>CM065780.1:45706695-55706695 GCA_033296515.1 Macrochelys suwanniensis
CTTCATCCCCAATATATTTTACTCAAGACCTGAAAGGACTACATTTTCACAAATTATCAAACAAAAGTTGAAATGTTTATTTAAGATAACAAAATTAAAGTCCTCCTCCCATCAAAATGTGTATGTGTATATATATATCTATATATCTATATATAGATATAGTCAGCATATATATAAAAGCATTTTACCCCCATATACTACTTCCTTTTGCAAAATTTAGGATGGGTAAAGCAATCAAGGTGATATTTGAAGAACATCCACATTGTCAGAAAATAATAAACAAACTTTACCTAAAATGTCCTATTAAAAGAAATATTTGTTGTCTAAAAGCCAAGGACTCACAAAGCCAAGAACAACAAGAAAAAATATCTTTCCATTGATGCTTTATTTAAATCTACTTCTTGTAAGTGTAACTCCTATTTCTTTAAAAGAAACAAACAAACAAACCCAACACACTAAGCAATACACAGTGGGCCAAATGTATCCTTGGTCTAATATTTACGGAGTCATTAGTTACACCAAAAATAAATATAACCTATACTATCTAGGTTTCTTGATTAACATTACACTTAGAATAAAAATATCATAGACCACATTGCGTACAGGTGCAGGGGAAAAAAAACTATTTTTTTTATACTTCATGGGTCAGAAGATATCCAGATAGGAAGTGGCTATCTTAGTGCACTATACGTTTTCAATATGGACAGTACAACTGTAATAATCTGACTGTTCTGCTATCGGAGTATTGTCTAAGTAATCTGTTTCCTCAACGAGGCAGAGACAATTTACTCATGTACCCTCTAATAACAATATTGGAAGTTGTGCATCTAAATCTTCCTAAACTTTGAGGGAGAGTAAGCTCCTTAATATAGTGCTGTCAGTTTGTGATTAAGGAGTTTTATTGTTTCTTCAGCTTTTCCAGATACAGTTACTAACAAACACACATGGGGGGAAAAGACCTCCAGGGGAGGAAAAGGTTAGGGGGGGGGGGGGGGAGAGGGTGAGAGAGAGGAAAACCTATGAGATACGAGAGATGAATAAGGAAGATTAAGAAAATGCAATACGTATCACCATAGGTATGCAGAGATAGGGTGGACACATGGTATTATTGTTCATTTAAAATAAAGGACTGCTAGGTAAAACTAGGCTGTTCAACTTCTGTTCTCCAAATTCAAAAAGATCAAGCTTATTTAGTAATTTACATTCTGCCCACTAAAGGGCACAAGGAAGAGGACACTCTTATGGGCATAGTCTAATCTGAATGAATAGTAATTTAAATGCATAACTCACAGTTGTGTTAACAGGAGTCATGCACATAAACCCATGAGTGTCAAGTTGAGAACATACCCCAATAGATACTAAAATAAAAGCTGTTGCAGACAAGTTAAAGCTAGCATCCTAGTGGACTCAGCTCCAGCAGGTCACAGAGAGGTCAGCTTTGAAGGAGAAATCCAAATGAAATATAAACATGGCATTGTGGAAACCAGACAAATCTCCCATAGCTTCGTCCAGCCAGCACTAATCTAGGCATCAGCTGTGGAGCATAATCTAAACAAACGGATCAGTCGGTTCATACATCTGGAAGCTGTCATATTTTGGAGTCTCCTAACAGTTATGTATAACTGAAACATCCAGTTGCATATGCTAGCTTTTAAACCTGTTGAAGGGTCAAAAATTGTTACATGCATACACAGTGCAGTATTACTACGTTCTGGGAAGCCACCACAGACATTGTTTGATAACAGGGACTGGATTCTCTCCTACCATTGAAAAACCCATTGAAATGGATGAAGCAGAGCAGGGGGGATGAAAACCACACAAGGAGCTGTAGAGTCTTCCTTGAACAACCCCCTTTGCTGAAAGGGACTTGCGGAGCCAGGGATTTTAGAGGCTTCTCCCTCTCCCAACCCTCTGGATGTCAAAGATCCATGAGGAAGGGAAAACCTGTCTGCACAGAGACAGAAGCCATCTAACAAGTATGGCTTCTGCTCGTTTCACACCCTCCTGTCTGGCACCACAACTCCAGCAGGAGCTGTACTTCCAATAGCTAGGTTTCCCCTGTGCATGTTCAGCAGCAGCAGTGGCAAAGGGGACCCAAAGGAAAGCACACAGCTTTGATCTATATTACTTTACACCTGGATTTCTGCATTGAAATCCCTGGGCTCTATAAGGAACAGTGCTGCAGAAAGTCCCCTCCCATCCTTTTCACCATCACCAGAACTCCACAGGGTACAGGAATTCACATTGAGCACAGGAGGATGGAGGAGATCAATGGTGCAGTGGAGGCCACACTCCTCCCCAAACTAACACACACACATTCTAAGAGGAAATACTGGAGACTCCCTCCCTGCCTAGATCCACGGGGGACAATCTGATCCAAGATTAATCAGAGTGTGCAATGTATGGAAATAGTGAAAATGTCTTCATTATTGTTAACTTCAATAAAATGTCCTTATATTTTAAAGAAACCAAAACAGTACTAACGTTTCAGTGTATTTAGAACTCATGAAGGGTACAAATTGATTGCTCTGGAAACTGAGATCCTCTGGCATCCATAGAACAGTTACAGCACAAGCAGTGGCAATACAGTCTGTATTTATCTGGTACAATTTTGTATAAACTTGGGTGAAATCCTGGTGCATTGAAGTCACTGGCTGCACTTGGGTGAAATCCTGGCTGCAGTGAGAATTTTGCCATTGACTGCAATGGGGCCAGGATTTCAGCCTTATCTTAGAAATGGCCCAATACTCCCAGACTCAAAGATAAAAAAGTAATTTAAAATTCCTCTTCCAGATTATTTTTTGATGTACAAGCTTCCCCACCCTGTCTCACAACTGTGCATCAATCCTGGCCTAACATTACCATATCTAGAGAAAGAGTATGGTTCAGTCTCCATGTCCATCTAACACCTGGCTGCTCTGCTAAAGAGTCTAACATGGGTTCAGCTGTGTTGGTGGTGGTTTTAATGATATGGGCACCTGTCCACCAAGAACTGGACTGAGATCACCAGTGATCTCTTATTTAACATATGAGCTTTAAGAAGAGGCTACAGACATATTTCCAAGAAACAAAACCTTTTTACGCACTTTCACTTAACACTTTAATATTTTAGAAGTTAGTTCAAATAAAAACACAGAAGTTAGTCACCCCTCATTTTAGCACTTAAAATTAAATTAAAATTAAATTAAAATTAAAAATTGCTCTTGACCTTCAAACTAGAAACAAAACTGAATCATTCTTCAATTTTGATGACAGTTAACTTTTAAAAGAATAAAATTCTGTTTCCATTAACGTAATAGCCTAAAAATTTTATATTGACTACATTCCCAATATTATTGTTCCTGGGCTAGCACATGATACTTTTCCTACTACTTCTACTTTTGCTAGACATAACAGTAAAACCCCTTTTATCCAAACAAAACAGGAAACATGAAGTTTATTCTGATAAACAACAGACTTCTCAGTGCACATTATGCATGCTGCAGTACACATCCCAATGCAAGATACTGGGAGTTTACAGATAAGTAAGCGCCTATGCTGAATTACTTCCTTTCCTGCCATCTGATCCTTACCACTCTCTATTAGACTGGTACCGTTCTCTGCTACCAAACCAGTTAAATTAATTCAAATATTTATTACAAGTATAACCAATAGCTAGTTATTTATCAAATAAATAAATAAAGTGAACTACTAAAAGAGTCTTTTGTGCTCCTTTACAGCTAAAACCTCCTTCTTCCTTCTGCTGGGTGGAAGGGTTCAAATGGTCATAAATTGTGACTGGAGAAGATTTCTTAGGTCAGAGCATGGCACTGGAGTTCAGCAATAGAGCAAGTTCTGCTCTGCCACTGTATTGCCAAAAATACCCTTTGCCAATGCAGTATTGCGAAAGTAGACACATGAAAGGAGGTCCCAACACTATTCAAGTCCACACAGGATGAGGCTCTGGTACTGTGGAGAAACTTGAAGCAAAAACATACAAGTTGCAACAGTTCTGACTGGGCCAATTCATGCTGTCTTTCAAGCAAAACACATTGATTTGGCCCACTGAGAGGAATGTGTTCTTTAGCAGTAGCAGACCCATGGAGGTCTATCACATTATCACCTTCCTTTGTCCCTCCAGAAGGGGAAGTTTAAAGTGAACTGTCCTATGCAGCATTTAAGGAAGCACCTCCATTTAAGGAAACTAGTCTGCGTCATTCACTTTGCTTCCTCCTCTTCACCCCACTCCTGAGCTGCATAGGTAGATTAATTGCCTACTACTTTACAGTATCAAAGGGTGAGGTGACCTCATTATAGAATTTACGGATAACTTATCTTGATTAATACATTTTGTTTAACACTATCGGCAGCTGGGACCTTACCATACAAGCTACATCTATCCAGCTGCACTGAACCCTTCTTTAGTTGTGGTTAGCATGTGCTTTATTTGTTCGAGGTACTGAAGATGAGCTTTCCACATGGCTGCTGAGACATCCCTCCCACTTGCTTTCAACCTGCGTGGGGGAGGGGGGGGAAGAGTTCTGCCTATCTCACATAGTTGGTCCTCAAAGGGCTGTTGCTGCAAATAACCACTTGTCATGTGAAAGAAGAGGATCAACTGCAGCACCTCCTTTCCTGAATGGCAGGATCTCTGGCATGGAATCTTTACACTGAATATTGATGCCTTTCTCTTAATCTCCTGATTGGAGGATAAGATAAAGGGGGCAAGTGACAAGAAAAAGGAAGAATGGTGAGAATGCAGTGCAAGGACGGTAGAATGAGGTGGCAGGGAGAAGGGGACAAGCCTCCCCCCTCTTGTGATCTGCAACAACCCTCACCGGTAGCCATATTACAAGTGTCATGTGTCAGACCCTTTATTTGGGGATGAACCCACACATTTGCTATGGGATAAAAAGGCCATACCTCTGCTATCTATCTCCTCACTGATTTAGGTTCTTGCCCAATCATAGTGGTATCTGGGCACCTTGTTGTTTATGAGCACATGGTGCATAGTCAATAGAGGTATTTCACAATAACATGTAGTTGGATCTATGGCCCTATCTATATCCAACAAGGTTCATCCACAGAGGAAATGAATGCAAAACCCTTTCTGCACTTGTGGGTGTTGTGTGATGTGTAAGGAGCAAGCTGAACAATCGCCACTCCAGCATGCACAACCACAGACAGCAGGTCCATGATCAGACAGATCCACCTGCATAGAACTGTGTCCTTAAGATGCCATGCCATGGCTTTTGATTGTCAAACGGGCTACAATTGAGCTTTCTGTGGCCTATATAATAATAATTAATAATAATAAATCTGAGGTTGTGAATCTTTCTGATGAGGGAAACAAGGGAAAGTCCCAGTCACTGCTCAGTCATGGAAAAACCTGAAATGTTGGAGAAAGGAGTTTGGGGATCAAATTGAGGGTAGTGTGACTGTGGGACATACAGGGACAATTAAAATCTTCTGGACAGCAGCAGCAAGGGGGATGCATTAAAAAGATGTTCCTCTAAGACACTGTTGCTGCCGAGAAGTGATTCAGGGGAAAGCCACTTGGTACCACTATGCACACCAAAGGCGAAGTGTGTTGGCACAAATTGTGAAGTAGGGAGTCTAGTAAGAGAAAATTGCAAGAATGAAGAACTTTAAGAGCTGTTTCTTTTTCTCTCTTTTTCTTTTGAGAACTTGCCCACCAGGTGGGTTTTTGCAACTCTTATATAAATACTTCAGCTCTAATAGCTTTAAATATACACTTCTCGTCATTTATTTTGGACTCTAGATGATCTTAGAACTCAGTAAAACTTCATTCTCACTATTTATAATTAATTCTGAGTTAGGATTTTTTAGGTTCATAGTTCACTCCTACCAAGCTTCAGTGGTGTAGTATCTTCCATGTTCCTGGTATTCATTATATACAACAAGTTGGTCTCTAATGTAAATACTGACAATTCCTTGAGAGGTGATCATTTTTAAACGTTTGAACAAAATAAAACATTATTGCAACTGCAATGGAAATGTATTTTACATAATTGGCTGTGTTCAACCAACATTGCTCTGCATATTCAAATGATCTTATTAAATGAAGTGTAAAAAGCAAAATAAAATATCTAGTCTAATAAACAGACCAGTTTACAACGTTTTGTAAAGAGTTTTCTTAAGACCATAGGGTCAGAAAATTGTGCCTTCTTTTGCTTTAGTACAGGACCTAGCACACTGGGGTCTATAAATAATAGTATAGTAGGTTAGGAATTAGGACTGCACACACACACACACACACACACACACACACACACGTATTTTAGCATCACTTTCCAGCTCTTAGGCACAGAAGGAACATCTTTCTCCAAACTACCTCTACCCATGCTTCTCCCCACTCCAGCTCCTCACTCTGCACTCTCTTCTGTTTATACTTTTAACCACAGAAATATGCAACTGCTATTCATTTGGTTTATTTGTATAGCACCCATGTTCGTGACCAGAACATTTATACAGTCTCTATTGAGAAAACACATAATTTAGTCAAACTTTTCTATTGAGGGCCTTACAATGGCAGTCTGGGAGGACTGGAAGTTAATTTAATTTAAATTAAGAATATGCTCTTTCATCTTAATTAACTATCCTTTTCTGTAATCTAAGAATGCAGAGGTTTCCAAATTCAGTGTTTTAATACTATTTCACTGATATGAAAACTATACTCAATAAAAGTGAAATTAGACAGGTCAACTCTGTACAGACAACTGTATTATGAATTAATATAGGCTATACAAATTCTGAGGGCTATTAAGTTAGTTTTTACATTTGGGAAAATATTTTTTCCATGAAGCACCAATGACATGAAAAGAGGTCAAAGCAGTGACTAAATCAAATGGCTATTTTGTAAATCATATTTTTTCTAGAAAACCATGTTTCCATTGTTAGCCACACAAGAACTGCCACTGCAGTAATCAGGGAGTTTCTTGGTATTAAACTGACAGGAAAAACAGGTGGCATGAGATGGAACCACTGTTCCTGATAGCTGGCTATTAATTATACCATAGTTAAGATACTAAATCACTGCATAATATTGCAAACCAACATTATCAAATGAAGTTTCCATCAGGAGGCAGAAGCAAAGGAGTGAAGAGAAGATTTTGAAACATATCATTTAAAATGCCACAAGAGAATCTTGCAAAGAGTTAAGATACAAAACAATGTTGAAAAATTATCCAAACCCTATTCGTGGAATTAGTAATTAGGTTAAACAGAGCTTGTAATGGACTACGTTCATATCACCGCTTCTGAATGCACAACTCTA
Source organism: Macrochelys suwanniensis (assembly GCA_033296515.1). Taxonomy (NCBI): domain Eukaryota; kingdom Metazoa; phylum Chordata; order Testudines; family Chelydridae; genus Macrochelys; species Macrochelys suwanniensis. The sequence continues at coordinate 45,713,972 of CM065780.1, forward strand.
ACTTTGGTCACAATCCTGCTGTGTTCCTACTCAGCATGTCTGAACAGGGATCGCAGGATGGTCCCACTGTACTTAGAACTATTCTACTACTGTACAAAGACTATTCAGTTATCAACAAGTTCTTATCTTAAAAAAAAAAGCTCACAAAATGCTAAATGGGTTTGCCACTGGAGTCAATGGGAATAGAATTGCCATGCTGTCCATCCATGAAGCAAGACAGACTACTCCCATGGTCTGTTGATCCCTTTCCTTTCACTCAGTACTGCTTTCTCAACACACACAGGGCCATTCAGTAGTGGCTACTTATGCAGTGCTCCAAATTAATTTTTATGAGCCAGATACTGCTATAAGCTGCTCTAACTTAAATCCAGAGTAACTATTGTGGTCAATGAGTTAGTTGGTATTGACACCAACATAACCGAGGGCAGAATTTGAACCTAATCCAATACTGTTTTATCAAAAAGAAAAAATATGGGCTTGATTTTCCCTTCCCTGACAATGGTGTAAATCCAGACATCCCTTGACATCAGTGGAGTGACATGGTGGTAAAACCCACTAAATCTGAGAGAAGACTCAGGCCCCAAGGGGCTGTAATGGGGGCTTTGGGTGCACAAGGACTGAAGGATGGGGCCCCCTTTATAGCCTACATTTTTTAAAAAATGGCTTAACCTTTAGCAAATTCATGTAGGTAGCATTTCTACCCTGCTGATTACACATGCTAGTGCAATGCAGATTAACCACCGGTGCAAACACTCCGCTTGACTGAGTTTGCTAGTCTCCTGCTTTAAAAAAACCAACAACCTGGTATTAATCTAAAAAAATTACCCCTCTTCCCAGCAGAGCTGGGCCCCCACCCGCTCGGGGACATTAATCTGCTTTGCAAACAATCCAACATGCGTTCCAGTCTGGGCTTCACTACTTCTTTTTTTTTTTAACCTTGAGACAAATGTTTTTTCCCCGCAGTTGAAAGCTGTCCAAAAAAACAGGACCACACACACACAGCCCCGCCGCGCTGCGCTGCTCGCGTCCCTCTGAGGCTGGGGAGGGCGCACACACTCCCAAAATGGCGGAGGGGAGGGCTGCTCTCCGGACAGACTTTCCTTTCATGCTATTACAGCTGGGGGGGGGGGGGGGGAAGACCCACCACCACCACCACAAAACAAACAAACCCAAAACAACACCCCCACCAGCACTGATCCCCCCTCCCTGCAGACAGACAGACAGACACACACACGGAGGTGGTACATCCCAGTCTGTCCCTCCACCCAACACACACACACACACTCCTTCCCAAAACCACCTAGCAAAACACGATCCACCAGAGCAGATCACAGCACACTCTTTGTAGGTTTCACCTGGCTTCCACCCAAACTACTAAGCAATCCACAATTCCCCTCGCTGCGAGGAGGGGGGGTTAGGTGCATACTGGCATAAATCTGCATCAGCCCGTCCCTGGAAATGAAAGAAGTGGGGTGGGATGGAGGACAGAAGGGGTAAAAGGAGGAAAGTCACAAGAAGAGTGATCAAATCTTACCTTCTACCCAGAGCTCCTCCACGTTGGTTTCGAGATTAGCTGCCCTTAATCCTACAGCGAAAGCCCCAAATATCAGGAGGCCAACAACCAAAAACTTTCCGCAGTTTTTTTGAATGTAACAGCCCAGTTTAAATAATAGTCTCTGAAACTTCGCTCTTAGCCACAACGGTGCTTTTCTTCCAGTAGCCTTCCCCTGCAAGGAAAGAAAAGGTTACCAGTTAAACGCCTGGAAATAACCACACCCCCCCAAAGCGCATACCTTTTGGCGGCTGGAGGGCAACCAGAAGCAAAACAATTATTAATGCATAAAGGTAAAAAGCCTCGCAGTGTCCAATTGACTGGGAACAATAATACGACAGACTGTGGCATTAGAAAGACATCTCTGCCAAAAGTTTTACTCCCTGACCCTGTTGAGCATCTCACATGCACTGTAAGCGGTTGTACGGACTCAGATGTGTATTGGCTGCTAGTTCTCCTATTCATAAATCAATGCACAGTTTTGGGATTACATCACTGCTTGAGATCCGTAAAATGATACAGACAGTGCATGCTCGCTGGTCTGAGTAACTGATCACAGCCTTCTTGTAATGAAGTCACCGCTATCAATTCAATTTGCAAAAATTCATTCATGCTAGCAAGATTTACAACACTAGGGGAGAAATAATCAATGCAGATGAATCGCAACAGGCATGCCAAGAAAAAAATCCCTTTCCTGTTCTTGTTACATCTCAACAGGGCTGAACGGGGGTTGTTGGTGGGGAAACGCTACTGTGTAACAATTTGTTGCAGTGTCCCTGATTCCCAGCTCTCGGCACCAACTCTGTAGTAAATGCATGTTCCACGTGGTTAGCAATGCTGTAAGATCATAAGCTTAATAGTAATTCATTTCCATAGAGTTTGGAGTCGCTGTGTGATCTGAATTAGGAAGTAGAGCAGCCATCTGTAAGCTACGACAATATTTGTGAACGGAAGAGGGCAGCCACATGGATTTTTTTCCCCTTTCCCTTTACTGCAAAGCCTAAAAATCTGCTCCCTGGAATGAAACGATCTCTGAAGAAAGGCAAATGGCTCGATGTTGTTTACTTTGAACATTTTTTCCCTTGCAAAAGTAACAAGCGGGATTTGTGCGTGCGTGCGCCAGAGTCAAGTTTCCGTGAAATTCCTGCACTTGGAGCATTTTAATATTAATAAAAGCAACGATCCAGGGGAACTCAATCTGACTTGCACGGCAGATTTAAGGTGGCAATTTGTTTACAACTTTCATTTTTCCTCCAGCCGCTGGGGGTAAACATTACAAACTTTCTCTACTACAGGATTTCTCTCTTAAGGAAGCCGCCACTCCACACTTACTGGAAAACGTAACAAAGCAAAACTTCGGTCAAAAAGAAGGGAACCATTGAAACCTTTCCCCCTGTTACAGACTGATGTTATAGAAGTTGAACGGCACCACAGAGGGATGGAGAGAAGCAAAGGAAAGAAAGAGGCAAGAGACTAGGGAGAGAGAGAGAGGAGAGTGACCCACAAGGCAAAAACCCGTGAAACTGTCCCGGGTAAGTTTAATGAGAGGAATGAAAAGCACAAACACACACCAGGGAAAGTGTGTACAAGAAGGGAGGGAAGGAGGGCACGGGACTCACAGGAGTTGTTCCCCCTTTCTCCCAGCGTCTTACTGGTGGCGGTTTCATTTTCATCTCCCTTTCCCACCCCGCAGAAAGTACCCTCACCTCCCCCCAAAATCTGGAAAGAGATTAATGCACCTTTGAAATCTGCTCCAAGGCAAAAGCTGCATCGCAGTAGCTTGGCCGCTGCAGATACTCCAGATCCGGCGCCGCGGCGCGTCTGTTCCCTCCGGTCCTTCTCCGCCTTCTGCTGCAGCTTCTCCCCGGCCGATCGAGGTCTCTGCAGCAGCCACCGCCACCAGCACCGCTGCTGCTCTCCGGCTCCGAAACGTTAACAGCCGAGGCCATGTTGCCGCCGCCGGGACGGGGCTGCTGCCTCTGCTGCTGCTGTTGTTTTGGCGACCCACGGGCTGGGTCCTCTGTGATTCCCCGCAGCGCGCTGCTGCTTTGGGGCGATCCAGGGGGACGGGAGGGTTGCTGGGCTGCTGGCGCTTCTTTCCGCAGGCTGCTGCTGCTGCTGACAGACCACCTCTTCATACCGCGTTTGCTGCTGCTCCTCTTGCTGCTCCGGGCGAGTCAGACCCCGCGCCTTCCATTGCAACATTTCGCGATGATCCGGAGCTTTCTGGCGCTACCGCTTCCCACATCCAGTGCGTCCGCGGGTGGAGTGTGTGATTTGCCTTCCCCCCTTCGTTCCTCCGGCTTTAATTTTCTACTGCTCCTTTTGCAGCTTAAAGAAACCAGCCTCCCCCCTTTCCCCCTCTTGTCTTCCTCTGTGAAAGCAAAGCAAAGAAGGGCTGGAGCTTTTCTTGCTCTCAGTGCTGCTGCTGCTGCTGCTGCTGTGGAGCTGCTGGCTGCGGCTCTCTCTCGACGCGCTGTACCATTCTGTCTCAGCGCAGAGCTGTCTCTGACTCCCGGGGCTGTTGGGACTCCAGTCTCCCTCTCTCGCTGCCTGTGTGTGTCTCCCTCTCTCTCCCTCTGTGTGTGTGCAGCAGCAAGCAGCAGCTCCTTGATTCAATAGATGAGATGAAGAAGAAAAAAAGAACTCTCTCCATTTGGATAAAGAGGAGGAGGAGTGAAACGGGGAGGGGGGGGAGAGAAAGAGAGAGGAGAGAGAAAAAGACTTGAAATCCCGCCCCTGAGGCTGTCAGATGGCTTGGGTTTCTGGGATGCGATTGGCTCAAGGAGGGCAGAAATTACTCAGCAAACATGACTATTATTAGCTGCTTAGCAACAGCTCACCAAAGTAGAGAGACCACCCAGGCAGGCAACCCTTGTGTGTGCATCTCCAGCTTCAGGGGGAGCCTTAAAGAGATCCAGCCTTCTTTGCATGCAATACTTCCATTAAGGAATGCCTTCCCCCTTTCTTCTTCCTTTTCTTTTCAAGAAAGCTTTTATTTTTTACGAGACGCTTTTAGACAAACACACACAGAGAATTTCCTTGCGATCAACATTCAAAAATATATTTTGCTTACCAAAAAAAAAAAAAAAGAAAAAAAAAAGTACTGCACGATTTCTGAAGTCCTTAAAAGAAAAATCCTTTTAGAGGTACCTTGGCCTCAAGCTGCAACAAATACTGGGAGGTCCAAGTTGAATTCCCAGGCTTGCACAAATAATGACAGGGTGGTGGATACTGCGGTGGAAAGTGCCAGATTTTTCTCTTTTCTTTCTTAACTAAAGAGAGGACTTAGTTCCTCGCTAGAAAACAACCACTTACAATACGAAAAACACAACGAAAACTTAATATTTAAATAAGGGATTTTAAACCGTGCAGAGTAGCTAGCTTGCTTCAACTCAGTGTTCACTCTTTCCCTGAAATCTTAGGAAAGTCAATTTAATACATTTTAAATGTAAAATTAATAAGATATAAAACCTGGCAACTGCTAAATAGTTTTTTTTTACACTAAATGAATCGCTTGATTGTTTAATTTTTGGCACCCGCTTTCCACGTTTCTGTTTATTTAAAATCAGCCATGCATTGATTTTAAAAAATGTTATATACGTTACATGTACGATGCCAACTCTACAGAATATATGGGCTTCTGTTGAATTCATCGAAAACAATTTTGTTGTCTTTTAATTGTTTATACTAATACACCTCGATGTTTTAGCTAATGTCAGAGATTGGTTTCCATGTACTGGCAAGGCAAAATTCTAGTCTAGTAGTAGTACTGACTTGTTTTCGCGATGCATTTAAAGGATCAACTCCTCTTGAATTGCACAGATTCAGGGGTTGGTCTTTTCACTCTTTACTCACGCAGACTTCCCAGTCTCACTGAAGTTAGTGGGAGCTCTGCCTGTGTAAGAAGGACAAGATCGAGCCTTAAAGCACTTTCCCCTTGCAAGGCTACATTTAATTGTAGTTGGATCAACAGCAAGCTGCTTTTGGTGGCTTCAAGTATTAAAGTAGCGGGAGTTTGTTGACTGTGAAATGAGGAGTGTTGCTTTAAGGTGCACACGGTGTGTGTTCATTGAAAAAAACCAACCCTCCTTTGAAAGAAAGGGGGAGGGGCGGGGAGGCGGACCCCGAGCTTTCACGTGACAGGCGGGCCCCGGGCGCGCGGGGCCGGGCTTTCCCTCCCAGTACGGTTTGTATGGGGAGCTGCTGCTGTGTGCAGCCACAGTGCACAGAGAGGCTGGCAGCGAATGCAAAAAGCAGGTACGAGGCTGTGCTGTGAGGGAGCCAGTGAGGTCCGGGGGGAGATCAGTTCTTTAAGGCTGGGGAGGGGAATCCGTGCTCACCCCCTAGTTCTGAGCTGCTGCACAGAGAAATGCCAGGCAAGCCATAGTACATTCCTAAAGGAGGTCTCCCCCTTTACGTTATCCAATACCATGCCGGGCCGACTACTACTGGCCAATAGCGAGGGGAAAGGAGACCTTTCCATTCAACTCATTCTTGGGGCTAGTCACGGGCTGCCGGCAAAGACAGACCCCGTTGAGCTAGGCGCACAGCTCGCGCACCAGAGACAAGGGGGTTCCACTACGCGGGAGAGGTGGTTTTTCAGCGGAGGGTTTCCGCTCAGCTGGGGGTCTGGCCTGCTGCATAGATGTTAACAACAGATGTGTGACAAGCTGGGCGCCCAAGCTCTCCTGCAAAATGCGTGTTAAGTTCACCAAGCACATGCCAGGCAGCTCTTGCTTGGGGACGGTCCGAACGGAGTACGAACCCGGGGGAGATCTAACTGGAAAACGCGCTAAATGTAACGGCCTGCGAGATATACATAAAGGAAAGGGGGGAAAACATGTTTGGTGGAAAAAATACAAAGACGTGAACAAAGCAAAAGCAATTGAACTAAATAAGGTGGCAACAGAATTGGCTATACAGTGACACCTACTCAATTATAAACCCGAAAGCATGCGCGGTATAAGGAAAATCTCTTATTCTAGTGAAGATAGGTAGTGTAGTAAAATTAAGTAATAGCGTTTAGTTGACAGGGGATTCCAAGGTCCTAACAGTCATTTGGTGATGTCACCAACATTTTGTTCACAACTTTTACTAATCTATTGTTTATCTAAGGTCTGGAGGTGCTGAGAACTTTTGAAAATCCGACCATGACTATATTACATACTAGATTGTACATCGCCCAACTTTACAGGGGGCAGGGGTACATCAAATAGAAACAACCCGTTTCAGCTGGAAACGGATATAGCCATTATATAGTTGATTCATCTATTGCTCAGCAGCTGCAGATTGAGAAAGTTAACTGTCCCCGTCTAATTAGAAATCAATACATTGAGGTATCAGTATAATGTTGCTACCATTCAGCCTATGTAGTTTTGATGTGGGGGCGGGGAGGAGGGAAGTCCGGCATAAAAGCATTTTAGTTGAGTTTCACTTTAAAGAATAACATTCAGCTGGTTTAGATACATCAAACCCTCAGATTTTATCCTGTTGCCTCCTGTTTGATAGGCTAACTTTTCAGGATTTCACACAATAGCCCCATGCTCATAAATTCTTGCTACTGGTTCCAAAACTCAATTTGGAGACCCAAATTTAACTAGCACTATCTTAATCTCCTCTCTCTCCCTGTGGTCTGTTTTTTCATACACAAGAGATGAATTACTGCAGGGATCTAATTGGCCTTGTTTCTGTAATGTTTTTTAAAAAAGGAAGAAGTGTCAGTGTAAAAGTCTGTCTCAACTTGGGTGGTCAGAGCAGTGGCTGCCCCCAATTTGCCTCATTGCTGATGCATGCGATAATGTTGTTCCTAATCAATCTGCCCTTATTTACATTTGTAAGCATTGTTGGCTTTAATATGCATGCCCTGTGCATGTAACTGTGGCTCGACACCAGTTTTTTTTTTAAACTTCCACAAATCACAAGGATCCCACAGATTTCATATAGAGCTGGCTTTATGGATGAAGGAAAGCCTGCTAAGATGTGTGTTGGGGAAGCACATCTAGCCTGAAATCCCTTACACCTTGCCTTTCCATATGCATGTTCACTCCAGGCTTGTGTGGAAGAACCTCAGGACTTTGGACATATATTAATAACCTCCAGCTGGCCCTTCCTTTCTTACAATGCTCTAAATTTTATATAATCTTAAATTCAAAGAGCTGAGTTTTCAGTATAAGCCCTAAAATGTCAGAGCTTTACAATTTCCAAAGAAATTGTGTATCAGGTCTAATAGATGTTAGTAATGGGTAATAGATAATTACATCGATTTTTTTTTTAGGTTTTTTTTTTTTTTAGTTTTTCCAGCTTTTCAACCTCTTGTGGGCCACCCCATAAAGAACATTGCACTCACTGTAGCATCCGGTTACATTAACACAGAAACGACACAAATAAAACACCTGCACTACAGATTGTTTGGATGTTATGCGACAGCGGAGCATTGGACCGCAGCAGAATAAAACCGACCTGTAATAAACTAAACTGCCTTTCGTTTTGTAGATTTAATTGGGTTTTGCCTCTCAGACACATAATCATGCTAGAGTATAGGTCTGTTTCTGGTCTGAAATCTCATATATTAGTGATAGGCTGGCTCTTGCAACGACTAAGGCCGCGAAGGTAACATTTCACACGACCGAGCACATATTTTAATTCACTTGATAAGCTGCCCTCCCTTTCCCCCCTTTAAATAAACTTCGTTTTCACAGCTTCCAGTTGAACATCGTCCCATTTGTTCTTACAGGCGAGTGGTGGAAACAGATGCAGGGTAAAGACATTCTGTAGGGAGACATTCTCAAAAGTGCCAGGGCTTGGGAAAGGACCAAGCAGCATGAATCAAACGCTGCTCTCCCCCACCCCCACCCTCATCCCCTCCTCAGGACTGTAAGAAAGGGAACTGCTCGAGCCAACTTGTCAAAACAATGCGGCTAATTGCCCCTGATCTCCTTTAATGGAAAGCTGCTCCGCACGCCACAAAGCAGCAAATGAGGGATCTACCGCATAAACCGAGGAGCGCAGGCATTTCATCCGCAGAGAGCTGCGGAGAAATGTGCCACCAGAATCCTACAGACCTCTACATTCATCAAGATGGACAAGCAAGTTCAGCAGGGTGGGCGGCCCAAACCCTTTAGGAGCTGGGAACCACACCAGCGGCAGTGGTAGCAACAGTTCCCTGGCTCTAAAGCCTGGAGGAGATCCCAGCTGTAGCAAACCCTGTCATCCTCTGCTAGAGGCTTTTTTAGCTTTATAAACCAGCGTCGTTTCCAGAACGGATTCTTCTTCTGGCAAAGCGTCCCGCCACTTGCGTTACTTGAATGTGCACAGAGTGGGGGGGAAGTTACACCGAACAGTTTGTAGCCTTTCTGGACAGCATCAGGGCTCTGTAACTATATATCTCAAGCCTTGCATTTGGCAGAAGGCAGGCCATTCATTTTCATGATCTCTGCCATCGGGTCTTGCAGGAAAAAAGCTGAGCTACACGATCCCTTTGACCCACTGCTGGAGCAACAAATTTATTAGAGATATAGGCGTGAGAAATGAAAAGGAAGTAAAACAATTCAGGCTCATTGTGTGTCTTTCTTTCATACTGCTAATCCGGTTTACACATCACGCCTACATGTCTCAATAGGGCTTTATACACTGTGGCAAAGGCAGAAGAAAATAAAAGGTGTGTGTGTGAGAGAGAGAGAGGAAAAGAGAGAGAGAGAGAAAATAAAGATAAAACAGGGAAACCAAGACATTTTAATTCAGAGTGGGCTGCCTTGTCAGTTTTCCATCTACCGGCTCTTGAAAGCAAATAGATTTTTAAAGGAGCCTCCCCCTAAATGCTGACTCCTGTTCAAATATAATCAGATTATAATCTAGCTACACAATGACTCTAATAGCCCTAACCAGAAATTAGATACACCTATCAGACTGGTGTTCAAATGATGTGAAAGACCCCCGATCTAGAATTGGTAAATGCTGTTAGGCTAGAGGGTGGTAGATACCCACCTTAGCGCCAAACTTTATTTGTAATTATTCTGCAACACCAGAGATTTTGCAGTCCATTTTCCAGAAATGGGACCATGTTCTGCAGTGCATACTGAGGCAAAATCTTCTACTGATTCAATGTATTTAGAACATAGGTATATTATTGAATACACCATGTTATGTAAAATCTGCATATGTTGTGTGCAGTGGGTACTGGGGCAAAATATAAATAGTCCATTTTAATGCTATCCTGGATTACTATCACTATCTTTTATTATGTCAGTTACAAACTGGCACACATAGCCACAAGGAGTATGTATTGTCCTGGCATCAGAGATTGGCTTCAGGGCTTCAATTTGCCTATTTCATTGGAGCTAAAGCTATCTTGTCATAGCCTTGTTGTTGCCTTTTTGACTGATACATTATATATACACAAGACACATACCTGGTCCCAGCACTCTAGTCATAGGGTCAATGAATCCCTATTGTATAGTCCCATTTTTCAGCAATTTATAAATGGGCTATGAACATTTATTCTGAGCTGTAAGTCTAAAATACAAAATCTGATGGCTATAAGTATTTTAAAAGAATCTACTTTGCCTTCACTAAGTAAAAGAAATGCAAAGAAACGGGGTCTTCTTTTGGTCATAGTTATGTTACCCAACAAATATTGGCTTCGTAGTTTACCATGCATGTTTGCATTCTGTGATGTAGGCTGTTTCAGTAACACAAAATAGGAAAATATGCAAGAGGCTTCAGAACGAACAGACTACGCCTCTACATGAGTGACTTTCCGAAAGTGTTCTTACTAACCATCTTTACTTCAAAGGAGTAGCAAGGTTAATGCACAAAAAATAGCTACCTGAATTCCACAGACTGGATTTAACATCACAACCGCTCAAAGGGTTTGATGTGTGCTCCGAAATGTATCAAAGAGTAAAAAACCTGGAACGAGTCCACTAGCAATATATCTGACTTAAACTCCCCCAACACCTGCAAAAGAAATTCAGTGTCCTTAACTTCGCCCTTTCTGCAGTCCTCTCCAGTCAAGACTCCCATTGGCTTTCCCCTGAGCAAGGAGTACAAGATCTGGTCGCATATGAGCTGCACTCACTAAACACTACAGAGGGTGAGCGCTTCACGAGCTAGGATTTCCTTGTTCTCGTGTGTTTTAAACTAGACTTTTAATATCTGATCTGAGCCTATGACAAGACTGCAGAGACATATTCGTTTATAGGAAAGCTCGTTTATTCGAACGTGGTGCTCAAGAATGATCAATCTCAGCAGGAAAATAATCTCTCCCCCCCTCGCTTGGATTCAGTATCCCAGAGGGGACTGATAAACGGAAGCCAGGGTGGCGACCCTTCCAAGCGTGAAAATGGGATCCGAGAGACACCCCCCCCCCCATGTGAAATATCACTGATCAATTCCATCACCATCATCTGGCTCCGGGAGAGTAACGATTTGAAGGACCCTCCTATCTCGAGCATAACAGCCAGCCGCAGAGACTCCCCTGCCACAGAGCTACCTTCCTCCTTTTACAGAAGTCAGGGTGCTTCCTCGATACCCTTCCTCTTTCTGCTTCCCCTTCTAAGCAGACCCCATCACAGACTGGTGCCATCTGCCATGATCTGACTCCCGAGAAGCAGGCACTTTCTTTCTAATGTTTTTTTACTGGAAAGATCAGCTTTTGCTTACCATCTTCCCCCTTCTCATGTGGAGCACCTCGCTGGGAGTTGGTGATCTGACGAGTTTTTAAAATTTCATTCAGAGGAGAGGCAGACTTTGAGGTTACATCAATTTTTTCCTTCTTTCTTTCTTTCTTTTCCTTGTCCCCCCCCCCTTTTTTTTTACAAAAGGAACTGAAAGTGTAAAAAAATAATCCTTCTAGGTTGCAGGCATTCTGCAGAGTGCTGGAAAGGCTCACAATTACATGCCTGTTTCTATTAAGCAGCTCCATCGTCCTCCATGTGGGTGGTCTGGCTCTCAATAGGCAGGACCTGTCAGGGTCACGTGATGAATCCGAAAACTTTACCCCTTTACAATAAACTCAAGGAAAGCAAAGTAAACTAAAGTAACGTGCTATCAGCAGAGCCCTCCTGGGTAAACAGGCAGCTCCCTGCTCCAGACCAGTTTAGCGCTCTGAGGCAAACTCAGGAGCCGGTCACTTCACATGTCTGAAATGGACAAAGACGACACAGGATCCTCTCTCTGTGTGTTCCTTTTAGACCAGTTCAGATCTTACGAACCATAGAGATCTTATTTAATCTTGTAACTAGCCCGAGTTAGTTTCCTCCTCATCCTCCGGGTTTCCAGTTGAGAAGGAGCTAAGATGTGAGAGGTGCCAGGTGTTGGAATGCAGTCCCCCTTGTTAAAATAAATACATGGTTTAATGTATATGAAGAGAAAAGGGAATGAGAGTTTTCCTCTGGTTAAATGTTTACCATTCTGCACTGCCCTGGGTTTAAAAATATTTGGTCATGCAAGATTTATGCCAATCCTTGACATTTTTGCTAGGGGTGATTAGGAAGTTATGTCTCCAAGGTGGTGAAACATCACAAAGTCAGATGGTTAACCCACAAGAAACATATCTGATTATTACTTTTATCAGAACAGAACACATCCAATGATATTTTAAAAAGTAAATTGTCTTGTCTATTTCCCTATATGATATAAGCCCTGTAGATATTTACTGAGGATTTATAATGTTAAGATCTTGTGCTAGCTGTGTAATATTCAAAATATGGAAGCTGTTTTAAGTATTCCTCCCGTGTTACAGAGTGTTGCAGAGAATGAATGCAGAAGATCTCTCATTGAAGATATTTAATGTTTGGTTATGACAGATGTAAGATCTGTTTATTTTGACCAGCCAGCACATTATACATTTAATTTGCTCACAAGAGCAGTGTACTCATTATAAAATATGAACATAGGGTATCTGAAGTGTTAAACATGGACCCCTCAGACATATGAAACCTTCCTGGCCAACTGTCAAGATTTCTTTATAAATGTGTTAAATTTAGAAAAGATGTTTAATACTTTTCATTGTGTTCAGTGATACAGTGAGATTTTTGAAGCTATAAATAATATTCTTCTAGTCTAGCAATCTACAAGCTCTATCACTCCTATTATAAAATGTCATTATTTTAGGTTAATTTGCATTTTTTAGGGTCAGTACCATGTGTGTAGGGAATATCAAGCTAGTAGGGAATATCCCTGTATCAGAAGGATTTAAATAACAGTTCTGTGCAGATCTTCATTTGAATAAAGCAAGACAGATCACACAAATAATGAGCAACACAGACATTTTGCTCATGAAACAAATAATTTTTTGGTCATGAAAGAAGGCATCCACATTTATACTGTATTAGGGACCAAGAGGGGGAAGGACATGGAAGAAAAAATCTAATAGCATTTTTTAAAGAGTGGATGAAAAATATACCTCTAGCTACAGCCTTACCACAAGGATAAATAATGGAGTTAGATGACCAAAGCAGAAGACAACATGATGGTACATAGATTCACTGACTCCTAGATTATAGAGCCAGAAGGGACCATAGTTATCATCTGGACCAACCTCCTGTGTAACACACCAGCCATGACTTAATTCCTGTTTGAACTGGATCATATCTTTTATAAAAAATTCAAGCTTGGTTTTAAAATTTCCAGTGATGGAGAATCCACCACAACCCTTGTGTAAACATGTAGGCATGTGTGTCCCTCCCTTGCTGTCAATCTCTGAGGGAGGCCATGCCTCTTGGCTGTCACGCCTCTGGAATAACAGTTTTAGACAAGGGGAAGTTAGCAATATTGGGGCTCAATCCCTCCGGCAGAGTCAAGCAGTGAGTGGTCCAGGGGCTCAAGCCCTCAGACAGGGCAGGCACCAACAGACTAAGCCCAATCCTCAGGCAAGACAGAGCCAGGTATAGTCTGGGAACCAAGGCCCTCAGACAGGGTGGGGTACTGAGCACACTCTAGGGCCCCAATCCTCAGGCAGGGCAGACTAATGAATAATCTGGAAACCCTGCCCCACACACAGGGAAGGGTACCAGCAGTCTAGGGCTCCATCCCTCAGTCAGGACAGAACAGGGAATAATAGCACTGGTCTACAATTTTTGAGAAGTCGTCTGCTTCAGAGATAAAATGTGCTTTTTAGTATGTATTTTGATGTGCTGAATTCAAATATGACAATTAAAACAACTGATTGGCTACTGTTTCTAAGATATTGATGTTTTTACATTTTATGTCTATGTATATTGTGCAGATAGTAGAGTTTTAATCATAAATTGTAAACCTAGGTCTTTTCATGTGTTTATGGTTGCTTTACATGATACTCTTTCACCTGTCCTGTTTATGTAACACTTTAAAAATCAGCAAAGGGGTTATATAAATAAAATGTATTATGAAACAAAAGGCAAAAAACTATTATGTACATAGTTTAGTCCTGTTCAGTGTCTACTCGGCGCTTCTTGGTTTGTCTCTTGTATTCATTAAATGGAGCATCTCTTGTCACTGTCCAGCAATAGTCTGCAAGCGTTGATGGGCTCCATTTGCTCTGATAGCATTTCTCCATTGTTGCAATGTCCTGGTGAAATCGCTCGCCGTGCTCGTCGCTCACTGCTCCGCAGTTCGGTGGAAAAAAATCTAGATGAGAGTGCAAAAAATGTATCTTTAGTGACATGTTGCAACCAAGGCTTTTGTATGCCTTGAGGAGGTTTTCCACCAACAACCTGTAGTTGTCTGCCTTGTTGTTTCCGAGAAAATTTATTGCCACTAACTGGAAGGCTTTCCATGCCTTTTTTTCCTTGCCACGCAGTGCATGATCAAATGCATCATCTCGAAGAAGTTCACGAAGCTGAGGACCAACAAAGACACCTTCCTTTATCTTAGCTTCACTTAACCTTGGAAATTTTCCACGGAGGTACTTGAAAGCTGCTTGTGCTTTGTCAATGGCCTTGACAAAGTTCTTCATCAGACCCAGCTTGATGTGTAAGGGTGGTAACAAAATCTTCCTTGATTCAACAAGTGGTGGATGCTGAACACTTTTCCTCCCAGGCTCCAATGACTGTCGGAGTGGCCAATCTTTCTTGATGTAGTGGGAATCTCTTGCACAACTATCCGATTCGCAGAGAAAACAGCAGTACTTTGTGTATCCAGTCTGCAGACCAAGCAAGAGAGCAACAACCTTCAAATCGCCACAAAGCTGCCACTGATGTTGGTCATAGTTTATGCACCTCAAAAGTTGTTTCATGTTGTCATAGGTTTCCTTCATATGGACTGCATGACCAACTGGAATTGATGGCAAAACATTGCCGTTATGCAGTAAAACAGCTTTAAGACTCGTCTTTGATGAATCAATGAACAGTCTCCACTCATCTGGATCGTGAACGATGTTGAGGGCTGCCATCACACCATCGATGTTGTTGCAGGCTACAAGATCACCTTCCATGAAGAAGAATGGGACAAGATCCTTTTGACGGTCACGGAACATGGAAACCTTACCATCACCTGCTAGGAGATTCCACTGCTGTAGTCTGGAGCCCAAAAGCTCTGCCTTACTCTTGGGTAGTTCCAAATCCCTGACAAGGTCATTCAGTTCACCTTGTGTTATGAGGTGTGGTTCAGAGGAGGAGGATGGGAGAAAATGTGGGTCCTGTGACATTGATGGTTCAGGACCAGAAGTTTCATCCTCTTCTTCGTCTGACTCAAGTGAGAATGATTCTGGTGCATCAGGAACCGGCAGTCCTTCTCCATAGGGTACTGGGCGTATAGCTGATGGAATCTTTGGATAATGCACAGTCCACTTTTTCTTCTTTGACACACCTTTCCCAACTGGAGGCACCATGCAGAAGTAACAATTGCTGGTATGATCTGTTGGCTCTCTCCAAATCATTGGCACTGCAAAAGGCATAGATTTCCTTTTCCTGTTCAACCACTGGCGAAGATTTGTTGCACAAGTGTTGCAGCCTATGTGTGGGGCCCACCTCTTGTCCTGAGCTCCAATTTTGCAGCCAAAATAAAGGTGATAGGCTTTCTTAACCATAGTGGTTATACTGCACTTTTGTAATGCAAAAGTCACTTCACCACAAACATAGCAGAAGTTATCTGCACTGTTCACACAAGTACGAGGCATCTCTGCTCACTTTGGCTAAACAGAAATGTGTCCCTTTGCAAAATTAAACACTGACAAATAAGAGAGCACGACACTGTATGATTTCTAGAGCTGATATAGGGCAATTTGTTCAGCAGAGCGATGTAAGCTTCGTTATGATTGCATCATCCATGACTTCTAGGAATAACATGATGCAATTTATATCATGTATGACGCAATACCAGCTTCAGATTGCATCATTCATTGTTTTGCCTAAAAAGCAAGTACTGTCCAAACCCAGTCATAGATTTATTCATAGATCCAGTCAAAGATGTATTTTAGTCATTTCTGGTTTAAATTGAGATCCCTTCCCTTTATAACTCACTTATCCTCCGCCATTCCCAAGTCAAGGGTCGTATATACTGACCCAATAGCATGTCTTGAAAACTAGAGCCAATCAACAATTTTAAGCATCATTTTCGTTCTCAGTGACCCAGAATTAGTAAAGTTTGACTACATTTATTTCAGAAGCATTTTGGCTGTAGAGCAGTGAAGTGGTTGGGGCTGGATGATCCTGGATTGCCTGGATTTTTCTGATTAGGGGACATATCTTGCCTGGCCCCAAGGTGTATCCCAGGTACGTTGTTTCCTGCCACCCAATCTGGCACTTTTTGGGGTTTGTGGTGAGACTTGCCCCTAAGGGTTCTCCACATGGCTGCTACCTGATTCAGGTGTCCCTCCCAGTGGCGACTGTTTATTAGGTCATCTTGTTGGAGGATCACTAAATGACCCCAAGTTCCAACATAGCTTGGACCTCCTGTTCCACCGTTTCCCGCATGTGGCACGGGAGCAGCCGGGTTCCATGGACAGTATCTCCAGGGTTGGTGCAGATGATGTGGCAGACCTGGGTAGTCTCCCCCGGCATGGCTGTGAAAGTCTTATTGAGGCTTTCCCTAGGACACCAGGCTTGTTTCAGCTGTTCCTTTGAAAGTGTATCCCCAAGCAGAGCTGTCTTGGGTTCTGTTTCCACGGGGGCCTGTAGCCCCAATTGAGGTTCTGGATGGTATGGGGTGATCAATAGCCCTTCCCTTTCATGCCAGTGTTTCAGAAGATTAACATGGTAAATCTGGCGCTTCTTTTTCCGGTTGGGCAGTCGGACCTCATAGTTGATGGGGCCCGTCTGGTGGATCACTCATATGGACCCTGACAGAGAGCTAGCAATTTTGACTCCTCAGAGGGGAGCAGTACAAGGACTCGATCTCCCAGTTTGAAAGTCCGCACTCGTGTGCCCCAATTATATCCTCTCGCCTGGGCTCCTTGGAGGTTATCTTTTGTGAGGGCCCCAGCCTGACCCAGGCGTTCTTGGAGCTGTAGTATGTATTGGAGTAACCCCTGAGCCCGGGACGGGGTCTGCTCCCATGTCTTCCTCATGAGGTCTAGCAATCTCCGCAGCTGGTGGCCATATAACAGTTCGAATGGAGAAAATTTAGTGAAGACCTGCGACACCTCCCAAATGGCGAGTAACAGGGGAGGAAGAAGCTGGTCCCAGCAGAGAAGTTCTTCCAGGGGAAACTTCCGGAGCATGCTTTTTAATGTTCGGTTGAACCGCTCAACCAGACTATCCATCTGTAGATGATATATGGATGTCCAGTGTCTTTTGATCCCTGGGAGGCTGCAAACCTCTTGGAGGAGTCGGGATGTAAAATTCGTGCCCTGGTTCATGAGGATCTTATGAGTCAGGCCCACCTGAGTGAAGAATTTTAGGTGTTCGGCTGCAATGACCGGGGCGGTGGCACTCCTTAGGGCCACGACCTTGGGGAAGTGAGTGGCAGAGTACACTATCACAAGGATGTATTGGAAGCCCGTGACACTTTTAGCGAGGGGCACCACCTAGTCCATGGTCACCCTCTCAAAAGGCGTGTCCACCAGTGGGAGGGGAACCAGGGAGGCTTTTGGTACATCCCCATGGATGCAGCGGAGGCTGATCTAACCTTGGATTTGGTTGGGGGACGGGATCAGCCGCCTGCATACTAAAGTCTGTCTCCATCCTGAGTCAACTAGGGCTTCCAAGCGTTGCTTGCCCAGGGCCATCGGGATTGTCATCTTAGGGCCAAGGTGCCAACAGGCAAGGGTCTCTCTGGTGCAAACCTGGCTATAGGAGACGATCCTCACAGGCCCCTGACTTTGTAATGGCCCAAACTGGTTGTAGCTGAGAGGCAGGCAGGCCCAGTCGGCCGAGGGATGAAGGACGGTTGTGCGGCAGGGGCTTCCTTCCACCAGGAAGTGCTCCATCAACCATACTGCCACAGGCACAGTGGGTGTGGGGGGTGGGAGTGCCACATGACCCAGGCTCGGCCTTGCACCCCAATCGTTGCAATAGTTGCTGCTGCTGCTGGAGCTGAGCAGCTTGTTGTCGCTGCTGGTTCCTGGCCTACCATCTCACCAGCTGGTCCCAATCCATGGTGGCCTCCACTGGGGGTGGATTAAGAACCGGCATGGTCCCCCTTAGGTTCAGGTGTGTAGGCATAACTGAAACCATGGTCTTTTACCTCTGAGAACACAAGCCCTTACTGCCTGAGCTAAATGGAAAAAGCAAAGAAGTATAGGGGAGCCCTTATATTCTCTGTAAGGTACAGCTGTAATTGTAAGCATCTCTAGGGGCTGTTGGAAAAGAGTAGATGATACTACTCTATCTTTTCACAGTATTCAACAGCTGCAAAATCTTATGAATTCCTCATTGAATCTAACTGGCAGCATTTTGCAATGTAAAGTTAATAAGGCTTTGGGGGAAACTTGCCTTTGGCCATCATTAGGCCAAGTAATCCAGAAAGAGACAATTTAAGTTTTTAAGTCTATCTCTGTAAGGCCCCCATTAGAACCAAGCTTTGTTAATCTTTTAAGGGATCTACAAGATTAATGACCTAATTTAAAGACACTGCTAACATCAGAGTCTTAGTTTAAGGGTACTATGAAGATTAATAAGAGATGAGTGTTGTTGGAGTCTTGTTTGTAGCAGCCACCCCCCAAAATACCCTCCCCACAGATTAATAGGGGCCAGATGCTAAAACAATATGAATTGACATAGCTCAATTGAAGTCAACAGAGGCATGCAGATCACAGCGATGGTAGAAAGTGTGAGGACAAGGAATATCTGGAGTCGTGAAATGCAGGAGATGGGCAGGTCTCCACTTCCTAGTGGCTCTGTGACATGTAGTGTAGAGTGGATTTTTTGTGAAGAACAGTTTCTTTGACAGGCCCACATTTTGGGCACAAGGCTTTGGAGCAGGCTGCTTGTGAAGCACTGAGGACCTGCTCTGGTCCTGAAAAAAGAAAAAGAAGCATAATTGTGGATCTGAGTGGTTGTTGGGGTTTTTTTTTGGAACCCCCAAAATATAGACTCACCATGGACCTGATAGTACCTTGGTCCTGAGCGAGGGCACGGAGCAGACGAAGATTAGTGCAGAGGATGTCTCAGGGAAGATTATATCAGTTCCTACACAGCTGCTCCTTTGGCACTGTTCTTTCAGACCCATGTTCATTTCTCAGAGCCATAAGGTTTTGAAACTTGGGGATTATTCTTTCCTTTCCTGTTATCCTGAGTTATGGCCTTCACTTATCCTCCTTCCAGGTTTGCCAGCTGGAGGGAAGATCACCTCTCCAGATCTGAGGCTTGTCACAGCTATTCTTACTGCTATCTGGGATACAGTTTGAAGGTAATTTTAAGGGTCCTCAGATACTGGGGCTTCTGTTACAGAATCTTCTAGGGATAATGGGCTTGGCACAAATTCTATATAGGAGCCTATGGGATCTACTGGATCTTATACCTTTTCTCCCTGAGCCTTCTCCATGTCTTGGGTCCAACCCTCTCCAGGGTTACCACCTTCTGATCCTTATGTTTCTTGGTCTCGTTGGCCAATGTGGGCCACCACTCTTTCATTTAACCAGCAGTTGAGAGATAGATATCCTAGCTCTCCCAGGGCTTTGCTGACACTGTCTGAATCTCCCAGACTTCCTAAAGAGGGGTCTTTTTTTTGAACAATGTTTCCTTAGTTCCTCGTTGTGAGGCAAAAAAACGAAGCTGAAAGATGTAAATAAATATGATCACCCCTATGTACCATCTTCATCATCCTGAGATGAGAATATGGGATGTTCTTCAAAATCCCATACTGAGGATTTTCAAAGTTTCAAACCTCCTCTGACTTCTAGGCCCTGGACACAGAGTGATTAGCAATCCATCAGAAGTTACAGCTCCTTTTCTATATTTTGGAGTTAAAACATTATATAATGCAATGCAGCATATAAGCCATAAGGCTTTGCAGACATTCTCACCAACAAAAGTCTTCTGGAGCCTCTTAGGGACCTTTGGCTCCTGTCTGCCTCTTGTATACCTGCATATCAAAAGATAAGCTACACCAAATGCCTCAACACAGCTTTCAAGCATTTCTACAACCACTCAACATGTAGGTCACCAGTATCTCAGATGACCATGAGAGTGCAAGTTCAGGAAGAAATCTTAGATCCACACCTCTTGACAAAGATCCCCAAAAAATAGACTTGTCTTGGATGAAAGCTCCTCATTAGTGACACTGTAGTTTAGAGGTGCTAATTACCATCAAGATCTGATTGTAGCTCTTAAGATAGTTCCTTGCTCTATTAGATAGCCTCTGCCTTATCTGGTAGGCTAAGTCCATTGGAGAAGAGGGATAGCGAGGTATGTGTGTGGTGCTTCTGATATGGCGACTCACATTGTTCTTTCTGTGCTTCCCTGCAGATGCACAGTGTGGCTTAAGAGTTACTCTTTGCCTGAGAATTTTCACACTAAAATAGATGATTTTCCTTCTGAGCAGCCTCATTTCTTCAGTGACAACACTGAAGATGCTCTAGAAAAACCAAGAGGTGCCATGTCAGTTTTGGGGTCCATTGGATTAGCTCAGCCTTCTTACTGGACAAGATCTATCCACATTAGTTATCACCATAAGGCTGCCTCATACCATCTTCATACAGTTTGCAGCTAAACTGTCGATTTCATAATCTGTAGAGTTGGCACTCCCAATTATCCAAAAAATATCTCTGGATAATCGAGGTTGTGCTGTATTTCTACAAGTATATTGTATATTTTCTCCTTCCTATGCTGAATTTAAAAGCTTTTTGTGGACCTATATAAGCCATCATTTCTTTGGCTTGCTAGTGGAATGTGCTCACAGCCTATGATTGTGCATGGTTATTGATTCCTGGGAGGACTTAGGTTTTGTACATGTTAAATAGCTGGTGTTCCAGAAATTTCTAGAAGCATCACCCCTTGTGTACTATCAGGATAGCTTCAAAGTGAAAGCACTGCCAACTTCATCAAAAACTCCTCAGCAGGGGACAAAAACCATAAATGCTCCCAACACGATACACTGGCCTTTGCTTCTGCTGAGATAGAGGAATATTACACAAAGATACTAGCAACTCCTCCTCCCCCTTGCTTAAGTGGACTAATATCAGGGGGGAAATAATCTTTTAACCTTTGTGGGTGATTGCTTTGGTAGAGTAGTACACAAGCAGCACAATGTGTTTGTCTCTCATGTCTGATAGGACAATCATACATGTATCGCCCAGCCCCAATCCTTTCAGGTTTCCTCTCAAGAAAGACATCTTATGTTTTTTTTCAGAATACTGTAAACTGGATCTTCCTTCATGTCTGTATATATTGGGAGCAAGTTTCTCACTGAGGTGATCAGGGGACATCTACTTGCCAATGTAAGAAAGTTCTTTATATTTCACCCTCCATTTTAATGTTCAGGTTGGTCCATATGTCTACCTATTCTACAGACATATTCCATTTTATTAAAGTGAAGTTATACATGAATTGAAAGGTAACTGTGTAGAAACAATATTCCAGGGTCCCATGTCTATTGTCTCTGAATGATTACATATCAGAATTGCTCAGTCTATGAGTGAAGAGATGTTTAAAATGGCAGCCCCGCAAAAATCCACCCAGGCTGGGTTCTTTCCTTCTCATGTTTGTTCACCAATAATAATGATTCTGCAATTAGAACTTAGTTAACAGTGTCTGATAATATGCAAGCCAAAACAGAATCTATCTTATTTTCTCCTAACTGTACTGGGTTTGCAGTAGTAAGGGGAGTGAAAAGTAATAAAACATACTTTTGTCACTAAAATAAGCATTGCATGCATGGGGAAAAGATCTGTTGAGTAATGTGGCATTTTACAGTCACTTTTCTGACCAAAATGGAATTTTAATAATTTAAATAGCACAGATTGCTCACACATTTCTGCACGTAGAAAGGCAGTGATATCTTTTACCTCTTCCATCCATCCACCCACCCACCGACCCATCCATCCAACCACTATTAACACTTTATACAAGTCTCCGGTGTGTGCAGTAATGATTAAAGTATGCTGCATGTACATGGAGTACTTTTTCTATTGCCTGTCTTTGTATTGTTCATTCACATTAACTATGCCCATAATATCAAAGGGAAACCAATGAGACCAGACTGGTGATGTCAAAGACAGTGCTAACTGAATCACATGTCCCAGTTGACTGTAGGAACTCTTGTTTGTTCTTTTTATACTTATTCAGAAGCATTTCAGTAGCAGAAAAATAGTGGATCAAGATTTTTAAATTGTCCCACTGCAATTTTTCCATGGTAAGGTACAGATTACTTCACATGAGGTAGTAATTAAAGAATGCGGACTGGAACCTCAAGGACTTACATCCAGGGTGTTCATCAATACGTATTAAGCCCAGTCCCTGTCTATTTTAATATATATTTTGGACAATGCAGTTTGTACATCTTACCAGCATTCCATGGAAACACTATAAGAATTTGGGTATTACCTTTTCTTTTAGAAGACTGCATTCTCTGTTCATGTCTAACACCCAAAAGGGGAACAGAAGTGTGAGGACATACTGATTGTTTGCAGTGTTGTATCCTGGGAACCAGCATCGATATGAGAGAGACAAGGTAGGTGAGGTAATATCTTTTATTGGATCAACTTCTCTTGAACATACTGACGGCACTTTGAAGCTCTCCGAATGGGAAAATTGTAGGGTCATGTGAATATTGAAATACGGAAAATAAAATGTTTTATTTTTAGGTGAAAGGCAAAATTCTGCCCTTGTATTTGTGACTGTGAAGGCTCCTTTCATAGTGGAACCAGGCTGGTTCAGCTGCACAAGAAGAGGGGAAGGAAGGATTCCAGTCAACCCTACAAGGTACAACAATACCCCCATTTAGTATGGAGCTCAGCTCTGTCGGCAGAAATGACTGGGAGTGGGATCTAGACAGGCCAAGTAGGGTTGGGAGTGGGGCCAGGAATCCCACTGTTCTGGGGAGGGAGAATGCTGTGCTGTGTCTGTATTCAGCACAAAATATGCACATCAAGGTGGTGGCATAACTGCACTGATGGGTGCATTGCAAGGCTGATCCAAGGGTTTGCCCACACCCCATCCCCTCCTGCCCACTTTTAGGAGGAGGAGATGAGTAGCTCTGTGGAGCCAGCATTCCCCTCCTGCACTACTACATGTGATGTAGGTGTCACAGTTCAGGGCAACTGCACCCAGAGGTGGCACGAGCCCACTGGGGGCCCTAAGCAGGAATTCTTTGCCCCTCAACACAATAAAAAGCAAATAGAGGCCCCCTTGAGTGGCTTGGGGCCCTAGGCAATTGCTTAGTCTGCTTATGCCTACCGCCAGCTCTGATTCACCCTTAATGGGCCTAGAGGGCACACACACTCTAGGCTTCAGGCTTCTCGGCCATCACCTCTCTTCAGTAGCATAGCTGGGGGGGAGCAGGGGGAGCAGCCGCACCCCCTGACCACATTTTCCAAAAGTGGTGCCTTTTTAATTTTTGAAAGGGTGGAGACGGAGTGGATGGAAGTGGAGCCACAAAATAACGCAGGGCCGACAAAAGAAGGCCGGCGGTGCTCGCACATTTTCCAAAAGTGGCGTCTTTTTCAGTTTTGAAAGGGTGGCAGTGGCACTGGAGACGGAGTGGAGGTGCAAGGTGACAAAAAAGCACCGACATTCTAATACAGGTACTTTCGAATACTTTTTGAGCGGTGTCATCATTTTCTTCCAGACAAGCAGAATCTCCCATAATCAAATGCAGTAGAAACATCGTCTGCGTACATGGCAGGAGGCGAGCTGAGCCATCTGCTCAGCCCGCCGCTGCTCTGGGGTTCCCTCCCGCGGCTCCTGCCAGCAGGGGTCCTGCCGCTGGCCCCACCAAGAGCCCGCTGCTGGCCTGGGTTCTTTCACCCAGGCTGGGAGCGGGCTGAGACCTCCCGGCTGGCAGGAGCCCATGTGGGGAATCCTAGAGCGGCGGCTGGCTGAGCCGCTGCTCAGCCCGCCCCGCTCTGGGATTCCCACCGCGGGCTCCTGAGTCCTGCCAGCCGGGGTCTCTCAGCTCGCTATTGGCCTGGGTTCTTTCACCCAGTCTGGGAGTGGGCTGAGAGTCGGGGTGGCACCTTTTTTTATGTGTTCGCTCCCCCTGGTGTTAGAACCTGGCTACGCCACTGCCTCTCTTGGTTGGAGACATGTCTCTCTCTCCCTCTTGACCAAGGTATTTTCAGGCTGTACAGTTCCCTGACTATGCTGTGATATCCCCAGCAAAGGACAGACCCTGTTTTGCCTTCTCTTCAGAGATAAACGGTGTAATTGCCCACAGTTATAAGTTACCACACAGCTCTTTCTAAGCAAGCACCTTTATTCATAAAGGTGAAAGCATTACAGAAAAAACATATTAAAAACAAACAATAAAAGAACCTACACACATGTTAATAAGCTTACCAGAAATCACTCCTGGCTCCAGCAAAGCCTCTGGTTGGTGATTAATCCTTCAAACCCACACAGGGTGAGGTCACCAGTTAACAGCTTTTGCTCAGAACTAGCACCCTCATGGCTCTGTGAGTCATTCTTTTAACCTGTTTGGGTCTTTGAAGCCACCGCAAATAGGTAATCAGCCAGTCCCTCTCAAGGTGCAGCTTCAAAAGGATGGATCCAGAGGTGGGTCATTTGCATTCCCCTCCACCCAAGTATTTCCTAGGCATCATTCTACTTTGTTTGTGTAGCACATTATTTCAAACAGTCCTTTGAAGCACAGAACACATCCTAGGGTTTACATTAGCTCTCTCTTCTATTTAAAGAAGTTCCATACAATCCTGCAATAACAGAGAAATAGTTGCATTTTTTAATACAATGAACTCCTAAAATACTTAAACTTAAATTGAAAAGGTTAAACTTTATTCACTAAAGTTTAACTAGGATATTGCAGGATACTGTCGTATCTATCGCAGAAGATAGCCAGCACAGGAGCATAAAGGGGTGCCTGGGCCACAATTCATTCCACAGTATAAATGGTGTTTAGTCCAAATTGGAAAACATAGGAATTGCTGTACCAGAATAATCCAATGGCCTATCTATTCTGTATCTTGTCTCTGATAGTTACCAATGCCAAAAGTTCAGAGGAAGACATAAGTGCACATTGAAGAGAGGAGAGTTAATTGTGAAATTCTAGATGGGTAAGGGAGGGAAAACTTCCTGGCTACAGCTGGTGAGTTTATGTCCTGAAGCATGAGAGCGGGAAGATAGGATAAAATGACAAGAACTAAAAGTTAACTGGGGATTTTTTTTTTCATATAAATGCCAGCTAGTTACCTGAATAATATCATGAAGTCTTGCATTCTATGGCTTCATCTTGTTCCAAAGGAAGAGGAGCACCCACTTGGCCTTCTCTATACTATTAATTGAATCTGGTTAAAAATATGGTACTTCTGTAGTATACTTTTAACAATAGCCCTTTATTTTGTATGCAGCACACAATAAAAAAGCAAGAATAATGCATCACAAAATATGCTTTCTGCATTTATTTTGGCAATTGTAGTTTCATTGTAATTATTTATAATACTTAATCTGCTAATAAATGTGCTAATGAAGCCTTAAGAATATGAAAGCTCACTATAGAACTCTGCTATTAAATCTTTGCTAAGAAGTGGGGAAAACTGATTTTTTTAAAAAAATAAGAAATTGTAATGTGTGCAGATTTGCAAGTTTATATTCTATACATTATTGAGCATTTTCTTCTCAGCTGTAGCAAACTGTACAACTAGCATAGGATTTCCTAAACAAGTTAGTTTTTTTAGCAGATGAATATGAATTTAAGAATCTGGTTTGAAGGGTTGTTCATTTTTCCATATCTTATTATTGTTACAATACTGTAATTTTCATCTTTATTTCTGGAATTGCAAAATAACTACAATCATTAAATTAAAAAAGATGGAAGAAAATTGAGACATTACTGCTTGATCATGTCTGAACATCTGATACAGGAAATGCAATTCACTATTAGGAATATTTATTTTTAACTGTTAACCAATTCATTTAACAGTATTTTTTTGAATAATTTAGATGATCCTATGAGACAGATCATAAAACCAGTGAAGTAAAGGTGAGAAAATTATTCATATTTTTTGTGTAGGTGACTTGTGATTTTGTCACTCTGCAAAGAAAAGAAAAAAGCTTCAAGGGATTTTTGCAAAATTACTGCAGGTGGAATTTTTGTACTAATCAGAAATAAAGATACATTTTTGGACCTATTTCTTTGAAATGCTGAGCTCCTGCAACTGCCATTGACTTCAGCAGCAGTTGAAAGAGATTAGCACCTCACAATATCAGGCCCTCAGGTAACAAAAAGTGATGATTTCTATCTAAGTAACACCATCTCTTCAAAAATACCTGCAGGCATGTCACTTTGTGCATTGATCCTATCAGTTTTCACAAGCTAAGCAGCATCAGGATAGGTCAGTGTTTAGATAGAAGATCCGTGAAAAAGCCTCTCAGTACTACAGGCCTAAATCTAATTATCATTTACTTCAGCTACTGGGTCTTATGTGAGGTATTTCTGATGATTCGGTATTTCTTTCTTTCTTATTTTCTTTTTGCTGACACAGACTAACACGGCTACTACACTGTAACCTATCAGTAGATAGCAGTCATCCCTCTGAGTGGGTCCTAATCATCTGTGGAAATTAAAAATATTATGTTGCTATTTTCACTATTAGTGGGGTTACCCATTTAAGGATAATGTCATGGTTCATTTATTATTTAATAACAGTTTCAGTTCAAAATCTCTGAACAGTTAGAAATTATTTTGATTTATTAAGATCATCTATGCCAAGCTCCAGGTGCATGTATGTGAGCCATAAAAATAATCTGGATTTTGATCCATTTACATTTTATGCACTGTCCCCTCCCCAAAACCACCACAAGCAGTGTCCCCTCTTCCAAATCTCCCCAAGTTCCAATTTCCCCATCCCTCTACCTTCACTTTGAATACCTGTATATAAATGCCATAAGGGCTGAATGAAACAAAATTGCACTTTAAACTATTATACAATGACTTGCCCTGAACTGCACTTGGAAAAGCTCTTTCTTGCCTGCTACACTTATATACTATCTCTAAAATTTCCAACCCATATTTGCTCAGATTATTAGTTAAAACAATCTTTTTGCTTTGAATAAAGTCATTTAAATGATTTGGCATATTGACACTGAGTATACAGCTTTGGGCATAGAAAACAAATTCAGTCCTCGGAATAAACATTTTTGGTTAGTGCTGCTGTTTGCTCACTGCTACTCCTACATCAAAGCTAGCTTGAAAGAGATGGAGAGCTCTACCATGCAAAGAAATACACATTTATAGTCAGGGAATGATATAAAGGGCGAGATACATGAATAGTTTTATGCCACCGCTTTTTAAGTTGTAATAGCTTAATATCAAAAGTTCCTGTACATCTGCCATAAGCGAAAACTTGTCATTAGGAAATATCTCTTAAGACAAAATAATGGTGTCTCTTTAATGGTGCATGTCAGGGTCTCTTGATCTGGTGTTCAGTGCTAGGTCTCTTGTTTTGTTGACACTTTTTTTTTAATTTTTTTTAAAGAGTGATAGCCCCCTGTTATAATGGATTATTCCACCAGGAGGAAAACTAATCTCCTCTTCACCTGCCAATCAGGACTCAACAGTGTTCCAAGAATTCCACAAGATGACACTCTTAGCAAAATAAGAGGTTCAGAACATTGGGGGAATCCTCCATGCTGACTGGCTGGAGAGGGAATCATGATTTATGAGAGTTTCACATTGCTCTGGAACGGTGACTAAGATTTCAGCACCTGTGCCATAACAGCCCCATTTTTTCCTCTTTCGTTATGAAATAAACTGTTGACCTATAAACTGAGCAAAACTGACACGGAAGTTATATATGTACCACCAGGGAGTCATTTTTAACTCTTGCTCCTTAATAAATGTCTTTCTGGAGTTGGCTCTTTTAAGTGGAAGGAAAAGTATAAAGTGCATTGAATAAGAAAGCCGTCATAACTAGAATTCCTTTTACCTCAATTTAAATTACTGCAGAAAGTAGAAACTCCCATTGCAGTTTAGTGTATTCTGATATTCATATGAAACCATGTTGAAACTGTTTTGAACATATGCTTTTAAGCATTAAGTTGCTTTTTTAAAAGCAAAAAACTGTTTGTGTAATATTGTGTATTAAATTTTCTCAAATACATAAAAATTCATAAAGAAGAAAAATAAAAGTTACCGTGGGTACCACAATACACAGATACAATCATTAGGAGGTAAATTTAATGGTGTTTTTCATTCCCTTTTATGTAAGTATCATATATTTAGGGCCATATAGGCCCGCTGCTGCAAGGCATAAATAAACTAAAAGCCAGATTCAGTCACCCTTAGTCATGTTAAGTAGCACCTCACTTTGCAAGTACAGTAGTCCCACTGAAACCAATGGAGACACTTATGTAGAAAGGTGCTACCGAATATAATAAAGGGTGACAGGATCTGGGCCTTATAAAATAATAGTGATTGTTCAGATTCTGTCCTTGGTTAAACTGGTACAACACACTGAAGTGATTTGGTTGCACAAGTGTACGATAACAGAATTAGGCCCATTATATTTTTTATAAAATGCTTGGAGGCTGAGGCACTGAGGGTGCTGCTCGACATAACGGATAGAGCTGGCTGACAAATGGGGGACAGGGGAGGGAGAGAAGCGAATCACAAACATTTTAAAAAGGTTTCAAAGATAACAGGGTTTTTTCCCCCCCAAAAAAAACCTGTTGTGAAGTTTTTACCAAAGAAGCGTTTGGTTTAGAAAATGTTCAGTTTGAGTTTTTCTTAGTTCTCCCACTCTCTCCCCATTTTTATCTCCTCCTGCCCCACCCTACCCCCATATTTCCCTTCCTTTTCCCATCTGCCACTGAAAAAATGAAAAGAGCAAAAAAGATCAGAAGGGGAGGAACAATCAACTTTCCCCAAGATCCCAAAACAACTTCCTTGATTTTGTTTTTCAGTTTTCAAGGTGACACACATGGAGATATTTGAAAAACAACCGGTGAATTTTTTTTCCCCGAAAGAAGCCATTTTTATTCAAAAAATTTCAACTACCTCTAACAAAAGTTTCATTAATCTATAATAAACTCTTTCTATAAGATAATATGTGTTTTTTAATGACTGGAGCAAAAGGACTAAATACTGGAGTTGTCTAGGATATAAGGCAGCAGAGAAAAGTCAATGAAGTTGCATAGGGTATAACTCAATGGAGAATGTGGCCAAAACTAAGTAGCAGACCACAGCTGTGAAGCAGAGCCTACAGTAGGGGAGGGCCTTCATAGTCCTGTAGTTTCAGTAGTCCCTAATAATGGAGGAGCAAAGGATGGATACAAATTAGATATGGGAGAACCACAAAGTGTTTCAGAGGCTGTTTTGGAGTGACACCTTAATGTTTGATTGCTAATTTGAAGTATGTATGGGATAGGGACTCTCTCTTACCTTGTACCCAGCACAAAACCCCCCGATTGAGGTTTTTTTGTGCCAACACATACAAATATAGAATATTAATAGTGTTTTGTGCAGATCTGAAGCTTCAGAGAGAAACTGTCTTTTACCTTTTTGCACTGCAGCCGTACAAAGAAAATCAACACTAACAGTTAATAAATGTTTGGGTGCTGCTTCTACAATATTCTTCAGTCTGTGTTTGTAAAACCGGACTGGAAAGCTCATGTGTACAAGACACCTTGTGAGATTTCCAGTACTTCCTGTTTCTGGGCAGGCTGACAATCCTGCCTGTCTCATGGCAAACCCTAAATAGCCTTTCTCATGGCATTTCAAAACTTCCACTTCCAGTCCAGCTCTGAACCTGGATGTACAGAGCTAAGCAAAAATGAAAAAAAAAGCAATTAAAATTTTTCAACCCTCCACAAGGTCTGCCTTGGGTCTACATTGAGCTCTTATTTGATCTAAATGGATTCCTCTAGTTCTGCTGATAATTTTGGGTGTGACACAATTAAAGGGGGAGGTGATGATAATTATTTTCCACGGTGAAGAAGCAGAAGACTCCAAGGGCAAAACCCCCAAAATAAAGTAGAGGCTTCTTAGGGATCACATTAGGGATTAGGTCCTAACTTTAAGAGGCAAATAGCACTGATTAATGGGTATATTTGGCTAGTACTGGTTGAGTGGTTTTCAATAGTTGCCTCAGCTTAGTGCTTCATGAAACTAAGCTGCAGCTTTGTAATGTAAAGGCTGCTTTTTAACAGTCAGTAGGCATAAAGCTCTAGAGAAATGAAGGGTGCCTTGGAATGAATTTGGGACTCATGGAACACTATTGGAATTAGTTTAAGACTTTTTTTCTTTAAAAAAAAGGTTTATCTTTGAAGAGGAAGAAAGAATTTCTTTGTCTGTGTTGCACAAGCTCATGTTTGGACGAGTTTACTCCTTATATGTGGGAAATTATAAGGAGCATATGTGATGTACAATTTAGTAAAGACTGTTCATTGTACGTCACAAAGAAAAATGGATGAGAAAATGCTATGCACTATATGTCAGTCACCTTAATGAGAGAATATACCAAACATCCATCAGAAAAGTTGAAATGCCTTTACTTACAGTGTGCTACTTGAAATGTCTCAGGCATAAACCCCAAAGAGTTCTGGTAAACTTAAACTTGTGCACTATCGTCTACAGCCTAGATTTTTTTTTTTTTTAAAGTGGGTGTTTAAAGTTAGGCATCTAAACCAATAATTTGGTGCCTAAGTGGCCTGATTTTCAAAAGTGCTGAGCACTCTGCAGCTTCCACTTACTGAGACCTTGGTTCTTCACCATTCAAGTCAATGGGAGCTCCAGTATTGCTGTCAGCCAGTGTGGGTGAAGAGTTCTTTTGAAAATCTAGCCAGTCATTTAAGAGCCTGAATATGGTATAAAAGCATCGCTTTATGCTCCTACTTTTTGAAAATCTTGGTCTGCAGATTTTTGGGTAGTGCTTGAGATTTTGTGGTGGAAGCATAATTACAAAAAGTTTGACTGTAATACTTTCCCTGTATTCCCACCAGGCCTTTGCAGTTAAAATAGAAAGTTTGAATCCACCTGGACTTTCTTCTGAGGATTATATTTGCATTTTTGTCAATAATCATCACTTTATTTTAATCAGTTAATCAATCATCAATTGATAAATTGCTACTAGGCTGAACTAATATTACAAATATTTTACTAAACCAAATATCAAGAGAAGGATCATATGATGATTAGATCAAATCAAGGCTGCTTTTAATTCTCATTCAGAAAATTTAGTAATTTGAGTGGGAAAAGGAAGCTGAGAACCTCACTAGGTCCTGCCCATTACGTCAGTTTTCTCACACAACTCTCCCTTCTTATTATTCATTTATAAAAAATATTAACCCAAAGTAGGATTCTTAGGGAACTGTAACTCAGATACTGTAGATGACGTCCTCATAGGGTACCTTATCTGACAAAAGATCTTTTAGGTGCAAAATAAACTGGAGACATTGAAATGTTAGAAGTTGGTACTAACTTCTCTGCAACTCCTTAAAGCTGTCATCCATAGTGCGCCTTAGGTACTTTCTGGTCATAAGATTATTATTTTCATATCACTTGGTGGGCTCTATCAGTATATAAGTATGTGCTTAACTTTAAGAATATAAGTCGTACCACTGAAGTCAATGAGACTACTCGTGCACTTAAAAGATAAGCACATACTTAGGTGCTTTGCAACATCAGGGCCTTAGTTAACTGAAAAGCCAAAATTGACCCCAATCCTGCATTCAGAACCACACAGGGGAACTCTTGCAGGCATACAAAGAACAATTACTTTGATGGTGCACCATCTGAGTCCAAAGTTTTGAATGGGTGGATCCGATTGTAGGATTCGGGCCTTGGATGCAAATTTAGTGGTGAAATCCTGTGCCCACTGATAACAATGGCAGCTTTGTGTGGCTGCAAAGCAGTGCCGTAACAAGGGCGAGGTGAGTGAGGCAAGCTGAGGGGGGCAGAAAACTCCCGTCTTCTGTGGCATTTCGGCGGCAGCCCAAACGCTGCCACTGTTTTCGGCGGCATTTCGGCGGCGAGGGTCCTTGCCTCGGGCGCAAAAAATATCTAGTTACGGCTCTGCTGCAAAGGTCAGCCCATGTGGATCTAACTGCCAAATTCTGCTCAGTTAGATGTAATTGGGGTCACATGTTCATGAGTGAGATTAGATTGTGGCCCTTAATTTGTAGTATGCTGTGTAAAATGGTTTACTATGTTATTTTCCTGTGAATGACTTCAGTGGTTTCTGTCTTCTGAAACATGCAAGGCACCACAGTACACGGTGTTACACTATGTGTATCCAAGACTATAGAAAACATTGTAAGATATTTCATTGTATTATTTGAGAAGATGTGATCATTTAATTAAAGCTTGTATCATAGTACATACACATAAGGGCCCAGAGTTAAGGTTGCAATTATAAATTTAATTTGGGTATTTCCTGACTTAAGATCACTTAACAGTGCATCCTTAATGATCTCAATGTCATTTCTTTTTAAAGAAAATTAATTTGCAATTAGACATTACAGTACATACATTATATTCCCCTATTAGATGAGTTGATCTATTTGGAGAAATCAGAACTCCAAAAGCAAATTAAGAATGGATCTGCTGCAGTACAAACTCCTTATCCTGCATGGCACTATATTCTAGGAAATAACACTCCACATGAGGCATAAGCAAAGCTAAACAGAGATGACAAACCTTTCAGCACACCTACCTGTCAGCAGTCTCATCCCACACTCTCAACCGATGATAATGGGAAAAAAGTTCTCACTATTACACAAAGAGCCATTTAAAAATGAAAGAGTTGAAGTGGCTAACCGTTCAGATTGGACAAATGCTTCGAATTTTGTTAGAAAAATACAAATGAAAGTCAGAGTAAAAGCTACATGTGACTGGTATCCAGATATTTACACATAATGAGCGAATCTATGGTCCTGCTTCTGATTGCTTTGTGCTGCTCAGTGCAAAGCAACCAGAAAAGTTGCTCAAATGGGGCAGCTGGGGATTACTCTTACACAGTGTGGCTGGCTCTGTGTCATCATCTCCCAGCTCCCCAGCCAAGCGGATGAGATGGCCATTGAGTTTTGGTGATTTTAAGCAAGCAGAATTACACTGACTAGAACAGCCCTATGGGGCCAGTTAGAACAGCCCCAAAGCTGCTCTAACTTGCAGCAGAGGCCAGAACAATCTCTGACAGACTGTAGGATCAAGATGTACTCCTGGGGGAGTTCTGCGCCAAAAAATTAAAGATTCTGTGCATAATATTTTAAAATTCTGCATAATTCTACATATTTTATTTGTGTATCTTGCCATACACAATAAAAAATGCAGACATTCCTGCTGCCTTTAAAATCAAATTGCTGTCCTGCAGCAAGTAATAACTCCTCCATGACTCCCACCAAACCTGACATTTTGCCGGGAATAATGTGGATTGCTTTCAGATGTGGTAGGGCTGCTCCACCATCCAAAATGCTGTAAAGTTTCAAACACCAAGACTACATAAGCCATCTCTGGCTGCTGACCTGGGAACTTAACCTTAAATCCAATAATTCTTATATTCTGGTTCCTGATTCTCCAGTTCCTCAATCTGGTGCTTATAACCTTTAGTATCCTTCAATATTTCTTCATCAACTGTCTCACATGTTTTAATGGAACTTCCAGCCATCCAGATGTAGCCTAGAGTTGAATCATCCCATCATTGAGACTCATGATGAATTATTCATTAATATTGGCCATGGTGCTTTGGAGGACATTCTTGTGCTAATGCAGAATATCTGTACTCTGTTTATTCATATCAGAACATTTCTGTAGTAGGTCAAGCGGAGAAAAAAATAAAAGTCTTTAAAGTTGACACTATCCCACACTGAGCCCCAGATGTAGTAACACTTACAGGGTTAAAGGAATCTTCTACTAATTTTAATTCCTGGATGGCATGGTACTATTAAACAACAATATAAGTATATAAAAACAAAATAGAGAAGAAAATGAGCTCATAAAAAGATAGTCCAAAGTATTTCCCCTCACATCTGGTAAACAGGCAAGCAATTCAAGTGGCATAGAAAACCAACAGGAAAATTGTTTTTTTTAAATTATTTGTATTACTGTAGCACTTAGGTGCCCTAGAAGGCACTGGATCTATGACAAGGACAGACACCAGTGAGATATGTGCTTATATTATCTGCTTTTACAAAACTGAATTCAATGCTGGTGAAAGTCTTCTGTCAACAGAATAGGTACAGCCTGCTATCAACCTCAACCTTGTGACCTAGACATGGTAGTCTCTGTATGCCATTAATAATCCATTGGGTCCTTTAGTCCTACATTCACTGCCTAGGACCATTTGAACAGACTAGCTTCAATGCTTATTCACGGACACAAAAACTAATTAAAAAACACAATTAGCATCCCAAAGAGTATTATGTGTGTAAAACATTAATTATTGTGCAATTCACTTTGTCATTTTTTACATGATCTTACTTATTTGCATTCTTGCCCCATTCACTTGCCTCCAATTGTAATACCCTAGATCTACTACTTTCCAATGGTCTGCCTGGGAGTGGTCATGTGTTCTTACTCAGCTAATCAGGAGTATAGTTGCACATTTCCAGTACTATTATCTCTGGTTGCATAGATGCCAACCATCAGTCCCTGCATCAATAATATAGAGTTCCTGACATCAATAATAAATAATGTTAAGATCAAATGCAAATTTCTTACACTGAAAGGTCAGAGGTATTTTTAGTGTGTCAATGGGAATTCCACTTGAAGTGGCACTTAATAGATGGGGGGGGGTCAACATATTGGGGGCTGGCAGTGTTTTTGGTTCCAAGAGTCATTGGTCTTTAGATCATATCTCACTGTTTCTGTGGTATCTGGCTGAATCTTCACCATACTTTATTCAATACCACTGTATATCCTAGTAGCAAGTTAAATGATTGACATAGGATTGCATACCCCTACCCTCTCCATCTAGCAACCCTCATTTATCTTGTATTCCCTTGAGGAGTAGATTTTTTATATATATATCCCAAGCAGAGCCTCAAATAATATGTTATTTTTTTAAAATGTTGGCATGATTTTATATATATTTAATATACATATAGCTATACACATTTTAAATAAAATTCTAGTTATACTGAGAAAGCTTAATATTAAAAAAGAAGATGCTGTAGCGTGTTCTAAAGGTGGTAGGGCTTTGGATTATTTTGATTTGTTCTGGGAGCTCATTCCACAGCCAAGCTGCCTCAATGGAGAATGTTTATTTGAACTTCATGGTGGTATTTAGCTTTGTGAGCTGCATGATTGCAGAACAGTACTGATGGCTTTGTGGGTCCTGAAAGGAGAGACTATCAATTACTTTAAAGATCAGTACCAAGGTCAGTAGAGGGATTGGTGCAAGTGACAGGGTAGCTGCCCATTACTGGCTGGCAAAGGGATAACAGCAGCCCTTGAAGCGGCTGTGCAGAACCCAGCCAATCAGAGGAAGGCTTAAAAGCAGCCAATCAGGGCCAGGCTAGGCCCTATAAGAAGGGCTGCAGGGCAGAGAGGAGCTGAGTCTCTCCTGGGAGTTTGAGGGAAAAGGACTGGTTGTCTTTTGAGAGAAGTACCTGGGACAGAGCAGCAGGGGAGGGGGAGCAAGCAGAGCTCCAGCCTGGCTGGCTCCCAGACTGAGGCCTTGATACAGGCGCCAAGTAGGTGCTGGGACTATGGGGAAGTGGCCCAGGGAAAGCAGGTAGTGGCAGAGAGGGGAAGGAGAGGCAGTGAGCAGCTGTCAGCTATAGCATCCCTGGGTGAGGGCCCAGAGTAGTGGGCAGGCCTGCTCCCTTCCCCCCTTTGGCTGGCCACTTCCCTCAGCAACCAGTGGGGCAAAGGACTGCAGTTTGCTCCTGAGTGACGGGCTGGACTAGGGGCTGCAGTTCGCCACTGTGGCAAAAGGCCGGGTGAAGGACTGCTGGTTCCCCAGGAAGGGGGGAGACAATGGAGTTGAGACACAGCCAGAGGGCTGTGCCCTGAAGAGGATGCCATGGTCTGGGAGCGATGCGGGTCCCCACAGACAGCAGAGATGGTGGAGAAGCAGTGACTGAGAGTGAGACACCACAAGAGGAGGGTGCCCTGCTGATGAACAGAGCTAATTCCTGGCGCAACCAGCAGGAGGCACCACAGTGGTAAGCACGACCTGTCACAGTGCATCAGAGTGATGTGTTCATAGTGGCCCACCCAGCTGAGGACCTGGACTCCCACACTCTGTACAAATTGAAGCCTCTCGATTGCTTCCATTTTTAGCCCTACAGACAATGAGTTAGAGTAAATCAGACTAGAGGTGATGAGCGTTGTGGCCAGGTCTTGATCCAGGAGGAAGAGGGTCTGTCACTGGGAAATATAGTTAACAAGTATGTCAAAAGCATGGTGACATATGTGAGCATCTTACATACTATAATGTATTTAAATCTCACATATCTCAAACTCATTTGAGGGAATTTTGATTGAGACTGCAACTACCAGTACAAAACCCAAAACAACTCCTCCTGCCCCCCTCCCCCACATACATTCCTTTTATGGGACCATTGTCCTTATTAATATAATGAAAGTGTTGTTTTAGGATTTGAGCTATAATGGAGGAATAAGGGGGGAAATGACAAGTTTTACATATCCCTACCCCCCCCATACCACAAAATGTGATTATGTTTTAATACAATCAGAAACTGACATTACCCTTACTTCCTGCTCCCGCCCCTAACCCCCTCATCCAGAAGGGACCCAGTGCATTGTGCCTGAGTAGGGGCACAGGATGTCGTTACACTTGGTTACTCATGTTGCATAATGGTTACAGAAATTAGGCACAGTGCTGATCAGTCTCCTGTTTGCCTGCAGACTCCTATTTTACTGACCATAGAACTTCACAGCGGTTTACTACCTGTGCCAGTATTTACAGGTGTGCCTGAATACTAGCTTACTTCAGTCCTCAAGTTAATTTGTTTCTGTATTGGCCTACATGGGGCATTGAAGGATTGAGAAGTGAATAAGTCCAGAGGAAATAGGCAGGCTCAAGGAATTAAATTGTGAATGTAACACTACTTGAATCATTCCATTTCAGCACTCTTTTATAACACTCATTTTCATGTCAAGGAGTTTGAAAGAATTTAATCAACATGTATTTCTGCTCCTACATTAAGGAGTCATTCAGGCTGTGCACTCAGCATGTGATGAGTGTGCAAATTGTTAATGCAGTGCTTGCAAAGACAATATGCAAAACAAAGCAAGAATTGGTTGTGAAAAACACTTTTCTCCAAAATGGTTCTTGGCGTATGTACCCATTCACTGGGACTTCTTTAAGAAGTGTATTTTTACAACTAATCTCCTATTCAGTAGCGTAGACAGGCGGGGAGCAGGGGGAGTGGCCGCTCCCCGTATGCAGAAAAGCAGCGCTAGGGCGCTGCCAGAGCCTTGCTAGGGCGGCGCTTTAAAAGGCCCGAGGCTCCTGCTGCTGCGGGGAGCCAGGGGCCTTTTAAAGCGCTCCCCCACCCCCGCTGCCAGAGCTGGGAGGAGGGGGGGCGCTTTAAAAGGCACGCGGCTCCAGTCGCAGCAAGCCGCCCCTTGTCTCTCCGCTCAGCGGGGAGGCAAGGGGCAGCTTGCTGCGGCTGCCCGCTGTCTCTCCGCTCAGCAGCGGAGCAGGGAGACAAGGGGCAGCCGCAGCAAACCACCCCTTGCCTCTCCTCTCAGCGGCTCAGCGGGGAGACAAGGAGCAGCCACGGCAAGCCGCCCCTTGTCTCTCCGCTCAGCAGCTCAGCCGCTGAGTGGGGAGGCAGCGGGCCCCCAAATCTTGGCACCCTAGGCAACCGCCTAGGGTCGCCTAGTGGGTGCACCGGCCCTGCCAGCGGCTCCTGCTGCTGTGGGGAGCCGTGGGCCTTTTAAAGCGCCGCTGGAGCCCCGCTGCCGGAGCTCCGGCGGCTGCGCTTTAAAGGGCCCGGAGCTCCGCAGCGGCTGGAGCCCCGGGCAATTTAAAGCGCTGCAGGGTGAGTACAGGGGGAGCGGGAGGCGCCTTTTTATAGCGCCGCTTCCTCTGTGCTCAAGACCTGGCTATGCTACTGCTCCTATTAAAGGTTTGGTAGCTGTAGTCTTATCAGATTGACTGGCAACCTACAAAAAATATTAATGTAAAATTATTTCATGTTTATACAGTTACCATTATGTTTTAAACCACTTTTAAAATATCTTCTGGCTTCATTAAATTCATGTTAATCTTGGATGGCAAATTTCAAAATATCAAAACAAAATGTTAAGTCACTAGCCAATTTCAAAAAAGCAACAAAGACAAAACCCAATATTCTCAAAGGGCCAGCTTCTCATTTACACTTAGGCCTCTTTTTACCTTCTGGCAGGATAAAGGGGCCTTAAAATACATGTCAATTTAGCCCCCTTTGCGCTGCCAGAGCAGGAGCCTTAGCGTAAATAAGAATCAAGCTCAAAAACGGCCAGGCTTTTGATTAAACAAATCTCTCTCTACATACTGCTCATTCACTGAACTTAGCAATGTACTATGAAGCACTCCCTTGCCAGTTTTTTTTAAAAAAAAACACTTTCTTCTAAAGCAAGATATTTTAAAGTAAAACTTAATGTACAAAGCTCTGTACCTAGAACTAAGTGTTGTACTTCCTGCTAAATGCTATCAAAGGCAGCTACATATTTGAGTATGCGTCGATAATACAGTAAATATGAATGTAAATATGCATAATTTGTCTGACTCAGTGTTCATTCAGGATTATTCTGGTTGTAGATGTACAAAGCGATGTCTGGTTTTCTCTTGTAGATACCCTTTACAGTAATTTCCTTAGGAAGTGAGCTCACTCTCCCACATGGAAGGCTTTTACAAAATGGTAGTGATCCTGTTACTGCCAACTACAGAACGCAGGACTAAACTACCTACTTTTTTATTTATTTATTTTAACCACCAAATTATTTCTCTAACCATTTGTCAGCTAATGAGTCCTTTTTAAACTCAGTTCCTAAATAACGTACACAGTATTGTTTTACTAACAGCCTCCAATTAATGGACACAATAAAGATTTAAACAGCAGGAATGTAAAATCATTAAAGAGTGGCTTTTGGCTTCTTTCATTCAGGCTCAAATGGTTGGTGGTGCTGCTGTTACCAGTGATGAAAGACATAAAGCAGACTAAAACCACATGTATTTTCAATACCGAATTATGACCTGGTATGTGTATGGATGCACACTTATAAAAGAGAATAAGTGCTTGTGCAGGAGTTGTCAAGTTGGAAAACGCTGCTGCTCATCCAGTAGACAGTGCAACTCTCTCCTTGCACCTCAGAAAACCTGTGGAAAGTCATGCCCATTGACGTTGCACAAGTGAGAGTCCATAAGCTGAAAACAGGCATGGCCTAATTACTAGGAATGTGTAAAGACTAGAATAAATAGCTCCAGGCTCACAGATAGTTTGGCTCTATCAGAAAGTTAGGAACCATAAGGAAAGAGATAAGACAGAAAACATTATAATGCCACTATATAAATTCATGGTACACCTATACCTCAAGTATTGCATGCCATTCTGGTCACCCCAACTCAAAAAAGGATATTTTACCTCTATTTGACTCTAGTGCTACTGGAATACTGTCCAGTTCTGGTGTCCACAATTCAAGAAGGATGTAGATAAATTGAAGAGGGTCCAGAGAAGAGTCATGAGAATTATTAAAGGATTAGAAAACATGCCTTATAGTGATAGAATCAAAGAACTCAATCTATTTATTTTAACAAAGAGAAAGTTAAGGGATGACTGGATTAGTCTCTAAGTACTGATATGGGGAACAAATATTTGATAATGCACTCTTCAATATAGCCTACAAAGTTATAACACAATCCAAGGTCTGGAAATTGAAGCTAGACAAATTCAGGTGGGAAATAACTATACTCACTCCAAAAAATGTATGCCTTAACCTCTAGAACAATTTACGAAGGGGTCATTGTGGATTCTCCATCACTGACAAATTTTTAAATCAAGTTTGGAGGTTTTCCTAAAAGATATGCTCTAGGAATTATTTTGGGGAAATTCTATGGCCTGTGTTATACGGGAGGTCAGACTAGATGAACTCAATGGTCCTTCTGGCCTTGGAATCTAAACTAGGAGATGGGGACCAACATAACGGCTGCCTTCCTGTCTTATATCAGAGCAGACACCAGGAGATGCCAGCCAGGAAATGCTGGCCTGCTGGGAAGCCTGAAGTTTGTTTAAGGATAAGCGGCCAGTTCGGGGAGAAGCTGGTAAAGGCCCCACAGCTCGATAATCCACAACTTGTCTCTGTGACGTTTTGGCGATCATACAAATGATTAAAGGGTTTTGTCACCTCCTGCCCTGTAACCTTGGGTGCCTTTACGCTGTGCAACATTGGTTCAGAGTCCTGACACCAGTAGCCTGCCCAGAAGCACAAGGTCTCACTCTGGCTTCCACCAGAATAATTACTTCTTGTTGGGTGACACGAAGAGTCCTTCCAGTCCTGAGTCTTCCCAAATCTGCTCTCCCCAAGTTCTTAAGTAACAGACACTTGGACTTTTCCCCTCTGGTTCATTGCCCCCAAAGTCATGGAACTAGCCCCAGACGCCAGCTTACTCCACACAGTTTGCACAACAGAGACCTGCTTGGGGTAAAAATAAACAAAGTTTGTTGTCATAAATATAAAGGGAAGGGGGAGAGGGTCTGATGCAGATAAAATCCTCTTACCAGTAAAGGGTTAAGAAATGCAGGTAACCAGACCGACACCTGACCTGGCCGGCATCTGACCAATAAGGGGACAAGATACTTTCAAATCTTGGGAGGGGGAAAGCTTTGTGTGTGGGTCTTTGTCAGACTCAGAGTGATCTTGGAGTCAGAAGGAACCAGTCATCTTTTCATCAAATCCTCACTTTTCTAAAGTAAGTTTAGTCAGCATAGTGAGTAGATTTCTGTTTATTTTGCTTGGTGTGTGTTCCCTGTGTTAGAGGGAGGGGTTATTCCTGTTTTTCTGTAACTTTAAGGTTTTGCCCAGAGGGGGAATCCCTCTGAGTTTGGAAATTGAGTACCCTGTAAAATAGTTACCATCCTGATTTTACAGAGCTGATTTTACCTTCTTTGTTTTAATAAAATCCTTCTTTTAAGAAGCTGACTGTTTTCTATGGTGTTAAAACCCCGGGGGTGGGTTTTTTTAGATCACTGTGTAACCAATTGGTTAGGAGATTATTCTCAAGCTTCCCGGGAAAGGGGGGTACGGGCTTGAGAGGGTATTTTTTGGGGAAAGAGAAACTTCAAGTGGTTTCCTTTCCTGGATTCCTGTTTAAAACACTTGATGGTGGCAGTGAGAGGAGCATTTCTCAGGGTGCAGGGAATTTTGTACCTTGGGGGTTTTAGCCTAAGCTGGTAAAAATAAGCTTAGGAGCTCTTCAGGCGGGTCCCCACATCTTTACCCTAGAGTTTAGAGTGGGGAGGGAACCCTGACATTTGTTTAATAGGAAAATCATAGTTTCAAAGATGAAATAGTCAGGGAAAGCAAACATATACAAGTGACACAGAAAATAAAAACAAAGATGCAATTTCAGGCTTCACATTTTCAATTTAGATAAAATCCCTCTTCCAATACAAGTTACCTATTGCCTCTGAACAGTCTCCCTAGCTTAGGGTGAGATCGAACATTTCACAGACAGCACCTGCCAAGTGACTGTCCCTCAGTTTCTGGATGAAGACATCAGTGTCAAGCTTCGTTCTTTAAAAGGGCTTTTTCCTCCTTTTCCACCCAGCATGGTGACTCATGGTTATTCAGGGTGGGGAAGTTCTAATCAGGATGTTTCAAAGTCTTCTTAATAACTCTAATGGCCCAGCATTTGTCTTTTCCTGGGTTGTACGATGCTAGGTGCTTGGAACAAGTTTTATCTGGTTGCCTCCCTGCCTGAATGCATCACAAATTATGAGCACAATTTTCTGTGTACACAAATACATAAATTCATAACCACTGGCTGTATATATAGCTCATAATGATCATTAAGGTTAGAA
Source organism: Macrochelys suwanniensis (assembly GCA_033296515.1). Classification (NCBI taxonomy): domain Eukaryota; kingdom Metazoa; phylum Chordata; order Testudines; family Chelydridae; genus Macrochelys; species Macrochelys suwanniensis. The sequence continues at coordinate 45,756,026 of CM065780.1, forward strand.
CATTACAAGATTTCATACAAGACTGTAACACATTTTATAGCACAACAACATTGTATATTCTTTGGGGTTCAGACCCCCTATTCTCCCCTTGGGGAGTTTGGACCCTGATTGTCACAGTCTCCAGAGAGGAGAGCTGAGAACTCCTGCTTAGGAAGGACTAGAAATTCTGACTAACAGAACCCAGTTCCAAGGCACAGAGATGGGGAGACTCCTGGGTAAGGAGAAAGTGTGGAACTGACTAATACAGCCTCATTCCAAAGAGTAGAGTCTGGGATTCCTGCTTAAAAAAGGACTAAAAAGTGGTAACCCCAAGAAGGAACCAGGAGGGGTTCCCTGGTCAGAGACTGTTTTCAAGAGCAAGAAAGAAAAGTCTTCTGAAGGAAGAAGCCAGAGACAGCTAGAGACAAAGCAAGCCCAAGGTGATGAACGTCCACTGTAGTATCAGAGTGAGCATCTACTTGTGCTTATGGCTGTCATTAATAAATGAGGCTGTAAACAGAAAACTGCTAACACACCACTCAGTTACTCACTAACCACTTAAATTTATAACACCACTCTTTCCCTGACACCTAGCTGAGATTAAGAAATGCAAGTCTTGTGAAGGTCTTTTTGTGCTGTAATTGTTTCATTTATGTTTTTCAAGTTTCTTCTTTATATCAGAAGCTTCTTTTGTGAGCCTCTATAAAACCTTAATAAACAGAACTTTGAAAAAATCTAATATTTTAAAAGCATACACTACAATGAAGAACTCACTGGTAGAACAACAGCATTTCAGTTTGAAACTGCCAACGCATTTAGTGCCTAGCGCCTATATTTAATTAAACTAGGCAGTGAGCACAACAGAGAATGCAACTTCTGTTTTTGAAGATGGTCCAGTGTGCATTCCACATGGGACCGTGTGTGTGGTCTTTTCATGGTCCGAAAACAATGTTCTTCTCATGTCCTATGTTTTCTATAATAATCTGCAAGCTGGCTTTGTACCCATCCAAATGCAGAACACAAGTCATTTGTTTGCTGATTACAGTGAAACTCAGTGTCCAGCACTGTGTATTATGTATGCTATACTCTTAAGATAGTAATATACAGTAACAGAATAATTGCAAACACTCTGCAAGTTTGCTTCTAATGTGCACCTGTCAACATCACTAGATAATGTTGCCCAGTGGTTTTATTCTGATTTAAAGAAAATGAAGCATTTGTAATGCTTTCCACAGTTTTAATATTTATGATATCATTATGGTTTCGATAAATCAAAATAGCTTACTTATTAAGTCTCTCTCTCTGTTTTAAATTTTGCATAAAATAATCATAGGAAAACTAAGAAGGATTGAAAGAGAACTGTTCATCAGCCAGTCACAGTCACCAGCAGAATATTCCTTCATTTGAATCCAGATGTCACAAATCATCCAGAATTTGCAAATGAGCAGAACTGAAGGATTCAGGAATTAGAATATTCAAGACACAGATAGACTGTGACTGTAAAGAAAACTGAGGAAACTCTTACAAAGCTGGGAACTGGAATGAGTAGTGCAGCCAGGTCCGGAGCGCAGGGGGAGCGGCGCTATAAAAGGCGCCTCCCCCTGTACTCACCCGGCGGCGCTCCGGGTCTTTGGCGGCACTTCGGCGGCTCACTCCAGGTCTTTGGTGGTACCCCGCGCCAAAATGCTGCCGAAGACTGGGAGCACCGCCGGGTGAGTGCAAGAAGCGGTGCTTAAAAAGTGGCACCTTTTTTTAGTGCTGCTAAAAAAAGGCGCCGCTTCTGCCACTTCTGCTCAAGGGGGAGCGGCCGCTCCCCCTGATCCCCCCCTGGCTATGCTACTGACTGGAATAATATTAATGATTTGGTTTCAAGGAACTGAGCTGATTTTTTTTGTTGAGACCCAAAGACTGGATCTGTTGGAACTCTGTTTGTCAATCATGAGAATTTATGGTGTCTTCAAAAGAGCTGACGTATTTTAAGGTAAAATATCTTGATCTGAAACTGTGACTTTAACTGGCTATTTTAAAATTATTTCTCCCAGTTATTTCTAGTAAAATTTGATTTTATTCAGAAAGGTACATATGAACTACCACAAAATCTTAAACCCACAAATTGACAACAATGAGTCACTTAACAATGCTACTAGGAGGAAGCATGCTCTTGTGCTGAGACCATACACTGTGTTAATACAGCTGGACTTGAGTTTTTCCCCATCCAAGCATTCCCAAGGGTGAGGATCCCTCAGTACGTAGATCAAGACTAGGACTTCTGCACCCTTGCATTATTTTGATAAGCTGGCTAAGAAGATGTGAAAGACACCTCTTACTTCTCCCCTTTTGCCCCAGACTGTATAGAAAAAGTACATCTTATCTGAGGATGTGACCATCTATATCTCCCACTCCCCTACATGACAGGTGGGTGGTGGATGCAGGTCTGACCAATGGAAACATCTGTCAAACTCCAGATATAGCAGTGCTCTTGAGAGCTCTGCATTGCCAGGCTTACTTACTTTCTGTACAAAGTGATGTTTTAGTACCCCTAACTGATCAGGAAAACTGCTCCTTGTCATTAGAGAGGAGATTTTTCAACCTAGATACATGCTAGGAACAGAGTAACACAAGGCCACAATCCATCAAACAATAAAGGACCATAATCCATTCAAATTCAGTGTAATGATATTTTTTTGTTTGTAAATAAAAAAGTGACAAGAGAAATACAGAATGTAGATAATATATTATATAAATAAGGGGGCAGATCCTCAGATTTCAATGAAGTTATGCTGATTTACACCCTCTGATGATCAGGCTCAATATTCTTTTAAAAAGTTTAAAGTTACCCTAAGTAATGCCTCATGGTGATGTCTACACTTGAGTTGGAGGCATAATTTCAAGGTAGATGTATGCTCAGTGAGCTAGCAGCCTAAAAATAGCAGTGTAGCTGCCATAGTATGAGCAGTGGCATGAGCTAGGCACCGCAAGAACAGTCCCGACCGGGAACCTACATACTTACTCAGGTGGCTAGCCCCTTCCGCTGCCATCACTATACTTCTATTTTTAGTGCGTTACCTTGATCAAAGCTTGCGAACATATGTCTTTACACAACCAGCTCAAAGGTAGACATACTCTTTAGGGGACGTGCCACTTTGAGAATCTTTATATTAAAAAATTTACATACCTCAAAACTCAGGCAATTCTAAGTTCTGATAGTTACCACTGCAATCATCGCTTGTCCACAATGCACATGGGGGAATTTTCTATTAGTTTCTTTTGGCTTTATATGTTTATTACACATGCAAATAATTAGGCCATGATTCTATAATTGATGGTACATGGGTGGACAACTGTTCCCACGTGGGTCATGGTGTAGGATTGGGACCCAGAGAAGGGACTGTCTATTTATCAGTGTTTGTACAGTCCCCAGCACAATGGGGACCCAATTCTGTTTTGGGGCTATAGGGTGCTACCAAAATATAATAATGGACATGTACTTATACAGCATGAAAGGGGTGCATGTCAACTCAATAAAACATACATTCCCTGACCCTAATTGTTTAGAATAGGATTTTCCAAAGAGCTCAAGTAGCAGCCTAACTCTGGTCAGTGGAACCACTGTGTTCAATGAGAGCAGAGTCAAGCCAACACTGTGTGCTTTTGAAAATATCACCCTACCAGTAAACGGCCTTGTCTACACACAAAGTTGCACTGGTCTAACTAAGTCGGTTTAAAAACTGATGCCAAACCCCAGATGTGGGCATTTGTCCTCCACCGATTACTGTTCCTGAGCATTAGAACCTTTATTTTAAAAAAGTTGTCCTTCTGAGTTATCTGAATGAACAAACAAACAAAAAAAAAAAAATTTCATATCTGGGGAACAACTCTAGTTTTTCTTTTTTCACTATCCAAGAATTCAGGCAGCCAACATTTATTTTTTTAATCAATTTTTTTTAAAAAGACACGTTGGAGCTGATAAGAAAGAAATTCTTACCCAAAGGGTAATTAATAAATGAGAATAAATTTTAAAAAATCCCAATTCCTGAAAAACAACATTTGTCTGAAATTGCGCACTCATTTATAATCCATATGCTGATGTAGGGCCAGTTCACAGCTCTGAGATCTGCAGCTCTGTCCTCCCTACCTACCTAAGCCCCATAGAAAACCCCACAGGAACAGGAGCTCAAGGTAGGTTTGTAGGTTTGTCCCATGGAGGTTCTCAGACTGAAGCTGTATTCTTTGTTTATGGGCCCTTTAAATGAAGTCCTGGAGGCATGTCTAGCATGGGGAGACCTTGATAGCACAGCTCCATTGAAGTCACGTTGCAGGGGAGGATAGGGAGGCACTAGTGTGTCAAAACCCTCATGGAAGCACAGAGCCTTTGTATGAATATCTCTGGATGCTTGTGGATCCCTTTGGATCCAGGGGGTTTGAGGGATGGATCCATGAAGTATTCCATTAAAGAGGTGGGGGAAACGCCACAAGGGTATTTTCCTTTCCTTCCCGCCCATGGGTTTTACAACAGAAGGGGTGATTCCTTAACAGTCTGATGATAAAAGTCAATATATAGCAAAAGCCTCTTATCTGTACAAAGTCTTGAGAAAGAAAACAGGAAATCATGGAAAAGTTTTTCTTCTCTCTTAATCCTTGTCAGAAGTTTAAAATTTCTAGAATAACATTGTTAGCCATTACAAAGAGTGAATTTTGTATTATATTAGCGATAGCAAGTTCCCGTTGTGCCACAGTTTCAAGAGAACAGACCATAGCAAGGGCAGTTTAGTTTACTCCAGGGACATGAATTCCATGTGTTTGCTTTTTAAAAAGAAAACTTGAATCAAAATAAATTGTATTGAGTTAAAATGCTATTGTTGAAAACTCTCCTACATCCTATGGGCCAGATCTGCCCATAGAATGTAGAAGTGTTGTTTTATGTTGTAGCCAATGGAGTTATACATATTTATACTGGCTGAGGATCCAGCATAGTATTTTCCCCTACCTCCCAATATGTAGGTACACTCATACACATTTCTCTCCCCTTGCCAAGTATAACTTTGTATTAAGATCTCATTCCTATCTATGCTCATAAGAAAGCATTAAATGTTTTATATATTTCAACATTTAAAAAAGATTTTAAAAAAACCTGTTCAAGGAACACTTTTCTCTGAATCACTTTCCCAACTCCTCTACTGCAGTCTAACTAAAGAAATCTAAGATGGACATCAGGATAATAGATGGTAAACAAGGATTGTCCCAGCCAGCCACTTCCCACTCTACTAAAATGGAAAGCGTTATGTCTGGGGCCACCCTGGTTTTATTGACCTTGAAACCACTACAGGGACAGAAAGTGACTCTGAAGCTCTGAGCATAAATCTTCTTTGTTGTGTGTGTGTTAGAATGTCATCTTTTGGGATAATCATCCAAATGTGGTGCCTATGGAGATGTGGCTGATTCAATCTTTGTGCTCTGGGGTGGTCAGCCAGCAATTTAAAAATTCACTGGCCTCATGCAGATAGCCACAAATGGAACAGCAACCATAATTACAAGAGGCTGTTCCACTAATCCATGGTTAACAAATGTTAGTTAAAAGATAAATAAGCCTTATGCAAGCACTTCCTGGAGCTATACGAGTCTTGTGGTTTCATTTGCTTTGACTTCGCGCTTCTTTAGAGGGGAGCAAAAAATAATGACAAAGTTTTTGTAACTTCATTTCATTACATTATTAGAAATCACAGGAAAAACTTACAAAAACTAATTATTTTTATTTGTATTTAAAATAGAAAAAAACTAGTTCATGTCCAGACTGAGCTTCAGCTAAAAGCTGCGTTATTGGCTTTGTTGTCTATCTTGTTTCTAATCTCCAGTTGTTTATAATGGGCAACAGGATGGTCTTGGGACTTCTTAACAGCAAGCATACAAAACAAACCTCAAAGGACTGGTTTGCCTTTGTAGACAACAGATAGAAACACACTGTAAATATGGTGGGGGGTTTTCCTTTCATCACATTTATTCTCAGGCTTTTTCTCTTCACAAGGACTTTATTGTCTTAATTGACCTACATTAAGAGAATTTTCCCAGTTACAGTTTGCTCCATTCTGCTGAAAGTGACAAACTGCCTCAAACTTCAGTGCAGAGATGCATTATAGAGCTCGAGATTAAACATTAACACAGAAAGACACACATTGCCATGCTGCATCAGACTAGCAGCCCATTGAATACTGTATTCTGTCTCTGACATTGGCTACTACCAGATGCTTCAGAGGAAGGTGTAAGAAAACTGCTAGTGTAACCTACTTACAAGGGAAGTTTCTTCCTAGCCTCCATTCAGCTAGGGGTTGGTTGTCTTCAGTTCTGAAGAATCAGGCTTTATTCATTTAATTTTTTTATCCTATCTAATGTAACGGTGGATGTTCTCATTATCCATATAAATGTCTAGTTCTTTCTTGAATCCTACTAAGCTCTTGGCCTCACACACAATTGGGATTCTGCCATATCAAAACATTGCTCACATCACCAGGGAGCTTTGCAGTTATGCAGGAGGGATGGGGAAGCAGGCAGCTGTGCCCCCTAAAAGGGATCTGAACACAAATAAAGGGATGCAATTGATTGAAACTAGTCACTTGCTTAATTCTCTTTGCTTAAACTTATAAACATTTAAAAACCTTGGGGTAAACAATATACGATACAGCTAACTGTACTCAGTCTGTTCTATGTTATTCCTTATCCCTAACCCTGAGAACTCCTTCATTTCATATAAGACTAGCACCAACATATACAGTACACTAGCATCCAATCACTACACATGATTTCTAGAAATGGATGAATTTCATAAGGTTTGATTTGGATAAACCCAAAAAAGTTTGAATACTAATGCTTCTTTCCTTTTCTTTTAATCCATTTACTTATTTCTTCCCTTCCTTTGACATCAGATTCCTTACACAAGCCACTCATCCTTACCATCCAATCCTGCAACGTCCATAGATAAATTTGCTTTCTCTCTCTGTTTCTCTTGCCCTGATACCTTTACTTAGATCATTCCCATTACAGCTGCTCAGGCTCTGTGCAAATACTGTGCACTGTGGAGACTTTCTTGGTCAGCGGAATGACATGAATTCTGAGGCACCTCCAATTGCCGAAACCACAGAATGTGCTAGAAATATGAATGCAGATGCCGACTCTAAGCTCAACAGCTGTGCTATCCATTATATCATAACAAGTAAATGGAAGGGCAGCCTGATGGGGGACAGGATGACCAGGAGTTTTTGTAAAAGAAGAGAGCTCTAGGGCCCTGCTGGGAAGAGGAAGATTCTCATCGGGGATGGAGAAAAGCAGTTGGGGGAAAAGATACATTAATGGGCTTATGGGGGAACAGGATTTGAGGAAACCTTAAAAGGTTCTTAAATGGGGCTCGGTAAACAGTAGTATTATTTTACATGTATATAGTGCATTCCATCTGAGGCTCTTAAAATGCTTTACTGCCAGTAAGTATCATAATTCCCCAGTGAGGAAGTGGAATATTACTATTCCCAATTAATGATGAAGAAAATAAGGCAGAGAGATGGTAAGGGATTGATTTCAGAAGTGCTGAGCACCACAGCTGCCTTATTCCCTAATGCTCCAGTGCTGGTCTATTTGCTATACAGTAATACTCATGTTAATAGCAGAGCACATGCCAGGGCATCTCAATGGAGCAAAAAGTCCATCATTCTGGGTGACTATATCCCCTGAACTATAAAAATGGGCAAGAGGGGGAGAAGATAAAAGTTAAAAACACAAACATTGCTGAAGTTCCCCCTAATCATGTTTAGGCTTAATGGGACAGTGAAGACAATGGGACTCTTGCCAGTGACTTCAATAGAAGCAGAATGTCCCAGGTTGAGACGTTAAAGATACGATGGGAATCTTTTCTCTGGATCAAACCGTAAACATCTAAGGCTGAAATTTGTCTCTCTTATGTTGCAACTTTAAAAAAAAAAAAACAACTCTGCCAATAACCTTTGCAAGACTACTGCTTACATGGGGTCACAAACTCATATCAGACTACCAGAACTCCACACAGAGTTATACATTCACCAAAGATAATACGATGCTTAAAAGATAATATGGACACTTGAGGGGCCTTCCCATTCAAGTGTAGAGCATTTATTTACTTTCAGAAAGCAGAATGAAAAAGTTTTGAAAAATTGACGGGGACATCCAGTTACAGTTTCATGTGCAGCTGTACAGTTCAAGCTCAAAATGTATACCAAAACATACACTGATCAAATCCAAACAATGAACCATGGCAGCTGTTGATAAAAAGGACCGAAGGACTAAAACATTGTTACGAACAGCTGATCATCAGCAACTTCTCTCTAATTTTCTCAAGTTATCTGCCTGGCTGCCACTGAATGTACCAGGTATTACACACCTGCTGAGCTGCTGAAAGTACCAGGTACCTTCTTCCATTCCCTTGATTTCAATGGTATGTTAATGGTTGAGGGCCAGCACAGCTGGTGTGGTATAGAATCAGCAATTCTGCTGTAGTCTTTTAGTTTTCTATTTTAAATTGGCCTTAAAATAAAGTGAGACTATTCTGAGTAAAAAGAAAAAAATCTGGAAGAACAAAATGAGAACTGTGACCATGGATAAACGATGATTTACTGAATAAGGATTTTAAATTACACTGTCACTAGAACATGTTTCTGCTGCTGATGGCTATTATGTTAATCTAAGACATCCGATGTACAGTAAGAAGCTGTGACTCAGCTCCAATACAATTGCACTTCTGACTTAACCCTCACAAGAAGAATTTAATATATAATCATTCACATTGTATAAGTATTAAGGGCTAGATTAAAAAAACAACAACACCTCCACCCAAATCTCCCATTTCATACCTACAATTGACTGCAGACACAGGTGATGGCATCTGAGTCTCCAACTGCTTGCACTTGCAAATCAAGCTGTAAGACCTCTAACTGCCATTATTTACATCTACAATTAATTGTGCCTATAATTAATTCCAGGTGTAAAACTGAGGGCACTGAAAGGGTAAGGCAATTCAAAACAAGCCCTAGAAGTTCTTCTCATTGTTAAACCAATATTATAGCAAGACAGGAGCTGGATAATCTTTTGCATTTATGCTGTAGTTTTTAAAAAACGTGTTTAGGCTCAAGAGGTACATATTGGGTCATTTGGGTTATCATGTAGAATTAATTACCCCAAACCCCTTGAACATTTTCAGGGTTGACTGTTCCCAGAGGGAGAATCAGGGGCCTGGCTAAGGGGCTGGCTGCTTATTTAGGCTTTTTCAAAGTATTTAGAGGCAGAGCTAGGTTTAGCGTGTCAGGGGCATGACTAAACCAGCAGGGACAGATTAAATCACTCAGGCATCACCTTTTGATTGCTGTGTACACAGACACCTGAGAATCCCATTCCTCCCTGATTAAAAAAAATCTAAACAGTGTGTGGTAAACAGAGCTAGAGTGACTCTGCTGTTCAGAGTGAAAGAGGGAGAGCAAGACATTTTTCAAGAGAGTTTGAACTAGTGTTAGACTGGAATGGGAGCATCAAAAGAACTGAACACCCCACCTCCAGGTGAATCAATGCAGGGGTGAAAGTAAAATTGATCTCTTACTGGTACGGGGGCTGGCTTTGGCCCCTCCAGAAGGGGTGGGGCCTTGGGCAGAAGGGGTAGGGGTGGGGCTGGGGGTTAGCATCCCCCAGCCAGCTCATCCGCGCAGCCTGGCCCCCACCGCCCGGGGCTCCAGCAGCAAGTTAAAGGGCCCTTTGAAATCATTGGCCCTGGGGCAGCTGCTCCTTTTGGTCCCCCCACGCCCCGGCAGCCCAGGGGGGCAAAAAAGGCAACAATGTTTAAGCAGGGTCCTTTGCTGTGGCAGCGCTTTAACGTCGCTGTCCCTTTTGCGTCCTCCCATCGGAGACTCTGTTGTACCGGCCCGTACCAGTTTACTTTCACCTGAGTCAATAGGACTTCTGAGTGCTTAGCATCTCTGAAAATCAGGTGTTTCAACTTCTGCTCCCAAAAATTATGGCACACAAAAGCTGTAGCCATTTGCTAATTTGACTGCAAATCTGTATTAAACATAAGCATTTCCTCATTATTGTAACATTGCTATTGGGTGTTGTTCTTCCAACATTTTGAGCCTGGGGAAAAGGGTGTGTGTATATATACGTAGATAATATAAAATAGAGAGAGAGCGAGAGAAAGAACATGAGAAGTAGCTTATTGAGCCCAAATCATAGTGCAACTTCCAGAACTCATCTAGAGCCCATACCCACTCATAAAAGACAATAAGGAAGAAGGGTTGGAACGTGCATCAGAACTGGAGAGAAGACATCAGAACCCACCTGATGACAGCATTACAGATTTATAGTTTCAACTATAGTTGAGTGATCTTCCTATGGTGCTTTTTTGGTGGGGTACTTTAGAAGTCTCCCGTTCCTACTGAAAAGACTGGAAAAGTGGTAAAAAGCATGCCAAAGACTTCAAGGAGATGTTACTTCCTGCTTTCTATTTCCCAAAAGAAACTGAATAGAGGATGAGATGAAGGGGACCTACTTACAGTATCCCCATTCCATCATTAAGACTGTGTAGGAAATGTAGGCCAAAAGGCTCCAGGCAACCATTTTGTATCATCTGGGTTACCTGTAGTCTCTTAATCCCTCAGAACAGACTGTCAGGCAGGTAATAAGGGTAAAATGTACTGTAACCTCACCCTCCTGTCCTGACACACTTTCAAAGTGTCTCGAGTTTGGTGGCTTAATAACATATTACTATAGATCATTTTGCCATAAGGGACCATTATGATCATGTAATTCACTTCCTGAATTACATAGATTGAAGAGTTTTGCCCAGTAATTTCTTATGTATTTTACCTGATTTTTATTCAGGTTATATTTGTTGTATATAGCTGGGATTTTAAAACTGATTATCCTTTTATTTTCCTTTTGGAAAGGTGTCTGGTTAAACACTCTAGGTACTTAGAATTTGAGTGGATTCACGGGCAAACCAGTTTCAAATGGGGAAACAGTCATCTTGCACATCTGTGTTTGGTTTTTTTTGTTCTTTGCTCCAGCCTTTACTGAAAACAAGGTGATACCATCTGTAGTCACTATATCAAGTGTGGCTACCTTGGAAATTAAAGAGCAATTTGCAAAACAAATACCTCCATTTGCTTCTGTACAGTAGTTTGAACCTAAATGAATGTGACATTGTGTCTTGCAGCTGGGTGCCTCAAGTGCCATTAGGAAGGTTCCATGGGAGAGAGGCTTAGCTGGCTTTGTGCATGCATTTCCTAGACGCAAGCAAGGCTAGAAAACGATACTCTTCTTATGTAAGATGAGTAATTGAAAGGAAACTAGCTTCTCAATAGGTATGGATTGAGTTAGGCAAACAATTTGCCATTAATATTCATTGCTCTGCAGTTTCTTGTAGCAGGTCCATGTGACTTTGCACTATTAAATATTTGTCAGCAAATGTCATGCACAGCAATGGCACCATAAATATTAATTTCTGAGGTTCTAGCTGCCACTTTTCTTTTTCTATTTTCCATATAGCAATAATTAAAAATGGAAATGGTTAAATGACCTTCTTGGGACTGCTCACAATAGTACATTTTAAGGTCATTCCTTTCAAAGAGCAGGCCAAGAATTCAGAATACCCTTGAATGGAATGTTGTTAACAATGAAGAGGTTACTACATATACATGACCTGCCAAATTAATGAATAGTGGTGGTTGAACTTAAATTTTGAAGAGTTTCGGCTCATAAGGAAAATATTGCCTGAAGAATTCAAACTCATAATTTTGAGACCATGGGTTATTCACGTCCAGTTTTCTGGACCTCTCAGGATCTTACATTGACCTCTTGTCACAGGCGCTAACTTTCCAATGTGCCGGGGGGTGCTCGACCCCGGGCTCTGCCCCAGGCCCCCTCCCCACTCCACCCCTTCCCCCAAGTCCCCACCCCACCGCTTCCTGCCCCATCCCTGTCCCAACTCTTCCAGCCTCATTCTTCCCCCTCTCCCAAGTGCACTGCATCCTCACTCCTCCCCCAGAGCCTCTTTCACGCAGCGAAACAGGTGATCGCGGTGGGTGGGAGGCACGGGGAGGGAGGGGGAGGCGCTGTTTGGCAGGGCCCAGCGGTGGGCAGGAGGTTCTGTGGGGTGAGGGGAGCTAATACGGGGCTGCTGGTGGGTGCTCAGCACCAACCATTTTTTCCCTGTGGATGCTCCAGCCCCGGAGCACCCATGGAGTCAGCGCCTGTGCCTCTTGTCAGAAACCAGTCAGATCAGAAATGCCCAGTACCTGCCATATTTATGACGTATGTGATAAATCTGAGTTTCCTTGCATTGATGTGTTGCCTTTCAAGCCCCTCTATCTTTTGATGAACACACTTCAACTATTTTCCATTCTATAGAACAAGGTACTTTTATGGCCCTTTTCACTATGGTATTTGAGCACCTCACAATGATTAGTGGATTTTAACCTTGCAACACCTGTGTGATGTAGGGAAATATCACTATTTTACAGATGGGGGAAACTGAGGAACAAGGTAGATTAAGTTACTTAACCCAAAGTTGCATAGGAAACCCATGTCTGAGGTAGGCATTGAACCCCACTTACCCCTATCCACTTGACCATCCTTATTTCAAGGGGCATGAGTGGTCACGTGGTATATTTTCTGATCTTTAAATGGATGAGTGATGCTTTGGAATAGGACAATGATGAATATTAGGGCCCATCTACACTGGCAAATTTCTGCTCAGTAAAGCATCTTTCTGCAGGGTAACTCCCGAGGTGTACACACTGCCAAGCCACTTACTGCGCAGAAACTATGCAATTGTAGTGGTCTAAAAAAACCACCCCGATGAGAGGTGTACAACTTTCTGCGCTGGGGCTACAGTGCCGCGGTGCCAGTGTAGACACCAGTGGCGATTATGGTGCTGCGATTGGCCTCTGGGAGGTGTCCCACAATGTCTGTTCTCACCTCTCTGGACATTGGTTTGAACTCTACTGCCCTGTCCTCAGGTGACTAACCTTCATCCCCACCCCGTAAATTCCTTTGCAAATTTGAAAGTCCCCTTCCTGTTTGCTCGGTGATGCGTGCAGTGGTCTCAGCGCATCTTTCCAGGTGGCCATGCCTGCTCCATGCACCAGGTGATTCCCTACTTGGAGCAATGCCGAGCTGCTGGACCTCATCAGCATTTGGGGAGAAGACGCTGTCCAGTCCCAGCTGCACTCCAGCCGTCGGAATTATGATACCTACGGACAGATTTCACGATACATGACAGAAAGGGGCCATGACCGGGACACATTGCAGTGCAGGGTCAAAGTGTAAGAGCTGCAGAACGCCTACCACAAGGCGTGGGAGGCAAACCGCCACTCCGGTGCTGCGCCCACGAGCTGCTGGTTCTACAAAGAGCTGAACATGATACTCGGTGGAGACCCCACCTCCACTGAGAAAGCCCCTGTGGATACTTTGTTGGCTCGCGTGCCAGTCGAGATTAGACCAAGCCAGGAGGAGGAAATCTTGGATGAAGAGGGGGAGGGGGACCCAGAGGCAGAGGATGGCTCGGAGGCCAGAGATGCATGCAGTCAGGAGCTCATCACACAGTCCCATGAATGTGGCTTTCCTCATGTGAAAGTTCTGCAGCCACTGCTTGTCATCCCAGATTTGCATCACGATGTGATCCCAGCACTCAGTGCTTGTTTCCTGAGCCCAAAAGCGCCGTTCCACTGTGGTCAGCACCTCCATGAATGCCGCAAGCAATCTCGTGTCCTAGCTAGTATGCGTGGTGAGATTAATGTCACATTCCTCTTGACTTTGTAGTTTAAGGAATAACTCCGCTGTCACATGTTGGTCAGAGCGAGCAGCATACTGGTCAGCAGTTCAGGATCCATTCCTGCAGCCCGAAAGAGACAGGGCGCACAGTACACAAACTGTTGAAAGATGGCGCCAAATCTGGACGAAGCACAGGGATTGCTGAGATGCAAAGCAATGCATCACGGGGCATTGGGACTGGACCCAGGATGCCTCGCGATCCCCTCCACCTTCCCACAAGTCTTAGCGGCAAAAGAGAAAGAGGTGCTCTGTGGGATAGCTCCCCAGAATGCACTGCTCTGAATAGCTCTGCAAGTGCCGCAAGTGTGAACATGCTATCGCGCAGGCAGCTGTCAGTGTGAACACACAACAGCGGTTTTCCTTCTGCGCTCTCTGAGCAGCGCTGTAACTGCTGGCGCTGTAACTTTGCCAGTGTAGACATGCCCTTAGATAATGTAGAGAGTACTTCTGCTATACATCTGTAAAACTCCTACCATTCGCCAACATTTAAAGAAACACTGGCAGATGGAGGAATATTTGTGACTAGCAAATTTTATGATCCCATAAATATTAGCAAATCACATTTGAGATGTTTATTTGCAAATATCTCTGCAAACTAGTTTTTAAAATTATTGTTATTCAATTAGCCTTAGAAGCGTGTAACCATAATGATTTCTATTTAACAGAATAGAGTAAATTTTCAAGCTTATGGAAGGGACTGGCAGGTAGGTAAATTACTTAGCCCAGAAAACTCAATTGAAGGTGTAAAACTAACAGAGGGGTTTCAAGCTCTTGAGCAGATTCTTAGTGACTAGATTTTCAAAGTAAAAAGTTGGTTGCTGAGGTGGCGGGTGAGGACAAGACATCATTTTGTCAGGGAGATATACTGATCGAACTTTCTATTGAAGGAAGGACTGGCTTTATGGCTTGTGTAACCTTAATGCGTGTAAAGGTGTGCTAGAAAACCTCGATATGAGGAGAAACAGGAGGTTCCCAATATGACAGGCTTGATTGCAAAGAGTGCTCGTTGAGGTGGATAATGACTGCAAGACAAGTGAACATATTTGTCATCTCCTTAATGTTGCCTAACTGCAGTACCTTATAAGAATCGGGACCAAACACCAATCACTGCAAAATTAACTGGAACACCACACAAGGGGGACATTCCTGATCTTCAAACTCAGGGACCCTAAATGCAATCCCAAACGCTATATTTCTCCTTCAGCTTAGACTCTAAAGAGAAATCCCCTTACCTGTGACCTCCTTCAAGTTTCTCATACAGCAGCAATACCATTATCACCTCATTTCCTGTTAGCTGGTGACTGCCACACCTGCAGTTCTGTAAAGTAGCTTCTGCTGGCCTCAGCTGTGTCTAATGGCACCAAATGTCAGCCAATGGGTGAGTGCGTCACACATCCAGACTCTTTGTGGATGCAAGTGGGGATAGGAAGTTACTATTGCTTTCAAATAAAATATCTGTTATTTTGATATAGAAGAAGGCAAAAAACCCTCCCCTCATTTTCTTATTTAGCACACTAGCTTCCCTTCTCAGCTGATGGTGAAGTGATAGTTGTTTTTATTTTAAACTCAGGAGGGTGGGATAGAAAGGCAGATTGCAATAGAGAAAAAAAGGAAAGTTAAGCACTAGTCATACTTACCATCTGATCAATCATCTCAGTGTCAGGAGAGGGGAAATGGCCTGCTTTACACAGAGTTTTCTAGGCAAAACCAACAAGGGGTGGGCTAAGAATCCCTCATTGATATCAAGCAAGTTACCCAATAAATCTTTTTTTCTACAACCCCAGAGATCTAATGAGTGCAAACCATGATATTTGTTTAAAAAGGTAATCCCTCCTTTCGGTGTCAGCCTGCTAAAGTCCAGACAAGCACTGCATAAACTTTCCTATACAACTCTGCTAACACATTTCTGATCTGCAGGATCGACGTATTTCCAGTCCTAGGCCTTTCATGAACAGAAACTGTGTAGAATTGTGCCAAATTCTGTGGTGATTCTGTGATGTGAACAAATGCTAGTTAGCGCAATGGGCCTTTTTTCTTATCCAAACAACATTAAGGCATATAAGAAGTTTAAGTATTTGGTTACCCTTATTTTTCTTGCATGCTCGTATTTCCCATACACAGCCCATCACTCCATTTATTATCATCTCTGCCTGATTTACAAAGCTGGGAGGATCTGTGCATTATGCCAGAATAAACTGTAGTCATTATTGCTGTGGTTAAGAGGTCAGCTGGATTAAGCAAAGCACTTTGGGTGCAAATCTACAAGACAGATTTGGTTATAGTCCAGTTTTCTAAAGTCTGAGTGAGGGGAAAAATGAAAATACTACTAATAATTAATAGCTGAAGTGGTTACTCTGTTATGCTCATCTCAGTCCAATATTTTCACGTTTCATGAACACCTAGTTTTTCATTTGTAAAAGAATCTAGTTCTGCACTTCAGTGTGGTTAGAACGTTGTGAGGGTAAACACAGGAATCTCCTCTTCTTCTGTTATTCTGGTAGGACCCAACCCTGCTGTTTTTCTTTGCTTGAGTAGTCCTTACTCATGTTAGTTGTCTTTTGGCTTCAGTGAGACCAGATATGGCAAAAGACAGGAAGGAGTAGCCAGGTACATGATAAATTCAAAAGACTATGTTCTGATATATCATCTGCAAATGGGAAGGGGGAAGGTTTAGAAGATAAAATAAAAAAAGAACAAGTTAAAAATCACTTAGATAAGTTAGATGCCTGCAAGTCACCAGGACCTGATGAAATGCATCCTAGAATACTCAAGGAGCTAATAGAGGAGGTATCTGAGCCTCTAGCTATTATCTTTGGTAAATCATGGGAGACAGGAGAGATTCCAGAAGACTGGAAAAGGGCAAATATAGTGCCCATCTATAAAAAGGGAAATAAAAACAACCCAGGAAACTACAGAATAGTTAGTTTAACTTCTGTGCCAGGGAAAATAAGGGAGCAAGTAATTAAGGAAATCATCTGCAAACACTTGGAAGGTGGTAAGGTGATAGGGAATAACCAGCATGGATTTGTAAAGAACAAATCATGTGAAACCAATCTGATAGCTTTCTTTGATAGGATAACGAGTCTTGTGGATAAGGGAGAAGTGGTGGATGTGGTATACCTAGACTTTAGTAAGGCATTTGATACGGTCTCGCATGATATTCTTATCAATAAACTAGGGAAATACAACTTAGATGGGGCTACTATAAGGTGAGTGCACAACTGGCTGGATAACCGTACTCAGAGAGTAGTTATTAATGGTTCCCAATCCTGCTGGAAAGGTGTAACGAGTGAGGTTCCGCAAGGGTCTGTTTTGGGACCGGCTCTGTTCAATATCTTCATCAACGACTTGGATATTGGCATAGAAAGTACGCTTATTAAGTTTGCAGATGATACCAAACTGGGAGGGATTGCAACTGCTTTGGAGGATAGGGTCATAATTCAAAATGATCTGGACAAATTGGAGAAATGGTCAGAGGTAAACAGGATGAAGTTTAATAAGGACAAATGCAAAGTGCTCCACTTAGGTAGGAACAATCAGTTTCACACATACAGAATGGGAGGAGACTGTCTAGGAAGGAGTACGGCAGAAAGGGATCTAGGGGTTATAGTGAACCACAAGCTAAATATGAGTCAACAGTGTGATGCTGTTGCAAAAAAAGCAAACTTGATTCTGGGCTGCATTAACAGGTGTGTTGTGAGCAAGACACGAGAAGTCATTCTTCCGCTCTACTCTGCGCTGGTTAGGCCTCAACTGGAGTATTGTGTCCAGTTCTGGGCACCGCATTTCAAGAAAGATGTGGAGAAACTGGAGAGGGTCCAGAGAAGAGCAACAAGAATGATTAAGGGTCTAGAGAACATGACCTATGAAGGAAGGCTGAAGGAATTGGGTTTGTTTAGTTTGGAAAAGAGAAGACTGAGAGGGGACATGATAGCAGTCTTCAGGTATCTAAAAGGGTGTCATGAGGAGGGAGAAAACTTGTTCATCTTAGCCTCTGAGGATAGAACAAGAAGCAATGGGCTTAAACTGCAGCAAGGGAGGTTTAGGTTGGACATTAGGAAAAAGTTCCTAACTGTCAGGGTGGTTAAACACTGGAATAAACTGCCCAGGGCGGTTGTGGAATCTCCATCTCTGGAGATATTTAAGAGTAGGTTAGATAAATGTCTATCAGGGATGGTCTAGACAGTAATTGGTCCTGCCATGAGTGCAGGGGGCTGGACTCGATGACCTCTCGAGGTCCCTTCCAGCCCTAGAATCTATGAATCTATGAATCTTGACTGTATTTTCAACATTCAAACAAGTTTACTACCTTTGGGTTACATGCAAAGATACTTGGGCACTGAAATCTCAGGATGAATGTGAGACAGGACAACACACATTTAACAGCTTTCCTTTCAGAGGCATCTTTCTGACAGAACACAACAAAAATAAGAGATTATTAAGTACAGCATATCATGTGATGGAGCGCATGGTGAGGACATCACTCTAAATATCAATCTAATTATATGGTATTAACTGCTTCTAATTTCAATCCATAATGAAATAGAATAAATATTAAAAGAAAGCAGAAAGATCTTAGAGATTAAAAGCACAATACAAAATAAAAGGAATTATAATAGCTAATACTGAGACTTTTAAGGGACAAATAATCTTGATTGGAAAAAATTAGCTGACTTTTAATCTAATCATAAGATTGATGAGTGAAAGGAATGCAATAATGGTAACCCAGTATATCTAGGCTTTAGTGAACACTTAATACAATGTGTCATTGACATTAAACTCAAATTGGTTGTATATGAGCATTGTTACCCTGACTGAAAATTGACTCAAGGACTGATATGTAATGCTAACCAGAGACCTATATGTTACCTTCATGGCATATACTCAGAGAAGCTGGATAACAACATAAATACTCCTGCTGGAAGGTTGCAATGTAACACTACTTTATTTCTTAAAATTCAGAACAAGAACCCAAAAACACACACAGAGAGAAAACTGACTTCTCCCTATGGCAGCAAGGTACAATTCAACTCAAATCACCTCACCTAGCTTTAAAATGGTTCTTTTCATGCTACCTCTGATCCCACATTTTCCTACAGAGCCCCTTAGCCTGCAAACATGACTAGGAACTATGCCCTCCCATCTCCCTTAAAGTGACAGCTTGCAATTCCAACGCAGTCCTCAATATACCACAGTAGAGAATTTGGGGCTAGAGGGATCTGTGCATAGGCGCCGACTCCGTGGGTGCTCCGGGGCTGGAGCACCCACGGGGAAAAATTGGTGGGTGCAGAGCACCCACCGGCAGCTCCCCACCCGCCCCGGACCCGTGGCAAGCTCACCTCAGCACCGGGAGACCACCGGGAGACGTGGGGCCTCGCCCCCGACTCTGGGCAACGTTGCATCGGCGTCGGGGGCGGGGCCCCGCAATGTCACCCGGCGTCGGGGGCGGGGCTCCACCCCTGACGCCGGGCGTCAGCCCCCACCGGCGCCACCGGAAGTTGGCGCCTATGGATCTGTGCAAGGTCCAGTTTTATTTAAAATCTTCATTAATCAGGAAGATGGGGATGAAACTGATTAAGAAACACCTATTTTGTTTCGGGTTACTCAATTTAACTGGAAACCAAGTCTAACAGACTTCCAAATAGTAAAGTCCATTAGACTGTAATATTGTTTTCCAGTAGCAAGTGAGGTGAGGCCTATCACTTGATTCACTTAAATGAAGACTAGGCAAAACACTTGATCCTGTATTGTAGGGAACAATGCTGATTTATCAGGGAGATGGGCAAAAAGGCCTAAAAGGTTGTGAGGATATATGTACTGTTTCTTTAAATCTTTAGCTGGACAGCAGACAGGAGCGGGCCAGAGAAAATTCTAGAAAGAAGCTCTTTTTCTTATTCTAATATTTTCCCTTGCTCAGTGTTCGAAGAAAGTGACTCTGGCCAATGGTAATTCTTCACCATTGTCGTGGGATAGGAGTCTTTTCTATCTCTTTTTTTCCTAGGAGCCATGGACTCATCTTGCCCTGAAAAACAGAAAGGAATAACGCCCTCCAGTGTTGCAGCTTTTTGATACACCACTTTGTCACGTTCTCCTTTTGGGACTGGAGGTCCAAGGCATGGCCACAATTTTTCAAGTTGCCTTGATATCGGGGCAATGCATAGAATGAACCTATAAATCCAGGGCCTTTTGTGTGGTCCACTGGTGCCTCCATACCCAAACAGTCAAAGCTTCAGAAGAGGACTTGCTGCTGAAATCAATAGTATCTTATGACGCAAAAGGCACTGAACATTATCCTGGCATTCCATGGCTCTGTTTGGTCCTTAGAGTGTACTGCTGGGAACAATGATAAAATTCTCACTTGTGTACAGTAAGGAAGCTCTGAAACTTGAAGATACAGTGGTGTTAATCCAGAGTAGCCTACAGTAGAATTTGGCCCTCTGTGCATATGTTGCTATACTGTATAACTCAACTGAAAATGGGTGGCAAACCCTGAAATGATGTGGCAAACTTGCAACATCTGGCTGGGGCTGTGATGCCCTTCTTGGCGGTGTCACTTTCTAGAGTAATTTGTTGGATCAACGTGAGGCTGTTTGGCATAGCCAGGGTAGTCACTTAGTGGTATTTTTATGTGTGTATTGGAGAAAAAGACATTAAGATGAGATAGTTATGAGAATGGAATTAATTTTAAATTGTCATAGTTCCTGACCTGGACAGACAACTCCAAACTTGATTATACAGAGGTTATTGGATCTCACACAAGAGTCTGTAAGTAAAAGTGTAGCTTCACTGCTATTGAGTTGTTGGAAGACTGCTGTCTTAGTTCTAGACCAGGGATCTCAAACTCAAATCACCACGAGGGCCACATGAGAACTAGTAAATTGGCCCAAAGGCCACATCACTGAAACCTTTTCATACAATGATACAAAAGTATAGTCAAAAATGAAAAAAATGAAGAGTAATATAGTATTCTGTTAAAAGTCAATGTATTAACTTTTTAAAAACTGTAATACAAAGAGGGGTTTTAATAAAATATAAACACTCAGTAATGTTTGGAGCTTGGCTGCCAGTGGAGTCGGCGCCTATGGTGGGCCACAGGAAATAACTCTGCGGGCCGCATGTGGCCCGCGGGCCGCGTGTTTGAGACCCCTGTTCTAGACAGTGGTTCCATAGAGGAACCCAATAGGCAAAAGATTAATGAAAGGAAACTCAAAGCCTATTCTGTGACTTCCCACAGAAAGTCACAGAACATGGCTGTGTAGCAACCACATTGTACTAGCAACTTTTTAGCTGTAATTAATCTTCCTGAATGGCTTTCCAGGCTACTATATTGATGTTCACACTGCTTTCCTATGCATAGGTTGGCTTTATGGGGGCAAGGATTTACCTGATGTACTGTGGCAGATTCCTCAGATGACTTGACTTTGCTGAAAATGCATTTTTAAAATTATGACTAATCTGATTAGGATTGGAAAAGATATTAATGTCAATAAATAGAACCAGATTAACTACAGTATCATCCATAGCAATTTTACTTTTTCTGAAATCTTGTCACTCTCTATTTTATATTATCTCTTTAAACTTCAGAGTGACTCTCTTTCTCCTTTTATAACACAGCCTTAGTCTTTAGCTAGGTAATGGGATTTATGATTTTGTTTACATCAGTCGCCATGGCGATCCACCATAAAAGATCAGTTGCCTGGCAACTTGGTATTGTGGAGTTGCAATGAAGGGTGGAATTTTTTGTCTCTCTGACGGGAGGGCTTAAGGAATAATGAAAACTTCTGCTCATACTTCTCATGAATGCTTTTATTTTCAAGGTCAACCAAATGTTTTTTCAGTAAAGACTAATGCACTTGTCTTCAAAAGATGCACCGTAAAATGTTTCTCTGAGATTATCCTGTCTCAGAGTGAAGGACAACTAGCTTAAGAAGTTTTTTTTCTCTCCATGCTGTTGCAAAATAAGGTTTAGATCAACTGTGGGACAGCCATAATGAAGCAGGTCTCTTATTTACTGGCTCTTTCTGCATACATTAACAAGTGAGCTACTGTACACTCAAAGCTATCTCTGATCCCAGGAATCAAGATAATTTTTCTTTGGTGTTTTTGTTTTGTCTCACTTTTTTAGTATTTTCTCTTCTCTCATTATCTGGTCTGCTTTACCATACTTAAAGTTGTGGAGTGATCCAGAATTATTCAGGCAATGAAGCTTTGAGATTCCTTTGCAGGTTAATGAACAAAAGGAGTTACCATTTTAAACTGATGTTCCGCAAGACAGACTCACTTTTAATGATTCATATCTACTGGACTCTATGATGTATATCATGCAATTATAAAATCAAATTTCAGTGCAATAATTGGTGGACCCAAAATTGCCCAGTGATAAACTCTGAAAATCAGGCCTTTAGACTGTTTAATGGTTACAGCATATCATGAGTGTTATTGTGCAGGTATCTGTGCTTTTGAAGTGGACTTGCTTCTTGCTTCTATTCCCAGTTCTGTCTTGAGGTTAATAAGGCAGCACCTAATATTCTCTCATAACATCACTGCTTCACAACCATTAGAGTTTGTCTGTTACAAACATACAGATTTAATCAGACCAGGATCACATTGCCATCCTGTTTACATGAACAGAAGGCAATCAAATTTCTGATGCGTAAATGGCTTCAGAAACGGAAATCTATCTTTTAAGATCATACACATGATTTACAGAACATATTTCCAAATCAGTTTGTAATAATCTCTCCATCAATGAAATGAACACAATAGCACATCCTTTGACAATCCTGTAAACTCTTGATTGATGGGACTCCCATTGCCAGTGGGAGTTGCACATGTAGAAAAACTTGCAGAATCAGACTCTGTATTATTAGGATCTAAAGAAGGGGTGTGTGCGGTGGAACGTTAGATTTGTGCAAAGTTGTTTTTAACCAAAAATAGTATCCAACCATATTTCTAATATCAAGAACTCCAGAAATTTATTTCAGGAATTAGATGAATTTAGCAGACTATTGCCAATGCATACCTTTAATTGGCTCTAATTTTATTTATTTACCTTAATTCCATATAAACCTGATCTCAAATGCTGCAGTATCTCACACATGCAAAGGTAATCTCTGAGTCATGTAGGACCTAAATCTTTTAGGGCTTTACAGTTTAAAATCGGCACCTATGTGTAAGGGGATAACAGTCCCCTTACTAACATTCAGAGCTCCCAGTACCAAAAGGGGAAGGGTCGATGGGACTGACAGTCCCCAGGGGCAATGGGGAGAGGCCAATGCTCCAGGTCAGCCTGATTGACAGGGCGGGCAGGTGAATCAGGGGGTCAGGAGGTCAGGGTGAATCCCGTCCTCCGTGTGAGCTGAAGTTGCCTGAGTCAGAGTGAGTGGGGCTGAGCTGAGCTTAGGAGAGGGCAGAGGCCAGAGCTGAGCTGGGCCAGATCTGGAGGGGCCAGAAAAGCAGCCTAGAGACACAGACCTGCCCTGGGAGCAGAGGTGCAGCCCAGAGACACAGACCTGCCCAGGGAGCAGAGGTGCAGCCCAGAGACAGACCTGCCCTGGGAGCAGAGCTGCAGTCCAGGGAGACAGACCTGCCCTGGGGGGGAGAAGCTGCAGCAGCCAGAGCCAGAGGGGCCAGGGCAGCAGCCCAGGGAGCTAGAGGCAGAGCAGCAGCAGCCGTGCAGAGGCAGAGCGGTGGAGCTGGAACTGGAGCAGTCCGGAGCCGGGTGCGGTGAGCAGCTGGGGAGAGCGAGGGGGACCCTGGGCAGTGGGCCCAGCGCAGGGAGAGGCCTCAGCCAAGAGGCCCTGCAGGCCAGACTTGCAGGGGGATCTAAACCCCGACAGGGCGGGGGCAACGCTGGGAAGAAGGGTCCTGCCACCCAGAGCCTGCGAGCGTGTGGCCACCGCCAGAACAAGTGTCCAAGCCACAGCGTCCCTGCAGCACAGCCAGGGCCTGAGAAGGAGCCTGGGACTTACACAGGAACAGACTGAACTGCCCTGACATTGCAGAGACACTGTTGAGATGTTCCCTGCCACAGAGCGGGGTGATGTGTTTTCATTAGCCTTTCCCATTTTTCCTTATTCCTGTTACAAATTAATTGTTAATTAAATAATTTGCATTTGCTTTCAAGTGTATGCAGTGATCAGTGGGTCAGGGAAGCATCCTGTTTAGAGAGAGTACCCCGGAGTGGGGACACCCTACCCCCTGACCTAGGTGACCACAGCAAGGTTGGGGGTCGAGCCCCCCAGGAATCCTGGGCCCAGCCTTGTTGGGGGTTACGAGGACTCTGCCAGACAGAAGAGTGCAAGGGGAGTCCTCGAGGGCAGGGAGGCCTCTGGGTAAAGGAGGTGGGAGCGAGGACTCAGATCCTTCCGCTAGCCCATTTCACCGGGGTAGTGCAGAGACAAGGAAAGTTCCCCACAAGAGCGGGACTATTCCCCCGCTTACATATGTTAGGACTTCGATGTTTGAGAGGTATAGGTTTGTATGTGGTTATGTATAGCTAAATTCTGTTAGTATCTTACTCCCTGTAACTAAAAGATCTTTTTTGATGCACACACCAAGTGGTTCCCTTGCCAAAGCAAATAACATGGTGGGCCATGTACCTCTCTCTGAGCTGCACAGAGTGGAGACCTGTCGAGAAGCTCCTCTTTAATCATGCCATAGATTACAGTGCAGTAGCTTTATCTTGTGTGTGAAACTTGGTCCAAAATTAAATTCTTCCAACACAATGCAAATATTCTGAACAACGTAGTTGAAAGCTCTTTAAGCATCAAAAGATGATATGAAGTAAAGAGGAGGGCAGAGAGGATGGTTCAGGGAATTACTGATAGTAAACAGGGCCTTTCATCACAAGACTACTAATCCCAATCCAGGCTAACGTATTATAAGAACATAAAAATGACCATACTGGGTGAGATCAATGGTCTATATAGCCCAGTATCTTGTCTTCTGACAGTGGACAGTGCCAGATGCTTCAGAGGGAATGAACAGAACAGGGCAATTTTTGAGTGCTCTATCACCTGTTGTTCAGTTCCAGCTTCTGGCAGTCAGAGGTTTAGGGACACCCACAGCCTGGGTTTGTATCTCTGACCATCTTGGCTCATAGCCATTGATGGAACTATCCTCCATGAAGCTATTTAGTTCTTTTTTGAAACCAGTTATACTTTTTGTCCTTTACAACATCCCCTAGCAATAAGTTCTACAGGTTGACTGTGCATTGTGTGAAGAAGTACTTCCTTGTGTTTGTTTTAAATGTGCTGCCTACTGATTTCATTTGGTGACCCCTGGTTCTTGTGTTATATGAAGGGGTAAATAACACTTCCTTCTTCACTTTGTCCACACCATTCTTAATTTTATAGACCTCTATCATATATCATATCCTCCCTTTAGTTGTTTCTTTTCTAAGAAGAACAGTCCCAGTCTTTATAATCTCTCCTCACATGAAAGCTGTTTCAGACCCCTAATAATTTTTGTTGGCCTTCTCTGTATTTTTGCCAATTCTAATATCTTTTTTGAGATGGGATGTCCAGAACTGCATTCAGTATTCAAGGTGTGGGATGGATGAATGGATGTATATAGTGCCATAATTATATTTTTCTGTTATATTATCTCTCTCTTTCCCATTGGTTCCTAACATTCTGTTAGCTTTTTGGACTGCCATTGCAGAGTGAGCAGATATTTTCAGAGAACTATCCATGATAACTCCAAGATCTCTTTCTTGAGTTGCAACAGCTCATTTAGACCCATCACTTTGTGTGCATAATTGGGATTATGTTTTCCAATGTGCATTATTTTGCATTTATCAACACTGAATTTCATCTTCCAATTTATTGGAGTGCCCAGGCACTCAGTTTTGTGAGATCCCTTTATAATTCTTTGCATTCAGTTTTGGATTTAACTATCTCGAGTCATTTTGTACTGTCTACAAACTTTGGCACTTCACTGTTCACCTCTTTTTTCAGATCATTTATGGACAGCACAAGTCCCAGTACAGATCCTTGAGGGACCCAGCTATTTATCTCTCTCCCCTGTGAAAACTGACCATTTATCCCTACCCTTTGTTTCTTATCTTCTAACCAGTTACTGATCCATGAGAAGACTTTCCACGTATCCCATGACCGCTTACTTTTCTTAAGAGGTTTTGGTGAGGGGTCTTGTCAAGGGCTTTCTGAATTCAAAGTACCCTATATGCACTGGACCACCCTTGCCCACATATTTGTTGACATCCTGAAAGAATTCTAATAGACTGGTGATACATGATTTCCCTTTACAAAAGCCATGTTAACTCTTCCCCAACATACTATGTTCAGCTATGTGTCTGATAATTCTGTTCTTTACTATAGTCTCCACCAATTTGCTGGTACTGAAGTAAGGTTTACTGGCCTGTAATTGCCAGGATTGCCTATGGAGCTTTTTTAAAAAATAGGCATATTAGCTTCTGCCAGTTATCTGGGACAGAGATAGATTTCAGCGATAGGTTACATTCCACAGTTCAGAGTTCTGCAATTTCATACTTGAGTTCCTTCAGAACTATTGGGTGAACACCATCTGGTCCTGGTGACTTATTACTGTTTTATTTATCAATTTGTTCCAAAACTTCCTCTACTGACACCTTAATCTGGGACAGTTCCTCAGATTTGTCATCTAAAAAAAAAAGAGACTGTCTCAGGAGTGGGAATCTCCCTTGCATTCTCTGCAATGAAGACTAATGCAAAAAATTCATTTAGCTTCTCTGCAACAGCCTTATCTTCCTTGAGTGCTCCTTTACCATCTCGACTGTCCAGTGGCCCCACGTATTGTTTGGCAGACTTCCTGCTTCTGATGTATACTTAAAAGAAAAGTTTGCTCTTAGTTTTGGTGCATTTTGCTAGTCACTCTTCAAATTATTTTTGGTCCTGCCCAGTAGCGTAGGCAGGTCTGGAGCACAGGGGGAACGGTGCTATAAAAAGGCGCCTCCCCGCTTCCCCTGTACTCACCTGGCGGTGCTTTAAAGGGCCTGGGGCTCCAGCCGCTGCGGAGCCCCGGGCCCTTTAAAGTGCTGCCTGAGCTGCGGCAGCGAGGCTCTGGCAGCGCTTTAAAAGGCCCGCTGCTCCCCATGGCGGGGCTGGGGCAGCGCTTTTTAAGGTGCCGCTTCTCATCTCTGGGGGAGCGGCTGCTCCCCCTGCTCCCTCCCTGGCTACGCTACTGATCCTGCCTAATTATACTTTGACACTTGACTTGTGTTACGCTTTTATGAGCCCCAGAACTTCAGTCGCAAAACACAGGGAAATCAAAGCAAGACACACAGGTAGGTGATGAATCAAAACATGTAATAACCATGAACCAGCTCAGTCAGCAACAGTCTGAACAAAACGTAACAGTTCCAAATGAGAGGTATGTAGCATCAGGCCCTGAGTGATTGCAAACACCCTACGCTATATATATACACACACACACACAGAGGAATAGGAACTGGAACACTGAGTTCAGGGAGCAAAAAATGAACAGTAACGGAGCAGGAAGTGCGCACACACACACACACACACACACACACACTCTCTCTCTCTCTCTCCTTTCTCTTTTCCTCAGCAGGATTTTCTTTCAATGTTTAAAGGATGTCTTATTGGCTCTAACTGCCGCTTTTACTCTGTCGTTTAGCCATGGTGGCATTTTTTTGATCCTCTTACTATTTTTTTATTTGGGGATATACATTTATGAATTGCCTCTCCCCTTGTGTATTCCAGGACTAGCTGGTCCAAGGAGTAGTCATTAATGGTGTCTAGAAATTTTATCTCTGCATCCCATTCTGAGGTGACGTTGACTGGGTACATATGAGGATAGTTGAAATCCCGCATTATTGAGTTTTCTGTTTTTGTAGTCTCTATAATCTCTAATCTTGTGAGCATTTCACAATCACTGTCACCATTGTGGTCCAGTGGTCTTACTGCTATACTCTCGTTATTGAAGCGAGGAATTTCTATGCATAAAGATTCTATGGTATAGTTTGATTCATTTAAGATTTTTACTGTATTTGACTCCATGCTTTCTTTCACATATAGTGCCACTCCCCCCAACAATGCGAGCTATTGTGTCATTCCTATATAATTTTGTAGTCTGGTACTACCGTGATCCATTGATTATCATTGTTCCATCAAGTTTCTGCAATGCCTATTATATTAATATCCTCATTTAATACCAAGCACTCAAGTTTACCCATCATAGTATTTAGACTTCTAGCATTTGTATACAAGCACTTATAAAATTTGTCAATATTAGGTGTCTGCCTTCATGTGATGTAATTGAATGGGACTTTTTTCATTTGACTGTTTTTCTTCAGTTCCTACTTCCATTGTATCAACATCCTCTTTAGTAGGACATAGAGAATCCCCTTTAATAAATCCTCTTCTAAGTGAAGTTTCTGCCTGAATCATGTACTTCTCTGCAACTGTTGGCTTTCCCTCAACCCTGAGTTTAAAAACTCCACTATCACCTTTTTAATTTTACATGCCAGAAATCTGGTTCCATTTTGGGGGTTTATGTTTAGGCTCCTCCTTTCCCAAAAGGTTCTCCAATTCCTAATAAACCTAAATCCTTCCTCTGAACACCATTGTCTCTTTCACTCATTGAGACCCTGTAGTTCTGCCTGTCTAACTGGCCCTGAGCATGGAACTGGAAGCATTTGAGACTGCTGCCATGGAGGTCCTGGACTTTAATCTCTTATCTAGCAGTCTAAATTTGGCCTGCAGGACCTCTCTCCTGTGTTATCGGTACCTACATGTACCATGACCACCAGCTCCTCCCCAGCACTGCACATAAGTCTATTGAGAAGTCTGCAACCTTTGCATCCTTCAGGCAACTCACCATAAGGCCCTCCTGGTCATCACAACCCAACTATCTATATTTCTAATAACCAAATCCCCCACTACCATAAACTGTCTCTTCCTAATAACTGGGGTCCCCTCCCCTAGATGGATATCCTCAGTGTGAGGATGATGATCAGAGGCCTATTTGGTTGTCCACGTGAATGGTACAAGAGGTCTCAGTTTACTCCCTAGTAGACCCAACCAGTGAAACTTGGCCTTCAATTAAACTTTTCCAGCAATGTACAGATATAATTCCAAATAGCAGAATGAAGCAGTGGCTGTCCCATAGTCACACAGGTTGGAATCTTCATCAGCCAATAAACTGCTTTCCTTAATCCTGCTTATTTGTAAAATTCTGTTACAGATTACCATGAAGTGTCTTATTTCTAAGTTTTTATTTTTGTGTCAGTCTTACGGTTATCTAAAAAAGGCAATACATTTATCTAATAACATTATATTTGTATAGAAAAAGTTTCAAAATATAAAAATAGTCTGCATTATTCCCTCATCAGAATTCTTTATAATTAAAGATGTAAAACTTTTTTTACAGATGTACTGATCTAACCTAATGCTTCTGACTATGTCTTGCTTCCAGCATCAGGCAGGCCATTGCTTTAAATAGTGCTTTGCTCACAAATATGTCAGAGACTGATTATTAAGCAAATTTTAAAAAAGCTAATTTGAGTGGCATTTATTGCTCCCTATGCTTTACTGAAAAATGAAAGTTAAAGGGACCTGATTTCAGATGAAGTGTTAATGAAGTTTTAAGCATGATAACACCAAAAGTAAAAGTTGATTTTTACACAGAAACTGTTGGCACTTTTATTTTGACAGTACCAAGTTTCTACCCCCTCCCCACTTTTCTTTCAAAGGCAAAACAAAGTACTGCTGAAAATCACAAACCAAAATAAGAACTTTGAAATACCTGAACTTTATATTTGTATGTGTTATATCTGTGCAGTTTAAATTGTAAACTTTTTGGAGCAGAAATGTCTCCTAATCCTACATGTTTGTAAATGCCATACCTGTGTGTCTGAGTATTTATGTGCACTTCCCCATGTTATCTGAGCACCTTTGAAAACTATGCTAATCCATATGAGTGGTCTACAATTAGACTTGAATTTTGATTTAGCAGGAAAAACCAGGAAGAAATTTGAGGAATTATTCTTCTTCTTCTTCTCCCATCTCACCTCCACCCAGAAGGAAGTCAGAGTACCTTATTTTATTTATTTGTAATTATCATTAGAGGTTATGGTGAAAAAGTGGCACTATGTAAATAATAAATTATAAACTCAGATCCCTAAGTTTTAGAAGATCAGATGGATGACTCTCTGGACCTCTTCCTTGCCTTCTTCTTAGTTATCTCTCCCCAGAGGGTAATGACTAGTAGTCAAATCTTGGGGATTTTTAGCCTTGAAAGCTATTTTAGTAGTTCCCTTTTTAGTAGTAGTCTCCAATCTGACAAACCTACAGTTGTGAGTCTTCAGCCTGACTGTCTGCAGAACTCTGTTCTATGTGGAATGCATGGGCCTAATCCTCAAATCTTACTGGGGATGAGTCAGGGCTCTGGGGACCTAAGGGACGTTTATCCACTTATGTGGTTAATGTAAGCCTTTGTTTTGATTCAGTTGTGGTCTCCCACAAATCCCCCCTGGAGATTATTGCTAAGACATTCAGGAATAATTGACCAGGTCAAGGAGTTTATGCTTCAAAAAGCACTTGCAACCTCCTTGCAATTCTCCTGTTCAGTGTGCTGGGAGAGCCTAGACCAGGGCATAACAGTTGCATGCAACTTGACTTTTTCTGTTCCTTTATATGTGGAAATAGTGGCCTGACTCTAAGTGGCCTGAACTAAGGAGAGCAAGGCTCCCGTCTCAGCAAAGAATACTTTAAAAATTAGAGGGAAAGAACTGTTAGAGTATTCTATAATTATTCTGACATTTGTTTTAAAGCTGTGTTCAAAAGAGAAAATAGAAACAAATGTTAAATGATTTCATTCTTTCCTTTTAAAGGGGGAGAAAATGTGTGTCCAGACTCTGCCAGCTGCCTATCGTGATAAATGTTATTGAAATTTCACAAGAGTTAAAGTAGTAAAATTTGATATTTCAGTCCCCCTGATATGTTCTTTACCAACATTTATATCTTTTTTTTATTAACTCAGTAGCGGGTTGCATTATTGAGCTATTTGGTGAACTTTTCTTCTTTTTTCATTGGTGTAAAAACTTGGTGGGTGTTATGGAATCTGATTGTGAGTGTAACTGATATCACAATAGACCAATAAAGTGCTTATAAAGTCAATATCACAGCAGCCCTCCTCTTCCTCCACCCTACCCCATGCTGTCCAAAAGTCTACTTTGCTTATTAATTTAAAAAAATACTTTTATTAGAAAGTAGGTCTTTAGTCTACTACTAGTTTTAACTCTGCACTAAAAATTCCCTGTCTCAATGGGTGGCAGAACTACTTTTAAAGGGGTGACCTACTTGTTTCTTTTCTGAGGTTACTGTTGCCAGGCCTTTTAACAGTGTAATGTGCTGCTACTCTGATCTGTTTTAAAACTTTTATATCAACTTTATAGAGCCTGGAACATCCCAGTACTATTACTGTAATTCAAACTGATTTTCAGTTGCCTGCCTTCTATGTTATTGATGGAATCAGTGCCCATGATGACTAACTAGCCCAGATGGAATTGCTTAATTGCACTAGGTTACTACAGTCATACAATTTCTTTAATGTGATCAGAACAGTGGCTGTGGCTTGTTTTTTTTTTAAAAAAAAGTTTTAAAACTTTTTATTTCCCAGGTCTGTCTTCTGTGTAGATTTTGGGTAATATGTTTTCTTTTCTGACAAAAATAAGTTTTGACTGCATTTTACTCCAGGTAGCACGGTGGAATTAACACAGCTCTAGGAAAATGAGTTGGATTCTTTTTGGGCTGATGTCAGCAACACACTTGTTAACTAACCCTTCAGTGAGATCTGTGCCAGCACAGGGGCCCAACTTCGATTTGAAGAATCTTTGTGAGCAGGGCTTGAGTCAGAAAGAACAGCAAAATGGGACGAGAGAGCACTTAAGAGCAAATTCAGGCTGGTCACAAAAGAAAATCGGTTAACATGGCCCTATTTTTAAAGTGTATTTAAGTTGCTTGGATCCAACACAAACTTGTTGGGTCACTAAACATCCCTGAGACATAGCATTTCCCTCCCCAGAAGAATGTTGCCTGTCTTCTCTTATCATTGCTTAAATAATTCTCTATTTCTAGAAGTATGGTAGGAAGGATCTGTGCTGGCTGATACCTGCATTGAAATAATGTGGTAACTGTGGAGTACTGAGATTTCTGAACCCTCCCTCCTCCTTTTCCAATGTTTGTCCCTCTTATAATCAATATTTTTACATCCTAGAAGATAGGCTTAAGAGCAAAAGGGGGGTTGTCTTTTCTTAAAAAGACTTTTATACCACCTTTATTTGCTTTTATCATGTTCCATTGGCCTGAGGGAGGGTTTAGTATATTGTAAATCAGACATTCAGGAGTAAATGTGCCAAAGAGGACAACTCTGGGAGGCCCCTCTTCCTTTAGGGCTTCAACTAATCTCCCCCTTCCACTATCCACAGATTTATTTCTTCTTTGTTTTATTTTAATTTTCATTCACTCCTCGTTACATTTCTCAGTTTTCTATTTTGTTGCAGTGGGGCAGCATAGGTTTGATTTTGTTTTTGTTTTTTTAATCATGAGGTAAAACCTCTTGTTAACAGCACTCCATAATTATCAAATTGTACAATTTATAAAGTGTTCTGAAAGCCTCTTGAATTTATACCTATACATTGACCTAACGAAGGCCACCTTGAAAGTTTTTGCTGCTGGCAAGTCCTTACCCATCCATTTTATTTTTCCCAGTTAAACATTAACTGGTCCACATCGGGACACACCAATGAGCCCAATGCTAGAGTGTAACTGTACAGTGTATACTTTAGCAAAAATGTGGTATTTTCAATTTTTACTTCAGTTCCTATTTTATATAAGCTGTTTCTTAATGTCATCTCACTTAAAGATGAACAGTCTTTATTTCACTGCTTTACTTTCCAAGGCCTACTATTTGAATGTCAAGCTTCCCCTGAAGCACTTAATGACACCCCTAATGATGAAAGAGGAAACAGAGATTCGCAGACATAGGTTTCAGCAAGTATGGGTAGGAGTATAATGTGTTTGGTTCAAAATGCATTTGCCCGTAGTTTTTCAGTTCATACTTCTGTTCCAATAATTGAGTATTTTTAAAAGCTTGTACATTTTAAAAAAAAAAGCTGTTTCCAGCAAAACAATTACAGAAAAGAGAAAACAGTTTTCTCCTCCCCGCAAATGATTAGACAGAGAATAGAATGGGAGAAAACAGGTTTTCTGGAATTCCTGTTTCATTAAACTCTGATCCTGCATGCGGCAACATGTGGGTGAATCATTGCATTTGTTTGGGACCCTATTGGTTTTATCAGGACTCTGCACAGGCATAGGGGTCAGACCGCATGGAGCAGCTTGCAGGATCAGGGCTTTAATTTGCAACAGACTGGAACAGATCATATTTTCCTTGTAGATTGTAAGTTTCATTATACCATAGGTCTATATTTTGACTAGGAAGTCTACAATCATGTTAGTTTTATGTCTTGGTGCGTGGAAATTTTGAGTGGAAAAAAAGGAGAGGGAGCAATTTTGGGCAATCAATGGCATATAACTGGGAGCAGCAGGAGGAAGTTAAGAAAAGGATAAATTAGGTTGAATGTTAGGGGAAGAAACCTTCCTGCCAGTGAGATATTAGGCTGTGGAATAATATCCCTAGGGAAACAATAAGAGATCTCTTATATAGTATAGTTAAAATTAATCTGCATAGAGTACTGATAAAGGTACTGTATAAAATAACCCTACATATGCAGGGAGATGGACTACATGACCTATAGACTTTTCCATCCTTAACGTGAATATTGTGTGAGCTAAATCAAAGATTATAGTTCTTTACATTGATACAGAGTGTGAGAGGTATGTGGCCTCTTGCATACCACTTAGTGCAATAAGTTTTCAAAACTGAACCCAAAATGAACTAATTTAAAAAATGGGGAAGGAATGCAAATTTCTTACTTTCCCTTATTCTGCACCCCAACTAATTTGCCAATCCATGTTCATCAAAACTGGAGCATTTAGTGGTTCAGATACCGACAACCAGGCCCCAAAACAAAACTTTCCTTTGTCTTATTAGTTACAACTTTCAGGCAGCTGAAGCTACTACTGAAATAATTTCAAAGCAGTTTTAGAACGTTAAGAAAGCCAGCACAATAAAGCAATGGATATTCTCCATTCTTTTAACCTCCTATTCTCTATTGGCAGCCAAATTAGGCTATAGATCAGGGCTCTATGCCTTTTTCTTTTTGAGGCCCCCCCCCCAGCACACTATAAAAACTCCACAGCCCACCTGTGCCACAACAACTGTTTTTCTGCATATAAAAACCAGGTCTGGAATTAGAGGGTAGCAAGCAGGGAAGTTGCCTGGGGCCCCATGCCACAAGGGTTCCTGCAAAGCTAAGTTGCTCAGGCTTTGGCTTCAGCCTTGGGTGGTGGGGCTTGGGGTCCTAGGCTTCAGCCCTGTGCGTTGGAGCTTCAGCTTTGTGCCCTGGGCCGCAGTGAGTCTAATGCTGGTCCAGTGTGGCGGATGCCTTGAAACCTGCTCACGGTCCCCCAGGGGGCCCCAGAACCCTGGTTGAGAACAGTGAGCTAATGGACTGGAGAACAATCTTCCTTGTCAGCTCTATTCACCAGAGAGTAAATTCATTGTAAAATGAACATTTCTCATGGTCAGATTCTTAACATCAGTATTGCCACGATTGCAACTCCCCACCACCACCCCACGGCCCCTAGCAAGACTGGTGGGGATTGTTACCGATATTAAAAACACTGAAGCACATTAGAAGAGCACCTATTAACAGTGCCTCCACTGCAAAAGAAGTTCCAACTCTTTGCCCAATTCTGTGAATCATCCTTTATGTAGATACACCCCTGAGATAGGAATTGCACTTGCATACATTGTTTGTGACCTAGAAATCCTCCTGTAGGATAGCCTAACCTCATGAAGATATCTACCATAGTCCCTTTCTCCATGCTTAGACTGACAACAATCAAATATTTGTAGAAACCAGATTGGTGGTGACTTTGTCTGAGTTCATTTTTCTGCCGAAGAATATATTTTCAGTGAGATTTGCCCCCAGTCTTCCTCCTCCCTGGAGGGAATATGTTGTGAAACCTGCGATGCTTACATTGCATCTGTTTGACATCCCTGGAAACTGAAGTGCTCTAGCACTTCTCTCCACCATTAAATTGACCTCAAACTTTAAATAAATGTAACTATAATTAGAGGGAAAGGATTATTTCATCTCTCCTTTGCTTTTGGGACGGACAGTAATCCTTGTAGCGGTAGCTGCAACTTTTAACAAATTAAGGTGTTTGAAAAGAATTTTTGTGAAATTATGGCAAAGGAAAAGCTGTCTATAATTCTCTTATTTTGGGTCTTGAAACTTACATATTGCATTACTTTGATCAGCTGCTCTTCCTTGCACTGCTTTGTTCCGGAGGATTGTTCTTTAGTCCACTGAACTGGTTGTAACAGGCACTACCTTCTCATCTGGTTCCCAGCAGTTGGAATTCCTTATGTTGTTGTCTGCTGGCCAGTATACATAAACAGTTCAGGACTGCCCACCCACATTTACTATGCACACAGGTTTTAGCCATTTGCTAGCACTCAGCTGGATTTTCTTAGTAGTTTTGTTAACATTTGCTTTAAATGAGTCTGATCTGCGGAATCATAATCAAATGTCTTAATATCTATTAATCTGTTCATAGTATATAATTATAAACACAACAATGTGTACAGTGGGCATATGTACATAGGTACACACTGTGGAGCCAGATTTTCAAATGCTCAGCACCCATAGTTGGGATCAGATTTTGGAAAGAACTCAACTCCCATTTACACAGATTTTCAAAAGAGCTCAGCACTACGTTGGCTAAATAAAAGCCAAGTCCTTTTGAAAATATAGCTCCAATTTTGGGTTCTGAGCTCTTTTGAAAATCTAGTCCTATATATTAGTGTGTGCCTGTACGCACAGACAATAGCAGATGGAAATAACTTCAATGGCCTACTGTAAATGTTACAGCATTTTGGAACAATGTTGGCATTCATAACTTCATTCCAGCACTTTCTTCCTAATTTCTACTTTAGATATCCTGGTAGTTGGAATTATTTTCCCACTCCAGTTAAAATAAACTACTATCTACTACTTTTCCTATAAATTTTTTAAAAAGTATAAACTTTATTCCGATGCTCTCAGTTGTAGATTTCAAATAGGACAACCATAAATGTTATTTATTTACTACTTTTGGCATGCAACACTGGCACAAATGGCATATCCTGCTAAAAAAACTCTGCTCATAACTTTCATTAGTGGAAGAAATTTATCTCCCATTACTTTTTCTTCCCATCTTTGTAATACAGCAACCATAACATTACTATCTCATTGCCATACATTATTGTGATGTGTGTTTTGCAGGCATATTGTAGTAGCTGCCTGGTAATTTCCATCAAGGTGAAAGGTGCAAAATAGGTTCTATTATAACTGTATGTTCTCTTTTACATATTCCTAACTTTCAATAAAGTCACTTTTTGAAAATCTTCCATGCTTTTTCTCCGGTAAAAGATGAATTTTTAGGAAAATTTGAACAAAACCCCTTTGGCTGTTTTGAATTCAATAATACATTCCCCCCAGCTTAAAAAAAAAACACCACATTTTTTTGAACATGCCTCCATTATACCAAAAGGGCCGAGGTAAGACTGTTGACACTTAGCATGGGCATTATGCTTACTGAGAAGTGGCATGCTTTGTTAGATTCGAGGAAAGAAAACGAAACTTGTGTTTAACAAGGAACATTTGAAATGTGTGTTCTAATCAAACACAGTAGACTTTGTTGGACGGCAAGTATCACTTAAAGCTGGAAGAACTGTGTTGACAACATAGCAACTATTTAATGAGTGTAACAAATTTTTAAAAGGAGTTCGCCATTGCACCTTCTTTAGGCTACAGTCCATGACCTGTTTTGCATACCTAATGTGCAAATTTTAACTCTTTCTACCATTCCCTGAACAGCTTCACACGCTTGAGCAGAATTTTGCCTTTCTAAGGCTTCTGTGCTTATGCCACCTTAGGGTTTATTTTAAACTCTGCACTAACAAGAGTAGGTACATTTGTAGGTATAGAAATGCATACTAAATCTGCAATAGTAGCAGTCCCTAGGACTTGTTTCAACTTCCATTACGGCCAGTGCAAGTCTTTCTATTATCTGAATGGGAATGGAAGTCACTAGTCATCCTCTGGTCAACTGGTCATTTAAGTAGAGCTAGTTGAAAACTTTCCCATGGAGTATTTTTCCTTTGGAAAATGGCAATTCATTGAAATCTATCTATTTTGATGAAATTTCATTTAGAGAAATATTGAAGTGAAGCATTTTGATAAAGTCAAAATAAAACGTTTTGTTAGAACAGAACATTACAATTTTCCATTACAAAATATACTTTAAAGTGAAAATCAAAATACGTTTTATCTAAACAAAGCATTTCAATTGATTCATTCATTTCATGGGACATTTCAATATTCAATGTTTCATTTCAAGTTGGAATGAAAACAAATTTCATAATCACAGAATTTCCTGAAAAACAAAAATTCTGGTTCCCTCACAGCTCGACTTTTAAATCTACAATTGTGAAGTTAACTGATGATATTAATAGATACCAGCTGACCTTCGCCAAGTGGGTCTTTTGCAAATTGGTACTATTTTTTTCATTTTTTTTCACATAGAAAATGCCTCAAATTATATAAAAGCAACTTTATTAAGGAAGTGTATAAATAAAAAAGGGACATAAAATGAGAACATGAAAACTTAGCTTTTCCCCCTTATTCATGACTACTATGGTACAGGGAATAGTACTCACGTGCACTGGGCATGAACTGGATGCATCTGAGGCTGGGAGAAACAAAGTTCCTAAACTCTGATTATTAGTCAGCTGAAGGGCCAAATCAGCCATTGCTACAACTTAGAGCAGTCAGAAGGCACACATAGTTAGGACAACTTTGGGTTAGATCTTGACTTCAGTAGCAGCAGGACCCATTGTCTGACTCCTCATCCTTCTCAAGAGGGCACATGTATGATTTTAAAACACCTCACAGGGGTTACCCTTGACTTACCCTCTAATCAAATTGATCCTGACCATTACAGCTAAGTGCATGTCTGCTAGAATAAGTTCAATGATAAAAGGATTGTTTAATTTTTATCATCACTATATTATATATGATGTGGCTTTGACTGTTGGCCAGATCTTCAGCTGGTTTAAATTATTGTAGCTCCACTGACATCAATTTTACACAAGTTGAAGATTTGGCCCTGTGATCATATGTATAAATGACAGCTTCTCCTTAGTTTCTGTAGCTATCTCAGATGTGGGGGTATTGTAAACTGGTCAAGTTAGAATTTCAACACTTTTTCTTGCATAGTCAGGTTCCCAAAATGTTATCCTACACATTAAATACACTTGCTAATACGTTTTAGTATCTCTGCAGCAATATCTGTTATTTGATTACTTATGTACTTGATTAAAATCCTGTCTAGGGTGGATCATAGGCTTCGGTCAATTTGCGTTGCTATGAAGGTTTCACTGAAAGATAATATTTCCTTGGCTTGATTTAGTTAAGTCTTCATTATTTTCCTCTGTCCTGGATTATTTTTGGCGCAAGGATATGATCAACAACAGTTTAACAATGTCCTATCAGGAATTTAAAGTCTAAGTACACATTTTCTTTCTACTTGGGATATCCAACAAGACACTGAGTTTGTTTCTACAGCTAAAATTTCTCCGTGGTTTGGCAGGCCCATAGCTTTTGGTGGATATGAACCATATCTGAATTGGATAACCTTGTGGAAACTACACAGAACTTTCTCTAAATTTCATTTCCAATTTATGACTATCTCGCTTTCAGCAGTTAAACTACACAAATGCAAAAATGCTCTAATTCCTCTCTTTGCAATTCCTCAATGGTATAAGGTGGAACATACATACTATCTTTCATTGCTTTTTATGACCCCAATCCAAGTAAAGCACTTAAGTACATGCTTATGTATAAGCACTTGAATAATCCCATTGACTGTTCACATGTTTAAAGTTAAGCACTGGGACTCTAAGAACCCCTCAGTGCCAACTGGCAAAGGTTCATTGTTCTCTCAGCAACTCCTAACAGGCCTGACAAACTCACTATACATAAAATATTATGGAAATGGTATGTGTATCCAAAAAGTGTCTTATAAGTACTGCATACATGAAAGCCAGTGGCACACTGGTCACTAATATCATTGTGAAATGTGTAGAATCATAGGACTGGAAGGGACCTCGAGAGGTTAGCTCATCTAGTCCATTCCACAGTACTCATGGCAGGACTAAGTATTATCTAGACCAGGCCTGCACAACATGCGGCCCGGGGGCCGCATGCGGCCAGCATGGGCTCACTGTGCGGCCCGCGGGGGCGGGGGGTGAGTAGGTTCAATACAAAGTCATATAAAAGTTATACAAAAATGCATAATGCAGAGATTTATCTACAACTGCATTGACTGACTGTTGTGTGCAGTAATATAGTGACCCCTGGGGGTGTGTGTGAAGAGCGGGGTGATGGTGGGGTGGGGAGGGGGTGGGTCCTATTTTACTGCTGTGATCTGGTCATCCTATGCAAGCTGTTTCTTTCCCCCTCTACAGGCTTCCACACCCCAGCGCTGGGGAAGGAGGGGTTGTTTCCGTGGGGCGGGCGGCACTGGGGGTGGGGGGGGGGTGTCTCCGCGGGGCCGGGGGGGGTTGGCCCTCAGCTGTTTTCTTTGGAGTAATATGGCCCTTGCCGCTTTACGAGTTGTGCAGGCCTGATCTAGACCATCCCTGACAGGTGTCTGTCTGACCTGCTCTTAAAAATCTCCAATGATGGAGATTCCACACCCTGCCTAGGCTATTTATTCCAGTGCTTAACTGCCCTGATAGTAAGGAAGTTTTTCCTAATGTCCAACCTAAACAGCCCTTACTGCAATTTAAGCCCATTGCTTCTTGTCCTATCCTCAGATGTTAAGGAGAACAATTTTTCTCCCTCCTCCTTGTAACAACTCTTTATGGACTTGAAAATGGTTATCATGTCCCCCCTCAGCCTTCTCTTCTCCAGACCAAACAAACCCAATTTTTTCAATCTTCCCTCATAGGTCATGTTTTTTAGACCTTTAATCATTTTTGTTGCTCTTCTCTGGTCTTTCTTCAATTTGTCCACATCTTTCCTGAAACGTGGCACCCAGAACTGGAAACAATACTCCAGTTGAGGCCTAATCAGTGGAGAGTAGTGTGGAAGAATTACATCTTATGTCTTGCTTACAACTCTCCTGCTAATACATCCCAGAATGATGTTTGGTTTTTTTGCAATAGTGTTACACCGTTGACTCATATTTATCCTGTGGTCCAGATTGGAGGGAAGGCAGTTATCTCTCTGTCATATATAAATTAAGCATCATGAGCCAAAAACAATGGAAGCTACATTTGCAGGTGAAGTAAACAGGAAAAACAAGTTAACATGCAGATTTGAAAGCAACATGGCATCAGTATACTAGAGAACAAATAACAGGCATGCATTTAAAAGTTTTCTTGTACTAAAACAGATGGTGCTGTCCATCTCACTGAGGAGCATCTTTGGTGGAGGGGGTGTGATTTGTGAATGACTGGTTCCTGGATTGACTGAAAACCAGCAAGCTCTGCTGACAGATTTTGAGGGTGAGAAACTGCTTTAAACAGGGATTGTAGCCTGTTAAGTCTTTAGAAAAGCATGTTATACTTTTGTTTTACTTGTAACCAGTTCAGTTTCTATTATCCTTACTTAGTATCACTTAAATCTCTATCTTTACTAATAAAATTTCATGACGAATACCTCTCAGTGCTGTGGTATTGAGCAAAGTGTGAAACCTCAGTTGTGTGTATACTGTCTCTTTGGGAGGCATTTCTCTGAGTGTCCAGTGAAAGGGGCTGGATGCTACTGGGAGACCCTCTTCAAAGGGGGTTCAGAGTCTGTGATGCACCTCATGTTAACCTACAAAGCAAAATAGGACTGGCAGACTCTTGAGGAGAGTGTTAGAGTGGTTGAAAGGGTGGTGGTGTTCAGGAGCTCACACCCAAGTTCAACAAGATTGACTCCCCATGCTGGAGGCAGGGGGTAACAAAGTGACCCACGGTCCTGGGAGCCCCGAGAAAGCAGCACAAGCACATATTGAAGTGACTTCCTGTGTCTGGTCCTGTATGCTCAAATTAGAGCAGTTGGTGGGTGGAGAGTTAGATTTTTGAGGTGGGATAGGGTGAAATGTGTGCTTTTGGGAAGCTTATTTCTGCACTCAGATTATCCAGAACGAATGGAGGTTGTGAAAACAATGCAGATAGACAGATGTTTGGATAAGCAGGATTTTTTAAAATATACATTGCACTTTTCAATGAACATCATCTCACTGTGTGGATAAGCGTGTTTTTGGACAAACCAAGGTTTCACTGATACATTTTTCCTTTTTAACCCAGTTAATGGTTGGGGTAGACATTTGTGTTGCTTTATTTGCGTATATAGCTGAGAAAATATGGAGCAAAATACTGAAGGAAATAAAGAAAATAATCAAGTTTTGACTCAGATGTCAGTGACCATATGTCCTAGTTATTCACTTATTTTTACAGAGTAGTTAATAGAGATGAGTAAATAGTGCAAAAATATTTCCACATATGTTTGCTCTAATGTTTAGATGAATTCATTCTATCATACTCACTCCCTTTTCTATTTGCTTTCTGTGACTGTTCCTGCCATTCTGTCACACTGGCCCAAATGAGTGAATTTCAAAGGCTCATACTTCAGCATTCATAGAAACTGAGTCTTGAAATTAGGATTTGTGAGGATTCTTGCCAAAAGTATTGTTGCACACTCATCAGATCAGGGCAACAGAAACAATACTACGGGAATTAGCTGACTATTCCAAAGAGGATGGGTCTAGACTGTTCTCAGTGGTAGAAGATGACAGAACAAGGAGTAATGGTCTCAAGTTGCAGAGGGGGAGGTTTAGGTTGGATATTAGGAAAAACTTTTTCACTAGTAGGGTGGTGAAGAACTGGAATGGGTTACCTAGGGAGGTGGTGGAATCTCCATCCTTAGAGGTTTTTAAGGTCAGGCTTGACAAAGCCCTGGCTGGGATGATTTAGTTGGGGTTGGTCCTGCTTTGAGCAGGGGGTTGGACTAGATGACCTCCTGAGGTCCCTTCCAACCCTGAGATTCTATGATTCTATGACTGGTCTCAACTAACCAACATAGCTGTAATAGCACAATTCTAAGGACATGTCATGTTAGTGAATGTCTAATACACTCAGCATTGTTCACAAGGAATCCATACTTGGGAAAAAATTGCAGAGATAACTGAAATACTTTGAAATAAAAAAAAAACCCTGAGGAAATACAATGAATAAATATAACTATCTGGTACAGATATGCCAAAGAGAGACTAAATTAATCAGATAATTATTCTTGATAAATTATTGACTTGGTTCTAGCAATCAGTAGCAGTAGTTCTAAGTAGAAATGTTCAGGAGGCCTCTATTTACTGAATATTTTAACTTTTTTGTTTAATGTTGTCTAGCCAGACATTCATTTACTCTTACTTTCTAATTTGCTGAGTCATTATAGAGTTTCTTAATACCAGTTTCAC
This sequence comes from Macrochelys suwanniensis, assembly GCA_033296515.1. Classification (NCBI taxonomy): domain Eukaryota; kingdom Metazoa; phylum Chordata; order Testudines; family Chelydridae; genus Macrochelys; species Macrochelys suwanniensis. The sequence continues at coordinate 45,798,499 of CM065780.1, forward strand.
ACTAATATAGTACAACTACAACTTTTTTATATTTTTTGCTAAATATTGTATACCCTTTTTTAGATAATGTTCATTTATTGAAAAATATCAGATTGTTTACAGAAATACATCTTTATCTGGTATTTTGTGTTCAAAGGCTGCTTTTTAAAAAACAAAAAGAACAAACAGACCCCTTCTTTTTAATCTCAAATAACTTTTTTTGACATATTTTTACCACATTTAAGTTGGATCATCTTGAAAACATCAAATGGCATTTATTAGTCTGCAAAGAGAATAGAAATATAATAAAGATTCACGCATTTGCATATGGATATAAGTATGATTTTGGTCCTGTATTTTGCTTTTAGGAGCTGGAAGAGAATAAAGGAGGAGGAAAAAGGAGTAACAGTGAACATTAATATTACAGCTGAACACAAGTAGACAGAATTACAAATAGTGAGTTTGGTATTTCCTGCACAAGTAGGCTTGCAATATTGAGAGACAATAAAATGACCACTTTGATTGCTCCCTTACTTGCTTTTTCCACAATCAACTTTGTAAGGGGCAGAACAGAGATCCACACTTGGGAAGGACACCATGTCAAAATTTGCAAAGTCATCAAATTATTCTCTTTTACATTCTTCCGTAAAGTTTACCTTAGCTGTGATGCCCACAAATCACAGCCATCTGTCCCTTGCTCAGCTGGCAGCCATTTGTTACTAGAGCTGGGTGACATTTTTCATGTGAACTGTTCTTTTTTTTTTTCTTTCTGAAAAATGCAAATTCATTCTGACAAACTATTTGTGAATTCAGATCAATTTTTGTAAATAATTTCAGTCAATTTTTTTTGAAAATGTCACAATGGTTCATTTCAGCATTTAAAAAAAAATATTTTGACTTTTCATTCTGGAAGAATGTTTTGTTTCAGAATTTCCCTAAGTTTTATTTTTAAAAAAACGACATTAAAATGTTTTTAAAAAAACACCACTCAGAACAAAATGAAATGTTTAGGCTGAGCTGAAGCAATTTATTTTTTACTTTTTTGTTTTGCTGAGGTCAGAAAAAAAAATTTGTTTGATCCAAAACTTTTTTTTTTTAATTTCTTTGGTTCAGCCACCAAACCAAAAAATTGGTTATTGGCCCAGGTCTGTTTAGGATTACTATGGCCTTTGAGACCATTGAGACTACTAACTTATGCAAATACTCTTCACTTTACTGTTATCTTGTTCTCTCACCCTCTTCTCAATTTACCTGTTGTATATTTGCAAAATCATCAATAGCAAACTCTGCGAGACAGACATTAGGTGTTATTTGTTGGCAGAGCCCTTAAAACAATGGAGCCCTGAGCAGGGACCTCAGGTTCTATTGCAATAGAAATAATAGATTACTTTTCTCATTATACTGATACATTTAATCTCACATAATTTTACTTTATAAAACAGTATGGCCAGGACCATCCAGTACCCTTTTATAGAGGGAGTTGCAAATGAGGTGTAGTGGTGGTGATGAATATAGCGGTTGTGGGTAGGCAAGAGTTAGAAAAGAAATCAGAAAGAAGATGTGACCTATATTGCCAAACTATTATTCACCTCAGTCAAGAAGAACCCCTCCCCCACTATTGATTAGTCCCCTATATGCTATTTATTTTAAAAGAAAATAGAGATCTTAACATATTCAAATTCTATTCATTCATGTTTGTATTATGCTAAACAAAAGCAGTAGGATCCCTTGGCAAATTCTAAAAAGTACATAAAATAAAAGGACTCTAACAGTTACCACAGATAAAATTGCCCCAGCTGTACCAGAAATGTCAAAAATGTTTTAATAACCCCCTGAAACCACATCACCACCAGACTTCCCCTTTAACCAGTCTCTGGTCTTACCAGTCTCTCTCCCCCCACCCCAGGCCAGGTAAACATTTAGGGATGAGGCAATGGCCCCAGTAGCAAAGTGGGTAACAATCTGTAGACAGCATTAGCAATGGGCCCAATCCTAGTCCTGTGGAAGATGAGAATTTTGCCATTGACTTCATTGGAAGCAGGATCTTGCCTATGATAGGGTTAATTTATGATAAGCATGAACCAATTTGAATGGGTGGGATGACATGATTATCATATTGCTTTAAAATGGGCATGATCTGCAGCCTATGTTCTGGCAAAAATCTAATTGAAGAGAGATTGCATTTGAATTAAATGGGGGTTTTCTCTAGGTAAGAATGTCAAGATCAAGCCCAGTATTTCTGCAGCCCACTTTACTGACTTCAGTGAGTGCTATAAGCCTGCATCTAAGGGCAGAATTTGATCCTAAACACACTGCCTTTGAGCAACCATTATTGGAATGACATTCTCCCATGTTTGCAAGTGTATGTTTCTTCTTATTTCACCATATATTATGTATATCTCACTCATTAGATTTGCTGTCTCTGCTGAAGAAAGACTGTTTATTATTTGTAGTGCAGGAAGGTCATGCATTTCAACTGCAGTCTATAGTCCTGAACAGAAATGATGACTTAGTGACATTTATTCTATTTACTCTTGACTGAATTTCTTGCATGGCATCTTAGCGTGCAATACCAAGGGGTTTTTCCATGGTTACACACACTGCATATTTTTAGACTGAGCTAATTTCCTCTAATCTCTAAAATAAAAGGTTAATGAGGGACTATTGATTAGGCTTCAAACTAAAGATGAACTTTTGGGGCTCTTTTTTCCCCCCCAAAACAAGTGATTTCCCTGGTTCCTCTGGGAGAGCCCTGGCTCCCAGAATGTCATAAATGTAATCAAACTGTCATCCTGCTGCTTGTGGTAACAAACACAGAAAGTGCAATAGAGACAGCTTTGAACCACAGATTACTGGGGTCCTTTTAGTCTGAAAGGCCATTTGTATAAATCCCAACTGCATGTGGGAAGTGTGTTTACAATGACCCTAGAATCCATTTTTTCTGACTTATTGCAAAAAAACCAAATGAATTGTAGGCTGTGGTAAATATGCTGCTTTGAAGAAGGGGGAGTTACTCTTCACTCAATCTGAAGAGTGGCATGGAAAGATTACTGTTGTTGTTTTTAATGTATTGCACATTTATAAGGTGTTTGCAGAGCCATATTGTTGTTGTACCCAGATACCCTATGTATAATTTAAATTAAAAAGGAAAACACTTTGACACAAATTGTAGTTCTGCCTGGGTCCTACTGCTGTGAATGGCCAACTACTCTAAGAATAGAATAATGGATCAGGGAGATCCAGCTAATTTCCAAGAGGAACTCTAGTTTATGGGCAACCTGAACAAAGGTAAATATTTTACATTGTGCTCTGAGCCAAATCCTGGTCCCACTCATGTCAACAGTAAAACTCCCACTGATTTCACTTGGACCAGAATGTGACTAGGCTCAGGCTCTGACAGAATTCAGCTGCGGCTGAATTCCAACGTTGAAAGCCTGCTGCTGAAAATGCCTCACCCTGCCTATCATGCTGGGAACAAGCGGCTAGTGTGTTCTTTCTGAGTGCAAGCACTATGACTAGACATGAGAGGGAAGCCTGGAACCAAATTCGAATTTTCTGATGGATAACCAGTTCCTTGAATTTCTCTTGGAGAGGAGCACAGTTGTAATGTGCTTTTGTTGATCTTTCCTACTGAAATAATGGTTAGATGCATACTACACTAGCTGAAGCTTTGGAGTGTGGCCTTGAAGTGTGAACTAAGGAAAAACATCCTGCAGCAGTCTAGCTTTGAGGTGACAAAGACACAAATAACCATGGCAAAGTTCATTGACCTGCAGTGTAATCTTGAGCAAGTTGCATCACTTTTGTTTCCCCTCCCACTCTTTGTCTCTCTTGTCTGTTTATAATGTAAAGCTCTTCAGGGCAGGAACTTCCTCTTACTAAGAATACGTACAGTGTCACCTACAACTGGGCCCCAAACTCAGATGGATCCTCTCGGAGCTAGTATAATACAAATAATCAACAATAATGTTCTAAATGGTTCATATGGAGTACAGCAGCTGCCACGTTTTTGGAGATCTGCAAACAATTAGGCCAAATTGAGCACTGGTGCAAGTGGGCAGAAGGCCCATTGATTTGAGTGGAAATTGCGTGTGTTTATTCTATGTCCAAATTCGGTCCAATAATTTGTTGTTCTCATTTTCATATGAAAAATCAAATAGTTACAGCTTCTAATGTTGCTGAGTTTCATGGGGAAACTTTTTGAGCTGAATTTTGTATGTACTTCAAGTGTGACACTAGAAAATTAATAATGTAAATAACAGTAACAACAGCACTATACGAGATTTATAGCCTCCCCTATTGGAACCTTCAGACTAGAGTTACATTTCATATTTATGAGAACTTTTGAAATTTCATGATCATTTTCTACATTTATGTGATGTTTGCACAATGGTTTCTGAAATAGAGATTTACAGTCATTTTGGTCCATAAACATATTCATGAAACCACTCACAACCAAGAACAATTGGAAGAATTTCTCTCTCAATCTGGGCATGATTCCCTTGGGTATGGTCAGTGCTCTGGAAGTACATACTATGATGTGAAGTGCTCTTCAGAAGTATCTGGAAGCACATACTACTATGTTTGTAGGCCAGTCCCATGAGTTTGTTTTGATCGAAGTCTTAGGTTTTTTGTTGATCTTAGAATATTTCAGTCCTGGTGATTCTGTGAGCGGCATTTGGAGTGGAACACTTGGCATGAATTTGCTTAGATATGAATGGGCCAATGACTTTCCAAAAGGCCCTCAGGTTTTAAGATCTTTATGTTGCTGCAACATCTTTGATGTGAACATGGAAACAAGGAGAGACAGACATTGCAATACAGTTAATTGTGGAAGCTGCAACTTTGCTTAAAATTATTACCTAGCAAGGGTGACCACCCCAGAGTACCTGCCAGAATTGTTCCAGTGTGAACCTCAACTAGCACAAATGACCTGGGTGGACTATTAACCTAAAAGTGGTTGTGAAGGCCATTCTCCCTCTATGCCTTCAAGCCTGCCCAGGGACCCTGACTGGAAACCAGAGTCTTCACCCATTCCCCTCCTTCATGCTGGAGGTAGAGGAGATAAGATGAGTGGAGCCACAAGTGGTGTGAGACTAGAGGTAACCCCTCCTCACCATGCATTGCCCTGCTCAGGATCAATACCCAAGCAGCCTGCTGAGTAACAAACTCTAGTCTCTTTCTAGCCCTCCAACTGCACTGGAACCCACAAAAATTGCAGCAGTTGTAATTTAATCTCTGAAAACCAGACCTCCTGAATGCTGGGTGGATGGTGAACCCCCCCAGAAAGTAGTTGACCAATTTTGCTGCATGGAAGGAATCCCTTCCAGAAACCAAAACTGGCTTTCAACCTAGTCCCTGGCACTGTCAGAGATCTAGCCACTAGATTGGGATGGAAAAGGTCAGCCCACAACGGCTACCCTGCCTAGGCAGAAAACTATATCAATCCCCCTCATGCTCACAATGGGAGCCAATCACCCAGTCTCAGCATCACCTAATAGCAGCAATTGTAATGGAATGCTAAATGTTGTTATACTGTTCAGCCACGAGACAGCACTGTGTGTAAAATACCTTATTTAAATGAACATCAGTCATACCTGGCAGAGCATTACAGGATCTTATGATAAAGGCATCTGGTGTGTATATAAGAAAGCTCTGCGGTCAGTTCATATCTGGTACAGAAGCACATGACAGCAGTGGTGGGTGGGAGAAACCCCCCAGAGCTGAGGCTTAGAGGCAGCATGTGACCCTTCCTCACGCAGCAGAGCATGGGGAAGGAAGGGAGGTAAGGAAAGAAAGGAGAGGGGACATGTGGAATGCTGCCTTAGCTGAGTCCCCCCTGAGGATGTCTCCACTTCTCCTGCCTCCACCAAAGCAGCCCTACAGCTAGCAGGGTGGGCGTTCTGTATTCTGGGGAACAAAATGGGTATAGCACACAGGTGTTTTATCAACATAACTATAGATGTTGACCCTTCTCCTTTACATTCTGTCTTCAGATTATGAGCTCTTGTGGGCAGGAATCATACCTTTCCCCCCCAATTGCTTTACATTGTCTTCAGTGAGAATATTCTCTTTTCTATATTTAATTGTGACCCAATTATAATAATCCTTGTGGAAAAAGGCAAACGGTAGAAAAGAATTAAAAGTGATAAATTCTTCATGTCCTTAAGTCTTGTAAGGGTGGGTCAAATTCAACCCCGGTGTAACTCCACTGACTTCAATGGAGTAGCACTAGGGATCAGATTGGGCCTGTATATTTGAACATTGCTACTGCGAAGTGTACCTCTGTCAGGGTTCTCTCCCCTCTCTAAACTCTAGGGTAAAGACGTGGGGACCAGCATTAAGAGCCCCTAAGCTTATTTTTACCAGCTTAGGTTAAAACCCCCAAGGTACAAAATTCCCTGCACCCTGAGAAATGCTTCTTTCACTGCCACCATCAAATGTCTAACAGGAATCCAGGAAAGGAATCACTTGAACTTCCCTCCCCCCGCAAACTACCCCCTCAAGCCGTACACCCCCTTTCCTGGGAAGCTTGAGAACAATCTCCCAACCAATTGGTTACACAGTGATCTAAAAACCCACCCCCTGGGTTTTAACACCATAGAAAACAGTCAGCTTCTTAAAAGAAGGATTTTATTAAAAATAAAGAAGGTAAAATCATCTCTGTAAAATCAGGATGGTAACTATTTTACAGGACACTTAATTTCCAAACTCAGAGAGATTTCCTCCTCTGGACAAAACCTTAAAGTTACAGAAAACCATGAATAACCCCTCCCCTGCCCCTTCTAACACAGGGAATACACCAAGCAAAATTAAACAGAAATCTATTCGCTATGCTATCTAAACTTACTTCAGAAAAGGGAGGTTTGATTTTCTGTAGGTTCCTTCTGTCTTCCAAGATCACTCTGACTGACAAAAACACACACACAAAGCCTTCCCCCCTCCTAAGATTTGAAAGTATCTTGTCCCCTTATTGGTCAGATGCCCGCCAGGTCAGGTGTCAGTCTGGCTACCTGTATTTCTTAACCCTTTACTGGTAAGAGGATTTTATAGCACTGCATCAGACCCTCTCCCCCTTCCCTTCATTTATGACAACCTCAAACACGTCTGATGGACAATTGGAAAGACAGGCAGAAATGCCAGGGTGTTTTCTAATACCATAGAATAACAAGAAGCTCTTTATACAGCGTGACATGCACACAGGGCGAAATCCTGGCTCCACTACAGTCAATGGGAGCTTTGCAATTGATTGCAGTGGGGACAGGATTTCACCCATACTATTCACATCTCAAAAATATAATTCATATTCAGCACTTAAATGATAAAAAGAAGCAGAAGACTAAAATGAGAAACCATATTTGAAAAGTAGAAAGTTAATGAAAACTTCCAGGGCTGTTGATTTGAAACAAAAATGTAAAAGCGTCCAGAGCAATATGGTGGTGTTACTTAACTATCTGGAACATTTCTTTGTTTCCCAAATGCAGTTGTAAAAGTCACTAAATAATACTGAAGAAGACAGTGAAGCTTTTTCCTATTGGAAACACCAATTTAAATTAGACCTTGATATCATGCACAGAATATGATTCAGTGTTTCAATGTTTGATAGAAAAAATAACTTTAGTGAAAAAGGAAGAGGGGACAAGGGGATGATGTGGAAGGTCTGAAAATTCATGTTTTATTCTTTATTTTAAAGAAGATTTATAAGTAGGGGTGGCTGAAAGGAGAGGTGTAGTTTGAATACCTGACTGGAAACCAAGAATTTCTGAATTCTAATTCTAGCTCTGACAGAGTTTCCTTGTGGCCTAGGCTAAGTTACTTAATTTCTCTGCTTCACTTTTAAAATGGAGATAATGCTTATTTTACAGGGATATGGAAGGATTAATTAGTTAGTGGTTTAAAAGTGCTCTGAAAGTGAAGTGCTAAGTATTATTTTTTTAAAAATTGGATGTTTGTTTCAGTTCAAGCAAGCCCTCAAAATTCTGATACTTTATCTAAATTTACCTCAATCTTATTAAATCCTTCTTCCTACCCTGGCGCGTCTCCTTCCCAGTACAATTACATCTGCTTTCTCTCGCTTCCATTTTCTTCTCTTTCTTCCAAACTGGATACGGACACTGATCCCGCTTTCTGGTCTGAGGCCATTTGTTCTTTATTCAACCCCTATATACACTTTTATTCCCTGACTCCCTTTCTCCTTCAACAGGCACCCTCTTCATCTCTGGTGATATTTCTATTGCCACATCGTAGCAGGTTTGGTACTTTATACTTCACTCAGGGTGGATGTGATTTCAGTCTTCTTCAGGTCAGAGCTGGCCCAAATTCATTGTGCACCCCTGATTCTGAGGAAGCTTTGATGATCCCACAGACAGCAGTTGCCCAAGCAAAAGCTGCCAGATCGCCTAGATTTCACAGGCAATCAGAAGGGACAGAGGATCTTAGAAGACAGGCTTTAAAATTGTGTGTGTGTATGGGGTAATTACTCCAATCAACATGAACTTTTAAAAAGTCAACTTTGATTTGAGGATAGGACTGAGGCTTGTTCTTGTACTGGTTTAGGAAAATAAGTTCACCTACCTCTACTTGTCAGGAAGGTTCTAGTGATTCGATGGTGTAGTTGCTCCATGAATTTGACTTTGACTAAATTCAGTGGGAGTTTAATAGGTATACTTAATTATGCTGCAGTGGGGAGATGAACTAGAAACTAGATGACATCTTGAGGTCCCGTCCAGCCCTACATATCTGCAATTTCTATGTGCAGTGCCTGCAATATCTTATGAAAACAAATAGGTCAAGTGGCACTAACGACAGAAAATTACAACAGCATCCTGGTACACATGAATGAGAATGGAAAATGTTATGTATTAATCAGGATTTCATACAAGATATCCTGTATGTCCTTGGAAATACCCTTTCTCAGATGCAAAGAGTGCAGAAATATATGAAAGTTATCAAAGTCAACATTCAGGTCATGTCCTTACTACTTCCAAATCAATCTGAATATCCCTGATTAGTGCTATCCCACCCAGCCCCTTTTAACACTGTATGCTACTCCTCCAACTCAAAATGCCTTGAGCCCAAGAGTAGACATGTAATGGAGAAGGAGATTAATTTTATTATAAACTACAAGGTAAGCACCAATGAATTACAGTAGTTTAAATATACTCAGATAGGGCCCTATTCAAATCAATGACCAAACTTCCTTTTAACATCAGTGGGAAGAAGATTTGAGCCACAGTTTCCCTTCTTGGCTAAAGAAAACAATCATTTTGGTTCGATTTTTTTTTTATCAGTTTTTCATTTGCTCTTATTGATGTCTTCTTCCTCTATAGAAAAATACTGATTCCTGTTTTAACATAAGACCACATCTCAGTTGAATTCTGTTTAAAAAAATATATCAGTAAGAAATCCTTGCTAAAACATGGGCAAGAAAGTTGTTCAAGTCTGCTAAAACTTCTAGAGAACAAATTAGCAAGTGGAAATGATTAAGACAAATGACTTGGTTCTCTAATTGAAGAAGTCATCCAGCATGATGTCATTCAGTGTTAGTATTTAATTGCTTTCAGGAGGGCTCACAGTGTGATGCTCTTTCTCCACCTCTCTCCTCACCCCCCACCTCAAAATTCTCCAAGAATTTAAAATGTATCACATTATAGAAGAATGTAGCTGTTTGCACACAGTTGGTCTGTTTTAAGTTCATTTAATTAAATTAGCTAAAATAAAAAACACAGTTGTTTATAGCCTCCACTTTGGGCTTTTTTATTTTATACATTGAGGTCTGACTCTGGCTGGGTTGGTGAGTTGTCAAATAGCGTACTTAAAGCACATTCATATCACATGACGGCACCTGGTGTCTATGCTTGATATGGCCAATCAACTGTTTGAATGGCTATGGGCAAGGTGTATGTGGTGAAGATGTTATTTTACAATCCTATCAAAACTGACTGGTAGGGCACTTTGTCCTTGTCATTTAACTATATGTACCAGGTACTGTGACTTTATTCCCTAGAGCATGAGTTCACTGTTCCTTCTGTTTTTCATGCCCTGTTAGTACTGTTCCGGATGCTCACAAACAGCAAGCCAGTATGTCTTCCGTGGGCTTCTTTAGATGCCTTCTCTTTCTCCTGTAGGACTCATACTCAGGTGTGGTTATAACACATGATCTTCAGGCGGATGGTATGCCTGAAATCAGGAGTTCACAAGCTAATGAGATGGATACATAAACAAATTGGGTAGCTTCCATAATGAGAGAAAAACATATCTAACAGGGGAACTTAAACATTCATCAAAGCATGGAATTTTCCAGTTAGAGGCCACACTCAAGTGCATTTTTGGATGGTTGGTTGGTTTCTTTTTAAAGAAAAATGGAAGAAGATATGCTTGTATAAGGTAAATGAAAAATTGTGCCAAAAATGTAAGAGGAATTGTTCATCTATGTTGAGATATTATGCCTGCTAATGCTGTCCAAGACTATGATAACTTGGGTATCAGCTACATATCTTTTCTCTCCAGAAATTATATTAAGTCATGAAAACCCAACTATTCTGCTAAGTCTTGAGCAAAATCTGTGTACATAAACATCCTGGCTCTGAGTCCACCATTTCCCTGTTTGCTTCTGACTTGGGACCCCAGTATTCATATTCAGCACTTGCTGAGTGTCATCTCTTGCATTTCTGTTGACTGGCATCAGTTCTACAAGTCTTGTCTGTAGGAGCCTTGCTATACTTCATTTCCAGGCAAAAAGCCTCAGTGCTGACACATTTGAAATGTTTATAGCAAAAACATCTATAGTTAATATTTCAAGAACATTCCCATTCTAAGATTTATTTTTGACCTTCTTTCTTTTATTTCTTGAGAAATACTTGTTTTGGCTTGAATTTTTTTAGTGTGAATGTGATACCTTTGTTGAGAATGTTTGAAAAAAAAAGTCAGTCAAACCCTTTTAGTTTAAATATTGATTTCTTCCCTCTGTTCTCTAATGCAGATGGCTAGGCATAGTCTCTGAGGATTTATTTTTAAACAAAGCTGTTTCCAATGGTCTAAAAGTTCACCATACTTAAAGTCTTAATTGGCATAATGGTGCAAATACTGATTTAATTAAGCGCTGCTTGCAGTAATGAGCCTTATTGCTATTTCATGTTTGGCATATGATGGAGATATGAAGACATTCTGTACTCTTTAACAGCAGGACTATAAAAGATCAGCGCTACATTGGCTGTCCTGTTTCCTATCGCCATGAAAACAGACACTACAGGAACTGACTGAGGATGTGGTGTATCACTATTATGGGGAGGTTTTGTAGCATAATATACTGTATATAATGAGAGACTAGAAGAGCTGGGTAAGAATGAGAAAAAGGGAATAGAATAAAAACAGCAAAAAGACTTTGGTTTTTCTTTTATATGGTAAAGTGCCATTTTATGCTTTTTGCCACACCCTTGTTAAAAACTGGTTCAGCCGTGTGGGAAAGATATAGAACTGACAACATGAATTTAGTAGCAGAAGCTGGACATTACAGCTTAAGAAAGGAAAGTTGAAATCAGTGAATTAAGTAACAGTAAACCACTGTTCTCTCTCTCTTTTTAAAATGTATGAACACAGCAACAGTGTGTTTAGTGTAGTTACTTCAAGAAAAAAAAAATTTGACCGTCATTAAATGTCTACACAAGTACAGTATATTAACACATTCAACCTGTATGGAAAAACTCCGTGTGAGTGGGCATGTCCCAAATCTTGGAGCCTATGCATAGACAAAGGCATTTTTCCCCCCAACAGCACAGAAGTCATATACAGAGAGTTCAAGGAACATTAAAACAACTATTTTTTCTGTCAACGTTGGCCACTGGGAAACCAGAAATGTTGTGGGAGGAAAAGATGACATCCCTTATAAGTGCATGGAATGGATAGAGAGGACATGTACTGTACACGCATCAAATTGATGATGAATCACGAGACAATAAGTACTTATGCCTGGAGTAGAGCATTTAATTTTCTGCCAGTTAAAATGCCTGTTCTTCAAGGGATGCCTTCCAACCTTCAGGTCACTAGTTCTTGCAGCTGTTCTTTCAACTTTTCCAGCGATGTGTGACCGTGCCCTAAGGATTGTGCCAATTTGTTGGCAAATGAGCCCATTACAATTTATGGCAAGAATGAGGCATCGGGGTGAGTGTCTTGTATGGCTGCATGAATTATATGAGCTTAAAACCATATCTAGTTACTACACTTCCAAGATTGTGAAGGAAAAACTTGTAGCCCTTCAGGAGAGACCAAGGAGACCATAGATCAACTAAATCCCACATACTTGTATATAATCAGTCGTCCTAATTTACAAAACATTCCTTCTCCTCCCTCCAAATGATTGGCCTGCATGTGTAACCTTATGCATAAATGTATATAATAGCAAGGGCTTGCAGAGTGATTTTATTTACAAGCACTATTATTTACACTATAAGAGTACTAAGGATCAATATCCACAACAGAACTAATCTGTCTGTCCTCCAACTTATCCATCTTAGCCATTCATTCAGTTCAACATAACAGCCTACCCCTACCAATCCTTTCTGTATCCTGCCTTCTGCACCCCTCTCTAAGTCTTGTTGCATGCCCTGAAGGCCCATACATCTGGGCTCTATCAGAACAAGAATGGGGATGAGGTAGGGCCTTAATGTCTATGGGCCTGTTGCTGGGACTCCTACATGCTACCACAATACAAATAATATGAATCTAGGAACCATTTCCTTTTGACAGCCCTAAGAATGCAATCTCCTGCTACAAAAATGTGACGGTTTATGGGAACCCACTGAGGGTTAGACCCTAGATCCTAGTGCTTGCAGATCCTACAACACTTGCATCCAAGTTCATGGTACACAGAGCAGACTACTAGACATCAGAGGGGGTTATATCACAGCAGTCAGTGTGACATTCTGCAGTGGTGTCAGTTGAACACCTGCAGGGGGAGGAGGTTTGAATGCAGGAGACAGACCTGTCACAGGAACTGGCCCCAGATTATGGAACTCACTCCCACACGAGAGATGCATCACAACAGACTTCACCACATTCAGAACTAAAGGTAAAACTCAATTCTTCAACTTGTTTTTCTTTCAGTAAGTTAATGGTACACACAAGCCACACCCACGTACACTCGAACATATAAATCAACAACAGTAAAGAACCCAGGAACCAACCAATCCTTCCTCCTGCTGGTTCACAAGGAGGCGAGAGAGAGAGAGAGAGAGCATTATTTCTGTTTTCAAATAAACATCTGCCAGTAGACAGATATTTGGACTACTACAGCACACTTGTACTTGTGGAGAAAACTATTGTCAGAAGCTGAACTCCATAGCCAGGGTTGTTGGCAAGAACAGGTTGATGTAAGCACACTACACAGGACTCTGCATGCAGTATACTTGTGCACATTGCACTCACCATCCATCGAATATTTGATCAAGTTTTTGCTGGTCTTTACTCTCAAATATCTTAATGGTTAGGCCTGAGCCATCTTTGAGCCAACTGCTCCCTTGTGACCAAGATCTCTTAAGCCTCATTTTTGCTAATGAAACTAACAGGAGCTGAAGGTAGACTTAGCAGTAACAAGCCCACCACTATGAAACTCCCTCAGTTTCACAAAAGCTGAGGATGACTAAAAAGTTGACTGCTTTTCAGGAAGAAGTATAAGGCCCATCTCTTTGCCACAGCCTTCCCATGGTATTAATGATAACTTAAAACAAAAATCATAATCAACTCTCACCTCCTCTGGCTGTATTCAAAATGCTGTTGAGAAAAGCTGAAAGATTGGAGGCATTGCAGAAGGTTCTGCAAAGGGGAAGAGGGAAAAAAAAGAGTTCAGGTCTATAGATAGGACACCCACGTGGATTAATGTGATTGTGTTAGGTGCTCAGATACGCGACAAGTGTGGCATAAATATTTAGCTAGGTACTTTTGGCAGAAAATCCTTATGATATTTATTTGGTATGTGTTCCCAGCATATGATTGGTAGGAATTCCCAGAACTTTAGAATTCTAGGGATAGCTACTCCCTAAACCAGCAGGTGGCAGTGTCAGGACTCCTGCCCAACCTCCATGGGAGTACTCCTGTGAATAACATTACTCACATGGTTAAATGTTTGTAGGATCCAATCTATAAGTAGTACAATGAAATACTGAATTTATTTTATAGCCAAGGATTTTGAGGAGTAGTGATTATTCCTTGGCTATAAAATATAACTGGTGACAAAAGAGGAGTTTCCACTGACTGCAGTGAGATGCTAACATTTCCAGTTCCTCAGGACTTATATTAAATCTACTAACTTGTTCTGTAACCTCACATTCTAAAAGTTTAAGGGTGAGGAAAAATGACTTTTTTATGCTGTCTGAGGCAGCAGCTACCTCATGCAGCCTTAAGTTACTTTTTCTGTTTTATAATTGTCTCCTGCTTAGCTTAACATTTCTATTCTCCCAGATTCCTTCAGGAATCATCTGAAATTAACAGGCTGTGCTCCACCCTATCAGAAAGTCTTGTGGTCATCTAGAAGAGCAGACCTCAAACTGAGTTACTGCGGGTGTGAGAACTTCAGGCTATAATGTGTGGCCTCACTTCCCTTGTGGCCGATTAAGGACTATGGGCAAGTATTTGGTCTGTTTATTGGTGAGGTTTGTCAGTATGGAGGGCAGAATAACATCAAAATTAAATGTTGATGTAAATGATCTGACCAGCACTACTGCAATAGAGATTAAGCCACTCTCATATCCCCCCGGAAATGCAGAGACTTAGTTATTATTTATAGTTTCATTTATTATATAGAATAATGATTCGTTTAAAAAGGGACAGATTATTTTAGGACAAGGCTGCACCTTAAATATCAGATCAAACAGTATGGAGCAGGAGTCCTTGCCTTAATGACTGGCAGGGCCAAATCCTGGTCCCAGTGAAATCCATGAGCATTTTACGGGCAGGTTCCTAGAAAATGCAAAATTCTGAAAGCCCGTTGAAGCGCTGACATTGCACCATAGGTATATGCTACTTAGCTGCTTACTTCCATGCAAAATACCCACTGGGTCAATATGATTCACAGGTGGGTATACTAATGCTCTGTGGACAACAGCAGAGATGTGCTTGATCATTAAAGTAGGTCTGATTTCATGTCAGAAGTGGGCTGTCTCCTAATGCCTACCAGCCAAGCATTATGTACAGGTGTTGAGGATGTGTGTTGTGAGCTTAGTTAAGGGAGGTAGAGACCCAGCCCATTTCTATTGCTATCCTGTCAATGTTTTGTTAAAGACAATCTGCAAGCCCAGAAGATGTAACATGGGGACTACAAACTGGAGCAGCTACAGAACAAACGGACTATCACAATGCAGGTGGGAGAACACTGCCAGCATATTAACAAGAAAAGATAAATTTTTGTAGTATTATTGAGGCAGAAAAACATTGTGTCACTTGAGATGTGGTTTATATCTTAATAAACACACACTGGACACTCAGAAAATGCAGACCTAAAGTAAACAAACCACCACAGCATACCATAGTGTTTCTAGATCAAGACAACATAGGAATTATAGCGTGTTAATTCACCTGAGATAGAAAGTGCTAGATTGTACTCTCATACAGGACAAGGAGAGTGAAGGAGAGTGAGGAGAGTTGACGGAGTTCACTCTCATCCGTCAATGCCGCCTCAGATGGCTTGGCCATCTAAGTCACATGGAAGACGGATGGATCCCCAAAGACCTGTTGTATGCTGAATTTGCCTCCGGAAACAGAGCTACAGGACGGCCCCACCTTCGCTTCAAGGATGTTTGTAAGAGTGACCTGAAGACTGTTCAAATCGACATCAACAGCTGGGAAGAGGTCGCCCAGGACAGATGCAGATGGAGACACGCTCTGACCACTGGATTGAAAACTGGTGAAGACAAGCTGCGGCAGCTTGCCGAGGAAAAGCGGGTTCAACGAAAAAGGAAGCAGCGGCTCCAACCCACAGCTGACACCGCCTTCAAATGCAGCAAATGCAGTCGAGACTGCCACTCTCGTGTGGGGCTCCACAGCCACAACAGACGCTGCACAACCATCAACTAAACATTCCCCATGGGAGCATATCCATCGTCTCTCGAGACTAACGGATGCCAACAACAACAACAGGACAAGGCAAGTAGAGGGAAGAGGGTCTTCCATTCTGCCTGCACAGAGTGCAGGTATAAACCTGGTCTTGTATTAGCTAAGTGCAAAGAACCAGGTATCTCTGGCACTGTTAGAAATCCCCTTGGGATAGGGAAGGACCACAGATTCACCTGCTCTTCTGCACAGGCTGGCAACACTGGTTTGGCATGGGAGTAATTAATGCTATACCATGTACACTCAGGACTCCTGGAGACATTGTGATTGCCTACGGCATAATGTCTGCTGCCACTCCCACTGGGATGATATTCTTCTGCACTACCTCCCAACAATAGCTGTGTTTTAGGGTGGAGGGTAGTGACATGAAGAGGGTAAATATCCGGGAGGGTGAAGAGCTATTTAAGCTAAAGGACAATGTTGGCACAAGAACAAATGGGTGTAAACTAGTCATGGACAAATTCAGGCTGAACACTAACAGAAGGCTTCTAACCGTTGCGGGGTGAGGTTCTGGAACAGAACTTCCCAATAGGAGTTGTGGGAGCAAACAACTTTTGAGACAGAGCTGGACAAATGTATGAGTGTAATTGTATGATGGGGTAGCTTGTAATGGTAGAGGGCAGAGCTCTTATGTCGTTTATGTTCCTAAAGCTCATGTTTCAGGGTTTTAGCTGGCAATCAGCAGGGGTCAGGAAGGGACATTTGCATTGTATTCTGTGAGGTTTTTTTATCTCCTTCCTCTGAAGCATCAGGGATGGCCACAGTTGGAGATTGGCTAGTACTCTGAGGTGGCACCGAGTATTCTCTTTGTCAGGTGGTTAGCTGACAGGTTTTTGCTCATGTGCTCAGGGTCTAGCTGATTGCCATATGTGGGGTTGGGAAGGAATTTTCTCCCAGGTCAGATTGGCGGTGATGTGC
This sequence comes from Macrochelys suwanniensis, assembly GCA_033296515.1. Taxonomy (NCBI): domain Eukaryota; kingdom Metazoa; phylum Chordata; order Testudines; family Chelydridae; genus Macrochelys; species Macrochelys suwanniensis. The sequence goes on from CM065780.1 coordinate 45,815,497, forward strand.
GGTTTTTTGCTTTCCTCTGCAGCATGTGGGTACAGGTCTCTTGCCAGGATTATCTGGGCATATCTCTCTTAATAATTTTCCTGCCATTGTATGGGGCTTGAACACTGATGCACCTCAATTTCTCTTATCCTCTGCCTGTGGCACATAGAATAGTCTCCCATGGGTCTTATTTACTTTAGTCTCATTTCAGTTGTGGAGTTTAGTGTGTGGGTGCTGGGTGGTATTGGTGGCTTGTGATGTACAGGAGGTCATACTAGATGATCTAGTGATCCCTTATGCCTCAAACTCTATGACTATCAGTTTAGCCCAAAGCAAACCTCAGAACAGTATCTCCGTGACTTTGGTGGGAGATTTGCCTGACTAAGGCGTTTGCTAGGAGTGCTGAATAGCGTCCATTTCTGGTTTCCATTATGTTCTTTATATGTACATAGTAAGGAAAAATTTCTGTGTTTTTGGTATACTGTTGAAGTTTTTGTCTGAGAATATTATTACAAGACATTTTCTTTTTTGAGGGTTTGGATATGCATGAGTAATATTTTGTAGGCTTATAAAATCCAATAAAAGCAAAGTTAAAAAAACAAAAGAAAACCCAACACCTAACCAGATCCCCGAAGAAGCCAAATCTATTCATAAAAATGAAAAAAAAAACCCACCCCAACTTTGGGAAATTTTCCCCTGGGTCTCTGGATGCAGGACTGTGACCCTTAAAAAACATAATCTTCTGCTTGTGGTGGCTCTTCCTGCCAATCTCATGGGCCAACAGCCGTTACGGGTTTTCACTGACAGTAAATATTACTTTCCCATACTGTAAAGTCTTGTTCACTGCTTGGCTTTTGAGTGGTTTTAGCTGTTCACCAATAAACAACAATGTCAATCTTGAGAAATCAGACCATGTCAGTGGGCATTGTGTGGAGTTGACAGGGAAAGGAAATTTTCCCTTTTATTAAGGCGTCCTCTGTCAGGAGTCCGAACATAAAATGTGGATAGGCGGGGGGAACAGATTAAATGGTCTGTGTTTGTGGGTGATGTCAGATTTATGGGCAGAAAGAGAGACCAGATAATTGCAATTATCTCTGAATCATCTCACTTATATAGTAGAGGGTCGGACAAATTTCCAGTAGGTTATGGCACAAATACATCATATGCTTTTGAATTATATACTGCATGGAGCTTAAGGGTGCACTGGAAATGTATTCCTCTTAATTTTTATATTCCTTGGTCTGCTCCAATATTTGTGGTTAGCCACAGTCTTGCCTCTAAAATAAAATTATTTATTTTTTGTGTATCAGACCCCCACGTGATGTCTCTCATATCCAGGCGGATTCTTGTTTCTATGAATATTCATAACAAAAATAACGTAAACCCAGGCTGACCTTATTCAGCCCTGATTATAGCCCCATTGAACTTCAGCACAATGCTGATGCTGCCTCCATGGCTCTCAGCACCTTACTATATTTCTTTGTAATAAACAGAAACCATTGATATAAGGAGAGATTCATGGCTCAGTGCAGCCAATGAGTCTTTCCATTCACTTCGTGGGCTTCGGAACAGGAAAATAATGCACTTAAAATACTTTTAAAAAATGAGTGTGAAAATAATTAGCCCTGAATATAGGCTCTATTGACATTTGGCCACATGGTAGGTCTTCTGGGTTTGTAGCAGGACATGGTACAGATGCAACCTTTCTGGAGATGATGCACAACCTTATTTTGGTCTTGGACTGGACAAAACCTCCATTTCTCTAGATTTCTCTTTGGTCTTTCACATCATTGATCATATGGTGTTGATAGTATACATAGGCGATATTATGGGAGTGAATGGGGCAGCCATCTGCTAGGTCCTTTCATTCCTGCCAGACAGATCTTAGACAGACATAGAGGGTCACTTGCTCTTTATCACTGAAACCTCTATTTTGTGGAGTCTCACAAGACTTAATACTCTTCTCTTAGTATGTACATGAGATGGCATCAGGAGATTGTGAGACATCATAGGCTCTTGTTTCACCATTTTGCCAATTACACCTAGCTGTGCTTCCCTTCCTCCACTTGTAGAATTCTCAGTGGCAAGGGTCCAGCTATAGATCGTCTTGCTAGAAGGGGTGAGATTGAACCCAAATTTGACTGTATTTAGGTCTACCTTTTCAAAACTCATCCTAAGGAATCAACACCAAACCCCCAAAACATGCACACACAAACCCCCAAGAGTGAACTTAAATTCATGTGTCCCTGCTCCTTGGAACAGAGAGAAATAACACAGTTTTTGTTATGAACTCTGATACTTAATTCTATATGGCATCTACCTACAAAGATGATAGGTACCATAGAAATACCTTTGACAGATAGTAACATGTCAGATTACAAAAACTTTGAAGGCAAGCAACAGCGACTTCTAAGTTATTTATTCCCCCTTCTCCCTCATAAGATTTCAAGGTTGTTTTCTGTTGTTGTTTAGTTTGTTTGTTTTTGTTTTTTAGTGGTGGGATAGGGACATTTTGATAGCAAAATGTCCCATCAAGCTGAAAACAAATTTCTCTATATTGAGAACTACGTAAAATGACAGTCTTAGCAGAATAAGAGAACGCTGAGGAATGTTGAAATCTGAATAACTGAGGAGGTAATGATAATTTATAACTTGTTTTGTAGGGATTGAATATACAATATTTTTCTTGTGTAAACAAAAGTTAATGTTAACTGTCCATATGTTTCTGTTTCTAGATTATTTGCTTAGAAATATTCATCATGATAGCCACACTCTTGATTAATGTACTTTCTGCAACATTGTCATTAATGTGTAGAGAATTATATGATAATTTAAACAAGTGACTGTGATATGTTTGTGACACATGAGACATGAATTCAGAAAGAGGGAGACTAGAGCACCAACAGTGTCTGGTTTAAGAGCACATGCCATCATGTTCATTAGAGTTTTAACTATCACACTGAATACAGACTGAATACATATTTACCCAAACATAGCAGAATATGATGAGTTTAAGTATATAAAAATCACGTTAGGTAGAGCTGTTTGAAAACATTTCTCACCTTAGACAAAATCTAAGGTAAATCCAGTGTCACTGTTATACAAAAGCACAAAATGGAGTGTGGATTTGTACTGAAATTTTCAATGGCTCTTCTGAATTCAGAAGCAATTTTTCACAGGTGAAACTGCTAGTGTGTGTGTGAGAAAAATGTTAAACTTCAAAATGGATAATTTTCTCTTTGTGGCAAATTTACAAATTCTCCCCCAAAAATTGCTGATTACCCACAAATAATCCATGAAAAATAGTGGTTTAATGCGTAACATGCAGCTGAAAGTTGTAGATCACTACGAAATAATACATATTCTCAGCACCCCAGTCTTTTCAGTAACTAGAGATCGTTCCAAACTAGGATGCACCCTGTCTACTCCATCTGACCTAGAGAGGTTGGAATTACTATCCAAAACACAGTTTTGGTGTGGCAAAACCAAAAGCCAGCTGATAATGTTTTGCAAAACCACCCCTGGGGTCTGGCAATAACTAACAGTAATAAGACTTAACGTGAAAGTACTTGGAAACATGAAATTCAGACCTGGATTAACCAGATGCAACTACATTCACTTCAGTGTGTGAAACATTCAAAGATCGGTACTGTGATATTGCACTCCATAATGTTTTATGGAAATATGCTTATGAGGGTGAATATAATGTAACTGGAATATGCTTCATGCAAAAGGTCTCTTGTAAGGTATCATTTCAAAGCTTATGATCTACTGAGTGTGTTCATCCTATTTGTTTGCAAGTATTATTTCTATGTCTGAAGTTAAGAAAATAAGATATAAACTTGTATTGCTGATGTAAACCCATTAAGTGGAAGCCATTTTACATGTCTAGGAATCATATATCCAGGTGAGATCTTTTTACATTTCCTATGTTGAAAATTGTCATAAAATGGTTGTAATGTCATTGAAATAGTTTCATGTAGTTAGACATCACCATGAACATCACAGTTCACTGTAAGTGAAGATTCTCAAGGTTACAGAGAGCTCTTGAAAGATGATAAATGGCAAAGTCAAAGGTGTTTGTTTTGTATTGGTTGGCGTCATTTATAACTATTTTGCTCACTAATAACTTCAATCATAGGGTGACCAGATGTCCCAATTTTATAGGGACAATCCTGATATTTGGGGCTTTGTCTTATATAGGCGCCTATTATCCCATAATCCCTGTCCTAATTTTTCACACTTGTTATCTGCAGGGCCGGCTCCAGGCACCAGCCTACCAAGCATGTGCTTGGGGCGGCACCTTAGGGGGCACGGCACTCAGGGGTTGTTTTTTTTTAAACGTTACGGCCGGCTGGGAGAGTGGGCTGCGGCTGAGCTGGCCGCCCTGCCCCTGGCGCTCCGGCTGCGAGAGCGGGGCTGGGGCCGGGAGAGCGGGGCCCGGGCCGGGCTGGCCGCCCTCCCCACGGCGCTCCGGGAGAGCAGGGCCCAGGCCGGGCTGGCCGCCCTCCCCATGGAGCTCCAGGAGAGTGGGTCGGGGCCGGGGCCAGGCTGGACGCCCTGTCCGCGGAGCTCCAGCCGCGGCTGGGAGAGCAGTGCCCGGGCCGGGCTGGCTGCCCTCCCCGCGGAGCTCCGGGAGAGCGGGGCCCCGGCCAGGCTGGCCGCCCTCCCCGCGGCCCTCTGGCCATGGCTGGAAGAGCGGGGCCCGGGCCGGGCTGGCCGCCCTCCCCGCGGCGCTCCGGCAGGGAGAGGCGCTGGTGTGGGGGAGGGAATTGTTGCGGCGCAACACTGGGGGGGAGGGGTGTTCCATGGGCAGGCGGGGTTGTTGTTTTTTTTGTTTCGGTGGGGCGGTGCTTGGGGTGTTTGTTTGTTTTTGCTTGGGGTGGCCAAATAGTTAGAGCCGGCCCTGGTTATCTGGTCACCCTAGTCATAGTAAACAACTGTCTGAGATAAATTAATTATTGTAAAATATTTAGGATTTCTCCAAAGTGTAAGGACTAAGTGAAACTTCATGTTATGAGCAGCCTGTTGTGTTTACTTTCAGAATGGTCAATTAAAGTAAGTGCACATCCTGGGAGAAAAAAAAAACTTTCACAAATTGCAAGTTATATGTCAAAGTAGCTTGTAACTGAGGGTAGAATCTGGTTCTTAGTAATTTAGTAAAATTTAAAGACCTTTCTACGTTGATGTGTATATAGTTAGAATCGCTAACAATCTAGCCAAAGTATTTCCCATGAAATGAAGAAAATTAAATTTTCTCTTTGCTGATGTTTATCTTTGAAGCTCATTTTCCTAAGAAAACTCCATGAGAAGATTCAAAGAAATGTCTTCTTTAGGCTTATCCGCTATGAAATTCTGGGTTTCTTTTTTGTTTTTGTTAAGTCTAATTCATCCTTTTTAAATCTGTCAAACAAGAGCCATTCCTTTTAAACACATGGTGGTAAGTTTCCTACAGCAAACTAACAATTGGTTTGGCTCGTCTTTGTTTAGGCAGAGAATGTTGTAGTAGACCCCCTTTTTTGGATCACTGGTAATATAAACAATGGGTTTATCACAGAAATACATACAAATTGCAGCTTTCCATTTAACTGCATAAAATTTTTTTGTGTGGCTAATGCCATATGTTCAGACATGCAAAATTAACAGTAAGAAACTGAAAATCATAATTTCAGGGCCCTGATTTCTATTACTTTAATGTCACACACATTGGCAGCTCTTCTACCGTATATGTTTGAGTGGGTGCTTTGTCACTATTTAATGTTCTTCTTCTGATGTTGAACGTTGACATAAGGAGATGTGGGCAAGATATCATACCTGGGTAATTAGTGAGTAATTTTCAAATAGGGTCATCTGTTAACACGATCTACAGTATGATAGGTTGTTCATTATTGTGATCACATGAAGAAGATATACATGCACGGGAGAGGCCTGATTCTCCACTACCTTGTACTTTGTCATTTGCACTCTGCACAGGTTTAAGTGACTACACAGGATGCAAGGCAGTAGAAAGTAAAGCCCAACTGAGTCTTAACTCTGAGTTTCATTACATAGGTTTAGAAAACAAGTCTTGATTAACCAGCTCCTATTAAAGTCAATGATAGTCTTTCCACTGACTTCAGTTAGAGTTAGACAGGGCTCATGAAGAGTATTCTGATAGCATAAGAAAAAAACTTCAGTGTTTAAACATTTCTTGTAATGTCCAATACAATCAGGATTTGAACTCCAAGTATTTTTAATAACTACCTCTTCTGTATCTTGGGCGACTGGTCACTGCTGGACTTTGCTGAACAGTGTACGCACAGACAAAAACAAGCCAACATCCATCATGTTGATTTCCTTATAAATCAAACAATACTTAAGCAACTAAGCAGGAGTTCAGAGATTACAACATATACTACAGAAATATTTCTTTTTTGCTATAAACTATTTGGGCAACAATCGTGTAGGATGAATGATAAATGCAATGCAGTTTCTTTTCTCAAAGCTGTATTAACATAAAATAAAAATCCTAATAATCATCATAGTCTTTGTTTTTGTATAGCCAAGGGTTACTGCAAAGAATAAGGACCCTGGCTTGAAGATGTAGATAGATAATGGAGAATGTGAAAGGCCTTGATTTAATGTCTTTATAATCCTGTCACCTTTGGCCATTCTAAACAGCCAGATTTATATTCTTTCTTCCACTAAACATACACAAAAATTGCATTCTTCTATGATTAAGACTTTATAATAGCATGATATAATTCCCCATGGCAAAGTTATCATAATAAAACTACAGTCTCAGAGAATTAATGACAAGCAGCTCAATGCTCCAGGGATGGAGTATAATTTATTCTCATGATAACCCACACCCTCTGTTTGCTTTGTTCCTTCTGTCTCTCATCTAAATTGTATTTTCACTAAGGACTATTCAGTCTATCATTAAAACATGAAGGTTTACAGAAGAACTTTGAAAAGGCTTAAACTTAATTAATGTCCAAAAACTCTCAGCCTGCAAATCAAACACAAAAGACATTTTACCTCCTTTTTGCAAACAGAAAGACGTCTAAGTAAAATATCACCTCTGGAACAGAAGCAACTGACTTTTATGTTCTCAACACAAAAATGGAAGATCTCCATTGGTGGCCTTTCTTATTTACACCACACACATGGCAGTCTTTGACATTCAGTTCCCTTAATATAAACAGAAAAGATAGGCATTTGGATTGTGGTGGTGTATAGAAAGGCCTTATCATTCAATTCTTAACTTCAGGAGAAAGACTAAGGGCTCTACAGTAGTTGTACAGATCTGAAGAGTAGATGTATTAACATTTCATTTTAGATTTTAGTCCAAAATAAAAGGCTGCTGAAACACTACAAATCTGCATTTAATAAGATGCCCTGTCTACATGGAGCCTTTGGCCAAATTAGATAAACCAAATGTAATGGCTTAAAACTGGATTTAACTTGATTAAAGGCCAGTTATAAATGGGGCTTTGGGGATGGGGTAAATAAAGCTTTTGCAATTGATCTACTACCCCCTTTAGTATTAATAAGATGCCTAACAAAGGAGCATTAATGTTACCGGTCCTTCAACAGGTTTCTAATTAATACTAAAAGGTACTAGATAAAAGCCTTCACAATCTGTATGGTATATCAATTCAGTGGGTTGCTGCTCAGGAGATGCTATTTGATTTGTATAAGCGAATTAATTATTTTGTTTTTCCTTGTTGCTAAAAGCTCTTGAGTGAGGCTTAGCAATCATAATCTCCTCACTCCCAATATTTGATTTGGCATCTACTGTAATAAAGATTTGAGAGCTGAAGCAAGAATGTAAACTGAGGGTGTTTTTGCTAGAACAAATATCAGTAACATACTTAGTGTATTTTATTTTCAATTTTAATTTTTCATGTGAATATAATGCTTGAGAAAGCATTTCACCCTTAAGGCTGTCATCTGTTTATCCACAGATAAAGATCCAAAGATAAAGTAGGTATGAGTGCAAACTTCTCCATGCTGTCTCATCAGATTGCAAGTCTGTTTCTATATGGGCCACCTAGAGACAGAGCACAGTAGGTCAGTTTCTCAGGCCTTCCTTGGCTTCTTGCTGAGACTCCCAACAAGGGTGCCAGCTGATTTTTGTAATACTTGTCTGATAGAAACTAGAAAAAGTCCAGCAACTCACTACCCACATATACACACAGTAGTAAGAACTTTCAGTTGCTCCACACAATTGGAATTTGAACTTGGGATTGCTCTGTAACCTATTGCCAATCCTCAGTTAAAGCCATTTCATCCTCCTTACTTACCTATCTTTTTAAAAGAAATTCAAAAATCATTCAAACTCGAATTTCAAAATATCAGAAAACAAAATCTACCATTGACAATCCTGCCATTTCACATTTCTGGGAAGTTTTCACTTCCAAAAAAAGTCTGTCTCCAGGCTACATACAACTTTATCAGATTGTTCAGAAGGTACGGCCTTGAAATTCTATGCCCTGTGTTATGCAGGGGGACAGACTGGATGATCATAAAAATCCCCTCTGGCCTTTAAATGTATGAATGCATTAAACTATACAGTGCAACGGGCTGGTCAGGGACTGGAAGCAGACATAGTTTCTGCTGAGTTCCTGTGCACCAGCCAATGAATATCCTTTTGTGGAAAATTTATTCAAAAGTCTTAGCACTTTTGTAATGTCTTAACACTTAAAGGTGTGGGCTATATACTTATCAATAAGGCCAAAAGAAAGATGAAGAAGCTGGTCGAAGTGAACTTCTTACAGGCATGCAGTACGCTAGGTAGTCAGCCAGACAACAAAGAAGAGGCAGTCGCCTTAGTCTCCATGTGTAATCTCTTGGCATGACCAAGCACTGAAAAATCTACCACAGGAACTTAATCAGAAAAATACAAAATAATCTAAATGAAGAATGCCAAGGATTAGAAACAAAAATTGGTTTACTCACTTTCTAGCTAAATAGTTTAGATGGGAAAAATGGTGGCCATGGATAAAGGGCTGAAGCAAGTGGAAAAGAAAGAAGAGTCCTAAGATTGAAATGAGAGTCAGTTTTGCGGAACTAGAGAAAGTACTGAGGACCCAGTACCTGAGAACTAATCAAAGGCTGGAGAATGTGGAGACAGGCTATAGGCAGAAATAGTAAGACTATTGGGAATGCCACCAGGTAAAGTATACTCTAAAGTGAGATAATATTGCATCTTATTTAGAAGAAGCCATAAGCAACCTAATGTTGACGCTATCTCAGGAACTCAGGACAAAGAATGGGTTTTGTTTTTAGCTTGGAATAAAGATGGATTTTGCTTTTCCTGGACTTCAGTCCAGCAACTCATCTGAGAAGGAAAGAAATTAATATCAAAGCTTATCAATAGAGAACTGCAATTCTATACTTTATTCAAAATTCAGGGTAATTTTACAGTGACAAAAGAAAGGTTATTATAAACAAGCTGACACAATTCAGAGGCAAAAATGAAGCCTGTCTCAAATAATGTGATAATTTGCATTTATCTGAGACACTAATTGTACAAGATGTTGCTAAACATTGATCATTTTCTCCTCTTGATATTTTGTGAAGCTATTGAGTTAACGTCTTACAAATCCTTAAATGTTTAATTGTTCTTGCAGCTGAGTACAATTTAATCTTGGCTAAAAACACAAAAACTGGGGAAAGGCCAAAGGAATAGGTTGCAATATACTTGGGCATGAGATAGATGAGGATAGACCTCTTCACTTGCAAATTCTATTCCCCGCCCCCTCCCCCTTCAGCTGTCGCTTGTGGCTTACTGCCCTGTTGACAATATTCACCTTCTCAGAAATGACAAGATTGGTAATACAGAGAGCTTCCCAATTTATTTCTTGGAGCCAGGGTTATGTGTATTGGAGTGTTGTCAATGGCTGCACTACAATTGGGACTTCAGTGAGTTGTATGTTGTAAAATGGGAATTTAATGGGCTTTAAGATCTCAGTGAGGTTGTTAGATTACAGGAGAATGGGAGTGGACGAAAGAGAGAACAAATAATGAGGATTTTTTGTCATTTTTTAAAATGTTGTCATAATAGTATATAGCAATAAAAATAATTAGATAAATACCTACCACAATGTAAATTTTCCAGCAATATCTGCCCACCCAGTGCACAAAGTGTGAAGTTCATATGATACTTCTCTCTATTTTCCTTTCATATTAACAATCCAAGGATGGAAAATTAAGACTATTGAACCATGTGGTGTTAACAATAGGTTATAGACAAACGTTTAAAAATGGCCATTGATTTTAGGTACCAAATTTATGACGTGAATCTGAATCTCAGAATTGCTGAGTACTCGGAGCTCCCATTGACCTCACTTGGAGCTGTGGATTGAGGGATCCAGAATCAGTGGCCACTTCTGAAAGTTTTGGCTTTAAGCTTCATACACAAACAATTTGTCAAGCAGCTCTTAACCCTAATTTTACCAGAGCCTGCTAGGCAATCTAATGGGTTTTATAAACATTTCTTTTTCAGCTCAGTTGGTGTTTCAGAGAATTTGTGCTTATTAATTTTTTTGTACTTAAAAGGCAATGTTTGAGCAATTGAGTTTTCATGTATTTTTATCCTTTACTTGTCAATGTTGTGTAAACTCTTCCCCAGATGGCATTATTTATACAGTTATATAAACTATGTCCAGGCTTCATTTCACAAGTAGATGTTCTGAGGCAGATAAAACCGTGATAATACTTAATTTAATCCTTTCAGATGTGCTCTGAAATAGTTAATGCTGACATTTAAAAATACCAAAATTAGCTTCTGAGTTATCACCCATTGAAATGAATGGGGGCAATGCAGACTCCTCAGAGAGATTGTTTCAGGTTCTCTTCAAACTCCCGTAGTTGTCTTTCAATTGTTTCATTCATTTCATTTTTTCTAAGCAATCTTAACAGAGAGAAACTTTTTTTTTTAATGAGATGTTTAGAGAACAAGTGCACTGTTGCTAACTCTCATGATTACATTGTGAATCTCGTGATATTTATTGATTTTTTTTCTTACAGTCCCTGCTCCTAAAGGCTTGTGATTAGGAGTCAGGCATCCTTAATGTAGGTGCTGTTGTTCCAACTATAATTGCAGATTCACAAGGGGTCGGAGTCCCTTAGGGTATTGGGCCAACTGAAGAACACCAATACAATGGAACCATGGTGGTTCTGCTATGCTGGAGGTGGGCAGTGCTTAACTGCTGGCCCAGATAGGGATACTTTCCTGAATCAAGGCCTAATATATGTGAGGCACTTAGCTACTGTGATGTCGAGCACCCTAGAAAAGTCCATGAAGAAACACAAAAATTCCTTATTCAGTGCAGGGTTTGGATACCATATAGGAAAGGGCTATTTTGAAGAGGCTAAAAAGAAGTACTGACAGGTGCTATGCTCCCTGAGCACTGTCCATTCTGTGCACTGAATGAGGCAGGAATCGAGTGGAAAAAATAGTGTGTGATCATTTCATTAAAGCATGTATCATTAATGCTTAGACACAAGAGGCTAGAACTAAGATTTTACAGGCTACTTTAATTCTGGCATTTACTAATTTGAGCGTCTGACTCTGCAACCTTAAAAGAAATATCTGTGTTAAAATATTATGGAATATTACATACAATGTTACTACTGACAGAGTATATGTGTAAGATGAAATTGAAAAATTGTAATTTATTGTAAATGTGTCACGTGAAACTAAAAGATGTTGCTGAAGATGTTACTAGAGTATATTCTGAAGACATTCTGGGCAAGTATTCAGCCTTAGTAATTTTGTAAATTACATTCCAAGCCTGTGTGTTTTAATAAATAAAATGGGAGACCAGAATGCATAAGGATAATACTGGGACTGAGGCATAACCTATATGGAATCTACAAATAGGTTCTAGTTTGTGGAAAACTACCCAAACAGCTGTCTATTGACATTTACAGTAAGTATAAAATATTCAAGTGTGAGCTGTGGAATCCAGCTCTTATGTGGTTTCTGGGGCTAAAAGATTTCTTCTGCCATGCTTTTCTTGTCTGCAATTTTAGAAACGGACACAGGCAGGAACACTGAACGATGTTTACTGTCATTTATTCCTCCACTCATGGGGCTGGTTGCAACCAAAAGTAGAAGAGTGGAAAATATGAAAGGCCAAATTTGGAAATGCAGTTTGAAAGTTTTCAATGTACATAAAATGGTAACAGAATATTTAAACAGATTCATGTAATTATTTCAAGTTACAAGAGTGCATTAGGGGGATCCCAAATAAATTGTTTTGATTACAGGAAGGTCTGCTTTACTCTATACATTAACCCTTTTGCTGCATGCTGCTTTCAAAATAATGAAGGTTCACATTTGCTTGCTCTTCTGTACAGAGAGGCTTATTTCCAGCTCAATCAAATGGCATGTATGGCTAAAACATTTCCAGAAAAACACTTGGACTTTTTGATACCTAGATGTCCAGGCATGTAGACAGTCAATCAGTCAGACTCATTCTGCTTAAAATCTAGGCCTAGAACATGGGCTCTCATCCTGGGGGGGTTGTGAACAGGTGTCATGGGGTCATCACCACTCCTTTCCCATGTTTCTGAATGGGAAGGGAGTCCTGCCTAGAACCTGGCAAGATAGGAGAGGGTGCTGCTATGGAAAAAGTTGAGAACCACTGCTGTACAGTCACAGATTTTACAGTCTGTAAAATCCTCTATCACTTCACTGTTCATTTCTATTTTAAAAAATGATCTTTAAACTTGTGTTGCAGTTTAACATGCCTGGTGGTAGTTCTAGCTCTCCAGTAAACCTTTGAAAACAAGTTTGTCTTGTGTAGTCAAAAATGGTGAGTCTTCCCAGACACAGGGGTGGCTCTATGATTTGTGCCGCCCCAAGCACGGCAGTCAGGCAGCCGTCGGTGGCATTTCTGCAGGAGGTCGCCGGTCCCGCAGATTCGGCAGTGTTCCTGCGGGCGCTCTGCTGGTCCCGCACTGTCAGCAGACCCGCCACCGAATTGCTGCTGAATCCGTGGGAATGGCAGACCTCCCGCAGAAATGCCGCCGAAGGCTGCCTGACTGCGGCCCTCACGGTGACCATCATGCTGCCCTCCTTGGCTTGCCGCCCCAGGCACGCGCTTTCTCCGCTGGTGCCTGGAGCTGGCCCTGCCCAGACATGGACATGTTAAAACAGTGTGCAGGAAGAAAGGAGATCGAGGAAAGTCGTCGCTTGGGCATCTCCTTAAGGGAGGCAGTGAGTGGGCTTTTCTCCTCCAGTCCCTCAGGCCTGCAGAAAAGGCAGCAGAGGAGCTCACCAAAAGTAGAACTGGTTAGAAATTTTCTGACAAAACAGGTTTTCACTGAAAACTGCCGATTCGTCAAAACCCGAATGTTTCACAGAAACCTATCTGCTTCAGTGAACTTCCTGATAAATCACAGGCAGGGTTCTGGCAAGTTCCAGCCAGTTCACCTGGGAGTCTGCGGGAGAGGCCAGATTCCTGGCAGGGGTGGCTCCAGGCACCAGTGAAGCAAGTGCGTGCCTGGGGCGGCAAGCCGCGGGGGGCGGCGCTCTTCCCCGCCCGGCCAGAGGAGCGGGCCCACGGGCATGTTGCCCTCCTCGCTGGCGCCCCGGCCGGGGCAGCGGGGCCACGGCCATGCCGCCCTCCCCGCAGCGCTCCTCCGGCCGGCCGGGGGAGAGTGGGCATGCCGCCCTCCCCACCAGCGCCCGGAGCCGCGGGCATGCCGTGCTCCCCGCCAGCGCCCCGGCCGGAGCAGCGGGGCGGGGAGGGCAGCATGGCCTCAGCCCCGCTGCCCCTGCCGGGGTGCCAGCAGGGAGGGCGCCATGCCTGTGGCCCCGCTCCCCCCAGCTGGGCGGGGAAGAGAGCCGCCCCAGGCATGCGCTTGCAGCACTGGTGCCTGGAGCCGCCCCTGGTTGCTGTAAATTGACATGTTCTTGTCCATTTCATTGCAGCCTACCACTGAACAGTGGCAAGGAGCTTGGAAATCCTGAGCCCACCAGCCTCAACTCAAAGGTGGTCAGCATGGCACAACTGCCCTGTAGCCCCAGGCCCCAGGAATCAGGGCTGGCTCTGGCTTTTTTGCTGCCCCAGGCAAAAAAGCTGCAGGCCACCCCTCTCCCCCGGCCGACCGGAGGAGCGCTGTGGGGAGTGCGTCATGGCCGTGGCCCCACTCCCCCAGCCAGGCGGGGAAGAGCGCCGCCCCCCGCAGCTTGCCGCCACAGGCATGCGCTTGCTGAGCTGGTGCCTGGAGCCGCCCCTGGAGCGGGGCATGCTGCTGCCCTCCCCGCGGCACTCCTCTGGCCGGCTGGGGGAGAACGGGGCACGCTGCCCTCCCCGCCAGCGCATGGAGCCGCGGGCATGCCACGCTCCCCGCCGGGGCCCCGGCCGGTGGAGCAGGTCCGCGGGTGTGCCGCCCTCCCTGCCGGCGCCCCGGCCAGGGGAGAGGAGCGGCCGGCGGCTTTTTTGCCTGGGGCGGCAATAAAGCCAGAGCTGGCCCTGACAGCAACTGTTAGGAGCAGTAGAGTAGTTAGGTGAATGGAGTTTTATTTGGGAATATGAAGTTTGCCACTGCCAGGGAGAATATTGCATTTTGGAAACACCATGTTCAGTGTTTCCAAGATGTATTGTGGGAATTTCAGTTCTGCAAAAATTTGTAAGCCCAGGGTCTGTGGGACTCAAGCCCCAAAACTCAGTGTTTGTAAGCGGGGCTTGAGCATCTACACCAGGCCTGCACAACATGCGGCCCGGGGGCCACATGCAGCCCACGTGGGCTCACTGTGCAGCCCGCGGGGCGGGGGGGGGTGAGTAGGTGGGCTCACTGTGCGGCCCAAAATCTGGGACTGTGTGTGTCCATTGGTCCTTTTTGCTGCTTGTCTCTGGGCTGGGGGTTGTCCCAATGCTGCAGAGAGGGTGTTCCCAAAGGAAGGTGCTTGCTTCTAACCCCCAAGGCCGTCAGTATGTCTGCTCTTCTCTAGTCAGCCCACTTGACAAGTTTGATTGTCCTTGGTCTGGTTCCCATCCCCTCTCCAAGGGTTGCAGCTGTCTGGAGGTGCCTGCCTTCCACGCCTTCCTCATTCACACCTCATTCATTCAACAGGGCAATTTAATACAAAGTGGGGGGAAGATCTTATTCTATGTCTAGCAAAAAGACATTTTTCTTTTACTTTAATTATACTACCTTAGGGGCCCGCTATAACATATTACCAAGGTTCAATACAAAGTCATATAAAAGTTATACAAAAATGCATAATTCAGAGATTTATCTACAACTGCATTGATTGTTGTGTGCAGTAATATAGTGACCCCTGGGGGGGGTGAAGAGGGGGGTGATGGTGGGGCCTAGCGGGGAGGGGGCGGGTCCTATTTTACTGCTGTGATCTGGTCACCCTATGCGCGCTGTTTCTTTCCCCCTCTACAGGCTTCCACAACCCAGCGCTGGGGAAGGAGGGGTTGTTTCCGTGGGGCGGGCGGCGCTGGGGGGGGGTGTTTCCACGGGGCCAGGGGGTTTCAGCCCTCAGCTGTTTTCTATGAAGTAATATGGCCCTCGCCGCTTTATGAGTTGTGCAGGCCTGATCTACACTGAACATTGACCCTAGGTTTAGAACTTCTGGATCTGGGTCTCACCCCCTTGTTCAAGTGCCTATACTGCACTAGGGAGACCAAATCAAGCCAGCCTATCCCAGGCTTCCTAGTGCTCTTCCCAGCTGTTGCCACTCTAGCCATTTGTTCATGGTGTACTATGGGAAAACTTGACTGTCAGTCCCATGGCACTTTACAGGAAGTTGTCACATCCCGCCAACACATCCTGCCAACCTGTCTTTTGGGTCTGCATATTCCCAGCAACTGGAGCAAGCAACATGGAGGAGTCACCGTTTGAAGAACTTGTCCTGCATGGGCTTTCACTCCAGTTTCAGAGCATCCACGAGACACTGGTGACATTTTGGCAACATCTTCTGACCTGTTGAAGGTACTTATCAGAGGAGGATGAGGATGATACAGACATGGCAGACTCAAACTGGCTGCTGCTACCCAGTACACTTGGTATAGCAACTGATGGCCCCTATGTAGACCAGCATTTCTGGAGCAAGGCCACAAGCTCATACTGGTGGGATCACATTGTCCTGCAGATCTGGGATGACCAGCAGTGGCTCCAGAACTTTCACATTAAGAAAGCTACATTTCTGGAGCTTTGTGGGCAGCTTACCCCGACCCTCCAGCATCATGATAAATGCATGCAGGCAGCCATACAGGTCCAGAAGCCGGTCTGCAATAACTGTCTGGAAGCTGGCTACCCTAGACTTCTAAAGGTGTGTTGCTAACCAGTTTGAGGCCAGGAAGTCAACGGTGGGTAAAGTGGGTGGCAGAGGTGTCTGAGGCAATCAATGTGTGATTTAGCCAAAGGTGGTGGGCATAAACAATATCCCTGAATTAATTGCTGGTTTTGAGAGATGGGGGTTTCTAAACTATATTGGTGCCATTGAGGGACTCGTGCCCATAGTTTGCCCTCCTCAAGGAGCTCATTGGTACATTAACTGCAAAGAGTACTACTCTGTGCAGGCATTTATAGACCACAGAGATCAATTTATGGATGCCAACATGTGCTGTAATGGAAAAGTTCATGTTGCCAAGGTTTTTTGCCAATCGTGAGTCTACCTTCAGGGATAAGCCATGACACAATTACTTGCAAATGACACATTCATAAATGGAGTAATTGTCCCCCCTGTTGTTCTAGGGGATTCTGCATTAACCGTCCCCTTTGCCTTAGCTTGTGAAATGTTTCCTGAATTCAGAGGCCCTGGCAAAAGAGAGGTTTTTAATTATACTCAGCAGGTGTGGAACGCTGGTTGAATGTACATTTAGCAGATTGATAACCCTCTGGGCTGTTTACAGAACTGTTTGGATTCCAGTATCATCAATGCTGTCCACATTCTTATGGCCTGCTAAGTTCTTCACAATCTTTGTGAATCCAAAGGTGACCCATTTGCCCCTATGACAGTAATGGATTGCTGAGCCAGTACACACAGCCAGCAAGTGCACTTGTCACAGCTGGAGAAGGGTGCACACGTGCCACAGAAATCAGGGATGTTTTGGGCACCCACATTATGGACTTATCTGGACCAATGGAAGAGGGAGAATAGTACATTTGTGGATGCACTTGTACAGCACTTCTTACAGTAAATGAAGTACTCTTGCTGTATGCTGTGAATGGGGTGTGCGTGATTAACAATTCATGACAATTGTTGCAATGACTATTCTACAATGTGGTGGGAGCACAACAGTTGTTTGTGTGACATGAATTGTGGATTTTCAGTATGGGTTGATCTGAACTGATACAACATCCCACTTGTGCCTTAGGTCTATCTTTATTCTTCAATATACACGTTAGATGACATATTTGCAGTGATGGTTATAAATGTGTTTAATAAAATAAAAGCCTTGATTTGTAAACATGGCTGTATCACAAACAAACAAAATTGAAGTATTGCCAGGCAGCTGCCATTCAACACCAAAATACCAGTCCTAAACTAACACTAGTAATTAAATAAAGTGCATAACAGAAACATTATATGCAAAACAGTGAAACCAGTGTAAACAAATTCCCTACTTTGAGTGTTCCCTGGCCTCCCGTTCTCCTTTCCCTTTTAGCAAGTTTAGTGCACACTTGGTGGGGTAGATTTGTCTTGGCCAACTAGCGTTCAGTCCCAGTCACATGGGCCACCATGGTATTGTCCAATGTGTTCCTGATCTGTAGGACATGGTACTATGGAGAGGACTCAGGACATGGTATGTGTATAGCAGGAGCCCTGAAGTGTAGCAGCCATTAGTGTAAGCAGCATCTCAAACAAGTCTTGCTGCTGTGCTCTGTCTCATCCCTCAATAAATGTTCCTGTTCCAGAAACTGCACTGCAAGTCTTTCTTTGTGTGCTGCAATTCTCTCCTTGACTTTTGCTGCCTGTCTGTCTCTGTCCACTTGCTGTGAATTCTTTTCCCTTTGGTATGGTCCCTCTTTGCTGGCCCTGTCCAGGATATCCACCATAAGTTCCTCTTTTCACCTGTCTGTGACAGTTCAAAATCCCAGACTCCCGCTGGAGTGTGGCTGGGCTGCTGAAGCAGATGGGTCTGCAGAGGTGGAAGGGACTGAAAATAGACAAACAGTACATTGTCTCTGTACTTCAAAAAAAGTTCAGTGCATCCTCAGAGAAAAGTATCTGGAATCTCGAGGCCAAAAACCTCATCATTCGGCTTCAGAATAGTCTTGGAGGAATGCTTTGGTTCCCAGAAGCTCTGTGGACACAAATGAGCTAAGCAGAGTGCACACAGAGTGGTAAATTGAAGTTTTCAATTTTTAAACATACAGCATTTGTAAACTACTGTGTTTGGGGGAAGTAAAGGGGTGTGTGATTTCCTACCTAAGGATTGTCAGTCCTTTCAGGCATTCCATATTTATGGAGGACATAACAATCCTTGAGGTTCCTGAATGGCAAAGGGACATTCTATTCCAAGCTACTGGTGGTAAGCCAGCCATGTATGCCACAGAGGTTTTCAAGCATATGGTGACTGAGCAACACATCTATGAGTGCTATGGGTTGGTCTCCTATAGAGGTGGGCTCAGAAAATACTTATCTGGAGTTCCAACTATGGAAAAAGTCTGCAGCTATCAGCACCTGAGATTGGGTCAAAATTTATGGTGGAATCAACAGGATTCTGCATTAGTGTCCACATGAATTACTGTCTTCCCTACAGTTTAGATAGGATGAGCCTGCTCTGACTGTATCTATGGACTACATGCAAACACACACAATAATATAGACTCTCAAAGAACTGCACAGCCAGACCCCCTTCCCCTGGCACATTTCTGGGCTGCCTACAAACCTCCCCAGCCATATTTTGGACATGGATTGTATCACCCATGAACTACATTCCTCTGCCCATCTGGTACAGTTTACTGTTTACAGGTGGCTCGTAATGCTGTGGCATGACAGATTTTTCCGGTGCGGCATATTAAAAAAGGGAAGGCAATATATGGTTCTTACTAGTGACACCCGAGAACATCTTTGTGAGAATGTGTAAGTATCTAGTAAAAAAAAACAACGTTAAGTGCTTGTTTAACTGTTGTTTGCGCTTCCTGGTCTCCATTTTGAATTCCATAGGCAGGTGGTGTGACACCAAGGTACTAGTGTGCATTCTGCCATTAGTGGATACATGCTGCTATCTGTGGCTTGTAATTAAAATTGCACTGGGTCATACATCAAAAATCCTTCCCCCTTTGTATATTAACAGCAATAAAGGTGGACCCAAACACTTAACAGGATCTCAGGGCAACTTCTGCCTCTTCTGTTTCTGTTGCCAGTTCTGCAGGCTGCTCTCCTGGGGCGTTAAATAGCTCCTTTGAGTATGGACCAGGATGTGCTGCAGTTGCTTTGGCAGCAAAGCCTTCTTGGGGACCAGTATCCACACCAAAGTCATTTTGCTAGCCTGATCTGGAACCTGTTGGCTCCCTTCCAGTCCTACACTGACATAGGTGTCAGAAGATGGCCATTCTGGCTGACTAGGCTATCGTTAACCACTGGGGGCTCAGTGCTCTGCGCAGCTCCCAGCACCTGGTCAAAGTCTTCATAAAAGAGGCAGGTTGATGGGGAGTTCCCAGCGGTGTGGTTCTCATCCCTAGCTTTCAAATAGTCACTCCCGAGCTGCTTAATCCACTTCCTGCACTTGTCACCAGTCCATTGAATCCCTAAAACTACCAGCTCACCTGCTATTTCTTGGTATATGTGGTCCTTTTTGGTACTCTGAAGTTGAACATGTTGCTTGCCTTACACCACAGATTTACCAGAATCTGACTGTGGTTCCATGACCAGGTAGAAACACCCTTGGCAAAGGGCTTCTTGTCAATGGCCATAGCGAATGCAGGAGACTGTTCTCTGCATATAGAGAAAGTTTCTTCCTAAACCCCATTGGTTAGAGGCAGGATTATACCTGAAGCACAAGAGTTTAGATTTCTTCCTGCAACCCGCTAACTCATTTCACTTGTGAGCTAAACCACATTGAACCTCTGAAGATGAAGGGCAAAAGCAATGAACTAACCACTTCTGCATATGCCACCCTATCATTCCCTCTGTATATATTATTAAAACCTAATGGTATGTTTGAATTTTGGACAATTCTGGAATGCCCATGTATTTAAACATTTAATGTTTAAAAATACTCCATGAATCACTTTGAGTAAACTGTTCAATTTTTTTTTAAATATGGGTTTTGATAATTCTGAACTTTTAACCCTTCCAAAGACTGTTAGCAGTCCAGAAAGACACACCAGCTGCAACTGGGGTAGTACTTTACACAAACAGACAACACAGGCTGATAATCTAAATTGGAGACTTTTACGATATCTTCGTATGTGGGCACAGGCCTTAAGAACAAGGAGACCACACATGCACAAACAGAGGCTCCCATAATTGCCCAGCATTTTCACCACCTGTTCTAAAGCCATGTTATCAGATGTGAAAGAACCAGTAATGAACAGTTTATAAGCTATAAATGGAAGTAGCTATGTCAGGGAGCTGATAAACAGTTCGGTGCAAATTATTTGTGCAGCAGACTCTGTAATTTACACTACAGTCAATGCTTTAAAGTACTGGTTTCAAGTTACAGGATGTCAAAATTACTGTTTGGGGTGTATGTGTATGTGGGGGGTGGAGAATGCATTTAGGTAATATTTCTGGTTTAACTGATTCTGTCAGAGATAATGATATCTTTTCTTTGCACTTTCTGCTTCATCTGTACCACAGTCTGATGCCTGAGTAATGTGAAAGCTTCCCTTTAGTTTAGAAAAGTTCAGTGGAGCCCACCCTGTTGAACAATTTCACAGACTTCAAAAGTCTTCATTTAATCTTGAAATGCTGACACCTCAGCCTTCACTGCAGTTGTAAGTCAATGAACTCTTAATAAAATTAGCCCCTCATATACCCTATTTGTTTAGCTTTCCACAAGCTAAAGGACCGGGACACATTCAAATTAAGGCCCAGCTTCTCCAAACAGTTATGCACATGAGCGGTCCCACTGACTTAGAAAATTCTTAATGTAGAACTATGAGTCTGGAGAAATATGCATGTGGAAAACATTTTTTGTATTTACAGCTGTAAGGCAATTTTTTTTTCTCCACATAAGGATCTATCTGAACTACCATTTAAAGAATAACAGGTGACACTACTGGAAATTATTAACAAACAGGCGAAGTGTAGGTTAAATGCATGAGAGGATTTTCTTAGGTAAGAAGTGCTTGGGATTGACTTTCCCCCACTGTATTGTAAGAATCTTTCTAACTTGGATTTCAGTGTGGGAAATGACCTGACCAATTTTTGGATTATCAATACATTAATCCTAGACTCACGTGTTAATAGTGTTTCTTCTTCACATACACTTTCCTGAACCAATGTCTGCATTTAGGGTCTGGAAGGAATTTCTGTGGTGACTTGACAATGGTTAGGCTGCTGGTGTGCCAACATCTCTGCCTATTGTGCTGATCAGTATTGACTCGTTGCCTTGTATGCTCCCATTGGTCTGTATTGTATCATGTGTTTCATGTTAAAGCTAGGTGGTAAGCTGTTTGGGGCAGGGACCGTCTCCATAAAATGGAGACCTGGATTTTATTCCCTGGCTCCACCACTCACCAGCAGGTTGACCAAGGGCAAATCACGTCCCCACTCTGTGCCTCGGTTTCCCCATCTGTAAAAAGGGGATAAGGACACTGATCTCCTTTTGTAAAGTGCTCTGAGAGTCATGGATGAAAAAAGCTAGGTATTTTTGTTTTGTGTTTGCATAGCATGTAGCATAATTGGGCCATGGTTCATGAGTAGGAGCCCCATGTGCTATGGTAATACAAGTATTATTTTGGGAGAGGTGAGTGAGTGGTGCATTAAGAAATGGATCAGCCATTCAGCTCAAGTGGGCATGCCCACACGCTTATTTTCAGGGAACATCAGTTATTCTCAATAAAACAAACAGAACAATAACTTCACAATATTCCTTAACTGATGGGCCCACTTAGTTTATAGTGTACTTTGGTACTGAGAGCATTGTCAGACTAATGACTTGACGAATGCTAAAGGATAGATTTAGTAAAATTTAGTCACCTCTTAAGCTTCGGGATTTTTGAAGGTCTTGAGGTAGGTGAGAGAAAGATAAGAGGCCAGATCTCAGCCAGTGCATATGGAACAGCTCCATTGGCACTATATATACTTCTATTCAAGCTCCATTTTTATTGTAATGAATGTAACAATATCAATTTACACCAGCTGAGGATTTGGCCGTGCATGTGCGCATCGGGGGGGGGGGGGGGGCGGGGGGGGGGAGGGGAGGAAATCATTCTTACTGTAGTACTAACAATATCTGTTAGGTGGTGCTAGCATGTAATGTGAAAGTACTGTCTTGAGGTGATGATTTGGATATATCACCACATTGATGTAGCAGCGTGTTCCTGGGTGGTGGCAGCTGCTAAGAACAAAACTGCTATATGAGGTGGTGCTCAGATTTATGGGTCCTGAAATCATGCAGTTAATCACCAAAGTACAGTTTAGTCTAATACCCAGTCTCCAGAAATGACCAATACCCTTTTCCTGGGAGAAAGACTCATCAAAATGAATTTCCTATTAATGCAATACTGTATCATGTAGGATCGTGGCCTAATCCCACTTGGTGATCAGTTTATTCCCTGAAGCATGAGGACTGTTAGCCTTCAGAATGTTATCCTGCAGTGCATCATTGCAGATGCTGTTCTTTATCCAATGGCCAACAAGTGACTCTCTGCCTCACTAGGACATCAGATCAAAAACTCTGTCACTTCCTGACTGGAGCTTTCACCTGATTGGAATGCTGTGTAATTTAAGCATTCTTTTAATCTATTTGTTAGAGGAAATAATAAAATACATTTATTTGCCAACGAAGGCTGACCAAACATAAAATCTAGTTAAAGCTTTCCCCACCACAAAAAAGATTAGGGTGACCAGACAGCAAGTGTGAAAAATCAGGACAGGGGGTGGGGGATAATAGGAGCCTATATAAGAAAAAGACCCCAAAACCGGGACTGTCCCTATAAAATCGGGACATCTGGTCACCCTAAAAAAGATAAGCCTCTCTCTATCCCAAATTAACAGTTTTTTAAAAAGGTTCAGCACTCTCAAAGGGAAAAATTGTTATTAAAAACTGGATAGTTAAGAATCCAGACTTCTGTCCATTTTTACATGTTATTGCTGTACTAGAAAAAGAGAAAGAAGAGCTTTCCAGGCTTTTCTCTTGCTTACTCGGTGTGATCCCATAAGATCTAGAGACATACAAAGTAGTTTCTCTGCCACTACCTGCCATGTACCTGTTCTTTGTGGATAATCTGTCAGTACAAGCATACGTGTTCTTATTGGGCCCGATCCTAATGTCCTTAATTAGTTATTACTCACTCAAGCAAAGCTTCCATTGATTTCAGTGGGAGTTTAGCTTAAGGACTTTAGGATGGGGCCTTTTGTTTACCTTACAAATAGGAAACCAAAAAAGTCACCAGTTACAGAATTAATACTTTATATAGCGTTAGGGCGTTTAGCCATTTTCAGAAAGACACACAGAACATAGACTTTTTATAAAATGAAATACACATGTTTAATGTTTCATATATTTTTAAATGAAATGCAGATCCCATTCATATGGGACACATGCACTTTAGCAAGTGTGAATTTGTTTGCCTACTTGTTGAACTCGGACAGGCAGCCAAATGTTATCTTTCATTTGGGAAACTATAATCTGACAAGTTTTGGGTAGGTGTGTGCTCTTATTTTTTTTAGAACCATTTAGCTGGCTCTGCTATTGCTGGCATGGCACAGGAGAAATACCGGATTAGGGAGTTCCACAGACACTGTGAACATCAATGCCTTAACCCACAGTACCAGTGCCACTGTGAAGTCTTTTTTCTTGTTTCAAGATGTGCTTCCTCTTAGCTTATAGTCAGTGAGATGCGTAAAGTTATTCTGTCCACGTAATTAAATAAGGAAAAAATATAAACCTATTCATTTGTTTGTAATTTGTCTGTTGGTGATACTCTGTGGCCAAGATTTTCAAGTAACTAGTGATTTTTCTGTGCACCCATTCTTTTGAGCACCCAACTCGAGACACTAGATTCTCAAAGTGCTGAGCACCTGCTTTCTGGGAATCAGGGCCCTTTAAGCTGTGTCAAGCTGGATACCCCAAAATTGAGGTTCCCCCCAGTCATTAGCTACTTTTGAGAATCGTGACCTGTGTACATGTCTAGATTTTTATTTTTAGTATTACATTTGTTTTCTAAATGCATTTCATGGACTATGAAATGGGTTGTACCATTCTCTTCAGAAAGCATCATAGGATGAATGTTTGTAAGATTAATCTTATGTGTAGTTACAGCAAAGCAAATAAATTTATGATTCTCTCACACACGCTCACACATGCATGCACAAAATGAACTCGATGGCTCATGACTAGGCACTGTGTTAATTTCCTGTTCAACATCCAGCCAGCAGGGGACTCCATAAGCTACAGGAAAGGGATGGGCCCAGTATGCAGAGAATGTGACAGCAGGATCTGCAGGCTGGTAGTTGGCTATGGAGGGAAGGCCAAATAACAGGTAGTCTGGGAGATGGAGCTAGAAGGCCTGAGAGCTAGATAAAGATGGATACTGCTGCTAGCTGGGGCCAGCATGAGGGCAAAGGCAAGAGAACAGTATTTTTTTAAAATTGGGCTTTATTCTCATTAGATGGTCACTAGATGACCTCCTGAGGTCCCTTCCAACCCTGCGATTCTGAGATTTTATGATTCATTGTTTTCTGCCTCTTTTTTTTCCCTTCCATTTTGCTTCTGAAAAGGGAAATGGGGAAAGGGGAAAATGAAAAAAACGAAAGGAAATTGATTGCTCAGGTTTGGGTTTTGTTAAAAAAAAATGAAAGAAAATTAAACATACTTTTGGTAGAAACTTTCATTTTTGAAAAAGTGTCATTCCTTGACAAAAAGAGCTTTCATTTGAAAAATGTTGGCCAGCTCTAATTACTGTCATGCCACTTGTGTGCTTTTACCCTATACTATACAGATTTCATGGGGAGACCAGTGTTTCTCAAACTGGGGGTCCTGACCCAAAAGGGAGTTGCAGGGGGCGGTCACAAGGTTATTTTAGAGGGATCACGGTATTGCCACCCTTACGTAATTCTGCATTGCCTTCAGAGCTGGGTGGCTGGAGAGCGGTGGCTGTTGACTCTGCAGACAGCAGCACAGAAGTAAGGATGGCAATACCATACCATGCCATCCTTACTTCTGCGCTTCTGATGCTGGCGGCGGCTCTGCCTTCAGAGCTGGGCTCCCGGCCAGCAGATGCCACTCTCCAGATGTTCAGCTCTGAAGGCAACACCGCTGCCAGCAGCAGTGTAGAAGAAAGGCAGCAGTACTGTAACCCCCGCACCCCCAACAATAACCTTGCAATCCCCACCCCACACAATTGTTTTTTGGGTCATGACCCCTACAATTACAATATCATGACATTTCAGATTTAAATAGCTGAAATCATGAATTTAATTATTTTTAAAATCCTATGACCGTGAAATTGACCAAAATGGACTGTGAATTTGGTAGGGCCCTCTATATACCTCAACCCTTGTATTCAGTCTACAGAGCAGATGTTTCTGCTATATTTCATTGTGCAGTTACCAAATGTGTCCTAACAAAGGTTTTCTTTTTGCCATATACAATAGGGTTTTCTGTGTAAACCAGAAAGCCAACAAAAAATTAATATACATTCGTTTCTTATAGATCTGATTAAACTATGCCAGACCACTTCCCTCTCTTCTTTCCAAAACATCTGAAAGCCCACCTATTTCACAAAGCATTTCCTGTACAAACCTAACCTAGGATATGCTAGCTGTTCATAACACTTTTCCTGTTTGTGCTTTTAGATTTAAAAGATCTTGTTCTGTGTGTTACATTCTCTGCTTTTTGGACTCTATGGTGTTGTCTGAATAAATAAAGGGGAAGGTACTAAAGAATCCTCTGGCAGTGGGAGTAAAGCTGAGATATGAGATGTTTGCTGAAAGACAGGCTGTGCAAAGGATTTGTTTTTGCCACTATTTGTGTGTCTGCATCCATGATATCTGTGTGTGGCCTCACTGTGTGACTATAAGTGCCATTTACCCTGAATGCTTTCCAAACCACCCTCTGTCTGTGTAGAAAAACATCTCTCTGTATTGTAACTAAAGAGAAATAGGACAGGCAGAATAGCTCTGTCATTTTTTTCCTTCTGTATACTTCCATTCCTGAGACTTTGTAAACATCCTTTCCTGTATCAGTGTATATTTCTCACAGCAGTGCCCCAAAGGTTCCTAATGCAATGGTGTATGCAAGGGACGGACAGTCTTCCTTATCTGTTTTCAGCCTCATCTCATGATGCAATAGCTACTTCAAAGACCTTTTCCCTCATTTTATCCACAGATGGGCTTGGTTGTGTAACAGACACTTGCTGTATGTGTTTACTACTTGGCTGCTATTCTTTCTTGCATCTTCCCCTCAGCCGTATATTATTGTGTCTGCCAGTTGTGGTGCTCTTTGCCTGGCACTTTTCAGTGCTTTTGTAAAGGCTCCCTCAAGCCCTGTGTGTGAGAACTTTTCACAGAATCGAATGGGAACTCAGCATAAATGGGGATTGCAGGACTGGGCCCAGGCAACATTGCCGCTACATCCTATCAAGCTGCTCCTTCTTAAAAACTTTAAATAAAACCATCACATGGGGGCAGTGTGACCTACTGGATTGAGCAACAGGTTGGGACTCAGGCGACGTGGATTATATTCCTGGTTCTCCAGGCTTGCTGGGTGACCTTAGGCAAATCACTTCAACTCCCTGTGTCTCAGTTTCCCCAGCTGCAAAATGGACATAATGATAATGACCTCCTTTGTAAAGCACTACAATGTACGGATGATAAGAGCTAGGTAATAGTATCTTACAGAACCTGCCTCTTGACATAACTGCTATCAAACTATTCAATTGAGTGGTTTAATTTCTCTTTCTTTATCATGAACATTGGCTGCTAGCCCTCGGATTTAATTAGTGTAAGCAGTTTTGTATTGCAGTGTAAACCTGGGGATCTCTAGTAGTTGTTCAGCTGTTCTTAAAACTCCAGTGTTTTAACGTTTTTTAAATTTTATTCAAATCAAAATGTTCTCTGCATATAAGAGACACAAAAATGAGAAGCCCCCAAAACACTATTTTGAAAGCTGAAAACTCATCTAACAATTTTTCACCTAAAATTTCTGATATTTGAAAATTTTTAGTAAAGTATGCAAAAACTCAAAGCTATTTTTGTGCTCAAATTATAATACTTGGCATTTAGACAGTGCTCTTCATGCATACAGCTCAGTGGTTCACAAATGAGTAAGCATTTTTATCCCCATTTCACAGTTAGAGAAACAGAAGCACCGAGGGTAAGTGACTTTCTCAGATGGTCACAATAAGTGACTAGCAGAACCAGGATTACGATGTTCATCTCATGACTCTGTTTGGTGCCCTATGCGACTCCCAGTTTTGTTAATCAGTTCTTGGGAATGCAGGAGTAATGTTGCACACCCAAAAGCCACATCAAAGGGTTAAACACAAGGCTGGGAATGAGTTATTTTGCCACTTCTGAAACTGAGTGAATGTAATAATATTTGCCATTGTAACAGCACTTTATAAACAGTACTTATGATGGTATGCATCATTACTTTTTGGGGTGGGACAAGCAAAGGTTCAGTGGTTAAATGAACACTAAGGTTACCTAGGAAGTCAGTAATACAACCTATAGCTTCTGATGATACCTAGTCCTCCAGATCACTATGACTGTTGGTCAAATTGCTTTAACTATTTGGGTGAAATCCTGGCCCAACTGAAGTCAATGAGAGTTCTGCCATTGATTTCAACAGGGCCAGGATTTTACCTGTTGTTTTAATTTCTGAATCTCTAAAGTGGGAGTGATAATATGTAGGTTGGTAAGTAAGTCCTTACTTAGGTTTTCAGACTTTGTGTTAAGGAGCGTTGCCTCCATTTTTACAGATGAAGGAAAGATGCAAGGTGAGAGAGCCATGAAAAGGAGAGGCCTGTGAGTAAGGTAGCAAACTGGGACTGAGGAAATACTTGCTTTGCCTTAGAATTTCTGTATGACATTGAATAAGCCATTTAATTTGTGCTTCATTTCTCTATCTGGAATATAGAATAATAAAACTTCCCTGCTTCAAAGAGGTGTTTTGAAAATAAATGCATCTATATCTATGCTAAGAAATGGTGCATTCTAATAGTGAACAATCCCTTTCTTGAATGTGAGCTGCCAAAATATGTCTGTCACCTTAATTTCATCTACCCTTTTTTGAAAGAAAACATTTTCTTGACTGAGTTTGTCAGGACTTTTAATTTTGAAGCTCACTGTAGAAGAGTGGTATCATTGGAGCATCCTCTTTTGGCTAGGCTGATTTAGCAGCTCTTTCCTGTCTAGCACCTTCTGCCAGTAGTCACCTAGTTCTGCAGTGGTCTGCTTCTTCCTGTGACTCATCCCTTTGGCCAGATCATGTTTTAGTTTCACCCCTTTTGGGGTAACAGAAATTTCAAACAAAAGTTCAGCAAGTGATTTCAAGTTCATGGCAGGTCTCCAGCCCCTGGCTCTGGGCCCAGTGGTCCTAACACCCTTCTCTCAGGGTTTTAAATTGTCCTTATCCCCTGTGACAGGGTGGACTAGGCCCCGAGGCCCCCTGCTGGAGGCCTTGTGGCCCTGCCATACCCTGCCCCAGAAAAGGGCAGTAGAGTGGTCTTCCAAGCTGCCTAGAGTGGCTGTGTGGGAAGCAGCCAATCAGGGACCAGCAGGTCAGTATAAGAAGAGTGGCAGGGCCAGAACAAGTTTAGTTCCTGTTAGATTTGGAGGAGAGTGGATGGTGATCCAGGTTGGCTGCTGGCACTCTACAAGGGCAAGGCCCTGAGGTAAGGGTGAAGAATGTGTGGGAGCCATTGGGAAGTGGCCCAAGGAATTATAGCAGCAACACAGTTTATTTAAAGGACATTATGGATGGCTGCTATCTATAGGGTCCCTGGACTGGGACCTGGAGTAGAGGGTGGGCCTGGGTCTTCCCCTCTTCCTCCCAGCCATTGAGAAAGTGGCCTGGACTTTGGGGCACCCCATAAGGGGAACTGAACTATAGTGGCCCAGCAGAAGAGCTAGGGTAAGAAAGGCCCTGAGAGAGCAAAGACACTGCCTCAAGGGAAGGTGCCTTAGGGCACTGCTCTATTCCTGAGCAGCGACAAACTGATGTCTCTCTCATCACAGAGGGCACTGAGAGAGGACCCGTTGCCCCTGAAAGGGGTTTGTGTTGCTTTTGTCTCTCAGGGCTGGTCTACACTAACCCCCCCTGTCGAACTAAGATACGCAACTTCAGCTACGTTAATAACGTAGCTGAAGTCGAAGTACCTCAGTTCGATCTTACTAGGGTCCACATGTGGCGCGCAGGCTCCCCCGTCGACAGCGCTTACTCCTCGCGGCAAGCAGGATTACAAGGGTCGATGGGGGAGCACTTCCTGGTTCGATTTATCGCGTCTAGACAAGACGCGATAAATCGAACCCAGAAGATTGATCCGACGCCTCCGACGCTGCGGGTAAGTGTAGACTAGCCCTCAGACAGGCTGTGTATGACTTGGCTGGAGGGCTGAGTCACCAAAGACTCCCCACAAACACAGAGAGAGTTCAGGCACTTGGCTTGGGGGTGCTCGTGAGAGGTGAGTGTGATCCTGTTGCATCCCCTCATGTCAGAAGACTCCATGACACCTTCTCAGTGGCTGGTAGGAGGATCTACACTTTCTCCACTTCTAATCCAGGGACCCTAAGACAAGGAGCCAAGACCTTGCCACTGCCTCCCTGGTCTCTTTCTTACCACTAGTCTTCAGGCTTTTCCCCCAGCCCCTTCCTAGGTGATTTGTAATGAGCAATACCTCCTAGGGCTTCTCCCCAGGCATCAAGTCCCTACACTTGTGTTAGAGTCCTCCACAGGCAATTGCTCCAATCCTGTGTCTTCCAGGACTCTTCCATCACCTATGGGCTTCAGCCTTGCCCTGCAGGAGCCTTCCTGTTACTCACAGATCTTGCCACTCTCTTCTAGCAAAAGAGTGACTGCAGAGTTCTTCCCTTTCACCTTGCAGCCCCTCAAACTTCAGTTTAGATTTCCTTTAAGCTTTAACATCACTGGTTCTTGGGCTTCACTGCCTCCAGTTTCCCACTGGGTGAGGTCTCTGGTCCGAGGCTTACCTACCCCTAGCCTCTCAAGCTTCCTCCTGGATAAGGACCTTCTGATTCTGGTGTCAGGTTTCTCTCTGCCTTTAACCTAAGAGAGGAAATTCCCAGCTATCTCTCTCCTGTACCTCCTTTCCCTTTCTCCTGTGCTCCTTCCTTTAGGAAGACCTAACTTCTCCCCAGCTGGGTTTGATCACCAATTATGCTAACATCATTCCAGGTGCAAGCCAGTGGCCTAATTGGGCTCAGTTATGTTCATGGCATACAGACAATTAGACAAACTCTTACTGAATGATTGTAATGTAACACTACTTTATTTCTAGGAATCCAGAACTCTAACCCACAATAACCAAATTCAGGGGGAGAGAAGGCAGGCTGCTCCCTAAG
Organism: Macrochelys suwanniensis; assembly: GCA_033296515.1. Taxonomy (NCBI): domain Eukaryota; kingdom Metazoa; phylum Chordata; order Testudines; family Chelydridae; genus Macrochelys; species Macrochelys suwanniensis. Next base: position 45,846,137 of record CM065780.1, read on the forward strand.
GGGGAGAGGCACAACTCAACCCACCTTACTCCAGTCCGGCTCTTTTTCAGACTGACTATTGAAGACCCCAAATCTCATTTCCCTACAAAACTCCCTAGCCGGCAAACCAGTGATATCTTGTAATTTTAACACTGGTTTCAGTACAATACAAAACAGGCTCAGGCTCCTGTGAACCCAAGGTTAACCAGCATGGGAATTATACACCTCATCACACTCACCATATGGCTGCATCAATTGAATAACTGAAAAATCAACTTGGAATTCTAGCACACTCTTCTCCCCAAAATAAGACATCTTCCTCATGAGAAAGTTAGTGAAATAGGCTTGGTTATTAAGGAACAATTTAATAATGAGTTAGCACCTTGGTCCAAATTCTACTCTTACACTGTGCAGCATCTGATTCTGTGTTCCAATTTTATAAGAAGGATCCTATATGCTGATTTTTCACAATTCAGTGTGATACCCTTTAAGGTTGAAATCACTGTTCCCTCTAAGCTGTGCACGTGTGTGTGTGCGCACACAGTTCCTAAACCCCGTGCACACGGCGAAACACTGTGCGCACAAAAATTTGCACAGAAGAAATTTTTTTGTGCACATGGCCTGTCAAAAATTAGAGGGAACATTGGTTGAAATGTTAGCCTGAATTATGGTATAGGCTTGGGATAATGCAATCAGTTAACTTAAAGTAAACAAAAAATCTACTGTAGATAAAACTTTTGTGTATTCAGAGTCCCATCTGCTAAATCTAGTAACAAATAAACTATTTTTACTACTTTTTACTCCAGCTAGTCTTGCAGTGCCACTACAGCTACTGATGTGAGAGTCAGGGCTGTAGTCTCTTTTTCTGGGTAGTGCATCACTAACAAACTTGTTAACTAAGTTCCAGACACTTTATTAGTGGTGATGTTAAATCCATAAAGAACCCATCTTAACTATCTGATCCCAGGCTGATTTACAGACCTGGCAGTTACCAACTTCTCTTGTCAGCTGGGTAAATCTGATATGAAGTCATTGATGGGCAATAAACACAGAACCCTCAACTGCCAATTTTAGTGTTATTTTCCTGAGTATAATTGCACTGAACACTTTTCTTAGTCTCTTTATTACATTTAGAGTGATTGTCCTGTGAAGTTATTTCAGTGGGATTATAAATAAGCTCCATTGAAATGAAATCTGATTCTCCTTCAGCATGTAGTTTCAGATGTCATACTGCTCCTAGAAAGGATAACTTTTTTAATTACAGAAGTGAGAGGAGGATATTGTGTGAAAGTTGATGTGAATCACCTCTGTATGTGTGATGTAGCACCAAAAAGATCTAAAGTTAGAGAGCTTTGCTAATTTTGCAAAAACAAATGCTGTGCAATATAATTTCTTGTTTTTATCAAATGATTTGCCTACAGCCATATGAACTATACTTACCACTAACTGATCAGGATTCAGCTAAATATCTAAGAGATGGAGGATTACAAAAAAAAATTCAGATGGTGGAGAAAGTTGGGGTTGGTGATTCAGTAGGAGGCACTGTTAAGCAGGTGTTGCATTGCACCCGAGACATAGCTGCACGTCTTTTGTTGGATAAGTGGGTGAAATGATCTTTCTTTCCCTTGTTTGTTTGAAAAGTGTTTTGTGAGCTTTTTTGAATGACAGGGCTATACAAATGCAAGACATTCTCATCATATAAGCAAGTACTGGCAACTGAAGCATAAAAATCAATATACCTATTTTAAAAACTTTTTCAGTTTGCTCTTTATTATCACACTTCCCATTCCTTCCTTGCCAGCTCCCCCAAGTTGACAGTGCCAGGCTCTGAGATGTCTCAGGACCATCAGTCACTTGCATAGCATATTTATTGATTGCTTTGAATTCCTGAGCCAGGAATGAACATTAGAGCTCTGATCTTCCTGTGACCCTGTTCTACCCAACTGAATTGGAACATGTGTTCCCGAGTTCTTTTGCTTTTTTCCCATTTGAAAATGTAGACAAACCATTGGCGTATTGAGGACAGTTTATAGTGTTGTCAACAGTCTAGCTCTGTTAAACAAACACAAATTAGGAACCCACCCTTGGTTTACTTTGCTGTCAGTTTGAATATAAGTTTATGGGAACTAAATTCTTGTGCTGAAACTCTTTTGATTGCTTATGCACTGACAAACACTAGTAATGCAGCAAAGGCAAAGAAAGAGAAATCAGTGTGCTAAATGGTGCATGTGCAAACTTGGATGGAATCTACACTAAAACTATGCTGATTTCTTCGTAGAACATGGAGAAAACTGGCAACCCTTTTTGGTTTCCAGGGCCATTGCTAGCAGAGGCTGGGTACATTGAAAACATGATGCAGAAAGGAGGGTGCCAAGTACAGGACACATTATCACACTTTGATGTAGGATTCATACAATAACATGGCTTTACTTTAAAAAGTAGTACTTAAGTTACTTTTATATTACTGGAATAGAAGCCTCAGTTAATGTTGAGTAAGAATGGAATCTATCTGAGAACAATAATTCTACAAAGTGATGTTTAATTATATTAATATCAAGATCATATCGAATTGTTCCCTTACTATTTTGGTTTATATCAGGGGTGGCCAACCTGTGGGGCTCTTCAGAAGTTAATATGTGGCTCCTTGTATAGGCACCAACTCCAGGGCTGGAACTACAGGTGCCAACTTCCCAATGTGCCGGGAGGTGCACATTGTTCTGCCACAAGCCCTGCCTCCAATCCACCCCTTCCCGCCCCCCTCCCCTGAGCCGGCCATGCCCTTGCTCCTCTCCTTCCCCCCAAGAACCTCCTGCATACCACGAAACAGCTGATCGGGGGGGGGGTGTGTGCAGGGAGGAAGGGGGAGGTGCTGATCAGCACGGCTGTTGGTGCGTGGGAGGCGCTGGGAGCGGGCTTGGGGAGCTGATGGAGGGAGGGGAGGGCTGCTGATGTATTACTGTGGCTCTTTGGTAAATTCTGGCTCCTTCTCAGGCTCAGGTTGGCCACCCCTGGTTTATATACACCAGAGTGCAAATTCTGTAACACGGTGGGTCTTTAAGTAAAGTCCCATTTTCATTTGCCATTGACTTAGGCACTTAGAAGTTTTACTTTTGAAAACTGTTGGTTCCTAAATCACTTAAGCCCAAATCCTCAAAGGTAGTTACGCACCTAACTCTAATTGAATTCAATGGGCGTTAGGCACCTAAAAACCTTTGAGATCTGGGCCTTGGGTGCTTTGGAAAACTTTACCGAAAGTTTTTCAAAATGTGTGCCTATGGTAAGCCTTCTAAATCTATATTGTGACCTAAATAAGGCAAAATCTTGAGCATAACTATGGACCTAATTATTCAAATCCAAATCTCTTGAAATTAGTAGAGTTAGAATCAAGGTTTTGGTTTTGATACATCTAGTTATCAAAATGAAGTATAACTAAATGACTCCCCCAGATTCGGGTCTTGTGAGGAGTCATAATTTGACTCCTATGAGTTCAAACCCTCTAATTTGTACTTTTTGGAAGGGGAAAGATTTAAAGAATGATATTTTTAGTAAGCAAGTATTTTCTCACTTTATATGCTAGAAGTATACAGAACACATGTATCCCTGATAAGAAGATGGAAACTGGTGAGCTCTAACCCAGAGTTGCCTTTGGCATCAAATTGCTTTTCTGTTTTATTAAATGAGACTTTTTGCTTAATCATAAAGGCCCTGGTACCATTTAAGTCCATGGCAAAATTTCCATTGCTGATGATGCAAGGAGTAATTTGCACCTTTTGAGAGAAAGGTGGTCCTGTGTTTATAGTCAAACTATAAACTTTATACAAAAAAGCAAAACCAAAAGGATATGCAAGTAACTAAAGCAACCACATGGTCTAATTTAGTTAAACAGAGGTGGGGAAGAGTTAAACACTCATCATGTTACATGTGTCTTTAGACGGAGAGCTACTTTGGGGCAAGGAATGTTTTATGTATCTCTGAAGTGCCATATAAAAATAATTATTGAATTAGTTTGCTTTAATTTAAATGTTAACTAGGGGGAGGTGGTGAATTGTGACTAGAGAACTCATTTTTCACATCTGCCCTTTCCATTGTGCTTATGCAATACAGAGGGGAAGGCAGACCCATTCAGCACCAGGAAGGGGTTACCTGTCTGCACAGAAGCCCCAAATTCCGTGACAGAACCTCTCAAATCTTGAAGCTTTGTGCAATTTTCTGCTCCTCAAAATGGCTGCAAAATCCTCTCCCTTCCCAGTGGGGGGAAAAGACTCTGGAATGGGAGAGGTTTTAGTTTGTTTTTCCTTCTCTCATGGGCTTTCCCCTGGGAAAGGGGGAGCATATAGTGTCTCTGCTTGGAAAAAGCATGCCACAGAAAAAGGCATATGAGGACAGATCTAGAAAAAATTGCAACACAAGCTGCAAAGTCCATTTTAATAATACCAAGAAGAATTTTATTTTACTCCACAGCTTCAAGGTATTAGAATTTTTAACCTGGGTGGGACACATCTGTCATTTTAAAAAAAAATGGAGGGTAGGTTTTACAGTCAAGAAAGATGCTATAATTTCTAGTAAAATCAAACCCCATTTAATGTAGAGGCCAAAAGGAGTGACTATGTGAAGGCTGCATGGTGGACCATAGGAGTGTTTGTGGCCCAATTCCTCAATGAACGGTTGTCCAGGTTAGAAAAACCACCACTATTATTGGCACTTCTGTTGGCAATGTGAACGAAGGCCAAGAACAGCAGGATGATGAGACTGAACGCTCCTCTTGCCAATACGTTTGGATACTTCAGGCCAGAGTTGAGGCACAGTGGTGGGGGTGTAGAGGAGGCTTGCTCTTGTTCTGCCCCTGCTCATACCTGCTCTGCATATGGACACTGTCAGTCTCTCAAGATGGTCTTTCACCCATGAATATTAAATTCATTTTCAAAGAACTACACAGGCCAGTCAGTTAAAACAGAGCAGAGTTCTCTTGAAATGCAACAGTATTAACTACCCAAAAGATTTCAATCAGCTTTACCTTACATTGAAGTTTGCCTAATTGACTAGGAACCAATCCTTCTTTGTATACTCGCATTTAAATTCTGAGGGGTCAACAAGAGGTTGTAACCTCTGCTTTAAACTACGTAGGAAATTGCCTTATTCCATTCAGATGGATGTCAGATGTTCAGATTATACTGAAAGTCAAGGGAACCCCTTCTATGGGAAACTCAACTCTTTGCTGCAGCAAGGTACTTTGCCATTAGTGCTATACAAGCTGGTAGGTGGCTTTTCCAGCCAAGAAATTGAAGCAAAGCTCCAAGTTTTTTACTCCTTTTAAAGCCTGTTCCTCAGGACTTTTATTTTATTATCCACAAAATGGTCACAGAAGACATAAAACACTGGGCAATAATTCCCAGAGGCTTTCCCCACTTTAGCCAGCCAAGAGGAAAGAATACACTCTCACACTTAGTTCTCCAAGGCCTCCCACCAAGGAGGAACTAACTCATCCCAACCCTCCACTTCCTCAGACTGAACCAGGAGAATTATTTTATATAGTCTCCAGTAGGCAGTCACATGATGCTTAGTTAGCAGACCCTTCCATTCTGTGCCTCTAGCTAGAGATTACAACTCCCAGGGATCACTGGACCCTGTAACTGACATGCTGGCTGCACCTGTGCTTACAGCCCAGCTTTCTGTTGCACAATCAATGAAAACTGGAATAAGAGTTTGGCTTGCAGCCATGACATCTTGAGCAATGAACCAATCAGACGTCACAAGTTAAGCAGGGGTAGACTACATCAGTATGTAGAATGGAGTTCAAGGTTACTGCAGGAAGTACTGTTGGTGATTCAGTAGATGCTACTATACATTCTACCAGAAGGGTGCTACTGTGGGCAGGGCCAGCTTTAGTGGGTGCGGGGCCCCACGTGAAGAATGACAGCGGGGCCCTGCAGCCGATTCGTTCGGCCAAGCAAAAAAAAAAACACATCTCTGGATCCTTTAAAATGGAAGACTGAGTGGCCTCTGTTTAAAAGTCAACATTTTACCAACAGAAGTGTAAAAGTGTAGGAAAATAAATGTAGCATGTCTGAGATAACAGTTGGTAAATGCTGACTTAATGGTAACCCCTCTACTAAAATATCACATGAAAATGTGTGGATAATTCTTAATTTTACTTTGAACTAACAGGTTCTATATGGAAGCCATTTTCTTAGGAAAAACTTGAAAATGTGTTTATGTAAGAAATGCCTACAGCTTTCAGTATTAAAGGGCATATCTTTCTTTTACAGAGTACACATTTAGACTTATACAAAGTATCGCTAAAACCCTGAAGAAGCACAACCTGAAAAGTGTTTGGAAAGTGTGCACTGATGCAGCAGAATACCCTGTGATAGCAAACAGGGATGAAAGAGAGGATTTCAGCTCAACTGGATTTGAGCTTTCAGAGGCTGTCACCAGGTTAGATGCTAAACATGAGCTACTGACACTTGCAGACATCCTTCTCATCGTGGTACAGTCAGACTAGGTCAATCCATTTGCCAATGGCAAATGGGAAGCCTGCCCAGGGGGGTGAAAGCTTATACATCAGTTTCTGCAGAATTCAAACTATTATTGAAAGCAAATTCTTAGCACTTGCAAAGATAATCTCATGAATGTGCGGTCCCAAATGTAAACAGATGCATTATCTATCGGTATTTATTTGGCTTTTGTTACCATTACATCTGAGTGTTTCTAAATCATTAATGGGTTTAATCCTCCCAATACTAGGTAGGCATCATCCACAATTTTACAGATGGTCAACTGTGGCAGATTAAGTAATTTTGGCCAAAGTTACATAGGAAGTTTGAGACTGTCAGAAATTGAACCCAGGTCTCCTGACTCCCACGCAGTGCCCATCCTTCCTAACTTGTTGTATTATTGAATATGCTTACAGACAGCCTGAAACAGAGTGTGGGACTTGCTTATGGCCTCAAATGCCCTAATGCATACACCGAGCAGCCATGCTAGACAGTGAGGCATTCTGCTGGGGTTGGAGGAATGAATTCTTCCTTCCCGCTTCTTCCTTGTATCAGCAGAGCAGCACTATGGCTGTTCCTCTAGTCTCAGAACTTGATTAGGCTTAGTGCCCCTTGTGCGCTTACTACCTGGAGATATTGTCCAAGGGATCCACCTGCCCAGTGCTCAAATCATAGCTGTGCAGTGGCTCTCCGAGAGACAATCCTGAAGAGATGGGCTCTGTCACGAAGGGGAGCATACCCCCTGGACAGATATGTCCCATTAGCACCAGTTCTACTAGAAAATGACCTATGGCTGCAGAGATGGGGACAGGATTTTGCCCTATGCCAGGCCTGCACAACTCGTAAAGCGGCAAGGGCCATATTACTCCAAAGAAAACAGCTGAGGGGCCAAAACACCTTGGCCGCACGGAAACAACCCCTCCTTCCCCAGCACTGGGGTGTGAAAGCCTGTAGAGGGGGAAAGAAACAGTGGCATAGGATGACCAGATCACAGCAGTAAAATAGGACCCACCCCTTCCCCGCTTGGCCCCACCATCACACCCCTCTTCAGTCCCACAGGGGTCACTATATTACTACACACAACAGTCAATCAATGCAGTTGTAGATAAATCTCTGCATTATGCATTTTTGTATAACTTTTATATGACTTTGTATTGAACCTTGGTAATATGTTATAGCAGGCCCCTAAGGTAGTATAATTAAGGTAAAAGAAAAATGACTTTTTGCTAGAAGTAGAATAAGATCTTCCCCCCCCCACTTTGTATTCAGTTGCCCTGTTGAGTGAATGAAAGGTGTGAATGAGGAAGGTGTGGAAGGCAGGCACCTCCAGACAGCGGCAACCCTTGGAGAGGGGATGGGAACCAGACTAAGGACAATCAAACTTGTCAAGTGGGCTGACTAGAGAATAGCAGACATACTAACGGCCTCGGGGGTTAGAAGCAAGCACCTTCCTTTGGGAACAGCCTCTTTGCAGCATTGGGACAACCCCCAGCCCAGAGACAAGCAGCAAAAAGGACCAACGGACACAGTCCCAGATTTTGGGCCGCACAGTGAGCCCACACGGGCCGCATGTTGTGCAGGCCTGCCCTACGCTGTGAACTGCCTCTGTTCTTCTCAACGGATGTTAACACTGAAGCCTCTTGTCGTAGGCCTTCCCCTAGTTTTGAGGAGTAAAACTGTCTGTTCTCTCACTCATATTAAACTGATGCAGCTCCATTCACTTTAGTAGAGTTACTCCTGATTTACAACAGTGTGGGTCAGAGCAGAGTCTGGCTCAATGTCTGCAAATTCCAGAGGCTTCAACTATGCACCTCCAACACATCCAGAGCCCAGGGCGCATTTTGGCCTCGATCTTACACGCACACACTTTTGAGCACAAGTAGAATAAGGTTTCCAGCCCTCCTGTATTTGTCAATGGCTGGCATAGCTATAGTTGGCTTATATTCCAGGAAATTTTAAATGCCCCATTACTTCTTACAACTCAAATGTCTTCAGTGCCTACTGTCAGCTATGGAGTAACATAATAAGAGTTGGACTTTTCAAAAATATTCCCGTGGAAATAAACCAGGTATGGTATTCACTCTACATTCTTTCTGCCCCCTTCCATTACCCAGTGCCAAAAATTAGGGGTGGGAAAGGAGGAGGAGCAAATCATGAGGAGTTTTATATTAGCATGACCTCTGGAATAAACTGAACATAGCGTGTCTGCGTCTGGATTCTTGTGAAGGATTTTAATTCATATGTATAGAATTCTATCCAGTTTCAACTGCTACTGTAGCTTAGCTGCAGCCAAAAGAGATTCAAAAGCCTTCATGAAGAGACGGATGAAACAGACAGTTATACTCTCTGGCTGGCATGCTCACTTTGTCTCTGCTGCTAAACAAAAGGTCTCTGTACTAGGTCACAGTATAATGAGCCACAGTTCAGCTGTAAATACATTTTCAATGTTTCCATCCCAGTGCAGAACAAAGAAGTGTCCCAATTCAGGTCAACACTTTGCAACATCATCATTTGATGAGAAAAATAATTTTTGTCATCAGTTGTCTGCTAAGCATCCTTGTTTCATGGGAAGCAGGCTTCCTGATACATTTGACACTGGCTCTGATGTCAAATGCCTGTCACTGCCCTCTTTAATCTTAATTGGGGATCTCTGCTTTAAGTGTTCTTGCATTTCTGCACACTCAGTATATGTGAATCAATCCTGTTTTCTCTTCCTTTGTCTTTTTTTTTTTTTTTTAAATAACACCCAATCTAGTCCTTTTGTTTTTAGGGATTTGTTTACCTTGCTTGATGGAAAGAAAATAAAATTTGAGATGCTAAACATCAGCAAAAATTTCCCTGGATTAGGAACAGAAAGATTGCTTCACTGTCCTTCAGCAAGATGTCTTTCTATGATGATCAATATACAGAATTTCAGACCCTACCTGTATAAGTGGTATAGGGTCAAGGAACTCCACTGTTCCAGTTCTGCAGCCTCTTAAGATGGTACATTTTCACTGATGTTGTCTTGATAGATGATACATTTTGGATTTTGAAGCTAGCACAAAGTACTGTATTAATGTTTTATTCTCTAGGATGATTTCCGGGTTCAGCTGGATTTGAACTCTATAACTTTTTGCTCAATATACCAAATATACAGTATTAAAATTGTGTGTGTGAGTAATCCAAACACTTTATAGTATCTCTTTTGAAGCATTAGGGTTACAACATCAGATTTGCATTGGGATGATCACAACACAAGCCTTTTGTGCTTTGTGTTAATACACGTCTCCCTGCATATTTTCAAATAGCGGATTATTTCATGTGAATGTTGTTTAAAGCTGTGAGACACAAACAAAATTCACTTCACAGCCAGATAAAGGTGTCTACAAATTTACATCCAGCTTTAGTGTGATTTATGAGAAAAGTGGAATTGTCCATTAATACAGATTGTCTGTCTGCCTTCTGTTTCAGTACGTTGTTCAGCACAATTCTTACTATGGCATTTTAGGCCATTTGTTACGTAACATAATACATTAACTGGGGTCTCTGGAACACTCTCTTGCCCTTGCACGAATCTTAAAATTTCTTTTAATTTCTGGTAGAGGTTTTCTGGTGCCCAGCCCCTTTGTAATCCAGGTCATTCACATGTGATTTGCCCCAATAAAAGCTCCTTCCCAAAAGTGTGCACATATATTCACAGAATAGTAGACAAAAAGGTTGTAAATATGGTTGAATTTAAAAAAAGGTTAAGAATGGAGCTATATCTTATGTAACCTGCCTTAAATATTATGTCAATCTAGAAATGTTTTCCATAGCAGGTATGTGTATCTTTGTCTCTCTCTCTCCCTGTAGAATTGCCAATCAAGACTGATTTTGTTTAAATTATACTGAATTTGGTATATAACTGATGCCTGAAGTAGCTGCTGAGTGATGCATCTGGAGAAAACTGACCTCTGAGGAGCCAGGGTTAAGTGAAGGTAACTGCTATAATTCATTTACTGTTTGCTGGGATGCAGGAATAGAAAAAACTGTAATCTTCCTCTAGAATGGCTTGTGAAGATATTGCGGGCACAGAGGAGCTGAATAACCTGCATTCCTTATTGCATATAGTGGTAAATAAGGAGGGTCTAATGGTACAAAGCACATTACAGAAATGTAATTAAAAATAGGTTGTCTATTTGATCATTGGTGATGACTATGAACTAGAGGTTGCGTGATACTGTATAAATGATATACTACAACTGGATCTGCTACTGAATGAAAGGAGTTATAATCTCCCCTTTAGATTTTCACATTCTCTAGGTCAGTGATTTTCAAACTCTTTTTTTTCGCTGACCACTTGAAAATTGCTGAGGGTCTCAGCGGACCACTTAATGATCTTTCCAAATGTTGTTTGTACCATTAGCTAACTATTGTAAAAAAAACCCTTAAATTACTTTTTTGTTTGACAAATAAAAGCACACCTCATATTTTAATATCAGTAGTCTTACCTTTCTAATGCGATGGATGTGCCCTCTTTCTCCCCCCTCCTTCCGCTGTGGCAGCCCCTGGGCTGGGAAGGTTGAGGGGGTCTCTTCCCCACCATAGCAGCCACAGAGCTGAGCCTGGGAAGGAGGGCCGTCTCTCCCTGGCAGCTGCAGCCCTGGACCTGGAGAAAGTCACCTTCCCCCACCCTGGCCCCAGCTGCTGCAGCCCTGCATGTCCCCAATTCCCCCCACCCGCTTTTCTCACCCCACTGCCCTCTCCCACCTACCCCCCATCTCACCTTACATGAGTCTTCTCCAGAGTCCAGGCACCTAATTAGTCGAGCCTGTGCGGCTCCACTAATTATGTGGGTGGTCCTTCATTCTCTCCTGTGCGGCTGCCCAGGCGTTCGCACCTTAGAGGGAACTACCTGCACCTGAATGGAACTCGCGAAGCACTGGTGATCCACAGACCACAGTTTGAGAACCTCTGCTCTAGGTACTTTCAATAGCAAAATTTAACACAAACCAAATAGCATTCTCCTGAAAGCGCTTACAACTTAGTTTTCATGACACAGTTCTTAGCTAGTGACAGAAGTGAACTATTTTCAGCTGTCACATTTCCAATATCTGCTAAGTCTTTGCACCTATTTGACTAAAATAAGACATTTGGAAAAACACACCTTTGGGTTCCTATGTAAAGAAACATGCAGACATAGATTTTTCTTGGTAGATTCCAACACTAACATAACAGCACATTAACAAGGTCCTTTATATCAATATAGGGCCAGGTTATGGTGTCAAATATTTTGTTTTAGGAACACCACTACTTTCAGCATAACCCTTACACTTTCTCCATTCTGAGACTATGATGTTTTTGCCTACTTTCTCTACTCCTGGGATTTGGACTTCTGGAGAATGTCTGTCTGCTTCTGTCCACTTCCAGTAAACTATGCGGGTTCAAAATTCTTGCCCAATTGGCAACTTCCTACAGCTCTGGCCACAGCTGATTTGCATAAAATGGAATAAGTTGCATTTACCTTCATTTTAACAGACTTGTAGCCTGTAATTCACTGTGTTGACCAGAGCAGTGATACACTTCCAAAATTCTAACAAAGGGCTCCCTCAAAATGTTCTGCCTCACTTAGTGATATGTGTACTATTACCTGGGTACAATACTGTCTTTCACTTCACCCCTGCCCAACCTCAAAAAATCCATCAGCTCCAGGCATTCCTCACCACACAATCCATTAACCCTTCCATCCTCTGGCCCAGTGTCTCTCAACCCTCCATACTTTCCTCTGGGGCTTCCCCTAATGGTTGACCAGGTGGGAGTGAGACCCTGTGGGGGAAGAGCTGGGTGGTCATTTGGAGAAAGGGTCTCCTTTAGTTTTTGAGGTGGGAGATCTTTAACTGTGGAGGTCTTTCCTACTGTCAGGGAGCCCAGCAGAGTAGGTCTCCCAAGATTAATGTGGGGGTAGTGTGAAGAGTGGGGCTCCCCTGGCTACCAGAAAGACTAAGGTATGAACAGAGTTGCAGATGTCTTCCCAGTACCAACATATCAATTTTCCCTTATCAGTTTTCTACAATTCTAGTTTCTGATTTATACTCATTACTACAGGACTCCTACTTAGTGAAGCAGCAGCAGGTTGACCCATTTCTTCTCTTCAGGTACTTCTGGATGACTGGTGGAGGTTTGCAAAGAAGTTGAGCATGAGAAGTTCTCTTTGCGGCAGCAGTAATGGTCTGTGACAAGGTAAAAGCAGCAGCCCGGAAAGGTTTGAGATCCCCGTCTAACACATGGCTGGGAGGGAAATACAAGAATGGGGAAACAGGGTTCAGGGAAAAGGTGTATCCACTTTCCTCAGGGTTGGTTGAGGCAGGGTTCTGAGTGTTCTGACTTGTGTTTTTTCAATTGAGTTGGCTTTATTTTGGTTTGTGTGTGATTATTGTTCTAAACAATCCTTTGAGGAAAGGGCTTTAAAGATATTTGCTTTCCCCCTTATTGATGAAGCAGCCTACGTGGGGGTGTTCAGAGAGGGCTGAAAATGTTAACAGTCAGAGCTGTCCTTAACATTTTTGGCTGGTTATGAAGCATTTTTCTTTACTGTATTCCTCCCTAAATGTAACTAATTCCCCTCATGTTTATCACAGAACTATGCACAATGCTGGCCTGAAGATTTTGGGGAGGAGGGCTAGCAAAATGATTGTTTTGGATACACCCCAAGCTTAACTGATATGCCTTATAGAAAATATAGGGGAGGTCTTTTGTCTCCATTGCAGAAATAGAACCCAGATGCATATTCCTTTTAATTTTCGCAATCGGACTGACATTTTTCAAAGTTATCCCTGCAGTGAAAAGTACTAGTCTTAACACTTAAAAATATATATAAAAGCTTAAATTGTTCTTAAATTGCTTATCTGGGACCAAAACCTGGGGCTGTCAGCATGGGGCTTGTGCGAGTTTCCTCAATCTTATGAGTGACCAAGAAATCTAACATGTAGAATTTTGCAGGTCTCTTTTGGCCTGAGGAGGGCCACTGTGTTCAAGAGGTCCACACCCTTTTTATTTCCACTTAGTGGTGGTGGCTCCATAATAAACCATCTTTACAAGGCAATTGAAATAAAGCTGGGTGGAAGAGCAAGAGTAAGAAAGAGAGAGGGAAATAAAATTCCAACTTTCTTTTTGCATCTGTAGATTTTCCGTTCATACACAATGTTGGAGTGAAAGTACATTAGGCTAATATTTGTTCATAGAGAGCTGTGTGTTTGCCAGTTATGTTTGTTAATTTGTTTCTCCAAGCCTCATTTCCAAGAGATTTCCTAGTTTACAGGTCTGAGTTAACTGGAAAGAAATACTCAAATAGGCAAAACATGGTATTTGAGGCACAACCAAAAATCTATCCTAGTTCCAAAGCAAACAAAGAAAATCCGTACCAAAAGCTTTGCTTTCCATTAAATCACAAGCCATTTATTTTGTTAGTTGTATGTGCTTATTATGTGTGTGCATGTTATATATTGAAAAATTGTTTAGAGTTTGTTTTTTTTAAAGAAAAAGCTCAAAGTAAGGCATTTAGCGCAGGCTTGATTCATCTTACCCTTAAGATGTAAACCTTTAGGATAGCTTTTTTGTGGGGAAGCTGATGGTAAGAAAAATGTCCTCTATGCTTTCTTGTAATTTACATTTTTGTTGCAACTCTGTATTTGCTTTTCTAGAACTTTACATTTGAATGTGTGTGTGTTTTGTACTTGGAGGAAGTATGCATGGGAGAGGGGGAGGAAAGAGGGTAAGGATAATTTCATGAACTGGTACAGCCATTTGATGGCATTTATTTATCCTTTTAAAATTGTCTTTTTAAAAATATATTGAGCCAAATACTGCTCTTGAATATAATGGAGTAAAACGGATTAATTCCATTGATGTCAAAGAGTTTCCTATAGATTTACAGGTGTTTGCAAATTGTATTCAGTAGTATTAAAAAAAAAATTCAAATATATGTTTGTACGATCAGCTTTGTCCTTTCAAATGTAATTTGTATAGGTCTGTTACTAACATTTATAAATGATCAACAAATAAAGAAAAAATACCACATCCCCTCTGAAAAGCTCTATGCTTATTCTTTTTCTCTTATTTTAGCCCTGACTTTATACTGAGCAAGGCAATTTGTGAGATTCCCTCTTAGTATTAGTTGTTGAGGCTTTTTGTCTTATGTTGAGGGGGTCTTATGTTTCTGCTAAAGCTCTTTAAAAACTGTGTGTGTGTGTATATATATATATATATATATATATATATATATATATATATATATATATATATATATATATATATATAACTTTTTTTTCAAAAATCATCCAACCTGTTCTTCATCAACCTGTTCTTCATTCCACATGTGACTGTTTTCTCCTACCCTGTAAAAATCCTGGTGCTAACAGTCATCATATATCAAACAGTACACTGAAACTTGGATTATCAATGGATTTCTGTCTAATATTGTGTAAAGTTAGTAGCAAGGCATTAATCATTTCTTAACTGGGGCCTTAACACTTACATGGGGAAACATCTGCTATATTATGTTACACGTCTGTTTACTTTTGAAAAGGCTTTAAATGTGGTGTGATTGATTGGATAGATTGTCTTCTGAAATGAATTTGCCATACAACTTCTAATGTAAAGCCTAAACTGAATCCAAGTGGAATCTTCTTGTAGTGCTCCATATTTCCCAACATACCATAAACCAAAAGTTCATTACATCCAAGGAGAACAGTTTTTTTATCTCAATTTGTGCTTAAAATGAGAGAGCTATATCTCTGTACAGAATGTTACAACTAATGAAGAATATGGATGAGCATTTAAATCACTCTTCCCATTCTTATTTACCCGTAACTGGAGAAATATGTTTTTGCAATAATTAAGAAGCAAAATATATATGGTGGATTAGTTCATAAAGCAGACCTTGCTCTCTCTTTCTATGACTAACTAGTATTTATTTTTATATGAATCCATTGGATTGTGTCTGACTATTTAAACACATAATAAAACATCAAATTTGCTTGACCAATGTCAACTAAAAGTTTTTGGCTATAAACAAAAATACAGTTAATTTATCACCACTTCAGGCAACTGGCCAATGGATGAGCTTTACACTGTACCTTTAAAAATAAAAAAATATGGACTCTGTATTAAAATCTAGGGACTGAGGAAGAGTGTATCCTAGGCTCTCAGTTGCCATGGTGGTGCATGGGGCAAGGGGGGCGGGGGAAAGACATTATCTCAGGTAGCTGTAGCCCAGACCCTACAACTCATGAACAAACTAGGGCAGTTCAACCTAGATGGACCTACTATAAGGTGGGTGCATAACTGGCTGGAAACCCATTCCCAGAGAGTAATTATTAATGGTTCACAGTCAAACTGGACAGGCATATCAACTGGGGTCCTATAGGGATCAGTTCTGGGTCTGGTCCTGTTGAATATATTCATCACTGCTTTAGATAATGGCATATAGTGTACATTTATAAAGTTTGCAGATGATACCAAGCTTTGGGGGAGGGGGTTGCGAGTGCTTTGGCACATAGGCTTAAAATTCAAAATGATCTGGACAAACTGGAGGAATGGTCTGAAGTCCTTATTGAATTTCATCCTATTTACAAATGCAAAGTACTCCACTTAGGAAGGAACAATCAATTGTACACATACAAAATGGGAAATGACTGCCTGGGAAGGAATACTGCAGAAAGGGAGATGGGGGTCATAGAGGATCACAAGCTAAATATAGTCAACAATGTAACACTGTTACAACAAAAGCAAACATCATTATGGGATGTATTATCAGGCGTGTTGTAAGCAAGACAGGAGAAGTAATTCTTCTGATGTATTCGGTGCTGATTAGGCCTCAGCTGGAGTATTGTGTCCAGTTCTGGGTGCCACATTTCAGGAATGATGTGGACAAATTGGAGACAGTCCAGAGAAGAGCAACAAAAAATGATTAAATGTCTAGAAAACATAACCTATGAGGGAAGGTTGACAAAATTGGGTTTGTTTAGTCTGGAGAAGAAAAGACTGAGAGGGGACATAACAGTTTTCAAGTACATAAAAGATTGTTACAAGGAGGAGGGAGAAAAATTGGTGGTCTTAACCTCTGAGGAGAGGACAAGAAGCAATGGGCTTAAACTTCAAGGGGGGTTTAGAGGACATTAGGAAAAACTTCTTAACTGTCAGGATGGTTAAGCACTGGAATAAATTGCCTAGGGAAGTTGTGGAATCTCAATCATTGGAGATTTTTAAGAGCAGGTCAGACAAACACCTCTCAGGGATGGTCTAGATAATACTTCAGTCCTCTGTACTCATGGCAGGACTGACTAGATGACCTTTCAAGGTCCCTTCCGGTCCTATGATTCTAAGTCTTTTCAATACCAATACCATGATTTTCACCTTGAAGTGAATATGAAGTCAGTGTAATTTTTGCAGCAGTATAGTATGCAGTAGATATAGTATGTTGCTTGTGGTTAGTACTGCTATGAGGCTCTTGTATTGTAAACCAGCTGTAGCTTCTAAATGAACTTTGCCATTTAGCCCCACCCAGAATGGGTTGTAGTAATCCAGTCTGGAGGTGTTAAAGTAGGGATAATTGTGCCCAGGTCCACATCAGAGAAAAATAGTCATGAGCATGAAAATGAAGCCACCAGAAAGAGTCAAACAATTAATTGACTCCATACTGAGGAACCTGTGGCCCAGCTAATGACATGAGTATGGCATACTTCCTCCCATGTGCCAGGATAAATAAAATGTCACCCTCAGGATACCAGATGTTCTAAAAGATCTGGGGAATTTACTCTAATTGTGGTTATGTGGGAGAAAAAAAATGAAACCAGCAAGGCAAGATTCTGTATTATTCAGAATCTCTTCAGGGACCGAGGAAGAGAATTAAGATGCAGATGACCTTCACTGATGTCCTCCTAGTACCAAGAATGAATGGAGATGATACTGAAGATGGATCAAGGGCTTGTGTAGGTGTGCTCGCATACTATTGTAAGTATTTAGGAAGGTAGTGGGGAGGAGAATTTTGGATTCACTGAACACTGTAATAATTTATGTGAAGACAACCTTCTTGGATGTGACAAGTTTCCACTTATGGGGGCGGGAGGGGAAGAGGTACCAACCTCCCAGTTTCAGAACTAGCAAGACTTGTTAGGCTGGTTTAAAACTAGGAAGGAAAGAGGAGGGTAGGAGTTGTTAGCTCATAGTAATTATTTGAACTAATTTAAATAATTTGGCAGATGCTTTCACATGAAGTGTAAGGCTGTAGACATAGTTAGTAATACTCTTCTTTATATGTTGTTTTATAAAGCACTAAACTGTCAATACAGAAATGCAAAAAGGAATGGGGAACAAGCAAGAAAGAACTAGAGTTACTAAATAATAGGGCTTCTAATGCAGAGGACATAACTGAAACCTGGTAGGATAATTCTTACAACAGGGATACCATTATAGATAGGTACATCTGTTGTACAAAGGAAAGACTGAAAAGAAAGATCTACAATGAAGTACTGGCAATGGAGAGAATGGTGGGAAAATTATTTGTTACAATAATTCTCTGCTGTGCTGATACAGAGCCCAGGGGCAGAAGAGAGAGGGAGATGGCAGGAAGCTGGAAGTTAATCCTGCAAGAGGACAGCTTCAATTTATGCTGCTGGTGGAAGACCTTCTCTCAGCTGAGAATCAGACGTAGTGATTAGTCCTCCTTTCCTCTTGCCCTTCTCTCTCTCCCCAGCCTCTCATCTCCACCTTCCGCATACCCCTTCCCACCATTACCTTGGGAGCCACAGTTCTAGGGTGACCAGATGTCCCGATTTTATAGGGACAGTCCTGATTTTTGGGTCTTTTTCTTGTATAGGCTCCTATTACTCCCCACCCCCTGTCCCGATTTTTCACACTTGCTGTCTGGTCACCCTACGCAGTTCTGGTCCAGGAGGCAGCACCGATCAAGCCACAACTCCCAGCTGTACTCTGCCAGAGATTTCCCTTACCTTTGCTGGCGGTGTAAGTGCCCTTTGTGATGAATTTAGCCTGGGCTGGATTTTCTGACCAACTGTCTGCTTCAGACCACCTGAGATGGAGCAGAGTGAGAATGAAACAGTCTTGGAGTTGCTGTATTCATGGAGCATTTTAAGTTCCCAGAAATCGAGTTTACTAATACAGGAAAACAAGCATCACCAAAGAGATTCCCAGTTACATTTATTATCCAAAAACTAGAAACTCCCACTAGAGGAAAAGCTATTGTTCCCATTCTTATCAACAGAGAGGAACTGAGTGAGAACAAGAGACATACTTGGAAACAGTGAAAGTAGCTGATTGTAGCAGTCAGTACAAGTATATTAGATTTCAGGAAAGCATATTTTGAGAAATCAAAAAAATCTAGTGAATAACTCTTGTAAAATAGTACATTTTTCTGTAATAATGGTCTAGGGCAATGTATCTTGCAGTAGTGATATTTCAGTATATCTAGTAATTATGGGTGTATTTATTTGTAAGCTAAAGGGCAGAAGTAGTAAAAGCACTGATATGGAAGAAGGTTGGGGAATCCTAAAAGATTTTGCTTCCCTGACTCTCACACTGACTTCAGTGAAACTACTTGCGTAGTAAGGTACTACTCAAGATGAGTACAGGTGACAAAATCTGTCCTATACTAATTATAGTGCAACAGAGTAAAAAGTCTACATTGAGGGGCCACTTGCTGCCCAGGGAAGCCATACATGTGTATGCCATTCCCCTCATCAAAATACAGCACAGAAGATGTGCACAGTGGCTGTTCCTGAACTTTTTGTAGGAGGTAAAATCCAGGCAGCCAGTTTCTACACTTTTCTGCTGGTGCTGCCCAATTTTTCTAGTATGTACACATGTGCAGTAATGATCAGAGTTTGCCTTTAAGGATTTTATCCGGTATCACTAGTTTATTTTCATTGCTGTAAAATATTACAGTATAAAGTATTAGTGCCCCAGGAAGAAGATTCCTGTTTCAGAAAGTTGTCCCTAAGGCAGTAAATGGAGTACTTAGTTCAACATTTGTCATCATCACAAGTTCTGTATATATCTCTTTGCTTGTCAGAAACCAGTTAACTGATAGTTTTATTTTACCTTTATTGCAATCAATATTTTTGACATTCAGCTTGTTTTTAGTTAACACTTTACTGATGTTAAATCTAGTCAAATTGGGCTTAATCAGATTGCTGACTTTTAATGTAATATTTTGGCTGTGTCAGTGTGATTGAAAAAGGAAAGAATTACTTTTACAGGTGTATTATCAAAAGCTGTTTTTCTTGGCTTACTCCCATGGAGTATTTTGATAGTTTAGGGAAGAACAAATATTGCTGAACTGGTTGTCAATCACACAGTATGCCAGTAAACATAGGACAGATCTGGAAAATTGGCATATAGGGATTTCTAGTGTCATTTGAACAGTTCAGTACTGCAAATGTAATCTTTGTATTCTCATGTATTCCTTTAGGGAAATCAAAGTCTGACAGTCTCTTTAGAAGTGTAATTCTGGCAGTCCATTTTGCTACAGGTTTTATTCAAGTATAATAGCATCCGCAAGTCAACCATGATCTCAGTTTTGTCTTAATCTAAAAGCAAAACTATTTTTAATATAAAAATGTTTATGCTTGTAAAGGAAAGATTAAAATGTAAACTCTAGCACAATCGCAATACAATTTTTTCAATTTAATTCCAATTTCCTGATAAATGACATAAGAGCTATTAATGACTAAAATTAAAGAACAACACCCTCTTAAAAACTGATTATAAAACTGGTTCCTAAATGGATGGAGATTTAGAGAAACAGAGAAGCTTTAAGTGATATGCCACTTTATACATGCATCTCTCCTTTCCTTATCCCAATCTTCCACCCCAACCCCCACCCAAAAATCCCAATGTACTGTAAATTGCTATGGGCCTTAAACTGACTTGTCATATTTGGCATTAGTTTAATTAGTTTTGGCAAATGCTTTTTAGTGACTCATGGGAGAGTTCCTTCAGTCTCTTTATTAACAGATGTACCATTTCCTGTGCTAAAAGCAATGGCAACAATGTCACATGGCTATAAAATTGTAGGAATTTGCTGCCCATAGTCCAATAAAAACAAACTTGCGTAAAAAGGAGATGTGAGCAGATAAAACAAATATATATTTAGCAGAAATGGTTGGTCATAAAAGATTTGATCCTTTGTCACTTATTTGAACTACGTGCTGAACTAGAAATCTGTGTTATGTATCATATTAACTTGCTGACTTCTGAGGGGGGAACTATTTCTTGTAAAAATCACTACATTTTGTCTGTTTGCCTCTCTTGATTGGATACCCAGAGTACACTGAACCTGTATACACTATTAGCTCTAGTAGTGTCAGCTCTAGTATACTTCCCTAAAGGAGTCTGTTAAAGTGGTTCTGATGCTGCTAGAAAACTACTATCTCTGCAGAGTAGTAC
Organism: Macrochelys suwanniensis; assembly: GCA_033296515.1. Taxonomy (NCBI): domain Eukaryota; kingdom Metazoa; phylum Chordata; order Testudines; family Chelydridae; genus Macrochelys; species Macrochelys suwanniensis. The sequence goes on from CM065780.1 coordinate 45,867,034, forward strand.
TAAGACACAGACAAACTCTGGATACGCGGGGGTTTATTTGTTACATTTTCTCTAACTACTTTTTCTGCTTAGTTTTAGCAGCACAAAAGCCCAAAGTAGTGACAATAGCAGATGCAAGTCAGGTGACCAGGACAGGATAGTTTTTCTGTTGGAGGTCAGCCTCCTATATACCTGCAAGCAGAGGGGGAGCCTGCAGGTTCTAGCTGAGGTGTGAGGAAGAGGGGAAATGCTGCTTCTGTGGTTTGCTTCCTCTTCACTCCCACAAAGCCTTTTGGCTGTGTGACTAGCAGATCTCCACTAGATTCTCCTGCTCCCAAGCTCTGAGGTTAAAGCAACGTAAGTTATTGCAGACTGATGCTGAGTGCTCATGGCCAAATAACATTTATTAATATTTTTCCAGATAAAACCCAGAAATTTGCTTTGATATCAGCTTTTCTGATCGGATTTCTGCAAACATTCATAGTGATTTTTTAAAATTGTGTAACCCTCCTGCCCATCAGAGTTGGCAGGATCAAGGGCTGGGTTCAGTATCTAGGGGTTCCTTTTCAATAACACAATGCAAAACCAGCCCGAGCCCCCACCCAGTGACAATTACATACCACCACCCCGGGCGCCTCTAAGAGGCAATACTTCCCCTCTCGCAAGCAGAGTCTGAGTGTATCCTAAGCTTTTTTAATAAAGGAGGGAAACAATGTGGCATTATGTTGAGGAAACACCACAAACAGGACTGATAATACAAATCATGAGCAAAAAACCCACCCCAAGTAAGTTGGGCAGTGTCCTCTTCCCTGCAGGGTCTTAAGTCCAGCAACCCAAAAGTTACCCAAATCATAGTTACTGTCCTTGGTCACTGCAGCCTCAGAGTTCAGAAGTTCATCTGCAGAGTTCACCTCCCAGCCTGGGTGGAAGGAGGGGAAGTATGGAGGCACCTTACACTCTACACTACTTGGGCCCTCGACGGCCAATTGACACTCCTCTCTGTGGGGTTCTGCTCCAGTCCTCTCCGCCAGCCATGCCTCTCCACCAGCCGCTCACCAATATGTTTTCAGCCCCCCCCCCGCCACTTAACACAGCTCTCAGTGATTTCAGGTCTTAATAGGGGAGCCTCACTGCTAGTGCACCTGGATAGTCTTCTTGAATCAGAACCACTAGCTTAGACCTAGGTATCAGTTATTTCAGCTCTGCAGCATGTAACAAGACTCTTACTTGAGTCTAAATTAGCTCTGTTATTACACAGTGGAAAGAGGAAGGGTCAAGGTGGTGTTTGGGGCCCTCAGAAGGGGCTCATACTACCAGGTACAAATATCTGTCTCCAACCTCTCTAAATCCACAGGGCTTTGGAACTCATGTCCCTTGCCTAGCGAGTGTTGCGTAGTTGAGGGTGAGTCCCTCAGTCATACAATGCTAAGTACAGTTCTACTGTCCTTGATTTACATAACCAGGATAACAACCCTTTATTACTCCTGCCCCAATAACAAAGAGACTGGGGATCCCACAGCAGCTAAAGTGACCATTTGGGCAAGCAGTCCCATCATGCTAGGCATGGTGGGTGTGCCCATGCAAACAAGATCAGCCCCTGAAGTCCTTTTCCACAGCTTACCACCCAATTGCAAGAAAGGGAAAATCTTGTGAATACTTGTGGGGAATGTGTTTCCAGGTGAATGTTTGCATAGCCATCTTTAAATCTTTTTGATAGTCACTCTCCTGTTTGCAAAAGTTGTCATCCACTCAAAGCACAAACAATACTTTGTGACTTAAGTGACCAGTCACACACTGCAAATCGGGGGCGGATTTACCATGAAACATACCATGCACTGGCATGGGGCCCCCCAACAACAGGGGGCCCCAAGGCCAGGCACTCAGGCAGCCCGCTCCGTGGTGGTGGGGGACTGTGGGGGCAGAAGCTGTGGGGGGCAGGAGAACAGGGAGGGAGGCTCACCTGAAGCCTCAGGGGAGCAGGTGGGAGGTATGAGTGGCGGCGAACGCAGGCTGGAGGATGCAGGAGGAGCACAGGGTGGCTGCACAGCTGACTGGAGAGAAGCGGCGCTTTGAAGGGGAAAACACTGCTTCTCTCCAGCCACTGGCTGTGTGGCTGCCCCTTCTTCCTCCTGAGTCCTCTGGCCTGCATCTTGCATTTGCACCGCTTGCCGCTGCCTGGTGCGCAGCCCGGGGGGGCGGCCGGGGGATGGGGATGGCTGCTGGAACGGGCACAGAGCCCACGGGAGCTGCTGCAGAGCCTTCAGGTGGGGGGGGCGCAGCTGGGGAAGGTGAGCAGAGATGAGTGTGTGGCGGCAGCCAGGCTCTCAGGTGGCCATTGATGGAACTGTGCCCTCCCCTTTGGGTGGGTGTTCAGCCCACGCAGGTCTCTGCCCGCTTCTCCGGGCCAGCTAGTGCGTGGCCACATCACATTCTGAAAAACCATGTGTGAAAACTGAAGCAAAATCCTTAGCAGAAAAGTTTGAGAAGTACGATATTGCTGTTTTTACTCTTTTGTGGAACCGTTTACTTCATAGATTTAATGCCATCAGCAAATCCCTGCAAAAGGTTGATACAAATGTATTGAATGTTGCACAATTGTTAGCCTCAGTTACAAGTTTTGTCATGGAAGTTCGAAACGACTATAGCTTGGTGGAAGCAGAACCACAAACATTAACAGAGAATATAGGTTCCTCTGATATATCTGATGAGAAGCGTAAAAAACCCAGGAAGTTATTTTTCGATGAAACTAGAGACAATGAAATCAATTTAAAAGGGAAAGAGAAGATCAAGGCTACCACTCTGAAATCGTTGAGACAGTCAGTGTTATTTGTGACACAATAACAGTGCAATTGCCTAGTAGAGGTGAATTTCTAAAGAAAACTGTTGATTTATTTTGTTTTTTGACAGAAGTATGGACGAAAATGCTAAAAGCCACTACAGTAAGGAATTAAGGGAATTCTACTGAGAGGACATAGACAAATCTTTTTGAAGATGAAGTGAAACATTTCATTCATTTTATCAAAAATGATGAGGTCTGTGCTTTGAAATCACCAGTTGATTTGTATAGACTTGTATGTGACGGTTTGCAGGCAACCTTTCCCTTTGTAGAAACCATTCTGAAAATATTTTTAACAATACCTGTCACAAATGCTTCTGGTGAACGTTCGTTCTTTTTCTGTATTGAAACAAGTTAAAAATTATTTGCGAAATACAATGAGTCAGGAATATTTGACAAATTCGGCAACATTGACAATTGAAAGTGCCTCTTTAAAATATATTACTTCTGATGAATTAATTGATGATTTTGTAAAGAAAAAGTGTAGGAAAAATCTATCTGAATAAATTTTGTTTTCAGATTGAGTAAGTTTCTTCACAGGAAGTTAACTTTTATTTTTCCATTCATGCATCATCTATACTTTTTATTTTTACACATTTTTCACATTAGCGTAATACAAATTCAAGCTTTCATCTAGACCAGAAGTTCTGAAACTGTGGTCCGAGAACTCCATTCAGGTGGACCGAGGAAAGGTTATGATGTTTTTTTTATAAAGCGCTCTTATCCAAAGCACTTTACAATAGTTAGCTGATGGTACAAACAATATTTGGAAAATCATTAAGTGGTCCGCTGAGACCCTCAGCACTTTACAAGTGGTCTGTGGAAAAAAAAGTTAGAGTACAAAAAAAATCAAGGTACCTCACTTTATTTTCATTTACTTTCTATTACTTATAATATAGAAGGAGGATGAAGGGGAAAAAAGAATGGAAAACTGGGGGCAGGGGAGATGACAGAGAATGTTTTTTTTCTTGGCTGTGTCCCATGGGGGCCCCCCAAAAATGAGCAAAGGCCCCCACTAACACTAAATCTGCTATTGCTGCAAATAGCACTCCGGTTTGCGGTTGAGGTAGGTTGGCGGGGATTGGTGGGAAAGGTTTCCTGTGCTGCCACTTGTCCGGATGTCTGTTCTGTGATTTTTAGAGATGGTTGAAAATCTTTGTTTTTTGAAATTTCAACAAAAAAAGTCATGAAAACTTTTGAAAAATGTTCATGAAATATTTTCACACCATTTTTTGGCCAGCAGTAGCAACTTCATCCTCCGGTACAGTTAATCTGTTAATTTTATCAGTAAAACAAAAATGAAGAAACTATATTCATCTCAAAAGTACAATTAAAGATCCAGACAAGCTGGCACAGGGAGATGTAATTTACATTCGCCTGCATCAGCCTCCCATGCCAGAAGGGGCAATTCATCAGAGTAGAAGTTTTTCAAAAATAGGTAGGTGGCCAATGGTTAGATTTCCAAAAGAACATAAATGATTTAGGAACACAAGCCCAATTGATGTCAAAGCACCTAAATATGGAGTTAAGATTCCTCTGTTTGAACATTTTGGCCACAGTCTTTAACTCCTAGACTGAATTTTTTGCTAATGAAAATGTAAATGAAAAACTATGCTTTGATAAATTGTATGGTGTACAAAGAATGATGTTAGGATTAATTTAAATCCATAAATGTTGGGTTGATATGGTAGGTTCTTCCTAGCTGCAAACACTGGGAGGGGCAGGAGAGAGGGAGAGTTCTTTCCAATATGAAAACCCTGCATTTAATGGAAACAAGTCAAAAATTGTCGTCTTCTCCATGGAATTTTGGTCTTGTAAATGGCTGTAAATAGGATTTTAATATAATAATAATAGCTTATAGTTCTATTGTGCCATATGTCAAGTCTTGCAAAGCACTTTTAAAAAAGTAATGAATGAAGCTTCACAACACTGTATGAGGTAGAGAAATATTCTTATCTCCCTCTGAGATGGAGAAATTTATTCAGAGGGAGGTTATGATCCTTATTTTCTAAAGTGGCCACTAGGGTTAGATGCCTCTGTTTTTTTACTTAATTTAGAGCAGGCCTGCACAACATGCAGCCCGCGTGGGCTCACTATGCGGCCCACGGGGGGGGTGAGTAGGCAAGCAGCAGGGTGAGGCAAGCCAACAGCCGGCAGGTAGGCAGGCTGGTGAAGAGGCCAGTGGCAGGCTGGGGAGTGAGGGTGAGCCAGCAACAGGGGGCGGGGGCAGCGACAGAAGGTAAGAGGCCAGCAGTGGGTAGGCAGGTGAGCTGGTGGCGAGGGGAGCTGGCGAGCCGGCAGCGGGGGGGCTGAGGAGGCGAGCTGGGCGGGGTGGGGGATGACGAGCCGAGTGGGCAGGCAGTGGCAAGGTGGCAGGTGAACCAGGCTTCCACACCCCAGCGCTGGGGAAGGAGGGGTTGTTTCCGTGGGGCGGGTGGCGCTGTGGGGAGAGGGGGGTGTTTCTGCTGGGGCGGGGGGTTTCGGCCCTCAGCTGTTTTCTTTGGAGTAATATGGCCCTCGCCGCTTTACGAGTTGTGCAGGCCTGATTTAGAGCTATGAGGGCTCAGCTCTTCTGAAAAAGAAATTCAAGGTATCTTAAATTGGTAACCCTTAAAATAAGACGCCCAAAATCAATAGTCACCTTGGGAAATGTGGGTCTAAGTGACTTATCACACAGTGAGTCAGTGACAGAGCCAGAAACAGCAATCTCTTGACTCTCACTCTTGTGCCTTAGTCATAAGACCATCTTTCATCCCTTATAGGGCTGAGCTATGCTTTTTTATAAAAATTGTAATTTTGCCTTAAAAAGATTTCAATACATTTGCTTTTTTTGACATGGGAATGCAGAGAGATGTTACTTTTCCCATCATATTTACAAACCACATTACATTACAATAATTCCACTGGAAATTATACCAACCATGCGGTCATTCATTTTACCAATGTCTTTTGATAGCCTGAGAAGATGGCCAATATAGTAACTCTTCTTGCTGTTGTATAGAGAAATGGAATGTAAAAGGGGGGCTTGATCCAGTGGAAAAACTTCCTTTCACTTGAATGGTGCAGAATCAAGTCCATAGAGAACAGGTGCATACTTATTTCATCTGCACAGTTTGAATGTACAGTCAGTCTGCTACTTCTTTAGACTATATTCATAGCCTAATCCTAGTGGGAATTTCTTCTCTTTTCTCTTTTGCCTTTACACTTCAAATTCACTCACTGCAAGAGCAGATACTAGTCATACAAAAGGCAGTGTAATCCTAGCTTTAGTAGAATAATGTGCCAGCATAATTTGCATATACACAAGTATTTTTACCTTGAATATTTATCATAGTGTATATGTGTGTGTGTGTGTGTGTATGTATATATATCTCCATAAGAGGCTTTATTCCTCAGCAGTTTTCTGGAAGTTTTGTATAAAATATATAATTTTAAATTTTCTTAGATTAGTAAATCTTGTTTATGATATTATACTGTTGGCAATGTTGAGACTTGCTCAAAATGACTGGCTGTAGTTGTGCATAAAATTAAACAAGTTAATACAACCATAACACATGATGGTGGGATTCAAAATCGCCACCCACAGTACATCATGTTTTTTGTTTGTAATGCACTGTAATCTTCCTTTCAACTTCAGTTCTTGTATTAAGAATGATCACTCTGTTATCTTACGCATATTGGGCCAAATTCAGTCCTCTGTTACATTAGTGCAATGCTCAGTGAACTCAATGAGAATTACTCTAGTGTAACTAAAAGCAGATTTTATGTATTTTTTCAGTGCTATAGATTATTTTGTGCCAGTTTAGCATTGATTCCATGGGGGATCAGAACACAGAATGGGAACAGAATAGTATACTATTGATTCTAGAACATACTATTGTTAATCATTTAAAATTATTTTTATTTTAAACTTGCAAGTTCTGGAGAAAAACTATGATCTTTGTTCAGTGCAAAGAATAAACTGTAGGCAGAGTTTATTGATCATGATACTTTTTTAAAAATTGTTATAGTGGTTTGCAATAGACAGAACAATTTTTAGTGCAATATATGAGCCATAGGAAAGTAACTATTCCGGTCTTTCTAGATGACCATATAAACCCATATAAATATTTAATTATATTTTGTAAATAATTCAAAAATTGGATTTTCCAATATACACACTGTGACAGGGTCAGGCCAGATGGCTACAAGAGAGTGGTTGAAGGCAGATATATTAGACCTAGGTTAAATAGGTCCCTTTTCCCTGGGTAAGGTAACAGGGAAGGTTCCAGAACACTCAGGAACTTTCTGGAAACAATTAAGCAGACAGGCTGATTAGAACACCTGCTGCCAATCAAGAAGCTGCTAGAATCAATTAAGGCAGGCTAATCAGGGCACCTGGGTTTAAAAAGGAGCTCACTTCAGTTTGTGGTGTGTGTACGAGGAGCTGGGAGCAAGAGGAACTAGGAGCTGAGAGTGAGAGGGCGTACTGCTGGAAGATCCTGTGGTGAGGATAAAGAAGGTGTTAGGAGGAGTCCATGGGGAAGTAGCCCAGGGAGTTGTAGCTGTCATGCAGTTGTTCCTGAAGGCACTCTAAACAGCTGCAGTCCACAGGTCCCTGGGCTGGAACCCGGAGTAGAGGGCGGGCCAGGGTTCCCCCCAAACCTCCCAACTCCTGATCAGACACAGGAGGAGTTAACCTGGACTGTGGGTTCTACCAGAAGGAAAGATCTCTGAGGCAAGCAAAATCCACCTATAAGCGCAGGACCCACCGAGGTAGAGGAGGAACTTTGTCACAACACGTATATAAACACGAACAGTAGACAAACATTTTCATTCATCCTGCAGTTGTCCTGCACCCAGAAGTCCAGAAGCCTTCAATGTTTGCCAAATTGGGCCATTAAAGAAGAGAAAAGAAGTGACACTAAAAATGGAAGTCCACATTTAACCTAACAATTGTGTTGTGCATTCAGTTGGAATGCATATGACTGTAACACACACAGATAACATTAAGGTGTGGTGCAAAGCTTTTAGTGGTATGAATTTGGGATGTATGAGTAATAAAAGTGGAGTGTTTTGTAAAAACCACAACAAAAGAATGAAAACTTTATACCACACTATAATGCATTTTGTTTACATCACAGATTTTAATGTTAAACTATATCAGAAATGTTTTATAGAGCTTACAGATTTTATTGGTAGTCATTTTGATATCTCCTTGGTGTAAAGCTAAGCTGTTGTCGTACCATGAGTCTAATTGTGTGTGTGGGGGCGGGGGGGAAGGAATATACTTCAGATACTTCATTATGCCAGGAAAGTCCAATGCCAGACATGAAGCACTATTAAAATGAATGGTCCTGAGTCTTGATTGTAGTCGAGGAATGTACATCCCAAATGTGGGGGAGGGGTATGGGTGTGTGGAGTGGGTGGGGGGGAGGATTTTGTGTGTAGGGCACTTGCCTAAGATTTGGAAGACCTGTATTTAATATCCTGATCCATCACACACTTCCTAAGTAACCTTGGTCAAGTCACTTAGCTTCTCTGTGTCTCAGTTCCCCATCTCTAAAATGGGGATAATAGCACTTCTCTACATTACAGGAATGTTATGAGACTAAATACATTAAAGACTTTGAGCAGCTCAGATACTACATTGATGGGGGCGGGGTGTGTGTGTGTCATATAAATACCTAAGACAGATATGCATGCACAAAGGTGATTTCCTGCTCTTTTTTGTGGTTTTCTGATACTGGGCTAGCTTTGCCAATCCAGTTCCCACAGTGTAAGCTAGAGCCAGTGGATTACAGGAGTGTGGGGGAAACCCTGACTACAATCCTATTCTGGGGTTGTGGTAGCATAGGACTCTCTAGATTAGCTCTGTCCCACCATAAGATCCACCTACTCTGGGATACCTGTTCCATAGCTGGTTAAGATTCCTTTAGGGCCACATTGTGCCTGAGGTGTGGCACAAAATGCTAAGAGTTCAGCCAAAGATTGAAGCCAATGTTTTTAACTGTATAAAACATTGCTTCAAACTTTCAGTGCCTTCCATATCTCAAGTCACTGGAACTCCAGCTTCTTACAACATATCACAACCAAAAATTCTCCCCGATCTCTACTGTTGCGTGTACCGTTTTTTTGCTGGTTACTAGCATAGTTACTATAGATTGGCTTTGCATTACACATCATAGGAGTATGTCACAGTTGATTCTTAAATATTCTGGGAGTAACTGACTACTGTACATGCTTGTTCCCATTGAGTTATCCACCAATACTGAGACGTGCTGTAGCAGGAAAGCCCTGCTACAGTATGAACAAGTTCTGAGAAGCCAGGAACCTTGTTACTGAATTTTTTGCCAAGTTATCCTGGTTCTATGCATGACAAACACATAGTTCAGATATCAGCACACAATCAGATGTTTAAATCATGGCCATCCAATTCTGATTGACTGCTTGCTATGTATGATGTAATTATGGGATTAATTTATAATGGTTTATTTATATTAACATTTTTTCAATAATTTGACTAAGCTACAAAATACAGCACAAGAAGATACATTGAAAATTATGAACAAACATGTTCATTGAATAAAAGGTTTTGGCTCCTCAAAATAAGAGTTCATTCCTGCAGAGCTCAGGAGGTGCGCTCCAGCTCTCCTCATGGAAAGCCCTGCTACACGTCATTTATACAAAATCTGACACATGTATATTGTAAAACAGTGAGTTGCTGGAGATTCCATTTATTCCATTTTTCATGTGAGACAAAAACCTGCAAAATGACCGCTTATGGTAATTAAAGATCCCATTGCACTTTTTGCAAGAGTTGGGGTGACTGCCCTTGTCTTCTGGCCAAAATCCAATAAAAATATTTAATTATGTTGCATCTACTTACATTTTATAGTTCTTACATGAAAAAAGTATTCTTTACTTCCTGTCCTAGATATTCAGGGAGTACCCCATATACAGCTTAAGAGGAGAATGTGTAAATGTGGCTTTGGCTCTCCGTTGATCCCTGAAAACAGCTGTGTTATGTCACCTGCCAATGGCCTCAAGGAGCCAGTACAGTAACCGGGAATCAGCAGAGAATAAGGAAGCCTGTCTGTGTCCCCTTTCTCCAGCCATACACCCATCCTGGAAATAAGGAAAGGAGTGACTTAAGTAGCCCATGTACTTTGTGGAAATCTTTCTGTGGCCAGTTATGCTGGATTTATAGCCAAAATCTGCCAGCAGTGCTCTCAAAGCAACTGCACTGCACCCAGCAATCCGGACCCCTTTCTCTAAGCTATTGAATGGGGTTAATGGTGCAATTATAATATTTGCCACATCCAATTCCAGTAGTGGCTGGATTTCAGTGGTGGGCAAAGTAATTCTTGTATTGTTTTAATTCTGTAAAGCACTTTGAAACTCAGGAAAGGCAATATATAGATTAATAACATTATTAGAGCAAACTCTTCTTGAAAAAGTAGATGTAAGGAAAAAAATCAGCAGAAGCAGTGGCGGAAATGGAAATTCTGTACGGTAGCATAGGTAGAATTTTTCTCTGATTTCCAGAGAGAGCCAAAAAGGAAAATTAGAATCTGAATGATACGTGGTTGAATTTTCTATTTGTATTTCCCCTTCATACTGTGATTGTTTATAGTTTAAAATATGGTTAATGTGGGATTTCCCTCTCTTATTTTTTTTTAATATGGTAAGACAAAGGTAAACCCATGAAAATATATTCATGACCAAAAGATCTCAACATCTTTTTCCTCTGCTACAGTACACAGCTTTCATTTCAGCTATTGTCTCTTCTGATTTATCCCTGTTTTCATCTACCTTTTCTGGCACTTTGCTCTTCTGATAATTTTATTATTTATATGGTACCTTTCACAAGTCTCAAAGTGTTTTACAGAATTAAAGGGGCATAGAATAGAGAAGATTGACTAAAGTTCTACTGGAGATTTACAAGACTTAATTCTCTTGATAATTACTTTATATTCCATGCTAATTCACTGGGACTAGGACGCTTCCTTTTTGATCCAAAGCTTTGTGCTTGAGATGGCTGTTCTTCTGAAGGGGTGGAAGAGAATTGACTGACTAGAAGGAGCAAACATCTCAAACTGAAGTTAAGCAGTTGCTTGACAAAAAACAGAAAGGAACGCAGGATCAGATGTGCACATTCTCTCTGGTGGTTCTAGCTAAATGGGGAGCTGCTGTTCCCTCTCACTCTGCACCTAAGTTGTCAGCCCAGTTATTGGTGTTATATGTCTGGCAAGTGCAGAGTGATTTCTTTTGGCTGCTGACTGGGATTCTTCTGGAGGCTGTGTAGCTTGGGATCTACAAGAATCTTTCTTTGTAGAAATAAAACTGTCTGGCTGTAAAGTTCCAGATCCAAAAACACAGCAATAATTACCTGAAATACTCCAGTTGTTTTTCATAATTATAAGTTTATGCAGCCATCTTGATTCTGACCTGACATGTAGGGTGTCCCTGGGAAGCTTAGTTCCAGATCCTGATGAGATTCTTGATGATGTGCCAAGAGATCCTAGGGCCTGATCCAAAGTCCTTTGAAGTCAATGGGAATCTGCCCAATGATTTCAATGGCCTCTGCATCAGACCCCTAGAGTCTACTCTTTTTGACTATCGCGGAAGCTAAGGGCGGATGGAGCCCATCTGACACTAACTTGGCATTGGATCAGATGGTTTCCAACAATTAGCTTTACTTCTCAGGCTAGCTGCTATTACTGTTAATAGTTTTTGTACTCCAGTAGCACTTGGCATCTTCAGCCCTATTATGCTTGGTGCTCTGCACACACACAACAAAAAAGACTGATCTTCCCCAAACAGCCTACAGTCTGAGATGAGAGACAAGAGGTGGATACAACAAACAGACAGGGCGATCCCAAAGTAACAACGAACAGTTATCATAAGATGACTAAGCAAAGGTCACAGTACACCAGCTGTCCAGTTAAGTAGCACAGAACCTGTCAAGTATTTTGTAGGCATCACAGAAAAGATGAGTTTTATGGAGGGATTTGAAGGAGGACAATAAGGTGGCATTGCAGATATTTGTAAGACATGCCTTCCATGTGTAGGGGTGACATGGAAGAGGGTGCACTGGTGCTTGTCAGTGCTGTGGGTGATTGCAGTGTTTTCATGAAGACTGACCTTGACATTGCAAAAGATGAGTGACTGTGGAGGGCATGTTCCAATTATCGTTTATACCTCCTCATTATTTTCTAGCATGTCCTTAATAAACTGAGTGATACTGCAAAATGTAGAAGACTGCATTTCATAGTTACTGCATTTGCATCCATTTTATTATCCTCTATCATGGTGGTATTTTCCATACAACCTGTAACAAGAGAGGATTCAAATATGTACATTACAAATACAGTACATGTTGCTAGACTTTATCATTCCTGCCTTTTGTTTTTGCCTTTTGTTAATAGCTCTGTTTTATGGTGTGAGTAGCTGATGTTCCTGTAAACATTAAGGAACATAAGAATGGCCATACTGGGTCAGACCAAAGATCCATCTAGCCCAGTATCCTGTCTTCCAACAGTGGCCAGTGCCAGGTGCCCCAGAGGGAATGAATAGAACAGATAATCATCAAGTGATCCTGTCGCCCGTTCCCAGCTTCTGGCAAACAGAAGCTAGGGACATTCCCTCACTGGGAGCACCTAATAAAACTAAATAAATAATAAAACCTAATAGATGGGATGTTCCACTGATTGAAAGAGATGCTGCTAAACTACATTGCCATCAGTCACCTCCTTCTGAACCTCATATTCTGGGACTGGATGGGACCTCCAATGCAGATTCTTCACTTGGCTGCTGCCTCTTTCCCCACTGTAGTCTGCATGCTCAGGAGAGGATTCATGAGATGATATGAACCTGCTCAGCTGCCTACTCTCAGGGTGGATTGCAGGCTCAGCACTTCAGGGCCTGCAGCCCATCACCCCTTCTCCCTGTTTTTCATTGGCCTCTCTAAGAAATGCACCAAGAAAGAGAGAAGTTCAGATGTAAATGATTGTTATGTGGCAACCTTTCAAGCAAATTGCTTAGCTGCCAAAGGTGGCAGTTTGTATTGTTCTGCATTAAAATAAAAATCTGCCTCATAATCTGCTAGTTAGACATCAGAAATGGGCCAAATTTAGCCCTTCAATTACAATGGTTTCAAACGCATTGAAATCAATAATGTTGCTTTGATATAAAATAGATGAGAATGTGTATCTGTTACACATTTTACAATTTTATATATCTATATATATATAAAAAATAGATAAAGATTTGAAAAGAAACCAAGAGAAGGTCAGTAGGAAGTCATTAAGTACAGTGCAGAAATCACAGAAACTGCATTTGAATTATGCTGTTCTCTTGGGACAGCAAATGTATGCCAGGTCCATTCCATTTCTGAGTAGGAAATCAAAAATTCAAGCCCCCAAATTCCATACAAAGTATGTTTAGATTTTGTTCAGCTAGGGATCCAGAGAGAGGAAGCTGTATGTATTTATTTGGGTGTGGTCATGTTATGACATTGCTTGGAGATAAAAGCACTTTTTATAGTGCAGGGGGAGTTTGAACAAAAAATAAAATTGGGCCGTGTAAGGCTGCAAGCTCTCGGACAATGGCGTCCTTTTTCTGCTGGCTGTTGTTTTAGTGCTCTGTTGTAGACTCAGTCTGGAGGTGCTGGATCATTCGTGATTTTGGGAACATGATTAGGAGCCTTTCACTGCTCAGACTGGCACAAATTGGTAGTGACAAAAGTTATTACCATCTCAGAGCTGATAAATATCCCGTGGAAATGAGATGATGACTTCAGGTCACTTTCTAGAGAAGTAACCACACTAGTTCAATTAAGCTAGTTAAGTGATTTAGGCCACTGGTGGTGTTCATCAGAATAAAGTTTTGCAGGATTGGGTTCTTTATTTCTGTTGTCTTTGTGTGGCCTCTGTCCATGGTGCCAACTGATGTACAGTATTCTCTTATCCACTGTCTGTGCGTGTTGGGTAGGTGACAGAGCACAGGACTGGAAATGTCGAATACGTTTAGGTAGGGCATTTGGAGAATTGCCCTACCTAAACTGATTTTTAGGTTAACTGATTTTTCTCAGAAAATAAAAGTGAATAATCTGATGTTAATCAAGTTACAGCTGGCTGTTTCTCCAGTGAAACAAAGACATCTTAAAATTATTTACTCACTGTTTGTCTAATGTCACATGTGCAGAGAAGGGGCTTGGACCCAAAACCATATAATCTAAATACACAATCTGCAGAGCAAAGATGGGGGAAGCAATGCAACAAAAACAAAATGACTAAGTGGTGAAACAGAACAAGTCTTGTTCAGCCTATGAGTCTGATAGATCTTTATTCTCTGTTTTCCCCTCTTCGCAGATTAGTTATCACATATCTGAGGGAAGGATTAGGCTAAAGGAGTTAATGCTAAATGTGAAGAAAATGCAACTCAAACCCCCAAAGCCATTTTTCTGTATAAAATAAAATTTGAACTGGCAGCACTTGTACCTTTTTATTATAAAACTTCCCTAGAAAATATTTATTAAAATAAAATTGAACTAGATTTAAGAACACAAGGTAAGGTATTTTAACAAGAAACCCCTTTGTTGGATGGCTTCTCTTCCTTTGCTGTGAAAGAAAGCCTGTCCGTACAAACTGCGTTCTAGCTCCATCTATAGGAAGCAAGGACACACACTATTTTGCAAGTCAGCAGATGAATACAAGACTACCCTCCCAGCTTCAATCTATTTTGCCTCCTCTTTTTTTGGAAGCTTGGAGTCCATGCCTGAGCTCTCCAGTTCCCCTCTAGCTCTAAATCTCCTTCCTCAAGCTAGAAGGAAGGAAAAGAAAGAGCTGTAAGAAGGAAGATAACAATGAACCTCTTCATTGTATTCAGCTAGGTTGTTTTATATTATTCAAAAAATAAGCAACAATAAATTCTGATCTAAATCAGCTTCCACTGAAATGAATTTGATCTGTTTTCCATTTGTATCCGTAAGACTGCAAGGGAGCTAAGAACCTCTCAATTGTAGGGACTGAACCCTTACTCCCACTTCTTTCCCCTCTCAGTTAATTTTCTCCTGATTTTGGAGGAAATGTATTCAAATAGTAGCCAACTGAACCCAGGCTGGGACTCAGCTCAGTCAGAATATGCACATTTTCCCAGAAATTGTCACATCTGAGAAAGAAGATTTTTAAAATGAGGTGTTCTGGAGGCCTTCCACACTGCCACATTTCTTTGTAACAACCTGAATGCCCCTGCTCTGACTGACTGAGTGGAGCCATGCCAGTGATGTGCAGGACATGCCCAGCAAGATCACTTATTATAAAGTCTAGTCTGGAAAGTGTGCAGGTATAACTATACTGGCAAGCCCTCCTGGAGCTAGTGCAACATATGCTGTGTGGTTAGCCCCTTCCCTCCCCCCCAACCTCTAAGAAGTTAAAAACAAAAAAATTCCCTTTTTTGACTTTTTACAACTAATTGTTGGTAAAATGGCATGAAAACCACACAATTTAAGTTTATTTTTCTCTTTAGAATTCCTTTGTCATTTCCTTTAGAGTAGCTTTTTTTATTTTAGCTATTGGGGAGGAATTCAAAGTAGTGATATCCTTTGCTTTGCCGGTGCAATTTGGCAGCACATTGTCATGCACTCTGATCCTTCAGTGTACTGTAATTTTAGACCTAACGCACAGGAATTGCCCTCTGGTGAGTAAGGTGAAAGCATTTCATTTCTTAAGAACCCTAATTCTTCGCCTTTTAAAAAGTAGGACCAATATGCCAAATATGATAGATGATACAGATTATAGTCCAAGAGGGATTTGGCTGATCTATTTTGCTTAGAACCTTTAAAAGACCTCTGATCATAGTTAACTGTATTTGTTGTGGTGAGAGCTAAATGATGGTTCATAGCTGAAAGACTAGTTGACATTCATTGAACTGTGCTGACCTTTCCTTTATTTTTATATTGTATGTATTATGGATTGGCTATCCTTTCATTAAACCCAAATTAGTTTTCCATGTTACTTGACTCTGGTCAATTTGCAAGGTATCTTTTGCTTTAGTGATAAACTTCAGAAACTCAGGAAGTTAAATCAGGCTTGAATTTGCAGTTTTATTTTTCTCACTCAAGGAATAGAGTTTTATTTAGTAAAGAGCAGCTTCAACAGACAGATATAATCCAAGAAACATGCGCACAGCTAGTTCATACTAAAGATCTTTAATGGCATAACTATATCAATATAAAAAACTATACATTCACCTGTAAAGTGTCAAATTTTACTTAGACTAAACTTCAGTTTATTTCTAAAGGCCAATTTTTACCTCAGATTTTCATGCATGCATTTTCCATGAATTTGGGACCTGCTCCTGCAATCCTAACTCAGATAAGTAGTCCTTACATGATGGCCACCATCTTGAGTGACACACTATAGAATAAACTGCAGACCTTCAGAGATAAGGTATGAGCTGTTACAGCTTGTGCTAAAGCTGCCTAACTGGGGCTGTAACACTCATATTCTGTGTGGATTGGCACAAAGAGGACCTGTAGCATTTACTCACCAGCAGGGGCACCGGAACTAGGGAGGCTGGGAGTGCAGCAGCACTTCCTGGCTTGAAGTAACAATGGCAAACAAATACATGGCTTCCATCATATACAGGGTTTACAGTTTTGTTCCATGGTGTTCAGCATCTCCATTATAAAAATTTGTTCCAGAGCCACTGCTCACCAGTGCGTTACAGTGGTTCTCTTCAGTGGTAACACAAGTTGGATTCAGTCCATGGAGAGCTACAATGTGTCCTGAGGACACTCTTCTATTCAAGGCCCCATGTAATGTATGACAAGCTGATCTATTCGGTAGTAAGACCCTGTATTCCATAGCACATAAGCTATGACAGCTTCAAAGAAATTTTAAAAAAAATTAAGATATTTTTATTTAACAGAATATGAGAACAGTATCTTTTCTTATTTAATTTTAATACTATATTCAGTTTTACACTGCCCTTACACCTTGAATTGTTCATATACTGCATAATTTTATATGGAAATGCATAATTGTATTACATAGTGTTGCAAAGGAGAAGCTGGAGCTATTGACAGCTAGGGATACATTTGGGGCTTTTGGCACCTGAGAAGATGTGGGATAATACATTTTGGTGGGTATTAAAATGAGTAGCAGGGAAATAGTTAATGTTG
This sequence comes from Macrochelys suwanniensis, assembly GCA_033296515.1. Taxonomy (NCBI): domain Eukaryota; kingdom Metazoa; phylum Chordata; order Testudines; family Chelydridae; genus Macrochelys; species Macrochelys suwanniensis. The sequence goes on from CM065780.1 coordinate 45,884,016, forward strand.
ACACTGAAATTTACATAGCTAATTTTGAATTTAACCCTTTCTTCAACTGACAAACATTTTTTAAAAGGCAGAAAATTAATCTCTCAAGTCAATGATTTTAGTGTGAATAAAAGAATGGCATAAATGTAATCCATTCTTATTACAGTTTAAAGACTAAACTTGTAGACCTGAGTGTCTCATTATGGCAAGAAAATATATAAAGCTTTAATGAGTTGGAAGCCAGTTGTTTAGTACAGGAAAACAAAAACAATTTTGAAAGCTTTTAATGTGCATATATTAATGGGGAAAGGTAAACTAATGACTGATTACATCAAGAAGGTTAAGGTGTTTAATGCCTATTTTGCTTCAGCCTTCACTAAAAATATTAATGGTGACCAGATACTCAACACAATTAATATTAACAAGAGGCAAGGAACCCAAGGCAAAATAGGGAAAGAACAGGTTAAAGAATATTTAGATAAGTTAGATGCATTCAAGTTGGCAGGCCCTGGTGCAATTCATTCTAGGGATACTTAAGGAAGTAGCTGAAGCAATCTTGGAACTGTTAGCTATTATCTTCAAGAACTCATGGAGAATGAGTAAGGTCCCAGAGGACTGGAGAAGGGAAAACATAATACCTATCTTTAAAAAGGGGAATAATGAGGATGTGGGGAATTATAGATCAGTTAGCTTAACTTTGATACCTGGAAAGATACTGGAACAAATTATTATTCAATTTGTAAGTACCTAAAGGATACTAGGGTTGCATGGAATAGTCAGCATGGATTTGTCAAGAACAAATCCTGCCAAAGTACTTCACTTAGGAAGGAAAAATCAAATGCACAACAACAAAATGGGACTGGGTGATGGTATTGCTGAAAATGATCTGAGGATTATAGCAGATCACAAATTCAATATGAGTCAACTCATAGTTGCAAAAAAGGCCAATACTATTCTGGGGTGTATTAATGGGAGTTTTGTATGCAAGACATGGGAGGTAATTGTCCCGCTCTATTTGGCACCGGTGAGGCCTCAGTTGGACTACTACGTCCGATTCTGGAGCCACACTTTGGGAAAGATGTGGATAAATTGGAGAGAGTCCAAAGGAGAGTAACAAAAAGGGTGAAAGGTGTAGAAAACCTGACCCCTCAGGAAAGATTGAAACAACTGGGCACGTTTAGTCTTGAGAAGAAAAGAGTAGTTAAATTCTGGGGCAGGCTTCTAAGGGAAGTTGTAGAATTTCCATCATTGGACGTTTTTAAGAACAGGTTGGACAAACTCCTGTCAGGGATGGTCTAGGTTTACTTGGTCCTGCCTCAGTGCAGGGGTTTGGACTGGACTTCTTGAGGTCCCTTCCAGCCCTACGTTTCTATGATTGATACAAGTCTTTGATATAGTGAAAATCATCAAGAGCCTAAATTAGTGAATGTAGTCTTCTACTCACATTAGATGCATTAATAGAGCTAAAATAAATGCTTGAGAAAAAAGCAAGGGGATTAGATATAACTTGTTTTACAGCTTGATTTCAACCATATTAAATTGCTTGTAAGCCTTTGAAAAAAGTCTAACACACCATAAATAAATCTATTTGTACAGTTAAAGGCTTAGATTTGAACCACTAGGCTAAATCAGTCAGACATAAGTGTGGCAACTATGCTATCTGCATATCCATATGGGGTTTAGTAATACTGAGCAATCCATCTTCAGTGTAAATTCTTGAGAGGGAGAGTGACATCAAAGCTGCAAACTATTTAAAAGATTCAATAATACAGATTGATTTCTTATTATTATTCACATTTGGGGGTTTATTTAACTGACAAATTGGATTTTATTTCCTAGTTAACTATATCTTTCAAAGACCGATCATCATCCAACCTTGAAATAAATGTTACCTGATTAAAGTAGTAAAGGTTAAAACATTTAAAACACATGCTGTAGATCTCAAAAATCAAGTCAAGATGTGTGAGGGTAAGAATTATTAGAGGATTTATGAAATCTGCCCTGAACAAATTAATTCATCAGTTTAGCCAAAGGTCTGTCAATGAATTCAAGAGCCTTTCAAAAAAAGGAACATCTGTTGCATATTTAAAGGTTCTGTTTATATGTGAATGTAGTGGATTATTCTTTCTGAGAGAGGATACACAGTTTACATGAATGTATTTGGAAGTTAATTTGGAATTGCTCTTATGTCTTTGAGGATGAGGGGTAATCCATGGGGGATTCCAAACTTTCTCAGTGATTGAGGAGAATTAGATCTTGATTGAAAATGATAGGTACATTGATAAACCAGGATAATAACATGGTAAGAACAAGCCATTATTGAATAAGAGCCAATACTGGCCTTCCTTCCATTATTTTAATACAAAGAATTAAGATTATATAATATAAAGACATTTTAGGAAGGAGAAGGTGGAATTCTCTCTGCTTTCCTTTGGGCTTTCTGGTATGATTTAGTAATTCAGGCCCTAATTCAGCAAAGCGGTGCTTATGTCCCATTGAAGCCAGTAGAATGTAAGCCTGTGTTTAAGTGTCTTGCTCTATAAGGATGGGATTACTCATGTACTTATGATTCTGCTTAGCTTTAAGTGTTCTGCAAAACTAAGGCCTTTGTTTTGAAGTGACATATTTGTATATTAAAGCACTTTACAACGAACACCCCAGATTCAGTAGAAAACGTACATTTCTGGGCATGCCATCAGGCCACCTGTAGTGGTCCCTCACCCTCGAGTGGGGAGGGAAGCCACTCTGCCTCACTACAGGCAGGCAGCAAGTAACAGTCTATAGGGAACACTTCGGCCCTCTGGGCGGGGCAGAGCACAGTGTATGGTTCCACAGCCTTCTGACTGGGGGTGAGCCCACAACACAGCCCAGGCCTTCTGGCCAAAAAGGGGGGGTTTGGCCACCACCCCAAGGATGGGGTCAGTGGTAGGGGACTGGGCCCAGACCAGGGCTCTAACAGTGGTGGATGGGTCCGCCACTGGGTCAGTGGGGATCCTCCCAAAATAAGCCGACTCTGTCTCCAGCAGCAGAGCCGGACTAAAGTCTCGTTCCCCTGGACTACTTCCTACCACAGTCTGGGTATAGGGCTCCATAGTCCAAAGGTCCTCTGTCTCCTCAGAATGCTTGGCCACTGGCAGTCCCCACAGCTCCTCGGGGCATTCTTTTGATGGCGGTCCTGGCAAGTCCTTAGGATACTTGCCCGTGTCCTCTGACCGCAGGGCACAGCTCCACTTGGGGGCTAGTCTGCCCACCAGGGGGAGTGTAGTGGTCCCTCGCTCTCCAGTTCGGAGGGAGGCCACTCCGCCTCACTATACTACCATATTGTAGTCACCTAGTTAAAACTTTATAGAGTTTTGTACCTTAAATAAAGGGTATTTAATCATACATCACATGAATTTAACCTGTAAATACTATATAGAAGACATTAAAGCCCAAGCTTATACTCTTCCTTCCTAAGCCCGCTCTAGTACCTCCATTTTCCATTAAGGCTGATAATATCCATTTATTTGTATGGCTTCCATTGCTGTTGTACTGGGATCGAAATGCCTCAAACACAAATGAATTTATCCTCACAACAACTTTGTAAAGGTATGGAAGTATCTTCCTTTTGTAGGTGGGGACCTGAGTGGAAAAGATCTGATCAAAAATCCATTTAAGTCAATGGAAAGACTTCCATTGACTTCAAATGGTTTCGTATCAGATTTAGAGAGACTGAAGGCCTAATTTATCAGAGATGTTGAGCACTCATTGCTCCTACTGACTTCAGCTGGTATAGTGGGTGCTCAGCAACTCTGGAAAAAATCAAGCTCTAAGTGACTTGCCCAAGCTCATACAGGAATTCTCTGGCAGAGTCCCACTTCCAGTACTTTAACCACAGCATCAGTCTTCCTGGTCTATAACCTGAGGATCATCTTTGATTTCTCTCTTTCTTCTCCCTCAATTCAGGCTTTAACGAAGTCTGGTTGCTTCTTTCTCCACAACATTTCCAAAATGTACCTCTTTTTGAAGGCCAAATTGCTCATCCATTTCCTCATCTCCTGACTCAGTTACTGCAATCTCCTCTTCTCATGTCACTTCACTGGCTTCCCATAAAGTTTATTTTTTCTCCTCCTCGCATTCAAAGCCCTATATCACACAGCTCCTGTCCACTGTACATCTCTGAACCAGTCTATTTTTTAGTTTCCTTTGCCCTTTCCACTCCACTAATCATGGTAGTCTCAAATTCGGTCATCTCCTGTCACAAAGATCTCTCTTTCTTTCTCCTTGCTGCTCCATAGTGCTTTAAGCACCCTTCCAAATTTGTTTGCCAAGCCTTCAACTTAAGACCCATTTCTACACCATTGCCAACAAAAATACAGGTGTTTTTACACTTAAAAATAATGGAAGTAAGCCTTGAAGTTTGTTTCTCTGAACTGAACAGTCACTTAATCATATCCATTACCCATTTCCCTATTTGCCTATCCCCTGCCTGGTGTGTGTTACATCCTCACTTGTCTGTCAAGTCCATCAGTTAGATTGTAAACTCTTTCGAGTAAGGACTGGTCTCTTCTGTGCTTTCTTTAAAACACTTAGCTTGTTTGAGGACTCTATGAAGTAATAAATAATAGTAATAGTTTACTATAAACAGCATTATATTCTGCCCATCAGTGGAGTTTCATCAGTGTAAATGAGGGCAGAACTAAGCCCATCAACTCTATTTCAAGAGTACAGCATCTTTTATAATGGCTATTACTGGAAACAGTCTGGCTACGCTGCATAATTTTGAACTAGTTATAGCAGTGTCTGTCCCAGGGTATTAGAAAGACAAGGTGGGTGAGGTAATATCTGTTATTGGACCTACTTCTGTTGGTGAGAGAGACACGCTTTCAAGCCCCAGAGGTCTGGGAAAGGGGCTCCCAGGATCCCAGCAAAATGCAGGGTGAAACAGATTGTTTAGCACAAGTAGTTAGCGCATATTATAATGCTTGGAGTATCTTTCTCAGATCTGAAGAAGAGCTCTGTGTGGCTCAAAAGCTTGTCTTTCTCACCAACGGAAGTTGGTCCAATAAAAGATATTACCTCACCCACCTTGTCTTTCTAGTTTAAAATCAGTCTTACCTCCTTTCATTTCCTTTTTAACACACTCTGCATATATTTTGGACTTTTCTCCTTTTGATACCAATTAACTATGGCTGATTCTTGGATTTTTATAGGGCTTTATATGATGTAAAGTGATTACAGTGACTTACAAGAGCTGCAGGCAGGGATACTGCAGCTGGAAACAATGTCATCTAACTTAAATCATTTCTTTCCATTGATGACTTTTTTTGTTTAGTTCCTTAAAATTAAAACCATTCCCTCACAAGGTTAATGCTGCTCTTATTAGCACTGAAGTTTACGGATTGCATCCATCAGTATAAAGACATTATCACAGCAAATGTTGTCTATTCAAGATCATAATCCTGGAATGGTTGGTGGTTTAACAGATTTGGGACATTGGTTAAATTATTGTCTGAAGTGCAGCATTTTGTGAAATGACTGTGGTGGACTTGGATGAACTTTTAGAGGAATATAGTTCACTTAGCAAACTCTACACAATCTATTTCTACACAGAAATTCACAAAACTGTAGTTTATGACATGGTGAAATGCTGTATGCAATGTAGTAGTACTTCCAGTGCAACAGCAAAATGCAAGGTGGAACAGATTGTTTAGCGTAAGTATTTAGCACATATTGTAATGGAGAAAAGTTGTAAGCGGTGATTCTTTGCTGGAAACCACTGCAACTCCAAAACCACTGCACTAGAGCACTGAAATTGAATTGCATTTTGAGAGAATGGATTTAGGAAGAGATGGGATTAATCTTAGAAAATAAGTTGTAGACCTCCACCAAGATTTATAAACATTGAGGATATACACTATTCCACCCTTCACTATGATGTATCTTTGTTCTCTCTGTGTAAATATATACAATGTATATGCATACATAATTACCTACATACACTGGAAAATACATATTTGGTAGTTCTTTTCATACATCTGAAAGAGTATAGAATTGAAATGAAATGAAATGAGTACACTTGATCATATTGTTTTGGTATATAATGTGCAGAAATAAATATAGTAAATTGCAATAGTTTAAAATTGAAAAATATGCACTCAGATTCAGATTTGAAGTTTGGAATCATTAAATCTTGGTTTTGTTTTATGCTCTTCTTTTATGGATGCCCCCTAACTACTTATAGACAAATTCAGACTAGAAATAAGGTGCACATTTTTTACATTGAGGGCAATTAACCATTGGAATAAACTACCTATGGATGTAGGGAGTTCTCCATCACTTGAAGTATTTAAATCAAGACTAGATGTCTTCTAAATTTTATTCAGTAGCTCAAGAAGAAGGTATGGATTGAATGCAGAGTAAGTTCTCGGGCCTGTATTATGCTGGTCAGATTAGGTGATCATAATGGCCCCTTCTGGTCTTAAAATCTATGAACCTATGTAATTGTAGAAAATATAATGAATAAATACTGAATTATTTTGGCATAGAAAATGTTTTAAATTGAGATTTTGCATGTGTGTACATGCACATTTGATTTAGAGTAAGGGGGTAGGGTGCATTGTAGTTGGTCATATGCTGGAAGTCCAAAGTAGTTTGTTGTGGCCTTGAGGAATCTGAGAGTGTATTTGGCTTGGATAGTATACTTGGGAATTGAGGGATATGAATGAAGATGGTATTACCTGATGATTTTCTTAACTTTTAGTGACTGTGTGATGGTATTTGCATCTGAACAGCCTTAATGTCAACTAGCAAAGGGTGTTTGTTGTTTGAGTGATAGTATGTAGATGACACCTTTTTCTGAATGAAAACTAAAATAGCTGTATTTCCCATAATCCTATTCTTTTTTCATGTATTGATGAAGAGAATGTGTATGGACTATCAACTTTAATCTAATAAAAGGAACCCACAACTTATTTTTTATTAAAACTAATAGAATGTCACTCTGATATGTTTTTGAACATATTTCCCTTTACTGTAATTGGTTTAATAATTCCTTTGATTATTTGGAAGATCAGCCTCTACCATGTCCTATTATTGCTCTTATTTTCCTTTTTTCTTCATTTTGACCCTATACTGAGGACTTCAAAAGCAAAGCAATTGGCAAGTTTAGTATTATATTGGACCTACCTACTTCTGATGTCACATTTCATAAATTGGTAGTAGGCTTAGAAGTTCAAGTTTTAATCAAAAGCTGTATTTTCAAATGCATTTCACATTTTTCTGGAAAATATCCCTGTGTGTAGTGTTTGTATTACTGCTTTGATACATTAATTACCCTAACAACCTGATTAATCAGAAATAATCTCTGACCTGGTCCCAGAAGTCTGTGGTTTCTGACTCCATGGAAGTCTGATCATGCTAGTAATAAAGGTCAGCCTGCTAAAAACAAAACAAAATAAACTCTACAAGAACAAAATTATCCCCTTTCCTCCATAAACACATAGTCATCCTGGGCAGTTTTGCAGGTCCCAGTTGATGAATTATTTATTTGACTAGCCACTGTTTGCATTTAAACAATCAGAAACTTTTAACTGAAATCAGAGGAGGCTATATATTAGCGTGTGTCTGGGAGATGGAGAGAGAAAAGCATTTACATCCTGATTTATTTTAAAATCACACACACCAAGCACATTATGGCTGGCACAGCTAACAAGGCAAACGTTTGAAAAGAAGCAAAAACGCTCTGAAAAATATACATCTTGAGGTTGATGATTCTCTCTTTTTGGCGGCATGTGTTCACTACAGCAAAAGCCACATAGCAACAGACCTGCACGGAAACAATGCCGTCTTTGGTGGGGTTATCCAATTATAGTGATGCCTCTCTGGCTGGAATTCTCGTTTACAATCTATTTGGATGGCTAGCCATAATAAACAAATAAATAAAATCTGGTACAACTACCAAATTAGTTGTCTGTTCAAGATTGTGTGATTTTGAGTGAGGAAGATATGCAGGAGAATCAAAACATGTCTCTTCCTCCCGTATCAGACCATGTTTGCATCTCATCTGATCTTGGAATAGCTTTTGAACAGTGTTTTCTACCAGCTAATATAGGCAACTTGACATCAATTAACATAAACCACAAATTCTTCAGACAGTACTTCTTTTTCTTCTCTTTTTGCAGTGACTTTATTTTTTTATTTCTTTTCATATGCGTTGGTGTCAATAAAACTCAAATAACTGGATTGCTGAGAATAGAGGGAGCAAAAACTTAGTCTTTGGTTGCCTGGAATCCTTTTTTGTCCTTAAAAAAACCCAAACTCGGCTGTAATCTCCATAAACCATTTTTAAGACTACTATTCCTGATGGAAAGCGCTGTTCCATTTCTGAAACCATTTTGTTTTTGTAAGGTAAAGTGAGTAACACATAATAAAAGATTCTCTGAAGAATAATTATGTTGATTCAGTTTAACGAGGCCCAGAGTACGACTGTGACTGGTCAACCGGTCTTCGGAGTATTCGTGTGCCTTTTTGAAACATATAGAACCATTCTACACAAGTATCTGTTACAAATGTAATAGAAGCAACAAGCCTCATTACCCAGTCCCCACTCTGAGCAGCCATGAAAGCAGAGTGTTGCTGACATGATCCATTTATGAACAATATTTATTTAAGGATGAAACTTCAGATTTTCCTCAAGTCCTTTAACCAGACACATTGGGGAAATGAATCTACTTCATAACACTTGTGGAATCAGTCTCTCAAGATTAGTCGGGCTAGGCAACACATCATCTGGAAGACTAACTTTAAAGGATAGTTTAGCAACTGGTAATTATAATAATACCATTCTTGCTTCTGAATGGGTTAGTCCCTTGTTGAGAGAGCATGATTTGACACAATATGATGGATAGCTATATCTGATTTATTAATATTAATTTAAACTTCTGAAATGTTATATTTTCTATATGGAAGTCTTGTCCAAACAGCTCCCATGGGGTGCTTGCTAGTGTGTCCAGACTTGTATTTCCAATGCTGTAGACTGTGGAATTGTACAGAATAAGATTTTATAGGTGGATTGTCGGGACTATTTATTATGCATGTGAGGTTGGAAGTGTGTATTTGATAAAGATATTACTTATTGTGCATATCTTTTTTTTGTGCTGGGCCAAAGGGTGAATCAGACACAATTTGGTTTTAGAAGATGATTTAACTGGTGTAGCCAGACCTCAGAATGTTTGAAGAATAGATAATATAGTTGTATGTTTATACCAGGGCTGAGTTTCTACCACAGGCTTCCTGGGAGTTGAGACATACACTTTCATAAGTGTGGAATGTATGACAATATGCCTATGTGACAAACTATATACTTGAGAACAAAAGGACTTTCTGATATATGAGGTGTTCGTTTTGTTTAATTCAGATCCCACAACTAAATTCTGAGCCCAGTTTAGTAACACTTTTCATGGCAGCAACCCATGTCTAATTTTCACTGTAGTTCCCAGTGACTGGAGTAGGACTTGTGGATGGTCAGCACTTCTGAAAAACAGTCAGTTGCTTTTATTTCAAACTGAAATAGAGGTTGTCACAATCCTGGCTAGCTCCCCTTTGTAGATACTTACCAGGCAGCTGTATTTGGACCTACACATTGGATCTGTGTGATTTTTAAGCTCCTCTGGCTCTGGGCAGGCTCCAGTCACAGGCTCTGGCCTCTCAGGCTCTCTTCGCCAGGCAGACTCTGTCTGGTTCCACTTTGAGGGAATGGGGCTTATAGTCTAGATGCCCTAGGCCCCCAGGACCAGTACTGACACCCCAACCACTCAAGCACAGCCTTCCCAGAACTCCACCCTCATTGATGCTCCAGTTCATAGTGTAACCCTGCAGAGACACTTAACAGCTGAAGCAAGGAAGACACAGACTTTGCAGAGGAATTTCTAAAGCAATCATTCTTTTATTTATAGACAAAGCACAAGAGATACTTAGATCTAGGCAAAATAAGAACACTTGTACATAATTTCTTCACTTCCTGGAGCATGTTCTTTGAGTTTTGGTCTGTGCCTTCAGGGGTCCGAAATCCCTTCTCCTGAACTCTTGGCTGAGGCCATGTCCACACTATGAGCACTACAGCAACACAACTACAGTGCCGCAGCCAGGGCCGGTGCAGGGAAGTTTTGCGCCCTAGGCGAAACTTCCTTGCACCAGCCCTGCGCCCCCACCCCCAGCTAACACCGCCCCCCCTCCTGCGCCCTCCCCCCCCAAGCTAACACTTCCCCCCCCCAGGCAGCCAGTCCCGCCTCCCCCCACCCTGCGGGCCGGCAGCTCAGCCCCCTGCCCGCGGCCAGCCGCCCTCCCGGCTCAGCCGCGGAGCCGGGAGGGCGGGAGGCAGCTGCGGCCATCTGCCCCCCCGGCTCCCGCTCAGCCCCGGAGCCGGGAGGACGGGAGGCAGACGCGGCCAGCCGTCCCCACCCCCCACTTCCGGCTGAGCCGCGGAGACAGGCGGCAGCAGTGGCCAGCCGTCCCCCCGCTCCTGGCTGAGCCACGAAGTGGGAGGGTGGGCGGCAGCCCCGGCCAGCCGTCCCCCCGGCTCTCGGCTCAGCCCCAGAGCTGGAAGGGCGGGAGGCAGCCGCGGCCAGCTGCCCCTGCTCCCGGCGGAGCCGGGAGGGCGGGTGGTAGCCACGGCCAGCCGCCCCCCGGCTCCCTGGGCAACCACCTAGGGTTGCCTAGTGGGCGCGCCGGTCCTAGCCGCAGCTATGCTGCTGTAGCGTCCTAGCAGAGATGCTTCCTACAGCAATTGTTGTTGTCAATGTAGGTAATTCACCTCCTGAAGCAGTGGTAGCTAGGTCAAGGGCTAGGCTGATGAAATAATTCTTCTGTGTCTACATCAGGAGTTAGGTTGGCTTAACTATGACCATTGGGTGAGTAGGAGGGGGCATGTGAATTTTTTGTTTTGTTCCCTGAACCTCCCAGAGTCCATTTTTTTAAAAAGCCACTTCTAACACCTTGTTTCTTTGTTCCTTCTTTTCTGCTGGGCATTTTCAACTGCTCCAACCCCTGCTCCTGGGTAGAACAGGTTTTCCCCTATGCTGCAGCCATCCTATTGTTCTAAGGTGCCTCAAGAATGGAAGGCTGTTCAGCCACTGGACCCAGCCTTATGGCAATGATCTTCTCTCCTGTTGATCTCCTCTCTCTGACTCAGAAAACAAGAGTTGACATGAAGAGCCATAGTGTTACACGTGAAATGATTTCTGTTGGTAGACCACATCTGTAAAAGAGCACTTATCCTACCCTTCTCCTCCCTTTGGCTGTAACACTTGTACTGTTGGATTAAGAAACCTAAACCAGAATAGAATTCATATTTAGGTACAGAATTTGGATAAATATTTGAGTGCTGAAGAACTATTAACTGAAAATTGGAAGTCCTTTTACAACATTTTTCACACAGCAAATATTGTATGAGATATTTTAGGCAGCATAGCAAATAATTTCTAGCTTGAGCTGGAAAGAGCAGATTTCTTGAAAGAGGGAAAACTTTTAAAGATACAAACAAATGGAAATCCACTCGTTGGCTTTTCAAAAAATGTTCATTATGAGCCTGATCCTAAAGGGGGTTTGCATAGCAAATTCCTATTCTCAATGGGCCAGAATCTCTATTGTGCTTCAGCCCTTTTACATCATTCAGGTGGTACAGGAGACAGGTCATGGTTGTAAATGGCCAACAGAGAATTTATCTGGCAGAGAGGAACTCCTGCATGGAATAAATCTGGCAGAGCCAGCTCCTGTGCCATCCACCATAGTGCAAGGGGATACTGGAAAAGAGAGGGGGCCTGGATGTGAAGGAGAATTGATCCCAATGATTTCAATGGGAGTTCTGTATTTGGGCCCTAATTCTGCTCCTCTTTAAGACAATGACAGTTTTTTCATTGACTTAAATGGAAGCAGGCTCAGGCCTCTGGAGTACTTACAGGATTGGGTCCCCTGTTTGATTATTAACAAAGTTAGTGTGTTTAAACAATAGCTTAACACAGTGCCCCTTCTCTTATTTGATTCTATAGCGAAGTCACCATGCTGAATTTGTGACATCCCAGAAATATGGTGTAATCTATGCAGAAAATGAATTCACCACAGTGTCAAGTAGAAGAGCAGCTGTGCTATGATAGAGTTCTTATTAAAACACAAATATCTCCATAAAAATCAAACGTGGAAAAATCCTGGTTAAGTAAACTTTTTGATATAAATGCATCTTGTCTTCAAGTATAATCCAATGTGAAAGCATCCTTGAAAGAAGTACTGCCTATACTGTAGCTGATTTTCTAAGATATTATGTGGGTGACTGTCAGGGTTCCCTCCCCACTCTAAACTCTAGGGTGAAGACGTGGGGACCCGCATTCAGAGCCCCTAAGCTTATTTTTACCAGGTTAGGTTAAATCCCCCAAGGTACAAAATTCCCTGCACCCTGAGAAATGCTTCTTTCGCTGCCACCATCAAGTATCTAACAGGAATCCAGGAAAGGAATCACTTGAACTTCCCTCCCCCCCAAAATACCCCCTCAAGCCGTACACCCCCTTTCCTGGGGAAGCTTGAGAACAATCTCCCAACCAATTGGTTACACAGTGATCTAAAAACCCACCCCCTGGGTTTTAACACCATAGAAAACAGTCAGCTTCTTAAAAGAAGGATTTTATTAAAAATAAAGAAGGTAAAATCATCTCTGTAAAATCAGGATGGTAACTATTTTACAGGGCACTATATTTCCAAACTCAGAAAGAATTCCCCCTCTGGACAAAACCTTAAAATTACAGAAAACCATGAATAACCCCCCCCCCCCCGCCGCCGCCTTTTGCCCCTTCTAACACAGGGAATACACCAAGCCGAAATTAAACAGAAATCTATGTGCTATGCTATCTAAACTTACTTCAGAAAAGGGAGGTTTGATTTTTTGCAGGTTCCTTCTGTCTTCCAAGATCACTCTCTCTCTGACAAAGACACACACTAAAACCTTCCCCCCTCCCAAAGTTTGAAAGTATCTTGTCCCCTTATTGGTCAGATGCCAGCCAGGTCAGGTGTCAGTCTGGCTACCTGCATTTCTTAACCCTTTACTGGAAAGAGGATTTTATAGCACTGCATCAGACCCTCTCCCCCTTCCCTTCATATTTATGACATGCCCCCCAAATCACCGATAGTGTGAAACACTGGCTGTGATTTCTTCCTGGAGCTCTAAAAGAAAACAAAGTAATAAGACACATGAATATCCAAATATACTAATAACTGGATAAAGACTAAACAATATTGTCCACATTGCAAGGACGATTTTAACCAGTTGGTTCGGGGAAACTTTCACGGGAGAGTGCATCAGCCACTTTGTTAGAAGCTCCTGAAATGTGTTGTATTTCAAAATCAAAATCTTGGAGAGCCAAACTCCATCAAAGGAGTTGTTTGTTATTTCCCTTGGCGGTATTAAGCCACTGTAGTGCAGCATGGTTGGTTTGCAGGTGGAAACGCCGTCCCCAAACGTATGGGCGTAGCTTTTCCAGAGCGTAGACAATGGCGTAACATTCCTTCTCACTGATTGACCAGTGGTTTTCCCTCTCAGACAGCTTCTTGCTGAGAAACACGACAGGATGGAATTCTTGATCTGGTCCTTCCTGCATTAAGACTGCTCCCACACCACGCTCGGACGCATCTGTGGTTACTAGGAACGGTTTATCAAAGTCCGGGGCCCTTAGCACAGGGTCAGACATGAGTGTTGCTTTAAGCTGGTTAAAGGCCTTCCGACACTCATCAGTCCACTGAACCGTATTTGGCTGGTTCTTTCTGGTTAGGTCAGTTAGAGGGGCGGCAATTTGGCTGTAGTGTGGTACAAATCGCCTGTAATATCCGGCCAAGCCTAAGAAAGATTGGACCTGTTTCTTTGACTTTGGGACAGGCCACTTTTGGATAGCCTCCACCTTGGCCTGTAGGGGGTTAATAGTTCCTTGACCCACCTGGTGTCCAAGGTAAGTCACTCTGTTGAGGCCTATTTGACACTTTTTAGCCTTAACAGTTAGTCCTGCCTCTCGTACGCGCTCGAAGACCTTCTGGAGATGCTCCAGGTGTTCGGCCCATGAGTCAGAAAATATGGCCACATCGTCAAGATAGGCAACTGCCGATTCTCCCAATCCCGCTAGGAGACTATCTACCAGTTTCTGGAATGTGGCAGGTGCATTCCGCAGCCCGAAAGGGAGCACATTAAATTCATACAGCCCGACATGGGTGATGAAGGCTGACTTTTCCTTGGCGGATTCATCTAGCGGCACCTGCCAGTACCCCTTGGTTAAGTCTAAGGTGGAGATGAACTGGGCACGTCCCAGTTTCTCCAATAGTTCATCTGTGCGAGGCATTGGATAGTTGTCTGGGCAAGTCACAGCATTTAGCGTACGGTAGTCCACGCAAAAGCGTATTTCCCCATCTGGTTTGGGGACTAGAACCACGGGAGAGGCCCATGCACTGCTAGAGGGACGGATTATACCCATCTGTAGCATGTCTTGAACCTTCCGTTCTATAGCAGTTTTGGCGTGAGGAGCCACTTGGTAAGGTCGGGCTCTAATTGGGTGGCCATTACCTGTGTCAATGGAGTGGTATGCCCGTTCGGTCAGTCCTGGGGTGGCTGAGAACATCGGTGCGAATTTAGTGCACAGCTCCTGGATTTGCTGGTGCTGCATACGTCCGAGGATCATTGAGAGGTTCACCTCTTCCACGCCACCGTCATTTTTCCCTTCATAGTAGACACCTTCAGGCCACTCAGCGTCTTCTGCTCCCTGGGCAGTAAACTGACAAACCTTCAATTCTCGGGGGAAAAAAGGCTTTAGAGAATTAACATGGTACACTTTAGGCTTGAGAGTTGTGGTGGGGAATGCTATGAGATAGTTCACAGCTCCTAGGCGTTCTTGGACCGTAAATGGCCCTTCCCATGACGCTTCCATTTTATGGGCCTGGAGCGCCTTCAAGACCATGACTTGGTCCCCTACTTTAAAGGAACACTCTCTGGCATGTTTATCATACCAGGCCTTTTGCTCTTCCTGAGCCCCTTTTAGGTTTTCTCTAGCAAGGGCTAAAGAGTCTCGGAGGGTGTTTTGTAGGTTGCTTACAAAGTCCAGAATGTTAGTTCCCGAAGAAGGCGTAAACCCCTCCCATTACTGTTTCACCAGCTGTAATGGCCCTTTAACCTCGCGGCCATACACAAGTTCAAATGGTGAAAACCCTAAACTGGGATGTGGTACAGCCCTGTAGGCAAAGAGCAACTGCTGTAACACTAGGTCCCAATCGTTGGAGTGCTGGTTTACGAATTTACGTATCATGGCTCCCAAAGTTCCATTAAACTTCTCCACCAGACCATTTGTTTGATGGTGGTAAGGGGTGGCAACCAAGTGGTTCACCCCATGAGCTTCCCACAGGCTTTTCATGCTTCCTGCCAGGAAATTAGTTCCTGAATCAGTAAGGATGTCAGCGGGCCAACCTACACTGGCAAAAATCTCTGTTAATGCCTGGCATACACTTTTAGCCCGGGTGTTGCTCAGAGCTACTGCTTCTGGCCATCGGGTGGCAAAATCCATGAAAGTCAGTATGTACTGCTTTCCTCTGGGTGTCTTTTTCAGAAAGGGACCCAGAATATCCACAGCTACCCGCTGAAATGGAACTTCAATTATGGGGAGTGGCTGGAGAGGGGCTTTGACCTGGTCTTGGAGTTTTCCCTCTCTTTGGCACACCTCACAAGACCGGACATAGGTGGAAACATCCTTGCCCATTCCCTCCCAGTGGAATGACCTCCCCAAACGGTCTTTGATTCTGTTCACCCCAGCATGACCACAAGGATGATCATGGGCTAAGCTCAAGAGCTTTAGCCGGTACTTAGTCGGAACCACCAACTGTCTCTGAGGACGCCAGTCTTCCTGGTGTCCACCAGAAAGAGTCTCCTTATATAGAAGTCCTTTTTCTATAACAAACTGGGATCGATTAGAAGAGCTGAGAGGCAGTGGGGTGCTCTGTCCCACTGTTCAAGCTCTCTGTAGGCTTTCATCTGCTTCCTGCTCGGCTTGGAACTGTTCCCTAGATGCTGGAGACATCAGTTCCTCACTGGGTTGTGGACCTGGGCTGGGTCCCTCTGGAAGCGATGCAGGTGATGGGTTTGTTTCCATTGACTGTGAACCGCTCTCCGCTGGTGCACAATGTGGTAATTCAGGCTCTGGCTGAGCCTCTTGTATTGAGTTATCGGCTGCTGCTGCCATTGCAGGCTCGGTGGTGCCCTTGGGTGTTGGCACTGTAGATGGGGTTGCAAGCGCTGGACTCAGTGCTGGCAATGGTTCTGGTTGCTTTGCCAGTTCCGGTTCTGAGACTGGCTTGGGTCGGGTTTCTGTGATTGGATCTAGAACGGCTGTTGCAGTCGTTGGCAGGGTATCTGGTTCCACCACCTCTATCCGGGTCTCTGGTAGTACAGATGGGGTTCTGGTGGAAGTCTCAGGAACAGAGCTAGGTGTGACAGCTTGCTTAGCCTGGCTGCGGGTGACCATTCCCACCCTCTTGGCTAGCTTCACACAATTGGTCAAGTCTTCCCCCAGCAACATGGGAATGGGATAATCATCATAGACTGCAAAAGTCCAAGACTGCAAAAGTCCAATTTCCTGACCAGCCCTTGTACTGGACAGGCAACACGGCTGTAGGTAAATCAAAAGAGTTGGACTTGAAGGGTTGAATTGTCACTTGTGCCTCTGGGTTGATTAAGCTGGGGTCCACTAAGGATTTGTGGATAGCCGACACTTGTGCTCCGGTGTCCCTCCATGCTGTAACCTTTTTTCCGCCCACACTCACCGTTTCCCTTCGTTCCAAGGGTATCTGGGAGGCATCTGGGCCTGAGGACCTTTGGTGTGACCCCGGTGCAATGAACTGTATTCTGTTGGGGTTCTTGGGGCAGTTGGCCTTCACATGCCCCAATTTGTTACATTTGAAACATCGCCCAGCTGACTGGTCAGTGGGGCAAGGTGGGTTGCTGGAGAATGGGGTGGTGGGGCAATAAGGGGTCTGGGTTTTTCCTTGTGGGGCGTTGGGCTGCTCCTGGTGAGGGGGTGTGGTCTCGGGTTTTCCTTTCTGATATCTCCCCAAACTATGACCAGGGTTGTTCCTCTCTGCTTCCTGCACCCCTTGTGTGCCAAATTTCCTTTCCCCTCTGCTGATCTGGGACTGTTCGTATTGATCAGCATAAGCAGCAAGGCTGTCTGCTGAGTCCATTTTCTTATCCCATAAACACTGTCTTATATCATCTTTGGACATATTCAGGAATTGTTCCTGAGCCATCAAATCACAAACTCCTTCAAAGCTAGTAACATTCCTTCCCTTGACCCATTTTTTTAACAGCTCCTTTATCCGGTTTACATAAGCTACATTACTTAGTCCAGGCCCTCGGATAAGGGTTCGAAATTTTACTCTGTAAGTTTCAGGTGTAACTTGAAATTGTTTTAAAACCAAATCCTTGAATTTCTCATAGTCAGAAGCCTCATCAATAGGCATGTCATTGAATATGTCCAGAGCACTTCCAGTCAACTTTGCTACCAATAGGGTCATTTTGTGATCATCAGGAATGTGATGGAGATTGCATAGTCTCTCAAAGGTGAGAAAATATTCAGCAATATCATGGGATTCATCATACGGTGGACATAGTCACTCCCATTTGTGGGTTGTTGGGGAAGGCTTATTAGTGTTATCCGGTAGATTCCGCTCCACCCTGGTCTTCTCCATCTCTAGGGCATGCCTCTTCTCTCTCTCCTTCTCCTCCTCAGCATGCTTCCTCTCCTCCTCAGCATGCTTCCTCTCTCTCTCCTTCTCCTCCTCAGCATGCTTCCTCTCTGTCTCCTTCTCCTCCTCAGCATGCTTCCTCTCTCTCTCCTTCTCCTCCATAGCATACTTCCACTCTCTTTCTTTCTCCTCCTCAGCATGTTTCCTCTCTTCCTCAGCATGCTTCCTCTCTCTTTCTTTCTCTTCCATCTCCATCTGTTTAAGTTGTAGCAGTCTTGCATGTTTCTTCTCCTCCTCATCAGCTTGTAGCTGGGCTATCTCAAGTTTAATAGCTGCTTCACTGGCAGTCATCTTAGCCTTTCTGTTTTTAATCTGTCTTAACCCGATAGAGTTAGGAAAAAAAAAACTTGCTTGGGTATTCCCTGTAGGGGTTAACTACCTGCTTTCATATGTAGATACTCTAGCTCCTAGCAGCTTAACCCCTCCCCCCTCCCTGCTTCCAGCAGCTACAGGGAAGAGTCAGAGAGAAGAAAAAAAAATTCTAAAATCCCTGTGTCTGGTTCAAAAAAAATCTCTGGTTCAATATATCCCACCGCTCTGCCACCATGTCAGGGTTCCCTCCCCACTCTAAACTCTAGGGTGAAGATGTGGGGACCCGCATTCAGAGCCCCTAAGCTTATTTTTACCAGGTTAGGTTAAATCCCCCAAGGTACAAAATTCCCTGCACCCTGAGAAATGCTTCTTTCGCTGCCACCATCAAGTATCTAACAGGAATCCAGGAAAGGAATCACTTGAACTTCCCTCCCCCCCAAAATACCCCCTCAAGCCGTACACCCCCTTTCCTGGGGAAGCTTGAGAACAATCTCCCAACCAATTGGTTACACAGTGATCTAAAAACCCACCCCCTGGGTTTTAACACCATAGAAAACAGTCAGCTTCTTAAAAGAAGGATTTTATTAAAAATAAAGAAGGTAAAATCATCTCTGTAAAATCAGGATGGTAACTATTTTACAGGGCACTATATTTCCAAACTCAGAGAGAATTCCCCCTCTGGACAAAACCTTAAAATTACAGAAAACCATGAACAACCCCCCCCCCCCCGCCTTTTGCCCCTTCTAACACAGGGAATACACCAAGCCGAAATTAAACAGAAATCTATGTGCTATGCTATCTAAACTTACTTCAGAAAAGGGAGGTTTGATTTTTTGCAGGTTCCTTCTGTCTTCCAAGATCACTCTCTCTCAGACAAAGACACACACTAAAACCTTCCCCCCTCCCAAAGTTTGAAAGTATCTTGTCCCCTTATTGGTCAGATGCCAGCCAGGTCAGGTGTCAGTCTGGCTACCTGCATTTCTTAACCCTTTACTGGAAAGAGGATTTTATAGCACTGCATCAGACCCTCTCCCCCTTCCCTTCATATTTATGACAGTGACGAATATTAATGTATCCAAGGCTGGGTTTGCGACACTGGAGTGTTTTATTCTGTCAGTTTTGTATCTGAAATGCTGTCCTGTTTTCAGCTCAGATTTTATATGGTATGTATCTATGTATAAGGGTAGGTATGAATGAATGTATGTATTTAAGTGTGTGATTGATTGTATATTTTAAAAGAATACAAGTTATTTGTTCCGTATTACATTTAATTTTTAAACAATCTCCGCCAACATTTTGACAAGTGTGATTTTAGTTTTATTATTTATATTACATTAATATACTACTAAAGTACTATAATATATTAAGTCAAAGTAACAAAGTCCTAGGAACATGAGTCTTTGCTGAGAAATGAGGCAAGTGTTTCAGGTGTCTGTTTGGATGTTTTTGTTTTGTTTTTTTTAAAGCAAGTGTGCCAGCTATTGAGTTGAGAATTAGTGATGTGCTTCTGTGTACACTGAAGCTCTTCTAATTAGGGATAAACATAAGCTTATTGGAAATATGGGCTCTATTACACTAGACTTGCTTTCACAAAGCTGGATTTTTTTTCCATGTAATATTGGATGAGACTTACAGTAATGCCACCTTTCCTCTTCATAATACTATATTGATCCTATGAGGCCACTCTCGCTAGCCCAGTACAGTAGACTTGCATTTCAAATTCCATGAAGTAATTATTTTTATTGCTTGTTTACTTCCATAATGTTTTCTAAAAAATTATGCTTTTAAATCTTCTTTTCACTATTGATTCTTCTATGAATGGCAGCTGCATTGGGAGGAAGTGCAATTATTATACATCCAGCTACCATACCAGCTATATTTTGCCCCACCCAAACAACCTCCTGTATTTCAGGCTGGAGTACAGATTGTTGTGGAAGACGGGGAAAAAAAAAAGAATAATTGGGTAAATTGGAAGCTTAACAAAGAATATAGGCCAAAAGAACTGGCAAGCAACACTGCCCAATAAATTAAAAAGGAAGACATGTTTTCTGAGTCAACTCTAACATTTAAGTGGATGTTAGACTTATCACTTATCACTAGGATCCCTAAAAAATATGTGGGGGAGAAGTCTGATCTTGTTGCCAAATACAGAACCAATGTTAATTTATTTTGGGCCCATAGACATTATTTCAAGGGAATAATATTGTATATACTTAGCTGGTTTCAGTTATTCATGTGCAGGAGAAAAGAGACATCAAGTAGGTTGACAGTGTTATTTCTCAAACTGATTCTAAGTTACAGAAATGTATGACATGTAGAGATGTCAATGAAAGAGTTGCAGTCCATAAAAAACAGTGTATAACAACATTCTCTATTTTTCAGAAACTGAAGCCAGCAGGATCACATTAGTCAATAACCAGGCAGGAGGAAATGTAGACAGTCTAATACATGTAGTTGAGTAATGTAAGCAGGTAAAGAACATTCTATCTATTGTATTACCTTGTAATTACAAAGTTTTCTTGCAAGAAACTACTGAATATTTGAGTTAATAAACTCAACGTTTTGTGGATGGAACAAAGGTGGTGTTTTGCTTAATTCTCTATTCCCTGGATATGGGTTTGAGATTTGTTTCTTGGGGGTTTGGAGATTTTTGGGTGGGGGGAACTTCACACTATGTCACTTTCATTTCTCACTGTAAAAATTGGAGGAAGAAGTACTGATTTTTTTTTCAGAGTTATCTCTTAGGATTTTATTGAAGATTTTTAGGACTAAATTCAGAGGTATCTGTAAAATGGTATAAATCAGCCCTCACTACACTATTGTAGCAATAGTAAGAGAGTCTAAAATGGTGTAATTTCCATGCCAAGGAGATTTAAAGTAAGAATCATCCAGTGGTCAGCTCACTGGAATAGGAGTTAGGAGACCTGGGGTGAAATCCTGATCCCATTGAAGTCAATGAAATTTTTGCCCACTGACTTCAGTGCAGCCAGGATTTCATCTATGTTCGATTACTGCTTCTGCTGCTTACCTGCTTTGTGTCATTAGGCAAGTCACTTATTATTAATTTGCATTACCATTGTGCCTATGAACCCAAGTCATGGACCAGAACCCCATTGTATCAGGTGCCGAAAAAATGCAGAACAAAAGACTGTCCTTGCCCCCAAAGACCTTAAAGTCCAATACTAGGTGCTAATTGTTGGGAAAAGTAACAATCATTTACTATATGTTTAAAATGATTCTGGAAGTTATGAGATGAGACGTACTTGTTGTTTATCTCTTGCTAATTTGGAATTTGCTGTATTAACAAACAGCTCTTCTAACCTCCAGTTCTAGAGAACAATACTTGTATACAGCGTTACACACCTTACATGTAACTTGTCATGGAATCTAATTCTGTGTTCATTCAAAGATGGCATCTTCTTGACTGACCTTTTGCTTATTTGGTGGGTTTAGGAGGGCCATAGTTCATAAAAGTACACTGACCTTAAAGTGCTGGTGATTTGGGGCTAAATTTGGGTTTCACAGTCAATGGAAATTTTGTCATTGACTTTACCAACTTGGCCCTTAGGAAACTATTGCACAACGTAATATGTTTAAAATAGAGCTGTCAAATTATTTTTTTAAATTGCAATTAATCACGAGATTTTAAAAGTCACAATTAATCAGTTTAAATTACACTAATAGAATACCAATTTAAATTTATTAAAAATATTTTGGATGTTTTTCTGCATTTTCAAATATCTTGATTTCAATTATAACACAGAATATAAAGTGTACAGCACTCACTTTATATTATTTTCATTACAAATATTTGCGCTGTAAAGATAAACAAATGAAAAGAAATTGTATTTTTCAGTTCACCTCATACAAGTACTGTAGTGTACTCTCTTTATTGTGAAAATGGAACTTACAAATGTAGATTTTTTTTAATATAACTGCTCTCAAAACTAAAACAATGTAAAACTGTAGCGTCTACAAGTCAAAACGTGAAGGAGCATATGAATGTTTAGCATATCGGGCAAATAAAATACCTTGCAACGCCAGCTACAAAAGTGCCATGGGAACACCTGTTCTTATTTATAGTGTCACATGAAAGAGAGAAATGGGCAGCATTATCTCCCGTAAATGTAAAACTTGTCTTAGAGATTGGCTGAACAACAAGTAGGACTGAGTGGACTTGTGAAGTGAATTTAAAAATACTATTTTTTGTTTATCTTTACAGTGCAAATATTTGCAATCTAAAATAATATAACGAGTATTGTACATTTTGTATTCTGTGTTGTAATTGAAATCAATATATTTGAAAATGCAGAAAAATATCCAAAATATTTGTAATGAATTTAAATTGGAATTATATTAACAGTGTGATTAAAACTGCAGTTAATAGTGATTTTTAAAATTGAATTTGTTTTGCGTTAATCGCGTGCATTAACTGCGACTGACAGCCCTGGTTTAAAATAATTTGACGGGGCTTGTTATCCTTGTAGCAATAGTTATAAGAAAGTTGTTAATGCTGGAGCCTAGCTAAATTCCACATTGAGTAGTCCTACTCTGCCTGGGTACGTTGCTCCTGTATTCTGGATACTGTAGTCTTCACTTCCTGTCTTAAATCTTGTGCCTTGCTACCATCACAGGGCCTAATCACATCCGCCACGCCATCAGGGGCTCATTCACCTGCACATCTACCAATGTGATATATGCCATCATGTGCCAGCAATGCCCCTCTGCCATGTACATTGGCCAGTCTCTACGCAAAAGAATAAATGGACATAAATCTGACATCAGGAATCATAACATTCAAAAACCAGTAGGAGAACACTTCAACCTCCCTAATCACTCAGTGACAGACTTGAGGGTAGCAGTGTTGCGACAGATTAACTCCAAAAGCAGACTTCAAAGAGAAACTATTGAACTCGAATTGATATGCAAACTAGATTGCATTGCGTCCGGATTAAATAGAGATTTGGAATGGCTCGGCCATTACGTTAATTGAATCTTTTCCCCTTAAGTTAACGATCCTCATTCACACCTGTGTGACCATCTTGTTTATCACTTCAAAGGTTTTTCTTCCCCTGCTGTTATGGTTCCTCTCAACTAATTCGCCTCTTAAGGTTGGTCTATGCACCTCCACCTTATCATGTTTCTCTGACTGTATAAATATCTGTCTACTGTATGTTTCATTCCATGCATCCGATGAAGTGGGTACTAACCCACGAAAGCTTATGCTGAAATACATTTGTTAGTCTCTAAGGTGCTACAAGTTTTTCTTTCTTATTTTCGTTTTACTATATTACAGTACCTGGTAGAGGTGACTCTCCAGCTATCCGTGTAGTTTAGTCTGTACTTTGTGCTACTTTAACTGAGTGCTGTGGGCACATGGAAATACCCAGTGAAAACATTTGATAGCACTCTCGTTTTAGCCTCTACGCTACAATGTCGCCCCCCCTCCCCCCGGTGGTGCCTGTGGCAGTGCAGGTGGCTACGCCCTGACAGCGCGCACCCGGCCGCTCAGGGCAGGAGCAAGGTGCCTGCAGGGCGAGGCCCTGCAGGTTAGGTACGTGTCAGTAACAGCCCCCCCTGGAGGGGGGTCGCTGGGCCGGCTGCATCCCCGCAGCGGGGGAGGGGCGGACCGGGAGGCGCCCAGCCCCACGTCGGAAGAACAACGCTCCCCACCCTTTCCAGAGCGAGCCGGCCGCGTAGCGCGAGAATTGAGAACATCATCACGTCATTTGCTCCTGGAGCACACAGCCCTTCTGCCGGGGCTGCGGCGCCTTTAAGAGAAAATCCCGTAGATCCGCCTCTTCATCTCGCGGTATTTGGCTGTAGAGCCTGCCTGCCTGCGGAGGCGCCGGCTGGAGGGGAGCAGCCGCAGCGCCCGGTCGTTGCGAGGCGGGTGCAGCCCAGGCAAGGAGCAGGGAGGCGGGTGTCTGCCCCTCCCCCCGAGCTGGGAGAGGGGAGCTGCCCGAGGTCCGGTCTCCCCCCGGACCGTTCCCGCAGCAGCCTCCCTCCTCGTCCTGTTCTCATGCAGCCCCCGCCCGTCCGCCACCCTCGGGGGATCCCGCCGAGGGGACAAGGGAATGGGGCGATTGCAACTGACCAGCGCCAGCCACACCCCCCGCACGGGTTTGCAAACGCTGTCCCTTGAGCTGTCCCCTCCTTATCGACACCTTCCAACCGCTCCCCACTTCCATGGGCGCCGCAGGAAACGGCCCCTTAAATTCTCCCGTTCCAGAGGTGTTTTAATAGTCTCTGGAGCACACCCGTGCAATAGGTTATCTTCTCTCTCCTCCTCTCCCCCCCCCCCCCCCCGCTTTGCAAGAAAGTGATAGAGATTTGGGGTTTATGCAGAATCTCTCCACTTAGCTGTAAATGAAATTCGATGTGCTTTGGAGGATTGGGGTGAGGACTGAGGAGGTATTATGCTGTCAATGCACATTTTGTTACTTCCTAAACACAATGTCCGATTTCGTGATAAAGGGTCACGGGGAGGAGTGGGAAGAAACGTGGGATTGGTTTCTTAAATAGGGGAAATACTAAAATAATTTAATAGACTAATAAAAGGTCCTAGTCCTGCATTATTTGTGCATCTGGAGTTGTGAGTGCAAGGCTTGACCCCTAATGTGTGTATATGTTAAGGAAGATATTCCCAGGTCTGTTGTATTGCTTTCCCTTCAAATTTTAAATACCATTTTGACTCAGGCTGTATTTATTTTCACCAGATTTTAATACTATCAACACTTTTTATTTTGAAACTGATCACACTACCTCAATTAAATTTTAATGGAGGGCAAAGACTAGGTAAGTATTGATTAATATGAAGTGATTACTTGTCCAGCTTTTTATTTATGTGGTTTTCTTCAATGTCTCTATTTGCCCCGTTTGTTCTCTGTAGTCTTTTTATTTTGTCTTATGTTAAAATCTAGTTAAAACCTGATATATGGTTTGTAAGAACAATTAGAAGTGAATTGGAAAGTTTTCATATGTTTAATTCCTGGTTTGATTTGCCTATTGGTCTGATAGTCTGTCCAGAAGAGGTGTATGTACTCTGTTGGATAACATGAATTATTTCCCTTGTTATTTATTAAAAAGTGGGAGCTTGAGTATATATTAAAAGATGATTGAAACATATTGGGTAAGAAAAAAAATCTGTGAAGTACAAGAGTACAGGTTTTTAGTAAATGATATGCCCTGGTATTTGGTATCATATAGGAAAAGGTGATAAAACAGATAATTGGCATGAACATTGTTGTTCATTGGTAAGATGATTTTAACTTGTGGATATTAAAACGCTTAAAAAATTTAGCCAGTTACTCAGTATGTTCTAGCATGGTAAAAATGCTTGCCTGGTCAGTGGATGTCATAAGTCCATTTCAGCCCATGCATTTTGTTCACCGGGGCAGCTTACTAGGATCCAAAGCATAGGCCATTGAGCGGGTAGGGAGTAAGAACATCACAACAGGCTCTCGAGTCCCATCTTCATTGGTGTTATACCTTCAAAGTTGAGTGACTGGCTCCTTTTCCTTCTATCTCTGTTAGCATATGGAATGGGCTCACTGACTTCTTTTGTTACCGTGGATGTCTGGGTATTCTAATTCATGGATGTCACAAGTGCATATGTGGTTATAAATTGAAATGTGCGACAATATCAGAGGTAAGTTATTACTTATTTGCCTTTCAAGGGTAGTTTGGATTAATATCTGTACAATGCTTTGAAGATGTAAAATGTAATACTATTAAGTGACATGTACTGTAAGGGGTTGCATAAATGCTCTGCTGGTATAGTAAAGTGGTACAACTCCCCAAATGTGCTTATACTGGTATAGCTTATTCTCATACAGGAAAGGGATATAAGCACTTTGATATTGGTATAACTGTGCCCACTAGGGAAAGCAAAAAAAAGTTTTATTGGTTTACCAAAAAAAAAAATCAATCACACTCCTGACAGAAATAGTTATACTGGTACAGCAACTGTGTGGGGACCAGATTTGACTGAATCTGCAATGATTGTTGCATTTTTTACAACACTGCCACCTGGGATTTTGTCAAGATGATGGTCTCATTGCCATTACTCTTGGCTTCCTATTCCCTTTCTTTATAATGGTTATGTTCGTTTGCTTCATGTTAGATTTGAAGTTTTTTGTGGGAAGGACTGTATCTTCCAGAACATTGCTTTTCACAGCAGAGTGCTGATCCTGACTAGGAATTGGTGTGCTACCACAATATACTTTTTATTAAAAATATTAATTATATATAATCTTATTCTGTAGGCAGAATTTCTTCATTCACTCTTCACTACTGACATTCTTTTGGCTTTCCATTCTTTTCCTGTAACTGGAAAAAATGGATTTGCTGGCTTAAAAGTAAGGGCTGTCATCTCAAATCACGTTTTTAAACTGCAAATTTTTAGATTTATTTTTGTTACACAGTACACCTAAGATTACTGTAACTGAAAGATTACAGGATTCCCCCCCCCCCTTTTTTTTCTCCAGTTTTTGTGGCTTTTTAATAGCACACTGTATATAGTCAGTTTCACTTCTTTGTTGGTTAGATTCACTTCTAATTTTGCACACTAGCATGAAGATTCATACTTTTTTTTGTGGGGGAGTTTACCTGTGTGCTCTTCCTTAGGTATGCAACAGTAATGATGAGACAGATTCTAATCTTTCAGAGATTAAAGTAAAAAATATTAACATAGAAGAATGTCTAATTAAATAAACTTGTAATTTCTTTCTAATTAATACGTTTATAAGAATTGTCCTGAAAATATATAGATCTCATAGGTGCCAGGGAAGAGAGCAAGGGGTGTGGGGGTAGGAGAGTATTATCTCTCCCATGGATACTTGCGTTGAACCCTAAGAGGGGACCAGTGGACAGGTTTCTCCCCTCCCTCAGGACCCCTTCATGGAGCCATTTAAAAAAGCACAGAAGCAAATGGATGGGTGTTTTCATTTCTCTGGAACCTTTGCATTGGAGTCAGGATGACGACAAGTGCCCAGGAAGGTGCCTTCCTACTCCTCATTGCTGTACCTCATTGCCAGTCTCTCTACTTTTTGGGTGTTCCTTCCCCACAAATAGTTCAGGTGTCTGTCTCTGCTGCTGCTCATAGCAGTAGTAGAGTGAAATTTAACGTTGTCTACACCTGCATAGTAGCAATGAAACTGATCAGTCTTAATTTCACTGCTACTGTTTTGAAGAACTGTGAGCACCAGAGGCAATGAAACTGATTGTCCACAAACTCAGATTTGTAAGGCTTTCTTTACAATCATGATTGCTAAATATTTCTTTAAAAAAAAGACTTGAATTCTATGGAAATTTATGGTTTTAGGCCACCTTCTTACCAAATTGGAAGTGAATTCTTCAGGCCCTGCTATACTGTTTTCTTCTGCTCTTTCCACCCTCAATTAACAGTGTAGACATTTTAAAAGCTACCTCTGTACATGAAATCTAAAAATGAGTGTCGTGGGGCTGATCTGCCCCAAAGGGTGATGGGGTATAAGGATAGATGAGTTACAGCCCCACGGTTGAGTCTGTAGGCTGCCCCTGGTCTCGGGGCTGTGTGGCCCTGTTGCCTTAGTCAGAAGCCTGGCTCTGGCTAGCTGGGCAGTGCGGCCTAGCTGGCCAGCATCAATAGTGCTGCTGAGCTGGGCCACCACCCCAGGGTGGGCGGTGGCCAGGATAAGGGGACCCAGGCCCACCCTGTACATCAGGTCCCAACACAGGGCCCTGTCGGTGGCACGGTTGCCCACCACCAGCTTGGTCAGGATCCTAACAAAATATGCCAAACCTGTCTATGGTTCTACAGCCTCTTTCCCACAAAGTTTCCCTGGGTTTCTTCATACCCAGTTCTCCACAGTTTGATTTCTCCGGGTTTCCACAGTCTCTCCCCTCTCTGCGGCATCCCTAGCCTATGTTTTGTGGTCCATCGCCATCTGGCTGGCCTCCACGTCCTGATGTGCAGGCAGTCCTCCCCCATGAATCATCAGCACACCTCCTTCCTCACTGGCGGTCAGCCCAGAGTGAGCTGCTCTGCTGCCTTTTATATCCTTTCTCCAGTTGGAGCATGCCCAGGAGAGCCAAGGGGTGTGGCCTCCTCGGCCCAAAGAGAAGGATTAACCCCTATTGCACTAGTGCGGGACTGATTCACCCCGTCACAATGAGAACTAATTTTCAGCTAAGTCAAACAACTCTGTTGACATTGAGGTTGTATGTTGAACATAGAAAGAGGGACAGATGCAGTTGTGTAAATGGGCCTTGTGTAAATTCATTGAGAACGTGACCAGCGTGTTGACTAAGAAAAGAGAGTTGTTGGCAACACCACTCTGCTGTACGTTTTTAAATTCATGCACTGAGGCATGTTTGTGTTGGTCCTAAACAAGAGCTTCTTTTCCTCTTGACTTCATGTTGAGAAACAAGGTGGGTGAGATAATTCTTATTGGACCAACTTCTGTTATCAAGAGAGACGAGCTTTCTAGGAAGAGTAGATTCCTTGTTATCAATAGATCAGACTAAATTATATTCAGCAGAATGTCTTTCTGACCATACCATCCTGTCTGATCCCAAACCTGTTGGTTGTTACACATCAGTGGCCCCCTGTACCTGCATGGAGTTCCACTGAAATCGTCATGGAACAACTTGTAGGATTGAGGCTTTAGTCTTTATATTTTTTCATATATGTTTCATTATTGTTTACATTATTTAGTGCTAAATAGCCAGTGAAAACATAATTCTAGTGTGACTTTCATCCTAACCTCCTACCTTATGTTATATATAAGGCCCTTCGTTATTGGTATTTACTGATTTATTTTCCCTGAAAAATTCCCAGGTTTTTGAAAAAAGCCAAAATATATGATTTTACGGGAGTGTGTGTGTGTGTGGCGGGGGGGCGCGCGTGTCTCACCTGAATGTTGTCTTTTTTGGGACTTGGAAGTTTTTCACAGGGCAAGTGGCCTAGGCTGCGCCGAACAGCTGGCGGGGTCAGGAGGTGCTCTCTTTGGCAAGGATGTCAGCACACATGTAGTGCAGCCTTCTGCTCCACTCCTGAGCTGGTCCTTCAGCATAGCGCCATTCTGCTTCCTCTGTGCTGTGGCGGAGTGAGATGGGCAGGGAGCTGGCTCCCAGCAACTGACAGAGACAAGCCCACAGGGAGCGGAACGCTGCACCCCGTGAGTACTAGCCCCTGCCAGACAGAGCCCTCTCCTTCAGTGTGAGAGTGTATGGGGCCATGTTGAAGGGCTGGGATCAGGAGAGAACAATGTCCGCCATCGGAAGCAAAGGGGACTCTGTGCTGGTGGTCTTGGCTGTTGGAGCTAGGCTTCCTGCCCTTCTTGCTCCCCCATCATGCACTTGTAGCAGCCGGTCCCTAGGCACAGAGCCCCATCCAATTCCCCTGCCAAACAGAGTCTGCGCAAGGGAAGCAGAAGGGGCCATGTCGAAGGGCCGGCAGGGTCAGGAGGGCACTCTGCCTGGCAGGGAGGCCAGTATTCATGGAGTGCAGCCTTTTGCTCCTCTGCTGACCATCTCTTCAGCACCCCTGTTGGCTGCCTCTGTGTCAAGGGCACAGAAAGAGAGGGTAGGGAGCAAGGTACTGGAAGCCAAGATCTCCTGACCGATGTAGGGTGTAGAAGGTTTCCTCAAGTGCTACATGGTGAGTACTGTCCCCATGAGTACTGGGCATCCCTCCCCAGCACTTGCTGCCCTTCGTTTTTGTTTTTTCCAGATTTTTCTCCCATTTGTAAAAGTTTTAGAGAAAACTGGTCTACAATTTTTGAGAAGTTGTCTGCTTCAGAGATAAAATGTGCTATTTAGTATGTATTTTGATGTGCTGAATTCAAATATGACAATTAAAACAACTGATTGGCTACTGTTTCTAAGATATTTAAGTTTTTACATTTTATGTCTATGTATATTGTGTAGATAGTAGAGTTTTAATCATAAATTGTAAACCTAGGTCTTTTCATGTGTTTATGGTTGCTTTACATGATATTCTTTCACCTGTCCTGTTTATGTAACACTTTAAAAATCAGCAAAGGGGTTATATAAATAAAATGTATTATGAAACAAAAGGCAAAAAACTATTATGTCCATAGTTTAGTCCTGTTCAGTGTCTACTCGGCGCTTCTTGGCTTGTCTCTTGTATTCATTAAATGGAGCATCTCTTGTCACTGTCCAGCAATAGTCTGCAAGCATTGATGGGCTCCATTTGCCCTGATAGCGTTTCTCCATTGTTGCAATGTCCTGGTGAAATCGCTCGCCGTGCTCGTCGCTCACTGCTCCGCAGTTGGGTGGAAAAAAATCTAGCTGAGAGTGCAAAAAATGTATCTTTAGTGACATGTTGCAACCAAGGCCTTTGTATGCCTTGAGGAGGTTTTCCACCAACAACCTGTAGTTGTCTGCCTTGTTGTTTCCGAGAAAATGTATTGCCACTAACTGGAAGGCTTTCCATGCCTTTTTTTCCTTGCCACGCACTGGCAAATAAGACAAACACTGACAAATAAGACAAACACTGACAAATAAGAGAGCACGACACTGTATGATTTCTAGAGCTGATATAGGGCAATTTGTTCAGCAGAGTGATGTAAGCTTCGTTATGATTGCATCATCCATGACTTCTAGGAATAACATGATGCAATTTATATCATGTATGACGCAATACCAGCTTCAGATTGCATCATTCACTGTTTTGCCTAAAAAGCAAGTACTGTCCAAACCCAGTCATAGATTTATTCATAGATCCAGTCAAAGATGTATTTTAGTCATTTCTGGTTTAAATTGAGATCCCTTCCCTTTATAACTCCGTTATCCTCCGCCATTCCCAAGTCAAGGGTCGTATATACTGACCCAATAGCATCTCTTGAAAACTAGAGCCAATCAACAATTTTAAGCATCATTTTCGTTCTCAGTGACCCAGAATTAGTAAAGTTTGACTACATTTATTTCAGAAGCATTTTGGCTGTAGAGCAGTGAAATCGGATAAATTCCCAGGAAACTTACATAAATAAAAACCAAAAATGAAGGGACTTATTAATATGTATTTTCTCACAACAGTGTTGTTAAAATACTTTGAACGATGCTAACAAAAGTGTAACAAGCGTAGCACTTTTTTCACATAGTTTGCAACATCATCTTTTTTTGTGTTTTTGTTTTTAGACAGGTGGCATGCAGGAGAGAAGTGTCTTGCCCCATCTCCTGAAAGCGGGAAACTTTGTGAAGCCACAATAAAGTCAGTTGAAACAGACAAGAATGGGAAATCATTTGCAATTGTATCATTTTTGGGGTCTGAAGAAAAGAACATATTAATAACGAAACTCTGTAAAGCCAGAGCTGGTAAAGATCCCCGGAATAACTTAATATTTGATGATGAAGATTTGGAAAAGCCTTATTTCCCTGACCAAAGGCTTCCGTCTCCTGCAGTTGCTTTTGAGTTATCTGTAGACGGGGACTGTATCCCTTATACAATTAATAGGTATCTGCGGGATTATCAAAGGGACGGGGTTCAGTTTCTCTATGGACACTATGCTCGTGAAAGAGGATGTATTCTTGGAGATGACATGGGACTTGGAAAAACAATACAGGTATTTTTTCATCTCAAATTATTGGTTAAGATATGACTGCTTTATGAAATAGATTACATTTAAGGGTTAATGCTTTTTAAAAGGCACCTATTTAAGAAGTTTTAATTGTGTATCTAGCTAGAGTCCCAATGTATGTCTTTATATTTTAGGTATTTTGAGAATTACTCTCTGTGCATCATAACAATGATTATAAATGGGGCTTTACACTTTTAACATGCACAGAGTGGCTAAAGTTGTATTTCATTTATTGTCTAGACAGTAATAGTTTTGTGCTGCTTTTGAAATGTACTTCAAGTATACTCCAAACTTGGAGACCCTAGCCAGATTAATTTTGTAAGATCCAAGATGTTTCATTCCATTGTTGTCTCCCAGTCAGAAATGTAAGTGTTTGATTTAGGCTACTAGTCTTATAAGTAAAGATGACAGCTAATGTTAATGCAATAGATAGGATTTTTTCTTATCTGTTTTGGATCGTCAGGGTTGAATGATTCAGTCAAAATTAGGACATTTTAAATCTGGAAGGAGGTTCTTACCCCTCCATTCCTTTTATTTAGTTAGTGGGTTGAATCCTAAAGTATCTAATATATAATGCCCTCTTCTCCCCCTCTCCCCCGACTGATTCCCCCATTGTTTAATTCCTGCCAGAGCCCCACTGATCCATCTACTCCAGTGTAAAATTCTCCCCACCCCCACTTCTGAGAACATTAATTGAAAATTTTCCTTACTCACTTTAGCATTTTCTCACACTGTAACATCATAAACCTTTTCTCTTTAAAAAGGGAGAATAAACTAAGTGAACATTTGGCAAAGTGTCTCTCTAGAGAGAGTATTTATAGGTGTACCACACAATGTACGTCTTCCTCTTGGTGCTGTAACATTCTCAGTTTGAATAAAACTGAACTGCTTGTGTTTGCATAATGCTGCACCTGATCATGCCCGGGTTTCTTGTTACCATGAAGTTGAGAGCAAAGGGAACTAATCAAATGCGCAACAAATACAGTAGATGTAGAAGTATTTTTGTATTCTAAACTGCAAGTATCTCATACAATCTAATAAAAAACATGTATCCAAAGAGATTTGGCAGTCAATTTCAATACCACTAATATTTAAATAACCATTTTGGGTTTCTGCAATGTATCATATTTCAGTTGACTTGTGTCAACATTATGTTGGTAACATTCTTTGACATTCTGCTCACTCTACAAATTCCTCTCAAAGGAGAAGGAATACAAGTAATAACACATGTTCACTATAATGTTTATTGTGTTTACTTTTAAAATATAAACTAAAAAGTTCTTATACTTTTTTCTTAACCTTGATCAACCTGTTTAGCTAATGTTCCATAATACCATCCAAACAATGTAACAACTAATTCTAAAAGTGCAATGTCATTGATAATTATAATGAAAAGTACTTTCATCAGGCTGAATTTAAAAATTTACCTCTGCATACAAATTGCTAGAATATCCCTTCAGATATACAAGGCATAGACTATTTTAGAGAGCAGGATTCCGAGAAGTTTGAATATCAAGCAGTTTGCCTGCAAGAATGGAGCACATAGATGATGCTGGGTGTTAGTGAGTGGCGTACTTGCTGTGCCGTATAACTGTATGGCATAGTTAATTATTATAAAGGGATAGATGGGAGACAAGCTCAGCATGTTGCAACAACTGATTTTTATGTAGTTTGGAATTGCAATGTGATAGACTCTCTAATTGCTACACCAATTTTGAAGAAGAATGCATCATTAAAAGAGTATCTTCTATATTCGCCCCCGCCCCAAGCCAGTGTTTATACTCTGCACTTTGAGCTGCAGGAAGGGCAGTGCAGTGCATATGAAAGTACAAAGGAGGAAGGAGTCTCACTTATTTGTGTAGAAAACATTACTATTTTGAAACCAGTATTATATATATTCAGTCATTTTAATTAACCACTTAGCACATATCAGAAAACCTAATTTACAGTGCTGTAAAAATCTCCTCATGCTTGTTTACATTCTGAGCTTCCCATCCCTGGATCAAATTACAGTTTGATTCTGGAAGATGGCTGGGATGCCTTTAGGAAATCCTAATGCACACAGTGAGTGAGATTTTTTTTTTTCCACTTCTGAAGACTTTTTTATTATAACGAGATGTTCAAAAACACTAGGGCAAATGGTATAAACAAGTCTGATTTCCCCTTGCCCCTTCACATTCCAGTGGGAAATGTTATTGCACTGTTTCCCAGACCCTGGTATATAGTGTATATACCAGCTAACTGACTGTGTAAGGAAAGAGCCTGCAAATGTTTCCTTGTCAGCATGGGGAAAGATGCCTGTAAAAATACTTTCCCACAATGATAATTTGGTCTGTCATTTCGGGGATGAAATACCATTCTATCCTATGACTGATTCAGAGATTAGATTGCAGATTGGAACATTTATTCTGGTTGATTTTATTCTTTTAGGATTTCTTTGAGACATAATTTATCCATTATGGAGCAAAAGTTTAACTTGGTTTCTGTAAATGATTTGTTAAACTTCTATTCAATACAATTTATTTTAGCAACCCCCCCCCCCCACAGTGCTGCTGTAGCTTAGAAACTCTTGACATTTTCTAAACTTCCCTTTTTTGAAAAGTGTGTAATTCAGCCTAAAAATCTCATTTCCAGTTGTAACATTGCATACAAATTCTCAAGATGACAATTCATTTCTCAACTAAATTTCATTTAAATCAGTTGGACTCAGTTTTATTTTCAAAGTCGGAGTTTGGATATGGAGTATTTTATTAACTCTAGGAAAATACTGTTAGGTTTTAATACCACAAGAACATGAAGGAGGTACTGCATGAGGTTAAATTAGCATATTAAAGCTCCAATCCTGCCAACTACTCAGAATAGGTACTCTTCTGTAGATCTTCACAGAAGTCAATGGGGCTCTGGGTGGACCCTGTTGAAGTCAGTGGGACTCCATGGGAATAGAGGTCTGCCCATGTGCAGCAGTTTGCAGGATTTGATTTTAGGAGTGTAATGTTTAAACCTGATGAAATCTTGAATTTCTGAACTACTATTTAAACTCCTCCTTCCCCCTCCCCAAACATATTATCCTACATGGGGCTGGTGTGTCTGATGTAAATTAAAAAAATTCATATTTCAGGCAGCCACTTCCTCAATCCATGTGTCATGCAGAATTACCTTCTATTGCACCATAGTCACAGTGGGGTGGGTTATCGGCAAAGTGCAGGCTTAATTTTAAATTTCCTTACATTTGTCCATTTAATGTTAAAATAACATTGTTTTAACTAGTGCTGTCTAGCGATTAAAAAAATTAATCGTGATTAATCTCACTGTTAATAATAGAATAACATTTATTTAAATATTTTTGAATATTTTCTACCTTTTCAAATATATTGATTTCAATTACAACACAGAATACAAAGTGTACAGTGCTCATATTATATTTATTGTTGATTACAAATATTTGC
The DNA here is from genome assembly GCA_033296515.1 of Macrochelys suwanniensis. NCBI lineage: Eukaryota > Metazoa > Chordata > Testudines > Chelydridae > Macrochelys > Macrochelys suwanniensis. The sequence continues at coordinate 45,919,135 of CM065780.1, forward strand.
ACTGTAAAAAAACAAATAGTATTTTTCAGTTCACCTCATACAAGTACTGTAGTTCAATCTCTTTATCATGGAAGTTGAACTTACAAATGTAAAATTATGTACACAAAAATTACTGAACTCAAAAATAAAACAATGTAAAACTTAGGACTGAGTGAACTTATAGGCTCATTTCTTGTTCAATTAATTGCTCAGACAAACAAGTTTGTTTACATTTGCAGGCAATAATGCTGCCCGCTTCTTGTTTACAGTGTCACCTGAAAGTGAGAATGGGCGTTCACATGGCACTGTTGTCGCTGGTGTCGCAAGTTATTTATGTGCCAGATGTGCTAAACATTCATATGTCCCTTTATGCTTCAACCACTATTCCAGAAGACATGCGTTCATGCTAATGACAGGTTCTGCTCGATAATGATCCAAACCAGTGCTGCCTAATGCATGTTCATTTTCATCATCTGAGTCAGATGCCACCAGCAGAAGGTTAATTTTCTTTTTTGGTGGTTCGGGTTCTGTAGATTCACATCTCATCAGAGTGTTGCTCTTTTAAGACTTCTGAAAGCATGCTTCACACTGTCCCTCTCAGATTTTGGAAAGCACTTCAGATTCTTAAACCTTGGGTTGAGTGCGGTAGCTATCTTTAGAAATCTCCCATAGGTACCTTCTTTGCATTTTGTCAAATCTGCAGTGAAAGCGTTCTTAAAACGGACATCATGTGCTGGATCATCATCTGAGACTACTATAACATGAAATATATGGTAGAATATGGGTAAATCAGAGCAGGAGACATACAGTTCTCCCCCAAGGAGTTCAGTCACTAATTTAATTAGCACTTTATTTTTTTAACGAGCGTCATCAGCATGGAAGCATGTCCTCTGGAATGGTGGCCGAAGCATGAAGGGGCATATGAATGTTTAGCATATCTGGCACGTAAATATCTTGCAACGTCAGCTACGAAAGTGCCATGTGAATGCCTGTTCTCACTTTCAGGTGACATTGTAAATAAGAAGCAGGCAGCATTATCTCCCATAAACATAAACAAACTTGTTTGTCTTAGAAATTGGTGGAACAAGAAGTAGGATTGCGTGGACTTGTAGGCTGTAAAGTTATATTGTTTTGTTTTTAAGTGCAGTTATGTAACAAAATAAATCTACATTTGTAAGTTGCGTTTTCACGGCAAAGAGATTGCACTACAGTACTTGTATGAAGTGAATTGAAAAATACTATTTTATCATTTTTACAGTGCAAATATTTGTAATCAAAAGTAATAATATAAAGTGAGCACTGTACACTTTGTATACTGTGTTGTAATTGAAATCCGTATTTTTTAAAATGTAGAAAAATATCCAAAATATTTAATATATTTAAATTGGTATTCTATTGTTTAGCAGCGTGATTAAAACTGCGATTAATCACGATTAATTTTTTTTAGTTAATCGTGTGAGTTAACTGCGATTAATCGACAGCCCTAGTTTTAAGTTACCTTAGTGGTGTCCCCAGGTATGAAGAAATAATTTTACTTACTGATTTTCTTTATGGAAGCTGGTGTGGTGCTGGTGGATAGTGGTGAGTAGCAAGATCTCTGTTCCTTTTTGCAGCACACCTTGAAAAGAGGCTAAAAACAAAGTTAAAGGCCTGAAGAGTGAATAAAGTTTGAAGTCTTTATTTTTTCCTAATTATTTCCTTAAACTTGTGACCACCTAAGTAGTTGTGCTGTAAAATAGTTATTACAGAACATTCTGAGAAATGGCTGTCTCTGTTGTAGCAGGATGGATTTACAAAATAATTTATGTGTGTTTATTTTACAGAGTTCAGACTATATTGTTTCTCGAGGTTCTGTCTCCCCTATCTATCTGTTATGAGGTGTCTCAGACAAAAGTGAAATGTTTTTGGCTTTAGTTTCCCCTCCTTATGCTGCCTATTCTCCAGTTTGCTTCCTGCTTCAGTTGAAGGAGCAGCAGATTTCTCTGGCAGATTGTCCTTTTTCAGGCCCTTGCCATAGTTGCCAAAATGTGAAAGTTTGATGGGGATAATTCTTCAAATAAATGAAGTGTCTGGAAGCCACTAGAGGTTGTTATTATTTTTCTGGGGAATTTCAATTTATGCTTGAAAGGGTTAACCCCCCCCCCCCCCCACCACCACCAAAAACCTATTATTAAAATTCACTGGTATGCGTGCAAACTTCCAGAATCGCCTTACCCCCTCAGTTTATATGAAGAATTGTGCCTAAAATTCTGTTGCCTCCTTTGACCCTTATGGCAGCTTTCCATTCTCCTGCCCCACACGGTGGCTTCACCCTCTTTTGTCCCACCCACCTCTATCCTTTGCAGGTTTTTTTCCTGGCAGCTCAGCATTCCTTGCTGGCTGTCTCTCCCTCCACCATTCCCCGTTGGCTACCTCCTTCTCTCAGTGGTGCTGACAGCTTTAGCTCTGTCCTGCTAGGAACAGCTGTGAGGCAGCTGCAGAGGGAAGGGATGGGAGCTAGCTGCTGCTGTGAGCAATAGATGAACTGCTGAACTTCTAAAAGATGAGCACTGCAGTGGCAAAATAATTGCTTCTTGCTGCTGCACAGTCCCTGGGACACCATACCCGGGTGGTTTTTAAAAATGTGACAGTTTTAGCCAAACTGTGTCTGCCAATAGCTGTGCTTTTTGCATTCTGTTTGTTCTAGATGACCACTGAAGTGTAGCGCAAAGTAGCTCGAACTGTGGGCCTCTAACCTACTATAGAATGTTGCAGTGTATATACCCATATTACCCCAAGCCACCCACATTCCAAGCTGACAAATAAGCTGAAGTCAGCAGAGAATGTGTTGCAATTGGGGCTCAACAAGGTGATCTTGCTGTACTGCAGCCCCTGAATCCAATGGAGAAAGCTAATCCTGTTGCTAGCCTCAGAGAATTGGAGGAGCAAGGACTCTATCCTGGGAAGCAGTGACTCTGAAAAAGACTTTGGGGCCATTTTGGATAATCAGTTGAATGTGAACTGCCAGCTGCAATGCTGGCCCATAGGACTAATATGATACTTGGATGCATGAACAAGGAAATATCAAGTAGGAGTAGGGAGGTTATATTACCGCTGTATTTGACACTAGTGCAACTGCTACTGGAATACTATGTCCAATTCAGATGTTCACAATTCAAGAAGAATGATGCTAAATTGGAGAGGGCTCAGAGAAGAGCCACAAGAATGATCAAAGTGGTTCTTAGTCTGTGGACCTCTGGGGGTCAGTGGTCTATGTCTAAGACGTCTGCGAAAGGTTGTTGTTACCATAAACCGTGGCTTTCAACCTGTGTTCCATGGCCCCCCAGGGGTCCGCGGACTATGTCTATGATTTCCAAAGGGGTCCACGCCTCCATTCAAAAATTTGTAGGGATCTGCAAATGAAAAAAAGGTTGAAAACTGCTAGATAAAAAGATTTGAAAACATGCCTTTATAGTGATTGAGCTCCTTGTGTCAGTCTATTCAGCTTAACAAAGAGAAGGTTAAGGGGTGACTTGACTGTAGTCTATAAATCTACATGGGGACCCCAGAATTTGATATTGGGCTCTTCAATCTAGCAGAGAAAGATATAACAAGATCCAATAGCTGGAAGTTGAAGCTCGATAAAGGTAGGTGCACATTTTTTAAATAAGGTGCACATTTTTTAAATTGAGGGTAATTAACCACTGGAACAGTTTATCAAGTTGTGATGGATTCTTTGTCACTGGCAATTTTTTAATCAAGATTTAATGTTTTTCTAAAAGACATGCTCTAGTTTAAGTGGGAATTAATTCAGGAAAGTCCTATGTCCTGTGTATACAGGAGGTCAGACTAGCAGATCATAGTGGTCTCTTCTGGTCTTAGCTATGAAATACATAAGAAATACATATTAATAGGATTGTGCAACCATCAGTTTAAAACTTTCTTTCCCTTCCCCAGAGGAAACTTTGGACTGAAGTTTCAGGTGGACTAACCACATCTTTGCTGCTTCTGTTTTCCCATTAAAGGACCCCATTTCCTTCCTTCCTTTGGAAAGTTCCCAGGCAGGCCCCTTCCATCATTTCTCCCTATCCTCCTGCACTACATCTTCTATATTTGTCAGGGATCTGTTTTTTTCTTCACCCATTAGCAAACATTCTAGCCCTGTAAAGCTTTTTTTCCATCTGGTCAAGGGTAGATGATTCTCCAGAAGAAGGGAGTTGAGCTCATATCTCAAGGATGAAGTCAACAAAAGCTGAGGATGCTTAGCACTTCCAGGATCGTGCCCTGAATGTCTGCTGTCTGAAGGACATATTCCTATTTTCTTGCATTTTCTGCATATTCACTGTAAATTGCATTCTTTCTCTAGGTCATTTCATTTCTGGCTGCAGTACTACACAAAAAGGGAACACGTGAAGATATTGAAAACAATATGCCAGAGTTTTTATTGAGGACCGTGAAAAAAGAACCAACATGTATCCCCAAAAAGGTACAGATTTTAGTTGATATAGACTTGTTTTTGATAACATAAAAGCTGATGCTGTTTTTTTATAAAAGCTTACTTGCACTGCAAAAATATGTTTGCATATACCAGGTTTTGGGTGTTATATAGTTTGCATGTGGAAATACAGATGTTCATGGATTTTTGATAATGCAAGTCAACCTCCTGTTTTTTTTAAACCGAGACAATGCAGTATGTAGGTATAGAATTTGTTTAACTATACAAAATGTGAAAATTCAGTAGGAAAATTCAGCAGGATGAAGCTAATGGTCTAAGTAGGTAGTGAAACCATTGTCCGTGAAAGGAAAATTAAATGTTATATGATTGCTTTAATACATAGTATATTAAAAACATTATTTAAGTTGCAAAGTCAAGCACTCAAAAGTTAGGAAATGCTAGTGTAACCTTAACTCTTCCATGTGTGTCCGTTCTGTGCACTGAATGAGGCAGGTGTCCTATGGAAAACTACGTGAACAATGGAAGCAAGTAAAGGAAAATGGTTCATATCAGGAGAACCTGAGTGTAATTTCATGAGACAAAGAAAAAGTATTTCTCCAGCCTAAGGGCTTTCCCTCTGATGAATTTCAAAATCCTGCTACAAACGATGGAGGTTTTAGTGTGTCTCAAAAAAGTTTGGAAGGATCTTTTTATAATAGAAAGTGCTAGGCAACCTAAACATAGGGATAGCTATTGGCTCCCTTTATATATCGACTGTTACAAGTTGATAGGTCTTTTGGTGGTTCAAAATCACATTGTATCTGTGAAGTGTCCATAAGCTATAAAATGTTGAATGGTAGACAGATGATTTTAGAAGTGAGGCTATATGATTTCCTGTATAATCTGTTATTATGTTAGCAAATGGATAAATTATCTAAAAGTTTATTTTAAATGTAAGACACACCTTCATATGCCTACATTGATCCTACATTGAAAGACCTAGGTGATTTTCATTTGATTGAGTTGCAGGAATCATCTTAAACCTTTTATTTAAATTCTTAACACTTAAAATATTTTTAATGGTTGGTTTGTGGATCTATCTTCTTTTCAGGACTAAATCTGCTGCAACTTAGGGCCCTATGTTGTAAGACTGCACCGGCAAGTTTGCCACTTTTTTAAAGTAATGGCACTTATAATGCTAATTTATATATTATTCTGTAGCAGGTGTCTTTTGATATTTTATTTGTATCAATTTGTATGGAACCAACATAATGAGGAGAATTTGGATAATAATTTCAGTGTCACAGTTCATGAGTTGAGGGAGTGGAATATCTCTATAGAAAGAGAACTTCTTAAACACATAACTGATATTACAACTTACACCTGTTCATGATATAGCTGAAGAGATGTTCAACTAAGGGTATGTCTACACTACGAAATTAGGTTGATTTTATAGAAGTCTATCTTTAGAAAGCGATTTTATACAGTCAATTGTGTATGTCATAGAATAATAGAATATCAGGGTTGGAAGGAACCTTAGGAGGTCATCTAGTCCAACCCCCTGCTCAAAGCAGGACCAATCCCCAATTTTTTTTTGCCCCAGATCCCTAAATGGCCTCCTCAAGGATTGATCTCACAACCCTGGGTTTAGCAGGCCAATGCTCAAACCACTGAGCTATCCCTCCCCCCACTAAGTGCGGTAGGTCGGTGGAGTGCATCCTCAATACCATAGCTAGCATCGACTCTCAGTGGTGCACTGTGTGTAACTATCCCACAGTCCCCACTGCCCATTGGAATTCTGGGTTAAGCTCCCAATGCCTGATGGGGCAAAAGCATTGTCATGGGCGGTTTTGGGTACATGTCGTCAGTCTCCCCTCCCTCCCTCCTTGAAAGCAATAGTAAACAATCTTTTTGTGCCTTTTTTTCCTGGGTTACCGTGCAGACGCCATAGCATGGCAAGCATGGAGCCCGCTCAGCTCACCGCTGCTGTTGTGAGCATTGTAAACACCTCGCACATTCAGTATGTGCAGAACCTGGCTAGGAGACGCCAGCACGAGGACGATTGTGAGGACGACATGGACACAGACGTTCCTGAAAGCATGGAATGTGGCAATTAGGGCATCATGGCTGTAGTGGGGCAGATTGATACACTGGAATGCTGATTCTGGGCCCGGCAAACAAGCACAGACTGGTGGGACTGCATAGTGTTGCAGATATGGGATGATTCCCAGTGGCTGCGAAACTTTCGCATGCGTAAGGCTACTTTCATGGAACTTTGTGAGTTGCTTTCCCTCACCCTGAAGCGCAGGAGTACCAAGATGAGAGCTTCCCTGACATTTGAGAAGCGATAGTGGAAGCTTGCAATGCCTGACTGCTACTGGTCAGTCAGGAACCATTTCGGAGTGGGAAAATCTACCGTGGGGGCTGCTGTGATCCAAGTAGCCAAGGCAATCAGTGACCTTCTGCTAGCATGGGAAGTGACTCTGGAAAATGTGCAGGTCATAGTGGATGGCTTTGCTGCAATGGGGTTCCCTAACTGTGGTGGGGCGATAGACGGAACATATATCGCTATCTTGGCACTGGACCACCTTGCCAACCAGTATATAAACCGCAAGGGGTACTTCTCAATGGCACTGCAAGCACTGGTGGATCACAAAGGACGTTTCACCGACATCAGCATGGGATGGCCGGGAAAGGTGCATGACGCTCGCATCTTTAGGAACTCCGGGCTGTTCAAACAGCTGCAAGAAGGGACTTATTTCCCAGACCAGAAAATTACTGTTGGAGATGTTGAAATGCCAATAGTTATCTTTGGGGAGCCAGCCTACCCCTTGCTCCCATGGCTTATGAAGCCGTACACAGGCAGCCTGGACAGTAGTAAGGATCAGTTCACCTATAAGCTGAGCAAGTGCGGAATGTTGGTAGAATGTGCCTATGGACATTTAAAAGCTCGTTGGTGCTGTTCGCCCACTAGGTTATACCTCAGCGCAACCAGTGTTCCCATTGTTATTGCTGCTTGCTGTGTGTGTGCTCCATAATATCTGTGAGAGTAAGGGGGAGATGTTTATGGCGGGGTGGGAGGTTGAGGCAAATCGCCTGACGGCCAGTTTTGAACAGCCATATACTAGGGCGATTGGAAGAGCACAGCTAGGCACGCTGCACATCAGAGAGGCTTTGAAAACCAGTTTTATGACTGGCCAGGCTACGGTGTGACGGTTGTGTGTGTTTCCCCTTGATGCAACCCCACCCCCTTTGTTGATTTTAATTCTCTGCAAGCCAACCACTGTCCTCCCTTCGATCACAGCTGGCAAAGGAAATAAAGTCACTATTGTTTTGAAACCATGCATTCTTTCTTTATTAACTGGAAAAAAAAAAAAAAAGATAACTGACAAGGTAGCCAGGGTCGGGTGGGGGAGGAGGGAAGGAAAAGGCCACATTTTTGATTTGTAGCCACACTACAAATCGAAGCTGTTTGAATGACAGCCTTCTGTTGCTTGGGCCATCCTATGGAGTGGAGTGGCTGGGTGCCCGGAGCCTCCCCTTGCCCCACGTTCTTGGGCGTCTGGGTGAGAAGGATATGGAACTTGGCGAGGAGGGCAGGCGGTTATACAATGGATGCAGCGGTGGTCTGTGCTCTTGTTGCTTTTTCTACAGCTCCACCAGATGCCTGATCATGTCCGTTTGCTCCCCCATTAGCCTCAGCATCGCCTCCTGCGTCTTCTGATCACACTCACTGAATGCTTTCCTGGCCTCTGCCACTGAATGCCTCCATGCATTCAGCTGTGTCTTATCAATGCGGAAGGACTGCATGAGCTCAGAAAACATGTCATCGCAAGTGCATTTTTTTCCCCCTTCTAATCTGCAATAACCTCATGGAGGGAGTTGATGCAGGGAGCATAGAAAATTTATCCCCCCTGCAGGTGCAAAAAGGGAGAGTAGAATTTAAGAAGATACATTTCTGAGAACAAAAGGTAGACTCTTTCACAGTGAATCAAGCAATTCACAACAGACAGCACATGTGCTTTAGGTACAAGGTGGCATTTTGCCTTTTATACTGAGTGCCTGCTGGTATGGTGATACATCACACATGGCTGGGCAACAGAATTCGGTTTCCAGGCAGCCCACGGTAAGCCAAAGGATACATGGGGTTGGCTTCTTCCGCCTTCATAACATGTAGGAATGGTTTCAAACTGCAGTGCCTTCCTTTCCCATAGAAAGCAATGTGGTTGGGTTTGCTGTTTAAAAGGAGGGGGCTGCAGTTTGGGATTGGATGTGTAGCACACGCCTCCCCCCACTGCCTGGCTATTATCCGGGATGATCCCTTTCAGCCAAGCGCAAACAGCTCAGCATGAACGGGGTCCTTTTACTCTTCCCTTACAAAATTCCCCTATTTCAACCAGGTGACCGTGAATTATATCGCTTTCCTGAAGCTGACGCAGAAAGATAAAGACCGAATGTTGCATGAATGCGACCACTCACTGCCATGCTTTGTGCTGCAATGATTCCAGAGTACTTGCTACTGGCTTGGCGTGGTAAAGTGTCCTACCATGGACAAAATAAGGCAGCTCTCCCCAGAAACCTTCTGCAAAGGCTTTCAGAGCACCTCTGGAAGAGCTTCATAGAGATGTTGCTGGAGGATTCCCGTTCCATCCCCAGACACGTTAACAGACTTTTCCAGTAGCTGTACTGGCCGCAAATGCATCCCAATTCTTCAGGGCAAATCAAACATTAAACACAATTGCTTTTAACCCCTGTAGTGTAATTACAAATGTGCACTCACCAGAGGTGCCTTCTCCGGTTTCAGGGTCCGGGAACCTGCCTTGGGAGGGTATTGGCTCCAGGGTGATGAAAAGGTCCTGGCTGCTGGGGAGAATGGATTCTCCGCTTGCCTGCTGCGCATTCTCCTCCTCCTCTTCCTCATCCACAAAATCCTCCTTCGTGTTGCATGAGACTACCCCCTAGCAGGTGTTCATGGACAGTGGTGGGGTAGTGGTAGGGTCCCCCCCCTAGAATGCCATACAGCTGATCATAGAAGCGGCATGTGTGGGGCTCTGACCCAGAGCATCCGTTTGCCTCCTCTGTCTTGTAGTAGGCTTGCCTGAGCGCCTTAACTTTCACGCGGCACTGCTGTGTGTCCCTGGTGTAGCCTCTCTCCACCATGCCGTGTGTGATTTTGGCATATATATTGGCATTTCTTCTTTTTGATCGGAGTTCGGCCTGCACAGATTCTTCTCCCTATACAGCAATCAGATCCAGTGTCTCCTGTTTGCTCCATGCTGGAGCTCATTTGCGATTCTGGGACAGCATGGTTACCTGTACTGCTGAGCTCGCCACGCTGACCAAACAGAAAATGAAATTCAAAATTTCCTGTGGCTTTTCCTGTGTACCTGGCTAGTGCATCGGAGTTGAAAGTGCTGTCCAGAGCAGTCGCATTGGAACACTCTGGGATAGCACCCGAAGGCCAATACCATCGAATTGCAGAACGATGCGTCTGCACTACCCCAAATTTTACCCCAAGAGGTTGATTTTAGCGCTACTCCCCTCGTCGGGGAGGAGTACAGCAGTCGATTTTAAGAGCCCTTTAGATCAACGAAATGGGGTTGGTTGTGTAGCTGCATTGCTTATAAAATCGACCTAACGCGGCTAAATTCGACCTAACCTCATAGTGTAGACCAGGGCTAAATAAAGTTACTTTTGAATTGCCTCTTTTAGTGTTACTTCTTATTTGATGATTTTTGCCATAATGAATTTGTATATTGCTTAAAAAATCAGTGTTTTAGAAACCTACTGTGTGCAGTAGTTTACACAAGGTGGAAACTTTCCTTTGTGGTTCAGTTCCCTGAAAAGAGAGAGAGAGAAAAATGATGACAAAAGTGTCAATGGTATACAATATGCAAGTAACCCTTATTTCTCTTTTGGGTGGTGTAAACAAGTAATAAGTGTTGTTGCTTGAAATAGGATTCTAATTCGTAAAGTTCTGATTTATTCCTTTACCCAAAGTAATGTGCTAATGGAAGCTTTTCAATATCTTGCCCATTAGTTGGTCCCACAATCCTTTGAATGAGCATTTGTAATGGGACCAGGATTATAAAAGGTTATGGTATTATTAATACTTAATATTTATATAGTGCTTTTTATCTGTGTATTTTAAACCAGTTCTCAAATGTGGTTAATTTAGTATTTTTCCCATTGTACAGATGAGAGAAAACTGAGGCACAGAAGTTAAGTGACTTTCCAAGGTCTTACAACCAGGAATAGAACCTAGTCTCCTGTTTCCCAGTCCTGTCTCTTCAATGGCATGTAGCAATCGTATGTTTCTTTTTACGAAAGCCATGTACACATACTAATACAATGTTCTTATTCTTCAATTAAGACAAACGCTTACTAAATACAAAACAGTAGAGAGTCTTAAAGGTAAATTTGAAATACTTTATTAAACAAAAATTCACAATTGAATCCAGAGAATATCTACTGTATAGGAACATATGCATAGAACTAAAGTACATGTTGTAGAAAGGTTGAAATCAGCTAACTGTATCTACCACGAACAATTTTAGTGTTCTGCATTTTTCTGGTGACGGTTAATATCGCTAATACCTAAAATACATTTTATAAAACAAAATGTGAATCAATATTGGCCTTTTGAGGCTAGTTGTAGCAAATCTAGTTAATGGACTAATTCTGTAATTCAGTTGCAGGTGTCTTTTGATTCTTCATTTGTGTCAGTTCATAAGAACGACTGGTTTAATGGAATATGCAAGTAGATGGTGAACAGAAAACCTGTATTCTGTTCTTGGCTCTGCCATTAACTAGCTTTGTGACATCGAACAAGTTACTGAATCACTCTGTGCCTCTGTTTTCCCATCTGTAAAACATGTCGTGATCAGTGGATGCAAATTCTATAGAAGTGGAAAGTGATGGTTGGTGTTTTCTCTATCCATCTACAGTCAGAATTTTTCTACAATTCTTGCATTTCATCAGTTTTACTCTCACTGTCCATATGAAGTAGATTTTTTTTTTTTTTTTTGGTAAAGCTTTACAATATAACTTGAGTAACTACCATTATTGCTTTGAAGGAGTACTCCTTCTGGGGACCATTTTACTGTATGTTTCCTCTGATGACCACATACTGTAAATAAAGTCAAATTGCTTTACTTTTATGAGTTTATCCTCTAATCTTCTTTCCAGATTCTTCTCTTCTCTGTTCAGTTCATATAACTCTAAGCAAATAATATCATTCATGGAAAATGATTAAATAAAATTCAAACTTTTAAATACTAAAACAATGCTCGTTATTTTGATTTTTGCATGACGGCTCTTGATAAAATGTTTTTGACATGGGTTCTGCAGCAGTATAATGGCAGCTGTTTGTTTTTAGACTTTCCTAATAGTGGCCCCTCTTTCTGTGCTTTATAACTGGAAGGATGAGTTGGACACTTGGGGCTATTTCAGGGTCGCTATTTTACATGGCAGTAGAAAGGACAATGAACTGCGTCGCATCAAGCAGGGCAAGTGTGAGGTTGCTCTAACAACATATGAAACGCTTCGCCTATGTTTGGATGAACTTAACAGGTAATGTAACATTTTCTAACTTTCATTTGTACAAACACTGTTTTTTGTAACAGTCTACTGTGTTTTGGTTTTGATTTTTTTTTTTCCAACCAATTAAATCCTGTGAATCTAACTCCTTACTGGGAGGTGGAATGAGGAGATACAGTATATCTATATCCAGTGAACTTGCCAAACAGAATTTCTCTTTCTAATGGATAACCCCCAAGAAGGTAGCTGTTGGAATGATAGCTGTATTAAATGTTGAAATGTCTGGCAAACTAATCTCAATCTCTCAATCTGTGCTCCACAATGACCATTAAAATATATGGAATGGCAGAGGCTTGATACCCTGAGAATCCATGCCGTAGACCTATTTTTTCATTTATATAATAAGATTCCAGGATTGTCACTTTGAAGCTTAAGATTTGTATAGAATCAATCTGAAGTGATGGAAACAGCTTCAAGCATGGTTGTGAGCTCTTTTTGTTCAAAATATCACATGGTTGAATCATCAGCGTGATTTGCAGTCTGTTGCAGTCCAGTTTTTAAGTTTTCAGCCATTTTAACTTTATGAATTACACCCATGTGGTGTACAACCAAAGTCAGGCAGAGTCTCCTAGGCCATTGCCATATCAGAGTTAATATCTACACCTAATTAGCATGCAACAATTTTATTGGTTGTATGAGGGAGACTGTCCAGATGGTTGATTACTGGGCCCAACTGCTGCAGTTCTTCAAAACTAGCAACATAACCCTGCCCACACAGTAACCCCAAACACACACAGTCTCCAACGCAGCACACATCCCTCACTTGCTGCCTGCGCAAAGCTCCTATCACCACACAACCCACAACACAAATCTCCCAGTACTACACACACACTTCCTCCAGTCTCACTCGTATTCCCTGTGAGAACCAGGTGGAATGTTGGAGTCCACAGGTTCTGTGATGGTTGGAAGATGACAGCTGTGTGGGGTAACAAAGAGGTGGTCCCGACAGGGAGCAGCTCTGTTCACAAACTTTGGGGAATGTGTATTTTTTAAGTTCTCAGCCATTTTGACTTTACAGATTGCACAATGCAAAATACCCAAACACACTACCCTCACACAAATTAACTCCACTAGCCGTCATTCACCACCCATGCAGCTCAACAAGTCTCCCAGTGCACACTCCCTAGACACAACTCAGCACAAATCTTTCCGAACACACAATAACCCCAAACACAGATAGCTCCTCATCACAGCAAACACTCCTTATTCATTTGCCACTCGCACAAATCAGCACAAGATTTCCCAGCAGAGTGCACATACTCTCCCACCCCGGTACTTGCTATAAACTTGAATGGAAAAGCTGCAGGTCATCACTAGTAGTACAATATGCATCTAGGTTACATATCCCTGTTGCATGACAGAGATCAGTATCCACTGTTAGTGGACCATGCTTTAATTGTTTCATGAACAGCCTACCTTCTCGTCTGTGTTCTCACCTCCCATTCATGATCATATAATAATTTTGTGGCAACTACAGCAGTTGCCTACATGAAAAAGTAATGTTAGGAAATGATTTAATATGTATTTAGCTGTCTTTCAATGCAGTTTAGCATAGAACTCTCCATATCCCTCTACCCCCCTCAACAAGTCCTCACAGTAGATGAACTTCTGGCGTACAGTGCAAATAGTTGACACAGTGCAGTGTTGTTGTTTTTTTGCCAGGTTGTGTTTGGTCCCTCAGTTCAAGAAGCTTTAACTAAGAGAGATATTGTAATATTTATGTTTCTTAATACCCCAAAGGACTTTATAGAATTTGAGGTCTTCCTGCTTTCCAATTTGTCTTTGCTATAGTTCATGACCTTGAGTACAATCAATCGCGCAAGTCAGTATTGACTGTTTAAATACTAGAGAACTCACAGTACAAACTTGCTGACAGCTTGACATGATCTTGTAGTTTAAACAGCTGGGTTCACCTTCAGGACTTGATGATAACAATTTAGATTGAATCATAGCTGAATAGATCCCTATAGCTATCTCTGTCAACCGAGTCTTGTTTAAAAATACTGTGGTTTGGAATAGAGATGTGAGAATCTGTATATGAGGGAAGAGTAATCCCTATACTCGGATCTTTTCATGCATGAGCATAAGGAATGATTAGTTGAAATTACTTGGTTACTTTCAGATATGCTCATTCCTGTTCCTACTTTGTATCTAGCCATGGTTTTCTCTCTTGTGTTCTCTTGAGAGGATCTGACTCTTCTTACAGTAGATTTTTGAGATGTGGGAGGCTGATATGGGCTACTTGATTTAGAGTATTTCAGTAGTACTGAATGAACGTTTAGTCTTAAAAATAAGTTAATCTAAAGTTACTGCATTTTGAAATTGCTCAAAATATCATTATTTCAGAACTAATCTTCTACCTGGTTTATAAATTTGAATTTAAATAAATCTCTCTGGGGGCTGGATGACTCATGATTAGTAATGTGATATGAATCATTTCACCCTTTAGGTCATGGGGTTTTATTGTGTTCCAGACTGATAGTGACCAAAAGTTGTTACCATGCAATCGCTGCTGATATTGTCCAAATTCCTTTTGGAACAGTTGTCCATAATTCCCTTGCTGCTAGATATGCAGCTTTCCCTTCCACATCCCTCCAACCCCTTAACCAATCCCCCAGTATCATTGGCAGTAGAGATATCAAAGAGAATGAACAATCCTGTCATCCCTACAGTTGATCCCTTCTAGTCATATTTCAGACTCATTGATAAGGATGTTTTTCCTACTGCTGCTACCCATGCTGTACCTGTTATGGGGGGAAAATGGAAGATTTCAGTAAGCAGGGTTCTCAATTTGCTACCTCTTTTATAATTGTTATATTAACTTTAAAAAAAAATCTTTTAAAAGTGGAGTTAGTGGTATTAAAAGCTGCTGGATTAATAGCCCTAGAGACAATCTTTCTCTTTCACAGAATAGGTATAGCACGACTGGCACTAGTTCATATTTTTGGCCACAAAGCCTTGTCAGTGTGCTAAATTAATTTTTTTAAAAGCTAAGTCTAATCTTAGGAAAGGCAGGAGCCTACGAAAGCAATGCTATAGTTAGGGCCCTCCCAAATTCACTGTCCATTTTGGTCAATTTCATGGACATAGGATTTAAAAAATAATAAATTTTCATGATTTCAGCTATTTAAATCTGAAATTTCATGGTGTTATAATTGTAGGGGTACTGACCCAAGAAGGAATTGTGTGTGTGTGTGTGGGGGGGCGGGGGGGGTTTGCAAGGCTATTGTAGAGAGGGTTGTGGTACTGCTACCTTTACTTCTGCGCTGCTGCTGGTGGCGGTGCTGCCTTCACTGCTGGGCAGCTGGAAAGCAGTGGCTGCTGGCTGGGAGCCTAGCTCTGAAGGCAGAGCTGCCGCCAGCAGCAGCACAGAAGTAAGGGTTCAATGGTATGGTATTGCCACCCTTCTGCACTGCTGCAGCTGGGTGCCCCGCGGCTAGGCTGCCTCTGAAAGCAGCACAGAAGTAAGGGCGGCAATACCACAACCCCCCTAAATTAACCTTGCGGACCCCCCCCCCCGCAACATCCTTTTGGGTCAGGACTCCCAGTTTAAGAAACGCTGGTCTCCCCAGTGAAATCTGTATTTTATAGGATAAAAACAAGAAAAGACCAGATTTCACAGGGGGAGACCAGATTTCACAGTCATGACATGTTTTTCATGGCCGTGAATTTGGTAGGGCCCTAGCTATAGTGGGTGGCTCAGCTAGCTGCCGGGTTGGAACTAGCCTAATTTCTAGTCATAGCAAAGTAAAAATAAACTACATGTGAATAACAGATGGATGAATGTAATCAAATTCTCCTCATGCAAGGTTAAAAAACTTGATTAGTATAGTTTTCTGATGCATATTTTTCATTGCACAGTTGATTTAATGCTCAAGAAAGGGAGCCAGATTCCTCTTAAACTACAGTTTAAGGGACATTGCCGTCTTGAAATCTGAGGATTTTTTTTTTTAAGAGAATTTTAAAAATCTCAGATATTATACCTAAGTCCCATTGTATGTGATGGTAAAACCAAATTTTTCTGTCTCCTGAAACATTATTTCTCTTGCATTTATCTGTGCGAAGGATCTGAACAAACTGATTATAGTGAAACTGAGTATACACAACAGGATGTAAAATACATAAAGTTAGCTGAAAAAATAGCTGATATGTTTTTTCAGTTACAATAATATTAAGTGTTACTTGTAACGTTTGGACTTGTCTTTGAATTTTTTTTGAGTTGATGGCATTTCTTTTAAGTCACTTGCTTTTAGTCAACAATTGTGAAGAAGCACAGCTAATTCTAAGTACATGTTTGTGAGATAATGCAAGTGACAGCTACATGAAACTGTATTTCCCTGTTGATCCACAGCCTAGAATGGTCAGCTGTCATTGTAGATGAAGCACACAGAATCAAGAATCCAAAGGCTCAAATAACCCAAACTATGAAGGCTTTAAAATGTAGTGTTCGTATAGGTCTTACTGGAACCATTCTTCAGAACAACATGAAAGAACTATGGTGTGTCATGGACTGGTAAGTAAGAAGTTAATTTTTTAATTGAGACTTATCCAGAGAAGTGACAGGGTGGTGATGGTGTGGGGCTCAGCAGTGTCCAGAAACTGGGCTATAGTAGGAATCCCATCACACTTTTGCTTTGTGTCTGCTAGAAGTACATGTGGTTTCCCACCAGGGCACTGCCCCCAAACTGTTGGAATAACCCATCTTTTACATTAGTCTTAGCTTGTATCTGGTAAAACTCCTCGTCCCCTCAGTCTTTTGGGTACTGGTAAGCAGAGGAGGAGTTCTTTTCTCTTACTTGCATCTGATGAAGTGGGTATTCACCCAAGAAAGCTTATGCTCCAATACCTCTATTAGTCTATAAGGTGCCACAGGACCCTTTGTCTTTTCTCTTACTGTTACCCCTGCTAACTTCTTTCCAGTGGTCCTTTCTTTCTTTCCCTGGCCTGTGGTGCCCCCACTCCATCCCACACATTACAGGATAAGAATAATTATTTAGCTCCCAGTCTCAGGCACTCTGCTCCCTGCTTTGTCTAAAGTGCACAACTCACATTCATGTAGATAGGAGTGTTGTGTGTCCTCATGATGATTAGTGATCTATTAATATTTCAGTAGTTGCCAAAATTGCTAGGTGTGGTGCAAATATATAGGAAGGGACAGTCCCTGCCCCCAAAGAACTTTAAAGAGGAAAAAAGACCCCAGATGAAGGAATGGAAAGTGCAAACAAAGTAATCTTTTATTAGTTACAATTTTAAAAATCTTAAATACGGAGCAATTGTGGGCTGAGGTGAAATGTCAGGAAGGGGATGAGTTAGTAGCAAAGCTTAATGTAAAATCCAAGCAACTAAAACATTAAGATGGTGTTAGAATGGATTACCCAATGGGGAATATTGCTCAGCAAATGCCTACTGAGTTTAATAATTCCTGTCACTTTCTTTAGATTCAGATTAATTAAACTATTTGATATCTGTATAACCTGATGGAATTAAAGCAGAAAGAATCAAAGTCAACATTTTCAAACATGGGTGCCTAAACTGTAGGCACCTAAATCCTTAAATAAGCTCCTAAATAATTGTGACCTCATTCATAACACCTGTCAGCATCCATTGGACCTGCAGATGCTGAGCTCCTTTGAAGATTGAGTCATTATTACTGAAGGGCCTGTATGGGGATTTAGGTGCCTAAATTTAGGCTGACAGTGAGTACTTGGAAAGGCTGACTGTCTGGAAGAAGAATGATACATTTGTATTATATACATGAGTTGTATTTATTCATTTCACTGCTGGTGATTGATTTAAGATGTCACTGTTAGGAGTATTTCACATGCTTTTAGTCAATGGAAGAGGATATTCTGCGTTGGTGTTCAGCAAATGACTGCTGTTCTTTTATTTCTTTTAGGGCTATACCCGGACTTTTGGGTAGCAGAACACATTTCAAGAAGGAATTTTCTGATCCAGTGGAGCATGGCCAGAGGCACACCGCAACTAAGAGAGAGCTGGCAACAGGTCGAAAGGCCATGCAGAAGCTAGCAAGAAAAATGTCTGGCTGGTTCCTGAGACGTACTAAGGCTTTTATTAGTGGTCAGTTGCCAAAGAAGGAAGACAGAGTAAGAGTAGCCATTTTTACAAAATACTAATAAATATATCATTTGGCTGTTATCATATATATCATAGTGTTGTTTTGTGTAGTGTATCTAGTAGTTCATGGTTCTGTGCTCAGATTTTTCAAGATTTTTCAGAGGTCCAGGGCTATGAGCAAAAATGCACATGCAATAGTACACTTCATTTGTTCACATAATTACAATGATTGCATGTTCAGATTGAGTTATTTGAGTATGGAAATACCCAGCAAGGCATTTGACTGACTATTAACACGTCCAGATGCCTAATTTATATGCACAGTTGTAATTATGTGCCTAATATCAGCTTCACATTTCTGTGTGCAGCCTTGATCTCTTGAAAGCCTATGCAGGATGTGAAGTCTGATAATATATAAATTAAGACTTGTTAAAAGCCAATTACTCTCAATCCTCCCCTTTTTTAGTATTCATTTTTTAATAGACTACTTGACAATGGTTTTTATTTTTTTTTAAGTTAATTGTGACTAATTGTGGCTGTTTCTTTAGTGCTGGCATAAACATAATTTAAGAATTCATACTTTTTTAAATCATCATGACTAGGATGTTTTGATGAATATGAGAAGTTATCTAGCTGGCAAGCACAAATACATTTAATAAATTAAACATTAGCTTGCAGCTGTTTTTCTAGGTTTTGTTTTGCCCTTCATACAGAGCCTGTAATAATGTCATCCAAACTGTGTCTTCTAAAGGAAAGATTAACACAAATGTCAGTCAGATGCTTTTCTAAATCTAGCAGGTTTTATTTCGTTTCATTCTCTTGTTAATGTGAGTATATGTTCAAGTTACTGTTGTATTATTATAGCACAGCATGGTGCTGCTTCTATGTGGGTGGCCTAGGTTCAGAAGTGATCTTGGGATTTTCTGTCTCCTGCTGGTTAAGACCAAAGATGTCATGGAGATGCCACCCATGGTCTTTGGGAGGAGGAATAAGAGTTTTGGACATACCACTGTACAGACCCCCGCCCCCCTCCCCACCCCATTCCTGTGACTCTCAGTATCAATTGCTCCCTTAGATTTGACACTGTTTTATCTTCCCTGACTGTAGAAGTGTTGTACAATAGTTAGTGCCAAAGGGGAGTGAAAGGGAAAGGCAAATAAACCATTCTGACTAAGTGGGCAAGAACCTTTAGGACTAGGTCTTTTAAACCACTCACTCACCCCTTCAAAAAAAAACAACCCTAAAGAAAATGTAGTGGAAGTAAAACTGCAGAATGATGTAGTTTGATTTTAATACTGGTAATAGAATTGGTACAAAATGTATTAAAATTACCAGTTACCTGTTGACCATATTTTCACACTTTTTTTCCCCCCAGCATATCAGCCTCCAGTTCTTTATTGGGAGCAGAAAAATGCCCTTTAACTACCTATACATCTACCCGTTTATTTTCCATTTTCTGTAATGTTAGTATCTTAACATTTTTGTTTTATATTTTTATTGTAGTCTTTGTTGTTTTTTCCTGTATGCTGCATACAACTGTATTTTGGGGTTCTGTCTTGGCAGATGGTGTACTGTTCCCTGACAGAGTTCCAGAAACAAGTATATCAGGCTGTGTTGGCAACAGAAGATGTAAGCTTAGTACTGCAAGCACGGGAGCCCTGTAGTTGTAGCAGTGGCCGTAAAAGGAAGAACTGTTGTTACAAAGTAAGTATTTTCACAGTCTAGATTTCAGGATGTACAGTAACTTGCATCGTTCCACCCTGCTGGTTTGGACAATGTGAAGGAACATGCTTCAGAGAATGACTGTCCCTACCTATTTTTCAGGTCTTGTTCCTAATAAATCACCAAAAGAGGGGTTGCAGACTTAGGGGTTGTAGAGTAGAGCATTCCCCAAAACCACTGTTACTCTCTGCCCCCAAAACCACTATTCCCCTAGACACACAGACCATCTCTCACCTTTGCTCATACAACTTTTGTAGTAGTTGAGGGCAGAATAGAAATTCTTTGATCCCTTTTTATATTTGTTTAATAATCGAAGGTGGGGGATGAAAGGTAGGTATGTTACTTGGTCATTGCCATTAAATAGCCAATATTTGCTGATAGTTATGACACGGTGGCTGAGATTCTCACAGTCTCTGTCTCTAATTAGGATAAGAGATAGCGGTAGTCACTATTCACAAATGATTATTTCTGCTAAGAAGGGGCTGTCTTAATCTGTATGTAACAGTTCACAAGGGGAAGTGTAAAAAAAGATAAATGTATATAAATAGACTGGCAGCAAAATCTATGAAACAATACAAATTTATTTTGAAAAACAGGGAAAACAATTTAAAGAACAAAACAAGGAAAATATACTGTACATACAGGAAAACTATTAAAATACTGAACATCAAGAAAAAATGCAATTAACTCCAATTATAAATGTAAATATAGTGTCAGTTAATTGGAGGTCATGGGGAAGAAACTTTAAAGTTAGTTATAGTTTAACTCAAACTTAACTGTACCTACTGACCCCTTGTGATCTTCCACTTAGTACATCCATTGCACTTTTCATGCAAGGAGAAGATATTCAGAAGGAGACTTTGATGAGAATTATTTCTGTCAGTTTAAACCCAAGAACTGCATCCTGGATGGTTACTTCAGCAAACCCATAACCTTGTCCCTTAAAATGTCCTGGGAGTGCCGATGCTGCTTATACTATGATTACATATAAAATAAAATCATATAACTTCAGGCAGTTTGTTAACTTAAAAACCTAGACAAAATAAACCAAACTGAGACACAGGTCATCTTTAAACTATTGATGGAAGTGCTGTGATGGAAGCTGCCTCAAGCGCCACTGGTTTTGCTGTTCCCCGAAGTAGCAATTACTGAAGACTTCTTGTAGTCTTTTGTGTGCTTTTAATTTATTCTTTTTTATGAGTCTCAAAATAATAAACTGCACTTTTTTGGGCTGGTTGGTATTCTTCCCAGTCTTTACTTCTCCAATTTAAGCAATGCTTTTTTTCTAAATTCCCATGTATTCTATCTTTACATTAAATACTCTGTTATTTTGTCAACTACCCTGTTACTTTTAACTTGTTGCATCCTTCATTGTCTAGGTATATCTGTGTCTCCAGGTCACTCAGTTTGCTCTGCCCTTGACCACCCATATTTTAAGAGCTGTTACCGTCTGGGTTGAGAGGGTTATGGACAGCTTCTCTCAACCAACTGGTTCAGATTTTAAGAATGGAAAAAATTAGATTGAATATCAGTAAAAACTTCCTTACTTGAGCTGTATTAGGTTGTGGAACAGCCTTCTTAGAGCTGTGGTAAAAACATTAGAAAAGGTACTGTTGGGAACAACCTGCATGGGACAGGGAGATGGACTGAATGACCTATTAGCTCTCTTCCAGCTCTAACTAATAGCAATAGATTCAAATTATAAGCATACATTTGTATTTACTCTGCAGAAGTTGTCCTGTAATGGAAAATCATTATTCAAATACACGCTTTACAATAATAGTAAAATGAGCACATAATACTGGCCAATGACACACTTTTATATAGTGTATTTATTCCTCATGTACATTATAAATGTTTTTCAGCTTTGCTTCAGTGTCCCTATCTATGTTATCTCTTGTTGTAATGCTTTTTACAGTAAAGCAGCTTTTGGATTGTTTATTTTATTAATACATTTTATGTTATGAAGGTATGCTGCTGGTTTTTCAGTAATTTTAACATTAGCTTTTTCCATGCTTCTATGTCTCATGATGTTTTTTTAGAGAAAAGTGACCTTCCATTTCATTCAGTTCGCTAATGACACCTGAAATTACTGGAAGCCCTTGGCCACATCCTGGATGCTTAAGTGTACAATAGTTTGCTATAGAATAACTTCCTGAAGTTACCCATGAAATCTAGCAATTTGAGAGGGAGAGAGGGAAACATAGTTGGGCACTAGTTAAAATTTTATGGTATGCATTTAAGAATAATATTGGAAATGGAGTGCAAATGCTAAAGCTGTCATTTTTATTATTTATCAACTAATGACGTCAGTGATATGCATCGACTGTTATTTTTGGCATGTTTACATGTTTAAAGTCAGCCATAAACCAGGAAAACATAGTTATCTGATTTCATTGCTGATGCAGTAGAAAACCTTGCATAAATATTTCAAGTCATTTTAATTTTTATTATTATTTTATCTATTTAAAATATTGTTGAGTTTCTTTTCAGAAAGAAAACTATTAGCTGTTGTTGGGTAAGATGCCATTAAAACATCTGTGGTTTAAATTTGAATTTAAATTGTTTGTAACATTTCCATTTCTATTTTTCATATGACACGTTACATGGCTTCTTGGTTACCCTAGCTTTCTATACATTACATGTTCTGTAATATGTAAGAACAAATATAAACAACATTGTTGTCTTGAAGCAGAGGCGGTGCTAACAGGTGCTAACCCCACATACACAACACATACCAATAATTAATAGGGAGCCCCCTTGAGCTGCTCAGGGGCCTAAACAATTGCTTAGTTTGCCTATGCCTGGCGTTGGCTCTAAAGAAATCTTTTCTGTTAATACTTCTTGTTACAAAATGCAGGTAAATTGTAGGTATTCTCTGTCATGCTGCTTTTTTAATAAAATCAATAAGGTTCCCGTATTAATCTGTGTAGAAGAGGTTTTAAAAAATACTTAGAAATTGCAAATACACTTTCTGGTGAAAATGGTAGTTCTCATCTAAGAGTTCTAGAACCCTGATTCTGCCAGTTGCCAATAAATATGGTTAGAATATCTATAATTTTAGGATATTTACATTTTTCTAGGTTGTTTGTACTTTTAGGAAGCATTATTGCTTTTTTTTGTTGTGTTTGTTTCTACAGACAAATGCCCATGGTGAAACAATGAGGGCACTGTATTTCAGTTACCTGACAATCCTTCGGAAGGTTGCTAATCATGCTGCTCTACTACAGACAGAGAACACCAGCAAACATCAGGTTGGTTTGGGTCTGCCTGAAGAGCAAAGTCGTGAGACAAAGGGAGAAATTTTTTAGTGAAAAGGTCTTATTGTAGCAGCTAGCTATAATTGTGACGGCCACGTCTTTTCAACTTTATTTACCCTCATCTTTTTGTCTAGCTAGCTGGAATTGAAGTATTTTGGTTAGTGCTTGGTGTCTGATCCTGCTCCCATAAAATTGAATGGCAAAACTCCCATTGACTTTTATAGTGCAGGATCAACCCTTATTCAGTAGTTTTCAACAGTAGCAGTATTTTTCATTTTGTCATGAGTAATTTTTAAAAAATTGAATTCTGGTGATGTTGGGGGAACAGTAATTATTGAGATAAGTAGACATTTTAGTGTTCAAATAATGTCAGAGGCAACTACTTGTAACTTTTTTGTTTATCAAAAGAATTTCTCCAGGGTTGCTTCTTCGTAAAAATAAAAAATATTTTAAGGCATTTGCTTTCCAAAAGAATTATGTTCTTTTGAGAGAGCTGAATTGCTTTGAACAGCACAAGAAGAAATACTTTTATCAAAGTAGGGGCAAGGAGAAGACCGTGTCAGCTTGAATTGTTAGAATGGCAAGGGGGGAATTTGTGAATCTAAACTGATGTTGGCACACAGATATTTTTTTGGAATTCACTTTACTTCTTTCCTCAAGTGAAGACGGAGGCAGCATAGAAACTTTTTTTTTTTTTAAGTGTTGCAATATACCTCTAAGATCGCAAATGAGTAAAAGAGAAAGGGATGTTATCACCTTCATTTAGAGGACTAAAGGGGATAAAAGTGCAGAATTCCTGGCTTAATCTGGCAATTTGCCTCCTTAAAAAGGCGGTCCCTCTTTGAAAAGTGTTACACCTTACTGTCCAGGACTTTGTTCTTATACCTATCACCATCAGTAAGTGCCTAAATGTTACTTTAAATATTGTTTCTGTCTGACGTGCTTTGGAAGAATAGTGTTGTTTTTGTTACGACAAAAAATTAAGAGTTCAAATGGTTTATGGAAATTACAGTATGCCGCAGTGCTTGAAATAGTTACTGGTATGATATAGTAGGCTAGAATTGCAGTATTATTTAATGGTGAAATCATTTCTCATGATTTACTGTATGTGTACTAGTTGATACCTGTCTGATTACATCTGTACACAAAAGACTGATTTAAGATGTTGACAATTAGAGCCAGTAAGCAAACCAGAAAATCTAAGCTAGAACTAGAGCCCAAGCTTCCTACTATCAGTCAGTATTTTTGAGCCTGGCCCTGCAAGGTACCTAGCACCCTCACTCCTATTGAACTCAGTATCTCAGGATCAGTCTTAATGCCCTATGGTCATCTCCTCCCATTCCTGCCTATTGCTTTCTCTCCCTCCCTCCCCCATAAGATTGACCTCACAATCTGTTTTCCCTCTCCTTACTGATATTGTTCCTAAAGAATCAACTCTTCTTTGGAGCCAGCAAGAAATGAGGTTATAGTTGTAGTAATACTGATTTTAAAACCTTTCTTAATCTTCCCTCTGTATTTCTCAGTGTCTTTTTGTCTGTCCTTTAGATTGTAAATTCTTTGGGACAGGATATTCGTGTTTTGACCAGCTCCAGCTTTGTTTGGACCAAATAAATAATAGTCTTTAAAAAAAAAAAAAAAAAGGTGGGGGGGAGAGGGTTTGCGAGCCAGTCTGTTGCCATATCTTCCATTGTAGCACTTGAGATCAGAAAATTAATGATCCTCCTCATAATCTGGAGAGGTTTAGGAACTTCTCCATTAGGGAATGAAAATTTTGCAATGCTCTCTTTAATATATGCCAAAGTCCACCATTGGTGTTTTTCCAAGTGAGGCAATGCACTTTTATTTTCCTTAATATGGGAGAGAGGACTATCTTGTGTTTTGGGCAGACTCTAGTTACTAGAATTCTCATATTTAACCATGTAGACCTCTTATTCTTTAAGCTAAAACCTCAATTTTTTTTTATTCTTATCAGATGCTTTTGTACTGAGCACTTTTATAAATTTACTACTAATTCCAGTATCATCAAGAATGTGCTCTTTTAGCCTATTTCACTCTTTCACAGATTAATGCTGGACCAAACTATCTCTAATATTGAACTCCATTTTTCTTGTTTGTGGTGATAAATTTTCTTCCTTTTTTATAGGAAGAACATATCAAAAGGGTATGCAACCAGGTATTTTCCAAATTTCCAGATTTTGTCCAGCTGAGCAAAGATGCAGCCTTTGAAACAATTTCTGATCCAAAGTACAGTGGGAAAATGAAGGTAAACATATTTGGAAAAGACAGTGGTACATAATTTTGGAGATTGTAATATAGATGTGTTGGAAAATCTGCATCTACCATTTATCTAATCACTTTATAACTCATCATTGTACCTGGATCATGAAAGTTAGAGAGATAAAAGACCTAGATCACCATACTATTCCCTGGCAATAAAGGATTATTCCTGATTAAAACATTTTCTAGTGCTTTGTTTGTTCTAGTTCTTTGCAATGGTGCATCCAGTACTTGGAAGACTCTGCAGTCAGGAAGTTTCCCTCCACCCCAATAGCAGTCTAAATTTTTACTTTTCATTCCATTACTCATAACTATAGTCGCTAGTTATATCTTCATAAATAATGTCACCACTTCTAGTTTCAGTCTTTAAATATAATGGATTTATATCCATTTATGTCTCCTGCCTATGCCTTCTCTTACCCTAGCTATACATCAGTCAATTTTTCTAGCCTCCTGATTGCTTGTTACTCTTTTTTGGAGTCTTTCTGAAAATGTATTGCCCAGAATTGAATTGATGTTTTATCAAACTTGAGTCACATAGAGAAGGACCACTACCACCCTCCGCTTGTTGCACTTGCCTGTGCAATCCAGAAATGCAATTGCCTCTTTGCAGCTATATATACTGCAAAGTCATTTTAAATTTGTTTTAACTATCAGCCTTAGTTCTCTTCAGCGTTACTACTTCCCACAGTTCTCCTTTTGTTTGAGCATCATTGTTTTCAGATTATTTTTTTCCCAGATTGCTTACATTTTTCTAAATTGAATCATATTTTGTTTTCTGTATGTTTCTAATTTCTCTGGGCTTGTTTGGGTTCCCATCGCCTTTCATTTTAATATCAATTCTGGAGTTCATTAGCATGCTGATTAATACCTCTTTCAGATGATTAAATCAGTTCTAACACTGATCCTGAGGGTACCCCTCTAGGTATATCTTCTGACCTGATAATTGTAATTTATTACCTTTTTGTTTTTCTTTGGGTAGTGTCACTATGGGTGCTCCATTTCCGGTGTGTGTGTGCCCTGTGCATTTGGAGATTTTAGGTAGCAGTGCCAGTTCGACCTGCGCATATGCTCTGCTCAGCCTTGTGCTCTTTACCGTGGGTATATACAGCTGTGGGGGCGAACTGCCCTCAGTTCCTTCTCAACCATTTTTCCGGAGATGGAGCCTCAGCAGTCTCTGAGTTGAGCTTTCCTCCACTGTAGTTTCTCTCCCCACATAGTTTCACTTAGCTTAGTTAGTTGTAGTAGTGGTAGTTAATAATAGTTAAAAGTAGTAATGACCATTTTCCTTTCAGGTTTTGTCTCGTGGGGAACATTAGATTTCTAGAAGGGTATGCCTGTCTCTCACGGTTTTGAGCTACGCGGCTACTCCCAGTGCATCCATTTGCATGCTTTGGAGAGTCTCACTTTTGGGGGAAGTGTAATTTTTGTCTGGAGTTAAAATTGGGAACCAGAAAGAACTGGGAGATTAAATTGCACCTCCTCATGATGAAGAGCTCCCTCCATTTGGCTTCTGACCCAAGCCATGGAGACACCCACGCTCCTTACCATACACCTGTCTCTGAGCAAATAGAGCTCCTAAACCATTTCCACACAACTCTCCCATAGAGCTTCTAAGAGGAAAACTCGGATACTCTCAAAAAGTCATTAGGGAACAGAGCTCAGGTTCCCCAGGTAGGGAATCTACCGCAAAGAAACCCTGGTTGCAGATTGAGGCTGCTACTTCGGTATCTCCCCTCTACCCCCCCTCCAGTTCCTGACTCAGTACCCACAGAGTTACAGGTCCTCAGGTACTGTAAGCAGCACTAACCCCAAAGAATGTAAGGGTTCCAGCTCCAGAAGTTCATTTACATTGTCAGGGGATCGAGGCAACAAGGAGAAGAAGACTACCTCCTCTAAGTCAGTACCACTAGAATCAGCCAGGCTCTCAGTACCTACCATTGCAGCACTGCAGAAGATGAGTGTCATCAAGTGGGCACACCTTGGAATACATAAATCCTGCAGTACTGTCCACTTCCTCTGCCACAGTCATGGCTGCCACCTCGGTTAGTACCACAGGAGTTAAATTTTCATGATCTGTCACAGTGAGAGATGCCTGACACCCCTTTCATAGAGACTTCTGCTTCTCCAGATATTCACCTAGTACTGATGGCATCACCATCTTTTTCTACCAATGCTCTACTTCTACAAAGTCATGTTGAAGATGATGATGAGGATTTCTCATTGACTTCTCAAATGTTGCTTCAGGTCTCCACTCCTCACTATCAGACGAGTATTTTTCTGGAGACTTCTAGGAAGATAGAACCTATTTGAGAAAGACACCCGCAAGCTCCATCCTGATGGTCTGAGCACTCATGGGTGCCCCCACCTATTCCATATGGACCCCCTCAATGGCTGTACTGGATCCATGAGCAGCATACTGTCAACAATTCTCTAGGACCCTTAGAATCACTCATTGCTCATAGAAGTAGAAAATTCCTCCCCGCCCTCACATTCCTCTCCCTCTATAAGGCCTAAACCACAAGAAGATACTTTAGAGGAGCAGAAGGTGAGAACAGACAGAGATCACTCTGCTAACCAATATCTCTTCTTCATCCCCAGACGAAGCAGTCATGCCTCCTCCACCATCCCTGGCTGATGACTTCAGACAGTTCCAGGACCTCATTAAAAGCATAGCAGACCCATTACAAATACCACTTGAAGAGATTAAGGCGTCACAACATAAACTGCTAGATATTCTGCATACAACTTTATCTACCCAAATTATACTACCTATTAATGAGGCTCTGCTGGATCCTGCAAAAAGTAATCTGGTATAACCCAGATGACAATTCTACCCACCTGTAAAAGGGCTGATAAGAAATTTTATGTCCAATCTAAAGATTTGGAATTTCTATTTCCTCATCTCTCTCCCAACTCCTCCCTGGTTGTCAAGGCTATAAATGAATGTGGAAGGTAGCACTGTGTCAGATCAACGCCATACGGCAAAGATCAGAAGTCTTGTTTTATTTTGTTGCAGATCATATTCATCTGTGATTCTGCAGTTTAGGATCACTAACTATTGAAATATAATCACAGCTACTATTCAGTTCATTTGTTGAGCATTTACAACCAGGGCAGAGGGACCAATTTCAGGCAGTCCATTACAAAGGGTCAGCTTCTTGCCAGAATATCTCTGGATGCCCCTGAAACAGCTGCTCACTCTGTTTCTACAGTGGTTGTCATGAGAGAGGCCTCCTGGCTTCAACTCTCAAGATTTCCAAGAGAGGTCCAGAATACAGTTGAGGAACTTCAACAGCTTAAACTTGTTTATGAAGAATACTGTCAAGTCTCTACATACTTTAAAAGATTCTAGGGCCACTCTGCTTTCTCTAGGAATTTACACAACTGCTCATAAAAGAAGTTAGTAAGTCTCAGACAACGCAGAAATCTTGTCCTGTCTCCAGCTTCTAGAGCCCTTATGAACTCCAAAAAATGAGGCAGATGTTCCAGAAAAAGAGTCTGTCTGCTGTACAGGCATCGATTTCTCAACCTTCATCATCGAAACACTAATTTTGATGGAGTAGTCAATGTGTTCTGAGTTCTCTCCCTTACTCCTTACCAGATGCAATGGTTCATGTGCCCTTCGCTGCTTTGGGAACTGCCTTCCTCGCTCCAGACAAGTTTTGCAGCATATTGCTATGAACAAGTGGGTTTTGGAGATCATATCAGCAGGATACTCCATCCACTTTACTTCCCCCCCTCCCTCCAATTCCCTCTGTCCCTCTTCAGGCATTTTCCCCCTCACAAGCATCTTCTAGAACAGAAAATAGACTCCTTCCTGAATGTAGGTACTATTGAACCAGTTCTTGTACAACACACAGGAAGGGGTTTTATTCCAGGTATTTACTGGTTTCAGAAAAGAACAATGGGTAGAGACTCATTCTAGATCTAAGGCTCCTAAACAGGCTCATGAAGATACAGCAATTCAAAATGGTAACACTTGCAGCAATACCACCATCATTGGACCTAGCGAATTGGTTCTCCGCTCTTGACCTACAAGATGCATATTTCCATCTAGCAGTTCACCCTTCCCACAAAAATTTCCTATGTTTCACTCTGTGTCAAAACTACTTTCAACGCAGACTGCTTCTGTTTGGTCTGTCTTCTGCTCACAGAGTGTGTTTGATGGTTCTGTCAGTGATAGCAGCTTACCTTCTCAGAAAAGAAATCCTCATGTTCCCATATCTCGACAATTGGCAGTAAAAGGGATGCTCCTACAGTGAGACCTCGTTCTGACCTTCTGAGTGGCCATTGTTATTTCGATGTCCCCCCTTGACCCTGGTGCAAAGATTGGAGTTTATAGAAGCTTATCTTGATGCGGTAGCAGCCAAACCTTACCTTCCTACTCACAGATTTACAACCCTATTGAATTTAGTCACTACAGTCCAAATCAATCCCCAGACATCAGTCAAAAACTCTCTCCAATTATTGGGACATATGGCAGGTGTTACTTTTGTGATAAGCCACATGAGGTTGCACATGAACTGCCTTTAGGGGTGGCTCGGAACTGTTTATTCACCAAGCAAAAACAACTTGAACAAACTACTCTTGGTTCCTTCTGTCATGAAGAAGTCCATCAAGTGGTGAATAGACCCTCACAATATTTGCACAGAAGTCCCCTTTGTTCAACTGTCTCTAATGGTCATAATAACAGATGCATCCCTGCTGAGATGGGGAGAACATTTCAACACTCACGCAACTCAGGACAGGTGGTCATCTCAGAAGACTACTCTACACATCAACTTCCTGGAACTCGGCAGTCAGGAATGCCTGTCTCCATTTTATGCCATTGATTGGGGCAAATATATGAAGATAGTAACTGACAATATATCATGAATGTTTTATATCAACAGTCAAAGGGGAGTGCGATCAGCCTTCCTCTGTGCCGAAGCAGGCAGACTCTGGAATTGGAATTTCAGCCGCTTACCTTCCAGGCATTCAGAACATCACCGCAGATGCCCTCCACAGAGACCTCTCTCAGAATCACAAATGGGAGGTAGATCCCACTGTATGCCATCACATATTTAAGTGTTGGGGCATCTCACGGATAGATCTGTTCATCATGGCCAGAAACAGGAAGTGATTCCAGTTCTGCTTGAGAGGGGGACTGGGCCACCATTTCTTGGGAAATGCCTTTTTCCTTCATTGGATGTTGGATTTGTATGCGTTTCCTCCAACTCCTCTAATATCCAAGGTGTTGATCAAGATAAAGAAGGACAAGGTCAGAGTTATTCTGGTGGTTCTGACCGAGACAGACATGGTTTCTTTATCTCATCCAATGGCTGCTTGTCAACCAATCACCCTCCAGACCATCCCTTATCTTCTCTCTGAGGTTGCTGGTCAAGTTCTTCACCCCAGCCTTAGGGTTCTTCAGCTCAAAGCATGGCTGATCGATGGCTAACAGGGTTAGAAACAGTCTGTTCCGAGGACATAAGAAGAGTATTTGTTATTTAGTAGAAAGCAGTGTACCCATAATGCTTACTGACAGAAGAGGCTGAGATTTAGCCAGTGGTGTGACCCTTCACCTGTGTCATTTTCAGGCAGATATACTAGTTTGCATCCTGGAACTGAAGAAGATAGGTTTGTCTTTGAGTTCCATTAGGATCCTTTTGGCAGCCATTATGGCTTTCCATTTCCCAGTGGAGGGCTTTTCGGTGTTTGCACATCTGATGATAGTGAGGTTTCTCAAGGGGCTGGGGAATCTTTTTATACAAGTCAAACATCCTTCTCTGGTTTGGGACCTCAGCTTGGTGCTTAGCTACCTTATGAGACATCCCTTTGAGCCAACGCTGACCTCTTCTCTACTTGACATATCTATGAAAACGGCTTCATGGTAGCCATTACTTATTTTGAAGACCTGGGGAGATAGGGGCTCTGATGGCATATCCCTCTTCCACATTATTCTTCGGGGACAAGGCCACATTGTGACCACATCCTAAATTCTTGCTGAAGGTGTTGTTTGACTTAGCCAGTCTATTCCTCTTGTAGTTTTTTCCCCTAAACCACACCTGAATAATAAGGATATGGTAATACATACACTCAGGTAGGTATTAGCCTTTTACTTGGACAGGACTAAGCTATTTAGAAAATCTTCCAGGTTGTTTGTGTCTATTGCGGACAGATCTAAGGGCTATCCAGTTTCCAAACAATGATTCTCTAGATGGATTTCAGGCTGCATTACCTTTTTGTTATCAGTCTAATGGTCTCAAACCTCCTTCTAGAGTACTAATCCATTCAATGAGATCTCTTTCTGCTTCGGTAGCCTTTCTTAAGAATGTTTCCATTGCTGAGATCTGTGGAGCTTCAACTTGGGTCTCCATGCACACCTTTTCTGAACATGATGCAATAATTCATGACTCAGCTTCTGATGCTGTGTTTGGCTCTACTGTACTGTCTTCGATCTTGGATCCAACTCAGAAGCCCCCCCACTCCTTAGAGTGTGCTGCTCAGTCCTACCCGAAGTGGAGCACCCTTAGGAATATACTCAAAGAAGGAGAGGTTATTCTGCCTGTGCAGTAACTGTAGTTCTTGGATATGTGTGTCCCTATGGATGCTCCAGTACTCAATCACCTTCCCCTCTGCTTCGGAGTTCTGTTATGGAGCTGTGCAATAGAGAAGAAACTGAGGGTAGTTTGCCCGTGCAGTTCTATATAAGCAGAGCATGAGGCGGAGAAGAGTGCATGTGAAGCTGAATGGGCACTGCTAACTAAAATCTCTGATCAAAGGCACATGGGGTGCATGTGTACCTCAAGTGGAGCATCCATAACGACACACATCCCGAAAAATTAGTTACATCACAGGATGAATAACCTCTCCTTTTACAGTCTTTTAGCTAATTTTCAATTCACATTGGTTGTGCCTACATAGATATGCAGTAGCATACTAGAACAGTATGTCCTGAACAACATTCATTCTAAAACTTTAGGTTTAAATGTTTAGATGAAATGGAAAGTAGCTTGAATGAGATCATTATTATATTTTGAATACTATACGTAGGATTTATGTAGATTTGTTTGAGATATTCAGTAAAGGTGCTGGGCAAAAACTAATTCACTCCTTAGCATAAATATTAAGGAGGTGTTTTCTTGTGGTGAACGTTAATGGAAGAATAGATCCTTGCGGATGAGGTAGCATTCAGAATCCTGGGACTCACAAGTGGTAGTTCTAATAAATATTGGCCTTTTCTGTTATATATGGAAGTAGATGTGTAGTGAGTGTAGCTGCTTTTCTCAAGTATGGCTGTGAACCAATGTGATCTACTATAAATATTTGCTTTTTAGAGTGTTAAAATGAGATGAGGTAATTTTTGCTGTTGCTGAGCTGTCTAAATCTTTTTTGCTCTTTTAAAGCAGGTTTTTCTCCTGTAATTTTTCTAGAATGTTAGTTTGGCATGGCAAGAGAGAAGTGCCTAGTCTCAATGCTTTTAAAATAAGATAGTACTGTATATTAGAGGGAATGAGGGAAGTATGTCACACTTTAGTGCTCCTCGAGGCTAGCAATATTAATGATAAAACAATGCAATGACAATAGTATGGAATGCTAATTCTGGAAGAGAATGACTAATAGCAGGGAACAGAACATGCTGCAAGTAGATGCTTTATAATATTCCCCTCACAGTTCTGCAACCTGATTTGTAACATTTCTTAGGTCTGGTCTACACTGGGGGGGATCGATCTAAGTTACGCAACTTCAGCTACGTGAATAACGTAGCTGAAGTCGACGTACTTAGACCTACTCACCGTGGTGTCTTCACTGCGGTGAGTCGACTGCTGCCACTCCCCCGTTGACTCCGCCTGCACCTCTCGTGGCGGTGGAGTACAGGAGTCAACGGGAGAGTGCTCGGGGGTGGATTTATCACGTTTAGACTAGATGCGATAAATCGACCCCCACTGGATCGATCGCTGGCCGCCGATCCGATGGCTAGTGTAGACATACCCTCAGTCCCGAACCTCTTTTTAGCAGACTCCTAGTTGTGCTAAAAGCTGGGGATGGGGGTGATGCCATGGAATTTATTTTCACTTATGAACAAATTCAGAATTGAAGCCAGGTTTACAGAAGGAAGAGGCTAGAGCATAACCCCGTTGTGTTTTCAAGCCCCCTAATTCCCGTTTTTAATATGATAATCTGAGCATCTCAAATCATTGCTAACCTTTTCCCTGAAATAGCTTTATATTGTGGATGAATATTTTGTCACTACAAATTTTGGGCAGTACTTGAAAAGAAAGTAGTAATATAATAGCCAGTTTAATATACGTGGTTAGATTATGCAGTGGATTTGTGTATTAGCTTTCAAGTGTGGAATTTAATTCACATTCACTTAGGATGCAAATAAAAAATTATTCTGTTCTCATTCTAATCTCTGATATTTCAATCTGACCACATTGCAACATTGTCAAACCTGCCATTTATCATACCAGGTGGAATTGAGTTGCATTGTGATATGTGTGTGAGCAAGCTTACATAAGCCATCTTTCTAGGTGGTCCATTCCTTTCATGAGTAACAAATCCACTTGCACACATAGTAGAAGG
Organism: Macrochelys suwanniensis; assembly: GCA_033296515.1. NCBI lineage: Eukaryota > Metazoa > Chordata > Testudines > Chelydridae > Macrochelys > Macrochelys suwanniensis. The sequence continues at coordinate 45,953,032 of CM065780.1, forward strand.
GAAAGATTTTTTTATTGAAAATACTGTTTTTATGGAATGATCCTTAGTTTACTTAATTTTCTCATTCCTGTTTTTCTCCACTAATGCATCATAACAATAGAAAACCCATTTCAGTGAGAGTCTTACTGCTTATTTACCTGTGAATTGTATCTTGGTTGGACCACAAGGCATTTATATATTTAGAAACTGAGTTTAAAAAGTGAAGATCAAATAATAAATGAACTTTTAGCACACCCTATATTAGTCTTCAGTTTGGAGTCCATACAGTATGAGAAATTTAGGTGTAAAGTGAATGTAGCCTGCAATATTGTGTGTACACTTGATTTCATTAATGTGAATAAAAATGTAAAGAAAGGAGAATTAATTTTTAAAAATATATTGGAATCGTGACATGCTCTGCCCCTCTTTCATTTCAGCAGGAACACTACTTTTTTTCAAAGTACCAAGAACACTGCCTAACACTAAAGACTGAGATCAGGACAAGATGTCTAATTAAAGATTTATAGGTGGGGCAGGACTTGAAAGATTTTTATTGTGGTTAAGAAATTTCAGGCCTTTGATGAAAATTAGATTTGCTTTCTAATCCCCTTCAAGCTAAGGAGCAGGGCAGTGCCATTAAAACTATGATTCTTACAGATATGAAAAGTTTTCATAGTATGCTTTTACATTAAAAGATCTTAAATTACTAATATTGTAATGAATATGAAATAAAATGTATAATGTTGCATGAGGAATTTGTGAAACCGAGGACCACAACACTGATTTGAAAGAGAAGTAGCTAGTTTGAAAAGCCATTACGTTTCTTTTTGAGTAAACAAAACTGAAGATTTCAAATATTAATAGAGGATCTAATATTCATATAATTAGAATCTCAAAAGACAACACTAGTATATAGGAGTTTTTGACCTTATCATTTATTGCAGAGACGTGATAGTGATGTTGGGTTTGAGTTGGTGATGGCCAGCCAGTGTTGCCAGTATCATCAAAGAAAAACAAATAACCAGAATATTTATTGTGAACATTTAAAAGAAATCTAAGATAAGGAATCTTTCTATTCAGAAAGTAGGTAACTACAGAAATTGGATGTCCAAAACAAGCAGATATTCTTGTAAACTCACTTTAATGTGAAGAATCTCATTAAAAGAGGAGAGTGGAATGTATTTATGACTAATAACAAGAATGGTACCACTTATCTGTCTGGCACCTGGTGAAACTTCCCTTTAGGTTGAAAAAAATGACACTGAGATATGTGGGTGAAATATTCATTCTTTAGAACCTGACTGAAGAAATCCTAATTTTAAGATTACTTTCACAGATAGAAAGTCATGAATTCATTACTTTAAGATATAATCAGCTTGAAAAGCTCCTTTGGATCCTTAAATGTAAAGATGGGTTTTTTTATGGTTACCCTTGGAAAATAATTCCTTTACCAAGTGGGAAATCTGCCCTTCACTTTGACTGGTTCTCTAGGTCAGAAAGTTTGAGTGATTTTTGGCTGTTTTAACTTACATTTTTGGCTTCAATTTTTCTTAGTAAAATAAAGCATAATTCAGGTGCCCTTTTGTTAAAGTGTATTGTAAGGCAAGCTGGGGAGTTGAGTCTATAGGATACAAGCACGTTTTGGCAGTAGTCACTTGAAACCTGGTAGTTTTCTTCTCCTCTGCCCATTAGAGGGAAAATAGGAAAAACAGTGATCTTGTATTAGTTTTTGCTTTGCCTGACTGCTTCATATAATTTTTCCTTTGTTTTGTTTTACTGCTACCGTATTAAGCAGTTTTGCTAAAACATGCTTTGAAGAGATCCCAGTAGATTACTGTTATGCAGTCCTCCATCACTCCTGGTTGTTTCTGATGCAAATGATCTGACATCACTGCAGAAACCTGCTTAATGACTGTTTGCATTTTAACCCACTTAAATGCATGGTTGCAATATCTAATCTTAAAGTATATCTAAGTGTCAGTGGAATGAAACACCTGATTAAATGGAAAATAACGACTTCCGGTCTTAGAGACCTCAGATTGTGTATCACTTCAGGAAATGCATCTCAGTGTAGAACAACATTTCCAAAAGTGTGTAATGTCATCCCTATCCCCATGGAAGAGGGAGATGGGACTATGTATAGAAGATAAAAAATGAAGATGGGTGGGCCTTTAATAACAGATGTTGGTCTTGTGAGATTGGCTTTATTTACAAGAAGTGAGGGTTCAGCTTTCAAACTTGGAAATTCCGCTGTAGAAAATGACAGAATTTAATTGACCTGGGTTATAGAAATTCACTTTATTATCCTTGCAAGTTTAATATTTTAAATGTTGCTATTTCAGTTCTAAAAATAAAAACACTTTCAAATGCATCAATACTGTAACTGACTTCAATGCTATAGTGGGTCAGATTGGCATAACTGAAAAATAACATTCGTGTTAAGTTCATTAAGTTAAAAATGTTTGACAGTAATTTTTGAATGCCAAGATGCCTTTTTTAATGTCTGGTGGACTATATTTTTTAAAAAGTGGAGACTTCATTGGATGTTAATCTTTTTGAGAACAGATTAGCTAACCTGTTTTCTATTCTGAATAGGTTCAAGAAATTTTCTGAATGTGTGATCTTGGGTGATAGCTTTTGTCTGTGAACTGAATAATCATAACAAATTAGACCTATACTTCCTGTTCTTCTAGACCTCAAATGTACAGTATTTTCAAATAAATTGTTTTGACTAGACTGCTTCAAATAATATTGTGAACTTTCTACTTTCTTGATCAGATTATTCTCTCTGATTATGTCCCTGTATGTATTGCATTCTCAAAAGAACTATAAAATCTGCTATACTGATGGGCTTTTATTATGAGAGAAAAGGTATCCAGACAATCTCTGGTCTCTTGGGAAGTCTCAGAAATGCAGAGAGAGAGAGAGGTCACCATTAATTAAGACTTGGAAGATATTTTATAAACACTTTTTAAAAATCAATAATGAAAAACATTTTACATATCAGTGGGGAAATAAATATGACCAAATGTTATAAAACTTGCAGAAATATAGCTATTAAAGATTTTCTTGTAGTAGAATAACAAGAGGTGGAGGGTATTTGCTTGCATGTGTGGTTGTTTAATAGCTCTCTCCCCTCCCCCCTTTAATAGCATTCTGTTTTCAATTCAGACTGTTTTGTTAATAAATGTAATACAAAAGCATTTGTTTGGATGTGATGTAGTTGAACATGCAAGAAATAATGCCTGACAATATGCATTGTTGTGAGAATCCAGTACACCTCGGTTATTAAGTGAGAATTGTGTCATGAAAAGAGAAATGACTCATCGCTTTTGAAGTACAGTGCTTGTAGATTGCATGCATTGAGCATTATTCTATACAAAAATATCATTGAATTTTTGGAGGGGGAGCAGGAGTGGTGAAACAGAATGGTTACATAGCTCTCTGTGTCACGCAATAGTTGTCCCATAATTCCATGGGCCAAAACCTTCACTTGTCTGATTATACTGCTTCAGTTTTCCTCAAATTTTGGGTAACAGTAGTCTACCAATATTCACTGTGTATATGACTTTTGAATAAAAAATTATATTAAATATCTGACTGTTAGAAATAAAATGTAGTTTTAGAACTTTTTATAATACTTCCATTAGTTGCAACTTTTTGAAAGCTTCTGTTTAGTAAGTATATATCTCCTGGGAATATATATGTCTGTTTAAGACATTGATTTTACTGGCTTCTTGTTTTCTTCATTATTTAAGTAGGAAAATGCAAGTCTCTCTGTGGGAGTACCATGTAAATATAAACAAAAAACCAGGCCTAGTTTAGGGTGAGGGATGAATTATAAAAAACAGTATTTTACTTAGTCCTGCCATGAATGCAGGGGACTGGACTAGGTGACTTCTTGAGGTCCCTTCCAGTCCTATGATCCTGTGATTCTGTCTTTAAAATATCAAAAGCAGGATTGACAGCTGTACACAATATAATTTGTAGTTGAAATTAAGAGGTAAATATCAATATGGTGTAAAGTGATTTCACTGCTGGACTTCTAATAATCCTGATGGGAGTTAAATCCATGCACACCATATTGAAAAACCATATTTTAATTGTAACATTGTTTTTGCTTGAGTGTGCTCACCCAGTTTGTGTTTTTCAAAACACCTACCTTTTAGAATAGTATTCCAGTGTGGGAACATATACTTTGTTTCTCTTCAGCACAAAACCATTTAATTTTCTTCATTTGTCAGTTAGTGCTGTTATATTCCAGAATATCTAAAATCCAAGTAGACATGACATTGATTCACTTTAGTGCAAACAAATACACCCAGTTTGTTTAAATATCTCCTATAGGGAATTAATTACGTGACCATATTTATTACTCTAATAATATTACAGGAGACAAACTCCTTTTACAGCTTAAACATGCTGTTAATTTTTCTGTCCTGTTTCTTAATGCAATTACATGAAATGCAAATGTAGAACGTTTAACACAGTATATTTTACATTTTTTCCAGTAAAATAACACCCATTTTGTCCATTGTACAATTTACAAATTATAGTTACACATGGAAAACATGCAACTTTATCTGATTTGTGCCTCTTATTTACTCTGTTAATTGAATGAAACTACAATACAGAAAATGTTATGATTGTGATATTAGTATTTTGTGTTAAAATTTTATCCAGAACTGTAAAATTAATACAGGCATTCCTCTATATTTGAGTGGTTACGCTTTTAGTGAAATTTGTGTAGAAGTAACAGGTTAAGTAGTTATCACCGAATAAATAAAATAATTTAAATATTTATTGCCCAGTGGGAAAAGGCTCCAGACATGGTGCAGAAAATTCCTTTTCCCCTTTGTGTATTGCTTCTGCATGGTACTCTCGAACCGCCATTGCCAGATGTGGACATGCTTCTTTTGAAAATAACTGTATCACTATTATACGCAAGGCTCTGGATTATTTGCTTCCCTACCAGAAGAACATTGTGTGTGGGCGGATTATTGGCATTTCAAAGTCTGTGCAGAGTCTGGGAAGCTGAGGCCTCCAGTAAACAAAGCAATAGAAAAGAGGGGGAGCAGGGAGGGGCATACATCTGACTGATTATTTTAAGAAGACAAGTTCCAAGAAGTTTTGAACTCCAAGGTAGTGCAGCAAACTAAATAAGGTTAGCTCTGTTCAGAGTGGATGTATGGATTCATTAATTAAAAACAAAAAACCCAAACCCAGGGTGGTACCATAGATAGGTAGTATTTGTTACAGCTTTGTAGACAAACTTCCGTTAAAGGACAACTTGAAAGATACAAATAGCTCCTTTAGAACTTAACTTTTGTTAGTGTGATACTTTAAAACTGCCCTTTCAGAATGCATTCAGAGAAGGAGTTTATTAAAAGCGGGTATGTATTTATTTAGCATCTCCTTTGTTATTGTAGTGACATTATGGTACTAGGAAACTGTATTAGGCTTGCAAAGCCTCCCATTAGTGCCTGTTTTCCTTAGAAAATAATATGAAATACAGACCAAAACTACAGCTTACTCTTTTTAAAGTTAGAAAATGTAAGTGTATATATACAAGGTGTACTTGGGATGAAGTCAGTTAATTGCTGCTCTGTGGTTCATTTCCAGGTCCTTCAACAGCTTTTAAATCACTTCAGAAAAAACAAAGATAAAGTTCTTCTCTTCTCCTTTTCCACCAAGGTGAGCTCTATATGACTTGCATCATGACTGACCTCAGCAATAAGTCCTGAGGCATAAAGCACAGGGGACAGCAGCAGCTGTCAACCACATTTTCTTTCTCACATGCACTATGGGAAATAGTGTTGATATGGACAATGTGCAGTACTAAAGAAAACATCTTGAAACCTTATGTTATCTCAAGGACAGTGGCAAGGACAAACGTAGTAATCTCCTTTCTTCTTTGGACATGTCTTCACTGTTAGCTGGAGTTGTCTTCACTCATTAATAGGGCCCTACCAAATTCACGGTCCATTTTGGTCAATTTCACGGTCAGAGGATTTTAAAAATAGTAAATTTCATGATTTCAGCTGTTTAAATCTGAAATTTCACAGTGTTATAACTGTAGGGGTCCTGACCCAAAAAGGTGTGGGTGGGGAGGCGGTCGCACGGTTATTAAAGGGGGGGGTTGCAGTACTGCTACCCTTGCTTATGCGCTGCTGCTGGTGCCGGTGCTGCCTTCAGAGCTGGGCAGCTGCAGAGCTGGGCCCTGAGTCAGCAGCTTCCACTCTCTGGCAGCCCAGCTCTGAAGGCAACCGTGCAGAAGTAAGGGTGGCAATACCACGCCCCACCCCCCCCAAATAACCTTGTGATCCCCCAGCAACTCCCTTTTGGGTCAGGACCCCCAATTTGAGAAACGCTGGTCTCCACCGTGAAATCTATTTAGCGTAGGATAAAAGCACACAAAAGACCAGATTTCATGGTCCATGATGCGTTTTTCATGGCCATGAATTTGGTAGGGCCCTACTCACTAGCCTAGCTCGAGTGCAAAACAACATGTGAGCTACATAGACTATTTGTATTAGCAGCACAGAGTAGTGGAGTCCCCACAGCGTTGGCATCAAGCATCAGTATCACTGAAGCATCAACCCACAGCCTCCAAAGGGCCAGCTAGCTTGAGAGTAATGCACAGCTTAACTTGAGCTAGACACTTTGTGTGTGTGAGTGGGAGATGTGATAGCTTGATGTATACTTGAGTGTTGCTAATAACAGTGCAGTGAAGCCAAAGCCCTAAATATTGTATTCTTGTTAGTGACTAATGTGCTTTCTGAAATGATGCAAACTATAATTCAGGATTATCTAACTAAATATTTGGCATGCCAGCATAGAAGATTACTGTCAATGACAGTTCAAGATCTCTGCTTTAATTTTAAATCTTTTGTTGTTTTCAATAAAAAAAAACCTGTGAAAGATTAAGGTTTTAAATGCCGCAGTAGAAAACCAATTGTGTCGTAGAGAGTAAATGGATAAGGATGTTAAATACCAATAGAGAGAAACATTTATACTCTCAAATGGTCTGGGTTATTAGAAAAGATATTCAGGATACCTAATCTTTGTGGTTGTTATGGTGCTTATTTTAAAAGATACTTATAATGCCTTATCTCCTCATCTTTTTATCAGTTGCTAGATGTGCTGGAACAATACTGTATGGCATCTGGGCTAGATTACCGAAGACTTGATGGAAATACAAAGTCAGAGGACCGGGTCAGGATAGTGAAAGAGTTCAATAGCATGCAAGATGTTAACATTTGCCTTGTTTCTACAATGTAAGAGAATTTAATTTGTACTGTGTGTCTGCCTTCAGCTACGTATTTAGAGGCTTGTAGTAAAGTTATTGTGCATTAACTTGATTGATCTTGTACGGTGTTACTTCCTTGAGGAGGAGCAATAGCATTACTGTCAGCTGTTACAAGACTGTGGTGTCAGCTGCATCCATTATGGGTTAAGATTACTACAGTAGAAATGGGTCATAACACTGAATTTTTTCTTTTCACATTCCTTCTCTCCTGTCGTTTCTGGGATCATTGAGATTTGAAACTGGCGAGTGATAGTTTTAAATCCCAGGCTAGCCAAAGGCAGTGGAGAACCACAAATTGTTCCTAACAGTCTAGTGCACCACTGCATTCTTTATTTCTATTCTACTGTGCACACTAAGAGACAAACTTTTAAAAACTAGGCTCTTAAGTTGTGTGTTCAAAATCAGCAATAGCATGTGAGTTATTTTGTGTGTGCATAGTGGACCCGTATGGAAAGCCATATTCTTATCACTACAATTTTACACCTATGAATGCTTTTTATATGTGAAGTTTGAGCCCAATTTCCTAACACTTGTCCCTTAAAGTACTTATCTCTAACAAACTATAAAATCTTACACATTCTATATGCCTGAAAGGGATCTTTTAATCAGTATGATGAATAGTGAATTCTACTGGAATAGGCTAATGAGATGTACGTGTTCAGCCAAAAATTATGAAAATAGTGTATCAACCCATTCATGGCTTTCTGATTTAGTTACATAATCCTTTATCTTTTAGCTCAGCTGATTACTACTCCCAGGCAGTGATGCAAAGGGAGCAGATACTGCATGTTTATCCCTGGCTGTGGATAGACTCCAGTGGGTATAGAGCCAGTATAACTGTCTCCTTTGCTGTTCTTTCCACAGTCCAAGCACAGGGTGCATGTTGGGAGCAGAGAGGTGGAGAGGCCAGAGCACAATACATTCTGGCTGTGCTCAGCCATCATAGCTCCTTTAAGACCACTGTGTACCAGCTGACATTAGAATAGCCCTCAGGCTTCTCTAACATGCACGGGTATGGCATATAAGCAGAGAATCAAGGCTCTAGTGATGTACTCTTGCTTTGCTGAGCATAACCTCAGTGAATCAGAATATCTGGCCAGTGATTTCAGGGGACTTCTTGAATAAGAAATATATTCTTGAATATATAAGAAATATAAGCCGTTTTTGGCCCTTCTAGGTGAACAGAAAATTAAAATGAAACAATCTATTACAGGAGCTACCCCTTCTGGGAGTTACTGTATTTGTACTGTTCTAAAAGGCTTTCTACTTATAGTGAATGTTCTGTCAACCTTACTTGTTTTAAACACTTTAGGATTAGCTTCATCCTCATAATCTCATAAATTTGGTATTATGAAATAGAGAATTCAATTGAATGGAAATGGAGTCTTGCTTCATTAGTAGTTTCCTCTCCCTTACCCTTTTGAGTAGTAAAGACGGTGAGGCAGGCCATGCCCACCAGTGTTGCTTCATGCCAGCCACCTTAACTTATGATGATCCTGTCTATACAGAGCTGTATATAATGTTTCACATTTCACTGAGTAAATTAGTGAAAAACATGCCTAGAATAATATGCAGCATAGTGTACGTTCCAAGAGAAACAAAATGGTACTCTCTGTAATTCTTAAAGTGTAGTTCGACACACACACATTATACAACAAAAATGAATGTGTTTCTGCTTTCCTGAGATAAAGTAATCAAAGAGACTACAAGAGTCTTTTGTAATTCTCTGGAAATCTGAAGGTGCTATATCCTAGTAGCACTCCACAGGGGTTTCTGGTCTCCTCTAAATCAGAGTTTAGGCACAGCAAACCAAGATCTGTGCAGTCATCTGGTTGATGGAACTTTTCAGTATCTTATTTATTTCTAAACACATAATTTGACATAAATGGGTCATACTTTTCTGTCCATAGTTTCTTGCAAAGTTTTTGGCTGACTGCTCTATGCAGTCAACTTGTATGTGTTCTGAAAATCTCATCTTTCAAAGAGCCAAATGTTAATTTTTGACAAGTCCACTTACACTTTATTTTGGCTAGAAAAAAGCTTCTAACAAAGGGTGACTTCTCAGTACAGTGGCTTTATTTTTTGTCATTTAATTCAGTGGCACAAATTTGTATTCTACCTTAGGTTCTAGGGAAATAAATCCATTCTGCCTGAAATTTCTCCTGCATAGCCTTTAGCCAAAAAGTATCTTTAGAAACAAACTTTAATGGAATAATATGGTTTTGAGAAAAGGGGCTTTCAAAAACAGCTTTTCAATAAATATAACTTTATTTGTAAAGGCATATCTCTGGAGCAACTTGATCTTAAATCCTCAAATTTGTTTTAGATACTAGTGTGAAAATAGTCTTGTGGATATTCTAACTTTCAAAAATCTATTGGACAAGTTATAAGTAATATTGATGATTCCTACCGATCTTATACATTTCTGGAGACCAGTAGCTATAGATTGTTAAAGATTACAAGGACAGACACTTGTACGTTCTGTGGAAGAAATAGGTTTATGGCACATATGCCCATGTCCTACCTGTTGTCAGTTTTAAAGCTCCATGACAGAAATATCTCTTTCATTAAGCCTGTGCTGGCAGAAGAATCTGTCTTGGGAGAAGAATAAATATGGTCCATAATGCTTAGAGTTATTGCTGTTTCTGGCAGCAAACAAGTTCAAGTTGTAAATCTCATGAGAAGTAGTGCTATGATTTGCGGGAGTTACAAACTCAACTGGTAGAGCTGTCAGAGCTTGTAATGTCTGTGACACAACAGTTTAAGGGGAGGGAACTACAGTACTTGGACATTGGGTAGCCCTGTTCCAAAATTCCAATATATCATGCTGGAAGAAATAAAAATTGCTAATATCCCTACCCTGTCTTTCCCATGCTAATCTCCATGTGCTCAGAAATCCATTCATTTAAAAAAAAAAAATCCTAAATCTGCTTCTTGATGACAGCTAAGGAAGAGAGAGAACATTGTCATTTTTTAAGTGATGGGAGGCCCTCAGATACTAGAGTAATGAGGGCCATGTAAAATACCTAGATATATGAACATACCAAAAATAGTTAATACTGTATGTATCCCAGTATTCTGTATGTTCTTACAGACATGCCCCATTACTTTAAACTTCTGCAAGGCCTCATGTAATTTAGAATCTTTGCAGCCAGGCTGGTTGAACTAAAACATCCTCAGTCATTCTTTTCAGCACTCTCAGATCTTATAACTTTTGAAGTAAAGCTGACATGATCATCTTTAGTCCTACATTTTAGAGCTCACCTACTTAGCAAGCAGCTGTGAAATGGACAGAGCCTCGTGTAATTCACACATGACTGGCTAGTGGATCGTATAACAGTCATGATCTTCAGGTTTTTTATTTCTTTGAGTCCTTCATACGTGATGCTTTCTCCATCAATTTCCCTGCAGAGCTTGAAAATTCCAAGGGGATAGAAGTGAAGGATTTGTATATCAGTGGTCTTGGCAGTGCTGTTTGCAAGTGCCATGAGATCTGAAAGGAATGTCTCAAGAAGGTTGTAACTTCTGTTTGCATCCCTACAAAGCCTGAAAAGTTTCAATAGATCAACTGGAAACGCACAACATGCAAATGTATGCGGTCCAGTGCAGACTTTGGGCTTCTCTGTAGATTTTTGGTATTTCTAATATTTTTTTCAGAATAAGATTTCTTTTAAAATGCAATTTTTTTAATCCTTTTGGTAATGAAAATAGCCTTTTCTAATGAGTTTGCATACAGATCTGAAACAGTAGCTTTTAGAGCCATGAGGTGCCCTTTATTGAAGTGGAGTATTAATCCAGATACGAAACCAGAAAATTAGGCAATGATGGGATATGAGATAAATTGCAATGTAATATGCACTAGAAGGAATTTGAACTAATCTCACCTATTAGTGGCTTCTAAATTAAGTGCATATAAACTCAAGAAAATATTGTAAAGTGTGCATCAGCAGTTCAAAAGCAAAAAAAGATGTTAGGTTGTATAAAGAAAGGGACAGAGAAGAATAATGAAACTATTATAATGTTATAATATACATTGTTGGTTTGTCCTTACCTTCAGTAGTGTATACAATTCTGGTTGTGTACAATTCTGGTCACTCATCTCAAAAAGAAAGTGGCAAGAGGGGACAAAAAAAATCCAGAGAGGCAGTGAGATGACTAATCATGTAAAGATGTAAATAGTTCTAATATTTAAATCTCTCCTATTAAACTTCTGATATTAGACAAATAAGAGCGCACAAGATAGAAGTGTGTAAAATTATTCAGTTGGTCAGGTGCTCTTACAGTATTTGCCCTTTCTTGTAATACAAGTAAAAAGGAGCATCCAATTAAAAGATGACAAATTTTAAAATTACAAAAGAATTTTTTATGTACTATGTAATGTTGTTTGTGGAACTCTCAGCCACAAAGTGATTTTGAGACACAAAGTGTAGGATCAGAAAGTTCTGTGAATAGAACTAATTACTAACTGCCTCCATAGAAACTTCCCTCTGGCATGTTGTTTTGTAACTTCTGAAGATTTTGGTACTGCGCACAGAGACAGGATACAAAAGCAAATAGACCATTAGTCTGATCCAATATGCAGTCCTACAATACCATGAACTCTTGACAAATAATGGTTTATTATAAGGCAATGTTGCAAGATCTTTAAAAGAAATGAATGTAGCAGGCTGAGCCATGAGTTCTCTTCTAATTCAGTGTGATTTAAACATTACCCGCATAAATGACATTTAGAATATTACCCATTTTAATTATTTATTTATAATGCACCAACTCATTTCTAGGTACATCCTGTTTATGAAGGAGTCATAGGGGGCTTGTCTTCTGAAACATTGTAGCATACCTAATAATTTTATAAAACTTTTGCCCGTTTAATTTTTTTTAAACATCTTGTTTGATCTTGTCTCTCCTCATACTCAGTCTGTTATTTCCACTAATGAAAGCTGAAGTATACTTCATATTTCAGGTTTCAAATATTTGGATTTTTTATTAGAAACCAATTGGAAAAACATGTTGACTTATATTTTGGTCTGACTGCAGGGTTTGGTAAGAGAAGCTGAATTCCATCTTCTCTAATAAGAAATATTCCAAAATACAGTGGAGGATTGTAAAAAAACCCAAACAAACAGATTTTTATTCAGTATTTCAAACTTTGAGAATGCTCATCTTCTGAAAACCTCCATTAAAGTTAGCAAGTTTCCCCATCCTCTCCTTTTCTAAATTTAATTAACCCAGCACTACGCCACATTTGGAAGGAAAAGGCCACAACTTTATTTATATTAACAAGGATTCCACGAAGACCATAAGGTGGTGGCTTCCACCAATTTCTTTCTTTTTTTAATAAAGAAATGAATTAATGGGGGTAACTCAACCCTTTCCGACCAGCTTTAACCAGCTTTATAGAATCCAAAATAAACTATTTTAAATATATGCTTCAAAAAAAATTGGATAAACTTTTTCCATATTTTGGGAGTGTCTCATTGAGAACATATAGTATCTTGCCTCCACTTCCTTCTAAATTCTTTGGAGAAACCAACATTGACCATAAGATACCACTATAAACCTTATGGAGGGGATAAATCTTGTTTAAAAAAAAAAAAAGACATTCGTCAGTTAAGAATGGTATCCACTCAAATTGTGATGACCAGTCTGCCATACATACATATGTTACCTCACTCTCGCTTGTCACATCAGCCAAAGAGGTATGCCTAATATTTGATTAACTGGTGCTGCTTCTAATTATTTAAATTCTATATCTATCTTCTACATCCCCTTATCATTTCCGCTGGGTCCAGTCTTATTGACTACCAGCCGTCTGATCACATCATACACAGGATGTGCTGAAGTGCTTTCTGGATCTGGCGGGAAAAAACCCAAAATCAAACACATGGCATGTTTGAAATCAAAGCCCACCTAAAACAATCTCTCTGATATTAGCACATTGGATACAAGCATTTTGCTTCCAGACGCTTTCCAGAAATTTTCATCTCTTTTTGGGGGGGATTAAGAGGAGTGTGGCTAAACCGGTACTAAAGAGATTTCCAAGAGCCAGTCGTGCAACTTGATTACTCCTCTCTTTGGCCCCACTTCAGTAAACCACTTAAGCATATGTCCAGCTTTAAGCAAGTGAGTAATCCTTTTATCTTCAATAGGGGAAATGTTCAACTGCTTAAAATTAAACACATGCTTAATGGGTTTGCTGTATTGGGGCTTTTGTTGTCTGAACAGCATTTTGGAGTTGTTAAGGTGTTCTGGAAGATGCAACCAACACATTGAGCCTGACTGTTCCCAAAAAGTCCAATATACACATGTTTAATAGGACTTTCTTATAATGACCCTCACAAATATTGTCCCTATCCACTAAAAGAACTGCATCACAAATGAGTGATGTTTTCTCTTATCATTCACTTTTCTGTGCTTTTACTTAGCCTCTCAATAGTTTGATTCAAAAACAGGCACCACTGCGCTCTAGTACTTGTTTATCCTGCCAGGACTGCTGTACTAAGAATAGCTGGGAGAGGCATTATGAAGTATATCATGTTTTGGTGTAAGTTATGTAGCAAGTACTACCAAAATCCATCCCACTGTGATTCAAGAAACAAAACTGGTGCAAACTCTGTAGTAAGTCTCTGTCTACATAAAGTCTCTTCTAGCTGTCTCATGTGGCTAGAATCATAGCTGATATATATTGGCATAGATCTGTTGAAGTCAATGGAGCGATGTAGATTTACACCAGCTGAGGATTTGGCTCCTATTGTTCACTTTGAGTGATAAGGGAATGCAGCAGGTAGTTGGGCAGCACTTCTATTATATCAAGGTGAAAGCAGCTGTTTGTAGTTGGGCAGATTATATCGTCTGCCTACAATTTGAGGTATTGTGATTTTTCTACAATAATCATGATTGTTAGGTTATTATGCTGTTGTTGTGTTTGGTAAATAAAGTGCCGGCCCATTGCTACCAATGTTGATATGCTGTTTAATTATGTTTGGAATGAGAAAAAATGTGAGCCTACCACTAGTAAGCCTAATTTTGGTTAAATAGATCCAGAGCTAGAAATCATGTGAGTTAAAAAATGGTACTACCCAACTCCTTTTCTTGCAGTCTATGAACTAACTCTTTTTTTTAAAGGGCTGGTGGATTGGGTCTCAATTTTGTTGGAGCCAATGTCGTTATATTGTTTGATCCAACATGGAATCCAGCAAATGATCTTCAAGCCATTGACAGGTATAGTCTCAATATTAAAACTTAGACATAGTGCTCTTTCTGTTTTAATTTCGGAAATTGGTTTTCTCGTGAAAATTTTCCTAGAGAATAGAATATTCTTAAATACAATCTGATTTTGGCTGCATCAGACTAGATTTAGAAATGCCTGTTAATAATTTGTTTAGCATTAATGTACTCTGCATACTGTTCAAAAAGTGAGTAAGTTTCCCAGCTCCTTTACCTCTGAATTTTAACTTTTTTTATTTCCTGCTTTTCAAGTTGTGACATCATTGGAAGAGAGAGGCATAGGACAAAGCTGTGATTATGGTAGTGTTTCATTTAAAAAAATAATAAATGGACATATAGCCTGATGGCATTTTTCCTGAGCCTGGAACCATCACTGCTAGCCTGTTTAAAAGTAGAGAATATATTTAAAAAAATACACCTTTACTGATCCAGCTCAAGAGTGATGTTGAGAAACATAAAATCCCTGAAGAAAATAATTGTGTTCTTATTTTCAAGCCTCTGTAATGTAGAGATGTCCCATTTCAGCATTCAGTTTAATGTCTGATAGCTTTCTGTGGTGACATGTGCAGGATTCTTATTTTGTAAGTGTTTTCTCCTAGACATTCCGAACCATAGAATAGCATTTCACATGCAGCTCATGAAAATACTTTTAGATAACTAAGGAAACACCCCAAGGAGCCTTTAAAATGTACAAAGCAATTGAATTTTGATGAGTGAAAATACATTTTGTTCCATCCTATTTTATATTTTAGCTTTTAAGCTCCTCCATTATTTTGTAATTTCTAACAATGTAGAGAGGATTTTTTCTATTTTCAGATACCTCCAGGAAGACTCTTCTCCCCTTCACACTCCACAAATGGAAAAATGTTATGATGTTGCAGAAATGTGTGTCCTTGCAAGACTAGACCTTCATGGTACCACCTCTGTAAAGTTCACATTTCTCTGATGTCTTGACATTCAGTAAATCTCTTCTGTGGTTTCTGAAAATAATCTGTTGGTAGTTTTAGATTTATGGAGAACAGAAGTGAGGGCCTGAACGAGAGAAAATGTGAGCTGGGTAAAAACATTTAATTTCTAAACTTGTCTTTTAGGGAAGTTCTATTTTAAGTTTACAGTATTTTCCTTTTATTGGAATTAGGATTTTACTTATCCCCAAAGGAACTCATGTTGGCTAATAACCTAGTATTCTTCAAAATCACTGTCTTTGCAGAGCCTATAGGATTGGCCAGTGCAGAGATGTGAAAGTGTTTAGATTGATATCCTTGGGGACAGTGGAGGAGATGATGTACTTACGGCAGATTTACAAACAGGTAAAGTTCACACACTGTCATGGTACACATAAAACAATAACTATTTTCAGCCAGCTGTCTGAATGAGTGAAAGCTGACCTATAGCAAAGTTGACTCTATGTTGGATTTATGACTTGCAATGTTAATTTATGCACTTGGCAAGGAAGAACTACCCCATTTATTTCAGTAGGTGCTAACTCAGGCCAGTGATGGTACTTTAAATGCCAATGTTGTTACTTATTTCAGCACTCAAAGCATGTGAGAAAGGTGATTATGAGGATCTGAGACATCCAATATTGAATGTCATTCCTTAAAATAAAAATGTAAGAGCAAGTTTTAAATTTCAGTTAAATATTGGTGGACCTGTACAAGAAATTAAACTGAAATTTTAACACATGATGGGATTGAAGGTGGGCATGATTGATTTTCGTTCCGGAAGGGTGGGGCTTACTTTTCAAAAGTTTGGGAAATGCTGGGCTAAATGGATTTAAGAAGTGTCCATTACTCTGAACACTACCTTATTTGTGAGAGCCAGTCTCTTCTGTTAACTCCATGATCCTCCAGCTCCTCATTTTTAGGGAGGGAGGAAGATTAGAGCTGAAGTGGGGCAATACCCATTGCCAGTATAGTAACTTGGACAGTAATGGCTGCTTGATCACATCATACTTCTGAGGAAGCTCACTGATTTCCTCTTCCCTCCTATGGATTGTGATGACTGGCAGGGTCATGAGAATTCGTAAGAAAGGCTTTCCCTTCTCCTAGTTCAACTTGTCCTAGTCTTGTTTCAGGAGTTTATTGAGAACATCAGGGCAAGAGTAGAGGTTGTGCCTATCATGTGACACTCTCTGAATAGAAGTCTGAGGAACGAAATCACGTGTGGATTGTGTCCATCCCTAGAACAGCAGCAGAAAGTCACTAGTTCCTCACTTCATTTTTTCCCCAGTGTTTACTTTTACTTAATTGAAAATGTTCTGGTAAATGTACTGTGAATGAACTAGCAGAGTTCTGCTATATACTGGTAATCTAATTTAAAAGAGGAAATCACTGTATTTTTTAAGCGTCAATAATTAATTAGCATTTATTTAAGGACTAACATCTGCTGCTTTTTGTGCTCTATTCTGGAAAGTCTTACCATGTTTTTTTTCTCAAATGTACACAACTTTCTGAAACACTTTTATATTCCCGGTTAATATCAGTATGTGTGTATGCTACTTTCTTGACTGTTACTTTCACAATGTCACATTGTTTTATGGTGTATAGGGGTTTTCTTCTTACTGGCAAGGGTGATCAATTTGAAAAATAAACAGATGGAAAGATCTGGAAGCTAAGACCTTTCAGTGGAGAACACTGTCAAAATAGGTCAATTTTTAGACCTACCAACTTTGACAACCTTTTAAACATCAGTAAACATGTTTTCAAACATCATGTATTCCTTTCTCCATTTCAGTAATTATCTGACGTTCTAATTAAATGCATGTTTGGGAAACCTTAATTGAAAGCACCATGAAGAAAATTATGTGCTGTTTATGTACAAAATTTTCAGATGACTCTACAAAGACATTAGTACAGTATAAGGCATTCTTTCTACCAGCTTTGTAAAGTTCTCACAACGCATTACGATCTAATTTTAGCAGGAATGTTTAGTGCCAGACTTGCACAGGTCTGTGCATGACATTGTGTACATACATATATACGTCACTACTGAATGCAAAAAACTGATATATTAGATTGATTATATAACTGGAGGGACCGGCTGCTTACACAACTCTGACCAATCAGGTACTTATTAATGTAGCTGAGCTTATATGTGTGCATACAGCTGTATGCATATAACTTTGAACATCTGTCTCTTAACTATAAGAATGGTCAGTTAAGATTTGCAAATCTAAGGCTCAGATTTTCATTAGGTCTTCACTAATGCACTCTTAAGATCAGCAGACACATTGGTCTGCAATCACCTGTGTATCTGTATGAACAGGTAAACTGGTACATAACTGCGAATTGCATGTGCAGTTACCTGATTTGTCTGCCCATGTGTAGGTTTTTGCATGTGGAGGTGAGGAACCTACAAATCTTATGTCTGCATTGATAGAAACCTGCTCAAAATTTTGACCTGATTATCCAGAACTTGCTGAAATTTTTTTGTCTAATTGGCCAAGTATATTTTACATAGAATTAGTCTCCAGACAAAATCATTGGAAATCCAAGGCTGGTTTTTACATCTAGATTTGAATTGCATTGAAAGGTGAGCACCTAATTGGGCACACAATTCCCCCCAATTTCTCTGATATTTTCAACAAGTGTTGGTGAAGAGTATAAAAACCTATTGTGACCATTAATGAGAACACAGAAACATGACAGCATCTGAACATGTGGCTTTCTGTATATGTGCAAGTGCATCCTCAAATAGACACACAAACTGAGTTGTCTGCTCTGTATTTAATCAGTGTTTTAATATGTGTAAGTAATTGATTTTTTGAAAAGTAGTCTATTTGTAATGCTTTGTTGTATTGGCTAATGATGAAATTATTGAAGAATACATTTGATTTTGAAATTACTTCGGCGTTTTTTATTAGTGGAACAGTTGTGGGGGGTGGGGGAAACCATGTACAACCAATAGTGATTCAGAATATAAAACAAGTAGAACAAAAATATAAAATTAAGTAAACAGTATGAACTAGTTAATCTGAAATCTGTGATGCACCCTTAACTATGATCATGATTGCTACTACATTTTTAGAGAAAAATGTACATTGCACCTAGCAAAGTTAGGGTTCTGCCCAGCTATAGTTTGCCTTTGTGACTGATGACTATTTCAGAAGGGTACTTCTCCCTTGAAAGCAGCTGCATAGTCCTAGAATTACCATTAAGTAGCCCTCAAAGGCTACCAACTTCCTAGGGACAGAGCTACAGAAAAATGTTAAGGTCTAGTAAAGCCATCATTTCTTCCTGCTGTTCGTGCAAAGGATGTCAGTTACATTTGTACTGAACACTTGATGTCACTTGAAGCACAGCTCAACCTGCCTGATTTCAAGAACGTTTAAATTTAATCTGATGTACTATTTACTTAACTTTTTCCAACACAGTGGTGGCTCTTATTAGTCATTTGTACATTCCACTTAATCAGAGTGGATCAGAATTTAAATTTTTCCAGATCAACATTCATGATTCAGTGACCATATTCTTTTTCACTCTTGGTGTACTTTAAAGGCTGAATAACAAGAATTTAAATATTTGTTATAAATTATTTGTAAACTGTTACGATGCAGTGAAATACTGATACTCAAGAATAAATTAGCAAGTTTCCAGTGTTAGGCATAGAACAATGAAGTAGGAGGCTTAGAACTTTTTTTTGTTTTACTTTCCTATTCAGTAAAACTAGTCAGACTAATATTATACCACAATGGCAACATCTGCCAGGTAAATAAAAACAAAATATCCTCCCTTAGGAATTTCTGCCTGCTTTAACTAACTAAAGCTGTGTACATACTGTGAATGCCAGGAAATTCTGACATGTGATTGGAGCAAACATTTCTGAAATCTCTTGCATTATTCTGTTTTAGCAACTTCACTGTGTGGTAGTTGGAAGTGAAAATGCCAAGCGATATTTTGAGGCAGTGCAAGGATCAAAGGAACATCAAGGAGAGCTTTTTGGGATCCATAACCTCTTCAAGCTTCGAACCCAGGGGTCCTGCCTTACAAAAGACATCCTGGAGGTGTGAAGCTTTCCTTCTGACTTTTGGATATTCGCTTTACATATTTTTCCTCTTGAAGCATTTTACCATAAATGTGACTGTAGTGCCATGCAAAGCAGTATGGTGAAACTTGAAACAGCAAATACCTACACTGTGCCTTGATCTAGGGCTGTTAGTTTCTCACTTTCAAGCACACCAAAATAATTCCTCTAAAATAAACAAAAATATGGAAAATGTGGTCTTATTAAAACTTGCCAAGAGCTCAATGAAATTCATTTCTGTTCCTAATAAAAATACCACAACTGATTTTGTGACACTTCCGCATTTATTCATCTGTGTTCACAGATGTATTTTATTTATCAGATACAGTATTTGTTCTTTAAATCAAATTTAAAATACTTTTTTACTATGAAGAAAGTGTTCTGATCTTGCTAACCTTCTGTTTAATTGTTATTAGTTGGGGTGGATAGACATTTTTCATATCATAGAATTATTGCATTTATGTGTCATATGCATACCTTTTTAAAAAATGCAGCCTTGAAAAGGTTGAGTGGGGCATTCCATTCTAAAATCCCAGTGTTTTGGTTGTTCTCAAACAGTGTATTGAGCCAGATTCAGAGGGTAGTGTAGAGTGAGGTAAAGGATGCATAACATGCACCTCTTTATGTCCCCAGTATGTATGTTTTACCAAATAAGATTCCCTGAAACTATTTTTCTTTCTCATATCCAACACCTTATATATAACTCCTCAATCTGGTTTGTGGAGTCTGAGGAGAAGATTAGGAGCTAAGCTGGTATAAATCATATGCTATGGACTAAAAGGTTAGTGTAGCAAAAAACCAAAATATTTAATATGAAGATGTAAGAAGACTATGTAAGGTAATGTAAGCCACTGTGCACTTTCACACAACTTGTTATACCTCCTTTGGCTTCTTGAGGAGTAAGATACCCCGATTTAAAATTCTTTACCCTTACATGTGGATAAAGGAATCTAATTTTATAATATGGGATGCATTGCCTCTGAAGTTGGCCCATTGTGTTAAGAACTCATTTAAACTGCGAAAGCCATGACCCCATCACAATCATTCTTAGTAATTTAACTTTGGAGATAAAGCTTCTTAGTCAGTCTCAGCCAAAGATGAATGTTTCTAGTTTATAAACAAAATCTGCCTAGCCATATTTTGGGAAAGATACCTGTTTTGCACTTTGGGGTACTTCAACTCAAATCTGTTTCGCTAGGAGGAAAACAATTATGTCTTGGTATTTGCTTTAAATAGTCTTTAGTGATGAAAATACTGTGTTTCTGAAAAAATGTTTAAAAAATAGTAAAATTTTGGATGTGTGTAGGATTCATTCAACGTGTATAATATGTCAGTTTTCTTACTCATTAGAGCCCTGATTTAACTGCCATTCAGTCTTTCCATCAACTAAAGTGTGGCAGTTTGTTTGGGCCTTAAGTGTGAGTGGCCATTTTACTCTTGAACATGTGCACTTCCAGATAAAGATAGAAAAATTAAGCTTTTCCCTGTCTGCCCATCTTACCTTGAAGACCACATATGCTGCTTTATTGTGTTGGTAATTTTTATTACAATGCTTGCCTGGTTTGCATCTTTTCTCGTTTAGAGAGAGGTTCACGTGGAAGCAGGAGTCATGACAGCCACGTCGTGGCTAAAGGAGGAGCCATCATCATGCAGGTTAGAAATGGTGAGTTGTCTTTCTGCATGTCATACAACGTGGAATGTGGGTGCTATTTTTCCTCTCGTTCCAGCTAGTGTATTGAGCAAACATCTTTGACAATAACTAGACACAACATTTTTAAAAGATACAGTATGTAAGAGATAATATCAGAAAGAGAGAACATTGCTGCAGGATGATGGTCTCTTGCTGCCTTTGATTAGAATTTGCAAGAAGATAATGAACATCAGGCAAAATTCTGTTAATATGTTTAGTCTGTGGTAATATCCCATCATAATGCCTCTAAAGTATTTCTTAAATACCATCAGATTGCTGTGCGTGTATATATTTTGTTAATGGATACTGCTGATGTAGAGGGACAGTTGCACACTGAGCTATTGTTGAATTGCTGTATTCTGAATGGCTTATTTGACAAATGATTTCTTGGACCAGAACCTCAATTGATGTAAGTCAGCCTAGCCCCAGTGACTTCAGTGTCTGTTTACACCAGCTGAGAGAGGGAGCTGCCCCCTACTGTACTTTGGACAGAGAATTTGAAGTAAAATTCACTCCTTTGCACAAAGCCCAAATAGTGTGTGTTTGGGCTGCTTGATCCATATAATTGGAGATCCAGTAACCCCTCCTACAGGCCATCTTAATGACTTGTTCCTGTTTTCTGAATTTCTTCAGTTTTGTACTTGGCTAGATAATGTGTGCTTGGCTATAATAGTCTTTAAGTGATTCTAGAGTAGAAGGTTATGTGCGCACAGCTCTTTAAACCATTATAAATGGGAGCATTGGCCCCCAAATCCTAAAAGGTTGGCCACCCAGTTATGTGTTTTCCTTATAAATGATTTGATTATGTAGTGTTTTGGTTTGGACTGTTGAGTTGCTTTTCAACCTAAACAACTTGAAAGCTGCACCAAAATGAGTTCAAACTGTAAATGTAACAGTATGTTTACTGGGTAAATGCAGGTTGTTCCCAAACAAGGAAACAGTAGATAGTATGTGTTATTGTTCCAAACATTTAACACAATTTACTAAATATTGGGGTTTTTTTTATCATAATACACGTGCTATTATTTGGTTAAATATTGTATTGCATACCAAAGCTTCCTACTTGCTTAATATCCGTGTATTGAATATATACTTTGGGTTTTTATAAAATAGTAAAAATCTATTTTCTGTATTAGAGAGTCAAAGTTAGACGGTGTTCCAAATGTGTATATGTTTTAAATAGCATTTTTGTTTTGTTGTAATCTTAACTTCTGTGACAGTGATTTTCAGTATCTTTTTTTTTTTTTTTTTTTTTTTTTAGCGTGCAGAGCCAGGTTGTGAAGAAGATAAAGCTCCTCTCAAATCTAGGGAACAACTGGAGAAAGAGGAATTTGATTTTTATGGTGACCTTAGTGATGATGAACTTGTGGGAAGGTCAAAAACAAACAGATTTTGCAATGCAAATGATATGCTAGTTTCACAGAAACAGCTTACCTTAATGCAGTGTGGTTTTCTTAAATTGCTAGAGAGAGAAACTAAAGCTATTGAGGTTGTTGATAGTAATGGTGCATCTGATCATGAAAACTCAGACGCCCTGTCTGTGGGCCAAAGAGCAAATGTAGATGTCAAGTGCATTGGTCTTCAGAAAAGTAGAAGCCATAATAGTATTTTGAGATATCGGAGAACCACTGAGTCACAAAATACAACTGAAAAACAAGATATGCGTTGTGTGATTGTAGCCCCAGATTGTCCTGTTTCATCTGACTCTGAGGAAGAAAAGGACATTGAAAATAAAAATAAAGATCAGTGCATTTCAAAGGAAATTGGTGTAGTCATGGAGACTGAAGGCAGCTCAGAAGAGAGTGATGTTATCTTTCCTTCACAAGTTCCAACTCACCAAGAAACTGTTCCTGCTAAAAATGTTAAGAGAGACGAGGCTGTACCAGAAAAATTGGAAGAGTCAGATACAGAAAAGACCACTAAACGTACACCTAAGGGAGACGCTTTGGCCTGTAAACAATCTTTGTTCCATAATACTGGGTCAGTCTTCACCAAAACAAAGTCTTGGAAAAATGCCCAAAAGACCACAACATATGTGAGAGGCACTAGTGACATAAGTGATGAGTCTGATGATCTTGAAATACCCCTATGGTCCAAATCAAGAAACCAGAAAGCCTTCACTTCTCTTAGGTTGAAACAAAAATGTAACCGAAATAAGGAGTTCTGTAATTCTTCCAAAACTGGGCTGCAGGCAAACAAGCCAAACTATGGAGAAAAGGAAACTGATTCACAGAAGATAGGTGAATTTTCATCCTCTGAAGATGATTCACCAGTCAAGAAAATTCACCTAAGTAAGCAAAGCCATAGGCACAAAAAACAGAGATGCAGAATTCAGTTTGACCCCAAATCACCCTGTCGTGTTAGAGGTGCCTCAGTTACAGCGTTGACACCCAGTCACTCTCATGTGCACAAGATGTCTGTAAGTAAGAGAGCATGTGTCAATCAAGAAGAAAATGTGGGATCAATGGACAATTTTTTAGGTGATTGTAAAATTTATTATGAGTTTTTGTTTAGTACATTTTAGTGGTACAAATTTAATATGGAGAAGTGTTTTGCAGGTATATTAAAGATGTCACTCTGTACTTGTTTATATCTGATTTATTAAGAGTTCTTTAATATTGTCCTTCCCTTTTTTATAGGCCTTGTTGATTTCACTGATTATTTTTATCCTTGTCTCTTCTGATTTGGTGGGCCACTCTGCAATACAGTGGATGCTGCTTAATATCAACCTGGATATTAACAACTTCTGATTAATAGCAACATTTTGCTCGGAACCAATCCCATGCCATTGACATTAATGTTAATGGGATTTAGATTGTTAATGGGATTGGCAATGGCGTGATGCTTTGAGTTTTTTGGGAATAAAGACTCCAGCCATAGGCAGGCAGGTTTGTACGGCTGCAGCATGGGAAGAAAATGCGGGGAGATGCCTTCCCTCACTGCAGCCCTTCAAACCTGCTTGCACCTGCAGCCCTGCCCAGTGGGGGACCTCTGCTGGAGTCCTGGCACTGCAAGCTGGGCAGGGAGGCTGTGGGCAGGGCAGGACTGTGGAATTGGGGGCTGCAGCCTGGATGCCAAGGCTTTCCACAGGGAGGTGGGGGGTGCTGAGGTCTCACAGAGCAGCAAGGTACCTCTCACCGCTGCTCCCCTCCCCGCAGCCTCCCAGTCCAGCCCACAAGGAGAGGTACTGTGCAGCTCTGCAAGCTCCCAGCACCCCTGTTCTCCTGATGCTTCCCTACCTGCAGCTTCCCCTCCCCTCGGAAAGCCCCAGCCTCCAAGCTGCAGCCACCCTCTCTGTTGCTGCCTACCCCTGGGCAGGTTTGGGGGGGGTACAGCCAGAGAAAGCTCATCCCAGAACTTCCTTCTCTGGCTGCAGCCCCTCAAACTTGCCCTTCTTCTTCTTGGCAACTGCCAGATAATGGCAACTTTTTGTTGGCAATCTAGGGGTTGCTAATAAGCAGAATCGACTGTATACATATGTTTCTATTTTTGCTAAACATTTGCAATCACTACAAAAAGGTGCATTAATATATGATACAATTACATTTTCTAATTTGGGAATGAGTAAATGAGTTTTCACCATAATGTTAACTTTTTCCTGTTATCAGTAACTGGTCATTTTGTCACTGAATATTATTTGAAATTTGTACTGTGGTATTGGTAGTATGTATAATGTGGAGTCGTAGGGGCAATTAGTCCTTAACTTTGAGCATTATTATTGCATTCATCTTTTAAAAACTTTGGGTGCCTTGGAGCAAAGTTTGCCATTTCTCGGTATGCAAAAGGGAATTTACTAAAATGGTTGCAGCATTTAAATGGATATTAGCACAACTGAAGGATTTAAGGACAAAGACCTAGATTTTTTGAAGGTATTTAGGTTCCTCAATCCCTTTTGAAAATGAGACTTAAACTCCTAAAGCAGTTAGCCATTGCAACGCTGAGTGCAGCAATGCCTAAATACCTTTAAAAATCTGGGCCTAAGTTACAGCCTAACAACATTTAGGATTTCCACGTTAACTCTATTTTAACTTTTCTTTTAAAATTGCAATACATATCTATAATAGAGCTGATATATCCATGCAGTATTTTGGAATGGCCAAAAGCGTTTGATTATACCTTTCTTCTCATGTATTAGATGGTGTTCAAGAAGTGGCTTATATTCATTCAAACCAGAATGTGGTTGGATCAAGCAAGGCTGAGAATCAGATGAGTAACTGGGCAGTGCGAGATGTGTTTGAGTTGAAGCAGTTTTCCCAGCTCCCTGCTAATATAGCAGTGTACAGTGCCAAGGTAAAGAGGAGGATTTGGGAAATGTTGTTTTGTTCTATTTTTATCCTCATTCTCTTTCTTCAAACTTGGTTTTCTGCTAATGGCCACCATGAATGATCAAAGCCACTGATGGGAGGAGGAGGGGGAGGAGTTTCAAGTGGAGGCCTAATAAAATAAAATACTGCCACTACTTCTGTATTGGTCAGCCTTGAAAGTGTTGGGAACTGAGTTGAACAGCACCCTCTGCTGGATTCTGTAAGACTGTCTCAGAAGTAATATGCTTATCTGTTTTAGAACAGAGATTGGGTACCTGAAATCTAATCCTGTGCCACATTTTCTCTGGTAATAGGACTTGATTTGAGGCCTGGAATTTTCAGTTTGTCTTTGGTCTAATTAATAAAGTAGCAAGTTACCAGAAGAGAAGGTTTAACCTTCATGGTATTCCAAAGGACTCCCTCACTAGGGCTGGAAAGTGTTTTAGTTAGAATCACTTACAAAGTTAAATACGAGTTTGCAGAAAGAGCTTTTTATGTTAAAATGTCTGCTATGGTTAATTCAACTTTATGGGTCAGTGTAGTCTTCGTTAATGTAAGTCTGAAGTTGAAAATTGAACACAAGCATATTGGGAGCATTTCTAACATCTGTTTAATTTGTAGTGATGAGTATGTTTTTATGCTTTACAGCCATTACGTTTCATGTTAAATTACATTTGGAATAGAGATAAGCCTGAGCCTAAACTTGGATGGAGCTTCAAGTTTATGTTTCAAACTTATTGTTTATTGGTTTTAATCTGCATTCCTGAATGCTAGGGGCATTCTGATTTGGATCCAGATTTCAGACGCTTACATGGGAATGTTCACGTGCAGGTTTTTGGATTGGGGGTTCTTGTTTAATTTGGATTTAGATGGACACCATCAGTGTATCTATTTGTAAAGATTAATCTGACCATTCCCCAATCATTTTATTCCATACTACAAATACTTGTCGTTCCCTTAGGCTGATCCCCAGGATGAACCACAAATGTTTGTAGCCTAGAGCAAATGCTTGGGGTACGTTCAGTTTAGTCTTCACAAATGTGTTTAACTACCATGAATAAACTAGCAATCATTTAACTCAAGGTAAAAACTCGAGTCTGGATCTACATATATTAAGTATTCCCATGCATTTCCTCATTAACAGGTGTGCTTCCAGCACTATTGATGTACTGTAATTAATTCTATTAGCAAGGGGTGTTGAAACAGTATTATGCTGGGAAGATCAAACTAAGCCAATCAGCAATAAGTGAGATCTTTTCTATAGTAAAAGTATTTGCATTTGAATCTCTCCCCTAAATAGACCTTCAGGTAAAAATACTCAAGAATACCACAGAAAGATCCTAGCCCCTAATAGCCGGGATTGACAACATCACTAGAATGCAGGACAGATGAAAGAAAAATTTGAAGAGAGTACTGAGGCTTAATGACTCTAACACTGCTGTATCACTGATATTAGGCTATGGGAGTTTAGAGGCTTTTCTGTTGTTCAAATGCTTTGTTTCTCATTACACCCCAGTTCAGAATTTTTATGTCCACAGGTGTTACAAATTAATTTCTCTCTGATTAGCTTGTCAATCGATATGTTTCAAGGGTATCTGGTTTCTTAAACCAAAAGCAACAGTAACATCAATTAACTTGAAGATATCTAAATAGGAAGGAAAACATCAATAACGGTGGGGAAAACTGCCAGTTGACTTCATTTCCTGTTTTTACTCTGACATAAAGGCATTAATTTAGGAGTAATCGCTAGATGGCTGTCTCTTCTAAACTGTAGAGCTCTGAATTTCACATGCTCTTTTTAAAGAGCTGCTGATGCCTCGTAGAAAACTTTGAAAAATGATCCACTTTTAGGAACAACTCTGCTGCTACTTTTTCTGTGTTTTCCTTTCCTTGTTTCTTTATTTTTATTACGAGGACTTTGTATGAAAAACAAATTATGGTTGATCTGGTGTTCATCTCTTTCCTATTTATTTTTCACTTACTCACTCAGTTTAGGACATTATAATATTACAGTTAGGTGCTGTGGCAAATACTGCAAAGAAAATTGTGAGGAATCAAATGAGGAATAGTCAAGAAAAAAACAGGCAAATTACTCTGGTGCTCTTAAAAACAGGTTGAAGTACTATCAGCCAAACAAAATTCTTGTAGAGTCATGGGGAGTTTCAACTATAATCCTGGTAGAATTTTTGGTATGCTCATTTTATTCTCATAGTTCTCAAAATAAGGTTAGAAGATTTTTATGGAACAACTGAATGTCCTCATGAAAGATTTGACTCTGCTCTTCAGAAGCACTGCCTTGGCATCTGTTTACCAGAAGTTTCCATATGAGTTAATGTTCTCTTCGATTTCTATGTTCACACTCCTTAATCTGATTTTTTTGAATATAGGGATTTTTTTGGGGGGGGGGTGGTTTGGGGTTTTTTTGGTATCTCCTATAGGTCTTTGTCCGCTCAGCTGATGCCTCACCTCATGTACAACATAGTATGAAAATATCTGCAGTGTGTTACATTTTACCTCTGGCCTTTTAAATATCTGATCCAGGGTTAATGTTTTTTTGGGGGGTAGGGTTTTTTTTGTTTTGTTTTTACAGTTTCAGCTTATTTTTTTCCCCTAAGCATCTCTGGAGAAGGATTGAGCATCAGAATAATCTGATTTTCTTCCATGTAGCGGATCAGTCTCTTCTCCTGGGCATTAACAAAATATCCCTTCCTATTCCCTTCATCATGTTAAATTAAACAACTTCATCATGTTAAATTAATGTTTTTTATAATATGTGTGTAATGTTACACTTCCAACTTTATAAAGCTGAAATTTATAAACACATTTTAGAGATGATAGAAAATAGAGTTATATCTCTGAAAGAAAGGGATACACAAAAATTAAAAGATGTCTGACACACTAAGGAAATGGCCAACTGAAGTAGCTGAATTTTAGAGCAAGAACTAAAATGCTTAGGGAAAACTAGGCTTGATTGGAGATATTTCTTTATTTCTGTCACCTTTGAGAAAATTAGATTGAAGGTGGAGAAACAGTATACATTATGAGTAGGGCTGTCAAGTGATTAAAAAAATTAATCTCAATTAATTGTGCGATTAATTGCACTGTTAAACAATAATAGAATACATTGTAAATAAGAAGCTGGCAGCATTATCTTCTGTAAATGTAAAAAACTTGTTTGTCTTTGCGATTGGCTGAACGAGAAGTAGGATGGAATGGACTTGTAGGCTTTAAAGTTTTGCATTGTTTTGTTTTCAAGTGCAGTTATGTAACAAAAAAAAATCTACATTTGTAAATTATACTTTCATGATACAAGTACTGTAGTGCAATCTCTTTGAGGTGAATTGAAAAATACGGTTTCTTTTCTTTATCATTTTTACAGTGCAAATATTGTAATCAACATACTATCTGAAATCAATATATTTGAAAATGTAGAAAAACATCCACAAATATTTAATAAATTTCAATTGGTATTCTATTGTTTAACAATGCAATTAAAACTGATTAATCGCAATTAATTTTTTTGTTAATTGTGTGAGTTAACTGCGATTAATCAACAGCCCCTAATTGAGTCAAGACAATATGCTGTAAGAATATTTACGGTCTGAGTTTTCTTCAGATTATATTATATCATTCTTTGATGAAACCAAAACATGAATTATTATATGAATGCTCTGTAGCAAGAATTCAGCCAAATGCAAACTGGAAAAATGATAGCTAATAATATGGTAACTGGATAAACATGACTGCAGCAAAAATCAATCAACAGACACTTTTCATTCATGTACTGTATAATCAGAAATATTCTGAGTGTGAATGGGTTTATCAATCCTGTGTACCTGAGAAGTAAAGAAGGGATTAATGCATACACTAAAAAGCAGAAAGTGTCTCAGCTGGAGTGGATTATAGCAACCATAAAAGCTGTTCCCTTAGTGTAGAGTTGGGTGGCTTGGGAGAAGGAACTGTGCCGTGAGCAGCCAGATGAGCTTATGGGCTATCCCACTTGCTCAGGAAGATGAGTTCCTGAATAGTAAATAGACTTCAAAGGGCTTGGTTGAGCACGCTTGAGTCTTATTATTTGTTTGAGATACACCAAGCTGTAATTTGTTTTGCCTTGTTTTTATTAACCTACATTTAATCTGAAAGGGCATGAGTTAGCCTTTTAAATTGAGCAACTGTGCTCAACATTTACAATAATGAATGGCAGACACATATCAAAGTATTGAAATTTAGAAACTCTCATACTATTCTTAATATAAAGACACAAATCTGACATTAAAAAAAAAACAGCTTGAAGCTTTAAGTCCTCTATCCCAATTTTAAAAGTAGTAAAACTAATACAATTAAATATACACTAACTGTCCTAAACAAGAAATAGAGAATAAACTCTATCCAGATTTGCAATGAATATACTTCATCCAATGTTTCTTCATATAAATATAAATCTTTAAAGCCAAATTAAATCCTGTCCCTTGGTCATAGAAGGCAAACTATTTTGAATGTCTTTGGACAGAGCAATGGTAGAGTCCAACAAAATTCTAGTAATCAGAAAGAGGTAGGAAGGACTTTGAACTCTATAACAGACAGTAGATCTCTTATTGACCATTCCAAAACTGAAGCCTAGAAGAGAGCAGGTACTCCAGAGTCTGAGCATGAGCCAAAATAGGTAGAAGAATCAGGAGGCAAGATGGTAATAATCAGTCCTCCAACACTTGAAAATGAACTAGACTCCCTCAGTGCTCCTTGAGGTGGTAGAAAATTATGTTAATTTCTGGATTACTGCAAGAAAACAAGAGTAAGTGTTTCTTTGATCATAGTTGGATTACTCCCAAGGCACTACTAAAGATTCTGTTAACCAACTTTTACCATTCCATACACACTAATGCAAGTCTGGGAAGATTGGGAGAAGTACACATCATCTCACAGTAGTTATGGGGACCTGTCAAGATAGGAAAAGAAACTTAGTATAAACAAACATTGAAGCTCAGAGCGATGAGGATCTATACTAGCACATGATACCATCTGAAAAAATCTTCCAGTTATCTCAGCTGCAGTAACAGTAGCCTACAGAAACAAACAAGATTGGACTAGAAATCTACAGCTATACAGGGAGGGGGTGTGGTGTTTCCAATAGATAAAGACTGTTTTTCTGTTACTTATGACTTTTGTACACCAAGGGAACCATCATAAATAAACTACCTAACCATACAGCTACTCACCCTTGAAATGTAATCAACGAGGTAGTGGTCTCCCTTAAAAACTGCAGTTTTGCTTAAACTGCTCTATATCTGCTACAAGTAATACCTAGTATAAAACACACATGGAAATAAAAGTATTTACTTAAGACTTGTTGGCAATTAAAATGGGTCTCTCTGTATAACAGAGGAGACTCAGAAGCCTGAGATAATCTACAATGTATCTATTAATAGCAAACCAAAATGTCAAAAGAAGGATGTACATCTCAAAGAAAAGACTTAAGAATAGTAGAGGGCACTTCTCATAAACTGGGCAAAACAGATGTTAACTGTTTCTATGGATACAGCTCATCTGGATGACCTTGATCAAGGGGAAATGTTAGTGTAGGCATTAGTAACTCTAAATTAGCAAAGGAGGACATGATTCTCCTAAGTGGAGATGGTGGTAGTGCAGCAGATCATGCTGGAGATCAAAAGATACTGTTGATGGTATAATATGGACTAGTGATGCATGTCAAGCCCAGTCTGTTTAACTTAAAAGCATAAGTATTTGAAGAATGAAGTTGAAGGAAAAGGTATTACTCTAACAGTCACCTCAACGATCCTTACCTCTAGACACCTTCCACCACACTAGCTTACTTGAAGAGATCAATCAAGCTTCCCCTTATTACAGGCAAACCTGGGTATCCTGAAGGTTAAGGTGTGATGCGGTTGGGATGTGCTATAAATTGCTATTTAGGGGCTGTGGTCAAATATCCTGAAATCTCATTGTATGTTTGTAGCCAGCATATTGGACTCAGTGGACAAACAAATCATTTTTTGTCACACATATACTGATAAAAACACCTTATATCTGAAGTTGTCCATATGGAAACTCAACATAGTAGGTTCTCTTTCATGTCCAACCAGGTTGTCTTTTGTTTGGCCATATTAACAAACAGTAGATTCTGATGCTCTGTCAATAGAAAACTTTACCCCTTACATCTTTCAAAAAGATAACTTTATGTTAAAAACCACTTCCACAGATCCCAACAGCTTCTTATGCTGTGGACTTCCCAAAACTTCAGTGTTCCATACCCCTGAGCAAAGCACTTTAAAAATATAGAGATCACTAAGGTTTAACGAAAGGCTTTGGCTTTGCTCCCCTCCTCCCCAATAGTGGAGACAAAAATGTACCCAGCTCTCTGATAGCACAATGATGCAAGGCATAGATGGAAAAATCTCACCAGGCTTCAGGATTCTAACCATTTGATCCACAGCCTCCTGGATTCAAAGGTCATCTAGCAAAAGAAAAATCCACAGCTGCCCCTTGTTCCAATGTTCACATCTTCACAGAATAAGCTGTCATTTATTTAACAATAGATGCAATTTAAGGTAGGAGGGTTTCCCCATTCATAGAACCAGTCTGAGTGAAGAAGGTTCCTCTTGAAGTAAATAGTTTCCCTGTTTAATTTTTCCACACCTTACTGTGCTTTGCCCATCCTCAACTAATTTAATGGAATCCAGAGGGCCTATTGTCTTCAGCATTCGTTTCCATAAAAATGATTCATACTTCTGTTGTCAGTGCATGAACAATCACAAACTTGCTTAAAATATCGACATTATTACAAGGGAAGTTTACCTCCGTTAACAATGTGTCGCCATACATTACAAAGAAAACCCGTGTTTGTATTCTCTACCAGGGGGTGATATCAGATGGAAAGGAAGTATATTCAAATGGAAAAAGTTTCTGAAGAGGGAAAAATATTCAGTGAAAATGAAGCAGTGGATTGAATAGTGTGGTCTTCTGTAGCAATCATTTTAGAAAAGGTGAAGAACCCAGGTCATTAACTCTCACTGATTTCAGCCTTACTAAAGACAAGGACCAAAAGTCATGACAGCTATGCAGATAACAAAACCAAGCTTTTACACATTCCTGCTAGAGTGAGGTAAATAGTAGGGAGAAAATATAGGTGTTCACATATTTCTTCAGAGCTGACATGCCCACTAAATATTTGCACAGTTTGCATTTCCATTCCTCTTATGTGCAGGATGACTAAAGACTGTAGCAACCTGGCTGATTTTCAGTGGTGAGTGTTCATGATTTATTTCCCTTAATATTCTTTTCCTTTTTTGGACTCTTATTAGTGAACTTACACTCTTATTAGTGAACTTTTTTTTTAGTTAAACATAAAAGAAATAAAAGCCTCCCAGAACCAAGATGAAATATCCTCTTCTCCTGTTTCCACTCTATTCTGAATTGAATGTCTGGATTTCATAATTAATTCCCTAATTAATTTCTGTGTTAATTAGCAAAAACAGTCTACATGAAAATTCAAAAGTAGATGGGTCTGGAATGGCCTTTCTTTAGCTCTTTTAAAGCTGATTTTTATTTTTCTGAAGGGAATTTTTTTTTAAAGCAGGGGAAGAAGAATTTGAAGAAGGGGAAAATTTACTTCACAAAACAATTATAAAAACAGGGAAGGGCATATTTAAGTATTTTGAAAAACTGATAATATCCTACATTAGAGCTAATTTGCTCTCAATAAATGGAAATGCTTTAGTCACAAAACTTGTACTGTACCTGTGGGTTATGTGGAGCCTTGGGGTTGTGTGTTTTGTTTTTTTTTCCCCCCAGTCAACTGCATGTTTTCAACTTAAGTTTACTTAAAGTTTTACTGAAAAGAAATGTACAAAGACAGCCATTCAATTGAGGATTAATTACTATGGCAACTGAAATGTGGTGACTGAAAAGGGGGAGGATGTATTCTCCCCTCAACTTCCTGCCAGCTGTCATATTCAACCTCTGCGGCATGAATCCTGGCCAAAATATAGAGTGTGACCAGCTCTAAGAAACTATATCTGTATTTTTATAAATTGGTACAAGTATCACACTATAAAAGAAGACTTAATCCCCTGAATTGGATGACAGACACTTGGCACTCTTGCCAGTGTTTGACAGAGAAATAACTGGATGCTTTGTAGTAAAACCTGGATTAATGGTAAACCCCTCTTTATGTTATTGCAGTGTGGTGTAAATGAGAGAACTAAGCATGCTGTCAGTCTAGGAAAAAAATGTGCCTTTTGTATACCCAATGCAGGTTTACGTGCTGCTCAGAATACTGTAAATACAAAAGTTGTGTTATTAAGAACTCCTCTTTATCGTATTTGTATTATATTGGCATTTTTTAGATTGCTTAAACAAAGGATTTCCATCAGCTATGGTAGATTTGATTGCAGTATGTTTATACAGCTTTTTCATTCAGCCAGGATAGATAGGTGGTTTTCAGTGAGTAGACTTTGGGGAGATAACATTCCATTATCCTGCTCTTTCAGGATACGGAAGACTATTCTGATTTAAAATAATTGTTCCCAAATGATTGTCCTGTAATGGCATTTCATTAAGGTTACTGTTTCAGCATATTATGGAATTAACCCTTCCAATGTAGTTTTTAATGTACTATACACAACATTTTGTAAAGCTTATAGCTGTTGGTCAGATGTTGTTCTGGGCTATCTGCAATAATCAGGAGATGGAGTTGTTTTGAGGTCTTCTAGCTTCTAATAGAATAAGCAATTACCAACTTGGTTTTGAGTTCTGAGACAAGCTAGTGGTTCTTCCCCTTTTTCAACAACAATAATGATAATGATTGATTTGTGGTTAGGTTTCCTGATGCACTAAGGTGATACGTCATTTGAATGAATTAATCCTGTTAACCAGCTAAAAAGGGAAAAGAAATTGCTGCTGCCCCTGGAAATATCTTCTCTCCATCCGATTGGAGAAGAGGCAGTGAGAAGTAGAAGATTGTGCAGAGCAGAGAGACCTCTGTCCTTGGTTGACCTGGTAGCCTGTTATCAGCACTTTCCAGTTCCAAGCTTGAGATCACAATTTCAGGAATGGTGTCTCAGTCTATGACAGATCTGAAGTTGAACATGTCGGAAAGGCAGAGCGTCGAGTGTTGCATGGAAGGGGAGGAAATAGAAATGCTGTGTATTGCTCTGAGGACTTCTGACTCATCTGGACTAGTATGGGCTGTTTCCTGTCCTGACTAAAGAATGTTTCATCTCTGTAGAGATGGGAGCATTCTTGTTGGACAGTTACAGGTAAGTTTAATTAAGGAGTATTGATTTTTTTAACAGATGAAAATACAGAGTAGTTGAATGCTGGCCCCTGTATAAACTGGTCTGGTGAAAATGGAGAGTATGGCTGAATATAGACTGATATCGTGATGTCTGTCTTGGATGTTGGCAGAATCTGTAGATATCTGGACTGTAGCCATATAAAAAGGAACTGGGGCTAATATTGTGGGAAATGGAATCAAATGCAGTCCCTTCACAGAGAGCCACTTGCTTTCATTGCTTTTTACCAGAGTGGTTCCCAAACAAAGAGTTAAATATGAACGTTTCAGAGGATTTCAGTTAACAGCCAAAATTTCTTCATCACTCACTATCTCCCCACTCAGTTAGAAGGGGGCAAAGGTGACTGTTTATCACCTTTGTGCCTCACTGGTCCCTGCAGCAACCAGAGGCTGGCTCCAGTTCCACCACAAGTTAGAGTAGCCTCAGCGATGCTGCAATATGTGCCGTTTGATAATTGCTCCCAAGGGGCTGTTACACTAGCTGGGGGATCACTTGAGCAACAAAGCATTCCAGCCCCATTCACACCCTCAACCATTTTCCTGAAATGTCTTCTACAATGTGGGGCAAGTGGTGGTGACATAAAGCTGGTTATACTAGCTCTTTGACATCTAAGGAATCCTTATCGGCTCAGTAAGGGCAGCTTTCTGACTGCTTTGCGCCACAGAGGGGCTGAAATAAGGCCGGGTTCTGGTCCTTACTGTAGTTTTTTTATTTTCTTTTTATCGTTACATCTTTAAGGAAGTCTTGGAAGTAATTTAGTCCCCCAGTACATTGTAATTTAGAGTTCTGTTGGTTTCTTCATAGTGTGAAGAATATACTTCTATTAAAAGAATCCCACTGATTGAACTGTGTGGTCTTATGAAATATTAATTATATGGGGACAGACTCAGAACCCCTTGCTCACACTAGTGAGCAAGTGCTCTAATTGACTTCAAAAAGTCTACCACAGAATTAGGTCTGATAACGGATGTGAAATTGCAGGGAGTTGGTTTCATTTTGGAAGAAGTTAAATTGAGGAATCGAATATTGGAGTTTGTAATTACATTAAGAACCTTCCTAATATTCTGTATTACAAGTACAACAGATCAAAAAAATTTTGGCTTTTTTTTTTTTAACATGTAATTTTAGTTCCCCTTACTTAAAGGCAATGTTAACTTCAGGAGCCATTTTAAAACATAATCCTTACCATTTGTATCTTAAATATTGTGGTGACAGACACCTTAGATTAGATAGACACTAACACTTGTAATTACAGTATTATCTTCATTATTTGATCAACTGTAGATAAAAGAACAATTCTGCTTTCAGATTACCAGATGTGAGGCAAGTGTATTATGGTATAACATTAGTTGTCCCATGGTTTTGATGAAGCTAGCTATTTTGTGATCTTGGCTGTATGGGTATCATGCATATGATCCCTAAGGAAGAGTAATGATGAGCATTATTCTTTGAGCAGCTTCTTGCTTGCAGAGTAGTGGAGTTTCTTAGAGAGAAAGCCTTTCTTCATGCTTATGTGTCTGGAAGTGGGTTGTAGAAGAAACCAAAAATGAAGTGAAAAAGAGTAATCTAAAGTTGCAGATTGTATATGTTCTAGCAAATACAGAAAACATACCCAGATACAATGAAAACTGTGAATAAGAATTTTTATTAAAAAAAGTATAATGAAAGGTGGCAACAACTCGCATGTAATGTAAGAAAAGCCATTGAAAAGAAAAGCAGAGGAAGTTTTTAAGGAGAGGGGGGGAAAAAAAGTCAACAAACTATTTGGGACTGTGAATGAGCCTCATTGGGAAATTCAGTGGTCCAAAGTCTGTGGACCTTCAGGATATGGTGCAGGCTCCATCTGTTCTGTCAGTTTTGAAGGGACTGGGGTTAGGCGTGAGGCAGAATGGGTATTTGCTTGTTGTTTTATTGTGAGTAGATGTTAAGGAGACAGTCCGACTGGGTTTCTCTACTGTATTTCATAATTTTGTATGACTGATGGCAAGGCACCTAGAAGTTTGAATAGTTAGTTTTGTTTTTAGAAATGAAAATAATTAGATAATGAAACTGTACAAGGGAAGGCATCCTGCATATGTGGCGGCAGTGATTTCATGTATCCTTGAAGGGAGAAGCTAGTTAAGACTGCTCTGGCTATTGGGGGCGGGCGGGGAGGATGCACAGGGAAATGATGGCTGGAAGCCTGTATGTTGCAGGAAAACTGCTGCAGGGTGATAGTTTGGGTGGGTGAACAGGCAATAAGTTAGAGAGAGAGAGCGAGCCTCAAACATAGTATATTTATGCTGAAGTACTTTAACATGTGAAGTCCCACAGTTTTTGAAAGAAATTCATTGTCATTGAAGCAGCCTGGAGAAATGAGGAATTGCCACAGGGTTCGGAACTATCTAGAAAAAATTCCCATTGCGCAATCAATCACCAATGTAGCTGAATGCGGCCCCACAGCACATGCTCATGTAGAGTACCATCCCTGATGCCCCCATTTGTAGTCTGTTCTGACTCCAGCACTAGCGGTCTGTAGCAGCAATTCATTTTGCAGCCAGATTGACTCAGTCATAGGTGAGGAGGGAGCTGAATGGGCCCCCACACTTATTTGTCTGAGGTTCCATAACATGTAGGGCCAGCCCTGCTTGGTGTACAATAGCATGTCCCTTGCAGGAAGCAAGTATATGAAAGTTGTATGCCTTCAAAAGTGGACATGAATATGATCACAGAAAATAATTGTGTTTACTATAGGCTTGTTGTACATTTTAAAAGATCCCTCTCACTTTGGAGTGAGCCGTGGGTATTTAGATTATCACACATTGCTAAAATATATCTGAGTTTGGTTGAGGATTGAAGATAGAATGTCAAGCTGGAAGTAATGACTGTTAAGTCACCCCCTTTGTATCTTGTATTTAATGCCCCAATTTCACTCATTCTTACATTCTTACCTTCACTTCTGAAAGTACATGTGAACGTAAGGATTGAGTGAGGGCTGTGGGACTTGAAATATGCAGATGCTGCCATTTTTGCTGGATCTTTGAGAGTTTTCAAAACACACACACACCTCCACTTATCTTTCTATCACAAAAGAAAATTTTCTCTATTCATTCTTCATTTTCTATGTATGTCTCTTCTTCTCAGACTTATAAGCAAGGTTTTGGTCTTTGGAAAACTGATGTATGTTTTGAATACTCTGTGCAGAAGAAGTGGAATATGAAGAGGTCAAAATAACTGCTTTTCTCAGGAAGTATTTTTAATCAATGATGTAGTCTTAAAGTTGTAGAGCACCTAAAATAATTGTCCCTGATCTTCCCCAGTCTTTCTTTGCTGGTGCAG
Source organism: Macrochelys suwanniensis (assembly GCA_033296515.1). Lineage (NCBI taxonomy): Eukaryota > Metazoa > Chordata > Testudines > Chelydridae > Macrochelys > Macrochelys suwanniensis. Next base: position 45,991,195 of record CM065780.1, read on the forward strand.
CACAGGGAAGTCTCTTTACAGCAGGTACTGTTGCACAGTCATGGAAGAAATATTGAAACAAGAGGAAGGTGAGGAGGGAGGACTGAGTTGCCACATGCACCTTTCCCCACATTTAACTGGGGCCTCACAATCCCATTTAATTGTGCATATAGCAGCTCTCAGTTTGAGATGCCTGTCTAAACTCAGTTTCTTATCCTTAACCCTCACATTTTTCCAGCACATGGCCGGTACTTTCCAGTCCCTTAAGGTTTATTTTGTTAAGTTAACTTTATAGGATGCAAAAATATTGGCTGATACTTGAATTGGTAGATGAAGGGCTTTAATCTCTGACGCTGGACGTTACCCTGTAGGGTTTTGTTTGAAAATATATTGTCAATCTTTAGTGATTCAATGTAGACTACATTTGGCAGATTTTCCTCTGGCAGAGTGTGAACAACTGTAATGGACTAGACTGAATCTAGTCAATTGCAAGTAAATCATTTCTTGCTTTCAGTGCTACAGAGTCAACATTACTTTGCCATGGCACTGGACCTTTCCCCTAATATACTGGTTTGAGAGGAAGGAAAATGTGAGAAATGTAATTAAAAAAGAGAGGGTTTCAAATCATTTAGCACGGGTGCAATGAATGTGTTGGAGGACGAATAAGCCTATGATCAGTTATTTAAGGGAAGCTTTAACCTTTTGGTTGGTAATGTAGTTACATGCCCTGCAAATACATGTTGCAGCAACACCAAACGTATTGACCTCAGCAGAATAGTGTCAATTTGCCACTCTGCTGGTTGCTCTCTTTTGCAAAAATATGTATTGGATTGAGCGCCAAAGACTAAGTAAATACATTTAAGCAGGCTGATTAGAAAATGTGGTAAACGGTACATAGGGAAACTTTTTAACGTGGAAGTATCATATCTCGGAATGATAGTGTATTGATTGACCAGAATCCTCATGGGTTTCCACAATCTTCAGATGTGTTTCAAAATATTTTGCACATCATCATGTATTTGGAATTTTTAAGCATATGCATTTTCTCTCAGATAAATTGGGAGGAAAATGGTTGAACACATTACTTCATATCCAGGTGTTGTCTGGAATCCCAATCCTGGGGAAAAGAACCCAGGCTGTGTTTGGCAGAACATTTGAAAGTTTGTAGATATATATATTAACTCTTGCTTCTGGTTCTCTGGATTAATGCAATAGAATGCCACTTCACATTTCATTACACCACACTGCCCAAAATTCACATGCACAAGTCAGCAGTACTCTTCCCACTTTTCAGCAAAGCTCTAAAAGACTGGGAAATGAGGACTTATCACTAAAGTTTTGTTACTCTTTCAAAATGTCCAGCAGCATATTTACTAGTTTTATTATATAGTAGTATTAAAAAAAATAAGAACTAAACTACATGCACAAAATATGACTTGTGATACAGGATTCTGACTTTTTTATTGTTTTGTTCATTTCTTCACTTGGTCACAGAATTCAGTAATGCATAATGGGTCTCCCATTCACTAATGTGAATTGGTACAGTTCTACTGGTTTTTATAAGGTTTTAATATAGTGATATAAAATATAAGATATCGCTGATATCAAAATCAAGATATCAAAATATTGCCTATATAAGTATCTGCTTAGCCCATTTAAAATATTTTTCTCCTATGGGCTTACATAAGAATGGCTGTACTGGAACAAACCAATGGTCCATCTGGCCCAGTATCCTGTCTTCTAATAGTGACCGGTGCCATTTGCTTCAGGGGGAGTGAACAGAACAAGGCAATTTATCAAGTGATCCATCCCATCATCCCCTTCTAGCTTCTAGCAGTCAGAGATTTTAGGGATACCCAGAGCGTGGAGTTGTATTCCTGACTATCTTAGCTAATAGGAATTTATGTAATTCTTTTTTGAACCCAGTTATACTTTTGGCCTTCACAACATCCCCTGGCAAGAAGTTCCGCAGATTGACTGTGCGTTGTGTGAAGAAGTACTTCCTCTTGTTCGTTTTAAATCTGCTGCCTATTAATTTCATTGGGTGACCCATAGTGGTTGTGTTATGTGAAATAAATAACACTTCCCTGTTCACTTTCTCCACATCATTCATGATTTTATAGACCTCTATCATATCCCTCCTTTTTTGTCTCTTTTCCAAGCTGAACAGTCGTTTTAATCTCTCCTCATATGAAAACTTCCATATGCATTTTTGTTGCCTTTCTCTGTACTTTTTCAATTCTAATCTCTCTGCTTTTGAGATGGGGCAACCAGAATTGCATGCAATATTCAAGATGTGGGCATACCGTGGACTTGTATGTGGCATTTTGATATTTTCTGGCTTAGCATCTGTCACTTTCCTAATGGTTCTTAACATTGTTAGCTTTTTTTTTACTTCTGCTGCACATTGAGCAGATATCTTCAGAGAACTGTCCACGATGACTCCAAGATCTCATTCTTGAGTGGTGACAGCTGTCATTTTGTATGTATGGTTGGGATGATGTTTTCCAATGTTTGCATTTATCATATCATTGAATTTCATCTGCCATTTTGTGGCCCATTTTTGGGAGATCCTTTTGTAATTCTTCTCAGTCATCTTTGGGCTTAACTGGCTTGAATAATTTTATATCGTCTGCAAACTTAGCCACCCCTTTTTCCAGATCATTTATGAATATGTTGAACAGCACTAGTCCCAGTACAGATCCTTGGGGGGCGAAACTATTTACCTCTCTCCAATGTGAAAACTGACCGTTTATTTCTACCTTTCGTTTCCTATCTTTTAACCAGTTACTGATCCATGAGAGGGCCTTCCCCTTTCTTTATCCCATGACTGCTTACTTTGCTTATAAGAGCCTTTGGTGAGGGACCTTGTCAAAGGTTTTCTGAAAGTCCAAGTACACTATATCAACTGGATCACCTTGGTCCACATGCTTGTTGACGCTCTCAAAGAATTCTAATAGATTTGATGAGATTTGATTTCCCTTTACAAAAGCCATGTTGACTCTTCCCCAACATCTTGTCTTCATCTAGGTTTCTGATAATTTTGTTCTTTATTATAGTTTCAACCAATTTCCCTGATACTGAAGTTAGACTTACCGGCCTGTAATTGACAGGCTCGCCTCTGGAGCCTTTTTTAAAAATGATCATCTCATTAGCTATCCTCCAGTCAGCTGGTACAGAGGCTGATTTAAGTGATAGATTACATGCCACAGTTAGTAGTTCTGTAATTTCATATTGAGTTCCTTCAGAACATCTGGTTCTGGTGACTTATTACTGTTTAATTTATAAATTTGTTCCAAACCCTCTTCTATTGACAGTTCAATCTGAGACAGTTCCTCAGATGTCTCCTAAAAAGAATGGCTTAGGTGTGGGAATCTCCTTTTTCATCCCCTGCAGTGAAGATGGATGCAACAAATTCATTTAGCTTCTCCGCAACAGCCTTGTCTTCCTTGAGTGCTCCTTTAGCACCTCAATCATCCAGTGGCTCCACGAACCATTTGTCAGGCTTCCTGCTTTGAAAAAATTACTTGCTCTTCAGATGTTTTGGCCTGCCTAATTATAGTTTGACACTTGTCTTGCCAGATTTTATGCTCCTTTCTATTTTCCTCACTATGATTTGACTTCCAGTTTTTAAAGTATGTATTTTTGTCTCTAACTGCCTCTTTTACTGTTTAGCCATGGTAGCATTTTTTGGTCCTCTCACGGTTTTTTTAACGGGTTTTTTAGACATAAATCTTATTCCAAAGTCAGAGTATTCTATGGAGTACTTGTAAGTGAGCATGGCATTTTACAAACATGATGGTCTCTGTACCAAGGAGTTTGCAATCTTAAGGTCCAATCCTATAAAAGGATATGATTGTATCAAGTCCCATGCAGTTCAATCAGTCTTTGCAGGAATGGTGCCTAATTCAGATGTATGCAATATATGAGATAATGCAAATGAAAGAGGCCAATAGTGTAATGTCAGCATGCAATTTGGTGTAGGAGGGCTTATAACAAATGATGTGGGTTTGAAGGTGGAGCGGAAAGGCCCTTGAGGAACAAGAAAAGGGCAGCTGTTGAAAGGAAGTTGCTGGCATGAAATAGGTTTGAAGCGGAGGGTAAAAGAAGAAGCCAAACAGCCATGAAGAGAGGGGACTGGAAAGAACATCAGTAATGTGAGAGTGAAAAGGAGGAAATGAGAGAAGGCTTGATGAGAATAATACATAGAAATCTAATTCAAAGCACAAACAAAACAAGAAAGGAGCAGTCAAAATGTTCCTGTGAAGTTTTTGGTTATTTTAACAGTAATTATAATATGAAAAATTGATATTTGAAAGTAAACAAACAACAAAAGATATTTTTTTTTCAAATTATGTCAAATGATTCCTGGAATATTTTCACTTACCTACGTGCAAAACATACTGCTGCATTTAGGCCTTATCCCAGCTATAATTGAAGTCAATGGTCTTTGGATAAGGCCCTGAGAGAGTTTGAAGGTTTCTTAAGAAAATCTACACGATAACCCTCTGTTCGTGCCTAAAAGTTCATGTTTGTCATTTTTGAAAAGTGTTATTTAGGTTTAGACTTGGATTTGAATTTGATAAAATTATGAACATTTTCACAAATTCAAATAATGCCAGTAGTTCTGCATCAACACAAGTTGGTGGTGGGTCCATTTCACCAGTTGGCTTTTGTCCAGAAGACTGAATTAAGACATTCAAAGGTAATTCATAGTTGCTTTAGGCTTCCACTAGCATTAGCTCTTGGGAAATGGTGTTTACAGTAACTTTTTCTACCTCCATGCAGAAACCATGACCAGTTAATTTGGGCAGGATAAGAGTTTCACAAAGTTTTGTAAACACACTTAAAAGTTTTTGTCCTTTTAGAATTACAGATGCCATTTGTGAAAGTTTATTTACAGTAAGCAGTATGTTTTTACAGTAATTCTGGTTCTTTGCAAAGACTAGCAAGTTTATGACTTCTACTGTGTTTACAAGATTTGGCTTTTTCCCAAACAGAGAGGTTTTTAATCTTTTGTGTTTGAACAGATGTGTAAACCAAAGCATTGCTGCCTCATCTATTCCATGTTCTCTAATGAAAAGAAATAAATGGATGAAAAATTAGGGAGTTATAAAATACTTTTAAGGAAGATATTGACATGACTAGACTAGTACTGTACACCAGCTATGGTGGTTTGCATTATTCTAAATTATATAATTTTAATATAACTCTTGATTCCCCGAGGAAGAAAGATGAATACTAGACATTTTCTGGGAACATTATTTCTACTGTAAATATTTTGCATTTAAATATCTGACCCATCAAAATAAATTATTTTGAAGCTAACCTTTAGGCTTTCTATTAAAATGTATTACAAATTTTAAGTTAAAATTCTATATCCATATGTATTCAAGCAATAATTATACAATATAAATATTTAAAAATTTAAAAATCTTACTCTGTGTATAATATTTGTAATATATGTTATTTATAACTTGTCTGTTTGCTGAGTAATATCATTATACAATTCCTTTTGAGAACTGAAGACCTTGTTTTTTTAACTTAGTTAGAGCCTTGACTTCAGTTTTGGTAGTCTATATAAGAGTTCACTGCAGCATTGATGATGATTGGAGTTGTGCACTTACCTTGCCAAAGTAAAAGTTTAAATCTTTGGTCTCTTAATTTGTTTATCTTCATTGTCAAACCCATGCAAGCTGGGTTTTTATTTTGCGTAATATAATGAGAACAGATGTGAGATCCAAGGGTCTAAGAAAATTGCAAACAGTCCCATGGAAGTTAGGAAATGAGCATGCACCAAATAAAAATTGATTGAGGAAAATATCATAGATTGAAAATCAAGTTTGGGTATTAAGTAACTGAAAATTCTGCACAGGGCACATGTAACAAAAACATTAATAAACAGAAAGTAAGTGAAAATCTAGATGGCCCATGTAATCTTGCTAAATGAAGCAAGGAAGAAATGAGGATGTATTTGAGTCAATATAATAATTTTAATGTGTGAATAGGTTCTTCGTAATATGATGCAGGTTCCAACTGAGATTGGGGCCCCATTGTGCCAGGCATTGTACTAGCATTTATTGAAAGGTTCAATGTATTTATCCTCACTACACCCTTGTGAGGTAGAGAAGTGCTATTATCCCAGTTTTACAGGTGGGAAACTGAGGCACAGTGACTTGCTCAAAGTCACACAGGAAGTTTGTGACACATCAGGGAATTGATGTTGGGTCTCCTGAGTCCCAGGCTAGCATACTAACTGTTAGACAGACCATGGCTATCTGTGAAATTAGAGTGATCAGAACAGAATTGCTACATATTGCAAAAAAAACCCTCTTCTATGAAATATGAACAAATAATGTTTTCTATTTCTCTTTTTGTTAGAGAGAGAAGGAAACCCAAGAAGCCATATCAGCAAAAAAGAACATTAAGAGAGAACAGCAAATAAGTGACAACAGTAAGCAGTCTCACCTTTGTATTGCACATCCTGCAATCCAGAAGAAAAAAAAGGTACACAGAGTAGGTCAAACTACCTTCTTGATTGGAGAGACACCCAAAAGCATTCGCAGGTGAGACTCGTAAGGTGGGAGGATGAGGAAGAAGTAGAGATTACGGAGAACTTTAGGAAGTTGTGGAATTTTTTCATTTTGTCAAGTAAACTTTAGTCAGACACAGGTGGGCAAAAGGCAGGGCTGGGTTATTGATGACTTTTTGTGAAAAGAGCAGAAGTAATTGGAACCTTTGCCTTTATACTATATCTTATACAGCAAAACATTTTTGCCATACTTGCTGAATTACTTAGACGTGAATTACTTAAAACGGCACACGTGTTATTTTTGTGTTTTCAGTTAATATTGTGAAAGTTGACAATTTTGATAATTTTCAAATTGAGGTAATTTGAGGACCTCCCACTGGATTTATAGGGCCAAAATAATTCCAATGTAACTTGTGTCAAGTCAATAGATTTACACCAGGAAAGGATTTTTGTCCATTCTGCTTTGGTTTAGAGCAGTGGTTCTCAATCTGCAGCCAGGCCCAGTCAGCACACAGTTGCAGCCCATGTGACATCCTCAGGGCCATACAGGTATTTTATATATTTATATATATATTTTATATATATATTGTGTGGATGTGGCCCACATAACAAATAGGGAGCAGCATATGTGGCCCACCGTGGTAAATAGGTTGAGAACCACTGGTTTAGAGACTGTACAGTACGTGCAATTAGAATCTTGTTTTTTATGGGTCCAGTTGTTAGTCAGGCAAAACTCCCATTTAAATTGCTGAGAGTTCTGACTAAGGATTGCAGATGTGGCCCCTCAAATGCGTCTGCTATACACAACTGTATTATTTTCCTTAATCTGAAAAAAGCAGATCAGTACCCTCCTACCTTCCTCACAAGGGTGTTGCGATTCAGTGAATATTCTCAGATAAAAACTGTTAATATGGAATTGAGAATGAAAGTGCTTATCAGTACATTTAAAATTTAAAAAAATCCTGGATGTAATTAATCTCAAAACAAGCATTATGAATCCATGACATTAAGAGCTAAGGTTAAATATAAAAGAAATCCAAACATTGTTAAAGAGTGAGAAAGCAATAGCTGTGCAATTATGATTGATACATATTTTGTGCCTGGTGTCTCAGATAAGAAGAAACTGACTTTTAAAATGTATTTGATTTTTTTCATATATTTAATGCTGTCACTACTAGGTAGAGTTAAGATTGTTTGGGTACTTCTACGCATTTAGATTTCTTTAAAGTTTTTAACTCAGACTAAGTGCTTCGGGCGGATGCAATATATTCTTCCTACGTTACAAAAAAGTTGAATCCCTGCTCTAAGTGCAAAGCTCACCTCTTCCTTACCTTACTCCCAGTGCATCCAGAATTTGTGAAGTGGTTTGAAGTCTTTAGGTAGTAGATTTTATACAAGCTGTTTACTTAATGTACACATGGTTTGTCTCTGCTTTTAAATTGATAGAAAGAGGGTAGTAACTTGTTTATATGTGAAAAGATGGTCTTTACTAGCAAAAATTGTATTGAAACGATTGTTTTACCAGTCCTTTAACTCTGAAAAGCCTGAATTTCACTTTTTTCCAGAATAGAGATGAAATGTTTAAGGATTTTACTTATTACAGTGCCCTAGCTAGGACTATAATTATACGGTAAACACTTATTTAAAAAAATTCATTATGGAACAGACAGTCATGTTGACAAGAGATTAAAGTTCTGATTTTTGGAAAATGCAGTATTACCTGTTTTAGGGAAGTGAATATTTAAAACGATTCAAGAATGTGCAAGGTGTTGTGATTTGCTGTCTGTCAGGTGTAGTTTATGACTTGGCTATGAAAACATACTTAAGGGAAAATTCAGTCAGGTTTTTTATCATATACAGGAAGTTCTTTTTTAATTTTTTATTTAAATCTGAACAGTGTTTGTTTATTTTACAAATGGAATTTTGGCAAGTGATGAATCTATAATGTATTTAACAGCAAGTGCCAGTGTGTGGGAGGGAAGGAAGGTGTAGTCTTCTCCTTGAGGGGGTTAGACTTGGAAAGATTTCTCTTTTCCTACTAATTTTGAAAATGTACCCAGACAGTAGTCTGATGTTTCACTGCCAATCAGGATATATAAAATAAATGACTTGTTGAAAATCATAATTTTGGACTCTTAAACAAATCTGATATTCCAATTCTTGTTGAAACTTAAACTGGAATTTACAGCCATCAGTCTTGAGGCTGAGCTCAAATGGAACCACCCGCAAACCATTTCAACATGTTGAATCAACATGTCATGCATTACATATCTGTGCAGATGTCATCCTAGCAGGATTCATGGTATGTGCACTGTACAATACTGCAGCTTAATTTATTAAATTGTATAAAATGAGATTTTATAGCATGGATTGGAGTCTGGCTACTGGTATTATCCAGATCTAGTCTCTTTCAGCTGAAGGGTTATACAAGGACTAAAAAGTTGGGGGGGGGGGGTTTAAACACAGATTCAAGTTTTCCAAAACAGGGTATTTTTCTGTGCTGCTGCTTCCCCACCCTCCTACATCTCTCTCCCCCTGTGAACCCCCAGTTTGGAAAAAGACTCATTCTTGTTTATTCTCTCTCTCCCTCTCCCCCCACCCCTTCTCTAGTCCACCCCCTACTCCACTCCACCCTGTCTCTCCTCACTATTTAATACTAATTAGCAACATTTAAATTATAGTAGTGCAGAGAAAGAGGAACATTGTAGCAGATGGCAAGAACTGCAGAGGAGAAAGTTCTCATAATAACAATGGTCAAAGAGCATGCAGGAATAGGTCATTGCTAACTAAGCAAGGAGTTGAGAGAGAGAATTTATGAAATCAGCTGAAGCAAGTACATTTTAGAAACAAGGAGGTCAATATCAGATTGGATCCTGAAATAAGTGGGGAGCCAGTAAAATTGTTTGAGGATGTACTTGTAATCAAGCTGCTTTCTCCATGGAAGAAGGTATGCAGCATCCTTCTGTAAATGTTGGAGTCTGGATATCTGCTACTGGGAGAGTCCCAAGAGGCATATAACTAGTGATATTAAAACAGAGATGCTGTTGTAGATGTTCAAAATATTTTAACTATGAATTCTTTTTTTAACAGAAACAGACTGTCTACCCTAAATAGCAGATTATCTACATCATGGTTAAAACAAAACAAAAACACCCTCCTGATCTGAAATTGGAAGCTTTGGTCTGAATTATTTAAAGGTCTTTCCCAATAATTTGAAAATAAGCCTACGTGGATTGACATTTTAAAAATATATTTGATAAGTTTTTATAGTGAATTTTTAAATACACCCTACCCATGGGATTCTTTGCAGTTATATGCAAAATGTGCAGTGTATGTAACTTTTAGGAATATTTTTAATACAGATTTTTTTCACGAAATCTCTTTCTATTAGTTTTGTACTTCTAAAAATCGATTGTTTTATGGGTATATGAGGGGAGAGGAAAAAGTGGAGCAGCTGAATATTTGGATAAACTATTTAGATTGGGAAAACTCTCTATTTTTTTTTTAGAGAGTTAAAGTGAAGTGTCAGAGTATCACTTGTATAGTCTAGCTTGATAGTGATACTAAATCTTCAAATTTTTAAAAGCCTTGAAAATGTATTTTGAAATGATTAATAAGCAAAACAGTCTTATTTCATGAAAAATTAGAGCCGGGGCCTCTTAAGGTTTGTTGGTTCCTTTGTTTTTAACCTATTTAGAATGGTGCCAATATCTTTGGACAGAAATCTGAAAATATGAAATTTTACAGCCAAATATTCTGCCGAAGCTGAGAATGGCAAACAGACTTGTGTGAGATGCTGCAGCTAAATGGTGGAAACTCTCAAGCTTTTATTGAAAAGAGGCCCAACTGTGGGGATGGGAAAGGGAAAACAGGAGTGTGGGCTGCATTTAGTACTCATCTTGGAGAAAAGATGACTTCTTTACAAACCCTGCTACATTTTATAGAAAGTGTCTAGTTTAGTTTAAAAGAACCAACAGCAATATGTTTGAGACTCAAGGTCTAGTCTGGTACAATCATATTCTTGAAGATTGTTTTCAGTTTTAAATGGCTGTAGATTTCAACGTTCTAAAGGTATACCAAAGTGACTGACTTACCAGTGAGTTAGATATAGGTAATGCAGAGGCCATATGCTCATTTATGACTCCCTCACAATCTAGGACACTAGAACCTATTCTGTGTGATGCTTTTTGTTGTTGAGATAACCCTGGCTTCTCAGCCAAATTTAAGTGCTACCTTTCTTTTAAAATTGCCCACAGGACCCCTAACTTCAACATGAATAGCCATCAAAGACTGGGCAAAGGGAGCCTAGTTTTAGTATGTATTCTGAAGGATGGCACTCTTGATAGTTCTGCACTTTGCTAGAACCACACTCTGGCCTGCCGATGGGGTGGGTAGAGGAGGCAATTGCCCAGGGGCCCGGGCAGTTTAAAAGGCCCAGGGGGCCCTGGGCGCCGCCGCCGGCAGCGCAGCAGGGCTAAGGCAGGCTTCCTGACCACCCTCACTCTGCACCGCTCCTGGAAGCAGCCGGCAGCACATCCCTGCAGCCCCTTGGGAGGAGGGTCTCCGTGCACTGCCCCCAGCCTGAGCACCAACTCCGCAGCTCCCATTGACTGGGAGTGGCGCCCGCAGGCAGCAGCACGCTGGGCTCCCCTGGGCTCCCCACCTAGGAGCCGCTGCCAGAGGGGTGTGCTGGCCAGTTTCGGGAGCCACCCAAGGTAAGCACTGATGCCCGGCCCCCTCCTGCACCCCAACCCCCTGCCCGAGCCTAGAGCCTGCACCCCCTTCTGCACCCAAACTCTCTCCCAGAGCCTACACCCCCTCCCGCACTCAATCCCCCTTCTCCCTGAACCCAAACTCACCCAATCCTACTGGGCGGGCATGTGGAAGCCCTGGCCGTGCCAGAAGAGTGCACCCAGCAGCATAGCCGGCAGCTCACTGGGCACCAGCCAGCACAGGTGCAGCACCGCCCAAATGTCAGGCGGACCAGGCTTGTGCGTGCGTGGGGGCCCATTGACTGTTCAGCCCTGCAGCCCGGAATTGCCATCGGCAGGCCTGACCACACTGCAGCAGCAGTATTAAGTATGCTAATATAAGATTTAACCCTCCCATTTTCTGGGCCTCATTTTAGAAAATTAAGATGAGGCAGGTTTAATGGCATGGGGAATCTGAGGGAATCCCCAAGACAAAATAGTTTATGGGGTGGGGGGAAAGAAGGAATGTTTCAGGAGGAAAAAAATGGTTGGGTCCCACAGGCTTTAAAGTACATTAGAAGAATGGATATCAGAATTTAAAGCTGAATTGACTGAACTATAGCTCTATTAGCGAATAAGAATATTCAAGATGTCTGATGCTTTGGATTTCTGAATAATGTTTAGGAGACTGAATGGCTCAGGGGATTGGAAGTAGAATAATAGTTTTTCATCTCAAGCCTTTTGCTTCAAGTTCAATGCAGAGTGGTACTGACAGAAAGTTACTTTCTACTATACTATCTACACAAAATGGACTAATGATCTCCTTGCAGTGCAAAAGGAGACAAATATTCACATCCCAAAAATACTCTGATTGGCACCCTTGTGGGTAGTCTCAGTGGATAGGCCGAAGATTGAATGGTGGGTATGGGCACTGTACTATTTGTCATTCGTAAAGATGGTCCCTCCAGTTTAGGGTTGATACACATTGTTTGAGTAGCGTGTGGAAAGCAGGCAGTGTTGCTGTCTGTGGAAAGTATTACGTGTTCAACCAGGCTAAATATAAACCTTAGAAAGTACATGTAAACTCTCTCTACTTTGTGTGTGTGCTAGCACTCAAACCATTTTCACTATTCCCAACACTCAAGCCTGAGCTGTCTATTGTCTAACGATAGAGGTATGAAAGGAAGAAGAGGAATATGGCATCAATTATGCCTGTGAATCTTTCATAGGTATCAGCAAGATAGATTATTAGATAAGCCTTGTTGCTACTTTGCACGATAGTACATCAGGAGAACTATTTTATCAGTAAGTGTTTCCTACTTCAGAATCCCTACTGTAGTTTTAGAAATAAAAAAAAAGAATATAAGAACAATAAATCATGGCAGATATAACTTCCTAGATAGAATTCGACCAGCTTTTTATTGTGCCTCACGAATTCTGTAAGGCAGGCGAGCAGGTACTGACATGAAGTTTTCTGTTGAATTCATAACATGTTTTAACTTTACTGCAGGATATTTTAGCTTAAAATATTTTATATGTAGCTTTCCTTCCAAAATAGCTGCTTGTCTTGAAAAGTTATATTTTTTTAAATTAATGTTCCTGTTGAACACACTTGGTCATCAGCAGCCACTTAGATTGCAGAGGAGATTGAATCCCATGACTTTTCCTTATGATTTCTGTAAATACAAGATTTCTGTATTCCTCTACTGTCTCAGGTGGTAAAACTGCATGAGTGAGAGTATAGACAAGTGTTGGTGAAAATAGGGAGTTCCTTACCAAAAAAAATTACTTCTTGTTTACAAGACATTAATAGCCAAGTTGTTACTGCAGCCAGGTAAGCTCAGAGTTGAGCAGTCCATAAATATTAGATTAATTCTTTGCAATGTGTCCATTAATACCATGATTTGGGGTTTCCATGGCCTTTGGTACTTATGGGTTCATTTAAATCAAGTTGTTTAAAGTATTGTATCCAAAATAAACATAGGCTGGCCTTAGAGGTTCACAATGTTCTAAGATAACTTAATTTTGAAAAAAGATTTTGTTTATAACACCAATTTTTCTGTCTCAAAATTCAGTATAAAGATTTTGTCTTGTATTCTCAATACATACTTTTAATAGCATGTTTTTTGTTCTCATTTGTTCTAATTCTCCCCTCCATCAGACCAGATAGCATTTCAGTATGAATTATTGAGTGGATGAATGGGTTTATCTCTTTCTATTGTTCTTAAAATGAGTAAAAATCAATATCCAATTTAGGATATTTTTCACTTTTAAGTCTCTGTTAATGAATTGCCCAAACATTGGACATAATGTTTTGTTTTCAGAACTATATGTATGTCTCCTGCTTTATCACCATACAGAATATTTTATCAAATTATAATCTAGTTTTAGTTCTCTCTCCTTCCTTCTCATGAGAGGAGGAATTTAAGTAAGGTAGATGTCAAACCATAAACTATTTATACCCTTACCAGTAGCCAGCAAAATTTTATCCCACTTCCTCTCTCAAATTAACTGTGAATGTTAAAACCCAAAACACTTGCATTGAAAGGAACTCATTGCTAAAGGAACAGTTTAGTAATTTCTGAGTAGCCCAGTGGTTCTCCGTGAGCTGCAGCCCATCATTTTAAGAGTAGTGAGAAGTTCCTGATGGGCCTCTGTATCTGAGCTTGCTCTCTGTTCCCAGAGCTGAACTCTCTCAGAAGCCTGCAAAAATGGCTGCTTACCATCTGCACCCAAAGGAGTTGTGCTAAGTTCAAGCTTTAGTTCCAAGGATCAGATCTATAGAAAATGTATTGCATGTGTCCAGTTTAGTCAGAGACCTTTTAAATATTCGAGATTTTAAATTACTCTATGTTCTGGAATTGGGCGGAAGACCATAGCAATGTGTTTTTGTAGTGCTTGATATCTGAACCAGTGGCTGTGTAGTATTAGAACTCTCATCTGTACATTTTCAGACCCTGCCAGGAACATTTTACTCCCAAGTTTAATGTGACATATGGTGGTATGCCATAAATTATGCCTTCAACTTTTCAAGTGAAATTTTTTTTAATGATTTTGGTTCAGTGGGTGTTAGGCACTTTTGAAAATCCCACTAGGTGCCTGTATGAATCTTTGATGTCTAAATACCTTTCAAAATTTGGCCCTTAGGTATCTAAAAGTAAGTCTATACTACAAGCACTACAGTGGCGTAGCTGCAGTGTTGCTGTGGTGTGGACACTTGCTACAGTGGCAGAAGGAGTTTTTCCAGCACTGTACTTGAGAGGCAGTAGCTAGGTTGACAGAAGAATTCTTCTGTAGACCTTGTGATGTGTACACTGGGTCTTAGGCTGGCTTAGCAATATCTCTCAAGGGTGTGCATTTTTCATACACCTGAATGATATAGTTAGGTCGACCTACGTTTTAGATGTGGGACCAGGCCTCAGTCCCATTGCCGTTCAATAAAGTTTAGGCTCCTGAGTACCTAAGTCACTTTTGAAAATTGGACTACTAAAGGCTTGTCTGCACATGGGGGGAAATGTGGTCTCCAGCGTTGTGATTTCTAAAGTGCACTAATACGTTGTGCATTAATTGGTCCCTGTAGACCCTGTAGCATGCTGGTGCACGCTGAAGTTCCCATAGTGCAGTTTCACCTAGAGCTGTTTCAAACAGTGCTATGTTAAAGCACATCAGCAGGGACCTATTAATCAGCAACACGTTAGTGCACTTTGGAAAGCACGCCCATGTAGAGCACATTATCCCACCATGATGTAGACAAGCCCTGTGTCACTTCGGCAACTTTGAATATTTTGCTCTTGGTCTTTTCCTTGCAATTGAAATCAGAACTAGTACTGTTACCAATAATGGTATGACTTTCAGTTCTCTTCTAGGTTTGTTTATATAAGCTAATTAAACTGAATGAATTGATTGTATCTTTATTTTATACTCTGTGCCTTTAAAAAAAAAAAAAAGTAAGACGAGATAATCGTGTTTTTCTTTATTGATGGCGATAGGAAACAGTTTCAAGAAATGGTATCCCACTTTAACATGGCTTCAGTTGAAGAACTTGCAGAAAATATTGCAAAAGCCACATCAGAAGTACGACAGAAAATTTTGAGAGATTTTTATGCTGGAAAGTATCCAGAGTTAGAGGACCTATTTCCAGTCAAAATTCCAGTACATGTTTCAGATGGATGTGAGGAAGAAGAGGTGTATACAAGTCGTTGTAGAAAGAGAAGGGCCATGGTAAAATGTGGACAATCAAGGTCTGGTCCATCAGCTAAAGATCCTCCCTGTGTGACTGCAGAAATATGTAGCCAAAAAAGACACAAAGGAGAAGCAAAACAGTTTCATAATGATTTCTGCATACAAGATGCTGTGTGTCTTGATTCAAAAGATAAACAATTGTCCACTGTCAATACCCAAAATAGCATCACTAGGCGAAACAGTCAACCATTCAAAGATTTTATGGCAACTGACTCAGTAAGCAGTAATTCAGAAATAATTGAAGTGCTCTCTGTAAATATCACTAAAGGACAGCAGGACTCAGAGGGGACGGAATCTCCAAGAAAAAGATCCCTGTCTCAGTCAGAAAACAGAGAGAGAGAAACTCAGACTTACAAGAAAAACTCTTTTGTAGACTTACTAGGAGACACCTCTGTTCTCAATGACCTCTTCAAAAGTAATGGAAACAGGCCTACAGAGCTGCCAAGAAGATCTCTTTCAGGGCCTACAGAAAAACCGAAAGAACGACCAAAAGACTTCTGGGATGTGCTTAATGAGCAGAATGATGAGAGTCTCAGAAAGCTCACAGACATGGCAGTCATAGAGGAGTTGTGTGAAAGAGGACCTCCTGTTGCGTTGACAAAAAAGAAAGAAGTTAATGAGAGTTCTCTTTGGAAACAAAATGATAATTTTTTATGGAAAAAATATAATCTCAGTGATTCAGATGAGTCTACATCTGGCGCACACACCTTTTGATGTCTAGATATGAAAGACTGATCTTAAAGCTCAGGTAATAAATTCACCAGTCACACAAATACAGCTTAAGAAAACTTACTGGTGTAAGTTACTGTTAGTAGCATACATTATGGGAGAGCATTCCATTATATCTTACTGTGATCATTGGCCTGGGGGCATACTGTAAAATATTCTACCCTACGTTTCTCTGCAATAAGCAAGGCGTAAATGGTGGTGATGTAAATGTAGGATCTTAGTGTCATTTAAACCCTGGCCTTATTTGTAATCATAAGGGGGCCCATATTTGTTGTGACTTCAGTGGACTCATACTAGGGATTCTGCTGTGATCATGGAGGCATAAAACACAACAAGGTAGGTGTTACTTCAATAGTACAACACTTCAGGGCATGAATTATGGTTTACTAATCCATGTCTAAATGAAACTGAAAGTCAAATGCTGTCTTCACAGCTACTGCAATCCATGAGTATAGGTACACATTAGCTCTGTCACATCCTGCTGTGATTTAACTCACGCTAATTTTAAATTACACTTTTTTTTAATCACTTGAGTTGTTGTTTTTTAGATCCTGATGTGCCTAAAGTTAAATGTAGCTCTGGGTATTTTTCTGTCTTGTTGAAATATGGGTGGCTCAGGCTATCACTCCACCAGCAGTCCCTCTGATGCTACTTGGGTGGATCCCAGCAATCTCAAATAAGACTGCTATTAAACAAGGTTGCTTTTTTAATCAGAGAATATGTATCTTTCTAATCAGAGCTTCGCATATGTTTTAAATTATAATTAGAGAATTTTTGAGGACTGAATAACTCAGATAATGGAATTTGGAGGCTTTCAATCCTGCATATCGTTTATTGAAACTAGTCATTGGCCTGTGCAAAATAAGTTGGAGGCCTTGCTTATGATTCCTTGTATTTCTCTGGTGGGCAAGTACCCATATCACAAAAACCTTCATTGTCGCCACCGTCTCCAGGTAGTTAAGATATTCAGCTAATATCACAGGCAGGGATGCTTTTTCTTTCACTCAGGTTTTTTTCAGCCCATTTCATAATGAAGTTCAAGACAAATCCAGTTATCTTCAATATCTCTGGTTTAGTGTTGTCTCTTAGTTTATTCTAACATTTGAGTGTCTAATATGAAAATAAATTGATGGGAAAATAACTTAGATCAAATATGGGTATTTTACAATGCGGGGTGGGGAAGATGGTTCTTTCCATCCAAAAAAATAATTTGGTTTACTTTTTTGTAAGACTTGTGCTCTGAAAAGAATAAATATTTTATATACAATACTAAGTTTTACACATTTATGTATAAAATGAACAAGATATTTAGAAAAGGGGGCATGCAATTATATGTGCAGATGGCTTGTTAGAAGTGTACTTTGTTACTTGCATTTGCAGTTACTGTGATTGCACTCACAATCACTGCATTTGTGTGTGCATATTGTATGTGCAATACATGTGCAATTCCCTGTACCTATTTATAGAAATGTGGCCCTAAAAACTGGTATCAGTATTCACACTTAAAACACAGTTGTGGTTACTTTTACTGTAGAACTATTACATTTCTGTTGAAGTAATTCGGCTATTGAAATGAAGTCACTGCCTATAGTACAGTAGCTTGATTCAAAATGGCTGTGTAACAATGCTGGTTCTGGCGGGACCCAACTGAGAGTGCCGATTCAGGACAAATTGCTTAAAGCAGGGCAGTTACAGCCCAAGGCTGGGGTTTTTCCACCTCGAAGGCAAACCAAACCAGCAAAACAGAGAAGACTTTGTTTTTTACCCCCACTGGCTAACCACAAGTCACACAAGCAATTCCCTTAGACGCTCCAGTTTCCCAGTATCATCCCCAGTGCCACTCGTTATGGGGATGAATGGTTATGAAAACCAATGCCCCAGTAAAAGAAAAAAGGTTCTCCCGATCCCAAAGGACCAAGCCCCAGACCCAGGTCAATATTCCAATCAGATCTTACCCACAAATCACGCTGTTGCCAATCCTTCAGGATCTAAAGGTTTATTCATAAAAGGAAAAAGATATAGGTGAGAGTTAGAATTGGTTAAATGGAATCAATTACATACAGTAATGGCATAGTTCTTGGTTCAGGCTTGTAGCAGTGATAGAATAAACTACAGGTTCAAATCAAGTCTCTGGAGAACATCCACAGCTGGGATGGGTCATAGGGTGGTGAAGAACTGGAATGGGTTACCTAGGGAGGTGGTGGAATCTCCTTCCTTAGAGGTTTTTAAGGTCAGGCTTGACAAAGCCCTGGCTGGGATGGTTAGTTGGGGTTGGTCCTGCTTTGAGCAGGGGGTTGGACTAGGTGACCTCCTGAGGTCCCTTCCAACCCTGAGATGCTATGATTCAGTCCTTTGTTCAGAGCTTCCAATTGTAGCAAAGATCCTCCAGAGGTAAGAAGCAAGATTGAAGACAAGATGGAGATGAGGCATCAGCCTTTTATAGTCTCTTGTCATGTGGTCTTTCTTTGTTCCAAAGACAAGCTATCCAACACATGGCATGGAAAAACCTCTGTTTTCCTGTTCTGTCCATAGGCAGGTCCCTGCATACCTTGCTGAGTCACAAGGCGTCTGCCTTCTCTAAGTGGGTCAGTTGTGTAGTTGATGGTCCTCAATGGGCCATCAAGCAGGCTAGGCAGAGCTGACACCAACTTGTCTGGGGTTTCACCCAGAAGCATAGCATAAGTTTGAAAACAGACAGTATAGAGCCAATATTCATAACTTCAACTACAAAATGATACACGCATACAGATAGCATAATAATAACCACCAAACCATAACCTGGTCTTAGACACCCCATTTGACCCCTTTTATACAAGATTTGGTGCCACTACAGGACCTTGGTTGCAACAATTATCTATATGGTCCCAGATTATGTCAGTAACGTCACAGGCTGTTAACAAAGCAGTTTAATTGTACTCAAGCCTAAATAGGGGAGCTGAAGAATTACATAGTTCAGAGACTCCTGGAAAGAATTATGGTATTGTAGTAGGGACACAGGAATGGGATTCAGATGTGATTTCTGTTTTCGTGTCTGCCATACATTTTGTGACAACTTGGGCAAGTCACTGAATCTCTGCACTTCAGATTTTCCCTTCTCTAAAACAGAGATCTACCTGTGTAATAAATTGTGTTACATGGGCAGGCAGGTCTTTGTTCCCTGACTCAACCACCTCACACGGGTAAGAATTACAAAAGCTTACTATCTCTGTCACCTGGGCCAGTAATATGGATTGGAGTCGCTGTTGTTATACCTTCCCTTATTTGAAAATCAAATGCTAACAAAACATGATACCAACTAGAAAAAACCTGTCAATTAATACAACCAATTATAAGAAAAACAAAATAAAGTCTTGTATGGAGATCAAGGTAGATGACAGAAGTTAGAATTATTTTGCCTTTTAGTGGTATCTATTAGGGCTCTCAAGTGATTAAAAAAATTAATCGCACTTAATTGCAATGTTAAACAATAATAGAATACCATTTATGTAAATATTTTGGACATCTACATTTTCAAATATATTTATTTCAATTACAGCACAGAATACAAAATGTACAGTGGTCACTTCATTTTTTATTACAAATATTTGCACTGTAAAAAACAAAAGAAATAGTATTTTTCAATTCACCTAATACAAGTACTGTAGTAAAATCTCTTTATCGTGAAAGTTCAACTTACAAATGTAGAATTATGTACCAAAAAAAATCTGCATTCAAAAATAAAACAAGGTAAAACTTTAGAGCCTACAAGTCCAATCAGTCCTACTTCTTGTTCAGCCAGTCGCTCAGACGAACAAGTTTGTTTACATTTGCGGAGCTCATTCTGCCTGCTTCTTGTTTACAATGTCACCTGAAAATGAGAACAGGCATTTGCATGGCACTGTTGTACATGGGGTCGCAAGATATTTACATGCCAGATACACTAAAGATTCATATGTCCTTTCATGCTTCAACCACCATTCCAGGGGACATGCGTCTGTGGTGATGACAGATTCTGCTTGATAACCATCCAAAGCAGTATAGACCAACTCATGTTCATTTTCATCATCATGAGTCAGATGCCACCAGCAGAAGATTGATTTACTTTTTGGTGGTTTGAGTTCTGTAGTTTCCGCATCAGAATGTTGCTCTTTTAAGACTTTTGAAAGCATGCTCCACACCTCACCCCTGTCAGATTTTGGAGGGCACTTCAGATTCTTGAATTTGTAGTTATCTTTAGAAATTTCACATTGGTATCTTCTTTGGCATTTTGTCAAATTTGCAGTGAAAGTGTTCTTAAAATGAACATGTGCTGGGTCATCATCCGACACTGCTAGAACATGAAATATATGGCCAGAATGCGGGTAAAACAGAGCAGGAGACATACAGTTCTCTCCTAAGAAGTTCAGTCACAAATTTAGTTAACGCATTTTTTTTTAACAAGCGTCATCAGCATAGAAGCATGTCCTCTGGAACAATGGCCAAAGCATGAAGAGGCATATGAATCTAGTGCATCTGGCACATAAATATCTTGCAACGCCAGCTACAACAGTGCCATGTGAACATCTGTTCTCACTTTCAGGTGACATTGTAATGAAGAAGCAGGCAGCATTATCTCCCGTAAATGTAAACAAACATTTCTCTTAGCAATTGGCTGAACTAGAAGTAGGACTGAGTGGACTTGTAGGTGCTAAAGTTTTACCTTGTTTTGTTTTTGAGTGCAATTACGTAACAAAAAGCCTACATTTGTAAGTTGCACTTTCATGATAAAGAGATTGCACTACAGTACTTGTATGAGGTGAATTGAAAAATACTATTTCTTTTATCATTTTTACAGTCCAAGTATTTGTACTAAAAATAATATAAAGTGAGCACTGTACACTTAGTATTCTGTGTTGTAATTGAAATAGATATATTTGAAAATGTAGAAAACATCAAAATATTTAATAAACTTCAGTTGGTATTCTGTTGTTTAACAGTGTGATTAATCTAATCGTGATTAATTTTTTTGCCTTCTTTTGTTTGGCTGTCTCTGTTCCTTGTGTTGGACTGACCCCCAGATATGGATAGGTACAGCAATTTCCTGCAATATCTTTGGGAGATCTTACACTTAATATAGGATGTCTCATTGTGGACCAGGGATGATATGTAATTCCACGACAGCTCTTCCAGGAACTAAGAACAGTGTGGGGTGATTGGGAAAATTCATTCAGGCTGTAACACATCCAAAGAAAGGCTGTCACCTGGAGAGGCTCACATGTGCTGGTTCAAACGGGATTCTCCAGAGACCAACAGACGAAGGACTTTTGGATAGATCACCTATGTTTAAGGACTCTGAGCCTTCTGTCTGATCCAGTAAGTGGACAGGACCCTCTGTCCAAGGGAGTCTCCAATCCTTCCTGGGAAGGGTTGGAAGGACTTTGGCTCACTGAATCTCCGTGACCTCTGGTAATCTTTTAGCATGTGTATAGAACACTTTATTTTTATGTGTTTTCTCTGTAATGCTTTCATCTTCAGAATAAATGTGCTTGCTTATAAAGAGCTCTGAGGTAGCTCATAACTGCTGGCAATTATGTTGTTCACAGCCTTTACAGAGAAAGCAAAGCACACACACTGGCCTGGTTAGGCAGCCTGGCTTGCTGGCGATAACATAGTGTAGGCAGGGAACTGTACAGCCTGGAAAATCCCCAGACGGGAGGGGCAGAGACGGATCTCCACCCAAAAGAGGTGATGGCTTAGGAGCCAGGAACCAAGAGTGTCTGTCCTTGAGGGACCACAAGTGCAATTGCCCTGAACTGTGACAGTTATGACACGTGACCTTGGTGAGAATGGTATAGCTGTTACTGTGGCATATTGCCAGCCCTTTTCTGTTTGGAATTTAATATTCTCTTCCTCTTGCAGCGGGGATAACTGTTTTGTACTGTCATAGGGATTTGGTTTTGGTTTGGGATATTGCTGTTCTGGTTTCCTGGCACTTAGCCGTGTCGTAACTACTTCAGGGTTCTGTTTTACTTCAGAAGTTTGTTAAATGTTTGCAGTAAAGGGTTTTTGTCTTTCAGCTCAGGAACTTCTCAACTGGTGATTCCCATAACACATTGTGAGGTGTTATAATATGCTACTAATGCTAAGTATGGCATAAACCAGCAAGATGAAGCTGTGGCAGTGGAAAATCTGTTTGGTGGGAAAGTACAGTGCACAAGCCACCTACAACTCCAGCTCAGCTAGCTGAGCTGTAGCCAGCTGGCAGTGCCCAGAAAGTGGGTTGAGTCAAGACAGTGGTGAAACAAACTTATTCAATACATACCAGATTCAGTCTCCATCAGCGGGGTTTCTGTGGAACTCTGGATAAAGTGCAACAGCTGGGGGGGAGCGTAATGTGGTACTGCCACCTGCTGCCTAAGAATAAATCCTCTCTATCTGGGGCAGCTTCCTGCATTGGGGCAGGGTATGCAGTTTGCCTCTTGCAACCTGAGCCTGTCCAGATTCTCGTTTATGGCAATATGCACCTGTATGCCTTTCTGACATGCCACGGGCCAAATATTATGCACAGTTCAGCTCTATCTTAGAGGGCTGTGTATTTAAATAGATTAGATTAAATAGATCTAGTCAGAACAAAGCCCTATAAATTTCCTGACTTTTTATAAAATCATTACATCCAGTTTCTGTCACTTCAGTGACTACTACTTTACATGCAAATAGCTTCAAATCTCTAACACCCAAATTACCTTTTTAATAATTTGTGCTCAAATGATTCAGAACAGATGACTGCAGGGGATTATGATTAAATGTCAGAATGTGATGCTTCACAATCTAAAGACAAATGTATCTGACTATCTTTCAGGTGTATATTATACCGCACTAGGGACATAGTGGTACCCCAAATATTGTGTTTATTTAAAGTAAACACTCAAAATGTAGGCTTTAAATATCTTCTGAATGCTAGTAACATAGTTCTTGAAATAAAAAATCAAATCTAAAGTATTGACATGATTGTAGATGAACTTTTTGATCGGCCAGTAGTGCTAATGTAAGAACATTTAGAAATGTTCCTAATATACGTGTATTCCAGGTGTACACTTAAAATCATGAGAAACAGAAAATGAAAAATTATTCTTTCATTTATATTCCTGTTATTTCCCAACGATGATATGTGATCTTTACACTAATGGCTCCATTACCCAGGAGGCGCATTCATTAGGTTCTAGGTAAAAGAGAAAGGTATCAGTCATGCCTATTGGACACTGGCCTGCATTGAGGGGGGCAGTGTACAGCAGGACCAGCCCTGGAGGAACTCTGGCAAGCATTTTGCCTTCATGATGATGAATAGCTACTAGTATATGGATGTAGAATGCCTTCTGGAGCTCTCTAATGCACCTGAGGACACCATACTCCTAATACAACGTAAGCCCTATTGCATGTTTGTCTCACTATGTGGGCCAGTGAGGAGGGAGTTTGGGGCCATGTGAACTGCCGGGAGTGCATTGAGCCAAGTCCCTGAAGTCCCCAACCTGCATTCTGACAGGTGCCTGTGCTGGGATGGAGGGTCCTTGAGTGCTCCCCCCAACCTTTATGCCAGTAAGGATGGCTGTGTGCTCATAAGAATCTGCCCCACAGGTGTTTCAGCCCAAAGAAGTAGCAAATACAGGATCTGAATATAAATGTCCCACAACAGGTAGGTATGGCCTTCTATATTAATGCCATACTAAGGCTGCAAAATCAAGCTCTCAGAATCAAGGAATGCATAATTAAGATAGTGTTTAACCATAACTCTGCACCTTTGTGCATGTGTCACACACACAGACTATGTTTTAGATCACTTATATTGTTAAATACCATGAGGTCATATAAACTGTAATTTCTTATTTAGTCATATCTGGAATACATATTGTAAGTACCCTGCCATACTATTCTGTACTAGAGCTTCTGCACCTAAGCTAATATAACCTAATAGGACCAAATAAATTGGAGATGGAAAATATGGTATAAGATTTCTTGCTGGGTTTTTTGCATGTAAAACAAATGTGCATGTATGCCTATGTCTGTATGCAATGCATGTCTGTGTGTAATTAATGTAAATAAATAAATACTGGATCTGACCATTGGTCTATGCGTAGTCCCCTACCAGTGTTGCAGAAAAGATTTCAATACACTATATATGGCGTGAGGGAATTCTTTCTTACCCACAAGTAATCATTTTACACTCCAAAACATATTGACTGAAATTAAATCTAGTAAAAAATTATTTCTCCAGGAGTAGAAAAATTGCTAAACGATAAGCAATATAATACTTTATATGCTGAAGTGTGTATCATGTAGCCCAGTGCTATGGGGTCATGTAATGGAAGACTTTATCATAACGTGTAGCAACAAGAGGCCAGGGTATAGGGCTGCCAAGGGAACCTGAACCCTGAATTTTCTGACGCTTGTAGATTTTGAAATCTCAAAATTAACACTGTTTTAATAATACCAGGATTTTGCTTTGAATATAGTGTATGAATTGTTTTATGTGAAGGGTAAATGTTATGAAATTTTAAAACCTTGGACACTAAAGCTACACAGCAGCAGTCTGTGAACTCTGGTGGTTTTTGTGGTCTGGATGAGTGCCCACTGGAAAATAAGCTTAAATTTGATCTGGAGCAGATTCCACTTTAGGTCATGGGAAGCTGTTATAGGCTTCACTTTGTCTCTGTGTTAGCCATTATGCAGTTATTGTAACTGGATGCCATCTGAAAACTAAAATGGGAAATCTGACTTAAGTACCTGGAGCAAGGAAGCTGCTGCACTTAACAAATATGATTAAATAGTAACATGTTTAGGCTTTACAAGAAATTGGCATAAGCATAAGTGTCTGATGTATTTCCATCACCTTTCTGAAACTGTATGTTGTTACCATTTTTATTATATCCCCTGGTGTTTTAGATGCAATCTGGAAGGCTTTGAGTCGCTTAGAATTATGATAGCCAATTGGGACACTTGAAGAAGGTGGTTTCTTTTACACAGGAAAACAAAAGTAGCCTCAACAGAGGAATAGAAGAAAACTTGAATATCCTGTGATTTTGACTTATGTGGGCTTTATAAGAAGCAATATTCATCTGTGAGATGGACGCAGGCCCTCCATTTCTCCTCTCATAGTTATAGATTCCAATGCCAGAAGGGATCATTGTCATCATCAAGTCTGACATCTTATATAACACAGGCCATAGAACTTCCCCAAAATAATTCCTATAGCTTGTCTTTTAGGAAAATATCCAATATTTAAAGATTGTTAGTGATGGAAAATCCTCTACGACGCTTGATAAATTGCTCCAAAGGTTAATTATTGTCAGCATTAAAAAATGATACCTTATTTCCAGTCCGAATATGCCTAGATTCAACTGCCAGCCATTGGATTATGTTAACCTTTCTCTACTTAAATTGAAGAACCTGTTATTAAATATTTATTCCCCATGTAGATCTTTATACACTATAATGAAGTCATCCCTTATCGTTCTCTTTGTTAGACTAGGAGCTCACTCTATTTAGCTTATCACTGTGAGGCAGGTTTTCTAATCCTTTAATCATTCTCGTGGCTCTTCTCTGAACCCTCTCCAATTTATCAACATCCTTCTTGAATTGAACCAGAACCAGGCACAGCAGGCCAACAGCATTCACAGCAGAGCCAAATACAGAGGTAAAATAACCTCTCTCGAGTAAGAGTAGAGTCGCTTATTTATGCATCCCAGATCACATTGGCTCTTTTGGCTACAGCATCATACTGGGAGTTTGTGTTCAGCTGATTATCCACTATGATCGCCAAATCTTTTTCAGTCACTGCTTCCTTGGATAGAATCTACATCCTGTAAATGTGGTCTACATTCTTTGCTTCTAGATGAACAGATTTACTTTTAGACACACATTGTTTGCTTGCACCTAGCTTACCAAGTGATCCAGATCACTCTGAATCAGTGACCTGTCATAGAATCATAGAAGATTAGTGTTGGAAGAGACCTCAGGAGGTCATCTAGTCCAACCCTCTGCACTAAGCAGGACCAGCCCCAACTAAATCATCCAAGCCAGGGCTTTGTCAAGCCAGGCTTAAAAACCTTTAAGAATGGAGATTCCACCACCTCCCTTGGCAACCCATTCCAGTGCTTCACCACCCTCCTAGTGAAATAGTGTTTACTAATATACAACCTAGACCTCCCGCACTGCAACTTGAGACCATTGCTCCTTGTTTTGTCATCTGCCACCACTGAGAACAGCCTAGCTCCATCTTTTTTGGAACCTTCAGGTAGTTGAAGGCTGCTATGAAATCCCCCCTCACTCTTCTCTTCTGCAGACTAAATAAGCCCAGTTCCCTCAACTTCTCCTCAAAAGTCATGAGCCTCAGCCCCCTAATCATCGTTGTTGCCCTCCACTGGACTTTCTCCAGTTTGTCCACATCCTTTCTGTAGAGGGGGGCCCAAAACTGGACTCAATACTCCAATACTGTCCTCTTCATTATTTACCACTCCCCCAGTTTCTCTCATCGATAATGATTTTTTTCTTCCACTCCCCATTCATAGTGCCTGGGTCCTTTATTGATAGGATTTGTTATAGTTTCCCTAATGGCAAGCAAGCTGCTGGCAAACCTTAAAAATAATGTGGTCCTTACTCAAAAAAGTCTTTGACTTTAACAACCTTGTTACTTACAGCCCTTTCTGGAGGTAGGGACTTTTTTGATAAAATGGTAGCAAGCCAACTCAAGTAGCATTTGACATTCTTCATTACTCAGACATAAATCAGTTGGACATCAGACCATGATGTGGTGTGGAGATGGTGTTGGTCTCATTGGTTTCTGATAGCATCCGAGCAATTGAGATCAGACGTCCACATGAACACCATTAGATTTACCAGAGAGACCAATACCATTAAATATAAGGTACTTGCTGGTAGGAGCGGATGGACTTGGTTCATGGTAGCTCACCTTATTCCTTTTAGATTATTATTACACCCTTGCACCCACATGGAGTGATATGTGCATGCAGTCAATTACACAGTCAGGGTCCAAATAGGGAGACTTCATTGGCACAAACTAGTTCTTGTTTTAATTATCAGAGCTATCTGAACTAATCGGGGAATGAGGGTGCAGACCCATTTGTTTCTGTAGGTGGGCATATGCATAAATAAATCCAAATTTTCATAGATGTATAAAAATAATTTATTCACTGATGCACCAACTCTCATTTATTTGTAGAAGCCCACTAGTTCTGTTAACCTACACCACAAGAAAATGTCTTAAAGTAGGATTATCCCTGTATGTAGTTTCCTGTTAGAGTATGACATATTATACCTAGGGGCATTATATAAAGCTGTAAATAATATTAGTTCCAGTGCACTGAGAATATGTATATACATTTTTTTTGTTTGAATAAGATTTGTATATACAAAAGCAGGAATCTAAACTGTCTGAAAAGGAAGAGCTTGACCTTCACAGAAACTACTACTTTTTATAACCTTCACATATTACAAATAGGTACCCTTTGTCATCTTGGAAATCTGTGATTATCATCTGGGTAGGTTTGGAAATAAAGAGCAATTTGGGGATTTAGTGTTTACAGGATTATGGCAGAGTGGAATGTGGGCAGCTTCTACTGGTACGTTCCTGCATGATTGCAATTGAGGTATTGGTTACGTGGGATCTGTAATAGCCTCACAGTAAAAGGAAATGGTTCCATAGTGGTTATCACCTCATCTCCTTAATACATCCTCCTCCTGCGAAGAGGATGGCTCTTTTCATAGTTGCTTTCAGGTGAAAAGTTTTCACGGGTACTTATTTCTCAACTAATTCTCTTTGGTCACCAGGGGTGTGCAAGTTCTCTTCCTTTCTCCCTTCAAAAGATACCAAAAATCCCCATTGATTTATAGTTACTTGTATCCTGATTGGGAAGAATAGGACTCTAGTGAACTAAGAAGAAATCTGACCCTGCCTGCACTACAAATACAGCTGGCCACGGAACCTGTTTACAGCCATATTGTCACTGACCCCTGTTACGAATATAATGTTTGTAAATGTGGTGATATTCTAAGCTTGATTTGTAGTGTAGACTGGATCTTAACCATGTTTTGCAAACTGAACCCGTTCTTGTAAACAGATTTGGGAGCAACCATGTTGTAAGCAGATTCTTTGAGTATTCATACATGTGTTTAAAAGAAAGGGGAAGGGGGAAAATAGGGAAGCATTACTGCAGAGAGGACTTGTGCTTTCTGTTACTCCTGATGGTTGGAAATGATAGAATTGTCAATAATAATGCAGAAAAGGCAGAAGTGTTCAAGAAATATTTCTGTACCGTATTTAGGTAAAAGCCAAGTGATGATGAAATATTTTCCATTCCAACAGTCACTCAGGAGGATGTTAAACAGCAGCTAAAGACATCTGTAAACCAGCAGATCTGGATAACTTGTAGCCAAGAGTTTTAAAAGAACAGACGGAGGAGCTCTTTGTACTGTTAGTGTTGATAAATCTTGGAATGCTGGGCAAGTTCCCGAGGACTGCAAGAAAGTGAATGCTGTGTTAATATTTTAAAAGGGTAAATGAGATGACTTGGGTAGTTATAGGTTTGACCCCAGGCAAAATAATAGAAGAGCTGATGTAGGACTCAAAGAATTAAAGGAGGATAATATGATTAATACCAATCAGCATGGGTTTATGAAAAGTAGGTCCTATAAAACTAACTTAATCTGTTTTTGATGAGATTACAAATTTGATTGATAAAAGCATTAGTGTTTATGTAATAAACTTCTGTAAGGCATTTGACTTGGTGCCACATGATATCTTGATTGAGAAACTACAATGATACAAAATCTATGCAGCATAAATTAAATCGATTAAAAACTGTCTAATGATACGTTTCAAAGTGTAATTATAAACAGAGAATCATCAAGAGAGGTGTATTTCTATGGGGGGAACCGTAGGAATTGATTCTTGGCCCTACGCCATTTAACATTTTTTATCAGTGACTTGGAAGAAAACACAAAATCATTACTGACAAAGTTTGCAAATAACTAGGAGACTGGGGAATGGTAAATAATGAAGAGGACAGATCACCGCTCCTGAGCAATGCAGATTACTTGGTAAGCTGGACGTAAGCAAACGTGTTTCAATAAGGCCAAATGTAGTGTCATTAATTTAGGAACCAAGAATGTGGAACATACTTACAAAATGGGGGACTGTACTCTTCGAAACAGTGACTTTAAAAAGGATCTGAGGGTCATGGTGGATAATCAGTTGAATGTGAGTTTCCAGTGCAACACCTCTGTTCCAGTGCAATATTACCTCTGTATTGGCACTGATGCGACTGCTACTGTGGAAAACTAACCAGTTGTGTACTGATGTACACAATTCAAGAAGGATGTTCAGAAAGGAGAGGTTTCAGAGAAAGGTCATGAAAATGATTGAAGGATTGGAAAACGTGCTGTATAGTCAAAGATTCAAGGAGCTCGATCTATTTAGCTTATCAAAGAGAAGGCTAATGGATGACTTAGGTTTATAATACATAACTGAATCCCTACAGAAAACTGATAATAGCAGGTTTGTCAGTCTGGCAGATAGAGATCCAATGGCTGGAAGCAGAAGTCAGGCTAGAAATAAGCACATTTTTAAATGTAAGGGTAATTACCCATTGGACCAATTTACCCATGGACTGTTGTGGATTCTCCATCACTGGATATTTTTAAATCAAAGTTGGAGAAGACATGGGATCCTGAGATTTGAGATGCAGGAATCCTGAGTTCTAGTCCAAGTTCTAGAAGCATGTGCTCTAGTGGCTACAGACCATTCTGCCTTGTTTCTGCCCGCTTGTGTTTGTCCCCCTCTGGTCTTAACCCCTAGCCTGTCCCATTCTTCCTTTGCTCCTCTTGGCCCCAGTCTGTACCCTCTATCCTTCCTCTGTCTCACCCTTTTGTATTCAAGCTAGTCAGGTGGCTTTCTCCATTTCTTCTGCCTTCTTTCTGTGTTGTCCAAAGACCTCTGGGGACGTAGAACAGAGTGTTTCCCTGCTTTCAATTCCAGTGTCACAACAACTCTTGGCTGCCAAGAGGAAAAGTTTCCAGAAAAGTCCTGCACAGCCCCTGGATTGGAGGAGCATGCTCATTTGCTCTGTGGGAATGGTTTATGTGCAGTCTGGTCGGCATGGCAGAGTTGTGCACAATCAGTGCAGATGGAATTTTCAGAGAATTTAGCTGCCAGCCTCTAACAACCCTCTACTGAGCATGTGTAGCCTGAAATTATTAGAGGCTTATAACTTGGGCAAATTTGGGCAACTTTTCACAAGGATAGCAAAAGGCACATTCCTTGAGAAGAACCTCAATTCTTTGCCAATTTTCAAATCCTGCTCTGAAGCATAGAGGCACTATAGGTCCTCAGTGAAATGATTGAATGAAATTTTATCAAGGTAAGACCAAGGTAACTCTAACTTCATATTGGCAACAGCTGACCTGTTTTCACGGAAATTTCCCACAAAAATTCAACCAAGCATGGAAAATTTCAGTGTTAACTATTGGAGTTTGTCAAAGTTATAAGCAACAGAAAACAGGGTCTTATAATGGAAAGTGTTAAGCAACCTTAACTATAGCTGGAGGTCCTGGCACTTATTATCTGGGTTTGTGTGTGTATATATTTATATACACTTCTATATGTATGCATAATTATATATGGTGCCATGTGGTAGCGTACGTATCATTTGCTGAGTTTGGAATGGTCTTATTACTGATCTGTGACAAAGCAAACAATTCTGATGCATGAGACTTCCTTGCCTGCTGAACACTATGAAGCTAGCGCTTGGCATAGGCTTGCAGAAAGAATGTTAGGGGTGAGCTAAGACAGGAGCAAGGACTTGACCTGCTGAGCAAATAAGTGGCATACATTGGCCACAATCCCCTAGGTAGGGAATCACAGGTGTTAAACCCTGGAGCTGGAATTATAGATATGGAGTAGCAGCTATGGAAAAGGTGTAGGGGTGTGTGGGGGTGTGTGTGTGTGTGTGAGAGAGAGAGAGAGTAATCTCACTTCACCAACCACACCACATAGGTCTCATACTTTGGAGAGAAAGGGATGTGAGTTTTGTGTGTGTAATATACTTATGATCATTCTGTTTTATTTCACTGTATTACTCTGGGAAATAATTTTTGAAGTATTCATTGATTTTATTTTAACTAAACAGGTTGCAACAGAACCAACATTATTGCCAGAGGGGGAAAAAATTGTCTTCCCTCGTCGCCTCACACACTAAAGGTAGCTTTAATTACATTTGGACTTGCAGTTTCTCCTCTTAAAAGCTGTGTTTAGATGGTGAAGGCCTTTTGTGATTTCTCTTCAGCATGGTATGTACATACTGTAGTAATCCATTTTTTCATCGTCTCGTTGCTAACAATGAGCCACCTAAGCTCTGAAAACCTCCCTCTGCTGTTAGTTATAGAAGAATGCTTAAAGGATTTAAAGATGTCAGTCTTCATCTTGTTTTTTAGGAGGAGGGTGTGTGTGTGTATGTCAGAGAGAGAGCTGGAGTTCAGCTAGTGCGCTGTGTGTGGTCTGAGGTTATTTCTCATTTCATGAAATGCACGCTTCATTCCTGGCTCAAGCAAAACTTGTGCGTCACTGAATAAGTCCCTTATCCACTTTCCAAAACACTGAAGAGATTTGAAAGGGCTCCGTGGGTGGACTGCTACTATCCGCAAAAGCAAATAAGCCAACTTATTTAGCTAGGCATTTTTTAATACTTAAACATAATAACCTTCACTGACACTAGAACAGTTGTGGCTGGCTGGGAAAGAAGAGGGGAAAACCCTAATGTTAATTAAGGTATGACTGCTTAAACTTTAAAGGCCACATTATAGTTCTTGCTATATAAAGGTGCTGTCTGATTGTAGCTGAGGTGGGGAAAACGGGGGGAATGATCAAATGAACTGACTGTACTGTTAGGAGTCCCCTGTGGTGCTCTAGCTGTAGTTTATTCAGGAATTCACCTTCCTTTAATCAGATGTGGTGGAAAGCAATTACAGTCCAAAAAAAGATATATCCAAGCACTCCTTGTATCAAAAATGTTTTGATGTTCAATATAATTAAATGGTGCTGTCCTGAAAAACGGTGGGTGTCCAATGGCAAAGAGCAGGTATAGTAAATACTGGCTGTGTGCTAAATCCTAGCACTGAAGATAAATCATGGAATACTTAATGGAAGCAAAGGCCAGAATTCAGTCAGGATGCTAATAGACCAAACCAGCTGCTGTGTGGGGGTAGAAACCTCAATGGACAGGATGGCACAAGAAAGCTTTGAACAAGGTTTGCATGAAACCAGCTGGAAATGGGTTTAGGCCATAATAAAGTCATGTAGACCAAATTCTGCTTTCAAGAGCGTGGGTGTAAATCCAGCATAATGTCATTGAACTCAATAGAGTAGGGTTTGAGGTGGTTTAACTGAACAGAATTTGGCGCCTATGATATGAGCTGAAAATACACATAAGTGAAGCAGACTAGCTCCATTATCTCCGAGATGAACAGACTTGCAAAAAGCTAATTCAAGTGAATGAGACTTGCAAAAAGTTCATTCAAGATGAATCAGAGTTTGACAGATCAGAACTGAATTTCCCTGTGCAAGATAGTCCAGTACAAAGTTCATTAATATACACGTGAACAAGGCATTCTGTGTCTGGGTACCTGGTCAGTCTCCTTGAGCTGGACAGTATAAGAGAGGTAATCTTGGAGAATGTTATGTTTTGCCTTAGTACAGTTCTGATGGACTTGACCAGAAGAGACTCCATTTAGACCTGATGGCTCTAGACCACAAAAGCTTTTGTTTGAGTCTTGGACGTGGTCCTATAGAGGTACATAGGAGAAATAAATTGCGTTTCAGGGGAGGAGTAAGTTCAACATCCACCCCAACCCTTTACAATGAATTTGGACCCTGCCCAGCTCCCACACTGCTATATTCTTACCTTTATTATTTGTACTACAGTAACTGCTAAGGGACACCTCCAAAATCGGAGCCCTGTTGTTCTGGATGCTGAGCCAACCTATACAAGGAAATAATTCCTTCCCCGAAGATCTTACAGTCTAAATAGACCAGACAGACAGTGAGAGAAAGGAGATATTATTTCCCTCATTTTATAGATAGGGACTCAGATTCAGAGAGAGTAAATGATGTGTCCCAGATCACACAGGAAGTCCTTAGCGCAGCCTCGACTTGAACTCAGCTCTCCTGAGTCCTAGTCTTGTACTTTAACCACAAGACCAGCCTCCCTTTATGGGAAGCCCCTGGAATTCTGGTATGGATCCTAGCAACTCTCCTCCTCTCTATTGGGCCTCTGTTGTTGGAGTTGTTCAAATGGTGAGAACTTGTGGGCCTCTGTAATCAGGAATGTCTTGCACTCTGGGTGTGGTGGGGAAGCAGAGAAAGTGGAGCTTGGACAGATCAGTCAGCTCAGGCCCAGAAAAGATAAGTCATACTGGTTTGTGCAATTCAGTCATATTAAGTGTAAAGGACTCTGGAAATGGGACGTGAGTTGCAGAGTTGGGGGACTAATAGGAACATGTAGGGTTTACAGGGGTAGGCAAAATAATCAGAACCCAAATGTATCTGACATTGATGGTCCAGAACAGAATTCCAATTAGCACAATATCCATGCTATGCATTCCTCATTATCTGGTTCCCCATCCCATGGACCATCGGAGTTGATTGCCAAATGATCCTCACTCTCACTAGTGGTGAGGTTTAAGGGTTATTTGTCACTGTCATGGTCTCTGCATGAGGTGTTTTCTCTATGTTCAATTGTGCACCTACTCAACACACAGCAAGTCCAGAGGCTGAATATGGGACTTCACTCGTTGGGTGTCTGCTTTAATGTCTGGCTACTAGGAGCCAGACTCAACTGCCAGACCGCCGTGACTCTGTCCAGACAAGACTTTTCCAGAGTTGGATGGCCCCAAATAAATTCTCTTAATAAAATCAAAGCCAGTTTCAAATACCACAATATAAAATGGTTCACCTTCTGAAACTAGCAATTATAAAACCTTTCCCTGGAAAAGGTCTCTGAAGCTATTCCTATTATAATGACTGCAGCTGAGCTAAGGGTGGTAAATGACCACAGTATTCCTTGGAGGCTGTGGGTGTCAGAGGAAAGATGCATGTGAGAAAAATGCATTGGCTGAAGGTAAAGCATGTTTTTGAACATTAGTGGTAGTTTAGTAACCCAAGCATGTTTCTGATTAGCATCAGAGTCCTTCAGATAAATGGAATGTAAACCACATACCAATTATTGGAATCCCATGAAGTAAACTCCCTTTTCCGTCTGTCTGTAGTCATGTGGGTGGGCAGATAGATGGATAGACAGTGTATCAGAAATATTTCTCCTTAGAAACTGTGGAAAATTCTACTTCTGTGTTTGTTCACTTTATCCTTGCTTCTGTGGTACTGTACTAAAATTGTATAAATGAAATGGAGGCACTTGGACACTATCAAAGAAATAGACCTGCTAATTAAAAGGATAATATTTCCTGGCACCAAACCAAAACACTCATGGGCAAGTCCTGAGATCTTTATTCAGGCAAACTTCTGAGGATTTGACCCATAGAGTAAAACCTATTAAAAACTTAAGTCCAGTGCATACATTTTCTATTCCTTTCTATCTTGTATCTCCCTAAAAATTAATTGATCAGTTTAAATTAATATATACTGTGTGCCAAATCACTAATTACTTTGTACTTTTAGAACATCCTTTATTTAAGATTCTCAACCTACTAATTCTATTAGCTAAGCTTCCCATCCCTTTTGTGAGGCAAGTAAGTATAATGTCTATTTTGCAGTGAAGAAATTGAGGCACAGAGAAGTGTAGTGACAACATATTAATGCCACAGGAATACAACCCAGAAATGTAGTCTCCTGCTGTAACCACTAGACAACACTGTCTCTCCTAAATATATACTAATCTTAACCATAAACCAGCAGATCCTTCCTACAGGAAAGAAGTAATATATCTGATTTAATTAGTACTGTCTACTTCTAACATCTGATCCTACCTACTCTAGGAATGTAGACCTATGATAAGGGTAACGTTGTGGCATGGGTTTTTTTTTTTGTTTTTGTGTCCACTCTAATTGCAATACAAGTCAGCCAGAATATAATAGTATGGTAGCTGTTGGAAAGCTGGAAGAAAACTTTAATCATAATAGTTCTGTAAGAGTTGGTCCTGTGGCAGCATCATGTCCTATTTCACTGTAGCTGTTTTCTGATGCTTTGCTGGCCTCTAGAGGGACAAGCTGTAAATACTCTGGAGTACAAACTGGAAATAAACTTTAAGCACCACATTCTGTTCTTATATCCCTCTCCCCAGGCATCTCTTTCCTACCTATAATGCTAGTGAATTCTGTGAAAGAGGGATGCTTTTGTAGATGCTTGAGAATAATTTTCTTTATTTGTATAACTCCCTTTCTGTATTGGCCTTATGTTGAGGACACCATCCTTCTGGTTGAGGAGGACTGGATAAGAGTTCCTTGGAATCCCGTCAGTGCTACCCCTTAGTCAGAAAAGGGGAGAAGTTCTGCTGACAGAGCAGTGGCAAGAAAGTGTGTGTGAGACGGATAGAGATTCTCTAGGCTCCTACAGGGAGGCAGGAGAAACCCCTATGAATAGAAGTGCAGAAAAGAGAACAATGGATTTTATGTATAATGTTTATTCAGATCATTTTAACTTTTAATGCTTAGAACACCACTATTGAATATTCTCAGTCTCAGTAAAAAGCATTACTACATTGTGAAAAGGAGCAGTGGTTTTAAATCTCTCAGCAAGCAGTATGCCTCCCCTTTCTCTTCCTACTCTCTGCCTCACAGCTCGCTGAACTAGTTTGCTACATTCCCTCACCGCACTCCTTGGCTCCCACTTTCTGCTTTTCTCCAGAAAAACCTTAACTACATGTTTTAAATTTGCTGCACGTAGCCGCGAATAACGCCCTGAGTAGTGGGGCCCTGGGAACTTCATGGGTTTGTTTAATATTAAATGTACATATTCCTAAAATGTCAATGTACCTTTCTGAAATTTCATGACATAGCCATGTGTCTTGGCGCATTTTTTTAAAGCCCTGGTTATTCTTCTTCCAAAACCAACAGTACACATCCTCCAGTTCCCCAGCTCCTTTCCTTCCCCCTTGTCTCCACTCCCTCCTGCCAATTCCCTCCCAAATGAAATGTTCATATCTCCTGATGGTATCTCCATTCCCACTATGTTCCTACTTGCCAGTTCCCTTCCACTTCAGGCGAGGTCCCCTGTTCCCATTTGTTTGGCCCCAAACCAAACTAATTAGTAATTCCTCTGCCTACTGATATGATAAACACAGGGTATGCTTGTATTGGCCTCTCTCTTTTTTCCTTTGAAGTGAAGTGTTTTTCAAAAGCTTTCATTATATTAGAGAGAATCCCTGCTAATACCTCTCCCATCTCATAGGACAATAGTCACCAATGTGAAAAAGTCTCACACAAGGCCCTGTGCACTACTTAAGATCTTATGGCAAGGATTACATGGTGCAAGAAAGTTTGGGGTAGGCCTCTGAACCCAATCGTGCAATCCTTCCCCAAGCAGAACTCCAGTTTAAGTCAATCACTATAATAATCTAAGGTTCTATTTGAAGTTAATGTTAAAACTCACATTGACTTCAACAGGATCAGGATTAAGATCCCAATCTTGCATGGAAAACCAGACAATCCAGCACCATTCCCTTGCCCTGTCTCTTAGGGAAGGATTTTCCTCTCATTACGCTTTTCTACCATTATTCTGCCATTTCTCCCAACAGTCCCAGGCTTCATGGAACTGTCCTGCTTTGACCCCAATAATCCCTTACTCCGGAGGAAGAGCAGTTTGCTCTGGGACCCCAGTTTGAGAAGACCTCCAAACTAAATCATGTTTTAATCTGGCATACGGGGTCATGGCGTTGCTCAAGTTTGACCCATCTGCCTCTCAATCTCTGTCTACCGGCCCTTCCAGCCCTCCATCTCCATTTATGGAGAGGTGGATGGGCCAAACCTGAGAGAGGCTGCATCCCTCTTTAGCCAACTGAAATGTTGGGAGGTATTGTCTGCAAATATTTTATCAAAATATTAAAAACAAATGAATACTGAATCTTAATGTAATGATATACTTTATTGGTGTGAGAAAACTTACTGATACTCCTAAGTACATAGAAGAAATTCCAGGTGTGTGTGTGTGTGAGTGGCGGAGGGAGATGCAACATAAACTGCAGTATAAAGGAATTGGGAAGTATCCCTTTAAATAGTTTGTGAGCCCTTTAGTTGTGCTCAGTGTATTTTCTGTTTTAGAAACCACTCAGAGCATCATATATAGAGGAAGCTAGGCTTTGTATGTTTGTGTATATTTAGTAAACATATTTATTTTTGTTGTGTTGAGAGGAAAAGACAACAGTCGGTGACAAGGATGAGATCCTAATCCAGAAACACAATGAAACAGAGCAGGGGTCGGCAACCTTTCAGAAGTGGTGTGCTGAGTCTTCATTTATTCACTCTAATTTAAGTTTTCACGTGCCAGTAATACATTTTAACATTTTTAAGAAGGTCTCTTTCTATAAGTTATTACTATATAAACTATTGTTGTATGTAAAGTAAATAAGGTTTTTAAAATGTTTAAGAAGCTTCTTTTAAAATTAAATTAAAATGCAGAGACCCCCGAACTGGTGACCAGGACCCAGGCAGTGTGAGTGCCACTGAAAATCAGCTCTCATGCCGCCTTTGGCACACGTGCCATAGGTTGCCTACCTCTGAAATAGAGAATGACTTGGGATCTAGCTGGGACTGTGACTAAACTACTCATTTAAGGGGAAAAGGGTTTAAAATGTCTGTCTGGGGAAAATGAACTTGTTTGATAGCTCAGTAGAGGACTGGCCTGCCTATATCAACAGACCGGAATGGTATATAACTGCTCCTAGTATAACTGATGAGAAAAGGGTGATGGTTTTACTGTGTATAGTGGGAGCTAAAATTTATAACCTGCTGCATAGTCTAACAGCTCCTATTAAACCAGTGGACAAAACATTGTGCAGATTGTGGAAATCCTACAAAATTGCCTATCCGCAAAGTCACCAGTGACTGCAGAGCATTTCTACTTTTATGAACAGAATTTTTAAAAAAATACAGGAATTTCTGAATGTGGCTCAATTAAGAAAATTTACAGAGCATTGCCAATTTGGGGAGTTTAAATTGTATGTTACGGGACTGGTTAGTGTGTGGTATGCAAAATGAAGCAATTCAAAATCATCTATTGACCGAGGCTGATTTGGTCCTAAAATGTGCCCTAGAAATTGCTCTGTTAATGGAGACAGCAGCAAAAGATGCCAGGGAGCTGCAACTGCATCATGTAATCTGTGCAACAAATAAACTGGGGTCAAACAGAAAGTACAGCGAGAGCAATGTTCAAAGGCTGTGTGCTTTCGTTGTGGGAAACAATCTCACAATGCAAATGATTATTGGTTCAAGGACAAACCCTGTAGAAACAGCAAGAAACTGGGGCACACAAAAAATATCTAGGTCAGTAGAACCACTTACTGAGGGCAAAACCAGAGAATTTCCGATTCATCAGCATACAGGTGACAACATGGTGTCCACTGAGAATGTTATAGCATCTCTACAACTGTATAATTTAGAAAATAATGGCTGCAGTGTTGTTTAGATTTCTTTACAAGTGGAAGACGTAGAACTTAAATGAAGCTTGATATTGGTGCTGCTGTTTCTGCACTTCCACAACAGGATTATCGAGACCACTTAAAGAAGTGAAGTTGCAGAAAACATCAGTGCTACTAAAAATATATATACAGGGGAAATCCTTGTTCCCCTCGGTGTTGTTACAATGGAGGTCACATATATACCTATAAACTGCATGTGTTAAATCTCTGTGTTGTGAAGTAAAAGGGTCCTGCATTATTTGATAGAGAGTGGCTAAAAGAGATTCCGCGGGACTGGCAAAGTATGAAATGTCTGCAGATTTAAAAAAATTATAAACTCTGGCCTAAATAAAAAAATTTGCTGCACTTTTGGACATGTTTCAGTGTAACATCATCTAAACAAAGTGATACATAATGGACAGATAGGGTATTGGTCCCCACATTGGATCAAGACATTTGGTGAGCCCAAGAAGCTTCTAGCATCTGAACACTACAGTGCATCTCTGCCTGAAAATTACCTTGTGACATTTCCCCATATAGATTGGGAGCAATAATTTCTCATGTGATGGAAGATCATTTTGAAAGGCCTATTGCCTTTCTATTGCTTATTGCCTATTGCTTCTAGATCTCTAAGGCCCTGTGTTTTCAGTTTTTACCATTTTTTTTAACAGAAAAGTTCCAGGGTTTTACAAAAGCCATTATTTGTTGTTTAACCAATTTACACCCACATTTTGGAAGTGCTGGAGCTCCCTGGACCTGGCTCCCCACTCCGGAAGGGATAGAATCCAGTTCTTACAGACAGCATCCAGTTGCTGTAACCATGAGACCATCCTTTTCTTTCCTGCAATCCCCTGCTTCATTCATTATACACCTTCCAACTACAGCAACAAACGAGGCAGGGGACCTACAGACAACAGCCTCCTTCATTAGGTGCACTGAATGAGGCAGTGCTTTTCTGCTCTTTGAACAATTCTTCACCCAACCATTTCAGTGGATTTCTTTCTTTTTCTGAATTCTTTCTAAAAAATTGTCAAAGTGTAATCTGAGCCCAGTCATGTGAAAGGGTGAAATCCTAGCTGGACTGACTTCAGTGAGGCAGGGTTTCACCCCAGATTTCAAACCTACAGTCTTAGAGTGGGTACAAAATTAGGCAAAATGATTATACCTATGCCTGCTCCCAATCAACAGTTTTGCTGTTGATCTATTGGAGACCATTTTTTATCCACCATGTGGGTGGCTGACTAGTAATGGGCCATATTGCACCTGTAATGTGGTGTGCTCTCCATGCAACAAAATATGGAGAAATTACACTGGCACAGTAGGGTTCCAAATAATTGTGTTTACTAATTATAAACAAACACTTTTAAGGTTTAGCTTATTGCTGTGGCTGGTTTCTAAAACACAGTACACAGTAAACAACACTAAAGGTCTCTGAAACTGTATAAAGGGATACTATCTGATTTCTATATGCTGCATATTCCCACCCCTCTAATGTAAAATGCAGTATGGGGTAACTGGTGAAATTCTCTGGCCTGTGTTATACAAGAGATCAGACAGTCTGGTGTAATCGTCCCTTCGGGCCTTAAAAACCTATGAAAAGGACTTTTTTTTTTTTTAAGGTACAAATGCAAGTCACCTAAACCAAACTTTTCACAGGTGGTCACTGATTGCATGTCCTTTATTGTGTGTTTGACTAAAGACCCTGTGTCTGATTTGCAGAAGTGCTGAGCCCTCGTAGATGTAACTGAAGTCAGTGGGAGCAGTGCTTCGAGCATATTAAGTGCTACATAATGCTAAGTGCTCTGAAAAATCAGGTCCCAGGTGCTTCAAAATTAGCGGATGCTTTTATTGCCATTAGCTAGCTGTGGCTCAATTCCGGATATGTAAAGTGGGGATAATACCACCCCTCAGCTCACAAGGGTGTTGCCAAAATAAATTAATCAATATGGGTGAAGTACTCAGAGACGACAGTGATGAGCACCATAGAAAAGATCATGAGGAACATGGGTGGCCAGTGACCCGGCTGTTGGGGGAGGCTAGGCCCCGGCCCCTACCTTTGTGCCCAAGGCCATGCCCCTTCCCCTCCTCCTCCCCCCCGCCGGATCCCGGAGCTAGGCAGCCAGGGGGCAAGGCCTCAGTCCTGGTGGTTGGGTGCTGCGGTCAGCCCTGGTGTGCCGGGCATCAGTGCTCCTGGCCCTGGTGCTCTGGGCATCCGGCGGGCAGCGCAGCCAGCCCCGGTGTGCCGGATGGCAGTGCTCCTGGCCACAGAGCTCCGGGCAGCGTGGCCCCCGCACCAGCCACCCTGACTCGCTGCGGGAGGCAGGCCGGCCAGCCAAGGCAGAGCGCTCTGGGAACCACAGGAGGGGGCCTGGCCTGGGAATGGAGTATGGGTGGGGGGCTATGCTAGGCTGTTTGGGAAGGCACAGTCTACACCTGCCTACGATACCCGCTGCCCATGATGAGGAAATTAATAATTCTGTCTCTGTACCAGGGTTTGAATAGTGTACAGTAAAAAAGGCATGGGGCCACATGTTGAACAATGAGGAGAAAACAAAATATTGTTACATCACTAGCTGAGCACCAACCATTTTGTGCACTGAATAAGGCAGAGGTCCCACTGAAAAAATAATATTTGATCATGTAATTAAAGATGATACTGTAATATATACACAAAGACGCTGAATTAAGATTGCACAGGCAACCTTAATTCTGACATTTCCTTACTTCTGATTGCTTGACTTTGCAACGTTAATTTCTTTTTACGTCGGTGGGTGGTTTGTTTGTAAAAGTGTGGAAAGGTTGCCATTTCTAGAGCCCAGCTTTTGGGGGAGCCTTATATTCCTAATCAATAGCACAGGCTTCCCTTTAATTAGAACAATGGCGGTGATATTTTCTTTATTGGTTTTTTAAATTGTATCACCTTTAGATATTTAAGTTACAGGAAAAGGTCTTGATCAATTTGTTTGCCTTCTAAGAGTAATTCAAGGGTTCATAGAACCTCAAGTTTTACAAGGTTTTCCCATCCCTAATTGGCTGAGCTCTCCATGAAAATTTTAATTATGCAACATCATCACTGGAAGAGCAGAAGACCACTCAGATGCAGTATGCCTCTAAAAGATCCACAAGAAAACGGACAAAAGTTCACATTTAAGGTTATCAGTCTCATGCACTTCCCCTTCGGTCACTATTTCATGTAACAAAAGCAGTTTTGCAGTCTGTGTGTCATTTCATTCTCATTGCCAGAATCTCTCGGTACTCCTTTCACTCATCAGACAAATGTATTAATTTATAACAAAAACAACATAGCTCTCTAGTGCATGCTCCTTTTTTCCATGTGTTTTGCCTCTATTTGCCCCCAATTTCTAGTACATCGAAGCCAAATATGGTATTCTGTCATGAAACAAGAGACTATGGCTTCTATTGGGTTCTTTGGGATTTGCAACCTTCAGAGGTTTTTATTTAGCTGTTCTAAACTGCAGCGTTTATTTTATTCCTTTCATTTTGACTTCCCATCCCTGCTCAAGTACCATTCCCCTTTCCTTCATGCTGTGTTTGAGATGGTTTAAGGCAGTGGTCCCCAACGTGGTGCCAGTGGGCGCCATGGCGCCCGCCGGGGCATTTATGTGCACCCGCCTACTGACAAGGGAGCGCTTCTGCCGGACAACCCACCGCCGAGAAGTGCAGCCGCCGGACAACCAGCCACCGAAATGCCTCCGAGAAGCAGCAATGCCGAGAAACATCGCCGCTTCTTGATGACGCCCTTGTCAGCGGCATTTCGGCGGCTAGTTGTCCAGCGCCCGCCACACTCTTCTGGGAACATGAATGTGCTATTGTAGCAGAAAGGCTGGGGATCACTGGTTTAAGGTAAGGATTCATACTGCATATTAATTTTTATGGATCTAATCAATGGCGCTCACAATTGAATGTCCGTCTCTTTATAGTAGCTTTTTACAAACTTCCTTATGTCGTCTATGTAATCATTTCTTTCTTTGGCAAAAACATTGGAAAGGCTTATTTCAGTTGAAACTGAAATTGAGTGAATTTCTGCACTTTAACTAAAATGAGTAGTGTGCAGGTAGATACTTCCTTTGAAAAGATCAATTCGGGGTTAACCTGGTGCATCGCAAAAAGGCCCTTAAATGTCATCACGCTAAAGAGAATATCTTTTTTTTTATTACTCCTGATGTCTAATAATTAAACTTACTATTTATATGCACTGCTTCATCTTCAAAGTGCTTTGCAAATATTCATTATCTGAACATCTGCAGACCTTGGTGCCCATCCACCTTCCAGAATCCTTCCCACTACTGCACTTGATACATTGATCCTTCATGTTAAGCCTCTGTGCAAAACAATTGCAACAAAACCCCACCACATGCAAAACTCACTTGGGCAAGGCTTTTCTTTCAAACTATAATTTTATTTCCTCTTGTATGAATGAGCACCAGTTTGAGATTCAGGTAAACTGTAACAAAGTCATGTATTTTTTTGTGTGAGACACAAAAAAGGAACGTGATTCAGCCATAACACTGGAGTTCTGAGTATATTGTTTCTGTAGATCCATGTACATGGAGCAAATGTGCCTCAGCGCTATAAGGCCCAGAACCATTTAAAAGTGGTATATAGGGCATGTATCTATAAGGGTTTTCCATCCCAATCAGCCTAATTTCTTTTCCTTCCTCCATAATCTGAGAGTCTCAGAACCATCTCTCTCTCTGTTTTTCATTGTGGCTTACTTGCATATTATGTAGTTTAATAATTTAATCACAATCAATGCTTTTTGAGCATTTGAACTAGTTGTGTTGTAGCCCTACCCATACTCATCTAAAAGGTGATAAATTGTATGTACATTGATGTTCAAGGTGGTTTTCAGTCAATTCAACTTGGTGGTGCAAAATCGATTGCAAAATGCACCTCATTTGTCTATGTATTCAGGACCTAAATTAAACTCACTTCTGATGTGGGACTTGACTTTGATCTCAAGTTGGTGTAAATCAGGATTATCTCAAACAATGTTCCCTCTAATTTTTGACAGGCCATGTGTGCAAAAAATTTCTTCTATACAAATTGTTGTGCTTCTGTGCAAATTTTTGTGCGCACGGTGTTTCGCTGTGTGCGCAGGGTTTAGAATCTGTGTGTGCGTGCACATGCGCCCAGCTTAGAGGGAACAGTGGTCTCAACTGAAGTCATTGGAATTATATTACTGAAAAGCAGGTGTAAATGTGATGGGTATGAGGTCCATAATTTGATTTTGATTACTCTCAAATGTTAAATTTAAGAGGTGAGTCATATGGTATGAACCTTCAACTGAAATGGAAACAAATTATTTGCACAAACTCTAGCCAAGCAAAAGTGTTGAGTTTCAATCAATTCTAATTTAGAGCTGAACTTTACTAAACAGTTAGCATTTTTGAAAAAATCCCTGCCTAGGTCAGACCTATTGAAGATTGTTGACATGGATTCATTTCAGCCTGGTATCGGGAAATGGGGAAAGAATACATTTTATGGAAAAGCTTAAAGGAGACGTTCATGACAGGCAATATGTTATCCATTACATCTTGTAAATACAATTACTGCATTTACATTGGATCACATCAAAAGCCACATGTTATGTGACATACTCACCATCGTAAACTTTAAAGAACCTTTTTTTAAAAATGTAGCTATCCATCTCTGAAACTGGATGCC
This sequence comes from Macrochelys suwanniensis, assembly GCA_033296515.1. Taxonomy (NCBI): domain Eukaryota; kingdom Metazoa; phylum Chordata; order Testudines; family Chelydridae; genus Macrochelys; species Macrochelys suwanniensis. The sequence continues at coordinate 46,035,705 of CM065780.1, forward strand.
TGCTGTCAGTGTTGATAGCAGCAGCTCTCTGATCTTAAGGACCCTGAGCAGAGGGCACAAATGCCAAACTGTCCAAGGTGTGGTATCGCAATGAAGAACCAGTGGTTCACTGTCACCTGCTCCAGTTATAGCTGCATAGTTTGGCGCTTCTCTAGCTGTGCTGTTATGAAATCACTAAGGGTGTTTAACTACAGTATCTGGAGGCTTGTCTGTGTTTAACCACTGTATAAAAGATAGTGGGATGCAATCTTTCATTTGATCTTTTTTATGTATTTTATTTATATTATTTGCTTAATTTTTTTACACCAAGCATGATTTTAAAAAAAATAATAAAGGCAGCAAAAAAAGTGCTTCTCGGTAATTACTGGGCAAGCTGGTCTGAACAAAGAAGAACCAACCTGAATTTTCATTCAGAAGTCAGACAAATCTGAACCTAATCTATTTTTAATTTTTTCATTTTTGCATACCCCTATTGTGATACACTGTGTACACATGGGACTCTAGCTTTTTTATAAGGAAAGACCGAGGCTTCAGGGTGTGTTGATAATGATCAAGTATGCTATTTTTCGCTCACCAGACACACCCAATTTCCTGTTAAAGATTCTAGTTAGTGTAGTCCAGCAGACCACCTCCTTCTTATCTGGCATCTTCATTTCTGGAGGTTTACAACCATGGCATCCCATTCTGTACAATCCTTGGCTAACTTCTCTGTGGATGAATAGTCCTTTTGATCCACCCAGGATACCACATTATCTATCTAAAATCTTCTTTTTCTGCCTTGAGTTCTTCTGCGATCAACTTTCCCTTCCAGTGCTCATAAACATCCATTGCTTGTTGAAACTCTTAAAATGTGCCCTGGAAATCGATTCTTTCTTTTCATAAGATCTCTGACTAGTGTTAGCTGAGTTCCAATCATATCCAATACTTTGTCATTGGTTATCTGGTCTAGCCATGTCTTCTATAACACCGTCATTCAAAGGATTGTAGCTTCTTTATTATCAGTTCTTGGAATGTCTGTGTTTCACAGATGTAATTTCACACAGACCAAATGTAAGTTTTTAAGAGTCAAATCTGAAGACTGAATTCTATGTCCCTTCTCATCAGATGTTTATTCTTCCGGAATGTCTTTCAGTCTTGCTATTCTGGTGCTGACTTCAGTATCTGATCATCTATCTTCTGTAAAAATGCTTCCTAAGTAGCAATACTTTCTCACATGCTGTAGAACTATGTCATTCAGTGGAATCTTGCATGTTTTCCCAGGATCCTTGCATCACACCATATTTTTTGTCTTGTCCAATTTCCACTTTTGACCCTATTATTTGCCATATGCATATATAATCTCCACTAACTTCATCAGAAATAGTACTAAATGGCATTTATAATGTTCTAGGGCAGATATTGCTGTAGTGAGCTCCAGGCACAGTGAATCTAGTGCAGTGCAGTTCTGCTATGCATGGAAGTCAGGCTTTGTATCCAGTGATGTGGCCCGGTTTAGAGCACAGGGGGAGCGGAGCTAAAAAAAAAGGCGCCGGGAGCAAAAAGCATCAGGAGCAAAAAAAGGCACCGGGACCAATGTTCCCTCTAATTTTTGACAGGCCATGTGCGCAAAAAAATTTCTTCTATACAAATTGTTGTGCTGTGCAAATTTTTGTGTGCGCAGTGTTTCGCCGTGTGCGCAGGGTTTAGAATCTGTGTGCACGCGCACACACGCACAGCTTAGAGGGAACAGTGACCGGGAGCAAAAATAAATGCCCCGCTATGGCTGCAGCATAGGAGCAAAAGGCGTCGGGAACAAAAAAAAATGCTCCTCTCTGGCTGCAGTGTAGAGCAAAAGAGCACAAAAAAGGCGCCGCTTCTGCTCAGTGGGGGAGCGGCCGCTCCCCCTGCTCCCCCCCGGCTATGCTACTGTTTGTATCTTCTGAGCGCATGGCCTGGTGCTCTACCACAGCTTCCTATGCAACCCACACAGAAGGGCTCATAGAGGTAAAACAGAGACATGCAGTGGGACAGGAGCTTGGATGGCACATGGAGCTACTTACTTTGGATCCCTGGAGCTAGGCTACAGGTGCAAAGAAGATAGGGCTGGTCAGGAATCAGAATTTCCATTCCACAGGAATTTCCAATATTTCGTTTTGAATTGGAACAAAAAGACCATTTCAAAATTTCCCAGGAAACCGTTCAAAAAAACTTTTGAATTGGAGCCATTGTTTTGATAGTGCTGAAAGGTTTAGTTTCAATTTTTGTATTGATTCATTTAATTTCAATTTTTGTTATATTTAAATAGTAAATATATTGTATTATATATACATAAAATAATATATATATAAATGTTATGTAATATAAAGGTCAAAAGCAAATTACTCAAAATGATGGTCACAAGAAGTTTTTTACTTTATGCCAAAGAAAACGTTCTTGAAATTAACACATTCCCATAAAGGTTTTAATTTCAACAAAACTGTATTTGTTGACCAGTTCTGAATGAGGACTATAGCAATCTCCTTGTTACAGTCGTGGCCCCAGAGCATCAATGCTGCCACTGCGGCATGGTCTGAGAGGAGTATTCCTTTCCCTCAGCCCCATAAAACACTGCTGCACCAAGCCCAGTTATTCAGCTTGGGGTCAGGATTTAGCATATTTCTACATTACATTCACAGTTCCAGCTTTGGAAGTAGAAATGCTGAAACACCACAGGAAATGCTGTTTCCATGAAATTTCTGGCTTAAATAGAATTCTAGTGAGTGAGCTAGTCTCGTAAAATTTCCATCTCATGTCTGCATACTCACAATTTTGGAGGTTTGAGGTAAGCCTCCAATGAGCGTGCAGAGTTCTGAGATCAGCAAGTTGGATATTAGGCAGCTGGCTGAAAATAACTCTGAGAAAGGCCAGAAGCAAAGTAGGAGGGAAGAGGGAGGCATTTTGAACAGCTACTGAAGGAGTTCAGCAGCAAATAGTCAACTCATTTCATAGCCTTGGAATTCTGTTGGAATTGTCACTATTTCTTGATAGCCAAATAGCAGTGACTGAAGGGGAAAAAAATACTACCTTCCACATTGTGGCTGAGAGAGAAATCTTTGCCTACCCCCTTTTACTTCCATGATGCCCTAGCCACAGTGATCCATGTCTTATTGACTTCTAGGCTGGATTGCTGCGAATCAAAGTACTTGAGAAAGACTGTTCCAAAAATCTCTAGCTGGCCCAACGTGCAGCAGCCTTCCTCCAGAGCAACATTGGCTGCTTGACAGCCTCAGCATTCCAGTGCTCCACATACTATGCTGGTTCCCTGCAAAAAAACAAAAACAAAAAACACTGGGTAAGTGTTCAAGGTACTCATCCTCATCTTTAAAGCCATCCGTGGCATTGGATTAAGACTCTTTCCCTTGAACCTCTCTCAATGGTTACATTCCACAGGAGCAATGGTATCGTCAAACTCAAGGATCGAGCTTGTGAGAGTTGGGGACAGAACTTTCTGGGCAGCTAGCCCAAGATTGTGGATCTTGTAAGAGGTGAGGAGGACCACAGACCTCACCACCTTCAGAACAAAGTACAAAACTCCGTTCTTTAGCCTCACTACGACAACTGGAATTTCAAGTAAAGAAAAGATAAATGGAGGAAGAGAAGCTCTCATACACACATTCCAGCAATTTTCTTGGTACAAGGGAAAAATTTAGCAAGGTTCTTGGTTTATTCAGTTTTGAGAGGTAGCTGGATACTATGGTGATAAGCTGGAGAAAAGAACACAGACATATAACATAAGAACATAAGAATGGCCCTACTGGATCAGACCATCTAGCCCAGTATCCTGTCCTCCAACAGTGGCCAGTGCCAGGTGCCCCAGAGGGAATGAACAAAACAGGTAATCATCAAGTGATCCATCCCCTGTTGCTCATTCCCAGCTTCTGGCAAACAAAGGTTAGTGACACCATTCCTGCCCATCCTGGCTAATAGCCATTGATGGACCTATCTTCCATGAATTTATCTAGTTCTTTTTTGAACCCTGTTATGATCTTGGCCTTCACAACATCTTCTGGGAAGGAGTTCCACAGGTTGACTGTGCATTGTGTGAAGAAATACTTCTGTTTATTTGGTTTAAACCTGCTGCCTATTAATTTCATTTGATGACCCCTAGTTAATACAGATATTAACAGAAACATTTACTGTGCAATTAAAACTGAATAGAAGTTTGAAGAGATATTGGCAATTCTTCATCAGTTCCAGTGTCAGTCACAGTCCGATATTTGATATGCTCCCTACAGTCCTCCCAGTAGGGCTGGTGGAAAGGTTTCTACTGAAACTTTTTTTTTTCCAACAAAAAATTGGATTTTCAATTAAATGACATATTTGTGAACTCATACACTCGGGGCGACCGATTTACCCTAGGGTATGAGGACACAATTCCTGTGTCTTTTTATTAAAATGGCTGGGAACCACGACCAATGGGAGCTGTGGGGGCAGTGCCTGCTGGCGGAGGCAGCACGTGGACCTAGGGTCTGAGGGAGGGGAGTTCCTGATGCACTTCCCTGCACCCCAATCCCCAGACCTGAGCTCCTCCCACACCCAAACTCCTGCTGCTGGAGGGTGGGGGCACCCAAGACTGCCACAGCAGCAGCCGGTGGGACTGGCCCAAGGACTGCCCGAGCTGCTCAAGTGGCTCCTGGGCCAGCCACACAGGTCACTGCAGAAGTCACAGAGGTCATGGAAAGTCACAGAATCTGTGACTTCCGTGACTTCCATGACAAACACGGAGCCTTAATAATAATCTATTAACAATCAAAATATAAACAAGTTCCACCAAAAGCAACAACGCTCAGTAGGTGGAATTATGGGTAAGCAACAACATAATTCATGTAAATGAAGCTGGCCAAAGATGGGTTTTCCCCTTCTTCTCTACAATTTGAGCAAAGAATTCCAGCTCTATGTCTCCTGGCCTTGGGGCTTATATTTGGAATGATCTTCCTGTCTTCACCTACAGAGAGACCCTTTTCCTCCCCTTTTATATCCCTCCTTAAAATCCGTCACTTCAAGCAATGACCATTCCCTTCTTATCATTAATAATCATTCCTCTCAACACCATTCCTCTCCTGAACTGTGGTCCTGCATCACATCGTCTGTTTAGTATGTCCTATTTAGACTTCAAGACAGGGAAAATATCTTTGTTTATAAATGCTATGTCAATGTATAGTGCTGTATAATTTATGATTGTAAGTGCAGGACTGTGATGGGGCATGTGCCCCACACTCACCTGTACAGGGTTAATGGAGCCCTATGGCAGCTGCGTGAATGGGAGGGCGGGCTGTGAGGAGCAGACAATCAGGGCCTGGCAAGCCCATATAGGAAGAGCTGCAGGTCAGTGGCTCCCTGCAGCTCAAGGAGGGAGGGCTGGCTGCCTTGCAGCTGGTAGAAAGCTAGCACCCTGGACAGAGCAGTGCTGGGCAGGAACAGGGGAGTGAGAGAGAGAGCTCCTGGCTGGTCCCCGGGAGGGGGGTGTGCAGAGTATGGCATGGATGGAGGGCTGTCTCACAAAGAGGACGCTGTAGTTCTTGGAGTGATGTGGGTCTGGAAGAAGAAGTGACAGCAGGCAAGACACCACCTGGAGAGGGCATACCGACCTGCAGAGTTGATCCCCAAGATGACCAGCAGGAGGTGCTAGCATGGTGAGAGGAGGCCCATCACAAGGACACATTTCAAATTGTCTTTCCAAGTCATGAATACAGTACTTATGACCATGTGCTTGAACATTTCATTTTAAAATGTTTTTTCTCAAATGTTTCTTATTTCCAAGATGGAGAAATAGTGGAACAATTTTGGGAAACCCCAGATCCTCTCTTTTTGCTTCTTTAGGCAGTATTGAGGGACCAATGTCCTCCCTACTGGCAGAAAAGGTATATTTTACCATACTCACTGGGATATACTGTATTCTGTGCCACCATGGAAGAGTGAACAATGACAATTGCAACTAACAGTGGCTTCAGAAAGGGCTAACAATGACCCTTTCAAAAGCAGTTGTGAACTAAACTGATATACGTAGATATTATTCTGATATAGCAATGAATGAGCATGCATGTTCGTCTCAAGAAAATATTTGAGCACAGCTGTTGCTCTCTTGTCCCATATGGTTGTTTTTAAGCATGGCTTAAACTTGAAGCAGTTTCCATTTATAAAAATTCTTTAGCAAAATCTTCTTTTCAATAATAATATTCATATGTGTGCCTTTGCTTCTGATATTTTTCTAATTAATTAATATCTTGCAACATAGTTCCCTTGTCTCCTGGCTCCATTGTATGCACATTTTATACTCCACAGCTCCGAAATCCTCTTAACTGGTGCAAGAGTGTGGAAAGGTTAGGTTACCTTGTTTTGTTCCAGAGGATCTTAACTTACATTGTTATGACAGTGTGTAACATGTCACATGCCAGATGTGCTGTCTCTTCATTACATACTCAGACACATCCCCATATTTTTAATGTACTCACTGAAAGAGCTTCCTGCTATGTTTGTCCCTGTGTGGCTGTTCTAAACTCATAGATCAAAATGGCCAGATGATTAGTTAATGTATCACTTACACAGCAAAAAAAAAGGAAAATATCCCATTAAACGTGAATGTGTTCAGGTGGTAACATTCTCATTTGTGGGACACCTACTTATTTGGGTTCAAATTCCACATTAGGACTTGGGATCTACCTATACTGACATTGAAGTGCAGTTGCATACAGTATTTTTCCTTTCAAGGTGGCATCCTAGGGTGGAACATGAAACTGATGTCCTTTCCAACAACTGTTCAGGTAGAAGTGAAAATTGCATTGTGCCTTCTTAAGAAGATTAGTGCACCCCAACAATCCACCACAATCCAATATCATTTATTAAATGACCCACAGAGCAATCTTACATATTTTGATTATGTTTCTATGAATAAGTATAAGCTTGTTTTTCTACATTGGCCCTATTATTGTCTGAGAGCGAGAGAGCCTAATTTTGATTTGATTTACACTAAAGGACTTCAAGAGGAGCTACTCTCACTTTATATCAGAGTAACTAAGATCAGAACTGGGCCCATTATGTTACTGGGGAATAAAGAACTCTGAACATATACTGACGCAATTGTGAAATAGGCACAAGACCTGAATTCTTTATCCCCCTTGAAAATGTGATCTACCCACTGAACTAGAGAATAGACTTTGCTTTTTCCTGTGCACCTTTTATAGATCTTCTGTGACAATATAATACACCCAAGTAACAGCACTAGTACTCCCCTATCAGTTGCTCCTAATCTTTAGATACCTCATACTCCCACTGAGATTCTGACAATACACAAAGACACTTAAAATAACTTTTGTCTTTTACAAATCTAAACTATAAAAAAAAAACTACAGCTGTAAGGCAGCAGCTACTGGAGTTTATTACATTTCCAAACCGTTTTCTAGTTTTCTTTTCTTTTTGCACTATATCAATTTGAAATCAGTTACTGCAACAGATGCACACTGAGATACCATTTTTCACAACTTTTTGATTCCTGTACTTTGTGTCACCTATACAGCAAATACAGGTCACAGTAATGGGCCCTAGAATAACAAGTGCTTCCTATGAGATACTGAGCAGATTTAACGCTGAGAAGACATCAACAAGAGTTGAAGGTGCACACCACATCACAAAAGGCAATAAGTGTCATCCAAGTTTAGGCCCAATACCCTCAGTATTTAATGAAAAACTGCAGTAATTGTTACAATTACTATAGGTGACTACAGAGAATGTAAATTAAAAGAGGAAACGATAGTACTGCCAACCACAGGCATTAAGAAATCATGGGTCAAGCTTCAAAAAAAGCATGGAACTGGCTTCCCCCCCCCCCCCCCCCCAAAAAAAAACACATCATAAATATTGGGTTCTTTCTATCTGACTTCTGGTGTCACTGTGTGAGCCTTTCAGGTCACATTTTTAAGCTTTTCTCCACAATCGTGGGGTTTTTTAGTGAAAGTTGAGATTCTCATTAAATGCATGATTCCAGGAACTGCGGTCTCAAGAAAGACGCCAAATATCATGAAACTCTCAATAAAATCATGAGACTGGCAACACTGAAATTACAAAGCAGCCTCTTAAAATACCTAAAAATGCTACCAAAAACTCCATTGATATGAATGGGCGAGTTCTGTGGCCTCTGATCCTGTCACTTTATGCATGTTCCAAAGCCTGTGGAAAAACAATGGAATGACTGCAATGGCTTCAGATCAGGCCTTGAATGAGGATTTACAGAGAGAAGTCAATAATATATATCCCGGACTATTTAAAAAAAAAAAAAAGGGTGAAGGCACACGAGGCTTTCCAATTCTGGATTCCTGAATTCAAGTAAAAAGAGGTTGATCTTACGCCACACCCTAATATTTTGATGTACATCACAAATACTACCACACATTTATGCACACTAGCAGTTTCTAGCCCGGAGAAACCAGATGCCTACAATCCCACTTGACTGTGCTCTTTTCTTTCTCCACATGGCCTTGGGGAAGCCAAACTAATGGGCAGCTCTGGTCAGCTTCTCTCTAGCTGGCTGGGTTTGCGAAGCAGTCTGCCTTTATTTTAAGTGCATTCTGAATTCCATGAACCCAGATCTTAGTAAACCACTGAGGATATAATCAACCTTTGAATTACAAAGAGATTCAGTTAGCCATGGTTTTAGTGTCTATAACCAATTCTGTCAACTTTCTAGATACGCTAGTTGTGCTGAACAGATCTCAAAGAGAATTTATTTTTCAGCATGTCCTGTGAACTCTGTCTTGTGATCTAACTTACAGCTATTGATCACACTTTCCTCACACCTGTCCTGGCTGATTTCAGCATTCAGTACTAGTGGATATTAATAAAATCTTAGAGTCATAAAAAGGATACAAGAATATTTCTACTTTCTTTCTGCATTTTTGCATGTACAATTACAGCAATTACCTAGCAAATTAGGCAGCTAGATGTAAAACATAATATTTAGGTGCCAGATAGAGACCAGTTTGCACTTTCAACAGTGGTAACTGCATGCATAAATATGGTTATACATGTATGCATATATTTTTATGTGTGGACTTCCTTATTTTAAAATTTGAACATTTTTAAAAATATATATACACACACACACACACAAATTAGAACTGATAGAATAGGGGAGAGATTTTTCCCCCCTACTATCTGTTCAGATTCCAATTGAGTTTCTGTTTTAGAGTGTCTTGTGATCCTTTTGCATTTGCTTTCTGCAAACATTGAATGCTCACGCTTAGCTAGACCAAATACTTAGGAAAAACTCTTATTCAATGTTTGAATATTCACTGAAAAAAAATTCAGTTTGTAAAATTTGCATTTCAAAATTCACACTAACCAATACAGCATGAATTACAAATTTTATATTTGAATTTTCAATTACACTGTGTTTTCTTCTTGGAAAAGCACGGTATGCCACAGCTGCAACCTGAGTATCATGGATCACTGAAGGATCTAGCAAGAGCATCCTCGTATTGCAGACAGATTTAACAGATGGCAGGCACACTCCCTCAGAAAGGGATAGAATCACCAACTCTGCCAGGTGCTTCCCCAAACAACCATTATCACTTCAGTCTTGTCTGGGATGGGCCTCAATCAGTTAGTCAGCATTGCAGACTCAGTCGCATTCAGGCTCTCAACTGCAGCAGCCAGTCATGTGAGAAGGAGACAGAGAATATGATCTGACCACTGAAGGTACTCTAACCCGTCTCCTCACTAACCATCCTAACAGCTTTGCCTTATGTACAACACAGAGTTCCATGGGTGGCTCACTACTCTGTCAGCAGCTCTTGTCAGGCCTGATGTACACACTATATACTCAGCACACTGTTGTCATGATATTACTCAAAGGTGGTATGTAATATATCATTGGAAAACTAATAACTCACTAATCATTAATATTCCTGTGTGATGTAGGTACAATGTGAGTGCAAAGAGTTATAGACATGCTAGAATTATGCTCTTAAAAGCAAGCAATGCATAAGCCCTGGCAGCCCTAGACAATGGAATGTGTACTTGCTTGGCTGACCAACCTGGTCATCAGGCAGAGACAATGAAGGTGCATTTACATGAGAAGTAAACAAAGCTATCAAACTAACAAGGGGAGGAGGTAATGACTCAACTATCGCTAGCAAATGCCACCAATGAAATTAAGCAAAGTGTGGCCCAAAACAATGGAAACCCCATTTACATACAAATCAGCAGAGAGATCAGACGCCCACAGGCAGGGAAGAACAGCATGAAGTCATCTGAGTCTGGGGACAAAATAGTGAGTTTGGGAAGATATAAGGAGAGAGAAGAAGCCATCATGGCATCCATCACTGAACAGACAAAAGGGGCCAGAGCTCTTGCAAGCTGAGAAAGATGGGTTCTCCAACCAAGGGGGTGAAGTCTCCTGGGACTGAATATAGGTGAGAAACCCACTTAGACAAATCTCTTTCACCTAGGAAGACAAGGAAAGCCAGTACTTTGACCTTCTGACTTCTTGACTGAAAGAAGGTCAGCCATGGCTATAAAGAAGAAAGATTGGTAAGAAATCTTCCTTGAACAAAGTAGCTTGTTGAGTTAAATCTTAGCCACTAGAAGGCATATTTTACTTTCATTTGCTTGTAACCACTTCTGTCTTTATCCTTTGTACTTGAAATCATTTTTAACCTACCTATTTTTGAATAAATAAATTTGTTTTATTTTTAATCTAAACCAACCCAGTGCTGTGTTTGAATTGAAGTGATGACCACTAGTTAAAGTAATAAGCTGTGCTTTTATCTCTTCAAAGGAGCAACAAACCTTATTTACTTCGCTGCGTGTTCTGGTAGAGGGCTGGACACTTCATGGCAGATGCTTGTGGAGAAATTTGGGGTTGGGAGTGTGTTAAAGTCACCCTGCAAGTAGTAACCCAGGCTTGTGGAGACCAAGGTGGGGTTGTTGTGTAGTAGGCAGGTTGCTGGGAACGGAGTGCTGAACCCAGGCTGCACAGCGCACAGATACTCCAGGAACTGCATGCTTGGCTGCTGGGTGTTGGTGGCCAGGCTGTGAGCCATAGCAGCAGAGCATTTAAGGCATGCAGGATTACAGGGCAGGCAGTGACACAACCTCTCACTGGTCTGAATTGCACCTGGAAGAGTGACTACATAGAACCCCATGGTATCCTACAAGCCTTTTGGGGTAGAAGAGCACTTGCTGGGAGAGGAGCCACTTGAGAGCAAAAGCAAGTCATATAGAGTGTCTCCAAAAGAGAAATGTACTAAAAATGACCATGCACCACCTTATGAAACTCCTAAATGAGATGCTAAGTATGACTGTCTCCTGGACTCTCAGGCATTGGTCAGTCATTCAGCTCTATCCTTTGCCCTAGCACACTGTTTTCCTGGGGACGCTGAGTGAGATTCAACATGTCTCCAGTGCCTCAGTGACTGATTTGGGACTATTAATAAATTGTTTATTCTTGGGTCAAAGTTACTTTTACACCTTCCATGGGGTTTTGTGCTGCTTTATTCCCTCTTGCCTCTCTACATTTGTGAGGACTCCGAAGTTCTTCAGCGTAGGGCTGGCAGTTCTCTGTTTCCAAGTTCAGCCTTTGTTCAACTGATGAACATTTTGCACATCTATCCCTTCTGTTTGTAAGCCTAGTTTCTACTCTTCAAATTCAGGGAAGATTCCCTTACAGAGATCTTTTGTCCTTATTTAGTCCAAAACTTTTGTTACAGTCAGTGAGAGTTTTTACCTAAGAACTGAGTAAAAGCTCCATGATTTGACACTAAATCTGTTTAAAAGTAAGATTCAGACAACTTTTCTTAATATTGTTTTTAGTTGAACACATTCTAGTTGTTATATTATAATTGTGTTGTTTAAATATTTTATTTATCTATTCCCCTTATAGTACATAGGAATTTCCATACTATATCAGACTATTGGTCCACCTAGTCCTCATATCCTGTCTCAGACAGCGGCCAATAACAGTTACTTCAGAGGAAAGTACAATAAACACTGTAGTGGGTTTCACGCTGTCTGGAGTGGCTCAGGACCATGAGTGCCAACTTCAGGGCAGACTGTCAAAAAGCAAGGCAGAAACCCCAGACTGGTTGTATGTTTTATAATTAGATTTCACCAAGCCAGTAACAACTGTAAACTCCTAAAGTATTGTAACAGTCTTACCATGGGGTCACAGACTGGATTGCCTAAGGGAACTGTCTATCTTTGCTGCCCAGGCAAGTTGCACTATGTGATAGATGGGCGTTTTACACCAAAAATCACAACAATATTCAGGTTACTCCCTGTCCCAAAGGACCAGTCACTTACCCCAGGTCATTTGTACTCTAATCTCAAACCAAGACAACACCTGCAGCCAATCCTGTAATAAACTAATTAAAGATTTAATTACTAAGAAAATAAATGAGTTATTTACAAAATTAAAACTGGAAACATATACACACACACAAGTTAGAAGCTTAGATTTACAAAAGGTAATATAAGCTTCTATAACAAGCAGCTTTATGTACCCTTTGTGGCTGACCCATGCCAAGCAGCATGGGGATCTCTTGCTTATGTTTAGGAATCTTTGCCCCTCAGAATCTAGACAGCATAAAGAGATCTCAATTCCCTCTGGTCAGGCATTTATATCCCTTCACCCCAGAATCCAAGCTGAAGTGATGAGTTTCTGTGAAGGCCTCCCCTTCCTGGGGGGAGTGAGGAACACGGTCAATAAGATCTCTGTCCTTTTGATGCTACACAATGCCTCATTTACCTTCAATGGGCCATCTTGTGTGTAGGACGAGCACTTTACCTTAATTAATGTTTGTTTCTTTTCCTGTTTAGTGAGTTATACAATCACAGCAGTTTACAATGCAAACACTCAATCTAACTTTATATCATGGGATACAGATATTATAAGTAGGATTAATACACGCAGCATCCTAAAAGCATTCCATAAAGTCTAAAAATATTCTTATAACAATGTCTTTTTTTAACTGTACCAACACACAGGCGAGACAGACCTTGACCTGGTCTGCCAGGGTCACAGTGAGCATTTATGGAACTTCTTGCCTATAGCAGATGTTTCTTCCTAGCCCTAGGCAATTAATGGGTGGCTTTTTCCCTGAAGAGTGAGAGTTTATACATAATTCTATGGTGTTTTCCTGATGAGAAACTTACTCTTCAGAGGCACTTCAATTCACATAGAAGTTGAGGGCATTCATCATCTTATAGGATCAAGCCTAGAGTGGTTTATATATGAAGCTCTTGGAAATCAATTTGCTCTTCATAAATGTCATATTAGAACATGACTTAATTTCCTTGAAAGGTGAGGGGAAGAGAGAGAGAGAGAGAGTGTGGAGAAATTATATCTTTGCAGAAGCAAGAAAAGTTCACAGTCACTTGTGCTCCCCCTCCCTGTTGTGACCCTCATTTCATGTGTCTCTTAATGTCGTCTCTCAGACATTCCAAGTATGATGAAATTATGCTTGTTAAGTGACAGGAAAGATCACAGGCTTTCATTCTTGCTGAGCTCCTCCAACAACAGCTGCCATCTGGCTCACCATCACTGTCTAATATGAGATCTGATTTATGAAGCCACTCAGATCAGAAAGTGGGACACATGTATTGTCCTTTCCGACAAATAATGCAGTGGGACAGGGACACTGAAAGAGCTATTCTGGGCCAACATTAAATCCTAAAACTAAAAAAATACAAAGATTATTAAAACTCACTTTAGATAAAGACGTCCAGTAATTCACAGGAACAGCTGTAATCTTATACATAGTTCAAAGATGCAGGAACACTAATGCACTTCAATAGCTAGTAAAAAGTACTGTAGAATAATTTTTATTTGAAATCCACAGTGCTTGTGAATTACAGGGATAATAGATACATAGCTGCTTTGAAGCAATGCTGTCTAACATGGAGTATTTACTCCTGAAAACAAATTAGCCATGATAATATCTAGCTTTTATAGAGAGCTTTTTATCAGTAGTTCTCTAATTGCTTTTCAAAGGAGGTCAGTGTCATTATCCCCATTTTACAGGTGGGGAAACTGAGGCACAGGGCAGTGACGTGACTTGCTTATGGTCACCCAGCTGCCAGGGACACAGCTGGGACCATAACTCAGGTTTCCTGAGTCCCAGTCCACTAGATCACATTGACTCCCACACTAATGTGATAAGCCACTAAATTAAATAAAAGTAGACATTTGATTTTCAAAATGGGGGGAACTACGTGTGTGTGGAAAATATTTTAATTTTTTTGAGTCATAAATCTTTTAGTGTGTGACTTTACTTAAGTGGCTGTAGAGTGATGAGGGAGGAGTGGGGAGATGCATATTAAAATTAAATGAAAGCAGAATATCACTCTGCCTTTCCCTGCATTATGGGACTTTCTGGAAATGTATATTAAGTTTTGTGTGTCTCCTCCCACTTCCATTTGAAAGCTCTGAGCTGCCTAAAATGTCAGATGCTAGTTTATTTTGCTCCCATTTGTTTCAGATGGATGTAGAGAACAACCTTATTTTACTGTACATTGATTGCTATTTCTTCTTTGTTGTACTGTATTTAGTTTTCCAGCTGTTGTCACTGATTCAATGCACTAGAACCTGTCCTGACTCTTAGGGCAATGGCTGCTTTTTTCTTGTTAACTTCTGTGTGTGGTCTCTTCTTTGCCCCTGCAGAAGGGACTTCATAAAATACAGGAGAGGGGCACTCATCTCTCAGGGTCTGTGGTTCACCCTCCCACATTACTGTTACTTCAGGTGCTACTGCAGCTGCTGTTGCCCTTCGCTCCTCCACTCCCCCCCCCCCCCCCCCCCCCCGCTCCTGTGGTGGTACTACACACTAAATAATATCCATTAGGAAGCGTGAGGGCTCTTTCTTTCAGGTCTCTGTTTTAGTCAGATTGCTATGTGATGAACAGGGAGACATGTGAACACCCACCTCAGGTGCCAGTCATATGGGTGATGGTTGTTCCTTTTGGTGCTGCAGTGCTATTGCTGTTGTTCCCCACTAGTGTTATGCTGCCAACATTTTAACTCCATCAGTTCCATGCTTCTCTGGTCCTCTGCAAAAAATCTGTCGTTTCCATACTCTTCCTTCCCTCCCTCCATCCATCCCCCCGACTCCATCAATTCAGCCACCACTCCCACACCTAGCCCTTACCTCTTCACCCACCTATTTCCCCTCTCTTCATTATCTCATTAAGGCCCTTCTAGGTGTCAGTTGTTCCTCACAGTGGCGGCAGCAGTGGTGGTGGTAGGCAGGTTTCTGGCTGGCTGCTTGGTTGGTTGTGAAGCAGGTCACCTCTGGCGATGGGCTTATGTAGTCAGTTGAGGAAGGGGTCTTGTTTGGTTCCTGAAGTACACAAGTCTCCCCTGACTGTTTAAGGTCTCTCTCAATTGCTCTGGCAAGGAAAGAGGGAGCACATCACCCCAGATTGGTGAGGTGGATCTCCACTAGCTGGTGGTTGGCGTGGCAACTGGGCCTCAAGCTCCCTCCTAGTACCGTTTCTTCAGATTCCAAGCTGAGGCTGGGCAGAGAGGCACTGGCCAAAAGACAGCCAGGCTGCATCATGCTTATCTGTCTGGAAGTGGGGGATAAAAGAAACCAAGAATGAAGATGTGACTAATAGACATCTCAAGCTTTTATATGCCCTAGCACAGAGAAAACACACCGAGATGCCATGAAAGTTGTGGATAGGAAAAGAGTAAGGCTCAAAAACAGCATAAGGAAAGTTGGTGCTAACATGAAAAAAGTCATTGGGAAGAAAAGCATATAAATTAAAGGGGCGGGGGAGGAAGGCAGGCAAACAGAGCGTGCAAGTATTTTGGATTGTGATGGGATTGCAGTCAGTCAATAACACAAATGGTCCAAAATGTCTTGAATCTGTTGACCTTCAGGACATACTGCAAGGTCCATCTGTTTTCTCAGCAGCAGCTTGGCCCCTTCTTTCCTTGGGTAGTACTGGAGAAGGATGGGGGGGGGGGTGTCTGGAACGACTTGATTGCTTCCCCAGGCACACCAGGAGGCACTGGTGAAAGATGTAAGTAGAGAGAGTTAACATTTTTAATAGGCAGAGCAGGCCATTTTGGAGTAGGTTGACAAACAGTTTTTGCCATCTCCATCCTGAATGTAAGAGATTCCAGACTGCCATGATCACATGACCATGAATAGGCCTAGCCTAAGGATTCAAGGATCGCTAACACCATGATTCTTTGGGATACACCCAAAACTTTACTGATTTCATTTTATTTAGCGATTGTGTGGGTATGTTTGTACAGAGTCAGGAAATTTTAAGGGCCTCCCTGCTTCCTGTTACAGAACAGAAGTGGAGCTCAGCTGCATATTCCTTTCAGTCTTAGCCTTAAACATGTAAACTGATTACCATCTCCTCAAGAAAATGGTCTGGAGAGGTACTTTATTTAAAAATACCTCAAAAAGCTGTGATTCTCTTTTACAGGGCCCAGGGACTGGTTCTATTAAGAAGGACGTCATGGTCTCCTTAGCAACCTACAGATACTCCCCAAACTTCCCTGCCCTGATCATTTCTTAAATTTTCTTCTCTTCTGAACTCCATCTCCTAATATTTCCCCAGTCATCTAACTGTTCTTCCAAAATTAATTAAAGTAATAAAGGGACCAACTTATGCCAAAACAGTTACTCAATATGGGTGCATATATAAGTGTGTGTGTTTGGATGGTTCTATTATTTTTGTCATTTAAGGCACCAGTAATTGTAATAACACTTTATCTGATGTTTTCTCTACTGGCTGTAAGTTATTTTTGTGACATTTATTGCATGTGACTCTTTCCAGATATAGGGTCTGATTCACCACAGTGTTGCTCTGGTTATATGTCAGTGTAACTCTGTTGGTATCAGTGGACCTATGCTACTATAAAAAAGGTGTAACTGTGGAAAGTTTAATTATTTGCTGTTGTAAAGGCAAGCCTGGCTTAGAAGGGAAAAAGCATTTGTAAGGTTTTTTTTTTCTTTACACATCAGATAAAATAAATTATCTGTAAATAGTTATAAAATATGTTTGTAGCAAACTATGTCAAATTATGATATTGAGTCTCTAAGAGCATCATTACTGAGGTAACAAATAATAGTTTTACAGTGAGTGTTAAAAGATTGATTGTAGTAGTATTTCTTTCTCTTTTTTTTTTTTCAACACAGCTTCGGTTACTAATGGGCCTCTATCATTTTCATTTCATGTGCTTTGAAGCAACTGTATCTGTCCCTGGATGAACAATGGCATACTGGAGAACTGCAATTTGCTGAGAAATTGAATTCAAAATCATTTTCAAATTGATATTAATCTTCCCCCTCTCGCTCCCTTTTGCGTGTTCACTGGAGTTTTGCTTTGACTGGGAACCAAAAGTTGATGAAAAAATCTTCACTTCTCATGTTTGCATCATGCAAATGTTATGTCTTAAATACTTCTTTTTTCCACATGACTTCATGTGCTTGCAATTTGACTTAATGAGTAGCTGCAATAAATGTACAGTATGGAAATATTGTTATAAGTCTGCTAGAGCATTCCCATGCTTAAGCAAAGCATTGCGTTGAAAGAGATGTAAAATATATAATTACTCTGAGGCCTTGAACAAAATCCTGGTTCTTAGTTCACTCTTACCCTTTTTTGGACAGTGTGAGTAAACCTTAATTATGCCTTGTTTTTAAAGAGAATTGCTGAGGGCCTGTACATCTGGACTTTGCTTTACCTATCATCATCTATGGATATGTTCAAGCTATTAAAATGAACACAATTCACTGCATGTTGTTTATTTTAGTTGAAACCCTGCCAAGTTCCTTACCTAATGATGTATTTAAAAGATCTCACATAAGCATATTGGTAATTTTATTTGGAAATTCAATTTAGTGGATGCAGCAAACAAGATGAACCCAGAATTAAATGTGATTAGATTTCCTCTCCTGAATATTTACAATTTTTAGATGTTGAATCTGCCTTCCAATCCCCTTCAATGCCAGCCTGTTGCCAATTTGTTTCTCATTGCTTAGAAGAGCAGAAATTCATGGGTGCGACTTAAATGTGGATTTTGCAGTTATTGTTGCTTTTCTCAGAACTGAAGCATTTGTTGTTTTTTTTAAATGGTTAATGAATAAATTCTGTGCTGACTTATACCCTATACATTTTCAGTTAGTTTCTTAGTTCTTTTGAATGTCTGAAGCAGTCTTCATAGTGTAAACTAATGCACTGGTAAGTACCCCTTATTGAAAAGAATCCATATTATCAAGTGATGGACACACAGTGATGGACAATCCATATTGTCTAGTGATTAACCACAGGTTAATGGTGGTTGAATTTTAAATGGTTTGCAAGTTAAGAGTCCAATCCTCCAACTCTATCATGTCAACAGAAGGGGGCCAGCAAAGAAGAAAGTGCATGCACCACTTTTCAAAGGTGTGACAGGGCCCCTCTGCCTGGTACTCCCAGAGCATTGCACTGTCTGATGCAGTCAGGTACTACCATGATGGGTGTGATATAAATACTTGGGTAGATGGATGGATAGACACACTGGCTACAGCAGTTCTCACTGGCACAGTGCCACCACTGAGAGATGAAAGCTATCTGCTATTCAGTTTAAGACCTGGTCCCAAGAGGGCTCAATTTTGGTTAGATGACATGTTGCTGAACATGATCTGTCCTTACAAATTAAATGGTTATGATATATTAACAGTGCCCCAAAACTGAGCTGAGTGGAAAATACTTTTCTTCCTGCATAAATTTTTTATTTTTCTGTTTTTAAAAAAATGGGGAGGGAGGGGGGAATTTGGCCACAATCTTTAGGTTAAAATTGAAAATTTCAATTTGGAAATACTTCACTGAGCCTTACTGAAGTTGTAGTTCGGGTGCCTCATGCTCCCATTCTCCTCTATGGGCCAGGCTCCCTGGATGAGCTATATCTTCCCTGATGCATTAGAGTTTCTCCTCTTAACGTTCCTCTTGCTGAGCATTGAACAGTGCTTCATGAGAATCCCTAGCTGCAGTGCATTATGGGAGATGTAGTCTGGCTGGGGAACCCAGCCCATAGAGGAGAATGGAGGCATGAGGCAGCCAAACGACTCCCATGTAGCACCAGAGCAGCATGTCCAAATTTAAATATTTTAGTTTTCGACTTAAATGTTTTGTTTTTTTAGTGTTCAGCTTTTTAATGAAAAGTCACAGTTTTCTATGGAAAGCAGACAGTTTCTGTGGAAAAAGGTCGTTTAGTCAAAAACCCAATTTTTTATCCAAAAACCGTTTCAACAGAAAATTTTCAATCAGCCCTACCCAAAAACATTGTGGCTCTCTCTCCTAATAAGCATTAGCGCCACGACTAACAACATCTGCTCTGAGAAATCATGAACTTAGGATAAGTTCAGATCTGAGCTCTGCAACTCAAGCCCTTATTATTGTAATATATTTCAAATTCAAACAAAATGACTCCTCTTCATATTTGTTGTATTGAAGGGTGAGCAGACTACAAAAAGCTGGGTAGTGCACTTTTTAGTTTGAAGCAGAACTTGAAGATGCTTATTTAAGCCTTCCCTGATCTATCCAAACCATTTTATCCTTCAAAATAGGGGATGAAACATTATGAAAGTAGCCGAGTAGCTCTTCTGTTTCCTGTTTTGCCTGCAACCATGAGTTACAGATATGAGTAAGGCTGGAAATATAATGAAAAGGGCTAACAGGCTAGAGTTTGTCACAGGTCACAGGAGTCAGATGAGTGGAGAGTCATTTTATTGGAACCTGTTCCTAGTTGTACTATGTTATTCTGGAGAAATTCTACCCTACTTTGCTCCATACCACTGGTTTAGATGGTTCTTTCACTTGACAAATTACTGAGAATATTTTTTTTAATTATTTAAAATTCTATTTTTAAAACAATTGTAGCTGAAGAGCAGTACGCTGGTTTACAAGGCCATAATTCAGTCCCCTTGTTGGCATAACCCATGAGGGCTTTGGTCTCATAGTTTCTCCATTTGGTGATGGGATTACTGCCTTGTAAAACAGCATGGCAGTACTATTACTACTAAAGAAGGGACAGCCATCCAGACGGCCAATTGGCTGACACCTTTTTTTCTTTTGGCCATAATATTTTTGTTCTTGGAAGTAGCATATAAAACAAAATGTTTGCATCTCTAACACCTAATAATTTACTTTTTTGCCCTGCAATATGAAGTCTATTTTATATAGTTTGCTTAATTTATTACCGACTTGCTGATAGTATTATTCATTATGTATATAGCACTGGAAATGTACGAGGCATGTCACAATAAGTAAAATGTCTAAGTATGTATATGGCTCCTTCACAAATATTATTCATTTACCCTCCCAAGACTTCTGTGTGGTAGGGAAATATTATCCCCATTTTACGTTTCAGGAACTGAGGCTCGGAAAGATTAAAGATTAGATTGTGCATCAATTTCTCATCACATTGGTGAGCATTTACATACAGTGTCCTAATGAAGTCATCAATGTGAAGAAGGGGTGCATAATCTAGCCCAGGCATCAGCAACCTTCAGCACGCGGCTCGCCAGGGTAAGCTCCCTGGCGGGCCGGGCTGGTTTGTTTACTTGCCGCGTCCGCCGATACAGTCGATCGCTGCTCCCACTGGCCGCGGTTTGCCGTCCCCGGCCCATGGGGGCTGCGGGAAGTGGCGCAGGCCGGGGGATGTGCTGCGGCGAACCGTGGCCAGTGGGAGCCGCGATCAACCGAACTGGCAGACGCGGCAAGTAAACAAACCGGCCGGGCCCGCCAGGGGGCTTATGCTGGCGAGCTACCTGCCAAAGGTTGCTGATGCCTGATCTAGCCCTTTGTGACTTGCCCTGGGTCACAGCAAAAGTCAGGATGGAACCCATATTTCCTGAGTCCCAAGCTAGTAGCCTTAACCACAAAATCATTCTCCCACTCCTGTGAGAAGTAAAGGACACAATCCCTGCCCAAAGAGATTACACTTAAAGGCACGAGTGGGACCAGTGCACACAACAATATAGCCTGGTATATAATGTAGACAAACAGAGGTCATTGTGTTGTCACTGTAGCTGCAGCATTTCCACAATTTAGGTGGGTTTGCAGAGACTTTTGAAGGCGGACAGAACAGGAATTTAGAACAACCTCCCAATTTTTTCACATATTCATGAGAGGGAGACGGGGAGAAAGAGTAGTGGATAAAAGTCCAGGAGAAGGTTTCTTGCTGCTAGAGCAAAGCAGAGGACCGTAGCCAGCTGGATAAGATGGAGTAGCCCCCAGGCTGTTCTATTCTGTGCCAGATCTAAGGAAGGGAATCAGGGAGCCAGCTATTCCCCTCTTTGCTGCACCCAGGATCTGGCTTTGTGCCTTTGATAAATATACTACTGCTAATTATAACTGAGCAATATTTTTTCTTTTCAAATACATAACTGCTTGTCTGAATCTGAAATTGCCAAATTTCCTCTGTATCCACATTTTTATTCAAATTCACTCTGAACTACTACCAGAAATCTGCTTCCAGTTTGTCTTAGGGCTTGTCTTCACTGCAGAGTGGAGTTATAACTCAAGTGGAGCTCCTAATTCAAGTCCCATCCACACATAAAACCCCCTTAACTTGAGAGTGGTGGTGCTTTTAACTCAAGTTGTCTGAGCCATCCAGGGGGTATAAGCTCCAGTTAGCACAAGTGATCAGCGGCTACCACGATCACTCTGTGCCGTAAGCCAATCACTTCTGGGTATGTTTACATTTAAAACACTATAGTGGCACAGCTGTGCCACTGCAGTGCTTCACTGTAGACACTACCTATGGCAACGGGAGGGGTTCTCCTATCACTGTAAGTAAGCCACCTCCCCAAGAGATGGTAGCTAGGTTCATGGCAGAATTCTTCTATGCGAGCACTTGGGTCAGGTTACTTACACCATTCAGGAGTGTGGATTTTCACACCCCTGACTGATGTAGTTAAACCAATATAATTTTCTAGTGTATACCAGGCATCCGTGTTATTTCACAATGTGACTGCTCTCACTCAAGCGAGGCAAACACAGGAAGAGTTAACGCAATGTGGATAACTTGAGGTAACTCTGCAGTGAAGACATAGCCTTAGAGAACAGAGTGCTGGTGCATTTTAGCCAGACAGAAATGGGTTAATGTAATTTTTAAAATAATAATTCATTCATAAATATCCTGGTTGCTACACAACAGAAGCTTAAATTCTTTACAGACTTCATCAGTAAGCGTTCCTGGAACAATTACATGAAGCACAGGTAAACCCTGATTATCCAAATGGTTATTCATTTAGAACTTACATAAGACATGAACAGCACAATTTTTTAAAAGGGCGGGGAACCAGGATTGCAAAGCATATTGTTTCCCAGAAGCATTAAACATCATGCAATTCACTGCCCTTCATAAATATATAACTGGCTTGCATAGTGAATTGCATGTGAGTCCAGCCATCCAACTCCCCCACTGAAAGATCCAAGATCAGTTACTGTAGCCAACATTTAGAATGGTGTTGGCAGGTGCCATAGGGAGCCATACCTAGCCCACCATCAGGGTGGTGGTTGTGACACAGAGCATTTAAGGGTAAATGGGAAGATTCTGGGATATGGTCTCAATGTGAATGTTATTACAAGTATCTGAAACTTGGTTATTTAAATTGTGGAATCAGTTGCTCCAAGGGAAAGTATGGAAAAAATGATGTAAGCCCACAGATCAAAATCTAACAAGTTTATTCAAATTCCAGATTGCTTTTTTTAATTGGAAAAAAAAAACATTCTGTACTAAAAAGACAGTCTAGTTCCCACTTGGTAGCATTCTCTGCTTGCCTCTTCACAGCTCTGCTGACAGAATTCAGAGCTTGCCAAGGGTGCCAGTCTAAGAGTAAGGCCCAACACCAACAGCCAGCGGGGCTGTCTGTGTTTGCCTTGCATGGTAAATAAGACCTTGATTGTCATCTTCAGGGCAACGAATCTCAGCGGATCACAATTGGATGAATACCACCTCAGTCCTAGGGGAAATGTTGTGTATATAGTTCTAATCAAATGGTCTCGAGGAGAATTGACCCTAGTTTGTAACATGGGAACATTCGCGGCCAAGTTGTCAACACTTCAGAGAGTTTCTTGCTTTCATGTAAATGCTTGAAGGTGCATCTGTCTGGTTACCAAAAATCTCATTTGAGTTCATTTGCTGCCGTCTTTTAGCATCTTAAAGCTACAAAACTGACCTTAAAATCACAGCCGCTCATTTTATTAGTGCTCTGTATTTACACTTAGAGATTTTACACCTGCAGATTTTTATACGATTTCAGTTTCCATTTTGTTTCAATAGCTTTTTTGTCCATCTCTATAACAATAATCAAAATAGCTTACATTTTTATGCCATGCCTTTCCTCCCAAAGGATCCTAAACCCATTTACAATCTATAAAAGCTGCCTTTTCTGTACACAGAAATGCCTTTACCCATCAGAGAAGTGCAGCCACCTGTGGGGTGGAGCACAGCTGTTTAAAAGCATACAACATTTTTGCATTTTAAAGTGGAAAGTGAAGAATACTGTATCCAATTGAAACTATAGAGGGACTTTAATTAGGCAGAATGTAATTATGCAAATAGTAATCTGACCTGGGCAACACCCCAATTCTTGCAAAAAGTGCCAAAGGGCCCTTTAATTTTAGCATGCTGTCAGGACATCAGTTTTATGACTTCTTCAGAAAAACCAAACCTCCAGCATGGTGGCCCCTAATTCTATGCAGAAGGGAAGGGAGGAACCAAGTGAATAATCTACTTCCAAGCTGCACTCTGTATTTTTCTTAAAAGTCTCTCCTCTAAGTGCTGAGCAGGTCTCACTCTGCTTTGTTTGTGAGATTTGAGAAAATTATAGCCCAAGGTGGTACAGCTGCAGCAAATCTCTTGATTGTGCTCACTGAAATCATGTTCTTTATAATAAAAGAAAAATAATAATTGTTGGTGATGATGGAAGTAAAATTAAGCTTGTGTGAACACACTGGGAGATGTTTTTGTTTGTTTTCAAACAGATTTCTTTATGATGACTCAGTATGAATAATAAGCTCTGTTATGACAAGTTGTATACTTGGCAAATTCTAAAAGTACCTACAGGAAACTATGCTCATGCTTAGCATTAAGCACATGCTGGTGTGCCCTTCCTGAATAGAGATGTTTTTTGAATCAGGGCCTATATGCTGAAGATATTTTAAAATACTCTGGCAATGTGAAGATATGAAAGTAATGACTTTACTGGAATATCTGAGGTGCAAACCCCAGAAGAGAATAACATCCACTGCAGCCACAGCTTTTATGCCCATGATAGTAACAGTAATTGGTGCTTATATAGTATTTTTCATCTAAGGATCACAAAGCATTTTCTGAAGAAAGTGACATTTTCAAGTACCCCATGTCACTGAAGGGGGAACTGAATTACAGAGCCAACGCTTGCTCAAACTAAAATTATAATGAAGTTCTATCCACCATTTAAAACATAGATTTTTAAAGCCAGAAGGGGCCTTTTGGTCATAGTATGACCTGATTAACACAAACCAGAGAATTTCATCCAGTTACTCCAATATTGAGCCTAATAATGTGTGTTTAACTAAAGCATGCTTTTCTTTTCTCCTTCTCCTTTTTTTTTCTTTTATTGAAATTTTCCTCCCCCCAAATAAGGGGAGAACAGAAAACTAAACAGAAGAATGGGAAGGGAAGGGAAGGAAGAGGGGGCAGAGAGGGGAAAGGAGAGAGACATCTTTGATTAATTCCTAGGGGATGGAAACTAAGATTTCTAAAAAGTCAGACCAAATCTGAGTTCCCTCTTCTCCAAAATGTTACCCATTCTTTAGCTGCCAGATCAGCCAAGATGCTTCATGTGCCAATATATATTTATGCCCGTATCTGTAATTTTCACTCCATGCATCTGAAGAAGTGGTTTTTTCACCCACGAACGCTTATGCCCAAATAAATTTGTTAGTCTTTAAGGTGCCACTAGACTCCTTGTTGTTTTTGTGGATACAGACTAACACAGCTACCCCTCTGATATAAGATGCTGTGCTAATTTCTGTCCCTGAGGCAAGCTGCTCTTCCCTTGATGCAATATGAGTCGTTTGGTTACAAGCATTGCTCTAGAACCAAGCTTTCCATGAGTTTCCAAGCTGATGGGCTATATCCCAAAACACAGTTCTGGGAAGTCATTTTTAAGGCTCTGTCCGTTAATATATTAACTCTCCTACCTAGTTCTAGCCAAAGATTGTATCTTGGGACAGTCCCAAAACATGTAAGCTAGGCATCTGGGTGATCCTTATCTGCAGCAGCAAGTCTTTGGCAAGTCTCATGAACTGTAATCTACGTGAGGACCATTGTGAATAAAATAGATTTTCTGGTGGATCAGCCTTAATCGTAGGTCAACAGTAGAATTTTAATATTTCGCAAGGCACTTTCCCATTGGCTAGAGTTAAAGGATCTAGACAAATCTTTGTTCCAGGCCTCATGCAGGCAATCTAAATTAGTGAGGGTCTTCGGGGCCAGGAAGTTGTAACAGGCTACAGTTGGTTGGGTGCTCTATAAAGCTCCTTCCACATCATTGACAATCCTGGAGTCTCTGGTGCTCCTAGTACCTCACGACCAAATATGTCCTTCAATAAATATTTAAGCTGGAAATAACACCTTGCCGCAGGACCAAGTAGGTAGTGTTGCTGCTGGAGGGCTTGACTAATGCTTCTTCCTGAGAGGCATCCCAGCTTGGTATGACGATTTCAAGGGATGGAGAATCCACTGCTTCCCTTGGTGAATTTCTTTTATATTTTCCTAAAACAAGATAGCATTAAAACACAGCCATCCAATGAAATCTCTGCACATAGATACAAAAAGGAGACGCTAAGGACCAGACCCTCAAAGGTTAATAGTTAGGCACCTAAATACCTTTGAGGATCTGGGTCTAAGGGCCTGCTATAAAGCCCATTTAAATCAATGAAAAGACTCCCATTGACTTTAGTGGATTGTGAATCTGGTGCTAAGTGAGCAAAATGAAAGATACAGTATATGCACAAGTCAGTCCAGGATGGCTGTCTATTACACAACTAGCTAATAGTTTAAGGGGGCCTAAGCCCTAAATCAAATCAGTTCAGTGTCCTCAGATGCATCTGGTTCAAGGAAGAACCCCACATGATAGTGCATTTTGAGCTGGATGCTTATTGTTGTTGTGTTAGAACTGCAGTGTGCTTGGTACTTTACCAATCAAGTGACACTGCAAATGGAACAAGAGAATTTGCATTAAATGGAAAATGTCAGTTTAAAAATCCATATGCAAGTTAAAAGAAAAATATTTTCTTTCCTGAATGACTGATATACCACAGAATGAAAAAATGAAAGAAATTTTAAAAATCAAATTTACTGTTCACTGTGTTCATGTATTTATTCGTTTCACTACATTCGGTAAATGAAAATAGTCCAGTCGGCTTTAGTTTTTACTAGTGAGTTTTATTCTGCGATTAAACTGTAATACTACAAAAGACTATTTAAATCCAAACCCAAAATGAGAAATGTGTCAATGATTTGATTTGATTTAGTTTAAGATTAACCTAAATTTTGAGGCTAAGTTAACAGTGTCCTTAGGAATTCAGACTTTTATTCCAAAGTGAATTCAGAATTATGAGGCCTTCTTCAGGAAAACTGTAGCAATTGGTAAAGCTAGGGTTAAAATTCTCTTTCTTGTCCATCATAGTGGATTTCTAAAAGAAAAACCCAAAACACATTGATGGATATATCTAATGCTACCTTTATTTTCTTTTATCAGCATGAACTGAAGATAACCCATTTAATTCTATTTGCTCACCACATGCTGTTTCCATGTTAGAAAGTCATTCTTAAAGAATAAATCATAGCCAGGTTCCTTCTTTGAGAGAAGACAGAGCATGTAATTCTTGCAGGAAGCTAAACTGATATTTCATCTCGCAACAATAAGAGTCCATAGCAGGGTGAAGATAACATCAGGGTCATGGAGGAAAAGGGTAATCATACCTGAAAAGTACATCATGATCAAACCTGTAAAGTATGTCTGCAGGAAACCTTAGAGGTCCTTGATGTCTTATCAACTCTATCTTTTTAAAGTACTAAACTGATATAAAAGCAGGGGGAAATGATTATGGAATTTCAGTGCATTACAGTATTATTTACAAGGCTGTGGGTCAAAAGGAGGTATATCATAGATGACTTTGGCCCATACTGTTTTAAAAGGGTAAATGCACCCAAAGCCTATGTGAGAGGCATATCTTTAAAGTATAAGGCCACAATCCTACAAAAACTTACACACATGCTTAACTTTACACACTGTGACTAGTTCTATTGAGTTCAACAGGATTATTCCTGGTGTTTAAAATTAAGCATGAGAATTGGAGCCTAAAGAGGTAGGGCTGGACTGCAGACATGGTGTACAGATTTCGATTAGGGTTAGGATTGTATTCAAGGGAAAATCAGGGCCTGGATTCATGTTCAGATTCAAGGTCACACTGCTCAGTAGTGTAGAAAGCTTGAGATTGCTGATCTTGCAAGATTTCTGCAACTTCTAATAGTGGAAATCTCATGCAAGATAACAGTAGTTCTTGTAAAATGAAAATAAGAAAGAAAAACTTGTAGCACCTTAGAGACTAACAAATTTATTTCAGCATAAGCTTTCGTGGGTTAGTACCCACTTCATCGGATGCATGGAATGAAACATACACTAGACAGATATTTATACAGTCAGAGAAACATGATAAGGTGGAAGTGCATAGACCAACCTTAAGAGGCTAATTAATTGAGAGGAACCATAACAGCAGGGGAAGAAAAACCTTTGAAGTGATAAACAAGATGGTCACACAGGTGTGAATGAGGATCGTTAACTTAAGGGAAATAGATTCAATTAACGTAATGGCCAAGCCATTCCAAATCCTTATTTAATCCTGAGGTAATGCAATCTAGTTTGCATATCAATTCGAGTTCAACAGTTTCTCTTTGAAGTCTGTTTTTGGAGTTAATCTGTCGCAACACTGCTACCCTCAAGTCTGTCACTGAGTGATTAGGGAGGTTGAAGTGTTCTCCTACTGGTTTTTGAATGTTATGATTCCTGATGTCAGATTTATGTCCATTTATTCTTTTGCGTAGAGACTGTCCGGTTTGGCCAATGTACATGGCAGAGGGGCATTGCTGGCACATGATGGCATATATCACATTGGTAGATGTGCAGGTGAATGAGCCCCTGATGGCGTGGCGGATGTGATTAGGCCCTGTGATGGTATCACTTGAATCGATATGTGGACAGAGTTTGGCATCGGGCTTTGTTGCAAGGATAGGTTCCTGGGTTAGTGTTTTTGTTGTATGGTGTGTGGTTGCTGGTGAGTATTTGCTTCAGGTTAGGGGGCTGTCTGTAAGCAAGGATTGGTCTGTCCTCCAAGATCTGTGAGAGTGAGGGATCATCTTTTAGGATAGGTTGTAGATCTTTGATGATGCGCTGGAGAGGTTTTAGTTGGGGGCTAAAGGTGACGGCTAGTGGTCTGTTATTTTCTTTTTGGGGCCTGTCTTGTAGT
This sequence comes from Macrochelys suwanniensis, assembly GCA_033296515.1. Lineage (NCBI taxonomy): Eukaryota > Metazoa > Chordata > Testudines > Chelydridae > Macrochelys > Macrochelys suwanniensis. The sequence continues at coordinate 46,064,244 of CM065780.1, forward strand.
AGGTGACTCCTGGGTACTCTTTTGGCCCTGTCAATCTGTTTTTTCACTTCAGCAGGTGGGTATTGTAGTTGTAAGAATGCTTGATAGAGATCTTGTAGGTGTTTGTCTCTGTCTGAGGGATTGGAGCAAATGCGGTTGTATCTTAGAGCTTGGCTGTAAACAATGGATCGTGTGGTGTGTGCAGGATGGAAGCTGGAAGCATGTAGGTAAGTATAGTGGTCAGTAGGTTTCCGGTATAGGGTGGTGTTTATGTGACCATCACTTATTAGCACAGTGGTGTCTAGGAAATGGACCGCTTGTGTGGACTGGTCTAGGCTGAGGTTGATGGTGGGATGGAAATTGTTGAAATCATGGTGGAATTCCTCAAGGGCTTCTTTTCCATGGGTCCAAATGATGAAGATATCATCAATGTAGCGCAAGTAGAGTAGGGGTGTTAGGTGACGAGAGCTGAGGAAGCGTTGTTCTAAGTCAGCCATAAAAATGTTGGCATACTGTGGGGCCATACGGGTACCCATAGCAGTGCCACTGACTTGAAGGTATATATTGTCCCCAAATGTGAAATAGTTGTGGGTGAGGACAAAATCACAAAGTTCGGCCACCAGGTTAGCCGTGGTAGTATCGGGGATACTGTTCCTGACAGCTTGTAGTCCATCGTTGTGTGGAATGTTAGTGTAGAGGGCTTCTACATCCATAGTGGCCAGGATGGTGTTGTCTGGAAGATCACCGATGGATTGTAGTTTCCTCAGGAAGTCAGTGGTGTCGCGAAGATAGCTGGGAGTGCTGGTAGCATAGGGCCTGAGGAGAGAGTCTACATAGCCAGACAATCCTGCTGTTAGGGTGCCAATGCCTGAGATGATGGGGCGTCCAGGATTTCCAGGTTTATGGATCTTGGGTAGCAGATAGAATGCCCCTGGTCGGGGTTCTAGGCACGTGTCTGAACAAATTTGTTCTTGTGCTTTTCCAGGGAGTTTCTGGAGCAGATGGTGTAGTTTCTTTTGGTACTCCTCAGTGGGGTCAGAGGATAAAGGCCTGTAGAATGTGGAGTTACAGAGCTGCCTGACAGCTTCTTGTTCATATTCCAACTTATTCATGATGACGACAGCTCCTCCTTTGTCAGCCTTTTTGATTATGATGTTAGAGTTGTTCCTGAGGCTGTTGATGGCATTGTGTTCTGCACGGCTGAGGTTATGGGGCAAGTGATTTTGCTTTTCTACAATTTCAGCTCGAGCACGGCGACGGAAGCAGTCTATGTAGAAGTCCAATTTGTTGTTTCTCACAAGTAGTTCTTGTGAGATTTCCATTGCCTTGGGCCAGAATATCACAAGTATAGCTATCATCAGGGAATGTTCTCTATATCCTAACCCCAAAGAAAAAAATAGGCCCCTTCAGGTTTTGGATGTGACCCAGAACCATGGATCAGATTCGGATCTAGGGATTCATCCCACTTTCTCTACCCCTCAGGCCAATCCAATTCTTCTGGAAAAGTCCTATAGAATTCAATAGGAATGAAGGCAGTAGGGTTCTATATCAATTTGATATAGTCCTATGGGAAATTTTGATCTCCTTCCATAGTATTTTGAACCATCCTATTCTGTAGCAGGGGTACAATTCACTATTAAGTTTTATAGAATGATTTAAAAATCCTCTATTACTTTCTAGACACCTTTTCCACAAGGGCATGTTTTTTCCACTCTCTTCCCAAGATGACATTCAATAGAGTGCATATTCAGGCTTGCAGTTTAAGCCGACCTCTAATAATAATCTAACATTTCATAAATAGAGAGGATGGGTCAGATGCTCTGCAATGGAATATATAGCTTTTGTTTAAATCGGATCCAGGTTAGTATGAGTACCTTTACATATCAGTGTTTCTCCACAGATCTCAAAGCACTGTAAAAAGTTGTGTAAGTATCAATATCCTCATTTTACAGATGTGGAAACTGACTTATGGAGAGGTTAAGTGACTTGCCCAAAGTCACACAGCATGTCAGCAACTGAACTAGGAACAGAACTTGGATCTCTTCATTCCCTGGTGCCTTATCCATGATGTAGCTCAGGAGTTACCTAAAGTTGGGTCACTGGTAAAGAACATGTCTGAGAGGTACACAGGTAGAAATAAGATTTCAAATTACGGATGAAAATGTGTAGTGGTGGGCTTCCTAACTTGTCACCTGATTCAATTAACAGATCATAAATTGGTGTGTTTATAGACCACAAAGTATTTGTTGTTCTTTGTTTCAGGGTGTCCTAATATGTTGACCATCTGATTTAAATTTGTTCCTGCAGATGCAAAATGGATGCTGAATTTTCCTCTCTTTAAGGAAATTGAAAAACAAAGATGCTGGGCTTCCTCTCTATTTGAGAGAAACCATGTCTATCTGTAGGCAAACCTGTTTCATATTTCATGCTCTGTGGGTGCTTTGCATTGTTTAAAATTAATTTCAGATCACAGACTGCTGTTGAGTTCTAATATAGTTTTACTGACTCATTCTAAAAATTACTGGTGAGATGTTGGGCCAGATTATTCTATGTAGCGTGATCATTTTATGCTACATCGTCAACATGATCTGGCCCGAAAGGGCCACATCCAGCCCTAGGAAGATCATTCCAGTGCAATGGAAATCCTCTGGTGTAGATCTTGCCTACAGGCTCCTAGATTATTTTTTTCCCCTGATGTCTGCATAGCATGGAAAAGGTTGCAGAGTCAGAAGAAAGTGGACTAGGTCAGGATGCCCCTATACTATGTAGATCCCTGGCTGAAATTTTAACCCCTTGGGGTTGTTAGCAGCAGTAGGAGAACTGGCTCTGCATACAGCTGCAGCGGGGGCTGTGAGCAGTTCAACTGTAGCTGAGGATCTGACCACATGTGTTTTGCTCTTTTTCCATGAATTCTTTTTGCTATGTAATGCACATGATGATGGGGACTATTAAAACTAAGGGAACACTTGCAAGCTATCATAGGAGGTGGTGTCACTCCTACAACTGAAAGGGAAACATTGCTGTTTCTCAGGATATTTATAGAAAGGTTACCCTAGCACCATTTGCACTTTCAGGGAGGCCCTTCTCTTGATACTGCTAGTGTGTCCTTTAGCCATGTGTGGTGCAGCACATTGGGCACAACACTGAGATTCACAGTTCTCTGAACCCAAAGCTTCCTTTGAACTTTGCAGTCCTACACAATAAAGCTACGGGTGGTGCTGGGCAGCCCATCCAGAGAGCTGGATACTTCTTGGGCGCTATCCTGCACTTCTCCAGGTAAGCTACTGTTAAAATGCGATGGTAGAATCCATCTTTGTGTCAATACTGTTTTCTTCCCAACCCACTCCCACTCCAAACTACCCATTGGAGGTGGACTAGGAACATCATAGTCTCATACGTCATATATAAATACACTCCTAACTGTATGCTGTGTCTGAGTTGTGATCATTGAAAAATGATTCCATGCTTCTGATGGTTGATTCACTGACCATTACTTTTAATTGCTACCTTATCACAGAAATTAGAAATGGAAAAGACCTATTAGGTCAACTGGATTATTCCCAGGGATCAATGCAGGATTGTTCACTATGCTAAAATATCTACTGCTTAATCTGGGATCAGGTTTTAAGAGGAGACCTGCCACCAGAAGGAGAGAGCAAGATAATCAATTGTCCTGTCCAAGAGTATTGTCACTCCAGGTGATTGACGTGAGAAAGAACCCTTAACTAGGGTGACCAGATGTCCCGTTTTTAAAGGGACGGTCCTGTTTTTTGGGACTTTTTCTTATATAGGCACCTATTACCCCCCACCCCCTGTTCCATTTTTTCACAGTTGCTATCTGGTCACTCTACCCTTAACCAAACATTATCAGGCTTTCAGACAGATTCAGTTTGAATTTCACAAGGTGATTCTGGGAGGTCCTGACTTCACCCAAATTGGTTTGCTCATCTATGATGGAGTTCACCCCTCACCAAGACTAAAGGGGTGAGGGAGCAGTGCTGAGCCAAGAAGGTCCATCCCTCGGCAGCTGCAAAGCATGCTCCAAAGGGAGGACCTGCTTAAAATAGGACTCTGGCAATCAAGTGGGGGAGAGTGAAAGAGAGGCTATCTACAGGAAAGAAGCCAGTTAGTACCTTCTGGGACAGAGGAATCCACAGGGGAAGGACCTACGCTGTGGGTAAGGCTCAACTGGGCAGCCAGAGGCCTGAACTCTGTTTCTCTTTCCTTCTCCCTGACAAGGGAGAAATCACTGTGAAGGGAGCTGGGAAGCCCTGGTGGACTATCTGAATCACTGAAACTGCTTGAACAACCCCTCTGCGAGGGAAGCAGAGGGCTGTGACCATGCCCCAAATGGAAGAGAACACGGGGGAGGGCAGGTAGGAAGTGGCCCAGTGGAGACTGGTCTGTGCTATCAGCTAGAGGGAACAGAAGCATTCCCCACATATTCCACCTTGGGCTGCTATATCATCTCAAAATACTAGCACCATGAGTATCAGTGTTGTTTATTTAGCACTTGTATATATGACGTGTTCCACAGATAACATTGTAGGTATACATTTTTACTTTGTAATTTTAAAAGAAAAGAAATGTACAATCAATACTTTAACATTATGGGTAGCAAAATATCCTCTTAACTGCAAAATGTCATCAGACATTGATTTCTTGCTAGAAAGAAGTGGATGCTACAGATAAGTCTTGCCAAGCAATGAGAGGAAAAAACCTAGTGTTGGTGGCTTTAAAAAGCAGTCATTAAATCCACCCTCTTTACATAAACAGACATGGTTGTAAAAGGTAAATATTTTGGGGGAACACTAAAGCCAGATGCAAAAAGTTTCAAATTAACAAGTCCAAGTACTGTGTATGAATAGGATAAGGCAACTATATGTATTTTTAAAAATTTATTGCAGCCCTTGACTTCTATTTAATTAGGAGGGCATGTTTGTCCAAGCTTTTTTCTCTATCACAACATGTCACTAAACTGACATGCTACCCTAAAATGGCACATTGTTTCAGTGTTAAACAATAGCATTTCTTGCTGCTAAACAGCAAGTGAGTCACCAATTTTGTTTCTTTCTATTATAATACTTTGCATATATGCCACCTTTCATCTGAGAAGCTCAAAGCACTTAGTAGTCACTGGAGAATGAAGTCTCTCAACACCCCTAGGGGAGGTAAGTAAGTGTTGCACATGGTAAACTGAGGCACAGATGGGCTGTTACATTCCCAAGGACAGACAGACAGTTGCAGACATGAAGAATAAAACCTGGTTTACCTCACTTCTAGTTTGCTTCTGAAACCACTAATTTTCACTCTTTCCCATGTTAAAAGTGCTCCCTCTGATCAGAGTCCTGGGTGCATTAATGCTATCTGAGCATCTAATGGATCTATTTGTTGAATATGTTTTTACTATAGTTTCCCAGAGCTCTCTAAAGGAGAACAGATTTACAGAATTTTTTAGACCTGGCACAATCAGATTGGGGGAAAAAACCTGGTACCCCAAACTACTATGAGATATTGCCTTCCCATCTGCTCAAATTGGTAAATTCAGGGAATGCACTGCATCACTATTAGAGCTCTTTGGTGTCATCCTGTTGAAATAATTTCCTGCATTTCCAGGCTCTGGAAAATGCTGGAGCAATTTCTGCTCTTGCAATCACACTGACTATGGTCAGTACTTCATCCTCTGTCACTCATAATCTACAAAGAACAGGAGCACGTTTGTTATGTGGACGAGTCATATTTGTCATGCACAAAAATCTTGGCACTAAGTTTGGCACTTAGTAATCAAACCCATTTCCAATTACTATGGTTCTGATACTCAGTTGGGAAATGTAATCTCTGATCTTCTCTATTTCATTGGTGCCCTGTGTAGCTGTCTCTTGTGGATTTCCTGTCTCTTTAAGAGCACTTGTCAGCTGTCATAAGTGCCCAGCTCCTGCCTGTGCCATAGACTGTTACATTAAGCACTTTATAACCTAAGCAAATTGGAACTTTGTTCATATGCCTAAAGTCTACTACCTCTCATATGATATCACCCTGTAAATTAAAACCTGCAGTTGTATAAAGGCAATTAAAGGTTTGGTTTATGTCAGGCTTTTGGCCTTGAGGATTTCATTCTGTTTTCAATTTCTTTCATGTTTTTGTATGGACAGTTGCTCTAATGATTGATAGTGCAGAGGACTGAACTCCTTTATTTAAGAACACAGCAGGTACAGCATGGGCAGCAGGAGGGTGTGAGCTTCACCACATTAGGCATAAACACAAAATATAGACACAACTGATTCTCCTTTACACTCAGGCCCCTTTACACTGTTCTGGAGGCATAAAAGGGCTTTAAAGCGAGTGTAAATATAATTTGCCTGCACCTTAAAGCTCCTTTACTGTGCTAGAACAGTGTTAAGGGGGCTTAGTGTAAATGAGAATAAAGCTCACAGTCTCTTCCCCAAGGAGTATAAAATGTATAACAGGCAGACAAACGGAAAAAAACACTAAATGACCCAGAGGACTGAGTGATTGCAACACTTGTTCATCATCATCATCATCATCATCGCAAACCCCAAGGGATGTGGCCTTCTTATAGATCAAGCGCCACCTGGATCAATCTCTGGCAAGGTCCTTAAGGTGGTCTGGCTAGATATTCAGTTTACATCCATCACTGGCAATTGTATAGCACCACTAAAGTTTTTGGCACCCATGTGATCACTAGCTGTGTAGCAGCATTCCGTGGTAAACATGTTTCAGAATTCATGGATTGTTCATTCTAATAACACTGCTCTACAGCCGAAATGCTTCTGAAATAAATGTAGTCAAACTTTACTAATTCTGGGTCACTGAGAACGAAAATGATGCTTAAAATTGTTGATTGGCTCTAGTTTTCAAGATATGCTATTGGGTCAGTATATACAACCCTTGACTTGGGAATGGCGGAGGATAAGTGAGTTATAAAGGGAAGGGATCTCAATTTAAACCAGAAATGACTAAAATACATCTTTGACTGGATCTATGAATAAATCTATGACTGGGTTTGGACAGTACTTGCTTTTTAGGCAAAACAATGAATGATGCAATCTGAAGCTGGTATTGCATCATACATGATATGAATTGTATCATGTTATTCCTAGAAGTCATGGATGATGCAATCATAACGAAGCTTACATCACTCTGCTGAACAAATTGCCCTATATCAGCTCTAGAAATCATACAGTGTCGTGCTCTCTTATTTGTCAGTGTTTGATTTTGCAAAGGGACACATTTCTGTTTAGCCAAAGTGAGCAGAGATGCCTCGTACTTGTGTGAACAGTACAGATAACTTCTGCTATGTTTGTGGTGAAGTGACTTTTGCATCACAAAAGCGCAGTATAACCACAATGGTTAAGAAAGCCTATCACCTTTATTTTGGCTGCAAAATTGGAACTCAGGACAAGAGGTGGGCCCCACACATATGCTGCAACACTTGTGCAACAAATCTTCGCCAGTGGTTGAACAGGAAAAGGAAATCTATGCCTTTTGCAGTGCCAATGATTTGGAGAGAGCCAACAGATCATACCAGCAATTGTTACTTCTGCATGGTGCCTCCAGTTGGGAAAGGTGTGTCAAAGAAGAAAAAGTGGACTGTGCATTATCCAAAGATTCCATCAGCTATACGCCCAGTACCCCACGGAGAAGGATTGCCGGTTCCTGATGCACCAGAATCATTCTCACTTGAGTCAGACGAGGAAGAGGAAGAGGATGAAACTTCTGGTCCTGAACCATCAATGTCACAGGACCCACATTTTCTCCCATCCTCCTCCTCTGAACCACACCTCATAACACAAGGTGAACTGAAGGACCTTGTCAGGGATTTGGAACTACCCAAGAGTAAGGCAGAGCTTTTGGGCTCCAGACTACAGCAGTGGAATCTCCTGGCAGGTGATGTTAGGGTTTCCATGTTCCGTGACCGTCAAAAGGATCTTGTCCCATTCTTCTTCATGGAAGGTGATCTTGTAGCCTGCAACAACATCGATGGTATGATGGCAGCCCTCAACATCGTTCACGAGCCAGATGAGTGGAGACTGTTCATTGATTCATTGAAGACGAGTCTTAAAGCTGTTTTACTGCAGAATGGCAATGTTTTGCCATCAATTCCAGTTGGTCATGCAGTCCATATGAAGGAAACCTATGACAACATGAAACAACTTTTGAGGTGCATAAACTATGACCAACATCAGTGGCAGCTTTGTGGCGATTTGAAGGTTGTTGCTCTCTTGCTTGGTCTGCAGACTGGATACACAAAGTACTGCTGTTTTCTCTGCGAATGGGATAGTCGTGCAAGAGATTCCCACTACATCAAGAAAGATTGGCATCTCCGACAGTCATTGGAGCCTGGGAGGAAAAGTGTTCAGCGTCCACCACTTGTTGAATCAAGGAAGATTTTGTTACCACCCTTACACATCAAGCTGGGTCTGATGAAGAACTTTGTCAAGGCCATTGACAAAACACAAGCAGCTTTCAAGTACCTCCGTGGAAAATTTCCAAGGTTAAGTGAAGCTAAGATAAAGGAAGGTGCCTTTGTTGGTCCTCAGATTCGTGAACTTCTTCGAGATGATGCATTTGACCATGCACTGCGTGGCAAGGAAAAAAAGGCATGGAAAGCCTTCCAGTTAGTGGCAATACATTTTCTCGGAAACAACAAGGCAGACAACTACAGGTTGTTGGTGGAAAACCTCCTCAAGGCATACAAAGGCCTTGGTTGCAACATGTCACTAAAGATACATTTTTTGCACTCTCATCTAGATTTTTTCCACCCAACTGCGGAGCAGTGAGCGACGAGCACGGCGAGCGATTTCACCAGGACATTGCAACAATGGAGAAACGCTATCAGGGCAAATGGAGCCCATCAATGCTTGCAGACTATTGCTGGACAGTGACAAGAGATGCTCCATTTAATGAATACAAGAGACAAGCCAAGAAGCCCCGAGTAGACACTGAATAGGACTAAACTATGTACATAATAGTTTTTTGCCTTTTGTTTCATAATAAATTTTATTTATATAACCCCTTTGCTGATTTTTAAAGTGTTACATAAACAGGACAGGTGAAAGAGTATCATGTAAAGCAACCATAAACACATGAAAAGACCTAGGTTTACAATTTATGATTAAAACTCTACTATCTACACAATACATAGACATAAAATGTAAAAACTTAAATATCTTAGAAACAGTAGCCAATCAGTTGTTTTAATTGTCATATTTGAATTCAGCACATCAAAATACATACTAAATAGCACATTTTATCTCTGAAGCAGACGACTTCTCAAAAATTGTAGACCAGTGTAATATGTCCAAACCAGGAAACATCAAAACCAAACTAGTGCTGATTGAGGTGGTTTCTGGGTTCAACTTTGAATATCCTCATTTCTAATTTAGCCCTGCTACTTGATGTGGAGCAGCTGCTGAAAATTATGAAAATCAAAAACATCCACCTAGTATTCTTCAGCCTGCTTCAGCAGCTACATTTCAGTTCTGTACAATACTTGGTATAACCCTTGTTCAATGGATCTGCAGCTTCCTATCAAGCTTGATGGCACAACTTCCTTATGGCAGCCACTGAAGAGACTGAAACATGACAGTTGCTGCTGCTGTACAAGTGTCCGCATCTTTTGAGTCTCCTCCAGAACTGTCTGTTACACTGCCCAAATACTGTACCATTACCACCTGCTTGATGGCCCCGTGCAGACAGGTTAATACTGAGCTGATTGTAATCTGGAGCTGGAGGCTGCTTGACGGCGATGGTGAAGGACTTAGTTTTATACAGATTAATAACCAGACTAATACACACTGCTTCTTGCCTGACCATGTCTGCCATCAGCAGTGATTCACCAAACTGAGCCAACAAGACAATGTAATCAGTGGAGTTGAGAACTCAAAGCAGCTCAGCACCACCAGCAGCTGCCTCTTCAAGCATATCCACCAACCAACCAATGGCTGTATTGAACAACAATGGTGACAGAAGGCAGCCTTGCTGAGCTCCCCTGGAGAAACCACACTGTGTATTTATCATGACTTGAACACAACTTTCTGTCCCATTATAGAGCTCTTCTGTCAATGACACTCTCTTCCCAGAGATGGTGAGTCACCTCATCAGACCTCCCAAGCCTTTCATTACACTGAATCAAAGGCCTGAGGGAAGTCTACAAAAAGTGCTGTGCATGGTTTATTAAATGTAGCTACCTTGTCAAAAAAGATGTTTCAAGGTAAAGATCTGGTCAACAGTAGAACAGCAGGTGTAATGCCAAAGTCAGTATCCTGGCCTTTGCCATGAAGTATATAGTTGATTTGAGACATTGATATGGAAACAAAGGCTTTCCCTTGGACTGACAACATCATAATACCTCCATAATTGCTACATTTAGCCTTCTTACCTTTTTTGAACAAAGACAGAATAACTCTCTTCTTCCAGTCATCGGGGATGATATTAGTGCACCAGATGGTCTGGAACAGCCTATGCAGCTTCAGTACAACAGTGCTCTCACCTGTCTTCAGCAACTCAGATGTCATGTTACAAACCCCTCATGCCTTCCCAGACTTCAGTTTATGGATTATGACCTGGATCTTTTCTTGGTTGAAGGAAGATGGTTCTCCTGGAACTTCTTGCCCCTCTTCAAATGCAAGAGGGACTCCAGGTGGCAGACAACTGAGGAGCATCTTGAAATGATGTGCCCATCGATGCAACTGATCTTGCAGATTCTGCCTGATTCTGCCATCCTGATTCTTTATTAGATAAACTGATGCCACTCTCCCCTGCAAATGCAGCCAAGTTGAAAAGAGGGCCTAAATATGAAAGGTCCTACAGGCTACTACTAGTCTCAGTTCATCTAGTTTTCCAGGATTTTGTCTAATCAAAATTGAACCAGAACTTCATATATAATGAAACACACTGAGTCAGAATGGGAGATCTGCAAAAACTCCCCAGGTTCTGCTCAGATAAGTACCCAATGGTTCAGTTGCTTATCTAGATTTTATTAAATTAATATTTGTGTCTAAAATATCAGTGTGTAAATCTCATCGAAACAGGCTGACAAAAAAGAGTTTTCAGGTTCTTCCTTCCACTCCCAACAAGAAGTATGTCTCTTCTCATCTCTTCTCTTTGTGGAAATCAAAAGAGGTTCAGGTTTGATTCTGGGGTTGAATATAGACATAAATTGGTTCTTATTTTACCATAAGTAGCTCTCAGACCCCCACAAAGTTAGTTGGCACAATTATACAAATAGAGGTGATGTAATGTTAATATGAGAATGATTATGTTCATTGGTCTGTTAAGCCTTTGAGCATGCCCAATTAGAGAGAGATGTTACCAGAAGCCTAAGCAGACTCAGACTGATCTATGTGTTCAAGGAGTTAATAAAAATAAAGTGCTGTTCCTGACAAACCTGATTCTTGAGTGTCTGCTAAATATTATAGTCCCTAACATGGAAATCCATTTGACATCTAAATATGTTTTTGATTGAGTTGTTATTGTGGTTCACAAGAGATCTGCAGTATGAATCAGAGAGGAGAATATATCCACTAGGGCTAGACAGTGCAGCTTATAAGAACATACAAAGCACCTAGTGCAATGAGGTTCTGGTCCATGAGTAGGGCTACGAAGTACTATGGTAATACAAGCAAGCCCTATGATTATTATTTATTTATGAACTTTGTATTCAAGAGTCTTTCATTCAGAGCTCTTTAAATGCTCTTACTATTGTTGTTATTTTATTGTTTCAGATTTATATTACAACAACATCCTAAGGCCCCACCCTGAGGCCCCAATCAGAGCCCAGGCCCCATTGTGCTCAATGCTGTACAACCACATATAATGACACAGTCCCTGCTCTGAAGCGTTTACAGTCTGAGAAAAGATCTTACAATGTTAAAAGCAAGTCAGAGAGGAGGATCTGGTTCCTGTCCCAAGAAGCTTCCTACCTAAATGAGGAACTTGAAAGCTAAATAAGTCAAACTCACTTTGTAATGGAATGACCTTTGAAAGAAATGAATGATTATCAAGCAAGACAGGCATTTAAAAAAGCCATTTTCAACCCATAGTTCCAGGCATTCACAGTAAAAGCCAAATGCCAATTCTGAGTTAGTGCAAACTTCTATTGATTGTTTCTGAAAAATCAGATCTCAATAGCTGTATGAGATCCTGGAAGCTCTGGATTATTCTTTGACCTGCAATGGCATTGGCTGATAGATTACAGTATGATAATGGTTAGCTCTAAATATCAATTTTGATCTGTAATAGGCAAATCCATGCTTGGTCTACATGATTTTCTTATTGTTTAGTAGAATGTAGACTAGAAGAGTTGTCACCCAAACATGATTCACATTCTACAGCCCTGATCTAACGCCCATTGAAGTCAATGAATATCAAGTGTCCACTCATTTCCTTTCCTCTAAATGAGCTATTAGCATGTTTCCTACAATACATTTCACACACTATATACAATACATGTGCATGTACTGTCTACAAGACATTTTTTTCCATGTATGTTTTCTGTTTCCCTGTGGTCTTCTGATCCTCTTGTGTGAATGAAAATTTACTTATGCCAAAGAACAACTACTATATAACGGATTTTATAGTGGAGTTCCCTTTAGCCTGAGCCACTGTGGAAGGGGAAATAACATCCCATAGACTCATCAAGACTGGTAATGGGCAGGGCATGATGGTGACTCAACACTTTACCACATTCCAGGATTCCTTGTAAATTATTGAACATGAATTGTAGAAGTCAGCTTGGTAGCCCACCAAATATGTAAAATATCAGGAAAAAAATCTTTGAAGGGAGATCTGTTAGAATGAGAAACAGTCTTCAAAGGGAAGTCTCATTAATTAAACTGAACAGGATGTTATACTGCCAGAAGGAGAGGAGGGAACTTTGGTGGAGAGGAGGGAAACAGAGGAGGGGTGGCGTTGATGGGGAGTAAATAGCTAGCCTTCCTAATAGGTCTCTCCCATCTTTAATGTCTCCATATTGTATAATTCTATTCATATACTTTTTGTTTCTAAAAAATAATATCCCCTGTGACAAATGCATAACAATGATTCTATTAGCCTGGGCACCGAGTTTAATATATGTTGATAATTTGTAAGGTTTTAGCAAGAGATGTTAACGTCTAGACCACAGCCAAAAATGTATAGAAATGCATGGCATTGCTATCACCTGTCATAATATCTTGTATTGTTGTAGGTCTAGATGAAAGTGCCTCACTGTGATTGGCTTATTTATTGCAAGAATTCAAAGGCTGTTTATCTCAATTAGTTAAAGACCTATAATTACAGCAGTTTGACCTAGAGGAAGGTAATTACTCCACAAAAGCTCTCTACAGGAAACCAGACATTAGCCTTGGCTAATTAGGCTGACATTCACAAGCTGCCCTTATCAGAATGCAGATGGATTGGCAATAGCAGCATGCGAAGAGCATCTACAAGTACTGCATGAGTTCCCCACAGAAAGCGTCTGCCAGTCAATGATGTCTAGGAGTGGAATTATTTTTTGCTGTCTTTTATATGTTTCTTTAAGAAAGTCCCTTTCCCAGAGACTGTTTCTCATGAAGAAAGATGGTAGTTGGTGGCAGTCTGGGGAACAGAATCAATTTATTTTGGGAAAAAACTATATGAGCCTGGTTCTGTAAATGCTTCAGTCATTGCTTGCCCTTATGACAGTGGTTAGTCATCTCATCCTTATTGGCACATTCTTCAATCTTCCCCCTTTTGACAATTTATATTGTGTTAATCTCTCTGAGGGGTTTATATTTAGGCTGTCTGTATATGATCCCAATGAGCTCCAGCAACGAAGCTGATCAAAGAAAAAAATGACATTTAATTTGTGCTAAAAGTTGCATCATTTGCATACTAAATAAAACTTTTTATGGTTTGAATTTACACCTCAGTCATTTATGTAAGAGTGAATAATGATTCAATTAAGCCATGTGGAATTGTTTTTAAAGATACTAAGAATGTAGCTCTGTTTAAAGAGTTTACATTTTCAAAGTGAATTTAGTATTTTTTAAAGCAGCTGGACTGTCACTAAAAGCAGAACAATAGAAGTTGGTCCAATAAAAGCTATTACCTCACCCACCTTGTCTCTCTCACAAACAGCTGCCACGTTTTGAGTTTATCCCAGTGGGCCAGACACCTCCACTGTGCTTTCATATTGTCCATGTTGCGAGATTATGATCCAACATCTTTCTACTGAGAGACAGTGTAATGATGTTGAGACAAAATGGCATTGTGTTGTAGCACGAGGATGTTCCATGGAAAGTGAATTTTAGACTTGTTAGTATTCCTCAAGCAGGACATAGAGTTTCCCCAGTGCAATCATGCCAATTCTGCAAATGATGAACCTGTGAATTTCAAGATGGGTGGTAACCCAAGTGAGCCCATAAGAGAGTTTATCCACCCCACCCTGCCAGAATGTCTCAACCCTGAGTTGTCAGGACCACCTCAAGAGATGAGAGAATAATTCAGTCTCACACATATTCAGTCACTGGCCTCTGCTGAGACTATGAGTAGTAGGGGTCTCAAAATGCTGTCAGTTTTGAGACCCCTGTGCATTTCAGTCCCTGTAGGTATTAGACTGAGACAATCAACTAATTTCACTTATACAGCTAAGCAGCCTTCAGATGATAACTACTGCCAGCTACAAAGTCATACCAATCAAGGCCAGTTTAAAATAGGCAATTTACCAATGGAAGACTCTAATCCCAGTACAAATCTCGTCAACCAACCATTCCCTTTACATGGTTTCCGTGGAAGGTATATCTATTTTTATATATATACACATATAGGGAAAAACTCATATTGAAGGCAACTGTGAAAGAAGAGGCTCCTAGAGAGGTTAAATTATTTTTTTCGTAATAGCCAAGTGTGTGGTTTTTTCCTCCTATGTTTCTGCACATGGTTGGGGCCTTATTAGACAGAAGTGAGGATGTAAAAGACCACTCCATCTTCATACCAGAGAACAGTAGATGTGCAAGTTGTGGTCCAACACCACAGTTGTTATTTATATAACTAAATATACCTGTTTCCAAGTTATTTTCTTTTTCTTAACAAAAGACAGACACAAGCCCTTGGAAAGAGGCCCCTTCAAATGTTTGAATTTAAAAGTTTTATTAAATGTCAGTTTGTTTTATTAGTTTGTATGAGATTTTAAAGGCAGAATGATGCAATGTATCAGTGCATCAGTTAGTTCATCCTACCACAAATATTCATGATGAATGCAGGCATGCTTTTTGAGTGAGGAGGAGAACTGGGATGAAGATGTGTCAAGAATAAGGAGGGAGCTCTGAATGTCCCCATACATAAGTGCTCATGCATGTCACTTGGATGTAGGTTCCTTCCAGCTCCTCCCACCAACTTCTGAACAATACAGTATTTGACTCTCCACCAGCCAAGCTGCTCTTGCTTTTCTCCCTGCAATAGTCCGTAAATTTAATAAAAGAAGAGCCTAGAGTATCTTGCACTTTTTTTTAATGAGATACAGCTGAACTGTGGAATAGGAGTGAATAAATCCTCCCCAGCAGAGCGAACATTTTCTACAAGTTTTTTTGATTAACGTTCTCACCCACCCTTGCAATAGATGAGCTGGGGGACTAAAGGGCTGGAGCAAGTGTTAATAAATCAGTTTCTTCTGTGTTTGTTTATCTTCTGTTTACTTCCCAGTCACAGCACAGGTTGTATTTTATTGCTGAAACAAGAGGGTAACATGTAAATGTTAATTGTTGTTTGAGCCTCCTGGACGGTACAAAACAAGGGAAACTATGTTGCATTGAAAAATGTCAACTAGTCCTTTAGAAGAATGTAGTTAACTAATGAAGGTTTGCACAGTACTTACAGAATCATTTGGTGAAGAAAATGAATGAAGTTCTGGCATCTAATTGCAACACTTGCTCACACAGGGCAATAGGGAAACTTCAGAAATGTCTTTGGAGTGTCCATTGCTCAGTTGCTCTCCATTATAATCAGTCTAAAATGTCTTGAATTTTACACTTTTCCAACAAGGGCCAGATCCTCAGCTGATGTAAGCTGATATGATTCCATTGAAGTCTATGGAGCTATGCTGATTGTATATTGGGGAGTTGGCCCTTGGTTTGAGACATCTGCATTTCTCTGCTAAAACTGTCCATTGTAACAGTGTGTTTACTCTAAGTGAAGTGCACTGTGCCTTGGTCATGTCCAATTATTGTAAACACTTAATTTTCTGCTTGGAAAAGTGTTTGGAACTGTACGTTAATAAGAGAGAGAATAAGTAGATTGGTGTGTTTATACTTTGGGTCAAGCACAACGCATTGCCAGTTCCCGAGTTTTTTTTTTAAAAACACTACTATTATAATCACACACACACACACGTATATAATTGGCTTGTCAGTAGTCTCTCTTCCTGTCCCCCCACCACTACACTGGTGTAAGCCCCACTTTGGGTCAGCACAGTGTATCTGCTTTGGGGGGTTGCCCTAGAACAGTGGTTCTCAACCTTTTTCTTTCTGAGGCCCTCCCAACATGCTATAAAACCTCCACAGACCACCTGTGCCACAACTGTTTTCCTGCATATAAAAGCCAGGGCCAGCATTAGGGGGTAGCAAGCAGAGCAATTGCCCATGGCCCTACAGCAGTGGCTCAGGCTTTGGCTTCAGCCCTTGGTCGCGGCTTTGGCTTCGGCTTTCTGTCCTGGGCCCCAGTAAGTCTAATGCTGGCTGTGCTTGGCAGACCCCCTGATACCTACTTGCGGCCCCCCAAGGGCCTCAGACCCCTGGTTGAGAACTGCTGCCCTAGTATAATTACATCAGTGTAGTTATATGGTATTTCCTTAATGTAGACAGGGCTGAAAGCCCTGGAGATTGAAGTCCTTTACTTTTCACAGAAAAAGTAGGGCAAAGGCAGCAGTGAAATGCCCCCTGCCCCCCACCAAAAAAAATGTGTCTCATCTGTGGCCTGCAGAGACCAACCTAGATGTGAGATGGTCATAAAGTGCTAAATCCTCCAATTCACAGCTTTGAAGATGTACACGGAGAGGGGAGATCTGGGGCTCTCAAGCTGCTGCTGCTGCTCCATTGCACCATTTCCTCTTGGAGATGTGATGCCAAATTCACTACTGCCATAGGCAGGTACAACTCAATTGACTCAACTGAAACTACTCATACGCTGAAAGAGAATTCAGCACCAGGTCTGCATAGAGCATGTCTGGGAAGGGGAATGGCCATCAAAAATTGGGGAGGCCTGGAACTACAGAGGAAAACCCTATAGCTTCCTGGCTTTCTTTGTAGCAGTAACATGCTTCCACAACTCTCCTGACATCCCCTCCTCATTCCAATAGAATTGCCACATAGCACACCCAGGCCTCTTCTAAAGTATTAAAAACCCAGGGATCTGGACTTACCATTGTTAACTTATAATTTATATTGGTCCTGCTTTGAGCAGGGGGTTGGACTAGATGACCTCCTAAGGTCCCTTCTAACCCTGATATTCTATGATTCTATGATTATACATCATGGGATTGAAGAACATGCTGTCTTAAAGTGCCTGTACCTTTGACACCTCCTATCCCCTGTAACATTCCAGCTATGAAGCTGAGCGCCATCATAGCATCTGCAGAGATCAGAGAAGCAGCTCTCTATGGTGGAGAGAGAACATAACAAATATTACCTTTCCACTCCATACAGCCCCCCCTCAGCACTCCGCCACAGGATTTAGGCCTTTCAGTTTCCCACCATGCCTTGTAAAAAAAAAGAGGGGAACATACAGCTGTTAGGCGCCAGGCCTGTTCAGTTTGTGGCCTCTTTCTGACTTGCCAACAAAGCTGTCAATTGTGGTGGTGTTTTTAGGGTGTAGATACCTCTCCACTGGGAACCTTCAAGTCAATTCAGATAGGTCACCAAAGAGCCATCAGCCAGTATCATCAGCAAACCAGGCTGAAGTCAAACTGTTAACATAGAGGTGAAGGTTCCAGGTCCCATTGCCAAACTCCTGAGCATCCAGTCCTGCTCCCAAATCCCGTTCAAAAAGCTTGCCTGTGATGCATATGCAATGGAAAACTGTATCCTGGCAAAACACAAAACGTAAATATTTAAAGAAAAAACACAATGAAACAAAATGTGATGCGTTTATATTTCCATGGTTCACTGCCAAGTATCTCTCAACCTTTTACCCATCTAGTGTTTAGTGCACCACATGTTTTTGAAGACAGTGGATTAAACTCCTCCATCATTGTGGAAAACATCAGTGTGTTTGTTCTGGCCTTTCTCTCCCTGCATTTGTTGTTAATTTACAAGTTTCTCACATCCCTTTGACGATTTCTGTCAGTGTGTTTACATGTTTTAGATTTCTAAAGGAATGTATATACTGCCTGTAACACCACCCAGGGTCTGGTGCAGATTATCTCCACAAAGAATGAGTGTAGCTCAACCAAATTTTAGTGGACATTTGAGAACACAGACCAGAATTTAAGCATCTGAGACACATGCTGAGTTAAAAACTCCTTGATGCCCCACTGATGCACATCTTCAGATGCTCAGCAGGACCCTCCCACTACAGAGAAGTCAATCATTTACAATACCAACCCAAAACTTTATCTAAACCTCAGGATGAATCTGACCCTGAACCTTTGTTGAGAGACAGCATTGTTGTCTAGAGGAATGAGAGTCAAGCTCTCGTGAGTCCTAATCCTGTCTCCAATGTAGATTTTTTTTTCAGCCAGTTACTTCACTTCACCACAGCTTCCTGATCTGTAAAATGAAGTCAATAGTACAGATCTACCTGCCAGGGGCACTATGAGAAATAGGAGAACAAATTAGGTAAAGATAATACAGTACTTTGAATATATAAAGTGCTTTAAAACTCTTAAGTGTTAGGCTCATTAATGTTGTGGTTTTAAAAAGTCAGTAAAATGTATTAAGCGCTCTGACACAGTTGCTAATTTCAGCCAGGCATGGGAGCAGAAAATACCAGGCAAAACAGCCCCAGATAAATATTGCCAAAAAAATTCCACTTCTAGTCCTTTGAATTTTTAAACAAATTTGTTTCAAATGTGTTTGCAGCCCTTTTATAGCAACTTGCTATAAATATTCTGGAGAATAAGTTTATTGGTGAGAATTTTCGTGGAAGCAACAATTTTTATTAAAAAAAATTCCCCAACTATTCATGGTGACCACATTCTGATTTTGTAAGCACAAGTATTCACGCGAGGAGCCAGATTGTAAGAGTGACACTCGTCCCTGCTGGGAAGATGTGAGACTTACTTTTCCCTTTTGGCCACTAGAGTGGCACAAAAGGACCAAAGTCAGGCCACGCTATTCCTCAAACATTATGAAATGTTTGGTTGAGGGTCCCCACTAAGACGGAGAAGAAATTGGTCCCTATAATCTCTTAGCATATTCACCCTCCCTATGCCCTCCTTCATCCCATGCACATTTCTTACTTGGTGGCAAGTCTTCTTGGATGGACTGTCTGACAGCTGCTTTGCCTCCAGGATTGGGGGGCTTTGGAACTGATTAGCTGGGCAGCTCACACAAATACATGGCTGCAGTCTTTTTTGAGGTGAACAGTTAATCTGCTCATTCACCTCAGGGCAGTGGATGAGCTGCCCCTTTAAACAAGACTCCAGACATTCCACCCTCAAGTGAGAACCTTGTTCTCATGGCAGTACAGGCAGTCTGACCATCATTGCTTTTGCAACTCATAAGTGTTTGCTGGTCCCACCACATGGCCTGGAGGCTTCTGCATCACCTGCTGAGAACCATACCTGAAGAAGCAGCTACTATTAATAGCAACAGAAAAAATAGCAAGTAGTTGAGTCTGTGTCCAGCATTCTGACTACTTGCGCCTATCTGGCCCCCTCACTTATACTGAACACCTGATTACAGGTCCTCGCTACATTCCTACCCAGCTAAAAATATATCGGATTCAGGGGCTAGTCTACACGGGCAACATTAAAGCGCTGCCACAGCAGCACTTTAACATGGCTTGTGTTGTTGCAGCAGAGCGCTCCCGGTGCTCTAAAAAAAACCCACCTCCATGAGGGGCGTAGCTACCAGCGCTGGGAGTATGGCTCCCAGAGCTGGTGCACTGTCTACACTGGCACTTTACAGCGCTGAAACTTGCTGTGCGCAGCAAAAATTAACCGTCATATAAAATATTTGATTTGGTTACTGTTGAACATGGACAACTGCATGACAACAAACAGACTCAGAAGAAATCCATTCCACTCAGGGCTTCACACTCAAAATCCCCTAGACTGTGTCTCCTGTTGACTGTCAGGAAATGGAATCTAACCCTGCAGTGTTTTGCCAGGATTCATCATGGGCCTTCTGTCTCCTGCTCCTCCAGCCAGTAAAACGTGGCAACATAGATACTTTTTTGGGAGAAAAACCTTGAAGGAAAATAAGTGCTTGTGCTAGCTTGAAGAGCTGCAGAACACACTCCTTGTGATCCCTGAGGAAACCACATCAGAGCAGAGATGGAATTGGGCAACAGTGTTTTGGCTTTGGCAAAGTCTCTATTGCTATGTTTTCTCCAGGAGCATGAAAGAAACTAACAAGCAGCTTTCTATCCATGAAGCCCCTCTCTCCCCGCACCCTCCCTCCTACCCTGGCTTGTACCCGTGATACATTCCCACTCTCCCATTCTGAGCCACACCTCTGAGACACCCTCTTATACACCGAAGCTGAAAGCCATATTCCCTCCACCACATCCCTACTGTAGCCTGCACCCCCTAAGCAGAGGGGGAGGGAAGCAGCAGTGAGTATTTGGATCCAAGTGGAATTCAGAACTGCAGAGCACAGACTGGATATGTTAACCTACATGAAAACATCCCCCCAAAATGTATGTGCATGCATGTGTTAGAATTTGGGGGCATCAGTGCTGGGGCCATCTATATTCATGTTTGCCGTTGGATTCATCAAGCAGAAAAACAATACTGTTGATTTTGCAGGTGTAGGATATGTGTGTGTGGTGCGCTGGGAAGGGAACGTGCGTTTGTGCATGTCTGTGTTGAGTTACAGACCATGTCCTGAGAAAGAAAATACTGGCATCTTCTTTTCAACACAGCCACGGGAATATAAAAGTTGTTTAAAAACTAGATAGGCAATGTCTGGTCAAAGTGCTGTCCAGAGAAATGACAGGTGTTTGTTCTCATGGGCTCTCTTCATGTCACAGCTTGTCTGCATATTAAAAAGGTTCATTTGTCTGTGAGGGGGTAAAGAAGGGTCAGGGTCACATTGTTCTTTGCCGTCTTTGTTCCCTTAGAACAAAACAAGGAGTCAAACTTGAGTCCACAGAGCGGAGGGCAGCCAAACAGCATGCTTGGGAACCTGTTTGCATTTGTAACTAGTGTAATGTTAATTACATTGAAATAGATTCACAGACATACTTTCTGCCCTGGTTTGGTTTTTCTATGAAGCCGGGTTTTGGAGGGGCTCATTTCATTTTATTTTTCATGTCACAATTTAAATACTATTCCTTATTAGATGAACACCACCATTATGCTTGGAGCACATCACAAAAAGGCAACACACCAGCTAAAATATTTTGTAATAGTCCCGTGTGCGATTTTGCTTTTTCATTAGAAATTTACCACAAGTAAAATAGTCCAACTGTCTGTGAGCCATGGGTTAGTGTGTAACCTGACATTTTATTACTGAAATATTATGGTTCAGATGACAAATAGCCCAAACACTCATCAGGGATGGACCAAGCATTGTCTCATCAGTATTAAACATCACTGCCACTGCCTTCGAATAAGTTCTATTCTGAAAAGTGACTCCATGAACATGCTGTTGTGGGGGCTCTATGTTCTGAAACTATTCCAGATCAACTTTATACATAAATAGAATCATTTTCCTAAATGCCTGCTTGGCTAACCCAATCTGTGCTTTGCGGGGTTTTTCTCACAGGACGTCAGCACCCATAAAGATGCTGCAAATGTTATTTGGACATGCATATCCACCATGCCATTTTCACAGTCATTTCCCAAAGCAGAGATATACCTTAAGTGAAAACCACCTCCCTTGTAACACACATACAAAGAAACATGTTGTTTCTTAACTGAACTAAGGAGAAAAAAGAGAATCTGAATGACTGTGCCATAGCTAGCCGCACTATATTTATAAAAACATCCTTCTACTGTGCAGAGTGTGTTATTGAGTGATTAGAGCAGGAAACTAAGGGTATGTCTACACTGCTTTGCAAACCCAGGTCTTGTGGACTCAGTGTCCACGCCTGTGCTTGAGCATCCACACTGTATTGTAAACCTGAGTTTACAATTGCTGGACCTGGGTTTCACAGCGTGTTAACGCATCCATACTGCACTACGCAGAACTTCTGATTCAGGTCTGTGGCTTGAGCTGCTTCCACACTGCAAAATAACAGGGGTTGGATCTGAGTCAGAGCAGGACTTGGGCTCTGATCCACCCCCCGGAGGATCTTGGACCCAGGTCCTATGTGCTTGCTGACCCGCGTCAGGCTGATTTGTATGTGGACACAAGGGAGCCTGGGTGCAAATCTGTACAGTGTAGACATACCCTTAGATTGCTCTCAGCAAGCCATCATAGAATGAATCATCTGTCCTGTTGGGAGTCACCAACCACTTGCAACCAGTTGTGCATTCAGTATCTGGTACACAGATGCATTGGATTTGGGTCTGGCAGCTACATCTTAAAATTTTTGAGATTTTCAAACAGCTTTAGCTTCAGTCTCTTCTTGTGGGATTAGTAGTGCTAGCTATCAGGGAAGCACCAGATGTCTCAGCCCATACATGATGTTGCCACCACTCCTGGTTATGTACCCATTGACTGGGACCTCTGCATTTCTTCAAGGCCCTTCCTATGCTGGCAATCATCCTGAGGTGCTCAGACAGGAACCTAATATTCCTTTTACATTCTCTCTCTTGTCAGGATCCAGCCATGGCTTGAAACAAACCCCTGAACATGAGATATGAGTGATCTACCACCCACCTTTCCATAAACTCCTCTCTTTGGGCAAGCCTGAATTGTCCTATGGAAGGTTTCCTTCAATTGATTTAAAATGTTGCTGTCTGGAAGAGCCTCATGAGTTATGCATCTTATTCTTGTGGGGATCCTCAGGAGACTTCAATCAGCACACCACTAGGCCAGCATACTTCAGTACAACACTACGTAACGTAGGCTACTCAGTCTAAAATAACAGAAAACATCTGAACAGTCAATTTCAGTTCATTTCACACCGATTTCTTAAAATAAAGGATAAAAATTGTCTTAAAACCAAACAAAGTGGACTCCTGTTTCAAAGGAAGGGGCAGCCTATTCCAGCTATTTGTAACCACAACTGTGGAATCCTGATTCCTATAGCCTGTGTTATTTCTAAGCACTTTAAACTACACTGAGCCAGAGTCTCGGGTCTGCTGTTGCTTATTTGTACTGCTCCATTAGTGGATAGGGGCTGTAATAGTGGCTTACCGTGCCTGCTCAGAGAAAGGGAATCCTAGAGCTGAGTTTTGCTTTGGGCCCTACTATAGTTGTTCAGGTACCTTGGAAGTTTTGGTTCACAGGACATTTGGTGAAACACCTTTTGGTGTGGCTTTATTTTTGCTTTGTAATTTGTTTCAATTAAGGTGATCTCAACTGAAATATTAAGCTTGCCTGTTTTGGGGCAGATCAAAATCCCATACAAAAGTGTCCCATTTTCCCCCTGTAAACCGCCTCTTCCCATCTTGCCCCATTACCCAAAACTTGCCTGGAATTTAACTTAGGTTCTCTTGTGAACCTTTTGGTGAACACAGGTCAAATTTTGGTTTCATAATGAAACTCTAAACTAATATCATCGTGGATGGTTTGTGCAGCCCTAGGGAAACCATCAGAGAGACTGCTACTGAGCAGCCAAACCTCTGTTGTCACCATGTGTGCTTTCCTACGCTGTGTCCTAAATCTGGGGATAAACGGATTTTTTTTATGTTGCTTCTCTGAAGATGGGACACAGAAATACACCTAAATGGGCAGGAAAGCCTCAACTAAGGAATGTGGAAAAATAAATCATTCGGACAGCAGGCCTGCCTCTAAATAGAATGTGCACTTTATGGAATGTCTTAATTCACACCACTTGTTATTATCCTAAAGCCAGCTGCTGTGTCATTACTAACAGGAATTGATATCTGAGCTTTGAAAAGATATGATGTATTTTTAGGGTTAATCTCCCAGACACCCAGGCAGGGGCTGATGGTCTCACTAAATACGAGGTAATTCTTGGTAAAGAAAGATTGGAAATATTACTCAAATGGTAATTGGTTTCTGAGGGGGGGCAGGGATGTGGAAAAGTCTTTGTTCTAGATCAGATTATATGTAAACAATTGTATTAAATCATAGATTCCCCTCTCCCCGCCCCCATGGCAGAGGACTGCAGGCAGCATAGTGGGCGTTAACAGTGCACTTTCCCAAGTGTGGAGTGTGGGGTAGTCTGGGTGATTGTGTTCCCCTACATGTATAATGCCTCTGGTGGTACAGGTTTCAGAGGGGTAGCCATGTTAGTCTGTAAAATGGCCATTCTTCAACAAAAAACATTCAAAAACAGACTTAAACGAGAAACTGCAGAATCGGAATTAATTTGCAAATTTGACACCATCAAATTAGGACTGAATAAAGACTGGGAGTGACTGGGTCACTACAAAAAATAATTTTCCCTCTGTTGATACTCACACATTTTGTCAACTGTTGGGAGTGGGTCACATCCACCATGATTGAATTGGCCTCATTAGCACTGACCCCCCAACTTAGTAAGGCAACTCCCATTTTTTCATGTGCTGTATATTTATACCTGCCTACTGAATTTTTCACTCCATGCATCTGATGAAGTGGGTTATAGCCCACGAAAGCTTAGGCCCAAATAAATTTTTTCGTCTCTAAGGTGCCACAAGGACTCCCCATTGTTTCTGGTGGTACAGTTCACCTCTGCCTCTACCTCCATTGGAGCTGAGGCTCACAGTGCCTGTAGTGTAGTCTCTGTAAAACAGGTGGCTGCATTTTGTTGATAGGCAAAGTGACGGGATCTGGATGGACATAGGGCTGAATCTTGTGATACTTGTGTCCTTATGCTCAGTTTCTCACCCTAATTAACCTTGGCTTTAACCATGAATTCTCAGGCATTTCCCCCAAAATAATGTTTTAATTGAGAAACACTGGTTACAGGCACCAGCGAGCCAAAAATTTCATTTTGATTCCCCACTTTAGTGAGAGGTACTTGACGATATGTAAACCTGAGCCATCCTGAATGCTTTTGAAAGTGTTCCTCTTAGCAGTTTTTGGTAGCTCTTTCCTGTGGTACAAATCTCTTCTCCCTGCTGTGGAATGGCACATGGTTGGGAAACAAAAGCTTGGTGGATGCAACAGAATAAATGGGAAATAAATTGGCTTAAAAATCTCACTTATGCACTGAGGGTCACGTATAGGCATGTATTAACAAGTGCAGATTCATAGTTTTGCACCCTCTTACACCAGGACTGAATTTGGCCTCTAGTCTAGAAGAGAGACAGACTGACCATGGGCCAAGCGCAGTAAGAGGCCTGCACTAACCCCCTGAACTTTGGGGAAGTTCAGCTCCAGATCTAAACCTGCAGGCTTTACAGGAACAAGGGAAATCAAAGTTTCCTGGGACTGCACTTTCCCAGTCTCCCCTTTGAGGAAAGATGCTTTAAAAGTCACCTCTCTGATGCACTCCTCATTGGAAAGCTGAGTGCTGACAGGATGCTGGGGCCTACACTGACACCATTTGGTCAGTGATTATTTGAAGGTTAGGGCTTAGTGGGTGGCATTGGATCTCTCTGTGAACTTTTTCATCTTGTTATTGCTTTTGGTTGTTTTTTTTCTTTCTTCCCCCAGAGTGGCCGGGAAGCGGTGGTGGGTGGGAGGACAGCACATTCACAGCTAGCCTGAGACACTGACCAGTTTATTTACTTAAACAACAAACATCCAGCCTGCCATGAGTGCAGTGACAGAGGGCAGTTCCTGAATGGGATGAGACAGTATGTCTTTGGAGGCGCCCACCCACGTAGACTGAAGGGTTTAACAGAGCTGACTTCTTGCAAGGAAATGACAGCTTGTGTGTTCAGAAACGTCACAGGCTGCCCAACAATGTGTGTGATGTGACGATCCCACAAGCTGTTTGCAAATGGCCAGAGGCAAAACACTGCTCCTTATTTTCCTTTATTTCTTTTCCTCCTCCCTCTTTCCTCCCACCCACTTCTTTAGAGCTCTCATTCTTCTCACCATCCTGCTTGCAGCTGGCACTAAGCAGCAGAGGGGAGTCTAGCATTCCTCCTTGAAAGGAGGGGGGGGGAGTATATAAACAAAACAAACAAAGCAACAAGAACATTTCTAGGAGCAACATCAAAACTGACCTTTTGTCTTAACAGCAAAAATTAACAGAGGCTCTTGGGAAACTAAATGAAATGAGAGGGGGATAAACAGTAACCTTTGAACTATTGTGTCTGCGGGTAGCTGACCATGCGGGGCCTTGATTTTTACCAGGGCTCTGAACTCTGCTGGACTATAAAAATGTATACCACCATCATCATCATCCCTGTGCAAAGGCTGGTAACCTCCCAACCCAGCTGTAATTGAAGCAAAATAACCCTAATTTTCCACTGTTTTTCTAGTAAGCCCTGGATTTTGGGTTTCTGCTGACAGCTCCTCAGAGTGGCAAAGCATGACACCAGTGCTCCAGGATCAGCACTGGCTGCCTGCTGGTTTCCCAGGTTGAATTTAAGGTGTTGGTTTTGCCCTACAAAGCCAAAATGACTTGCAACTTTCCTACTTGAAAGACTTTCTTCTCATGCCAGCAAAGGTGCTCCAGACAGGTCTGTCTCAAGTTAAAAGAAAGGTGGCTGGTGGAAGAGCTGTTTCCGTGAAGGGCCTGGTCTGTGGAATAAGCTGCTCCCCGCTGCCCAGTCCAAAATACCTCTGGTCTCTTGACCAATGGGGCACGCTGCAAGTCTGCCAGGAGGTGGCACAGTAATGCAAGCTTCCATTCTGCCTGGGTCTTGGAGCTGCCTGACATAGCCCAGAAAGGGAATAGGACCAGCTAAGGGAGTGGACCAGACCAGGGCACCAGTAGATGTGCTGTGTCAGAGAGGATACCCTAGGCCACCTCCACCAGTGGGCCTCCTATAGAAAAGCAGCCATAGGTTAAAGCCGTGCACTCCTGTCAGAAACAAGTTGGGAGGGTGCATGCAGGCAGGCCCACCACCTGCCCATTACCAGCAGTGATTTCCCCCTCCAGTGAAACTGTCCCTAACGGTGCAAGAGGACAGGAGGTGCAAACCCTTTGCCTCTGCACCAACAGGACTGAATCACGCCCTGTGTCTTTTAAACTTCATCTTAGCTGGGATGGCTAAGTTCCCACCATTGCTCAATTCCACTAGTGTCTCTGGCAGAAGGGACCTTTTTTTCACTTCTATGCCTTGGATTTTCAAAAGCATCTGTAGCAGTGGTTCTCAACTGTGGGTCCACCACTTCTTCAGGGAAAGCCCCTGGTGCACCAGGCCAGTGTGTTTACCTGCCACGTCCGCAGGTTCGGACAGTCACGGCTCCCACTGGCCGCAGTTCGCCGCTCCAGGCCACTGGGGGCTGCGGGATGTGGCACGGGCCGAGGGAACCAGAGTAGTGGGTGGGCCTGGGTCTCCCCTCACCATAGGCCACTGGGGAAGGGCCTACAATTGAACATCAGTAAACCCCCAGAAGGGGACTGAACTGTCAGAAGAACCAGTTGAAGACTGGGGCCAAAACAGACCAAGAGGGCAAAACCATTGCCTCCAGGGAGGAAGCCTGAGGGTATGGCCTGATGGTAGGGCTGGTTCTGGTTTGAAGACCGGGGACACACCCAACCAGAGGGGGTGCTTGCGAGAGGTGGGTGCTGACCCTGTTACAGGTTGTCGGAAAACAGCTCTTGAAGTTGGAACGATTGTGTCTTATCCTTCCATAACAAATACTATGGAGTGCTAACAAAGGGCAAGTTTACATTACGGGACTAAGTCGACCTAAGTTACACAACTCCAGCTACGTTATTCACGTAGCTAGAGTCAACGTACCTCAGGTCGACTTATTGCGGTGTCTACACTGCGCTGGGTCGATGAGAGAAACTCTCCCATCGACTTACCTTATGCTTCTCATTCCGGTGAAGTATCGGAGTCGATGGGAGAGCAATTCGTGGTTGATTTAGCGGGTCTTCACTAGACCCACTAAATTGACCCCCGGTGGATCAATTGCCACAGTGTTGATGCACAATAAGTGGAGACCAGCCCAAATAGTTAGCACTTCTATAGTGCTTTATACCTTCAGAGATTAACCACCTTATTCCCTTAACCCCGTTGTAACGTAGGTAAATATTATTTTTACCTAGTTTTACTGATGGTGAATCTGAGCTACAGACAGCACATTTTCAGGAAGGAAGATCTGATATCTCTGCACACAAACATACACACTCTTCTATACTTATGTGTGTATGTGTCATTACAACTGTGTGTGCAAATTGGTCGATTGTGCACATGAATATACCTGCAAAGGAAAAAGTAACAGTCAGTGGCAGAACTGGGAACAGACCCATAAGAACTGACTCTCAGCACAGTGGTTAGATCACTAGGCCATGCATGTATATATCTATGTGTATACAGGGCCGGCTCTGGCTTTTTTGCCGCCCCAGGCAAAAAAGCTGCCTGCCGCCCCGCTCCCCTGGCTGGGGTGCCAGCGGGGAGTGCGGCAGGCCCGAGGCCCCGCTCCCCTGGCTGGGGGGGTGGGCGGGGAGTGCAGCAGGGGCGGGCGCCAAGCCCAGCCACGGCCCCACTCTCCCAGGCAGCTGGAGCGCCGCAGGGAGGGTGGCAAGCCCGGGTGCGGCCCCACTCTCCCAGCCGGCCGGAGTACTGTGGGGCACCCCAACAACCTGCCGCAGTATGTTTTAAAAAAAAAAACAAAAAAAACCACACCTCAGCGCCTTCCCCACCAAGGTGCTGCCCCAAGCACGTGCTTGGTAGGCTGGTGCCTGAAGCCGGCCCTGTGTGTATACAGTGTTGTTGTAGGTGTGTTGGTCCCAGGATATTAGAGAGACAAGGTGGGTGAGGTAATATCTTTTATTGGACTGACTTCTGTTGATGAGAGAGACAAGCCTTCAAGCTACAAAGAGCTCTTCTTCAGGTCTGGGAAAGGTACTCTGAGCCACACAGCTAAATTTAAGGTAGAACAGATTGTTTAGCATAGGTAGTTAGCACATATTCTAAGAGGAGCCATTCAAAGTGGAGTGGTGCTACTGTGGTCAAGTACTAAATATTACTGTTCAGCTAAGGATAAACCATGTTCAAAGGCTTTAGAGTATGAAGTAAAAAGAGAGGAGTCTGTAATGATTCCTCAGTGTATGAGGAATCCCTTGTGAATATCAATCCACAGTGCCTAGCACAATGGGAGCCTGACTGGGTAGAGGGCTTTAGTTGCTATTGTAATATACATGTTAAATATAATAATAATAATAATATACATACACGCCCCATATGTTTATTGACAAGATTATTCTTGTCAGATGATGCTGGACAGAATGCAGTACCCTACAGTTTAGTATATATGGGTCTTTCAAATGAGACCTTGAACAACAAGATCCCGTCTATTCTGCATGGACATCAAAGATCCCTTTGCTCTTTTTGTAAGAGCAGAGATATGCTCCAAAATCCTGGACAAAATATCTCCAGGCTACGATGTTGCACAGTGTGCTGAACACTCATGGTCTGCTTCCACCCCAGAGCTGGTTGCTTTTTAAGAATGGTGCATGATTTTTAATGCCAGCCAATTTTCATTGGTTTGCTTACTGAAGTCAGTAAATGGGATGATATTTGGCATTGCAGCTGCTGTCTTCCCCTCTTTCTACAATATCAGTTGTGCAGTTGTGTTAATAAATCTCTCCTGCTCTCTCCATGCAAATAACTTTATATGCATTACCAAGATGTCTGCCTCAGAGATGTAGCCCTAACTCACACCTGCAGCAGACAGAGAGCATTTTGGTTATGCTGCTGCTACAACTTCTCTCATCACTGTTACTGTTTGTTGTGCAATGGATACCCTCTCCTACACAACATCAATGAAGCACCAGGCAACTGCTTAATGCTCGCCTCAAAATTCATGAGTAAAGGGCATTTATAAACCATCATTACCTTGCTTTGTCCCCGCATAAAACATTTGCTCTGAGCACTTACCATGCAGGCATCTTAAGTGGTCAGATATTTGAACGGTGGCAAATAAACTCTTCTAGGATTCATTAATAAATCTCAGCACAATCATTCCCCTGGTAGGATTATAATCAGAGTATCAGATTATCCCTGGGGGAAGAGGAAACTAGTCCAGATTTTTAAATAGACATTTCTTCTGCACTTTGCATCAGTGGGAAGAAGCTCATATTAGACAAATAACGACTGAGTCCAAACAATTACCAATAGGCTCATGTTTTACTTGATGAACTTTGGCCAAGCTAAAAGATCATATGAGAAGCAACTGGAATCCTGTTCACAAACTTCAAGTGAAAAATGAACCTCCAAATTAGCACAGCTAATTTCAAGGCCTAGTGCACGAGAGACTGCAGTGGTGTTGTGAATACCTGTTATTGAGGAGTGGTGAGGTAGGTAGCACTTGGAAATCTGTATACACAAAAGCTTAACTATTGATTTCTGTATGCCCACATCTTCCAAGCTGGATAGACCACTAAATGCAGCGTGGCCTTGTCTATACTACTATTTTCCTTCACATTTCTCACCATTGTATTACTGTTGGTACAGCTCCATTGGTGGCAACAATAGTGGGAGAATCAGTGTAGACAGTTTTCTGATGTTTTAACCCCATGTTTGCTACATTTGCTCTGAACTGGGTTAGATAACAGAGTGGAGATGCACCAGTGTAACAGTGGGAAATCTGAAGAAAAATACTATCACAGATACAGACCCATGAAAGAGAGCCATATCCTCCTCTGTGTAATGAAAAGTAGAAGAAAGGGCTTAAATCCTCACATGTTTAGAGCAAAACAGAGCTACATAAGTTAATATATAACTTGCCATCTAGTCGTGAGAAAAAATGCTTATAGGAACCAGCAATGGGCATAGTTAGAATGCAAGTAAATCCCAATTATCCAAATAGCTCAGGAAATAGTCAAAACAATCCAGTGGTCAAAGTTTCAGCTAAATGAAACTGATCTCCACATGAATTTTAGAGTCAAGGGACATATCTGAATTTTGGATAACCTGAAATTTGGTTAATCGGCATTTGGATAATCCGGGTGTACCTGTACTACATTACCACAGAGACAGAATGTGTATTAAGGGCCCACAGTACATGAACATTTGCTGCAAAATGTATTACATTTTTTCCAAGACCCTACAGTCAGAGATAAAACCCACCTACCTCTACTATTTATATATAACTGTTGTATGCTCAGACACCCATTTCACCATAGCTATTTTGCTATTCTGTGATGTGATTCTTTAAGCAATAGTGAAGAATCATTAACTCACTACACTAGAATCTTCTTTCAGTTAAGCTGTAATTTACAGATCTTTTCTCCCTATAAGTGAAGATTCTCAAGCCCTGGGAATATATTGGAACTGATGCTGGAATTACTGTGGAGAATTGTATGGCCTGTGTTACATAGAATGGTCCCTTCTGGCCTTAAAACCTGTGAGTCTGTGTGGATCTAAAATGGGAGTGCAATGACATATGCTGCATGTTAATAAAACGTCTGAACTGCAACAACAAAAACCCTACTTGTGTAATAGAAGGGATGCTGCCCTAGGAAATAAAACTGCCGGTGTAGCAGTATGTCAGACTACACTCATAGCAAAAAATAATAACCTATTTAATAGATTGCCAGAATGCTAGTCAGATCTACTGCATGTGCCCTTTCCATTGGGGACATTGAGAAAGCAAGGCAACTATATGCAGTGGAAATACATATCAACGTCACTATATTTCTATTTCTCTCTCTCTCTCTCTCTCTCACACACACACACACACGGCTTGGAAATGTAGCCACTGAATTTTTTATTTTCCTATTGAAAGAAAGGCAGGTTCTATAGAACGCCCTGTGCTGCATTTTTGGACTTCACGGGGGTGTTCTAGAAATAAACAAATAACACTGATCTAAATAGTGCTATTGGATTGCAAATCACTTCTCTGCTTCAGTTCAGTGTTTAAACTCCTTTTTTTTTAAATCACCATACGCCTGATCAACCACTTCCAAGTTTAGTAACATACTACATAGAGAAGGAAAGAGAATCTAAGATGGTCCCAAAAAACTATTTTTAAAATTGATTTTTCCTGTCTCTTTCTAATAAGAAAGATAATAAAAGGCTGTGGAAAAACATGGCAAAATTGGACAGAGACAGACAGACCCACAACAGAGCATGTTGAACAGCTGCTAAACCTATAGAAGCCACACTGTTTCCTGCATTGATTGTTCAAGGAGCTGAGTTTATTGAAGCCAGGGTGATTTGGAACAGCTTAGAGGGAAACTATTGACTGAAGAGCCCTTTTGTATGGGAAGCCATTGTTCGGTAAAATTTTATGACTTCACAGCTTTTTAACAAGAGGAATTTTAACAAGGAATGTTTCCTTCGAGGTTTCTTTATGAAGTGGGTGAGCGGAGTTCCCCATTTCTCCACAGATTAAGCTGTGCTCTAAGAAGCTTTCTCATCTTTCAGGTACTGGAAAAACAAAAGGCTTGGCATGGATTTAGCTGTTCTAAAAAGGAAAAAAAAATTAAAGGAAGAAATTCTCAGTTTGATTAACTTTTGTATGTACTTTATAGAAGCTGCTGGTGGTGAGTGGATGTCTTCTACTTTGTCAGTAGTTGCATTATCAAGAATTTCATCTCAGTAGGTCTGGACATTCCCCAGAAACAGTAGCCCTGTCTACGCTGAACTTTTACTTAAAATTTCCTACCATTGCTCTACCACAGCTGCAATTCCATTAATGGTAGCAAGCTAGGCCAGCCTGACCTCCTCAGGATTGGTGTGGCCTGCCCCAGAGCGCATATCTGTAGGGTTAAGAGGCCTGCACAGCCCACAGGATTTGGCCCATTGTAAGGGTCTTTTAGAAGTATAACAGTTGATACAGACACTGAGTTTTCTTGCTGTTGATTTTGTTTTAATTAATTTGAAAAACGTAGTAAAGAGACATTTTAAAAGACTATTAGTATTAGACAGTCATCCAAAGCATCAGACTCTTTCAACAGGAGCAGTCAAGGTGATTTAAACATTTCAAAACCAAGTATTTAGCCACAGAAGGAAATGTATCTAAGGACGGTGGTGTATTGGCAAATTTAGAAGTGTGCATACTGTTTGTCATATGTAGTGTCATGCTCTGGAGTGTTGGGGAGACATGACGCAGAAGAAATCATCCCATGGTCATAATATAATTTTGGGAAACCAGGGAACTTCCCAATTCATGTGTGCAGTAGTTCCACTGAGCTCCAGTTAAGCTACACCATGGCTGAATTTGTTCCCACATATACATAAGTCAGTGCCTGCTCACTTCTGCAGGTGAGGCTCTCCCCAAAGTAAGAGGTTAGGACTCTCTCCTGCTGCTGTAACAATCATAGGACTGTAAAAAAGGATCTCTAGAGGTCTTCTAGTCCAGTCCCCTGCACTCAAGGCAGGACTAAGTCTTATCTAGTATTATGATCAGTGTCTATATAGGGAAGACTTGTCACACAAAGGACAACCACAGCCTGGCCTTGGGTAGTTGGCAGTTGCTCCAGGGGTCCAAAATCTGCTCCTGGTTACACAGGTGCAAAGCTGGACCAACTCTATCAGTCTAGGAGGAATTGGTCCAGATTAAGCTAGTGTAACAGTAGAATTTGTCTCATCCCCTCCAAAAGTCAATCAGCAAGAATTTATTTGAATGACATCACACTAATCTCATCCTGGCAGTCTACTCTAGCCTAGTCTACACAGGTTCTTTCATCACCCTCATCACCATAGTATCTGAGAGCATGTCCATACAACAGCTAGAAATCCTCTTGTGTTTACAGAAAAGTGAGACTGGGGTGGAAAAGTATTTTTAAGATCTTCATCTCCTATCTAGAGCTGATACAGATTTTTTTTTAATTTGTTTCTTTCTTTGGAGATCAAGCTGGGAATGTATTTGAGGAAACTATTTAAAAGGCATTTGTAGCACACCTGGGGGTTAGAATAGCTTGTATAAACATCATTCCCCAGCATTTGGAGCATTCGCGGCTGTGAAACGCAGGCGAATATACTCTGAATACTTACATGCAGTTAACCCTGTACTGCTCTGTAATGCAGACACTGAAGAGTTTTGCATGTGACTCTTCTGAAACAATAGACTCCCACGAAAGCCACACTGAGTCATTATGCTGGATTATAGATGTGCAGAGCATGGGTTCTAGAAGACATGTCCGCTGGAAATAATATATCACAAAGTATTTGCCAATGATTCTTGCTGTGGTAATATCCCGTTCTGTTAGCTCAAAGACTGTAGCAGACTCATAAACTTCCAAGTGGTCCATTCAACACTAAAGGGGGATAGAAGCATGCTGAGTAAGCATAAATTACACATGCATCACCACTGAGTCTTGTTATTGCCCCAAGATGACATTCCCAGAAGTACAGTTTTCTAGGCAGCCTTTTTTCCCAAGTTAATATTGAGAGACATGGAGGAATTGGAGAGTGCAAGAGATGTGGTTGCCATCTCTTTTTTTAATAGAGCCCTTCCTGCAATATGTTGGTGAATGGGTCCCACCCACACATACCCATCTTGCATCTGGCCCCTGCACAGTTGCCATCTCTCGACTTGTCTCTCTTCGTTCTCTCTTGCCATCATGTCTCTTTCCTGTCTCCATTCTTTCCCACCTTATCTGTTTTTTTAATCTTCATGTGCCTTCAGTTTTTATTGGTTTTTCTTTTTTCCCTGCTTTTTTGCTCTCCTCCCTAGGTTGCTCCACTCATTCCATCACTTGCCAGAAGGCTACATTCTGTTCAGGGTTGAGCCTCCATTAATGGCTCTATGACAGGAGGACACAAACTCTTGCAGTTGAGTTTTGTAAGAGCAGACACCAATGGTCTTCTCCCTGAGTATCACCATGAATGATAAATAATCCCCCAAATCAGATCATTGGTGATTAGTTCATATTCAAAAGTTGTGAATAATCCAGGAGTTCACTGATTGAACAGCACAGCCATTATTGGGAGCACAGCATGTAGAAGGCAAACAGTGCAAACCAGAAGGCCTTCGCCATTTTGCTTTGGCTTTTGTTGCTGTTCTTTACAACAGCTTTCAAATTCGTATTGGCAAAAAGGTGTGAGATTAAAGTTATGGAGCCTGAGATCCTCCATCCACATGACAGAGACAGTATTAGCAGCAGTAGTTCAGCTTCTTCACAATGTGCTTCAGAACTGTTTTGCGGAGACCATTTCTAATGGAGAGAAGGTAGTTCACTATCCATTCCCATTCAGTCCTTGGCCTTCATTCCCCTTAAGACTTTATCATTCCCTTGGTAAATTTGTGTTGCAAAGCACTATGGCACAACTCATCAAGTCTCTGAATTTTCCTTTCTGTATGTCATGGTGATCAGTAAGTCGGGTTTTAATTAAATTTACCATTGACATCTATTGACCTGTCAGTAACATCACATCCTTCCATTTGCCAGCTTTGGTAGTCTCTTGATCATTCTTATTTTTCCAGCTAGGTCTCTTCATCTCATTGCTGGTGTTCAATACATTGGGTCTCTTTTATATTTGGGCCTCATACCATCAACTTCTGTGAATATTGATTTTACTAAAGATGCACCATACCTTGCTGCATGCGCACCCCAAGATATCATCATATCTTCAGACAAACAGAATAGTCACACCATGCTGTTACTTTCCAGAAGGACTGTGATGGAGTGTATTACCACTTTAGGAGCCAGCCAAAAGTCACAATCAGAACCACCTGCATAGAATCAAGGAGGCTCTCTGCTCCACCCTAGGACTGACCTATTTAAACAGGAAGAGGAAGCTGAGTAGGGAGTAAGAAGCTTTAGAGCTGGCAAGAGGTGGTGAGTGCTCTTCAGCTCTCTGATGGCTGTCCTGGCCAGATACAAAGACTTTTGTTTTGGACTTTTAAGTTGTGGGAGTTCTGAACCTGGATCCTGAGGTGAGGCCCTTTAAACGGTTTTCCAAGTGCTCCTTTCATGGGGCTTTGTTAAAGGGAGATGTACTTATGTTAATTAGTGTGTTTGGTTTCTTATTGCCCTGATCTGAGCAAGACCAGTTGTTGCCACCCAGTTGGAATAAACCAGGGTGAGGTATACGTGCAGTACTACACCTGCCTATGAGGGATGCATTGGGATGGCCCATGGCCTCTGCAAGAACCATTTCTAGAATATCCTCCTATGGCAATGGTGGAACAGTAACAGCCGTTCAGTATTTCTAATGCTACAACATCCGTCCTGGCAAATGGGATGATGTGGTCTTGACAGGAAAGCAGGTGTCAAAAGTACCCTTACTGGTATTCTAGCTCTTATTCTAATCCACCCATAATCCTCCTTGCTATTAGGTTACTGCCAAAAGGTCATTCTTGGCCTTCATATCCAGGCTCATAAATTGAGGGATTTGTGTCTTCGCCTAATATTAGCTTACAAATACCACTTCTAAAATATTGTTCTCCTTGACTAACCCACACGGGACAAGGTTTGATATCAATCAGTTTGACAGTTTTAATGTATCTTTGACTTACTGTGTTGGAGGCTAAGTAAATTTCCCTTTCCTACAAGAGTAAATGTTTGATATTGATAGCTCAGAGTACAATTCATACCCTCCACAGCATTGTCCTGCTTTCACGTTTACTGAGAACTGTTATCCAGGTCATGTGTGCATTATGTTTCAGACTCATTGTTTCATCCAAAAATGAAGAAAGTTCACACCAATAACAGTAATTAAAGTCAAAACAAAGGACATGGGGGAGATGAAATATCTTGAATTTTCTCAGTAGATCATACTACTTCACTCTCTAGTAATTGTATCAGTGTAAGATGTGTTCTCTCCATTTTTTTTTCTGCCATCAGAACTTGCCAGACATGGAAAAGGCTACATGTCTGACACACATGGCTCAATCCCGCATGGTGATGAATGCCTCCTGTGCAGTGCTGAGTGCCCACAATTCCCAGCTAACTTCAGTGCACAATGCAGGATGCAATCCACAGTGGATGAGAGAGATTAGGAACAAACCCCGGTGAGAAATGGCAGTTTTAACATGCACTGCATTTGTAAATTACTGTACAATATTGAACAGTCATTAATACAGTACATTACCTTGTATTGGTACCACAGTAGGGCCACTTCATTTTTGTTTGAAAACTTCATGCATACCTTGGAGTAGCCACAATGGAAAACATTTGGTTAGAATAACATGAGTTTTTCTCTTTCCAGCAACAGCTAATTAAAAGCATTAAAATCCACGTGTGTACTAGTGGAAATGAAGCTTCAAACAAAGGCACCTGTAATTCACTGACACTACTTTGCAGAGATGCATCCATTGGGCTACTACATGGTAAACAGTGGCAGTACATAATCACTCCAGATACTGCAGCTGCAAGTCCAATTCCAATTATTTTGAATTCTGGATTTGATAAATGCTACAGTATGTGTGGTCCTAAAAAAAGGATGTTTATACTAAATTTTTTCTTGTGCAAGCAGGATACTTTAAACAAAAAAAAAATCAAGACTACAAATTTGTTTTCTGTTATGTCACACTCTTACTCCTCTAGATCAGCAGGATTTGTCACTCATCTTTTTAAACTCCTTTGATAGCACTTCCTTTATTTCGTCAGACAATTTCTCTTCTTTCAAAAGACCTTTTTTCTCCAAATATTCTATAGCATTATAGTCTTTATGTCTGAAAGCATCACTAGCAATAGGTATTATTGTATTGATTATGGTGTGCCATAAGTGTGGATGGCCACTGTAGCTAACAATCAAATGAAGGAGATGAGACAGTTCTGACAGGAAAAAAAAGTTGAGTCCCATAGGTTAGCAGTCTAAGGCATTCTTTAATAAGTGATAGCTGTTTGTGGGATGTGTTAAGTGAGTTTATAGTTTTCTCCAGCTAAGTCTTTATTTTCTGCGGGGGGGCTTGCTTGTTTAGACATTGGTTTCCAAAGTTTAGACGTTTACAACACCGTATTGTTAAAGAAAATGATAGGAGGAAGGCAAATGGAGTATGAACTGCACTGTAATTTGACCAGGTACATGGAAGTATTTTATTACCTTAAAGCAGTTGAAAGTCATTTATGAACATGCAAGATATGTACAGGAATAATTTTGTGTATGTTTAGTAATAAATACCAAAAGGCATTGTAAATGACTTGACACCATCAGAAAACTGCCTCAGAGTATTCACTTTTATTCTGGATATTGTATCCTGAGTGTGTGTGGATGGAGCGAGGGTGGCAGAAGGGGGAAGAGGAGAGTACAATACATATTCACACCTTTATTCCTGTGAATGCTAAGAGATTTACTCCCCCAACAACACATGTGTGTGCTTTCAGAAGAGGAAAGAGAGTAACACTGCCAGGGGGCTGCTCTAATTTATGCCAGAATTGAAGAGAGAAAGGTGGCATAAGACTACCTTTGGCTCATTCCTGTGAATGCAGGCCTGCCATACGTAGTAACCAACGGTCATTACCAGATGATGGCTGTTCAATGATCTACTGGTACATGAAATGAGTTCGCTGTCTCAAATTAGACAGATCAGCTGTCTGGTGGATATGTCCCTACATCACAAAATACTGTAATCAGTAGTGCAGATGGCACCTGCACCACTATAGGATGCTGTGCCTTTATCTTAGGGCTTGTCGTCATGAACACTTAACACATGGCCAGCTGAGGTATGACTCTGCCCTGCACTAGCTTGCCATGAATTAACTGTTCATTAGTTTGAAAGAACTAGGTCAAGGCAATGAGGACCAGCTCAAAGTAAACTAAATTGTTAACGCACATCAGCAAGGTTCACACAGACAGTTAGTCCCTGGTAGGCTAGTATGAGGTAGATTCACCCACAGCTTGCTGTAAGCTAAATGTTCATGTAGACAAACCCTTACTGGTACCTTATATGTTGTCTGATCTGGGATTTTAGCAGGAAGTTGAGTTCTTCCTGTGCATGCTGGAGTTGGTACTTGCAGTGTTCCAATAAATCACTGATTCTGTCATTGAGCATTACAATACACTACCACAATTAGCAACCTCAGCAGACAGCAGTGTCTGAAGGGGCAGAGAGGCTGAATTATTCTTTCACTAACACAGTTGGTTCAGTCACAGTGGCTTAGTCTGTTTGTAGCTAGTGGGAGGACAGTGAGTCTGATATGTTTCACTGATCTTCAATGTGTCATGTCTACATGACTCTGCACATCCAGGTTCCCCCCCTTTCCCCGAAGTAGAAGGGATAGAGTGCTGTCCCACAAGAGAATCTTTTGAGAGTGGGTGAAATTCACTTTGGTGCACAGAGCCAGTACAAGGCCCTCTATACCGTCTACTTAGGCACCATATTGGGGCTGTAGGGAATGGGGGAGTCATAGGTAAAGCAGTTGCACACAGGTATGTGCCCATGACAGAGTGGGCCTCTGTACCAGCCCACACATGGTGGTGTGGAGAATGGCCTTCCTCCATAGCCAGGGGATGGGCTATGGGATCCATGTTTATATAGATCTAATGGCCCTTGCACAGTGTGCAAATGTATGGTGGGGCTGTACCCACTTCTCCAGCCCATAGTGGGCAGTAATAGCTCCAAAGGAATGAGCTGGAACTCCGCAGCCTGGCTCTGGGTTGGGGAGGTGAATTTCGTTTCCCAGCATCCTATGCTTTATCAACATACTGGTTGCAAGGGCTTAGTGCAGGTGATGTAAATGTCATCCAATGTTTTATGGACCTATAATGAGGTTTGGAGCACTTAGAAAGCTTTGGATCAGATCTAGACTTTTGAGTGCTTACCTGGACTGCATCTCTAATCCTTAGCTCACTCCGTGGGTATGTTTGCCTGAAGCCCTCTTTCAAAATGCTTTTATGAGACTGTTTTATCCTAGGTAAAACATAGGCACACATTTGCCCTCTTCCAAGTTAACCCTAACCTAATATCCAGTGCAGATAGCTGAAATGTGCCTTCCTATGGAGAGGCAGACCAGTAGGTGAGATGGAGATAGATGGAGCTTTTAAAAGCCTTTCTCTTATTTGTAAGGCAAGCATGTCTTGAAGTGGACATGGCTGACACTGTTTAGCCAGTCTTTGTGGATGGGTCCATGCTGGATAACTGAATCATGCTGAAATCACTGTAGCCAGGCTGAGGATGGAGAGCCCTATTGGGCTTGTTTGACTGGGTATGAAGGAACCATTTTGTGCTGGAAGTGATGGCGTCAGAGGTATTTAGAGGACTGTGAAATAGGAAGAGGCCTTGTCTAGATTAGCCTAGATTCAGCAGTTGGTGTTGCTGCACCCTTAAGTGAAGGAAAGAATGTACAAATTGAACTAATCAAGATTTAGCCTCCTTAAACCCCAGTTAGGTAAATTGCTGCAAAGCCCTGCATGTTCTTCCCTATACAAAGGGTCAGCATTGACTGCTGACTCAGGGCTATACCTAAAAGAGGAAAGCCAGGAACCCCCCAGACTGCCCTGTGGTAGGAGCCTACAGAACTTGAGTCCCTACTGTACAGTTTCCCTGTTGTCTCCCCTACTCCCACTGCTATTTTCATGGAGAGAGAGAGCAGAAACCAATTCAGGTGCCTGCTCAGCTACCAGGTCAATCATTTCTAGCTTGCTGTACTTATGGCCATCCTAGTGAAGGAGTGGACAGTGAAGAGTTGGGGGAGGAGAGCGGTGAGTCATGGGACTGTGCATTAGTGTGTAATGAATTTGATGGAAATGGAGAGACAGAAGCATAAAATATAAGTACGTATTTTTCTTTAACCAACTTAACTGCTTGTGTGTATTGTGTCTGAGGATGCCTCGACAGTCTCTCCCCCAAACCTCCCCAAAGGTCATTATGTAGAAGACAAGATGTCTTCTGACCTGCTCTTTTCATTTCCCACTGGCAGGTTTTCTGGTGAGTGGTGGTAAAAGAGGTGGGGCTGTTAAGCCTCACAATACCAAAGTGAAAAAGTAGGATGGGTAAACCTCAGCATCTAGCTGTGCTGGGATCCACTTTCATACAGCCAGGCAATAGTTCTGCCTCCTAGACTCTGGCCTTACCTAGCTGAAAATACTGTCTCCTCTGTATAATCAAAAACACTGGGGGAGGGGGAGACGTGATGTAGTCTAGTGACTGCTCCAGAGAGAGGATAAGGGGTCAGCTCCAGCATGGGAGAGACCAGTTTCTCAAGAAGAGGAGGCTAATGGTTTCGGTAGTGAATGACCAGAGTCTTAGCACAGCTCTCCTGATGTGTGCATGTGTAATTTATCTACCAGGGCAGAATGTAACCACTCCAGGGGTATGAGCTTTTTTATTTCACTTTTATTGTAAAGCCCCTAACTCTGTTGTGGGCAGTGTAAAAGATCAGAGGTGGCTTGAAAAAAGGGACACTTTTCTGGCAAAAGTTGTCACTGAAAATGTGTGCCTGTTCAAAAAAAAATCCCTGCTAAATTTTTCAACCAGCTCTAACAAGTAAACTGTCCTGCAGGCACTTGAATTCATTATGCATTTTCAGTTTTGTCATGCAAATGCCCTATTTTAATTATAAACTGTTTGTGTAAAAGCACAGCCTCTATTTAATATTGACTTGATTACAGCTCTCTTCTTTCTACTGTGATATCTTTCTTCCAACAAACTGTCATAAATCACTTACTGGCAATGGAGTTGCTCAGACTGAAATTGTGCTGAAAACAAACTAAAGCAACTGATTCAGAGTACAATGTGTTGATCATGTGCTTGCCATATGCATATGTTGTAAGTCCTGCCAGGTCTACATGGTTATTCGGTATTAAAAGAATATTATTCAACTCTTACTGACATCCTCTGTGATTTCAGCAGTACACTTTGATTTCTGTGATCCAGATGGGATGGGTGACATGGTTTAGTGAGGCAGGCAGCTCTGGAAATCAAGGTGTTATCATACAGGCCACCCACACAGTGCCATTCATTTGGAT
Organism: Macrochelys suwanniensis; assembly: GCA_033296515.1. Lineage (NCBI taxonomy): Eukaryota > Metazoa > Chordata > Testudines > Chelydridae > Macrochelys > Macrochelys suwanniensis. The sequence continues at coordinate 46,106,356 of CM065780.1, forward strand.
CTGCCAAATGGAACATGAAGCAGAATTGGCATCTACTGTGCAGCGGCAGCAGAGACATTTTGTCACTTTATTGATCTATCTATGTATTGATTTATGAAGTGGGTGGGCTTTTTGGAAGAAAACTGTCTTCTAAAGCCTGTATGTATGTAATCAACATATGATGATAGTTAGAGGCTGCTCTGTGAACACTTAGAGCAGCAGTTCTTGGTTTCTGATATTTCTTTGTACAGAATGTCATTAAACATCCCTTTCAAAACTTTTGTCACTTCCTTTGGAAATTAAGTGAAATGCCTTGCTTACCCATTCAGAACAGATCACATATTGGATTTGAATGCAAGTGATTAAGAGTGATAACTTCTGAAGGTTTTTATGTTTCAATCACAAGAGTCTGAATAACTTCCTTACCAAAAAATGACAAGTTTTTAATTAAGACCTGTGGATGTGTTATAATCATAGATGAAAATGGCACCAGCCCTGGAATCACATGAAAAGGTACATTTCATAGTGAGAAGGGTTTAGCATAAACCATTAAAAGTCAGGAGACTGTGAGTTCAAGAGGAATCCCTGCCCTTGCAATCTCCATTCAGCACATGGGTTTTTCTAGTGGGAGACGCTCCTGTCTGAACACAGGAAAAGTTGGCACAGAAGAACCCCCAGATTGGGTGCACGATTGCTATCATGATCCTAAGCCTAGCCCTGTATCTTCTGACTTTGATTTGTCACAGACTGTCTAATGCATTCAACCATCTTGAACAGAGTTGGTTATAATGTTTCATTCACAACATCTTGGATGAAAAATGGCCTTTTTTCAAAGTGAAAATCTTCAAGCAAACTCTTTTCAAATTTTTGTTTGTAATGAAAAAAGTTTTCAAAATACAAAACTTTTTAAAGGTTTATAGAACATGAAAACCAAAAGCTGAAACATTTTTGTAAAAATCTGGGGAAAGGAGAATACTTTAATTTCTTTTCTTGAAATCTTTAGCAGAAAATACTTACCACTTTCAACCAGCTCTAATGTTAATAATACATAACCATTGTGCTCTGTATTCTGCTTCTGTGGGTGGAGAAGTTAAAAATACCATCGTCTTTAGAACTGATAAGTTCTAGCAGTTCATGTTACGTAATACACGTGCATTGTGAGGTCACACACTGACAGTGCTAATGGAGAGTGAATGGATAGTTCAGGAGTCTTTCACTTACAGATCATTACTTCAAATGCAGCCCAGGTCAGTACTGACCATTACCGTTTGGTGGTCTTTCTAGAATGGGTAAGTAGTAGACTGTTGTCTACATCACAAATACCAGTGTTACAACTGGCACTAAGTGGCAATCTGGTTGGCAAAGCCGCAAGACCAAGGATGAAATATGTATGATCCGAACTACACCGTCATCCCTAGAGTGGTCTCTTCAGAGCAAGCTTGAGCCACTTAAGTTATTTGACCATGAAGAAAAAAAGGCAAAAAAGCCCCATGATAGCTCACATATGCCCAAGAAGTGCTGGCACAGATAACGTACCTTTCCTACACACCTCTCCTTAAGCCAGTTTTAGGCCTTCAAAACCACCTTTATCCCCATCAGACGCTGTCACATTCTGAGGTGCAATCCAGGCTGGTGAGAAGTTTTCACCACTGGCCCTGTAACCCTGAGTGCTTCACAAGACTGTGCTGCTGTGGTTCTCTTGTCTGGATGCTCCCAGCCAGCATACAAACCTGCACTGAGTGTCTGTGAGGTAAGCAACTCTCTGACTCAGCAATTCTGATTCCAGCAGCTGGCTTGTTACACCGCAGCCACAGTCTGGTTACCCTTGGGGTAAATACACCCTTCCCTTCAAACATAGCACTGAGTTGGTTTATCATACATTTTTGTTAATCCGAGGACATCGGATTAAGTGATACCAAGTAGAAGGAATAAAGTTAGAAAGGGTTACAAACAAAAGTAAAATACGCTTTCTGTTGCATGGTGGCTAAGACCTAACTTAACAAGCTACAGTCTTTGTTCAAGGTCTTTACTGATCTTGACTTCAACCTCCGCGGTAGTGGTGGCTGGGAGCCCGGATCCTTTTAAATCAACGGGCCCCAGGACAGGTGCCACTTTTGCACACCCCCTGGTGGCAGTCCTGGGGGTGGGGGGGGCGGAAAAAGGGGCAGCAACGTTAAAGCGTTGTGTACAGGCTGGTACTGGCAGCCACTTCTTACCGGTACGCCATACCGGCCCGTACCAGCCCACTTTCACCTCTGGCTCTGACCTTTTGTCTGCCTGATGGTAGATGCCAAGATGGCGTCTCCTCTCTCTCATAGCTTCACATTTACTGTAAATTTACTGTTTTGTCCCCAGACTAAGGATGGCCTCATGCTTTTCTTCCTCCCAAACCCACTCCTGATTTATATGTAAATGGAGTTTCCATTGTTTGTTTTTTGGTCACACCTGACTTAATTTCATTGGAGACACATAGGTAGCTGAATTTCCTCTTGTTTGGTGGGGAGCGGGGAGAGACCCATTTCTCCCTGTGTTTGGTCACAGCTTTTAAAGCATTATATCATTAAGTATCCCTATTTTCTCATATAGTGTTAATAAAAACATTCACAATGATATTAACTTTCAGAAAAGACCTCACTTAATAAACTTTTCTAATACAGTAATATTGTATACAATCAGTTGATTCAATTATTTATTTGAGGTTCAGATCTGCTGTCTTTATAGTCCATATAACTTTTCTCTTGTTGGGGCGAGGACACCATTCTGTCTTCCTCCCTACTTGATGGCTTTGTTTACTTTATAAGTAGACAGACCTTCATTGTTTCTTCCTGAGAACCAGCCTGGATAAACAAACCCAATACTTTTAGCACTTTTGGCACTTTTAGCTAGGGCATACTGGACTTATGCATTGCTTGCCAAACACATTTTTTGCGCCACTTTTTCTTCTTCTTGTACACAGCCTATGCATGATCATGCATGATTATACAAGCTCATTGGGTTACTAGTTTTCCAATAATCTCTTACATGCCACCTTTTAGATATGGAACATCAGTAAGTTGGGGCACAGTGAACTGGTCAGGCCAGCTGAAACTTACTCCCAGGTAGCAGTGAGCCCCTTGCCTGCTTACACTGGGATGTTGCTAGGGTCACATAATCCCAATATCAGCAGCAGTTGTAGCCACTGCTACTGTGGCCTTACACTGGGGGAATTCTCCTGTGTCTGGTGAAGCTGATTTTAGGGCTGCTTTGCATCAGCATACTGGGCAATCATCCCCTATATGTTCAGATTCGAAATCTTGCCCTTAAATGACTCAGAATTGGCTCAAGTGATAAGCTTCAAACTTTGCCTGTTTTATAGATTTCACGGAGACTTGGAACTCTAGTCACGTTTGTAGACAGCCAGCCCAGTAGTTTTAATTATGAACATTTAGGACCAGGCATTTTTAAAATGAGCCCTGAGGTCTGTGCATGCCTTCAAGGCTATGCTGGTGGGGAGTGAGAGGGCAGGATGAAGCCATGCTCCCAGGTCTTTGACATCCTGCCTCCTTATCCTTGCCTTGCTGAGCTGTCATAGTGCCCAGGGGCGGCTCTAACAATTTTGCCACCCCAAGCAGTTGCCGCCGAATTGCTGCCGTGGCGGGCGAGAATGGGGTGGCAGTCTGAGTCCCACGGCAGCAATTCGGCAGCAGGAAGAGCGGCGGACCTGCCACTGAATTGCCTCCACAGGACTTGGACTTCCGCCCCATTCTCGATGCTGCCCCAAGCACCAGCTTGGAAAGCTGGTGCCTGGAGCCAGCCCCGATAGTGCTCTGCAACTGATGGTCTGCCTGGGCACTGTCTTCTGAATGCTCCTATCAATCAACAGCTAGCCCTTCACCTACACTACCATGTTCACCACAGGGAACACCACTCTGCTCGTATGTCTTTAAAGTGAGAAGGAGATCCTTCAAAGTTTAGTGAACCTCAGCTATGGAAGTCACTAGTAATGCATCCATAATATAGAGAAAGGAGTTGCATATGAGACCATTTCAGCCTTTGACTAGACTATATCAGGGTGGTGAACATTCAATTACTAGCCACACATCAAGGCAGAGGCTGCCAAAACCATAGCCAGAAAGAGGATGGATTTAAGCAGCACTACATACTGTAAATAATAAAATGGCTATAGTAGAAGGGGCAACATAACTGTAGTTGATCACCACCCAGGTATACAGTGTTCCTTCATGTTGTTCAAAGGCAGAAATATACAATATTTATATAATGCCATTTACACCTTTGTTTGTTCTCCCAGATCTTTAAGTATTTCTGCTTGTGTGAAGCATAGTGAAAGATAAGTGCATAGTCAGCTATGGTAGTCCACAGATAGGCGCAAGTCTGATAGTGGATTTAGACCAGAGCCTGCTAGCAGAACAGACATAAACCAGAACCGTGTGTTTCCCTACAGGTGGAGTTTCTGCAGTGTTGGTCATTCCTCAATATTGTGTTGATATCAGTGGTCTTTCTGTCTGAGCATGCTCAGTTGGCTCATTCTGACATTAGGGCGAACTAAATTCTATTGATAGGTGTATTAACGGTAGGACTTAATGCTCTGCTGTAGCACTGAGTTGAAAAGTGCCAGAAAGTGCTGATGTCTGAGTTCTGCACAGGGCGGGACCTAGAATCTGGATTTTAAATCCCAGTGTCTTTACTCTGTCCTTCTACAAGCAAAACACTCACTGAAGTCAAGGTTTGACTTTATCTGCTATTGGACACTGCATTTGCTCTCAGAAAGATAAGCTAGATGAACTTACAAAAGTTAGCATGACATACAGGGAAGGGATAGATGGTGATGGCAAAATCCCACTGGAATTTGTACGAATGAGGCAATAGTGCCCTCTTCTGGTAATGTTTGGAGAAGTATACAAATATCTGTTAAAGGAATTACACACATTTGTTGTTTATTGCAACATGGCTTTCCCCTGGGTTTTAAAGCTAATAGGGATAAATATTAAAAACCTTGCTCCTAGAAGCTGATATTTGCACTGCTAGAGTAAAATTTTCAGAGGCCCAATGTCTGTATGGAAAATATATACAGAATTATATATGGATTTACTGTGATTGTGCATGCAAACTGCCATTTGTACACCGCTGGCAGTAACTGCATGCTACTTTAGGCATACTGGTATTGAATGAATGGAGACTGTCTACCTACATTCATAATGCCAGGCAAAGGAAACCTTAAAACATTATACGTCTGCAGTGTCCATTCCACTGGGCAAATGTCTAACTAATCAACCAGAAATGAAGAAAACAGTGCCAAGATTTTCAAAAATAGGAGCCTAACATTCACTTTAATTAGTTCAGGCAATGGTCTTATTGAACACAACATAACATACTTACCCTTAAATAGTAGTTGACATCTTCAAAGCACTATACAACTACTAACCAGTGCATCCATCCAAGTAGGTAAGTATAATCCCTAATTTACAGAGTTTAGGTTATTAGCCTAAGGCCTTACAGCAGAACTCAGTTCATGACTGCTAATCCTGTACCTAGTCTACAAGACTACACTACTGTATTTAGGTTCTTACAACAGCCTTGGGTGCAGTATATCTAAGCCCATTAATGCTGCTGTAACATCTTAGTTACATCTCTAACAGCACTCTAAGATTAACCAGATCTATACTGCTTTTCCTTTAGTAGAATAGCTGCAAGAGTAAGCCTGACATGTTCCTTGAAATGAATAGAATAACTTTTTCTCTTAGGGGAGAGAGAGTGAACCTACATAGCTGACTATGCAGCCTGTAAATAATATATATACATGTTAAAATAAGAAAATCTTGTCTTCCTGAACATAACACTTTGGGCTGATTGAAACTGCTATGCTTTGGCATTTGAGAAATAATCCCACAATCAGCAAGAAGAAAACTCTTTTTATTTGCAGTGTAGGAGCTATTGAAAGGCAGACAAGCCAAAAGCACGTGTATAAATATGTCCATTGTGTTTGGAATAGCTCCTAAACATGATTCTCAATTGTTGCCATAATATTTATTAGTTAATAACCCTAAAGTACTCAGCACACAACACTAAAGGTCTGAGTTTTCAGCCGTAATCCTGAATTCTCTTGGGTTTTTTTATAATTAAGTCAGCTCTTCAGTTACTTTAAGACGTCATTTTCTGCAGTTCATATCCACACACTACTGGTATTTCTCCTAGACAGGTGCTGCAGGGATATTTTAATCAAGCACTCCTTTAGTGCTCCTTAGTGGTGAATTTACCTTTAGTTATTGTTACACAAGGTGTGGGGTGGGGGGGACTCTGAGCAGCAAGCAACATTCATACATTTCAGAATCACACCAGAGAAATCAGATTACTGTACATGACCTATTGCACAAAAGCCTTCTCTGCAATGTTCAGCTACTTTAAGTCATCATGGCCAGTGTTAGACTCACTAGGGCCCAGGGCAGCAGGCAGAAGTCCTGCTGCATGGGACTGCAGCCTAGGGCACCAAGCGCCACCACCTGGGGCTGAAGCCAAACCCTGAGCAACTTAGTTTCACAGTGCCCTATGGTGTGGGGCCCTGAGAAATTGCCCTGCTTGCTACCTCCTAATGCCGGCCCTGTCCTTTATATGCAGAAAAACAATTGTTGTGGCACAGCTGCGCCATGGAGTTTTTATAGCGGGGCGGGGCGGGGCAGTATTTCAGAAAGAAAAAATTGAGAACCCCTGATCCAGGGATTTAATTATTCTAGCTATTTGTAGGTCCACCTGAGGTGGCAGGGATAATATCCAAACTGTGTGTGAGAGAAATGGTCCAGTGGCCCTGACTTTCTCTTGAAACTGAGGCATTGTTTTGTTTTTCTTTAAGCCGTTGCCTTTTAATCACCTTTACGGGTCTGAATCATAAAGCAGTTCCATTGAATCTACCTTTACCTGGCTCCCTCTGAGCAAGTTATGTGGAACTAGCTCAAATACACTGTTAACGCTGAGAACTACTGAATAGGCTTTATAGCCTGTCATAAATAGAAATCAAGGGTCAGATTCTGCCAGCTATACTCCTCTTGAGTAGTACCTTCTTCCACAAGTAGTCCCTTGGTCACTATGGGACTAGTGCAAAGCCCACTGTAATCAATGGGAGTCTTTCCATTGACTTCAGTGGGTTTTGGATCAGGCTCTAGTTCCCTTCTAGCTATACGTAGCATGGTTTGCTCCTTAGGACCTCCCGTGTTCTGAGGTCTCAGAAATAATTGCCAATGGTTTTGATACTAGTTCCTGTAGCATTGTTGGGGGTCTCAGTAGGGCCTGCTAACTTGAATGGAAGCAAGTTAGAATATTAGTATGTACTCTTGTTAAACTGTGCATTCTTCAGGTTCACTTTTCTGTTTAGAAAGTGCCACGCCTTTGGGGTACTACTGCGATCTAAACAATCAAATAGCAATAATAATATGGCTTAATAATGACATAGCACGTTTTATATGAGGATCTCAATTCTTGACACACATTAATAAAAGCCTCCAAACTGGGGGGAAGAAGGGGTTCTCTCTCACCTATGAGGTAGATGCAAAATAGAGAAACTGGGGAAACCAAGGGTCAGAGAGGCTGAAGGGACTCACCAAAGGTCAGACCATCAATCATTGCTAGAGTTAAATATAGCCCAGGGCTCCTGACTTCCAGGCCTCTAAGACAGCAGTCTCTCGCTACCTCAAGTACTCATTCTGTTCCAACATAATTCTTCCTTTTGACTTCTCCCTTTCCTTGCTAACTATTACTGTATTAATATCCTCTTACTATTAACCATTTTTACAACTTACTTTGTATAACATCTCCTGTGGCATCCTTGTATAAAAGGTACTAAGTCATTATAAAGCCGTATTATTATTGCTATTATCTGCTTAATAGCAGTGAAAGATACACTGATGTTAGTTTATTTGGTTTCCACATTCTGTAATGAATGGTTATAACTGTCATGAGTGCTGGCAATGTGTAGCAAGTTTTTTGTATCAGAAGTGTCTTCTTCAAGGAGAGAGCCTTGCAATAGAGTTTCTGCTTGCACTGGAATAGTTTTCATATTATCATCTTAGATAATTGCCTCATTTTAATGTGGATGAAATCAATAGGTTTGTGGAGAGTAACCATCTGCCTCCTGCTCTGGAGAGGGAGTAAACTACATTGGGTGGGGTCTATATCCAGTACAACAGAGGCACCGCAGCATGTTGGCACAGCTATGCTGCTGGGCACATGGATGTGTAAATGCAGGTTCCACCCCTTCTCCTGCCTCCCCCTTTGAAGGCAGGGATGGAATATACCAGCTCTGCAGAACCTGCTTCCTCTTCTGTGCCCCACGACGTGGGTAGCTAATTCAAGGGCCTGGACAACTTTTTTCATTTGGGAGACTAAAGTTTAAACTCTCGCTATAGATGTGCGCTGTGTCAATCGGGTGTCTGGTGCTACTAACAGCTTGGCCAGCAGGTAGCTGGAGGACTGGCTAGAACAACGCATCTGATGTGTTGTGATCGGTGCTCTCTCTGTGAGGGCTGATGGACCATTCAGTGACAATAACCCAAAATATAACACACACGCAAGCTGTTGGCTGTCACTTTAATGAGTAGTTTGGCACCATAACTAAATCTCCATTTTACTAAAGTGTGATAAATGAGTTTTTGTTCCAAACTCAGTGCTTCCTTTATTTATTAATACAATCCCTAAATCTTCAGAGATGCTAAAGCCTCCAGTTGTCTCTGGCCATTCAGTGCTTAGCCTGCCCTCCCTCCCAGCACCCCAAAGGTGCAAGGGTATGTGATGCAAGAATTTAAGGATCATGGTAACTAAAGATGTTCCTCACAATAAGATTTGGATAACTGACCCTTGCATGCATTTTCCCCATCACTGTGTGAGCCTTGCCCTTCTGCTGGGATCGGAAGATGACCTAATGTGTCAGAATAGCCTGAGAGAGCGTGGTTGCAATGTTGCTCTTTTAGGAGGACTGTATCATTTTCTGAAATATGTATTGTCAAGGCCAACCCATCAAATGCTCACTCAGTAAGCGCTCCCCACTCCTACAGCTCTTTTAGGTTGTTGCCACATAGCAATATATCTCAAATAAATATTTTGGGCAAGCTGCCACATCAAATTCTTTCTGTTGTGGGTGGTCCTCGACAACAGTAGGGTCCTGTCAGTATTACCAGTCTTGTAATAGTGTTTACAACATTGGGATTCAATGGTTTAGATTTTTTTACTGTGCTCTAAATTGCTTGTCTAGACAGATTTGCAGTTCCAATCTCTTTAAAAGTAAGACTTTGCCTTAGTTCTATGCCACTGATATACTCAATCAGTGGATTACATCGTTATTGTTGAAAGCAATCTTGCCCTGAACTGCTTCTTTTTTCCTTAATGTAGTACTCTTGGTGACCAGCTGCACATTTTTTAATGAAACAATGTCCCCTTTGCCTGTACAAACATGCATGAGGCTAGTTCAATAACTGAAATGTTTTGTAAGTAAGGGTTGTTCACATTTTCAAGACTGTGTAGAACATTTTTAGGTCAGTAGACTAGACTCAGAAGAGTCAGTCAACATTTCACTCATTAATTGTGAGCAGGAGCTATCAAAGGCCACAATCTTACTATTAAGGAAAGTCTGTCCAGATAAAATATTATGGCCTAGACTTTCAAAAATGACTGATTTTGTCCAAATTGAGACACTTTAATGGGGTCTGATTCTCAGCAAGTGCTGAGCACTCACCCTGTCAAAATCAGAACCCTTTAAAATGCCTCAATTTGGACACACAGAATTTAAGGCACCCAAGATCACTAATGACTTCGTGTCTGTGCATTCAAACACTTATTCTTGTTTACCCATGTTTTTTAAAACTACCATTTTAAAAAAAAACCCTTATTTTCTTCTTGTCATATACCCTTCTTATCTAACGTTGCATTTTCACTCTGCTTGGATAACAAAACTAGACTGATCATTTTCACTTTTGAAATGCAATAGGGAATTTGCCAAATATGCAAATTTTTCTAATTTAAATCCTATCTGCTAGAAGCAAATATTTCTTCTTGCATTATACACTCCTGGAGAACTTGGTATGTTAATTTTATTGATGCTCTAGTCACTTCCTGAACAGGTCACTCAATTTCCAAAATATCCATTTCTGTCTCACGCTTTTCCAGCAGTGTATGTGTGTGGGGGTCCCTTGTGTTACTGAATAAGGGAGTATTTGATTTACCAACAAGCAAAAAACACTGTCATCGCTAGAGGAAACTGAAGGCCTGAGTGATAATGGAGTGTAGACTTTCCCAGGGTCTCAGAGCCTGGGCTCCAGCCCACGCCCAAAGGTCTACACTACTATTTTTAGCCCTGTAGTATGAGCACAAGTCAGTTGACCTGGGCTCCAAGACTTGCTGCAGGTTTTATTTGTACTGAGTGTAGACATACTCTGAGGCTGCAGTCCTGCAAGCATTTAGGCTTTGTCCTTACTGAGGAAAAAGTATGTTAACTCATTAGCTACCTTGAGGAATAATCCTAGTGATGACAAGGCAGTTTGTAGTTTTCATACAGGTTAGATGATCAAATTAAAGGCTAAATGGCCTCTTTGCTTCATTCCGCACCATTGACATGAATGGTAGAGCATCCATTGACTAGGATGGGGCAGGATTAGACACTAAAACACAGTCCCTTTGCTCACATGAGTAAGCCAATGGGCCTACTCACGTGCATAAAACTAAGCATGTATATAATTACTTGTGGCTCTAGATGGATGTAGGTCTAGAGAAAGAATGTTATTTATTTCCTTATCTTGCCCAGACTTAATTTGATATCGAGAGAGAGAGAGAGAGTGTCAGTCAGTCTGTCCCCCTCAATTGTTGAATTGAACAGGGGATTTCCCAAAGCCCTATAGGCTTTGGCTCACATGTAATATTTATCATGTATTGTTTGGTTTATTGTAAAGCTGTACAAGTAGCATAATTTAGAGAATATCTTTTAATCTATTGTGATACAGGAGGGCCAGGGAGCAGCAGTAGTAGAGTGTGAGAGGGGAAATATATAAGCCCTAGGCTAATTAAGGCATGGTTCCCTGGAGACTAGGGAGGGTGGCTACAGGTTAATTGGAGCACCTGCAGTCAATTAAGGCCTCTCAGGAACCTAATAAAACCCCCTGCTTCAGGCAGACAGGGGAGGAGGAGGAAGGAGTTGGAGCAGAGTGGTTTGGTGGTGGAGCAGAGAGCAGTTTGGAGGAAAGCAGAGGAGAGTTTGGAGAAGTGCTGTGGCGGGCTAAGAAGACCAAGACCCTAGGTAAAGGGACACCTGGCTTGTGCAGAGGGAAGGCAGGAAGCCCCACAAGCAGGAGAGGGAAGGCGCCCAGGGGAAAGTATCACTAGTACAAGTGGTTTACCCACTAACCTAGGGCCCCTGGGCTGGGACCCGGAGTAGAGGGTGGGCCTGGGTCCCTCCCTCTCCATTCCCCTTCTCTTGGATACTAGTGGGATAGCTGATACCCCAGTTCAGGTGCAAGAAATGGTGCCCTGAAAACCCCCCACAAGAAGAGAAAGTGCGGGACCCTCATAGTAGTGCTAGCAATTTGTCACACTATATAAAATGGTCATTTATGAAATGATGATCAAACCATGTCCATTCCTCATTTTTTCATACAAAGTTAATATGTATAACATCAATGTCTCATTTCCAGTTGCAGATGATTTTTATACTGGGTGTGAATATTCAGTAGTTTATATTCTATGAATTAACACAACTATGAAATAACTAAATAAGTAATGTAGAAAGACTGTTTAATTTATAAACTGAGCAGATTCAATGGGCATAAAATGTAGAAAACATTTTCCATATAATACTGTACTCAGAAAGACAGACAAGGTATTCAGTTCCAATGTACAGTATGTGAATTTCATAAATAGGAGAAACATTTATTTTGGGTTGTTACGATGTTGTGTAACATTTTCAAAGGCACTTATGCCCCAGCTCCTCAAAGGTAATTAGGCTCCTAACTACCACTGAGGGGAGAAAGGATGACCCAGCAGTTGGGGCACTGCCCTGAGACATAGGAGACCCATGTTTAATTCCTTGCTTTGCCATGGACTGCCTGTGTTGGACAGGTCACTTCGGCTGTCTATGCCTTAGTTCCCTATTTCTAAGGGATCCCAGAGAAGACAGGGACTGCTAGGATAATATCACCTATTGAAACTTCATGAAATGATGCCCCTATGACTGAGTTGGTCACAGACTACATGGACATAGAACTGCTATTGAAATCAGTAGCTAGGAGCCTACATACCTTTGAGGATCTGGGCCTAAGTGACTTAAGTCCTAATGGGACTTAAGAGCTAAGACATTTTTCAAAGCACCTATATGAATCTCTAGTCTTTTTCTAACAGTTATTAAGCACCCTACATACAGTACTGTTTTTAATTAAATTTCTCACTTGTTTTTCTTCACAAAACAGCGGAGTGATCTTTTAATACAAAGTACCTTTTGTACAACTGCTATCTGCATTCCTAAAGTTTTGGAAAAACTTCTTCTGGAGTTAGAATTCAAATCTACTAACCCCAAATCTCTTACTGAAATGTAACTGTTCCTTTCAAGAGAAGTTTGAAGAAATGTTCCAAACAATGGGAGACGCCAAAATTCGTAGCTAGTGCTCTCATGCCTTAATTGTGTTTCTACTGTCCTTGAGGAATCTGGCTCACTTTCCTCTTAATGTTTCATTTTCAGCAGTCAAAGTAGGAAGGACCTGGCAGTGTTGTCAAGTGTCACAATTGTGGGGTTTCATCCATGGTTTTTGGGGGCTGGCTCATGATTTTTTTGAAGGCTTTGGAGTTGGCAACCCTGACGTGGGTGACCTATTATTTCCTTAGCCCCTGATCCCGCAAACCCTTATGCACATGAGTAAATTTAAGAATGTGAAATATCCCCACTGAACTCAGTGGAATGACTTATCTACATAGTTACTACTGTGCTTCTGTGAGGCCTTGCTTCACAATTTCCATAGAACATAGTTTGTTGTACCTTACAGGAGGTGTGGTATGTATTACATGACCGTGAAGAATGCTCATTGTTTCCTGGAAGATGAAGTAATTATTTTAATGATTATGTTCAGTGTGAGAGGGGTTGAAAATACATATTAGTATGTAAATGTAAGAATCAACTATTTCTAAATACGTATGTACATGCACACGCACAAAAACACCATAACATGTAGTACGCTTTGCAGTGTTCCCTACTGTGCCTTGAATGAAGATTCAGAACAGTGCATAATTTGGTTTCTGCGCTGACATATGCGGAGAGTTAGGATCTTTCCTGTCTCGTCCTTCTGATGTAAATCAGACTTACAATGAGATTTTAACATTGTATTTTATGTAAAGGAGCTGCTATGCTGTACTATGTCAGCGGGGTGGCAGTATCAGGCTTATGTCACTATATAGCTTTTTGTCACATGGCATCTTAAAGGAACTGCAGGAGTCATTAGGATCTATTTAGTGGTTGAATTAAGAGGAAGCACAGCTTTATCTCCTATCTTGCTTACACTACAGGGACATCCTCAGATCACATTTGGCCAACAAATGCAAATATATATTTGCTTCTGCTGGTTTTAATAAGACTTCTGATATTTGACTGTTTCTTTATTGAATAGCTTTTTGGAACGCACAAACAAAACAACGTTGTGAAGTGTAAAGACTCTCACTTCCTTATTCTACACAAAATAAAGAGAAGTTTTGAATGTGTAATGTTTTCAAAATAACTATCTAGATTCAAAGTCTTCACCTTCAGCTTTCATCTTCCTACAAACACAGGAATAGAAGTTACCATACTGGCGGTCCACCTAGTCCAGTATCCTGTCTGACAGTGATTCATACAAGATGTTTTCGACGACTCCAAAGCCCTTTCCACTAATACACACTGTTCCTACAAACTTCCAAAGCCCCTATGCACAGATTCCCTCCATCCTCTAAAATCTCTTCCCACTATCTCCTTCTCCTCCAGCAAAATCTCTGTGTCCTCCCACAAAAAATCCAAAGCCCCTTCACAGATCATGTGAGTCTTCCTAAAAGCATCAAAACAAACAAACCTATGTTTGGAAATAATGCACATTGTCTTATTTGTAAACATCACACAGCTATAGCTACCCACCATCTGCAAGCTCAGTTTAAAGAAGCAAAAGCAGCTGTAGCATCCCATCCCTCTGTAACTGATCCAAATCCCATTGAAGTCAGTGGAAAAACACTGACTTCAATGACCTTTGGATCAGGCCCTTAGCAAACTTCTTCAGTAAGCATGCTGGGCCAAATTCATCCAGAGCTGAATTTAGCCCCCAGAATTATAGTGTATGAAGCTAGGATTCACAATTTCACATGGTCTAAAAAGTTGACTTTGTTAGGGGCTCTTCCAGTTCCTTTTCAGGTAAGTCGGAAATGTGTTCAGGAACACCTCTTGAAGTCTGTCACTGTGGAATACCCACAACGGAAAGAGCTGCAGGATGCATGCCTTCCAAATAGTGAAACAAAAGCAAAATACAAAGAGGGGAGGGGAGGGGAGTAAAAAAAAAAAAGTCATTACAGGCAGCTATAAAGAAATCAAATCAGTGTTCATGTAGGTTATAATAATCAGCATTGGAAACTTTTGTGATACCGCTACAGTCAATATTTTGGTGGGGGGAGGGATTTTTTTTTAAGTTTCCAACTGATGGAATCTACTCATCTCAGTGCTTCTACCAAATTCCCTGCATTAACAGCTGCCATATGTAAGTATCTACTCTAGCTTGTACCTAATTCCCACTATGGTTTATTGGTGACATATATAAGCATCAACAATTCACAATCAGCATTAAGCCTGTACAGAATTTTTCATTTGGGGCCTGATCCAAATCTCCATGAAATCAATGGGAAGACTCCAGTTGACTTCAATGGGCTTTGGGATCAGACCCTGGGAGCCCTGTAATAATTATTAAATTTAATTACCAAGATCTCATGGGCTAAACAACCAAATGTCTCCTCTCCAACAGTTACATAAATCAGTGATTCTCTAACAAAGTCCTCCGCAGTCTTTGTTACGAGATTGGGGTTTTGGTACATTGTCATTGGAGTAGAAACAGCATAAGGAGTCACCACCTGAAATAAAAGATCATTATTGACAATAATTAGTGCCTTTCATTTAGAAGGGTCCTTAACACATTATAGAAGGTACATGGAGCATCAGTGAAAGGGCAGCCACCTCGGGGTGGAATGAGGAGAGGAAGCTTTTGTTTCACAACAGTGAGGAGGAAATTTTAGCAGGGACACTGGGCCACCCAATGCTTCCACACGGGTGTCCATCACTTCATGGAATTGGGCTCTGTGACTGGACTTCAAATATTAATGAAAATGAAGGCAAATAACAAAGATACTATATCACCTGTATGATAATTCCCTTTGCCTTATATTCTGCTTGAAGTGCTTTGGAAAATGTGCAGACAAAAGCCTAGAATAACAAAATCGAATAAACTTAGTCATAAGGAACTGAAATTACTTGTGTGCACACATGCCTGCATATACACACATACCCCTTACCAAAATGACCCAACTATCATCCAGGCTAGAGCACAAATATGTGCGCAAAACCTAGCAATGAGTTATTTAGTGCATCCACCTGCTGTACCACATTTAGAAAAGGAGGGCCTGAGTCTGATCCCACAGGATCTTCTACACAGAAAAAGTTGGACCCATATTCCAGCACAAGTCAGACATGAAACAAGCACTAGTGTACAAGGGACTCAAAAGTATCCCAGGTTATGAAAATGCAGTTTTGAGGACACAGTGGTAAAAAAGCCTGAGCTGTGTTTACACTAGTTGGTAGCACAGGTGCAGTTGTACCATTGCTGTAATATAACACATTCTTCTTTTGACACGTGTGCTGAGACATCCACCCCACACCAGACCAATAACCTATAGGCTGCACCTGGAGGAAACCTAGGGTGTGCTAGGGCCTACTTGCAGACAGTAGCGGCGCCAGCTTTTTTGCCATCCTAGGCGCTGGCGCCGGGAGAGGCTGCCGCCGAAGTGCTGCCGAGGACCCCGGCGGCCAAAGAAGCTGCCGCCGGATGCTGCCGAGGATCCGGCAGTCGCCGAGGGACCTGAAATGCCGCCCCCCCCCCCCCCCCCCCGCAAATCCTGGTGCCCTAGGCGACCGCCTAGGGTCGCCTAATAGTAATGCCGGCCCTGCTTGCAGATAAGACGAGCTGGGGGGAGGAGCTGGGCAGGATCTCTAAAGAAAGGAAGGAGGCGGGTGGGGTGGATAACCTGCAGTTGCATTTCCTGATACAAGGGTAGGGTTGCCAGGCATCTGGTTTTTGACTGGAATGCCCGACCGCTAAAAGTCTGGTTGGCAGCACAGCAGAGCTAAGGCAGGCTGCCTGACATGGCTCCGCATGGCTCCCAGAAGCAGCTGGCACATCTGGTTCCTAGGCACAGGGGCATCCATGGTGGCTTCACGTGATGCCCCTGCCCCAAGTGCCGGCTCCGCAGCTCCCTTTGGCCAAGAACTGCAGCCTGTGGGAGTGGTGGGGGTAATGCCTGCAGGCATGGGCAGCACGCAGAGCCCCCTGGCTCCTCTGCCTAGAAGCCAGATATGCCGGCCATTTCCAGGAGCCGCCTGAGGTAAGCGCTGCCTGGCCAGAGCCCGCACTTTGAAAAAATCCTTCCCGCATCCCAACCCTCTGCCCCAGCTTGGAACTCCCTCCTGCACCCCAAACCCCTCATCCCCAGTCCTGAGCCCCTGTCTCGCACCCAAACTCCCTCCAAGAGCCCACACCCCCTCCTTTTAGTTCCTCTCCATTTTCTGTTACATATTGCTGTGCTCTTTATCTTGCAACAGTGACAAGAGCCAAATTCAAAAACTCTGGAGTAGAGAACCCAAGACTGGAAGTGTGACTCTGGATTGAGATCCATATTTCTGATGTTCATGGACCCAAATTCCAAAATTCAGATCCACAGGTGGATCTAGATCCCAATGTACCCATAGTTCAATATTGTTCCTATTGGGACCATCTCTAGTCTGGAAATTTGGGGCCTGATTATCTGCCTTGCGCCTTGTATAGCATGTTACTCCTGTACAAACTGAGCAAAACTGGGTGTAAAATACTATCAGGTCAGAATTCTCCACTCATTTACATCAATGGTAACATTTTTACACCCACTTTGCACAGATCAATGACTATGCAAAGTGCAAGTAGAGAAGACAGATAGTTTGGTTTTTAGGATACTAGCCTAGGACTAGATCTGGGTCCAAGTCCCTGCTCCACCACAGACATCCGTGTGACTCTGGGCACATCACAGCCTCTCTGTGCCTCAGTTTCTCACCTATAAAATGGGGGTAATAGGGATATGCTATCTTACCAGGGTTTTGTGAGTATAAATATATTAGAGTGTGAGGTTCTCAGATATATGGTCCCTGTTTCCATAATTACTAAAAAGAGACATGCCAGTGGGTCATCAGAAGTTTTTAGATAATGCTGACCAAGTTTTTTCAATCTAAAAATATTTGATTTGAATTTGATTTCACTTTTGAGTAGAGCCATGAGAAACTTAGGAAACCAAAAAACCGCACCTAAAAACTCAGGTTTCAATGTAGCTGAAACTTGGGCTAGATTTGTGCGAGTTTTGTCTGGGTTTGGAAAGAGCTTGGGTGGAATGTCAACCAAACAAGAGCTGAGGTTTCAGCATTTTATGGTTTTGAATGGAAATCATCAAAGTGAATCCTATCAGTATGAAGTTAAAATTTGGGGAGTTTTAACTCAAAGTGAAGCCTCCAAATGAAACACAGGCAAGGCAACTCCTGCCTGCTGATACTGGGGTGGCAGAGTGAGGGAAGCTGGGGGGCTGACCTTGCCTGCCCCCGCATGCATCTCTGATCTCCATCCTTCCACTACATAAAATTTTACCCTCCACTCTGCAAGCAGAATCTGTCACATTTTGTGCATCTTCAGTCTTGAGTAAACCAGTTAGCCTGTCCCTACACAAGTTCACCATTGCCCTATTCTCTACCTTAGTTTGGAGGGATACTATGAATATTGTGGTGGTGTTGTTTAATTGTATCTGAAAATATCAACATTATAAGTCAGATTCGCAGCAAGTGCATTGCTTCCATAGACTTCAATGGAGCTATATTGATTTACACCAGCTGAGGATATGGTGTTTTGGGTGAACATTTCAGCAACACTGATTTACAAAGCAACATGAAAGACTTACTTTAGAAGCCGAATATATAGTATATAATGGACAAGGAAAGGTGCCCAAACCAGAAGA
This sequence comes from Macrochelys suwanniensis, assembly GCA_033296515.1. NCBI lineage: Eukaryota > Metazoa > Chordata > Testudines > Chelydridae > Macrochelys > Macrochelys suwanniensis. Next base: position 46,124,602 of record CM065780.1, read on the forward strand.
AAGGTTCAGAATAAGTCCTTTTTGTCTGAAATTCAAATTAAATTGTCACATTACATTTGCCTTTTGCTGTATTACAGTAGGATCTGGGTCCTGCACAAGATTAAATCTGCAGTCTTTTCCTCTATAAGGCAGAACTCTTCTATTATACAAACAGAATAGGCTACATTCTCAAAGAGAGTCCTTAGAGCTTAATTAGGCACCAGCAAATACACAGACAGGAAATTTTAGAAGTGTATTTTAAGTGAATAGTACAACTGGAACCATGGGGGATTTTGCTCATGGTGCTGTACATGTGAGCATGACTATTGTGAAATATTTGAAAAATTCAGAGAAAATAATTTATGCTTATAACTGCTCCTTAACCAAACCATTTCTCTTCCCACTTCCTTCATTTGTGCCTTAATTTTCCCTATCACAGTAAAAAGCATCTCAGCTATTTTCATAATAACCAAAGGGGAAACTAGTAAAAGGTAAAAGCTTGTCTTTATTGTTGCTGAAACAAAAGTTTACTGTATCCTAAAATAAAAATTTTCTACTCACCCTTTTTAAATTCTAACAGATGGAAATTTAGTTATCAGAATTATGTTTTAATTATATGTTCCCTTGAAACAGATAAGAAAAGGAACACTTTACTCAAGGAGCTGAATTAATTGCGCTTATTAAATCCAGTTATTGTAACTTATATTTAACACTTAAATACTATTATTCCAAACTCTACAGCTACCTTTAGCAAATACTAATGTGCACAAAGGCATATGCATGCCTAATTAGACTCATAATAGGCAGGTTTACATATGATATACAAGCATATCTTTTTTGTAAACTTAACCCAGTATATTACATCGTCTGACCTGCTCTATATTTTACCTTTTTGTTACAGTTTCTACCATTTGTTCACACAGCAGCAGGAGAAATAAATTATACTGAGCATTGACACACCAGGAACTTGAGTAGTTATTGCAGAACTAATTGGAGCTAGCAAGTATTTGCTAGAATTAGAACCCACAGAAAGCTTAAGGGAAAAAATGGAATTTTACCTTGGCTCCATTTGTTTCAAAATTATCCGTGTCATCTAAAAGAAATAAAAGGGCTATGTGTTACATTCCCTCTCCATGCGCTTTGTCTCTTTTTTTGATTGTTTTGTTGTTTTTTTAAACAGAGAAAATGTGCTAACACATTAAGTTCTGAAAGCACAGGGGGTCTGAGCCAGAGCAGGTAGGTTAAAAATACTTTGAAATTTTGGGGAAAGACTAGAAATGTTACCGGCACAGATTAGAACACATTGAGTTGAACTGTTGTCCAAAGTTTCCAAGGGTCAGTTTGATATGCAATGTTCTCGGGCTTATGCAAATCTTCTCCAAACTATCTGAATCTCATGAGTCTGCAATATTGGATTAAATATCTCAATCTGTTTCTTGGTTTTTCAGCATTTCCATTTCTGGTCCCAACTAGGATCAGATAGTGCAAAAACACGACGTTTTCCCTTGTCTTTTCAACTTTTTCAAGCCTCAGTGTAAAAGCTTTAAGTTCATTTTGAATTTCAAATGTTCGGGTTGGATCTTAAATATTCAGTCACCCATCTCTATCACTGTTTTAGCAAAGCACTTAGTTATGTGCTCAAGTCCATCCCTATTTAGTGAAGCACTTATGCACATGCTTAACATTAAGCATGGACTTGAGTCCCTTTGAACTCAATGGGACTCCTCATGTGCTCAAAGACTTACACATGTGCTTAGCTTTTAAGGAGAAGAGCCTTGACAGACAACTTATAAAGAAATGAAAGGTTAGCAATGTAAACTAGTGCAGATAAACTAGTTCCGGTCAGTGAAGGGAGAAGGTGCTAGTCATAGTGGGCAAAGTGGAAAAAGGTCGAGAGATGAGTGGCTGGAAGACAACAATATGGAAATTTGCCATGAAGTTTCACTGGAACAAGGAGGGCAGAAGAGAGACTACAGTGTCAATGAAAGCAGATGACACAGAGGACATCCTGCCCCTATCGAATACAATGGCAAAAATCCCATTAAATTCACTGGAGCCAGGATTTCACCCCAGGATGTTTAGAGTTTGCAGGAGGTCAAGAGCTTACATATGATCAGGACAAAATGAGAAACCAGCAGAAACATTTGAAGAGAAGATGGATCTAGTCAGAGACATGGTTAATTCTTGTACCAGCATTTGGAATAGACTGAAGGGGGCATGTGGCTTTGTGAGAGGCCAGATAGGTGGAGGTTGCAGTAATCAGGGAAAGGCATCATCCAGGCCTGGAAGGGAATTATTGTAGTGGAGGGGTAGAGAGGAATAGGCAGATTTTGTGGAAGTTTTATAGAAAGAAATGGCAGAAATAAATTGTTTATTTTAGTTGAACAATATGAAAGGATTTATACTTCAAACCTTGAAGAATAAATCATTTGCCTAACCAGCTAACACTGCTTATTTTGGCTTGTTCCACTTCTACACACTTTAATTTAGCCTTTTAGCTGCCCTCTTCCCTCCCACCCCCAAGAATTATTTTGGGGTGTGTGCTCTATTTTAAAATCCAGACACATTTCAAGAAGAGAGATTCTTTGGTAAGCAGTCAAAGCAATTCTCAGAGCAGAGCCTTTAAGAAAGTATGTGGTGTGATCAAACAGGCCAAATTGGGGGAGGTAGGTATGTTAGATATGGGGAGGAAACTCTTAACAATTAAAGAGGAGAGTCTGTCGATAAAGGCCTCTCATGTCATGTTTATAAAGATATTAGCTAAGGTTGAGATGAACCATGAAGCATCTAGTTGTAGCTCAGGATAACATGTTGCCCCAAACAGCAGAGCAACAAACCTTAATCAGAGCTGAGGAGGTGGAGAAATACTGTGCTCTAAGCAAAATTAGAGCTGGCCAGAGAACAGTGTTGTTTTGAAACAACTTATGAGGTTTTGAAATCTGTCTTCAGAAGATTTGGTCAATCTGCAATGACTGTTTTCACAAGGTCGAATGGCATCACATCCATTTTTGAAGCAAAAAGGTCAGGTTTTCAATCTCTCTCTATCTCTCTCTCTCAGGCCAGTGTGGACAAGAAGCTTTCCTGTCAACGGTTTTGTCAAAATTGTTACATTTTTGCAAAACATTTTGGTTTTGCCAAAACAGCCTATTTAGACAACCAAAAATATTTGTTGAGAACTTTCTGACCAGCTTTAATCAAAATGTTTCACATGTAGCAGAACCTAGCATGTTAATTAGACTCCTAAAATAATGCTTCCACTATGGCTCAGGATGAGCAGCTAAAAAGCCAGCCAAAATGCAAGGAAATAAGAAAACCCATTGTCACTGTTTGAAACAATATCTTTCTCTGGTATAAATACATGTATTTCTTTATACACTGAATGTGTGTGGTACCTACCTTGGTAACAGAGATAATGTTGCAGCTGATAAGGTTCTGTTGGAAACAAGAAAATAATGCAAATGTAGACACATTTTGAGGAGTCACTTAGCTGGCATTTATAACATGAGGATTCAGTTTGCAAAAACTTCTAATGGAACATCCAGAGTAAAAATAATTCAAAAGGAGGCTGCAAAAATGCATGCACCTTTACCAAGACTGTACAAGCAAATAACTATTTTCCTGCACAATTATCCAATTTGTCATTGTATGTTCATTTGTATGTATGTTTATTTAGGGCCCAGTTCTCCTCCCACTGAATTCAACAGTGAAACTTCCACCAACCTCAATGGACACAGGATCTGTCCCTTAGTAAATGGAACCTCCGGTCCTAATTGTTACATTGCAATAAAAACCAACAGTACTACAACGTAATCCTACCTCATCTGTGTCTGTTCCATTAAGAAAACGGCATGGAAGAGGATTATGAAGCATTCCAACATTGTTAACTAATCAGGAAGGAAACAGAACAAGAACTATATTTGGATGAAGTGCATAGTTTAGCTGGTTAAACAAAAGGTTTCTCCTTAAGAAGCTTTTAAGCTGTATGTGAAGAGAAATGCTATGTTAGTGACCCATCTTGTTCCCACTGAAACCAACGCCATCGATATTGACCTCAGTAGAAGCAAAACCGGGCTATTACTGGATTTTTTTGATTCATTAAAGGATACTTAAAAATACTTTGTTCCTATTCATATCTCTCCAGTTAGCTTTAACCAAAAGTTCATTTCTAGTGGCTTTCAGGTTCAATGCAAGAATTCAATGCAAAAACACAGCTGTAAAACAAATGCTGAAAATGAATTCATTGAGACTAAACAGGGAGAGTCACCACATAAAATGGACACTACTCAGCAGGTGGTAGTTTGGCTTAGATGGTAAAGAAATTACTGTACCCTATTATAGAAATAGGGAACCCATAGAGTGCCTTGATTCACCTCTACAACCTGTATAATAAACAACCAAAAACAGTGTATTAAGCAAGTGCACACTTAGTTTTAATAGCATCTGCATGTTAAAACCGGCTTGTTAGTTAGTGTCATATACACCATGTTCTAAAACAAGTGATGCCAATTTGTAGTTGCATAGTAAGCTTTTACTTAAATGCATTTGTATTTATATAATGTATTATCAAAATACTCTTCAATTAATGAGTCTATAACTTACCCAAAACGCCAATTTCTAAGCCCTGAAGACTTTCTTCAATATTCTCATATATGTAATCTTTTGTAAAGTCAGCTTGTATGATCTTCACGTTTCTACCTGTGACCTGTTCTGTAATTAACAACACAAAGTGTGTTTATATATAAATAGAGAGAGAGAATTGTAATCAAGAGGAATGAGCCACATAACTTGGTTCACCCTTTTGTATTGTACTCTATACTATATGCAGCTGTTTCAACTCCCTTGCTTTTTAAGAGTAATCAAAATATAAGCAAAAGGCACTTTCTGTAACACATTTTTTAAGGAAAATGTAGGGTCAATTTCTGCCTTGAAATCTATGGGAGCTCTGCCCAAATATCAAGACAAAATGTAGTCCCCTAACTAGAAATAATATAAATCATGCAAAACTTCTAACATTTCCCCCCAATTATTTTAATGTTTATAAGAGAAGGGTTGCAATTTATTGAAAATGAACATGCTGATGGATCTTGGACGTAAACTCTATTTTATACAATTATTTTAAAAGTTTGCCTCTTTGTAAGATGAACATTTTAACAAGCAGAACTGGACTTTGCTTTTGGGGGCAGGTTGTGAAACAATATTTTGCTGCCTCCCTCTGAAATATAGCCGATTTGTGTTATTCATAATCACACCATTGTAAGGTGGGCCATCCTAAGGATTTTGGGAAGGATTATTGAGGCAACTCTTTGGGCTACACCTCAACTTTGACTCATTTTACATAAAAGGGAAATGGGAGAATCTATAATCTCTCCCCCTCTCCCACACCTACCCCTCCTCCTGCAGAAGTGGAATCCAGCTGCAGAATCCTGTCTCTGAGTTGTTTGGTTTATATCCCGTTTACATTTTCAATGCTGTCTTCACATAGAAGAGAGGCTGACTGACTGACTTCAAAAATGAAAGCTGAAATTCTCTGTTGGAGAGCTCAAATTATAACTCTGCTAACAAGGGGGCTCACATGAGAAATATTTACTACTAAACCGGCTTTCAGGTTTCATGATCGTCTTGAACCTCCGACCAGGTTTGTTGAAAGATTTGCTAAGTGAATCTAGGACCAGTTGAAAGGGTTTCTCCTCCTCCCTTTCTTGAACGGTGATCTGAACACACACATTTGTCAACAATGGAAATGCAGAGACCATTTCAGGTGCACATAGACTCCAGAAAGTCTAGGAGCTCCCTTCAGTGAAACGGAAACTGATTCTATAGTAGGGGTTCTAAAACTGGGGGTCGGGACCCCTCAGGGGGTCGTGAGCTTATTACATGGGGGGTTGCCAGCTGTCAACCTCCACCCCAAGTCCCGCTTGCCTCCAGCATTTATAATGGTGTTAAATATATAAAAAGGTGTGTTTAATTTATTAGGGCGGGTCGCACTCAGAGGCTTGCTGTGTGAAAGGGGTCGCCAGTAAAAAAGTTTGAGACCCACTGTTCTATAGCTATACAGAATTGGACTTTGTATCTAACTTTCCTATGCGTTTCTTTTATGTCATCAGCTAGTGTTACCGGAGCTTGGCCTATTGGTGAGTGGAGAAGGGAGACCCTAATTTCCCCAGAAATTTCAAGCTTCTAATTCCACTTCAGTTATCAGCAGATCTTCAGATTTGGCAAGAGCTTGCCTCTTCTGTACATCTGAGCTCTGCTTGGGGCAGGACAGCAGGGAGGCTTCAGGAAGCCAATTATGGCTCTGTGAGCCGGTCTGTGCCAGCCCTGGCATGAGTTAGAGAACCAGTGTTATGGAGTGGTTCCCTCCCTCCCTGCCCCCCCCCGCCCCCCCCCCCCCCACACACACACTCACACTCACACACACTCTGTGGGGTGAAAATGGCTGGTGCAGGAGCCAGCTCCATCAGGTTTATGCCAGCCGAGTCCCCGCACTTGAGTAGCACAAAGGAGCCGGAGCGAATTGCAGAATCTAGTCCTAAATTTACAGGGAAAGACTCCGGCAGCAGCACCTTTCCTCACTACAGTGAAAGCCTCTGGCAGCATGGAGCTGTTAAAGCCTTTCTCTGCTGCCTCCCCTCTTCCAGAACCTTTCACTGACAGACGTAGCTGCACACCATAGTGTGGACACCCGGTTGAAAAGGGACCCTGGCAGCTCCGGTCAGCACTGCTGACCGAGCCACTAAAAGTCTAGTTGGCCACAGCAGGGCTGGCTGGCTCTCTGCCCAGCTCTGCGCAGCTGCCGGGAAGTGACCGGCTTGTCCCTCTGGCTCAGGAACGGCCATAGGAGCTCCACACGCCCCTGCCCCGAGCGCCTGGGAGCTGCCTAAGGTAAACGCCGCCTGTAGCCTGTGTCCCAAACCCCCTCCCATACCCCTGCCCCAGCTCAGAACTCCCTCCCACACCCAAACTCCCTCCCAGAGTCCACCCCTCCCACACACACCCCCCAAACCCCTGTCTCAGCCTGGAGCCCCCTCCTGCACCTCAAACCCCTCATCCCAAGCCCTCACCCCCCTCCCACACTTCAACCCTCTGCCCCAGCCCAGTGAAAATGAGCAAGTGAGACAGGGTGGGGGAGAGCGAGTGATGAAGGGAGGGGGGATGGAGGGGGGGGTGGAGCCTCAGAGAAGGGACAGCGCAGGGTGGGGCTTCAGGGAAGGGGTGAGCAGGGCAAGGGTGTTCAGTTTTCTGCAGTTAGAAAGTTGGCAGCCCTCTGTGACGTCTAGCTATACATACATTACTCACTGCCTGCCGCCCAATGGTTTGTAGTGTAAACATAGCCTTAGTTTTATGGTTTGATCAATGTTTTACATATACTACACAAAATGTATTACATTAGTAGCCTAATAGATATAACGGCTCTACTTGTCTGCATAAACTCAATCTCTTTTTTTCTCAAATATTATCTTGATTTTTTAAAAGGCCTTCCTGTCTGAATAGGTGGAAATTTTACTCTACATTACAACACTGAAAATAATTTTTTTTTTATTCTGGATTTCTGCCCATGTAGAATTCCAATTCTGGGAACTCCTATGGCACAACTATAACTCATGGGGCTGAATGTGTCTAATCCTTTTCAACTCACTTCCTATACTGGAGGAGGAGGTGTTCGCTATTTGTTAAAGTACTTGACTAAGAATAAGGAGGTGTCGATTCCATGACTAACCCTGCCACACATTTATGTGACTGTTTAAAAATTAATCTCTGTGCCTTCGCAAAGTATTCCTGTCAGTTGGGGATAATGATACTCATCTACTTCACAGAGTGGTATGAGAGTTAATGTTTTGTAAACACTTTGGGAAAAGAATCCTGGGTCTCCTGAATCCAGTGCCCTATTACACCTCACTGCCTGTCACAGTTATCTTCAGATTTAAACACTTACCAATTTCAGTGGCTACTTTCTGCAGTTTTTCAAGTGTTCTGCTTATCATAACAATATTTAATCCATGTTTTGCCAGCTACAAAAGAGGTGTTCAAAATTATTAAAACTGATGACATTCTGGTGATGAGAACGTTAAGTGACTTTTTTAGCTTTCAAGACTCTGCATTTTATTTAATATTTCATTTACTTTCAGGCACCCATCACTGTATTATCTGGAGACATGACAAAAATTAAAACCAAGCAACACATTAGTTAAACTGCTTATAGTAGCTGCACAAACGTCCCCTCCCTATACGATCCTGACCCATCATAACAAAACCCTCTGAGTGTCAACCTATAGCCAAACAAAAGGTTTGCCAAAACAATGTCCCTTGAGCCCTTCTCTGAAAGGCTCTAATTAACTGACAGAAGGAGAGCAATTCCACCTGATATTTCCAGTGAGGGGCTTTTTGCTGTAGAACTGACTTCCCCATTAATTCACCAGAACCTGAATTTGTTGACCTCCAGGTCACTCTATAATATTTCATCTTTTTCCAGCGTGCTTCCCCCCACCCTGAGAAAAGAGGCTAAATGGGTTGTACTGAATAGTGGGAGGGTCTTAACTTTGGGATGAGTTTTAAAAGGACTATATATTTTGGACTTTGGTTAGAATTTATATTATATAATATATATCCCATGCCCCTAAAACTTGAATGAGAGAATTTTTAAGTAAAGTGAAGTAAATAAACAAGCAAAAGTTTTTGTGCACACAAAAGCACATCCATAAAAATGTAGGCAAGAATTTAGGTTTGTAGATGCAAACACTTTTTAACATAAGTCTGTTTATAGTTGGTGAGGTAATGTGAAAATAATCCAAAACAAATAGTAATATTCTTCCCTTATTCTTATGGCTTCTTGTGGTAATTCTTGGCCTAGCAGCAGTCAATTTGCAGGCAGCCAGCCTAGAGCAAAGTGGGGTGAGTTGTAGCTCGCTACTTTAATGAGCAGCCTGCTTTGTCTCTCTCTGTTTTTGGGATCTCCTGTGTTATAATTCTGAAGTCTAAGAAATAAAGTAGTGTTAGGTTGCAACCTTCCAGCAAGAGTATTTTATGTTTTTATCTAACTTCTCTGTGTGTGTGTGTATATAAATATATACACACCATGAACATAAACATTTCCACTCCCAATTAGAGCTTTGTGCACAGATTGAAAGGCGAATATGCCCCAGCTTGTAGAGTATATGTTTTTAACAAGCTGAAGTTGCACTAGAGCTTGGATGCATGATCAGAAGAGAGAGTTCAGCTGAAGCTAGAAAGCTGCCCACGGAAGCAGGGAGAGGCAGAGTTAAATGAATGTGCACAAAGATACTTCATCTGAAAGTACCAGGTTTACTTAGAGAATAAGAAACAAGCTGACGAAGCCCACACACTGAAAAGGCATTCATTTCTGTAACTGACTCCCTGCAATGCTTCTCCCCCTAAATCTATTTGAGGGAAACAGTTTGTCCCATTGAGCTTCCCTGAAACAATGAAAAGAATGTTAAGAAATAAGGACCTTTGTTTAAAAATTCGCTACATCGAGAGTATGAGGGGGAGATTGTCCACTAAATGTATTGGAAACAACCATTTGCATTTTCAGCACAAAGACCATTCTCACAGTTCTGAGCTTTTGGAGACTCTTACATAATTGTCCGGTGCTACAAAGAGACATGCAAACACTTAGACACTGTGGCATTTTGAAAGCTCATTTTAAGGGCTGCATTTGAAGTACTCAGGAAGAGAACTCTAATTGTCTACGTACTGGCAAATTTCCCTTTGTCCACATTAAGCTTGACTCAAGCTGTTTCCAATCCATTCGGAAGGCAACGGAGACATGGTCGCTGTTTCCATGGTCACTCATTCCAAGTTGTAATTTGGGGACCATTTAGATGGGTTTTTTACGCATTGAAATCCATGCTAGTAATATAAATATCATCATCAAAAATTGAGCTATTTTTCTGAGCTTCTGTTTTAATAAATGCATTTCACTGATTTTTATTGCAGTTTGCTGAAAAAAGTAAATAATAATAATTTTCATTACTAAGACCTTGCATGCCAAATTTCAGCCAAGAATAAATGTTTATGGCCAGCTAATAAAACCCTAATAAACAGTGATCATTATGGAAGAGTGGGCAACATTTTAGCTTCTCTATAGCAGGCTCAAAATGTGACGTGATGATGGCCAATTTTTAATGCAAAAGAGAGAGGGAAAATACCACTGTACTTGGGCTTGTATACTATGGCCTTGTCTGTACTGAGAAAATTCATTTTTAATCAGTCATGTTTACGAGCAAAGTCATGTTTAACATTCTATTAGGAAAAACATCTTCGTTAAAATACTTTCTAAGACAATGCATTTTCCTAGTACAGACAAGGCCTGGGATGCAGCTAGAGAATAGAATTTCCCACTGCGGATGAGAGCAAACCCCAGCTTCCAGCATTAAGCCACATAAACCTGTTTGTATTAGGAAATCCTGACTCCCAGTGGTAATGGATTTAAATGCTCATGAACTTCTGGGATTCCTAAAAGGCAAGATCATCATTACTACTTCCAGCAGTGACAAATGTCTAAGCATGTTGAAACAGGTTAATAGAAGGCTTAGGCAGGCATTGTAGTGTGCAACGAAAGGCTTTCACACACATCAATCCAATAAAAAAAACTATGCCTTATAGTGCATTTTTGCAGCTTCCAGAATGAGCCACGTTTTCAAATAGCTAGAGCCACATGCAAAACTGCATAGATTTTGGGCCTCATTGGTGCATGCTATTACTGCAGTTGCGCTCACAAACTGGCAATACTCAGATTAGATCATAAGAACTTAAAATTGCAGAATTATGATTTATGGAAAAGTTGTTCTAGATTTCTAGAGGTTTGTAAAAGCTATTACATATTTTTTTTCCCCTCTAAGGTCTATACAGTGGTATTTTCGCCAGGCATCCCCACTCATTTTTTTTCTTTTAAATTCTCGCGGTTAAAACCTGTGAGACCTGTCTGACTCAAATCTCTCAACAATTATGTGGCCCAGAGGAAATAGGATAGGAGAGCAGAATTGCAAAAATGAAGCTCACCAAAAGGAGAAATGGATTCTGCAAAACTGCTTTAAAATGTTTCCTCCAGTGCTACTGCTACAACAAACCTAAAATATTTGTGTCTGCAGAAGGATTTAATAGGAGACTCCTGCAACACTGTAAAATAGTGAATCAACTAGAACAGGGCACCTCGAGCCATAATTAATTTTCACCAGATTGTAAATAACATGCTAAGTTTTAACAAATCACACAAAAGTTTTCCCAAACACCAACGCTTACATTATATGAAACGCCTCGCTCTCAAAAATGATCTAATGAAACCTGATTTAAGCAAATAAACCTTAAATGTTTAAAGATATGAAGCTATTAATAAACAAGGAAAGCTGTAGTCAAAAATTGCCCAGTTCAGCTGAGCCCTTGACCTCCAGAGACCTGTACTTTCACTTCAGCTCAGCAAGTTCAGGGTGTTTAGAAATGCTGAGCCACAAGCCTTACATAAATATGGGTCTTCATATTAGCTGAGCAAAGCAGAAGTGCTCAGCCAGTAATACTCACAGAAGTCTGTCCCTGGACATCATTCCAGGAAGATAGAAGTGTCAAGCCTGTAAACTGCCAAAGGCCAGTGCGTTGACATGCTAAAAGTGCAGTGTAGTGACTTCATAGAGGCCTAAGACTTGACATAATCCCAGCAAGCTGTGGCTGCTGAGCCAGTAATTCTCACAGAGACCTGTGCCTTGAGATCAGTTTAGCAAGTCTGAAGCACTGAGCCCTATGCCTGGACATCAGCCTCAAGCACTAAAGGTCCAGAACTAGAGGACCTCACAGAAATCTGTTCCATGAAATCAGCCAGCAAGCTAGAGCCAAGTAACCTCAGAGCGGTCTTCGCCTTGCTATCAGACTAGCCAGCTTGAGGAACTGAGTCAGTATTGTCACAGAGGCCTGTTCCTTAGAAGCTGGAAATGCTGATTCAGAGACCTCACGGGAGTCTGGTCTTTCACATCAAGCCTACACGCTAGAGTGCTCATCCAGTGGACTCACAGAGGCCTGAACTTTTTATACAAATCCAGAAAACGATAAGTGCTGAGTCAATTGCTTCCACAAGCCCTGTGACATTAGCAAGCTATAACTGTCCTGCCAGTAACACTATGCCTTGACATGCATCAACCCAGAAAACTAGATATACTGAGCCAGGAACCCTCACAGGGACCATCGCTCGCCATCACACCTGCAGAGATCTGTCCTCTGTTATAAACCCATAAGTGCAGAGGTGTTGAGCCAATACCCATATAAAGGCCTTTTGGCTTCAACCCAGCAAACGAGAGGTGCTGAGGAGACATCAGTGAGACCTGTTCCTTCACATCAGCCCAGAGAACATGAGGCACAGAGTCAGTAACCTCAGAGGGGCTTATACTTTGATATCAGTACAGCAAGTCAGAGGAGCCATGCCAGAAACTTCAAAGGGTCAGAGGTATTTAACCAGTAGCCTCACAAAATCCTGTGCCAGCCAAATGAAGATGCTGAGCAGTGAGCTCACAGAGGCCTCTGCCTGGCATCTGCCCTGTAGATTAGCTGAGCAGGGTTTAAATCAATAAGGCTACTTGTGGAGTAAATAAATTCAGCATAAATAAAGATGGCGGAATCTGATTCTTACTCAGGGCCAGCTCTAGGATTTTTGCCACCCCAAGCAAAAAAATGTTGGCCGCCCCCACCCCCCGTTTTTTTCTTGCTCCCCCCACCCCCGCCTCAACTCCGCCCCCTCCCAACCCCTTCCCCAAATCCCCAGCCCCGCCTCCTCCCCTGCACGTGCTGCATTTCCCCCACCCCATTGCTTCCTGTGGCCCCCCCGCAATCCCCCACCCTAGCTCACCTCTGCTCTGCCTGCTCCCCTGAACATGTCGCCGCTCCACTTCTCCCCTCTCCCTCCCTCCCAGCTGTTTCGTGTGTGGTAAGCCTGGGAGGGAGGGGGAGAAGCCGAGCGGCCGTGGCCTGCTCAGGGGAGCAGGCGGAGGCAGTTTTTCAATTAAAACTGAGATTATGTCATAAACATTTGTTTCCAGGAGTAGGGGCATTAAGTAACCCAGCATGGAACTTGCAATAAAATTGTAAGAGTTGACAATGCTATTAAATACTCACCCCTGTGAGGTAGATATTATTATCCCAGTGTTAAAACTGGGGAAATTGAGGCCAAAAGGTTAAGGCCAACACTTTCAAATTTGTGTTTAAGGTTAGGCACCCAAGTTGAAATATTTGGCATAAGTGACTTGCTCAAAACCAAACAGCAGGTTAATTGATAATGGAACCCAGGTCAATAGATTTTCCAGTCCCAAACCTAGTCTATTAGACTATATTGTCTCTTAAAGTTTATACTATATAATTATTACAGAATGCATGAAATCTTTAGGATCACTCAGTACTTTCCTGTGATTTTCTTGGCACTATGGAAGCAGTTGGGGCTATTTCATGTCATTCTTCTAATTTTGAAAGTGAATGTCATATCACTAGGTGATAACATGAGTTATGCATATACACAGAAGAAAGATTAGGTCCTTAAGCATGTATAATGTTCTTAACTGTAGAATCAGTTTACTAAGTTGCAGAGAATGTTGGAAGGGAAAAAATTTCCCATTCACCAATATTTCCACTTTGATTTTATAGGTGCTTTACTTACCTCAAGGGAATATGCTTTTCCAATTCCATCTCCTGCTCCTGTGACCACTAGGGGGAAAAATAAATGTATAACTTTCTTTTGTTCATCCTTTCATTATTCAATCTTCATGCTTCAGAATTTCCTAAATACTAATGTTCAGTGCTCAAAGCGCTGGACTAAAAGTGCAAACTTTAGTCTCTTTTTAGTTTTTTCCCAAGGAACCTGCTTCCACTAATCAGTGATTATATGCATTGTACAGAAAGTCTGTCTTATAATTCCCCTGAAAGTGCAAGCAGAACAATAATTTGTACCAATGGGATTTCATTCTAGATATTTCATTTATTGGCATCGTGACTTTTTCAACTAAGTATAATTATCCCCTTATTTAGCTCTTTCAATTTCAAGGTATTTTAATAACATAGACTTATTAATCCTTGTAGCAACCCTATTAGGTACAGTTAGATCAGTATTATCTGCATTATAGATGGAGAAACTGAGTCAGAGACAAGCTAACTACCAAATGCCTGTGGTTAGGAAGACATTTCTTGTGTCGGCATGTTTTGGCATAATTGTCCATGCTGGCTCTGCATTTTTTCTGAAGTATCGGTTTCTGAGCAGTTGGAGACAGGATACCAAACCAAACCAATGGACTCAATTCTTTTCTGCAAAAGAATTTTACCAAAATATTCTAATATCTCAGGAAGAGATTTTTCAGTGGCACAAAGGGGCAGTTAGGAGCACAACCTGATTGAAAGTAATGGGAGGTGGATCTCTTGAAAATTCCAGCCTTACCTCATGTTTAAGTACCTGTCACGAATACCACCAGTTCAGAGGAGTCTTCAGGTGACCTATAAAAATGCCACCGAGTTTCCTCCTCACACCAACTAGTAGCAAAACCAAAGGGTGCAATGAATGAATTTGGTCCTGCCACTCTCCACTTCTCCCCACCCGAGACACAGCCAGAGCTGAGTAGCATGCCAGGCCCTTTGCCTCTTCCCCACTCTACATGGCTCAGACCAGCCTACAGGAATGTTCACACTGCAATAAAACACCCTGCAGCTGGCCTGGGTCAGCTGACTCGGACTCAGGCTGTGGGCTATAAAATTGCACTGCAGCAGTTTGGACGCTGGCACCTCCCACCTTGCAGGGTCTCAGAGCCCAGGCTCCAGCTTAAGCCCGAATGACTACAGCACAATTTTATAGCTCCACAGCTCCACATTTGATGCCTAAGCCTGAGTTAGCTGACCCAGGCCAGCTGTGAGTTATTCATTGTAGTGTGGACAGAGTAGCAGGAGTAGTTCCCCCAGTCTCCAGCTAGCGCAGAGGATGCAGGGAGTGAATCCAGACCTGCCAGTCCTCACAGCCCAGTGAGGAGCTACTGGTGTCATGGACCACCCCCTTGCACTATCACATTCACTCTGCTCGTGGACCTCACCGCTGAGCACCATGACCCTTTCATGATCCATCCTCCTGTTCCTCATCCTCATCTCTCTGTCCCCCTTGCATCGCTCTCTTTTTGCCTCTATCTTCCCTTCAGTCTCTCCTCCATGCTCCTTTGCTCTGGCAAATCCTTCCCCACCACTCCGGTCCCATCTAGTCCACTTCTACCCCACCTTAAAATACAATATCTTAATTTTTTAGAGAACAATGTTTAAAGATGCTACGATCCCCAAGCAGGACATACACAGAGCACAACCAAAGCAAATTCGCCACTACGTATGTCAAGTATCAGAGGGGTAGCCGTGTTAGTCTGGATCTGTAGAAGTGACAAACAGTCCCGTGGCACCTTATAGACTAACAGATGTATTGGAGCATAAGCTTTCGTGGGTGAATACCCACTTCTTCAGATGCATGCAGTGGAAATGTCCAGGGGCAGGTATATACAATATTATACCTGCCCCTGGACATTTCCACTGCATGCATCTGAAGAAGTGGGTATTCACCCACGAAAGCTTATGCTCCAATACGTCTGTTAGTCTATAAGGTGCCACAGGACTCTTTGTTGCCACTACGTATGTGTAACCCTTCTCCCTCCACTCTCCTACCCATTCTCTTCAATTTTGTCTTCACACAGCCTATCATCTCTTCATTTGGCTTGAAAAATCCTTGGGGCGGGGACCCAGCAACTAGAATGCTTTGGGTGCCATATAAACAATTTGACCATCGGGAACAAACTGAATAATTCCCAGGTAGCCCCAAGAAGTCTTCATAATAAATGGAATGAAATGGGCAATATGAGCATTAAAGGATTTTGTTTTGAGAGAGTCTCTGGAAAATATGGATTTGGATAGACTGAATTATGAGAGTTTTTAATGCCAAGATTAGTTGTTAATACATACATCACTCCCCTATTTCATATGGAGCCATGAGCCCTTCAGCAAACAAGCAGTGATTGGTTAAGTTTCCCAATGGACCAATAGTTAAAAAGCAGTAGTCTTTTAGGCAAGGCAGCAGATTTGACAGGTCTAGATCTGCCAATTTTAATTCTAGTGCCGTAGAATACCCTGCTTCATGTGATGCAATGAACTGCTTAAATAAACCTAACAATCTTCACTGAGCCCATTGACTTAAATGGGGTCAGGATTTCAACCAGAGAACTTCAACTTCATGAAATCCACTTCCCACACAGAGAGTCAGCGCTAGACTTGTGCCCCCACTGAAGTCCCACTTAATTCTTCAATGTAGGGTTTACAGGTTATTTCAGTAGTGCCTGGGCGCAGTGCTGGCCTTCTGAAAAGGTGTGGATGCCACCCATCAGTAACAAAATGTAACATGTGCAGCGAGATGTGATCTACTCCCATTAAAGTAAATGAGACCAGGATCTTGAGACTGCAATCTAGAGGGGAAAGTGTTTACACTAAAATTGGCATTTGATGCTGATGATGGCATCTTGCTATTAAGTGACCTCTTCTGTGATACTCGTAATACAGGAATTCAGAAACTGCAATAAATTCTCAATCCTGCTTAATGCTAGTAGTTTAACAATCCCCAAAAAACCCTCTATATTCAATATCAAGAAAATGTTTTATTTTTAAACATTGATATACTTCTTTTGAGAACATGTGGTACCTTTAAAATGGAGCAGATGTAAATGTGGATGTCAATGATATTATTATTGACAGGTAGCCACTTCAGGCAAATTACACTGAAACCAAGTTACTATGAAAATAGGAAACTAGCTTCCAAGGACAGGGACAAATGCTAATGGTAAATTAGTTGCTTCATAAATGCTATATCAGGAAACTAAGGATATAGGCAATGTTATAAAACTAAAGCACTTCCAGCAGAGAAAAGGTGATAGAACTGGGATGTGTGCAGTATAGGGAAGGATGAGATGGGAGTTAAATTCCATATATATGTATTTAAAAAAAGAACATATGGTGTTTTATAATCATTTTGATTATTTTCTTGTAATCCCAAGTACACTGAAATTTCTGGTTCATAAAAACTAAAATCAGTGGAAACCCCCCCCCCCCCCCGAAAAAGTTACAAGTTTAGTTCTTAAAGGGGCTAGGGGGAGAACCACTCATGATTAATAACACAGAAATTCATCACTCAATTAATAGCAATAAAAATGTGAAGAAAATTCCATTACCTGCCCATTCTCCCATTGACCGAAAGAAAGACTGAGGCAAAGCATTCCATACAGGTGGGAAAAAATACTTCAAAAATATAATGCATTTCACCAGAGTAAACAGACAAATTAGACCCCCCAAAAGAGTCAGCAGCTGCTGTTGGAACTCTCCCATGGTGAACAGATCCAGTGAGCTTGGATGAAATACCAACACTATCTTCCCCTTAACTGCCTCCTAGCGCACTGCTACTCTCTGAGCATTGGCACAGAAGTGTACAGTCTAATCAAATCCACTGGGTCATGTGATTTCCCCCCCCTCCCCCCAGAGTGCCAAGGGCTTAGATTAAAGTAAATTCCCTATACTACACTCAAATTGGTAAATTACTGGAAAAAATAAAACCAAACTAGGATTTCTAATACCTGGTTTTAGACAAGATGCCTTTTTTGGGAAAACATCCAGGAACAAAAAAGAATGTTCATAGAGACTAAAGATGGGCCTAACCCAAAACTCTGGATGAGAACACCTCCAAACTTGGGGGACATTCACATCCAGATTTTTGCTGCTGGACAAACTAAAATCTTTGATGAAGACACCTCAAAACTTTGGGCATGTTCATGTTGAACTAGGATCCTACTCTGTGGCCTGGACTCATCTCTAAATTCCCTGACAAAAACCTCTATATTAAATTACTTTTGAGGTTGAGAGTATATATCAGTAACTTAAGGATAAGAAATAGACAAGAATGTTGTAATTATCCCAAGAAGAATCACTAGAAATATAGAAAATTCATGGTTAAGTTTAAACTTATTATAAAGCCAAACATGTTAAGATATGAAAATACACACTTAAGGTACTCAGACAACCTTAACTCTCCTCTGTAGCAACAACATGAAGGGAAAAGAAATGAAAAACCAATCTTTAAATGTCAGTTTCATCTAATCTGGGACCAGAAACACCAAACTGCCTTAATCATATGCTTATTACAGAGCAGAATAAAGGTTGTTTATGTACCTGAACTATGCATTTACATATTTTAACTTGTATGGATTACTTTCAATTTAAAAACTCTTTTAGTCAAATAATCTATGGCTGAGGAATCCTGGCACGTGTATAGTTCCTCTCACACCACTGACTCATTTCCACCAAGAGAATAGCAGTATGCAGATTAGTTAAAGAGGAAAGGTGATGACTGATCACAATGGTCTTACTGCAGGCCCTGTTTATTAGTTTCTAATTAAAAAAATAACAATTATAAATTTCTTAAAGGACTCCTTTTTTAACTAATTGTAACTCAAAATTATTTAAAAATACTTGCAATTTCTCAGAAAATCCATTATGTACTCAGAGTGCTCTAAGTTGGGGAGGATATAGTGTTCTTCATACATAACAAGGAGATTGAATTCCTTCTTTAAGTCAAAATCTCAATACAACTTTGACTTTGGAGTTGCCACCAGAACCTCCATAACAACAAATGGAATTTTTTTATCAAGACCATCTCCCTACCAAAGCAGATTGTTTTCTACACTATATTCAAGTACATAAAAGGTTGTTACAAGGAGGAGGGAGAAGAATTGTTTTTCTTAACCTCTGAGGATAGGACAAGAAGCAATGGGCTTAAATTGCAGCAAGGGAGAAAAGAAGATACTTTCAAATGGAGGGGGGGAGAGGTTTTGTTTGTGGCTCTCTTGGTTGTTCCCTCTCCGAACAGAGAGAGAGGGAGAGAGAGAGACCAGGCAGGTAAAACATCTCCTAAAAACATACCTGAAATAATTCATCTAAGATTACAAAAATTGTAAGTAAGACAAGAAAATGC
Organism: Macrochelys suwanniensis; assembly: GCA_033296515.1. NCBI lineage: Eukaryota > Metazoa > Chordata > Testudines > Chelydridae > Macrochelys > Macrochelys suwanniensis. The sequence continues at coordinate 46,143,596 of CM065780.1, forward strand.
ATTAAATTATCTTTTGTTTTAGTTTGTAAATTTTCCCTATGCTAAGAAGTAGTTTTATTCCTGTTTTTTGTAACTGTAAAACTGAGTCCAAAGGGGAGTCCTCTGTGTTTTAAATCTTTTTATTACCCTATAAAGTTACCTTCCATCCTAATTTTGCAGGTGTAATCCTTTTACTTTTTCTTTATAATAAAGTTCTTAAGAACCTGATTAATTTTAGTGTCCTAGAAATAAAGGGTCTGGTTTGTACTTGCATTAAAGGCAATTGGTTCATATATTATTCTCAAGTCTCCCCAGAAAAGGGGGTGAAAGGGTTTGGGGGGATATTTTGGGGCAATAGGGACTCCAAGTAACCCTTTCCTGAATTTTTGTGTAAATCACTTGGTGGTGGCAGCAATACCATCCAAGGACAAAAAAAGAAATTTGTGCCTTCGGGAAGTTTTAATCTAAGCTGGAAATATATAAGTTTAGGGGGTCTTTCATGCAGGTCCCCACATCTGTACCCCAGAGTTCAGAGTGGGGAGGGAACCCTGATAGCAGGTTAGACAAACACCTGTCAGGGATGGTCTAGATAATACTTAGTCCTGCCATGAGTTTAGGGGACTGGACCTTTTGAGATGCAATATTTTCTAGTTGTCAGATCTGGAACATGAGCCTCAGGATTCTTAGGGTCTATTTCCAGCTCTGTCAATGACTGAAAGTGATGTTGGGGATTTCCCTTTTCTGGGACTCAGTTTACAAGTCTTGACAGGTTGCACTGTCAGATAGTGTCTCCTGATATTCAGCATCAGTTTTCCTTTTCTTACTCTCATCCAATTACTGCTAATACTATGACAGTCAATTCTCGTCTATCCTTGATCTTTACGACCTATACATATTTGTACAATTATAATATCCTCCCTTACCCAGTCACTGCTTATCCAAGGTCTGTGTACAGAATCTTTCCCTACAGTTACCTAAACATGTGGCCTGATTTTCAGAAGTGCTAAGCATACAGCAGTTCCCATTAAAGTCAAAGGGAGCTACTAGCTGTTCAACACTTTGGAAAAATCAGGCCATTTGTTTAGGTACCTAAATATGGACTTAGAAGCCTAAAATTGGGTACCAATTTTTTTAAAATCTTGGCCTATCCACAAAAAGAGAAAGATTGGTGCAGTGAGTTCTAAGAGTTTACAAAACATCTTAACACTTGGTTAAAACAACCTATGAGTTTGTATAAAACTAAGAGTAGGGTTATCTACTGGTGTATGGCAAGAGACATTAGAAGTAGTTTTGATTTAGTAAATGGATACTTTGGGTAAGGTATGTAAAGTTACCAATATCTGTCAAAATAATTCTGAATTTAATTAGCATTTCAATAATTCAATACTTGTTTAAATTTCTAACTTAAGAATTACATTTGGTTGAACAGTCCCTGAGATTCCTGTAGCTTTCACTGATCTAAAACTTGACTGGCAAATGGAGAAGCACTAGAATTAGGGATCACAATTTTCTATCTAGAAAGAAAATAGTAGATTATTGTTTGCCACTGTGTGATTAGACTTTGGATTTGGGATTTGATATCTTCTTGATAAGTTTTGATATCCTACATTAAGTTCATCCACATAAACTCTGCAAACATTACCACAGAATCACCTATTTTATTGTCTTAACTTCTTAATGATCTTTTATATCTACTTTGATTAATAAAACATACATATGTATAAGAATGATCAAGGTTTGTACTTTAGCTAAGCAACCCAAAATTCAAAGACTTCATCAGAAGCCTGGTATGCATAATTAGCTAATTAAAAATTACTTCAGCTATGATGTTGTTTTTTTACTGTAATGCATTTGACCTAGGGTTCACTTGTGACTTAAAAGTATCTTTCCTCTGCACCCAATAATAAAAATACAAAAATAGTAACAATAATTGCATTTCTTTATTTGAAAGCATACAGCAAACAATATTGCAGAATTAAGATACATACAAAGTTGAACATAGTTGTTTTCCTTGAGGGTTTCTAAGTGTGCCTCATTTCAGTAGGTGCAATTGCTATATATCAAGCAGTGTTGTAATCCTACTGCTGTACTAATCCTCTGATTAGTGAAAGCCATCCTGCCATCTTGCCCACCTGCTTCAAGTTGAATGGTCAGGTAGTTTTGGCCCAAAATTGATATTCTGGTGGTAGTGGTGGCGCAAAGGGAGTTTTACTACACAACGTGAACAGAAAAGTGTTCAAGAATTTTTTAAAATATAAAAGAAAACATTTAAAATTAAAGTATTTCCCTGAATTGGCAGAATTGTACTAGATCATGATAACCAGAAAGTAAAAGTGAAAGTGCTGAACATGCTTTCAAGTAGTAGTATACCAAGTCACACTCTGGGACTTCTGGGGCATGTCTACACTGCAACTGAAAACCCATGGCTGCCCTGGGTCAGCTGACTTGGGCTCACAGGGCTCAGGCTAAGGGGCTGTTTAACTGTGAAGTAGACATTCAGGCTTGGGCTGCAGCCCAAACTCTAGGACCATCTTAACTCACAGCGCCTAGAGCACAGGCTCCAGCCTGAGCCCGAACATCTCCACTGCAGTTAAATAGCCCCTTAGCCCGAGCCCAAGTTAGCTGGCATGGGCCAACCACGGGTTTTTAATTGCAGCGTAGACATAACCTCCGTGCACTGTAGGAGTGTCCATGTGGGACATTACTGTGCAATCAACTGGTAAACTGTGGATCCACACCCTGGCTTACTGCACAGTAACCTACTAGGTAGACAAGCCCTAAGGGAAATTAGTTCAACCAGAAAACGATCTAGACATAGCTGCTTTCTGGATTGGGATATGAAAGGTAGAATTACAATATGGGCTTAGTCATGGCATGCAGCCCCAACTCCAGACAGTGGAAGTGCAGGGCTGCATCACCCAGCAGGAGTGATGAAAGATATTGTATCTCTAGCAGGCAAAATACCTTCCAGAGCTAGAAAGAGACCAACTGTGCCACTTTTGGGGAAGGTGCAGTGTCTCTGCTCTCCTCACTTTGGAGAAGCTTGCCCTTACGACGGTACAGGTCCTGGGAACGCAAGGACAACTCTTGTGTTTGACTCTTGAGCAGGGAGAGGCTCTTTGCTCTCCAGTCTGGCCCTAGATGTAGGGCCGGCAGAAAGTGGTTATACAGTACCTGTGAGAATTTGAGGTAATTTTCAGTTTCATGTTAAAAATATTAATCAGCAGGTTAAATACCCTGCAAAAAAGATTTCAACAATCAAGCAGCATGGTTTATATTTTAAATTAAGTTAGCAAACACATTGACTAGAAGTGGAACAGAGTCTAAATGCTGTATCCAACCACCCCTTCGCCCTCTGGGGTTTGAAATCCAAACCTGGCTCTGGTTTTTGCAAATGGCCTCCATTTTTCTAGGCAGAAACATAACCACAGAAACAAATTCCCCCCAAACTTCAGGATGTTTGAAATCCACATCCATAATACGTGGCTCTCTAATACTAACAAAATACCAGGGTGTTGTATGAACATCATAATGATAAAAACAGCATTTCAATACCTGTTCTGCTTTTCTTTAATAGTTCACAGAATGGAGGTGGAAAGATCACATACTGGTTTCTGGATTAGGGCTTGTCTGCACAGGGAAATTTACTGGGATAGCTATGCCAATATAATAATACCAGTATAGGAAACTTATTGACTTAGTTGTGTAGATAAGCTCTTAGGCCATTCTTTGAACTGTTCATAATGCGGTGGTTTCACTTTACAAAGCTTCATACAAACACTATTTTTGGTTTGATCCACACAGACCTTAGAAAGGAAATGAATAAATGGGGGCATGAAGCATACGATACACTCCCGTTTAGTTGAATGGCCTGGGGTACATCCAAAACTTTCAGATAACTGGGCATTCAGATAAACAGAAATTATATTCTGAGCTGCAGTTTCACAGATATAGAAATACAGGGAACAGAGAGAGTAATACTGATATTTCTAGGGGTATGTCTACACTACAGCCACAGCACAGCTATGGTGCTGCTCCTGTGCCACTGTAGTACCATAGTGTGGATGCTTCCTACATCAACAGAAGGTATTTTTTCCATCTATGCAGTTATCACCCCTCCGGGAGGCAGTAGATAGATGGATGGACGAATCCTTCTGTTGACCTAGCCACGTCCACATTGGGGGGTGGGTTGATCTAACTATGGTGCTGAAGGTTGATCTAAGTCTTAGGTGTAGGCCAGGCCTAGGACCTTGAGAATCTGTAGTTGCTGCTTGAGATCCAAACACACACACACACACAAACACACACACACACACGCGCACGCACACGCACACGCACGCGCACACGCACACGCACGCGCACGCACACACTTTACATTGTCCTGCCAAGTTGCACAAACAAGATTAGATCTCACTAGCTGCAGTAACCACTAAGAACCACTATACAAATATAAAGCTGTTGAGTAGTGATAGTGGGTGTTAAGAGGCTAATTGAGAACTTATCAGTGGATGATTCACTAACATAGGGCTACAGGGGGAGCACACTGGATTCGGATAAACTAGGATTTTTTGGAAAAAGGGTATTTGGATAACTGGAATTATACTGTATAAAAAAGAGCAAGTTGTATAGAGAAGGTAGCTTCTCAACACAACATGAGAACAAGGGGACAGTGAATGAAACTAAAAAGGCAGGAAATTCAAACCAATATAAGGAAATACTTTTTTTACACAACACCTGAATAAGCTGTGGAACTTCTTGCCGCAGGAAATCATTGCGGCCAAGAACTTAAGATTCAAAAAGAGAGTGGATAAATTATATTGCTATCAAGAATATCCAAAGTTATAATTAATGACAACAAAAATTTAGGAACCTTGTGCATCAGTGCTTAAGCCAACCTCTATCTATTAGAGATCATGGTGAGACTGGCAAATATACCACATTTGCAGATTGTGGGATTCTGACAACTTCCTCTGAAACATTTGGTATTGTCCACTGTCAGAGAGGATACTGGACTCGACAGGTAGTGCTGTTGATTCAGAATGCCACTTCCTATGGTCCACATGGGTTTGCACTCCCCAAGTTTTGCTGAGTTTGAACCTCAAATCTCAAACTGAAACTCAGTCAATCAATACTATCCAGATCTACCATGTCAAAACCCTGTGAAACTTCAACACTTCTCATGAGTACAACAGAAAATCATAACTTGGCTTGTGTGTATCTGAAATTGAGAACCCTAACAATAATAATCACTGTACACTCCTATGGCACCATCTGAGGATCTGAAATGCTTTGCAAAAATTTATTAATTTAACTTAACTATACACCCAGTGATGTAGGTAAATATATATTTTCTGCCTTTTCAGATAAGAAAACTGAGGCAGACAGCAGTTATGTTACTGTCCAACATCTACGGCAGAGCAAGAACAGAACCCAGATCACACAATTTCAAGTTTCAACTACTGGACTATCCTTCCCCTCCTTAGTGAATCTTTGGGAACACAGTCTGCATTTAGAGTACAGAACAAAACCAGATGAATTCTAGGTGGTTTCAGCTATCATTACGTACATGACACACTGTGGGACATTAACAACTCTGCATCAAAGAAACATTATTGTATAAAGTCAGTCTTCAGTGTGCCACTCATTTTTTTTCTGCTCCAGTCAGCACATAGTAGTAGCATTTGCTGTGCAGTGTTCCAAGCTACGCACTGACAAACAATATGCAGAGGGGAACCTTTGATATCTAAGTATGCATACCTGAACAGAAATGAATTTACCTTTCTGGTCTCTCATATTTTTCCATGCAGTACTGGCTAATCAGCCAAGATATTTCTCTTTAAACAATAAATATTTCTCTCGCTGCCCATCTCTTCCTTTCATTTGATCCAGCAGAAAGTCAGAATAATCCATTGATGACAAAACAATCATGACTGTGGCAACAGACTGTGATACCACAGAGGATGATAGCTTCTTTGGAAGAATTAAGCAGAGAATTGGTAGGATAAGAGAGGACTCCTTATTCAAAACATACTGGGCTGTACCATGAGTTCCTTATTCAGTTTTCAATCACTTCTTATAAAGGACAAACACCCAGGATCCAAGTATCAGAGGGGTAGCCGTGTTAGTCTGTATCCACAAAAACGAGGAGTTTGGTGGCAACTTAAAGACTAACAGATTTATTTGGGCATAAGCTTTCTTGGGTAAAAACCCCCATTTCTTCAGGTGCATGGAGTGAAAATTACAGCTACAGGCATAAATATATTGGGACATGAAGAGAAGGGAGTTACAAGTGGAGAACCAGTGTCGACAAGGCCAATTCAGTCAGGTTGGATGTGGTCCACTCCCAATAATTGATGAGGAGGTGTCAATACCAAGAGAGGGAAAAATTACTTATGTAGTGAGGCAGGATCCAGGAGTGTAGTCATTTACACTAGTGCAAAGTAGGTGTAGAACCATTTTGATTTGGTAGCATTATACACCCTCTTTGTAGGTGTAAACAAGTCCACAAGGTACATGTAGCGGGGCAGTCTCTCCCTCCAGCCCTGAAAGGGTTAAAAGTCAGCCCTTGGAGAGGCTGACATCCAATCAGGAAAGGCTGGGAGGCAGCCAATCGGGGCCAGGCTGGGCTCTATAAAAGGGCTGCAGGGCCAGAAGGCAGTCAGTCTTTCTCCAGCCTTGGAGAGAGATGGACCTAGCTGCCGGAAAGGGGTACCTTGGACAGCGTAGCGATGGGGAAGGGCAGGAGGAGCTGGGGGAGCTCCAGCCTGGCAAACCCCCAGGCAGAGGCCTTGCTGTCAGGGCCTGGTAGGGCTGGTATAAAAAGGACTGTGAGCTAGGAGGCAGGCAGCCTCACTCCAGCCTTGGGGTGGGAAGGACCGGGCTGCCTGGAAGCACAGGGTACCTTCAACAGAGCAGTGCTTGGGAAGGTGCAGGCTGAGCTGGGAGCCAGGCCTCGTGACCTCACAGGCTGAGGCCTGACAGGAAGGCCTAAGGAGGTACAGGGGCTGCAGGAAAAGGCAGCAGGTCCAACCCCCTAGCCAATGATGAGTGGCCATTGCAGACTGCAGTTTGCCCCTGAGTAAAGGGGCTAGATGAAGACTGGAAGTGGGTCACTGAGGCAAGGTGGGCTCAGGGTGAGGGGCAGTACTCCAAGGTAAGGGGCACTGTGGTCCGGGAGGGATGTGGGGCCTATATGTGGTGGAGATAAAGGGACTGCAGAGGGGTAGGTAACAGAGGACAAGACACTGGCCCATAGATGGCGCTCCAGTCCTGAGAGAGCTAATTCCTGGATGACCAGCAGGAGGCGCTGCCCCGGTGAGTCATTAATCTGCTACAGTACAGGACAGAAATGAATCAAGCCCCCATTGTCTTTAGTAGGAGTTTTGCCTCACAAGGATTGATGAAAACTGAGTAAGAAATTTAAGATGTGGCTGAGTACAAATATTGTCAATGGCAAGAAGAATAAAGACAGTCAACTAGCCAATTACTTTGGATAGCTGTTCCCATATTATAAGTCAGGCTTGGTGTAAAAGAATAAAACAAAAATAAGTTGCGACACTGTGTGTAAGAACACTTCTGAGCCTATAAGATGTGTGCAATGGTAACTGAGGTAGATTTTTCTCATTTCAGATACATTCCTGCTGCAGGTGCTTGATTAACTTCATGGCAGTGCTGTTTAGTGAGCTTGCATCTTCACTGCCTTTCACATTATTCATTTTTGCTAGCTCTTTGAATCAAGACATGTTTTCTTCAGTTGTAGGCTGCTTAGGCTTGTTGTAGCCTCGTAATGTTAAAAATGAATATCTCAGTCCTCCTGCCATGCTAAAGAAGAGAGAGCAGACACAGGGTCAGGGATACTTGCTGACAAAAATCGTATACGTATAGAACAACTTTCCTTCCAAAAGATTTCAAAGTGCTTTACAGAGAGCCAGATTCTCAGCTGGTGTAAATTTATATAGCTTAGAACGACACTGATTTACATGAGCAGAGAATCTGACCCTGAATATATGGGGTGTGGGGGGGAAAATCAATAAATAACCACACTATAACACCCATATGGAGTGGGATGCAGGTTACACAACTGATTTTAAGAACTGGAAATGAAGAATGATTATTCCTACTGAAAGTACACCATCCTGGCACACAGATTCAGTAACAAGTCACAGGGATGAGCACATCCCATTGAATCAACATTCCCGTTTCCTGCAATACTTGGAGTTTCCTTAGATGGCTCATCCCCAAGCTGACAAGACCCAGCTCTTCTCATAAAAACTAATAAGCTACAGCTCCCAGTAGTAAAACTGCAGGCATATCTACATAATTACAATCTTAACATGACAAAATAAATATACAGAAACAAACATAAATAGACATAAAAATTAGAACGGATCCTAATGAATTTTACATCCTGAGGCAACATATAGCACTTGCCCAGCCACAGGTTTCAAAATTACCTCAGCCAAACTGGCCAACTGAAATAAAAACAAACTAGTCCTCATTAAGGAACAGTTTCTCAGTTTTACCAAATGAAGACCATTCAGATTCCACTTACCAAATATTTAGCCCTATAAAGTTTAATATAGAGAATATGTAGTCTCCACCAACCAACATTCCAATATAAGCGATGGATATATTCTGAAAAGAAATCAAAAGCCATGCATTTACTAAACAAGTTTAGCCTCTGAGAACTTAAATGTCATCAAATTAATTTGCTTTTGAACATGTTTAGCTGTTGTCCCTTCAAAAACTATTACTAAAATCAGTTTAAGTGTGGCAAGTTTACTGATAATGTAAAAACAATATATAATAAACATTCATCATTTTCCCAAATATGAACAATTCACTATAAGCTGATTCAGGTAGAACGTTTTTGAAGGACCAGAAATTCCAAGGACTATTTCTTTAATACTTTTCTATGTTCCTTTTTGGCAGGGTACATTTTCAGCTGAGCCCAACCTCTCTTTTTCAGGTGAAAATCTTAACATCTGTGTCTATAGCTTCTTGATTTATGTCTGCAATTGTGCAGAAGTGCAGGTATTCAAATTTGCACTGGCTATTCAACAGTAGGCACAAATTCCCTCTCCCCCCCAAAAAAAAATTGGATGCTACTTTTTGCGATATAGGGAGGGTTCCTCTTCACTGCAAAAAGGTGCGTTCTTAACTCAGGTTAAAATAGCAGTGAAAATGCAGCAACTCAGCCTTTAATTTGGGCTAAAAGTTCAAGTTCAATGCCAGCCTTCCCTTTAGGCTCTAACTCGCACTGCTAGCTTAAGTTAAAAAGCTAAATTGCCATGTTTTCACTGCCATTTTAAGTAGTTAGCTAACATGGATTAGCTAGCCTAAATTAAGAACACATTCTTTGTCGCAGTGAAGACATACTCTAGGATTCATTTCATCGCCAATTTCCTGAAAATAGGTCTCATGTCCACCAAAGAGGGGGAGGGGGGAAATGTTGGAAAATAAAATAAAAAAAATAAAAATGATTTATTGTTCTACAAGGTTCAGTGTTTTGCTCCGCAGAATTAAAAGGCAGTCAGATCATTTGGCTGTAGGTCAATATGGACACATCTTTTAATTAAAAAAAAAATTAAGTTTCAAAAAATGAATTTTTTTCCTGGAGACAGAAGGAAAGGAATTATGTACTGTGCTCATTTTGCCAACATTTTTGTTTCACAAGTTTTGGCATCTAGTACGGTCAATGACCTCATTTCTATCGGGTGTTAGAGTTACAAAGTGCCTTTCAAAATTCAAAAAACCTTTCAGAAATTAGTTATGCTATTTTTATTTAGTTGTTGTCTTCTTTCGTGTGGCTTAAAACAGAAATGTTAGCTGTCCAAGTCTCAACTGGCAATCCAATTAATTGCTTCACGTGACGTGGAATGGAAGGCAGAGATATCACCAGGATCAGATCATTTGTTACATTAATTGATTATGTGTTCCCTAGTTTGAAGTCCCTGTCCACAGTCACAAATAGGATTGCATCTGGGGGGAGGGATAGCTCAGTGGTTTGAGCATTGGCCTGCTAAACCCAGGGTTGTGAATTCAATCCTTGAGGGGGCCATTTAGGGATCTGGGGCAAAAACTGGGGATTGGTCCTGCTTTGAGCAGGGGGTTGGACTAGATCACCTCTTAAGGTCCCTTCCAACCCTGATATTCTATGGTACTATGATCTCAGTCCCCGTTTATGGGAAAGGTAGGAGCATCTGCCTTTTGATGTGTGGATGTGATTCAAAGGGGACCATATTTGCTATGGGAGTGAAAAGCCACTGGGTCCTTGATGAAGTGTTTGTTCAGGACTTTGGCATCCTTCCACCTTGCTCACCAGTGATTTTCCAGGGAAAATCCAAGTCTTCAGAGCTCTTGCAGTGCAAGCCAAAAAGATTTAGTAGATTTGAGTCAAAATTTCGGTATGTTATTTGGGTCTTCATGTATTGGAAGACCCTTGTTCCCTTGAATATGATGGAATGCCTAAAGGATTCTTATGTCATTGCAAATTTGGGGTGGGTATATGTGAACCAGTACAAAAGCCATGGCTATGGCATTGATTTTACTGTGCCTGTAATGATCCACGTTTATTTAGTTATTTTCTGATTTGTAATGTGCCCTATGCAGATGTCTCAGGGCACATGTACAAAATTTAAAACAATAGTGCATGGATCATATCTGAGAGATAAGGTTTCCACTTCAATGCTTGCCAGAATAAGAAAACATTCAGAAGACAGCAACTTCCATCTTCCTTTGACAAATTTCAACATGTTGGAGCCACCCAATTGGGGCTTCTCTAAGCTTTTGCATCCAGTCCGACCAAGGCCATTCTAGAGGAGATGCTTAGGATCTTTTCTCCTTCGTTCAGACTGAGAACCATTTTACCAGGCTTTTTTTTTTTTTTTTTAACCAGTACTACTCTTTCATTTGACAACTCTTGTGTTCTCCTCCATGAATTGGCTGGTAAGAGGTCCTTGTGAAGCCAGTGCTTCTCACATGGACACTCTGGCCTTATCTACGTGAGGGAGTTGCACTTTTGTTATTTTAAATTGGGTTTAGTTAAGCCATGCTTTGTTTGTATTATCTTAAGTCAATTAGGAAACAGTTTAAGATAAACCAAAATAAGTCACTCAAACTGAAATAAATGTGTTCACACAGGAGTTTGCATCAGATTAACTACATCAGTTTAAAATCAGGCCTTTAGTTACACTGGTGCAGCTTCATCAAGCAGCCAAGGCCTGAGTCATGTTCATTTCTACAATACATCTGAGCTTCACTTAGTCCTGGGAGAAATTATACTCATTCTTCTAATGTGGATCTCTTGTACTGGCAAATGTAGCACTGCCACCAAGACATGGATTAGCCATTAGTTGAGTTTCCAGCTCATAGAGACACTCACATCATCAGCAAGACACTTGGTGACTGAATACTCTTCACCATCTTCTGCATATTCTTCACTATTTCAGAGTCCTCACTCTTTTTTTCTGCTACCACTTACCTTGATTGCACCAACCACTGATGTCGTAAGTGCAGAATTGTAATGGCTGCACAGGACCGTAGAATACATTAAGAGAAACCTAAGGAGAAGAAACAAATCCTAGTAAATTCATTCCACATGAATCTATTAAACAATTCAACATTATACAATGTTATTCCAATTCATCAAAAGTAAAAGGTTTATGGCTTTTAAAGTAAAAAACATATGACGGACACTGGGTTACATTAAGTACAATACAGAATGGCCCCACTTCAGTGTGACCCAGGATAGTGAGGTTTACATTAGCACTTTCTAGTGCTAAATTGTGCTATAGCTTCTTTTACAGAGATTGTGTTTCTATCTCTGTTCATAGGTTTGTGGACTACCTCTAAACTGACCTAGGTCCCGATCCTTCAAGGCACTGACAGCTTCTAAGATGTGCTAAGCATCCTTATCTCTTATTAACATCAATGGGAGTCAAGGATGCTCAGTAACACTTTGAAGTGCTCAGGACCTTGCATGATCAAGGCCCTACTGAAGTCCTCAAACTTATCGGTTCCTTTAAAGTGCATTTAATATTCTGGACAAAAAGCTCTAAAAAAAGAGACATCGTATGCTTTAGTTTCTTTTAATGACTCCCATACCAAATTTGTTCAGATTACAAGTCTAAAAATGATTTTTATACATGTCAGCTGTGCAAGCTCCACCCGAGATGCGTGTCTGGCTGCATCTTCCCTGCCTCTTAAATCACCACCAGTAGTACTAATTTTGTTATGTGTACTTACTTGACACTAGTTGGTGATGCAGTGAGACAGAATAGAATCTAGCTCACTTTCCTATATTTTTATTTGCTCTGCTAACTGTAGCAAAGGCTCGTGTTTTATTCATAATTTTTATAGCACCCAAATTGTGCTAGGTGCTTTAAAGAATAAACAAACATGGTCCCTGCCCTAAAGAGTATGCAATCTATTAAACTCAGTGAAATAAGCTCATATAATTTGGAGAGAGATGACATTTTAGAGTCATCTTTCTGACCACCACAGTTAAAAAAAAATAAAAATGCCAGCAAGTGTTCTGATCATAGTCCACATTCTTAGAAATCTCCTGAGCTTTACCATCTTACATTTCAATGAAGTACATTCTCCTAGAAATTCCCAGAGAACTATCTTGAGGATTTATTGTTTTCTGCCTAACTAACTACATTTCTGAGAGATGAAATAAAATTGCTACCAAAACCTCTTCATTTATCACTGCCTTCTTACCCCAAGAAGCAGGAGAGAAGAAACTGAAAGAGAAATAAAAAATTTGTCCAGTGCTTGAAATCTGTGACCTATTAAAAAGAAAGAAATATGCAATTAAATACTGTATAATTAAATATATACATTGTTAAAAGGAAAATGTCCAAAATAAGAAAAACAATTGACTACAATTCATGCTAGAATTATGGAGGGTTTATATTCACATGGGAGATAGTTTTATACATTTAGCAGGCTAACAGTAAAATTGATTTGTAACAGATTCTTTAATTTTGTCTGGTATAGCAATCTTTACAGAGCAGTCACATTAGACTGCATGTTGCAAACACTATAAAACAAATGAATAATTCTTTATACAGAATCTTGTTTTGAACTCTCATTCATTGATGCTGTTGCCTAATAGTGCATATCATTAATATGCAACAAACTAGAATTTACACTAAAACTAGTGAAAGGAAAAATAATTAAACTTTCTCCAGAAAAGACACCTATTCTATATCAATGTATTGCATATTTACAGCTTTTACAGCAGGGGTGGGCAAACTTTTTGGCCTGAGGGCTACTTCGGGGTTCTGAAACTGTATGGAGGGCCGGTCTGCTGGGCATCGCTGCTGCGAGAGCCGCCAGCTGTAGGGCTCTCGCAGCAGCACTGCCCAGCAGGAGCTCACCACCCCGCCGCCCAGAGCACTGGCGGCACGGTGAGCTGAGGCTGCGGGGGAGGGGCCGGGGGCTAGCCTCCCCGGCCGGGAGCTCAAAGGCCGGGCCAAATGTGCCTGCATGCCATAGTTTGCCCACCTCTGTTTTAGGACCTAATTCTGCACTTACTGAAAGCAAAGGGAGCATTGCTACAGATATTACTGGATACAGGATCAGACCCTAATCCTTCTTTTCAGTGAGATTTTAGAAATGAGTGTATCTTTTAGAAGGTTTTCAAGCATGAGATTAGATATAAGCAGCTGTGGGATCTAGTCCCTTCTCTGCCACAGGCTTCTGAGCTGACCCAGGGCAAGTCACTTAACCTGCCTAGGCCTCAATTTCTGCCTGTACAGGTGGAGATGATAATTCTTAATCTTACAATGGTGTTTTGTGACCAAAATATGTAAATATTTGTAAAGCCCTAGGAGATCCTTGGATAGAAGGGACTAAAGCCCCAATTGTGCAAAACATCCTTATTCACTTAATTAAACCCATTCTACTCAACCCAGGTAAGGACGTCCACGAAAGCTTATGCTGAAAAAAATGTGTTAGTCTCTAAGGTGCCACAAGTACTCCTGTTCTTTTTGCTAACAATTCAATGGGACTACTCATATGAGAAAGTGTTTGCAGGATTCAGCATGCAGATACAATGGGGATGGGCAGCAATATCAAACAGTAAGGTATAATTTAGAGGGCGGGAAATCTTAACCTTTGGAAACTTCCTCAACTATTAAAATAACCCACCCTCTTTTATGCTATCTTTTATAGATGTAAACCAGAGCTTGATTTCATAAGTGGAGTTAAGATCCACACCTTCTTTTACACGCATACTTACTGCATGTTGCATGCAAAGCAGGACTTTACGCACATACAAGCAGGCAGGCACCTGCTAGCCTTGTTTACATGCAGTTCTCCAGTTACTGGGCACAGATGGTAAATGTGCACGCAAAGGACGACTGCAATTTGGCCTCTCTACATTTTGAAAATCAGCCCCAACACCCCCCCGCCACCAAGTGACTTGTTTGGATTCTTAGCTGTAGCTGCTTTAGGGATTAACAATAGTTTGTTTGATCTTCTGTCCTTTCAACACCCATTATGCACAGCCTGCACAGCCGTATGAAAGGGAGGGCTAGCTATACTGAACACTTATTTTTCTACCACTTTCACATATGGGTGTTGGGCAATATTTTCTTGGAAGTGCACACGTTTTTGCCTTTGAGGTGAAAAGAAGCCCTTACTCTGTTCCCTGAAAATATGCAATTGTGTTTTGGCTGGGAGATCAAAACACTTGCGTATGTTAACAAGATTTGTTCCCAGTGTGCAAGGGCAGGACTCCTCTCTATCTGAAAAATTTCATTTATCTAGTCAAACAAAAGGCTCATATATCACTCTGAAGGTTGTTCCTTGGGAAAAAACACAACTAAACACAAAATTCATATATCAGTCACTACTAAATGTGTCAATAAGATTCATTTGCATTAACTTTTATGACAAACTGGAATCATGACTGTTACAGTTACTGAAGAGACTTAATTTCTGTTTTATATGTTCATACTCCACTAACAATCAATCAGCCATCTGTGTTAAGGACAAATTAATAACAGACACTCCTAGATTACCCCTTCCTCACAGACAGCCTACGGGATGCTTTACTCTACCAGATCTGTATGAGTCAGCAGGAGTGGGAACAGTTTCCATTCCACACAGATTGAACACAAATATTTTGGTTGGCATGTGGTTGTCTCTTCTCATTACAGGGCACAGACTGCACAGTGCCCATGTTAGATTACAGAAGAGAACCTTGTAATGTAGCACCAAAGCAACAAAAAATTCTGTTACATGACAACCAGGTAAAAACAGGTATCTCCCCTGATCTACAGATCATTCATCAATATTTCTACATTACCATGGCATTTTCCATTATTTGAAGTAAATATTCATCATACTGGGTCAGCTATACAAGTGTCTCCTATTCATAGTAATGGAACTTAATTCTAATAGGTACAAATATGTGTTCTCAATAGCCATGATATATTTGTGGGGTGGGGTCTTTTTAAAAATAAACTGTGCATGAAATTGCTTATGAAAGATGCCAGAGCAACAGCCCAGGACAATGAAATCCTTGATTTATTTGTAGAACAAGCATAGTGCAGACTGCAGCAGAGCAGACTTCCTCATGCATTCCCATCAAAATGCCTCAACCCTGCCTTACAGGAATCACATCTAAGTGTGAGAGAGCAGTTCAATCCCCATAACCACATAAGCTTAGCCTCCACTGAGAATGCCAACCAGGGCCCTGATCAGCTGTGGTTTTTGTGATGGGGACACGGGTTCACTGGACTGAAGCCACAAGATGATGTTTTGCACAGTGGACTGAACTAAGCCATAATATATTTGTAGTGGGTGACAATGTTCCAGGTAACTGCAGAATTGTAAGAACACACCAGTATGAATGACACAAAGAATTAAGTGCCCAACACCATGCAGCAAAGAACTATATAATTAATAAATAATAATAATACAAGTATCAGAGGGGTAGCCGTGTTTGTCGCTTCTACAGATCCAGACTAAGAGTTCTGTGGCATCTGAAGAAGTGGGTATTCACCCACGAAAGCTTATGCTCCAATACGTCTGTTAGTCTATAAGGTGCCACAGAACTCTTTGTCGCTTCTAATAATAATACATAAACTCTTATATAGCAGTAGATCCAGCAGTAGATCACAAAGCACTTTACAAAGGAGGTCAGTACCATTAATCCCATTTTACAGATGGGGAAACTGAGGCACAGAGCAGTGATGATGTGACTTACCCAAGGTCATCCAGCAGGCCAGTGGCAGAGCCAGGAATAGAATGTGGGTCTCCAGTGCTCTACCCACTGTGCAACACTGCCTCCTCTGAGGTGCTATAATTATCTATGAAGGGCCGCTGGGCTATCATGGGCTTATAACTAAGTGATATGTAGGTCACAAGTGGGAATTGGGTCTAGCTAACTCTGAATGTTCTCTCTTTGACAGAAGACTAGATGGCATGGAAGTTGCTTGCTTTGGCTACTCTCAGCCTCATTTTAGAGTATTTGACAAAA
Source organism: Macrochelys suwanniensis (assembly GCA_033296515.1). Lineage (NCBI taxonomy): Eukaryota > Metazoa > Chordata > Testudines > Chelydridae > Macrochelys > Macrochelys suwanniensis. The sequence continues at coordinate 46,160,070 of CM065780.1, forward strand.
CTGAAAGCTCATATAAATCACATGACATAGCTGGGGCCTTATTTTGGGCACACTAATTCCAGCTGCTATTCATTAGTAAGTTTTACACACTGACTGAAAGAGGACTAATAATATGGCTAAGGACCACTAATTATAGTAAGGGTTTGCAGGATCTTTCTAGCGAAGAGAAAGCCCAAGCTATATTGAATCCAAATGCTGGCCTCCAAATACAGAGTGCCTTGTAAAAACCCATGAAGTAGAGAGTCAAAATGAGAGATACTGAGAGCAGTAATCTCATAATTCTAACTATAATGGGAAAAGGTCAAAAGGAAAGACTATTGTGCTAATTAGTGTAGCTTTATTTGTTCTTTATCATGGAGAAAAAGTGGGAAAGTGAATGTACCATGTGATGACTCATCACTTTATGGCATTGAACTTCACTACACTGAAGAAAAAAAATCTTCCTAGCTGGCTAAAGAATTCATGGCCAGAATATAGCTGGACTAACACCACGTGCAATCCAAATGAATTAACAGGATTGTACAGGGATGTAGTTCAGGGCAGAATGTGGCCCTAAATTTGGAGAACGGGACTAGCGCATTTTGTTCCAAGGAACTCTAGATACAGCAAAATAACTAAAAGGGGTGAAATAATTAGGGTAGTGTACTAGTGTGAGATGTCTAATGGTGCTGCTCACCTGCTGAAGGTCTCCAGTAGAGAAGCTAATAATCATTGTGGGTATCACCATAAAATAAGCATTATAGAAAAGGACTCCATATTTTCCCAGCTCCTGTGAAAAATGAAACACACCTTTTGGAAAACTGTACCATTTGATAACAACCAACATCCCTGTAATATCCCTTCAGACAATTTATTTATGAATGTGCAAAACTTCATGCAATACAATTTAAATGACAAATTTGTTACCATTAGGTTTCAAAACTAAACACTGAGCTGAACTACCATTTCAGTTAGCCTGTCTGCAGACTCAGTAAAGCAACACTGCACTGGTTCACATTCAAACATACATATCCATAACCATACAGTTAGAAACTCAGTTAGGCCTAAATCTTTAACTGCTTTGTGTCACACATCTTAAGGATTTATCCTGACATAGCTGTCCATGAGAGAACTCACCATATCTAGCATAGGGGAAATCTTCAGTAGGCTGACACAGTGGCTCTTACGTCACCTCCCAGTGTAATGGGTGTGACGAGGAGAAAAGGGATGATCCCAGGGTGGTGATATGAAGCGCTTCAAGTCACTGTCAACTGATGTAACCTAGAGCAATCCTGAAGCTGCTGTATATTTTGTTGGGGGATTTGCCTGCTACAGGGGAAACCAAGAATCAGGGGAGTCCAAAGGTCACCTTTTAGCTACATCATGTGGTCCCTGACTGTAGCCAAATATCTGGGTTTTAATTTTTGCTTTAAAATTAAAGTTTAAATTCTGCAGAAATAGATGGAGTACAATGCATAGAATAGCTTCAGTTTGACCTCTGTGATTACTAAAGGACATATACCCATTGTAGGGATGAAATCCTGGCCCCAGTGAAGTCAATGGTAAAACTCGCATCGACTTCAGTAGGACCAGGACTTCACCCAAGGTATTTAATGCTGGCGTTTAAGGCTATATAGCCTGCCAGCTTTATAGCATTTCTTGTTTTGGAGAGCAAATTGCTTCTTGAATTACAAGGGATTAGTGTTTGTTTTGGTCATTTCTGTGTTAGAAAAATGCAAGAAAAACTGAAGGAAACAAGAATTAACTCCAAAATGGCTTCATTTTAAAAATAACAGAGTAAAATTCAAAGATGATGTTAGTTTGGAAAAAAAAGTGTAAAATGATTGTGAAATTAAATTGCTCAATGGGGTCACAATACCACCCAGGTGGGTACAGCATGGAAAGAGGCAACCTTCCACAAAGTCCTTACTTATATGCTTCAAACATGTTCTTGTGGAACCACCTACTGGGGCAAGATGGTTAATTTTCCATGTACGTTCAGTTCCATGGCTCTCTAATGCCACCTGTTATACCAGCATCACCACAACAGTTGGCAGTAGTTTCCCCAGGAATTGAAATTGGGGGGGTGTTCGAATTTCCAGGGGGGGTGTCAGGGCCGACGAGGGGTGAGACTGAGGGTGAAGGTGGGCTGTATGGCACCATAGTAAAAACTATTATTAGATTTAACTCATGTTTTAAAACCATCACAAAAATTAAAGTTGGCTACTCAAGCCTACTATGAAGCAGTACATCTACATCAGTCTTGGTTTCTTGTTGTAATTTTGCACTCTTTGGTGTCTTCTTGTGTGTCCGTTACTTCCAGTCCTTCATGATATGCCCATGATCAGGCAGAAGGCGACTTCTTTCAGAACACAAAATTCTATTCAATGAGGAAAAAATATGTTCAAATGTAGCTGTTTTGACTGGGATTAGCAAGAGATGAATTCTTACTTTCATCCCAGGAAACATAGAACAAAGATTGGGTCGAACCATTAGTAATGATAAAGAAGTTGAAGTTAAATCTTCATTCGTTCATCGTGTGATATTCCACGCTGTGTTCAAAATTCTCTATTCTGCTGTGATCAGATGGCAGCCCCATTGCTGGTAGTGCCTCACTCCACTCAAATGTAGGTGTTTTATAAGACAGGCATCTGTAAAAGCTACGTGGAGGTTGAATAGAATCCCGAAATCTCTATTGTAGATTTGTAAGAATCAAGTCTTTTTACTTTTTCAGCTGGCTAACAAACACTTCTTGTCCTCTTCACTTATGGAGCCAATATAAGTACCTTCATTAGTCAGCTTCTGGACTGAAGTCTTTGCTTCTTCCAGTACATTTTCAATGGATATCTCTGATTGATCCAAGGATAGCTTCTATTTCTGAACAAAGATCTACTACTGTTGTAGCAGATGCCTGGATAACATTGTTTAATGACCCAAGTGGTTTCAACAGTAGATTTACAAGAGAGAGAATGGCGATAGTCTTCTCTGAACTTAGTAACAAAAGTAGTCCACCAGCCTCACTACTTAGATCTGTCCTATCTTGGTGGATACTTTCTAAAGCCAGTAATAACGGTTGCAGTAATTTTAAGACAACTGCCAAGAATCACTCATGAGAAAGCCAGCAGGTTTTCCCAGGTTGGACTCATTTTAACTTCAATCCCAGTGTATCTTCTATTTGCTTCCAAAATGTTCAGTCCTTTGGACTCTTGCTGAAAAAAAGAGTATAAAAAGCCATTAAATGTATGGCTTTTTAATGTCTTTTGAAGATTCTGCAGCTTGTACTAGTGCTAGCTGGAGTAGATGGCCTCTACAGTGTGTATAGGAAAGATTAGGGTTACACTTTTCTCTGAGCAAAGCTTGTACTCCACTATGTCTTCCAGAGAAGTTTGTACCTCCATCAAATGCACAAGTAGCCATCTGTTTGGTGTTCAATTTACAAGCATTTAAAGATGTCACAGATGCAGCTGATGTATCTTCTATAACCGGAACATCTAGAATGCATCTACTGGCCTACCATGGACATCAAGATAACATACGTAATGACTTAATACTTGATGCCTATTTGCACTGGTGCATTTGTCGGCCATGTATGCACATGGATTTTTAATATAGTGAGAGAATTCTTCACTTTTTCAACTCCTGAGTCTTTCACTGTTGCACCACATGTTTCAAGAGAGTCAGCTGAGTTTTTTGCAGAAAGACAGTGAGCATTTGCCAGTCTTGTTCGGAACCAATGTCCAACTTCAGGATTAACAAGTGACAATGCACTTAACATAGGCCTCTAGTTTGTAGTGTGTGGTATCTCTTGCTTAAATAGAAAGTGTGATGCAATAGCAGTGTTGGTTCACATAAACTGAGTTGCGTCTCCAGCATTCTTAACAGCCTCATTAAGTTCTTCTAAAATTGGCTTTGACAGTGACTGGCTTATAAGACTTTCTGCATATTGATGCAGTCCAGAAGCATGGTGTTTTGCAGCCTTTTCATATAGGTTGTCAGAATTGGCTTAGCTGATCAGTCTGGCAAACCAAGCTCCTCCACTTTTACTATATAAATCCATGACATGCCCACATCTTAAATACTGCGTGTCGTTCTGGTCACATCATCTCAAAAAAGATATATTGGAATTGAAAAAGGTACAGAGAAGGGCAACAAAAATGATTAGGGGTATGGAGCAGATTCCATATGAGGAGAGAAGACTGGGCCTTTTCAGCTTGGAAAAGAGACGACTAAGAGTGGATATGATAGAGTCTTATAAAATCTTGATTGGTGAGGAGAAAATGAATAAGGAAGTGTTATTTATCCCTTCACTTAACACAAGAACCAGGGATCACCCAATGAAATTAATAGGCAGTAAGTTTAAAACAAAAATTGCTATTGCATCAAGTTTTAAAGGAAGTATTTCTTCACACAACGCACAGTCACCCATGGAACTTTTTGCCAGGGATGTTGTGAAGGCCAAAATTATAACAGGGTTCAAAAAAGAACTAGGTAAGTTCATGGAAGATTAGCCAGGATGGGCAGGGATACAACATCATGATCTGAATGTTCCTAGCCTCTGTTCGCCAGAAACTGGGAGTGGACGACGGGATGGATCAATCTATGATTCCCTGTTCTGTTCATTCCCTCTGAAGCACCTGGAACAGTCACTGTCGGAAGACAGGATACTGGGATAGATGGACCATTGATCTGACCCAATATAGCCATTCTTACATAAAAAATAATGATAATAATAAAGAAGTTTAGTACAGAAACTCCCCAAGATAATGACCTCTTGAGATAGCGATGATGTGAGATAATGATCTTGGCAAATAATGCATTTTTAAAATCTTGGCCTACTAGGAAACATATATTTATATAAGTTTCCCAGTCACAAATATAGCTTCTGGAGAAAGCTCACTAAAGCATAGTCCAATTAGGGTGACCAGAAAGCAAGTGTGAAAAATCGGGATGGGGGTGGGGAGTAATAGGAGCCTATATAAGAAAAAGACCCAAAAATTGGGACTGTCCCTATAAAATCGGGACATCTGGTCACCCTAAATCCAATGCTCTGGCCGCTGTTGTTTGCCATGCCACCGTTCACTCTATTGCTCTGCCCCAATAGCCCTACACTGTCATCTTCTGCTGCCACCTGCCACTGTGACCTCTGTGAGTCGGTCTCTCGCAGTTCCACCTGACTCTCAGTGATTTCAGCTCTTCGGGGTGGGAGGAACCTCGGTGCTAGTGCAGACTGGGGCATCTCTTCCACAGAAACACTGTCCCACAGCAGGTCTAAGCACTTAGACCTGATTATCAGAGATTTCAGCTCTAGTGGTCACTTAACAAACCAAAAGACTTTCTATGAAGCCTAATCAGCTCTGTCTTTAAACAGTGGAGAGGCGCAGGTCAAATAGTACTTGTGACTCAGGCAGACCATTAAGCAAAACACCTGTCCCCACCCTCTCTCAATGCCCTCAATCAGCACAGGCTAAGGACAGTTCTACTGCCCTTTACTCGTACAATGAAAATAACATTTCATTACCCCTCTGCATTCAAGTGATTTGTAACCCAACCCCAGCCAAAATCCATCACTGGGGCAACACAGCTCTGTTTGCTGGATACCTAGGTAGATTAGGTGTGAATGTAAAGACAATCTGGTCCTGAAGCCTTTCCCCCCAGCCTCAGCTCATCACTACCTGTCAGGGAGAGCTCATTTAGACTTTGCTTACAAATCATCATTTGAAATTATTAGGTTGGCCAACATCACCGAAATGAATGCACTGACAGTCACAAAAATCAAAAGCTGTATAAGGAAGCTAGTCTATGTTTTATCATACATTTTATATGCTTTTAAAGTGTGTATTAATGTTTCAATTTCAATTCAAATTCCCAAACAATCACTAAAGTGGCAACACTACATGTAACTAGTTCACAAAACTGGGGGGGGGGGGGGGGGGGGGGGTGTTGGGAAACTTCAGGGGGGGTGTAGGGAAATCACTGGTTGGCACATATAGTGATATAAAACACTTGGCTACCAAGAACTAGATTGAGATTAACATCATTCCCAGCTCATTTTATATAATCTTTTGCTTTGATAAAGATCATTTGTGGCCAAAAAGTTGTTCTCCCCCAGATATACATGATATCGTAAACACATTTTGCTTTTACTCTAGTGTCTGGATAGAATTACTTTTTGAGAAAGAGAAGTTTATTTTTTCCTTCTTTAGTAAAACAAGATTATGTTACACTCTGCCTCAAAGGCTAAATTGGGTGAAAATCAAATATGTTACTCATCCATGCGTAGGTTGAGAAATTCCTAACAGCTTCTCTCTAAGCCAATCTATATTAAGAGTGTGTATATTAACTGGAACATGAAGGCAAATGAAATTGACTCTGTTTGTTAAATTTGGTGTTACCCCACTCGTATTCAAGAAGTCACATAACAGTAGATGACTTTCCTTTATCACATGCACAAAATGACTAAGCGCAACCTGATCACCACAAAATTACCTTTGGATCCATTTTCTGTTTAGTGTATACTCCATTTGCTGCTGTGAAGATATCATTTAGCAACACAAAGATGTAGCCTTCCAAATTAAAAGAGAGATCTGATCTGGGAAAAATAAAAATAAATAAATAAATATATATCCACATACATTCATACATACACAGACACACACACAAAAGAATATAAACTTTGAAAACCCCAGCAAATTCAGGGTTTTGCCTCAAGTCTTTTTTTGTATGCTGAACTATTTTACATTTCCACAAACATGTCAATATTACAAACAAGTCAGCTCTTCACAGACATTCATACAATAAAGGACTATCAGTACTGTTCTATTCTACTTTTGCCCTGTTTTTCCATCTAGCTCAGTGCTGACAACATGACCAATACTTACTGAACTTTTTCACACAAGCAGTAACTCCAGATTAGAATCTTACCAATTTTTATAAGTAGAATCCGACAGGAAATAACTGTCTCTTCTGTTTTGTTTGGTTACTGTTCTCAAATAGGGCAATTTGTTTAAATGATGGTGGAGCCATTAAATTTATGCCAGATGGAAATTATTTACTCAACTATACCTAACTGCTTTATACTTTGTATGTAGTTAACCAAAATATGCTACATTTCTTCAGTAGCGTAGTCGGGGGGGGGGGGGGGGGGGGGAGCAAGGGGAGCGGCCGCTCCCCTTTGAGCAGAAGCGGCGCCTTTTTTTAGCAGCACTAAAAAAAGGCGCCGCTTCTTTTTAAGCGCCGCTTCTTGCACTCACCCAGCGGCGCTCCGGGTCTTCGGCGGCATTTTGGCGCAGGGCAGAGCCGGTGCAATGAAGTTTCGCGCCCCAGGCGAAACTTCCTTGCACCAACCCTGCGCCGCACCCCCCAGCCAGCTCCCCCACCCGCGGGAGCTTAGCCCTCTGGGCTGCGGAAGCCGAGCGGGGAGCGGCTCCCCGGGGCTGCCCCCGGGTTGCCGCTCAGGCGCTGAGGGGGGGCAGCGAGGCGGCTCCCCACTCAGGCGCTGAGGGGGGCGCAGCAAGGCGGGAGACTCGCCGTGGCTGCCCTGGGGGCAGCGGGGCGGCTGCCCCCGGCTCCCAGCTCAGGCGCTGAGCGGGGAGACAAGGGGCAGCTGCAGCAAGCCGCCCCTTGTCTCCCCGCTCATCAGCTCAGCCGCTGAACGGGGAGACAAGGGGAAGCCGCGGCAAGCCGCCCCTTGTCTCCCCGCTCATCAGCTCAGCCGCTGAACGGGGAGACAAGGGGAAGCCACGGCAAGCCGCCCCTTGTCTCCCCGCTCAGCCGCTCAGTGGGGAGACAAGGGGCAGCCGCAGCAAGCTGCCCCTTGTCTCCCCGCTCATCAGCTCAGCCGCTGAACGGAGAGGCAGCGGGCAGCCGCCCGCCGCCCCCCAAATCTTGACGCCCTAGGTGACCGCCTAGGGTTGCCTAGTGGGCGTGCCGGCCCTGGCGGGGGTACCACCAAAGACCACCGCCGAAGATCCGGAGCGCCGCCAGGTGAGTACAGGGGGAGGCGCCTTTTTATAGCGCCGCTCCCCCTGCGCTCCGGACCTGGCTACGCTACTGCATTTCTTATGGAATTCCATCCGAATAAAACAATTTTCTAACAGGAAAGTCAGAGAAGACAGTAGAATACAGCCCCCATTCCCCTCAACATGATCCATCTCAAATTTAAACTTGTCCAAAATTATATGACCTATGAACACTGCCCACTCTAATTACATGACAACCACCAGACCACCCCCCTTCTATCAAGGATTGTGGGGAGAGGGTTCTTATGTTTGATTATGTTATAGTTAGAATTTTATGAAAGAAAAACAGTTGCCCTTGTGTATTCTTGGCTTGCTGTTATTTATATTAGCATGTATATGCAAAACCTAGTAAAAATGTAGATAACAGAAACATTGTTCAGTTAGAACTAGATTTTGCCCTTATATGCTTGTGACCCCTCCATCCACTTTACAAGATCTCTTCTCTAATTTCTTTCTTTAATAGGATTTGCGCTCATCTAGGGGCAGATTTGCCCCTTAATAACAAAGAAAAAAAATAAACTTCAAACATTACTTAATGAGAACAAATGAAAGCCTTACCCAGCGGCTATGAAAGCCCCAAGAATGATGGCAAATACGCTGACTATAATACCTAGTGAATATTGTTTCCTGTAAACAAAAATTAGACAAGTTCATATTTAGAATATTAGAAGAGAAACTAACTGGCTTCCAGTCCATTTAAAAGGCTTCAAAAACAATTAGTATTTGGAAAATAACTAACAGAAGGACAAATCTTGGTGGCCCTAAGCATGCAAAGTTATTTCTGACATCAAGGGGAACTCTGCCTGTAAGGCCTTCAGGATCTGACCCTGTGAAAATATCAAACCAGTAAGTAATAAAATCTGCAGTCTGACAGGATTCTTATTAATGTTTTACTTTGCTAATCTTGTCATAATTTAAATATAGTCTTTCTTGAGATACTGTTATTGTAACAAAATGCTAATGCTCTAATACAGGGATCTCAAACTCAAACCACCATGAGGGCCACATGAGGACTACTACATTGGCCTGAGGGCCGCATCACTGACACCTCTCCCTGCTGCCCCCAGCCCCGCCCCCACTCCACCCCTTCCATGAGGCCCCGTCCCTGCCCCGCCTCTCCCCACCCCTTCCTCACCCCTATTCCAACCCCTTCCCCAAAGTCCCCACCCCAACTCCGCCCCCTCCCTACCCCTATTCCAAACCCTTCCCCAAATCCCCGCCCCTGCCCCATCTCCTCCCCTGAGCGCGTGGCTCCCCACTCCTCCCCCCTCCGTCCTGGAAAGCGCTAAGCGCCTGGAGGTAGGCAGAGGTGTGGGGACGCGGCACGCTAGGGGGGTGGCGGGTGAGGGGAGCTTGGCGGGAAGCAGCAAATAACTCCGCGTGCCGCATGTTTGACACCCCTGCTCTAATACTTTGGGTTCTGTAAACACAGCTCGATAAACAGTGTCACAAATTGTCAAAGGTCTTCTACTGCTAGATAATTTCCAAAGTAAAGCCAAGAAAAATATGTTTCAGTGCTGGTGACAGTGGGACAAATTCTGTCTCAGGTACACTGATGCAACCGCAGTCTTCAATGGGGTGGCATTTGTGTAACTGACAGTATGATTTGGTCTATTGATTCTGGGACTGGTTATTACAACTCTAATTTCTTTAATACCAAACAACTGATTAATTTTTAATTAATTTGGCCAAAGAATGCTGTTTATACAGATTGGTAGATGCCCACTTTGCCTTATTGAGCAGGTACATTTTAAGGCCCAACCCAGCATGCTGCTATACATGAGCAGCCTCCTTCATAGCTCCACTGACTTCAACAGGGTTCCATGTAGGCACAAGGCTTTGCCTGTTTGGAGCAGTTTGCAGGATTGGTGTCTAAAAAGAGCAGACCTTAGACAAACAAACAACAATTTGGACCAAACCCTGCTTATCTTACTCAGGTGAAGGACGTCACTGGACTCACTCATATGAATTAAAGTGAGCGGATTTTGTCCTACATCCACAAAAATGTATATATTTTTTATTTTCAAATAAATTCTAACTAGTTTCTATACTTTTTTCGGAGTTTCTCTAATCAGTGAAAATCAGCCATCCAACAGCCTGACTGAATACCACAAATCCTCCACTTGGTAATGACATAAAATAAAAGATATTTTGCAAATGAAACAAACAAACAAACAAAAATCACCCAAGTATGATGATTTCCAGCAGTAATGTAAATGGAATGGTAAACTTCCTGAGCACTGTAAACATCGGCAAACTGTTCAAAAAAAGGAAAAAAGAAAAAAAATGATCCAAGTACTGTGTCAAATGCAAAGCATCTTATTCGTTTAATTCTTACCTAACTTCACTAAGCAAAAGATGAACTAAATAGACCAGCATTAAGAAGTTAGCAAAACAAATTCTCAGCCTGTTACCATACATAAAAATGTCAGTCTGACACCAGAGTCAGATTAGATAACATAATCATTGCAAATAAAGAGGCCTGCCAGTTTTTCAAAACAAAACCCAGCTACCTGTTACAAAGCTCCTCAGAGTTTGAAGAGAGGAAAAGGAATAGAAATCGTTATTTTCAAATTCTACCTAATGCAGCCCCTATGATCTGATGTTTTCTGTAGAAATCCTGGTTATAATAAATAATGAGGGCCTTTATTATAAAGTTTAAAGATGACCAGTGAATGTGGCTCTGTAAATGAATAAAAGAAATATAATTCAAGGGATTGTACTTAACATCAAACAGGTTTAGTGTTTAAAAAAATGAAACATAACCAAAAAGATGGAACATACCAGAAACAAGTCAGTAGTAACCCTGTCTATTAAAAAAATGTGTTGCATTTGAATAACAGATTGTTAGGATACACAGAATGATGCATTATGGGGGTCTATTGTGTTTATTAAATAATGCCTTTGCAGCAGATGTTTTGGAAATTAGACATCTCAGTCATCTGGACCAATTAATCCCTTTTACAAGGTAATGACTAGCGATCATGTTAAAAAATTATACAAATCCTAGTTTCAGGCTTACAACTCACTGAAATCTTGGATTTATACATCTATATCTTGTCTTCAGGACAAATTCTTTCAAAAACTAGATGTGAAGTGGAAAATTCCATATGGTGAACTACATATTAACAATTAAAACACTGCAGTATTCCTTAATGTTATGATATGAAATCATGGAGCAAAATTGTGACAAGTAAATCTAAAACTATATTTTTGCAGTGGGAGATGTGTTTTGCATTTGGAATTATAATAAACCAATACCTTTGTATTTCAAAATAATGTGTGAACCAAACTACAATACTCACTGTTAGATTTTGTTGAGCTGAAAGCAATTCCAAATTCACATGAGCAAATGAATTGTTAACTACCCCATATTGTTGCAGGCCATACAACAGTTATAAAAGGATCAGTCACATTGGAAAATTGCCATGTCACTTTAATTGGACTATTGGTGATTACATGCTACGCACCATGGGTAAAGGGTTTCAGAATCAGGTCATCAATCTCTTTAAATTATAGAAAATTCATTTGTTATCTTAAAAAGAAAAAAAGATAGATATATACGCCACCAAAGCCTCTCAAACGCATAAAACACACATCCAACCCCTTTTTAATTCCTAATTTTAATCTACTTTAATTTACCATTAAAACGGTGTAAAACACAGACAGGTTTATGATGGGGGTTTTCATGTTTTTTTCAAAGTGTGCTCCACATTTTACCAGAGGTTCTCTCACAAAGCACTTGCCCTGACCATTTATGGTCACACAGACCACTTCCCCTCCCAGTGACAACTGAATACCATTAGGGGTGAACAAACCTACCGCTTACACAAGGAAAAGTTAATTAAGGAAAGTATTTGTGGTTTTTAGTCTTCTATGCATTAAGCATTTAGTTCTATTGGAGACAATTTAACCCCTGCTTTTGTTCTTCATTTCATCTCCCTCACACATGTACTCTGTTTCTCTCAGCTGGAAACAAGGACCATCAGCCCCAGTTCCACAGACTACAGTTAGGGGCCCTCCAGTATAACACTATTGGAAATTGCTCCATGGGCACTACTACAGCTTCAGGTGCTACTTCAACCATGCTGCCTATGATCCCCTTCCACAGGGAGCTTGGTCACTCAATTCATATAGCAGATCCTAGGTCATTTCAGTCCTGCCAATAATCCTTATACCTGCAGCCCTGGTGTGAAGGCAACCACCATGGAGTAGTGTTCAGTGGCATTCAGAAAATGTAAGTATGTAGGCCTTCTGTATGTCCTCTCCATAACCTGCCTCTCCTATTCAGTGGAACCAAGCTGGTTCCACTACATATGAATTCCATCCATCCCCTGTACCATTCTACGTAACTCATGCAAGACTTTTGTATACAAAGGAAAATAATAAATAAATAAAATAATTATTAATACGAATAAAATAAATAATAATAATAATACCTAGCTCTTATATAGGGCTTTTCACCATAGATTTCAAAACTATTCATATGCATGTAAAGGCATTTTTCTTACAGGTTTCACCCCTCTTGTTGGGCTACCCCTGGAATGCTGGTCATTCATATGAAGAGAGGAAAACATTTAACAAACACATTTATCTATGCAGTGAAACTGCCGTTCATATGCTCTGTTGGTACAGACCATGCTAATCTCTCCTAAATGCAGCACAGAGATTGTAAACTGATCAGCTGCTTGGGTTGAGATTTTCAAAGCAGTGCAGGGGTTTTAGTCATACATCATCCATTAAAATCAATGTGCAGCTAAGTCCCCGGCACTACTTTGAAAATCTTAACCTTTTAACCTTGTACTTTGTATCTACAAGAATAAAATAATAAAAACCAAATGGTCTAGCTATGACCTGAGCTTACTGTACCTTAGTTTGCTGGTGCTTGTTAATCCACTTATGTGATTTCCAACATAAAGCAGAGGCAGAGGAAACAACTGCAATAAAGTCAGAGCACAATTCAGATTAGACCTATACTTTAAATTACTGTTGAGGAACTTGAGTTATTTTACTAGTGTAAAATTCCTCCATTTCTAAAAGAGATTCTTTTTCTTATGGGGGAAAAAGAACCCCACATCCATTGAATTTATCAAAACAGATCCTCGACTGGTGTTCATTGGCATAGCTCCATTGATTTCAATAGAGCAACACTGAATTACATTAGCTGAGGATCTGGCCCAATATAGGTTAAAAAAGAAATACTCAGCACTTGACTGGTTTCACTTTTGTAAAATTAATACTCGATTATTAGCCTAGACCTCCTGTTTTTATTTAGATTTAAAACAGAAAGCAATTGAGCAGGTGGAATGAAAGCATGACTGATCTTCTGTAAGGACACAGTAGAGTACACAGGGGATCATATACTACTATGTATAGAAAAATAGATTATTTTAAGTACGGCTATTGAGGAGTCCTAGTGAACAATAATATAAATTATACAGACTGCTGAAAAGAAAAATTAAATGTTTAGGGCTAGGTTAGATTGTAGGCCATTTAGGGCAGCACCCATAACAATGTGGTCCTGACACTGTAGGGTTGCCAGGCGTCCGGTTTTCGGCCCTAGTAACCAGAGGGGATAGAGAGGAGCCATAGCTCTGGCCTGGCTCTGCTTGAGTTAGCAGAGCTGGACTGGCATGGGGGGGAAAAAACCATGCTACAACCATGCCTTGTGTTGTTGTGTGTATTTCCCAAGAGATGCTGAATTCTGTGCTTTTAAAGCTCTATGTGATAAAAGCATATAGACATGAACATTTTATTTATTTTTAAAATTATGCCATATTGCTCTCAAGTGGAAGGGAAGAACAAAGGAGATGGAGGCGGAAAGGAGCGACAGTATATTTATAGCCTATAAATCTCTCATAAAATGACCCTGCAAACATTTAATAATAACAACCCCCTGCTGCAGCATTTTATCCAGAAAGAGAACTTTAGATATGGGGTGAAAATGGAACTGAGTGCAATGGAAAAGAGAATATATTTTCACTTATTGTAATGGGGAAAAACCACAGACAACTGCAGCTCACCTAGCACAATCCCAGAGGGCAGTGAAAAATTTGCTGAACAAAAGCCAAATACCGAGAGCTTCTCCCACTGAAATCAGCAGTTTGCAGGTTCAGGTCTCAAGTTCAAAGTTTGGATTAAATGTATCTGTAATTTAAAGATTCTCTATCTCAAATGTGGGGCCAATCATGCCAACTGCTGAGCACCCTCAACTCTAGAGTTGCTGAGAGTGCTTGGCATCTAGCAGGAGGCCTTTTTGTTTCATTTTGTGGCCTCTGGCTCTCCTACAGAATGATGGATAAAAACAATGCTGGAGTACTCTATGCTGGGAATGAGAGTGAGGTAAGAGGCAAGAGAACTTAAAAGTGAAAGGGAGTCTAACTGTGCTACAGTTAATTATAGCCTAAATACACTTTACAAAGTAAAAGAATCAACAAATATAAATGCAACTGATGTGTGAGACTAGGAACATCCGGTATTATGGCTGGTACATAACTGCTGAAATGTTGCAACACCGATTGCTCAAGATATAGTCCCAGAAAACCTCCAAAGCATTAATATTGAAAAATATAAAAGGAACGCCTGGCACCGAAGGTACAGCATGAAAGAATGTATGTGGGAAGCAGTATGGATGGGGAACAAGGTGGTCTCAAGGATCCAATACGTTTGAGAGATTTGCGCTACTGCCCCTTAGTACCAACCTACCCACTGAGACTTCTTCCCTGACCATATTAAGGAGAAAAACAGGTGTCCCCCAGGGTCATAGCTGTTCCTGCAAGACTTCTATACATAGAAGGGCCATTGATTTCAATGGGAATTCCATATAAATAGGGCTCATGGGATCAGGCTCTTTAGTTGTAAGGTGTGTTCATGGTAAAACTTCTTAGGCCCTATAGGGAGGATGGTTCTGTAATTAAGGTGCCAGACTGGGACTGAAGAGATCAATGGAAGAACTGGGAATTGAACCCAGACTTCCTGTGTGACCTTGGGCAAAGCACTTTAGGCCCTGATCCTGCAACACGATGCACACGGGCAGACCTCTGCACCCATCCAAAGTCCCAGTGACTTCCATGGCGTTCTGCAGTGATGCAAGAGTCTGCCTATGTACATTTCACTGCAGGATCAGTGCCTTATTCACTCTGTGCCTCAGTTCCCAGTATGACAAACTGAGATAATAGATCCTTTCTCCTATCCTTTTCAGACTATAAGCACTCTTACTATGTGTATGTAGCACATGTAGTACAATGGGTCCTGTTTGCATGTAATTAATAAATAAAATAATAATAATAATAATAGTGTTTTCCCACTGCAGAATACTGGAGTCAAACTGTGGAGCTGATCTGAGAAGATAAATTGTATTGTTAGACACTACCGTCTCAAATGCATCCTCTCTCATGCCAAAACACAAACTACATAATCAAACTGCAATTTAATTCTGTCTCTATAAAATGCAAGATTGTTATAGTGAAATTAAATTATCTACTTACAACAAATTAATAAAATAAAGATACAAAATCAAAATTTAATAGAACATCTGGAAAAATCAGAATGTTTGCAATTTTTTCATTGTACCTTCTGTCCAAAGAAAACATTTTTGAAAAACCACAGTAAGAAGACTATTGACAAAGGTATAATTTCCTTCTAGTATAAAATCCAGACATTTCATACCTTCACAGGGATACTTTTGTCAAAATCGGGGAAATGAATAATCTTATTTAATTTTGACACATACAGAATAAGTATGGTAGTTGCCATCTAAAAAAGAAAAGAAAAGCAAGACACAATGTAAGTGCCAAACGCTATTTTAAACTTACATATAAAATAACTGCTTTCAAGACAAGTTCATTACACATATTTGACAAGTACAATACTAGACAGCATATCAATTGTTACTTTCAAAGGACAGTAACAGAGTACAAAGAAACAGCTGGGATATTTTTCTTTTTTACCAATCCTATTGGTTGAAACTACAATACAAATATGACATGCTTTACTGGCATGAGAACATGAATGACACCTTAAGATACTGTATATGCTCATTGGATAACTGAGCAAATAAAACAGATAATGAATGCTCCATGCTATTCATGCAAATTTCTTATTGCTAGTGGATTCTCTCAACCAATCAGAATGCAGATGAACAAAAGAAGACCCAGTCCTACAGCTTTTCTAATGATGTGAAAGAGACAGGGCTGTGAGTGGACCAGTATATTGGCAAAGCAATTAGTAATCCACGTATGTATGGTCAGAATGAAGAGAGAAAGCATGGAAACCCCAGGGATTCTTAGGTTCTGTGAGGAAACCTGGCTGCATCCGTACAGGACTTAGCCCATTCTGAAGTGCTCCCTTGGTTTTTCTGCTCTTTATTCTTTAACAGCAACATGGCTCCCTTAGGAGCCATGGCACCACTGGGACTTCACCGGCACCTCCACATTTCAACCTCCTCAAAGAGGGAAGTAGTCACGGAGATCAGTCACTGCACTACATACATAGGAGAAATTATCACCTCACCAACTTTTCAGCAGAAATCTGCATGGTACCGAGGAGAATATACCATGGAGAACAAGAGTTCCCTGTTCCCATTTCAAGGCGGAGGAGCCCCAAAGATGCATTTGTTATATGGAGATGTTCCCACAGTCTGTGGAGGTAGAGAGCAAGCCACTGCAGTCCTGCTCTTTTCTTTCACATAACTAAGCTCTTTTCTGGCCACTTTGCTTCCCTCTATATCGCTTTGCAGAGAGGTGCTTGTGGCCCACTGTTTCCCTTTTGTTCTCCGAGCTCAGCATCTTCTTGCCCTCATTTAAAAATCACAGCTCTCTCTTAAATTGTTTAAATTAACAACAAATAAGACTTCCCTCTAGGGCTCTATTCTCCCCACCCATTCCTTCTTTGCGTCATCAACTCTTTTCATTCCCAGTGTAGACAAATGTTTAGATATCTCTTTTACCAGATTCAACAAAGATTTCTCCCTTTCTCCTGCTACACAATTGTGCTCAGCTTTATTGTCCCCTCGGCCTCTGTAGGCAAAGAACAAAAATTATGTGGATCCCTATTGGCAAACTGCAAGGGAATTAGAGAGAACTATGAGGGAATGCAGAGACAGTGCCACCACACATACATCCCAGGTCTTCAGTGGATCCCCTGGGATCCATATGGATCTGGGGAACTAGCAGATTTTGAGGGCTGAGCATCTTGTTGACTGAATTTTGCAAGAGAAAGTTTGCGGCATTTCCAGTCCTCTACATGGGTTTTCCCACAGAAGGGTTGAATTGGATCCTAATTTCCTTCAAATTGTTAAAACAGATAAACTGTGAGAATTTCTTCCATAATAATATTGTACTGTAAGATGAAAGCACTTAATTTCATTATCAATCTTAACTACAGTATATTAGGTTTTATTGTTGAACATACCTGTCCAATTCCAAGAACCATTGGAGATGGGAATCTGAAAAGAAAAGAGAACTATAAACACACATACCACAACAACAAAAGTGTGAGGAAGCAGTAGGGTTCCTATTCCTTTAGGCTAAGCTTATCAAAAATGGGTGTCTAAATCCATGTTGGATACCTACATGACTGGCCAAATTTTCAAAAGTGCTGAGCAACTGTCAACTGTCACTGAAGTCCCAGGTAATCTTGCACTATTCTAGTCAACAGCAATTCCCTCTCCCCGACCCCCCAAAACTGCAATATATCACAGGCTGTATAAAAGTTGCAGAAACATACATCGGCTGCTAAAAAAAAAAAAAGCCTATTTCTCTACCCTGTGGATTGGCTTCAGCCCAAAGCAAAGATACTTCAATGGAAGGGATGTAGTTTGAGTAGGATATCTGTAGAATCATAAAGCCCCCAAGGATCTTTTTTAAATCCATAATAAATTAATTTAAAAAAAATGTAAGGCACTAATTCTCCATGGGTATCTTGATGTTAGGAGATGGGTCTAGCAACAAGTTCCTACAGATGCTTCTTATCCCATAGCAACACAGGCTGGAATCTGTGGGTGCAAACTTGTTAAGAGCTGGGTGACCTCAACTCTGCATGAATTTAATAGGTCACTGCTTCCCAGAAGGCACTTAGCATCTCGCAGGACTGGGCGGCACCAGGGTTGGTCTGCACACAAACTCTCACCACAATAGCAAAACATATGAATTACACCCTATTTTGGTGCAAGTCTGCATGTAGCTTAAGAAAGCAAGCATCTGATTTCTTGGCAAGCTTTCTAACTGTGCAGGTATCCAGTGTCCAGCAATCCATGACAATGTGATTATGAATCACAGAGATTACTAAAAACTGTTACAGCACCACTGAGCAAGTACTAGGAAGTACGCTTCTCAGCTGAGTGACCTCAGACCAGGACTGTAGTGTTAGCAGTAGAAACAATCTGAACAGAGCAGGAAGAATGTCATAATTATACTCAAACCATAATGTAAAGAGAGGGTCAAGAAGGTCCAGAAGAGATAAAACCGCTGGGAAATAGAGATGAGATACTGGAAATACAGAAAGGAAGAGACAGGATATTTACTGATAGATGTATTACATATTCTGTTCATCACTATATGAGTACTTGGTCTGTATTTATCTATACAACAAATGAAAGTTTGTATTATATCAAGATCTGGGAGACACATAATAGACCATAGTTGTATGTTTCAAAGAGCACTAACTTTTAGCAAATGCAGGAGAAATTGTTTACCTTTTTTCCCAGCTTCTGATAAATACTGGAATAAGTAAGTTAAAAGAGAGATTGGGCTCTGTAAAGATGGCAATATTCTTTAGCTAAGGCTGAGGAATCCCGGAAGTAATATCTGGCCAAGAGGACTGTGACAGAATGTGATTATTGTTTCAAGCCAAAAGATGTAATATCTTTTGTTTATTATGAATTTAACAGAAGTCTGTTTTTAGTTTTACAACTGTTTTCCTTTGTATACCTTAAAATGCAGCACATCAAAAAATTCTTCCATCCCTAGTTCAAAACATTTAAAGTTTTGTCTATTGGTGTGATTCTCGATTGCAGAATTTATCTATCAGACTGTGAGAGACAATGATTCCTACAAATAGCTGGACTATTAGGTAATTAGGCACTAAACAGGTGTTTAGGGAAATACCAATCTTTTGTATCTGACGGAACAGTAGTTTTGCTACTGAATTGTCAAGAATCTTCAAATCAGGAAAGTGCTTCTTTATTATTTCCCCCCCCATACCTAAGAGGGAAAGATTTAACAACAGTAGTTGTTTCACCTCTGTGTTGCTACTGGTAATGGGATTACAACACTGATAATCATATTCACTCGCTGACCTTATTCACTTTTTTTTACTAATTCTTTTATTAGACTTGTTCTGTTACTTGAATTGGGTTTAATTCTGTATTTGATTTTGTTTTCTAATCAAGTCAGTGGGATTCCATTGGCCACAGGGATCTGAGTGAGCCTCGATGTAGGACATAGGTCTTCAATTTGCCCTGAGGTTTTTTGTGAGCATGTAGGTAGAAGAATCAGAGGGGTAGCCGTGTTAGTCTGGATCTGTAGAAGCAACAAAGAGTCCTGTGGCACCTTATAGACCAACAGACGTATTGGAGCATAAGCTTTCGTGGGTGAATACCCACTTCTTCAGATGCATCTGAAGTGATAAATGGTCACTTACACCAAAAAGCATATTCAGATGCATCTGAAGAAGTGGGTATTCACCCACGAAAGCTTATGCTCCAATACGTGTGTTAGTCTATAAGGTGCCACAGGACTCTTTGTCGCTTAGGTAGAAGAATGATCTTATGGGTAAGGATCTACTTTGGAATTCAGGAGATCTGAGTTCAGACTCCCTCTGTGACCTCAAATAAGTCACTTAAGCAGGAATTTTCAAAAGAGCCTAAATTTTGCCTGACTGTTTCAGGCGGGTTTTGACCAGCTATGGAGATGGTTGACGTGATGTTGCACCCCATAATGCTTTATGGAAATATGCTTATGAAAGTAAATATGAAATAACTGGAATATGTTTTATGCTAGATAGGCCATGTAACATATCTCTGCAAAGGTTATGATCTACTGAATACATTCATCCTATTTGTATGCATGTATCATTTTTGTACTTCAAGTTATGAATATTGGCTGTGTACTTGTTTGATTTTAAGTAGCCTTAGTAAGGCATTTGGTCAGCTTCTTTAGAAAAGAAGTTGCAAGTTATGTGCTCAATCAAGAAACACTTAACAGACAATGGATCTTGGAAGACTCCAATCCACATAAGAAGTCTACCTGAGGACGTTCAAGGTAGCATGCGAACAATGGCTGCTACCTGTAAGTTCTGAGTCATGCATGGACATGTGACTTGCCCATATGACTCCAAAACTCCATTTTGGATTCTACACATGGGGAGGGAGGGACGTCCACCCACAAGAGAAAGTCTATTTAAACCCCTGGTACACCCCTCCATTTTGTCTTCAGCTGGCTCAAGAATAGCCTCTGCACCCCCAAAGGATACCTGAAAGAAACTGGAACAAAGGACAGTAACCATGGGAGTGTAAGTGATTGCTGGACCCAGACAAGGAGGCGGCTAGTCTGTAAAAGAGGCTTATTGGAACATCTCTGAGGGTGAGATTTTATCTGTATTCAGCTTCATACTGTATAAGGTTTAGACTTAAGTGTTTCATTTTATTTTGCTTGGTAATTCACTTTGTTCTGAATACACTAAGAAACTGCACCATCTACTCAGGACATTCCCTGCACTAACACAAGAACAAATCAACATACCCATAGAGCCCCGACCAGGGTTATTCTACCTACTACCCAAGATCCACAAACCTGGAAATCCTGGACGCCCCATCATCTCGGGCATTGGCACTCTCACTGAAGAACTGTCCAGATATGTGGACTCTCTACTCAGACCCTATGCCACCAGCACTCCCAGCTATCTCCGTGACACCACTGATTTCCTGAGAAAACTACAATGCATTGGTAATCTTCCAGAACACACCATCCTAGCCACCATGGATGTAGAGGCTCTCTACACAAACATCCCACACACAGATGGAATACAAGCTGTCAGGAACAGTATCCCTGATGATGCCACAGCACAACTGGTTGCTGAACTCTGTGATTTTATCCTCACGTACAATTATTTCAAATTTGGTGAAAATATATACCTCCAGACCAGTGACACCACTATGGGCACCAGCATGGCCCCACAATATGCCAACATTTTTATGGCTGACCTGGAACAACGCTTCCTCAGCTCTCGTCCACTCACGCCCCTTCTCTATCTATGCTACATTGATGACATCTTCATCATCTGGACCCATGGGAAAGAAACTCTGGAAGAATTCCACCACGATTTCAACAGCTTCCGCCCCACCATCAATCTCAGCCTGGACCAGTCTACACGGGAAGTCCACTTCCTAGACACCACAGTGCAAATTAGCGATGGTCACATTAACACCACCCTATACCGAAAACCCACCGATCGCTATGCCTACCTACATGCCTCCAGCTTCCATCCCGGACACACCACACGATCCATTGTCTACAGCCAAGCACTGAGGTACAACCGTATTTGCTCCAACCCCTTTGACAGAGACCAACACCTACAAGATTTTCACCAAGCATTCTCAAAACTACGCTACCCACATGACAAAATAAGAAAACAGATCAACAGGGCCAGACGTGTACCCAGAAGCCTCTTGCTGCAAGACAAGCCGAAGAAAGAAACCAACAGAACTCCACTGGCCATTACTTACAGCCCTCAGCTAAAACCTCTCCAGCGGATCATCGGTGATCTACAACCCATCCTGGACAACGACCCCTCACTTTCACAGGCCTTGGGAGGCAGGCCAGTCCTCGCCCACAGACAACCCGCCAACCGGAAGCATATTCTCACCAGCAACTACACACCGCACCATAATAACTCTAACTCAGGAACCAATCCATGCAACAAACCTCGATGCCAACTTTGCCCACATATCTACACCAGGAACACCATCACAGGACCACATATCTACATCAGCCACACCATCACCGGTTCATTCACCTGCACATCCACCAATGTAATATATGCCATAATGTGCCAGCAATGCCCCTCTGCTATGTACATTGGCCAAACTGGACAGTCCTTACGCAAAAGGATAAATGGACACAAATCAGATATCAGGAATGGCAATATACAAAAGCCTGTAGGAGAACACTTCAACCTCCCTGGACACACAATAGCAGACTTAAAGGTAGCCATCCTGCAGCAAAAAAACTTCAGGACCAGACTCCAAAGAGAAACTGTAGAGCTTCAGTTCATTTGCAAATTTGACACCATCAGCTCAGGACTAAACAAAGACTATGAATGGCTAGCCAACTACAAAAGCAGTTTCTCCTCCCTTGGTGTTCACACCTCAACTGCTAGAAGAGGGCCTCA
This sequence comes from Macrochelys suwanniensis, assembly GCA_033296515.1. NCBI lineage: Eukaryota > Metazoa > Chordata > Testudines > Chelydridae > Macrochelys > Macrochelys suwanniensis. Next base: position 46,182,455 of record CM065780.1, read on the forward strand.
CCCTCCCTCATTGAGCTAACCTCGTTATCTCTAGCCTGACTCTTCCCTGCACATTTATATCTGCCCCTGGACATTTCCACTGCTTGCATCCAAAGAAGTGGGTATTCACCCACGAAAGCTTATGCTCCAATACCTCTGTTAGTCTATAAGGTGCCACAGGACCCTTTGTCGCTTCTACAGATCCAGACTAACACGGCTATCCCTCTGATATTTGTTCTCTCTGTTATTACTTAGAACCACTTAAATCGTACTTTTTGTATTTAATAATTTTTTACTTATTAATTAACCCAGAGTATGTATTAATACCTGGGGAGGTGGGGGGGCAAAAAGCTGTGCATATCTCTCTATCAGTGTTATAGAGGGCGAACAATTTATGAGTTTACCTTGTATAAGGTTTATACAGGGTAAAATGGATTTATTTGGGGTTTGGACCCTATTGGGAGTTGGGCATCTGAGTGTTGGAGACAAGAACACTTCTTAAGCTGTCTTCACTTAAGCCTGAAGCTTTTAGGGGACGTGGGTCAGACCTGGGTCTGGATTTGCAGCAGACTAGCATGTCTGACTCAAACCAGGCAGGGCACTGAAGTCCCAAGCTGCCAGGGGAAAGCAGGGGCAGAAGTAGTCTTGGCACATCAGTTGGCAGTCCCAAGGGGATTTCTGTGATCTCAAAGGTCGACATTTTTGAAAAAATATTTTAATAAAATTTTGAGGGGGGCAAAAAGCAATTAAAAAAAACCCTTATTTTTTACCGCACCGCTAAAATTAAATGGATTAATCACTCCCGCACTTGGATCTTTGTAAATGTCAGTTTCAGGGAGTGCTTGACCATTTAAAAGTCTATTACTATTGTTAAGCTGTCTGGAGTGGCTCACGACTGTGAGTGCCTACCTCAGGGCAGACTGCCAAAAACAGGGCAGGCACTCCAAACTGGTGGCATGTTCTATAATTAGATTTTACCAACCCAGTAAAAAATGTGAACTCCTGAATCCCTATAACTGTCTTACCATGGAGTCACAGACAGTCTCCTTAGACTCTCCAGTCTATCTTGCTACCCAGGCAAGCTGGATTTAGTGATAAATGGTCACTTACACCAAAAAGCACAAAATATTCAGGTTGCTCCCAGTCCCAAGAGACTGGTCACTTATCCCAGATCAGTTGGTATCTCAGATTTCACGCCAAGACAACCCTTGTAGCCAATTCTGTAATAAACTAACTAAAGGGTTATTAAGAAAAAGAAATAAGAGTTATTTACTGGTTAAAGCAAGCAAGCAAATAACACAAATGAGTTGCAGTCTAAATCCTAAGAATGACAGCGTTGTAGTGATCAGTCAATGCAAAATGTCTTTTTTCAGGGCTAACCCATGCCAAGCGGCATGGGGATCGCTATACTTATGTTTAGGAATCCTTGCCCCTCAGAGTTCAGACAGCATAAACGAGATTCAATTTCTCCTTATCAGGGATTTTTATCCCCTTCTCTTCAGAGCCCAAAACTGACAGGATGAGTTCTCTTCTTCGGGGAGGCAGTTAGGAATGCAATCAACAAAGTCTCTGCCCTCTGATGCTACAGAATACGTCAATTGCTTTCAATGGACCATTCTTGTATGCAGGGCAAGCACTTTACCTTAATCAATGCTTCTTTTCTGGTTTGTTGAGTTACACAATTACTGAGGTTTACAATGCAAGCATTCAATATAGTTTTACACCATGGGCTACAGAGATTATAAGTGAGATCAATACATGCAGCATCCTACAAGCATTTTATGAAGTATAAACACAAAACATCTAATATCTTAACAACTTAATATCTAATATCTATTTTGATGATGCTAACACACAGGTAAACAAGACTGGTTTCGGGCTATGGATTTGTAAGTGTTCAGTGAGGCCTGAGCATCAGCTGGCACCTGCTCTGTCAGCATCACAACTACATCCTTGTACTCAAAACTGCAGACATTGTTTACAGTGATGAAAACATTACTGTAAACGTTGTTTGACAGTACTGATATTGTAAACCAACCTGCTTTGCAATGGAAAAAGTGTTTCCTTTGCAGCTCTAGAGATTCCTTGATAACAGAAACTTTGAATTGTATCACTTGACCAACGCTATCTTATAGGTGAAAATTAAAGAACATAAACTTTCCTCAACATAGCACGTGTAATTTATTGCTGATTTATTCTCTGTACAGAACCAGCATTAGACACAGATGATGTAGGTGGCCAACTAAATTACATAATCTATGGGGACTCTGGATGTTGCTGTCTCCCATTAAACCAGGCAAAGTTGTCTGGCATAAAAGTAAAATCTTAATATATTTCTCTATATACAAGTATGTTTTTCCCCCCTCCACAGTAGTGCACTTCACTAACTGGTTGCCTCTGCCCTCCTACCGAGATGTGGCTCCATTATTTCACTTATGGTCCTTTCCGTATGTACGCTTTGGGATCCTTTCGGATGAAAGTGAGCGTGTAAAGTACAGGTATATGGTGTCTGCACCACAGCAAGTTATCCAGTGAGCCAGCACACCCTCAACTAAGGAAGTGTAACTCTGACCCTAGTTATATATATATATATGTTTTGGTGCTGCGGACACCTTTAATCCCTCCTCGGGCCCCTCCCAAAGCTGGCTATTCCTTCCCACGGATTTGCAGCCAGGACGGAGAACTAAGGAAGCCCTGGGGAGGAGGGTGGTGGCAGCAGCTAGGATTGGGGTTGGATCCCGCGCCCACTTTGGAGGATTCAGGGCCAGCACCAGCATAAATATTCCTTGTGCAGCTGGCAAACTGCGCGTGTGCGTGAGTGGCGTTTTCCCGGGGGGCGGAGGGGGGAGTCGGCCAGAGGGAACTGAGCCCCGGCCCCTCGTCTCACCGGTAAGTGGTCAGCACGGACTTGTTCACCAGGACGATGAGGAAAGAGCAGGTTCCATAGAAGAAGGCGGACAGCAGTCTGGGCAGCGGCGGATGGGCGGCAGCAGCCGGCTCCTCCTCGGCCTGCCTAGCGGCGGCGCTCATCTCCTCGTACGGGCAACGTGCCCGCGCCGCAGACAACAAAACCCAGCCCCTGGAGAGCGGCGAGCCGCCCCGCCGGACATGCCCGCAGCCCGGGGGGGGGAGTCCCACCGCAGCACCCAGGGCAAGTGCAGCCGCCCCAGCCCCGCCCTGAGCACCAAGGCAGCGAAACAGGAAGAGCTCGCGCCCAGCCAGTCCCCTCCCTCGCTGCGGCCTCTGCCTCTCCCCTGCGGAAACCTCGGAGGCGTGTGGCTGGGGCAGGGCGCGCTCGGGCTCACGGTCCCCGCGTTCAGGTGCGCCGCTGGATCGCAGCCATGCCCGTTGCACCGAGAACAGCAGCTCCAGCTCCTAGGCTGTAGCGGGAAATGTTGGGTAGACTAGTCCCGGCTCAGCGCTGAAGAGAGACACGAGCTGATTGGTTTCCTCCCGCGGCCCAGCCCGGTGGGCTTCTCTGCCTTCCGAATCTGTTCCTCTCTCAAAGATACATATGCACTCGTCCCTTTGTGTGAGATGCACAGAAAGGTGCATGTGGCCTGTGTATGATTTAAAAAAAAAAAAAAAAAGCAAAACCCAAAAGGACGTTCGAATCTAGAGTTTAGTGATTATTATATGGATCACTTGTGGCAATTTTTGTTCCTGATGATGAATTAAGTGGCTAGAAATATATACTATGTAGATATTCAACAGAGTTAAACATGAATTTAAATATAAAGAATTTGAAAAGCAATGATTGAATATTTAGGCTTTCTCTACACAAGAGTTGCACCCATTTAACTTAAGGTGTGTTTTTAAAATTGATTTCGTTAAACCAAGGTGGCCTGTGGACACTTATTTCAGTTTAGCAAAAGTTTATTTCGGATCTGTTTAAGTTAAATCAGAATGAACTACTGTGACTGAAAGAAGAGTATCAACATGGGGCTTTGCACCAGATTAGCTAAATCATTTTAAAAACAGTTTAAGATAAATCAGTACAACTTTCTCATGGTAGATAAGGTCTCAAAAGTCAAAGATACTTTGTTTCCAAAAAAGTAATTACACTTACTCTTACTTTTTGATATGTTTAATGAGCAATTTCAACTTTTTTTTTTTTTAAAAAAAAGGTCATCTCACTCTTTCCACTACCTGGAGCGCAGATTGAGGTAAACCAAAATTGTAAACATTTATAATCCTTAATGTAATAAAGCAGTGATATCACCAGCTGCCTCAAAGTACATGTGAATAGAGGTCAGGTCTGCAGAAACAGACTTTCTTTACAGGCTGCTTGAGTGGGCTACCTTTGTCTTAGTTCTAAAGCCCTTTTATTTCAGAAGGCCATCATTCTGCCTTTCGAAACTGATTCCCCAGTATAACTGGATAGGCCACATTCATTGTGTAACATGTATGTTACACAATCAAAATCTCGAAGTCTTCTTGGCTTTCATTCTAGCTAATTTGATATGGAGGAAACCTTGTCTATTGTGGTGCTGGTATATGAATACTAATATGCTGATGACTCACATTCATATACTGCTTTGGTCAGCTACATGCACACTTTCCTTAAGGAAGCACAATTTAGCTTTATCATATATCAGTACCTTCACAAATGTGATTAAGTGGTACTAGAGAGACAAAGTGTGTGAGCTAGTATATTTTATTAGACCAATTTTTGTGAGACACAAGCTTTTGAGCTTACACAGAGCTCTTCTTCAGGTGGTACTGTCATGCAAGTAAGACTCAATTCTGCGATTTCCTGTACAGCATTTGTACAGCCTGTTATATAGTAATGCAAGATTCTCACAAAAGAACACCTGTTAGAAAGTGACAGTGTACACAAATTCCAGGGTTAGACTTTTAGGTAGGTTCTGCTGCCCCATAAGAAAGCTAAGCAGATTGCTCATTTTTGGTAATTGTTTCAGCTATGGCCTTGATCAGTAGCGCATAGGAGCGGTTACTATCAGATTCTTCAGTGACCTCCATTCAGTTCCTGGTGGGTAGGCTACATGCCAATTGCCACTCTTGCTAATAACTTACAAAAAGTCACTTCAAGGTAACATGAACTTTCTTCCTGCTCATTCAGGAGAGGAAATTATCTTTAGAAAGCATTTCATTTTCCTTAAGCAATGCTTTTATTTACCAATTTTTTCCCCTCAGAGAACCAAGTATAGAAGTCTGGTGAAACTATAGTTTGTGTTATTAACCAGTCTTGCCACTTAAGTATTCTGGACAATGTTGCATGACGATTCCAGTTGTATAGCATTAGTTTTCTAGTGCCCATAGTTTACCTTAATCTAGGATACTGATAAACAGGGTGGATAAAAATCAATGATTTTAAAAAAATCAAAAATCCATTTTAAATTTAAATTGGGTTTTTTTTTATAAAATGCCTTTTTGAGGAAAAAGTTAACCTATAATTTCTTAAGTATCTCATCATGGAATATGGATTTTTAATTCTATAGTATGAGAATATATTCATGTAATGTTTAAGTTTTGTAAATGAGTTCCAATAGTTCCTGGATTAGAGACCCTATTTTATGCAGTTCCAGGGGCTTCTGTATAGACTATTTAGGTTTATCTTTCTATCTACCCACTGGGACTCAGTGCTCAGTCTAGAAGATACCATCAGAGATGCTTAATTTTGCAGTTCTCAAACTGGATTTGTGTCTCCAGAGATAACATGCTTGTTAACAGCAAAAATGTTATAAAATAATATAGAGGTGAGAAATAACAGACCTCAACCCTATTGTCCCTCTGCAAACTTGTGTTCAAAGAGTCAATCCCTTACCTCTCTAAAAGTGGAAAATTTCAAAAAGTTCAATGAATAGAAGATTGTTGGAGGCAGAATAGATCTGGACAAGGAGAAGAAGTCTGGCAATAAATGTGAGAAGGGAGGGACAGGCAGTAGTAGAGACAAAAGTGAAACTGTTTGAGCAGCATATTTCAGAAGTCTTGAGGTCTTTCGGAGTGTAGCCTTCATTGATTTGAGATCTATCATACCAGTCTCTCACTAGAAGGGAAAACCTATAATGGCACAAGGCTGAAAAGAGACCCAGTTTAGGAATAAAGAACCATTCCAGAAATGTTTGCTAATGATTTAAAGAAAGTCACACCAGTGAACTGGAGGAAGTCACTTTAGCACTTGGATTCAGAGATTGTTCAAGTGATAATCTCACTTTTAACAGCACTAGCTTCTTCTACCGCAGTGTGTAGAAAGAATATTTGCTTCCTTTGGCCTAATTCATTCCAAATTGAGAAATTGGTTGGGACCTAAAAAAGCAGGAAAACTTGTTTTTTCTTTTCCAGATTATGAACAGGAAAATGAAGATGGAGATGACTGAGTTAGCTGCAGAAGCCAATATTTTAAAAGTTTCTCATTTTGACTTGGCTGACAGTCCATTTAATTTTTTTTTTAAATATTTCATTTAACTATTTTAGTTAAAACAAAAACAAACCTGATTTTAAAAAACTTGAATGTTTAAATTCAAAAATTCATATGCTTGTTGTTAAAATTGTTTGCTGTTGAACAAAAAAGGTCCAGAATACATAACTAAAACAATGTTAACTAAAACAATTTAAATGTCTGTCTGATGTTCTCCTAATACATCATGGCATGAAAATCCTCCAAATATTAATGATTAACTGGTTTAATTGGAGATAGATATCTATGAAGTCATTGGGATGTGAACTACAATTACCTTTGGTAAATGAAATAACCAAATAATCATTCATTTTCTGATATAGCTGTAAAACTAATCTGAAAAGTTTTCAAAATAAATCACTTAATGTATAGAGTGTACCTTCTAAAAATGAAACCTACATCTGAGTTGTGAAGAATATGTATTATGGTTATAACAACCAAAAAGAATGCACTTTTATGTAGAAATCCATGATTAATCAAGTCTTCCTGACTAGTGATTTAAATCAAATCCACCCTGCTAAGCTCTTTCACACCTACCATAACTGACAAAGAATAAGAACTTAAAAATGAACAGACGATCAACGGCAAATGGAATTGTTGGTCATGAAATAGGACACTTCACTAGCTTAGACTACTTCAAGAAAATGTATTCTCACCATCTTTATTCATTTTGGGCTACCATATTTACTCCAAACAGGATTCTCATTCAAGTGAATTATCAGGAACTCATCAAGTATAGTAATAAGGTTCAGAAACCAATTTCAGGTTAGGCGATTAGGAAGTAAACAGCAAGAGTAATTTTTTCCCCTACAACAGTGTATTAGTCAGGCCAATAAACCCTTTTAAAGGGTCAAGGAACAGTTATTAAGTGATTGAACTATGGAAGTCAAGAGCAACTAGCTTGAGACAATACAGTTAAAAACATGATAAATTACCACTGCTAACACTTGGATTTTAAACTTAAAATTAAACCAACTTTTATTTGGAGCACCTATGAAAATTACAGCTCTTTTACTCTTTTGCTGTTAAGTCACGCCAAACTACAACTGACACTTATGCAGCACAGAACACTTCAAAATTATGTTAAAAAATACTCCAAAAGCAGTCTTCAACACCTCAAACAATTATAGTTGGTATTTTTCCAAGATGTATAACATACACAAAACATGTTAAGCTGCTTGAACATGTCTACAGTTAGACCAAATTCAATGTATTGAATAATTTGTAGAAAGTTTCTTCCAGTACTGTAAATGTGTTGAACCTATTACAATGGATTGATTGGGGAAAACAGGTTCTCCTCCCCACCCCCAACACATGGCCTGATTCTGCAACTGTCTGTTAACAAATCCCTGTGTTCACATGGAGTGCCTATAAAGTCAGTGGTGCTCCATGTGGGCATGCATAGGGGGTCTGGCCCATGTCCAGCCACTTGAAGGATTAGGGCCCAACACTGTTAGTCTTAGAGGTTTTACAGTTACTGCCTTTGAATTGCCAAGTAGTTGTATGTAGTTAGAATGTCCCAGGTGGCCACAGAAGAGTATTTTGCTTTATTGTTTTTTTTTTAAAAAAAAAACAAAAACAAAAAACTTGGCCAAATAAATTAACAAGGAAATGAACACAAGAAATTAAGAACTGCACTGGTCAGTCTAAAAATCACAACCACTTAAAAGTTAGAATCTCTCTGACCACTGTTTAGTTAAGTGCATCATCACCATTCTAGACATGTACCAGGTTAATAAAATTCATGCCATTATAGGAATCAGTTATTAGAAAAACTGAATTCAAGAGTTTCATTTTCTGCTAATATGTTATAGCTCTGAAACATCTGTCCTCATCTAATCCGTTGTTTTTTTTTAAATTACTCTCAAGTCATTTAAGTACTTTTTCCTCCCTCTCACACTAACAGAAAAAATGGCTCCCCTTCACATCTATATTTTCTGGTTTTGTTGTGATAAGAGGGAGGAGTATAGCCTGGGTAATGTTATGAACTACAGAAGCAATAGGTCAATGAATTTGGAAGATATTAACAAAAAATCCAGTTGTTATCCACTAAACCAGCAGCCCAACATTAAATATATATATATATATTCAGGAGCATGCTCAATTCACCAAATTTATCATCTGTTAGCATATTATGCATCTCTGGTTATATGCTGCTCAAAAGAAAGGCAAAATAAGACCATGAGACAAGCCTGTTGTATTGTAAGTTAGATAAAACCAATACAACACATGAGGTGATGAGGATGTACTGCTAAACGTACTTTTCAGTTTGTGCTTAAGATCACTAAGCAGCATTCTGTAACTTCATTTATTTGGGAAAGATATATGAAACCACGCAATTTAAACACACTTGCAACTATCTCTGGAAGCCTATTTTCTAGTTGAACAGCAAATATTCTGCAGTGTTTAACTGATAGCTGTACTACACTTAGTGAACACAAACTTGACATCTTATCCTGAAGTAAAGCAATAAGGTGGCTTTATGCACTTAAAAAAAGAATATGGAGGCTTCTATTTGCTAATAGTCATATAAAAGCAGAACTTTAAAACTTAGTGTTAGCTAATAAGAGGTCTAAATAGTTTACTACAAATCAATACCACCCTGTAAATACCCACTTTATTAACAAAACAAGTGCCAAATCTCATTACAGGGTCCAAAATATCTGAGAAATATTACCAATTGTTACCTTTATGTCTAGACTTTGCAAGACTAATCATTCATTTTCAAATAAGCCTGACAATGTGCAAAAGTTCCCAACATCATGTGCTAGGAATAACAAGTGCTACTCAGACCAAGAGATTCTACTGAAATCTCAAGTCTAAAATACAATAGCGAAGTCAGTCTCATACTTTGGGCAGACACAGTGAAGATCCTGAACTCTCAGTTTCTACATAAACCACTTTCTTCCCCACCACAAGTTAGAACCTTTGCCCTCTTCTCAGTGATACTAGGTAAAATATATTGTCATTAAAGACTTGGTTGCATCACTGCTTACAGTATTATCAAACATACTAAATGTAATTTTGTTTAAATAGTCAGATAAATAATCCCCCTCTTGTTAACTGTACAATTCTCCTATTCATACAAGCATTATGTTCAGAAAGTGCTTCCTGTGAGAACTGCTTCAAATGAATGAATTAACCTTGCAAAAAATCTAACTTTCCACAATATGCAATTTGTCGACCCTGCATTGTGCAGTCCCATATTTACAAAATACTTAAAAACTTTACATCTGTCTTTTACCATACAAAAAAGTGCAATTCTCTCACCCCATCTTGTGGGGCAACAACATTCTTCATAAATTCTACAGAATAGCAGCCTATGATAAGCAAATAAGGTGCTTAGCTTATGCCCAGGATCTAACTGGTTAAGTACCACCAGGCAGTACATTTTATATACTGGCAGATTCAGTTCCTATGCTACTGTCGCAGTGGTGCTCCCGCCAGGTTTGCAAGCTCAATAAGAGCCAGTGCACCATGCAGGCGTTCACGCTGCTCCTGAAGGCGACGGCGGGCAGCTGAGGGAGCACTATTTTTTTCCTCATCATCCTCTTCATCAGACTGAAGATATTCCATGGGATCTTGCTGTTCCTGGTCAGCTTTCTGAGCTGTTTTGCTTTTTAAAGTAGGAGTGCGCTGTTCTCTAGTCTCCCAATACCTGTGAAGTCAAAGTTTTACATATTTTATAAGCATCATCCAACTTGCACAACAAGTTTCATTGAAAGCTGACAAGAATCTTCCAAACCAGAATCTTAAAACATGATTGGGTCATTCATTTCATTCCAATTACTAATTCTCAGCCCTTATTTTGTAGCATTTAAACAAACAGAAAGCTTTCCACCTTAGGAAGATGACATCAAGTGGTATTCAGCTCCCTATCCCCCCCCCCCCCCCCACCCACACTCCTACAATGCAAATCCTTTCTACATGTCATTCCCACACCTCCCTCATAGATTCTAAGGTCTGGAAGGACCAGTGTGATAATTTAGTCTGATCTCCTTAATACACACAGGCCAGAGAACTTCCCCGAAATAGTTCCTGTCTGAACTAGAGTATATCTTTTAGAAAGCACTCAATCTTGATTTAAAAGTTGCCAGCGATGGAGGATCCACCACAACCTTATGTACACTGTTCCAAAGACAGGAAGATGGAGTATTGTTATCCACATTTTACAGATAGACATTTAAAATGTCTCAGACACTAAGATTAAATGACTAGTTTAGAAGTCTGTGGCAGTCAGGAACTGAAGTCAGATCTCAAATCCCAGTCCACTACAAGACCTCTCACTCTCTCCAAAGAGTCAGTCAGCTCTTATTACACCTACCACCACCTTCCCTCATACATGTGTATTCATGAACACTGCAGCACCAAAGGACAGCACTGTATTAACAGCTGCTGCAATAAGCAAAGACACTTAAAGGGAGAATCGTATAGAGAAGGGAAAACAGGTGAGAAGGAAAAGGGTCAAAAATCCAACCCAATGAGAAAGAAAGCTGAAGCAACTACTACTAGAGAAGTTAATTCTAACCTCTGAAATTTAAACAAATAGCATGATAGGGAACAGCTGAGTCATTCAACCTGAAGAGAAAATGAAGAACAGAGGAAGTGTGTTGTATCTTCTTTGCAGTACAATGCTTTTATAGAGCATGCAGTAGTACATTCATCAAATGAGACACTGTGTAACCATGGAAGGAATATTAAGAACTTCCTGAGAAACTATGTCATGAGAAGTGCCTAAAAGAAGAAGTTTGACTTGGGGTGTTTGTGCCAGTGAAAGATAGCAAGTCAGTATCTGATACTGATGACAATTTTAATTCTCTTAGAGGCTCTATGGATACACCCTTTGCTAGATTAACTCTTTCTCGTGGCATAGCTGTGAAGGAATCAATACATTCAAGAACTGCAAGGTGAATAAGACCCAGAGAAATAATGATAGAGTCTTTAAAAATTGTTTCACATAAAGGTTTATAAAAAGTATTGTAATTCAAGAGGAATTTAAAAAGTTTGAGATGACAAAAACACACCATGAGTGTAAAAGTTTTTGGCTTCTACTGACATTTCAAACTTCAATGCTCTCAGCATCTTAATAAATAATTCTAGATGGTCACAGTTTAAGAGAACTTACTTTGCTAGCCACTCAGCAACAGCTTTATTGTCAGCTGTTTGTTTTTTACTCAGTCTGCCTGTGGGTTCTTCTCTCTTCAGTCTTGCATAGGGATGCTTGGGGCAATGACGGTTTGCATGTGTGAATCTACTTAAACATCCTTAATAAAAAAGCAAGGACAATAATCAAGAAAAGCACTTGTCCAACATGTAAGCCCAACATTTAAGAAACTAAGTCATTATTAAATTAACTTTCTTCCCTCTCTAAAATCTGGATTCAATTTAACTTTTGATTATAGGGTATTCTATGCTAAGTATAAGAACTTTGCTTTTAAACTGACAAATGTTCATGTGGTTGCGCACAGATTTATTTCCCCTCCTTTTAAAAGAGTATCTAAAATTGAGATCCAGGGCACATGTGGATGGTAGTACTAATACTATTGCCAAACTTGCCCATGCTCTAAATACTGCCAGTTATTTTCTGATGACTTACCATTTTCTGAGCAGACAAAAGGCTTTTCTCCAGTGTGAAGACGTTGGTGTGTTTTTAGCTGCCCACTCTGAACAAAGGCTTTCCCGCAATCTGGATAGTCACACAAATAAGGCCTTTCACCTAACCAAAAAAAAAAAAAAAAAAAAAAAAAAAAATTGAGTAGAATGTTGAGAGTTATAAATTCAGAAAGTCTGGACACCATCTAGTGATGTTCCAGGACTCAGTGCTTCTGCTGAGGATCCCCTAAATCAATGATGAAAAAACAGATCCTTTGTGGAAAGATAATCGTAGCCCAGAAACGGTAAAAATCCACTTCCACAAAGACATCAAATTGAAATTTAGTCAACTTAGTGTTTAAGTAGTCTTAGGTGCTACACTTCCCCTAATTCTCGACAGTTGTGATTTTACAATGATATTTTGCAATTTACAGAGCCTTTTCCATATTACTATGTGAAAAGACCCATACAAATGAGAAACAAAGTGACAACAGCAACTAGAGAAAAATACTTTCTCAACTTTCAGTTGCAACAATCTTGGGTGTTACTTATAACAATAGATAAAGTAATTTTCAAACAGAAGGGAGATTTGAGTGTCCCTAATACAGCGGAAGTGATTATGTTTGGCAAAATGCAGAAATCTTCTTGCATAAGCACAAATGTTTATAATGGGGTGACTGATTTAATCTTTGTCTAGCAGGAGAAGGGCTAGGGGGGCTTGCGGAGGCTATAGCCACTCCAAAATTTGGCTTAGCCTCTCCACTCCTCTTAGAACTGGGCACCTGGCCAGCAGCCAATCTCCAGCCACCCAGCTGCTGTCTTGACAGTCTCCCCTTCTTTGGGAAGCTGATTCATGGCTGGCAGGATGCTGTAAGAACTTGACGGACGCTGTGGGAGCTTGCCCGATGTTAGAGGTGGCTGTGCCTGAGTGGGTCTCTGCTGAGCTGGGCGGGACAGGGAGCCTGTCTGTGCTGGTGCCTCTGGCTCAGGAGTGGGAGCTGCAGCTGCTGCTCTGAACAATTGTTCAGGCGCTTGAGTGCTCAGCTTAAAGAGACAGTCCACTGACACTCACAGGCACACACGGTCTCCCATATACTCCCTCCAAGATATACTCTCACACACACACACACACACACACACACACACACACACGTGTATTATTATTATTATTTCTTAGTACTTCCTGTTGAAATGCACAATGCACATAGTCTCTGTAATTTTATTCTTTCAAAGTTCATTAAGGATTACAGTACTGTTAAATTAGTTTTTTGACTGGACTGTGCATTTTATAATTTTATTTCTCTTATGCTTAAATTTAATTCTTTGAGTAGTGAATACCTAATACTTAAAATACCTAACCTGTCCTGGCTGGAGTAATTATCATTATTACTTTTACCATACTGTGCTTTGTCATTAATTATTTAAAGTGGTACAATCAAATAATAGTGCCATTCTAGAACGTAAATTTAGCTTGTACTCACTTTAGCAGTACAAGTTTAACTAATGGGTTTTTTTTAAAACACAACTTTAAATACTGTGCAGATGAAGGTCCCTTTTTTCAATTTGTATTTTTAATTATATTTGTAAAGTAACTTTAAATGTGTATGAAAATAAATGCAGTTCCAACTCTGATACTAATTTTAGTGAGTCACATACATGACTGTGATCCGTAAACATAAATGCCAAAGTAATTAGAAAAATAAATTCGAGAAGGAAAAAAACAATCACATATTAAAATTAAGTAAATATTTTTAGTGGAGTAAAAACCAATTGACTAAAATAGAGTAGATAATAGTAAAAGAGTATGTCTGTTAGAGAAAATAAGCAGATTTTATTTATCTCGACTAAAGATAGGATACAAGACATCTAACTTGTGTTTCTGATATCTGTGTTAAGGCTCCAAAATTTATACCTCAAGGTTTGGGATTATCTTGCTGTATTATCTCCTGATTGTTCTAAATTTACATATAAACTTAAAATATGGCTTTAATAGGGGTTTTAAAATATTTTTTTTTCCTTTATATAGGAAGTAGATAGAAATTAACTGATAGGAACAGTGTAAGTTATCTCCAAAAAAAACCCTAGAGGTTTTCAGGTATCTAAGGAGACCCTGGAATCACAGTAAAAGTTGCCCCCCCACCACCAAAATCTGAAATGGCAACCCTACTTCCTCCCTACATGGTTCACATCCCCAGAGAGTGTGGCTCCCTGCCACATGCCTGCTGCACATACTCTGGCTCAGGCTGACAACGCTTTGGTTTGCAAACCGGCTCGGGCTCAGGAGCCACATAGACCCAGCATCCATTCGCTTTCCCACCCACTGCTGCTAAAGACTGAGTACAGAGCAGGTGTCCAGGTAATGCCTTCTATAGCACCCCTGCTCCAGATTGACCGCAGCGTGAGTTGTTGTATTATGGCTCTGAGTCTCCAAATATTTTACTCTGCCATGTGCAAATGGCTAAATTTTAAAATATAATACAGTACTTTCTCCAATTTAAAGTAATTAGCTATTAATATTATTTAATCGGTGATTTTCCCCCCAGAAGTTTGCATTTGTTAATTATTATTAGTTTATTGGCTTAATTATTTTTCCTATTAGTTTTCTGTAAATAAATGTTGCACAAGTGAGCTGCTATAGATGAAGTTTAAAACCAGTCAATCTGTATATATTTTTATTCCCCTTCTGAGGATAACACACACATTTAAGTGCATAATGTTAAAAAATAAGCAAGCATGTGTGCCCACAGCATGTATAGCACCCCCCACGCTCCCAATTTTCATTCTAGCCCACCTCAGCCCCCCACTGGGAAGAGGCTGGAGCCGCCCATGGTGTCTAGTACATGAAGGATGGCATTCGGTTGAAGTTATGTTCAAAATCTGTAGTACTGTTCAGAATTCCACCACTAGGTGATACTAAACAAATACAAGACGTAATATTGGCCAAAAGAAACAGGATTGCTAACAATTCAGAAATAAGGTTCCGATTACAATGGAAATTAGGAGTCTAAATACCTTTGAGGATCTGGGCCTAAGTCCCTAGCCTAAGGCCAAATCCTGAGGTCCATACTTGGAGCCAGATCACCCTTGATCCATGCACAGAAATCCACAGATCCTACCCTTGCCAAGAGAAAATGGGGTTGTTACCTCCACAGCACTGTTAGCATTTCTTGGACTTGCGCAGAAGCAAGAGCTTGATGTGGATTTGGATGGAGAATCATAGTGACTTGTGAATGGGGCTGGCAATATGCTACTCATTATGGTGATGTACCATGCCCTGCTTCAAATTTCATTGTGGAGGTTTAGGGGAAGCAATACTAGTCTGAAGCTGTATTTCCTGCCTCCCTAAAGCCTTTGGCAGCTACTACTAAGCGACCCAACCAATGGTAGAATGGCTCCAAGAAGGTTTCTGACCTTTACAGAGCCCTAATAGCTATGGCTTAGAGGGGCAGTTCCAGGAAGACTGCAAAAAGAATTTCAGATTTTCTTCTCTTCCCAGCTATTTGCTGCCTGCTATTCACAGAAAAGTGTTAACACCTTCAGTTATACAGGCAAACTACCACTAAAGTCAATGGGAGTTTGCCTCTAAATCCTGATGTCCTTTCTTAGGCAGAATATTAGGTCAGCTGAAGACAAATGTGCAAATAATAAATACAGCTAATAATTTCTGCCTTCCTGTTCTACAGTGAAATTTCAAAAGTAAATTAAATGGGCAAATAGTCGTTTTCTGAGATCTAACTGGCCAAATCTAGTACTGTAGTAAATCTATATGTCAATGGAGTATCATCACCAGGGATGAATCTTACCCAACGAGTTTTCTATTAAGACAATCTGAAGCGGTTAGCACTTCAGGGATGGAAGTTTAACATTACCAAGGAAAATGAAATAGGACAGCTTGTGTGTGACCAAAAAAGAAAATAGAATAGAGAATAGAGAAATTGCTGTTTAATACTGGCAGGCAGAATTGCCTCATTTGATCCAGACAAATAAATCACAGGAGGCAAGTTATTTTGAAGGTATTATCAAGTATTGTGACATTTTATTGCAGAATACAATGTCATGTACATAAGAAAAATCTGTTCAATTATGCTTAGTATAAGGGAACAATGAATCTCGCTTTTCAAAACCAAGATGGGTCCAGTTTGTCAATGAATAATGTTTTAGCAAAAAATTAACCATTTTTCTGTAACACTCTTACATTATTTTTTCCCAAAAAGATGTTAGGTGCTAGTCATGTGCTCAAAGGTCTGTGTTAAGATAGTCAGCAGTTTTTTTCTCGTAATAGCAAGAGCTGAGCAACACAGAGCATCTAGATAAAGAAAGTTAAAAAAAAAATCTGATCTCCCTTAATCTAAATGCATGTTAAATTCATAATTATTAAATAACTACTTCTAGGAAGAGATTGTATCCTTAAATTTAACCCAGAAACATATTTTATCATCAAATAATAAACACAAAAAGAAGGGGTAATAATGAAGAAAATGAGAGGGGGCGGGGTCTATTTAAATCTAGTCAATTTTTTTTAAGCTCAAAATATTATACTTGGACTAAAGCTCCCCTGACAATTTTTATGGATTTAACAACATTTTCCTTCTCTGCACTCACCCTTCCATTGTTGCGTGAAAGACCCACAACAAGAGGGAAACAGAGAAAAGAAAGTGAAAAGTACTGTTAGATATATAGAGCAAAACCGAGGGGAAAAAAATACTTTCGTTCTCTCTTTTTCAATTACTAAGTGTAACATGTAACTAAAGCAGAGGAAAACCATCTCTAAATGTTTCCTTTTACCATAGCAATGCTGGTTGCTCTGCCATAATTACTCCAGTATAAACACAAGCAGTTACACAAAGATAAATTAAAAAAATATCTTAACCACACTAACAGACCTCAGGGAAAAAAGTACCCCATTCAATAACTAGACCAGAATACCAATTGTAAGAAAGGAATAACTTCCAAGCTAAAATCTTAACTACTTAATATATTTTCTATGCACAACATTACATTCCTTTCACTTACCAGTGTGAGTTCTTTTGTGTGCCTGTAAAGATTTCTCTCGTGGAAACACTCTGTTGCAGATGTTACAACGGATTCGGCTGGATGAATGCTCTCCCTCACTTATTAGATCTCGCACTGTGTCTGCTCTTGGCCGGCCACGTCTAATACCATCCTATTAAAAAACCCACACTATTAGGAAACTCTGCAGTTTATTTTAAAAATATGAATATAGTACTTGCAGACACAAATGATTCAGTCCAAGGGAAGCTTTTCTAAACAGGAGCAACTTTCTCAAAAGAAAGTACATACCACCACATCGGAAAATACAGTTGTTTAATAGCTTTTATTTTCCTCCATTGTAATTATTCACCAAGCATGAAAAGAACCACATCAAGAGATTATTTAAATTCATAGCAACTATTCTTCCCTGAAAACAAGTTAATCACTAAGCTCCAGCTTAAATGTCATTTTTAAAGAACACAAGTAATTAGATCCTAGAAACATGATGTCATTGCATAAACACAACAATAGCATGCAAGTTATATGTACACACACACACAGGTGTAATGAAGAGTGAAAGAGCTGGACCCACGGATTACAGAGATTTAACATTAACTCTTGAACCAGTTTGTCTAAACAGCCATGAACAATTGTTTAAAAATAAGTATATCATGAAAGCACAGCAAATATGCTGGGTATATCTGGCACTCTAAATTATCTTATGGTAGGAGTCACCAGATAGCCCTATTACATAGTTTTTAAAAAAAATGTTCTCAGCATATGAGCTCTGTTCAGTCTTCAAATAAATGTTACATTGTTCTTAATTTGGTGATGTAATTTCTTTTTGGGGTAGCCACTGCAAGCAGCAGCTCAATTTGCTCTCTGCCTTAATCTCTTTAAGGAAAGTAAATTCTTGAGACAGAGTTGCTCCCTGGGAACCAGGCATTGGTGTTTCGGCTTAGATTCCTGAAAAAGAGGATTGTCTGTGTGCTGCTTGAGTACTCTTGTTCAAGGATTGAAGAATACAGTGTAAATAAAAACCATCACTGATTTCACCTCCCATGATGAAACCTACTTGCACAGCACTATCATCTTAGCAGAGGGAAATCTATTGTGTACTCAACTAGTACAGTGAGTATCAAATTGCTTTTGCATAACAGAACAAGAAGCAAAATTTGTCAGGACTGAACAGCTCCACTTGTGAAAAGGAAAGCGAGAACTACCACATCATGCATAGTCCTTTTAGCTGACAGATTAAAAATGTGCTCAAATCAAACTTCAGGTCCAGAAAAGAGGTGGCAATAGCATTTGTATGAATATAAGCAATACACAAGAAGTCTTGGAATGAATTGTTCTGACACTTAGCTGAGTTGTATAAGTTGCTATTTACATTTTTATCACTGTAATCCATATTTTTATTAATGCCCACTTTGGAGGGTTCCTATTTTAACACTGGGACATAAAAGAGGTAAAAGATTGTTTTAAAGGGGCCTGAATCTTGAAAGAACTCAGCCAGTCAGCTGATCTGCAGAAGGATCATGTATTTAAATATCTACATTCCATCAATTGAAACCAGGAGTTTAGAGGAAGTTTGAACGCGACCAAATTACCTCCTCACACGCTACACTTGGCATGGGTTGTAGTACAACAGAGATCATTAGCTTCCATACAGATTCAGTTGTTACCAAGGCTGAGGGTAGGAAGTAAGGCACACAATTGGACTCTCAGGGCCAGGCTGGCTTTGCTAGGTTGGCAGTTTGGAGAAGCATTTTTCCTTGGAAGCTGAGCACGTGGTCTAGAATCAGCGAGAGACAGCTGGCATCTCACTGAGCATTTGTACAGAGGCACTGTGCGGGGTGGGGCTGCACTGCAGAGGGCCACGTGTTGCAAACAGGTGCAATTCTACCACTGTAACGACCCCCACACCCGAGAGGTTACTGAGGGGGGTGTCAAGTCACTGACCCACGCTCCCCGCAGCTCTGCTCCGAGCCCCGACCTCCGCGGAACGCCCAGACTGCAGGCAGCCCCGCCCCCGGCGAGACCCTAGGCTTATAGGCTGCCATTCCGCAGCGCGCCTGCGCACAGAAGTCGAGCCGGACCGCTGTGCACCCTCCCCAGCCAGCATGTGATACAGGCGAACGGCGAGCGAACGACTGGCGGGTATACGTTTAGCGCGCGAATGTGTCGTCACCGGCGCACGAGCCGCACCCGGAAGTGACTTCACTTTAAATCGGGGGTGGTGGTTACAGATTCACCCTTTAAACCCGACAGACGGCCGGGGCTCGCCCTCCCCAATGCTCACAAGGGCCCCGAGGCGGCAGCGCCTCCCCCATCCCCGCTCTGGCCCAAAGCTCCTATGGGCCCGGCGAGGGTTTAACCCCATCGTGCCCAGCTCCCTAGCAGGCTCCCTCCGGACTCACCTTCAGGTGACTGCCGCCGCCGCCGCTATCTGGGCTGCCCGCCTCCTCATCCTCCCCGCTGGAGGCTCTGACCACCCCCCCTCGAGGTTGCTGGACGGAGGAGGGAGCGGCGGCACTACTGGGGCTGAGGGTCACGTTGTGCGCGTTTTCCCCCCAGCGCCAGGGATACACCATGAAGTCACTGAAGCCGGGGCTGGTGGGGACGGGCGGGGCGGGCGCCGGCTCCTCGCCCCCCCGGGACGGTTTGAGCGGGGTGGTTTTAATAACGGAGACTAGGACCCGCTTCGGGGAGTCCTGGCAGAAGATCACCGGGGGCGGCCTCTCCGCCATCGCGAGCCACTCGCAGGCAGCGGGGCGGGGAATCTCCGTGGCAGCTCAGGCCCGCTCTCCCGGGCGCGGAGATCTCACCCTACAGCCGCCTGTCACCGCCCGATCCGCCTCAGCCACTCATCGCCGGCCGGTCCTCTCCGGGTCTCAGCGTCTCCCCTCCCGCTCCGGCCGCCGACCTGCAGATCCGCCGCGTCAGCGGCGGCCGCCGGGCATGGCAGCAGCCCGCGAAGAAGCGGCCGCACGTGCGCTTCTCTCGTTTGCGGCGGTGTCGGCTCCACGACCTGGCCTCGGTCACAACAGGACCCGAGCCGCCGCCGCCGCGACCCCTCCGAACCTGCAGGCAGCTCGGCCCCTGCCGAGCCCAAGATTTTCCCGCGTTACATTTCGCGCCTGGGCGGAACCAATCACCGAATCCCGTTGATACACAATGGAGTGACAGCCAAGTCCAGGCAATCACCTGTGAGAAAATGGACGGTCACGCCCCTGGGGGCGGGATGTGGGTGGAGCTCGGTCACATCCCGGCCCCGCCATTGGCTGGGGAGCTCTCTAGCTAACAGAATTCGAAACTTCTTGGGATCGCGGGCCAGCGGCGGCGATGCGCCGCCTTACACTAGGGGCGCCTCTCCGAAGGAGCTTATCGGGTGCTGATTGGGCCGCTGGAGGAAGGAGGCGTGGCCATCGTGGCATTATGGTGGGCTGTAAAGAGGTCGGGCGGGTTGCTGAGTTTGGCGCGCGCTGTTGTTGTCTTATTCCCTTGGCCAATCATGGAGGCAGAAGGTAGCTTCCCGCGCGTTTTCACCATTTATGACGTGTCTTGCTTTGTGTCACCTATTCATCTTAAAGGCGGTAGGCGGGGGTACTGGTGGGGCCGATGGCGGCTCCTCCTTCTCCCTCCCCAGTACCCCGCTAAGCCAGCGACCGCCCGCTCCAGGCTCCACCCCCGCCTCCCTCTGTGCCAGGGTCCCGCTTGATGTTGCGGGGGCAGCCCGGCTCTCCCGCGCTGGGCTAGGCACCGACTGGCCCATGGGCCGCTGCAGGCGCCGGTACGTACCTAGCCCAGCGGTCGGCGGGCAGCCCTGCCAGCGCCTGCATAGAGCCCCTGTGCTGCGGGGGAGGGTGCGTCTGCTGATTTTTTTGGGGGGGAGGGATAGCTCAGTGGTTTGAGCATTGGCCTGCTAAACCCTGGGTTGTGAGTTCAATCCTTGAGGGGGCCATTTAGGGATCTGGGGCAAAAATTGGGGATTGGTCCTGCTTTGAGTAGGGGGTTGGACTAGATGACCTCCTGAGGTCCCTTCCAACCCTGATATTCTATGATTCTATGATTTTGGGCACCTAGTGCTACCTCCTTAGGGCCCTACAGTCCAATAGCTTAGCACTCCCGTTCCCAGAGGCAGAGCTCCACTTTGTGGGCAATCTGGTGTACAGTTAAAATCTACAGGAACATGTGATAGTTAAAGCAAAAATAAACAGACTGAAAAATAAATTCTAAACCAGTCATACTTTATGCAGAGAGCACAAGAGCTACACAGCTGTGTGGGAAAACAACAAAACCTGTACACAAATTCTTGTCACAGTGTCCTCCTCACTCCACGAATCCCCTAGTCAGTGTCTGGTAAGGGGAGTACAGAATTCCGCTGCACCCCATCTCCTCCTTCCTTCCTTCTGCTCAGTCTTGCCTTCTTGTTCTGGTCTCTTTTCACTCTGCTGCCCACAGTACTTCCCAGAAATGGTATTAATTCTGCCTTCCTCTTAAAGAAGTTTCATACAATGTCACATTAATACATAAATATTTGCATTTTTAATATAATGGAATTCTAAAAATACTTAATTCAATAATGTTTAACTTAATTTAAGAAGGTTTGTTCAGGATATTGCCAAATCTGTCACAAACAGTTACCCAACAAAAAGTTATAGTACTAGTACCATTTTCCTTATGCTCTGCCAGCATCCCTCACTGCTGGCCCATTTGTACTCTTCCTTCAACTAGTACAGTGAGTATCAAATTGCTTTTGCAGCGCAGAGAGGACTTGTGTACCACTTGCCAGCCAGACAGCAGCCAAGTGGAAATTGTAAAAAAAAATCTCTTAAACATGCAGTATGTGAGCCATGTTTAGGAACGTAAGGATGATGAGTGTGAGGGGGAGAACAAGGTTTTCAGACAGGCTATAGGCAGAAGGCTAGATGTACTAGAGTCTGTGTGGGACTAGTGTAGAGCCCTGCAGTGGGATCCTGTGGGTCCTGCACAACCAGCTGCAATAATAGCGGGAGCGAGATTAAAGACTAGCCCCTTGCAGGGATCTAAAATGTACCACAGAAGTACTAACAATACAGTAACTCAGCTTTCTCTCTCTCTCTCTCTCTCTCTCTCTGATTCTGAATAGTACTACACTGAATGACTACATGAGAGCTTTGCCATCAACTTCATGGGAGACAAGTTTTCATCGCTGATGTGCTGCTATGCCATCTCTATTAATTTTATAATATTTGATAATTAGTACTAAGATTATTTCTAGTATTCTTTATTTAAAGGGGAGCCTGAATCACTCCCCTCCCCCATTCAAAGAACCCTAAAGGGTGGTGAAGCTGAGCTTTGTGGGAGGCCACTTTTCTAAAACAGAATGACCCAGAAACTCAGATCCAAACAAAGCCAAACGTTAGAGAAATTTTCAGATCCACTGGGCCCATCTCTAATTGTATTCCTTGTTGGTGATTTTATAAGGAGAATAAAACATGCAACATGTGTACTAAAACATTTTCATGACTACTTATATGATTTGTGTATATATATATACATATACATATGCACAACACACATATGTGATTTGTTCAATCCTTGTAAAGGCTGGTGAGGGCAGCAAGTATGCTGGTCTGGGAAGGCTTGGATGCCCAGTGGGGCTCTGCTAAATTGGCTTCCTCATGGTGAGGTTTAGATGCTTTCTTTTCTAATCTGTTTTATTAGCACTACAGGACAGAATGTGCTAGTACTTGCCCAAGTAGTAAGAAAATAAAATTACATTTATAGTGAATTGTGCAAACTTTAATAATATGATTCTTCCTCTTTTTCATATATACTTTGATCTGCAGTGAAATAGTCAATGTTGACATTTAAATTTTCATTATTGGGCATCTGAGTCAACACCCCATTAGAGCTATTCTTTCATGCTATCAGCAGATGCAGGCAGACAGTGAACACTGCACTAGTTGCACTCAGATTATGTTTTTTCATGGTTTGCTTTGCAAATATAAGGGCAGGAGATTTAGGGTTTATCTATATGGGGAGATTACTCTGGAAAAAGGTTGGGGAACTGAAAGTGCAATAGCTAATCCAGAATAGCTCCTCATGTAGACACTTATTCCAGAAAAAGTGGTTTTTTTTTTTCATTTGCCAGCTTGTTGGAATTGTTGTGTAAATAAAAACTAATCAAGTAATGCATTGTAAATGCCTGTGCTTTACACTCTGCTGCATTTGCTGGCACCATAATCTTTAATAGCTGTAAGTGAAAAGGAATAGTAAATGTTTTACATCCAAATTCAGCCCTAGCCTGATCGGACAGAACTCCATTGACTTCCCCTCAACGAAGCCGTCCGTCACGGCAACCGGGACAAGCGCTGCAGGAAGTGCGGCTATGTCAATGAAACCCTGCCCCACGTCCTGTGTGGATGCAAACAGCACTCCCGAGCCTGGCGGCGCTGCCACAACGCCATCCAGAACCGTCTGGTGAAAGCCATCCCTGGGGAAGATCACCGTTGACTCTGCCATCCCCGGGACAGAGAGCCAACTGCGACCTGACATCGTCGTGACCGACGAAGAAAAGAAGAAGGTCCTCATGGTAGACGTCATGGTGCTATTTTAAAACAGGTCACCAGCTTTCCACGAGGCCTGAGCACGGAAGGCGTTGAAGTACACCCCACTGGCTGACACCCTGAGAGCCCAGGGCAATGAGGTCCAGATCCGCGCCCTGGGCACATGGGACCCTAACAATGAGCCGGTACTGAGAGTGTGTGGAGTCGGTCGACGCTACGCCCGGCTCATGAGACAGCTCATGGTGTCTGACACCATCAGGTGGTCCAGAGACATACACTGAACACATCACGGGCCACTGTCAGTAGCAGGTCGAGTAATCAAGACTGCTGACCAGGGAAAATATCCACTTCATCCCTTCCCTGACAAACCGAGGGACGCACCCCACCCATGTACAGATTATCTACATCACTACTGACTTGGACTATTAATATATTTCATGGTGTTCCCAAGCCCACTTATCCACTGACGCTCTAAAAACTACCACACACCAATCTGGATCTTTGCTAGTTATGTGATATATATGTACCCCGTATAACTGATACTTGAAATCCCCCATAACCCAAGCCTGATCCCAGATGTACAGTACCTTACTTCTTAACTTGTGTAAATTTGATTCTAAACATTAACTTGAATAAAATTTTTAAAACTGTTTCATTAGTTAATGTGAAAGGGTGCCCTGGAGTCTTCTGTTTTGACCTTTGCAAAGGTGACACCCCTCCTTTACCTATGGTATCTTACAGGAACAGTTTTTTTTTAATTAAAGCTAATATTAAAATTATCTAATACAAAGGTTAAGGAAAGAGTTTCTATACAACTGGGTATAATGTACTACAAGAGGAGCAGCATCTACCTTGTACCAGTTTAGTGCCAGACTAATTATTGTTACTGAGGGTACGTTTGCACTACAAGCAGAGCCAGGTTTACACCTTATGCCCCCCTTAGGCACAGCATCTTCAGCACCCCCTCTGGCTACAGCTGACCTTTGTGTTTTCAATAATTGAAACTTTTAACCCATTTGTAACGTTTAGGTGCCCCATGGCATGTGCCTACTGTGCCTAATGGAAATCCAGCCCTGACTACAACAGTGTCAGTGGCCTAGCTGTAGTGCTCCCCTGTAATACAGATCCTTGCTTCAGAGATGGATGGAAGGGGTTTTCTGTTGCAGTAGTATAGCCTGCTCCCCCCGCCGTGGTAGTATGTGGATGCAAGAATTCTTCATCGCCCCTAGCTCCCTCTATCTCCATGGGGGCTAGGCTGACCTAACTATGGTGCCTTAGGAGCAAAAATGTTCACAGCCCTGAAAGACGCACCGTGATTGACCTAGATTTTAGGTGTATACCATGCCTTGGAGATGGGGCGACGGAAAGCCCCTCCCTGCCGTGCACCCCCACCCACACGCTGCCTGTGCTCAGACCAGCCCCTGCCTGTCCAGACCCAGCCCCTTCCGGCCACATCTGCTCATGAATAAGTAACAACGTCATAAATAATGAATAAGACGATTTACCGCGAGGGCGGGACTAAAGTGGTTAAATGCCGCACGCAGGCGGGAAGCAGCGGAGGCAAAATTACCTGCAGCGACGACATAGTCGCTAGATTTCATTGGTCGGTGGCGTGTGAATGCCTAGGGGGCATCCTACGGATTTGATTGGCTTCCACGGCACGCAGCAGGTTGGACAAAATGTGTTGATTGGTTGCTAGAGCTTTGCCGGGGCTGGTATTGGTTGTCTGAGCTCGGAGGGGGCGCGGCTGAATGCGTTGATTGGTTGTGAGCGCGGACCGCGAGGGGTGCCCGTGCTTTGGTTGGTCATTGGCACTCTCTCGGGTTGCAGGGAGGGGTCGAGCAGCGATGGCGTGGTTGTCTGGGCCCTGCTGAGCCGGGCCCGGCTCTGTGCCCGTCCCCCCCCGCTCGTTCCCTGCCGCGCGGGTTGCGTTCGCCCGGCGCACTGGTAGCGCCCGCAGCTGCCGCCGCCCGGAGGTGGCGGGGCGGCCGCGGCGATGATGAAGGGGGCGCTGGGCAGCCCGGTGGCCGCCGCCATGCAGGAGAGCTTCGGCTGCGCCGTCGCCAACCGCTTCCACCAGCTGCTGGACGATGAGTCCGACCCCTTCGACGTCCTCCGCGAGGCCGAGCGCCGCCAGCAGCAGCGCAGGAAGCGCGATGAGGCCGCGGCCACCGCCGCCGCCAGGAAACCCGGCCCCGGCCCGAGACCCGGCCCCGCCGCCGGCAAGAGGGAGTCCCAGAAAGAGCGCAAGGTCCTGCAGCCCGAGAGCCCCGCGGCGCCCGGAGCCCCGCCGCAGCCGGGTACGGGGAGCGGCCCGGCCCGCGCACAGCGCGGCCGGCGGGAGGCAGTTGAGCTCTTCCCTGCGGGGGTCGGAGAGCGCTGGGGGCCGGCTGGGCGGGGAGCCAGCACGCGCGAGGTGCGTGGGCAGGCGGAGCGGCGGGTTCCTGCTGCTCCAGGCTGGAGCTGGCAGCGGCTACCGCCGGGCCCTGTGCTGGGCGGTGTCTCTAGCTGAACGCGGGGGTGTCTCCGAGAGTAGCTGTGAGCCTGGGGTGCTGCCCTGGCCAGGAGAGGGTGGGAAGCGCTCGGCCTTTGGCCTTCCGAGAACGGTTCAGCGCGTTGCCGGGTTCAGCGACTGTAGGTAGGCAGGAGTCCGTCCTCCCGTTCAGCACACAGGCTAAGTGATTGGGCCCAGGTCACCTAGTGAGTCTGGCGAGCTGCCTACAACACACCGCCTGATTTCCAGCCCTGCCTGACCCGAACCACAGGACTGGCTTCTCCCTCCCTCTCTGTCTCTTATCTTCCCCGGGCTTTTCTCCTGCAATCGTCTCTTGATGTTTGCGATCTAAAGCACTTGGGGGTCAGCTGGTTGTGATTTTAAAGAGGCTACTTTTAAGTCCAAATACATGATCAAGTGATTCTTTGTTCAGCATTAAAACAATGAGGTTGGAAATGAAGTTATACCGTTGTTCAGCAATAAGTGAACCAGCCAGGGCTAAAATCTGTGTACAATTGAGTTTATACTTTTAATGTTTTTATTTTCATGTTCTGAACATGAAAATTGTTCAAATAGCAGATAATCAGATGCACAGACTAAACTGTGGTGGTGTGACTTAAACCCTTTACATTTTATAAGTAAGTCCACTCTTTGTTGAAGGCTAGAGTGCTTCTGGTAGAAATGCAGTGAAACTACTCTAATACCTCTAATAAGGAGAGGTAACACTGTTTCAAGTGCATGAGCCAAAATAATTTAGGAGAGTAGTGACATTGAGCATTTATTTAGGTTGTCTTTTTACTTTTTAGCATTTTGGAGAGGAGCTTGAATGATGTTGAAATATAGCTCAGTGATTTAAGGATCTAATATAATAAAGAGAAACTACGGATGTCTGTAAAGTGATTTAGAAGAAGAGGGCTAGTGTTATTAAATAACAAAGTTGACCACAAACATTTGTGGATCCTATAATCAGACTGTAGATATATAACATCAGTTGAACGTGAACAGCTTAATGGAGCCAGGATGTCACTTCTGTTTTTAAATCCAGTATTGCAGAATTCTTGCCAGAACAGTGTGCATCTGAAAGTTCAATATTCTTAGGTTCTTGTACTGCTTTCAAAACTGTAGTACCTGAGCACCTTACACCTTATGTATGGAACAACTTTAGATACAGGCTTGCCAAGGCTGTGATTTGTTTTGCACAGCTCACTTCGTACTGGAATGTAAATATTGTATGTCTGGTTCCAGATATTGCAATGGATTCTTTATATTTTGGAATGCTATAGTCATAGTAGTTGATTTACTCTGAGGGTTTAGTAAACTGAACACTATGGGGTGGTTCTGTGTGGTGCTTGACTTCTCAGTGCAGTATCCCCACAGTTCTTTGAGGCTCCCAAGGTTGTCGTTTTGGTGCATCAACACCTGAGGTGCTAGAGAGCTGACTCAGACTTTTCCGGAGCAGAGCAGCACCTGCTTTGAGAACTCAGATCTGTTTTTCATGCCTGCGTTAGTGCTGTAGCATAATTCCAGTCAAGGATAAACAACAAATTCTGCAACTTCAAACCCTGTCTGTGGCAGAACAGTGCTGAAGACCCATGACCCTGTTTGTTGCATTGTCTGCCTTGAAATTGACACCCAGAGCATTTTGGTCAATGTCATTCATAGCACGGAAGAAGCATCAGTAGAACCTCAGGGAGATTACAGTGAGAATGGTACCAGGCTGGCTTCGACTACTTTGAAGGGTAATTCCTTGAAGCTAAAACTTTGAGTTGGTCAAGACTGCTGAGTGCTAAGATTTGGTACTAGAGCTGCTTAAACAGTGCAGGCCCAACTCTTTGTTAAATCTGGCAGGGCAGCATTTCTATCAGAGTAGCTGGTAATGTCATCTTCAAAGCTGAAGGCTCTGCCTGGCATTTGTGGTCATTGGTACTGCTCTTCAGGTCATGGGATGAGATAGTCTCTTCCAAAGAGGGAGGAGTTATTGAGGAGTGGCTAGCAACACCCCACTGCTCAGTATCTGCATCATAGCATCTAGACCAGTGGTTCCCAAACTGGGGTTTGTGAACCCCTGGGGGTTCGTGAAATGTTACAGAGGGTTCTTGGGGGGGGGAAATCCCTAATAGTGGACAGAGCTGTCCCTAGGGACCCTGGGAGTAGCACAGGGCCAGCATCCCGGAGCCTCTGGACTTTCAAGAGCTGAGCAGATCCAAGCAAGCATAACTATCGCACTGAGAGGATTTAAACTTCAAGACTCCTTATAAGAAATGGAAAGGGAGGTGGCTATTTGTTGCTTTTTTTAAAATTAAATAGACAGCTAGTATGGTTTTTAAAATGATTATGAAGAACAAGTTTAATCTTTGTTGTAATGTGCGTTGTTTGCTTGGACAGCTTAAGACCTGAAGGCTTGTGTAGGAGGAACTCTTTGAGTTGGCTTCTTAAATACTTCATGCTGTTTCACATCTGATACTCAATGAAACGTAGGAGCCTTGTCTTATAACAAGCTTATTCAAAGTGATACAAACTATGAAAGTGAGATCTTGGAAGAGTGTTGCCATTTTCATAATGTAATAAAAATACTGTAATAAGTAATAAATAGTGTGTAATAAGCATATCATAAAAACATTTTATATTTCCAAGATCACTGCTTTTATCATTTATATTCAGGTAAAAGAGAAAATCCCTGGAAATATTCATTTTTGGGAGGAGGTTCGCGAGACTTGACATTTTAGTGAAAGAGGTTCACAGGTTGTTAAAGTTTGGGCACCACTGCTCTAGACTCTCTCCCTCACTAGTTCATGTACAAGTAACAGAAGGGGATGCCTGTTCACGACTAGTCCTGTTCAAGGTTGCCATGAAGCTAACAGTTAGGGCCCTACCAAAATCAGGGTCAATTTTGGTCAATTTCACGGCCAGAGGGTTTTAAAATTAGTCGATTTAACGTTTTCAGATGTTTTCATCTGAAATGTCATGATGATGTAACCATGGGGGTTCCAACCCAAAAGTAAGTAGTGAGGGGGTCACAAAGCTGTTGTAGGGGGGTTGCAAGATTGCCACCATCACTTCTGCACTGCCTTCAGAGCTGGACTCTGAATCAGCAGCCATGGAGCATCTTGCAGCTGGAAGAGGCTTGTGGAGGTGGGTCTGGTCTCCCCCATGCAGCTGAGGGCTCCTACTGTGCAGGGGCTCCAGCCACTAATCCTGGCCAGGCTGGAGAGAGATGGGACTTCCTCTTTCCACTGAGCTTCCACTGGGCCAGGCTGGGGAGGGACAGGGCTTCCTCTTCCCCTGCATGGCTGTTCTTGGGGCAGGGAAAGAGATCATACCCAACTTTGGGTTCCTTTCTTGGCTGCAGGAAGCTCCGCGGCTGCTGCCTTCAGAGTCCAGGTCTGAAGGCAGCACAGCCGCAGAGCTTCTTGCAGCCAGGGGGAGGTACCTGGAGTTGGGTATAATCTCCCCCTGAGAGTGGCTATGCAGGGGAAGAGGAAGTCCGGTCCCTCAGCCTTCAGAATACAAGCAGGAACCCAGTGAACAGTAGGAGCCCGTGATGGGATGCCCCCCAGCTCTCCACTGGCTAGATTTCACAGGGCAGATTTGATTTCACAGTTTGTGATGTGTTTTTTCATGGCTGTGAATTTGGTAGGGCCCTACTAATAGTACAGTTTTTCTCTCACCCTGCAGGCTAACATTGCACCCTGGGATTTGCTCCATGTTAGACATCAGCCTTTTTCACCAGAGGTTATGGTGCCGACTGTGCTTTACAAGTCATTATTAGTGCTCCAGGGCTTTATTGCTTAAACTCTTTCCAGACTTTTGGGTGAGACTGAGGGTTGAAGTGCAGAGGGTTGCTATTTGAGCTCAGATGAGCCAGAGTCATAGACCAGGAGGGACCAGCAGATAATCTAGTCTGACTTCCATGGGCCGTCAGCACCCGCATACTAGAACCAACAACTGAAATTAGACCAAGATACTACAGCCCACAGGAGACTAGGCTATTATGTGCCGCACCAGTGTCTGAGGCCTCAGCAGTGGTAGGACTTACGATTCCAAATATACCCACTGTTGAGAACCTCCACAGAGGATGATCATACGCTTTCTACTTTCCTTTATTTTTGGAGGGCAGGGGAGGAGAGTTTTATAACCTCCATGGTTGAGAGGACTCCGTGCCAGGACCATCCTGTTTGAGGCGGATGAGGAGCTTTTTACCTCCTGCTGCACTCCGCTCACCTTACATGCATGGGTCTTGATCAACAATCAGTGGGCCGTGATCAGGTTTTCAGAAGCCTGTCAAGGTATCTTTTCTCCCTACTTTGCCCTTGAATGCTCTCTGCTGCCTTAACATCCAGAAGACCTGTTGCCAGAAAGTCAATCTTTTTCTGGCAGAGAGCCATCAAGCCCTTCCGCCAGGCAAGAGGAAAAAGGCAGCAGGTTGTGTGAGATTAGTTGTCCCAGATACTTCCAGCTAATCAAAATGACAAAAGATCTCTGGCCCACCCTAGATTTCAGGGAACTAAATCAGTGTGTCGTCAAATAGAAGTTGAAAACGGTCACCCTGAGAGTGGCCGTGCCTCTTCTATGCAAGAGCAAGGCAGCTGACTGTGCACTCTGGACTTAATTTCAGTGCTCAGGAAGTATTTCTATGAGCATATATACAGCCATAATCTGATTTGTAGTTGCGGAACATTGCTACCAATTTTGTGACTTGTCTTCTGGGAGGGTGTTGGCTTCATATGTTTTTCATGAAAGGCCACAGCTACCAAGCAGCATATCTGCATAGGCAGGAAGGGCATATGGTATCTTACTTGAACAATTGACTGATTAAGGACACTACTCAGAAGAGTTTTCGATGACTGGTCTATATCAACATTGGGGTGTTCCTAAGATTAGGGTTCATGATAAACTACAAACAATCTAAACTTGTCCCTAATAGGCAATTAGAATTCTTTGAAACCTTGCCTGGATGTGGTTTGACTGAAAGCCTACTGCCAGACCCAGTACAGGATCCAGAGCATCACCAATCTGGCAGAAAAGAATACACAAGAGCTTGTTAAACTCCTTACCGGCTGAATTTGGCAAAAGTGTAGAGTTTTCTAATGATCCCCACATGTGTTAAAGATAAGTGAGGTGCTTTCTTGAGTTGGCTTGTAATAGACTTCAAGGGACTTGTTACTAGACTCTTTGCAAATTAAAAGCTTAAGTACTTGAACAGTCAAGACTGATTCTGATATTAGGGTTAAAGTACTATTGTGCAATTTTCATGATAGTAGCTTGATCTAAATTATTTCGTTATGTAGGTTACTTTAACTAGAAAAAATTTGCTAGTTAAGAGCTGTTCCTTGCAACATGTAAAATCTGAATATAAACATTCAGCATTTTTCAGAAAGATTTGAATTTCACTCGTCTAGACATCCTGTGACTTCAGATCTTCAGCTAGTAAAACTGTCCCTCTGTCAGGCTCTGCTCAAAAGTTCTGTGTAATATTCTTCAATATAATGGTTTTTTTTGTGGTTTGAATGGAGGTTTTGTTGTATTTGCATACTACTGTAAATCAGCTGCCTTTTTTTCTTTGTCTTGACTGGTTCTCAACTTTTATTCCTAAGGGTATGTCAACACTACCTGCCAGATCGACAGGTAGCGATTGATCTGTCGGGGGTCAATTTATCGGGTCTAGTCTAGACGCACTAAATCGATCCCTGAGTGCTCTCCCCTCGACTCCTGTACTCCACCGTGGCGAGAGGCGCAGGCGGAGTCGTTGGGGGAACAGCAGCAGTCGACTCAGCGCTGTGAAGACACCGCGGTAAGTCGATCTAAGTATGCCAACTTCAGCTATGCTGTTGTCGTAGCTGAAGTTGCGTATCTTAGATTGATTTCCCCCCCACACACACACCCGAGTGTAGACCAAGGCTAAATGAATTCCCACTTAATCATGGAGCTCATCTGAAAGTGAGAAGTTTGTCAAGCAAATGGAAGTCATAAGTCCAGTTGTCTATTAGGTGTTGGCCTTGCACAGCTCAGTATTAAATCTTTTTGAATCCAGAATACTCTCTCTAGGCTTTGTTGTTAATTAGATGACACGATAACAAGAGCAGTACCATTGTCGGTAGTTAATTGACCTTACCTTTTTTAAAAGAGATCTCTATTCTTTAGACTACCAAGCTTCTGGTGCTGCTTTACTCTTTCAGAATAGTGGTGGAAGTTTACTGTTTGCAAATACCTTGTTCTTTGGTCCTTGAGCTGTTTTTGTGTGTGGTGGTAGGGCAAGGGGAAGGGTATGAAATTTAGGTATTATGGCTTTTGTATTTGTCTCTTGATGTTAGTTCAACTCACCCATTCTTAAAACAATGATCAGATTGCATTTGCCAGCTCTTTATTGAAAGGGACCAGTGAAATGCAGAGCTTGCATTCTCTACCAGTCCAGGCAAATAAAAGTTGCTGATCCTGCAGTAATAAAATACTCTGTTCAGTTTGTCTCCAAGTCTATTATGAACATTTTAGGTGATTTGCTTCCTATCTTTAGCATGTACACTTTGGAAATGGTGTAGTTTAGACATCATCCCTGATTGCTAAAAGATTAATTGTATTATCCACCATTGTAGTGAGTAGTAAGACCTTGAATGTTTTGAAGAATCCTAGATCATGATGGTAGCTGTGAAAACTAGTGTCTTTTTTCTTTTAATGACTAACTTCAATATAATTATTCCAGATGTATGGGCATGAGACTGTACTGGGGGAAACTGCTGTAGGTGATTCTGTTACAAAATGCTGGCATATTGAAAGCACAAGATCACAAGGTGGAAGTCTGTTCACTATTTATATTGTATGAAATAGATATAAAAAATAGTTATCTTTTTTTATGCAATTTCCTGTCCTTTTTAAGGGAAAAATGAAAAGAAAGTTCTGTTAGTTACAACTTTACTTCTTCCTGAGTCATTAATGAATTAATATCCTATATGGTGCCATATATTATATCAGTGACTTTTGAATTATAGAGCCCCATCCCCCCTTCTCAATTCTAGTCAATCAAGACAGTAACCTTGCTTTGATGTTTAAATTCATTGTATTTTGAGCTTTCTCAAAACTTTCAATTTTGCGTGTTTTTTATATTGAAAATAAACGACACTCAAGACTTGGGGGCAAGGGCGGAGAGGTATGATAGCTGGATGTTTTAGCAACTGAGTAGGAAATATTTGGATGGGAAGGGGTTGGATCACTTAAGTGTGGATGTTGGTTTTGTGTGTTGATAACCACAAGGCATTTAAGGCTTTAAACAGTGGGTTTTTAATTCCTTTTCTTTTTTTCAGCCTAATGTCATGACCACAACTAGCTGCCCTACTACTCATTCTCAGTATCTGTTACTACATGCAACAGCAGTGAAGTTTATTAGCTTGACATTTCTTGAAAAATGGTCAGCTGTGAAAAAAGGCTAATTGTTGACAGTCTTATCATTAAGCTTCAATGTCAGCAGCCCAGCTGGATGAATGGGGCAGCTGACCCTGTTCACAGCTAGTTGTTTTGATCTGTCTGCATGCCCATGCAAATATCACAATATCAGTTAACATTTTGAAAGCTAACCTTCATAACACAAAACTAGAGACTTTTTCTTAGTTGTGCTAAGTTTTTAACAGTTTAAGAATCCGTTTTCATTTTTGTGGCAAATTGAGATATATGGATGAGACTATTTATATGGTCATAATCACTTATATAGGGCCCTGTGTTAAGTTTGATGATGGAATTGCTCTGTTAGATGGGATGCAACAGTGTGGCTCTGATCACTTGTCTTATGTAATGTTAGCAACCAATTTGGACTAGATTAAGGAAGTTAACCTCAGTCTGGCCACATTCCAACATTACTAAATATATTCTGCATATATACATTTTCCCCTTTGGTTTCAAATCGATAGTGTTCTTCACTTACTGTTTTATATAATGTTGTGTATAATCTGTTGGCTGCACTTCAGTAATGAGCAGAATTCTGGGTAATCAGTAAACACAGAATCAAAACACAGTTCTCTTAAAAGCAATCCAGCTTTTGGGCTCCCTCCCAGGCAGCCAAGTCAAATATGTAATGTGTCCAAAGGATTGGACACATTACCTCCCAAGTTAATGAATACTCCAGATCTTATCCAAATACATGCTTACAGCCAATTCTTATTAACTAAACTAAAATGTATTTAAAAAGAAAAAAGCGAGTGAGTATTGGTTAAAAAATCAATATACATACAGACATGAGTACAGTTCTGATATCTGTTTCATAGTAGAGAGGTGAGCTTTGTAGTTGCAAAGAGTTCGTTCAGAATTAGTCCATAGGTTATAGTTCAATGTTCATATTCATGACTGAAGATCTCAGTCTTAAGGACTCAAGCTTCCCCTGCATAAAACATCAAGATCTGAGATCAAAGGATCAGGTCCCAAGAGTCTTTTATATAGTTTTCTAGCAGCCTCTTGAACAATAGCCTTTTGAAGTAACCTTCTATTTCCTAAACATCACTGGTAATTAACTACATGGATTAACATAAGGTAATTATTCATTAAGCAGTTCACCACAAACTTCAAACAGACATATAGACTGACATTTTCACCCAAGATCCATCTAAATGTTAATATTCCCTTTTAACCTCTGAGTCAATAGCTATAGTAATAGTCAGGAACTGTTTAATGGCTAACATCTAACGAGATATAAGTAAACATACAATTAATATCACCTCTAATTCTTTTAACAATACAGGTTTGAATTTCAAAGTTCTAGCATATCTAACATGGAATGGCCCTAATTACCATTTACATACTCTTCTAACATGTCTCTAAAGGTTGAACCTGGATCAATTAGCCTGTGAGCTAATTAAACCTTTCTGGCCATGTGTCACAACTCTCTTCATGGTATCTGATAGCTTCATAAAGATTAATGAATTCATCCTCACAACGTCCAGCTTAGATTCAGTGGTGGTATTACTCTCATTTTATAGATGAGGGAACTGAAGCACAGAGGCCAAGTTGCCAAGTGACCACTGATTTTGGACGCTCAGCTTGAGACATCTGTGCTCTAATTTGTTTTAAGATTACTTAGGGTTTTTATAGGTCTTCATATGTCCAGAACTCATCTTCCATTGACTTCTGTTGCATTTGTGTGCTCAACAAATCTGTGCATCTGGGTCTCCGGTCACATTTTGGGCACTCAAAAAAAGACACCACTAGTGGCTAACTGTAAACAGTTTGGTTGAAGTGACTTGCCCATTAGCCCATTGAAATTCAATGGCAGAGGCAGGGATAGAATTCAGTTCTCCAAGGTGACATTAACTACAAGACCATCCTTTTGCTTTCTGCGATTGCCTGCCTCATTCACTACACACCTTGCAACTTCTGCAACAGTTAAGGCAATGATCCTGTATACAACAGCTGTACTCATTTCCAGAGCACCATGCATTCTGTGCACTGAGTAAGGTCGGGGTCCTATGAGAAAAATAGTATGGGATCATGTAACTTAAAGACTGTATCATGGTGCATACATAAAAGAGCAAATTATGATTGCCTGGGCAACCTCAATTCTGGCATTTCCTGAGTGCTTGGCTTTGCAACCTTTACATACGCTCATATTTCAGAGAAGTAGCCATGTTAGTCTTTGTCAGCAAAAATAAAAGGAATACTTGTTGCACCTTAGAGACTAACAAATTTATTTCAGCATAAGCTTTCGTAGGCAACAGCTCACTTCATCGGATGCATTCATCCATTCCATGCATCCGATGAAGTGAGCTGTTCCCCACGAAAGCTTATGCTGAAATAAATTTGTTAGTCTCTAAGGTGCCACGAGTATTCCTTTTAATTATACTCTCATATGTAATTTCCTAATTTAGAAAACAAAATTTTGGGTTTTTTTGATCCTATGGCATCATAATCACACCCACATGTTTCATCAGCAGATTAGGTCCGTTGCACAGACTTCTTCCATTTAAACTAACAGAATAACTGATAGCAGTATAATTAGAGTCAAGGTGGGTGAGGTAATATCTTTTATTGGACCAACTGCTGTTGGCACGAGAGAGAAGCTTTCACACAGTTTCCGCTTCAGCTCTGTGTGAGCTCGAAAATTTCTCTTTCACACCAATAGTAGTTGGTCCAATAAAAGATAATACCTCGCCCGTCTTGTCTCTCTAATATCCTGGGACCGACATGGCTACAACACTCCATACAGCAGTAGTAATTGTCACTCTCTGTGGACCACCACTAGAAAGGGATGACACTTTGTCAGTGGATTTCACATCTGTTTACTGATTGTAGAGGAGTGTAGACAGTGAGGACTCCAGGGTTCAATTCCAGGTTGTGGTGGAATATGTTCTAAGGGGTATAAATCTGCCTGTTTTTGTCCCCTCTGCTCCTATTTACATCCAGCTCCCTGACTCCTGTTCCCCAACCTCTGGCTCTTGCAGCAGCCTTGCTCCCCCTCTGCCCATTCCTCATCCCTCTGTGTTCCGGTCAGGCTATTCTGCCGTTTTGCTGTCTGGGTGCCCGCAGAGGGGGAGAGAGTTCCTGTAACATTTTTTTTAACATAAGCAAAATGAGGTATTTTCCCTAGTCTTGTTTTCTGAAATGGCTGCACTATGTTAGCTGAAACACCCCAGAATTTTCAGCCTGGGGCCGATGCCTGGCATGGTAATCTCAACCTGAATGGCTAAAGTTTGGAGTTATAAGCAACATAAAATATGGCCTTTTATAATAGGAAGTGTTAGGCAACCTTATCCACAGGTGGTGCTACCAGCTCGACCTATAGTAACTTGGTAGGAGTGCAAAACTAGAGGACTGTATGGTGGCATAGTCATCTCTTTTGAGCTCGTAGTCCGGTAATTGCAACTAAATCTATTAATGCTGCTTATGCTTAGACTCTTCGCAATTTTTTTTCTGTGCAGGTCAAAAGCGAGCTCCTAAAAGGGGAGAACAACAAGGATGGAATGATAACAGGGGAACTGAGGTAAAACAAGACAAAGCTGAATGGAGACCGTCTTTCAGGGAATACCGTCCCTATGAAAAAGAGAGACAAGTGGAGTTCACAGTAGAAAAGTATGTATTTCTAAGATGCAAGGTGGCCCTCAATGAAGGGTTTTGTGTCCTGAGGGGCTTTTATGGACTACCATTTAGTTAGCACCTAGTAGTGTGGTAGCCCAGTTTTGGCTGTATAAAGATTCTATCAGTGACAAAGAATCTGTCAGTTCTCAAGTAAATTATCTTGTATTTATACTGTAGTCAGAATGTTGTATGGGTCTGATGTCTTCATGTCAGTTACATTTCTAATGGAATAATACAAGCTTTTTTGGTAGTTAGCGATTGGTTTAAAGGTCTGGCTTCAGTGTCTGCCATATAGTACTTAATGTTTCATTACTTCAGCATATGTGTATTAACATCACCAACCAGATTTTAAGTAATTGTACATCTAGGCCCCATAGACTGAGGCAAAATGGGACCAAATTCTGTTAATCCTTAAATTCTGTGTCAACGCTCACTTATTGTACAGTAAACTCCTCACTTAATGACAGGTTTCAGTGTAGTAGCCATGTTAGTCTGTGTCAGCAAAAAGAAAATAAGAAAAATACTTGTGGCACCTTAGAGACGAACAAATTTATTTCAGCATAAGCTTTCGTGGGTTTCGTGCGTCTGATGAAGTGGGTTCTTAACCCACGAAAGCTTATGCTGAAATAAATTTGTTAGTCTCTAAGGTGCCACAAGTATTTTTCTTATTTTCTTTTTCCTCACTTAATGTTGTAGTTATGTTCCTGAAAAATGTGACTTTAAGCAAAACGATGTTAAACGAATCCAATTTCCCCATAAGAATTGATGTAAATAAGGGGGTTAGGTTCCAGGGAAATTTTTTTCACCATGAACTAGCATTCCACTGGGTTAACTCTCACACTCTACAAGCCAGCAGGAAAGGAGGGAGCACAGAGATGTGTTTCAGAGATAGAGATGTGCATTTCCAATTAGGTATCAAGAGTGGGTTCAGAAGTACACTGCCTTGTTAATTAGATCAGGAAGCCCGCAGCTGCAGCTTCTGCCTAAGGCAGCAGCTCCCTCCCTTGTGTGTCCCCCCCTGCTCTATGGAAGATGGGGTAAGCAAGGTGCAGGGGGACATTAGCCCCCCTCCTCTTCTTTCCCTCTCCCCCCCTTCCCCCCAGCAAGCAGGCAGGAGT
Source organism: Macrochelys suwanniensis (assembly GCA_033296515.1). Lineage (NCBI taxonomy): Eukaryota > Metazoa > Chordata > Testudines > Chelydridae > Macrochelys > Macrochelys suwanniensis. The sequence goes on from CM065780.1 coordinate 46,220,654, forward strand.
CTCGGAGAGCAGCACATGGCAGTGGGGGAAGGGACAGCTAAACTGCTATTGATAGCCTGCAAAGGATGTTAGAATGGAGCATTTCACAGCTGTAGAGCATGTTCCCTAATTGATCAGCAAGGTAAGAAGGAAACAAGGTGTAAGAAGGAAACAAGGTTAACCAGGACGACTTTAAGTGAGGAGTTACTGTATCTCCATGAAATACCTCTGCCCAAATAGGTATTGTAGGACTGTAATGCAGTTCCCTCTTGTGGATAAAGGTGCAGAGCAAGAGGTAGTTTCAGGCAGATCCCAGCAGGGCAGGGGGACAGAAAACAATGTGGGTTGCCTGGCTGTAGCAATTTATCACATGCTACAGTAAAAAAAATTGTTGAATTCTGGGGTATCTTGGGAAGGGTGCGGGGGGGAGGGGATGGAGAATGCCAGAGTCCAGGGGCCCTGAGTGAGATGAATGGGGCAGCTTACATGTTTGAGAGCTATCATTTCAGATTCCTTGCAGACACCAACGGTTATCGGTTAAGCATGGGGTCACGTTTTCAAGGTTATTTTCACAGCCATAATGATTAGAAGTTTAAAAAATATATTAAATGAAAGCTGAGATTGTGGAGTACAACCCTGCAGCAAGGGGTGGATTTTGCACCCAATTCTACAATTACAAGAGTACATGGGGGCCCTGCTTATACCCACATTAGTTAATAAACCAGATCTACTCCTGACCATGCTGTATGCTGCTTGGTTAGTGAACTCAGATAAGTCAGTCTTGCTTTCTGTGTTTGTACTAGAACGCCTCTTGAGTTTCTTATACTCATGGGGTGAAACTGTTTTGTTAATTATTTCTCATGATAGGCTGACTTTAAAAAGTCCAGCGCTTACACCCTGCTACATGCAAATCTAACATATGAGGGCAGTAATAGTGGCTAATAAAATGCTTTAAGATGTTTGGCATAGTTAGAAAAAGGCAAACAATTAATACAGTCACTATTACTGACATAAGGATAAAAGAATGCAGACCTAAAACTCTGCTCACATTTAGCTTCTGTCTGTTTTTAATACTGACAAAGAGCACCTGTCTGGGCATAAGATCAGTGTAGTATAAGATGTGATCTACAAACTTCTAGTAATAGTGAGTGAGTATAGTAATTGTTCTATTATCACAGCTGCACTAAAGCATCCCTATGACACCATATTTTCCCCTATTAATTTTTATTTAGACGTAGTCTGACTAGAAATCTTCCTTTTCTTTCAGGCCAGTTGACAGATTTGATCGGGAAAGACCAATGAGAGGTCGTGGGGGAGGAAGAGGTGGAATGCGAAGCCGAGGAAGAGGTGGTGGGATGAACAGAAGTCTTAATGGCTATGACCAAAGAGGGAAACGGGAATTTGAAAGACAGAGTGGGAGTGATAAAACGTAAGTGCTTTGTGTATCTACTGCTCTCCTCTAATATATTGGTGTAACGCACCTCAAACATTTCAATATCTTTTTAAAGGGTTGGAGTGGGAAAGGAGTATATTCAACAATTTAATACTGCTTTTGGTTTGGTACATCAATGAGGGAGGAATTTCTTAATTTGAAGAATACTGTTTCTGTCTCTAGAGGAATCAGAACAGAAGACAAAAGGGGTGGAAGTGGAGCTCGCAACTGGGGAACAGTTAAAGATGATCTGAGGTACATGCAAATTTGTGCCCATTCTAGTTTATAACAATTTCTGTAAAGTAATATGCTTGGTCACAATTGCCTTTATTTCAATCTTTATCCATTCACCCTGTCTTTAAGTGTTATGGCCCCTTTGCTCAAGCTTACTGAGTAGATCCTAGCCTGCAGGAGATTCTTCATTTATGGCAGGCTTCCAAGTATCTATTTGCCTAAGGCCAAGTCATCTTTTGACTAGAGTGAAATATAATTGGCTTTCCTATTTTAGTAAATGATGAGCTTGGGCACTGTGACTGGCCTGTGTAAATTTTAAAGAGAATTCTACAATGCTAACAAGTATCTAGGTCTTAGAAATTGTTCTGTACTCTTTATCTGGTTCTGTTTGAAATCGCCTTGAACTGGAAACAGGACCATAAGCCACCTTTTCTACCCCTTGACACAGCTGGAGATGTGCTGCTATTTCAGCTAAATATTATTCTGGTAACTGCATAAGCCAGCTTTCCTCCAAGGGGACATAGCAGGACTAAGTTGCTTATCTGTGTCCTTCTGAGCTTGCTTACCCTGGGGAGAAGGGAGACAAAACTTCTAATGTATAGCAGTCTCTGTAATGGCCATTACATTCTATTCTTACTTATTGCATTGTCTAAACAATGTGCTATGTCTTCATAGAGGAGACCCCCCCCCCCCCCCCCTAGAATGCGCGTCAACATAGCGCGAATTCGGAATTAGCGTGGACGTGACCATGGATCCCAAAATAATTTATTTAAATTGGAATCCATGGTAATGCCCTCTTCCTCCCCTCTCCCCCCCGCCGCTATAACGTGGTCCCACGCATGGCTCCCAAACCCTGTGTTCTAGCGAGGGTGCAATGTATATAAACACCTTGATAGCTTACAAATGCATATTTTTTGTAATTTGAATTTAAAGTAAGGTTTTTCAAGGTTTAAAAATGGGAGATAGAGTTAGTTGTAACTTACAATAAATCAGTTGGATAATCTTTAAAGGCTTAGGGTAAAACTTTCAAAAGTTTGTACCTTCCATCAGTAGAAATTGGGCCAATAAAAGATATTACTTCATCTACCTTGTGTGTGTCTCAAAAGCATGTAGGTCATCTGGGCATTACAAGTGCTGTTGAAAGTCAATAAAAATGAATTAAAAATGAAACTAGGTATATGAAATGGTATAGAGAAAGTCAGTTGGGTATTTCTAGTTTACCTTTTCTCATAAAAACAAGGGAGCACCTATTGAAACTTAAAAATAAAATTTAAAGCTTATTAGGACATACTATATATTACACAGCACACAACTAACTTGTGGAAATCAGGGCCGCAAGATGTTGAGGCAGATATATATGATTCTAGAAAATTCATGTAAAGGCATTAAGTCTGATTGCTGTGGAATTTTCTCATATCCTGAACATGCACACTTTTGGCTTTCACATATTTGTGGATTCCACTTCCTCCAGCCAAGGATTTCCAGTGCTTCGCACTGTATAATCTTGTATTAGTAGCACACTAAACTATTCTCGTTTAATGGTTTTGTTGTGGTTTTTGGGTGATGAGTAGATTGGGAACTCTTATGATCACAGAAGAGTTCTGATAGAACTCATCTAGACAATTCCAGAAAGGGTACTATCTTCAGTTGGTCATGAAATATGCAGATTTACAAAGAATGGGATCTATTGATCTGTAAGCTTTCAGTATGACCTACCTGTGTGTGTGTGTGTGTGTGTGTGTGTGTTTGTTTTTCTTCCTATTTTGCAGTGAAATGGAACAGACTGCTCCTGTGGAAGAGACTGCAGAAACAGAGGATCACCAAGGGGCACCTGAAGGAGAACCTCTAACCAAGTACAGTCTGCCTTGAATATCTTAATTCTAAAATGCAAACAAAATAACTGGCCAGTGCCAATATTCTTGATTCTTGTAGGGAGACATTCCAAGGCCATGCCTTTTAATGCGTCTGTAAAGCATTTAGCAGACATTTGGGAATATATAAACGTTTTAAATGGAAATATATACCTACAGAAAAGTTGTTTTCTAGCAAAATGGGGCTCCAATCCCAGTTGAGGCCTTCAGCTGCTACAATACATACATACTAATTCTAAGTAGTGGCAATATTAACCTGTTTTTAAAAAAAACCCAAAAAAACAAACCTCTCTAGCTCAGTAACGTAGATGATAAATTTCTGTAACATATAAACTTGTATTTAAATAAGAGAGAGAGATTGCTCTCTAAGTTATTCGTAAACCCTATTAGGAATATAAATGATATAATGGTGTTCTAGTTCCCAGTTTATTTTTAGATACATTACAACAGACATTTTACTTGTAAAACAACCCCTCATCAAGGTATCTGTGGAACCATATAGTGATAACATGATTGAAATACATTAACAAAAAATTCCCTTATGAATCAGTCAATCAAGGGTGTCTCCTATACAACAGGAACTTCTCCCTTGAGATTCATATGGGGCCAAGAGTGCTTTCCTCCTCCAAACCCAATTTTAAAAAAATGACTGCTTGGAAAGAGTGTTGCATTGTTTCTTAAAACTGAGGTAAGTTGAGATGGATGTTTGCATCCTGATATTCAGTCGTTGGTTCTGATCAGTGTCCAAATGGGAAAATTAATTTTGCTTCAAAAGATCTTAATTATCAAGTTAGAAATTAGATCAACTCAACTGTTTTTAAATATCTCCAACTTGAACACTACCAACACAAATAACTTGTAGTGAAGGGGTGGTGACATCAAAATAAGGAGTAATATTTCAGCCAACATTCCTTTACGTTTGAAGTTGGGAAGAATCTAACTGACTGTGTTTGGGTAAGCCATTAGACAAAAGTTGAAGGCATCTAGTTATTGCCAGCCACTTCGCTAGAATGTATGTACATTCATGCTCAAGTGGGAGATATTTTAAAAGATTTTAAATTGACCTAATTTTTCAACTATGCAGTTAACGTATTTGGATTACTCAATGGTTTAAAGTAACTGGGGACGAGGAGGGTCTCTTGGACAAAGTTGAGTTAAAAAGGTTGAGTTTCCAGAAACTTAGTTTTCAGCAGACTTAAATCATGTGGGCAGTGCAGTTAGTCTGCATAGAACTTAACTCTTATGTATGCACTGTACCACTTTAACTAGGGTGACCAGATGTCCCGATTTTATAGGGACGGTCCCGATATTTGAGGCTTTTTCTTATATAGAAACCTATTAACCCCACCCCCATCCCGATTTTTCACCCTTGCTGTCTGGTCACCCTAACTTTAACAGAGCTAAATATTAAAAATAGCAGTTAAGCCTTTTTACTTGAGTGTCCTGGGTCATATTTCAGAGTCTCACATAATTTTCCTCTTCATGGTAGTTGAAATCAAAATCAAATCCAGCTGTCCTAGCTCTTTCTTTGTAAGTACACGTGTTCTAACCTCAGTTTTCTGTTTAACATGAAAAGTACATCCAACTGTAGTCGGCAAATCCCGGTTGGCTTTTAATTATGAAACTATTAAATGTGTAAGCTTATCACTCTGTTGCTATTTCAGACTATTCTCTGCAGAATCAATAAGATAGCTCTGTATGTACTTACCCTGCTAAGGCTTTCGTTGCAGTCAGGAAGGTTAGAAACTTTCCTTCTCGATGAAAGTTTAGATGTAGGAGAAGTCCACAGCAATCTGGAAGACGGCAGTATATGCAAAGGTTCTGTGAAAGGCACCCTATTGTATAGTATCTTACATCAATGTAAATGACTCTCATCCTGAGAATTCTCAAAGCTGTGTGCAAACTAAATATGTATTAAATATATGGGCCTCACTGTGGCTACCTCTGGTGAAAGCTAGCAGCACAATGAGCCCACACTTCAGAAGAGCGAGTAAATGCCATATCTAATAGAGGCAGAATATATAATTAGGGATTGAATTTATTCAAACATCTGCTAACGCCTACACTCTTTCACAAAGTCAGACTGGGACAGTATCTTTATTTATGACCTTTGCTGTTCAGAAGCAGAGGTTAGTTAAATAGAATACTAGTTTTAGTCTGTTTAAAATGACTTGAGTTGTTTTGGGGCTCCTGTGTGCCTGATGCCCCCCTTCCTCTTGGAGGCCCTGCCTTCCAGAGTTGCAGTCTGTTGGCAGGTAGTGCAGTAGCAACAGAGGCCTCCTGGACAGGCAACTCAACAGAGGCCCCCAAATAGTTTTAACCCTCCTAGACTTAAATAGTTAATTTTAATTCTTAGAGTTCAGTGATTCCAGCTGCCTTTTAATAACCATTTGCAGTCAGGCACTCGGTTTCAAGTGTCATCTGAAAGCTCTAACTATGTAGTCATTCCTTCCCTTCTCAGTTTATTAGAACTGATCCTTTTAGGAAAAAGACCCCAGAAATTGGGTATAGCATTTGTGAGGCTGTAGGGCTATTGTTACTTTCCAAGTCTTGCATTTAATAACCTGGGAGGCTTTTAATAGTATTGCACTGCAAGCCTATATATAACTTTTTCTGCCATCATCACTAGATCCTTGTCCATGTTACTGTTCTTCAGCTTTCATTTTTATACTGGTGCCAGGCAGCATAGTTTGTCTTGTATTTATCTAAGTGTAATCTTATCTTAGTTCTATTTGCCCATATTTTTGAATTGTCTAGATTCCTTTCTAGCTTCTTTTTGTTTGCAGCCTCTCAACAAATTGTACACACTATTAAGCTATATGCATGCTGTAGTATGAACATCTTCCAGGATGTCATTAATATATTAAACTACAAAACAGTACTGGTTCCAATTGTCTTTATAGTCCCATTTTTATAATTACCTGGAAGACTTCTGTGAGGCTTGTCAGCACAATTGGTTTAGGAACTTGTTAAACCATTTTTTGACTAGTAGGTAGCAATATTTACAGATATATTCCTCTATTTTCTTATTTTACCTTTTATTGAGATTAGACTTATTTCTTTGATCTGCTACTTGCTCTTGGTATTAAATCTGTCTCTCTTTCAGTTCTCTGGCACCTAATAAATTCACAGTTAATTACCACTAGTGGTTCTACATTTCCTTCTGATCATTCTTTCTTTAGGAAACCTCCAATTCCCATCATCTAGTTTGCTGATGTGTTTATCTGGCTACCATTTTAATAGCTCTGTAAAGCTAATCTATAGGTTTAGCCAAATCCTCATTAGCATTTCATTCAATATATTTCTCGGTTTTGTTTGCTAAACTGATAGTGTTGAATATCTCACCTATCAGAGTTGTTGGTCTTCTGGAACCACTTACTAGCTTGATTAACCTTTTTTCTTAACCCTTTGGCTAATTGTCTTGATTTTAACCTTAATTTTGGCACTAAAATATGTTGTTGCTGTGGTTTTCTGATTTCCCCTCCATCAGCTAGTTACACAATGTAGGTTGAATCTTTTCAGTTGAAGGTAAAGTAAATAAAGCTTTTGCTGTCACCAAACTAACCCATGTTTTTAGTGTTTACCATCTCTTAAGGTTTGTCCCTGGCTACTTTTATAACTGGTAATGTGCTATGAAGGCAGATATGTTTGTGATTCCAGCCCCAACCCCTTCTGTATATTACTGTTCATTCAAACAAAGCATTCTCTCTGCAACCAAGAGGAAAAGACACTTTAAACTAATACTTAGTAAAGGGCTATATCCAAAAAAATAGAAAAGAGAAACTGAAGCAGAATTGAAAAGCAATGTGCCGCATGACTAAAAGCCTCTTAAATGTATACAGGGATACCAAACTAATTGAATTACAAACTTATTTTATTACAGTCCTGCCGTGAGGCCCCAGTCGGGGACTCTGCAAGGTATTGTGCAAACATGTTGTAAATGGTCAATCCCTGCACTCAGGAACTTCTAACTTTAGTTAATGAAAACATTCAACAGCTGGATAAAATAAATGGGTAGGAGTGGAGAGCAGGAGGATGAAGTAACGTGTGAACATCCTTTCAAGTAGACCTTCAGTGTGCACAATGTAGTTTGCCACAATGATATCACTATCTTAAATCCTAAAATGAAATTCTTTTCTCCAGGTCTTTTGTTAATAGGTGATGCTAGCCCTTGATGGTCTCAGAATTTTAGACCCTCATCTGGACCGCTTGTTACATACCAGATAAAACTGGTACTTCAAATGAAGGATCCACTCGGGCTGCCTAAGTGACTTTATCTTCCTTCCGGAAAATCTCTAGAATGTATATCCCCATAGAATAATAGAATCTCAGGGTTGGAAGGGACCTCAGGAGGTCATCTAGTCCAACCCCCTGCTCAAAGCAGGACCAACCCCAACTAAATCATCCCAGCCAGGGCTTTGTCAAGCCTGACCTTCAAAACCTCTAAGGAAGGAGATTCCACCACCTCCCTAGGTAACCCATTCCAGTGCTTCACCACCCTACTAGTGAAAAAGTTTTTTCTAATATCCAACCTAAACCTCCCCCACTGCAACTTGAGACCATTACTCCTTGTTCTGTCATCTTCTACCACTGAGAACAGTCTAGATCCATCCTCTTTGGAACCCCCTTTCAGGTAGTTGAAAGCAGCTATCAAATCCCCCCTCATTCTTCTCTTCTGCAGGCTAAACAATCCCAGTTCCCTCAGCCTCTCCTCATAAGTCATGTGCTCCAGCCCCCTAATCATTTTTGTTGCCCTCCGCTGGACTCTTTCCAATTTATCCACATCCTTCTTCTAGTGTGGGGCCCAAACTGGACACACTACTCCAAATGAGGCCTCACCAGTGCTGAGTAGAGGGGAATAATCACGTCACTCGATCTGCTGGAAATGCCCCTACTTGTACAGCCCAAAATGCCGTTAGCCTTCTTGGCAACAAGGGCACACTGTTGACTCATATTCAGCTTTTCGTCCACTGTAACCCCTAGGTCCTTTTCTGCAGAACCGCTGCCCAGCCATTCGGTCCCTACTCTATAGCATGGGATTCTTCCGTCCTAAGTGCAGGACTCTGCACTTGTCCTTGTTGAACCTCATCAGATTTCTTTTGGCCCAATCCTCTAATTTGTCTAGGTCCCTCTGTATCCTATCCCTACCCTCCAGTGTATCAACCACTCCTCCCAGTTTAGTGTCATCTGCAAACTTGCTAAGGGTGCAGTCCACACCATCCTCCAGATCATTAATGAAGATATTGAACAAAACCGGCCCCAGCACCGACCCTTGGGGCACTCCACTTGATACCGGCTGCCAACTAGACATGGAGCCATTGATCACTACCCGCTGAGCGTGACCATCCAGCCAGTTGTCTATCCACCTTACCATCCATTCATCCAGCCCATACTTCTTTAACTTGCTGGCAAGAACACTGTGGGAGACTGTATCAGAAGCTTTGCTAATATCAAGAAATAACACATCCACTGCTTTCCCCTCATCCACAGAGCCAGTTATCTCATCATAGAAGGCAGTTAGGTTAGTGAGGCTTGACTTACCCTTGGTGAATCCATGCTGACTGTTCCTGATCACTTTCCCCTCCTTTAAGTGGTTCAGAATTGATTCCTTGAGGACCTGTTCCATGATTTTTCCAGGGACTGAGGTGAGACTGACTGGCCTGTAGTTCCCCGGATCTTCCTTCTTCCCTTTTTTAAAGATTGGCACTTGCATGGGCAATCTTTTTTAAAGATTGCCCATGCACTTCTTGGGCAGTTCGATGTGGTCAGCTTTGATACAGATGTATACCTGTTAAATCTCACAGCTCCCTCATTGCTTTCCAGTCTTCAGCACTTAGTCTTCAAATTGGCCTTTTGTATTTAAGTAATAGAATCTCCTCCTGTTGTACTATAATCTATAGCATTTTTGAAATACAAAAAGATTTCAGGAAGAATCCTAATACTCTTACTCTTATTAGCTTCCTTCTCCATTCCTTGCTTTCCTGAAGGTAGTGTACCTTTTTATATACATTTCCATCAGATCCCTCTTCAACATAGTGAACACAGCATATAATCTTTCCCCATACTGCTTATTCTCCCAGGGTCAAAATTAAATCCTCATACTTGACACTACACTTTTGGCTTGTGTGAACTTAGTTTGCGAAGTTCCTAGACAAGACTATTGACATGCCAAGAGATAGGTTTATGTTATTCTTTTATGACTGTTGATGATTTACTTGTTTTAGGAAACCTTATTTTAAAAGCTCTTCAATCTGAGAGCCCAAATGAAAATTTTTGCTTTGCTTGTTTTCCTATATTATCTTGAAATTCAGTTAAGTGCTTTCTCTTTCTACCAAGCTTCTCCTGCTAGATCCTGCAGTAAAGTGACACACACTGTTGCTATGGAGACGGATCTGACAACATTATGACTTCTACTGCAGGATCAAGTTGAAAGAAGGAATAAGCCCTTTCTCTCATATAATCTAATAACCATAAATTTATAGATTGTGCCTATCAGATGTTCATTGAACGCACTCCTATAATCTAAAAACAAATACATAATATGCTGCTGAAGTTAGTTCTGACTCCTCATGCCGCCAAGATAAAACTATTCCCCCTTTCATGTTTCAAATTTCTATTTACAAATTACATAAGGAAGTAAATCTATTCTATGCCAAACCCTAATGATCAAAAGTGTTGTTGGCTTGAAGCCAACAAGAGAAGCAAAGTGCAGGTCTTGAGGGCCTTTCACCATAAAATGGCCTAACAAGCTTTAGGAAATTCAAAACTTGTTTGTAAAACACCTCAGTTAATCTCTACCATTGTGACACTGCATTGTGAAAAAAACAACTACTCAGATGGCCATGACCCAAACCACATTTATATCAAATATCAGCTTGAATTACAACTAGAAACTAATGTGATAAGCTCCCTGCAGCTAACACCGCATAGTGAGCAATGCATTAGCTATAGCTTCTCAGTGCCCCTCAGTGGTAGTCACATATGGAGCGTATTGTAATAGTTAGCTGTACCAGACTGGGTTGTGGCATGGTCTGCATCTTAAAGATTGTGGGAAGTCTAGCCAAATGTTGATAAAAAGGGGTTTCTGGCCACCACCTAGCTCACTCTTGGGAATCTACAAATGATCAGATAGAGAAGCCTCTCAGATTATGAACTTTGTCTGCCCTGTGTATGCTTGCTGTTTTTGTCAATCTACTTGATATGCTTCCCGGGACATACCAACATTGTCAGTCTTCAACCAGCTTGATCTCATCCATGCCTTTCATGGCCAGGTAATGAACCACATCATCTGGGTCTGACATCAGAGCTGCATGTTACATGCATATTGATAACTATACAGCCCAAATTCTCTCTCCCTCGATCTCCTATACACATTTTTTAAAAAGGGCTAACAAAGTAGAATCCTGTGATTAACCAAAACAACGTCCTGGGATCTCCCAAGAAGTGTGATTCTCTGAAGAATGATTCTGTCTAGCCTTGTCAGTTGGCAGGACTGGCCAACAAAACCTTGTGGTCAGTGGCGTCCAAACCTGCTGACATGTTGGTCTGAATTTATTGCTAGGAGTAGCTTCACCAGCAAAACTGCAGGGTCTATGCTATACCAGATCAAAAGCCAGACTGGCTTAATCTGGAGTTCATGTTCCTTGACCCTTGTTAGCTGTCCCAGCTATGCCAAACCTTTCCACGATAAGGGAAGTAAGAGACAGGAGTAGTTAATGGTTGGCTTCAAATATAGCATGACAAATTATGAAAAGTAAATGGGTCTATGCTTCAGGTGTATTTTATTTAGTATTGAAGCTCTTCAAATACAATTCAGAGATGGCAGAGAATCTGAAGCATTCAGAATACTGTAGTTAGCAAAGTAGTCTTACTTCAGGTTTTTTTATTCTTCCTGGAATGTCACAAGCTAATGGTTTTTACTTTACAACTATAAATCTTTAGAGTTGCTGAAGGGGAGCCAGTGGAAGAAGTAGCTCAAGAAATGACGTTAGATGAGTGGAAAAATCTGCAGCAACAGAGTCGACCAAAGCCTGAATTCAACATCCGGAAGCCAGAATCCACTGTTCCTTCCAAAGCAGTGGTGATTCACAAGTCAAAGTATAGAGATGATGTAAGCATTGCTTTAGGATTCTCTAAATTCTGCTTTCACCCAGGGTTATGACACTGGCTCCTATATAAAAACTGATTCTGAACAAACTGGAAATAAGTATTCATATTTCAAGCTGCTGTAATAGTGTGCAAAAAAACCCATCAGATTCATTTTGTCCAGTCTCCAGGCATCCTTTTTGTATTATGAGCATGGAATGCTTGACATATCAAGGAATATTTAGTCTAAGTTAAGTTTCAGTTCTGCTTACTTTATGGCTTAGTTTTAGAAGATTGAAGTCTGTCTCCTTGCCTATGCCACCTCATATACAGTTCTGTTAACTGAATTGTAGGCACTAGTGAACTCCATTTACTAAAGATTTTCTATTTTAACTTTGAATCACATTTTGATACACCTGGTGTTTAGCTTACTTGTCACTTTACTAATGAATTTTTATCTGTGTATAGTGGAAATTCAGTTTCCCAGCATCAGCAGCATATGAAGTTGTCCTGAATCTGGTCATTATCGCATCATAACTGTTGCTGAACAACTTGAGAACATCTGAACAATTTTTATGAGGACTATCGTTCTGCTTCTTAAAGTGATCCAGGAGAGCGTGTTTTATTTTCCATAACTCTTGTTCTGCTCAGAGCCACTACGCTGTTATAACTTAAGTTGTAGGGTGAAATCTTGGCCCCATTGATGTCAGAGGAACCAGATTTCTACCATAGATTCTTGCCTACTTAGACTGTAAACTTTTCAGGGAAGGGAAGTCGCTGTGTCTGTTCAGTATCTGGCATGATGGTGGGGGCTTGATCCTTGACTGGGACCCTTACACACCAAGAATCTGAATTAAAAAATTGATTCAGCATATGTTGGTCACTGTTGGACTGTGATAACTTACTGGGCAGATTGTACTTAGTAGGCTGTTTACAATCCTACGTTTGTGTTCCTTTAGCATGGCTTTAGACTTCCCCCAATTACAAGCTTAGTGAGTTTAGGACCTGTCTTTCACAGGATCTGAAGAATGTGCCTTAAATATTTTACTCCTGAGTAGACTTTATGTCCGGCAGTGTAAAGGGGCCCTAGTATGGCAAGAAATGGGCCCTTGAGTAGTGACTTGTCTGGTACAGGTATTGCTTAACATGGGCAATCTATTCGACATCAGAATGAGTACTTGGGGAATATGATTTGCTGTACCTTTGTAGCACTACCAGGCACTACAGGTGTATTGTAAAGGCTATTGTGGAAAATATTCTTTTAGTACACTAGTTATCTTAATGCTAAAAATTGCTGCCCTCTACAGTAACACTATAACTGTAGCCAGGCCAATACCAGATTGATCAGTGGTAGCAATTGATAAGTAAATTTTAGCGTTCCATTCTTTTTCCTTTCCAGCCCTCCCCTAGAGGGTATCTCATGAGTAAATGCCTTGGGCCAGATTGTGTGGTCCCTCTGGAACTGTGGAGATCTTGCCACAGAGAATTTTCAGTGTGGGAGTTCTCTGGTGGTATAGAGCTGGCATAGCGGTTTCCTATGTGCTTATTCTTAACTGCTCCCGAGCCAGCATAGAGCTAGCCTGAGAATGGAGGAGCTGTCATAGTCTCCCTTGTTACCCCCACAGCCATACCAAACTTAGGGGCTCCTGGCTATCCAGGAAATCTGACTTTACTGGTGTGCTATTTGGTTTGTACTATAGTAACTTTTTTTGAAGCTCTGAGCATCATGCTAATTGCAGATAAATTCACTTTTAGATGTTAAAGGAGGATTTTGAGGATGACTCCCACATCTTCCGAAAAGCAGCTAATGATATAACTTCTCAGCTGGACATTAACTTTGGGAATCTTCCTCGTCCTGGGCGTGGAGCCAGAGGAACACGAGGAGGTCGTGGACGTGTCAAAAGAGTTGAAGATACTGGGCCTAGACCAGAAGTGGTGGTAATTTGATTTTGTGGCTACACGTTTCTAAATGACATGAGAATTCACGATCTTTATTTATTTATTTTTTGCTGAGGACTTGTTTGCTTACAATACTTTACTAGGCTTTCAGTCCATAGTATGTTGCTATTTGTGGTGAAATTTCAATTCAGATTGCAAATAGCTTTTTTTATTTGTGAAGAGTTCACATTGAAAGGTCAAAGTTCAGTTCACTCTTATGACAGCTAGAAGGAGTAGTACAGGAGAAGTAACTTGGTTTCTGAAAATAATTCTCATAAAATCAGGGAAATAACTCTGCACTTAAAATTACTAAAGGCTGTAGCCTTCATGCAAAATTACTGTCTATTAAGATTCTAATACTTCCTCTAGCTATCAAGAGTAAAGTTAATATATGTTGCATGTTTGACCTTGCCGGTTAAGACACAGGAGGTACAACCCTCTATTAAATAAATGACAAGTCAGATATGGTAAATTGTTTCAAAACAAAAGTAATTTAACTACTAATGATCATAGTACCTGCCACTTTCCATTGAATCCCCTGATTTAACATACTCAAAACCATTCTCCTAGAACTGCTTCTTTCACAGTTGGTATCTGCCAAGGGTTGCTACCATTGAGGTATGAAAACCAGAACGTGTGGGACAATCCTGAGTTCATAAAACTGGGCAGCTGGCAGTGTGTGCTGAGCACCCATACCAATTTCCTGGGTGAACTACCTCCAAAAAAGAACAGTCCTGGGGATACCTGGGCTGGTAGCAACCCTATACTGCTTGAAGATGAACAAATATGGAGGATTGTTGTTTGATATATTTTTTTTTTTTTTGGTTTGTTTTTTGAAGTAAAATCCCCATGGTTCTTTCAGTTCAGCAAGGATAAAATACTTGGCTACATCTAAAGTTTGGAACTTTAAAAGGGACATGGAATTAATCCCTCTGGTGCTTTTGTTCGGTAAAGCTACATTCTGAAAACACCTAGTAAGTCAAGTGTGCGTCACCGTAGCTTTTTGCACACAACTAAAAATTAACTCTTCAGTTTTTCAGTGTTTAAAATAACTTGTCATTCACTTTGAATGGTGAGCTGCTTCCTGTGTCTATAGATTTCCAATAGCTAGAACCTGAAGTATCCAGAAAATGTCCCTTCCCCTTCAGTCATTATCCCCACACCATAAATATACCCATACCACAGTGACAGGTACAAGTCTAGTACCTGCATAGAAATAGTGATGAATACAAAACAGTTTAGAAATAAACATTAAGTGCCTCTTAATGTAATTTAGAAAATAAAATGGAACTAGTTCAGAGTTAGATTGGAGACTCCAGATGTGTCCTTGATGTGCGTATTTTTCTAAACTTACTTCTTCCTTTTGTAGACACAAATCGTTGCTCCAAATCCTGATGACCCTGAGGATTTTCCTGCTTTAGCCTGAAAGAACTGTGCTGAATGACAGCATCTCAAAGTAGCTGTGAAGAGACCAGTTTTATGTTGCTGTGGAAAAGGATCATCTGTGTCCGAAGGAAAAACTGATTTTTTTTTCTTGTGTGAAATGATTGCACTTCTATGGTATTGAGGGAAGGGGGATATCAGTGGACTGGGATCTTGCTACAGATTCCAGCACCTCCTTTTGGGATAACTGTGTGAAGGCTTATGGTATTATACTCAAGGGATTTCAATAAAGTTCAAGAATACAGTGTTTAAAATGTGTATATAGAGATTATTTAGAATTTTCCATGAAAGCACAGTGAAATGTAAGCTGTACAACATGGTCTGCTATTGGAAATCTGTAGCAAACCCCTGTAGACACTTGAAAGCTGCTTTCCCTACTCCATTGAGTGAAATGTACCTTTGCATATTTTAAGCAGTTATACCGCAATTTTCATAAGTTGACAAATAAAGAAAACTGCTAATTGGTTTGGGTGTGAGGTGCTTATCACTTATTTCATTGTTCCTTGGTATTGGATTAGCAAAATGTGACTGCTTCTGCTTTACTGCAGTCTGAATATCAATTTGCATTTCTCTGACAGCTGTACCTTGCTTGCCGATCCCAAAACCGTTTGTTTTTGCACTGAAAATATCAATCTCGACAATGTAGGGGAGAGATTTAAATATAAACTAAAAACTGTGAATTGAAATGTTTGGTTCATCCCTTGCTGTAGAAAACTCTGCTTTAAGAAGCAACTCCAGCTTTTGGCAGTTGCTCCCATTATAGTAAATTCTAAGGCTTTAGGTATAAGTTTGCTCACTCATGTGGAAGCTGATTGAGTGTGGGCAGAGGAGGAGATTGGGCTCTGCTTTAATGCCAAGGATAAGAGATCTGAGTGTGGCTGCCCAAGTTGGGTACTAAGTGATTCTGTCCTTTTTTTTTTTTCCATACAACTATTGCAAAGGCTTAAATATGAGCTGCAAGAGGAACATAAATGGTTATATCCGCATTGGAGCGGAGTTGGTGTTTGGACACTGATTGCAAGGCAAGGGAAGGAAATGGGAAGAGGGGCTTATTAGTGGCCAACAGGAGCAGCTACCCCCAGCCACCTCTGGTTGCTGCTTCTGCGGCACAGAGAAAAAGCCTTTGAATTCCTGCAGAGGCTAGGTTCCTTTCCTACCCGCTCTTACTGCATGCTCATGCAATTTTCTTCCTTCTGTGCTCCCCATTCCTTGCACATCTAACTGCAACAGAACAAGGCAAGACATAAAGTAAAATCTATCAGCATTTGAAGAGAGCAGGTAGCAGAGTGAGACTTCACAAAAGCATGATCGGTGTGTACTTGTGGCAGAGTAAGAGCTATTTAAATGTAAGGTAGTGTTAGAGCAAAAAAAAGGAACAAGAATTGCTTTATGTAACTACTATTGTTTTTCTTAAGAGAACCTGTCATGCCTTGTGCAGTGATACTACAGCCAAAAGACACTGCCTCATCTCAAACTAGCAAATGAAATAGCTTGTTGAAATGTTCAAGAGGCTTAAACTATACAGGAAACTCTTTAGTTACACAGCCATTATTGTCAGCATGAGGCAAAAAGAAATGTAGACAGTTAAGTCAAATGGATAACAACTGATAGCGGAGATGTGTTCTATTGCTTCCTCAGTCCTGTTTCACTGTACTCCAAGTCAGGTTTCCTGTGCATGTTCTGGACAGTAAGGGGAGGACTACTGCCTCTTACAAGGTAGGCATAAAGTACCCCTCTACTTCTAAAAATCATGTAATTGATTAGCACTGAGCAGTTGCTCATTAAAATCTGGGCTGGATGAGTGTTCTGCTTTTAAGATGCAGTCACATGAAAACTGAAACTTGGCCAAATCTCACTGTGTAAGGGTAGGGGAACCAAACTCCTGTGCGTCTCTTGGGCTTTTTTTTTTTTTTTAAAGGGGAAAAGTGGAGGGTAAATGAACCTTTCATTTTTTTTGGTGGTGGGGAGGAAGATGCAGGGCAGCAGCCTGGGAACAGAAAGGAGAGCTCACCTCACACATTGTAAGCACCGAGAAGGAAGATTTTAAGCAGGCAGAATATACACCTCTACCCCCATATAACAGAGTCCTCGGGAGCCAAAAAATCTTACTGTGTTATAGGTGAGACCGTGTTATATTGGGATAGGGTGAGGAACCACTCCCTGCCCCAGCTCACCTCTGCCTCCTCCTGAGCGCACTGCCACTGTTCCTCTCCTCCTCTCCAAACAGCTATTTGCTGTGGCAAGCCTGGAAGGGAGGGAGGTGGGGCGGAGCGGAGGTGAGGGGCTGCAGCAAGCAAGGGGGGTGGCGCAGAGGAACTACTTGCGGTAACATGAATTCAGATATAATGCAGTAAAGCAGCCCTGCCCCCCGGAGCGCTGCTTTACTGTGTTATATTGGACTGCATTATATTGGGGTAGAGGTGTACACCTAATAGGAAATAGAAATAGTAGTTTTGAATGTGTTCTGTGACAAACACACAATTGGAACCTGGAGTTTTAAATACAACTTGTAGAGATAACATAGAACTTGCTTTTGATGCATTTTATAATGAAAGACGCAGAACAATCTCTTTGTTTCCTTGGGCCTTTTGTGTGAATGTCTTAACCCCAAAAGGAGATTAAACTCAGTGTGACCCAGCTTGAGGCCTAAACCATGTGAATGCCAGGAATGACAAAACCCTGGGGAGGTGGAAACTGGCATGGAATGACCAGGTAGTGTTGGGCAGCCCCACAACAGACAGCACCAGTTAATTAAAATGAGACCCCTTGCCTGTGTTTCACTGTATACATCTCATGCTTTGCATGTCTGATAGGTGCTTCTGAGTAGGAACTGGAGTGACAACTTACAAGAATCTTTTACCATCGCTTCAGAAAGGATGGAGTTGAGACCAACGTGGGAGTTTTCCCTGACATGACACATGCTTTTGAAGAGGGAAGCCATAGCTATGAAAAAAATAAAAACAGCTGGTCCTGCACATCTTGTTTCTTTTCCCTTGGAGTGTCTACCAGTAGGAGGGAGTAGAAGTTATTTTCAAGGACAAGTTTCCATTGAGCAGGAAGACCATCCTAGCAAAAATCCTAAATGCTCCATTATAGGAAAAATTCACCCTACCGGAAAACTTATTGCAGTGGTTGAAGCTTTTCAATAATTACCATAATCCTGTCACAGTGACAAAGTAGAACTAAGTGTTGACGTGAGGGTGGAGAAAAAGCACCCAACTTCCCCACTACCCTGCAAACATACATGGTAGTTGATTCCCTTCACTGTTTTCCTTTCATTTAAATTCCAGTACTGTAGCCTCCGCTATATGACAGGTGAAGAGCATTGACACAAGGCTTCCGGTTTTGACATGTTTTCTTAAGCAACCACTGTCATCTTTTCACAATCTGCATAAAAACTGCTAAATTGAATAGTCCAGGTAGTACAGCATCCTCTGTCTGACAACATCCAACACTAGGTGACTCAGGAAAGAACAAAACAAAACCAAGGGACAAATTGAATGGTCATTTAAAAACTGATAAAATTTTCTAGCATGTGCAGTTAATCTGTGGAATGTAATGTACCAGACACCTTCCACCTGATTCTACTAGAGAAAAAATAAGTGTTATCCATCCTTGTACTTCAGGATGGACTACTCACCGTATGGAATCAGGAAAACACTTTCCTATCAAGATGACAGGTTTCCTAATGTATCTGAAAGATAACCCACACCACCTTTGCTATTTTATTCTGTCCCATTTCCTGCACAGACTGTCAAGTATGGAGACTTTGCAATATGGACAAAGAGAAACAATAGGCAAAATGAAATCTTTAATTCCAGAGGTGAGGTGGTGGTGCGGAGGCCTCTACTCTCATTCGACTAAGGTAACAGAAATCCAACTCAGCCTGGTACACAACTGTTTTTAAAAGTTAGAAAATGTCAGAGGCAAATATATTGGTACAAACTGGATTGTTTAGGTTCAAAACTGGTGATAAAGAACATTCAAGGCTGACTGGGGTGCCATAAAGAGCTAAAAGATTATTTATGAGGGGGGTCACAGTGGGAACAGCTGGACTGAAAGGAGCAAGCTTCCCCATCACATCTGCCACCTCATGGGGGACACCACCACCACCATTGGACCCTCATCATCCTGATCCTGAAATGCATGCTGACCTTACTCTATTGTACGCCTGGTCTACACTGGGGGTGGGGAGAGAAGGCGAAGGGCTCGATCTAGGTTACATAACTACGTACTTAGATCTACTTACCGCAGTGTCTTCACTGCGGTGAGTTGACTGTTGCCACTCCCCCGTCAACTCTGCCTGCGCCTCTCACAGCGGTGGAGTACAGGAGTTGACGGGAAAGCGCTCGGGGGTTGATTTATCACATCTAGACTAGACGTGATCAATCCAGCAGGCATCAATTTATCGCTGCCCGCCGATCCGATGGATAGTATAGACATAGCACCGGTTCCCTGGCTTTGGGTATCACCATCTGCCTTAGCTGACTCCTGAACATCTGGAATGAGAGATGTGCTGCCACTCCCTCCCCTGTGCATCCTTTTCCTTCCCCATTTAGTTTCTTCTTTCCTCTCTCTCTTACCTCATGCAGCAAATCTGACCAGTGAGGCAGCTAAAACCTATGCCATAAACAGCTCAGTGCTGATTCAAATTTGACTGATCACAGTGGCTACGAGTGGGTTGTGCCCACCTCTCTCCAGCAGCAAGGTTGCAAGATACAGTCAGTGCTAAAGGCAGGAGCTGCATTTTTTCTAATCTCTTCTGTGTTCCTTGTTTTGTCTTCAAGAAAACAGAACAGGACTTCAACAGTAGCTCCATGCCATTTCACCTCACTGCTTTTCCCCAAAAAAGTACAATTAATACCAGCTTTAAGACTGTCATACAGGGGTTTTTCTTATTAAAAACTCATAGACTCATAGACTTTAAGGTCAGAAGGGACCATTATGATCATCTAGTCTGACCTCCTGCACAATGCAGGCCACAGAATCTCACCCACCCACTCCTGGAATAATCCTCTCACCTATGTCTCAGCTATTGAAGTCCTCAAATCATGGTTTAAAGACTTCAAGATGCAGATAATCCTCCGGTAAGTGACCCGTGCCCCATGCTGCAGAGGAAGGCAAAAAACCTCCAGGGCCTCTGCCAATCTACCCTGGAGGAAAATTCCTTCCTGACCCCAAATATGGCGATCAGCTGAACCCCGAGCATGTGGGCAAGACTCACCAGCCAGACACCCAGGAAAATGTTCTCTGTAGTAACTTCTAACATCCCATCATTGACCATTGGTCCTATTTACCACTGATGGCAATTAATTGACCTTTGACTAAGATCATGTTATCCCATCAAACCATCCCCTCCATAAACGTATCTAGCTTAATCTTGAAGCCAGTTAGGTCTTTTGCCCCCACTGCTTCCCTTGGAAGGCTGTTCCAGAACTTCACTCCTCTGATGGTTAGAAACCTTCGTCTAATTTCAAGTCTAAACTTCCTGATGGCCAGTTTATATCCATTTGTTCTTGTGTCCACATTGGTACTGAGCTGAAATAATTCCTCTCCCTCCCTGGTATTTATCCCTCTGATATATTTAAAGAGAGCAATCATATCTCCCCTCAGCCTTCTTTTGGTTAAGGTAAACAAACCAAGCTCCTTGAGTCTCCTTTCATACGACAGGTTTTCCATTCCTCGGATCATCCTAGTGGCCCTTCTTTGTACCTGTTCCAGTTTGAATTCATCCTTCTTAAACATGGGAGACCAGAACTGCACACAGTATTCCAAATGAGGTCTTACCCATGCCTTGTATAACGGTACTAACACCTCCTTATCTCTACTAGAAATACCTCGCCTAATGCATCCCAAGACCGCATTAGCTTTTTTCACGGCCACATCACATTGGCGACTCATAGTCATCCTGTGATCAACCAGGACTCCGAGGTCCTTCTCCTCTTCCGTTACTTCCAACTGATGCGTCCCCAGCTTATAACTAAAATTCTTGTTATTAATCCCTAAATGCATAACCTTACACTTCTCACTATTAAATTTCATCCTATTACTATTACTCCAGTTTACAAGGTCATCCAGATCTTCCTGTAGGATATCCCGATCCTTTTCTGAATTGGCAATACCTCCCAACTTTGTGTCATCTGCAAACTTTATTAGCACACTCCCACTTTTGGTGCCGAGGTCAGTAATAAAAAGATTAAATAAAATTGGTCCCAAAACTGAACCTTGAGGAACTCCACTAGTAACCTCCCTCCAACCTGACAGTTCACCTTTCAGTATGACCCACTGTAGTCTCCCCTTTAACCAGTTCCTTATCCACCTCTCAATTTTCATATTGATCCCCATCTTTTCCAATTTAACCGATAATTCCTCATGTGGTACTGTATCAAATGCCTTACTGAAATCGAGGTAGATTAGATCCACTGCGTTTCCTTTATCTAAAAAATCTGTTACTTTCTCAAAGAAGGAGATCAAGTTGGTTTGGCACGATCTACCTTTTGTAAAACCATGCTGTAATTTGTCCCAATTGCCATTGACCTCAAGGTCCTTAACTACTTTCTCCTTCAAAATTTTTTCCAAGACCTTGCATACTACAGATGTCAAACTAACAGGCCTGTAGTTACCCGGGTCACGTTTTTTCCCTTTCTTAAAAATAGGAACTATATTAGCTATTCTCCAGTCAAACGGTACAACCCGAGTTTAGAGATTCATTAAAAAATTTTGCTAATGGGCTTGCAATTTCATGTGCCAGTTCCTTTAATATTCTTGGATGAAGATTATCTGGGCCGCCTGATTTACTCTCATTAAGCTGTTCAAGTTTGGCTTCTACCTCGGATATGGTAATATCTACCCCCACATCCTTATTCATCCCCTTCATAGCTGAAGGGAATAAAGGATATTGTTAACATAAAAGCCTTACTTAATATTTTGTTTCAAATGCATTAAGTGTTTCCTTTTTCCTGCATCTTTGGTAAAAGGTTAAAAAGATCAATGGTCATGGTTACAGTAGAAGTAAGCCAGCAACAACTTGACAAAACCCCAAACCCTCTTATACTTAGTGTTGTAACAGTGAACACATATTTCATTAACTTTTTATCCCATTGGGCCTGAGATAACCCCCCTGCTTTTTTTTTTTTTTTAAAGAACATAGCATAGTGCCAAACTCTTAACAGAGAGTAAATGGTTTTGATAGGACATCACATTCTCCCTTGGGATGCCAGTCACTTTCATTTCCTCCCTGCTGATCTGGACTATGTATAATTTTTTTAAAAAGTGTTTCTGCTCTGACTGTTGGTCTTTGCAATGATAAGCCATCACTGAATGACACGCAGGCTCAGAACAATTACACACAGTGATATATCTATTAACATGAGACTCATTCGTTCTATAGCATGCAGATTATTCAGGTCATGAAAAACTTTATTTATAAGACCAATTTCAAAGCAGAAAAGGATGAGAAGTGAAGATTAGCGTTTTGCAGTACAAGACTAACAGGATGATGTTACATGCATGGGAAACATATCAGGAGGACGGGAGAAAGGTTTATTTATGCTTTTGGGAAGAACGATGAGGCTGTGTGTTAGAGTTTTAAAAGTTTTCAGATTAGCTGAATTCTAGTGTGTTTTTGTTGTTTGAAAGAGGCAACCACCAGTGACAAAGGTTGACTTTAGGCTAGCCCAGCTTGGCCATTGTTGACTTTATACAGAATTTTAGAGTTGACCAATAGAACAATTTTTTTGTGAAATTTTGAAGTTTTCAGTTTGAGTTTGCAATGGACCCTTTTTTACAACATTTTATGTATTATATTATCAACATTTCAATAAACTTGATATTATATACAGTACCGTGCACTTGATATTTTTATCTTTTATTCCTCCATCTTGCAGCACTATACAAAGGTAGGTACTATCCCCACTTTACAGGTGGGGAAAGATGCACAAGAAGGTTAAGTGATTTGCTCAAAGCAAAGTCAGTAGCTGAGTCAAAAAACAACCCCCCTGGCTTCCTGAATTTCACTCCTCTAATCTTGCTATAGGTAAGCGTCTTCACAGAGTAAACATATTTAATAAGGGAAGAATCATTCATGAGAATTAGGAGTTTTCATCATTTTAGTAAATGAAAAGTTATCCCTTACAATTTTGCACTTTGATTATGTTGGTCAGGTAGGCATGATTAATATATTATGCATTTCAGTGAATAGTCACAAAAATGTTACCATTTGTTGATTTACTGTTGGAAGCCACCCACACCAATGCAGTCTCTGACTAATCGGATTGTCGAGGTTGTTGGGAACAACAAACATCAGGTTAATAGTTTTATTTGTACACAATTCATATTTACAATTATTACTATTCAATATTTTGTATAAAACAAGTTACAATATGCAAGATTTCCAAATGACAAATGCCTATCAAACTAAGTTTACAAGACATTATGAAGATTTATCTTAAAAATACCTTCAACAAAATAAAACTCCCATTCTGTCATTCAATCCGATTTAAAAAAATATGATTAGAAATATACAATTTAAAAAATCAGGATGAGCAGTATTAATTATTCAGTAAGTTTTAAAGAACTTTCCAGACTCTGTACACAAGACAAATGAAAACCTGCAAACCATTAATATAAAATTGCAGAACACTCTGATGAACATAATTGTTGATTTTTCTTCCACTTAGAATGTGCGTCTCGTTTTATATGAATCGTAGCTTAATAGTTTTTGTCCAGTCTTTAAAAACAGCAGCACATCTGCAGCACTTTCCTATTTACAGTCGGAACAACAGGTCAAGATCTGGGAATAACTTTAATATAAATTACTGACACTTTGCTGAAAAGCAGCAACTTGACCCGAGATTAAATACATAGTAACTATTTGGGTAAGTAGGATTTTCACTATATATCTCAGTATAAAAGGGCGGATGGGAAAAAGATGATAGGCCGCCCACCCAGAATTATAAATCCATCACAGCAGGGATAACTAGCTTCTCAGCACACACAAGTTCTAGGTCTCCAGCTGTCTGTTTTACATGTACATTCCATTTGGCACACTTTCACAAGTCTTTAGAAAAGAAGTGCTTTCTCCCCTCGCTTTCAGAATTGCGTGTAGACAACTTTGGTACATATGGTGCAAATGCAAGGCAAAATGTCAGATTGAAAGTATGAGCTAAATGTTAAAATTACATAGGCTATGAGGAGGTGATGTTGGTCACTAAATAGCAATGCTGATTTGAATATTCACATGCAGAATGGCAGTAGTATTTGTATGTTTCTCCACAACCGTAAGATGTACAGAAGTGAAAAATGGTAGCCCAGAATTTTCATACCTAACAAAACGGTGAAACTTTGTTTAGAGACTTTCACTATATGTAATAGACATTTGTGACGGGCTTTGTTTTTCAATTAAAATCAGTATTTGATGTTTAAAACAATGATACAAAATTCAAAGTCCAAAAGTTCATCTGGTTTTTAAAAATGTAATTTCAAAGTCTGCTAAAACTTCATATTTTGGGGTGATTCTTAAAAAAACAAACAAACCCTAGTCTGATTCTTTTCAGGTTCAACGGACAGTACAAACAACTCAACCTGTACATATGTATAAGCAAATTATACCTATTACATTATTTTGGGGCAGACTTTAACTGAATAAATCAGTTCAGTATTTGCCAACAACAGACACCTCCTCAGTTTAACTCTAGTGCTGAGGTAAAAACACAAATATGTACACAAGATGAAAATACCTAGAAAGCAAAGAACTGGGAAGTTAAAATTACTACTTACTGTCCAAAAGCTTTGTGTTTTTTTAACTAATCCTCCCAACCACCTTACCTTCCCCTCATTCAGCTGTTTAGGCTTGTAAAAAATTTAACTGTGACCTCCCCAGGATCAGGACATTTAAAAAAATATTTATCTGTACAGCACCTAGCACTGTAATGTCCAATCCTTTCAGCTTTAGAGGCAAACATTTTATTTTTGAAAAAAGTCAAGGAGCTCCAGTTGTTACATTGGAGGCAAAAATGTCTTGCCTTGCATCACTCAGTAATAAAAGGAGTGGAATCCCTCACAACGTCCCTGCTGGGGATTCTACCCACCTGGAGTGAATGGAGCCAGTATAGCAGGGCATAGGTGCCCAAGCGCAGGAGCAGGGAAGGGTGAGAGTGTGGAGTATGTTATGCTTGGGCTATCCTCAACAGGGAGACGGTCCCATTGGGACTATTAGCTGGCAGAAGTTAAGAGCAACTGCCCAGCTGGCTCGGACCAGGATTGGGGTAGAGAATCATGAGTTTTAATTGAGTGTTGTCTCTCTGTCTTTATCTTCCCCCTCTCTTGGGCTGCCTGGGGCAGCCGCTGGAAAGGATGGGGCAGAGGGGAGTTCAGGTAGAGCCAGTTAATTCCCTATCCTATTTACCTTGGCTCCAACAACTCAGCAGGGAAGCAAGGCTGTTGAGCAACCAAAGCTACACTGTCCTCTGCAACACAGCAGGCAGGTGCTCAGAGCACTCCAGGCTCACCCAAGACCTGCAGCTGCAGAAGTGAGAGGTATGGGGGAGGCAGCCCCCACAGGGCCTGGGCTGACACACACAGAGAGTTTGGTTTTTTAAAAAAAATCCACAGTGACGGTTCAGGGAGCACATTTTCAATTCATCATTAACTGCACATTCTCTCTTCAAGGTCACTGGTGGAAGTTGGACACACCAGTCTAGCACAATAGGGACTCTAATACTTTATCAGCGTAAAGAGCGCTCCTCTACCCCAAATAAAAAAAACAAGGGGCTGTATTCGCAGAGAGGGAATTGTTTAAAAAAAAACCCATTGACTCATTTTGTCCCTCCTCCCCGCACAAGGTTAGCAAGGCTCTTGTCCCCAGAATGATGTGGCTCAGCCCCTCGCTCCCAATTGTTCTGAAAGGCAGTATAAAACACAGAGATTACCATTTCCCTGGAGACAAGAGTCTCTCAGCTGTACAAAGCAAATGAGCAAAGTCAGATGAATCAAAGGGGTTTCTTCTGATAAAAAAAAAAAAAAGATATTAAATACCTGTTCAAGGTTTTGATTCTATACTGGAAGAACCTTTTCTTCTATCTTCTTTACATTCAAGTCTGCATAATTAAAAGTTTCAGAACAACTTGGGAGGTGCTTCCGTTAACTTAACAAGTAACCATATCCTGGACTAATACTCTTCTGCCTTTAGCATCAAAAGCTAGTCAAGCCAACCTGTTGTTACTTATACTATCTAGGAAACACCCTTCAATTACGATTTTTAATGCTTTAATAGGGGATGTAAATTAGACCTAGGCGTTGAACCTTGCCTAGCACTGTTTAAATTTAGCAGGAACATTCCCTCCCACTGCAAGACAGAAGGTTTTCCTTCAGGACAAAAAAGTCTGTTGAGTACTTTTCAACCTTCGTTCCCAGAATGTATTTATCAGAACTCATAAAAACAAACCTCTTTTTACTGTTGGCAGTAGCAGATCTATTCTGAGTGGTGTGCACATGTCAAATGTGATGTTGGCAAACAAAGATACTGGGTGGGGGTGAGTGGGAAATAAGCTGTTCAAATATAATAGGATAAATCTGGAGGAAAAACTTTTCTGATTTAGAAGAGGGTATTGAAAGGAAATACATAAAATTTCAAATCCTGGGTCACCTTTAAAAAATTACAATGACATTTAACAGTTAATTGGGTATCTAGGGCTTTTGCTTTTTTTTTTTTTTAAAAAAACACAAGTACCTGGATGTTTAAAGGAGCACTGCCACCTTGAAATAACCATTTTTTTAAAAATGACCGACTACACCTGCTCTCCACTGCCAATTTCAGTGGTTTTACAATCACAACTCCTTATTTTTTTGAAATGCCTCTCTTCCCCCATCCCGTCCCCGCCCCCTGCCCGGAAGAAAATGATTAAACAAGGGAAACTGTGACAATGACCATAAAACATGGTCTGATGCATAAACTTTAGGATTGAGAACCGTAGGTATTACTTGTAGCACAAGTAGGTAAAAAGTTTTCAGCTAGCAGTGTAATCTAAACTGATGGTGCTGCTTTAAATTATAAACTCCGGTAGGAAAAAAAATCGATGTTTTCAAGCAATTTGAGCAACTAAAAGCTATTACTAATAAAACAGTTAACAACTTCTAGTTAAATTGTTTAAAAAAAACCACCTTTGAAATAAAGCACTCTTTGGTGTACAGTAATTAGTTTGGGTACAACATTACAGCTTCATAAAAAAATCCATACAAAATAAGGAAGGATATCCAAATCAACAGGAAAGTACAATGTTATGAGAATAAAATCTTGCCTTCCCAAGCTTTGCTCTGTATTGGAGACTGAGACCAGCTTGGACAGACAACAGTAAATTAAATATTTAAAAGCTCCCACCACATCTTCACTTCTTATGGTGGCCAGCAGCTAAGTGATTGCCATCACAAATACACACATGCATCATACCCACTAGTAAACCCTCTTTATAATAGAGAGTTTAGATATTTACACCTGAGTCTAAATTTACAAGGTTTTTTTTTAACATTTGAGAAAATGTTTAGAATTAGAAAGCTGAACGGTTTGTCAAGCTTCTTGAACAGGTCATTTTCTTCTACAAATTAGGAGTTTTTCTGCTAAATCTTAGCTGCATTTTGCAGTTAAAAAGTCTTTCCTTTCAAAGAAATTAAATTCCATAGCAATATTCTTTTCTTCCCCCCTCAGCATCCTCTTCAGTCACTTCTTTTTACTTAACGCAGCACTGTCCTGGTCCTTGGTATGGAGTGACCACTGAAATAATAAAACACACACTTATGAGGAATAAAAACCATCCTATTTGAAATTCAAAAAACAAAGCAAGCGCAAAATCTTTCAAACATTTCTGCCAGTGTAAACTAAGTTAAGCATAATACTACAAAGAAAATTTTTAAAGACTTGATACTTTTATAGAGAATACATTATCAATTGTAAAGAAAGCACAGACTACTGTTCTGATTACAAAGAGTAGGAGAAAAGCCTTTGTAAAGAAAAAGCAGAGGATTCAAAGTACCATAATTTCATTAAGCGCATTTGCTGTAAAGCATTCCTTTTCCTTTTCTCCTTCTGAGGTATCAGACTGTGGGAAAAGTAAAAAAGAATGGAAAAGAAATATTAATTTTTTTAAAGTTAGAATTAGATCACAGACAGACAAAGCTCTGGTGTGCTGCATGCCATTTCCATCTCAACACGGGAGCAGAATGCTGCTTAATGGCTCCCTTCAATGGTGAAAGCATATTGGGTTAAATGTACTCCTCTGTTAGTTTTCATGACATGCTTCTCTGGTGAGAAAAAAAGCTAATACAAAAGCCTATACATTAATTGTTGCATATATTTCCCCTTTGCCAACAGGGTCACAATTATTCCTTGGCATAATGATTCCTATAGTCCAATTCCATTGAACCCCCAAAATCCTCACTATTTCCTCTCTTCTAAATTGCTAACAACAAAGGAGCTCAAGAACTTGTTAAATACATGGAATGCTAACAGTGTAATGAGTGGAACAATAGCTTAATTTCTCTCCATTTTGAAGGGAAGAGGGTTCCGTTAGTTTCTTTACTTCATGCAGCTGGTGTTGGAATTTCTCAAGCATCTACTAGATAGGTTACAAGGTGGGGGGAGGGAGGGTTGGGAGACGGGGGTCCTTTTCCTGGATCAGTCACTGCCTTGCTGTGTGCCTCCGTTTCCCCATCGGTAAAGTGGGGATACTAACACATGCTGTGTCCACCTCTGTAAAGCACTTTGAGTTCAATGGATGAAAAGCAGTTTAAGTGCTAAGTATTAGGATTATTTCAGTTTTTTTGTTTCAAGATGGGATAATTATTAAATGTTGCCTCTACTGTAAATGGTCCAATTAGACAGATTAACAATAAGAATTTAAGGAATGTCTGCATTTTGGAAGGGAGAGAGAGAGAAGAGGATAAAATTTCATCAAAAAATGATCTGATAAAGCACATTGTAAAATGTGAACTCAGATCTATCACTTATGGACCAATCTACAACAGCCATGTCCTAGCGATGGGGAAAGTGAGTCAATTGACCAAGTCAATTAACCTAAGGTCACAGAGCAGATCATGACCCTAGGCTGTAACATGAATCCTTGCAGTCCCATTATATTCTCCCATCCACACTACAAAGTGCCATGTTAATGTACTAATACCCCCTCTCATTCTGGACAACCAGCATCGACACTGGTAGATATAGTGTCACCTGAAGGAAAAGGCACTAATATTGTACATATTGGCTTGATTGAACGATTATGAGATGGCTTCATAAATCTCATCAGAAAACTTGAAGTAAATATTGTAGTTATAAAATGTTTTACTGGGAGATGAGTCATTCTGGACCCATACTTAACAATTTCTTCACAATTTGAAGGATGAGGAAGGACTCAAATCTGAGGATATAATGCTAAGAATGGATTTTTGATCACAGACTGTGATTCAGCTACAGCAAAACTGTGAAATCTGAAGAAATCAGTGGAATACCTATACATAAAATGAGATTCAATTAAAAAAATGGAAACAGTGGCCATATAGGAAAGACTATTAAAATATACAGACAACAAATAAAAGAATACTGGCTAGGCAGTGATGTCCAAAGAATCAAAGGGTTTATATTGGATGATAAAGTTTACATAGATAAAATAATATTGTGTCACAAAAGACATGCTGAGTTAGATTAACAGCAATACTACAGTATTAATAGAAGTCAGAATTGTTCTCCTCTACTCTGCATTTATTAGGTTTGAATTGGAATAATGCAGTCAGTTTGGGGGACCCACTATATTTTTTTAAGACAAAGTTGAATAAACTTCAGGCAAAAAGGATGAGAAAGCCAGTTTTTGTTTTGTTTTGAATACACTAATGGAAACTCCATGATGTCACCCATTGATGTGCATATCCTTTACCAAATGGAGAGCTGCAAAAGCCATCTCATTCTGTGATAGACTGGCTCCATGTAAGATTTCTCCAGAGGCTACAGGTAAATAAAAACACATCCATATCGTAGGGAGGACATTCTTGATAATGCCCATGAGAGGGTATAAGTTTAATTACATTATGTGTATATGAACTACAACCAAGCAGTCTTTTTTGATGGAAAAATGGCTAAGAGCTCCAGAATTGTGACACTATTGGATGGCACTATTTTGCTTTGAGATATCTTGAATGGCAGGATCTGGTCATCAATTGATTGAAGCAGTATGGTCTCAAAGTTAAGTATCAGAAACATGATCAGGTAAGTTTAAAGAGAAAAATCTTAGACAGAAGTTTCAGAAGCAGTGTCAGAAAGCCAAATTACAAATACTCTACAAAGTTAGTCCTCATTTATGAACAGAGAAGTCCCTCATCTGTAAGAGCACAAGTCTTTCCTCAGAGTCAGGAGGCATCATGCCAAGTTTGTAAAAGATATCTCCAAAGTGGCAGCACTTCTTCATATAATAATTTATCAGAAGGTCTTTTTCATTGTGACAAATGAGAAGGAAGTGGGGAATGCCTGCTGTTTTCTAGGAGGGAGGATCTACTCATAAGGATGCTTTCCAGGAACTGAGGAGGTAAGTCACTGAATGGACAAATAGCTACAGAGCTAAGACGCTCAAAAACAGAAGAGGCATGAAGAATATAAGAAGTAGCCAGAACCAAAGAGGTCAGCATGGACAGAAATCAGTACTGATAAAAACAATGTAGTCAAGGAGACCTAGCCAAACCTAACAATTATACACAAACTAAATATAGTGTTTCATAAAACTGGCATTTAAAGTAAGGTTAAAAAAAGTTGTTTTTAGCTTTTAACTATTTGTTAATATGAATCAAATGGTATATAATACCCTGAAAAGTCTCTCAATGTTACATTAGAAGTGTCCTGCAGGTTATTTGATACAGCGTTTCCATCTTTTACCAACCATCAGAGAATTGATTTTATTTTTAAAATAGTTTGCATTTCCCTTTAAGGATGAGGGCAGAAGGGAGAGAAGAGAAAAGGAAATTATATGGAACAATACCACATACTAACTTTGTATTTATGGCATATAAACATCAACTCATAAATCCTAGTTGTAAGTCTAATGATTCACTCCTCCCAACAATATAAGGCTCTTCTCTTCAGCATTTATTGATAGACGAATTAAAAGATATTCACAACAAGCACAAGACAAAAAATTGTCACTTTCAAGAATCAAAAACTATTTGAAACTGCTGTATGACATATAAACCACAGATTATATGTGATTTGGATTTAATTTGCTTAGATCTTTTGTTTTCAAACTGAAAGTTGCAAACCGTCTTGTCAGTTTCACTTCCAAAAAAGAGAAATATGCATTTGGTATCTCTCTTCAACAGTGTACTGATATCTGTGAATGTGAAAGAGGACAGCACTAGAAAAAAAATATACTGATGGCTTTAAATTCCCCTAATTAACGGTTGTGTAACCTACAGATCTGAGCTAGAACCTGATGCTCATTTCCAGCACAACTTGGGAGGGTCTAGGTCTGCATACTGGCTTTAGACATGGATGGACACAAGAACTCGTGTGGTAGCTGCCAGAAGTAAATATACTTTATACCCATGTGCTTACACACAAGAAGGCACTCACACTCTTATTCTAAACCATCCACGTTTTTAATTCCCCATGTGCTTGTAGAGCAGACTACCTACTTTAAATTCTGAATCCTAAAATCTCATTACCAGTACTACATACATACATACACACACACACACACACACACACACACACACGTACTTTCTATGCATTTTCTACACCTCTGATACAAAGCGAGTGTGCTTCTATGGGTTTTTTCCCTCATATCTCATTATCTTAGCTTTTATATTTCTCTTTCTATATTAATCCTTGCCAAGACAAAGGAGGAGTCCCTCCCCCAAAGAGATCTGTGAAACATTGTCTAGTGTTTTCCCTCAATATTGAAGATACCCTCTTTTCCACACAAGACGAGGAAATAGATCTTTTCTATGCTGAATGGTTGGCTTCAGTCATCCATGTTCTTTGACTTTCCAGAAAGAGTGGAACTTTTGTTTATTTTCTTATTGGATGGTTAGACCAATAGAAAAAAGGATGACAATAAATTTGATCTTATAGGAGTAAAGAAGGGGTGCTAGAGAGGAGATATTTATGAACATTTGACAGAAGTTAGTTCTTTGCCATCTGAATTTCTAATCTGTTGCACTTGTACTGTTTCTCAACTCCCCCCTGCACCCTTCCCTCCACCACACTGTCGTATACAATCTCTCACCAATTTTTTAAAAATTTGTTTCTGGAGAGGTTTCTTCATAATACCTGTGGATATTGTGATGGGAACTATTAAGTCAGCAAACTCCTACATTCAGTAATCCTTAAATCATACATCATAACCACAAGTCTCCCAGTTTCCAGAATGCACTCAGAAATGTATGACACAGGAGATTC
Source organism: Macrochelys suwanniensis (assembly GCA_033296515.1). NCBI lineage: Eukaryota > Metazoa > Chordata > Testudines > Chelydridae > Macrochelys > Macrochelys suwanniensis. Next base: position 46,253,067 of record CM065780.1, read on the forward strand.
AGAGCTTCAGACAATCTCATTACAGGATACATTTTAAAATGTATTTTAATTAATTCCTTGTCACTAGGAGGCTAATATTCCCTCAGACAAAGTCCATCACCAGCAATGGACATGCCAGCTCAAAAGAGTAACGCTCACCTTTTTAAACTGTTTTTTCTTGCAGCAGACCTGGTAGTTCTTTTATTAATGTCTGCACTGCCAGAAATGCTAGGTTCAGACGTTTTACTTTTCTGAACACTGGACTGTAGAATTACTCTGAAAAGAGTAGGAAAAAGAAAATTATATAACCTGAAAGTTTTCCAGAAAAAACTGATTAAGAGGATATAATACTGTAGCACAAAGAACAGATATATCAGTATGTGTGTCATATGGCTTCCCACAAATAATTCTTGAATAAGGGTTCTTTGCAGACTGAGGTATACAGCTTCCCCTTGGTAATGCTTTGTTAGTAATTAAGTTAATTCTTGCAGTATTACTAGTTTATTTTTACTTTACTTATTTTACACATTCAATAAGATTGTCAAAGTGCTTTTCTTTTAGCATTACCACCTTTTTGGGAGGAAAGGGAGAAGGTAGAAATGAAGTGAACAAAAAGCTGATATTTTAAGTGTTTTGTACTGAAAAAAAGAGCAACATAAAGAGCCTAATAAAGAAACAAACGTTATTTTTCCACAAACAACATCTCGACTGATGAAAAAGGAATCACAACGCTCAACAACTTCTGAAGATCAGAGTCCAAATCTCCAACCTGTAACATATTCATTTGGAACACACAGTCTGTAAAAAGCTTGGTTACCATTGACCAGAGACGGTTTTTAGTTGACAATACTTGTCACTTTGCTGTTAGAAAACACAGCGTGACCACACCATACTTTTGGCATGATTTTCAAAAATGCTGACCATCCCACATCTGCCAATAGAGTGACTGGCAGCAACATGCACAAAACACTCTTTAAAAATCAAGTCACTTGTACCCTTTGCCAGCCCCCATTTTTCCTATCTCTTTTGTTTTGCCCTGCCACATCCCGCTATGTTTCTGCGTAGACTATGGGAGAGACTTTTTTAAAAAAATTACTCTATATGGCACCTAGCACACTTTTGGATACTCAGTTAATATATAATAATTATTATATAACAGAAGGGTAGGAGGGACTCTCCTCTCATTCCATAAATTAAATCATTTTAGCAAGGCATTTCCCACTCAATTTGAACTCTGCCTTCACAGAACCAACTAGATTCTGAAACTATAAGAAGTCAAATTTGTCCATGAAGTGAAATAGTTCAATGTATTGTGTGAGACACATTCTGGTTACTTTACCTTGCAATAACTTTACCTTACAATAACTTGAGTTCTTGGAGATGTGTGCGCCCTATGTGCAATCCATGAGGTGCACATGCATTGGATGTGCCTGAGACCAGAAGATTTTTCATTAAGAGTGTCCATTGGTCTGTGTCTGCGCACTCTGAACACAAGGCATAAGGGGTCAGCGTGGACAGGCCACCTCTCCAGCTCCTACACCACCACCAATCACTTTAGGAAAGGATCCGAAGTAGAGGGGAAGGATGACAGGTAGTGGAATATTTATAGGGACCACACATCTTAAATAACTCGTTACTGTAAGGTAAGTAATATGAATTTCTTCTTGAAGTGATGGTCCCTATGAATGTGTCACTTGAGGGGACTCAAAAGCACTACTCATTGAGGAAGAGGGTGTGAGGACTCCGATGTACTACAGATTGCAGGACGCATCTGCTGAAAAAGCTTGTACCAGCGCAAAATGTCTAGCAAAAAGATACACAAACAACCACATGTTGCTGCTCTACAGAAAGGAGACATCCTGAAGAAAAGCTACTAAGATAGTCTGGGTTCTGGTCAATTGGGCTCTCTCACTTTGCAGTGGAGGTATTACCATTAACTCATAGCAAAGCAGGATGCAACCTGAAATCCATTTGTAAAGTGTCTGTGAGGAAATTACTTCCCCTTTCATCCGTTCAGAGAATGAAACAGTCTCAGAGATTTCCTGAAGGGTTTTGTCTTGCAGGTAGAAAGCCAAGGCTCAACAGACATCCAAAGAATGGAGCTTCCTGTCTTTTCTAGTGGTGTGAGGTTTTGGGTAGAAAACAGGTAGATATATGACCTAATTTAAAGTGGAATTTGGAGGAAACTTTTGGAATGAACTTGGGGTGTAACATCAAAGAAACCTTATACTTCTGGAAGACTGTGTAGGGAGAGTTTTGCCATAAGGAATCCAAAGTCACCTACTCTTCTGACGGAGGTGACTGTGGTCAGAAAGGCCACCTTCAAAAGACAGATGAAGGGAGCAGGAAACTACAGGCTCAAGAGGAGGATTAATGAGTGCTGAGAATGAGAGTCTGAAGACTCAAATCGGTATAGGTTTCAGTACTGGGAGGAAAGGCCTTTTGAAAACCTCACAGTGGATAAGGACCAAAACAGTTTTCCACTACAGAATGGAAGGCCTTAATCATTGCCAAATGCACTTTCAGTGAGCTGAGCCATAAATCAGACATCTTTAATGTAAAGGAAGTAGTCCAGAATGGTGGGGATCTCTGAGCCCTTTGGAGGTATCTGAGGATGCAGACATCAGATAGAAAACTTCTTCCATTTCATCATAGAGACTTTCCTGCCATTATTGAGAATGGATTGTTCTGCCTCTGAACTTGACCTCTCTAAGCTCATCATCCATCCAAATACCAGGCTTAGACTGAAAGATGCTGGATTTGGATGGGTGGTCTTGCCTTTCTCCTAAATCGGCTGGTTCAGAAACAGCTGGACAGGAAGTCATCTGAAGGATGCTGGTGAAGCAAACTGCCTCAGCCACCAGGGCGCCACTAGGACTGGCCAATGCTTTTTTCCTGCTTGATTTTCCTCAGGCTTGAGGTAAGAGGGGAACGGGTGACAAAGCATACATTAGCGGCTCTGACCATTTTACTAGGAATGCCTCCTCTTAGGAATTGTACCCCTGAGCTGCCTGGGAACACTAGACTGGGCATTTCTAGTTTTCTTGGCACAAAAAGATGACCCACGACAGGAATCCCCGCTGTCAGAAAATGCTCTGCATCACTGAGCTGTGAAGTTTTCACTCCTGGTCTCTGGAACTGCCTGCTGAGGCTGTCTGCCAAAGTGTTCATTACTCCTGGAAGATGCACTGCCAAGAGAGTGATCTGGTGTCAGATATACCAATTCCAGAGCTTCATCACCTTCATGCAAAGAGTGGTGGACTGCTCTCCTTCATGTTTGTTCATGTACTATTCTGTAGTCATATTGCCCAACATACTGAATATGTCAGGCACGGATGAAAGGCAGAAGCCTTCTGTAGGCTTCGAGTACCGCTTGCAGTTGGAGGAGACACATGTGAAGCTTGAATCTTGCCAAGTCCAAGAACCTTGAGCCACCTGTTCATCCAGATATGCTCCATAGCCCAATAGGGAGGCATCTGCAATTAGTTTCTTCATGGGTGGAGGGGGAACAAAGGTAACCATTACGCGCACAGCTTCTCTTTTCCCACCAGGTCAAAGATCTTGAAAACACTGTGAGGAACTGAAACTCGCTTGCCCAGCTTGTCTCTACTCAGAGGATAAACTGTTTGCAACCACACCTGATGATTCCACTGATGGAGTCTTGTGAAGGATATCAGATAGAAGACCACATGGCCTAGGCGGACCAGGTAGGACTGCACTGTTGTCTGAGGGCTCAGTCAAAGCTGGGCAATGAGGTCCCTCAGAGCTTGCAATCCGTCCCGAGGTAAGTATGCTGTGGCTGTTATCAAATCTAAAAATTGCTCCAGTAAAAGTCTATAGTTTGCACAGAAACTAAAGTGGACATTTCTAGGTTTCCTTAGAGCTATGAGGATTGAAGGAAGCTGAGTAGGGATAGAGCCGCCAGTTGTACTCCTTCCCAGTATAACTGACTTATGAGCAGCCAGTTGTTGAGGTAGGGAAATACTGGGGTCCCCTGATGATGCAGATATGCTGTCACCGCAGATAGTGCCTTCATGAAAACCCTTGGGCGATTAAGAGACGGAAGGAAAGCTGTCTGTACTGGTAGTGATCTAGGCTCACCGTAAAGCGAAGCAACCTCCTGTGTGCTGGGTGAATATCTATGTAGAAATAGGCATTCTTCAAATCTAGAGTTGCAAATCAGTTGTCTTTGTTTAGAGAGGAGATTATAGAGGCCAGGGTGACCATTCTGAATCTTGATCAGCAGATGAAGATATTCAGTTGTTTTAGATCCAGAATCGGTCTCCAGCCTCCCTGCTTCTTGGGTATGAGGAAGTATCTGAATAACAGCCCTTCCCCCGTGCTGTGGATGGACCAGTTCTATAGCACATAGACAAGAAGTAGACTCCCAGCTCCAGCTGAGAGTCCTCTTGTGAGAGGGATCCATGAAAAAGAATGGGAAAGGGGATTTTGAGGTAGAGATGGACAGAAATTCTATTGTTTAGCATTTGCCGGTGGTAATGATCTGATGCCACACCTGAAAGAAACAGGCTAAGTAGCCACCAAATGGAGCATGGGTGCCAAGTGACAGGAGAATTGGTTTACAGCTCTCAGGAGTCCCATCAAAAGGATTTCTGGAGCCTCTAATGGGGCTAATCTTGCATCTCAGTACAATTGGTGGAGTCTCAGTCTTGGTCTCAAGCTTGCTGGAGGAGTATGAGTCCTGAGATTCCAGGACCAATGACCTAGAATAGGACTGGGATGTTATCAAGCATTCAGTCACAAATCTTCTGTGTGAGAACTCTGGAGATTGCCAGTTTTGGAGGGGAAAGGAATGACAAATACTGCACTTGGAAGGGATGTGGGACTCCCCAAAGCAATACAAACAAGCACTGTGAAAGTCACTAACCAGGAAGGATTGAGGGCAGGCAATGCAGAACTTGAAAACAGGGATCTCAGGCATACTAAGTACCTCAAACAGTGGTTGGAGGAGGGAGGAGGGGAAGCCCCTACATGCCTACTAACCCTATCACTAAAACTATCTAGAAAAAGGCAAATCTACAGAAAAACTTTAATTTAAAGCAGGAATGCTAGAAAAGCTGTGAACACTAGGGGTTCAATCTCAGACTATGGGCGGTAAAAAGAAAATGGAGGGGCCGTTGGTCCACCCCACCCCTTATGCCCTTGGTTCAGAGAACCAGGGGATGGGGGCGTTGGTGCAGGCCAATGACACTGCTATCGAAAAAATCTTCCAATCGCTGGTGCAAGGAATGCTTGTGCACCTCAAGTGGAATATACATAGGGGCCATCACTCAACGAATTTCTAGTTACAGATTTTCAAAAATTATGAATCTATGTGCTCACTGCTTTGCTAGTGGTAGGCACACAAGTAAACCCTCATTCCTCACTTTCCTCTGCTGTGATTTAAGTAAGCAGCTCTCTTCTCTACACTTTCCTGAACTAGACTAACAAACCCTAAACACTAGCTAAACAAATCATAAGAACCCATAAAACAGATACACGTTTTACAACGATTATGCAACTCCTTTTCTCATTCTCCTTTTTCTCATTCATATAAAGTCTAACATGCAAGAAAGAATCATGCTTTCAGCATACCAGGGGAAAAATGTACTGCAGCAGGGCCACTCCCATGACAGTTATATTAATAAACTATGGTTGCGCCCAAAGGCCCATTTTCGGATTTTGGAACCACTGTGGTGGCTGTTTTACAAACAGTTTGAGAGACATTCCCTGCCCCAATGGGCACATAAGGGGTTGAGGATTATAACAAATACATCAATTTTTAGTGTGGATAAGCCCAAAGCAGACAGTTTTCTGCTTAACTAATTTGAAGGAAAACACCACATTCTGCAACTGAAGGATCAAATACAAATTTTTTTGTATGCATAACTACTTCTGGCAAAATTCCTATACTGAACAGGTAAATAAGAGGTAAAATGAGTCGACTGCTGTTTGTTCACTGAAACATTATTAGTGAGCTGCCCCTATGTATATTCTGCCTTCTATTTGTTCGATTTTGACCAGGGCATGCTCCTGTTGGAGGGATAGTTTAGAAGGACCCTGGTGGCCCAGGGGCAAAGTGGAAGTCCACCAGGTTGCACCAGAAAGTCAGGCTGATGCCTGGAGCTGTGAGAGCAGCAGCTGCAGCAGGGATCCTGATTCTCTCCCCTCCCACTTTGGGAGCTAGAAATCTACAACAGACTGTGAAGAATGGAACATTAGTCTGTCAGTGGGACAAAGAGATACCCCTGAGCTTGTGACCATGCCCCAGAGGAGCCACAGCCTGGTAGGAACCAAGTCAGTGGGAGTATAACTTGAGACGAATCAGCGAGTGGTCCAGATATTGTAATGCCCCTCTAGGACCTTGGGTCCCTCCACCTTGCTCCCCTGTACCTGTGCTGTGACAGAACCCTAAGGGGAGTAGAAGACGCCCTCAAGAGGGATTGGGGCCATCTACAGATGACTCAGCCAGGGCCCCATCTAGAATGATCAGGCCAGAAAGAATGATGGAACCACTGCTGGACAACTAGGCCAGCTGCCTATCAGACTGACCCCCTGTGCATCATGAATTTGTAGCTATGAAAACATGCATCACATGGAGATTCATGCCTGGGAAGGGACAAAGGAAGAGAACTATGCTGCAGTGTTGCTGGAGATGCATCAACTCCGAACTGAGCAAAGCAACTCCATGTTCAGGGGCAGTTGCTACAAGGGGCAGTCTTATCAACTCAATTCTACAGAAGCCATACTAACAAGGAACTATAGAAAGTAGTAAGGTGCCCCGAGGACAGCATGGCCAGCATTGAATCTCTAGGGACTATTGAGGTTTTGGGGAATGATCCAGATACAGAATCTGACCCTATTTCAGTTCCTCATTCAGAAACAACAACAAGAACTGGATGTCTTACAGATCTGAGTACCAGAATTGATGGGTACAAATCATGGGTACTACTGTTACTCAATCTTTGAGTCATTTAGTATTCATGAGTACTCTGGATATTAAAAAAAATAATGGAGGAAGTGCATACAGAAATATTTTGCCTCAGTCCAGAAAAATGGTATTAATCAAGGAATCAGAACTACTTTCTCCTCTAAAATAGAATGGATATTGTTTTTCTTTCATTTCAAGCTCATGTACTCGAGGTAATCTCCTCTTCATGAAACATCAATTGCAATACCGTCTCCTCCTATGTCCATTAGCATCAGGCTTTCTAATTTCTGCTCGAGTCACCTGCTAACACATTTTCTTTGCCCAAAAGATGAAGAGCAGTAGGAGTGATGAGATGGTGGATAAGGAACTGTCAGAGTCAAACTGCTTCCTGGCACAGTGGACTGCACTAACCTTCTCTTCTCTGGCGACAGGTGCACTGCCCATTGCTCCAATACATTTATGTGCAGTCTGACTTCTGCAAACATCCAAACACCTTGCATTAGGTTACTGAGATGAGCTCCCCCCCTTACTCACAGAGGCTTTAGTGAGCTGGACAACAGACTGATACACCATTACAGCAGTAGCTAAAGATCTTGCGGTAGTGTCCAGTGCATTGCATGCTGCTCTGAGCATGTTTTACTACTTCCAGCCTTTAAATCAAAGCCTTGGCTATTTTCCTAGGTTCCTCCAACAGCTAGTTAAAAGGAAGAAGGAAGCCACAGCTACCTACCAAGCAATATCAGTCAGCTGTTTGCTTCTGGAGAGTCAAAGAACAGGCCCCTTTTGTCCAAGCAAGTCAACTCTCCTAATGACTTCATTCTTTGACTGGCTGATGCATGATCTCTTCTTTCATGAGCTCTCTCATGAACTGCAGACACATCTAATGATGCAGGAATAGTAGGTGTTAAAAAGTTATAAATTTCACAGCTGTGAAAAATATGTCATGGACTGTGAAATAAGCCCTTCCACGTGAAATCTGATCTCCCCAAAATCAGCCGGGCTGGGGGGGGGACGGGGACACAGGACTTCTCCTTCCCCTGCACGGCTGTTATCGAAGGGACATCAAACCCACCTCCACAGGCATTGCAGCAGCCCCAGAGCTGGACTCTGGGCTTCTGTCCCATGCCACTCTTGCTGGGGCTCGGGGTGCCTGGGCTGGGGGCTGCTGCTCCCTGCGGCTCCTGCCCAGGCTCAGGGCATCCGGGCTGGGGGCTGCTGCAACCACATAACGCATCTTTCATGGCTGTGAATTTGATAGAAACTAAATATAACATATTACTAAATATGCATAACGTGGCCAAATTAGCATTACTATAGGAATCTTACTTTTTGCTTTTCCTGGCTTTTATATTTTAAACTGTGTAACCTTAACACTTACTTTATGTTTTGTGCAGTTAATACAGATCTGCAAATATAAAAAAAGCATTAAAGCAAATTTGTTAGCAATTTTCATCATCTGTTGGTTGTGAATTTTATCCGAAGGACATATGCTCTTCCATGACACTATGAAGTTAGGATGATTGTCCATAAGAAAATTAATCCTGCTTCTAGGTCTAAGGCTTAACTATAGGAAATTGTACAATTCTCTCAATTACACACACATCCATTATTTCACACATTCATAGATTTTAAGGCCAGAAGGGACCTTTCTGAACATCTAGTCTGACCTCCTATATAACACAGGACATCTCGGTATCAGCTCCTGTTTCAAGTCCAATAGCTCTGGTTGAACTAGAGCATATCTTTTAGAAAAACATCCAATCTTGATCTGAAAATGGCCAGTGTTGGAGAATCCACCACAACCTTGGGTAAGTTGGTCCAATGGTTAATTATTCTCACTTAAAAGTTTGCATCTTATTTCTAGCCTGAATTTGTCTAGTGTGACAAAGTTCCTCCTCTACCTCGGTGGGTCCTGCGCTTATTGGCGGATTTTGCTTGCCTCACAGATCTTCCCCTCTGGTAGAATCCACAGTCCAGGTTAACTCCTCCTGTGTCTGATCAGGAGTTGGGAGTTTTGGGGGGCACCCGGGCCTGCCCTCTGCTCTGGGTTCCAGCCCAGGGCCCTGTGGACTGCAGCTGTTTAGAGTGCCTCCTGAACAACTGCACGACAGCTACAACTCCCTGGGCTACTTCCCCATAGACTCCTCCCAACACCTTTATCCTCACCACAGGATCTTCCAGCAATACGCCCTCTTACTCTCAGCTCCTCGTGCCTCTTGCTCCCAGCTCCTCACACACAAGCTCCTTCCACAGCTCCTGACATGTGCCCCTCACTGACTCACTGGGAGGCTTTTGACTAGTTTCAGCCAGCCCAATTGGCTGCAGGTGTCTCAATCAACCTCCCTGCCTTCTGGAAAGTTCTTAATTGGCCCCAGGTGTCTTGATTAACCTGGAGCAACTGCCATAAGGTATCAGGGATTTGTTTAGCCTGGGGCTAACATACTGGTTCCTCGCCACTTTCCTATAGCCATCTGGCCTTGCCCCGTCACACTAGCTTTAACTCTTCCAACCAATGGTTCTTGTTACACTTTTGTCTGCTACATTGAAGAGTGCCCCTATTATCAAATTTCTGTTCCCCATGTAGGTACCTGAACAATGTGAACAAATCATCCCTTAAACGTCTCTTGATAAGCTAAATAGATTGAGCTCCTTAAGCTTATCACTACAAGACATGTGTTCCAATCCTTTAATCATTCTCAAGACTCTTCTCTGAACCATCACCAATTTATCATCAACATCCTTCTAGACTTGTGGACACTGTATTTGAGCAGCAGTTGTACTGTAGTGCAAGGCTCCATTTATAATTAATCTGTAATGGAACCTTCACTTCATTGTTCCATTGCTCAGAATCTCATGTTTTCAAAAGGCACCCTATATTAAACAGAAGTACCTTCATTACTCAAAGATACTACTTCTGTTCCGGCTACTACACAGCACCTTAATTGTTAAACCGAACATAAATGGGACAACAGCAAGGCTTTATCAACTAGTATGTCAATGCTCTAAAAATCCCCTAAAATGCCAGTAAGCTAATGTGGGAACAGGCGACAGGAGACAGATCACTTGATGATTACCTGTTCGGTTCATTCCCTCTGAAGCACCTAGGACTGGCCACTGTTGGAAGACAAGATACTGGGCTAGATGGACTTTTGGTCTGACTCAGAATGGCCATTCTTATGTACATGGAATGAAGGCAGGAAATCAGCAAAGTAAGAAAACATTTTAATTTCAAGTTTCACTAGGAAGAGACATAGAATCATAGAATATCAGGGTTGGAAGAGAACTCAGGAGGTCATCTAGTCGAACCCCCTGCTCAAAGCAGGACCAATCCCCAATTAAATCATCCCAGCCAGGGCTTTGTCAAGCCTGACCTTCAAAACCTCTAAGGAAGGAGAGTCCACCACCTCCCTAGGTAACCCATTCCAGTGCTTCACCACCCTCCCCATGAAAAAGTTTTTCCTAATATCCAACCTAAACCTCCCTCACTGCAACTTGAGACCATTAATCCTTGTTCTGTCATCTGCTACCACTGAGAACAGTCTAGATCCATTCTCTTTGGAACCCCCTTTCAGGTAGCTGAAAGCAGCTATCAAATCCCCCCTCACTCTTCTCTTCTGCAGGCTAAACAATCCCAGTTCCCTCAGCCTCTCCTCATAAATTATGTGTTCCAGCCCCCTAATCATTTTTGTTGCCCTCTGCTGGACTCTTTCCAATTTTTCCACATCCTTCTTGTAGTATGGGGCCCAAAACTGGACACAGTACTCCAAATGAGGCCTCACCAATGCCGAATAGAGGGGAATGATCACGTCCCTCCATCTGCTGGCAATGCTTCTACTTATACAGCTCAAAATGCCGCTAGCCTTTTTGGCAACAAGGGCACAGAGGAGCATCTCTCCTCTGGACCGTCTAGAGTTTGTAGAGATTTCTTATATGCTATAGGAAAATTAAGACCAAGGTTTTAAAAGAATGGGTGCCTACCGTCCAGTTTTTAAGTCTATACTTAGATGTCCAAGACTTGGTTTTCAAAAGCACTGAGAGACTCTAGCATCTCCTACTAATCTCAATTCAGAACCTTTGAAAATCAGGTATATTATTTAGGTGCCTAAGTGGGTCCCTATTCTCTGCCTAAGTCTTCTTTGTAGACTACTAAAGATCTTAGCTAGCTAAGATTAATATGACAATTGGGTTTTACCAGTAGGATGGCACAATTTATCTGAATTTTCTTCCTTAATAAAAGATAAATCTTTTTTTGATGGTAGGGTTTCCAGTTATAGGGCTGTGCCACCTGATCAAGAATTGCCAGCACTCCAAGGGCTCTGATTATTGCTTGGGTCTTTTTCTTTCTTAACTTTAGAGTAGATTCTTACTTTTTTGGGGTGCTGTGGTGAGGCCAAAGTAGCAGCAGACTGAAAGGGTTAGCTTTTATGTTTAACATGAAAGCATAGAAGACTGTTTTAAACTATGCTTACCACTCTAGGATACTACATTTTGGACCCACTTTTTCCATCAGCAATTGAAGTTTCTACTGTGCTACTAGAGTAATTATTCTTTCTGGGTCACAGTTCTCTGTACAAGCAAACTCCGCAGTGACAAGATTTACACAAAGGGAGAAGAATATGCAGTGGATTTATCAGGCAAATTTCTCTGGTGCATACACCTTACTTATTCAAAAGGTTGAGGTTTTGGGGGCTTTTTAGGGGTAGGAGGAAAAAACGCCAAAAAAGATCATAAATTCAAAGTGAAAAGACAGTTACCTTATTCGTAACTGGTGTTCCTCAAGACGTGTTGCTCATGTCTATTCCACAATAGGTGTGCGTGCTCACTACGTGCACCAGTGCCGGAAGTTTTTCCCCTAGCAGTACCCGTAGGAGAGCCCCCCTAGCAACCCTGGAGTGGCACCTCCATGGTGCGGTTTAAGGGGTGCTGCACGCTCCCCTCACCCTCAGTTCCTTCTTGCCAAACAACTCCGACAGGGGAAGGAGGGCGAGATGTGGAATAGACCTGAGCAACACATCTTGAAGAACACCAGTTACGGAAAAGGTAACTGACTTTTCTTCTTCGAGTGATTGCTCATGTGTATTCCACAATAAGTGATTCTAAACTATATCTGTTGGAGGTGGGTAGGGATTCACAAATTCACGGGACGGAGCACAGTCCTGCTGAACCTAGTGTCTTCCCTGGTTTGGGAGACGATTGCGTAATGCGAAGTGAACATGGGAACGGAAGACCATGTGGCAGCCCTACAAATATCCTGAATGGGGACATGGACTAAAAAGGCAGCCGACGAGGCTTGTGCCCTAGTCGAGTGTGCCCTCACAATCGACGGCGGAGGGATTCCCGTCAGGTACGGATGTACGAAGTGATCCGTTTGGAGAGCCGTTGAGTGGAGATCAGCCGACTCCATATGTGTTCGGCCGAGGCGATGAACAGCTGCGAAGACTTCCTGAATGTCTTAGTCCATTGCAGGTAAAAGGCCAGAGCCCATCTCACATCCAGCGTGTGAAGGTGGCGCTCCTCTCTGGACACATGAGGCTTGGGGCAGAGGACCGGCAGGAAAATGTCCTGACTCATGTGGTAGGCAGAGACCACCTTCAGGAGGAACGAAGGATGTGGACGGAGCTGGACCGTATCTTTATGGAACACCATGTATGGGGGCTCGGAGGTCAGGGACCTAAGTTCCGAGACCCGTCTAGCAGACGTGATCGCCACCAGGAAGGCTACCTTCCACGTGAGGTGCGACCAGGAGCATGTTGCTAATGGCTCAAAGGGGGGACCCGTCAACCGGGCCAGCACCAAGTTCAGGTCCCACTGCGGGACCGGGGGCCTAACATACTGGAAGAGACAATCCAATCCCTTAAGGAATCGGCCAGTCATAGCATGGGAGAATACCGTGTGCTCCTGCACCGGAGGGTGGAAGGCCGATATGGCCGCCAAGTGCACCTTGACAGACGAGGCTGGGAGTGGACGCCAGGCCCTGGGTTCTAAGGTGAAGGAGGTAGTCCAAAATGAGCTGGATCGGGACAGCCACGGGGGAAACGCCGTGTTCAGCCGCCCACAGGGAAAACCGCGACCACTTTGCCAAGTAGGCTCGACGCATGGAGGGTCGCCCGCTTTCCAAGGGGACGCGCTGAACCCCTTCCGAGCATGTTCTTTCCTCCCAGCCTAACCATTGAGCAGCCACATCATGAGGTGGAGTGCTGCTAGACTGGGGTGGAGGAGGCAGCCCTGGTCCTGGAAAAGTAGGTCCGGGCGGGACAGCAAGGCTCGTGAGGGTTCCATACCAATGTTGCCTGGGCCACGCTGGGGCAATCAGGAGGACCCGGGCCCTGTCCGTCTTTATCTTTTCCAGGACCTTGCCGATCAGCTAGATCGGGGGCAAGGCATAGAGAAGCTGGCCTGATCAGGATAGGAGGAAGGCATCGGAGATAGCGCCCACTCCCAGCGCCCCCTCCGGAGCAGAACCGGGGGCACCGGCAGTTCTGCCAGGTCACGAACAGGTCCACCTGGGGAATTCCCCACTCTTGGAGAAGTCTGTGCACCACCTCTGGGTGTAGAGACCACTCGTGCTGAGAGGAGAAGTCTCAGCTCAGGCGATCCGCCCGCAAATTCCAAGCACCTGGTAGTTAGAAAGCCTGTAGGCAGATGACATGGGCTATACAGAAGTCCTCCAGCCTGAGGGCTTCCTGGCAGAGGGCAGAGGTGCGGGCCCCGCCTTGCCTGTTGATGTAAAACATCGAGGCCGTGTTGTCCGTGAGAACCCTGACCACTCTGTCCTCCGGGTGTGAACAGAAGGCCACACACGCCAGCCAGATCACCCTGCCCTATGGGTATTGCTAGGGGTAAAACTTCCAGCACCAGTACACGTGGCGAGTACGCACACCTATTGTGGAATACACATGAGCAATCACTCGAAGAAGAAAACTAGGTTTCTTTGGCAAGAGCTATTTATCAGTGTGATCATTCTGACAGAAGAGGTAGTCAAAGGAACCTCAAGGCATGAATATGCGGACACCTAAACGGCTCCTGGAATCTGAGTGACAGAGAGGACAGAGTATCAGAGGGGTAGCCATGTTTGTCACTTCCACAGATCCAGACTAAGAGTCCTGTGGCACCTTATAGACTAACAGACGTACTGGAGCATAAGCTTTCGTGGGTGAATACCCACTTCACCCACGAAAGCTTATGCTCCAATATGTCTGTCTGTTAGTCTATAAGGTGCCACAGGACTCTGTCGCTTCTAGAGAGGACAGACTATCGTCACAAAATTCTATTCAATAAAATATCAATTTTTCAATCATACAAAAGGGCTAAATTTGTAATTATGCATGGCTGGAGTAAATACTGCAGGCCTACACCCATGGCAGACAGATTTTAGAAAAGATTTTTGTCCTGTTTTACTCTCTGTTTCCTGTTGTATGCACAATGTAGTCCATTAGCAAATCCAGATCTATTGCCAGAAATTGAAAATCCCAACTCTGGGTATTAAAGCAGTTAACACGGGCAAACTCATCTGTGGGGAAACTAAGCAATTTCACAGCCAGTTCAAGAAATCCAAACTAAAACGGGAGCTAAACCTCTCCAGATGCATATGCGATAGGCAAAGGACAAAAAGCACACTTTAAACAATGTAATTTGTTTTTAAAATTATATTTCAGAATATTTGTAGTAGCATGCAGAGAAGAAAACTTCAGAACTATGAACTGTCCTACTTGTAATTGCTCTGAATCTTTCAAAGAGATATTGTAAGTCAGCCACACAATTACTTTATTTTAAAATCACTCAAGGCATCTTTTCTTAGAAAAAGATAGAACAATGAAATTTTCCCTTGCAACAAAGCCAATAAGAAAGCGGATATGAAAGCATGCAGTTATGAAATATATTGGACAGAAAAAGTGAACTATTGTAGAGAAATGGAATGGGACACTTACACAGGGGGTCCTGAGGTTACTATGTTCTTAAACCATCTAGACTGAATAGCAGGCTGGGAAGAAGGGAGCCACAAACAATCCACCAGATGACAATGCTACACAGTGTAGAGACCAGCATAGCTAGGAGCCATCTAGAAAGGGTCGGGAGGGGGAGGAAAAGATGAACAAAAATTCAAACGGGAATGCTATTGGTGCATTTTAGCCAGTTACAAGTTTTAAAAAAGCAAATCATCCTTTAAACTGGGCCAAGCATTTTCTCCCTTTCTACTGTTACAACAGTCATGCAACCATTTCATGTGGAAAGTTTTATCCATGTGTTACCTGGGACCAACTTAAACTAGGTTTTCTGAGAACCTGAAATAATCCCACAACGGCTTTCAATTCCAAGGAAAGTCTACTGCACTATCTTAAAGAGAAACAAATTCTGAAATAGCTTAATACAGCAATAAACGCTTGTTGCCCTCTCTTCAACCATATTAGCAATACAGGCTGGTCAATCTAAACAGTCTAGGTGAGCCACTGGATTCACTACTTCTGCTTCACAGCTGTATGTTGTTGTAATATCAAAGCCATAACCATCTACTAAAAGAGCAAACAAACAGAATTATACAAGATATCCAGATGGTGAGGGTCAATTGCCTTTCTACATTCAAAATTACAATTACTATTCACTAGGTCGTTACCGCAGGTACAACATATTTCTAACTATAACACACATACAAAGGATCCATTCATCAAGACATAGAGGATTTATGCAAGTAACTTTGATAAACTCTAATGAGCATTACACACAAATCCCTTGTGCCTTATAAGAAAATAATAGCCCTAGCTCTTAATCCCCGCCTCACCCCCAGCCCCCGCATTCTACCTTTTTGTAAACAAAGTGTTTTGTTCTGAGATAGTCTTACACTAAGGAAATACAAATCTCATTCTGCTTTCTTCCTATTAATAACCTTGCTGTTCAAATGATGAGGCTTAATTATGTGTAGGAGAATCTGAACTTAAAAAAAGTCTAATAGCTGTTCAACCTGGAAGGACACCCTACTTAATTAGGACAGCAAGAGAATATTTTTGTAGTATTGTTATTTTGGGAGTAACAAAATTTATTTCATATCATCACTTAGCTCCCTGATGCAAATTATTTCAGTATGTACTGCCAACACACATGATGTAGTTGTCGGGTATTGGGAAGGGGGAAGTCAAACTCCCCAGAATAAAGGATTTAAGATACCTTTTTTCCTTCTAACCACAAAGCACCGTACATAAGGATACTATTAGCTTTAGCTCATTTATGTTAATCTTATGGAAAGGCAACCTAGTAAGTTATTTTTGATTAAAACAGTCATATGAAAAATTTCTTTATACAAGCTTATTGAATAGAACAGCCTATAAACCAGCAGAGAAAAAAAAAAAAACATTTACTGCATCAATGATGGCGGCTATGAACGTGTTCTGTATCATACAATGAATACTCATTCCAATGGTGAGTCTGCAGATGCAGTTTGTTATGTGAGAGAGAGAGAGAATGCTTATTATTTTATTTGACTTCAGAAAAGTGGTATTCTTGCAACTGGAGTGTGAAGGAGCCAGGTGCAGGCTGTGTTTAAATTAACTATGTCAGGTGACTCTGGCTCTAGACCTAATTTTGCAACATTTTGTAGTTTGTATTTTCTTCTTTATTCATAACATATTCTATAGTTTGCTTAAGATGTATTTTCGTTGTATAAAATCCTTTATTTACCTAGTTTCCTAGGGCACTTAAGTTAAAATATTTATATTTTTATGTATTTATAAAGGTATTTATCACCATAGTATTTAGGCACCAAAGCAGTATTTATTTGGAATAGAATTAGCTGTCTATGGTAATGTAATGGAAAAATACACTTAGGACACTGATAAGACAGACAAGCTTGGGTGTTTTAAAGATGTATTCCTTTACTGTTAGTGTATATTTTTTACTGCTATTTGGCTCCCTGCTTTCCTGATTCAGAAAGGATCACAATGTTGTTTGTCTTCTGTAGAACTCGCACCATTTTTCTGTCAGTCCAGCCACAGCACGGTGATATGAAACAGAAGAAAGGAAGGCTAAGTCAAAAAAAAACAACAAATGCCTATGGGTCTCAGAATTTAGCTCCTAGGTGCAAAGACAACCAGGGTAGAGACTAAATTTCCTTTATTCTTGGGCTCAGGAGGCATGGTGGCTGTGAAATCTAACAGGTAATGATGAAGTAGATAGTAACAGTCCTGGCTATCCTCTCTCTAGTTTTGATAACGGAGCAAAGAGTTCCCCTGCTGCTGAAGAGGCTCTTGTATTTCTCTCTTACTATATGTGAAGGCACCAGGAGACCTATCTATCCTGCAACGGTCAGCAAGAGATGCTAAGATCAAAGGTAGATATGTTGCTTCCCTTGCAGCTGATGTTGCATTGTCTACCAGAGACAACTGATAAATAGCCCATGGGCAATGCCCTCTTCCTGGCCTGTAACCGGCATCTTGGGATCATCATAGGTACATACATCCCCTTTTGAATTTATCCAGTGAGAGTTCTCTTGAAGTTTTACTACTCCTTGACTAGGCAGAACTGCTCACAGGAAAATACCAGCAGTTCTTATAAAACTAGCAGCATCTAGGGAAGAACCTTCCCCCAGAAAGATGAAATCAATAGGAGTTAAAAGTAAAAAAACATTTTAAAAAGAAATACTTTCATCTTCTAATATTTTATACTTATTTTAATAAATTAACTACACAAATTGAGTCAGTTGAACAAAAAGTACACCATACAGAGAATGACCTCTAATTTTTTAAATACCATAATACTGAGTTCAAGGAAGTGTTTGTGTTCTAACAGACTGAGCTGTCAAGAACATGCAGATAAACAACAAGGTTAGTAGACACATGTAGCATATACTGGCAGTGGGTCTTTCTGGTGACAGAGGAAACAGACAAGATAACGAGAAAAGTTGAATACCATTGTTTAGCCAAAAAATCAAAACAAAACAACAAAAACAACCAGTCACTAAGCCTACAATGAATTAGTGAATCCATGCTTCCTTTAATCAATGTGAGCATAGCCTTTCCAATGAACCTTCAGAATGGGCAAAATGGAAGACACTTCCCCCTCTCTCTCTCGGTATTTATACACACAAAACGTTGACTTACGTTAGTGGAACTGTGGTTGCAGCCTTTGCCTGCCTTTTACTTTTCAGGGCACGAAGCTTATCACCTTGTGTTACACAGTTTGCATCATCTTCATCACTGTACTAGATAAGTAAATAAATGATAAGACAAGGATTTTAAGTTTTACCCATTAATATTGCAGTTTTATTTTAAAAATTATAATGTACACACACACTAACTTCAAGAACAAAATTTGCAGATGTAAATTAAAGCACATTTACTTGTATAAATACAATTATATCTTCCCTAACTCATAGTTACTGGATTTAAATGTGCAAAGCATTAACTCATGAGCTATTCAATCGGTATACCACCTGACTTTGAAATATTGGAAGTATTTTCAACAGTGGTGCTTAGATATAGCATTATCTTGGTTTCTATTCCTTCTTGGCATTCACATCTCTCTTTTCCTATACTTGGCTTTTAAAGACCACCACATCTTCTTTTACACTAGATGCCAGTGGCTAAACAAAGGTATCAGACAGTGTTATAGAAGTCAGTTGTCATGGTAGGAAAAGGAATTTCAACACTAAAAAAAAAAAAAAAAAGCACATTTGAAACAGAACAAGGATACTTCCGCTTGCGAACTTCAAAACCTTGATTTGTGTCTATTCTAATATTTACCCAGTGAATGAAAAAGTTTAAAATATAACAATGATGCTCCTATTTCAACTGCAGAGTGCACTTCCATCTTTCACACTTGCTGTCCATACCTTTTTGCCCCCAAATCTTTTAGTATGAAAAGGAACATAGCAAAACATACAAAAAGAATCTGACATCTTGAGCTTTATTGTACCCATAGCTTTGTTCATGTCCTAAGAGGTCCTCAACAGCAGTTAAAACATTTACAACAGCAGAACAATCGGACGATTACCAGTTCAGTGTCTTTTCTGTTGGCTCTCTGGTTTTTTGCATCATTAATTGAAATATCATCTACTCCTGTGAGGATTTTTGTAACAGCAATTTTGCGATTTCCTTTTAACTTTGCACGGAAAATATCTCCTTCTGTCCAAAGTTCTGTCTGTTTCCTATTATGGAACGGAAAAGACAACCATAACTTATAACTTTCCAGAAATTAGTTTTGTTTTTAAAGGAACAAATTTCTAAATTTTCTATTAAAATACAGTTTTTAATTAGAAAAACTTGTAGCACCTTAGAGACTAACAAATTTATTTCAGCATAAGCTTTCGTGGGTTGTTACCCACTTCATCAGTGGGTAACAACCCACGAAAGCTTATGCTGAAATAAATTTGTTAGTCTCTAAGGTGCTACAAGTTTTTCTTTCTTATTTTCGTTTTGCTGACACAGACTAACACGGCTACTACACTGAAACCTATCAGCTTTTAATTAGTTTTCCAAATTATTGATTCTAACACAGTAACAGTCTACTTACTCTACAAGGAAGTGCTGCTGTGGTCCAATTACCGAGCCAGGTCTATTTATTCTAATCCAGGCAATGGTTTCAGCAGCTGTCATCCTGTAATGCTTCATAATATAACAGGCTATAAGTGTGCCAGTTCGACCAAGACCAGCTGTATAAGATACAAGAGAAGCTTCTTTTTATATACATATTTTTACATAGAGTTTAGTTTTAACTAAAATCTTAAGAACTAAAACTAAATCACTTGTGTTGCTGCTTCTGTGATTGACAAATATTTAATTGCCTATCTTACTAAATCTATCGCTGGCCAAACTTACATGGGGAGCAGTGTTTTCAAAAATTATGTCAGATATTTGTAATGTAACATTGTTTGAATAAAAGTATTACACATTTTAGGTTTAGAAAGTGACTTTTCAGTAAATCACAAATATGCTTTTGAAATCAAGCCTTTCAAGGTCAGCTGCTTTTTATGTACAGGAACAAAATTATAAAGAGACAGTGTCTATACACTATGCATCATAAAATACTTTAATATACAAATAATTTGCATATGAACATAATATTAAATGCTCAACTAAGAGAATATGAACTCAAAAATTGCCTGAAAGTAGGATAACTACCAACGCATTCCCTTATCAAGATCTCAGGAGGGGGGAAAAGACGGGCTTTGCAGTATGCCCTAAAGATAAACAAATCCAAGTCTCTGGGAAACAGAGACAGGGAGAATCTTTCACAGAAAATGCCCTGTCAACAGTCCTCTCCCAATTTAACTTGCCAGGCAGGAGGAGAGAGAAGAAGTGTGTGAAGGAAGAGAAACTGGCTCCAGCTTAAGGGGCTGAACTGATCACAACTGCTGCCTGGGGTGAGAGACTGTTAGGTGATTAAGTCCCAAACTATTTAAGAATTTACTGATCAACACCAATATCTTCAACTCTACCTAAAAGCTGACAGACAGACAAGGCAAATCATGCAGCACTGATATAAACAGGCTTGAAGGAATTAGATTTTTATTTTTTGTAATTTTGATGGATTAAATCAATTTTTAATCATTTTTTTCAATTTTTAATCAATTTAAATGTTTACTGTTGTGCAAAGTTATAGGGGAGAGGATCAGACAATTATTTAATGACAGTAAATATTGAGATTCAAAAAGTTAAAGCTTTATAACTGCCAGAACATCAATTGTTAATATCATATGTCAAAACATAGTCAATATCCTTAATTCAAATTCTAAAGCATTTTTCTCACTTTGCCCATCTGTACATTTCTATCATTATTGATGGAAATATTTTTTCGATGGTTTGAGTGAATATAGCAAAATCAATGTTAACCAACATTTACCAACACAAATTTAAGTCTTCCAAGCCTAGATATGTGTGCTCTGAATGTGCTTCTAATGTAAGGTTGGATGTAAGCCTTGCTCAATAATGAACACTGTGTGACATGCACAAAATTATCACCTCCAATCAACAGAAGGTCTCCTCCTGGCTCCCAGACCAGCACACCTTTCCTTGGACAAAGAAGGCAGGAGGGATTTCTGCTGTGCTTGTGTCTCATCTGGGCATCTATGTCTACCTTGTAGAAGACTGAATAGGGCCTGGGGACATGCTCGGTGCAGTTGTTATGTAGGAGCTCTGTACAGCTAGAGAATGTTCAGTGCAAATGGAGTGTATGGAGTGTTCAGGTATTTGTCAGCAAACCTCTAAAAAGCTTTATTAAATCTGTGCAAATGATGATTTTAAAAGGCTTATAATTTAGCCAGATTTGGCTAGCTACTAAATAAAATAAAAGCAGCTATCTCCATGGCACTTAGGACTAACACTCTGACAAATTTATAGTTTCTGCTGAAAAGCTCGGAGATGCTATAGCTCTTCAAAGAGATGGTTGGAAAAATAAATGTTAACACTGACATAGGGAAAAATAGGCTTGCAAATCTCATAAGCAGCTGAAAACATTTGCCCAAACAAAAAATCAGCTGAAGCAGAGAATAAGCATGGAAAACATCAGCCAAAATGGTTACAGTTTGGCTAACTTATAATCAGTTGGAAATAAGGGCTTATGATGCAAAGTGTCAGGTAAACTTAACTAACTATAGCCTTTGCTATCAGCTCTCAACTCCACCTTGTAATATGAACTGTGCACATAACATACCTTTGCAATGAACTGCTATAACACCTTCAGCATTTTCACAAATATTTAGGAATGTTTTGACTATAGGATCACTAGGTATGCTTCCATCAGCAAAGAAGAGGTCATAATGCTCAAAACCAGCATCTGCAAATCGTTTGGCATCATACATTTTTTTGTTAAGACGTATTATGGTAGTAACCTTGTGTCTTCTGAAATATGGGAAATAGGCCTCAGGAGCATGGTGGGGATAGCCTGCAGGCAGAAACAAAGGAACTAGTCATGAAAATTGCACATCCAAATGGAAAAAAAAACCCATGTAAAATACCTTATTTTTTAAATTATGTCCAATAGAAAAATTCAGTTTTCAGTCAGCGAATTTTTAAACAGTCTAATTCAAATACAGCTAAAGAAAGTCTTGGTCTTTTTTACTGACAAGCGTTCCCCCACCCCACCCCCAAAAAGCTAAGAAAAACATACCATTGGAGGAACAATTTTTTTAAAATGATAAAGTTGCTGTTATTCATAACAATCAATCAAATACATAGTAGTAGCATATGGGTTTGTGTCCCCAAAGCATACCATTTTCAATTTTACTTCTTGAATGAGGTCCACTGAAGGCAATGAATTTGTTTGGTATTATCCAGTTAAAATCCCCATTTTCTGCTTTCTGTCAAGAGAAAATGCATGATTTACTATTATTCCTATATTTCAGGGGTGGGCAAACTACAGCCCACAGGCCACAGCCAGCCTGCCAGACGATTTAATCCGGCCCTCGAGTTCCCGCTGGGGAACGGGGTCTGGGGCTTGCCCGCTCCTGCACTCCAGCCGGGGGGGCAGGGTCAGCGGCCGCTCCGCATGTGCCTGATGTAGCTCCTGGAAGCAGCAGCATGTCCCCTCTCCAGCGCTTATGTTTAGGGGCAGCCAGGGGCCTCCATGCACTGTCACCGCCCCCCAAATGCCACCCCTGCAACTCCCATTGGCCGGGAACTGCATGCAATGGGAGCTGTGGGGGTGGCGCCTGTTGACGGGGCAGCGCGCAGAGCCGCCTGGCCGCGCCTCTGCGTAGGACCCAGAGGGGGGACATGCCGCTGGTTCCGGGAGCTGCATGAGGGAAGCGCAGCCCAGAGCCTGTACCCCTGAGCCCCTCCATACCTCAACCCCGAGCCTTAATCCATCTCCCACCCTCCGAATCCCTAGATCCCAGCCCGGAGCACGCTCCTGCACCCCAAACCCCCCAGACCCAGCACCACCCCAGAGCCTGCACTCCCAGCTGGAGCCCTCACCCCCCCCCCACACACACACCCCAACACCCTACCCCAGCCCAGAGTGCCCTCCTGCACCCTGAACCTCTAATTTCTGGCCCCACTCCAGCGCCCACACCCCCAGCCAGAACCCTCACTCTGTCCTGCACCAGAACTCCAATTTCGTGAGCATTCATGGCCTGCCATACATTTTCCATACACAGCTGTGGCCCTCGGGCCAAAAAGTTTGCCCATCCCTGCTATATTTGCTTCAAAAGTACAAAGCCAAATACAAGCCCTGTTGGTGTAAGCACATTTCCAGTCTGCCCTTTGCTTCATAAATAAAATGCCAAATGCTCTCAACCTCTCCAGTGTTTTTCTTTCTAAAACAAACGTCAAGTGATGCAATTAAGTCCCCAGCCCCAAATAGAGCCATACTTGGATTTTTTTTTTTAAAGCTTTTGTAAATTGTCCCATTTCACCTTGATCTACTATATTTGTAATTACTTCATGCAACTCCAACAAGTCCTGATTTTCTGTATAGATGCCATGCTGCTTTGCCTTTGAGAGAGTATATTTATCCAAGTGTTGTAGTACTTTAGCTGTACAGTTACACACAAGGAATTTCCCATAAATTGAGGTGAAATTCATGGGTTTGGAATTCCCAAGATCAATTATTACTTTTTTTAAAGGGATAATGGTGCTGCACTTCTGTCATCTCTCTATTACTTCCCACTTAAGTTTCTTTTAAATGAATGCCAACTGGTCCCAGTGATTAGCTATACTTGAATTGATTCAAGTTGCTCATTAACTTCTCCAAGAGCAGATCCTGCCTATGAGAAGTGACGTTGGAACTGAAGTTTATCATCATCCTACAATGGATAAAAATCAGATGTGGACAAAAAAGTATCTTTAACTAACTACATCTTTCCAGATACCTCAACTCCACTTTACTTCCTATGCTCTTTCATCTCTTGAGCTTAGAGTCACAAATGCAGCCTTCTAACTCCACTGAGTTTAAACTTAAAATTACCTATCTTGCTCTCTTAGATCCTTAAATAAAGATGTATGGTAACAGCTGTTTTAAAAGCAGAAATGGAACTGACAGCGACAAAAGCAATAGAGCATATCACAAAAAAAACTGTCTTAGCATTTACAGTAAGGTAACACTACCACATCTAGTGCTTACATTTCATCAATAGATCTCAACACACTTTAGCATCTCGAAGAACATCATATCATTATTCCTATTTTAAAGATGGGGAAACTGAAGCACAAAGAGGGAAATAACTTGCCAAAGGTAACCCAGCAGGAGTGGAATAGACCCCCGGTTTTCTAAGTCGCAGTTCAGTGTTTATCTCCAGGCCACACACTTACCTCATAATGCTCATATTCATTTACATCAAAAGCACTGAAATCCAGGAAGCCATATCGCAAAGCCTAAAATCCACAATACAACTTTTAACAAAAAGAACTTTAATCAAAAGACAAAATGCATTACCAATTTAAATTTCTGCATACCCCTTATACTGGACTCTCGAGGTCCCTTCCAGTCCTATGATTCTATGATCTATTTATCACCACTGTGCCAGAGTAACATTTCCTCATTATATTAACTCCACTAATTGGACTGAACTCAATTGAATTCATAAACATTTTAACACTTGTGAAAATGCTAGAGTTGTGGAAAATATTTAGCATTCAGTCTTGGTCCAAAACAAACCCCTCCATTCCTGTATCCATATTATATATACACATCAATACAATTAAGGATAAATAAGCAAGCCCACTCTTTTCTGATTTCACTTAAAAATAAAACCAGAACCAGGCCACAGAATCATTCATGGCAACAAATCTCAGAACCCCAGTCAACTAATTCAGGCTCACCAGGCTTGCTCCATGAACTAAAAATAGCAATGCAGACATTCCTGCTGGGGCTGCATCTTGGGCCCTAAATCAAATCCCTCTGACAGGTTTCAGAACCCGAGCGGGAATACCTATACTGCTATTTTTAGCCCTATAGCACGCACCTGAGTCAGCTGACCAGGTTTCTGAGGATCGCTGCCACAACTATTTCTTCTCCCTGTCCCTCTACCTCCAGTGTAGATATACTCAGAGTTGCAATAAACCCTTGGATGACTAAATTAGTGGTGCAGAAGGAACGAAGGGGCCTGGCAACCAGTTGTCTGATTCAGGTATTTTGTCTTTCAAGCTCAGAAACAAATGTTGAAACAATAAGGCCACAGAGCAATGCAGGCTCCTTCCTATAGTCATCATTAAGTTACACACAACCCCTTTATAATATTTACCATGCTGACTGTTTGGAAGACCAGTCATGGAGGGCTGTTTGGTCCAACAACTTACCCATTTCCACATTAATATCAGGATGTTAGAGGTAAAATGACTGGCCTGAACAGTTTTGCCCATCTGACTCCATGGCTCCTGCTAAGATTTTTCCTAGATAACTCCCATCCAGGGAAGAAATTGCTCTATATTAGGGTGCCAGACCCCACCTAGACATGTTAATTGGACTCCGCAGATATCAGTCACAGGAGCTCAATTACTATACAAGATATATAGACTAGGCAGAGTCAGACACATTGCTGTGGTGAAGGTCTAATAATTAGGCCCTTAGTTTCATGAGCTAATTTTGGCTGTATTATAATTAGCTGACAAACGTATTACTAAAAATAATAATTTTACTTACCTTATTTATTGCATGAAAGCAGTCTAGCAATGTTAGATGAAAATTGCAAGTACCAAATGAAGCATCCCTATAACACACAAACATGTGAAATCAATACTGACCAGCTGACAGCATTTCTAGTTTAATAAGCAAAACTGCATGAGTTCCCTCATGCAAATCTAAGACTAAATTAATTAAAATGTTATTTCTCAAGAGCCAGCAGTAAAAAGATTTGATTATTAGTTACTTTAAAATACTCTACTGTTTTCCAATCTTGAAGTTTATTGATTTAAGTTTTAACTTATTTTTGATTGCTTTACTGGTATCTTACGTTAAAACATTTAGACGATCCAACATTAAGTTTATTTCAGCCACCTTTTTTCAACAGAACTGCCACTTTCGGTTTTCATTGGGAATAAAAGACTGTGGCAGTTTAGTGAATTTGGACAACACCACTTCCTGAAAGATGCTTATCTTGTTTGAAAATAAACATTTTTTAGAAAATAGTTTGTATACTATGATTCCTTGCGTACTGTAAGATTTTTGGAATCTGATAAAAAACTGCATATGTGGATGGATAAGACGCAAATTACTTCTAACATCAACATTCCCTATTTAAGTCATTACATATATGGCAGTTTAACTTTTCTAACCAAAAGATTAAAGAAATAGCTATAGTAATATTTAAAGAGAATTTTCCTAAACTCAGAGCTTTAAATATTTAGCTGGACTATGCTTAAAAATAACAGTCTGGTTTTCATTATAGCTCTTTTTCCTGCCATTCTTCTTAAATCATCTTGAGGTAGGAATAGAATGTTCTTGGTACTATGTCAGTTATTGACAAAGAAATGACTCAATGAAACTGATGAAACCACGAACTCAGAGTTGATCTAAGGTAGGAAAACCCTATTCCCTATTATATTTTTTTTTAAAAGTCTCTGAATTTCAGGATTATATATTTTAATGGAATAACTGTTGGGTTTAAAACATTTTAGAAAGCCAGTAATGGTATTGTCAATGGCAATTTATAGTGGCACACAACACTTCCTCCCCCTCTCTCCTCCATTTCTGCCAGAGCATGGAAAGCAGCACTTTAAATTGTCCACTTTGTGCTGAACTATGGGATTACATATTTGGAGTATATATTTAAAGTCTCTCTTCACCTTACCATTCTCTACGTCTACGGTCATGTCTATCCCTCATTGTTGCTACAGATTTATTACCTACTGCTCTCTCCAGCAACTGTGCTGTTTGAGCCATTAGAGTGAAGTAGTGTCTGGTTTAGGGATTTTTTTTAATGCGTAACAAGAGACGCTTTGTTATAATGTTCTGACTAAAAATGACAAAAGCGAGAATTTCAGAGATCTGGCTGCATCAACTCTCTCTGCACTCTCCCCTCCTCTAATGAGTTAGTGTGAAGGGGGGAGGAAGGGGAAAGGGAAGTAACAGAAAGAAAAGGAACTCATTCAGGAAACTGACAATAGTATACAGAGAATTTCTCTAAGACTTTCCTAATAGAGGAATTTATATTAAAGACCAGAAGTAACTACTGTCTGATTGCAAAAAGCAATTCCTCTCTCACTGGCTAATAGTCAGTATGGACATAATCTAAAAAGAACAGGACCCTAAAGCACCATCTCAACTCACAATTCTCTTCAGTGGCTTCTTCCTTCTAGCTGCGTCAGGCTTGAACACCATGGGCAAAATCCTGGTCACACAGAGCTCAGTGGGAGTTTTGTCATTTACTTTAATGGGGCCTGGATTTCACCCTGTATCTTCATTCCAAAGACTGTACACAGCTATGCTGCTGCCAGACTCAGCTCCTCTCATTCCCCCTCATGTCTTCCTCATTCCCTTCTTCCTAAATTATCTCTTTAGGTCTCAAATGTTATGCTTCTCGTCATATCACCTTTACCCTTGTGGAAGGTCCCCTCTTGCATGATAAACAACCTCACACTCCTCCAAATCCCTTTGTAGCTTAGGTTATAAGGTTTTTGGGGCAGGGTCCATTTTTGTCATACACATGTGTGCGCCTAGCACCATGGGACCACGATTAAAGCCCCTAGGTACTACTGCAATATAAATAAACAATAAAAATCAGTGGTGTGAATTAACTCGTTTTCCCATCACTAAACTCTGTTTAGATGTTCTAAATAAGGTATTAGAATAGAGAGATTTTTAAAAAAAACATATTAAAATAAATTCTAAACACAAACATGATCACCTTCCCTTGAAAAAATAATACATTACAATTTGTCTACTGCAATAGCTTCTTTTCTATGCGCTCATCCCCAGCACAGTCTGTTATTTTTCACTGTCATCTAATTTAGATTGCAAGCACCTCAAACCAAGGACCTGGTCTTTCTATAGGGCTTTAAGTCACCATATATATCTGTAGCACTATGTAACTACAGTAAAACCTATCTTAGGTGACCAGAAGATGACAGACAGACAGACAGACACACACACACAAAAAGATAGAGGATTAGGTGGCCTCTTCTACAAGTTTCTCTGCAATACTAATCACAACTGACATCACCACTCTTCTTGACAGCCTCCGAGGCATGGAGGATTCAATAGGTATGAAGGCTGAACACCTCTCAATCCCAGAGCACATTGACATAGCTTGGAGAATCTTGCATTGTTTCATATTTTATGGATAAATAATGTCACTATTCAATGTCACCAAGTCTATCGAACAACTTTCATAAACACTGAATTTACTCTACTCACTCTAAAAAGTTACTCCCATGCACGGATGCATGATCTGCTGGGAGGGTAAAAATCACAGTTAAAAACAGTGGGGAGGAGAGAGATAAGAGTTTGGCAGAGAGCTACTCCTCAAGAAGAGTCCTATTACTGCCATTTATTGGAATTCCAAAAACAGGCAAAAAAACAGCTCCCGAACTCTACTAAGGGAAAGGGAGCATGCAAGAAAACCAAGGCTACATCCACACTACCCGCCCGATTCGGCGGGTAGCGATCAATGTTCTGGGATCAATTTATCGCGTCTCGTCTAGACGCGATAAATTGATCCCAGAGCCGCTCCCTGTCAACTCCAGAACTCCAGCTCCGCGCGAGGAGTAAGCGGAGGCGACGGGGGAGCCTGCCTGCTGCGGTGTGGACCAGCGGTAAGTACTTTTGAAATCGATCTAAGATATTCGACTTCAGCTACGTTATTCACATAGCTGAAGTTGTGTATCTTAGATTGATCCCCCCCCGCAGTGTGGACCAGCCCCAAGACATTACAGAAAACCTTGCTGCTCCCAAGAAAGGGAGAAAGACATGAGACAGTTGCTCTGATAAGAAATGCTCACTTGCTTTTAGAGTCAGGAGTGAACGGATCACACTATAAATCTAAATGTCTAGATAGTAAATTGGAGTTTTTTGGTTCTCCCTTTAACTTCCTGAATTTTATGAAAGCCTGTTTGATTGTTAGATAGTTTTATATAACTTTTGAAAGCCTTACTGTTTTAGTTCTTAGGAGAACTTTACAAAATTGTTCTTGGTCAGGACCTATCAAACTTGTTTATCTACTGGATAAAAACAGAGTGGAAACAAGAAGTCCATAGTCTGGGATACCTAAATTATATCCCCTCAGAGGTGAAGCAACTAGGAAGCAACCTTTTTATTTTTATTTATTTATTTGTAGATGTTTCCTCATTGCTAAAAATGTCATTTTACACAAAAAAGTACTAAATAACCAAGCATCTATTTTTAGGGAGTGTGTTCAGCAAGTGACAGAAAAGATACGTCTAAATTATTGCAGTCACCACAAAGTATTTGTATAAATAGATATTTTAGTATGAGGTTAAGAGAATTCAGAGTGGGCGACTAATGGTATTAATTTAGAATTCATTATCATTAACTGTTCCAATCTCTCTTTTTAGTGTGAATTCAAAAGGTAAAAAAGCTAATGAAAGTAAATAGTTATGTAAGCTTCCTCATATACTGTAGGTTTGCTAGCACACCTCAGTACTGACCTGCAATATCCCTGTCACTCCACTATCTGACCTTCTTTTCATCAGAGACTGCCAAATGTGTTGAGATGTGCAGCAGCCATAGGCAAGGGTCCCAAACTCAGTGCCTCCGAACACCATTCAGAGATCATGACACACACAATTCCAATGTTTTTATATTTACCTGAAAGGAAGATAAGATACGTTTCCAGCCAATAAGAGCCTGTACACATCTTCGGGTGTTTCTCTTAAGTATATTATCTATTTTTGGAAGAAGGAAATAAAGTAATTTTTAATGGTAACTTTAAGCTACCTATTAATAACTTCCAATATTTATTGTAAAATATTAAACTAAATGCCAAAAAAACAACCTATATGCTCGATAATGTATTTTTCCATTAAGCACGGCATCAAGAACAAAAGAATATAATTGTTTTCTTATGTGGTAGACAGAAGCAAAGCATATACTATATAACATACCGGCCAATATTAACGTAAGAGTATGAATCACAGCATCCACTGTATAGACATGAGAATTTGTGCTGAGTTTCAGATCCCAGTGAAAGTGCTTTTGTGACACTACTATACTAAATATACAATATTTTTGCTGTAATTCTCTGTAACATATTCTTCATGGACAATTTTGTACAAACTTTAAAGTGATTAAAATTTTTAAAAAATGTAAGAGAACACAAAACCTCTAGGGCACCAGCAAAGCAATAAAGCTGCCCATCTGCAAAGCTGCTATACAGTAATAAGGGGGAATGTTGATCCTTCTAATGTTGGAGCTGAAGGAGATCACAGTATTCCAAATCTTGCATCGCCTTCACTGCACAACCTGAACAAACACTAGGTTAAGCAGTGTCCATTAATTAAATCCAGATGCCACCAAAAAAAAAAAGCAAAAAGAAAAGCAGCCTATAATTTAATAGAAGGTAAGAAATCCCAAGAACATAATGAGGGCAAAATATATCTAGTACTAAGTACTGAAAACATTTTACTATTAAAAGAAATCAGGACAGGATGCCAGCTTCACAAAAAGCTGTCTGCACCAGGAGATCGATCCCTAGCTGCCAGCCACTGTCAGCAATGGTTTCTCTTGAACCAGTACTAGAAAATTGTTTTTTTCCATCAGTCATCCTTTCTGTGACTGTGCTGAAAACAATTTTGTCCTGTCTATACTAGCTGTTACACCATTTTCAGCACTGGTTAAAGTGCACCGATTGTTGACAGAAGTTGTCAGCAATGGGTCAGTTTCTAACTGTAAGATGGGTCCAGAGAGTTTACAGAAGCCCTTGCGACGGACATTTGCCATCTCTCAATAGAACTACTGTTTCATATGGACTATGTTAATAAATATAAAGAAAAAACTTTATATAAGAACACTGTACTTTACTGAAGTATAAATCTTAAATGTTTAAATTGTTAAAACATCTCTTAACATTTTAAATTACTTCCTAAGTCTCTTTGTCAATAGTGCAAATTAAAAAACAAACATTAAATTAAGTACTTTAAGATCATTCAAATTAGACAAACAATTCACATTTCTTGTACTAACAGCCACTTTTCCCAAAATTTCTGCCTAACAATATTTTGTTTTTTAGAGAGAAATAAAGTATCTACTTAAAATTTTCCCTCACTATTTAAGATTTTTTTCTAGGCATATATTTTTTTTTAAAGCTGGCATTGCCTTGTAATTACAGTTACACAGCTGAAAAGCCAGATCTGAAGTTTAACAAAATCATGGGTGAAGGGAACCATGTTGGTAACAAAGCTGGAAACATTTCCAAAAATAACATAACATAAAATGACATAACATAAAACATAAAATAAAGTGTTGACTTTTACTGTTTTTCCTCTGGCAAGGAGAATAAACAGGAAAATATTTAACATCGCTAGTAGCAGAATGAAAAACAATTATAACTATTTTTTAAACAGGTATGAATTTTAGCTTACTTTTGGTCATTTAAATACTCTGAATCCCTCTAAAAAATTGCCTTCTTTTACTCAAACATCCAGGGACAAAGAATAAAATTAAGTACAAAATATTGTTCAAGGACTATTCCTCAGATATCCATCCAATTAGCATTCCCAGGACGATGTAGTTTAACACCACAATTATCAATTACATGGTTTGGATGTATAGACTGTATTCCAAAAATAGTCAAGCCTGTTTTGATAAAATGGACACGACACATCCAGCAGCACTACAATGCAGGTTATTCTCAATCTTTAACATAGTGCCAAAAGCTGCACACAGCACTCCACAATCCATCAACTGTACTAGGAAATCAAGATTCCCCTCCCCACAGAACAGGGATAGCAACTAGAGGTGCAAGCAAATAGTAAGGGCCTACACTAGTGCCTAGTCTACACTAAAAAAGTAGAAATGCAGCTTATACCATCTATCCTCCTTGCATAGAGGAAGCTTATACTGGCAAAAGAGTACATTTGCCCAAATGAAATAAACTATGCTGCCAAAAGCACTTTTTTGCCAGTATAGAAGTGTTATTTAAAACAAACAACAAAAATCACATCCTTAAACAACATCATTGTACTGGCAAAAGTTTTAAATGGAGACCTGATCTGAGCATTAAAATGGTTATAACATGATTTTAAACACACAATCTTAACGTTCAGCATACAGACAAGGACAGTTCTTAAAATTATGTCAGCGAATATGACTTTCAGCACAGCCGTTCTTAACTACACTTAGGGCTGACATGTCTAATATTTGCACACTTGTACACAGTAACAGGATGTCATTTTCCAGGGTAGACAAGACCTAAAGAGTGAATCCATGTGGAGCACAAGTCACTGTAGAAGGAAGCTCCACAGAGTAGTTGAGTTTTTCAGAACTTGTGCAGACAGGGAATGATTTTGATGAACTTCAGGAGGAAGAATGTTCTAGATCAGTAATCATCAACCCCATAGATCGCAATCAGCTGGTCGATCCTGGAGCCTCTACCAGTCGATCATGATCTCCGGCTGCTAAAATTCCAGCAGCGCAGCAGGGCTAAGGTCCCAGGCCCTGGTCCCGCGCCGCTCCTGGAAGCAGCTAGCCCACCCCCGCAGCCCTGGGGGGACGGGGACACAGTCTCCACGCACAATGCTCCTGCTTGCAAGCAGTCCCCCCGCAGCTCCCATTGGCCGGGAACGGGGCACTGTGGCCAATGGGAGCTGCGGGGGTGGTGCTTGCAGGCAGGAGCAGCATGCAGAGCCAAGTGCTCCCCACCAGGGAATGCAGGGGTGTCCTGGCCACTCCCAGGAGCAGTGTTTGGCTGAGGCAGGCAGGCAGGCAGGCAGCCTGCCTTAGCTCTGCTGCGTAGGCGGATGGAAGCCGCCCGAGGTAAGTGATGCCCAGCTGGAGCACATACCCCATATCCCCTCCTGCTCCCCAAACCCCTGCCCAGCCCTAAGCCCCCTCCCAGAGCCAGCACCCCATATCCCATCCTGCACCCCAATACTCTGCCCCTGCCTGGAGCCTCCTCCTGCACCCAAATTCCCTCCCAGAGCCCACACCCCCTCCTGCATCCCAACCCTGCCCCAGGCTCAGCCCAGAGCCTCCTCCCACCCACACTCCAAACCCCTCGGCCCCAGACCTGAGCCTGCACCCCCTCCCAAACCTCAACCCCTGCCCCAGCCCGGTGAAAGTGAGTGAGGATGGGGGAGAGCAAGTGACGGAGAGGGGGGGATGGAGTGAACGGGGCGGGGCCTCAGGGAAGGAGTGGGGTAGATCCTGGGTTGCACTTAAATTCAAAAAGTGATCTTATGCGTACGAAGGTTGGAGACCACTGTCCTAGATGTAAGAGATGACACAAAAGAAGTTGCAAAGACAAGTGCTGTTGAAGGAGTTACATGGACCTATCAGTAAAAAGTGGCTTGCATAGAACTTGGGTACAGGATATGGTGACTAGGTGTGATGTTATGGGGTGCTTTAGAGGAAGTGAAAAGAGGCTCAGCCTTTACACCAAGGTAGTCAATAGCAGACCATGTGCCAAATCCGGACTGCCAGATGTTTTTGAATGGACCCCAACATTTTTATTTACTTATTATCATTTTTATTATTATTTTATCTGGAGTCTGGACGCTGACTATACCTTGACCAAGAAATTTGGACCATAGATGGAAGGCTACAAAGAGATTCTATACATGTTTTTTTTTTTAAAATCTTTGCAGTTGCACAGTGGAGGAGGTTATAGTAGTCACAGTGAAGAGAGGTGCCTTGCCAGTGCAGATTTTAACTAATGGTCAAATTATAGAAATATTGTCAAGCAAGCAGCAATGAGATTTGATGATGACTAGATGGGAGGGAGAGTATAGACAAAGATGATGCTAAACTTATTGTGAGCTTGGAGTACAGGTAGGATGGTCTGTAAATAGTGACAAAGGAATGGGAAGAGGAAGGGTTTAGAGAAGATAAACTTAAGTTTTGACACACTGAATGTAAGATGGCAAGGGAACATTCAAGAGAAAATCTTGGCCACACAAGCAAACATGCAAGACTAAACTAGAGGATGAAAGGTGCGAGTAGCAAAATAGGTTTGTGACTCATTGGCACAGAGCGGCTGACTGAATCTATGGGAGTAAGAACAGGAGGAAGTAGAGGAAGCAGAGGAGGAGACCGAAGTATGCTGGCAACAAGAGGGGAGGGGAGGGGAGAGGGAGAAAGAGGTGAAGCTGCATCCCACAGAGAACACTGAAGAAGAGTTAGAGGATATGATCTAAAGAAACATGGGATTTACAGAAACCAGGGTGTAGAAACTGTGGAGGAGATTGATCAACAGATCTGATGATGGATGAGAAATGTTAGAACTTGAGCAAGTGACCATGAGACTTGATCAAGAAGAGGTCATTTGAGAGTTTAATGAGAACAGGTTCATTGGAATGAAGTGGGTAAGCAGAGTGCAGGGGACTGAAGAACTGGAAAAGAGAATTAGTGAATGGGAAAAGACCACTTACTCCAGTAGTTTGAAGGCAAAGGGGAAGAGGGAGATGGGCAACAGCTGGAGGCAAGTGGGAGCTGAGAGAAGATTTCTTTAGGAGTCAGAAGACAAGTACTTGCTTGAAGGAAGAGGCGAAGGAGCTAGAGAAGTGTGACTGTAAGGGTAGAAGAGGTAACTAAGGGCATGTCTACACTTCCCATGGATCGACACTGCAGCGATCGATCCACCAGAGGTCATTTAGCGGGTCTAGTGAAGACCCACTAAAATCGACCACAGATTGCTCTCCTGTTGACTCCAATATTCCACCAGAACGAGACACATATGTTAAGTCGACGGGAGAGTTTCTCCCATCAACCCAGCGCGATGTGGACACTGCAGTAAGTCGATCTAAGCTATATTGACGCCAGCTATGTTATTCACATAGCTGGAGTTGCGTAACTTAGGTCAACTTAACCCCGTAGATCTGCCCTAAGAGACACATTGTAAGATTAGAAGTACATCTGAGATTTCAGAGTACAAGATTTTAAAAAGGATTAAAGTGTTGGAGTGGTGAATAGGATAGGATGAAGACAGAGTTCCTAACATGTTTTGCAAATTTAGGAGGCAGGGAACTAGGTCTTACACCAAAAAAAGAGAGGAACAAAGAAGAGGGTTTGCCTTTCGGGGATAACGACGCTGAAGTTGAAATTGGTTTATTAGAATACATAATGTAAGATTTTCTAGTAAGACCCCTGGGTATTTTCTAGTATTTCAGGTGCAAGACCCCCCTCCACCTTTCATACACCCACAACCTTTTTGTGAAATTTATAATTTCACTAATGCAACAAATAAAAGAAGGTATTAAGAGAACAGGCTGCAAATAATCAAGCTGTGATTACATCAAGTGATATATCCAAATACATCTTGCTGGTAAAATACAAGATCATACCAAAAACGAAATGGGAAACAATCTACAAAAATTGCACATGTCCAACTTTTCTGAAAACTGTTCTCGTTATCAATTTATTCATTGTCCGGGAAACAGTCTTTCATTCACATGACAGCTAGTTGCTCAATAAAAACTTGTTTTTAAAAGAAGGAAAATCCATTATTTAACACAGTATCTGTATAATACATATATTTTATATTTATTTTAAATGTGAGTGTGCATACACAGAAAAAGTGTCACTCCAAAAGACTGGGATTACTGTTATACAAAAGCACAGTTTTAAAGGGTTGTTGTTGTTGTTTTTTTTAATATGGAAAGTAACTGTCAGTTAATTTATTAACACAGAACAGACATTTTTCAGTCAACCATAATAATCCACTGCTGTTTCATCAATGGATCAACATATATAAAACACCATTACTGTTCTAGATAATCTAAAATTCCCCTGTTGGCTTTATATACATAAAAAAAATTCTGATCTCACAATACATAAATAATACGCTTGTAATTAGCAATGGGAGCAAAATATCACCCTAGCTAACTACCTTTACAATTATGGCATCTGTTTCTAGTTAAGGCAAATGGGGTGCAAGTTTGTTTAGAGCTGAGAACAGAAGATTTTTTTTTCCAAATTAGTGTATTTTTCTGCAGATACCTACAAACACAGCTCGTGCAAACCCTTACCCTTGTACATAATCCTATTGACATCAGTTGGATTACACAACAGAGTAAGGATATGCCGACTAGGCTATCCCCTCTCCTGTCAAGAGGAATGAGCTCTGTACGAAAATTTAGGAAGTGACCTTTATGTGTAGCAATATATACCATGGGATGAAGGAAAGAATTGTTCTTTTACTAGAACTTTTTAAAATTCTAGGTTATCACCAAGAGATTGTTCAAACCACAGTTCAATTATTAAATACATTAAGAGAGATGGGACAAACGGTTAACAGCAAGAGAAAGGAAGTTCCATCTGAAGGAGGCATCCCAAACTTTAGCACACAGGGTTATCAAAGAAGAAT
The DNA here is from genome assembly GCA_033296515.1 of Macrochelys suwanniensis. NCBI lineage: Eukaryota > Metazoa > Chordata > Testudines > Chelydridae > Macrochelys > Macrochelys suwanniensis. Next base: position 46,289,375 of record CM065780.1, read on the forward strand.
TTTACCTCATTCTATAGTGTCACCATACAAGTTATTTTACATTGTTACTTCGCCTTTTACAGAAGTTTAGCCTATTTAAATCTAATTCAAAACAGTTAAATTGCAACAAACCAACTCTGTATTCTAGTGATACACAACACCTTTATAGCATTTGAAATGAAACAGTGCTCATAAAGTACTTTGAACATTCAAACTCCACCTCCCCCCTCCCAAACAAAAAATCCTTCATTTTAAAATCTACTTCAAACACCATTTACAAAATTCAAGCACTTAAAACCAAGAAAATTATGAAATATGCTTGTGGGAAGTGCAATATTTATTATGTCATCGTAACACAACTGCTTTAACATTTACCCAAAATAATAATTCTAACAGCTGTAAACTACAAATAAACACATCACAACCCCCTTCTGAACAAACATAGAATCTACAGTACATATATAGATCAGCCTTAAATGCAAGTCCACACAGAGGCATACGTTTTACCATAAATTAATACTGACCAGTTCTATTACATGGATGATTGCGGTTTCTCAAGAATATATAAATACTTTACAAAAAAAGATTCTCAACAGCTGATAGATTAACTGATATTTCCCACCTAATCATATGTCTTACAAGAAAATATTTAGATAGCAGAATCAAAATAAAAATACATCAAATTAACCTATAGGTCAGAGTTAAATTTGTTGTGTTGTCATGAAACACAGATGGCCAATGAAAGACAAATGGTTATTTGTTTTTAAAAAAAATTAGAGTGGATCAAAACAGGCTCACAAGCAGAGAAACCCTCCCATCTCTGAAAAACTCAGAGTTAAATAATAAAAAAGGAAGAATCTTAAAATGCCTTGCAAGTGAGGAGGGAAGATAGCCCAAGAAAGCTATTAGCTGCAGAGTCTAGAGAGGACATGCTAGAAGGGAGCACTGTCTTAAGTACAAGTACATCCCGCACAACCTTACTTCTACCAAGGAAGAAGGGGCAATCAGGTAAGTACAAGAAGGAGTAAACTTCAAGGCTACTGGAAAAACCTAGTAGAGAGAGAGGTGAGATTAAACTGCTACTGTGAATGCTAGTTATGGTAACAGTTTTTATACAACTTTTTTAAATAAGTCAGAGTAGGGAAATGTTGTAAAGGGCAAATTCTGAAGGAGAAAGACAAGACTCAAGGCAGGTTTTGCTTAAATGAAAGATAAGTAATGGAGTCTTAGGGTACGTCTATACTTACCTCCGGGTTCGGCGGTAAGCAATCGATCTTCTGGGATTAATTTATCGCGTCTTATCTAGACGCGATAAATCGATCCCGGAAGTGATCGCCATCGACACCAGTACTCCTGCTCCGCGAGAGGAGTACGTGGAGTCGACGGGGGAGCCTGCCTGCCGCGTGTGAACCCGCAATAAGTACCTTGTAGTTCGAACTAAGATACTTCGACTTAAGCTACGTTATTCACGTAGCTGAAGTTGCGTATCTTAGTTCGAACTGGGGGGTTAGTGTGGACCAGCCCTTACACCTCCTCCTTCCAAAAATACACTGCTGCCAACTCCTTTCCACATACACCCCATATAGCCTTAGCCAAAGATTAATCACTATGCAAACACTAAAAGAGGAGCTGAGCACTGAGTATCACAAACAGAAGGGCTACTGCTTCTACAGCTCCCTCCTTCTCTCCAAAATACTGTTTTTCCTAGGTGTGGCATTTTCAAATTGAGATTGCAAAAACAGAATAGCACTATGGATCAGAATGGGTGAAGGAAACACTGCTTACCCTGAAGAAAGAAGGTGAGAAAATAGACAAAGTACAGAGATGAGTCCTGGAGAAGGTGACCTGAATTACAGCAGTTCTTGGGGCGGTACCCATGGAGGGTTGCCCTCCAAGTACATAATTAGTGCCAAGCCTGAGAAAAGAAACACTGTTACTAAGTTAATGCAGCAAAGGGAGGTAGGAGTTAGGGAGGAGGGGCTGGAACCCAGGAGGTTAAATTTGGTTTATCTGAGTACAGACACAATAAAGATGGAAGAAGGAAGCTTTCTCCATCCACGCCTAAATTCTGGTGAGGATCAAAAGAAGCCATTATAGAGACATTATAGATCATCTCAAAGAATCTCTGTTTGGTATAACAGTAAGGCCTAAATAATGTAGATTGCTTCCAGATAAAGACAATTCGGCCATCAGGATGACACAAAGTTGGCTTTGGTTTTAAATTAAACCAAATACTTTTAGCCCCCAGCCTTTGCGTTTGAGTAAGATACATGTTCTGTGCTGCCGATTATGTTAGGTACACCCCAATCTCATATGGTCAGAAGCCTCGTATCCCTGCTGGTGCATTCTGATCACTTCAGTGACAATTTAACAGACTGTGACGTTACAGAAAGTGCAGGATAGGATGAGAAATGAAAGGGATTAAGATTCCAAATCACTAACAGAGTAAATGTAATGATAGAAATACACTTACATTTAGTTATAGATTTGGGATCTTAAAAGAGTTTGTTTAAAAACAAAAACTTTGCTTTTTATCTTTAAGATCATGTTACATTGAAGAGCTCTGGCTGCTTGAGTTAGGCCTGGCTGGCACATGAGGCACACCTAGAAGAAAGCAGTAGATATAAAAAAGAAGTGTTTAGGCTGGATGGCCCATTCGGAAACTAGAGGGAAAAACGTTGTTAAATGAGAAGGGATGGGGGGTAAAACATTAAAAAAACATAATGGTGAAGAAAAGAGTTGGAACAGCCTTTGCTCATAAACCAAATAATTGATCTCAGTCTCTCGGCCTCACGACAGTTAACTAGGACTTTCATAATTACTTTAGAAAGTCAGGAACAGTATAGCTCACCTCAATGACAAATGTTGCTATGGTATGCCTTGATTTGCTTAAGTGGAAGTTACAAGGATTATACAATACAACACATTATTGATTGTTGCAACTTTAAGGACAAATAGGTTTCAAAGCAAGAGGCTTTCAAGTTAATAGTACTGATGTATCACTTGAATGCTTACTATTGATTGTTCCTAGATAGGCTCTGAGGAGTACTAATTATTTTACATTTATTGCATTATAAACTTGGGGTGCCACCAAGTTTTATACAGCTTTCTGAGTGTTAAAAAAGAGCAAAAATTCAATGTCAGTACCGTTCCCTAAAACAGAAAAATCTTTGTGTGATAAACAATTTTTATTTAGCACATCCACAGAGATATGGCTTATCTTAAAAAAAGATTACTTAAAATTAACACATTCAAGTGTGATCATTCCCCTAAAAGGAAGTCTTAAAAAGGGCCCCAAAGTGTTCCCCATAACCCTCCAAATTAAGAGCTACAAGTTTTAAAATCCTAGTTACAAGGGACTATTCTATTTGATAGAGATAAGGTGGGTGAGGTAATATTTTTTACAGGACCGACTCATGTTGGTGGAAGAGAATCTTTCGAGCTGCAGAGAGCTCTTCTTCAGTTCATTCAATTATATTCTTCTGAACTGGCAAGAAGTGTGAAATGATAAGAACCTTGATCTTTCTCATGAAGAATAAAAAATCCTTTTTAATTTCTCTATTTTAGAACAGCAAATTGGTGTAACAATTTAACACATTTTGGTTTGTATTCTTCTCCATCCCATAGAGTAAAAACACAGCATTATTCATTTCACTGTTGCAACTCCTCCTTTCCCCAATCCGCAGTATGGCCAATACGTTTCCAGAATTGGAACAGAAGCGAGTTGTAGAAATGAGATTCCTTCAGGCATCTAATACCACTCAATTGACAGAAGTCAAAATGTCATGAAGGACTCACAATCTTGACAGACTAGGAAGCAAGAAACTAAACCCAGATCTTCAACATAACAGTGAAGAGCATTACTGATAGGCCAATGGGCTGGAAAGCTTAAATATATATACAAACTTAAATTTTGCATTCATTCCGTTTACACTTCCCTGTACTGAGCTTTAGAAAATTGTGCCCAATAACTGAATATATTCTTGACAACCAGAGGCAAGAACTTACATTATTCTAAGCACTGAGGCCTAGTTACTTAAACTCATGTAAGTTTAACTCAAACAAATACATGCTTAAATACATATATTTCCGTAATGAGATAAAAGCAGCACAAAATATTTTACAAATTAAATAACTGTCTCTGAATATACATGTATCATAGATACTGGAGCAGTTTCTAACCCATTTTTCTCTTAAAGCATGATTCAGTTCCCACTACAGACAATGGAAAGACCTGAGGGTGACTCCACGTACAAATGTCTGGGTAGTTTAATGACAGGTCTGCCTTTGTGGGTACAGTTCTGCAAGGTGTGGATGATCTTCACATAACCCTCTCTCAGTCCACAAATCTAGCTCTCCATTCTCTTTACCGGTTACTCCTAGGGGAATTCTGCACCACTGCGCATGCACAGAATTCACGTCCCCCCCAGATTATTTTTCTCTGTAGAAAATACATTCTGCCTGAGAGGCACTGCAGTTATGCCTTTTGACCACCAGGGGCTTCTGTGGCACCAGAACAGAGGGCAGTCAGCTCACTGGCAGTAGAAGTCAGCAGCCAGTAGGGAGGAGAGGCTGGGTTCCTCACAGCACCCTTCCTGCGGGGACAGATCAGAAGGCATGGGATTTTTTTTGGGGGGGGGGGGGGGGGGAACAGAGTTGGGAACATGGGGATGCTGGGAGGTCACAGACTGGGGCTTAGAAGGGCTAGTGCCGCGGACAGAGTGGGGCGGATGCTGAATGGGAGTGGGGATGGGGGTGGCTGAATGGGGATGCAGGGACACATGGGGACGGGGGGGGCAGATGTGCCTGACTGAATGGGAGACACTAGGGGTTAGCCAGGGTCTGCACGGGGGAGGCTCCCCAACTCACTAACAAACAATCTCTCCCACCCCCCAAAAAACCTGTTCCATACTTCTCCCACCCACACCCAATAACTCTCCAGGTTCACTTCCAGGCTTCTTCCCAGCAATTACTTCCCTCTTGCTCAGCTCCTCCATTACCTCTGATTCCCCCAAGCCTTTGTACTGTTTCTGAGGGATGCAGGAAATATGTTTCTGTATGGTAGTTTAAATGACTTATTACTCAAAGTTATATATTAATATATCTACTAAGTAATCTATTTGTTAAAAACCAATTCCTAAATCTTTTTTGTTGTCCATATTGTTACAGACTTACTTGTTGGCAGGTATTTTGAAATAAATTACCAAAATAATTGAACTGGTGCGATTATAGTGTGCTATTCTGACAAATAAAATATGTAGAATTTTAAAATATTATGTGCAGAATTTTAATTTTTTGGTGCAGAATTCCACCAGAAGTAATCAGTGCTCTCCCCACCAGAATCCAACTGGGAGGAGAAAATATAGCCCTATGTATTTATGAAGGTTTATACAAACAGTCCCCTCTAACTGTGAGCTCCGGTGTATGGTGTCATGGCAGGAAAACTGAATGGATGATCAGGATCAGGATTGTTAAAAGTTAATTTTAAAAAGGTAGTTTACTACAAGTTACTAAAATCATGGATTACTTTGCCACTGATTACTATTATTTCTGTATTTTGGGTGCTGCATAGGATGACCAATGCTATGCTGATGCCATGGTACTACACACAGGACAAAAAAATAATAGAAGAAGAAAAAGAACATTCTATAATAAAAGCAGTCCACATTTACTTTTTGGTCTAGAGAGTAATCAAATTACTTCTAAGGATTGTTGTTTTTTTTCTTGCTTAAAAACTGTGACCGATCAATTGCTTTAGTATCTTGACTCCAAACAATTAAGCTGAAGCAAAATATGTTGCATGTTTCCATTCAGTTTCAGAATGCTGCAGTGAGAATGTAACATTTCTAAACACTTGGAGGTTTCAGTTGAAAGAAACTGTCACATTTATAATGTCAAAAGCTTCATTTATAAGTACAGCAGAACAGGCAACAGGAAGACCCTGGGGAGCTGGAAACAGACCTACTCCATAGCACAAACACTCAGAAATGCAGGAGCTTTATAGCTTTCCTATATAAAGGGAAATGATTCAGGGCTGTATGGACTCTAAACCCCCTCTCAAATCACCAGTGAGATGAAGAGCACAGGTCCTTCACCCCATTCTTTATTTTTAGTCAATGCGCAAAGAGAAATGAAAAAGTCAAGGTGCAACGCAAGTCAAATACCACAATGTTAAACAATCTACAGTCTGTTGCATCTTTACATTTCAAACATTCTGCATTTTAGACCTTCACTACATATTTCTGAAGTTCCTGCTTTAAACTTAAGTCTTTCAGAGAATGAGCAATATGAACACAATCAGTTATTAGGTTTTTCCCTACATGGCCAAGCACCTGACCCAGTGCATCTTCAGGCAGTCTACATCCCCCTCCACACCCCTGGATATTATATCCGTTCTGAGCACACCACATACGGCTTTTTCATCCTTCCCCTAAGTTCCATCCCTGGCCTGTGTCAGGAAAGGAATAGGCTGGAGAAGATACATTTCCCAACATATAAACTCGGAAATAAAACATTTGGTGGTATTTGGCCTTTACAAAAAGGATGAAATGTGATAAGATATCAAGAATTAGCCAATTTTCTTTTAAAAAATTAAATATTGGGAATAAAAGACAGAAGGTGCATTTTCCAAAAGCACCTAAGCAACTTTAAAAGAATCCATAGGATTTGTGCACCTATATCAGCTAAGGGATTTTTGAAACACCCACCCACAAGATTTTTGTGCAGCAAAGGAATAAAAATCTCTTAGGGGCCTTTCCTGTCACATCGATCACTTTGTTGGGGAAAAAAAGTTTGGGTAATCTCTATAGTAAAGAAAATGTCAAGAGCAACATCAGGAAGTTAAACTCTTAGCCCTCTCCAGCACCACTTTTTAAAATAAGGGCGGAAAGTATCATTCTTCGTATTTTAAGGACTGCATATGGGAAAATGATAAAAAATAAAACTTAGCAATTCAATTTATAGTAAAAGGTTAAATACTTACTGCGTAGGAGCCTATGAGGAATGCAGCATTTGCTTGTTTTTTCTGATCAAAGCCAGTATAATGAATTATTTTCTTCCTTAACAATGTAAATGACTGCATCAAGAAATGAACAACAGTATTATAATTTGGCACTTTGAACTTAAATCTGCATAGCCTGATAAAAATAAGTTTGAAATCACTACAGAACAGCCAACTACACACAGAAATTAGCCTAACTGGAAATCAGGTTTCCAAAATTAATTCCAATGGTTGCAATGCCTTTCTGGTTAAGATTTGATCAAGTGTGTTATTCCATTCTCAATTCTGAGAAATGCTCAGCATCCAGGCAGGATCAGGGTTTTAGTGTAATGGTTGATAACAAAGCATCAGGTCTGTTGAAAACCGAGTTGCACTGCACCATGTTAAGCCATTCTAAATGAGAGTGGCATGGTGAACATTTTTACAAAATTTCAAATATAATTTTTAGGGCTGTCAAGCAATTAATCGCATTGTTAAACCATAATAGAATAGCATTTATTTAAATATTTTTAGATATTTTCTACATTTTCGAATATATTGACTTCAGTTACAACACGGGACACAAAGTGTACAGTTCTCACTATCTTTTATTACAAATATTTGTGCTATGAAAACAAACGAAATAGTATTTTTCGATTCACCTCATACAAGTACAGTAATGAAATCTATCATGAAAGTTGAATTTACAAATGTAGAATTATGTACCAAAAAAACTGCATTCAAAAATAAAACAAGGTAAAACTTTAGAGCCTACAAGTCCACTCAGTCCAACGTCTTGTTCAGTCAATCACTCAGACAAACAAGTTTGTTTACCTTTGCAGGAGATAACGCTGTCTGCTTCTTGTTTACAATGTCACCTGAAAGTGAGAACAGGCGTTCTTATGGCACTGTTGTAGCCAGTACCGCAAGATATTTACGTGCCAGATGCGCTAAAGATTCATATGTCCCTTCATGCTTCAACCACGATTCCAGAGAACATGCTGAAGATAGGTTCTGCTCAATAACAATCCAAAGCGGAGCGGACCGACGCATGTTCATTTTCACCATCATGAGTCAGATGCCACTAGCAGATGTTTGATTTTCTTTTTTGGTAGTTTGGGTTCTGTAGTTTCCCCGTCTGAGTATTGCTCTTTTAAGACTTCTCAAAGCGTGCGCCACACCTCATCCCTCTCAGATTTTGGAAGGCACTGCTAAAACCTGGGGTCGAGTACAGTAGCTATCTTTAGAAATCTCACATTGGTACCTTATTTGCGTTTTGTCAAATCTGTAGTGAAAGTGTTCTTAAAACAAACATGTGCTGGGTCTTTATCCGAGACTGCTATAACATGAAATATATGGCAGAATGTGGGTAAAACAGAGCAGGACACATACAATTCTCCCCCAAGGAGTTCAGTTACAAATTTAATTAATGCATTATTTTTTTAAAGAGCATCATCAGCATGGAAGCATGTCCTCTGGAATGGTGACCGAAGCATGAAGGTTTAGCATATCTGGCATGTAAATATCTTGTGACACTGGCTACAAAAGTGCCATGCAAACGCCTGTTCTCACTTTTAGGTGACATTGTAAATAAGAAGCAGGCTGCAGTATCGCCCGTAAATGTAAACAAACTTGTTTGTCTTAGTGATTGTCTGAACAAGAAGTAGGACTGAGTGGACTTGTAGGCTCTAAAGTTTTACATGGTTTTGTTTTTGAGTGCAGTTACGTAACCAAAAAAAAAAATCTAAATTTGTAAATTGCACTTTCACAATAAAGAGATTGCATTATGGTACTTGTATGAGGTGAATTGAAAAATACTATTTCTTTTGTTTATCATTTTTACAGTGCAAATATTTGCAATACAAATAATAATATAAATTAACTCTGTACACTTTGTGTTCCATGTTGTAATTGAACTTAATATATTTGAAAATGTAGAAAACATCTAAAAATATATAATAAATTTCAAGTGGTATTCTATTGTTTAAGTGTGATTAAAACTGCGATTAATTTTTTTGAGTTAATCGCATGAGTTAACTGCAATTAATCAACAGCCCTAATAATTTTTCATTACGAAAAATAGTAATTTTATGATGAAGGAAAAAGCTACTATGTTCTTTTTAGTGGTATTTTCATCAATTATTTTAAATATTACAACACATTAAATATGTGATATTGAAACATTAGATATGGGATATTACATTAGACACTCCGCTTTCATTAAAAAAAGTTTCTAGGTGATGGAGAAAACCTTGAAAACATGAACCCGAAAGGCTCAAAGCCAGGAAAAAAAGAACAAACCACCCCAAATTTACTCATTAAAAGCTCATGATTTGGGGGTGGCCTGACTCATGCTTTCTGAATACTTGAAATTAGCAATCCTGATAACCTGAAGGGAGAGGGGAGTCCAGAGAATGCACAGCATGAGGGAGGGTAGTGCCCATTGGACAGTGGGAGCTGCAGGGAGACTAGGACAATACCTTGGGAAGGGATTAGCCCCACCTATCAGCCAAAAAGAAAAGGAGGTCTCCCAATTTATATTTTTTACACAAAAGGAATTCCCACCTGAAATATGCAAACACAAATAGGGACAATTCCATCCACTATTTCAAATATCTGAGAACAAACCATAAATCCAATGCAAGTTTTTAAAAAATCTTGTTTTTTTAAACTAGTCACATGAATATTTTTGTCTGTCTCATGGTTTTAGAGCTCGTGGAGCTGGCAATACTGTGAATCTTATTAGAAAGTTACAAGTATGTGCTCTAGTACAATCAGTAAATATAACACAAGTTGAATAATGTAGACTGGATTCTTCAACTCAATGGAACAAGGGCTACAAGATGATTATTTATGGCTAGCAGTCTGAAGCTTCCCCTGCATCTGAGTGTTTTGGCAAAATTTAAGTCTATCAGACCTTCTGAGACAGGCCTGCTGCTGCTGCTATTGCCCATGACTCAGAGGCAGGCACTGCTCCTCTCTTTTCCCATCTACACAAATATGTTCCCCAGTGTTTCTTAAACTGCCTGGCTGGAGGAGACATTCCTCCCCCACTTCAGCAAAACTCTCACTCCAAGGAAAGTTTACGTACATTGGGGGCATAGAAAAGGGTAACTGTATTGGCTCACATTGATGGATGATGGAGAATGCTGACAGTTTCTACTGGTGGCACTGCTGATAAATGCCATGAAGTCTAGAATGGGTATTTGAAGGAAATTTTAGGAGATTAAGATTATACTGGAGCCTCTACCCACCCCTGAAAGTGAATGAAAGAAAAAATGAACACTGCTAGAAACAAAAACTGAAACAGCAGCTCTGGGGTGGCTGTTACTGGAGATATGGGCAGGCAAGAGGCAACACCAGCAATGACAACAGGTGAGGTAGGAATTCTGGGATTTCCTCCATAAAGTTATAAAAAGTAGCCATAATACTATTACTCCCATTACAAATTCACAGTTTAAAGCTATGCACTGCAAAAGAGAGTTCTATAGAGTATCTGAACTTTAGCAATGTTTTAAAATCTCTACTAGGACCTATATGAGATTTCAAAATAGCTATATGAAATTACTCCAACATTTTTCACTTACCAATCATAGCCCTATACACCAGAGATAACATTTTCATAAGCACCCCAGTCCCATTTTCAAAAGGAAGATGGCTAACACAAATGCTGAGCCTAAGAGTCCTTGACAAGATTTTGGGTAAAATTTTCAAAATAGCTTGCAGTAAAAAATGTAGACTATTTCTGTGATATAGCTTGATCCGAAACCTTAGAATAATTTTCAAAATATGAATTACATCCATATTTTTAAAGTCCTAAATCAGAAACCACTTGTGTTTGAATCACCTCAAATTTTGCTAAACCACATCCAACTCCATGATACACCTTGTTTGGGGGGGGGGGGGGGGGGACAAAACTGGATTTTCAATAGAAAATTACAACCTTACTAATTAAGTGATGGCAGTATGTTTTAAATGTGCACTACAAATGAACAATTTCTCTTATCAGCCCATTCTGTTAGCCAAAAATACCACAATGCTTAAAAGTGAAACGAGTCACTCAGATACCACTATGATCAGTGTAGAATGAGTTCTGCACCGAACATCCCTTTAAAACATCTAGCATGCAAGTATACTGCTCTCACAAACCAACCCATTTAAAAATAAATCACAATATGGAAACTTCTGTGGAATAATTTTCAAGCAAAATCAGAGCAAACTGTCATGGCTAAGCGAATCTACAACTTGTAGCATACATGGCATAATGAATCTGAAGCAGACAGCTTGACACCAGTGCTAGACGGCAAGGAACATTCACAAAATGCCAAGATTTTCTGTTAAAGAAATACTGTATTGCATACTTCCAGTTTTCACAGTTCAGTGTAGGGTTTCAAGATCTGACTAATGGGCTCTTGAACAAGCAAAAAGCATATGAATTTTAGTAAGATTTTTATTTGCCTAACACATTTTGTACCCAACCTCTGTTAGAGGTTGACGAACTTGCATTGGATAACTTGAATGGATATAGAAAATGTAAGACTTCATTATTTTGATTTATAGAGATACTATAAAACATAACATCTACCAAGAGCCCAATTCTGAAAGGTACAGAGCGCCTCCTCAGAGATAGCAAGTTACCTCAACTTAGGGTGACCAGGTGTCCTCATTTTATAGGGACAGTCCTGATATTCAGGGCTTTATCTTATATAGGTATCTATTACCCCCTTCTCCTGTCCCGATTTTTCACACTTGCTATCTGGTCACCCTACCTCAACTGCAGGAATAAGGGTGCTCAGTCACCTTGCAGGAGTGAGCCCTGAATATATTTTTTAAAAGCAAATGTGCATCTCTACAGAAATGTTGTGAAGACCAAAAAGTAAAAAAATAAAATTAAAACAAATCAAACAGAAGCCAAATCAAATAAATGTGCCTCTCACAGAGCCCTGAAACTCACTAGACCTTGGCAGATTTCCAAGGAGACTGAATTCCAGAGGAGGGGGCCTTCTACTGAAAGAGACCTTTGCCCACTAAGAGTTCTTCTAAGTATTGGTACTATTAGAAACAACTAGAAGTTGCACTTTCACAATAATTACTGTACAACTACTATGTCCTAAAGGCAAATAGTTCTCCTCTTACATCCCTCACTCTCTGTCTTTTCCCTCCATCCCACACACCCGCCTGAAAATATAATCTGTCCAAATCTGAGAACACAAATATATATTACATACAGTTTAGTCTACACATCCAAAACACAAGCCCGAAGGGCAATCCACATATCAATTTGAAGATATTTCTTAAACAAAGAACATTTTTTCACCTCACCATTTTTACAAATGGGCCAATTCCAATATTTTATATCTATTTGGTACAAAACAGTTTTTACCTTTAATTTCTTATTTAGCTTGCAACAATATCTGTAAACCATTGCCAGATTGAGAGGTCCAAAATCTGCGTAGAAGCTTGTCCGGAGGGAAAGAAAGAAAACATTTTGCTTGTACATGTTTTGTAGAAATAATTTTAAAGAAATCCACATGCACCACATGAAAACTAATAATTAATGCACACATTATACTAGGTACAAAACTTCTTGAAATTGACATCCTGCACACCGTAAGTATACTTCAGTAGTTTTTCATCAGCTTTTAAAACTTAATTTTTTTAATTTATTCTGCTTTCTTCTCCACACAAGACCTCTTAAAAGGCCAATGAAATGATGAAGTGATCAAACTTTTGAAAGCTCACAGTAAGATAACATTTTTTGGCATCACATTCGAAACTCTTGGTTTTAATGACAATGCAAAAGCATGCCTTCAAAAACAAGGTTATTAATTAATTCCATAATGCTTCTGCTAGCACTATGTTTAAAAGCTATCAGATTCACATTAAAATATTTATATATTTACTCATTAATCCTCAAAGCATTCCAACACTCTCGTGTATAGAGAGTCCCACTGAAATACAGAAAACGAACAAAACATTAAAACCTGGGTAAGGTGAGCATAGAAATTTTTAACTAAAGATACCCTTATTTTTTTAAAAAGTACTAAGGGATCTTTAATATCCATGCAGAGTATCATAAAAATAAATAATAAAAAAATGTCAAGGTCTTATCTGAAAGACCCATGCAGTTAACTGCAAAGTACTTAATGTATCTATTATGCTGGGGTCATGAAGTCAGCAACTGCTAGGTTTTGACCCATCTATTATTCTAGGAAGTTTAGATATTTTACCCCTGGTATTTGGGCAACTAGAAACATCCCTTCTGGCTAAATATTTCAGTTATTGCTTCTAAATTTCTTTTATCTGTAAATGTTATTTGTAAAGTAATCTGATATCTTCCAGTAAGAATAAAGGTATAAGTAAGAAACAAAAAGTTTCTGAAATTTTTCAAGACAGAAATTGGGGAGCCACCAGGCTCTCTCACGTATAAACTCTCATTGCAAGTGAAATTAGCTGGGACTAGTACACTAGTTTTCAGAATAAACTCCATACATACACTTCTATAATCGTATAGAAGTTTTAACTACCGCTAATAAAAACAGAGTAAGAACTACATCACTTGCTTATTAGTGCTTTTCTTACCAATTTACTGCAATGTTCTGTAGAATACAGGAATAAGGACTGTACTTACTTCTCGTATACAAGTTCATCATCTATGCAGAAACAGTGTGTATTTGCAACACCACTCTTTGGTTTTTGGCAGAGAATTGCAAAATAAAGGCGACCTGAAATGCAAGAGATTTTAAACTAATACTACCCTTAACATTACAAATTTCCACAGAAAACTTGAAATGTTGCTCTTAAATGTAATAACTTTAAATGGTCACAATTTAGTATCAAATTTTCTTTTTAGGGTTTCCGGATTAGAGGACATTATTTTTCAGGTGCTAGGCAACAAGGAAGACAATGAGTAAGTTCAAAGGCTATGTTCTGATTACCAAACAGTTTAAAATGTACTTGTAATTTAGTCAAAAGCTCTCTATGGTTTTTCTTTGGCAAACAAGTTGTTCAGAGGATAACCAGACTGCCCTCCCATAACTAGTTTGGGAGACCTTGTGTGTGTCTACACACGTATGTCTATTGACTACTTCAATTCAGAGAGATGCAAACCTGGCTCTCCTTTGAAATCAGAAAACAACCAACCACACACACACAAAACATGACCTGGGCACTTCTTATTTTAGGAACCTAAAACAAGATATTTTTAGTCTAGTAGGGGTGTGCTGGTGATGGTGGGAGGAGAGTGTAAAAGTTACCAAAAGAGGAAAGTGAAGCACCGTAAAATTTGATAAAGGACAAATAGAAAAAGAAGGTCTCAAGTTTGGATTCTTCCTGTGAGATTTCTTTGTTTGACAATTAACACGCATTTGTTATGCAATAAGTGATTTACTTGTATTAACTTTTAACTAGCTTAGGTAAAATATCAACAAGCTGAAAAAGTCCAGGAAGTTACAGACAGCTGCTGTTTACTGCCTCCCAAATCCACTTTACATTAATTCATAATAGTTCCAACAAAAGAAAACGCGTTTTGTTTCAAAGAAGTGAACGCGACAAAAGCGGCGCAGTAAAAGTTATGACGATGCCATCGGCAGGATCTCCTTGTTCACATGCACGATTGCAAAACGAGTTTCGAAAACTTGTTTCTTTAACAAACCAAAAACAAAAAATCACTTAAACTGGCATTTTAAGTTGCTCACCTTTGATGAACTCCACAGAGGGGCGCGATTCCTTTCTGACGCTCATCACTTACAAACACTGAAAAGGGGGCGAGCCCCCACAAGGTTACCGAGCCCGCGAACAGCCCGCTGCGTTTGTCACTGGAGTCTGACAGCGCCAAGGAAACGAAAGCGACGCTCCCCGCACAGTTTTAAACATTAAAGGGCAGCCTCGCCTCGCGGCACATCCAAATGCAGCGTGAGCCCCGGGGTGTCTGCCTTGGGCCCCGCTGGCCAGCCCGCCTCCCGCGCTTCTTCAGCAGGCACCACGGCCAGAGGTGGGTCGCCAGCAGCGGGCGGGCTCGGCCCGCATCTGTCCCCTTCCTCGAGAGCGAGTTTCCAGCTCCGGAAGCTGCCTTACGGGCATTCAGACAGAAGCGTCCTCGGGCCCGAACGAGCCCGATGCGCCCACAAGACAAATCCCAGCCCTGGCTGGGGAGAAAACCAGAGCGCGGCGCGCAAGCCTCGGCAATCGCTGCCCCCGCAGGCGGTGAGCGCAGAGCTCGCCAGCGAGTCCTCCCCTCGCAGCAGCCATTGGCCGGCAGGCGGCGCAGCAGGGCCCGGGCCGCGCCGCTCCTCTCCTCTCCTCTCCGGCGTACGGAGAAAGACCGCCCGGCCTCGCAAAGCGCGTCCGGCACACGGGCGGCTGCTGCTTCAAAGGGAGTGCGTTAGTGCCCGGGGAGCGCTGTCCCCTTCCCAGCGCAGGACAGCAGCGCGCTCCTTGGGTAGTATTTTTAAACGAGGGCCTGTGTCCCCACACTGTACGGTGTGACTATAGCCCCTTAATCAACCACCGCGCTGCCAGCTGGGCATCTGCCTGCAGCGCACGTACCAGTCTGGCGTGGCCCGTCTGGTGTCGCCTGCAAGCGGGGCGCTCAAAGTCCCTAAGCCCAGGGCCTTGCAAACACAACAGAGGTGCGGCTATTGTTAAAGGCATTAAGTTAGTCATAAGCTATTTTCGCTCCGCTCAAAACAGTGATGAAAGTCCAAAAAGAAACGGGAAAAAACACACCAATTCCTTGGTTTGAGGGTGGGCCTTGTGCCGAGTCACGGTTGCTCTTCAGTGGCCACCTGAAGGAGCAGCATCCACAGGTTACAAAAAGAACCACAGCCAACCTTCCCGTTCTCCATGCTAGAGAGGAGGAGTTGCTCCAGTGTCTTAACTTTTTCTGGGAGTGGCAGGATTAAACTACGCTCCCAGAAGAGTGGAAGGAAAAGTGAAAGGGAAGAGCCATGTTGGAATTGGGAGAAGGGGCATCTTGAGCTAAAAATCTTCATTTATTGAAGCCTCATTAAAATCTTTAGCTGTGTTGTGAAACTGCACTAAAGGAATGTATAAGCCAACGTTTAGACCAGAGAGTACAAAGTTAGGCCCAGTATTTTAGATCCTCAAGTGAAATTGAGAAATGCACAAATGTGCAAAGCACTATTCCAGGACATCAGAATAGCATATGCATTTTTAAACACTGACCATATATAAATGACAAGTCATTTTTTGATATCTTCAAGCCAAAAGAATTAAAATGTTCAAAAATATCCATGATTTAGGAGCCTATGGGCCAGATTAAAAAATATATTTAGGTGCCTAAAGATGCAATAGGCACCTAGCAGGATTTCCAAAAGCTTGATGTGATTATGTCTCTTCTGAAAATATCACCCACAAAATCCATACACTTGAGCAGGAAGAATATGAAGATTTGATGCACAATACAAGTTTTGCCACTCTTGCATGTGCAGGACAAATGTTTAGGCCTGGTCCACATTGGGGGAGGGGGAGCGCGAAGGGGAAATCGATCTAGGTTACGCAACTTCAGCTACATGAATAACGTAGCTGAAGTCGACGTACTTAGATCTACTCACCACAGTGTCTTCACTGCGGTGAGTCGACAGCTGACGCTCCCCCGTCGACTCCGCCTGTGCCTCTTGCTCCAGTGGAGTACCGGAGTCGACGGGAGAACGCTCAACGGTCGATTTATCGCGTCTAGACTATTGCGTCGATCCTGCGGGTAATGTAGTTTAATACTTTTGCTTCATAACTGATTTGCAGCAAAATAACAGTTTTTTTTTCAGGACTTGTTTCACTAAGCCAAGATTATTTGCAGTGCTCAGACCCATACGTTTGCATACTAATATCATGGGTATTAATCAATGCTTTAAAAGATATTTTAGAATGGCACTAAAACTTTACAGAGTATCTGTTTCACTCAGCTTTAGAATTTATTTTAAAACTACAAAATCCAAAGGATTTAATTTTCTCATTCATGATGATAATCCATGGACATTGTTAGAATTCTTGACTAGTACAACATAATGATTCACTCAATTAGTTTGTGAAGCTTAATTGGCAATGCAGCCAAAAACGTATTAGACTGAAACAGCCTCCATTCTCTTATTTTCTTGTTCTCTTATACATTTGTTTCTAGATGAATTTCAGTTCAATTTATTGATGCATAAAAAAATACAATTTATTTTTAAAAATAAAACCTTAAAAAACAACAGCCATCAACCAGCCACACTAACAACCAACAAAAAAGAAATAATGTAGGATTTCCTCAAGCAAAATAAAAGCATCCAGCCAAAATTTTCCAAAAAACAGGTGCTTTAAATTAGGTTCTTGGAGTCTGTATTTAGCAAATAAGGATACATTTTTAAAGGGAGCCTATAGGGAGTTAGGTGTCCAAGTCCTGCAGAAAGTCAGTGAGCATTAGTTGCCTAGCTCTTAGGCCTCTTTGAAAATCCCACTCTAAATAAGTGATTTGGCCTTTCTGAAAATCTAATAGTAGTGCAAGATAAAGTAGAAACAGCATTTTAATAATCTGTGTATATTGTTCACCCAAAATCTAAATCCCATTTAACATTGTTTCATGTTAAATGGAGTAAGTGTAAAATGGGATTCAGATTATGGGTTAACAATATGCATGAACTATTAAATGGCTGTTACCCCTTTATTATTCAGTGCTATCTTTGGATCATTTTAATTGTTGCTATATTCAGAAGAGCTGAATACATTTAAGAAATGAAAGCTTAATATTCTTAATTTACACATCATCCTCAAAATAAAACCTGTGTGTATTAAATGCCATCACCCAGAGAAGCTGTCAGTACTCACAACTGCTCTGCAATAAAACTGCCAATAAACTCCATATTTTTAAGGTATTCCCTACTGGGAAATTTAAGAAAGGAATATAAAATGAAGTAATTTCAGAACAGAATTAGGTTATTTACTTTTGCCTACTCAGACTGCTATCTCACTACAATGCTGAGTATTTGGGCCTCAAACGACAGCGTCAGCAGGATGAGAAACTACTCAACAGAGCTATTTTATTCAGGTTTCCTCAAAAGCATTTCTGGCTCTGTTTTACAGTAACCAAGTATTAACTTGTTACGTTTTTAAACAGCACTATTATACACACTATGAAATTATTACAACTGAAATTAAGTCAGTGGGGCTCTGTAAGGGTCCTGATTGCGGGAGAGGGACTTATGTTTTCTTCCACTTATTTAAATAAAAGTCGTGCATCTTAAAAAAGTTAAAAGCCAGGCATTTTGTTTTATTTACAACAAATTTGAAAACTATTTTTCATATACATTATTTCAACAGAAAAGAAAAAGTTATAGTGATGAAAAACAAAGATTAATTTTACACTGGCAGAAGCTAAGGGGAGCTTGCTAATCCTGTGTCAGAGGGATGGAAGAGTAGGGCTGGTTGCCTCACAGAAGGAAGTATTTCGCGTCTCTACAAGCAGGCAATGAGCTGTGAAAATATCTATGCAGGGTATCAGCAGGATACCAGCAGCTTCCTCTTCATGATCTTATTTACTTGATTCTGGAAAAGGAATGAATAGCACCTCCTAAAAATATTCTCCTTTCCATCACCCACAACAATCCTGATGTCTCTAGAGAGCTGCTAAAGTCTTTATAGACAGAACATTGAATTCAAAAGGCAGCTAATACACAGCAGTACTTTAATATTAGACAGCAAGTAAACATGCCCGTTCATACCAGAGAGACTATTCTGGTGTCTGAAGAGTGAAGATACACTTGTTCTTTTGACAAAATGAACATTCTTGAAATTGATAGTAAGGCAGCTAACAAGTCCCTCAGAATATAAATGCATAAGAGACTGTATTTATATAAAAAGATATTACAGACTTTAACAAATCTTAAATTATTTGAATCTGAAATGGTCTTGCTCATAAAGAATTATAAAGAATATTATTATCCTGGAGGTCTTCATGACTTGAACATTGTTGATAAGAATGGTGTGGGTTGGCTTGATTGGACTGCATACACCAAATAATAAAGAACAAAGTCTGAGAGTAATTTGCTGTACTAGTAGTAAGTGTTTTATAGATCTGAGTTATGTACACAATATTTATTAAAAGTTAGGGTTCAGAGAATCCAAACAATTCTTTCTAAACCTAGCAGTTATCAAAAAGATGCAATAGATAACGTACAGATATAACACTATGTGATGCCAAACTAATATACATAAAACTGAAGTTTTTCAATCACTCACTTATCACTGCAGAAATCAAAGCCAAGAGATGATAAAACTGGTGACCATGATAGAAACCAAGTATCAGCATACTTTCTGAACAAGAGTATGAGGACACAGGTTAAAAGTTAAAGACATTGTTTGAAAATAAATAGGGTTTTTTTCCAGACTGATACGATCTGTTCCACAATCATGGCCCTACCGTCCTTAAAATAATATATAGTCCCTGTTCTCCGCTGCTCCCATGTAACGTAGACATGTAAATCTGAGTGAACCGACTTCCCACTGGATTAGACAACAAAAGCCTTAACCACTTTCTCAAATCGAGGAAGATTTTGAAAGTCATAAGAAAATGAGGTCATGCTGATAAATGATATTACATACCTCTCCTGTAATTAGAGAGATTTATAATGTAAACTCACTTATGTCAAAAAATTTATGGCTGACTTAGAACAATGGTTCCTCAGCTCTCGTCCCGCAACGCCCCTACTCTACTTGCGCTACATTGATGACATTTTCATCATCTGGACCCAGGGGAAGGAGGCCCTTGAGGAATTCCACCAGGATTTCAACAATTTCCACCCCACCATCAACCTCAGCCTGGACAAGTCCACACAAAATGTCCACTTCCTATACACTACAGTGCTAATAAGCAATGGTCACAAACACCACCCCATACTGGAAACATACTGACCGCTATATTTACCTACATGCCGCCAGCTTTCATCCAGACCACATCACACGATCCATTGTCTACAGCCAAGTTCTAAGATACAACCGCATTTGCTCTGATTCCTCACCTACAGGATCTCTATCAAGCGTTCTTAAAACTACAATACCCACCTGGTGAAGTGAAGAAACAGACTGACAGAGCAAGAAGGGTACCCAGAAGTCACCTACTACAAGACAGGCCCAACAAAGAAAGTAACAGAACGCCGTCACCTACAGCCCCCAACTAAAACCTCTCCAGTGCATCAAGGATCTACAACCTATCCTGAAGGACGCTCCCTCATGTTGAGATGAGTTCCTGTCTGCTTCCTGAAAAACTTGCCCAGGCCTCTTCTTTTGTCATTCAGTGTGGCACGCATTCTAAAGCAATATGCATTTCCTCACCTTTTGGGGGCGAAGCCAGACTTTGAGGCACCTGCTCCCCCCTTGGTGTAAACTTTGCTTGTGCCAATCAGAAACGAACACAAACAGGTTTTGGGCCCCGTCCCCTATGACACTTCTATGATGTCATAGTTGGTACTTTAGGGGCTGCCTGCCATGTGCAGGCAGGAAGAGGAGAAAGAAAAATGAATCCTGTGTATCCCATGTACACCCGTAACCGAGCCTGATCACCTCGAAGCCTCTCTCTCAGCTCACGTGTTTCAAACAGAGTTTCTACGTTTGACGGTCGTTATGCGTTGGTTTGTATTTGTGAGTATCAGTTATTACTAAATGCTGCATCTTTGTTTATAAATATTGTTAGTAGATATTTTAGTCATTGTGTGTGTTAAGTTTCATTAACTCTATTAGATAATCTAACGCTGCTCCCTTACCCCTTGTAATTATCCCCAATAAAACTTTAAATTGATTAATTTTAGTTGTGTGTGTGCGTGTCTGCAGTTTGCAGCGTGACCCATATTCTCCTTGCATCCCTTACCAATATAGTCTATTGCCACGTGCAGCCTAGTAAATAACAGGCCTGCATTTTCTTTCGCCCCTGCGTGCCCGTGGCAATCCACACCTCACTCTCACACACCTTGGGAGACAGGCCAGTCCTCGCTTACAGACAGCCCTGCAACCTGAAGCAAATACTCACCAGCAACTACACACCACACAACAAAAACACCAACCCAGGAACCAAACCCTGCAACAAACCCTGGTGCCAGCTCTGTCCACATATCTATTCAAGGGACACCATTATGAGACCTAACCACATCAGCCACACCTTCAGGGGCTCGTTCACCTGCACATCTACCAATGTGATATATGCCATCATGTGCCAGCAATGCCCCTCTGCCATGTACATTGGCCAAACAAATCTGACATCAGGAGTTTTTCTACATAATTCTACATTTGTAAGTTCAGCTTTCGTGATAAAGAAATTGCACTACAGTACCTTACAAGTACTGTAGTGCAATTTCTTTATCGTAAAAGCTGAATTTACAAATGTAGAATTATGTATAATACATAATGAGGTGAACTGACACATACTATTTCTTTTGTTTTTTACAGTGCAAATATTTGTAATCAAAAATAAATATAAAGTGAGCACTGTACACTTTGTATTCTGTGTTGCAATTGAAATCAATATATTTGAAAATGTAAAAAAAATCCAAAAATATTTAAATAAATGGTATTCTATTATTAACAGCATGATTAATCACAATTAATTTTTGTAATAGCTCGACAGCCCTACTACAAAATATTACAGTCATTTTGCAAATTGCAATTATTGCCAAAAGTCTAAATAATTTTGTTGGAAAGTTACAATGCAACACAACATGCTTTAGAATCTTATTTCTCAGGCAAAGTTAGAGAACTGTACAGAACATACATACCAAAGATAGGAAATAAAAAACTGCCTACCCATCTTAAATAAAATCTCTACAATTTCTTTGGATTGTATATAGCTATCATTTTGAAAGACATGGGAGATTACATCTAATAAGTGGAGATGAGTTTGTTCAGTTTTGGCAAATAAAATTCACATTATCTGAGTATCATGCAGTAGTTGAAGAAAAAAAATGAAGAAATTTTAAATCCACTGTACTATAGCACAACAGAAACTTAAGGAATTGTATTCTTTAGTCAATCATTTTCCTACATCCCTGATGTTATTCCTGGAATGTGGCATGTACCTACCATGTATTCACAGGAATATAGGAAAATCTGCAGTGTTTTCCCAGTCAGTGCCTTTTTTTACACCACCAGAGTAAAACATCTCGAAAGATGTTAGGACTGCAATGGAGAGAGTTAAGGAAAAAAGCAAAACTGAGTATGAGAAATAATTTTTAAAAGAATACTTACTGAAGCTTATTCTGACAAAGAGCTATTAGTAATAACTTTACTGAAGTATACAATGTTTATAGATTGTAGTGTTAAACACCCAAAAATACTGCACAACAGAATTTGTAATCCATGCATGCGACATTAGACCACCATGATTTGTTACACCCACAGATTACAAGGATTTTAAAATATTTAGGTTTGTTTAAAGCTGTTGCATTAGGAGAGAAGGAGAGGGCAACATGCAATGTTCATAAGTACTTTGGCACTGATTTTGTAAACAGATGCTTTAGAGCATATTTGTTAGACTGGACAGAGACCCATTTACCAGTGTGTGTTGTGTATTTGCAGGATTGGGGCTTTACATCTTCTGTGTCTTTAGATAGATGAACTAAGGGTTGTGTATTGAGATGCCATGTGAAATGGTAGGAATGCTAGTTGTCTAGTTGCTAACACTTGTCTACATGGGGAATTTACCAGCAGAACTATTATGCAAAAACTGCCTGTGTGGACACTATTATTCCAGAATTAAAGTGCGTTTTCCAATTAAATCTATGTCACTGTGGAGGCAATATAAAAAACCCTGGGGAAAAAGGCACTGGTATTCTGGAATACAAGTGTCCACACAAGGAGTTATACCAGTGTAACAACAGAGGTGTATTTATATCAGTAAATTTCCTTGTGTAGACACAAGACCTAACAATATTTTTATTTTAGATTGGACTATTTTGGATTATTTTCCTTTACAACACCATTTGTTTGGTTTGTTTTAAAATGGGAGTCTGGCACAGTTTGAGTTTGTATACTTAGTCCACCAAGCCCTGTCCACAAAATGTTATATGTTTTTCCATGATAAAATTGCGTGAACCTTGACGTCATTTCTAGCTTTGCTGGGTTGCTCTTTTCTAGTTTAAAGGGATGTTTGAACTCTAGTTAGTTTAATTTTTTTTTAATTCAGTTGGGTATTGTAGCTGCCCTTGAGTCTCCTTGCCAACTTTTGAGAATATGATTTACTTAAAAAAAACAAACACAAAACCCTTTCCTCTTCCTGTGTGAAAGACCCATGCAAATAGGAAACTCTGTCTATAGAAGAGAGTGAAACTGAGAACACACAAAATAAACAAATTAGAAAAAAAAGTCTTTCTGTTACAGTGATCTAGGTGGTACTCATAACAATAGCTGGTTTAAAAAATAGACTGAAGTGTTTTTTTCCCTTCAATTAGTTGATGGTTTCCTTTAAATTAAACCCCGCATGCTGCTCCACAGAGGCAGACTCCTTGCCAAAACGAAGCACAACTGAAGTCACTGAGGCTCTGTGCAGGTTGAGCAGTTTGTGCAGAGCTACCTAGGGGAGTGGAGCCTGGGGTTTACCCACCATTTTCTTTGGTAAGGCAGAGAGCATGAGATTAAAGGCAGACAAAAAAGTAGGCTGTTTTTATTTAAAAAGCATGATTTAAATTCTTTTCCAGAGACCAAATATAAATTTTTAAAACATAAGGAGTTATAAAGTTTAAGGCCAGAAGGGACCACCAGATCAGCTAGTCCAGGGGTTCTCAAACTGGCAATTACAATGCAACCTCTCACGGGGTGGCAAGTTTATTACACAGGGGTCACACGTACCTGCATGAAAGAGAGAGCAACTACTATAAAATATATAATTTAAAACTAGTGTTACAGAAAATTATACACACCTTTCCATTGCAATGTAGTGTATTTATTTCAAAAAGTATTGTAATACAGCAATCACTGATCCTGCGGGACGTGGTGCAGGCTGAGGGATGTGCTGTCTGCCGCGTCCCGCAGCCCCCATTGGCCTGGAGTGGTGAACAGCAGCCAGTGGGAGCCACGACCGTCCGAACCTGCAGACGCAGCAGGTAAACACACCGGCCTGGCGCGCCAGGGGCTTTCCCTGAAGAAGCGGTGGACCAGAGTTGAGAACCACCGTACTAAAGGGTTGCTGAAACTGCATCTGAAGTCGACCTTGCTATGTATTCATTCTAACTAATCTATATATTATCTATTACTTTTTGCTAAAAAGTAATACCGGGCCTTGTATCATTTTCTGTTACAAGAGCTATGTAGATAACTGCCATTTAGCATGTGAATTGTAAAAGCCAGTTTTCTAATTTGCAAGATTATATTATAATACTTCTGCTAGGGAATCAGATCAGGCTTTGTCAGTAACTGAATAGGATAACACTGAATCTCTTCCTATGCATCTAGATATATTGAACATGTCCAGGCACCAAATCCTGTTACCCTTCTGTATAACCCAGCCAAACTGGCGTGGTTCTACTGCAGAAGGAATGAGCAGGCGGCAGTGGGGAGAGGCATCTCTCCCACTGCAGCCCCGGGCCTGGCCGGAGAGGCATCTCTCCTCACCCTAGCACTGAATGCCCCAAGCTTCCCACCCCGCACTGTCTCCACCCACCCTCTATTCCTCCCCACTTCACCTTACACATCCTCTCCAGGGTCAAGGCCTACCTGTGTCTGCGCACCTGCCCTGCTCCACTAATTAGGTGTGTGGCTCTTGATGCTTTCTTGTGCAGCTGCACAGGCGTACACTTTAGATCAGTGGTGGGCAACCTGCAGGCCGCACGCAGCCCGTCAGGTTAATCCACTTGCGGGTCGTGAGACAGTGTTTACATTGACTGTCCACAGGCACAGCCTCCCCACAGCTCCCAGTGGTCGCGCTTAGCTGTGCTGACCGCCACTTCCCGCAGCTCCCATTGGTCAGGAACAGCAAACCACGGCCACTGGGAGGTGTAGTCAGCCGCGCCTGCGGATGGTCAATGTAAACACTGTCTCGTGGCCCGCCAGTGGATTACCCTGACACGCAGCGTGTGGCCCGAGGGCCACAGGTTGCCCACCACTGCCTTAGAGGGAACACAGAGAACTAGTAAGTCTGCTGTGGAAAGTGATATTTGTATGTTTGTTAATATTTTTCACAGCCTCCCAGCTCTGAAGGCAGCGTTGTGGCCATCAGCAGCTCAGAAGTAAGGGTGGCAGTGGGGCACTAAGTCTGCTGTGAAAAGTGATACTGACAAAAGTTTCTTCGTGCCCCGCTCCCAATATTAAATAGTAACTATTAAAAAAAAAAACTTTTCTGCTCATAATAATTTGATTAAAATGTGTTTTAGTCTTAATTTAAAAAGCAGTGAGAAAAGTTAGATTTATTTTAAATAATTTGGTTATAAATTTAGTATTGAAAATAGCAGAGCCGTAACTAGGAATTTCTGCGCCCGAGGCAGGGGTGCAGAAATTCCTAGGGGCTCTTGCGGCTTCGGCGGCAATTCGGCGGAGGGTATTTTTAGCAGCCGCCGAAGCCGCTTCCGCTTACCTGCGGGAGGTCCGCCGGTGTCGGCGGCAATTCGGCGGAGGGGGCCTTCTCCACACACACCGGCGGACCTCCCGCAGGTAAGCGGGGGCGGCTTCGGCGGCAGGGGAGGACGGGCACGCCCCTGGCAGCAGGCTTTTACGCCCCTGCCAGCAGTGCGCCCCAAGGCGAGTGCCTCACTCGCCTCGCCCTCATTACGGCCCTGGAAAATAGCATTAAATATATTTTAAAAGTGTTTTTAATTTATAAGGGGAGGGTTGCACTCAGAGGCTTGCTATCTGAAAGGAGTTGTCAATACAAAAAGTTTGAGAACCACTGATCTAGTCTGACCTCCTGCATATCACAGACCACACCATATGTTCACACAGAAGACTAAGAGGTTTGACAGGATGAACTGTATTTCTATTCTTCTTTTCCATCAGTACTGTAAAATAGTGCAAGACAGCTGTTTTCTAGTGCCCCCCTTTAAGAGTAGCCCTTTTTGGACTTCTGTGATGTGGATAAGAATGCTAAATTAGAGATGTTTTTGTCTGCATTTTTTCTGCTATGGTAAAAACATCGAAAATTGAAATTTGTGTAAAACAATTATCGTATCAACAACAGCCAGTCAGACATTTATTAAGTGAGTGGGCAAAAGACAACAAAGTATTGTTTCCCTGTACTGAGGAAAAAGAGAGGAGGGTGGGAAGGGGAAGAAGAAAAAGCAGCAGCAGGAAGCAGGAGACCAAAGAGAAAGTTTCCTTTTTTTGCAGGCACTCCTTTCATTTAGGACTCAGGAAAAGCAAAACCAGGAATTTCACACAGAATATTTTACACCCGACTCTTTGTTGAGCCCAAAATTGAAGTCAGTACTGCAAGACAGGATGAGTAGGCCACTCCTATGCATGTTTAACGCATTCTGCTAATGAGTTTTAAACAGCAGACACTCTGCAGAGGCATTTCAGATCACGGGAGACCTCTGCGCTTTCAGGGACACCCGTGTACCACCAGCCAAGCCTCCTCCGCTCCGGGGTTGGCGTTTAAAACAAAACCCATGGAAGTTGTCACACAACGTGGCGGCTCCCATAAAGTTTGACAGCAACTTGTAACGTGCACAGCGAAGCCCGGCGGGGGCGGAGGCTGCTGCTAGAGGCAGGTGGACGCAGGGAGAAGGGTTTTGCTCTGACCCATTATTTTGAAGCCTGGCGAGAGGGAAGAGCTGGCTGGTGCCTTCCCTCCAGTGGAGCGGGAGGAGCAAGTTCCGCAAATCCCGCCACACCGACCCTGCTGCTGCCCCCCCGGACTGACGCTCCCGCTGCCCGCCGCACACACGGCGCCAGTGATGCCTGCACGGGCAAGGCAACCCGGGCGCAGGCTGCCTCCCGCCCCCGCTCGCTCACCGGTGATTTCCATGCAGCTCTCCGGCCCGGACGGGGGCGGCTCCTCTTCCACCCCCGCGGCTGCAGCCGCCGCGCTCCGAGTTTTCTTCAGGGCCGGCGGCGCAGGGGCCGAGCGTCGCCGGGCCCCGGCCCAGTTCTTCCGCTTCATGGCGGCGGCGGCGCCGTTACGGGGGGTGCGAGGCAGCCGGGCTCATCCCAGCCGCGCTGAGCCGCTCGCCCGGGCCGGGGCTCGGGCTGCCTGAGGGGAGGGACCCCGAGCCAGCAACAGCAGCGGCTGACGCTTCTCGGCCACCTCCCCGCAGCGGGGGCTCCGCGCCCCCCTCCCTGCGCCGCTGATTGGGTGGGAGGGGTATGACGCCATCGTGACCAGATCGCGCCGGGTAAAGTGACGTCATAGTGGTAAATGATCATTGCGGGTATGCCGGGGCAAAGGGCTGTGTGACTCACCCACGTGCCTGCATCCGCCGTGTCCATACGCCCCTTGATGTGGCTCCATGCTCCAGCCTTCTGCACCGACAGACCCTGTTGTGTGCTGCTTCACCCTTCAACCCTACATGTTGTTCTGTATTATTTCTGTTATTGGGCTGCCCAGAGGCTCCAAAGCCATTGTGCCAAGCACCATGCACACATAATAAAAAGTTCCTTCACCTTCCTATATCCCCACACAGACCACTATGCACCACCTTATGCTCCCTTATTGGCGTGACCATATTTCCCAACGGCTGGGGCTGTTCGCTCAAGCCCTGCCTCCCCCCAGCCCCCAGGCGGGGCTGGCATCGCCACTCACCCTCCTCGTTCCTCTGCACCCCACTTTTTGGCAAAAGTGTGCATTTGTCCAGTTTGCTTTTGCCAACTTGATCAGTTGAGTCAGGAAAGTCAGGATGGCCAGGACAGGGCTTAAAAAAGGGACTGCCCTGGCCAAAACAGGACCTATGATCACCCTGTCGCTTATACATATAAACATCCCAGTACACACTGAAATACACCCTTTCCTTGCACCATTGCATACACAACCCCCATCTGTACCCATAAATCCATTCCTCCCACCCCCATACACGCCTACATACACCTCAGATACGCCCTTTCTTATATAAAATATAACTTCACATATCTCACGTCTTCATAGGTGCTGGAGTTGGCTTGAAGTGGTTCCCATCATATATGGGGTTTACAATTTGGTTCAATGGCTCTCAGCACCCCTGCCACTATACAGATTGTTCCAGCACCACTGTATGACTTCATACACATATCCCCCCACACCTATTCAGTCTCTCTAGACTGCCCCATATGCACACCCATTCATGCCCAGCATGCCACACAAACATTTTACCAAGGCCGGATTTAGGGGCAGGCAACCCAGACAACCGCATGGGTGCTGGGCTTGAGCGGGGCTGGGCTCAAGGTGCTGTAAATTATTCAAAAGTTTAACAAATGGAGGGGGGCGCCGAAGATGCTTCTCGCCTGGGGCACCATTTGGTCTAGGTCTGGCCCTGCATTTTACACATTCATATACCCCCAACACACTCATGTAAGCTTTTTGGAATAGGGACTGCCTTCTCATTCTGTATTTGTACGGTACCTAGTACACTAGGGTCCTGGTGAATGAATGGGGTGCTACTACAATTCAAAGAAAGAAAGAATTAATAATAACCTCTGATACATCCACACTCACATACAAAACCACTTTATTCTCTCTTCCTAGAGTGCCCTAGATAATGTTTTATGTTTACATAGCACCTTACATACCAAAGAATTTCAAATAGAGTCACAGACTACACATACTATGCTGCTGAGATTCAGCTATCTCTGGGGGCGGAGGGTGCCAGCCAACTGGCACACAGTTTATCACACAGCAATGTAGGGGAAGGAACTTGCTATTATGAAAAGAACATCTGTTTCTACATAAAATGGACTTTGTTAGAATAGGATATTTTAGATTTATTTTTAATTGTAATGTACCTATTACCATACATTAAGAATAAGCAATTCAGTTCCATTTAATAATATTTTATTGGCATGAGAACCTATACAATTGTTGCCAAAGCATAAGGAAGAGACAAATTCCTCAGGTAGCTGTCAGAGGAAGGTATACTTTGCCCAGGATAAGGCTTCATAGTGTAAGTGTAATATTTTTTCCTGTCTGCGTTTGTCATTTCTGTCCATTCTCAGTCAGAGACAGGCTGCTATATACCGTGATGCCATCTCTGCTGTCTCTCTCCATTCTCCTAGGTTTAGACACAGTTTTTTCTCATTGCTTTTACATAAAAACCTTTCATCATTTTTAGTGTTTTGAAGAAATATCTTTTTTTGCACTGTATTGTATTTTGGACATTGGAGTAGAGTATCCCTCCATCTCAGTCTCCTCTTCATCAGACTGGTTGCGCTGCATCTCTCTGGGTTTCAAGTCTGTTTTGTGTCTCCCTGTTTCCACCTCTAGTTTATGATTAATGATTCTGTATTTGATAAAGCCTGCCTAAAGTTTGCACATTTTAGTATGCTGAGGTAGTCAGCTGGTGTGATAGTTCTGTGCAGGGATCTGAAGCAATGTAGCTGGTTGGTTTTGAGTTGTGCTTTCCAGAGACTTGTATATTGATGCTTTAGGTGTTGGCCTAGTGTTTTGAGCATTGTTCTTCAGTTTTTGGAGAACTTGTTTGCTCCACTGGTTGGAAAGTATAAAATTAAAATTTCCACAATAGACCGTGCAAGCAGCGACCCCGTCTACCATAAAAGAAACCCCTACATAGCAGTGGTCCAGGCAAACAGATGGTCGACCAAGAAGATGGCCTTGGCTTCCTGTCCTAAAAGTAAAAATACTCAGGGTCTCACAGACTGCCAGAGAGAGTGAACTAAAAATGCAATACAGACTCTGCCTCCAGTCTCTAAGGCCCTATCTACACGGGGAATTAATGTAAGCATATCTGGTAGGCATTCAACACAGGTGCAGTTCAGCTGTAATGGTATTAACATTTTAAGATGTAGTATAGAGAGCACAGGCATTTTAGTACTTTCAGCTGACTCAGAAGATCAGAACAATGACCAATAAAATAACTCTCTCAAATAGCAGTTTTCCAGGGCATGTTTGCTTATTATCTTCCCTTGTCTTCAACAGCATTTTCTGTTTGCCCTCCATGCCTTGCTGCTGTGGGTTTAGACAGGGACACTCACTATATACATTGTATATTTTCTAATTCCCTTCAGGCAATAATGCTTATAACAACTGGTAGAAGGAGTTAGTTCACTATCAGATCTTTTATTAAAACAATACTAGATCTTCCAGTCTAACTGCAGTCCCTGATGAGTTTGGTCCATTATGTGTAATGGCATGTCTACCTTAAAAGATTATGGTGATATCATGGAAGGGTTGAACTGGCAGGTTTATGAGCTCATTTAAAATTGCTAGCAAAGCCATAGCCAGATCCTGATTTATGGGCCTGATCCTACAAACACTTACACACATGATTTGACTGCAGTGGGATGACTCAGGTATGGGGGCCTTATTCTGCTGCTCTTATTCCTTGAATAATACTAGTTTTAATAAGCCTACCTTCAGCGTAAGGTACTATTCAGTGTAAGCAAGGGTGTCAGAAGTGAGCTTGGTGAGGATTGAGGATAATCAGCACCTTTTAGAATTGGGCCCAAAGTAAAGAAAGCATCCTGTGTGATTCTTGCAGCACACAGCTGAGAGTAAAGGCCACCCTTTGTTGATCAGGAGTTGCAACTATCTTCTGCCTACTACCTCATCATTAAGTGACCCTCTTTCTAAAAAGAGAGACTTTCAAATATATCTCTATTTTAAAAAAATGTTTTAAAATTGTGGTTTTAAAATTAAAATTTTGAAAACGAAGACACAACATAGTTGAAAATAGTTATTTTTCCATGCATGCTTCTTGCCCTTTGTGGTACTTTAAAATAAATCTGACACTTAAAATGGCTTAAAAAATAAAACAGAAGTGCAGTGTAACACAGTAGCTGCCAAATAAGCACTCCCTGGTGGCCAGAGGTGTCTCCGCAGTGCCCTGCCTCTGTTTTCCCCTTCTTCAGGGCTCCTTAAACAAACTCCACACAGTCTTTGTAATCCAATCACAACGCATCTTGGGGTCTGTTTTTTATTAACACAGAGTTCCAGAAAAGCAAACACAAAAACAAAATCTTTCACCCATCCTTAAACTGGGCTCCACGCAGCCTTAAGCTGGGCACAACCCCTCCTCCCTGAAGTGCTGTCCCTTCCTACTGTCTGAGCCCCTGCAGAGAACGCAAGGCCAGGGCTGCCTTCTTTGCCTTTTCCCAACGGAAAAACAAAACTTACAGCTGGATCTTCTTACCTAGCCCCAACTCCCTCCTTTAGGAACCACTAGAGGAGACCCTCTCTCCCTACAACTTCAATGCAATCCTTCCCCCTCGAGCTCTATCCTCACAGAGCCATTGTTAGACCCTTTATAACACAGGTGTTGTCCCACCCCCTTGATCGGCTCAACTAGAAGCGCCTCCTCTGGCACAGGGACACTGGACTGCTTTAATCACAGGGGCCAGCCACCCTGTGACATATGGTTTGACAATTTAAGTGCAGTTTTTGAAAAGCAGAGCCCTTTCCCCCCACCCATCTCCATCTGATGAACTATGGAACCTCTTTCTGAGTGTATTCTGCCATCTGCTGGGTATGAGGTGACCTTCTGCTGTTTTTTTCACTATTCACTGTGTCAATTTTTAAAATTAATGTTGAACTAGTACAAGACATAAAATTATTATCAGATTTTGTACAATATTTCACATTACTGTTGACATGGGCCCCAGTCTTGCCATTCATGGGTCACTATAATGAGAGAATTTTGCTTTGAGTGTTCTGAAATACCTTGCAGCATCTTAATAGAGGCTTACAGAAAAACCTTGGGAGGGGGTTGAAAACGCCGTAAAATTCACTTCTCCCAGTTGATACAATTAAGGTGGTAACAGTATTAGGACACTTTGGTTTGCATAAAACAGTAATTAAGTTTTAAGATTACAGCTCTAATTAAGTAGAAATTGATAGTTTAAATTTAGAAAATACAGCATGGCTGGCCAGAATGGCGGATACAAGGATAATAGTTTAAATGTAGGTAGGGGAAAGTTCTAGCAACCAAAATGGCGTCAGAGGGAGGAGCTTTCCTACCTAAGAATAGATATGACGTCATGCGGAGGAGCTGGAAAAAGCTAGCAGCTGATTGGCTGAGAGGAGCTGACCTTGAGAGAACAACCAGTATATAAGGCTGACAGCCAGTAGGCTGAGTCTGTAGTGGGTTAGGCTAGAAGACTTTCAACTAACAGGTTGAAAAGAAGTGGGTTTGAGGCTTTGCATAAGAATGGAAGCGGCCTGAAAAGAAGAACTGAACATCCTGAAAAGCTGCTACTTCAAAAAGCAGCAGCAGAATTCTAAGGTTGCCGTGGCAATGAACAACTGCCTGCTACCAGCTACCTTGCCAGCAGCAACCGCCACTGCATCTGCAGCCCGACGGAGCAACAGCGCAGCTGTGGAGCCCATACTTCAGGAAATCACACACAGCAGAAGGACCAATTAGATGAGTCAGAGGGAAACTTTTGAAGAAGTGTAAGTCTGATCTTCCTTATATTTATTTAAGAGTGTATGGGTTTGTCTGTAAATAAAGCTGGATACCTGCGTCTTGTGTGGGATCTTCCCTACCCATCTTGTAACTGCTTGGCCAGCATTTACAGAATGTTTAATGCTAAGAGTCAATGTTGATGTGTAAATGTTTTATTTTTAATTTGTGAATACGGTAATGGTTTTTCTTATGGGTATATAGAAGTTGCGTATACCACATTGTATTAAGTATGGGGTTAAATTGTATCACTAAAACTAAAAGCCTTTGTGTATACGGGAATATCTATGTACATGTTACATTGAAGCTACTTTATTCTTTGTGTGGGGTGTCAAATATTGTAAGCAGTCTGACTTTATTTCACTGTGCTGCTTTAATTATAAGATGCTTTAAATGTAATTTTACTGTATTTTTGCTATCTTCTATATAATCTGTCTTGCTTCATTAAATACATTGTAACCACTTATTTCCTTTAAATAAATAATTCTTTTATTTTCAAAGAATTACTGCTTGTGTGTTCATTCTTGAGCTGAAGGCTGGATCTGTCCTTTCAGGGATTACCAAGACTAGCTTGCTCTGGGGAGCCCTCTGCAGGCTGGGCACAAGCCTCCTGGTAACACCCTGGCATTTCCTTTAGGGCAGGCCACAATCTTGTTATTCTTTGGTTAAACTGAAAGTGCCATTGTAGACTAACATCATTGACATCTAAAATTTTAAGGTAACAGCATGGGCAGATTGCTGTGCCTGCACAGAGCTCCAATGAAGTCCATGAGACTCTGTGTGAATGCAGTTGGTCACTCACAAAAAAATGTGCAGAATTGAAGCTTTAATTAGTTTTTTCAGTCCTACTCTTATTGGCCTTTTTTCATACTATTTTAGAATTTCTGTACTAGTTTAGAGTTTTTAAACATCAAATGTTTGAATTAATAAGTTTTGTCCTGTTCCCTCCACCCCAACCCCAGCATGCTAATTCCTCTGCTCTACCATGTAAGGGGTTTGATTTCTGATTCAAGTTCCTTACTCTCCAGGCCAGCAGGAGGTAAATTACTTTGCATCACTCTGTAAGGGTGAAACTAGCTGGTTTAAGAGCAATGATTATTGGTTCCAAAAGTAAAATTGTCACCATTTCAAACTAAATTTTAGCCCCATCATTGCATGTTCCACCAACTCACAACTTTATCCTAAGCTGTACTACATCCTTGTGGACTTCCTTCTCTTTCTGATGGTGTGCTGGTTGTTTTCTCTCCTTGGTCTCTAGTTCTCCTCTGTTATCTGTCTCCTCATGTCAGTTCCAACTTCTCACATTTGCTTGTTTTCATCACTCCTCTGTCTTCCTTCTACAATCTCTTTCCTTCGTTCTCATACCATCACTCTCACATTCCTCCAAGCAAGCAGGACATCAGTCAAAAGACACAGAGGCACAGCAGAAGCAGACTAGTAGTGTGAGGAAGGTGCGGTAGCACTCCTGTAATGTTGGGAGAATTAGAAGGTGGTGTCTAGTGGAGGAAGTTTATAATTTGGGAAAATGGGATGGAGACTGGGAGATCAGGTAATCCATTTAAAAACGAAGGGAGGTGACAACCTTATTCAAAGGCAGTCTCATTCAGCTTTCTGCGCTTGTATGAAAGAATGTTCTTTAAGCACAAATGAAGAATTTAGACCTGGTGGGTGAGACCATTTATGGGAGCAACTTCTGTTGGTGAGAGAGACAAGCTTTCATGCTAGACAGAGCTCTTCTGCAGGTCTGGGAAAGGTACTAGTGCCATGTCTACACTAGCACTTATGTCATCAAAACTTTTGTCACTCAGGGGTGTGACATAAATTTTGCCAGCATAAGCACTCGTGTGCACAGGGCTATATGGACGGGAGACGCTCTCCTGCTGACATAGCTACTGCCACTCATTGAGCTGGTTTTATTATGTCGATGTCATCAGCCTAATGCGGCTACATGAGCACTCTTATAGTGGTACGGCTGTGCAGCTGTAAGCTTGTAAGTGTAGGCAGAGCGTCACAGCTAAATACAAGATAGAACAGATAGTTTAGCATAAGCAGTTAGCACATGTACTAACATACCATTCAAGGTGAAATGGCCTGTTAACACCCCTGTAGTCACAGAACTGTTGGGATTTAACCACAGGGGACGGGGATCACTAGATAATTGCCCTGTTCTGTTCATTCCCACTGAAGCATCTGGCATTGGCCATTGTTGGAAGACAGGATACTGGGCTAGATGGACCATTGGTCTGACCCAGTATGGCCGTTCTTATGTTCTTTTGACAAAAAGGGGGTTAGTGGGTTACAGATTGTTGTAATAAGCCATAAACCCAGTGTCTTTATTAAGACCATGATTTTTAGTAGTTAGCAAAGTTATGAATTTAAACTCCCAGGCTCATCCTTTGAAAGTGTTGTGCAGGTTTCCTGTGAGGATGAGGATTGAGAGGTCAGATACAGAGTGATCGCACTAAGTGTTCACCCACAGGGACATGGTGCTTTTGTCTTATTTTCCTGTGTGAGTTCATTCGAGAGAGTACTGATTGGTTTCACACACATATTTGTTATTGGGGCATTTAATGAACTGGATGAGGTACACCACATTTTGTGACAGGCACATGTAGGCCCCATGGATCTGAAAGATGTGTTGTGGAGGATGTTGATCATAGTAGCAGTGGGAAAATATTTGCAGGTTTTGCATCTGTTCTGGCAGGATCTGGTGCTGCTTTGAGTTGTTGTGTCCTGGTCTATTGGGAACTTGCTTCTGATGATGAGCTTGGAGAGATTGGGGGGTTGTTAACATGGGTGTTAAAGGGCCATTTCACCTTAAATGGTCCCTTAAAATATGCACTATTTGTTCAATCTTGTATTTAGCTGTGACACTCTTTGTACCTTTCCCTAGGGTGACCAGACAGCAAGTGTGAAAAATCGGGACGGGGGTGGGGGAGTGATAGGAGCCTATATAAGAAAAAGACCCAAAAATCGGGACTGTCCCTATTAAATCGGGACATCTGGTCACCCTACCTTTCCTAGACCTGAAGAAGAGCTCTGTGTAGCTTGAAAGTTTGTCTCTCACTGACAGATGATACTATGATCATGAGGTGGTTTTCCCAGGGTAAGGCTCATCCATTGCACTCCAGGTGTGCTGACTCCTGTGATTTCCCCAGTTGCAGGAAACTCAACTGCATAACTTGTAGTAGTGGGAAACTGTTTGCATTTTCCCCTGAGAAAATAATAAACAGAAGTTGGTTCAATAAGAGATACTACTTCACCCACCTTGTCTCTCTAATATCCTGGGACCAACATAGCTACAACAATACTCTATATAGAATATAAGTTTCTAATTGATTGCACTCATGAATCATGTAATTAGATGTGTAAATGCTGTCATGTTCCTCTGCATTTGACTTCAGGCACAAAATTAATTAGATGCTGGATCAAGGCCTCTTCTAATGTCCCCCTCACAGACAAAGATGTCTATGACACCATAATAATGATTACTAGCATGCTGAACTTTAATACTGCTGTTAAACCTATGCTTCTTTATTCTGAAGGCCAAACAGACATTATTAATGACATTTGATTTCTTACAGAAATTGAATTTGTGCCACTGCACTTAAATTAATAAAAAATGGTTGGTTCATGGTGAACTGGATTGCTTGGGACATTAATAATGGGATGTTAAGCCAGTCAACTTTCAGTCACTGTTTGTAATCTGGCCTATTTCAATAGTGACAAATTTATTTCATGGCTATTTGGTAGTATATTCTTTTTAGTATATTCTCTATATAGAGATTTTAGTTGAAACAAATTTGGTAGTTG
The DNA here is from genome assembly GCA_033296515.1 of Macrochelys suwanniensis. NCBI lineage: Eukaryota > Metazoa > Chordata > Testudines > Chelydridae > Macrochelys > Macrochelys suwanniensis. The sequence goes on from CM065780.1 coordinate 46,325,660, forward strand.
CAGTTCAGTTTCTAGTAAACTAGTGTCTACTTAACAACCACTGAACTTGGCCCTTGCTGATTACTTTGGTGTAGTCTCAGTAGAAAGGCAACTGAACAGACACAGAGACTAACCTGAAGACGATCCTTCCAAATCAGGATTAAAGGACACTGATGGGATAATGTTGGAAATTTGACATTGTTATAGCTGGCTGTACCATAATTGTAAGGATTGAGTTCAGTCTCCAGTGCTATCAAACTAGCATATTTTACAAACAGTAAACTCACTTTAAAGGGACACTGACCACTTAGTTGTAGTTCAATTTTAAACTTGTAAAAATAGTGAAATTTAAGACCAACAGAAATGTTTTCAGAATTCTTTTTTAAAATTCTATTGAAAGCACCTCTTAAAAGAACCCCCTCAAAATTTCCCTTCGGTGTTTGCAAACCAAAGCATTACAGTTCTAAGAACCTGAAAGTGAAAATAAATATAAAGAAAAGTGAAACTAAATTCAGTTTCATTGAGTGATGATGCCAAAAGAAAATAGAGGGTATAAATGGTGACAAGGAAATTGGATATTTACCATTCCTTCTCTTTTAATAATCTGACGTATCAGGCAGAAGTGTGTTTGATTAGCAAATATGGGATCTAATTCCTGCTTCTGCTACAGCTGCTTTTAGCTGTTCTGCGACTGTGAAGCATCTGAAAACCCAGTTGTAGAATCCCTGGGTGGCACAGAACCAAAGAAACACCCTCTCCTGGCTGGGTGTAGGGAACATTGCCTGGGACAAGGGAGTTTGAGTGTAGCATTTTTACTGCCTGGTGAGCCCATTGTTGCCAGGATGGCTCCTGAGACGGTGGGGGGGGGGCATTTTACAGTGAGTGCCAGATAGGCCCCTGGATAGCTCCAGAATCACAGGAGCTCAAAGTTAGTGCATAACCAGCCTTGCTTTTCCTGTAGCAAGTTCAGCTTGGCTAGAAGAGTGATTCAAGGACAAGATTTTCAAATTGACAGCATCTCTTTAAACATTTGAACCAGTTACTATAAACAATGGTATTTGAAAACAAACAAACAAACCCTCACATCCTAAGAGATGAAATCCTATTGTGGCTATTGGGTTGCTCATTAATCATTTTTCTAACGTAAGCTTTACATTTTCAGTCATTGAACATTGTTTAATTTCAAACATATTTTAATGGGCAGAACTCTGAAGAGTTTATTCTGGGACTGACAACAACCTTAATGGATGCAGGAGCAGGCCATGCTTTGTACAATTGCATTTTGTTGTGGAGGCTTAAACCTACAGAGAGATTTTGCATGTTACATGTAAGACATGCACAAACAGGAGCAATTTACAGCAGAGACCAAGGTTCAGAAATTGCAGGGGAGAATGAACACATGCTCATCCATAAATAATTTGCAGTTTCATTTTTAAATAGGTAAAACGTGGTTCACAGATGAGAAAGGACATGATCTATATGAATGAAAGCAATGGATTCTGAAAATAAGCAGGCATTGTAGGAAGATTCTAAATATCCATCTGATAAATGCTATTGTGCTACTACCTCTGCTGTTTTGATTGAAATAACCAGCGATATTTTTGCAAGGACCTACTGCTGCACGTACTAATGGAGATTTTGCCCTGTTAAAGGGAATACAATTATTCAATTTAGACTCTAAATTTAACCTATTTTAAAATTGACAATCTGACTGGGAATACATTTAAAACTCACCACTGCCTTGTTTATAAAAAGCTACCATTTAGATGTGGCAAACCAGAAAAATAAGTAATTGCAAACAATGGATCTTGTAATTCAAACATTTATTTAAAACTATAGAAACATGTTTTGGTGTGCTCTTTAAAGCCAGATACAGGAATAGGCATAATCTTGTGTCTGCTTCCTGTTGTTCACACTTGCTTTTTTGATAGTTTATTTTATGAAGTTCACATAATGCTGAAAGTTTCAAGCCACCAGTAAAAAAACCCAAACCTACTGAATGGCAAACACTCCAAGCTTTTCCTTCTTAACAAAGTGAGTTATTAGAGTTTTGTTTTCAAGTAGCTTAATGCTTCATATTGAATCAAGATTTTTAAATTGCATTAGCAAGACTTTTTTGAGTCAGAAAAGAGCAAATAGGAATTATTTTGTGGAAAGGCAAGTCATAACTTAATTATTGCTTTCTTTTATATGTTGAAAGTGTGAATTCATCTGCATCTTCAGCATAATGCAATTTACTTGGTGCTCTGAGATCCAGTATGTATTATCAGCTGTTATACAAGGACATAAAACATGACATCCATGGCAATTCTCTGGAGTATTTTTTGTCTTCTTGTTCAACTTTAATTTGTAATCTTTTTTTTTTTTTTTTTTTTTGGCAAGTCAAATGTCAATAATTTGATGTTTGTTTGTGAAATTTACCGTTTTAACTCCTACAAGCTGCAAAACTGTGCTAATGGGAGCATGATCCAACCTATTTTTATCAAGGTGCACAAAGTGGACTTTGCTACCTGGAACAGAATGAGAATAAAAATGGTAATAGTTGAATAAAATACTGTTTTATTATAATAGATAATTGGATTAAGGCAGCATCCTGATTTTCCAGCAATTTGTCTAAAACTGTCCACTAACTACATGAATTTAACTACATGTATATTTTTATCATTTAAAAAAAATATTATAGCAACAAGGCATGACCAGCTAAGTGGTCGAATTAGACCTGTACTTTTCTGCTTCCTAGTACCTCAAGAGAATGATTTTATCATGATAACCACCCATTCATGTTTTGTTGCTTTCTTAAAAACACATCAAATAAAATGCCTAGAATCAAATGTAATGGCAGAGTACAGACTGATGCCAAGATGTCAACAAGCAAAACTCAGGCCCAATCCTTTTCCTACTGCAGTCCAAGGCAAAACTCTCATTGGCTTCAATAGGAACAGTTCAGGTCTTAGTTCCCCCTTGTACAATGCAATGACACTTACAGACTCTGTTTACATAGAAGAATCATAAACAAGCACAGGCTATATTCCAATTTGGGAATCCTCAGGGCTCTACCAGAGATGAAGAGGACCTCTCTGAAGTGTAATAAGAAAAAGCTGGGGGAGGGAAAGATTATTTTAAAATAAAACACATATGCTTACCTGGGCCTAAAATCAAAGTCCCCCCTTGCTGAGCTGGATCTCCCTGAAAATCAAAAGCAGGGCCAGTCATTGCTCTCCACATACTTCTGATACTTCCTGACAGCAAGTTTGATTTCACATGCGGGCTCTGCACTAAAACATTAGAGGATATCTTACAACAAAATACATTTTATCAAAAGTAGATTAAAATATTACTAGATAATTTCATCAGTGTCATAATAGAAATCTAGATAACAACAAAATATTATTCCTTAGACATATACAGTACTTTACAGCTGTTAAAACAGACCAAAAAAAAAAAAAAAAGAGCAGAAGAATGGCCATACTGGCTCAGACCAGTGGTCCATCTAGCCCAGTATACTGTCTTCTGGTAGTGGCTAATGCCAGATGCTTCAAATGGAATGAAAAGAACAGGGCAATTATCAAGCGATCCATCCCCTATCATCCAGTCCCAGCGTCTGGCAGTCCGAAACTAGTCTACTGCATAAAGGAAGTCAGCTCCATTATAATAAGGTCCTGATTTGGATCTCATTTGCATCTATGTAAATCAGGTGTAACCACCAAAGTCAATGAAGTTACACCCGTGCAAAAGTAGGATGAGATCAAAATCAGGCAATAAGAGTCTGTATTTCCCCATTATTGGATACATTACTAAGAATAGACATATCAATGGATTTAACAGGCTCATTTCTCTACTGTCTTAAAACTAATAATCTATAGACTGCTCTATTGATGTTGGACCTCATGTTGCCTGTGGGTTTCCAGCCTTCTCTGCTTTTATGTGAACTCCTGGTATTTTAAATGTAATGCACTAAATTAATAAGATCTTAAACTAGGGCTTCATCCTGCACCACTGAACTCAACGAGAGCAGGATCAAGCCCATAGTGAGCCTCTTCCAAAGACCAGAAAGCTCCTTTAGAATGATGTAGTAAAACATTCAGCATTGTTGTAGCGTAGCACACTGAGCATGTACATTAATCTATTATTGTTATGCTGACAGAGCATTTTAAATGAAGTTTTCTGTGAAAGAAATCAAGGGCAGAACATGGTTCCTACCTGATGTGGCTGCTTCGCCTCTTTTCATGCCAAGTATTTTATAAATCTCCCTCTCTGGATCAACATAGATTTCATGGGGATACCCCGTCAAACTACAAAATGGCTGCAAGATACGTATGTACATAAAATAATTATATGAAATTTGAATGGTTAGTAAAAAAAAAACTTATGAAAAATACTGATTTTGAAACTCTCTGAATCCTTCATATTAAGCCTAACCAACACTAAGTGCCAAATCGTGAAGTTCTGACTCAAACAAAACTTCCACTGAAATCAGTGGGAGTTTTGCTTGAACAAAATCTGCAGGATTTGAACCTAAGATTTCGCCAATATACCACAATTAGACGCCTGGTGTGGTGGCCCACGCGCCTGTAATCCCAGCTGCTTGGGAGGCTGCGGTTGGCGGATCTCTCAGGGGTTCTAGGCTGCTGTGCGCTATGTCAATCGGGTGTCCGGTGCTACTGACAGCTTGGCCAGCGGGTAGTTGGAGGACTGGCTAGAACAACATGTCTGACGTGTTGTGATCGGCGCGCCCTCTGTGAGGGCTGATGGACCGATCGGTGACAGTAACTACAATTAGAATTGCTTCATGAAAAGTAATAAGGGCCTGTTTTTAAGGGCTGGTGAGCATCCACCGCTCCACTTGACGTCAATTAAAATCACTGGTCTGAAAGCCAACCCCTAATTAACTATATGAACTTGTTACAAGCATAATACAATATATCATTTACCTTACTGAGTATTTTATTTACCTTAATGTGATGGTGAGATGACTGTCCAATAACTATCAGTCTCACTTTTGCATCCTAGAAAACAAATACAGAATATAGATATAAAAACTATTAAATAAGGACTGAATTTTTTTTATGCATATCAGCAAAACAATAATAGTATTTTAGCTTAATGATCTGGGGGCATAGGACACAAAAGGTACTGAAGTCAATTAAAATCACGAATAACTATTTCTCAATATCAAAAACCTGTATTAATTAACAGGGCTACATTTCCATTAATTTTTGAAAAAGTAATGTTGGTAGGTAGCTTTTTTTTAACCTACAGATGAATATCTGTTTTATTTTCTGTTGCATCTATAGGATTAAATTTTCATCTGGCTTCAAAACTGCTTACAACTTTTTACTTGCAAAACTTCACACTCGTGTCTGCATCTGAAAAACTGTATTTGCATATTAGAGTGTCTACCTGATATGCATGCACAAATACACATTTCTGTATGCAAAATACATTCACGTTCACTGTTAGGTAAATTTTTTGCAGGTGCAACATCGGGAATTGTGTCTAAAACCTTGGCCCATAATGTTAATTAATGTAGACTCCTTTCACTCAGTAATGCATTCACACAAATCATTGAAACTAAGGGTTATTAATATCCTCTAGCACTGTACTCCTTCCATAAACAATTTGAATAACTTAGCTGGTTGACAAAAGAAGTCATCCCACAGATGATGACATAATTATTACTCAAAATACAGAAGACTATAATTCTGTTATTGTCATCTGAGAAGCTAGTTGTTAAAAAATCCTATTAAATATGATTGATTCAGCACTTTAGCAAAAACGTGCTTATGTCCAAAGAGAAAGTGCACCCCCTCTCACTTTAAGGGTATGTCTACACTATGAGAGTAGTTCGATTTTTGTTAAACCGAACTTTTGAAACTGATATTACAAAGTCGAGCGTGTGAATCCACACCAAGGACATTAATTCGAGTTTGTAAGTCCACACTAACGGGGCAAGAGTCGACATTGCAAGTGGTGCACTGTGGGTAGCTATCCCACAGTTCCCGCAGTCCCCGCTGCCCATTGGAATTCTGGGTCTAGCCCCCAATGCCTGCTGGGGCAAAAAATGTGTTGAGGGTTGTTTTGGGTAAATGTCATAATTCGACCCTCACTCCCGCCCTCCCTCCGTGAAAGCGCCGGCGGGCAATCAGTTCGCGCACTTTTCTGGTGATTGACAGCGCGGACGCCACAGGACAGCGAGCATGGAGCCCTCTGCGATCATCGCTGCTGTTCTGTCCGTTGTCAATACCTCGCGCCTTATCGTCCACCTTTTCCAGAGGCAGATGCTGATAAATAGGGCGAGGAGGCAACGGAAGCGCCATGAGGACATTAACTCTGAGAGGGGAACTGAACTCTCACAAAGCACGGGACCCCGGTCCCTGGACATCATGGTGGCAATGGGTCACGTTGATCCTGTGGAACGGCGATTCTGGGCAAGGGAAACAAGCACTGACTGGTGGGACCGCATAGTGCTTCATGTCTGGGATGAATCCCAGTGGCTGCAAAACTTTCGGATGCGTAAGGGCACTTTCCTGGAACTTTGTGAGTTGCTGTCCCCTGCCCTGAAGCACCAGGACACCCGAATGCGAGCAGCCCTGACTGTCCAGAAGCGAGTGGCCATAGCCCTGTGGAAGCTTGCTACGCCTGACAGCTACCGGTCAGTCGCGAATCAATTTGGAGTGGGCAAATCTACCGTGGGGGTTGCTGTGATGCAAGTAGCCCACGCTATTGTTGACCTGCTGCTCTCAAAGGTAGTGACCCTGGGAAACGTGCAGGTGATCATAGATGGCTTTGCTGCGATGGGATTCCCAAACTGCGGTGGGGCTATTGATGGAACTCACATCCCTATCCTGGGACCGGACCACCAGGGCAGCCAGTACATTAACCGAAAGGGCTTCTTTTCTATGGTGCTGCAAGCACTGGTGGACCATAAAGGACGTTTTACCAACATCAATGTCGGATGGCCGGGGAAGGTTCATGACGCTCGTGTTTTCAGGAACTCTGGTCTGTTTAGACGGCTGCAGGAAGGTATTTATTTCCCCGACCACAAAGTAACTGTTGGGGATGTGGAGATGCCTACAGTGATCCTCAGGGACCCAGCCTACCCGCTAATGCCCTGACTCATGAAGCCGTACACAGGTGCCCTGGACACTGAAAAGGAGCTCTTCAACTACTGGCTGAGCAAGTGCAGAATGGTGGTGGAGTGTGCTTTTGGACGTCTCAAAGGGAGATGGAGAAGCCTATTGACTCGCTCTGATCTCAGCCAAACCAATATCCCCATTGTGATTGCAGCTTGCTGTGTGCTCCACAATCTCTGTGAGAGCAAGGGGGAGACATTTATGGCAGGGTGGGAGGTTGAGGCAAATCGCCTGGCTGCTGATTACGCACAGCCAGACACCAGGGCAATTAGAAGAGCCCAGCGGGACGCGCTGCGCATCCGGGAAGCTCTGAAAGCTAGCTTCCAGAGCGAGCAGGGTAACCTGTGACTATTACCTTTCTGTAAGCAGAACCTGAACCTGCCTATGTTTCTTTACCCAGTTAATGTTGCATATCCTCTCCAATTTCGAAAAACCTTCCCCCCCTTCACACACTGCTTTAAAAATATAATAAAGGAAACATTGTTCATTAAAACCGTCTTCTTTATTAAGGATTTCTCTGTAAAGGGTTGAAACTGGGATGCATACTGCGGTTGTGGAGTGGGTGGAGTGATGGAAAGGGCGCTTCCAAACTCGGGGAATGACAGGCTCCTGCTCCTAGAGCAGTCCGCAGTGGTGGACTGCTTGTTTCAACGGAGCCTGCCACCCCTCCTGTTTGCAACTCTGTGCGGGGGGGCCTGTGTGACTTTGTGGCCATGGATGGCGGTCACAGATCCCTTGCTGCATGGCTCTGTCATTCAGGCTACTGACCGCTGCAAAAGATCTGCAGCCGCCCCCCCCACCAGAAACTCACTGAGCCCCCCCGTACAGAACATGAAAACCACCTCCCAGAATGACCATGGTGCCTAGTGAATGCAATGCGAGTGTGAGTTTCTGGTGAACCTGTCCCCCTGCCTCTGCCCTGGTACAGGCGCCTATTGTCTCCAATTACAAACCGCCTTCCACCCCCCCTCAAACACACCGTCCTGTAAAAGAAAATCAAGGAAACAGCACTTCACAGAACAACATTTTTTATTAAGGGCAACAGAGTTATGAGATGAAACTTGGATGGGGGCTAGGGTGGGGAGCGGTTGGAGGGAAGGAAAGGACCCATCAAATCTTTGGGAATGAGAGCCTTCTGCTACTGGAGCAGTCCGCAGGGGTGGAGTGATTATTTACACGGCCCCTGCCGCCCCTCGTTCTCGTGACTTTGGGTGAGGTGGGGATTGGACTTTGATGCGGGGGAGGGCGGTTAGAGATCACATAGAGCGGTGCTCTTTCCTCCTGCCTCCAGTCCTGCAGAACATCTACAAGGCGCTGGAGCATGTCCGTTTGCTCCCGCATTAGTACAAGCAGCGTTTGAGTCGCCTGCTGGTCTTCCTGCCGTCACCTGTCCTCACGAGCTTCAGCCCTCTGCTCCCGTTGGCTGGATGCTCGCTCGGACCGCGAGATGTCCTCTCTCCGCTGTGCCTCCTCATTTCGGGAACAGACCATCAATTCAGAGAACATGTCGTCCCGAGTTCTTTTTTTGCGCCGCCTGATCTGCGCAAGCCTTTGGGATGGGGATGCACGGGTAGTGTGGGAGACACTCGCAGCTGTGCGATGGGAGAAAAGGGATTGAATTCCTCAGAAAGATACATTTTCCCGAACAATGCCTATACTCTTTCCCTGGGAAAAAGACCATGCACAGTACCTATCACATGTGCACTCAGTACAAGGTCAAGTATTCCGTCTTTATATTGAGTGCCTGCAGTCTTGGTGTACAGATCACACTAGCGGGGCTGGACACTGGAATTCGGCTCCCGGGAGACCATGGTAAGCCGCACACTTTGCACTGCTGAGTGCTTACTTCACAGCAGTGGTATACTCCCCTGTTTCAAGCACAGTTCCTAGCGGTGGCCAGTTCCTGCTGCTTGCAAAACCGCTCAGCTAGAACGGTTCGCCTCCCCGTTCCAACTCCCCCCCACGTGGCTGGTCCCGGGAAATGTCCCTGCCTGCTGCCTGTGAGCCGCTGAGTTTGAACGGTTCGCCTCCCCGTTCCAACTCCCCCCCACGTGGCTTGTCCCGGGAATGTTCCTGCCTGCGAACCGCTAAGTTTCAACGGTTCGCCTCCCCGCTCCCGCCCCCTCCCCCCCACATTGCTTGAAACCGCCGGGTAGCATTATTTAAAGGGAAAGGAAAGCAGTCACCATACTAAAAAAAAACCTAATTCAAACCAGGGCACCATGGCTGATATCACTCTGATGAGGATTACGGAGACAGAAAAAGACTGTATGCTGCGTGAATGCCAGCAAACACCAGGGCCGTACGCCGCCATGCTCTGCAAGGCAATGATACCGGAATTCCTGCTGCTAGCCTGGCGCGGAAAAGTTTCCTACCATGGAGGAGACAATAAGGCCGCTCTCCCCGGGAACCTGATGCAAAGGCTTTCACTGTACCTCCAGGAGAGCTTCGTGGAGATCTCCGAGGGGGATTTCTCCTCTATCCCCAAACATATTGACAGACTTTTCGACTAGTTGCACTGGAAACGACTCAAAACTAAAGCGCCTAGGGCAAAGTAAGCAATAAAAACCCATTGCTAACATACCATGCCGATTCTATTCAAAATAAATGTTTCAAACACTGACCTGATGATCCTTCGCCTGATTCCTGGTCTGGGTTACTGCCTTGGGAGGGTTGGTAGGGGATCTCAGTCAGGGTGATGAACAGATCCTGGCTGTCGGGGAAATCAGCGTTGAAAGCGCTGTCGACTGCCTCGTCCTCCTCCTCTCCTTCATCTTCACCGTCCGCGAAAACCTCCAATGAAGTGGCCGTAGATAAGACCCCATCGTAGGAGTCCACAGACACTGGTGGGGTAGTGGTGGCTGCACCTCCTAGAATTGCATGCAGTGCCTCGTAGAAATGGCATGTTTGGGGCTGGGAACCGGAGCGTCCGTTTGACTGTTTGGTCTTGTGGTACGCTTGTCACAGCTCCTTGATTTTCACGCGGTACTGCGTTGCATCCCGGGTGTATCCTCTCTCCGTCATGGCTTTTGAGATCTTCTCATAGATCTTCGCATTCCGTTTTTTCGATCGCAGCTCAGAAAGCACGGACTCATCGCCCTACACAGCGATCAGATCCAAGACTTCCTGATCAGTCCATGCTGGGGCCCTCTTTCTATTCTGTGATTGCATGGTCACCTCCGCTGGAGAGCTCTGCATCGTTGCCAGTGCTGCTGAGCTCGCCACGAAGTCCAAACAGGAAATGAGATTCAAACTGGCCAGACAGGAAAAGGAATTCAAATTTTCCCGGGGCTTTTCCTGTGCGGCTGGTCAGAGCATCCGAGCCCGGACTGCTGTCCAGAGCGTCCATGGAGTGGTGCACCATGGGATAGCTCCTGGAGCCATTAGCGTCGAATTCCGTCCACAGTAACCCGAATTCGACATGGCCATGTCGAATTTAGCGCTACTCCCCTCGTCGGGGAGGAGTACAGAAATCGAATTAAAGAGCCGTTTATGTCGAAATAAATAGCTTCGTAATGTGGACGGGTGCAGGGTACATTCGAGTTAACGCTGCTAAATTCGACATAAAGTCCTAGTGTAGACCAGGCCTAAGAGTCCCAAGGTGCTGCTCCATCTGGAGTTTGTTGTCCCTGAGGATCTCAGCCTTTCTCACCAGCCATATGCTGATGCTGGGAGAAAAATGTGACACAGCTTCAATCAGCAGAATAGAAAGAGTCAGACTGAGCTTTTTAATTTAGCAGGCGAATCACCATTTTATGTCCTACTCACCAACAGGAGCTGGGTACTTAGTTCTTTAGGAAAGCAGAAAAACCCCAAACAACAAGATGTAATGCTATCTGGTGCAACAACAAATTCCTTCTAAACTCTCACGGGCAGGTATAACAGAATAATTGCAGCAATCTGTGAAGACACTTAATTCCCTTCCCCATGGGCTTCCGGTCATCAAACCTCATGCAAGGAATTACAGATGCGGGTGAACCCTGCTACTCCTGTCTCCCCAAACACACGCGAACACAGACAGGTTAAGGGCATCTGACTTACTTGTAACAAATTCTTGGGAATTTTTGCCAGATCTTCTACATATTCCTTGCAGGTGTAACATAAGAAATGCTAAAAAGGCAACATAGCCAGGAGGAGATATCAGAAACCAACACAATCGCGTGGCAATGAAACAACAAGGGACTTCAGACAGAACCCGAAAGGCCGCAGTTGGGAGGGTGGGTGCTTAGAAACTGGAAGCAGAAAGAAGCAGCGCTTATTAGAGAGGCCCAGCTGCCAAATTCGGACTGGGATCCAAGTTTTATCAAAGTTTGAGGACGCTTGGTGTGGGCTCTGGCTAATAAGCATTGGGGTCACTAGGACTAACAGAGAGGGCCAGCGCTTCTCAGCTGGGGCATCGGAGAACTAGTCTTATTTCAACAAGCACTTGAAATGAAACTTCTCTCCCCTCCCTTCAATGTGGAGTGAAAAGCGCGTGTCTCTGTCACAGCTCGGGGGCGGGGGGGCGTGCAAACAGGCTGCATGTAGCGCAATGTGTTCGCTTGTCTCGCCGCCCGTCCCAGCCCATTGGAAGGACACTTTCGGGTCAGGGAGCAAGTTATTAAACAGCGGTGTCCCGCTACGCAGGAGCCGCTTGCACGCGCGGATGGGACCAGCCCTTGAGAGCCCCCTTAACTCGGATTTGTTTTGCGCTTCTGCCTCGGCTCAGCAGGACGCAGCCTTGCTGGGAGCGGCTCCCCCCTCACCCGCACGAACACCACGATGGCTCTGTGCTCCCGGAACAGGGCCCCGAACGGGATCCTCTGCCCGTCGCCATCCACCACCAGGCGCCGGGCGGCGTCTCGCAGCTCCCCCGGCTCCCGCCCGCTGGGCCGCGCGCGATCTCGGGGGCTGATTTGCCGTGTGATCGGGGGTGCTGGGAGATTCGCCATGGTGGGGTTTGCGCTCTGCTGCTGGCTGGGCCGGGCCTAGCGGCCGGGCCCCGGAAAGAAGCAGCGGAGGGGCCGGTGCAGCGTCAGAGGAGGCTGTGCGATGAAGTGCCAACGCTGGTGGGAGGGCATCATCTCGCTTTCCTTTCTGGAGCAGATCCACTTCCAATCGCAGCAGGGTCAGCGGCTGAGCACTACACCAGCAGCCGCTTCCCTTCATTTGAGGAGGAGCTGAAGAGGCTGGTGTCTAAAAGATGCTGCCCAGAAATCTCTGCACCTAAAAGGGGTTAGAAATGCTTTGTTACCCTTACAATGAAAAAAACACGACAGGCTTCTCCAGCAGCATCCGCCAAACGCTGCACTCCTACTGTTATTGTAAACTGCAGGGCTTGGGATCCGTACTACAGGATAGTACTACAGAATTTTTTTAAAGGGAAGTGAGCAAATTTGAGAACTTCAGTTTTATAGTACATATAGACCTGCCTATTCCTGAAACGTCAGAGTGCTATTTTCACCACTGAAGTAAAACGCAACGTTTCCATTGACTTCAACAGGAGCAGGAGTAGGCACATAGTAGATAACAACAGTTCTAAACACACAGATTTTCATGTGCATGTATATATAACTAACAGAAAAGAAGAGACTAAACAGAATAGACTTGTTTAAAACAAGAAATTCATTAAAGGGAAGAAAAATATTGCAAATCTGACAGAATATTAGTGTAGTTATGCATGAGTAGTTGAAAATGGTGTTGGAAGAAGAACAGCACCTTCTGTCCACTACTTGGGAAAAATGATCATAAAAAAGTAAGGAAATAAGAGGAAAAGGAGAAAGCATTTCAGCCAAAAAATATTAGTTCCATGAACTTGCCCATGTGTAAGTCAATCCAATTCTGTTAAAACTTCTTACCAAAAAGACTTTAGAGCCCACATAAGGTACATTAGAGTCCCCTGTTGTTTTGACATTTATTACACATAATTTACCAAAAGGTGCATTTTTAGAAGTTATGTTACAATCCAAAATGCTTTCTGAATTATTTTTATTTATATGGCCTTTGATGTCAAATCCATAGAGGATTTCTGAATATTGTGAAAAATGATGTTCTGTTATGACTGGGAAAGGCCTTGTGTCATATGCCCTCAAAACTGTTCTCAGACCTATATCTGAGTTTTTCTGTTCACTTAGCAGTTTGTATATATTAGATCCTAAAAGCTTAGATTTAACAAAATAATACTAACATAGAGCACTTTGTTACCCTTACACTTTAAAGTGGGATAAGCACTTTACAAAGGAAGGTAATTGTATAGCACTTAGATGAGGCCCTGATCCTTGATCGAGGCTCCTAAATGCTATTGTAATATAAATAATAATCATCTCTGGTTTTACAGAGAGGGAAACTGAAGTAGAGAAAGTTTAATGCTGACGTTTTCACAAAAGATGGAGGCCGAAATAGCAGCCACTTTTGAAAATGTAGCTTCAGGCCCTGATTCAGAAAACCATCCAACTATGTGCTTAACTTTAAACATTGGTTTAAGTGCCATTGGCTTCAGTGGCAAAATTGAAAACAGAACCCAGGTCTATTGACTTCAGGTCAATTCCTGGTCTACTGGACCACACAGGGTACCTAAGAGCACTGGTTCACTAAATGCAATAGAGCATTCCAATATGGATTTGATTAGAGACATTCTCTTCCCACCCACCCCCAGCCTTTCCCCCTTTCTTTTCACCTTCTACATGCAGAAATGTTAATAACATTAAAATGTACAACTTGCCATATTGATGTTTACTATGTTGTCCTAAATTTGAAACACATTGTAAAATCTAAGCAGAATGGATAATAATTAGCACGTTGACATCTGTGCTTCTGTTTTTATCCCAAAATATAATTCAAGAGATATGCCAATCCCCCACATTTCCATACAAATGATACAAGTTTTTAGACATATTAATTAAAGGAAAAGAGAACACTGATGTCCAATGAGGAACACTTTTTCACAGAGTCACTTATGAAAAATACTGAATTAGCAGTTGAATTGTGTTGCACCTTGGATAGGAGATTCAGATTCCTGAATTCATGAGAAAAGAATAACATCACACAGATGTAGAACAACATACCTATTCTAGAGTGGCTAATGAAACAATGTAAATATGTAACCTGAATATTTCATTTGTATCAGCTGAATAGTGTGTTAAGAGAGAGCACTACTCCCTATAATAGTAACAGAGTGCATCCACTTAATGTTGTACAGTATATGCTTGTTTGCAAGGCAATATTATTTCCACTTTATTTCAACATATGTTATCTGGGACTTTACCTAGGCCATGTCTATACTACAAAATTATGTTGACCTAAGTTACACCAGCATACAGCCGCCGCAGTTATTATATCACTTGTGCGTATCCATACTATGCTTTTTGTGTCGGCAGTGCATGTGCTCACCAGAAGTGATGCGGAGTGCAGTGCACCCTGGGTAGCTATCCCATGTGCAACTCACCACCATCCAGTGCAGGGTGTTTAGGGAAGTTTTTGCAATGCCTCATAGGGCAAAAACAAGTCCTGCTGGGGTGACTGGGAGCATGGGTTCAACTTCCCATAATGCAGTGTTCTCCATCCCATAATTTCATCCGCATCCCATAATATTTCGTGCCTTTTTTCGAAATCCCCACAAGCCCATGGATCGCTGCCTGCCATCTGTGACAGAAGCATGGATCCTGCACTGCTCTGCACTCTATTGTGATGAGCATTGTGATTATGAGGCATCTGATCCTGCAGTATTTGCAGAGCAGCAAAAAGAGCCATGGGAAACATGATAATTTCTAGAGTGCTGTGGGACACAGAAAGAAACAATTCAAGATTGTTGGTGGCATTCATGGAGCAGCTGCAGATGGTGGAGTGCCAGTTCTGGGCCTGAGAAACAAGCACTGACTTGTCGGATTTCATTGTCATGAAGTTTGGGATGATGAGCAGTGACTGCAGAACTTTCGGATGTGCAAGGCCAAATTCCTGGATCTGTGTGCCGAACTCGCCCCAATCCACTCCCAACACAGGGATGCCAAAATGAGATCCGCACTGACAGCTGAGAAGCATGTGGTGGAAACTTGCAATGCCAGATTGCTACAGGTCAGTTGAGAATAAATTTGGAATTGGGAAATCCACCACGGAGGCTGTTATGATGCAAGTTTGCAGGGCCATTTATCGCGTCCTGCTATGCAGCACTGTGATTCTGGGCAGGACATAGTGGATGGTTTTGCAGCAATGGGCTTCCCGAACTGCAGTGGAGTGATAGATGGCATACATACTCCTATTGTAGCACCAGACTACCTTGCAACAGAGTACATCAACAGAGAGGGCTACTTTTCTATGGTAATGCAAGCACAGTGGTGTATCACCAGGGATGCTTTACCAACAGCAATATGGGCTGGTCAGGGAAGCTGCATCTTTAGGAACACAGAACTGTTCAGAAAGTTGCAATCAGGGACTTTCTTTCCAGACTGGTAGATCACCATTGGGAATGTTGAAATGCCAATAGTGATTCTGGTAGACCCAGCCTGCCCCTTGCTCCCATGGCTCATGAAGCCATACACCGGCTACCTTGACAGCACTAAGGAGCACTTTAACTATAGGCTCATCAGGTGCAGATGACAGTTGAATGTACCTTTGGTCATTTGAAGGCTCGCTGGCATTGTCTATATATGAGATTGGACATCAATGAAAAAAATATCCCAATGATTATAGCTGCCTGCTGTGTCCTGCATAATATCTGTGAAGCAAAGGGGGAAACGTTTCTACTGGGGTGGAGGTGGCGTGGCTCTCTGCTGAATTTAAACAGTCAGATAACATGGCTATTCAAAGAGCTCAGAGCTCAGAGAAGCTTTGAAAGAACATTTTAATCATGAGCCAGAGTAATGTATGTTACTGTAGTATGCTCTGTGATGCTGTATGGAATCTGGGAGACGCTTTATGATATTGGTGATACCGATATAAAATTGCAAGGAATCTGACCAGATATGCCGTGTGAGGTATCTGCGAAAATGTTATAATTTGCCAAATATGATAATCCTGCTTATATGTTTGTATCACCTTTGTATTATGAGTTATAGATATGTAGAATATATCTGTATTTCCAAACTTGTGTTGTGTTTCTGGGTGACACCACCAGACAGATTGGCATCAGCAGTGCCTAACCTGTTTAATGGCCCATCAAGGGTCATCAGCTGTACAATGAACCCATTGAAAGGAACCAGGGAAGACACCTTATGAGTCAGCAAGGCATGTGGTATGCCTGTGGACAGAGAACTCTAAGACTTCCATGCCATGTGCTGTTAGCTTGTGTTTGGGACAAAGGAAGTATAAACCACATGGCAAAAGAATATAAAAGGCACCTGCATCATCTCCATTTTGTCTTCAATCCTGCTTCTTACCTCTGGAGTAATTTTTCTACAAAGTGAAGTTCTGAACAAAGGACTGAATGACTCATCCAAGCTGTGGGTGTATTCCAGAGGGACTTTCAAGCCAAAAAACTCACCAATACTGCTAAGAATCTGATATATGGACTTTGAAGTCTCTGTATGTATCTGAATGCTTTATCATTTAACAACTCTCTTCTTGTTCTTTCTTTTTTCTTTATAATAAACCTTTAGTTTTATATACTAAAGGATTGGCTGGCAGCCTGGTATTTTGGGTAAGATCCAAACCTATATTGACCTGGTAATGTGGCTGACCTTTGGGGTTCAGAAGAACATTTTGTATATGTGAGCGAAGGTTTTTAAATAACTCTGACTGTACTGAACCCTACGTGCTGATTAGGAGCCAGAGAACTAGAGTGCAATAAAGGGGGCTCTGTGATTTCTTTTCTTTTTTTTCCTTCTTGATAACCAGTGTGGGGGATCAGAAGCACAGTCTGTGACTGGTTGGTGAGTGTACTTCAGTGTTAACCACCAGTATTTGGGAGAATCTGCTCTCCTTTTTGCAGCCTGCCCTGCCCTTGGCATTTTCAGTGAGGGCTGCCGCAGGCACCCTGGGTGACATGCTCTACCTGGCCTTTCTCTTTTGTGGTTCGGAATGAATCTTGTAGTGATTGCTGTGTATGTAGGAACATAACATTGTCAATGCACCTATTAATATTGTTTTATGGGTTCTGTGACACAGTGCAGCAACAGGAAATTGATCGCTATGAGACCAGATCATCACCAGTCAGCATATGTTGTGAACTAATAAGGATGAATTATGTTCCTAAATATAGAATTTTATTATGTAATATGAACCAGGCAATTAAAAAACACGTAGAACTTAATAAAACTTAATAAATTAAGGGAACAGAACTTATGAAGGGGAAAGAACAGTCATTTCCATTTCAGCAAAACATCCACTAACCGTGTCTTTCACAGGTCAGTGTATGTGAAGCTGTTTTTTTCTTTAATGTCCCTCTGGGTGGAGTGGTAGGGGTAGTGCACTGACCTCTGATGCCATGTGGAATATTGAGAGAGCATATAGGGAGGTCCTGATATAGAGTTCTCTATGGGCTGCAGAGGGAGGCGAGCATAGGATTGTTGAACTTGCAGGTACACTGGAGTCTGTGTTTGCTGTCTGAGAAGCACAAGCATCTCCTGCTGGATGTCCCTATCCTTTTCCTGCGCCTTTCTCTGCTCCACCCTATCCTTCTCCATGCTGTCTGCAAGGGTGATCATCCAGGCCCTGTGCTCCTTCTCTGATGCAGCACTGGCTTGCAGGATCTCCTGGAACATGTCATCCCAAGTACTCTTCTTTCTCCTCCTTATCTGGCTCAGGCATTCTGCAGGTGTGGAAGGGGAGACCTTCAAGGCCACAATACCAGCAGCTGAAGATACAACACACAGAGGTACCGTTGCCAGTGTATTCACAACAGAAATCAAAATTTAAGATACTGAACTCACTCCCCTTGATTCCCACAAGCTGTAAGCACTGCATTCCCAGTTCTCCTTGGGATCGATGAAGCACAGTGCCAGTCACAGCAATAGTCATGGTGAGTATGGCCCAGGGACGGGGGCATTGGGGAAAAGAGGGATAGTTGGGGATAGCTCACAGGCATGAATATATGTTTATAGGGCAATGAAACTGAATACTGACCCAATTTTCCACAGGTGGGGGTGATTTTAGCTGATATGTAACTCCTGAGAGTAACAGAGGCAGAGAAAGTACAGTTGCTGCTGGCATCTTGATGCTCCCCAGGGCCATATGCTGCTAGCCTGTGTGCTGCAATGGTGCCTGCTAAAATAATTGCTGAGTGCTGTGAGAAAGTGTCCTACCCTGGCAGAAGAAATAAGGCAGCCCTTCCCAGAAACCTTTGGCAGAGGATTGCAGATTACCTCCATGAAAGTTTCATCAAGATGTCTATGGCGGATTCAGGAGACATCCCGGTGCACATAAACAAACTGCTCCGCATGGCCCCCTCTGCCTAACTCTGGAGGAGAATGAAAAGCAGATAGCAACTTTACCTCTCTTGGTTGTTTCACTATCTCTTCCAGCCCAAGTAAAAGAGTAAATGAACAGATGTGTCCTGCTACTCTGGGGGCTCCATCCTTGTAATTTCAAAGCAAACTGCATGCTTACCAGAAGTTCTTTCCCCTGCTGCATCAGGCTCAGCCATGCTTGACTGTGGGGACTGGCTGGACTGTGATAGAGTCAAAAACATGTCCTGGCTTGCTGTGCAGCTGGATCCCTTGGTCGCCTGTCCCCCTACTCCTCCTTGCTGTTCATGGCAGGGGCTTGTGACTTGGGCTCCTCCGAAGTATTCACAGAGCTCTTGGGGGCATGTTGGGGTTTCCACCAAGGATGGCAGCAGCTCTTTGTAAAAGCAGCAGGTCTGCAACTCTGCACCAGATTGTGGCCTCCTTTGCCTTCTGATACACAGCTCCTTGACTCCTTGCCGCAGCTCCTTGGCTTTCAACTGGCACTGTTGCTGGTCCTTCTTGTAGCCTTTCTCCTTCAAGCTCTGAGCAATCTGCTGATAGATGTCAAAGTTTCTATGGCTGGATTGGAGCTGCCTCTTCTCCCCACAGACCCACATCACAGGCAAGTACTCTAACTGCTGAGCTAAAAGTTACAAGGTGGGTGGGCAACACTGCCTTCTCCTCTTGTGGTAGCTGAAATCTGAGTGGGACCCGCTCCGGTAGGCGGCCTCTGAGCATGCCTATCAGACAGGGCCCTGGTTAGGTTAGATGGACAAACACCTATCTTCCCCTGGTGTGTGAATTGCTCTGGGGTTTAGGCAGGAAGATAGGTGATCAGACACCTAGAAGGAAGCAGTAGTGTACATGCCCAGAGGCAGATACATAGGCATCTAGGAAACTTTTACCCTGAAAACTTAGGCACCAAGTGAGTTTAGGCCCCTACAGGGTTCAGTGGAAGTTTTGTGTATCACAGTGGAGTCAAAACTGGAATTTAGGTACTTAAACCCAAGACTAAAGCACCTAAGTCTGGGGTTTAGATGCCTAAGTAACTTTGTGGATCTGCCCTAGGAGTCCTAGATTTAAAAATATCATCTCATACTAAATACGAAAGTAATTCTCTAAATAAAAGTGACTACTGTTAACAGTGTCTTTAATAAAAATAAGGAAGAGCAATTAAGTAAATGAAAAACCTACATTTGCTGTAGCTGTAAATTTTGATGTGACGTTACTGATACATGTAGATCTATACAATAGATATATATGCTTCTTAAGGTTTTAAAAGTACACTTCGAATGATAATTTCTTAAATTATGGTAACAAAATACTTTCTCCAATGGTACAAAAATGATGTGCATCTACAATCCCTTTTCCAAGTGGTTCTCCCCTTATGATTATCTGTTCCTTATTAACACTCCCCTGTTGTTCTGTTATAGAAGCTTCTTGGCAGCATGCTGTTCTGGGAACTGGCCCTTTAAAACTGGCAGAGGGAGTCAGCTGTAGCCTTCAAAAGGTCACTTTGCAGCTAGCTGCTTCATCTCTCTCCCCCAGATAGAAAGTATTCTTATCTCCTGATATAGTTTTCCATTTATTATCCCTGAGGAGATGCTACATTTTCAGTCCCTACCCAACAATTTCCAGATAAGCTATTTGAACTTGCAACCTTTATTTCTGAGTTTAATTCTTATTTCATTGGTTTATTCGGAACTGTTCATGAGAATAAGGGCTACATGACTGGGCCCATAGTGAGAGTGTTTATATATAAAAAGAATTGTCTGAATTAGTCACCTCCTCCATTTCACCAATAATTTTAACACTATTAAAATATATTTTTCTTAAAGGGAAACAATCATAGTTATATGTGGAGAAAAGTAGTTTTATTCCCATGGATTTTGTCTGTATTTGGTTTCACAATGTTAACACTGGTGGTAGTTACTCTAGGGGTAACTACAGACTTCACAGCAAAACTAAACATAGCAATATCAAGCAAAATGTGCACCATGTAGATATTATCTAGCAGTATAAGCAGAGCCTTCATTGCACTTAATTAGAGCCCACAATTTTCCCTTCCTTTCTGTTATGGAGCTACCCACCCCATATGCTCTAAATGAGAAGCAGTGGTGACCAGCTGGATGTAAAGGAGATGCTGTTGAATCAAGAAAACTAGTAAATTACATGATGAGAAACCATTTCATTTTTCTTTTTTATCTAGTGCCACTGGTATGTATGGTGTCCAAAAGAATTATAAAAAATCAAGTTTCCCTCCCCCAAAGAAATTATTTAAATAGACTAAATAGAGACAACGCATGAGGAAAGGGATACAACATAAATACAAAGTGACTGAATAGTTTGTCATGTGTCTTGTTAGCATTAAGGGATATTAGAAAGTAAGCTAAATATTCTGAACATTTAAATTGTAATGTAAGTTAAATTAAAGGATTATGAGGTGAAGCATGAGAGTAGAAGGGGATTGGTTATGACATACTTACTTTGGTTTGAATTTAGCCCTGTTATTTAATGCTCCTACATTGGTGTCTGATTATCCAAACACATAATACACTTCTAAAAAGGTTAAGCATCGTAATTATTTTAAATAGAGAGAAAGTATTTTGCTCACAGCGAAGTAATCTGAAGCCAGCTTTCCCTCAATACTATGTTGCCTGTGGCTACACTGGAAGAACATACCATAGAGAATAGTTGTTCTATTTTTCTTCATATTCATATTTTCTGTGTATAAAGGAGAGATGGGTGTAATGGATTCAGTCAGGGTGGCTCCACTAGTTATAGCAGCTCTGACGCTTGGCTATGGTTTAGGAATTCTCTTCCTGGGGACAGTGAATGGTATAATACAGTAGCTGGAGGCCATAAGCTCTTGCTAACTTTAGCACAGATGCTTTGAAAAAGACCTTTTAAAATTTAATTTATATGTAAGGGTAACATCAATTTAATATAAGAGATGTCTCCTGTCCTGTCTTTGCTGGGGGATTAATTTAGGATCCAATTCCACTCCCAGTGTAGTCAGTGGAATTTTTGCCAGTGCCCAGTCTAGCAGGGATTTTTTCTACCTTTAATGACTACAGACCTGTGAGCCTATACACATGTATATTCCCTAATGAAAATGAATAAAATATGTTGCCCCATTAACTTTCTTGATTACATGTCTGCATGGGGTGATATATTTGCTTACCCCTGGACTATAAACTATATAGTTTTCACTTTTGTGCTCTTCCCGAATGAACAATAAAAGTGGTGGCCTAAAGGTGAAAGATTTTCTCTCCTATTACCAGTCACTTGAATTATCTAGTCATGAACTGTATGGAATAAAAATGGTGGCCTACAGGTGATGGTCTCCCCATCCCAGAATTGTAGTGGTAGCCTGAACCATTAGCAGAAAGACTGGGGGTGAAAGTAGGATGGGATACACATCAGAGAAGCCATGTAGATGGCCCTGCCTCCATTTCCCACCTGGCACTAGCAGGACTTCCCATCTCAGAGCAGCAACAGAGTTTGCAGCCACTCAAGAGAGGCTATGTGAGTATGAGTTGGATTAGTGGAAAGTGGTGATTGCTGCAGATGTGGCAAGGTATGTTCAAATTCTGTGCAGATCTCCAACTGATTTGAATGGGATTCCATAGAGTTTGAATTAGCACAAATAACTTATTACTTCTTTTCAGACTTTTACTTGGCAGTATTAAAGGGTAGCCAGCATTGGCACAGATAATTTTGTTATAAAACTACTAAGGCCCCAATCCTGCAAATTATGTTGTGTAAGCAGAACCCTACAGAAGTCAATGGGGCTTGCTGTGGGTGTCTATGAGGCATTCATTGTAGGACCAAGGCATAAGTGCTGAAGGTTCCAACAAGAATTTTTGAACAGTGGATATCAGTTGTTCTTTCTTGTGCCAACAGAGTAATTCTACTCAGAAGGAGAAATTATATGATCCCAGTGTCAAAGGCTGATATGGAAATATGGCAGAGATTGCTTTGTATAAAATGTTGATGTATGAAACAATTTAAAGGCAACAAAATGTAAGTATTTATGGAAATAAGTTTATAAAGGCTTAGCAAGAAAAATGCAAGCAGATTCTAACAGAGCTTTTTGCAGGGTGGAAGTGATATGATACAGGGTGGGCTCAGCCTGGTGATTCTCTTGTAATTTTCTTTTCTTGTTTTAGTTTTCTATTCTTCTTCATGTTTGAAATCATTGGATGTAAGCATGGAAGGTTGTTGTATGAGTTGACTCAATATAAAGAACCATGGCATAATAAAACAACAATATGTGAGTTAGGATAGCAAACATAAATGACTTTTACCAATTTGCAAACATAGCATTGGATCACTCACAGACACTTCAATTATGGAGGAGTGTGTTACTATTGATGTTAATGCATTTTTATTCATGATTTTATTCATGTACTTAGAAATGTACATTTTACTTGCATTTACTGCATTTCCCCCTTTTATTTGTTAGCATTGTGTGTGTACATAAAATTACACATTCTAATAGAAATATATGTATCAAGAAGAAAGATTAATGAAAGTACTGAGAAATAGGGCAAAATATGGAACTATATAAATAATTCATCTTCATTAAGAAGTTAAATAGTATCTTTTGAAGCAGATTAACAACCTTGTTGAAGCAAATAATGCAATTATGAAGGAAGCGGAAGAACGGAAGGAAGATTTCTTATTTAAACATAGACATACTATAAATATACTGCAATAGGCCAGATCCTCCAGCCTTTGTGAATTAAAAGCTAAAGTGAACTACGGCCATTTTACTTCTGAATGAGAGAGATCATCCGTATAGGGGTTTACAACAGTTCACTGTGCTTTAAATTCACACCTTTATTTAATTTGTTTTTACTTTCCTAGTGTCTCTGTGTAGACATGCCTCAGTACAAGTTAAATTACAGTAACCATCTAGTTTCTAACTTGGTAAGTAAGAGCTTGTCTAAAGCCTGAAAGCTAGGGTGTAAATTTAAAGTGCAATAACTATTCCAGAATAACTCAGTGTGGACACAGTTGAATCCCACTTATTTAAATTTAAAGTGGATTAAGCTAAACTGGAACAGGACACTCTTATTCCCAGAAAAAGTGTGTCCACACATGAAGTTATTCAGGAATAGTTTTTTGGAATAGCTATTCTACATTCAGTTTTTCATAGAAATTTTGCAGGTTACTTAAACAAATCTCTCTTTTGTTTCTCATGTTTTTCTCCTATGTATTTTTACAGCAAATACATTTTTTTGTTTTATCTAATTTGGGCTGAAGTAGGCTGTTCTTTCTGGGAATATTCTGACTGTTGTTGTCTTGTAGAGGGAGTTATTTAACTGGCTCCAGTTCCCAGAAGAAGAGAATGAAGGAAAGGGGGATTTACAGTTGGGTTGCTGAGCCAGTATTATGGAATTCCCCCTGTAACAAAAAAAGATTCCCCAGTACAGAGGGGAAAATCTGTCGGAAGGATTCCAGTGATTTCCCCTACAGATTTTGGGATAAGAAGAACCTTGCTACCCACACCTCAGGTTTTGAGGAGCTGGTATCCCATGGAATCCCCTCCCTCCCCCCCCCCCCCCCCCGAGGGGTTTTGTACAGTCAGGATGAAGGGGGTGACATATTACAGGAGGGAAATCCCCCATTTTCTGTGCACATGTTCCTGTTAGTGTGTATTAACTCCCTCTTGGACATTCATGGGATGTGGATGGGAGCATGTTGTAAAAAAAGCCACTTCGTGACTACACCAACATCTGCTCCCAAATTTTCATGGAGCATTGACAATATGAAACTCACATGGAAAGGCTTCTATAGAATGGAGGGGATGGAGAGGAAGTATGTTGTGGATACAGCAGTCACTGTGCTGCTAGTTCTCATGATTTTATTGTGAGGTTTGTGATCTGGTGTTTCACTTAAAGCCCCAGCTCCTGGAGACAAGTATCACGTGAGAATCACAACTTCCATTAAATGAGAAAATATGGTTATGGAAAAAATCTTGAAAATGTGACCCAAGTGCAGCTTCAAGACTCAAAAACAGAAGGCAAATAAAGAACCCAACATGTATTCTTTTTAAAAATGTAATGGAGGGAGGAGAGGGGCTGACTCATGATGTTTGAGTGTTTGGTGTTAGCAATGCTGCAGTCCCTCTCTTTCAAATACCTCCAGTTAATTCTGCCACATTTGGCTTCTCTCCACTCATGCTCAATGAATGGGGCCCATAGTCTCAGGACTACCTACTCAAGGCTGAATAAATGCAAAGGTTGAATAAAACCCATTTACTACTACAACTGCTATATTTACGTTATGCTTTCCTTCCCATAGCATTTTACAAACCACTCACTGCTGAAGCCACTTCTGGGTGGCACATGTCAGCTGTTTAATAGTGCACACCAATTTTATACCAAAGTGTATGATGGGAACTGGGAAGTAAAGGAGAACACAGTGTTCATTTAGGTTGATGGAATGCAATTGCAAAGAAGTAATTTAGCCAAAACTTCAGGGCTAACTTTGCTGCCCTCATCTAAAGTGCCTGGGGATCTTTGATTAGCACAAGTGCTCAGGATCTCAGGTTGTTTTATATCTCACCTGAAAGACAGGACTTCCAGTGATTGCATTCACCCTGACACCATGGGATATTAGTTTAATATGGACTCAGAGTATTAATTTAATACTGATTCTGCTTTTGATCAATGGTGCTAGATGTCAGTGATGTTTGCTGCCTAGGAAGGAAGGAAGAGGCTCCACCAGGTAAATTACCTAACATACAGTTTACATTCTTCTGGAGGATTACAACATGTAGTAACATAGCTGAGAAAATAATAGTTAATGAAGCTCTTAGGCCTAGAATGAGACTGGCTTCCTGTCGGGGCGTGCACTGGGCTGTATGGAGCCTCCCCAAATGCATACCTCACACAAATGCCAGTTTCAGTCCTTGCACTTTGGGGAACAGTCTACTGATTGTGTACCTGGAGCTGCATCTTGGCTCAGAGGGAGTTGAGAGGGGCAGGTTTGAGATGGGACTGGCTCCGCACCCCCCACCAGCCTGCTGAAGGGAGAAGGCGCAATCTCCCTACACACCAGGCTGTTTGAAGAATGATTGTGCCTCCCTGAAGCACAAACTCTCACTTGAGTGCTGCAAGTCCACATGACACCCAGTGTTAGCCAATGCCTAACTGGCAAACTGTGACCTTTGCTATATTTCGGTTTGTTTCCTAGAGTCACATTTACATTTCACATTCTAGGAAACACTTAAAACTGAAAAAACTCAGGCAGGGCAATTGCATTTCTTATTTGGTAACAACAAAATCTAATCCATTTGAAATCAACTCCACTAAGGTGTCCCACTGCCTGCTAGAGATGAGCAACTTGACAGAAAGCAGCCACACTTGATGCAGGCAGGACTGCAGTGACACTGGTGAGAACAGGGCCGGTGCAAGGAAGTTTCGCGCCCTAGGCGAAACTTCCTTGCACCACCCCTGCACCCCCCCAATGCCGCCCTCCCCCGCAATGCCCCCCCAGCCAGCTCCCCCACCCGTGGGAGCTCAGCCTCCCTCCGCCTGCGGGCGCAAAGCCTCCACCACCACCCGTGACCCATGGGAGCTGAGTGGGGAGCCCGGAGCAGGGGCGGCTCGCGGCGGCTGTCCCCAGCTCCCCGCTCAGGCGCTGAGCGGAGGGGCAGCAGGGCGGCTCGCAGCGGCTGCCCCCTGGCTCCCTGCTCAGCGGCTGAGTGGGGAGCCAGGAGGCAGCCGCCCGCCGCCCCCCAAATCTTGGCGCCCTAGGTGACCGCCTAGGGTCGCCTAGTGGGCGCGCCTGCCCTGGGTGAGAAGAGAAATACTTCAAGGATCCAGCCATGAGGCTGACCGCCATTGAAGGCATCTACCCTCCACCTGCCTAAGGCAGCGCAGTCTTACTTGATTTTTCACAAATCCAGGGGACTGAACTAGCATTAGGAGTGAGAAATGTTTCTTTCACATCCAGCTTGCTAGGTAATCATGCCTATTTCTTTAGGATGAAAATTTGATCACTGTGATCTGTGTTCATTACATCAACACAGGAGTATAGTAACTCATTATATCTGGGGTTAATGGTGGACAGAAAGTACCAGTAGAATGCTGTAGTTCACCTTCTTAGCAGAAAAAATAGAGAACACATCACCCAAGTCCTCCATGGCTTCTGTTTCACTTCCAGGGCCAGTTCAAGGCCCTGGACTTAATCTTTCCCTTTCCTTTTCTGGCCTAATGTGAGAAACTGTCATTTTGGTTTAAAGCTTTCATTTTAAACAGTTGGGGCAGATATTTTATCTCTTGTTTTGTGAGCTATTTTAAAAACAACTGGATGGGGTGTTTATTGTAGCCAGAGACTGCCTGTGTGATTCCTAAGAGATTGTTCCTTTTTAATCTATTTATTTTGCTCTCCAAAGTGAACACTATCTTGAGTACAGATAAGTGAACATCCAATCAAAGGGTGAAAGATAGTGAATAAGCATAAGAAACACAATTGTTGATTGGTGGTGATCTATTGGAAGAGAGAACTTTGGTCCCAGGTATCTGGGGAGACAGACAGGCAGTAGCGTAGCCAGGAGGGGAGCAGGGGGAGCGGCCGCTCCCCCTTGAGCAGAAGCGGTGGAAGCGGCGCCTTTTTTTAGCAGCACTAAAAAAAGGCGCTGCTTCTTTTTAAGCGCCGCTTCTTGCACTCACCCGGCGGTGCTCCGGGTCTTCGGCAGCATTTTGGCACGGGGTACACCAAAGACCCGGAGTGAGCCGCCGAAGTGCCGCCGAAGACCCAGAGCGCCGCCGGGTGAGTACAGGGGGAGGCGCCTTTTATAGTGC
The DNA here is from genome assembly GCA_033296515.1 of Macrochelys suwanniensis. Lineage (NCBI taxonomy): Eukaryota > Metazoa > Chordata > Testudines > Chelydridae > Macrochelys > Macrochelys suwanniensis. The sequence goes on from CM065780.1 coordinate 46,352,948, forward strand.
CGCTCCCCCTGCGCTCCGGACCTGGCTGCACTACTGCAGACAGGGGCAGCTATGAGGCTGGGGAAGCAGTATTGCTTAGTGGCTAGAACACTGGGTTGGGATTCACAAGACCTGGGCTATATGCTGAGCTGTGTCATTGGCCTATGGGGTGACCTTGGCTAACTCATTTCCCCGCTCTATGCCTTAGTTTTCCAATCTGTAAAAAATGGGGCAAATGATGCTTCTCTCCTTTGTAAAGCACTTTGAGATCTGTTGCTGTAAAGTACTCTATAAGGACAAGGTATTATTATAATATTAATCTCAGATTTTATAGAAATCATTTTAATCACATTCTTAACATGCAGGAGCACAGAATAATAACTGGTTTCAAAGTAGCAGCCGTGTTAGTCTGTATCCGTAAAAAGAACAGGAGTACTTGTGGCACCTTAGAGACTAACAAATTTATTTCAGCATAAGCTTTCGTAGGCTATAGCCCACTTCATCGGATGCATAGAATGGAACACACAGAAGTAAGATGTGTATATATACACACAGAAAACTTGGAAGCTGCCATACCAATTCTAAGAGGCTATTTAATTTAGAAGAGCTATTATCAGCAGGAGAATAAAAACCTTTTGTAGTGATAATCAAGAAGGCCTATATCAGACAGATGACAAGAAGGTGTGAGGATACTTAACTTTGGGGAAATAGATCAATGAGTGTAATGACCCAGCCATTCCTAGTCTCTGTTTAACCCTAGGTTGATGGTATCCAATTTGCAAATTAATTCAAGTTCAGCAGCTTCTCCTGGGAGTCTGTTTTTAACTGGCATGCAAGTTTGCAGGTTAACCACTTGGTGTCATAGAAGCACAGCACACTGTTGCTTATATGTTCTTATGTCTGTTTTCCCAGAATCAATCAACCTGTTTATTTTTAAGATGGTGCTTCAACAAAAGACCATCTCTGCTTTTTCTTATTCCGATTTCAGTTTTCTATGACAATTTCTGTGTGCATCATTAACTTTCTACCTCGCCTTTCTTTCTTTTTTATCTGCAATATGTTATCATAGTGGAAAGGCTGCTGCAAAGTTTCTGACAGGAGCTGTTCGTAAGAGATGTGCTCTTTTTCCCTTGGGATGTTTTGCATGCTTATAATTTTCCAAAAAGGTATTATGAGTATTAGGTAAAAGAATGTATCTTTTTAAATGATTCTTAGAGTCCTAAAATTACTCATACAGGAGAGTTTATTAGCATAAATATGCATCTATAAAAATAATTAATAACCCCCCTTTAGGATAAATATAAAATTAAAGAATTAGGGTTAGCTATGTTTAGAATTGGTTAAGGAAATATACATATATGTGTGTGTGTGTGTTGTAAAGAAAGGTCCTGACTAGCAAGTAGAAGGGAAGGCCTTGAAAATAATAAGGCCAGGAGAAATAAAGTAGAGAGGATTTCTGGTTTAAAGAATAACTAATGGGATAAGGGAAAGTTTCTAAAAACAAGGCCTCTGGCTACAAATGGTTTTAAGTAAGACAAAAAGAATCTGTCTTAAAATGAGCCAACATGGCTCTTCCCAACTCACATACCAATGTTAAAGCTTATGTGAACCCAGGTACAATGGAAAAACTGTTGGTCAGCAAGAAGGAGGGGAGGAGACAGGGAGGAATGGTCGTGAGAAGAAAGGTGGTTGTAAATTTTATCTGGATTAAGACTGGAAATAAGGATGAACTGTCTCAAATTGGTTTCTAACTGAAGTCAGTAAGTGGTAATGACATCACTTGTTTGTTAAAGGATATTAAAAAGTAAATTCTTAAAGGGTGTGTTGTTAATACCTGCTTGACCACGTTGGAACTGACCAATATGGCTCTAAGCAACGCTGGGTTTAGCCCGTTTGTAAATATCTTGATCAAATGCTTATAAATGTTTTGTTACTGTTTGGATGTAGTCAATTGGTTATTATTTAGCCTTTTTAGGCATGTTTAGAGCAACTATCTAAACTACCATTTGGCCTTTGGACTTAAAGGAATTTATGGTTAATTTAGTGTTGTGGTAATACTCTGCATAAATAATAATAATTCCAAACCCTCCCGGCCCTCACTGTCCTCATTCGGAAAAGGGGAGCTATAAACCCAATGAGGAAGAACATCAAGGATAATTAAGTGGCAACCTTATGTTCCTTTGAAGACACCATGTTGATCCATCATCTCTTGGGATCAGAAAGTCCCCTGGCCCTTGCATGAGAACTCAGGGGCAGGGAGGAATTCAGTGGATCTCATGTGTGTACACACACACACACACACACACACACACACACACACACACACACACACTCTCGTTTTCCCCCCCCCCCCCCCCACCTTGTATGCCCAATGTAAAGTCCAGGGACAGTTGCAGTCTTTGCACTTGCAGGAGCACAGGGATAGTCTCTTGGAGTTCTCCCAGAGAACATATCACCCCAGAGGAGATGGGGAGGAGGTAGGGCCATGGCCCTGCTTCCCCTCTGCACTGGTCTGTGGACTGGGTGCAGCATGCTATGAGGGAGAGGTGGGTGGGGAGCTGGCTACATCATCCCAATGGACAGAGCACTGCACTCTGTCAGAATTCTGCAGAAATCTAGAAATTCATTCTAGAAAGCAGCTTTATTTCTTCTTGCAAATAGCTGATAATCAATAACTTAGAGATGGGTCCAAACTGAGTCCCTGGATTTGGATACCCTCATGTTTAGGGTGTTCAAAATCTGAGTCTACCTCCAACTGTTGGGGCGTCAGTCCGTCACTTAGACAATTACAGCTTTGCAAAGGTACACTGACTTTCTTCAAGACAGAGAAGAATTTGAACTGATAAGAAATAAATTGTGCTGAATACTCCATTGTTGTCTACCTGTATGGTCTTGTGCAGTTGCGGGATCCTAAATCCCTGCATCCTTAGAGTGTTAAAATGTTTGCTTTTCCAGAGTCTACTTTTGATCTTTCAGTGCAGTGGTATTTACCTTTTAAGCAAGCATCCCTAAGTTATTCTTCAGTGCAACCGAGATAAAATCCTCTTTATGGTTGCTTATTCAAGCAAATATTCATTCAAAAGTGACATTTAGAAATGGATATTTAACAAGGGTTTAAATTTACATTGGAACTCATTGAAATGACGGTCCATAGGATATGCCTTCAGGAGCACAGGCCACAGTGACAGAAGGCACCATCTCTAACAAAGAACAGACTAGATAGTATTAGCTTTAATTTGCTACCATCTAAGACAGGAGTGGGCAAACTTTTTGGCCTGAGGACTACATCTGGGTATGGAAATTGTATGGTGGGCCATGAATGCTCATGAAATTGGGGTTGGGGTGCAGGAGGGGGTGAGGGCTCTGGCTGGGGGTGTGAGCTCTGGGGTAGGGCCAGAAATGAGGAGTTCAGGGTGCGGGAAGGGTCTCTGGGCTGGGGCAGGGGTGGTGGTGAGGATTCCAGCTGGGGGTGCGGGCTCTGGCGTGGGGCTAGGGATGAGGGGTTTGGGATGCAGGAGCATGCTCCGGGCTGGGACGGAGAGGGTGGGAGGGGGATCATGGCTGGGGCACATGGTTGGGGTGCGGGGGGGCGGGGCTGTGGCTCAGGGGTACAGGTTCCGGGTGGCACTTACCTCAAGTGGCTCCCGGAAGCAGCAGCAGGTCCCCCATCTGGCTCCTACTCAGAGGCGCGGCCAGGTGGCTCTGCTGTGTGCTGCCTCGTCCACAAGCAGCTGCAGGCCAGGGCGGTGCTTGGGGCAGGGGCAGTGTGCAGAGTGGAGGCCCCTGGTTGCCCCTACACGTAAGGGGACATGCTTCTGCTTCCGGGAGCCACGCGAAGTGGTCCTGGACTCTGCTCCCTGGCTGGAGCTTCGGAGCGGGGCAAGCCCCAGACCCCACTCCCCAGCGGGAGCGCGAGGGTCGGATTAAAATGGCTGGTGAGCCAGATGCAGCCAGCGGGCCGTAGTTTGCCCACCCCGATCTAAGATGATTGCTATTGAAAAATTAGCTCTTTCAAGCAGATAAACAATCACAAACGATAGTGAAATTTTATCATTGTTGCAAAATGATAAATTGGAAACTGTGGTGAATTCTTGAGACGTGGAGTCCTCTCATATCTCTTAGTCTATTATAAAGTATTAGCTACAATATATTTCAGGAAGATTTAAGTAAAAAATTAGATTAATTAGTGGATGAGTGGTAGGACTGTAGGGCATTGTGCACACTTTCTAGTAATTCAAACAGTCCTTTGTCACATCACCACAGTACTCTCTCACCACTACCCTGCTGTCTAAACATTTACGCTAAAACATAATTTTATCCCTTTACTGCCTTGAAATCCAATTGCAAAGACATTCACAACACATTTGTAAGGTCACTAGAAAATTGTGGCCACCAGGGGAGTTGTAGATTCCACAGTTTTCATGCAGCACCATGCATATATTGTCTTTATGACCCATTTGGCTGACCCATTCTTTTATGAGGGTAGTGGGACAGCTAGCAGCCTTTCCCTTTCCCCAAAAGCAAAATAGGCCTGAGGGAACTGCACAGTTTGGCAATCAGAATCCTTCTCCAAAACCTCTAATGCTGATAAGAATGGACCAACTTAGATACAAGATGTGGTCTGTTGGAAAAAATTATTTTGGTTTCCCAGACCAGAAAAAGAAAGGAATATGTCAATTTATGGAAGAGTTTTTTACCCCTTAGACACCATAGCTTGTTACTGCTCCCTGCCTGTTCTATGTTAGAATTTAACTTGTCATTAGAATTCTGAAGAAGGCTGCATGTAACAGAGAACATAGAGCTGTTGGCAGCAGTGGCAGGGGGTTGTTTAATATTCATGGTCCATGCTTTCAAAAAAGACAGAGCATGTTTTTCAAACTTCACTGCACATCTGTGCATCACTGCATGTTTATTTTAGACCCTGGCGGCCACTAAACAAGCTGGGTCAAATCTACCGTCAGTTACACTGGTATAAATTTGGAGGAGTTCCACGATTTTTTCAAGGGGGGTACTCTGGATTTACACCAGTGGTAGCTGAAGGCAGATTAGGTCCACTCTGTTTCTGGCTGCCATGCTCTGGTGATGGTTTGTGCTTACTGTTATTACAGGTCTATAGGGGTGCTTGTACAACAATCTCAATTCAATTTGCTGATTTTAAATAAACACACTTCACTGAGATGCTTGTTAGGAAGCCATGGAAAAAGGAGTGGGGCTAAGTGCCAACCTCCTCTGATTTCCAGACAGAATCCTTTCAATATTTTCTGGAGTCAGAGAGGCCAGATCTTAAATGTAACCCCCCACCTCCCACCCCCTCCACATTTTTTTCTCTCTCTCACACACGGATGGTTTACCCGTTATATTGTTAGACTCCTAGGCAACAGTGTTGAGATGCTAGTATAATCTATGTTCATATAATGCTTTCAACCCATACTAGTTCAGAAAGTGAGAGACTGTCTCTTGCTATGTTTCATAGCACAATGGAGCTCCCAATCTTGGTTTGGGATCCTGTGTACTACAGTTATAAATATTAATAACCAGAACCTGGAATCAAACACAGAGCTCTTGTATGGTAGCACAGGACACTGGCTCCAGGACATTTGAACTCATTTCATTGCAATAATGTACAGTAATATTTTAGCTTACACAATATAGCTACAGTAAAATACAACCCTGTATGTCAGGTAGCTTAATAAATCAGTTTTGCTTCTTACTTTTTCTGAGTATGTGAAACTTTTTCTGGGTTCTTACTGTGTTCTGACTTGTTCAGTTTTATATCCTATTTATATAATTGCCCCTTGCACTGTATGAGTTTCAAGGTTAACTTGAAACTGAGTTGTATACTGAGGAAATTAATATGTGTACAAATGTGATTAGGACATGTGATTTTTACCCTTTGTATATTTGTTGCCAGAATAAGTGATAATTATTTAGCTGGGCAAGAGCCAAGAATCTTTATATTTTGTGGCCTCTACAATTCAACAGCACAAAACAATTCTGGAATTGGCTGTACATAGGAAAAAAACTTGAATGCCAGTTGTTGTCAATTAGAGAGACAAGGTGGATGAGGTAATATCTTTTATTGGACCAACTTCTGTTGCTGAGAGAGACAAGCTTGAAAGCTAGTCTCTCACCAACAGAAGCTCGTTCAATAAAAGATATTACCTCACCCACCTTGTCTCTCTAATATCCTGGGACCAACACAGCTACAATAACACTGCATACAACTGTTGTCAATGACTAATCTAATCTATTAACATAACCTACGATGGTCATAAGAAAAAGCTCTGTGAACACTGCAAATGGTTGGTATTTTTAGACATAGCTTTTTGGAACCAAAGACGTATGTTATCACAGGTATACCATAGTTAGAAAAGAGAATTATTTATTTAATCTATTTTTCTAGCTCCTGTCACTACATATGTCCAACACTTGACTCTGTATCACTGACATTATAGTGTACCATATTTGTTCTTTTAGTGACATCCCTGTGTGCTAAATTTCAGTAATTTTTTCTAACTTCCAGTCCTGCAAATTCTAACAGGGATCTGAAACTCAAGCTGTGTTATCACTGTCCTATTTATCATGACCAGTAAAGAGTCTGCAATTAGAGCTGAGGTGATGATTTTGATGATAATGTATGACTGTGATGAAGTATTCATGCTACATTATTCCTAAAGGGGTTAAGGTGTCTCAGAAGGGGCTGTTTTATCTGGTAGGCTGCACCTGGGGGGAAATTTAGGCTTGACTGACAAGCAGTAATTGAACATGTAGTCCACCTGGGCAGGAGTAGGCAGAGGCTTCTATATGGCCAAGAAGTAAGAGAAGAAGCCTGGAGGTTTGTAGTCACTTTCTGGGCCTGGTAAAGCAGAAGCCCTGTGATCCTGACTCTGAGGGATGGGGTTTACTCAGAAGGGTGGGGAAGGGGAGAAAGAACACTGCAGAGGTTGAAGCTGGAAGAAGAACAGGGAAATGGCAGCAAGAGTTGAGATGGTGCAGATCTTGGCTGATGACTGTAGGGTCTCTGGGCTGGAACCTGAAGTAGCTGGCCAGCCTAGGTTTTCCTATTACCAGCCACTGAGAAAGTGGCACAGTCTTGAGTTGGAGGACTGCCTGGGATGGCACCTGGACAGTGAGACTCTGTTATGACCCTGGAAGGGGAACGCTGTATAGTGATCTGGCTGATGGGTGAAGCCACGAAGAGGAGCCCCTGAAACTCGTGGAGAGCAAGAGGGGCTGTGGCACCGGTGAGCAAAGGAAGGTATCTGACTGAGTTAATCCTCAGATGCAGCTACAAGGTGATTCCCCAGTGGTGAGTAAACTCTGTGACGAGGAGACAAAACAGAAATTAGCTCCCTCCCCAGTAGTGGCATTATCTTTGCAGAACAAGCTTTAATGAAAATACATTAGTCAAACCTTGTTTTAGAGAGGGAAAACTCCCTCTCTCATATACCCTTTCCCATAATGTAAGAAAACGGGGAAAACCTGAACAAATTGAAAGTCAGCAAATTTTAAAATGATAAAAGGAAAGACTTTTGCTTCAAAGGCAATAAAATAGCCACTAGATGTCTGTTTAGGACAGGAGCTTGGTTGAATTCAGTAATGAAGGATCTGACATGCTTTCTATCTGTGACTGGTCAGCAGTTGCATGCTCTCTCAGAAGTTCATGTTATGGTGCTCAACAGTCCTAGTCCCTTTCATGAGACCATCAGTCTAGCACTGAGTAAATTCTCACTCTGGTGCCATTAACAACATGCAAGTTCTCCTTCACCACCATTTCCTGCTGCTGTGTCCCCTTACCCCTGCTCTGGTGTTGCTGCTTGTCACCACCTTCTGTGGTACTGCTGCTGCTCAACCACTCTTGCTGCTGCTACTGTTCATCATCCCCATCTTGCTACTGCTTCTTGCCACTTCTCAGTACAGATGTTGCTTCTTGCCACCTCTGATGCCATCACTTTGTAGATCAAATGGCTGTATGTGCCCAGCACATGGCTGGCTGTGGCTTATAAGGACACATCACGTCATACATTTCTGAATACCATTTTCTCACATAGTAGCAGGTCTGAGGCATCAGCCTTCTCTTCTCCTCCCCGTGTGGCCACATGTCCAGAACTCAGCCAGAGGAGCACATGCGTCCTTGGTCCTGAAATGTCACCAGTTTAGAGACCCTTCTGCTCATCCCCTGGAGGTGCTTGTTGATCAACATTCCCACCAATTTAGCGTCTCACTACTATTGCCTGTCAACTTAGTCTTCTCGGTGTTCCGCTTTAGCCAGTTCTTAATCCATATATTGATTTTTGGCTAAGCACTGTGAAAGCTGGGAGATTATGCCTTTTAACTCTGACATAAAAGAGCTGTAGAGCTGGGTGTCATCACTGTATTACTGCCATTTCAGCTCCTGTTGACTTCCCAGCTCTCTGAATTGCACAGAAAGATGCTAAAAATGTTGAGGAGAGGACTGACTGGGAGTAGAGGAACAGTTATCCATAACACCCTCTGGGTTAGATAAAAGGGAAGGGGGAGGGCTCTGAACCATTTCATGGCATTTCCATTCATCCCTACAGATTCTTGGAGTAGGATGAATACCTGTCTTGTCTATTGATTAGCTCTATAGAAGAAGGTTGGGTATCCTAAATTAAATGGCAATAGACTGAAATTACTCTGAAAAAGATCAATGCAAAGAATAAGAAACATTACAGATGCCACTTTTTTCCCTCTGTTATGATTGCCACTGGTATTAATGCCATTTTACAAGGCATTGGTAAGACCTCATTTGGAATACTGTGTACAATTCTGGTCAAGAAATGTGAATTCAAACTAGAATTGGTGCAGAGAAAAGCTGCTAAGCTGATTAGGGAATGGCGGGCCTATTTTATGAGAACAGACTGGAAGAGCTTGCTTTGTTCAGCCTAACAAAATGAAGGCTGAGAGATGATATGATTGCTATTTGTAAATACGAGGGAAGGTGAAGCTAAAGCACAGTGTTGGCACAGGAACAAATGGGTATAAACTAGCCATGAATAAATTCAGGCTGGAAATTAGAAGGTTTCCAACCATCAGGGGAGGGAGGAAAGTTCTGGAATAAGCCTCCCAATAGGATTTGTGGTGGCAAGCAACTTAATTAGTTTTGACGGAGAACTGGACGCATTTATGAATGGGATTGTATGGCGGGGTTGCTTGTAAAAGTAGGGGGGTGGGCTCACTTCAAGTTTATATTTTATGTTCCTAAAAGCTCATGCTTCAGGATTTCCACTGACCACTATATTCTGTTTGGGGTTTTTATCATCGCCTTCTGAAGCATCAGGGATGGCCATGGCTAGAGATAGGACATTGGATGGGGAGGGCCAGGGCTTTGAGGTGGCACTGAGCATTCTTTCTCTAAGGTACTTGGCTGGCTGGTTCTTGTTCATTTGCTCAGGGTCTAACTCAGGGGTGGCCAACCTGAGCCTGAGAAGGAGCCAGAATTTGGCATATACATTGCCAAAGAGCCACAGTAATATGTCAGCAACCAGCCCTGCCAATCAGCGCCTCCCTCCCCTCCCCGATCAGCTGTTTGGTGGCATGCAGGAGGCTCTGGGGGTGGGTGGAGGAGGAGCGAGGGCACAGCAGGCTGAGGGGAGGGCGTCGGAAGGGGTGGAGTGGGGGCAGGACTTGTGGCAGAGCCAGGGGTTGAGCAGTGAGCACCCCCCAGCACATTGGAAAGTTGGCACCTGTAGCTCCAGCCCCGGGGTCGGAAGGAAATTTTCCCTAGGTCAGATTAGCTTTTGCAGTATGTGGGTGCGGGTCACTTGCCAGGATTATCTGGGTATATCTCACTTAATCATTTCCCTGCCGTTGCAGAGACCTCGGGTATTGGTGCACGTTGGTCCCTCTTATTCTCTGCCTGTGGCACATTGTAGTGTAGTCTCCAGAGGACTATAATACTTTGGCCTAACTTTGGTTGTTGGGTTTAGTGTGCGAGTGCTGGGTGATTTTGGTGGTCTGTGCTATACATGAGGTCAGGCTAGATGATCTGCTGGCCTGAAATTCTGTGATTGTATGACCCTTCCCTGAGGCACTCATTGATCTCAAGAAAAACAGCTCCATAGCTTTTAGTACTAAAATTCTTAATTTTTAAAGTAATTTTGGCACTGGGGAAAGCTGCTTGATTGACATGGCTGTAAAACAAAGCCCTCAGTCTGTATCCGGACAGCTGATCTAGCATAAGCAGCTGCATTTCAGGCTTTCCCTCACTGACCCACCAGTTTCATTCAACCATAATCTGAAGGGGCCACCTCTGTATGCTTAACAATAGTTCAGTTTCCAGTCAGTGTTTGGCAGTTAGTGTCACTTGTTGTGGATTTATGATGTGATACCCAGTCAACTAGGAACTGGACCCATTTCACATATGCCACTGAATAACCCGGATTATTTTTACTTATGATTCAAAACTATGGTGTGTGGGTTTTGTATCTTAATCCCCTGAGCCAGTGGTCCCCAACGTGGTGCCCACGGGCACCATGGCGCCCGCTGGGGCATTTATGTGTGCCCACTGTCAGGGCCGGCGCCAAGGAACAAAATGGAGAGGAGCACATCCACCGGAGAACCTGCCACCGAAATGCCACTGATGAGCGCTTCCGGCGGAGAAGCTGCCGCCGAAATGCCACCAAGAAGTGTCGCTGCCCACCACACTCTTCTGAAGGCATGAATGTGCTCTTGGCCACAGAAAGGTTGGGGACCACTGTGAGCTATCTAGGCCTAGACCCAACTGAGATAAGTACTAAAATTCTTAACTATTTGTGCAATCCACATTCAAGACATTATGTTGCATATGTGCCACAGAAGATCATTTGTACTTAATATTTAGTAGCCTTAACAAAATTAACAGGAAAATAAAATATAATTTAATTATCGGCTATAACAGGTTTGTTCCTAAATAAACACTCTTTGAGGTCTTTGCAGTATACTAGCTACAAAAGGACTCCACTAGATGGTGCTGTTTATTAAGATTAGGTTTCCATCTGATTTAATTGGATAAATGTATAGATGCACTTTAAATTTGTGGACAGACTAGAATATAAAAATGTTCCATATGCCAAAGCTGTGAATTAAATAAATCTTGATACTTATATTAATGCTGCAATGTTTTAATATTGCCAAATTAATGTGTGTAAAATTAATTAAATGTAATGATTTTTTTTCTTTATCACTATAATTATAAATTTTGTTCATACAAGTATCATGTCATAGAATCATAGAATATCAGGGTTGGATTGACACAGAGATGCACCTGCATCTCAAATACAAGTGTGATAGTCTTTTATTTGTAATTCAGTTGATCATTACTTTCAGTGAAGGGAAGGAATAAAGGTTCCAAGTGAATCTTGTCTGTTAGATTGTACTCTCCTCCAGTTCAGTTCCACCTCAGTTCAAAGCAGAACTGGAGCGTGCCCGTACATGCAAATTGTAAACCACTGCACATCTGGCTAGTTCCCTAGGGCTTGGGGAGGTCTCTGGGGTCCTGGGCTGGGCAGAAGGGAAGCTCTGTTATCAGGAAGGACAGAACAGGAAGGCTTTTCCCAACACCGCAATCTGACCCACTTTCTCACAGGTAGGAACTCTCTATTCTCTATAACCCAGAATGACTCCACACTCAAGAGGCTGCTTGCCAAAGAAGCAAGGTAGATCAGCAGGTGGGAAGGAGAAAGAAGGGGTAATACAGGAAGGGAGTGCGGGCTGGGAGATGGAGGAGGCAGAGAAGAAACTCAGCTTCTATTCCTTCCCTTGAAATCACAAGGACACTTGTTAAGGATGCCAGAGCTAATGTGTCTTCTGTGCATTTGTCATGTCTAATATTTTAACATAGATGGAAACCATTGTGGATGCTGTATGCTCATCTCAAGTGTATTCTTCGGCACTGTTAAAAATGGCCTTTTCTCCTGTATTCCTGTGGGTAAACTGCCTCCCCTTCTTCCTCCCAAGTCCACATCCTAGATTTCAATTTATATCTCTAGAGACATTTTAGCAGCTGATGTGAATTATTACTAGTACCTTGACTATTATACAGACAGCTTGGCCTGTAGAAATAGGTAGTAGGTACAGAGTTAGACGTTCTTAAATTCTAATCCTCACTCTGCAACTGATAAGCTGTGTAGCTTTGGCAAGTCAAATCACTTCTCTGCCCGGTTCCCTCTCTGAAATTGGGACATCTAAGTTTACTTCCCAACCTCACTTAGATGTTAGTATTTAGCTAATGCTTAAGGTGTTATCTAGATACAAAGTAGTATCATTGTTTGTTCAATGATCACCCTAGCTTCCAGATGCCTAAAGCTGCTCAAGAACCGTGCACACATCTGTAAAGACTTCATTTGTGCATCTGGCATGTAGTTGAGCTCACTCTACCCATTTTGGCACGGTAAGGAACAAGTCACATTATGCTGTTGCTCTGCTTGATTATAATCTGCACATAACGAGTTTATACAATGCATGGGAGTTTGACAATGCATCAAAGCATCTACCTTCCAGTTTCTGATTTGTGAAAGGCACTCAGCATACCCACAGAAGGTATTTCAAATATCCGCCATTCATTGCAAGTTAAATGGGTCTTGGTGAGTTTTCTAATCAAGAATGCATGTTTATACCTGTTTGACTGGTGATTTGATAAGCATAAAAATATGAAGCTGTTATAATTAGTATTATTATGGTACCACCTAGAGCAGTGTTTTTCAAACTGTGGGTCACGACCCACTACTGGGTCATAGAATCATAGAATCTCAGGGTTGGAAGGGACCTCAGGAGGTCATCTAGTCCAACCCCCTGCTCAAAGCAGGACCAACCCCAACTAAATCGCGGCATGTAAGGGTCACGGCATGTAAGGCACTGGGTCGCCTTGCTCCGGTCAGCACCGCTGACCGGGATGTTAAAAGTCCTGTCGGCAGTGCTGCCCAGCTAAGGCAAGCTAGTGCCTACCTTTTCCGACACCATGCTGCACCCTGGAAGCGGCCAGTAGCGGGCCCATCTCCTAGGTGGGGGGGACCATGGGGTGCCGCATGCTGCCCCCACCCCAAGGACAGGCTCTGGACAATGGGAACTGGGTGGGGGTGGTGCCTGTGGGTGAGAGTTGTGTGGAGCTGCTTGCCCGGCACCTCCGCCTAGGAGCCAGACCTGCTGCTGGCTGCTTCCAGGGCGCAGCGTGGTCCGCGGTGCCAGGACAGGCGGGAAGCCTGCCTCTGCACCCAGGCTGTGCCGCTGACTGGGAGCAGCCAGAGGTAAGTCTGTGCCCCAATCTCCAGCCCTGAGACCCCCCAAACCTGGAACCCCTTCCTGCACCCCAAACCCTTCATCCCTGGCCCCACCCCAGAGCCTGCACCGCCAGCCCAGAGCCCCCTCCCACACCCTGAACCCCTTATTCCTGGCCCCACCCTCAGCCCTCACCCCCACACCACAACCCTCTGCTCCAGCCCTGAATCCCTCCAACCCCCCCAAACCTCTTGTCCCCAGCACTGTTGGGTCATGGGCATCAACAATTTTCTTCAACTGGGCCCCCAGAAAAAAAGTTTGAAAAGCACTGACCTCGAGAACCCAACCAACACCAGAGCCCTGACAAAACTCCCAATAATTTAAATGGAGCCTGGCTTTTACCTATATAAATACACATATATAAAATTCCCAAAGAGCTTACAAACCAGATAAGACAGATGGGAGAAAGAAACCATTATTTTCTCCATTTTACAGATGGGGAAACTGAGGCACAGAACTCGAGGACCAGATTTGTAAAGGCATTTATGTACTTCAAGATGCAGATAGGCACTTAGTGAAATTTTCAATTACCTAGGCACCTAACTCCCACTGACGGGGATTTCAGCACCTGAAGATGCTGATAGGCATATACTGGGATTTCCAAAATACTTTTAGAAATCTGGCCCAAAATGAGATGCCCAAGGAAGTGCGTAACCGAGCCCGGTCCTGCTGTACTGCCTGTCCTGACCATTCTCCTTCTGTTTAGACATGTGGGATATGCATGTGTTGTGGTGTTTGTTGGACTTGGACGGGCTGACTTGCATAAAATGTAAAGCATATGTAATTATTGCTGAACTTTAATGTTACATAAATTGTGTGTGCATGCATGCACACACATGTGAAATATCTTATTCAACTAAGAACCTTTTGGCCGGATTCTTATTGACAACGACCATTTTACACCACTCTTGCAGCATAGAGTGGCCTTATAATGGATGTTAACGTAACCTACAATTGCTAGAGCAGTGTGAAAAGACTTTAGTGTAAATGAGAATCGCTTGTGCCACCTAATGTCTTTGTTCCCCTCAAAGGGTGTGTCCTCTATAATGTTAAGAGGCCCATGCAACACTGAAAGCTAGCAACCACAGAGACTAATACCTGCCTTGCACAATGAAAACCTGAAAACAGGCAGCATGCCAAAACATCAATCAGAAAGTGAAACACTTATTTGCTGTAGACCACAGTATAAGCAACATATGTTGCACAGTGTATGAATAAATCAAACCCATCCCTGGCTAATGAAAGGCTTTTCAATATGCTTAACACCAGATTACTTTTGATTAAAAAGCTTACTGGGGAGATAAATGTAAACTATTGCTAGGTGTGCTCACTTCAGACAGTTATGTGCTGAACCTAATTTGAAATTGATAAGAGGTAACACATTTCATTTCCTGCATACTCAATGATGCAATCTGGTGTTTTTTGTTTTTAAACAGCAATTTCAAGAGTCTTTCAAAATGCTGCAGTCAGCAACACAGCTAGTATGTTTAGCAGAATGATCATGCAAATGAAGTTCAAGTGATCTTAATATGCCCGCCGTCTCAGGTAGATAATTTGATCTATAGTGTACTTATACTTGGCTTGTTCCATCACTATATCAGTAGAGTATTTCAAGCAGTTAGTGTATTGATAGCAAATAACGTTTAAGGCTGGCTTATCTTTAGCAAGGAAAACTTCCCTGGAAATGTGATTAAACAGTAAAATTATGAAAGCAACAAAAGCATTACTAGAGTCATTGTAGTTTACCTGGTTACATTAGTATAGAGCAGGGAACCAACTGTTTAGGTCATACTATTATTCTAGATCTTTATAAGACTCCCTAGGCCAAATTATGCTCTTATTCAACCTGTGTAAACCTAACACAGTCCCTTATGGGTGTAAAGGAGATCAGTTGGGAGACAAAATTCTGGAATATTGTGTGCTGTACCAAGTCACCATGCCACAGAAAAGCTATTTATTATCTTGAAAAGGATGCAGCATAGGGCAATAAAGATGATTCCCAGTATCCAGGATCTAATAATATTAGGGCATACGTCTCACGAGTCTATCATAAAAACGTAAGAGTTGGGGCTTATTGGAATTGAGGAAACTCTGAGAAGGATATAAAAGGACATTTCCAAAGCATGAAAAGTCTTGCTCAAGTTGGTAGAGATGCATTGTATGAATTGGTAAAAATTTCAGAAGTTAGAGGCTCTAATCAGTAACTAGGAAACAGGGTAAATGCAGAATTTAAGCAGAGCAACTTCACACAAAGAAATGTATTGCTTTAGAAATATAGTGATGGGCAGGTCATCTTACGTCTTAAATTTTCTTCCCTGGTATCTTCTCCTTATGACATTGGGGTAAACACTGAGTGTACTCTGTTTCCCCAACACCATTTGTATCAAGCTTATTGACTTTTGTAGCAATCAGAATGGACAGAATTTTTCACTTAGGAAATATACTTTCTTGGAAGAGTGTGTGGTCATTTGTGAAGCCCAGATAGGGAATTTGGGGATGAAAGTTTTTGTTTGTTTTGGGGAGGAGTACGTCTTTTGACAGTATTTAAGCTTCCATAATGTACCTAAGTTATAGTTTGTATGCATAAATATATTTCCAGTCTACTTATGTCCCCATTCTTCTCTATGAGCAAGGCTCTCCCATGAGACACTGCGTGGTTGATCCATTGTGGTGCATCATAGGAAATGTAGTCCAGTCAGGGAGGCTAACTTATAGAAGAAAATAGGGGCATGAGGCACCTGAACTACAATTCCCTACTGTGGCAGCTCTGGTGGACTCTGTTTTGGCTAGGTTTGACACTAAACAAAGTGCTTTGACATTTCCAAATAGAAATTTTCTGAACTTTCTGCTCCATGGCAGGGAGGAATTGATATTTTGACTTTTTTGGTCCAGATAAAAGTACAAGATACTGGAATTTCTGACACTAACTTGTGTTACCCTGCAATCTGAACAACTTTTCCTTTCTCCTGACTATGTATAAACAGGACATGTCTAATTTCAGGCTAAAATACATGATCTTTAATGTCTACATAGTTACTGGATCTCCTTGATATGAAGTCTGAAAAAAGATTAACCAGTTAACTTATATCAGTATCAATGGAAAAAAATATCATGTCACTGCTGATCAGAGGTTCAAACAGGTAAGATACACTTCCACACCTCGATGTAGTAATCCACCGTACAGGATAGAACACTTGTGTTCAAATCTGATTGGACATTAACTGCCAGCCAACTTGACTATTTAACTAAACCCATCTGTAAAGGAGGGATGGCAGGCTATTCTCTTTCTGATCAGTGATAGATATGTGCATTTTATCAACCATTTACCTAATTATTGTGAAATATTTTACTTTTTTCAAGTACAGCAGAGGGGAGATAAGCCTTCTTCCAGGCACACAGCATGCTCTCTATTGCTAGTCCTCCAGTCCAACCACCAGCTGCAGTATGGTCTTCCTTTTGCCATAACCAGTTCAAATCCAAAAACCCTGCACTTCACAGCAAAATCAATTACTTGAAAACTCTCTTGCTGAGCCAGACCATCATGCTGCTCAATTACCTATCCCAGAATGATGCCATTTCCCCTGACTTTTAAAAACTGTTTGGTATTTTAACTGCACTAAAGATTCACTCTTGCTGTGTTTTTAATTATATACAGGGCCAAGTGTTCAGACAGACACTATTACATTTAAATATAGATGTCTGTTTATCATTATTCGGTACTATTGCTCTGTTTATTGACTACTGTGTCTACTGCATGTTTTGTAGTTCTTAAAGATTATTGCCAGTTTAGGCTCAAACTTTAGTGGTTTTTTTTGTTTTTAATCCAAACCTAATAATATACATGTTTTTTATTTTCTTTAAAAATGTTTTAAATGAAGATCTATAAACTTTAAACTGTCTCTTGCAGTGTTTGCAACCCAGACAAAACCTCTGTGTCACTGCATGGAAGAGAGAGAGGAATGCTAGCAGACTAGAAAAGTTCTAAATATAACTGGCGAGTCTCACTTCAGTGCTTAACACAAGTGAAAGGCAAATAGTAAATAGCATAAGTAGCAAAGAGGAAATAAGCATGTAGCAATGTATGGACTTCATGAATATAAACTTGTTTAGTTATTTAAATTATTCAAAAGCAAATGCCTTAAACATGCTAGGTATTAAATGGAATGAATATGACACATGCTGAGATTCATCACAGTTCAACCTTATCTCTAAAGCTATCCAGTTAAAAAGGTGGAAGTATCTGGGATGTGTTAAGAATGAAGCCCCAGAGTGTTTGCCCTGGCAGATGTGCCATTGGGCAGCAGAAGGAAACCACAAAAAGGGCCAACTGAAAGAATCTCTCCATCAAACACTACTCGGAGAGGGAAAACTTATGGGACATGACCGCATAGAGGACATGCAAAGAGTGGCCCAGAATACACAGATGGCAGAGCCTTGTTTGTGCCCCAAGTGACATTTGACAGCACAAGAAGGATTCAGATGGCCTATATTACTGTAATAATTAAACCATCTATAGTCTTTAAAAAGAACACTGTCAGGTTAATACTTGTTTGGTACAGTACATATTTTTCTACAACTATTGATTTATAGTAGCTACAAAAGGGACTACCTAACGTTGTTGCTTTCTGGTATGTATGTTTGATTCACAGGCTGTGACCAGAAAAAAGCTGCCAGCATAAAACAAACCTTATGAGACACAAGCAGTCTGTTCGGGAAGAACAGCCCTGTTCTCAAAGTAATCATCTGGTTTCTTCTGCAGTATGTACCCATTTTTGACCATCTCTGACAATGCTCCTCTTGACTTCATTAGAAACAAAGACTAGGCCCAGTGTAAATTAATTTGTTCATCTACCTGGTCTCCACGTTTCCCAGTGCATATGCATTATGCATATGCATGTCCCTCTGTCTGCAGTTTTTTCCAGCATAAGACAGTTTTTAAGAGTTTTTTAAATCAGCATAAAAGAGTTTTAAATCTAACTAGCAAAAATACCATATATATGTAACATTTTCTCTTCAAAGAGAACTGAGCGGTCATATTCTAGAATTTTCCCTGTTGCTCACCTGGGATAGGTCTTCCAGTAACTTTCCCCTAAGAGGCTGTAGAATTTCTTTCTCAGAACTTTGGTGTTCTACCAAAGCAATCAACATATTAACATTACTGCCTCAGTTCTTTCCTACTTCAGGAATGCTATTTCAAAAGATGTTAACGGCTTCTTACCCACATACCATTTTCTTTACCCATTATAATACAATAAGATAATTTTGAATCCTGCTATGCTTGTTGTTCTAGCATTTTAATCTTTTCTACTGGTAATATTGTTCCCGTCTTTATTTGTAAAGGAAGGGGAATAAAGTGAATATTAATGCTTGTGAAAAGTTCAAGACTTTACAGCTTCAGTGTCTAGCACAGTCTCTAGAACTCAGCAAATTATGGATTTTTCCCCCCCCCCAGTTCACTGGCAATTTTCAAAAGTCAGAAAATTCATTGCCAGTTTGACAAACAATTTCCCCCCCATTTTTGATGAATCAAAATTTTTTAAATTCATTTTGGGTCAAACAGTTTTATTTTACCTGAAACAAAATGTTGTATTTTAGATTTTATGAGAAATGTTTTTAAACATTTGAGGTTTTAAAAAAAATTAAATGAATTTTCAATATAAAGTCACTTTGAACCAAACAATGAAACTGTATGGTTCTAAATGTCAAAACAAAATATTTTAAGTTGTTTTTTTCCCCCCCAGAATTTTGGCTTTTTCCCTCCCAAAATAAACAATTTTGCAAAACTGCTACAAATTTGCAAAACACTTTGGTATTACCAAATGTTCATTTTTTGCCTAATTAAATAAAATAACTAAAAAATCTTGGCTTAAACATTTTGCCCACCTCTAGATGTCACCCATATTACAGCTACAGGATAGACAGTACTAATGCAAACTTCTGGCTTTGACCTGTCAATATCTCATCCCTTGTTTGGAGGAGCAGCTTCTACAAAGGAGAAGATAGCTCACTCTCCAGGGTTGTTTAGTCCTTGGCCTGTCAACTGAGAGCACCAACAAGTGTGCCAATTAGAGCCATCTGTGGTAGTGGTTTTGCGATAGACATCCTAATTCTAGGAATTGGCTTGAAATGGTCAACTCATCTCACATAGGCTACCAAATAGCCTTCAGATGGTAGCAATTTTTGGTCATTACTGACATGGGCCAGATTCAAACTGGCAGCTAAAATATGGAAGGCTCCATATGCCAATATCCCCTCTGAGTCATTGGGTGACATATGGTTTCATTTTAAGTAATATGATGCCAAGCTGATACATTTGAAATTCTTTATCCAAAGGTTAAAGATAGCTTGTGTCATAGTTAGTGGGAGCTTTCTACAGATATTTGTGTCAACTGGGAAAGATTCATAATGTGGAAACTTGACATCTGTGCTTTAATTTGGTCCACATATTCCAATCAGGTTGTAGGATCAGACATAACCTACCATGATTTTAAAAGACTTCAGGTCTTAGTTTTTTATCCATCCATCCAAATATATATATATTTTTTTAGTGGAAGAACTTTAATTATAGCTTGTTCAATGTCCCTCCAACATTACTTTGGTCCTTTTTCTCTCTTCCCCAGGGCTCTTATCTCGGCTGGCTAGTAAGAATAAGTAATCTAGAACTGCCAATGCTGCTTTTAATTTCTAGTTGTCTGACAATCTGTTTGTATATCTTCTATTATTTCTGTCAACATTTTAAAATGTAACACTTCTGAGGCTTCTTGAGTGAACTTCCTCAAAGGGATATAAATAAGCTATTTATTTCTTAAGATCTCTTTGATACTTGTATTCCCCCAGACCACAATATGGATAAAAATTAAAATAAATAAAATAGTTCAGATTCTAATTTTCCATCTGAGCAAACATCTGCCATCTAAATGACCTGCATTCTGAAGGAAAAAAGAACAACTTCAAATTGACTCTCACATGTAGGGTTCTGATCTCCAACAGACTAATCCCATCTCAAATGCCTGTTAATAAAGGGGTCTTCTCCATCAAGCGAGAAGTAAATGAATAGCAATGAAAATTAATACTTTGGACCTTCAGTTACCAATTACCCATCCAAAATGCTTACTAAGAATGTCTATTAAATGGGAAGTGTGGCATTTGAACTGGGGTGGGGAGGGGGAACCTGTTGACTTTACTGGGTTTCTGTTCAGATTAACTTCTATTTAATAACCAATGGAGGACTTTATGATTCACCATGCCCTTTAGCAATGTCTAATCTTCACTCTCAAGACCCAGAACATGATACTACACAGTGTTGCTCCAAAGCAATGTTACTCTTGGTTCTCCGGATCATCCGTTGTAAATTTATCCCAGGTAGGGGGAAATAGGCTTGTATTTTCCCTGCCTTTACTTCTGAGTGTATGCCACAAGAGAAGACCGGGAACAATGATGGTTTCCAAAAAAAAGCATAAGGGGGGAATAGTCTCTTACAAACCAGAGAAGCCTGAAGCATGCTATCTGGGGGAAGAGAGGAAAAAGTAGAGAAATGAGCAGAAGGAGGAGGTGGTGGCAGCGGCACATGAGAAGAATGAAATGACATTATGGCTACTTGCTTGAAGGGAAAGAGATTGCAAACTGGGGACAGAACAAGACGCTACTTATCAGGGTCCCTTTCTTAATCACTTTATGAGCAATGTGAATGAAAAGGGATTTCAGTTCTTGCTCATGTTAGTCACATTTCAATGGATCTATTCTTTGTGAAAAATAATACTGTGGAATACTAGAAAAGCCAATGAATTCAAGACAGGAATTTTAGAATCCAGAAGCTGTAACTCAAGTTATCCTACAGGCTGACGACAGGAGTAAATCTGAGGATTAAAATTGTAAAAATACTTGACAAGTGTCCTACTTTTATTTTTATCCCAGGTGCAAAATATTTCAAGTTAAGCTAATGCAGATGTTTCAGCAATAAGCTATTTTTCTTGGTAAGGCACTTCTTTTCTATAGCACACTAGGGAATAGCAGCAAATGCAACTTTATGTTCTGCAGCATGTCTTATGTGAACTATATGGCAAAATTAATGGTCTCCGTTACTATAGTAAGGAGAAGACTCTTACAGCTGCCCTGGTGAGGTTGTGGAGAGGAGGCCAGTGATGGTTAAGCAGAGAGACTTGAAAGAGGATAGAGAGAGAGCTTCTGAGAATTTCAGTTTTCTCAGAATTTCAGAATTGGGCAGTTTTGAGCTGGCTCCTGAAATGAATGAGTAGCCAATGGAATTATTTGAACATGGGAACAATACAGTTGCATGTTTTGGTGTGAGAAGAAATCAGGAAATAGAATGCTGCACATTATTATTATTTATACACGCTGCAGTTGTGGGAGCTGGGTCTTGATAAAGCCACAGAGGAGGAAGCTGCAATTGTCAAGACAAGAGGAGATGAAGATATGCCTGAGGACTTCAGCAGAGGCAGTAATGTTTGCAAACCTTGTTCTAAAGGTGGTGAGAAGATTAGCAGATATTCAGTAGAAGATGGGAGGAGGTAGAGAGATGATGTCAAGGTTACAGACTGCGCCAGAATATGTCCTGATTTAAAATGTGTAACCCACTTTAATTGTAAATCAGGGCAGAATTTGACTCAAAGGCGGTTGGCGATAGTTATATCTGAGTTGCTTCTTCAGGTCGTTTTCCTTGCTATTCTTTACTCTTGTAGGTTTCTCTGATATTCTCCTGCTCCTAACCAACCAACTTTTGCCTGCCTGCTGCTCTCTGCCTGATTGGCTTATTTTTCAATCCTACCATTAGCATACCTATCCTCCAATCACCTTCAGACCCTCTCTGATTGGTCCATACTTATACACCAATCATAACTGCTTAATCTATGGTGGCCTGCACATGTTTTTGGACTGAGTAGGCCTAGCTGACCCCTTCTTACTGTTTTGGAGTGACCTTTAACTAACCTCACTCCATATTTGCTCAGCAACACACCAGCCATAGGTTAAACTGCTTAGAACTGCCATTCACTGCCCTTGGCTGTGTCAACGTTGATCGCACACTTAAATTGCCAGACTTTTAAACAATAAACCATCACCTTTCAAATGTATATGTATTTGTTAACTTATGCATCTTAATGTTATGGTCTACTGCCGCCATTTTATCTCTCACCAATTTAATTTTATTTTGGTTTTTCCCCTATTCTCTGTTAATGATGGTAAAGCAGCATTTTTCTGTGCTGTGCTTGGAAACAAAATAGAGCAGCTCAAAATACTTCATATCAATATGGATCCGCTTTGTACTGAAGCTTAATATTTTTGTTCAGATCCTGTACTGGCATAAATCATCATAGTTCTACAGGGTTACGTTCAAATCACCATTAATTTCCAGTACTTTGCACATTAGGGTGACTCATTTTCAAGTTAATGTATTTATCTAAAATTCTACATAAACAATATTCAAACATTAAAATTATATATTTAAAACATTTTGACTTGATTATAATTAAAATGATTATTTTGTAGTGTTTGTTTTAACTCATATGTAAGTGACCAAGATTCTTTTTCAGTTCTACATATATTTCCAATAGGTGTTGCAATAGCAATTTTCTGAAAGCAGGATGGTATTTGGGTCCTCTTGCAAAAGGTGAGCTGGCTGGGCAAATCATGAAATGTTGACTTGTATTTTAGACATCACACACAACAGGTGTCTATCGGGGTGAAAATAGCACAGATGACTTACTGGGGCCTCAGGCGGAAGTTGGGGTCAGTGTCCTGCAGCCATCTCATCCATGGCAGCCGGGAGCCCTGGGCCCTTTTAAATCGCCGGGCCCTAGGGAAGCTGCCCCTTTTAATCCCTCTCTCCCCACACTTTTAAATTGCAGGGCCACCGACGCGGGGGGAAGGAGCAGCAACATTAAAGCGCTGCCGCGGCAGCGCTTTAACGTTGGCTGCATACAGACTGGTACCGGCAGCCACTTCTTACCAGGACGCCGTACTGGCCTATTTTCATCCCTGGTGCCTATTCTGGAATTATATGCTTAGATCTATCAACTGGGGAAAGAATGAAAAAAGAAATGTTAAATCATTTATCTATAGAATATTGTAAAATTTATCACATTAATGATTTGAGTATAATTTCACCAGCCCCTGAAAAAAGCCTGGTTTTCTAATAGGAGTTTTGGGATTCCTGATGTGTGGGATGCAATCTTCTCTTCACAGAGAACATTAGTGTCCTCTGGGGTATGGACAGGTATTTCTCTGAACTTCAAGGGAGGTGTTGAGCCACCTTTGGCTAACAAGAAGGAATTGGGTGGGGTGGCGGAAGCAGACAGTGGGAGGAAGAGGGGATCGATTAGAAAGAGAACAGAGTGGGGGAAGAGGGAACTGTGGCACTTGTCTATCTTCTCTCAAAATAATAGTGAGCAGTCAGTCAATAGTGAGAGATTCTGGGTTGGTTAAATCCTCTAACCTGAACCTTTATTGAACCTAACACCATGTCATTCCTTAGGTGGTATTCTTAATCACTATGGATGAAATCCTGGCTCCACTGAAGTCTATGGCAAAACTTCCATTGACTTCATGGGGCCTGGGTTTTCAACTCATAGCACTCCATCCCTACCCACGCTCTGTTATGAAAAGTAGCTAACGTGTGGAAAATACCTAGACTCTCCTGTGCACTCTGTGGCCCCAGTCCTGCAAAGACTTACATATATGATTCATTTCATGCACTGTAACTAGTCTAACTCAAGTCGATGAGTCTACAGCCAACAGGGGCGGGATCACAGAGCGCAGCCTGGCAGTCAGTGGCAGCATGGCTATGAACCAGTTATGTTGCCATTATCACAGGGGTGGTCCTGGAAGGTGCCTGGTGAGATGGTTCAGTCCCTCTGTTTACCTGTTTAGCAGCTGCAGACTTAAGATCAGCATTTCCTATGGATCTTTGGTCTTCACAGCTTTTAATGATCTCACTCCTTTACCATGGTCTCATTAGTACTGTAGAGGGTGTGTACGGGATCGGGGAAAATTGGTAGATTAGCAGAATCTAATTCAGTGGTTTCACATCAGAATCCACATAGGTTTGTGATTTCCTCTTCCTCTCCTCCTCCCCCCACCCCCACCCCGTGTATCTTTACATAGGAGGAAAACACATAACCCTATATAACTTTGCAAACAGTAGCTGTCAATCTCCCTAAGTGGAACTGTTTTGCTGATCACTAAACAGCTAATTTTTATCTCTCTAAATTTGTGGGATATTGGGCTCAATTACGACCTCTGGAAATATTTCCTCAAAAAGTGTTAGGAGAAATCTATTCTGGGGGAAACTTTATTTGAAAGGAAATGTGCACAATATGGAAAGCATAAGCAAAACTCTAGATGGTTTCGTTTCCTAACAGGCACAGTCTGGAATGGTTTATGGATATGACAATCAAGATTGCTGAAGGATAAAAATGTATTTCAGATAAACGTGTTGTAGGCTGGTAAGCCAAATGCAGAAGTCATTAATTAATAAATTTTTGGCATTGTGTAGATTAATTTAAGCTTTTACAAGAACGGGCATGGGATTTGTCTCTACTGCAGTTTTGCTTTGATCATGGAGAATTATATCCCTTATTGAAGTTTATTTTTAATGATGATAGGGTAAGTGAGCATGGATATATGGAAACAATACATCACCATGCAGTGCCTCATTGTGGAAAGCAGTTTACAGGCACATAATGGGGAACTTTGTGGAACATTAACCACATTGTGGAAAGACTGCCCTTATGACAGCTGTTCAGATTGCTTCTTTGCCATGCCCTTCAAATCATCTGTTTGGGCAAAATACCTCACATTTTTTTAGAGTTGTTTATATTTGGGTTGATGAATCTGTTACACCAAGTTAAACAGCACTATAGCGGGACAGTGTGTAATACACTTTATTTTTAGGACTCTAGTAAAAGATTTCTCCCCTTTCCATCCCCCACCCCCCAGTCAAGTCTATGGGAAGGCATCATTGCTGAGGAATCCCAAACCTAAATTAAACCATGCAATTTTCCCCACCCCCAAATTAGTAGTGTTATGAAAACATCAGGGAGATTCAGTTTCAAAAGCGGTGGCAGTATTCCCTGTCTTTCAGCTTGTTTGTCCTTGATTCATCTTTAGTACAGAGCAAAGAAACTCTTTAAAATGCACCATGAAGCAGATTCCATGGGTATGTGTGTGCCGCTCAATCCTATATTGGTTTTAAAAGTTCATCAGTCCTAGTGTCAAATACACTGGGTATTTGAGCAGGCGAGTTAATTGTACATTTAATGTACAATTGCCATGCAGTGGACTCTATTCCTTACTGTGCCTTCCTAGTGATAGAAGGCTTTAACACTTAATTTAGACCTTATTTTTCCACATTTGCCCTTCCCCTTGCCTCCCATTTCTAGTTATTTATTTCCAAGGCTACAATTTAGTCACAGAGGTCATGGATTCTGTGACTTTACTGGACCTGTGACTTCTTCCGCTCCAGCTGTCAGCAGCCTGTCACTCATTTCACCACCACCCCAGCCCATGGGACTCCATTCCTCCTCCCTACTTAGCCCTACCCCCAGTTATTTTTAGTAAAAGTCACAGACAGGTCACAGGCTCCATGAATTTTTGTGTATTGCCCATGACCTGTCTGTGACTTTTACTAAAAATAACCATCACAAACACTTAGCCTTATTTATTTCTAATAATGCTAACTGGCTCCTTGGCCGTTCAGTGTGTATTAAGAAGTCTGACTGTCTATCTGCTGAGAAGAGTTGCTGTTGGATATGCCAACCAAACTTCCCTCTTTTTTGCTAGGCATCGTTTCAATGGACTGGTTTTCTTTATCAGCTTGGAATGGAATTTAGTAACACCAGTAATTAAACTTCTCTTGCATTGCACCAACAGGTCAGTTTTCATTCTGAATAGCTGCAGCAATTAGTTTATTATGTAAGTATACAAAAATATATTTGTATGAGATCCCCAGAGTACTTTAAAGAACACTTTACCTCAGGGTAGCGATTTGGAATCTGTATTTTATAAGTGGATAAAGTGAAGCACAGAGATGGTAAAGCCAACATTCTCAAACTTGGGTGCTGGAGGTAGGCTCCCAAATAAAAAGACCTGGTCTCTGATGGTGGAGAGTACTCTCAGCTCCTGGTTTGTTTGGTTAGTTGTTGTTGTGTTTTCTCCCATGGGAGCTGTGGGTGCTAAATCCCTTTGAAAATGTTGTCTAAACATCAAGCTAAAAATGGGCCATTCACTATATGGCCCTTATGTTGCTGTGGTGAGATTGGGGTGGAGTACAGAAAGGAGGAGGAGCATGCAAGAAGTCTCTATTCATTGTGTTGCTTTCACAAGGGTTCGTTACAACTGCAGTTTGTGCTCGAAGGGGGACTCTGGGGAATAGCTTGCACCATCTTCCGTTGGGCCAGTTCCCAAATAGCATAGCTTGGCTCTATGGCTCTAGATACCTAATTTAGGCCAAAGTTTTCAAACATGACTGAAGTGACCTGTTCAGACTATGTACTAACCTGAACATGGGACTAGAGTGTGGCAAAGTAATAACTGTTGAAAATGGGAGGGAGGCTGGAATTGTTAACTTTTTGGGGTGCAGAGGAGAAACTTATGAAAAGTTTGAAGGGGATGAAAGTTTTTATCTCACTTTTTAAATACCCACCTTTTTACAAGGATCAAATGGGGAGTGGAGGAGGGGAATAAAAAAGGCAGAGAAATAGTATGCTTCATTTTTGTAATTTTTTTTTTTTTTGCAAAATCCATGAAGAACAAGAAAACTCTTGGCAACAAATATGCCCTGTGCTGTGCTATAGTAAACAACTTAGTTTATTTTTCCTACAGAAAAGATCTTTCCTTGAGTGTCTTTTTTTTTTTTTTTTTTTTAACAGCTTGTGGGGTTGTTGTTTTTTTTGGAAGATTTTGACTAGAGTATCTTAGTACCCTCTCATAAAGGCCAGTAATGAGTGCACCTCCTGGGGTTTATAGCCAATCATAGCCAGCACCTATTAGGGTTGGGTTTTTTTTGTTTTTTGTTTTTTTTTTAATTCCTGATCAAGAATAGTGAAGTGCTGTGTGATGGAAGCAAAACCTTGTGTCAAGAAGAAGGTAAATTAACTCTGACAATTCTCCAGAAGTTTAAAATTGTTTAGGAGAAAGATGCATTTAAAACTTAATCCAAAAATTAATTGTGCCAAATTGGAGTATTGATCTAACCATAACTAACAAAACAGAGTTCAACTCTTAAAACTCAGAAAGTGGGGAAAGTTGTCTTTCCCTCAAAGAAGTAGTGAGCATCATGTTCTAATGATGCTCCCTCTCTTTAGGGTCTTCACAACAGAGTTAACTCATGCTCTCACCTGGATTTCAGCCCAACCCTCTTTCCCCCTACTGTTCACATACACATTTTTACTCTGGTTTATGTGTATTTGAACCTGGATTTGCTTACCCAGCTGGGATTATAGGTTAGATCCTGGGTTTCGCTTTCTGCCCATTTTGCAATATGGCTGCAGCTAAAGCCTGAGTTACAGTGCTTGGGTTGGGATAGTCCTCCAGTGCCTTCCCAGAATTCCCCAGAGGCTGTATTTCCTGCTCTTCTACCTACTCACTCCCTACTTACCTTCTAGGCACCTACCCATTTATATACACCTGATTGGTATTTAAATCCCTTGTTCCGCATAGCCTGCTCCATCTCTGCACAGGTCATCTCATTCAAACAGTCTCTATTCCAGATCTTCATCCAGGAGCTCCTTAACACATGTGCTGCTAGCTGGGCAGAGGCACACCTCAAGATCTTGCATAACCATTAAGTGCAGGTATAGAATAGAAAACCTGTAGGGTGTGTACCACAAGGCAAAAGACACTGAAGTCAGGACTAGAAACTCCCTGTCAACCTGCCCCTACTAATACCATGAGGACTTTGACCAATTTCTCAGCACCACCCTGAACATGTAGCCTACTGCCATGTTTGATGGGCTTTTGAGGCAGAACAGTCTGGTCTTTTTTTTTTTTTTTTTTTAGTCTGGGGGTAGAGGGACTAATAGAGCCAGAGGAAACCCTTGTGGCAGAGGGAGTAGAGGAACTGTAACAGACCACATGGTCAGGGGGACTCACTGGAGGATGGCCTTGGCCTGGAGTTCATCAACCTGTTTGGGGAAGGGCCTGGGGAACAGAATAAAGAGAAGTGGCATTGGAGCTGGACCACAGCCATGCAAGAGGCAGCTGTTATTTGCCAGCGGAGGGGGAATTGCAGTGTAAGTGGGAGGGGGTTGCTTGTTTATGACCAATGTATTTATTGTGGAGTATATTGTGTGCTAGGGTGTGGCCTTTGATTCAGCTGAGGTCAGAAACTACGACACTTCACTGGCTCCTTTTTCTCCCTGCCCCTCATGTGTGATCCAAGATAGATTCCACGTGGGAGAAAGGAAATAAACATGAAACTAGTGATTTATTCTTCCTAGGATTTAACTGATTAGTGCTAACTAATTTATTCAAAAGTGGGATTACAAGTTTAGCAAGCATACATGCAAATATATATTTGCTGCACTCTGCTTATAACTCTTTTATACTGGTACTAGCATTAAAGCATTGCGTGAGGCCTTGTCTACACTTGCAAGTTAGAGCGCATTAAATCAGCCCCAGGCGCCCTAACTCATGACCCGTCCACACTGGAAAGGCACATAGAGCGCCCAGACTCCGCGGCTGGAGCGCCCCTGGTAATCCACTTCCACAAGAAGCACAAAGCTTGCTGCGCCCTGGTTGGAGCACCGCAGTGCCAGTGTGGACGCCTTGGTCTATTAATGCACTCTGATTGACCTCCATGAAGTGTCCCACAATGCCTGTTCTAGCCACTCTGGTCATCACTTTGAACTCTGCTGCCCTGCCCTCAGGTGACCAACCATTAGATACATCCTTTAAATTCTCTGGGAATTTTGAAATTCCTCTTCCTGTTTGCTCAGCAAGGCATGGAGTGCTCTCAGCAAATCTTTCCAGGTGACCGTGCCTCCACACAATCCCCAGTATGGAGCAATGGCGAGATGCTGGACCTCATCAGTGTTTGGGGGGAGGAAGCTGTCCAGTCCCAGCTGCGCTCCAGCCATAGGAATTACGATTGCAGAAAGAAGGAGGGTTGCAGAAAGAAGGGTTAGGGCTGCGTGCATGCCTAGATGCAGAATAGGGCATTGATGTGCTCTCTCACATTGCGGTAATTGGCCTCAGTGATCTCATCAGAGGTCTCATGCAGAAGCTGGGCAATCTGCTTGCGCAGGTTCCTTGGCAGAGCTACTGTGCTCCTTATCCCAGTAAGGTTAACATGTCTGCCGCCCTGTGCCATGATGGGGGACCATTGCTGCACACAGGCAAGCAGCATAAGGGCCAGGGCAGAAGCCGCATTATAGTAGAAGACCCTCCCTTGCTTCCCAAGTCATCCTCAGCAGCGAGTTACCTTCCAGGATGAACTCCTGTGGAAAATGTGGGGACGGTGTTCAGTATAGGGGCCCCCTGCAGCTGTTGGCTCTCCCCAAGGCACAGAAACCCAGAGGACAGTACTCTTTCCCTTGTGCCCTCAAGTCACTGCCACCCCACTTCCCCCAACATCCGGTTTCTTATTGCCACCAGCTGCCTCCAACACCTGTAGCTTCACCACCCAGCCCTGCAAACTACAACCCTTACCACTGCACTCAACCCCCATCACCATGCATTTTAGCCAGCCTGAAGTACAGCACTCATTGCACAGCACTCCAGACAGGAAGGCTGAATATGATAACAGGACATATGCAGATCTGTGATTGTCCTGTTCCTCACCCCACTCCCTTCCCTCCTGCCACACAGCACCGATGTGTCATGCCACGTGTGTCTCCCCAGCAGTTGTTTCTTCTCAATAAATGAATTTTTTGGCTTTGCAAACATTCTTTATTGCATTAACTAAAAGATACTGTAGCCCAGGAAAGCAACAGTGCATCATATATAGCAAAAACAGATGCCTACTAGCATTGGAATCACTGCACTTCACTCCCGTGCAGGGCACCAAACATTACTGGTGGCTTTCAGCATCGAATTGCTCCCTCAAGGCATCCCTAATCCTTACAGCCCTGCACTGGGCCCCTCTAATAGCCTTGGTCTCTGGCTGTTCATATTCAGCCTCCAGGTGTTGAACCTCTATGGTCCGTGCCTGAGTGAAGCTTTCACCCTTCCCTTCACAAATATAGCTGCATGCTGTATGCTGCATAAGCATAGGAATATTTTCATTGGCCAGGTCCAGCTTCCCATACAGATAGCGCCAGTGGCCCTTTAAACGGCCAAAAGCACACTCAGCAGTCTTTCTGCACCAACTCAGCCTGTTGTTGAGCCGCTCCTTGCTGCTGTCAAGGCTCCCTGTGTAGGGTTTCATGAGCCACAGCATTAAAGGGTAAACGGGGTCTCCAAGGATCACAATGGGCAATTCGACTTCCCCTACGGTGATCTTCTTGTCCGGAAAGAAAGTCCCTGTTTGCAGCTTCCTGAGCAGGCCTGTGTTCCGAAAGATGCGTGCGTCATGCACCTTTCCAGACCAGCCTGTGCTGATGTTCATGAAACGCCCACAGTGATCCACAAGTGCCTGGAGAACCATCGAGAAATACCCCTTCCAATTTATGTATGCGGAGGCTAGGTGGTCTGGTGCCAGAATTGGAATATGCATTTCATCTATCGCCCCTCCGCAGTTAGGGGAACCCATTTGTGCAAAACCAGCCACAAGGTCATGCATGTTGTCCAGAGTTATGGTTCTTCTGAGCAGGATGCAATTAATGGCCCTGCAAACTTGCATCAACACAATTCCAACGGTTGACTTTCGTACTCTGAACTCGTTAGCAACTGATCGGTAGCTGTTTGGAGTTGGCGGCTTCCAGATTGCCATAGCCATGTGCTTCACCAGCAAGGCAGATCTCAATCTCGTGTCCTTGTGCCACATGGGAGCGAGCTCAGCACACAGTCCCATGAAAGTGGCTTTCCTCATCTGAAAGTTCTGCAGCCACTGCTCGTCATCCTATACTTGCATGACGATGTGATTCCCACCACTCACTGCTTGTTTCCCGAGCCCAAAAGCGCATCCCTAAAGCGCATTCCACTGGGGTAAGCATGTCCGTGAATGCCACAAGGAATCTTATGTCATATGCGTTATGCAAGTTGACATCATTGTCTGACTCCTCACTGTCACTTTATAGCTTAAGGAGTAACTCGACTGCAATTTGTGACCCATCAGCATATTCCTCACAAGTTCAGGATCCATTCCCGCGGACTGAAAGGGAACACAGAGCGCGCAGTACAAAAACTGTTGAAAGATGTCGTCAAATGTGGACGGAAGCACAGGGATTGCTGGGATGCAAAATGATGCATTACGGGGCATTGGGACAGGACCCAGGATGCCCTGCACCCCACTCCCCTTCTCATAAGCCACAGGGCCAGAATGGGAAGAGGTGCTCTCTGGGATAGCTGCCCATAATGCACCGCTCCCAATGCCGCTGCAAGTGCCACAAATGTGGTCATGCCACTGTGCTTGCAGCTGACAGTGTGAACATATGGCAGTGCTTTCCCTGCTGCAGTCTCAGAGGGCTGGTTTAACTCCGGGTGCTCTACATCTGCAAGTGTAACCATGCCCTGAGGCAGCCTGGATACACATAAACTCTGATTTGAAGACATGACCTTAGAGACAAAGGGATGTTAAATGTTTGCCCCAGCTTATTTTGAATCTTGTACTTGAGGTCTTTCTGAACCACTCAGTTCTTTCTGCTTTTCTCCTTCCCTTGATGCAGATTTTATTGAAAACTGACTCTGTGTAAATTGGATTTTAACATATCTTTGGAATTTTGTTAAAGGGGCCATAAAGCTATGAAGAATGTCTATCCATATTTGATGCTTTTCATGCTATCTAAATAGATCAGTGGACAGTGAATTATTATTTTACTAATTTCTGTAGTGCCAGTTGAATAAAATATTCATGTCCTGCTTTGTAGTCTGAAGACTACTACATTTGAGCTCTGATAGACTACCAACGGGGAGGGAATTTCAAAGAGCAAGGCTTTCAGCTTAAAAATGTCCTGCCAGTAGACACGGAAAGCCTGATTCTTTCACATAAAAATGTAAATCAGGAGTAACTCTTCAGAATGCACAGGCTTTTTCACTGGTGTAAACAAGATTAGAACTAGTGGCAAAGTATTCAAACATAGGTTCTGGCAGCAAATGTTTCCCAGCCAATCTTAAGAGGCTGGGAGATAAGTGCACCCCAAATCATTCAGGGCTTTAAAATCATCACCTTGAAACAAACTGAGCCCGTGTATATAAATGCTAGCTGTTCATGTTCGCTGTGGTCAAGCTGGTGGTCGCAATCTGTGTTCTGCACTAATTGGATCTCCCAGGTGGACTTCAGCAGTAGCTCTACAGTCCATAATGGTAGTCACGGATAAAGGAAACAAAGGTGTGGATGATGGTTGTCTGGTTAGTCAGAGATGGTGAAAGGCATCATGTCCAAATGGCTAGTGCATTTAATTAAAATTCTTAGTATGTTGTGGCTTCAGAACATTTAATCTGCCTTACCCGTGAGGTAGGCAAGTATTGTAACAGCAAGCTGTGCAAGCTTGGTGCTAATGTACGCCTCATTTGAAGGTGTCACAAGATGGTGCTGTTAGAACAGTTTGGCTTTGGGTCAGAGAAAAGTATCAACTGGTATTTTCAATGGAACAGTTCCATATGGGTATGCTGCTCTCAACTGATGTTGCAAGGTCTGGCAATTGTATCATGACTCTTGTGGTATTTGGTGCTTTTGTTTCCCTCCTTAAATACCCAGCTCTGGAGTCTAGTGATTTTATGAGAATCTCAGTTTTCATTTAAAAATAAGACACAAGTGTGAGGATCTGGAACCTGAGTCTGCTGCTGGCTACCATGTCCACACTGCAACCTGACCACTTGGGCAAAGTGGGCAGCTGCAGCCTATGAGCCTGATGGGTCCAAGTACCACTGGATGTCCCACCCAGGTTGATTTTTGACTACTGGAGCATACTGTATTCCCAGATTGGCCCAGGCATAATATTTAAGGCATAGGGAAAACACCTGCAGGGTGTCTGTGCAACTAGGTGGATCCCTGGTTGTCTACGGCAAACAGACCTTGTGGAGCAGTCTTGATACTTGAGCAGGAGACCAAGGGTCAGGAGGAAGCCCATCTCCTGATGCCTCCCTGCCTTGGTTCCTGAATCCCTGCTCCACTCCTGCCTCAGTTCCACTAACCCTAATTTGGCTGGCTTACATAGAATCATAGAATATCAGGGTTGGAAGGGACCTTAGGAGGTCATCTAGTCCAACTCGCTGCTCAAAGCAGGACCAATCCCCAATTTTTGCCCCAGATCCCTAAATGGCCCCCTCAAGGATTGAACTCACAATCCTGGGTTTAGCAGGCCAATGCTCAAACCACTGAGCTATCCCTCCCCCCAAGGCTTTGACCTAGTGCAGTTCATCAACCTCAATTCTGACATGATCTGATGGTGTGTGATACTGGTACAGACTGCTGCTTCTGGCCTTGACCCTCTAGACTGGATTCTTGAGTCCCCTCCAACCCAGGACCCATGCTTAACTTGTGCCCGGGTTGGGAGTTTCTTTCAGACTAGTATTCCATCCTGGGCCATCAGAACTGATAACTTTCACCAGAAAAGTTCATTTTTCACAAATCATCATTTTCTATATGAAAAAATGTTTTGTTGAACAGTTCCCAGCAGGCCCTACTAAGAGGCCCTACTAAGTACAAAGAACTGTACTTTTCAAAGCTATCTTACAGGTGAGGTAGCTAGTCTATACTCAGATTTTCTAGTAGACAGAGAGCTCACGTGAGCAGGTGTCCTAAGCATATGGCATGATTAGTGCAAGCTGATTACAGGCAGATCATGTCCTTTTTGTCTGCACATTTATAATCAAAAATTCCTGTTCGCCCCTTTGATTCTGTGAGATGTAGCCAAAACCTCTAGTAAGGCAAACACTATAGCTAATACAATTGAAGCTGTACCTGGTTGTTTGCATCATTTAATCTTTATTTGTGCTAAATATATTAACCCATCACTGTCAAAATCCGTGTGAGGAAGCTGTAGGACATACCAATATCTAGGCTTGAAATCCTCTTCGAAAGGTGCTTTGGGCTGAAAAAAATCTGTCTTTTGGGGTGTTCATTATAACAAGGGCAGACTATTCTTTAGTACATCATGGAACCAACAAAACTTAATAGAGCCAATGAGTCTCTAGTATCTCACTTCCACACAGTGAAGTGTCACACATTCATTATCTCCATCCTGAGCTCCTACTGAACCATAAAAGCCAAACCAAAACCAAATAAACAAACCAGCTGCAGAGAATTGCTCGACCAAAACCATGCTGCACGGCTTTGATAGAGCTCCAGAGGGGCCTATTATGGGCAGGAAGTGCTGAAATCCCTGGCCCGTAATTAGGCATAAAACTTTTTCCAAATGTGGTTGCACTCTGTTACTTTGTTGACACATGAATTATTCCACAGGAGTGTTAGCCCCCAAGTACATATTATAGAAGGGTCATTAGTCCTGAGAAAATGGAGTATTTTGTCATCACTCCAGCAGAAGTATGAACGTATCATAAATGGAGCCTGAAGGGATTTAGTTCCAGGTTATTAGCTGTTCATTGGAGATGGTGGATAATAACTGCTGCTTCTGATATTGTATATTAAGCTGCCTTTGTTGCTGCTTGTTGGGCTTACTCTTTGGTGGTGGTTAGTGTTGTTATAAACGCATATATAATAGGACCATCTGAACAAAATCAGTGATCACATGTATTGAATGAAAGCACAGTATCTATAAAGCTTTGGAGTACAATTCACAAGTTACTGTTTTATCACTAGATAGGTCCTAATAAAACCACTGCTAAAGCAATACCCAATATTTATAATATAACATGTCAATTGAAGCTTTGTGTGTGTGTCTTTCTGTGTGTAAAAGTGATTATGTATTTTTTCCACTTACTAGAATGTCTCTCTCTATAAAACTGCTGGTACCCATAACTGAGAACATAGTACAAAGGGCCAAAATTAATCCCTGGTAGAACTGCATTGAAATTAGCATTACCTTGAAAACATACCAAGGAGGAGACAGTATGGAGGGCTTGGCTGGGCCCCTTCAGGCAAGTGCGTCTTGAGGGAGCCCGCCTGGCTGATTGCGCCACTCCCGAGGGGGCGGAGCGATTCCCGGCCCTGGGATGTGGCAGACAGTCGCCTCCCAGCAGGGCCAGTGAGTGTGGGGAGGCAGGGCTTGGGGGAGTGGGTTTGTGGGGAATCTGGGGGGGTTCTGGGCTGTGAAGGGGCGGGGAGGATCTGTGTGTGTTGGGGCAGTTGTGGTGGGGCTGTTGGCAGGGGTGGTGTTGTGCAGGGCTCTGTGAATTTGTGGCTGGGTCTGGGGGGACGCTGGGCATAGTGAAATCGGGACTGTCCCTGTGAAATCGGGACATCTGGTCACCCTAGCTGTAGTTACTCTTCTTTTGCATGGGCCGGGGCCTTTGGTCATAGGGAGTCAGGGAGTGTTGGGAGGGGCTGTGTGGTGTGGCATAGGCCCACCCCTGAGGGGAAGGGGATGCTGGCAGCACAGGGCTGGGCAGGCCACTGTGCGTCTGGCAACTGCCGGTTTGTAGATAGTGTCCTCACATTGGGCAGAGCAGGGCCGCCCCTGCCATGCCCTGCCCTGCCCCGCCCCATTGCCTCTCTGGCCTTCTGATGTGCTTGCTGTAGTTAGGGTGACCAAACAGCAATTGTGAAAAATCGGGATGGGGGGTGGAGGGTAATAGGAGCCTATATAAGAAAAAGCCCCAAAAATCGGGACTGTCCCTGTAAAATCTGGACATCTGGTCACCCTAGCTGTAGTTACTCTTCTTTCGCACGGCATCTCTGTGGGTCCCTGTTGTACCTCTTCTCCTGCATCCCCTGCATCTGCTTGAAGATGTCCGTAACTGTCCTTGCACACACAGCTTCTTACCCTGCAGGCCCAGGAGATCAATATCTCCTGTCTACTCCAAGATAAGTGCTTCTGGAGTGTGTAGCCAACAGTCAGCTGAGCAGTTGCACACACTGATGGACTGCTGCTAGGTGTGCTCCCCAAGCTGGACAATCAGGAAAAGGCATCTTAAAAGCTCTTGGGGCTTTAAAGTGCAGGGGGAAGTGAGGAGGGTGCTTCTAGTCTTCATAACCCCTGGACAGTGGAGTTCATAACAGAGCAGAGTGGTCAGTGTTTGGCATTATGGGACAGGCAGGGCCGGCTCCAGGCACCAGCTTTCCAAGCTGGTGCTTGGGGGTGGCATCGAGAATGGGGCGGCAGTCCGAGTCCCGCGGCAGCAATTCGGCGGCAGGTCCGCTCATCCCGCTGCAGAATTGCCACCGCGGGACTCGGACTGCCGCCCCATTCTTGCCTGCCGCAGTGGCAATGAGGGGGCAGGTCTGCTGCTCTCCCCTTGCTGCCGCAGGCAGACGTAGCAGGGCCCCGCCCCCGACGCAAGCAGACGTAGCGGGGCCCCGCTACGTCTGCCTGCGTCGGGGGCGGGGCCGCCGCCCCTGCTTGGGGCAGCAAAATTGTTAGAGCCGCCCCTGGGAACAGGTGATGGAGGACTGTTAGGGTCTGTGTAGGTAACACAGCGTTTCAACTTGTGCTGTCAACCTCAGTACATCGACCATGGCTCAAGGCCACTCAGAGAGCTGGGGCTATTGTGTCGCTGTAAGGGGGCACTTATATCTGTGGGAGACATACTTAAGTTTAGATACATGCACAGCCACGTCGATGCAAGGTAGCTTACATCGGCCTAACTTTGTAGTGTAGTTCAGACCTAAGGTCCTCCAGCATCAGTCCCACAATTCCAGATGCTAACTGCACACTCTTGTGGACCTGTAGGTTCAACAATCACGGGTTCACCTTCCTTTGCAGTCCATAGAGAAATCCATTACTGCACCTCCCTACACCCCCTTAACATTCTACATGTTATCAAGGGCCACATCCCTACCACTATCACTTCACCCTGGGGACATTAAGGACAACTACAGCGTCACACACATGGATGTGTGAAAGCCATGATTGCTTTTTGTGTAGGTAAAATGGATGTGAATGCTCTTCCCCTTAAGTTCTGTTCCATTCATTTAAGTTTTGAATGTGCTTGCTTTTAAATTACGCAGGATTTTCTGTGCTGTGGTTTTGTTACTACAGAGCTGTGCAGGCTCCATGCTTCTGTCAGAGATGGTGACAGTGAGGAGGGCCTCCTGGGTTCCTTTTTTGTTTTTGTTTTTTTAAATAAAGGTGCAAGAATTATGGGATATAGTTGATATTATGGGATAGATACAGTTGCATGCTGGCAAGTTGACCCCTTGCTCCCAGTCACCCTTCCGTGACTCATTTCTATCCCACCATGCATTGCCAAAAGCTTCCAAAAAGACAGTATGCTGGATGGTGGTGGGTTCCACACTGGGATATCTACCCACAGTGAACTGCAGTGTGCATCATCACAAGCACTCTTGGTGAGTTTGTGTAGCGCTGATGCAAGAAGCCAAGTAAGCATGCGCACAAGCGATATACTCAGTAGCGTAGCCGGGGGGGAGCAGGGGGAGTGGCTGCTCCCCCTGTGAAGAGAAGCGGTGCTAAGGCGCCGCCCGAGCCCCGCTGCGGGAGCCGGGCTTGGGGGCGCTTTAAAAGGCCCGCGGCTCCTGCCACTGTGGGGAGCCGCTGGCCCTTTAAAGCGCCCCCCAGCCCTGCTGCAGGAGCTGGGCTCGGGCGGGGATTTAAAAGGCCCGGGGGCTCCGCAGCAGCTGGAGCCCTCGGCCCTTTAAAGCGCCGCCGGGTGAGTACAGGGGGAGCGGGGAGGCGCCTTTTTATAGCGCCGCCGCTCCCCCTGTGCTCTAAACCTGGCTACGCCACTGGATATACTAACTGCAGTGTCTGGAGTGCAGACATGACTTAAGATTCAGAAGTCACTAGTGCAACTGCAGGTCCTTTCCCAAAAGATTATGTTCAGAAGTTGCAAGTGATCACTCCAAAGATGATATTGTTCTCTTACATAGGTACATTTGCAAGCTAGGTACCCAAAAACTCCAAGCACAATCCACAGTTTAACTAGATGGGATTTCAGACAAAATTAAATGGTAATACAATTGTGTAGAAAACCTGTTTCTTTAGCATTAAGATATGTTTAAAGGAGCCTGTCAGGTTAAACGTTACCTGTTGGTGTTTGGTGTTTTTTTTGGTGTTAATAAAACAATCTTCCTATATTTACAGATATTCAAACTAAATGAATTTTGAAAACTTATTTTTCACTACTGAAATTGTGGGGTTTCTTTTACTTTGTTTTTTACATTGTTCTCAAGGATAATTAGAATGGACTATCAGTTACATTCTGGTCAGATTCTAATCAATTTCACATTCAGGTTCTCATATCTTAGTACAGGGTCTCAGTGGTTGAGTTAACAGAATGGGAGAGAAATTTTGCTTCTTCTTTTAAAGTTTCCACTGTGTGTGGGTGTATGTATGTGTGAGAGGGAGAATTAATAGAAAAGTGAGTTTTTACAAATTTTGTATTTTTGGGTCAAATTTAACAGTGTTCCTTCAAAGACCTGCTGATGTCTCTTAGAAAAACACTTTAGAGATACATATTGGGTGAGGTAATATCTTTTACTGGATCTTTATTTCCTAAGAGTTCATCTGCTCCTGCTACTAATTTTTCCTTTGAATCTATAATTCTCTGATACTACAATGAATTGCTTTGTAAAATGATTATCATGGGCCTGATCTTGCAAACACATCAGAAAGTAGTGCTTACTGCCAGGAGTTTTCCCGCTGAAGTCAATGTCTGGTAGTAAGTATTTTTAGGCTATGTCTACACTACTGTGGTAAGCTATGCTTAGGTCAACTTACCGTGGGATCCACACCTCGCTGGGTTGATGGGAGACACTTTCCTGTTGACTTACCTTACTTTTCTCATTTGGGGTTGAGTACCGTTAACTGGAGAGCGATCTGCGGTCGATTTTCCAGGTCTTCACTAGACCCACTAAATCGACCCCAGTACATCAATCCCCAGAGTAGCAATCCAGGGGGTAGTGTAGACATAGCTTAAGGATAAGGCCAATAGTCAATAGTGTCAATAATGTCAATAGCGTAGACATAGGTTAAGGCCAATAGTCAATAAAAATATGTCTACAGTGCAATTAGACATCTGTGACTGTCCTGTAGTTGACTCGGGCTAAGGCTCTAGTAAGAGGCTGTCTAATTTTAGTAGGCATTTGTGCTTGGGCTCTAGGACCCTATTCACTTACTAAGCAACCAGATATTATTCAATAAAGCTCCTAGTGTACATTAGAAATATTTTCATTAAGAAATTTAATAGAAAAGAATCAGTTGACCTTATATAAACACAAAGGTCCTGATTCTCCTGTCACACCAAATATAGGTTGCAAATAGCCCCTATTGATATTAGTGGAACTGCACCATTATAAAAATATGATTGGCCAGTCAGGCCAGAGGGCTGTAGATAGGGAACCCTACTCTCATAGATTATCAGATCTCACCTCCTATAGACCTATAGACCTCCATAGCACCTTAGTGGAAGGGTGACTGGTATTTATTTTTTTGTGTGTAAATGGGTGCTGGTTCAAATCCTGTTTAATTTGCCATACGAGAGGAAAGTCTTCTTAAATTGATGGTGATGAAGGCAGTATAAGAATATATACAGAATAGAATAGGAAGCCCTCAGGAAGCTATTTTGTTTAAATCCAAAACACAGAACTGAGTTCCTAATGATTTACACAAGTAATAGAGAATTGCCAGAGTGGCTACAGAAATATTCTTATGCATCATTAATTCATTTTCCACTACATTTCATCTAGCCTATCCTTTTTTTTTTCTTTTTTTTTTTAAAAAGGAAATGCAACAGGTGTTTGGGTTAAATTAGCACACAAGGAGGAGACTTACATTGCACAGTTAAAAGCAACTACACCTTTATTATAACTCAGCATAGTGATGATTTTCAGGTCCATTGTCTGCTGAAAAGCATGCAGTCACAAAACATATCAGTTGGGATGGGCTCCTATCAAAAGAGAGCCTTGTACTTTGTTGAGTCCATTGCCCCTGTAAAAAAGCTGGTGCAAGTCACTACTAGAGCTGGTCAAAAATTTTCTGACAGAACATTTTCCTTCTGAAAATGTACCTTTTGGCAAAATAGAAACTTTCTGCTGGAATGGATTGTTTTTGTTGAAATTTGGTTTTAAAAAAATGAAAAACGTGTTTCAAAATGGGACATTTTGGGGTTTTTGTTTCAAAATGACTTTGTTTGAAATTTATTTTATTTTATAGTCTAAATTATGAGATAAAGACAAAATCTGAATGAAATGTTTGACTTTTATCAAACTTGAATGCTTTGATTAACCCCAAACAATATTTTTTCAAAAATATTTTGTGGGAAATTTTGTAAAAAATTCTTTAGTTCCAATTCAGAACAAAAACAAATGTCAAGATGTCCATTTCCCATGGAATGGCTATTCCAGGCTTTGACCAGCTGTAGTCACTACCATGCTGGTTTGGGTAACATTTACATTCTGTTAGCTCTGATGTAAGTGACTACACCGTGGGGCAAGGTTAAGGAGAATAAGGCTCGGCTTTGCTAGAGAAGTAACTCTGTGCACTTGTGCACAGTTTTCCAGCAAGTGTCAGTCAATATAGTGAATTGAAATGATGAATAGATTGTTATGCACAAGAGGTAATCCAAAAATTGCCAAAGTATCAGAGTGGCTACAGGAATATTCTTATGCATCATTAATCCATGTTTCACAAC
Source organism: Macrochelys suwanniensis (assembly GCA_033296515.1). Classification (NCBI taxonomy): domain Eukaryota; kingdom Metazoa; phylum Chordata; order Testudines; family Chelydridae; genus Macrochelys; species Macrochelys suwanniensis. The sequence goes on from CM065780.1 coordinate 46,394,024, forward strand.
ATTTCATCTGGCCTATTTTTTCTTTTTAAAGAAAATTCAGCAAGTGTTTGGGTTATCTCAGATTGGCGAGTGATACACTGCAGAGCATGAATATTGTGATAAATTGCACTGTTGCCGCTGCTTCAAACTTTAATTTCTTTACTCTCCTACCCAGACATTCCTGATGCTAATTCATAATTACCTCACTAACCTTGTTCTTATCTAATCCACACCAAAGCCAAAATCCTTTATTCCATTGACTTCAAAATGAAGATCTGGAAAATCACCTGTATGTCGACCAAAAGTGCTCATTCTTTTTTTCCTGATTCCACTTTGTTTGCCACTTCTAACCTGCTGACCACAGTAATTCTTATCTCACTTCACAGGCGGCTCATCAAGGCAGACAGGACAGCATGTATCTATATTAAGTCAGGCACAGTATGATTGATCTCTGTAAGTGGAAATGTGCAAACTGCTCATGTTAACTTTATCCCCAGGCATCTGAATGTATTAAACCCATTAAATAAGTGATCGTCTTTCCTAAGTGTGTGTATGTTGTCCCTTCGAAATGCAAAGCTAAGTCCTACTGCATCAAAATGATATATCGTGTAGAACTGATGATACTTGGTTCTTGTCTTGTTCATGGCCTGATTTGTAGCAATCATGTACTATAGTCTTGCAACTTCATTGTAATACTTATTGAAATTCCACAGGGTTTTTCATATTACCTACAGTAGCTTTAGGGTGACCAGACAGCAAGTGTGAAAAATCGGGACAGGGGCTGGGGGGTAATAGGAGCCTATATAAGAAAAAGACCCAAAAATCGGGACTGTCCCTATAAAATCGGGACATCTGGTCACCCTAAGTAGCTTTTGGAGCAGGCTGAGCTCTTGAGAAACAGTGGACCTGATTCTGATCTCTCACCGGTTTAGTGGTGTTACTTGTGGTTAACAATGGTATACATGATATCAGAATCAGGCCCAATACTTCCTATCTTACAACAGTAACTTTATGCAGCTGTTTTATCTATTGGTTGAAATGTTTCAATTGATAATAGGGACATCTGTCCTTCCTGCTCTCCACAGGACTTTTGTAGCATTTTTATTCGGCCTTCCAGCCTCTGGGTCCATTCACGTCTGAGTCTGGGAACAAGAAACAAACATTCTTATCAATACGTGCCGACTCAAATTTTTCAAATGTATCTAGATCTTTTTAGTGATATCAAAGCTTTCTCCTCTCTTTCATCAGCAAGGCACTTGCCTTAGATTTATTTGCCATGTAGCCATCTCTCTGGCTTTCTAGATTAGGAACACAGAGCATGGTGATGGCAATGATGGTATTACTCAACAGCGGGTGACATTCCTGGATTCCTAAGGAGTCAAACAACTGCTGAAGTACTCTCATTAGAATGAAATGCTCTGCCTTCTCCTCTAGGGCATTCTCAAGGCCACACAGAAATACTCTTTCTGGTAAGGTCACGCAATATGCAAATTTAAAGTTGCAATGAGAAAACATAATTGATCATGCTGCATTGGAGAAGAAATAAGAAACCCGGAAAGGCCTATATATCATTCTGTATAGAAAGTTGCTACTTCATATACTCTCATGGGAGGCATCTGTAAAACTTCAGCAACCTTGTTCATCGCTGATATGGGCAACCATCCATTCTGTCTCTGGGCCAGATCTAGTACTGGAATCACAGCAGCTGATTTATGTCCCTCTGGGTAGTTGTTTACTATTGCTTCTATTCTCTTATAGTTTTCAGGTGTAAAATCAAATGGAGTATCTGGGTTATTTTCAGGAGTATCTCTGTGCAGAAACAAGGCTCCTCCACCTCCACTGCGCACAGCTGTTTTATGCAAGTAGCGGATCTGTCTCACCGAGTGCGCGGCGGCGGCGCGAACGGGAGCGGCGAGGAACATGACGCGGCCCCTGGCCCTGCAGGCCGCAGCCCCCCCCTCACTGCAGCCGCCCTTGGGGAGGGATAGCTCAGTGCTTTGAGCATTGGCCTGCTAAACCCAGGGTTGTAAGTTCAATCCTTGAGGGGGCCATTTAGGGATTTGGGGCAAAAATTGGGGATTGGTCCTGCTTTGAGCAGGGGGTTGGACTAGATGACCTCCTAAGGTCCCTTCCAACCCTGATATTCTATGATTCTATGTAATTGTGATGTTACTTTGTGTGCTGAACCTTTAAGCTTAATCAAATCCTTTTTCTTCATTGTCATCAAACCTTATATTTATATAATGAAGGGAACTGATGTCATTAGGGAGAGAAGCCCCATAGCTTTAAAGTTCAGTATGGTGTAGAGGGAAGGAGATGTCATCAGGACCACTGCAAGTTATCTATTCCCATTGTAGTTTTCCAGTGGAATGATGGGTATCAAACACTTGACAAAGATAATACTATGGGATCAAATGTCACATCATGAAGCTAAAGATAGCACTGGATATTTTTTGCAAATTACATTTGATGTATCAATAAAGACAGCAACTGGCAATTTTATTTAAGAATTACCCATCAGTAAAGGTTGTGGATATTTTACACAGTTACTTATGTTAATTTGGTTTCCAGTTTTGACTGCAAATGATGGTTTAACCTTTTCAGTTTGATCTGTCCTACACTGACATTGGCATTCTCAAGTGAGCATATTCAGGTTCTCAGAAATCAGTGTAATTAGCCAAAACATTTGTCATTCAAAACACAGTATTTCCCCTGTTGTTCCTTGTTAACTACTGTCCCAAGGAACAGAGGGAACACTCATCTTCAGTTAAAGCTGCTGATGCTTTCAGGTATCAGCTATGCTAGGCAGCAACCCTGCAGATTTTGCAATATCAATGTACATAGCCTCCTGAAGCAAACTTTGTGTGAATTAGAAGAGTTTATGAACAGCTCAGACACTGGTCAAGCTTATCTTGAATGGGACCTGCTTGGTTCTATTTTGCTGCAGCCAGAATTGTGTGGGAACACTCAGCAAATAACATATTCTTTTTATTTATGCACTTTATTCTTTATACAAAACTCATTTTTAAAAAACCCAAATGAAGAAAAAAGAAACTGTCATCCCCTCACAAATAGCATGATTTGTGATTGCTATGGGAGCTGTTTCATTCTGCATGGCCCCCTTTTTGTGGAACTGTAACCCTGTAGATTTTTAGTCATTTGAGGGATGCTGCATATCTAACTGCTTATAATAAGCTTCTCACTTTGTCAATAACCTGATTATTTTACACCGGGACAGTTATCTAGTAGTTAAAAGGACATTGGGAGCAAGACTCCTGAGTTCCTCTACTTCTAGCATTGCCACTGACTTGAGACATAGCCTTAAATAAGACACATGATCTTTGTGTGCCTCAATTTCCATATCTGTAAAGTGGGGATAATACTCCCTCCCTGGATTACTGTGGGGCTTCATAAATGTTAAGTGCTATGAAATACATTAAAAGGTGCTATAGAACTGTACATTATTACTCTAGTTATTAATAGACAGTTTGTCTATCCCCTTAATTTAACAATTTTCATTTACTCATCGTCCCAACTCCAGGTAGAAATCTCAATATTTCCTGGCTGTCACAAATTATATTATTAATACATTTTAATTTTTAGGTGGTTGTGCTCCAAGGCCTTTGAAGAATGACCCAGGGGCTCAGGGGTGAGGGGGCATTTGAGTTTCCACATAGGAGAGCCATGGAAATATGGGAGGAAAAATGCCAAAGAGCTAGCAGAAAACTTGTCTGCTGTGAATAAAGCAAACTAGTAATGGTCTGCCTTATTATGAATCATGTGGAAATATGACTGTGATGCCGTACAAAAGAAAAAATGCAACTCACTTCTTCAGGGCACTTCTGCTTAATCTAGAGTCTTCGCCTTGTTGTTGCTGAGTGTTTTTTTCAATGATTTTTTCCCAAAAGTTTTTCAGTCTTTTTGCATCATGGACAAAGATCTCGGGGCGTCTGAAGCTGATAGTCTTAGTCATTTTCTGAAAAGTAAGCCAAAGGTCAGAAGCCCTTTCCTTGTTAAAACTTCTAAACTGATGCACATACCACATTGCAAAGACTTTGGATACTTATAAAATGCAATAAATCAATAGTCGAGTCAGACAAGAATTGGTAATTGAGTCTTATTCTGCCTAGAAATAAAATATCAGACAGTGAAATGTGCTTAGAAATGATTTGTATGCTGTACCTATATTTTTGGTACAGAATGTGTAGCTGTTGGAATAGTCTTCCAAGGGACATTGTAGAGGCCCCAGTATATGAGCCACTTAAAATGGTATTGACCAATCCACTAGAAAATGTTCTGCAGGAAACAATGCTGTCCTCATCAAAGGCTAGGCTAGAGATAGTGGAAAGACCCATTAGGTGTTCTCTCTTCTGGGGTTCTACAAGAGATCATAGGTGGTGGTGATCTGTAGGGAATGTGTTACTTTAAAATAATTCCTACTACTGTTCCAAATAATATCAAGCACAAAATGCGCCAGAGAATTGTACATCTAAAATGTGAAGCACACAGTGTGTGAAGCCTTAGGGAGCTTATGTCCTTGTTCTCTCATTTATCAAAATGCCATCTTAAATACAGTTAAAAACACAGCTTGGTAAAATAGAGAGATGAGTTTATAGGAAAAAGGGCAGAAGGCAGGGAGATTTCTCCTTGTTAAATGTATAATATTCAAGTTCTGGTGGGTATTAAAATTCTCAACATGCCTAGGGTACCTACTGATACCACCAAATGCTTATAGGGTTAACAGGCCTTGATACTTTGAAAAGTTAAGCTCAGTCAGTTGCTTATTCCCAAAAGAAATGAACCGAAAAACTGCACCATGCATTATATGATCTCATTAGCACATAACATTTCTGCCTCGAGCATGAAACAGAATCCCCCATATCATCCTCCTTAAATAACCTCCAGTTCCCTCACAGAATCAAGTGCATGACATGAAAGGGAGGAAGGAAGAGAAAAATATGCTCCTGGGCTTACTTATAGCCTCATCTTGATCAGTGTTCACCTTGGTTGCCATCCGCCCCTCAAGTCCCTTGCATCAACCATTTACCTATACTCTGCTAGCTATAGAGTTTGTTACCCAGGTTTCTACAATGGGGCTGATAATCCCCACTGCCTCAGAGGTCCTTGTTGGTATTTGTGGGGCTGCTCTAAGAAAGATGTCAACCTTTATAAAGCTACTCTTATGAAAATCTAATAAAGCTACACTAGAGAAGGCCAATCTGAATTGTATAGTTATTGGATAACCTCTGAAGGGTGCCATGTTGCCACTAGTAGACCAACAAAGCAGGAAGGAACAATCAGATGTTGCATAAGTTAGGGAAAGGGGCAAGTATAAGTCCTTCCCATATAATGTAGCATTTTAATGCTACAGATCTTTTAAAAGGACTTTAAACCTATGATCTGAGGGGTGACTTTGGTACTGGCTTTTTTTTTTTTGGTTATGGAAATTCCATCATAATGAATAGTTTGGTCAAACTCTATGCTCAGTCCATCCAAAGAGGCTGGCAAACTAGTGCAACTAAAAACCAGCTTCCAGATGCAATCATTTTCCTTTGAGAAGTCTAGATGCCCAAGGATGAGTGTTGTCTGATGGCAGGAAGTGGTGGAGTGAGCACGTACTGGCCAGTGAGTATGTATAACATAATCATCTACTGGATGGAACATCACACCTGCTTGACTGTTGTGTTTGTTGTTCTCTACTGTCTGGCCCTGATGGTACTGGAGCAAGCAAATATTTTCCTTTAGGTCAAGAGGTGTCTGCAGGTTTGGCCCAGAAAGACCTAGGACCTATCCCTGCTGTGAAATCTTGGATGAGTAGAGATCTGACACAGAAGGATATATAGGAAGCTGCTTCATTGTAAACTCTGAAGGGCCAATCATCTGTTTTATTAGCACCTTTTGTTTAAAGTGCTTTATTATTAAAAATGACATTATTATTGACAATTTGTTTCACTGGGGCACTATCACAATAGTATTACTGCTCTCCAGCTTGTGGCCTCATCCTAAAAAACAAGCATACATCAATGACTCAATAAAACATTCTCTTTCCCTATCTTTAATGCTATAATCTTATAAAAAGAAACAAAACCTGCATCGTGCAAAGATTAGGATATGTTCCCCAGTAATAATATGTTATGAGTGACTGAATATAATTATATTACTCATCGTTACTCCTTAGCAGAGTGGATCATTACAACACTAAAAGACTCTTCCAGCAGTGGCAGCTGCCTACTTGACACTTCAAATAATTATGCTGTTTCCTTAGATGTCAAGTATGAGCTCCTGATGAACTATCTGAGCTGGTCTGCCCTCCAAAGGCTATTCTCCTTTGACTCACCTTTGATTCTGCCGTAACATAATGGGATTTCATTTGATTTTTAAAAATCCATTAGAAACTCTTCGTGTGGTATCAGTGAGGGGTTTCTTTATGCTCCAAACGGCTGCCTTATTTTTCACAAGTAGCTGCCAATTTTGTATGCCTCCCTTTTTGGGTGCCCAGCTTTGAGGCCCTAGGTTTTGTCATGCTGGTTCCCCAGCATAAGTGGGTCCTTTAGAATATTTTAATCCATCATGATTCTGATGTGAGATTCTGAGCCTGCCTGCTGGCCAGTTGAATTTAGCCAGTTAATACTCCCCACGAACACATTTTTCCTTTCTGAAACAAGTGGGTAGTGAGTAGAATTTGTGAGAAGCCAGTACCAATGTGAGTGGTTACCCCACCTCACATTGCTGTGGTGTCATTGCTCTGTAGATTCTATATGGTCGATATATGGAACGTGACATCACACAGTATTAACTATTCGGCATTTCTGATGCTGCATCACCTGAAAGCACCCTTTCTGTGGGATTGGTGTCAGAGCACCAATGTTCAGAAGAATTGGTAGGTGTCACATATTCACTATAATAGCCCTTTTCCTTCTAAGTCTATTTAAAAGTTCAGCTGGAATTTCCAGGTAGCTCCATATGGGAATGATCTTTCTGAACACCCACATTCTTTAGTGCTCCTTCATTAACCTTTTACCATTGGTTTCCTACTTCCTAAATACATATCTTAATAGATCACTGGAATACCATAAAATTTCAAATTCTACTCTACATAGCAAGTTGCTGATATGCATGCTCAGTGCCTAATGGCCTCTGGGTACCCCACTGTTCAAATGGCACCAAGGCAGTTAAATCATCTCCAAGTCAAAATTGCCCTTCTTGGGCCCAGTGCTTCTCTCATTTACACTGGTGTTAATAAACAGTAACTCAACTTGAAGTCAGCTAGAATCCAAATTCATTATGGGCCAAATCCTGAAGTACTTGCTCAGACACTGGGAGTTTTGCCTGAGTAAGAAGAGAGCAAGGAATCCAGGAAACAATATGTTTTCCTTTTACCCAGTGTGGCAAATTGCCGGCACTACTATGATGGGTCCCGCACTTTCTCTTCTTGTGGGGGGGTTTCAGGGTGCCATTTCTTGCCCCTGAACTGGGGTAACAGCTATCCTACTAGTATCCCAGGGAAGTAGAGTGGAGAGGGAGGGACCCTGGCCCGCCCTCTATTCCGGGTCCCAGCCCAGAGGCCCTATGATAGCAGGTGAACCACTTGTACCGGTGATTCTTTCCCCTGGGCTACTTCCCTCTCCTGACCTTCAGCTTGTGGGGCTTCCTGCCTTCCCTCTGCACAAGCCAGGTGTCCCTTTACCTAGGATCTTGGTCTTCTTAGCCCACCGCAGCACTTCTCAAAACTTTCCTCTGCTTTCCTCCAAACTGCTCTTTGTTCCACCACCAATCCACTCTGCTTCACTCCTCCAAACTGCTCTCTGCTCCACCATCAAACCACTCTCCTTTAGCTCCTCCAAACTGCTCCAACTCCTCTTCACTCTGCTCCAACTCCTCCTCTGGCTGATTGAAGCAGGGGGATTTTATCAGGTGACTGGCTTCAGGTGCTCTAATTGGTTTCAGGTGCTTTTAATTAATCTACAGGGAATAAGGCTTCTCCTCATCCTAGATCACACTCCTGTTGTCTTCTGGCCATGCTGTATCACACCAGATTCATTTTAGATGGCCCTATACATCCAATGCACATTTCAAAGTGTAACATTAAACAGAGAAATGGAAGGAAAGTTCAGGAATCAAATTTCGGACTGCTAAAGGTTAATTTGACATGCTTTCCCCTATAAAGACACAACTGTAAAATGAATTACTGCAATATAGCACCTAAAATAGCTGAAGATTACACAACAGTAATACTATCATGGGCCCATAGAACTTTCATCGGGGGGGGGCTTGGAATGGATGCGAGTGATGATTGTGAAGTGAAGATTCATGCAATGAGCTTTCTGAAATCTATTCCCATGAGGAACATATTTGAGACCACTAGTCTGTGTGACCCTTGTGGCAGGAAGAGTCCATTATTTATATCTCCTCATAAACGTGAAAGAGGTTGCCTTTAATAGTATCTTTCTAAGCTTGCTGTCTTCTATTTTAAAAGATAAGAATAGATTGATATTTATGTCTGAGGTATATAATACTAAATGCGTCACTGAGGTTTAATAGCCTGTTATTTTTCATGTGAATTAGGTTGGCAAAACACGATTTTAATAATTACACATAGTCCAAATTGTGTTTTTGCTGAAACAGGCCACTTACTACATTTGGCTCTGCACCTCCACTGGTAGAAATATGATAAATGAATGAGAGGTTTTTTACAGTAGCAGGTTATTTACAATGACTAACCTATTTATGTATTCATTGCTTGATTTATAGAGAATATTCATGCAGAATAAGATTTCTTATTCTGGCAAGGATAACTTCAATCACTGTAAAAGAATAACCTCATAACTATGCAGTCAAATTTTAAGTCATTGGGTTCTGCAGTGCACTGGAATACACTGCTGTCCTGTCAGGTTTGCAAATCACACTTGTAAAATGTAGCATGAAATCTGTTAAGATAGAGTCGCTGCATCCCTGCACCAGCCGTCTCTCCTGCAGTCCAGGGAAATTCACTCTGAGGGAGATTGATAGGTTTTCCACTGCTCTCCCTTGTAGCTTCTGCTTGGAAGCAGCTTTGATTCCTGCTGGAAACGGATCTGCACATGGTTTTTGTACCACTATCGTAACATTGGCTTAGAAATTGATATAATTACAGCAGGACAACCATGTAGTGTGGCCTCACTTTTTTACCGGTATATAGGTGTTTGTCAGTATAGCTTAGTTATTCCTGTAAATTTGATCTGCAGACAGAAGCTACTTCAGAAAGGTGTTAAATCAATACACTTCTGCACGCCCTGGCCACACCCCTTCACTAATCCTACTATTTTGTGGGTTTAGTTTGGGTAACTGCAGGCCCCCTCTAAGGTGCAAGGGAGGTCATAATCAGTATTTTGCTACTGCAACTTACACTCTCTCTCTCTCTTTCTAGAGTGAGGATGGTGGAGTGAGGTGTGTGGGTGAACCTTTTTGATATGGGCTATACCAGCAGAAGCCTGTAGAACTAGGAATGAATCTTGCTTGTTGCTTTTAACAAAAATAGTTGTTTTTGGTCAAAACAGAGGAAAAACATTTTGTTAACATTTTATAAATTTTTCTCTTGGTTATTCATACAAATATATCTTTTGAATGTTTCTAGTTAACTCCCCCAGAACTGAAACATATATTAAAATACTTAGATAATATCTGCTAATTAATAATATATGAAACTCTTCTCATAACACTTTTGCTTTCATTAATGCTTTAGTGTATTCAATAAAGCTGATTCAGTGAGGAGTATATTTTGTGGAAAAAATAAAATTTTCTTGTTCTAAATTTTCCATTTTTTTTCCACTGAAACAGTGTGTTGGTGAGGGGGAAATCATACACTCACTCTTTTTTCCATTGGGGAAAGGAGGGAAGTGAGCAGGAGAGAATCTCTTCCAAGTGAAACATATTTATTTTTTTTAATTGAGAACTTTTGTTTCAAATGTGTGTTGAAAACAAAACAAAAAAACCCTTGGTAAAACTAAAAATATTCCCACAATATTTTATTTTGGCTTAAAAAGCATTTTCCTTTTGAAAAGAGGCTTAGTCAGAAAATTTTCAACCAGCTTGACTGTCCAACCAGTTTGATTGCACATTGAATATGAATATTTAGGGTCTCTTATTTTGATAGGAATGTCCTAGGCACCTAGTTAACTGAAGATGATATACTGCCATTATCTTCAGTAGGCTAAGTTTGGTGGGGTGGGGGCTCAAGCCATATCATCCCCCGATCTCTCTTATCTTTATCAAGCACTAATTAGACTTCTACTTTTAGTGACATCAAGTGAGATTTGTTTGCCTAAACATAGCTTTATACAGCACTGTAGAGATGTTAAAATGGTACTCTTAATGTAATTTTTATAAACTGTTTTTTAATAAGGATCTAAAATGTGCATATATACATACGTAGGATGCATCTTTAGGTTAAAAGTGTCTCTTTACAAATCTATAAGGTTCCAGATTTTCTTTTGTGACTAACTACACAAGGTCTCATATCAACACACAGACATATTATTTGATGAAGCAAAATAAAAAAAACAAAGAAACTGAATTAATACAAGTGAGAAAAACAAATTAGAAAGAGAGTGCATTTGAGATTTTATCAATTGAGCAGTCTGATTATTTTCCAATAAAATATAAAATAATTTTAAAAAATCAAACCTAGAAAAGGAAAAAAAGTAATAAACTTCGCTGTATCAAAAAAGGCAAATGGCACTTGCTTATATATCCAGTTGTGTAATAAATAAATCAAAATATGAAGAAAAAATCATATTGTACTCTACAAAATAATGTAATCTATCAAATTATCAAAGCTTACTTTTATAATACAGTGGCTTCCTCTTCTGCCAAAACATGGATTCTCTTGTGGGATTATTGAATACTGTCAATTTTAACCTCTAGGTTCCTCTTTTGTATAAGACTCACTGTGGGCAGTGGGACTAATCACTGAGATTTCTTCATCCCTCACTCATTTTTATTTGGGACTGGTGATGAGCTATTTTGAATCAGTTCAGTAGCGGGGGGGGGGAAGAACCCACAGTCTCATTTTATGAAGTCTGTGACACATGAACTGGATGACCAAACAGCTTCAGGGCACCAACACCAAATGCCACATTTGAGCTGCACTATAATTTCTGGCAGGTGCCACTGATGTCATAACTTGGCTTAGGGAAACAGTAATCTGCACTTGTCAAAGAATAACTGGAACATGACTTCCATGTGACTTGCAAGTATTCAGTGTTGTCCCCTCCAATGAAACAGAGATATCTGAACAGTGCCAATTGTATAACACAGCTTGTTTCGGGATTGTGTTACTGAGTGACTGACAGAAGTATTTTTTTCTCTTTTGAACTGCTTCTCTGTCGGAACACCTGGTAGGTTAGATGACAGGACTCCAGCTAAGCTGTTAATGCTGTGAATAGAATGGGAATCTGAACTCAAATGGAGGGCAGCTGGATTCATAGTCTATAGGAATGTGTTACAAAATATAGCACTTCCATTACAATAAAATCACTGAGCAGCAAAGAATATTCCATACCTGCACTTTGTGGGACAGATTCTGCCATACTTACTAATGTTGAATAGTATCCCACTCCACCAGTAATTTCACTGAAAGGAATGGAATTACTCATGGAGTAAGGTGCTACTCCCCTGGTATGAGCTAGGGTAACAGACTCTGCTCCCATGTGTAACACAACATCAGGGTTCTAATTCATTTTTAAATGCTCAAAGGTAAGGTGAACTGCAAAGCTGAATTCCCCATTAACCAGGCTGGCTAATGGAGACACTCAGCACTGCCACCTTTAATGGAAATTATCCATGTAAATGCCATGCTTACTAATGCAAATATGAGACTTTCAAACCATCATTTTATTCTCTCTGCTTATATAATATATTCCCTTCTCTGACCTTGTATCTTAGAAAGTCCACAACCCTGAGCAACACTGTTATACTCACTGAACTCCCAATGTACACAGCACTATGTTGATGGGAGGGCTTCTCCCATCAACATAGCTACTATCTCTTGGGGAGGTGGAGTGCCTACACCAGTAGAAGAAGCTCCCCCATCAGCATAGGTAGTGTCTTCACTCAGCGCTGCAGCATTGCAGCTATGCCACTGCAGTGCTGTAAGTGTAGACAAGCCCCTTGGATTGTAAACTCTTTGGGGGCAAGACTGTCTATTATTCTGTTTGTACAGTGCCTAGCACAAGGGGACCGAGTCACTACTGTAATACAAGTGATAAATAATAATGGGAGGTAGAGTCTTGTGCTTTTGAGCAATGTAGAAAGCAGTGTAAACCTACACGGTTAGCAAAGTGGAAGGGGAGCTTCTTTATTTCTTCTTTTCAAATAGAGAAAGACCTTTTCAGTCTGTCATAACTCATGATCCTGGCAAATGCCAAGGGGATGCAGCCACTTTACAGATTGAGTGCCACCGAGATCGATCTCTGCCCAGGTCCTTAAGGTGATCTGGCTGGGTATTCAGTGTATTTCCATCACTGGCAAGTGTATCATGCCACTGAGGCTACACGTGATCACCAGCAGGGTGGCATTCCTTGGTACCTCTGCTTGGGAATTTGTTGGTCTATTATGGAGCTGGCCAAAACTTAAATTAATCTTTGCAGGAAATTTTGAAATTTGCCACAAATCCGAGGGTCTAAAAAGTTGCATTTTAGATACCTTAACATGGTGTTTCTGAAACAAAATATAATCCCCTGCAGCTTCAGTTTCACTGTTGGGAGGTGGGTCTGGGGCTCTAAAGGAGCTCTGTGAGGAGAACTGTTCTGGGGCCGTGTACCCTAAGGCTACCACATTCCTGTGCCTGCTAACTCCCTTAGCTGTGTGATTCCCATAGCCTGTGAGGCCAACTGGCCCAGGAGTTTTCCAGGCTTCTGGGCCAGTGGCAAGGAGCCCAGAAAGCCTGAGAGGCCCAGCTCCAGTTGAGGGTCTCGAGGCTTCCAGGCTCCCTGCTATGGTTTTAGGAGATTACAGACCCTGAGAACCCTGCCAGGTTCCCAGCTCTGGGGCAGTCTGGGTTTCGGCTTGTGTGTCCAGGTGCCATTTGACTAGCCCTGATATCCATTTTTGTGTTACTATTATTATTATTTTTTAATCTGTGGAAAATGTGGCAACCCTAAGCAGAAGGAAGGAGGCAGCGCAGCAGCCGCCGCTGCCTCTGGGGCCAGGCTGCTCATGCAGCTTGTGGCAGCACATGGCCCTGTGCAGCCCACAGGTTGCAGGCAAGGCAGCCTCGGCCATGCTGGTGAAGACCCTATGAGTGATGGGGGCAGGGCCTTTGGGGAGGTGGGGGCCTTAAGGGAATAGGTGGAGCAGGGGTGGGGCCTCAAGGGAAGAGGCAGAGCAGGGATGGTGTCTTGGGGGTCTGGTTATCGGCCATTAGAACCCTAGCTCTGCGCAGGGAGCATGGAAGCCCCAGAGTGCAGACTTCAGAATCCCAGGCAAGCTGGCAGGGAACCTGACCGGTTTGCAAGGGAACTGTGATTTGACTAAAATTCATTACAACGGTTTCCACGAAACACTTTGGGTTGGACTAATTGGCATTTTCCAATGAAAATCTGTTTGCAACCGTGTTTATGGGCATGAATGTGAGTGTGAATGAGGAATAAACTATAAGTGCACACACATCAAGGGCAGCGCAGGAGAAAAAACAGCAAATAATTTTATGATCTAGGTAATTAAAATGTGTTGCAGGCTGAGACTTGACATACAAGTATCACAGGAACATAAGAACGGCCATATTGGGTCAGACCAAAGGTCCATCTAGCCCAGTATCCTGTCTTCCAACAGCGCCCGATGCCAGGTGCCCCAGAGGGAATGAACAGAACAGGTAAACATCTAGTGATCCTTTCCCTGTCGCTCATTCCCAGCTTCTGGCAAACAGAGGCTAGGGACACCATCGCTGCCCATCCTGGCTAATAGCCATTGATGGACCTATCCTCCATGAATGTATCTAGTTCTGTTGTGAACCCTGTTATAGTCTTGGCCTTCACAACATCCTCTGGTAAAGAGTTCCACAGGTTGACTGTGCGTTGTGTGAAGAAATACTTCCTTTTGTTTGTTTTAAACCTTCTGCCTATTAATTTCATTTGGTGACCCCTAGTTCTTGTATTATGAGAAGGAGTAAATAACACTTCCTTATTTACTTTCTCCACACCAGTCATGATTTTATAGACCTCAATCATATTTCCCCTTAGTGTTCTCTTTTCCAAGCTGAAAAGTCCCAGTCTTATTAATCTTTCCTCATACAGAAGCCATTCCATACCCCTAATAATTTTTGTTGCCTCTTTCTGAAACTTTTCCAATTCCAATATATCTTTTTTGAGATGGGCCGACCACGTCTGCACACAGTATTCAAGATATGGGCATACCATGGATGTATATAGAAGCAATATGATATTTTCTGTCTTATAATCTATCCCTTTCTTAATGATGCCCAACGTTCTGTTTGCTTTTTTGGCTCCCTCTGCACATTGAGTGGATGTTTTCAGAGAACTATCCACAATGACTCCAAGATCTCTTTCTTGTGTGGTAACAGCTAATTTAGACGCCATCATTTTATATGTATAGTTGGGATTATGTTTTCCAATGTGCATTACTTTGCATTTATCAACATTGAATTTAATCCGCCATATTGTTGCCCAGTCACTTAGTTTTGAGAGATCCTTTCGTAACTCTTCACAGTCTGCCTGGGACTTAACTAGCTTGAGTAGTTTTGTCACCTCACTGTTTACCCCTTTTTCCAGATCATTTATGAATATGTTGAATAAGACTGGTCCCAGTACAGACCCCTGGGGGACACCACTATATACCTATTTATCTCTCTCCATTCTAAAAACTTACCATTATTCCTACCCTTTGTTTCCTATCTTTTAACCAGTTACCTGTTTAACCAGTTAGCAGGCTTCCTGATTCTGATGTACTTACAATTTATTTTGCTATTACTTTTTGGCTAGCTGTTCTTCAAATTCTTTTTTGGCCTTCATAATTTGACATGCTATCAATTTGACACTGAATAGAGATTGACACAATAGACCACAGTGACCCTGAAGCAGTTGATATAGTCAGTTACCATAAATACCATTTGACCTCAGAACTTTTTGATATACAGGTTTACATAATAGTTATAACAAAAGAACCATTATTTTGAATAAGTTCCTGCTTTGAAAAGCATTTAGATACATTTGTATCTTTGGAGGTATTATAGCCTATTCTGAAACAGCCCATAGTTATTTCACCAGTTCAACTCTGGGACTGAAAGCAATTGCTATCTGACGGGTGTTTATACTAAACAAGAGACAAGTTTGGTGGCTGAAGACCAGATTCTAGTGGACAAGTACCCACTGCATAGTAATCACCAAGACAGCAGTGGCAAGACAATCATGGGAAGGTAGTGCTCTCACGGTCCATGCTATAACTAGTCTTTTAATCAACAGATTACTTTAATGTCCAGGCCAGTCAATCATGCAGTATCATGAGATTCACTTAAAAATAAAAAGTCCATAGTTAATATCTGATGTGCTATAAAAATTCAGAAAAGGTTGACTGTACTCAACCAATAACTTTAACCCCTTCAATCCTCCTTTCCCACATGCTGTCATTCATTAACATAGGATTAACAGAAGGAATTGTGTAACCATTAGGATCCTCCTGCAGGGGAAATATCTCTTCAGATTGTTAGGGAAGGTCTTGGGTCCATTGTAGAAATGGCCATTAGAGATGGATGGACATGTGCCAGATACTGGCCCCTGCTCCAGCTGCTCTAGTGGTGCAGAACAGCTAGAAACCTGTTTGATCTATTTGCCTGAGAATCTCACCTCCCTGGGGGAATCTTCAGGTGATGAAGAGATGCAGTAGCAGCTCCTATGCCATCACCCTTCTGAAAGAAGAGGCATGACTGGGGCACCTCTGTGCTCTGGCATTCGACTGCCAGAGTAGCCCATAGGATCAAGCCTATAGTATCCTATCATAGGTGCCTAGCCCCACAATCAAGGGGGATGTGAAAATGGCTTAACATCATCTTTGCACCCTATCCTGAACTGTACCAAACACACCTTAAACATTGGAATCCTGTCCAAAGAGCCAAAAATATATTTGCTAATATAAAGACCAGAATCCGGATAATAGCAATTATGAACATCAACTAGAAATTCTTTGGACCATATCTGCATGCAATCCACAGTTTTGAGCTGCCAACTTGTTGGTACTTCGTGAATACCACATGCTACTCTCATGTGTTAAGATGTTGAAACATCAACAGGTTCACTTGTAAACATGAAGACATTCTGAAACAGGGAATAAAATGAATGCACATTATTTATCCCAGACATATTCCCACCTTGATGAGAGCCAAATGTGGATGCTGGTCTGTGAATCATTACTGAGCACTATGTGTAAGAAAAACTGTCACTGTATGACTGTGTGATATCACACAGTTTATCACAATTTCTTGCTGCATCAGCAGGCATTTGGCATGCAGGTCAGGAGAAAATTATTTTGCATGCATCATTGTAGCTGTATAGAGTCAAGGGGTTATTCCTGGTAAAACACTTGATGCTATTATACATGACCATCGTGATGTGTCATGTATCTTTCCAGGTTGCTATGATGCGCACATTTGTTTCCATACATTAGACTTGTTAATAGTTGCGTGCAGCATTTTCTGGTATTGGCTTAAGCTTTTGGTGCTAGTGATCTGGACTCAACTGTATTCCTGTTGTAGGTATTACCTACCTTTTTGTTTGTTTGTTCTCATGTATGGTTGAGCCTGCTGTTTGAGATACAGTATGGTAAACCCCAAGCATTCACAAATCCTCATTCAGCCCCTCTGCCCTCCCAAACATGAGTGGCTTAGAAATACATTTGTGTTATTTTTTCATTTAATTTTTTTTTAACCTTTATGGTATACTCAGGTCACATTTTCAAGTTTTTTCTCCACAACCCCAAGGCCTAGAAACTCACTGGGGGAAGGGATGGGGACATGGTTGGGAAGAGAGAAAGCTGAGATTCTCATATATTCATGTGACTTCAGGAGCAGCATCTTTAAGAAACGCACCAAACATCCATAAAATCATGAGAGTTGGCAACATTAGTGCCACAATGGATTATCTCTAGATATCAGACTTTCTTTTCTGATCCTGTTACAGATACACACAATAGTATCACAGATTCTGTTTATGTGGATGGTTGAGGATCAATGGAGGGTGGTCACTGTTAGCGAACTGAACATGAAACTAAACCCACATGATTAAGTATGCCCCAGATATGCAACTAACTGTTAAGCAAACACTGACCATGTGCAGATCTTACAAAACCTTCCCAAGTCAAAGGCAATTTTGTTTGGATAAGGAGGGTTGCACTGGAACCAAGATATTTAAGATTGCAGCATTGTTGTGATATTCCATTGTCCTCATATATTGTGTAATCAAATGTCCTGAAAGGATTAGATATTTTCCGTAGCTGGAAGGAATGATTTTATGGTGCTTAGAACAGCCAAAGGCTTCCTGGAATTCTGTTAGTAACAGCAGACTTTGCAAGGGCTTAACCAGGCACAGCTATTTCTGTATCTTGCAGCAGAAGTCACTAAAATGTGCCAAAGAATTTCCTGTTAACTGCAGGCATTGGTCCCGGAGAGCAACAAAATTCCAGTTGTTCTTTCTCCACATGTGGAAAATGGCTCAGAAATATGTCATAATTGCTGTTATGAAAAAGATCTATAGAATTTGATAGGGATTAAACAGATAGGGTCTTACAGAAATTAAAAAGGGATCCGTAGAAATTATTCTAAAAACCTATAGAATGCCTAGAGAGAGGATATTGTCTCTCTAAAGACATTTGAAGAGCATCTTACAAAATTTAAGTGACTTCTTTCTTCGTTAAAATGCTGTAGAAACATTATAACTTAGAATTAAATGCTACTGAGCTCTTTCATAAAGGTGGATGCAAATATAAAGGCTCTCACATGTACATGCAAGTTTTTGCATTCTCCACAAAGTAGCAAAAATGTATGAAAAGCTATCTTGTGGGGACCCTTTCCTCTAGGCTGCTTTACAGTCATAATTACAGGAAAAAACTCTACTATGGCTGTGTCTCTATTAGCACATTTTGGGAAGTCTTCACTCGTACTCCCATTGAGGCAACTCCACTGGTGGTATCAATATGGGAGCATTAGCATAGACAGAGTACAGGCAGTCATACTCACATGAGAGACTGTCTAGATGATAAGATGTCTACACTAATGCTCCCACCAATGCTGTTGCAATTTGGTAAGATTCTCCCCCAAATGCTGGTGTAGACAAGGTCACATGCACGCAGACTGTCTATGCCATCTTGACAAGAACGTTGGTGTTACTAATTAGTAGCTGCAAACAGATGTTAGCTCTTCTTGTACAAGGAAAGCTCTAATTAGAGATTAACAGATGCACCAATTACATAACAGGCTGAAAACATTGTAGTAGCAGTTGTGTATCACCCAAAGGGGTGGAGCATTCAGTCAGTAATGTCAGGTGTGGCAAGGTTAAGGGGAGGACTCTTCAGACCTATTTTTCTCCGAGGGGATCCTTAACCCGTCCCTACAATTAATGAGTCATGATATAGCACATTACTAGGCTGTGTAGAAGTGATCAACATTATCAAAACCAGGGACATAAAATTAAATTCCTAAACCCACATGTAGGCACCTAAAAGAGAAGCAACCTGAGTAGAGCAATAACAACGTTCATTAGACAAATTTAAAAACTTTGGCCAAAATTTCTACATTACCAGTTTAAAAGGGCTCCTTTTGTTTAATAGCATAATGTGCAGCCTGTGATATGTAAAAGGAAGCATCAGCATTTTTAAAATAGCCATTTATGGTACATCTCCTTTCAGAGATTAATTTAAGCACAGTTTTTTACATCTATGCATTGCTAGCAGCTACTCTTATTCGGACAAAAAAAAAGGGAACCTCTGCAAATGCAGATTGTAGTTAATTATTTTAGTACAATGTGGAAAAATGGGGAAGAGAGAAGGCAAAAGCATGCTAGGTGTGGGTGGTATGAGACGTACAATGAAACAAAAATAGGAAAAGGGATGCTATTTAAAAAGAAATGCAGTAGAACTTAAACAGCATTGGGGTAAAGATTTGAGAGTCCCCCAGAATAACAATCACATTGCAATGTTTGTGTCTTCATGATATAACATTGCATCATGCATAATTGCACCGTCATGTCATGATATTGCCTTTTTTGACACTATAGCCATTGTGTTTGGAACAGGGAAGTTCACACTGCTTAGGCACAGATTGTTAGTGAGTGCCCTGTGATCACAGGTGTGTGTGTATGCTTACAGCAGGCCTTCATCTTAAAGAACATTTCCAGGTGAGCAGAGTTCTTTTAGGAAATTACCAGCCCTGTACTGGCTTATACAGTAACAGGGCTTGTCTACATGAGGAAATTTATCAGCATAGCTATGGGGCTGTAACTCCCTATGTGGACACTCTTATTCCAGTGTAAGTGTCTTTTTTTTTTTTTTTTTTTAGTTTAGCTCAAACTACTTCCAAAGTAACATAACACAAATTGAAAAAAGGCTTTTATACTGGAATAAATGTCCATATGGGTGAGTTACGCCAGTATACATCAGTTTAAATTTACACACTACCTTTATACCGGTATAACTTCTCTGTGCAGACAAGCCCTAGATGTATTACTCTACCAGTATAACTAGAAATATCTCCCATGTAGACAAGCCTCTATTTTAGGTGACAAATAGAAAGAAATTCCATTTGGATAGTTAATTCCCAAATTAATTCATTTTCCACATTAACTTTTTAAGGGCAAGTAAATATTTTGTAACTCATTATAAACACGGCGCTTACTCCACTAAAGTTTTTTTTGCCCCTTCCTTAATTAATTAATTAATCAATCAATCCACAAAGAAAGCTGGATGAATGATACATAGAATTTATTTCAAGTATCAGAGGGGTAGCTGTGTAATCTGGATCTGTAGAAGCGACAAAGGGTCCTGTGGCACCTTATAGACTAAGAGGTATTGGAGCATAAGCTTTCGTGGGTGACGAAAGTGGGTATTCACCCACGAAAGCTTATGCTCCAATACCTCTGTTAGTCTATAAGGTGCCACAGGACCCTTTATAGAATTTGTTAATACTCCATTTGAACTTTTAAGCAACATCATTTATACAGTAATCACTACTCTTTCATGTTCACTAGCTGGTAATATTCCAGAAAATGAGCTTATGGGCAGGAAAGTTTTGAGAAACAGAATTTTAAGTGATTGTTGTAGATTATATGCAGAGAGCTTTTTCTCATGATTGTTTCCCTTGTCATCCCATTCTTGTAGATTTGTTTTATACCCATTTATTGTATCCTGTTTTAATACGATTGTGAGCTCTTCAGGGCATAAACCATCTTTTACTCTGTCTGTACAGCACCTAATACAATGGGGCTCTGATCCTAACTGGATCTATAGGTTCAATTGTAATACAAAATAATAATAATATTTCATCTATTATACTTACCCTTCCTTCCAATGCTTAAATATTGGAATGATAAGAACTTTAGAAATATCTGACTTTTTTTATACTGTTAATTTTACAATAAGGCAAGCAAAGATGAACCAAATAATAGAAAAGTGTAATAACACCCAATCCAATACACAGTGCAGGAGTCATTTCTCCTGACTTTTGATGAAGCCTCTATTTGTAAGTGAGGTGATGGAAACACAATCATTTAAGATACTTACAATTAGACTAGGCAAAGCACTACAAAATATACTCTAAGGGACAATCGTGTAATGGCAGGGGAATAGGTTTGATGACCTTAGAGGTCTTTTCCATTTATGATTTTTATGATTCCATATTCCATTGCATTTGTGTTCCATTCCTCTTATTTGTGGTTACTATGTTAAGATAAAGGAAGTAAAATGTCATTCTTCAAGACTTAAACTCATCACCACATGGGACAAGAAGGTGTTTTTTTCTGAGTCTAGTGTTATACTACTGGGTAGGTGTATTACGGATTTTTTTCTACTTAGGCTGGATACTGGACATGATGGATGAAAGGTCTGATCTGGAATGGTGTTCCTATGCATCTAAGGTCTGTGCAAGCAAAATCAGTCTCCGTAGCTACCTACTGGGTCCACGAAAGATCTTGTCACTTTCAAAATGACAGTCTTTGGGATAAAATTCTTAAATCTTAGCATTATGATTATTTTAGAATTTCTTAATGATTTGAATGCATAGGTTGCCAGACCCAGCTGGGATATCCTCTAGAAAATCAGAACTCTTCCTTGAAGACTGAATGGGGCAACATCTTCTAGATACATGGGCCTCCTGAATCTTGCAAATATGTTTCAATGAAGTAGTTAACAAAGTTCCCAAATGAGATAGAATTCTAACACAGTTTCTACAACTTCAACTCTCCCCTGCCCCATAAAAAGCATTAAGAAGTCTGGTAATGAAGCATTAGGAGGTCTAATCAGTTCCCAGTGCCATAAACCTCTTAATCACTCCACATGACTTACGCCAGGGGTAGTCAATAGGCAGATTGTGGGTCACATCTGGACCGCCAGATGCTTTTGAATGGACCCAGAAATCTTTTAATTTACTTATTATCATTATAATGATTGGTCTTTTTATTATTATTTTCTCTGGAATCTGTAACTTGACTATATCTTGACCAAGAAATTTGGATCTTGACAAAAAAAAATTAACTACCCCGGACTTACACTGTCCACCCAAATTTAACTTCATTCTTCCTCCAAATTTGCAAAAATATATGCAAAAGTCAAAATAACCAGTTGCTAGGAGATCATTGGAAATGGATCTCTGGAATTGAAAATGGAATTTTATCTTCTCCTAGCTATGTGTTATTTTTACAGTTGTGTCTATTTTCTTTTCAGATTATGCCTTTTGCACACGATGTGGGCTTTATGCTTATGGGGAGAAGCGGTTGAAATGTGAGTGTGCTTAGCTGAAAGGAACATGATAGGACAGCTAGGTGTGAGCATGGGATTCACCCTGAGGGGAGAAGGAAGGCAATGGAACTTGTCCTCTCTCCATCAGGAATGGCAGCTTAAAACACCACCTATGAGACATGCTTAAATCCCTGACAATGGAAACTGCTTGGGAGATCAGCTGTTTGTTGCCCCAAATTTGTTTTTGGATGAAAATGGAAAACTTTCCCCGCATTTTCTGACCAGCTCTAATTAGCATGATGCCTGAATGTCCTGCCCTGCCTGGTCCCTGCCTGACCATGGTCATGTTGTATGCTGTGTTGGCTGGCTCTGGGCCCATCAGGGAGAGCAGGAATTGAAAAATCGCTTGTGTTACTGAGACCTCCAGGTCTGCAGTGTGAACTTTGCCAGAGGAGTGAATTTGACCTGATAAGTGCTCAATCCTTCTCCACCTCTCTCAAAAACGCCCACAAAGAGGTGCACATAACAGTATATCCAGAAGGGTGTGCAGGGGTCCTTAAGTCTCAGAAATGCTGCAAGTAGTACATTAGCTTGGTCTAACTCATGTTGGTATAACTGCATTCTCAGTGGTGTGGAAGATCCTAACTCTCAGTGTACACTGTGCTATGTTGAAGGGAGGGCTTCTATCATCAACATAGCTACCTCCTCTCAAAGGGGTGGAGTATCTATGCTGAATGGAGAAGCTCTCCTGCCAATGTACATAGTATCTTTACTAAGTGCTACAGTGGTGCAGCTGCACCAATGCAGTTGTGCCTCGGCAGTGCTGTAAGTGTAGACAAGCCCGTTGTGTCTAAGGGCTAGTCTACACTACCCGCCTGATTCGGCGGGTAGTGATCGATGTTCTGGGATCGATTTATCGCGTCTCGTCTAGACGCAATAAATCGATCCCAGAACCACTCCCCGTCGACACCAGAACTCCAGCTCGGCGAGTGGAGGAAGCGCTGTCGACGGGGGAGCCTCCCTGCTACCGTGTGGACCGGGGTAAGTACTTTTAAAAATCGATCTAAGATATTTGACTTCAGCTACGTTATTCACGTAGCTGAAGTTGCGTATCTTAGATCAATTCCCCACCCCTAGTGTGGACCAGCCCTAAGGGAGTCCATCCCTTTTCCTCTCCATCTGCATCCTACACAAGATGAGTTTTACATATTCTGATCTAAGAAATGGTTGACTCTGTCAGTAGATTCCATGGGCTTTGTGCAGTTCCTTTGTCTTGACTCTGTTTTTGGAATCTTCAAGAGCTTTTAATTAAAGATCTATCCTCCTCCTTCCATCTGTCTGACAGCCCAACAGGTTTGTTTCTGCTAGATCTTTCCTCCTTTCCAATTTCATGTAAAATGACTACCTATTGCAGATGTGAAATGTGAATGATTTTGCACTACTATGCATATGCAACACTTTCCGTTTGCTGTGACTGGCTTACTCTTTTCTTTGATTGTGATGTACATATTTTCAGTTGTGTCCTCATAATTAATTGTCTCTGTAAATATTGGCTATGTACTGTTTTTTTCTACTTAGAAATAATATGCAATTTGTATTCTTAAAAAATATTTAGTTTGGATTATGTCCCAGTTGTCAAATAGTTAAGAACAATACCTGGTAATCCCTGGAAGAAAGTGATTTATGAAATGTTAAAAGAGCTAAATATGTATAGCTGAGCAAAACAGCATCTGAAGGTGGTATGAAGGGTGATAGGAAGGATGTTATGAGATGTATATGACTTTTTTTATTTGCATTTATTTTAAACAAAATTATAAATAAAGAAAATGCCAAGTAATTCCATCTGTTCCTCATGCCATCATTAACTGGTTCTTTCTTATAGGCACTGAGTTTTGAGGAGAGCATGGTGGCCTTATGGTGATGGGATAAAACTACAAACAACAGAGCTGGTTAAAAATTAAAAACCTGGGTTTTTGGAAAACAAAAATTAAAGCTCTTTTTGTTTCAAAGTGTTTGAAACAAAATCTTTTGTTTTCTGTTTTTTAATATTTTGAAATTTTAAAAAATGTATTTACCACCTAAATTTCTAAGAAAAGCATGATAGTAATGTTTCATTTATAGAAAATCTGGACTGGGGGAAAAAAAGCATGAAGTTTTTCATTAAAAACTACTTTTTGGCAAGGCTGACAATTTTTCATGAAAAATATCATTTTTGACATTTTCTGGTGAAAAAAACTTCTTGTTTGAAAATTTTGGTCAGCTCTAGAAAAAGTTTAATTAAGGCTGAAAATCAGGAAAATATTCCTTACAGATGGGGTCAAATAGAACTCTGAAGCATTCTCCCAAGGGAAGTGGAATGAAAGTTTCATTGTGTCACATATTTGTAATTGGGCTGGAAATGCATTAGCAAAATGTAGTAGGGAACAATTCTCTGTTATTTCTCTGAGAGAGATGGACAAAGTGAACAAGTAAGTCATTTACAGCTCTACTGTCTATGATTCTTTTGAATAATCCTCTCTCTTTTAGTCTTTAACTTTATTTAGATCAAATATGCCTCCCTAACCTTTATGAAATCACGTACCAAAGCAAGTCAGTTCAATCAATATCCACATAAAAGCACTCTGAACCTACCTTCAACCCTTTCATACACTCCCTCAACAGCATGGGAAATAAAATCTGCTTTACAGCCTACCATTGAGGTCAGCAAATTTTGGCTGTCTTGGACCAAGTGGAGGATGTAGCGAGGAGTGTGAATTCCACAGTGAAGAACCCTTCTCTCTGAAATCACCAGCTGGCTCCTCTTTAAACAAAGGAACTGCCAGCTCCAGCTCCATAGGTGATTATGTGAAAATTTGACATTTGCAGTGAGACGTGATCTCTGAAGTAGCAGGACCTGGACTTTAAAGGTCAGCACCAGCACCTTAAAGTCATCTGAAAACAGGCTAGGAGCCACTGCAGAGCACAGAAATCAATATAATATGCTGCTGAGAGAACACTACTAAATACACACAGCTGGGTTTGTCCCCCACGAGCTGAAGTTTCCAGGAATTTTTCAGATGTAGTTCCATGAAGAGCACATTGCAATAATCCATTCTGTAGGTTCACCCTAGAAGGAAATGGCTGCAACCATTTTAGAAAGTACAGCTGAAAAAATCCAATAATGTGAAATGTCACAATACAAACTATATTGCAAAACTCAATTTTCTAAGAATGAGGGAATACCATATGTTGGGTACCAAACAAATTGTATTGTGGGTTCTTTTGCTGCTGTTATGCTATATTTTGTTTAGTTTAAAATTTATATTTGAATCTAGTCATATTCTGCCCAGCCTACTATAAATGCAATAATTGTCCTTTATAATCAAGCTACTAGAATGGCCTTAAAATTGTAATCTTCATGCACAACATAGTTGTTTATCAGATGATGTTAGTTTGCTTGATGTTTTAATTTACAAATTCTTTATTATGAGTCTAGTCCCTCGACTAGCAATTACTTCAGACATGTCATTTTTCATGTCTGATATCAACAAATACAAGAGAGTAGATCAGATTCTGAACTCAGTTTTGTCATTGTAAACCTAGGATAACTCCACTGAACACAACGGAGAAATTACTCCACATTTTATACTGGTGTAACATAATCTGGCCCAGTATCTCATTCAGAAGCAAACAACCTTATCTAAAGATTTCCCTTTTAGTCTGGCATAGTGAAGACATAGTGTTCCTTTCAAGCTGTGTATCATCTGATTTCCTTGCCTGGTGAAAAAACTAGGTCAGGTTTCTTTTGACAGGAAAAGAGAAGCTTTTTTTCCTAATGTTACTAAGGCCTTGGCTACACTTGCAGCTGTACAGCGCTGTGAGTTAAACCCCGTCTTCGTACAGCTGAGTAGGGAAAGCGCTGCAGCCTGTCCACACTGGCAGCTGCCAGTGCACTAACGTGGCTACATTTGAGGCATTTTCAGCTGTATTGGGAGCGGTGCATTATGGGTGTTCAAGTGGCTGCAACGTGCTTTTCAAATGGGGGGGTGAGGGGGGAGTGTGACAGGAAGCGTGTGGGGAGAGAGAGTGGATTTTTGGGGTATCCACAGAGTGTCAGCTCATTATCTCCTAAGTTTACACACCTCCACATCCCCCGCCTCTCTCTCAATCACTGAAAGCAAGCAGCAGGGGCTTTGTTTGTTTTTAAAGAGCAGATAAAAGAGAACTCGGGGAAACGGAGCCCGCCCCCTCCCCTCCCCCCCCCCCACCGTTCTTTCCGACACCCCTCCCCCCGCCTCTCTCCAAGCCAACTTTGCTGCAGCATTCCTAACGGAGGGCCCCCCCCCCCCCCCCCCCCGCCTGCAAACAGTAGCTGTTTGCTTTTTTTTTTGTAAAGCAGCTCCAGACGGAGCTCTGAACTCCAACCCGGAAGTGCCATTTCAAAACAAAGGGAGCTTCCGGAGGTAAGTTACTACGAATTCCCTGGCTACATTGAAGCAGCAGCGTTCCACCCACTACGCAACAAATGTTATTCCTCTCGGGGAGGTGGAGTACAAGCAGCGCTGTATCTGAGGAGATACAGCGCTGCACGTGCCTTGCAAGTGTAGCCAGTTAGTGAGTTACAGCGCTGCAGGCAGTTTTATTGTGCTGTAACTCATAAGTGTAGCCAAGGCCTAAGTGCCATATGGAGGATCATCTATTATGCACTTCACATTGGTTGAATTTTCTAATATCTCAGCTGTTGTTTTTCCTTTCAATCTAGTTATGTTTTGAGAACTTGTGGGTTACTTATGGACGTAGATATCAGTTTCTGAAAGCTATTAATCAGGATTTTTGGAAGGACTTTTCTTCCCATTTGAAATGCACTGGAATCAATTTATTTTTATTTTATTTTATTTTTAATTTATCGTGGGCCAGAATAGATGTAAGAAACGTTTTGCTGAAAAATAGGAACTGTGACTCCAAGTTGGGAGCAGTTGGCATATATGTAATACTTTTCTTAACTTAATATTTGTGTTACTTTTTTATTATTAGGTTTTGTAATATCCAGCAAATCATAGACCAACCCAGCAGTATGTGAACAAATTTTCCAGTAAGCTTCAATTACATTGTAAGTATTAAAAGAAAATTGTTGAGCACATCTAGCCAGCTGACTTGTAAGGTACAGAACTACCATATTCCATCTCAAATGATAAACCAAACACAGTCATGAACAGTGAGAAAGAATTAGTACAGGAAGCATGGTGGTTTTTTTTTTTGGACAAGCCAGGGGAGATCAAGGACAGGGGGATTGATAATGTATAATAATAAATGATCAGTTTGTATATGGTGCTTTTCATCTATAGATCTCAAAGCAGTTTACAAAAGAAGGTAAGTATAATTATTCCCATTTTATAGATGGGGAAACTGAGGGACAGAGTTGAAGTGACTTGTCCATGGTCACACACCAGTTCAGCAGCAAACTTAAGACTAGATTTCATTTGTTATGTAACTGATCTGAACCTACTTTAGTTCATGTATAAATTAAACATTCTTTGAGACTCAATCACTTGGTGAACTATTTCCCGCACTTATCTCTGCATCTTTTCTTTTGGCTACAAGAGGAAAAGCAGAAATGTTACAGCAAGGATGTTTCTGTGGTATTTTTTAACGCAGATAAACTCAGGAAGTGTGAGAAATCTGTCTGCTCTCATGGTAAGACCTCAGCAGCTCTGTAAACATGTCTAAAGTGGACATTTAACTAAGGAATATTCTCTGTTCTCGCTGAATTCTCCCCCTCCCCCACTATTTTCTGCATTATCATGATCGGGCATTAACAATTCTATCTATCCTAGGTACATATATAATCCCCATTACTGTAGTACCCAACAACTTTTACAGTCTTCAATGGTTTTAGGCCTAGACCATCCCTATGGGGTATGGAAGTACAGCGGAGTTGCATCATATGTGCATTTAACTTACACGAATTCAACTATATGCGTTTGGCAAAAAAAAAAGAAGAGACAAATAACAATTTAAATACTATACCTGTAGTGCGGGCGATTCCACCTGCCATTCCACTCAATGAGAGTTTGACTATATGCGATTTTCACCTTACGTGCTGACTTTAGAACCTAACCCCCGCATAAGATGCGACTCCCCTGTATTATTTCCTTTCTATAAATGGAGAACCAAGGCGGAGAGGCTAAATTACTTGTGTAGAGAATTAATTGAACCAGGCTTTCCTGAGTCCCAGGCTGCCACACTAACCACTGGATAATTCTTTCATCTTACCACTGTTCTGTCTATGTCACATCTCTCTCTGTTTTTCTTTCACTGTGTACCATATCTACCTTAGATCTGCATAATGCTAGATAGGGTCCCTGTTTTGAATATGTACATTATTCTACCTCTTGGGCAGGGCATATTTTCCAGGAATGTTATGATATTTTACTGTTAGTGTTGCGCAGGTTTTTGTTGTTTTTTTTCAGCTTTTGTTGTTGTTGTTGAAACTCACTGTACTGAAATTTGCATCCTTATGTTTCCCTCTGTTCTTCTGACCTCTCAGTCCTTGTCCTCAAAGAACCTGCACAACACCTTCTTCAAAAGACAAGCCTGGGAACTTAAATTCATAACTCTACTGGACACTTTAAAACCATGGACTTAACAGAGACAGTGGCTTTATGGCTCATTACCATAATTTGTAACATACCCTGCTGCCTACTAACCTTCCTTTGTCCTACAACTACAGAGGTATTAAGTGAAGCACTACCGAAGCCCAGTTGTAGACATAGCCTAAGTCCTTAAGGCCTTCTGTTGGTCTCACTCCATTTTTGTTTTTTAATTGTATTTCTTTTTGAGCCTTTTTGTTGAAACACACTGTATTGAATATTTGAATCCTTATGTTTCCCTTTGTTCTTCAGTGGCTCGGGTCCTGCCCAGTGACATGTGTGTCAATTGGTTTCTTCTGATTTGGAGTGAGGCCTGATGTGATCAGCATGCAATATGCCAAATCAAATGGGGGCAGTTAATAAAAAAGGGGTTGCGATAGTTATTCCATTTCAGGGTTTGGTGGCCAAGAATGAGCAGGCTGGACTTGACTGGCACCAATTGCTAGGAACCAACGGGTAGGCTTTATCTTTTTAAGATTCCCAGTCATTGGGATAAGGCTATTGGTGTAACTAAAAGTGCTGAGAAGCGTGAAATTTCATATACAGTAGGTTTGCATATGGACTTCAGCTGCCATTCAGGTTCCATTTCAGAGGAGTCTTGCTTCTGGTATCCATTTCAAATTTAGCCCTCAAAGTACAAGTCTTTCTCTTTTTATGAAAGTACACTTCAGCACACCTCAATTTTGGGCAGCTTTCCTCATCTGAAGAGCATTTGTTTTAAGCTTCCTTCTTATTACTTTAGTGGAAACAAAACAATAAGTAAAGTTCTAGGCAGAAAGGGTAATTTATTGCCATTCTATTTCTTTTAAAGACTTAATATATCAAATTACAGGATCACTCTACTGTTCTCATAGTGTGTTCTTGTATTCCCACTGCTATATTTTTCTTTCAATCCTTTTTTATGCCCAGATACTGCTGAAGTTCTTAAGCTAAATGTCACAATTAAAGAGATTTCTTTCAACTGTTTAATAACATTTTAGCAACATGTAAACATTAATTTAGAAAACAGTTGGTAAAATGATAAAATGTTGTATTTGGATCCTGTACCCCAAGGGATGAAGGAGATAAAAGAGGAGGGAAAAGCCTGGAATTGCAAGAAGTAAGGAGATTATGTTGATTTGAGACCAGATAGAATCTGTGTTAGCATTTGGTCAGTGACAATTTAATTTGCTTATGTGATTTCTACATCTCTAGCAAAACCATAGCTCTTATCCCATGACAACTTAATTTACATAAGAGCCTTTGGTGAGGGACCTTGTCAAAGGCTTTCTGGAAATCTAAGTACACTATGTCCACTGAATCCCCCTTGTCCACGTGTTTGTTGAACCCTTCAAAGAACTCTAGTAGATTAGTAAAACATGATTTCCCTTTACAGAAACCATGTTGACTTTTGCCCAACAATTTATGTTCTTCTATGTGTCTGACAATTTTATTCTTTACTATTGTTTCAACTAATTTGCCCGGTACTGACGTTAGACTTACCGGTCTGTAACTGCCGGGATCACCTCTAGAGCCCTTTTTAAATATTGGCGTTACATTAGCTATCTTCCAGTCATTGGGTACAGCTGATTTAAAGGACAGGTTACAAACCATAGTTAATAGTTCTGCAATTTCACATTTGAGTTCTTTCAGAACTCTTGGGTGAATGTCATCTGGTCCCGGTGACTTGTTACTGTTAGTTTATCAATTAATTCCAAATTCTTGTCTAATGTCTAATGACATGTCAATCTGGGACAATTCCTCAGATTTGTCAGCTACAGAGGACGGCTCAGGTTTGGGAATCTCCCTAACATCCTCAACCGTGAAGTTTGAAGCAAAGAATTCATTTACTTTCTCTGCAATGACTATCGTCTTTAAGGGCATGGCTACACTTGTGAGTTAGAGCGCATTAAAGCAGCCCCATGCACTCTAACTCATGACGCGTCCACACTGGCAAGGCACGTAGAGCGCCCAGACTCCGTGGCTAGAGCGCTCCTGGTACTCCACCTATGGGATTGGAATAACGTTTGATGCGCCCCCACTGGAGCGCTGCAGCGCCAGTGTGGACACCCTGGTATGTTAATGTGCTCTGATCGGCCTCCAGAAATGTCCCACAATGCCTGTTCTAGTCACTCTGGTCATCACTTTGAACTCTACTGCCCTGCCCCCAGGTGACGAACTGTCAGACCCGCCCTTCAAATTCTCCTGGAATTTTGAAAATCCCCTTCCTGTTTGCTCGGCCAGGTGTGGAGTGCTCTCAGCGAATCTTTCCAGGTGACCATGCCTCCACGTGCCAAGCAATCCCCAGTATGGAGCAATGGCGAGATGCTGGACCTCATCAGTTTTTGCAGAGAGGAAGCTGTCCAGTCCCAGCTGCGCTCCAGCCATAGGAATTACAATACCTTCGGGCAGATATCAAGGGACATGATGGAAAGGGATCATGACTGGGACGCAGTGCAGTGCAGGGTTAAAGTGAAGGAGCTGCGGAATTCCTAACGCAAAGCCCGCGAGGCAAACCTCTGCTCTGGTGGTGCTCCTGCAACCTGCCATTTCTACAAAGAGCTGGACGCGATACTTGGGGGCTACCCCACCTCCACTCTGAGGACCACCATGGACACTTCAGAGACCAGTTCAACAAGGCAGGAGGAAGAGGAGGAAAGCGGGAGCGAGGGTGCTGAGGTGGAGGGAGACACCCCGGAATCCCTAGATCCATGCAGCCAGGAGCTGTTCTCAAGCTAGGAAGAAGGTAGCCAGTTGTGGGGCTGGTGCTTGGGGAAGGACAAACACCAGAGGAGGTTCCTGGTAAGCGGCTTTTATTTTGGGAAGGAAGTTATTAGGTGCGGGCTCTTGGGGTGAGAAGGATGGGGGTTGCATGCATGCCTAGATGCAGAATAGGGCATTGATGTGCTCTCTCTCATTGCGGTAATTGGCCTCAGTGATCTCTTCAAAGGTCTCATCCAGAAGTTGGGCAATGCACTTGCTCAGGTTTCTTCAGAGAGCCACTGTGGTCCTTGTCCCAGTCAGGCTAACATATCCACGCATCCCATGCATCACGGGGCGTTGGGACAGGACCCAGAATGCCCCACCCCTCCCGCCCCCTTCCCACAAGCCACAGCCCCAGAATGGGAAGAGGTGCTCTGTGGGATAGCTGCCCATAATGCGCTGCTCCCAATGCCACTGCAAGTGCCGCATATGTGGCCATGTCAGTGTGCTTGAAGCGGTCAGTGTGGACAGACTGCAGCGCTTTCCCTACTGCACTTTACAAAGGCTGGTTTAATTCAAAGCAGTCTACATTTGCAAGTGTAGCCATGCCCTAAGTGCTCCTTTTGTATCTCGATCATCCGGGGCCCCACTGGTTGTTTGGCAGGCTTCCTGATTCTCATGAAAGGGTTCTCCTGTCACCGTAGTTAATCCGCCTCTCTGAGAAACAGTAGCTAGACTGATGGAAGAATTCTTCCATCAACCTAATGCTGTCTACACTGGGGGTTAGGCTGGCTCAGGGGTGTGGATTTTCACACCTCTGAGTGACATAGCTGTGTTGACTTAACTTTTCAGTGTAGACCCAGCCAAAGAAACAAAAACTAAAGGCCTGATCCAACTCCCATGTTAGTCAGCAGGGCTGGATTGAGGTATAAATCAAGACTCTGTCCTATTTAGATTCTATATTCAATAGTCTGAGGTATATGTTTACACTGAAGAGCTGGGGTCAGCACAGCTTTGCTGGCATAATCCCCTAATGTATGTGCAGCGTTTGCTGACATTCTGCTGGTATACGAACACCATCTTCCTGAAGGACGTTAGCTCTCTTCTGTTGGCATAGCTGCATCTACATTGGGCACAACAGTGTCACTAAGGAGTGTGTTTTTTCACATCCCTGACAGACATAGCTATGCCGGTATAAGTTGTAAGTGTAGACCAGGCCTCAATTGGTTTGGGATTTCCTGCCCCTGAATGCTATGTGAAATGGGATGAGGCACTGGCTCAAGAGCCTTTAGCCTTGTGGACTTATCAAGCCAATCCAGTTGCTGAAGCACATCCAGCCATTAGTATAAGGAACGAAGAAGAAAGTAAGACTGGGTCTACACTGAAAAGTTATATCTGCATATACAGACGTAGCTATGCCAACAAAACCACCAGTACAGCTGCAGCCGTGTTGATGGGAAAGAGCTTCCATTAATGTAACTAACTGGTTCAGGGTGGTGTTCCTACACTGGCAGAAGAACCACTTCTGTAAGCATAGGCTGCATCTACACCACAGAGCTATGTCAGAAAAACTACGATAACGTAGCTATGTTGGGGTTGCTTCCATAGGGGTAGATCTATATCCTTGAATTTGTTCACCCTCCTCTTGTTTGAGTGTCCAGGATTTAAAAAAACTGGGCCTTTTGTGCACATTAGAGAGTTTTTAAACTGGGGAGGGGAAATGAGGAAAGGTGGGGGGAAAACACTCCGATGGATGAAGCAGAGGAACAGAAGTGAGTGCTTTATTTATGCACACTGAGGAGCCTAAGTATTATGTCTTGTCAGTACTACATTAAGCACTACTTGAAAAGGCTAGGATCCCTGTACCACGGTTTCAGTCAGGGTTTTCAGTCTTACTCTAAATGACTGAACAGACAGTTAATTATAGTAAAACCTGACAACAGAATGAATCCTTGTGTCCAATAGGTCACAAGACTGCATCATAGTCCTTAGGGGCTGGCATGGAGATGCTGCCAATCATTTAAACCAGTGTAGGCTGGTTTGGAAAGGCAATATGAGTATATATAGTTTTGTTGATCGGAGAAATGCCAAAATGTGTCTGGCAGCATTGTGGTTTGTGACACTAGCTTTTCTGGTGGTAATTTTATACTGTGAAAGAGATCTTTGATTTCACTGCAGTTGGCAACCTACACATTACTGGCTGTCTGATATCACAAGAACCTCCCAGCTTCTACACAGGAAAAATGTGACTAAATTCTGTAAAATATAGAGGGATAGACTGTGCTATCAGTTTTTAAATCCAAATCCACATAGTTTATGTGAATAAATTTCAGGTCATGATTTGTGGATATTACAGATGTCATTAGGTATTTACTAATAATTATTCTTATTGTGAGATTGGTCATCTCAGTCACATGGTATTGTTTCTATTGTTTGATTGGAAGGGGGGAAATTATCAGTGAATAACAAAGTCAAAACTTTAGACAGGTAATCAATCATACTAAAATGTGTGAAACTTTCAGGATTCAAAAACAATCAGTAGTAAGAAATTATTGTGGACACATGACACCATGAATATCAGTGTAGCAAATGTATCACATTTATTTGTGAAAATATTTATAAATCATCTTTTATATTTTTGTCCAACTCTAATATGCGTGTTTAAACCTGGATTGTGCTTCCTACTATATGATCAAACATTGATATATAACATGTAAAGTGATCATCTGGACACAATTAAAG
Source organism: Macrochelys suwanniensis (assembly GCA_033296515.1). Taxonomy (NCBI): domain Eukaryota; kingdom Metazoa; phylum Chordata; order Testudines; family Chelydridae; genus Macrochelys; species Macrochelys suwanniensis. The sequence goes on from CM065780.1 coordinate 46,427,986, forward strand.
CGTAAGAAATGCTGATTTTACAAGGTATTTGAAAATTTGTGTAATATCTTCAGGGGAAGGACTTCAGCTTTTTCTTTTTGTGTATCTCTTTCTATATGTGAAACACCAACACTATGCTGCTATATAAATAATAATAGCACCTTCCTCAGACTTTTGAAAAGCCTGTGATAAAGTAAACTTAAGTACTAGTGATAAACCCAAATTAAGCTGAATATCTTGTCTACATATTGCTGTTCTGGACTTCAGTCAGGTTCTTGTCTAATCCAAATGAACAGCCCTAGTTATTATCATTAAGTGTTAAATAGATTACTTTTTAAAAATGAAATATTAACAAAGTTTGAAATACTATGCGAGATGGTAAGGTCGGCAGCACACCTCACAATCATCACTTGAGCATCTGCTCATTCAGGCTTCCATGGACAATATCTAGTACAAGGAGGTTGTAATATAGTAATAAATAACAAAATTAAATATAAAGGCTAAATCTTGCAAATGGTCCTTTTGTGGAACTCAAGTACACGGGACTTTGGTACATGGAAACCTTAGGATTGGGTCTTACTTTTATGAATGTTATACAATTATTTCCATTGCTACAATACTGCAAAGTCACAATCTAAAGTTAGGAGAGTGGATGGCCAAAGAAATTAGTGTTACCAACCCTTCACCCTGGCTCAGGAAATTAGCTAGCTTCTTTGTAGTTGTACTCTGTTGAAGAGGTGGATCTGAAAAGTGACAGCAGAGCACTGGGCAGCTATAACTGACACAATAAAAATACAACTGGAGACATGACTTAAGTGTGGCATATCAAATGACTTTCTCAGATTTTTTTTTACTGTTGAGTTTATGAAGGAAATCAAGGAACCAAAAACTTGATTGTGCAAGATCCCTGTTCACAGAACAAAGTTTTACAGCTTTTCTTCTCAGGGACTTAATTCTTTGCAAAAAGTTTCTGTGGTTTCATTGCCCCTCAGATAGAATAAATGTCATCCAGTTAGATTGCTGAGTGATGGCTAGAGTTTATTTCCAGATAAAATGCATGTGTTTATAAAACTCTGAGAAGGTCCAGTCCCACCCCATAAACACTGTATGGCTCATCTGGGCTTCTCAGCAGCGGCTATTCTCTTACCTAAGGGGGAAGCAATTGCCAGGAAGCAGCCACATAAAGATAGTTGCATAGAAATGTAGGGCTGGAAAGGACCTCAGGAGATGAGTGAGGCAGGATTCAGTATACCTAGACCACCCCAATCTACATCAGACATTCCCTGTTAATACATCCCAACATACCAGGGCCGGCTCCAGCTTTTCAGCTGCCCCAAGCAAAAAAAAAAAAAAAAAAAGGCCGCCGCCGCCGAACTGCCGAAGCAAAAAAAACAGCCGCCCCAGAATCCCCAGACTGCCGCCCCTTACAGGGCGCCTCCCCAGGCATGTGCTTTGCCATCTGGTGCCTGGAGCCGTCCCTACAACATACGGTTACCAAAATCCTCCCCATTCCCAGGGGCAGAGTTTGTGATACTGCCACACCAGCTATGGCACTCAGGCTCTAAGGGATGACAGCTAGGGAAGCAGAGAGCATGATCAGTACCTCCCCTGACATGCTAGTGAGGACAGGACAAGTGCTTCATGTCTGACTGGGGAGAAAAGTCTTCTCTATCGCGGTGAAATTTTGCCTATTCATGTAGCCTCGACTTAGGGCTCCATAAAGGTATATAGAGAGGATGAATGTGAAACAGGGCAAAGTAGAAACTCTGCTGTCTTCAAACACAATTAACACTCAATTTTTAAAAATAAACTGAGTATAAATACTGAGTTTAGAAAGAGTGACGAGTCACCTGGATAACTGGCATGTGAATGAGTACTGATTATAGTGTAGATTCAATCAGAAAAGCAGAAATACAAAGATATGTTCTCTTTTTACTAACATTTCCCAACACCCTCCCCCTGCTTTTTCTGGCAAATGAAAACTAATGATCATCACCACAGTGGGATAATATGTCAATCCAGTTTAATTACTATTAAAGCAGGTGTGTGTATTTTCACTATGTGTACTTGATAGTTAGGGACCTCCTTTGTAAAGTGAGAGATGTCAAAGTTTAATTGGGGTCCTCTGGACTCTCTCATTCTCAAATCCACATTTAGCAAATCACGGATTAAAGAATTAGTTTTCTTTATTTTAAGTTAGTTGTAGATGGCTGAGAGAAAAAAAATACATGAAATTCCACCCCATAAATGTCAACACCTAACGAAAAAAATGACAGGTATTTGCCACTTGTATTTTTGTGTAATTATGCCAACTGCATTTCAGAGTTTGTTACCCTATCTCTACAATAGCCTAGAAGAATGAAAAAATCTGTTATATTTCTGGTCTCTTGGAAGAGCTTTTTTTAAAGAATTAAGGAATGATCAGTTAAGCTTTCCCAATGAAGAGGACAGAAAACATTAAGTGGTATATCCACAGTGAGAAAACACATTATGTTAGAAAATGTATTAGCTATTTTTTTAACTAAACTAATACTGTACATGATATAGCACTTAGTATACAGACAGGGGTAGATTGTGTTTATTGTGTTCAGCTCACATATTTTTAAACATGTCCATCTTTGTCCATGCTAAGAGCACAATAGGGTCTAATGTCAAGCTAGATAAAATGTGTGTTAGCTCCTCTTCCCACTGTAGACAAGAGCTAGGTAAATGGTGGTTTTCTCTGGTGAAATCCTCAATGTAGACAAAGTTAGCGTGTGCATGAGGAAAGGCAACTGCTTGTTCAATGAATACCTGGAGGAGGCAGAGGGTATGTTTTGTTATTTGTGTATCTCTCTCACTGGATGCATACAAATCAGGAAACATCTAGGTCTACTCACCTAGAGATTTCTTGGGAAATAATGTATTATAAGGGATACTTAAATGTTCCTGATTTAAGATATACAAGCAGCCTTGACAACATCCTTTGATCTCACTCCATCAGGTAGGAAGCTCTTCTTAGGGGCAAAAGAATACTTTTGGAAGTATTAATCCCCCAAATCAAATAATCCATAATATTTATATTTACTTCTACAAACATTTGTCAAACCCCTCTAACTAATTCAGAACCCAACATATTCAGATTTGATTAAAAAGTACAGCCCTGAGACATATGGTGTGCCCAAATAGACAGAAATAATATAAAATCCACCAGAGACATTTGTATCCCAAGGCAGTTATAAGGTATGTGGAAAAATCAAGTTACTTTTTACAAGAAAGAGTCTTAAATAATGAATAAAGTAATAATAAATCAACATTTATACTATGGTAGTGCCTAGAGGCTTCAACCAGGTTGAAACCCCACTATACCAGGCACTGTTACAAACATACAGTAAATGATGGTATCTGACCCTTTTGACTCTTGTATAATGTAAATATGTGACTAAATTTTGAGTCCTTCTGGCACTTCTGTAGTTTAAAAGGAAACTCTTTAAAGTGTAAAGTAAGCAATTCAGTCAGGAAATTATCTGCCAAAGCTAAGAAAGATCAGGAAATGCCAGCTCCACAAAGCAGGAACACGACTGCTTGTACAAAGGCTCAGAGTGTATACCATTCAAATTGAAAGACACCATTTTGTATGTTAACACTTCTGGTATGTGTGAATTCCCCAGTCCTGCCAAAAGAAATACAGCTGAGAAGAGTATGAGCATGACTTGTATGACAGGAACGGACAATTTCAATGACTTCTTTAATATTGTAGTTTTTATTTTTGTAGGACTAGATATTGGGTCTTCCATTTTTCTGATGACATCAGTACGGTTTAACATTTAGGTTGTTACGGCTCAATGGATATATTGCAACTGATGGGGGAATCTTGCTTCAGATAAGCATCTAGAATGTAGGTCCCCATGGCTGTTGAAAAGGGCTTAGGTGGGTAGAACCAGGTGGTAGTGGTTATAGGTGGAATGCTTCCTTCAGAGCTCACACATAGTTTGCAATAGAAGTTAGAGTACAAATTATTAGATCTTGTCTAGGTTAGAGCTCTTTGCAGCAGCAAAAATCCATGTCAATGCAAATCATCAGTGTAGAGGCACGGCAGGGGTGTAAAATGGGGCTTGCATTGGTGCTGCAGTGCATCTACAGGGTGGGGCTTGCACCAGTGTATCTGCATTGGTGCAAAAAATTCAGATACAACCAAGCCTTTAATGCTGCAGGTAGCGACAACTACTTCTTTGTAGCTTCGACTGCACTCTGAGTTGATGGTGGAACTCAGCATAGCAGCTGAGCCAGAATCAATGGTGTCATAGGCACAGATCTAGGTGTACTGCCAATGGGGAGTCCAATACTGGGCATGGATGGCCTCCATATTGATGCTTTGAGTTCTCCAGAATTGGGATGGGAATCCTTGGTAGATCCTGGAGTTCAGAGTGGTTGGAAGGATGTGCCCCCTTCTCCTTGCACTTAATTCTACCTTCATGGGAGGATTCTAAATGGATTTCAAGTCACTGAGTTGTGACATTACATTTGCCTTGCCCTGCTCAATCCTGCCATTCCCCATACCCTGTCACTGGTGCCAGTCACCAGCATGAACACATGCCTGGATGTTATATCCCGGTCCCCCACTTTACATTTGTTCACTTCTCTTTTTGTTTGCAGACTCTCTGGGGCAGGGACTGGCTCAGTGGTGCCCGTGTCTTGATTGAGACCCTTGGGTGTATCATACATGACGACATACTATGTTTTTTTGTCCCCAATGTCCCATAATAGCTAGGAACTAACAGGCATGGGCCCTATCCTAATAGGTGCTGAGTATTCACAAGTCACTAAGGAAAACTGGTTGCTCAACAACCCTCAATACTAGGCTCTCTAATCATTGTAGAATGTGCTATGGCTTGAAGCTACAGAGCATATTCCAATCACAGGGAGAGGTGGTTTGTCCACAGAAGCTGTGCTGTAGTAGGAGCCCCTAGGGAAGAGTTCTCCATACTCGGCTAGAGTTGCTCATGAGGACTCCCAGTGACCACCTGCGGCAACTGCAGCAGCAATTCCCCCACCTGGGACAGGTTGTACAGTGCACTCCTCCCAGTGGTTGATGAAGGAGTGGCATTGCCTTCAGCCCTCCCCCATGAGGAGATGGCATTAATGTGGAGCAGTGGCTCTACTCGCTGTCCAGCTACACTGTGTCTTCCCCCTCCCTAAGGGATATGTGGGTGGAGACTGTGCTCTCCCAGCTGTAGCCCCTACATCCAGAATGGCTACTTTCCTTGCAATTCCCCACCCAGCTCCTTGCACCGTATGTGAAATCCTCAGCCTCTAATCTCATCCACATACTGTGGCCTCATCTATATTCAGCCTTTGCAATATCTTCCCTTGTGATTCCTCCTTAGCTCTTGAGGACGGGATAGTAATTTCAGTCCCTCTCTTTTCCCCAAATGAGAGTGAACTGGCTGGGCAGGGAGAGGAGCCAGAAGTTAACAGACAAGTTTGTGGATGGCATATGTGTGTGCGGAGTTCTGAGAACTTTAGCTTCAATCATGTATAATCGTGTATGGGTATTAAAAATGACTCTAGTGATTAACAATACAGTGGATATGCAAATCCCTCTGCCCTGATTGGCTAAGGGCCATTAAGACACTTTGCATTTGTATACTTTACAATTATTGAGAAGCAGTCATATAGACATTATGCAAATCAAATCCACTCAGCTAAAGTGCAAGGAATTGCATAATTTGATAACTGAGGGTTTGTCTACATATGGAATTATTCCAGAATAGCTGTTTGAGAATAAATGTTCTGGAATAACTATTCCTGAATATCATGTATGAACACTCTTATTTCATAAGAAACTTAATCCAGTTTGGAATTGGATACTACTTATTGAAGCAGATGATGCATGACTTATTGAGACTTGTGAAACAAAAAAAAATGGTTTTCAAAAGTGAAATTGAGTAAGAAGACAAGGGAAGGAAAGGGGTGGGGACAAAAAGAAGTAGAACCTCAAATGCCATTCAGATCTGCTGATGATTTTAGAAAACCTAAGGTGGGGGAGGGACAATTAACAAAATGAACACAGTCGATAAGCATCCATAATCTTGACTAAATACTCTTTAGTGATGTGTTTAGGAAACATCTTTTGAACATAAGCCACTTTCTGGAAACACATTTTTCCAAAGTAATTCACTCAAATCAACAAAGGCCCTTTTTAAAAATTGTACCTTCTGAAAAATTAAGTGTTTGGACTAAAATTTTTAAAATAAAGTTTATTTGTGTGTAGGGATAGTGGTTGAAATGATTACTTTTACAATATCTTCAAGTATGAAACTATTGTAATACAAATTACTCTGTCTCTTTAGGATGGCTCTTTCAAAGTTTTAATTTAGTTAGTGGGAAAACAAATCAATCCAAACTGACAAGAAACCCATTACTTAATGACTTAGTTTTCTGTCTTTTCAACAGCTGAAATAGCCAAAAGAGATAACAATAAATTATTAAAATTAGATATTTAAAGCAAAATCATATTTACAATACAATTATGGCTGTTTTAGCCTAAGTAGGTGTAAATATACCGTCTTCCACTGGAAGAATTGATCTTTCAATATTAAACATCATAGAAGCCAATATTTGAAAGCAATTAATAGGGCCACTTCAAGGTGGGTGGGGGAAGAGACTTATAGCCCCTGTTTTAATGCACAGGAATAGATGGATTTGTTGTAGGATAAAATAAAAATTATGTTCTTTTCCTAACCACCCACCTAATGAAGCAGTCAATTGGCATCCATGAAACAACTAATATCAAGTGCAGATAATCAGTTCCTGCTGCTTGCCATTATACAATTAAAGATAAAACAAAAGGCTTTATAGTCGTGTTACTTTCTCATTGTTAAAGTAACTACCTTTCTTGCTTCTTATCTTTGTTACTCATTAGAGGAGCTGACAAAGCAGAGGAAACAGTAACGAAACTATAAGGATGTCTGTTGTCTGTTGAAGTTTTAGTCCTTCAGAACTCATTCCAAGATGAATCCAAGCAGGCATGTTTTTCTTTGTAGGACCTGAAGGAACAAAGCCTGAATTTAAATTCCTTTAAATTAAACAGAAAAAGGTATGATTTGCATGTACTTCATTGCTCCAAAGTACTTCCTTTCAGGCTTCAGCTGAACACCTAGCTATGGAGACTCTTTCAAGGGAGTGTTTACAGTTCTGAAAGAGTTGTGAATGGCAGCAGTCAGAGAACATTTAAGAAATGATTGATGAGGTTTGATGGCACGCGGGAGAGAAAACCTCCAAGTATTCATATGTAAATCCCAGATATTTGCCAGAATGTTGCTTTTAAGTACTGCCATATTTTCTTTGCAAGTGCATATGGAGTAAGTAGATGGAGGTAATGTTCCCCCCAGAGACCCAGAAACTGGTTTTAATGTGAAAGAAAAATGTCAGAGTACTAAAAGCTTTCAGGTTTTTCCTTTTTAAATAAAAGTCTCCAGGGAACTTGAATGGAAAAATTCCTTCTAAAGAGATTACCAAATTTGTTAATTCACTTAATGGTATTTCCAGGTTAATTGGATTTTGCTAATCAGAATGCTGGCCCCTTGTATTTACCTTGATTCTAACTTCTTAAGGGCTTAACATGGTAAACATTTAATGAAGAGAGATCTTTTCTTTTGTCCCACACAAACACAGATAAATTATAATTTAGCAGATCTCTGTTTAAATTAAAGGAAATCTGGAAGGAACAATTTTCTGTTACATTATGTACTATGTAAAGATTTTCACTGTATGTGTGTGTGTATATAATGTATATATTATATATGCATAATATATATATTATAAAAATGCTATATAACATTTTGTATACATAATGTACCTATAAAATATAGGTCACAATTTATATATAAAATCTAAAAAGAAGTGTACCCTGTAACTCCCCCTCAATTCAGAGAGATCTGCTAAATTAAAAAATATTAATCTCTGACTATAGGGGAATTGAGGAATTCTTGAATATCACCTCTCCATTAACTTTCTCCGAGAGGTTTAGTATTTCACCCCACACTCTAGATACTTATCCAAATCTTTAAAAACTAAAAATATTAACATGAATTTAGTGCTATTGAAAGGTGTTGACAAAATCTCTTATTTATTCACCGGTCAAGTCCATTGTGGTCAGAGATTGTACAGACTTTCTCATAATATCCCGACAGTGTGCCACCACACTGGGCTAGAGGGGTCACCTCTAGTGAAGGCAAGTCCCTACACTTATCTTTCTAAAATTTTCCATCATTGCTACCACTGGTGGGTTTCCACCGATGATAGCAACAGTGAGAACTCCAACGTAAACAAGACCCCAGCAACTGTCAATGTGTTAATCATAGTGTCAACTAGATCTGATTTGAGCAGGATTAGATGACAGAATGATTAGACTGCCAGTGGGCAGTATACAGTAGGGCCTGGTCTAGGTCAACATAGCTATGGTGCTCAGGGGGAGTGAAAGATTCACAACACTGAGTCCCATAATTAAACTGACCTAACCTCCAGTGTAGACATTGCTAGGTGAATGGAAGAATTCTTCTGTCAACTTCTCATCCACCACTTAAGGAAGTGGATTACCTACATAGATGGAAAAAACCCTTCTGTCGCTGTAATAAGCACCTACGCTACAGCGTTACAGCTGTAGTGTTGTAGATGTGCCTCTGTAGCACCCGTAATGTAAACATGGCCTACCACTCCCACATTGGTGTGGGTGCAGTGGTGTTGGCACCAGTGGGAAATTTTCTGTCAAGAAGGCTAATAATGTAGAGATGCCAGTGTAATCTTTGGCCTCTGGATTGAGAGCAAACTCATTCTAATATAGTCCAACACTCATCCATATGACCATGAATGTGTAATTAGGCCACTGACAAGTCATTACTTACCCAGGCTGGCACTTGAAATGGTAACGGAGGTAAAAAAGACTGTATAGCATAGTACCAGTTCCCTGATAAATCCATTCGTCCTGACGCCTGACCTCAGTGTCTGGACTCACTTTCCTCACCTCAGCCAGGGCCGGTGCAAGGAAGTTTCGTGCCCTAAGCGAAACTTCCTTGCACCGGCCCTGCGCCCCCACACCCCAGCTAGCCCTGCCCCCCCGCAACCAGTCCCCCCCATGGCGGCTCCCCCCCCGCCAGCAGCTCAGCCCCCCCTGCCCACGGCAGCCTTCCCCCGCCCGCGGCGCCCTCCCGGCTCAGCAGGGAGCCAGGAGGGCGGGCGGCAGCTGCAGCCAGCCGCCCCGCTCCCGGTTCAGCCATGGAGCCGGGAGGGCGGGCAGCAGCCACGGCCAGTCCTCTTTCCCCCCCCCGGCTCCCGGTTCAGCCGCGGAGCCAGGAGGGCGGGTGGCAGCCGCAGCCAGCTGCCCCCCGGCTCAGCTGTGGAGCCGGGAGGGCGGGCGGCAGCCTCGGCCAGCCGGCTCCCGGTGCCCTAGGCGACCGCCTAGGATCGCCTAGTGGGCGCGCCGGCCCTGACCTCAGCTGGATCCCAATTTAAAGTTTGGTCCAGGCAAAGTGTTAAGTTTCCCCTTATATTGTACATCTGGAATCCTCATTTCTTTCATTTTATTCCCAGTATTGGTATTTGTCAGAACTCAAGAGACTCCCTTTCACTGAGTCAGACCTCATGTCGTGAGAGGTACCTGAGGCTGCTTCTTGAACGATTCTGAATAATCCTGACACTGCCCAAGTGTTTACTCCCCTTATAGCTGGTTACTGAATATATGACAGAGGTGAGCTGTGAATAGTAAAAATATGCAATAGATATTTGACTAACTGCACATGAATTGTGCTTTAGAAAGGAATAATGGTACTTCTTACCACAGCCATCTTCCTGGTCTTGAGGGAAACAGTGCAGAATCCCATAAACACACTGGCATAACAAACATCCTTCCTGAGTCCACTCTCCATGGCTAATGGCACCGCAGCTACTGCAGGAGGAGAAAAAAGATCCCATAAACAGGAGTGCTGTGATTGAAAATTGAGTTTCCTCTTTCTCCTTCACTGGGAGATAATCCCAGTTTGTTGCTTACCTGATCCGTTTATCACGTTCACAGTGTCTGCCAGTGAAGTGCTTTGGACATATGCAAAAACTCCCCAGGAAACAGGTCCCTCCATTCTGACAGCAGCTTCTGTTCAGTTTGCTGGCTTGAGTCAAAAGTAGAGAGAGCAGAAAGGAAGAACTACAAGTTATCCAAGACACCAGACTGTCAAACAGAGAGATTTGCCATGCACAGCTAAGTCACCACTAGGAAGCTGTCTGGTAAAGAGTTACCATCTGATGGCTTTTAGGTTCCAGTTCTTTGTAGAAGATACCTTTCCAGTGGGAAGAGCCCATTACAGTTGGTTGAACTTGTTAGTGTTTTCAAATAAAGCAGAGATAGAAGTTAATTTCTTCCTAAATTAAGGTTGAATATCCTCACATTTACAGAAGCCATGATGCCCACAGCTATATGAGCAGTACGCATGGTGTGTACCATTGGCAGGGGCAGAGCCAGCCCCACAGCAGTGGTGAGGATGATCAGCACTGGCTGCCCCACTACTCTTTCAAGTTTGGGCCCACAGCCCTCAGTCATGATGGGGGGAGCACCAGAGCCAAAACCAATATAGTTGCCACCTGGCATATGGGGGTTGCAGCGCTGCTGCTCAGGTTATGACAAAGGGGCCATGGAGCCAAACATGAGCATCGCTGTGACCTCCACGCACCAAGTCTCGATGTCACTCTCAAGTTTGATCCCACTACTCCCTTGTGATGACAGAGGGCAGTGGGTGCCAAACCTGAGTGGGCAGTGGGGTGGCTAGCGCTACTCCTCCTTGTCATTGCTGTGGGGCTAGCTCCTGTGTCACGGCAACCCCTCCCACCTCCCAGAGCCTTGTCCAGCCCACAGGACTCACTGAGCGACAGCCCCAGGACCTGCTCAGGGAGCTGTGGTGAGTGCCCGTGTTGGGGAGCTGTCTGGGAGAGGTACGGCAGAGAGCTGCAGGTGGAAAGTGGACATGAGGGGATTTTACTTAGGGCCCAGTGGTGGGTCTTGGTGGGTGACACTATTTTGTTTCCTTGTTCTGGATGGGAGTTTTGTTGAAGAAGAAACTTTGGCCTGGAATCCCCAGAACCTTGCATGTGCCTATCATCTGAAAAATTTCTGGGGGTGCCTCTGCAGAGACGTGGTACTTTTTAGAGCAGGGGTCTCAAACACGTGGCCTGCGGGCCGTGCTCTTCCCTGTGGCCCGCCGGGCTCCCCGTGCCCCCCCGAATTTATTTATTTTATTAATTTTTTTACCCTCAGGCAGTTCCCACCGCCAGACAGCTGCTCTGGTGGCGGGAACTGCCTGGGGGTTTAAAAAAAAAATTGGGGGGGCGCAGGGAGCCCAGTGGGCCGCAGGGAAGAGCTCCGCGGGCTGCATGGGAAGAGCTTCGTGGTTTCTGGGAGGGAGGGGGGAGGAGCGGGAAGCCGTGCGCACAGGGGAGGAGGCGGAGAAGGGGCGGGGCCTAATGGAAGGGGTGGAGTGGGGGCAGGGCCGGGGGCAGCGAAGGGGTGGGGTCAGTGATGCGGCCCTCGGGCCAATGCACTAGTCCTCATGCAGCCCTCGTGGTAATTTGAGTTTGAGACCCTTGTTTTAGAGCCCAGTTTTGCCTGCTTTGTGGCTAGTAGAGGACTTCAGTCTCCAGAGGTGTTAATCTAGTACCTTTCACAAACACTTAACTTGCTTTAAAATAGAGGAAGTGTTTCAAAACATTTGTATCTGTTGGTAAGATATTTACATGTGAACTATTGAGACTATAAAAGATAGTTTGGCTGACAGAGTGAATATGGACTGTGCCAAATTACAACAGAATGCTAGAGATCTTTCATGGAGAAAAAAGTACAGAAGCGTAGATCAGATTGCTCTGATAGGACTGGATTCCAAAATGAAATAACAGAGGTAGGAAGATATTACACAGATTTCAAGATATATAATCTCTGCGCTAACACACATTTTAGAAGTGCTTCTGAAATATGCTGGGTTAAAACAATGGAGGCTAAATCCTGTTTATCTATAGAACAGGTATAGCACAGGCAACAGCTGTTTAAAAGTACCTCACCCACTAATATGCATCAAGCCTGACCTCTAAAGAGTTCTTTATAGTTTTGTTTTCCATTAAAGATGTGGGGAAGCGTAAGAATAATTACAAGAACATGCTCTCTGAATCATGGCAATAGCTTTCAGCACAGCCCCCTCAATATTCACATAATGAAGAACATTTTCATATTTAGATAAACCAGAGGTGTGTTCCTATTCTTCTAGTGTGTGGGGTTGTTTTTTTTAAGTTGTTTTAATAACAATCAAATGAAAGCAAGCATTTCTGGGAAGAACAGAATTCATAAGAAGGTTTAATGCGAGTGGCAATGGCTCTCAAATGCCAGAGACGCATTTATTTCCGAATTCTTCTCACAGATTTGTACACTTCAAGGATGGCCCCATGCAGAGGGGCATATCTATTTTCATGGAGCAGTTCTAACTGTACAATGTGATTTTTATGACTGTTGTGCATACACTGTAGCTTGTTCCTGCTAATAAGCTACATCATGTGCAGCATTCTTAAATTATTCATTATTTGTTTTAGTGTAATGCCTCAGAGCCTCAGTCACGGACCAGGACCCCGTTGTGCTAGGCCTTGTACAAACACAGAACAAATCAATTAAGAGTTATATCACACAGTTCAGACTTCTCTATTTTTAACCTGGAAACATGAGATTTTGCAAGGCAGATTAGACGACTGATCCACCTAGTGTCGTATCCTCTGTCTGGTAATGAGAATTGCTAAATGTTTCAGAGAACGTCTTGCCTGCTTCCCTAGTGCACCTAAGCAGTTTTGCAGCGCTGTACGTGAGAGAGATTCCTTCTCAACCCCCATCGTTCATGCCCAGAAGTGTGCGAAATGATTCTTTATCTTAGCATGCATATGCAATTATAAATTCTAAGTCACACTGTTACGCAGCCCCTTACTCTCCTGTCAACAAAGCTACTGCCCCTCCTTGAAGGTAGTTTTATTTTGTCGGCAGGAGAGCTCTCTTCCAGCGACAGAGCGCAGCTGCGCTGCATGCCTTACAGCAGCTGTGTCACTGTAAGCTGTGCAGTGTAGACACAGGCAATGTAATGCAATGCAGGACAAAAGTTTGGACATCACTGGAGCCTGCAGTCCTTCAATTAAGGTTTCTGTAGTTATTGTAAACAAATAGTTAAATTTGGATCATGTACACAGTGAAGCTTGACTCGTCTCTCCTTCCCCCCACCTCTAGGATGCAAATATAAGCACGGTGAGCATCGAAAATAATATTTTTTTTGATCATGTACCAATCGGTAATGAAGTGGCAACAAAACCCTAATGGCATGCTCCCCGCAAAAAGAGATGATTTGAGCCAACTTTCTCAACTTCCCCTTCGTCTGTTTGCAAACAGCAAAAGTGAGAATGATGTGTATGATGTATCACCTTTAACCCTTTCCATCAATTACACCATTAGTGCTGAAATGGACGAGCAGCATTTCCTGATTACCCATGGGGCTACATTTTCCAAGTGTCACAGGATATTTTGATGGGATTTTGGGTGGCTAAATGCCATACAACACTTCGACAAATTACAGATTGAGGTCAGATTTATACAGTCTTGCCAAGTCTGAGTATTTAAAAATCAGAAGTGTCACACCGAAAACATCATGAGTGGCATACAAATCAGGAGGAAAAGAAATGTTATTTTTATTTGCCTTCTCGTTTCTAAGCCACTAGAATTGGCCACACGGTTTATATTTAATTTTCACCTGTGGGTACCTCTACTTTTTAAAGAAATCTAAACTGCTGTATAATTTTCTGTTTTCAAGACAGCATTTAATCAGATCATAAACCAGACTTTTGAGTGTTTCCCACTTTCTGGGCACTTGGCTGCTATTCATTTATTCTGTGTAACTGCTTAAAACTTTTAGAGCCAATTTTTAAATGTGGCCACATGCAGCAAGGTCCATCTGCAAAAACATGCAATTCACACACAAAGGTGTATCTTGAGTGCATATGGGATGAATGCACAACTTAATAGAGCCCCATGATTCCATGGAATTTACTGCTGAATTTAGATTCAGTTTCTATTAAGCACAAAGGGTCTTTTATGCAAGTATATATTTCTATGTACAATGACACAGGTTATTCATACAAACATTGCTGTATATACAAATACAGAGTTTTGGGCATCCAACAGGTGGGCACAGAAGTGTAGCCCTTGATTTTTTAACATAAAGAAGTCAGGTTATTATGCAATGGTGCCTGCGTGAATAGGTTTCTCCTCAAGAAGCTAGTTCACATTGGACATGAAAAACCTGTTGCCTCCCAATACAATGAATAACTTACCATCTGTAAGCCCAGTGAAAGGTAAGACTTCAGAGGGGTTCCTCCTTCTCCTCTCAGAATTGAGATTATTTATATCATTAAAAGTGGTTAAAGAAGTGTTTGGATTTTTCTGGTCTGGGTTATCATCACAGTTCTCCCCCTCACAGCCTTTAAATATATATTAAAAAACAACAACAAAAATTAGGTCAAACTCTCAGTGATGGCTAAACCGTAGATTTAGCATTGACAGTTGCAATAAATGGTGTACAAATAAAGTTCACATGCAAGTTTGAAGTGGCGGTGAAAATATTATTCCGTTGTGGTATGGAAGCTGGTCAGTATTTTATGTACCTTTGTTTGTTTTTCTGCTTCAGAGCCCTATCTCATTCTCATTGTCTGCTCTCTGTGAGAGGTGGGACAGGGAAAAGGTTTTTTGGAAGGTTCTGAAATATTTTGCTGAAGCTTAGTAGTATGTATTACAATAGTATCAAGCAGCTCCTAACCAGGGATCCAGGCATATTGTGTTAGCCACTGTACACACATAGTTAAAAGTTGCCCCAAAAAACTGTACATCGATATCCTGAGACACAATATTGAGCCAAATTCCGTCCTCAGTTGTGTTTAGAGTGGAACTGGCAACTGATTCAGTGTGCACTGTTAACGGAAGACCCCAATCCTGCAAACAATCTGGTACATGCTTAATGTTACTCACGTGAATAGAAGCATTTAGGATTATTCATATATGTGTTTGCAGGGTGAGGGTGAAAGCAGTATTTGGTTTGTATGCTAGCTATTTATAAGTAAAAATTCAAAGTGTACAGAAAAATACCTTTTTCTTGTAAGACAACCAGTAAAAGCAAAATGGGGGCTGGAGGGGGGAGAGAAGGAGTTCTCTTACCATTTCCAAATTGGATTATTTGTACAGATAGCACCAAGCTTAAAAGAAACCTAAAACACAAAATGGGAATACATATAAGGGAATGCTGATCTCACTAAAAGGAAGTTAAATTGCACCATCAAAGCAGCAATAAACCTAGAATGTATTATGCTCAACAGTCCTGGAGCAATATAGGATTTGAGGAAGGGAAAAATCAACACCTACATACAGTACTACATTGATGAGTACAAAGGAAAAAGATAGCTATAGAGAAAGATAAAACTGAACTTAAGGATTTTAAATACAAGATTTTATAAAACATCAATACACTGGCATTTTCCAGACTGACTCTATGTATATAAAGTAGCATTAGCTTACCTAATAAGCAGCATTTTTCCTCAGGTCAGTCTGTATTTCTCTCCTTTCCTTACACCTAAAATCCCTCTGCTGTATTTTTCACACCACAGTCCATACAACGAAGAACTCTTTTTGACAAAAGGGAACACAGAAGGCAGACTAAAGCTACTCACTTCCTTGCACACCTCAGCTCACAGGGTAATGCTTATCCCCCTGAGCTTTAACACTGAGTTGACACTGTATGTATTCCCTGGCTCCCTGCAGCAGGTCACTTACAATTAGCACCTTCCTACTCTCTCCTCCCACCTCCTCACTTGACATCTTCTCATTAACTCAGCAATTTTCCAAGAGGCCAGAGGGCTGATGTTATACAGGCCCCATTATGGGGTGGCCTTGGGGCACCATAGTTAAGGTTGAACTGAGCTTTCAGTTAAAAGCTAATTTTCAAAGTGCTCTAATATCCACATGCACACTCAGATTGTCTTGAAAATGTCTGTGCATCATCAGGATGCAGGATGATAGGGCTAATGGTGCAAATTTGGAGTCTTTTGATCAAGATATAGAGCCCCCCCAAAATTAAAATGAGTCAGGAACCAGCAAAGGGACCATATTTGGAGTTTTTGTATGTTTGTTTTAGTGTAATATACTACCTTGTTTGGGGCCTCTAAAAAATTATATACAATATTTTAATGGTTGGTAATTTATTATTTAACTGTTCAGTCCCATAAGGACCTTGACAGATAAGGGAGGGATTTTAGTGACACAATAATAAAGTATTATTTATTAGATTATAAAATGTGCATATCCCTAAATAAGTGCTTGTCTACATGCAGAGTGTCATGGGTTTAACTTAAGATGTGATTTTAAACGGATTCAGTTACACTTGTGCAAAAGGCCATATAGACGCACTTGTTTCTGTTTAAACCATGCTTTATTTTGGTTTAGTTTAAGGAACAGGTTTGAATGAAACTGAAATAGTTCCACACAGGGATTTGCACCATTTTAACTAAACCAGTTTGAGTGAAAGTGTGTTTGCAGAAGACCCCCTCCCCCCCCCCGCCCGCCATGCTGTATATTACTGGAGGCCAGGGCTGGCTCCAAGCACCAGCCTACCGAGCACGTGCTTGGGGCGGCACCTGGAGGGGGGTGACGCTCAGGTTGTTGTTTTTTTAAAACAACCATATTGGCGGGCTGTTGGGGCGCCCCGCGGTGCTCCGGCTGGGAGAGTGGGACCGCAGCCAGGCTCGCCGCCCTCCCCGCGGCTTTAAAAAATTGTATGATTTTAAACAGTAATACATTCTGAACTCTTTTTTTGCTTTCTGGTTTTTGAGCTTTCAAGGTTCATATTTTCCAGCTTTTCTCTGCAAAAACAAAGGCTAGACACTTAATTTGTATTAAATGAAGGCTAAAATTCTCATGTTATCCAGGAGCGTAGGCTTTAATAAAAATCACAAACATCATGAGGTGTGCAGTAAAATTGCAAGAAGTAGAAACTCTGCAATGGTGCCTCAGAAATAAACCAAACATTTTGATGTTTTCATTTCAAGTAAGTAAGTTAATATAATGGGGCCATTGAGTTTCCATTAAAAACAGGAGCCAGTGTGACAGTCTTGTCCAGTTTGTTTTTGCCCTCAGAGTTCACTGGTGAAAGAGTGCCTATGTAAAGGTATAATAAGGGAGGAGACATTTACAGGACTCACTAATCTCACAAAGCAATTCATTCTTCTTATAATGATTCCCTCCCTAATTGACCCCCAAAACTGATCCTCTCTCTCACCATGATCCTGCTATCTCACACATGTACAAGTGGCCTATAAACAATGATCGTCATCAGCTCTTTGCATTTAAAAAAAGAAGTTTACAGCCTAAGGAGAGTCAAAGACTTGCAAATTGAAGTAGTATTTGTTTCCATGAACTTTGACTTAGGATAATGATGGTAAATAATAATTAGTACCTGATATTTATAGATCTCAAACTATGGGCCACTTACTTATGTCAGTGGTTCCATTCATTTCAATGGGATTACTCATCAAAGATAAGGTGAGCAGGCTCCTGCAAAGACATAAGCACACGCTTAACTTTTCATACCGTGAATCTCCTATTCTTGAAGATGCAAAATAATTATGTAGTGGCCATCACAAGCCCTCAACAGTGTGTAAAATTAAGCATTTTCATAAGGCCATGCTTACGTTATGGGCATTACAGTGTCAGGGCATAGCTACTGCACCATAACTATACTGCTGTAACCCCATGGTGTACGCATAGGAAGGGGGTTTTCCATCTCTGTAGAAACTCTGTCTCCCCAAGCAATGGTAGCTTAGTTGACAGAAGCATTATTCCATTGAATTAGCTGTGTCTACACCAGGGGTTAGGTCAGCATAGTTATGGTGCTCAGGGGTGTAGATTTTTTTAAACCTCTGAGCACCGAAGCTATGTTGGCCTAAGTTTTAAGTGTAGACCAGAACTCAGTCTTTGCAGAACTGGGATCTTCCACCACTTATGGGGTGGAAGTACATAGCTAACATGCACCATAGCTCAGAACAGAAAGTGAAGAATAGCAAAGGAGTAAAGAAAGTGAAGAACGTATCTGAATGTCTAGGGAGAATTTTAGATAGGAAGAATGCAATTATTTGAGTGGGAATTCATCCGAGACACTAGGCCTAACATTCCTATCTCTTGTTAAAGTGTTAGAGGAGCTGTAATTACCACAAGCTGCAGGGCCGGCTCCAGGCACCAGCCTACCAAGCATGTGCTTGGGGCGGCACCTGGAGGGGGGCGGCACTCAAGGTTTAGTTTTTATTTTAAATTAAAAAAAAAAAATCTTCCTCTGGCGCCCCTGCCGGGGGAGCGGGGCAGCAGGCATGCTCCGCTCCCCGCCGGCACCCCGGCTGGGGCAGTGGGGCGGCCGGCGTGCTCCGCTCCCCGCCGGCGCCCTGGCCGGGGGAGCAGGGTGGCCGGCGTGCTCCGCTCCCCGCCGGCGCCCTGGCCGGGGGAGCAGGGCGGCCGGCGTGCTCCGCTCCCCGCCGGCGCCCTGGCCGGGGGAGCAGGGCGGCCGGCGTGCTCCGCTCCCCGCCGGCGCCCCGGCCGGGGCAGCGGAGCGGCAGGCGTGCTCCGCTCCCCGCCGGCGCCGGGGCAGCGGGGCGGCAGGTGTGCACCGCTCCCCACCGGCGCCCCGGCTGGGGCAGCGGGGCGGCAGGCGTGCTCCGCTCCCCGCCGGGGCAGCGGGGCGGCAGGCGTTCCGCGCTCCCCGCTGGCAGGGCGAGCGGGGCAGTGGGCATGCTGCCCTCCCCGCTGCCCCGCCCCCCCCCCCCCCCGCGCGTTTTGGCGGGGCAGCATTGTTGGGGGGGGTGGTGTTTTGGCCAGCGTTGGGCGGGGGGTGGCGGCGCTTGTGGGTTTGTTGTTTTTTTTGCTTGGGGCGGCCAAAAAGCTAGGGCCAGCCCTGACAAGCTGTCTTTGGTTTTACTTTTCTTCCTCTGAAAGAGGAAAATTCTGAAAAGCAGGATAACTATGTCAACAAGTTAGGTCAGTTTAACTATGACTGACATAGTTAAACCGACCTAATTTTCTCATGTAACCAGGCTTCAAAGTCCCTTTTTTGTGGTTTAACTTAATGCATTTTAGAAGTAGATTAAACTAACCCACAGAAAGGCATTTTGGGTGCAGAATAAGAGCGGAATTCTGCAATAGCTTATTCTGGGCTATTTCCCCATGTAGACAAGCCCGGAATCTTCTACTCTTGGGCAGGGAGGGATAGCTCAGTGGTTTGAGCATTGGCCTGCTAAACCCAGGGTTGTGAGTTCAATCCTTGAGGGGGCCATTTAGGGATCTGGGGCAAAAATTGGGGATTGGTCCTGCTTTGAGCAGGGGGTTGGACTAGATGATCTCCTAAGCTCCCTTCTAACCCTGATATTCTAAGATGCAAAATAATTATGTAGTGGCCATCACAAGCCTCAACAACATATGGCTAATTTAAAGTGGTTGTGGTTAGCTAATGAATAAACTTTCACTGTTCCAGATGTTTATTACATAAACTTTTTTTTTTAATTTTCTCTTTTTGTTTGTAGCTTACGTTTGCTAAGATCAGCATCAGAAGGTTATTCATTTTTGGCCAGTTGTTTTCTTACTGATTCCTGTAACTTCAGATCAGACATTGTTTTCAGATATCTACATTTATCATAAAGCTTAATAAAAACAAAATTGAAAAACCTCACTAATGGATTTGTTGGAGATGCTTCTGCTGATGTTAGAATGAAAAATGCGTCTCCTTGTTTTCTCTTCTGAATTTTGTTACATTTGATTTTAAATGCAGCAACATGGTGAAAGCTGACATTTCTGGAGGGGTTCAGTACAATTTAGCAGCTCGTTAAAAGCTAATAGCTCTAAGGTGTGCCTGGGACTAGCAAGACAATTAGCACCAGGAACCCTTTGACTTTGCTTTTGTTGGGTTCTATTATCATGTTGCCATTTGCTTGGCTGTATGAAACCAGTGTGGTTTCTCAAAGGCTAAGATTAAATCTCAAGAGAATTACATCACAATAGTTAACTCATTCATTATTATTTCAGCTCCATCAGTACGAATTAACAGATTTCCTTAATTAGCTTGTTTTTTAAATGAGTTTTCCTGCTTAATAAAGTATTTAATCTTCCCCCTCCTTTTTAGTGTGTATTTATTACCATGGACACTATAAATTCAGTGTATTGCTATGGAATAGTAGCCTAATAGCAACGTAAATGTAAACTCTATTAGCTGCATTAAACTTTGCATGCTGTACCCAGTTATTTGCATGAAAGCATAGGGCACGGCTGCACTTGCAGATGTAGAGCGCTTTGAGTTAAACCAGCCTTCGTAGAGCGCAGTAGGGAAAGCGCTGCAGTCTGTCCACACTGACACCTGCAAGTGCACTGGCATGGCCACATTTGCAGCACTAGTAGCGGCATTGGGAGCGGTGCATTATGGGCTGCTATCCCAGAGAGCACCTCTTCCCATTCTGACGCTGTGGCTTGTGGGAAAGGGGCGGGGTTTGTGGGGCATTCTGGGTCCTGTGCCAACACCCCGTGATGCATCAGTTTGCATCCCAGAAATCCCTGTGCTTCCGTCCACATTTGGTGCCACCTTTCAATGTTTTTTGTACTGTGCACTCTGTCTTCCCTTTCGGTCTGTGGGAATGGAGCCCAAACTGCTAAGGATTATACTGACGAGTCTTGCCAGCACGTCACGTTTGGCAGTTGAGTTACTCCTTAAGATCCAAACTGACAGTGAGGACGCCGATGATGATATCGACTCAAGTAACGCAAACAACATGAGATTGCTTGTGGCATTCACGGACATGCTCACCACCGTGGAACGCCGCTTTTGGGCTTGGGAAACAAGCACTGAGTGGTGGGATCACATCGTCTTGCAAGTCTGGGATGACGAGCAGTGGCTGCAGAACTTTCGGATGAGAAAAGCCACTTTCATGGGACTGTGTGAAGAGCTCGCCCCCATTCTGTGGTGCAAGGACACGAGATTGAGAACTGTCTTGATGGTGGAGAAGTGGTGGCTATTGCAGTCTGGAAGCTGGCAACTCCAGACAGCTACCGATCGGTCGCTAACCAATTTGGAGTGGAAACGTCAACCATTGGAATTGTGTTGATGCAAGTTTACAGGATCATTAATCGCATCCTGCTCAGAAGAACCGTATCTCTAGGTAACGTGCATGACATTGTGGCTGGCTTTGCACAATGGGTTTCGCTAACTGCGTAGGAGTGATAGATGGAACGCATATTCCTATTCTGGCACCAGACCACCTAGCCTCCGAGTACGTTAATCGGAAGGGGTATTTCTCTATGGTTCTCCAGGCGCGTGTGGATCACAGTGGGTGTTTTATTGACATTAACGCAGGCTGGCCCGGAAAGGTGCATGACACGCATCTTTCGGAACACTGGCCTGTTCAGGAAGCTGCAAGCCAGGACTTTTTTCCCAGATGAGAAGATCACTATAGGGGAAGTCGAAATGCCCATTGTGATCCTTGGAGACCCTGCTTACCCTTTAATGCCACGACTCATGAAACCCCACACCGGGAGCTTTGACAGCAGCAAGGAGTGGTTGAACAACAGGCTGAGCCGGTGCAGAATGACTGTGGAGTGTACTTTTGGCCGTTTAAAGGGCTGCTAGCGCTCTCTGTATGGGAAGCTGGACCTGGCCGATGACAACATCCCTGGCTTCCCTCCAGGTGCAACATCTTTCGGGGATCGATTTTTCACATCTAGTGTAGATGCGAATAACTTGGTCCCCGATCACTCTGCCGTTGACTCTGGAAATCCACTGCGGTGAGAGGCGGAAGTGGAGTCAACGGGGGAGTGGCGGCAGTCGACCCTGCGGCGTCCTCATGGCGCGGTAAATCAATCAAGGTACGTCGACTTCTGCTACGTTATTCACGTAGCTGAAGTTGCGTACCTTACATCGACCCCCCCCCCCGCCTAGTGTAGACCAAGGCTTAGGTTAATTGGCCCTTTCTGGCCCACATTTACCCACTCAGGGCTTGTTTGGGATGGACACCTCATCACAGGCTGACAGAAATTTTTTTTAACTCATACAATTAACAAATTAACGCTGCCAGCTAAGTGGCCAAAAATGAAACGACTGTCAAAATTAGCATTGACTTTTCGCATTACAGTTTTAAAAAAGTTAATACATTGACTTTTAATAGCATACTATATTACTCTTCATTTTTTACTATACTTTTGTATCGTTGTATGAAAAGGTTTCAGTGATGTGGCCCTTGGGCCAATGTACTAGTCCTCAAGTGGCCCTCATGGTGATTTGAGTTTGAGATTCCTGGACTAGAGGTAGTAGGTGTCCTCAGATGGTGAGGTGGATGTGCTAAGCTGCACCTTTCAATGCTGTACCCATCACTAGCCCCACTCCACAATATGGGGAGAGAAATTGTACCTGGTCCCTGTGACAGTGTATACTCCCTCCCCACTCTAGCAAACTCACAATGGGAGTGGCATAATTTAGCCTGTAGCATTAGGAACCTTCTAGTTATTCACCGTTGGGTTCTACTTTACTAATTGCCTTTTAAAGTAAGTGAGTCAATGAATCATAGTCACTTTACAAAGCAATTAAAAAGGATTCGAATGTCCTAAAGAGGCAGATTATGTCCGAACATTATATATATTATGTTCCTTATTACTGCACCATCATAGGGAGTAGTACATTAATTAATTGATTAAAAGTTGTAGTTTACTCTTTAATTAAAATTAGTTTCTAAAGGTGAACTGTAAAACTTTTGGGAGGAAGAAAAGGAGGAAGGAAAAGAAGAAATGAAGGCATTATTTAAAGTCGTTAACACTTACAGCTATCGCTTCTGTCACTGAGTCTTTTTATTTGTAGTCTTTCACTATAAAACTTTACCCACTGAAAACAGTTGTTAAAAATTGAGTTAGCTGACATGATGCTGACCACAACTTTATGTATAGACTAGGACAAGTCATGTTCCATATCATGTCAGCTAATAGTGATTAAATCCTAATGGTCTGTGTTGGTTGAAAAGTCATGCACAACATCATGTCAGCTAACTTGATTCTTCACAGTCTTGTTCAAACAATGTAAAATATTACAGTGTAGGCCCATCTGTCCTAACTGGGTGTATTTTGCATTAGAGAAGTGTACCACAAGTCACTGAAGCAAGTGCCACTTCCTAAGTACTTTTTCCAAAGAGATGCCAGGATGAATGCTCAGCTCTCACTCAGGAAAAAAAACCTGGATGTATCAGAGGCAGTTGCAGCAAAGCAAAAGAGGGAGTACCAGCGGCACCTGTGTGGCGCCAGGGACTGATACCAGCATGGATGGAGTTCTTGTTGCAATAGTCATGCCCCTCCCGGTTATCTATGGGAAGTCTGCTTCATTCAGTACTTGTGGATGATGTTCACCAGGTTTTGAGACTGGGCCACAGCCAGACTCAATGGGCTGAGTTTTAGTCACATCTTGGGCTGAGAGGAAGGATATATGTCTGAACTGCAAGTCTGATATTCAGTCATTCCAAAGAACAGATCTAAGCCTGCAAACACACATGAGGAGTCCAACTGAAGCCAATAGAAACCCTTGTGTGAGTGAGAACTGCTCATGTGACTAAGGAGTTGCTAGGAGGTGGCTTGTTCCAACACACATTTCCTTTTTTGCCTCTACCTGTTACAGCTTGCTGTGTAAGGACTGCACTGGGCTGGGCTGGACTAAGAAGTAATTTGCTATTGGCTAGTCTGACATGAGTCTTCAAATCAAATCACACAATGTGGAATCTTCGAAAAGAGAGTGACGTGAGACTGACATATGGTTTCACAGAAGTTTTACATTATTGTTACTGGATATGGTGCCGGAGGGCTTTGGCATGCATCATGGCTCATATGACTGGCAAAGAGTTATGGAGACCTTCCGGTTTTAGGTCACCGAGACAGTGACTGTAATGTTGTATCATCTTTGGGTTGTTTTTTTTAGTATCATTCCTTAGTAGGCAGGTGTCCCCATCACCAAGCCAGCAGTCCAGATGGCTCAGGGTATTCTTATTGCCGGCCTCAGAATAGAGGTTAAAGACTGAATGGAGGTGGAAATGAAAGTACCCTTTTGTGTGTATGGGTTGGTCTCTCAGGGTTTAAGAATATTGGCAGTGTAGTATGGAAACTTGGAGGGCCGCTGTTGATGCTCTGACTTTTCTATGGAGAAAGAACTTTTATTTTTCAGGCCTGTCAAGTCCACGCCTTCATAAGCAGTAAATTGACCTTTTAAAAAGAGACTGATCAAGATTTTCATAGTGATTCTGGGTGATTCACTTGTTGGGTGCTCAACCTGAGATTCCTTAAAAGGTCCTTTAGACTATCAGTACCCTTCTAAAGGTATTTAGTTGGCCACCCAAGTTGGCCACCCAAAAATGGAGGCATCCAAAATGACTAGTCACTTCTGAAAATCTTGGCCATTAGTGCAAATAAATATTTAAAAGATGTAGAGGCTGGTCAGCTAGCCTGTGATCATTGTGTGACAACCATTTATTTCTTTCCATACCTCGAAATTGGAAAATGGACTGATTATTCAGTAATGCATCTCCTAACTAACAGGTATACACTCTGGCTGTGACTAAGGTTATGGGCCAATCAGGTGATTTTTGAGTCAGCCGTGCTGACTAGCACTGGTTGAAAATTTTACAGCAAAACTTTTTCCAGTGGAAGATTGGGTTTTCAATTAATGCCCTCCTTGCCCCCCAGTGTCTCCTTTCCTCAAAACTGTTCAATTTTCTGGCCAAAAACTGAAGTTGAGGGGTTGGGGCTTTGACGAGAAATTGAAATTTTCCACGTTAAAAAAAAATCAATTTTCCAGTTAGCTCTAGGACTAACCAATGTAGCACAGAAGCCACTCCAGTCCCCTCAGTGAGACTGATGTGGGCTGACTGCTCCAGTAGCGCAGCCAGGTCTGGAGCACAGGGGGAGCGGCGCTATAAAAAGGCGCCTCCCCCTGTACTCACCCGGCGGCGCTCCGGGTCTTCGGCGGCACTTCGGCGGCGGGTCCTCACTCACTCCAGGTCTTCGGTAGTACCCGCCGCCGCAATGCTGCCGAAGACCCGGAGCGCCGCCGGGTGAGTGCAAGAAGCTTCCTTTTTAAGACGCCGCTTCTGCTCACAGGGGGAGCATCTACTCCCCCTTCTCCCCCCCCCCCCCCCCGGCTACGCTACTGGACTGCTCCCCTCTGTAAATGTGAACCTGACCAAATAGAGTAACTTTTAGTCTAGTGGTAGCAAACTCAACAGTTCTAAGTAGCTGTGGGAGAACCAATCTGGATAAAATAAGAACCTTACCTCCACATTTGAGTGCAAAGCCAAATCCTTTGTGTGAGATTCAGGAAAAATTTTACTAACTCTTTTTGTAAATCACTTCTTGGTCTGGCCACACTCTGAGCTTTCTGGTTCCATGCTGATCCTGACTTGTGACTGACTTGTGACTCTGAAGGCTATCCTGGCTGACATTGCAATGGTGGGAGCTGTGTGCTGGCAAAGTGCTATCTGTAAAGTTTTCTAGCGTACATATGGCCCAGATGGACCCAAGTCTGTCTTAACTGATTTGTACTGAGGAGCTGGAGACTTTTATTTGCATTCCCTTGAGCTGGAGTTTAATGAAGTTATAAAAAAGGAGATCAAGGTCAGCTTAATTATAAGAATAATTTGTGGTGTCCATAACTTATTTGTAAAGGACGATGGTTTAGTTGGCTGCATAAAACAGCCTCTGTCCAGTGATAACTGCTTCCTGATTTAATCCGTTTAACATGAAAATAATTGGGGTGAGTGAACTGGCTTGGCAAAAGATAATAAACAATGAAATTTTTCACTCAGTTCCCCAAACAGATGCCTACATTGAGTCTTCTTTGCAGATTCAGTTTGGATCAATGTGTATAAATCCCCATATATCTTCTAAATGTATAAATCATGGTGGGTTTATTTAGCTTCTTTGCACAGAACTGTTCTAAGGGGTATGTGGAATTTTGAACCCCAATACAGCAAATAATAATGGCAAAAGTACATTCCTTTAACCTTGATTTAGGAGTGACGTATTTTTCACACAGCTGCAGTGGAAACTTTTGGCGCACATGAATATTATTAATAATTAGGGCTCCATATCTGTCAGGGAGGTCGTGAAAGTCACAGATTCCGTGACTTTCCGCGACCTCCGTGACTTCTGCAGCAGCCAGTGTGGCTGTCCGTGGGGCCACCTGAGCAGCTGGCACCAGATTAATCTGGTTTCTGATAGTTTCTGCAACTTTGACTTGAAGTAATTCCAGGCCTCCTCTGCCTTTAGATCCACATGTTCTTCAGTCCAATCCACTTCCCTAATTAATTTCCTTAATTTTTTAAAGTTAGCCCTTTTGAAATCAAAAACCTTAGTCGCAGATCTATTTTTGTTTATCCTTCCATTCAGTTTGAACTGAATTAGCTCATGTACTGGGAGTCTGCAGGGTCGGACTGTGATGGGGCAGGAGTTGGAATGAAGCAGGTACAGACTGAAACAGGTACAGACTGGAGCCAGGAGGTTGATAAGAGTGTGTTGGCGGTGTCTGCGGGGCGCATGGGAAAGAGTTTTGCGACAGTGGTTGCAGGGGAGGGCGGTTTGCAGTGCTAGTAGTGCCTGGAGGATGTCTGCTTGGCGCGCCATAACATTTAAGAGCCGCTCCATGGCTTCATTCTGGTGCGCCGTGTTCTCCTTTTGGTCCCTCTTCTCTCTGTCTCGCCACTTCTTCAATTCTTGTTTTTCAGCTGCAAAGTGCATCATGACCTCATGCAGAAAGTCCTCCTTAGTTCTTCGTGGCCACTTTCTAATTCTGTGCAGCCGTTCAGCTGGCGATAACAAAAAGGGAGGTTGGGCTCCCAAGGTCATATCTGTGAAGCCAAAATGCAATATTTTACAGAAGCAGTATTGTTTGCAACACAGAGACCACTGATTTAAAACACAGCCACTTTTCAGATATCTGTCACTAGCTGGCTGACCCCAAGCAAACACACATGAGCCACAAGACCCCCAAAATGGTGAGTAACCGCAGGGGCAGAGGAAATCAGTGTTCCAGGACCTACTGCACACTGGGCACGTGGCTCTTGGGGAGAGCCAGCACTGTAGGGGAGGCCTTATAATTATTCCTGTCCCCACATTTTCCACAGGATGTGATCATTATGGAAGATATCTCATTGCTGAGAGTGAGCAGGGAATCAAAGGAGGGTCTTCTCCAAGACTTCCACTTCCACCCTGGCCCTTATGTGGCTGGCCTGTGTGCAGCAATGGTCCCTACCCAGTGATGGCAGAGTGGCTTGGCAAAGTTACCCTTAATGGGGCAAGAAAAAAAGGAGCTCTGCCAAAGAACCTGTGGCAGCAGATTGCCCAGTAACTCTGAGAGTTTCCTGGCGACCTTTGAGGCAGATTCCCATGAAGTGGGGGAGTCAATCAACAGCCTGTTCCACTGCTCAGACTAGGCATGTGGTGGTATGCACATCATACAGACACAATCTTGTTTTCTGCAACCCTCCTACCCTCAACAACTCGCTTCAGTGATTCCCCAAACCAAATCCACTTTCCAGGGGCCTCCTCTCCTGTTTGTGCT
The DNA here is from genome assembly GCA_033296515.1 of Macrochelys suwanniensis. NCBI lineage: Eukaryota > Metazoa > Chordata > Testudines > Chelydridae > Macrochelys > Macrochelys suwanniensis. The sequence goes on from CM065780.1 coordinate 46,455,660, forward strand.
TTGCCAAGTTCTGACAGCTGTGACTGGCTAGCCTTCTCCGGGGTAGAGAAGAGCTCCTGGCTGCATACATCTCTGGCGTCTGGGTCATCCTCTGCCTCTGGGTCCCCGCCCCCTCCACATCCTCATCCAAGATTTTCTCCTCCTGGCTCGGTCCACTCTCGACTAGCACGCAAGCCACCAAAATATCCACAGTGGCCTTCGCAGTAGAGGTGGGATCGCCACCAAGTATTGCGTCCAGCTCTTTGTAGAACTGGCAGCTCGTGGGCACAGGATCAGAGTAGCGTTTTTCCTCCCACACCTTGTGGTAGGCATTCCGCAGCTCTTTCACTTTGACCCTGTACTGCAGTGTGTTCCAGTCATGGTCCGTTTCTGTCATGGATCGTGAAATCTGTCCGCAGGTATCATAATTCCTACGGCTGGAGTGCAGCTGGGACTGGACAGCCTCCACTCCCCAAATGCTGATGAGGTCCAGCAGCTCAGCATTGCTCCAAGCAGGGGATCGCCTAGTGCGTGGAGCAGGCATGGTCACCTGGAAAGATGCGCTGAGACCACTGCACGCATCACCAAATAAACAGGAAGGGACTTTCAAAATTCCCAAGGAATTTAAGGGGTGGGGATGACAGTTGGTCGCCTGAGGGCAGGGCAGTAGAGTTCAAACCAATGACCGGAGAGGCGAGAACAGGGATTGTGGGACATCTCCTGGAGGCCAATCGCAGCACTGTAATCGACCAGGATGTCTACACTGGCACCACGGTGCTGTACCCCTGGAGCAGAAATCTGTACACCTCTTGTTGGGGTGGTTTTTTTACAGCGCTGCAACTGTGCAGTTTCTGTGCACTAAGTGGCTTGGCAGTGCCTTGGGAGTTACAGTGCTCAAAGCTGCTTTACTGCACAGAAACTTGCCAGTGTAGACAGGGCCTAAATGTCTTCAAATGTTTTTGCAAGCCTGGGTTAACTTTTGACTGTGCTTGGGTTGATTTGTGCTTTTCAAGGGCTGGGGGGCAAGAAGGAGAGGAGCTTTTTAAACTAGGTGCTTTTAGATTGATTCAGCTGAGGGGTGAGGAATGCCAGGTGGAGTGGTCATGGCTGATGTTTGCTTGGAGTTTGGGGCCTAAATAACCTATATGAATTAGGTGCTAGGCACTGTTATGGCAGCTTAAAGCAGCTATAAACCCCATTTAACCCCACTTAGGAGGATTCTGCCTGAATAGGACAATTCTTCTATAGCCATTGTACTGGCTTCTATGCCTTCTCTCTACCCCACTCACTGCTCTACAGGGGGTGATGTAGGAGATTTGACAAAGACTATTGCTGGGACACCTCTGTCACTGGTTGATCCTTGACTGCCAGAATTGCCTCTTCAGGCTGTGAGCAGCTGGGCATAAGGTTGAAGTAGGTAGGCTTCCTGCCGACCCTGAGATCAGGGGAGCACACAGATAGCTTATAATCACATCTGTTCCTGGTCTTAGTATGAGCACAGCTTGGCTAGACCTGTCCTGTTGGGTTCGTTTGAACCCAAGACTCGGGTTGTGAACCTGTGTGAACTGAAATTAAGAAAAAGCCTTGTACCAATGATCTCTGCAATCTGAAACTGCAAAGTTTCACAGAGTGAAACCTAAGAGAGGGGCAAAGCCCTGAGTTTTAAGAGTCCTGCAAGGCATGGAAAATATCAGGGGATGGGGGAGAGAATCCTTAGTTTACAAGCAGCCAAGCTGTCCTCACACGTAGGCGTAGGCCACAGGCTGCAATTAAGGCCTTTGAGAAGAATAGCCGATGCTCCCTGTTGCGCAGTGCATAGGGCTTTTGTGCTACTGAATCTTAGTATTCCCATACATCTATAGTTTCCAGTAAAGATGAAGCAGGCGAAAGGAGTTTCAGTGGGCCTCTGGCTAGCTGAGTTTCTTTTGAAATGATTACTTTAATGCTGCTGGGATTTTATTGTATTATTGATGATGCATTAGGGTGCTCGGAGCATTGGCTAGACGGCTTCATTTTAAATCTAAATAAGTATTGCATGGCCCCATTGGTCAAACACATTGCATGTCAGTCCACATAGCCTGAGCGTCCACCCCCAGAAGGAGCTATCAACTGAGATCTCATTTGTAATTGCATAGCATGGTGCATGGCCCCACAGCACAGAATCTCCACTGTTATTGCCTTCCTGCACAGCTGAGCCTTGGCTTTGAAGTTAATTTGGGGCATTCTGTGGGCATGTAGGCTGCCCCAGGATTTGACTTTCAATGCATACATTGCATATTAATAACCTGCAAACAGTACAAGGATTATACAAGCTGCTTTCTGTGTGCTTTTCTTTATGAATAGACTACTTGATAATTTCCCACCTCTTCCTTTAAAAACACCATCTAAAACAGTAGACGCCGCTTATATGTTTTGAAAAAACAGTGTTTAATTTAAGTAAATCAAATCAAATAAAGAGCATATACTTTCTCCTGTTGGGATCTGATCCATTCCTTCTAATTACAATAATCTTAAATGACATGACACATCACTTGGACATGAAATGAACTATGAGATAGTGTAGGATTAGAGTGACATCAAAGCCCTGACTGATTTTCAACATTATGCAAAGCCTCTCATTTTCCTTTTGACTCAGCGCACCATACAGATTATAGATTGTGTTCAGTAATCATAGCAGAGCTGTTCTTCCCTGGCCATAGCTAAGTCTGTATCAGCATTCCCCTTATAAACCCTTAGTTTCAAAGGGCTTTATAGCTTGTCCATAAAAATTTGTTCTGTGATGGAATTTGGTATTAAGGTCTCATCCCAGGATAAGAAGAATTTTTCTTTAAACATTTGATTACTGTTTGCCATTTCTGAGATGCTGTCTGAGTTTTAAAATGGTAGAACGCAGTTCCTTAAAATGCTCCCCACTCCTACAATTCAAAAACAGCTTTATTTTTCAAAGTGAATGTTGACAGGTCATTATTAGACTGTTCTGTGGATTTGTGCCTTTTATTTCCTAGGCATTGAGGGGTTGGGAGGGTCAGAGAAGCAATGCACTCAACTCACAGAGTGAACTTCACCTAACAGTGACTCCTGCCACCAAGGTTACTCCACTCAGCTCTCTTGGACAGAAGAATGATGGGATAAAGCAAAGCCCTGTTTTCTAGCAGGAGGGAGAAGGAGATTAAAGTACATTTCTCAGGAAGATGTAGGCATTTTTTAGTCAGGCTGCAGCCAAGGCCATGCACATTGTTTCCACAAGTAAGTCAGCAAATGATTAGAATAGATTGGGTTTGTGAGGAAAGTCTTGGGGGTAAACTGGCTGGATTGCAGTAATAAGCAGTGGTGGAAAGGGTGGTTATGTTTATTCATAAATAAAGAGCAAACTATGATAAAGACATTTACTTTATATTGAGAAACAGCAAGTCAAGAGAGAACAAAAGTAACATCTCTGTGTGAGAGCACACTGTGTGTGTCATCTCTGTGGCAGACTGCACAGAACTCTGCTGCTCAAAATGGCTGCCAGCAGCTACAGCCAGCAAACTTCTAGACATGTAAAAGTGCTGTACACAGATAACAAGTCATAACATTCGTAAGTTACACATCGCACAGCTGTCTGCCCTGAGACTTTCCCTTTAGATGCAATGGGCCTAATTCTGAGCCTACTGAAGTCAATTGGAAGCTTTCCATAGACTTGAATGGGCTTCAGATCAGGCCCCATGTGAAGTTGTTGCATCAGAATCTTTGGAATTGTCCCAAGTGCTGTTTGCAGGGTGTGAGAAGGTTTGATCAAAATAAGGGCTGTTCCATGCTCACGGTGGTGTTGTGTAGCTCTCAGCTGTGGTCTTGTACAGATTATAAAATGCCCCAAAAGAAATGGTACTTAATTTAGGGTGCACAGTTATACATTTAGGAGCTCAAATTGGCAGGCAGGCAGCTAAAAAAAATGCTTGAGGGATGATTGGAGTACTTTGGTGCAAAGTGGTTGCCCAAGTTTTAAAATTGGTCCCAAAGACTTAAGGTTTTATCCTGCAGACCAAGTTCTGTAAAATGGGGCCCTTAATGTGTATGTGCAACAGGTGGACCAACACAAGAGTGGTGATGCCTTCAGAGACCACAGGTGTAATAAGTAGGGATGAATGGGCCACTTCAAAATAACACTTGTCCTGAATCTTAGTCCTTCAAATGAACCACATCCAAGCCCTGTTAGTTTCAGATACTGCCCCTCCCTCCAAAATCTTTGACTGCCCTTCTAAAAATTATCTATCCTGCTTCTTTAAATTCAGTCATCTGGCCTGGGTCTAGTGAGTCTTCTTGTTCTTTACCCCTCTCCCCACATCGTTTTGCTTCCCAGGAATCCCCTTCTCAGTCCACTCCTGATATGTTTACTAGATCCCACAGTCTCTGATGGTGCTGGGCCCTGGATGGTTTTATTTTTCAAATCTCAAACTTCGGGTCTTCTCTGGATTATGAGAGAGTGGTGGTTGTTGTATGAATGGAGGCAATGTGATCTAATGGTTAGGACATTGGATTGAGGCTTGGTACTTGGACTGGATAACACAGCTGTGCCACTGACCTTGGGCAAGTCACTTCACTTCTTTTGCCTATGTTTTTCCCTCCTGCTCTTTCCGTCTTGCCTATTTAGATTGTAATCTCTATGAAGCAGGGACTGTCTCTTACTAAATGTATGGATAGTGACTATCACAAAGAGGGTCTTGATCTTGGTTGAGGCCTCTGTGTGCCACTGTAATACAAATAACTCCAGTACTTTAACACTGTATAGAATATCTAGTAAGATTCATGATGATGAGTGACCTGCTTATCTTTGAACTGGGATGGAGCTCAGTCTGTCTGTCTTTCTTTTCTTTAGCTAGTGCTGACACCATTAAAAGAAAAAACCCAAACACACAAAATTAGTAGGACACAAAGGAATCACACAAGGCATGGTACGTGTCACCAGTGGATGTCACTGTGAAGACATACTCCACTTGTGAAAGTCTGAGGGCACTCTGCAGCAGCTGAACATACACTTCATTAAGGGTATATCTACCCTGGCAAGTTTCTGAGCCACAAGTTATACCACTTTCATTAAAACACTGGAATTAAACAGTTGTTATGTGTCCACACTGTGCTCCTTGTGACGCTGGAGCACATCCACATTAGCAGCTCTTGCAATGGCAAAGACAGCAGTGCATTGTGGTAGCTACCCCACTGTGCAAATGGCTGCAGGGAAGGGTTTGCAATGCCTCATGGGGCAAGCATAGCGTCACATGATGCAGGTTTCCCAATCCCATTGTTCCATGGGCATCCTACTACAGTTGAAAAGCAGCTGGCAATGAAGGGGGGCGGGGCAGAAAGAAGGTGTGACAGGGAGTGTATGTGTGTATGGGGTGCGGGGGAGAGACAGTGTGTTTGGGGGGACAGAGAGTGTGCCAGTATGCTGTCTTGTAAGTTCACACCGTGGCAGGAAGCAACCAGTCGTGAGACAGGGGGAGGGGAAAATCCCGACATCAGCCCCCACCTCCCTTCCTGGGCTCTCTGCACAGCACACACACACACCTGCCTCTGTGTTCAACAGCAGGAGCATTCCACATTAATGGTTTGCTTTGTGTCCTGGAGCAGATCAGCAGGCAAGGGCTGTCAGAAATGGTTCTTTGAAAGGGGAGGGCCGCACGGCTCTAGGGCAGCCGAGTTCAAAACAATGAGCAGAGCGGTCACTTGAGGCATTATGGGACAGCTCCGGAGGCCAATTACAGCGCAGAAAGCAATCAAATGTCTACACTGGCAATAGAGTGCTGGAGCCTCTGCACAAATAGCCTTATGACTCTCGTCGAGGTGGGTTTTTTTGCAGCGCTTCAACTGAGGAGTTTCTGCTCACAAAGTGGCTTGGCAGTGTGTATACGTCTGCAGTTTGAGCGCAAAAAGCTGCTTTACTGCGCAGAAACTTGCCAGTGTAGACAAGCCCTAAGGAAAATGTGCTGGGTCAGGTTTGTGAAAGTTCACCCAATCCTATTCGGACTCGCTGACAAAATTGACACTATTGTATTAGCAAGGAAGATCTCTGCTCTGATTTCAGTAAGTCTTTCAGGTTCAAAGCACTGCATAAACAAACACAAAGACACTTCCTAATTTGTGGAAAACAATGGACTCAGGAACAATGTTAAGGAACTGTATTTAAACTCTCCCTTAAACACAGTTTCACAGTTGTCAGACTTTATCCATATAATAGAAGGGCCATTAATACACGTAAAATGGAGTATCTGTCATTCCCATGGTAGCATTGAATATACTTCTCATAAATAGAGCCTGAGAGGATTGGATCCAGATTATTTAGTGTTTGTTTTAGATGATGGTAAAACTATGCTACTTCTGGTTTTGTCTGTGTTATAAGCTTTTAAAAAGTTGTTCTGAATCATGCATATGTAATGAAAGAGGCATAGTACATCTTCTAGTAACACGGTATCCAGGTGAGGAAGAAGAATGGTAAAATAATGAAAGCTAGAAAGGATAAGGAAATGTATTATATTTTAATCACAAAAAATAATTAAAATGGATTGGCATAGTTGAAATATCCCATTGTTATACTCAAAACCAATGAGGAAATTTGGTTTGAAAAAATCAAATGAAATGAAGTGGTTCTTTGAAGAAGTGTTTTAAAAAAATTCCTAGATCTCACTGTATTGGTTGCACATCCCACTCCGCTAAAAGCTCTGCCTTTACTGATAAATAATCCAGAGGGATCTTTGGCTTGTTCTGTTAAGCTGTAATAATCCTACGGGGCCCACATAGTTTTATCAATAACAAAACCACAACCTTTTCAGTCCTATAGTCTCTAGAGGTAAGGAACATTTTTCAGTGTTTTGGCTTAAAGTTTGTCTTTACTCTTCACTTTCTTTTGATTTTTTATAATGACCTTCAAGGTGAATTAAAGACTTATACTCCCATCTTTTCAATTTACCTGAAACAGTTCCATCTCACATTCTGCTCCTGCATCTGATTAAGTTTGTTTCTTGACACGACACTGAATTTCAGTTTTATCGTATTTTAGTTTTTGCTGATTGATCTTAAATAGTATTTATTGCTGTGGGAATGTACTGTTTTGTTACTACTGTAGTAATTTATAAAGCTACTAGTCAGATTGCCCCGGAAAAAGAGATTGAGTTTGTAATCAAAATGGGTTGCTACCACCTGGATAAATAAAGATAACAACATGACCCAAAGTCCTAAATCTAACACTGTGAAACCTGAGCCCAAAATAATTCATTTAAACACTCAAGGTAAATTGCAAAGCTAAACTGAACACTAGGCTAAATCCAGAAATATGTTCTCAGAGCCCCCCAGGATTCAGGATCCTGGGGAGGATGCATTCAGCACAAAGATAAATTTCAGTTTACTATTTCAAAAATATATATTATTCACTTCTCTTCAAATGGATTGGCACATCCTAATTTGCTAAAGACATCCCACAATGCATCATTCTGTGATATCACTGAAATAAAGTTCTGTGATGTCAGGAGCCTGAAGTATCATGGGAAAATACTTTGGAAAGCAGGCACTCTGTTCTGTTTCTTACTCTTGCCCCCTAGTGATTTCTGACAGGTCTGCTCCCCATAATTCATTTGATTGGAAGAGAATATGTATGGAAAGTAGTCAATCCATCTGAATCCTGTAGTGAAATTCTCACTCCTAGTTTTTCAGGTACAGTAAGTCTGAGTCTCTCTTGTATTGCACGTTTTAGCAGCTGCACTGATGCAGCAGTGCTACTGTAAGCTCTCTAATGAAGCTGCTCTAAGCCGATGGAAGAGAGGTCACCCGTCGGCTTAATTTCTCCAGCCCCCGCGAGTGGTGGTAGCCATGTTGCCGGGAGACGCTCTTCCACTGACAAAGCACTGTCCACAATGGTGTTTAAATTGGCATAAATTATGTTGCTCAGGAGAGTGGCTAATTCACACTCCTGAATGACATAATTTATGTCAATTTAAGCTGTAGTGCAGTCATAACCTTTGACCCTTGGGTCCCATTTTTGATCTCTGCTACACCAGTGTAAAATCCAGTGCAATGCTGAGAGCAGAATTTGGTCTTGGCTTTAGGAGGTGCTGAGCACAGGCAATGAGGAGAAAATTGAGCTGCACAGTCTGGGATTTTCAAAGGAGCTAACTCCTACTAAAACTTAATGGGAGCTGTGTGCCTAACTCCCTTGAGGCTTGTCTACATGGGGAAATTTACAGGTATAATTATATGGTTATAGTTATACTGTTATAACTCCCTATGTAGATGTGAAATAAGAGTGCCTTTCCAGTTTAGCTTATGTCACTTTGAAAGCAGTGTAAGAAAACCATATTGAAGAAATGGAGCATAGCATATTTTAGGCAGTTTCAGCCCACAGGGAAATTCTTTTCAAAAGTTCTGATGACTTGATTTCTGAGCATGTGTTCCAAAGTAGTTTTTTATGTTTGAACTGCTTTTTTCAGGCTCCCAATCAGCCTGTCATTTCCATGTGCACAACTCCTATTGGATGCCAGATTTGTTTTTTGCCTTCAGGTCACTCCAAAGTGGCATATTTGAAATGTGATGTACAAAGGAAAATATAACATTTTAAACATGCTTTACGATAACAGTTTACCTAAGCTATTTAAAAATCAGAATCTTGCTTTTACTGATTTCTTCTCTGCGCTCCCCTCCCCCTTGGTATTACAAATTTTGTCTACCCTGGTACAATATGGAGACTGAAGAACTAGTCAAAAGATGTCATCTCAAGAGACTGACAGTTGAGAAATTGAGGAAAAGGGATTTTTAGTGTGTTTTAAAAGAACCCATTTTGCTGTGCATTACTCCTGTGGCAGTTACTCTAAAAAAGAAGCAACTTGATAGCATTACTCCATTGAAACACTTCCATTATAGTAAAGGCTATTGAACATTTGTGGTAGGGGTTAGACGGATACACTTTGAAACAATCTGTCTTATAAGGAGGAAGAATTGGACCTGCTCCCAAAGTGTATTAGTAATAAATGAATATATTTTAAGTATATGTTCTCTGTGTATATTTGTGGTTTCATAGTAGTCAAAAACCCAAAAATGTATTAAACAATTTCAAAGGAAAACCACAACATTAAATTGCTGTATAGTATCAGTATGAATAGAAACCTAAGAAGTATTTAATAAAATACACAGGAGATTATTTCAATGAGCATTTAGTTAAAATGATACTAAATTCCTTTTCCAGACAGTTGTCTGGATCAGGAAACCACAATTTAGGATCCATACACACTTATTCTCTCCTCACTGAATGAGGGGTTCACATAGATAAAAGGTCTCATAAGCAGTAATAGAGGTTTCACATATGAACTCCCTACATGATGATGATACTGTAAAATAAATCTCATTGAATATTGTAAATAAAAATACATTGGGTGTTTGCAATACACTATGGTTTTCTTCTGCAAAACATTTTTATTTCTTTTCCCAAATGTGTAAGAAGCCTTCAACTAGCTGGCTCTTCATTTTGAGTCTTCATCATCTGTATCCTTTTTTCCAACCTCTCCTTCCATTCAGTTCTGAGTCTAAGACAGGAAACATAAACACTGGTATCACCAAAAAGACTCCAGTCTTGCACATCTCCAGGCTTTGAGAGATACCACCAAACTCATCTTCCTAACATTTCCCACCATTGCTACCATTGGTGCTGCTCTGCCAGTAGTAGCAACAGTGGGAGATCTACCAAATCCTGCTCATCTGGAGTGTCTTCTAGCATAATGCCCCTGGGAACAGTGTTAACATGATGAAGAAACCTAACCTGAACTTTGGGGCTCAGTCATCTCTAGTTTTCATTCTCCTGGCTTGACAAAGCTACTTTGTAGGTCATCCCTTATTTCTCAAGATTGGCTGCTGCCACCTGCTGGACAACCTCTTACAGTACTTTCTTGGTTTCCTTTGGCACTACTAGATTGAAAGCACTGGAGAGACTGTGTACAGTTGCCAGGAGCAATGCTTCTTACTTGTTGACCAGATAGGTTAGGTGAGAGGTGGGAATTTATTTGTAGTGCAGTAGTACCTAGAAGCCCCCACAAGGATCAAGGCACTGTATTAGGCAGTGCACAGATTCATAGTAAGACAGTTCCTGGCCCAAAGAATGAATAGACAAGACAGACAAAAGACAGGTGAAATTTTACAGGTGGGGAGCTGAGGATGGAGAAATTAAGGGACTTGCCAAAGGTTACAGTGTAAATCTAAGACAGACCCAGGAACTGAACTTAGCTCAGCTCTCACATGTCCTAGGCCAGGGCATTAACTGCAACACCATCCTTCCTTCCTCTTCTGTTGGATTTTAACATTTTTCAAAAAAAAAAAAAAAAAAAGGGATAGGGTGGGTGAATTTTGAACGCTTTCTTTATTTGGGACCAGCTTATGTGAAAAGGTGCATCTTCACTAGGAAAAAAAAAAGGTGTGTTCTTACTTTGGGGTAACCAGCGCAAGGTAAGATTCTCTGAAGACAAGGCAGTTTATAGTTTTCACAGGTTAGCAGGCTGAGGTAAAGACTAGAGGGGAGCTTAGGGTTTGCCTTGGCCTGCTGACACATGAAACTACCGCTGCCTTGTTTTAATTAGGGATTGACCTTCTGTTAGTTACATTAGCTACTCTGAGTTAAGAACACAAGGCTAGAAAGGCTAAATGTTCTAAGGCCAGATTCTCTACTGTGGTTGAGCTGAGGCTTCACACAGCACCAGACAGTGATGGGTAAAGGTAGCATTAGTGACTTGAGCAGGGCCCAAGAATGAACTACCTTCTCTCGTCTTTATGAGATGGTCACTGAGGCACACAGGGGGAGGGGCAGTGCATGAAGCTTTGTGGTTGTATATTATACAGAGAACCCCAATTTCCTGGGCTGTCATTCTGGCATCTATTGCATGCACTAAATTTATGTTTTTAATCATTTTTTTAAAGGATTACAATACCAACCCACAGAACCAAGAACCCCTTCCCACCCCCACTTACTTTGGCAGAGCACTTCTCTGTTGACGTTCTTTTTCAGTTTGCAGATGCTTAGTTTGTTTTTCAATTGTCTTTTCCCAGAAGTCTGTTAGTTCCTCAGTTTCACATCCAAACACTTCAAAGCGCACATATTGACTATTCATTTTCTGTAAAGGAGAAAACCCAAATGACCAGTTACCAGTCTTCTTCTATTTTGCTGTCTAGAATATGGTGCTACTGCAGCATGCTTTAGATCTTTACAACACTGAATTCACATGCAGTCTTACCGTGGAAGCAAAAGAAGAACTTAATGGGAATGAATCATGCTTCTACTTCTTCATTCAGAAAGCTGGCACTTGAGGTATATGCTGTACTACAGTAATTACGATTCCTAATTGTTCATCTTAAAGGGCCTTTGGTAAAATATCTTTCACCTCCATATAATTGTGGTTGTGACCTTTTAGCACACAATTCAGGATAAAGTTATTGCACTCACTTTAGCATAATGATGAAGACTTTTTGTGTGTGCCGTGCTCATAAGTTAAAGAGATAATGTAAAAGTAACTGACATTTGTAAGATTTTTCCAAGGTTTCTCAGAAAGTAAATTGCCAACAGGCTAATTACCAGTTCATCTTAACACCTGCGATAATGAGTAAACCCATTTCTGGCAAGGATGTTCTCATAGTATCTTTACACTTCCACAAGATGTAGGCAAGCACATCTTTATTTGACTATTTAATTATTTATACAAAGATAATAGAAATGTCCCCCAAAGTTCCACATGCCAAAGACTTTACAGTGAAATTAATAGCACTCTTAATAGCTTAGTCTTTCATTCCACTTTATTTCCACTGATTGTGGTTGATATTGATACATTTTGTAGTGTTGTAACAAAGGGTGTTAATGACTTGCACATTTGGGGTTACCAGGGTGAAACTCTCCAGAGGAAGAGTTAAGGGTGTCAGGTAGTAACCATACTCAATCGTTAAGGCTATTGTGTGGGTTAAAGCACTTTCAGTGTAGTTATTATTCCTTTCAGAGCTTCTTTTTGTATTGCAAAGCAAGTGCACAAAAGGAGGGTTAAGGGTTCACCTTTCCGGCCAGGGGTGTTCTTGGTAAGAGTTTTGGGCTAGGGATGTTTCTATTCTTGAGGGCTAAGTGTTAAGCATGAGTTTTTCAGTGAGATTGGAGGGAGGTAGCTGCTTCTGGGGCTGGAGCAGAGCCGTGCCTCAGCTAGGGTTTATGCAAAAGACAGTTGTCTTTGTGCAGTGTGTTGCCATCTTGGTTCAAGGAAACAGGATGGTGTGTATATATTTTGTAAGGAAACAAATCCCCTAGAAAATACCTGACTCCACAATTTCTGCTACAAATGGGAAACTGACCTGTCGGAGTCAAAATCTTGCTACTGCTTGGCAAAGGGGAACAATAACAACTGAGGTGAGTGAAAACCTTCCAGCAGCCTGATGGAATGAATTGAGGTAGCTCTTCAGGGGGAGCCTCATGAAGTGTTCCTTGTTGTAGGCCCTGATCCTGCAATTGTCTGTGTGAGGGCATACCTCTGTGCAGGCCCAGGCATGTAATTAGGGTGACCAGAGGGCAAGTGTGAAAAATTGGGACGGGAGTGGGGGGTAATAGGTGCCTATATAAGAAAAATCCCCCATAATTGGGACTGTCCCTATAAAATCGGGACATCTGGTCACCCTACATGTGATTAAGTGCAATCATCAATGGGAGCATTGGGGCCTGAATCAACAAAATAAAACAGATATAACTTGGCAACACATCTGGGCCGTGAATATGGAAGGTATTGGATCATGTACCCATGCTTAAAGTTACATACATAAATAAGTGCCTTCCTGGATAGGCCCCGTAGAATAAGATGATGCCATTTTGCCTAGTCTTTACTGTTTTGTTAACATAATCATGCTCTAAATCACAACATATATTAGGGGGTTACATGCTTTGTTGCTTCTGCTGGCCATGCTCCCAACGTGCTCCCAACGTGTTCCCCGTGTTCCATCCTCCCATCTCCATCTATTTCAGGGACTTGCTGCATCTCCTCCCTGCCATGCTTAAAGTTACATACATAAATAAGTGCCTTCCTGGATAGGCCCCGTAGAATAAGATGATGCCATTTTGCCTAGTCTTTACTGTTTTGTTAACATAATCATGCTCTAAATCACAACATATATTAGGGGGTTACATGCTTTGTTGCTTCTGCTGGCCATGCTCCCTTCATGCTCCCAACGTGTTCCCCATGTTCCATCCTCCCATCCCCATCTATTTCAGGGACTTGCTGCATCTCCTCCCTGCCACGGTCTCTGTGTGCCCCCAGTCTCTTTCCTCCCATACCAGAGTCCCCCATTCTTTCCCCTATGCCAGTGACTCTGTGTGCCTCCCTTCCCCATACCAATGTCTTCCACCAAGGTTCCCCCATTTCCCTCACTAATGGTTCTGTGTACCCCTGCACAGCAGGGTCCCCCATTCTCTATGCCATACCAGAGACTCTGTTCCTCTCCATTCCCTTCTCCCCCCACACCACGCTCCTTCATTCTCCCAGCATGTCAGGGATTCTGATCCCCCCTCCAATCCCTCTTATGCCCACACCAGGGTCCCCCATTCTCTAGTCTACAGCATGTGGACAGTGCTGTGTGTCTCTCCTCCCCCGCCACCCCCATCAAGGTCCCACATTTTCCTCACCATGCCTAGGGCTCTGTTTTCCTCTATTGCTCTCTCCCCATTCCTGCTATGATCCTCCATTCTATGCAACATGCCAGGGAAGCCCTGTATTTCTTCTTTCACCCCAGACTGCCTTTCTTTCTCCCAGATTGGAAGGAAGGGGTGGACAGCTGGTGCCGTCTTTCTTCCCACTTGGGGTAGGCTGAGGAGGCAGGATATTAGAAAGGAAGATGGAATGAATGAAGCCTTCTCTCTCTTCTCCCTCTGTCTGCCCCTGCTGGCTAAGAATCTGCCCCATCGCTCCCCAGCAGGGAGAGTAATTATTTCTCTTATGTTTTTCAAGGCAAGTCTACACTGAAAAGTTACATTGGCAGAGCTATGTCTCTCAGAGGTGTGAAAAATCCACACTCTGAGCGGCGTACCTAAGCCAACTTAACCCTCAATGTAGACAGTGCTAGGTTGATGAAAGAATTCTGTCAACCTAGCTACTGCTTCTCAGGGAGGTGGATTACCTACCGCAATGGGAAAGCCCCTCCCGTCACTGTAGGGAGTGTCTACACAGAAGTGCTACAGTACAGTGGCACAGGTGCAGCAGTGTTTTAAGTGTAGACATAACCTCAGTGTGTCAACATGTTAAACTCTCCTGAGAGATGAGCAGGGGAAATGTTATGCTACAAGGGATTAATGGGTGCCATCAAGAGATGACAAGAGCTCTACGTGTCCCTCTTTTCCCTCTTATGGCATTCTGATTTCCCTCCAAATCAAGAGGGTTCTGGCCATTGATGTCTAGAACATTCCCTGAAATTTTGGAATATATCAGATGTGGCATTCAAAAGTTATGGCACGACAGACAAATTCCATCAAGTTGAGTGCAGGGCCTTGCAAGGTTGGCCAACTATTACAAGTGGTACATTCATGTGCTTATAGAGACTAGGAGGGTTCTTTTAGGGGTATTCCTGAAGCATTGTGCAGTTGGCATTGGTTCTGCCAGTAGGATAAGTCTGTACAGCAGCTGGGAGGGTAGACAGATACGTATTGGCTCTGCTTGAGCTAATGTACTAAAAATAGCAGTATGGGTGTGGCCATGGTGGCATATGGAGCAGCATGGGTTCCCTGCACGAACACAAACCCGCCTGACCTCCTGGGTACTGTTGCTGTGGCCATACTGCTATTTTTCTCATGCTTTTCTTTTGCTCAGGGGTGTTGTGTGTGTGTGTGGGGGGGGGCGGGGGGGGTGGGGAAACTATACCAAACAAAGCACCAGTTTGCCAGTATAGTTGCATCCATGCTAGGAGCATTTTGCTGCCTGGTATAGTATATTGGTATTCCTATACCAGTAAAGCACTCCTAATGTAGACATAGTCTGAGGCCAGGTCTACATTACAAAGTTTTGCCAGTGTAGCTAAATTGGTCAGGAATGTGGAAAAATCTGCACCGCTGACTGACATATCTATGCCAGCAAAAAAAACCAACAACCAACCAACCTCTGTGTGAACACAACTATATTGGCAAAAGAGCACTTTTTCCATTGTAGCTTATGTCATCTGGGAAGGTAGTTTAACTATACCGTAAAAAAAATTGCCTTATGACGGTATATAAGCAGCATCTCCACTGGAGGCTCTGCTGGTATAGCTGTCCCAGTACGGCCATGTCTACACTACCACTTATGTTGGCAAAACTTAGTTGCTCAGGGTGTGATGTTGACGGGACAGGTCTCTTCCGTCAGCAAAGAGCAGCTACACGTGCGATCTTACAGTGGCGCAGCTGCTTCATTACAGCTGTACTGCTTTAAGCTCGCTAGTGTAGACGTGTAAGCCTTTCTAGTATAGACATAGCCTGAGACAAAGGGAGAATGAGAAACTCTACTGACCACCAATAATGGCATGGGGGAATGAGACAGCAGGTTATTCATTCTGAAGTTGAGTTATTGTTGAACTTGTACTAGAGACCATAAAATGGCTACAGTAGGCCACTACCAGAGTATTAAAGGGATAGAGTTCTATTGGTTTTTCCATTAATCGGTATAGCATTTACCTTTATTTTTCTCAGAAATGGGGAAGGTTAAAGATTATATAGGGTGCAAAATTGCAAAAACCCATGAATTATTTAAAAAAATCAAAACAAAACCATCTTAATTGAATATATTTTGTCTGTTTTATTACATTTATTTTTGATAGTCATCTTGTACCTTCAAGGCAGTTTACATTCAACATCAGCTTGAGAAATAAATTTGGGGAAAAATTTTATAAGATAATAACAATCTCTCTCTCTCTCTCTCTCAATGGGACTATTAATGGGTTAATAGCAATGCCTCTGCACCCCATGTTACAGCTAGAAAATATCATTATTTCAAAAAATATCCCTTTGTAGTCTTCATTAAGCATGGAACGGGTTTTAGATTATACTTATACATCCTGCTTTCCAAATGATGTGGTTTTGCATGAAAATGTCATTACAACCATCTTCCACAACATTTAATTTTTAACAAGTATGTAGGGTTCTTATGCCTTGTCTGAATTTGTAGCAATTATTTGTAATTTATTTTTATCAGAGCTGCAGAGAGCTAGTAAAAGTCCCTCTAGGCTTGCTTGGAAAAGCTTGAAGAAATTGCTGCCATTCACCTGCCAGGCATGGTATGAAAAGCAAAGCTGGGAGCTTGTAATGTTTATATAATTGTATTTAGAGATTCAGTTGTTTTATGAGAGAATGTGAGACATACTACAAAGAGACTAGGAGCTCAGAACAAAAATAGCCTCTTTGAAGGGATTGTTTTCTTTTCTTTTTGAGATTTTGCTGTGACTGCGTTCTTCTTGGGTTTCTGAGTTTGAAACCCCCCTTATTTGCCAACCCATTCCCCCCGAATAATTGGGGCTCTTCATTTTGAGTTTGATTTTCAGAAAGACTTCACTATGGTAGTTGCTTTTCTGAAGGTGACATGTTGAGCAAGTAAATCTGATAGGTACATACATGTGTGCTGGCGTTTGTATTTGGGATTAATTGCAGACAATTGTATGCTGCAAGAAAATTGTGGGTTCCATTATTTCTTGATTAAAAGTGATGCCCACAAACATATTGGTTGCTTTTGAAAATCTCCTTATTTCTTTTTTTGTTTCATGCTTTAATGTGTCAATGAAAAAACTTACTTCTTTCTAGTTTTAAAGGCAAGTGAGTATCCTTCCTTTTCTCTAAACACAGCAGAATGCTACAAATGTAGGAATATATCACAGCATTTACCAATTTGGATCAGAATAATCGTCCTTCTAGTCCAGTGTTCTGTTTCTGAGAATGACCAGTATGAGGTTCTTTAAAAAAAAAAAAAAAAAAAAAAGCAAGAGTCTGTAAGTAATTTTTCCATAGGGGACATTATTTCCTAACTTCCTCAGTCAGATGTAGGCTTATAGCTTGAAGCATAAGGGTTTATAGTCCTTCCTTATTCTTATAAATTCCTGATTAATATAGCTGTGGATGTTCTTATTGTCCATTCATTATTTGAATCCTGCTGAGCTAGTGGTCTCAATTATACCTTGTGGCAATGGGTTCCAAAGGCTAAATGTGACTCTCAGAAAAAAGGATTTCCTTGTATCTGTTATAACTATCCTGCCTTTCAGTTTTGTTGAATGTGCTTGTGCTCCTGATGTAAATGGTGATTTTTGTTTGTTCTTAACCATTAAAAGAACCAAACTATTCGTTGAAATCACACCTTGTAACCTATCCAAAGAAGGGGTTCTGCATTAGTCTTCACTGTGAGGTCACCTGATGTTCTGGGCAGAAATACTGGGAAGAATTTTAGAACAGTCTGAAGGGCTGTTAATGTGGTATATGCTACATTTGGATCATGACACTTTTCTGTGTGTATGAGTCCTTTTGGGATGGGTGCACTTGTTCAGGTAAAATAAGAACTGGCCTAGCCTGTCACTCAAGCTTTTTATTGTATGTTCAAATGTGGATTAATTTGTGGTTAGGCTTTTTTCTGCATTCCTGTAGCTAGACAAACCTAGAATCTGACTCAGTGCCGCTTGGGCATTGCAGTCTGGCCCTATAAAAGGGTTATTCACCGCCCTTCTTAACACCAGAGCTTTGAAAACTTTAGCACATGAATATGCAGTAGTTTTTGAAAACTGAATCTTCCTACCTGTTTCAAATTCCAGCGCTTTTACTGATTGCCTCAATTAACACACATGCTTAGAGGATTCCTGCCCCAAACCTTCCAAAATGATTGAACTATTTTCTTTGCTTGGCCCTTCACATGCACGTGTCTGAATTCAGCTGCACAATGGGATGCCCCGGCTACGCCACCTGCCAATCTCTGGCCTGTCCCAGAATGCCGCCCCTGTGCCAGGGGCTTCTGCAAGGAGTGGATCTGCATCTACCTGAAAAGCCCTCTATGGGTATGTCTACACAGCAAAGAAAAACTTGTAGCTGGTCCATGCCAGCCGACTCTGGCTCAGAGGGCTTGGTCTGCAGGACTGTTTCATTGCTGTGTAGTAGACTTCTGGGATTGGGCTGGAGCCCGAGCTCTGGGGCCCTCCCACTCTGCATGGTCCTAGAGCAGGGGTCAGCAACCTTTCAGAAGTGGTGTGCCGAGTCTTCATTTATTCACTCTAATTTAAGGCTTCGCGTGCTGGTAATACATTTTAACGTTTTTAGAAGGTCTCTTTCTATAAGTCTATAATATATAACTAAACTATTGTTGTATGTAAAGTAAATAAGGTTTTTAAAATGTTTAAGAAACTTCATTTAAAATTAAATTAAAATGTAGAGCCCCCCCGAACCGGTGGCCAGGACCCAGGC
Organism: Macrochelys suwanniensis; assembly: GCA_033296515.1. Classification (NCBI taxonomy): domain Eukaryota; kingdom Metazoa; phylum Chordata; order Testudines; family Chelydridae; genus Macrochelys; species Macrochelys suwanniensis. The sequence goes on from CM065780.1 coordinate 46,474,063, forward strand.
AGTGTGAGTGCCACTGAAAATCAGCTTCCGTGCCATAGGTTGCCTACCCCTGTCCTAGAGCCTGGCTCCAGGCCGAGCCCGGGAGTCTACATAGCAATGAAACAGCCCTGTAGCCTAAGCCCCACAAGCCCGAGTTGGCTGGCATGGGCCGGGCATGGGTGTCTAGTTGCTGTGTCAATTCTATTCACTCAGCAGGGGGACCTTAACCCTGCCCTATTTTCCCTTTATGCCAGCAAAGACAAATTGGGCCTGTGTTCCATACAAAATCTATTTCCAGTTTAAAAAATCTTGTTTAACACAGTAAACGTAAAACTACTTCAGATAAAGGAGAGGGGAGAACAGGAGAGAAGTGAGATGCTGACTTTGAAGTGGGCACTGAACACAGCTTGAACTCAGGATCAAGCTGTGTAATGCAAAGTGTACACAGTAATGTTTTGTTAAAGTATGTAAAGAGCTCCAAGTAGCCCTCTTGTAAATCTCAGGAGTTAGGACTGACCTGAGCTGGCCTGCCATAACTGCAATAGTTCTGACTGAACGAGATTTAATTTAAGCCTCTGGTGACAATCCTTCCAAAGGACAACAATGAGAAACTCACTCACAGGCAATCATTTTTGACATAGCCCTGCCTGAAAACAAGCTGAACCAAAACTGACTGCTCCCAAATGAAAGAAATAGCTGGAATGACTTTAGAAGGGTTTTTTCCTACACAAGATTAATATGATTGCTTATTTTTAGATTTAATCATATTAGAGTGCATTGATTATTTTTAGATTTAATTTGCAAAGGTATACCTCCCAGGGTAGGAAAACTATGTTACTGACAGTGCTATTTGGAAACACTAGTAATGTTATTGGGACTAACAAGTGGAATACAAGATGAGTTAAATAGTGACACCTTGACTTTTCTGTAACTGGAAGATCAATAGCTAGAGGCTGGAACTCACTGATTTTATGAAACACAGTTACCATCAGCAGAAAAATACCTTTCCATATAAGGAATTGGAACTCAAGTTCCTTTATTAGAAAAGAGTAGATACAAAGGGGCTTCGCTAGCACAGATAGAAAGTTGATATCCAGCGATACAACTCAACATTTTACAAGGTTTTTAAATCTATCAAGTTTTAGTATAATCACCTGCAGTGGTCAGAAAGGCATTTTCCCTCCATATATAAATCACAATACAGTTGTCTAGTGTTCCATGGACCACTTGAAAATTGCTGAGGGTCTTGGCGGACCACTTCATGATCTTTCCAAATGTTATTTGTACCGTCAGCTAACTACTGTAAAGCGCTTTGGATAAAAGTGCTATATAAAAAAACCTTAATAATAATTAATGTTTTTTTTGTTCTACAAATGAAAGCACACAACTCCTATTTTAATATCAGTAGTCTTACCTTTCTAATGAGATGGATGTGCCCTCTCTCCCCTGCCATGGCAGCTCCTGAATTGGGGCTGGGAAGAAGGAGAGGTCTCCTCTGCTGCGGCAGCCACTGAGCTGGGCTGGGAAGGAGGGAAGTCTCTCCCTCTCTCCCCTGCTGCAGCAGCCCCCGAGCTGGGGCTGGGAAGGAGCGGGGGGTCTCTCTCCTGCCACAGCAGCCACAGAGCTGAGGCTGGGAAGCAGGGCTGTCTCTCCCCAGCAGCCACAGCCCTGGAGCTGGGGAAAGTCACCTCTTTCTCTGACCACCTCAGCCCTACACATCCCAAATTTCCCCCCACCCCCTCTTCTCACCCCTCTGCCCCCTGCCACTTACCTTCTTTCTCCCCCCGCCCCCCAAGGCCACCACCTCACCTTAAATGCGCATCTTCTCCAGAGTCCAGGCACCTAATTAGTGGAGCCACGCCTACGCAGCTCCACTAATTAGGTGAGTGGTCCTTCATTCTCTCGTGTGTGGCTGCCCAGGCGTGCACCTTAGGGGGAACTATCCGCAGACCACCTGAATGGAGCTCGCAGAGGTATTTGAAAATGTCTGGTCTAGGGCAATTGATGGGTCATTGCCTTCCTCTGAGGCATCAGGTATTAAGCACTACTGGGGGCAAGAGTGGTCCGGATTCTGCTTTCCCTTATACCAGCATAAACCCCAAGTTGTTTTCTGCCAGAACTGGGAAATGGCTAAACTCAAGCAAGACTTAATTAATGTATGTTGCATAGATGGTATTACAAATCTGGTGCTGCTAAGGCCACTGGGCCCTGCAATACTTCATTCTCTTCTTGCTAACTTCAGGTGAATGTCTTCTCTGTACCAAGGCCACAGCTTCCTGAGTGTTGTTACAAGAAAAAGGCCTGCTATTTTTCTTTCATTATTATTTGTATTACCATAGTATCTAGGAGACCTAGTCATGGACTGTGCTAGGTGCTGTACAAACACAGAACAAAAAGATGTTAGCTGCCCTCAGGGAATTACGATCTAAGCATAAGACATGAGACAATAAAACGGAGACAGACAGAAGGGGAGTACAAGGAAACAATGAGACAATATTGGTGAGCGTGTTAGGCTGTGGTCTCTGCACACCAGCAGCCTAGCCATTGTCAAATTTTTTGGCAGGTGTCCTGGCAAAAGAGAGTTTAAGGAGGGCTTGGAATGTGCATAATCAGGTAGCTCTGCAGATGTTTATGGAGAGCATTTCCCAAGCGCGAAGGACAACATGGGAGACAGCACAAAGGTATGTGAAAATGTAACAAGTGGGCAAAGGAGGCTGTTGTCCCCCAACTGGAGGTCAGCATTGATAGCTCAATACTGAATGGGAGTATAGGGTACTGGGATGTAGGCAGTCTTGCCTAGTGGTCAGACCAGGAGTCAGATCTAGTGGGTGGAGCAGGCATCCAGGTTGGGAAATGGAGTTGAGGGTCTGAACAAGAGTCAATTGCCAATTACCAAAGCCAGGGGTCAAGCCAGAGTCAGAGTCAGGAATTGGAGCTGGAGCCGGAGCCACAGAGTTGGGTGCAGAACACAGAAAACAGGCACAAGTAGCTGCAGTGAATTATCTAGTTGCTCAGACAACTTCCTGTGCCTCCTTCTGGCTTAAATAGCACGGGTGGACCAATTGGTGTAGCCGGGCAATCCTCCAATCATGGCTCCTAAGGGTGGTGTCTTGGCTGAGGCTATAGTCCTGCTAGCTCCTCTGCCCTCCAGGTTTCAGCAGACATCAGTTGGTGGCCAGGATACGATGGCTGTCTGGGAACTCACAGGCCTGGGTTTGTAGGATGGGAACTGACTGTGAAGGGTCCTGAAAGTGGATACAAGCAGCTTATGTTTGATACGATAGAGACGGTGCAGCCAGTGTGGGGATTTAGAAACAAAAGAGCTCTGGGAAAGTAATGGGCTGGGAAAACGATCTTTGCAGCAGCATTCTAAATGGGTATGAGCAGGGCAACATTTCACTTGTCAAGGTCAGAGAGAAGGATGTTGCAATAACTGAGATGTGAGAGGAGAGCTTGGACAAAAGTCTTAGCTCTGTGGATGGATAGGAAAGGATGTATCTTAGAGAATTGGCAAGATTTAGACATAGCCTGGGTGTGAGGACCTAGAGAGAGATCTGAGTTGAAGATGATGCCTAGGTTATGGGCCTGAGTGATAGGCAGGATGGTGGCATTGCCCACTGTGATCAAGAAAGGGAGTGTGTGTGTGTGTGTGTGTGTGTGTGTGTGTGTGTGTGTGTGTGTGTGTAGAGGATTAGAAGCTATGTTTTAGCCATGTTTATCTTGAGCCAATGGCTAGGAGATGTCAGACACAGGCTGAGATTATAGTTTAGACAGAAGGAGACAGATCTGAAATACAGAAGCAGATCTGTGAGTCCTCAGAATAGAGATGGTATTGGAATTTTTGTTTGCTGATGAGATTGCCCAAAGAAAAGAAGAAGAGAAAGGAACCAGGGACAAGCCCTGGGAGGATAGATGAGAAGGATCCAAAGGACACACTGAAGGAGTGATTATGAAGGTGGAAGGAGAAACAGTAGAGAACAGAGTCACAAAAGCCAAGGGAGGACAACATTTTGAGAAGAGGGGCATATTCAATTGTGTCAAAGGTGGCTGACTGGTCAAGGAGGATGAAGATGGAATACTTGTTCTGATTTTAGATTGGAAGAAGTTGTTAGAGACTTGGTTTCAGTTGAATGTCAGGGGAAGGGGCTGGTTTGGAGAAGGTCTAGGATGGAATTGGAGACAGCAATTATAGACGGCATTAAGTGAGCTTAGCAAGGAAAGGGAGAAGGGAGATGGGGTTGTAGTTGCAGAGGCAAGTGGGATCAAGTTTTTTGTTTGCTTTTTTTAAAGATGGGAGAGACTAGAGCATTCTTGTATCGTGAGTGGGAAGAACCAGAGGAGAGTGAGAGGTTAAGGAAAAGAGTAAGGAAGGAGTTGAGAGTGGGTAAGAGGGAGATCTGAAGCTGGGATGGGGTCACTGGGGCAAGTGGATTGGTTAGAAGAGGAGAGAAGATGACACATTTCTGTGCCTGTGATCAGGGAAAGGCAGGAGAGGATTCTACGTGAAAAGGGAAGGTGAGCTAAGGGAAGGGGGAACGTTATATTATATGTTGTCAGTTTTCTCTTGGAAGAAGTCAGCAAGCTCCTGTGCAGAGAGAGAAGTGGAGACAGGGGAAGGCTTAAGGAATGAGTCAAAGGTGATGAAAAGGCAGCTGGGATTGTGGGCATGAGATTCAATTAAATTGAAGAACTAGAGTTCTGAACTGAAAGAGCAGAGAATGAATTTGTAACAGAGGAAGTTGACCTGATCATAGGGTTTTCAACACAGATGCTCTGCAGCATAGAGCAGGAGCAAAGGAAGTGGATGGATGTTGGGAGTGACCGAGGGCTGGGAGTTGGCAGGATTGACCTTGAGATGGGAGAGAGGGACAAAAGAGTCAAGGGTGGTGCAGAGTGATGAATGGAGAGTGTCAACAACCGTGATGAAGAAAGGGAAGAGAGGATAGGGAGAAGCGGGCTGAAAGCAGACAAGAAATCATTAGCAGAGGCCCTGGAAGTCACAGAAAGGCCAAGTGACTGGGCATGATGGAGGGGGCTGATGGAAATGTTGAAGGAGAGGGAGAACTCTGCAACAGAGAGATCAGAGACAATTTAAATAATATAATGCTATAAATAATAGGAGAAAAATAAAAACCAATGGTTTTGATAAGATCTCTCAGAGTTCACGTCTCAGACACTGAGAGAAGGCTATACAAAGAAAGAGAGCCTGTTGGAATTTATTGTAAATGATATATTTAGGTTTTTTGGTTCCTTGCAGACCAGTGCAGAGTATATTAAAAGTATTTACAGTCATCACCAGTACTGCACACTATCTGCTTTTTTCTCATTGCTGTAACAAATCTTTCTATATTTGTCATATCCAGATGACTACTGCCAATTCATTCTACCTGGGGTTTCTAGGTATTATTTATCTCCTGCTATAAAAATCCAATTGTGTATTCATATTCCCTTACATGTAGTTTGCTTAGCAAGTGCACTTCATAATATAGATATGCTGGATAAATACAGAAATTACACAGCAGAGAGGTCTGGGTTATATATATATATAATATATATATATCATTGTTGATATTTGACTTTAAAATACTAGGAACTCTGTTTAGAGGTTAGACAATAAGACTGGTAATTAGGACCCCCCCCATTTTTATTATTGGCTCTGCCACTGACTTCCTCATTTGCAAAATAGGGGTAGCAATTCTTATCTCAGATGAGTGTTTGAGGATTCATTTTTAGATCCCATCGATATGCAACGAATTATATTGAGAGATCTGAAATACCAGTTTCCAATAGTTTTAAATCTCAGTTTGGCTTTCATATCCTGGACAAAAATCTGTATGTGGGAAGAAAAGTAGTTGCAAGGATAAAACAGAAAATGTTCCCTATTTAAGGTGCGGGGGGGAAAGTTGTATAGTAAATATTTCCAGACATTGTCCATTAAAATTAGTGTTGGGAAAGCTGCAACAATTTTGCGGGTTTAAGGAAATGTACCAATGTTTGCAGACATATCAAGAGTTTTATCTGTCAATTCCGGGGTGCACAGTAATTGGAGCTAGTTGAAAATTTTCCAAGGGAATATTTTTATGTTGCAAAATGGTGATTTGTTGAAACGGAGTAATTTCAGGGGAATGTGTTGATTTTTTGACAAAATTTTCACTTTTAAAAATGTTTTGAAACAAAGCACTTCAAAGATGTCAAAACATGCTGTTTCAACATTTTCAGAACAGAACATTTTGATTTTTCATTGTGAAGTGCCTTCTCATTTTGAAATGTATTATATTATATATTTTTAATAATAATAAAACCCAGATCACAATTGAAACAAAACATTTCAAATTTTTCAATATTCAGTTAATTGAATCCAAGCAAAGTTTTTTGGAATATGTCGGTTCACAAACAATTATGACTTTTTGTCCTGAATTGGGATGAAACAAAATCTTGAAATCTCAAATTTTTTTGTGGCATAAAAAATCCATTTTCCAGCCAGCTCCATCAGTCATTACACTGTGGGGCCAAAATATAAGAACACAGAGAGTTGGTTTGATTTTTGGGAAGCTTCATGAGAAAGGAAAGAGTGGCTAGCTATGGAGCTTTGGCTAGCTGCTGCATGCTGGGGAGCTGCAAAGTATGGTCAGGATTTGTCCAACATGAGTCTTATGGCTAGAAGCTATGAGGACTATATTTTCTGAACAGTATGACTTTCAACGAAATAAAATACAACACCTTTAGAATCACTGGTACCTGGACTCTCACCATTACAGGGCAATTGCATTGCACAGCCTATCCCCTAATGGTATTCAGAAAATAAATAGTATTGTGGTCTTCCTGAAACCACAATACTATCATTTATTTTGGGGACTTAATGGGAGGTCGGCTTAGAAACCCAAATGTGTATCTACGTTTCAGTCTATCCCTGTAGTTAAAGAGAAGGTGTTTTTTATGTGTGTATCTTGGATAAGCACAATTTTTCATTTAGACCCAAGAATCATTGAGAACTTAGATAACAGTAGTATGGTTCACCGTAGCACTGTCTACAGGCATCAGTGAAAGAATAGAACTCTGGATTGTTTTATTCCCTTGCACACATCTATTCTCCCTTCTACAGTTGACAGAATTTGAAGTATTCAGTGTTGTAGCCATGTCGGTCCCAGAATATTAGAGAGACAAGGTGACTTGAGCGAGGTAATATTTGAAGTATATGCTCTCTTTCCTATCTGTGGCCAGTGTAAATGCCAGGGGAGTCAAGGAGAATTTTCTGTGCACAAGAACTTCAGGATCAGAACCATGTTTGAGTATGACTCTGACTATTTTTAATGGGAGCTACCTGCATACATCAAGAGAACAGACACTGAAACATTCATGTTAGAAGGAAACATTTGCATACCAGCATCACACAACACTCTAAAGTTTGCTGCTAACAGCACCACTGTTACACTATTGTTTTCTGTGAAATATTGATCACTCTGACCCATTTGCCAGAATCAGAACATGCTGATTCTTGGCAGACTGCCCTAAAACACAACACAGACTAGTTTTCCTGAGATATTTTCTCACATAATAGCACTGTGTGAAAGAAACCTGGAATAATGCAAGGCTACTGACAGCTGACTCGTGTACAATGATATCTGTAATGCTGCTATTATGGTTAATCCCTGGAGAGTGGAGACTACTCAGACTAAGACAGCAGCATCAATGCTTTTATAATGTCATGTACTGAAGGGTTTTTTCAGTTATCCTTGTCCCCAGTTGGTCTCACTTTTCTCTGTCCTCCCCTCCCAAAGGTCAAAAACATTTAGGGCCTGCATGTGGGACCCTTACACTGAGGTGAGCACTTTCAGGTATAGACCCATTGACTTCAATGAGACTACTTATGTGCGTGTGCACTTACACAAGAGTAGCACATCAGACCATGTTCAAATGACTACCCTTTTCTGAGCTATCCATCACTCTGTCTATCTGTTATTAACTTTCTTTTAATATTCCACATTTAAAGCAGTTGTAGTTTGTTTTCTTGATCAAGTATTGTCTGTAGTACATGAGCTTTTCCCCACCCGTCCCATTTGAAACCTGATCCGGTGAATTGCTGAATTCAGGGCTCTTGGTAAATAGCATAAATTATTGTCTATGAAAACTTATGTTAAGATCCTAAATGATGATTGTTGAGTGGGAGGGCTTGATGCTGTGGGATCAAGGAAGAAGACAGATCCTGTCTGCAGCTCATGTTCTTCATCAGACGAGAGAATTTTGACACAGCATACCAGACAGGAGAGAGGTCCACTCTCAGGTCTGGGTGTCTATTTTTTTTTATAAAAAATCTCCATCTAATGGATAATGATTGAAAGTCTTTGCAGAAGGAGTGTGTGTAACCCCAGCTGCCATTTGGCACACCAATCTATAATATACAGAGACACCTATTGGTGTTTTGTCCAGTGCTGTGCCAAGGGACCTCATCCTAAAATATTTTTTCTGTGTCAATACTTCTAATCTTTTCCAGAATGCTGTTAAACTGGGCACCATTCCCTGGCTTGCCTCACATCTTGACCTTTATTTGAATATACTCGTATAAGAATTAAAGTTAGAGAAGGTACTCACCTCTTGCGACATTAAGATGATGAAATGTATTATGAAAAACAAATCCTTACTTACCGTGGAGATGGATTCTTCCTGCAATAAATCCTCTGTGTGACACAAACCAGTGATGAATATTGAAACTGCAGCCCTGGCTTCTACAGTGCCACAGGGCAGCAATGAAATCCATCCCTCGGTACTTTTTATTTGAAGTGGGGGTAACATAAATCCTTCATCGTATCAAGGCTATTTTGAACAGAACTAGTAGAGAGATAAGATCAGCCTCATTTAATGAACTTTGCAGCCCCCTGCCTGAGATGACCATGAAACACAGGCCCCTTGAGAGCATGCCTCCCTCCCACTCTGGCAGATACCACAGAGAGCATGACTTGGCAAGAGCTGGGAATTATTCTTTAAAATACACACTGATACTATCCATTCTAATATTCATCCCGTGAAGCTTGAAAAATTCCATATGACCATCTTGGCTGTAATGGTGGCTGGGATGGTGCGACAAATCACACTTGGTTTTGCATTAAAGCGTGACTTGTAGAAGTATGCTGTTCTTTTGAGCTGCTGATCTAATGATGTGTGCTTGATTATGACATATCACACAGTCTGTTCTCTCAAGACAATAGTCGCAGGAATTGTCTGTTCCGTTAATGTTAGCTGCCAAAAGGTATTATACTGGCACTAGTTTCACCATTTGGAGTTGTTATAACTCTATTATAGATGATCGCTTGAATTATTATATTTCATTTTCAGAGAAAATATTTCATACATTTGTTTAATGACAGATGTAGATCCCAATCTCAGTTTTCATTAAATCCATCTATATAGCTAATATACCATATGTGACACTTAGCTTAAGTGGTATTTATAACGTCACTGATTACTTTAACCTTCCTTTGCTGTCATATTTCAGACTCCAAGCAGCTAAAGCCACAGGCAGTATTTTTAGGTCTGTGCTTTTGTAGTTCAGATTTTAAAAGGTTTTTACTGTAGCTAGCCTTACAGCCAAATTCCATAAATATAAAAAAGTTGATCAAAACCCTAATTGCTGTAACCTTTTTTTATAGAGCACCATTTCAATGTATTCCAAATAGATTGATCTGTTAAACATTTAAAGCGGTTTTCAATGTACGTTTTTTTCTCTAAAATACAGGCCCTTTAAAAACAAAACTCATATTGTTATAAAGAGCCATAGAGATCTAGACTCAGTATATGTATGTACACGTGTGTGTGTGTGTATAGTAACTCTCATGAAATTACCTATAAACAGCAAAGTTACTATAAGCTGCAAGTTCATGATCCTGCAGACATGCATGTACTTAAAGTTAAGCATATATTCAAGTGCTTGCGGGATCGGGCCTAACTCAGCAAAGACTGATCTGGCAATACTATTTCTTTTTAGAAAATAGTTGGTAACATCTTTGGAAATCACAAGCAAATATTACATACACATACTCTGTCTCTCTCTGTGTGTGTATTACAATATTATAACCAGATGCAAGATTACTTTGACTGCTTTTTTTCTGTCATTGACCTTAATTACATCTACACAAAAAACAGCCAGTTGGTTCACCTGAATCTGTTTTAAAATTGCTTGAGTGCCAGTGTACACAAGACACTGCTGGCAGTATCTAAAATGGTTTGGAATGTTTTTTAACTTGTCTGAAGTGTAGACAAAGCCTTACATGTGGTGAAAAATATTTTGGTTGTATCAGTCTTTGTTCACTCCATTAGCAAATCTCCATGAAGCAGTTTACCATAAACTGTTAATAGGTTGCTCCTCTTCTGTGGCTCAGAAATATACTGTAAACACCTGCTTAGTGCCATTAACATGGACCTCTGTAGAATCCACAAAATGTTTGACTACAAAGAACAAATCTCTGGAGAGGCTGAGGTTTTATTTATCTGTAGCTATCAAATTCTGCCTTTGTGTTCAGAGCACGTACTGCCACTTATGTGGGAGGGTTGTGGAATTTAAAGGAGAAATGTTTAAGTCGTCTCCCACACTTATGCGAGTGGTCTTACTGATCGGAACCTTCATTTCCAATCTGGCCATCTTCTTCCATTAAGTTTTAGTGCATGTTTGTAAGAGATTTCAAGAATCCAACATAAAGGGAACCAACAAAAAGAAACAGAGATTGTATGAAAGTTAGAGGAGCTTGTTATCAGAGCAAACTTCTCATATTCTTTTCTCTAAATGCTGAATCAAGTAGAAAAATACCTGAAGGTGTTTCTGGATGTGCAAGTTTTTAAAGACCATTGATTCTGCCACAGTGGGGGACCTTCTTCTTCATTCACCAGTTTTTGGAATCTACATGATTTTTCTTCTGCTCCCTTTTGGCTGATACTTTAATAGTCAGAAAGAAGGGTGGCCTGCTTATCAGTATCAGAGCAGCAGTGGCTCTATGAGTTCTCCCCATACCTCCTGATCTCCAGAATGAAGCTGTCAACCAGAGAGGTTCTAAGGGCCAGATTACGTTAGGGCAGGGTGACCAGATATCCTGATTTTATCGGGACAGTCCTGATTTTTTGGGCTCTTTCTTATATAGGTTCCTATTACCCTCCACCCCCGTCCCGATTTTTCACATTTGCTGTCTGGTCACCCTAGGTTAGGCACCTTTCAAGAAAGTGAGGTGCCTAACCTGCTTAGGCGCTTTTGTAAATCCCACTAGGTGCCTAAATATCTTTGCAAATTTGGCCTTGCTAGCTTTCAAGCTAAAGCACCTCTAACTGTTCATCTGAGAGAGAACCTACCCCACATTAGAACATCAGAGAAGGGACTCCCTGAAGTTGTGGAGTGGAATCCCCCAAAGTCCTCCCTGAGAGGCCACTGACTACTTCCATAGTCAGAAGGCTAGATTCTTCTCGGATGTACATGTGTAGCCACATTGACTTTAGCTGTGTTACACTGATTTACATGTGTAAATGAGATGTACGTGGACAAAACAAGCCAAGTTTGAAGTTTCTAGCTTGTTGGAGATAGCACAAAACCCCCAATCATATTCTATTGGGAAAAGTGCTTTTTTTAATGCTTGAAGAATTCCATGGCTTAACCCATTTCACTCAAAAACCATAATTTCACTCTTGGGTTGAGCATCAGCATGGACAATTTTATCCCAATAGGAACTTTGTTTAAAAAAAAAGAAAGTGATAAATAACTGAAAAATGAGAATGAAACTGGAATTCATCTTTAACTTCAGTGGGAGCCAGCACCTCCCACCAAAATATTTTATAATTTCATAAGATTTTTAATCTAGGCCCATTATAGATGGCATACAAATCACATCATCCAGAGCTAAACTGTAGGTGCCATGTCACACATTTTTTTTCCTATTTAATACCTTTTATAGGGGAATCTCAAGGTCAGCAAGGCAGCAGATTGGAGAGTTGGCATGTTTCATTAGCTGACTGCAACTTCTTATTGACACCGGTTATATGACATATGAAACATTTATAGAGGTCATTTAGTGTTTATTGCGGTCATAATACTGCTTCTGTGACACAGACTGGTAAAATTAGATATGGAAGGTCCATTCTGTTATTATGCTGGCACCTTGCAGCAACACAGTGGGTGTCTGCCTGAAGCTTTTCCATTATTAATTCAATTTTCCAGGAGTTTATAACTTTCAGCTGTTTCAGTTGCAACTGGCTAAAATTTACAACACAGAGCTGGATTCAAAGACTCTGAAGAAGGTGTAGTTTATGTGTCTTTCAGTTAGCCTGGCTCCTTGAACTACAGCGGGGAATTCCCTTATGAAGGGAGGGGGCAGGAGCAGTTGATATCACCTGTCCTCAGGGTTTCCACCAGGTAGAAGCAGTTTTACAGTCTGTGCCAGCAGAGTTTCTGTAAGATACTTGTCATCAGACACTTCCAAAAGGATGCACAGAATCAGTTGTCTTTGTGTTGTCTTTTTCAGCTTCAGCCTCTCTAGTGCCAGAGATTCAGCATGAAGTTCACTAGGGATTTTGCTATGGTTATTGATTTTCCATGGAACACGCTCAGATACTACAATGATGGGCAACAGTATAAAACCTGAGGATAGGCAGCCTGTTAGAATGATTTTTCATCTTCATTTAATTTCTGACAAATGTTAAGTGCACAGATATCTGTGAAAGAGGGTGAATATTGATGTGTTGTTTTTCTTAATTGCAAACAACCAAGACTTCACTGGAGATTAGCTCATGAAGTCTTGGTTTGGGGGAAAATAAACATAAATAATCATTATGCTTTGTTTTTGAATGGCAAAAATCTTGCCCAACCATACTATTGGTTATGGATTCTCTGGGCCAGATTCTAAGGTGTGGTATTCAAGTGGGCATTGCTGCTTAAACTGTAATGGAACTGGCACTTGGGCCCAACATTAAAATCTGGCTAAACAACCATTTTGACCAGCCCCAGTAGGTTCACTCCAATTCAACTGGGATCCTTCATCATAGAGGCTTGTACACATTCAGCGGCCAGTTGTTTGCTTAGCAGGGGAAAGGGACATGGCTGGGACACCCCGAAAGTGCATTGATTCATGGCTGCTGTTTTGGCCCTTGAGATCATTTGCAGTTGCCATAAATCTGAGCAGCCTGAACTGCTCTAACTGGTGGAAAAGACCTCACACAAAATTGACTCAGGACCAGAGGAGCACAATGCCATCTTTGCACTTTCCATACACTCCTTCTGACTTGCATTATATGAAGTTCAGCTGGACCCTAGGATCTGACCCACTGTGCCTCTAAATCAAAATGGGCTAACTCAGGGGCAGATAAACATGATTTTAAATCCTGCATGAATCTAGCAATAAAAAGAGATGTAGGATGTGAATGGTTTTCATCAGCATGTTGTCACCATAAACAATGAGATAGAAACTGACCATAAAGCCTTAGAAGCTATCATTAAAAAAGCCTTTGAATGGAACAGACTTCAGAATACAAAGATTGTTTTTGAGATTACAAAAAGTACCAGGCACGTGTCAAGTAAAACGTTAGTTGAGGCAGATTAAAATCACATATTTACCAGAAAACTGAGAGTCGTCTGGAACATTGTACAGAATCATAATGAATATACTCACTGAAAAAACCTACAGAGCCCAGCTGATCAAACTGCAGGAACTGATACATGGATTGTTTTGAGGATGAAGAATTGCAAGTCCTGAAACAGGATACTTGAGGGATGGACGGAGGCAAGAGATAGATCTTATCCTGAGCTCATCTTTCCTTTTCCTGTGTGGGTGGAGCAGTTTCTGGGAGTTAGTGAGATAGGTAACATTTTCAAATGTGTGCGTTTTGACCTCAGTGGGTGCACAGTAGAACTGGTGAAATATTTTCCAATGGAAGGTTTTTCTGTGAGAAAAAGTCATTTTGTTGACATCAAAACTTTCCATGGGAATGTGTCACTTTTGACAATTTTGTTTTCAAAAGAATGGAAGCAACGTATTTCAGCAAGGTTAAAAATGCTTAGTTTCAACCTTATTGGAATAGAATGTTTTGATCATTTTAAAATGATTTTTCATTGTGAAATTTATATTTTAATGTCAACAATGAAAAGAAACATTTCAATTTAATTGAAATGGAACATTTTGACTGATCCAAAATTATTTTTTTTCCAAAATTTTGTTTTGTGGGAAATTTTGACTTTTTTTAGTTTTCGTTCTGATTCAGAACGAAAACAAATTTCTAAATTATGGAATTTCCTGCAATATGGAAATTCTAGTTCCCCTCACAGCTGTAGTTCTCATCATCTTTGAACAATCAGGCCACTTATGTAAGTTAATATGGATTTTAAGGGCTTAAAAGTAGATTGAAAATTTTGGCCATATATTTTGAGAGAGAACCCCAATGATTTCAAACAAGGAAGGAAATAGTATGTTTCATTTGCCAAGGACATTTTTATTCCAAAGAGCCAGACATATCCTTTGCTGGTCTGGTATATACACATATTACTGATATGGTTTTGAAATTTTTAATGTGTCAAATGTAGCTATCATAAGAGCCATTACATCCTTATCAAGTACCAGTAAAACCTTCACAAAATGCATCCCCTGACCTTCACTTGACGGTAAAAACTCTTTGATGTGTATTTGACCTATATTCAGGCTACTTGGAGTTGAATTGTCCACAAAATAACCTTAGTTATTAATCTTCTCAAATCTATCTTCACAAGGAAGGGAATCCAAGATCAAGCAGTTTCTGATAATGCTCCACAGTACAATAGCATTCCCAGAGCATAGGTGTGGGCAGTAGCTCTTTCCTCCTGAGTGTGCTCACATGTTGTGTTCCACAAAGTTCCATCTTGTCTCCTTCTCTTGTTCCATGTGTATATGGGGTGGTTGGAAGAGCTAGTGAGGGAAAAATGGTCTGCGGTGTCTTCACTATGTGGACACTGACACTCAGTTATATCATATGATCTAGCTATTGCAGCTGAGCACTTGGCCCTCTGTATGGTAGAGATTAAGGCCTGGATTCTAGGTATGAGGGAAGAAATATTAGTTGATTGAGGGAATCAACCAGGAGATGTGGCAAGCTTTCTGTCTTCTCCTTTGACAGAGCGTCCACATCTTTGTTCAGTTATTTAAATTTATAATTTGTGCTGCAGTACAACCTCATTGGGTTACACCTTAAATCCAGTCCGAAACAAGGGTGTGTCTCTTGTTCAGTAGTGTTTCCCACTAGAAGCATGTGGCATCAGGGGTCTGTAATGTATATTGGTTGCCTTTTTGCTTCTGAATACACTTTAAACTGTAAATTCTGACCTCTACAACCTTAAGGCTACTTCTACACTGCCCTGCAGTTCAGACTATGGGAGTGCAATTTGCAGTGTGCACCAAAGTACTACACTGTAACTCCCTGTGTTGACATGGCAGGCACGAACTGAAAGGTTCCTAGTTTGCATTAATGTAACTATGTTTGAAGAAGACTCCATTTATGCAAACTAGGAACTTTTTTGTTCACACCTGCCGTGTTGCCTTGGGGAGTTACAACGCATTTTGGTGTGCACTGTTATTCACACCTCCAGACTCTGAACTGTGGGGCACTATTGACAAGCCCTAAATCACTTGCCATGCTTGCCTGAGAGTAAGGTGACCAGACAGCAAGTGTGAAAAATCGGGATGGGGGGGGGGAATAGGAGCCTATATAAGAAAAAGCCCCAAATATCGGGACTGTCCCTATAAAATCGGGACATCTGGTCACCCTACCTGTGTGAAATTGCCTTAGTTGTGTTCAGTGGAGGCACTTGAGTCTGACTCCCTTGGCTTAGCAGGGTGGAAAGCAGCCAGCAGGGCATTCTTTGTGAGAGGCCTTTGACTTTGGAATTCAATCCTCTTAGCTTGGTCCAAAATACCCTGCTGTTCTTCAGGCCATGCTGCAAAGCCCATCTGTTTTCTGGGGCAACAGTTCCAGTAGGGCTGAACACCTACAACTCCCATTGAATTGTAACGAGTGCTTACTAGCACTCATCAAGTAATGGGTGCTTGCTAGCTCTCACCAAGATTAAAAACTACACAGAGCAATGTTTTATTATGCGAGTGCAAGGGCTCCCCCTAGTGTGTCAGTGTTACCTGTGTAAATAGAAATGTTTCCAACAAAAAAGGGTCCCAAATAGCAACCTTCCTCGATAAAGCATAAGTCTGATGAGACCATACATGAGACTCCTCTGACCAAGGACTCCTCTGGTCAAAAGGCGTGCAGGCAGTAAAGACACTCTCACAATCCCTGCTGCAAAAATAGACCTTGGTGATATTCAGCTTACACAGACATCTTAAGTGGTTCTTAAAATTGTTTCTAAATCAGTGTTTTAAAAAGACCTTAAAATCAGGTTCCTACTTACTCTCTTCGGTCCCCATCCTTGTGTGGTGTTCGGTGGATTGGGTCCACCTTCATCCACCCAGGTCATCTCCTGATATGTCTCAGAAAAACAGGCACTTTCTTATTGTACATTTTTCCCATCCCCTCTTTGTTTTGGCTTCTGCCCATTAGTTGTTGAAGGGGGTATTAATTGACGGCTCTGTAGGGCAGGTTGCACAATCTCTTGTGCAATGAGGGCAGAGAAAACTTGAACCTACAGCCCTAAGTACACATGAGCTGAGGTTTGCTGTGAGAGCAAGGCAGGAAGACTGAGGTGATCACAAGGAGGTACTTCTTTTTGCCTACAGGCAGCTGAAGGCATAAGAAAGATCTGAGTTATGCAGCTTTCCCTGATTCCAGTCCTCCTCTGACCTGTCCACAGGCTAATCTGGCATTCCACTAAGGCCATTCATCAGGTGGGGAATTTGCAATCGTAGCAGCAGTCCCCATCAGTATTCAGGAGCAGAATGATACACTGGTGGAGTCCAGAATTTTTCATCTATCCCAGAGAAACGTTTTCAATATATAATGAATTATTAAATAAGTATTTTTATTTTGGCTCAGCTAATCACATACATAGCACACCAAGGTCAGTGCATAAGAGTGTTAAAGAAAAACAATAAATGTAGCAGACAACTAATTTATCTTCTGGCAATGTTATTTCACGCACTGACACATTTTCCTCTTTAGCATCAATCTATAGGGCTGAATTCTTTGAAGTACTTTAATTAACCTACCATTATGTTGTTATTTACTGAGACCCACAAAAATATCATCATCAGTTTACAACTGTCTGCTTCCTAGGTCTTCATATTTACAGTCTGTGAAATATTTCAAGAGCTGAATATTTATACTAAACAGTAATTGTTGAAAACAAATATTTCCAAATATAGTTAATATGCACATCTTTGCACTCTGTTAAACTTTAGCTGGCAGGAGCAAAGCAAGATATTTAGGCCTGGTCTACACTAGAAAATTACGTTGGCCAGGGGAATGAAAAATCTACACCCCTGTGTGTTGTTTTAAGTGTAGACAAGCCTTTAGCTTTGAAACATAACAAGCCCCTGTTATTTCTTCTTGTCTGGGTATCAGAAAAAGCTTCTCTAAAATTAGTATTCAGAGCCTCAGGATCCATGCACATGGGAGCAGCATAATTTGTCTTTTTGACACAGTTAACCCAGTCAGTGGGTTCCTCAATCTATTTGAAAGAACAGTGCGATTAAAGGCGATTGTTACTCTTTCTGTAAACGTCTTCACACAATTGCACAAGAAACATTCCTACTCCCTGCAGTGAGTGTATTCATGTTTATTCTCTGCCAGTTTGATTTTAATCCGTGAAGGGAATGGTGATATGTAAAACTCTTGGGAAAATACTGAATTATTATCCATCACATGTGATAGTTTGTCAATAATCTTGTTTATATCTGTAATATTGTGTGAACTCATTTTAACTAGCCAAAGATTTTCCTATCCTTAATTGCCTAAGAGGGGATTTCTCTCATCTGGTCCTATAGTAAATAGGAGAAGAGTATTTTTTGCTAAGTATTGACAATATGTTCAACTTTGGTAAACACACCGAGAAAGACAGTTCATAGCCTGAGGAGCACATAAAACATCCTTTTGTGATTGCATTTAGAGAACACACTGCTTTTATTCAAATGCTTGGCTATGATATGCTTTAAGTGCATCAATTTTAGTGATGTTAGTTTCTGAATGTTCTGCATGTTTCATAATTACTAAATTTAGTTTTGCACTTGTATCTAATTGGAAGAGTTAGGAGTAAGCCTGGACAGAAAACAACCATTTTGTTTTGTGAAAAATTGGGGGTTTGGTATATGCTTTTATTCCAATGTGGAACAAAGCTCAGACCTTTTGAAATTTTTAAGTGAAAAAACACAGGAAAGAGACACAGTGACTTGAACGTTGATTGAGAATGCCCTCACCCCCAAGCTATTAGCTGTTCTGCTGTTGTATGCTTTCTCTCTTATTCTCTCCCATCGCACGCCCACCCACTCACCCAATCATCATGACCCCGAGAAAACTTCCTGATGAAATTTTTATAAAAACCAATCAATGTAGTCAAAACTGAAATTTCACGGAAATGGTATCTCTTGATGGAAAAAAAAGTTTAAGTAAATCTTTTTAGACCAGCTCTGATTCTGAGTGGACTGATCCATTCCAGGTGTGCCACTTGGTGGCCAGCTGCACTATCGCAGTGATACCTGTTCCATTGTTATATATGTATATATGGTATTGTGACATTTTGAGATAGTCTGTCTACAAAACCGATAGGCTTGATTAACATGCCCCAAGTAACACCATTACTATGTTCTCAGGCAGCATTTCTGAGTTTGCACTTAGGCCTGGTCTACACTAGGCCTTTATGTCGAATTTAGCAGCGTTAACTCGAATTAACCCTGCACCCGTCCACACAACGAAGCTATTTATTTCGACATAAAGGGCTCTTTAATTCGATTTCTGTACTCCTCCCCGACGAGGGGAGTAGCACTAAATTCGACATGGCCATGTCGAATTCAGGTTACTGTGGACGGAATTCGACGCTAATAGCTCCGGGAGCTATCCCACAGTGCACCACCCTGTGGACACTCTGGACAGCGGTCCGAGCTCGGATGCTCTGACCAGCCACACAGGAAAAGCCCCGGGAAAATTTGAATTCCTTTTCCTGTCTGGCCAGTTTGAATCTCATTTCCTGTCTGGACATCGTGGCCAGCTCAGCAGCACTGGCAACGATGCAGAGCTCTCCAGCAGAGGTTACCATGCAGTCCCACAATAGAAGGAGGGCTCCAGCGTGGACTGATCGTGAAGTGTTGGATCTGATCGCTGTGTGGGGAGATGAATCCCTCCTATCCGAGCTCCGATCCAAAAGACGGAATGCAAAAATTTATGAGCAAATATCCAAGGCAATGACGGAGAGAGGATACAGCCGGGATGCAACGCAGTGCCGCGTGAAAATCAAGGAGCTGCGACAGGCGTACCAGAAGACCAAGGAGTCAAACGGACGCTCCGGATCCCAGCCCCAAACATGCCGTCTCTACGAGGCACTGCATGCAATGCTAGGTGGTGCTGCCACCACTACCCCACCAGTGTCTGTGGACTCCGATGATGGGGTCTTATCTATGGCCACTTCGTCGGAGGTTTTCGCGGACGGTGAAGATGAGGAAGGAGATGAGGAGGACGAGGCAGTCGACAGCGCTTTCAATGCCTATTTCCCTGACAGCCAGGATCTCTTCATCACCCTGACTGAGATCCCCTACCAACCCTCCCAAGGCAGTAACCTTGACCAGGAATCAGGGGAAGGATCAGTAGGTGAGTGTTTTAAACATTTATTTTGAATAGAATAGGCATGGTATGTTAGCAATGGGTTTTTATTGCTTAGTTTGCCCTAAGCGCTTTAGTTTTTAGTCGTTGCCAGTGCAGCTACTCGAAAAGTCTGTCAATATGTCTGGGGATAGAGGAGAAATCCTCATTGGACATCTCCACGAAGCTCTCCTGGAGGTACTGTGAAAGCCTTTGCATCAGGTTCCCGGGGAGAGCGGCCTTATTGTCTCCTCCATGGTAGGAAACTTTTCCGCGCCAGGCTAGTAGCAGGTACTCCGGTATCATTGCCTTGCAAAGCATGGCGGCATACGGCCCTGGTGTTTGCTGGCATTCACGCAGCATACGGTCTTTCTCTGTCTCCGTAATCCTCATCAGAGTGATATCAGTCATGGTACCCTGGTTTGAATTAGGGGTATTTTAGTATGGGGACTGATTTGCCTGTTCCTTTAAATAACTCTACCCGGCGGTTTCCAGCCACGTGGTGGGGGCGGGGAGGCGAACCGTTCATGCTGAGTGGTTCGTAGGCAGCAGGCAGGGATCTTTCCCGGGACGAGCCACGTGGTGGGGGCGGGGAGGCGAACCGTTCATGCTGAGCGGTTCGCAGGCAGCAGGCAGGGATCTTTCCCAAGCACAGCCATGCGCTGGGGGCGGGGAGGTGAACCGTTCAAGCTGAGCAGTTCGCCGGCAGCTTGCAGGGATCTTTCCCGGGACCAGCCACGCGGTCGGGGCGGGGAGGCGAACCGTTCAAGCTGAGCGGTTCGCCGGCAGCTTGCAGGGATCTTTCCTGGGACCAGCCACGCGGTGGGGGCGGGGAGGCGAACCGTTCAAGGTGAGCGGTTCACTGGCAGCTTGCAGGGATCTTTCCTGGGACCAGCCACGCGGTGGGGGCAGGGAGGTGAACCGTTCAAGCTGATCGGTTTGCTGGCAGCAGGAACTGGCCACCGCTAGGAGCTGTGCTTGGAACATGAAAGGAGGGCGCTGCTGTAAAGTAAGCTTTCAGCAGTCAAAAGTCTATGGCTTACCATGGCCTCCTGATAGCTGAATTCCGTTGTCTGGCCCCGCTTGTGTGATCTGTACACCAAGACCCCAGGCACTCAATATAAAGACAGAAAATTCGACCTTGTACTGAGTGCACATGTGATAGGTAGTGTGCATGGTCTTGTTCACAGGGAAAGAGTATATTCATTGTTCGCGAAAATGTATCTTTGTGAGGAATTCACTCCCTTTCTCCCATCTCACAGCTGCGAGTGTCTCCCGCACTACCTGTGCATCCCCCTCCCAGAGGCTGGTGCAGATCAGGCGGTGCAAAAAAAAGAACTCGGGATGACATGTTCTCGGAACTGATGGTCTGTTCCCGAAATGAGGCGGCACAGCGGAGAGAGGAC
Organism: Macrochelys suwanniensis; assembly: GCA_033296515.1. Classification (NCBI taxonomy): domain Eukaryota; kingdom Metazoa; phylum Chordata; order Testudines; family Chelydridae; genus Macrochelys; species Macrochelys suwanniensis. The sequence continues at coordinate 46,495,176 of CM065780.1, forward strand.
ATCTCTCAGTACTGGCGAGCATTCAGCAAACGGGAGCAGAGGACTGAAGCTCGTGAGGACAGGTGGCGGCAGGAGGACCAGCAGGCTACTCAGACACTGCTGGGAGTAATGCGGGAGCAAACGGACACGCTCCGGCGCCTTGTAGATGTTCTGCAGGACCGGAGGCAGGACGAAAGAGCCCTGCTCAATTTGATTTCTAACCGCCCTCCCCCGCCACAAAGTCCCATCCCCCCCTCGCCCAAAGTCCCAAGAAGGAGGGGCGGCAGGGGCCGTGGAAATAATCACTCCACCCCTGCGGACTGCTCAAGTAGCAGAAGGCTCTCATTCCCCAAGATTTGATGGGTCCTTTCCTTCCCTCCAACTGCACCCCACCCTAGCCCCTGTCAAAGTTTCATCCCATAACTGTGCTGTCCTTAATAAAAATTAATTTTCTGTTAAGTACTGTTTCCTTGATTTCCTTTTAAAGGACGGTGTGCTTGAAGGGCGGGGAAGGGAGTTGGTAATTGGAGACAATAGGCGCCTTTACCAGGGTACAGACGGGGGCAGGTTCACCAGAACGTCACACTCACATTGCATTCACTAGGCACCGTGGTCATTCTGGGAGGTGGTTTTCATGTTCTGTGGGGAGGGCTCTGTGAGTTTGTGATGGGGGAGGGCGGTTACAGATCTTATGCAGCAGTCAGTAGCCTGCACGACAGAGCCACGCAGCAGGGGATCTGTAACCGCCATCCCCGGCCACAGAGTCACATAGGGCCCCCCCACACACACACACAGAGTTCCAAAAAGGAGGAGTGACAGGCTCCGTTGAAACAAGCAGTCCACCACTGTGGACTGCTCTAGGAGTAGGAGCCTGTCATTCCCCGAGTTTGGAAGCATCCTTTCCATCACTCCACCCGCTCCCCAACCGCAGCATGCGTCCCAGTTTCAACCGCTTACTGAGAAATCCTTAATAAAGAAGATGGTTTTAATGAACAACATTGCATTTATTTTATTTTTAAAGCAGTGTAGGAAGGGGGGGGAAGGGGTTTTGTAATTGGAGAGGATAGGCAACATTAACTGGGTAAATAAACATAGGCAGGTTCAGGTTCTGCTTACCTAGGTAATAGTCACAGGTTACCCTGCTCACTCTGGAAGCTAGCTTTCAAAGCTTCCCGGATGCGCAGCGCGTCCAGCTGTGCTCTTCTAATCGCCTGGGTGTCTGGCTGCGTGTAATCAGCAGCCAGGCGATTTGCCTCAACCTCCCACCCCGCCATAAACGTCTCCCCCTTGCTCTCACAGAGATTGTGGAGCACACAGCAAGCTGCAATCACAGTGGGGATATTGGTTTGGCTGAGATCAGAGCAAGTCAATAAGCTTCTCCATCTCCCCTTCAGACGTCCAAAAGCACACTCCACCACCATTCTGCACTTGCTCAGACGGTAGTTGAAGAGCTCCTTTTCACTGTCCAGGGCGCCTGTGTACGGCTTCATGAGCCAGGGCATTAGCGGGTAGGCTGGGTCCCCGAGGATCACTATAGGCATCTCAAGTATCAGAGGGGTAGCCGTGTTAGTCTGGATCTGTAGAAGCGACAAAGGGTCCTGTGGCACCTTATAGACTAACAGAGGTATTGAAGCATAAACTTTCGTGGGTGAATACCCACTTCTTCGGATGCAAGCAGTGGAAAACTGCTTGCATCCGAAGAAGTGGGTATTCACCCACGAAAGCTTATGCTTCAATACCTCTGTTAGTCTATAAGGTGCCACAGGACCCTTTGTCGCTTCTATAGGGATCTCCACATCCCCAACAGTTATTTTGTGGTCCGGGAAGTAAATACCTTCCTGCAGCCATCTAAAGAGACCAGAGTTCCTGAAAACGCGAGCGTCATGAACCTTGCCCGGCCATCCGACGTTGATGTTGGTAAAACGTCCTTTATGGTCCACCAGTACTTGCAGCACCATAGAAAAGTAGCCCTTTCGGTTAATGTACTGGCTGCCCTGTTGGTCCGGTCCCAGGATAGGGATGTGAGTTCCATCAATAGCCCCACCGCAGTTTGGGAATCCCATCGCAGTGAAGCCATCTATGATCACCTGCACGTTTCCCAGGGTCACTACCTTTGAGAGCAGTAGCTCAACGATTGCATTGGCTACTTGCATCACAGCAACCCCCACGGTAGACTTGCCCAATCCAAATTGATTCGCGACTGACCGGTAGCTGTCAGGCGTTGCAAGCTTCCATAGGGCTATGGCCACTCGCTTCTGGACAGTCAGGGCTGCTCGCATCCGGGTGTCCTGGTGCTTCAGGGCAGGGGACAGCAACTCACAAATTTCCAGGAAAGTGCCCTTACGCATCTGAAAGTTTCGCAGCCACTGGGATTCATCCCAGACCTGCAGCACTATGCGGTCCCACCAGTCAGTGCTTGTTTCCCGGGCCCAGAATCGCCGTTCCACAGCATCAACATGACCCATTGCCACCATGATGTCCAGGGTGCGGGGTCCTGTGGTTTCTGAGAGGTGTGTGCCCATCTCAGAGTCAATGTCCTCACGGCGCTTCCGTTGCCTCCTCGCCCGATTTATCAGCATCTGCCTCTGGAAAAGGTGGACGATAAGGCGTGAGGTGTTGACAACAGACAGAACAGCAGTGATGATCGCAGAGGGCTCCATGCTCGCGGTCCTGTGGTGTCCGCGCTGTCAATCACCAGAAAAGGGCGCAAACTGATTGCCTGCCGGCGCTTTCGCGGGAGTGAGGGTTGAATGACGACATTTACCCAAAACCACCCTCGACACATTTTTTGCCCCAGCAGGCATTGGGGGCTTGACCCAGAATTCCAATGGGCAGCAGGGACTGCAGGAACTGTGGGATAGCTACCCACAGTGCACCGCTTGCAATGTCGATGCTTGCCCCGTTAGTGTGGACTCACAAACTCGAATTACTGTCCTTAGTGTGGATTCACACGTTCAACTTTGTAATATCGGTTTCACAAGTTCGGTTTAAGTAAATTTGAACTACTCTCGTAGTGTAGACATACCCTTAGTGATAGATGCTTTAGAAATAGACAGAAAAATCGCATTTGCTGGGGATTGTCAGCTCTTCAGGGCAGCGACTGTTTCTGACTATGCATTGATACAGGTCCTAGTCTGAGCTGGGGCCTGCAAGCATCTGTGTGATGTTGTATGCAGCTCATGATCATGCTTTTAACCAAATTGTTTGCAATAAAACGATAGGCTGCTTTGTACATTACCTATAAATCCTTGCTTTATTTCTTTGGACTTCTCTTATTTCAATTGTAGCACTTTCAGCAACTCTTCCTTCAAAGTCTGCTCCAGAATTGCCTGTTTATATGGAACTGTGACAGCCCATTGGCTTGATAGATGTTTGCTGTGTCCTCAACTGGGAGCTCCAATTCTGCCAGCAGCTTCTCAGCAAATATTATGATCCCAAATTGTTAACATCGTGGGATGAATTTCATTCTCACACATCAGGGCCACGCCCAGTGACATGCACACTCTGGGCTTTGGTGCCCTCGGTGCTCTACTGTGCACTAGTGAATCTGAGTTCTGTGCGCGTATGAGGGTGGAAATGGCACATTCACTGAAATCACAGGACTGAGAATTGAACGTTAATGTTCAGGACAAAGGCATCAATTTCCTCTCCTTGCTACCCTATTTAATAATTTGCACCTTCTTTGTGAGAGGAGATTCTTGGTTTTAGATCCTGCTCAGCGATGCAGAAGAATATTTGCTTAGAAGTTCCCTCCAAGATTTTAGCTAATTCTATGGGTCTAACTTTCATCAGTTTTACCCCTGTGTTACTCCAGTGACTTCAGGGGAGATACTGCTGATTTAGGCCCTGATCTTGCAATGAGAGATCCCTCACTCTCTCGGAACTTCATTGGGCTTGGTGCCGGGATCTAGCACCTAATAATGGTGCAAAAGGAGATTTGGGTCCTCTGGACTTGATTCCGCCCTCAGGCAGACAGGTGTAACTCCCATTAAGGTCAGTTTAACTGAGGGCAGATTCATAGATTTTAAGCCAGAAGGGACCATTATGATAATCTAGTCTGACCTCCTGCATATCACAGGCTATGGAACCTCAGCCAGCGATGTCTAGAGCTGGAATGTTTTTCTGTTCGAGAATGCTGATTTGTCAAAATCAAAATGTTTTGTAGGAACTGTTTAGATTTTGATGAAGTTGGGACAAGCAGGATTTCAAAACATGCCTAGTTTCTTGCCAGCTTTCCTGCTCAGCTCCTTGGCAGCCCACCTGGTAGGATGATGGGGAGCCTGGACTTCCAGGCTACTAGCTCTTTGGCAGCCTGCAGGTGGGCTGATGGGGAGTTGAGAGCCTTGAAGCCCCGACTCCCAAGCTCCGAAGTTCCCAGGCTCCTCCTTAGCTCTCCTGGTGAGCTGCCACAGAGCGGAGCTCCCAGCTCTGTCAGAGCTTGCAGACTCCCAGCTTCCCTACAGCTTGCAAGCTCCCAGGTTTGTGGCTGCCACTCCATAGCTCCAGGGCAATCTCCTAGGTGAACTGCCCCACAGCTGGGGCTTCATTCCTTTTTGCAGAGAATTTCAAAACATTGAAAACCTCTATGAAATAAAACTACCTTTCTCCGCACAGCTGCAGGAATTTCTGCATCAACCTCACTTTCAGAAATATATCTAGTCTTGATTTAAAGACTTCAAGGGATGGAGAAACCACCACATCCCTCTGTAAGCTGTTCCAATATTTAATTATCTTCACTGTTAAAAATTTGCGCATTATTCCTAGTTTGAGTTTTGTCTAGTTTTAGCTTCCAGCTATTGGATCTTGTTCCTTTTTCTGCTAGATTAAAGAGCCCTTTACTATCAGAAATCTTTTCCCCATGTAGGTACTTGTAGATTGTAATCAAGTCACCTCTTGTTAAACAAAATAGACTGAGTTTCTTAAGTCTCTTAATATAAGGCATGTTTTTCAGACCTTGAATCATTCTCGTAGCTCCTTTTTTCTGAACCCTCTCCAATTTTTCAAGATCCTTTTTGAAGCATGGACACCAGAACTGGACACAGTATTTGAGGTATATGAGGTTATACTGCCCCCCCTACTTGTATCTGATATTCTCTGCATTTACATCCGAGTATTGCATTTGCCCTTTTATCTACATACAACATTGCACTGGGAGCTCTTGTTCAGATGGTTATCTGCTATTACCTCTAGGTACATTTCAGTGTCCTAGCATTCCAGGATATTGTATCCCATCTTATAAGTGGGATCTATATTCTTTGTTCCTAGTTTCACAATCTAAGGTCCCAGTCTTAATATCGCTGACACATTCACAACTCCCAATTAATTCCATGGGTGTGTTTTCCTATTAAGTGTAGTTGAATTGGCAATGTAATAGCATCTATTTTAACACATATATTTGATGTCTTATTTTCCTAACTGTCAGGGTGGTTAAACACTGGAATAAACTGCCCAGGGAGGTTGTGGAATCTCCATCTCTGGAGATATTTAAGAGTAGGTTAGATAAATGTCTATCAGGGATGGTCTAGACAGTATTTGGTCCTGCCATGAGGGCAGGGGGCTGGACTCGATGACCTCTTGAGGTCCCTTCCAGCCCTAGAATCTATGAATCTATGAATCTTGTATTTTTGATCAGCAGCTGGGATACAATATTATCATCACTCATGACAAGCTGCTTGACTGAAAGGAGGACGTGGTATGGCACTTCACTGCATTAGCTTTTGCAGCATATCTTTACTCTCCTGGAAATGCTGCAATGCACAGTGTTTCTGTACTGGATGGGTTTTCTCTCAGAGGTGTCATTTGTACCTCCACACAGAAATAGTGAAACGCATACTGTCTCCTCGCTATCTCTCTCCTCTTCACTTTCCTTCATAATGGCAGTCTCCAGCCTCCTTCTCTAGTTTACTTTTACAACTCCTCTGTGATGGATGCATCTATTAAAAGGGACACGTTAAAAGCCTAGTCAGGGCACTTTTTGCCTGTAGTTCCCATCAGCTGCAGAAATTGACTTGAAGCAGCGAGGGGAAATTCCCAAGGTGATCTACTACAAATGGAAATCAGAGTTAAGTATCAGCAAGTATCAACTGTGAGACTGGGGTGCAAGGGTGACATGTTCTTGAAAATGAATTGAGATCTGTGTTCCTGGCCAATATTCCTACATCACTTCATTAAATTTAGCCCAGGCAGTTATGTTTCATATCAGTTACTCTGTAACTACTCATGCAAACATTCTAAACAAAGGAAGCTATGGCAAGGCAGAATCTTAATACAGTTCTTGAATGGCAGCTCTGTGCTAAACAGAGGTTGCACAACATCTTAAGTATTTACAAAGTGGGATATAGTGTTTATCACTCCGTGGAAAGAATGGTCCATCCAGGAAAATACCTGAGAACAGAGTAGATTTATTATTTGACTGACTCTTAGTTTTCATAGACAGCATGGAACTATCACGATTAGTGGGGATTGGATTTACATTGGTGATGGAAAACATGTTTCGTAGATGTTCAGCACGTGCCACTACTCCATGCTTCCTAATCTTTGGAGAAATTTTAGGTGAGAAAGCAGAGAATAGCACTTCCCTGAATTTGCAAATAAGATTACTTATTGGGGGATGGGGGGGAGGGATAGCTCAGTGGTTTGAGCATTGGCCTGCTAAACCCAGGGTTGTGAGTTCAATCCTTGAGGGGGCCATTTAGGGATCTGAGGCAAAAATTGGGGATAGGTCTTGCTTTGAGCAGGGGGTTGGACTAGATGACCTCCTAAGGTCCCTTCCAACCCTGATATTCTATGATTACTGAGTCAAACCACTCTAGAGAGCTATTCTACACTGAGCTACTTGTTTTTCTTTAGTGTATAGAATCTTCTAGGTCCCAATGACCAATAGCCTAAAAAATTTCTGACCAAAGCAAGAATCAAGAACCCTTTCCCCCTTGCCCAGGAGATTATTCTATGCCAATTTCAATTCGCTTTCAGTTCTGTCCAGAAGCACTCCTCACATTTCACCATCCCCTAAAAATGATCTGGAAAGCAAGAGATCTTTACGGGAGATTCTCCCACCTCATGAAAAATAGGGGAGTGGATTTTAATATTACTTACTATAGTTGGTTCTCTTTTGTGTGTGCATATTATCTTTCAGTTCAAGGAATTACTGGTATCATGTGGATTCTACAAGAAGTTCAGCTGTTTTTAGAGGGGAATCTCTTTACTGAGGGTGTGAAACAGGGACAGGTCTACTGTAGGGTAGTCTTGAAGATTTCATAAACTTGAGATTATTTGTTGAATGATATTAGTATATATATTTAGCACTGTCCAAGATACACAAATGATTGTTTACTTCTTCCCAGAGGTCCCCTTTATGATGCTTAGTCATTCAGCTAATCAAGCAGCACCTTGGTATTTGGTGCTGTATAAAGAAAGTACTTCAACCTTAATACTGGGACCAAAGCTACTGAATCTAAATCCTTCCTGTGCCATCAGTTGCTTAGGGCACAAATAAGGCTCTGCCACTCAGTGTTGCCAACCCTCATGATTTTGTCTTAACTTTAGGGGAGGAGGGAGAGAAAAGGGGCTTCTGATACCAATAGATGTTCAATGTTGAGTTGGATAAAGCTTCTTCACAATCTTAAATGAGAAGGAAGGATATTGGGAAATCAGACTCTACAAGGAGTTGACTGAACTGTGCACCTTTAACACTATGGGGCAGTTACAAATGCTTCCCTCTACCCTCAGAAATAGTCAGTAAAACACGTGGAGACATAGCAGGTGTCAGTATCATAGTGGATAATATGATTATAATCTCATCTACACAGGAAGAGTGTAATCAGACTCTAAGAAGGGCAATAGAGAGAGCACAAGTGTTAAACTTGATGATGTCTCCAGTGATGGCTGGTGAACTTTGGGGCAAGTGGGGCCTGCATAAGATTTTTTCTCCACTCACCTTCCTTCCTCTCCTTCCCACCACTGATGCTGAGCAGCTGAGACCTCCCCCACACCTCCCTGTCTACATCCTGAGCCCTCTGTTCTTCCCCCATTACATCCTGGAAGCAGGTCAAGTCAGGGCACAGCTCGAATAACTGGGACTGGTATGGACTTGGCCAACAACAGGGCCTACTCAGCACAGCATGCTGCAGGGGCTCTGGAGAGGAAAAGCACCCAGGCTTCTGGGGCAGGACAGAGGTGTCACAGCCTGGGGACATGGCACTTACTTGCAGGTCAGCCCTAGCTTTGCTTGTGGCTTCATGAAGGAGATTCAGGCAGTGAAGAACTACTCCTCATATCCCTCCTCTTCCAGGCTGCTGTTCATGCTGCTGCTGGCCAAGGTCATCAGTGCTGGCCACAGCTGGATTTGGGGCACTGAACTCACTGCTCAAGCCACAGACTGCAGTGACTGTACAGAGCTCTAACAGCCCTGTGTAGATGGCCTGCTCTCTGGGTATCTTTTAGAGCAGGCCAGCAGGGCTATACAGGGCAGTTTGAGCGCTGTTCAGCCACTGCAGCCTGGGGCAGTGAATCTAGCACCCCAAACCCCTCTCACTGCACAGTCTATGAATGTGCCACATGGAGGTGGAGAAGAACTCCTACAGGCATGTGAATGACAAACTCAGCAAATTTATAGCAGGCTGCGCTAGACTTTCTGTGTTCATGATTCATATTTAGTGATACACAGAGACATAGATATATGTGTGCTTTTGCATATGTTTTTGGGGGACATGGTGCCCTAATGCCCTCTGTACATGAGCCACCACTGGTTTTCTCCTCAAAATATCCAGTTCATGGAGAAGGAAGTTGAGTTTATAGGACTGTGTTGGAAAGTCTTGGTCCACTCTGTACATGAGCCACCACTGGTTTTCTCCTCAAAATATCCAGTTCATGGAGAAGGAAGTTGAGTTTATAGGACTGTGTTGGAAAGTCTTGGTCCACTCTGTACTATCAAAATCTGCAGAATCACTGCAACTGCCTTTTAAGGACAGCAAGTCAAAAATAGATTGGAGCAAGCCTATGAGAGTTTAGGGCTCGGTATTACAATTGTCATGGGTACCTAGTCAAGTATAGTGACAATTCTGAAGAGGCAAGAAACAAAACAAAACAAACAAAAAACCAAACCACATCAAGGCAGCTCCTTTTTCAAGATACCAATTATGCTACATCTCAGGTCACAATTGTACCCTTTGGTATATTTCCTTTATGAATGGTTTAAAGTCTTTACCAATTATATGCTGTAAGGGATGGCATGAGCAGTACTTTAGAGGACAGGTTGTACCATTTGTTTTAGTTCTGAGGTAAACTGTGAGGAGTGAGAAGTCTAATGGCCTGGAGAGGTGTGAAGCATTTGATAAATATTTCCCGTTGACAGTTTCCCTTCTCCCCAAAGGTGGCCACATATAGGGAGGCACATGCATGAACTTGTGGCAACAGATGTCTAGTTTGCTAGGACATGCTATGTTTGACTGAGTGACCTATAAAAAGAGTTAGCATGGAGCTGTAGAGTAAACTTCAGTGTTTGCTATAAACAAATCTCACCAAAGTGCTTGTAATTGCTTTGTTAGAAGGATGGCCCAGGCCTCCCTGGTAGTGGGGGTGGAGGAGCATTTTCTTTTATCTACACTTCTAAACAGCTGGAGACAGATAGTCTGACTATGTGACTACGTGCTTTCCTTTGTCCCTTGCTGCTTTCAGTTTTCAGCCTTCTTGTATTTTAGTGTGTGTGCAAAACTGTATGTGGAACAGCTACCACATATATTTTTTTTTCTTAAGGAATTAAGGACTCAGTTGCTTCATTTTAAACTGAAACCCTGATCTGTTCTATGGAGGTATCCAAGAAGAGAAGAATAGCCTCATTATTCTGTAGTGACCGACTGACATGCAATGTCCAGAGCACTGACACAAAGGGAAGGAAAATGGTTTCAAAATATAGGTATCACTTGAATGATATGCCTTACCTAATTTGGTAGATCTAAATAGGTCTTGAAGAGCTCATCTTCAACATTTCCAGTTCCTTAGAATATAAGGGCAGGAGATGGAGGGGGCAGGCATTTTAAACTCATTTTTTAAATGGTGAATCTATGTTCGTTGTCAACTCTTCCTGCCAAATGAGGTTAAATGATCAGATCTTTGCATTTAGAGTGAGCTAGTGATTTCCACTGATGTTAATGGGAAACACTTACCTCTCTGGTCCTAATCAGCAATTCTGGAATGCTGCTTTGGTAGGGTAGGGAAATGCGGCTTTGCTAGAACTTTCTGTTGGTCTAATTCCATCAGGCCCCAACAGCCCAATAACATACAGTTCCATCAGGGTTAGTACACACACACTTACATTCTCCTGCATCTTATGTCTGTTTGGTTGCCATATGCCTTACTTATGTTACACCATGTAAGACTGTGATTTTGGATGTTTTATATAGTAGATGTAAATTAGCCAAAAATAATGTTAATGTACTCTAATTATACTTACCATGCACTTACACACATTTTGTATTTGTCTCCAAATGTACAGTATATTTCAAGTATCAGAGGGGTAGCCGTGTTAGTCTGGATCTGTAGAAGCGACAAAGGGTCCTGTGGCACCTTATAGATTATGCTCCAATACCTCTGTTAGTCTATAAGGTGCCACAGGACCCTTTGTCGCTTCTACAGTATATTTCAGTTACCCCACAAATTATATAATCTATAAATACACTGAACAAGTATGCTCTATATCAAACTTAAAAACTTTTCTATGAGACATGCATAGTTTGATCTGTGTGTTTGATACAGAATCCAAATCACCAAGAACTCCAACTTATAACACAATGAATAAATATTTTCAAAATACTGTACCCATCTTGGTGTAAATTTTGCCCCCATCTTTGTGGTTTGCAGCGGTTCCTGGCAGCAGGGTGGTGGTTTCATAGGACATGGGGAGTGGAAAAGACATGGGCCCTGAACATTTTGTAGAGCTCATGGGTGATTCCCTGCCTGATCACAGGCCTGTAAGGTTTAGATTGGGGTAAGCCAGGGGATTTGCTGCCTTGTGGATCTTCAGGTCCTTAACCCCTCCAACACTAGAGGGGGCACTCTATGGCTGGGGCTGCTACTTCTTACATTACGAGTAGGGAGTTTAATGGCCAACATCACCTCACTAAAATGGCTTTGCAGTTGTTGTTGTTGGGTTTTTTTTTTTTGGGGGGGGGGGGGGGAGGGGGGGAGGAAAAGGAATCCTCCCTCCCAGAGGGGCTTCTCCAGCCAGGATACTTGGTGAGGGCACCGGTGTGTGGATTTGTCCCTTAGAGAATAGATGTCTTACTTGAATTTGCTTTCTCAGAAAGAGACCTCCATCTCTCTGTGCAGACTACCCACATCTCAGTTGCTGGAGCAGAAAAGAGTATAGGCTGTATATGCGCTACTCGTGTGGGTGTGTTGGGAGTGGGCAGATGGGTGGGGAATGAGCAGAGAGCCTTGGATCTGGCTGGTCAATATAGGGTGGCTGGAGGAATTAATCTGCTAGTTGGGGACAGTAGTATTTTATTACATCTGGGAGGAAAATGGGATTGCAACTCCTTACACAGGGCTGCATCTCAAGGCACAATCAACGCCTAAGTGATCACTGGTGGTGGGGCAATAGAGAGCTGCTCAGATTGAATTCCAAGAGCAGCAATTAGTCACAGGAAATGCCACAGCCACTTACCAACTTTCTCCTGTTCTTTTTTAAAGACAGTGAAATAAGGTTTGAATTAAAAAGTACGGTGGGATCCTTTGAAATAAGCTTTGTTTTATTTTTTTAAATAAAATGTTAAATATATACAAAGGAAATAATAGCTATACATTTCCAATGCTTAAGGCATAGAACATTGTGGGGTTTCTTCCACTGGAAGAGCCAATACTTCAAAACTAGAGAACTGCTTAAATCAGACCCTGATAGAAGTAGTAATAAGAATTAATACATAGCATTCATACAGTCTAGTGCTTTCCATAATCTAAGCTCTTTACTAACGGTAACTAATTAATCTTTAGCATGTCCCTTTCAGGCAGATAAGTAAGTAGAGGTATCTTTAGATTAGAGAGGAACATTTGAGGTAGAGTACATTTCACCTCTTGTCCTTTAGTCTGTTAGATAAATGGTTTTGTCAATGGGCAAAACTCTGATTCAAAGTGAGGGGAATTCAGTCCTAAATAAATTCTCTTTCATATAGCCAGTCTCAAAGCTGCTGATGGAGCCTGCTGCAGAACAATGTGAAGAAGCAGAGTAGGAGAATGAGAGAGGACATTGTTTGCTGTAATCTCGGGCCACTAGAACGTAACCTGAGAAATTCCTCCTCTTCCATTTTTAGATCTGAGAAAATAATAATAATTCATAAGAAAAGTTAACATGGGAGTGAAATAGGAACGATTTCAACAGACTTTGAAATTTCCTCCCAACATCTTTGCAAATACTTAAGTTAAAGCTATCAGATGTGAAAGCCAATCAAAAAGTCTGTTCTCAGGAGAGATGTGAATGGATGCCATCAAGGATCATTTGAGAAGCAACTGATAGCACTTATCAGCTCTTGCAGGCATTAATCTTAGCATAATCAAAAGTAAATACCAAGCACTGGCAAAGAGGCTAGCAAGTGACATGCACTCATTCTTTATGTTGACTGTTAACCCTTTCCTCAAGGGAAAAAAGCCTTCCTTCTATAGCCATTAACACACAAGCAGCAAATAACTGAGTAATTCAGCCCTAAAAATTATTTTTGTACATAGTTTTCAAAAATGGTAATATCTACTTATATAGCACTTTAAACCAATCTTCAAAACACTTCACAAACCTATGGCCTGGTCTACACTAGAAAATTAGGTTGGCATAACTACTTTGCTCAGGGGTGTGAAAAATCTACATCCCAGAATTCTGTAGTTTGATGGCCAAAATTCCCATGTAGACAGAATTAGGTCAACCTCGCTACCACCTCTTGGGGAGTTTGATTAACTACACTGACAGGAGAATTCCTCCCATCAGAATAAGGGCTAGTTTACACTGGCAGCACTTTAACATGTCTTGTGTGGTTACGGCAGAGCGCTGGTCTCCCAGCGCTCTAAAAACCCACCTCCATGAGTGGCGTAGCTCCCAGGGCTGGAAGCACAACTCCCAGTACTGGTGCACTGTCTACACTGTTGCTTTACAGTGCTGAAACTTGCTGTGATCCGGGGTGTGTGTGTGTGTGTTTTTTCACATCCCTGAGCAAGAAAGTTGCAGCGCTGTAAATTGCCAGTGTAGACAAGCCCTAAGTTGTGTCTACACTGGAGCGCTAGTGAGGTGCTGCTGTAGCGTTTTAAGTGTAGACATACCCTAAGAGTACTCTTATGATTAAGGCTTTGGCTACACTGGCACTTTACAGCGCTGCAACTTTCTCGCTCAGGGGTGTGAAAAAACACCCCCCTGAGCGCAGCAAGTTACAGCGCTGTAAAGCGCCGGTGTAGTGAGTGCGAGGTGGAGTGCCTGCAGCGCTGGCGCGTGACCACACTTGCACTTCAAAGCGCTGCCGCGGTAGCGCTGCTGTGGCAGTGCTTTGAAGTTTCAAGTGTAGCCGAAGCCTAAGACACAGATCGAAGTGGTATTCATCCACCCTTAGGTTCCCATTCTGATGCTTAACACCTGCTTCCTATGTGATCTTGTACAAGTCTCTTAACTTCCTGATGCCTTAGTTTCCTCCTGTATAAAATCTAAATAATATAGTCTATCCCTGCCCCAAAGAGTTGAGGTGAAGCTTGTAACATGTTGTGAGATCAAGTAAGTGTAAAGACTTTATTTGTATTTTATGTTGGTAACCATTTTCAAGAAGGTTCTAAACCGTCTGACCCAGCACATTTTATGCATGTACTTTACACATATGAATAGTCCCATTGATTTAAGTGTTTGAAAAACTGGCCAACTAATTTAACCTCTTTAATTTTTAATTGAAATGGGGGAAATAATTCCCTACTGTACAGGAGTGTTCTCATGCTTTATTCACTAATATTTGCAAAGTACTTTGAGATCTGTGGATGAGATGCTTTGGAAGTGCAAATGTCGAAGTACCGTTACATTAATGTGTTCTCAAAAGTAGACCAGGCCACTGAATAAGTTTCATGTTCTCTGAAAATGCAAATTCTGCAGAAAATAACGTTGTCAGGTGGCTACAAAAAGCCCCATTTATTCCCCACTGGTTAAATAACCGTCTCCTTACCACAGTTGTCTTGCTTTATTTCCGAAAGACAGTGCAGAATCCCATAGCCACATCGACAGAATCGACAACCCTTTTGCACCCAGACTCCATGGGCAACACTGCCACAGTTGCTGTCAATAACAAGGGAGAGGTTTTGCATTTCCCTGCTTGTCTTCAGTAATAACGGAGGATCTCTGCCTTCATCTTTGCTTTCTTACCTATTCTGCTCATCATGCTCACAATATCTGCCAGTGAAGTGTTTTGGGCATGCACAGAAACTGCCCAGGATACAGGTTCCTCCATTTTGACAACAATGTCTGTTCAGTTTTTTACCTAAAAGACAATGTTCCACAGTTTACTAAGAAATAGGAACACTTTGAACCAACCTCCTTTCTCATTTGTTCTTTCAGTCACTGTAGCTGCCAAAGGATCTTAGGGATGTCTAGTTTTATTGTCCTTAGGGGCAATAAAATTAGCTGCCTGTTAGGAGTGTTTGTTCAGTTAAGCTGAGTTTGTTTAGTTAAGGATTAAAAACAAACTACTAGGGATTACAAGATGGTCAAGAAGCAACTCCTGACAACTTCTACAGAAGAAGTATGTATGGAACTGAAATATTTCACTTTGACAGAGGCAGATTTCAGTCACACGTATAAATCAGGGTTGTTCTTTAGCACTGTCACTCAGCTTTACTCTGCCATGCAACAGAAACTAAGGAGATCTGACTGGGTTGGATTCTCTCACCTAGAACTTTGTGATGATATGAGAAGCAGAAATCTGCAGTTGTTTTTGGGTGTTACTGTTCGGTTTGCAGACAGTCACTCTTAAATAAAAATGATTAAAATTTCAATTTAAAGAGAATTTTTAACCATAAAACATGAAATCATTAAAAAAAACCATCGTCTAGTGCACACCACATTTGTAAGACCCACATCTGCACTTATTTTCTTTATCCTTGACAGTGGCTTTGTAGATGGAAGAAACCTAGTTCAACCTTAATGTGATATGCCCACTTTATAAACAGTAGTACACAGGGATTTCTAAATTGTCCAGTTTAAACTTTCAGAATCCAGCCTAGTCAGCACTTAGGAGGACACTCTGCAAAGGGTTATTTATGGTGAATGAATGCTTTATGAAAGCACCTTGCAAATGGTTAATATAGCAATATTAAAGCACTGTGCACACCTGATGGATATAAATGCTACCTACTATCTGTAAGCCCAGTGAAAGGCACAAAAGTCCTCGAACTCTGTTGCTTGCTGCTCTCATCACTCCGATTCATGTCATTAAGCATATTTAGAGTAGTGCCTTGATTTTTTGGCTGTTGCTTTTGGGCTGTTGCATGCGCATTTTCTCCATCACTTTTATGCTCCTCTTTTTCACGGCCTTGGAAAGGTAGTGAAATCGGCAGGGGAGGGAAAGAACAGTTTGAAATAAGCAACACACATTATATATTCAGAAAAACTAGCAAACAAAAACAGATGGGAAAAATGAAGCTCCCCTTACCTTTTCCATAATGAATGACTTGCAAAGCCAGACTCACAGTAAAAAGAATTCTACAAAAATAAAAAAAGATGAAATCAGTTTATGGAAATAAAAATTATGAAGCCATCGTTGACTACTGAAATGAATTATTATAAAATCAAAATATACAGTGGCTGATAGGCTACAGGTAGTGTAATACCAATAATTCAAACTAGTACACCACAAAATAAACTTGTCAATGAAAAAAACCGTGTATGTATAAATCTAGTTTCCTACATAATGCCACAGATTCATACATTTCGTTGTTTTCAAGTTGCTATGTACAGTTGTTGAGTACAGCTGCTAGGCTATTAGTAAAGTACCCCGTTACAAAAGCACGGACAAAAGTAGGCATTAATCTTCATTTGAACTAAAGTTCACAAATACATTGTTTCACTGTTACTCTTGTTTAAAACTGTCTGCTCTAAATGATCTAAAGAGAGTTTGACTCAAATCAAAGGATTCCCAGGTTACAGAAAGTAATTGGCAGGCAGATCGCCTTACCGAACATGCTGTCCCCGGTACATTTTCCTTCACGCTGCGATTCTAGTGTGATTCTCAGCAGCTTGACTAGATGCACGATTCCGAGGTAGATCAGTCTAGGCTGTTACAGGCAGCAATCTTCATACCATACACTGTGACTGCTCCATCAAGAGACAGGATAAAGAGCAGAGAAGAGAAAACGGAGCAAACTTTTCCTTTTATCTCCAGACCGTAGCAATATAGATGAGACATAGTTCCCAGCTCTGCTGCTTATAGATCCTCACTGAGGTAGTGACAGACAGTCACTTATCATTTCTCTGAGTTTGCTAGTCCACTCCACCCCACCCCAGCTTGCTGGAGGTGGAGCAAAAAGTGCTATTTACATCAGTTTCTGTTTGCACGCAGTGAATTGGGGGATCAGGTCATTGGATGCCCAAAGTTAATTACTTAAATCCATTTTTAGGACTTCAATTAATATCATGATTTTCAAAAAGACTGAGCCCTCACGTTAGGCACACAAGTTTAGAATGTATGGGCCTCAATGTATGATGTGATTTAATTCAATTTGTTGCCTTCTGTAGCATGAATTATTGAGATAAATTTAATGGTGTGATCCTCTATTGCAAATCCTATACATTGCTGATCATGTAACTTATATTAACATGATATAAGTTATCATATACCATTATCCTTTTAATGTAATCTATAAATGTAGGGGTTCCTTCGTTATGAACACAGTGGGTGAAAATCTACCCTGTTGAAGAGACAGCTACAGAAGAGAAACACATTCTGGTGAATCTTTGTGCTCTTTAAGGGCAGAAGTATATATGTGTGTATATACATAATTTTTATATTCAAACTTTTTTGTGCCTACTATGTCCCTCCTTGATTGATCCTAAGTTGGTCTCTTCATAATTTCTTTATTAGATGTAAGTGATTAGTGTAACTATAACAAGACAATATGAGGAAGTAATATTTGTCTGAAACATTATGGTTCAAATAGCTTTGACAGCATGTAGTGTAATTTATTTTTGACTCCTGCACCCAAAGTTCTCCAGAGAGTGTCACAAATCCACATGTTGTCAATGAGAGTTAAGTTTTGCATTTGGAGCCTTAATTTTGATGAAAAAGTTATAACACTCATGTAGCCATCCACCTAAACATTGGCTATGCATCGGGGGAGCATCAAAGGCATCACTTATTCATTCCAATGTGAACTGTTAATTGAATTTAGTAAATTGCCCGTAGATCTCTCTCTTTCAGATATCATAATCAAGATATAATTTAGCTTGCTCTAAACACCGTGGGTAAACCACATTTATGGAGATGCCGTCACAGGATACGAAAAACATGCTGACCTGGCAAATCATGGATCCAATTCCCCCTTTCCCTGAAAAGTCAAATACGAGGGATAGCTCAGTGGTTTGAGCATTGGCCTGCTAAACCCAGGGTTGTGAGTTCAATCCTTGAGGGGGCCATTTAGGGTTCTGGGGCAAAAAATGGAGATTGGTCCTGCTTTGAGCAGCGGGTTGGACTAGATGACCTCCTAAGGTCCCTTCCAACCCTGATATTCTATGATTCTAACTGTTCAAAGACAATGGAAGGTGGCTGTAAAACTACCACTTCAGAATCGCTTATCAAAGGGTGCAAATGACTTCCCAAAGTGTAAGCAGGGGAGAATCAGTCTCCATACATTTTGCAGTGATCACCAGTCAGTTGCACAATTTATTCTCATTGTGTGCAGTGTGGATAAGGGAAGAAAATGTGTCCCTAGTGTTCATTTAGCAAAACCTGAGGTTGATCTCAACCAGCAACACTGAAGTAAAAAAACTACCCATGTCTTTTCTCCACTAGAATTTACGTTGGGATAGCTAACAATGTAAAAACACACCTTTTTTTGTAGCAAAGCCTTAGATACCACCTGCTGGCTAAACTGGACCTAAACTCAACCTTTTCCCCAGTGCAGATGCAGGACTTTTAGCTCAGTTTTAGCTGGCTGTATTCTAATTTAGGGTTGTTACCACTTTTCACTAAATCAACATTAACCACTTTCGTTCCAGAGCACAGACTTGCACCAAAATAACTCAGTCTGTTGTAATTAACTCTTTGCCATTTGGGTGCAAATTTGCGTGTAGACCAACCGTCACTGTAAATCCAGAGTAACTCAGAGCATAATTTGATCCAATTGTATGGTGTGGGTATACCAATGACATAGAATCTAGAGTTGAGACTTTTATTTTTATCGTGACTGTGTCTATTTAAATAATGTCAGAAAAACAGAATTCTTACCTGAGTTAATAGTATCTTAGATTAAACTGGAATAACTTGTAAAATCTAATTTACTCTTTCACGATTTTTGCTGTCTGCTTCTTTTGGATCCAGTTCAGGAAAGCACTTAAGCCTGTGCTCAAGTCCAACTCTTTTCAGGACAGTGCTTAAGCACATACTTAGGTTTAGCCATTTGTTTAATCCTATTGACCTTAAATTAAGCACATGCTCAAGTGCTATCCTGAATAGGGATGCTTCCCTGAATCTGGGCTGTAATGTGTTTCAGGCAGCTTCGGCAATGTAATTAAACTAGGCAGTGTCAGGTTTGCATGTACTAACAGTGTTTGGTTTTTAGCACTGCTGGGGAATATTTCAATAAAATGTTTTCCCAATGTTTGTTTTTAAATCAAACTCATTACATTCCTTTGATTCTAATTGAATCTCCAATACCATGCCTTATTTTCCATAAGTGTAAAATGAAGATAATGTTTTGAGTTCAAGAAGTAAAGCACTAGATAAATGCTTTTAATAATTTATTATTAATTATTATTATTTATTATTAGACAAAACATTAATTAATTAATCTACATGCCAGTGTCCCTTTGGTTTGAAACCTTTAGAAAATAAAGCTGGCCACACTATCACTCAGGATCCAGTTTACTGCATTTCTCCCTCACCACAGATGGAAGCCAGAAAATGTAAACAGGGCAAAATAAACATGGAGACAGAACACTTAATAGTTTTTTTAGTAAATGTAACCTTGATTCACATGTCAGTGATGTCCCACTACTTTTTTGGTATCAAGACCCCCATTTTATACTAGAGGTAACTTTAAAAAGGGAATGCTTTTAAAGAAATATAGATGCATCTTCACACTTTGGGCCATTTGTTTAAGATCTGAAGTCAGCCCTAAGGAGTGAAAGATTTGATGGCCCAGAGAGCTGTAAATCAATTGATAAATGTTTCTCACCATGTTACCTTATTCCTTTCTTCCTTCTTCCTGCAGTCACACAGAAAGGGAACATGTATGGACTCAGGTCACAGGCATAGCTAGGATGCCACCTTTGCCTTATGGAGAGGAGTTTGGCATGAAACTGCAGAATAGTCTCCAATGTTTGTTGTCAACAAAATCTAAGAGAAAGCAATTGTTTATGCACAAGAATCCGAGAGAAACCGTCATGAGAGCAAGCCCACCTCCTTCTATCAGCTGTAAACAAGATAAGAATGGAGACAGGAAGAACTGGTCCTAACAGTTTCAATCAAGCTCTATCTCTGCTAGAGAGTTTTTTGATGGTTAAACATTAGTTAGGTGTTTCTAGTACAGTTTGTTCTGGGAGGAGTTCAGTAAGCCTGCACTTACCTACCTGGTTTATGTAGATGAGTCAGCAGCATGTCCACACAAAATTGTTTTATCAGGGCACAGGACAAAGCCTTTTCTTTCAGAAGTTAATATATCAGTGCATGTGGGTCTCCCAAGGTACCTAGCTCACAATTCTCAGCACAAATCCCTAATGTATGAGCAGCAGGTTATTCTTGAAGATTAAGGACCCTCCACTTTCATAGAATCATAGAATATCAGGGTTGGAAGGAACCTTAGTAGGTCATCTAGTCCAACCCCCTGCTCAAAGCAGGACCAATCCCCAATTTTTGCCCCAGATCCCCAAATGGCCCCCTCAAGGATTGAACTCACAACCCTGGGTTTAGTAGGCCAATGCTCAAACCACTGAGCTATCCCCCTTTCTGCATTAACCTCTAGTATAGAGCACATCCCAGAGGAATTGAGGCATCTTGCATAGTTGTTCTGATAGCTTTCCTAGCTTCCACAAATCTATTGGCACCTGAGGAAGCCATTGTCAGGATTTCAGCAGAGAATGAGGTAGGACAGAGGGCAGGAACTGGAGAATTCAGGTATCGCTAACTGCCTGGACTCCATGCTGGAAATACTGACTCAGCTCAGGAGTAAGGAGATTTTAGACTAGGGATGTTGCCAATATAAGAACATAAGAATGGCCAGATTGGGTCAGACCAATGGTCTGTCTATCCCAGTATTCTGTCTTCCGACAGCGGCCAATGCTAGGTGCTTCAGAGGTTATGAACAGAACAGGCAATCATCGAGTGATCCATCCCCTGTCGGCCACTCCCAACTTCCGGCAAACAGAGGCTTGGGACACTCAGAGCATGGTATTCCTATCAGTTCCTGACTTAAGACCAACTGAAGTGTCTGCTGGGTAGGGAGATATACAGACTTGAATTCCACTTTAGGGTTTAGGGTTAGGACCAGATCTGCTGATGGGTAGAACAGGGTCAAGTTGGTGAGCTAGGATAAGAAGTAATGGAAAACAATTACCTCTTGGGGGAATACTCATTTGGGATTGAGAAATCCATGATGCAAGTTGCGTGGCAATACATAGAGTCCTCTATGTGCATCTGACGAAAGTGCAAAATATCTAAGATCACTCTGAAACCCAGTTGGAGATCTATTAAACTGCACATGGGCTATTAATAGCATAGTTACCAAGGGCTGCATTGGACAGGAAGATTAGTATTATTCTAGCGAGAGGCTTTTTTTGGCTCCAGCTGCTTCTAGAACTTCCAAGAGCAGCCCAGGAGCTAATAATTTCTATATTGTAGGAAATGTCTGTTCACTTTACAGCTTACAAGTGTTCAATCAAATGTTCTTGTTACATCTATTCTCCACCTCCCCAAGCCAAAAGCTGGTCAAAACTGCTCTTCTGTCCTAAGCGATCTCTCGTGGGGTACCGTAGGGATGGTACCTGTGGTATTTTCACCCATTCTGCTCAATGTGTATATGAGGCAGTTAAAGAATTTAGGACTCTTCTACATACAAACTTGCACTGGTTTAATTACATTAGATTAGTTAAACCAGTGAAACTCTTGTGTGGATGCTCTTATTTCAGTTTGAGTGGCTTATTTTAGTTTAGTTTAACCCTATTTCAAACTGACTTAACCTAAACTGAAATAAACCAATCTTAAAGCAAAATAAGAGCATCCGGGCAGGGGATTGCACCCATTTAACGAAATGCAATTAAATTCACACCATTAGGTAAACTGGTGCAATTCTCTTTACAGACAAGACCTTTTGGGGAATACATGGGTTGTGGTATATTCCCTATTCATGTGATAATCTACTATATGTTTTCATCCCATTGGACCTGACTGATGCAATGGAGTGAATAACCCAGTGTCTCTAGAGGTGGGTGACGTAATATCTTTTATTGGACCAACTTCTCTCTGTGTCTTTCTGAGATCAGGATATGGATGAAAGGCAGCCCAAGCTAGACTGAAGTGATACTACTGTGTTGGGGAAACAACTGTAAGAACTGGTGAGGGAACCCCAGGAGGAAACCTTGCCCTCCTTGGAAGTGGTATGAAGAGAAGTGAGCACTTAAAAATGGAACACCCTATATCAAAAGCCAGTTCTGAAACTTTTTGGCCTAAGTACTTTGCAGGCTGCCCAGGTGCATGAACTGGTAGTGAGAATGCAAAAATCATCCAGTGCAGATGGAACTAAAAAAGCCACAAGTAAAGCCAAAAGCATCTGGAAATAAAGCAGTTGTTTCAAGTAGTTAAAGCAGACCTAGGGCTACAGAATGAATAGAATTGTCTCTCTTTCAGCAGTGGGTCACTTCAATGTGCTTGAATGTTGTAAATTGACAAGAAGATTAAAGGGGTGGAACAGAAAAGCAACAAAGGTCTTTGGAAGAGCTATATAGATAGAATCAGGTTCTTAGGGAAAGCTGTTCAAACTCAGAATAACACGTTAAAGCTTAACTTGGGAATTATCCTTTTGAAATTACTTTTCCTTTTTTTGGCTAGAGGGTTTACAGATTTAAGTGATCAGTGTTGTTTTAATTATTTGTTTGTTGAGATTAGTGAGGAACAGCAAGCTTTTAATTGTGTTTGCGCTTAAATGGTTACATGGTATGCTTGAAAGCTTCTGACATGACATCCCGACCAGCTTTGAGGAAATGTAGTCTGCTTATAGACTGAATAGACTCTAATTTCAAAAGACTATAGCAATCTCCATCTTTTTCAGGGAAAATGGAGGGTGGGACTGGGAGGGAAAAACCCTGAATCCTGGTGGGGAATGAGACAAAAAACTTAAACTGGTACATAACTTTACTCACCTGAATAGACCCACTGAAGTCAATGCAACTGGATTCACTCAGGTAGACACCCATATACTTGACTTATGTGGGGTTCCATACAGGCCTACGGGTCCAGCCATGCTGAGCCTTATGGTACAAAGGGCTCCACACAGTTGCATAGGGGTTCCGTCATGTGGATCAGTTTGCACTGACTTCAGTGGGACTATTCATATGAATAAAGTTACTCGCATGTTTAAGGCCCAGACCCTCAAAGGTATTTAGGTACCTAACTCCCATTAAAATCAACAGGAGTTAGACGCCTTTTAGGATATGGGCCTAAATGATTAAAGGATCAGGCCCTTACCTTATATGCTTTCTTATGACAGTTAATTAAATAGCCTTCTCCTACTGTTTGTTGAAATATGCCTGGTTATTTACTTCTCTCACAGAACCCGAGTGGTTGTGAATTGTAAGACATTCCCTTCTTACGTATGGCTCTGTAACAAGCAAAAGAAATATTGCATAGTGCTTGTAGGAATTAAAACAACCGCCAAGAAAGCAATTAATTTAAAACACATGTTTAATGGCATTTGTTTTTGTGCACTTTGCACAGACGCACACTAAAATCCAAAACATATACAGTAACCAGAAAAGGAAACGATTGAAATGGTGTACCCCTAGCCCTAAAAGGCACTTGCTCACACTGATACAGGAACCAGCTGTCAGGGGGTGAATTCCTTTAGGGAGTTAGGATAAAGTCAAGGAGGTAAAAATACTTTGCGTGGGAAAAATAGCTATGTCATGTATATTATATTAACAGAGAATTAAGCCAACAAGTTCACCAGTTCATACCATCTGATTTTGTGCCTCTCGAACATTTAGGTATTTGACATATTGGGGCCCTAATGAACCATTTGATAAACTCCAAAATCTGTTTTAAAACACAAAAATTTCCCAGATCAGCTCCCAAAAGTCTCTCTGGCCAGTGTTTAACCACAAGATGGGAACTAGGAGGTCCTAAGTTCTACTGCCACCTGTGACACTGGCAGGACTTTATAATACTTAGTAATTATGTGACCAGGGCCAGTGCAACCACTAGGCGAACTAGGTGGTCACCTAGGGCGCCAAGATTTGGGGGGCATCAAAAAGCGGTGCCCTGGTTCCGGGAATGCACGTGCTCCTGGCAGCCAGCTGCAAGCGCGAGCCTCCCTCCGCTCCCGTGCGCATGCTTGAGCCCAGCCCCTGGTGGTGGGACGGGGACTGGCTTCTGCAGACCACCCCAGGATCCCTCAGTGCATGAAATGCTCCCCGCCCGCCGCGAGACGCCCCCTGCCTGAGTCACAGGTGACCGCCAGGTACCCGGGGGCTGCAGGGTTGGCACGTGCAGGGGAGGGGGTATTGCACCTAGCGGGTTTAGCAACCTGAACAAGTTGGGAAGGGGCTTAGGGTACCGGGGGGGGGGGCAGGGAAGGGCTGGGCATGGTGCCCGGCCAGCCGGGGTGTATGTGCTCTGCTGACGTGCAAGACTCCGGTGCATTCTCCAGCTCTGGGACCACTGCTCCTGGGCGTCTCCCCGCCTGCACCTTTGCCTTGTCTGGCTACTTTAGGGCCCCGGTGCTGCATTCCTGCACCCCCGGAGTGGCCAGGCTGAATGCTGGCTGCTTCCAGGGCGCAGCGCTGTGTCAGAACAGGTAGGGACTAGCCTGCCTTAGCCGGGCAGCGCCGCTGATGGGACTTTTAATGGCCCGGTCAGTACTGACCAGAGCCGCCGCGACCCAGTGCCTTCCATTCCGCGACCAAGTACCGGGTCGCGACCCGCAGTTTGAAAGCAACTGCCTTAAAGTGAGTGCTTGGACTGTGGGCCCAGAGGAACTGCTGCATTGCAAAGCTTAGATGCCATCCCACTGTGACTTGAAAACAATAACAATGTCAACACTGTCCGGTTATTCATTTCTTTTCATTAAATATGTAGACTAAATAATGAAATTAATAAAT
Organism: Macrochelys suwanniensis; assembly: GCA_033296515.1. Classification (NCBI taxonomy): domain Eukaryota; kingdom Metazoa; phylum Chordata; order Testudines; family Chelydridae; genus Macrochelys; species Macrochelys suwanniensis. Next base: position 46,519,687 of record CM065780.1, read on the forward strand.
TTTCAAGCCGAACGTGTATTAATTCTAATGAACAATGCCACATTATGCAGTATTCATTTTTGAAAGTTTATAATAAGCGATGCTCCAGGGGGAGGGGGGCGCGCAAGGTGGAAGTTTCGCCTAGGGCGCAAAATATCCTTGCACCGCCTCGTATGTGACATTTTACAAACATCGTTTATTAAGTTGCATTGCAATGTCAAGACTGGTACATTTCTTACTAATGGGAAGAGGGAACAGAGAGGTGAAAGAAAATAGCATAGGAGACAGAATATAAACAAAGAGGAAAGAGAAAAGGGGAGGGGGTGGAAAGATGAAAACAAGACTAAATTCATCTGGTTAAAGAGTAGGCCAGACCTTCAGCTTCTGTAAACTGGCATGCCTCCACTGAAGTCAATGATGCTAGCTGAAGATCTTGTACAAATCGCTGCCTTTTTAGGAACATAATTCAGGCAGAAGTGTCAGGAAAGGCAAAATCATCTAATGGAAGGGAACAAAACTGAAAACAGGTCTGACACTGAAGGACAAGGAGGAAGGAGAAGGGAAGAGAAGAGCTGCCCCTGGATAAGGGGTAGTGCTCTGCATTCCCATATGAGATATCCAAGTTTAATTATAGGACTCTCATTTTTGCTCTCCATGCTGGCACAAAACACATTCAGCCTGAGATGGAAGGGTAGGGACATAGACTCATAGACTTTAAGGCCAGAAGGGATCATTATGATCATCTAGTCTGACCTCCTGCACATTGCATGCCACAGAACCTCACACATCCATTCCTGTAATAGACCCATAACATACCTTGTACAACTCAATTAATTCCCTTCTAGCTGATTAAGTATAAAATTGATAGGTATTTGAAAGAATCCCAATCCTTTTTCAGCTCTGGTGGCTCCAAGCAGAAAGGTTAAAAGGGAAGAAACAGTGAAAAAGCTTCAATATCAGTATGGATGTGGCAGTCTAAAAGTACCTGACAAAGTCAGAGAGATTAATGGAACTGGGTTCTTCAAGACGCTCAGTATGGAATTTAGAGATTTCTAGCTCTAGGTCACATGATGTTTGAATATGGACTTAGTCCTTAATGACCAAAGCTCATTGTTATCCAATTGTCTCCAGCCTGTCTGAAATAAGTTGTTGGCCTCGCTCCATAAAATCATTACCACCCCAACTGGCCCCTCTGTGCCCCACTGGCAGTTTCCACAAAGGGTATGTCATCACTGAAGACAAGGCAATCCAAAGTGCCGGGGATGCTTGATCCCTGGCCCTGCCACAGGCCCCACCCCCACTCCACCCTTTCCCCCAAGGCCTTACCTCTGCCCCATCTCTTCCCACCCCCGTTCCACCTCACCCCACCTCTTCCAGCCCAGTTTTGCCCCCTCCCCGAGCGTGCTGCGTCCTCGCTCCTCCCTCTTCCCCACCCAGCCTCCTGTATGCTGTGAAACCGCTGATTGCGGCAGGTGCGAGGAAGGAGGGGAGGTACTGATCTGTGGGGCCTGCCAGTGGGCAGGAGGCCCTGGGGGGTGTGAAGGTGCTAATGGGGGGCTGCCAGTGGGTGCTCAGCACCCACCATTTTTTCCCTGTGGTGCTCTAGACCCGGAGCAGCCCCGGAATCAGTGCCTATGGTCTGGGTTCAGCTTTTTAACTCACCTGCTTTGTAGTGAGGATACAGGCTAAATCACTTGAGTGCTGATAGTCCTCAGCTGGTTAAAAACCAGGGAACAAAGGGTAGGAATAAATGGTAAATTTCACAATGGAGAGGGGTAACTAGTGGTGTTCCCCAAGGGTCAGTCCTAGGACCAATCCTATTCAACTTATTCATAAATGATTTGGAAGAAGGGGTAAACAATGAGGTGGCAAAGTTTGCAGATGATACTTTAGTTAAGACCAAAGCAGACTGTGAAGAACTCCAAAAGGATCTCACAAAACTAAATGATTGGGCAACAAAATGGCAAATGAAATTTAATGTGGATAAATGTAAAGTAATGCACATTGGAAAAAATAACCCCAACTATAAATACAATATGATGGGGGCTAATTTAGCTACAACTAATCAGGAAAAAGATCTTGGCGTCATCGTGGATAGTTCTCTAAAGATGTCCATGCAGTGTGCAGAGGCAGTCAAAAAAGCAAACGGGATGTTAGGAATCATTAAAAAAGGGAAAGAGAATAAGACGGAGAATATCTTACTGCCCTTATACAAATCCATAGTGCGCCAACATCTTGAATACTGCGTACAATTGTGGTCTCCTCATCTCAAAAATGATATACTGGCCTTAGAAAAGGTTCAGAAAAGGGCAACTAAAATGATTAGGGGTCTGGAACGGGTCCCATATGAGGAGAGATTAAAGAGGCTAGGACTTTTTAGCTTGGAAAAGAGGAGACTAAGGGGGGATATGATAGAGGTATATAAAATTATGAGTGGTGTGAGAGGAAGTGAATAAGGAAAAGTTATTTACTTGTTCTCATAATAAAAGAACTAGGGGCCACCCAATGAAATTAGTGGGCAGCAGGTTTAAAACAAATAAAAGGAAGTTTTTCTTCACACAGCGCACAATCAACCTGTGGAACTCCTTGCCTGAGGAGGCTGTGAAGGCTAGGACTATAACAGGGTTTAAAAGAGAACTGGATAAATTCATGGAGATGAAGTCCATTAATGGCTATTAACCAGGATGGGTAAGGAATGGTGTCCTTAGCCTCTGTTTGTCAGAGGGGGGTGATGGATGGCAGGAGAGAGATCACTTGATCATTACCTGTTAGGTCCACTCACTCCGGGGCACCTGGCATTGGCCACTGTCGGTGGACAGGATACTGGGCTGGATGGACCTTTGGTCTGACCCAGTACGGCCTTTCTTATGTTCTTATGTTCATATGTTCTCCAGTGCTTTCCCACAATTTCCAGAAGGACAGACAAGGTTCTCCCATAATTCAGAGATTCATCTTAGCTGCACAAAAAGCCATGAACTATGGCCCCAGAATTCCTTCAAGACAGAGACACATACACAAGGGAGTGCAACACCACACTAACTCCACTATGGCTTTGTAGTGTAGCTGCTGATGCCTGAGCTACGCTAACCCTGGCGTCGATCAGAGAGGCTAACTCTGCAGAGAAGACATAGCCAGAGAGGCCACAGAATGCAGAAATATGGAGACTGAACTAACCTGTCACTCCTTTAAGTGAGTTGCCTGGGCAGTCATGTACTTCATTCTCAGTACTACCTTTTCTGGGGATAAAGAGAGAGTGTTAGTGTCCAGTGCTGTTAGGCTGATACCTTTCACAAGAGCAGTAGCACATCGTTTCTGTAAAACACTTGTTTTTAAAATATCAAATGATCTTCAGCTCTTGGCTGGTAGACAGAAATGTTTCTTAAAGGCCTAGTTTTGAAAAATTTAGATCTCAAACTAAAGTTTAGTTCTCAGATTTTATCATAGGATGGACCACATTTTAAAAGAGAGGTTGTCTTGGGCACCACCATATGTAACCTAAATATTTCTGCCTGTATATAAACCATGGCCCCACATGTCTTGAAGCTGGGTCTACATTGGTCTTAGACAACTATTGCCTCCCTGCTCCCAACCAGCAGCTCTCTACTTACCACCTTCGTGTCATGAGAGACCATGAAGATACATCTGGGAGGGCTTCCCTGGGCCTAATTGGAAGGAGGAACACTATGAACACTGATTGGTCAGGGCTTCCTATTTAAACCCAAAGAGAGGCACAGGAAGTTGCCTGCACAATTGGGCTCTCTGTGGCTGTTACATTGGAGCCAGTCTTCTTGCCTGACTCCTGGTTTATGATCCTTGCACCTGGTCTCTGAATCTGTCTTTCACCTGAGGCTCGACACCGACTCCTGCTCCAACCACTAGACAAGGGCCGGCTGCCTATATCTTGGCCACAACAGTATGTTTATTCCAGGGGAGCTCCTCTGATTGTATCCCAGAGTATCTTCCAATTAAGTGGCTGAAGCATAATAACAACTTGCTGCTGTAAGTCACATGATATTTCCGCAGTGTCTGGTTAGCTACTTTACAAAGGTTAAAAAAAAAGAAAAAAAGGGGGGGGGGGGGTTCACAGAGTAATCAAAGATTTCAAAAAACAATTTAACAGAGATTTCCACAATAGCATGAGTCACCAAGGGAACTCAAAGCCATAAAGCCATAACACAAATAGTGAATGTGTGTTCTGTTAACACAGTTTTGTTTGGATAAGGATTAAAGAGGGAAGGGTGTGAATTTCTAATTAGCAAAAATACTGATCTCAAGCAAATGCCAGCAGAGCAAATATCTATGCATTCAGGTCAAGTTTACAGCTTGATTTAAGTATATATTACCACATTCATGATGAGGCTTTGCTTATCTCAAACGGTTTAAAACTAGCAGTTAAGAGATACTTTGGGAGTGCTCATGAATTTCCTCTTTAAGTAAAAATCCACCATTTTCACAGCAAAATGTTCTTATTTTTACAGAGGACACTGACTACAGGTGTACAGGACCACAGTGACCATTTCTCACCTGGAAACCTGCCCTTGCTTTTCACACACAAAGAGAGAAAAAAACAATCCATCCTTTTTTTCACCCAACTATAAATATTTTATCTTTCTCTTGGGACAAAATGTTCTTCCACAGTTCCACTTACAAACTCTGACCCTAATCTTGCAGACACTTATATATGTGCATAACTACTTCCCAGTGACTTAAATGGGACTGCTCATATAAATAAAAGTATGCACATATATATGGGTTTGCAATATATGAGCTTATAATAAGAATAACTGGCATTTATAAAGTGCCTCTGAGCACTTGACAAACTCATTTACAAACTGGGAGCCAAATCTGTAGTTCCTTAATGAATCATTGCTTAGGCAAGACTCAAGTATCAGAGGGGTAGCCGTGTTAGTCTGGATCTGTAGAAGCGACAAAGGGTCCTGTGGCACCTTATAGACTAACAGAGGTATTGAAGCATAAGCTTTCGTGGGTGAATACCCACTTCTTCGGATGCAAGCAGTGGAAAACTGCTTGCATCCGAAGAAGTGGGTATTCACCCACGAAAGCTTATGCTCCAATACCTCTGTTAGTCTATAAGGTGCCACAGGACCTTTGTCGCTTAGGCAAGACTGTGGCCATATCTTCACTGCCAAAAAATTGTGTTTTCACATCAACATAGTGATCTCAAGGTAGAAATAGACCTGCTCAAATCCTAGTGGAGTCAAGGCTTGGGTAGTTTTTACTTGGTGGTAGCTAGTCACGTTGAACCCAAAGAGGGTTATATAGGGTTCACCCTGACTAACTACATCGAGATAAAAACGACCTGCTTTGCCTCTGCTAGGATCTTACACTGAGAGTGGTATCTCAAATTACCTATCTCAATGTAAAAACACACCTTGATTTGTAGTGCAGATATAGCCACATTGACTTATTAACCCCATAAGCAGTGGTCAGAATTATTTTTATTTTTTTTGTGTGGCAGGCAGTGCTGCTGGATGTAGTTGTGTCCGTACACAGGGGTCAATCTGTCCTCTTCACAGACCAGGGATGGGGAACTGTAATTGCAAGTCTTTTTTCCAGCATCCCCACAACCTGGGGAAAGGACTATGTCACAAATGTCTTACTTCTGTAAGAAGTACCCCTCACTATGGCTGGCGTTCACCACAGCAGCTGAAATTTCACCAGATCTTATTCAGAGAGGGCTCAGAGATGCTGACAGACACTTGTTCGCTCATCTGGAACGTACAGATAAAACTTTCTCTTTTGCGTGTCTCCCCTGGAGGGATGGCATCATCACTTGCTTTCAGAGCTGCTGAGCAGGAAGGAGGTAGCATTGAACTGCACGTTATTATTTATTTGTATTGTAGTAGCAACTAGGGCCCCAAGCAGGGGGAGGGAGATGGCACCTGACCCAATAAGTTTGTTACGCTCCCGGACTACGGATGGTTTTAATACTGGGGGTTTATTAAACTTAGCACTAAAAAAACCCAAATACAAAACTCAACCCCATATAAACACAGCTTGCACAGCCTCACTCCTACTCTGTCACACTGGTGCACACCAAAACTTTCCTAGGACCCCTCATGCTTCCGAGCTGTGTCCCCTTTAACCCCATCAGCAGAACTACTTAAAGTGCCAGGGCACGGATAAATATAACTTGGCATTCAATTATGAATGCTACACTTACAATCTAATATGCCTCCATTGCCAGCTGGGTCCAGCTAAGGGCTGCTACTGCTTCCACACCTGTGGCCTTTTAAAAATGTAAACAAGGGTGATGTTGAATACAAGTGAAGATGGGCCTGGGGAGGGATGTCAAACCCGCCCATCTAAATTTCAAGGCATTTTCTCTTTTAATACTGTCAGTTGCCTAATTTGGCCATTAACTCCTAGTTTCAAAATGTTAAGCTATCTATCTATGCAGTAAAATGAATAACTTCTTTTTGGGTTGGTTTTCTTCTTTCTGTACCTTTTCTGTTCCTATCTTCCAAATCCTTCTATTACTCCATGTGCCTTCTCTTCAGTCTTGTACAGTGTCTGTGTTTCCTCTCCTGCCATACGTATAAATCTTCTAGGAATGTTTCTTAGACCATGTCTATACTACAGAACTTACAGGGGCGCTGCTGTAAGATCTCCCATGAGGCCGCTCTATGCCAACAGGAGAGAGCTCGCCTGTGTCGGCATAATTAAACCAACCCCAACGACTGGCAGCGGCTATGTCGACAGGAGAGCATCTCCCGCCGTCATAGCGCTGTCCACATCAGCGCTTCTGTTGGCGAAATGTATGTCGGTCAGGGGTGTGTTTTTTCACACCCCTGACCGACAAGTTTTATTGACAAAATTGCTAGTGTGGTCATAGCCTAATACTATTTTTCTGTCTCTAAAGCCCTGACTAAAATTTGCATTGGTGTTATAAGTGTAGTGATACAAACCCCTAATGTAGATTTATTCCTACCTCTCCCTGTCCCTCTCCATCCCCTCTTCACCCATTGGCTTGCAGGTGCGGGGAGTAGCAGACTTCTGTGCCTGAGCTGGCAATCCGAATAGGCCACGGAGAGGGCCTGCATGACTTGTAGGGACAAGTGATGATTTTGCTTGTATTGTGATTGAGTTATTCAGTGAATTGTCAATGTAGCTCTTCCTTGGTGGTTGACATCTTGCAGAATTAACAGTTTTAGGGAATAATCCATAAACCCAGATGAAAGGGGTAAAACCATATCTCATTTTATCTGAGGCAAGCCTCTCAGTAAGTCATTCATACTCACTTGTCACCTCTGTTCTTTTCCCTCCACTCTGTCACTTTGCCTGCTAATGGGAGAGTTTTATGTGTACATTAACATTACTGAGATATCAAGCTGCTCTCTCAAAAAACATTATATCATCAACAAGTGAGATTAGAGGGTTTCCCCTAAGATTTTTCACTGTTAGGCAGGGACAGAAATGCCTGATCCACACATCCTGCTCCATATATAGTACTTTGCTAACAGACTCAGTTGTAGGGATGCAAAAACTTGGATGGAAAGCTGCCATCTCAGAAATAGCATCTCTAATAACTTACAACAAAGCCCCTGCTGAATCAGTGTTGTGTGACAATGTGATATTACAGCTACTTTAGGGGAGATACTTTTGGCAAGGAGCTATATAATAAGCTTACAGGACTGTTGTCACTTTGTGACAATCTGAAGCCTAGAATGTCCGATGAGTCAGTGTGAAGCAATGAAAACAACTATAAGCCTGGTTGAGAGCTTTTTGTTTAGCATATCACGAGGTTCAATCACCACTGGGATTTGCGGTCTGTTGCCATCCAAAAGTTTTTAGCTATTTTTTTGCCTTTTTACACTTTACAAATTACACCCATGTGGCATCATGGGCTTTCATCGGTAATAGGATATGCAATCTAGGTATATATAGGTAATAGAATATGCAAAATAATGTTGCAGACATAGATAATGAGATAAGTCAGGCCAACAAAAACATACAGGCTACTGCACTCACATTACTCCAATTTTTGGAGACAGTTGTGCTGTATAGATCTGTCCATCTTTTAGTTGATCAATATGGTGAGTGTAAACCTGTGTGATTCTCAAACTGTGTATAGACCAGCTCTAATAGACAGCTCTAAACTTGTCTTCACTACGGATTTATAGTGGAATAATTATGCCAGCACTAACTTTCCGCATGTAGACAGGTCCCACATGTTCTTTTTTTTTTTTTTTTTTTTTTTAAAGGAAAAGCCCTATGGATGCAAAGAAAATCTGCCACATCCTGAATGTGACCTGATTCACTGCTGAATTCCTGAGATTGCAAAATGGCAGCCTGAAACAATAGTTTTGCCAGAAGTGAGAACTAAACCCATTCTTGTCAATGGGGTGTTTTGTCTGGAAGGTAATTATGACAATTTAAATATCAACAATGTTAACGATTTCACCGTTAATCATTGTTTATCCATCACTGCTGGACTTTGTGGGTGGGTGGGATTGGTGGGGAGGTTTGACTGCCATCAAACAGTCCTAAACCAAAGTTCAACCTTCCAGATTTCAAGTCCTCATCTCCCCTGCCCACAATGCAAAAAGAAAGAGGAGATGAAAAGCCTCTTCCTAATGCCAAAACCCCAGACCAACCGCCTGCTCATTTCAGGGCACTAGAAAGCCCTGACTACCCTTTACCCAGCTATGAAAATTGTGTGGCTTTCCTCTTGAGCTTCTACACTGAAATTTTGCATTATCTTTGCTGCACACTGAAAAGTGAAAATTAGGGGGCAGCATTAAAGTTCAGTACAGGTTTTACATTTAAAACATATCGAACAGCAGACACTGCACTGAAAGTATTATTTGGTTTCATGTTTAAATCAATAAAAAAATGCTGCATTTGAATTTTATTTGCAGCTGCCTCAGAACACTGAGTTCAGTGCAAAATTCAGCATGCACTGCAGCAGCTTCATAAATCAGGGGGCAGTCCTATAGACTTTAGGTCCAGTGTGTTACATTACATGGGGCCCTGCACATGCCGAGTCCACTCCTGGACTCTCCCATTGAGTCAGAGCATGCATAGCAATGATTAGTTATTCACTTGGGATCAGACTGTTATATCATAGGCCTTGTCTATGCTGAAAAGGGTTTGCTGGTATAGCTATATGGGCAGAGCTAGGCTTTGTCTACAGTAAAAAGAGTCTGCAATTATAGCAACACTGGCAACCCCTCTAGTGGAGTGCTTTTGCGGGTATAGTTTATACCAATTCCCTGAATGGAATAAACTATACCGGCAAAAGAACTTTTTTGCTGGTGTAACTGTCTACATAGCATAGCTGTGTCGTGTTGGGATGTGATTTTTTCACACTCCTAATGAACGATATATGCTGGTAAAACTTTCTAGTGTAACCAGGCCTCTGTCATTAATAGGTAACAATATCATATTGCTGCATACAGAGAGCTCTTAACTTGTCACAGCTGTGCAAGCCAATTACTCACATGGCTATGTTGCGAGCAGTGCTTTACAATGACAAGGAACCTTACGGAATGAGGTGACATTGCACTTAGTTACCAGTGGAGCACAGTGAAAAATTATGTTTGTTGTGAAAACAGGGACAGAGAAGTTGCATGAATGTGTGACTCAGACTGTGCTGCTAGTTGTTACTCACTGTACCCAAAAGTGTCAAATTTTGAATAACAAAGGTAACTTTGTAATGTCTTCCCAAACCACAAGCTAGAATACAGGATTAAATAATAATGACAAACAACAGAAGCTATCAGGGGAAAGGAAAGATGATGTTTTGGCTGGAGGAAAGAAAAAGTCTACAAGCTATTAAATGAAATCTAATCTGTTTTCCTCTCTCCACAGGAGTGTAGGGCTGAAGTGTAATTGCTATTACTGAAATATGGCTTTCTTAGCATGGAGTTCTAGAACTAACCTTTGCTATTAAGTAATTTGTGTTTATTTTGTGGCCAACAGCCGCCTTTGCTTCTGTGGCAAAGTATGTCAGAGATTCCATTCTAGAGCTCTCTTTTTTATCCCTATTAAGGCTTTATCCCTATTAATTGCTGAAAGTTCAAGTATCCAGGTCCAGTTTGGGCCACCCTCCCTTGGCTGGGACAGGTCCGGCTGGGGTTGCATTCGGGCTGCCCCTCCCCCAGCACATCCTGGCCAGGAGGGTTCCCCGAGCACCTGTGTGGCACTAGCTTACAGGGAAATTAGCTACCAACCCAATCAACTTTCCCCACCCATTGAGGCAAGGGAGTGGCATTTTTTAGTACTTGAGGCCTGGTCTACACTACAAATGTTTACCGGCAAAACTTGTTTCTGTTGGCACAGCCTTTTATGTGTCCACATTCTGTTTTGAATCCTGCTGATAAAACCCTGAACTTTTGCTGGTGAAGTTAAACCAGGTCCCCAAGCAACCTAAGCTTTCCACCAGTACCATCCTACTGGCACAAGGCCTGTGTGGACAGAGAAGTATCTCTACTGGTACAAGCAGTCCTCCAGCAACAAGCCCACAATGCATCTGTATCTACAGCAGTGACCACTCTGGTGAAAGGTAAAATATTTGTTAAAACAAAAGGTAAGCAGTAAAAATGAGCTTTCAGGGCTGATGTATCATTATTTTGAACATGAATTTTGCCACTTGGGCTTCTCCCCAAGCAAACTTGTCATCCCTTCTATGACAAGAATGAAATAAAACAGGTGATGGAGCAGAAGGGCTGCTGATATTTAATTCTTCTTAAGTTCTGCAGTGCTCAATAAATCCACACAGCCACAGGGTGGCTACATCTGCTTTCCCACCATCAATCTCGTAGTACAGGAGATCTCATGGACAAGAATGAGCCTTCTAATCTCAATCCAAGTGAGAGAACTATCTGCACTAAAGAGCAGTGGTACGCAAACCCAGTGCTGGTACGTTACAACGTGGATGACACTACTCATTTCTAATGCCATTATCAATGCCTTCCCAAGCTTGATATGATAAACAAAGCCCTCAATTCCTCAGAGATCCTGGTAGAGGGAGGAGCTATGTTAGGAATCTCCACAAGAAACCCAAGGCTGGTCTACACGTAAGTTTTATGGGTATAACTATTTCAGTTAAGGGTATGATTTTTTTTAAACAAAAATGATTATTTGAGTAAAAGTTCTAGTGTGGATGCAGTTAAACTGGTATAAAGCTCTCTATACCAGCATAGTTTATTCCTTTTCCTATTTGGGACTAGCTATACCACTGTAAAGCACCTTTATACTGATATAACTGTGCCCACACTACGGGGTTGTACCACTTTAACTATATTGGTATAGTTACAGTGGCACATCTTTCTAGTGTTGACAGAGCTTTAATATGTATTTCCTACCCATCACCCCACAGCGCAGATCAGGGGTTGGCAACCTTTAAGAAGTGGTGTGCCAAGTCTTCATTAATTTAAGGTTTCACGTGCCAATAATATATTTTACATTTACCAGGGCCTGTGGATAGAACCCCAGACTGGCAGCGGGCTGAGCAGGGCCAGCGGCCGGGACCCCAGACTGGCAGCATTGGCGGCAGACTGAACCCAGACCAGCAGCGGGCCCCTGCCAGCCTGGGTCCTGGCTACAGCCCTGCTCAGCCCGCTGCTGGCCCATGGTTCCGTCCATCCAGGCCGGCAGCGGGCTGAGTGGGGTCAGCGGCTGGGACCCCACGTTAGCAGCATGCTGAGCCACTCAGCCCGCTGCTGGTCTGGGTTTCCCTCCACTGGCTCCTGCCAGCCGGGGTCCTGGCCGCCAGCCCTGCTCAGCCCGCTGCCGGCTTGGGATTCAATTCACCCATGCTGGCACTGGGCTGAGCGGGGCCGGCGGCTGGGACCCTGGCTGTCAAGGGGCCTGCGGCCGGGACCCCAGACCGGCAGCAGACTGAGCAGCTCAGCCCGCTGCTGGTCTGGGGTTCCATTCACCCAGCCGGCAGCGGGCTGAGTGGGGCCGGTGGCCAGGACCCCAGTTTAACTGCATCCAAACTAGAGCTTTTACTCGTATAATCATTTTTGTTTTAAAAAAATCACACCCCTGCCAGCCAGGGTCTCAGCCGCTCAGCCCGCTGCTGGCCTGGGATTCTGTTCACCCAGGCTGGCAGCGGGCTGAGCAGGGCCAGTGGCCAGGACCTCGGCTGGCAGCAGCGTGCCATTAAAAATCGGCTCGCGTGCCACCTTTGGCACGCTCACCGTAGGTTGCCGACCCCTGGCATAGATCAAGGTTTTATCTCCAGTTACCAAAAAACAAAACAAAACAAAAGTACCATGAACTGAGAAATTATAAAAACTTCAATATGTCACAAAAAGTCAAACAAAAAGCATTTCTGTGAAGACTTCCTATAGCAGCAGTTGTAGTTGGAGCAGATTGTTTAAACTTTTCAAAGCAGCAGCCACCTAATAAGTCAGATGGCATTGGCTGTGCTATGGTATTTTAAATGTGCTGTGATCCAAATGAATAACAATGTAATTGCGCATCAAAGCCCTGCACCCAACAAATGGTCACATCAGGTTGCTGTTCAGTTAGAGTGAAAAGCTGAAATGACAAAGCCAACTACATATATTTTTTTACATTTAAACATATGGGAAGAGAACAGGTCTTGTCAACACAAACTGTCCTGCAAGGCTGCAGCTTGGCACCAGCTCCAGCTGTGCACAACAGGCATTTCCCCTCAAGCCGACAGCACTATGCACAAGACACTGAAGAGGATCAGCATCTTTCTTGATCCACTCCTTAAAGATCACTTAGTGGTGCGCGAGCTTTGTCAAGGAAATATAGTATGATCCTAAAGTCACATTGTGAGATTAAAACAGGTTTTTTTAAAAAAGCAGTGGGCATTTTATTCAGAGTTAAAGATAAATTACTATCCCTCACTTTTGCTAGCAAAAAGGAACAAAGGTAAGTAGACGGTCCAATCAACCAAAGTCCTGTGAAGTTGTATCATCTCTCTCTCAGGGTTTGTATGCTCATGTAAGTTATACCACTTTAACTATATCAGGATATAGTTGCATCCGATGAAGTGGGTACTAACCCACGAAAGCTTATGCTGAAATAAATTTGTTAGTCTCTAAGGTGCTACAAGTTTTTCTCTCTTATTTTCGTATATCAGGATAGTTAAAGCAATTCAACCCCCCTACCATGGATGCAATTATATTGGTAAAATGGTCTTTATACTGGTAGAGCTATTCCCATATAGGGGAGGGAATAAGTTATACCACTGTAAGGCATCTTTATATTCGTATAACTATTAGTTGCTAGGAGTGTGGGGTCTTTCTACTATTCTCCTTCCTGGAAAGATTTAAGTTTGACTGTAATTTTATTTTTTTAAATTACAGTCCTTTTCAGAATGAAATACATTTTAAAAACTCAGAACGAGTGTAGCTGTTTTGTATCATCCTATCCAGGTTTTGAAGCCACATTCTAAGTGTTGAGTGAGCATTCCCTACTGTTTACCATGCAAAAGGTAAGAAAGCTGAAGCAGTCGGAGCATGACCATGCATCCAGACTGTCCCAGTGTGCAGAGGTGTTCAGACCAACATTTGGCTTCATGCCCCATCTTTAAGCTTGTCTTGACTGCTGTAAAATCTGGACTGATTGCCCCAGAGGCACTTTATTAACCTATTGAGATAATATCTATATTAGTAATGATATTAGGAAAGAAACTACAGTAAAGTTGGAAGAAATTCAGACCCAATTTAAGATTTCTGTACTATATTTGATGAAATTATTGCCAATGATGGCAAAGTTGTACTGCAACTGGTAACCAAATGAAGTCTGGCTACTGCTTGGGAGGTAATTCTAAGAGGATAGAGAAGCAGCAACTGTCCAGATATAAAATATTTATAGAAAATGAAGTATTTCCTACTCCAAAATTAAGAGTAGTTTGTGGAAGAGTAGTCGCAAGAACCAGCCTTTGTGGGTCTTCAAAGACTAGAAGAAGAATGGTCTTGTGATTTAGACTCAGCAAATCTAGGATCAATTCCTACATCAGCAAAAGACTTCCTGACCTTGGACAGATCACTTCAACTCTGTGCCTCACTTTCCTATATGTAAAATGGAGATAATACAGCTTACTTTCTCTCCACCTTTATCTTGTTTATTTTAGACTGTAATCCTTTCACACCTGGGACCATCTCTTTTTATGTCTGTTCAATGCCTAGCTCAGTGATACTGTATTATTAATAATAATGTGATGCCCCGAACCACACGGCCTCCCCGTTTGATGTTTGTTCAGTCAGCAGATCAGGAAAATTTAGAAGGAAGTCAGCAGCTCTAGTAAGCTTCCACTTATGTATTTTTGTGATTAAAGTGAATGTTGCTAACTGTGCTTATTAGAAATAAAGACAAACCATGCTCTTAGAGGTATGTACTGCATAGCAGCAGACAACTTGTTTAATAATTATTAATTTAAAGTGCAACCTAGTGAAATGTTGACTTGTCAGGCCTAAATTCTTGGCACATGAAAGCTATTCTTCGAACAGATTTCGGTTACTCAAAAGTTTGCTAATGTACATACATGGGGGAATCAAATAGATTGGACCATGCAAGTCCCAGGAACAGCCATATTAAGATTTATTAAGTACTTTTTTCCTTGGAAGGAAGGGGAAGGTGTTCAGAGATTAAAAGAGCATTAAAAGTTTATAAGAACAAGACAATAGCTTACAATTTACAAAGTTAGTAAGTTTTTACAGCAAAAGATAGTAAGCATAGCAGTGTAGAAGTTTGTAGATTGGTTCAGATCTTTGGTTCACTATAAAATTCTATAGCTTGCTCCAATGTTTAAGAGCCCTAAATTTTGTTCAAGCAGCAGTAATGATAAAATAGCATAAGCAATTCTGCATTGAAGTTGACTGATGTTTGTTGGAGTTTTGTGCTTTTTTGTGGTCTAGGCGGCTCAGTAAATTTGACCTGATGTACTGTGGTTGGCCAATATTTATTGGCCAGACAAGGCAGACCCAGTTTGCAGATATCGTGGGTGAAATTCTGGCTGCATTGAAGTCAATGACAAAACTCCCATTGAACTCAACGAAGCCAGAATTTTCCCCACACTATTTAGTTGTTGTTTTTTTAAAAGCAAACACATCACAACACTCTCCCCTCAAACACACATGAAAACTGAAAACGTTGAAAGTTATAATTTGACATTTGCCCTTTTACATGCTAATTAAGTATACTGGGTTCCATTTCTGCTGTATTTCTTTCTAGCTACCCAAGCCAGTGTTGTATTACCACACTATGGTGATATGGGAGGTTTATTGTCTTTAAACACAACCTGCATTAAGCCCTGTTTTCCTCCCTCCCATGCCTTTACATTTTAATAAAGGAGCACGGAGTAGCAGTGCTGCACAAGCGCCACTACCTTCGACCTGAACACTTGTCTTCACTACTGCTGCCACAGGTTTTGGGGTAGGTCCTTTTGATTACCAAACTGCTAATGGTAGTTAAGGGGACTAGGAAGAAAGTCATTATTTAGAACTGGGCTGCTTTACTCTAGATAGCTCTTTATTTAAAAGAAGGGGGAAAAAAGTCTCCTAGTCACCACTACAGAGCCTACCCAGGAGGGCAGTAAAGATTTTAGCACTGAAGACTCAGAATGTGGTACAGGAATTGGGGTGAATGCCCCAAGAGCAAAGAGAAGTAGTGGTGAGAAATTAGCACAAACAGAAGTCAGCTCTCTAACTTTGAGGACTGCTCTACATCTAAAACTTGGGTCAAATTAGCTTCATCATCAGGGTTGTGAAAAATTTCATACTCTGCACAACAGAGTTAAGTTAACCTAATCTCCACTGGAGATACAGGGCTTGTCTTCACTACAGGTGTAAGTCAACCTAAGTTATGGTACTCCAGCTACGTGAATAATGACGGAGCTGAGGTCGACTTACCCCAGTTTCTTCACTGTGCTGCGTCAATGAGATACTCTCTTTGGTCTACTTCCCTTACTCCTCTCGGAGAGCTGGAATACCGGGGTTGACCGGAGAGCTCTCTGCCGTTGATTTAGCTGGTCTTCACTAGACCCGCAAAATCGATCCCTGCTTCACTAGACCTGCAAAATCGATCTCCCTGTAGTGAAGACCAGCCCACAGTTAAGTTGATGGAAGTATTATTCCATTGACCTAACTACAGTGAGTCTCAAGTGGTGGTAGCAAGTGTCTACACCAGGCCTGCACAACATGTGGCCTGGGAGCTGCATGCGGCCCGCGTGGGCTCACTGTGCGGCCCCCGGGAGGGTGAGTAGGTGGGCTCACTGTGTGGCCTGCGGGGGTGAGTAGGCAAGCGGCGGGGTGGGGCAAGCCAACGGCCGGCGGGTGGGCAGGGTGGTGAAGAGGCCAGTGGCAGGCTGGGGAGTGAGGGTGAGCCAGCGGCAGGGGGCGGGGGCAGTGGCAGAAGGTAAGAGGCCAGCAGTGGGCAGGCAGGTGATCAGGTCACCCTACGCGCACTGTTTCTTTCCCCCTCTACAGGCTTCCACATCCCAGTGCTGGGGAAGGAGGGGTTGTTTCCAAGGGGCGGGCGGCGCTGGGTGGGAGGTTGTTTCGGCGGGGCTGGTGGGTTTCGGCCCTCAGCTGTTTTCTTTGGAGTAATATGGCCCTCGCCGCTTTACGAGTTGTGCAGGCCTGGTCTACACTATTGCAGAGTAGCTGTGGCACTGCCACTATATAGTGTAGTGTATATAGTGTAGTGTAGGGTCTGCCAGTGGTGTACACATTCAGCAGTTTTATAAAGTGGCTCTTAAACAATTAAATAATCACTACAAAAATGTATTCTAAAGTTAGCTAACTTGGGGTAAAATCATACTGCAGACAAGGCATCTTGTAATTTCTTGCAATTTGGCATGTCAAATTAAAGACTGTGGGGCACCTTGGAGTTAATGTGATCTACTACCTAGTATGAACGCTACATACTGCCTTTTCTGCACTAGGATTTTACCTCAATTAGATAACTTATCGCTACAAAAAAGTGTGTTCCGAAGTCATGTGGCTGTGATGTTTTAAGGGGGGTGGGAATTATATAGGCTCGGATCAGCCAGTCATATGACACTTTTTGGATCATGATTTGTGTTTTCTATTAAGCAATCTCTAGAAGGTTTTTTTGGTGCCAACAATTAGAATTGTTATATGGAACTATAATTTATAGTAGTCTTCCCACGTTCACTTCACTGTAAAACTTGGAATTCAAGGATAAGGAATATATCATGTACATTGGGTAGGAATTTACTATATTCCATTTCAGAGTCAATAAAGAGAACCCACTTGCACAGTTTAAGTGGTTGTCCTACCTTTCATATTTGCAGCTAAAACTGAAATATTACATCTTTTGTATATTAGTCTTCCCACTAAACTATTTCTTTAGTATTATCTTACTATGTTTTTGAATGAAAGCTATTTAAAAAACCTCACTCCACTTCTGGGAAAGTCTTATGAAATTAAATAGAGATGAAATCAGTAGAGTTATATAGCAGTTATTCTAAAAAAACCTACATAAAACGGAGAGAACAATACTGTACATCTTTGCTATACATTTTAAAAATCAAAACATCCTGTAGATCCCTACCGCGGAATTCTCCCTTGAGTTCCATGGGACTGTTAAAAGAGTTGATAAAAACCAAACAGCACTATTAAAATTCTACCGGACTTTTCCCATGGGAAAAAAGATGTCTGACGATAAATTAAAAATAAAATCTTGATTACAAGCACAGAGACAAAACAGAACTTTTCTATTCTGCGTTCATACCATAAAATAGAATATAAACAGTGTAAAAAACCAGGTATGTTCTGTTGGCTGCAGTTTAGAACTCATGGAAAGTATTCGGAGAATCTCCTCTTCATATTTGTCTTCATCTGAAAGGAAGAATGAAACAAGTAGCTCTTTCAATGGTGAACTTGCACATCTTCTGGTTTTATTAAAAAAACTTGAGTCCCTGGAATGCATTTCTGCTGGGCAGTCAGTAGCACATGGTGTTTAAAGGAGGTGTGAATAGCTGCTAATACTGGACATTCACAAGATAAAAGAGTCTGAGCTTTTCCAGTCCTCACTATCATTCAGTCTGTAAACTCTAAATAGCTGGCAGAAGTGAAATTCTTTAACTGCAGGTCATCCAATTTACTAGCGTTGGCAACACAGATATTTTGGATAAGAAGCCAACTCCTGTTTGACTGAAAGTCACATCATATTTGGTGTTTTCCTTAAGGCCCTAGCTGCTGGAATCAAACAACTGCATGAGAATCTCAGCTTTCATTAAAAAGAAAATAAAAGTAAGCTTCCAACCCTCAGTTACGGGGGCAGGGGGGAATCTTAAAAACATTGAGAGTATGCTCTAAAGGCACAGAAACTAGAACCCAAAGTTGGGCTTAAAAAAAAAATTTCATGATATGTTGTGACCTGACTCATGATTTTTGAATGCCTGCAACTGGCACTAGTGCAGACTATTGAAATGACAGTGATGGTGATAGTGCCTCTTTTGAGAATAGTTACTAAACAGGTTCATCTTCCAAGATGTAAGACATTAAGTTTCCTGTTTCTAATGTTTGCATTAAGCTTGTTTGCAACCTACATCTTTAGATCCTGTTTATGTTAAGGAGGAGGATGGAAGATTATGCATCTACTACCTCATTCTCTTAAGAAAATTTACTTACCACAACCATCTTGAAACATTTGTGGGATACAATGCAAAGTCCCATAAACACATTTGCATAGGGAACAATCTTTCTGTAGCCAGTTTCCATGGAGAACAGCACCACAGTCTCTGTTAAGAAGAACAGATTTCAGATTTTAAAGGTTATCCCATTGGAACAAAAAACACCATTTTCATCAGTTCCTTTACCTTTTCCGTTCATCAAAGTCACAGTATCGCCCAGTGAAATGTTTTGGACATGCACAAAAACTGCCTAGGATACAGGTTCCTCCATTTTTGCAGCAGTGTCTATTTAACTTCTTGCCTGGGGTTTTGAAAAAAATAAATTGTTACACTTATTTGCATGCCTATCAGCATTTGACAGCTATAAATGGGGATCCCTTTCACCTGCACTGAAATACATAGAACTAGACAGACAGTGAGAAATAGATATTTAGTAAAGAATTAGAAGAAGTGTCCCTTCAACAAGAGGTTACTTGAGTTTTAGACACCTATATCTTAGTACCCATACAGACTAGGAACCATGGCAGCCCTTCAGTCCCATGATTTTCTCATGTTATTGTCTACCACACTGAAGTCAAAGACAGGGGGAAAAAAACTAGGCCCACAAAGCTGTTTTTAGTAAAATAATCCTAATCCACAGTGATCAGGAAAACTTTACTAACATGTGACTAGTATTATTTGTCAATGATATGGGAAAGGCCTTTTCAGTTAAAGCTACAGTTAAAGGAAGAAGTGTCAAGAGATTTATTAAATAATAAATTAGTGCCTTGCAGAAATTTTAAAGACTACTATGGAAAAACTATATTGGACTCGTTTGTTTATGCTTTTTCATCAGCAGGAACAATTCTATGGCCTAATACAGAGCAAAATATTTTCAAGATGCAGCAAGTAAATTTAATTTCCCACCCTATGCCCACTATTTAAAATGTATTTGATTTAATTTAAGACAATAGAAGATGCATTCATAGCAATCTCAATAGTTGGGGTCTGGAACAAAAGGTTTTTAAAAAGCCACAATTAGCCCTGGGCAAATACATTCAAATGTTTACTCATTGGAATTGAGTTGACCAGTGATCATGCCTTTGTTGTAGGCTTTCCAAAGACATCCTAGTAAATGAGTTTATAGACAGGAAGGTTTGCAGAAACATTGGATTATACTTGGCTATTGGAGAATAATCAAAGAAAGTTCACCTTCCGTGAGCATTCACATCAGAAATGTGACTTTAAAAAATAGAATCACAGGGAATAGAAACATATAGAGTGACTTAGGTGGCCTATGCCCAGATATGGGCTACAGACCAAGATTTATTTGTTTAATGTCTTTAATAAGTACTTGAGTGCACATAGACAGTTAGTAAAACAAAGCAGACGTAATTTTCAAGCTAGTTATTCATTATGAATTATTCACTCAGCACTCTTCTCACTATTCATATGGTAGAAGGACTGGTACAGTTTCCCTAATTATACATAATGCATTAACTTACTGTCTGTGAGGCCAATAAAAGGTACATGAGATTGCAGCTCTGAAAAGCCGTTTGTTTCATTAATGGTCTTCAGAGAAAAGTCAAAATATCTCAGAGGTGGTTGTGTTCCAAGAACAGCCAGATTTGTCCTGTGCTTTGGGTTCCTTTCTTCATGCTCTTAATTTGAATATAGAGAAATGCATTTATATAGTATAAGAATCAAAGGTAATATTTTAAAGACCCCCTTTGCCATTCAACCAATAAGAAAAATCTCTTACCAGTTCCCAATTCCAGCTTAACAGTGTCAGAGAAAAGAGCCAAAATGAAAACCAATCTGAAACAGACCGAGAACTCAGCTTAGTTGCAAAGAAGAAACAAAACTACAGTTTGAGAGAAGGGGGAGGGAGGAAAAAAAACACATAATGCAGGTAAATATTCAGTTATTAAAATTTCAGCTCTCAAGTAAGTCTTAAGTAATTAGTGCCAAGTGACAAAAAATAAAGAAAACCTTTTTCTTTAAGATAACAAAAAGTCAGTCAAAAAGTTGACCGTTGCAAAGATGATGTTCTCAATATTTCTAACCTAGTTAAGACCCTCTTGCTCATTATCCTTCTGTCTCAGGAGACAAATGCTGTAAAAATAACTTCAGTATTCCACCAACAATTTAACAGGCACCTTCATTTACTGGCTAGGAGCATCATCCACAGAGAAACCTGGAAGCAACTTTCTTTGTTTTGTCTGGTAGAAACAAGCAGAGAACTGTTGGTGTTACTTCAGCTTTTCCTTGTAACAGGTCAATCAGTAAACAATTGAAAGTCAATTATCACCTGTCTACTCCTCCCCCACACTCTGATATCCCCACTAGAGCTCACCTAAACAGACAACAGAACTGAGCTCCCTGCTACCAATGAGTAATTCTCCAATCTCCACTGGTTCTGGAGTGATTCTTATAGACTAATAAGAAAATAAGAAAGAAAGAAATACTTGTGGCACCTTAGAGACTAACAAATTTATTTCAGCATAAGCTTTCGTGGGTTAGAACCCACTTCATCGGATGGGTTCTAACCCATGAAAGCTTATGCTGAAATAAATTTGTTAGTCTCTAAGGTGCCACAAGTATTTCTTTCTTTCTTATTTTCTTTTTGCTGACACAGACTAACACGGCTACTACACTGTAACCTGTCATTATAGACTAATGTAACTCCATTGGCTTCAGTGGAGTTACTTGTTATTTACACTTGTGTAAGCAGAGCTGGGCCCAATATCTTTTAGAAGGGCCGGCAGACAGACCCCTCAGGTGAGTGGATATGACACGTCTACTATTGTATGCAGCGTTGTTGTAGCTGTGGTGGGCCCAAGATATTAGAGAGACAAGGTGGGTGAGGTAATATATTTTGTTGGACTGACTTCTGTTGGTGAGAGACAAGCTACTGAGCTTACATACAGCTCTTCTTCAGGTCACAGAACTCTGTGTAAGCTCAAAAGCTTGTCTTGCTCACCAACAGAAGTAGGTCCAATAAAATATATTATTTCACCCAACTAGTCTCACTTGCTGTTAAGTTACACACTCACTGTGCACTGATAAATGACTACACAGGGGCAAGGCAGGGCTGGAAGTCTTGCTTCCACTTGGGAAATTTTTTGCAAAGTTTCATACTGTTACTAATGATGGTCCAGTCCCACCAGTGTTAGCAACTGTGGAAGCACGCGTGTTGATGGAGCATAGCTGGTGCTAGTATTTTAAGTATTGTGTCATGTAACCCTGTTCGGAACAGATCTAATTGAATATTTGCAAAATTTCCCTAGTGTAGTGTGGTCTTTGAAAAATTCAAGCAACTCTTTTCTCATGTGCAAAATTTTGTGAGCGTTATGTAAAATAACTTGCAATTTAACTTTTGAAAATGTAGCCCTGCATATTTAGATATAAATTATTGTTTACTAAAATTTAGCTTTAGGCATTAACATGTTTCCTGGAATGTCTCTTTGTTCCCGTTTTGATATGAAACAAAAATAAATATACAGAGTACAAACCTTGTTTCTTCTAGAACATAGTAGAGGAAACATTTTCAAGTTGTAGAGTGCTGTGTTGCACTTCTTTGCATAGTTCCTCCCCCACTTTCTTCTTTTAGTTTCTTGGTGATAAATTGAACTGGCAGCATTACAGGCCATTTTAAATCAATGCTCTCAGAACTGCAAGAAGTGTGAAGCTGCCAGTGAAGAGTCAATGAGGAGGCAGTGATAGTAGTTATCAGCTCCTCCACATAAATATCCTGAGCATTAGAGCTGGGTGAACCTTCCAAGTTTGATTAAAAAGGGATTAACGATGTTTTTTGTAAGAGAACCAATTTGTGTGGGTTTGTAAGCCTTAAAGTTTGAAGAGGTTTATATTTAAATGAACCCAGTTTTCCAATGGGCAAATATTATTGAAAACCTTTAGGGAAGACCTGGGTTTGACAAATTCATACAGTTTTGCATGGGTTTGCTCCATGTAATTAGTTTGCAAGAACTAGAAGGGGCTTAAACTCAAATGCTAGACCCAAAATCTGATCTAAGGGAAACATATTATTATTTGTACAGTACTGAAAGCATGGTAGGACTTTACATGCAGTTATGAAGACAAGGGAGTTGATTCTCATTTCACTGATGTTAGTGTGGTGGAGTTTCTACTGAGATGAGAACGAGGCCCCTTGGGTTGGATCCTTGGCTGGTGTAAATTGGTGTGGTTCCATTGACTTCAATGGCACTATTCTGATTTACATCAGTTGAGAATCTGATTCATAGTCTAATTACATATTCATAAAATAAAGCAGGTCTTCAGATGGTGTAAATTGGCACTATTCTGCTGAGGTCAATGGAGCAATGCAAATTTACACTAGATGAGGATCTAACCCAGTATTTTTTCTGTAGGATCCCTGCCTCATCCAGTATGCAGGTTAGACAGAGTGCACTGAATGAGTCAGAGATATGGGAACTACACAGTGATTCTGCAAATCTATGTCATATTTTGGCCAGATTCTTTTTGCAATTGCCGAGGTGTAAATCTGGACATAACTCTTCTGAACTCCTGGGAAATGGAAAGGCCTAACTGGTGGAAACTTAAGATGGGAGTGAAAAAAATCTTGAAGCAAGAAGTAATTTGCATAGACTTCCTGACTACAGACAGGGATGTGTGGAGGAAAACTGGTACAAATTAAAGTTACCTATATTGGAAATAGCACAGGAAATCCTAAAAGTGAGGAAATCAGTGCCAAAAAGGGTAAGAAGGGAGCACTGGTGGTAGACTCCTCAAGTTAAATAATCTGTTGAGAAGAACACGGTAACTTTTAATAAGTGGCAGGCCAGTGGCTTGAGCAGTGATAAAATGGTGAATATGGACTCAAAAAATGAGGCCAAAAGAAGAGTTGCAACAGCTAAAATGTGACCCGTGACAAGCTATATAACTGCCTAGAACAGGGGTCTCCAAACTACGGCCTGAGGACCGGATCCTGCCCGTGGCTTCAATTTGTCCGCGCCCCCCCCCCGCAACCAATTGTAGCTGCTGCCTCAGCGGCACTTCGGCAGCAGCTCAAACGCTGCTGCCACCTTGGTGTTATTTCGGTGGCAGGGCCCAGTCGAAATCGGGCCCCGCACTCTCTAAAGCCGGCCCACAAAAATACACCTCCCAATAAGTTTTTGAATCTGCCAGTGCCTGGCCCACAAAGATATAAACCTTCATTAATGCTGAAAATATTCTTTCTTCAGTTTATATGCTACAAGCCTGTGAGTTTTTGGAGCTAAATATCTTTAGTTCTGATTCCCTTGCTGCCTGTTTGCAGGTTAGCAGTAATTATCAGTAGAACTAATTTAAAAAATGGAAGCATTTGCCATTGAAAATTATTTTCATTCTTTGTTCATTTTTAATTTCTTGAAATATTCTGACCAGCTCTAACCATGAGGCCATTCTAACATCATAAAAACTCTCAACTGTAGACATTTACCAGGATACAGTTATTTATAAATCTGTAACAATGTCATTAAAATTGCACTGATGGTTTGACTTATTAAAACTTCCTTTCCAAATCTAAACGATGAATGCTGGTTCTAATGGGACAACTCATTTCAACAAATTAAATACTTAGTAACTGGTATTTTTTTTAAACATTACATTCCTCCAGGTTAATTATTTTAAGGTTATTGTTTAATTTGTGCATATTACAAGCCAGAAATCATTAGTTCTTTGCACATGGCTTCTTCATTCTTCCGTGCAATTCATCATCTTGTGTGATGAGCTGCATTGTCTCCACTTGTAATTACCTTTTATAATTACCACTGCCCCAACTTGTCATGTTTGCTCGACAGAGCGAAAGATAATATATGTAATGGTTAGAGCACCTTTAGTACTTACTGTTGACGCTGATACAAAGCCCAACTGCTTAAACCTATACTTATAACGAGAATTTTTCTCTTTGATGAGCTACTAGGAGAATGGGGAACCCGGTAGGATTATGCCAGGGATGATACTTCGTTTGCTGCTCTATATTTGTTTTCATGGTGTCCAACACTTGTTAATTGGCTCCATGAATCATGTACAGAGGAAAACACTGACCATTTCAGAGTGAATTACCCTATCAACACTAATGTCAATACATTGCATGTTATGAATGGTCATAACATTAAAATTCAATTTTAACCACCTCCACCCCTCCCTTCTCATCCTTGGTCCTACTCTCTTTTTGTCCTCCTCCTCCCCCAAATTACAAACTAGCACAATACATTAAAAAAACAACAATAACAACAAACCCAACCCTATAGCCTCACATGAGGACATTGTTTTTCCTTCCTTTAAATGTCCTTTGCAATTGTGATTTGATGTTAATAGAGGTGTGGAGACCTCAGGTACTGCCTCTTGGAGGTTGGTGCTGCCAGCTCCCATGCTGCTTTGTGCTTAGGGTGACCAGACAGCAAGTGTGAAAAATCGGGAAGGGGGTGGGGGTAATAGGAGCCTATATAAGACAAAGCCCCCCAAAATTGGGCCTGTCCCTATAAAAGTGGGACATCTGGTCACCCTATTTGTGGTACATTTCTTTCTTCTCTCTGCCTATAGTATGGGACAGTATATACAGCAGAGAAAGAAGGACTACATCACTAACTGGGCTCTGGTAGCACTAGAACTATGGTGAATCTTTTCCTATGAAACCTGAACCCAAGCAAAATTCACTAATATTTTTTTCTTTACAACTCCAAATCCAGTTTAATTACCTTGAAATGTTCATTTGGGCAAACTTTTCCCTTTTCACATGGGCATTTTATCTGCCAATCCTTTTATCTGAACACAGAGTTACCGTATTTACCTGAGCACTTGCTGACACATTTATTAGGTCATGGAAGTGTCAACTACATTTAAATCTAATAAACAAGATGACACTGAGATGAGAACTTACACACTAAGCTTTTTTTGCTGTTTTTATTTGGATATACTCCCAGTGGGAGAGGATCAGGTTCATTACCAAGAAATAGATACTGCTTATTCTTCTGTTCACAGTTTTTATAGGTATGGATTAGAACTTTTCTTTTCCCTTGTTGCTCTCTACTTTATA
Source organism: Macrochelys suwanniensis (assembly GCA_033296515.1). NCBI lineage: Eukaryota > Metazoa > Chordata > Testudines > Chelydridae > Macrochelys > Macrochelys suwanniensis. Next base: position 46,545,315 of record CM065780.1, read on the forward strand.
AAGTTATGATTAACAATTTGGCAAAAGTACAAATGCTGCCCTGGGGGACCTTGCTGAGACTTACAGGCAACATTACACAGCAAAGCAAATCACAACCTAGTTTTTAAAAATTGTTGGGCCAAATTTATCACTGAGGCCAATAAAGTTATGCCAGGGATAAATTTGTCTTGGTGTGTTCAGTGAATTTTACTACGTTGTGCCTTACTCTGTGTGTGACTTCACATGGTTTTGAATGAAGCTGCGGGTGCATATTCACTAGGAAAAAAGCCTGGGTGTTTTCTTACTGCATGGTGGCTGACACATTGGAAAATTCTAGTGAAGACCAGGCAGTTTGCAGCTTTCACATGTGGGCAGACTGAGGTAAAGACTATGGGGCACCTATGATTTACCCCAGTGACTCTCAACCTTTCCAGACTACTGAACCCCTTTCAGGAGTCTGATTTGTCTTGTGTATCCCAAGTTTCACCTTTCTTAAAATCTACTTCCTTACACAATCAAACATAAAAACACAAAAGTGTCACAGCACACTATTCCTGAAAAATTGCTTACTTTTTCATTTTTACTATATAATTATAAAATAAATCAGAATATAAATATTGTGCTTACATTTCAGTGTATAGTATATAGAGCGGTATAAAAAAGTTATTGTATGAACTTTCAGTTTGTACTGACTTTGCTTATGCTTTTTATGTAGCCTGTTGTAAAACTAGGCATCTGGATGTTGATCATAGAATCTCAGAGTTGGAAGGGACTTTAGGAGGTCATCTAGTCCAATCCCCTGTTGAAAACAGGACTAATCCCCAATTTTTGCCCCAGATCCCTAAATGGCCCCCTCAAGGATTGAACTCACAACCCTGAGTTTAGCAGGCCAATGCTCAAACCACTGAGCTATCCCTCCCCCCCTCAATAACCTCTGTGTACCCCCATGGGTACGTGTACCCTTGGTTGAGAACCACTGATTTACCTCAACTTGCTAATCTATGTTAAAACCACAAATGCCTTGCTTTGCTAGGATTTTATCTCATGTTAGTTATCATTAGTTCCTAGTGGAGACAAGGTTTGTGAGGTATCTGGCACTAATAGGAGGTGTTTGTTTCCTGATATCAGCGTAAGCCCTTCCTCTCTGGCTTCCTGGCACCTATGATCACTTCAGTGATCTTACAAAAAGCTAACATCATTTTTCTTGTCTATCTTTTTGAATTCCATTCCTCCACTGCATGTTCACGCTTATTGTCCTTGCCTTTTAGACCCCGCAACACCCGACCCCTCTTTTCTTATCTTTCCTTGTCTCTTGTGCAAAATAATTCATGGCATGTCTACATATACTTACTGAAAGGTATGTTGGACCTAACAAAAGACAATGGATAGACCTGATTGGATATCAAGGATTGAATAATGGAGAGTTCTTTAGCTCAGTAGTACCTCAGCACTTTAAAGAAAAAATAGTATTTCTCATGAATTAGTGGACATAGACAACTCCTCTTTTTCATTCTGAGAGTGATCCTTCTCCACTTTGGTCCCACCCAGAATGCTGCTGAGTATGGCCTGGTCTATACCTAAAATAGGTTACCTTAGCTATGTCGCACAGGGTTGTAGAAAAATTCACACCCCTGAGTGATGTAGGTAAACTGACCTAAACTCTGGTGTAGGCAATTGCTAATTTGACAGAAGAATTCTTCCATCAATCTAGCTACTGCCTCTTGAGGGGGTATATTTACTACAGTGATGGAAAAACACATTCAGTCACTGTAGCAAGTGTCCACACTACAGAGCTACAGTGACGTAGCTGCAACTCTACAGCTGTAGTGCTTGTAGTGTAAATATCCCTTAAATGGACTGCTAATGCAAACACCTGTGTACCAGATATGTGCAACTACGGCATAGAAGCCATCATCCATCCATAAGACATTCCACATTCTAGTTGCATAACTCAGCATGTACTGGAAACGGGATCCTTCGGGGTGTGTGTGTGTGTGTGTGTGTGAGAGATTGAAACTGGATGTTTGTTTTCTCCATAGCATGATAATATTGTTGAAGGTAGAAGGGATCATATTTGGTGCTTATTATTATGTATGTGAATTAAGTCGGTATTAATATAGTTTGGTCAGTAGATGGCGCTGTTTGTTTCATTGTTACTACACCCATTCCTGTTACAGCAGTCTGTCCTTGTCTGTGTGCTGCCTCTGAGCAGGTTCGGAATCATTTCTCTGAATTGCTGTTGTTTGTTAAAATGCAATGCTACAGGGCATAAGCTGATCACTTCTGGGGATGTAGGGTTGGATGTACTCTTCAGCAAGTCATTTCTCCTCCTAAAATCTAATCTTTGAACAGGCTGCCAATGGTAGGATGTTGGCGTAGAGTAGATAGGCCGATGGTCTGTTTCCTCTTCATAGCACTCCTGTTCCCGTGGCAGAAAATTAGTGAGAAGGATAGCTGCACCGCTTCTATTTTTAGCCTTACTTGGAAAACAACAGGTTCCCATCTATTGATCTCATTGCATTAGGCCTTGATGATGATGTGAACTCCTGGAAGAAGGTTCTGTTCCTTCACTATTTTGATATGGACAGAAGGCGAGCTGCATTTGTAACCTGTCCTTTAAATCAGCTTCTGTACCCAATGACTGGAAGATAGCTAATGTAACGCCAATATTTAAAAAGGGCTCTAGAGGTGATCCCGGCAATTATAGACCGGTAAGTCTAACGTCCGTACCGAGCAAATTAGTTGAAACAATAGTAAAGAATAAAATTGTCAGGCACATAGAAGAACATAAATTGTTGGGCAAAAGTCAACATGGTTTTTGTAAAGGGAAATCATGCCTTACTAATCTATTAGAGTTCTTTGAAGGGGTCAACAAACATGTGGACAAGGGTGATCCAGTAGACATAGTGTACTTAGATTTCCAGAAAGCCTTTGACAAAGTCCCTCACCAAAGGTTCTTGCGTAAATTAAGTTGCCATGGGATAAGAGGGAAGATCCTTTCATGGATTGAGAACTGGTTAAAAAACAGGGAACAAAGGGTAAGAATAAATGATAAATTGTCACAATGGAGAGGGGTAACTAGTGGTGTTCCCCAAGGGTCAGTCCTAGGACCTATCCTATTCAACTTATTCATAAATGATTTGGAAGAAGGGGTAAACAGTGAGGTGGCAAAGTTTGCAGATGATACTAAGCTGCTCAAGATAGTTAAGACCAAAGCAGACTCTGAAGAACTACAAAAAGATCTCACAAAACTAAATGATTGGGCAATAAAATGGCAAATGAAATTTAATGTGGATAAATGTAAAGTAATGCACATTGGAAAAAATAACCCCAACTATAAATACAATATGATGGGGGCTAATTTAGCTACAACTAATCAGGAAAAAGATCTTGGAGTCATCGTGGATAGTTCTCTAAAGACGTCCATGCAGTGTGCAGCGGCAGTCAAAAAAGCAAACGGGATGTTAGGAATCATTAAAAAAGGGATAGAGAATAAGACGGAGAATATTTTACTGCCCTTATAGAAATCCATAGTGCGCCCACATCTTGAATACTGCGTACAATTGTGGTCTCCTCATCTCAAAAATGATATACTGGCCTTAGAAAAGGTTCAGAAAAGGGCAACTAAAATGATTAGTGGTCTGGAACGGGTCCCATATGAGGAGAGATTAAAGAGGCTAGGACTTTTCAGCTTGGAAAAGAGGAGACTAAGGGGGGATATGATAGAGGTATATAAAATTATGAGTGGTGTGGAGGAAGTGAATAAGGAAAAGTTATTTACTTGTTCTCATAATAAAAGAACTAGGGGCCACCCAATGAAATTAGTGGGCAGCAGATTTAAAACAAATAAAAGGAAGTTCTTCTTCACACAGCGCACAGTCAACCTGTGGAACTCCTTGCCTGAGGAGGCTGTGAAGGCTAGGACTATAACAGGGTTTAAAAGAGAACTGGATAAATTCATGGAGGTTAAGTCCATTAATGGCTATTAGCCAGAATGGGTAAGAAATGGTGTCCTTAGCCTCTGTTTGTCAGAGGGGGGTGATGGATGGCAGGAGAGAGATCACTTGATCATTACCTGTTGGGTCCACTCACTCCGGGTCACCTGGCATTGGCCACTGTCGGTGGACAGGATACTGGGCTGGATGGACCTTTGGTCTGACCCAGTACGGCCTTTCTTATGTTCTTATGTTCTTATTTCACTCACTGTACTGCTGCCTCTGATGAGGATATCAGCTGATTTTGGCTTCTACCAAAATGCCCTCCTATTTCATGCACCACCAGAGTTCTGAGCAGTGATTGGTGAACAATCAGACATAACCAATCACCAGGGGCCGGCAGTATGTTTGGTTTGCTGCATAATGAAATCAGAGTTCAATTGACTGATAACATTCCCATTACTCGACTCAGAGAACACCTCTTAAGTGAGGTGAGTCAGTTACCATAAGGTGCAAGTGGAAGCAGTTCTAAAAAAAGGGGTCTTGAGATTGATCAGGAGGCTTTGCTGTGGATTTACATCTGCACACATCTTTCACATGGAAGACCAATCATTGGGCATTGACAATATTATATTATTATTATTAGTAGTAGTAGTAGTAGTAGTAGTATAGTGCTTTGTGTTCTTTATAGCTTTGTTAGCTGCCTCCTGTACAGGACTTGTGCAGTCATAGAATTGTCCTTCCTTCAAAAAGATTTGGAAAGTGTTCAAGTATCTTGCAGAAATCTTAATTAAAATGCTGTGAGTCTGTCTTAAAATGTTAGCAAAATCCTGCAGGAACTCTTAGCAGGTTTTTGGCTGGTAATTTGCAGGTTATTGCAAATTTATCTATGGACTCCTCACCTCCAAAAGAATAGCCTCCACAAGCCAAAATGACTTCTGAGACTCTTTAATAGTATTGAGGATCAACGTTTTCTCTCATTCTCTTGTGGGATTCTGAGAATTGCTAAGAACCTTTGGGAACTGGGGATACTAATCATGTCTTGGCATGAATGCTCCAGACACATTTTAGAGCATCTGTCTCATAGCTGCAGCTAAGCCAGGAATTAAAAGTTGGCCCCATTCCTCAGTACCCTTTCAGACTATATCAGGAAGGGCCAACTTCACAAGGTCAGAAGGGCATTGATACCTTTCTTTCAAATAGGTAATGAGCTGTCCTATTGGAATGATTTGTAGTGGGACTTGTGGATACTGTAGTGTCACTCTGCAGCTCTGGCAAGTACAGATGGTTCTTGAAGGCCATATGAATGTTGTGAAAATAAAGCAACAAGCAGAAATAATTTTGGTGGCCAAGTATTCTTGTCAACACTGAATCTTGGTTAAGCACTGCACAGCTTCTTTAGTGAGTGGAAAATCTACACAGCTAATTCCATCTTGTCTTCAGCCTGACACTGGGCCATTCTCATGGGGAATAGCTTCTGCTAGACGTTTGTGGAAAGTGTGTCTCCAAGGAGCTGTTTGCCACACTCTTGCACTAAAGCATTGCCTACACTAGGAGTTTTGAGGAAGTCTTTTACTGACCCATCTTTTCTGGGGGTGGCAACAATGGCAAGCTCTGGTGTAGAAGGGCGCTGAAATTCTCTGGTGTTTTAACTATTGTGCTGTTTAGAATAGCTCTGTTCTGAGCAGGATTCAATTACGTGGTGGTAAAAACACCAGTGCCTTGTCTACTCTAGAGATTATTAGCAAATGGAATATTTGCAGAACTTTATTACTTCATATCTGAACAAGTGTGGGGTGGGGGGGGAGAAGAGAGAGAGCAGGAGAACTGTTATGTCTATGCAGCTTATTTAATATTGTTTACTCAATAGATGGTGTTATTTGTTCCTGAGTTAATTGTAGCCATTCATGCTGTTTATACAAAATAATAGGCTAGCAGGTAGTGTTCAGATATAGTAATTGGAAGTTGTGTGTGTGTTCTAAGCAGAATGAAAGTAAAAAGATGGATTATTTTAACACCCTTGATCTGTGTCTTAATTCTTAATGGTTCAACTGGCTCTGTGAAACCAAAGAAGCAACTGGACACGTCTGAACAAACTATTTTTGGAAACAGCTTTGGGAACTGAATACTGAGTACAGACTTGTTCAGATATGATGTGGATCAGGTTGTATTATTAGTTGCCAAACTTTCTGGTATTCAATCATACAGTTAATCTGAACATTTAAATACCCATTTTACAGATGAGAAGCTGGTTATAATGATACTCACCTCCTTTGTAAAGTGCTTTGAGATGTACTTCAGAAAAGCGCTGTGTAAGAGCTGGGTATTATTATTATTATTTATTTATCTCTACAAACATTTCCTACAACTCCCTGAAATGAGCCAAATCCTTCCTCGAACTGAACCCAGGGGGTTGTAGTGGGCTACAGTTCCTCACTTACACCTTCTCCTTTGGAGGCACAATCCTCTTTCCCCATTTATTCAACATCTAATTCAATCAATTGTTGCAGCTGGGGAGGCAACATAACTTGAAGTGCCAGCTCTGCATCTCATTATAGCAAACATAAACAATGCCTTTCCCAATGCCTAGGCAATATTGACAGCTGAATGAATAGCAGTTGGTGGACCTGAAACAAGTCAAGAATGAGGTGATTTATTATTATTCATTAATAATAATATTTGCATGGTGGTAGTACACAATGACAAGGGTCAGGATTAGGAACCCATTATGCTAGGCACTGTACAAACACATAGTTGAAAAGATGTTGATGGGAAGAGAGAAGCACTTTGAAGAACTTGTCTTCTCCATAGTATCTCCCTCTATTGTGGTCATCGCCCCTTCCAATTCCAAATCATTTTTCAGATTGAGAGTCTTTTTGGACTCCCCTGACCCACCAGCCCAGGCTCCCTCTCACACTGTAGTGCTGTGACAAGCTGCACAGCCCTTCAGCCTGCACTTTCACCAGCATACATACAGGTAGGGACACACCCAGCTGCAGTTATGTGCAGGTTCTCTGACCAGCCCCTGCATAGGAAGGTTACAGCTAAGACAACTCCCAGCTCCTCAGGCACGCACCTCCTCTGGAGTATAAACCCAAAATTATACCGTCTTGCACTGCACAGGGAACTTTATAGTGTACGCGCATAAAATTCACACTCTCCCTCAATGTGGAGAGGAATATGCAACAGCCTTTGCCCATGAGTTTGATTCCCACACACTTCACTCCAACTCACTGGTTTAGATAAAGCAAAAACAATTTTATTAACTACAAAAGATAGATTTTAAGTGATTATAAGGGATAACAAACAGATCAAAGCAGATTATCTAGCAAATAAACAAAACACAAATTAAGCTTAATATACTAAATAGTTTGGATATAAATAGCAGATTCTTACCCTAAGAGATAATACCATGCAGGCTTCAGATTCTTAAGGGGCAATGTGAGAGGTCTGGCACCACAGCACCCCTTTGTGGCAGGGGTGAATGGGGTGTCAGGGCCTCGCCACTCTTAAATTCCCACGCCCGTCCCTTTAAGGGCGTCTCAATGTGGCCTAATGGCCGGCTTCCCCGTGCTTGCCCCTTGGTCGGGGTAGCGGGCCCTAACAGCCAGAGTCCATACAACGCGCCCCAAGTCTCAGAGCAGTGTGGCCCAATGGCCAGAGTCCATACAACTCGTCCTGAGTCTCAGGGCAGTGTGGCCCAATGGCCAGAGTCCATAAAAGTTGCCCCGCATATCAGGGCAGTGTGGCCCAATGGCCAGAGTCCATACAACTCACCCCGAGTATCAGGACAGTGTGGCCCAACAGCCAGAGTCCAGAGCCTTCCCCCCGCTCAGGCAGGGAAGTGCAGCCTAATGGCCGGCATAGTAGGGGGACCTGGGCCCGCCCTCTCCACTGGGTCCCGACCCAGGGCTCGCCTATTAGCGGGGTTCCCCCTTGCGCTTAGCTCAGCGGGGATCCGCCCGCAACACCCGAGCGTCAGTGCGGCTTTAACGCTGCCGGTCTCTAAAGTTCCCCTGGGTCACTTCCTACTCCGGGGGAGGGGGGGGGACGGTCCTCCAGTCCATCCCCTCCTGTCGCAACCTCCATCTGGTCCGCAGGGTGTGTCCCTGCTTGGCAGGCCCTTGGATCCTGAAGCGTTGGCTGTCCCTCCTCAGGAGCTGGTGCTGTGCCTCCTTCTCCAGTGGTCAGTCCAGACTGAGCAGCTTTGCAGGCTTTTATACCTAGTCTCCAGTTGGAGCATGCTAGATGGTCGTGCTCAACGGGTAGTGATCAATGGTTCCATGTCTAGTTGGCAGCTGGTATCAAGTGGAGTGCCCCAAGGGTCAGTGCTGGGGCCGGTTTTGTTCAATATCTTCATTAACGATCTGGAGGATGGTGTGGACTGCACCCTTAGCAAGTTTGCAGATGACACTAAACTGGGAGGAGTGGTTGATACGCTGGAGGGTAGGGATAGGATACAGAGGGACCTAGACAAATTAGAGGATTGGGCCAAAAGAAATCTGATGAGGTTCAACAAGGACAAGTGCAGAGTCCTGCACTTAGGACGGAAGAATTCCATGCACTGCTACAGACCAGGGACCGAATGGCTGGGCAGCAGTTCTGCAGAAAAGGACCTAGGGGTTACGGTGGACGAAAAGCTGAATATGAGTCAACTGTGTGCCCTTGTTGCCAAGAAGGCTAATGGCATTTTGGGTTGTATAAGTAGGGGCATTTCCAGCAGATCGAGGGACGTGATTATTCCCCTCTATTCGGCACTGGTGAGGCCTCATTTGGAGTACTGTGTCCAGTTTTGGGCCCCACACTACAAGAAGGATGTGGATAAATTGGAAAGAGTCCAGCGGAGGGCAACAAAAATGATTAGGGGGCTGGAGCATATGACTTATGAGGAGAGGCTGAGGGAACTGGGATTGTTTAGCCTGCAGAAGAGAAGGATGAGGGGGGATTTGATAGCTGCTTTCAACTACCTGAAAGGGGGTTCCAAAGAGGATGGACCTAGACTGTTCTCAGTGGTAGAAGATGACAGAACATGGAGTAATGGTCTCAAGTTGCAGAGGGGGAGGTTTAGGTTGGATATTAGGAAAAACTTTTTTACTAGTAGGGTGGTGAAGAACTGGAATGGGTTACCTAGGGAGGTGGTGGAATCTCCTTCCTTAGAGGTTTTTAAGGTCAGGCTTGACAAAGCCCTGGCTGGGATGATTTAGTTGGGTTTGGTCCTGCTTTGAGCAGGGGGTTGGACTAGATGACCTCCTGAGGTCCCTTCCAACCCTGAGATTCTATGATTCTATGCCCAGCAGGGCTTCCAGGGCGGGGCTTCCTCTGCCCCATCACAGGCAAGCTGCACTTGCTTTATAGCTTGGAATCCCCAGGTATTTCATTCATTGGCTAGAAATCCCTTGAGCCTGGATCAAGCACTTCCCCCAGTTCAGTCTTTGTTCCTCAGGTGTTTTTAGGAGTCTTCTAGGGTGGGGAGTGAAGAACCCCAGATGATGTCACTCCCTGGCCTTATATAGATTTTGCATATGGCGGGAATGCTTTGTTCCCAAAGTTTGGTTCCCACACCAGTTTATGGAAAAACACTGACATCCCAAGATGGAGTCTAGAGCCATCTGGTCTCATAACATGTCCTTGTAGAGTCATAGCAGCCATTACTAGGAGGAGGCTGTCTGTAGCATTCTCAGGAAGGCTCCCCAGGTGGGAGATAAGCTTCTCTTAAGGCCTATTGTTTTTTCCTAATGGCCCATTGCCCTGAACAGGCCCTTCCCAATCAGCTATCTAGACTGAAAGCATCTTGTTTAGTGGGCGTTACCCAGGTGTAACTACATTTGAAATACAGATACATAGTCAATATTCATAACTTCAGATACAAAAATGATACATGCATACAAATAGGATAATCATATTCAGCAAATAATAACTTCTCCAATGATACCTCACATGACTTATCTTGCATAAAATACATCATAATTATGCCATACTCATATCATAATAATATCACTGTGAAGAATATGGGGTGCAATGTCACAACCACCTCTTCGACATGCTCCTTGTCTTGGGCCTGGGCTAGGAGCAGATGACACAGAGCACACTGTGTCTTTAACCTGCTTAGGAATTCTCCAGTGCAAGGAGAAAACACAGCAGTCCATTTGGATGGATTTCCAGCTTCTGGAAGCTTGGAGGAACAAGAATGGGCAGCAATGGGTAGATTGGGAATGAAGATCTGGCCCACTTTATGTAATCTAGTGATGGGCCACAGTGTTAAAATTGGAATATGGATTACATTTAGCTGGGATTCAGGTTTAGTTTCAAGGCCTAATCAGGGCTAGGAGTTGAGTTTGGGTTATGAACTCTCTCAACGTTTGTTCTCATGAGACTTTGTCCCTAAATGATGGAACTCGCAAGAAATTAGTTACTCACAGAATCAGAGGGTCACCATCTGGGGATAAAATCTCCCAAGAACAGTTCTCAAGAGCTATTGGTCATGACAGAACACAAACTGTAAAACTTTTTTTCTGGTTCTGGATCCAGCTCAGAACTAAAACAACTAGGGTGGGTTTGAATCTAAGAATTTGAATCTGAAAACAGCCATCCTGAAATTTATGGTGGTTCAGATTAGGAATTGATGTTTGCTCTTTCCCCTATTGTAACCCATCTTCTAATCTCTTTAGAATTGAACTCAAGAGAGACTATAATCAAAATGCTTTGTTTTGTTACCAAACAGATGTATTTTTAGATGGGTCATTCTAAAATTAACCTTATAACCAGAGTTACAGCAAACAGCTTTTACCTACAGTTTAATAAAACTTCTAAAGGGACCTGAAATAGAAGGGGTGGAGGTAGTGTTGATTGCCTTCACCTTTGAAGAGGATTTCCAGATCCCTTTCTCTTTTCATTTCCTTGTATTAACAGGTTTCTGGTCTAGAAAAATTATGTTAATTGCAAGGATTTTACAATAACAATAGAAAACTATTTAACTAATTTCAAGTACGGATTACCCATGCCATTTTCAAGTGGAAAAGTATACAGGCACTTCTGTGTGGTTTAAATAACTGTAGGTTACAGTTCCCAGTAACATTAGCTTTCTCACTTTTCCATAGTTCAAGTAAGATGTTATTCTATTAACACTGCTGTTTCTTGTACTGTTGAGTCATGCAGTATGGATATTTTATCTTGCACATGTCTCTGTTCTCAGACCACAGATCATGTTATCACTGTACAAATATAGCATATTAGTGCATGTGGAAGGCTAGTCAGCTGTGGGGTTCAAACAGATCTGGCTCACTATGAACTATGTTGCTGCTGTAAACAACCTCAGAGTCCCCAATTAACTAACCACAGTGCATACCCGGGAGCTCTGGACACTTGTGTTCTTTTAGTTGTAGGTAAGTGGCAATTTTGCTGATTACAATTTACAGTTTCTTTGGATTTATGGGGTCAGGGTGGGAAGCAGGAAGGAGAAATTGTCATCAGGTCTTTATTGCATCTTATGAACTACAAAAGAGAAAGATATGTATATGAGAAAGATAACAGAGATGCAGCGTATTACACCCTAAGAGATGTATATGTTTTATACTTTAAAGATAGCTGGTCAAATTCACCCTCTGTGTAAGTCCACTGATTTCAATAGATTTACACCTGGGACAAATTCAACCCAGCATGTTGTATTATACACACACAATGCTTATGACTCCAGATATTTGCTCTCTCCATGTCTGCACTGTAATAAACCTTTGCTATTACATCTCAAGGACATATGTTGGTGTGAAAATGATTTTCAATAAAATAAATGGTTGGAGAGATTGGTCATTTATTTTCACTGGCTGTCAAAATTTACAGTAGAAAAAAAAAAGAGTTATAGAACTTCAGCCTCTGAAGGCCACTTACACCTAATCTAGCACTGGTAGAAGAAATCTAACCAGCTAATAGATCTTTGTGAACAAAACATACCATTTTAAGTTAAAAATAGTTGTTGTCTTTAGTGAAAGTATTTGTATGGTGTCCATCGCTGTGATATGAGGGCATGTGCTCCTTACTGTAGGCTATAATGGTACCGAACATCCCCACACCCCAAAAACTGTGAGCATGCATTGTGTGAACCTCTATAGCAACTAACTCAGCATCATTGAGAAGATTAGTTATGTGTGATAGCACCCAGTGCACAAAGGGTCAGATCCTGGGTGCTGGCTCCATCCCCTATGCACCTCTCTGACAGCACAAAGGAGATAGAGAACTGCTTTAATGGGGAAGCTGAGGACTTCCCTGATGGAAAGTGAATCCCTGCGGGATGTAAACCTGGTGTCACCAGCTCTGTGCCACCTGGTCCCTACATACCAAGGCATGTAGAGGGCATTCTTGGGAAGGCTGAGGCCATGTCGGTGATCTGGAGGAGGCAGAGCTGGAGTGTACTGTCCTCCAGAGCTCCTTAGCCAGTGGAGTGGTCCTGAGGTGACAACTCTTGATGTCATAATTTAGTCACTGGAGCAGGAGTAATTTAGAGCAGCCCTCCTTCTAACCTATCTAATTGGTGTGCCCTAAATTCTTATGCTGTACTCATCACCATGGCATCAGAGTGTGAAGGAACTGAGCTGGCAAGAGCACATTTCCCCTGGTTCCCATGATTTTGAGACCGATAGCTGAAGTGTTCCTTCCAAGTGCAGTAACTGCGGCAGATGTGGGGCCTGATTCACAGGTCGGACATAGACATTTTACTCTGTTCCTGCAACATAAAAGGGTCTTAAACTGGCCGGGGAATACCTCTCATGTAAGGGAATGGTGCAGAATGCTAGCAGAATGGCTTGCTGACATCCCTTTCACAGATCCCTGTGAAGGGAATGTGACTAGTGCAGAAGAAGGCGTGGCTAAAATGAAGGGACACAAAAGCTCCATGGGCAACTGAGCCCAGTTTAGAGTAAGCCTTAGGATGCTATAATCTCTGAAGGGGGCTAAACTTGCCCCTGGACGACTCTGGAATATGGAAAGGATAAAGGTAGTTTAAAATTACTAGAGTCCTATACCATGTGGTACTTGGCTAGACCTGAGAATCAAGCCTGTAGCCCTTAAGTCAACTGGGGGCTAAGTCAATGGGGCGTTCTGCTTAAGAACTGGTGACATAAAATAGCCCTGAGGTAAGAGGGCCCTTAATTTTCCTGTTTTTAATTAACAGAGATACATTGTAGCTAAGAGCCTATCTGATTCCCTCATTAAAAATATTCTGCTTTATTTTTTAATTTCAGTTTGTTTTCCCTTTCACATAGACATGTCCCCAAATTCAGCTTCATTTTAAATATAGCAGGTCTCTTTCAATATTTATGAAAATTAGTCAGCTCCTCAGTGAAGTCCAGTAAATAAAAGGAAGAAAATATACCACAAACATCAGCAAAATGGTGTTTTTTGGGCTCCATTGTAGGAGAAAGAATCACTTTGCTGAATAGATTGTCTGTCTGTTCACTGAGGTGCTGGGGAAATACATCTGTAATAAATCACCTTGCAAATGTAAAATCTATCATGCTTGATGACAAACACATTAGTGCTACAAGAGTTGACAAGTATAACGAATACTGTAATTCAACTGCTAATTAATCCATGATTAAAAGACCTAATTAATGAATAACCCAGTGAGAAACTGTCTCAGAATCAAGGTGTGAAGAGAAAAATGATAAAGGGGAACCTCATTTATGAGATCAAATAATTTAACTAAGAGTAGAATTTGAACTGATTAATGAAAATTGTTACCTAGACATTGTGCTACAGTGATAGGCAACCTAGAAATATGTACATAGAAAACAATGCAGGAGACAAGCTCAGTTTTTGCATAACTGTTATCTGCACATTTATGTTATTGCTGCTGCTTAAAATAGCGTTAACTTGATCTTTAATATCAGAGGGGTAGCTGTGTTAGTCTGGATCTGTAGAAGCTACAAAGAGTCCTGTGGCACCTTATAGATTAACAGACGTATTGGAGCATAAGCTTTCGTGGGTGAATACATGCATGCATCCGATGAAGTGGGTATTCACCCACGAAAGCTTATGCTCCAATACGTCTGTTAATCTATAAGGTGCCACAGGACTCTTGATCTTGAATGGAAAAGTTAAAGGAAGAAATATCTAAGTGACTTATATCAACTTTATTATTAAATGGCCACTTTTATAATATGACTTTTATTATCATTTTTTTAAAATGTATTGTTACTACAGTATAGCCACATGACATCCATCAGTGAGAACTGTGCTCAGAAGAAAGTAAATTGTAAGGTGCCACACACACCTAGGCCACTATATAAATAGGTGCTTAAATGAACTGGGGGCTTGGATGAGAGCTCGCTGGCTGCAGTTCACTCCCAACAAGGCAGAAGTAATGATGGTGGGCTGGGAGAAGCAGCTGAAAGAGTTGGTAGACCTTTTTACTCCTGGAGTCCTAAGTAATGGCTGCCCAAGAGTTCTTTCTTTCATGTCCACCAGGCAAGATGAGTGTGATTTATCTCTACAATCTGGCTCTTGCCACAGTTACCCATGCCTTCATTGCTTCAAAATTAGATTAATGGGTTGTGCTCAACACAGGGCTATGATTTGGTACCATTCAGAAGCTAAAGCAGGATGCTGCGACCTGTTTATTAAGAGAAACTGCATGTTTGGAGCACATACTCTGTGATCTGCACTGATTTCCATGGAGCTTCTGAGTGGAATTCACAGTGTTAGTTTTAACTTATAAAGTCTTAAGTTGTTTGGGTCATGGTTACCTAGATCGCCACTCTTCCCATGACATACTTCCACAGGTGAGTTTAGCCAAAGTGCTTTAGCTGGAGCTCCCTCGGTAGAAATGAGCGGGAGCTGCTGGCAGGGCATTCTCAGGGTATGTTTAAGCTGAAAATGCTAAAGTGGAGCACTGATGGGAGGGCTTCTCCTGTCAGCAAAGGTAATCCACCTCCTAAGGAGGCAATAGCTAGGTTGATGGAAGCACTGTCCACACCTAGATTTTTTATGGCCCTGAGAGACGTAGCTAAATTCCTAGTGTAGACCAGGCCTCAGTGAGGAGTCCTCAGTTCTGGCCCTTGCTTCCTCACGTGGTCTGCCAGGCCCAGACTTATTAATCTTTTGAACACATTGCAAAGACCATCTTTTTTTGGTGAGGATCGTGTGGGCTGAGGTAGATATATTTATGTGTAGTCCTTGTTTATGTTGTGAAATTGTAAACTTCTTGGGGCAGGGACTGTCTTTTGGTTCTGTATTTGTACAGTACCTAACACAGTGGGATCCTAGTAATCAAGTAGGGTTCCTAGGTGTTACCTTAATACTAATAATTTTTTATTTATGGGATAAGTACATAGAACATTGGACAGGCACTTGTAGATTTTTAAAAAAAATCGATACGAGTCACAGCCTGTGGTGCCTGCTGTCATGCATGCCAGATACTTAGCAGATACTCATCCTGATGATGGAGTTGTGCATAAATGCTACAATTATTTCAGTAAAACATACCATAAATACCTCTTTGTTCTTGTCCTTTTGGCAGTGGCGTAGCCAGGTTTAGAGCACAGGGAGCGGCGCTATAAAAAGGCGCCTCCCCGTTCCCCCTGTACTCACCTGGCGGCACTTTAAAGGGCCCGGGGCTCCAGCCGCTGCGGAGCCCCCGGGCCTTTTAAAGCGCCCCCCCCCAGCCCAGCTCCGGCAGCGGGGTTGGGGGGGTGCTTTAAAGGGCGAGCGGCTCCCCGCAGCGGCAGGAGCCGCCAGCCTTTTCAAGCGCCCCCCCACCCCCATCCCAGCTCCAACAGCGGGGCTGCGGGGGGCGCCTTAAAGCTCCCGCGGCTCCGGCAGTGAGGCTGGGGGGGTGCGCTTTAAAAGGCCAGCGGCTCCTGCCGCTGCAGGGAGCCACAGGCCCTTTAAAGCGCCCCCCGAGCCCGGCTCCCGCAGCCGGGCTCGGGCGGCGCCTTAGTGCCGCTTCTCCTCACAGGGGGAGCGGCTGCTCCCCCTGCTCCCCACCCTGGCTACGCTACTGCCTTTTGGGCTCTGATTCTGCCAATGCTTATATACACAAATAGATTTATCCAAACGAGTACTCCCATTGACTTCAATGGGCCTACTCGTTTGTAAAAGTACTCACATGAGTACAAGTTTGCAGGACTGGGCCCTAAGTTGTATTTCTGAAAAATAAGTAAAACAGAAAATCGATTTTAAATCCCTTTATGTCTGGAAAACAAATGTGAAAATAATAAAAGCAGAAAGAAGGAGATATGAGAACAACAACATTCAACTTCTATAGCCTGCAGCTATGAGATAATGTTGGAACTACGTATTTATAATGGTACTTTAAAATCATTCAGCAGTTGATACCAGAAAAGGACATTTCACCCCCAATTTAATTATTTAAAAATAATATACACTATTTTGAAAAATAGTCGGTATGCAATGTATCATATTCTCTTAAACAGCAGGCAAAGATTTTACAATATTCTTTACAATAGCCATGAATTATAGTTAATGGATGAGCTTAGTTCCTGATCGAACTCTACTGAAATCAATAGAGATACACCAGGGATGAATCTGGCCCAATGTGTTACATTTGAGGATATTGATTAAGGCCCGCTAAATTGCCCATATGTGAGTGTGAATTATTAGTGGTAAGATTATCTGCTACCATCAACTTCCATATGCAGAACTACTTTTTCCAGAGGTGATGCTATTGTAAATCATACCCTTGCTTTCTCTTTATGGTCCTGGAGCCTTTCTTCCCTGGAAGGCACTGTGCTTTCATTATACAGTAGTATATTACCAAAGAGCCTTGCTTTCATGATCTGTCTCACTAACACTTCATAAGACTGACTGAACATTATAACAATGCATCATCCGAGAAAGGGGCTTTGATGATCTGTAACATAATTCAGAAGCAGACCTCATCCACGGAAGAAGGTATTCAGTTGCAAACTCAATACAGTTAAAGAGTAAACTTTGCAGACATTAGAGCAAATGCTCCTCTGGCTTGGATGGCGAAAGCCCACACAAGGTAAGAAATATGCTGGTTTCAGTGTATTCTCCTCTCTAACTTCACTGCTTCCTTCTAGTTAGAGGTAGAAGCTGTGTGCAGAGCATGACAGCCTCTCACTCATGGCCGAGACTACTCCCACATCTGTTGGTGCAAGGATGGGGAGGAAAGGGAGCTGAGTTTTGTTCAGGATGATTGGGCACATGGGGGAGCATGATGAAACTGTGATGTGGAAAGGATTCCTGCCACCTTCCTCATGTGAAGGTCTCTAGCAGCTAACCCAGCTACCTGAGAAGTAGAGAAGAGTATTTTTTCCTACATGGCAAACTGTAAATTGATAGTGAAGTTAGGTTATGTCTACACTAGCACTTATGTCGGTATAACTTATGTCACTCGGGGTGTGAAAAAAATACCCCTCCGAGTGACATAAATTACTCCAACAGAACGGCCAGTGGGGCCAGCACTATGTTGGCAGGAGACGCTGTCCCGCTGACATAGCTACTGCCACTTATTGGGGGTGGTTTAATAATGTCGACGGGAGAGCAACATGAGCAATCTGACAACGGCACAGCTGCATCGGTACAAGTGTGCCACTGTAAGCTCACTAGTGTAGACATGGCCTTAGTGTTCTTACAACACATCTGATTATAGACAAAGTTTTCCATAGGGGAGTAAGGTCAGTGTTCTCATGACATTGCTATTAATGGAGTTTTGACTCTGCCGTTGTCAGCAGTAGGTTAAAGAGACACTGGGAGCTATTTGTTGCTCCATTGTTAACACTCAGATATAAACAAACAACAGAAGCTTCTTTACAGAAGCAGGAAAGGTAAAGTTCATACAGTCATCCAAAGATACAAAAGACACTGGCATAGCAAAATACCTGACCTATCCCTATGCCCGAGTTCAGAGGCACTGTATCTTCATGATAGTACTTAGGATATCTCTTACAGATATAACAAATAGGATATAACACTAATTGTTGTTCTTATCCGTCTGCATATGCCTAACTCACCCCAAGGGTTTGGTTAGGGGAGACTGGGGTGCTTTGTTGAGAAATAATTAATTTTTGTATTTCTTAATATGCCCTCTAGTATGGAGATATTTTGTAGATTAAGAGAAAAAGAACGTTAAGAAAAGGTAGAATAAAAGAAAAAAATAGGGATTTGGCAACCATTTCTTCCCCTTCCCCTTCCGCCCCAAGTATTTTGACTCAAGGCCAGACTATAAGTGACCCCAGTGAAAGGATAGGAGGCCTGGAAACAGTGATTAGAGTAGGAACTTGGAAAAATTAATAGCTGAAAGCTTGAAAATACACACTAAAGTAAGGGACAGGCTATTTGTTCAACAGTAGCTTGACAGCTCAAGGCCTTTGTGTGTTTTACTAACGAACATTGTAGTAAAAGTGGCATCTAATGAAATCTCAAGTGAAGTTAAAAAAAGAGAAGAAAGCAGTTTTTATCTTGGTGGAAGCAATTATTTTTAAAAGGCTTTCAGAATTTTGTTTTATAAGATTTCCTCATGTTGGCTCAGTGAACCATTTTATGAACAAGTAGGCATAACAAAAGCCCTCTATAGATAGATTAGCTGCATCTCATGATAAAAAAATCGAGTTGAGATGATTACATCTTCAGCAATGACTCTGAGCAAGAGAGAACAGTTCCAACACTGCTCCTATTAAAAGCAATGGGAATTTAGCCATTGACTTCACTAAGGGCATGTCTACACTGCGACGTTGTCGACAAAACTTTTGTTTTTCACGGGTACTTAGAGCCCCCCCGTGAAAAACAAAAGTTTTGCTGACGCAAGTGGCAGTGTGAATGCGGCTTTGTCGACAGGAAAGCTAACGCCGCTCACGGGGCTGGAAGTGCCGACAAAATATGACAGAGAGCATTCACTGACTTTTAGCAACAAGGCGACACAGCCTTGTCACTAAAATCTGGGTAGTGTAGACAAGCCCTAGGGTGACCAGATGTCCCGATTTTATAGGGACAGTCCTGATTTTTGGGTCTTTTTCTTATATAGGCTCCTATTACCCCCAACCCCCTGTCCTGATTTTTCACATTTGCTGTCTGGTCACCCTAACAAGCCCTAAGAGCAGGAGCAGGCCGCAGGTAATATCTCTGTGTCTAGTTTGTCTCTGCAGTTTCGGCTGGACACAGCATACTTTACTTCCTGGCTTAGGCTCCAATTCAGAACTGTACTCAATGGCTTACTTAAAAGTAGGCATGTGAAGTACCTGGCTGAACGGAGGTTTTACTAAACAACTGCCACATTTCACAAACTGGTGATTGCATTTCAGCAGTAGCTGAAGTGATTTCTGTATCTGATGGGACTGATCCTGCAGCCCTTAATCACATGATGAACACTTACTTGTGCAAGTAGTCCCATTGACTGGAATAAGGATTAGTAGCATGAAAAAGAGTCAGTAGGATGATGACCTAAATTTGGTAAACACTTTAGGATCATTTGGGATTGACAGGAACTTTATAAACTGTTATTATTACTTTTATTGTTAATTGATTTATCATTAAAGAAAAAATCTTTTTGTTGGATGATACTTAATCAAGTTAATATTTCTTTGTCCATTTTTTCCCAAGCAAGCTATGAGGAACTGGACCAGAACATTAATTATTTGTATTTATTGTTTTCTTCCCTTCTTATGATGACATCTTAATGATACACTTGTTTTTTTTACAGGAAAAGCTTAATGTCAGTAACATGGGACATCAGGTGATAATATTTGACATTTCTGTCGTAAGAGGCTTCTGGGAAACTCAAGTCAAGAAGTATAAAGAAACTCGAAAGAAGGAGAAGGAAAGATTAGCACAAAGCTCATTAGAGAAGTAAGCCAACCTACTACTCTTCTGTTTAACTGAATTCATTAACATATCTGTTAATTTCATTACATACAAAGGGATAGTCAAATGATCCTAGGAATCCATTTTAATTTAGTTGCTGATGCAACTTTCTACCTCCCCCTCAAATGACTGTAACAGAAATACAGCACAGATTATATGTATATTGCCTTGTCTTATTAGTTACTGAACTTTGTATGTAGACTGCACTTTACTGATGGGATATTTTGCTAGTTCATTGCATAGATTTAATTAAAAAATACAGAAGTGCTTCCCCCTCCTTCTATTCTTGTTCTTTAAAAGTGCAATATTAAGGTACTGCATTTATTGTGAAACACTTATGAAAATATACTGGTGAAATTCAATAGTAAGAAATGTTTTGTTATGTTGTCAGCAGAAACAAAAGGGAAAAAATATACATGCCGGTACAGTGTTGATGAATACCATAAAGGAGAAAAGAGAGAATAGAACAAAAGAACTATCACAGGAGCCTTCTGTTGTCCCAACCTAAATGCAAAACAAAAGGCTTGAATACAATACTGTTCACCCCTACTGTTCATACCAGTTGCTTTATTATAGTTTATTAATAATTTGTTTAGGTGATATTTCTGTTTCTTTTTGATCATCTCCATTAGAATCACTAGAATATTATACTAGGAAGATAGTGTAGGCATAGGTGCCGACTCCGTGAATACTCCAGGGCTAGAGTGGGGGGCAAGCCTAGGGCGATACAGGTGTTGAGCACCCCCCGGGAATGCAGAAAGTTGGCATCTATGCAAGACTTATAGGACTTGACTGATACCATGTTTATTGCTCAGGAAAGAGAAAAAAAGAGAAAAGAATCTCTTTGCTAAAAAGTGCCTAGGGCTGAATGGTGCCTTGGGTGGAAGGACAGCATGAATCCCTAGAATGAAATCTGGCTGATTCAGCAGGAGTTACTCCTGGGTTCTCCAGCGCAACTCAGTCTGATACAGTAGCTACATCATTGTTTAAAAGCCCAGGACAAGGCACATGACCGAAAGCACTCTTGGTCGAGGGGATCTGGCTATGGAGCAAACTTCCAGAGGAGATCAGGCGAACCCAGAATCTTTTGGAAATGCTGTAAAATCTTCTTTGAAAAAAGCTTTTCCAACCTAAGAATGACACAACACTGACACCCCCTGATGTCACTACCAAACAAAGACAAAACTAATAAACAACATACCCTAAGCAGAGCTTTTACCCCAAAAAGGAGACAGTGCCAGAGAGTCCATAAAGTCCCACAGGGATTTATCTATTGCTATTCATTTTATGTCGGAAGGACTCAGATACTCTCGTGATGGGTGGCAGTATAAAACCCTAAGACAGTTAAGCTGCTTGAAAGGGGTGCAAAGTGCTTCTTTTTCTGTGCCAGCCAGCTTCTCTGACTGCTCTGGGAATGACAGACAGGCCAGTGGCCTCACCTTCACCTTTCGCCTTCTTGCCCCCTTTCAGGCAACTAGTGCCCACAAAGTTATTAGGAGGGACCAGGGCTTGCACTTTCCAGCCAGACTATTGCTGGCCGCTGCAATGGGGTGCAAAAGGCAGGAAAAGTCCATGCACCCTTTGGACACCAATGTAGTGGCTGGCCACTAATTTGTGCATCTCTTTGCTTTTCTCTCTCTGACTCATTTGTACAGAGTGTAGGTTTTCTAAACATTCAGAACCACAGACCATTTTGTTTCCTATTTGTGTTGGCTAGTACAAAAGCAAACCACAACTGGTATACATCAGGGAAATTCAACAGAGATAAAAAAGAGGGCACCTTAATATGGTAAGGAGTAGTTTTTTCTGCTGCAATGCAGCTAATTTTAGCTACCTCATTTTTTGCCAGTGGACTAGGGCAAGAACCAGAGCTGTCCTGTGAGTCATGTTTTCCATGAAGACAACAATCTCGCTGTAGTTGACATCTGTGCTTGTCATTACTCATCTCTTCTACTAAAGTAACAGTGCTTGGTGATCTGTTCTGCCCAATCTTACATTCATTAATGAGGTTCCAATTTCCTTTATTAATCTTTTCTGTACCAATGAGGGTAGGCCCAGGATTTGGTATAGAATACGCAATATATAGCATGTGAACTTTCTATATCCACAAGGGAAATTTTTTTAAGCTTGAAATTTATACAATACTTTGTCCCACAACACTAGGCAAGATTTTGATGCTCTTAATTTATGCTGAGAAGCATCACACTCTCCAAATAATCCCATTGATTTCAATTGGAGTACTCCAGGAATAAGGTATTACTCAGTGTAAGTATATCAGAACCTAGACCTGTGTTATTATGGATTGATACTGCATCTATTGAAACTAATTTCAAAACTCCCATTAATTCCAGTGGTGCAGGATCAAGCAGTTAAAACAATGTGGCCAAAGTCACAAAGAAAATGGCAATTAATGCAAAACTCACAATTAGAGGAAAAACCCTCTTGTCATATGACAGAATTTCCAAGAGATGTATGTGCATAAAAACACATATATCAGCAACTGTTGCCTATTGTGTCTCCTGGGCCAGATTGTCAAAAGAGCACTCAGACAGTTTTCAAACTCTCAGTAGCAACAACTGTTGGTGGAGCCCTTTCAAAAATTCTAACCTTAATGCACCATCTTGCATTGGTGGATTCTGCAAAAGCTCATAATCCCAGCAGGAGCTCCTCAAAGCTTGATGGCTTTTAAAGCAGGAGCATGTGAGGTAGAAAGAAACCCCTCTCTGCAATTGGTAGGGAGTTACCTCCTGAGGGCTATTAATCCAAACGTTTTTTTCTCTGCTTTTAGTTTGTTTTAATACATGGCACTGACACAGTGTGTTATGCTTTCCACCAAAGTAACAGTTTTGCCCGTAAAGAAAAGAGCACTGACTGAATTCAGACAGTAAGTCAATCTGCCGAGTAAGAAAGTGCCATTTTTACAATCTCCCCCTGAGTAGAAGTTCAAGATTGTCTTGAACTTCTTCCTGTTCATATTTACAAGGTTATCCGGATCAGAATAAGAATCCCTGTTTTCAAGTTTATATAACAATAATTAACATGTTGTGCAATAGTCACATAGAATTATGCCTGAAATGGTCTTCTATACTGGGAGTAGGATTTGGCATCTATAAATATTCATGTACTGTAAAGTCTAGTAGTTTGTGACATGTAGCCACAATCCTTGAGTAGGGTGCACTGTGGACTGTACCATCCCAGAGAAGTGTTAGTGAGATTTTGCCTTAGACAGACACTATTTCTCCAGTACTACTCCTGGCATGTGTTGTGTGTGTAAGGATTTGGAATCAGTGATTAGGCTGGTATAGAATTCCCCACACTCCATGGGGCAGTGGTATGTGTGTATGGGTGCAGGCATTATTTATACATGACCCCACCTCCTTCCCACCCCTCCTCACCATCTTTTGGTTACCTACCTCCATGCAGAGGTCAAGAGCAAGCATCCCTGCTACCCACAGAGCACAGGGCATGGACTTGACTTTGGCCAGGTTTCTTGTGTATTAACATTGGCCAGGTTTCTTGCATGCTCCTTCACCCCTGCGCAGGTGAGCAAGGGTAGCACACAATCTGTCCCTACTTATGTTGTATATATGTTCACATAATGTCTCTTTTATATTCATCATATATATGCAGAAACCATCCATAAAAGCTTCCCACTAGAGAGACTATGATTGCTAACCACTTAAAAAAAGAGAGAGAGACAGAAATTCAGCTTGAGATTTTGCTGCTTATTGTTATCAATCAGAACATGCATATGACTTTCCCAAAGGCCACTTCCCACGTGGAAAGAGCAGGTACCCATGCACCTAGTTTGTACTGATGACTGGGGCTCCGGATTATAAGGATCAGATTGGAAGTGATTCCTTTGATTTGTTTTGATGCTTTGAAAGGCAAGAAAATATTTTGCACCTTTCCAAGTAATCCTCAACTACAGATAAAGAATGTACCTGGGATTAAATTCCTAACAGGAGCCACTGTCTCCTTATAAGGAGGAAAAAAACCTCACTGTTTTAGGGAGTCATATGTAGGGCCAGATTCTGATACCCTTACTCACACTGAGTAGTTCCTTACTTCTCAAGTATTTCCACTGAAATCAATAGAAATACTCAATGCATACTCAGTGTGAGTAAGGGTATCAGAATCTGGCCCACAGTGATCATTTAGAAGTAGAGATTCAAAGAGAAGGCTGTTTCAAAGAGCAGCAGGTCAAAAGGGACCTTTTAGTGCACAGTAGCTGGGTCTACATGGTAATTTGGTGTGTGACAAACTAGTGCGCTATAGATTTACATCATGGCTTGCTACCAACTAAGCCTCCATATGGACAAGCTCTGAGTTTAAAGGAACTTGCTATTATTTAGTCAAATTCTGTAAGCCTTAGTTGAAAGAAACTCCCAGTGAGTTTTGCTGGAGTAGAGAAAGCAGAGTTTAGCACTTAAAGGTTCTATAACAGTCTCAATGTGAAAAATGTAAGATTCTCCTCCATTTGTAATCCTCAAGACACAAGATTTTACAAAGAGGAAACCTTACCTATGCAAACATGGATTTTGATAAAGGAATTCCATACATTTTTGAACTATGTTTATGATAAAAGTGACGAAGATTATGAACCTTTTGCTGAGAGTTCTACTCTGAAGTGGTAACAGCTTGTCAGCAAAACCTAACTCTGAAGTATGATGTTGAGAGAAATTGTGAGTGGATGTGTTGCCTATCTGGGTCCTATGATGAAGCCCTGGATAGCTGGGCTTTGGTTGACTTGACTTTGCCCAAGTGGATCCATCTGTTTCCCGGTTGGCTCTCCAGAGTTGTGAAATTAGAAAGAAAAGGATTAAGGAGTGGAGCCAATGGAGCTGGGCTACATAAACAATCAGGGTCAAGTGTAAGGTATGAAAGGGAAAAGAAAACAAGCAGGGGTAAGTTGTGGAATGAACCCAGTTCTAGAAGGAAGTAGAGTGTGTTGAATAAGTGCCATAGAGGGAATTATATTTATTATGCCCCCTAGTGAAAGGAAAGATTTGCTGTTGTTGCTCTTCTATTTTTTAAGTCTCACACCAGGAAAGGCTTTGTTTGTTTGGGTATAGGTTGATTGTACCCCTGGTGGGGGATAGCTTTTGTTAGGATGAAGCTTTTTCTGAAAACTTGTTTCTGTTTTGGAGAGGAACTTAATGGATTGAAAAGAAACTGACTTTCTATATAAGCAGTGAGGTTCTATATGCTTCCCAAAGCACCTGGAAGTTGTGTGTTGGTATTTCAATGCACTTGGGGAGATAGATGTATGTGAGGTGGCTTTTGGAAATGGAGATGGGTTATATAAACTGAGAAAACTGGGTGTATTGCTGAATAGTGGGGTACTTTTACAGGCCAGTAGGTAGCTTAGTGTTTTGCTTTTTGTATCTTAAAACACTGGTCACAGTATTCTCCTCAGAAGTAAATGATTGTTTTACTCAAGATCCCAAAACCTATCAGAAAACCTCATCCTAAATTTTTCTGACCATGTCTTAAATTATAAGCCACAATATGTTAGAGATGTACAATATTGTATGTTCACTACACCTATATGGAAATCAATACAAATTCTAGAGAATAGAGCCAGCAGCTAATGCGTGGGAATGGGTTTGGTTTAATGCAATGTCAATATCTAAATAAAGACTATCCTTTTTAAATGTAAGTAATGTTGCTTACAATACAGCTTCAAATTCGTTCTTCTACATTCTGATGATACTCAGTGATTTTTTGTTGCATCCTGTAATACTGAAGGGTAAATAGAAATCTGGCATGCTGTCAGAGAAGCTTCACATAGTATGTTAAGTGCACTCCTCATGTGGAAGTCTATCTCCACCTTCTGTCTTCTTAAAAAAATAAAAATAAAAAGTAAGTACCTTATAACTTATGCCATAATGTGCAATTAAAACACAAACACACTGTTAATACAAAGCTAAGACTGCACCATTAAGCTCTGAAAAGTGTGGAAATCTCCAGTCCATCCACCTAAGGTTCTCCCCAAGAAGTGGCTCAGTAAATGCCCTTGGTTCCTTCCCAGCCCACCAACAAACCATGAAGTCAATAAGGCAGAGCTTGCAGGAACTGTCTCACTCATTTCTTATCTTCACTTACCTTTTCAGTGTGTAGCTAAGTTAACCATGAGTTGGACTCTTTCTGAATGTATAAAAAAAGCCTGGACAATATTCAGTCTATGTGCAGCGTGTAACTTTTTTTCCAAAGGCTTATAACTTTGTTGATCAAAACTAACTCTCACTAGAACACTCAAAGCCTCTTTATTTCTCTGCTGGACTTTATTATTCTAGTTCCAGTTGTTTTACTGCTAGTGGCTATTATTTTTTAAGCTGTGAGAATTTTTATAACAGTGAAAGTATTTTATTTTTGGTCCTTCATTGAGCCAAAAATGGTTCAGCTATTTTTGAGAAACTTTCTGAAGAATCTTAGGCCAAATCAAGTGTTTTGGAAAATTATGAATACTTAGAAAATTGGTGATTAGGATAGACGTAATTATGCAATGTTAACTACCATTTTAGCAATATAATTTGTTTTTGTTCATGTGCATTTGCTCATACAGATCTTTATACATAATATAATGGACAGAAATACAGTTTTCTGGCTGTTACATTCCAGCCCATATTCTTCAGCTGCAATCCTGTACAACAGGGCAGTAGGTCAGGATGGGAACAAAGGAATAATTGGAATTATGGGGGGAAATTTCGTTAAACGGAATTACTTAAACTGAAATTTGGCCCAGACTAACAATCCTAATCTTGCAAAAGATCCCATGGGATCATTTAATAAACCCAAGTGGCTAGGTCTTCAGATGAGTCTCACACAAGAAATGACATGTCAATTAATACAGTACCCTCAAGGACTTTGCTAGGCTATTTTTTCAGCCTGGTTTTTTTCAGTGATTCTGAGGGAAAAGTGTCATCTAATGAAACATCACACCGCTTCCTAAAGCCCTTGTCTCTTTCTTTGAGACCTCCCATCCAGCC
This sequence comes from Macrochelys suwanniensis, assembly GCA_033296515.1. Taxonomy (NCBI): domain Eukaryota; kingdom Metazoa; phylum Chordata; order Testudines; family Chelydridae; genus Macrochelys; species Macrochelys suwanniensis. Next base: position 46,572,055 of record CM065780.1, read on the forward strand.
ACTGAGCAGGTCTTAAATTATGCTTGGAAAAGGATTTTAGCCACTCACCCTCAAAAATGAATGGTATCCTCTCATTTAATGACTCTGAAATCCTTTTGGATTCTAAGTCCAGTCACCCTACTCATTTTCCAAACAGGTCACTCCTTCAAAGAATAACATTATTTATACTCAGCAATTTTTTGTATTACTTCCAAAGTGAGATCTCTGGAGAATCTAAAATGGCAGCAGCACAGAACTTTCCCATCCTCATTATGGGGAGAAATGTAGTTTGCTTAACCTTTACACATCAATATAACAAAGGGATTTGGTGGTGAGGGGAGGGGTAAGGTTAGGTCTTACTGAAGACAAGATCAGCTATAACCAAAACAGTAACACTTAAACAAATATTCACAATCTCTGCTGATCCTCCTCCATACCTCAAAAATACTATCTTGAGGGCTTACTGAAAACTGATACTCGATTGGCCTGTAGTGAGGTTATCACAATGTTGACATATTTCTAGGGCAAGAGTGACTTCTGTTTCAGCAAGGTGTATTTATTCATATACCTAACTGTCAACACACACACATCCCCATTGAAGCCAGTGTGATTACTTCCGTGCTTAACGTTAGGCATAGGCTTAAATATTTTTTCTGAATTGGAGCCTCAGATCTCACTTGATCGATCTCCATGTCCCAAAAGGAACACTCCCCTTTTTCTGCTGTACTCATGCCACACGCCCAACTGCACTGGGCCCAATTGTGGCCAAATTATTTCTCAAACACCATGAGAATGATAGCCATCTCTTTAAAACAAATGAAACATTCACTAAAGGTTAGGGTGAGGATCAAGCTATTTCACAGCTTACTAACAGTAACGCTATTACTAATAATTAATAAAAAGAACACAAAAAATAAATGTTAGGGGTTATGAGGTTTGTATCTCTGTAACTATCTTACATGTTGCCATACGGGTCCCAGAGTTACCCAGCGTTTTCAGAACCCAAAGCAGTGGTAACTTAACTGTTTCTCTCAATAGCCAATAACAATTCATTATTCTTCATATTAGCAAAGCAGCTTCAGCAAAAAAATGTCAAGGTCAGTTCTCCATATTTCTTCCCCCTTTTCATGAATCTGTCCTTTCACTTTATCTATCCCACTCAGTAAAACTGCAATGTGCAGCTGGTTTTGTTCTGCCTGCCTTAACAGGGACAAATTATTCCTATGTGGTGTCCTCGCTTCCATTTTGGGCGGGAGGTGTGAGGCTGGTGCTAAGTACACAAGATGGCTGCGAGTTACGTCAAGTCCAGTTTTCTCACCACACCAGGATATTAGAGAGACAAGGTGGATGAGTTAAGAAGTTGGTCCAGTAAAAGATTTCCTCACCGTCTTATGTATTTGTGTTCCTGGGATTTCCAGGGTCTTTAAAAGAAAGCCAGTCTTCAAAACAAAGCATTTAGACTGAAAACCTACTTACTTACCTGAGAGACATGTTAACAGATTTTAAAAGGACTGGATGTGCCAAATAGTTGCTGGTGCAGTGTTTTCTTAAAACACCCCTCCGCCCCCGCACTCCCACCCTCGCCAACCACTCGAGAATTTGTCGCACTGTTTTATAGAATTTTCTCACTCACAACAAAGGCTTTTTTTTTGTTTTTCAAATGCATGCATGATAGCATTTGATAACAGAAGTGTGATAATACATAATTTCCCTTATATGAAATTGTCAATCAGAGATAAAACAATTTATTTTGATAAGGGTTCCATACGAAATGACGGCAATCACATACTTTAACAGAGACTAGCTAGAGTGGAGTTGTCCCTGTCACCTTGGTCTGATGTTATCTGTAGCTTACAAATGACAGATGTATCATTAAATTTAATTATGTTTATCAATTTGTCTGCGAAAATTCTCTGAATTCTTTACCTGGCATCAGATAAGACTAGTAAATTGAATAAAGAGCCAACCATTGATTTATAAGTAGGTTTGGCAGAATTTAATTTTTATTTTTTCTAATTTTGATGGATAATATCAACATTAACTTTAAAGCATTTTTTTTTAGGTTTTTACCTATTTAAATTTTCACAGTTGTCAGTAATTAATGACAATAGAGATGGAGATTCAAAAAGTTAAAGCTTTATAACTACTAAAACACAAACTGTAAACATCACATCAAAATATACACAGTAAATATACTTAAATCAATCTCTAAGAAGTTGTCAAGAAATACTTTTCTTACTTTGCCTATCTGTACATTTAGATTACTATAGATTAATTTTTTTTGTCCATTTGTGTGTGTATGGTGAAAATCGATGTTTACTGATAAAAATCAAATTCCTCCAAGCCTATATAGAAGTCTTTTTCTGTGCAAGGAAAGCTATATTGATTCATATTTTGTTGGTGATGCAGCCCCAGTGGTACAAGCAATGATTGCAAGTGATTAGAACATCTGCCCTTGGAATTGACCATGTCTTTATTCTGACACATACTGGATAAAATCAGACATGTTTGTTGCCCCATTGGTATAATTTACTCTCCATCCGCATGCAATATTTATCTATGATGCTTAACCTGATGACCATGCGAGATCGTTCTTTAAAAGCTCTGAAGAGCATATTGCATTAAGCTGACATTAAAAGGCTATGTAAAATTTCTTCTTTGCTCTTACGTCACGGTGTGATTATATTTATGCTGAATTTGTCACCAAGTTTGTAGTTGTCATAATTCTTTTGCATTCAGTCCCTCTTTTGCTGAATTGATCAATGATTAAATTATCAGAGGTTTGGGTTTTGTTTAACTGCACTTTACTCAACTAACAATGTATTGTTGCCTCTACATGTTTGTATTTTCTACATTTTATCAGTAAAATATCAGAGGAAAATACATTCTTTTGTCATTAATGCTTCCCTGGTTGTTACCACAGTTAAAGGATTTAGAGCTAAATCTTCCCCTTTGTGGGTTTTATTGTGTTGTCTCAAGTCTCCCTGGGTTGGGAATAACGGTCAGCATGGAGGTGGCCTGCTTCTGGGCTGGGGGAAGATTTTTATGCTCCCACCTCTTCTACTTACTTCAGGTTTCCTGAATTCAACCAGCTAGAAATGAAACAACCATTTATGGGACTGGCTGAGTAAAGGGCAAGCAAGGCACAAAAAAGCCAATTTTCAGTTCATTGAATTATCACAGTGAAATTTTTAATTCTTTGGTGGACGATCAAGGAATTCCACGGATGTGTGAGGATTGTGCCACAGAATCAAAATTCAACAATTATAGAATGCATGTACCTGGAGGACAAGTGGAGGAGGAGAGTATGAAGAAGGAGTAGCACGGCAGTGGTATCTAAGTTAGGATTATTTCTAAGATATCAGAGAAGAGAACTCTAGGGGGTTGGGTACTTTTTAGTTTCCCCCCTTTTAATGGTTCAAATCCTGTTTTTCTTTTTCTTTTCCCTCTTTTTCCTTCTGGGGCTTATTTTAATTTTTCTCTGCACACTTCTATCTTGCCCACCTTTTTGCTCACAACAACAAAAAGCTTTTATAGTTAATTAGATGCACTCACTGGTAGAATAATTTTAGAAAACAGTATGTAGGTGTCTTGGACCTATTTTTCCCAATGCATATTATAACAATAGTTTAAAGATTTTTCCTAGTTTTTCCTGTGTGAATTCTCTATTAACTCTTGCCTTTCCACTGTCTGCTCCCTGTATTGCCAGTGATCTCCGGGTTCATAGAAGGGCTTGTCTCCATGACCAAGTTGCATCAGTATAATTTAAATTGGCGTTAAAAACAAAACAGTTAAACTGGGGCAAAAGGCTCTGTGGAGATTCTTCTTTTGGTATAAGAACAGCTTATTTTGGTTTAGTTACGCCAGTTCCTTAATTGACTTGAGCCAAACCAAAATAAGCTACCCTTAAACCAAAATACTGTCTCTACAATTAAATGCATTTATACTACTGCAACTTTTTCACATAGTCAAGCCGTAAGTAACATTCATGTTAAAATTAGCCAGGGTAAAATATATTACCTGACATTTAACTTCACCTCTTCTATGATGTAGACACCATAGTTTTAGAAGACAAACCTTTTTCTTTTCTAGGTAAAAACTCTTTACTTGAATCTAAAAAGTCAGGGGAAAAAATTATTTCCAATGGCTGCAAAAGGTTGGGAAAATATTTTTCCAGTTGCAAAATTATGGGCATAAACCAGGACCAATTTAGGATCTTCATTGTATTAATATATATTTGTAACTTGTTTAGTGTGAGCCTACTCCTATTGAAATCAATGGCAAAATTCATATAGGATAGGCCCTATATATGTGCATAATTTTCTGGAGCTGATCCTGTTCTCATATGCATTAAAGAAGATCCTATTCATCTGAATTCTAATATTCATCCTTACAAACCCAAGCATTACTCTTGGGCCAGGAGTTCTAAAATGGCTTCTAAATTTACATGCACAATTAGCATCTTTAGTCATGCATTTCCAAGTGCAAGCAGGACTTTTTTAGTGCAAAAATCAAATAGGTTGCCATCTGATTTGCGTGCATTCAAATGTTATTATTTACATGTGTGAAATGTGTGCACTAATTTGGAGGTTGGAATGATTCTCCTTTTAAAATATAAGACTTTAAGTTTTTGAGTTCTGTTATTTATAGAGACTCTTTATTTGTACTATTTCAGGATAAAGCAGGAATGGGATTTTGTACTAGAGTGCAGAAAGAAAGGCATTCCACAATCTGCATACCTAAAGAATGGTTTCGTAGATACCACTGAGAAGCTCTTGGATAAAATTGAAAAGAACTCTCACATCTGTAAGAAGAGTACTTTGTCAGATGAAACAAGCAAAAAAAGAAGCAAGTTTATTTTTCAACTTTCTGGAGAGCACTGGACGGTAAACTTAATCTGAGCCTTTTTCTGTGGTATTTGGCTGATTAGCTTGGCACATTTTTTTTTTTAACCTAACAAAAAACGTTATGCCAAAACCTGACATTCTAGTCCATTCTGAGTAGTTTTCTACTGCATTAGAAGTGACAATAATATTATCTTCCTTTCTTGCTATAAGTTAATAACATTTTTAGTTTTAAAATATATTGATCATTAATTCTGCACTGATGGGTGTAATGTAGTCCTCTGGAAAGCTTGGTAGTAAACCATCACAATACAATGGGATTGTTCCCTAGTTCCACCTATGGTGAAAAGGAGATGGCAGTAACAGTATCAGCTTAGAAGCGACAAAGGGTCCTGTGGCACCTTATAGACTAACAGAGGTATTGGACCATAAGCTTTCGTGGGTGATTAATTGCAGTTTTAATTGCACTGTTAAACAAAAGAATACCAGTTGAAATTTATTAAATATTTTGGATGTTTTTCTACATTTTCATATATATTGTATTCTGTGTTATAATTGAAATCAAAGTGCATATTATTGAGTATAAATATTTGCATTGTAAAAATGATAAAAGAAATAGTATTTTTCAATTCACCTCATACAAGTACGATAGTGAAATCTCTTTGTCGTGAAAGTGCAACATATAAACATTGATTTTTTTTGTTATATAACTGCACTCCTAAACAAAACAATGTAAAACTTTGGAGCCTACAAGTCCACTCAGTCCTACTTCTTGTTCAGCCAATTGCTAAGACAAACAAGTTTGTTCACATTTACAGGAGATAATTCTGCCCTCTTCTTATTTACAATGTCACCAGAAAGTAAGAGCAGGCATTTGCATGGCACTTTTGTAGCCAGCATTGCAAGGTATTTATGTGCCAGATATGCTAAATATTTGTATGCCCCTTCATGCTTCGGCCACCATTTCAGAGGACATGCTTCCATGCTGATGCTCTTTAGAAAAATAATGCATTAATTAAATTTGTGACTGAACTCCTTGGGGGAGAATTGTATGTCCCTTGCTCTGTTTTACCTGCATTCTGCCATATATTTTATGTTATAGCAGTCTTGGTTGATGACTCAACACATGTTGTTCATTTTAAGAACACTTTCACTGCAGATCTGACAAAACGCAAAGAAGGTATTAATGTGAGATTTCTAAAGATAGCTACAACACTTGACCCAAGGTTTAAGAATCTGAAGTGCCTTCCAAAATCTGAGAGGGATGAGGTGTGGAGCATACTTTCAGAAGTCTTAAAAGAGCAACACTCCGATGCGGAAACTACAGAACCCGAACCACCAAAAAAGAAAATCAACCATCTGCTGGTGGCATCTGACTCAGATAATGAAAATGAACATGCGTCAGTCTGCACTGCTTTGGATTCTTATCAAGCAGAACCCATCATCAACATGGACGCATGTTCCCTGGAACAGTGGTTGAAGCATGAAGGGATATATGAATCTTTAGTGCACCTGGCACGTAAATATCTTGAGATGCCGGCTACAACAGTGCCATGAGAACACCTGTTCTCACTTTCAGGTGACACTGTAAACAAGAAGTGGGCAGAATTATCTCCTGCAAATGTAAACAAACTTGTTTGTCTGAGCAATTGGCCGAACAAGAAGTAGGACTGAGTGGACTTGCAGGCTCTAAAATTCTACATTGTTTTATTTTTAAATGCAGGGTTTTTTGTACATAATTCTACATTTGTAAGTTCAACTTTCATGATAAAGAGATTGCACCACAGTACTTGTATTAGGTGAATTGAAAAATACTATTTCTTTCGTTTTTTTACAGTGAAGATACTTGTAATAAAAAATAAATATAAAGTGAGCACTGTACACTTCGTATTCTGTGTTGTAATTGAAATCAATATATTTGAAAATGTAGAACACCCAAAATATTTAAATAAATGGTATTCTATTATTAACAGTGTGATTAATCACGATTAATTTTTTTAATCGCTTGAGAGCCCTACTTGATACTAATATAGCAATCCTTAGTTCTTAATGAAACATAAGTAAAATTTTCTAAGCCTTTCAGATTGTTTCCAGACAATGGAATAAATCCCTAAATTATTATTTATTCATTCCCAAAGTTATGAAGTAGTCAGATGGCTAGGATCTGTGTCTGAGATAGCAGAGGAAAGCCCAGCACATTGGATCAGTCTACATCTAACAAAGAAAAAGGTTTTGCATGATTATCCTTTTACTTATGGAGAATACTCAGGATGAAATCCTGGCCTCAGTGAAGCTGATGGGAGTTTTGCCATGTGACTCCAATAGGACCAAGATTTCCCCTCAGTGCTCACTTTGGTGAATTAGGAATAACAGATATTAGGAGAATATGTACAAGATGGAAAGAAATGGCAGACCAGTTGAAGGGACAGCAATAGAGCTAGATCACGGCAGAGCCAGGGAACAAGCAGTAGCGTAGCCGGGGGGGAGCAGGGGGAGTGGCCGCTCCCCCACTGAGCAGAAGTGGCACCTTTTTTGTGCTCCGGCGCCTTTTGCTTCTGGCGCCTTTTTTTGCTCTCAATGCTTTTTGCTCCTGGCGCCTTTTGCTCAGATGCTACCAGCGGAGCGGAGCTAAAAAAAGCACTCACCCACCAGTGCTCCAGCTGTTCAGTGGCACTTTGGTAGCAGGACCTTCACTCGCTCTGGGTCTTCGGCGGCACTTCAGTGGCGGGTACCACCAAAGACCCGGAGCGAGTGAAGTGCCGCCAAACAGCTGGAGCGCCGCCGGGTGAGTACAAGGGGAGGCGCCTTTTTTTAGCTCCGCTCCCCCTGTGCTCTAAACCTGGCTACGCCACTGGGAACAAGGAAGTGTAATGTGCTTTCTCTCTGCCATCCACTCTTCCCAACTTCCATGCAGCAGCTACCTGAACCTTGCCTCTGGGGTGGGAGGAGAGCATGCCAAAGACTGAATGAAACAATCCATGTCAAAAAGAGAAGGGGAGAAAAAAGAATTACATACAGACTCAATGTCTGCAGATTTTTATATATATATATGAAGTAATGGAATTAGACCTAGCATTAAATTATTCTTTAACAAAATCCCAATGGTCAGCATTTGAATGTATGTTTCAATGTAGTGCTAATCAAGTTAAGATGAATGATTTAGCTGTACATAAGTAGCACTATTACTGGTGTTTATTTAAGAGGAACCTATTAAAATATGTCACCTTATTAATATTTTTTGGGAAACTAACAAATCTAAAGAAAAACTGAGGTTTCTGATCTTAAAAACAAGTGAAAATTGTGGCCTTCACAGTTAAAGTTGCCTTTGTAATGTAAAATTCTAAAACAACAAAACAAAACCCACACACAAAGATTTAAAGGGAGTAAAGGTGGAAAGGTGAAACTATTAACTATTAAAACTCATTTTATGAGGTAGAGTTACTGCTGCAGAGATGGAAATGGCACCTCAGCTAGATTATTTATTTCAGATGTTACCACTGCAGAATGATATAAAACCTAGCAGTAAGATTGCTAGATGATATGCTACTTTACAAAAATAGGGTCTAAAATGATCTATTTTTCATCTTTATCAACTGATTTCTATCTGACCCAAGTTTAGGGCATTTGTTGCATAATTCAAACCATGAAAAGTTGGTCAGAACTGAAAAACAATTAACTAAAACAATTTAGTATGAATACAAAGGCTTAAAAAACCTGCACACCTCATCATTCAAAACCCATGGGTTAAACTGAATGGAGTTTTGAAAATGACCCCAGTAGCAAATTCTTTCCCAAGTATTTGAAATAATTCTAGAAATTGGCAAGGCAAAAATTGCTTCTAATTAATGAGCCATTTAAAGACACTATTTCCATGCTTCCTGGAGCCAAAAGAAAGATTCGGGGGTAACAGTTTCAAATGTGCTTAAGTGATTTAGGAGTCCTATTTCAGAAAGTGAAAGTCAATGGGACTTGGGTTCCTGAGTGCCCAGGTCACTTTCTGAAAATGGGATTTAGACTCCCCAGTTGCTTAGACACTTCTGAAAATTTTACCCATGATTTTGACCCAGTGTTGCTATGTCGCTATGTGACCAAGTTGAAAAGAGTTTGCACTCTTTGGTCCCAGTGGGTATGTCTACATAGCAATTAGAGACCCACAGCTGGCCTGTGCCAGCTGACTCTGGCTGCGGGGCTCTTTAATTGTGGGGTAGATGTTGGGGCTCGGGCTGGTGCCTGAACTCTGATGCTCCCCCTCGCAGGGTCCTACAGCCCAAGCTTCAGCCTGAGCCCAAAAGTCTACACTGCAATTACATAGCCCCTTAGCCTGACACCTGCAAGCCCGAGTCAGCTGGCATGGTCCAGCCACAGGTTTTTAATTGCAGTGTAGACATACCCTATATTCCTTCTCAGCAGGAGACACATTTGGAAACACTGATAAATGCTAAAAGGCAGATCTCAAAAGGAGCAGACTATTCTGGACGTGATTCAACAAAACACTTAAGCATATGTTTTGCTAAATGAGCATGAGCTTACTCATGTGCTGATAGATAAGCATCTACTTATGTGATTTGGTGAATTTGTGGCAACTTATTTGAGTTCAAGACTGAAGAAACCCAACATTCAAACTAACATGAGAACATTAAATATTTTTATAGTGAAAAGTAAGGGAGCAACTTGCTATGCTTAAATTCTGAGGCATATAGGAATGCAAACTTTTGCACAGAAGTGAATGTTTAATTCTACAGTTTAATGAGGCCAAAGTTGTCAAATCTGAGTGCCTAACATTAGGTTCCTAATTGTGTAAATAACGGCTTCTCTATATAAGGGTGATGTAATGCACTCTATGGAGGTGTGATTAATAAAGCAAACTAATGTGTTGTACATTAATTGGTCCATGTAGACCCTGCTGAAACGCATCCATTCTTTTTCCATTGTTTGTGAATAAAGTCTTAGGGAGTTGCTTTGTGAATAAGTCCACTGCTTTTGCCCTTTCTCCAAGACAAATTGAATATTAATACAGTGGGTTTGTTGAGAATACCCACATCCTGATTTAGGCAACATTCACAGGAAATCATCATCAACATATACAGAAAGAAATATTCCCTCTCTCTCCTTCCCCAGTCTAAGGCCATCACCTTCACTGACTTCTCAGTGACTTTGGTCACTCCTGTATCCTGGGTGAGTCCTGGCCTTCTCTACTTGTGGGGAAGTCCTTGGTTTGTCAAGTCACACTCCCTGCCTTGCTGGTTATGGTAGCACTTAAGCCTTCCATAAGAAGGTCCTGTTGAATTCCAGCAAGTGAGCCTAATTTTGGCATCAGTTTTCTGCATAGAGAAGTCTAATTGAAGTCACTGGGAGTTCTGTGTGTATACTAAAAGGCAAAATCTGACCCAGTGGCTTTGGATGGTGATCTGTCTGCACTCCTTTGAAGTCCATTCATCACCTTTGTTTTTAAATGCTTTGCAAAGACAATATTTACCATCCTGTTGCAATAAACTGGAAATGATGTGCACTATGCAGTGCAGCCCTATTGACCAAATACACTTTACAAAAGTACCTGGACAGGATGGTTGAAAACAATCACTGGCTGCCAGGACCCACAATCCAGACTGATTGTTGTAAACCAATTTAGGTAGCAGTGAGCAGGGGCAATGCTCCTCCTAGAAGGCAAACTCCTGGAAGGGATGTTAGCAAAGTACCATCCTACCCCAAGACAGCCAAAGGGAAATTAAGAGGATAGATGTTAGCCTGGCTTTAATTCAGAAATATGGAAAAAATAAAACACTAGCCAAATGCTCTTGATTTATGTAATCTCATTTCATTCCAGGAATTTCCAGATTCATTGAAAGAACAGACACATCTGAAAGAATGGCATATCTACAAAACACAGATACAAACCATTCCAGCCTATATTGCCCTATTTCAAGAGCTGAAAGTATTGGAGTTATCAAATAACCAGATCACACATCTTCCAGTTGAAATTGGTATGTTGATTTGGGTTTAGCTATTTAATTTTGTGGTTAAATGTGCAAATGCATGGTGGTCAATTGGCATGAAGCTACTTCTTGTAAATATTGACCGACCCAGTCCCAAAGTCTGTTCTCTCTACTGTTTTCAGCAAATAGTTATGTCAGGATGTTTACTGTTTTTCTGATACTTTTTATACGTACTGAATCATGTATGATATTTTGCAGTCAAACCTGGCCAAAATATAAGAGAAAATGACACTCACCTATTGTTAAGATGTTAGGCAGTGACTTTGGTTTTTATGGTGCATTGTTTGTTTTTAAGTTCTACTTAAGAATGGACAGCATTTTATGGCCCATTGTTAGGTTATCAACAATGAGAGCAACATTATAGAACACCAGCCTGAACACACACAAGTTAAAGTGTGTGTGCGTGTACACACACACACACACACACACACACACACACACACACACACAAATAAATAAATACATACAAATTCAGATACTAGCAATGGGAAAACCCACAACATACAATTTTGGATAAAACACCTTCTTTTAATCCATCCATTTCGCTTCAGTAGCGAAGGGCTCTTAAAAAAGGGGCTATTTCCAATCCAGGCAACCAGGGGTTTTGCTAAAGACAGAATTTAATTCTTAACTCTTAGATAGTCTGTGATTTATTACTTTTAAGTTTAAACAAATGCTTATACTATTTTGGCCTTTTAGTGGTTTACTGTGGTCTCTCAAAATCGTATTTTCTTTTGAAAGATTCTACCATTTTGAGAGAGCTTTGTTATACTTAAAATGAGGAACATTGCTGGAACTGGTACTACCAAAGCAGAAAAAACCCTCTTTGCAGCTGTCAACCACACTAACACAGTAGGGCTGTTGCCCTACTCTAGTGCCTAGGCCAGGCAGAGAGATTTGAGTCTGCTATTGCTACCTACTCTTTTGGCAGTAGAGACTCATTCTTTGAGATCGAGAGGTCCCACGCCCATGCCCTGCAGATGACCCAACTGGGGTGTCAGTATATATATCTATATACAATGCCAGTATATTAATTCAAGTAAAGGAGAAAAAAAAAAACAAAAAAAAAAAACAAACCTTAAAAAGTGAAACCTCCCTCTTTCCAATTATCTATTCCAGAATCTTACGCAATATCTTTGCTGGAAACACTGCAGCAGAGCTGCTGTAGCGCTTCATTGCAGACACTCAATACAGTGATGGGAGGGGTTCTCCCGTCACGGCAGTTAATCTGTCTCCCCAAGAATTCTTCTACTGACCTAGTGCTGTCTACTCTGGGAGTTAGGTCAGCTTAGCCATTTTGCTCAGGGGTGAGGATTTTTCACACCTCTGAGCAATGTAGCTGTGTCAACATAACTTTTTAGTGTAGACCTGGCATTAGCTTTTATTTCTATTTCTTTTAGTTAGAGACTTGATACTTGGAGTTCACTGCCAAATTTGGCTTTCCCAGCTGGCAGATTAACACTGATGCTTTTGATTTATGTATTTATTTACTTACATTGTATTTTATACAGATAATTGCCCACAGACATAAAAAAATATTTCATAGGGGCATCCCGATGGCTAAATAGTATAACATATCGTAAACAAGACATAAGGAGGAGATTATGAACATAAAACAAACACTCACAGTCTGGCTGTTTTATCCATACTTTAACCTTAGAGCTGACATAGGCTAGTCGGCTTAATTGGCGGAAACATTCCACAAGGCAGCAGTAGGGAATGGAGGGGAAAATGATTCCAAAATTAGATTCTATGTGAGGTAACATGAAAAAAATGGCTAACCATAGTTGTCTTAAATTAACTAAAGACAGGATTGCCTAGACTATTGTATGCCATATTAAAAAATGACCACTGCTTGACCATTTGAAGCAGGTAAAGGCCATTACAGTTTCTTCAATCTCTGGTGATACTCGATATTAACAAAGAAGTCAGTCCTGCCAATCAAAGCTGATTAAGAAAAGTATTTACATTTGTTTCAAAGCAACAAAGACATAAAACCAGGTATTATTGGCATGACCTGTTCTCTACAGAAGGATGATTTTGAAGCCATTCAAGACCTACCTTGGTAAATGAGGATAAAAAGTTTCAGATTTGTTTGCTACCAACCACTTATCTTTTTTAAAAAACATCTGTTCATTGGACTAAATTTTGCCTATAATAATTTTCATGCAACTCTCACTGAAAGAATTATTTTGGGGAAGTTCTATGACCTGTTGTCAGGGTTCCCTCCCCACTCTAAACTCTAGGGTGGAGACGTGGAGGCCCGCATGAAGAGCTCCTAAGCTTATTTTTACCGCTTAGGTTAAAACCCCCAAGGTACAAAATTCCCTGCACCCTGAGAAATGCTTCTTCCACTGCCACCATCAAGTGTTCTAAACAGGAATCCAGGAAAGGGGACCACTTGAAGTCCCTTCCCCCCAAAATATCCTCTCAAGCCCGTACCCCCCCTTCCTGGGAAGGGTGAGAATAATCTCCTAACCAGTTGGTTACACAGTGATCTAAAAAAACCCACCCCCGGGGTTTTTAACACCATAGAAAACAGTCAGCTTCTTAAAAGAAGGATTTTATTAAAACAAAGAAGGTAAAATCAGCTCTGTAAAATCAGGATGGTAACTAATTTACAGGATACTCAATTTCCAAACTCAGAGGGATTCTCCCCCCCCGACAAACCCTTAAGATTACAGAAAAAGAAAGGAGTAACCCCTCCCTCTCATACAGGGAACGTACCAAGCAAAAATAAACAGAAATCTACTCACTATGCTATCTAAACTTACTTTAGACAAGCGAGGATTTGATGAAAAGATGACTAATTCCTTTTTACTCCAAGATCACTCCGTGTCTGACAAAAAGCCACACACAAAGCTTTCCCCCTCCCAAGATTTGAAAGTATCTTGTCCCCTTATTGGTCAGATGCCAACTAAGTCAGGTGTCAGTCTGGCTACCTGCATTTCTTAACCCTTTACTGGTAAGAGGATTTTATCTACATCAGACCCTCTCCCCTTTCCCTTTATATTTATGACACCTGTGTTATACAGGAGGTCAAACTAGATGATCACAATGATCCCTCCTGGCCTTGGAATCTATGAATAGCAGCTGCAGTTTCTCTGCTGTATGAATGAAATTCAGCCCTGTGTGTAGGGACTGTGTGGGGTTTATAATTACCAATTAAGTTCTCTTTTGTGTTTTTTCAGTGGTGCTTAGCTTTGTGTTGTCTCACTGCATAATGTTGAGTTTTGAAGTTTTGGGGCCCTACTATGCCAGTGTGAGATACTCCACACCATATAAGCCCTGTGCTGAGGGGGACTGCCTGCAAAGCAGACAAAGAGGGGTGTCTGCACAACCCTTACTTGCAGTGGAAAAGTCTACAGGTCAACTGTGCATAGGTTGGTCTTGAAGGCCATGATAATGGATGGGTTGTGGGTCCCAGCAATCCAGATCTTGTGGTGTAATTGTCTGTGACATAAGGGCCTGATCTAAAGCCCATTAAAGTCAATGCGAGTATTTGGGTCCCTTTGTATCAGGTGCCTCATGAGAAGAGGCTGCTGCTGCTATTTCAAGATATAAACTAGAATCCCAGCTCAGGGGGTGGATTTCATCTCCCCAATACCTTTGCAATCTACCTGTGTAGAACCTGATTACTCAGGTTTTATGCAGGTGGAAAACTTTAAGCACAAGTCTTTCCATGAAAACCTCTGTGCAAGGTGGCAGATATAAACAGAAGAAATGCCCTTGACAGCTGACTTCCTAAGGTGAGCCAGGCTGGCAGAGGGTCACTCCTGCAGACCTCGTAAACTAGATGGGATGGCGATTTGGGGGGATATCTAGCCAAATTTTCACATTATCGATTTTTCTGTTTAAAGAAAATCCCTAAGAAATTCTATACACAAAGCTGTATTTTGTTTTTTAAAGAAAAGAATTGTAGGATATTGTGTTGCATTATTTGAAAAGTACTATGTGGTCATATAATTAGAGTGTTTTTATGGGAACAGAGTTAAGATTGTGCGTTCAACCTTAACTTCGGCATTGCCTGATTTTAACTGTGAAGCCTTGATGTTCTCTCCAATATAGGCTTGGTTTGTTTGTTTTTTTGGGGTGGTGCGGGATGGAACATATAATCAGTTAGTTCAAGTCTAATCTAGAAAATCTAGCCTAGTCTAAATCTAGTCTAAAAAGGCAGCTTGGCTTTTAGAATTTCTTTGACTATGTAACATGCTGGCTGAGACATCAGTTTTGAAACCACATAAGCATGATCTTAACACCCATTGCTTTAATGGGATGTACGTACACTCTTAATCTCTTTTCTGAAGCAGGGCCTGAATGTGTTTACCGTGCTCTAATGGCTAGTTTGCTACCACCTAGTAGAGCTGCTCCTTCAGCTCATGTGGTGGAGAGTTGTGCTTTGGAATTGAAAGTCCTGGCTTCAATCCCTGCTGATGGATGACCCCTGGTAGGAGTTGTTCTTAGGGAAACAACTACTTCTTGCACCATTGAGCTGTTAAAAATAGCTCTCAATGACATTATTCCCTGTTGTTTATTCTGTTACTTTGACAAATATTCCATCACTTGGTAGTAAGTTTAAAAAGGAAGTGAAAACTTCCTTTAAAGTGGCAGTTAAATTGATCATGCTGTTGGCAATATGTGAATTATAGACTTGTAAATCACAAATTATCACCTCCCTTAAACACACCCAATCTTGTAGAAATCAGGGTGTTTTTTTTCTTTCCATTTCAGGTTGAGCATAGATAATATCCTGTTTCGCAATATTAACTCTAGCATTACAAGAACATAGAAACTTGTTAAATCAGGGATATTTTTAGAAGTAAATTAAATGGTAGCAAAATAACTGCTAGCAAGTATCAAGGTATCTTCATTAAGTTGAACTTAAGCCTCCTTGATGCTGCAACTTCAAGCTTGCTGTTTTATGCTCCTGTTGCAACCCTGGGAAACTTATGAACCATGGTGAATACTCTATACTCTGTTAGTAGCTTCATGATAATTTACAGTACAGAATGAAACATGCTGCTACAGGGATGGTGTTAGAGAATTTTTTACAATGTACCGTCTTGATTGCAAATGCTTTGGCTTTTAAGTAAACTTTGCATATAGAACTTTCCATTGGAATTCTCTCTGAACGTGATCCAAAGACCACTGAAGCCAATGGAAAGACATCTGTTAGCTTCAATTATGAGACCACATGGCTCTGTCTAAACCAGAGTTTTATAGACATGTACCATGAATCCAGTTGCACAAAACTCTGAGTGGGGAAAAAAATAAAAATTAAATTTTAAAATTGATTTAAAAATACCTAAAATTCTCAGTGTGCTATCTCAGTGAGCTTCCAGAATTAAGCTGGGAACTCAACCCCCCTTTTCCAATGTTATATAGTGCAGAGAAGTTGCAGGATAGCAGATCTTAACTTTTTCACATGTTCAGTACTGAATATTGTCCAGAGGAGGGTAACATTTGAAGAAAAACTGCCATTTGGGGGAAGGTGGCAGGTTGACTTTTTAAAAAATGGCAGTTATTTGCAGCTGCTCTGTGGCAGGGCAGGGGTGAAACCCCCTTTAAAGCCCTTCCAAACTGCTGGCTGCAGCCTGCTCTCTGGCCAGGGCCAGGGATGCAGGTATTCAGCAGGCAGCCCAGCTGCAAGCTCTAATGAGGGCTGGCTCAGAGGAACATGCTGAGCTAAGTGCTGACAGCTGGGCCATCACAAGAGGGCTATAAAGCCTGGGGCAAACCTCAGTGAGGAGGCTAGCCTGGGAGGAGACAGGAGGGTAGTTTTGCCATCCCCTTACTGAAGAAGGGCACCTCAAAGGTCAGGAGACCCTGGGGAGGGTCTGTGGGGCAGTAGTTGTTGGGGGATCTGGAAACTGCACGAACACTGTAAATAAAGACACTTGGGTGATCCAGCAAAAGAAGGCATGGAAGATTTTTTTATTATACCAGCCTAAACATAGGGTGCAGGCTCAAGAGGAAGGACACTTGCACAGACCCTGTGACATGGTCACAGGTTTGGAATATTATAATAAATACTGGGAGACATGGATTTATGTGCAGAGGGGAAGTGAGGTTATCATAAGATAATTTATCCCCTGGCTGTCTCCTCCACATATGTGTTATATTCTATCTTATCTCTCTGTTTAATCTATCTTTTAATTTGCTTAAGATACCAAGAATGTGAATAATACACTAAAATGCAAAAAACCCAAAACAAATAAACCCCCTCTACCAAGGTCAATGAAAATAAATAAATAAAAAATTGCTTAATTACTTCCAAGGGCTTCAGATAGTGGCATTGTATAAATCAGAGCTCCTACTGTGAATTCCAACATGCACACTCCTCATTTATGTAAACTCTCTTTGCTAAAATTTTTATCTATTGATTTATCTTTTGGTTTTATGCTACCTCCCATCACTGTAGTATCTCAGAACCTTACAGATAAAATAAACTGGTAAAAGAAATATTCCCTGGTGGACTTATCTGGCTCTACTCTCCTTTTAAATAATAGGAAGATCTGGGTGGGGTAGGAGTAGAAAATCTTTATCAAATAGAAAGAATTTGCTGCATTTCTTAAAGATGATTAGACTCTGGATTCCTCTAACATCTGACAGCTAGATCCCTTCCACTGAGAATGTTTTCTCCCTGGTTTCCACACACTTTGTACTGGACTTTGTGATCTTCATTGTCCCAGAAGAATACAACTGTTTTGGTGATCCACAGAGAGATTAGAATTGGTATTCCATTGCATATGTTCAGAAAAAAAAAATCATAGATAAAGTTTATATGGAGCCTTAATCCATCAAATTCCCTCCTCCCAAAACAAACAAAATCAAAACCCCACATCTGCCCTCTTCTCACCACAGAAATTTCTTCCCACCACTCCTTGCACCTCTCTGACTCCTTGAACTTCCTCAGTAACCCTCTGACCCTAGACCCCCCCATCCCAAGATAATATCTCAATATGTCCATGAAAAATAGTACAATTGCAAACAGGATCGATACTGGGATTTTTTTAAACCCAATTTTTTAAATCCAAAATTTTACATGTGGACACGTAGAAACTGGACAAAGGGCAAAATTTCACTAACAAAGGTCACTTTGTTAAATAATAATGATCATTTAAAAAAATGATAGTACTTTCTGAAGCACCACCCACAACCCCAAGCTTTGCCTATTTGTTATGCCACAGTCTGATGCCAAAGTAGATTGTTCAAGAAATCATAATCCCTCTCTTTTTCTGGGATACTTTGATTAGCAGTGAAATAATGAACAATGTTAACATTTAATTTGTCATCAGTAAACTACAGAGTTTATACTGCTTGAAATGAAACAAGGCCAGAATCACTGGTGTACTAGAGAGGATGAGGAAAAGAGACAATTTACCATTTAATGGACCAAAAGAAGCTCTTGTGTCCAGCTAATTTGGCTTGACTATTTCAGACCAATGCAGACACCTGCTTTGCAGCTTTCTGTAGGCTTATACAGGTAGAAGAACATTGGTGAAGAATACTGTCCTTAGGTGATAAAAACTACTTTATAATTTTGCCTACTTTTACTCTCTTAGTTACCTCCTTAGAAGGTCTAATGCAGGCTTGTCTACATCTTCGAGTGGCATGGCAATCACTATTGTGCTGCTTTGCATATTAAAAATTAAAAGTTATAGGGTTTAATTACTGGGTTTAATTTTTTAAATAATGAGTTTAAAAAATCACAATGAGAATAAATGGTATCTTATGCAACAACTGTGATGGCATAGCAGGTTCTAATTAAAAATAAAATATTCTTAGACATGAAATTGCCAGGGAAACTATGGGTTTCATTACTGCTTTAACTGCCTCTGCTTGGAAAATACAAGATGATGTTAGCTGTTTAATGCTCTAATTTATATTTTTTATGGAATGGAAAACTCAGTGCACTAGCCTCAT
The DNA here is from genome assembly GCA_033296515.1 of Macrochelys suwanniensis. Classification (NCBI taxonomy): domain Eukaryota; kingdom Metazoa; phylum Chordata; order Testudines; family Chelydridae; genus Macrochelys; species Macrochelys suwanniensis. Next base: position 46,590,797 of record CM065780.1, read on the forward strand.
AAAGAGAAGTCAACCACAAAGCTGTACCAGCAGCAAGTTTTTTATTGTGGTTTTTTTTTAATTGTGAATTTATGCTTGAGCATCATCTGAATGTAGCATTGACACATGTGGGGCCAAATCCTTATCCATTCCATGCAGCCAAAAAGGGGGAGTACCCCTATAGGACTACATAAACAGGCTGCATTTCATGCTGATCAATCTTAGGGGTGGCTGGGCCTGGTACATAAGGGCTGGTTTTAGAGGGAAGGAGATACAAATACGGCAGTCCGCAGCGCCAGTTCTCCTTACCAAAAGTGGCCCACTAGGCACTTGCATTCCACACCCGGCTCCACGCCAGCGAGCCGGGCTTCTTACCCATTTAAAGTTTGAGAATAGGTTGAGATCGTTTCGGCCCCAAGACCTGGCTTCAAGGCGCACCGCAGCGGCCCTCCTACTCGTCGCGGCGTAGCCCCCGCGGCTCTCATTGCCGGCGACAGCCGGGTATGGCGCTGGAGCGTTGGGCCCATACCCGGCTGTCGCCGGCAATGAGAGCCGCGGGGGCTACGCCGCGACGAGTAGGAGGGCCGCTGCGGTGCGCCTTGAAGCCAGGTCTTGGGGCTGAAACGATCTCAAATACGGCAGTGTTTGTCCCCCTCATCCTGCTCAATCAGGCTGTTCCAGTAGGACAATTTTGTTAAGATTTCTCACTGTTGCCATCACCAGTTCAGCTTCACCAGTGGTAATGCTGCATTGTGCAGATCTACTCTGAGCAAGGTTAGACAACAAAGGGCTTAAAACACCAATGGTCCCCTGAAGCCTGGTGTACATTAACACTCCATCTGACAGTGGAGCAGAAATGGTAGTAGGTATGGCGAGAAATTTTAGCAAAAATTTCCTGGCAGGGACCAAATTCTCCTCTGGTCTAAATGATTCCAACTCCTATTAACTTCAATGGGAGTTACTCGTGTTTAAAGCCAGGAAGTAATTGGGTCCATGTTGAAAGAAATCTTTCCCATCAGGCTTCATGTGTTCTTCCTCCACACATCTACAGCTCGTGATTTATTTTTGTTATAATGAGGTGATAAATTGATGTAAGATAGGCTAAATAGTACAAATAATACCTTCATTTCTCGAAAACATGTTACACTTGATAGGCTAACATTATATTTGGATGCACTTGTAAATCGGATAAGCGGTTCACACATTAACATCCTAACTACTGCTATTATCCTCTTGCACCAGCCAAATGAATCTTGTGTGATAATACTACACTGCCAGATCTATGTCTATTGTAGTCTAAAGACTAATTCTTCTCTTGCTAGTTTAACTGAAACACCACTTGAGAGGAAAAAGGGAAAACATTAATTTCTTCTGAGCTTAAATACTTACTCAATTCTTCCTGAGGCAAAGCTTCACCAAAGGCAATGGGAGTTTTGCCTGAGTAAAAGAACTTAAATAAAAAGTAATGTCCAGGTCATGCCTCTTAGTGAATCTGCTTCAGATGCCACAGAACAAGGGTGGGGGCTTCTACTTCCATAGAACCATCCTAGGCCCTGTCCCTTGGAGGGTTCACTGTGGATATGGGGCTCAGTAGCTGGGGAGAATGTAGGCCAGGACAGGCTGACATGGAGATAGGCATATCATCCTCCCCTGCAGTCTATAGAGGCTCCCCTTACATAGGTTTCTCCATATGGGGACCCTCCACCTTCACCCCCACTGCTCCCTAGCACCAGGGTTGGATTAACTCTCCTGTGGCCCGGGGCTATTCGATTTTGTGGGGCCCCTGTATGCAAGTCTTTTTCCTAATTTAAAACAAAATGATCACAATTGTGGCATCGAGGCTACTAATGCTATACTAAACTTGCCTTTTAATTAATCTAAAGCCATCTTGTGGTTACATTTCAGTCTTAAAACATGTAGAATGTAGTTAAGTTAATTCAAAATAGCCTACTTCTTACCTTAGAACAGCTGTTATATTAGTTTCTTTCTGGAAGGGAGTTTGGGTACAGGAGGGGGCTCCAGGCTGGGGCAGAGTGTTGGGGTGCAGGAGAGGGTGAGGGGTGTGGGCCCTGGGAGGTAGTTTGGAGCAGGAGGGGATTCTGACCTGGGGTTGGGGTGCAAGCTCCAGCTAGGAGGTGCTTACCACAGGTGGCTCCTAGCCAGCGGTGCAGCAGGGCTCAGGCAGGCTGCCTGCATGCTGTGGCCCCATGCCACTCTCGGAAGTGGCCGGCTGCTGGCATGTCTCTGCAGTCCCTGGGGGAGGGGGGGAAGAGGCTCCACATGTTGCCCCCACCCCCAGCACCGTCCCTGCAGCTCCCATTGGCTAGGAACCCCCGGGCCTCACTGCCTAGGAGCCGCTGCCAGAGGGTTGTGCCAGTCGCTTTCGGGAGCCGCCCGAGGTAAGCACCTCCCGTCCGGAGCCCACACCCCTCACCCCCTCCTGCATGTAACCCCCCTCCCACAGCCCAGAGCCCATACCCTACACCCCCCCTCCCACACATACACTCCCTCCGTCCCAGAGCCTTCACCCCGCACCCAAACTCCCTCCCAGAGCCTGCACCCTGCAGTGCATGGAGACTCCTTGCCCCTCTCCCGCAAGGGCCACAGGGACGTACCATCCACTTCCGGGAGTGGTGCAGAGCCAGGGCAGGTAGGTAGCCTGTTCCCTGGCATGCTGGGAGGGAGAGGAGTTGAGGGTAGGGAGTGGGAGGAGTTTCTCAGTGGGGCCCTCAGGGACCCCAGTTTGAGAAATGCTGCCTTAAGATATCATCAGTGCCTAAGATCCAGCTGACAAGGACCATAGCTTTCAATAAAGCTATTAATGTAATAACTGTACATTCTCCTTGTCTTTCATATCAGATATGAGCACCAAAGTCACCAAGATTACACAAAAGAGTGTATAATGCTTGATACTTGCCAGATGCAATTCTTGATGTCCTGCAGTAAGTTTGGTGGCAGGAGAAATCAATGACTATAAAAGCCACACCTATTGTCACAGCACTCTTCAGCCAAAAGGCAAACTCTTTATTCCTTTTTAGCCATAACCGAGAGCCTAATTCTGCACATGATCCAGTTCCTATAGAAGTCAATGGAAGTTTTGCCATTAATGCCAATAGAAGCATGATCAGACCTTTTGTGAGATGCTAGGTCCTTTAAACTCCCACAGAACTCATTTGGAGTTGAGGGCATTCCACACCTCGAAGGACTGGGCCCATAGTGACTTCAGTGATGTTTTGAAAAATATTTATGTCTGAATACTTTTTTTTTTTAACTAACTGGCACATAGGGTGGCTGTTCCTTTGCTAACCTGAATAGACTTTTGATTCTTTTGTGTTTCTGCCCTACTGATTTTAGCTCTTTATTTTAACAGGTTGTTTAAAACAACTGAAAGAACTCAATGTGAGTTTTAATAATTTGAAGAGCATCCCTCCAGAATTGGGAAACTGTGAGAATCTGGAAAAACTGGATTTGGCTGGAAATCTAGAACTTACAGAGCTCCCATTTGAAGTAAGATCTCCAACTGCATTTCTTGTATCTGATTTATTTGGGCTGTAAGATATTTCATCACATGCAGCATAAACAGAGATTCTTACAAACTGATTTCACATATAGTCACATACTTCAACAATACAGTTTTAGTAGCAATGTCACTGAAAATACCTTAGAACAGACAGAACAGAGCAGGACCGAGCGTCTGAGTGTCACTTGACAAATGGCTAAATCCTGCTCACATTTGCTCTAGTGCATAAGGGAGGGAAAGGGGCCAAAAGGGATTTTGCATAATGTTGATGGCTAAGGGAAGGCTACTGAAGGCTTCCTGCCATGAAACACAAGTGTGTGTTGATAGCTTTATCCATGTAATGCCCCAAGTTGCAAACCCATGTCTATGTCTTTGTTAAAGGAACATGGTGCTGTCCCAAGCCAATAATGCTGTATGCTGCCATGAGCAGCAAAAACTGGTTGGCAGAATGTAGGTGCTTACATTACTCCTGAGGATCAGTAAACTCTACTTACTGCATTGTGATGGTCCATGGAGAGACACCCAGCTCTGCAACAGCAGTATATCCCTTATGTTGGATGTGTGGTTGTTTACTCGCTGCTATACACACTCGACAGGTGTTTGCTATTTAAGGCAGCAATTGGGTCCAAAATGTCTATGGTGAAATTAAACAAAGTTGCTAATTTCATTTTTAATCTAGAAATTTCCTGCATGTTGCCAATGTCACTATTACGTTTCTAAACCTAGAATTTGTTTAAACTTCTTGGTTCTGTTGTAGGTCAGATGTTTGGGTGGAAAGTAGGTGTTCAGTAGTGTAGTGTGGAGAAACTGAAGCAAACACAAGCCTGTCTCCCAGAGCCTTATGTCACAAGCAAGCATTGCGTATGGACATAAATGATAGTATCAGGCCAGCCAGCAAATCCCATGTGTGCCTGTCTCGCTGTCTTTATAATCCTTATCCTAGTGGTTAGGGTACCTGCCTGGGATGTAGGGGATCTAAATTTGAATCCCCATTCTAGAGCTCAGACTTGAACTCAGATCTCCCCCCCGCCCAACCCAGGTGAGTGCTCTAACCACCAGGCTGTAGGCTATTTGAGGTGGTTGCGTTCAGTCTCTCCTACTGAAACTGTTCCACTTTATGTAAACATATACATTTTCATTGGACCAGAGAGAGAGAGAGCGAGAGAGAGAGTGGTTAATGCACTCATTTGAGGGGTAGGATACGTGGATTTAAATCTTCTTTCTGTCTGATTCAGATATACGATAAATAGGCTATTTGCCTGGAAAATTTTAAAATTTTAAACCACAGTTTTTTTAAAGTAGTAACATTATCTTTGATAATGTAATATGTGTCTGATATCTGATTGTTAGATGGGCAAGAGATGGTAACTAGATGCCCCAATTTTTATAGGGATAGCCCCGATATCCGGGGCTTTGTCTTATATAGGTGCCTATTACCCTTCAACCCCGTCTCAGTTTTTCACACATGCTGTCTGGTCACAATAATGATAACTGGCAATAATTGCTTCTTCATGAATGAAAACTATTGAAATAACTTGAATTGTGTTTGGAACCCGAGAGGGAAAGAGAAAAAGATATTTTGAAATGCTTATAATACCTGAAAGAGATGAACATATTTACTTCTGAAAATTACCAATTGCGTGAAATGAGTGATTCACAAGAGAAACATCACAACCTCCAGTATGACGATAAGGGTACTGTGTGTATGTGTGTGTACAGAAAAATTACCCCCTAAGATATTTTTTATTAATAGATTGTCATCTGGAAAGTTCAACTTTTATTTGACTTTCAAAATCCTTAAAAAATCTTCCTTGGAAGGTTACAGAAATGTGCAACTTGAAGAAAGCAGGTAATGTTCTCCACTGTAAAACTTGCTTGAGAGAAATAATGGCAAACTTCAACGCAGCAGAAATGATCAAAGTCTAATTTTACCTTGGTATTGTATATAGAATAATGGCCAGGGAGAAGCTGGTAATATATATGATGATAGATTCAGGGAGATTGATAACATGCCTGTAATTCAGTCAAGAGTTTCTGACGGTACCATAAAAAGTTTATGAGATCATCAGAACTCTGAGACTGAATTACATCTTCAGTAATCAGTCTCTCTACTCTCTTTCTATCCATTTTCTTTATGACAGCTGTAGAATATATAGAAGTTTTTGAGCTTTTAAAGCAATTTATTGAGGAATTTTATAAGGAGAGAATTCTGGATTTTTAAACAGATACAGAAAGAAAATATTACAAACTGACTGAATTAGAGGGGAAAAATTCAGTTGTGTGTGTCATCTAATACCACTTTCTGCATAAAGGTGGCAAAAGCATTGTGCACATTCAGTCTGATCCACCTGCAAATTCCATGTACAAATCATGCACTTGCACCCCCAGACACCCATTTGACAACCAGCTGTCCAATCTGTGGCCACACCCGCTGTGTTCTGGGACTGCAATATGTGTTCATGCATTTTTGCAGGTGCACCAGTTGCTCCTGTTTTTAACATTTCGTCCACAATGACAAAGGATGTGCATAGGCCCCAGAATTTGCAAGTCAGCTATATATGAAGTCAACAGGTAACTGCTATATGTCAGGAATTTTCTGTATTTTTTTATGGTGTCAAATACTGAGAAGTGCTGAGCACCTGCAACTCACATTACTTCAGTGTAAGATCCAGCTTCTAACAGATGTGCAGCACCTTTAAAGATAAGGACCATTAACAATACATGATGACTTACGTCTTTTACATTACATTTAGCTCTGTGTATGGTATAGTATACCATAGAATCCATATATAGTTAAGTATTTTTTTTCCACAGAACAGCTCTGCTTGAAGCTGAGGTTCACTGATGTCAATTAAACTGCAGTGTGAATATTGATATCATTCTGGACTTTTATACCATTATTCCATATAAAAAAACCACACCCCCAAAGCTCCCCAAAAGTCTATGTTAAAAGAACATTATGGTTACAAACTCAAGAACTCAAAAGTTAGGAAATACCAGAATTAACACACACTTAATTCTGCCCCCTTTTCCAGATGCATTATGATATAGACCTTAATTACATGATCTTATACTTTTTTCCCCACAGGTAACTTGTGGTTGGAGCGCTTTACTAGTAAAGGAATACCAGCATACTATCCTGGCTAATTGCTTTTAGTGTGTGTGCAGATGCCACTATGAATGAAACTAGCTTGCTTGGTACAGGACAGTTTTGCTGGTATAACTGTATCTACCTTAGGGGCTTCTGTAACTTAGCACCCTGTATCAGTCAGGGTTATACCGCTTCACACCCCTGACTGACATAGCTCTGCTGACAGAAGTTTGTAGCATAGATCTGGCACCAGCGTCAATAAGGACTGCTTTGTGTGAGTTACAGTTGGTTGGATTGCGGCCTTTGTCTCTATTGTCTGAGTGTCTCTCCTTCTCTATCCTCCATAATGGGCACAAAGTCCTCACAAAGTATCATAGATTCATTGTCTTCTATGGTGCTGTGACAATTGATACCAGCTGGCGATCTGCCCTGCGATGTCTTCTTTTCTCCCAAATCATGTTTTCTTCACATTTGGATGTATCTGGACTAGAAAGAAAGATTTATTTATTTATTTATTTACTTTATAAACACCCCCTCCCCCAACATTTTGCTAACACATTTGAATGAACATATTTTAAAGCACAGGATTACTTGTGGCACCTTAGAGACTAACACATTTATTTCAGCATAAGCTTTCGTGGGCTACAGCTCACTTCATCAGATGCAGTGAGCTGTAGCCCACGAAAGCTTATGCTGAAATAAATTTGTTAGTCTCTAAGGTGCCACAAGTAATCCTGTTCTTTTTGCTGACATGGCTGCTACTCTGAAACCTGTCATATTTTAAAGGTCTCATGTAGACAGCACAAGTTATATTTTAATATGTCTTATCTGGTTCAGGTGAAACCAAGCTAACACTACAATGCTAATTTTTTTAAAATGTTTTTATTCTAGTCTAGACATACTTTTTGTGTGCATATACAACTGAGTGGAAACAGCTTGAATCCTAATGTCTGAAGCGACATTCCAAGTGACAATGACTTGGAATCCCAGAACTTCAGACCCTACATTTCAAGTAATTTTAACTCAGCTCTATACACACATACAGTGGGGGAGAAAACAGTGCAGGGTGGAAGGGTAATTTTTCCCATGTGCCTTTAAAACAAGCAAAGAAAATCTTCTTCCAAAAGCTATGGCATATCTGATCGCATGTCATAGGCACTCCCTATGTAGTTGGCTAACTGTATTATTTCATAACAGTGTTCTTTACTGGGATAACTATGATACATTGTGGTTAAGACACAGAACCGAAAGTCTGGAGATTGAGATTCCGTCACAGATTCCTTGTATTACCTTGAACAAGTCACTAAAGTTGTTTGTGCCTCAGTTTCCACAATGGGAATTATAATACTCACCTACATTGCAGGGGGATTGTAAAGATAAATTAATTAATGATCACAATGTACTCCGAGACTCTAAGAAGGAATGCACTATATAGACCTAATTCTTCTCTCATGGACACTGTTGTCAATCAAGAGTAACTCTACTGAAGTCAAAGGAGTAAAATGTGTGTGAGAGAAGAATTAGGAACAAGACATGTGAAGTATTATTCTAAGTATTGAGTCTAGATGCTGTTGATATGTTGTTACACATTGTGCAATTAATTTGTTTTCCTAAGAATTATAGATGTGTAAATTAAACACATGCCATAGTGTGCATTCATATATTTGGGTATGTAAAAAAAACTGATCTGACTTCAATCCTAAGTGTACTGCTTTCAAAAGGTGATGCTTTCAACTATTATGTTACTGCATCACACAATCACCATTTCCAATGCTGTAACAGCTCTTCCTAAGTACGCTTTTTGTGCTGAAGTATCAGAGGAGTAGCCGTGTTAGTCTGGATCTGTAGAAGCGACAAAGGGTCCTTTGTTGCTTTTTGTGCTGATATTTCACAGTGATACCTGCACTATGTGGAAGGGCCCGATCTCTAGTCAGTTCAAACGCCCTTGCCTTTAGAGGCATTCCTATTATTTATTATATTTATTTTAATTCACTCAGTCCATCTCTGATAGGAAATATTTAAGAGGAGTTTTAAGCAGCTACTTTGGATTTGCTGTTCAAGAAAATCAAATTTAAAAATGATAACCGAGGGTGCGGCATGGTTTTCTGAACTTCTTATGCAGTGAATAATGTATGCTGTTGTTATGGGGGATCCCAGCAGGTCACTTGGACATCCCTTTGTACAGCCTGAACAATGCAGAGTGAGTGAAATGGGGCAGAGAATCTGCTCCTGCTCCAGCATATGAATATTTTGTCAGAGAAGAGCATCCTAAAATATCATGAGAGGGAGTGAAAAGTATGTGTGTGTATATATATAATATCTTGAGCACCTTGAATAAATTAATCAAAATTAGTAAATTTAGCTCTAAGCAGCATAAGGAATCATAGTGTGGTTTGTTTATTTTTAACATAAGGTGTAACACTTCTGCAGAGTGAGCATGTGTGCGTGCGCACACATCTGTGTTTTCATGTGTATGCATATGTATTTTTATTTTATGACTTAATATCCGGCCTCCAAAGTTCAGAGGGCTGGGAGATCATGTTTTCTTTTTGGCATGCCATCATCTCAGTGTAACAGGTGGTAATTTTGTTTTGCATTATTGCTGCACAGATGGGTTCAAATAAACTGGAAACACTGGTCAATAATTCCCCAGAGGCCTCCTTACTTTAATCAGCCAGAAAGGAAAATGGCTCACCTTTCCTCTGAACGTCACCTTCCTGTTATATTTCTCCTTGAGCAGCCATGTTACTAGCCTGTTCACCGTTTACAAGATGCAAGACCTTTACATTGTTACAGGAGTTTTGCCTGAGTAAGGAGTGAAGTATTGGATCATAAGTAAAAAATTAACTTTATTAGTGCCCAAATCATTTGAGTTTGGTTTGTCCATGTACAGGTTCAGAACCACAAAACTGTGTGCGTTGGCTGTTCCTTCAGTGAGGAGGTAGCAAGTCAGTGGCAAAAGGCCTACTGTGGGTGAAATCCAGCTTCTACTGAAATCTGTAATGGGACCAGCATTTCACAGTGTATGTTTTGCAGTTTAAGAAAGGTACAGTTGCTTAGCCTTGCTGACCTTCTGTTCGAGAGAATTTTATCTTGCTTTGGTTGTTCAATGCACATACTCACCTGCAAAGATTAAAAGCTTTTTTTGTATGGCAAATCCACCTAACGCTCATGCCAAGTTTCACACTATCATAGCATTTGCCAAAATGCTGTCAATCCAAGGCAAAGAACAGCTGCTTTGTGAAACTGGCATAAGATATAATACCAGACATTAGCAGGAGTGTGTGAAAATTGAAAGGGGGTGGGTGCAAAGGTGTTAGGTATCCGAGGAGATACACAAAGGCATTGGCTCTGCATGAGTTCTTATAAATGTTTTTAAAAGACAAGAGAGTAAAGAAGGACATGCAAATGTGTTAGAAAACAGGATTATGTAGTTAGACAAAGGAATGTCTGTGTTAATTGATGTAGTTCTTGACCATGTGATTCAAAAATCTTATAATTAATATAATAGCACTTCAAAGACGTTGCATTCTCTACCAGAGCAAGTCATTTGCCAATAATAGCTCTGCCTTGTTAGAGAACTGATCCCTGTATACCTTTGTATTGTGATACCAGTGACCTTTACCTTTCACTTGAATTTTAAACAAAAGTAGCATGTCCTTCTACAAGCGGAGTTTAAATGGCACCAAAAAACTTTGTATAAACAAAGAATTACTAGTGGTGACCCAATGCTACCAAAAACTGAGCAACAGGGAATTATGTGAACATTAGAATGTCAGAAGCGACAAAGGGTCCTGTGGCACCTTATAGACTAACAGAGGTATTGAAGCATAAGCTTTCGTGGGTGAATACCCACTTCTTCGGATGCAAAGAATGTCACTAATTCATTATAAAAATGTGGATTTAATTTTAAAAAGGGTTTGTTCTCTGTAAATGAGGGGTGGGGTTTTCAAAAGTGTTCAGCATTGGCCCAACTTTGCTGTCTTTTAAAATCAAAAGTTAAGCCTTGTTACAGGAGTTTTGCCTGAGTAAGGAGTGAAGTATTGGATCATAAGTAAAAAATGAACAATTCAGGGGAGGAAAAGTTAGACCAGCTCGGAGTCCTTGTGAAAATCCTACCCTCAAATGTTATCTATTCACACAAGCTAGAAAATCAGAGCCAGATTCTGCCTGATCCATAAATAGGTGTACAGTGGTGGGAGAGGGAATGCAGAACTTTCCCTCATTTGCATGGATGCATAAAGAGAACACAGGAACTGCTTTCTCTGTCTTTCTTCCCCTGGGGATGTACAGCACCTCAAGGGGGTGAAGAGAGTCAGGGAAAAAGCAAGTCACTTCTCCACAGTGGCCCATAGAGTGAAACTAGTGAAGTGGGAAGGATAGCATAACTGATTCCTGATCATGACTGGAGTCTCTGAGCAATACCAAATATTAAATAGGAATGTATTAAATTAATGAGTACAGTCATCTCAGTTATCAGCTAATTACAGGCTAGTTACATGATTACAAGTTAAATTTTTATAGCTGTCAGCAACATTTAATACTGTTAACCATGAATGTTTGTATATCCTCAATAGTCTCTTGTGAGGGTGGACAGGAAGATGGGATCAGTAGTGCTATCAGTCAGCAGATGGTGCAAAGTGTCAGTGGCTGCAGATAGTGCACTATGGGCTTGAATTCTCTCAGCTGAGCCTGGGGCTTGCTGGGTATACCCAGTTAATGAGGCTAGTTGGGCTGTGGCAGAATTGCCTGATTTGCTTGCCTGCCCTGTTGGCTGGAAGGAGCCATCAGGTGTGCATTTAAGCTCAGCAGTAGTGGTGGCAGGCTGCTGGAAACTTAATGCTTACTCCTGCAGCTACAATCGCTCTGTGCCTGCCTTGTTCCCAGCTGGATCAGGGTCTCTTTCCCTTTTGGGGGGACACGGGAGTGTCTGCCCCAGAGGGGAGCCCAAAAATAAATTTTAGGTATACTGCCTCTGCCATGGTCAGTGTCCAAGTCTCTGGCAGGAAGTTCAGGAGGAGGGTGTGAGGTTTCACTCTATATGATTTTATGAAAATATGCTGATGAGTGTGAATATAATGTAACTAAAATATGCTTCATGCAAAAGGACCCAGTCCCGCTCCTGCCTTATTTCTGATCAGCTCCAGCCCTGCTGCCTTGCTCCAGCTCTGACTCCTGATTGTTGGCAGTGGCTTTGAACTTTGGCTCTGTTTGTGGCTTCTGTGATACTTTGGGGTTTCACCTAGACCATTAAGGGGTTCTGTCATTGCCTGCCCTGGAACCCTGGGTGCTTCTGTGCTGCGTGGGTTTGGCTCTGAGGACTGACACTAGCAGCCTGCTTACAATACAGTGTTCTCACCCTGGCTTCCATCAGCCTGGTTACTCCTTGCAGAGTGACAGCAAAAGCCTTTCCAGTCCCAAGTCTGTCCAAAACCATCTCCCTTGCAGTGTCCAGTCCCTCTCACTGGATACTCAGAAATTATTACGTTCGCTGCCTCCAAAGAGACAGAGCTCACACCAGCCTGTTAGTTTAGCTGAGGATTTCATCCTTCAGTTTAATACACAGCACTGAGATGGTTTTGTAATAAAACAAGAATGTTTATTAACAAAGAACAGACATTTGAATGACAATAAGTAAGAATAGAAGACATGGTTATAGTGAAACAAAACAAAACACACTTTTTAGTGACTAAAACAACTTCAGCAAGTTACAATCTTTGTCTAAGGAGGTTTCTCACCTATAGTCAGTTCCAGTTACTCTTGGTTTTCAGGCCAAGAGGATCAACTTTTCATGAGCTCAAGGGGTGCTGCTTCCCCTTTGTCACCCAGGTGATGGATGACAAAATGGCTTTTTTTTTTTGGACTTTGCTTATATTTCTCAAAGTCTATTGTCTCTGTTTCACGAGCCAGAAAGCTTCCTGGGAGTGCAGGCTCCATCCCGTCATTGTCATTAAAAGGTCTTCCTCCTCTTAAGCTTGATGACTTAGTTTAACTTATATGTCGATGTACTTTTCATTGTCCTCCTGAGGTATTACCTGTCTGTTACATTGGAGACACTGGAAAACGGGAAAGCATGTTATTTGTCTTGGATAGGCTGGTCTTATACACTGCTTACTAAACACCTTTTAAGAACATATTTTCAACACAGATCTAAAATTCTTTATACACTGCCAGTACATACAACATACAATAATATTCATGACCAATTTGTTATCAGTTTGCATATCATAGAATCATAGAAGATTAGGGTTGGAAAAGACCTCAGGAGGTCATCCAGTCTAACACCCTGCTCAAAGCAGGACCAACCCCAACTAAATCCTGTGACACCTCACTAAATATGACACCTCACATGACACCTTTTATATACAGATTATGTCAACAGCATGTTGAGGGAATGAGTATGTCAGGCTTGATGTGAGTTATGGTTTGATGTGCCCTCTGCCAGTGGTAATGAAAGGCTCCCAGCCTCTGACTGCCACTGATCTGACCTCCAGGCCTGACAGCCCAGGCCCCAGTTCGTGACACACAGCTCCATATTATTTTTCCATTTTACCTGGATGATGCCGTGTCTGTACTTTTTCAGTGTCAGGCAAAGATTGGGACTTAAAGGTGAACAAGTTGGCTGACGCTGAGCCTACATATTATAGAAGTGGTGCTAGTGGCTTGGTGGAAGTAGACTGAAGACATAGAGTAGTTACTGCTCCTGTTGTTGAAGAGGTTCGTCATAAGAACATAAGGATGTTCATACTGGGTCAGACCAATGGTCCATCTAGCCCAGTAATGCCAGATGTGTCAAAGGGAATGAACAGAATAGGACAATTATCAAGTCTCCACACACTGTGCAAGAGTTTTACAACTGTGGGTGATTCTGGGCCCCCAAATGAATCCAAGGAGGCATTGTTTGCTAAAAGTGAAGGCTTCCGTCTATATCTGATTAGGTGCATGTTGTGAACTTTTCTTTTCCATCTATGTATTGGTTGTTTGCTCCAACCTCCTTCTGCCTCACTCCCACATTGTCTCTCTGTGGTCAGCTTCATTCTCCCTGTCCCTCTTTATGTCCCCCTCAATCCTTATATCTTTTCCTCTCCTCTCAGAACCTAGGAGGAGACACCAGTACCTCACAGAGCTGGGCCCTGTAATATATCAGAAGTGATATGGAAAGGACCATGAATCTCATATTATGAAATTAATGGCTAGTAAATTTAGAACAATTGTAAAGAAATGCTTCTTCATACAGCCGATAGGCAACCTATGAAATGCACGGCTGCCGCATGCCATTGAGCCAGTTATTGTGGTTGAATATTAGAAAGCCTTGGATAATTTTATGAACAATGTCATTTATAGTTATGCAGGCTATGATAAGGTTGATTAAATCTCATTCTTCAGGGTATAAGCCGATCACTTCAGGGATAAAGAAAGATTTTTGTCACCATGTAAAGTTTTGCAAAATTGATGTTGGCTATTTTTGGTTTATTGGTTTTTTCCCCTTTCTCTGACATATCAGGTATTGGCCACTGCTAGAGGTAGTCTGTTGGACTGGATATGGACTGATTTGATATTGCTAATCCTATGTTGCAATGCTTTTATTAGAATGAATTAGTAGTTAGATATTTGGAGGGTCAGGTGTGTGTGTCTTAGCCCCTGTTCCACCAGTTGTGCTTTTGTTGCAGTTGTTTATTTCTGGAGATCTCTCTTGGGGGCAGGAAAAGGGTTAAAGAAAGTCTTATTCCCTGAAACTACTTTTAATATAGTTGAAAGATTTTCATCCTCAGAAGCTGGCACCAAGACCTCAGAATATTACGTAATACAAAATGGTCTCTGAAAAGATGGCTAGAAGCAATGAAAAAATGTACAGGAACTCGATTGAAGGACCTACGGTTGCAGTTAAGAACAAATGGAGTCCAGGAGCTAGAGTACAATTTAAAAAAACGAGGTTCTTAGAAAACAAATCATCTTAATATTTCCCAATATCATACTACGTCGGAATCCTTGTTCTTGAGTTTATAAGGGAATATATATAGGAGCAGCTGATTTACCATTTCTCTATTGTTCATTGTTCTGAAAATTTCTTTTTTATTCATCAGCTCTTAAACTAAAGTGTTATCATCTGTTCAATTTTTCTTCTGCTTGATTGAGATCTTTGGGTATTACTGCAATGCAAATGTTCAGTAAAGATGATAGAGAAAATTTCTTTCCATTCCTCTGATCGTTTTTGTTGTTCATCTCTGGACCCCTTCTATTTTTGCTGTATCTTTCCTGGAGACAGAGTGACCAGACGTGAACATAATATTGCAGGTCAAGATGTACTATTGATATATATAGTGGCACTATAATAATTTCACTGTTCTAATATATTCCACTCCTTATGTATTAAAGTAGTATTTTCTTTGACCACCAGTGTACATTGAACAGAAGTTTTCATTCACCAAAATAATTATCTTTCCATCCCCCCTGGGTTCCAGTTATTTAGTAATCAGCAATGTGCATGTTAGTAATTTGACATTATTTCTTCCAGTGTATATTTGTCAACACTGAATTTCATATACCATCATGAACACTCAAATATTTCAGATATGTACCATTAATCATAATGAATTTTGTTCACTTAAATATTTGTTCATTATCCACCGTTTCCTTACCCCAACCCCATGTTCTGATATATTCATGCTACACTATAGGTATTATTGAAATCCTATCTGCACAGAAAATATGCTGTGACAGTATACAAATTATACACAACCATGCAGAAGTATTCAATTGGCTAATACAGATTAATGCTTATGGGAATACACATCATCAGCAATTGCACAGAGCTAAGCAAAGAAAAGTTTAGGCAACACATTAGAAAAAGGTTCCTAAGAGTGAGAGGACATGGGTAGTGAAATAGACTTTTTTGGGGAAGGTGCATATAGACACAGCACAAAACTAGCAGCCTGGGGAGGAGTGGCTAAGGTAGCTTTGAGCCTCGGCTCATCTGGGGGTTGGAGAAACTCCTGACATTACTTAAACAGCACTAGGAGCCTATCCAAGTTATAGCTGCCTCTCTGGACTGCCCGATGGATGGCAGCACTGCTTGGAATTTCTACAGCACTGTGTGCTGTGACTCCACCTCAAGATGCCTCTCCCACTCTTGGCATGCCCCCTACATGAGGGCTTATGAGGGGGTCCTTGGAAGGCAGCTTTCTGGTTGTCTCTGCCGTGTCTGTGCTGGAGGAAACCACCCGCAACTGGAACTGGGGTGCTTTTTAGGACCCCTTTATCCTGCTCCAGACCTTTAATTGGGTTAAAAGAGCCAACGCAGGGGTGAGGACCTCACTCCTTGGTTTTACGTAGGAATATTTATACAACTGTATGTAATTCTGTTTGATTCACTGCTCTTCCTGCCATATACAGATTGCTTGTTCCGGGCTGAGCCAGCTGGCTAAATACTGAGCCAGTTAATTTATTATTATTTTATTTTATTTATTATTTATTCATCACTAATCTAAAGAAGTAAATGTTCTAGCATCTACATCAATTGTATTTCCATCAGCAGACATTTGTAACAAATGAATATGTAATTTTAATAATACAATGTATCCTGTGGGCTGTTTGTGTCTTAGGGATACAGCCCCAAGTTAGGGTGGTGCAGAGTGGCAGTGACCCAGTGGGAGCTGCTGAAGGCTTTGTGCTGAGGGCTGACTCCTTGGTGTACAAGAAGGTCCTTGTAAGGAAGCCTTATGGGTGTCTCCTCATGACCACTGTGCCACTTTTCGAGAGGGGGCAGTGTGCACACTCTTCTTCAGCCAGCCAATTCTCCAGGCCAGGGCAGAGAGGGATGGAGCCTTAGTTCCACCTCCTCTTTCTAAATCCCCTCGTGCTACATGCCTTATAGAGTTTTTGTGCATGCATACAGGGGCAGAACATAAAGAAACCTGTTACATGTTATAAATATTGAGAATTATGTGGATAGAAAAAGAATAATGCAGGATAATAAACAGGATAGATGAGATGAAAACATTCCATGCTAGCCTTGTGGTGGTAATTAATTAAAGCACAGTAAAAGCGGTTACTCCACCCAAGGCCATTCTAGCTATCATTGGATCTGTGCATAAAAAGTTTAAAAAGAAAGCCTCTGGAATGGAAGTGCAAATCTGAGAGCACTCTGCGTGGGTGAAGGAGGGAGACTGCTGAAATCCTGGCAGGGGACAAGACTATGAATTGCCAGGTTAATTGTTGAAATTGTTCCCAGTTGGAGACTCATGAAATCTGGCGTCACACCCAAAGGCAGAGTCTGTGGATCTGCCTACATTAAGAAAATGAGCCATATTTGATAATAGACTTTCAGGCAGCACTGAAAAGGTCATCCACTGATGTGGACTGGGTCAGCTGAGTTTTACACCTGATCTGGTAAAGAGTGGGACAGGTTTATCCCTCGTGTGACTCCACTGAATTTTGGGATTTTGGCTTTGAAAGTGTTGTCTTAGGAAGCAGCAAGCCCAACCCTAATTGTGGAGGCTTTTCCACCAAAGACTGAGCGGGAGTTCTTTTGCCTGCTGTCCTAATTATTATTTATAGACATGTCTGTGGTGCTCATCAACATTGTAGATAAGAACCTCCCAAAGGCTGGTGAACTAAGGTTGACAAAGCCATTGTGAGGTACAGAGAAAGTATTATCACTCCCATTTCTACAGATAAGAATACTGAGGCAGAGAGTGATTGCTTCCCAGTATGACACCGGTAGTCTGACACTTAGGAATGGAACCCAAAGCTTTTAACTTCTAGTTCTGTTCCGTAACTACAAGACCATTTTTATTCCTCTATTCTCAGCTCCTAAAAATAGGGGGACTGTTCGTGAATTTTACCTCTAAAAGTTTTGTTTTAAACTATGATTAATTAATAAAAACAATTTATTCTTTAAAACAAAGACCTTTACTTTTATAGAACAGCTGGTCTCTTATTGGCTGAAGCACCCCAAAAGCCTGGTTTCTTAGTTAATCAGAATCAACAATTCCATAGTGGTACAGTAAGCTATTGTCACTGCACCACACCAATATCCATCAGACAAAATATATCTACTGTATATCAGTCAGCAACAGTACTGAGGCACAGGATCAGTGCCTTTCAGTTTTGCCTTAACATTTATGTCTCATCTTTTCTTGATTTTTTTTTTTTAGCATCCGCCAATATTATCCTATGACAACATTCTACTGTACTGATACTGTCTCTTTAAATGTCCTCTGTATATCTTCTTCTAAAGTGAGTTGTTACTAGTTTACCAACCTAAAAAAACCCCTGACAACCTGTGCTTTACAGTTCTTAATGCATTTGTCATCTTCTTGGTTTATAATACTCTTTCTGCTGCTTGAAAATGAAATTTACTTCTCTACTGATTTTTTTTTCATTCTCCCTTTGGCAAATAGTGATTGATTTACTGTGTGTTTCTGTAAGATCTAAAATGAATATGACCATTTTTAACAAACAAAATGACAACTTTAGTGGATATAGTGGCTGGTCATGCCAAAATGTTTTTGTTTCTGTGTTTATATCATTACGTCTGTGTCACTCTAATAGTATTTCTCCATTAATTGCTGCTGCAGTGTGCAGAGGGAGCAAAACAAAATGGTGCATTTGTACCTGTTCTGTTATAAAAGTGGACATATGTTTTTTTTCATTTATTGGTGATGGAGCACAATATATTTTAAAAGAGATCTTTGAAAATCAAAAGAAATTTACCATCAGAACATTACTGAGAGGTCAAATAATATGCAATACTATTGACAGGGCTCTTCTAACTAGTGTTTTTAATGAAAGAATATGAAAAGTAAGCCCTTGGTGCAAGTTTCTAGGTCCAGGTAAGTAAGTGGGAGTTTTGCTATTGACTTTAGTGGGGCTAGATTTTCACCCCTCCACCCCCCCACCCCCCCATGTTCCTACGCTACATGATTTGGAGATCTAGAAAACAGCTATTTTGTATTGGCAAATTGCATTGATATGTGTAGATTACATGTGGTTGGAGTACTAGCAGTGTGAAGATTTATAATTTATAACTAATCAACAGGAAGTAACCTTTTGGGATATTGGTCCTTGATATGGCCTCAATCCAGCAAAGCACTTAGGCACAAGCTTAATTTTAACTGAAATGGATTTACATGCTTAAATGTAAGTGTGTGCTTAAATTTCTTGCTGGATCAGGTCTTTATGCAGAATAGTGCTTTTGTTATTACCATGCAGTTCTTCAATCATGTATGTATGATCAAGGGATGAAACAAAAGTACAGGAGTCAATGGAATAAAGGAAAAATGTAAAACCAATTAAAACACTTCCACACATCATGGCTTTTTATGGCTGTTTGCATAGTCTAGTAATCCTGCTGCCTTTAGTGTCAGTAGTAGTTTTGATATTGACTTTGTCTACATTGTGATCAGACGTATGACTACAGCACCTGTAGACATACCTGTGCTAGCTCTGATCTAGCTAGCTTGTGTAGCAATAGCAATGCAAGCCTGCTTGGGACCGTGGGTACTAGAGGGCTAGTCTGTGCTGCCACCTATGCTGCTGCAACTTCACTGCTATTGTTGTTCCAGCTAATTAGATCAAAGCTAGCTCAGGTATGTCTATACATGCTGTTGTCACACTACTGATTGCACTGCAGACATAGTCAACGGGAGACGAATTGGTCCTGCTAGAGCTACAGAACTAATACTGGAGCAGAGACCATCATTTTATTATACAGTGTGTGCACAGTACCTAGCACAGTGTGGCTGGGTTATCCAGGTGCTACTGCAATATAAATAAATAATAACAATGAGTACATGGTTGTTTTTCTTCTCACCCCCAACGTGGTCCTGATGCCATTTTTACGTTCTACTGTAGGGCATGTACCAATGTTACAGTAATAATTAGTATTTTATATGCAGCCAGTTTACTCATTCTTTGAAATATTTGGCATTTTTGTTTGCTTCTCAAATCACACATGAGACATTTTACTTCATCACTGTTTTCTTTAAGTGATATGTAATTTTTTAAAGATAAAAGGGTGAAAAGAAATAGGGCCAACATTTTAAAACTTGGGCGCCTACAGTTAAACTCCTAAATTCACAATTAGGCATCAAAATAAATGTGGCCTGATTTTCAGAAGTGCTGCTCTGACTGACTCCGGTGGTACAAGATAAGGGTGTCCAATGCATCTGAAAATCTTCTTTTGGGACCAATTTGACATTCTTTAATTACCAGAATTCTGTCATCTAGTTAGGAACCTGCCCCCATGTTAAGACTTTGAGGTGAGTTTCTTTATGTTACTGTCAAGATCCTGGGTTGATGAAATCACAGACTCTAACCCTAGGAATGGTTTTGCTGCAGCCTCATCTAGCATCCTGTCGCTGGTGGTGAATAGGGTATACTTCTTGTTACCAACTCCCTGCTAACTGCTGTACTCTTCTGCAAAAAAACCTTGCTGGTAATAATAATAATTAATTTTTAAAAATACATATGAAAGGAATATTAAGGGTGTGGTTTAAATTGACAAGAGCCAGGTAGCTAAGAGTTAAAGCTAAAGAATTGACCTGAGTTGTTCTCTTGTCATCGGTATTGCAGCACGGATGTATCCCAATCCTGCAAGTTACTGAGTGCGTCCTGCAAGGTGTCGAGTGCCATCCAAACCTGGCAGGAGAGGTTGGGTGACATCCTGGCCTCATTCAAATCAATGATGCCAAACTCATGTTGACTTCAATGGGGCCAGGATTTTCTTGCAAAATTGGGCTCCTCGTGTGTTAGGTCACCAATTGTTTGGAGAGAACTGAAAGCAGTTGGGCATAGTTGGGTTAATTCTCTGTATTTCCTGGCTTCTGTTGGTTTTAGTCAGATTGTTTCTGCCACAGAATATTTGTATTTAATTTAATGTTGTTTTTTGAGCTAGATATTGACATAATTTCAGATCTTTGCATTTGCTGATGCCGTGCAATGGGCAGCTCATACTAAAACCACAAGCAACAGACCTTATCAGTAAATCCCTTTCAATGACAAAAATAAAGCAGAAATAAAAACACACCCATTAATCAAACAACTCATTCAACTCAGGGACACGGTGTCCTTTTCTCTCAACTGAAAGTTTAACTGTCAGAGAAAAAAAAAGCAGCGGAGCTCTGGAATGTTGCAAAGACTATTTTTTTTAAAAGCAAAATTATTAAGATAAGAAGCAATATGGGTAGTTTGTCAAATAAAGATGACAATTATGATTAACAGTAAGGACCGCAATAACTGTGGCCAGGTAGTTAGACTGTCAAATACAGCTAGTGTTTAAAATGGAGCTTGCATAAAGTCTATATTCTGACTGATTGAAAGTCAGATAACAAAGTTAAATAGCAAAAATAAACCGCTTAAGTAAAAATGATAAGGTTGGCAGGCTTGTTTATAAATGAAATGTTATAGGAGGGGCAAAAATCCATTAGTCTTTCAAAAGGAAATAAATATATATAGGATTTTCTTTAGTAAATATAATACACAGCTGCCATAATTTCCAGTGTGTCATATTCCCCAGGGGTTTGTTGGTAGCATTTTAGTGACAGATTAAATCAAAACTCCATTTTGCTGGAACACTGTGTAGAAACCAGATAGACTTTGTTAAACATTGCCCTAAAAGAAAGCGCAATGAGGGCTTGTAGCCTACACAATATAATTAGAGCCCTATATATTGTGTGGTATGCCAAACCAAAGTTTTGTATCAAGACAATCATATTTCTGTGGCAAATTCATTTTTGTGGGATTATAAACTCTGAAGAAAAACAAAATTAAATATTAAAATGATCTTTTGGCAATAGCATATAATAAATGGGAAAATAGCTATTCTTATAACATGCAGTCATGCAGTATGTTCCTTTTAACATGTAATTCAGTAAAACACTTTGTTTTAATATGTTTTCTGGTTTACACTGGGCAGAAATTTCCATTTGCCATGGAATGTAGTATTAACATTACAGAACTGTTGCAGTGTGGCAGTTGTTTAGGAAAACTGAAGTGTTTGGCAGCTTGTGAAAGGGGTGATGTCAGGTAGGTCCTGTTGGAAGTGAGAGACCAAGGATCTTGTTACTTGGGGAGAGTTTGCACCTTTGCATGGGTATCTGGTTGTTTGGGGCTCTGTTTTAACCCTGTCCTTGCCAGACTCTGTGTCAGATCCATTTATCCTTTCTATGTCAGAACCAGAGACACACTTTTAACAATTTAATTTTTTTGAGTTGAGAGAAACTTGAACTGCGTGTGTGGCAATTTTGCTTTTGGAAAATGAAATGAGACGCGGTTTGGAAATGAGACACATCGCTCTTTAAAATGTTTTCCTGAAAGCTTTGACTCACTTGTGAGGGGCTTCCACTTTGATGCGTCCTGAAAGCAGCTTTAAAGTGGGAGCAGGCAGATTTTTGACTTATCTAGACTTTGAGAGCCTCTGTGCCTCTATCTTGATTCTGAAGGCAGAATTTAATGGTATCTTATGTCATCCAATATTCTTCAATAAAGCTCTTTAAATGGGTTCCCTCAAGTTCTAAAGCCTGTTCTTGGAAAGCTGGCAGCAATATCAGGTTGTATCTCAAAGGAAGCTAGGGCTTTGACACAGCATCACACTGGGAATATGAACATTTTAAAGGAGCAGTGTGAAGTTAAATATTAAGGGTGAAATTCTGCCTCCATTGAAATTAATAGAAATTTTGCCATTCACTTCAGTAGAGCCAGGGTCTCATCCTGAAAAATAAAATTCCCTTACCTATGTCACTAATAACACCCTGCATTATTACAAATGAAATAATTTTAAAAATCATACTTTCACTTGTTTATGCTGTTTGTTTAGAAAATTTCCCTTGCATTCTAAAATGCCTTAGTTCAAATATAGGTGAAGTCCTGTGCACATTTCACTTCAGGACTGGAGTAGGTTATCATCTCATCTACATGCTTAGAAGTTAATTTCCATTCTTAAAATATTTCTTTTTTTGTTAACTGCTTGACAGTCACTTAAGATGTCTGCATTGTTTCGTGAACACTAGTACTGTAAATTAGGGTTGTCAAGTGATTAAAAAAATTAATCGCAATTAATTGAACTGTTAAACAATAATAGAATACAATATAATTTAAATATTTGTGGATGTTTTCTACATTTTCAAACGTATTGATTTCAATTACAACATAGAATATAAAGTGTACAATCCTCACTTTATATTTTCTTTATATTACAAATATTTTCACTGTAAAAAACACAAGAAATAGTATTTTTCAATTCACCTCATATAAGTACTGTAGTGCAATTGCTTTATCATGTAAGTTGAACTTACAAATGTAGAATTATGTTAAAAAAAACCCCTGCATTCAAAAATAAAACATTAAAACACATTCTTTTTTTAATGAGCATCATTAGCATGAAAGCATGTCGTCTGGAATGGTGGCTGAAGCATGAAGGAGCATACGAATGTTTAGCATATCTGGCACGTAAATACCTTGCAATGCCGGCTACAAAAGTCCCATGCAAACTCCTTTTCTCACTTTCTGGTGACATTGCTGCCCACTTATTATTTACATTCTCTCCTGTAAATGTAAACAAACTTGTTTGTCTTAATGATTGGCTGAACAAGAAGTAGGACTGAGTGGACTTGTAGGCTCTAAAGTTTTGCATTGTTTTGTTTTTGAGTGCAGTTATGTAACAAAAAAAATCTACATTTTGTAAGTTGCACTTTCATGACAAAGAGATTGCACTACTGTACTTGTATGAGGTGAATTGAAAGGTACTATTTCTTTTATCATTTTTACAGTGCAAATATTTGCAATAAAAATAATACTATAAAGTGAGTACTGTACACTTTGTATTCTGTGTTGTAATTGAAATCAATATATTTGAAAATGTAGAAAAACATCCAAAAATATGTAATAAATTTCAATTGGTATTCTATTGTTTAACAGTGTGATTAAAACTATGATTAATCACGATTAGTTTTTTGAGTTAATCGCATGAGTTAACTGCGATTAATCAACAGCCCTACTGCAAATAAAGGATTTAGTACACAGAGCCCTTCATTTAACACATTTAATTCTTAAACTGGTCTACTTTACATTTGTAGTTAACCTTGGATACACTAGCAGTTTATTATTTAAAAATGTTATTCCTTTGACAGGTCTTCAAATAAAAGGATTTAGTGCATTTTATATATTTATATATATATTTAGTTTGGGACACAGAAAATGTATTTTTAAACAGCATTACTTAAAAAAATATTGGATTATATTCTAGGCTGACGTAAACCGGTAAAGCTGCAGTTCTCAAGTGGTCTTTTAGCTAAACATTTTCAATGCATTACATGGGTTTATAGTCAAAAAAGTCTATTTAAAGTAAATAAAGATATATTGATAAAACCTCCATGGTGTTTAAATGTTAAAAGTTAAAAATGACTGTTTAGTATATATAGTGTGTAATAACTAAGTCTATTAGTTATCAAAACAGTTTTATTTACTGATTGTTAGTTTTCTGTACTATTTTTGGGAAAGGCCAGGGTTAATACCTTGTCCCAGTTGCTGTTTTCCCAGACTCCAGGCTTTTTAAAAGGGGGAAATAACACTTCATGTCAATTTAGAGGTCTCTCCGGTGGATTTAGAAGTGTCAAAAAGTTTTGGAGGGAGTTATGTCTGGTATCCCTCTACCTGAACAATGATGGGTGTGATGTGAGTGGCATAAAGCCGGGTACAAATCAGAAACATTATGCAATCCTCAATGCTCCAAGTGATCTGGAGAAGCAATAATATTTATTTGAAGAGTTTAATGATTTGCTCATAAGATATTCTGCAGAATGTACCTAAAATGTTTCATTGTTTCTTTCCAGCTAAGTAACTTGAAACAAGTCACATTTGTGGATGTGTCAGCAAACAAGTTCCCCACTATTCCAATTTGTATACTCCGGATGTCAAGTTTGCACTGGCTGGATATTAGCAACAATAAACTGAAAGATCTCCCACAAGATATAGACAGGTAGTTCCTTACATTTCATAAATAGTCTCATGAACTAGAAAATTTGTCTAGAAAGTAACATGACAGTAACCAGCAAATTTTAATTTACCAATTATTGTTTGAAAGGGACACCATCACTGGAAAACTCCATTTCGATCTGAAAATGTATCTAGTATTTTACAAGTAAAGCCTACTATTTCCATTACTGAAAGATATTGGAGAACAAAATATATTTTCCTCAGTTTTCCAGTTTGTTGACCACATGGTGTGTAGTCAGTTTCCTGTTTTGTGATTAGCTAGTTGCTCTTCCTGTCTGATTCCTGAGCAACATAATGTTCTGTGTGGAGATAGAAGCAGCAAACTTGCAACTGAAGGGACAGCAACTGTGGAGCTACACAGAAAGGAATATGAGATGGGGAGAAAGGTCAAGCCAAAGCATGCTTAATATGGCTCATCGAGCCTGATAAACATCAGCAGGGAAGCAAACTAATCTGTATGAATTTTAAATTTCCACCCTCCTCGCAACAAAATCATTACAAATCCTTGCTATTGGGCTTGTAATTTCATGTCCTAGTGCCTGTAATATTCTTGGATGGATCTTATTTGGCTCCCCCAATTTGGTCAGTGAGCTGTTCGAGTTTGACTTCCACCTCGGATGTGGTATTTTCTACTTCCTCATTTCCATTAGCCACCCCAGCAGTACCCCAAAGCTCCTCATTACACTTATTAAAAGCTGAGGCAAAATATTCATTTAGGTGTTGGGGCTTGCCTGTATTATCTTTGATCTCCACCCCATCCTCAGAGCTTAGCAGTCCCACTTCTTCTTTTCTTGTTTTCCTTTTATTTATATGGCTAAAGAACCTTGGGTTTAATTGTTTTTAATTTCCTTTCAAGGTGCAACTCTGCTTGGCTTTTGGCAGTTCTCACTTTTTCCCCCTACACCTTCTGACCTCCAAGAGGTAGCATTCCTTGCTGATCCATACCATCTTCCATTCCTTTTAGGAATTCTCTATTCTCTTAATAACCTGTTTGAGATGCTTGTTCATCTAGTTTGGTCTGCAACCCTTCCCCACAATTTCCCCCTACCCCTTGCTTGGGATGCTGGCTCCAGATAGCTTATGCAACTTTGACTTAAAGGGATTACAAGCCTCTTCCACATTCAGATCCTTTTGTTCTACAGTCCAGTCCACTTCCCTAAATACCTCCCATAAGTTTTTTAAGTTTGCCATTTTGAAATCAAGGATCCTAGTTACATACCTATTTTTATCCTTCCATTTAGTTTAAACTGAATTAGCTCATGATCACTTGAATCAAGATTGTCCGCTACAACCAATTCTTCTGTGAGGTCCTTGGTACTTACTAATACTAAATCTAAAATGGCATCACCTGTTGTTGGTTCGGTGACTTTGATGGAAGAAAGCTGTCAGTTATCACATCCAGGAATATCTGGGCCCTACCATTATTAGTAGCACTTGTCCCCCAATGGATATCTAAGAAATTAAAGTCTCCCATAATCACAATTCCAAGTAGTATTTATTTCATTAAAATATTAAAGAGGTCTCCATCCAGATCCAGCCTGGGGGGCTGTAGCATACCCCAAGATCTATCCCAGTGGAGCATTAGTTAGCTTTCTTCTCCAAAGTGATTTTGAACCAATTAGATTCCATTTTATCCATTCCATCACTTCTAATTTCTTTACAGTGTACCTCATCATTAATATACAATGCTACTTCACTACCTTTTTTCTCTCTTTCCTGAACAGCAAATACCCTTCAATATCTATAATCTAGCCAAAACTACTATTCCACCATGTTTCTGTTATCCCTATAATATCTGGTTTCACTCTCTCTCTTGCTTTTTCCAGGGTCACACCGTGCTCACAGGCTAGTATTTGGCTTTCTTGCTTCATTTCCTTTGCTTCTTTCTCTCTGTTCTTGCCAGTGACCTCAGCATCTGTTTGTCACACACCCCTCCCCACCCAAAGCAATAATCATCCCATAAGCTCCTGAGTGGGTTCATACACACCCAGGAGTGGCTCTTACAATTTTGCCGCCCCAAGCAGGGGCGCCTGCATCGGGGGCGGGGCCCTGCTACATCTGCTTGCGTCGGGGGTGGGGCCCCGCTACGTCTGCCTGCGTCAGGGGTGGGGCCCCGCCCCCGACGCAGGCAGTCCCAGTCCTCAGCGGCAAGGGGAGAGCAGCAGACCTGCTGCCCCA
This sequence comes from Macrochelys suwanniensis, assembly GCA_033296515.1. Classification (NCBI taxonomy): domain Eukaryota; kingdom Metazoa; phylum Chordata; order Testudines; family Chelydridae; genus Macrochelys; species Macrochelys suwanniensis. The sequence continues at coordinate 46,617,559 of CM065780.1, forward strand.
TTGCCGCTGCGACAGGCGAGAATGGGGCGGCAGTCCGAGTCCCGCGGTGGCAATTCAGCGGCGGGAAGAGCGGACCTGCTGCCGAATTGCCGCCGCGGGACTCATACTGCCGCCCCATTCTTGCCTGCCGCCCCAAGCACCAGCTTGGAAAGCTGGTGCCTGGAGCCAGCCCTGTACACACCTTTGGTCTCAGATGGGGCATATGTTTACAGTTATGATAACTAAAGGGTGAGTTCATGCCTATTAACATCAATGGGGTTTTAACCCAACCCATTACAAAGTTTCATGCAACTGATAACCTAGCATTGCTAACTCCAAATATTAAAACTCTCAGTTAGGCCCCTCCAAATCAAGAGTTTGGATTAAAAATAATGAATTTTAAAATATATTGATTTTTGGTTCTTTTTATTAACCTTCTGGTTTCTGAGATTTTAGAGTGCTCTTGCTTCAATCTTTTCTCTGCAAGGATGAGGACTAGAAACTTTTACTCTTTCTCTCTCTCTATAATGTTGAAATTATTCTGCAATCTGCTGATTCCAGCCACTGGAGCTTTAAGAAAAACACCAACTATCATGAGGTTCACAATAAAAATCATGAGAGTTGGCAACACTGTCTAATGTGCTGAAGCATCACTTGCCATACCTTCTAGAACTCAAAGGAAATGTGCGAGTCTCTCATGCAAGACAGCTGCATCACTATTATAGCAGTAGAACCAGCATCTATACAGGGTGAATGAGAAAAACAATAGTTCCTCGGGTTTTATAGTTCTGGGCCCCACATTCACTCTCAAGACCAAATGTTCAGCCCCAAATTACTATTGTGTGAAGAAAGGATAAGGAGACACAAAACAAATGAAAGGAGCCTACTCCCTAAACCACAAGATTAGGTCCTTTACATTGATTTCAGTCGTACTTGTAAGAGTTCCCATATATATTTTGTTCCCACCTACATTGTGTGGCATGGCATCGTGTGCACACACCTTCACTGCACCACAAATGTGCACACTGCTGCTCTAGCTTCTGATTTGGGCACAACTTTTAGTTCTTTTCACAGGTGTATTATTAGCATCTATCTTGTCAAACCATGCATGAAACTTCCCATTGAAGTCAATGGAGTGTTCTGTGAAAATATAAAACAGCATAAGGAAAAGCATATGGTTCATGTGAATATTTTCATACTTCTTTCCCAGAGAAAGAAATTAACAGTTGGTGTTTGAATAGATACACATATATAATAAAAGTTCTTTAAAATATATTGTATTTTAAGCCATGTTTCTCTGTTATGCTTCCTTAGGCTGGATGAACTGCAGACATTTCTCCTGCAGAAAAACAAGTTAACTTATCTTCCACGAGCTTTGCTCAATATGCCAAAGCTCAGTTTGCTGGTGGTTAGTGGGGATGATCTGGTCGAGATACCCACAGATGTTTGTGAATCACCCACAGGTTTAAAGTAAGTAATAGTTAGGGAGAAATGAATATGTTCAAAAGTAGAAAGGTAAGTGATCCAGTGCAGTAATGGTCCTCAAAAACAGTTTTACAATTTTATTTTCCTTTCCTTTTACTGGATTCTGCATTCATGCTTGCTGGGCTGGGTATGTTGTTATCTGTGCAACTTCCACCAAACCTGGGGCAAAATTCTGACCTCATGTACATGAGAACCACTCTTTAAGGACAATGAAATCACTGAAGTCCAGTGGGGAATTGTACAAGTGTACCTCAGGGTTCCTGTTATTTCACCTGCTTTTGTACTTGTACTGAGACTTTATTGCCTCATCATCATTCAGTGTTTGTGTCAGTTTAATAATGTGTATATTCTTGGTTGAGAGACTGTATCCTATAGTTGCAGATCGATGGACTCATAAGTCTTTCCCATTTGTAACTGTGATAATCCTATGTCTTGATTTGACACTCAGGATTTAGGACCTGAAGTCATCTGAATATGACAGAGCAGTCCCTGGTAGTGTTACTATGCTATATGATTAACTGGAGTGATATTTTTTCTTTTGATGATAGTGGAAATTTCACTGATTAATTTCTTTTTGTTGCTTTAAAGAGATGGCCCAGATTTTCAGAATTATGCACACATACTTTGTGCATGGAATTACTGAGTGATTTGTGCAACCATGTGCTTTTAATTTTCAAAGTATTGGTTTAGTATATTTACAAACATGACAAAAAGGCACGCAGACTGAACTTCTTGGTTGTAATGGATGTTGGGAAGTAACTGTAACTCCCAAGGGTGTGCATCGTCAGCTAAGGAATTCTGACTAAATCCTGGAATGCTGTGAAAGATGGATAGGATGGGGTGAATGTTGAAGTTTCTTGTTCTGATCAGGAGTTGCTGTAGAATTATGGAACAGCTGGTTAGATATTGTGAAGTGTGATATGTACAGATGCCCCAAAATGCTAAAACTCTATTCCTACAGAAAAAAATATTGCAGTATGGATGCACTGAATTGTATTAGGGAGAACAGAGTGTAAAGACAGTACTACCTAAAATATTTATTTGCTCCATAATAGAAAGACCATAAAACAGTTTTGTTCAATTACTTAAGCATAGGTTCTTCACAATTCCCCTTCTGCCTGTGAGTTTAAGTAACGTTGCCTGGCTAATAAAATTGACTGGCCTGTTGGTCACATGCATGGACTGTGTGTCAAACAAGACAAGTTAGTAAATATAATTACAAACTGTTTGTAATTTCAGAAGAGGGAAATTTTTTTGTAACAATCAATATTTGAAATACAGCAAACTACATTCGGCTGCTCATGTTAAGAAGTTATACTTTCATGTTAATATTTCTTTTTCTACAGATTTATAAGCCTTAAGGATAATCCTCTTGAAACAATCTTGTATAACGATACTGATGACATCATAGAAAGTGAACGTGATCGAGAGCAATTTGAGAAAGAATTTATGAAAGCCTACATTACAGACATACAAAAAAGAGGTATATGCACTAAATTTTTAGTAAATCTCCCATTATTTCTGATATAAATGTAGATTTCATAAAGATTTCCTGGCCACATCAAAATAATATGCTTGGGTTATACAGGGATATCAACAATATCCTGAATCTTTATAAAAAGTGAAGACAAGTGTAAGAGCACAATTGTATGTAAGAGCACATGAAATACACAATTTTAAAAGATGTAGAAGTTCTATATGCTATTGGAGGAGGGTGAAAGTTCTTTTGTGTCTTTTTTTCAAAATAAGATGAGCTTTCAGATACGTTTGGATGAGAGATGCCAGAATTAGAGCCCTGGATCTGAACACTGAATCTGGTTACGGTTAGGGCCCTACCAAATTCTTGGTCCATTTTTGTGATAGGATTTTAAAAATCGTAAATTTCATGATTTCAGCTATTTAAATTTGAAATTTCACAGTGTTGTAATTTTAGGGGTCCTGACTCATAAAGGCATTGTGTGGGGGTCGCAAGGTTATTGTAGGGTAGGGGTTGCGATACTGCTACACTTACTTCTGTGCTGCTGCTGACGGCAGCGCTGCATTCAGAGCTGGGCATCTGGAAAGCAGTGGCTGCTGGCCGGGAGCCCAGCTCTGAAGGCAGAGCCACCGCCAACAGCAGTGCAGAAGTAAGGATGGCATGGTATGGTATTACCACCCTTACTTCTGCTCTGCTGCCTTCAGAGCTGGGCTCTCAGTCAGCGGCCGCCACTCTCCAGCCACTCAGCTCTGAAGATAGCAATGCAGAAGTAAGGGTGGCATGGTATGGTATTGCACTGCCTTCAGAGCTGGTGCCCGGCTAACACCTGCTGTTCTCCAGCCACCCAGATCTGAAAGCAGTGCAGAAGTAAGGTTGGAAATACCATAACCCCCCTAAAATAACCTTGTGATCCCCCCTGCAACTCCCTTTTGGGTCAGGACCCCCAATTTGAGAAACGCTGGTATCTCCTGTGAAATCTGTATAGTATAGGGTAAAAGCACACAAAAAGACCAGATTTCATGGGGGGAGACAAGATTTCATGGTTTGTGACGCATTTTTCATGGCCGTGAATTTGGTAGGGCCCTAATTATGGTGGTTATTATTCCAAGAGGCCCTGATCAGAGAACAGGCCCACACTGAACTTGGAATTATACTCTAGAGCTGGGGCACCCACTCTGCTCCCTTAGTAGTACCACTCCTGGGGGGGGAAAAAACCAGAAAATATCAGATCAGAATTTGGCCGTAAAGGTCTTGGAGATGTGTTCAAAACAAGTGTGTAGTGATGGTGTTATATTTGCATGACTGGTGGGAATGTCATATGTGAGGAAGTCCATTCATTTGTGGTGTTTCTGGGTTATTTGGTTTGATCTGGGATAATTGACAGATTTTTTAAAAAATAAATGTAGTCTTTAAAAATTGTCTGGGAAGCCCAGAGAATTGGATATATACTCATTTATTTTGGTGCAAATTTAAATAAATTATTATTATTATTGTTAATAATAAAAACACCATGGTGTTTTGTTGGTTTTTTTGTAAAAGTGAACTGCAAATCAATAAATACATATTTATAAATTGTTTCTACCCATAAGTGCTAATCCTGTGAATTCAGACAGGCACAAAATACATTCAGCTTTGTAGATGCAGTTTCAATTTCAAGGCCAGAATTTTAAGGCCAGTTATGATAATCTAGATTGACATTCTGCATAACACAAACCAGTAGAATCTATGAAAACTAGCACACAAATCATTTTCTGTTGTAGTTCAGCTTTGAAATAAAACAAAGACATTGAGCTGTTTCTGGGCAAGGTTTAAGTATAACTGTTTACTTGATGATCATACAGCTGAAATTTTAAATAGTATATTTTTTCTCCTTTTATAGAATCTATGCCTTGCTATACTACAAAGGTATCATTTACTCTTCAGCTCTGAAGATCAGAAATCTCTAAGACACTGAAGGATACCAGAAAAACTCTATTTTTGTCTATGTGAATGGAAAACATTGATATCATGGACAGTCAAAAGCATCTCTTAAATAATGATCACAGAATGTATTTGTTACCATACTTGCTTTCAACAGCTACAGACAAAACTGCAAGGACTAAATAGTTTTCATCAGATGGAATTTCACTTTTTAAATTAACATTTATTTTCAAGTCAACAGCAACAAGCACTAAATTATACACTGCTAAGGCCCTCATCATGCAAACACTTATACATGTGCTGTACTTCACAACTGTGAATAGCACTATTGAAATCAATGGGGTTACAGTAGTAAAGTTAAGCAGGTATGTGTTTGCAGAATAGGGGCCTTAAACAGTATCTGGTTTATATTCTGTTGTGGTTCAGCTGAAAAAAAGATTTGTTCCTGTGCAAACAATGGAAGTGTTAATGCTTTAGAAAAGGCATGTGATCTATTATATTTTAAAGACCAAATTACTAATTCAATTGTTTGCAATAGCTCTTAACGGTAGGTTTAAATACATTGTTTACGGGTGACGTGTTTACTTTCTGCTGTTCAGAAAGGTCATTCTCTGGTTTTTCAGTTTAAATAAATTCCAGCAAGTAGATACTCAGTATGGAGTCTGTGAAAATACTGTTGGTTTTTTTTCCCAATTATATTACAAGCATTTAAATGATCACAAATATTAGTACACGGGTGACTGGAATTATTGCGGTAAGCAATTTTTAAATATTAGTTTGGCAATGGCTTAATAGGACATTAAAGAAAAATAATCTTTGGGAAGAAGTTTGAATGAATAAAACATCATGAAAATATTTAAAAACCAAGCACTTTGACTAATATTGATAGTTTTGAATTACAGTATTTTTGTTGGTATAACAATGAATTTTTTTTTTATGTAATGCAAATGCCTTAGTTCTATAAGTATGATGATTTTGCTGGTTATGATATTTGTTTTGCCTGTTTTGTAATTTGTTATACATAATTCTGTAAGTGTACATACTGTAGAATGATTTAGTTTTGCATATGAATATTTTTCATTTATTAAATCAACTTTTAATCTACAAATATTAATTGAAATTTGAAGCCGTTTAATTAAAATCATCCTAAACTGTGTAAGTGTGAATGGGGGAGAAACACATAAGAAAGAGTAGTAACATCACGAGGATGACAGATTACAGAAGAGTGATAGCTCTACTATAGCCGGTGAGGTAAAGACCAGTTTCTGGTTAAAGTTCACCAACACTACATGGTGAGCAAAGAAGAGTATCAGAAATATTACATAAAGAGGTAAGTAAAATAATATTTTATTGCATTAATAAGAACAATTTTGAAAATACGATTTTACAATATTAAATTATTTTTCTACATTTGTTACACCGGTAAAGATAAGGTGAGATTCATTGGTCCCCAAATATTATGTAAAATACCTCAGATCAATAATATGGTGTGAAAATACTACAACTTATTAAACTCTAAGGCCCTGATCCTGTAAACACTTACCAACATTAACCATATGAATAGTCCTATGACTATTCATTTGCAACACACATGGGTCATACCACTAAAATGATATAAGGGATACAGAAGTTACTGCATGACATTAAAAAGGGAGAAAAGGCAGATTGTATTCAATTAATACTTTATGGCATGGAAAGTCATAGAATACATCAATATTATTTTAGTTTCACTCCTTTATTTACTGATTTCATGTAAACAGCAATTGTGGAATGCCAGTTTTCAGCAAATACATATTTTTGTTGCTTATGCCCTTATTGCTTTTGCTAAAAAGAGTATTTTAAATCAATTTATTTTCAGGTTTAAAGACTCAGGTGATACAATTATCCTCTTGCATGTTATAAAGTACAGTAAATAAAATCATATATGGAATGTACTACTAAAACTGGGATAACCTTGCTGATCTTATAACAAATGCTAGGAAACAGGACCTTAGAGGTTTTATATATTTATTAATTTTATGAAGACTTAAAAAATTTACCACACACCATCTGGATTGAGGACTAAATCTATTACACTTGGGCCAGATCCACTGGTAACACACAAGTCAGGTGCACCATTCCCCAGCTATCAGCTAACTATTGGTAATGGGAAAAGTACTGAGATTTTGGTCCCTGGTTGGGTCCTGTATCTTTCACATCAGCAGTGGATAGCAAGTGTTTTATAAAGGTGAAGTTCCACCTCTTCTAGCTGCTAGGAGCTTTCTGTCTTTTTTGCCTCACCCAGACCTTCTGTTTTTTTGGGTCCTCCTCCAAGCTAGTGACTAACTCCTGTGCCTGCCTCTGCTACTGTTTACAGCTTTCCCAAGTAGCAACAATAAAGTTAAACTGTCCCAATTCTTGGCAGCTGAGACTCCCATGGTTTGTAGTATCAAGGGTATATTTTTTACATTCTTCAGGAAGTGTGTAGAGCTGACTTACACGTCAAATACACATTTTTGTGCTGCTGCTATTCCAGGTTACAAAAGGGTTTGGATTTTTTGGTGCAAGCAAAGTGACTACACTTGTTCTTTATGTATTTGGTGCAGCGCTCATGCTCTGAGATGCACAAGGATCTGGAGATGCAGTGAGTCATCCTCTATACTCCTGGTGCAATTGGGGCCAAAATTAGGAGTCTGCTTTTACCTTGGAGTTACTCTAGATTTATCCCAGTGTAATTGAGGGCAGCATTCACTGTTGCTAGCTCATAATTAAGGCTGTGAGTCTTTCACAGAAGTCACAGATTCTGTGACTTTCCGGGCCCTCCATGACTTCTGCAGCTGCAGCAGCTGACCCCAGGGCCTTACTCATACTACTTGGCATTTTTCCTTGAAGCCCTCGCTCTTGGAGTCAAGTACAGAGGATTCTGCTTATTAGCAACCTCTTGGCTCTTATTCAAGAGTTGCCAATAAGTGAAAGACAAGGTGGATGAGGTAGTAGTGACCTGTTTCTGTTGGTGAAAGAGAGAGAAGCTTTCCATACCCCTGGACCAACACGGCTACAACAACAAAGCATAAAAAGGTTTGTGGGGCTTCAATCAGGGAAGAAAGTGCTGGGATGTGCCTTCAGTGGCTGCAGACTACAAACCTGCCTGTGGCTGGGGACCTGGGTGTTCCCCACAAGTGGCATGTGACTGGGGCACCCACATCACCATCCAATGGGGGAGCCTCTGCCAGAGTCCTGGTGCTATGGGCTGGGAAGGGAGGATGCGGCTAGGGCAACTGCGGGCTGAGGGACTGCAGCCCTGTGCAGGGGCTTCCACGGGGGAGCTGGAGGCCTGTGGAGATGGATGGTACCTCTCCCTGTGGTCTACAGACTGTGCCCTGCCCTGACATTTGGGCTTGGCATATCCCAGCACTTCCTTCCCTGCACCCAACCTGCCTGCAGCCAGAGCCTTTCTTTCAAAAAAGCTGTTACTAAGCAGCATGCCTGTTGTTAATAACCGAATCCCATTCACATTCAAGTCAATGGGATGGGATCAGTTCGGGCATAATGTTGCTATTAAGCAAATGTTGTTAATATGGGCATCAGTAGGAAGTCACCTCCCCTAAAGTAGCTGCGGGAACCTCACTTTTCATTTTCAATCGTTCCTAACCCTCCCGCCTGCAGAGACAAGCTGGACTTTCTCGCCCAGCCTGCAGGTTCAGGAACCAAAAGACAAAGAACCCCCTGTTGATGTTAAAAGACTCTCATCGTTTTTAAGCCAAGCCCAGGATGTTGTGGGGGGATGACCTGGATCCCCCCATTGGCAATGCTGGAGCTGCTCTTTGGCTGCGGCCCGGTTTCTTCCCTAGCTCTTGCTCGCGGCTAAGGCGGATACAAGGATTCAGTGGCCTCCCCAGGAATTGAAATGGGGGGTGTCACTAAATTGGCATGTAACTAGTTCACAACACTGGGGGGGTGTTGGGGAAATTCAGGGTGTGTGTGTGTGTGTGTGTAGGGAAATCACTGCAGGGATTAACAACACACCGGGCGCCGCAAGGGCTCCTACGGCTTTAGCTACCCCACCGCCAGCCCAGGCCCAGCCCGGCGCCGTCTCCCCAGCGGCGGGAAGCCGGAGCCAAAGCCGCGGGGAGCCGCCCGGCAGGCGGGCGGGCGGGGGAAGCGAGCACAGCAGGGAGCGGCGGCTGGCGGACTCCCCGCGCTGCCGCAGGTGCGGGCAGGCAGCTAATGCGCCCCGCGCTATGCAGGGGCGAGGGGATGGGCGGGCTCCCGGCAGCATGGCAGAGCAGCTCTTCTGCAAGGGGCTGTCCGCGGTGATCAGCTGCGCGGGCTGCGAGGAGAGGTGAGTGCCGCCGGGAGCGAGTCCGGCCGCCCCCCGTTAGAGCGGGCCCTAGGGTCGTTATTTGCCCCATCCCCCGCTGTGCTCGGGGGGGGGGGCTAGGCAGAGCCTGCAAAGGGAAGCTAGGTGCGACGGAGGGGTCTGGAGGAAGTGCGGGAAGGGGCCGCTCCCAGGCGATGCGGGGCAATGAGCTGCCAATGCTTTCTCTGTGCAGGGGGTCGCAGCCCGCCCCCGCCCCGCTCGCCCGCCCCCAAGTGGTTTTCCTGCTGTGTGGTGCGCAGAGCAGGGTGTGAGCGCAGGCAAAGGGATTTGCGTAGTCACAGCTAGGGAAGGCTTTCCAAAGCACCCGAGGGGTTTATGAGCACATGGCCCTTCTTTGGAAACCTGCCCCCAAGCCGCTTGCATTTTGTCTTCAGAAATGTTGGGATAGGCAATATTGCTAAATGGGGTCACAGCGGTGTGGCAGCCGCAGCCTCACCCAAACTGACAAACTCGGAGCACTTTACTTGTAGCATTAAAAAACACTCCTGCCTTCCTCTTCTACTAACCCCCTAGCTTTAGAAATATATTCGCACAAGATATTGACGCCTTAAAGCCTTGTAACAGACACATTCAGTAGTTCAGAGTCAACTGTAAACATTCAGGACTCAAGTTTGGTTTAAAAATGATTTTGTTCCTTAATGGTAAATTTTGCATTCTTTGTATCTGGTTTTTAGCCTGTGGGGGAGTCCCATTTTCAAGTCTTCCCCACAACCAGGAGGGCTAGAAAGTGTTGGGGTTTTTTTAATAAAAGTTGAGATTTTTATCTAACCATATGACTCCAGGAGTGGGGGCTTTAAGAAACGCCAAATATTATGAAAAAACAACAAGGAATCCTTGTGGCACCTTAAAGACTCACAAATTTATTTGGGCATAAGTTTGCAGGGTTTGGTTTGGGTTGGGGTTTGTTGCAGGGTTTGGTTCCTGGGTCGGTGTTTTTGTTGTGTGGTGTGTAGTTGCTGGTGAGTATTTGCTTTAGGTTGGGGGGCTGTCTGTAAGTGAGGACTGGCCTGTCTCCCAAGGTGTGTGAGAGTGAGGGATCGTCCTTCAGGATAGGTTGTAGATCCTTGATGGTGCGCTGGAGAGGTTTTAGTTGGGGGCTGAAGGTGACGGCTGGTGGTGTTCTGTTACTTTCCAGAAGTCACCTACTACAAAACAGGCCCGATAAAGAAAGTAACAGAACACCACTAGCCATCAACTTCAACCCACTAGCCCACGAAAGCTTATGCCCAAATAAATTTGTTAGTCTCTAAAGTGCCACAGGGACTCCTCGTTGTTTTTGCTGATACAGACTAACACGGCAACCACTTTGAAACCTATCACCAAATATTATGAGACTCATGAAAATACTGTGAGAATTATCAATGTTGTAAATTGTTAGGCAATGACATACCTTGCACTTCTGTGAGACCATTTTAAGTCATAAACATGCTTTGTACATTCTAAAGGAAAATCTTGAATAATCCAAGTTTGAGGAGCACTATGTATGCTATAGTGTTTGTTTCTCTCATATAGCACACTCTCTTTTTTTCTCCCTTCCCATTATTTCTATAACCTCCTGCCTTCCTAAGTAACAAACCTACTTACAAAAATCTAAGTCATATTAGTATCATGTGTTTTTTATATCCAGTCGTTCTACCACCTTAATTCTTTCCTACAAATTAAATTATAAAACTTTAAATTTAATGTGTAGTCAGCTATTTGGTTATCTGGTGTTAAGAACTCACTGTTCTGCTGTGATGGCCCTTGAAGCAGTTGATGTGATCAGTACTTTGCACTTTACATGCAGACAGGGCTGGCCTTAGACCAAATAGCGCCTCAGGCAAGGAGCGTCTTCAGCACCCTCCCCTCCATTTATTAAACCTTTGAATACCTTATTTTTATTGCATTTGTAGCCCATTTCATGACTTTGCATGATTTGTGTGCATGATTTATCCATCATATAAGAAAATACATTTGCACACTAGGACCTGTAAATCTGTATTTATTCATGCCATATATAAGCAAATAAAATAAGTAGTTTCCTCAAGGCTTATAGAAACCTTTAAATTTTAAGAATAACTGAAATGTACCATTATCAAGAAATTGAACTGTGTATCAACATTGGGCAGACCAGTATTAAGTAGTGTTACAGTAAGTTACAGTCTTAGAATTATAACCCTAGTTCTTTAGTTCAAAAGTTCGCTTTCCTCGCCTTTGCCCTTGCAAACTGAAGCACAGCGTCAGAGATTCAAAGACTGGCCAATGGCATTTTCAAGCAATAAAATAGTAAGCTATGTCAGTCTCTCATCGGCCATTGTTGATTGAAGATATGTTTTAATGAGCTTCAGCTTTGAAAAGCTGCACTCACCGTTTGTGACTGTGACTGGCAGCATGAACAAAATCCTCAAAGCAAACCACACATTAGGAAAAAGTGTCCTTCAGCTCTGCATCATGAATGAACTGGAGAACTTGGAGTGCAGAGTGTTTACTAAGGTCATACAACTTCTCTCCCTCCACCTCCCCCTTCTTTTTGTGGTGCTTCATTTGTCCGAACCTTTCTTCAATGGACACTCGAGCAGGCATTCATTTTTCTTCCTTTGTCTTTAATTTTTCTTCCAAGCTTCCCATCACCTCATCTCTGCCCTTGTAACCAAACTATCTTCTCTTCCAATGAATATAGAATATTAGAAATAGGATATGCAGGCATTTTAGGTTATCAGTTTGAACCCTGCTCAGATAGCTATTTGGTCTATAAGAAGTGAGTTAAATGATGAGTTGTCCACATGAAATCCACAACCATAAATACCATTGGTGGCTTTGTTGGGAACCTCAGAATAGAAACCAAGCATGTAAAGCACAGGGTTGAGCCACATCAGTGGGATAGTGTCAGAGGGGTAGCCATGTCAATCTGGATCTGCAAGAGTGACAAAAAGTCCTGTAGCACCTTATAGACTAACAGATATATTGGAGCATAAGCTTTCATGAGTGAAGACCCACTTCATCAGACGCATGTGGTAGAAATTTCCAGAGGCAGGTATAAATATGCAGGCCAGAATCAGGTTTGAGACAACAAGGTCAATGCAATCAGGGAGGATGAGGTCCACTGCTAGCAGCTGATCTGGAGGTGTGATCACCAAGAGAGGAGAAACTGCTTTTGTAGTTGGCTAGCCATTCACAGTCTTTGTTTAATCCTGAGCTGATGGTGTCAAATTTGCAAATAAACTGTAGCTCAGCAATTTCTCTTTGAAGTCTGGTCTTGAAGTTTTTTTGCTGCAGGATGGTTACCTTTAAATCTGCTAGCTCCAACTAAGCTGGGACAAGGACTGTACCAGGGGAAAGGATTGGGTCCAGACTAGAAAGGAGTCTAATCTGTGAAAGAAGCTTATTGGAACATCTCTGAGGGTGAGGTTTCATCTGTAATCAGTTTCCTACTGTATTAGACTTAGACTTGCCTGTTTTTGTTTTATTTTGCTTGGTAATTTACTTTGTTCTATCTGTTATTACTTGGAACTGCTTAAATCCTACTTTTTTATATGTAATAAAATCATTTTTTACTTATTAATTAACCCAGAGCAAGTAATTAATACCTGGGGGAGCAAACAGCGGTGCATATCTCTCTATCAGTGTTATAGAGGGCAAACAATTTATCAGTTTACCCTGTATAAGCTTTATACAGAGTAAAACAGATTTATTTGGGGTTTGGACCCTGTTCCCCATGGGGTATCTGGGTGCTGGAGAACTTCTTAAGTTGTTTTTAGTTAAGCCTGAAGCTTTTGGGGGGACATGGTTCATACCTGGATCTGCGTTTTCAGCAGGCTGGCGTGTTTGGCTCAGCAAGACAGGGTACTGAAGTCCCAAGCTGCCAGGGAAAACGGGCTCAGAGGTAGTCTCAGCACCTCAGATGGCAGTCCCAAGGGGGTTTCTGTGATCCAACCCCACAGACCCCTCAAACACTATAGGACACAGTAATTATAGCTTTTGATGCATAAGTAAAAAAGCACATATTCAAATTCCTCCAAGTCAGCTGTGCTAATTGTCACATCAAATGTTTTTGTTGTGGCATACAATTTTTTCTTTAATTTTAGTGGATTTAGTTCTAAATTAACACTTTGGGCACTCAATTCTTTTATTTAAGTAACAAAACAAATACTGGGTGGCAGCAGCAGTACAAACTTCCCAATACTGCCCTGCCAACATGTCTCAACCCTGAAACAGGGGGGAGGGGCGTTATCTTTAAGGGTAAGAGGGCTCCATTGTATTTTACTGTAGCAGTGGCTTACATGTATGCAAGACTTGAAAACTGCGCTTGCCAGAAGGGATTCCAACTGAACGGTGAATAAGTGTAGCCCTATAACCTGCTTGTCTGAGAGCAGCACTTCCATGACACTGATCACCACCTCATCACTGTAGCCCTGCCTTAAGGACTTGGGCTGAGTGAGGAGCATGTGACTGATCGCAAGAGTGCTTCCAGTTTATCCTAACCCAGAATACTCCTGGACAAGGGCAGTAGGGGGAGCTCCAATGTATATGCCATGGCACTATAGGGACTAATTGGAAGAGACTAGTCACATTTAAGATTGTAAACGGCCTTCTATTTAAGCCTGAAACAGGCCCCCATCTTTTAAATGGTCTTTCAGTTTCAAATCTGTACCTGGCATGTGTGTGTGTGTGTACTTTTTTTGTTAGCTAAATTTGAGGAAAATCAGAAGTAATTTCTGAGATAAGGGAGTTTGGAAAATCAGATGTGAATTGCCCCTCAGCAATTGTGTGTTGTGTGTTTATCTAGTGTGCAAATGATCTGATGGACTTTGGAAACCTCTGAAAAGTTCTGATGGGATCTGTTAAGAGAATTAACTCTTTCCTGGTTCGTTCTTTGATCTGGTCAAAGGGAGGCAGACAATGGTAGAGAGTTCAAAGCTTTATTCTACACCCATGCTACAAACAGAAATGGGTGGGTCCGGACAACGAAGGACCGTTACAGGGCATATTTATACACACAAGTAAACAACTCATACTGCGCAGGAGCGGAAGGCACTGAAGTCATACCTTTGGCAATGAATATACTAATTCAGCATTAGCTAAGGCTTAATCTCTCTTTCTGCAACAAATATGCTGTTACTGCACTAGCAAGACCTTGGTCCCACGCTGAAAGGGCCGAGGCAAACTCTGGCTCAGAATTAACCCATTACAGATCTTATTCTGTTGCTCAAGTACTGTACCTTCCCTCCAGCATGCACGCACACACTATCATCTCCTCCTCTTGTAAACTTTGTTTAATACACTTATTCTTACTGGTATGTGGCTCCTTTTGTCCTCACAAGGAGCCACGTAAGTGTTCTAAACATGTTGTGGGCTCCTCATGACTCTGAGACCAGGTCTACACTAGGAACGTACATTGGTATAGGTACGATTCTCAAGGGTGTGAAAAATCTACAGCCCTGGAAGACCTAACTATACCAGCCTAATCCCTGGCGTAGACAGTGCTAGGTTGACGGAAGAATTCTTGTCTGAGAGCAGCACTTCCATGACACTGACTCTTGGGGAGGTGGATTATCTACACCGATGGGAGTTGCTCCATTGTAGCGTTTCAAGTATAGACATATCCTTTACTAATTCCCCTGAAGTCTACATGAGGCCTAATCTGCTATATTCCCTGAGACAAAGGTGAAATTTCCCCATCACATGTGCAAACCACCACCTTGTAAATGCATCACCTCCCACTTCCTCTTGCATGCTTGTGGTTTAATGTATTTGGTCCTTGAGCGATTCTAAATGCCACAGGATCCTTAGCAGTGTTGATGGGTTCAATTCTCATGACTCTCAATCAGATAGATAAATCAGCACAGTACAGAAAGGGTTAATATTTTACCCAATCTGGAGAACAGGCATGCAGTTTACATCTTCACTGTTCCAAAACTATTAGCTCAATTTTGCCCATATTTATACCTCACTTGTTTACAACAGAGAGTGATTTTACTGTATAACCACAAACCTTTCATCCCTTCTTTTATCTAGTTTTCTACATATTTTGAAGTTCACACAGACTTCTGTAACAATTATCCCTAGAAGATAACAAGCTGCCTCTAGCACACTGTTTATTTTTGGCAATACTTCTGACAGATTCTACATACACAAACAGAGGTTACATACAGTTTACTTGCTAATAAGTTTCCACAATAAAGTGTAGCATGAGTACAAAACATTCTGTAAAATACAACATATTTATATAACTTAGCATGCTTACAAAACTTTCTGAGAAATATATGATATTGTCTAACAGTAGAACCACTTTGTCTAAAGAAATGGAGGAATTCTTGAGGCTTTGCTTCCACAGGATAACTGGAACATTCTGACTACTTAAGTCCAAAGCTGAGACTGTTGGTTCTGAAATTTAACCATCTGTATATGCAGCTTTGAGGAATTTATGGTGCGGTTGTAGCAAGGCAGGAGACAACAAGATGCTAATTACCATAGTGTAATTTCATGTAGGATGTAATTAAATTTATATAGTTGGAAAATAAACAATTTCCTGTTGCAACAGTACCATTATTTTTTTCTTTAAAACTTTAAAAATTATTAAGAAACTGTTCAATCTTGCCTGCATCCCTTTGTACTCACTGTATTCGCTCCTGTAGCGCTGTCTGACTTGGATTAATATGATCTGACATGGTGGCCCCATTGATGTTACCAGTCTGGAGCCTTTCAAATCTTGTACTCCTGGCTGCTAATTGCCAGTATGCCACTGAATTCTTGAGAATATTTTATGGGAGTGATGTAACACGGTTGAGACAGGGAAAATATTTTACTTTAGATTTTAATTAGCTTTAATTTAGGGCAGACTGATTGCTAAGACTGCATTTTTCAGAAGAGCTCAGCTCCCATTTAAACATCAAAATAACGGGCCAGTTTTTCAGAAGTTATCACCACATTTGACACTGAGTTGTTTTGAAACTCTAGCAGATATTTAGGTTCTTAAATGGGAGTTGACCCCTCAGTAGGTGCTGAGCTCTTCTGAAAATTTGGCTCTCAGCATTGAAAATAGAGGATCTAGTTAGTGCTGTAGTTTTTATTCTTGGTTTAGCATTCTCCGTGTCTCTCAAAGTGAAGTAACCACAGTATGGCGAGGCCTGGGGAATTTAAGGTCCTGTCTACTAGAGATCTGCTGCTGCTGTTTCTGGTGTTTGGGATAATGCGCAGACCCTTTCCTGTAGAGGCTCCCCATTCCTCTGAGAGTGTGAATACTCAGTGCTAAGGAAGATATCTTTTATTAAAAAAAGAGAAAGAAACCCCCCCCCCCCCCAACTTCTGAGAGTTCATTCCAAGCAGTTTTACAGGCTACTAAATCATTAGAAGAAAGTATTGGTAAAAAGTTGAAACTTTGTTTCATTTATTTCTGAACTTAAGGAAAAAGTTGTAATGGTTAAACCTCTTCGGACCATGGACTCATGACTACACCGCTAGCCAGTATTAAACACCCAAAATGAAAATAGGAAACCGTTACTTTCAGATTTCTGCATATCGCAATATTATTAGATCTGAAAGAGTGTCTGTAGGTAGAAACAATATAGAGGGTTAAGTTGTGTTGGTAGCTATGGTAGAAAATAGGGCAATGATTTTGAAGACTCATTGCATGTGCTTAACTTTGTGCACTGAGAGATGTCAGTCTTCATTAAATATTGTGTAGGTGTTTTGATGCCTAACCAGACAATAGGTTCAGTAATTTGCAACTTCACTCAAATGTTAATAAATTTGTCCAGCCATACGTAATTTTATTCCTAGCAGGAATGGAACTGTAGTACCATTTTTTTAACACCATGTTACAATTACAATACATTTGTAGAAAGCATGAGTTCAAATGTTAATCTATACCTTTTATGAAATGTCTTTTGTTGAGTGTGAGATTCTTTATTTATATTGTAGGAGGGCCGATGTAAGGCTAACTGTTGAAATTTGTACATCATCAAGTCCTATCCATAAGAAGGTATGCTCTGAATCAAAAAATGATTTTTTTGTATGCCTGCTATCTTTTGTGTGCTAAAACAGAAGGTAAACTGCCTAAATGCCTTGATGCAGTGACACAGGCTTTTTTGCTTGCATTGCTTAAGATTCTATGAGTTACTATGAAACATTTTTTGTAAATCTCTGTGTAACCATATAATCTTGTGTTTAAATGTACCGTGATGTGTTTATTCATCATACAAAATATTATTCTGATGATTTAAAGTACACGTTGTAGATAAACTTGACTATGCTTGTCAATGTGAGTCACCACTAATGATCTATTATTTTCCAAAATAAAAAAAAGTCTGACCCAAAGGTGTGATAAAAGCACCACTTTAGTCACCTTGTACTTTGTATCTTAATTGTAGTTCATTTGTCTTTTTTGTAAATGTAAACTTTTTACGTGTGTCATGTATCCTGTATATACTTTATGGTGCCAAGCGGCACACTGTTAATGTTCAACAAATAATGTTAATATAATTCTACCCTAACTTTGACAGGAACTTACAGTGCGTATTACAGATGATGCAGATCCATTATTCTTGTGTTCTCTTGCTATAGGAGAGGAAGATTTTCAGAGGTAATTGCTATCTTGCTGCTTTTCTCCAAGAAACAATGGAACTTGCTATCATTAACTGTGACTGTTGTTTTAAGAACAAATAAGTACAGTATTCTATGTTTCTTACTTCATTTACTGTTACTACAAACCCTTCGCAGTTTACATACCAGCTGCATTGTGTTGTCATTTTAATATAATGTACTTACTGGTGAAGGTATCAGCATTTGAGTTCGAAAGCAGATTCTGTTCTGAAAGATTTCTTTGTATCAGAGGAGTATAAGTATAGGAAATGAGATGATAATCCTTCTTTAAAGTATTGTATTAATAAATAATGTAAAACTTCTGTTAACATAGTAAAAAGTTGTCCTTGTTAGGTATGCTGCCTAATAGAATGAATTCAGTCCTTTGAAAATTCTCTTTTATTCTGTTGAAAATTAACTTTGTGAACTTTTGGGTTGTTTCATGTAGCGTCTGAAGTTATGGTGCATATAGTATTGCTGTCTTTAGTAAAGTCAGTGTCTGGTGGCTTTTTACATAAGGGTGGGAGTTGGTATTAAAAAAAGAAATAACATTCTTTTCTCTTAAACTGTTTTGTAGTAACTATCTTTGTGTGTGTTCTCAAAGATATGGCTGTCTCATTTAGTACCCAGATCCTACTTTTAATAGGAGGGAAGAAACTGAAACCTCCTAATAAGAGAGTACAGAGGAAAAACTGCCTAACTCAGGGAAACTGCTAATGACAAAAAAAATAGTGCTATATTATTTAAACATCAATCACCCAGATCCCATTTAGAAAAGCTAATTTGTTTTATAGACTGACAGTGTTTCAGAATAAAATTGTTTTCCCTTGACTGTTACCCTTTACCATTGCCATCCTTTTGTTTCCTTTGCAGTTTAAAGAGCCAACAAGGACTGCTTGTAGATTTTTCAGCTTTTCCCCAGAAATTCATTGATTTGTTAGAACAATGCATTTTGGAACAAGGAAAACACGTGCCTCGGTAAGGGCAGTTTCATTATTTTGATAGAATTTGGATTAGAAAGGAGCTTTCAATAAATAGACATCCTTACCCGAGGGAGCATTTCAGTGCAACCCTCACAGTTGGCTGTATGGGTGCTTGGATATTGTGCTGGTGATGATAAGTAATGCCTTTACAAGTGCCAGAGACAGGGGTAGCCAGGGGAGCTGTTCATATGGCTTTATATTTGCAAAGTTCCTTAACTCTGCTAAGAAAAAATGGTAGAGGAAGACCACTTCGCTGTCCTACTGGTAATTTAAGAACTAAAATTCTCTTTCCTTGTCAACACCACCATTCTCCCCATCACTCAGGCCTGCCGTGTGGATGTTGTCTTGATTCTTCCATCACCTCACACATCCAGGCCATATCTAAATCTTGCCACTTCTTCTTCCTCAGCTTTTCCAAGATTTCTCTTTCCATCCTCTCAAACAAATCTCTCCTTCAGGCCCGCACTGTACGTCACTTTGCCTACTGCAACAACTTCCTCTCTGGTCTCCCAGAAATCCACATTGTCCCTGTCTGCTCCCTGCAAGATATTGCAGCTGAGGCCATTTTCATTGCCTCTTGTTTTGATCAAGTTACTGTCCATTTTCAACTCTTCTACTTTCTCCCCATTCACTATTGCATCAGATTAAAGCATCTTGTTACCATCTTCAAAGTTCTACATAACTCTGCCCTCTTACTTATAATCTGAGCTTGTCTCAGTTTGTGTTACCTGCCATCCTTGATTACCTGTTCTCAGCTTCGTGCATAAGCATCTATGGGTATATCTCCACTGAAGTCAGGAGATGTGATTATAGCATCAAGGCTAGCTCAACTAACAATAGCAGTGAAGGTGTGGTAGCATGCATGAGCTAGTCCTGCCTGCCCATGTCCATAGGTGAGTACTCAAGTAGCCAGTGCCCGGGCTGCTGCTGCTTCATTGCTTTTGTTACTTGAGCTAACTTTAATGCTGTAATCACATTTTCCCAATTGCAGTGCAGACATACTCTGAATGCTATCTTTCAGGCTGCCCTTCTGCGTTGTATCTATCCTAGCCTTTTCAAATACATTAGCTCCCTCAAGTTAACTGTGGAAAAAGAACTGTGTAGATGAGGCCTAAAGGTTTTTAGTCTTCATGTGTGTTAACAGGTTGAGGTAAACACAAAGGGAGAACCTAGGGTTTACCGTGATCTGCTAGCATATGTTAAAACCACAATTGTCTTTTTTTTTTTTTTTTTTTT
Source organism: Macrochelys suwanniensis (assembly GCA_033296515.1). NCBI lineage: Eukaryota > Metazoa > Chordata > Testudines > Chelydridae > Macrochelys > Macrochelys suwanniensis. Next base: position 46,637,558 of record CM065780.1, read on the forward strand.
AAACTAGAATTTTACCTTGTTACCACGTGTTAGTAAAGACACAACACACCTTTTTTCCTAGTGAAGACAAATCCTGATGGGCTACAACATGGCACTCAGCACTATTATTATTGTGTTAAACTGTATGCTAGATGTTAGGTGGAGCATCAAATCATGTTAGCTAACTCAGTTTAGGGAAAAACAACAACACTTTTTCCTCTAGTCTATTTCTCATGTAGATAGAAAACTTTGTATTTCTTGCTCTTTGACTAGTGCAGCACATGTAGGGCCTGTCTGTACTGGAGAAATCTGGGTCTAAAACTCATTTGAAAACACAATTTAAAAATGACTTTCTCAAGACCAGATTTGAACATAATTTAGCTGCCTGTCTAGACAATCAACATTGTTGTTCAAACAATTTTCTGAATTGATGTAGATTGTCCATTCTGATGGCCACCCTGTTGAGAGCTGGTCAAGAGGAGGCTCTTGGTTGAATTCGCAGATGTCTCAGTGTATCTATAAAATAATGGTGGGAGAAGCCCAGGGAGTCCGGTGAGATTTAAATGGCTGTAACCTTTTTGATTCAAGAGACTGTTGTTTTTAATACTTGCCTTTTGTTGGTGTGTTTATAGGTTTTTGATTCAACTTGTAACATCTTCCCCAGCATTGGACTGCATGCCTGCATGTTTAAATGTAGTGGAAACCAATCCATTCAAACATCTCACTCACTTGTCTCTAAAGCTTTTGGCAGGAAGTGACAGTGACATTAAGAAATATCTTGCCATCTGCATTAAAAATTTAAAGGTTAGCTTTAAGTCTTTCTTTTATTAAGAAATAACACAAGTACTATCAATTAAAACCATAATAGATCAGTCAGAACAAGATAAGTCTTGAACCTTGGTACGATCCATGAAGGTCCATCCTTCCATGTAGAGCCCTATTGACTTGAATGGGTTTCCCAATGGGGGTAATGGTCCACACATGCAAATCCAATTCCAAGATCAAGCGCCAAATTAGAAGGATATTTTAAAGCATATGATTAGTTCATGGCTAGCTCTTATTACTAAGCTGGTGCTATATGCATGTACCGTATGTATGCAAGCCTGATTCTCATCTTATTGGGTGTAACTCAAGTGATTTCAAGAGAGTTGCCTTTGGGTTTTTTTACCAGTTTAAATTAGATGAAAATTGGGCCCAATGTCTTAGATGTATATAAATGCAAGTTTTTTATCATCTTGTATATTAATAAGCAGTAACATTAGAAAGTTTCCATTTAGTAGGCCTGCCTGGTATAACTAGACTGCAGTGGTTTGAAAACTATACTATGAGAGGGTGTTCAGCATCTCTCTAATTAGAGGTTTAAAGTGTTAAACCTCTAATTAGTTCCAAACTCCTTCCTGGATCTTAAACTAATGAATCTCCCTCAACTCCCTTTGAGGATAATTTGTAGCTAAAGGGAAGTTTGTGCTATGGGAAAGAATTCCCTCCTCTTCAAATCTAGGCTGGCGCAAGTGGGTCCCTTGCAGATGGTATATGTGCTCTTTGCTTCATAAGGATATTTTCCCCCACCCATCTGCTATTTTAAAATCTCTTAAATGGAGTGTGACTCCAATAACAGCTGAGTCTGACTTTTAAACTATGATGAACAAGTGGGTTTGAAGTTAAGCAAAATTTTTCTATTTCTAGAAGAAACAGAGAAATAAATACATAAGACCAACAAATTTGCTTGGGAAAAAATATTTAAGTGCTTTAGAGATCTTCCTTTTTAAATCAAATCCATTACAATATTGTGAGCAAATTTATTTCCTCCATTCCTGTCTTCCTCAATCATATAACTTACTGACATATTTACAATATTTGCTGTGTAGAAAGTGTAATGAAATATATATATTTTTTAATTTTGCTAGTGGTTTGGAAGGAGACTTCCTAATTATTGTATACTGTCACCACTGATTGTAATAATATGGTCATTTTACATATTGGTAAAGGTTCTTATTATAAAGGAAAAATCTGTAATTTTAGTGTGGGCTGCTTAATGATTATAATATAGTTTTGTGGGGGTTTGGTGTTTTTTAATAGATGGAAAACAGTATCTTGGAAGATAAGCTACACAGATCAGAAGAGGGGCTTTCGAAAAGGCTAACTGTAACACAGCAGGTAGGAAGCAGCCTTTATTTTTAAAAAGCAAACCAAACCCTGAAGGTGTGGTGCTAAATCTATACCAAATTGACTTTTAAAAAAATATAACTGTTATACAAACAGAAATCAGCGTGTGATATTTTCAGGCTTTGGCAGAAAAAAGTAAGAAACTGGATAAACTGCAAAATGAATGGACATCACAGACCGCTTCATTGACTAACAAGTACTCCCAAGAAATCACAGCAGAAAAGGAGAAAGTGCTACAGGTAAGTAGAAATATAGCCATCTGTCTCAGGTAGAGCAGCACCAGAATAACCTATAGGTCAAATACTTCATATTTATAGTATAGATGTGCAAAAGTACTTCTTGGCAACCTGTTGAAGTAAATAGTCACTCATCTAATAGCTTCTTCTAAAAAAGAGACTCCCTGAACTCCACAGCGAAGGGGAAATGTGTAAATGTTGAGTTTTAATATTGTCTGTATCTCTTTTGAGCCTGGTGTGCATTTTTTCTTTAACTGTATTTAGTTGAATTTTAAACTAACATATCTGTATGTAAAATCAGATGTTTGTCTGTATGCTGTATATATGCATGACTTCACTAATATCCTTATCTTCCTGCTTAAGATTCAAGCACAGTACCAGCTTCAGCATGAACAGCAAAAGAAAGAGATGGAAGCAACTTGCAACAGAAAAGTACACCACTTAGAAACCAGGGCATCTGATTTGGAAACTGTTAATAAGGATCTTACAGAGAGAAAATACAAGTCTGAATCTTCTATAAGGGAACTGAAATCCAAACTTGCAGGACTTGAAGAGGTATAGTAAAACTAGTATAATGGTCTACTTATTGGGGAATTAAAAATTGTGTTACTGTTAACATTTTTGCCTTTTTAAAAATTGATTCACTCAATGAATTCCAGTAAATTTAAAAGTCTTTTTGTGTCAGATATTTAGCTGATGTAAATCAGCATAGCTCAGCTTTAGTCAATGGAGCTCTGCCAGTTCACGTCAGCTAAGGATCTGGCCCCTTATTTTGATACACTTCGGCTGGAATTTTAGACCCTTTGAATATCCCAACCTTAATATATCGTTACAGCTTGCTCCAAAGTAGTTCTGGGAACTCTACAAGACCTTTGTGTGTGAGGAGGTGGGGAGAATAAATCATGTAAAATTGCTACAGAAGTAGTTCTGACTCTAAATACAGTTTGTACTGAAATGTTTCCTCCAACCCAAACATGTAGCTGCTGCGTAATTATTGACCATAATTGTATGTTTATTTCTATTATGCAAATCCTTGCACTCTGGCTCAGGAAAATTTATTTGCATAAGCGTTGTATAGCTGTTTCTGAATAACCATATAGCAATTATCCAAACCCCTCCACAGTAACTGGCTATTGCCCTCAGAATGCCCCATCCTTATATCTGTATCAAACCCATTTGCCTAAACATTTACTCCTCTTTCTGTGCTATTGCTTCATCTAACTCCACATATTAAATACAACTTAATTTAAGGAAGAGATCACTCTTAATTAGAGAGGGAGGGAGATAAAGCATTTGTGGGAACCAAAGGCTAATTAGGGGGAGAGGATTCAGGCTTTTAGGATGACCCAGGTCCTCAAAGGTTCTGGACCCACAATGCGTATTGAAAGAAATGTGTCTTTGTGGGATTTTTTTAAAAAAATAAATTAAAATACTTAAATCAAACCAAGAGAACGCATCACCAAAGCTAATATATTCTTACTAATATTCAACTAAAAATATGTCAAATCAAAACCTTTAGTAGTACTATTGAATTTGGGTTAGATCATCAAATTTAATACCAAAATAATCAGCTCTTATAAATTCTAAAGAGGACCCTAGGAATGTGATTGTTTGTTTGATAAAATTCTTCTAGTTGGGATTATTAAACAGTCAATCAAATTTGTAATTTGGAGTTGGTTAAATGTCTTAATACAGAAAACAAATTATCTAATATTTGAAACACAACATCAGTGCCAGTTATAAAGTTTTCTTCTTAAAATTCAGTTCTTATGTACTGGCTAACTCTTTCTTTCCTCCCTCCGTCAGGTGACCTGAAGAAGAGCTCTGTGTAAACTGGAACGCTTATCTCTTACCAACAGAAGTTGGTCCCAGAAAAAATATTACCTTGCCCGTCTTTTGTGTCTCATATATCCTGGGACTGACACTGCTACAACACATCATCCTTCGTTTAGCATCAGTTTTGTGAAAAGTCCCGTTTAAATTAGCAATTTAAAAAATATTCAGTGGTTTACATACTGCAGAGACTGTATGTCTGTGACCCCTGAAAAATATCAGAAAGCCAGGTACATGACCTCACCTCGAGGAAGCTGGCAGTCTTATCCAGGTGAAAGTCTAGGGATGTCACCAGTTTATGGAAAACGTGACACACACATCCTATAAAAACAGCTGATTGCTAGGGCTCTTTTCCAACAATTAGTTCCTCAACACTCATCCATCGATCAGCAAGACAAAAGTTAAGCTTGAACAATTTATGGCCAGTATCATTCTCTCAAATCAGACAGTACAGTAATCTTTCTCTTTTGGAACTGGGTTATAAATCAAACCGCTTGTTTTCTGTAATCTTCATCTTGATAGATTTTAGAAAAAAATTACTTTATCAAGATAAAACCCATTTAAGAAATAAAAATGTTTAAAGTTTTCTGTGTTGCCATATAAGCTATTTCTCTAACACATTTATTGAAGCATGGGGGAGAGATAGGGTCTTACGCTATAGGAGTCATGCTTGCCATGTGTATATAAATGGATAGTTCAGAGGCATTCACTAGCCAGCGAGAAAGGTAGTGAGAATGAAGTGCTCATTCAATAAAAATACTACTAATAAATCTGAAGTTGTTACCTATTAACTTGGTAATAAGCGTGGGCTAGAGCATATACTTCAGTGACAATAACCCATGGGTGGGGTACCAAAGGGAAGACAAAAATCTTTGTTGAGAGGGGTCAGGGTTTCCATCCTACAAAATAAGCTGCAGTGGCTGCATGTAGGCAGAGCCGGTGCAAGGAAGTTTCGCGCCCTAGGCGAAACTTCCTTGCACCGGCCCTGCGCCCCCCAACCTGCCCGCAGCCAAAACTGCCCCCTCCACAGCCAATCAACCCCCCTGCACCCCCCACCCCCACCCAGCTAACACCGCTCACCCCCCCGGCGCAGCTCAGGCCCCCGCCCGGCAACCTCCTCCCGCCCGCGGCACCTCCCGGCAGCCGCAGCCAGCCGCCCCCTCCCGGCTCAGCCATGGCCAGGTGCCCCCCCCCCCCGGGAGGGCGGGAGGCAGCCGCGGCCAGGCGCCACCCCCCGGTGCCCTAGGCCACCGCCTAGGGTCGCCTAGTGGGCGCGCCGGCCCTGCTTGTAGGCTCACCTAATAAAGTAACGCCCAGAGCCTCTGACTCTGTGGATCTGAGTTTGCATGAGGTGAGGTTGGTTTGAGGGTTAGTTCTTGAAAGGCTTCATGTAGAGAGAGCAGGGCTGCAACACTGTTATGTGAGAGAGGAGATGGTTCCTGAAGCGCACATGAATCTACCCAACCTGCTTTCTGTCACCAGCTGAGGTGGTCAATGGCCTGTCAGCTGGCCGTTTTGCTGACATTTACAAAAAAGCTAACGAAAACATGGTGTTCCTGTAATATGGAACAAGAATATTGGGAAAGGTCCTGAAAGTAAGGACAATCCTGTTTCAGTGACATATGGTTGCATTTGTTGATAAACTGAAATTGTGTAGTTCATTTATGTTAATGTGCAGTAAGGTGTGAGCATGGCAGATAAGAATTAATGTTTTTTGGTGGAAGGGAATGAACAGGCATTAATGTTTTGTGGACCTTGCAGACCCTGTTAGTGTCACTGCTAACTTTGCAAAAGGGAATTCCCCTGAACATGATCTCTGGTACCCTGATGTAAAACGAAATGGTCTCCAGCTGACTTAAAGTTTAATTTTAGTTCTCAACAAAACTTTCAGATATGACCTGGCAAACTATGTGGGTGCCCCCCAAAAGACATGAGGGAGGTGGAAACTATTACACTTCTTTCATGCCTCACAGTCCTTGGCAAAAACATTTTACAAATCTAAATAGAATCTATCCTGCTACTATTTAAAATTAGATTACAAACTCTTGGGCAGGTATCAATCACTGGATTTGTTCTGTAAAGTGTCTAGCAAATTTCTGAAATACTGAATCCAGTGCTTGCATGCAGTGTTACCTCTAATGTGGCAGTGCCCTGGTCAGCCATATTGAGAGGCAAGATAGTCAGACTGACACTGTGTCTTGAGTTATAGACAGCAGCAGGAAAATTGGGTTTTATCTTTATTACTTTTATTTCCCCATTTCTCTGGCATTATTTCTAGAAACTTCTATTTGAAATGGATGGGGAAGAAATAGAGAGAAACCTGCCTTTGTGAACACCTTCTCAACAGCTAGCATTGGGATTCTCTTTTAAGGCCTGGCCAATATTTTTGACTCTATTCAGCAATAATTATTTTTTGCATAGGTATAGTCTATTCAAGTCTAAATTGCAAATCTTTATTATAATATGCTCAATCACTAAACCATACACAGTACAACCTTGTCTAAATCTGCTATTCTTTATTACAATAACAAAGTTTTGGATCATACCATCATCTTCTAATTATAATGAAAAGTCATTAAAGTTCTGATAATGTGTGCCCAAGATATATGGGTAATCAAGGGTACTGTAAGGTTATGATGTTTCAATGGCATAGGTGTGGCTGCTTCCACTATACACTCAGCAGTGAGAGTAAAACTTGGAGACCAGCTGCGTTGTTGCTGAACAGCAGCACTACATTGAATAGTGTGTCACTGGAGAGGCTGTGGCCCTCCAGTCCCTAGAGCTCATGAGTAGAGTTGGGCAGGAAATGTTTTCTGTTTTGTGAAAGTCTTCACGACTTCAGAATTTTTACTTTTTGCACATCAGGACAAAGTTGGGACCTTCCCATTTTTTTTGCAAAAAATGAGAGTGAATGAGATATAGAGAGACCTACTTCAGAATAGCCAGTAGCCTGGTGGTTAGGGCACTCATGGGAGACCTGGGTTCAAGTCCCTGCTCTGTCTGATTTTGAAGTAACATGGGATGAAAAACTGTACTCTGAGCCAGCCAGAGCAAGGACTTCAACCTGGGTCTCCAAATGATTGCCCTAACCACAAGGCCATTGGCTGTTCTGAGGAAGGTTGGTCTATCTGTCTCTTTTCCTTCCCCTTACCTCCCCAGCCTGGGCTATTGGCTCAGGTGTGTTTTTCTGGTTTTCACTCTGCACCTTTTTTTGCAGGAAAGGGTCATTTTCTGACCAGGGTGGTGGTGGTTTAAAAAAACCCAACCTCATAAGACCTGATTTAGTCTTGCATGATCCAAGCTTTGGAGTGCTCCATGCTGTATTGTAGGTAAGGATATGTACAATCAGAAACCCATCACTGTTGTTAAGCTCTGGAACTCTTTTAAGATAAGAGGGGTCACTATGGAGAAGAAGATAGCAGGGCCCATTAATTCAAAGAACATAACAATTCTCCTTCCTCTCTGCTGAAATCCTCCTCCTTCCATTGACAAAGATATTTAGCCTCACCCTCCGACCTACCAACTTTCACGCTCCATGACACTGTTTGAGGCACCACATTTTTACCTACTATTTAATCTAATTCTTTTAATGTAGTACTATCATTCTATACCATTAGCAATTGTGGTAGGCTTCCATTACAGTGAAATGAACAAGATGGTGTCTCTTTAGTTATTATACATGCCATATGTACAATTATTCCACTTCAATTAAATTTTAATTGACCAGAGAAACACGCACATACTTGTTTGCAGTTAGTAAGAGGATTTGAGTTTTTTCTTTTTACAAACATTTGCATGTAGAAGGAGGTTGCCTTACCAAAGGCATATGACAAGATAGATGAGAATTATTCTGAAATCAATACAGACGAACTTCCCCCTGTCCCATTTGCATAAATGAATAAAATGAACAGGTTACTCCATAATAAAAGGGAAAAAATTGAAAAATGATTGGGTTTGTTGAGAATAAAGCATAGTCACAGTGCAATTTTGTTTGTTTTTTTCCTGCTGTATTAACTGTGTGCAATTTTCTCTGACCTCTACTCTATGCCTATGGTCTCCATTAGCACAGTAGCAATATTGGTATGTTGCCCGTGTGGTATTTTGTTTCTTTCCTTGTCTTGTGAATAGAATTCTACAGTTATTTGTTACTTGTTCACACAAGTGTTACAAGGGCTAGGTAGTATTGCTTTTGAGGCAAGGCCAAATGGGGCTTTTCTAAAGGGTTGCTTAAGAATCCACTAGAGACATTTTGAGTTCTATTGTGTTAAATATGATCACAAATTCCACTGACAAATGAAATCAAAATGATAGTAACTGTAATTTGCTTCAAGCACTGACAGGTGTTCAGTTTCAAAGACAAAATCAGATAGTTAGGTGAGGATCATTAAATCATTCTTGCATCTTTATTATTTGTGCATCTGCATAACTTTGTTTTTTAATTTTTGGTATTACTTGGCTAGCACCAAACCATGCTAAGTGCTGTACAAACATACAAGAAAAACACCGTCTTTGCCTCAACAATTAACACTTGGACTATAAGTTATCATAAAAGTGTAAGGAGGTTTTATGAGGCTCCCCACTGGACTAGAGTGATTTGCAGAGAAGCTAATAGCCTTTGAGGAAAATTTTGGCTAGAGAGGAATAGAAATATAATGAAGATGAGTCTGTCTAAAGGCTAATCCCTTGGATAGAGCTGACCAAACTCATTATAATTTTTCATTAGCTTTTCATCTACAGCTCTCCAGTCCTCACAGAGAACTGCTTGGCTGCTCATCCTAAAACTCTTCCATAACACTTTAATGTAAAGACTTATTGTTTTTCTTCTATTTTTCCCCTGAATCTTCATTTGATAGGTGTATCAGAGGACAAAACAAGAAGTTCTGTCCCTTCGAAGAGAAAATTCAACTCTTGACGCAGAGTGCCATGAAAAGGAGAAACTACTAAACCAGCTAAGAACACGCATTGCAGTCCTGGAACAAGAAGTGAAGGATAAAGAGCAAGTAGTAATAAGAAGCACAGATGTCTTTGAAAGTGCACAAGAACACAAGGTTGGCAATAGCAACTCATTGCTTGAAAGATTTTTCCCTAGAGGTGTAAAACATGCACATCTTGAAGATTTCTTTAAATATTCTTTTTTGGAAAGTAAACCAGGTTTGAAATTACGTGGTGTTAATGTGAGGATTATAGATTAAAACAAAAAAGTCTTATTTTGTCAGGGTATGTTGGCACGTCTACACTATAAATTTAAGCTGAACCTACGTTAGATCAACTTACAGCGACTGCAGTAATCACTTAGGTGGTTCATGTCCACACCGCCCTTCTGTCAGTGGTACACATCCTCACTAGGCATGCTTTCACTGACTTAAGAGGGGCAATGTGTGGGGGCTAAGAGCCAGGGCTCTCTGCTCTGTGTGCAGATCCCCACCGGTAGCCCGGCTCTCTACTTGGCTCCTGCTTCCCACCGGGCTTCTTGGCTCCCCATTGGGAGTGGGGCAGCGGTACCTGGCTTCTTGGCTCTGTGCTCCCAGTGTGGGGAGCCAGGAGTGTGGGGGGCAGCCGGGCTCTCACCGACCCGGACTCTGGGCATGGAGCTCCCCAATGGGTGCAGCTGTCCTCCCTGTGGGGAGCCAGGGGCCGGGATGCCCGGAGTGGCTGCCCTATTCCCGGGGAGGGATGGGGGAGCTATGAAATTGACAAGAATGATAGCCAATAGATGTAAGTAACGCAGTGTCTACAGGGACACTTCATCGCCCTAACTACACCAACATAAGTCCTATGCCTCTTTTGGAGGTGGAATTGTTATGTTGGTGTAGTAGGGCACTTACATCAGCAGGAGCAAGGCTGTAGTGTGTAAACTGACATAAATAGGTCAATGTAAGCTGCCTTATGTTGATCTAATGCTCTAGTATAGACCAGGCCTATGTGTATATACATGGATATAATTATTTTTCCCCCTCAGCTCCCACCAATTACTTTTTAAAAAAACAAAACAGAGTTTCCTTTAAATTTGAAACAATCCAACATGGCTACAGTTAAATTTGTTTGTTTAATTTTACTTTTTAAAATGAAAATACATTAATGAATTCAGTGCTCATGAAAGAATGAATAGCATTGGAAACTGAAGGTCTCTTTACAGACCAGGCAGCAGTAGTGTACGTTTTTCCCCATGCTGCCCTGCCCGTGTACATTTAACCTTGAGATGGAAGATATATTCTAAAGCGACCCTTCGTCACCAGGTCTTCCTTGCAATTGCAGCCTCTGGTCTCTTTCTCTGTCTGCCAGCAAGGATGACAACTGAGATAGTGCTTTCTGAGAGGGACAGTTCTCCACTAGGCTGATCAGGACAGCCTTCAGATAATTTTTTTTCTTTAACCAGCAGAGGTACCGACTTTCTGATTTTCCAGGTGGTGCTTGACCCCCGCTCCACTCCAGGCCCTGCTCCTACTCCAACCCTTCCTCCAAGGCCCCCCCCCCAACCCTCTCCCTCCCCCCGCACGCCTTTTGCTTGCCACTGAACAGCTGATCCTTGGTGGGTTAGAGGAGCTGCAAGAGCGGGGGAGGAGCTGATCTGCAGGGTGGGTGCTGAGCATCCACTATTTTTTTTTTTTTCCATTGGTGCTCCAGCCCCACCTCCACAGAAGTGGCACCTATGTTAACCAGATCTCCTTCACAGGCTGTCAAGGGTTGCCACTGAACAGGATTAATTTCAATTGGTGACTTAAAAATAAAATGCGCACACACACTCTCCCATTACTAATCCCTGACGTCTTGCAGTCACCAACACCACTAAACACTATTTCAGCATTTGGTTATGTTGACATTGTCCTGTCGTGAATACAAAACTATCTTTCAGAAAAAGTTGGAAGAATCTCTGGAGATGAAACAGCTTCAAATTGGAAAATTTGAAACCACTGTGAAGTCTGTTTCTGAGGAACTTCTGAAAGTAAGACACTTATGAGCATTTGTTAAATTTAATCTATGGGATAGGTTTGTTGTTCACCTTTTTTTTTTGTTTGTTTTTGTTTTGGGGGGTGTGGGTAGGCTAATGAAATTATCAAAAAGCTCCAGGGAGAGATGAAGAAAGTAATGGAGAAGATGAAGTTAAAAAATGCAGTGACACTGCAACAAGAAAAAATATTAGGAGAAAAAGAGAAAACCCTTCAAAAGGAGAAATTGGAGCTTAATAATGTGAAACAAGCTCTTCAACAAAAAGAGGAAGAGGTAAAGATCATACAGTGTCTGTGTATATATGTTACATGGAAAAGTACAGAGCAACGCAAACATTTAATGTTTACATATAGTATGCAAGCTTTACCGCAATTACCTGGAAGGCAGGTTGCAAATTAAAAAAAAAAGAAATAGTGATGACCTGACCGCCCCCCCCCCCCCCACCACCACCACTCCCCGCCCCGTAAATGTCAGTGTGATATTAGTATCATAATGATTGTTATGGGGAAAATGTAGGACTAGAAACGTTGGTATTGGTCCAATTCTTCCTAATTTGGCAACAGTTTTTACTCTTACATTTCTTTTGAAGACTAGATTGCTCAAATTAATGAATTATTTACTATAAATTCATTAAATTCATAAATTCATTCTCTTCCCAGGTCTTGAAGTTGCAAGAGCAGCTGGACATCACTGTTCAGAAATTGGAAGAAAGCAAACAGCTGCTGAAAACTAATGAGAATGGTAAGGAGAGTAAAGGCACCCTTTAGAATGATATAAACTATCTAATAAGGTACAGGTTTTAGTTCAAAACATTTTATATTCCATGGGCATTTTAGTTTTGCCACTTCTCCACTCTGTTATGGGTTGAAACTAATTTCAAGGGAAAAGTTTGATCTTTGAACTGGAAAAGGTGGGTATTGAATTTATCTGTGTGCATATCGAGGTATAAGTCAAATTCTGATTTGTTAAAATACTATAAAAATGGATTAACCCCACTGAAGTCAGTAGAGTAACTGAGATCAGAATCTGGTACAAAATCTTTACTGTAAGACCAGTACAGTATATAGCTGTGGAAGGGAAAACCAAGAGTATTACAATTAATAAAACTTATAGATATGTCAAAGTGACATTAATGATAGTTGAATAACCACTCCCACCCCATCCAAGACCTAGGTATCAGGAAACAATGAACATTGACTTCAATGGGAGTTGAAGGTGCTTGCCACCTCACATTCAGTGCTCAGCACAGCAGGATGGGGTTCAGTTGTGTCCCCATTATATGTGGTGATAATCCCTAGAACTTCATTTGACTTCTTTCAATCAATCTGAATTCAGCACTTAATATTGTAAATAACTTGTGTGCATGTTTAATTTACAATATAATAGACGTTGTGACCAATGCATTTTGATTACTGTTGGCTTTCTGAAAATACATATGCTGTATAATTAGTGCAATTCCATTTATGGTATATTGAAATTAACTCAGTTGGCCTTGCTTGCATCATCCTAAAAGTTAAGGCATTAATTCATTGTCCTATCTTTAGTGCTCAGTTACTCTAATATACTTGCCTGTATTTTTGTATGAGACAAATCAGAAATTTGTTACATTTTATGTAGAGCTGAATGTTCACTTCATGCATTTTTTCCCCTTGTAGTGATTTCCTGGCTAAATAAACAACTGAATGAGAATAAAATTGCATCTGTGCATGGGGCATCCGGTCACAGTGATATGCCATGTGCTGGAAGTGCTGCCAATTCAGCAGCCATGCAGAATGGCCTGGTAAGTGTTTGTGCTGCACTACACTGAACTATGGTTGGTAAATCTCTTTGATTATTTATATGCACAAAACTACAGTAAGTGTCAGATCTGAATGAAAACTGAACAAAGCCACACGGTTCTAAACATGCCCATTTCTCGCTCGTGGGGCAAGATTCTTGGCCTTGCTTGTAGCTGTTTGTTTTGCATTGTCTCAGCAGCACAAAGCCACTGTAAACTGCTCTTAGGGCAGCTGAGGATTTCTTCTGAGTCACAAAGAGAAGTTGTTGGGGGTTGAGTGGAGTATACAGTGCTCCTCTTGGTTTGCAGTCCTAGCAATTTAAAGCCGCTTTTAAACTACTCTAACCTGTGCTGGGGGCTGTTTATTGGCCTCTCTTTTTCCCCTCACCCCCCACCGTATTAGCTTTATGCTCACTCTGCTCTCTTTCTTTCCACACAACCTACCTTTGTCAGCTGTGCTGAGTATCTATCCCTTGGGGTTCAGGTGAGCATGAGTGACGGTTGAGATCTGACTGGGAAGGAAAAAAACAATGTGCAGTGGTCACATGTGAAACTTCTTCCATTTGGAAGGATTCTAGTAGAGTGAGAGCGAGTTCTTGCACTTAACCTGAGGGATATGGCTGAACTGGTTCAAAGTGGTCAAAACTATACAATGGATACACTTTTTTATATCGCTTCAATGGACACAGGAGGAAATAATAAATTGGCTGGCCGCCTCTTCATTCAGCAGATGTACTGCCATATTGGAAACAGACGTTATCCTGTCTGTGAGACTGCTGACCTTTAGATACTGCTGGACCCAGGACAGAGTTTTCCAGAAAGGTGTCCATTACTGGTATACCTCTGGACAATGGAAATTGTCAGCAGTGCAGAAAATTTAGTGTGTTATCTTCACGCAGTTTCTTCCTGATGTTTTATCACTTCGGAATCAGCAGGAAAAGATATGTAACCTCTATCCAGTACATGTTGGCTCATAATGCAAACAAGAAAGGATTATGAATTGTAAGTAAAATAGTCCAATGGAGAAACATTAAATGAAGTCTGAGGTTGTGTAGTGCTTTCCAAATTATAAATCCCCTACTGTGTTCATAATATATATCCAAATGATACTTGTCTGAAGAAAAGAGCTGTTGTTCAGGAATTCTGAGGTGTACAACAGATGGTACTAAACTGAAGCTGTGGATAATATTCAAAGCAGAAGAAGAAAAATCTTAAAATGATATTGACAGGTGGTACAGAGGTGAAAATGCATCCCAGTGGCTCAGTGAAAAATGCAGCAGTGAAGAAATAGACTGATGTATTATGGAAAATTAGACCAGGAGGACATGTTAACAAGCATTTCACTTCTTTCAGGACCATCTGGAAGATGGCTTCTAACAAATGTAAAAAAAGGAAAATCAATATGCTTGTTAATTCTAAGGGCTGGTTACCCTTACTCAGTCTCTGCATCCAACTGACAAATCATTAATGAGTGAGTAGTACACAGCAGCAATAGTAGAGGCACTGTGCTTTGTTAGATGGCTGACATAAGTTTGGCTCCAGCTTTTAAATTGCCTCAGAAATAATGTGTAAATTTAAAAACCGTTGCCTCCAGAGTTCAGCTTGAACATAATTTGTGAAGAATAAATTTTTCTTTTAAATGGCAAAGGTAATATTGTGACTATTATAAATGCAATATAGTAGAGCCAGATTGTAGAAGAAATTGTGTCCAGCCATGGTCCAGCTGTGTGTAACCACTTTTTACTAAGAGCTAGCTATTTTAATTTCCAACTTTGACTGTTTCTCAAACACTCAAGCCAGTCTGAAACTTCTCCTGCATATCCTTTGCCCACCACTAGCTAATATCAGACTGTTCAGAAGAGTTACTCCACCTTATAATTCTAGTAAAGGGACAGTTTGGTTGGTTGGTTTGGGTTTTTGTCCGTTTAAAAAAAAAAAAAAAAACAAACCTCTGTGGATGGGGAGACTTCCTCAAATATTATCACTCTAATTTATAACAAAACCTTAGGAGCTGCCCCAATGATCATCTGTCTTGAAGGTGTTACCCCCATTTTCCTCAGTGCTGTTTGGCTTTTTCATTTGTTGATTTGCTCTGAGGAAGTGGGGATTTTAAATCTGCATGACCCCTCCATTTCCAGAGTAGTGAGAGACGGATACTTTTACTTTGCTGACATTTTACAATTCTTCTCCATCCCTAACTTGCTGACAGTCAGATAGGAAGTGAAGGACCCACCTCTAGGGATTCTCTGATTTACTGAGTCCCTAGATAGCATTCCCAACTGCAAGATTGCCATATACAGAGATCCATACTTACTTTGGTATTCTACAGCCGTCAGAGTGGGATTATGTTATCCCTTTAGGAATAGTGAACTGACTCCACTGCTGTGGAACCCAAAAAGATGGCTGAGGTTTTCATTGGCCAGGAACCAAGCAAGCTAATTTTTTGTTAAAGAACAACCTAAGCAGGAGTTGTCATAATGGGTTCTTTTTACTAAGGATTTCAATATTACAATCACCCTGGGTCTGAATTGAAGAAATTAAATTGCAGTTTATGAATCTGTGTGCCTCTCTAGCTAGATCACTACTGTCAAAATATTTGCAGGAAAATGATTTGGGTAAAATTCTTCAAGCTGTTCTCTTGATGACAGATACAGCTGTATGGCTCATTATCTTTTATCCACTTAAAATTTTTTGATTGACAAGAATTTACTTTCTTGAAAATTAGGCTACATGGTGCTAGATGGGTTAAGATGCTTTGCATGTTGTGTGTGCACTAAGATGTCTCTGAAAATAAGTGATATAAATATTTTCTTAATAGGCAGTTATATATAAAAATAAATCTAGCGATGAGTAAAATACCAAAAGATTTCCATGATGATGTTGGGAGTCACCAGATGATGCTATTATAGTTAGTCTAACAAGTCATGTTTGACTGTGTAGGACTTTTTGGGTCTTGGGGGTGGGGGGAGGGGAATCACACTGTTCAGTGTGTGGTGTTTTAGTTTGTTATAAAAACCTGCTTTGCTTTGCTTCCTAAATCTTGTACAGAAATAACTTGTTAGTCTGTAGGTATCAGCTCTTACCTATGTCATGAAAGCAAACCAGTCCATTAAACAAGGTAAAATTTTCAAGAGCTCTTAAGGAACTTAAGAGCAAAACCCCACTTTTGAAAATGGAATTTTGGCTCGTAACACAGTTTAGGCTCTTTTTTCAAAATTTTACCCAAGTTGTCTACCTTCATAGTTTCAGAAAACCTGTAAGAACAGTGCATCCTTAAAAAAACAAACAAAAAAAACAACAACCAGGTGGGGTAAGGCTGTCTAGAATAAACTGGAAAAGTGTGAATATTCTTAGGGAGAGGAAGAAATTTAAACAGCTGGTGGAGCTTCTTCTCAAGGGTCTCCTAAAATTCAAAGCTGAGGAGCAAAAATGCTGTTATCTACTTATTTTGAGAAGAAGAAGAGGTAGAGATGTTTATAATACTTGGATAGATATATCGGCTGAAGAAAAAAGAAAGCTAAGGGCATATTACAATAGGTTTTGAAACTCTGTAAAAGCTAACCCATTGTTAGTACTTCCTACGTTTTAAAACTAAACACAGGTTCCAGCCAAATCCATAGAATAATCTGAGACAGAGTTAAAGTTCCTGATTAAGGGCAGAGAAATTACTGACATAAATAAAGTGATTTGGGAAAGGATAGTGTTTGACTGATTCACTAAAAGTTGTGAAAAGCTGATCAGTCAGGAAGCTGAATAAAGATTAGACAGTATTAGAACACAAAAAAAGGCTGAAGCCCAGTTAAAATTTACAGCTGACATTTTCAAACTTGGATCCCTAAATTCACATATGGACATTTGTCAGTGGCTTGAATTTTCAGAGTTGCTGAGCGTCCAGAACTCTCCGTTGAAGTCCATTGGAAACTCCCACTGTTCAGCACCTCTGAAAATCAAGGTATTTAGGTGTCCTGTATAAAGATTTGTGTGCCTCACCCAAACTTGAAAGATTTTTGGCTCATATATAAAAGGAGACCGTTTATGCAGTAATAATGCCTCACCGTGTAATACCCGTAAAGCATCTGTGAACAATTAAAGCTCTTACCCTTCACACCTTTCATCCAGAAACTGTTTCATATTTGAGATAAGCCAATAGATGTTTGGTTTTTGCAGCATAACATATAACTACAAGGAAAATGCAAATATCTAAAACATGCACACAGATTTACTATCAGTCTCAGAACATGCCTGATCTTAAATTGGTCAGATTTTTTTTTTTTTTTAATGAAAAGGACAGACAAAACCCTTCCCAGTTCCAGTGGCATTTACCACCTGCCAAGCTACAAAATGTAATGACAGATTACAAAGATGTATATTTAATGGAAGTTTCCTGGGAGGGTACTAATCTTGAAGTGCATCCTCCTATAAATCCCATGTTACATACTACTCAAAAATCCCAATTGCACTGCAAGACTGATTGGATAAAGAGCTTTGGAGATTGAAAAATTGCCTCTAATTTTTTCAGAGGTGGTTGATCATATGTCATGATCATGTGTAAAAACCGTGGAGATAGTGAAAAAACCACTTGCAGTAGAGCTGAAGCTGTTCTGTGTCAATGTCATGCTGATTTAGGCAGTATGGTTTGAAGATTACATGATGCTTGTGCATTTGATGATGTATGAGAAAATCGAGAGATGGCATGCCTGTGTTTTAAATGTTTTGGATGGATAATCTGAATACTAGCAAATAAGACTGGACAGATGAAGTTCATTGATAACCATGTTTAATAATCAACTATAGCGATGTAGAATCACCTGGTTACCCTATTCATTCATCCCAAGTAGTGTTTTGAAAAACGTAGGGAAAACTACTGTCTGGCTACATGACGTCAGAGCTGTTGTGAATTATATATTGTCATTTTGAGCTATTGTGGAAAATACAAATTATGAAACCATCTATTAATCTAATTCATCATTAGAGCAACTGAAGGAAAGTGTTTCATTACGTTCTCTCACATGAGGGAATAGAGCCCAAACCTGCAAAAGTGGTAGCGTGAAAGGAGGACAGCAGAGAACAGTGTCGAGCTTCAAAATTCCACGTACAGCTAGGGTTATGCAATATAGTTAGGCAAAGAGGTAAGCTTGGCACCACTGAAGCAAAGCTACCACAATCCTATGTGGTATTAATGATGGAATGTTCTCATACTAAAACTCAGGAAGTTGGTTTTTAATCCATTTAGTTCTGTTAAGACTCAATGTGTTTGTCTCATCTCCCCCCAACTAAAAGATGCTTTTCCTTATTGGGAGGGTGATGCAAAACCTTTCACTAAACATAAAGTTTTGATGGCTGAATCCATGGTTGAATGAGAGATCGTCTGTATTCTTTTGTCCCTTTATTCCCATTTCAAACTTTCTTCCTTCGTTCATTCTGAGTCCAATTAACACTGTTGCTTAAATTACTGACACCTTCTCTCCCCATTTCCTTCCCCGCCCAGTTTTCACCCAATAAATTCCGTGTTCTCCATCCCAACTGGGCTTCTTTCTGCTCATTCCCTGATCAGCCAAAGTACTGCATCATTGGGGGTCTCTGCTGTTTAAGTGTCCCGTAGCTATTTTGGGTTGGAGGTGATACATTGCCTTCCTTATAAATTATGTAAGCCCCAAAGGTATAAAGTCTGAACAGAGCAGTTTCTCTTGGGTCTGAAAAGTTGCACTAATGAAACTAAATCAATTTCAAAAGCTTTTAAATTCTGATACAGAGTAAGCCCTGACTTTTGGGAGACAGGATAAAAGTAGGATGGAAATCTCTTAACACAAAGTCATGGAAAGGGGTATGCCAGATTTCATAAAAGCAAATATGATTTTCTGTAGATTGACACAAGCTCCTTAACTAACCAACATTTTTAATTTGAAAGCTTTCTCTTTTGTGGATGCTGATCTGAACACCTTTATCTTCTGTAAGAAGTGAAAGTATGACATAATGAGCCCTTGGAGTCTTGTTATGGTGAAAGGCTGGGACTAAATTTACAAATGACAAGATTGTATTTATTAAAAAAAGAGGTCACTGACATTTCCTTTATCTGGCCTCAAAAATACCCTGTCCTGGAACTACTTTCAAGCTCAGTTGACCTCTGGTAACATTATATCAGAAGAGGCCTGTGGCTAACAGTGCTATTGATAGCCCCATGCTTTCATTTTACTAAGAAGGGGACTCTTTTCTAAAACTTTTGGTTCTCTCCATTGGGGAAAAGATGCACAGTGGAAGGGGTTTTTCCACCTTCAAAACGTTAGTAAAGTGTGGGCACGTTTCTTGTTTGTTTTTGTTTTTGTTTTTTGTTTTTTTGAGGTAAGAGGAAAAGAAGGGCATTTGTCACTTATCTATTTGCTTAGTGGTCCTTTTTCTATTTATCTTTAGCTTAGCAATAAAGCTTGTACTATGGACCTATAAGGTTTATGTTTCTTGCTTAGCACATACTTTTTGTAATGTTTAAGTATGTGGATGAAGGGTTTGGGTGGTTGTTTTTGTTTGGTTGGTTTTTTGGTTTTTTTGTTTTGGAGTAAAACTGACCTTTCTGCCCTACTATACTTTAGACTTTTGTAGGAGTTCTGTCACAAAAATATCAAGACAACTTAAACATATTTGGAAGGCTTGTTTGCTTTTGTCATATTTTACTTTAAACAATCTTTTCTTCCACTTATTTTTGTTTGTTTTCCTTACAGCCTCGGCTTCTACTTTATAACAGTCCTTTCTCTGTCCCTGTGATGCCTCCACCAATTAGCACTGCTTCCCTTTCTAATAACTGTAAAGGCTCTGTTCCTCTGCGAATGAATATCCCATGTGAGGTTACCAGTGCTACAAGATATAATCCACAGGCAGGCATATATACTTTATTATTTTTCACCTCCTTTGCACTATAATGTATTCTGCTGAAGTGTCCTAGCTTTTAACAGCTTAATTCTCCATTGTGATTTGCCTCTGAATAAAGCACACCAGAACACTAATGTTAACGTGGAATGTTTTGACACTAATAACTGCATTAGAGAATTGGAGCTTTGCTTAATATAAATGTTGAAAAATAGAACATTTCGAAATGGCCAATACTCTTATCTAAATATTCCCCTCTGCCCAACATTTTTGACTTCTGTTATAAATACAACAAAATGACAAATGTGTTAGGAAAACATTACTAACCATTTTTGACAGATTATGCACACAGACTACATGAGAGGAATTGTGTAAATGGTTTTGGAGGAAATTTTTGCTTATTTGTTGCTCCTGGAAAAATTAACTATGAGCCCAAATATATATATCTATATCTGAAAAAGTATTATATTCATTTTTCTAAAACTGTACAATAAATGGCCTTTATCTTGTAACTTTCACTGCCTCCCTACACTCTACCCACTAATCCATTTCTGCTAGGGACTATTACTTATATTCCAAATCTCTAGGCATCTTTTAAGCACTTTGGCCTTTATTTTTTTTAATTAACAAAAGGAATCTGGTACAAGAAATGTTCTCCCTATCCCTCCCCAAGCAAAACTATCACTAGTCTGTGGCTCAAGCCTGAAAAAAATCCATTCTTGTGCCTGATCTCACAATTCATCAGAGCTAGAAATGTCTATAGCCCACAGAAGAGCTGGGATCTCAGATCTTGTAATAGTATAAAGAATCTGTTCCTGGCTTCAGCCAGCTGCAGTATATTGGGCCTTACAGTTGCAACATTTGACATGTAGTAGTCTATTTTCGAAGTTGTAAAATGTATCATTTGATCTACCTCCCATTTGTAGAGTTTGACTTGAAGCCAAAATTTTTTTAGTACATATTTGGCAGATATGAAAAAACAGATTTTTTTTTTTAAAAAATTAGCTTTATAGGTGGAGAGTATGAAAACAATAAATTTAGCTTTAACTGTAAAAAAAAAATGTAGCATAAGAAAAATATGTAAATATGTGTTTAATCTGAAGATTCTATTGACAATTGTGAGGCAACATTCAAAAAATGCAATAATCTCAAACTTGCCCCAGTAAAGCTTTATCCCCCCCCAACTCTTAAATTAGATTAATTATTCACATAATGTATTTACTTTTAGATGTATTAAAAATTAGCCTATTGCCTAAGCCTCTGTTGCATTTACAGCAATAAATTCAATAATACAGATATTGTATGTTCCAAAGTGGGTACCTCAGGCATTCCCTCACCGATGCATTTTCCTTTGAAGAACACAAACTAGGGGTCTTCTCCTGCTCCTGCTGAATTCAATGAGAATTTTGTCATTGGCTTCAGTGGAAGCAGAATCTGGCTCCAGAAGCCAGTGGACATGGTTTTTCACTGCACTACACCAGTTTGAGCTATGTACTTTCACTGAAGACAATGGAGTCATGCATGCTTAAAACTAGTGTAGTACAGCAGAGATCTAGGCTTGATGTCCCTGAGCAGTTACCCAAGTGATCTTTTAAAAAATAAGGGACTGTAAAAATCACAAAATATGGTGTAATGGTACAATGACGATTGTGTTATATTTGGGAGAGGAAAAACGTGTGCTGTCTATGGTGATGGGAGCCATGTAAACATACACAAGTCTTGTTCAATGTTTTTTTGTTTTTCACTCTCTAAATTGTATAGGTACGCATCAACTTATCAGCAGATTCCACCAGCACTCCATTACATGAGACAAGACGTTGTCCACCAACCTCCACTCCTTTAGTGCCCCCAAACTCAGGCCATGTGTAAGTTGTGGGGGTTTTTTGTGGGTTTTTTCTTTGGTTTTTTTTGCTGAGTGATTTTATGGTAACTTCTAAAGACCGAGAGATTACACAAGTCCTATTTTCACTTTTAACTTTGCATGTGCGTGTGTGTAAAAGGCTTTTATGAAAAAATCACACACTTGGCCAGTGTCAAATTGTTCCTGTGTTGTAAGTAACATCGGTCTCAGATTTCAGGCAGCGCTATAGTGGCTGCTCTTTGACTCTTTCCTTCAAGAAATCTGTGGGACATCCCATTTGTTTGCCAGGAGAATGTTCAAAAGTGCCAGGGAAGATCTGGAAAAGAATTAAACCTTGCAGAGAAGTCTATTTTCACTTTTTGTTTGTTTTTGTTTAACCCCCTCTTCAGGTCCAACAATCCTGGCAGTGGATTTTCTCTCTCTAATATCTAGTAGGATGCCAAATATACTGGTTCAGTGACTGGCATTTAGGAACTCCCTCTGAGAACCCCTCATGGAACTGCATGCCTTTTTTAAATTAAAAGGTTGCCAGTTAATTAGATTTTACTTGGGCACTTCTCCAAATAACTTCTAATTCTCTTCAGTATGATCTGGTATGTGAGCAGTTCTAAGCTGACCAGAGCTTGCTTATTGTCCTTGGAGTCAGGTTTCCCGTTCACACACCACCACAACTTCATGAATGGAAATATAACTGTCAAGAGCAAGGAAAGGAAAGACAAGGTTAGAAAGTATTTTGCCTCTAGAAACGCTTTTCAAGAAAGTGAATTATCTGGCTTGGAGGCAGATAGCGCACTATATTTCCAAAGTAAGGTGAAGCCTCCTTATAGTTCCCTGAAGGTGGAGTCCAGCACACTTGTTGTTGCCCAAGCAAACGCCCAACTAAGCAGCAGGAGGAGGATATAGGGACTGTGCTGCTTGTCTGAGATGTGGGCTGTGGAACCTAACTGTTCAGACATCTCTGCAGCTATCTTCAGTCAGTGACCACTGTTCCCACCTCCTCCTCTAACGTTGGCAAGAGCTTGGAGCCAAATGGAAGACTCTACCAAGAAAGAGCAAACAAAAACCCTTTCTAGAAAGAGAAGAGAAAACGGAAGCAAGAACCTAATGGCTGCGACATCAGCCAGAATATTTTAGCGATGTATATTATTTATCGAACTCCAGTATTGTGCTTTTTGTGAGGCAAGAATAGAGCTGATATTCATCTCCACAGTAAATTACTTTTTCATTGGTTTCAAAAGATTATATCCATTATTCTGACCTAAACCCACACTTCAAAGAGAGAGAGACACTTTGAGGATGTGAGAAGAGCTGTTACACTAATTTTTCCAAATATTTTTTTTCTCTTTGTTCCTCTTATTCTGCAGTATAAAGGGGGAAAATATTTAAATCAATTGCTTGCTCCATCAGAACTTGCATAATAGAAGCCTTTATGGCAACACGTTAGACTCCAGCACCATATCACAGCTCATTAAAATAGAGGAACAGTGATACCATTTGCAGAAAGAGTATACGCCATATAAGGCAGCCAGCTTGATCCTCTGTGTGTAGCACATTTTCAAGGCTCTACAAAAATAGAGATTCAGGGTGGGATTTTTAAAAGCACTTGGCATTGTCCTAATTCTGCTCCCATTGAAGTCCAGTGTGAGTTTTACCACTGAGTTCAATGGCAGCAGGGTTACCTCAGTGTAGGTTGGCTGGTTTTTGAAAGCTTCAGGTGATTCATCTTGTGGTGAAGTGCTGGACGGTGTGGTGCCTCAGTTTTTATTTTTTCCCCTTCTCAGTTACAAATGTCTTAAGTTTGACATGAATCCGTTTTATATTTATTTTTAGCTCATTAGGTCAGTTCATTGCCTATAATATTCCACTATGAAGATTGTTGGACATAAATTTCCTGTGTCTGACTCTCTCTCTCTCTCCTTTCTGCTGCAAAAAGTACTTCCACCTGTAGTGTAAATTCCAAATATTTCCATCTTTTTGTGAATATCAAGATGGCGTGCATTTTACCACCGCACCCTAATGTAAGTCTTCATAGGCAGGAAAAATATGTTGTGGTGTTGTGTGGCTTTTTGTGTGGTGAGAGTCATTAGATGGTATTTTAGAGGGTGAGGGAAAAATTCTGAACGATCCAATCTTGTGACAATAGAAATAAATTTAAATGGGTGTTAGGTATTTGGTAAAACTGCTCTGGATTTTTAATCTTTTTTCAAGCAATTACTTTTTTATCAATTTTGTTTAGTGACTTTACTGTTTATCTAAAATTGATAGATAATTTGATTTTATTATTAATGCCAGTGAGATCTTTGTACATAGTAACAGAATTTTGTCATTTTCAAAGGTATCCTGACTGTGAGCCTTTTGTTACTAGCCATAGCCTGTAAAAGGTGATGGGTGCTGTTAGCTCTCTGTTCGTTTAAGGTTAAGAAATCATTCTTTTTAGGATTCCTAGTCAGAGTCCAAATAGATGCAATGTTTCAGTAGCTGCAGAATGAAAGCAA
Organism: Macrochelys suwanniensis; assembly: GCA_033296515.1. Lineage (NCBI taxonomy): Eukaryota > Metazoa > Chordata > Testudines > Chelydridae > Macrochelys > Macrochelys suwanniensis. The sequence goes on from CM065780.1 coordinate 46,661,711, forward strand.
TGAACTGTATAACTCCTATTGTTTACAGTCCACTGTTCTGCAACTGAAGTTGGTTGAACTATGCATTTACTTCGTGCCTCTTCTCCTAACCAAATAAATAAATAGCTGTATTTTTATTTATTTATCAGGAATACATTGTACTATATTACTTCTGCACATTTTAAAAATAAAGGCTAATAACTAGAAAACTGGGGTGGAGGAAGGGTGGCATAAGAGACCATATCATTTTAAAAGGATATTAATTATAGGCAGCTTGCTCTCTTTTGAATAACTTTTTCCCAAAATACATTTTGATATTTCAGTGAGCCACCTGGTTTAGACATGAAATATTTGAAGAAAGATGGCAACTTGCCTTTGAGAGGACTAAAACCTTTGTCTGTAGCAAGCACAGGTAAATGATCTGATGGAGGGCAATGGCTTGAAAGATGACTTGTTTGTTTGAACCAATTAGCAAGCAGTTCAGGGCTATTGGCTGCTACCATAATGTAAATGTTTAGTAATAAAACCCTATGTATTTAATAGTGTGTGGTTTGAAACCAAGTTACAGTGGTACACCATTTATAAAGTCACTATTTGATGTATCCTGTTCTATGCGTAGGGGAATACTGAAGTAGTTCAGGTTTCACTGTTTGACACAGTAGTATTTTAATGGAGACAATACGAATGTATGGTTGAGTTACTTCTAGAGATGGACTCGAACTGCTAAATTCTGATCTGAACTTCCTCAGTCTAGAAGAATAGAAACGGCATTTTGAAGTTGGTTCAGGCCCATTTCTACTCTTTGGCAAATTTATGTTGTTAGAATAGAACAGTTTAAAGTATATTATTGGCCAAATCCTCATGTTTATAGTATGAGGTCCTGATTCAGCAAAATACTTAAGCAGGTACCTAACTTTTTAAGCACGCGAATAGCCCCGTTGACTTCAGTGGGATTACTCACATACTTAAAGTTGTTTATCTGCTTGTGTATGTAGTTGAATCAGAGACAGTGATTTTTTGGGGGTGGGGTAGGGTAGCAGGGGAGGAAGCTTACTATATGCTGAACGTAAGCTGTCTTTTCAAAACAATTTTAATATGAATAATTGTTTGTATATACATTTAACCACCTTACAAAAAGTGCAACATCTGGTTGAATTTATTTTTTTTCAGTGTTATCAAGAACTATGTTACCCAAGCAAAGAAATCCACCTGTGATATCTGCTTACTTCCCAGGGCAACAGACTAGACTTCCTGCATCATAAGCTCCAATTTTATTAAGAGGGTTGCAAACAGAAAGGCTTGCACATGTTAATGGAAGCAGCATCAAATATATACATCTGATTTAGTTTGTCGAATGTAAAAGAAAAAATGTGCTTGAGCAATACTGTCATAAATTTGACTTTATAGTCTGTCTGGACTTGGTTACTTTTTTCTCTAAAGTCTGTGCTCATTAAAACTGCCAAAATATGGTCTGGAGGTAAGGCCAGCTATTAAAAAACCTAATTATTTCATTTCTAGATCTGTCTTCAAAATCAAAAACATTATCTCATTTTATTTAATATAAAGCAGTAGCTGATTGACTCTTCAAAGACAAAGCTGTGCAGGCTGAATGAAAGCATTTATTTCATGTGCTTTTGGTGCTTAGAACTGTGTGTATACGCACACCTTATTTCTACAGGATGTACCAGTTTTTTTCCCCTTGTGTTTAGAAGTGGTTTTTGTAATCCTCAAAATGTGAATTTCTAAGAACAACTTTTTAAAAAAATGGCAAATTACAGCAGGAATACTCCAATATGTGTGCGATATTTATTGTGACATACTAAGGAGGACCTCTGCTGATAACTATTCTCTCTGGGGGAGGGGGACGGGAATGATTTCTGCAAGCCTGGGTTTTTGTTGTGGTGTTTCGTTCTTTTTCATTTTTTTTTTTTAAAACTGCATTCTATTTGGGAATTTTTGCACAAAAACTTCAAAATTTTGAAACACCCATGTTATATTAGCTATGCAAAGACTACAAAGTTAAAGTGCCTATTTTATTATGTATTTTATAACTGGGGTCAGACAGTTATCTAATTTCTATTTTTAATAGATATTTGTGTCTAATATGTTACTAGAATTCTCCAAGTTTTGACAGTAAAGACAACAGATTCAATGAATTCTAGATGCTGAAAATGTGCGTACAGTACCATTCTAAAAATAGTTAGTTTTGATAGAATAGGATGGATACAGACTCTCAGTGGGTGCAACTCCATTTACTTATATCAGTTCTTTATTTGACCGTTTGTTCTCCAGACCATTTTAAATCAAACATATTAGGTCCACCTTTTTTCAAAATGTTTAAAAACTGGGGTCTATTGCCAAAATGGTACAAGATCTGTATTTTATATGAAACTCAATACAACCAACCCATTTTGTGAGAGCTTCAAGATGTCAGTGGAAGAATCTGCCTTTCACCTGATAAGGGTTTGCCCATCTTTGTTCCTACATATCTATGGGTCATTTTCCCTCCTTCCCCCACACACTTTAATTTTTTTTCCTTTTCCTTATATACAATGTAGAGTCCTGATTTCTAAGAAATGATACAGATATCACTGCTGTATCTCCTCCCATTTTCAGACAATTTTAGCTTGATCTGTTGTGAATAAATATTTGCAGTCTCAACAGAAAGCATAGTTTGCAGTTGATACTCAAATAGCTTTGATCTATGAGCTTTTTTCCTTTTGATTCAATAGCCTACTTTTTGGGAGACATGAAATTGGTCATTGGATTATTAAAGTGAGACAGATCTGCTCTAAATTGATGCTCTACTGTAATCTTCAAAACAATGTTAAAATGTAATACCTCGAACTCTGCAGTTTTATTTTCTTGTCAGTATTATAAATGTTAACCTCTTTCTAAACTTACTTTTCTTGTAGACCATATATGGGGTTGTGGGGAGCAGCAGCGGGTAGAACTGGTTTCTGTTAACCCTAATTACTATCCATCCTATGCCATACTTTCATTTCTGGAACTTGCAAATGCATCTCATGTTTGGATCCAGAAAAAATTGGGTATTCATAATTGCAGTATGTTTTGCTTGACCTCTTCCTCTATGGGTTATTTTATGAGAGAGGATTTTGCATGTCTTAAAGAACTGTCCAAGGGTTTGGAATGTGCCTCACCTGTCATTTGATGTCTAACTTATGTTTCAATGTGTTGTCTGTCTTGCAGCATGTCAAAAGTGTGTATAAAAATGTTGCATTTTATATTTGTTTTACATTATGTTGTGAATAAAATATTTGAACTCTTTGGGTTGTAATTGCCTAACTTTGTTCTTTTTAAAAGCAAACAGAGAGGCTATTTTCCAAATCTATACTATCGGACAAAAATTTGCTCTGCGCCGAGGGTAGGCAACCTATGGCATGCATGCCAAAGGCGGCACGCGAGCTGATTTTCAGTGGCACTCACACTGCCTGGGTCCTGGCCACCGGTCCGGGGGGCTCTGCATTTTAATTTAATTTTAAATGAAGCTTCTTAAACATTTTTAAAACCTTATTTACTTTACATACAACAATAATTTAGTTATATATTAAAGAATTATAGAAAGAGACCTTCTAAAAACATTAAAATGTATTACTGGCACGCGAAAGCTTAAATTAGAGTGAATAAATGAAGACTGTGCACACCACTTCTGAAAAGTTGCCAATCCCTGCTCTACACACTGCCACCCCAGTTGATGAAAGTGGGGTGGGTGACAAAGGCATAGATAAGAGCAAAATATGAAGACCAGGGGATGGGCATAGTAAATGAGGACAGAATTTGGCTTGGTGACTCTTCAGAAAAATCCTTTGTTTGCTGCCAGAAGCCCCCACCCCCTTGTAAACTGACCATATTTGATGTGAATATCATTTAGACATCTTAACCATGGAAAGCTTAGTTGCTTGTAGGTTGTAGTTCTGTAATGCATTGTACATGGGACTATTCCTTTAAAGCACTTGGAAACTGAAGCTAGTCCAGAATCAACTAAGGAAATTTAGGATTTTTTATACTGGATCAGACCAGATTTTTTCCCCCTTCAATGTGCATTATTTATGTTTGTGCAAATGTGCATCATTTGCTGTCATGATGTCTGTCCCTCTAGCTTGTTTACATCTCTCTCTGAAGTTCTTCACAGTCCCCTCTGGTCCTGACTAACCTAAAGAACTGTGTCCTCTACAATTTTTTTTCCCCTTTACCTAACTGTTTATCCCCATTTCCAGCTCATTGTAATGTATTTGTTAAACAACACAGGACCTAGTGTAACCCTTCTGCCAGATGGAACCAGCAGCAACCAGGGCTGGGTTCAATATCTAGGGGTTCCTTTTCAACAATACAACACAGAACTGGCTGAAGCCCCCACCCAGAGCCCTGGGAAAATTATACACCACCCCAGGTGCCTCTGAGAGGCAATATTTCTCCACTTGCAAGCACAGAGTCTGAGTGTAGAAAATATACTTTTAATGAAAGGTGGGAAGTCACCCAACATTAATTTGGGAAAATGCCACAAGCAGAATTCATGATCATAAAACTCTGAGCAGGACACCCACCCCAGATTGTATCCCTACCCCTCTTACTTTCACAACGGGGCTGGCATTGGAGCCCCTGACTTAACGAGGTCCTTTCAGCTGAGGGTGACCCTCAAGTTAAGCACAGTTCTGCTCCCCTTAATTCATACAATAGACAACATTTCACTACCCCTGCATTCAGTAGTAAAGTGATTTGTAACTCAACACCAGCCAAAATTGTTGACTTTGAGCAACACAGCTCTCTATCTGCTGGATATCTTGGCAGAGTAGGTGTGTTCATGTAAATACAATTTGCTCCTGAAGTCTCTCCCCTTCCCAGCTAGTTGTCAGGGGAGAACTCATTCAGACCCTGCTTACACTGAGACCTTGAATCACCCCACTGTTTACCTTTTGCCACGATGAAAATTGACACTTTCATCCTACTCTTTGCTTTATCTTCTAGCCAGTTATTGATCCAATAACTTTGCTTCTCACCATAAGACAACTTTTCTTCTTTAGTAGCCTCTTGTGTGGGACCTTGTCAGAGGCCTTTTTGAAATTTAAAGTCAACCAGTTTATTCTTTATTTTATTGACTTATTCAAATAATTCTAAGATTAGTGAGCAAACAAAATATGTTTAGTGACGATTAAGGGTGCATCAAGACTGTTCAAATCCTTGAAAATGTGGAAATAAGTTTCCATTATTCCTTGCCACCTTCACATCTCTTGCAACGGTATTGATAACACTGAAATTTTCATTTCCATCTTCAATCAATATCAGAAAGCACTTATGTACCTCAACTTCATCCAACTCACTCTGTCGTGCGAAATCTTCATGGTGATTGCTATACTTTTTTGTATCAATAGATTGACACATCTGACTCTCACATAGTCCATTCATTTGGAAAATTATTCTGGTAAAACATTGCTGCCATCATCACCTGTGCCTGGATTTGTTCACACTACATAGCTATTTTTCCCTGTACATGGGTGTGTGTGTGTGTGTGTGTGTGAATTTGTTTAATATCTATGAATCAGTAGTGATTGTCTTTATTATTTTGCACTTTGATTTTTAGTGTTTCTTTAGAAAGGGGTGTGTGCGCACGCACATGTGAGTTTAAAAAAATACATATTTTTTGAAAGCACAAAGAACTCTTTGTACTTACAAATGAAAATATATCCCACAACAGCACTTAGTCACGTCTCAAACCCCTCCCCCACACTCTTCCTACTTGAAATGTGCGTGTGTGTATTCACAGAGAAACAATTCAAGACAGCTGATAATGTGGTGTGAATTACAGATAAGTGGGATAAAAATACTGTTCAATGAATAAATGGAAGCATTCAGTCACAAAGTCAAAAACATAGCAATACAATAAAGGCAAAGGGAAAAAAATATGATTTAAGATTAAATTTGACAAGCTGGAAAGACCATGAGACTGAGATGGCTGCCATTTGTAGGAGTTGTGAGAGAGACTGCTCTCACCACCAAGGGTGAGGTTGTAAGAAGAGATCTAGAATGGTCAGGGACTAGATGTGTGTAGGAAGCAAGGAGAGAAGGAAAAGGATTGGAAGAGTGGCTGCTGGGCAGGGAGGGGAGTCCAGATTTAAAAAAAAAAAGTGGTAATGAGGCGGTGATTGCATGCGCTTGTGTGAGAAAGTGAAGTATCCACATTCTGGGGAAATTGTGGACCTTGTATAGTCAAAGAAAGAGGCAATGAAACTGGCTGAGGATTTCAGCAGAAACACAGTCAGGGTAGTTGTTTGAGATCACAGGAAATGCTGTGGAGATGTTGAGAACCAGATTTACAATCATACATTAGTAGACTAGGGAAGAGAATACAAGTTCAGAGTCAAAGTTGATGTGAAGCATTCAAACAGTGCCGGTAAATGGGAAGTTGGAGAGGTACTTGAGAAAAGCTTCCTTCAAGATATGTAGCTAGAAAAGATTGGGACAAAGCCACAATCTTACTTCTGTATAGTTACATTATTTTCTTTGTAAACTTGTTGCTACAGAAGCTCTTATGTTACTACTACTAAAAATGTTATGGGTATTTTAATACATAGTAATACAAAGTATCAGGTTTATAACAAATGGAGGTGAATCTGAGATCAGAATAAGGGACTATTATGATGAATGCTAGAAAGTCTTTGTCTCTCTTTGCTTCCTCTCTTATAGTTTCAGTGAGATAATGCATTCATTTTGTGGTGGTACAGCCTGTCTTACTGCTCTAGCTCTTCCTAATAGCAGAGCCACACTTGTATCCCTTTCCACGCTTGCTTAATCAAAACCAAAGGTGAAGTACAAAATGGGTTAGTACAGACTATTGCTAATTATACTGCAAAATAACACAGCATATTTCTAATCCAGGATGATTTCAATAGAGGTGGTAAATTTGGGGGTGTATGTGAACATAAGAATGGCCATACTGAGTCAGACCAATGGTCCATCTAGCCCAGTATCTGGTCTTCTGACAGTAGCCAATGCCAAGTGCTTCAGAGGGCATGAACAGACCAGGTAATCCCCTGTCGCTCATTCCCAGCTTCTGGCCAACAACATGTTTTTGCATCCCTGCCCATCCTGGCTAGTAGCCATTGATGGACCTATCTTACATGAATTTATCTAGATTTTTTTGTTTAACCTTATTATAGTCTTGGCCTCCACAACATCCTCTGGCAAAGAGTTCCACAGACTGACTGACTGACTGAGCATTTGTGTGAAGAAATGCTTTCTTTTTTATTAAACCTGCTGCCTATTAACTTCATTTGGTGACCCCTAGTTCTTGTGTTATGAGGATTAAATAACACTTCCTTACTTACTTTCTCTACACCAGTCATGATTTTATAGACCTCTGTCATATCTCTCCTTAGTCGTCTCCTTTCCAAACTGAAAAGTCCCAGTAATGTTAATCTCGCCTCACATGGAAGCTGTTCCATACCCCTAATCATTTTTGTTGCCCTTTTCTGTACCTTTTCCCAAATCTAATATATTTTTTCCAGATGGAGCAACCAGATCTGCACATAGTATTCAAGATGTGGCCAAACCATGGAATTACATCACAGGCGCCGACTTCCGGTGGCGCCAGTGGGGGCTGACGCCGGGCCCCGCCCCTGATGCCGGGTGACGTTGTGGGGCCCCGCCCCCGACGCTGACGCTGCGGGGCCCTGCCCCCGACGCTGACGCAACGTCGCCCAGCGTCAGGGGCGGTGCCCCACAACGTCTTCCGGTGCTGAGGTGAGTTTGCCGTGGGTCCCGGGGCTGGCGGGGAGCTAGGCGCGGGCCCCGGGGTTGGCGGGGAGCTGCCGGTGGGTGCTCTGCACCCACCAATTTTTCCCCGTGGGTGCTTCAGCCCCGGAGCACCCACGGAGTCGGCGCCTATGAATTACATAGGAGAAAATATCACATTGCCATCTTATCTATCCCAGTCCTAATGATTCCCAACATTGTTAGCTTTTTTGACTGCTGCTGCACATTGAGTGGATGTTTTCAGAGAACTATCCACAATGACTCCAAGATCTTTCTTGAGTGGTAACAGCTAATTTAGACGCCATCATTTTATATGTATAGTTGGGATTGTTTTCCAATGTGCATTACTTTGCATTTATCAACACTGAATTTCATCTGCCATTTTGTTGCCCAGTCACCCAGTTTTGTGAGATCCCTTTATAGTTTGCTTGGGACTTAACTATTTTGAGTAGTCTTGTATCATCTGCACATTTTTCCACCTCACTATTTACCCCTTTTTCCAGATCATTTATGAATATGTTGAACAGTACTGGTCCCAGAACAGACCCCTGGTGTCTATTTACCTCTTTCCAAACTGACTATTTATTTCTACACTTTATTTCCTGTCTTTTAACCACTTACTGATACATGAGAGGATCTTCCCTCTTATCCCAAGTTTAAGAGCCTTTGGTGAGGGACCTTGTCAAAGACTTTCTGAAAATCTAAGTACACTTATATCCACTAGATTCCCCTTGTCCACATGCTTATTGACCCCCCCCCCACACACAAAGAATTTTAGTAGATGTGTCTAGGGTGTGTGTGTAAGCACATAGGGAAAACAATAGTTATAGATTAGGAAATCTGTAATTGAACGAGGAAATGTAGTATACTTGTCTCCGTTTGGCTTGGGAAAAGATTGGTTGTAGATTTATGATGTATGTTTAAACATTATTACTTGTCAGAACAATCAAGTATGCATAGCTTTAATTTACTGTGGATGAAAAGTAGTAATTTTTCCTCGGCTGTTTCACTGAAGTAGAACAACTAAGAAGGGTATCTTTTAAATTAAAGTGTAAGGAAATATGGCTGTTTAAACTTTCCAGTATCTTGATTTTTATATTTATTTATATATTTATATATATATATATATATAACTGTACTGTTTATAGGAATATAGTGACTTTATCATATGGCACTTAAGTAGGGCTGTCAAGTGATTAAAAAATGAATAGTGATTTAATCGTGTGATTAAAAAAATTTACATGCCCAATATGCTAATGATTCATATGTCCCTTCATGCTTCAACCACCATTCCAGGGGACATATGTCCATGCCAATAACTGGTTCTGCTCGATAACAATCCAAAGCAGTGCAGCCTGACACATGTTCACTTTCATTATCTGAGTCAGATGCCACCAGCAGAAGGTTGATTTACTTTTTGGTGGTTCGAGTTCTGTAGTTTCCACATTGGAGTGTTGCTCTTTTAAGACTTCTGAAAGGACACCTCGTCCCTCTCAGATTTTGGAAGGCACTTCAGATTCCTAAACCTTGGGTTGGCTGTCGGTATCTTTAGAAATCTCACATTGGTACCTTCCTTGCATTTTGTCAAATCTGCAGCAAAAGTGTTCTTAAAATGAACATGTGTTGGGTCATCATACAAGACTGCTATAATATGAAATATATGGCAGAATGCGGGTAAAACAGAGCAAGGGACATAAAATTCTCCCCCAAGGAGTTCAGTCACAAATTTAATTAACGTGTTATTTTTTTTAACGAGCGTCATCAGCATGGAAGCATGTCCTCTGGAATGGTGGCCAAAGCATGAAGGGGCATACAAATGTTTCACATATCTGGCACGTAAATACCTTGCAGTGCCGGCTACAAAAGTGCCACACAAATACCTGTTCCCACTTTCTGGTGACATTGTAAATAGGAAGAGGGCAGCATTATCTCGTGTAAATGTAAGCAAACTTGTTTGTCTTAGTGATTGGCTGAACAAGAAGTAGGATTAGTGGACTTCTAGGCTCTGAGGTTTTATATTGCTTTGTTTTTGAGTGCAGTTATGTAACAAAATTCTAAATTTGTAAATTGCACTTTCATGACAGATTGCACTACAAAGTACTTGTATGAGGTGAATTGAAAAATACTGTCTTTTGTTTTATCATTTTTTACAGTCCATATATTTGTAATGAAAAATAATATACACTTTGATTTCAATTACAACACAGAATACAATATATGTAAAGGTTAATGTAAAAATGTAGAAAAACATCCAAAATATTTAATACATTTCAACTGACATTCTATTGCTTAACAGTGTGATTAAGATTACTCACAATACATTTTTTTTATAGCGATTAGTTTTTTTGAGTTAATCGTGCGAGTTAACTGTGATTAATCGACAGCCCTACATTTATGGCAATCATTCAACATCCCTTATTTTGGGATTTTTCATTCACAAATACATAGCTTTTTGATACAGGTAAGTCTCATCTTACGTGCATTTAACATGCGCAAATTCAGCTTTGCGTGGTGGGCAAAAAAAAAAAAAAAAAGAGAGAGAAAAATAACAATTTAAATACTGTACCTGTAGTGCGGGTGATTTCGTCCGCCATTACACTCTATGTAATTTTGACTATACGCTGTTTTCGCTTTACGCGCTGACTGCAGAACATAACCCCAGCGTAAGATGAGACTCGCCTTTATTTGAAAACTGGCATCATATAGGCTAAAATTTCTAACGTATGTAACTAAATTTAATTACCCAGCGTACTGGCCTAATCTTTGCTCAAAGGTGCTGAGGATCTGCAGCTCCAATTAAGCTCAGTTGTGAGTGTTCAGCACTTAAGAAAATCAGACCATTTGTTTAGGTGTTTCAAAATTGGTTTAGCTACCTAAATTTAGGCTCCTAAATTTGAAAAATTGGATCATAAGCTTCTGTCTGTGCTGCTTCCTCTTTCTGTAGTACTACGCTTTTATGCAATTCAGTTGCTAAATAAATAGGGTGTGAGTTTGTGACGGGGCAGACTGGCCCCGCACTGGCCATGAGAGGGTTAACCCTTCTCTGCTGGCAGAGGAAGCCATGCCCCTGAGGCCCTGCTGGGCATGCTCCAGCAGGGGGCCAGGTATAAAAGCCTGCAGAGCTGCTCAGTCAGGGCTGGCTGCTGAGGAGGAAGGATGCCCAGCAGAGGCTCCAGCCCAGGAGCTAGGGCCGCCCTTACCAGGGAGAGCTAAAGAGCCCAAGACCGGGACTGGAGGCCAGCCGCTACTGGAACCCCAGGAAGTTCAGGCAATTGAGGAGCCTGGGGGCTCAGAAAGCACATGGACTACTGCATCAAAAGAGCCGGTAGGAAGTGACCCAGGGGAGGTGCGGGAGTGGTACCTCCCACCCCAGTGAGGGCAGCGTGTTTCGGTGGGATTCCCCGCTGACCCTGGCGGCCTGTGTTACCCACTGTTAAGGCCCTGGGTTGGGCCCCAGGTCCCCTACCGAGGACCGCCGCCCTTGGGGGGATGGGCCCCAAACTCAGAACTCAAGACTGCCTTACCTGACTGGGAAGGCACGCTGAAGTAACTCAGGCCCCTAGGCCGTGCTATCCCTTCAGGGGAAGAGACTAAGGGGGACTCTGGCCATTGAGTCCCGCTGGACGGGCTGCCAGGAGTGGCATAAAATTTGGACCGGGAACTAGACAGGCGGGGTACCTCCTAGCCCCCTGCGTCTCAGAGGGGCGGTGGAGTACGAACCCCGCCACAGAGTTCAAAAACAAGCTTATACTGGATATAGAAGTTCAAAATTAAACTAAGGATTGGGTTCATTGTTGATACTTTTGAGCTTGTAGTGGAGACAGTGCTCGGGAATTCCTAGTAACTCATGAATGTACTCTGTTTGACATCTCCATAGTAACCAACTGTAAAATTGTCAGGCTCAGTGAGCTTCCTTCTTAACTGAAGTTCAGTTACTCAAGATGGTTACACTTATAAATCATTTACTTTAACAAATGTCATAGTACTAGATGCAGCAGCATATCTTATCCAGAGTTATTAGAACGGGCACATTGGAAAGCAATATTTAAGGATTTATTTTTTATTGGATTTTTTTTTAAATGGCACTTCAGCTATCTGAATGGAGCTGGCTGTTCAAGCATATAATGAAACACGTCCTTGCAATTTTTATTCTCTCCTTGACCTACTGTATATTGCAATGTGTACAAAGTTCTGTATATGTTGTGCAAACAAAGGCAAGGCCATAGGTATGGAGACTGACCTGTAAAGTCTGTAAAAGTGTGTATCATTATGCCTTACTATGTCCACCTGTACTGAACATCTGGTTTGTTCAGCTAAGCAATTTTTCCTCTTGGCGTAAGTGACTTATGAACAAGTAGAACAGAACAATACTTCTTAATGTCATGGTGTGGGATCTTGAGAGTGTTAGACACTGTTCCTTTTAATGAATGGGATTAGCTTGCTGTTCTTCACCTTTGTTTTAAAAAAGAAAAGCTTTTGGTACAGAAAAACGGACGTATAACAGAATGCTGGTCTGACTTTAAGTGTAAGATACTTGAAATTGAAGCACTTTGTGCTTTTCATCTTCAAAGCGCTTTACAAACACTAAATCTCTCAATGGTTAGTAAGCATTATCTGTGTATTACAGATGGGGAAATGGAGGCAGGCAGTTTAAGTGACTAGCCCTGCTGTCTGAATAGAGATGAAGATTTGGGAGTGCCAGACTTCAAGCTCTGTGCTTAGACTACATGTATCAGGACTTTCAAAGATGGGAAATGCGAGAGAGGATGAACAATACTGATATGCTGATCTTGTCTCTCTTTGAATGTTTTGTGTATCGACATCATCTAAAGTATTTAGAGGTTATGGTTGTACTTACAATGACCCAGTATTTTACACATACACACAGGGCTATGTTATAAACAATCAGAGCAGTTGGAGGTTGAGGAATAGTGTATTTTATAGGTTTCAGAGTAGCAGCCGTGTTAGTTTGTGTCAGCAAAAAGAACAGGAGTACTTGTGGCACCTTAGAGACTAATAAATTTATTTGAGCATAAGCTTTCGTGGGCTACAGTCTACTTCATATGAATAAAGTGGCCCACGAAAGCTTATGCTCAAATAAATTTGTTAGTCTCTAAGGTGCCACAAGTACTCCTGTTCTTTTTAGTGTATTTTATAGTTAGTATTAAAATTGCTTTTTTAAAATAAAATTTTATTATGGTTAATAAAACCCTAATCTCCAGTCAATACCACTTCTGTTAGTGCCATCAGAAATAATTTACAGGTCTGCTGGCAGCAGCTTACAGAGATACTGTATCAGGACACAAAGCTGGGCCAGAAGAGCCTGAACTCTTGTGGTCACTGCAGTCAATTTAAGAACAACCTCTCCCCTGTGTGCCCAAAAGCAAGGTTATTGTCAGGAGATAGGCCTAGCTAAACAGACACCACTGTCCCATTAGAGCTGGGTGGATCAGAAAGATAAAGAATCTTATTGAGGGAACAAGTTATGTTAGGACATTAACCTGCACATTAAAGGTGATTAAAATAAATGTTGTACAATTGAAATGTGAAGGGTTTGGCTTATAAGCACAATGATACTCAATACAAAGCAAACAGGTGGTTTTTAGGAGGGGGGGGCTTATGCTATTTCACTTTTATTTTGAAATACATGTGTGTTGAGGGAGAAAAGGAATAAATGGGGCAGATTCTCATAATGAAAGCACTCCTGTTTTTTATTATAATATAGGACCTCTTTTCATACGCACTGAATCATATGCAAAAATACTAATATAGTGCTGTATTTTTTTCTTGAGCAAAGTACCACTAGGTGGAGCAAGTGTTGTTTAGTATTCTTCCTTTGGTATTGTTTTTCAAAGTCCTGTGCTAAAGCCTGAGAAGGCTAAGTGCACAAATCATGTAGAGTTGCAGCATCTTTGTTATTAAAAGTTATGTTAAACTATTAATGCTTAATGTAGTTGAAAGCTGCCTAATTGTTTGCACTTTCCAACAGATATCTTAATAATAAAAATTATGCTTAAAACAACTCTAATGCGAGGGGCTGAGGGAGAGGGAAGGACAACTGAAAAAGCCATTATTTAAAATTCCTTGCAGATTCCATTTCAGACAGAAGATAATTGGGATGCTATCATTAAATATTTTTGGATAATGAGTTGCAAAATAGGCTTATTAAAACATTTACTTTATACAGTGAGAAATATTCTATCAATCATGTTAGGGTTAGCATTATAGGAAATTATGATTGGCCTTGTAATTGGAATCCAGTATCAGAGGGGTAGCCGTGTTAGTCTGGATCTGTAGAAGCGACAAAGCGTCCTGTGGCACCTTATAGACTAACAGAGGTATTGGAGCATAAGCTTTCATGGGTGAATGCCCACTTCTTCGGATGCAAGCAGTGGAAATGTCCCGAGGCAGATATAAATGTGCAGGGAAGATTCAGGCTAGAGATAACGAGGTAAGCTTAATCAGGGAGAGTGAGGCCCTCTTCTAGCAGTTGAGGTGTGAACACCAAGGGAGGAGAAACTGCTTTTGTAGTTGGCTAGACATTCATAGTCTTTGTTTAGTCCTGAGCTGATGGTGTCAAATTTGCAAATGAACTGAAGCTCTACAGTTTCTCTTTGGAGTCTGGTCCTGAAGTTTTTTTGCTGCAGGATGGCTACCTTTAAGTCTGCTATTGTGTGTCCAGGGAGGTTGAAGTGTTCTCCTACAGGCTTTTGTATATTGCCATTCCTTATATCTGATTTGTGTCCATTTATCCTTTTGCGTAAGGACTGTCCAGTTTGACCGATGTACATAGCAGAGGGGCATTGCTGGCATATTATGGCATATATTACATTGGTGGATGTGCAGGTGAATGAACCGGTGATGTTGTGGCTGATCTGGTTAGGTCCTGTGATGGTGTTCCTGGTGTAGATATGTGGGCAAAGTTGGCATCGAGGTTTGTTGCATGGATTGGTTCCTGAGTTAGAGTTATTATGGTGCGGTGTGTAGTTGCTGGTGAGAATATGCTTCAGGTTGGCGGGTTGTCTGTGGGCGAGGACTGGCCTGCATCCCAAGGCCTGTGAAAGTGAGGGATCGTTGTTCAGGATGGGTTGTAGATCATTGATGATCCGTTGGAGAGGTTTTAGCTGAGGACTGTAAGTGATGGCCAGAGGAGTTCTGTTGGTTTCTTTCTTCGGTTTCTGGTCCTGCTCCCTGCAGCAAGTTGCAGCTCCAGCACAAGCAGCACAGCACAGCACAACTTGTAATTGGAGACATACCTAGAGGATCAGGGCTGGCTCCAGGCACAAGCCTACCAAGCACGTGCTTGGGGCGGCACCTGGAGGGGGGCGGCGGCACTCAAAGTCCCCCCCCCCCCCCCCCCCCAAAAAAAAACCTAATCTTCCTGATGGCGCCCCGGCCGGGGGAGCGGGGCGGCAGGCGTGCTCCGCTTCCCTCCGGGGGAGCGGGGCGGCAGGCGTGCTCTGCTCCCCGCCGGCGCCCTGTCCCGGGCAGCGGGGTGGCAGGCATTCCGCGCTCCCCACTGGCAGGGGGAGCGGGGCGGCGGGCATGCCGCCCTCCCCGCTGCCCCCCTCCCCCGGCGTTTTGGCGGGGCGGCGTTGTTTGGGGGGGGGGGTGTTGGCCGGCATTGGGGGGGGAGGGGCGGCGCTTGTGGGTTTTTTTTTTTTTTTTTTGCTTGGGGCGGCCAAAAAGCTAGGGCCGGCCCTGTAGAGGATATAGAAATGTTGAAGTGTGGCTTCAGTGTAATGGGAATTTGTACTATCTCACTAATCTACTCTAAGGTGAAAACCCTCCTCAGCTGGTTAGGCCCATGGATGCTCAGCAGAGGCTCAGGATGGGACCTGTTGCCAACCGGGAGAGAGATGAATTTGGTAGTGGCATATTATACCTGGGTAGCTTGAACAGCACCGGCTTGCACTATGGCTTAGTAAAGCTCATGCTATTAATTACCTTTAAGATAAGAAAAATGTTTTATTTTAAATGGACTATATTTAATTAAGGATTTGCAAAATAGGGTGCTCATTGCTCCTAGCTCAGGTAGTAAGACTATTCCCCCTACATGACACTGGAAGAATTTAGGACAAAGCCTGCAAAGATTCTCCAACTTAGACTTCAAAGTAGCTGTTTGACACTTACTGTATGACCAGTGAGAGACTTCTGCCTGCCATTTCACTATGCAAGGAAAGAATGTAATGTAGAGTGCAGGTTGCATGAATCTGGGTAAATTGGTCCCACTATATTCAGCTTGCAGCTCTAGTCCCACCTTGTAAAAGTTAAGATGACAAACCATGGTTTTCATACCTTTTTAATTCTTTGACATCACAAACTTAACTGACTCCTAGTACACATAGGTGGTGGGCAAACTTATTCATGTGATTTGCCAAATCTTGCTCTCTGACTTTTAACACTTTAATGCTCCAATCCATGGCCCTTCTTGGGCAGAGACAGAAAATCCGTCTGATTTATGACAAAGTTGCTGGTGACTTCATAATATGTATAAATTAGGGACTAGATGTTTGACCTTTCTGAAAGTTCCCCTACCTCTCTTAGCTATACAGTTTAGGTGAACAGGGGCATGACTTTATTTTCAGGAAGCAGTACAGACAAGCTCTAATGGTAATAATAGAGAGAGAGAAACCTACATAGAGTACAACATTAGCAGTGCAAACTGCTCCATGCTGATCAATAAATATGCATCAACCCAGACTTGAAGAGAGTTTCCCTATGGCTGAGGATTAGCCTCCATGCTCATCTTCCTCTGAGTGTGTGCACAACGTGCCTCAGGTGGCATGTGACCAGGATTCATCACTGAATTTGGTCCACTGGTTGGCTTCCCGGTTCGATACTGACGGGAAGCGCAACATGAACGCTGATCTATGCCTAAACCTTAGTGTCTCTGCTCATGCTGCCATCAAGGGCACCAATTAGTGTCAGTTGTGATGGTATTTTTTTTTGTAATATGGACCATTAGGAAAATTCTATAGTGACTACAATGAAGCACAGGGGGTACAGCATAAAACAATCCTGCACTGTGTCTCTTTAGAGGTTTGAAGTTTATCATTTTAATGTTTCACACTCCCTCTCCCCCTGCCCTCTACCACCTGGGATTTTAAGCCATGGACCAAACCACACTCTTCCATAGATTATTTTTTCTAGGACAAACTTTAGCTCCCTGAAGGGATGGGACTCTGGAGCCCTAATGACAATAGCACTATTGTTGAAGGATTGGGAATTTTTCTTTAAAATTCCTATGTAAACAAAATCTAAGAATTTTAAAAATAGTCATTTGCCTGCTTCCATGTAATGCATCAGAGGAAGAATAAAGTAAAGGTTTCCAAAGGGCACGTGAAAGCATAGAAACAGTTTGTTATAAAAAAAAGAGAGTTTACAGTGGTTTAATCTCAGGACCAGATAAAGAAGTGATTAACTGGAACCAGAAGTTAAATGCAGATTAATGTAAGAAACAGATTTGAGCTTACAGGAGCTATACTGACAATATTTCCATTATTTCTTTTCCTGAGGCTTCTAGAGAAGAATGCATTTTGCAGGGGATATACACAACTTCAGTATCCTATATTTTGGTGTCCTCTAGATGTTTTCTGGTTGAAATTTAGAGGAATAAAGCCCTCCAACCCCACTGTTATTTCATAGTTCTGTAAAATATGGGATGCTCTGGTAACAGAGATGCTATCAAACCTCCATAAACAGGAACTCTACACTTCCATATTACATCATTTCTGGACTATGAGGGGAAAAGACTTTTCTGGGGTAACATCCAAACTACACAAGTACAGTTTTTGCTGTTGTAATATGACCTATGATATATGATTTACATAAAAACCAGAAGGCTTTTTAAAAGGGGACTATGCCTGACTTTGGAAAATAAACTCTAGTCATGTTCTCAAGTATCAGAGGGGTAGCCGTGTTAGTCTGGATCTGCAGAAGCGACAAAGGGTCCTGTGGCACCTTATAGACTAACAGAGGTATTGAAGCATAAGCTTTCGTGGGTCAATACCCACTTCTTCGGATGCAAGCAGTGGAAATGTCCAGGGGCAGATATAAATGTGCAGGGAAGATTCAGGCTAGAGATAACGAGGTAAGCTAATCAGGGAGGGTGAGGCCCTCTTCTAGCAGTTGAGGTGTGAACACCAAGGGAGGAGAAACTGCTTTTGTAGTTGGCTAGCCATTCATAGTCTTTGTTTAGTCCTGAGCTGATGGTGTCAAATTTGCAAATGAACTGAAGCTCTACAGTTTCTCTTTGGAGTCTGGTCCTGAAGTTTTTTTGCTGCAGGATGGCTACCTTTAAATCTGCTATTGTGTGTCCAGGGAGGTTGAAGTGTTCTCCTACAGGCTTTTGTATATTGCCATTCCTTATATCTGATTTGTGTCCATTTATCCTTTTGCGTAAGGACTGTCCAGTTTGACCGATGTACATAGCAGAGGGGCATTGCTGGCATATTATGGCATATATTACATTGGTGGATGTGCAGGTGAATGAACCGGTGATGGTGTGGCTGATCTGGTTAGGTCCTGTGATGGTGTTCCTGGTGTAGATATGTGGGCAGTTTCTCCTCCCTTGGTGTTCACACCTCAACTGCTAGAAGAGGGCCTCACCCTCCCTGATTAGCTTACCTCGTTATCTCTAGCCTGAATCTTCCCTGCACATTTATATCTGCCCCTGGACATTTCCACTGCTTGCATCCGAAGAAGTGGGCATTGACCCACGAAAGCTTATGCTTCAATACCTCTGTTAGTCTATAAGGTGCCACAGGACCCTTTGTCGCTTCTAGTCATGTTGTTTTCAATGTAAACCTTGTTTCTCAGATGACTGTCATCCATTCCTGACTTATGGGCTGGTGCGTGGCTCCTTGTGTTAATTTCTTCTTTTAGATCCCCAGGTTTTTAGCCTATGAAAACTCTAGTGCTTCCATAGCAAATATCATATATGGACTTGGGCTTTAATCTGACACACCTGCATATCACCTAGAGCATGGAATAATGCTATATGTTTATACTAGAGTAGGCAAGAATTGGTAGATGGAGGAATCCTGGTCCAGAAAGATGCATTAGAATTTATCAATACTTCATTAAAGGTATGGAAAAGAAGAGAGCAACGGGTATTGAAAGAAATGGAGCCTTTTTGGTGGATGCCCAGGATGCAGCATTAGACAGGCATGCCACCTTTCATCCTCAGTTGCCTATATCTATGGGATGTAGACCTAGCAACAGTGAACCATACATGCTACCTGTCACTTCATACTGGACAACTGCAATACATTCTACTTTTGGTTCACCTGGAATGCCACCCAGAAACAACAGATGGTTTAACACCCAGTGACCCTCCTGTTAGGAAGGGCAGATTGATGAGAGCACATTGGTGTGGTGTTCATCACTGTATGTTGACTGTAAATGCAATTCCCAATCCTCTTCTCTTTACCCTATCAGGCACACCTACCTCTTTTGTTTCTAATATTTTTTCTTTCGGTCATGGAGTTTAAGGCCAGAAGGGACCATCTGATCACCTAGTCTGTCCTCCTGTATGTCACAGGTCGCCAGTGCCATCTAGGGTGACCAGACAGCAAGTATGAAAAATCAGGACACGGGTTGGGGGACAATAGGAGCCTATATAAGAAAAAAACCCCAAAATCGGGACTGTCCCTATAAAATTGGGACATCTGGTCACCCTAGTGCCATCCAACACCCACACACTAAACCCACAACCAAACTTAGATCAAAGAATTACAATCCAGCGGTAGACTACCCTTTCTTTCTTGATCTGAATTAAATTATTCTCCAGACTACTTCCTCCTTACCAATTTCATCTCACATTAACTGACTTACCTCTTACTGAAGCTCATATATGCATGTCTACTAATAATCTGCCTTCTCTTTTTTCCTCCATGCTTTACGTGAGGTCCTGTTCTTCCTTTGCCAAGTTCTGAGGAATGAATGCTCCATCCATCTCTGTTTTAAGTCACTCAACTGCTTTCTAATCAGTCTGAGAAATTATTGCTACGTCACTGAGATATGCTCCCTCCACCCCTGCCCCCACTTCCTGTTGTGTTGAGTCCCTCAGTTCCAAGGGCTTGTTACTCAGGCTGGCAGAGATACTAGGAAACCAGCCATGGGTGGCATTACAACTGGGTCAACACTGTGACCCCCAAACATCTCTGCCTACAACTTCTCTCTTCTTCTACTCTTTTATTGCAAAGAAACAAGGTTTTTAGTGTTTTTTCAGCAGAATTTTCAAGACACTGAGGCCCTGATTAAAATGTCATTGAAATCAGTGGGATTCTTTCTATTAACTGCAAGGGGCGTTGGATTAGATTCTAGATGAAGTTTTGCTTGCAAGAGGGTGAGGGCTCAATTATACCTCTCCTACCACTGAGCCTTCTTGAGGAGGGGAAAGACTTGCACCGCTGGAGCTCTAACCCCTGGCAGCCACATGCCTTTCAAATGCATAATGGCTCCCAGTGCTGGGAAGTGAAGGGGAGATTCCCTCTCCAACACCTCTTTAATTACAATAGCAAATACTTCTGCCAACAGCCAGGAGGGGTGCTACGGCTCATCATCACTTCTGAGGCTGCTAGCCTTGTCAGAAGTGTTAATACCGAGCCCCTCCCCCCTTCACAGCTGTGGATGATATTGCAATTTAGTCCTTAATTGGGGTACTCAGTATGATATGTGTTGCCATGGGGCTGTGAATCGTATTTTTTCAGCAAAGCATCTCTTTTTCAGAAACATCTTTGGTTCAGAATTGGTGGGTGTTAGTTGCTCACACTCCTCCCTTTCCAAAGGGTGCTTAGGCTGACATGGTATTAATTACAAGTTCTTGTCACTGCTCATAGCAATAACGAAGTTCAAAAAGAGCAATTTGCTTTTGTACCTGACAAAGTCGCTCTGCATTTCACATGGTTAAGTCATGATGAAGCACTGACATCTCAAATCCTGTTTTGACAACTGTGAAACCCATTTAATAAAAGCAGGTTATTGCCCTTAGCAAGACTGTCAAAACCCAAGTGTTAGATGAAAACCTAAACTGGGAACTATGTATACAGTCAACGTTTGTCCCATTCTCTGCTCACCTACCAGCTGAATATTATTTGTACATCTATTTTGGTGTGGAATATACTTCCATTTATCTGATACTCTACTATGAATACTGCCGCGCTATCCAAATCCCTGCCTTGTCCCCCAGTGTGAGATATAAGGTGCAGAGGGCATGTAAGGTATTCAGATAATGTGGAGGTTTTGATAGTCTAGCAGAGATCCCAGCCCCAGGCAGAGGAGAAGACACCCTGCTGCTGAGTGGCTCCTGCAGCAGCACAAAGAGCAGCCCCACTGTCACCAGAGTGAGTGAGTGGAGCACAGCAGAGATGCCTGGCCAGGACTGCAGAGAGGAGGAGAAGCCCCTGGCCATGGGGCAGGCCACCCGGCTGCTCAATGACTACTGCCCTCTTGATTACCCAAGCTCCGGTTTAGTCAAGTAAAATTCATGTCCCCCATGCTATGCAGATAATTGGGAGTCATACAGTATTGGATCGACAATGACTTTAAAAGTGAGCTAGATTCTGATCTCGGTGGGCGATCAACTTACCCCTTGTGGAGAACTCCTTATTTTAATGGAATTACTCCAGATTTATGGCTGTGTAACTGCGATCAGCCTCTAGGTCAGACAAATAAAAATAAATTTTACTTACCGTTAAATTACAATATAGAAGAAAAATAAGAAATCACTGGACAGTTTTAGTTTGTATAGGGTTAAATTGTGTCAGTACAAAAGGAGGCATCAGTAGGAGGTAGAGTTGAGTGGTGTAGAGGTCTGAGAACTGCCGTAATGGAGATCCAAGAGGCACTGTATGTCCAGGAATCACACCGGCTCTGCTTCCAGCGTGCTACGCTTGCACTAGGTGCAGCACATATGCCTCACTACTTGCCCGGATAGTGTGATGGTGAAGATACAGCACTTCAGCACTAAGCGGGAGCAGTGATGCTGCTCAGAGAAACACAGAGAATGCTTTTTGTGACTAACTGCCATGCAGAGTCTCCTCCTTGCACACTTGTGGGAAAGACTGTGCCCAGCCCTTGCACACTTAGTCCATAGGAAACATTCGATAGCTCATCTTCTTTGGCATAACAGCATGGGTGCTTTTGGGGATGGATAAATTGTGTACATGTGAATGACAGGTAATTTCAGACATATATAGGACCTGAACTGAAACTACAGCTGAGGTTACAGTTAGGGAGGGTGAATTGATTGGGGAAGGTGGGGAAGCACTGGTCCCAGTAGTAACCTATAGCCTGATCAGAACCTGAAACTACTTAGTGGTCTGGTCTGGATTGGTTCAGAACTTCAGAAACTCTATTCAATCCAAAGGAATTAAGGGGCAGGGGGAAGGGTTGATCTCTTCCTAGGGTGAGTTCCAGATTGATGGACCAGTCACTACAAAGCTGTCTCTCAAACTTAAAATTCTTATCCTTCAGGGTGACAGTTCTATGCTTTGAGTCACAGGAGCTCATGATTGAGAGGAGGACAATGGTACCTCAAGTAACTTGGGCCTGTCCCTTGTAGAGTTTGGAAAATGAGGGTCTAGTCCTGAAGTTTGACCTGGTATTTTATGGGGAAACTCTGAAAAGAGCCCACATGAGTTGCATTAGCTTTTTGGTAAATTCATTGTTGGTTGCCAGCAGAGTAACACATATCCCCTCTACACAAAGTAGAGGAAAAAAAGGTAAATAACTGCATCTTATATGCATGCACTTCCCTGTTCAGTAGTACTTCAGTTTATTATGGAGTACACTGTTGTTCCCTCACAACCAGTCTGTACACAGTGGACCAGCTCCCCTGATTCAACTGAGCTGTGCTTGGCAAAAAACCTGGGGTGGCTCTAAACCAACTTTTCACTCTTCTCATCCTTGACCAAACCAGGGGCTGATTCAGGCCCTGATGTAACTCAGAAGTGCTTGTAGCTGCTGCTCTAAGTTATGGCACAGAGAACAATCCTTCAGGGACTACAGAGCCAACTACACTGGTGTTACTCCAGCTGGGGATTCCCCCTACATTAGAGGAATCCCTGGCTGCCCTGTTAGGGCAGCTGTCCATCATTACCAGAGTAGCACAAAAGGGATGGGGCCAGGATCTGGCCCAGCATTTCACTGAATGCGGAGTGGTATGGAATCTGAGAAAGTACAGGCAGGAGATAAAGCCAAAAGCATTTTCCATGTTTAATCATTCATGATAATAAACTCACAATAAAAATGCCATGAAGGCTTTCCCTGGTACATGGTGATTTATCCCTTAACAATATTCAAAAAGTATAATTGATGGACCAGTTAGAGAACTGCAGAGTAATAAAAGTTATCTTTTTCCGTGCCTTTTGTCATAAAATGTATTGGGCACTTTACACATTTCATAAACTTAATTGCCATCTTACTCACACTAGCGATCATCTCGGTTACAGCTATTATTGGTTACCCTAAAATACAACTTCTAGTGTGCCATTCCACCAAGCAAGCTATCTGACATTAAGTAACTGAGCTTTGGCAGTGCAGTTAACACGCAGAGATTAGGATACATATGAAATCCCCACGAATTGTGAAGTATTGTGTGGACTATAATAATAGTTGTCAGTGTTAACCTGATTTGCAGATTAATAATTTCAGGCTGGATTGTGGCAAATCCTTATGTGGCCACACAGAGGAGGGAGTAATGAGCTTTCCCCCTTTTATGGACATGTAAAGGCTGCCCACAGTCATGGCCCCTGTACTAGGAGGGCCACAGGGGCTACTTCCATGCTGCTCCTCTGGGTGAAACTCACTGAAATGGAGACTAAGGGCAGAGATTAAACAGAACCACAGTTTCATTCCTCCACCCTACATACTAGCTAAAACAGCTGGCCATCTGGTGAAGGAAAGGGGAGCATGCTGTACATGTTAAAGAACTGTGACTAAGGAAACCACTCACAGAACATGGACATGAAATAATTAAAGCAAGCAGGTGCTTGAAGCATCCAACTGCTTCCAAAAAAAAAAATACTTACAAAAAACAGCTATGTTGGATTCTGAGCAGGAGGGAATATAGATGCACAGAATCACTTGCTTGAGAAACTGACCAGAACACTACAGCAAAGAGAGGAAAATAATTAGTTACATAATCTTTTCCTGATGCTTCCTTAACTTCCCTGTTTAGAGCTCTTCTTTCTTCCACAGCTTACTTTGCCTTGAACCTTCTTTGGACTGCACTTTTTTTGACTGCCAGTGTACCCCAGAAAGGAAAAAAGTCTCCCTGTGATTTTGAGGAACCCAGTCCTCAATAGCACCTGCATCTTGTTACCTTATTTTTCTGCCCAAGTGCCCACAATGTTTGCTTTCTAGAGAAGTGCAACTGCTCTGCCATACGGGAGTCACAATGAGCCGTTCCCTGCCAGCCTATTCCAGGTTGGAACCTTGACACCCCTTGGAACAAAACACTGTGTTTAACATTGATTTAAACATGTTTTTACAATATGTGTGATTGGCACACCACCAAAGCAGCCTTTCTGCTGATTGCCTACCCCTTATTTACTTTCTCTAAGGGAAGGTTTTTTCCCCCCAGCATGCCTCTCTGGGATTGACCTTTTATATTTGAGAGACCTAAGTAGCTACAGGTCTAAAGTAGCCATTTTAGAATTGGCAGTCACTGCTATATCTTCTCCTCCATCTGGTAAGTACCTCTTATGTGTTCCCTTTCTTATTACTAAAGACATGGTACATTTTCACTTTATAATATAATCATCACTATATGGAAATAAACACCAGTAGCAAAAATACAGCCTTGTTCTTCCATGGCTGTACAAACATATACTCAGAAAAATCACAATTGGCTTGTGAACAATGTGCTAACTGTAAAGAGAGCCAAAGGTGTAATGAATATGGTCTGTAGTGAATGAGGCGTGGTCCCTGTATCCCAATACAGAGGCATTTGGGGGTTTGAGGAGAGGGGCCTGTGGCTCCACTACTACAAGGATTCACCAGGCCCTTTCTTCCTCTATACGAGTTAGAAACTATGCAATACTATATTCCTGAGGCTCCATCGCTATACCACTGCCTAGAAGCAGAGGTGCTGTAACTAGGGGTGCTGCTGCACCCCCTGGCTTGAAGTGTTTTCCATCCTATAAAGGGTTTACAGTTTGGTTCAGTGGCAATCAGCACCCCACTATACAAATTGTTCCAGGACCCCTGCCTACCAGGGATTCTTTTCCCTCCATTCCCCTGCAAGATTTGGGACCATGCAGAACTCCCATAGCCTTCAGTTGGAGTTTGCTTGAGTAAGAATATCAGATTTGGACCCTTAGAAGTATACCTTTAAACAACTGTGGTATGGATAACCTAAATTAATGCTTGTAGGTAAAAATCTCTGCAATGTGTTCATACTTGGGCTAGCTACTTCCAGGAGAATTTCCTTATCAAAACTTTTATGTTCAGTCCTATTTTGTGCATACAAGCCATATTTCCTGTTTTAGAATGAAATTTGATTTTTTTTTCCATTTAAAAAGAAAGTATCTAGGCTTTGAGAACCCAAAAGAATCCTACTTTAAATGGGTAGAATTTAAAGAGGAAGTGTCTCCAGATCTAAATAATGTATCCCCTGCATATATTTTAAAATCTCTAGTTCATTACTGACAGATATAAACCAATAGCTGCTCTTTTTGACAAAGTTTTGTGTTCCCTTTGCTAGTTTTGCAGGATAAATTAATAAAAGCAAATTATTCCCAGAACACTGCATTCATAGCCTTATGATCATTCAAATGCATACTAATATACTGTATAATAATTCTCCCATAATTCTAAATGGGTGCCTCTGGGCATAAACAAACAGTCCTACTTAATATGTTTCTGTAATTGGTAGTAATCTCAGATTGTTCAGATGACCAATCACATTATTTCACTGTTTTCAGGCTGAATAAATAAAGTAATTTACTTTTAAGGCATTTTACATTTATTCGGGGGGGAAGCTGCCACACCTTGGCTTTGTTTTAAAGAATATAAGTAAGGAGCTAGAAACAGCTGTTTTTCAGTGTTTATGTAACCTGAAAATGCCAGCTTTGGTGTACCTGGCAATCTGAATACTTTTTAGCACTGTTATGATGGCCATTGATGCTATTGTACAAACAAAGGTGTTTTGTTAGGATAAGGTTCTAGCTAAATTGCTATAGGAAAACAAGCATGTTAATTTCAGATCTTTTCAAAACACAGGGAAGGGAAAACAAATAAATGTTTGCCAAATAGAAAGGGACAGCAAAAATGAGATTTTAAAAATATATATTTTCAAGTATCTAAAACAGCAAGGCAAAACTGTAGAGTGAAAAACAATAACACCTAAAAAAAATCCTCAGTTTCATTTTTTTTAGTATATTTGGTATATTAGTAAAGTTGTGTGAAATATCTGCTATTAAATTGCAACAATTAGTCTTACATGGTTATTTCTTTTTCTCCTTATGGTACTTGCAGGGGTTATATGCATTCCCACTTGTCCTTGACAGTTGATAAGAGGATAAACATATTGAGGACAAATGTATTTTGGACAACTTTAAGATTAGCTTTACTTGTAAGAAAAAAGAAAAAGAAAATTGCAACACTGGACTATGCGTGTTATTTTAGCAAGGGAGATTGGAGGTTAGTCCACAGGCCACCATGATTAAAGGAGTCAAAACAAAAAGAAGAAAACCAAATTCTGCGCATGATAAAACACCTGCTACTACAAAATAGACCTACATTTTTAACTTTTGAACTTGATCCTGCAATCACAGCAGTGTGGGTGGACCTGTCCTTAGACCCACATAACTCACCACTGACTCCAGGAGACTTGCGTGGGTGCTGGGGTCTGTTCACAGAGATCCAGTTACAGGACTGTGGCTTTGAACAGCTACTACCTCATAAAGGAGATTTGGGAAACCACTTTTAGAAAAGGTAACTACCAAGTTGTGTACCATTGAGATTTTGCTTGTAAATTGTTTGTCTATTATTATTTGCCTGCCTTGTGCTTTTCTGGGCAGCTTGTGACCTGGCCCCGTTGAAGTTAATAGAAAAATTCCCATTCACTTAAATGAAGCCAGGAATTCTCTTCTTACGTGTTTGAAAATCATCTAGCAACTAGGAGAGCCTACAATGTGCTCTTTTAATAAAATAAGTGGCCTGATAATTGACTTGGGTATTACAGTATTCTATGATGATGCGCTGAGTGCCCATCGGTCCTAAAATGGCAGCAGCTACATTCAAAATCCAAAACCAACTGAATTTTAAAATGGAATAACTCATCAGAAGCCAGGGAGATTTAGACCCTGCTACATCAAGAGACTTAAGCAAGTGCCTAACTATAAGTATGTGAGTAGTTTCATTAATGTCAATAGACTACTCACATGCTTGAAGTTAGGCATGGGCCTAATTTTTTTCCATTAATCTTTTGCTTTTCATTTATTTCAGTTGATCAGTATATACATCCCCAGAAGGGATTAATTCCCCAGTGCAGATCATGCTGCCTTAGAAGGTCTAAGGTCTTGTTCTTCACTCATTCTTAATACTATGACTCTTCCAGTGTCATAGTCTCCTGGTTAACATGCAGATTTCTTAACTCACTGATGTTTTGTATGGCACCAGTGCTTTCTAGCTGCCAGTATTTTTCAAGATTAATCCTCATGCCTGCAGTAGTTTTTATCTTAGTTTTGTCATACCTTTTTCTTAAGAAAAATGATCATGTTAATAATACTTGCTGGGTGTCACTATTGAAAGAGAAATATATTGTTGCGTGTATGTATGTATGTGTGTGTGTGTTAGAGAGATTTTCATTCTGACATGGTGTAAGTGGGCCATCTAAATGGACAAAATGTATGGAGTGTATAATCTCTTGATGAGTTTCACCAGGAATAAATTTGTCCCTATAGATTACATTAGCAAACTTCTCTGCCTGAGGTCTGTATATTCTGATTGTTTTTTAAAAGGAGCATGGAAAGGGAAAACTAAGCCTCAATGCTTTGAGGCTTCTGCCTATCTATTTTAGTTTTAAATACAGTTGTTTCTATATTTGCATACAGCGGCTGCTACATTGGCATCAAATGCTGTTCATGCTGCACTACCATGGATATAGTATGTTCAAAGTCAGCAAAAAGGCCAGTAATGACTGATTTTATTGTACATGGTAATATTTTTTTATCACCATTGCATGGAAGTAATGTTACAAAACTATAGTTTAACAGCAATATGATATTAAAGGACATTCTGCCATTGGTGTAGCTAATTAGCTCACATCTTCCTGAGATTAGCTTGAGACACAACTCCAATGCACCAACAAGCTCACTCTAACGAGAAACAGAGCAGATGAGAAGAGATCCAATAATACCTAGTTTAAACATGATCGACACTATCCTAGACTGGGCTTGTGGGGATTCTTTCAATGCAGCAGCATTCTTGCTTTTTGGTGGTTAAAGATGTGTTTCTAAGTTACAGCAATAATTTCCATAATTAACTAACCAAGCCTTCCTGAGGCCCAATAAAATGTTGTGTGATGTAGATTACAGGGTCCTGTGGTATATAATTATAGTGAACTGCCTGGATTTGTGGCAATTGTCCCCTGAGCTCTCGGTTTAAAATGTTTACCTTTTGGTGCAGTTTTAGTAGGTAGATCTTAAAGAGTTTGCTGTATTGCTCCATATTTTTTTATTTTTTTTAAAAAAAAAGCATGAACAGAGAAGAATAAACTACAAAGACACCGGGACTACAACCACTTCTAATTTCTTTCTCACAGCAGCTGAGCAAAATGTTTATCAGAGAACTTCAAAACATGCAGAGCAAAGGAACATAAAACGCAGATGAGTTTATGCTTTGATGAATTATTTAACCTATTTTTTCTCCACTGAATGCAGCAATTTCTTTGAGAGATCACTTATCTAGCTGTTTATAGTGCATATACTGTAGCTGTGCCTTTATTATACAGTATGACTAATTGTGTTCCATATATTTTTTATGCTATTTTACTTTCATATCCATTGCAAAGATGTTAAAATGTGTTTGAGATTCTTCATTAGAATCTGCTGGCAGCACTTCTCTTTCTTGACACCCATTATCAGCTTGGCATCATCTGATTTGGCACAATAGAGTTGCTTTAATCTGGTATCAATAAGAGAAATTCAAAATTGTTCCATGCTGTGGCCCAGCTGCTGGAATTTCCCTTGTGACCCTTCCTCAGTAGGCAGGGCATTATTATTGGCATATTATTGACTAAATTTATGTATTTGATTGCTAGCAATGAATCTGATTTCCACACTTTTATAAATGTTTCACTACACTTCTTG
Organism: Macrochelys suwanniensis; assembly: GCA_033296515.1. Classification (NCBI taxonomy): domain Eukaryota; kingdom Metazoa; phylum Chordata; order Testudines; family Chelydridae; genus Macrochelys; species Macrochelys suwanniensis. Next base: position 46,690,783 of record CM065780.1, read on the forward strand.
AGTGTCTAAATGAATGTTTTAGCATTGCCAGTTCTTACAATGTATAAATAAACAATTTTAAATGGAATATCTAGGATTATTTTTTTTACAAATAATATATTTAACTTTAGGAAAACAACTGGAAAAATACTTCATGTTGAATCTGAATGGTAGTTGTACCTAAAAGCACTTGCTTGATAAAGCATGATTTTTGTTCTCTCTGCTTTTTGTGTAGCTAAATTGACCTAGTCACAGGGCCACAAACTTAATTCTTCCAAAATTCCAGCCTCTTGATAATGGGGATAAGTCTAAAATGAAACGTGTTATCCCTTCAGATTTTGAGAAATTTAGGATCTGGATTCAGAAGTGAACATCTCAGCTTGTTTTACAGTTGTTCTCCACCACCTCAAACGTGAGATCTATATCCAGGACCAAATCTTTCAGCCCATCTTTCCTGAATAATAAAGGAAATGTAGAAATTGCTATACTGGATTGGACCAAGACAATTGGGGAATGACCTGCCCACAAGGAAAGTTCGTTCTTAATTTTGGGCAGCTGGTTTTGGCTTATGGTCTGACAAACTGGGATTTATATCCCTTAGAAATTTTTGTCCTAGCTAAAGCAACTGTGGATGTTCTCACTAAATTGTAAGCTCCATGTGCCAGGATCGTAATCTTATGTTTTTGTATATCGCCTAACACCATGGGGTCCTAGTATGTGACAGAGGCTCTTGTGTGTTATGGAAATACAAATACTAAAATATAAATATGCCATTTTTCCAAATCCTATCATAATAGCAAGAAAATAGCAATTCCTTGAATGGCCAATGTTAACAATAGTTACCCTCAGGCAATTCATTATGAGACATCAAACCTAGCAGTGTGACAATATATGTCTTTCTTACAGTTGTAATTCTCAGTTTCTTGAAGAAATAGTCCTGAGATTTCAAAGAATTCAAACAACATGGTGGCATATGTCCTAGTTGCCTATATATATATATGTGTGTGTGTATATATGTGTGTGCATACACACACACAATTTTACTCCTACAACAACAACAAAAAAAGGTAATTGCTTCTCTAGTAAATATTCTATTGATGGTAGGATCCTCTTATGATTACGTGACTGCCTGATTAAACTCTTCATACTTTACCTAGACATCTAGATTATGATGTTCCAGGATAGATAACACTGCTCTACAGCCAAAATGCTTCTGAAATAAATGTAGTCAAACTTTACTAATTCTGGGTCACTGAGAACGAAAATGATGCTTAAAATTGTTGATTGGCTCTAGTTTTCAAGACATGCTATTGGGTCAGTATATACGACCCTTGACTTGGGAATGGCGGAGGATAAGTGAGTTATAAAGGGAAGGATCTCAATTTAAACCAGAAATGACTAAATTACATCTTAGATTTATTCATAGATCCAGTCTATGACTGGTTTGGACAGTACTTGCTTTTTAGGCAAAACAATGAATGATGCAATCTGAAGCTGGTGTTGCGTCATACATGATATGAATTGCATCATCTTATTCCTAGAAGTCATGGATGATGCAATCATAACGAAGGTTACATCACTCTGCTGAACAAATTGCCCTATATCAGCTCTAGAAATCATACAGTGTCGTGCTCTCTTATTTGTCAGTGTTTGATTTTGCAAAGGGACACGTTTCTGTTTAGCCAAAGTGAGCAGAGATGCCTCGTACTTGTGTGAACAGTGCAGATAACTTCTGCTATGTTTGTGGTGAAGTGACTTTTGCATCACAAAAGCGCAGTATAACCACTATGGTTAAGAAAGCCTATCACCTTTATTTTGGCTGCAAAATTGGAGCTCAGGACAAGAGGTGGGCCCCACACATATGCTGCAACACTTGTGCAACAAATCTTCGCCAGTGGTTGAACAGGAAAAGGAAATCTATGCCTTTTGCAGTGCCAATGATTTGGAGAGAGCCAACAGATCATACCAGCAATTGTTACTTCTGCATGGTGCCTCCAGTTGGGAAAGGTGTGTCAAAGAAGAAAAAGTAGACTGTGCATTATCCAAACACTCCATCAGCTATACGCCCAGTACCCCACGCAGAAGGACTGCCGGTTCCTGATGCACTAGAATCATTCTCACTTAAGTCAGACGAGGAAGAGGATGAAACTTCTGGTCCTGAACCATCAATGTCACAGGACGCACATTTTCTCCCATCCTCCTCCTCTAAACCACACCTCATAACACAAGGTGAACTGAATGACCTTGTCAGGGATTTGGAACTACCCAAGAGTAAGGCAGAGCTTTTGGGCTCCAGACTACAGCAGTGGAATCTCCTGGCAGGTGATGTTAGGGTTTCCATGTTCCATGACCGTCAAAAGGATCTTGTCCCATTCTTCTTCATGGAAGGTGATCTTGTAGCCTGCAACAACATCGATGGTGTGATGGCAGCCCTCAACATCGTTCACGATCCAGATGAGTGGAGACTGTTCATTGATTCATTGAAGACAAGTCTTAAAGCTGTTTTACTGCATAACGGCAATGTTTTGCCATCAATTCCAGTTGGTCATGCAGTCCATATGAAGGAAACCTATGACAACATGAAACAACTTTTGAGGTGCATAAACTATGACCAACATCAGTGGCAGCTTTGTGGCGATTTGAAGGTTGTTGCTCTTTAGCTTGGTCTGCAGACTGGATACACAAAATACTGCTGTTTTCTCTGCGAATGGGATAGTCATGCAAGAGATTCCCACTCCATCAAGAAAGATTGGCCACTCCAACAGTCATTGGAGCCTGGGAGGAAAAGTGTTCAGCAGCCACCACTTGTTGAATCAAGGAAGATTTTGTTACCACCCTTACACATCAAGCTGGGTCTGATGAAGAACTTTGTCAAGGCCATTGACAAAACACAAGCAGCTTTCAAGTACCTCCGTGGAAAATTTCCAAGGTTAAGTGAAGCTAAGATAAAGGAAGGTGTCTTTGTTGGTCCTGAGATTCGTGAACTTCTTCGAGATGATACATTTGACCATGCACTGGGTGGCAAGGAAAAAAAGGCATGGAAAGCCTTCCAGTTAGTGGCAATAAATTTTCTCAGAAACAAGAAGGCAGACAACTACAGGTTGTTGGTGGAAAACCACCTCAAGGCATACAAAAGCCTTGGTTGCAACATGTCACTAAAGATACATTTTTTTGCACTCATCTAGATTTTTTTTCCACCGAACTGCGGAGCAGTGAGCGACGAGCACAGCAAGCTATTTCACCAGGACATTGCAACAATGGAGAAACGCTATCAGGGCAAATGGAGCCCATCAATGCTTGCAGACTATTGCTGGACAGTGACAAGAGATGCTCCATTTAATGAATACAAGAGACAAGCCAAGAAGCGCCGAGTAGACACTGAATAGGACTAAACTATGTACATAATAGTTTTTTGCCTTTTGTTTCATAATACATTTTATTTATATAACCCCTTTGCTGATTTTTAAAGTGTTACATAAACAGGACAGGTGAAATAGTATCATGTAAAGCAACCATAAACACATGAAAAGGCCTAGGTTTACAATTTATGATTAAAACTCTATCTACACAATATACATAGACATAAAATGTAAAAACTTAAATATCTTAGAAACAGTAGCCAGTTGTTTTAATTGTCATATTTGAATTCAGCACATCAAAATACATACTAAATAGCACATTTTATCTCTGAAGCAGACGACTTCTCAAAAATTGTAGACCAGTGTAATTTATTGTTTCAGTTGACAAGTGCTGGCTATTTTGCTTCTTCTGTTGCCACTGACTGTTCGTAGAACAGATTTACCTACTTTCATTCTGCTCTGCTTTTCCCATAATCTAAATCTTTCATAAAATCTCATTATTTTAGTTGTGCATGTCCCGTATGTTGGTTGTGATATGGCTTCTCTTTACCAAATAGGCTTCCATGTACAACAACTTGGAGATATTTTGTAAAGGATGAGACTGTGTGCATGTGTGTGTGAACATGCTAAAATGTTTGAATGTAGACTTGGGACTGAGCCACAGTAATTCAAAATTCAGGTGTCTTCAGATGGTTTTCCTCAGAAGAATAAAATTTTGTAAATTCCTATAGTTTTCTTATAGGCCTATTGGCTAAATTCTGCCCTCAGGTATTTTTATTTATATTCTAAGATTTATATACACACACTAAGGTTGCCTTTCCATAATGTCTAGGCAATCTTGTCATAGCTTAAAAAATACAACAAAATGAATATCCCAACATAACTAAGGTGCATCAGTAGAATTCAACATAACTTATCTGCAGCAAACCAGACAATTCAAAAGCTCAAATTCCCTTCCTTCTCCTGTAATAACCAAGCATTACAGTACACCCTCCACTCCCAATTTTCAAATGCCTGGGAAAAGAGATAAGCTTTGCAGCATGTCCTGCAGGTAATCGGATCTAATTTTGGAACGATGGTTGGGGAGCAAATTACAAAGCTGTGGGGCCTTCACTGAGCACCCAAGCAATATCCCTTTCTTGTGTATACCAGTGGGGCCTCAACTTGAGTACTGTGCCATCTCAATTGTATTGGTATGGCACCAGGGGAGAGGTGATCTCTGCAGTAGATAGGACTTAAGCCATTTTGGACTTCATAGATCAAACTCAACACACTTGTACACAGAACTCCCACTGAAGCTAATGTGTGTATGTAGCTGAGAGCAGTGTTTGTCCCTGTATGTTCTGGTAACACTGTTAGCTTTGGGTTAGAGTCTGTCACCCTTACTCCCCTTGAGTAGTATCTGCCTCTGCAAATAACATATAGTTATTTGTACATATAGTACACTTTACAGGCGAGTAAAGTGGTGGTAGAATTTGTCTCTAAATGAAGATCTTCCTTGGTTTTTCTACAATCCAAATAAAAAATGAGTTTATCTGTAGAATGTGTTGAGTTGTATTGTAGGCTCAACAATAAGTTCAGCCAAAGGGCATTTTAATGTTATACTGCTATGGTAGAAATTCTATGCAGTTACAAACTAATGGGATTTCATGCATTTTACTATACTAATATTTTCTGAGACTTCCCAAACTCTATGAAAAGTAAGTACATCTAAGTAAGATCATAAATGTCTTTGCATATAAAAATTGCCTGGTTCAGGCTAGATTTTGTTTTCATTGTAACTCAAATTATATTGAGAAATGTAAAAAGTTTAAAGGGAACATCGGAAGAAGACAATGAAATAATTCCCCATTAAACAGTAAAATAAAAGTAAGTCCTCAAAGGCCAAATTCTGGTCCCATTGAAGTCTATGGTCAATGACAAAATTGTTGTTAACTTCATTGCTATCGTGATTTAGCCCCTAGAAAGAAACTAATAGCACCAGTTAGAGTCAGGTGTAATAGGTAAGCTGCTCCCTATAACTCTGCTAATGCACCAGATTCAGACTAACAACATGTTTATTGTAACTCACTGGGATCTTATTTTTCACCATAAGAGCAATGGCAAATTATATGATGGCTTTGGGACATGCACAAATAAAGACTACCCCAAAATTGATAAAACTAATTATCATTTGTATGACCCAAGCTAGGACACCAATTCTGTTCTGGGCACTCTCATATAGTGCAGAAATATGGAGAAAGGGGGTGGCTTTACACTCCGTGATGTGCACCTCATAAGCTGGAGCCTGTTTGGCCCCCTAGTCCAGTTGTAGTCTCCACTTACCCTCTACCTCAAGAGACCTTACAAGCAGCCAGGATTAACCGGGTCCAGACCACCTGGGGAATTCCCTGTGCTAGGCAAAACCCATGTAGGGTTGCCAGGTGTCCATTTTTCGATGGGAATTCCCAGTCTAAAAGGGACCCTGGCAGCTCCGGTCAGCACCACTGACTGGCCCGTTAAGAGTCCAGTTGGTGGCACAGCAGGGCCAAGGCAAGTTCCCTGCCTGCCATGGCTCCGCAGGCTCCCAGAAGCTGCAGCATGTCCCCTCTATGGCTCCTACATGTAGGGGCAGTCAGGAGGCTCTGCACACTGCCCCCCACTCCAAGCGTCCACGCCATAGCTCCCATTGGCCAGGAACCGCAGCCAATGGGAGCTGCAGGGGTGGTGCCTGCAGACAGGGCAGCGTGCCGAGCTGCCTGGCTGCACCTCCACATAGGAGCTGAAGCGGGGACATGCCACTGCTTCCGGGAGCTGCTTGAGGTAAGTGCCACCTGGAGCCTGCACCCCCTCCCACACCCCAACCTCATACCCCAGCCCTGACTCCCCTCCAACCCCCTTGTTCCCAGCCTGGAGCACCCTCCTTCACCCTAAACCCCTCCTCCCCAGTGCCACCCCAGAGCCTGCACCCCCATCTGGAGCCCTCCTGCATCCCAACCCCCTGCCCCAGGCTTGATCCAACCTCCCACTCTCCAAACCCCTCAGTCTCAGCCTGGAGCACCCTCCTACATCCCAAACCCCTCATCCCCAGCCTCACCCCAGAGCCCATGCCCCAACACCGAGCCCTCACTCCCTTCATGCCCCAATCCCCTGCCCCAACCCTGATCCCTCTCCCCCCTTCTGAACCCCTCAGCCCCAGTCCGGAGCCCCCTCCTGCATCCCTCATCCATGGCCCTACCCCAGAGCCTGCATCCCCAGCCAGAGCCCTCCCCCTCCCGCACCTCACCCTCCTGCCCCAGCCCACTCCTGCACCCAAATCCCTCATCCCCATACCAGAGCCCATATTCCCAGCCAGAGCTCTCACTCCCTTTGCACCCCAACTTCCTGCCCCAGCTCAGAACCCCCTCCCACTCCTAGCCGCTCAGCCCCAGCCCAGAGCCCCCTCCTGCACCCCAAATCCCTCATCTCTGGCTCCACCTCAGAATCCACATCCCCAGCTGGAGCCCTCACCCCCTCTCCACCCCCAACCCTCTGAGCTAGCTCAGTAAAATGAGTGAGGGTGGGGAGAGCGAGCAACAGAGGGAGGGGGGATGGATTGAGTGGGGGCAGGGCCTATGAGAAGGGGTGCGGGTAGGGTCTCAGAGGAGGGACAGGGGAAGGGTGTTTGGTTTTGTGTGGGTATAAAGTTGGCAACCCTAATCCCATGTGGCTGGATCCATTGGCTTTATGCTCCTTTATGCCATCAGATTTGGGGTGAAATAAATATGAAAAGAAATTGCAGCCTTAGCATTTCAGCCCAGATTTGCATAGGTGCGGGGTAGTGTTCCTGCACACCCACAGCACAACTTACTTTCTTGGGGAGGAAAAATATTTATAGAGGTTTGTCTGTTGGAGCAGTTCATTATAAGCATTGAGATGTTTTGTTTTAAAAACTTTTAAAATTATGTGATTTATAACTCTTCATTTACCTAAACGCACAGCAAGTACAAAAAAATTCTTACCCCTGAGCCAAGTAGTTAGCTAATCTTCGGGGCTTGGGTGGTGTTTCCATTAGCAGAAACTGATGATGGAATCGCATTCCTTTGATGCAATCCTGTTTGTTGTGTGCATTCTGTGTCAATCCTGTTTCCTTGAACACAGTAGGAATCAAATAGCAGCAAACAGTTTCTTTATTCACCGTTCAAAGACACTTTCCAAACAGCACTCTATCCAAAAGCCCTCTGACTAGGCTTTCTGGACTAGATTCATAAGGGGATGCATAGGTGCCGACTCCGTGGGTGCTCCAGCCCTGGAGCTCCCATGGAACAAAATAGTGGGTGCTTAGCACCCACTGGCAGCCCTGCAAATCAGCTCCTTCCCCTCTGTGACAGGGTTGGACTCACCCCTGCGGCGCCTCCTGCTGGTTCGTCCGGGGAATTAGCTCATCAGCCTCTGCAGCGCCCTCTGCAGGCTGGTGATCCACCTGACCGCTCTCTGGCCCTCCCAGGACCCGGTGCCCCTTTAACTGGGGTGCTGCCCCCTGGCAGTACCCCCAGATCTGGGTCTCCCCTCCCCAGGGGAACCCCAACCCACTATCCCCACCTTGCCTCCGTCGTAGGCTACTGCCAGTCACCAGCTAGCCCCCGTGCCCTGGGGCAGACTGCAGTATAAGCCACTCATCACAGGCAAAGGGGGTTTGGACCTGCTGCCTTGGCCTACCCGTGGGTTGCCCCCGCAACCCCAGTACCTAGTGGGGCCTAACCCTAGGCCACAGCCTGGGGTTTTCTCAGGCCAGAGCTCCCCAGCTCCTCTGGCCTTCCCCAGCCCTGCTCCACCCTAGGTACCTGCTCAGGTCCCTGCAGCCAAGCCCTTCTACCTCTAAAGGCAGAGAGAGTGTCCCTGCTCTTGGCTCACTGCCCACTTATAAGGGCCAGCCGGGCCCTGATTAAACTGGCCCCAGCTGTGGCTGCTTCCAGTCAGCCCAGCTTCCAGCCTCAGCCCTCTCCCAGGGCTGTTTCCAGCCCCTCAGGACATGAGCGGGTATCCACCCCACTACACCCTCCCTCCCAGTGCCTCCTGCCCACCATGATCAGCTGTTCAGTGGCATTCAGGAGGCAAAGGGGGGGAGGAGTGAGGGTGGGGTGCACTCAGGGGAGGGGGTGGAGTGGGGGTGGGAAGAGGTGGGGTGGGGATAAGGGCTTGGGTGAAGGGGTGAAGTGGGGGCAGGGCCTGGGGTGGAGTGGGGGATCGAGCACCCCTCTGGCAACTTAGAAAGATGGCGCTTCTGAGGGGATGTAGGAGTCACAACACTCAGCATTGGAGTGCCTAATTCTTAGGTACCCAGCCATCTAGTGGAATTCACAACTTTGAGGTAAGCACCGAGGTTCCCTATACAATCCATGGGTAGAATTAAGTGCCTAAAACTAGGATTAACAAAAGCCAGCATGCTGAGTGGGGAGCTGCCTAAATGAGGAGTGTAGCCTAAACTTTACCCCTAAGATGGAGCTAGGTGCTTATCATCACTTGGGATTTACAGCCATGAACCCTCTCCTGGAGGTAGGCGTGGAAGGCAGTGTCAACTTGTCTTGCAGTGGCTCAAGAGTGAGAGTCCCAGCTGCGTGGCAGACTGTTAAGTAGTAGGGCACAAACCCCAAACTGGCTCTGAGTTCTATTCCTTAGATTTCACCAGCCAAGTATCAAGTGTAAATGTCTCCAGCACTATAACAGCCTGACCATGGAGTCACAGACAGTCCACTTGGATACTCTGGGCTATCTTGCCACCCAGGCAAGCTTGCCTTTGTGACAGATGGTCCCTTCCACTAAAAATCACAATAATATTCAGGTATCAGAGGGGTAGCTGTGTTAGTCTGGATCTGTAGAAGCGACAAAGAGTCCTGTGGCACCTTATAGACTAACAGACATATTAGAGCATAAGCTTTCGTGGGTGAATACCCACTTCGTTGGACGAAGTGGGTATTCACCCACGAAAGCTTATGCTCCAATACGTCTGTTAGTCAATAATATTCAGGTTACTCCCAATGCCAAAGGACCAGTCACTTACCCCAGGTCAATTGCATTTTAGAGCTTACACCAAAGAGTGTTGCAGCCAATCCTATAATAAACTATCTAAAGATCAATTAACTAAGAAGAAGAAATAAAAGTTATTTACAAAGTTAAAGCAGATAAACAGGCACAAATGAGCTCTAGTCTTAAGTTTTAAAAGGTGATAGAAAGGGCTGCAATATGCAAGCACTATATGTCCTTTAAGGTTAATCCAGGCTGAGATGCTGGGGATCTCTTGCTTATGCTTACAAATCTTGCCCTCCCAAAATTTGGCATTGGCCACTATCGGAAGATGGGATACTGGGCTAGATGGACCATTGGTCTGACCCAGTATGGCCATTGTTATGTTCTTATAATCCAAGAAGTATAGAGATACAGTGTCTTCTTGTTAGATCTTCTTGTTGAGTGATGTAGTTATACTGATGTAAGCCCCCTTGTAGACAGCACTATGTCGAGGGGAGAGCTTCTCCTGCCAACATAGCTACCACCTCTCAGGGAGGTGGCGTAATTACACCAAAGGGAGAGCTCTCTTCCATCAGTGTAGAGGGTCTTCATTAAAGTGCTACAGTGGCGCAGCTGCCCCAATGCAGCGTTTTAAGTGTAGACTTGCCCTTAAGGATTTTTATTCCCTTCCCCGCAGAATTCAAGGAGATAGGATGAGCTCATGCACACACCTTCTCTCCATGTGGATGGAGGGTGGGGAGGAACACAGTTAACAAAGTCTTTGTTCTTTAATGTTTCGCAATGGCTCATTTGGTTTCAATGGACCTTCTTGCTGGGGAGGGCTTAACACCTTCTGTAGGAAGCCAGCATTTTATATGAATGAATGCTTCCTCCCTGTTTGACTCTGGGCTTGTCTTCATGTAGAGCGCTACAGCAGTGCAGCTGCACTTCTGTAGGACTTTAGTGAAGACGCTACTATGCTGATAGGAGAGTTTCTCTCTTTGGCATAGTTAATCCACCTCCCAGAGAGGCGGGAGAAGCTCTCCCATCAGCATAGCTCTGTCTACATCGGGGGGTTAGGTTGGTATAACTAAGCAACATAGTTATACTGATTATAGGTCTGCACTGTAGATCTGACCTTACACAATTACAGATAATTACAATGCAAACCTCAGAATACCTTTAAAACCATACCTATATATTTTGGAGATTAATACATGCAGCATCCTACAAGCATTTTATAAGGTCCAAACACACACTTCTAAACTTAACATCTATTTTTAAAATGATACACAGGAGAGCCTGACTAATTCAGTTCTGTATTGCTCAGCGTTGAGTTGAGGCCTGGGCCTTGGCATGAGCTGGCACCTGGTCTGCCAGCATCACACACAGGGCAGTGGGATATTTTGGGTTAGGTCTCTCAGTTTCTCTTGTTGAAGCTGTTCCCCTTTGTATAAAAATACTTAAATAGTTACTGGGCCACAGAGAGCGTGAAAGTGGTTCCATAGCCCAATGGTTGTGTAACTCTCACCTGGGAGAGGGGGAGACCCAGGCAGGGGTGGTTTTAGGGGTAGGCGAGCAGAGCAGTTGCCCTGGATGCCTTCTTCCTGGGGAAGCTGTGCCCCACCTTTTTATGCTCCACTATGATTGGCCAGCTCTATTTTCACTTTGCTGATTGGCTGGGGTTTTTTTGTGTTCAGCTGCTGGGGTGTCCCTGGGTTGGCTGGAAAATTGGCCAGGGCCATTCCTGGACTCAGGTTCCAGTCCCCTTGCTCCAATAAATATTTAATTGTTTATATAAAATGGAACAACTCCAACAGGAAAGTTTGAGAGAGACCCAGCTCAGAATACTCCATAGCTAACTAATATATTCCATAAAGGAACTTAATTATTTCGGATACCTGTTCTGAATGGCTTTTACACCCACCAGCTTCTATGAATTTTCACCCAAACCCCAGCATAAGAATACAAAGAAAGGTACTGCTTTTTCAAACATGTATGCTGCAAAGAAAGTTAGTGACCTATATTTGTTTCACACGTTCTTTCCTGTCAACCATCTAATAGGCTACCAAATTACACTTTTTGGTAGATGTCCTATAGAACAGCTACCGACATGTTTGTAAACAGCCTGCTTGTGGCTTATGCATTCCACTAAAGCTGTGCTCAACATAACTGCATATGGTACCTTGAGAAACTAAGGGGACCTGTCGTGTTAGACAGGAGTCATTTATTATCCCAGTCACTATAGCCTCTTATTGGCATTAAATGCAAAAGAACCAGGGGAAAAAAAAACAATTTGTTTGTTCAACAGTTTTAATATATTGGCTGCTGCATGCTATTTAAGCAACTACAGAGAGCATATTTCTTCCTATCAAAGGGTCCCAGGCTCAGCTGAAGTGACCTGAACAAGAATGATGGCCCTATTATTTCATCCTCCTTAAAAGAAACCAAGAAAGTCAATACAAGTAGTGAAGTTTCTAGCAAGTAAGGATTGACAGAAGTAACCATACACTGTTTGATCTTGTATTCCTTCCTTGTGTGTAGCCCTGTTGTTTAAGGTGACTTCTGTTTTGAGTAAAAGCTGACTGGAAGGGTCAGGCCCATGGTTGATATAGGGGATTGTACCCATAAAACATCTCTCTTTATCCAATGCATGTCCTAATGGCTTATATCACAGCATAACAAAATTCCCATGCCAGCAACTACACTATAATATTGATACACAGTTTATTTTATGGGGCTTGATCTGTAGCACTTAGCTCTTGTGAAGAGTTGAATGGCCTCAGCTCCCATTGATTTCAATAGGAGTGGAGGACAGCCTCTCAGAGAATCTAGCCAATTGTTTTTATTGAAAGCATTGCTGATTTCTGCCCCTCGTACCGTACGACTCTCAACAGTGATAATTAATCAACATGTATTAAAGAGGTTGCTTTTACTATTTCAAATCTTCAATGTATTTCTTCCTTCAAACAAAGTCTAAAAATCACTGACGAAGGCTTCTACAAGTGTGAGTCCCATTAGTGGCAAAAGAAAGGTTTCTAGGCTAATGGGTCCCAGGGCATCTCTACTTGTTTCAGAGCTAAAACTTCAAAAATCTTAGCAGGCTTGGCAAGTCCTATACAAGCTTTTCCAGGTTGCCCAGGAGAACAATATAGAACAGCAATAGGTTTGGGAAATGTCTACAAACTCATGACAGCTAAAGATCTCATGACCCCTGCCCAGATAGCATGCCAGTGAATCCTGCCTATCCCATCTGTACTGGGGAGTTTGGGGCTGGCTGTGTCTTTTTTGGCACAATGTCGTTTCATGCTGCTCCCTACTCATCTACTCATTCCTGAATTTCAATGGGATTTGTGTGCCTAACTCATTTAGGCTTTTTTGAAAATGTCCAAATCTATATCTATCTATCTAAATATATTTATATATACACACACACACTCTTTTTAAAATATTAACATAGGGTGCCAGAACTGTCATATGTAAATAAGTAACTGGATTCCCACCTATTCCTTGAATGGGAATAATAACCATGGCTTAAACATGGAAGAACAGACAACATCTGCCTGAATGACAAATGAATTTGCTGTGATTACTGGATTTATAATGCATAGCCCGTGAATTCAGAATGCTGGAAAGATATCTGCCATGTTGCCCTGAACTACAGTGTAATATTGGAAACCTCTCTCCTAGACAAGACTTTTGAAGTGAAGATGAGATTTTTTTTTAACTATATGTATTTTGCCATTTCTCAGGAGATTCCATTGAAGCTACTGAACTGACAAAAGGTAAGCAGCTTTTAATTAATTTGTGAACATTCAATTAATCATAGCAGAATGCTAATTAAATAATTAATCTGGGTTCCTTCAAACTGGAAGACATTAAATAATTTAAGCAAAATCTTTCAGTGAATAATACCTGTGAGCAGCTGTGATTCTTCTCCAGGCCAGTGATGCAGAAAAACAAACAAACACATAAAAAATGCAAAAACATATCTCTGTAAATCTGTGTGGGCATTCTGCAGGGAAAAACATCAACAGATTAATATGGATGTTTTTAAAAGCTAATTAAATGACACGCTTGTATTGCTCATGATGAGTGGCTAATTACGGGACAACTGAGGTGGATAGATAAGAAGTACTCAGTGCTGTAAGGGCAATCAATACAGCTGAAACAATTGCAGTTGTCTCTGGATTCCAAGATATATTAAATAAATAAGAAGATTCTTGGTAGGAAAACATAAATCACTGCCACTAAATTCAAATTTATATTCATTTATGGCCATACACCACTCAGAGTGCCAAAACCAATTCATTGTAGGTATCTCTGGGTGTGTATGCGTGCTGGCCAGCTTTTAGATCTGATAAATATTTCAGCAATGACAGTTATCTTCAGAAGGCCAAGAAGGTACTTTTCATTAGAGGTTCTCAGATACCAGTTTCACAATACAGAGACACAATTCTAGCACTTTTACAGTATGTAATCAGATTGTAAATACATAATAATAATAATAAAAAAGCACAGGCTGGTAAGCTGAACCTGTTGGTGGTACAATCCATTTTAGAAGAGGGAATAATTGAATCTGCAGTCTCAAACTGAGTTCTGCAGTCCTCACACACTTGTCTGTCTCAGTGAAATCTCATGGGAGATTTGCACCCCAGAATGACTGCAGGGTCAGACCCAACAATAAAGGCTTACTTTGTAGACTAAGCCTTCACTTACTGTTTGCTGTGCATAGATCAGTATATAATTTATGTGAAACAATTGTTACATGACTCCTTGAGTACTTCCAACACTGAAAATCTGTAACTATTTATTTGTACTGCAGTATTTGCAGATTTACCCATCAGAATTCCAATTGCTCAGGGGGAAAAGAGGGGGAAAAAAAAAAAAAAGTCCAGCCTCTGATACCAATTTTAGACTGCTGTAGCAAAAGTAGCAATTATATGTTACTGAAATATTTATAGATGGGTTGGGACATATGAAATGGGAATCTACAGAAGGGGTTAATAGTTGCTGCAGACATACATAGGTCAGTGAAGGATTACCATCTAATTATTTAAAATTATTTAAATGTGAAATGTAAGTGACGACTATTATAGACTTGACTGAATCTCCCCTCCGTTCCTCCTCCTATCCCCATAGAGAGTCATCAGACTGCTGTATTGGACCCAACCTTTGGATCCCCTGTGCCTCCAAACCCACTGAGTAGAATCCAGATATTCTCTCCAAATCCAGCTTCTCAGGGTGTAGACTCCCCATCTGTTAGTACTCCTGCAGGATGCTATTGTCCAGCTGCCCTGCCCCAAGATCAGTGCTGAACTTCCCAAGTCTCCCGAATAGTTTATGCATGCACTCGCCAGAGCTCCACCTTCATTGGCGCTCCGTGTATAGTTTAATTTTCTCCGGGGGACACATGGCAGAGAAAAGAAGGAACACAGAGGCTTTATAAAAGAACTTCTTAAACACTCACGTGCTTTACCCTTAGTACAGAAGATCTATAGATCTACGGAAAAACAACAAACACCTATATGTTATTCTCTGGGTCTATACTCACCTCTTCTATAAGCCCTTAGGCCCAGTCTGTGTATGATTTGAATAGGCCCCTCCTCCCTTCTTCATCTTGCAGTCCTGCTTCCTGGTATATTTAGTTGGTGAGAGAGCAAGAGGCTCTAGGGCAGACTCTGCCCTTAAATAAAGTTTCACTCCCTCCCCCGCCCCCCCATCAGGTGACTCACTGACCGGCTTTAAAGCCCTAGTCAATTGACTAAAGTCTTGTTTCCCTGGAGACAAACTGGGAGAACCAGCTGCCGTTAGCCTCATCTCCCTTTTTTAGTAAATCATTTGTTCTCATAGAGGAAAACCATTCAAAGTTGATGGTCCCTTGGTCTCTCATATTCAGGGTCAGACACCTAGGCACCAGGCTCAGTAACTGAAAAGTGATGATGTAATCCAACATGACATTTACAGTATACGTTGAAGGATATAATCAAGGTTGCACTCAAAATGAAGGTTGAAATACAACATGGTTTTCACAAAATTGGACTGGGAATGCAGGTATAACCCCCAACCTGTCACATCAACTACTAGATTCCATCCCAAATCTATATCTTATTAATACTAGTTTCATGCTCACAGCCCAATTAGTAGTTGCCACTTGTGCATTTATGTTTATGGAGGTTCATTTGAATTCTAATGGCCTTCCTGTATATGACCCAGATAGGCAGGTAGGGTGTTGTCTTTTGTCTAATGTTAGCAAATACAGTGGAAGGCAGGAGAGACTGATGCCAAGTCTACATTAAAAAGACCCAACTACATCATTCAGGGGTGTGAAAAATGTAGTTAACGTCTAGGGTAGACAGCGCTGGGTCAATGAAAGACTTCTTCCATAAACCTACGTACCACTTCTCGGGGAGGTGGATTAACTACATTGATGGGAGAATGTCTACTGTGGGTGTAGTGAGGGTCTACACTGAAGTGCTATAGCGGTACAGCTGCAGTGGTTTAAGTGTGGACATAGGCTGAGTGAGACACACTGCATAGCTGAGGGGTAGGCAACCTATGGCATGCGTGCCAAAGGCGGCACGCAAGCTGATTTTCAGTGACACTCATTTTAATTTAATTTTAAATGAAGCTTCTTAAACATTTTAAAAACCTTATTTACTTTACATATCACAATAGTTTAGTTATATATTAAAGACTTATAGAAAGAGACTGTCTAAAAATGTTAAAATGTATTACTGGCTCGCGAAAGCTTAAATTAGAATGAATAAATGAAGACTCAGCACACCACTTCTGAAAGGTTGCCAATCCCTGACTAGCTGATGAGGTGGTGATTTGGATTGATGTGTCCTTCTAAAAGTAGTTTTAGATTGGGGAGGAGTTAAGACACAAAGACATGGCAGTCTGGCTGAGAACTTGAATTCAGAGCACATTTTAGCAGGAGTTCTGAATGTGCTGTGACACCTGTGTACGTTTTGATGCGGTTTACATCCATCCCTGTTCACAGGTGTATGTAATTTGAAGCTGTTGATTAACATTCAGCAGCAGAGTTTAGCTCATAGAAACCTTTAATCCAAAGTTCTCAAGAAGTTTTACAAACATATTAATTAAATTCTCAACTTTGTGTAGCAGGTAATGGGTGTATCCATTTTACAGGTGAATGAGCTGTGGCACAGAATTAAGTGATTTCCTCAAGTCACACAGGAAGTGGTGTCAGGGTCCCAACTCTTAATCCTAATTACATTTTAGAAAGAAAAAAAATTCCCAGTGTTTAGGATACTTGACTGGCATTTGGGAGACGGCTCAGTTCTCTGTTGTTATAGGGTGTTTTAATAAAACAAACATTTGCATCTGCTACAGGCACATTTTTAGGTGCATTTATTGCCTAGTGCCTTCAGATTTGTGCCTATCTTATACACTTAAGTTTGATTTCTCCCCTGATAGTATGTGTCCTGTCATGTCTTATAAATCTTTTCCTTTGTCTTACTTATTATATGGTTTGACCTACAATGGTGTAAAAAGGCCCTGAGAGTTTCTCATAGTTCCTGCACAATTGGGTAATGTTATAGTAAATTAAACTTTGTAATGCTGATGTTGCATTGCAGAATAACTAACACTTAATGGAGAAAGAAGGGAGCAAATCTCATGAAGAAATTTTGTTATATGTGAATCAGATTATGTTGTGATTTTGCCGACTACATAAGCAGTTTGATCCATTTGCCATTTCACTCATTTATTTGCAAGTGTTTCTCTTTCCTTACATGCGAAATTCTGGCATCTTGACCAGATGCCAGAATTAATTTAATTTAATTTTGGTTTGATCTAGCTAGTAGAATGAAAAGTTGAGGTGGACCAAATAAGTATGGAAAAACAATTTGTGACCCTGGGAGCCCTTCAGTGCCAACTGGCAGAGGACACACCATACCAAAACTCATATCAGGCCTGATACACACATTGTCCCAACACACTGTTGTGATAATCTGTATCTAAAAGGTGTTGTGAGGTATCATGCAAACTGGTAACACACTGATCATTAATATTATTGTGTGATGTACAACTAGGTGGTGTATAAAGAATTGTAGTGTGTGATGTAGATTTGTTCTTAAAAGGTGTTTTGCAAGCAGTGCGTGAGCCCAGCTTGTCCTAGACAAAGAATGTTGTTTCACCTGCTTTCCTGTGTCTCCAAGGACAGTGAAAAGTAAATCTACATATAATGTAAACAAAGTAATTAAGCTAAACAAGTAAGGGGGAAGAACACTTAACAAATACGATGGGGGATGGTGCCTGCAACCCCAGGAAGCCTTCCTGGCTCTTGAAACAGACAATAAACTTTGGGAAATATAAGCAAAGGCAGAAAGCCATTTTTGCATCCACCACCTGGGTGACAAAGGGGAAGCAGCACCCCTTGAGCTCATGAAAAGTGGATCCTCTTGGCCTGAAGAACAAGAGTAGCTGGGACTAACTAGGTGAGACACCTGCTTAGACAAAGACTGTAACTTGCTGAAGTAGTTCTTTTTTGTTTTACTTGTAACCATATCTGTGTCTTCTATTATTGTCATTATCTGCTCCTTAATAAACTTATTCTTCTTGTATTACAAAACCATCTCAGTGCTGTGTATTAAACTGAAAGATGAAATCCTCAGCTAACTGAACAGGCTGGTGTGTGCTCTGTCTCTGTGGAGGCAGCGAATATAACTTCTGTGAGTATCCAGTGAGAGGTACTGGACATTGCAGGGGTGATAGTTTTAAGGGGACTCAGAACTGGAAGGGCTGTTGGTGTCACCCAGCAAGCAGTAACCAGGCTGGTGGAAACCAGGGCGAGGCCATTGTGTTGTGAAGCTGCTGGTGTCAGGTCTCAGAACCAAAACTGCACATCACGGAAGCACACAGTATTACAGGGCAGATGGTGCCACAATCTCTGGCTTGTCTTGAGCATAATAATAATAATAATAATAAAAAAGTGCTTAATGAGAAAACAATTATTTTATTACGCATGCAACAAGGTGGTAAGTGCAAGACTCACTGCTTTATGGAGCTTTGCCACCACCATCCCAGTACAGGACTCTGTGTGTGGCAGGAGGAGAAGACTGACCCACCTATCCAAGCAGATGTACTACAACTGCTGATATAAGTAATGCGCCCCCCCCCCTGCCACGCACACACTTTAGGCATCTTTAGGTGTGAGAGAGGAACCCTAAAGTTCTGAAGGCAGAAGGACCCCTCTTGCCACTCTTTAGAGAGAGAGGAACTCCCGCTGCTAGCCCTGGCTCTCTGGGAGGGGAAGTAGATCCCAGCCACTACCATTCCAAGTGTGCGTGTGTGTGTGTGGGGAAACAATGTCTCAGGGGATGAGCCATGTTGGGCCCTGTGTCACAGTGTGCCCATGCCCCCAGCTTGTGTTAGAAGCTAGGAGCACTTAACATCTCAGAAGAGCTTGTCAGCCCTTTGGAAAGATTACAGGCCTGATTTTGCAAAGTGCTCTGGCTTGAACTAATATGTGCCATTTATTAAACTATTTTTCTCCCAGTAAAAAGAATAAATTGCTGCCAACTTTAGCTCTTTACATGGCCATCTAAGGAAACATGATAGAGATATGTGACTTGTACTTTAGAATTGAAAGCAGCTTGCTTATTGATTGGCTGTGTCTAATAGGAAGCAACGTAATCATCCCTTACCGTAAAGTCCCATTATAATCAGATTTAAGGTCAAAAGCCTACTTTTATCATAGTTCATTGTGTCCGTCTTCATTACATCCTGCTATTTGTAAGGCTTTCATTTCCAATGCATTTTCTGTTATTGAAACACAGGAAGGATTTAGTTATTAAATTTGCTTTTGTATATCTTCCAGACCTAGCATTAATATCGCCAGTCAGACCAACATTGAAAGCTGTAACAGCACACCACCATTTGATGTCTCAGAAGTGTCTTAAATTGTTAATGACCTTTTGTTACACAGGCTCCCCAAGGTGTATTTTGCTCCTTTTCTAGATTGTTCACCGCAAAGACTAATGAAACCCTTTTGGTTTGCTTAACAATTTCCTTCTGAAAATGTTACTTATACTGAGTGCAATGTTATGGGAGCACGTGAAAACAAGGACATTGAAAGTTATAGATCCCAGAAGAGCCATAACTCATCATTTCCCTTGTGCATATGCAGTACAGTTTTTATATTGCAGTATTTGCCTTCAACTATGATCCCATAATATATATGTGTAATGTAGCCAGGTTATTATTGTTCTGGGAAGCAGGAGTCTGAATTGCCTGAAGTTGGTGCATTTAAGTTCTCATCTGTGATGGTTGCATTAACAGTTTTTACAGCAAGCTCATTATTTTAAGACAGAGTAAAAAGAATGAAGAAATAACAGTGAGTGATCACATCCAAACTGTCCAACTGAGGCTGTTCATTTCATCAGGTGGCCCATTTCACATTCATAGAATGAGAGGAGGTAATAGCACAAAAACTGTGGAAGGCCAAAAATGAGAAGGGCACCATATAGGCAGAAAAGCAAGCAAGAAATGGTAGGGTAGGGCCTAGAGTAGCCCTCATCATAACGTAGATAGCATTGAGGGACTAAGTTACTATAGTCAATGGGCAGCAGCACCACCCACATCTTCACAGTATCAAGTGCTGCTGCCTCAGCCCCTCCCCAAGCAGGCTCCCGATGCCAGATTTGTGACCCTCATTCTTTGTCTGCCTCTCTTTCTGCACCAGAGGAATTTCTACGGTTGAATCCAGGGCATTTGGGACTCCTTTGGTGTGTCCCTTTTATCCAGAATAAAGTGGCTGGAGTAGAGCTGAGAATCTCACCCTCAGATTCTAAGATGTCTGGGAACTGTCTTCTCTGTTTTCTGGTCTGTATAGTACAAAATATGATGAGGGTCCTTGATTGGGACTCCTAGGTGCTATCATACTACACATCAAAAATAGCAATAAAGGGGTAGAGGTTGGGAGAACACAATAAGAGTCACAGAGGGGTAAATTTTGCTCTTCTGTCATTTAATGTGACGTGTCTGTGTTTCATTCTGAGTGGCTCACTTGGGCGGGGAAGGGAGGGAAGGGAACACCCTCTGGAACTTATTATAGTATGTGGCCTCAGGTATATGGCTGTGTATTCAAGATCTCTGTGCACAATTTCAGAGGCTGGTTGCAAAAGTTGACTGAAATACCTCTGCAAAATCAGTTAGAAATATTAAGTTGGTGCTCCCCCCCCCCCCCCCCCGAGTCACTTGAATTGCAAGTCATTGATGCAAGGTCTTACAGCCTTGAAGTTCAAGCCAGATTATCAGCAAGTATTGGAACATGCACAAGTGAGGGGGCCTTTACAAGTTCTAAGAGAGAATATCTGGACTGGAAAAGTAGCATTGCAGATACAGCACCAAATGCCTTTGACATTTTGGTATTCGATTACTACATAGGACTACATCTGGAAACTGATCTTGACGCTGAAGTTAGTGAAATTGACTTCAGTGGAGCACAGGGACTGCGTGCATAGAAGCAGCTGCAGGATTGAACCTATGTAGAATAAACAAAGGGACACACTGAAGTCTCAAACTTGATGTGATGGAGTGTGGGAATTGCTGATCAAGTGCTTCTAGGACTTTTCTTGTGATTGTTGCTTGCTGACTGAGATCCCTATAACAACTGTCTAATTAGAAAGTATTTCTGGATGTATTTCTAGTGATGATAATCTTCCAGGAGACTTATTAGCATCAGTATCCTCTTCCATTTGTCTACATCTTCCCTTCACAGTAGTTTCTGAAGCATAAAACTGCAATGCACTAGTTATGCCAATGCATATACACAGGGCCGGCACACCCACTAGGCAACCCTAGGCGGTCACCTAGGGTGCCACGACTTGGGGAGCGGCTGGCTGCGGCTGCCTCCCACCTCCGCGGCTGAGCCGGGAGTCGGGAGGGCGCCGTGGGCAGGGGGAGGCTGCCTAGGGCGCGAAACTTCCTTGTACCAGCCCTTCAAATACAACCACCTTGTGCTGTCTTCTCTTTATTGTCACTGAGAACAGAAGTAAAACAAATGATCGCTTTTGTAAAGTCACTATCATTTCTCCAAAACTCTGAATCAAACATTTCTGTATGTAGCTTGCTAAAGAATTATTTTATAGTGTTGATGCTGCATTTTTTGTTTAATCAGCTGAATATATACATTTTATGAACCACTGAACAAAGCAGAAATTCTGGTTCAACCCATTCCATAGCAAATATATCTACATCTGCGTATATCTAGGGGCTGGGGATGAGGGGTTTGGAGTGTGGGAGGGGGCTCAGAGCTGGGGCAGAGGGCTGGGATGCAGGGGGTTGAGGGTTCTGGCTGGTGGGGCGGGCTCTGGGGTAGGGCTGGGGATGAGGTGTTTGCGGTACAGGCTGCCCCGGGGCTGTGGTGGGGAGAGAGTACTCCCTCCTGCCATCTCTCTCCGCAGCAGCCTGGGGCCAGGGGAGAGGAGCCTCTCCCAGGCCGCTGCTGCTCCGGGGCTGGGCTGAGTGAGAGGTGCCTTTCCTCCGGCCAGGTTGACTCCGGGGGCAGGAGCAGTAGTGTAGCTGGGGGGGAGCGGGGGGAGTGGCCGCTCCCCCTGAGCACATTTTCCAAAGGTGGCGCCTTTTTAATGTTTGAAAGGGTGGAGACGGAATGGACGGAGGTGGAACGACATCTCCCACGGGCCCCACCAAGAGCCTGCTGCGGGCCTGGGTGAAGGAACCCAGACTGGCAGCAGGCTGAGAGACCCCTGCTGGCAGGAGCGAATCCTAGAGCGGTGACTGGCTGAGCCGCTCAGCCAGCCCCGCTCTGGGATTCCCCCCCGAGGGCTCCTGCCAGCAGGGGTCCCGCCGCTGGCCCCACCAAGAGCCCCCTGTTGGCCTGGGTGAAAGAACCCAGGCTGGCAGCGGGCTGAGAGACCCCGGATGGCAGGAGCCCGCGGGGAGGGATCCCAGAGCGGGGCGGGCTGAGCCGCTCTAGGATTTTCCCCCCTCGGGCTCCTGCTTCTTTCACCCAGGTTGGGTTGGGTGGCGCCTTTTTTTATGTGTTCGCTCCCCCTGGTGTTAGAACCTGGCTATGCCACTGGGCGGGGGAGAGGTGACTCTCCCCCTGCAAAGCCCTTGATAGCCTGGTGTGCGGCCAGGCAGCTTAGAGGGAACTTAGGTGACTGCCCAAAGTTAAGAATTCAGACCCGGATATAGACACCTGAATAAGTAACCTAATTTTCCAAGGCTGAAGTCAACAGTACCCATCCAAGCTCAACACCTCTGGAAACTACTTGACTTTTGGGCACCCCTATTTAAAACTTCTGGCATCGGCACTAAGGACCTAATCTTGTGAGGTGCTGCTGAGCATCTAGACTTCTATTTAAATCAATGGGAGATGAGGGCATCTCAGGACTGCACCTGACCAATCCTTAAAATACACTTTTAAAAATATTTTGTATTGAGTGACACAACTATGTGTTGAATTGTACCTTACAGAATTCTGGGAAAATCCCTCATTCCATTTTGCTCAACTCAAGTGCCTTTCATTTGAGTATCTGAGTTTGGATCTAGGCCTTGAAACTGGTTTGAAAAATAGCTTTATATGATGCAGATAGGCACTTAGTACTCTTGCCAAAAACATTAGGCCAGATGTTAGCAATGTCACATTTGCATGGCTTAGTTTTGTAAGTAAGAAGAAAAAGTTGACATATCAAAGATGTATGTCTTTCCTCTTTGTTACCATAGGAGAAAGAGAAGATTAGCTGTTGATCGTGAGAGAAAATTGGAATAAACCAGTGACACTCCAACTGAGGCTCGTGAGCTGCAAGTGGCTCTTTAATACAACTTTTTGCAACACATGATATTAAAACATTGTGTGATTGAATTATTAACTAATCTAAGTTATCAACCAACCAGGAGGCTTCTACTATGTTATTAACCAATTGTAGTTCATAAAATAATACTTGGTCAGTCATTTTGCTGTGAGCATAAAAATTTTATATATAGCAAATGAAACAATGAATTCATACAACTGTGGTTCTTTTGGGTAATGCTGATCATCAATTTGGCTCCTGAACCACTGAGGTCTGAATATCACTGGAATACACTTTAGTCAGGTCTGGTCAGTTCCATATTTGCAGACATTTTAGTTTTCTTCGTGATGGTTTGAAACCCTGCCTCGTGGTAAGTTGATTAGAGTGGGAATTAATTAGAATTGGTGTGAAGGGCAGAGACCTGTAGTGATCCTGTCGCTCAAGTGGTAGGAGTCTGTGCTGAAGGGTGCAGGTTCAAATCTTGCTGCTGATGTCTGATGCGGGGTTATTACTGTGCACATCATAGAATGTATTTTAGAGAGGAAACCTAGTCCAGTGGCTAGGGGCTAGCTTGGGGGTTCCCTGTTTTCACACAGACTTTTAAAATATGTTTATTACGATAGTGCCTAAGGGCCATCTAGCAGTGGAGGCCCCAGTAGTAGATGGTCCCTGCCCCAAATCGAAATAGACAAGACAAACACAGGGTGGAGGAAGGGATAAACACCCATGCAGAATGAGCTATGTGATGGCAGCAAATGGCCTGTTAGTTCTTTTCCCCTCCCCTTTTGTGGATTTGCTTACTAGCGGATCAGCTAAATGGAAAGACCGGGGCAGGGGAGCGAGGAGGGATAGGGTATGGGAGAGGAGAGTAAGGAGGGGCAGATGTGGACTGAAGCTGAGGAGGAGGGTCGGAACAAACAGACAATCAGTGCAGGGTAGAGAAAGTCAGCAAAACATTCTGCAGTTTTGACTGGAATGTCCAGAGGTCCCTGCTTTGGCTGCTTCTCCAGGCTAAAGTCTCTGGCTGGCTGTACTCTGCAGTATTGTCCCAAGGCCACATGGTGGCAGGAGGAGAGGAAGGGAAAGGAGAGGCAACACCTGGATTCTATGACCCAGAGTGGGGTGATGGTCTCCCCTGCACAGTTCTGGGTACAGGATGGTGATGGGTGGAGGGATGGCCCTAGCTGTGTACTTTGGGTACGTCACTTAGGGCCAGTTTTTTAAAGGTATGTAGGTGTCTGAAAGATGCAGATTGTTTCTGGAAATCTCACTATCTAAGTGCCTATCTGCATCTTAATGTGCCTAAATACCTTTAAAAATCTGGCCCTTAGCTTCCCTGTACCTCAGTTTCCCATCTGTAAAATGTGGATAATAGCTCTTCCCTACCTCACAAGGATGTTGCGAGGATAAGTACATTAAACATTGTGAGGCACTTGGGTGCTATGGAGATGGGAGCTATATTAGTATCCTAGAGAGCTCTTGGCACCTCATAGGTGCAGGCCCTAAAACAAAAGCAGCCCTGGGGAAGCTTCTTTGTTTAGATGTATGAAGTAGAGGGAACAAATTCTGATTAAATGTAATGCAGCCAGCATTTCAGACAGAAATATTGAATGAATATTTTTTTTTTCATCTTTGTTACCTTTGGAATTAGAAATGTGCTGATGCTGTCAAACAAGTCAGCTGTTGACAAGCAGGGAAACAATGTGAATGTATTAGTTCTTGCCTGCCTATTTATTTATAGTTTGTTCTGATGTACAGGGTTAGGATGTAATGTGTCAAACTTGCCTCTCTCCTTGCTACCCACTCTCTTCAGTTTCAACAAAGGCAATTTGATCATATTTTTTTATGCCACTTTCAGCTGAACTTTTTTGCAAATGCTAAATTACAGAATTTGTGCTGTTTATGAAACAGATGTAAATGTAAACGGAAGAAGGCACTGACTCATGTCTGTGCAGTATATTACCTTTGTGGATGATGGACAAAAATATTGTTTTCTCCTTTCACCAAGCATAAAGGAGAAGCTTAACATATATTATACTTGCCTTGCAAATGTTCTTGAAATTTTACCAGTCCCAGCACAAAACCTTGATTGACTGATGATGAAACTACTAATATTTTACTTTCCTGTCAAAGAAAAATTACTCTCCCTGGATGAGTTGGGGAGTGAATTTGTTAAGGCTATATCACTATACAAAGGACTGGTGAATTGGAACAAAATGAGAACCTACCCAACACTCATCCAAAAATCATGCGCTTTCTAAAGTTTGTATAAAGTTTAATCTTGTTTTAAAAAATTATAAGCCTGGTGTTCACTGACTTTGTAGAGCTGCATTTGTGCACAGGCAAATGTGACTACTCTGTGTGTATGCTACTGGGTGTATCTGCACAAATCCCCAGTTTGTGCACACAGGGCTACCCTTGTTTTAAAAAAGTACTGCCATGTTCTATCACAATTGCTCAAAACACTATGGCTTTCTATAGTGGTATTGCAGTGTTTGGGGCAATTAATACTATAGTATTTTTCTTAGGATAAACCCTGCAGGTGCCTATTTGCTATGTGAATAAGTTAATTAGGGATCTGCCTGTGCACAAGGCAAGAGTGAATGTACAAAAGAACTTATACAAATGTACAATTTGACCTTGAGACCGGTCTCATTCAGTCTGTGCACTGAATGAGACGGGTCCTGTGAAGAGAAAACAGTATGTTATCATGTCATTCAAGACTTTATTATATCACACACAAAGGATCAAATTAAGGTTTCTCAGGCAAACTTAATTCTGGCATTTCCTAACTTTTCATAGCCTGATTTGCAATCTTAAAAATGTGCTTTTTAATGTAGTTTTTGTGTGTCATTTCCTAATTTTTTAATAAAGAAAAGTGAAAAAACATGTGGCATCATATAGCTACATCAGCAGGGTTGGAACCTTTAGATCCACTGTACCAACATCTGCCACTTGAGCTATCAAAATAACTGATAGCAAACGTAGGTTGTCATCCTCTATGTGGACCAGCATTAGGAGGGGAATGAGACACACACACACACACACAGAGTTTCTCTCCCATCTTCCAGTTCCAGTCTCACCAGATTCGTTTTCCCAATCTACTCCTTTCTCTCTCCACACTCTGACTTTTGTGCCCTCTTCATTCAATCAGACTGCTTCCCCCTCCACGCTGCCAGGGTGCTACCCCAATCCCAGTGCTTTCAAACAGTACTGCTTGGGTGCTAGTGTGTGTGTGTGTGTGTATGTGAGAGACAGAGAGTTGTGGGAGAGGTCAGTGTGATAACAGGAGATCCAGGGTCTTTGCTCTCAGTTCTGGTACCTGGCCCCATTCTAGTTTAGAGCAGCCAATAGAAGGAAAGTCCTGCTGAGCTCCTTTAGCTCTGGTCTGGAGTATGCTCATATGCTTTGTAGGCATGCACAGTCTGGTTAACACTAGGACCTCTGAGGGGAGGGAGCATGCTCAGAATCATCAGAAATTTTAACAGAAAATTTGAAGAAATCTCTACTGAGCATAAGTGAACTGTGCTCTCCCCGCCCCCCTGCCCTAAGGCCTATAACTTGGCCACATTTGGTTGGATTTTCACAGGCACATCCCTGATGTAAAGACTACCCTTCCTGCCAAATTTCAAGTCCCTACTCCAAAGCATGGAGTCACTAAAGCTGCTCAAAGAAAAGGTTGACAGAAATTAAAGTATTGTTCCTAGCCCCATTCTCGGAAACAACTGAATAATTTTGGCTGAAATTTTCCAGATAAATACAACCTGAGGCAGACACCTGGCCTGGAAAATTTAAGTCTAAATGGTTTAATTTTGGCAAACAGCTGAAAACAGGGTTTTATAATGAGAAATGTTGTGCAACAATAATAATAGGAGGTGCTACAAGCCCTCCTATAATTTCCACCATAAGAACAGCCATACTGGGTCAGACCAAAGGTCCATCTAACTCAGTATCCTGTCTTCCGATAGTGGCTAATGCCAGGTGCCCCAGAGGGAATGAACAGAACAGGTAATCATCAAGAGATCCATCCTCTGTTGCCCGTTCCCAGCTTCTGGCAAACAGAGGCTAGGGACACCATCGCTGCTTATCCTGGCTAATATCCATTGATGGACCTATCCTATATGAACTTAGCTAGTTCTTTTTTGAACCCTGTTATAGTCTTGGCCTTCACAACATCCTCTGGCAGAGAATTCCACAGGATGATTGTGCGTTGTGTGAAGAAATACTTCCTTTTAATTGTTTTAAACCTGCTGCCTATTAATTTCATTTGCTGACCCCTAGTTCTTGTGTTATGAGGAGTAAATAACACTTCCTTATTTACTTTCTCCACACCAGTCATGATTTTATAGACCTCTATCATATCCCTCCTTAGTCGTCTCTTTTCCAATCTGAAAAGTCCCAATCTTATTAATCTCTCCTCATACGGAAGCTGTTCCACACCCTAATCATTTTTGTTGCCCTTTTCTGATCCGTTTCCAATTCCAATATTTTTTTTTTGAGATGGGACAACCACATGTGCACAAGGTATTGAAGATGTGGGCATACCGTATATTTATATAGAGGCAATATGATATTTTCTGTCTTATTATCTATCCCTTTCTTAATGATTCCCAACATTCTGTTTGCTTTTTTGACTGCTGCTGCACATTGAGTGGATGTTTTCAGAGAACTATCCACAATGACTCCAAGATCTCTTGAGTGGTGGTAACTAATTTAGACCCCGTCGTTTTGTATGTATAGCTGGGATTATGCTTTCCAATGTGCGTTACTTTGCATTTATCAACACTGAATTTCATCTGCCGTTTAGTTGCCAGTCGCCCAGTTTTGTGAAATCCTTTTGTAGCTCTTCGCAGTCTGCTTGGGACTTAACTATCTTGTGTAGTTTTGTATCATCTGCAAATTTTGCCAGCTCACTGTTTATACCTTTTTCCAGATCATTTATGAATATGTTGAATAGGACTGGTCCCAGAACAGACCCCGGGGGGACACCACTATTTACCTCTCTCCATTCTGAAAACCGACCATTTATACCGACCCTTTGTTTCCTATCTTTTAACCAGTTACCTATCCAGAAGATGATCTTCCCTCTTATCCCATGACATCTTACTTTGCTTAAGAGCCTTTGGTGAGGGACCTTGTCAAAGGCTTTCTGAAAATCTAATTACACTGTATCCACTGGATTCCCCTTGTCCACATGCTTGTTGACCCCCTCAAAGAATTCTAGTAGAGTTCTTCCCAACACTTAGCTCTGTTTGTTGTTTGCTGCTTTTTGAAGATAGCTCATTTTGCTGGTTTGATAGTAAAAGGGAAAAAACAAATGTTTTTAAAAAAACAGGATATTACTGAGACTGTATTTTTTGCATGTGTACATGCGCCCCCCCTCCCCCCGCCAGCATCAAAATTAATGGAAGATTGAGTATATAGCAATATTCATTCATTTCATTTACAAAAAACTAATGTGTTTAATTATTGTAATTGCATATTATTCATATAATTATTTTCAACTCATCCCCCTAATTTCTCTCAAAATTCCTTTCTGCAGTATCCTAAAGTCACTCCAGCTGTCATCACTGCTCTTTCTTGAAGGTCAAAGCTTAAAATAACGGACAAGCCTCTGTAACCTAGCAATCATTTTCTGCTTTGTGGTTGTTCCTTCTACATTCCATTCCATAAAATGTACAATTATACATGTTTGAAGTTATTTCTATTTGCCCTTCATGTGACCTGAGGATGCTGGATACACCAGATTGTTCATTTTTATACACAAGTGGTTACAGTTATGCAGCTTGTTAAACTGAAACTGCAACACATGCAGAAATTTTGGACACTGTGTTTTGCAGACAAATTAAAATGTCATATAAAATGTTGTTTTGTTGACAACAGGAATAGATTTGCTCTAGGCCAGAGATTTTGAAACTTGGTTCGCAGTTTGTTCAGGGTAAGCCCCTGGCGGGCTGTGAGACGCTTTGTTTACCTGAGCATCCGCAGGTACAGCCGCTCACAGCTTCCAGTGGCCACAGTTCACCTTTCCCGGCCAATGGGAGCTGTGGGAAGCAGTGGCCTGGCCTGCAGACACTCAGGTAAACAAAGCGTCTTGTGCCAAAGCCCCTGCCAGGGGCTTACCCTGAACAAACCGCGAACCAACTTTGGGAACCCCTGCTCTAGGCTGAGGGTTTTTTATTCCAGTCCAGCTTTTTCACAAAATTGGAGAATTTGTGACACAGGATCTTTCATATCCCAAGGAATGTAAACATCCAGCAACTTTGAAATATGATTTGAAGGGGAAAGAAAGTGAGAAAATCAAACATTTAACAGAACTTAGATAAAACCTTTCTTGCTGCTGATATACATTCTACAGTTTGAGAGAGATCATTTCTCTTCCTGGCTTATATCTGTCTTCTCTGCTAACTTGAATTTGTACATTGCATTATTGTTAATAGTAGTGGTTGTATTGCAGAGGTTCCTAGAGGCTCCAATGTGCTAGACCCTGTACAAACATGGTAAGAGATGGTTTCTGCCCAGAAGAGTTTACAAGCTAAACAGACAAGAAAAATAAAATAAGTATTTTTCTCCCCATTTTACACAAGGGAACTCAGCCACAAAGGCTCAGATCCACAAAGGCCTATATACCATTGAGGGCCTATGCCAAAGAGATTGAGTGACTTGCCCAATGTCACACAAGGACTCTTTGGCAGGCCTTGGATTTGAAATCCCATAGACTCATAGACTTTAAAGTCCGAAGGGACCATTATGATCATCTAGTCTGACCTCCTGCACAATGCAGGCCACAGAATCTCACCCACCCACTCCTGGGATAATCCTCTCACCTATTTCTCAGCTATTGAAATCCTCAAATCATGATTTAAAGACTTCAAGGTGCAGAGAATCCTCCAGCAAGTGACCCGTGCTCCATGCTGCAGAGGAAGGCGAAAAACCTCCAGGGCCTCTGCCAATCTACCCTGGAGGAAAATTCCTTCCCGACCCCAAATATGGCAATCAGCTGAACCATGAGCATGTGGGTAAGACTCACCAGCCAGACACCCAGGAAAAAGTTCTCTGTAGTAACTTCTAACATCCCATCACCAGCCATTCGTCCTATTTACCACTGATAGTCAAAGGTCAATTAATTGCCAAGATCATGTTATCTCATCAAATCATCCCCTCCATAAACTTATCTAGCTTAATCTTGAAGCCAGATAGGTCTTTTCCCCCACGGCTTCCCTAGGAAGGCTGTTCCAGAACTTCACTCCTCTGATGGTTAGAAACGTTCATCTAATTTCAAGTCTAAACTTCCTGATGGCCAGTTTATATCCATTTGTTCTTGTGTCCACATCTTCTCCTGAGTTCCCATCCAGAGCCTTATCAACAAATGCCATCCTTCTTTCATTGTAGTCCTCTTCCTTCAAGTGAGTAAAGCTGGATGGGGTTTTCCTAAGAGCACAACAATGTTTCTTCTGGTCTAGCTACAGGAGTCCCTACAGAATGAACTACTGGGGCAGGTTTGGAATCAGGGACTCTAATGATCCAACCAGCGGACCAAATTCGGTGATGAATCTTGATCACGTGCCAGGCATGTTGTGCATAGCTAAGAAGAAGGTCAGAAATACTTTCCCCTCTCTCCCTGCTGCTGCTTCTCCCCTCTCTGACCTCCACCGCAACTGAAATTCAAACCGGTTTAGATGTGAGGTTCTAATTTTAGCTCATTTCCAGTTATAACATGGGAGCAATGGAACAGGAACCAGAATCTTATCAGCTCTGTAACTGGAGTGGGGAGAGGGGAAACACTGGATCACCGTTAAATATATTAACACAATTAAGGTCTCTTTAATTATTCACCAGAAAGAAGCTTCTGGGAAATAGCAGTAAAGCCTGCATCTCACAAATCAATCCCTTAGTTATTTGCTGGGTCCCCTCTCAAAGCCCCCTCTTCAGTTCTTGCCCTGGACAGACCACCTGTGCCTGAATCCAGGTTTGCATTACTTCATAATCATTTGTTGAAACCCTTGTTTTATTTTGGCAAGCGTGATAGTTTGTGTCTGGATCCGTTTTTCATGAATCAAAGATGATAAAATTAAAGCTGAAGGACACAGAATTGCTCTGTGTTCAGTGAACATTGAGTTTAGTTTACTTGTATTGCAGAAGACATTTATGATAATGAAAATGTTTGCACAGCTATATTATAGCCACAGAATTCCAACTGTTGTAATCAAAATTGTGTCAGCACTTCCAGTCTCAGCCATGTTTAAGGTGTTATAATTTAGCAGGGGAAAAAAAGATTGCTGTCATCTAAAACTTGGCACCAAGCCTAGGAGTGATATTTTAAAACAAATTTCATAACAAAGTCTCATCTAGTCTTAAGTCTGACTGTGGAAATAAACTCACTTGGACAATACAGGAAACTAAATTCCCAGGCCTCGCCTCTTGCTTCCTGGGCCAACAAAGACAAATGCCACAAAGGCAGCATGCTGATCCCTCAATGGGAAGGGAACATTTCTTGTCACCCAACAGCAGCCTTTCTTATTGCTCATTCCTGCTTCCATTGACATCAATGGGAGCTCTACAACTGACTTGAATGTGAGAAGGACAAAACCCTTGCAGATTAGGGAGCATTATCAGCATGCAGTGAAGAGGCGATGGACAAACTTCAAAAGGTCTAGAGGTTCAGTTTGGGTCAATGCCGAGAAGATAAATTATCTGAACTCAGTGACATTCAAATCAGAGCTTTCATGAGGATAAGCTCTTATGAGAGTTCTGGGGTTTTTTTATGGCTTCAGATGAGGCTAGAAAAGTTGTTAGAATATGTTCTCTTGTATTACTGCAGCATTTCCAATCCTGTCCAGAAAGGGGAAATAAAAATGTACATTTCTCAATCCCAAAGAAGATTTGGTTAAAGTTGGATTTGAAGTGTTCGAAGAAAATAGTATAGCTTCATAGATTTTTTTTTTTTTTTTTTTTTAAGGCCAGAAAGGACCATTATGATCACCTAGTCTGATCTCCTGCATAATGGAAGCCATGGAATTTCACCCATTGACTCCTATATCTAGCCTATCAACTAATGTTTGAACTAGAGCATATCTTTCAGAAAAGCATTCTGCCTTGATTTCAAGACTTCAAGTCATAGAGTATTTACCACATCTGTTGGGGAGGTATTCCAGTGGCTAATTACACTTGGTGGTAAACATCTGTGTCTTATATCTTCTCCTTGATACAGTTACCTCTTACCGTCACTTCAAAAAACTAAATAGATTGAGCTTTATACGTCTCTCAGTGTAAACCATGATTTTTTCTGTGCTATTTATCACCCACGTTTTTGCCACATTTAAAACTGTGGCCTTGATCTTGCATTTAGCATGCAATGAAATGTACTTGCATAAGTAATCATGAGAGTAAAGTTATGCTCATGATCAAAAGTATGGCTGGGATTGGGGCCTCACAGGGTGATTTCTTTAGAGCAGGGACAATGTTTATTTTTCTCTGTTTTCTGTGAAGTACCTAGCATACCTTTTGGGAACTCTAAAATAATGGAAAAATCATAATAATTTATAAAGGGGTCTTGATAGAAGGACATGTTAATGTATGGTGTGTTGGGGAACAGGTGGGAATTCCCTTCATCATTGTTTTTGAGAGAAATAGCCGAAGATTGTATTGTCTTTAACTATAGAGGCAATAGATATAATAAGATGATAATTTTGCCATAGAAGTTTGTCATCCGTGAAGGAGACAGCACAGATCAACAAATCAGTGACTGAGGGAAAATTAAGGCAATGTTAATACCTTTGATCCAATTAATGTCAGTAGAGGAAAAATAGCTAATGTTCAGTTCCTATTCCCATTTTTTATCACAAGAAAAAGCAGAATGGTGAGTAAGTGTGTCATACATAATGCACTGACCTTTTTAGTAATTTGGTTAGCTGGTAGCTGTAATTCTTTACCTGTTTACAAGTTCGCTGACTTGTCAGACAAGAGTGGGATGGCCAGCCAATCAAAGTGCAGAGAACTGAAAAGGTCAAAGTAGTATTCTCTTATAGCATTCTATTATATTTGACATGCTATTGTTAGAAATTAAATTTTTTATGCCTCCTGTACTGGACAGAGACAGTGAAGAGAACAGGAAATGACACCTGATTCATCTATTGTCCTGGCAAAATCTGTAATGAGTATGGGATATAGTATAACCATTCTTCTTATAATTTCAAGATTGTAATCTGCTGAGCCTCCTCTTTGTCACATCTGATTTGCTCCAGAGCATGTTACACAAGACCACATTTCTATTCCGTGGTGGCAGCCTGAAGTTGACAAGGATTATAGTTAAATTGCCTTTGTAATTCATATGCACTAGACTGGAGACTATATATTATCTAAGTGGAGAGAAGGAAATTAATTGGTTGAGCTGGGTAATTGATAGAAAGAGTTATATATTCTCTGCTTACCTTTTTCAACCTTTTTTCAAGAGTATTCAGATTAACATCAAACTATGACAAGGAATCAAAAAGAGAAGAGGAGAAAATAACAAGGTACAATTAAGTGATATTCCAAAGAGCTGCTAATATATTGCAGCAATGGGTATAGGAGGAATATTGGTGACCCCTAGAGCTGATTGAAAAACTTTGATGGAACTGTTTTCCATCAGAAAATATAGTTTTGTAGAAACTGAAATACTTCACAAAATTGTATCAATTTTGCCAAAATTCCATTTTGGAGAAAAACTAGAAAAAAACATTTTGACGTTTTTGGAATGACACATTTCAATTTTTCATTCTGAAACACCTTTTTGGTTTTTTAAAATTTTGTTTTATATTGTATATTATAAAATAAAAAAAGGGAAAATTGCAACACAACGTTTAATCTGATCTGAAACAAAATTTTCAGCATATTTAGTACAATAAGACACTTATTGGGTTCCTACCTCTCTTCTCAAATTCCTTTCTAAAATAAACAATCTTTTCACACTTAAAGTTGTGCTAGGTCTCAGATCGAATAAACAATACAACAAGCACACATTTTCTCAGAGTTTGTCTACACGGTGCTTTGGTCTGCACTCGAGTAGTACAAATTATAGTGTGCACTAGCATGTGGAGCACCAACTGGCCTGTGTGAACCCTGCTAGCATGCACTAAAGGTTCCCGAACATGCAATAATGACCTCAAATAAATAAATAAAAGCCCATCTTGAAATGTGTAAGATATAGAACCTTTTTATGTTACTGAGCTTCATTAAGATAATGTCCATTCTACAACAAAGGGATTATACTTTTTCCTAGAGTCTTCATATCATGTTAATGTTTTAACTCAAATTTTATTTACAGAGCAAGCACCAAGTACAGTCTCTCTCTAGTGTCATTTAATACAGGAAGTTCTGGGGAAAGCAACCAATCTGTCCTGTAATCAATCTATAGTACTAAGTATTTTCTGCCAAAATTCATATTATTTCACAGCTCTAAAACATCGTATACTTTCAACTCCACCTTTGTACCTGAGGTAGAAGTCAGAATATCTCAGATTTAAATGATGCAGCTGAAGTGGCATCCAGCACATTTGGTGGTGGGTTTTTTTCTCCTCACAGTTGTATAACTTTAATTGGAAATGTTTCACAGCAGTGTAATTTCCTTCCTAGAGTTTTATTAATTAAATGCGAGTATAGGCTTTTCTAGTGTCATGCTTTTAAATGGCATTTAGGTGATCTGCAGGGGATGAATTGATTTGTTATTAAAATTTACAGACATACATTTTTGTGTTTGGTATGTCTGATTTCCTTAAGAGAGCTCTTATTTCACAGCCAGGAGATTTTCTTTAGATAAGGCCCCCAAAACTATACTCAGGGCCGGTGAAAAGCAGTTTCGCACCCTAGGCGAAACTTCCTTGTACCAGCACTGCGCTCCCCCCCAGCTAACACTGCTCTCCCCCCCCCACCGCAGCCAGCTCCCCATCCCGCGTGGCAGCTCCTCAGCTCCCCGCCCGCGGGGGCGGTGGCGGCTAACCGCCCCCTGCCCGCAACAGCCAGCTCCCCATCCCCCCGAGGCAGCTCCCCGCCCACGGGCCCCGTCAGCTCCTCAGTCCCCCTCCCGCGGGTCGCGCCGGCTCCCCGCTCCCCCTCTCCCCGCGGCAGCTATCCTGCGGGCCAGGGCAGCCTCCCGCCCCGCCCCCCGCCCACGGCGGCCGGCTCCCCACTTCCCCCCCCCGCCCCGCAGCAGCTAACCCGTGGGGTCCGGGGCAGCCTCCCACCCCCATGCCCACGCCCGCAGCTCACCTCCACCGGCGCTGCACCAGCAGCTGCCGCATCGCCTCCTGGGAGTCGCCGCCCCCATATGCCGGTGACTGCGTAGGGTCACCTAATGGAAGTGCCGGCCCTGACTATACTAATTCTTCTTTCGTTATTGGTTTCTGGCAAGATACAGTCTTTATAAAGCCACACTGCTTATTACTTTTCTATCTATCTTAGGTAGTTGTACTGCCCCCATTACTGTAGTTTCTGTGCTACTCACTACTTTAATGTATTTATCCTCACAACACCTCTGTAAAGTAGAGAAGTGCTATTATCCCCATATTTTTCAAGATGGGAAACCAAAGCACAGAGAGGTTAAATGACTTGCCCATGATCACACAGAGAGTCTGGGGCAGAGCAAGGGATCAAACCCAGGTCTCTGGTTATCTTGCTCTTGGTTCCATTCATCATCTAACCATTTAATTATTTTTTCTTTCTTAAAATTTTTTCTATTATTTTGAGCCCAACTTATCTGTTGAATAAAGCATGATAATTGTGAGGATCATGTTTTCCTTTTTATAAAACTAGTACTACATGTGTTGTTTCTCCAGTCTTCTAGTACTGCTCCAGTTTTTCATCGCTTCTCAGAACTAGTTGTCAGTGACAGGCACTCGGATTGCATGGTGATGAGCACAGTGTTAATGCACAGTACAGATTGTGCCCCTCCAGATGTGCATGTGAAGGATACACTCTTTATGTGGCTATTCCCCTGCCTGTACAGAAGAGAGGTCAGCGGCCTCTATGGCAAATCCTGCCTCTGGACTTGCGGATTCTTGTAATGGATGGATGAAGGTGCTGGGAAGAATGAGAGAGGCTGGACATGAGGTTAAGGGTATGCCCCTCATTCTCAGTGGAGCTTATAAAGAAAAAGCAACATAGCATAGGTTGTATTTCCGGTCCCATTGAGTTCCTTCCTTGGTAGTTATGCCTGATTAAGAGGTATCCCTAGAGTAGCCATGGCTAGGGGGAGGGCCTATTAATTCAGCTCCAGTGAAACTGTGCTACCAGAGCCAGAGCAGTTGAGGGCACAAAGACAGTGGGGAAAGCCCTGGCCTCCTCAGTGATCTCCATTCCCAGTTACACATCAACTTGTCCCAATATTTCTGAGGCTTAAATTTCTGAAGCATACTCACAGGTGTCAAATATATGTGATGTAATAGTACCAGTTGCCATTTCACCTTTTGAGTCTGATAGATCTATAATTTTTCTCCCATCAACTATTAAATCTCAATAAGGTATTTATTTCTTTTATATATTCCTCCTATTCAGATTGAAAGTATAATAATACATTCTCATTAATATTTACTAGAAGGTTATAGAGGGCAGATGTCTGATGTATATAGTAATACAGCTCTACTTGAACAGTGTTCTAAACAAAGAGCTCTGTGATGGAAGTTTTAAGCTGGCATTTAACATATTTTGCATGCACTGCCTCAGTTGGAGACACTGCCACAACTCAACCTTCACAAATCTCTCTCTTTTTGTAAATCCATAAATGACAAGCCTGTTATTCAAGCATAAATCTGCAATTCTTACCATTTCCCTTTTCAATCCAAGAATAGCAATTACACGCTTTCCCTGCAACAGTAGTGGATTAGTTATCCCACACACAGGGCTAGAAAAAAGCTGGTATGCTGTAGTATGGCATACTGGGACTTGTGGACAGCATGCCTACACTATTGTCTGTCAGCACTAGAGTTTCTTCATCTTCTCTGTTTTGTGCGGTCAGATGGAAAGGTCTTGTGGGAGGGAAGGAGCAAAGATAGAAACAGCTACCATTCACTGAAGTGTAACTTCCCTCTGGTTGCTTCTCTGAAACAATGGGAGTGAATGAAAAGATACAAATGTTAAACCTTTACTTAGTCACCTACCCTTTTTCTATGTATCACCCCTTTCTGATCATGTGAAAGCTGAGAAGCCCTTGAATGTGTGTGAAACAAGGCTTTTGGAAGTATATAATAAGCCTAAGGTTACTACTGCCTTCAGAGCAGCGACTTGGGCAGTATAAACTCTCTCGGGTTTCATGGGAATTAAAACATGCTTTGGCTTTAGGTTGGAGAATACAAAGCCTAAGGAAGAGTGCCTGTTTCTATCTGGAACATCCTTTTTTCGGCTAAACCCACCAGCAGTAATCATTAGACAGGAAGGGGAAAGGGTAACTGTTAAGCCATTTCTTTTTAGTTTAGTGTCTTGTGGAACTGGGGAACAGCAGATTACTGTGGGAGGGTGGGCTTAGTGAAGAGGAGAGGTTGGGTGCGGTTAGAGAAAGCTGCCTTTCCCTGGATCAACTCTGCCTTTCCCAAGGTAGGAATATTCCCACATTCTGAGTAAAGTGTGGATGACTCCTTGAAAGGCACTCACATTTGCTTCTTGCTGCTTTGGTGGCTCATAATGCAATCTGCTCTTGGGACAATTCAGATACAGGCCTGTGTGCTTTGACAACAGCTTATTGCTCCTGTGGGGATCTGTTCAATGATGAGAACCCAGTCTCCCAACAAATGGCTCCAACAGCCAAGCAGCTAAAAAGCACATGTATCCTTCTGGTGAGCAGGGAGAAGGTAAGAAGGTAGATGAGGAGCAGGAGGGAGAGCAAGAAAGCAGAAGGAGGAAAAGGAGATGGCAGAGACAAAAGGGGTGGGACAGACAAAATGGACAGATAAAAGGAAAGACAATAGAAACTTTACCATGAGATAAGAGACTTCTGGTTAATGGCAAGGATCACCCAGTCACCAACCCATCACAAGAGTAGCTCCAGCAAAAAGAGGTTGAGAACCAGTGTTTTAGCATTTCAGTGTGTAAGGGATGATCAGCATTTTGTCCCTACAACATGTGTGGAGTTGTAGTTTTGTTGTTGTTTTTGGGTGTTTGTTTTTTGTGCCACATAAAGGCACAACATCTGTTATTGGTTGGAGCAAACCAGTAGGCAGGGTTCTGCTGTAGGTTATGGCCTAGGGTCCTAGAAGAGGTTTGGGAACAGGGAAGCAAGAAATACAAACTGTGGTTATGTACTGACGGGCACATTTTTATAGCAGCTGAAGTTGACTGAGTCACTCCTTTTATAATTAAATGAACGTGTTATATATTTTCTTTTCTCTATGCATTTAATTAATCTCCGATTGTTAACTTGATAAAGCAAACTAAAACAAATGATTAGAAAAGCTTGTGAAGATTGTGATGTTTCATATACAATTTTATTTTTTTCCTTTTTTTTATTTTACAGGCAATAAATCCTGGCAACAACTTTTTAATACAACTTAGACTTTGTTCTCCATCTATTACTTGTTGCAACACATCCGCTTGCTGTGAAATAATGTTGGTGTTTGTTCTGTTTAAAACCCAAAACAAATACAACTTAATTTGTTAATTTATCAGACAGAAAAATAAAATATATTTCTAAGCGAACATACCTGTAGGAGTATTTTTCTAAACCATACTTAGTGAGCCCCCGCCTTCACTTCACAATAGCAAGTCAAAAACTATTATATAAACTGACCACTACAACCAGTAATAGAAAAACATTTCCTATATTACAGAAAAAATCTGGGGCCTATACACTCTGATGTTCCATTGATTTCAGTGAACATTCATTTAAAACTGCAGAAAAGAAATAAGCAGAGGGTGTTCACTAGCAGAGGGCTGCAGACAGAGTTCAAAGAAAGTGCACCTACAAGTTCATACCAATGTGTACAATAATTAAAACATCCATTTAAAATCAGATTTACTTACTGTATGTTATTCTTCATCTAAAAATTGTAAAGAAAAAGAACTAGGAAGTAAAGGCAGGCCGCAGATAGCCAATAGAAAAACTAAAGAGAATGACCTAAACTGTAAAATTGCAATAAAACAAAGAGAAAACAGGATCAGTCAGAGAGGTGAGAAAAGATTAGTTACAGGGAGAAATTTTTAATAGCAAAGGTTATGATATTCTAAGCATATAAATGTCTCTATAAAGCTGCAAAAGTCTTTACATATAAGTGAATAGGGTCTTTTAAAATGAATTACAATTATAATAAAGTTCTGTTTAAAATAATCTCAAATTATAGTTAAAAATGGTTACCAATATTTTCTCACCTAGTTAAACTGATTGTGCATGCAACCACCATCTTCATAGTTTCATTGCAAAGAGTCAAAGAATAAGGCATCTGATGAGTTTTTCCTGATGAAAAATAAACAGTGGCAGTAAAATAAACAAAATTTTGTAATGATGGTGTTTGCTGAGTAGCACAATTATGATGAAGAAAGTTCATATCAATTTATTGCAGTTAACATTTATTGCCAAATGGAGAGTATTCAGCATTGTAGTTCTGTTTCTATCAAACCCCGCCTCCATCCCCATCAATAGGTATACATGTTAAAATAATAATTATAATCCATTCAGGTTCCTTTCTTAAGTCATTATGTTGATAAAAATGGCGTTGAAAGAGAGCACCCTATTTATAATCATTTAAAAACAAGCCTTGTGAAGAGAAAAATAAACCATGGGATGTGTTACCGAGCCATTAGAACATTTTTGATAAAGAATAACAAGGAATCTACATTGAATTAAATGGGAACTCTGAAAGAGCAAAGCTAGCACCAGCTTCACTCTTCAGTGGATAGCAATTTTATTTTTTGTTTGTTTGTAGCAAGTTGGAAAAAGGCAAGAGTTGAAAAGCAAAACAATTGATTTAACTTTTCTAGGCCAGGAACTGAATACAAATAAATTGCTCTTCTTGGATTCATATTGGTGCTCTTTGAAAATAAAATAAGGAAGCTGTAAATGCTCGCACCAATCATTTTTTAATAAAGACTGATTGAAATTGCTGTTGCACGAGAAAGTCATATTAACAGTTATTACTGTGGTGTCTCATATCAGCTTTCTGTGTTCAGAGGAAAGATTTCTTACTTGAATGGATCCTGCTGCCTTCATAAGGCATCAAAATCTGTCAAATGGTGAGATTAGAATCCTAACAACTTGCAGATGACATTCAACCATAGCAAACCCTCATCCTTGTTGACAGTTTGTCTGGTAATTGTCTACAACACTGACATTTAGACAAGAAGAGGGCTTATGGAATGTATACACTTACAGAATGCAGCTGAGGCTAATCTTCCATTTATTTGATGCTTTTTTTTAAGTTTGGTTGCAAGCTTTCAAGGAAGGAAAGTCAGAACCTATCCTACTAAACCACAAACCCAACTTTGAAAATAGTTTTTCAGCAGAATTGAGTTAATAATTCATACCAAATAATTTTGCCTCATTTTCGGTTTAGAAATTGACCACCAGGGGATTGCTTGCTTGGTGTTTTTAATGTATTCATTATTCTGTTTTGTTCACATAATGTCTGAAAATAATTTTCTTGTAAACAGTTGTGTACATTTGATAAACATGAAATTTGAGCCATTTCAATTGGACGCATAGTACAGATGCTA
This sequence comes from Macrochelys suwanniensis, assembly GCA_033296515.1. NCBI lineage: Eukaryota > Metazoa > Chordata > Testudines > Chelydridae > Macrochelys > Macrochelys suwanniensis. Next base: position 46,731,545 of record CM065780.1, read on the forward strand.
TGTTTCTATTCCCTGTCTGGATGAGCATAACTCATGGAATCTGCTCATCTCTAATTTTTAGCCACCACATATGATATAATGCACATTGTCCACCATACTATTTTAAAAGTTGGGAATGGAGGGGCATAAAATGTAATGAAAGTTTCAAGCCGTCTTTCAAAGCCAAGTCTAGTTATCCTTTCCATTCCACATATAGAGGGAAAATAAAACACAAACAGCTTTCACTACATTCAGCCTGCATGAAGCCTAGAAAACCACACACAAAGAAAGAGTAGCAAATCCACTAATGTGTTAATTGGGTAGGTAGTCAGTCATTAATTAAAAATGATTAAATATTTGCAGAATATTTATATAGTACTTTTCACACAAGAATGCTTTTTAAGAAGCTTTATAATGGAAGATGCCTTGGAAATTTGTAAAGCTCATAATATGTTTCTTTATTGTCATACTTAAGTTTAAAAAAAGATTCTTTCCCTTCTTTTTAGCCTGATTCCCTGCATTTATGATTCTTAAATCAGACCAGCACTATGGATGTATCATACTAACAGCCTGTTTCTTAAATTAGGTTATTCTTTGACTTGAGGCTTTTGCTAGGTTATTGCTAATTGAGGCTTATAGCTCAAAACTGCAGGTAGAAAGCTGCTTTTTAAAATTTCAGTATGCCATTAAAGGCAATTGTGCTTTGAAAGCTGCTGGTAAACTGAATAATTCACACAGGATTCAGGTTATATAGGTTCATCAAGAAATCCAGGAAGCATGAAAACCCTACTGTGCAAAAGCTTCTTTGTGAAACTGTGTGTGTATACATCAAGAATCAACAAACCATCAGCTTTGCTTCAGAATTAAATGCTGTTTTTAAAAAAAACAGTGAAATTGAATATGAGGTTCTTGGGTAGGCAATGTACAAAATTATTTCTTCAGTTCCAAGTGTAAACCTCTCACAATAATATTTGGTTTGATATCAAGAAATATAACACATACATAAGAAATATTGATACAGGCACTTTAAAACAAATACCCACTCCAGTGTAGAAAGGGGGAAGATCTTTGTATAATCTTTTCAATCATTGTTAACAGAAAAGGAGAAATCTTATACTCCGTTAGTAGCTGCCAGCTCCAAGAATATTTAATGCAATGCAAGGGGTTAGTCGTCCTACTGTACCCATGTGACTGATGGCAACAGCGACCACTGGTTCTTAAAGGGAAGAAGCTAAGCATTTTCAAACCTGCACCAGTGGGAGAAGAAACTTTGTTGAAAACCATCAATGCAAAATACTGGGAATCTGGGATATTTCTAACTCCAGAGATCACATGACAGAAAGCAAACAAAGAAGCAAGGATTGGCCTGCAGAACTTGGAAGTCTGTTTGATATAGGAAATTATGAGAAGTGGAGCTTTTTGGTTTGAGGGACTTTAGGCTTTGAATGGATGGGATATGGAAAAGTTTGTGTTGATGGCTGGGGAAGGGAGTGGATGTGTTACTGCAGATTGTTTTGTGTCTGCTCTAAAAGTTCAATTTGGTTGCTGTAGTGAGACAGCTGTAACCCTTTGATTGCCACCCTCTCAATGATCCTACAGTGGCCGTGGTTAAAGTTTGCATGGTCAAAATGGGTTGCAGACCCCACAAATAAATTTTCTACAACTCCAACTGGATTTCTGAGGGATGCAAATTTCAGCCCTGCCTGTAGGGAGGAACCCCCTTTTGAGTGGCTGTTTTCCCCTACTTTCTCACCTCCTGGGGATTCAACAGCCAGTCAAGACTCAGATAGTGCTTTCCCCAACTTCAAGAACCACCATCCTCACAGAAACTGAAAGAAGGGAGAAGAAAGAGACTAATAGTTCAGAGAAGCTCTGCTCCCTCCTTCCCCCTCCCTTCCTATGAGCTACAGGATGGATTCTCTTTTCCTCATCCATTCCTGCAACACCAGGCCTGAGAAGGAGAAAAAGGGATCATGCTGCAGCCCTACCCAAGCCTCAGGGGTGGGGGTGAAAATCCCCAAGCTTTGCAGGAGGAACAGAGGTGAGGCTGAGTGGTCAGAACTGACTTGTGATGTCGCTTCCATTTAGTTAGAAAATGATAGCCACACCCACACACTTTTGTCAGACCACTGTGAACATGGGAGGGTGGAAGAGTGCTACTGAGCGCTAAGGATCTGAAAACCCAGAGTTAGGGTTGGTTGTGACTTCTGTGGTAGTGAGTGAGCAGCTGGAATGCCTTTCATATGACCTCTGTCAACATGGTAACTGAAAGGTAAATAATTACCCAACAGCTGTAGTCTTTCAGTAAATATTCAATGATCAGACTGTAAAAGAGATGCTAAAGTACATAGGACAGCAATTTGTATAAGACAGTACCAATGGAAGATGTAGGGAAATAACCCCCTAACTAAAAAAATAAACATTTTCCAACCACTGTTGTGACTCCCCCTGGATCAGTCTGAATCAGTGCCATGTCCTCTCCGTTGTTATTTACCATACTCCCAATTTTTGTGTTATCTGCAACTTGATTATTTTATGTTTTCTTCCAGATTGTTGGGAAAAAAAATGTTAAATAGCATAGGGTCAAGAATGATCCCAGTGGGACCCCCCTGGAAACAGACCCATTCAATGACTATTCCCCATTTTGAACCCCAACAGGTTCAAACAGTTACATTTTGAAACCCAACAGTGAGCCAGTTTTTAATCCATTTACTGTGTGCCATGTTAATTTTATATCATTCTAGTTGTTTTAGTCAAAATGTTTGGCGGTACCAAGTCAAATGCCTTAAAGATGTCTACATAAAGACTATTTACCTTTAACATGTAATCTACCAAAAAGTTAGTTTGACGGGATCTATTTTCTATAAACTCCTGTTGATTTACATTAATAATTACATTACCCTCCTTTATTTCTTTATTAATTTAGTCTTATATCAGCTACATCATTTTCTTGACCTGAATTGATAGACTGAAAGGCCTATAATTACCCTCCTCCTGTTTAATCTTTTTAAAAATTGACACAACATTAGCTTTCTTTCAGTCTTCTGAAACTTCCCCAGAGCGCCAAGAGTTATTGAAAATCAACATTAACAAGCTCGTCATCCAGCTCTTTAAAAACTTGTGGATGCAAGTTATGTGGACCTGCTAATTTAAAAATCTTTAACTTCAGTAGCTTCTGTTTAACATCCTACAGACATACTAGTTGAATGGAAAGAATGTTATCATCACCATATGATGAGACTATATCATCTGTTTTTTCCTCAAATACAGAACAGACATATTTATTGAACACTTCTGCCATTTCTGCATGATTATTGATAATTCTGTCATTTCCATCTAGTAGTGCACCAATTCCATTTCCAGGATTCTTTTCGTTACTAATATAATTTTTAAAAAAAACCTTATTGTTCTTAACTTTGTTGGCTATTCATTTCTCCTTGTGTCCCTTTGCTTCCCTTATTAATTTTTTACAGTTTCTAACTTCTGATTTATATTCATTACAATCAATTATTCCTTTCTTCCATTTGTTATTACTTTTTTACAGTTGCCTTTATTTATCCTCTAAACCAGGCCATTTTATTAACAAGTACAGTCTTCTTCCTTGATTTTGGGATTGTGGCTTTTTGGGCATCTAGTAAGGTGCTCTTAAATTATTCCCAATTATCATTCACATTTGTCTGATTAAATTTTTCCTCCCTGATTTGGCCCATAATTGTTTTCAGCTTTGTGAAATTGGCCCTTTTAAAGCACCAAGTATAGATACATTATTGGTTACTTTATTCTGCATGCACATTATAAATGTGGTTGTCATGATTGAGGCTAAGATTTTGTCATGCATCTTTTTAGTAAAAGTCATGGACAGGTCACAGGCAATAAAGAAAAATTCACAGAAGCCCATGACCTGTCTATGACTTTTATTAAAAAGATGCATGACAAAATGCATACCACTCGGGGGGCCTGGCTCAGAACTGCAGGGTCCCCCCACCACTAGTGGCTCCAAGCTCAGGGCACCCCCACCACCTGAGGTGGCTTGGAGGTCTGGGGTTCCCCTTCCGCCCGCGGCAGCTCCATGCTCTGGAGCACCTCGGCCGCCCGCAGGGCCAGGTGATGCGGGCCATGCCTGCTGGCAGCAGCGGCTGGGAGCTCCCAGGGGTCCTGCTGCCCACAGCAGCTGGACACTTGGGGTCTCCCCACTGCCTGGGAGCTCTGGGCACCCCTGCTGCCCTCTGCGGCTGGGAGCTCGGGCCCTTGCAGTTCCCAGCCACCAAGAGTGGTGGGGGACCCTAGAGTTCCCAGGCATGGGGGGCTCAAGTCACGGAGGTCTCTGGAAGTCACAGATTCTGTGACCTCTATGACAAAATCGTAGCCCTAGTCATGATCATTTGTACTTATGCTACCATTAATATTTAGTTCTGTAATCAGTTCTTCCTTATTTGTTAGGACAAGGTCTAATTTTCCTATGTTGGCTGTAACACTTTTTGTGTTAGGAAAGTGACATCTATAATGTTTAGAAATGTTGTAGGACTGGCAGCATGAGACCTCAGGATCATGCAGTTTTTTTTCTTACACGTTATAGATAGGTGTGTAAGGAGGCAGTCCTCCTGTTCCCTAGCATGATTTGGTGGTCAGTAGCAGACACCAACTAGTAACCTAACCATAAGAATCCAAGATCATTTTCTTCCAAGTCATCAGTGACTCAGAAAGAGGTAATGCTATTTTTGACATAGAGTGCTACTCTCTTCCCCTTTTGCCTGCTCAGTCCTTCCAAAATAGGTTATAACCTTTGATTTTAACATTTCAGTTGTGTGACTCATCCTACCAGGTTTCAGTAATATCAACCAGATGGAATTTGTGCTCATAAATGAGCAACTTCAATTTGTCTTGTTTGTTACCCAATTTCCTTGCATTGGTGCATAATGTTGACCGTTGACTCCGGCCTCATCTTGGAAGGTATATGGTTTTGGGTAAAATATAATCTATTTGCTAAGCATGCATATAGAAATAATGGAAGTTATTGAAGCTGTATTAAAAGTAGGCTTGGCTATCAGTTATAAACATTAAGTGTTAAGGGCTTAGAGTGAGACCCAGTAGAAGCTGGCATAAATTAGCATGAGTATTGTTTGCTTGACCTAAGGTTATAACATTTAGCAATATGTATCTTGTGGTTAGTACGTAAACCACAAATAAACATATGGTAGTATCTTAGGATACTTTTTCAATAAGGTAATCATGGAGGTAACTATACTGACATATTGAAACTATTGGGACATTAATTGAAGCAAGTGAGGTGTTAACAGTCAGAAGTTTAACTATGGTTAGCCAGTATACTACACATGGTTAGCCAGAAGACCAAAGACCAAATCCTTATCAAATGTGGTTGCAGACATGTATGGGTGTAATAGGAAAAGGTGTATCGAAGATGAGGTTATCCAATCTCTTGTTGGGGCACTAGGAAGGCAACATGGGACACTCGGGTAGGAAGCCTGGCCCCAATGCCTTTCTCTCAGGATGATCTTCACTTACGTTTCCTTCCATTTTGTTTCTAATGGTCTTCACAAGGTTGTAAATATGTACAATCTAGGAAACCACTTTATTGTATTTGTCTTATTCTTATGTATATTGATTTTTCCTACAATTTCAATTATATCTGGCTTTATTAACTAAAGCTCATAAAGTTTCTGTATGTGCTTTACTAATTTCATCTTCTTAATTAACTTTAAGTAGCTACCGAAAAATAACCTGTTATTTGTGACAGGTGCATCCTAGATTAATCCCAGGTTACTATAGACAATTCATGTCTTTTTTTCCATGTCCTTGGGTTCCTTGATTTAATTTTCTTCTCAACAGCTCAATTTTGTGCTAAGTGATTATATCTTCTCTCTTTTAGCCCTCACTGTTTGCTATTGATTTAACCATGTCCTGACTACTCTATTTAACCTCTCCCTGAGTATGTTGGTCCCGTGTCTACTGAGGTGGAGGCCATCCAAACTGTACAGCCTCTTTCCCCATAAAAGGTGAACCAATATTTCACAAAAAAACAAAACCCTACACCACTCACCTCACCAATGATTCACTTCCAGTATCTTCTGTATTTTCTCTTCCTTAGCTTATGGGCCAGGAAGGATCTCAGTGAAGACTGCTTGAATATTTTTCTTCTTCAACATGCTCTAAGTTCCCCATGGCGATCTATTGGCAACAGATTTACCAGAGTATGTTCTGAGATTTAATGACACTCATTTAAATAACCCACCATCTTTATCTCTCACTACCAGAAACACCGTTTATTCAGCTAAATAGCGGGTGGGAAAAATACTCTTCTCCCTTACTCTGGTGTAAGTTTCACTGAAGTCAGTGAAGTTACAATGGTATTAAAGAGGTGAACATTTAATGAGAGAGAAAATAGGGCTCAATATCTCTTGATGTTTACCAAACACCAGCACTGTGTTGTTGCTGAGAATGGTTTGGAAGGGAAATTCATGTGCAAACCTGAGACAATGAAACACACAATTTTTTTGAGCGAGAGAACCCTCCCCCACTTCAGTTTTACAAACCAATTTATTGCAGCTGCGATGCGGTGGATATCAAGGTGCTGACAGCAATTTTCAGGTGTTTTTCTTATTCAATTTCATTAAGTGAGAAACAGTGGGAGGCTGAAGAATGCCATAAGTGGTGGTATTCTTAAGGAAAACTAAGCAGCTGCCACAGTAGGCAACAGTTTTAAGTGGAGATCTGTTTTTCTTTAGCTATTGAAGATTATTTGGCTAATCTATCTGTGATGGTTGAACTTGTATTGTCATAGCAGACTCAAAGGAAGCACTTGTCCATCATTTAAATAGGGGTACAATAAGATCAAGCTAAATCACTGATTTGCCAATGGAAATATGTCATTGCCAGCCAGTTAAATTGTTGCAGGCTTAAACTTTTTACAGCTCTTCATATAAAAGAGGATAGGGAAGGGCTTCCTATCTGAAGGAGATGGGGGATGCTGAGGGAATGCGTAAAACATGTTTCTCAAGGATGAGAGGATAGTACTGAAACATTCACCCCAGTAATGTACCTGGAAACAGTCGAGTTAGGGCAGATGTAGGACCCTATACTTTGACATAAGACATTTAGGGCAAGTCTACACTACAGCACTACATCGGCTGTAGTGCCTTGCTATAGCATGTCTGGTGAAGATGCACTATGCCGACGGGAGAGTGCTCTCCAGTTGGCATAATTACTCCACCTCAGTGAGAAGTGGAAGCTATGTCAGTGGGGGAGCATCTCCCACCAACCTAGCGTCAGTGTGGACAGCGCAAAACTTGTGTTGCATGTGGGGGGAGGGGCTTTTTCACACCCAGAGTGATGTAGGTTATATTCACTTAGGCTGTAGTGTAGACCTGTCCTTAGAGAGTGGGGGAACTGAAAAGCATATTAAAAACATATGAAATATCAAACAAATATTTGTGTCTGAAGTTCCTAGGCAGGATTAGGAATTACGTTTGGAGGTTTATCTGTTTTCGTGAGGTTACAGACAAAATGAAGGTTAATTATTGATTATTTGGTAAGCTAGTTATATTTAACTATTGGCTTTTATTTATTTAAAAGCAGAGCGCCATATCCTCAGCTTGTGCACACTGGCATACTTCTACTGATTTCAGTGAAGCGCTGATGATTTAATGACAGTGGCCCAGAGGATTCTATTAATAAAAAGTAACCAACCTATGGTCCTTACCATTCTCACTGTTCAGAATGAGGGGTTTTGGACATCAGGAAGTACTATTTTGGGTTACAATAAATTGTATTCCTCTGTTACGTGTATTGTTGTAGATACAGGAAGGACTGAAATTGCTAAAAATGTTTTAATGTACATCAAACCAAGACTAATTATGTTCAGTTTAAAAGGAATGACATTTGTGAACAGTAATCTTATAATCAGAAACCCCTTCATGACAACCGCAGTTTCCTTTCCTGGGTTTAAAATTGCAAGTCCAAATGCATAGGGAAGTCCTAAAATCAATTTTCAATTTATAATACACAAATTGCAAGATACTTCACATTTGCATTGAAGCCATCTGTTCTTCAAGGGTAATTTTTAAGTGATTCCAGTTGCACCTGCTTTTGCTTTAAAAAGAGACTATAAACGGTATCCCCATTAGGTATGTTTTAGAGTAGGAAAGATTTAATATACCTTTACAACACAATTGGTCTGCATTCACTGTGAAATATTTTGTTTATGTAATGAAATCTTGGCTTAACACTTATATTACTTTGAATGCCATTATGGCACATAGCAAAAGATGAGAACCCCCATTTCTAGATAATGATCTAGAAATAGTAATGACCTCATGAATACTTGACATATCTTCTTGTAATCATAATCAGGATTAATCTGGGTTTCATGGTTGATATATAATATATGTAATATGTTAACTGCTGGATGTGTTTATTGAGCCAGTCTCAGCATCTGGCCATCAGAGGCCTAGGGGCACCCAGAGCATGGGGTTGCATCCCTGACCATCTTGGCTAACAGCCATTGATGGACCTATCCTCCATGAATTTATCTAATTCTTTTTTGAACCCAGTGATACTTTTGTCCTTCACAACTTCCCCTGGCAATGAGTTCCACAGCTTGACACTGCCTTGTGTGAAGTATTTCCTTGTGTTTGTTTTAAACCTGCCGCCTAGTAATTTCACTGTGTGACTCCTGGTTCTTGTGTTGTCTGAAGAAGTAAATAACATTTTCCTATTCACTTTTTCCACATCATGATTTTATAGACCTCCATCATATCCCCCACCCGCCCAGTTATCTTTTCCAAGCTGAACAGTCCCGGTCTTTTAAATCTCTCCTCATATGGAAGCCGTTCCACACCTGTTACCATTTTTGTTGTCCTTTGTATCTTTTCCAATTCTAATATATCCTTTTTTGAGATGAGACCGGAACTTCACATAGTATTCAAGGTTTGGGTATACCATGGCTTTATATAGTGGCATAATGATATTTTCTTTCTTATTATTTATCCATTTCCTAATGGTTACTAACATTCTGTTTGCTTTTTTGACTGCTGCTGAACATTGAGAGGATGTATTCAGAGAACTATACACAATGACCTCCAGATGTCTTTTTTGAGTGGTAACTAATTTAGACCTGCCATTTTGTATGAATAGTTGTGATTAAGTTTTTGAATGCATGTTACTTTGCATTTATCAACACTGAATTTAATCTGCAATTTTAGTGCCCAGTCACATTTTGTGAGATCCCTTTATAATTCTTTGTAGTCTGCTTTGGACTTAATTATCTTGGTGGCTTATCCTGGAAATCATTCCTGAAGCCAATCTGCCCAGTGCCTGTAAAACTTTAATAAATGGCTTTTTGCTTGAGGAGTGACATTGGTGTATTTTATATAGCACAAATAAAGACGATAACTTAACTGTACACTCACTGTTCCTCTTCCCTAATTTCTGTTTCCTTATTTGTTTACTTTTCCATCTTTAGACTATGAGCTTCCTGGGGCAGGGATTTTGCTACTTTCTCTGTTTTGAATGTGCCTAACACTCTGTGGAGGCTACAAAAAATAAATACTAAATAATAATATGATCCTTGTCCTTTAATTACAGTAGAGGTAAGCACCACTGTTAGCAGCTTCAGCAAAGAGGCCAAGGATTTGAATGAGTATGGAGAGCGGACCACCCTGTCTCTCTTAGTGAGGTGATCCGTTAAAGTTAGGATAGAAACACCATCAAAGCAGCAGCTGAGGAAACTTGCCTACCATTGCCATGCTGTACTATTTTTAGGAGGTCAGTCCTGAGACGTGTCAATCTCTCACTTTCAATAAGCACTAAACTCACTTTAGAAAACTTATTTTTAAAACCATTCCAAAGCGCCTTTTTGATTAGTCCCTCAACAGGTATAAATCAATGTAGCTCCATTGATTTCAATGCACTTAAGAAGATTTACACTAGATGAAAATCTGACCCTGGGAGTTTTGTCCATCCTTTACTGGATTAATAATATTCATTTAACTCATTTTTCTTTTTAAATGCATTCCAATGGACTAAAGTAGTCTCTGTGTGAATGTTCTATGCAAAACTCATGTGCAGAGTACTTCCTAGCAAACATAGCAATTCATTTTTGAAATTTTTTTTAGGAACTCTTGTAGTGGTATATCATTTTAGTAAGACTTTTGTATTAGTAACTTTATAAAACAAATAATATTACTGGCAATAAATACCTCCAAAGGAAACCTTCAGAAAGAGTTGAATGTGAGTGTGTGAGACTACTATATAATACGTTTAATGCTGTTAAGCACTGAACCTGTTGGAGGAGCACTGGCACCACTGGATTTAACCTTTTTTATTTGAGAACATGGATTATTCAGATCCCCAGCATGCACCTTGGATATGACCAGGAAGCAACAATAAAATCAGACATCTGTGTGCCTTCCAGATATTTACAGCTGATTAATCCGCAGACAGAATTAATTGTCTGTCTAATTTAGGGTTTTCTATAACACTTATCAACCTAGTATCTATGTGCTGAAGTCTGTGCATAGCAAAAGATTAGACCTCACCTTTTCTCCAGTTTTATGTGAAAAAAGTCAGTTTTCTCTGACTTTCTATCCAATATGGAAAGAGAAACAGCTACACATTTTTATTAAGATTAAAGAAGTCAATTTATTATTGATTAAACTGAATGAAGTATATAAATCTCATTACAGTAAGGGAATGGGGTGAGAGAGCCACAAGGAAATATATTATGGAACAGTTGTACCAAAGAGATACTTTTCCAATTCACTCAAAAACTGATTTCTGAGGCTGCAGAATCTCATTTCACTTTATACAAGTCCCGCAGATCTAAAAACTTTCATTTATCTGCCTCGGGGAAATAATATTTAATGCAATTATCCTAAAGGTTTCTTTGCTCTTATATTCTGAATCCAAATCATCTCTCCACCTCCTTGTCAATCTGCCTTTTTTAATACCAACACACTGAAGAAGAAATGTCTAACACTGACAATTATTCAAAGTGTGTTGGGACTGAACAATTGAGACCCTTTTTCTGTGAGCACTCATATTTCCTTTCAGAAGATGTCCAGTACATTCAAATATAATTGTATAAAGCATAGTTCATAGACATACCTCACAAAGCACACCAGTTGCAACAATGGACAGTGTCAAAAGTTATAAGGTCTGAGAATAGGAGTAGAAAGAAATCTTAGAAGTGTGAAGGGATGATAATATATTAAGTATGGTTATGATACTGGTTGACAGCTTATTACTTATAGGCAGCATAGAATAAGTAGTTTCAGAGCTGCATTTTAATAAAAGTAGAGAATCAGCGAGGCAAATGGAGACAGGTATATATATACCCCCAGCTACCTGGTGCAACAGCAGGAGCAAGAACACCAGAAGAGAGAAGGGAATAGGGGATCTAAGGTAGGATCTTAGCACTGGAGTGGAGAAAGCAAGAGATCTTGAATGATGAGAAATGTTTTTGTATTGTATATGAAATAATAGGGAGCAGTCATCCATGAGCAGGGTGATGTAGCTGCATTTGCATGTATTGGTGAGAAAATGTGTTGCAGCGCTCTGAAGAGACGCCCATTTGGTTATAAGTGAGCCTGGCCAGGAAACAAGAATTCTCTCTTGCCTTTTTTTTTTTTTTTTTCCCAATTTGTTTTTGTTCTGCATTAAAACAAACAAACAAATCATTAAAACACCCCTACTACCCCAGCCCCAAAAGCCAATAACCCAGTGATCAGCACAGTTGCCTGGGATGTGGGAAACCCAGATTAAAGTCCTTGCTCTGCCTGAATTGGAGCCAGGACTTTAACTTGAGTCTCCCACTTCCTTGGCTAATTTCCTAACCACCGGGCTATAGACTCAGACTATGGCTACACTAGAGAGCTTACAATGGCGCAGCTGCACCAGTGCAGCTATGCTGCTGCAAGCTTTCTAGTGTAACTACTCTAAGGCCTTGGCTACACTTGCAGATGTACAGCGCTGTGAGTTAAACCCGTCTTCGTACAGCTGAGTAGGGAAAGCGCTGCAGCCTGTCCACACTGGCAGCTGCCAGCGCACTAATGTGGCTACATTTGAGGCATTAGCAGCTGTATTGGGAGCGGTGCATTATGGGCGTTCAAGTGGCTGCAACGTGCTTTTCAAATGGGGCGGGGGGTGAGGAGGAGTGTGACAGGGAGCGTGTTGGGGGAGAGAGTGGATTTTTGGGGTATCCACAGAGTGTCAGCTCATTATCTCCTAAGTTTACACACCTCCACATCCCCGCCTCTCTCTCAATCACTGAAAGCAAGCAGCAGGGGCTTTGTTTGTTTTTAAAGAGCAGATAAAAGAGAACTCGGGGAAACGGAGCCCTCCCCTCCCCCACCCCCGCCGTTCTCTCCCGACCCCCTCACCCCCCCCTCGTCTCTCTCCAGGCCAACTTTGCTGCCGGCATTCCTAACGGAGCCCCCCGCCTGCAAACAGTAGCTGTGTTTGCTTTTTTTTTGTAAAGCAGCCACAGAACGGAGCTCTGAACTCCAACCCGGAAGTGCCGTTTCAAAACAAAGGGAGCTTCCGGAGGTAAGTTACTATGAATTCCCTGGCTACATTGAAGCAACAGCGTTGCCGCCACTACGCAACAACTGTTATTCCTCTCAGAGAGCAGAAGTACAAGCAGCTCTGTAACTGAGGAGATGCAGCGCTGCACGTGCCTTGCAAGTGTAGCCAGTTAGTGAGTTACAGCGCTGCAGGCAGTTTTATTGCGCTGTAACTCGTGAGTGTAGCCAAGGCCTAAGCCAATGGGAGAGAGCTCCTCTGTCATCTTAATTCACCATGAACAAGCAGCGACAGCAATATCGGCGGGAGAAGCTCTTCATCTGACATAGCGCTGTCCATACCAGTGCTTAGGTCAGTGTAACTTATGTTGCTCAGCGGGTGGCTTAGGGCTTCTCTTTACTACTGGCGTAAGTTGACCTAAGTTACGCTACTCTAACTATGTGAATAACGTAACTGGAGTCACCATAGACTAGGTCGACTTACTGCGGTGTCTTCACTGCGCTGTGTTGATGGGAGACGCTCTCCAGTCGACTTCCCTTACTCTTCTCGGAGAGCTGGAGAATTGGGGTCAATTGGAGAGTGCTCTGCTGTCGATTTAGAGGGGCTTCACTAGACCCATTACATCGATACCCGCTGAATCAATTACAGTGGTGTCGATCTCCGTGGTAGTGAAGACAAGCCCTTATTCACACCTCTGAGCAACATAAGTGGTAGTGAGGACATAGCCTCAGTCTTGCTTTCAATCTCTCCTGTTGAAGCTGTTCCGGTTTGTATAAATAATGAAATATTCATTTTGTGGTTGTGGGGGTGAAAGAGATAAAGAGAGAGATAAATATATTCTATAGACCTGTGTTTAGGCAACTCACCTGGGATGGAGGGGATTAGGTTCAAATACCTGCACTGAATCAGGCAGAGCTGCGATTTTAACCAGGGAGTCGCACATCCCAGTACAGTGCCCTAATCACGGGGTTATTGGCAATTTTCTGGCTCTCATTCTTTCTTTAATTTTGACCAGGGATTCATCGTGGACCACAGAAATTGTTTTGATGAATTGGCATTTTGTACAAAAAAAGTTTTGTCCAGAAAATCCCAACGAGCTGTAGTTGTAGGTGACACAAGGAGACCGCAGAGGAGAAGCTATTTATAGTAGAAAAAAAGGAGAAGTGACAAAGGCCGAAATTGTAATTCCAGAGGAATAAGCAGCAAGGAAGTGTCCTATGTTGGTTATATTAGGATGGTGAAAGGCAGACTTGCAGACTGCAGCCATATAAGATGCAAAAGAGCCGTCAAAGTAAAAGATGACTTCAAGACTACAGACAAGACTGCTAAAAGGTGGGCCAGAATTCAGAAGGGAGTTGTGCACTGGGTGTGACTGAAAGGTATGTTCCCTGATAGTGGAAAGGTATCATTAAATTAACAAAAGTTAAGACCAGTATTAATGTGCTTAAGACAGATGGGGATTGTGTTCAGGGAGGGATCCCTGAAAGGTTTAAAGGTGAGGTAGTCACATATGTGATCAGCATAAAACTGGTAGTTGAGGTTAAATTCTCAAATGATATGTCTGAGTGGGAAGGCAGAAGATAGAAAAGACAAGGGCTGAGAACAGAGTTTCAGGAAATCTGAGAGAGGAATGATCTAATATCAAGTAAATACAAATAATAAAATGAGCAGTTAGATACCATAGATATGAGCATAACAGGTGTGGAAGGGACCTGAGACACCAGCATAGACTTCAAAGTATACCAGTAGGATGGTGTGGCCAGTAGTGAGATCAAAGAATAGGGGTACGGTAGTGTGAGAGCGCCATGGCTAGCTGAGAGTAACTTTATACAAACTACCCTCCAAAAGGCCATTTTAATGCTCTAGTCGGTTAAAACTGGATTTGGATGGATTGAAAATGCTGGGGGCAGAATGCGGAAGGGGGCCAGAGAAATGACCACTTTTATAAAAATAAGAGTTTTGGATAGTTGATTAAGAGTTGGGGTTACAAATCAGTGAGTCTTTCTAATCAACACAAATATTTCATTAAACACTTAAACTTCATTTGTATTGCTGGAAGAAGTGAAATACACCAAGAAATATAAGCGATCTCTCTAGGGCACAGACAACAGAATTATTAATTGTATACATGTTCCAAGCAGTCACTTAAAACTTCCTGGGGTGAAAGTGCACTCATTCAAGTGTTTCTGATTGATCTGATAAAAGTGTAGGAGTAAAATCCACAGGGTTCCTCTATCCTGGCTGTGTGATGTTAAAGGAACATTGATTTTCATATGCTTGATTTTAGAAGTCTACCACATAACTGGAAAGCAATTTGGATAATAATAGAGAACAAAGACTTCACACCGTGGAAGGTTCAGCAGGTATTCCCTCTATCACACATTCTGTGTGTCATGCTTTCAGCAGCTCCTTATAGGGTAGATGGAGAACATGGTTATAATATACTGGTCCCATACCCCTCCCCATCCCCCACTCCCACAAGAAATGTCATGATCTTAAGGAAATGCTGTATTCACTCTTTACCTGCCAGTGTTGGTCCTGAATGGTAGGGCTATGAGAGAAAAGCCATGTGTGCTTACACATGATTATTTTATTGCAGGCAAAAATGCTTCAGTGTCAGAGTTCTCTACTGAAAAATAAACCTCAATAGGATGGACATGTGTACTTTAAAGCCCACATGTGTTCCACTTCGATGGATGTGCATTTTGTATTCATACAGACTGAAAGAGTTGAAGTTGATCAAGAGCAGACACAAGCTTAAAGAGCTTAGAAATCTGTGGGAGTTTGGAGGCCTGATGGCATGGGGAGGTGGCTACACATGATACTACTTTCATAGCCTGCCACTGTCATGACTTTGGTTAAGTAACACCCACCATTACAATTGGGTGATTTTAAAAAATAAAAAATTAAACAAGAATCAACAGTGCTGGAAGGACCTCCCATACCAGAAAAATGGGTGTGGTATAAGAACCTGAATAGAATAAGTGCAGCTGTGGGACAATGAACTAGTCTTGGTTTACTTGCTTAGATGTAAAAAAAATTTTCTGAGTCTTACAGAACGTTCAGCTCCATGTCTAATCAAACCAGGCCCCAGAATAAAGGTCCAGAAACCTTTATTCCTAATACAGCAATTTGATTCTTAAGTGTTGAAAGAAAACCCTGAAAGAAAAGTAGTTTCCTTTACCTTTAGGTTTCATTTTCTTTACACACTTACTTTACCTTGACAACTCCCTCCCCACAAGGTGTCCTTTCACTGCTGCAACTCCGTAATTTCTCTCACTCTGTATCCTTCCGAATGGAACAACAGGGCACATAGTGTTCCAGCCAGGGCCGGCTCCAAACATCAGCAAAGGAAGCAGGTGCTTGGGGAGGCACATCTGAAGGGACAGCATTCCGACCATTCCTGGGGCGGCACATTTCAAGGGACTTTTGTTTTGTTTTTTGTTTTTGCTTCGGCAGCTCCGGCTGCGTCGTCTTCTTTTTTTGCCACTTGGGGTGGCAAAAAAGCTAGAGCCAGCCCTGGTCCCAGCACAAGTTCTGTTGTGGGTTTGACAGAGGAAGCATTTCTTAAAATGACCCACATCTTGAACAACATATTCTGAGCATTCCTATGGCTGGTCTTGCATGGCTAAATAAATTATACTGTCTGCACATCATGCTCTCAAGCATGCATCAATTAGCCACTGCTCTGTTCTGTTCTTGGAGAGATGGCTAGAGGTGCCTGCTCCTTAAAACAGTAATGTCCTCTTGATCTTTAAGAATATTCCAAGTAAAGATGTGCTAATGAATCTGTCAAAGCTTTTCTGTTTTAGAACTTGTGGGTACCCGCTGATTCCCCCACAGTGCAAGTATTTTCAGATCTGACCTTCTAATTACCCATGAACATGACCAGGAAGGTGTAGCCAAGAGATCTGAAAAGGCAACAGATTTTTCTTTTAAAATTTGTAGTGATGTCTGGATTAAATTTCAGAAAAATGTGATCCAGGTATTGCACTATTGCCTGGAGCAATAGTGCAATACCTATCCTGCAAGAGATTTCTATACTTCAAGTGAATTATTATGGTAGCACTCAAAAGTCCCAGTCATGATTGTGCTGGGTACTGTATAAACACAGCTAAAGAGACAGTGTTTTCGCCACAGAGAAGGTATAATTTAGATAGGCACACCTGAGTTAACTAATATCCTAAGTTGTTTTTTTAAAAAGTGGTGTGGTTCCTTTAACAGCCACAATTAGTAAGTGCCTTGGTTTTACATCTCATCTATAAGATGGCATATCTGGCAAGACAGTATCCCTCACCCTGTAGTAGAACACAGGTTCAGTCTTGATCCAGAGGATAGCATGTCACTATATCACTAGATCTATTTGCTGCAGTATTTAGGTCTTCCTTACAGTTCTCCAATCCAAGTAAAGACAGAGCCTGCTCCTGGTCAGCTACCACAAAGTCTGATCCAACATCAACTAAAGACTTTCAGGGATTTCAGTGGGCATTGGATTATGAAATCATATAGGATTATCACACACTTTAATTGAGCCATAACTGAACCATTCTTGATGTTCTAAAGAGGTCAGATGATAATTTCCCATTGGTTGGTTGGTTTTGTTTTTCATGTGCTTTTTTGCTTCTGGCCAAAACTGGAAAGAAATGTGTCAAGAAACAACATAAAAAGACTTGCCTCGTGGTATTTCTGGTCTAACTGGAGGCTCTGAATTCACGAGGATGCTCCCACCCATTTTTACAAGCTCTGTGTTTCCCCCTTGGTGGGCTTCTGTGTTCCTCCTTGCTAAATAAGACTTGCTACTCCTGATCATTCTTTTGGCAGCTCTTCTTGCACCACATGCACCATGGGTAAAGGACCATGGTTGCCATTCCCTTGGGCAGTGGCAGCTCCTTGTGCGTGGCTCTGGCTGTGTCCCCTCTGCTGGCTGCTGTCAAAGCACTGGGAAGCAGCTGCTTGAATTGGAACTGCATGCCTAGTCTTAAGAAGCTGCGCTTCAGAATTGTCATGCTGCTTGTGATGGTGGGAGCTATGAAACAGTGCAGCAAAAAGGTGTGTGGCTGAGTTGCATGCTTGCATACCCACCCAGTTTGAGCCCTGTGGCTATCTCTAGTTTTATAAAACACATTTTCTACCTATATTTACATTACAAGACTAATAGTGAATTCACTGTCTCAAATATGAGGCCAAATTCACCTGGTGCCTGGCAGAAAGGATCTCCAAACAGACACTCACATGAGGGAAACCAGCATTAATATCCTGTGATTAAAGATTGTATCATCATGTTTATGCACAAGGTGGCTAAATTAAGGATCAGACAATCTTATTCTGGCAGATCCTTATCTTTGATTTTGCAACAAGAATATGTATAAACTGTGTTTATATGTATAAACGTGTGTGTGTGTAATTTCCTAAGTTGTTAAAAAAGCAAACTGAAAAGGCAGAACCCCCCTGCAAGTGTGACTCCTTTCTGCCCTTTCTCCTTGAACCTCTCCTTGTGACAGACTTGTCTTTCTTCCTATGTTTGGTTCCTCATCTCAGTTCCATTCTGTTCACCTACATAGTCCTTGTCTCTACTCCTCATTCTTCTCACCCCAATCCTGGTCTTCTTTCCCAGCAAGTCCTAGTTTCACCCCTGTGGATCCTCCATGTCCTGTCTCCCCCCAGTCCCAGTCTTCTTATCCAGACGTTCCTAGCTTCCCAACTCCCTTGCCACCCCAGCTCGTTTTCTTTCTCATTTAAACTGTCCCTCCAGTTGCCCCCCACCCACATTCCCCATCTTCACTGGCTCCCAGTCCTAATCCCTCTCCCCAGGCTCCTTGTCCCAGACCTGGACCCAGCATGGAGCAGCAGTTCAGAGCTGCAGTTGTAGGGAAAGTACTGCTCAGCCCTAGGCTGGAGCATGCCAAGTGTGAACAGAATCTTTGGGGTATTTAGCTGCTAAAATCTAAGAAGTCTCTATTGAGAATGTATACACTATGGTGGGTTTTTTTTCCCAAAGACATGAGTTTGCCAAATTTTGATAGATTTTCTTGTGGACAAGAAAAGACACATCCCTGACACAAAGGCCACTCCCTTGACAAATTTCAAGGGAAATCTGCTCCAATGCCAGAGGTAAGCAACTGATACATCTTACAATGGAAAGTATAGGCAACTTCAATAATGGACAGTGCTCCCAAGCTCACCCTATAATAGTAGATACAATATTATCTACCATAATAAATTAGACTAAAGCAGCCCCTCCTAATATTATGATTGTCAGAGACCTGCTTTAGATACACTTTGGTCAATAAGCCTATTGCTAGAGCAGGGATCTCAAACTCAAATCACCACGAGGGCCACGTGAGAACTAGTAAATTGGCCCAAGGGCCGCATCACTGAAACCTTTTCATACAATGATACAAAAGTATAGTCAAAAATGAAGAGTAATATAGCATTCTATTAAAAGTCAATGTATTAACTTTTTTTAAAAACTAATGCAAAGAGGGGTTTTAATGAAATATAAACACTCAGTAATGTTTGGAGCTTGGCTGCCAGTGGAGTCGGCACCTATGGTGGGCCGCAGGAAATAACTCCGCAGGCCGCATGTGGCCCGCGGGCCGCGTGTTTGAGACCCCTGTGCTAGAGTGTGATGTATGTTGAATCATATAATTAGGTCCAGGATATCTGTCATGTTTATAATGTTTGGTTTTGTTTCTTTATTTTCCTCCTCCACATTCTCCTCCTGTAACTACTGAACATAATGCTCTGGCCTTTAAATATCAAAAGTAGCCTTGTGGGCCTGGCTGGGTGTTGATGCCTGGGCATCATGCATGGCCTTACCTGCTTTGGAGCTCTTGGTCTTCTGATTTTTTCCACCATCCTTTTCTTCCTCATTTGTCTCCTTTAATTCTATCCCACCAGCCATAGCTCATTATTATTCTTTTTTTCTCTTGTGCATATAGTGCACAAGGCACCTCAAAAATATGATTAATTATTCATTAGCTTATGGAAGTGTCCAATAGGTATTGAATGCTTTCTAAACATGTATGAAAATACAGACCTGCTCCAAAGAAACTATAATCTAGAAAGACAAAAGGGAAAGGGTTGCAACATATAAGCAAGTCGAATAAGGCGACGATAGGTACAGGATTCATGATTTTTATAGGATTTTAGCTTCCTCTCTTTCCTACTACCAATCCCTTTTCCTCTCTTCAGCCTAGCAATCTCAAGTATATGTCCTTCTCACCAAGGTGGGTGAGGTAATATTTTTTTATTGGACCAAAGCTATTGCTCACCCACCTTATCTTTCTCACACCTTGGGAGCAACATGGCTACAAAAACACTGCATATTTCTCTTGCCATCTCTTTTCCACCAGCCCTCTGCAACAGGTAGCTGTGTGTGAATGAAGAGAGAAGCACATAGCCAAACAGAGAGAACCCTTAAGAGTTTCAGATGTGCTAAGGTAGCTTTCCACAGCTCCTGACATTGCCCCCTGCAGGGGAGAGAAAGGTCAGTCTCTCATGCCTTCTCTATATGTCTCCTAGTTGCCGATTTTTTTTCTTTTTTCCAGTTTAAAATAATATACATAATGTATGTAATTTCTAAGTAATTAACCATGGCTTGCATTTTTATAGAGGGCACATCTTTGGGGAGGAATGTGAAAGCAGGACATGGTAGGGTGCAAGAGGAACAGACTATGTCTGATGGCTACCCTTGTGGCCAATACAAGGGGGACCTGTAACACACACTCATCAGTGGGTTACATATGAACAAGAGAGGAGGAGTGGAAGGAGAATGGTGGTGAAGGAGACTAAGGAAATAAGTTTAGTTACCTGGTGGGGGAGGAATACTGACTGGTCCAATTAGGTGGCTAATGAAAAGGGAAGATGTCACAGGGGGTTCTCTCTGCTGGTGGCCCTGGTGATGTCCTGTCCTGTTGGTACTGGGGCCCATGAGGGCTCTGATGGGGGCAACAGGGGTTTTTGAAAGGCTGCCCATGAAAGACAGCCCATGAAAGACAGCAGCTGGTGCTGCCCTGGCTGGAGGTGCCGACATAGGTGTTTAAGCCACTGGGAATTACTGTCTCCTGACAGCGGTGCAGGCTAGAGGGCTCTGCTTACTTCTCCGTTGCCTTTCTGCTGATGGTAGTAATGGCTTATCCCAGGCTGCACCCACCACTACCTTAACCCTCTGCTTCTAATGTCCAGTAACACTTCCCAGCATGTTCCATCACATAGGGCCTTTGTACTCTCCAATATGCAGGGGTTTGTGACCTAGATTTCCTAGTGAGGCTGCATTTACACTACATTTGGGCCTCTGTGGTTATGTAGGGTGGGCCTGTATTTGTCCCTTTAAAATTGCATAAAATCATTATGGAAACACTTTGAGTGATATTCTTGGTTTAAAAAAAAATCAGATGAGATGTAAAGGAGGAGGATGGAGGGAGAGCAAATGAGGAAAAGATTCCTGTGTATATTTACTAGTTTTGAACATATTCTGTCAAATGCTGCACTTACATGTTGTGTAGACATTTATTCTTCAACAGCCAGCCTATTGCTGAGAGCTTTCAGGGCCCAGTCCTGCAAGGCGTTGAATCCCTCCTATAAAGTTCTGAGAGCCCTCAAATCCCTCTGACCTCAGTGTAGTAGAAAGTACTTCCCAAATTCACTGGAGGTACACAGCACCTCCCAGAACTGGGTCCTAGGTAAGAACCATAGGAGCAAGAAGATTACTCTGCACATTCAGATTTAGTCCATTTTTGTCACTTCATTTAAATTCTGTTTCCATTTGAAGAAACATGTAAACAATATTTATAGTCTACAAATGAACCCAATTAAGAAGTTACAACTGAGACTGAGTTGTTTACATAATTAAGAGGGTGTGAGGTGCCAGAAGAGACATCTAGATGTCTGCTTGAAGGCTATGCTATCAGTCTGTTAATAAAAAATATTTATAGAATGTCTACAAAATAACAATTAGAGGAAGGGAAAAAACCCACATTAAACATGAGATGACAGTTTTGATTTCCTGTTGGGATGCAGATTAATATTTATTAGTACAAGTTTAGATCCTGAAAGGTCTCTTTAATCAAGGTGAGAGGCAATTTTCATCAGATGATCTTTAGAAAGGGATAAATATGCATGAGAATATTAAATACCCAAGTCATAGCAATGTTGTAATAAGTACTATAAAATATCCCCTGGTGATCCACTGAAGAAAACACCATTGCTTTCCCTCTCCATTGAGAAGGATGTTGTTATAAAGGAGCAGGGGCTGAGGGAGATGGTGTTGAAGGAATAGAATGCATTTTTTTCTTGTTAGCAAGATTGTCCAAATTGTATAGGAATAACTTGTATAATCAGTACACCATTGTATTAACTATCAGTCCATTAGGGGCACTTAGGGCTTGTCTTCTCTACGGGGGTAAGTCGACCTAAGTTATGCTACTCCAGCTACATGAATAACATAGCTGAAGTCGACGTAGCTTAGGTCAATTTATCCCAGCGTCTTCACTGCGCTGCATCAACGGGAGATGCTCTCTGGTCTACTTCCCTTACCCTTCTCGGAGAGCTGGAGTACCAGGGTTGATTGGAGAGTGCTCTGTCATCGATTTAGCAGGTCTTCACTAGAACCACTAAATTGATCCCTGTTGCATTGATTGCAGCAGTGTTGATTTCCCCGTAGTGAAGACCAGCACTTAATCAATGCACTTCAATTCAGTACAAAATAAATGACTTTTCCTTCTCAATCTAGCCATTCATTATGCTGTGTTGTTGATTATTCTGTCATAAGGCTCCAAATTCTTCCTTGGTGCAATTCTATTCAAGCCATTGACTTTGCACCAAAGGTGAACAAAATGTGGATCCATTTTGAGGAGTGATATTATAAATTATTGTAAATGGTCTATTAATACAAAGTGATCAAGCAAAACCTTATGGCTCAGAATCTTTATTGCACAGCATGGAAGCAGTGTATTGGTTTTAGAAGAGAATGGCATCGTGTTCAAAACAACTATGTTGTGACACTGTCCATTTCTCTATAATTTAAAATGATCTAAGGAAAGTTCATATCTATGGATAATTCATTATCTCAATATCTATGTCATTTATAGCACAGACCCTGGATTATTGCACTTTATACAGAACATTGTGTTAATACCACTCTTGAATTGTCAATATTATGTTGAACATTGTCCTTTGCATAATGCCATGTCACTTGATTACAAAGGGGTGTGATAATACCTGAGTTTAACAAAATAGATTAACCAGAATCTCTCTCAGTAATTTGTTCTGAGAAGACACTATTTCTCCAGGTGAGCCAAAGATTAACTAGCATACAATGATTGTCATCACTATCCAGTCATTTTTAAGGACAGTGAAATCCACCCAGTGCTGGAAAAATGAAGCCTCAAATAGCTCTACATTTCAAGTTTTTCTGAGGGAATGATGTTTCATTCTGAGGAAAGATGGTCTCTTTGAAGATTTTGTTTTTCTAGATGAGTGGGGGTGGGGAGGGAAATTTTCTCCCCGGAGACAAGATTTTTAAAAAAAAATTAAAAATGTTATGCTACACAGCAGTCCTTCCTCTCCTGTTCTGCTCCAGAGTTGAAAGACCTCAATTGCATATGAAGTAGAGTGACCAGATGTCCCAATTTTATAGGGGCAGTTCTGATATTCAGGGTTTTGTCTTATATAGGTGCCTATTAACCCCTTACCCCCACCCCTGAGCTGATTTTTCACACTTGCTATCTGGTCACCCTAATCTGAAGTAGATTAATCTACATTAGAAGCAGCAGAGGCAGGCCTGATTCAGCTGTCAGTCCATAAGAGCAGCATGGTGGAAAGCCAAATACCTTACCTAAAACAAACCAACAATCATCCCTCCCCCAAACAACTAGGGAGTGATGGGAATGCCTTCAAACTAAGGAAACTAAGGGGAAAGAAAACCCTGAACAGGTAGCAATCCTATAAGGAAGTTTTCAGTAAAGGAAAACGAGAACTATGGTTGTTTTATTGCCCATTCCATTTTGTTGTTGCCCTCCATAGAATCCCAGCAGAGTACCTCCTTTTCCTTCATTTTAATTAGAGCATCAAGACAGCTTGTAAATGTTTGTCAACTGTACTTGTTTGTCTGTTGTTATAATAATATTTAGACATGAGTCCAGCTATTAAAACTCAACTCAAGGTGTTGGCAAAAAAAAGAGCGCTAGATATTTTAGAATTAGAAAAGGTGAAGAGAAGGGTAATGAAAATGTTTGAGTATGGAACAGCTTCCATATGAGGAGAGATTAGAAAGACTGGGTGTAGTAAACCTAGAAAAGAGATAACTAACGGGGGATATGATAGGCCTATAAAATCATGAATGTTATGAAGAAAGTAACAGGGAAGTGTTCGTTTGCATCTTCACATAACACAAGAATAGTGAGCACACAATGGAATTAATAGGCAGTAGGTTTAAAGCAAACACAAGGAATTACTCTTTCACACAATGCACAGTCAACCATTGCCATGGGATATTGTGAAGGCCAAAAGTATGATTGGGTTCATGAAGGATAAGTCCATCAATTGCTATTAACAAAATTGGTCAGGCAACCAGTTGTAGATTTAGGGATACCCCAAGCATGCAACCACATGCTTGGGGTATCCCTAAACCTACAATTGACAGGGAACTGTCAGACACAGAATACTGGGCTAGATGGACCATTGGTTTGATCCAGTATGGTCGCTTTTATGACTATCTGCACTCAACCTCCTACAGCAGCAGGCAGACCAAGACAGTAGAGAAGGGGTGAGCATTGGGAAAGAACCAGTGGTTTCTAATGCTGACTTCAGGCACAAGCAACACAACCGTCTCAGGCTTCATGGTCTTGGTTTATTCAGCAACTCCTGGATCACCCCAATACCCTTATTTGATAAGGGATAAAAAGGGGAGGCAACTCATTGAATCTTCCTCTCTGGCATATGGACCAGACTGGGAAACAATTTCTGGCCCAATCCCCCTAGGTCTTCTTTAGATTGGAACCTCCTTTTGTTTTGGGGTGGTGGTGGTTGTAAATTGTGGAACTTTCCCGGATGCCTTCAGGAACACTTGTATTGCAGTCAGATGGGTTTCGCAGGGCTGATTACACCATGTTTGCAGAAAGAGTTAAATGACTGTAGAATGAAATTTAACACAGGGTTTCTCATATCTTTCCATAGTTCCTTCTTTAAGGAGAGACTAAGTAGTCTAGCCTTCCTAATGGAAACATATTTTTAAGTGCTCTTTAAAAAAAAAAAAAGAAAAAAAGACTGATATTGGAAAGCTTATGCTGAAATAAATGTGTTAGTCTCTAAGGTGCCACAAGTATTCCTTTCTTATTTTCTTTTTGCTGACACAGACTAACACGGCTACTACACTGAAACCTGATATTGGAAAGAATATTGTACATTTGGGGAAGAATATTTAACCCTGTGGGTAAAATGTCTGGTTTTTTTTCTTGATGGGTCATTTCCACTTTGGGTTTATTGTGAGGCACCTTCTATTGAATATCTGTTATCTGCACTGAATTCTGAATATTCAGTGATGGGGTTTGCTTCTGCAAGTCTTTAGTAAAAAATATTTTTTTTCTTCTCATTTCTCATAGGGTTGCACTCCCACAAGGAGTCCAGCATCATAGCTTGAGAAACACTTCTGTAAGAAACACCACAGCGATCACTTCTACAGCACAAGGCCCTGTCCATTAAGCACCTGTACCAGATGCTCACTTGCTTCCTTGTTGGATTGGGGCTCCTTAGCATCCATCACGCTTACCCAGTGGACCCATTCACTCAAGTCAGTCATTATCACGTGCATTCGTTTGAAAGGCCAATTTTTTTCAATTAGTGCATGCACAACTTTGTGTGTTCAATTTTTGTATACTGTCACTTACATATGTTAAATTGTCCATCCCATGGAATCTTTAACTCACGTCTGCATAGCTTTGTAAAAGATATGCTCTAGTTCAAACACGATTTGTTTTAGATGCAGGAATCACTGAATGAAATCTAAGACATTCGTTATGCAGGTATCAGGATAAATTAATATACATTATAACGGTCTCTTCTGGCCTCAAAATCTATGTAAATGATAGAATCTATATATTTCAATCTTATATGCATTTCATCAATGCCCAGGAATGGGTTTTGTGTGTGTAAAGTCTATTATTTGTGTGCTCAGGTGGTAATGTGTAAAAACTGCAGTCACAAATAGAGGTCAAAATTTGACAATTTGCACTTAACCCCCTGAAATATTAATAAATGCTTTCTGGGATAACAATTGCTACTGACTGTCATACAAGCAAATATCCTAATTATCTTTCCCTAAAATGAAACCAAAACTGTCTGTAGCTTTTAGATCTCTCTAGAACACCATTGCACAATCCTGTACATTCCAAAAAGGGTTTAATGCAAAAGCCAGTCCTTAGTCATGAAGCTTGGAAAACCAGTTATTAGCATGCAAATTGAGTAACAGGATGTCAAAATATATCACTGCACATCTTTCACTGTCAAATGGTTTTGGCACTGTAAATGCTGCATGTTAGCATAAAAACTGACAAAACTGGATCCAGATGTCACATAACTGTGTATATGGACTAAAGATGTTTGACTGGAAGTCTGGATCACTGGGGCAGAAGAAGGCAGTATTTTTTCTATAAGCAATGTTCATCTTAGGCAGAAGATTGTTCAGCAAACGTATGACAAACTAGAGACTCTGACAATGTGAATGCATTTTGACCCATACTGGTTGAACCATTTTCAAGCAGAGGATAACTTGTTATGAGGTGTTGTAGCAACAGAAAATAAACTTTAAATCAATACTGGATCACTGACAAACTCCTCACCTTTACTGAAATGCAACATGAGCCGAAGTATAAATAGAAGGCAGATCAATAACATGCTGAAACTCATGCCATTGTGAATTATCCCCAGTTATAAAGGAGAGCAAAAAGCAGAGAAACCAGAATCTGTTACAAGCAAGTTTCAGCAAATGGAATATAGTCAATCAAGCAAAAAAATAAAAAATCACCACAACAATCTTGTAAGATGAGTGAAGAAAAACATAGACACATAAATAAAACAAGGGAAAGGTAAGCTGTTTCAGACAAATTAAGAACCAACTTAAAACTGAAATAAACCTGTCTCAAGCTAGATAAAATTCTGGTTTCATTAAAAAAAACAGTAAGTGTTTTTATCTGCTTCTTTATTTCCTGGTTCTGAAGTGTCATAATAATACAAAAAAAGGAACTTCTGTAGCATTTTTTATCTGACCAGAAGAAAATAACAGAAATTTTACTACCTAAAAGCACTCTCTCCCCCTACCCCCGCAATTCTTATAACATCATCAGTCTCTAAGATGTTTGGATACTTTAGCTAAACACAGTAAATTCCGAACCAAACTTCCAATCCTTTTGCTGTTCCCCTAGATTCTGATATCCTTTTTATCCACACAATTTTTATATGCACTTTTTGTGTTGTATCATGCAGAAATTTGTGCAACTGTCCTTTTTTTATTTTTGGCATCATTGTAAGATGCCCAAAATAAAAGATAATGGAAAACAACCAGGAATGAGGCTGACACTGACCTCATAGGATAATAGTTTTTATTAAAAACAACTATTTTCCCTTTAATTGGACTGACTTGGGGAGAAATTTGCTAAATGCAGCTCTTAGTACCAAAATGAGAAGGATATTTGTTCTTCTATTTCTTCAAAATGTCATAATAAAGAGAATATCTTCTGAACATGGCATTAAAGCATAGATTTTTTTTCTGTGGATCTGAACCTGTCTTCCTGGCATACTAGAAACTTCCGTGATTATAGTGATAATTTTGCATGTGCAAAGATTACAGGATTGGGTCCTCTGAATGAAATCAATTGATTGAGCAATAATTGTCTTTAAAATATATTTTAAACTATAATACTTACATTAATATATTCTGACTAATCAAAACATTTTAAAAAAGATTCATTTCCTACAAAGTAACATATTTCTTGTTAAAGTTCACAAGAGTGACAAATGTTTACTGTAGGTCAGATCCTCAGGTATGCTTGTGCTATGCACCTGAAGAGGGGGTGGCATAGGTTGCTTTAAGGCAACTTTCTATACCCCTTGATCCTGGGGCCACAGGTAGGAGCAGGTACGATGGTAGCACAACATAGGAAATGTCCATTCAAATGAATGAAGAATCAGATTTTGCTTGATCAGTCTGGTCCTCTTGGAAATCATTGCATAGGCATAGTTGGTACATTATCAAACAACATAATTAATATGACTAAAAGACCAAAGTGAAAATTATCCTACAATTAAACCATTTTAATAAAATTTACTTAAGTAGATTTCAGTGTTTTAATAAATAATATACAATTAGGTTTACAAGAGAAAAGGTCACAGTACACAAGCTTCTTTGATTTTATAATGAATAAAGCTGAAAAAGAAACCCTGAGCCCGGTGCCATTCCACTTGCTTCAAATTTAAAAAAATATTCAAAAACATTTTGGGGTTGACTTCAGCCTGTCCCAGGTGAGAGAGAAAAGAGCACAATGAACCTTTCCCTGCCCACTTTATTCATATGGACTGGGCACAATGTCAGTTCTAATGCCCAGGGAGAACACAGAGTTCTCAGGCCAGAGTGCTGGACTCCTTCTCTCAGTGGAAGAGAATGGGGACCCATTGTGTACAGGCCAGTGCTGGCACCTCTCGCAGGAGAAACCCACACTTCACTGTGTCACAAGTGTAGAGTGGATCAACAACTGGGCTCTTCTTGCATTCACACAGGCATTTGGCTTGATCCAGCTTTCATTAAAGCCAATGGCAAGACTCCCATTGATCTCAGAGAGCTCAGTCCTACTATATGATCCAAAAGAAGAGTGCCACTGTGACAGTGCGCTTCGGCATTGGCCCTACCACAGGCAGTGCCTTACAGAACAATTATCTTCATGTGGGGGCAACATTCAAATGTGGTAAAAACCAACAAGCCTTGGATGTGTACAATGTAATGGTAATGATGGTTATAATTCAGAATAACAACTGCTATTTATTCTGTACGGAAACAATTTTCTGAGAGAGTGAATTTTTATTCTCCATCAAAAGTCTCATTAAAATTTATCTTTTTAAAAACTATTTATGCGTTGGGAAATTTAACAAGGGTTATAAATCCTTGCCATGTAAATATCAGAGACAAAACAATAATCATTACTGTAAAATGCAGCTATATTCTAAAATGTTTTTTAACCATTAAAATGATCCATTTCAACAGTACCATTAACACTGCAAACCAAGACTTGATTTATAGTGAAACAGTTCACTAACTGCATTTGACTGTGCACCTTAGCTGCTGGGAATGTGACCATAAATTAATGGGATTTATTTATATCACAGGGATGCAGTTTCCAAAAATAATATATTTGCAGCCCTCTGGTTGTTTCCAATTGTTAGAATTAAAGATATATCCTCTTGGTAATACAGAATCTGCTAGAGAAGGCAAGGGTGATGTTTCCTTCTGTTCACTTCAGAGATCAGATTGGTTGGGTTTTTCTTAAGACTTCAAAACTTATGGCATGTATTAGAGTATTTAACATTTTCCACCTGAGTTTGCATGCTTCTTTGTTTCCAAAACAACACCAGGCTGACTATTACTGAACAGGGTTCAGAAGACAAAGAGTTTTTTCTCTCACTCTATTATATTTCCATTGCTTCCATTGTTAACTATTTGAACCATGGGGTATGTATGTCTGTGTGTATGAAGTCAATATCGTTTTAATGATAAGAATCACAGGATACTAAAGAGCATGTTGTCCAGGTTCCCTAAGGTATACAATTTATTGGTAGCCACTAAAACCAATCCCTTCAGCAAAAAACTCTAGAATCCTCATTATATTCTCCCACATCTACTCCAGTAGTACATACATCAGTGCACCTGAATTCTTGCCCTACCCCATTTACACTTATGTTCACTATACTAGTCGTCCAATCACTGCTAACATTTTTGGTGAAACAAAAAAGACATTTAACATTTTGGCCATTCCTGCATTTTCCATTATTGTCTTTCTTATCTCGTTGAGTAATGAACCTACCCTGTCCTTGGTCTTCCTCTTGCTTCTTGTGTATTTGTAAATCCCATTGGTATTAATGGACTAAATTCTGATCTATTTTTATTGGCATAATTCTGGAATAACTACACTGACTTCATTTATACCCATGTAAGTGAAATCAGAATATGACCATAACTCCCGAGAGCTTCACGCATGCTGCTTGAGGCTTTTGGTTAGATTATCTACTGGTGTAAATGGCTGTTGCTCCATTAACCAATTCACACCAGCAGAGAATTTGATCATTTAGTGGGACATTAAGCATCCAATCTATCTCCCTTTCATCTTAATGGGAATTGGAGCAGGCCTTAATATCCAGTTCTTTTGATATTTATATGCTTAACTCTTATTGAAATCAATGAGAGTTGGATGCCTAAATACCTTTTGAAGATTTAGGCCTAAATGCCCAGAAGTCCTGTCAGGCTTTACTAGGGCTATGTCTAGACTGAGCACTACAGCCGTGCCGTTGTAAGGCACACAGCATAGCCGCTCTCTCTCGCCAGGAGAGAACTCTCCGGACAACAAAATAAAGTCACCCCCAATGAGGGGCGGTAGCTTCGTCAGCAGGAGAGCATCCCCTGCCGATCAAGTGCTGTCCACACGGGCACTTTTTGACGTTAAAACGTTTGTCGTTCAGGGGTGTTTTTTCATACCCCTGAGTGACAAAAGTTTTAATGATGAAAGTGCAGTGTAGACAAGGCCTAGGAGGTTTACTACTTTTGGGAGAGTAGCATAGAGCTATGCTAATTTACATATGCTGAGTACTAGGAGGGTGAAAACTGAGTGGATAGAATTCTGATGTAGTAGCATTTTATTCCCATTCTGTACTCATGAAGTAGATTTGTAAATACCTTACAGAAGCATCAAGGTAGTGGTGTCGGTCCCAATTTTTTTTAAAAAAGAAGGTACTTCAATCTTTTATGAGTAACACAGATAGTCCAAGTTATTGTCCTTGCGTATTCCTTCCCTATTCTGGAAGCATTGAATCAGATACAGCATCGCCATCCAGACTGTCCGGGTTATCATCAACCAGATCATTATTGCTTTTATTTTGATGTTCACCATAATAGGATCACAGCATCTTCTATTCTCTCTGAATACAATATCTCTAACATGCTAGGGTTTAAACAAACAGGAGTGTCACTGGTTTTAGGTCATGCAGTGTTTCCAGACAATTGCATAGTACTTTGAAATAACTTGCCATTAAAAAAAAATCAGAACTTGACAAGGCTCTTCTTACAACAGGTACCACAGCCAATGTGTTTGCGGAAAAAATTGCGGAGGAATTAAGATACTTGATACTCGGTCAAACCTCAACCAGTGCTCTGATTTTTCAAGGACAAATTTGTGTCCCCGAATAATTTTACTTGTACATGACAGAGTGTACTGGTCCTTGGGGAAAGATACATTATGACTGTGGCCCCAAATTATGGAGGTCCCACATAGCTAGGCAATTGTACTGCAGATTTTGAACTTAAATCTAATTAGTAGTTCCAGACTGTGTTTTCACCCATTAATGGAAATTCCATGCGCTGTCTATATGTAGCCATTCACAAGAGAAAAAACAATTCAGTAGAGTGTCGTGGAACACAAATATAAAAGTTTCCTCTAAGGTGGTTGCATCTGAATTCAAATCATATGACTGAAATTTGTCCATCACTATACTGAGTGCAGCTTGAAAACTACTCCACAGAGAAAAGTCCACCTTTAAAAAGGAAATATAAAGAAAATAGCCCTGCATTCCCATCAAATAAATAATTCTTCTGCAGTATACTTACATCTCCATGCAATGTTAGGTCAGGTGTTTGGCTGACTTATAGTAGGAGTGATCAAGATGGAAGAACATGTTTGTCTTACTACTGTGTAGAGCTTGCAAAGGCTATTAATGCTTCTTGTCAAGGTCATTTTAAACATCAATTATCACAAGATAGCAAGCAGTCTCACTCGCACATCTGCTACAGGTAGGCATCTAATTTTGTCCACCTGTAAGAGCGTAAAACCCACTAAAGCTGATACATGCTTACTGCTTTTCTGATTATTAACATATATCAGGGGTGTGTGTGTGTGTGTGTGTGTGTGTGTAAGATATATGCCTATTCTTGGGAGAGACCGAAAAATGTAAAGGTATTCACTCCCACTGAATAATATAATGGAGAAGGTGGATGCAAACCTTTTCCAACAGTGTTACAGCTAAACTCCAAATATGATGGTGACACCATTAAAATTTGGTGTCATAAAGATGTTGTTGGAAATGTACTAGTATTGATTTGAATAGGTCCTGGAAAATCTGCCTGGATGCTCATGTGATAATGGCCCCATGAATTTAGAAAAGCACAATCGGCTGTAAAACCATCTGCCTTGGGATGTCCCTGCCACTGACTGCATATCTCCACTTAAATATCCACAGGAGTCTTTAACACATTTTATGGCTTCAACAAGGAAGAGTTTGAAATGAAGTTGCAATAATGATTTTCACAGAGTACATATCAGGCATGTTCTCTGAAAAATAAGCTTTCAGGTTGAGCTTTGAATATACAAGAGGTAAGGAATATACATTGATTGAAGCATTTAAATTCTCTATTAGAGATTTATCTTGTTTTATTATGTAGCACTGTCTGTTTTCTAGGAATTCCAATTTGATTTTTCACCTTAAACATCTATTATATTCACTTGCTAGTCCCAGCAGTGAACAGATCAGTCAATACCTGATTGGAAAGATTTGTGAGAATTCCACTTTCCAGAGACTGATTCAAAGGTCTAATCTCAAGGATAGTGATTATCCTTAACATGGAAATTACCTTAAAAATCCAAATAATGTCACTCCAGTATTTGCAATATTCCCTATAGTATGTAAACACTGAGGTAACTGTATCTAAGGCAAATCTAGCAGATTTAAAATGTTTACCAATGTAAGTGGTTGCCATTAAATGGTAAATATTTACTGAGAACAACTCCCATGAAATCTGTTAGCCTTTAAGGTGCCACCGGACTCCTTGTTGTTTTTGTGGATACAGACTAACACGGCTACCCCCTGGTACTTGGTCCCAGCGGCTCAGAAGGACATGGTTTAATGTCAAAATGGGACAAAACTAAACATTTTGATTTAGGAATTTGGAAATGTTGTTTCAACCAAAAACATCAAAATGGAGTTTTAACATTTCCAGATTGAAGATTTTGGTGATTGGGTGGGAAGTTGTAATTTTCTGCAGAAAGCAGACACTTCTTGCAATGGAATAGAAAACTTTTAACATGCCCTACATGCATGGTTTTGCTGACCAGTATGGATGGGGCCTACTCATATGACATAAGTGCACTTAGAACTCTTCTAGTCTAGGTCCTGATGTTGCATATTTTAAGTGCTGTTGTGGTACAGGTTCACCTTGCCTGGCTGGTCGGCCAAACCCTGCCACAAACCAATTCCACTGGAGCTGCATTTGAAACCCTGCTTCTTCACTTGGTTTGAACTCTGGTGTAGACAGGACCTTACATGGAATACTAAAAGAAGAACCTAGCATCTTATGAATTTCCTTTTATTTTTAAGACACTAAAACGATGTGTTGGATGGAAAACACACTCTCACTCTGGGGTGGTGCAGTAGCTCCCTGTTGTGGAGATGCCCCATGACTTGTCTGCAAAGTGCTGCAGCCCCATCAATCAGTGTGGGAAATAAGGATGTGGGCTGTTAAACTTCTCCAGCAGCGGGTTAGCTTCTTACATTTCCCAGAGGCAGGAATGAGCGAATAATTTGACACAAGTCCTTCCCACCCTTTACATCTTTCTTGCCACCCTCCCAAGCACTCTTGTAGTTTAACTGTCCATTTGTATTCTTGGTCACAGCCATTTGTCTGCCTGTCCTTAAACACAGCCTCCTAGCCTCCAGGGCAGAAAAGACCTCCCTCCCAGTTTAAGAAACTAAAACTGACAGCGCCTTCCTGCTGCAGCTCTCCTCCATGTCTCTCCCATTCTTTGCATGTGGTTGCTTCAATAAGTTATTGTAGTAGTTTGCAATAAACTATTTTTGTATTTTTTTTTATATTACCTTTCCCTAACTTGGGGTTCAGTTAGCTACAATGGCTCCCTCTCTCCACACTCCTCCCTGTGGAGAACTCTGCGCTATGGGCTAACCAGTGCTTTTAGTAACCAAACACTTGTCATCTTATGTAGCGCCTCTCCAGAGCTTTTTATTATGATTAGGGGGCTGGAGCACATGACTTATGAGGAGAGGCTGAGGGAACTGGGATTGTTTAGCCTGCAGAAGAGAAGAATGAGGGGGGATTTGATAGCTGCTTTCAACTACCTGAAAGGGGGTTCCAAAGAGGATGGACCTAGACTGTTCTCAGTGGTAGAAGATGACAGAACAAGGAGTAATGGTCTCAAGTTGCAGAGGGGGAGGTTTAGGTTGGATATTAGGAAAAACTTTTTCACTAGTAGGGTGGTGAAGCACTGGAATGGGTTACCTAGGGAGGTGGTGGAATCTCCTTCCTTAGAGGTTTTTAAGGTCAGGCTTGACAAAGCCCTGGCTGGGATGATCTAGTTGGGGTTGGTCCTGCTTTGAGCAGGGGGTTGGACTAGATGACCTCCTGAGGTCCCTTCCAACCCTGAGATTCTATGATTCTATGATTCCCACTCTTACGGGTTGTGCCAATGCAATGTAGCTCTGTTTACCTGCTGGCAGTGCTGTTAATTAAATGTTGACTTTATAGGACTGACCACTGTAACTAATGAGTTAGAGATTTTTTTCTTTACTCATCTGCTAAGATTCAGGTGCTGTTTCAAACACTGACATGTCCATGTGGGCCAGAATTCAGCTGCCTACATGATCTCGTGACTCACTATGCAGAATTACCGTTTTTGAAATTATCACATGCCCGCTTGGTCCTAAGCATGTGTCACTTTCTGCAGGTGATGCAGTACTTCTGGAAAAGACAATTAAGCATAAAAACCTGTCAGGGAATTTGAAGATGCCCATGGGGAAAAGGTATCAAAGACACTACAGAGCTCTAAAATTAATATGAAAGATTTTCTATCCAAAAGGAAGACTCTTATCTAGCACTGGTTTCACAGCTGCAGAGCTTTTCATTTAGCATGGTTTTTGTATTTCATGGCTAAGTTGTTTACAATCTCTCTGAAGGTTTGTTTGTTCCATAGCAAGGACTGAATATTGACAGGAGAGAAAAAAAAAGGCAAAAGCTTATATTGCTGTTTAAGTCTAGCTGGGTGGGACCCAGAAGCTGGTGAAATGGGTTGTGCGCCTATACAATAAATGTAAATCATAATCAAGGATGTTATGCAAGATTGTGCAAATAATGGTTCCATTTGAAGAATTATAGAATTATCCTGTCTTGTCAGCATTTAGTAACATTCTGATTCAAGAATGGTAGTCCAGATGTGCAGATTTAATATTGTCAATCAAATATCATCTGGGACTATTTATCAAAGCAAAAAGAAAGTGTTTCAAAAATATTTTTTTGGACAGTTGTCAACTTAATTATTTTGGTTCTTTCACATTGCTTTAGTTAAGCATAAGCTCTGAAAAGGTCTTTACTCTAAATCAGAAAAACAAAGCTGATTACACATCTTGTGACAGTGGATACAAATTTAATGACTGCATTAAAAATTAAACCTTCAGAAGAGTTTTGCTTCAAAATTGAACACATTTTTGAAACTGTAAAGTATGCAGGTAAAATGTTACTTAGGAATTTGGGGAAAAAAACACTTTTATCCCTCCAAACAGAAAGGATTCACATCTTGCTTTGAATAGCAATGACTCATTTCTGTGGAAGCTTTTGAAAACTTTCTGAATGTTTTAAAAATACAGAGAATTCATGTTATGTACATAGGGCAACCCCAATCTTATAAGGTGCTGAGTGCCTTCTATGAGGTACTGAATATGAGAGAAGCCACTGTAGTCACTTGATACTGACCTTTGTTATGTGACAGGGACATTAGCCAGGTCAGGTGACTAGGAACAGGAAATAAAATTCATTTATCTTTAACCAGCACTCCTGGATACCAAATTATTATTACACTGAGTGCTCTCAATTCCCATTGACTCACAGGATGCTCAGTGCTATTGAATGATGAATTGAAACATATTGTATTGGCTTGTTGATTATTGATCCAAAATGAAAATGTTTCATTTTGGGAAGGATTCATCTCTGTGTCTGCCTGAGTTGCAGCTGTACCTCAGGTGAGATATAGTGCCACATCCCTCATGCCCCAGTCTTGTATCTGGTGAGATTACTGTCAGCCTGACCAGAAAAAAACCTTTCATTTAGAGTTTCCATGACAGAGAAGTCCACTAAAATAAATATTTTCCACAGAGAATTTTGATTTTGCTGGGACCCTATTTTGAGATGAAAAAATGTTTTGTTTGAAATTTTTCAACCAGCTCTAGTCTCATTCTAGAGCCTAATTGCCAGAGGTCCATTTAAAAAAATCACTGTCACAAACTCACTAAAGGGCCAGAGAATTGATAAACATGGAGACTGAATTGCCTTTTCACTTTTGATGTAACCCTTTCAGGATAGAGGCATTTTTATGGGTCATTGAGAGGAAATTTGCCTTGCTTCTCTTTGGACTACTTCTGTTCTTTAGTAATGCATTCCAAAATTTGTGGTTCTCCAGCATTTAAAATGGACCAGAAGGAGGTGCTATTAGCCTCAGAGCTTGAGTGTGTGACCTCTCTTTCTGCCTCTGTAGAAGAAATATTTGCTGCAGAAAGTCATGTGCCAGTGCAAGTAGATTTGCTCTGAGACAATAAATTAGGCTCTTGAATGTCTTCAGTCTGACAGCAGGAGATGAGGTTCTGCTTGTGGGTGGATCAACCACCGGGTTCTCTCATCATGGAACCTCTGCAATGAAAAATCAAGATATGTGCTGCTAGCTCACTTCGTCTTTTGTCTGGCACTAATTGCCACAGATTTAAAATCCATGTTTCCTAAACAGGTAAGGATTTACGGGATTGATAAGACATGTCCAAAGAAAGATCAAATTCCTGGTCTAAGGAAGCTGAAAATGAGGCATGATCTATGAAAGATAGAAGCAGTTTAGTGGAGAAAAGAGGGTGGCATGTTGCAGAACAGGCTGAAGCGATGAAGTAAGAGTTGAGGATGAGGTTGGTAAGTGAGATTCCAGTCCAAAGATAAATATGTAATGTTAATACCTATAACTCATTGTTGGGAGCTGTATCTAGAAGATCTCTATATACCTCCAGATAAGTTTGTTGTGCCCTATAAATGTACATGTCCCTTAAAACTTAATTTGGCAGGGTCTTTTAGGCACCATGTAATACAAGGCAGCACTGAAGAGGTTTATATACTCTGTAGATAGTGTAATTTTCAGACGTTGTTATATTTGGATTATGTGACATGTGGAATCACTGCCTGAAAATGTAAAACCCATCTCTGAACTTAGCAGGACATGAAGTGTGGGTTTTAGGAAGGCAATACTAGTTTTTTCTCGCTATGTATGTATTAATGAATGGCATGTAAAACTGTGGTGTATGGATCTGGAACACAGATAAATTAGGGAAAGTACCCTAATTACTCTATCCTCAAGCCACTGATCAAAGCAGTGTTCAGAAGCATGTGATCAAGCATACCAATAGTTTCCGCTGCCTCTGTGATGGAATATACCCCTGTATTCACACCTTACACACTATTGTAATAATCTTTGTACAAGGTATGCCTTTAAGATATCATTTGAAAACTACTCCTGGGGGAATTCTGTGCCACTGCACAATGCAGAATTTGCATAGAATTACTGTTCTGTGCAGAATTTCATGTTTTCCCCTCAGAACTGGGGCTGCAGTACAGCTGGTGGCCATAAGGGGTTGCTGAACTCTGCAGAGCCCAGATCTCCAGTTCGCAGTGAGAGGACCTCCCAGTCCAGCATGGATGGAGGCTCTGCATGTCCTAGTTGCCCAGCTTGATCCTCATCTGCCCGTGGACGGGAGAGGGTCCGAGAAACCCAGCTCTGGCAAAGGGTGAGGAAGGGCTGGTCTGCACTGTACCATGTCCCCCAGCAGGACAGTAAAGAAGCTGGGGGAAGTAAAGGCTCTGGGGGTGGAGGGGTGTCTGGGCTCTGGGAGTGCCCTGTAGCTGGGCTTTGGGGAGGCCCCTCGCAGCCCCCTACAGCACTCCCCAACTTTCATAGACGTTTCATTAACTCTCTACTTCTGGGGAAATCTTTTTGTTGTTGTGTGTATTGTTGACATACTTGTTGACAAGTATTTTGACATAAATTATCAAAATAATTGAAACTAGAGTGATTATACTGTGTTATTTTGACAAATAAAATATGCAGAATTTTGCAGAATTTTTAATTTTTTGGCACAGAATTCCCTCAGAGTAGAGAACTCATAATTTGCTGGTCAGTATTGTCCTGACAAAATATGTGTGGCAACACTGTATGTGAACTTATAAGATTTCCCTGTATGATGTTGTTAAAAACATGTTTCGAACTGTACAGCCCTGCCAAAACAGAAGTCAGCAAACAGGTCTGTCTTAAACAAAGGGATGTGTGTGTTCCTTAATTTGCATTTAAACAATAAACAGAGTCATCAAGCAGGAAGGGAAAGAAAGGAAGCTCAAACAGGTGAAGAAAAACATCAGGGAATGTCCTTCCACACAGACTCTTTGTGTCTCAGTTCTCATCTGGAAATGTTTTTCAAAGTATCTGGAACTATAAAAAGCAGGGCCAAACACCCCAACCCATCCCTTTTTCTCTCCCTGGCCACCTCATTCTCTGCACCTGAGAAGACCAAAGGAAACAGCTGTTGGTTTCTGGGGAAGGGGTCCTGGCCTGGAAATTTGGTCAGTAATCTGCTGGAGCATGCAGTGAAAAAGTATGCTTTGCAAATAAGATAATTTCTTAAGAAGATACTAATACGCATTTTATCTGTATTTTTCTTGTAAGGATTTCTGACTTTTATGCCTCATTACTTGTACTTGCTTAAAATCTCTTTGCAGTTAATAAACTTGTTTTACTCTTTTATGTAATGCAGTGTGTTTAAACTGAAGTGTCCAGGTAACTCCATTTAAGTCAGTAAACTGGCATATTATTTCCTTAAACGAATACCGGACTTAATATATTTGCACTGTCCAGGGAAGGGCTGGGCAGTACAAGACATGCATTTTCTAGGGGAGATCTGGGACTGGCGTGTGTTGGGGTCATCCTGCAGTATAACTAAGGCTGGTGAGAACCAGGGTATAGCTGGTAGGCTGCAGTTAGACACAGACACTGAGGATGTGGCTTGCTTGCTGGCAGGCTGTTTGTGAGCAGCCCAGGTGGGAGCTACTACAGCAAATAATTGTAAGGTACCCAAGGTTGCAGGGCAGGGGTGACACAGGCCCCCACTAGGCTGGATTGTGCCCTGGTATGTCTCAGCCTCCTATAGTGAAAAGCTGATAAATGAAAATGTTTCTGAAGTTATAAGTGTATTTACTACACTTCTTCAGATACATCAAACTTAGAGCCAGATGAGCCCATTCTAGAGTTCATATTCCTCTTCATGAGTTTCCTATTTAAACAACTGAGAGTTCAGTGACAAGTCCCCACTCAAAGACTCAGATGCCACTCGTTCCTCCTTGTCATGATCTTTAATTCACAGATAAAAAATGTCTTTGAAGATTTCAAAGCATTTGAAGTTCCCAGGCAAAGCTTCTACCTGATTAAGATTATCATTTTCACCTTAACATATTCTGTGTGCTTTTTATATATATATATATATATATATATATATATATATATATATATATAAAAAACACATTATAAACATAAGTGTATTATAATTGAATTTCAGTTTCTTCCTTTCCCCTCATCTTTTGAGTCCTTTCTTCTATTTATTTAACTGTTGCAGAATGTACATGTTAAAGGATATAATCCTCACAAAAGCCTGTCTTCTTTGTAGTAACTCAAGATGGCTGATATTGTCTTGTGCAGGCTCCAAGGTCTCTACCATCACAAAGATGAAGCCTGGGTGGGAATACAGCCTTTTTTCCATTGCAGAGGGGCACACAAGGGAGCATTTATCTTCAGGTGGTTTAGGGCATGGGGGTGAGTAAAGTTCTGAGATGTCAGTGGTTTGGTTTATATTTTGTTTTGACCTAAATTCCTTGCGATGGCCAAAGTTTAATTTTATTCCTTATTCCTTTTCAATTACTACTGTTTTGATATATATTTGCATCCTGTGAAGCTGGATTTTCTGATTTGAATTTTGCCCCCTTCTTCTCCCTCCCCTACTACTTTGGAAGCTTTTGTGTTATATCTGATTTTTTTTTTTGGTGCTGGGGAAGGAGTTAGTCTCCACATGCTGTGGGCTTTGTGCGCTCATTGCCAGAATTGTTTCCCCTTTGATGGAAAAGAGACACAATTTGGATATGGTGAAGTGAAAGAAGATTCTTTATTTAGGATGCTGGGCACACACAGACTGTGTAGCTCCCTAGCTCTCAAACTCACAGCCACCATCCTCATTCTTGTGCTAAAGGGTCTTTCTAAAAGCTGGTCCAAATGAGCAGTCATGGAATAGGTTGCTGACTACATGGCAATATCATATTTAATCAGAAGAGACAAGAACCATCCTTTTGGGAGATCTTAATTTGTTGTATTGATCAATCCCTAGAAAATTCAAGGGCAAAAGCAATGATGTCTCCTGGGTCAAGAAGCTTTGTCAACAAATCTATCACTGCTTCCAATCCCTGATCCTGTGCAGTTTGACATGGACCGCATAGTGAAAAGAGTGTAATTAGACTAGTTTCACTTGCATTTGTTGGCTTTGTTGCTACTGGCAGAGCATTTAATGGGAACTTGAAATTCACAGTTTGTTATGAACATCCTCCATCATTAGTGCACTGCATGAAATTAATACTTTAATATAAGTAGAAAAATACAGTTTAATAGTAAGGTACTGACAACAGCCACTCATGGACAGCTTTGTTAGTTTAATGATCTTTTTTTACAAATGAGAGAATTAAGATCTGCTGTCACACAGCCCTGCCTGCTGCCTGCCATCTATAGTAAATCATTGCAGGCTCACGGATCAGTCTAATCATCTTCTCGTTGAATAAGCAGTGTTCATCAGCTGAACATATACTGAAGTAATGATCCAATAACACAACAATGTAGGCTTTCACCAAGTTTTTTGTTCATTATAATGAGGCATGGGGAAGCTACTTTTCAATTCTTATAACGATTTCACTGGCAATCAGAGGCAATGTAATTAAAAAGGAATAACAAAAGAAAGAAAGTTTCTGCATACCAAACATAATCTCAGCCACGAGTCTTCAAACAAAAATGGAATGAAACTTGGAAAGTTATGCACCAAAAATAGAACGTCAATATTAAACTAAAGACTGAGTCTGATGCTTTCTGTTGTTACACTGCTTTTATGCTGGTATAACTTCATTGATTCCCTCTGTATACCAGGAAATGTGCTTCTCTCCACTTCTATAACACAGGGCTTTGGTCAAGTATTGCAAACCATCTCTAAATGCCAGTGGAATATTCACATGTTTACTGACATTAATACCTGTCTCATACATTCAGCGCACGCGCGCACACACACACACACACACATATATATAAAAATTCTCTGATTTTTCAGTTTGATGGCAGTTCCAAAAATTTGATTTGGGTCAAACTAAATCAGAGAATTTTTCAGAATTTTTGATGAATCAAAAAAGTCCATTTTGGATTGAATGAAACATTGCATTTGATCCGAAACAGTTCATTTCTGAGCATTTTTAAAGGGCTAGATTCATGATACAGCCAGAGGATGTGATGCCTTCCTTACAACCTTTAGCCCAGTGATGGTAGCACCTCACCCTTACGAACTTTCATCTAGTGGTTAGAGCACTCACCTGGAATGTAGAAGACCCAGGTTTGAATCATTGTTTAGGAAGAGAGAGTTAAATCCATGTCATTTCTGTCTTAGTTGAGTGGCCTAACCACTAGGCTATATGGAATTTTGGCACGGCATTCTCTGTCTCCCCTATTGAAGCTGTTCCACTTCATATCAAATACTTGAATAGTCACTGGGCCAGAAAGAGAAAGTGAGAATGAATTTGTAGGCTGGTGGTTCAGGTGCCCATTTGAGAGGAGGGAAACCCAGGTTCCAGTTCACCTGTTCTAATGAATATTTCAAATCCTTGTTTCATAGTGTCACACCATCTGGAGTGGCTCACAATCATGAGTGCCAACCTTGTCAAAACAATAAATAAATAGGGCAGCAAGGCAGACACCCCAAACTGGTTCATAGAATCATAGAAGATTAGGATTGGAAGAGACCTCAGGAGGTCATCTAGTCCAGTCCCCTGCTCAAAGCAGGACCAACCCCAACTAAATCATCCCAGCCAGGGCTTTGTCAAGCTGGGCCTTAAAAACCTCTAAGGATGGAGATATCACCACTTCCCTTGGTAACCCATTCCAGTGCTTCACCACCTTCCTAGTGAAATAGTGTTTCCTAATATCCAACCTACACCTCCCCAACTGCAACTTGAGACCATTGCTCTTGTTCTGTCATCTGCCACCACTGAGAGCAGCCAATCTCCATCCTCTTTGGAACCCCCCTTCAGGTAGTTGAAGGCTGCTATCAAATCCTCCCGCACTCTTCTCTTCTGCATACTAAACAAGCCCAGTTCCCTCAGCCTCTCCTCTTAAGTCATGTGCCCCAGCCCCCTGATAATTTTCATTGTCCTCTGTTGGACTCTTTCCAATTTGTCCACATCCTTTCTGTAGTGGGGGGCCCAAAACTGGATGCAATACTCCGGATGTGGCCTCACCAGTGCCGAATAGAGGGGAATAATCACTTCCCTCGATCTGCTAGCAATGTTCCTATTAATGCAGCCCAATATGCCGTTAGCCTTCTTGGCAACAAGGGCACACTGTTGACTCATATCCAGCTTCTCGTCCACTGTAATCCCCAGGTCCTTTTTTGCAGAACTGCTGCTTAGCCAGTCAGTCCTGAGCCTGTAGCGGTGCATGG
The DNA here is from genome assembly GCA_033296515.1 of Macrochelys suwanniensis. Classification (NCBI taxonomy): domain Eukaryota; kingdom Metazoa; phylum Chordata; order Testudines; family Chelydridae; genus Macrochelys; species Macrochelys suwanniensis. The sequence continues at coordinate 46,774,130 of CM065780.1, forward strand.
GATTCTTCCATCCTAAGTGCAGGACTCTGCACTTGTCCTTGTTGAACCTCATCAGATTTCTTTTGGCCCAATCCTCCAATTTGTCTAGGTCACTCTGGACCCTATCCCTACCCTCCAGTATATCTACCTTTCCCCCCAGCTTAGTGTCATCTGTGAACTTGCTGAGGGTGCAATTCATCCCATCATCCAGATCATTAATAAATATGTTGAACAAAACTGGCCCCAGGACTGACCCCTGGGGCACTCCACTTGATACCGGCTGCCAACTAGACATCAAGCCATTGATCACTACCCGTTGAACCCAACAATATAGCCAGCTTTATATCCACCTTATAGTCCATTCATCCAGTCCATACTTTTTTAACTTGCTGTCAAGAATACTGTGGGAGACCCTATCAAAAGCTTTGCTAAAGTCTAGGTATATCACATCCACCGCTTTCCCCATATCCACAGCGCCAGTTATCTCATCATAGAAGGCAATCCGTTTGGTCAGGCATGACTTGCTGTTGGTGAATCCATGTTGACTGTTCCTGATCACCTTCCTCTCCTCCAACTGCTTCAAAATGGTTTCCTTGAGGACCTGCTTCATGATTTTTTCAGAGAGTGAGGTGAGGCTGACCGGTCTGTAGTTCCCGGGTTCTCCTTCTTCCCTTTTTTAAAGATGGGCACTATATTTGCCTTTTTCTAATCGTGTGGGACCTCCCCAGATCACCATGAATTTAAAAGATAATGGCCAATGGCTCTGAAATCAGTATGTTCTATAATTTGTATGTTCTGTAATTAGATTTCACTCACCCAGTAACAAGCACACTACAGCACTGTAACAGTCTTACCATGGAGTCACAGACAGTCCCCTTAGGGCACTCCAGTCTATCTTGTCACCCAGGCAAAATGGATTATGTGATTTAGACGGTCACTTTACACCAAAAATCACAACAACATTCAGGCTACTCTCAGCCCTAAAGAACCAGGCAGATACTGCAACTCATTTGTACTTAAATCTCAAACCAAAGACAATGCTTGTAGCCAATCCTGTAATAAAATAACTAAAGATGTATCAACTAAAAAGAAATGAGTTATTTACATGATTGAAACAGGAAATATACACACACAAATGAGTTACAATCTTAGGTTTAAAAAGGTAACATAAGCTTCTATAATAAGCCGCTCTACGTGTCCTTTAGGGATGACCCATGCCAAGTAGCATGAGGATCTCTTTCTTATGCTTAGGCATCTTTATGTTGTCTGGACTCTGAGGGACAAACATCCCAGTTTCCCCTTGTCAGGGATTTTTTATCCCTCTTACCCCAGAATCCAAGCTAATGGCATGAGTTCATGTGCAGGTTTCACTTTCCTGGAGGGAGTGAGGAATGCAGTCAACAAGATCTCTGTCCTTTGATGCTAAACATGCCTCATTTGCCTTCAGTGGGCCATCTTGTATGCAGGATGAACACTTTACCTTAATTAATGCTTCTTTTCCTGTTTGGTGAGTTACACAATTACAGAGGTTTATAATGCAAACACTCAATCTAACTTTATACCATGAGCTACAGAAATTATAAGTGAGATCATTACATGCAGCATTCTACAATATTCATAAGGTCTAGAGATGAAACACAGTTTTACAACTCTAATATTTATCTTAACAATACTGACACATAGGTAAGCCAGACTGGTATTCAGTGAGGCCTGGGGCACTGGCATGAGCTAGCACCTGGTCTGCCAGCATCACCCAAAGCAGTGATTCAAACTTGGGCCTTCCACATCTGAAGTGAATGCCCTAAGCACTGAGCTAAACGTTATTGGTGGGGAAGGGATTGGGGTGTGTGTGTGGGCGACAGACATCTTCTCTTTTGGCCATTTCGTGAATGGATCCTAAGTCCCTTTGTGAATTTAGCCCAAGATAAGATTTTCATCAAAATTATTCAGAAAATTTTAGTCAAATTCATTAATTGTTTCAGGTTGACCGAAATTGCATTTTTCAACCAATAAACTATGAATCAAAATGTTTGTGTCCAACTCAAGTAGTTGGCTGACATTATTGGGGAGACTCGGAGGATTGAACAGGGAAACATCCAGAGCTACAAAGCTCAAGCTGATATAGTTGAGCTAAAAAGCTCAGGCTCTTTAGTTGTGGCTGAGGGAAATGGGGGCAGCCCTAGAAGGGGTAGCCTTGTAATAACTCATATCTTCTGCAGCTTGGCACAGAGGGAGGCCTGTATCACACATTCACTAGTGAGTTACCTATATATGACTACATACAACATAAGCTAGTAAGCTGCATTAAAATGTTATTAAGGTGCAAAACCAAGCATTCACAATTAGAAGATGCTAAATGAAATTTGTACAGACATCCTGAATTCTGTCCTTTGTATGTATGCATTATGACATGGTCTTTAATTACATGATTGCGCACTGCATTTTCCACAAGATCCCTACATCATTCGGGATGTCCAATGGAGGGTCTCCCTGAAAGAGGCAATGGCTCAACATGTTGTTTGATTCTCATTATTCAGTGTGTGGACTCGTAGCTTATTTATTACAAATCATCTGAACCCTGCGCTGACTATAGAATTGTTAATTTCCTCCTGGGCTTTTCTGTGACACTCATCATAACGTGTAAGTGCTTCAGACATTAATGAACTGAGTTGTCTTTGCAACTCTCTTTTGAGATAAGAAAGTATTATCTCCATTTTGTGGACGGAGGACTCAGGCACAGGAGGATTAAGGCCAAAATTTGCAAAATTGCCCACAAATTTTTGGTGCTTTAGTGAGTGAGTGCCCAGTGTGAGACACCTTGGGCCTGATTTTTCAGGGTACTTAGCATTTTTCATAGTGCTTTCTGTGCAAAGCACTATAAAGACATTTAATAAGAATCACAAACATTAAGAATTATTAATATAGGAATCACTAGTGTGTTCCCTTTAATTAATATATACATACCTATTCTAACATTACACCTGTTACTGCATAGTCTCTACTAGAGGATATTGTGGCCTAACAAAAGGTAGAAGTGAAGGAAGATGAAGCAAAAGGAGTATATCTCATTAACTGTGTACTGTCTAACCTGTGCAAAGAATGATGCAGGGTTTTGCAAAGACATCAGTGGGCAACCATATGATTGCATACTGTTTTTCAATGCGTACACACAAATAGGAGAGAATGAAGGTTGCACAGGTGTCCTTAATTTTGACACTTCTTCAGTATGATGCAGTGGTGATATACATCACATATAATCAACCTTTCCCCAGGTGATATACATCACACATAATCAACCTTTCCCCATAATCATCTTCCTTTGTTAATTTCTGAGGTCTACTGACTTTCTGTAGTAAAGGATTGTCCTCTTATTGCAACTTCCCCCCGCCCCTCCCATCATGCTTTTCTGTGGATAGCCCTTTAAATTTGGCAGAGCCTGGCAGTTACGGCTCTAAAGTAGCCATTTTAAAAAAAATGATTGCCACTTGTTACATCTTTCTCAGTTTGAGCAGGTAAGCATCTATTATATTATCCCTTTCTTATTGCTGAGGGAGATGGCATGTTCTCACATTGTCTTTTGAGTGCTTTACTTTAAAACTTTAAAGTTTTTGCACTTAGTGTTCTGTTTGGAATGATAAACATCTTGTGGATAACAGGGGCAGGGTTTTTTGTGTTCTTTTCTCGTTGTATCTTTAAATTATCAACAGGCAACTTTTTCAGAACACAATAGCTGTGAATAATCATAATGGCTATTTAGCTGACTGTCAATTCATGGATGCTTATAAACAGTTATAAGGGTGAAGCACTGATGATCATGGAGCCAAACCAACTGGCAGAGTAGTTCAGTGTTATGTCAGATCAGCTGTTCAGGTAAAGCTATGTTGCCTCTTCAAATTGCACTGTGTAAATAGATGAGCCACCCCTTCATTGCATTTTTCTTGTTGTGGTTATGCAAGTGTGTTAATTTGGTTCAGAGCCATGGTGGTTCATAAGTGGTTTGAAGTGTTAATGAAAATAATCAATAAGAATGAAGCAGTATAAAACAGAAGTTTCTCAAACTTATAAGCTAGCACATTTGTATAATGTCAAAGGAGCCTGAGTACTGCTAACATCTAATTCTTTTTGCCCTGCTTTTGTAATTTTTAATTGACATGTTTATTAACTTATGCTAAATCAAGTATTTGTTATATTGCTAAGCACAACAAAACATTAATCAGAATTAGTTTATTAGCATGAGTCACAAATGAATTTCTGTGATAAGCCACTTATCTTAAAGTAGTCATGCTTCTTCACAGTTTTCTTCAGGCAATTAAAGCTTTAAGATTTGCTGTTGGTGAATATCTGCATGTCCTCTTACTGTGTGCAGAGGCTTTTCCATGTACCTTAAATTTCAGTGATTAAAAAATTGGCTTCCTTTACTGTACATGACTTGGCTGAACAATCCATTGAATTTCAAGGAATGTGCATTTTAAATGTTCCATTGCAAAAAAATAAACAAACAAAAAAACCATGAGTGTTAATATCTCAGTTTAAAAAAAAATGTTATTGTATTAACTGATGGTAGACAGAATCAACCTATAAACAAATTCAGGGGTGAGTCTAAGGGAATCTGAGTACATTGACATACATTTTTGGGGTGGACAGGAACAGTATTTTCCTTTGGCTTGTGCAGCACCTAGCACACTAGAGGCCTGATTATGACTAAATCTTATAGGTACTAACATAACACCTTTGTCACAAGGTGGCTGGCCACTTTAAATGAAGTGTACCTATGCTAGAACAGGTGCTCTCAGTTTTGCCAGTTAAGAGACTGTGGCAGCTCCTGGGCCTATGAAGAGCGAGGCTGTTAGTAAAGAAGCAGAAGCAGGGATTTCCTTAGGAGAAGCTGCTAGAGTTCCCTGGAAGGAGATGATGGTGGGAACATGCTAGGGGAAAAGGGTCTCTAAGGAGAAAGCCTTTGGAGGTGGTGCTCAGTGAAAAGAACATGGAAGACTGCAGTAGGGCCTGAAGCAGGAGGAACTAAGAGGGGCAAAGGAAGCTGTAGCCTTGAGTGTGCTGGAAAACTGTTTTTGTGTTTGGGAAATAAAACTATACTTGGAAAGTGACTCTGGGTGTTGCAGTGGATCCTTTGTGGGCTGGGGACAGGCCAGCCCCCTACAACCTTCTTTCCTCCTATAGTATAAAAGGTACACCAACCTTTGTACACATAGCCTAATTGGCTCACCACTATTTTGACATTGGCAAAACTTTTTCAGGAGGGAGGATTAGCACTAATGTCATAGAACTTTGGCCTCAAATATATTTTGCAAATACAAGTGGAGACTGTGCCTATTTAGCAGGTATGTCCCCCCTTGCGACCGATACGGTAGTTTCGTTCAACATACTAGACAAGACTTACTGAATTAAGTTTAAGCTTCACTGTGCGCCACGGGAGGGATAGCACAGCCCTCCTGGAATAAAGAATGGGGAGGGTGGGGGGATGGTTAGGCAAATTCAGTCAAGTTGTAACACCTCTGGAGAGCTACCACCCCTGGGAGGGGCTAGCATATGCTGGTTCAAACTGGACTTTCCAGGAACCAACCAACCAAGTAAGGACACTTGGTTAAATAGCCTGAGTAAAAACTGACTCCGGGCCTTCTTTCTGATCCAACAAATGGACCTAACCTTCTGTCCAAGGGGTGCCCTGGGTCCAGTCCTTCCTGGGAAGGGTTGGAAGGACTTGGCCCAGTTTGTGTGCTTTTTGTAAGCTAATGGTTGTTATGAACTTGTGACCACAGAAAAACTCCAGTTTGGGGTTTGAAAGACTGTTCACTTGCCACGGTCCTTGCTGGAGTTGGGGTGATCTCCTGTAAGCTTATTAGCATGCGTATGAGTTTTCTTCTTGTTTTTAGTACCTTAGTAATAAACATATTTGTTTAGAAAGAGCTGTGTGGTAACTTAAATCTGTCAATTATACTGTATTCTGTCTCTGAGGAGAAAAGTAAAGCAGGCCTACTTAGGCAGTGTGACTTAGCTGGGGAATACCCAGAGGGAGAGAGACATGTCTCTGCCCAAGAGAAGTGGTGGCTGGGGACCCAAAAGCCTAAGGGTGGGTGCCCATGCTGGATTGTAGAGGGGGAAAAATGGATGCAGTTGCTCTCAACTGTTACATCCCTAGCATTAAACTCCTAATTATTTCTGACTGTCACACCTGTGGTGCAATTCACTACTGTAAAATATCAGCATTAGAAATATTTGAATTCAAGTGAATTCCAAGAAAAAGTTGGATTTAAAATGGGGCTATCACTAGTTAACAGTGAAAGATGCTTGGTATTACACTGTTAAATTGGCCTAAATGCCAACATAATTTCAGCTCAAACTCTATGACAAAATCCTTCCCCCATTGAAGTCTGCGGCAAAACTCTCAATGATTTCAACGGGGCCAGGGTTTTACCCTAGGGATTCATTTCTATGCTGAGTTACAGGTGAAGCTATTGTTAAAATAGCTAAATACCTGTGAAAATCAGGGCAGAAGTGGACTTATGAATTTAGTACTTGAGATGTGCAGGGATTTCGTAGGCCATTTGTGGGAATATGAACCTGATAATCAATATACAAAAGTTTAACATCTGGCCTGTATATAGAACTTCTGAAAATGAATTGGGAGGATACATGTTAAAATGCAAAATTCTCAGGCTAAAGCCATCTCTTTTGAACAACGGTATTTCACGTAGAGAACAAATGACCCTTCTTCTGTGCATCCATGAAAGAAATTCTTTATAAGGTGATATTCTAATAGTACTTCACAATTCTCATCGGCAAGTTTTCAAAAATGGTTTGGATCCTTTCTATAGAAAGTGTGCAGCACAACGAGACACAGACATACTTTCACTATCTCTTAGCAATAAATAATAATAGAGAGACCTTTAGAGTGTACGGGAAGAATTTAATTTTAAAAATATGATGGGGCTATTCTTTTGTATAAGAGCTTCTGGAGTGTGTTTTTTCCTGAGCAGACACAAACATGCTCTTATTAAATGCTGAAAGTAAAGCCCATGCATGCTGATCTTGTTAGGATAGCAGTGCAGGAATTTGAAAACAAACTAATTGTTAAATCAGGGAGATTTTATGTAGCAGAAGAGGTGCTTATGTTTCCGTTTCATCAGTCTTAGCAGGCAAGTCTCTAATTCCATTTCTCTGAATGTGTTGGTGTTCACCAGTTGATTGGATGGACCTAATTTTGAAAAATGAGTCTAAGAGGTGCAACTTTGGTGTATAAAATAGGCACCCTGGCCTATTACATTGTGGCTCTTGAATGGAACTGATTGACGTGTAGTACTTTTGCCACTGTTTATTTCAAAGGCTACAGTTTCAGTTTCTCAGATCTCCTTTTTGATAAAAAAATTAAAAAATGGTTGACTTCCTTCAGACATGGCAGCATGAGTTTTGACACATTCTGATAGTCCTTTATGGGGATTCCAGACGTACAGTGGGAAACACGTTTTTGTTTATGTAGAGGGGATCTAGTGGATCATTGGCCAGTGGTTCTTCAAGAGCATGAGGTCATAACGAGCCCATAAAGACACTGTGGGCTACATGTGGGAGGAATCGGGTGCTCCTTTAGCTAACTAGTAATGGAGCAGCTGAGCTAGAAAGTGGCTGCTAAAACAGTGGAAAGGAAAACGTTGTTTAGCTGCGAGTGGGGAAGAAAAAGGGGCTCTCTAGAGAAGATCTCTGCTTTAGGCTGGAAGGCACCCAAAGGAGATAGAGTAGGCCTCTGTGGTGGCAAGTCCTGAATGAGGGCTCAGAGGTAACAGTGATAGTCCCGAGAATTGTCAGGGTCTCTGTGGGAGGGTGACAGTTGGATAGCTTCTCTCATAAGGTAACACAAAAACAATGTAGATAAATACAAGGAAAGCTCATTCAAGAATGCCCAAAGTACAATGGTTAGAAATATATTTTTCATTTGTTTTACCTTCAAGAGATAATTATGAGCTCAAGTGAAAGTTACAAATAAGTTTCCTAAGTCTGTCTGTCTGTTTTTATTTTTCCCCAGTGGTTTTAGCAGTATGTAATGAATAGACCTAAAATTAAAGTGCATTTTTTGCAATGTTGTCTTTTTACTACAGCACTTACATTTTCTTCTCTGCATGTGATAGTGCAGCTTAAGAAACATCTAGTTGCAAATAACAGACTTCTTATAAAGTTAATGATACAGCAATTAAGTACTTTTATCTGGACTAGAACATGGTAAAAATCTTTAGACAAATTTGCTATGCATGAACACGTATAAACTATTTATATATGATTCCAAGAGTGCAAACATTAATTGGAAACAAAGTATAGCCTCGGGGTATTGTAACAAGGCTCTGATTTCATTAGAAGCTACTAAAGCAGATATAGTAGCTTATTTTCTTTTTTATTGCTGCTTATATATATATTATACACTCAAGTTTCAGATCGAAATTGTGTTTTTAGTAAGAAAATATTTTGGAGGCAGCAGCAGTGCTGCTGCATTTTGAAAGCAATGTCTTATGCATCTGATAGGCTACTGATATCCTTTGTATTTCATGTATTATTATTAGCCTAAATACACTCTGTTCTCTACAAGGCTAGTCACTAGCATAAAGAGTTGGCAGTATAAATAGAATTGATTTTGATAGTATAGTAAAGAAATTGCCATTCCAGAGAGCCGTCACCTCCACATAGAAGTGAGCCTGGTTGGTTGAAGGGTTTATTCCTTCAGTTTGGGTCGTCATATTTACATTTAGATCCCATTGTCTGGCTGTGCCAGAAGGACAGGAGGCAGTGGATGTGGTTTAATTAGGCTGCAACTTTATTCTATAATGTCTAGGAGTACCCGGGAGATAAAAGTGTACACTGCAGGCAATTCCATAATCATTTCAATATATACCCCAGGGGCTTCTATCAGCTTCTCCCCAACCCTTTTCCACCTTGGTCCCAGCCAACCTGCTGCTGGGACTACAACATGCCTACCCGCTTGAATGAAGATCGAGGGAGATCCAGGTTAAGTCCTGCTCTATCTGACTCAGAACAGGGACTTAAGCTTGGGCCTCCTACATCCTAGGTGAGTGTCCTGACCACCAAGTCCTTGGCTATTCTGGGGTAGGGTGAAGGGTCTCTCCTTTATTTTTCATTTACAAAAAAACTACTTTGAAAGGTCTGGGTTTTGTCCCCCAGTGTGGAACGGGAAACATTTTGCAGGACGGGGAAACTGTTTCCACCTAGCTCTAATTATGAATAAAATCAGCCTTACCTATTACCAGGGTTGTCTCTAGTAGCTCTGCTGCCCCAAGCAAATGTCTTTCTCTACCAACTTCTAGACAGGGTACTCAACGTTTTGCTGCCCTGAATGTTTTGTTGGCCTAGGCAGCCACCTGTTCTTCCTGGATAGTAGAAGCAGCCCTGCCAATTACACAGCTGAAGTTGAGATGTTTTCTTTTAGCTTTATGTGATTGGTATGTGAAACAGGATTAGCTAGAAAACATCTATGCAAAAAGATCTACTTAGGAATTTAGTTTTTATTCATTTGGGAAATGCTAGGAATCTAATTCATTTAGTACAATGGCTATGTAGATTACTCTGGTGATATGAATGAGAGCTAACCCATGTAATTTAGGTTTCAGTGTAGTAGCCGTGTTAGTCTGTGTCAGCAAAAAGAAAACAAGAAAAATACCTGTGGCACCTTAGAGACTAACAAATTTTTTTCAGCATAAGCTTTCGTGGGTTAAGAACCCACTTCATCGGATGCATGGAATGGAACATACAGTAATCAGATATTTATACATGCAGAGAAACATGAAAAGGTGGAAGTGTCTATACCAATGTTAAGAGGCTAATTTAGTGCAGATTAAAAATAACGTTTTGCTTCTGCAGAGAACAAAGTGTGATTATTGTGAATTGACACAGCAGTCTGCCTAGTGTCATCTTCCTCTTCCTGACTTAAATACACGTTACCTCACCTGGTCCCCAGGCACTGCAATGATGGGTGTCTTAGAAATGATACATATGATGATAAATGATTATTGTATCATGTTTTGGTCAGATTGGAATGGGGTTCCTGGGTGTGTGGTGTGCTAAATAATGTATATGCTGAAAAATACATTTTCAGCTGACCCAAAACTATTCATGAATTTGACACAAAATAATTTCAGTGTAAACAACAACAACAAAAAAGTTTGGGGCTAGATTCACCAGGGCATGTAGGTGCCATTTGCAAAAGAGGCAGTGGTTGCCTGATTTATAATATTTAGCCCAGTGGTTAGAGCACTCATCTGGGATATGAGACACCCAGGTTTGAATTCCTGCTCTGGAGTAGGAACTTGAACTTGGGTCTAGGCCTTTCCTACACAACAGCCCTAATCACTGGGCTAGTGGTTATTCTGGGTTGGAGCTTTCCTGTTGAAGTTGTTCTAATGTATATAAAATACTTGAATAGTCATTGGGTCAGAGAGACCGCATGAGCCTTCTTGACTGTATAGCCTGGTAGAGATGACCCAGAAGAGGGGAAATCTAGGCTTAAGCCTTGCCTCAGAGCAGCAATTTAAACGTGGGTATCTCACAACCCAGGTGAGTATCCTAGCTAAAAGTTATAAGAATGGGCACCTTTTCCCTCCATTTTGTTAATCTAGCCCTTTAAAAATGCTTAGAAACAAAATCATTCTGGTTGAATGAAACATTTAGTTTGACCCAAAATGAAATGTTTGACTTACAAAAATTCAGGAAAAATTAGGATTTTTTTTTTTAATTTTCAGAACTGCCAGTAAGATGAAAAGTGAGTTACTTCATTTAACTGGCTGATGCTGGAGTGGCTAAACTCATCCCACAGATGTGAACAATTAATGGGCAACTAAGTGTTTTGGTCACCAACGGCGATGAATTTCGGGCTTTTCACAGGCAGGAGTCTAGTGTTACCAAATAAAGAATATGATTGGTAGAGCTAGTCAGATTTTTTCTTTTTAAAAAAAGATAAAAACCCAAAAATAGTCATCCCGATTCTGCTGAAAACTGAACAATTTTCAGGTTTCAATGACAGTTTTTGTCTTTCGGGGATTTTGGTTTCCCAGTTCTTTTAGGAAAACAGACCCTCTGCATTAAAAATGTCTTTTAGTTGAAACCCCAATTTTTTGCTTAAAATATATCTGTATATGTGACCAAAATTTTTCATCCAGCCTTAATGACTAGCCCACTCATATGTTAAGTAATAAAATAAAAAGGAAACCTCATTCTGTGCTCACATTGAACTTAAGAGGAACCATTTTATTTTATTATTGTAGCCCTTGGTCTCTTTCCACTCTTTACTCTTATTGATTGTTGCTTTTATTGTGCAATGTCTAAAATTAGATTGCAAACTCGTCCGGTCAGGTACTGTGTGTTTTATTTGGATGTGAAGTGCATACTACAATTTAGGTCCTGTATATAGAGTAATTGCAGTAAAATTCAGCCTGGGTATATACAGGTGTATCTTTCTTTGATACGATCAGAGATGTTACAGGGCTAAATTTGGTTTGATGTCGCTAGCAAAAGCTTACAATCAACCTTTCCCATGTTCCAGATGATTGTATATTTCATTTCGGCGTCTGACAAAGGCAAACTGCAGAGCATTATAAGTAGTGCCCTGAAACCGCTTTGATTTCTTTTGATACTCAGGTAGCCAAATGAAATATACAATCATCTTGAACTGCTTTTTCCATGCTGAAAATTGGAATGCAATAAGTATGCAACTTGATTTTGTATAGGTCAGGCAAGCCAACTATAATATAATCCATAAATGCATTCACATGCTTTCTCTCAGACAATACTAATATATTTAATAGAAAACTTCCACACATGGTGTAAAATCAACAAGAATAGTTAGTATCAATCCTGTAACTGAAAAAAGAAATACATTAGTCATTAGTCAAGAAACTTTAAAGCTATGTCAAGAAATAGAGTTGTGTGATGTGGTAAAGTATGTGAAATATCTTGCATGGCAAAAGAATTTCCCAAATTTAGGGTTTTTTTTTTCTATTTTTGCAAAAGGGTAAACCCTATTTTCCTCTTCTCCACTTTCCTACCCCTCCCAGAAAAAGAACATTTTATGGGTATAGCTTTCAAGATTTTTGTTTTTGTGTGTAAACTAACTAGGTGCAACAAAGCAGGGCAGGAAGCTCAGTTATACTCAGCAAATTCAGAAGAGAAAGCTTGGTGAAGGTGTGAGTACACACAGGCCCTGAAAGAAAATACTAATGCTGATATTAATGCTATATATAAATGGCTCACATAATTATTCAGTGAAATATAGCTACTCCTAGTGGGAAACCTAGCAGTTATTTAGTAGCGCATTGCATCAAACCACAATGGTTCAAGACAGAAAGCTGAACTGCTTATAGAATATGGCTGCAAAAATTGTTTTACTGGAGTTTACCATAAAAGAATTACTTGTGGAAGCCGTTAAACAAAGCTGAAGGTGGAAGGTGAAAAATTGGCCAAAGAGTACACAAATGTGCTGCTCGCATGGTAGTATGACAAGTGAAAAAGAAAAGCAGCTGTTAACTGGATAAGATGTGAAAAGTAAAGCATTCCATACCATTTTCATTCCAAATACTCTACTTACATGGACTTTTTAATTGTCTCCAATATAATATCTGACGTGAGTGATTAAAAAGAAAATCTCCATCAAAAATGAAGCTGGTCATGTTTAGGGTTAGAGGCACTGTATATAAATACTATGGTGGCTATGAATCTTTCAAATGTGAAACTAAAATGACTTCCAGTAAACTTTACCTTCTGTGTGCAGACAGTTAATGCTGAGAAGATCAAAATAGTTAAGACCTTCTACCATAAGTAGATATCTGAAGACCAAAATGGGCAAAAATGAAAAGACAGGGGACACCGTCTTCCACAACAACAGAAGAAATACTAGCAGCCGTGGTTGCAGCAGCTGTAGCAGTGGAAGAGCGGGCAGCAACATTCCTTTGTACTGAAACTGACCCCCCCCCAAAAAATATTGACCCAGGTTACATTTTCTTTTGCATTTTTCTTTTTACCCCTATTATGTCTTCCTGATAATTGGAGAGTTACTGCAGAAATGGTTAGTGAGCAGATGAGACTGTCAGATATGCAGATATTCACACAAATATATGATGTGCTTACGCTGGTGAACTTGCCTCTACGATGTTCAATTTATGCTTGGATACAGAGCTTAAGGCATTGCGGGGAGACCATACAATGAACTCTCAACAAGTTCTATGCTTATTCATTGTCACACAAATGTTGTTCACGTAAAACATATTTTAATTATAAATATAATTAAAATAAAATATGTTGTTTTTGAGGTTAGCTTGGTTTTGCTTCTAAGATGATTGAGTTCTGCATGGATAAAGCCTAACACTTTACTAGCCTTAAGTGTATTTGATAGTTATTTTAAATCTCACAAATCTTTCCTTTTTCTGTTTTCTTGAGTCCTTCCACTTTTTATTGACTGTGTTGGTAGCCATAAGAACTATTTTTGCTGTCTGGTTCATAACTGAAAAGGCTGTCCAAATGCCTTATTTGGATAAGGGAATTGGGAAAGGCAATGGACAATTGCCTAAAAGAGACCAAATAGAAAAATACCCGGCCTACACACCCAACTTCAACTCAATTTCCCTCTCAACACTTTCATTATATTCTTCACGACAATACAAGTAGAGATGCATCTATTGCAGTGACAGGAGCAAAATCCAGGTTAGTCATTAGGTTATACAGTACTCTTGGAAAACTCAATGTGAAGATGTGATGCTTCAGTTATATTTGTTTCATGCACCCCTTTTTCTGCCCTCCCTTCTCCAGCCCTCCTTATCCCTGACTTGCTTCATTGATTCTGTGCACTTCCATTCACTCATAAATTTATTGTGCTTTAAGGCTGCCTTGATGTATCCTGATTCCAGGTTGCATGCAGACTTTTCAATACAATCTTGAATCTTTTCATAGCATCATCATCATATCATGGAAACAGAATGGAAGTGGCCACACATCTCTGAGTGTAACAAACATTGGAACTAAGCACACATTGCACACCCGTTGTGGTGCCACTATTTCAGATCTTTAATATATTTTAAATGGTACTTTCATTATCTGTTCATACAGATAGCAAAGCTCAAGGTGTAGATGTAGTTGAGTAGAGTGTTTAAAACAGGCAGTAGCTGTGGCTAAATTTGGACTTTTGCATCTGTCCCGTGATATTTAAAAATCTCAGTAAAGGTACAGCAGGAATAGAACTGGTCCAAAGACAGTTGATTAAACTTATTAAAGCCTTAGAGTTTGAAAAGATAAGCTTAGAAAGGAAATGAATGACTGTGAAGAGGAAGTGAAGCAAGAGTTCTCATTTATACTTTCTCATCACAAGAACAAGGGGACAGTACATTTAAAACTGAGGAAAGGAAATGTATTTTTTTTTATGCAATGACTAATTAACTTGTGGAACTCACTGCCACATCTCTGCAGTCAAGATCTTGGCAGGATTTTTAAAAGAATTATGGAGTGAAATCCTGTCTGCATTGAAGTCAATGGAGATTTGACATTCACTTCAAGGGGACCAGCATTTCACCTAGACGTTTATGTGGATAAGGAAAATATCTGAAGTTATATTAGAGAAGGTTAAATAACCTGAAAGGGATGTGAATGCTCATGTTTCAGGATATAAACCAATCACCAAAGAAATCCTATAATAGATAATAGGGCAACTTCCTTTGGTATTGGACTAGAATGGACCACTGGTCTCATCCAATATGGCATTGCCTATGTCCTATACCCTTAATCCTAAAAATGACTAGTGGCCAGATTTCTTACCATCATTATCCCATTTGTGAAAGAGGTCTTAAAACTTGAAATGCACCAGCAGAACATCTCAGATCTGAAAGAGAAGCCACTTTAAACTTTTTTTTGTCAATTGTGGAATTAATTTTTCCCAATGTTAAATTTTGTGTTAACAATAAAATTTTTCACAACTATCCTTAAAAAAATCAGATGACAATCTGCAGCATAAGCTTTTGCTTTGGAACCTTAACTACCTGAGCTGATCCTTAGTTGTCACATAAAGGATCACGACATTGCTTCAATTCTTATCTTTAAACTACATGAAGAGAAGATGAGGAAGGGACTTTATATTCCATCAAGGAGAAGTTAGACAAGACAAAGTGAAACCTTTTTAAAAACAGCTGACAGTGGAGGTCCATTTTATTCGGGAGTTGTCTAGCTAATAAATGGTAATCAAATAACTATTTCAACACAAGTCATTGATAATTAACTTTGTTTATGTAAACATATCATCTACAATACTGTTAATTTACACGTGTGTGTTTGTGTGAGGGTGTGTGAGAAATCCAGCCCTAGAGCAAGAGATCTCAATGCCAGGGATGAATTTGGCCCATGAGGTTCATAAATGTAATTTTCATGCAGTAACACAGCTATGTGAAATTGTGCTTTTCCAATCATTGACTGTGGCTAATTCACACAAAGGTGTTTGTGACTTATGAATTGCAAAAAGTCTTCAGAATGAACTTTTCTTTCTGTTCTACTTTTGCCAATCAAAGCTAATCCAATAGATTGTTTGAAAAGAATCTTTACTTGAAATGGTTCCAGGTTGTAACTTCTTATTCCAAGTTTCAGTCCAGCGCGAATTTTTAGAGCTGAGTTATAAAACACTGAAAATAGGATTTTTTTAATGGAAAGGCTCACAGCACCTTAACTGCAGTAATGTGAATGGCAGTGCTATAACTTAGTGCATACAAGACTTTCATGCATTTCACAATAGCTTTTTAAAGTGTTCTAATGTGTTTAAAATTTTCATCCTATCAAGCTGGTTTTAAACAGTGCAATTTCAGGTTTTTACCAAGTGAATGCACAAAAATATTTGTTTTATATATTTTTTCTGCTGATAGCCATAAATAAGAATAGCTCAATGCAAGTGCAGTATTAGAGTGAATTTGTATTCAACCTTTGAAGACCCGATTCACTCCAGCCTAATGCCAGATCATGATTTCAGGAGTTAGTCATGAAGAAAATAGTGAAAGGGGGAAAGTCATCCAGCAGAAGATCATCCTAGCTTCAGAACAAAATGGCAACATAATTGTAGACTGCATTCCCTGAGATCTATGAATGATTTTTGTGGTTTGGTGCTGATCTTAATGGAAGGCCTGTGGAACTTTTACAAGTTAATTGTATGCTTTGTATATTGACAAACCAGTCAGAAGTGATGGTTCAGAGAAGACATGACTCAATTTGCCTTTGTTACACTGAAAAACATCTATTGGGACTGTGATGAGTTGGATCACAGAAAACCCCTTGGGGCTGCCAACTGATGTGCTGAGACTACCCCGAGCCTGTTTCCCCTGGCAGCTTGGGACTTCAGTGCCCTGCCTGGTTTGAGCCAGACCATCTAGTCTGCTGCAAACCCAGACCCAAGTCTGAACCACATCCCCCAACAGCTGCAGGCTGAAAACAGCTTAAGAAGTGTTCCTGTCTCCAACACTCAGATGCCCAACTCCCAATTGGGTCCAAAACCCAAATAAATCCATTTTACCCTGTATAATGCTTATACAGGATAAACTCATAAATTGTTTGCCTTCTATAACACTGATAGAGAGATGCACAGCTTTTTGCCCCGCCCCTTCCCAGGTATTAATACATGCTCTGGGTTAATTAATAAGTAAAAAGCGATTTTATTAAATACAAGAAGTAGGATTTTAAGTGGTTCCAAGTAATAACAGACAGAACAAAGTGAATTACCAAGCAAAATAAAAACACACAAGCCTATTCCTAATACAGTAAGAAAGTGATTACAGATGAAACCTCACCCTCAGAGATGTTCCAGTAAGCTTCTTTTACAGACCAGCCTCCTTCTAGTCTGAGTCCAGCAGTCACTCACATCCCCATGGTTACTGTCCTTTGTTCCAGTTTCTTTCAGGTATCCTTTGGGGGGGCAGAGGCTATTCTTGAGCCAGCTGAAGACAAAATGGAGGGGTCTCCCAGGGGTTTAATAGACTTTCTCTTGTGGGTGGACACCCCTCCCTCCCCCTGTGTAGAATCCCAGCTACAAGATGGAGTTTTGGAGTCACATGGGCAAGTCACATGTCCATGCATGACTCAGAACTTACAAGTAGCAGCCATTGTTCACATGCTACCTTGAACATCCTCAGGTAGACTTCTTATGTGGATTGCAGCCTTCCAAGATCCATTATCCATTAAGTGTTTCTTGATTGGGCACTTAATGTCCAAATTCCTTTCTAAAGAATATGCCCAAATGCCTTACTAAGGCTACTTAAAATCAAACAAGTACACAGCCAATATTCATAACTTTGAATACAAAAATGATACATGAATAGAAATAGGATGAATATATTCAGTATATCATAACCTTTGCAGAGATATGTTACATGGCATATGTATCATAAAACATATTCCAGTTTTGTCATATTTACATTCATATGCATATTTCCATAAAGCATTATGGGGTGCAATGTCACAGGGGCATGTAACTGGCCTCAGTAACTCCATTTTCCTATCAGTGTTACCATCCTCCTCCCTCTCTTTCCCCATCAATAGCTTGTTACTCTCATATCATACATATTGTCTTAAAAGAGATTAAGCTCTTTGGGTGAGGGACTGAATCTCAGTATGTTTGTGTAAACTGCCTAGAACAAAAGGGCCCTGAATATGATCAGGGCCTTGGGCTCTGCTATAAATTTATAATACTGTTTCTAGGTGCTTAATACTGTACATAATGCTGTAAATATCATTTAGTGTAAGGAGAAGCAACAGAAGTATAAAATATTTGCATGACATCGTTGATAACAGTAGCTTGGTCCTGAACCAAGAAAGCTCTTAAACATGTGCTTATGACCATCACTATTCAGGAAGGCACTTAAGCACATTAAACATGTGCTTCCTCTTGGATAGGGATGCTTTCTTGCATTGAAGCCCAACCACTGTGGCCACCCCCATATTTCACTCATTTTCATATTGTGGATGTCTACACTGTATGTTGGTAGTTAATAAAGATGTACAAAAAAGATACATATCCATTTATACTATGCAGTTTTATGATTTTTTGCCATAGAGAAAACAGGAGGTTTTCACCAGCAAAAGTGTATCTTTGAGGAACAAAAAACTATCAAGAAAAAGGTGGAGAAGGAGAACAAAAAACATTCAAAATGCACATTATGAATATCCTCATCTTTAGATATGAGAATACTACAGACCTGGCACTGATTCATGATATTGTAATACAAGCTACGGAGCAATAGACCATGCAAACTAAGGGGGATGAGAGAAAGAGAGAAGCAGGGGACCAGTGTGTCTGTGGCTCATTCTAAATGTCACTGGATTTAAATTATAATTTCTGTGACAGTCATTTTAACTTGTGGCAAAAACCCTTGATCACCATCTGGAAAAATATAGTACATAAAGTACTGAGTGGAAGTGTTTACTTTTGTTACTTGAATTACCCTCATGCCTAGTTCAGTGTCCTGTTACATTAGGCATTGTGCAAACAATCTCATAAATAGAAACAGTCCCTATCTGAAAAACTTACAATCTAATTAGAAAACAGAGAAAAAACAATAATAGATAGAATAGTGGGTACATGCACAATGTCAGAGGGACATATCTTATTACATTCTCAAAAAATAAATGGCCCCATTGCTTCTTTCCTGTTTTCCAAGTATCACAGCCAGCCTGATCCACCATTTCTGACCAAGTACACCCTCCTTGTTCCACACAAGGATGCAACTCATATACCACAAAAATAATAATGGCTTTGCTCCTTGCACAAAGCAGTGCAGAACTACAATGCACTCTTATTTAAAAACCCTGCATCTTCAAACTAAGTTTACTAAGTTTCGTGGGGGAGGGATAGCTCAGTGGTTTGAGCATTGGCCTGCTAAACCCAGGATTGTGAGTTCAATCCTTGAGGGGGCCATTTAGGGATCTGGGGTAAAAAATCTGTCAGGGGACAGTACTTGGTCCTGCTAGTGAAGGCAGGGGACTGGACTCAATGACCTTTCAAGGTCCTTCCAGTTCTAGGAGATTGACACATTTACTATTTTTATTATTATTATTTATTATTAAGGCTTCAGGAAGCACCGGTGATTGTCAGGTACTACAGTTCTGTTGTAGACAGACAACTCAAGGATGAATGAATGTTGCACTTTTCCTAGACTTTAAGGGAAGGTCAACTAATGGGCAAGGTGGGAGGGAAAGAGAAGGGAAAGTATGAAGTATCATGATGGTTGTATGTGGAAGCTTATGCTGAAAACCCTAGATGCCAAAAGCTTTCCTTAAAGTCAGCATATGCTTCCACATACAACGATGTTGCTTGCAGCCAAGAATGCTGTCTATTGAACTACCAAGAACTTTTATTCTACATAGAACATTTAATTGGACTTTTCGCTAAAGATAAGCAATATAGAAGATCAGTCAGATATCCTCTTTACGGTATCAGAGATAAGGAAAGCAATTAGAGTTAAAGCCCTAGGAGTTCTCTAATTAATAAGGAGTCTTAATAACAATGAAGACAATCTGATTGTACCATACTGCTTTGCCTCACATACTAATTCATTATCAGCAAGGTGTGGCTGCAGTGACCGTTGGAGTTTGCTAGTTTTCATCACTAATTAATTCAACACATTCATATTAAACAGGCCTGTTTTTAATCTTGACTGACCTTTGCTGGAAATGTGTTCTCACTTTCTCAACTAAAACAACTTGCACGGTTTGTAATATATATAATTGAGACTGAGGCATTAATAGCATGCCTTGTAAACAGAAGAATATGCAAGACCTAGACATTAAAATAGTCTTAAAGCTTCCTGAGAGGCTCTGAAGACCTCCTATGAAGTGTGATGGAGTCTTCAAAAGAACTCAAGCCTTTTTTACATTAAAAAATTGTGATGATGTGTTAAACATGGATTAGGAGTCCACTAACTCTTGTTGTGAGGACTATTACATTTTTGTTCATTGAGAAATAAGTAACTTAACTGCTGGGTGCTCCACTTGATGAGATACTGACTATTACTAGTATTACAGCAAGACATGCAGTGTGGTAATGAAGCCTGCCGAGTGCCCAAAGTTCTGTTGAATGTACTTACAGCCATTTTAAAAGATGGACAAACCAAGTCTGGTAGATTATTCTATTGTGCCTGGGCACTGGCAACAGGATTTACCACTAAGTGCTAGAAGGATACTGCAGGCAACTAAAAGGGAGATTAATTTGAATAGGAAAAAGGACAGTTTCTTTCCAGATGTACTCCAGGTCACTCCACTGATATATGATCTTCATTATACAATTAATGTTGAAACAGCCATACTATATCCTGCAAAACTAAGGGCTATTTACCAAGACATTAAAGATTTATAAGAAATTAAATTCTCTCCTGTGGAGAGAGTCAGCAAGTGTGTGTGTGTGTTTGGCGGGGGGGGGGGGGGGGGCGGCGGAGGAGAGGAGAATACGTTGTTTTTTTTCTTCATATTAACCTAAACTTTCATTTTAGACACACTCACTTGGTAAAATATCAGGCTTTTGTATTGAACCAATCCTATAATATAGACAAGAACTGAAATAACTGTAGATAATATTATACTGTTCCTATTTTTGGGTACCATTTTTATATATTCTTCCCTCTTCCTTTTTAAATAATTTTTACAACTGACTGAATAGTAGATAGTATCTGGTTATTTTTCTCTTGTTAAAGATTTAAATATTGAGTGAAATCCTCGCCTTACCAAAATTCATATGAGTTTTGCCACTGACTTCAACAGAGCCTGTATTTCATCCCTGACGTGTGATTAAATTAATGTAGTGGCTATTTTTGTTGGTTTTGTTACTTTTGTCCCAGTTAATCAGGTGTATTAGGTAAAATATGCCATGGAAAATCCGCACCCCTGAACGATGTAGTTATATCAATCTAATCCTCAGTGCAGACAGCGCTATGTCATGAGAAGCTCTCCCCTAGGTGTAGGTAGCGTCTTCACTAAACGCCATAGTGGCTCAGCTACACTGGTGCAGCTGCACCACTGCAGCGCTGTAAGTGTAGACAAGCCCTGAGTGCACACTCTTGCCAGATCCGGATGAGACCTCTTTGTCATACTATACCTCTTAGTCCCCAACAACAATAATATAGATTTAAAAAAAAAAAAAAAAGTCCTACTAAAAACCTTGAGACAGGCTTAATGGCCATTGAATGAGAATTTTTATTTTGTTTTTTTATTTTTACCAGTAAGAACAAAACTCAGGCATATTTGGGTCAGAACGCTCATCTCACAAATAAGTACACTAAGGGTTAAGAAGTATACTTAAAAGCTTGGAAGCTTGGGCTGATTTGCCTTAAAGCAGCAGACTTTGTACCAGTGTAAAAGAAACAACTGTTGTGAAAGAGCTTTGCATTTACTAGCTTTTGTTCTGTAAATCTTTTGAATTCTTTTGAAATGTGACAAAACTGGCTTCCTTTGTGTGAGTTTATCCATAAGCTGAATGCTATAACCAATGTTCAATTTGTTTTAAATACTTTGGAAAACTGGTTCATTTTCTAAAGTGACTCACTTCCTTGAGATAAGCCTGACGACAGAACTCACTACTTTCAAGGCTAAACTCATTTCTACCATTTAGCTTTTGCTCAATAAGTTCTTCACAAACTAAAAAACAAATAACTCTTTTAAGTAACTGAGCTATTTCTCCTACAAGTTGAGAAGGAATAAAGAGCGTATGATTTCTATGTTTAAATACTTGGCAGGGACACTGACAATAGGGAGTATATAAGTACCTACATAGATAGATGTGTATAAATAGAATATTTTGATGAGTAATCCACAGTCCATAGGTAAGCACTTGAAGATGAGATGTACATGCCTTGAATTTTGAAATATTAATATAAAAATAAATGTGTGGTGACCACTGGTCCATATTTAAGCCTGAGGCCTATAAGGCGTAGGGAAATAAGTTATTTGCCTCCCTCTAGATATAAGTGGGGGAATTGAAGAAGTGTTCCTACAAGCTATCTGGTGGCTCCTATTAGTAAACTGGAAAATGAGAGTGGCAGCTATCAGGTTTAATTTGCATATGTTTCAGGAGTTCCATGAAGTCTGCAAAACTGCACAATCTGGAGTTTCTCTGTGTACAATACTTAAAAATAAATATGTAGTGCAATTTTAGGGTGTATGTGTGCATATAACATATAGGCTTTATTCAATGGGTGAAGTGAGCCACCCTAATCTGAAAGGCCATAGGCCCAGATTGGGTATTCAGGCCGAAGAAGCACTAGAGATATACAGGTATCTTTTTGGAGTCCTACCCCGGAGAAGAGAGATTTCTTCTGGAGTCTTCTCCTATTGGAGCAGTGTAAACTCCACTGGACAGCTCAGCAGCAGCAGACGACAGGAGTGAAGCAAGTCTCCAGTTGAGGGAAGCACTTGCAAGGTTGAGCTTGGACTGGAGTTACAGATTGGAGTTTCTCTTGGAAGCCAGAGTTTCCGAGGGGTTGGTCACCAGTCAACTGGTGTATTAATTTGTTGATTTTTGTTGTTGATCAGGCTGGTGATTCGTTTATGCCCTGAAGCATGACACCCTTTATTACAATAATTCCTTCATATTTCTATATTGTAAACATGTATACAGTACTTATAATTTTATCCTAACTACTGTAGCTGCAGAGGACATTCTTATTCATATTAAGGGTCTAATATTTTTAAAAATCTTACTAACTTATTTAATACCAATAATATCCTGTGGCAATGAGTTTTATTTATTTTATATATTGCACATGAAAACATCTTTTTTATCCATTTGAAAATTGTTGCCTTTTAATTCCATCAAATATCTTCTTGGTCTTGTATTTAAATATTAAAAAGCTGGAAGTAAATATAATTGTGTTATGACCATAAATATTAGTTCTTACTCCTGATAGCATGGATCTCTGTTTCTTCCACTGCAGGGCACCACTAAAGGAACTATTCCTTGTAGACTCTGTGGCAGCAGGTACTAGTGCTGAAGCTATCTATCTATCCATCCATCCATCCACACAAGTGGGAATTTTACTCACAAACAGCTTAAAAACTGATCCTTTGGAAGATTTTTTTAAATTATTATGTTAACTAGCCTTCCCCAAAGCCCTGACAATATTTGGTGAGGGTAGAGGGAACAAGAACTACTCAGTCAAAGGATTTATTCTCTTGTGTGGATGCTGATCAAGGTCTAGGAGTGGAACTAACAGAATAACATTTGCCTACTGCAAGGGTGATTGTTAGGGCTGGTCTACACTGGGGGGCGGGGAGGGGGATCGATCTAGGATACATAACTTCAGCTACGAGAATAGCGTAGCTGAAGTCGACGTTTCCTAGATCGAAAGTGAAAGTACTTACATCGGGTCCACGCGGCGCAGGTTCGCTTCCCCGTCGACTGCGCTTCCTCCTCTTGCTGAGCAGGACTTCTTGCCCAAAATGGCATGACCAGATGGGAAATGCAGGGCACAGCTTTTACTTGCTACTCTCTTTCCCAAGGCTTGTGGGGTGGAGCCTGGGGTCAACATTATGCATTATGATCCTTTACCTGCCTGTCATAGCACTCACGTTATGTTTGCTGAGGTGAACAAAGTCTTCATTGGAGTGCAGAAGTGCTTATTCGTGTAAAATATGACCAAGTGAATACAAAATTGACTAATATGTTGATTGTTTGCAGTATAAATGCCTTCAAAAACATGCAGTAAACATTTTAATCAAAGCAGAATCTCCATTTCATATTTACTTCTCATTTATAGTTCTAATGTTTATGCTTGTAAGTCGTGATTAGGGAAAATGATTTTTATAGAATAATTAGTCTAAACACACCTCATTTAGCAAATAAATTAAAATTAAAGTTCGATGAGCCCAAAATAAACTTGAATGATTTTTAAACTCTTTATGCCATGTCAATGTACAAGCTTGTTAAGCAGATGGCTTTGCTATAGACAATAGGTCTGTGCTCCCCTCCGTTCTGCACCTCGGAGGAAAACAAAGGAATGGAATCGGTGGCAGAGGGAGCCCAATAATTGACTGGAGATGCTCAATGTCTCATTGAGCATCTTCCTCCTTTTTCTCTTGACTCTGCAGGTGCCCTTCTACTCAAATGCCATATAGTTTGGGACTCTATGCTTAGAAGCGGGAGGTGAGAAAATCCAAGAAGTAGATGATCCCTAAAGTACTCCACAGATTCTTGAACGTCTGAAAGGTCATCTGCATTGAATGTGGCTTTGACATTTAAGGCAACTTGCTTTTTTTCAAAAGGGTTGACACGTTAGCTTCTCTGAAAGAGGCATAAGAATTTCTGTTAACAGTGAGCATGGTTGAACTTTGATGACTTTCAGGAGCTAGGAAGGGCAAATATATGTTTGCAGGTGGCAACTCAAATATTTCTCAA
Organism: Macrochelys suwanniensis; assembly: GCA_033296515.1. Taxonomy (NCBI): domain Eukaryota; kingdom Metazoa; phylum Chordata; order Testudines; family Chelydridae; genus Macrochelys; species Macrochelys suwanniensis. Next base: position 46,798,515 of record CM065780.1, read on the forward strand.
GGTTCTTCAGCTTCAGAGAATGTGATGGAGCCAAACTCTGACAAGGGTGGTAGGGATGGGGCTTATCTAGTTCCTGGGCTTTCTGTCTTAGTTAGTTTCTCTTGGTTTTGGTTGATCTCTTCCAGAAAGTAGGGGGAGAGCTCTTTGCAGAGGTTGGTGTTTGGGTCTGATGTTTGTATTATCCAGTCCAGGTTATTCCCTTCACTATGCAGAATAATTCTGCTGTCTGTGATTTCTAACTGTGATGTTTGAGGAGTAGAAGGTTCTATTTGCCTCTTTTACTGCATTGGTGGTATCCAGTAAGGATTCTTTATGCTGTTAATAGAAGGATTTGGAGTGGATTTTAGACCATCAGTAATCTGTTGAAATTTGACAATGATCCATGGTCTAGCTCATTCCCTAAATGAGATAGAGGATCTCCTGGACATGGAGATAATCAAGCCAGAGCGTAGAATGGCTGTGGTATTTACCACATATATCCCCAGCTGAGTATGAGGGTCTGCAGGTGAGATGCTCATGGTTTCTATACGGGTCAAATGATAAAATGCTAGAATCGCTTTGGTATTGTCTATATGGTGATCAACTTCGGTGATAAAAACCTCATGTTGGCAGATTCCAGTACTGTGCTTCTTCCAAGAAGTGAGCAGGGTCTTCAGTGGGAGGCATGTAGGCAACTAGCAGTGCTAGGTTGTTTTTGTCCTTGCCTTGTTAGACCATGCAGATGCATTACAAGTTTTATTTCTGGGGTGGGACATCTTCTGTATCTGAGTTTGGGGGGAACAGAACCATTTCTCCATCTCCCTTTTTCTTCATTTTAGCACATTCTAGAATCCTTCTTTGTCTACTTGTACTGAGTAGCTTGAGGGACTAGTTGGGAGAAAGCAAAAACTAAGTGTTGGTTATCATGTTCAAGAATCAGATAACAAGAAACTTCTGTAATATTCGAATATTCTTCAAAAGATTATGGTGCTGCTGTAAAATAGCTTCTATTCTCTCTGTTATGATAGAAGTCAAGAACACAAACTTCCTGTTATTATACAAAATGATTCCTAGTCTCTACAACTTCCAGTGATGTTCCATACAAATCAGAAGACTTTGCAGTCAGATTCCTCATAGTGTTGAAGCTGTATTGTCAACAATTAAAAATGATGCATCAAATGCCTTTTGGACTATTTTAAAACTTCAAAATACCCAAAACATATTAAATAGCTAGAAAATCATGGGCTTAATTCTCTATTCCACCAAATTTATTTTGGGTGAAGTAGGAGAGAGCTAGTTGTTGCTCACTCGTGTTGAGGCTGGTGGTACACCAGCCCTAGCCCCAGCATATGAATGCTGAGTTTATGAATTTACCATATGAATATAGAGAAGCCTGGGGCTGCTCTTATGTTCACCAGCTGGCTATGATCTTCAAGGAAAAATCTACTAAGTAAAAGGTTGCCAAAATGCAGCTAAATCCAGCCACACACACTTCCACTGCAGTTCATCTCTGAAGCATGCAACACAGAAATGCAAGGGAATGGAGAAGGCCAGAGAATCTTGCCCTACATTTAAAACAAAGATTGCAGGTGGGTTTTTTTTGTAACTCTAGAGCTATTTGAAAATAAAAACACTTGATGTATCATGCAGCAGTCACAGCTTACCTTTTATCTGAGCCATTTGCTTTGATCTTATTTGTATATAACCATTTAGCAGTCTCTCTGTTGTCCAACAGCAAAAGAGATGTAAGTGATGACATGTTAAGTTGTTTTACATGTTAAAAATCTTCAAAGATTTGAAAAGGGGATATTGATCTGGTTGACTGAAAACCTGGTAGATTTTTTTTATGATTTAGTGATATGATTTTTTATGATTTTAGTAATACCTTGACTGTGGACAGTAGCTTTCATTTGGATGGGTTCTGCTGGGCTGACGACATGTTTTATCATGGGAAGAAGTGGACTATTTTGTGGAATTTATCAAGAATATTGCCAATGTAAAGCATGGGAATTGATGACAATACTCTGAACTCATTTGTGTCAAGCTGTTTGTGACTGATATAAAGCTGAAAGATTGGCAAGAAATGAAGGCACTGGCTTGTGATGGATGCGTGCAGAGTGTGAGAGATACTTCCCCAAATATCAGAGTTCTTATTGAATTTGGAGTTGTCATTCCCAGACACAAATATACCTGTTACGAGAACAGTCTTTTAGTGAATGGCATTTGGACTTGGGTCAAAAGAGAGCACACCTAGATTCAACAAAGGCTGGTTTGGTTGACAGATGGCATAAATTCTAGGAAAGACTGTTTGGTGACATGTAGCTTTTTACAATGCGACTCCACGTAGATGCAGGGGTCTACATCTGCATGTTTCCCATTGCAGGGTTGGGGCCTGTCACAGTGTGACTGGCCCCTTAAGAGGGAGCTGGGTCCAATGCACCTGTTACTGATGACTTGCTGTTCAACTGGGCTTCAGGGAAGGCATCTGGGCCTTTATGAAGGAATGAGCTATGGCAAAGAGTTAGAAGACTCCTGCAAGCTGCAGAGAACAGATGTCTGCAGGACAGTTTGAGAAACCAGGAGAACAAGACTCTGACCATGGAGTGGCCTCCCATAAGCAGGGAATTCAGTTGGACTTTGAGTTTTGTTTGCAGTTTTGCTATTAAAAGATGAAGCGATGTTGGCACAGAGAAAATACTGTATGTGAAGTTTGAGGAGCATAGGAAGAATGGAGACTGAGACAGGGTACTGAAGAGCCACTCCTGGCCAAAAGGAGGTGTGCAGCACATAGCCTACCCTCTTACAGGGCCTAAGTTTATTTACATGTTTTGAGATACAGACAAAGCTGGCACATTAATAGACGAGTTTTGTAGCCTACTTATGATTTGCCATACACATTTCCACAAACATGAAAACCCCCCGCAGAATACAAAATACGAACTTACTCTTTTATGGAAGGAAAATACTCATTTATTAAAAGTCTATAATTTATCATCAAGTCTATAATAGGTAGTCCCAGTTCTGAACGATTTTTTAATTGTCACTCAAGCAAAACTACCCTTTCTTGCAAGGATGTAGCAACTTATTTCTTCAGTTTTTAACAGTTCTGATTGCTGATTTCAAGACTAACTACAGTATTACATTTTTGATTTCTTCTTTTTACAATCAAATTAACTTCAGTCCTCAATCTACTAGAGGAGGATACATAAGGTTTTTACTGCAGAATCCCTGTTGACACACTTACTGAGTGCAAATTGCTCCTGGGTTGGGTATTTCTTCTTGAATTAATGTTACATTTAATCTTGATTACCTCTGTTGGGGGCGTGATTGATTCTGATCACACAGTCTTCGGAGGGATTTTATTGGTTACCAAGTTCTCAATTTGTTTCAAGCCTTTAATTTTATTTTATGTGCATTCTAAGGTATAGGTTCAAAAGGGCTGAAAATGTCTTTTTTTTCCTTAAACAACATCAAGTTCCTGATCCAAACTCCATTGAAGTCAATGAAAAGAATCTGATTGACTTACTATAGGCTTCAGAACAGGCCCCTTTGAGATTAAAATAAGGAACCTGAAACAGAAATATATTTAAATCACCCTCTATTTGTGTTTTCTGATGCAAATACATTATCAGCACACAGGAGATAATAGTGGAAACACATACATTTTTTAGAGGAACACATGCAGTAGAGGTGATAAAGTTCTGTACCAGAGTCATGCTCAAGAGCTCTTTCTTGTGTCATGAACCTCAAGAAGAAAACATTCCTTTTTCTCCTCTTCTTCCACAGAGGAAGAAATGATCTACACTGTCAGCATAAAAGGAGGCTTAACTTTAAATAGGTGTGAAATACTAATAGGTGAATGTTTCTTTCTTGTCAGGAATCTGGTAGATGGTTAATGAAAGAAATCCAATATTAACTACTTTAAAACTTATTTAAAGTGTGAAAAGGAAAGGAATAGAACTCGAAGTTCCTTTATAACAGCAAGAACAAACTCCTTAAGAATACTTGGTGCGCTAGGATGAGATCCTTTGAAAACACTCTTACTTATACATGCATACATACTGTCATTCTGCTGTCTGAACTTATGTTGTACATTTTAAAAAAGATTGTATAGCTGACAAGTGTACCCTTAAAATAAGAAAAACGACTTGGGGTTAAGGTCAGATAAGTGCACTTATGACTGCCAAAGACAGTGAAATCTGGGAATTGTCACTGCTGCTGGTTTATCAGATGAGATTAAGCTACATGCCTGGCTTGTTCTATCATATAAAAAATGCTGTTTGCTTTGTTATCAGACATTCAGAACAACTCCCCAACATTCTGCAAAGCCACAAAATCCCCACATTAGAATTCTGAAGGATGTCCACTAACTTCTGTGAAGTGAAAAAATTATCTGTGTATAAGCAAAGATATTTGGAGCTGGTCTGACCTATTTATGGTACCAATAGTTTGACCAATCCTCTCTCTTAGTCCCATTTTGCGGTAATCCACTATTCCTCAGGTGAATTAGATCTCCCAGAATGAAGATTGGGATATATAACATTGAACATTTTACACAATTTCTGGATAAACAGGGGTCAACACATAATAAAATTGCTTCCTCAATTGTTTTATAGAAATAACTCAGTTCCAGTTTTTCAAGCTTAATTGTTTTCCTATAAATAATTATCTGAACTTGTTTAAAAAATGTGATAGCAGATTATATAAAGTCTTTGGTATCTTATTTGAAGTGTCAGAACTGCAAATCAAAGATAAATTGATAATTGGGAAGCTGAGCACACAACTGAACAGATCACTTAAAGAAGATCAATTAAAGGAGTATGGAGGCAAACTTCTAATATGTCTATTTGTACTGATGGTTTTAACACACAGTATAAAGTCCTACATGGGAGCTATTTAAGAGTACAGATACGATTATACAGAAAGGGAATCATTAATACAGACCTGCCCTGGGGACACAAATCAGCAATTAGTACTTTCAGACACGTGACCGGATTGCTCTGGAGTCCAGGGGTCTGATTTTTCTCTTACATAGAAATTTGCACCCATGTATACCCTGACTTCAGTATAGTTTGATTCCTACCAATGTAAGAAGAGAATCAGATCTCTAGAGAACAACTAACAAGATAAAACATTTTAATTTTAGCCTTATCTGTACAAGTCAAGATCTCTATAGCTTGACTTAAGGTAGATAATGAGTAAGACTAAATTATTTGTCATGGTAAAAATTGGGGAAGTGATGTCTTTAGTTAGGCGGGGAAAAGGGAAGTTATGGCAGTTGATTGTCATGAGAAATTTATGGGGAAAATCAAACTTCCCTTATTTTACAATAACATTTCAAGCTATTTACTAATATTTAATAGTTTAAAATGATTTAAAATATCATTCTACATTGGGCATACATAATACTAAACTTGAAAATAAAACTCATGGAGGAATCTTACTGAGTTGCAGGCTGGTCAGAGTGACAAAACTCATGACTTCTTATGCAAAACCATTAAAATCTCACAAGCTGTATTGGGTAACTGGTTTAGTTAAGTGTGGGATACTCTTTACATGGAAAGTCTTACAGATATGAAACAGGCTTCGCCATTTGGTTTTGTCAGGGTTCCCTCCCCACTCTGAACTTTGGGGTACAGATGTGGGGACCCTCATGAAAGATCCCCTAAGCTTATATTCCACCATCTTATGTTAAAACTTCCCCAAGGCACAAATTCCTTTCCTTGTCCTTGGACTGTATCGCTGCCACCACCCGAGTGATTTAAACAAACATTCCGGGAGGGGCCACTTGGATCCCTATCTCCTCCAAAATATCCCCCCAAGCCCTTTAGCCCCCTTTCTTGGGGAGGCTTGAGAATAATATACTAACCAATTGGTTACAAAGTGAGCACAGATCAAACCCTGATTTTTAGGACACTGAAAATCAATCAGGTTCTTAAAAGAAGAATTTTATTTAAAAAAAAAAAGTAAAAGAATCACACCTGCAAAATCAGGATGGAAGATAACTTTACAGGGTAATAAAAAGATTTAACACACAGAGGATTTCCCTCTAGGCTCAACTTCAAAGTTACAAAAACAGGAATAAACCTCCCTCTTAGCATAGAGAAAATTCACAAGCTAAAACAAAAGATAATCTAATGCCTTTCCTTGCTTTACTTATAATTTTTGTAATCTTAGATGGTCGTTTCAGGTATGTTTCTAGGAGATGTGTTTTTCCTGCCCTGGTCTCTCTCTCGTCCCAGAGAGAGCCACACAAAGAGCACAAACAAAACCTCCCCCCACCCCTAGATTTGAAAGCATCTTCTTTCCCCATTGGTCCTTCTGGTCAGGTGCCAACTAGGTTAATTGAACTGATTAACCCCTTACAGGTAAGTGATTCTGTACCTCTGGCCACAAGTGATTTTATATTACTGCATACATAAAGGTTGTTACCTTTCCTTTATATTTATGACAGGCTTCCTAATAATCTAGCTGCTAAACCATCCAGTTCTTTGTATCATGCCGATTTCATATGTAACTCGTAGGAATTTTAACCATTTTTTACATTTATTTATTCTACTTCTACAGATAACTACTTACAATATGCTTCTTGTGTCCTTAGATTGTAATTTTATGTACTGCTTCCTTCTTCATCACTCAGAAAGTAGGTGTATTGTTTGCATATTTATAGATGTTAGTACATACAATCACAATCTAAGAACACAGTTGCAAGAGACAGACCCATGCTGGAGATGCAACTCTGCTATGTATATTATTTAAAATGCTGTCTGCCTCTTGCAATGAATGCTTGACATATGTGCATATAAATATTAGTTATAAGAGGCAGACATACATCCATATATAATATAAAATAATTAATTTGGCTCTGTTCCCACATAAACTTTGAGCACATTGAAAAACTAGGGGAAAGTCATTTAACTATCTGAAGTTTTCTCCTCTGGAACAAATTCTGTGTCTGCTTCGGACTGTAAGCAATCACAGAATATACAGGCATTAAGTACAGAATATCCATCTTGTTTAAACCCTGCTCCACATTTCTGATGCCAGACAATCCAAATGAAAAACTGCTAGATTGAACCCTTTTGAAATAATTAAAAAAAAACAACCCAACCAAACAAGGAACACTTTAAACTAAAACAATTAACTTCCCCCATTTAGAAAAAGGAAGATAGATACTGCTCCTTATTCTTGTTAGCTGTTGATGGGCACTTTATAAAACCCTAGACAGATATTAAAGTATAGTATCTCATTTATATCTAATATGGTTTTAAGCTCAGTCTTAGTAACAACACTACTGTAATTGAATATAGTCCTCAAACATATTAGGATACTGAAAGTTAGTTAAGTAAAACAGCTAACTTTAACTGGCTATGCTGGGAAGTAATTAATGTATCCTATGAATCTGGGCTCTTTCTGTCTCAAACTTTAGTTGCCTCTTACCAAAGAGCCAGACTCCTCTCCTTTATGTTCAGGATAGGGCTAATGAACCACACTTGCCAAAGGGAGTTTGGAATCAGTCATCATTTCCTTGAAGGTTGCTAACACCTGCTAACAGGGGTGGTTAGCAGAAGACTGCCTCTCTGACACATACCTTCCTATGCAGCATGCTCTCCTTCTTTCCTCAACTGTGAAACTTTTCCAGGATTCAATTCTAAAAGACTTCTGTTGTTGCCAGAGGATCTGGCTTCCTTCTTGGCTGTGTCATTTGCCTTTGGGCAGCCGTGAGCAAAAATCTCCTGGAGTCCAGGAGTTCCCAAATTTAATCACAGTGACTATTTGCTGTGATAATGTATGGGAACATCTCCCATGCAGAGTCAGTCCACTTGAGCCCTTATTCAGAAGGTAACAGTTGAGGGATATGTCTACGTGTCCCCATGAAACAGGTGATATGATTAAGTTTGGCTAAGGTTAGTTCTGAGTAAACCTTCTTGTAATAATGTTAGACTATACCATGAGTCTGCCTGGTTGGTTATCCATGTCCTCTTCATGATCTCCATGATCACAGTACCACCCTTGGGAGCCAGACATCAGTCAGACCATCTCCCCTTGGTTACTCTGTATTGGAGGAAAATCTCTCTTTAATAAGACCTCTCGGTTGCAGCTTGGGCTTCTGACTGGTGTTGTATAACTGCTTGTTGTTCAGTCAGCTTTTTCAGGACTACTTTAATTTCCCATGCTTTGCAGAGATGGTGTCCAGAAAACCCACTTCCCATGCCAAGTGTGGCACTTGGATACCACGATGCAAAAGAAGTAGAAAGGAAACAAGAGTAGAGGGGGATAGAACAGAAGTTGTAAAGCAACCTTTGGAAGGATGTAAGAAAATCAGTATTTTCCTGAAAAAGTAAAAATGTGACTCCACAGTGCTAAGACTTCAGCTCCTTTTGTTGTCACAATAATATAATTTACCTTCTCCAGATATCCACACCTGCCATCCTGGCAGTCCTCCAGCTATTTACTCAAGCAAGCAATGGAAAGAGATAAAGAAGCAAAAACTAAGAGTTCTGATTACTGTAGTAGCCCTTCTTTGTGCAAGAGTACATTTTGGGTATACTTAAACCCAATTAATTAAAATGCATATGTTTTTTAATCTGATTATTTTATCGAAGGGTTTCTATGGTGCCCATCATTGCATATCACAACATTTCTGGTTGACATATGATCCAACAAAGCAGGTTTCACACAAAGATTTTTGAGAAATAGGATTACAAGGAATTTTCACATTAGTAACCTAGTCAATTTGTTTTGTAATAGAGGTACATTTTTTTTCCTCTAAAGAAAGCATTACGAATTTGTTTAGCATTCAGGAAAATTGTTATATCTACTGGAAAATCACAGACATAACTGCTCTTGAATGGTAGACATCTCATGATATCCGTGTTCTTGCAAATTTTCAGCCTAATCTGAATTAGGCAGAATCTAAAACAGGCTCCATACAGTTTTTGGATCAAACTTGCAACTAAAACAATAGGGGTGAGAGGAATCTAAGGATTTAAACCAGAATTTTTCTACCAATCCCCATATCCCACAACATTTGTTCTAAAGAATTCCAGGATTCTAAGACGGGCTATTACTGTCTCTATTCCATCTCTTAAAGAACTATCTTTTGAAAATGACAATTGCTTCACTCAGCCATGCATATCAAACATGAGAGTAGAGGGAATCATTCACAATTAATACAAAAATTATTCAATTAATTTTGCATCTTTTCTATTGGTGAATTGTCAGCAAACACTTCACAAAATTCTCAGATGTATTCATTATTGTAAATTATTTGCTAACTTCTTCTGTAAATAGTTCTTGGTCTCCAGATCAATTGAACTGTGTACAGCAAATATTACCTCTAATATACAACTTACACATTCCGCTGTAATTTTATGTAACTTTTGTACTTGTAACTTATGTAATTTATGATAGAAAATTAACTAACCAGAATAACTTGAGCATTTGAAATGTGTATTCAGGTGGAAAATATTCAAGAAGTGCAATTTACACTGTGGTGATTAGTTGCATAAATCCAATCAGAGAGCAGAGATAAAGGCCATGCAACTTTTGTAATTAGCCAAGGGCCAGATGCTCCAACTTGATCCATATCCTATCCCTGGGCCTTTGCAGAGCCCTATTAAATTCAAGGAACCTGTTGTAGTGCTGACACAAAGCCAATTGTTAATTGTGGTGTGTAAATTTTAAAATTAAATATATAATTTGACATTTGCTTTCTTTGAATATTTGAGCATTTGAGATAAAAATTAGCTTTCTGCAGGTATTTGTGCTAGTAATGCTTTAGGCCTCTTTAGGAGTAAACAAAAAAGCAATATCATATTTGGTTCAAAAATTGCTTTTGTTATGAACAAGCATGATGAGTATTTTTCCACTAATTACTCAACTCTACTGAAGTATATGCATCTATAGCAATTGTGCACACAATGAAATGAATCAATTCATTTTAAAGGTTAGCAGATTAGGAGTGAATATTTATTGCTAAAATCAATCAAGTAATAGTCCACATACTCTAGATATGAAACTTCCTGAACTCTTTTACAACAATGCATCACACTGTCCCAAAAAGGAAGAGCATTTGTTCAAATCAAAGACTACATCCCTCTATAAAAGATACCTTACTCAAACATCAAGGAGACAGTGATCTTCCCAGATGTCTTAAAATATGAAAACTACATTACTGAGGAGCATCCTTTGAAAGTAAATTTATACAGAAAGAGAAAAAAGAAGTGGCAATTCATGCCAGAAAGATGAATGTCATGGGAAACAATGACAGATGAGGCAAAATTTAAAAATTGCTGGCATAAAAGAGAAAATATGTCAACATGCTGTAAATTGCTATTGAGGAAACCAAGAAAGTCAATTTGAACTCCTGAAGAGTCAATAGTTACTTCTACTTTGAACCCCTTCTAGAATTGATTGATGGTCATCTATATCTCATTAAGATTAATGAGAACTATGGTATGCAAACACATCAAAGAAAGATTGCTGGGGCCATACCATGCAGAAGACTGACAGGTCTCATGCTTTGGACCATTTTTAACTGAATCATTGGTTTTTGAGTGCAATCATTTCTGCTGTTACACATAAATGACATCATTTGCAATGCAAAACCACATGTCTGTGTGCAAATAGTATGCACGCTGAGCACAAATGGAGATTGTAGTGGTGCATGTGTATTTTATCATTCACATGCAAATGATAGTGCCCTAAAACTTCATGTGAAAGTGATTTGTTTCCACAAAACGTTGGTCACGTAAAAAAATGTAGAGAACCCTTAGAAAATATGGTACAAAAGGTAAAATTCTGCACTAGACATGTTCATGTGGCTCCAATTTACTTCATTCAGAGTGCACATAACTTAGGGCTTATTTACATAGTGAGTTACCGCATGGCAAGCCAGGTGGTAAATCTATAGCACAACAGCTTGCTGCACAATCACTTTCCATGTGACTCTGCTACAGCACAGTGAAAGTCCTGGAGTGCAGCTTAATTGACAGTGTAGTAACAACAAGCTGCACTCTAGGACCTTCACAATGTTGTAGTGATGTTCAGACAGGAGGTTATTGCACAGTAACTTCATGTGCTGTAGAGTCACACCATGGCTTGCTGCACAGTAACTCACTGTGTAGACAAACCCTTAGTGAATCAGAGAGCAAAATGTCATCTGAAAGCAATAAGGCAACAATCCTGCAATGAGTGTTGTATGGGCAGAACATTGTGCCCATGTTGAGCCTCATTGACTTCAGTAGGGTTTTTGCATGGGTTTGGGGCTCTATGTGGATCACATTGCAGAATCAAGATACATATTGGATCATATTAGTGTATTTAAATAAAGGTGGCAAATTAACTTTCAGCAATTTGTACTGCAGAATATAAGAATGAAATCCAGCCAAATGGGCCTATTTGTAAATAAAACATGTTCTTATTTAATTTGAAATATGTGACATCCATTTAGTTATTCAGATGAGTGAAAGCACATATAAATCAGTCCAGTTGAAAAAGCTAGTGAAAAACAGAGAGGAGAAGCTGACAACTTAGTAGAGTTGGACAAGTAATAGGAAAAAATACTAGTTGAATAATTTATTAGAAAAGTATCAAAATTAATCAAATAAAATATTTGGGGGCTATTAGAAAACCAGCTCTAGCACTGAGACTAGTCTATCATAATTTGACTTGGAAAATGAGGACTGTAATGAAAGCATATCTTTACCAAATGTCACCTCTGAAGAGGTCTCTTTTTAGAGGGCTGCAAATCAGGATGATCCATGTGAAAAAGAAATTGCTCAAAATGAGGTTGATGGCAGTCTGTCAGGGACAAGCTGTTTAATATCAATGAAACAGCAAGTGGTAGGAAAAGAAATGAAAGTTCAGGAAATGGTAATGATGAGTCATTGACTAATAACAGAAACATTTCAGTGAACTAGCATTGAAGAAAGCATAAGCAAACATAGTCTTTAAGCTTTGAAATCGGGATACTTCTTGCCCTGCTATGTGAACTGAATTCTAGTAAACTAAAATATAGAAAAGACATCCCTTTTCTGCAGAACAAGTGGGATTTTAATGATGTATTTGTATTACTATAGTAAACTTATAATGCGCTAAATGTTTTAAAAGGTTCTTTTTAGGTAATGAAGTGAAAGCAGTAAGAGAACTAGTTAATTTGAGACAGGAGTGAGATGTGAAATATGTTCATTATTATGGCATGTGAAGTCTAAACAACAATTTACAATCCTACCTGTGATCTTATGAAAAAAACATTAACTACAACATACAGAAGGACCTAGTGTTTGTTCCCTGGTGTTTTGTAGTATTAATGTGTATACTATTTTTCTAATTTAATGAAGTACAAGAACTTGACAACGTGCCCAAACCACAGTGATGGATTAAAATGCAAATGCAAACTTCTGCTTGATTCGGAGTTTGTTTGGATTTGGTGTTCTAGTTTGGCCAATGATAAATACGGGTCTGAATCATGGGGATAGATAGGGAAACTGAATCTGAATTTCCCCAAAGTTCCCAAGGTTCCAGCATAGTCCCAAGGAGATATAGAAATCAAAGACCAGAAGTTTCTAAACAATTCAAGGACCTAAATGGTCTTATATGGGCTAGTCTACTGCACAATTTTCAAAGGGAACTTTATGGATGACCAAGAACCCTGTGTGCCCAGGGATAGGCCCCCCACTGTTTCCCTTTAATCTGTTATGGGCTGAGAAACTGCTTTGACTCACAGAATGAGCAACACTTCCTTAAAAACACTTTGTAAAAATTAAAACTATTATAATCAGTCACTTACGGCATGATGTGCGACAAAACCCGGGTGTTCTACGTTTCAGCTCTTTGTCACATGTTTCAATAGTAATAGTGTTACACATTAGTAAGTTTGAAAGTTGAGGTATGTTTGTCTGTTTACAGCTAAATTGTGGCTTTGCCACAAGACTCAGACACGATGGATGGGCTTGCTGTGCTGCTCACAGTGCAGAGTGAAAGGTAGAAAGTGACTGGAAGTCACTTTTTGCCTCTTGTGTGTTTCCTTGGAGTGGGGAATACTCTGAGTCAGGCCTATAACTGGTACAGCATACATCCCCCACAGTGCCATCTTAGTAACACTGGCTAGCATATTGTGAAAGGTGCCACTCAGTCCCCAACCTTTCCTGCCCACATTCATGGTGGAAGTGATTTAGTGGCTCTGTGGTGTCTGTATCCCCTTCTGCTGCTATCCATGGTATAGGCAGCCTGCCCAAAGATATAAGGGAGTGCCTTATGCTTCCTTGCCTCTCTATACATCAGCACAAGCCAGGCCACAATATATTCCTTAGCTGGTAAGTGCTAGTTGGGCAGGGATTATGTCTTCTGATGTGTTCAGACAGTACCTAGTTCTATGGGACCCAGATACTGATTGAGGTCTCTAGGTGCGACTGCAGTATAAATAATACCACATTGTTGACCAATGACCCCTGACTTGATCTTAGAGGGTATATAGTTTTTGATAAAATGTAAGCTATTTGTTATACATGCATATAGACATAATAAAGAAAGTTACTGAAACTGTAATAGAAAGTAGAAGAACCAAAATATATGTATGAAAATAGTCAGGCTATAGGGTTTAAGTATTAAGCATTAAGGGCTCAGTGTGAGATCCAGTAATAGTTGGCATAAGTACATTAACATGAATATTATGTGCTTGACCTAAGGTTATAAACTTTAGCAATATGTATCTTGTGATAGTTTAGTAATGCACTGTGTGATAAATAAGTAAACCACAAATGAAAATAGAGTAGCATCTTAGGGTACTTTTGCAATAAGGTAACCATGAAGCTAACTGCATTGACGTATCAAAACTATTGAGACTTTAATTGACAGAAATGGCTTGTGTCAGGGGTCAGAAGTTTAACTTTGGTTAGCTGGAGATTGAGTACCACATATGGGCAGGGTCTGAATCCTTATCAAATATGGTCCTGGATGTATGGATGGAATTGCAAGTATGAACGATGCAGGAAACCACTTTACTGTATTTATCTAATTTTTATGTTTATGTATATTGATTTTTCCTCTGACTTCAATTATTTGTCTGTATTAACTAAAGCTGAGTTTGTGTGTACTTCATCAATTTCATCTTCTTAATTAACTCTAAGTAGATGCCTGAAAAATAATCTGTTATTTTTGAAAAGTGCATGTTACACCCCAATAAATAATTTTATAACTTTAATAATTGATCAGTCTGCAACCTATAGACTTAGCAGCTTAGTTGAGGACTAAGGGTAGGTCTACACTTCTGGCAGCATGTAGAGTACAAACACTGCACGCCCAGATGACACAATATAAATAGCAGCGTAGATTGTGAGGCCTGGCTTAGGTGAGTAGAGTGCCCTACATGGTTGAACCTTAGGAAATATAGCTTCCACAGCTCTCTATTGCCCAAGCAGGGACTTCCATGTCTACACTGCTGTTTTTAGCTGTGTAGTGTTCCACTGCTGGAGCCTTTCCCTGCTTCAATGAAAGGCTCCAACAGTGGCAAAAGGCTTTGGCAGTTCCCCGTTGCCTTCCAGTGCTGGAGTCTTTCACTGCCACATGTAGTTACGTACTGCAGTGAGTGCAGACATAGCCTGCCATTCACTGTGGTGTGTAGCTACGCATACCCTACGCATAACTGGAAGTGTAAAGAAGGTCAAAAAGACAGTTTAATATTTGATTGTTTCCAGAAACTGCCTTAGTTCACCAACTCTTTCCCATGTTGTGGCAAACTAGAGACTCCACAGTAATACTAGTGTGGGGATGACTGATGCCTTTTTGAAAACCCCTATTTTGCAAAGGAAATAAGGGCCAGATTTTCAAAAGGTATTTAGATGTCTAGTGGGCTTTTGAAAATCCCATTAGGCATCTATTTGTGTATGCAGGTGCCTAAATACTTTTAGGTGGTCTTAAACTCCTTTGAGCTCCTAGGAATTCAGGGATGTGCCCACAAAAACCTAGGCAAGATTTTCTAAGCAGAGTTGAATCCATTTTTTCCCTGTAAAAATTCCTATAAATATCAATGGCACCCAACATTTGATGCCTAGCCAAGGTGCCTACTTTTGAGTAGTTTTAAAAATTCTGGCCTAATGCCTACTATTGAATTTTCTTCATACCGCTCAATTGGCCAAGGATCCAATATATAACACAATATATGGCAAAGACCCAAAATGAAGACAACACACACATTGTATATTTTTATATGTATGCATATATATAAAATGGTGTGTGTGTGTATTGTTATTTTTATATATATATAAAAACAATTTTTGTCTTATAGCCTCAGTTTCATGATTCTTTATTTCTGATTAACATTTTTCAACAATAGAAGTGAGAACACCAAATTTGTGTGGAACATAGGTAACTTGAGGATTAAAATGAGGAATGCTTGAGGGATCTGATTCTCTTGTCCTAGACTATAAATCTAAAAGAAAAGCAGCAGAAAAAAATAAACCCCAACTTTTAAATTTGTTTGTTTTTCAAATAAATTGGGAAATTCATTTAGTGTGTTTATTTACTCATATTACTTCGTCGCTTACTTCCCTGGAGCTCTTCCAGGAGTCAGAACATAATTTAAATCTTTTAGTTCAGTGTGATTTTCAGATTGAAATAACAAATTAACCACATACCCCATCTAAAAGTAATACATATTTAATTGATGCATTATGCTAGGAAGAGCTTAGACTTCAGAGGAAGCTTTGCTGAGCTAGCAGACATCTCAAGATAAGGGAACCTCACTTTTAAAATTCTAAGTGCCCTTTTTAACAGATGTGGTGATTATGCAGGAATCCTTAGTTACAGTTAAATCAACTCCTGAAAACCTGTCTAGAAAGTAAGTTTTCTGTATACATGTATAAAATTTGCCACGTGTAAGTACAATTAGGGCTGGTCTACACTAGCTCCCAAGTTCGAAGTAAGATACGCAACTTCAGCTACGTGAATAACGTAGCTGAAGTCGAAGTATCTTATTTCAAACTTAAAAGTACTTACCCTTGGTCCACACGGCGGCGCGCAGGCTCCCCCGTCAACTCTGCCTGCTCCGTTCGCAGAGCAGGATTACTGGCGTCGACAGGGGAGCACTTCCTGGTTCAATTTATCGCGTCTAGACAAGACGCAATAAATCGAACCCAGAAGATCGATCCGACGCCTCCGACGCAGCAGGTAAGTGTAGACTAGCCCTTAGAGTCAATAGATAATTTTAAGGTCAATGGACGGGAAAAATATATAGACAATCAATGATTATTAGAAAAATGCTCTAGGCCAGTTTCAGATAATCCAAATGCATTCTTTGGATGCTGATCAGTGTTGGTTTAAAGGAAAGGAAAGATGTGTGTAATATAGGAACTTCAAGTAAGCAAAGTTAATTGAGTTTCTTAATTCATTCTCTGACTCTCACCTCTTCCACTCTTTCATGTTTTCTCCAACTTCCACTCTCCAGGCAAGAACATAAAAATTAGAGTCAGAGACTCTGAGTTATAATGTAATGACATGACTGGAAATGGCTGTCTGGGCCAGACTGACAGAGGGATTTAGGCCCATATAAGACCATTGAGGTTGACTTAGCTTCACAACACCTAAATGTTTAGGTGCCTAGCAAAATCACTGGAATACTGACATCTACAAAGCCTGAATTAGGCACCTAGGTTTCCTATATAATGTATGGTGAGAGAAGATCCTAAAAATGGAATCCACAAAAGCCAGCACACTAAGTCCAGGCTGGAGGAAAACACCTATCTCTGCTTGTTAAACACAGGTGGGAACCACAGTTGCCAACTTTCATGCGGTAAATAAGCACCCCAACTTCCACGATAAGCCAAACATCAAACTAATCCCATTTCAAAACAACCCAAGCCCCAAGAACCCCGACACTCTATGTGACTAGATCCACCCCCAGCATGCAGTCTGGGACTGTGGTGGGCCTGCTGTGCACCCCTGACTCTCTCTCCCCTCTTGCCCCTGCTTTCCGGGAGCCAATCAAAAAAAAAAAGGAAGCAACAAACCACAAGCCCAACAAGCTGCAAGCCAAAAACTAGTCAACAAGCAACTCACAAGCCAATTAAGCCAAAACCAAGCCCAATTTCTGCTTTTTTTTTTTTAATGGGTTTGGCATGTCTGGTGGGAACACGTCTTCTGAGAGGATTTAAACAGAGATTTCCCACACCTTTCTCCCTCTCTGCCTGAGGGGGAATTGAATCAAGGTCTCCTGCATCCCAGATGAGTGTTCTAATGACTGGGATAAAAGTTAGCCATCGTCATCTCCTCCGCCAGCCAGATTTTGAATGGGTCCTGATCCTGTAGGGGTAATCTGAGGCAGCCTATTAGATGTTGCACCCCAATAAATAATTTTATAACTTTAATAATTGATCAGGCTGCAACCTATGGTCCCATATGTGAGATAGGTGGCCAAACTCCTGTCTTCCCCCAATTTGTGGATCATTCTGGGACTTAGGCATCTGGACACGTAGAGTGAGGCAGCAGTGCATATGCCCAGAGGCAGAAACCCAGGGACCTTTTTGGCACCCAGGGAACTCTCACCCTGGAAAATTAGGTGCCAAGTGAGTTTGGGTAACTATAGGATTAGGGGGAGTTTTGTGGATTGCCGCAGAGCCTAAAACTGGACTTGGTTGCCTAAATCTGTGGTTAGTAGCAGAATAAAACATGTTTGAGATACATACGGAGGTTAAACTTTTATAAAAGTTGAGTCAATCATGTACAGGAGTAAAACACTTATTGCTAAAATTCAGGTATGAAATTGTTGTCAATTTCAACTGAGTTTAAGTATGCCATATTTCTGGTTGAAAGACCTCAGCACTCATACTGCAAATGAAACTTCCAAAAATTGATAAATCACATAGTAACAGTTTGTGACATAGTTATGCAAGGGTTGGTTACAGATGTGCCAAAAATTGTTCTGAAAAAAGACCTGGAGATCAGCAAGCAAAATAATGTTCACTAGTGAAGCTTTGGTGCTAAAGCTTGGCAAACAACAACAACAAAGATTCAGGTTAACAAACATTTCACAAATTCATGTTGAGTTCACCAAATTGTTTCAGTTTAAAAAAAATGAAAACAATAAAAATATTTCATTTCAATATTTGAGACAAAACACTGATTTTTCAATTCAAAACAAATTAATTTAGAAATTTCTTTCAATTTTATTAAAGTAAAAAATACCCCCTCAAAATCAATAGAAAAGTTTGACCCCAAACAATTTTCTGACTTTTCAATTCTCTGAATATTTTGAAAAATTTCAGTCTTTGAGTTGATCTGAAACTATTTTTTGGAACTTCCAGCAAAGCAAGTACAAATATATAGAAAAGCTATTCAAATAGTTTTATTTGGTATTTTTTCAGGCCAATTTCATGTGTTTTTCTATTTTTAGATGTAAGTTGTGTTTATTGGAACAAGAGCTGAAAGTCTAAAATTTGAAAAACAAAGTTTCAGTTCAGCCATGTTTGCTGTAAGTAAGGCATTTGAGTGACTGATCTAAAAAACTGAGAATAGTAGAGAAGTGATATGAGAACAGCTGGCAGAATGTGACAGAAGCTTTCCCATGACTATTTCAGTGAAATCTAAATAAAAAAATCTATCTGTACTCATGACCTTTTTCATTTGTTTCCTGGGGACATTTATTAAGTAGGGTCAGAGGAATATTAGTAGAAAGTGAAAGTCTTGTGAATGCCCATGTTAACGTTTTAGTGTGAAGATTTGCCTTGGAAGTGCTCAGGCAACCATCTTGAAAGGTTTGTTCTGGAACAGAAAAGTATGATGCGACATACAAACAACCAAGCAGCTCGACTATTGAATTGTAAATACTAAATACACCAAAAATGCCCACTGTGAAATTATTAATTAAAAGCAAATAATGCAGGATTTCAAAAGTGAAATTCTAATTTGTTATGGCATATATTCACACATACACAACAAAAAACTGATGTAGGACTTGTGTTAATCAGGTCGGTGAACAGAAAAGTATCATAAGCTGTTTGTCCAATCAAAATGAACTACTTCCAAAAAAGGTCAAACCAAGAATTATTCATCGATGTGATTTGGCTAGTAAATATTGTGATACAGCGTGGCCAGAAGGCAGCAGGAGAGTGATCTAGGATGAGGAGAAGCCTTATTCCCTGTAGATTAATTAAAAGCACCTGAAACCAATTACAGCACCTGAAGCCAGTCACCTGATAAAATCCCCCTGCTTCAATCAGCCAGGGGAGAAGCTGGAGCAGAGTGAGGAGGAGTTGGAGCAGAGTGGTTTGGTGGTGGAGCAGGGAGCAGTTTGGAGGAGCTGAATCAGAGTGGTTTGGTGGTGGAGCAGAGAGCAATTTGGAGGAGCTGAATCAGAGTGGTTTGGTGGTGGAACAAAGAGCAGTTCGAAGGAAAGCGGAGGAGAGTTTTGAGAAGTGCTGCAGCGGGCTAAGACGACCAAGATCCTAGGTAAAGGGACACCTGGCTTGTGCAGAGGGAAGGCAGGAAGCCCCACAAGCTGAAGGTCAGGAGAGGGAAGTAGCCCAGGGGAAAGAATCACTGGTACAAGTGGTTCACCTGCTATCATAGGGCCCTTGGGCTGGGACCCCGAGTAGAGGGCGGGCCTGGGTCCCTCCCTCTCCACTCCCCTTCCCTGGGATACTAGTAGGATAGCTGTTACCCCAGTTCAGGGGCAAGAAATGGCACCCTGAAACCCCCCCACAAGAAGAGAAAGTGCGGGACCCATCATAGTAGTGCTGGCAATTTGCCACAATATGAATAAATGTTGAAAACAATTGACAGAAAATTCATAAACGAGGTAAAATTAATAAAATTATCCAATATGAATTATTCACTCAGCTCTAAGTAATACATCACCGCTTTATGCTCAACTTTTTGGTCCAGATCCTGCAAACTCTGATCCACATATTTACCTTGAAGCATACAAGCAGTCCTATTCTCTTAAATGGGACTACTCACGTACTCAAAATCCAGCACGTGGGTATGTGTTTGCAAGATTGGGGCTTAAATTGGGGGAGGGAAAGAAGTTTTACAGAAACCATGAATAGAAATATTTTCTTGAAGTTTATTTCAGTGGCAATGAAAATAGTTTTTTTTTAAATTGGATTCAAACGTGTCTGCAGAATTATGAATCCAGATATTTATTAATGCATGAAGACTAGAAACTAAGTCAAATTCTTCCCATACTCATATCTAGGAACCTAAGAATGGCCATACTGGGTCAGGCCTATGATCTCTCTAGCTCAGTTTGCTATCTTCCAATAGTTGCTTCACAGGGAATGAACAGAGCAGGGGAATTATCAAATGATCCAGCCCCAGTCATCCAGTCCCAGTTCTGGCAGTCAGAGGTTTAGGGACACCCGGAGGACGGGGTTGCATTCCTGATCAATAGCCATTGCTGGACCTATCCTCCATCTCATGCAACTTCCTTAATATCACGGTAGGATTTTACTCTGAGTATAAACAGAAGAGAAACTCTATTTTCAATGTCCAAACACATTGAAATGCGCAAAAAGAACACATGCTGCAAACATATTTCAGAGACTTCGTCTCGGACTTTTCTATTTTTCTGTCTTAGTTTACAGTTTCTTGCACTTGCAGCCTTGTCAGTTGGCTTGGATTTCTTTTGGAGCATAAATTAAGACACTCAGGCTGGACATCATGTATTCATGCTCTTGGCTGCTATTTCCACCAATTGCTCAGCTTTAAAGTGTGCTCCATTGGACCCAGTGTTTACACTATAAAATAGAGCAAATAACAGCTTTATCCTGAATTAGTTAGGAAGGAATTAGCTTAATTGGCCAGGAAGAAATATTGGTATCAAATTTCTATTCACCCTGGCCCATCCTTTCTATATAAACTTAGGTAGGATTTAGACTTCTGTGTCTGCAGAGAAAATAGAGGGCTGAAAGTGTTGATGGTTTCCCTTAAGTGGCAATTTGCAAAAACAACAAAAGCAGTTACATGATAATCAATGTTTCAAATTAATATGTAACTACAACTGGCACTCCTGGTATTTATTATTAGCCAATTTATCATATCTTCCTTATTAATAATGAAATTAGTAAAGCATTCTTTTAAAACGACTACATGGTTAAACAATATACAGTTTGTCTTTTTAACTATCTAAAATTAGAATCTAAGCAATTACATTTGGAGCAATTACTGATGTTTGAGTGTAAAGTGCATAGGAAGATAATTCAAAATTAAATTCATGCTAACTTAATTGTCTGTAACTACGGGCTAGGAAAACATATTCATTCATGAAGCATAAAATAAGCTTAGCATAGTGCACAGTTCTTGAGAAATAAATAATAGCATGTTATTACAGATGGGAGGCCTATAGAAATGAACCTTATATGTCTGTCCTTTAAAATAAATATTCAAAAGCCAACCAGCATCACTAGGATTATGGCATGAAGAAATAGACAAGGGCTTTTTAGTCTCAAATAATAAAAATCCACATATATAGGTAGAGGAGGGATTGGACAGATGCAAGAGACTGAACATAACATAATGAATAACTGAACATTTAGGCATACCTGGAGGTGTAAAATAATACAAACAGAAGATTTAAAAGGCAGTTTGAAGTCTCCTCTTGCCTTAAAGCATTAGAATTTTTTATATTGCCATCCACATGAGTCCATGGCAGGATTTGTGTATTATACGGTTCATACATTTATAAATGTTCATATATCCATTTTTTAAAGGAATTCATGAAAGTGAATGTGTTGAGAAAATATATAGGTAGTATTTGGCTAGCTAACAGTCTTTATTCCTAAAATGCACTGCTATGTTATCTCTTCCTAAAAGTTACTATCGTTGGAGTTAGTCTGTTTTTAAAATTGTTGTGAAAACAGTTCCTTATCTTTTAAGACCCTTCTTCCCCTAGTTTATACTGACAGAAGCATTAGTAGTTTTGTCAACAGAACAGCTTGTTTTTAGAGGTCTAGAGAAGTTGGCCTTTGGATAGAAAATATTCCCTTTGTAATTAAAATTCACATCTGAGAGCAACCTCTATGAGTGTTCTGGGCAGCCACTGAAGGCATAAAATAGACACTCCAGTGACTTTTTACCCAAATGTTTCTTTAGAAAGGAAAGGAAATGATGTATTTTTGAATGAACCAGAAGTTGTTTTGAATCTTTGCTATTTTAAACCTATGCAAAAATAATAGAATTTAGATACAACGTTAAAAATCAATGTTGTAGAGTAGTCTCCAGAACCCAGTCCTTCAAGGAAAACTGTATAGGTGGATACATGGTGCTTACATGGTTCTACTTGCAGGGTTGAGAACTTGGACAATTCTGGTCAGCCAATTTCTTGCTATGAAACCAGAAGTTACATATTGAGTTTTGTTCTTGCAGGGGGATGGTTTGCATTATTCAAAAGAAATAGTTAGCATTTGTGTACATTCTTCATCAATGAATCTCAAAATATTGTACAAAAATAAGGAGGTATTATCTCCATTTTACAGATGGAGAAGCTGAGACTTGAACAGGTGATGTAACTCACCCAATGTCACACATTGAGTTAATGAAAGAGCCAGGAAGAGAATCTAGATTCATTACTCCCAATGTGGTGTCCTGCCCAGTGGACCATGTTGTTTCCACCTGTAATGTCGTATGGAAACTTCTTAGCTTTCAATGAGCTTAGCTAACTAGCGACAAAAAATTGTTAGCATGAGTTAGGCTTCTCTGTAGCCTATAGCGCTTAAAGGATTAAAATATCCACATCAGTAACACTGCCAGTCTATTTGGCAGAAAAGCTTGTAACCGAATGAGCATGGAGACTGAATTATTGTCTCACTCTAAGACCTTGTCTATACTGGCAGCAGTGTGTAGGTGTGAATAGCTATAAGCGGCAGAACAATGCAGGCTGTGTCTATGCTGTGGTCTGTAGCTACATGTGGCAGTGAAAGGCTCTGGCATACCCTTTCAGGGTGAAGGCAGCATACCCTTGCCAGAGCCTTTCCCTGTTGCAGAAGTCTTTCCCCTGCAGTGGGGAAAGGCTCTGGCAGCAGGACACTATCCTGCTAAAAACCAGCCCTGTAGACTGGGAAGACACTGCTTGGGTGTGTAGAGAGTTGTGCAGGGTAATGGGCCTCAAATGTATTTTCTCACAGCCCCCTTCTTTGTGTCTGTAATAATTTTCCCCACCCCACCCCAGCTGCCGCTCTCTGGCCACCTAGTTTTGAAGGCATCACCGTCTCTAGCAGCATTGCAGAAGTAAGGGCAACAATGCCATACCATGCCACCCTTACTTCTGCGCTGCTGCTGGCAGTGGCACTGCTTTTAGAGCTGGGTGCCTGGCTAGCAGCCACCACTCTCCAGCCATCCAGCTCCGAATGTGCGCAGTAAGTTCCCCCCCCAAAGCTTCTCACCCCCACCCCCCCAATACATTCCATCCCTTCCCAGGGGACACACCTCCCAGCTTGAGAACCTCTTGTGTATCGTATGTACCCTGAGGTTCTGGGTTGTTTTTACTTACCTAAGCAGTACCTCACTGTTTATCCTGCTATTTATGATCATGCTAGGGGTGTGTGCAGTATATGTACTCTACGTGTCGCTATGAGCATAGTCATAGGTGACCCAGACAGTTCTAGTGGCTTTCATTAAAAAAGCCAATTTATATCAATAAGTTCTATAGAGTGACCATTTATTTCCTGTTCTATGGATAAGAAAAAAAGCGACAGTACCTAGTAACTGTATAATTTAGTAACTGCAACAGATGCAGAAGGTAATGGTGACCATTGTAACTACATAGGTGAAGCTGTATGGTGCATTTTATACAGCAGCTCCCCAAGTCATAACTGTTCTTTTGATGGATGATTTTGGTCTCCAAGGTTGTCAAACCAGTATTAAATTAATCAAAAGCTTCAAAAGGCTGTTTGTATTTTGCATTTCTACCATAAGAAATGAGTCAGCTGGTTTGCAGCTACCAGTTTAACCAGCTGATATTGGCATTTTATTTCTAGCTATCAAATAAGCCCTTTGCTGTTCTATTGTTTCACTAGATATAAAAAACTGTAAATCTAGAAAGTAATTTTTCTTATTTCAAAAATAAGATATGGATGATGGGTTTTTTTTATTTCTTTATATGATCTAGAAACATTTTCCTCCCCCCACACACTTCATTCCTTAATGCTTGACCTTTAAAAGTTATCTTTAGACCTTTAAAAGTATAATTTCATCTGTACCTAGATCACTGAGTGTCATTAAGAAAACAAATTTATTTCAGCATAAGCTTTCGTGGGTTAGTACCCACTTCATCGGATGCATCCGATGAAGTGGGTACTAACCCACGAAAGCTTATGCTGAAATAAATTTGTTAGTCTCTAAGGTGCTACAAGTTTTTCTCTTATTTTCATTTTGCTGACACAGACTAACACGGCTACTACACTGAAACCTATCATTAAGAAAACAGTGCCTGAAGACTCTGATACTATGGTATCAGAAGAGTGATAATAAAGACAAGGGCAGAAACTTGAGAGAACAATAAGCCCTTGGAAAAGTGTTCACCAACAAGCCCTGCGAACATTCCTGTTTTGATTATACAGAAGTGACAGCTTCTGCTTCAGTAAGTTCATTTTCTTTTTTTCAGATACTTAAACTTATGGCTTTTCCCTGGAGTAGATGGTGAACAGTAGGTCAAACATGGTATAAAAATGCCAGCTGCCCCAAAAGGGAGTTGTGTGCTGCCCAGAAGCAAAGCCCATTGCAGCCTGAAAGTGCGGCCACTGTGCACAGTGATGCCATGGACCACCCAAAAAAGGAGTATGAAAAATGTTGGTGTGTGGCTACATAAGCCAAGGCAGTGCTGCAAGCTCCCTTTGACAATGCATGTGTATCGCAGAATCGAAGAAGGTGCAAATTAAAGGTACCAGAAGCAGTATGAAGATTCTTTGCAGAGCGTAAGATTTCAGTTTACTGTGATGCCTGTACTTTCTGTAGGAAAGGGTTTTCTTTGGCTTACCCATTTCAGCAGTATTGCCTAACAGAAATTGCTTTCAGGATAGTGTATTCACAACCTGTAGTGCCTTATTGTGTCAGGGTGCAATGCTGCAAGAGGTCCTTGTCTCCAGCAACTCCTGCAGGCAGTCTGCTTCCCACCAGGTCTTCTATGGCTCAGTTCTGTGACAGTCACATAAAGTTCAGTCCCCATCTGGGGTAACAAAAAGGTCCACTTGAAAATTCACAAAACATCCAAACACAAACGAGACTTCAACCCCCCTTGGGCTATTCCTTAGCCCATCCTTTGGGGTCATTTTTCAGCCCCATCTTGGGCTCAGTGTTCTTTACTCTGGGCTTTCATGCCCCTTCCTTTGGGGCTGGTAGGGAATCCAGGCCCACCCTCTACTCTGGGTTCCAGCACAGGGA
The DNA here is from genome assembly GCA_033296515.1 of Macrochelys suwanniensis. Classification (NCBI taxonomy): domain Eukaryota; kingdom Metazoa; phylum Chordata; order Testudines; family Chelydridae; genus Macrochelys; species Macrochelys suwanniensis. The sequence continues at coordinate 46,823,868 of CM065780.1, forward strand.
CCTGTATTAAGCAGCTATATCTGCTTCTTCAGATATGCAACTGTTTTCCTGGGCCAGTTACTAACATCAAGCTCCCTTGGGCTGCTTCCCCATGGCTTGTGCTTAAACAGTCTCCCTTTGATTCTCAGATCTCTGGATTCTCCATAGAGCATCCCAGTTTCTCCTTTCTCTGCTGAACTATTTCCCACACTTGAGACAGCCTGCTCCCTGTCAGTTTCTCTCCAAAGGAGAGTCCTATCTTCTTTCCCCCACCCCTCAAGATCCCTCAGCTTTCCTTCTAAGGCCCAGGTGCTGATTGATCCTTACCACCTACCTCCACTTTCCCCAGGCCAAGAGGTAATCAATCGATCACTGGTGCACTAATTGGCTCTTAACCCTTTGTCTAACAGGAGATGGGAGTAAGCAGCATCACAGGCAGTCATACGAACCTCAGCTGTCATCTGCTCAGGCTAATGAGCTCTATATATGACTCAAGTCATTTGCATACTGCTGCTGTGTAACATGACCCTTGTATGTGTGATTTAATTTCCATCTCTCCATCTGCTTAACAGTTTGCCAACTCATTGCTGCATTCCAGACTCTGGAAGGTCCTTCTCAGGACTGTTCTTTATTTCTGTTTGATTCTGCTCTTTATTATTGCCTTACCTGGCTACCCATGACTGTGCATTTTGTAGGTCATTTTTCCTCCTTCTGACAAACCTCTCTGTGCATGTGAATATGATCAGGTCCCTAAAAACTAAAATCATATTTTAGAAAGTCAACTCACAACTAAACATTTATTTCAAGTCCCATTATTTTATTTACTTTTGAATGAGTTATTTTTCACATAGATTTCTATAAAATGGAAACATTGATTTAAATGGAATGTTAGTTTAAGTTGTCTTGTCTTTAAGTAACAAAAGCCAGAACATACAACCACTGGTTATGAAACCAGCTTCTCTTAACATGGGTGGTGGTCTATGGTGGTGGCGGAATGTAGGGTACGAGTAGCTACATGTTGCTGTGAAAAGCAGGTTGCATTCACACTGCAGTGAATAGCTACAAGTGGCAGTGAAAGTCTCTGGCAGGAAGGAGGCAAAGGAGAAAGGATCTGGTAGCAGAGATGCAGCCGGATACTATGCTGATAAACATAGCAGCAGTAGTGGATTAGCCACTGGGCCAAGGGGTCCTGTGCCCAAGGGCCCTGGCCAACTGGGGGGCCCCTTGAAAAATGGGTGACCCTGCTCCCTGGCAGGAGTGGGGTGGGAGTGAGCGGGGGGACTGTAGGGCGAAGGGGTAGGGAGAGATCCCCACTTGCCTTGGCCCAGGGCTGCACAAACCTGTAATCAGCCTCTGCATAGCAGTGTAAATGGGGGAGGCACTCTGCTTGGGCATATAGAGACCCGAATAGGGTACATAGCCTATGCTAATGGTGTGTCTTTACTCTGCTCGCCTCACCGTCTACACTGCTATTTATACCCATGTTTGGGGGCAGAGCATATGTACTCTGCAGACTGCTGTAAGTGTAGACATAGCCTTAAAGGTGTTTTATCCATGTCCAGGGTGAGGCACACTGACAAGACACCATGAAGTTTGCACCATGCTATACTGTATCTGTCCAGTGGATAGGTGGATTTCAGCTGATAGTGACAGAAATCAGAAGTTCAGTTTAAAAAATGCAGTGCTCATTATGTGAAGATAGTCCAAAGGAAAAAAGAAACATGTCAGAGTTCACCCACTTGAGAGCTATGAATCTCTATGTTGTCCAGAGCAGATTCTCTCTGCTTATAGATGAAAATATTTCACAGAAGGTATTTTTTTCTGTGTGTGTTCTTAGTTAAGAACTTTGTATCCATGGGTGCCAGGTTTATATAATTTTTGGTGCTGCCCAGAACAGGTCCAAGCAGAGCTGTCCCGTCCATAGGACGGACTGGGGCAATCGCCCTGCACTTTGGGAGGCCCCACACTTCAGGTGGATGTGGGGTCCAGGCAGGCCTGTCCTGTCCATAGGACAGACTGTGGCAACCACCCCAGGCCCTGCGCTTTGAGGGGCCCTGCGCGTCAGGGGGACGCGGAGTCCAGGGCAGCATGGGGGGTTATTGGGGGCCCTGATGCTGGCAGCAGTGAGCGACCTGGCCCCAGCCTGCCCCACTCCGCTCCACTGACTTCCAGCGTTGCTTGGGGGAGGGGGTGGAAACTGGAAAGAGGCGGGGTGGGGGCTTGGGGAAAGGGGTGGATATATTGATATTTATGGTTGTTAAAAGGAAAAGTAAAAAAAAAAAAAGGATGTCCTAGCTATTAATATAATTTTGTTAAAACAATTTTACATTCAATATGGAGGTAGAAAATAAAATAAAATAAATTGAGACTATGGTAATTTTATAAATTACAGTGGTAATATGGTAAATGGGCCCCAGATAAGTGCCTGAAATAGACTATGATGTCATATTATACAAAAATGAGAAAATATATTTTTATAATTTAAATTTAAAGACCGGGCCAGCATGTTTGAGATAGATGTTCATTGGGATGTGTAGTAAAGAACAAAGTAATGGGTTGTTGCTTGGGGCCTCCCCAAGGACAGGAGTAGGTTGAGCTCTGCCTACTGATTTGGGTACATATTACATTAAGCCCTCCCTCCCATAGAATGGAACATAAGTCCTAGCTATGGAAGACCTCGTGGCATTTTAAATTATCAAGACTATCAGTACTAGACACAATTTGAAAATTTTGCTGATGAAATATGATTCTTTTCCAGTGCAAATGTTAGTGGAGAAATAAACTTCAGTTTTCAACCAGATCTAGTGTATATTCAGTTCCATAACCCCATTTCCCCTTCAGCATGGATGAACAGTGGGTCTTTCTGATGCCACTGCAGGAATTTATCACCGAGGATCATAGTGCCTTATTGTTGAAGGCAGAGGAGCCTGTTCGTTATTGAACGTAGGTATGGATATCCTTTGCAGTTACTCAAACTCAAGACTTGAAGTTAGATCTAGCTATGACTATGGCATCCTTAGGTTTGCCTACTATTGTTTAGTCATTGTTAGAGGACCTCCCCAGTGCACAGTTCTTCAAGCTGCTTGCTGGCAAGAGGATTTGCCCTTAGAATGTCTTATCCCATAATGATACCGGATCAGACCTATAGAGAAGGGACTTGAACTTTGATGGCTTTAGAGGATACTAATTTTTGTGCATCATTCAGTCACCTTTAAAGTGGAGCGTTCCCACAAGTTTATTTCCATGCTCCTCTTTTACGCTTATACCTTTACATACTTTTATTGGAAGGGTGGAAGAAGAGAGGATCATACTGGAGAAGATTTTATTAGATTATCAACCCCTTAACAATCAGAAAAGATAAATATATCCATCTTTAATTTTTAATACTATAGAAGGAGAGATGGTCCGTATATCATAACATTTAGTCACTGCCTGTAATGTTCTATTATATTATAGGGTAGGTTGGCATGGTGAATTTCCAGTTCTGAAATACAAATTGGTCTCATTTTGTTCCTTCCACTTTTGTAACTATTTAAAATATGTTCACAAGTGTTTTTCTGACTCATCTGGAAAGATCATCAGATAAAAATTTCAGCATACCAAAGTCTGTATTGGTGATTGCATAGAAATTGACATATTTCACATTTTAGATATTGTGACAGAGCTAAGTTTAAAACAAAGATTGCATTTTGAATATCTTTTATATTATAATATAGTGATCCAATATCAAAAAAATCTTTATTTTAAAATATAGGGTTGGTGGGGCAATGTGTAATTTGCCTATGGTATTGCAAACATAGCAGCAGAATAAGACAATTGTTTCCAGAATAAGACAATTTATTCAGCAGAAGTGACTTCAGTTGTCCTCACAGGCAAAGAGGTTAGTTTTAAATAATCAGTTTCTTAAAACTGCCAGCTGGAAAGCAATGGAATAGTGTGACAGGGTTAAAACCCGATTGCAACCTGAAAATAATCTTTTTCTTAGTAGCCAAGATTCCTACATTGCTTCCATTGTACTCTTGTACAGAATGAAACATCACATTTTAGAAGCAGGAGTTAGAAAGAAAACAATATACTCTTGAAGTGCAGACTTTTTAAATTATTATTATTATTTTTTTACACAGAGGATAAAGCAGCAAGTGAATCAATCAAAGCTACAGCATTTTTCATCAAATCCATTTACCACTGGAACATCTTGAAATAAATGTGGGTTTTTTCCTCATCCTGTTTTTACTCCCTTAATTAACTTTTAATGTTACAGTAATACCTGGGACTCAGTGATTTGTTTTGAATTTGAAACTGGGTCTCAATCAATCCTGATCTTTCTCACTGTAGTTTCATTGAAATCTTGCATATTAGTTTGACTACCTGAGGAAATGGTGGTAATTGTTACTCATTCTAATTAAGTGCTAAATAATTTACAGTGATAGCGTGGGCTATCTCTGTTCATAAATGACAAACACATTAGTCAAACTATTGATTTTTCTGTTCTTTTTATGTTACTTATAGAGGTTGAATCTTCAGCCTCCTAAGCAGTAGGATGAATCTGCAGGATTTTAGGATTTCCTCAACTGCAGGCAACTGGCCATGAATCAATAATATAACTTTGATATGACTTTATTTACTTTTCATGCTGGATGACAGAATACTGGAAGTAAATGCTTTTAAAACAAACACCTTGGAATGGATTTGGTTAGAACCCAGTTGGGTATGGATATTGGGCCTCATATCAAGCTCATTGAAGTTGATGGAAAGACTCCCAATGGCTTCAGTAGGCTTTGGATCAGGCCCCTTATGCTCACTGTCATCAATTACTGAAGAAAAATGTTGCTAGTGTAGATGAACTGCCAAAGCCTTGGCATCTGGATAAACACCCCAAAATCCGAGAGCTTATTGAAAGTCTATCTGGAAAATGTGGTTGGAAATTTAATGAGAATGGACTTTCTTGAGAGATTTCTAGTCATTCCTGCTTCCAGGTGGGAAGGAAATACTATTTACGTGGTGTTTTGTGACTGTTAGCTTCAGACCCAGGCAGAATTGGAAACGGAGAGACATTCAAAAAGGAAAGATAATAGAGGAGGGAATAACTGAACATTTGCAAACCACTTAGAAGAGCAATGGTTTTCCTGAAACAGTTTTGCCCAAAGTTGTTGTTATGGGGTGAGCAAGTAGTTCAGAAAAATCACATGGAGAAAATTCAAATGCATGTTCAAATATAGTGTTCTGAACAGAAAAGAGGGCCTTTTTGTTTCCTTATTTTCTGGGCAGATTGCAGGCTCTCAGTCTTCAGGGCAGCTATGCTATCTTTTAGTTGTTTGTAGCCTTGTTTTTGATGCCATGTTGCCACAATCCACATTATAAATAATACACTAGATTTTAAACACATTGTGTCCAGCTCTAGTTAATTCTGCAGAATAACAACTGTAAAATACTTTGTCAAGCATATGCCCAAAATACAAACCCCATTTTGAACTTTGTTCTGTTGACCAGGACTAGGAGCAAAAATGTCAAAATACGGTAAAAAACACTGTCAAAACTATTGGTTGCTTAAAATATCACAACAAACCTCTCTGTTTTTCTTCCTTCCCTCTTGGAAGATTTTGAGCTGTGATTTTTCCCCCTGCAGGTTCCCCTATTTAGAAAAGAAGAGAAGACGTTTCTGTATGCAGTAGGATCACTGCCATTCATCTGTATACAGAAAATACTGAAAATGTAGAATATATGTATAATTAGTGAAATTAGGGCACATGTCATTCCCTTCTTTACAGGGAGTACAGGGACTCCACCTTGTGTATAAGTACAGGTGGGCAGGTTCAACACTACATTAATGTGCAGCTGGGTAACTCACATAGGGCCATATAGTCCCCAAAATATAAAGTTGCCTGAGGAAATGAGACATTCTGATCTTTTTATTTTTTAACATAAACATGGGTACCCACACATAGTAATGTCTATGTGGTCCTTTCATAGTTTTAAAAGTACACAGACTAATGCATGATTTAAAAAGATGCTTGAGACAGAGGCACACTTTATAAAGCATGTATAAGGCACAGAATAACTTGCCATTCATACTGGCAATTCGTAGTCATTTTGTTTCACCTGACTCAACATTTGTTTGATTTTTCAATTTGATGGACATTTAAAAAAATATTTTCAGTTCAATCTGAAACAAAACTTTTTTCAGACTTGCCAGCAAACTGAATCCATTTTTTGCCCAGTTTTAATAATGTCCTTGAAACAGTGGCTCTTTCACCTATTTTTTTGCTTTTGAATGAATAGTAAGAAAAATCCGCTGTAAATGAACTGTCACTGGGGTGTGTATGTACTCCTTCTTGATGGAGGATGATTACGAGCCACTAAAGTGTGGCCATGAAAAAGGCAAATGCAATCCTAGGATGATCAGAAAATGGAAGACCTATCTTACAAGAAGAGAATAAAATAGGTTGGCTTATTTCACCTAGCAAAGCAAAGGTAGAGAAGGGATAATACTGCTCTTTATAAATACATTGAGTGGAGGGTAAATTATCTGTTAGGGGAAAAAGCTATTTAAGATATAGGACAATGTTGGCTCAAGAGCACATGGTTATTAACTGGCCATGAGAAAATTTAAGCTGGAAATCAGAAGATTCTAACCATCAGAAGACTTAGGTTCTGGAATAGTCTTCCTAGGAATAGTGAGGGCAGACAACCTAATTAGTTTAAAAATGCATCTAGATATATTTATACATGGGATTATAGGATTGTGTTGCCTGTGATAACAGAGGATTGGACTCAATGATCCAGGAGGTCCCTTCCAACTGTCGATTCCTAAATTCTCATTTACTATTATTTTTCTATTTAGACACGATATTGAACTCTCTGGACTTTAACATCAGATTTACTCTGGAGTAATTCCATGATTTCTTTGGAGTGACTGCAGATTTACAGAATCAGGCCCCCTCAGTAGTTTTGACCCTGTTATTTCAGTAGATTCTCTTTTCTAATAAGAACTACTCAGACTTTGTAGAAAATGCTTAGCGTATCATGTAAAAAAATCCTTTTGTACTTAGAGCATAGTTAATGTGCTGTCAAATAGGATAGAACAACGGACTTTCTTTTAGGGGCTGGATTTGCAGAGGTGTACATGCATGTTTGCCTGTGCACAGTTGTGCATTCAAATATCATGGATGTGCATGGCCAGTAAGAATGCAAACTCTTTAGAAAGATTTGAAGGTTTAAGCTCTGTGTGCCATATACTAGTCCCTGTGCAATATCAGCATGAAACTGAAGAGGTATTGTGCTTGGGATTCATTGCGTGTTTGGGATAGAGGAGGAAATGAGATTTCCCATCTTACCTTATTAGGTAATTAACTGATGATATGATGGTCATAAGGTATAATAAATGCAAAACCAAATAAATGGGAGGGGGGCCTTATGTCTCTCTAATTTCTCCTTGACAATTTTTGTTTTGATCTTATTCAACATTCCATGCTTCGATATACTTTCAGAGGCAATACTTAATATTAGTATTTAATAGTGCACATTAAATATAAGTTATCATACTCCTTATAGGGTTTCTCAGCTTTGAATCTGTTTTTGTGTTTTGATGGCTTATGCTGTCAAATTCTGCACTGTTGTCAGAAAGTGTTATGCAAAATCAAATTGTATCATGTTATGAATAGCTGTGTTATCATTTGCAATTTGCCCACCCCTGTTAAATCAAAGTTATAGCTTACTGGGTTCAGAGCAGCAGAACAAAGGGGAAATTGAACTCTTTATCTTAATCTTTATTATTAACTATAAATTTAAGCATCTTTCTGCACTATTACTAATCTTCTGGAGCAGTTTTTTGAATTTGTTGAGAGCTTGGAGGATTTATTTTGGGGTTGCTTTGAGGAGACTAAAGGATACATTTCTTGAACTGAAAGCAGTTAAAACCTGTTACAGTATATGACAAAAATGAACATATAAAATATGGTTTTGTTAGCAAAGAGCAAAATGTGATCATATGGAGAGTTGTGCAGTGTTTGAAATAATTTCCCAGGCTTTTAAAGGTATATAGGGTAAGGGCTAAACTCGTAGATGATAGCTGATCATCATGTATAATAAAGCAGAAGGTGGCCTTACAAAAAATCCAAATTGCATGTGAAATATTAATTTAAGAACCCACATGTCATAATTAAGCATTACTAAAACACAATATGATTAATTATTTGGATGAGAAGAGGGAATAAACAACCAATAACACTTCATACTTTGCCATGTCAGTTAATTTATGAGCAAGGACAAAATGACAACTTCATGGCTTTTGGAACGGTTGGCAGAATGATGACTTAAGCCACACCCATCTGTCATCGCTAAAGCCAGTGGCTACAAGGAAAGTAAACTGTTTTAACTTGGGCAGATCAAGGATAAGTTAAGCTGTCATTCACCTTTTAACATTTTGCTAAGCACTATTTTACATTTTTTATGGGCAATACTACACAACTCACACTACTTAGGCTAAATAACACATTCCTCCCCATGCTGAAGTGTATCCATTTCATCTGCTTTGTCAAAATACATCCAGAATTCTCGCTGAAAAGCAGAATGTTTATTTGTTCTGTACTGTTATATATTACACTATACTTTGCATGCTTAAGGCAAAATATATTGCAGAAACCCTGTATGCTGTTTATAAACCCATAATGGATAATGCAATACAGTGTATGATATTCCCATATATAATCTGTGCCCTGATTATTCCATCTGGTCCTGCAGGAAAAGGGAATGAAAACCTGGCAGGAGGGACACACGTCGGGGAAGTGCTGCCTCTGCATTTTCATTCCCATTTCCCCAGGAGCCTATGGTAGTCCCCGTGTCAGTATTAATTAGATGCTTTAGTCCTTTGTGGAATCCAGCCTCCATCACTGAAAGGACATTTTGGGGACAGCAGACAACGGTGAAAGCCCAGGCAGAGTAGCTCTGCTGAAGCTAATTGTCAGGAAGATGATGGGGCCAGGGGAACTTGGAGAGTATTCCGGGGCAGTGGCCCTCCTCTCTGGAGTAGTACCAAGGTTCACAAGGTAATTTGTGATAGGCATGGGATCTGATCTCCTGCTCCCTGGGGGGAATCCCACCCATGGGGAGAAAATCTGATTGAAACTCACTAAGGGAAATCTTGCATTTTCCAGTCCCGCCCCCCATTTTAAAAAACACATAGGGAATGATCTGGAACCTGGTTTTCAATAGCTGCACCTATTTAGATGGCTAAATCAGTTACACAAGCCATGTGAATAGCAAACCTATATTAAAGCAATCTAATCACGAGCTGTATTTTCAAAAGAGTTCTCTCAAAATGGTGTGAGGGTTCTCTAGTACAGGCATACAAATCCTGATCTGTGCACAGATTTAGGTATTTGCATGCTCAAATCAGGGTCTGTGTGCATCAGAGTTTCTGAGCAACAGTTCATGCACACTCTGGAAAATTTGGCCCTAAATGTTGCAAAACCAAATTTATCAGTCACCCAAAATTTTCAGCAAGGCTTCCCAATGCCAACATTTAAACTTTTGAAAAAGATTTTCACGTAAGAAAACAGCTGAACTAAAACCTTGATTGAGAAAATCTTATTCAGCTTTTCAAAATACATTAAAATCCAGCCAACCCACAGCGACGTGCCCTACTGAAACCTCTATCAGGCACCTGCCAGTGAGCTCTCACTGAAGGAGAATCTCTGTTGATTATGCCAGTAGCCCCAGTCTGTTGCCTGGGACAAGAAGAGTTCTAGTTCAATTCCTCCCTGTCTCCAGGACACATAGGCACACACTATGTGCAACCACCAGATGGGAACACTTTTAACTGGTTAAGCCACTTTGGCCATCATCTGGCACACAATGAAACAAAACCCACAGGCATGCAAATGGGAAGGGAGAGGATCGATGATCTGAAAAGCTGTAAAAAAATAGATCATGAGGGCAGAGAGACAAGAGGTAGATAAAATGAATGGGTTTTTATAGGATCTATAGCAAATAAACAAAAAATAGAAAAATTGTTATCAAACCTGTATGTCTCTGGTGTTAGAGTTGTAGAGACATATGAACCACTCATACTTTGCTGTCATGGCTCATTACAGTTTGTTTCACCCAAACACCTTAATATCTATAAAGTCTTGTCATTTCACTGTTATTCACCAGCATCAGTGATGCCTTAAACATGCCAGCAAAGGATACCAATATAACAACACACAGCAGGATATCCTCTAGGAAATCTGCCATGTGCTTGGAATAGGTTGTACAGCTTACATATGAGCTGTCATGTAAATTGGAGGGAAATGTTTGTAGGAAATACAAGAAACTAAATCATAATGTGTAAGTTCTGACTTAGTACAACTGTCTCAGAGCCACTGCACTGCATCAGGGCAATTTTTATTTAAGGACATTTTGAAATGCATATTATTTACTTAATAGACTAATGGCTTCTAGGGGACCCTATTGTTGCATTTCTTGGGTCAGACATTTATTTGGAATGTGTGATCTTTGTAGAAGAACCAAAGTAAAAAGAGAAAAGGAGGACTCTTGAATTACTGGCTGTTAGAAAGAAATATTTAAGTTTGTTCACCACAGACATATAATTCAGATGAGCAGGACTGTGTATGATAAAAATGCATATTAACAATAATTATGAAAATAACTTGCATGTATGGAGGAAGTGGCTATATTTCAAAATAAAATCTGTTTTTGAAGGCCAAAACCTAGTGATGCTCAGAAAATTCACTTTTCTATCAAAACTACCTTTCAAAATCACATGTAACAAATGGAACAGAACCCCAAACTTTTATTTTCCTTATAGTTCTATAATATGGTAAAGCCTAATGAATAAAGGGTATTATGATAGAAACTTACAGATATAAGGCCACGTGAGCTAAAAGGGAGAGGAATTATTGACTGTCATAGATGAAGTATAATTAGGAATAATGGGCTGAAATCAAGAAGGGAAAATTTGGGTTTAATATCAATGAGATCTATTAGGTTGTGGACCGGCCTCTTTCAGAAGTGGGGGAAGAAATATTGCTTGAAACTTTGAGACAGACCCGTACACTGTACCAGCCACAGCTTTGGACAAAGATAACAGCTTTGCAACAAATCTGCGAGACTTAGGCAGGCTATGTACTGATTCAGTGCAGGGACTTGCACATCGGTCTCCCCCATCCTAGGTGAGTGTCCTAACCACATAAGCTATTGACTATCCTCTCTCTCCTCTTTCGTTTTTCACAGAAAATGTTGACAGGTCTTGGTTTTAACCCAGTGCAGAATGGGAAAACTGTTTCCCTCTCAGCTATACAAATGCAATCTGCAACCAACAAAAGGGTGATTTTTCACCTTTCAGAAAACAATTGTTTACATGTTTTATTTTCATTCCATGATAAGATAAGACCTAATTTATTATGGAGATAAAATTAGAGGTGTGCAAGTAGCGTTGCCTAATTTTCTCCCTCAAAATTTCCACTCTCTAGAATCAGATGATGACTTGAGAAGAGAGTATCCTCTCAAGGTAATCTAAAATACAAACATTTTTTAACAAATACTGCTGAGATTCACCAAAATCTACACAATCCTGCAGATATATTCTATTTAAAAAGGAAGATGTGTGAAACGCTGTACATTTATAGATTTTAGTTCACACTAGCAACTATTTAGGTATTTATGGAATCATTCAAACATTAAAGGGAAATTTTTCATAAAGGAAGGTAGCATGCATTCATGCCTACATTTGCACTGCAATTACAGTAACTACATGCACTTTTTTTTTTTTTGCTTCGGCGACGCTCCGGCCGCTTTTTTTTTGTGTGTGCCTGGGGTGGCAAAAAAGCCAGAGCCGGCCCTGGCTAGATATATAAATAACTATTTAGATGGTCCTGTTTATTTACTAGACCCAGCTTAGAAGGGATTACAGACTGCCTACATAAGGCTGCTAGAGCTCAGGTAGGAGAGGAGAGATCCTGGAGCAGGGTAATCTCAGGCAGATGGCCTCAAGGAGGATGAGGAGAGTTGCAGGAGTGAGGCTGACTGCTATGACTAGCCCTCGAAGAAGAGACTCCCAGAGGGGAAAAGCACTGTGTGGAACATTGGGAAAGAACTGAGAGCTGAGCCTGGGAGGGACATAGACCTTTTTGCTATGTTGCACTTGGGACTATTGTCTAAGGATTGGACTAAACTAGAAAGTTAGGTCAACCCAGCTATGTCACTGAGGGCTGGTCTACACTAACCCCGCCGTCGAACTAAGATACGCAACTTCAGCTACGTTAGTAACGTAGCTGAAGTCGAAGTATCTCAGTTCGATCTTAACTAGGATCCAGACGTGGCGCGCAGGCTCCCCCGTCGACTCTGCCTGCTCCGTTCGCAGAGCAGGATTACTGGCGTCGACGGGGGAGCACTTCCTGGTTCGATTTATCGCATCTAGACAAGGCGCGATAAATCGAACCCAGAAGATTGATCCGACGCCTCCGACGCAGCAGGTAAGTGTAGCCTAGCCCTTAGGGATGTAAAAAATTCAAACCCTTGAGAGATGCAGGCAAGCCAATTTAAGCCCTAATGTAGACAGCACAGGTTGATGGAAGAATTCAACCATTGACCTAGCTACCACTTCTCAGGGTGGTGGATTTATTACAGTGACAGATGAACCCCTTCCGTCTCTATAGTAAGTGTCTACATTACAGTGGTACAGTGGGCGCAGTGCAGTTTTGCTGCTGTAGTATTTCTAGTATTGACATAGCCTAAGCTTGTTACCAGTGCCTGGGTGAGTAGTGCAAAAAAGACTGCTGCCTGGGAAAGATTCCCAGGGATGGGGGCAATGGCGGAAGGGTGAATAGTGCCCTGACAGGCCACAAAGGCCTCTGCATTGCCCCTACCTTTCCACAACTTGGTGGAGAATATGGACACAGATCTAGCTCCTGAGAAAGGAAACAAATTGAGATGGTAACACCACAACAGACTCACTATTGCAAATTAGGTTTCAGTGTAGTAGCCATGTTAGTCTGTCAGCAAAATGAAAATAAGAAAGAAAAACTTGTAGCACCTTAGAGACTAACAAATTTATTTCAGCATAAGCTTTCGTGGGTTAGAACCCACTTCATCGGATAGTGGGTTCTAACCCACGAAAGCTTATGCTGAAATAAATTTGTTAGTCTCTAAGGTGCTACAAGTTTTTCTTTCTTATTGCAAATTAGTCATTGCTGAGGCACCACACTTGAAAGTGCATCTTTTTTCAGCATATTGGAAATTATGTTGCTGAAATATTCATTGGTTTGGAGAAAAAAAGACCATTTTACTTCACTTCTTCATGAAATATATATTGGTTTCCCGTCACATAATATGTAGATTTTACACTTTGGTTTACATGCATGTACAGTTTTGAGTATTTTTATATTTAAAATCTAAATATTTTCCCTTGAGGATTTAAAGACATTCTCCTGGCAGTCTGTACTTTCTGTTTCAGAAGGTTTGATTTTAACATTCCAATTAGGCAGGCACAAAGAATCAGTTTTTTCAAAGGTATTTAGGCACTTAAAGATGAAGATAGGTGCGAAGGTAGATTTTCAGAAGTGCCTAGGCACCGAATGCCCATTGATTTGGGAGTTAGGTGCCAAGGTGCTTTTGAAAATCCCGGTAGGTGCTATCTTCACCTTTAGGCATCTAAATACTTTTTAAAGGTCTGGCCCAAAGTAACTCTTTATATTGAGCCAAATACTGTTCACCATGTTTATGTTCATAACAGAACTTACCTTAGCATCTTTGAGCAGGCCTGTTAAAACAAACAGAAAAATCCTGCCCTCTCATAGTTCAGTAACTCCTGTTCACCATGTTGTAATCATGGTGAACAGTGACAAGCTTAGGCTCTGGGGGCAGGGCAGTGAAAGGATTCTTTGGGGCCCCTCAAAACTTAACTAATGCAATTTGTATAGAAAGGGGGTTTGGAAGGATCTTCAAGTCGTCATCATCTTGCTGCTACAGGAAACCTGAATCTCAGCTGCTCGCTCTGAGATCACTGAAGAGTTACTGACATTTTGAAAAAAATTTCAAGGAGCAGTTCTCCTGATAAGCATGGACAGTGTGTGTTCTGGAGAATGTTTGTTTGTACGTGTATTGTAGCTCTTGATCAAATATTAGCTAGCTGTTACCCCCTTGTCAATCAGGTACTGTAGGTTAAGTATTATTGTCATTTAAAAGATGGATATTTTGAGACAGAAGTTAAATAACTTAACACCACAGGGGAAGTTAATGAGGGAGCTGGGATTACAATACCTGGATATTGTGTTCTCAGTCCAGCATTTCATCCACTAGGACATACTGCATTTCATGCTATAATCTCTTCCTCCTTGTGGCTAGACCTAAGTAATGTTATCCATCAAACACAAGAGCCAGTTCAGCTGCAGGCAGATAGTGGCCAGGAGGGAAGCTGTGGTAGCTCTGGCACTATTAGTGGCAGCCCAGCAAATTGGTTCGAGTGTATTTATGAGTGTGGATTTTGTAGGCCCCAAAGGCAAGCCCTGAATAACCGATGGTCTTCAAGGATGATAACAGTGAAAAACTTTCCTAAGTAGAGAGAGTCTTGATAATGTAAACAAATCTTCATCCAGAAAAGGGCTAGAAACTGGACTGTAAGCAGAAGATGAAAGCTGAGATCACCCAGGATGCTATTAAGGTATAAAACAGGAGTCCTAAAGCTACAGACTTCACAGAGCCATAAGGTTGCCCCTGGTGGTGGTGTCCCTTAGAAGCCAATGGTAATATTTGAGTTAATACATTTACCAGAATCCAACCTATAGTGTTGTTTTACATCATGTAATTTATTTTTAAACATTTACCTAGAGAAACATGACTGAAAATACTACTGTCCTCTATCACAGAATATCAGACAATGCACATTATTGGGTGACCATTATATCTTTCTATCTGCTTAAGCTGTTTTGATTCTGATAACAGCAGGATTATCTCAGACAGATGTAATGTATTTAAAATCTAATATAAAACAAATTCTAACAGTTGAAATTGAAAATAATATTTTAATTCTTTAAAGTGAATGTTGTGCTAATGAAAGGTGCCATGTTGACAGCTCCCGGGCCCGAAGCCTTCAATTTATCCACAGAATAGGTACGGCACTGGCTTTTGGAATCAAAAGTTCCCCACAATCCTCTGTCATTGTGCTTTAAGCCTGAAGCAGACAGACCATCTTTAGGTACAGAATAATTCAATCTCCATTCCTATTCAGTCCTTGGCCTCTCTGAGGCTACCAACAGGATGCTAATTAGTGGCAAGCACTATGGTGGATTTTGTGCACTAGTCCACAGTATAACTTTAATTTGGATACCTATTCACTGGGAATTGGATTTATATCATCAGCTATCATTTAGCAATGCCTATCCCTTTTAGTACTTTTTCAATACCAGTAGTATGCAAATGATCAAAGACATTATCCGAGGTAGAGTACTCCCTTGCTTGAATCTTGTTTTAGATTGTGTATCAGGGTACAAAACAGTCTAAAACTAAATCCCTCATATTTTACAGTATTTTTTTAAAGTTAGACTTCTTGTCTTATTTCATTGTTATAGAACAATCCAATCCCTGCCCCACTTTCAGTTTAGTCAATGCTAATTCCTAATGAGCCTTTCAAAATGTTAAAGTCTGTAGCCTTATGATTACTTTGGGGAGCAAAATGCACTTGTTACTGATAACAGTTTCATTCTTTGGTGGGTACCCAGAGATTAATTATGAAGAAGACGATTGGCAAGACACACAAAGACTGCATGAGTTTTATTAATAACACAAGCAATATAAACAAAATTATGAAACTAGAAAAAGATCAGAAAAACAGAAAAATCTACATTGTGAATACTCACGAATCTGCAGGACTGTGGGTTCCCCTTAAGGAGAGACAAACGTAAGTTCATCATCCCGCCACCCTGAGATCCCTCAGAGGATTGGATTAAATTCCCCTTTATGCACCTGTTCCTTCCATCCACCTATTTCTGAGACTATATTTGATTATGTTATGGCCTCTTGTCCATACTTGTCATTCCTCCTATCCATTTTTGTGGTTCTGACTATTTTCATAAGTATTTGGACAGATAGCTGATTCTCTAGACAATGTGGTTAATGTGGTCTGGCTAAATAAAGCTTTTGTGGTCTAAACAGTCTGACATAAAAATATATATGGCTAAACCCTCTGACTCAAAGCTGGTTACTTATGCTAATGTATATTAGGCCTAATGTGGCTTTGTACTAACTATTACTACTATTAAGCTTCAGGCTAAATTTTAGGCCTATTTTAAAATAATCTTTCAGTTTCTTTGCTTACTCCTACTTGTATTATAGATTTAGTTTCATTTTCACTAATTTAGCAAGCATCTTAGAGTTGAGATATAAATGATTATTTACCTGATCACCTGAAATCAGGTCATTGGTCAAAGGTTAACAAGGCCGTATCATTTTATTATTGTTTGATGACTACAGCCATGTAGTGTCTGTACATTGTTCTTTGGACTTTACTTGTATGCCAATTCAGGCCAAATTCTTCAGTATTTTCTCCAGTCTTGTTCAGGCAGAGATACCAATGAAGTCAATGAAATTCATCTTGTGAACAAATACTTCCAAATAAGAACTTCAGGATTCAGTTCTTGAATATTATTTTAATTAATTTTTTAAAAAACAAATGAAAGAATAATTGAAAGTTTTGACTGCCTTTAAGGGTTTTCTGTGAATTACAAGATTTGGAAAAAAAGTTTCAATGTGAATTTTGTAAATTGTACCATCTGGAGTGATTATAATTAGCTTTGCATTTGTAATTTATTACATTTACTAGAGGAATGTCTATCATCCTGCTGATTCTGGATTATGTAATAGACTCTTTAAATCGCTACTCAGTGAAAATGCAGAAATAAGCATGTTTTCGCTTAAAAATTATACAATTAGAGCTTGGGTTTGCCTTTTTATGTCAGTCACGGAGTTTTAGTCTTTTCAAATCCTTCAGCTTGTCTGTCTCTGCAGCATGTGTGTGTGCTGTAGGCTAAATATGAAACTAATTTTGAAGATATGCTCAAACACCCAGGTTCCGCATGTACCTGCTGGAAGTGCTATAATACTGTTCATGATGGAAGATAATATGTTGTTTGAAAAAAGATGCTGTGCATTAGCACAGCACACTTCACATCAATGTAATTAGAAACCTGGGACATTCCTGAAGCTATTTTTAAAAAATCAGACATTCCAGGACAGGCTTTTTTTTAATTAAAAGCATTTTATGACTAGGAAAATGTGGCTAAAGATCATACAGTATTCATATTTACCTGCATATCTACAAAATAATGTAATTTTAAATTGTTCTGTTATGTATCTGTTATTTTGTTCATCACTGTAGCTATATTGCAAGCATTATAGAAAGTAAGATTTATTAATACATAATTGGCTGTTTGTATGGATGTGCATGTGGCCACCAGTTAAGTCAATGGAAGTAGAGCATACATCCAAGGGCAGAAAGAAGCCACAGTATCTAAAATACCACATTGTTCTAAGGCCTCCTAAGATAAATATGTATTTATATGCCTGGATTGGCTGCACACTATAAACAACAATATTGGAAGCAGAGCACTTTTCATTTTGATAGTACTGTCTCAGAAGCAAGCCAATTTTATAGGTATAGGAATAAAAGTATTGGGGCCCCCATTCAGGAAGCATCCCTATTCTAGAGAGCACTTAAGCAAGTTTTTAGTTTTAATTCCATGCATAAATATCATTGAAATACTGGGATTTAAGTACATGCTTAGGGATAATAGTCTGAATAGTGATGGACTTTACATGTGCTTAAAGTACTTTACTGAATCGGATCCTAAACTGGGGCAAGGTGAAAGGAGAGGCGTCTTAAATCTCACCTAATCTCCATTTTATCTCCTTAGCTTTGCATTAGTCAGATTTTATATAGTATCTAGTTTTTGTGTTTAATTTATTTTTATTGGCAGCAAACCTTTTATTGATATTATATTAACTTCATTTTGACTCAGAATTGGGCCTCTGTAGACTCACATTGGAATAGCTTCTCCATGTAATCTCAAAGTAATAGTCTACAGAGACCCCAAGATAATTCTAATTTGCATTAATATTGTTTTTCCATCGTTTTTTAATTTCATACTTTGAAAGTCCCAGCTCTAAGTTCATGGCTCAAGAACTATTAGAATTACTACTGCACTGTTTCAAAGTATGAAAACATTTGTACACACCTATTTGGGACTTTGTTTAAAAAGACATAATATAGAATGTAATATTTTAACAAATACTTAAGCATAATTGAATGTTTGCTAGTTCCATGCCATTGCCATTGATATTTCTGCATTTCAAGCATGATGCATAAAGTTAATGGAGCTCCCCATCCAAGGATTAAACAGAAAAGTGGGTCATATTATTAAGGTGATTTGTTTTGTATTTTCTACTGGGATAAGTTGTGTACTAAATGAATTTCCTGCACATTATGCATGCACACTAAAGGGCAATGGGGGCAGGGGACAGGAGGAGGAGAAAGAATCAGCATAACAGTTAGACTGTTGAGATGACACAGTCCAAATTTATCAAGCGACTAAATAATTTAAGGAGCTGTAACAGCGTGGTGTTACAACACAATGTTAGGAGATTTAATTTTTGAGGGTTTGGATCCCAATGAAAGAAACTGAGGTTATGCCACATCAACTTGGTTAAAATAGGAAATCAGCATCAGCTAGGTTAGTACCTGCATGCTGAGTTTGGACTTAAATGATCAGCTCTTCCAGATGGTATCTGATAACTGGATACATTGCTAAATAAGTATCAGAGGGGTAGCCGTGTTAGTCTGGATCTGTAGAAGCGACAAAGGGTCCTGTGGCACCTTATAGACTAACAGAGGTATTGGAGCATAAGCTTTCGTGGGTGAATACCCACATCATCGGATGCAAGCAGAAAACTGCTTGCATCCGATGATGTGGGTATTCACCCACGAAAGCTTATGCTCCAATACCTCTGTTAGTCTATAAGGTGCCACAGGACGCTTTCTCATTGCTAAATAAGTGAATTATCTTTAAGTCATCCAAAGAACATGCAAATTAGAGGCTGATTATAGGCTATTCTGAAAATACAGTGATTGTTATTAATGAATGAAGCAGGGGTCTTGTGGGGAAAAATATTAGAATCAAATGATTAAAGAATGTATCATACACATAAGGGGATCAAATTAAGGTTGTTCAGGCAACCTTAACTCTGGCATTTCCTAACTTTTGAATGCTTGATTTTGCATCCTTAATAATCTCTTGGTGTGGTTTTTTAATGTAATTTCCTAGGTTTGAAAAAACAGCATACCGAAAAAACAATTTGTCAATATGTGGCCATCAATACGATGCCACATGGTTCATCAGCAGGGTTGAAACATTTAGCTCCACTGCACAGACCTCTGCTGCTTGATCTAATGGAGTAACTGATAGCTGTAGTAGGTTGTCATTTTCTACGTGGACCAGAACTAGAAGGGGATGACATACTCACTTTGCCAGTGGGTTTCAGAGATATTTGCTGACAGCAGAAGAATATCAGATTCAGGAATCTTGGGTTCCATTTCAGAGTCTGGAGGGGAGTGTGTTCTAGCATGTACAGACTCTTCTTCCTGTTTCTCCCAAGTTCTGCCCCATCTCCTCCAACTTATCCCTTTACCAAGCTTGTCTCTTCCCCACCCTAGGCTTCTTTTCCCAGTCCAATTCTCCCCCTCCTAGCCAACTGGTTCCCAGTCTCCCCATACCAACTCCCACTGCACCCCCCCTGGCTTCCAGTCTTTGTCCAACTAGTCCCAATCACTCCTCTCACCAAATCACAATTTTGCTCTGCCCCTTTAGTGCCAGATTTACCAGACAGATTGTTTCAATATATTTATTCCTTTCCCTCCTTCCTGTCAGCTTCCTCCTCCACACTGCTTGGCTACCGACGTGGGGGGTGTCATTAAGATAATAGGAGACAGACTCCCTCATCTCACTTTTGGTGCATAGCCCAGGGATGAACAGGGGCAGTTCTGTGTGTTTTTGCCACCCCAAGCATGGCAGTCAGGCGGCTTTCATTGAGATGGCTGCAGGCAGTCTGCTGGTCAGGCGGATTCAGCGGTGTTTCTGCGGACCTCCCACAGGCATGCCGCCGAAAGCTGCCTGACTGCCGCCCTAGGCCTGCGCTTGCTGCGCTGGTGCCCGGAGCCGCCCCTGGGGATGGAGTGTGCTCATCTGTTCTGTGGGGATGGTGCATTTGCAGTCTGGTCAGCACTTGGAGCTGTGAGAAGCTCTAGCATACTCAGTGAGGATGGAACCTTTGTAGATTTTAGCTGTTAAGCTCTAGCAAGTCTCTGCTGAGCATGTGCAAAATGTGCTTTTTCCAAAGATTAACTTGACCAATTTTGGGCAGATGTTCTCAGGGATTGCCAAAGACACAGCCCTGACAAAATGACCATCTTTTTCCAAATTTCTAGTCTCTGCTTCAAAACATGGAAGTACTAGAGCTTTTCAAAGAAAAGGTCACCAAAATTTTTTGACATGGGCAAAACAACATTTTTCCCTAGTCACATTCTCAGAAATGGCTAAGCTGGTTTGGCTAGAATTTTCTAAAAATATTCATCCTTAGGCAGACATTCAGCATGGAAAATTGCAGCCTGCATGACTAATATTTGGCAGAATTATAAGAAAATAAAAATAGGGTCTTATAATAGAGGACCCAGTCAGGAATTATGGTTTCATAATGCTAGGCATTGTACACAAAATTTACAGTCTAGGTTAGTAGCAAAATGCAAGAGGCAGATGAAAAAGATTATCAGAGGAAGTGGGTAGAAAATGAAACAATAAATAAGGATGTTTTCCATAATAGACAGTAGTCTCAGTTCACCTGCATAGTCACTATCAGATGGCAGTTTCTTTGTAACATAATGGCAGAAATGAGTTTGAGAGGTGAAGGAGAATAAAGAGGATATAGGTCATTTGAAAGATTTTTCCTCACATGTTCAAGGCAGTAGGAGAGAAAGCATGAAGGCATACAAGAAAATGTCAGAGGCTAGGATAGCTGGCAGAAGGATGTCACAATAATGTAGGGAAATACTGCAGTATTTCAAATATCATTGAGTGGTACATAAATAGTAGTGCAGCTGTGATCGTACTGGTAGCAGTAGCAAGAGAAACGATTAATATGTGCCAGGTACATACCCACTGGTTTCAGGTTCCCATGTCCTCAGTGTGGTTCAGTCATGCCTCTACTGCTGCTACCCATGCTACTATGGCTACTCTGCTATTTATTCTCATGCTAGTTTGAGGCGTCTAGTGCAAATATGCATGTATGAGCAGGGGACTCACCGCCCTAGCCTGTACTCAGTCATGCAGATAAATCTTTGCATTGTTGAAAATCTACCCCCTAGAATACATCTTTTGCCTTTGTTTCCATCCAGTGGGTAGAGACGGCTATGGAAAATTTTGGTATTCACTCATCTCTGCTTATCGAATTACAACAATAGTATATAATTGGTTTTTCAATGTAGATATTTGAGTGCAAGATATATAATTTATTCTTTTTTTCTTTTTATTATGGACTTATGTTTTGTGCTTGGGTTAATATTACCATATGTTTGTAGGTTTATGATTATTTTTAAATAGATTCATTTTGCATGTGAAATAGTTGCTTCAAGGATGTTCCATGGTAAATGTTAGCTATTCAGAATTTGCTTATGCTTAGAGGACATTTAACAGCACAACAGTTTCTGACAAAAAATGTAGGTCGCGTTATCCAAGTGTAACTAGGATATTTGGCAAATCACAATGTGTTATATTTTGCTAATGATAATATTTTGCAGAGCAAAGCACTGTAAACTACTTCTGTAATTAAATTTTATGAATTTATATTGCACTAGGCTTGGCATATCTAAATGTCACTTTTGTCAAACTTCAAAGCATTAACTCTGATTTAGTTAGAAAATTCCAAAGTTATAAACATTTTCCAGTTTAAATAAAATAATAGTTACAAATCTGATGTCTGTAATAATTGGATATTTTGAAATACTAGTTAATTTTCCCAGACAATGCACAAGCCAGTGCTAAGTAAACCATCTTGCTATCCTGGATGGAGTTAAAATGGAGTTAAAAATGTTTCTCACATCAAATTCTAGACTGTTCCTATAAATTTGGTAGGTTATTTATTATTGACAAATGGAAGTTTATAAGCATAATAATTAATACCTTGCTCTTGCATAGCACTCTTCATCGCTAGATCTCAAAATGTTTTAAAGGACTAAAGTATTATTAAACACATTTTACAAATGGGGAACTAGTGCACAGTGGAGTGTTTAATGATTCTAAATGGTTATGTATGGTTGGCTTAACCGTGCCCCCCTCCAAAGCTCCTAGAATCTCAAATATGGAAATATCTAAATGAAATGAGAAAGTAAGTTAGTGCATAAATGAATACCACTTAAACACCATCTATGGCTTTGCAAAGGAAACTTGTGTTCAAGCAAGTTGCATGAGTCACCAGAATTCCTTTCAGTTGAGAAACTGACCATTCAATCATACTAGCTGATCACCATTTGACTGGTTTGAAAAATCAAAACTGCTTCTGATGTACATAGATTAAAGAATGTAGAGTTGTGCATGGCATATCTAAATATGTTCCTATCTGAAAAATCTTCTTCTAGGAACTACTACTAAGAACTGTATTATAAGGATCAGATTAGAAATAAGTTTGTGGCTTTCTGAAATATGTAACTGCTCTAGTTTGCATTGAATATTTTATAAATGAAACAATTTATTTTAAAAATGCACATGCTGTACATAGGAAAACACAATATGAAATAGCAACATGCTAAAGGCAGAGCCTTTTGTTAAATCTGGTATAGAGAGGAAAGGGTTTCCTCTAAGCAGGTTTTACCACCCTCTTCCTCACAACTACCGCAGATCTACACTGATACCTGGGCCAAAAAATCAAAAACAAACATCTTTTCTTGAGGAGTGGAGAGGTGATCTGGGCGGAGTAGTACTGTCTCCAGCTTAGACACTTACTTTTGGATATTATGATTGCAACCCACTTTTATTACTGACTGCTCATCTCCTATTCTCCTCTTGATCCTTCTAAGTCCACACTGGAAAATTGGCTTGGCCTGAAATCATCACATTTACTCTGAAGGCAAAGGAAGAGTATTTTGCAAATTTTGAAAACAAATTATTATTTATATTACAGTAGTGTCAAGAAACCTGTGACTGAAGGAAGTAGTCTAGGGCTTGTTCACTATGCTTCACTTTGTAAGAGTGCCTGCATGGGCCAAATTAAGAGAGAATTGATTATGGCTGACTAACCAGTTAACAAGGGGATTCAGCTCATCAGCTGCAGACTGTTAAATAAGAGACAGGAAGGAAGAGGGGAAGGCTGGAAAGAAGGGAAAAGCAGCTCAGGTTCTCAGAGGTGAGCCTACTCTTCCCTGGATCCTGTGACATGAGGATACAGTGTTGCTTGGGGAAAGTCCTATGGTGGTGGGATATGAAGCTGCATAAGACACTGTAAATAAAGTACTCTGATGAATTTACATAAGTGTGTGTGAGGACTCCTTGCAAAGAGAAATCTGCAGCAAGGGAGTTCTCCTTGTGGCAAGGCCTCAACTAAGGTGGGGACTTCATTGTACTAAGCGCAGTACAAACACTGAGACAATCACCACCCTGAGCTATAGATAAAAAGGCAGCAGGCAGGAGGGGAAACATAGGTACAGAATGGCTTGTCCAAAGTTGTACAGGCTTCTAGCATATCTGGGAATAGAATAGTTCTCTGGACTTTGTGACTAAGTTCCTCCTCTACCTCGGTGGGTCCTGCGCTTATTGGCGGATTCTGCTTGCCTCAGAGATCTTCCCCTCTAGTAGAATCCACAGTCCAGGTTAACTCCTCCTGTGTCTGATCAGGGGTTGGGAGTTTTGGGGGGAACCCGGGCCCACCCTCTACTCCGGGTTCCAGCCCAGGACCCTGTGGATTGCAGCTGTTTAGAGTGCCTCCGTGAACAACTGCACGACAGCTACAACTCCCTGGGCTACTTCCCCATGGACTCCTCCCAACACCTTCTTTATCCTCACCACAGGATCTTCCAGCAGTACGCCCTCTTACTCTCAGCTCCTAGTGCCTCTTGCTCCCAGCTCCTCACACGCAACCTCCTTCCACAGCTCCTGACATGCACCCCTCACTGACTCACTGGGAGGCTTTTGACTAGTTTTAGCCAGCCCCTGATTGGCTGCAGGTGTCTCAATCAACCTCCCTGCCTTCTGGAAAGTTCTTAATTGGCCCCAGGTGTCTTGATTAACCTGGAGCAACTGCCATAAGGTATCAGGGATTTATTTAGCCTGGGGCTAACATACTGGTTCCTTACCACTTCCCTATAGCCCTCTGGCCGGGAAGGAGGTAGGGGGCGGCTGCTGCTGCTGCTGCTGCTGCTCCTCCTCCTCAACTTGCTGGGGCTGCTGCTAGGCCCTGGGCCCTCCCAGCTGCTGTTTGCTGCTACTACTGCTGCTCCAGCTTCTCCCCTGGCTGGGCCAGACACCCCTCCCACTACTCTACTCTCTGGTTGCTGGCTGCCTGGCAGCTGAACCCCCTCCCTCCCCGACACCTTGGTTGCTGCTACTCCTGCTGCTGCAGCAACCCCTTGCGGGGAGGGGGCCTGCTGGCCCTCTCCCCAAAGGAGGGGTGTGAGGAGCCCCTACTCCAGCCACTGCTGTGACCACCACCACCACCATCTGTGAGGGGTCCTGCCTGACCACCGGACCACCGCCTGGAGCTGCTGGAGCTGCTGCTACTGCCCTGTTTGCTGCCAGGAAGCTGCTGGTACCCAGAGGAGGAAGACCCAGAAGACCGTCAGCGGAGGCTCTGCAGACCACCGTGGAGGGGGCCTCCGAGAACTGAGTAATCTTTCAAACTGTGCTCTAGTGGTGGGGGTGTTGACTCTGTTTGTAGGGGCACAGGGGGTGTGGCACCAAGCCTGCCCCCTGGTCCACCTGTACCCCCCCATAACCCCCACCACCACCGCTGCCCCCTCCACCACCTCTGCTGGCTGCTCACCATCTGCCTTGTGCTACGGCCTCTGGACTTAGCTGCTTCCATGGCCCGCCACAACCTTTTAACATCATTTGGGCCTGCAGCGGCAACCAGCCCCACCCATTGACATTGTGCAAGCGCACGTGGGTGCACGTGCCCCCTCCCATACCCCTTGGACTGACCCTCTTCCCCCCAGCTGCACGTCCCTTGCTTTGTCCCTTGCCACCTGCCCCATTTACCACTTGCAGTTGTTTGCCCCCCCCTTTTTTTTTGGTCCCAGCCCCTTGCTAGTTTCAGTTTTGCCTACCCCGCCCCTCTCCCTCTACAGCCTTGTTTGTTTGCCCTACCCTAGCCCTGAAACTAGTCGCTTGTTTTTCTGCCCCATTCTTAGTTGGTTGTCTCCCTCCCCCTGAAGCTCCGTTTGTCCTGATTAGCCCCCCGCTTCCGTGAACCCACGCCCCCTCCCATGCGCTTGTGCCCCTCCCCTGTTTAATTTTGACCCCATCTCACTGCACCCCCATGCTGTTATATCATCCCCTCCCCTAGTGCAACAAGAGGAGCCGGATTTCCCATCTTGTGTCGGTGACAGAACCCTACCCCCGCACTAGTCCGAGTTAACCCTGAACCCTGTCCCCACTTTTAGTGCCCTCCCCCCTGCCTGAAGCCTAGCAGGGAGGAGTGGTCACCCCAATTCCTCTCCCCGCCCCCTCTCAGGAGTTTTCCCTTCCCCACCTGTTCATCATGGCAGGCGACATGGAGGGAGGAGCCCCTCCAGACGGCACGGCCGCCCCGCCTCCGCCTGTTCCCCCGTCACCCTCCCTAGCCTCCACCTCGACCGCCGCTGCCGAACCACCTGCTCTCGCCCGCACTGGGGCACCGGCAGCAGCGGACACTGAAGGGACCTCTGCTGCTACCACGTCCCTTGCCCCCCATGATTCTGGGGGAGCCCCCCCAGCCGGCAGGAAGGGCCAGGGTAAAAAGAAGGGTAAGGGCCCCGCGACAAAGGCCAGGCCCTCCATGGCAGAGGCAGCCACTACTGCTGCGGCCCTGCCACCGGCCGCGGCGTCGTTCCCTGCTGTTCCCTCTACCAGCTCTGCGGGTGTCCCACCCCCGGCCCCCAGAGCGTACGCCCAGGTGGCGGCAACGCCCCCACCTGCCGCAACATCACCTAACCCGCCCACCGCCTCAGCTACCATCTATAGCGGCCGGGGCCCCTTTCCCACCTTGACCAGGAGGCACGGCGTCCGTTGCCTCCTGGTACCCGCCTCGCCCCACGTAGAAACCTATGTGTGGGCGTTGGTGAGGGTGGTGGGGCCCACGGCCATCGTAGCGGCCTCCAAAATGTACGGGAAGGTAGTCTTCTTCCTCGCATCGGAGGCTGCGGCCCAAGAGGCGGTGGAGAAGGGCCTGGCGGTGAGGGGCGTGTTCGTCCCGTTAGAGCCGCTGGAGGACTTGGGCGTCCGCCTAGTCCTCACTTCCGTCCCTCCCTTCCTCCCCAATGCCGCCCTGTTACCTGCCCTCTCCGCCCTAGGGAGACCCATCTCTGTAGTCAGCCCTCTCCCACTGGGCTGCAAAGACCCCGCCCTCCGTCACATCCTCTCGTTCCGCCGGCAGGTGCAGCTCCAAATGCCGCCGGCTGCACGTGACGGGGAGGCGCTCGAGGGGTCCTTTATGGTCCCCTATCATGGGGCACGTTACCGGGTGTTCTATTCCACGGGGGAGGCCCGGTGCTACCTCTGCCGGGCAATGGGACACGTCCAGAGGGACTGTCCCTTGGCTCGGCAAGGGGGAGCATCCGAGACCCCCGAGCCCCAGCAGGGTGTCGGCCCCGTCATCGCCGGCGCCCCTGAATGCCCGGTGCCGAGAGCCACCCCTCCTCCTTCCCAGTCCACCGCTGCTCCCGCTCGGGCCCTGGGAGCGCCTCCCCCAGTGAGCCCAGACGAGCGGGAAAGGCCCACTGCGAACAGTCTGCTGAGGCCAGTGGAGGAGGGTGAGGCAGGGATATCGCCGGGCGTGGGAGAGGGCCCGCCCCAGGGAGACTTTTCTCTCCCTTATGCTGCCCCACCACTACCTCCCCCAGTCCCTAAGAAATTGCGCCCCCCCCCGACCCGACCCTTACTAGCCAGCCCCCAGATGATGCCATGGAGGGCTGGGCCTTAGTACAGGGGAAGCGGGGCAAGCGGAAGGCTCGAGCCCCGCTCCTTTCCGCCGATGCGGAAGCCCCCCGGAAGACCAGGAAGGGGGGCACCGATGCCGAGCCTTCCGCTTTGCCCCCGAGCGGCTTTTGTCCGCCAGAACCGGCTGGGAAAGACGTGGCAGCACCGGAAGGTATTACCGCCCCTCCCTCGGGAGCCCCTGATGGAGCCCCTTCTGCCCCGTTTGTCGACCCTGCGCACCCCAACCCGAGCATCGCTTCAGGTGCCGGCGGGGAGAACCCCGGGGTGGCAGAAGGTGACCTGCCCTCCATCTACGAGGAGATCGAGGCCCTGGGTCTGACCCCAATCACCCAGGGGGAGGACGACCCTTTACCAGTAGGACTCGATCTCAATGACCTCACCCCGGTGCCCCTTTCCCCCCTCTCCCCATGCTCCCTCCCCTTGACCGCCGGTTCCGCTCCCACCTCCGAGGATCCCCTGGGCTCTTCCACCTGCCCGGTCGCAAGTGACACCTCGCTGACGGCCGCCAAGCCTCCTGAAGCGACGGCCGGTGCCCTGCGGCCGGGACCCGAATCCCAGGGGGTACCCCTCATTGGGGTGGGACAACAGTTCTCCTTCCCAGGCGGGGACCCCGCAAATATCTGTCCACCTCCCGATGCCGTGGCTGTAACACAAACCATCATGCTAGAGCCCGGCATCCTGGGGGGACCCCTTCCCAATTCCCAGATCCCTCAGCCACACCAAGAGAGGCCACCTCCCAGTGGCCCAGCTCCTGCGGCTCAGGATCCTCTGCCCGTTCCTCAGCCCGGCCCTGCTCATGTCCCGCTCCCTGCCCCTACTTCTGATCCCTGCCCCGCCCCTGATGCCATCCCAATCTCCCACACCTCCCATGATGACACTGCCGCCTCTGGGCCTGTCTCCCTCCCCTTCTCGGAGAATGGCCCCCAGGGAGCGGCCCCAGTATTTCCTCGTCCCGACCCACCAGAGGCTGCTCTTCTCCCTCCGCCGCCTCCCCCAATTAAGCCGATTTTCGGATTGGGCCCTAAGGTGCCGGCCCAGCAGGAGCTGCGTCGAGGGTCCGCCCCTTGCCTGTCTGTTTCGGTGGGCCATAGGGCTGTGTCCGGGGCCCCTTCTTTCGATAGCCGGGAGCCAGTAACCCCGGCCCCCCATACGCTGCGAGAGGAGCTGCGGGAGTTCCTGGAGGACGTCCGGGGCTCCCGCAACAAAGTACAGCTCGCTCTCCAGCGATGGGGGGATTTCCACCAAATCCTCCGGGCCGCGAGGGCCCTCATGGGGGAGGGCAAAGGGACTGGGAAGCAGGCCGCCACGGCCTACCAACGGGTCCGCCTTTTCCGTGACTCACTACTCGCCTACGGGGTGGGTCACGGATTGTTACGCGGCCCGATGGGGGCCGTGAGTGACTCTGCCAGCAAGGATCCCCCCCAGCCCTCCTCATGGCATCTCTCCTCTTCGCAACATTGAACACCCGGGGCTGTAGGATGGGTCTCCGCAGGAGCCAGGTGCTCTCCTTCCTTCGGGAGGGGGGGTACTCTGTAGTATTCCTGCAGGAGACCCATACGGATCCAGCCGCTGAAGACAGCTGGCGGCTGGAATGGGGGGACAGAGTCTACTTCAGCCATCTCTCTGTTCGCCAGGCTGGAGTGGCGACCTTGTTCTCTCCCGACCTACGGCCTGAGGTGCTGGGGGTTGCCGAGGCTGTGCCGGGCCGCCTGCTGCACCTACGGGTCCGTATGGAGGGGCTCGTGGTCAATCTCATCAACATCTATGCCCCGACACCGGGCCCGGAACAACTTCGTTTCTATCAGCAGGCGTCCACCTTCCTCGGCACCTTGGATCCTCGCGAGTGCCTGGTCCTGGGCGGGGACTTTAACAACACCCTTGAGAAACGGGACCGCTCGGGGATCGAGCAGTGCCCGGCCGCCGTGGACGTCCTCAGGGAGATTGTCGAACATCACTCCCTGGTGGACGTCTGGCGCGACCACCACCCGGATGACAGCTCAACCTTCACCTTTGTCCGGGTGGAGGCCCATCGGTCGCACCACTCCCGGTTGGACCGCATCTATTTATCACGTTTTCACCTTTCGCGGGCCCACTCCTCCAGCGTCCGGCCGGCCCCGTTCTCTGATCATCATCTCGCTACCGTGACGGCCTCTCTCTGCGCGGAGAGGCCGGGGCCGGCCTATTGGCATTTTAATAACAGTTTGCTGGAGGATGTGGGTTTCGTGGCGTCCTTCCGGGAGTTCTGGCTGGCCTGGCGAGGGCAACGGCACGCCTTTCCCTCGGCGCGGCGATGGTGGGATCTAGGGAAGGTACGCGCCCGGCTCTTCTGCCGTGACTACACCCGGGGCGCCAGCCGACGGAGGGATGCGACGATAGGGCAGTTGGAACGGGAGGTCTTAGAGCTGGAGAGGCGTCTGGCCGCCAGCCCTGAGGATCCATCCCTCTGTGGGGCGTGCCGGGAGAAGCGGGAGGAGCTCCGGGAACTCGAAGATCATCGGGCCCGGGGCGCCTTCGTTCGATCCCGCATCCGTCTCCTTCGGGAGATGGATCGCGGCTCCCGCTTCTTCTACGCCCTGGAGAAAAAGAGGGGGGCTAAGAAACACGTCACCTGTCTCCTCGCAGAAGATGGCACCCCCCTCACGGATCCGGTGGAGATGTGCGGGAGGGCCAAGACCTTCTACGCGAGCCTTTTCTCCCCGGATCCGACCGATCCTAACGCTTGCAGAGTGCTCTGGGACGAACTCCCTACGGTCAGCACGGGTGACCGAGACCGGCTAGAGCTGCCTCTCACTCTGGCCGAGTTCTCGGAAGCCCTCCGTCTCATGCCAACTAATAAATCTCCGGGACTGGACGGGCTGACCGTGGAGTTCTACCGCGTGTTCTGGGACGTCCTCGGCCCAGACCTTGTCACCGTCTGGGCCGAGTCCTTGCAGGGCGGGGTCCTCCCTCTTTCGTGCAGGCGAGCCGTGCTCGCCTTATTGCCGAAGAAGGGGGACCTCCGCGATTTACGGAATTGGCGTCCCGTCTCGCTCCTCAGCACGGACTATAAAGTCGTAGCAAAGGCCATCTCGCTGCGGCTTGGGTCCGTGCTGGCGGACGTGGTCCACCCAGACCAGACCTACACCGTCCCGGGCCGCACCATACTCGACAACCTGTATTTGGTCCGGGATCTCTTGGAGCTTGGGTGTAGGGATGGTCTGTCGTTCGCCCTTCTGTCTCTGGATCAGGAGAAGGCGTTCGACAGGGTGGATCACGGGTACCTCCTGAGCACTCTGCGAGCGTTTGGCTTTGGGTCCCAGTTTGTGGGTTTTCTCCAGGTGCTGTACGCCTCCGCAGAGTGTCTGGTCAGGCTCAACTGGACCCTGACCGAGCCGGTCAGCTTCGGGCGAGGAGTACGGCAGGGGTGCCCCCTCTCGGGCCAGCTGTACGCTCTGGCGATTGAGCCCTTCCTTTGTCTCCTCCGCAGGAGGTTGACGGGATTGGTGCTCCGAGAGCCGGAGCTGCGGCTGGTCCTGTCGGCATACGCCGATGATGTGCTCCTCGTGGTCCAGGACCCGGGCGACTTGGTGCGGGTGGAGGCTTGCCAGACGATCTACTCGGCGGCCTCCTCTGCCCGGGTCAACTGGGTCAAGAGCTCTGGCCTGGTGGTAGGGGACGGGTGGCAGGCGAGCTCTCTCCCACCCGCGCTTCAGGCCATCAGGTGGAGCGCGGGTCCGCTGCTCTATCTCGGCGTTTACCTTTCTGCCACGCATCCATCCCCGCCGGAGAACTGGCAAGGTTTAGAGGGCAGGGTGATAGAGCGGATCCGGAAATGGACAGGACTGCTCCGGTGCCTCTCCTTTCGAGGGAGAGCACTGGTAATCAATCAATTAGTCCTGTCCATGCTCTGGTACCGGCTCAACACCCTGGTCCCGGCCCCGGGTTTCCTGGCCAACCTCCGGACGTCGATTCTGGAGTTCTTTTGGTCAGGACTGCACTGGGTCTCTGCAGGGGTTCTCCATCTTCCTCTGGAGGAGGGTGGGCAGGGCCTGAAGTGTCCACACACTCAGGTCCATGTCTTCCGTCTCCAGGCCCTGCAGAGGCTCCTTTATGGTGCAGGTAGTCCGGCGTGGAGCGCATTGGCGCACGCCTTCCTGCGCCGTTTCCGAGGGCTCCGATATGACCGGCAGCTCCTTTATCTCCATCCGAGAGGTCTTCCGCGAGACCTCTACGGGCTGCCGGTCTTCTACCAGGACCTCCTCTGGACCTGGAAGCTATTCTCAGCGACCAGGTCCGTGGCGGCCACCGAGGGGGTAGATCTCCTCGCGGAGCCCCTGCTACACAACCCCCAGCTCCGTGTGCAGGTGGCGGAGTCCCCCTCGGTGCGCCAGAGGTTGGTCCTGGCAGAAGTCACTAGGGTCGGAGACCTCCTGGACTACGACCGGGGAGATTGGCTGGATCCCCTGACGCTTGCTCAGCGCATGGGGCTCTCCAGACCTCGTACTCCCCGGCGCGTACTTCAGGAGGTGAAGGCTGCTTTGCCGCCCGCTGCTCGGGTTTACCTCGACCGGGTCCTGCGAGAGGGTACGCCCCGCCCTCCCTTCACCCCAAGCCCTCCGGACCTTTTTATTGGGCCCCTGCCC
This sequence comes from Macrochelys suwanniensis, assembly GCA_033296515.1. Taxonomy (NCBI): domain Eukaryota; kingdom Metazoa; phylum Chordata; order Testudines; family Chelydridae; genus Macrochelys; species Macrochelys suwanniensis. The sequence continues at coordinate 46,855,693 of CM065780.1, forward strand.
CGTGGACCCAACCGGGTCCCCTGTCCCTTCACCGTGAGCCGGCTGCACGAACTGCAGCCGGTCCGCTTCCAGACCGCGCCAAGGAAACATCTATACACGCTTGTGCTCCACACCCTTCATCTCCTCACCCTCACGTCCCGCCCCGATACGAAATGGCGGGACCTCCTGCCACCTCTAGAGGGTGAGAAGCCCCGGTGGGCCAGCCTTTACTCCTCCTTAGTCCCAAGGCCCGCCGGGGATGTCAGTTGGCGGCTCCTTCATGGAGCCGTGAGCACGGGCGTGTACTTGGCGCGGTTCACCCCTATCCCCGACACATGTCCCTTTTGCGGTGTGAGGGAGACCCTGGCGCACATTTATCTAGAGTGCGCCAGGCTTCAGCCCCTGTTCCGGCTCCTCTTAGACATTTTGTTGAGGTTTTGGTTGCACTTTTCCCCTCACCTTTTTATTTATGCACTTCCAATCCACGGCCCCACACAGTCACGGGACCTCCTGGTCAACCTCCTCCTGGCCCTAGCTAAACTGGCCATCTACAAAACCAGGTTGAGGAGGTTGGCCGATGGAGGCTCCTGTGACTGTGGGGCCTATTTTCGATCCTCTGTTCGTTCACGCATCCGGGCAGAGTTCCTCTGGGCAGCATCCACTGGCTCCCTTGACACCTTTGAGGAGCAGTGGGCGCTGTCCGGGGTTCTCTGCTCGGTGTCCCCATCTGGTTCGCTTTGTTTGACCCTTTGACCTCACTCCCGTTCCTGTTTTTTCATTTTTTGTCCCCCGGACTCACTTGGTATCCAGGTCCTGTGGATCCCTCCCCTTAGGCTGAAGGGGGGGATCCTTTAGCAGTGGGCGGGCTTCGCCCGCCCACTTCCCGGATCCCAATAAGAACATACTGGTTCCTTACCACTTCCCTATAGCCCTCTGGCCGGGAAGGAGGTAGGGGGCGGCTGCTGCTGCTGCTGCTGCTGCTCCTCCTCCTCAACTTGCTGGGGCTGCTGCTAGGCCCTGGGCCCTCCCAGCTGCTGTTTGCTGCTACTACTGCTGCTCCAGCTTCTCCCCTGGCTGGGCCAGACACCCCTCCCACTACTCTACTCTCTGGTTGCTGGCTGCCTGGCAGCTGAACCCCCTCCCTCCCCGACACCTTGGTTGCTGCTACTCCTGCTGCTGCAGCAACCCCTTGCGGGGAGGGGGCCTGCTGGCCCTCTCCCCAAAGGAGGGGTGTGAGGAGCCCCTACTCCAGCCACTGCTGTGACCACCACCACCACCATCTGTGAGGGGTCCTGCCTGACCACCGGACCACCGCCTGGAGCTGCTGGAGCTGCTGCTACTGCCCTGTTTGCTGCCAGGAAGCTGCTGGTACCCAGAGGAGGAAGACCCAGAAGACCGTCAGCGGAGGCTCTGCAGACCACCGTGGAGGGGGCCTCCGAGAACTGAGTAATCTTTCAAACTGTGCTCTAGTGGTGGGGGTGTTGACTCTGTTTGTAGGGGCACAGGGGGTGTGGCACCAAGCCTGCCCCCTGGTCCACCTGTACCCCCCCATAACCCCCACCACCACCGCTGCCCCCTCCACCACCTCTGCTGGCTGCTCACCATCTGCCTTGTGCTACGGCCTCTGGACTTAGCTGCTTCCATGGCCCGCCACAACCTTTTAACATCATTTGGGCCTGCAGCGGCAACCAGCCCCACCCATTGACATTGTGCAAGCGCACGTGGGTGCACGTGCCCCCTCCCATACCCCTTGGACTGACCCTCTTCCCCCCAGCTGCACGTCCCTTGCTTTGTCCCTTGCCACCTGCCCCATTTACCACTTGCAGTTGTTTGCCCCCCCCTTTTTTTTTGGTCCCAGCCCCTTGCTAGTTTCAGTTTTGCCTACCCCGCCCCTCTCCCTCTACAGCCTTGTTTGTTTGCCCTACCCTAGCCCTGAAACTAGTCGCTTGTTTTTCTGCCCCATTCTTAGTTGGTTGTCTCCCTCCCCCTGAAGCTCCGTTTGTCCTGATTAGCCCCCCGCTTCCGTGAACCCACGCCCCCTCCCATGCGCTTGTGCCCCTCCCCTGTTTAATTTTGACCCCATCTCACTGCACCCCCATGCTGTTATATCATCCCCTCCCCTAGTGCAACAAGAGGAGCCGGATTTCCCATCTTGTGTCGGTGACAGAACCCTACCCCCGCACTAGTCCGAGTTAACCCTGAACCCTGTCCCCACTTTTAGTGCCCTCCCCCCTGCCTGAAGCCTAGCAGGGAGGAGTGGTCACCCCAATTCCTCTCCCCGCCCCCTCTCAGGAGTTTTCCCTTCCCCACCTGTTCATCATGGCAGGCGACATGGAGGGAGGAGCCCCTCCAGACGGCACGGCCGCCCCGCCTCCGCCTGTTCCCCCGTCACCCTCCCTAGCCTCCACCTCGACCGCCGCTGCCGAACCACCTGCTCTCGCCCGCACTGGGGCACCGGCAGCAGCGGACACTGAAGGGACCTCTGCTGCTACCACGTCCCTTGCCCCCCATGATTCTGGGGGAGCCCCCCCAGCCGGCAGGAAGGGCCAGGGTAAAAAGAAGGGTAAGGGCCCCGCGACAAAGGCCAGGCCCTCCATGGCAGAGGCAGCCACTACTGCTGCGGCCCTGCCACCGGCCGCGGCGTCGTTCCCTGCTGTTCCCTCTACCAGCTCTGCGGGTGTCCCACCCCCGGCCCCCAGAGCGTACGCCCAGGTGGCGGCAACGCCCCCACCTGCCGCAACATCACCTAACCCGCCCACCGCCTCAGCTACCATCTATAGCGGCCGGGGCCCCTTTCCCACCTTGACCAGGAGGCACGGCGTCCGTTGCCTCCTGGTACCCGCCTCGCCCCACGTAGAAACCTATGTGTGGGCGTTGGTGAGGGTGGTGGGGCCCACGGCCATCGTAGCGGCCTCCAAAATGTACGGGAAGGTAGTCTTCTTCCTCGCATCGGAGGCTGCGGCCCAAGAGGCGGTGGAGAAGGGCCTGGCGGTGAGGGGCGTGTTCGTCCCGTTAGAGCCGCTGGAGGACTTGGGCGTCCGCCTAGTCCTCACTTCCGTCCCTCCCTTCCTCCCCAATGCCGCCCTGTTACCTGCCCTCTCCACCCTAGGGAGACCCATCTCTGTAGTCAGCCCTCTCCCACTGGGCTGCAAAGACCCCGCCCTCCGTCACATCCTCTCGTTCCGCCGGCAGGTGCAGCTCCAAATGCCGCCGGCTGCACGTGACGGGGAGGCGCTCGAGGGGTCCTTTATGGTCCCCTATCATGGGGCACGTTACCGGGTGTTCTATTCCACGGGGGAGGCCCGGTGCTACCTCTGCCGGGCAATGGGACACGTCCAGAGGGACTGTCCCTTGGCTCGGCAAGGGGGAGCATCCGAGACCCCCGAGCCCCAGCAGGGTGTCGGCCCCGTCATCGCCGGCGCCCCTGAATGCCCGGTGCCGAGAGCCACCCCTCCTCCTTCCCAGTCCACCGCTGCTCCCGCTCGGGCCCTGGGAGCGCCTCCCCCAGTGAGCCCAGACGAGCGGGAAAGGCCCACTGCGAACAGTCTGCTGAGGCCAGTGGAGGAGGGTGAGGCAGGGATATCGCCGGGCGTGGGAGAGGGCCCGCCCCAGGGAGACTTTTCTCTCCCTTATGCTGCCCCACCACTACCTCCCCCAGTCCCTAAGAAATTGCGCCCCCCCCCGACCCGACCCTTACTAGCCAGCCCCCAGATGATGCCATGGAGGGCTGGGCCTTAGTACAGGGGAAGCGGGGCAAGCGGAAGGCTCGAGCCCCGCTCCTTTCCGCCGATGCGGAAGCCCCCCGGAAGACCAGGAAGGGGGGCACCGATGCCGAGCCTTCCGCTTTGCCCCCGAGCGGCTTTTGTCCGCCAGAACCGGCTGGGAAAGACGTGGCAGCACCGGAAGGTATTACCGCCCCTCCCTCGGGAGCCCCTGATGGAGCCCCTTCTGCCCCGTTTGTCGACCCTGCGCACCCCAACCCGAGCATCGCTTCAGGTGCCGGCGGGGAGAACCCCGGGGTGGCAGAAGGTGACCTGCCCTCCATCTACGAGGAGATCGAGGCCCTGGGTCTGACCCCAATCACCCAGGGGGAGGACGACCCTTTACCAGTAGGACTCGATCTCAATGACCTCACCCCGGTGCCCCTTTCCCCCCTCTCCCCATGCTCCCTCCCCTTGACCGCCGGTTCCGCTCCCACCTCCGAGGATCCCCTGGGCTCTTCCACCTGCCCGGTCGCAAGTGACACCTCGCTGACGGCCGCCAAGCCTCCTGAAGCGACGGCCGGTGCCCTGCGGCCGGGACCCGAATCCCAGGGGGTACCCCTCATTGGGGTGGGACAACAGTTCTCCTTCCCAGGCGGGGACCCCGCAAATATCTGTCCACCTCCCGATGCCGTGGCTGTAACACAAACCATCATGCTAGAGCCCGGCATCCTGGGGGGACCCCTTCCCAATTCCCAGATCCCTCAGCCACACCAAGAGAGGCCACCTCCCAGTGGCCCAGCTCCTGCGGCTCAGGATCCTCTGCCCGTTCCTCAGCCCGGCCCTGCTCATGTCCCGCTCCCTGCCCCTACTTCTGATCCCTGCCCCGCCCCTGATGCCATCCCAATCTCCCACACCTCCCATGATGACACTGCCGCCTCTGGGCCTGTCTCCCTCCCCTTCTCGGAGAATGGCCCCCAGGGAGCGGCCCCAGTATTTCCTCGTCCCGACCCACCAGAGGCTGCTCTTCTCCCTCCGCCGCCTCCCCCAATTAAGCCGATTTTCGGATTGGGCCCTAAGGTGCCGGCCCAGCAGGAGCTGCGTCGAGGGTCCGCCCCTTGCCTGTCTGTTTCGGTGGGCCATAGGGCTGTGTCCGGGGCCCCTTCTTTCGATAGCCGGGAGCCAGTAACCCCGGCCCCCCATACGCTGCGAGAGGAGCTGCGGGAGTTCCTGGAGGACGTCCGGGGCTCCCGCAACAAAGTACAGCTCGCTCTCCAGCGATGGGGGGATTTCCACCAAATCCTCCGGGCCGCGAGGGCCCTCATGGGGGAGGGCAAAGGGACTGGGAAGCAGGCCGCCACGGCCTACCAACGGGTCCGCCTTTTCCGTGACTCACTACTCGCCTACGGGGTGGGTCACGGATTGTTACGCGGCCCGATGGGGGCCGTGAGTGACTCTGCCAGCAAGGATCCCCCCCAGCCCTCCTCATGGCATCTCTCCTCTTCGCAACATTGAACACCCGGGGCTGTAGGATGGGTCTCCGCAGGAGCCAGGTGCTCTCCTTCCTTCGGGAGGGGGGGTACTCTGTAGTATTCCTGCAGGAGACCCATACGGATCCAGCCGCTGAAGACAGCTGGCGGCTGGAATGGGGGGACAGAGTCTACTTCAGCCATCTCTCTGTTCGCCAGGCTGGAGTGGCGACCTTGTTCTCTCCCGACCTACGGCCTGAGGTGCTGGGGGTTGCCGAGGCTGTGCCGGGCCGCCTGCTGCACCTACGGGTCCGTATGGAGGGGCTCGTGGTCAATCTCATCAACATCTATGCCCCGACACCGGGCCCGGAACAACTTCGTTTCTATCAGCAGGCGTCCACCTTCCTCGGCACCTTGGATCCTCGCGAGTGCCTGGTCCTGGGCGGGGACTTTAACAACACCCTTGAGAAACGGGACCGCTCGGGGATCGAGCAGTGCCCGGCCGCCGTGGACGTCCTCAGGGAGATTGTCGAACATCACTCCCTGGTGGACGTCTGGCGCGACCACCACCCGGATGACAGCTCAACCTTCACCTTTGTCCGGGTGGAGGCCCATCGGTCGCACCACTCCCGGTTGGACCGCATCTATTTATCACGTTTTCACCTTTCGCGGGCCCACTCCTCCAGCGTCCGGCCGGCCCCGTTCTCTGATCATCATCTCGCTACCGTGACGGCCTCTCTCTGCGCGGAGAGGCCGGGGCCGGCCTATTGGCATTTTAATAACAGTTTGCTGGAGGATGTGGGTTTCGTGGCGTCCTTCCGGGAGTTCTGGCTGGCCTGGCGAGGGCAACGGCACGCCTTTCCCTCGGCGCGGCGATGGTGGGATCTAGGGAAGGTACGCGCCCGGCTCTTCTGCCGTGACTACACCCGGGGCGCCAGCCGACGGAGGGATGCGACGATAGGGCAGTTGGAACGGGAGGTCTTAGAGCTGGAGAGGCGTCTGGCCGCCAGCCCTGAGGATCCATCCCTCTGTGGGGCGTGCCGGGAGAAGCGGGAGGAGCTCCGGGAACTCGAAGATCATCGGGCCCGGGGCGCCTTCGTTCGATCCCGCATCCGTCTCCTTCGGGAGATGGATCGCGGCTCCCGCTTCTTCTACGCCCTGGAGAAAAAGAGGGGGGCTAAGAAACACGTCACCTGTCTCCTCGCAGAAGATGGCACCCCCCTCACGGATCCGGTGGAGATGTGCGGGAGGGCCAAGACCTTCTACGCGAGCCTTTTCTCCCCGGATCCGACCGATCCTAACGCTTGCAGAGTGCTCTGGGACGAACTCCCTACGGTCAGCACGGGTGACCGAGACCGGCTAGAGCTGCCTCTCACTCTGGCCGAGTTCTCGGAAGCCCTCCGTCTCATGCCAACTAATAAATCTCCGGGACTGGACGGGCTGACCGTGGAGTTCTACCGCGTGTTCTGGGACGTCCTCGGCCCAGACCTTGTCACCGTCTGGGCCGAGTCCTTGCAGGGCGGGGTCCTCCCTCTTTCGTGCAGGCGAGCCGTGCTCGCCTTATTGCCGAAGAAGGGGGACCTCCGCGATTTACGGAATTGGCGTCCCGTCTCGCTCCTCAGCACGGACTATAAAGTCGTAGCAAAGGCCATCTCGCTGCGGCTTGGGTCCGTGCTGGCGGACGTGGTCCACCCAGACCAGACCTACACCGTCCCGGGCCGCACCATACTCGACAACCTGTATTTGGTCCGGGATCTCTTGGAGCTTGGGTGTAGGGATGGTCTGTCGTTCGCCCTTCTGTCTCTGGATCAGGAGAAGGCGTTCGACAGGGTGGATCACGGGTACCTCCTGAGCACTCTGCGAGCGTTTGGCTTTGGGTCCCAGTTTGTGGGTTTTCTCCAGGTGCTGTACGCCTCCGCAGAGTGTCTGGTCAGGCTCAACTGGACCCTGACCGAGCCGGTCAGCTTCGGGCGAGGAGTACGGCAGGGGTGCCCCCTCTCGGGCCAGCTGTACGCTCTGGCGATTGAGCCCTTCCTTTGTCTCCTCCGCAGGAGGTTGACGGGATTGGTGCTCCGAGAGCCGGAGCTGCGGCTGGTCCTGTCGGCATACGCCGATGATGTGCTCCTCGTGGTCCAGGACCCGGGCGACTTGGTGCGGGTGGAGGCTTGCCAGACGATCTACTCGGCGGCCTCCTCTGCCCGGGTCAACTGGGTCAAGAGCTCTGGCCTGGTGGTAGGGGACGGGTGGCAGGCGAGCTCTCTCCCACCCGCGCTTCAGGCCATCAGGTGGAGCGCGGGTCCGCTGCTCTATCTCGGCGTTTACCTTTCTGCCACGCATCCATCCCCGCCGGAGAACTGGCAAGGTTTAGAGGGCAGGGTGATAGAGCGGATCCGGAAATGGACAGGACTGCTCCGGTGCCTCTCCTTTCGAGGGAGAGCACTGGTAATCAATCAATTAGTCCTGTCCATGCTCTGGTACCGGCTCAACACCCTGGTCCCGGCCCCGGGTTTCCTGGCCAACCTCCGGACGTCGATTCTGGAGTTCTTTTGGTCAGGACTGCACTGGGTCTCTGCAGGGGTTCTCCATCTTCCTCTGGAGGAGGGTGGGCAGGGCCTGAAGTGTCCACACACTCAGGTCCATGTCTTCCGTCTCCAGGCCCTGCAGAGGCTCCTTTATGGTGCAGGTAGTCCGGCGTGGAGCGCATTGGCGCACGCCTTCCTGCGCCGTTTCCGAGGGCTCCGATATGACCGGCAGCTCCTTTATCTCCATCCGAGAGGTCTTCCGCGAGACCTCTACGGGCTGCCGGTCTTCTACCAGGACCTCCTCTGGACCTGGAAGCTATTCTCAGCGACCAGGTCCGTGGCGGCCACCGAGGGGGTAGATCTCCTCGCGGAGCCCCTGCTACACAACCCCCAGCTCCGTGTGCAGGTGGCGGAGTCCCCCTCGGTGCGCCAGAGGTTGGTCCTGGCAGAAGTCACTAGGGTCGGAGACCTCCTGGACTACGACCGGGGAGATTGGCTGGATCCCCTGACGCTTGCTCAGCGCATGGGGCTCTCCAGACCTCGTACTCCCCGGCGCGTACTTCAGGAGGTGAAGGCTGCTTTGCCGCCCGCTGCTCGGGTTTACCTCGACCGGGTCCTGCGAGAGGGTACGCCCCGCCCTCCCTTCACCCCAAGCCCTCCGGACCTTTTTATTGGGCCCCTGCCCCGTGGACCCAACCGGGTCCCCTGTCCCTTCACCGTGAGCCGGCTGCACGAACTGCAGCCGGTCCGCTTCCAGACCGCGCCAAGGAAACATCTATACACGCTTGTGCTCCACACCCTTCATCTCCTCACCCTCACGTCCCGCCCCGATACGAAATGGCGGGACCTCCTGCCACCTCTAGAGGGTGAGAAGCCCCGGTGGGCCAGCCTTTACTCCTCCTTAGTCCCAAGGCCCGCCGGGGATGTCAGTTGGCGGCTCCTTCATGGAGCCGTGAGCACGGGCGTGTACTTGGCGCGGTTCACCCCTATCCCCGACACATGTCCCTTTTGCGGTGTGAGGGAGACCCTGGCGCACATTTATCTAGAGTGCGCCAGGCTTCAGCCCCTGTTCCGGCTCCTCTTAGACATTTTGTTGAGGTTTTGGTTGCACTTTTCCCCTCACCTTTTTATTTATGCACTTCCAATCCACGGCCCCACACAGTCACGGGACCTCCTGGTCAACCTCCTCCTGGCCCTAGCTAAACTGGCCATCTACAAAACCAGGTTGAGGAGGTTGGCCGATGGAGGCTCCTGTGACTGTGGGGCCTATTTTCGATCCTCTGTTCGTTCACGCATCCGGGCAGAGTTCCTCTGGGCAGCATCCACTGGCTCCCTTGACACCTTTGAGGAGCAGTGGGCGCTGTCCGGGGTTCTCTGCTCGGTGTCCCCATCTGGTTCGCTTTGTTTGACCCTTTGACCTCACTCCCGTTCCTGTTTTTTCATTTTTTGTCCCCCGGACTCACTTGGTATCCAGGTCCTGTGGATCCCTCCCCTTAGGCTGAAGGGGGGGATCCTTTAGCAGTGGGCGGGCTTCGCCCGCCCACTTCCCGGATCCCAATAAGAACATACTGGTTCCTTACCACTTCCCTATAGCCCTCTGGCCGGGAAGGAGGTAGGGGGCGGCTGCTGCTGCTGCTGCTGCTGCTCCTCCTCCTCAACTTGCTGGGGCTGCTGCTAGGCCCTGGGCCCTCCCAGCTGCTGTTTGCTGCTACTACTGCTGCTCCAGCTTCTCCCCTGGCTGGGCCAGACACCCCTCCCACTACTCTACTCTCTGGTTGCTGGCTGCCTGGCAGCTGAACCCCCTCCCTCCCCGACACCTTGGTTGCTGCTACTCCTGCTGCTGCAGCAACCCCTTGCGGGGAGGGGGCCTGCTGGCCCTCTCCCCAAAGGAGGGGTGTGAGGAGCCCCTACTCCAGCCACTGCTGTGACCACCACCACCACCATCTGTGAGGGGTCCTGCCTGACCACCGGACCACCGCCTGGAGCTGCTGGAGCTGCTGCTACTGCCCTGTTTGCTGCCAGGAAGCTGCTGGTACCCAGAGGAGGAAGACCCAGAAGACCGTCAGCGGAGGCTCTGCAGACCACCGTGGAGGGGGCCTCCGAGAACTGAGTAATCTTTCAAACTGTGCTCTAGTGGTGGGGGTGTTGACTCTGTTTGTAGGGGCACAGGGGGTGTGGCACCAAGCCTGCCCCCTGGTCCACCTGTACCCCCCCATAACCCCCACCACCACCGCTGCCCCCTCCACCACCTCTGCTGGCTGCTCACCATCTGCCTTGTGCTACGGCCTCTGGACTTAGCTGCTTCCATGGCCCGCCACAACCTTTTAACATCATTTGGGCCTGCAGCGGCAACCAGCCCCACCCATTGACATTGTGCAAGCGCACGTGGGTGCACGTGCCCCCTCCCATACCCCTTGGACTGACCCTCTTCCCCCCAGCTGCACGTCCCTTGCTTTGTCCCTTGCCACCTGCCCCATTTACCACTTGCAGTTGTTTGCCCCCCCCTTTTTTTTTGGTCCCAGCCCCTTGCTAGTTTCAGTTTTGCCTACCCCGCCCCTCTCCCTCTACAGCCTTGTTTGTTTGCCCTACCCTAGCCCTGAAACTAGTCGCTTGTTTTTCTGCCCCATTCTTAGTTGGTTGTCTCCCTCCCCCTGAAGCTCCGTTTGTCCTGATTAGCCCCCCGCTTCCGTGAACCCACGCCCCCTCCCATGCGCTTGTGCCCCTCCCCTGTTTAATTTTGACCCCATCTCACTGCACCCCCATGCTGTTATATCATCCCCTCCCCTAGTGCAACAAGAGGAGCCGGATTTCCCATCTTGTGTCGGTGACAGAACCCTACCCCCGCACTAGTCCGAGTTAACCCTGAACCCTGTCCCCACTTTTAGTGCCCTCCCCCCTGCCTGAAGCCTAGCAGGGAGGAGTGGTCACCCCAATTCCTCTCCCCGCCCCCTCTCAGGAGTTTTCCCTTCCCCACCTGTTCATCATGGCAGGCGACATGGAGGGAGGAGCCCCTCCAGACGGCACGGCCGCCCCGCCTCCGCCTGTTCCCCCGTCACCCTCCCTAGCCTCCACCTCGACCGCCGCTGCCGAACCACCTGCTCTCGCCCGCACTGGGGCACCGGCAGCAGCGGACACTGAAGGGACCTCTGCTGCTACCACGTCCCTTGCCCCCCATGATTCTGGGGGAGCCCCCCCAGCCGGCAGGAAGGGCCAGGGTAAAAAGAAGGGTAAGGGCCCCGCGACAAAGGCCAGGCCCTCCATGGCAGAGGCAGCCACTACTGCTGCGGCCCTGCCACCGGCCGCGGCGTCGTTCCCTGCTGTTCCCTCTACCAGCTCTGCGGGTGTCCCACCCCCGGCCCCCAGAGCGTACGCCCAGGTGGCGGCAACGCCCCCACCTGCCGCAACATCACCTAACCCGCCCACCGCCTCAGCTACCATCTATAGCGGCCGGGGCCCCTTTCCCACCTTGACCAGGAGGCACGGCGTCCGTTGCCTCCTGGTACCCGCCTCGCCCCACGTAGAAACCTATGTGTGGGCGTTGGTGAGGGTGGTGGGGCCCACGGCCATCGTAGCGGCCTCCAAAATGTACGGGAAGGTAGTCTTCTTCCTCGCATCGGAGGCTGCGGCCCAAGAGGCGGTGGAGAAGGGCCTGGCGGTGAGGGGCGTGTTCGTCCCGTTAGAGCCGCTGGAGGACTTGGGCGTCCGCCTAGTCCTCACTTCCGTCCCTCCCTTCCTCCCCAATGCCGCCCTGTTACCTGCCCTCTCCGCCCTAGGGAGACCCATCTCTGTAGTCAGCCCTCTCCCACTGGGCTGCAAAGACCCCGCCCTCCGTCACATCCTCTCGTTCCGCCGGCAGGTGCAGCTCCAAATGCCGCCGGCTGCACGTGACGGGGAGGCGCTCGAGGGGTCCTTTATGGTCCCCTATCATGGGGCACGTTACCGGGTGTTCTATTCCACGGGGGAGGCCCGGTGCTACCTCTGCCGGGCAATGGGACACGTCCAGAGGGACTGTCCCTTGGCTCGGCAAGGGGGAGCATCCGAGACCCCCGAGCCCCAGCAGGGTGTCGGCCCCGTCATCGCCGGCGCCCCTGAATGCCCGGTGCCGAGAGCCACCCCTCCTCCTTCCCAGTCCACCGCTGCTCCCGCTCGGGCCCTGGGAGCGCCTCCCCCAGTGAGCCCAGACGAGCGGGAAAGGCCCACTGCGAACAGTCTGCTGAGGCCAGTGGAGGAGGGTGAGGCAGGGATATCGCCGGGCGTGGGAGAGGGCCCGCCCCAGGGAGACTTTTCTCTCCCTTATGCTGCCCCACCACTACCTCCCCCAGTCCCTAAGAAATTGCGCCCCCCCCCGACCCGACCCTTACTAGCCAGCCCCCAGATGATGCCATGGAGGGCTGGGCCTTAGTACAGGGGAAGCGGGGCAAGCGGAAGGCTCGAGCCCCGCTCCTTTCCGCCGATGCGGAAGCCCCCCGGAAGACCAGGAAGGGGGGCACCGATGCCGAGCCTTCCGCTTTGCCCCCGAGCGGCTTTTGTCCGCCAGAACCGGCTGGGAAAGACGTGGCAGCACCGGAAGGTATTACCGCCCCTCCCTCGGGAGCCCCTGATGGAGCCCCTTCTGCCCCGTTTGTCGACCCTGCGCACCCCAACCCGAGCATCGCTTCAGGTGCCGGCGGGGAGAACCCCGGGGTGGCAGAAGGTGACCTGCCCTCCATCTACGAGGAGATCGAGGCCCTGGGTCTGACCCCAATCACCCAGGGGGAGGACGACCCTTTACCAGTAGGACTCGATCTCAATGACCTCACCCCGGTGCCCCTTTCCCCCCTCTCCCCATGCTCCCTCCCCTTGACCGCCGGTTCCGCTCCCACCTCCGAGGATCCCCTGGGCTCTTCCACCTGCCCGGTCGCAAGTGACACCTCGCTGACGGCCGCCAAGCCTCCTGAAGCGACGGCCGGTGCCCTGCGGCCGGGACCCGAATCCCAGAGGGTACCCCTCATTGGGGTGGGACAACAGTTCTCCTTCCCAGGCGGGGACCCCGCAAATATCTGTCCACCTCCCGATGCCGTGGCTGTAACACAAACCATCATACTAGAGCCCGGCATCGTGGGGGGTCCCCTTCCCAATTCCCAGATCCCTCAGCCACACCAAGAGAGGCCACCTCCCAGTGGCCCAGCTCCTGCGGCTCAGGATCCTCTACCCGTTCCTCAGCCCGGCCCTGCTCATGTCCCCCTCCCTGCCCCTACTTCTGATCCCTGCCCCGCCCCTGATGCCATCCCAATCTCCCACACCTCCCATGATGACACTGCCGCCTCTGGGGCTGTCTCCCTCCCCTTCTCGGAGGATGACCCCCAGGGAGCGGCTCCAGGATTTCCTCGTCCCGACCCACCAGAGGCTGCTCTTCTCCCTCCGCCGCCTCCCCCAACTAAGCCGAATTTCGGGTTGGGCCCTAAGGTGCCGGCCCAGCAGGAGCTGCGTCGAGGGTCCGCCCCTTGCCTGTCCATTTCGGTGGGCCATAGGGCTGTGTCTGGGGCCCCTTCTTTCGATAGCCGGGAGCCAGTAACCCCGGCCCCCCATACGCTGCGAGAGGAGCTGCGGGAGTTCCTGGAGGACGTCCGGGGCTCCCGCAACAAAGTACAGCTCGCTCTCCAGCGATGGGGGGATTTCCACCAAATCCTCTGGGCCGCGAGGGCCCTCATGGGGGAGGGCAAAGGGACTGGGAAGCAGGCCGCCACGGCCTACCAACGGGTCCGCCTTTTCCGTGACTCACTACTCGCCTACGGGGTGGGTCACGGATTGTTACGCGGCCCGATGGGGGCTGTGAGTGACTCTGTCAGCAAGGATCCCCCCCAGCCCTCCTCATGGCATCTCTCCTCTTCGCAACATTGAACACCCGGGGCTGTAGGATGGGTCTCCGCAGGAGCCAGGTGCTCTCCTTCCTTCGGGAGGGGGGGTACTCTGTAGTATTCCTGCAGGAGACCCATACGGATCCAGCTGCTGAAGACAGCTGGCGGCTGGAATGGGGGGACAGAGTCTACTTCAGCCACCTCTCTGTTCGCCAGGCTGGAGTGGCGACCTTGTTCTCCCCCGACCTACGGCCTGATGGGAATTTTTTATTTATGCACTTCCAATCCACGGCCCCACGAAGTCACGGGACCTCCTGGTCAACCTCCTCCTGTCCCTAGCTAAACTGGCCATCTACAAAACCAGGGTGGGGAGGTTGGCCGATGGAGGCTCCTGTGACTGTGAGGCCTATTTTCGATCCTCTGTTCGTTCACGCATCCAGGCAGAGTTCCTCTGGGCAGCGTCCACTGGCTCCCTTGACACCTTGAGGAGCAGTGGGTGCTGTCCAGGGTTCTCTGCTCGGTGTCCCCATCTGGTTCACTTCGTTTGACCCTTTGACCGCACTCCCATTCCTGTTTTTTCATTTTTTGTCCCCCGGAATCACTTGGTATCCAGGTCCTGTGGATCCCTCCCCTTAGGCTGAAGGGGGGGATCCTTTAGCAGTGGGCGGGCTTTGCTCGCTCACTTCCCGGATCCCAATAGGAACATACTGGTTCCTTACCACTTTCCTATAGCCCTCTGGCCTTGCCCCGTCACAACTTCTATCTCAGTGCCTTATCTACTACTACAGCTGGGAGAAATGGTTTTCCCATCATGCAAGAATTTGAAATACTGAAAATCTTTCCCCTCTGGAACTAAAAAAAAAAATCAGGTCAATCCTAATGTTTCGTTTTGATTTTTGACATTTTAACTTTCTTTTTAGTGTAAATGAAAACCTGTTTCAGATTGAAAAGGAAACTTTTCAGTTAAAAGATGTCAGAATGGGATGTTTGAACAAATTCAAAGTTCTCTTTGGATGTTGTTTTTTTAATTGGGAGTTTTGTCAAAAGCAACACTATTCCAAGCACAGTTTTGTTTTTGACAAATTGGCATTTTCCAGTGGAAACAAGTTTTTTTGGCAGAAAATTCCCAACCAGCTCTATCCATTCCACCACGCTAGCTCCCTAATTCTTTTCTTTTCTGAAATAAGCAGAGAAGACTTTATGCTCTGGAGCACTGCTTCAGAGAGGCGGTATGCATGCTGAAATTCTCCTCATCATCCGGAGCATTAAAATTCAATCACTGCAGATTATTTTTACAGTGTAATCACATAGTATAAAATTTTGTTTTTCCATTGACAGCTTCATTTCTAATTACTTGAATGTTCAGTTCCAGCCTTCTACTGACAGCATACACTATTTAGTACAGAATTTGTAAAAAGATGAGTAATTGCCCTTGTACCTTTTTCTTTCTATACACTTATTAGCATGGCTATATTATACCTATTGTTTTAGAAAAATAATTCTCAATGCTCCATAAAATATTTCACAGGCTACTAATATTCCAATACTTAAATATCTAGATGGTAGCATAAAGTAATTCATCATGTTTTCTTAGCAATCACATTGATCTCACATGTCATTTAGGGCTTAATTATGATTAAGAATATTTAATGCATTCTAACTCACTTTGATAAATTGACCTTACATTTTCTCTGCATATGTAAAGGACCCCTTAAAATGAACAATTTAAATAGTTGAAGTTCAAACAAAGATATTTCAGGAGTGATTTTTTTTTCGTTTCCTGCAGGAAGCTGACAAGACTTTTGAATTCCATTGTATAGGAGCCCCCTGAAGGGGGAAGGAAAGGTAACCTAGTTCAGTATCTTTTTTTTTTTTTTCATATTTTTTTTTCCATGGTAGGCTTTGATCAACTGTGGTAAGCTATAAGACTGTGTGAAACTTCATGGCTCTTTTCACAGGATTCTTATGAAGCATTTCTTTGGTCTTGTTCAGTGAGGGTTTGCGCACACCCATATCTGAAATGGCACCATTAACTATCATGTCAAAACCATGAAAAGTCAGGATTTTCACATGGATTTCCTGTAAAACTATAAAGATTGAAGTACCTAAGATATCATTTTAATAAACACTAGGGGTCAGGAAGTTGGTTTAGAGTTTGCAAGAGAATTTTCGTAGCAAACCTTTTGCACAGTTGTAGTAGATTGAACTGGAAGTCTTGGGATCTATTCACTCTCTGGGTTCTGTCAGTAGAACCCAGCATTGTGTGTGAGGTCCATTTGGAGGGTGTTCATGGGTAAAAATGTCCATATATGGGGACCTAGAGCTTATGGGTGCAGCCCAAAATGGGGCAGGGCTGGTGGAGGATTCTTCATTCCAAAAGTACATTCTTAAGGCATCCTCCTCTGGTGAAGGTCTTATGAATCCCTGGACAGAACTTAAAGCTTATTCCTGGTACAAACTATGGGGCAAATGGCAATGAAAACACAGCCCTCCCTACAGGATTAATCTCCTGCCACCTGGTCATAACTGTTCCTATTGTAGTAGATGAGATGAGTTCAAGACTTTGTTTATAAGAAGTTAGCCTCCTTACAGTGCAATATTTTCCAACCTTAATGTATGTATTTGTCCCACAACTTTTGTTTCATAAGGGAAAAGCATGTTGGAGGATACTTTTTAGCCAAATGACCAATGATGGACTGAAGTCGTCTTCTATGAAGTGGCATATAGTTGAGGCAGTTTCTTGCACAGGTTTCCTTTACTTCTCTAGAGCTGTTTCAGTGTAGTAGCTGTGTTAGTCTGTGTCAGCAAAAATAAAATAAGAAAAATACTTGTGGCACCTTAGAGACTAACAAATTTATTTCAGCATAAGCTTTTGTGGGATAAGAACCCACTTCATCAGATGCATGGAATGGAACATACAGTAAGCAGATATTTATACATTCAGAGAAACATGAAAAGGTGGGAGTGTCTATATCAACGTTAAGAGGCTAATTAATTGAAAGGAACTGTTATCAGTAGAAACTTTTGAAGTGATAATCAACATGGCCCATTACAGACAGTTGACACAATGGTGTTAAGGGTTTTTAAGGAGGGGAAATACATTAAATTAACCTAATGACTGAGCCATTCACAGTCAATATTCAAGCCTAAGGTAATGGTATCTAGTTTGCATATTAATTCCAATTCCGCAGTTTCTCGTTGGAGCCTGTTTTTGAAGGTTTTCTGTTGCAAAATTGCCACTTTTAAATCTGCCATTGAGTGATTAGAGAGGTTGAAGTGTTCACCTACTGGCTTTGGAATGTGGTGATTCCTGAGGTCAGATTTGTGTCCATTTATTCTTTTGCATAGAGACTGTCCAGTTTGGCCAATGTACATGGCAGAGGGGCATTGCTGGCACATGATGGCATATATCACATTGGTAGATGTGCAGGTGAACGAGCCCCTGATGGTGTGGCTGATGTGATTAGGTCCTATGATGGTGTCACTTGAATAGATATGTGGACAGAGTTGGCATCAGGCTTTGTTGCAAGGATAGGTTCCTGGGATAGTGTTTTTGTTGTATGGTGTGTGGTTGCTGGTGAGTATTTGCTTCAGGTTTGGGGGGGCTGTCTGTAAGCGAGGACTGGTCTGTCTCCCAAGATCTGTGAGAGTGAGGGGTCATCTTTTAGGATAGGTTGTAGATCTTTGATGATGCGCTGGAGAGGTTTTAGTTGGGGGCTGAAGGTGACGGCTAGTGGCATTCTGTTATTTTCTTTGTTGGGCCTATCCTGTAGTAGGTGACTTCTGGGTACTCTTCTGGCTCTGTCAATCTGTTTTTTCACTTCAGCAGGTGGGTATTGTAGTTTTAAGAATGCTTGATAGAGATCTTGTAGGTGTTTGTCTCTGTCAGAGGGATTGGAGCAAATGCGGTTGTATCTTAGAGCTTGGCTGTAGACAATGGATTGTGTGGTGTGTTCAGGATGGAAGCTGGAGGCATGTAGGTAAGTATAGCGGTCAGTAGGTTTCCGGTATAGGGTGGTGTTTATGTGACCATCGCTTATTAGCACAGTAGTGTCTAGGAAATGGACCGCTTGTGTAGACTGGTCTAGGCTAAGGTTGATGGTGGGATGGAAATTATTGAAATCGTGGTGGAATTCCTCAAGGGTTTCTTTTCCGTGGGTCCAGATGATGAAGATGTCATCAGTGTAGCGCAAGCAGAGTAGGGGCATTAGGGAACGAGAGCTAAGGAAGCATTGTTCTAAGTCTAGAACTTGTTCTAAGTCTCTAGAGCTGTTAGTTACAGGAAAGTAATCAATTCTGGTGCTTGGTACTCTCAGGAGGCTCAATAGGAACTGGAGACCTTTATGATTTCAGACTAGGATGTTTCCAGGAACTTTATTTGTGGGTTTTTTTGTTTTGTTTTTGTTTTTAAATGGATAGGCACTTACTAATCAGTGGGAGTTTTCCAAGAACTTATAGATACATGTATCTTATAACTTCATTCCCTTTTCAAAGTTCAGGGCAGGCATCTTAAAAATGCAGCACAATACAGTGTAAGGTGAATGTATAAGTCGTAGTTGAAGAAGGAAAATCATGTTCTTCAAATCCTAGAACTGTAGTTTCCTACTGTTCTATGGAAGGCCATACCATTTTACAGGTTTGGTGGTAACCTTAATAGCCAAGTATCCATAGTAATGGATATAGTCCTGGTTAATCTTCTAATCAAAAACATTTTATGAACTAGTTTACAGAAGTGCTGATAAACTTTTTTTTTTTTTTTAAATTTCAGCCTGAAACTAGATCCTGGTATTGGAATACCACAACTATGGTACTCTTATGCCACAAAATCTTTTCCCCAAATCTCTGGCTCTGGCTTTACATCTTGTCTTCAACAATTTATTCATGTCAAGATATGTATCACATGGCTTTAGAATAATTTCAAGCCCTCAGAACAACAGGATGATTATTACCATCGATAGAACAGTATTATAGGTACTTTTGGTGCATCTGAAAAGTTGGAATATCTCTACTCATCTCTACTCATCAATTTGTAGATCCAGCAAAGTATCTAATCCTATTATGGTGAGAGATGTTTATGAACACTACCTTCTATTCCAGTGCCAGGGCACACTGATTATTCTTATTAGGGAAAGTTGGAGGTTACTCCATTTTGTCAGAACTCTTTTTACCTGATGCAATAGAGTTTTAGTACTGAAAAGGCACAACTGATTTCTGTCTAGCCAATCAGCGATGAAATAATGTTTAGAATTAGATTTTTTTAAAGTGTTTGGAGATCTCTTATTCAAGTTCTTGAGTGGGATTTTCAGAAGCGCCTAAATGAATTAGCAGCATTGGTCTCATTTACTTTTAATAAGACTTTAGCTCTAGTGTATACCAAGGTACTGGGTGGGATTTTCAAAAAGCAGCTGAGTGATTTAGGAGCGCAGCTCCTATTGGACATCAATGAGACTTATGTTTCTAAATTATAAATCCCTTCTCCACATCAGGCAGAGGGGGGAATTTAATCTGGGTCTCCCACATCCTAAGAGTGTGCCCTAGCCATTCAACTAAATGTCATAAGGGAAGGCCTTATTCTCCTGAACCAGCTTTTCTGAATCTAGTCCTCCTTTGTTTTTGACAGAATACCTGAATTAAGAAAAAAAGTCTACTGACAAAATTCAATTTTTTTGACTGATTAATTGAAAATTTGATTTAAAAACGTATTTTTGATTCAACCTGAAACACACAACTTTTTTTTTTTTTTTTTTTTTTTTTTTTGGAATTGCAGGCCATTAAAAAAAAATCCATTGTTCTCTCACTAGTACAATTAACCCTACCATGTTTCTCACTGAATTCTTGAAATGTGCTCAAGACTGTAATTTAGCTAGTCAAATAAAATTGAGAAGTGTGGATATGAAATTACACAAAAGATTGCATAATGGTATTTACAATGTTTAAATGAAGGCATTTATTGGGGTTTTGCAATTGATCAAAAAAGTAATGAGTCAAATCACAATAAATTAATCTTATTACAATGTGATAAACTTGTTTTAATTTTCTACTGTTCTATGGAGTTTCAAATTTTCTTTTTTGTGCTTTTTTTAGATTTATTTTATAAAAAACTAACTTAAACTGCAGTGGTTTAACATAATAGTGTATTTGTTATTTATGAATGATGTACCTATAATATTATAATAAAAGACATTCTTTTAACATTGTATTTAGATATGTCAACAATATGTCCCTGTATAAGTAACAGGGTTTGATATCACTTTACTTTTAGAACAGAAACAGGTTCACTAACATTTTTATATTCCTATTTTCTAACATTCAACAGGTTCACTAACATTTTTATATTCCTATTTTCTGACTATCTCACGGTGGTGAGGTACAAATGCTGTCCAAGAAGCTTTACAAATATAAAAGACGAACAAGGAATGATGTGAAAAATTGTGCTATGAGTCCATGACAATCCCGGATAATGACACTAGTCGATGACATTTCATAACAGCTTCACCTGCTGTTCATGTTTCTACAAAAATATATGATGCATCTGGACCCTTGTTATCAGGCTAGTCACACTGAATCTATGAAAAAATAAATTACTCATCTGCCAATTTTTCATTTGCCATTTAACTGCTCTTACTTTTTTTTATAGATAATACTTTGTTGCTATAGGTAGTCTATCACCTCTGCATGACTGCAAAGCTTAAGTGCTCGCTCCTATTCAGTTTCAATTACAGGACTAAATCTGAATCCACTCTTGAAGCCTAGAATAGGGTAGGTGAAGTATCAGGTGAAATGAAGACATGCAGCAATGGAGTTACTCAAGCTGTTGAGGAGAAATCTACCCATAACAAGCATCCAGGATTCTGATCTCAGTTACACTGGTGTAACTTTGACTTCAATAGAGTTAGTGCAGATTCACATCAGTGTAACTGAGCTCATAATGTAGCGCAAGAGATCTTATCTTCAGGAAGAAGCAGCAGGAATTATTGATGTCACAGAGTTGCAAATTCCTATGCACTGCATTTAATATACACTGTTTGTATTTAATATATACTACTAATAATGCCCAAGAGTGTGCTATACATATAAAAAGACATGATCCCTGCCTACCAAGCTGTTTAGAGACTAATTGCAGACTTGATGCAAATAATTGAATAATAAGGTAGCAGAGAAGAGTAGTACAAGAGGGACAGGGATAATATCAATAAGATGATGTGGTTATTTATCAAAGGCAAGTGTATAGTATGATGGAGTAAGTATATATTTTAATACATTCAGTAGCTTGATTGAACAGTTTCTTGTAAGCATTGTGAAGGAATTGTTCTTAGGACAGATTTATATGAGGAGGAGAGAGAGGATTTTCAGACTAGCTCACTCCACATGATTCTCATGCTTTGGAAAGGGGAGAGAGAAGAATCGGGCTCAAAATTTGGCATCCAGTTTTTAATCTACATTTCTGACTTTTTTGGCTAAATTGAACCAACTCTTTTAAAGTGAATGAGAAATTGACATTAGAAAAGTTCTTACTCTACAGAAGTCAGCATTTAAAAAAAAAAAGCACATGGCAGTAACTAAGATCCAACAGTATTTCCTTATTTAATATACAGAAATATTGTGGTATCTCAGAGATTTCAAAGTTATGGTAACCATTAGGAAATGCTGAGTTTTTAATGGTAGCTAATGTACATTCCCAGCAGCTACTGTTTAATTTAGCAGGTTTGTGGTTTAACATTGTCAGAGTAAATGGAATTTGTTGTAAAGAGATTCATTATAAATTTACAATAGAGCTAGTCCCTGTTGTTCAGGATTCATTAGTGAATTGCACTAATTTCACTGTAACTGGTTTTGAATCACAAGTATGTTTTTCATCTTAATTTGCTTTAAAAGAATTATGGAATAAAACGGACAACTATGTAATTAAGAAAAGGTCTGTGTTGCTCAAAAGCTTGTCTTTCTCACCAACAAAAGTTGGTCCAATAGATGATATGACCTCACCCACTGTGTCTATTTATGTAATTAAGACTCATTCCTGATTCCTGTGGAGTTCGGGGGAGAGGAGGATTCCATTAAAGTCCTACATGTTGATGAGTTCCATTTTTCAGTTTTAAATGATTTTTCATTTTGAAATGTAACTTACAGTGTAATAAAAAGTAAAAATTTAAAAAAGGTCAAAATCAAAGCAAAATTTTTCAAAAACAGGAGACATTTTGATCTGGGAAAACTTTTGAGATTGACTTTTTGTCCCACTTTGGGGATGAGAAAATGTTTTGAAATCTTGGAAAATTCTCACAGGATTGGCAACTGTTTCCCAACCAGCTCTATTCCAGAGTTCTGTTGGGGGCCTGCATTTCTGTCTCTAGCGTGACTCTACTTATTGCACTTGATCCCTCATTAATAGAAGTGGTCAAATAATGTGAAGATATATTTGTAAATTTTATAATGGTGAATAATAAAACTAATTTTTTAGTTTATTCACCAAAATTAATTGAATAAATTATCTTCATTGTATAATTTGAGCAGCTCTAATAATTAGGCAACAAAATATCACTGCATTAAAATAACACAAATGATACCCAGATATAACAATCAGGCATAATTTTTTTAATGTGGACACAAACTATAACACATGTACCAAATGAGAGACAGTAGAGAATTGAAAGTTATTTAAAGTACCTTACCTTTAAAAAGTGTGTAAGAGTTGTTTTATTGGCAACATTCGAACAGCACTGCTTTTTGCAGGCAAGAGAAGAAATTCAGTTAAAAAAAAAATGTTCCAAGTTTGTTCTGAATGCAAGATGAGGACCTCAGGTTACATAAAATCAATGACTGTTCCTTCATGTGCTTTTAAAAAAATATATTGCCTCAGTTAATAATTCTTCTTATGGATGAATATTGGAATTAAAAGGGAATAGAAATAATTTCACATACATAGGGGAACTTGTTTAATTACTCCTTTCCTTCTGTAGTGGTACCAGTGGCCCTACCACCATAAAGATCAGAGAGCACACCTCATGATTGTTACCATTTTGAATTCTGTTTAATCCTTTGTGAATCATAGCTCAAAAAGTGGAGAGGCTTAAGAAAAAAGCAAAGAACACTTTTAACTTTAAAACCCATTTAAAAAAAATGTTTGAACCATTCCAAAGAGCACTAGCTGAAACCAGTAACTTTTAGAGTGATTATGCATTTTTCACCATGGATTATTATTAATCATTAATATGGTGCTATAAATATGCATTGTACTTTTGCCATAACTGAACAGTGCCAAACAAATAACTAGTCCCTGCCCCATACTGTGTGACAGGAAGGTTAATATTGGAAATAAGTGATGGAGCTCGAGTGGGATGTTTCTGTCTCACTGAAGTCAGTGGAAAGACTCCCATTCACATTAATGGGGGCTGCATGGAGTCTAAAGGGAACAGTCAGGAAAAAAGCCTAACTAGAGCAGAGGAAAAAAGAGGGAAATAAAGAAGTGTTTAATGCAGAGCTGTAGGCAGGAATTCTATAGAAACAGAACTATTGGGGGGGGGGTGATTACTTATATCTGGTATTTATTTAAGAATAATTCATCTGTGGAAAGTAATCCAACAGGGGTGGCCAAACTGTCTTTTACAGTTAAAATGCGCCTCGCGGAGACCCCTCCCCCATTCTCCACCTACCAGACTTGGGGGGGTGGGCAGGAGAAGCTCAGGACCTCTGCCTTGCAGCGGGGTGGAGGAGTAGGGGCTTCTGCCCAGTGGGGAGGGGCGTCTTGGGGCTTCAGACCCACAGAACATGCCTGCCGGGGCTTGGGGCTTCAGCAAGAGTGAGGCTGAAGCCCCAGCTCTTAAACTTCTGAAGACTGTTGTATGTGGTTCAGAGATTCAGTAAGTTTGGCCACCCAGCATATACAGTGCTTAATTTATGATTAATTTGATCACAAATACTGTAATGTAGATATAGATTCAGACCGGATCCTTGATGTAGCTCCATTGACGTCAATGTCGGCTTACCAGCTGCTGAGGATCTGGCCCATTGAGTAGTATAAATATAATTGCTAAAGAATTTATGGTCAAATTATGGCTTTATAAGGGTAGGCTAGCTGTGAGGACTGGTGTTTGAATGATCAATCTTTTTCCAAAATGCTTTACAAAATTCAGGAGCACAGGACTGTGAATAGTATAAGGAATACATTACAGAAAATGGAGTGTAGTGATACAGCAAATATAGGCACATGTTTTATCATTACAAAAATAAAGCATTTAACCATAAGGTGATTAACAGGAAGAGACATAAAGAGGTATAGGGCATATCCATCAAGGTTTCACCCCCATTGAGGTAGAGCAAACAAGATTCTAGTGGATGGTCTTTGCTTGGCCAGTGTGGGAAGGGTTTGTTTTCTGAACGCTGTCCCTACTCTAGGTACACAACCTCATGGTTTTCAGGAAAATGACCTTTCCACGTTGGTCAGTGAAACATTTCTAGAAGCCTGATAGCCCTGCAATCACGCTAGCAGAGTTCTAGTCAAATTGTGGCATGGGGGCCTTTGGGACTTGGGAGAGTGGTAAAGGAGAGCACTGTAATGATAAAATCTTTCTCAAAAACTCTGTTACATATCGGTGTCCTTTATTTCACTGATTTTTCTCTTCCTAAGCTTTGCCTATTTCTCTTCCCTCTGACTCTTCCTCGTTGTCCTCATTCATCCCTTCTGGCATAGAGTTGCAGTAGTGACATCAGACTTCTTCCTCTCAGTTCTCCTTTACGTGGGCCCCAGGTTTTATATACTTTTTCGTGGTGCACAGAACAGGTCCAAGCAGTCCACAGGATGGACTGGGGCAACTGCCCAGGGCCCCGTGCTTCAGTGGGACGCGGGGTCCAGGCAGAGCTGTCCCGTCTATAGGAGGGACTGGGGCAACAGTCCTGGGCCCTGCACTTCAGGGGCCCCTGCGCTTCAGGGGGATGCGGGGTCCTGGGGGGAGGCTAATGGGGGAGACTGGTGCCGGCAGCAGCGAGTGACCCAGCCTGCCCCACTCCTCCCCCACGCCCCCGCCCCCGCCAGCTCCCGGCATCGCTTGGGGGAGGGGGCAGAAGCCGGAAAGGGGAGGGGGCTTGGGGGAAATGGGGGTGGAGCAGGGGAGGCTGGGACTGGGTCACTCATGGCTACTGGCGCCAGGCCCTCCGCTTCAGGGGGATATAAGGTCCAGGGTGGCCTGGGGGGTTAGTGTGGGGCCTGGCGCCGGCAGTGGCAAGCAACCCGGCCCCAGCCTGCCCCTGCTCCACCCCCTCCATGCCCCCATTCCACCCCTTTCCTCTTTCTGGCTTCCACCCCTGTCCCCAAGTGACACTGGGAGCTGGTGGGGCGGGCTGGTGCCAGGTCGCTCGCTGCTGACGGTGCCAGGCCCCACACTAACCCCCCAGGCCACCCTGGACCCCATATCCCGCTGAACTGCAGGGCCCCGCAAAGCGCGGTAAGCCCAAACATTAGTGGAACCAGGCCCATGTTCCTAAATATTGGTGGAGCACGGGCACCTCAGGCCCATGTAACTTGCTGCCTATGCTCCTTTATATAACAAAATGGTTGTTTTCTACAAGCTTGCATGATCGTGCAAAGCCTGGAGCAAAAATGTCTCTTATGCAAAGTAGATTGTGTTCAAGGATTTCAGACATTCTCTTTAAAACAGGACGTGTCAGCAGGGAGATGGAAGGCCTGCTGTTATTCACAGCTGTCATAAGATTGTATCATGACATTTTCTCCAGATGGACATTTTAAAATTGCACTTCTATCTGCCCTTTCTATGAATATAATCATACTGGTGGAATCTAGGTAGGCATCATTTGAGATTCTCCGCTTCCAAAAAAATTGATTTCATCAGTAAAAAGTCAGTCTTAAATTTGTTCTACAGAAGCCATTAGTCCACTTTAAAAATACATTATGGAACAGCACAATAGCCCATATTAGATCTTGAAATCATTTTGGAATAATAACTCTGTGTGTGTGTGTGTGTGTGTGTGTGTGTGTGTGTGTATATATATATAAATATATATATACATACATACATACATACATACTGTGACAGGGCAAGGCCAGAGGGCTATAGGAAAGTGGTAAGGAACCAGTATGTTCCTATTGGGATCCGGGAAGTGGGTGGGCGAAGCCCACCCACTGCTAAAGAATCCCCCCCTTCAGCCTAAGGGGAGGGATCCACAGGACCTGGATGCCAAGCGATTCCGGGGGACAAAAAATGAAAAAACAGGAACGGGAGTGCGGTCAAAGGGTCAAACGAAGCGAACCAGATGGGGACACCGAGCAGAGAACCCCGGACAGCGCCCACTGCTCCTCAAAGGTGTCAAGGGAGCCAGTGGACGCTGCCCAGAGGAACTGTGCCCGGATGCGTGAACGAACAGAGGATCGAAAATAGGCCCCACAGTCACAGGAGCCTCCATCGGCCAACCTCCCCACCCTGGTCTTGTAGATGGCCAGTTTAGCTAGGGCCAGGAGGAGGTGGGCCAGGAGGTCCCGTGACTTCGTGGGGCCGCGGATTGGAAGTGCATAAATAAAAAGGAGAGGGAAAAAGTGCAACCAAAACCTCAACAAAATGTCTAAGAGGAGCCGGAACAGGGGCTGCAGCCTGGCGCACTCCAGATAAATGTGCACCAGGGTCTCCCTCACGCCGCAAAAGGGACATGTGTCGGGGATTGGGGTGAACCGCGCCAAGTACACGCCCGTGCTCACGGCTCCGTGAAGGAGCCGCCAACTGACATCCCCGGTGGGCCTTGGAACTAAGGAGGAGTAAAGGCTGGCCCACCGGGGCTTCTCACCCTCTAGAGGTGGCAGGAGGTCCCACCATTTCGTATCGGGGCAGGATGTGAGGGTGAGGAGATGAAGGGTGTGGAGCACGAGTGTGTGTAGATGTTTCCTTGGCGCGGTCTGGAAGCGGACCGGCTGCAGTTCGTGCAGCCGGCTCACCGTGAAGGGACAGGGGCCCAATAAAAAGGTCCGGAGGGCTTGGGGTGAAGGGAGGGCGGGGCGTACCCTCTCGCAGGACCTGGTCGAGGTAAACCCGAGCAGCGGGCGGCAAAGCAGCCTTCACCTCCTGAAGTACGCGTCGGGGAGTACGAGGTCTGGAGAGCCCCATGCGCTGAGCAAGCGTCAGGGGATCCAGCCAGTCTCCCCGGTCGTAGTCCAGGAGGTCTCCGACCCTAGTGACTTCTGCCAGGACCAACCTCTGGCGCACCGAGGGGGACTCCGCCACCTGCACACGGAGCTGGGGGTTGTGTAGTAGGGGCTTCGCGAGGAGATCTGCCCCCTCGGTGGTCGCCACGGACCTTGTCGCTGAGAATAGCTTCCAGGTCCGGAGGAGGTCCTGGTAGAAGACCGGCAGCCCGTAGAGGTCTCGCGGAAGACCTCTTGGATGGAGATAAAGGAGCTGCCGGTCATATTGGAGCCCTCGGAAGCGGCGTAGGAAGGTGTGCGCCAATACGCTCCACGCCGGACTACCTGCACCATAAAGGAGCCTCTGCAGGGCCTGGAGATGGAAGACATGGACCTGAGTGTGTGGACACTTCAGGCCCTGCCCACCCTCCTCCAGAGGAAGATGGAGAACCCCTGCAGAGACCCAGTGCAGTCCTGACCAAAAGAACTCCAGAATCGACGTCCGGAGGTTGGCAAGGAAACCCGGGGCCGGGACCAGGGTGTTGAGCCGGTACCAGAGCATGGGCAGGACTAATTGATTGATTACCAGTGCTCTCCCTCGAAAGGAGAGGCACCGGAGTAGTCCTGTCCATCTCCAGATCCGCTCTATCACCCTGCCCTCTAAACCGTGCCAGTTCTCCGGCGGGGATGGATGCGTGGCAGAAAGGTAAACGCCGAGACAGAGCAGCGGACCCGCGCTCCACCTGATGGCCTGAAGCGCGGGTGGGAGGGAGTTCGCCTGCCACCCGTCCCCTACCACCAGGCCAGAGCTCTTGACCCAGTTGACCTGGGCAGAGGAGGCCGCCGAGTAGATCGCCTGGCAAGCCTCCACCCGCACCAAGTCGCCCGGGTCCTGGACCACGAGGAGCATATCGTCGGCGTATGCCGACAGGACCAGCCGCAGCTCCGGCTCTCGGAGCACCAACCCCGTCAACCTCCTGCGGAGGAGACAGAGGAAGGGCTCGATCGCCAGAGCGTACAGCTGGCCCGAGAGGGGGCACCCCTGCTGTACTCCTCGCCCGAAGCTGACCGGCTCGGTCAGGGTCCAGTTGAGCCTGACCAGACACTCTGCGGAGGCGTACAGCACCTGGAGAAAATCCACAAACTGGGGCCCAAAACCAAACGCTCGCAGCATGCTCAGGAGGTACCCGTGATCCACACTGTCGAACGCCTTCTCCTGATCCAGAGAAGGAAGGCGAACGACAGACCATCCCTACACCCAAGCTCCAAGAGATCCCGGACCAGATACAGGTTGTCGAGAATGGTGCGGTGTAGGTCTGGGTGGACTACGTCCGCCAGCACGGACCCAAGCCGCAGCGAGATGGCCTTTGCTACGACTTTATAGTCCGTGCTGAGGAGCGAGACGGGACGCCAATTCCGTAAATCGCGGAGGTCCCCCTTCTTCGGCAATAAGGTGAGCACGGCTTGCCTGTACGAAAGAGGGAGGACCCCGCCCTGCAAGGACTCGGCCCAGACGGTGACAAGGTCTGGGCCGAGGACGTCCCAGAACACGCGGTAGAACTCCACAGTCAGCCCGTCCAGTCCCGGAGATTTATTAGTTGGCATGCGACGGAGGGCTTCCGAGAACTCGGCCAGAGTGAGAGGCAGCTCTAGCGGGTCTCAGTCGCCCGTGCTGACCGTAGGGAGTTCGTCCCAGAGCACTCTGCAAGTGTTAGGATCGGTCGGATCCGGGGAGAAAAGGCTCGCGTAGAAGGCCTTGGCCCTCCCGCACATCTCCACCGGATCCGTGAGGGGGGTGCCATCTTCTGCGAGGAGACAGGTGACGTGTTTCTTAGCCCCCCTCTTTTTCTCCAGGGCATAGAAGAAGCGGGAGCCACGATCCATCTCCCGAAGGAGACGGATGCGGGATCGAACAAAGGCGCCCCGGGTCCGATGATCTTCGAGTTCCCGGAGCTCCTCCCGCTTCTCCCGACATGCCCCGCAGAGGGATGGATCCTCAGGGCTGGTGGCCAGACGCCTCTCCAGCTCTAAGACCTCCCGTTCCAACTGCTCTATCGTCGCATCCCTCCGTCGGCTGGCGCCCCGGGTGTAGTCACGGCAGAAGAGCCGGGCGCATACCTTCCCTAGATCCCACCATCGCCGCACCGAGGGAAAGGCGTGCCGCTGCCCTCGCTAGGCCAGCCAGAACTCCCGGAAGGAGGCCATGAAACCCACATCCTCCAGCAAACTGTTATTAAAATGCCAATAGGCCAGCCCCGGCCTCTCCGCGCAGAGAGAGGCCGTCACGGTAGCGAGATGATGGTCAGAGAACGGGGCCGGCTGGACGCTGGAGGAGTGGGCCCGCGAAAGGTGAAAACGTGATAAATAGATGCGGTCCAACCGGGAGTGGTGCGACCGATGGGCCTCCACTCGGACAAAGGTGAAGGTTGAGCTGTCGTCCGTGTGGTGGTCGCGCCAGACGTCCACCAGGGAGTGATGTTCGACAACCTCCCTGAGGACGTCTGCTGCGGCCGGGCACTGCTCGATCCCCGAGCGGTCCCGTTTCTCAAGGGTGTTGTTAAAGTCCCCGCCCAGGACCAGGCACTCACGAGGATCCAAGGTGCCGAGGAAGGTGGACGCCTGCTGATAGAAACGAAGTTGTTCCGGGCCCGATGTTGGGGCATAGATGTTGACGAGATTGACCACAAGCCCCTCCATACAGACCCGTAGGTGCAGCAGGCGGCCCGGCACAGCCTCGGCAACCCCCAGCACCTCAGGCCGTAGGTCGGGGGAGAACAAGGTCACCACTCCAGCCTGGCGAACAGAGAGATGGCTGAAGTAGACTCTGTCCCCCCATTCCAGCCGCCAGCTGTCTTCAGTAGTTGGATCCGTATGGGTCTCCTGCAGGAATACTACAGAGTACCCCCCCTCCCGAAGGAAGGAGAGCACCTGGCTCCTGCGGAGACCCATCCTACAGCCCCGGGTGTTCAATGTTGCGAAGAGGAGAGATGCCATGAGGAGGGCTGGGGGGGATCCTTGCTGACAGAGTCACTCACAGCCCCCATCGGGCCGCGTAACAATCCGTGACCCACCCCGTAGGCGAGTAGTGAGTCACGGAAAAGGCGGACCCGTTGGTAGGCCGTGGCGGCCTGCTTCCCAGTCCCTTTACCCTCCCCCATGAGGGCCCTCGCGGCCCGGAGGATTTGGTGGAAATCCCCCCATCGCTGGAGAGCGAGCTGTACTTTGTTGCGGGAGCCCTGGACGTCCTCCAGGAACTCCCGCAGCTCCTCTCGCAGCGTATGGGGGGCCGGGGTTACTGGCTCCCGGCTATCGAAAGAAGGGGCCCCTGACACAGGCCTATGGCCCACTGAAACGGACAGGCAAGGGGCGGACCCTCGACGCAGCTCCTGCTGGGCCGGCACCTTAGGGCCCAACCCGAAATTCGGCTTAGCTGGGGGAGGCGGCGGAGGGAGAAGAGCAGCCTCTGGTGGGTCAGGACGAGGAAATCCTGGAGCTGCTCCCTGGGGGTCATCCTCCGAGAAGGGGAGGGAGACAGCCCCAGTGGCGGCAGTGTCATCATGGGAGGTGTGGGAGATTGGGACGGCATCAGGGGCGGGGCAGGGATCAGAAGTAGGGGCAGGGAGGGGGACATGAGCAGGGCCGGGCTGAGGAACGGGTAGAGGATCCTGAGCCGCAGGAGCTGGGCCACTGGGAGGTGGCCTCTCTTGGTGTGGCTGAGGGATCTGGGAATTGGGAAGGGGACCCCCCACGATGCCGGGCTCTAGTATGATGGTTTGTGTTACAGCCACGGCATCGGGAGGTGGACAGATATTTGCGGGGTCCCCGCCTGGGAAGGAGAACTGTTGTCCCACCCCAATGAGGGGTACCCCCTGGGATTCGGGTCCTGGCCGCAGGGCACCCTCCGTCGCTTCAGGAGGCTTGGCGGCCGTCAGCGAGGTGTCACTTGCGACCGGGCAGGTGGAAGAGCCCAGGGGATCCTCGGAGGTGGGAGCGGAACCGGCGGTCAAGGGGAGGGAGCATGGGGAGAGGGGGGAAAGGGGCACTGGGGTGAGGTTATTGAGATCGAGTCCTGCTGGTAAAGGGTCGTCCTCCCCCTGGGTGATTGGGGTCAGACCCAGGGCCTCGATCTCCTCGTAGATGGAGGGCAGGTCACCTTCTGCCACCCCGGGGTTCTCCCCGCCGGCACCTGAAGCGATGCTCGGGTCGGGGCGCGCAGGGTCGACAAAAGGGGCAGAAGGGGCTCCAGCAGGGGCTTCCGAGGGAGGGGCGGTAATACCTTCCGGTGCTGCCACGTCTTTCCCAGCCGGTTCTGGCGGACAAAAGCCGCTCGCGGGCAAAGCGGAAGGCTCGGCATCGGTGCCCCCCTTCCTGGTCTTCCGGGGGGCTTCCGCATCGGTGGAAAGGAGTGGGGCTCGAGCCTTCCGCTTGCCCCGCTTCCCCTGTACTAAGGCCCAGCCCTCCATGGCATCATCTGGGGGCTGGCTAGTAAGGGTCGGGTCAGGGGGGAGGGACGATTTCTTAGGGACTCGGGGAGTTAGTGGTGGGGCAGCATAAGGGAGAGAAAAGTCTCTCTGGGGCGGGCCCTCTCCCACGCCCGGCGATATCCCTGCCTCACCCTCCTCCACAGGCCTCAGCAGACTGTTCGCAGTGGGCCTCTCCCGCTCGTCTGGGCTCACTGGGGCAGGTACTCCCAGGGCCCGAGTGGGAGCAGCGGTGGACTGGGAAGGAGGAGGGGCGGCTCTGGGCACCGGGCATTCAGGGGCGCCGGCGATGACGGGGCTGACGCCCTGCCGGGGCTGGGGGGTCTCGGATGCTCCTCCTTGCCGGGCCAAGGGACAGTCCCTCCGGACGTGTCCCATCGCCCGGCAGAGGTAGCACCGGGCTTCCCCCGTGGAATAGTACACCCTGTAATGGGCCCCTTGATAGGGGACCATAAAGGACCCCTCGAGCACCTCCCTGTCACGTGCAGCCGGCGGCATTTGGAGCTGCACCTGCCGGCGGAACGAGAGGATGTGACGGAGGGCGGGGTCTTTGCAGCCCAGTGGGAGAGGGCTGACTACAGAGATGGGTCTCCCCAGGGCGGAGAGGGCAGGTAACAGGGCGGCATTGGGGAGGAAGGGAGGGACGGAAGTGAGGACTAGGCGGACGCCCAAGTCCTCCAGCGGCTCTAATGGGACGAACACGCCCCCTACCACCAGGCCCTTCTCCACCGCCTCTTGGGCCGCGGCCTCCGATGCGAGGAAGAAGACTACCTTCCCGTACATTTTGGAGGCCGCTACGATGGCCGTGGGCCCCACCACCCTCGCCAACGCCCGCACATAAGTTTCTACGTGGGGCGAGGCAGGTACTAGGAGGCAACGGACACCGTGCCTCCTGGTCAAGGTGGGAAAGGGGCCCCGGCCGCTATAGATGGTAGCTGAGGCGGTGGGCGGGTTAGGCGATGTTGCGGCAGGTGGGGGGGTTGCCGCCACCTGGGCGTACGCTCTGGGGGCAGGGGGTGGGACACCCGCAGAGCTGGTAGAGGGAACAGCAGGGAAGGACGCCGCGGCCAGTGGCAGGGCCGCAGCAGTAGTGGCTGCCTCTGCCATGGAGGGCCTGGCCTTTGTCGCGGGGCCCTTACCTTTCTTTTTACCCTGGCCCTTCCTGCTGGCTGGGGGGGCTCCCCCAGAATCGGGGAGGGCGAGGGACGTGGCAGCAGCGGAGGTCCCTTCAGTGTCCGCCGCTGCCGGTGCCCCAGCGGGGGCGAGAGCAGGTGGTTCGGCAGCGGCGGTCGAGGTGGAGGCTAGGGAGGGTGCCGGGGGAACAGGCGGAGGAGGGGTGGCCGTGTCGTCTGGAGGGGCTCCTCCCTCCATGTCGCCTGCCATGATGAACGGGGGGGAAGGGAAAACTCTTGAGAGGGGGCGGGGAGAGGAATTGGGGTGACCACTCCTCTCTGCCAGGCTGCAGGTAGGGGAGGAGGGCACTAAAAGTGGGGACAGGGTTCAGGGTTATCTCGGACTAGTGTGTGGGGGGGTTCAGTCACTGATATAAGATGGGAAATCTGGCTCCTCTTGTTGCACTAGGGGAGGGGATGATATAATAGTATGGGGGTGCAGTGAGAGAGGGTCAAAATTAAACAGGGGAGGGGCACAAGCGCATGGGAGGGGGCGTGGGTGCATGAAAGCGGGGGGCTAATCAGGGCAAATGGAGCTTCAGGGGGAGGGAGACAACCAACTAAGAATGGGGCAGAATAACAAGGGACTAGATTCAGGGTTAGGGTAGGGCAAACAAACAGGGCTGTAGAGGGAGAGGGGCGGGGTAGGCAAAACTGAAAATAGCAAGGAGCTGGGACCAAAAAAAAAGGGGGGGGCAAACAACTGCAAGGGGTAAATGGGGCAGGTGGCAAGGGACAAAGCAAGGGACGTGCTGCTGGGGGGGAAGATGGTCAGTCCAAAGGGTATGGGAGGGGGCACGTGCACCCACGTGCGCTTGCACAATGTCAATGGGTGGGGCTGGTTGCCGCTGCAGGCCCAAATGATGTTAAAAGGTTGTGGTGGGCCATGGAAGCAGCTAAGTCCAGAGGCCGTAGCACAAGGCAGATGGTGAGCAGCCAGCAGAGGTGGTGGAGGGGGCAGCAGTGGTGGTGGGAATTATGGGGGGGGCACAGGTGGACCAGGGGGCAGGCTCGGCACCACACCCCCTGTGCCCCTACAAACACAGTCAATACCCCCACCACTAGAGCACAGTTTGAAAGATTACTCAGTTCTCGGAGGCCCCCTCCACGGTGGTCTGCAGAGTGTCCGCCGATGGTCTTCCGGGTCTTCCTCCTCTGGGTACCAGCAGCTTCCTGGCAGCAAACAGGGCAGCAGCAGCAGCTCCAGCAACTCCAGGTGGTGGTCCGGTGGTCAGGCAGGACCCCTCACAGATGGTGGTGGTCACAGCAGCGGCTGGAGTAGGGGCTCCTCACACCCCTCCTCTGGGGAGAGGGCCAGCAGGCCCCCTCCCCCCCAAGGGGTTGCTGCAGCAGCAGGAGTAGCAGCAACCAAGGTGTTGGGGGGGGGGGCGTGTTCAGCTGCCAAGCAGGCAGCAACCAGAGAGTAGAGTAGTGGGAGGGGTGTCTGGCCCAGCCAGGGGAGAAGCTGGAGCAGCAGTAGCAGCAAACAGCAGCTGGGAGGACCCAGGGCCTAGCAGCAGCCCCAGCAGGATGAGCAGGAGGAGCAGCATCAGTCCTCTACCTCCTTCCCCGCCAGAGGGCTATAGGGAAGTGGTGAGGAACCAGTAGGTTAGCCCCAGGCTAAACAAATCCCTGATACCTTATGGCAGTTGCTCAAGGTTAATCAAGACACCTGGGGCTAATTAAGAACTTTCCAGAAGGCAGGGAGGTTAATTGAAACACCTGCAGCCAATCAGGGGCTGGCTGAAACTAGTTAAAAGCCTCCCAGTGAGTCAGTGAGGGGCGCATGTCAGGAGCTGTGGAAGGAGGTTGCATGTGAGGAGCTGGGAGCAAGAGGCACTAGGAGCTGAGAGTAAGAGGGCGTACTGCTGGAAGATCTTGTGGTGAGGATAAAGAGGGTGTTGGGAGGAGTCCATGGGGAAGTAGCCCAGGGAGTTGTAGCTGTCGTGCAGTTGTTCACGGAGGCACTCTAAACAGCTGCAATCCACAGGGCCCTGGGCTGGAACCCGGAGTAGAGGGCGGGCCCGGGTTCCCCCCAAAACTCCCAACTCCTGATCAGACACAGGAGGAGTTAACCTGGACTGTGGATTCTGCTAGAGGGGAAGATCTCTGAGGCAAGCAGAATCCGCCAATAAGCGCAGGACCCGCCGAGGTAGAGGAGGAACTTTGTCACAATACACACACACACACACAGAGATATATAATACATGGTTATTCATACCTGTGTCATAGGAATAATCAGTGAGCTTACCTTAAAAAAACCAAAACAACAAAAACCAAAAAACTCTTAAACTAAGGTGATCAACAGTTTGTTACTATGCGAAACTGAGTATTTCAATTGAATGCAAAAACTCCAAGAAATTCTGATCACTCCAGTCTACTTGTGCCATATGGTAAGGTGACTGATGGAATGGCAAGAGAAGGGCCAGATTCACTGCTGTGAGCAGCTGCTGGCTACAGCGTTATGTATGGGAGGCTGCCAGGAAGGTGGTACAGCTCCCTGATTCTCACCCCTTTCTGCAGCAGAGGTTAGAGCAACTTGAACATTTTCAAAATGAAACATTTTTTTTGACTTTTCATTTAAGAATTCCCCTTAATTTTATTTTTAAAAATCCAGACACATTTAAAAATGGCTTTTCATTTGACCCAAAATAAAAAAAAATCTTCAGACTTCGCGATTCTCTGAAAACTTCAAATTTTTGTTTCCTGTATGACCAAAATGACTTTTTTTTTTTGACTTTTCAAAATTGCCAACAGTCCAAAAAATTCTGTTATTCACCCAGCTCTAATCTGGAACACAGCATGCTCTGGGCACTCTCTGACACATAAGCCACCAAACACTGCTGCATGAGCCCTTTGAATAGGACTGGTGTTCTGGGGGAAGACCATTCTGTGCCAGCCTAATGGGTGGAACAAAATGCACTCCCTTGGTATGCAGGAAGGCGGTCTTCACAGTACTTTTCCTGGGACAGTGCCACAGTCTAGTCCTAAATGTGTACAATACAGTTAAAGAAACAGAACCAATATGTAGAAGTCATAGATACCTTTTTAACATGCACAACTGCTCACACATGCATTGGTGCCTATAGCCTTGTCTAAACTGGACCAATGCACCAGTAAATCAATCTAGTTATCCCAGTGCAAACCCCTAATATTAGTGTACTTAAATCAGAGTAACCCTTGCTTATATTAATTTAGTTAAAATCAGTAACTTCTCAGATTTGAGGCTTGAAATGCTATTCAGTCTTCTTAATGTTTTCTCTAACACAGGTAATGTGGTATCATTTATCTGAGAGGGTGTCTATGCAGGGGGTGGGGGGTAATAGGAGCCTGATTTAAATTACGGTGTTATTTTAAAACCAATTTAGTTAAATTGGTAGAAAAGACTATGTGGACACTAGTTTAAACCAGGCTTATTTCAATCAATTAGGTACAGGTGTAAAATAAACCATTCTTTAAATGAAATTATAGTGTCTCCATGGATTTACATCAGTTTAAACTGAAGTGTTTTAATTAATGAAGTCTTTGTACCGGCAAGGCCCTAGAAATCAATAGAAACATCTGATATGAAATAGTTGCATCCTTTTAAACAGCAAATGTACTCTATAGTCTAAGAAGGAGTTTTACGTTTTTTTAAATATTTGAATAATATTTAGCTCCAAAATATTGTTTGCATTTATTTCAGTACATAGGAATTTTATTTATTTATATATGTATATATAACTTTTAAAATAGTATTGTCTGGGCTATTAAAAGAGCAAACTAAAGAGAGCTACTTTGATCAATATACTAAAAATCAAATCAAAACAAAAAAACTATATACAAACATTAAACTGATTTGAAACTGGCAGACACAAGTAAGTTCATTTAAGACTTCTCCTCTATTTTGAAATCCCTACATGGTATTGAAATACCCCCTTTCAAATTTTCCTGCTAGGCAATATAACTGTGGGAAGAGTGTACAAGAAAATTATATAGTGGATGACAATCAAATAACAATAAGAAGAGATTGTTTAGAGCAAAATCCAATTAAAGTGTATAAACACAATACCAACTTCAACATTATACAATTTAAGAATGCCTAGATACTATATACTAAATGGAGCCCAAAAATAATACAGACGTTGCATTGCATAAACACTTTAAGAAAGTTTGACTGGTTATACAATAGCTAACATATCAGTGGCTGGTGTGCTCTAGTGAATTGAGCATAGTCCCAGAAGCCAGGAATACATACTGTTAATGCTAGCTCTGTCACTGTGATGTGTGATATTGACCAAATTACTCTAGACCAAATTCAACCCTTCAGTTTGCGAGTATGTTTCCGAATGCCCAACATCACTCACACCTCACAACAAATTGGGCATCCATGAGCATGTTTACCTCTGCTGCCCTATATTAACTGATGGGTTTATGAGGTGATACAATACAGCTGGAGTGCTGGCTGCTCACCCCTTGCAGACAACTGAGTGCAAATTTTGGCACAATGGACTTGCACCTGTGTGATCAGTTGTGCTTGCTTGAAAATTCTTTATTGGATGCAGGTTTTGGCCATGCCCCTCCTACCAGATGCCATTTTTGATGCCATTGCTATGTGTGTCTTCCTTTGAAAATGCACAGTGGGCATAAATACCATGTGTATCTGTTATGGGAGACCCAAAGCCCAATCAAAATCAAACCTTTTAAAAACTTGCTGCTATGGTTTGGATGTGGATTAGTGGAGTAACACTGAGCTTGTGAGCCATTCCTGACGTTACTCCCTCTCCCTCCATATCACTCTTCTAATTCTTATCTCTTTTTTTGCCTTTTTTGTTTATTTCCATCTATTTTAAAAATCTTCTGAGTCCTTCTCAGTCAAATCATGTGTTCTTCAAGGACCTGATTCAGCAAAACCCTTGGGCATATGCTTAAATCCATCCCTATTCAGCAAAGCATTTATGCACATGCTTAAAACTGAGAATGTGTATATGTATTTTGCTGAATTAGGGCCCAAAGAAGAGTTGCCTGTACAATACCTAGAACAGTTGTCATTTTCTCTATATTTATTATGTAAACTATTAATAAAAGTTGAATTAATTAATAATAATGACAGGCAGCATTCTTTTCATTATTATTGTATGGCAGTAGAACCTCGGAGACCTAGTGTTGGACCAGAACCCCATTGTTCGAGATGCTGTGCAAACACAGAATAAAAAGATGGTTCCTATCACAAACCGCTTACAGACTAGATATAAGAAAAGAGAGAACAGGTGGATACTGACAGATAAGGGAGCACAAGGAGACAAAGAGACAATACTGGAAAACGTGACAGATAGTGGTCACAGCTCACCAGCTGCCTAACCATTGTCAATTTTTTTGTAATCTTAGACTGTGAAGAAACATCATCATCAACAATAAAAGGGCTCCCCTTGACTTGAAACTACAGGACATGTGTTAGATTGAAAGCCAGCCTGTCTACTTAGCTATCCACTATTCTTAGCAAACCAGAAAGACCTGTATTAGATTGATTTTTCCATTAAACTGCTGGTGATGTTGATAACTGAATACCCCATGAAGTTCAGTAGGATTATTACCACGTCCCTGTCTATCTTAAGTAATTTTCTTTTTCTTTGGATTGTGAAAGAATGGGGAAGTGGCTCTACATAGTGTGCAACAGATTAAGCAAAAACAAGGTTAAGACTTAGTTCAGCAAGACAGAAAGTATTTGTGACCTGACTGCAAGAGAAAATGATAATATTAATGCTTTTCAGTGTATTACTATGTGATGTGTTTTAACATTGAAACTTCCAGTATAGTTTTATAAACTGTCCTGGCCCAGTGCATCCTTAACTCTCCCTACAGTTTAGGGTCTGATTTGTGTTAGGTAGTGTGATATGTGGGCCTAGGCCCAGGATACTGAAGCAACTACCTGAGAGAACTTGGGGTGACTTCTTGCCTCTCCTGCAGTTGCAGTAGGTGTATCCTTTCCAGTCGGCAAGTTGAGGAGCTGTTTTAGTGAGTTCTTGTAACTTCTATTTTCTCGCTACTGTATTTGCTTTCTGTTTGTTCAAGATCGTGTTGAGGTTTATAAATTGCATCAATTACACTACGACAACTGATAAGAGTGTTCTGCAGTCTTTACAAGGAGGAATATTTAGCCCAGTTTTTGGTGAAAAGTTCAGGGAAGGGTTTAAGCATTAATGTGGGGACCAGACCCAGCTGTTTCCATGGGACAGTGATATGCAGTGTTAGAGATTGCTGGAGATTGGCTCAGTGGTGACTCTTTTTTAGGGGTGGTGGGAGGAGGGTAGAGATTTTTGCTTGTGGTCCAAGGCTAGCATCCAGATCTGGTTGGCACCAATTGACCTGGTGACACTTTCCACGATCTTGAAGTCAGGAAAAAGTTCATTCAAAAGATGGATTATAGTCAGGTCAATTAGCTTTGGCTGTCCTCTGATGTAAAGACTATGGCCCCAATATAACAGGATGTGGGTTACTTTCTGCCATTTTAAGGGTGCCAAGTAGCTCTAAAACCAAAGAATCCAACCACAAAAGGATTGAGGGGAAGTGGCTATGGGAAAAGCCTATACTATGTAGTAGGGATAGAAAGACATGGCCCAATATACTAGGTGGGCATAAATACGGGGACCTGGCCAAAACTTTGGGACTGTGTGGGATATATATTCAGTATATATTTTTTTCATTAAAATTTATTCCTTTTCTCAGTCTCTTCTTCTGTTACATCCTGTCTAT
The DNA here is from genome assembly GCA_033296515.1 of Macrochelys suwanniensis. Lineage (NCBI taxonomy): Eukaryota > Metazoa > Chordata > Testudines > Chelydridae > Macrochelys > Macrochelys suwanniensis. The sequence continues at coordinate 46,894,706 of CM065780.1, forward strand.
ATTTGCTTTTCACTCTATTTGTTTTGTTTACTCTTTACCCTATCATTCATCCTATTTTTTTAATTGGATTTTTCTTTCTCTCTCTCTCCCCCGCCCCTCTCTTTCTGTTCCCCCTCTGTTTCCCCCCCCCCCCACTGCCAGGATCTTTCCTAATCAGAACATGAACCCAGTAACGTTAGATCTTGAGTTCAACTTTCAAATTCACAATTTTTTCCCACTCCTCCTCCTAACTTCAGTGCAGTGAATGTTGGATGCTGTGATTGTTTCTTCCTCACTGACCTAAGCAGAACCCTTGATAATGAATTATAAGATGTCTTTTGGGGACAGAAGAAATGACAGACAACATAAGCAGGAATGAAAAAGTACCTGATTGCGGATAAGCAGTCACTCACTGAACCCCATTGTTGGCTCCTTCAAATAGCAATTTTATTGCTTCTTAGAAACTTTAACCAAGTGTGTATTGTACTTGTACATTTTTTTTTTAAAAAAACTTGCCACTGTTAACTGTTTACCAGGCAAATTAAAGGCTAACTTTTTGCTTAATCCCTCTTTGAATCCTCCAAGCACAATCTTTGTGTCAGTTTTCCATCCTGGGCCTGGCTTTTAGCACCACTAGAGAAGACACTAGTAAGAAATAATAAGGGAAGGGGGTTGAAATGCTTGCTAAAAGTGTTTAAAATGAAGAGCAGTGTCACAGGTAAACGATAATTTGGATCTTCAGTGTTTCTAAACCTTCAAGCATGAATCTCCTTTGAGACTTGCCCAAATGTTATTCTTTGTTGACAGTTTATAGTAGGAGCATTTGTCTGGTAATAAGAAAACTAGGTTTATGTTGAAGTCCCTATAACTGACATTTTGTTATTGTAATTCCCAAAGACATCTTACTGCATAATGTGTGCCAGTACTCAGAAGAATCTATAAGAATCCTCTGGTATGATAGCTTACCATCTGTCTCTGTCATCATCCTAATTGCTTTGAATGATCTCATCTCCTGACAAATGAGGTCAGGTACAAATAACCTGTGTATTTTACATGTTCATTTTCCTAAATACTAATCATTCAACATAGGAATGAAAAATGGGCTTATCAGCACTGAATATGCAGTGAGAGTAAATATCAGAATGTAGGAAATACTGTTGCTGAATGTTGATTTAATTGGGTTAAGTTCCAAGTTCCAGGGGCATCATTTCAGGGAAAAAAGTTTTGGGGAGCCAAAGTTGTATCTGCATATAGAACAGTTTCTGTCCAAAGTAGCCTAATGAATGAGAAACTAGGCAATTATTGCTTTCCTAATGAATGACCACAGCCAAAGTCTAGGGGATGGGGGGAGAAAGGGAAGACATAGTGGAGCATAAAGATCTATGACAAGTATGGGGGGAGGAAACCAAAGCCTGGGGGGCAAGGACACATGGCAATTGTACCCCCGCGGCCCATTGCAAATTATGCCCCTGCCAGGCTCTTCTTTTACTATCAGTAGACTATGAGAACCATTGCCCTAAGTTGTTCATAGATTTAAATCTGTCATGTCCTTACAGTGACTGACTGACAGCTGCAGTACATGCAGAATTCAGATAAGCCTCAAAAAGCATGAAGAGGTGCCTTGGCTATTTTTTTTACCAAAGAGACACAGTAGCTGATGGTGATAAGTTTTAATGATCACAGCAAGCAGTGGTTTAATCAACCATGTAAAAATGGCTCATTTCACTTTCTGTGTGGATCACTCCTTCACGTTCGGGGGAATACACTTACCTTGTCATAAGCCTTTCAGTGGTGATGCCTTGTAGCTTTAATTCTCTTTGCACAATATTTCATCCCTTTTACTACCTGTATGGTTTGTAGTAAGAAACTGTAAATCAATGCACCTTTAATACATAATGATAGACATATTGTTGCCAGTGAAAGAGGGGTCAGATTCTTAACACAGTTTACACCAGTGTAAATCCAGAATTATGCTACTGAAGCCAGTAATTTGGATTTGCACTGATGTCACAGAGGCCCTATGTGAGGAAGTGTAGCATAGCTACATATCACTACAGCTAGACATTGCTGACAAAATATACAACAAAGTAGTGTTTGGAACCTATTTTATTATGATAAAGAGTAAATGACACAGAACTTATTAATAGGTTTCCATTGGGATAAATTCACCCCCGATTCTACACCATCTTCTGCCAATATAGACTATGGCAGACAGGGGGCTAAATGCATAACATCTATCAAGCATTTGGCAGCCCTATCACACTTTTGCTTCATCTCAACTGGATTTTCTCACTTTCACTGAGCTGAAGGAAGGCTGTAGACCTTTTACTGCAGTTCTGGTTTTAGCCTTTAGGGGATGCTGTTGAGCTAGATTAGCAGGCAGCTCTGTCCCTTTTCCACGGAGCCAGCTGTTGGGAGTCAATGGAAGGTGGAGAAGGCGGCTGAGAAAACACTACAAGGTAGAGGCCCACCACTGTCCCCACACGCTACCCCCTCACATGCAGCACCAGGCTCCTCCAGCACAAAGACAGTCGCTCTACCTCCTGCCAACACCCCTCCCCCGCACCCTCCAGCCTCCAGAACCCACCTGCTACCCAGGAGATCTCTGTCCCCCAGGAACCCTTTTACCCCTAGCAGTAATAGAAGCCCCAGGGGCCACACAACAAGTTATTCCTGTTTCCCTCTCAGACTTGCCTCACCTAGCCAGACACAAGCAAGCTCTTGCACATGCACACCAAGCCGCAGCTGCCAAGTTATGTACAGCTCCGTATCCTACCCTAATGCTGCTTGGGCAGGGTGTGTGTTGGTCATAAGCTTAAATTTATTATATACAAATTAGTTGCAAATATGATCTCATTAAGTTTGCATAAAATGTGTCACACCTGGATCTGAACAAAACTTAGCAACTATAGGTGAAGGACTCACCAGTGGAAAGTGCCAGGGGAGGTTGTGGTGGTGGAAATCATCTGTAGTCTGATTCAGTAGAGTTCAAAGAGTGGCCACCATATCTCAAGCAGGGCTGGGAGGCGGTATATCCCTTCAGCTACCTCTACTGACTTTGGAGCCCTTAATAGTGGTGGGTTTTGTTTTTTTTTTAAAGCTACTCTCACCTGTCATAGAATGGTGAGAGATAAGACATTGGCTACACCAGTGGTTCTCAGAGCCGATCCGCCACTTGTTCGGGGAAAGCCCTGGGCAGGCCGGGCCAGTTTGTGTACCTGCTGCGTCCGCAGGTTTGGCCGATTGCGGCTGCCACTGGCTCACCGCTCCAGGCCAATGGGGGCTGCGGGAAACGGCGTGGGCCGAGGGATATGCTGGCCGCCCTTCCTGCAGCCCCCATTGGCCTGGAGCGGCTGAACCTGCGGACGCGAGGTACACAAACCGGCCGGCCCGCCAGGGGCTTTCCCTGAACAAGCGGCGGACCGGCTTTGAGAACCACTGGGCTACACCTCTTCTCCCCGGCCTCCTGAGATGGAAAGGCTATTGGCTCCCTCAGGGAGGCATATATTACACCTTCTTTCATTGGGTTCAGTGAATCTGGACTCTTGAGCTTGTATATGGAACGTGAAAGTGTTTAGAAGAGGAAATTTGAAAGCGTGCTTAGCCTGGAATCAGAAACATCTCTGAAATCCTGGTCAGAAGCAAATGAGACTCCAAAGGATCATCAGCACTACTGGGAGAGTTTTCATATTTTCTTAGGAGTTTCAGTAAAGACTTGGGGTGACTTATTTAGTATGCAGTGATATGATGTAGGAATGCACTAACTGTCCTTGTGGATTCTGTGTTTTCCTCTGTTCATTATTATTTGTTTGTTTGTTGTTTGCACCTGGAAGCTTCATTCACACTGTAAATAAAGTTGTTTTGGAAGACTGTTTACCCACAGTACTTCCCCCTAGTCTCTCATGATCAAATTCTATGCCAGTTTATGCCCTTTGCAGCCCCAGTGATTTGAAGAGGACTTTTGAAGTATGAGTCAGCCTAGAAACTGGCCTTCAGTTTCATTGGCCAGCCTTGGTCATTACTTGGGTAGGAGGCTTCCATTGAAAATCAAGGTGTAGCAGAATGTAGTACTGGTAATTCAGTAGATGGAAGTCCTTTCAGTGACAGTGTCAGTGCTTCAGCATGGTACTAGGGAGCAATGTGGTATTAATACTGGAGCAGGCTGCCCCTTAGCTGGCATAAACTGTCATATCTCCATTTGTGTTAATGGAGTTATGACTACTTACAACAGCTGACAATCTGCCTCTATCTTCAGGATCTGAGAGTCTTAAGATTTTTTTAAAAAATGAAACCTTGATCTCTTGTGGTAAGTAATGGTGCAATGGCACATTTTTCAAGAGTAGGTATGTTAGTCTGATGTCTTGGCCAAACACCCATAAGAATGGCCATACTGCGTCAGATCAAAGGTCCATCTAGCCCAGTATCCTGTCTTCCGACAGTGGCCAATGCCAGGTGCCCCAGAGGGCATGAACAGAACAGATCATAGAATCATAGAATATCAGGGTTGGAAGGGACCTCAGGAGGTCATCTAGTCCAACCCCCTGCTCAAAGCAGGACCAACCCCAATTAGATCATCCCAGCCAGGGCTTTGTCAAGCCTGACCTTAAAAACCTCTAAGGAAGGAGATTCCACCACCTCCCTAGGTAACCCATTCCAGTGCTTCACCACCTTCCTAGTGAAGAAGTTTTTCCTAATATTCAACCTAAACCTCCCCCACTGCAACTTGAGACCATTACTCCTTGTTCTGTCATCTTCTACCACTGAGAACAGTCTAGATCCATCCTCTTTGGAACCCCCTTTCAGGTAGTTGAAAGCAGCTATCAAATCCCCCCTCATTCTTCTCTTCTGCTGACTAAATAATCCCAGTTCCCTCAGCCTCTCCTCATAAATCATGTGCTCCAGCCCCCTAATTATTTTTGTTGCCCTCCGCTGGACTCTCTCCAATTTTTCCACATCCTTCTTGTAGAGTGGGGCCCAAAACTGGACACAGTACTCCAGATGAGGCCTCACCAATGTGGAATAGAAGGGAATGATCACATCCCTTGATCTGCTGGCAATGCTCCTACTTATACAGCCCCAAATGCCCTTAGCCTTCTTGGCAACAAGGGCACACTGTTGATTCATATCCAGCTTCTCGTCCACTGTAACCCCTGGGTCCTTTTCTGCAGAACTGCTGCCCAGCCATTCGGTCCCTAGTCTGTAGCAGTGCATGGGATTCTTCTGTCCTAAGTGCAGGACTCTGCACTTGTCCTTGTTGAACCTCATCATATTTCTTTTGGCCCAGTCCTCTAGTTTGTCTAGGTCCCTCTGTATCCTATCTTTACCCTCCAGCGTATCTACCACTCCTCTCAGTTTGTGTCATCTGCAAACTTGCTGAGGGTGCAGTCCATGCCATCCTCCAGATCATTAATGAAGATATTGAACCAAACTGGCTCCAGGACCGACCGTTGGGGCACTCCACTTGATACAGGCTGCCAACTAGACATGGAGCCATTGATCACTATCCATTGAGCCCGACGATCTAGCCACCCTTCTATGCACCTTATGGTCCATTCATCCAGCCCATACTTCTTTAACTTGCTGGCAAGAATACTGTGGGAGACCATATCAAAAGCTTTGCTAAAGTCAAGGAATAACATATCCACTGCTTTCCCCTCATCCACAGAGCCAGTTATCTCATCATAGAAGGCAATTAGGTTAGTCAGGCATGACTTGCCCTTGGTAAATCCATGCTGACTGTTCCTGATCACTTTCCTCTCCTCTAAGTCCTTCAGAATTGATTCCTTGAGGACCTGCTCCATGATTTTTCCAGGGACTGAGGTGAGGCTGACTGGCCTGTAGTTCCCTGGATTCTCCTCTTCCCTTTTTTTAAAGATGGGCACTACATTAGCCTTTTTCCAGTCATCCGGGACCTCCCCCAATCGCCATGATTTGTCAAAGATAATGGCCAATGGCTCTGCAGTCACATCAGTCAACTCCTTTAGCACCTCAGATGCAGCGCATCCGGCCCTATGGACTTGTGCTCGTCCAGCTTTTCTAAATCGTCCTGAACCACTTCTTTCTCCACAGAAGGCTAGTCACCTCCTCCCCATACTGAGCTGCCCAGTGCAATAGTCTGGGAACTGACCTTGTTCGTGAAGACAGAGGCAAAAAAAGCTTTCAGTACATTAGCTTTTCCCACATCCTCTTTCATTAGGTTGCCTCCCTCATTCAGTAAGGGGCCCACACTTTCCTTTACCTTCTTTTTGTTACTAACATACCTGAAGAAACCCTTCTTGTTACTCTTAACATCCCTTGCTAGCTGCAACGCCAAGTGTGATTTGGCCTTCCTGATTTTGCTCCTGCATGCCTATTCAATATTTTTATACTCCTCCCTGGTCATTTGTCCAATCTTCCACTTCTTGTAAGCTTCTTTTTAGTGTTTAAGATCAGCAAGGATGTCACTGTTAAGCCAAGCTGGTCGCCTGCCATATTTATTATTCTTTTTACACATCGGGATGGTTTGTTCCTGCAACCTCAATGTGGATTCTTTAAAATACAGCCAGCTCTCCTGGACTCCTTTCCCCTTCATGTTATTCTCCCAGGGGATCCTGCCCATCAGTTCCCTGAGGGAGTCAGTGTGTTTTTTCTGCTTTTTTAATCACCAAGTGATCCATCCCCTGTCACCCATTGCCAGCTTCTGGCGAACAGAGGCTAGGGACACCATCCATGTCCATCCTGGCTAACAGCCATTAACCCATTAGTTAATGCCCTTGTAATCCTGAACTGTTGTAGATGGTTGCTGGGTACTCTTGGTTTCCACACAAGAGGTGTCTAGATTTCAGTGGTGGGTGAAATGATTTCTGTACAGTTCATCAATCAATTTGTAGAGTACTCTGAATTTTTTGGATAAAGAGCAATACATAGTGATAAATTAGATTAATGAATGAATTTTACCTTGCCTTCCATTGAAGGAAGTAAGCAAAAATACATGATTTTGTAACAAAGGGCTATGATATACTATATTGTAAAACACTGTAAGAGTGGAAAGCCGTCCAACTCCAAATCTTTTACAATGTACTGCAGATGAAAGAAATCTCAATTTTTGTTTTTTCCCCCATGTCTCCAGGAACCCCTAACAAGCTGCCATTTCTACAGCAGAACTTGTTTTATAGGTCATCAACTTGATGCTTTAACATATTAGTTTTTAGTATTCTCAGTTAGATTAATGTTGTTCCCATCAATCATTATGTCCGTGTGTTGTCACGGTTTTTCCCCTTAGCTTTTTGTCCTAGTGAACCAGTATTTTCATCCTGTCTTTCATAGAAAAAGAGAATTACACCTAAGCTTTTCCTTTAATTTATTTATTTAAAGTTGTAAAAAGATGTTAAGGCTGTGTCTTGAATGAACAAGTAAATGTAAATGCATAAGAACAAATATCCTCACTGTTACTGCAGGTACAGTGGGGATGCCCCATTAACATCACTTTACTGAATTTTAAACATGGCTGCAAAATATTCTGAAGCTGTGATCCTTAACTATCCTACCCACCTGATTCCAACCTGAATCTGCATTACTGGATAGAAAGGATGCACTTTCAGTGGAAACTGTGGTATGAATATTAATTCAGCCATTTTATACAGCCACCCATCATCAAAGTACTGTACTTGTGCTCCTTCCAAATAAAATTGATAGCAAGAGTAAAGTCCCTACTGGAATTCATGGAGTTTCTGGCATGTCTCCCTTTTGGGAGCAAAACTCCAGTTGGAATAAGGATTTTGTTTTATTAAAATTTGTACATATTTACTTGCAGTGAGAGTGTCTCATTTTGGTGGATTTATTTTCAAGGTCTTCTGGTTGGGTTTTTCAGGTAAAAGGGGACTGAAGTGCTGAGAGTGTCATTCATATTGTGGAAAGGCATTTTAAAGGAAGAAGGTTTGGCAGCATTTCCTAGATAGTCATTCTCTGAATTCACCTGCTGGAGGAAGAGGTAAAAGGGGTCAACTGAAAGAATTCCTCCCTCAAAGAGTACTTAGAGAGGGAAGACTTCAGAGACCTGACAATACAGAGGACATGCAAAGAGTGATCCAGGAGAGACAGGGATGGCTGAACCTTGATTGTGCCCTGAGCAGGGCTGACCAGAAAACCAAAATTCTGTTTTGTGAAAAATTTGGAGGTTTTGGCATTTTTCATTCCACATCAGAACAAAAATATGACTTTTTTCAAAAAAATTTCAAGACAGCAAGAGAGAGTGCCCTGAATAGTCAATAGACCAGTGGTTAGGGCCCTCTACTCACTTGGGATGTGGGAGATCCAGGTTCAAGTCTCCGTTCTACCCGATCTGAAGACACACACATACACAGAAATTCCATGCAGGACATTAGAAACCTTCCCAATGAAAACTTAACTGAAACAACTTTGTGTCTGGGAAAATTTTGTTTTCAGAGGCACTTTCTGATAAAAAAATATTTTGTGAAATTCACACCCAGCTCTTCTCCTATGTGACATTTGACGGTGGGGGAAGGATTAAGACTCTGGATTCACCTAATCTGCTCTGGCAATTGTTCCCTATTTGGATCCCCTCGACAGAGAATGCTTTGTCCCCAGCTTTGTTGTACTTCATCTTTGTGATCTGCGTTGTCTCAGAGGAGCACAGCAGTCTTGGTAGGTTATAGACTGAAATTTGGCCTTTAATGTAGCTGCAGCTTGAGCCATTAATTGCTTTAAATATTAGGACCAAAGCCTTAAACTGGCATCAGAAGCTGACTGGGAGCCAGTGGAAGGACTTTAGCACAAGCCTGATGTGCTCACGATGGCTTTAATCTATTGAGAAGCTGGGGACCGAATTATAGACCAGCTGGATCCTGTGCATTGTCTTCACGTTCAGTTTTAGATACAGTGAAGAATAATAATCTAGCCTGGAGGTGACAAATGCATGGATCATTATGGCTAGGTCTTTGTCTGGGAGACAAGGATGAGTATCCTGGTGAGCTGAAGATGAAGGAAGACAAAAAGTGATAGTGAACGAATATCCTGCAATATACCCCAATACAAAATTAACATAAAATAAAATACCTTTTGCCACTGTCCACTGGCAAAGTATTTGAAATTAAAAAGATACCATAAGATAGCAATAAAAAGGTTCACACTCCCACACTTTAGCAGATACTCCCAGTGGCCAACCTTTGCTACCATACTATCTGACTCTCACACATTGTTTAAGATTTATAAGATGTATAATGTTAGACATGATCCTAGTTCTAGGTTATGATTTACTGTGGGAGAATGAATAAAAATAACACGTTTTATTTTATCAAATTATTTGGTAATGTCATCACATATACCACTATGTGATCTCCCCCAGCAATGTTATGTGCTAGTAAATGTTGAACAGCTAGTGTGGCCTGAATTAAACTAGGCAGGAGCCCAGGCTGAATTGAAGGCAAGGACTGCATTCTCATCACCAGCACTTCATAGTGAGCATTATCAAAAACTGTATTAATAAGCAATGGTAGCACCTGCAGGAGATAATCAACCCCGGTAAGTAGGGCTTCCTTACTGCCTTGAGATGGTCAAAAGATTGCTAGAAAGACATCAGAAAAGTGGATCAAATACAGATTTGCCTAGACCCCTTAAGTCACTGTGGTACTTTCAAAATAACATTCTCCAGTAATGGGAGCTTTGAAGCAGGTTGCCAGTTTGCCAAGATATTTATGTAGCGAGTCTTTTGAAGCCTCAAGGTTGAGATTGTAGGGCATCTTGCTTCTCAGGAGTGGAACCAGGAGCTCCCCAGTTACCTTAATCAGTCCAAAGGCAAATAAGTCCTGTCCATAAGATCCACCAAGCATCTCCTGAATCTCAGAAACAAAGTCATTTTCTGACCCTTTGACGAGAACTGGTTCTGAATCATTTATTTATAATTGGCTCTTTGGTTGTTTGTGAGATGAATAGTCTTTACAGACATATTAGGGGCTTTTCACAAATTGTTCATAGTGAGAGCTTCTTCAAGTAGAAGGCAATGGGAAATCACTACTGAAATGTGAAGTTTCCAGATCAGCTATATTATATATGAGCAATGCTTCTAAGCCACTATTGTCTGTCTGAGGGGCACAGAGGAAAGTGCCCTTTATGCTCTGTCTCTTATGCTCATTCAAGTGGAAGGCACTTTTTAAAAATGGTAGTGGTGAGGCGGTTTAGATTCTGTTGTCTACCAGTTCACTAAGTGATCTCTGTTCATTGTACAGGTAGCCAAAGCACACTAAGACACTCAGTCTCCTCCACAAAATTAAAGTTTTGTTTTTTATTTTGTTTTTGTTTCTTTGTCTCTTTCCCTTCCCCTCTGCGATAATGTCACTCTGCCTCCTACTCTCCCAACATTATTATTGGTCAGCCTCTTGAAAAAAAATAGTGGCCAAGCGACTGGTGATTTTGAGTGCTGAACTCGAGAAGCACAAAAAGACCTAGATTTTTTATTTATTTATTTATTTATTTTGAAGCGTGGGTGCTCAGTGCTTTGTCTGGACAGTGTCTCAAGTCTGAGGGCCACTGACTTGAGGGAGATGAAGTCCTTCCTGAGATAGGACCCCTTACTCCCCAGGCTGCAAGTCTTCAGAGGGGTGGGTAGGAGAGCTCCTTCCTGCTCTCTCTGGGGTGTGATACCCCTCTAGGGGAGTGCACTGAGGGAGCAGCCCATGTACTTATGAACTGGGCCTCAAAGGAGTGGGGAAGTTCCTTTCCTGCTCCCTTCCACTGCACACCCACATTAAGGGCATGCCACAATCTTCCCATAAGCTTCCATCTTCATTGCTAATTATAACAGATCTGAGCTCCCCACAAAGAGAAGAAATCTTCTTTCCTTCCCTGCAGACAAATGCTTCTAAACTGATGATAATATTGCTTAATTTTGGAGATAGGGGTAATCTCTGACATCAGGATAAAAAAACTGAAATGCTGTGAATTTCATGGAAACATCCAGTTTATTTGCAAACTATTTAGGAAGAAAACTCTGTCTTTTTACCAACCCAGAGTACTTAATACTTATCTGCCAAGGTGAATTGCAGTACTGACCCTGTAGCACATTTGCTCTGTAATGTGAGATAATGGCAGATGGAATCCCTGAGTCTAGCTTTGCTGTTCATTCATTCAGCCAGGAGCACTGACTGCTGTATCTGCAATTGTGAGCTGCTGAAAATGTGAAAACTTTGCTTTTGAGCCAATAGCTGAGGAACATGCTTTGAAAGAGCCCCAAAGTTTTACACTGATCCTGTGAGGTGCTGGGCACCTGTTAGGCCCCTTTGGGTACTGCAATGCTTAGCACATTCAAGCTCTAACCCTCTGATTCAGGGTTAACTTCACAAATGGTATGGGAGGCTGACTTAGTTTTCCAAGATATAGAAAGACATATTGTGTTCAGTTAAGGGAAGCAGTTGCTTTAAAAAAACTTTATGGAACGGACCTGGGATAATTAATTTGTTTGTGAATCAGAATGAAGTTATTGAATAAATTGCTGTGGAATTTCCAAATGAAACTGAGGTTAATGAATTCTTTATTGCAAATCAGAATGGAATTATTGAAGGAATTGCTTTTGATCTCTTGCAAAGGAGCTTGTGCTAATTAATTTGTTTTTATTGCAAATAAGAGTGAAATTAATGAATGAATTTGCCCTTTTTGGAGGGAATAGCATTAGGATTGATTTTGTTTTTAGAATCTTAAACACTGCTGAAAGGAATTATATTATTGGATGAATTGCTTTTGCTTCCTAATTGAACTAAATAATCAAATGCTCCTTGCTTTTGTTACAGCGAAGAACATAAAATACTGTTAAAATTATTGCTTTTGATTTTTGAGTGGTATAAAGTAGCTCACTGTTCAGGGCTCAACTTCTATCCAAGCCATAGGCATAAACTAAGGCCCAATCCTGCAAACATATGCACATCTGAGTAATTTTGTTTACTTCAACAGTGTTAGCAGGATCAGAACCTTGTACTCTACTCATTATTGGTAATTATTATATTGCATATTTTGATAGCACCTTTTATGCTGATGGATAAAGTGTTTTATGCTATTATGTTGGACTATATTTTGCCTGTTCATAAAACTGCCTATTTGTATACAGAAATCACTCCCTCGCCCAACGAATTTAAGCAAAGAAGAGAGATGGCAATATTTTTGAAAGCAAATGGGGGCATTCAGAGGAGACTCTCTAGGCACACCACTAACCCCCATTGACATACATGGGAGTAGATAATATATCAGTGATAAAGACTAAACACAATGTAATGCGCCCCCTGCAGAAAATAACCCATACTAAGCCTGATCTAAAGTGATTAAAATTGTCTTGAGAGTAGATGTGCCTGATTATGGTGCTCCCGCATAAAAAGCAATGATTCCTTTTCAGGATGTGTTTTCATCCCCTGCAGGAGATCTCCTCAGCTTCTCTGAGAGGACATCAGACAAGATGTCTACCAGCCAACCACCTGGAGGTAGCTCCTCTTCGAAGGGTTGCGGTTGGTCTCTGCAAAATGGACTCTAGTTAGCTCTTCTTCCTTTGATACTGCCCTACACTCAAAAACTGAGCCTACTCCACAGAAACAACCCTACACTTGATAAATTTTACAACCCCTCTACCTTCACCCACAGGATTCCATCTAACACTCTGCTTTCATTTACTCATCTTTAAACTCACAGACCACTTTTATATCCCACCTCACTGCTGATAATCCAGATGACAAGACTGTTCCCCCCACCACTTACAGCACTTAGAACATCACTGTAGGTAGTCCACCTCCCTGATAGGTGGTAGCTAGGTCGATGGAAGAATCAACCTGGGGGCTTAGGCTGGCTTAACAATACTGCTCAAGGTGTGGATTCCTCCCCTCCCTCAATGACATAGTTAAACCAATCAATTTTTCTAGTGCAGACCAGGCCTTATGCTCTTCTGCTGCAGCTCCATTAGTCTTGCTGCACATGCACATTTCATTCTCTTTGGCTACAGCTACTGATGCTCAGAGTTCCTAACTTAACCCTGAATAACTTCTTCAATATGACCCCCTTCCTTTCAAAAGGGGAGTGGATGCCTTGCACTATGCACTGGCTAGATAAAACCTAAATGACTGAGATGAGACTGGGGAGGATCAGAGCCACGATTTGAGCTCCAAGTTAAAAGAATGAGTTGTTTTTGTATGTGGGGGGAGAATTGGGGGACCTGTACCTCAGGAACCCCATACCCAAATTTGGACCACTAACACACAGCCCACCACCAAAAGGCAGGGCAGATTTCAAAAAACTCAGAGTAAGCATGTGGATGTTAGAGCACTTAGAACAGTCCACCTTTAAACAAAGCCATGCTCAAGCGTAACTCTAGCAGAGCTGGCACTCTGCTATAATAAGAAATAAAGGTAAATGAAAATTAAAAACCCCACAGGATTTTAAATTCATAGTAATTTAACCTACTGAATACTTAATTAAGAAAATTAATAGGCTACTAACTATAAAGTGGCCAAGGGGTAAATTCAAGAACTTGACACTTGTTTGAAAATATTTTCAAAAACAGAATGAGAAACTAATGAGACCTGCCTTATAACATTCATTTCACTTAATTTGTCACTGAACCCTCTAACTTGTTGGATATGCACACTCAGACACCTAGGCATCAAGACAAGTGGGACAAAGGATGCAGTTGCTTTGTAGGCCAATAATATGGTGATTTTTGTTACAACCAATTACATTCATCCCTGCTCTTATAGACTCAGTAGTGCCAGATCCTTAGCACCCTGACTGGCAGCTTTGTGCTACTCAGGCCTTGTCTACATTTAAAATGCTACAGCAGTTCAGCTGCATCAATGCAGCTGTGCTGCTGTAGCGCTTCAGTAAAGATACCATGTACGCTGATGGGAAGGCTTCTCCCATCAGCAAAGGTAATCATCTCTCCAAGAGGCAGTAGCTATGTCAATGAGAGAAGCCCTCCAATTGACATAGCTCTGTCTAGTGTTAGACCACCTGTTCCTTTGGGGTAGCAGTAGTGGCAGGAGATGTAGCTAGAGCTCCTAATGTTCTGGTAGTTCCAGATTGGTGGAATGTTCCTTAGGGGAACACCACTGCTGACTTACCTAAAGTCCTGATTAAACTAGAGGAATTTGGAGTGGTGTGATTACTAGAGCTGGATAGGAATTTTGTGACAAAACTGGAGTTTTGTTGGAAAATGCCGATTTGTTGAAACTGAAAAACTATGGAAATGTGTTTGGTTTGATGAACTTCTGAAAAACCACAGGTGAGTTCCTTGCCTGGCTTCCTGCCAGCTTACGTAGTGGGGAGCCTGGGCTTCCAGGATCTGTGGCTCTGGGACTGCCCCAGGGTCACGTACCACAAGGCTCCCAAGTCTTCCTGACTATAGTTCAGGACCTAGCTTACAACTCCACAGCAGTCAGGCTCTCAGGGCTTCCAGGATCCCTGCCTTGAAGATGGGAACCCCCAGCTCAAAGGGTCCCAGCTAAGCCATGATTTCCAGGACTTCTAGACTCCTAGCTCCCTGTCAGTCCCCTAAGGTAGATGGGGGTCCCTGGGAGCCTCAGGTCTTGGGCTTCCAGGCTCAATGTCTTTCAAAATTTTCTAAACCAAACATTGTTTCAAAATTTTAAAAAAAATTTTTTTTCCCCTTCCTCGGGAAATCTCAAATTCTATTTTTTGGTTCCAAAACAGAATGATTTTATTCTCTCTTTCTCACCTGCACTGCCCCTGGAATTTCCAACTTTGATCACCTCTAGTAATTACATTGATCAAATAATATCAGTGCATATTTCTCTAGTATGGAGAGGGGTAGGCTTCTCTAAGTTATGTAACACAGGCCAAACCCCTCCCCATCCAGCCCCAGGATCTGGAGAATAGGAAGGTGACTTACAAGCCATCTTTCCTCCCCTTCTTGGGTCCTTCTACATGTGTAGTTCAACTGCTCCTGAGTGTCTGGCCCACTCTGTCACTATTAAGAAATCTCTATCCATAACATAAGGCACAAATAAGCCAGACAAAACAAGAAACATAAACCCAGCAAATAAATTGTCCAGGGTCCATTTACACTTCATCTCAAGTAACTAAATTTCTTGCCCTATGAATAGGGAAGACTAAAAATGATATTCCCATGTATATTTATTTAAGGCAAAGCTGGCAAGTTAGTAAAGGCAACAGCCGTAATAGAGATTGGCCTGAACCAAAACCCAAGATCTAACCATTTTCATACTTTGGGGTGTTTAAAATCTAGATTCAGATCTTATGCCCTCAGCCCACCTCCCCGCTTCTTTATATTGTAAACAATCTGGGGTGCAGACCATGCCTTCCTTTTGCTGTACAGAACTTAACCTACTGGAAACAAATAATGGATAATAAATTATTTCATTAGAAACTGAAGACACCCTGTCCTCATAGGAGGGTAGAAATTGCCATAGTGGATCAGTTCATCTAATCCAGTATCCTGTCTCTGTCAGTAACTAGTGCTACATTTTTCAGAGGGAGTTATAAACACCCCATGGTAGGCAAATGTAATACTGTACCTTTAAAATGTAATGCAAGATGTAATACTATATCTTTAAAAATGTCTATTTATAACATTACTGACAAGCTTGCATTCGGGCATTTACTGGTACATTAACATGACCTAGGGTTAATGGCTTTCTACTTTACTTTAGGGCTATGTAGATACTAATGTCCAGCAAATGTACTTCACTTTGTACATTAGTGCTTAATTATAAACATGGAGCCTGATCCTCAACTGCTTTAAATTGTCATAATTGCATCGACTTCCGTGAAGTTACATTGATTTACACCAGCTGAGGATCAGATGTATGGTATGTTGTACTGAGGTGCCCATTCACTGGTTGAGATGGGAAGAAGCCAGAAACATGCTTCAGAGTTGCAGGAGTCTGAATTTATTTTGTAGTCTAGTGTCCCCTCCTCCCATCTTTTTTTGTGTGTTTAGCTATAATATAATATCTCCCCATAGTAAAGAGGATTTATTTTTACTATGCCTGGATTCCTTTCTCTTATCGAGTGATAGGATTATTGTTTGATTTTCAGCAGCTTGTATTTGGCTTTTTCTGACTTTGTCAATATTTAAAGGTAAGTATTTCATTACTTATCTAGGATTCACAATATTAATCTGTTCTGCTGTGTATTTAATCAATAGTCTCATTATTTATTACTGTTTTCCTTTTCAATTGCATTTCTGTATGGAGTAACATTTAGCTCCCCCGAGGTTAAAAACTGTTATAAAATGAAATGTTAAAACTCCCATTTTCTGCCTAGGCAATTTGCCATGACTGTGGTTGGAACATTGCATGAGTCACTTCAGTGAACTATGGGGCAAAACAATTGTGAAATTAACAGATCATCTCTCTAAATTTCAGGGCATTGTAAAACACTTTCACTTTTGTAGAAAAATATCTTCAGTTTTGCTCAAGAAAGCTTTATTTGCAAAAACTCACTTCCACACTACAGAACACTCTCAAAGCAACCCACAATCTGGGCATAGGTGATCTGTTTTTCTCGCACAGATTTCTAGGGTACAGAGCCAACCTTGTCTTTTACTGGATAAGCCCCAAATCTGTGGTCTTCAGGCATAATACCAGAGAGGGTTTAAGCAACCTAAGAAATTTATCTATATCATTGTATATGATATTGCAAAGTTTCTCAGGTTGCTTAAATGCTCTCTGGACTTATGCCTGAAGCCCATAGAAATACATACATAGAAAGCCCATAGAAGTACACACAAACTATATTAAAATAGCATTAATTGGGTTGCAAAATCAAGCACTCAAAAGTTAGGAAATGCCAGAATTAAGGTGACTTGTGCCACCTTAATTTGGCCTCCTTTTGTATACATGTTATGATACAGTCTTTAATTACATGATCATTACTATTTTTCCACAGAGCACCACCTCATTCTGTGAACAGAAAGAAAGTTGCTCAGTTAATGAGCAGTTATTCAGTATTTTGTTCAGTATTTGGCCCTAGGCCTTATTTACTGCACACTATTCAAACCCAGCTACAAATTCAGAATGTGTGGGTGAAAAAACACAGGAAAGACAATCTCCCTGCTCTCATTTCAGCTGCCTGGACGTGGACCACAGAAGCTCAGAGCTTCAATTGCAGGAAAAGTCCTGCTCAGCCCTTGTCCCAGTGTGGACAGAATCTCTGGGGAATTTAGTGCTAAAATCTATATCTCTACTGAGCATGTGTGAATAGTGGGGTTTTTTGGTTTTGTTTTTTTCAAGAAAGGCTTATAAATTGGCCAGACTTTGGTGGATTTTCACAGGGATGTCAAAAGGTGCATTCCTGACATAAAGTCCTTCTTGTCCCCCTGACACATTTGAAGTGTTAGTGTGCTAAAGTTTTTCAGATAAAAGGTCACCAATTTTTTTTAACAAGGACAAAACAACATATTTTGCCATAGTCTTGTTCTTGGAAATGGTTGAACAATTTTGGTTGAAATTTTCCAGAAACATTCAGCCTGAAGCAGACACCTGGCATGCACATTTTTAGCTGAAATAGTTAAAATTTGGCAAAGTCATAAGCAACTGAAATCGAGGTCTTATCCTGGGAAGTGTTACCAATCCTGCCTATAATTCACACAATATATAATGTGCATTTGTGTATGTATATCTACACACACACTTACAACACTAAGAAAATGAAACTGATTTAGAATATATTGTTACAATAAAAATCAGCACATGGCTAACGTATTTATTCTTCCTGATCCCTGCATGGGTGTGAAAGGAAAGAAACGAGTCTAACCCCACTTTTGGATCCACATGCACAGGGGTTGGGCACAATGAAATGATTTCACTCGGAATCAATGACATCACATGGCCAGCACTTGTCTCTCCAAAAGGTGTGGGGCTGTGGCGTGCCCCTCCATTAGTTAGCAATGAAGGGAAGAGTAGTGACCATGTCCTCTCCGAGGGCTGTACAGCAGCCATGCTTTCCTGTTAGGGCGACATATGCTTTTTTCCCAATCCAGACCTGTATGACCTAATCAAGTTGCAGCTTTAGGCCTATGCAACCTGTATGATTACGTATGGCCATGTACAACCATACGTACCTGTGGCCCAGCTGTTAAAGAAGTAGTTTAGTAAAGTACCCCTGTCCTTTTTGATTACTGAGGTCCTACATTTTAATCTGCACCTCGGCCTTTGGACTTGATTAGTGGTCTAAATATTTGTGTCATGGGCATATGGGTTGTTAACAAGAAAGAACTCTCATTATTTATTATTTGTATTATTACTATATGGGACCCAGCTTTTCCTACTTTACCTCAAGTCCCACAAAATTAGAGCTGACTTGGATCTGTGAGGAAAAATATCATCACTACTGTAATTATGCTTTTCTCATTAAGCTGTAACGTTCTTTCCTAAATAAACCCTGGCTTTCTTCTTGCAGGTAGTTTTAGTGGTCCATATTTGAGGCCAGTTCTAGTTGTTTTTTTCTTTGCAATTGTCACTGAGTTTGGGACACTGCATTATGGCTTTGTAGTATTGTATCCACACACAAGGGCTCTCGGTCATGCCACTGTCACTGAGGTTGGCACAATTCAGCATGACTGGCAGACCGTGTGCAAGAGGGACTCATATCTGAGCTGAAAAAGAAGAGATGTTGTAGGTCAGGATTGAGGTGCATTCCTCACACAGCTCTTGCCCACTCCTGAATCAGTCAGATTTAATTAGTTCTCCTTCACTTTCACATGTATTAAGTACACATGCAATGTCATAAATGCAAAAAAAAGTCGTTGTTTCATTATTTACTTCACAAAGGAGCAATGCCAAAAGCTAAAATTGTAGCCAACTCTGCTACTGACTGTAGCAACAGCAGCTGTGGACAAATGCTCATTGTAAATTAAGAAAACAATCAATATTTTAACAAACTGAAAAAAAATCTCTGGCACATCTAAAAGGTGACTACAGAACAACAAAGTGTAGAAATAAATAACCAGAAAAGTAAATAAAGAGTAAAATGGAACAAGAGAGAGATACTCACATTATTTAAAATTTATGGCAAAAATGCTTTGAAATACAGTGGAATTGTGGTAATTATTACTTTTTAGAACACACCTGTACATAATAATTATTAGCAATGAAACAAAAATAAAAAATTAAAAGATAACCAAACACACTACTAGTGTAGAAGGAAGAAAGACAAGAGACAAAGAAAGGAATTCCCAGTGCATATCCCTGTTACCTCTTTGATAAGTTTTCATCTAGCAAGTCTGTATGCTTCTGAAAGTATTGGAAAAAATAAGAGAGGGAGTCAAAAAGGCAAAAGACAATTCTCTGTATCGTAAAATAGGAGACAACATGGAAGAGTACAAGTCCAGATCCAGATCTCAAGCATAATCACTAAATGATCCTGAGAGAGTGTCAATCTCAGTACAGAGATTACTTTGATCTTTTGTCCCAACATCCTTTTTGTAATACATGAGGGAGTACACATGAGAGAAGAGTGGGGAAAAAAGCAAAGTAGAAGAAAATATCAGGTGTTAAAGTATGACAACTCTTTCAGGCTATGGCTTAAAAAATAATTGTAGTACTCTGGGGACTGAAATAGCCAAATATTGTTTGATTAATGTAAAATAACCCCACTTACAGGCAGATGGACTAGATTTTTAGACCCAAATCCTGAGAAAAACATACTGACATGCTTAACTTTAATGTATAAGTGGTCCCATAGGACACAGAGGGCAAATCCATTTGAAAATGAACCAGTCATCTTTGAGGAGTGCATATTTTGCTTAGTTTAGAGAGGAAGGAGTGTTTTACAATTAAAATATCAATACAATCAATTGAGAAATAATTTCATAGCAGGTGTAGTTATTTCCAAAGAACATACTTAATGATCATTTGCTTAACACTGGGCCCTTAATGCATGGCAGAGTTGAAACCCCGCCAGCTGATCACTGATCTTCTTTGACTGCTGTTCCAAAAAAGATTGAGACAAGGCTACCACACATCTGGACACTCAGGCTGGATGCATGTTTTAGGAAGGCACTCGAGATGGAAAATTCGGAGAGAAAATATTTTCCCGGTTCCAGGCATTACTTACATGGTAGCTTTTTAAGTCTGCTTTGTCTTTGGAGTCCTATAGTTCCCCAGAGTTGTCTTATTGGTGTAACTTCCTGGTCTGTGACTCTGCTTATAAAAAAGAAGAAAAAATTAGAACACTAAAGCTATTTTTATTACAACCATACATTTTCATATGAGATGTAGGAGTTGTGAGGTTATTTTTTATTATTATTATTATTTATTATTAAGAGGACATTAATTGTATAAATATTTTTAAAATGATTTGGGGCCCAGATCTGCCCTCCATTACATAGGTAAGATTGAAATCGGTGCATCTCAGTTACAAAGGTGCATCGGTGTAGTTGCACCTTTGTACCTGAGGGCAGAACTGGGCCCCTAGGTGAACAGTGCTCTGATCATCTGTGGGTCCTCCGCTCCCCTTCCAAAGCTAGGAGGGAGAGTAGAGCTGCTGCACGATGGGAAATTGGTAGGAGATCTGAAGAGAAGCAGCTCCACTGGCTTTGCTCCCCGGGCACACTTATGGAGTTCATGTGGGGCTGGTATCTGTAGACTCTATAGTACAGTGGTGGGCAACCGCGGCCACTGGGAGCTGTGGGTGGTCATGCCTGTGGATGGTCAATGTAAACAAACTGTCTCGCGGCCCGCCAGCGGATTACCCTGACGGGCTGTGTGTGGTCCATGGCCCACAGGTTGCCCACCACTGCTGTAGCACATTCATGTGTGGGCTCCTGCCCATGCTCAGACACAGGGATACAACCAGCAGGGTTCTAAAATTGCCCTATAGAGTTTGAGAGAATGTTTTTATATATATATGACAAGGAAGCTATCAAAAGCTTATCCTCACCTTTTGATATTAATAAATACCACCAGCACAATTATCTTATCTTCATGTATCACAGATAGTTTATGAACAATAGCTTGCCAAAATCAAGCAAAAACGACAGTCATATAAATTCTGGTGTTCAGAGATGCTGAGCAGCACTAGCAGATCTCATGACTTCAGTTAGAGTTCCAGGTGCTCAGCTCCATTGAAAATAAGGCCAATAATAATGAGCTTCTGCTTTGGGAAACTTCTGATGGTGCATATTTATAGAATGGAGAGCAAAATACACCCTGATCCAAAGGTGATTGAAGTCCATGGTGAATCCTGATATTTTTCTAACAAGGAAAAAAAATATTTTGTGCAATATAGGAATATACTAGGAACAAAAGGAATCCTAGCCATGGTAGAGGTCCAAACTAGAAAGAGAGAGCAAAATTATTAAAATTGATGCAGAAAAGGTAGAAGTGTTCAACAAACATTTGTTTTATAATTGGAATTTAGCTGGATGATGTAGTCATGTCACATGCTAACGCTGAAATATTTTCTTTGTCAATGGTAACTAAGAAAGATGTTAAATAGCTGATAAAATTAAACATTTTTTAAAGTAGCAGGTCTGGATAATTTGAATTTAAGACTTTTAAGTGTTGGCTAAGGAACGCTGGATCTTTTATTTTAATTTTTAATACATCTGGTACAATTGAGGAAGTTCAACAGCACTGGAAGAAAGCAAGTGTTGTGCCAATATTTAAAGAAGCGATATGGAGTATATTGTGTAAAGATAGGCCAGTTAGCTTGACAATGATCTGGGGCAAAATTAAGAAGTGGCTGATGTGGGATTCAATCAATTAAAAATTAAAGGATAGAAATATAATTAATGCCAATCAACGTGGTGTTATGTAAAATAGGCCTCATCACATGGGTTGCGCTTGGTCTAAGTGGAGAAAGTAGGGCAGCAGGGAGTCAGTCTCAACTCCCTGATTCAGGGATGCCCAGCCCTGAAGCAAGTTAGGGCTGCACTAAAACAGCCCTCACTTGCATCAGTTCCACTCCACCACGTGCCTTGCTCTTCTTGACATGCCTATACAATGCCTGCAACATGCCCCTCCTTCACAGTACAGTGGGGTTGGCGGGAAGTTGGCAGAGGAGTTTCAGAGCTGCCTACACCAGCTTCACATCAGCAGGGTTCCACTGTGCTGGAGACCTCTACTGGTCTTCTCTGGCCTTAGCAGAGTGGAGATCTTGGCCCTACAAGTGTTGATAAAGGAAATTTACTAAGAAAATGCGAGCAAAAGGGTGATTTACCAATTTATCTTTGTCAGGGCTAATGAAGTCTACAGAGATTTTTCACATACTTTCACAGTGAAGTCGAGCACCTTATAATTTCTAACCAATATTTGCATAATGGTAAGAAATAGCACATTGATATACCTCTTAGTACCATGGCCCAAGAGTAAAATTTAAAATTTGTATAGGCAAGGCTCTCAAAGCTTGTTTTGATAATGAAATAATTGTTTATATAATCTGGAATGTTAGAGGTGATCTTTATTCTCAAATAATTAAAATCCATTTCACTATTTGTAAAAGGTACATACTGATAATCTTAGCATTTTCTTTGAAGAACAGTCCTGCCTATAGCCCCAGGGTGATCCTATTTGTTTAAAACCCCTCCTCCCACGAATGCAGCAATTACTACTGGAGATGAGTGTATAGTGCTCAAATCCACATAACATTCCCTTGAATCTAACTGGACTAAATAACTCCACTCCGTCCAGTCTCCTGCTTTTTCTTCTTAGCAGAGTGGATGAGGTTTATCATCCTGTGAATGTTGTGCACTGAAGGTCACACACAAACTAATCCAGCTTGGTCTCAGTGGATAAGGACAGAATTTTCTTATTCCAATATGAGGACTAGAATTTAGAAAAGGCTTTACAACTAATAGTTGTTAATAGTTGTCTAGAGCTGCCACATTCATCCATGGTTTAACCTTCTTTATGGCATAAAGTGATATCAATGTCATGGGTCAAAGTAGGGATTGTTCCTTTGAGTAAAATATTTATCTTCATTTTAAAATATGGGGCCAGTTTGGGATTAATGGCTTATAAAATTCTGCCAGGAATCTATCTGGCATGACACCTTTACCCAATGGAATATTTTTATCGCGTTCATTACTTTCTTCTTTTTCTGTTACGCTCCTATTAAAAGTGTCACATTGTTCAGAGAATAAAATAGACAACTTTAAATTTTTGAGCTGTTCTTGAGCTTTATTATTATTAGGATGCCGACGGCTATATAATTTATATTAGGAAACAAATTCTTGCTTAATTTCCTAATTAGTCTCTACGCTAATGCTATTAGCCATTTAAACTGCAGAAATTACTACATCTTTACCTGAATAATTTAAAAAAGACAAAACCTCATCCCCCATGTTGCTCTTTTCATAGCAAAATCTTTAATATAGCTCAGTTTTTGAATTGTTCCATTTAATTAGTGTGCTGATTTCATCATACATTTTCATATTTTAACAAATACCTTTCTCCACATATTTAGGGTGTTGATCTTGATTTTTTAATTGAATTTTAAGATGAGAAAGTGGGGGGCACTTTCCTTCTTATGCCACAAAGCTAGATCATAAATTTGTTCTGAATACAGCAATTGCTGTAATCTAAAGAATAAGACCTTGATCCTGCAAACACTTATGTACGTACTTAAATTTACAACAGTGAGTAGTCCTATTGAAATTAATGGGACTACAGACGGTAGTAAAGTTAAGCATGTGTATAACAGTTTGAAGGATCAAAGCCTATTTCTAATAAGCCACTGAAGATTGAAAAGATGAACAGAGAAATTTTGTTCAGTGATATGTGTTTGGACGTTACATTCTGTTATCTAATCAATACACATATCTGGCTTTAGCTTGATTATTTGATGTTCACAGATTGATAAGTGATTGGTCGAAGATTGTAATTTGACTAATGAAACTCAATATAAGGCCTCTGTTGATTCATAAATAAATGCCATGTTCAGGTAAAATAGAAAGTTTACTCTTATTGGTTAGAGTCAATGCATTAACAGCTAGAAAACATTAGTCAAAGCCGTTTCTTGACAAATTTTGAAAGGAGAACTGAAGGACATGAGTAGTTCAGATGTTCTGAAGGAAGGACAGGAGACACTGGCTGTGGTTTAATTAGGCTGCAACTTTATTATTATATGTCTGGCTCTACCCAGCAGATACCTGTGCTGGTAACTCCCTGAACATTTCAATATCTCCCTGGGGCTTCCATCAGCTCATGCCCCCCCTTTTGCATCCTGGTCCCCAGCCAACCCACATCATAGCCTAACTCCCATTCCCTACTCACCTTAACAAAGCCACCTGTCCCCAGACCCACTCTGGGAAAGGTGAAACCCCCCACACTTTGCATTGGTCAATATGGGGGTGAGGGAAAAATTCCTTCCCATGCCACCTGAGAAAGGAGCAGCTAGTGCAATGCCCACAGCGGGTTCTGACCAAACCTAGTATTTTACCACTTCTAAGGGTGGTTGCTGCTCTGCCTGCTCTGGGAAAAAGGGCCTTTTTCCGCTGTGCTTGCCTTTTATCAACTCCCTGCCCTTCTGATCCCTGGGAATGAGTCATTATTACCACACCAATCTGCTCTGCTTCTGCAGCAGCATCCACGCCTCTCTCTCCCCACCCCCTCAAAAAAGCGATATACCCTTTCCCTGGCAAGCAAGACAACCGTCCCCCTGGCTTAGGGTGTGGTATAGTCATTTTCAGTTAGAGTACAATTAAAATCTTCAGCCATTACAACATCTTACAAATTTTAGCTATCAGAGCAAACAAACAACAAAACAAAGAAATCCAAAGAAGGCAGCTACATCCATATTTGTTGATTAGTGTTACAAACAGAGGATCAAGTCCATGGGTGTAATACGCCCACTTTGTGCTGCACCACTGGAGTAATCTGGTCACGAATTTGGTTTAAGTAGTCCAGGAAGGATCACCTGGTGGAAAGGTGATCATGCAGTGAGGTAGAGTTTAAATGGGAGATAAAGATACAAAAACAGGGTGCTACAGCTGGGACATCACTAATTCATGCTGATCCTGGGCCACATTCCTGTCCTGTGCACAACCACACTGGTTTTATTGCCTCTGGGGCCTTCCCGACATCTCAGGCCCTCTGTACCCAGAGGACTCATGGAGGATGGGGCTCAGCATTCAAGCCCCAGTGCATTGTAGTTAGACTTGTAATAACTGATACAGTAACATTGTAGTAAAAATATTTTTCAACAGAATATGCTATAGATAGGGCCAAATTCTTCCTTTAGTTATATTCAGGTAACCCTTGGAGACAGTCAGGTAGGTTGCATGGATGTAACCGAAAGCAGAACTTCCCCAACCATTCCGAAGTGGTTCTCAGAAAAGAGGCTATTTGCTTTATAAAAATTTAAAACTAATTTAGTGCTGTGCAAGGTGCTAGATTCACAGAGACCAGTGCTGAATCCCTTTTATTGTGAATAGATACAGTAACTGCTCCTATACTGTCTGTATCCCCACATGCCACTGCTGACCTGAAACCAGTGGGGTGGCATGGGTGTCATTGGGGCCAGAATTTAGCCCCATGATTCTAGCGATAAGAGGCTGATTCAGATTCTGTCCAGATCTCTCTGCTGGAGCTGCCAACATAATGCTAATAATGGTGGTAGAGTACAATGCCGCTTTTAAAAGCACAGTTTTTATAGAGTATATATGAACATGTATTTCAGTGTCCAAATAACGAATAAAGCATTCAGAGCATGTACATATTATAGAGGCAATTTGGATAGACGGATGGGGTGAACTGCCAAGGTTTCCTTTACAGCTTGAGTATGTATGGTATAAGGATTAGGCTTAGAATGAGTTATTTTAAGGGTTGAAAATAATGGTCCTATGAAAGGCACCCTGCATTTTATCATAGGGTCTACTGGAGATGATATTTAACAGCATTCTTTTCATCACAGTTTAAGAGATTGTGTTTGGGGGGGGGCGGGGAGGAGCTTGGAAAGTATAATCAATTAACTGTAAAAGTGCCATCAGAACAATTTCTGTATCTACGTTGAAACATGTATCTGCTTAGTATTCACTCACATTGTCTTTGTGTGTGTCTCTCACAGCAAATAGAGTGGGAAAAGTACAGCTCACTTATTGTTGAAACATAATGTTTTCTCACATAAATTTATTTGAAAGAACAGCAAACTGCAATCCACATAAGGCTAACACACAAATATAATATTTTCTTTAGACCTCTCCAATGTACCATTTGTTTTTGGAGCAATTAAATATTATTGCATAGGCACTGCAATACTGTTATTTATAAAGTACTCTAATAAACTAGGTGCTAGTGTACTATTCTTTCTAGCTGCTCCCTGGCTCGCTGGGGTGGCTTCTTTCCATTTTCCAGAGTGGGTGGGAAGGTGGTGGTGAAGCTAGCTGTGCATGCAGAGGATCATATAATGAAAGGGTCTAACAGAGAGTGTGCTGAAGAGCTATGGGAGGGACCTGTGTAACAGGGAACTCTGGGAGGGAGTATACAACCTTGAGGATGAAACCCTTCCACATCTCCCCACAGGGCAGGATGGTTCTGTATGATCCCTAATATAGGCCAGTGCAAATAAGGCACAATTCTGCCCAGTAATAGTTAATTGAGATGTATTCTTCTCAGTCTACTTGTGGAACTTTCATTAATATTAAAGACCTTCTCCATGGATAAGGTTGCAACCAACTTCTATTGGTGCTCTGTTTTAGTCACTTTCATTTCCAGATGGGTATTTGTATGTATAAAATATTTTGAAATTTAACCACCTGAACTCTAAGCAAAACTAGCATCCAGTTTTTGAAAATTTGGTCTGCAGTTTAAATATGTTCTTTTAATGAAGTAACAATAGAGGACATATTCACCTAATATTTTGTTTTAATATGAAAAAGTATAAGACAATCTTGAAGAAATAATTAAGAGAAAAATTCTCTTTGACTTTGTATAAGAGATTTAATCTGGGAATATAACATTGTAAGTCTGGGTGTCATTGTCATTGTCTGTCTTAGTACTGTACAGTAATAGTTTAATAAATTATACATCAGGCAATGGGAGTCAGAACTTGTGAGTTTTATTCCTGACCTCATTATTGAGTCTCTATATAACCTTTGTCAAATCACTTAACCTCTCTGGTCCTGACTCTTCCATTTAACCACTGACTTAATTGGAGATAGACTCTGGCACTTTGTGTCTTAGTTCTGTAAAATAGGGCTAATGGGGCACCTTTCTCACAGTTGTGTAGTGTAAAGATATTTAGCTGGAAGGAACTCTGGCCCAGATCTTCAAAAGTATTGATTTCCATGGTTATTAAGCACCTAAATACCTTTGATGATCTGGGCCTATATAACAAGTTGTATTATTGTTGCGTATAGAAAAATTCTTGTTGTTTTGGAGCATGGGCTCAAAATGAGGCAAAGTGTAAAACTTCAAAGTTGTTAAATGGTATACAGTTGAATATTTTATGTTGCCTGATTCTACCCTCTTTGTTGCCTAGCATTTATTTATTTTGATTAGTACCATATGTCGCAAGTTCTCTGGAAATTCTTTCTGACCAGAAGCTTCAGAAGGAATTCACACGCACACACCTAAATATCAAAAGGAGTTAATGTATGTATAACATTCGCAGAGACCAGTGTTTGACAACAGCAGAATTGTGAATAATGACACATATTAAGACAACAACAACATTCCATCACATCAGCAGCATTCAGCATTTATGGTAGCATAAATATGACAAACCATCATGAGCCAAAAGATTATACCCATTGTGGACCAGATTTGCCTCTCCTTTACATTGGTATAAACCAGGAACCATGACATGGGATTTACAGGGATGTAAAAGGCATAAAAACTAGTGTAACTGGAGAATGAAGCCCTGTTTGACCTCTGAGAGTCCCAGCTCTCTTTCAAACGCTATTCAATAATTTTCTCAGGAAATGTGTGTCTACTTTTTAAATTCGTGATTTTCCTCTGTTAAAATGGTAGATTAAAACTCATATCATGAAATTTTCTTTAAGGATAGATTTCAGTGGTGAATCCAGGGGGAGTCGCCCAAGGAAAACTTTTTACTCCCCCTTTTTTAGTCTTTATATCTGTTCAGATCTGAGATTTTTCTAGTTATCCATTGTGGTCACAGGCACACAAAGAGCTCAATTATTTGCTAACATACTGCTCCATATATTGCAGCACAGTTGCACAACGGTGTAAGTTCAGTATAGGATTTAGTTCAGTGCTTTTACATCAAATTGCAGCACTTTAGATTTCTGTCCACAGCTTCCAGTATTCATAGGTGTAATTCACCTTTTGAAACACCTGACATCCCATCCAGAACTGTCAAGCACTGTCTGCTATTCTGCAAATGATTGATCAGGCACGTATGGCCTGATCAAACTGTCTTTGAGATCAATGAAAAGACTCCTTATATACTTCAGTGGAAGTTAGGTCCAGCTCCAACTATGGACCTAGAAATCCCTGGCCTGGAAACATTTCAGTTGTGCCATGTTTCCTCTTGTAATATGTAGTTTTTTAAAAAAATCATCTCACACACATTCTAGCCCTCTAGATTTGCAGCTGTGATCATCTGGACTGGTCTATTACAGTATTTGCTTTGTTGCTTCCATTTCCTCCAGCAGAACTTTCAGGGAGATAGGTTGATAATTATAGTTTGTTGACAAGTGACAACAATGAAGTCATGGTATAGTGTGGATATCTACATCAACAGCTTCATAAATCATTTTGATGTGCTTTTAATGCAACTATAACATAAAAACTTAGGGCCAAATTCTGGCCCTTTTGCAAAGGTGAAAGTAGTGCAAAGGTGCTGCATTGCAGGTACTAATGCCCATCAGAGAATTCTTTGTTCAGAAGGAAATGGCCTGATGGTGCATTTGTGCTGAATCTGGGCCTTGAACGTCTGCCGTTATTCTCCCAGGGTAGGGGATATGTCAGGGGTGGGGAGAAGGTGTAGGGATTCTGTCCCAATTCAGGTCAACTGCACCTGTATTCCCCTTCTGTGGCCCAGTAAGAGCACCCACTTTTAGGCTTCTGATTCCCCAGCTGTTACCTCTTTTGGGCAGAGACTCGCATCTCTCTCCCTCCTGACTGGGGTTTGTCCAGACTGCACCATTCCCTGCCTTCACTGTGACATTACCAGCAAGCTAGACTTCCTAAATGGTCAGTATCTGCACTTTGCTTTCTCTCCAGAGGCTATGAACAGTGTAATAACCCAGAGGTATAAGTTACCACACAGCCCTTTCTAAGCAAGAACATTTATTCTTAAGGTGAAAGCATTACGGAGAAAACATATTAAAACCATAGAAGAATGTACACTCATGCTAATAAGCTTATGAGAGATCACCCTCAACTCCAGCAAGGGCTCTGGTAGGTGATAAAACCCCACACAGGTTTTTTTTCTATGGTTACAAGCTCATAACAGCTTTAACTCAGAACAAGAACAATGATTAATCAGTCTTTCCTTTATACATCTTGGGGGTTCGATCCTCAGACTGTAGGAACAGGTAATCTGCATACAGTGACCCTCTCTTCAGGGCATAGCTTCAAAAGGCTGAGTATTTGCAATAACCTGAGGAAGTACATTTGCATTCACCTCCCCCTAGAAATTTCTTGGGAAACCCACTTAACTTTGCTTGTCGCAAAAGTTTATTCTTGTCTGGTGCATTGTTTCAAATAGTCCTCTGATTCTCATAATGCTCCCCTGGGTTTACAGTGGTCATGTCTCCCCGCTATGAAAGTGACACACAATTCCACAATAGTACATAAACTTTATATATTTAATACAATGAACTCCAAAGCTACCTCCGCTTAATTTAATAAGGTTTCTTCAAGGATATTGCAGATAATTGCCATATCTATCACAGATCCTATCTCAACGCTTTACCGCTGCTCAATGCCAACAGCAGCTGTAAAGTTGTGTCTGGGCCAGAGCTGGTTCCCTGCCACACCCTTCATCTACAGTAAGCTGAATCTGGCCAATATAGTTTATATTATATTTTCAAATTATAATATAAAATATACAGTTTATATTAAGGAAATGTCTTTTATAATACAATATACGAAGACCATTAACATAGATATCAATGGGCTTTGGAAATGGGTGCTTAAACCATACCATAATTTAATTGGTCTCCAAACGAAAGAAGAAAATATAGGGCTTGATCTTAAAAATGCCCTTGCACAATTTCTCTCACACACACATTTCTGCCTAACTTGCACATAAAATTACCTGAGTATGTTTGCAAACCAGGTAATTGCATATGTAAATTGCTAGCCATTTGTGTGAACAATCACTGTAACTTCACACACTGACTGGGGTTGAGGGTGTGCATATGTGTTTGTTATAACAGTGTGAGTCTCGAACACAGGTGCGCAGGGTTCCTGGGAGTTCTCATGCTCCAGCCTACCCCCTGACAGTTTACTGGCATCAGCTGGAACCAGGACTCACTCTGATTCCTGGCATCTGACTCTCAGTTCCTGATCTCAACTTTTGACCTTCTGATTCTGAATCTTGGCTAGTGTGTGGACCCAGCCCCCAACCTCAAGCTAACCAGTAGATCTGGCCACTTACATCCCAGCCCTGACAGCATTTTAAAAATCAGGCTAATGAAATGTCAGTGGACCACTGAGTATCCTGAGTTTTATCTGGGCTATGCTACTCACTTCTTTGTTACTAGTTATCTTAAATTCAAAACAAATGGATCTGGTTAGCTGGATCATGCTGCTGCTTCCTCCCATGTCAACAAAATGGTGTGAGGGAAAGGGGATGGTGTTGAAAAAAGGGCTATGGTAAAAAATGATAATATAATTATGACACTTTCAAAGTAGTAATACAAATGTTTATTAATTTTTAACCTCTGAGTACTTTCTATTATTTGTATTACTACCTAAAGTCACAATGTGCTAAGCACCATCAAATACATGAAAAGAGACATTCTGTGCCCTAAATATCTTACAGATTAAACAGATAAGGGTAGGAGGAAGGGAGTTTTATCATCTCTATTTTACAGATGGGGAAGGAACTGAGTCAAGGAGAGATTAAGTGACTTTTCCAAGATCACATAGAAAGGGTACAACATAAAATCAAGAATTGGACTCTGCTCTCCTGTGTGTCCTGACCACAAGACCATCTTCATCTGTAGTCCGAGATACTACAAGAGCAGTCCTTCTTTCATTTTTAAAGAAAAATACACAATCTGACATGAATTCCTATACGGACTATATAAAGAACTCATCTTTGCTGTAAAACTTATAGAAATGAGGCTGTCACAGTTGGTAACACAATGTGTCTGCAATTAACAGTGCCAGACCTCCCTCAGCCTCTTATGTCTTTAGATTAAATTACAAAATGCTTTTGTATTCAGAGGTGCTAGAGAGCTCGGTGTTTTAGAGTAAATACATTCAAAACTAGTAAACAACATGGACGGTAATAACAAATTAATTTGTCTGTTACCAGTTTAAGGCAGCAATATAAGAATTTTGTTAATCTGCGCCTTACTCTATATTTCCTGTATGAGTCTAGTACAATCTATCAGTTAAAAACTGCTGGAGGTGGGTACACAGTTCAAAGTAAATCATTTCCAGTGAAAGGATTAACTGGAAATGTAGTTAGAATTATTTTTGTTGGTAATATATTATAAACCCCCTGTATTTTCCCACCCCCTGCCACCAACCAAAAAAAAAGCTGTGTACACATTTGTAATGATGGAGCTCTCCAGGAGACTGAGTGTATAGAAATTCAAAAGAATAAAATAACAGGCCCATACAAGTGCAATGTCAAGACTGATCATGGATTTACACCTAAAGCTGTGCAAAATATTTTGCATCTAGAGTGAAACCACTACATTTTTGGCCCTTTCACTAGTTTTTTTGTTTTGGTTGTGAAGATTGCTATCTTTTTTTTTATTATTTTTATTTTTTTTTACAATTCACAACTCCTTTTCTTACTCCAAGGAAAAAATACATCTCTCTTAAAGCTTTGATTTTCTGTGCTGCCTAACATCTACAACTTCCATTGACTTTAATGGGACGTGTGAGTGTTTAGAACCTTTGAAAATCAGGCCCTAATTCTCACAGGCCTGAGTTCAGATAAGCTAAATATACAATTCTCAAGGTGTGTGATTTGCAGTCTCGCTTCCTTTTGAGGGTTGGTAGGATGGCCTCTGGAGTCCATTTGTCATCCACCAATCTGTAGACAGGATACTAGTATGAACTTAAAAATTCATGGAGTGCCAGTCATCGTGTGGTAGGAGTAATGCATGTGAGAGAATGAGCACGCATGCACATATGTAGGATCTTTTTGGCTTGTAGATAGGGAGAGGCTCTTCCTTCAGAATTAAAATGAAGCCTGCCTTTCACTGAATCTGATGGAGCTTGTTAAGCTTGTCTCATAGGGCAGCTGGTCTTTTCATAGCTTTCACCCACCATTACCTGTGCATTGTCCAGGAGAAGAAAGTCAAGGTATGTGGTTTAATTAGCTCCCAGATGAGTTAATAAAGTTGCAGCTATCTGGCAATAACTCATACAGCATTCCTTCTTTAGGGTATGGCTACACTTCGAGCTGGGAATGTAATTCCCTGCTTGAGGAGACATACCCTTGTTCCTTCTGATTGAGCTAGTGTGCTTAAAAAATAGAATTCAGCCATGAGGATGGGAGCAGTGGGAGAGGCTGTCCTCTATTTAGGAACATCAACCCATTCCTCAGCTTCCTTAAATCCTACTTCTAATTCCAGTGTATCAGGAAACCAGAACCCCCTCTCGAGTGACCCTCTATGGGCCCCCACTGAACCCCTGCCACAAGTAGGCCCCAGCATTTAGCTTGACTGCCTTCACCTCACACCCAGCTATATTCCCAGATGGATAACAATTCCCTCCCAAGTATCAGCTGTTTCTCAGTCACAGAGTTGTATCCCATAATCCCTGAATGATTCAGATACCAAATATGATATTTTTGACAAGTAATTATTCATCCTTCCCATTCTCAATGATTCATACATCTTCTGGTCTTGTCACCCTGCCATTCCCTCTGCTGCAGCATTTCAGACCAGTTTACAGTCATACCTGGGAAGAACTTCTGGACATGCCCCGATGATTAAGTCAACCCCCTTACAAAATACTGAATAATTTTCACCTAGAGGTACAACAATAATTTCAGGTGGGTGCTTCCTGGCTGCCAGAGTGATAGCAGGGCTCTACCATGCCCCTTGGAATCACCAAGGCCTTCCTGTGAACTTCCAGGAGAACTCACTGCCTGCCCATGTGTCGAGTGCCTGCTGATCCAAGCATTGGTGGAAGCATGAGATGTGATTCCTCGCTCTCAATGCATTCAAATCAACTTCAGGTCCAATTCTGGCATCCAAGCTTCTCTTCAGGGAAACCCTATTGCACTGGTTAAGAGATTGTCTAACACACAATAAATCCTCCATATCTTAATTTGCCCTTAATAATAAATTGGGACTCATCATGACTGGGAAGGCAACTGACTGCCAACTGCAAAATACCCATCCTGAGGGCATCTCCCAGCGTGAAAAATTTAAGATGGTCAAGCTTGTAGTTTGTGCAAAGTAATCTTCTTGGGTATCCCAGCCCTCCTCTCCAGCTCGCACAATCTTGCCAGTTTATTAACAGTGACTAGAGATAACAGATGGGGCTGAGTTAAGCTTGTCTCAGATGGAAGCTTCTCCTTTCATATCTTATACCAGCCATTACCTGTGCATTAGATTTACCCTCAGTATGTGGCTGCACTGATGGAGAGCTGCTGGCTCTGTACTGCATTCAGTTCCTGTGGAGTTTGGCATGTTGAACCTTATATTTTGATAGAAATGCAGCAACAAGGAAAACAAATTGGCAATGACTATAAAAATAACAGAGTTAACAGCTTCTCTGAGCATACACTGCTCCCCTGTGATAAACTAATTTTTTTTCTTGTGTCCCAACATCTGTTTTCAAAAGGAAATACTCCCTGATTTGGGAGAGTTTATTTCTTTTCTCTATTAACTGAACTCATTACAAAGCTAGCTGAGGGTTTCTGAGTGCTGCCACTGTATAATGAACTACAGACTCAGTTGGGAGATGTATCTGTGGTTGAAACTGAGCTCAGAAAAACATCGGCAGGCCCGTCCACCTCATATGTCTCTACAGAGCGCTTCGTGTGGAATGTTCAATGGCCTTGTGGACCCATGGAGTGGACTAGCAAGACATTTTTGCATGTATCTATCTCTTGGCCAACTCTTGCCAAGTGGTTGTTTGAAGGAGCTAAGGGGGAAACTGTTTCTAGTTAATTAGTAATTTCCAGTAACATCTTGGGGTAAGAAAGATGATGGTGGGATTTTGCCATGAGTCATCAGAATTGTGGTTGGCATAGCAACATTGCAGCATACTTCCTTTTATATCTCATTTGATTGGCACAATATAAGGTGTATACACACTATCACTGTGCAGTAGTTCAGCAATATATTAATTATTGTTCCATTCTGAATTTTTAAAGGAAAAAAAATCCCAGATGATACCTGGGTCATACCAGAAAGCAATAAAATGAATACCTCAGATACATGAATATTCATTTTCACCTGGCTGATGAGCTCATTTTCCATGACACATTTGGTATTCTGGGGATTTCTGATAACTCTATAGGGTTTCTCCTAGAATCAACTTTGTTTTATTATGTTTATGTAAAACAGTATGGGTCAAATTCTGCCCTAGATATACATGCATAGCTTGCATTGATTTCAATAGGAATTTCATTTGTGTACATAAAGTAAAATTTACTTAGCAATATGAACATGCCACATTTTCTAGGTACTAATAGAGAGGTGAGAGAAATAATCCTGAAATATTCTTCATTCCTGTATGTGTATTTACTGTGTTCAAGATTATTTTATCTTTTATTCTACTTACGGAATCCAAAACTTATATTGAACATAGTTTTCTTTTCATAGCACTTTCAGTGAGTATATAGGAAGAGAGGAAATAACACTGACCCCCAGAGAGAAGGTAGTCATTGCCATGTATTCTTAGGGCTTGTCTACCTTGCCCCGCGGTTTGGATTATAGGGTTGTGAGTTACAGTGCACACCAAAGTGCTGCACTGTAACTCCCTTATGCGGATACTGCAGGCGCAAATTAATAGGTACCTAGTTTGCATTAATGTAGCCCTGTTTCAAGAGGTCCATGTTAACGAAAACTAGGTACTTTTTAGTTTGTACCTGCAGCATCCACATGGGGGAGTTACAGTGAAGCACTTTGATGTGCGCTGTAATTCACACCCCTGTAGTCTGAACTGCAGACTGTGTAGACATAGCTTTATAAAATGTACTTATGTTAGTCATGTTAGAAGCTAGTAAAATGGTAGTTTATGTCTAAAACAAACATTTTAGAGTACTCTCTCCACTGGCTTTATTGGCACATGACATAACTAAGAGTGTTGTGCTGCATATTTTATAGTGTGCTGAGACTATACTGTTTGTAAAGTCATACAAATTGAAAGTGCACCAAACAAAACCTGCAGTCTGAAATGTGCCAAGATAGCATACCTGGCATATGAAAAATGTTGCTTTTGTATTTTGTAAATTCTCAGGTTTTTAAAATTAATTCAGAATATATTTTTCCTGAGCTAATACATCTAGACATACATTACTGCTATACAAGCTTGGAAATATGACAGGTCATTAAAATGCAATGAACATCTTGGGAAGTGCTACAAACGTATGAGTTTGTAAAAGGGCTTAATTCTGGTTGCATTTGCTCCAACTGAAGTTGAAATGTAATGATGAAAAAGTCCTCAGGATTCCCTTTTTTATCAAGATGTGTTACTGTCTTCCCCTGTGTTACACTAAACTATTTAAAAATAACCTGGTAGACCTTACTATCCAAATTATCTGCCACTATGCAAATAGGACAGATTTAATATTCACATAGCATCTACCAACTAGTAATAATTGTAGATCGGATAATTTGTATTCACTTATCTTACCCCTACTGGGGGGACACACACACACACACACACACACACACACACACACACACACACACACACACACACACACACACACACACTCTCTCTCTCTCTCTCTCTCTCTCTCTCTCTCTCTCTCTCATGAGTAGGAAAAATATGCATTTGGCAGCTACTGTTTTCAGACATTTTCAACCACAGTAACACCCATCCACACAATAGGAAGCTTACGTGTTTGCCTGCGTACAACACTTCTTTCTGTGCCTCTGAAAAATATTTACTGTAATTACTAACTAATAAGTATTAGGCCAAATTATGTTCTCCATACACTACTAAACCACTCAGTTGAATGGGTATAAATAAGAGTGAAATTTGATCCATAGTGTCTGAAATATGTCAGAAAAATGTTTATAAGCTAAATGAGCGTGATGAATTAAGAGGCTAATACGGAACTGGAGCAGCTGGACTACACAGTAGGTGGGATGAAGTGCCTCAGCGTGCATTGGAACAGCGGGGCTGGTCTTTGGTGGCTGCTGCAGCCATGCAAACGTCAATGGCTTCTACCATTCCTCACCCTCAATCCATGAGGTTCAATAGCCAAGAAATCAATGTACTGGTGGCTTTTATAGGTGTATCCCCAAATCCCACTCATGCCAATACACAGAGCTCTGCTGTGCCCAGAGGAAATGCACCTACCCTTGTGCATGAGCTCCCCAAATTCTCTCTCTGGCTCCCATGCAGGAACATTGCAGCAGCTCTGCTACACATGAAAACTTTTATTAGTGTGTTGGGGAGGTGGAGAAGGGGAAACAGTATTTTCTCCTTAGTGGAAAGATTATTTAAACTTCATTCTAGCAAATGAATTATCTATTTCTTCTCGTTATACATAGTTTCGGGCATTAATATTATGACACATTACTTCTTTGGCTATTGTGTTTATGTATTCCACTGTGGGGCCTTTTATTCTGTTGAAGTGAGAATAGCCCTTTTTCATTGTTTAGTTTTCCTATTTTCCTACTGGCATCAATCAATACTGAAGTTCAGGATGAAGTGGATTTGACTGACATTTCTTTAGCTAGCTCTCCTAAAATTATTCCATTCAGGAAACCTGAATGTTTGTTTCTAAAAGAAAGTTTATTTTCAGTCCATGTGTTAAAGATCCAAACAAACCTCTCTCCTGATTACAAGAATTAATTTGGATTGTCCCTTACATTATATACACATTGGGCTACATCCCTAAAGGGACGTGCCCATTGCAACACTCAGCATTTCAACATCTAATGTTAAGGGGCTCTGTCATTCAGTGGAATCTACAGAAGTGAGGCATTGAGGCTTCATATGCAATGCAGGGGCGAGAATTAGGCACCTAAAAAGGGATCCACAAAAGCCAGCAAGCTGAACAGGTAGCCACTAGAAAGAGGGGAGAAGAGGAGTGTGGCCCCTCCTTTCAAAGGAAGTTAGGCGCCGCTCTCTGACCTGGAGTTAGGTGCCTGTTTTTCCACTCCGGATTTGTGGCTGTTTTAAACAGTTAGTCACCTAAGCCAGGTCAACCCTTTTTCAAGACAGGAGAAGGTCTGATGCTGCCACTGCCATCGCCCGATTCCCAGGAGAATTCTCCAACCATGGGTAATGGGGTATTTTGGGAGCAGGTCTTTCAGTCTCTCCTGTCTGAAGCTATTCCACTGTGTGCAAATTATTCATGGGTCCAAAATAGAGTGAGAACGACTCTACAGCACAATAGTTGGAGTTTTCACCTGGGAGAGGGAGACTCCAGTCTCCTTGCTTCAATGCATGTTTCATTATTTTTATACAGTGGAACGGTTTCAGCAGGAGACACTGAAAATGACCTGCCTTAGAATATCCTATAGCCCAGTGGCTAGGGCACTTTCCTGTGATGGGGGCAAGAACCAGTCAGCTAAGCACCTGGGGAATGCTCTGTGCCAGCTCAGAGCTCTGGTTCACCCTGTCTGGTGTCCCATCTCCAACTATGGCCTTCTCTGATACTTCAGAGGAAGGAGGGGAAAAATATGTAGGGGAAGCAAATCCCTTCCTGACCCCTGCAGGTGACTGGCTGAAGCCCTGAAGCGTGAGCTTTTAGGAACATAAGCAATAAGAGGGAAGAGACTTACAGGATGGCTGAACCATCTCTCTCTCAAAACTAATTCAGTTGTTTTCCCTCACACTTCCTACTGGGGGGCTGGTTCCAGAACCTGACGTCTCATAGTTAGAAACCTTCATCTAATTTCTAGCCTGAATTTATTCAGGGCTAGTTTATAACCAATTGTACTTGTGCCAACATTATGCTTTTGCTTAAATAGCTCTTCACCCCCCTGTGGTGTTTACTCCCCTC
Organism: Macrochelys suwanniensis; assembly: GCA_033296515.1. Lineage (NCBI taxonomy): Eukaryota > Metazoa > Chordata > Testudines > Chelydridae > Macrochelys > Macrochelys suwanniensis. The sequence goes on from CM065780.1 coordinate 46,932,932, forward strand.
GTGTGCAATCATATTCCCTCACAGCCTTTGTTTTGCTAGGCTAAACCAGCCAAGATCTTCTAGGCGTCTCTCATAAGATAGGTCCTCCATTCCCCTGATCATCTTAGTAGCTCTTCTCTGTGCTTGTTCCAGTTTAAATACATTGTCCTTGAAAACGGGTGACCAGAATTGTACACAGTATTCCAAATGAGGTCTTAACAGTGCCTTGTACAATGGCATTAATACTTCTCCATCCATACTAGAAATGCCTTGCCTGACACATGCCTTTTTTTGCAACTGCATCACATTGGTGGATAATTGACATCCCGTGATTGACTCATATACCCAGTTTTTTCTCTTTCTCTCTTTCATCAGCTGCGTGCAATTGCATATATTTTTGTGTACCTAGATTACAGATGCAAATATGCAATGTGTACTTCCACATCAGGTATTGATGTGTGTAGACATGGAATTATATGTACCTATCTTTGAAAATCTGGCCCCAACTTTTAAAGTCACCACTGCCCAGCTAATGTGTATATGAGGCTACAGAAAGATTGTACCTGATCATTTTGGATAAAGTCTCACCATTTCAGTCATACGAGTTGTGCATTGAAGATGGACTTTAGGCTGCTTTGCTTTGGTACGGGGCTGAAGAATTATCCTGCAATAAGGAAAATAAATGTAACTAAAGAATTGAGAGAGAAATTTTAATCAAAGTGATGTGCATATACTAAATAGGTCTACAAATGAGGCCACTTTTCTAATGATACAATAAATATCCACAAGATTACTGTATGTTTCTGTCTGGTAAAACCGATATTTGGCTGGCAGTTTAATGCTAAGCTTCCTTGAATTAGTGCATTCATGATGGCTTTTCAAAACTCAGGCAGAGGAAATCACTTTTATTTCAGGGCAGTGGATATTTATTCTGACTAGGACTAATTATACCAGTTTGTCTCTCTGTGTCTGCTGCAGATAAATATGATTCCCATCCTGTGAATACGTCTGTGATTCAGTATCTTAAAAGTATTATTTAGATAGGCTGGTCATTCAGGTGAATCATAACAAAAAAGAAAGCTATTTGAAATTGAGTTACATTTTCCTGGTACTCTGAATTTCAAGTGGCAAAACTATCAACTCTGTAAAGATCCTTGGTGAAGTTTCAGAGGTAAATTGGTATGAGAAATGGTGGTTAAGGAGACGGTGGAAATATGCTAGACACCAGCATTAAATGAAGAGTATAAACGTTAACATTTTTTCAATTTCTTAATTCCCTTTTAATGTCTCGGTCCCGGTTTTTTCATTTGCATCTTGAGGCATAAGATGTTAATTATATTATATAATATGGATGTTAATAGTCACATCATGACTATTAATAGGTTTCTGTGTGTTTCATTTCAAGGCCCTATTCCCAGGAGCTCTTGGCTAAGTTCACCTATTGCACAGTTCTAGGAGCAACAACAGTGCAATATAAATAAGAAATAATAGATTGGTTGGGTTAAAACAATTCAAATGCAATTTATAATGGAAAAATATCAAACCATTCTAAAATATGGTTCTTTCAAATTTACCTTCTCGATCCTCCCACAATGAAGAGTTAAAGCAGGACACTTACAGGAAGACTGATCTGGTGAGAGAGATGTCATTTTGGGGTTCTCACAAGTTCTTGCCTGTGCTTCTGGAGAAGTTAAAACAATAGTATCCCCCAATGTATTTTTGCTGCAAGAGGTGTAGGAATATGTCCAGTGGTTCACTAGAAAATATTGCTATAAGATAATATAAAAACTTTTGCTTAACTTTTGTAACTGTTTCTTTTAAGATCTAGCAAAAAGCCTAAGTTCCAAATGTATCTCCTTTCTTTTTGTTTTTAATAAATTTTACCTTTTTTAAGAACAGGATTGGATTTTTGCATCCTCACAGGTTTGTGCACGTTGTTTAATTAGCTGGTGGCAACAGCTAATTTCCTTTGTTTTCTTTCTCAGCTCTTCCGTGGAGGGGGGTGAAAGGGCTTGAGGGTACCCCAAAGGGAGGAATTCACAAGTTCAAAGGGTTCCTGGGTTCAAAGGGGTTTTTTTGCATTTGGGTGCTGGCAGAGTTTACCAAGCCAAGGTCAGAGAAAAGCTGTAACCTGGGGAGTTTAATACAAGCCTGGAGTGGCCAGTATTAATTTTTAAAATCCTTGTGGGCCCCCAACTTCTGCACTCAAAGTGCCAGAGTGGGGAATCAGCCTTGACAAGTACTCTCAGGCTGTGCTTGTTGCTGGAGCTCAGAACCTGAGCATGAAGCTCTTGCACAGCAGAATATATAACATGTCTACTTTAACATGACAGTCATTTCAAGAGAAACTACCATGAGAAATAATTCATTTGCTAAGGCCAGAAAGATATTAACTACCTTGACAAAATAATCAACTACTTGACAGATGGGCTCTTGAGATTTAACTTCTATTTTTCTCCCCCAAGTTACTACCCCTCTCCCCCTAATTATCTGACTCCAGCTGTAATCTCTCTCTTTGCAGGCTCAGAAACTCCAGGCAGTAGATCAATGTTTTCTATCCTTGGGTTTTGTTCTAAGAGCTAACACCTAATACTGATTCCCCTTTTGTGCAACAAAGACATTTTATACACATTAAGCAAGGGTTTACTCTCTCAGAAACTCTATACAAATCAAGAAACAACAGGGAAGTTTATTTGCCTTTTTTTAAAGTTTGATTTTAAATGTGTAGTGTCAGATTTTCAGTTGACTTCCATAGAATCACTCTGGATACATCAGATGAGTAACTAGTCCTTTAACTAATTGCTCCTCCTCACCTCCTTTAATTCTTATCTGTATTTAATGACAAAAATATGTACAACAAGCTAAAAAAATTGCCTGGCAACAGAACCCCACATTCAAACTACTGTTACTACTGCGGGAGTAAGAATATAATGAAAGGGTCATTTAAAATTACAACATACAAAAATGCAATCCTCACAATATCATATCTGCACAGTTCCTACCCAGCATAGTGCCTACATAGCATGACCTATCTGGGACTGATTCCAAAGCCCATTGATGTAAATGGACTTTGGATCAGGAGCTTTATAAAATGGATGTACAATGTGTTACAATGTTCTTCATGTGGTCTTCCTTCTTTCTTATTAAAAGTCAGTTGCACTACAAGAAAAGTAGTCAGGATTTTTTTTCTTCATGTCCCTAGTGGCTTTTCCCCCATTCTTTTCTTGCAATGGTTAATACACTGAAACTTGGATGAGTGGACAAAAAGAGATGTAGTATAATGGAAAAAAGTTGGGAGGGGAGGAAAAAAGAAAAGAGAAAGTGTGAGTGCTAGCCGAAGAACAACATATAAACCCAAGCCCAAATAATTGTTTTATGAATCTTTGATTGCTATTAACATTTTTGCAAAACTCAAATGGAAACCTTATTAAAATGGAAAATTGGTGAGATTGTGCTGGAGTTTTTGTTTTAACATATAATAGTTTTTACTTTTATTGTTTCACTGATTATACAGAGAACTCTCAGAAACATTTTCTCTCTCCCTGAAGAAAAGCTTCACTTTTTCTCATTTTCTTTTATATGACAGGAAATTTAGACACAATGCATCTGAATAAGATGAGTATGCCATTGAATTTACAATGGATGACAGCCCATTTTATTTAAGTCCTCCAGAAAATGAATAATTAGTTAATTGTCTTGATCCTAAATGTAGATGGAGTTCAACCTGCTTTATTTTTATTTTGTTATTTGTACATTTTACTTTGTATTTGGGGCCCGGTGTGCTGTTGCGTGCCTGTAATCCCAGCTGCTTGGGAGGCTGCGGTTGGCAGATCGCTCAGGAGTTCTAGGCTGCTGTGCGCTATGTCAATCGGGTGTCCGGTGCTACTGATGGCCTGGCCAGTGGGTGGTTGGAGGACTGGCTAGAACAACACTTCTGACGTGTTGTGATCGGCGCTCTCTCTGTGAGGGCTGATAGACCGATCGATGACAGTGACTTTGAATTTGAAGTTTAAAGCTTGAAATCAGGACATTTGTGTATGATCCTAGAAAGTCTTTAGGTCGACAATAGATTGAAAGACATACTAACATGCACACAATCATTTCATGTGTTTTTATCTCTTAAGTCATGTTTATTTAAGTAAGGGGTGTATAAGAAATGTCACTAAACTTTACTATGCAATGCTCTCAATTATCTGCAGAGGAGAGAATCTGGGATGCTCACAAAACTTTAGTTTCTGTATCCTCTCAATATCTGTTCAGTGTGAAAACATGGAGTTTCTGCCTCTTTCTGGTGAGATCATTAATGAACTACTCTGAGGAAAGAAATTCACTGTGTATGTAAGGATTTGGTGGAAAAAGAGGAGGGAGTTATTTTAGGGCAAGTTATTTTGGGCTTTCATAATACTCCTGCCCCTCATCCTGGTGTGCTCTTTGGATCAGTTGTCTTATTTTAGAATATCTAGAGTGAAGACTGCCAGGGAATTAAACTGTGTTAAAGTGGTCCTTGCAATCTTAGGTCAAACCAGACTATGTCTTTAAAATAAGAGAGAGATCTGAACCAAAACCCTGGGTCTGAGCATTGCTGAAATTCAGCAACATTGGATCTGGATCTAAATTTTTCAGTTTGGCTCATCTCTGTTTAAAATATTACTGTGATGCTCATGCTCTACTCAATCTAAGCTCCCTCCTCTAGTTAGGCATTTTGGGGGATTGGGTAGTGGAAGAAAGCTTTTAAGGTTATCTGTATAAATCATAAAAAAGAACAAAGAGAACAGTACATTTTTTCCCCTTTGGAGGTCACCTTTAAGTTATCCTATAATGTATTCCATTGGAATTTTTTAACTTGCAACATGTTGGAAGTTCCTTTAAAAACTGTAGGACTGAGCGTCTATGACTTAAATATGGTCTGTCCTACTGTAATTGAAAGATTGGAGAATGTGATGGATGTCATATTCATGGTTTAAATGTACTGGGAGAGTTTAGTGTTAACATTGGAAAAGTAATTTAGATAAAAAGGATGGCCCAAATCTTTGCCCAAAATTTGATCAGAACCCCAATGAAAGCTTCTGACAGCTTTTAAATAATTTGGATAATTTTTATATTTCATTTTGATGGCTCCGCATTTTCTGATCCCTTTTAACCAAACCCTGCAACAGAAGCACCAATTTTTTATTTTTTTTTAATTGGGACTATCTCATTTTATGCCCTGTACAGAGCCAAGCACACTGGTGCTTAATAAATAAAATAATTACCATAATTATGAGTAAGGGGGGAAAAAAACTCCAACAACTTTTCTTATGACATTTCAGGCCCTACTGAAAGCAGAAAAAACATGGAGCCTTACTGAATCTCCAAACCTTCCTCATCCAGCACTCCTCATTGGCTGATGGGAATATAAATAATTTTTAACTTTGTAAACAGTCACTGTATCAGTGGAAGGGTTCTAATGGAAATCTAAAACAGAAATACAACTGGTTTTCCTCAGTCTAATAAAACATTTTGGGATCAATGTATGATCAACACAGCACCCCGCCCCCCCCGCCCATGCAACATATTCCTCTGCTTTATTCAAACACTGTATGTTCAGAGGTGATACATAAAATATGAACCTATTCATTACAGCCTTCTTGTCAAGGCTAGTGACATTACTGACTGAACTTCCTCCGAGAAGGCAGCTTGCAACAACATCAGATGAAGCCAGAGGTTCCAGCTCATTGCTTCTACTAATTAACATATGTTTATGCATATCTTATCACAGCAGAAAGTTATGAATTAGTATGTGGGAAGCAAAAGATGAAGAAGGCAGAGAGAGTGAACAATGTGGAATGGCTGAGACAGGTATTACCCAGAATTAAAATTCAAACCTTCCTTTAGATTGTCAGAGAATTTGAAATAACATGCTCAAAAGTGATGATTTTCAAAATGTCTGTAACTATTGGGGCAAAAATAGTATCTAAGAGAGACTAATACAGTGGGTAAGATCCACAAGGGAATTAGGGTCTGTATTCACAAAAGGACTTCAGTGCCTCACTGCAACTTCAGGCACCTAAATCCCCAAATCAGGCCCCCCTGAGATTCATAAAGCCCCTGCGCAGCTGCCTCCAAGCCCTGTAGGTGCCTAAAACTCACTTGGCACCTAAATTTTTGTAGCAAAAGTTTCTTCCGCACCTATTTTTCTGCCTGTGGGCAGGCACACTGTAGCCCCAAGTGCCTAAGCCCCAGAGAGATGCATGAACCAAAGAAAGAAAGGTGTTTCTAAAACTGACTTGTGGGTGTGGCCTGATCCGCTAAGTGTGCTCACTTGGATTGATTCCCTATAGGTGAGCATATACAAAATGGCTGGGGGAGGAGGGGACATGGGAGACCCCCTATTCAATTCCCTTTTCGTCCTGAAGATCAGGGATCTGCCACTTCTCAAGTGAATGTCGTAACCACTGGGCTATAAGATATTCTGATGTGGGGCTCCCTCAGCCTCTACTGTTGAATCTGTGCCACTGTGAATAAATAATGAGTGTCATTGGGCTAGAGAGAAAGAAAGCATGAGAAAGACTCTGTAGCTGGGTGGTTAGAACATTCATTTGGGAGGTGGGAGACTCAGGGTCCAGGTCTCCTCCTCTAGTAACTTTAAAAATATTTATCCAAACTCACCTGAGAGGTGGCAGATCCATGTTCAGATCTGTTCTCCCTCTCAGGCAGAGGCTGGAGACTTGAACTGGGCCTCTCCCACATCCCAAGTGAGTGCCATATCCACTAGGCAAGAAATGTTGTGGGTGGGCCTCCTCCTGCCACCACCCAAAACACAATAGGCATGTAACCCCAAGAGAATGGTTGCAGCTGAGAATCCCAAGTGGAGGGAGGCACCTCTCTGATGCCTGGACATCTCCATCTCTGAGAGAGGGGTGAGGTTTAGCATCTCCATTGGCTAGCTTAGGTAAGGAACCACTCAGTGTTCTGGCTTTTGGGAATCCCATTCGGAGGTGCCTATGTTTCCCCATTCGTAGTATAGGGAGCCTAGGTGCCTGACTCAGGCTTTGTTAATCTCATTGATTGTCTAGACATCTAAAAGGTAGGCATGGCAATGCTTGGCATCACCATGCCTAAATTCCTTCTGAGAATCTAACCCTAAGTGCCTAAGAATGGGATCCACAAAAGCCAACATGCTGAGTGGGGGATTAGTCTAAGATATCCAATAGTAAATGCTGAGGAGGGGTGTGGGTCCTAAGGTCTGCCTCTCAATCGGAGTTAGGCACCTAAAGTCTAAAAGGAGGCACCCATCTCTGCTTGGGATTCATACCCATAAACCCTCTCTTGGAGTTGGACACCTAAGTCCTTACTTCCAAAAGGTGGTGATAGAACCAACCAGTTAGGTGAGCATGCCTACCAGATCACAGGTGAGAGATGTGGGGGGACACCCCATGTGACATTCCTGATGTGGCTTAGGCATATGATACATGGGAGTGCTCATGCTGACTGACAGATTTTTAGGGGACTTTATTGGTGGAAACATGTCATCTAGAGAATTTGCATGCCTACAGGGTTAGGTGACAGCTGAGCAGGGGTTTTGAAGATTTGAATTTTGGATTTTATCCCCTATAGTGGCAGTTAGGCACCCAAATCACTTTGTATATCCAGACCAATGTATATTAAAATATTATTTGGCCTGACTTAATATTGTCCATTATTAATGTTAAATTTTAAATAGTAATGTAAGGGTCTGCTGCAAAATCCTACCTCAGCGCCTCAACGTGGTGCAGCGGTGACCCTGGCCGTCTGACAGCTATGGTAGCGGGGCGTATGCCCTGGTAAGTTTTACCATGCTACAAAGGTGTCGTACTATCCAATGCAGGGAGGAGGGTTGCTCTCTCAGAGGAAAGAGCGCTTTTCCTTCTCCTTAGAGGTTGAAGGCTAGCTAAGCTTGAGGAGGTATGCATGCCTGCCCAAACAGCCAGTGGGATGGCTTGAAGTTAACAGCTAAAACAACATGAGTAAATGCACGTTCTACGGTGGCGGAGCGGAAATTGAGCGACAAGAGGTTGCTAAAAATGTCAGGTGCTAGGCCAACATGGAAAACATGGAACATGGAAAAGGACAATCCTTGCTGTGTGTACTTACAATTGTAGGTCACTGGCAAAGGAGGAAACTTTAAACCATCTGATGGAGAAGAAAAGGATAAAATGCGATATTCTCGGTGTCTGCGAAACCCGACGAAAGAAGGAGTTGGAAGTCAACTGGAAGGATGGAAGTGCTGTGAGGCTCGGAAAGGGAGATGGCGCTAGAAATGTTGGAGGAGTTGGATTTATCGTCAATAAAGATTGGTCTTCGAAAGTCATATCATGCCAGCTAACATCATCACATATTGGTGTGCTGCATCTTCAGATGGAGTCAAAAGCTACCCTCAAGGTCATCCAGGCCTACGCTCCCACAAGTGCAAGTGAGGACGAAGAAGTGGAAGAATTCTACCGAGAGCTTGAAAGAGCTCTCGCGCAAAAGTCCACTTACACTGTCACGATGGGAGACTTCAACGCCAAGGTCGGGCGAGGGAAAGCTGGCGAAAAGTTCATAGGGAGATACGGCAGCAGCAAAAGGAATGAAAGAGGAGAGAGGCTGGTAGCGATGGCAGAAATGAAAGAACTGTACATGGCAAACACCTGGTACAAAAAGAAGATCTCAAGAAGGTGGACATGGATCGCACCAAACGCAAAGAGTAAGAATGAAATCAACTATATTTTAGTCAATAAAAGGCGCATCGTTCAAGACGTTTCTGTGGTGCAGCCATTCAACACCGGCAGTGACCATCGCCTGCTTAGAGCGAAGTTGATTTTCGACGAAGCGGTGGAAAAGAAGGCGTTACAGATGGCAAACAGGAAACAGCAGCTGAAGACATTTGATGAAGCAAAGCTGAAAAAAGCAATTTCTGGGTTTGACTGGAGCCAGATGGAAAAGTGTGATGAGGACTATAGTATCTTTGCTGACAAGTTGAGATGTTGCATAAAAGCAGCTGAAATTAAAAAGCTGAAGAAGGCGAAGGGAAGAATCTCGATTGAAATGAAAAGCTTGTTGGAGAAGCGGAGAAACATGAAAAGGAGCTCGGATAACAACCTCGAGTACTCCATTCTGTGCAAGCTTATACGGCGAAAACTGAAGGATGACTTCGAGAACTTCCGGAAAGAAAAGCTCCTTAAAACAGCTGAATCATGCAAGAGCCTCAGGACATGCAAGCGGGAATTGACGCAGTATAGATTGAGCGTAACAGCATTGAAGAACAAGGATGGAGAGACAGTAATCGACAGAGCAGGGATGGAGGAGGTCTGCAAGGACTTCTATACAGAACTGTTCAAATCAAGAATCAACGTCCCCCTCCCAACCCTCGAAGAGTCAGAAGAACGCGTCCCCCCAATAATCGTCAGCGAAGTCCGAAGCGCACTACACCAGATGAAGGGAAAAGCTCCAGGCAAAGATGGAATAACGTCAGAAATGATTTATGCAGGAGGTGAAAAACTTTGGAAGGCCCTCGCTTTAAGATTCAGTCGATATCTTGAAGAAGGAAAAATACCATCAAGCTGGAAGGAGTCGAATACCATCTTGCTTCACAAGAAGGGTGATCGAGAAAATCTTGAGAACTACCGCCCTATATGCCTGCTCTCTCACATCTACAAGCTCTTCACAAAGGTGATAACGAATCGACTTTCGCAGAGTTTGGATGAACAACAGCCGAGAGAGCAGGCAGGGTTTCGAAGAAATTTCAGTACAATCAACCATATATTTACCCTTAGCCAGCTCCTAGAAAGAGAGAGGGAATACAAACTCCCGCTGTGCATTGCTTTCGTCAACTATGAAAAGGCCTTCGATAGCGTTGAGTTTAACGCAATATTAAAGGCGCTCGCAGAGCAGGGCATTAACACGCAGTACATTAGTTTGTTGAAGGAAGCAAATACTGGATGTACAACAGACGTTACTCTCCTTGAAACTCCCCTCCGCATCCCAATCGAGAAAGGCGTAAAGCAAGGAGATACAATTTCACCGAAACTATTCACCGCCTGCCTCGAAATGGTTATGAACAAGATCAATTGGAGGAGTGGTGTCAACATAAACGGAGAGAGATTATCTCATCTCAGATTTGCAGACGACATTGTACTAATTGCCGAAAGCACCAACCAACTGCAGAGCATGCTACGAAGACTCGACAAGAAAAGTAGTCAGGTTGGCCTGAAAATGAACCGCTGCAAAACGAAATATGCGATCAGACGTCTTACAAAAAGCCCGAATAACGGTAACAGGAGAAGACATCGAAGAAGTGGAACAGTACATATATTTGGGCCAAGAAGTTAATATGCGCCAAGACCTGAACGGAGAACTCTCGCGAAGGATTCGGGCAGGATGGTGTGCGTTTAATTCCATCAAGGACGTCCTCAAAGGAAAAATTGACAAGACCACACTTAAAAATATTTTCAATTCAGCAGTGCTGCCAGCCATGCTGTATGGCAGTGCAACGTGGGCACTGATGAAGAGAGAAGAGCAATGGCTGTTGGTAGCTGAAAGGGCAATGGAACGAACTATGTTGGGAATCTCCCTTCTGGATCGTATACCAAATGAAATCATCAGAGAACGCAGCGGTGTGAAAGATATTGTCGTGGAAAGCAGACATAACAAGATGCGATGGACGGGCCACACAGCACGGCTCACGGATAACAGGTGGACCGCAATCACTGCTCAGTGGTACCCGCGAGAACAGAAAAGACCCCCCGGTCAGCCTCCAAGAAGATGGGAAGATGACATCGTTAAACGTTTCGGACGAACGTGGAGAAGAAAGGCAAGAGTGCGAGAAGAATGGCAGACGTGTTGTGATCGGCGCAGTCTTAACGACAGCTGAAGTCCGATCGATCCAGGTGATCCAGGTGAATGTAAGGGTAATGATAGATATATCAGCTTCCCAGTCACTGAAACATATTCTATGATACTCAGTGCGGGTGATTATACCATTTCAAATAGTCCATAAGCAAATCTTGGCAGCGCAGGCAACTCACATTACAACCACATCTCAACAAGTCCACATAATCTTCATTTGTCTTCCGCATTATCTCTAACTATGGTAACAATACAATACAGAACCGGCTCGAGCCCTCACCCAGTAATCTGGGAAAGTTACACATCATCCCCTGGGTACCTCTCAGAGGCAATACTTCCCCTCTTGCAAGCACAGTCTGAAGAACAATTCATAATCAGAAAACCATGAGCAAAACACCCACTCCAGAGTACGTTAGGCACTATCTTTTGCCTCAGATTCTTGAGTCCAACAACCAAAAGTTATTTTAACGTGCCCTTCTCCCTCCACTGCACCCCACTCACAGTGTTGTCCTTGGTCAGTTCAAGACCCAGAGTTCAGAAGTGCATCTTCATGAGTTCACCTCCCACCCTTTTGTGTGTGTGTGTGTGTGTGTGTGTGTGTGTGTATGTGTGTGTGTATGTGTGTGTGTATGTGTGAATAAACCTGGCTCGGTCTTGCTCTGACATCAGCTGCTCTGCCGGCCATTCACTTCTCTGCTCTTCCAGCCACCAACAATGCACACCGCCATCTTCTGCTACCACCTACCTCTCTAATGTGACCTCTGCAGGTTAGTTTCCTAAGGTTCCACCCAACTCTCAGAGCTGAAAGTCACTAAGTGGGAAACCTCACTGCTGAAGCAGGCTGTGCAGAAATGCCATCCTACAACCTATATTTTGAATAGTGGGGAGGAGCAGGTTAAACAATGCCTACAGGTTAAACAGAGCCCACACCTCCAGGCAGGAACACCTGTCCCCACCCCCACTGACCCTTTGCAGGGTTCTGGCATCTGAGCGCCCTGCTTAGCAAGTTCTGTTCAGTTGAGGATGACCCCCTCAATCAGGATACATTGGTACAATCCTGCTGCCCTTTACTCATATGATAAGGATAACAACATTTCATTATCTCTGCATTCAAAAGTGATTTGTAACCCAACGCTAGCTAAAATTGGCAAGACAGCTCTGTCTGCTAGATAACTAGGCAGAGTAGGTGTGTTCATGTAAACACAGTCTGGTCCTGATGCCCTTCCCCCTCCCCATCTCATTACTAGCTGTCAGAGGAGAACTTATTCAGACCTTGCTTACACCACTGTTCTCTGAATATCTAAGTTGTTATAGACCCCCACTCCTGGGTGATGCTCCAGTACAAAAGAAAGATAGGAACTCCTCAAATAAAAACTGTAAGCCATCGGTTCAAGCAGGAGGCATCATGAGCCAGCCTTGCTGTAGAACTTAGAAGCCCCTTAATGCTTCCAGCAACCAGATCATATCTCATGAGAGGTGGAAATACTCTCATATGTACAAAATAATGTTAAAAGTGTAACGACAAAAGGATTTCAGAACCTTCAGTTCTGAGGCGAGGAAGGTAATGATGGTCTGTCATAACGTATATCTTCAGAGAAGAGCAATTATAGTTAAGTAATTTGCTCTTCTCCAAAGATATAGATTTGTCAGATTCCCCTCTTGGAGACTAAAAGGCTCCGGGGATGGTTCAGTAACACAAAGATATATATGGTAATGATAATGAGATATAGAAACAGGCTGCAATCAGGAGCCTCGTCAAACAAATTCTTCCCAGTGTGAGTTTGACAACATATTTTTGACTGGTTAATTCATCTTCTAAGGGCTTCCCAGCATTTCAGGTCATGTTCAGGTGTATAAGTTTAGCCAGTTTTGTCTCTGAAAATAGCAGCCTCCAACATCAGGCTGTTGTGAGTGGAGTCAGAGTAACAATGGTGTCTCTACATAATAGATAGTTCCTATGTACCAGCTTTTGAATAATTGGATTGGTATTGGAGTATTACCAAACTTCCTTCACCCTCTGGTCCAGAATAAGGTGGACAAGAGAGCCACTTCCAAGTATATTAGTCTAAGTAGTCTTTTATACAAAAAGACTGAAGCTCAGGTCCTCTGAGATAGAGGGAAGTGTATCCCCTTGGGTATCCCCTCTTGTATAGTGAAGAAATGCTTTATTTGTAGAGGAATCCCTCACTTCATCTCTGTCCACCTCGCCCTTCTGATCATTTTTCTCTGGACTATCCCTCTGCTCTCTGCAGACTTTGCATAATGTGATATAATTGCAGGAGGTGTGAGTGTTGAAACTGCTGGAGTAGACTACGAAGAGCAAGTGTTTTGATGGCATCAGTATCTAATGTCATTATAGTGATTGTATGGGGTACTAGTCTTATTTCTGATACTCTTGGAGCTCCCACTGCACTGACAGCTCAGAAGAACCTTGATGTTGGAACATGGCTTCCATGTGCCCAAGTCATTGCTTATGTCTACAGTGCATCTGGGAGTCAACAGACCTGTGCTAGTGAGGCTCATATTAGTGTGCTAAAAATAGCTCTGTAGGTGTTGTAGCTTAGGCTGGAGCTTGGGCTCTCAAGCACAGCCCATTTCCCCAGGGCTTGAGAACCTGAGCCACAAGGTCAAAGTGCTGTATACACAGCTATATTTAGTACACTAGTGTGAGCCCCAGTAGCATGCTTCTTTTGGAAGGCTAGGAAGTTTGATTCCAGATGCAGTGTAATTTGTGAAATTCTGAAAGTTGTAGCAGTCTTGTTGAAAACAGATTTTGGTCTGATAAATATCTCAGAATTAGCAACTTTTGTGACATTGGCATGTATCTGTATTTTATTTGTTTTATTTTTAAATCTGCTCATGACATGAGCATGATTATTTTCCCTTTACTAGAAATGACCATCTCCCATCAGGTCAGGGCAGTGACCAGGGACGTGTAGGGAGAATGAGTGAGTAAGGGCATGGTGGTGAAGGCAGGCAGGAAGATTGAGGAGAAGGGTCAGGGAGTGAGAATGTAGGGCATTAGGGGATTGTGAAGAGAAGGAAGACAATATGATATGTAGGAGGTAGGAAAGTGTGGGGCAGCAGGGACGGAGAAGACAGCGGGGTACTGGGCCAGTCAGGGTAAGAGACTGGGTTTGGGACAGGAGGCTAAGAAGGTACCAAGAAGTAGGAGTAGGGTTAACACTGTGAGAGGAGGGGATGGGAGGGGTGAAGGAAAGTGAAGTGGGGAATGGAAAGGAAAAGAATGACAGCTTCCACACCTGGAAGATAGGAGAAGGAAGTGCAGTCCACTCACAGGCAAAACTCCCCACTGCAGGATCAGGCGAGCTTTCATTAAAATGGCAGCACTACACAGAGGAAAGGCTTAACCTGCAAAATTCAGATCTGGGTTTGCAACACTCCCAAATTCAGGTGTGTTGGGATCTGTGGTTTAAGTTCAACCCCTTATAAAGAAAAGGGACATTTGAAAAATTCAGATTTTGATTCAGGTTAAGAAGATCTCTACAATTTTGGGTGTTCAGATCAGGTCAGGGGTGGATTACTGCACTCTGTTGAGACTTTGTGGTTGTTTACAATGGATTATTAGAAGGATCCCAACTGACGGGATACCATTATAACTCTTTTGGTTAGGAGTGTGTACAATGCCTAGTATAGACTTCAGTTCTAGTTCTATGTAAACACAAAGCCACTATGAAATCTTGGTAAATTAATGTTTATGTTGCTAAAGGTCAAGTGCAGTACTTACATTTTTGCATTTTAATTTTAGCTTTCCGTTGTTTGTAATATCCATTTAGCAGTTTGGAGATAAAGAAGATTTTCAAAGACACAAAGGGCAGTTAGAATATAGATTTTTCATGGGAGCCTTTCCCCAACAATCATTCCTGCATTTGGTTTAGTGTCTGTTTTGAGGGGATCTGAATATTTTATGGGCAGACTTAGAAAAACTGGAATGAGGTACGCCCATCCAGAGAGGGGTATTCCAGAATCTCCCAAATATGCTTCAGAGCTGATGGGCTCCTCTCTGGTGATTGAAAGGCCTCTATAGTTACCATCTCACTTTGCCTACGTAGCTAATATGTAGAGCCTGCCTTTCACAGAAAGAAATGCCTCTCCCTGAGCCGTGGGCAAGTGAAGACAGTGTTTCAAATACAAAGACGATGCCTCTACCGACTTCTACATAACTAGACTTGTCCCAGTCAGAACTATTAAAGGGACAATAGATACATATACTGTAAATGTATCCATGTCAGTCCCTTCTTTGCATCTCTCCCATGGATCCTCCTGCTCTATCACTTCAAATTTAAGCTTCCTCTCTTCTCTTTTAAGCACCTCCATATGTTCAGTTCTACCTGCTTCTCCAGCCTTGTCTCTCACCATGTCATTCCCTACCTCTCCACTCTGCCCATTAGAGCCGGTCAAAGAAAAACATAATCCACAAGTTTTCACAAAATAAATAAATAAAATTTTAAAAATTGAAATTGCAAACTTGTTTTCACTGTGAAGTGTTCAAAAAGGAACCATTTTTATTTCCGTGGGGCCTGGCATCCACTCCATATGCACAGTCATTGGCTATGCTAACTTGTCACTAGCTAGAACAATCCCCTATGGATGAGCCTGCTGGCCTAGGGATCGGTGAGGAGTCTTGTGTTCTGTGCCCACTCCATCACACTCCCTCCCCACCCAGAGCCATATCAGACATACACCCCTGCATTCAGATTATTAGCCTGAGAAGCTGATAGTGATGTCCATGGTGAAGGAGAAATGAGAGGGCTTGAGGGGAAAGATCAAGAGCCCAGTTAGCATCTGGCCTATTGCTCCTTACAAAAGGTGTAGGGAGAAATATAGATAGAGCTTCAGTCTGGTTGCACCAATGAACAATTGAACTAAGGGTTCAATTCTCATATCTAAACTTTGTAATTTGATTATACCCAGAACACACTTCATATCCCACCCTACTAAGAGCAATTTTATTTTATTGGCTGAAATATAGTTGTTTTTGTATAATTATCATGAGTTACTTTCTAAGCAAGTTGTGTGAAGTAGGTTATGAATCACTACCTAAATGTTGTTCAACTCTCCTCAACTCAGGATTGCCCTCTTATAGAACCTTT
The DNA here is from genome assembly GCA_033296515.1 of Macrochelys suwanniensis. Lineage (NCBI taxonomy): Eukaryota > Metazoa > Chordata > Testudines > Chelydridae > Macrochelys > Macrochelys suwanniensis. Next base: position 46,948,870 of record CM065780.1, read on the forward strand.
TTCTCCCAACAGCCCTTTTTGGGGCTGGGCCTTTAAATTGGGCACTGGCAAGAAGCTGCAGCCTTAAAGTGGCTATTTTGCACCTGGCTACTGTATTTTTCTCACTTCCAGCTAGTAAATAATCTCTACTCTTATGTCCCTCTCCCTTTGTTTATTGTTGAAAAGATGGCACATTCCCACAGCAGTTCCCAGAGGGATTCTCTTGAAGGTACTGGGATTTTTACTCAAATAAACAAACTTAGCCCCAACATTTATGTTCATTTTAAAATCTTTCTTCAGATCACCTCTTTTAAAGGTGTTTTTTTTCTGTCTGTTTCTTTTTTAATTAATCCATATATTGTTGGGGAAGGCAGAACAAAGTCACAGTGAATGTTACAGCTTCACCTGAACTCTCAAAAATATTAAATCCTGTAAGCCAATTGCTCCTTTCAGTGATGAACTACCTGCTGACTATATCTCCCAAGGCACCTGTTGTAGATACTCTGGTTTCTCTGTTTTGTGACATAGAAAGTAGGACAATGTGTGCACTACAGTTGTTTAACATTGCACTAACTCTGAAGAAGATAATGATTCTTCAGCAGATGAGACAGTACAGGAAAAAACCCCAAAATATGAGTAATACCATCATGCCAACGGACTTGCTTATGATGACAAATTATATGGAACTTCTGTTACGGACATGACCTTGAAGTACAGAGAACTCCTTTGCAAACTCAGATCTGTAAGTGATACTTTAGTTTTTAAATCTTTCTATGAGCTGCCTCTGTGTGTCACTTTGTCTCTTGCACTGGTCCAAATGAATTAATGGGGTATTCATGTAAATGTTGCACTTATGTACAAATACAGGAGTATTAGTTAATGGGAGCTAACAGTAAAGACTTGTGCTTTAGAAGAAGAGAAATCTCTAAGCTGCTGCAGGCTATATTCTCCTCTTGTTCTGTGGGGGAACAAGGACACGGGCAGACAGCATTGAGAGTCTCATTTTTTCAGTGGAATTGGCAGCAGCAGTGCAGGGTAGACACCTACTACTGCCTGAAGTAGAGAGAGGAGTTAGGCTAACGTGACTTCTGGGGCTCCTACATCTCAAAGAACGGTAAGCTGGATGAATGGAGTAACCGGGCCACCAAGCCTCTTCGGTTCATGCTGGAGAAAGCGGGAGGTGCTAGACACAATCCAAACTGCATTTTTTTTTAACAGCAGTGCAGAGTACAATGGAACACATTTTTTCCCCACTCCCTCTTAAGTCCTTCTGCTCTGAACCTGCAGTTACTTAGCCGCTAATCACTCTTGTCTTCACAAGGGGAACCTTTAGTGATCTAGGGCAGAATGATGCCTTAACTTTTAGTGAGCTTATACTAGTAACTAGCAGTTAAACAAAAGTTTGCTTTTAGGTAATGGGATGGCTAATGTAATAGGTCTTTTCCGTCTCTGATTTCCATGACTCAGTTGGTGGGTGGATACAGGTATGTTGACTCTTGGCATACTTGAACCATATGCGGATGCCGATCTTAATTTTTTTAAATAGAAACTGAACATTTCTATTACTTCATCTTTAATAGACATGCTACTTGTGATAAAACCATATTTTTTCCCCTCTGTGTTGGTAACACCTTCAAAACTGTAATCCTGTACCCCATCTGTCATCTTCTCAGTCTAACATAAAAACATCAGGTAAAAAATAGTTATTTTTAAATGCAATCTCTATTTTCTTAGTCATACTGTGCCAAAGGGGATAGTCAAATAGACTATCAGATAATGTCTATTTTCAGTTTCTGATTTTGAGAGTTATTGGTCCAAATTCTGCTCCATTTCACTGGGATAAATTTGAAGTAATTTCATGGAAACGGAGCAGAATTCAGTCCATTTTATGAATGGGTTTGTAGTTTTGTTCCATCTGACATATTTAAATGTTTGGATATCGAAAAACGACTCATATTAAAATTATATAGACAAGATTCATTTTATCAGAAGAAAGTCAAAACATGTTTTCAGACTTACCTTTCTGTGGGCTTACAGGGCCCAAATGGTAGCAGAACCTATATTGTTTCCTGTGCATCATTTGGACCACAGTCTTATGAGCAATACCCCTTGTGGAAAAAGTCTCTCTCAGTCTATGGCCTTTTAATTAAGAATTCCAAGCAGATTGGATCAAAACACCCATCCTTCATACCCTCTTCTTAGAAGTTGATACGTGTGTCACTTCTTTTGGACGGTCTGCATAAAATTCATAAACAGTCTAAACCCATGTGGGTTGTAGTAAAGACAGATTAAAACAAAAAGTCTGCATAACATATTTTAAACTGAAATAGGTACACTCTGTCTTGTTGTGGGGAATAAACAATATATTAAGTTTCTCAATAGTGCATCCTTTCTACTGTTTCACCTTTTCCTAAAACCCTTTAGCCAGACATTTTTGCCAAAGACACAACTTTCATTTGCAAGTATTTCGCTTTCCTTCTTGTCTTTGTGGGCTCCACCAGCAATACTTCAGAATCATGTTACTCTGATCCATTGTCTCATGACTTCCTTCTTGTATTACATCTACATTGGTAGAAATAATATCAACAGTCCATTATGAAATGTAAATTGTATCATTTTACATCCATTCAGGCTGTATTTGCTGCACTACAGAAACAGTTTGTGGTTCCTGTTTTACCAGTATCACTTCTACAATGTAAAATATTTCGTTTGAAAGTGTATTCAGATAGTAGTGATCTCCTATCTGTACATTCTCCTGTCCCAAGCACTTTTACTTTTTTCTTCTAGCCCAACAACAATGCTTTTGCATGGCACCTGTCCCGGGTATTACTGATAACCTAAATCCAATTCACTTCCTTCCACTAAAGAGGTAAGGATCATGTTATCTCATAATTCACCTCTAACTGTATATTATATAATAATCTATGTTAAATAAATGTATTGATAAATTAACAGCAATCTGCCAATAAGTTTAAATGAATTTATTATTTGCAGTGGAGGGAAAAGAAATAATTCTGTTGCATGTATTAATGCTAATTACAAAATTAATTCTAAAGTAGGAAGCTCATTAAGATCAACCATTATTCCCATGGTATGAAAGATTTCAAAGGTGGAATCTACTCCTCATAATCCACCTTCTATCTTTCTCTCTCCATACACATACTACTATTTTGAGATGAGTATACAGGCAATGGTAGAGTACATAAAAGTCAACTTCCCATACTTGGATGGCTAAATGAAGGCACTGTCAGTCAGGTTGTTAATTTTAGCTTCCACATCTGAACATATTCTAAATAAAAAATGATTTATTTCAAGTTACATTACAATATTGTAGAATTTGCCATTTTAAGTCAGTCAGAATATACTAGCTGACACTAGAATACTCTCAAATCTGAAACTGTTTGTTATTAAGTACAGAAACTTAATAGTGTAATGAGTGTAATGAAGCTTCTAGACCATACATGAGAGAGAGTATGTCAAGAAAACAAAGGCAACAGTTCCCAACAAAAATGCTGAAGTTCTCCATATGTTCTCTTTCCCAAGAGGATTTTTTAGCCGTGTTTTAGATGCATGAGTTAGCAATGAGTTTTGAAAGAACAACTTATACCAATAAAATTTATAATTGACTTTTCAGTTAATTAATACCAGTACAGAATTTCCCATATTCTTTTTAGGGAACACCACGAATACCACAGTAGCATTATCTATTTGGCAAAGGCAATATTATATAGATTCATATGCTAATCCGGACAAATTGGAGAAATGGTCAGAGGTAAACAGGATGAAGTTTAATAAGGACAAATGCAAAGTGATCCACTTAGGTAGGAACAATCAGTTTCACACATACAGAATGGGAGGAGACTGTCTAGGAAGGAGTACGGCAGAAAGGGATCTAGGGGTTATAGTGGACCACAAGCTAAATGAGTCAACAGTGTGATGCTGTTGCAAAAAAAGCAAACTTGATTCTGGGCTGCATTAACAGGTGTGTTGTGAGCAAGACACGAGAAGTCATTCTTCCGCTCTACTCTGCGCTGGTTAGGCCTCAACTGGAGTATTGTGTCCAGTTCTGGGAACCGCATTTCAAGAAAGATGTGGAGAAATTGGAGCGGGTCCAGAGAAGAGCAACAAGAATGATTAAGGGTCTAGAGAACATGACCTATGAAGGAAGGCTGAAGGAATTGGGTTTGTTTAGTTTGGAAAAGAGAAGACTGAGAGGGGACATGATAGCGGTCTTCAGGAATCTAAAAGGGTGTCATAAGGAGGAGGGAGAAAACTTGTTCATCTTAGCCTCTAAGGATAGAACAAGAAGCAATGGGCTTAAACTGCAGCAAGGGAGGTTTAGGATGGACATTAGGAAAAAGTTCCTAACTGTCAGGGTGGTTAAACACTGGAATAAACTGCCCAGGGAGGTTGTGGAATCTCCATCTCTGGAGATATTTAAGAGTAGGTTAGATAAATGTCTATCAGGGATGGTCTAGACAGTAATTGGTCCTGCCATGAGGGCAGGGGGCTGGACTGGATGACCTCTCGAGGTCCCTTCCAGCCCTAGAATCTATGAATCTATAATCAATTCTAGTTCCAGGAATCATCACAAAACCAAAATTGTGGAAAGAAAAGAAATGCTAAGTATGAAAGACCTTTGCACAGACTGTTTCTGAGAGCCATTAAGGATAAACTGTACAGTATAATCTTGATGCTATAGCTATAAATTGTCTGTTTTTTAAAAAAACGTAATGTATGAGAAAGCACATCAAAATGGAAATTCCTTCGAATAGAAAAAATGTTGAAATAATTGTATGTCAGTTATACTGTATCTATTGAGTATGTTGTTTGAATCTCAAAGCAGATGAATTAGGTTAGGAGAAAATACACATTTCCTGATGATAAATTGTGAATGTCATCTCCTTTCAATTAAACCAGCATAAAACTGGTTTACATGGGATGAGAATCAGGTCAACAGCTATATATGTGCTGAACCTGATTCTCTACTGATTTGTATTAAGTGTGTTGTATTGCATCTGAGAAAAATGGTTGTAATATGTTGCCAGATTAGCTGTTAATTTACACAGGGGAGCAGTAACAGCCTACTGTCACATTCACATGGAAACCAGTGGAGAAGGGATGGGGAATTCCTCTGATGCTTCTGACCCTTGTTTCCATGTGAGAGAGGTTTGCAGTGAGCGTCCTACTTGCATACAGATCATGGGGACATGACTGGGCCCAGAATGTTGCCTGTAATAAAAGGAAATGCTGTTCTAGTCTCAGGATGGCATTCATAGTGGGATGGCTTTTCTCAGCAATACAAGCTGTTGTTTACTTACTGTAATCCGAGTACTTAGAAAATAAAAGGGAAAAATAATACTTGACTTGTGTCAGTGTTCAGAGCAAAACATCAAAGGGCATCATTTTTATCAATACTAAGCCTTACTGTCTTCTCAGGTGTTTCATTTTATCTGGTTGTGGAAGCTTTTTCCTACTATTTATTTTACAAGCATTTTACAGGCATTAGAGGATGAGCCCAGACTAAATTGCCTGTGTCAGTTTTGAGTAAGACCTGGTTCTTTCTCTCTCTCTCATGTTTCTCCTCTCTGTGCCCTAGGATTGCTCTCTCAAATATTATCCCTCATTCAGAATATTGCAATTTGTGCGACTTCACTTGGAGATTCACATTCTTTGTTTGCTTCATGCTGTTTATAAAAAAACAAAACAAACAAACAAACAAAACTACAGAGCTTTATTCTCCCCTCAGTGCATGCACAGAACTTCCATTAATGTTAATGGGCGTTTCATATGCTCATTAAATCATAGAATCAGTTGGAATAAAAAAGAATTCTAATTGGTCCATCTTTCTGCAACATGGCAGGGTTCAGTTCATTATCTGTAAACCAGCCCTAATAGGCAGCATCACATCTGAAGTCCAGCCAGGAATATCTCCAGTGAAAGTAATTCCATGACCTTTCTTCGTGGTTTTCTCCAGTGCCTGAGGGGGAATAAATCTCTTAAAAATGCAGTTCTTCTTGTTCCGAGGGAAAAGGTAGAGCATCTGGAGCTGACTGTCCTTTGTGTTACTTGTATGTGGCTGTCTTCACTCTCTGCTTCTCTTCCACGGTTCTGAACAATGTCCTTTAAATTCCCCTTCTTGGACCGATAGACTCATCCTGAAAGTAATGAAATAGAAAATGTCCAGTGACAAGGAGTCCAATGCATTTATAAATCCCATTTTAACTACCTTCAATCAGTTTGTCTCTGTTGTAGTTTCTAAGCCATTGCTCATTGGGGTCTGATGTTCCTGAAAGGAATTGTGTATGAGGCAGGCCCAGTGGACCCAATTGTCCCCTACGATCCAACTGCTTTGCTCCTTTCTGAAGGTTCAATCAGTTTAAAGCTGGTTAGCCAGGTGTCTGGGAATTTCCTGTTGAAATCATTTGGCTTGCACATGAGGATTTTAGTAACACAAGCTACTTCTATGTTCTGCATATTTTAAAAAAAGTGGTGGTGGTGAATTGTGTGCTGAATCAAACCCTATGCAAAGCAGGAGCAGTCCCTGATGTAAGGGGAGCACAGTAGTTCTGAAAGTTATTGACCGTTGCATTGGGTGACAAAAACCCAACTGGACTGGAATGCTCAGCTTTCCCACCCACATTGTCTGACCCTAAAAATACACACTTTTCATGAAATGTCCTTTTACTCGAATAAAAAAATTACTAGTAATATCACCTCTGTGGTGCTTTACCTGGTCAAAATTCAGTACAGACATATGCAGCTCAATTGGACCTTTGCTGACACCATTTGTAGATCAAGATTGTCTCCATTGACTCAATGGAGATACACCATTGTTAACCTGAGTGAGAGGAGAATCGGGTCCATTCATTATTTAAGGTGGAATTTATAAAGGTGTTCAGCGTTGACCTAAAAATCAATGGTAAAACTTCCATTGCCTTCCTGCAAGCAGGGTTAGGTCAACACTGAACACTTCGGATAATCCTCCCCCTTTCATGTTCACAACTTCCCTGTGAAACAGGTGGTAAGTAGTATCATCCCCATTTACAGATGGGGAACCCAAAGCAGACACGTAAAGTTACTTATCCAAGATCTCACATCAAGTAAGAATTAAAACTCAAGGATTCTTTCTTCCAGTCCTGTGCTTACAGTGCCTTAGCTCCTCCCCAGATATTTACTATTTTCCCTTCAGATAATATGTATGTGGTGTCAGATTCTCCTCTCACTTACTGCTAGCATCTGTGGAGTTTCACTAGTGTAAAACTGGAGTAAGCAAGATACAAATCAGGCCCTAACCAATATTTTAGTGTCCTATCTGTCCTAGTTTAATATAGGTTTGTCCTGTATATTCATGTTATAATTTATGCCAAAATCAGTAATCACAAATATTCAGTAAAACTAGGAATACAGTTGTTGAAATATGCACTGCAATCTAATGAGGATTATTACCTATTGTATGTTGTATGTTTATTACCTCAAAACATAATAAAAGTTAATTTCACAATTTAGCAATGAATTAATGAACAATTATTTTTAAGTGCTTCTCAGTTTTCTTAAGCAATTATGATTACAGTGATGCTAAATAGGACCTGTGAAATTGCATGCCGATTTTTATGAAGCTATCTGAGCTGAATGTATAGGCCTTTAGCCATGTAACTAGCATTAAATGAGTTAAGAATGTACCCTGTTGAATATAATATAGGTTGGTGATTAAAAATGCTTGTAGTGTGGCTGAATAATTTCAAAGACTTTTTTTTTTTTTTTTTTTTTAGAGAAATGAATGCACAGGCATATGATCTTGCCAGGAAGCCTTTATAACCTGCAGTTCCAGCCTTAATAATTTTACAAAATGTAGGGCCTGATTCTTCACTACCATGTACATTTGTGTCATTATTTACACCAGTGCAAACGGAATCTAATGTTGGTGTGTGTGATGGGGTGGACTAATGTTGGAGGCCCCTTGTTGAAGGCCTCACATCCCTGCCTCACCCTGCCCCAGAAAAGGGCAGTAGAGAGGTCCTCCAAGTTGTCCAGAGTGGCTGTGTGGGAAGCAACCAATCAGAGGCTGCAGGGAGCAGCCACTTGGGGCCCAGCAGGCTAGTATAAGAATAGCTGCAGGGCTAGAGTGAGATCAGTTCCTTGCTAGAGTTGGAGGAGAGTGGATGGTGCACCTGGCTGGCTGAGGGAGCTACAGAATCTTGGACAGAGCAGTGCTGGCAGAAACCAGGGGAATGCAAAGGAGTTCTGGGCTGGAGGCTGGGCCTCAACAAGGACAAGGCACCAAGGTAAGGGCAAAGAATGTGCTGGGGCCATGGGGAAGTGGCCCAGGGAATTGTAGTAGTGATGCAATGTATTTAAAGTGATATGGTGAACAGCTGCTATGTCTAGGATCCCTGGGCTGGAACCCAGAGTAGAGGGCAGGCCTGGGTTCCCCTTCACTAGCCACTGGGAAAATGGTCTGGACTTTGATATACCTCAGAAGGAGAACTGGAGTCTTAGTGGTCCAGCTGAAGAGCTGGGGCCAGAAATGCCCCAAGAGACTTAGGGCTGGTCTACACTAGCCCCGAAGTTCGAAGTAAGATATGCGACTTCAGCTACGTAAATAACGTAGCTGAAGTCGAAGTATCTTATTTCGAACGTCAAAGTACTCACCCCTGGTCCACACCACAGCGCGCAGGCTCCCCCGTCGACTCTGCCTGCTTCGTTCGTGGAGCAGGATTACCAGCGTCGACGGGGGAACACTTCCTGGTTCGATTTATCGCATCTAGACAAGACGCGATAAATCGAACCCAGAAGATTGATCCGACGCGTCCGACAGAGTAGTGTAGACTAGCCCTAAGAGTCTCCGGGGAGGGAGCCCTGGGGAATATGGGCCCCACACCAGGGCCAGGACTGCTTGGAGAGCAGAACAATTTGAGAGAGTCCAGAAGGGGCTAAGACAGTTCAAACCAGAGTTCTGTGATTGAGGAGCGAGCCCAGGGATATTACTGAGGGCTTTGAGATAGGCCTGGTTGGACTTGTATCCCAGAAGGGGCTTGGTTCCCCCCCACCCCCACATACGGACTGTGTGTGACTTGGCTGAAGGGGTGAGTCAGCAAAGACTCATCACAAACAGAGTGTGCAGGCACATGTTCTGAGACACGGGGGAGGGGGTGCTCATGAGAATAGTGTTTTACACAGATTGTAAATGATGCAAGGTGGAACCGGATTGGGCCCTTAAAGAGGGGTTCTGCTGTGAAGACTGGCTGTGTGACATTGTGGTGTTCCATGTTTAATTGTCTCAGGAATAATTTGCCAAAAAAATAGAAACATGTGGCCAGAATCTCAGCTGATGTAAACAGAGTAGGTTTGTTGATTTCAATGGCGCTATACTAATTGACACCATCTGAAGATCTAGTCTGATTTTTCTGTCACCTCGGCAAACTCAACCTAAGATCTGAAAGTCAAGCTGGGTTCTCTATGCCTCATGCATAATCAGTAATAAAGATTTGGCAGGGTAAATTTTGCTGCCATTAATCTTGTGCACTTTTGTGGTCTTCAGGCTCTGCCCTCAGTTACCCCGGTAAAACCCATTGTCTTCATTGTTGGCCTCTAACCCCTCATGGTCAGACTATTGTCATGTGGGGACAGGTGCCTATAAAAGTCCTATCGTGTGTGTGTGTGGGGGGGCGGGACTGGGGAAAGGTGAGAGAGAGAGAATATGGTAGGTTTTGGGTAGGGAATTGGCTGTTGTGCTGAAGGGAACTTCAGTTTTGATTATTGTCTAATATGGGGAGGATGGAGACAGATGAAGCTCATAAAATTAAATAATAGAAGTAGGTAAAAAGTAACTTTAGCCACCCTCCAATGATATTGCAAGCTGTGCTTGAGAAATTAAAGGAAGAATTGCCTGTTCACCCTTTAGATCTTGTAGGCTCTAAGTCCCTTAGGTGGTAATTGTTGCTGAGGGGATTCCAGCACTGCAGCTAGGATTTATGTGACCTGGAAGAGGTAATGGAGCCCCGCCATTTTCCCTGTAGCCTTATCCTTTCAGAAATACCCTCCCAAAATATTTGACTTTGAGCTTTATCTGTGTCAATACTCATGAAGTTCAGTTTTAAGCTTGAATAGTAGGTTTGTTTTGGTTTTTTGCCAAAAGCAAATTTATAATTTAATTATAAAATTCACAATTTTCCCTCTGTTGGTTAGTTGTCTGAGAGTCAGTATTACTTGAGCTATGTATTTAACCAACACAACAGTAATTGTGAGTATTATTTACTAATTCAGAAATTGTCTGCAGACTAAGGATTTTTCACTGAAGAGATTCATGAATAACTTTACCTAAAGAATACAGAGAATTTCATGAACAAGAAAGAGACTAAATTTGTAGACTACATGATTAATAATGAATTATTCATCCAGCTCTATTACTGATGTCACAACTAGTCTAACAAAGGTATATGTCAAGCAACTGAGAGTGCATTTGCAGACAGTTCTTTAAAATCAGGGCAAGAGGTTTTTCATCAGAGACACAGAAAATGTTCTCATATAGAAAAAGTACTTCCTGGTGTGACTTAATGCCCCTTCCCATTTTCAATCACTTTCTCTTCAGAGAAGTTAGCTAGGCACAAGGTTAATATATTTCAAAACATGATATTTCCCACTGGTGGATTGGATTTGTCAGAGGCTGCATTTACCTACGTGCTGGTTTTGGCTGTGGTATCAGGCTATACCTTCACCTACTGTAAGACTGCTTATCTTAGACCTTAGAGGCAAGGAAATTGAAGAGTCTTTACCAAAGGAAACTTAAAAAAATGTTTTCCTGGCCAGTAGAGGGGAAAGGAGAGCAGAAAAGAATTATATATTGTGCATAAAAAGATCTTGCTCAAGCAAATAAATTTTTTTTTTTAGAGACACAGAGTAGTTTAGGTCACACAGAGAAGAGTTTGAGACAACACAACAGTTTTTAACGTTTCTCCAGTACCACAAATTGCTGAATACAGATAGAAGGCATAAAACATTAAGCCTCCTATAGTCAAAGATATATTAGTTGATTTGTGATTATCGGTTATTAAGGGAGTAAATAAAGTGGAAGAATGGGGAAGGCGAGAGATCGAGGGAAAGAGGTGCTGAAGGAATAGCCGGAGAGCTAGGGAGAGAACAGAGTTGTGAAAGCCATGGGATGACAAGATATCAAGAAGGGATGGTACATCAACATTGTCAAAATGCAGGGAGAGAACAAGGAGGATAAGAATGGAGTTAGAGGCCCTGAAACTTTTGCAGAAGAAGATCATTTATGGCTTAGGTGAAAGTAGTTTCAGTGCAGTGAAGAAGATGGAAATCAGAATGGATGGGATCTAGAATAGACTTGGTGGCAAACAACTCAAGGCAATGGTGATAGATGGTCTTAGAACTTAGTTTATGACCATGAACAGCATTGGTAACTATGGTTGTTAAAATAAAGGTAATCAAATATCATGCTTCAGGAGTGGAACTGATCACAGCCCTTGTCAAAAAAAGAATGTCTACCATGTACAGAATTGTATAACAGGATTTCAGTCTTCTGAAACATTGAGTAATGGTCACTGAAGGATGAAGGTTAGATTCTGGTCCATATGGATTCATTGTCTGATCTGGAATGCAAATCCTATGGGATTTTAAATATTTCTTACTCTGGGACAAGGGATGGGTGAAAAAGTAAATATTTGAGGAAGTGGTCTGCTCAAAAAATGTGATAGACCTTTGGAAGCTTGAAACAGAAATCTGTGCATTTATTGGAATATTTTCTTTTCTTTATGTAGGATTTGTATTTGTGTTGCCCATACGTGCAGGACAGTAAAGGTAGTACTGAAGTATTTGCTTGGAGAAATGCTCACACAATTCTTGGCAAACAGATATAAAAATAGATTTAATTTTGGCACTACCAGCTTTGACTGTGTCCCTTTTAGTTGGAAAATTACTCTCCAAATCAGTACATTAGTATTAAAGGTCAGAGGTAATGAGGATTACCAAAATCTTTCCTTAATACCTGGAAGAGGAGATATGAATCACTGTGGTACTTCTGGCAAATATTGAATTTTTAATGCTTCCAACTGTAGCAGTAAGGATGGACTTAATTTCCTTTCTGTACCAAAACCTGGAAATAAACCAGTTACAAAATGGGTCAACTTATTTATTAGGAAAAGGCTCCTTTTAGCTCATGGTATAGGGCAACAGTAGTTCCATGGAATGCTAAATCTTACCTGTGAGTTTATGGAGACTATTTTTTAGTAAATCTATGCAGTCAGGTCTCCAGCAAATGATGAGACATAGGTGGGGCACAGTACAGCAAGGGAATGTAGTGTATAGCCATCCAGCTCCTTGAATGTGTCATATATACAATGTTTGAGACAGGAGGTAAACTGAATCCCATGCTGCTGCACATAATATCTCCTAAACCAGCTGTGCTCTCACAAAGGAGTGGAGTGCCTGCAAGAAAAGACAAGCTGGCAGGCCATACCTGGAAATGACTCAGGATTCACACAGTTGTTACTGTTTATATTATACTAGCAATTAGAGGCTTTAACCAAGATCATGACCCCAAAAGAAGGCCGGTGCTCCAAATTGCTTACAGTGTATATAGACAATGCAGACAAAGGGTGGGATTGTAGATGTGGCAACTGAGCACAGGGAGATTAAGTGGCTCTGTTCCATTTTCCATGTGGATCTTCAAGATGCACAGGATTTGCAAACTGCAGCCCCTCCCACTGGAGGGGCAGAGAGAATTCATGGGGAGAACCACTAGGGAATTTCAGCAGACATTTCTTCCTCCTGTGAGACTTGCCACAGGAACTAACAATATGGCCTTTAGAAATTTTATGTTTAGGATCAACAGTGACAACCAGTTTAAAGCACAGTGTTAATTTAATATTTGACTGAACTCTGTAGTTTGGGGAAGAATTTTTTTTAATCTATTTTCCAAATTGCTGTTAAGCTTGATGATAACCAAGGGTTTGTCCCCAGTTTCCTATGTTGGCAAACATGATTTCTTATCTATGTTGAGCTCTGGGCTTAATACAATTTGTTTTTGACAGCACTGGTTTAATGTTTTAAACTACATGTTTATGACTAATCTGCAAAACCCTTTTCTGAATTAATCAATTATTTCCCTATGCATTTCTTGGAATAGTCAATTACCAACAATAGTTTATAAATGAATAATTCAGAAATAAAACACATGTAAGTTAGTTATTGAAAATATGTAGGCCTAGAACTGAAAGTGCGGGATCAGTAAACTCTTCTAGAATGTCTCATCAGCATTTATTACCCACTTTGCCTGACAAAATCCTGCTTATCTTTTTAACTGTAGAAGTATTGGACTGCTTTATGAGGCTGAAGCGTATGATCATAATAATAGCTTCATAAAATAGACTTTTTTTAGGCCAGGAACTCATTTCTAGTTAATAGATGTAAAAAGAAAGAAACAGAGTGAAGCTTATACTTTTAGACATGTTTTCTGCCCTCCAATAATCTGGATAGGAAATATGCTTTCCTGACACTTTCTTGATGTGCAATAGGCTGACTATGATGTGATTATCTAGAAGTGCATGGTTACATGAGAGAGAGTAGCGCAGAGTTAAACTTTAAAAGATCATTCTTTCAGAGTCAAATAACACATGATGTGCTATAATTAGAAAAGCTCCTGTGTATATATATGTATTTTTAAATGTTAACTTCTCAAGCTTATGCCTGCCCTTTCAAAGTCAGTGATGCTTCAGAGCAGCTCACCCATCTCTGAGTCACTCAGATACATATATTGAATATAGTTTTAAATCATGTCAGCTTTTAAGCACTTAGGTTCTCTTGAAAACTTTATCCAAAGTCATTTAGGCTCCTATGTCCCATTTTCAAAGTGACTTAGGCACTTGAGAACCTGAAGTCCCATTGACTTTCAATGAGACTTAAGCTACAGAGGGCCAAATATTTAATGGTATTAAGTGCCTAATGTAGATAGGTGCCTTTGAAAAATTACAGTCGGTGACTAACTCCTATTGAAATCAGTTTTGAAAGTGGGACTTAGGTGCTTTTGAAAATATTACCCTTAAATATTTTAATAAGAATTATATCCAACACAATTAAACTGCATTAGGGAAGAGAGTGATAGGAAGCTCTTATGCATCCCTACATACACACATGTCTTTGGTTTTTTTAAAGTGATTCAGTCTCTATTTTCACAAGATCGCTTCAGCCTAGTGCTTTGATAGATGGCTCAAAGACGGTCGGTTTTGTAGGTGAAATCCTGGAGCCATTGAAATTAAAGGAAAACACTCCATTATCTTGAGTAAAGCCAGGATTCCAGGTGGACTGTAGCCCATGAAAGCTTATGCTGAAATAAATTTGTTAGTCTCTAAGGTGCCACAAGTACTCCTGTTCTTTTTGCTGACACAGACTAACCTGGCTGCTACTCTGAACCCTGCATTTTGTGAGCTTTTCACTTAGACCCTGATTTATGCCAAGCAAGTCACCTGTTGAGGTTTCAATGGGGTTCTGTACAGGTGGGGGTATTCACTTGCATACTAGTTTCAGGATTGGGGCCATACACAAGCTTCTTGACCCCAGCATTTTTTTCTCTGTTGTTAGTTATCAGAAACACTGAAATGATGAAGCTAAAGGAAAGAAGATGTAGGTGAGAGCCGGTGCTGCCATTAGCTTTTTTCTTTCTAATGTGAGCACATCCACTTCAGCTCTGCATCTCTATGCAGTCTAATAGCCAGTGTCTGATAGTACCAATAGCTAATCTTTCATAAGATAAGAAAAGTGGACAGGATTATAACTGGCCACAGAAGAGGTTTCCTTTTAAGCCACATCAAATAGTGGTTGACTTATTCCCTTAAGTATGAGAGTTTATATTCCTTCTAAAAAAATCCTGTGACATGTAGGAGGAATGAAAACATCCAGTTACATTCTAACTTCTGAATTCTATTCAGCACCTGGCCTCTTAATGTCATGGGGCAGTGAGTTACACCCATTAATTTTACATTGTGTAAAATAGTATTTCCTTTTTAGCAGCTTTTAAATTTATTGCCAGGAGCACGGATCAGCATTCACGTTGCAGTCCCTATCCATATCTGGCCTGAGCCAGGGAAGCTAGTGACTCAATCAGTGGACCAAATTCAGTGATGAATCTTGGTCACGTGCCAACTGAGGCATGTTGTGCATAAGCTAGGAATTTATCACCTTTTAAGTTTATTGAATGTTCCTTCCCTCTCCTAATACAGAATGTTCTGTAATTAACAGAGGGTAAATAAGAATGTATATCAGAGGCAAAAATAAATAAGCTTATATCGGAGGCAGTTGATAGCGTTCTAAGAAAAGACCAAGCTGATTTTCAGAAAGGGTGTGGATGCACAGACCAGATCTTCACTCCACTAAACATAATAGAACAGTGCTTAGAATGGCAATGGCAACTCTACATAAATTTCATAGACTTTGGAGAAGGCTTTTGATAGCATTCACAGGACCAGCCTATGGCAGTCTGTGGGCATATGGAATTCCTTTCCATATAATCAACATCTTCAAAAGCTTCTATTTCAACTTTACATGCAGTGTTGATGACAGTGAGGTCAGTTTTGAAGTCCAAACTGGATTATGTCAGGGGTGTCATGTCTGCAGTTCTCTTTAACATTGCCATCAGCTGGGTATTGCATCGTACAACAGAAGACATGTCAAGAGGCATTAAATGGACAGTCTTCTCATTCCTTGAAGATCTGGACTTCGCAGATGATGTCACTCTCCTATCACATACCCAACACCATATACAAGAAAAAACAACTTGACTCAACACATTCAGCCAGCAAATTGGACTGAAAATCAACCACAATGAGACAGATATCATGACCTTTAATATTGCCTCACCATCATTAGTACGGATAGAGGATTATATTCTCATCAATGTAGAAACATTCACATACTTGGACACCACTATCAGCCACAAGGGTGGAACAAGCCAGGACATCTGGAAGAAAATCAATAAAGTAAGGAACACCTTAAGGAGCTTAAATACAGTCTGGAAATCTTGAAAATACAGCACCAAAACCAAACCTCAAGATTTATCAGAGTTGTGTACTTTCAACACTACTTCATAGTGCAGAATGCTAGGGAATGAGAAAGTATACGTCCAAATGGTCTTCATTCCATACAACCTCCCTCAGAAAAATCCTCTATCTTTTGGCCCAGAACAATCTCAAACCAAGATCTATTGACACAGTGCAGCCAAGAGGATCCGAGCACCATCATTTCCAGGAGGCATTGGAGATGGATTGGTCATGTGTGCTTCGGATGGAAACAGATTCCGTCACCAGAGTACCAATAAGATGGACACCTGAAGGCAAGTGACAACAAGGCCACCCAAAAACAACCTGGTGAAGAGCTGTGGAAGCGGAGCTGAAAAACCTGGGGCACAGCTGGGGAACCATTGAAAGACTTCCCAGAAACACAGGAGTGGAGGAGCTTCGTCACTGCTCTAAACACCAGAGGCTTAATAGGAACATGATGATGATGATGAAATAAGAACCACCTGGGTTTCACTGTAGCTTTTCCTTCCCCAAAGAGGTTCCAAGAGCCTTAAACATTAATCCCCTTAACATTTTCACCAACTTTCCATTTATGCATTGAGACTGAAGATTCTCCTGCCTTGTTGCTTTGCACATGGGACTGGAAAATTTTCAGAGAAAGCTACCACAGAAACCTGGATCTCTCTAGTGATCTAAATTAAGCTTGAAGAATCTTTCTTGCATCTCTGCATCTCAATGGTAACACTCTGTACCATACCACAGCCAGTTCATGACTTCTTCTTCAGGCTCACTAGAAATTTGAGATCTACCAGCTTTGCACCCGGTACACCAGTCATTGATTGGTTCTCATGATCACCCAGACCTACAGCTGAAACCATTATCACCACAGTCTGTCTATAGCTCACAACTATAGCTTCAGAAGATAGGGTTATCTTCTTGGTGTGTGAGGAATGATTAACCTCTACTGGAAGGCGAATCTCCACAAAGGAAGTTTGTCCCATCTCACTTTGTCCTGGCATCTTCAGCTGGAGGACTAGACCATACAGCTTTGTAGTTGCTGTATGATGTCCCTATATATTATGTCTAAAACTGTCTGCTCTACTAGTTCAGCAACTCCGGCCTCAAGGTGCTATGCTTGGACTCAGAGGTCCATAAGCTGTTTGCACCACTTCCAGACCTACATTACATGGTCACAAGGTAAGAAGTCATTCACTCTATGCAGTAAACTGTGTGGGCCCTAACATGTCTGATTTTCTACCTCCGTAGTTTAACAGGACTGACTGAGTTCTAGTTTGTGTTAAGTTTTATCTTTAAATCAGAAACTTAAAAAAGCCCTTTTTGTTTACTTCAGTCCTCTAACAATTACTGAAGTTGCCTGCTGCCCGCCATTACCAAACTTCAACTCACTCCAGACTCCCCTGTGCTCACTCTGGTTCCTAATTCTTTCACGGCCCCGTTTTTCTGTATACCATACAAAATTATTTGGTTCTTAAATAGCTCAACATAGAAATTGAGGTGTAATTTCCTTGCCTTCTGACTTCATTCCAGGAAAGTCAGTTGGAGAGTCACTGAATCATGCATCCATATTCCTTGAAATCCTTTCATTTACCTGCTATGTGTGGGTGGCAGCCAAACAAATGAGCAACCTGAGCATTGGAAAAAACAACCCCCCCATAAAACATATTTAAATTGCTATTAATGGATTCATTTACACTAGTTTTTAAGCCAGAGTTTTTAAAATAACAGGCTTGAGATAACATTCATTTGAATCTTGCAGGCCATTATGTTAAGGCATTTTTGCTGTCAGGATCAGGTAGAATAATTAATTTCTTACACTATTAGCCAATAGGAATTTTTACAATTAGTTTAGTAGGATATTAATTGAGTCTCTACTTTTGCTTTCAAATCTGTAAAGTTCTAAAACAACACACAACCTGTTCCCCCAATAAACAAAGGCAGCCTGGAGTGCAAGTTGCCTACGTCCTCCCTTGATTTGCTAGGGAGCCTGGACATGGGAAGGGTGAAGCCAGAATACTCAGGAAATGTTCTGATTTAGTGCACCTGCCTCCGCTATTGTGACTGCTATGGAACCCTTAGCTAGTCTTTAAGTTACCCTTCTTTGGAAGCAGGTAATGGTACCGTCGCCTCAACCTACACATATGAGGAGCATGTGTGGGACTAAAGTCCACTGCATTGAACATTATTCCAATTAGTACATCTTTTATTTGCTCAGTTACTTAGATTCTAACTTTATTGAGGCATTCAGGCATCAAATCTAATTATGCAACACAAAATATGAAAATGGTACATTTTCCTGTGCAGAGGGACTTGGAAATGCACTGCAAAATCTGGATCCAGATTTCAATCCCTTTTCCCCTTCCTTCCCCCAAAGATGTTGATTTGTGGCTCATTCTGTTGAAAAGACGGGGCCATATGACAAATTCTAATCTGGATTTTGAGGAACTTTGAATCTGAGGTTTTGATTGAGCCTCATCTCCTAAAAAGGAAGGGGAGGAAAAGCTATTGTAATACTCATGGAAAGTTGATGAAATGAGAAGGCAAATTTGGATTTAGCCCCAGCTTTAACCTACTTGAAAAAAGAACTTCCTCCACTGTAAGACTCTATGCATCTGCATAAATAGAAATCAATTGAATTGATTTTTTTGGGAGACTTGCTGTGCTGCTGCCCTTTCAAAACTCAGTTAGTGTTTAGTGATAAGGTCATTAGTGACCAACAGAATAGTTTTATTTAAGGCATTAAAATTACAATTTTGCACCATGCAATTTCAAAGAAATGACCTTTTTTTAAGTGTAAAATGCTTGGCATTATGAATCCATAATATGCAAATGTGCATTTTGAGCCATTTTATTAAAGAATTTAGTCTATCACTGGTGTGTGAAGGATTTACATGGGTAGTTTCTATTAATGCTAATGGGACTGTACTTTTTTCTATGCATTCATAACATCTAATGTAATGGCCCAAAAGACAATTCACAATATCTGGGGAACAGCCACTCTCCATGGCATCATACTACCTTAAACATGCTAGATTTTCCATCTGTCAACATTATTTTAGGGGAATTCCTCCTCCATAATGAAACATCTCCCAGGTAGGATTTAGGGAAGTTAGGGACCCTGGTGCTGTGGGGATGGTTTGGGCACTTGTTCCTGGCATTTTTGTGGGAGACTTCAAGTCCTGAGATTTCCCTGCAGACCTTGGAGTGCCTGGAATTACAAGGACCATACTCTGCTGATTATGATATAAATTTTTGTGCATGGAAATTTCTCATTAATAAGAAATGTATGTCTACACTACACACCTAAGTCAACCTATCTTAAGTCAGCTTACAGTCACTGCTGTAACTACTGCAGTGGTACATGTCCACACTACCCTCCTTGGGTTGGTGGTGCATGTCCTCTTCAGGAGTGCTTCCACCGACCTGAGAGGGGCAGTGTGGAGAGCTGAGAGCCTGGTTGCTCAGCTCTGCTGGCAGCTCCCTGCCAGGAGCTTGGCTGCCCCACAGGCTCCCAGTAGGCCACCCAGGGCTTCTCTGCATGCCACCCCGCACCTGGTCCCTGCCCAGAGCTGGGCAGCCATGTCAGTTTCAGCCCTGAACTTGACAAGGTTGGCTGGCTTCGGGCAGGGAGTTGGCAGGGGGCTGCTGGGGCTTCTCACCCTAGTTCCTGGCCAGAAGTGGGTTCCAAAGCTGCCCTGGTTCCCAGCTGGGAGTGGGGTCCAGCTCTCCAGGGGAGCAGGGGCTTCCTTGTCAATTTCATGGCTCCTGATGTGAAATTGACAAGACAGCCCATGTAAGGGATTCTGTGTCTACACAGACATGGCATCACCCTAACTACCCTGACATAAGCCTTAGCCTCTCATGGATGTGGAGTTATGTCTGCGTAATAGGACACTTAGATCAGTGGGAGGAAGGCTGTAGCGTAGACACTGACATAATTAGGTCAACATAAGATGCCTTATGTCAACCTAACTGTAGTGTAGACCAGCCCTAAATGTGGGTGTGGATGACCCACTGTTGGAGCCTGGCTTGAGGAGCTTTGCCAGAAAGTGAAACAGGAGCCTGTCAAATAATCATATCCTCCATTTAAGCCTTTGCACACCCAATGCAAAAGGTGTACCCATTGCTCAGTTTCATCTGCCACTCACTTTTTTGTTGTTTACGGTGAAACAAATTACTCTCCTTGTCATATTTATTCTCTCTTACTGAAGATTTCTTCCCATCCATCCTTTTTTAGTATAGTTGGCCTCTCCCCAGGAACTTTGTTCTTTCCTGATTTTTTTGTACCTATTTTTGTTCATCTTTGCCTTTCTGACAATGTGCTATATACTTTTCTTTCTAGTTTTGTCTTGTTTTCTAGTAACACCACTTTATATTTTCTTGTAACATTATTTTTTTGTTTTCATGGACTCTGAAGTTCAAGTTTCACTGACCCATGTTGTTAACAAGGGATCAATGTACTAAATATCACATAAAGGACACACTAGCAGTAGACCTCCCTCTGCAGAGAGATCACTTGATTAAGCCCTTTATCTTCCCAAATATGCTCTGGCCAACCCAGTTTTTCTGTGGCTTGTGCCTCACCTTGGCAGCTAAGCTACACACAAACTTTTGGTTTGTTTTGATTACATATTACTTTCAGTTAGCTTGGTTATATATGTAAGCTTTATTCTGCTGACACTCTGTTTTCAGATAATTTATGGGGGAGAGGAAACTGCCCCATGAGCTCACAAGCTGCCCATAACCTCAGCAGAATGTCAATTTGTCAGTCAAGTGATTTTTTTCAACTGGGATTCTATGGTAGCTCATACATTAGCTGAGTAGTTTATTTCTTTCTTCTTTGGAAGCTATTATCAAGAAAAGTGGTGTCAAAATTTAAAGAAATGTTAGCCCATTATTTACTACATTATATAATAGTCAGTAGCTGCATTGGACAATGGAAATTAGACCTTATATTTACTTCCAGGAGCTGAATAAAACTTGCCTAGTCTTATCCCATTTCTTGAAAATAGCCTACCTGTAATTAACATGGAAAATATTTAATACTATGTATCTGAATTTGAGCCTACAAATCAATGCTCAAAGGTGGATTAATTATTTTACCTTATCTTAATTTTTTTTATATAAAAATGATTCCAATTCAGCAAAGAATTTCAGCACATATTCAATAAGTAATAATCCCACTGACGTCAAGGGGACTACTTGGGTACTTAGTTAGCCACATGCTCAAGTACATTGGTGAACTGAGGCCTCCATGGAGCAGCATATGTCTGTAAAGGCAAACTCAAATTTCACTTGGCTCTCTTTTTTGACCTCCTTTGGTTTACCTACAGTGCGCAACAATGAATTATTATTTGACATTTAATCCTCCTTTGCTCACCAAAAGGACAAATATACAAGACTTATACAAGTCTGCAAACACCTGTATACATTAGCATTCTGCTGCCCCCCTCCCTTCGGTTTCCTATTATCTAACTGGTCAGTGAGTTTGAACAATCAAACCATATTTTGATTTTCTTTACTTTAAAATCCTGACTGGTTCTGCTTTCCAATGTATGATGTTGCAAACTTGTTAAAGGAGAGAGACCTTTTGAACCCTGGAAGTGACTAAAGGATGAGATCACTGAAAGAGAGAAGGCTGTTGAATCTAGAAAGGTAGCTAGTGTAATTGCTGCCTTGGGTATAAAGATCTCTACTGTTATGTCAGTTATATGGTTCTCCCCTTAATTTCTTCAAATGAAAAACGACTTGAATTTTAGTGATTTGGGGGGGGGGGGGCTTTTCTGGTTAAAGGTTAAATAAAATTGCATGAGCAACACTTGTATTAACAAAAGGCAGTTTCAGTTAGCTTTTAATAAATGTGTAGCCAATTTGTTCATTTTATCAATGTACATTATTGTCACAGCTACTACACTGAAACCTATCATTATTGTCATAGTGAACTTTGATTATATATGACATAATGTGTGATGAATAAGTAGGATAGGAGTATGACTGACAAGTATTTAGGAGTGATGTGTGTGTATTAGATATACAAGTAAAGCACAGCTGTAATGCAAGGCCTACAGGCAAAGGTCTGAAAGAGTTCAGCTTAGTCACACTAGGCATCAGGCTTAAGGAGACTTGACGTGAGTGACTGACCCTATGCCAAGAAAACTAAAAGATTACTGTAAAGGATGTGCCAGTAGGTGATGTTACAGAAAATGTTACAGTGTACCCATTCAGACAGTAAGATGCCTGATTGTAACATCAGAGTTCTGTTCTGACTATAGGTCACCCTGAAAACAGGTTGACGAAAACTTAAGATGCTAATAAGAAAAAGGGAACTAACAACCTATGAAAAGCAGGGCACCCCTACACTTACAGGGTGTGGAAGTATAGAGAAGGAAAAGGATTCAAATCCTCATGCATATATATACGCTATTAGGCATGGTCAGAACAATAAGAGGTTCCCTGGTGGAGTTAAAGTGGGAAGATCCAGAGGGGATGCCTCATTGGGATGACCCCAGTAGGACCCACCCCTGTATTGGGAGGCCATCTGAGAGATCCACCAGACTCTACAATATCTTTGGGTATGTGAGTGTGAATATGGCCTTGGCTATTGCTTGGGCTCTCTCATATGGTGTAGATGGGTATGTAACTTTTACATACAAACAAGGTTTTTTACTTGTAACTGTTTGTGGTCACTGAATTTGTTCTTTGTGTGCTCCTAAGAGTATCCCAATCTAAGACAATTGAAGGGTAACTTTCATACTATTGATCTGAGAACTATAGCACCACTATAGTTCAACACAGAACTATCAAGTCAAATTTTAAGTAGAAGCTACAAACTATAGCGTGTGGTGTGTTTTCTTTGTGTGTGTGTGGGTTTTTTTTTTTTTGTTGGTTTTTTTTTTTTTTTTTTTAGTGAATGTCCAGTAGGGTGGAGAACAGAACATATAACAGGGAAAAATGGATAAAATCTATACATGGTTTGCAGGAATTGGAATGGATATAGAGGCAAGAAAGGTGATCTGGTTAGGGGAAAGAATACTTTTGATTCACAGAAACACACAGCATTTAACAGGAAGTCCAAATGTTCAAGTGACACATGATTGTCTATTCTAGTGTGCCTAGCTTGAGATACCTTAACGGGTGAGGGTGGGATTTTTAGATGGGGGGTGGGGGTGGGATGTGTGTAAAAAATCAGAGTCCTTTAATGGGTTTCAAGTTGGAGATCAAAAAATCAAGGCAACCAAAATCACTTTTTAAAATTTAGGCTACTGTGCCTAAGGCAAATGTTAGAAGATGCTTATGTTAAGGGGGTTGGGGAACCTATATCCTCTTCTCCAGATTGGTCAATGACTCTGTGAAAATGAATTGTTTCCTCTTACAATGAATAATTTTCCTTAGGGATTTCTATGCAACAGTCACATCCCAAAACACAAGTATTTTATCATGCATTATTTACAGCTTTGCTGGGAGAAATAAAGTTGTGGAAAACTCTTAAATCAGGAAAGGATTTCTTACCTAACATCTAGTCCCTTTCATTTTTGTTGAATTGCAGGGCTCTTAGTAGAGAAAAAGATAGAAAAGAATAAAGTGCAGTCAAAATGCTCTTTGTCGCTGGAGTCAGTAAGCAATGAAATTCAAATACCACAGGAGTAAGGAGACCTTTGTTGGATTTGTGCAGAATCCATAGTGCCATACTATGTATGTGGGATGTTCCTTAATATCCAGGTCTGTAAGTGCAGGGATTTTATTCTTCATAAGATCCACCAGCAGCAGAAGATGATTCTCCACCTGGAATCCCAAAAGAACTGGATGAGTAAGTACCAAGTGGACTTGTGAATAAACCACTCTAATTTGATTAGTTGCTTTCATGTGTCAGGGAGGGAGGAAAGTAGTATGCATTTATTATTCACAAATATTTGAATATATTAGCATGTGTTCTACTTGTATTACTACTTTACAGATTGGTAAAAATTAATAACTGACTTCAGTGGGGGTCTGTGCAGTTGCAGGGTCCATCTAGGTATGTCCAGTTGCATCTTCCAGCTCTAATATGAGGACATGTTTGTTCTATTGGTTAGGTGGAATTCAGTAACCAAGGAAACCTCATTAGTTTGGGGAACATTCTGTAGAAGTCTCTACAATAAATTGTGTAATATTTTAAAGCATAAGTTTATGAATTGCTTCCTGGTTGAAATATGCCAGATACACAGTCAATCTTGTTATGATATCATTAAATTACAGTTTCTTCCACAGGCTGTAATATGCAAGGTGATAAGCACCAGCTTTAAAATCGCTAATATGAAAAGAGGGCTTGAAGCACAATTTGTGTTTTTAAATGTTTTAATCCATGGGTAAGAGCTGTCCATGTCTACAAACCTATGTAGTTGAGACTTATTATAAACATAAAGGTAATGAGAGAACTGAGAATAGAAATGGTCTCACCTCTGTATAGAATTACCTTGTATAATTATTGGTCAAATAATTTTTAGTGAATAAACTATTTGACAAATTTCACATTAATTCTGACTCAGTGCTTTTTTGGTTGTTGAATATTCTCCCACACCAATAATCATACTTGTGGGGCCAAACTCTGCGCTCATTTACAGTGGTGCAATTTCAGAGTAGCTCCATTGATTTTATTATTTTTTTTTAAGTGGAGCTCTACCCTGACTGGTGTAGCACAGCAGAATTTTGCCTGATAGTGTTCAACTTTATTTTGTCTTCCAACTAATTTCAGTTTTTAAAACTCACCACAAATTCATGGATGGATCTGGTTGTGGTGTGACATGGAATAAATCACTAAAGAAAGCAAGCTCAGTATAATTCAAATCTCATCTAATTCAAAGCTACTGTATGTGATTCATTCTACTTTCTAGGTATTTTATTAGTGAGATGATGATTGGAGTAACAGAACAAATGCCCTATTTTATTACTTGGCCAGAGAGCTATTGCCTACAAGACTTTATTAAAGAACTAGGTTATATTGCCAAGGAAAATGCCATGTTACCACTATTATATTACAAGATGTCCTGATCCTCTCTTTTTCTTTACCTAAATTATGAAATAGAATAAATCCAATCAACTACTCTATAGTCTACATGGTAAAGTGTCGTCTATATTTCAAAGGCTTTGTCTGCTGTTGACTGTGTCAATATCTATCATGATACTAGGTTATGATGCTAGATTTGAAGTGCACTGGAGTTGCCTAGACATTTGTTTCTGACCATAAGCCCAGGCTTTTTTTTTTACTTGTTCTCTGGCTTCTCAGCCGCCTTCTCCATATCGCCAGCTTTTGATCTGCTGGCAAGACAGATGGGGTCAGTGGCTGAGATTCCTGGCAAGTTAATCAGCACCTTCCTTGCTGTCAGCTCCTGCTCTTTTTTCTTTTTTTTCCCCCCCTCCCCTCCTTTCTCCTTCCGGTTGAGATACCTAGTAGGATGGGGGAGGAGCTCAGGGCTACAAACTTGAAGCCAGCATGGGAAGAAGCAGACAGTGGCCCAGGAGCTATTGTAGCAGCTGAGCAAGAATCCCAACTATTTAGCAAGGGCAAAGGGAGATACTGGAAGAGTAGAAAATTTGGGGAATTGGTTGAAAGAAAAGGACCAAGATTGCAGGAAGGGAAGATGACTGTACTAGAGCGAGAGTAGGAACTGTGTGACGGGAAGGGGTCTAATAGACTGACAGACTTGGGAGAGGAGGATTAATGGACTGTGGGGAAGGACAGATGTGACAAGTGAGTAGATTTACTGAGAAAGGAAGACAAAATAATGCATTTATGGGGAGAGACAAGATGGTTGGAAGGGAGAGAATTGGTGGAATACAGGGGGAAGGGTTAATCTATTTGTTTGGAAGTATCAGAAGGATATGAGGGAGGTGTAGTGGGGTGTCCACTCTGGGACTTAAACTTTCCATTATGTATACCTATGTTAATTACATGCAAAATTTTCCTAAAGCCCTTTGCTGCAGCAGTGTAGGCACATTCATGGGACTACCACTGATGCCTCGTGCATTGTCCTGATATCAGCCCTGAGTACTGATCTCACTCTGCTTAGGCACCACACCTCACACAATCGTGATCTGCCATGTACAAAGCCAAAGTGCTAGCATCAACGCCTGAATGGCAGCTAGCAAGTGCCTTCATGTCCACAGAAGACTCTCCCATCCCTGGCAAAGCAGAGGGAGTATGCCATCATAGTTCCGGCCCTAACTTTTCTCCATTGCCAGCCCTGAAACTGCCATATCTCAAGGGGGAAGAGAGCACCTCTGCTTCCCTCCGTAACCCACACTGACAGTTCTGGGCAGAACAGAAATTTAATTTAAAACCTATAATTTTTAAACTACAGCTTTGTGGCATAAGGGGGTCACACTCCCAAGCCACTAGTCATACTGCGAGGTAGATGAGTGTAACTGCAAATGCCAGAGAACCTCTAGGTTAGTCTGCTGCTTTACATTGGGATGTTAATGCTCCAGCTTGGCAAGTACTAGCCAGCGTGTGCCAACTCTCTAAGGAAGCACCATTAAACCAGTGTGTCATGTTGGGATTGCAGCAGAATAAGTAGCGTACTTGGTAGCACCATAATTCTGGCATTGAGATTTACTATCGGGTTTTGCTGTGGCTCTAGTTAGCTCCAATTTTATTGTAATTTCTTCATATTTTATATTCTCTCATTATCAGACCCTGTATGTTCACGTTCTAGGGCTACATTTATCCCCTTGCATGAAGTGGGGAGTAGGCACACTTCCCACCTTGCCTGCCCTGCAAAAGGTGTGTGAGTGCAGAGGAGAGGAGGAATGAGAGAGACAGTCATCCCTAAAGGAAAGGGACAGTGCAGGACCCTGCCCTCCCCCCCCCCGCCAAGTATTCAGCAAAAGTAGCTGGCCATAGCGGTAAGAACATGCTGAATCATCCAAGGGCATGGTGCACACACTTCCCCTATGTATGCAGTGAACAATTGTTACCTTCTAAGGTGCAGTCACTTCCAAGCACTCTCCTGGGTGTGGGTTTCTGTGCCATCCACATGGCATTCAAGTGGCTATATGCCACGATCAGCTCATTGATGGTCTGTATCTACCAATACTCAGCATTTAGCAAAAAGTTTTAAACAGCTCTTTGC
This sequence comes from Macrochelys suwanniensis, assembly GCA_033296515.1. Classification (NCBI taxonomy): domain Eukaryota; kingdom Metazoa; phylum Chordata; order Testudines; family Chelydridae; genus Macrochelys; species Macrochelys suwanniensis. The sequence goes on from CM065780.1 coordinate 46,976,006, forward strand.
TGAGGAGGTAAAAACTTAGCATTTCATAGCAAAGGTCAAATCCTGCAGGCTTTACTCAGGAAAAAAAACCTGTATTTGAAATCAATGGGCACTTTCCCTGGGACAGAAGTGAATTAGGACTGCAGAACTTGTCTCTAGTAATAACTAATTTTCTAATGTGGCTGTATAGATAATAAACTTTCAAATAGTTAAACAGTTCATGTTTGGGGAGGAAAAGTGTTTGGGTCACATAAATACTAGCTGCTGTTTATTCTCAGGCACAAAACAAATGTATTGATCTAGATGTGAACTTTACTGTGTTTAATTGCCATTTTCTTTTGTTATTCCACTGCTAAAAATATAATCAAAATCACTCTTTAAACTTAAACCTAAATTTGCTGCTGTATTGCTTAAAAGATGGAACACAATCTGTGTTGCAGCTTAACTTCAGATATAACTGCTATTAGTTGATAACATGTGATTTATGTTTTATTTCTAAACTAGGAAGTGGCATTAATAAAAGCAAGCATCAGGAAATGAAGGCCATGAAACTTATTCCCAGTGCACAAAGGATATGGAAGATTGAGAATAATGTCTTTAATATCTAGAGCTATATGAAAAGTTTCAGACATAAATTGAAAATGACAAATTTTGGCATTTTTCCCAATTTTGCAAAAAAGCAAAAAGAAAATGGCTTTTGCTGGTGAAGCTTCACAAGTAAGACCACACGTTCCCCCCCCCCCCCCCCAGCAGATAGTGTTTTTTACTTCAAGAAAATGACCCAGTATTGTCAGAAGGAAAATAATATTTTTCTCAGTTGTCTTAAGTTCATGTTGAAAACATGTTTGTAAAGTTCTTTAAAACCAACAAAATCAGACATATGACTACAAAATATTTCACAAATCCAAAACCAAATATTTTTTATATAATTTCTAACATTTCTACTAGACAAACCATAATACGTTGTATTCTTAAAGTGAGTGACAATCACATTGGAATAGTAAATGAATCTCATCTTCAGAACACTGCAAATGTAATCCATTCTGATACCATCCCTGTGAAGCAGAAAAGTAGTAGTATCCCAGTTTTTCAGAGAAGGAAATTGAGACAGGGAGCTCCTTTTTCATGGCCAGACAGCAAGTAGTGGCAGAGCTGTAGTTAGCATTTAAGAGTTCTCACAGTTGCTTCCAGCCCCTTGCTCCAACCAGTAGACAATGTCTCTTGAAATATTGCCCCAATTTTAACTCTGAACTCTCAACCAGTTTTTTAAAAAACATTTTAAGCCTTGATTCTACAGCAGGCCTGCACAACTCGTAAAGCGGCAAGGGCCATATTACTCCAAAGAAAACAGCTGAGGGCCGAAACCCCCCGGCCCTGCGGAAACACCCCCTCTCCCCCAGTGCCGCCCGCCCCGCGGAAACAACCCCTCCTTCCCCAGCGCTGGGGTGTGGAAGCCTGTAGAGGGGGAAAGAAACAGTGCGCATAGGGTGACCAGATCACAGCAGTAAAATAGGACCTGCCCCCTCCCCGCTCGGCCCCACCATCACACCCCTCTTCACCCCCCCACAGGGGTCACTATATTACTGCACACAACAGTCAATCAATGCAGTTGTAGATAAATATCTGCATTACGCATTTTTGTATAACTTTTATGTGACTTTTTGTATTGAACCTTGGTAACATGTTATAGCAGGCCCCTAAGGTAGTATAATTAAGGTAAAAGAAAAATGAAGTAGACTAAGATCTTCCCCCTACTTTGTATTCAATTGCCCTGTTGAATGAATGAGGTGTGAATGAGGAAGGTGTGGAAGGCAGGCACCTCCAGACAGCTGCAACCCTTGGAGAGGGGATGGGAACCAGACCAAGTACAATCAAACTTGTCAAGTGGGCTGACTAGAGAAGAGCAGACATACTGACGGCCTCGGGGGTTAGAAGCAAGCACCTTCCTTTGGGAACAGCCTCTTTGCAGCATTGAGACAACCCCCAGCCCAGAGACAAGCAGCAAAAAGGACCAACGGACACAGTCCCAGATTTTGAATCTGGAAGATTTGCCGCCAGCTCACCTGCCTGTCCACTGCTGGCCTCTTACCTTCTGCCGCTGCCCTCACCCCCTGCTGCTGGCTCCCCCTCACTCCCCAGCCTGCCACTGGCCTCTTCACCAACCCACCCACCCGCCGGCTGGCCAGCCGGCCGTTGGCTTGCCACACCCCGCTGCTTGCTTACTCACCTCCCCGCGGGCCGCACAGTGAGCCCACCTACTCACCCCCCCGCGGGCCGCACAGTGAGCCCTCGCGGGCCGCATGCGACCCCTGGGCCGCATGTTGTGCAGGCCTGTTCTACAGAGCACTCCACTCCTCACTGGCAGGGAAGGATCTGTCTGCACAGAGCTTATTGCAAGCTCAGGACCATGAAGTTTATGTTGAATGTACCATCTTTGTATATACACTGTATTATACAATTTCTGAAAATTCTCATGAAACAGTGGGGCTCTGTGACAGGGTGCTAGGCAAGAACTGCTGAGCCAACCCTCTGTCATGCCACCTCCGATTAAGGGAGGTAGATTGGAGATGCCTAGAGAAACCTGCACCTGATTAGCAAAGGGAAAACAGCTGCCAGCCTAATTAGCCTGGGGCTGCATAAAAGTCTCAGAAGAAGGAACCCGAGGGGGAAGCTAGAAAAGGGGAAGCTGGAGAGTGGAAGGAGTGGGGGTAGTGCTTCCCCACTGGCTGCAGAGATTGAGAAACCCTTAGGGCTGAAACTCCCAAGCTGTAGGTGGTGAGAAGGTGGTGGGATTGCATGCTATAAATAAAGAGCACTGGTTATTGCTGAGCCAGAAGGTCTGAGTGGTTTTTGAGGCAGGAGCAAAGGGGGCCCTGCTGCACCCTGTTACAGGCACATAAGAAGTCATACTAATGGTCTTCAAGAATGATTTCCTGCCCACTTTTCAAGCTAGTATGGGTTGCACAAAGAAAATATATGAAAGATTGCACAATTTTCTATACAATTGTGTAGGACTTGTGAATAAAAGACAATTAGGGCAGGGTGTGAAATTGTCTGAACTTAAAAGGTAGAGCTGCCTGAGTTCTTCATGTTGAAGAATATTGGTTATGAATTTTGCCTTTTTTAGTTTAGTAACTGATCGCAAATGTCTAATGTATTTGCTGCAGAGTTTGAATGAATTTCTGAGTGAGTTGTTCACAAACTTCCTGCTTTGACAATCTCTTGCCTTTTGTGGTTGGTCATTTAGTTCACATTCTGTTATTTCTGCTCATTGGTTGAATGGCTACAATATTTTAAAGAGTAACAAAAAGCAAATACAAGTAAGGCTTGAACTTGGCTCAAATTTGGGGTAAAAACACAGGTAAGATCTTGTTCATCTGGCCTTTGTTCTGCACTGTATGTGAACTATTTCTAATGTATAAGATCAGCCAACTAGTCTCTGTCTGTATAGTCACAACAATAATCATAGTTAACTAGTGTAGCACTTTTTTGTTGCCATACAAATTAAATTCTTAAATTCTGTTTGAGACACATGAACATCATGTGCTAACACACCCGTAATATTATTTGTCCCAGGATTTTAAATCCTATCACCAACACTTTATGCAATCTTGTGAACCTCTTACAAAGGTTTGATTTGATCTTTCAGCAGACAAGGTCTAAACAAATGTTTAGGATTGCTTTATAAGACCTCCAAAAATATTCTTCTATAAACTGATGTAGTCTCAACCCTGAGCAGATGTAGTTGAATTCAAAGGTTATATTTCCTCATGACAGTTCAAAACAAAGTTGAAATGAGAGACACTAAAGGGGATGGTAATGGTTTTACAGCAGATGTCATAGGTACTGTTACAACTGCAAGATAACATAAAATCATTTTTACTAAAATTGTTATGAGGGCTAACAATTATAAATCTACCCCAAACACAACTGTAATTTTTATAGTGTAGGCTTCAGGCTACATCTGTTTAAAAAATAAAAAATAATTATACAATATAAACAATAATACTCTGAGAAACTGCTGCTTAGTTTCCTGGGGCTCTGAAAGCTAATAGTCAGAGTCTCTCTCTCTCTCTTTTTTTTTTTTTTTTTTTAAGCAAAAGAACCCCAAAACAACCAGTTCATAAAGTTTTCTTCCTCTATTCTGCTTTACTGAACTAAACCAAACTGGGAATATATTTCTGAGCTCAACATCTTTCTTCCCATTCTGTGGTTGCAATTTTATATGTAGTCACCTTCCTGCAATCTTGGTCCTTTTCTTCCAACCAATTCCCCAAATTTTCTACTCTTCCAGTATCTCACTTTCCTCGCTAAATAGTTGGGATTCTTGCTCATCTGCTACAATAGCTGTCTGCTTCTTCCCATGCAATTTTATATGTAGTCACCTGGTTTCTGGAGGGTGGAAGCAGAGAGGTTGAATGTCTAGGCAAATGCTGCTACATCTCTGATGTTGGAGCCAGGCTTTCTCTTGGGTACCACTGCTTCATGGTCATCATAACCCCATTGGTAATCATTTTTGTTTCTTTTTCCCCTGAGGGAAGCATGTGTTGGAAACTCCACAAAGTTGAAACCTGCTATGTTTTCCATTTAGTTTTTCCCTTTTCTATGCACTCTTCCATGAAAGAGGATGAGGTAGGATCATAATAATCAAACCCAAATTACAAATGACTTAAGAAAATACATGTAGAATATTTTAACTAATGGAAACACAGCATAATTATACAACTGGAATTTAGGTAGGTTATCGGGTTAATACCTTTACCAAGGAAAATATAAAGTTATGCTTCCCAAGTCAGCTGTAATATGCTACCTTGCATATATTGTTGTGTTTTGTATTACTAAATAATGCTGTGATCCTGCTGAAAATTTCACATGTACTTACCTTAATGCATTATAAATTCAATGGAACTACTCAGTGTATAAAGTTAAGTACATGTGTAAGTCTTTGCAGGCCTAAGATGTTGCACATAAGTCAAAAATAAGTAGTTTATGATTGATGTGAGAGCCATAATTTTAAATTGTTTATATTTTATGCCAGAAAACATTAGACAACTTCTTCCATCTCCCTTCTCACTTTCAAGTGAGCCCTTCTCACTTGCTTTTCCTGCCCATGTATTCTCAGCAATCAGTTGTTCTTCATGGAGCTGCACTGGGATCAGTGGTAGGAAGCCTCTGACAGCTACTGGCAAAAGCAATCCAAACTGTCTTTCTTTCTTACTGAAAGAGTGAGAACTGGAGGAAACTACTGGGGAAGGGGGTTCACAGCAGTGATGGGTGTGCCCTTGTGGCAATGGTAAACGAAGAGAGCCACTTTTTTCTGACAAACACTGAACAAGGAGCCTTATTAGAATAAGAAAAACAATAATATTTCCCCAAGCTTTTTTTCTTAATCAGAATATTAGGCTGCCCTCTGGGGTGTCTCAATTAAGCAGATTCCCTTGTGTTCCTGAAATGTTGCCAAGGCACAACTCAAGAGTATGGACAAAGCTAAACCTTTGCAACCCTTTTGAAACCATGCTGTCATTGAAATCAGTTCAGGGCACAGGTATTTTTGCTTTGCCTTTCATTTAGTTTGGGTTTGAGTACGTACTGTGAATTGTCTTCAGTTGTTTCCTCTAAATGAACATCATTAAGCACTCATTTTCTGTTTTTCATTGATCAGTGTGGTCAATGTAGTTCATCATTTATATTTTGAGCAGCTTCCTTAATTGATTAATTCTGTAGCTATCTCTTTGAACAAATAGTGGCCAGCTAATAAACTGAAGTTATTTTAATTTTCATTCAAGCACATGCTCACCATCAGTTCTATACCTTTTTAATTTCCAGTGCTATTTCTTGTTGGCTTTGTCTGGTTTGCTAGAGGAGTTATTCACTGGAATAATTATGCCCTACCCTGGGACTCTAGCATGCTGTCAGGAACTCTGCAAAAGTAATTTCCCCTGTCGTCTTTACGCATTACAATCCTTCTCAAATCCACTGGTGGAAATTATTTAACTGATCCAGTCTGGATTTCAGTGAAATCCTGTGTCCCATTCTAAGGTTGCAAATTAGTTATAAATATTCTAGTAACCTCCATTACTCAGAAATGTTGTTTGATTAATATTCCTGGTGAAAGGCAGGGTTTTAAAAATACAATTTCTCAAAGTTACAGCTAGTGATAAGACAGACATTGTAACACCAAAGAAGCTGAGTGGCCAACTGTTTGTCCATATTTTTTTGTTACCTGAATATATTTATATGGAACATCCATGTAAATGAGAACAGAACTTGGCCCAGTCAGTATAAATTAGATTTTGTCTTTTGTTTTGCATTAAAGATCCACCAGGGTGAAAAACAGGAAAAGTGTGTCTGTATATTAAACATTTAAAGATTCTGTAGCATGCACTCTGTTTTAAAGGCTCTAAGTACACCTTGAGTGACCCATTAGTGGAAAACATTATTAGATGCACCAGCAGTGGGTGAAATGAAATCTGCAGGAGAAAAGAGGAAACAGTGAGCAGGCAAGTAGAGATGGAAATAGTTGAGTGAGAACTGCTTCTGGCAGTGGTGAAATTGCAAGGTCAGATGTGAGAAATCTGAGAGCCACCAACTGCCCCATTCAAAGGTTAAATGAGGCTGTGGCAGGGGTCAGAGGTAGCTGACACAACCACGCTGAATCTTGTATAAAATGCTTATATCTACATATACATATGTGTGGCAATGATAGTAATCCTAGTAATTCATAGTTGAGGTCATGGCTAGCATTTGGTTGAAAATTCACAATAGTGAAATTAATATAACTATTAAGTGTGATACTTGGCTGCTTATCCTGCCTCACAACATTCAAGTTTCTCAGGAGATTAGCATACAACAGATTTTTTTTGTTTTGTTTTTTTGGAAGAACTGAGTAGTTCAGCAGGCTACAACAGAAGTCTTTCACTTTTTGAAACATGGGTGGTGAAATCCTGGCTCCAAGGAGGTCAATAGGGGTTTTCTCATTAAGTTCAATGGGTCCAGCATTTCCCCCCGGGTTCCCATTCAGAACTGTGGTGTGCCATAAGGGAATGTGACTTGTGTTTTGAAGCTTGTGATCCTACTGCTTGTGTCATGTCTGCTCTGTTTGGACACAGTTCAGCAAATATTTTAGACATATGCTTGTCCATTCCTGTTCGGCAAAACAGTGAAGCATGTGTTTAACTTTAATCACATGCTTAAGTGCAGATATACTGTGCAAATGGGATCTAGACAAGGAACTTGAGTCCTCAGGGCTGTCAATTTAACACATTTCATAAGAAATCTCATACAATAAAAGAATATTGCAAAAATACAACAAAACCTTCAAAAGGGTGATAATCTATACTATACTGATCAAGATTTTGATGATAAAGGAAATCATCTTTTTTTGCAGCCATACTAGTGTAGATAGGACCTTCTTTCCCACCCTTATGGGGCACACCATAGAGTCTGAAAGCATGTACAATTTTCCTACCAATTTTAGTTATTCTAACCTAATGTAACCTCACAGTTAATTGACAGTTGTGAGGAACAGTTTGTATTTGGAAACACTTTTCCTCTATGGAAAATGCTGTAGTTAGACTCTGAAGTGGAGTAGATGTTTTGCACATGTATTGTTTTTGTGATTACGGACTAATAAATTGTAAACATCCAGCAGAATAAAAATACATTGTCGTTACTTTATTCTCTCGTTTCTCTTTTATTTTTCCTTTAAATGTACCTTGTTTGTAGCTGTGAGAACTTGTAGGATGACAACCTTTAAAATACATACTGTTTCAAGACTGAGGCTGCTTTAGCCCTGATCTGTAATGTAAAGTTAATGAGATGGAGGGGACCTCATCTGGTTTTTCACAACTATCTGAGAGAGAATGCTATTGCACAGAGTCCCCCTCATTGAATAATCTAAGTCAGTACATTTCAATGAAGATTTTAAGAGTAAAGAAATGCTTCCCTGGATGGAGGGTACTTTTTATCCCAGTCCTATCGCCTCATGTACTAGTGGGTGGGTGGTGTTGGTGGCTTGTGATATTCCAGAAGTCAGACTAGATCTAGTGGGCCCTTCTGGCCTTAAATTGTATGACTCAGCCACAAAGCTTCTAAAAGGACAGTCCATGTGAATTAGCAATTCCATATTCTTAAAGGAAATGGGAAGGGTCATTGATACAAATAAACTTAAATGCTAGCAGCACTAGTGAGAGTCTGTCAGTGCTTCTAATAATTGTGACAAGGTGAATAGAGTTGAATATGGGCTACCAGCTTGGAGCTGTGAACATCAATATATTTCCCATTTCAGAAAAGTTTCCTGCTGCAGAAAGACACACATCAAATGTTCCCATCTCAAATTTAGTGACTGTAAAATGTCCACTGAAACTAGTGGATATCTCACAGGGACAATGGATACATCATATTTTATTTGCCTCCTCTGAATCTTGTGACTTTAATGCATAGCAGCCAAGAATTTCAAAAATAGGAGTTTAATGTCATGTCCTTAGGCACCTAACTTATGACTTTAACTGACCTATATATTTTTTTAATGTGTGCTGAGCACCCAGTAACTCTTCATTAAGTCGATGGGAGAAGCTGGATGCTCAGCACTTCTGAAAGTCAGGACCCTTGTTTAAGTGTGTTTTAGCTATGATCTGAGGCCCCTTTTTAAGAAATCTGGCCACTGAGTGCACTCAGTAATTTGTCAATAGAATAGGTCAAATTCATCCTGTGAAATAAGAGGGATTTTTAAATATTGGTTCACACAAGGAACTTTCTCTCCTGACATGGAATTGTTTCACTTGGGAAACCTTCCTAAAGAGTAGTATACTGGTATGCACTGATACAAGAAGGCAGTATAGTAGACTCCTTACTAGGTAAATTATTTAAAGAAAGTAAAATAACTGAGAAACAATAGTGCAAACCAATACTATAATAGCTAGGTATTTAAAAATTAATTGAGCCGTGACCCTAAAGCTATATTTATGCAAAAATTTTCTCTAGGAAGGTCATAAAACCCATCTTCAGTTGTTTCATAGAGCAAAAACAAGTTCTAGTAAAACAGTTGATCTTTTCATCAACTTGCAATTAAATATTAAGTTGCTTAAGTTTTTAGAATAACTACACTAACTTCTGGAAAACAGTGTGTGCTTTCAGATTCCCTGTAGTATTCCTCTTGCATCCATGTGTGAATGGGGTCCATGGTGGGTTAGCTGTAAATGGCTCACAGATGTACATCCAAAACTCATATGTGATTATTTTATCTCACCTGAACCTCTTTCATCTTCTGTGACTTTTTTTATTACTTTCTAGTTTTTGGCTAAAATAACTTTGGGGTGTTCTGGCATTTTGTGCTTTCAGTCCTGACCAAAACAAGACTATTCAGAGGTGGTGGTATGGATTGAATTTGAGGATTACATTAAGATTTGTGCTAGTTCTTTATTTCATGCAAACTGGTTTTCCCATGCCTACATTTATGACATGGGCACATGGCAGAATGAACCTTGAGCTTTTTTTTAAACGGTTCTACTGAATGCAAGGTTTGGCTGAACTAAATCTTGAAAGGGAAACAGAAATTAGTAAGGTTCATAGACTGAAACTCCCCTCTCCCCAGATGTTCTCCTTTGTAATTCTTTCCCAAACTGCACTATTTTTACTTCCTCTTATTCTAGTTTTCTTGTGCCTTCTTCTATTCTTTTCCTTCTCTTTTTGTATTATATTTTCTTCTGTGACCACACACCTGTTGTTGTGATTTCTCTGACCCACAGGATTAAATCATAAAGATCCACATCAACAAAAGTAAAGAGTGCAACTGAGGAGGAAGTCAGACCCACAATGTGTTCATTTGATTCAGCAGATGTACACTGCCATAAATCTGCTCAGATTTCTAATAGAACTGTTTTTTTCCAGACATGGTAAGAAACCATGCCATACACACAATGTAGATGAGCCTAGTTGGGGCCTTTGGAAAAGAATTTGGCATACATTCGACCAAGATGTATTTGTGTTCTCTGCAGTCATGTTGGAAAAGATTAATCTGATCAAGCTTTCAAAGAATAGAGTACAGTAGCTATAGTACTTATGCTGCGGAGGCTATCAAAAATAATTTAAATAGAAGAGGAAAGGATAGGACACCCCACATCCATTCCAGTGGGGTGTGTTGCACTGCAGTTCTGTTGCCAAATCCCAATTTTTGACATGCTGAAAATTTATGTTGCTGCTCCATACTCTTATTTTGTGAAACTTACTTGAAAAGAACTAAGTTTCACTTACCAGTTGGCAAGGTTTTATTTTATTGAAAATTATTGTGAAAGGAAAAAAGAAAGATGTGGTCATAGCTGTTTATGCCCACCAGCAAGAGCCTGTATGTGTGTGCTGCTGCTGCCGCCGCCGCTTTCTTTTCCCTTAAGAAAACAGTCACAGACAATATTTTAGGGAGGAAGGACTCTTTAGGGAGGGAGCCTGTGGTCAACTAAGGGTCAAACAATATTGAATTTGTGCACAAAAGGAGAGATGAAATATTTTTTAAAGAAAATGGCATTCATGGAGAGGAAAATGTTAGGTCTATACCTCTGTTAGTCTATAAGGTGCCACAGGACCCTTTGTCGCTTCTACAGATCCAGACTAACACGGCTACCCCTCTGATACCAAGGATGTACAGTAACTTAATGACTTGGAAGAAACAGACTTGGAAGTGGTAATAGACACAGAAGCAATAGTCTGAAATGGCAGCAACAGTTGCACCTCCTCCAACTGTGTACACAAACGACCTGTTAAGGGCAAATGTGTACCTGGCCTTAGGCCTATTTCCACAGTGGGTGAATTATGTGTCAATTAAATGTGCATCAGGAGATCCACATTCCCTATTTTAGATCAATCCCTGAAATGACTTCCATTGATATTGCACTGATGGTGTGATATTGACTGAGGAAATTGCAATTCTAGTTACACAACAGTATATAGAAAGATCAATAACGTTCACCCAACTTTATAGATTTTCTTTTTCCATTTTGGTAACCAGATATTTGTCCCTCCAAGCAAAAGGTGTGCTTTCTATAGATGTCCAAAGTTTTGGTCTGATGCTTCAAGTGCACAATTTAATTAATAGTTGAAAATATGCATAAGCTTTCAAAACCTACAGCAATCCAATTCAAGCAATGAGATTTTTTTTATTGTTTTCCCTTATACTTCTATTTTAATCCATCATTCTTTGCTCTCTCATCTGTCTTCCATTTTCTTTTTCATTCTTGTCCTTTTATTTTGTTGATAGATACATCAGAATACATGTTCCTCTCATCTTTCTTTAACTCTCCAGTCTGTGTCCTTGTTTTTTTTTCTTTTAAATATTTTTGTTTTTGCTTGTACCTCCACACTGAGTGCTCATGCTGTCTATCTAGCTGTCATTTTACAAATCTTTTCTTTGTCTCTTTTCTCCCCTCATATCTTTTCCCCATTGTGGTGGTCTTTTTCCTCTTCTCTAGAATATCTGTGTCTTCATTTTTCTCCTCTACATAGATGCAGAGGATAGCCAGCAAGGCTGCAGCAACTTGAAACTGACATGTTTCTGAACTATCTGGGAACAAAAGTTCTGCTTTGTCAGTTTCAAACAATTTGGTGACAATGTGGGTTACTTTTCCAGCCAGGAGACAAGAAATGTGAGGGAAAACGATTCACTATGCTATGGACCAGCAATAGGATCTGGCCTACTCCCATCACCTCAAAAGATGCTAGAACACTTTTTGATACAATTCAGCTACTGTTTTTCCAAGTTACCATTTTTATTTTAAGGAGAACCAGTAATGTGCAAAACTTGGATATGGTCCCTGCTCCAAAGAGTTTACCTCCTAAAGTACACAGTTCAAAGCAGACACCTCATGCCTAGCCGACAAGAAAAAAGGTCTTTCATCTTCTGTGCTGTGACATATCATGTGTCTTTCCCCCACCTGCCATTCTGAGTTTTCTATTCCTTTCTGTCCATTTGAGTTTGTGTTCTTATTTGTTTCATTGTCTCTATCCCTCCTCATCCTCTCTCACTGTGTCTCCATGTAACTTGGTCTCTTCCTCCACTTCTCAGTAGCTCATTGTGTATTCTCTCCTTCTCTTCTCCATTGCCATTTTCTCTCCTATACTACTGTTATGCTCCCTTATTGTTTCACTGCTTGTTTCCGCTAGTGAAAATAAAGAGAAATGTGAATATTGTAGTGTGTAGGAACAGGGTAGTATCCTTTTTAAATAGTCTGAGAACACCCTATTCCTATACACTACAAATACTATCTAAATTTCAAAGTTACTTCAGAGAATAGTATCAACTGGACGTTCTTTTCCTGCCTGTTTTCACTTATGTTCTTTGTCCTGGCTGCATCACCATTCTGTGTTTTTAATCCCAAAGTATCAACTCATTAGAACTGGATAGAGAATGTAACTGGCTTAAGGTGAATCATGTCAAATTCTGCCTTTTATCTGTCTGCTTTGTTCAAACTAATATTTTTCAAGTTGCTATCTTCTGTGTAAGTAATCTGATTTTGAAATTGTATAATCAAACTCCTGGTTTTTAATCTTCCTCTAAAATGTATTTCATAAAGGCTGCCAGGCATATTATTTATCTTTGATAAATGGGAAAGTAATGCATATTGGAGGGAAAACTTGACCTACTCATACAAACTACAAGGTACTACATTCACAATATTAACTATGGAAAGAGACCCAGGCATCACTGTACACAGCTCAATGTGCAGCTGCAATTCAAAAGGCAAACAAATGTTAGGATGTGTAAGGAATGGGATGAAGCTTAATATGGAAAATATTATGCCAATATACAAATCATTGGTTTGCCCTTAACTGGAATACTGTATAACATTGACAACTCCATCTCAAAAGGATACTGCAGAATTGGAGGCTTTCAGAAAAGGGTGATGAGAATTATTAAAGGAATAGAAAATCTCTCGTATGAAGAGTGAAAAGCTTGGGATTTTTTTCATCTTTGAAAGGAAGAGGGATCATGAAGCACACAAAATAATAAATTTCACAGGGAAGGTAGATTTCCTGATCCCTCTTCCTAAAACAAAGCTTGTTTCAGCCTTCCATCAAATGATGTAGATTTGGGTTAGGACATGTGTCAAGGCTGATTTTCCACACTCTGGCACTTTGAGTGCAGAAGGTGGCCCTCAAGAATTCTAAAAATTAATACTTGCTGCTCCAGGCTTGTATTAAATCCCCAAGGTTACAGCTTTTCTCTGACCGTGGCTTGTTAAACACAGCCACCACCCAAGCAAAAAACTGCCTCTTGCAAATCTTGGAAAAACTCACTTAGGAAGTTTTTCCCTGAGGCCCCTCGGCTTTTCCACCCCTCCCTTGGGGAACCGAGAAAGAAAACAAATAAAAGGGAAACCCAGCTGTTGCCACCAGCTAATTAAAAAAACATATGCACAGACCTTTTAAGACACAAAACCAATCAGGCTTCTAAAAAAAGTAAATTTTGTTTAAAAAAAGGAAGAAGAAAGAAACACATCTGGAAAATCAGGCTATTGCTAGATTTTACAGAGCAACTGAAATGGGGTTAAACATCAGGAATGGCTTCCTGGGGTCCAGCTTAAAGTTATAAAAGAAAAAAAATACCTGAGTTTAGCACAGAGAAAATCCACAAGCTGAAATAAACCTGATCATGTCTATCTAAACATTCCCTGTCCCAACGAATCCTTCTAGGTATGGAAGATAATTTTTCATATCTGTTTCAAACTTTACACAGCGTTCCTACTGCCCCCGTCTCTTCGGCCAAGAGAGAACAACCAAGACACAAAGGGAAAGTTCCGCCCCCCCCCCAGCCCATTTTAAAAGGTTCTAGCTTTCCCATTGGCTCTTTTGGTCAGGTGTCCCCTCCCTTTCCTTTACCTGGGGGACTTTGTTAACGCTTTACAGGTAAAGCAAGCAGAGAACAGCCACCAAGAGGGATTTTATGGCTGGCTGGCTGTCTATAGAAGGGAGCTCCCCCCCCCCCGCCTTCATTTATCACAATATTATTCATGAAACCGAGAGAGATATCAATACTGCAATACAGAGGCCAAGGTTTACTAAGCAAAAAGGTATGAAATATGACAAATACACCACACTCCTTAACTCCTGGTGATGTTTCCCACTTTCTGATACGTTGAGAGTATACTTCTGTCTCTCTGTATATCTCTGTTTCCTACAGCACCCATCATTGGAGTATCCAAGAACTTCCCAGGTAAATTTAAATCAGCATAGTGAAGTCCCTAGCTGAATTCCTGGAGCACTTCTGCTGTTATCGACCTTAGTTATAGGAGACACTCCATGAATAGCAATGATTCATTGAATTTGTTGATAGGAATATTAAAATAGACTCTGTGCATTTGAAAAAACCGTTGGAGCAGACCTCACTAGAACAATAGTAATGTAAGCCTTGTGCTTAACATAAAATGCATAGGCATATTGTGTCACCAGGGTAAGAGGTGTATGGGTGTTTTATAGTCATCAATTACTATAGGTCAAATCCTGTGACCCTTACTCAGACAAACTACAAATGGAAGTCAATGGAAATTTTGCCTAAGTAAAAGCTGTATGAGCACTGAAAAATTTAGCCCAGTATATCAGGGGTTTGATACTCTGGGAGATCATCAACTAGATAAAGATTGGCTATCATTCTCTTAGCTGGAGGAGGAAGTCCTTATGTGGGCGTTGAGAAAAAAACAGGCAGGTCATCAAGACAAATGTTTTTGAAGTTCAAAGGGCATATTGTAAATAATTGTCTGGAACGATAGCAATTATCTAGTAATATATCTTATATAAACTGTAGCAGTTCAAAGTTAACCAGTGACTCCATGTGCCGAAAGATGGCAAGGACTGCAAGCTGGAGAGAAGGTTCAGGCACTTGGAATCTCTACTTAACTCTGAACTAGAACACAAATATTGCTACGGTTCCAGATGGGCAACTTGTTGCAGATCATCAAATCTTGGTGTCCCTTTTTCTTACCCAGACATACTCCCATTGAGCCCAGAGTACATATTTCTGAGTTTGCCTGAATGAGGATTAACTAGAAACTGAATTAGGACCTCAGGATTTGTACAAGTGGTTTTTAATTATCCACTGTGTAAGTACCTCTGGAATACAAGAGGAGTCTAGAATTGTTGTTTCTGGGTATAGGAAGCACTATGCTTATGTTTTACTGAATTCACAAAGCATTTTGAATTCATTCTATTCTATAAATTAGACTTATGTATTCTCATCACTTGTACAAATATTAGACTGTATGTGTGTTTGTACAGGTAATAAAGGCGAGGAATGGGAAAGAGGCTCAATGGGAAGGTTGCATCACTCAACATTATAGGAGAAGTATTCAGGTACCCTTTAGATTAAAAAAATTAAGTTTTGTTCCTACTTGGAGATATCTAAGTCCTTTCATCTGACATAGACAATAGCAGTTGGTAGTCCTTGGCTGATGCTGGAAAAT
Source organism: Macrochelys suwanniensis (assembly GCA_033296515.1). NCBI lineage: Eukaryota > Metazoa > Chordata > Testudines > Chelydridae > Macrochelys > Macrochelys suwanniensis. The sequence continues at coordinate 46,991,428 of CM065780.1, forward strand.
TCTATCATTGACAAGGTTAACAGCATTATCATTCTGTTTGTGGATTTACTGCAGCATTTAACTAATGTTGTAAAGGTAAAGCCACAGGTCTTTTCACTATAGTAATGGGGTGGTACTGAGTTAATGGCAAATGGGAGAATAGGAGGGTAAAAGGAGGATGCCAATTCTAAAGTTTTTTTTTAAATTGTTGAGTCGCTGAGATAATATTGAAAATGTATCACTGGGGTTTTTAGTTCACAGCTGGGACCAATAAAAATCTGGGAAGAATTTATGTAAAGTATACAATTCTGTAGGGGGCCCAGGAAATGTTGTTTCTCATTTAAAATAAATAGTCCCCCCTACTAACTTATTCCTAATCATGCAAACAACAAAGGAATTAAGTAGGACATTTCCATACATATGACTCTTTCATTTATGAAATGTAGTTCACCAGAAATTTGGAGATAATTGATTTTGAAGAATTCTCATCTGTAATTTTTTTTCAACACTGAAAAATAGAGAACATTTTCTCCAATTCTATATCTTATTCTAGCATTTAAAATGAAAAGACTGAAATCTCAATGTGTGTGTTCTGCTTTAATTGTAAAGCAATGGGATTTGACTATAAAAGAAGACACAGTATTTTGTCAGATCCCTGGATAGTAACACACATGCCAACGACATTATTCCCAAAATAGGAAGAGCACTGCAAATTTCTGCAAAATGACCTGCTTCTGTTACTTAGATATGGACATTTCTAACTTGCAGAACCAAGGGAGAAAGGTCAGTGGCATTTAGGAAATAGTAAAAATCCTTTTAAACATCTGAGCCAGATCAGAAAAGATGAAAAGGGTCCTGAACCTGTGCATAGAACTTTAGCCAAACCTTTTGAATGTTCCACACTGTTTAAAAGTCCCTCCTGAAGGACCCGTCACCAAGCAACAGATCTCTTCTTAGTGAGGATGTTGCCAGTTCCTCCCTATAGTTAAGGACTTTATAGAAATGTAGACATCTCACTTATTCAGCTCCTCCAACAATAAATTAGAGAGAGCAGAAGAATTACTTGGTCCTGCTGTCTTCTATATTTTGACATTCTCAGACAAGTCTTGTTAGTCTGAGTACAGTTCAGGATTGAAAAATCTGAAACTGCATGAGATCCTTCTCCGTCTCCCTTCCCATGACATTGGTGGCTCGTAGAGAAAAGGAGAGAGACTTCTTATATACTCTGGAATTTTCACAGTCCTGCTCTGTACTCTAGGGTATGAGCTATGAGGATGCTTCTGAATAAAGAAAGTTCAGTGGAGGAATTACTGAGATGAGTTTGTGTCATCAGATGGGATGGACTTCCTAGCCACATCTTATCTGGGACAAATCTCAGGAATGGAGGGGGCAAGATGTAAGCAGAGGGATAGGAAAGAAGCTGGTGATGGGCCTCAAATTTTTGAATGGTTCAGATAAACTTTGGAGAAGCATTTAAATGTTTGGATGCTTATTTGAGCTGTTCCTTCCAAACCTTCTGAGTTTTTCCTGCTACTTTCCCCCTCCAGCTGCAAATGAGTACCATATTCTATCCAGAGCAAGCTTCCAAATGACACCAGCAAACCAGGGAGCACCTCTAGTACTTTACTCCTATCCCAACTGCTCCGTTTTTGCTAGGATGTGTCTGAGCTTGGACAAGCTATGCATACTATCTGTATGGTAACATTTAACTGCCCATTTTAGAGCTTACCTAGTGGTTTGTAGGCTGAGCTGCAGTGATTTCTAACCATGCCAGCCTGTGCTGTAGACCAGTGTGATTTACAAATCACTTAATGCAGTGCTACATGTCAGCAGAATGCATTGTACCAGCAAAGTAATGAAATACTTACAAAATAATTAACTGCTTTTAGGAGACATCAGATCCGTTCAAGTGGTTATTTCTAATCATCAATGCACCAAACATCAGCAACCCATACAAGTTTAACATCACATAATTTGAGTGAAACCAAGATAGATCTTTCCAAAACATTTACAATACATGTGGCCAGTACTAAAGACACAGTGCTATGTTTCATTTCCTTCATTTTACTTTAATGGGGACCAATAAAAAAGCCATTCTGACGAATCCTAATCTAATATGAATGAGTATAACAAAAGGGCTTCCCTGTTTGGTTCACCAGCATATTCCCCCTTTAACAATCTCATCTTTATTAAAATAATAGTTTTCAGTATAAGGCATCTGTAATAGCTATAGATTTAAAGATAATATTGTTTCACATACAACAGTAACAAATCTGAACGCAGGGGCTGGAGAAAGTGGTGTGATTGACAGTTCAGAAAGAAGGGACTTTCCATTCCATATGGATGGGCCTTGTTTTTGCATAGATGAAAATGGGTTCATACTTTTTTATTAGCTTTTGTTTAGGCACTCAGAGGCCTCCAATCATGGACACCTAACCCTGCAATTTCTGTGTACTTATAACTACAATTATTTTATCAAACAAGCCTTTTGAAGTTCCTGTGCTTTCCCGTCTTCATCTGTTAGGTTTGAACGCTGCTGTAAGCCATAAATAGGAAGGCTATAAAGAAGAAATTAATTTGTTTGACTGGTGGAAATGTAAAGGTTTGTGATCATATGGTGGAATCTAATGGAGTAGAATGTTTCCATATTGGTGGTTGCATCATGGTCTTGTTCTGAACTAGATTTTACAGAGGAGAGGTAGTCCAAAACTGGACTAGTGAGATAAGAAAAAGAAACCAAAAGGAAGACTGAGCCCTGCAACACTTGAGACACTGGCTCCATGCATTCATGTGGCTGAGGCAGATGGGAGTGGGGGAATGTGATGGGGAAAATAGGACGTGATCATCTAATTAAAGACTACATCAGAATGCAAACAACACAAGAGGGCGCTAAAACAAGGTGGCATGGGCAGTCTTAATTCTGGCATTTCCTAACTTTTGAGTGCTTGGCTATGCAACTGTAACATTCTTTTAATGTAGGGTGTGGTTTTTGTGTGTGTGTGTGGGTTTTTTTTTTTCCCAGTGTAACTGACTTAGTGTGGTAAATGTCCATGAAACTTCAAAAATGCATAACAAAGCAAGGTCCCTGCCATGAAAAACTTACAATCTAACTCACAGTATTATAAATGATAAACAGTTAGATGGAAATGTGGAAGCAGTCAGAGGAAATGAAGATTTGGAAGCTAAAAAGTGGGTTTTAACCAGGGATCTGAATGAAGAGAGGAAGGTATGCTTTGTATATTTGAAGCAAGAGGCTGTTCCAATCACAGGGCCCAAGACTGCAAAACCCATGTTAATGTGTGTTGTCCCACTGATGTCAATGAAACTACTATCATAAGTAAATTCCACTCATATGAGTAAAAATTTTGAGGATCAGGCCCATAAAGGTTGAAAAAAGGAGTGAAGTAGAGAGTTGGTGAAGACGACAAAGGAATTGCAGGCACTGCGTAGGACATGGGGGTAGGAAAAAAGTAGTTCAGTAGTGTAAATATAGACGGTGGTAGGCAGCTCTGGAGTCCATCAAGATGCTTTTTGTTTTTTTAAAATCAAATAAACTGAGAGCCAGTGGAATAGGAATGCATTTAAAAGGCCAAATTGTACTTGCCTTTTTCATATAAGTACTCCCATTGACTCTACTGGGATTGAGTAAGGAAAGCAGGATATAGCTCACGGTACATTTTCATCATGGATATAAACTAGACCTATATAAATAATTCACTGATTAATTTGGGGAGTCTTAAAAAAAATCAATCAAATCAATTGTTCAACAGATATGTTAACAAATAGTTCACCCAACTTTATAACCTTGGAGAATAATGAGACAGTCAAACAATTTATTTTAAAAACATCATGAAAATGGCTAAATAGCACTTAATTCTAGAGGGGAAAATATTTTTTTCTTTCTTTAGCCCTTCATCTTTTGTTACTTTCAGTCAGTACAGTCAATTGTAAAGTATTTATCTGATTATTTAGTTCCAGGCTGCTTCAATAACTAACATTTTTATTGTTTGGTAACTGTGAGGGTTCATAGTACTCAAGGTGGAATCTTTTATTATGGCATTGTAAACAATCCTAAATTCCTTACAGCATATTCTGTAACATCTATAAAACATTATTCTCTGGAGCTTCCTAATTACTCCATTCTGGCCAGACATTTAGAAGACTTCCTTTGCTTCAAGGCCTTTTTCAAAGTCTTCCTATGTTAGTTAGTTCCCAGGTGTTTCAAAGCGGTGATTTATATTTCTGTGACTAATAATATTTAGCCCTTACATTGTGATTATTTTCTGGATCTTAAAGCACTTTTTTTCTCTTTTACGTGGGCTACACACTTGAATAAAGATTGGGCCCTATGCTTAGAAACATACATTTCTTTGGTAATCAGTAGCAAGATTAACTTGGTCATGCTAGCCCTGTAGCTAATCAATCATTCTGAATTTTTAGTATTGATCATGCACTGAGTTTACTATTCTCTCCAGAGGTGTGTTTGGGAATATTCATGAGCAAAAGTTTCAAAAGGGGCTAAGTCACTTAGGAGTTTAAGGTCTAATGAGTTTTTTAAATGACTTAGATCTTTGGAACTTTGGGTAAAATTTTCAAAAGTCTTATTTTTAAAAGGTACTTGGGCCAGATTTTCAAAGATGTCTAAGAATGCAGATAGGCACCTATTGGGATTTACAAAGGTACCCAAGTATGTTAGGCATGTAACTACTGTGGATTTTCAGTGGGAGATAGGTGCTTCTGTAAATTCCATTTCATGCCTATCTACATCTTTATGTGCCTTTGTACATCTTGCCTTTTTGAAAACGGGGTTAGGTGCTTTTTAAAATGGACCTTTTGTCTTGTCTACACTGGGGAAATTGACTGGCATAACTGTTTCAGAATAGCTATTCCTGAATAACTCCTTGGTGTAGACACTGTTTGTTCCAGAATAAAATAACTTTTATTCAGGAATAACTACTCCACTTTGTGAGCAGAGTAGTTACTCTAGAATAGTGTCGCTTATTCCAGAATAGATTCCACATAAGGAGATATTCCACAATAGCTGTTGTGGAATATCTTATTCCACAAGAACTATGCCAGTCAATTTCCCTGTTAGGCTCCTAAGTGTCTGAATCACATTGGAAAAATGTGCCTAAATCACTTAGGTGCATGGATGTGTTACCCTAAGGCCTTGGCTACACTTGCAGATGTATAGCGCTGAGAGTTAAACCTGTCTTCGTACAGCTGAGTAGGGAAAGCGCTGCAGCCTGTCCACACTGGCAGCTGCCAGTGCACTAACGTGGCTACATTTGAGGCATTTGCAGCTGTATTGGGAGCGGTGCATTATGGGCGTTCAAGTGGCTGCAACGTGCTTTTCAAATGGGGGGGGCGGTGAGGGGGAGTGTGACAGGAAGCATGTGGGGAGAGAGAGTGGATTTTTGGGGTATCCACAGAGTGTCAGCTCATTATCTCCTAAGTTTACACACCTCCACATCCCCCGCCTCTCTCTCAATCACTGAAAGCAAGCAGCAGGGGCTTTGGTTGTTTTTAAAGAGCAGATAAAAGAGAACTCGGGGAAATTGAGCCCTCCCCTCCCCCCCGCCGTTCTTTCCGACCCCGCCCCCCCGTCTCTCTCCAAGCCAACTTTGCTGCAGCATTCCTAACGGAGCCCCCACGCCTGCAAACAGTAGCTGTTTGCTTTTTTTTGGTAAAGCAGCTCCAGAACGGAGCTCTGAACTCCAACCCGGAAGTGCCGTTTCAAAACAAAGGGAGCTTCCGGAGGTCAGTTACTGCGAATTCCCTGGCTACATTGAAGCAGCAGTGTTCCACCCACTACGCAACAAATGTTATTCCTCTCGGGGAGGTGGAGTACAAGCAGCGCTGTATCTGAGGAGATACAGCGTTGCACGTGCCTTGCAAGTGTAGCCAGTTAGTGAGTTACAGGGCTGCAGGCAGTTTTATTGCGCTGTAACTTGTAAGTGTAGCCAAGGCCTAAGGGTCCTCAATAGACACTCTAAAACTTTTTACCATGTATGTATTACACAATTATTGCAGTACAGCCCAAAGGCCCCAATTGGGATGATGGCCTCATTGCTAGAGCTGGTCAAATGATATTTCGTACCCCACCAAAATTAAAACAAATATTTGTTTTGTTCTTAATTAATGGAAATGGATTTTTGAAGGAAAAAATTGGTTGCTTTTTTTGTTTTCAAAAGCTGAAATCCCAAAATGTATACTGTCAGTTTTTGAAAGACTGAAATGTTTGGGTTTTTTTTTTAAAAATCAGTTTTTGATACTTATTGAAAATCAGAAAATTTCAAACAAAACAAACAATGAATGATACATCTGAGGGAACAGAGCAGAAGGAGACTCCACTGATTGGAAGGCATGAGATGCACAGTCCTAGGGATGGGGGTTCCACGACCACCACTCCCAAGAGGAGGAGGAGGGTGGTGGTGGTCGGGGACTCTCTCCTCAGGGGGACTGAGTCATCTATCTGCCGCCCTGACCGAGAGGTGTGCTGCTTGCCAGGGGCTAGGATTCGTGATGTGACGGAGAGACTGCCAAGACTCATCAAGCCCTCAGATCGCTACCCCTTCCTGCTTCTCACTGAGGTGAGACTGACTGGCCTGTAGTTCCCCGAATCTTCCTTCTTCCCTTTTTTAAAGATGGGCACTACATTAGCTTTTTTCCAGTCATCCGGGACCTCCCCCGATTGCCATGATTTGTCAAAGATAATGGCCAATGGCTCTGCAATCACATCAGCCAACTCCTTTAGCACCCTCGGATGCAATGCATCCGGCCCCATGGACTTGTGTTCGTCCAGCTTCTCTAAATAGTCCCGAACTACTTCTTTCTCCACAGAGGGCTGGTCACCCCCTCCCCATACCGTGCTGCGGAGTGCAGCCGCCTGGGAGCTGACCTTGTCTGTGAAGTCAGAGGCAAAAAAAGCATTGAGTACGCTAGCTTTCTCCACATCCTCTGTCACTAGGTTCCCTCCCTCATTCAGCAAGGGGCCCAGGCGACTTTCTTCTTGTTGCTCACATACCTGAATAAACCCTTCTTGTTACTCCTAACATCTCCGGCTAGCTGCAACTCCAAGTGTGATTTGGCCTTCCTAATTTCACTCCTGCATGCCTGAACAATATTTATATACTCCTCCCTGGTCATTTGTCCAATCTTCCACTTCTTGTAAGCTGCTTTTTTGTGTTTAAGACGAGCAAGGATTTCACTGTTAAGCCAAGCTGGTCGCCTGCCATATTTACTTTTCTTTCTACACATCGGGATGGTTTGTTCCTGCAACCTCAATGTGGATTCTTTAAAATACAGCCAGCTTTCCTCGACTCCTTTCCCCCTCATGTTATTCTCCCAGGGGACCTTGCCCATCAGTTCCCTGAGGGAGTCAAAGTCTGCTTTTCTGAAGTCCAGGCTCTGTATTCTACTGCTCTCCTTTCTTCCTTGTGTCAGGATCCTGAACTCGACCATCTCATGGTCACTGCCTCTCAGGTTCCCATCCACTATTGCTTCCTCTACTATTTCTTCCCTGTTTGTGAGCAGCAGGTCAAGAAGAGCTTTTCCTTTAGTTGGTTCCTCCAGCACTTGCACCAGGAAATTGTCCCCTACACTTTCCAAAAACTTCCTGGATTGTCTGTGGACCGCTGTATTGCTCTCCCAGCAGATGTCGGGGTGATTAAAGTCACCCATGAGAACCAGGGCCTGTGATCTAGTAACTTCTGTTAGTTGCTGGAAGAAAGCCTCGTCCACCTCATCCCCCTGGTCTGGTGGTCTGTAGCAGACTCCCACCACGACGTTACCCTTGTTGCTCACACTTCTAAATTTAATCCAGAGACACTCAGGTTTTTCTGCAGTTTCATACTGGAGCTCTGAGCAGTCATACTGCTCTCTTACATACAATGCAACTCCCCCATCTTTTCTGCCCTGCCTATCCTTCCTGAACAGTTTATATCCATCCATGACAGTACTCCAATCATGTGAGTTATCCCACCAAGTCTCTGTTATTCCAGTTACATCATAATTCCTTGACTGTGCCAGGACTTCCAGTTCTCCCTGCTTGTTCCCCAGGCTTCTTGCATTTGTGTATAGGCATTTAAGATAACTCACCGATTGTCCTGCTGTCCCAGTGTGGGGCAGGAGCCCTCCCCTCTTGCACTCACCTACTTGTGCTTCCTCCCGGTATCCCACTTCCCCACTTACCTCGGGGCTTTGGTCTCCTTCCCCCGGTGAACCTAGTTTAAAGCCCTCCTCACTAGGTTAGCCAGCCTGCTTCCAAAGATGCTCTTCCCTCTCTTCGTCAGGTGGAGCCCATCTCTGCCTAGCACTCCTTCTTCTTGGAACACCATCCCATGGTCAGAGAATCCAAACCCTTCTCTTCGACACCATCTGCGTAGCCATTCGTTGACTTCCACGATTCGACGGTCTCTACCCCGGCCTTTTCCTGCCACAGGGAGAATGGACGAGAACACCACTTGCGCCTCAAACTCCTTTATCCTTCTTCCCAGAGCCAGGTAGTCTGCAGTAATACGCTCAAGGTCATTCTTGGCAGTATCATTGGTGCCCACGTGGAGGACCGAATGGCTGGGCAGAAGTTCTGCAGAAAAGGACCTAGGGGTTACGGTGGACGAAAAGCTGAATATGAGTCAACAGTGTGCCCTTGTTGCCAAGAAGGCTAACGGCATTTTGGGCTGTATAAGTAGGGGCATTTCCAGCAGATTGAGGGACGTGATTATTCCCCTCTATTCGGCACTGGTGAGGCCTCATTTGGAGTACTGTGTGCAGTTTTGGGCCCCACACTACAAGAAGGATGTGGATAAATTGGAAAGAGTCCAGCGGAGGGCAACAAAAATGATTAGGGGGCTGGAGCACATGACTTATGAGGAGAGGCTGAGGGAACTGGGATTGTTTAGCCTGCAGAAGAGAAGAATGAGGGGGGATTTGATAGCTGCTTTCAACTACCTAAAAGGGGGTTCCAAAGAGGATGGATCTAGACTGTTCTTATTGGTGGCAGAAGATGACAGAACAAGGAGTAATGGTCTCAAGTTGCAGAGGGGGAGGTTTAGGTTGGATATTAGGAAAAACTTTTTCACTAGTAGGGTGGTGAAGCACTGGAATGGGTTACCTAGGGAGGTGGTGGAATCTCCTTCCTTAGAGGTTTTTAAGGTCAGGCTTGACAAAGCCCTGGCTGGGATGATCTAGTTGGGGTTGGTCCTGCTTTGATCAGGGGGTTGGACTAGATGACCTCCTGAGGTCCCTTCCAACACTGAGATTCTATGAAAAGTTTTCCAGCTAGTTATTCATCAAGGAGGCTATTTTAAAAAAGAAGTTGTGATGGAAAATGTTCACCCAGCTTTATTTGCTGTGCTAAGTGCTATACTAACACAGTTAAAGACAGACCCTGACCCAAAAATCTTGTAATCTCAGGCTTCAATCCTGCAAATTCTTGTGTGCTTACAATGTTCTGGAGAAGTTAGGTTTGTTGTAATTTGGAAGGAAAAGAGACAAATGTTTTGTTTAGATAGCTGAAACTGTAAATAAAACAACGGGGGGGGGGGGAGTCGCTCTCTTTTGAAGTCACTGATACCTCATGCAGAGCTTTACACAAATCTCTTTAGCTATAGTTATTAGCCCTTCAACTACTAGAGTATTACATACTCCACCGAAACCAAATTTACAATATATTTAGTAAAGGGTTTTGGACTCACAACCTTGCTGAATGAGCCCTTATGTTTTAGGAGCTCTTGCACTGAGGGTCACAGCCGGTCCCAATGGAGGGTGTGAACAAATGTCAAGGGGTCACAATCATCCTTGCATTCTAAAATGGGAAGGGGCCTTGGTTAGATCCTAGATAACTGGAATGAATTCCATGGGGGGATCCCAATGTGGAAAGGCTGACAACCACTGCCTTCATTTATCCGCAGAAGTATGCTCAAAATTTTCCCTGAGAATCTAACTTGAGACAGCTAATGCCTAATTTTCAGACATTCTGAGTATCTCTGCAGCTTCCAGACAGAGATGTAGGGCATATTAAGCACCTTAAGATCAGTCCCAAACTGAATTTATATTGGACAGTCAGAAGCTAAGGACCCCAAATTTAGGGGTACTTGAAAATGTTTGACCTGGCTCAGCATAAGCAGTGGCAGAGCCAACTTTCTTATACCAGTCTTCTGTGCAGCAACTTTGACCTGAAAGATCATTATTAAAGGAGAAAGCACAGTACAATTTCTGTGCTTTCTTGTTTCTGCTGAGCCTTTCCACAAAATTCTATTTAGTGCCCAATGTGGGGGTAATTTTCATGATTTAATTCATTAGAAACTGCAACCACCAACTTATTTCACTACACTGGTAAGCATACGAGAGAATAATTTGCACTCAAATAACAACTCTATGCACAATTTACATTCTGGTTTTTTTCCCTTCAATTTTTTTCTTTAGCACTGAAAAAGTGAATTGTGATTTGAAGAGAATTGCTAAGTTATAAGTCAAAATACAATTTCTGCCAACAAAAGTGGGGGGAAAAGTCTGAAAATAAATATAAAAGTCAAGTGGTGTTAAATCTTTTATAGATTTTTTTTTTTGTTCAGGTTTTTTTCAACCACATAAGTAGTCCTTTCCCACATGTGGTATTCTAAAAATTGCTTGTAGAAAAAGATCTCTAATTAGGTTATTCCTCTGCTTCCTGTGATTGCCAGTTCCAGTGCATAATTTCGCTACAATAAAAATAGAATAGCACTGCATATTTTTTCTTTGCATTTTCAGCTACTATAAAACTGAATATATAGGATAGGGAAAGAAATTATGCTTTCCACAGTATGAGAGGAAACTGTTTAAATAAGGCCTTCTTTGTCCCATAGATTGTAAATAGTTCCTAGGACACACATTAGAAATTGTAGTTAATTGGCATAACATGAAAACTGTTCAGCAGGTGGCAGTGCTACATGTATATAGACCACAATATCTTTGAAATACACTGTTGGGACATGCTTTAATATTCATTCAACATTCTCCTGCTCAGCCTTACTTGTCCAACATGGGCTACAATGTAGGCAGAAAGAATTTATTTTCACATGCAAGTTGTAACACAATTTGTGAGGCATTAAAGCAATGATCCTTCAACGTGCTGCCCGTGATAGTGGTTCCAGTACAATACCCACTGCACAGTACAAAGGGAAGCTTTTTGCAGTGCATTTCACTGATAGCAAAGTAACAATGAAGGGTAATGTCTATTTTACACGTTTTATTAGTAATTCATACATTCTTACTATATTGTTTTACAGATTTGAAATTATAATTAGTCATGTGAGTTTAATCACCCTGGAAAGCACACATGTATATTTGCCTCCTCAGGATAATTCCGTCTACTCACAAATGCTGTCCCTTTTTATCCCCATCTTAAAAGCCTCATAGGCTTCAGTCCTTCCAAGCAAACAAGGACTGGACAGCATTCCTTTTGAACAGACGGCCCATGCCACTCTGTAATCTGCCAGAGGGGCACCTATTGATCAGTGAATGGTCTTCCCTCCCTGCCCCCCACTTCTGGAAGCTGTGGATGCTGCTTCAAATTTCAGTATGGACAGAACCAAATGCAAACATGTATTTACAGGATGTCCGTGATCTCAGATTTATTTAATCAGTCCATCACTCTGCCATTTTTGTATACATTCTCATACTCTGTACATTCGATGTTTCAAGCAATACAGCTTCTACCACTTCCCTGGGGAAGCTATTCCAAAGCCCAAATCTCCCTGTTATAAAATGTATCCTTATATTCAGTTTTAGCTTCCTCTTTTCTTAATTTTACCCCATTGCCACTAGTTATACCCTCTGTACAACACTTACATTCCTTCTCCTCTTCCTGTTTTCATTTCTTTGGGTTGTTTCACTTTTAAATACTAACTAACTAAATTAACATGTACCATGAAAAGTTATCTGCATCTGAAGAAGTGGGTATTCACCCACGAAAGCTTATGCTCCAGTACGTCTGTTAGTCTATAAAGTGCCACAGAACTCTTTGTCGCTTCTGCAATGATAGTTACATGTGGTATATGATAGTGAGACAGGTTTTGTTTTGTGTTTGGGTGAGGAAAATAATGTACTGCTTTTATCTTCCATAAATAGCAGAAATTTAGCAGTCTGAATCAGAGCTGCTGTTTTGTACCTTTTCCCAACATTCTGAGTCAGTCTCGGATTTTCTATTTCTTTGCCTTTCTATGCAGTCATGTGCAAGAGTTTGACTGGAATTAGAGAACATATATCATTACTTATGCAAGTTGTTGGTGTAATGACACTGTATGATGCAATGCCTATAGTATTTGGGAAAGTTCAGTTACTAGAGGTTGATGTTGTTCACCGGTATCCTTCTTTGTCATACTGGCAGGTCATAGCTAATACTGACACTAAGCTGTTCTTTTGAAGAAATTCTTTTGCTTGGCTGTTTGCCACTGATCTTTGTTCTTGTAGCTGCAGCAGAGAAATATCAGCAGCACCACATTCCTCTCAACCGCTCTCTCTGGGCTCTTTGGCTGATGTTCCAGAACCCGCAGCGTTTGAAGGATTAAGACCCATAATAGTGGATATAACCAAATTTCACTTTTATGATTTTCCCTTTTTTCGTTATGTTTCACACAGAGCTTTGTTCCAGTCTAGTAGCCTATGGCAATGAGCTAAAGACTGGGACTGAAACTGCTGAAATAGAGAGCACAGAGAATGAAAATGTGTGAAATTGTAATGACAAATGCATGCTATAGTCAATTTAAATTCCTATCCAACATGCATATGGATTACAGGCAGGGCTAGGTTCTCTGATTGAGGTTATGACAGATACATATTCCCTTAAATATTGAAGATCCTTAGAAACTATGACCTTGCACTAGGGGAACAGTCATGTTGCTTATGGGTTTGAGGCTGGAAGCCAAAGTGCATGAAAGCAATGCAGTGTGAAGGAGCCAGAGCTAGAGAGCGCCACAGAATGCTAGGCCCTGATTGCATTCAGGGCCTGATCAGTCTCCTGTTAGTTAATGGTAGTTGTTCCATTGAACACAATGGGAGTTGACTCAGGGTCTCAGAGAACAAATAAAGGAAGTAGAGCTGGCTGGAAATTTTGTGAAACAATAGTTTAATCAGAAAATGCTGATTAGTCAAACTTGGAATGTTTTACAGAAACCTCTCCGATTCAATGAACGGTGGTTAAATCAGAGGGTGTGTTCTGTCAGAATCCTGCTTGGTTTCTTGGTGGGCTTATCAGAAGCCCATATTTCCATGGTCTGCAGCTCCAGGGCCATTCCAGGACTGGGGATCCCAGGACTTTTAGACTCCCTGTTGTGGATCTAGAGCCTGCAAACCCTGGGGACTTTTAGGGTTTTCAGGCTAACTGCCGTGGAACTGGAATCCCCACCTTTAACCAAGGTTCAGATTCTGGCTCTGGAGCAGCGACCCTGGAAGCTGAAGCCAGGGCTCTTAAGACCACCAAGCTCCATTCTGCAAAGCCAGGGAGACCAGGGCTTCCAGAGTTCTCTGGCGACAGGGCAGCCCTCATGGCGGGGGAAGCTGCAGTCTTTGGAAGTTCTGAAGTTTAACCACTGCTACACAGGGGTGCTCAGCCATCAAACTGACAAGAACTACGTCAATTGCACTCACCAGCTGCTAGTTCTGTGAGGACTTTTTTGTTTTGGAAACACTGTGTGGTTGGTCCTGAAACAAACATTTTTCAGAACCTCCAGCTCATTTTGAAATTTGATTTCCCATGTTCAGATTTCCCATAACTCGAAATTCCTAGTTTCTGCCCACTCTAAAAGTGAGAAGAGCTGTTTTACCAACAACAAGAGATCAAAAATCATGAATCAGCCCCGCCGCCCCAAGGGTAATACTGGCTTTAAAATCATGTGCTATTTAAAAAAAATAACTTTGGGCTCTCTTTAGGGTGCACATTTTCAAGATATTCTCCATAGCCATGAGGGCTACTGTACTAACACAGATACACAGGAAACCAAGGGAGCAGTTTCAATACAAACATGTTCCTTTTCTTTTAGAGAATGCTTTCCTCCCCTTTGCCCCAGGGCCAATCCTGCACATCCTCAAGTGACTCCTGCAAAGTGCAGAGCACCCTCAAATCACATTAACTTCAGAAGAGGTTATGGGGGCTCTTCACCTCTCAGAGTCAAGCCTCTTGTGAGTAATCCATGCCCTAAACGACACTATCTAACCTAAGTGGTGGGTTGTACGCATTTTACCCGACATACACAAAGAGGTCTTTGATCACTCTAGTGCTTCATGCTATGCAGGGTTTTTTTTGTTTTTTTTTTAAACTGGTTTATTTTTTCTACACTTTTGAATTGATATATCAAAATGTCAGATTTTACTTTTCTGGCTCATCTGTGGGTTGACTTGGTGTGTATATGAATGTAGAAAACCCGCTTTCCTGTGATCATGTGTATGTAATATTCTGTCTGGAGACATTACAGGGAGATTATGGATGGGCAATGGATCATCACTACATATACAAATTTGCAATTGCTATCTTACACCTCATCGTAACAGTATAAAATATTCTTTACACTAATGTTGTTTTTTAATTAATCCTCAGACCTCAAGATCTGCCCTTTCCCTTTTTTATGCTAGCAAGAAGTTGGTAAAATATAAATATTCCTACATAATTATTCAATGATTTTTATTCAGAATTAGTAAGAGCTCGTAGGAGCCAGAATATCTGAAATGTTATCTTTGTTTTCTTTTTATTTACTAAAATAGCCAGGATACAAATTAGCTTTCTCTATTCAATATTTAGTACTGTTTTACCTGCCTTGAAATGGGAACCACAGATACTTTGGTAAACCACTGAAAGGTTCTCTAGTTTTATTGTAAATGTAGTTCCTCTGTATTCTGTTTCAAAAATGCCCTTTGTAAATTCCCACAGCAGTAGTTCCTTGTGAAACAAAATCAATATTTCAGCACCTCCTCATAGCTACAATGTATGATGGGGTATAATCATTTCTTTCCTCCAGTGGTCAAAGGCAATTAGGGTTCTAGCTTTCTCTATGCTCCAGCTCTATATCACCTACTCATGAGATTCAAACAGCACCATCTCCCAATTATTCATGGGCTTGGCTGAGATCAGCAACCAGGTGAAGAACAGCTGGCTGAAGTGGAATCCTGACATTTTGAAGTGCTACATTCGTAACATTTACACTGGGTGTAAAGACAGTCCACATCAGTGTTCACCTCAGCCATGTCTAGAATTGGCAAATAGACCATTTTTTCAAATAACATGTTAGTCAATATCTTTAAGATGTAAGGATCAGTGGCACTTGAACCCAGTTCTTCAGGGCTACCAGGTAACCAATATCCCCACACTGCCAGTGAGCAGCCGCAACCTGGCCACTTCCTGTGACCCACAGTCCACACAGGTTCAATGCCACAGGAGGTTCTGCCTCAAGTGATCTGGATGACAGTGGTCTTCGCGATCTCTGATTGTGTCCTTGTCCCTACATGAGCCCATGGGTCATACCAGGAAGTGTCCAGGAAACAATCTGGATCCCTAATTAGCTGTGATGATCACTGACTCTGACTCTAGTTTGACCCCTGCTTGATTCTTGACCTGATACTGGCTCTGACCCCTGGTTTCAGTTCTGGAATTCCAAGCTCCTGCCATTAGTCCTGCATGCCTTCTCCTAGGATATCAGCATAAAATAATATAAATATATATATTTAAAAGGCCCAGAGACTAGTCCTCACAGATGGGAGGGAAAAGAGATCTGTATGTGCACACATAATTTTGTGAGACACTACTCTGATAGGGGTTTAGAAGAACTTGATGGACTAACAAATGGGTATACAATATTTTTTGATAAGATATTGCAACAATAAATAATTCTTGTACCACTTTTAATATGTACAGAATAGTTATTTAAAAAGATGTTCTGTAGCTCACTGAAAGGGGCCAAACAATATGATTTTTACTACTTTTAATGTCTGTAGTCAGATTAAAACAAACAAGTTCGTACCAGAAGCAGAGACTGGGTGGCTCGGGGGCTTGTTAAAGTAAAATAGAAATCTGTCATGGGCCACTGGTGTGAATGTGACTCAGAATTGAGCAAATATTACCACTTGATGGTCTATATGAAAAAAAAATGGTATTCTTACTACAGGTCTTTGTAAAGAGTACTGCTGAGTGAAGCCCACTCCTTGGGATTAACATGTTTTAGTTAAGACGAAAGAGGTTATTTCAATTTGCAGTGGGTCCCCTCATGTATACATGCATGTGTGCGTGGTATACACCATGCAGTCATTTGGCGTTTCAAGTTCATATGAACTTAACGCCCAGTGAAGCCCCTTGAACCTTAAAATCCATCAATTTCATAACAAAGATGTTCTTTTTGCCCCCTCAATACTTCTAACAGCCTTTAATTTATCATGTGGATGTGGGTGGGAAGGTTATGGCCTACAAACCCCTTTATCACAGATGGCTCCAGGAGCAGCAGGAAGTATCTTGTTTGTCTTCTTTACCTCCCCCATAGTAAGCCCTTTTCCCCACATCTGTCTGAAATATCTTCAGAAGAGCAGACACCCTGCCTTTAGTGATCCCCTATTCATCATGATAAAGAGAAGTCCTTCCACTGTTGTCACTTACTTAATTTTGGAATATGTTCCCTATTCTAGACATTCAAGAGCTTTGTTATATCACCTCAAAACAAATGTGCCAGTAAATAATTGAGGAATAATTTGGGTACTTATGATCACAGCAATATTCATCCACATCTTTAGATAGTACATTTCCTGACATAGTCTAGTCTTGTGTACCTCAGTAATTTATGTAGCTTTGTATTAATTACCACATATTTGAATGTGTAAAAAATGGCGACCTCTACTCTAACAAAGCCAGGTGTTCTCCAGAGCAGAAAGTGGAGAGCTTCACATTAATCACTTTAAGACTTTTGCTTCGGGAATTTAAATTATATACTTTTTTTTTAAGGTTTAGTCAAACACTATTTTTCATTGTCCTGTCATTGGATGAAACCCTTAAATACTGCAGTGAAAGAAATGCATTATTCATTTGTGCAAAGAAATCAGAAATGAGAGGTGTTTGCTTTTCATATTTTCAATGTGTCAGAAATTTGGTTCATATTAATCTTTATAATTACTACAAATCCCTTCAAGACAGAAAATGATCAATTGCCTAAAATACATCTATCATTCTAGTGGACTTTTTTTTAGCAGTTATACTATTTGCTGTGTAAAACATATTGCTTATGTATTAGAAGCTTATCTATTTTTTGGGAAGCTTTCCATCCTCCCTCCCTCCACCCCCAGTTTTTGGCAAATGAGCAAGCCTATCCTGTGCATTCAGTCTATAGCCAATCACTGGTTGGAGGAAAATCCCATAGCTGGGGAATCATTATAGAAGATTAATTCTTACCTAAGATGAACTGATCTCAACTCAGGTTAATGATGATTATCTTAAAATATGTCAAAGACCTGGGATAGTTCATTAACTACTCATTATGTTAATCTCCATGATGACCATCTGCTAAGGCTTGAGATATGACTACAAAGACAATAGGTTGGGAAAACTCCTAATTTGTAAGTAATGTACTTGAGACACTTCATTGTCCAGATTTTCAAGTAATCTTAAAATGGAGTGTACTATTCTCCATGCACAGGATGGATTCCATAATCAAATTCATATATGGACTCTCAGTCTGGCTGAAAATTAGGTTAGAAGCAGAGCTGATCAAAACAGTGAACTTTTCACAATATTTTTGTGAAAAATTTGCTCCTTTTTATGTTGGAAAAAACTTTGAAATATGTTGACCAGCTATGGTCAGAAGAATTTGTGATCAAGGCATAAGTGTAAACACCACATATTAGGCTTCTTAATGTCATCCAGCTAAATTGCTCACTCTTTCCCTACCATACTTAGGTTAGCTGTACTTTAGAATCTCATCACATGTGTAACAGCAGAAGAAACCGGGCAATATTTTGAATAAATGTGTCAAAGGTTGTGGATTATAGAATAAAAAGGATGCCTGTCCTTGTCTTATTAAAATCTTTATATGTTCCTGTGGATAAGACCCTCATTTCTTGATTGGAACTGTTACCTGTGCTCCTGATCGTGATTGGGGCCTCTAGGTGCTACTACTTACTATTTATTTTATGGGCATGCCCAAAAGATTCAGTCAGGATGTGAGGGGGTGTCCACCCCTTACAAGGTTAAGCTTATTAAAAATGGGCTCATTGCTCTTATAGGCTGTACCTGGAGGAGAGCCAGGATTGGCTTATATAAAACCAAGAAGTTGAGAGCAATGGGGGGGTCTGTTGACCTAGGTATCCCCTTAAACAAACTGGAATTTAAACATCTAATCAAAAATGAACTAAGGAAGAAATAGCAAAAACTGTGAGCAAATGAAACAAAGGGGGAAACCATTCCAACATGTGTGACTAACATGGTAATATAAGTCAAGGCTCTGAAAGGAAAAGCAAAGTAGTTGTATTGCAAATGCTAACAGGTCATTGCGGATTAAATAGTAACTTATTTCTAATCATGCAACATCTGTTTTTGTGTGTAAATGCGTAAGGTCCAGGAAATGATAGCCTGTATCCTTCAGGATTGTAAAGACTGCACCTGTGAAAGGAGATTAAGGCCTCTGAGTTTTTTATATAATCAAAGTAATGAAATTGTCCTTAAACCATCTATCAAGAGTGCAAGGAAAATGGGTCTCAATAAAAAATACCTCACAACCCTCTTCTGCAATTCTTTAAGAATACTGGGAAAGGTGTGAGACTCTATCAAGTACAGTGCCTGGTGCTCATAGACTCAGGAAGTGAATCTGCTATACCACAAAAAAGAAGAGGGGGCTGCAGGCAGGAATTCTGAAGTCCCTCCATAGAAAGAAAGGGAGCTGGCTAAGGAAAAAGAGTTCTAGTGGGAGAATAAATCCTTGCCCTGGGCTGAAGAATCTAGCAAGAAGCTCAGAGGAGGCGTAGCAGCCACTGGGAGCAGAGGAAGCTCGGAGATGGGTCAGGAGATAGAGATGCGAAGAAAGAAGGAGCCTAAATAGGCAGCAACAGGGTCTAAGCTTGAATAGGTGAGAGCTAATTCCCTAGACCCAGCCACAGCAGTGAGTGTACACTGTTACATGGGATCAATGCTATGTTGTGCAAGGTGCTGTACAAGTAAAAGGTGGATATGGCCCCTTCCCCATTCTAAGAATATAAACCTTAAATAATAAAACAAACATAATATTTAAAATTATGATTTGCTGGAGCTGGACCAAACTTAGAGTATCCATCATTCCAGGCAAACTGTGTCCTCAGTGGAAGCCTCCATCAGACACTATTTCTCTGCCATGCTGTGTGGAAGCAATTGACCAAGAACCCACAACTTCAAGGGGTGTTTGAGGGAGTCAGAGGAGGTAAGAAGAATAGGGAGGAGTTTGAGGTGTTATTAGCAGCTTAGAAATCCAGGTAGAGCAAGGTAAGTGTCCAGGCTAAATTAAGTTCATTATGAATGAAGCCTGTGTTTTTTGGCTAGTGAATTATTCAGACCGACCCTAACCTCCTTTGTATGTGTTTGTTTGTTTAGTAGGTTTGGGTGCCATTTCATCATATGGCCTGTTTGTTTGCAATCTTTTTGCTTTGACAATTACTATATAGCACATTTCTCATGTGCCTCGGACACATGCCCATTCCTGCTAATCTTCATGAAACATTTTCTGAGCTCACCAATGCTTTTGAGAGTACCCAGGTGTAATCCAAGTGCTTGAAAATAATTAATATGACCCCAGGAATCATAACTCAGGGCAAGAATATCAGTCCCTCCTATTGCTTCCTGAGGTGAAGAGTAATATGCTACAATCCCTGTCCCCTCCTAGGCTAGCTTTGCTCTGTTGACTCACTGGGGTTTTTTTTTTGTGGGGGTGGGGGGGGGAGGGGACAGAGGTGGTGTCAAGGTTCTGCCCTTTGCACTCTACCTTTCCCCACCCAGTTCCTCGGGGGGATGGGGAGTAGTAGCTGTGCAATGCCTGCTTCCCTCTTGGGTTACATCTGCAACTGATATGGAAATATGTTGCACAGGCAAGTCAGTGTGTCTGAGTTTAGTGGGTCTCATTCCCTGTGAGGGGTCACACCCCCACCCCAGCAGAAAGGAAGTTAATGAACTCTGATGGGCTCAGCCAGCACTAAACAGCCACACCTGCAAGGCTTGTGCTGCCTGGAGGAGGAACCTTAAAAAGAGAGAGCCTACCACGAGAAGGGAAATAACTAAGCGAAGACTGCGGTGCCCTAGAGATTGCTGATCTTAGAGGATTGGGCCAAAAGAAATATGATGAGGTTTAACAAGGACAAGTGCAGAGTCCTGCACTTAGGACGGAAGAATCCCATGCACTACTACAGACTAGGGACCGAATGGCTGGGCAGCAGTTCTGCAGAAAAGGACCTAGGGGTTACGGTGGACGAAAAGCTGAATATGAGTCAACAGTGTGCCCTTGTTGCCAAGAAGGCTAATGGCATTTTGGGTTGTATAAGTAGGGGCATTTCCAGCAGATCGAGGGACGTGATCATTCCCCTCTATTCGGCACTGGTGAGGCCTCATTTGGAGTACTGTGTGCAGTTTTGGGCCCCACACTACAAGAAGGATGTGGATAAATTGGAAAGAGTCCAGCGGAGGGCAACAAAAATGATTAGGGGGCTGGAGCACATGACTTATGAGGAGAAGCTGAGGGAACTGGGATTGTTTAGCCTGCAGAAGAGAAGAATGAGGGGGGATTTGATAGCTGCTTTCAACTACCTGAAAGGGCGTTCCAGAGAGGATGGATCTAGACTGTTCTCAGTGGTAGAAGATGACAGAACAAGGAGTAATGGTCTCAAGTTGCAGAGGGGGAGGTTTAGGTTGGATATTAGGAAAAACTTTTTTACTAGTAGGGTGGTGAAGAACTGGAATGGGTTACCTAGGGAGGTGGTGGAATCTCCTTCTTTAGAGGTTTTTAAGGTCAGGCTTGACAAAGCCCTGGCTGGGATGATTTAGTTGGGGTTGGTCCTGCTTTGATCAGGGGGTTGGACTAGATGACCTCCTGAGGTCCCTTCCAACCCTGATATTCTATGATTCTATCCCGTAGCCAGCTAAGAGGAAGATGGCGGCAGGGTTTGCAAATCCCCAAGACTGTATGGACCAGGTACAGAGCCAGGTTACAAAAAGGAGGCGGCCTAAAGACAGACTCTAACCATGATCCGGGACTCTAGAGCCTACAGATTAGCTGAGCCCAAAGCGGTGACAAAGGCTGCCCAAAGGGGTGAGCACCTTTGTCTTTTGTTTATTTTATTTTTAATTCTGATTCTCCTCCTCCCTGGGGAGGGAGAGGGAAAGAACCTTTGATTGTTTGTTTGGCAGATCTCTTCTATGCCACAAGCTGGGAAATGACTGTAAGTGCCAAAGAAGAGAAGGAACAAAAATTGTGGTCTGTTAGGAGGAGGCGTCTGGGGGTTCCCACTCTTCATATTCCCTTTTATTTTTTTTGTAGGGTAACATTAGATCCAGCCATGATCTGACCCCGTATGATACAAAACACATACTTTGCTATCTGTTCTTCCCCATATGAGGAACAGATGAGTTTAGATGTGCATGCTTTGGGTGCTGGATGGTTGAGGTTGTATTTTTGTTATATCTGTAACACAGATATAACAAAACAAATGGAGACAGTAAGATAAACCTGAAAATATGATTATATATACATACAAGTACAGGATAAGCATAAATGGCTCTTACTAAGTTCTGTTTTTAATAGGATTGTGGGTTTTTTCCAGCACTGATCATTTGCATACCTAAAAGATGGCAGCAGTATATCTGCCGTTGACTTAGTTACAATGTGTGCTCTTCTTAAGTGTGTGTGCCAGAGTAGAAGTATCCCAATATTGGGGAAAACATTTAAATACTAGCATATTATTTCTAATTAAGAATGCTATACATAAGAAATATGATTGCTGATTGAAAAAATAATGAGCTTTTTTTGTGGATAAATAAAGCAAATGGATTAAAAGGTAAATGTTTGAATGTTTGTTACCGTTTGAGCAGATGCACTGAAGTATAAACTATAGCAGAGTTAATGAATAAATGAATTACAATTAGCACTCAGTTAAAAAGACCCTTTTCCCATTGAAGTATTAGATACTATAATTAGGGCTTCTAATTTTAGATGGGGAGCTGATATTCACCAGCAAATGTCTGAAGTAGTTTTTATTTTTTAAATACACTTACCCATAACTATTAAATAACACATTTAAATTAATGTAATTTTTCAGACTACAACTTTAAAATACTCCAAAGTAAGAAAATGGAATGTTAAAGTTTCTATATTAACTTTAATTGAATTACATTGCACCAAATTGTCCATTATATAAATGTAACAACAGAGATCACAAATCTTCTTCATACTGAAGTGCTTTGAACTATTTTCATAGGATTGTTTTCAAGAATAAGGGCCGCAGGATTGGGCCTGTGAACAGGTTTGCCTCTGTGGCACTCACCCAGCCATCGATCTCTGCTGGTAGGTCACTGTCTCTTGCAAGATCCCAGGTAATGGTGCTTTAGTCTTCTGGCCATGGTAACTTCAGTCCTACCCCTTCCAGGATGTTGAGGTCTGTCATAAATATGAAGGGAAGGGGGAGAGGATCTGATGCAGTGCTATAAAATCCTCTTTCCAGTAAAGGGTTAAGAAATGCAGGTAGCCAGACTGACACCTGACCTGTCTGGCATCTGACCAATAAGGGGACAAGATACTTTCAAACTTTGGGAGGGGGGAAGGTTTTTGTGTGTGTCTTTGTCTGAGTCAGAGTGATCTTGGAAGACAGAAGGAACCTGCAGAAAATCAAACCTCCCTTTTCTGAAGTAAGTTTAGATAGCATAGCGCATCGATTTCTGTTTAATTTCGGCTTGGTGTATTCCCTGTGTTAGAAGGGGCAAGGGTGGGTGGGGGTTATTCATGGTTTTCGGTAATTTTAAGGCTTTGTCCAGAGGGGGAAATCTCTCTGAGTTTGGAAATATAGTGCCCTGTGAAATAGTTACCATCCTGATTTTTACAGAGTCCCAGATCAGCAGAGGGGCAAGGAAATTTGGCACACAAGGGGTGCAGGAAGCAGAGAGGAACAACCCTGGTCATAGTTTGGGGAGATACCAGAAAGGCAAACCCGAGACCACACCCCCTCACCAGGAGCAGCCCAAGGCCCCACAAGGAACAACCCAGACCCCTTATTGCCCCACCACCCCATTCTCCAGCAACCCACCTCACCCCACTGACCAGTCAGCTGGGCGATGTTTCAAATGTAACGAATTGGGGCATGTGAAGGCCAACTGCCCCAAGAACCCCAACAGAATACAGTTCATTGCACCCGGGTCACACCAAAGGTCCTCAGGCCCAGATGCCTCCCAGATACCCTTGGAACGAAGGGAAACGGTGAGTGTGGGCGGAAAGAAGGTTACAGCGTGGAGGGACACTGGAGCAAAAGTGTCGGCTATCCACAAATCCTTAGTGGACCCCAGCTTAATCAACCCAGAGGCGCAAGTGACGATTCAACCCTTCAAGTCCAAATCTTTTGATTTACCTACAGCCGTGTTGCCTGTCGAGTACAAGGGCTGGTCAGGAAATTGGACTTTTGCAGTCTATGATGATTATCCCATTCCCATGTTGGTGGGGGAAGACTTGACAAATTGTGTGAAGCTAGCCAAGAGGGTGGGAATGGTCACCCGCAGCCAGGCTAAGCAAGCTGTCACACCTAGCTCTGTTCCTGAGACTTCCACCAGAAACCCATCTGTACTACCAGAGACCCAGATAGAGGTGGTGGAACCGGATACCCTGCCAAGGACTGCAACAGGCGTCATAGATCCAGTCGCAGAACCCCAACCAAAGCCAGTCTCGGAACCGGAACTGGCAAAGCAACCAGCACCAGAACCATTGCCAGCACTGAGTCCAGTGCTTGCAACCCCATCTACAGTGCCAACACCAGAGGGCACTACCGAGCCTGCAATGGCAGCAGCAGCCGATAACTCCATACAAGAGGCTCAGCCAGAGCCTGAATTACCACATTGTGCACCAGCGGAGAGCGGTTCACAGTTGACGGAAACAAACCCATCACCTGCATCGCTTCCAGAGGGACCCAGCCCAGGTCCACAACCCAGTGAGGAACTGATGTCTCCAGCTTCTAGGGAACAGTTCCAAGCCGAGCAGGAAGCAGATGAAAGCCTACAGAGAGCTTGGACAGTGGGACGGAGCACCCCACTGCCTCTCAGCTCTTCTAATCGATCCCGGTTTGTTATAGAAAAAGGACTTCTATATAAGGAGACTCTTTCTGGTGGACACCAGGAAGACTGGCGTCCTCAGAGACAGTTGGTGGTTCCGACTAAGTACCAGCTAAAGCTCTTGAGCTTAGCCCACGATCATCCTAGTGGTCATGCTGGGGTGAACAGAACCAAAGACCGTTTGGGGAGGTCATTCCACTGGGAGGGAATGGGCAAGGATGTTTCTACCTATGTCCGGTCTTGTGAGGTGTGCCAAAGAGTGGGAAAGCCCCAAGACCAGGTCAAAGCCCCTCTCCAGCCACTCCCCATAATTGAAGTTCCATTTCAGCGGGTAGCTGTGGATATTCTGGGTCCTTTCCCGAAAAAGACACCCAGAGGAAAGCAGTACATACTGACTTTCATGGATTTTGCCACCCGATGGCCAGAAGCAGTAGCTCTGAGCAACACCCGGGCTAAAAGTGTATGCCAGGCATTAACAGAGATTTTTGCCAGGGTAGGTTGGCCCGCCGACATCCTTACTGATTAGGGAACTAATTTCCTGGCAGGGAGCATGAAAAGCCTGTGGGAAGCTCATGGGGTGAACCACTTGGTTGCCACCCCTTACCACCATCAAACAAATGGTCTGGTGGAGAAGTTTAATGGAACTTTGGGAGCCATGATACGTAAATTCGTAAATCAGCACTCCAACGATTGGGACCTAGTGTTACAGCAGTTGCTCTTTGCCTACAGGGCTGTACCACATCCCAGTTTAGGGTTTTCACCATTTGAACTTGTGTATGGCCGCGAGGTTAAAGGGCCATTACAGTTGGTGAAACAGCAATGGGAGGGCTTTATGCCTTCTTCGGGAACTAACATTCTGGACTTTGTAAGCAACCTACAAAACACCCTCCGAGACTCTTTAGCCCTTGCTAGAGAAAACCTAAAAGGGGCTCAGGAAGAGCAAAAGGCCTGGTATGATAAACATGCCAGAGAGCGTTCCTTTAAAGTAGGGGACCAAGTCATGGTCTTGAAGGCACTCCAGGCCCATAAAATGGAAGCGTCATGGGAAGGGCCACTTACGGTCCAAGAACGCCTGGGAGCTGTGAACTATCTCATAGCATTCCCCACCACAACTCTCAAGCCTAAAGTGTACCATGTTAATTCTCTAAAGCCTTTTTTCCCCCGAGAATTGAAGGTTTGTCAGTTTACTGCCCAGAGAGCAGAAGACGCTGAGTGGCCTGAAGGTGTCTACTATGAAGGGAAAAATGACGGTGGCGTGGAAGAGGTGAACCTCTCAATGACCCTCGGACGTATGCAGCGCCAGCAAATCCAGGAGCTGTGCACTAAATTCGCACCGGTGTTCTCAGCCACCCCAGGACTGACCGAACAGGCATACCACTCCATTGACACAGGTAATGCCCACCCAATTAGAGCCCGACCTTACCGAGTGGCCCCTCACGCCAAAACTGCTATAGAACGGGAGGTTCAAGACGGGTATAATCCGTCCCTCTAGCAGTGCATGGGCCTCTCCCGTGGTTCTAGTCCCCAAACCAGATGGGGAAATACGCTTTTGCGTGGACTACCGTACGCTAAATGCTGTGACTTGCCCAGACAACTATCCAATGCCTCGCACAGATGAACTATTGGAGAAACTGGGACGTGCCCAGTTCATCTCCACCTTAGATTTAACCAAGGGGTACTGACAGGTACCGCTAGATGAATCCGCCAAGGAAAAGTCAGCCTTCATCACCCATGTTGGGCTGTATGAATTTAATGTACTCCCTTTTGGGCTGCGGAATGCACCTGCCACATTCCAGAAACTGGTAGATAGTCTCCTAGCGGGACTGGGAGAATCGGCAGTTGCCTATCTTGACGATGTGGCCATATTTTCTGACTCATGGGCCGAACACCTGGAGCATCTCCAGAAGGTCTTCGAGCGCGTACGAGAGGCAGGACTAACTGTTAAGGCTAAAAAGTGTCAAATAGGCCTCAACAGAGTGACTTACCTTGGACACCAGGTGGGTCAAGGAACTATTAACCCCCTACAGGCCAAGGTGGAGGCTATCCAAAAGTGGCCTGTCCCAAAGTCATAGAAACAGGTCCAATCTTTCTTAGGCTTGGCCGGATATTACAGGCGATTTGTACCACACTACAGCCAAATCGCCGCCCCTCTAACTGACCTAACCAGAAAGAACCAGCCAAATGCGGTTCAGTGGACTGATGAGTGTCGGAAGGCCTTTAACCAGCTTAAAGCAACACTCATATCTGACCCTGTGCTAAGGGCCCCGGACTTTGATAAACCGTTCCTAGTAACCACAGATGCGTCCGAGCGTGGTGTGGGAGCAGTCTTAATGCAGGAAGGACCAGATCAAGAATTCCATCCTGTCGTGTTTCTCAGCAAGAAGCTGTCTGAGAGGGAAAACCACTGGTCAATCAGTGAGAAGGAATGTTACGCCATTGTGTACGCTCTAGAAAAGCTACGCCCATACGTTTGGGGACGGCGTTTCCACCTGCAAACCGACCATGCTGTACTACAGTGGCTTAATACCGCCAAGGGAAATAACAAAAAACTCCTTCGATGGAGTTTAGCTCTCCAAGATTTTGATTTTGAAATACAACACATTTCAGGAGCTTCTAACAAAGTGGCTGATGCACTCTCCCGTGAAAGTTTCCCCGAACCAACTGGTTAAAATCGTCCTTGCAATGTGGACAATATTGTTAGTCTTTATCCAGTTATTAGTATATTTGGAGATTCATGTGTCTTATTACTTTTGTTTTCTTTTAGAGCTCCAGGAAGAAATCACAGCCAGTGTTTCACACTATCGGTCATTTGGGGGGCGTGTCATAAATATGAAGGGAAGGGGGAGAGGATCTGATGCAGTGCTATAAAATCCTCTTTCCAGTAAAGGGTTAAGAAATGCAGGTAGCCAGACTGACACCTGACCTGTCTGGCATCTGACCAATAAGGGGACAAGATACTTTCAAACTTTGGGAGGGGGGAAGGTTTTTGTGTGTGTCTTTGTCTGAGTCAGAGTGATCTTGGAAGACAGAAGGAACCTGCAGAAAATCAAACCTCCCTTTTCTGAAGTAAGTTTAGATAGCATAGCGCATCGATTTCTGTTTAATTTCGGCTTGGTGTATTCCCTGTGTTAGAAGGGGCAAGGGTGGGTGGGGGTTATTCATGGTTTTCGGTAATTTTAAGGCTTTGTCCAGAGGGGGAAATCTCTCTGAGTTTGGAAATATAGTGCCCTGTGAAATAGTTACCATCCTGATTTTTACAGAGATGATTTTACCTTCTTTATTTTTAATAAAATCCTTCTTTTAAGAAGCTGACTGTTTTCATGGTGTTAAAACCCAGGGGGTGGGTTTTTAGATCACTGTATAACCAATTGGTTGGGAGATTGTTCTCAAGCTTCCCCAGGAAAGGGGGTGTACGGCTTGAGGGTGTATTTTGGGGGGGAGGGAAGTTCAAGTGATTCCTTTCCTGGATTCCTGTTAGATGCTTGATGGTGGCAGCAAGAAGCATTTCTCAGGGTGCAGGGAATTTTGTACCTTGGGGGATTTAACCTAAGCTGGTAAAAATAAGCTTAGGGGCTCTGAATGCGGGTCCCCACGTCTTTACCCTAGAGTTTAGAGTGGGGAGGGAACCCTGACAAGGTCCAAATCAGGAACAAGAAAAACACAACTCAAAACGAGGTCATTCAATGAAGCTTCAGTGGGACAAACCTCATCCTTCTATTTAGGGCTTGTCTTCAAACAACTCGTCCACCAGTGTGTGGCCATCCCTTCTAGCAGGAGGCTCATCTTACCAGCAAGTTAGTTC
The DNA here is from genome assembly GCA_033296515.1 of Macrochelys suwanniensis. Taxonomy (NCBI): domain Eukaryota; kingdom Metazoa; phylum Chordata; order Testudines; family Chelydridae; genus Macrochelys; species Macrochelys suwanniensis. Next base: position 47,019,483 of record CM065780.1, read on the forward strand.
GGTCTCTGGCTTGCAACCAGGCTTCTTTCACATCAAGAGAAGTAAAGATTTTTTTCTCCTTTCTGGGAAGCCCTTATTTGGGATAGGTCTCCCTTTAAGTCCCCTCTCTGTGTCTGACAGCTGCTGCAGATGTTGTGGAGCAGGGCCAATTGGGTCCATAGACTCTCAGCCCCAATGTGGGGCCTATCTGCCCCATCACAGGCACACTACTAGAAACTGCAAATACTCCATGGGACAAATTAAAACCAAGGGCCCAAAGTCTGCGAACAACCGCCTCCTATATTTGCATGTATATATTAGGTGACTGAATGTACAAAAGAATAGCCAGCCTGTCACCTGAATTCTATCCACAATTGCACTAACAACACTTGATGTTGTGTGCAGACCTCAAGCCGCCTTTTATTAAAACAATTTTGTCCCAGTACGTGCCACGTGGATAAATTAAAGTTACTTCTAGGGAAAATCTCTTCAGGCTGAATATTCTCAGTGGTTGTGGGGACTCAAGACAATTGAATTCTTTTACTAAAAAGACTGGCCAAACCATCTTTAGAGAAGAATGCAAATGACATCTTTTCACAACAGCTTTCCCCCAGTAACACAGGCTGAAGAGAACAGCTGCATGTCATTCTCAATTTCGCTTTAACAGATAACTGTGAGAAGGAGGAAGATGGGGAGAGTGAGAAGAAAAGGTGTGGGGGGGAAGGTTCTAAACTGTAAGAGAAATGAGGAATAAAGGAGGAAGGATACCTTTTGGGGTTTAATTTAATGCATCTTGTAGGTAATCCTGCAAACCTCCGCTCGTGTAAGTAGTCCTACTGACTCCAAATAACAATACAAGTATGCATTAATCAGGCAAGAAAGGGTTTACAAAATTGGTCTCTTAGGCCTGTTCCTGCAAACATATAGATGCTTTCTGTCAATGGGTTGAGTGATCAACAAATCATAGCATACCCAGAGAATGGGGTCCTAAGTTTTATGGACGCATTAGAAGTGCCTCAGATAAACAAACAGATACTGTAGTGCACAATATTGTGTTTACATGGCAAAATTATTCTTTACAAACACAGCAGAAAAATATATTGCTTATTTTAACTAATAACTCTTCGCTAATGTTGCAGACTTGCATTGTGCAAAAGGGTTTTTCAATCAAAATGAAATTTTAGCTGATGCTTTAGAGTTTCAAAATATTCATCTATTCAAATATTCAGCTGTTCTTTTAAACTGTTCATTGATTACCAATAACTTCTCCTTTACAAATATAGTAATAGCTGGTTCTAAATATTTTAGCACAGAGCAACATTAGATAATCCACTTCTGAGTGGGTGGTGAGTTATTTCTCCTCATCCCCTGCATAAAGCCGATTTTTATAATGTTTCAGTTCACTCAGTTTTGGAAATTCAGCTAAAATACAATATCTCTGATATATCTGAAGACAAATATCAATAACTGCTGTATTTACTTCACTTGGTTACTTTAGCTTTCATTTTTCTTACTAGTATATACATTCAGATAATTCAACCTTACATTTCGATTTTTTTAATTAAACATAAAATGATTTATCTCTACAGTCCTAAGTACGTCATGACTTTTTTTTTCACTTGAACCTTAAGGTTGATAAAATGGAAAGTGTGTGCTGAAGATTGACTCACTAATAGAAATTGGGCCCTGTCTTTTTTAACTAGCCTCTATTTATCCCCGCAGTCACTATTATTTCATGTCCTTCAATTATTCCCAGACTGTATTCTCCACAAATTCCCACTAGTTTGCAGCTTTGCAACCAATTATTTTTTCATCCCATTTACATAATTTACTCTATGGCAGGGTATCAGGAGGGAAATGAAGCTGTTTTCAACTGAAGAAGTTTTAAGGGTGAACAGATGAGGGTCTCAGATGGACTTTAAAATATTTTAATGAAGCAATTAAAATAAAACCTGATTTTTTTGCGGGGGGGGGGGAACCTTTTCTCTTTTTTAAAAATAGAGACGCAAGAGTCTTTGCAATCTAATGATTACAGCTACACTTTGGGGGCTAGGTTTTGCTGGTTTCTGAAGTCCAAGTGTACAGGGGGAAGGGGAAGCAAGAAGGTATTCACACTACTTAGATTTACCTACGTATATAGAGTGCAGCCTCCATCTTGTGTTTGGATCTGCACTAAGATGGGTATGTATAGAATCCTATTGTGTTGGGATCTTGATGCAAAATGCTAGTAGATCCCAGTGCAAAATCAAGGTTTAAGTGTGCCTAGGCTAATAGTCACTTGAAAAGGGATCTAGTGGAGGCTGAGACTCTATCCTCAACCACCAGCGCTAGAAAATGGTGCTGAACAACTACAAAGGGGAGCACCTGCTACAACCCTTAAGAGGGTGAGCAATGAGTGTACTTCTCTAGCTGTGATACAGAACTCTGGATTGCATTGCTTCCTGGAGCTCTTGCTGGGATGATGTGACTGCACCACCCCAACACAGGGCTGTCAATATGGCTCAACTGGGTCATTTAATATTTAACTCCATTAAACTGCTAATATATAGGAAACATATATTGCAGTGTACCAGTTAAAGCCAGTGAGATTGCTGACACACTAGGTCTCCAAAACAATGTGCTAACCATAAGTTGTTATGGTGACTGGGTAATATACATGTTATTGAGTATAAGGGGAATCGACAAGTTAGCCTATGAAAAATGGGGCATCCTAAAAGTAGTGGTATGTGGAAGTTCAAATAAGGGAAAGGGGTTGAAATCTTCATGAATATATATGAACCCCAGTGGGTTTGTCAGTGTTTGTGGGATTGTTTATCTGCTTAGTGGGTTTGTTAATAAAGGGACTTGTGATAAATTGAAGCTGTTTCTCATGTGCTCCTCAGGTCTCTGATTCTAATAACATTGGTATCATCCTGATGCTGCAGCCATTCAGGAGATGTTGACGTCCGCCCCCGACGCACCCAGCGGAGCCGACGGAAGTCGGCTCCTATGCCCTAAGTGATTTGCCCAAGGTCACAAAGGAAGTCTTTGGCAGAGCTGGGAACTGAACGTAGTTCTCCTGAGTCCCACTCTAGTGCCATCACTGTTGAATAAGCTATAAATATCTATCTAATTCACAAGCCAATGGGGTGGATTAGTTTGTAAAACAATCTGAAATTATTTACACTATATAAAAATATACAGTAATGCTAAGCATGATTAGTTTAATCTCATTTTACAAATCAGACCCTCTAATGCATTATTTTATATTGCTAATTTCTGAATTTTTCAAATCGTCAAACTTTCTGTTCGTAAAATGCCTAGATCTGTATTCTGTACACTACATGCAGTCTCACCAATGTTTCACAGCAAGGAATTATCACCTCATTGGTCCATGACCTGATACTTCTGCATACTTAGCTCTGCATTTGAAATTTTGCTGCCATATCATTACAAACTCATATCAGATTCAGTAATTTTCTCTCCATTACTTCCCCAGGTTATTTTTTTGAATTGCTGCTTTTGCAATATATCGCTCTCCTAGTAAACATTTGTGTTTGGGATTATTTTCCCCTCGGATATTAGCCCGGAAATGTTTCCATCTTGAACCTCATGTTATTTCCTGCCCACATTTTCATCTCTTCCTCTTTCTTTTCCATACTGATGTTTGGTGGCCTGGGTTTAGCAGGCTAGTGCTTAGTGGTTTGAGCATTGGCCTGCTAAACCCAGGGTTGTGAGTTCAATCCTTGAGGGGGCCATTTAGGGATCTGGGGCAAAAAAAATTGGGATTGGTCCTGCTTTGAGCAGGGGGTTAGACTAGATGACCTCCTAAGGTCTCTTCCAACCCTGATATTCTATGATTCTATGATAACCCCTCATAATTTAATATCATATGAGAGTTCATTTAATGTGCTATTTATTCCTTTTCCATTCAGATCTTTAATAAAATCAGGCTTAACATTGACCTCTGCAGCACCTCCATATTACCCATCAGATAGTTTTCGGTCAATGTGGGATTGGTTGCATCCAGGTGAATCTGACTTAGTATTGAAGTTAGATTTGCTGAGGCACCGTATCAAATGCATTTCTGATCTCCTGTTATATCACACTGAACAAATTCCCTTTTATCCTCTAAGCCCTACATACTTTTCTCCACTAAGGTGAGGGTCATGGAGCAGATGCTGACAGAACTGCTTATGAAGACTGCTTAGCTCCCCCTGAGATTCATCTCAGAGTTTCCCAAGGCCTCTGCTCTTCTTTACTGTGGGTTGTTCTTTTTTTTTCTTTTTTTCTTTTTCAGGAGGAAGCTAGGGTAATTTGTATTTCACTCAAAAATGAAAGTGAGCATGTTTATCTGGCATCACTTGCTTTTCATACATTTGTGCCCTTGTGTCTCATTGACCCTGATTTTAATTATCTTCCCACATCCCCACTGTCATACTCTACTCTGTGAATGTGTTGGTATTTCTCGGGGGTGGCTCCCATAAGTGGAAACTCCCCCTCAATTTTATTTTTGCTCCAATTATCTTTAATGTTGTTTTTATCATGGTAGTACAAGAAACCCTAGCCCTGACTGGGGCACATTCGTGCTAGGCACCCTACAAACAGAGTTGAAAACATGTTCCTGGCCTTAAAGATCTGACAATCAAAGAAGGCAAGCAACATGCAAATAGTGTGGTCAAAGGGTACAATTAAAATATGTGCCGTTTTTATCTTTTAAAAACCAATACTGAATAAAGCATTGTCCTTCTCTTCACTTTTTACCCTAAACTCATAAATGACCATGCCATGATTTTCTCATTCTGGGTCATCAATAGCCCATGCAGGGCCGGTGCAACCACTAGGCGAACTAGGCAGTTGCCTAGGGTGCCAAGATTTTGGGGTGCCAAAAAGCGGTGCCCCCAATTTATTTATTTTTTACAGTGTTCCTGGGCTGGGCTGCCCACAGCACACAATATCCTTGCACCGGCCCTGAGCCCACATCACGTTCTTCACGATCACATCACTCAATATTTGCCGCCTCTTCCACTCTGGAGCTTACTGACCTTGATTTCTTAAGACTGTGCTGTGCTTGGTGTCTTCTCAGTTTGATTATCCTCTAATTATCAAAAGCTGAGTACCCCTGGAGGATGGTGTGGACTGCACCCTTAGCAAGTTTGCAGATGACACTAAACTGGGAGGAGTGGTAGATATGCTGGAGGGTAGGGATAGGATACAGAGGGACCTAGACAAATTAGAGGATTGGGCCAAAAGAAATATGATGAGGTTCAACAAGGACAAGTGCAGAGTCCTGCACTTAGGACGGAAGAATCCCATGCACTGCTACAGACTAGGGACCGAATGGCTGGGCAGCAGTTCTGCAGAAAAGGACCTAGGGGTTACGGTGGACGAAAAGCTGAATATGAGTCAACAGTGTGCCCTTGTTGCCAAGAAGGCTAATGGCATTTTGGGTTGTATAAGTAGGGGCATTTCCAGCAGATCGAGGGACGTGATCATTCCCCTCTATTCGGCACTGGTGAGGCCTCATTTGGAGTAGTGTGCGCAGTTTTGGGCCCCACACTACAAGAAGGATGTGGATAAATTGGAAAGAGTCCAGCGGAGGGCAACAAAAATGATTAGGGGGCTGGAGCACATGACTTATGAGGAGAGGCTGAGGGAACTGGGATTGTTTAGCCTGCAGAAGAGAAGAGTGAGGGGGGATTTGATAGCTGCGTTCAACTACCTGAAAGGGAGTTCCAAAGAGGATGGATCTAGACTGTTCTCAGTGGTAGAAGATGACAGAACAAGGAGTAATGGTCTCAAGTTGCAGAGGGGGAGGTTTAGGTTGGATATTAGGAAAAACTTTTTCACTAGTAGGGTGGTGAAGAATTGGAATGGGTTACCTAGGGAGGTGGTGGAATCTCCATCCTTAGAGGTTTTTAAGGTCAGGCTTGACAAAGCCCTGGCTGGGATGATTTAGTTGGGTTTGGTCCTGCTTTGATCAGGGGGTTGGACTAGATGACCTCCTGAGGTCCCTTCCAACCCTGAGATTCTATGATTCTATGATTTAGATTCAGTGGTTCCATAGATATTTCCTCCTGCCCTTTCTTATTGCCATTGCCACATTCCTCTATCTTCCTTTTTCATTCTCTACATAGACTTCATGGATGGTTTTTACTGCCTTTGTTTCTCCTGCCTCCTTTTGTGATTTACTCAGGTCAGCTTATGTTGTTTACCGTCTCATATTCAGCTGCGGTTTGAGTCTCTGCCACTTCTCCTCCAAAATACAGGCCCAGCTTGCACTTCATTTATATGTAGCCCTACTAGTTTTCATACTAATTTAGGAAACTTTACTCTAAATCTTCTATATCATACTTCTTCTGGGAGCCATTCTAGATTAAATAGTGAAAGAATATACTTTAAATATGCAGCATGATGCATCTTCAGTACAAATTAGGTATGCAAATAAATAATTAAAAAAAATCACAAGTGCAATTTCAAGTATCTAAAGTAACTAGACTCACATGCCCAGCTGCTATACAATATGTTATTGCTTTTTAAAAAATCATTAGGAAGCTTGAAAAAAATCATTTGACATTCAAATGTCATCTCTGAGGTGCCTACTGCGGTGAACTTGTACACTTACACCAAACACCTTCAAATTTGGGCGCCTAAATGTTGATACCTGAAGCCATCTTTAGGCACCTAAAATGGCAGCCTGATTTTCAAAACAACTAAGCAACCACATCTTCCTTTGCTCAACTACATCTTCCTTTGCTCAGCCTCTCTAGGAAAAAAAAATCAAGTTGCTATTTTAAGTTCCAAAATGTAAATGTAGGTCCTAAACTTAAGGCCAAGTTTATTTTGCTCATATGGCTCAGTCTTTCATTACTGAACCCTTCAATGAGAGCAGATCCACACTTAATTTGGTGTATAAAATATTAATCTCTCTTCTAAATTCTCATTTAGATGCACATTAGTCTTCATGCTCTTAATCAACACACAAGGAAAAATGTCTCTGTTTAGAAATGCTGCTGGATTCCTTGTTCTGCAGGAAGTTGCCTGTCCCAGGCATACTATTCAGTCAGACCTTTTTTTAAAAAAATGTTGTTTTAATGCTTCTGATGCCCTCTTGTTGGGATTTGTCAAGATCCTTGTACTGTATTATCTTGTCCTCTCTTTGAACTCCCTCAGCACTTTATCCATTTATGTGTGTTGCTCGCTAAATTCAATAGGACCTAGATCCACGATGCTTTATCAAATGCTTCCATTTTTAGCAAGCAATTTCTCATGTTCCCACTTTAGCCTCCAAATAATCATTGCTACTCCAATATATTTAAATTGAGATTAAAGTTGTTCCCCAATTTTTCTCCTTAAATGTCTCTAGAGTGGGATGAATCAAATGTTTCAAAGAGTGGTAGATAGGTAGTTTTTTGTTTTTGTTTTTTTTTACTGTTCCATCCCGTCACCTGTAATCATCCACAACCTGCTCAGCTGTTCATCTACAGTCCCCCACACAGGGACCTGTTTGCCACTGTTACTCCAGTAGGACAGAGGTGTTAGCCTATTCAAATAACACTGGCATCAAACTGCAATAAACACAGTGGTGAATCAGGCCCAAAGTCTGTACAGCACCACAAAATGTACCCTCCTATAGCTCTAAAATCACTCCATTCACAAACAAGCACCAAACACCCAGCTAATTAAGCCCAAGTATAGGCAGAACACCACCTCTGTATAGTCACTTTCATCACTAGCCAATTAGTGCGCAAGGATTTGCAGAATCTCTGGACAGTTACTGAGATATAACCAGATTTTCAATATGCATATCTTCCGACACTGGCTGGCTTCTGTGGTCCATATGTAGTTCCATCTCTTTTTTGCACTGTTGCGGCAGTGCAAAGGGGATGGGGAGCTGACGAAAAAGCTTGTCTGCAAGAGGAAGTTGCATTAATTTAACTAAAAGTCTGATTAAAAAAAAAACAGTTTAGTTAATCTAGCGCAAATGGCTGTGTGGACATTCTTATTTCATTTTAAACCAGGGGTATTTTGGTTTAGCTTAAGTCAGTTAGGAACTGTTTTACAATAGACCAAATAGGCACTCAAACTGAAATAAGAATATCTACACACCCATTTGCACGAGTTCAACTAAATCCGTTTAAAATGTGGGGTTTTTTTATGTAGACTCGTCCTAAAAGGGAAATTCCCCCCTTTATCCCCCCCCGACACCTGTTGAACTGCCTGCTCCCTGCCACCTTACCATGTCATAGCAACAAGGGGAAGACTTCTGTGTGTAGACAAGCCCTGTGTGTTTTGTTATTTAGACTTGGTCTACACTACAATTTTATGGTGGTATAACTGTGTCGCTCGGGGTAATTATACTAACCTAAACCCTGGTGTAGATAGCCCTATGTCGACAGGAAGGCTTCTCATATTGACATAGCTACCGCCTCTTGGGGAAGTGGAATACCTTCACAAATGGGAGGGAGAAGTTCTCCCATCAGCATAGGTAGCATCTTCACTAAGCATTACAGCGGCGCAGCTGTGCTGCTGCAGCACTGTCAGTGTAGACAAGCCCTTAGACTGTAGGATAAATGGGTCATCATGAACTGTCTCATACTATCTGTACAGAGCCTGGCAGTCTGGGGGTCTATATAGGTGCAACCCCAACACTAATAATATAATTGTCTGCAGATATACAAATGTTGTGAACATGAAGGAAAGAAGGACTGGTTTAGGGTGAAATAAGAATGGGATAGCGAAGATTAATGGGAGGACAATAAGCAAATGGAAAAACTAGGTTGAATATCAGGAAACATTTCTCAATAGTAAGGTTTATAAGACTATAGAATAGCCTTTGAAAGGAAGTCTCCCCATCACCTTAGTCATATAAAATGAGACTAGGCAAAGCAATCAAGAGTATACTATAGGGAATAACCCTATGTGCTCAGGGGAATGGGCACGATGTCCTAAGAGGTCTTTTGTATCTCTGACTTCTATGGAAAAAGACAGCCACAATAGCTTTGCATTTAAAAAAGAAATTAAATTATCTAGGTGAAAGTATGTATTTGAGTTCGTGTTCAAATGGTAGCATTCCTACAAAACCATGTTTCGCTTCAAGCTGGGTTTTAAAAACTTTTTTAAAGTGAATTTGTAGCTCTTGAAAGGAATATGTCATTTTAACTGCAAAACAAGTACAAAATAGGAAGCAGCAATTCAAACTTTCCCATCCCACCCAACACTGAAGTGACCATACTTTTAAAAGGATTGTTCTGTCTCCACATACGTAAATCCTTCCAAGATACAAATATTATTCTTTTTATCTATGTAGGCATATAGCCACTAAAAACATGACGAAGGCTTACAACTTAATTTATGCTAAGCGGTCAGGCAGTAATGACTTTTAGTCACTGCCATCCTGGGATTGATTCAGATAAATGCTTCTGGGTATCTTTACAATGGAAAATGAAGGTTATTAACTCAAGTTAGCTAACCAAGGTTAAAACAGCAATGAAGACATGGCAAGTCTTTCTAACTTGTGTTAGCAGCTTGAGTTCAAGCCCGTAGAGCCTGTGGTTGAACTTGAGTTGCTAACCCAAGTTAAAAGCCCAGTTGCTGTGTCATCACTAATGTATTAACTTGATTTAGCTAGTGTGGGTTAGCTAACCTAAATTAAGCACATTCTTCAGCCTTCAAAATATGTAATGTATAGTGATCTCCATCCAACTACTTAACATAGGACATGGCACTAATACTAGTTGTTCTCTCATAAGAATTAGTTAAAAGTTTAATCCTGGAAATATTTAGTCACAAATGTAGTCCTTACTCTCATGAGTAGTCTCACTGACTTCAGATTTGCTGGGTCAGACATTATAGCACGTGCCCAGCAGAGCAGATACAAAACATCAACCATGAAAAGGTTTTCAGAAGAACATCAGTTTTAAAATTCAGAAGTTTTTCGCTATGGCAACGCTTTTACATTTTCTAGTAGATATGTGTGTGTGTGTGTGTGTGTGTACCTTCCTATAGGTCACATGGGGTAGTTGCATACCAGAGTGTCTTTCAGTTTCTGCTACTGACTGTTTTGCGCACACATATCCCTGCAGCACTTTACAAATATGGACTCATTCCTCACAACCCCCTTATGAGTAAGGCAAATGCCATTGACCCTGTTTCACTGATAGAAAAAACTGAGGCTAAGAGAGAGTGTAAATGATTTGGCTGGGGGTGTAGTGAATTAGACATATGATAGGGAGTTGAGATTTGTTGTGTAACTGAAAGCAAAGTTTGGGTTAGTATATCAATAAGAGTTACAATATGAAATGTTCTGGGACTCATTAATCCTGGTCAGGTTGTGCTATACAATGCAATCAGTTAGATATCAGTTACGATAGTCCTTTCACTGTGTGTAAGGGCTATTTTCTCTCTGTGTAAGACAGAGAAACCAAAATTTGCAATCTTAGGTGCTTAATGTTAGGCACATAAATCTGTATTTAGGCTTCTAAATGAAGACCTGATTTCCATAGGTACTAAGCACCTGCAATTCCCATTGAAGTTTTAAAATAAGGGTGTTTTTTTCCTTCTGACGGAGAGATTCCCCCCCCACCCCCCCGGGACTAACAATCTAGAGTTTTGCTCGAAGCGAAGACAGAAGATAGGATTGTTACTGGAAATAGTAGTTTAAGTGGGATTCCTTTAGATGGAAGATGTTAAAACAAAAGGAATTTTATTTGAGGAAGTTCAGCAAAGTATTTTTCCTCAGGCAGGTAACATGTTATAGAGCTAGCTTTTAATTATTGAGAGTAAAATTAATGACTGGGGAAGTTTAAATCCCATTTAAGCAATTTGACAAAAGGCTTGAAGCCTTGGGTTATGGCTCCGACAGAGGAAAAAGTTCTTTGTTGTTTTGTAGTTATATTTTTTGCTGTTAACATTTTGATATAGTTCATATGTATTGCTTTTATAGACAGGAATATTTGCTCATAAATAGGATTAGGCCAATGGTGTGAGTCAAACATATGACCGAAAGGTACTCCTAAGACTCAGGCTATGGGTTACACTTCAGAGCTTACAGCGGCACAGCAGCACCACAGTAGTGCTGCTAGTGCAGATGCTCTAAGCTGATGTGAGAGTTCTCCTGTCGACTTAATTACTCCAACCCCCGCGAGAGGCAGCATAGCACGGTCCACACCAGCACTAAGGTTATGTAACTTACATTGCTCGGGGGTGGCTTATTGACGAATAACTTACACTAACGTAAGCTGTAGTGTGTACATCTCAAGGAAAAATGTAGACGAGTTTAGGAATGGCAGGAAAAGCAACAGGTTGGTAAAACCAAACCATCATAAAGGACATAGTTCCACATTCAAACACTCCCGTTCCAGAGCTGAGATTTTAATTCATTGTTTCATTGCACAAAGTAAAAAAACCCACCAAACCTCTGTTGAAAGAGCGAATTACAGAGTATTACTATTGGTAATGGTGCTTTAAAGTATTTTAGATGTGTAAGTTATATTGTTATACCTATTCAGTTAAAACATGAAGTTATGCTGTATTTTAAAGGAAAGTACTTTCTTTAAGATGCATGTACTGGAAACCAAACTCTTCAGTTTCAGTAGGCCAGACTGTTTTTTTCTGGAGAAAGGAAAAGAGAAGAACTCATTTATAATGTTAAAATATTCTCGTATTATGATAAAATAATAATTTATTCTTACTGGACTTGATCCAATGTTCAGTGGAAGGACTCCCATTCAGTGAACATTGTATCAGTTCCATATAGAGCTCTTCATCTGTAGATCAGAGTGCTTTACAAAGGGAGTTAAGCATCATATCTCCATTTTACAGAAGGGGAAATTGAGGCACAAAGACATGAGTGATGCTCAAGGTCTTAGAGCTGAAAATAGAATCCTGGGCTCCTGATTCCCAGTCCAATGACCCCAAAATTCATAATTTAGAAAGAACCCAACCATCTCTCATGCAGTCATGATGCAATGTTCCTTCTCGTACTTGCTTCCCTTTGTGCAAACCTAAGAGAAGTTATTTTCAAATGCTAACTTGATGCTGTTTCATGGTTTATCTCTCTAATAATATTAGTTGGAGTGCTAAAATATTAACTTTCAGGGAAGCCTATCACACTCAAACACAATAACAGGGATGGAAAAAACCAATCCCAAATTACAAAATCAAAAGCAGCTGGAACAGTAAAAAATATATATATATATAAATAAAATAAAAGAGAACATCCAGCCATCACATAACATTCTTTAGTTTTAAATAAAACACAAACCACTAAAATAAAGGTTTAATGTCCCGCTTTATGAAGTGACAAACTTCCCATTTATATTTTATGCTTGAGAGACTTGGGTCTCTCAAATATTCAGTCTAACATGGATTTTAACAAAAGAAGGCCAGTTCACACTCAAAAGTTAAGTCAACCCAACTGTTCCTGAGGGGTGTGAAAAATCCATATCCCCTGAGCAACATAGTTAAGCAGACCCCCACTGTAGACAGTGCTAGGTCAACAGAAGAATTCTTCCAGTGACCTATCTACCGCCTCTCTATGGAGTGGATTAACTATGGTGACGGGAGAACTCCTATTGTCCCACTAACATTTTAAGTGTAAACATAGCCTAACTGCTGCAGACTCCAAAATAAATGACACAGATAATTAAAGCAAATAATGTTTGTTTTACATTCTTCAAAAGAAATGACCCTTAAATAACATAGTCATGAAATAGATGAGAAAACGTTTAAGGGAAACACCAGTTCCCACTCCTACAGGACAGGTCTGTTTTAAAAACAGACTATACTTTAGCACAGGGGTGGGCAAACTTTTTGGCCTGAGGGCCGCATTGGGTTTCCGAAATTGTATGGAGGGCTGTGCCTCCCCAAACAGGCAGGCGTGGCATGGCCCCTGCCCCCGTATCTAACCCCCCTACTTCTCACCCCCTGACAGCCCTCCCCCCCAGACTCCTGCCCCATCCAAACCCCCCTCTCCTTCCTGACAGCCGCCCCCCCCCCCCCCGCTGGGACCTCTGCCCCATCCAACCACTCCTTCTCCCTGTCCCATGACCGCCCCAGGAATCCCCACCCCGACTGCTCCCTGCCACTCTATTCAACCCCTCCTCTCATTCCTGACTGTCCCCCGGGGATCCCTGCCCCCATTCAATCCCCGTTTCCCACCCTCTGACTTCCCTGCCCCCTATCTACACCCTCGCCCCCTGACTACCCCTCAAACTCCTCTGCCCTCTATCCAACCCCCCCGGCTCCCCGCCCCCTTACTGCGCTGCCTGGAGCACAGGTAGCTGGCGGCGCAGCTGCACTAGGACAGGCAGCTGCGCTCCACGCAGAACAAAGCATCGGGTCAGGCCGCGGCTCTGCAGCCCCGCCACCCAGAGCATTGCGCTGGCAGCGTGGCGCGATGAAGCTGTGGGGGAGGGAGAACAGCAGGGGAGGGGCTGCGGGAAGCCTCCCAATCTGGGAGTTCAGGGGCCAGGCCGGATGTGGCCCGCAGGCCATAGTTTCCCCCCCCCCCCACACCCCTGCTGTAGCACGTACTATTAAACTAATGTGTAGATTTATTATTTCTATTGCAAAACACTGTGATGTTCTCATGCCAAAAGGACTGTTACTCTTCTTTCTCAAAAGGCTTGCTGAACTGCTGTAGGCCATAAACAAACTTTCATTCACATTCCTCTGTACGTAATTTCATAGAAAGAAGTTAACCAGAACCCAGAATAATAGCATATGGTAAAAATAAATATTCTAGCACAAGAAGAAGGGATTTCAGAGACAAGTATCAAGCCCGTAATTCATCACCATCAGTCCTCCAAGTGCTCTCAATTAAATGAATTCATTGGGATGGATAGATCTTTCAAAGCAAGTCCTTGTATATGTAGGAAGCAAGGAAACCCGGAAGAATCTGTCAGACATTTTCTTGCCAGTTGAAGAACTAATTTCTTTACCTATTTAGCCATCTTTCTTCCATTGTGTTTGGAAGTGTACAAATATGGATGGATGAAATTGTGAGGTTTGGTTGAATTTCCTGATCTGAAGACTTGTAGTCTTAAAGATTCTATTTTCAGATGGTACATGTATTTAACTATTAACTGTTTCCAGCAAGTTTATCAGACAAAGAGAAGTTGCACTGAAATGTGTGTATGTTAACTTTCCTGAAATAACAGGCAAATAGAATGGAATATGCCTTTAACTGCTTTTTTTACAGTGTCATCAACTTGAAAGGCTACTCTGGCTTCTAAAATTATTATGAGTTAAAATTAATTTGATAAAATATGTACTTGTAAATCCTCAGAAAATTCCATGTGTGCTCCATGAGAATATGCTGCTATTTTCAGCAGATTGTTATATATGAAAAATAAAGTGCAAAGAAGTCGCATCCCTTCTTTAAGTACAAAAATCAGCTCAACTTTAACTGTGGAGTTGCAACCAGAGCTTTCATGATAACTGGTTAACTGGATTCTAAGGTATCTACATTCCAGGCACTTTTGTTAACATGTAAAACTGGAACATGTTAATTACATCTCAGATGAAGGGCATTCTCCTCAGTCTGGATTTTCTACTGGGCAACGAACAGCGTTAGGACCTGATTCTGCAAAGGGCATTGTGTGGAGCTGTATGATCATATGGCAATGTTTGTAGGATGAGCAGCTCAGTTTGCATTCAGTGTTTCTATAGAGCACTACCAGTGGAGGCTGCTGAGAGGTGATGTATTAAATGCCCTGTGTGATTACAGCATCAAATTGACCCAATATTGAATCCAATTTTATTTGGTCATTTAATTATTTTAAGCATTTGCTAAAAAGACTATTTTGTCACACTGGTGATGTGCAGAAAGAAGTTAAAAACAGGCTTTCGCATCATTGAATCAGAGCTGTTTTTTCTCAATGTTTTTTCTACATATGATATGTTTGAATCATTTAAATTGTGCAGGTGTGATAATGCCTCTTAACATTCAGATTTTTAAAAGGACAGTATGTCTTCTGATTTGCAAAATTTCTGTTAAAAGTCTGGTATCTTTATGCTTGTGCATAAGTGTTTGTGTATCTCTCTCTGTCTAGGGATTATTCAGTGCTAAGATAGCTTTAAACTGCAATTCAGTTTCCATGGCTTTGTTCTGAGTATCTCCTGAGAAGAGATTACCAGTCAGGCAAATTAAATGGAATTATGTTTAATAGTTTTGTAATAAAGAAAAGTTTTCATTACATGAGCTGAGATAATCAAGCCCATTTATCTTAACATTCAGATCATCTCATCACAGAACATAATGTAATTTTTCATCTTTAAAGCGTACCTTGGGATCCTTCTTTATATATGAAAGAATCTATTCCTTTTTTTGCTTCTAAGTGCCGCCTGAGTTCCACTGTATGTTAATTGCTCTAGTTATTCTAATCAAATCCAAACAATATTAGTCTGAAAAAGTAAAAGAAACATAGTATAACTACTAAAATATGTAGTCATCCATGGGATCGCTTAATCTTATTGTCTTCTCCTTTACCCTCCACTCCCACCCTTGAGCCTATTCCTCTATCTCCTTATGTTGTCCTAGTTTTGATATAAATCTCAATCCTGCAAAGGTTCACATGCACATGCTTAATTTGAATTTTAAGTGAAGCCAATAGAATCTTGTATTAAATGGGAAGCTCAATGTGTTTCTGATCATATAGAGGATGGTGTTACCTAGATCCTGTCTATACTACCACTATAAGTGTCATTTGACCAGAAAACAGCATGGTTAAATGTTTAGGGTAGAGAGGACCTTGTTTTAACTAGACCAAAATACTAGACAATCTGGTTAATAGGGGAATACTTAAAAAACAAACAAATACCCAAAAAATTATACCAAGACATGCAAATGGGTCTTTGATAGCTCAGGACCACAGATTGTCAGCTGTTCTGGGCAACTCTTTTATTCTGTGGGGTATGTTGAACACCCATAGAGATATAATAATTTAATTATGTTTTGCTTTAACCTTTCTCTGGGTTGATTTTGTGTAGTTAATGCAAACTATGCAAATCTCTGTAATTTGGCTAATAATAGTGCAGATATTTACATAATTAGTGTACAATTTTAATAACTATGCTTGAATATGCAAATGTCTGTGTGCTGGATATAATGTCCGAGGTCTGACTGGCTCCGGTTCTATGAGGCCTCAGTTCAGCATGATATTCAAGCACGTATCTAACTTTAAACACATGAGTAGCTCAATTGACCTACTCGCATGCCATTCACCTGCTTCAATGGGTGGAAAACTAGATCCGACCAGCAGTGATTAGGATAGCCCCAGTAGAAAGGCAGAGGAGAGCACTTGCTGGGGGAACACACAGGTGGCCTCTTCCCCTCCAGAGTCTTTAGTCATTGGTCAACTGTTTGGGGAAGGGATCTGATTGGTCCCTTGCCCTCTCCTTTTGTTAATTTAAATACTAGCACAGGCCAGGTGGAGACTGTTAACTTTGTGGATTTCATGGCTTGAGGTTCCCCCTTTTAGTCATCTCTGTCCCCCTCTTTGGGAGTAATGGGATTCAGAAAAGTGAGCTGAATCCTAGATATAGGCTGAGGAGAGTCTATCCTGAGTTATAGATTATACAGTAAGAGCTCTTAATCCTCATACTGGAACCACTTAAATGCCTGGTAAGTGAGAATCTGGGTGACGGGGCAGGTACCATTCTTCCCCTATGTTCAGTTAAATAAAGTTGAGGGTTGCTGCTTAAATCCATCACTGTGTCCCCTGCTTAAGCACTTACTGAATCAGGGCCTGAATTTTCAGCCAATAAGCAAAACACCTCAGATTTCAATTCTCTTCAGCTGCATCAGAAAAAAATAAAAATGTATTTGAAAGAGTGGGGGGCAGGGTGGGAATCAAAACAAAGAAAATGGAACATCAAACTGCTGCATAGGATACTATTTTAGAAAGAAAATCCTGTAGACTTATTTTCATCCTTCCTCTTATCCCTTATGTCCCTTCTACTGCTAACCTCACCTCTCCCATCTGTGAGGTGCATATTCCCAGAATAACTATCATGCAGTATATTTGTGTTTAAATTGGCAGAATTTCAGCCCTTCCATCCCATTTTGGTACTGAAATTCAATGTAACAACAATACATTTTAGTTATTTGACCCCCTGCCTTTTAATGTCTTCCTTTTTTCATTTGAGTTTAATTAACTATTTCATTTTATTTTAAAGAGAATTTGAGGATGTTTCCTATCAATTCAATAGCACCAATACCCTGAGCTAATAAACTCCTGGAGTTTATTTACCATAACCCCCTCATCATTACAGTTTATTCATTGTATAAAATAGCACAATACAATCTGAGGTAGAATGAAGAAAATAGGTTTATATTAGTCAGTTTTAGGGGCTATACTTGGGAAAATATAGGGGTTAGGAAAAACATAAGTGACGTTTATATACAGTAAAATCCACAGGGGACACACTTTGGCCTGATTCACCAGTACCCTGTACCATCTGTGTTCATTTACACCAGTGAAAAATGTGCATAAAACACTGTCATTCTGATTGTGCCATTTATACTCAATTTGCACAGATGTGAATAAGTACAAAAGGAAGAAGAGAATGAAGAATCAGGCCCTCTGCATAAAAATTTAGACTTGCAGGGTCCGAGAGCCTGGGCTCCAGTCCAAGCCCAAAAGTCTACATGGCAATAAAATGGCCCTGTTGCCTGAGTAGACTTGAGCAGGCTTAAGTTAGACGGAAATAAGCCACTCTTGAAATGATATGAGTGTTCACATAAGGTTTTGACCTGTTTTAACTAAACAAGTTTAACTAAACTGGTAAATGTGTGTAGACAAGCCCTCAGGCAAACAAATATCCCTCTAAAAGTGATCCTTTCACTTTCAGTCTCTCTTTATGTCATATAAAAGTAGAGAAGGGCAAAAGCCCAACTTTTTTGCTCTTTGGTAAAACTGATTAAGTGGAATTACCAAATTTCTCCCTCCCCCTGCTTCCTGTGAAATATCTCATTTGCTCAGCAGAGCATAAATAAAGTTTTTGGCAGTGTACCCATAGCCTTAGTATTCACTTCTCCTTTAGGGCCTGATCCCAAATCCATTGAAGTGGATGGAAAGATTCCCATTGATTGAAGTGGACTTTGGATCAGACTCTTATTCAGCTAATAACAAGTGTAGATGAAGAAGTAACTGCAGTTCTTGCTTTAAATTTACATAAACATATGCAGGCTTCCCAAGGGATTATTTTAAATGAATAGTGGATGGTAACAGACTATAGTGGGTGGAAGTTTACGACAGCATTTGCCTCTCTTAATCTTGTTCTTCCAAACAGACAGTTGTGTCAGCACTTTTGTTACAGTACATAAATCAGCAACAATTTTCTCCAAGGTGAAACCTCCAGGTTTTGTGCAGGATGTCAGATCTATTTATTTGTGTTGTTAATATGGGCCAAAGGCACCTAGAGCTGTTTCTAATATCCATAGAAATACACAAAATATACTTCATATGCATTTATCTGTGTATGCATGCAAACTCAGGCTCTGACTAGGCAAACAATTCACAGATGGTTAAATTGAATCCTTTGCTTATTAGTTTTTTCTATAAAAGACTAGATTTTAAGGCCAGGAGGGACCGTTATGATGATATAGTCTGACTCCTTGCATAACACAGTCCATTAAACCTTACTCAGTATTTTCTGCATCAGTTGCATAACCTCTGAACTAGAGTGTCTCTTTTAGAAAGACATCCAGTCTTGATATCAAGATTTCAAGTGATGGAGAATTCACCATGTCCTAGGTAAGTAGCTCTAATGGTTAGTTACCCTTAGTGTAAGGATGTGTGCCTTATTTCCAGTTTGGGTGACCAGATAACAAGCATGAAAAATCAGGACATTTTTTTCAGGGGTGCTGGTGGTTTATAGTTGCATACATAAAACAGAGCCCCTAATATTGGGATGTCTGATCACCCTATTTCTAGTCTAAATTTGTTTAACCTTGACTTCCAATTATTGGCTCTTATTATGCCTTTTTCTGCTAGATTAAAGAGCCATCTCCTATTTAGAAATCTTTTCCTTGTTTAGATAGTCATAGATTATGATCAAATCCCTTCTTAAGCTTCTTTTGGATGAATATTAAATCTCACTGTAGAAAGAAGGGGTCGTCAGCCTTTGGCACGCAGCCCATCAGGGTAATCCGCTTGCGGGCCACGAGACATTTTGTTTACATTGACCGTCCGCAGGCATGGCTCCTCGCAGCTCCCAGTGACCGCGGTTTGCCGTTCCCGGTCAATGGGAGCTGCGGGAAGCAGAGTCCAACACGTCCCTGCAGCCTGCGCCGCTTCCCGCAGCTCCCATTGGCCAGGAACGGCGAACTGCAGCCACTGGGAGCTGCGGGGGGCCATGGCTGCAGATGGTCAATGTAAACAAAATGTCTCGTGGCCCGCAAGCGGATTACCCTGATGGGCTGCGTGCCAAAGGTTGACGACCCATGGTATAAAGCTTGGTTTCCAGACTTCACATCATTCTTGTAGCTCTATTTTGAATCCTTTCCAATCATTTAATGTTCTTTTTGAAATATGGACACCAGTACTGGACACAGTATTCCAGCGATTGTTTTACTAATGCTGTATAAATGAGTTATTCCAGGTCCTACTTCTGCTTGTTGTTTCTCTGCTTTATCCATCAGATTAATACGACTAGCATGTTATGAGTAAGAAAATATTTTCATGTCAAATTGTTGAAGTTTTTTACATTTCTCATTCAGCTAAGGTTACTTGATTATTATTATTTTTTAAACCTAGGAGACAACGAAAGCACCTACTAAATGTTGTTTTGTGCCCAAAGTATGCTAAATGCATTAAGAAGCATGAAGACAAAGTCTCTGATCCAAAGAGCTTACAATCTAAACTGGTCAAAAAGGATGAACATTGTCATTTGTTTTTCATCAAAAATATTTAATATTTGTAAAATGTTGATCAAGTCTAACAAACATTCTGATACAGGCAATGGTATGCAACAAAAGTGAGAAATTTACAGGAAAGCCAAGGATGTGTCTTATTTTTTTTTCCTTTGATTTTTCCTTTAAATTGATTGTCATCTCCTGTTCTGATCTTTCTTTGAAGGAAGATCTTGGGTTTTCAATTTTGCATTGACCAGTAGGTGACTTTGTCATAATGACCATACATTTCCTGCTCAAAGAGATCGTGATTGTCATTTTTGATTATGTCCCCAGCCATGTAGCACACCATGCTCGCTCAACCATTGTCATGCTCCAAGTGACCCTAAATCTACCCTTTATTGTAGCGTCAATTTTTTTCTTCTGTTCATTTGTTTTTATTGCGGAAATTATTTTTTTAAACATATAGAGGCCTTTGAAATTATCTCCCTTTCTCTCACGTACACACAGTATTTCAGTGGCTTGACAAATGAAGGGAGTGTTTTATCCCAAAAATTACTAACACACATATAGTCTAGAGAAACAAGAAATGGTAGGCACCAAATCTTAACTAACTTTCTTAATGCTTATTCAGGGATGTGACTCCCAAGTATCTTAGTCACATGGGGTTCTTGTCATGCCTTAGGGGACATCACAGTTAAAGACAAGCAAAATACTCACAATTATTATTTTATTAGTAAGAAAAAAAGTAAAATAAGTACACAAGCAGTAAACCGTGGTTATTTCAGTTACAATCTTTTCTGTATGTCTGTGTGGAGAGCTTTCAACAGAGATTATTCCTTAATAGGTAGAGACACTCTTCTTTATGTAAGATAATAAAGTATATTATTTCTCAAATCAGTAGAGAGTCCTGTTTTTGTGTATCATAGATAACTAAAGCTAAACTAAAATTTTGAAATTAAGACTCCTATATTTGATATAAGGCACAAATTACAGTAACTGTTTATTTGCATCTTTCAAATGTAGTTAAAAAGGAAATAATATAGAACAATAAAGCAAAATAAAAATTATATAGCTGCATCCAAGGGCTGGTCCACACTGGGGGGGGGGGGTCGAACTAAGATACGCAACTTCAGCTACGTGAATAACGTAGCTGAAGTCGAAGTATCTTAGTTCGAACTAAAAAGCACTTACCGTGGGTCCAGACGCAGCAGGAAGACTCCCCCATCGACTCCGCATACTCCTCGCGCGGAGCAGGAGTACCGGTGTCAACGGCAAGCTCTTCTGGGATCGATTTATCACGTCTAGACGAGACGCGATAAATCGATCCCAGAAGATCGATTGCTACCCGCCGAATCAGGCAGGTAGTATAGACGTACCCCTAGTGTCTGTGTCAATACATGTAAAGGGGGTAATTGTGGTTTTATGGCTAAGGAAGTGTAATCTGACACTTTTGGTGCTGGTCACTGGTTGACAGACAGCAGAATATCCTAGGAATTCCCTTAATTAGCTTGAACATTTCATTTCACTAAATAAGCAACTAAGCAAATAAGCAAGCTTTTCACTAAATGAGCACACAGGCTAGCATATTGTCCAAGTTTCTTAGGTATGAAAATAATTGTCTCTCTTAAAAGTCAGTTAAGACAAAGTCAAAAATGTAATAACCTAAAATTATAATTAATAATTTTTGCATCAGCATTGATGTCTTCTTCCTACATTAATTACATGAATAATTCAATGAAGGAGGTACTTCGGCGCAAACACTGTAAAGCACAGAACGATTCCCATAACAACCCTGTTCTATAAATCAAAGTAAAAAAAAAAATGTAGAAGGACTGATTTGCTGTAAATCAGAGGAACCTGTGCTACTAGCCCCCAGTGAAGAAACTGCTTACTCAGAAGGGGTAACTGAAAGAGTACAAGATCCTAGCAACCTGTGCTCTGCCTGGGATTCAGAAGCCTACCTACATTGTCCAGAAATTATAACACCTATTCACTCCCAAGAAAGTTAGATCAGTAATTATGCAAATTGCCATTTAATCAACACGGGGCAAAGAGTTGAGTTGCCTGCTATAATAGGAATTAAAGATCATTCTAATTTTTAAGAGATGATTATTATTTTTATTGTTGTTGCACCTAGATCTTGCACCCAAGCAAGAACAGGTCCTCAGTCTGCTAGGTTCTGTACAGACATAGTGAGAGATGCCCCTGCCCTGAAGTGCTTACATACTAAACAACCAAGTATATAGACGATATCCTAAGATAGACTAAACAGACACGACCTATAAAAGCAGAAGAGAGAAGGATTCATAGCAATCCTGCGACAGAGCTAGGAATTGAATGAGAGGCTCTGGAGTCTCTCTTTAGTGACTTAACCACAAGACCATCTTACCTGCCTTCAATTTTAGAGTGAAATGTTTAAGACAAATGGGGACTGTTTGGGAGGGGCACACAGAAAATGAAAGATACATAAATACTGACCTGTGAGGGATTTAGATAAACTATACCCACAATATCAACTTCAGTTAAAGCCCCAAAATAAAGAAAGGACAATTGGATGAGGGGAAAACAATTGGAGAGGAAAATATATTTATTATCATAGAGTTGGAGAGTGAAAGATGGATGCCAAATGAAGGGAAGCAAAATAAGAAGAAAATAAGTGGTTCGAAGACAAATGATGTAAGAGGTGGATGTACTGTATATTATCCTGCAGTAGATGACAGATGTTTCTAACCCTAAATGAAAAAGTATTTCTGGGAGTAGAGAAATTTTACATTACATCTTCAAGAAAGGAAATGATATATAATGCAGTATGGTTGCAAGAAAGAGCTGTCAAGCATAAACTTCTGATGATATGTCAAAATACAAGAAAAAATAGAAGTGGAAAAAACAGTGAGCAACAACAACCGTGGCAAAGAGGGATTAATCAGGAATGTGTTTAACTGTTCTCAGGTAGATGCAATAAATTACACTGAGGGCCATCTTGAATGTAAGCAGGAAGGCTATAACATTTTGTGCAGGCAGTAAGAAAATTAAGTTATGGATTCTGAGATTGTTTTAAACTGGAATCAAAGGCTCTTGTTTAACAACTATGTGATCAAATAAATCATTTCCTGCCTTTGTCTAGTTAAACTCAATAGCAGATGAGGAATGATTACAGGTGAGCAAAAAGTTCCTGAAGTTGCACCATTGTAGCTCATAGGCACATTAGCATTGTCTTTGAGGAGTGCAGGATCTAGCCCAGGGATCTCAAACTCAAATCATCAGGAGGGCCACATGAGAACTAGTAAATGGGCCCGAGGGCCACATCACTGAAACCTTTTCATACAATGATACAAAAGTATAGCCAAAAATGAAAAAAATGAAGAGTAATATAGTATTCTATTAAAAGTCAATGTATTAACTTTTTAAAACCTGTAATGCAAAGAAGGGTTTTAATAAAATATAAACACTCAGTAACTTTTGGAGCTTGGCTGCCAGTAGAGTCGGCACCTATGGCGGGCTGCAGGAAATAACTCTGCGGGCCGCATGTGGCCCACGGGCCGTGTGTTTGAGACCCCTGATCTAGCCTTTTATCAGGAAAAGATATTCACAAATATTTATGGCTTTTGAATTGAATTTTGAATCAGCAATGATCTTACCTGTCTTTCCCCTCTTCATTCCCCCCCCCCCCCCGAGTGATTATAATGTGACTGTGCTGTCAGCCCTTAGAGGCCATCATTGGGGGTAGGCAGACTGAGGAAAAGATAATCCAGCCTTGAGTTGAATGATCTTTTCTGAGTAAGCACCAGTAGGCATATGGGGGAAGCTGATATGCATCTGAGCCCTGATACCAGACAGTGAATCCTGTCTAGACACGGCCAGTTTCTTCTCTCCCCCTCCTCTACCCCGCTGCCCTCCACTTGGTCAATCTCCTTATCCGTAAAAAGCTTTCTGCAGGGTGCAGAGAAAAAGAGGATGATGATGATCTTCCTCCACTCCCAATTGAAAAATTCCACTGACTTCAATAATATAGGATTGGACATTTTGTGTTTATTTGCTTTTTATTCATGTCAGTGAAATTTTGTGCATACAGAAGTTCATGGAAAATGAATTTCAGGCCTGTAGCCTAAAGTAATTTAATGTAAAAATTAATTGCATGTAATGACTACATTAAATTCATTTAAAGTTAAATCATTGTCAGGAATAAGAAACAATATCAACTACATTAGCTAACCAATGACATAGCTTGAATAGCAAATTGAGAATACTGGATAAGCAAAATAGTACTCATTATTGTACTAATCTCATTAACACCTTATCCAGTTGTAAGTACTAATCGGTACTTATTAGTAATTAGTTGGATACTCACTCTGAAGAACAATGTGAATAATCCACAGATTAGTCAGTCCAAAAACTATTAATCAAATTCTTTATTGAAAAGAACATTATAAAAATCTGTTCTCTGACCATTCAAGTACTGAGGGAATGGCTAAATTCACTGACTTGTTCTACAATGATAAAAATGATTACTTTTATTAAGATGAAAATAAAGTTCAAATCTTGTAAATAAATATTTTTACAGCTATGATGGAACAGAACATGCAGAAAGGATGTATTATGGTTGTGAATAGTATTTGGATTTGTTTTTCCTTTCTACTATTGGTAAAAAAATACTTAGGTGCTACTTAATATTTGGATTTTAATACACATCAGATAGAAATATCTTCATTCATATTCTCTCTCCTTTGCAGTCCAAACACTTGAAAAATATTAGGTAGTTCCTAAATGCTGAATATGATTTTTATCTAACTTCATCTGTACTGTACTAAATAATATCTACACAATTTTGGTATTAGAGATATAATACTACAGAGAAGGCGAGGGGGAATACATGATGGTGTGGGATAGGATTTATTCTATATTTATTTATTCTAGATTTATTCTGATATTCTATGATTCTATGAATACCTTCTCAATTACATTCCAATATTTAAGAGAACATTTCTGAAAAGTGGTATATGGTAGCTGAAACAGACTTCCCCAAAAAAGAGCAAGTTGCTACATGCTTTGATGGATGACATAAATGTTCATGAAGAGTTCATTGGATTATACAATGTACGTTCGTGGAGATAATCCATGTAATTTAGTTTTTGATCCTCAGATTTAGATGCAATAATATAATCTATCACAAACATTACTATGATGAAGCCACTAATGGTAGCAATAATATAAGACAGTCTCAAGTGTATCAACCAGATTTCAACATGACAATCCACAAGCTACATATATTCATTGCTATGGGCTTGCTGTATATTTAGCATGCAAGGAAGCTATTAAAAAGAATGCTACCCCGAGTGATAGTTTTATGACTTCTTAAAACATATGTCTAAGCATTAAATATGAAAAGTTAAGTACATCATCAGGCACCTCTAAGAAAATATCTAAGAAAATGGACTCTCCATGCAGAAGCATTTGCTTCAGTTTCTGAGAACTACTCTGCAAGGGTGTATAACTTGGGAGGTTCTGATGAATGCAAAGAAAGTTCCTGAAAATGAGAGCTCAAATTTGAGTACCTATGCCATTAATGGAAAAGCTTAATTTCTGGTGTTGAACTAGGTCAAAAGTTCTTTAAGTTGATAGACAAGCTGTCAGAAACTCTGAAGGGTCAGGTGTTTCAGCAACAGAAGGCCAGTCTGTTATGAAAATGATACTTAATTCATTTCAGTCCATTTAGTCAAATGAAAGCTACAACTTAGTCTGGGAGCAAACCCACCAGAAAAGTTTAAAGGTAGATATAGTTGGGATGCCTGAGCTTCCAAGGAAAAGAAATGCAAATAGGGACCTATGCACTCAGACACCCTGCAGGATCCACTCCTGCAGCTCCCATTGGCCGCAGTTCATGGCCAATGGGAGCTGTGTAGCCAGTGCTTGGGGTGGGGGCAGCACACAGAGTCCCTGTGGCCACCCCTGCGCTTAGGAGCTGGACATGCTGGCCGCTTCTGGGAGCCATGCAGCACCAGGGCAGGCAGGGAGCCTGCTTTAGCCCCACTGCGACGCCGACCGGACTTTTAATGGCCTGGTCAGCGGTGTTGACTGGAGCCGCCAGGATCCCTTGTTGACCGGGCATTCTGGTCAAAAACCAGATGCCTGGCAACCCTAGACTAGCTGGACATCTAATAATAAAATTGTGGCCTGACTAAAACCAAGTGTCTCCTCTCCTTTCAATATAGCCGGACAAGGAGCCGTACCTATCCTTGAACACCAGATGCAAATTCACTGGCCCTGTGCTTGAGGAAGAAGCAGACGATGCTGCTTTCATGGAGGTAGAAAGATCTGCCCCTCTTTGTACCTGCCCATATTCCTGGCAGTCATAAAGAAGGTAGCAGAGTGAACCATCCCAACTGTGATGGAGTGCATGTTCTCCTCCTATGAAGTGGAGGAGTTATTGAAGGACTGTGCTACATGAGGCACAATGCCACCCCTGTGGCTCCTTTATGGTATTTGAATCTCAGTGCCATTCTCTATTTGGGGTTGTGGCTCAATGCTTCAAATCTAGCCTTAACTAAGATTTTTTTCAATGCTTAACAATTTGTGCCTTCTTTGAACTATTTTCCCTTCCTGGAGAGTGTTGGTATTGATTGAATAAGTAGTAACTTAATTTTTCCAGTGTCCTCCCTAAATTCACCTGATAAGAGGTCAGTTAATTTTGTCTAGCTGTAATTATTTAGGACTTTGGCTCTCATGACATTGCTATAGCAGCAGGGCCAGCTCCCGGCACCAGCTGACCAAGCACGTGCTTAGGGCGGCCCCTTCTAAGGGGCGGCCAATCTTGGGGCGGCGGGGCGGCGCTTGGGGTTGTTTTTTTTTACTTCGGGGGGGCGGCGCTCTGGGTTTTTTTTACTTCAGCGGGGCGGCGCTCGGGGAGGGGGGTTTTTGTTTTTATTTCGGCGGGGCAGCGCTCAGGGGCTTTTTTTTTTTTTTAACTTGGGGCGGCAAAAAAGTTAGAGCCGGCCCTGTATAGCAGAAAACTTAGTGGTAAGCTTGGGTTGTCTTCACAGGAAGATAGGGTGACCAGATGTCCCGATTTTATAGGGACAGTCCCGATTTTTGGGTCTTTTTCTTATATAGGCTCCTATTACCCCCCCCCCCACCCCCGTCCCGATTTTTCACACTTGCTGTCTGGTCACCCTACAGGAAGATCAACTTTTGTCTGACATAAAAATATGCATATAAGAGTTTTCTCCTCTCATTTGAACCTTCTGATTGAAATCCTCTGGAGGAACATAACCAGGACAACTAGGATAAAGAAATGATCAAGAGTATAAAAACAGTATCAAGTACTGTTGATTCAGTTCTTAGGTTTTTTTTCTGGAGCTCAATTCGTGCTTAGAAACAAACAACTTTTTAAAATGATATTTAACTGTTTGAGCTACTGCAACCACCAGGGAATGTTGCTTTATGATCGTATAAAAGAAATTTGCTTTCCAGTCAGCTCTGAGCTGAAAGCGACTCCTAGCTCACTAAGACATAAAACATCATCAGCCTTACTGAGAATGCAATTTCCCTCACTGGTGCTTTTGATTGACAAGACTTTTCTGGGACAAATGCACTAGAACATTATCGGGTATTTCAAAACTCCCTTTAAAGAAAAGGAACAATTCATTTAAAAATACAATAGTACTATACTACTATGCTATTTTGTCATGGATCTTTGGGGCTTATTTTTTGGTTTGTTTTATTTGCTTTGCATGGATCTCTGAACTGGGGTACATATTTTCAGTTTTGTTTTTGTTTGTAAAGGAAAAACATTTATTCCCATTCAGTCAGACACTTTTTTTATAGCTTTTCAAGTACTTAAACTTAATAATAATAAATTTAAAAATAATCTCCTTCAATGCAATATATAAACATTTTATTTAAACAGTGGTGGTGAAGGGGGCCAAACAGCTAGCCTTATAAATTGTTAGTGGTAGTTCAAACTTACCGCAATACACTTTGCCTTTGACTTGGAAATACTCACTTTAATAGCAGGAAGATACTTTATGTTCATGCCTCCAAAGACGTGACTCATCTACAGAGCTGGGTGAAATTTGTTAGCCAAAATATTCTTTTGCCAAAACGTGGATCTTTGGGTTGACCAGAATGTTTAGTGAATTCATGTTAATTTTGCCAGATTGTTTCAGTCAAAGAAATAAAGCAATAAATAAAAATTCAAACATTTTGATTTTTCTACCTAAACAACTTTTGACTTAGAAATTTACTTAATTTTTTTTAAAAAGCACCAGAACTAAAGGTTTTGTTGAAGCCAAAATAGATTTTTCATTTTTTTATTTTTTGGTATACCATTTTTTATTTATTTATTTTTCAGACTCTTAATGAACCAAAAAAATCAGTTATTAGCATAGTTCTACTCACCTGTGATTTTTGTTTTTTCTGTGCTTCACACCATGTGGAGCCCTGTCATCAATCACCCTCTTTTGACACAGAAACCTTAGACACAAGTTCACATTTCAAATCAGAACAATTTTTTTCATTAATCAAAAGCAGTTTGATCAGTTTTCTTTGCCTATGGTGGAAAAATTATCCTTCACCTTCAGGTCAAACAAATTTTGCTAGACAAAGTTTACATAGGGAATAAAAATAGAGCTTATATTAGGACCTGGTTGCAACTATAACAATGGAGAAATTCTCATATCTCCATAGTGTGAACAAAATTAGCAGTCTAATTTTAAATCAAACTGCATGTTAAGCTATTCAATAAGAATAAGAATAAAAATCCAATATCTGACATTGGTTTAATGAACTTCATTTGCTCTTGCATTTGTACAAAGAGCAAATCTTTGATAGTCTTTTTTTTAAAATACCCACTGTGATGGGTCGGTATCACAGAATCCACCTTGGAGCTGCCACCTGGTGTGCCAAGGCTACTTCTGCCCCTGCTTTCCTGCCTTTTCCAGCTTGGGACTCCAGAATCCTGTCTGTTTTGAGCCAGGACCGTCAGCCTGCTGCAAACCCAGACCCAGATCTGAACCACGTCCACTAACAGCTGTAGGCCTGTCTGGAAGCAGCTCAGGAAGTGCGCTTGCCTTTGACACCCAGGTGTCCAACTCCCAATGGGGTTCAAACCCTGAATAAATCTGTTTTACCCTGTATAAAGCTTATACAGGGTAAACTCATAAATAGTTCACCTTCTATTTCAAAGATAGAAAGATATGCACAGCTGTTTGCCCCCTCCAGGTACTAGCACATACTCCAGGTAACTTAATAAGTAACAAGTGATTTTAATAAGTACAGAAAGTAGGATTTAAGTGATTCCAAGTAGTAACAGACAGAACAAAGTGAACTACTAAGTAAAATAAAATAAACCACGCAAGTCTATGTCTAATCAAACTCAACACAGATAAAAACCTCACCAGTTCCAGAAAACTTCTTTTCACAGGCTACAGTACTCCTAGCCTAGATCCAGCAATCGCTCACACCCCCTATTGTCTTTGTCCTTTGTTCAGTCTCTTTCAGGTGTGTCCTTGGGGGGTGGAGAGTCTCTCTGTTTAGCCAGCTGAAGACAAAATAGAGGGGTCTTCCAGGGGTTTAAATAGATTTTTTCCCCTGGATGGACGCTCCTCCCCATTTCCTGTGTAGAATCATGTTACCCTGGAGTCTTGGGATCACATGGGCAAGTCACATGTCCATGCACCACTCAGTAACCAATCTAGCCAGTCACATTCCTGGCCAAGCTCAGATGTGGATTGGGGTCTGCACCTTCTTTTGTCTGCTTTAGAGTTTCTTGATTGGAGAAAGGAATGTGCCCAGACATGATCCCATGCTCTTACGAAGGCTATGTATAAAACCAGCAAATATACAACCAATATTCATAACTTCAACTACAAAAATGATACATGCATACAAACCGGGGGAATAGATTCAGTAGATCATAACTTTTACAGAGATATGTTACATGGCACGTACAGCATAAAACATATTCCAGTTACATCATATATACATTTATAAGCATCTCCCCATAAAGTCTTATTGGGGACACCGTCACACCCACATTGAGATCTTTTGACTTAAGCCAAATGTTCAGTATAACCACAGTATATTTAGAATGCAATTTTCGCTTTTCTGGTAAACCATATATGCAATGGATTACTTAAAAGGCTTCCAGTAAGCATGTGATGAACAAATTGTTAATCCTCATTAAACTTTCACTAATTTTAAAGAGCTGTTTATTTTAAAAAATAACCTTACTGTGAAGGATATCATCCCAAAGTATCCAACGGCCCATACATTAACAGCTTTGGCCGTCACAAAATATCAATAAAAACCAAAGGAAGCTGCAAATGGATACCCCCTCAACACCCCCTCCCCCCCCTTTTTGTTATAGAGGCGATGCCAGTGTAAATGGTAAAATTTTAACAATATTTGGTTTCCAGTCCATAAGTCATGCCTCTTTATACTTGGTCTATCATGGCGAGAGCTACTTTAGCCAAATCATATTTCTGCTGCTTCCATGTTTAAAATGACAATGGAAACACATTTATAATAAGCTCCCAGTAGAATCTTAGACCATGCATAAATTTGATAAAAGTTCTGCATGTTAAAGATAAGAAATTATCTTGCCACTACTTCAGTACTGAGTTACTTCTGTTTGGGAGGTAGAGAGATTTTATGGCCAGTAGCAATAGCAGTGCAGGTGCAATCAGCTGGATGGGTAGAAGCAGCTGGTGTTTTTTTTTCCATCCTGAACCAGAAAGTGAAATTGGCAAGAGCCTTCCGCCTGGCTGCTGGAGTGGCAGAGAGAGGATGCTCAGCTTTTCCAGCCCTGAAGCTGGGGTTGGGGGAGGTGGCAGAGCTGAGCATGCAGACTCTCTGCCATTCTATTCCAAGAACTGATGGGGGGTGTGGTGGAAGAGGGGGCGCCTAAGCAGCAGAGAGTCAGGGCACTCAGCCTAGGCAGTCCTCCTGGAAGGCCAATTTCACTTTGTGCCTGAAGGCAGAGAATGAAATTCACAAGAGTCTCCAGGTGAGCATTAGTCATATCTATTTTCCCAATGGAAAATTGAATATTTTTTGCAAAAAAATAATTTTCCTATGGAAAATGCAGTGTTGTAAATAGGGAATTTTTTGTTGGAAAATCATTCAGGTAAAAAATTCCGGACTAGCTCTAGTTCTGAGCACTCATAGCTGCAGTTGAAATCAATGGGAGCTGTGCTCTGAACATGTAAAGTGCTATATAATGCTAAGTACTCTGAAAAATCAGGTCTTGGACATCTTGAATTGGGCACCCAAAATTAGTGGTCTGACCTTAATCTCTGCCTCAGTTCCCTATCTGTACAATGCAGATAATCTCACAAGAGTATGGTGGAAATAAATACATTAATATTTGGAAAGCATTCATATAGAGTGATGATGAACACCATAGAAAATCCCATAAGCAAATTAAAAATCCTGCCTTCAAAGCAGGATTTGAATAGTGTGCAGTAAATATATCCTGGGCCACACACACAACAATAAGAATGGAAAAAAAAATACTGAATAGCTGCTGATTAACAGAGCACCATCCATTCTGTATGCTGAATGAGGCAGAGGTCCTATGGAAAAAATAGCATGTGATCATGTAACTAAAGACTGTATCATAATGCATATGCACAAGAGGGCCAAATTAAGGTCACAGAGGGAAACTTAATTCTGGCATTTCATCTCCTTTCACTTTGCAATTTAATAATGCTCTTTTAAATTATTTTTTTGTGTAATTATATAGATATTTTATAACTCAGTTATGGTTTTGCCTACTTGTAAACACTGGGAGATATCCTGTACTCCTTAATCAGGCAACTCCACCAATGAAGTTAGCAGGAGTTTTGCCTGAGGTAGGACTGCAGAATTGGACTCGGTATCAACTTTAAAAAAAATTCTTGTTGGACAGATTACAAGTATGTGCCTTCTATTCCAGGCTGATAATTCTGATTTTGGAAAGAAAGCAAATGACATTTGCTGATTACTTTTGCAAAAAGGGGAAATTAACTAACTACCCACTTTGAGAATCCATTTCCTTCACTTGGTGGCAACATGAGCAGGAACCTGTTGCTTACTTTGCAGAATATGCAGATTTGCTTTCTGTTTTGCACACTACACAAGTCCTTTCAAATTGTTTTACAGATGTTCCCTATTATGCAAATTATAGAGTGAAACTTCACTGTGTACAAATACAGGCAATTTTTTAAAGAATATGGTGTTGCATGCAGACAATCCATCATGTGTAAAATATTGTTTAAGACAGGAAGCCATAATCTGCAAGCATATCAGTGATTTGTGTAATAATTTCCTTAGTAAATATTCTAATGTGTGTGGGCCTTAGATTTAGTGCTTCAAATACATATTACTGAAAATCTTTGTTTTCTGTGTGAAGGCAAGAAAACAATAGTTGTCAGGTACCAAAGCTGTATAATTCCTAGCATGATTTTTGTCACGTTTGTGGATTTCTCAATGATTCTTTAAAACATGCAGTCACATTATGCATTGAAATGCAGGCTTCTTAAAAATTAAGAGCTCTTTTTTGAAGGCACACTGACTTGTAGGGGCAGTGCAGAGCTAGAGGCCTTCTTGAGATTAGGGGAGCATGGCTGCTGCCAGGGGCGGCTCCAGGCACCAGTGCGTGCCTGGGGCGGCAAACCGCGGGAGGCAGCCTGCCGGTCGCTGTGAGGGCAGCAGTCAGGGAGCCTTCGGCAGCACGCCTGCGAGAGGTCCGCCAGTCCCGTGGTGTCGGCGGCAATTCGGCGGTGAGCACGCCGAAGGCGCAGGACCGGCGGATCACCCGCAGAAATGCTGCCGAATCCGTGTGACCACCAGACCGCCCGCAGGCGTGCCGCCGAAGGCCGCCTGACTGCTGTGCTTGTGGCGGCAAAATACATAGAGCCTCCCCTGGCTGCTGCACCATTTTTTGACAGGGCACAATATGTTCTTCTGCTTCCCTTTGCCCCTTAGAAGTCCAGATTCCCTAGCCTGCGTAGGCGCATGCCACTTTCCCACCCAAATCATTCTGGAGGGCCAAGACCTCAGCTGGTATAAATTGGCATTACTCCATCAATGGCAATACACAAAGTTACATCAGAAGATGATCAGGGTGAAAAGTCTGGTGCCAGCAGCAAAGCTGGACTCATTTAGGCCCTGATTCAGCAAAGCACATAAGCACATTGCTTCACTTTAAGCGCATGATTCATCCCATTGACTTCAGTGAAATATGAACAGTTTCTTCAACTAACTCTCTTGTGTTGAAATGTTTTGCAGAATCAGACCCTTATTCCTTTAGAGAAGACTCCCACTAACATCAAAAGAAGCTGGACTGGGTCAAAGAAGCTCAATGATTGTAATTGTACCCAACCCCTTTGCCAGGGTGAAGGGGAAGGACCTTTTGCATGTGTGTACAATGTTGTCCACAATGAGCAAATAATTCAGTTTCATTATGCAGGGTGATATCTAGTTATCTCCACTGGCTTGGTAACCACTTCTCTCAAACTCTCTCTATCAAAACAAGGATAGCTTTATGCAAGTTATGCACTTGTCCATTTGAAAGACAAGCACATTTCTAACTATAGCAGCAATGCTATATAAAATGTTTTGTGCAACCACAGGATTTTTAGAATAAAATGTCATCCAATTATCAAAGTTCTAGAGGCAAGAAATAAATTGTCAGTTTTGAAATCCATCCAATCCTTCTGCAGCCTAATATAAAAGGCTGCCTTATTCACTTGCCTCATAATTGGACAGAAATTTTCAAGGGAATGTAAAGGAACCAAAGATGCAAACTAATTGTCAATTTATA
The DNA here is from genome assembly GCA_033296515.1 of Macrochelys suwanniensis. Lineage (NCBI taxonomy): Eukaryota > Metazoa > Chordata > Testudines > Chelydridae > Macrochelys > Macrochelys suwanniensis. The sequence continues at coordinate 47,053,103 of CM065780.1, forward strand.
GGACCACTGATATCCTGTAGTCATTGCTGAAATAATAAAGAAACCAACCTACACCAAACCTAAGAGGGAAAAATCATCTGTCAGATTTTCTCATATTTACTATCCTTACTAAAACCAAAGATTCATAGCTTGTAATTTAATATAATCATAGTGTAAATTTTCTGTTGAACACTCGATGCTCTTTTGTCAGATTCTCCACTTTGATAGCATGATGGGTTGATGTAGTTTTCATAAATATAGTTTTTATTGAAAGAGAGATTTATTCTTTATTCTTCTGTCACTTACAGTATGCCCTGAACATCTGTTTCTACCAAAATTTAAAAGAAAGTGCAGAGTACCACAACACTTTCATTTAAATAATATAAAATCATTATTCTGATGTTGCAAAAATTCCCCAGCAACTCAGCTCATATTTCAGGTAAGAATCCAATTCAGTGTGGCGAGCATACACACACAAACGTGTGTGGAGTATTCTGGTTGTGGGAGCCTGTAGCGGGGCGGTCTGGTCCCCAGCCGCCCCAGAGAAAGACCAGGAACCTTCCTGGACGCCTAAGTGGGCGGAGCCAGAGAATCCTGTCCCCGCCCCTCAAGGACCAGGGGGCGGCACAGGAAGTAGAAAAGCTGGCCCTCAGACCGCAGTTGGGCGGCAGCCACTGGAGAGGCCGGACGCCCGAGGTCCAGCTCCCCGCCGGGAGGCCCCGGCGCCCAGCCGCTACCCCGACGAGCTGCCAGGCCTGCCGCCGGCCCGCTACCCCGAGGAGCTGCCAGGCCTGCCGCCGGCCCGCTACCCCGAGGAGCTGCCAGGCCTGCCGCCGGCCCGCTACCCCGAGGAGCTGCCAGGCCTGCCGCCGGCCCGCTACCCCGAGGAGCTGCCAGGCCTGCCGCCGGCCCGCTACCCCGAGGAGCTGCCAGGCCTGCCGCCGGCCCGCTACCCCGAGGAGCTGCCAGGACTGCCGTTGGCCCGCTACCCCGAGGAGCCGACGAGCCTGCCGCCCGCAGACGACGCCGAGGTGCCAATGGTCTGCGACCTCCTGGAGGACGCCCCCCTGGTCCAGGTACCCGGAGAGGGGGAAGGTGGAAGTAGCCCGGGGGCAGCCGACTCTAGTCTGGCTGCAGCACTGCCAGAGCCCAGGTCAGTGTGTTGCGGCCAGGATCCCCACTGACTCAGCAGCGGGCTTTTCTGCCGCTGCTAGGGCCCCGGGCTGGGACGCAGTGGAGTGGGTGGGCCTGCGTCCCCCCCTGCCACCCAACCTGTAGGTGGCAGTCTCCCCCTCTCCCAGGTTCGCCAGAGCCAGGACCTGGGCTACTGCTCCTTGCCCCGCCCTGACCAAGGGCCAGGGCCTCTTGACTTCCTAACTGCTCAGCCCCTGCTTAAGGGCCTGAGCTGGAAACTGCTCCTTGCCCCGCCCTGACCAAGGGCCCGGGGCCTATTGACTTCCTAACTGCTCAGCCCCTGCTTAAGGGCCTGAGCTGAAACTGCTCCTTGCCCCGCCCTGACCAAGGGCCCGGGCCTATTAACTATTGATTGCTCAGCCCCTGCTTAAGGGCCTGAGCAGTGAACTGCGCTTATTCCCCAAACTACAATAGAGTAGCGGGCGGTCTGGTCCCCAGCCGCCCCAGAAAGGGGCAAGAAACCCCTACACGTGGTGGAGAATGCGGGCACGAGTTCCCCGATCCTTGTGAGAAGGGATCTGTGGAGGACCCGCCCGAGCGACCATGGAAATGGAGAAGCTCGTCGAGTTTTTGGCCGAGAGCCAACGGCAGCAGCAGGCCGCCCAGCTCCAGCAGCAGCAGCAGCAGGCGGCCGCTCAGCTCCAGCAGCAGCAGCAGTTGCTCCAGCAGCTCGGCACCCAACAGCAACAGCTGATGCTGGAGCTGGGGCGTCAACTCCAGGAGCAACAACAACAAGGTCTGCAGCAGTTGGCGGCCTCGCTGCCCCGTCCGGCGGAATCCCAGCCGGTGGGTGCTGCTGGGTCACCCCACCTCGCACCCCCCCCTCCGCCTGACCAAGATGGGCCCTAGCGACGACCCCGAAGCGTTTTTAGTAACCTTCGAGAGGGTGGCCCTGGTCGCGGGCTGGGCCCCCGCCCAATGGGCGACCATTTTGGCCCCATATTTGACCGGGACGGCCCAAACCATATACCGGGGCCTAGCCACGGACGCAGCCCGGGACTACCCCCGGGTGAAGGCAGCGATTTTGGATGCCTTAGACATCAGCCCCGAGACCTTCCGTCAACGGTTCCGGAGCTTGGCCTACGCTACGGGAGCCCGTCCCCGGGTAGTAGCCCAAGAACTGAGGGAGGCCTGCAAGCGCTGGCTCCAGCCTGAAGGACGGACGCTGGACGAGATTATCGACCAGATAATCCTGGAGCAGTTCGTCTATATACTTCCGCCCCGCGGGAGGGCCTGGGTTCTTCGGCACCGGCCCGCATCGTTGGCTATGGCCATCACCCTGATGGAGGACTTCCTTGCCGCAGAGGCCCCAGTGGGACCAACCGCTCGGGCTGTCCTGCCCGGATCAGAGCGCACTCCCCCTGAGAGGAAGGGAGCCACTCGGATGGAGCCCCGGAATTCACCCCGTGGCCCAGAGCCCCGACCCCGACCTGCCGAGGGCCCGGCTCGACAGGCCCCTGCACCTCGACTTGACGCCCGAGGGCCTGGCTGAAGCCCTCCTAGGAGCCGGGCCGGAACCTCGTCCCGGCCGGGGCGCGCGGACCTTGGCCCCTGTTTCTCCTGTGGGAAACATGGCCACTTACAGCGGGATTGTACAGAGATGGACTGTAGCTTTGGCCAGGTTTGCACGGGAGAAGCTCGCGCCCGGCGCCCCCAGGGGGCTAAGATTACAGTCCCGGTGATGGTCGGGGAGCACCCCACCGTGGCTCTGATTGACTCAGGCTGTGGCCAGACCTTGGTTCGCCAGAGCCTCGGCCTTCAGCCAGACCCCCGCCTGGGGGCGATCCGGCTCCAGTGTATTCACGGCGACGTACGTCCCTACCCCAGTGCTCAAGTCTGGCTGACCGTGGATGGAGTCGCCCGATCGATGGTGGTCGGTTTGGCCCCCCGGCTCGCCTACCCAGTAATCCTGGGGCGGGACTGGCCTGCCTTCACGGAGGTCCTCCAGTCAAAGGCCGGCGAGGTCCCCATCGCCACTCCAGTGCTGGAAGGGGACCTTCCGGGGACCCAGTCGGAGAGGGAGAGTGTACCCGACCCCGGACAACGAGACGAGGAACGCCCAGACGCCCCCCCAGAGACAGCCGCGGCGCCCCTGCTCCACACGGACTTTTGTCGAGACCAGAGGGAAGACCCCACCCTCCGTCACGCGTACGAGCAGCTAGCCGCGGTAGATGGAGCAGTCATCGACCCTCAACGGGCAAAGCAGTGGCCCCACTTTGAGTTGAGGCAAGACCGACTCTATCGGGTGGAACGGGACCCGCGCACCGGAGAACCCCAGAGCCAACTGCTCGTGCCTCGATGCCACCGGCGGGCAGTCATGAAACTCGCCCATGATATCCCGGCGGCCGGGCACTTGGGCCTTGAGAAGACGTTGGCACGAATCGTGACACGCTTCTTCTGGCCTGGGGTGCACCAGGAAGTACGAGACTATTGCCGCTCCTGTCCAGAGTGCCAGCTAGCTGCCCCCCCGCGGACCCCAAGGGCCCCGTTGGTCCCCATGCCCATCATCGAGACACCCTTCGAGCGGGTGGCCATGGACCTAGTCGGGCCCCTACACAAGAGCGCCGCGGGGTTCCAGTACGTGCTGGTCCTCGTTGACTATGCTACCCGCTTCCCGGAGGCAGTGCCACTGCGGAGCATCACCGCCCGGACCATCGCCGGGGAGCTGGTGAAGATATTTGCCCGGGTAGGCTTGCCCCGGGAAATCCTCACGGACCAGGGCACCAACTTCACCTCACGGCTGCTGCAGCAGGTGTGTGGACTCCTGGGGGTTAAGCAGCTGCGCACCTCGGTGTACCATCCACAAACTGATGGGCTGGTGGAACGGTTCAACCGTACACTGAAGGAGATGCTACGCAAGTTCCCCCCAGAGGACCTGCGCCACTGGGACCAACTCCTCCCGCCGTTGCTTTTGGCGGTCCGAGAGGTGCCCCAGTCCTCGACCAAGTTTTCTCCCTTCGAGCTACTCTATGGCCGCCGCCCACGGGGTCTCCTGGATCTGATGCGGGAAACCTGGGAGCAAACACCATCTCCAACCCAGGGTCTCCTGAAGTACGTCCTTCAGCTCCAGGAACGGCTCACTCAGGCCGGGGCGCTGGCCCAGGAAAACTTGAAGGCTGCTCAGAAGGCCCAAGCGCGGACTTATAACCAGGGCACGCAGAGCCGCGACTTTAAACCTGGGGATCGGGTCCTGCTCCTCCTGCCCTCCAGCGAGTCAAAGCTCCTGGCCCGCTGGCAGGGCCCCTATGACGTGGTGCGGAAGGTAGGGCCCGTCACTTATGAGGTCAGCCAACCGGATCGACGGAAAAAAATTCAAAGATACCACGTCAACCTCCTGAAGCCCTGGCGGGAGCGTGAGGGCTTATTGATTAACCCCTACCCCCCCGAGCCTGAGTTGGGCCCCCACGTCGCCCTGACCCAGGACACGGAAGGGCCCCAGTTGGCGGGGACCCTCACCGACGAACAGCGGAAGCAAGTCCAGTGCCTCTTGCAGGCGTTCCCGCGGACCTTCACCAGTCACCCGGGCTACACCACCCTAGTCTGTCATACTATTCAGACGGAACCCGGGGTGGTGATCCACGAAGCGACCAGGCCCCTGCCCCACCGAATGCGCCAGAGTATCGAGGAGGAGGTGCAGGCCATGCTGGACTTGGGGGTGATTGAGCCCTCCCGGAGTGCATGGCGTAGCCCCATCGTGCTAGTACCCAAGCCCGATGGGACACGGCGCTTCTGTATCGACTTCAGGCGCGTCAACGCCATTTCCAAATTCAACGCCTACCCGATGCCGCGCATCGATGAGCTGCTCGGCCGGCTGGGGGGGGCCTGCTTCCTCACCACCCTTGATCTCAGCAAGGGCTACTGGCAAATACCCCTGGACCCTGAGTCACGGGAGAAGACTGCGTTTGCCACCCCCACGGGTCTATACCAATTCGTCCGTATGCCCTTCGGCCTCCATGGGGCCCCTGCCACGTTCCAGCGGCTGATGGATCAGCTCCTCCAGCCCCATCAGGACTACGCGGCTGCCTACCTAGATGATGTGGTTATCTACAGCCGCCACTGGGAAGACCATCTGCTAAGGGTAGCGGCCGTCTTGAGATCCCTGCGGGCCACCGGGTTGACGGCCCACCCAAGAAAATGCCGCATCGGGTGGCAGGAAACGACATATCTGGGCTACACCATAGGGAATGGACGCGTGAAGCCCCTTGTGGGTAAGGTACAGGCCCTAACAACCTGCCCGCCCCCTACCACAAAGCGCCAGGTGCGACAGTTCTTGGGACTCGCCGGCTATTACCGACGGTTCATCCCCCGCTTTGCATCTGTCGCCGCCCCGCTAACCAACCTCCTAACTAAGGACAGCCCGCGACGCGTGGTTTGGACCCGGAACTGCGAAGACGCCTTTCAGGAACTTAAGGCAAGTCTCTGTCGTGGCCCGGTCCTCTACAGCCCTAATTTCGATGAGGGCTTCATCCTCCAGACGGATGCCTCGGAGGTGGGTTTGGGGGCGGTCCTGTCCCAAGACGTGGACGGGCAGGACCATCCCATCTTGTACATCAGCCGGAAGCTGTTCCCGCGGGAGAAGAACTATGCGGTGGTGGAGAAGGAAGCCCTGGCGGTAAAGTGGGCTTGCGATGCCCTCCGCTATTACCTTCTGGGAAACCCGTTCATCTTGGTGACGGACCACGCCCCCCTGCAGTGGCTGAACCGAATGAAGGACAACAACATGCGGATACAGCGGTGGTACCTAGCGCTGCAGCCCTACGCCTTTACGGTTCGCCATAGGGCTGGCAAGGACCACGCTAACGCTGACTTCCTGTCCCGCCTGGGAGGTATGGAAGGGTCTGGCCCTGATGAACGTGAGCCAGACTTGAGGGGGGGGGTGTGTAGCGGGGCGGTCTGGTCCCCAGCCGCCCCAGAGAAAGACCAGGAACCTTCCTGGACGCCTAAGTGGGCGGAGCCAGAGAATCCTGTCCCCGCCCCTCAAGGACCAGGGGGCGGCACAGGAAGTAGAAAAGCTGGCCCTCAGACCGCAGTTGGGCGGCAGCCACTGGAGAGGCCGGACGCCCGAGGTCCAGCTCCCCGCCGGGAGGCCCCGGCGCCCAGCCGCTACCCCGACGAGCTGCCAGGCCTGCCGCCGGCCCGCTACCCCGACGAGCTGCCAGGCCTGCCGCCGGCCCGCTACCCCGACGAGCTGCCAGGCCTGCCGCCGGCCCGCTACCCCGAGGAGCTGCCAGGCCTGCCGCCGGCCTGCTACCCCGAGGAGCTGCCAGGCCTGCCGCCGGCCTGCTACCCCGAGGAGCTGCCAGGACTGCCGTTGGCCCGCTACCCCGAGGAGCTGCCAGGACTGCCGTTGGCCCGCTACCCCGAGGAGCCGATGAGCCTGCCGCCCGCAGACGACGCCGAGGTGCCAATGGTCTGTGACCTCCTGGAGGACGCCCCCCTGGTCCAGGTACCCGGAGAGGGGGAAGGTGGAAGTAGCCCGGGGGCAGCCGACTCTAGTCTGGCTGCAGCACTGCCAGAGCCCAGGTCAGTGTGTTGCGGCCAGGATCCCCACTGACTCAGCAGCGGGCTTTTCTGCCGCTGCTAGGGCCCCGGGCTGGGACGCAGTGGAGTGGGTGGGCCTGCGTCCCCCCCTGCCACCCAACCTGTGGGTGGCAGTCTCCCCCTCTCCCAGGTTCGCCAGAGCCAGGACCTGGGCTACTGCTCCTTGCCCCGCCCTGACCAAGGGCCAGGGCCTCTTGACTTCCTAACTGCTCAGCCCCTGCTTAAGGGCCTGAGCTGGAAACTGCTCCTTGCCCCGCCCTGACCAAGGGCCCCGGGGCCTATTGACTTCCTAATTGCTCAGCCCCTGCTTAAGGGCCTGAGCTGGAAACTGCTCCTTGCCCCGCCCTGACCAAGGGCCCGGGGCCTATTGACTTCCTAACTGCTCAGCCCCTGCTTAAGGGCCTGAGCTGAAACTGCTCCTTGCCCCGCCCTGACCAAGGGCCCGGGCCTATTAACTATTGATTGCTCAGCCCTGCTTAAGGGCCTGAGCAGTGAACTGCGCTTATTCCCCAAACTACAATAGAGTAGCGGGCGGTCTGGTCCCCAGCCGCCCCAGAAAGGGGCAAGAAACCCCTACAGAGCCTAAAAAAGCTTTTTCCTTTTTATCAAAATGGAACAGTATTTACAATGTGAAATACTCTTGTGAAAGTCAAAGAAGTGTTAGATTTATGGGGACCATTTCTACCATTATTACAACTGTTATTTATTAACTTTTTCAGAGAGTGAAACATTTCTCTAAAACAAAAATGTATTCATAATTAAAGGCAGAATTCCAATGGGTGATCTGCACATGTAAGAAGAGCTGAATATTGGTGTCAAGATCCATTATGTGGATACGAGAGCAAAACTTTGCTCTGAGTGATTGAAATAATTGATTGCAACTGAGAATGTGCCCAGGGTGGTTCATCAAAAGATTGCATAAGAGTGGGCAAAATGATTTGAATAAAAATAAGAACTTTTAATGGGCACAGCCACACAATTTGAAACTGGATTTTGAATACTTAAAGATTGGAGAGTTTTTTGAGTCAGGGCTTGGCTCGTATTGTTATAAAAAAATCAAGGCCACTTACAAAATCTGGATTTAGGTTTGGATTTTTATATTTATGAACTGTTCTCAAAGTTCAGGTTTTGAATCTCTGTCTAATAAGAAATGACCAAAACTTTCTGTCAGAACTCAGAGTGAACTCTTCTGAAGGTTGAATGCATTTAGATCTTTGTCTCACTTTTTTATTTCATTTTAATGTGTCTTTCTACTTCCTGATTTTTTTTCTCCCAAAGCTGAAATGCCAAAATACCAAGAACAAGGCTCTGTTTGTGGCATTATACACTGATCATAAGCAAATACTGATGTATGTTTTTAGGAGGGGGAAGTTTAGTGACATTTTCATTAGTACATGTATATGACCAATGTATATCTATGTACATACATTGCATTTCTTAAGCTGAGTTAAGCATGGAACACTTGAAATTGCCCTTTTCTGGTCACTCCCTCTGAAGCAGTGGTTCTCAACCAGGGGTATACGTACCCCTTGGAGTACTCAGAGGTCTTCCAGTGGGTACATCAACTCATCCAGATATTTGCCTAATTTTACAACAGGCTACATAAAAAGCACTAGCAATGTTAAAACAAACTGAAATTTCATGCAGACAAAATGAGAAAGTAAGCCTTTTTTTTCAGTAATAGTGTGCTCTGACACTTTTTTGTATTTTTAAAAAGAAAAGGAATACTTATGTCTGATTTTGTAAGCAAGTAGTTTTTAAGTGAGATGAAATTTAGGGTAAGATAAACAAATCAGATTCCTGAAAGGGGTACAGTAGCTTGGAAAGGTTGAGAACCTCTGCTCTGAATCATCTACCATCCCCTAGCCACTGTCAGAAGACAGGATACTCAGCTAGATGGACTATTAGTCTGATGCAGTCTGGCCATTTTTATGTTCTTATGATAGCTGTCTGGTTGTATGATGCAGATTAGCAGCTGAACAAACTAAAGTGTAGAAAGGGAATAGGAAAACTAAATGAGAGAGGCAGATTATCAGCATTGGCACAGAAGGAACAACAAACCCAGAGGGTAGTGCACTTATGGCAGCTGAGAAATAATCAGAGCCAGACTTTGGGAAATAAAGGACGATCAAGTAGAGGAGACAGCACTGAGGAATATTAACATTTTAAAGACTTAGAAAATAGCACACTTTAAAATGTCTGAAAGAGGGAGTCAGGGAAAAACAAAAAATGTCCACTCAAAGGCTGGTGGAGAGCACACCCCAAATTGTTTTTGATTGTTCTGTGATTTGATAGTGTTACTAAAAATCCATCTTTCCACAACAATTTGCTACCACAAAACCAACAGTTTTAATAATTATTCCCAATTCAATTACAAAACCAATTAAGAAATGACACCCAGCAGATGCTCATTTTTTCACAATATAGTCAAGTGAGAATCCTTTGAGAGATATTGAGTGAATAATCTCGGTTCCCACTAAATGCAGTTTATGGGGTGCCCAACACAGTACTCTACTAGTCCTTCAGCATTTCCTGCGGTGCAAAATGCAGTCAGTCACACGTCTAGGTTTGTTTACTTATAATGCTACAGTTAGAAGCATGAATTCTTTTAAAAACATAGTTAAATTCTTTTTAACAAGTAATAGGGATGTATCTATTTCCTCTGTTTACAAGTTTAAAGAAGTGACTACCTCTGTTATTCCCCTCCCAGCACCACAATATGAAATCCGATCAGAATCTGAGAAACTGAGTGTACTGGTAGTTTGCAAGTTTTCTCAGAAGCTGACATTTTGAGTATACTACCGAATACTTTTTCCTTCTGAGATACCACTACTCCACCATTATTCTGTTATCCAGAGGGCAATCATTCAGAGACAAATTTTCAAATCATGGTCTATAGTAATGTACTGAAAACTGGATTTAGTACCGAAAAGCCCATTTTAACCTCCTAAGTGCTGTTGTAGACACCTAAATCAGCCTGATTTTATTTATGGTCTTTTATGTTGTTAAATTTGCTTCTCTTAGACCAGATAAAATAGGTAGGCTCAGAGTGGAGATTAAAAATGTGGACCTCTACTTTATATTTACAGTTTCCTTATTTCCCAATTTGCCTGTTGCAAGGATTTCTTTCTAATTACTTCACTGTCCCTTTTACAAATGTGATCATACTCTGACCTCCACTCTTGCTTTACCTAAAATAAAAATTCACTTTTTAGCAGTTTGTTGACAATGTGCTAACATTACAGTTCATCTGAGTTTTGCAAAATGTTTGTTGGCTAGTTATCCATGATTTTCTTCTTTCTTTAATAAAAGGGCGGGACAAGCAAAATGCCATTGCAGCTGTCAGTCTTAGCCCCTTCCCTTTCTCTTCTAAGTTCCTAATGCACATTACTTACTATTATCAGTAAATGTCTGAATGTATTTATTTTCATTTTGGCTCAGGGGAAAATTGGAAAAAGCCCTATGCTTTTGTAATAAATATCTTATATGAGCCACACCTGCTTTCCAGAAGGCATCAGTATGCTTGTCAGGAGTATATTATTGTAATACTATTGAAAATTGAGATATTATTACTTATACTGCATATGGCTGCACAGAAGGGACTATATTTGCTACAAAAATATGGATAATATTACAAATAAGTTGTTTTTCATGGAAAGACAATGGTTTCCGAATGCCACTTTCTGAAGTTCAGAACAAAGGACACCATTTCATATTTAACTAGGCAGGGTCAATACTGGCTGTACTTGACTGCCAGGTTTATTTATATGCCCTAATACAAAAAGTATCATCTAACATTGTTTAAATGAAACCACAGTGCAGTATAAAATGAAAAGTGCTGTTTGTCTGAATTGCAGTAAGACTATATTCTTTGAACAAATACTTTATTCTTGATGATGTCATGAGCCCAGCTTTTCATACAAAGAAAATTGTAAGAGAAGTCAACTTTTCATATCAGTTACAATGCATCACAGTGCTTTTGTTGAGACAATTTTGTGCCTCACCACACGAGTATGATTCAATACTTTAAATTTTATCTCACAAAGGAAAAATATTGAAAGCCAGGAAAGATGTATCCGAGATGGTAGAAACTTGAAATTGGCTATTAGGACCTGATCCATCAAACCTTTACTCCCGTGAGTAGTCCTTATTTATTTGAGTAATTCAATGAAATCAATAGGCTACTTTCCTAGGAATACTCTGTTATTCTAATTATGGCTCATTCTAATACACATACTCACACTGTAGCATCTTACTCCCTGTAATGGGGTTAGCCGGGGCTCATCCCGCTCCGGTGCGGCGGGGAGCCACGCCGGCTCACTACCCACAGAGGATCTTCAGGGGAATTAGTCTGGCCGCTGGGTCTCTCCCTCCCAGCGGCCTTGGCGGTAGCTGAAACACACTTAGCAGGCCCAGGCCCTGGGTCAGGGCGGGCAACAGAGTCAGGGGCTCCGGCCCCAGGCAGGGCGGAGCACGTCAGTTTATAAAGAGAAGGCCCAGGCCCTGGGTCAGGGCGGGGCACCAGAGGCAGTAGCTCAGGCCCTCAGGCAGGGACTGAGCAAACAGTTACTGTTAGCAGGCCCAGGCCCTAGGGCAGGGCCAGGCACTAGAGTCAGTAGCTCGGCCTTCAGGCAGGGGCTGAGTAAAGCAGTTGATAAGGGATAAGCCCAGGCCCCAGGTCAGGGCAGGGCAACAAACAGGGTCAGTGGCTCAGGCCCTCAAAGCAGTATCTGGAACTAGGCCCAGACCTCCAGGAGCCTAGAAGAGGGGGAGACTGCCACCCATGAATTGGATGGCAGGGGGGACACAGGCCCACCCACTCCACTGCATCCCGGCCCGGGGCCCTAGCAGCGGCAGACGACCCGCTGGTGTGTCAGTGGGGATCCTGGCCACAACACACTGACATGGGTTCTGGCCACGTTACAGCCAGACTAGGGTCGGCTGTCCCCGGGCCACTTCCTAACTCCCCCCCTTCGGGTACCTGGTTCACAGTGGTGTCTTCCGGGGGGTCCAATACCATGGGTTCCTCGGGGTAGTGGGCAAGTGGCAGGCCCGGCAACTCCTCCGGGTAGCTGGCGCAGGGCAGGTCCGGCCAGTCCTGGGGCACACCGGGGGCCGCAGGGTTCTCCCAGTCGTGGGCTAGGCTGGCTGCATCCAGCCTCTCTGGCAGCTAGGCCCCTAGTGACTGCTGAGGGCCCGCCTTTATACTTCTGGGTCACTCCCTACTGCTTCCAGGTCGCTGCCTGGCCCGCTGCGGGGCGGGATCAGAGCTTCCTGGCTCCACCCACTCTGGTGTCCGGAGGGGCTTGACCTGCTCCAATGTGGCGGGGAGCCACGCGGCCTCACTACACTCCCCAAGTAGCCAGTTGAATTCACTGGTACTATTTGTGGTGTAATATATCATTTGATGTAAATGCATTGCTATCTGACCCTGAATTTAAATTAATTATTGTAGGTTTGAAAGGGCACTGGATCAGGCTCCATGTAAGAATATTCTTGTAACAGTTTTATTCCGCTAATATTTATTTCAATTTTTTGTCAGTTCTTAGTCTAGATATTGAATACTGTACCTTAGGGCAAATTTACTTCCTTCAGTATGAATGACAGGTTTCTAAGCTACACTTGAAGAATCAGATCTCTTTTGCTTGTTTTAGTCTCTTCTCCATGTGGCGCTCCCATTAATGTTAACAGGAATCTGACACCAGAAATGAGTGCAGAATTCGCAACAGATCTGTCTGACACTGATTTATCCTTGATTTCATATCTATATCAATATATTGTGAATCCTACTATGGAAGATAATGTTGCCTTCACAAAAATTATCTGGATCATATACTTGTATTCATCATTTCAGAATACCTTCCAAATTTCTTGATTCTTTTAATTTGTTGTGTGAAGAGAAATCATAAATGAGAACACACAGAAAGGGCCAATTACATGACCACCACTCTGATCCTTCTTGGCCCTGCACCTAGTGCTTAAATCTGTAGCGTAGGACTGGGAGGTATTGAATTGATGGAAGTATTATCCATTGAAGGGAAAAATGTAATAAGATTATTTTTATACCCATATCTGATGGTTGTGCAATTGCAAGTTAAAGATCCATCGCACTTCTGGAACAGAGCAGGGAACATACCAGGTTTCCTGGAGAACATTTCCTTTCTTAATTAACCCCCCCCCACACACACACATATTAATGTTCAAGGCCGTGTGCAAGCAGTTACTGAATTAGGGTGACCAATGTCCCGATAAAATCGGGACTGTCCTAATTTTAGTTCTTTGTCCCGCGTCCCGACCGATGCACGGTTGGAACGCCATTTGTCCCAATATTGCTGCTTTGGCTGTTCCGGACGCTTTTTTTTTTTTTTTTGCTTTGGCAACTGCGCTCCAGCCGGTTTTTTTTGTTCTTCCCCCCATGTGTCCCGATATTTTGTTGGTTTCTTCTTGTCACCCTATACTGAATGTATGATGGTTTCCATGTTTGCCTACACATTCACCTCACTATCTCTATCAAACTCATGGCTTTTTTAAACATACTGAAGTGTCCTGCATATGAAAGACATTAGCTCAAATAGAATATCTATTCAATTTTATTTTGCCAGTGTTCCATTAATTACACCATTTTGTAACCACGGTCAATGAACACTGAAATTTTGGCTTGTGTCCCATCACTAGTAATCTCTCTAAAGCTGTGCTTCCAGCAGTAGGCAATGGAGTGAACTGAAACAAGCAAACACATCCACAGCCTTATTAATATCAATATACTTTGTAGCTTGATGCTCTGAGATTAAAAGCAGATGGTTGAATGCTTAAATGTCTATCAAACAAACTAATTTTCATAAATTCTTAACTTAGCACAATGGGTGGTATTCTTTTTGTTTCAATTCATGAGCCACATTTCAAAAATCAAAAAGAAGTTCATGAACCAATTGGCAACAGGAAAATTAATAGTAATGAACTAATTTCCACATGCTGATCTAATAGTAGTTAAAAGGCCATCAACATGACAGAGTAAGTAGTGGTAAAGAAAATGGTAAGCAATGAGAACTTCTAAACAATCTAGTAACATAAATTAGAGGTTGGTGAAAATTTAATTGTATTGAGCAACTATTATTAATAGTGTTGAGATTAGAAAGAGTTCATTACTAGAAGTGAATAGAGGAAATTCTAATTCTTAGAGATGGCCTGGAGTCAAAACCTTTATATACATTTTTGATTGGAGGAGATAAAAATCCAAATTTCAAAGCTGTAAGGCTAACAAATGTACCAGCTAGTTGCCAACAGCAATAAAAGCTAGTGATATTGATATTTTGTGTGTGTGTAAAGAAAGGCAGTAGCCAATTTTACTGCTGAGCTCACCAGTAATCCATGTACGTATATTTATATAACCCATGGGATAGTTCAAGGATTTATTCAAGTGTATCTATGGGCATATCAGTCATCTGTCCGATAGTCATGTGAGTAATTAAAAAGGCTTCCTATTGAGTTGAAATGTCCAAAACAAGACCTTTCTAGGGCATATTTATTTTTTTGAGCAGTCGTAAAGTCCAGCATTCATTTTTGTGGATGTAAGTTACATCAACAAAAGTTGTACTCACATTTATCCACTCACAAAATAAACTTCAGATTCAAATTTAGGTTCCCATCCTATCTGTATGGGCTGAGCTCTGTTCTATTGTGGAGGCTACTGAAGTCATCTATGTTTTGTGCAAGGGCCTTCAATGCAGAGCTTAAACATCTGGGTATTTTAAGTATAGGGCTGCAATATAAGTAACTTATATCTGACTATTGATGGATTATAGGTGCAATTAATCATATTTGCAAGTGCAATTTAACGGTAGCTACAAAAGTATGAACAAAAGTGAAATCTTGTAGAATGCTCCACCCCTTTTTTGCATTTAAAAGTTATAATCTCTGGTTTGTTTGTCTGCTTCTAGTTGCTTGGAAGTAACACTGACCTATCTTATGATACTTAACATGTCAAGCTGGTCAAACTCCAGGAAGCTATTGTTGTCATTATTACATGTTAATAAAAAAAAATCTTTAATTTCAGTTTTTATTGTTTGTCACTAATTACCTTTTTTACTATATGCTTGAATTTGTTTGTTCTCTCTCTCTCTCCTCCCCGCCCCCCAATTTGTTGCATCACAAACTGTAACTGAAGGGATAGTTTGGTTCACCTTTCACCCATAAGAAAGATAGATTTACAAGCTGGAGAACTTCAGTGTTCAGGACTGGTGTCTCTAATTTTCTTCCAGCTGCATCCCCCAGTCTATCTGGCATATAGATTTCAGGCTCTTAAAAATTTGGTTGAAAAAGGCATTAACTTATTGCACTAAAAAATGAGATGGCGTTCAAGATCCATTGACTAGCACTGTCAAAAAATAAATTCAAGATAGCTAATATCCAAGGATTTTATCTTGAAGCTGTTGATTTAGAAACTTGGGCTTTGAGACTATTATAAATGTGAAATGGATCAAATGTAAGGTTTAGAAAACAATGCTTGAATTCAGGGCCGGCCAACAACATTTTGGCACCTGAGACAGGGAGCTCAAATGACACCCTCATGCCCCCTTGCTTGGGCCAAAACTTTGAAAGGTCTCTTGTGTCCTCCTTCCTCCAGCACAGTACTCCACCATCTCTGTGCATCTAGAGCAGAGAGAATACATATGCACCAGTAGTAGACAATTTTCTTACTCTGGCTCCTAGTGGTGCTCCCCCCGCACAGTCTGGCACCTGAGGCGGCTGCCTCAGTTCGCCTCATGGCAAGGCCAGCCCTGCTTGAATTTAAAAATGTGAAGGAATGATATTCCCTGAGTAAATCAAGCCTAAACTGTCTGATTGGACCCTTAAAAACTGACGCATCCAGATTCAGAGGCTGATTTTGTAAATGTTGATTTCAATGGTAGTTTTGCTTCAGTACAATCTGAGTAGGGACTGAGGATTTAGAAATCAAAAATACCATGTGTAATTTCTGTTGTAAAATACATTTTTTTTTGTAAATGTGTATGAAAACCATTTCTCTCTGGATGGGTATCCTTATGAAATCTCATGCTCTGAGCTCAAGTTTTTCTGATGCACATATTTAGTGATGAAACCTGAGACCCAAGTATTAGCTTACAAGGAATATTTAGCTGCTTATTTAATGTATTGAATGTGTATAATTTTCTCTCCATAAATATCCAGTTTAGTGGCTGAGTGATAAACTACTGTTTAAACAATAGTCCGTGCAAACACTATCATTCTTAACTGTTTTAGCTTAACAAATATTTGTACTGTTATTGTGTTTTTTGAAAAATGCAGCACTGGAAATGTTAGAGCCATATTAAGTATGCAAAAATCAACCTAAAACAGTGGAAGTCTACAAATGACAATATACAAGAAATCTATGAATCACCACACTAATCTCCACAGATCCAGCAACCATCCCAGGCACACCAAGAAACCTGTTATCTTGATCCAGGCACTCAGATGCAATAGAATTTGCTCCACAGAGAGAGTCTGAGATGCACACCTAAAGACGCTTACAACTGCTTTCACTAAACAAGGACAATCAACCAGAGAAGATAATCTCATCATGGGATGGGGCACCCAAATAGCCCGGGAGAACCTGCTTCAATACAAGGGGGAAAAAAACCCTGACTGAACATCCCTAGTTGTCACCTACCACTGGAACCCATTTGGGGATTCACCAAACAATTTAAACTCATATTTGATAGGGACCACATCCTGAAAGAAATCTTTCTTGAACCGCCTCTCCTGGCCTTCAAAGAACCACCAATCTTTCTAAGCTCATCATCAGAAGCAAGCTCTCCAAAGACTGGGACACACCAACTCGAAGTAGTACCAGACCCTGCCAGCACAACAGATGCGTAACCTGCAGCCATATCTTTGCTGCTATGATGATCAACCCCCCCCCCCAAAACACCCTTCAACATCCAGGGGTCCTACACATGTTTACCACAACACGTAGTGTACGTCTTCTAGTGCATCAATCATTTGGGTTCTGTTTTCTCCATACTCTTTAAAACCTTGCTTCTGTTATTTCCTAATGGCATTATGTATCCTTTAAAATATATATTTAATATTGGGAAAGTTGGCCAAATGGACACAGATTTCACTGTCTTACCACATCACAAGCTGCTCCCAAACCAAAATAACACTTATATCCTTTTATTATTTGAATATTCCTTTTGCATATTGTATTCTATTGTTTTAGCACCTTGCAAGCTGACAGCCCTAAATGGTATGGTGTGGGGATTTTTCTTATTAACATAAATGCATACAGGATATTTAATAAGTGTATGTCTGTCTTACAAAGAATCCCACACATAATATTTTGGGGGTCATTTTCATTGAGTACTCAAATGGGGGGAATAGTTCACTGAAGATGTAGGTGAGAACATTTAAACTTTCCTATTGCTCTCATCTCCTTTTGTTATTGTACATTTTTCTCCATGTGCTATGAGCCTGATTTGTGCTGATAGCTGGTAGGGCACACTGCAGCAAATCAACATGCACAAACTCTTGGGATGTAGAGGATATGATTTCATTGCCCCCGGTTACAGAGGGATAGTACAACTGTTCCACAGCTGCTACAAAAGGTCTTTTAATTTAAAAACAAAAGTCAGCCTTTTATGATCAGAATTTCCTAGAGCGGTGAGCAGTTTTTAAAGTCTCATCACTTATTTTGGTTCCACAGTAGAAAGAATGTCTTCTGAAAATCTGCCTCACAGAAACAAAATAAAAGAGATATCTATCATATAAAGCTGGTTGGGCTTTTTACTTTGAAATATTTTTTGACAGAAAAACATGGAAAAATTTTAATTTTACTAATTTTTAAAATTTATTGTTTCCATCAGTAAAATCAATTATTATTTTTTGTTTGGGTCAGGTCCACTTGAACTGAAACATTTTGGTCTAACAAACTCAATCAAAACCTTTTAGGTCAACTTGATTATATTAATTGGTGTCTTCTTTAGCTGCGGCAGGGCCCTATGTCACTTGTAGTTCAGGTGCCTTATGCCCCATTTTTGTCTATGGGCCATACTTCTTGGCCGGACTACATCTTCTATAACGTACCACAAGCTCCCTTCCAGTTGAAATTGCATGGCACATCATGGGAGCCACAGGACCACAGTGCATCATAGGAGATGTAGTCCAGTTAGGTAGCCAAGCCTATACAGAAGAATGGGATCCTGAGACACTTGAACTATGCCTACCATGAAATACCATGGCAGCAAAAGGGATGCAGATTAATGTTGAACCAAGCCAAAACAATACTTTGAAATTTAGTTCAGTAATCCAAACTAAATTATTTTGTTCCAGGAATGTCAAATTAAACTGTTTCAAACTGAATTATTTGTCAACTTGCCATTACACAAAAAATATTGATGTTTCAGTTTCTTGTCCTATTTCATGATGAAATCAAATGTCAAAATCAGAATTTTCCTGAGGCTGGTAGTTCCCAATTTTAAACCAGCTCTGTTTTTATATATAATACATACAGATTGACTGTGGCAGAACCTGTAAGGGAGGAGTGAATAAGAGGGTGCCTTAGCATCTGACTATTAATCAACCCAGAAGAATTTGTGGTATTAAGAAATGTTCCTGTAACTCAACCCCAGTGATAAATAATGTATACAGACACATACTGCTCCAAGACATATGCCCACTTTTTAAACCATCAGAGTGGATAACAATTGTTTGTATTATCCCCTGAAATATATCTGTCTTGCAAAGTTTAATGCTGCATAATACACACTGAAGAGAAATCATACTGAATCTAAATATGACTGTTAGCAATGCAGAGGATTCAGTGTTATTGAGAATGATTGTGTAATTGGAATTGGAGTGGGAATCTCTAAGCAACGATAATAGAAAAATAGATTAGCTGCCCCTAGATAAGTATTAATGGAAGAATGTAAACCTCAGAGGACACTTAAGATTTTTTTTTTTAAAGGACAAGTTTGGCAAGTATACTTTAAAGAAAAAATAATGAAGAAAAAGAAAAAAAAATATTAACACTATTTTAAAAACATCTCTCTTAAAAAGCATATGTTTTATTATTTCTCTGTTTTAAGGTCTTCCATTTCCTTTCTTTACAAACCCCCTCCTCTTCCCACCCCAAAAGATACCACAGCACTTCTAGCCTCTGCTGCCTGAGGAACTCAGGGCTGAAGTCAGGACTCAGACTTGTATCTCTTACTCAGAAGTACTACATACATCACCAATCTGGCTTTATGGTACTTATAAAAGAGAACAACTGCCAGTAATAATGCCCCATAAAGCACCATCTGTGTAATGCTTTCAGTCTCAATATAAAATGCTTCAACATACTCTAGCTGTGGAGAGCATACCTTTTGAAAGACAAATGGTAATACTGAGAGGCATGTATGCCAAGCCATAAACTGTAGATTCTTGATCGGGATGGATGAACCAGTTGGAGTTCCATTTGAACTCAAAGGAAATATTTTAATGTTCAAAAATATTTAACTTAAAATACCTATTATTTTTGTGTCTATGAACTTCCGGTTTCCTGTAAAGTTAACAAGAAATCCTCCCCCCCGCCCCATTAAAATGTTCAGCCCTGTGTTTCGAGACTCAGGGTAGTTTGAATAAGCTTTGGATAAAGATCTGTGTTTTGTGAGCAAACTTTCAAACTGGTAGAAGTCCTCACACTAACCCAGAGCGCTATACAAATGCCAATGTAATTTAGTATATACTGAATATTCTAGGAAACCAAAAATATTTTACTGCTCTGCTATTTCATTCTACAGCAATATGAAAAAGTTAGTGATCTTCTGTCCTGAAATTTCTTTTCCCCACATTGCCTAAATTCTTGTGAGATACCAAGTGGATCTCAATTTCAAGTTGATGCTTAAGTTCGGTTAATTAATAAGTCAATTATTTAAAAGTGTCAATAATCACTATCTTGTTGGGTGTCCTACTTCTGATTACAGGTATATTTGGATACATTTTCTTTACAGTAACACTATAATTTCACCAGAACTAATGTCGGAGTAATAATAGTATATTTTATATGTTGAATTCTTCAAGAAAAATTGAGCAATGCTATGCCTGCTATGTAGATGGGCTCATTCAGCTAATTTCAATCTCTTGAGTAATTTTAGATTTCAAAACAGCTGGTTAGTCATGTGACTGTTCACACTCTGTTCACTCTTTTTATTTCCTATCACTCTCTAAGGTATTTTTGGCCCCCAAGCACTGCTGCATCTCGTTGCCAATGACTGGATAATTAAATTTTTCTCTGTAGATTTCAATGCAATCCTCTGGAGAAGTTACAAAAGTCTAAGATGATATCCAGTCTTTGTAAAGAGTGTGTAAAGTGAAGCTCCAGAAAGCCTTATGTTGGCTGGATCATTATAGAAGAAACTAAGCAGAGATGGAATTAACTAGCTCTGAAAACATTTTGGTGTCTCTGATATGGAGGTAAGGCAGATATTTGCTTCCATAAGATAGCTCGTCATATGGCAGATAATTTGGAATAATCATACTGAATTGTTCAATTTGACTATTTGCTATCCATTATTTGTGGTGTGTGATTGCTCACTGAAGTTAAATGGTATTGCTGTTGCTTTCTGAATGATGGAAACTGAGTAATGTAAAACTAATAACAAAGAATGAATATTCTTGTGACTACAGGTATTTTTACAAAGTGTATCCCTTCCCAAATATTTGTGAAAGCAAAGGGAGTCTGCACAGTAATAAAGGTCCGATGCTTTGCATGACGAGGGCCTAAATTATTTCTCAGAGAATAAGGCTCTCTTCGATGGCTGTGAGAATGGCTAAACCTGTTGGGGCTGATTGAGTTCTTGCCATTAACAAAATCTTGGTGATAATTTTTGTGTGTGAAATTTCTCCAGTCCTGAGAAAATAATTAAGTATATTTTGTTCTGATTGTTTTCCTATTATCTCCAACAACATGTTGTGAAATTGATGCTGAATGCTCATGAGCAATCGTAGGCAGCTGTTTGCAAGTAATTTTTGCAGTGACTTTTTAGATATTGGATGATTTGAGTTACCAGATTATCTGTGAGTATTTATTTGGTACCAACAATTCTTGAATTCAACTTAATATATTTCAGCTCAGCTATTTACTTTACATTATATTAGGTGCAGAAACAGCACCATTGTGACATTATAAGGATTTTATCAGATTACAGATGTGCTTGATAGTAAACCTCCTTTTTTAAAAAAAGGCATAAAAGAGCAAAATGTAGAACCTTATTCCATTTTTTGAGAGACATGCAAGAATACAGAAGTTGTGCATCTATGCTATGATTCTACATCATGACCAAATGCTATTTGCTGGTTATTTTTATTTAGGAAAGCAATTAATGATATTCTGTCAAGATTCTATTTTAAGAATAAACATGAAAAAAATCTTTATTTCTTAAGACTTAACATTAAATTGATTAAATACAGTAAATCTGATTGATGCATTTATTGTATAAAAAACCAACACATTTTCACCAACAATACTCTGCTTAAATATATTCCAATAACTTGATTTAGTGGTAAACATTGTTTGTGAATCTACTGTTCTAATTTCCACAGTGCATAAGATTTTTGTTTTTTAAAAAAAGACAGTGGATTAAAAATGTTGAACTTGGAGCAGTTTTCTTCTTTAAGTACAAGCAGTTGTACAGTATATCAAGACATTTAATTGGCTGCTGTGCCTGAGCAAAAATTACTCAAATAAAAACTCAACTAGCAAAATATCTTTGAAATGTAAGAAACATTGACGAATGCTCATATGGTATGAAGAAAATAACTTTACAAAGTTACAGAAGATATATACACTATGAAGGAAAGAAGAAATTTTTTTGTTTATCTTCTTACTGAGGTTTAAAAAAAATGGAAAGTTGTCAGAGCAAGGTCACAATCACTGGCTTACTTGATTCTTAATAAGGTTGGGTGAATTTCAGATAGTACAGGAATTGAGATCTGGCTGCAGAAATAGGTCAGTGGGTTTGTTTCTGTTTTTTTTACCAGCATTATCTATCTTCCCATATAAATAATAAAAAATATTGATGGATGAACTGACAGAGATCCAGTTGCACCTGGCCCTACCAGCTGCTCTGAAATGAGAGTAGAGTACGCAACATACCTTCTTGAAAACTCATGCTGGTGCCAGGGAATTGCTCCAGGCTAGTACCCCCTGCTCAAGGACTGCAAGTGATGGTTTGTAAAACAGCCCAAAACGTGAAACTGGTATAAAGATAACAATCTGATCTGTGTGGTTTAAGAGATTGACTCAGGCTGAAGAATGGGTTTGGAGTTACTCAAAGATACCAAATCTGGCCTCCAGCTGTACTCCTGATGGTTTGAAATTGTTGAATTGTTGGGCCTTGGTGGAAAGATATGGGGGTGGGGGCGAAAGACATGCCAGAGTAACCAGTAGCGTAGCCAGGTCTTGAGCACAGGGGGAGCGGCGCTATAAAAAGGCGCCTCCCGCTCCCCCTGTACTCACCCTGAAGTACTTTAAAGGGCCGGGGCTCCAGCCGCTGCGGAACCCCGGGCCCTTTAAAGCGCTGCCGCCGGAGCTCCGGCAGCGGGGCTCCCCCGGCGCTTTAAAAGGCCTGCGGCTCCCCGCAGCTGCAGGAGCCACTGGCAGGGCCAGCGCGCCCACTAGGCGACCCTAGGCGGTCGCCTAGGGCGCCAAGATTTGGGGGGCGGCGTTCAGCTGCCCGCTGCTTCCCCGCTTAGCGGCTGAGCTGCTGAGCGGGGAGACAAGGGGCGGCTTGCTGCGGCTGCCCCTTGTCGAGCTGCTGAGCGGGGAGACAAGGGGCGGCTTGCTGTGGCTGCCCGCTGCCTCCCCGCTGAGCTGGGAGACAAGGGGCAGCTCGCCAGGGCTGCCCCTTGTCTCCCCGCTGAGCTGCTGAGCGGAAAGACAAGGGGCGGCTTGCTGCGGCTGCCCTTGTCTCCCCGCTGAGCTGCTGAGCGGAGAGACAAGGGGCGGCTTGCTGCGGCTGGAGCCGCGGGCCTTTTAAAGTGCCCCCAGCCCGGCTCCGGCAGCGGGGGTTGGGGGGCGCTTAAAAAGGCCCGTGGCTCCCTGCAGCGGCAGGAGCAGCGGGCCTTTTAAAGTGCCGCCCTAGTGAGGCTCTGGCGGCGCCTTAGTGCCGCTTTTCCTCATAGGGGGAGCGGCCGCTCCCCCTGCTCCCCCTCTGGCTACACTACTGAGAGTAACTATGGAAAATACTATTAAAAAGAATGAAGACACAAGCAGCCTGAGTAGTTGAATCCCCCACATTGAGACAGTAAATAGAATGTGGTTCATAAATGCTTACACTAGAACGATAATTGGATTTCTCTATCTCTAATGGAAAAAAAATAAACAGATCGGCTACACTGACTTTCCTCTGTGAACATGTGACATAAGATCTGTTGGTGCGTGGTGGCTATGTCTCTCATGAATGCACCCACCTGTATGATAAGGACCTCAAAGTTCTCATCAAAATTAAACTAAACTTTTGGGTATGAATATGTTTTGTGTAGGTACCAAATAATGTACTCTTCTTCTGTGGCTACAAAGCTGGTATCATTCTAGTAGGTACAAATGAGCAGGTTGACATTCAGAAAACTGAAGTTTTTCACCTGTTATGGTACTGATCTGTTTAGGCCACACTCCTTTCAAAGACTAATGTCTTCCTGAATGGACGCTGGGGGATGGGCAACCAAGGTACCAAAATCAAAAGTGTTAGCCAACTGTTTTCCTTCAAACAGTGGTCACCATTAAAAGGTAGCATTTGCTAACAGTTAATGCAAACATTTTTCCTCTATACTTAATAACTGCCTGGTGTTCTGTTGGAAAATGTTGTCTTTCAAATGGCTACCAAAGGATTGTTTTTTGTTTGATTGTTTGATTTCTCCCCTACCCCCTTATTTGTTGCCCCAACTAGCACCCAACTACCCCTCAAGCTGTTTGTCATCTACGTATTTATTACATCTCTGTGTAAGATCCGTAGCTGTAGGGTCCTGTACCTTATTTTATACCCATACAACCACATGCATACCTGTGGTGCTGTATAATTATCTCATACTATTAATTGTCTTTTATGATAATTTACTGCCAGTCAGAGTAACTGGAGAGCAGTAATTCTCATGGGTAAGACGGAGGGGGGGGGGGGGAGTTATGGTAATTTCCTAGTCTCCACCCACTATCCAACTCCTACTTGTGACACCAAATGTGGCGTGTGTGTGGGTGTATGTATGTATGTGTATATATATATTTCAAATCTTTATAATGTGATCATTCCTTCTTTTTTGGGTGCTGTGAACAGCAGTCAAATGTTTAACACTCAAACAGTATTAGGCATCAGAGTTACAACCCCTTTGGAATGAATGGAGGTACAGTTCTTACTCTTCAGATCTATTGCTTCTGGCTGCCTGCAGAATTAATGAGCTATCACTGCCTGGGTTTACAATTGGAACAGTATTTTTGTAAAAATCTAGTGTTACCTTTCCCTGCCCAGATGAAAGCTTAGATGCTGGAGTATGCAATGGCAGCCAACAGGAAATGTGCTGACTCCCCAAACTGTCCGACATTTGGGAATGTTCCATTTACCTCTCTGATTGCAACTCAAGTTAAATGTCTTCTGGAAACCATCTTAAGTCATACTCACAATGTCCACCTGCTTGTTTATGAGGCTTATCAATGTCATAAGTCATAGTGCTCTGCTGACTCTGAGCAGAGATAGATGGAAAAGGAGAAAGCCAGTCACTGAAGAGCATTAATGCCTTTACCTCAGGAGTGTCAGAACTAGGGATGCTGGGGGTGCAGCAGCAACCTCTGACTTGAAGTGGTTTCCAACAGATACAGGGTTTACAATTTTCTTCAGTGGCTTTCAGCACCCCCACTATAAAAATTGTTCCAACCCCACTGCTTAACCTCGTCAATTAAAAGTTGCCTTTCGCTATCTGCCTCCTTTTCTGAGTCTGCAGCAGAGTCAGCAAGAGCTGCTGTCCTGAAGCAAGTGTCTAACAGCATAACTGATCTTTAGTCCTAGTTTCCATAGCTACTAGCTTTGTGTCACTGTTCAGAAATTAAAGCAGATTTTGGGCTATAGAGCAGGGCCTGAGGGAGATCTCCAGCTTCAGTTTATTGTTCCATAGTTGGATAAGTGGGTAGCGTGGGCTAACTATGATTTTTAAGCATTGAGACATTGGTGACACTCAAAGTGTCAGAGCAAAATGTTCCAACACGGTCCATTCGGCAATGTGGAAAACCATGCCCTCCCTGATGTCATTGTACACGAAGGGCCCATGTAAATGACAGCCTTATTCCATGCTTGCTACTTTATCCTGGGAGTGATGCCCGTGGGGGAGATGCTGACAAAGACGCAAACTGCAGCAAGCAGGCCATCTCTCCCACCCCAAGATGAAGGTAACTGGGCTGAAGGGAATTTACAAAGCCTGAAAGGAAGGACTAAGAATTAGGTAAGGGGAAACAGGCATATAGGCCTTTATTTTTTACCCTTTGCTTGGTGTGCTATACTTTTTTGGGTGTATAAATAATTCTTTGTTTTGGAGAAGCTGTTTGAATAAAATAAAAATATATGGAGATCTCATAGAGCTGGAAGGACCTTGAAAGGTCATCAAGTCCAGTCCCCTGCCTTCACTAGCAGGATCAAGTACTGTCCCCTGCCAGATTTTTACCCCAAATCCCTAAACGGCCCCTTCAAGGATTGTAGCTCAGAACCCTGGGTTTAGCAGGCCAATGCTCAAACCACTGAGCTATCCCTCCCCCCAATAATCAGCCTCTGTCCCTGGGTCCGAGAGGAAAAGGGTTTACACCTGCCAAACGCAGTTGGGCCTGTTGGATTAACTTGGTTCATAAATGCGGGGCGGGAGCTGCAGCCCAGAGATCCAGTGTAGGGCTATATCTACAGTTGGAGTTCGGTGTGTGATTCCCACCTTCCATAGACATATACTGCGTTATCTCTTCTTGAGGTAGAAGAGATGTACAAAAATACCAGTATAACTGTTTCCCATCCCTGGTACCCATGACTCATTAAAGAGACTGCCAGGTAAAATCATACTGGGGTGGATACAGACACTGGATGGATGGCCCAAACTGCTGCCTGTGCTACCTGCTGCTACACCACTATTTTTAGCACACTAGCTCAAGCAGAGATAGTACAGGTACATAAATGCAAGGTGGGAATTACACACCAAGCTCCAAGTGTAGATGTAGTATGAGAGTGGTTGGACTGCAGGGTTCCACCCAAAGATGGGTAAAGGTAATGAAACCTGTCCCCAAAAGGTGCACTTGAGGGGAACTAAAAGGTTTCAAAAGTGAAGTTATCTGTGTAACATTGTCACCTGTGTTAGCTGAAGTTGGTTTGATCCTGGGTTTAGTCTGATGAATGTTTTACAAAAACTAAGTGTCCTCATTGAAAGTTCTGAGATAACACAAATACTTTTCCACCTTTTCCATAAAAAAGTAATATTTAAATGCAAGAATTTGCAAAAACAAGAACAAAAATATATCCTGTCAAGTATCATAAACATGCCATGTGACCTGAGTGTCTAATCAAAACTAACCACAGTGGAAAATTATGAACATAGAATGTGTTACCAACTGCGCATGAATAATCTACAGACCAAGAGTGGATGTATGCAGTAGATATTTCAAATAACAAAAGAGGAAAATGTTGATCTACTTACAGATAATTGGGAAACGGGGCAAAAAGTGAAAATAGGCAAATTATTTATTGTTAGTTATTTTCCTCATGCTGTAAGACAGTGTTACTAATATAATCAGTAAGTAAAAGTAAGTGAAATAAGGACAAAGTCACCTAAGGGACTGTAACGTTCTTCCTACAAGACTATTTCTTGATTTTTTTTTAATTATAAAGAGCCAGGCATAGTGATACTTATATGAATTTAAGTATTCTTTTCAGAGGCTTCCTATAATATTTATATTCATACCCTCCTCACTCCATATATAATATATATATGCTAACATCTTCCTCCTAGAAA
The DNA here is from genome assembly GCA_033296515.1 of Macrochelys suwanniensis. Lineage (NCBI taxonomy): Eukaryota > Metazoa > Chordata > Testudines > Chelydridae > Macrochelys > Macrochelys suwanniensis. Next base: position 47,079,824 of record CM065780.1, read on the forward strand.
GCAAGCTAGTCACAGTTTCCATCTCCCTTTGGTGGAAGGAAAAAGCCTGAGTTCAGTCTGACAGCAAACCTGGGTCTCCTCACTGCCATGATAGTAAGCCTTGGGTTTCCTTTTCCCCTCCTCCTTTCTAATTACAAGCCACATTTCAGACTATTTTATTTCAACAAAATGTTATACAACTACAATATCACTTTCCTAGACATATTTTAAATGTATCTACTATAGTATTCCAGGCATTTACACTGGTTGCTGACAGAGACAAAAATTAACATTACCTTTGTGCCATATTTCATAAGGGTTGTGTTCAGCTAAATTAAATGTTAGACAGGATTGACAGCTAATTTAAACCTAACATTTCCTAGGTGACATACTTACATAAGGCTAAATTCTTAGATAACCTAATTGGTTAAAAAATGTGTCTTGGGTTTGTTTGAACAGCTGGAAAAATGAATTAAAGAAAAACAACTCGGTTCTAACCAACAACGGGGGGCGGAGCAAGAAGAACTTTTATTTCTCTTATAAAACAAATCGAATCTGATAGTCTGAGTACCAAATTCTAAATATCAATGTGGAGCTACGTGACTATTTCTCATTAAACTATTAAGAAATGGCAAGTTATACAAAACTAATTTCTTACCTCCATTTAGGTCTTTTTTTGTTTGCTTGTTTAAGCCTTCACGTTTTATGGCTTTAACCAGGACCTTGTGTTTTAGGTCAGTCTGCAGCTAACCAACTGGCTGCAGAATCTTCTCTGCAGGATCATGTGTGCTCCAAAATTTAAGCTTTCCTTCAAAAAAAGAAGAAGCAGTTTTAGCACATTTGGTAGCAAAGAATACATACAAAATCTGAATTGACCATTCAAATATGCAGTGTTTTCTTTCCAAGTCTACAAGCAGTCAGCCTGAGAAAATAGCTCAGGGAGTATGAATCCATTCCCATTCATCTCAGTAGTGACTTGACTCTGAGGACTAACTATTTAAAATATCAACATTGTTAACTGCTGCCTGGTCTACAACAAACATTCAGCTGATGTGTTTAGCCGTTACTAACAGGAGGTAAAACATTTTCAGAGGTATCTGTGTCCCTTTAAGATCAGAGTGTTAGCCAGTAGCTATAGACTATGAAATGTGAATCAAAATTATACATATGAATTCATGGCAAGTGTTGTTATTATTTGTATTAGTCATGAATCAGGACTCCATTTTACTAAAAGCTGTACAAATGCACAACAAAAAGACTCTGTCCCAAAGATCTTACAATCTAAGTATATGACAAGAGATGCAGATACAGACAGACAGAAAGATGAGGGAATAAAGGAAACAATGAGACAGTATTGGTCAGCATAGCAGGCAGTAGCCTCATCCTTGTCAAGTTTTTTGCAGGCATCATGGAAGAGGGGCTTTTTGAAGGAGGATAATGAGGTAGCTGTGCAGATGTTTAAGCATGAAGGTGCTTGTTTGAAAGTTTAATGAGAGAGTTGTAAAGGCTGGCATGATGAGCTGATCAGAGGTGCGTCAACAGCTCAATAGTGAATCAGAGATGATAGGCAGAGTAGAGAGAGACTGTGAAAGGCCTTGAAAGTGAAGAGAAGTAGCTTGTGTTTGATGCAATGGAGAAAGGGGAGCCAAAGGAGAGATGGAACAGAGGGGTGACATAGTTAAAACAACAGGCTAGGAAAATGATCTTTGGAGCCGCATTCTGAATGGATGTGTGCGGTGCGAGTTTCCATTTTTCAAGGCTGGAGAAAAGGATGTTGCAGGAATCATATAATTATTTTCTATTGGAATGTAATTGAGAAGGTATTCATAGAATATCAGGATTGTAAGGGACCTTAGGAGGTCATCTAGTTCAACCCCCTGCTTAAAGCAAGACCAATCCCCAATTTTTGCCCCAGATCCCTAAATGGCCCCCTCAAGGATTGAACTCACAACCCTGGGTTTAGGAGGCCAATGCTCAAACCACTGAGCTATCTCTTTCCCCCATTCTTTTACTAGTGTTCATATGGATATCATGTAGTTGTATAACAATTTTCTGGATATAGTTAACTAACTTTAATATCTAGAGTCTATTTTTTAGTATTTATTGAATTATGTCGTTTTTATCCCTACTGACTAAAATTAACAGCTTTCATTAAATTGAATGTAATGCCTCAAACTAGTAATTAAAATTTTGTGTCTAATAATACTGTTATATATTGGTTGATTATAAAGTTCTATGTCCAACAAAAATGTAATCTATATTTTTAAAATAATTTTCTTTTTCATTCAATACATATAAGGAAACTCATCTTCCTATAAATAAAAAACAAAACATAATTAAAATTATAAAATATAATGTTCCATCTCAAGTACTTCTCAAGATTCACTTACAAAAACATTCAATTATCTTGCCACCCACAACATTTTATCTGTACAAAATTATGGGGGTAGGTCCTTTACCCTACTCTAGTGGTAAAAAACAGTTGTAAACTTTGTTACTTAATTGGGGGATTTTTCAGATGGCACAGAACTACCTTAATAGCTTTTGTGCCATTCTCCCGTCTTGAAATGAAATGTATCTGCAGAAAAGTACTGGTACTGGAGCATTCCCTACAACTCATTAACATCTAGTTTCTAGACTGGCATTTTAGAGGCAGTGGACAACAGGTGTAAATTATAGCAGCCCCTCTCTCTGGCTTGTCTAAATTATGCTGTGGGTTCAGACCAGCAGAAATTAGCCCCAGGATTCAGGAGTCGCAAGGATGGCATAAATTCACCATTGCCATCCTCCTCTGCTCTTGCACAGAGCACAGTACAATCAAAATAAAATAGTAAAGGAAACAAAAAGAAAATTAATTAGCAATGCTCTTAATCAAGTGTTATATCTTATAAAACAAGACCGAGATCTTTTTTGACAAGGAGCCTTTGCTTTTCACAATATGAATAAATTAAACATTATAATATATTACAAATATTTTATTAATGTTATGAACAATAGCTTGGGAAAGCAAACAAATGCAACAGCCTTTAACAGTCTGCATTGGGGGAACTTCTTTTCTATGCTCCTGTAGACATGTGATCATATTAGTGGTGGAGGCACATATCGTTTTATAATCCTGATACTTGTTTGCCAAGTAAAGAGTTAGTTTGTCCTTGGAGAGAAATTACCAAATCCAGTCCAAAACTGTATATATTAATTTATTTTATATACTGTGCAGAGTTTAGCTATCTTGGAATTTATTCAGAAAGGCTCATTCTGATTCAGCAGCCAGAATCATAATCTCTCCTGTGCCATGTAATGCTGACCAGGAGGTCGAGAAACAACTTTCTCGGAAGAACAGAACCAGAAGCCTCGTCTCCTTTGTGACTGTGTGTAGAAAGCTTCCCACATTTCTGATGCTGAAAGGATTCATGGGAACAGTGACTCCACTGATATCTTTATGGTAGGGAGCTGACTTACATGAGAACATTTCTGCAGCTGATCATTGACTGAACGTAGGTGGGAGTTGGTACTGTTCTTTATTTAAATATTAACAAAGCACATGTGTAATCTCTACCATTATAATTATTGATATTAAAGTAGCAACTAAGATCAGAGCTTCATTGTGTTAGGTGCTGTACAAACACAGAATGAGAGAGCCCCTGCCCCGAAGAGCTTACAATCTAACTAGACAAAGAGGCTGGGAGGGAAATCAAAAAACAGAGAAGGCCAGTGACTTGTCCAAGATCATTGCAGGTCAGTAGCAGAGCTAGAAAAAGAACCCAGGACTTCTTACTCCAGTGTCCTCTCCATTTGACCATGCTGCCTCCACATTGAAGTCAATGGAGGTACTAAAATAATTCAAATCGCACAAGTTTTGTATGCTTTGCTAGGTTAGGAATAGGGGGGTGGAGGTGGGAGGGAAGATTCCCAAGCTTCTGGGTAGTGTCAGGATTTAGGCAATTGTGTGTGCATACTCATCTCCTGAAATTTAGGTATTTTGCAGATGTTAGTGGAGGAAACTTAGGTGTCAAGGGACTTTAGGAGCCTACAGGCTTAGGCGGTAGCTGAGCAGTGGTTCTCCGAATGCCACTGGCACCTAAGTGTTGAACTTAGGAGCCTACTTGCAGATTCACTGACTTTCAATGAGAGTTGTTTTGCTTCTTTATACTTAATCAGCTTTGTTTTCTGAATTTGGAATGGGTTTTGCAGCCCAGACAAATACTTGCTGAAGTTACATTGCCACCCTTAGAAGTCAGAAGAGCTACAACCTTCTATGGTTGCAATCCCCTAGATTTTCTATGTTCAGTGTAAGGCCTGACTTTCATAGCTCCCAATGAACAGGTCATAGGTCTGAATGTATTTAGCATGTTCACATACACGTCTACTTTTGTGTGTTTAGTTAAAGCCAAGGCATGTTTAAATCACATAACTGTGCTAACAAGAGAGTGTTTCAGAAAAGGTCTGTACACAGATTTGTGCATACAGATTTGTACAGGAATTGTACACTGCAGTGTTAAGATAGGTGAACAGTGAACGTGGACTTCTGACTTTGTTTTGGAAAAAGCAGGCTCTAGTGGAAGACTTATGGACCGTCCAGTAAGGATGTCAGAAGAATCTAGGTGCAATGTAATGAATTTTTAAAAAATCACTAAGGTATTAAATATGCAATTGCATTCTGTTGTGACGAACTCCAGACTTCAAGAAGAGCTCCTCAGAACTTGAAAGCTTGTCTCTTTTTCACCAAGAGAAGTTGGTCCAATGAAAGATATTACCTCACCCATCTTGTCTCCCTCAGAAACATTTAGTTACCATTTAATACAATAGTGTCTACCAATTAAATTAGATATCATTTACCAATTAGTAAAGTCAGAATTTTTAACAGTGGATATTAATTAACTTTCTTTAGGTAATCTTGCTAATTCTTTTTGGATGAACCCCCTTACTTATACTTACACATGACAGAGATGTAAGGCTATTCATTGTCCGGCTATATCAAAAGAAGGACAAGAGACACTAGAGATATGGTTTTAATCAGGCTGCAACTTTCAGTATAGCTGGACAATTATGTTTTTCCATTCAAAAGCTATTAAGTTTTGGATCACCACTAATAATTTTCTAGCATAACTAATAATAGTTATGTTTCACCTCAGCCACCTAACCAGAATTTATCACCTGAATTTGTCCTTAAATTCTAGTTTTAAGCATTCAGGGTTATCATTTGTGACTCAAGAAATTCCAGCAATAAAAGATTCCAGACAACAGTTAATCGGTGTTTTTCATTTAACTAAATCATAAAAACATGTAAGTTTCTAATAGATTCCCCAGCAGTGGAATTGTAAACATTCTTAATATGACATCTTTTTTAATGAACTTTTCTAAACTTAGGAGATCAAACTGTACAAGCAAGTCACCGAAAATTGGATTAGCATTACCTCAATTTAAGTTTATTTCGCCGCTCCAAGGTTTCAGGACTAAAAAATAAATCTCCAATAAAGTGAAACAAGATGAGAGGAAAAATGGCATAAGCATTCCAGTGAATGAACACTATTCTTTTTTTAACTCTATTCATAAACTATAAAGATTCAGTGAGATTTTCAGCTGATGAAAATTGGCATAGCTTGATTGATTTAACTGGAACTATTCTTATCTGTCATTTACACCAGCTCAGGGCCTGACTTTTAGAGATCATTATTAAATTCTTCTCCCAGTAAGCTCCCATCCAGAATGCAACATTACATGTCAGAATTCCCTTCACAAAAATCTACTATGCATCCTCAGTTAGGTGCAAAGTTCTCACAATTTCCTTTTTAATATTAAACCTTGCAGTCTTTGATTATGGCTACATTCTTCCATGGTATTTATATCCAAAAGCATAGCAACATAATCCAACATCTATTTCCATATTCTACACAAAAGCTAAAAGTATAGAAACAGTATGCAGCATTACAAATTTACCACACATAAATGGGTCAGCATTGAAGATCTGCACTAACTGTGCAAAATCCTAAGAAGGCTTATTTGGTTGAAGAATAAGCAAGAACCAGTACAAAACTAAAGTATTGTAGGGTCCATGTTGATTTAAGTAGAATTACGCCCACCAAGGGGAAATGAAACATCACAAAATTTCAATTGACTTAGTTTCCTACTAGTCTTTCCATGAAGGGGATTTGGTTCCCATGGTCTCCGCTTGCAGAATAAGTTAAGGGCTCCTCTCCTTTAACTCGTGGATCTTCCTTATCTGGACAAAATTAAAATGTTTCACAGGATTCAATAATATGTAGGGCTTGTCTACATTGGAACTGGGCCATTCTAGCCATAGGAAAAACAGGCAGCTATCTAGAGCAAGCGATTCTGCCTAAGTTGGCAGAGTCAAACCTGAGTGAATGGTGCTTGCCCCCTGCCTTCTACCATAACCACCAAATGATCAGAAGTCTCGCTGGGCCCCTCAGAAAAGTCAAACTTGTCCCTCCCCCTCCCAGTTGAGAACCTATTCTACCAGGTATGAGGGGGGAGGCACACTGAAGTTTTTCCTGGAGCTACAGATTTTCTTGAGTGGCCTCTGCTGTGGAGAGTTATGCTTTCAAGGACTATACCACTTCAATGTCCCTTGAATTCCATGCTCTACCAATAGAGATTCTCCACCAGGGAGGGAGAAATAATGCAAGTTAATACAGCCATAGGGTCTTAAGGCTCTTTCAATCTCCTCTGCCTATGGATTGATAATATAAATTGACTTAAATTAGGATTGGCGTTATCTTTTGCATATCTAATGATGTGCACCTTCCTGGATTTTACCACCTGAATGAATTTGCACTGAATACAGGGGCCTGTGACATGCTTTCACAATAAAATAAGATCCTTTTCCCTCCCATCATAAATCTGTCAGTCAGGCAGTGAAAGAGTTAAGATTTATTAGAGAATAGTTCTGAAAGCCTGAAAAATATTTGTGGAGCCCAGCAGCATCAATCATCAATATAAAGGAGAAATACATATCTGAAAAAGGGACAGCCCGTTAACTAAGGGACAGATGGCTGTAGCAGGATGATATCAAAAAGTCATTTTCAGTTCATGTTGAGTCCTTTTGCAACATATTGTGCTTTGAATTATTGAAGCCTTCATTAAGTACAATAAAGGGGAGTAAATTCCCCAAATTCATTTTGGTAGACATCATATTTAACTAGTGAGCTGCTGGGGGTTGGTGGTTCAGCTAATACCACTCCCTCCTTGCCCCCTCCAAAAAATAAATAAAGCTGATGTCTTTTATCTTGTAATGGAAGTTGTTTAGTGATAATAGCAACTGTACTCTATTCTGTATTTTTTAGTGTGGCTGCAGATGGATTTTGAACATATTTATTCTGGATGACATAGTGTGCTAGCAGTGGGAAATTGAAAGCCCTTTGGCTGAGAAGAGATATTACTTTTCCTTTCTCATCAAGCTCCTCTGAGGCTGGACCTGTGGTTTAACCCTTCTGTCTGTAATCTTGTTCTCTCTCAATAATTTTCTTGTTTTTACTACAATGGAGTAAATATTCATTGTGAGGTCTACGGAATTAACCTGCATGCAGATATTTGTCTGGCAGCCGGGGAAGCGAGTGTGGAAGTGCTAGGCTTTGAAAGAAGCCTATTAATATTGAGACCTCATATTAGTAACAGTGGAAATAGCAGGTGTTTAGCACCATCCTGGTTTTGGCCAACAATCAGAAAATAGTACAACAGCACTTTCTTTGCTTTGAAAATCAATGGAAGATGTGGGTGGGATTGACAAAGAGACGGAGGCCTGGTCTACACTAAAAAGTTAGGTCAATACAACTACGTCATTCAAGAGTGTGAAAAATCCATTCCCCTGAGCAAAGTAGTTAAGCTGACTTAACCCCAGTGTAGACAGCGCCAGGTCTATAGAAGTTTATCAATCTACTGCCTCTTAGGGAGGTGGATTACTTATGGCGACAGGAGAACCCCTCCTGCCAACATAGGCAGTATCCACACTGAAGTGCTAGAGCAGCACAGCTGCACTTCTGTAGTGTTTCAAGTGTAGACAAGCCCTTAGGCATTGCAAAGCGAAGTCTCACAACACCTAACTTTTGGGCACAAAATGAAAAAACAAACCTTACAGGAACAATATTATGATCCACAGAGTCAATTAGGTGCCTAGGTTCCTATACAATGAATGGGAGGAGAGTGTGATCCACAGCACTCTAGGTACAGAGCTCCCATAGCTAGCCGATAGGAGATGCCAACAGAGGGGTGTGTGCTAAGTTCCATCCCTCTCATGGAGACAGGTGTCTAGACACAGGCTGCAAGGAGGTGCCTAGCTCTGCTTGCAGTCCATGAATGGGAACCTGCCACCTGGAGTCAGGCGGCTTAGGCATCTAAGTTGCTTTTTGTGGGCACCTGCCTTGCTCCACATAAAATGGCCAGAGGAGGAGATGATGTCACCACTGCCCACCTTATAACTTTTAGCCCTGTAGTTAGAGGCCTCACCTGAGATGTGGGAGACAATTCCCACAAATTCAAACAGGGGTCTCCCACCTTTCAGGAGAGTGATTTAATCACTGAGCTATGAGAAGTCTGTTATGGTGCTATCCTGTTGAAGCTGTTCCACTGTGGATAAATAACGAAAGAGTGATTGGAGCAGGGGGACTGCTCCCTCTTCCAGGTGGGTACCCCAGCCACTGGACTACGGAGTCATTCCGACTCTCTCAGTAGTGATTGGGCCAGAAAGAAAGAGAGAGAATATAAGATAGGTGTCCATATGCCTAGAGGGGTGCAGCCATGCGTGTGTCCCAGCGTCCAAAACTTAGGCACCCTGGGAACTTTCACAGTGGGAAGTTAGGTGCTGAGTGCGTTTAGGCACCCACAGGGTTAGGTGGCAGCCAAGCAGGAGTTTCATGGATCACAGTGGTGCTGCACGGGGACACAGGCAACCAACTCTGGAGTTTAGGCATCTAAGTTGCTTTGTTGATACTCAACTCCCTCTGGCTTCTTTGAAAATATAAATCTAAGAAATAAAAATGGTCTTAAGGAGCTAGCAAAATAGAGCACTGATTCCAAGGACTCACTAAAACTCAAGCTCTCCCAATTATATTATGAGTCTTGCACTGTGATGTGTTTTCCTTTAAACCCCAGCTCCAGGAATCATGTAGTTGAATAATCTTGGCTTGCATTTTTTTTTCTTAAAAAAGAATAAGCTTCTAGCCCTGATAGTTATGGAGAAAAGCTTGTAAATGTGACATCAGTTCACCTTGAATGCTCAAAAACCAGAAAGCAACTAAAAAAGAACCTTAAATGCTATTTATCTTAAAATCTCATAATTTAAGACAATCTCATAATTTATTTGTAACCTGACACTTGAGTCTTGAATGATTGGGGGGTTTGCAATATGGCTTTCCCCACTCCGATGGGGAGTTTTCACACTGTCAGTACTGAAATAGAAAAAGGCCTGGCTGTTTAGGAAACGTTTTGTTCAGACTCAAGAATTATTGAGCGTCTTCCACCTTGAAGGACTCTTAATTGCAAAGTAGATATAATGCATGTTTCCTAACTCTGTGGCCAAGCAACTCAAAATTATACCTTCACTAAAAAAACAAACCCTGTTACTGAAATAATATGAGTCAACAAAGATGGCCATTGGACTACATTTCCCAGCATGCTACTTGTTGAGGACACGGTCAGAGGTAAAAGTAACATTCAAATTGTAAAATCCCTCTTTCTTACCTCTTCCCAGCTATGCTCTCCCTAGACAGAAGCTCTAGCGACAGGGAGTGAGTATCAGCCTTATTTTTACATAAGCAAGCAAAAAGACAAAAAATATTCGCATTGATAGGATACTGCAAAAGATTTTAAATGATTATTTGCCTGGATATCTGAACAAATTTACTTCAGGTGTGTTTATACTCTTTTATTTGTTTTCTGTGACTTTTTTACTGAATGAGTTTACTTGCAGAAACAGGATTTTAAGCACATGTTGAATTTTAATTTCAATGTCAGGAGTATTCATACTGGAAATCTGATTCTAAGAGTGGTACTCATCCAGACAAGGAACAAAGTGTGTGTGCAATCAGAACAAACCTTGAGTTTTGAATGCATATGTGATGTGGGTTTTTACACACACACATAAACACCTTCTCCCCCACCCCACCCCAACTTAAAGGTTTAACTGGAGCTGAAGAGCTCAAGGCACCTGGTTGCACCTGGAAAGTGGCCCAGACCCAATTAAAAATGAATCCCAGTTGGGGATAAGTTGGATGGTTTCTATAAATAGAGGAAGTCTGTAATAGGTGGGGGCTGCAGGGAGAGAGAAAAAGAACCCTACAGTCCTTATCTAGGTAGCTTTACCCTAGCCCCAATAAGAGAGGGCATCAGGGATGAAGGAGACTCCTGAAGTGAGTATTACAGTAGGGAAACTGACAGACAGAAGGCCCAGGGCATAGGACTGAAGTAGAGATCGAGACTGGGGCAAGACTCTAGAGAGTAAAACCCTGAGAGTCAGTGTTCTGAAGAAGAATAGAGAACGGGGGAGGATCCAGGCTGAACTAAAAGTTAAAGCTCAGGGAAAGGATAGTAGTTGCTTTTGGTGTGTTTTGGTTTGCTTTTGAGCTTGGTTAAGAGATTCCCTGTAGAAGGCCGGAGGCTACTAAGGACAGAGGAGTGGAATGGAACAGGAGCCCTGGAAGACTATCACATTAATGATCAGTGTCAATGGGGTGCTGTCAGTGTGGAATGCTGATATCCTCAAAGGGACAGAACCTAATGTGATTTGCCCAGGGGACTGAATTGCAAGAAGAAAAGCCACTGCATTGCCAAGACTGCTTTCCAGAAAGAAGCTACTGTGCCACACCTAGCTGTGAGGGGCACGCCAGAGGTGAGTTAACCTTTCCACAATTTAATGAGCTGCTCATGTACAATCTATAGACCAAGAGTTGCTCACCAAAATCATTTGGGAAATAAGATCAAAGAAGGAATAATGTGAGAATTTGATAATAGAAAATTAAATTAATTAGATAATGGTTTGCTGTGAGTTACCCTGTGACCTCCTTTTTTTTTTTTAAGCAAGCTAATACTAATATTTATGGTATATTTTTAATTCCCAAGTCTCCTTGGGATTTTATATTCTATTATACTGTAGTATGAGCATGTTATACGTATTCTGATGATAGTTATCTTCTAAATGTAGACAACACCATATGGGTTGTCTTAAGGGAATGGTCTTTTATAATAGCCTCTCGTAATATATGTCCTAACAGAGTCAATACACTTTAACTTAAGCATACTAAAGAAAAAATAAAATTCTGCCAACCAGAAAAAGGAGAGAGCTATGGTCACAATCATTCATCTTCATGGTTCCCCCTATCTGTACAATGTCCTGAGTTTACTGTTCCATGTAATACTGCCCCACATCCAGGAAGCTATCCAATAATAATATTCCTTTTATCTCCTGGAAAGATCAAGTGCTCTGGGAAAACCTATATGCTCTGTATTTCAACAGTTGCTGGCAGAGCATAAAAACTAAAAAATACAGCTAGAAACAGCTACCTATTTAAAGGCTCCAAAGCACCTCCGAAGGCATTTTGGCTGAGGAAAGTACCTCTAAGGGTAAAAGTTAATGGAGGATACATGTGTGAATCTGTGAATGCCACATTGAGTACCAGCCACGAGATGCCAAGTCACATGTGGGCCTTGAAAACACAGATGTTATGCCTTGTAGGTTCCTTTTCCTTTGCCATGATTTTTAAAGGTACATTACAGACCTTGTGTATATATTATTAAATTTATTTTAAGATGCAATCAGTTTACACTTATTTTCAGACAAGTGCAAATCTTGACTTAAGAGGTGAACTTAAGTAGATGGATGGTGGCTACTCAAAACTTTCATTGTTCTCATTAGCCCACTTCCCCATCCCTCCACATTATATCAATTTTGGAAGTAGGCATTCGTGACCAGTAGAAGTTGAGTGAACCACTATGACCATTGTCCGACCCTGAAGTTGTCCTCTGGCTAAGGAATGTTTCAGCCCTACCATTTCCAGGGTGTCAGAGTCCAGAACAAAAAAGGAAAACAGCGAACTTTGGAATCAGGTTGTCTGTGGGTTTGTTGGGAGGACCCTCGCCTGTCTGCTATGGGCTTCTTTCCAGGCAGCTAATCCCATTCTGTCAGTTTGCCTGGGCCTAGTCATCCCATCCGCCAAATGGCTCACTCAGGTAGCAAGCTGTCTTTGGTTCTCAGCTGGACCCAGGCTACCCTCATCAAGGAAGTAGCAAAGCGCTCCTCTCCTTCTGGTCAGCCCTGAACAGAGCTAGGTCTCCACCTTTTAGCTCTCCCTTCCCCGTGCCTGACATTCAATGCAGGTGTAGCAGTGTGGGGTCAACTGAGTCCACAGTCTCTCCTTAGCCCTCTTGTTGCCAGTGGAGAGTCTGTTTCCTTTACTCCCTTGTTGTCAGTTGTGGGACACAGAGGCCCCATTACAGGCCCACTGAAAGATATTATTCAAAAATGCAGGAGAAATAGCTAAAATAGGTATTCTAGGTGATGTATTTACTTCTCTCTTTAGCCAGAGTTAGGAACACGCTATCCTCCTATCACAAGTATAATCCCCAGGAAATCCTCAGAGCATAAAGAGAACTTTTCTCCAGTTACTCTGCTGCATAAGAAGCTAGAGTGCAAACTGAATACAAGTATCCAGTGAGCTGTGAAGATAATTTTTTTTAGTAGCTTTTCAGTTAATGGGGTGCAGATGTAATGATACATTAAAATATGCTACAAAAGCTACTGTGTTGCTGAAAGCTTCTGTACCATGAACTCCTCCGTGTTATGAATAACAGCCAAACACAAATTCTGTCTTTCACTGACCTGCACTAGGATGTTCTGGTAATCTCACAAGGAAGAGTATATATCAGTGATGGACTTCTGTGAATCGGCTGCTACCGAGAACAGCTTGTCCTGGAATTCTAATATTGTTATATACAGAGTGGGCCAGCACTGGGGAAATCCACAAAAAGAATTACTGATGCCGAAGTAGTACTAGGGAAGGACAGATACCCATTGGTACTATGGGCCTGGTCTAAAGGCCATGAGGTCAAAAGGAGCCTTTCCAAAGGGAGCTACAGATACAGCTTTAAAGGGCTCTCCTTTAAAAAAAAAAAAAAAAAAGGGGGGGGGGGACCCAAATTTTCATTGCACCTTCTAACAAGGGCCTGATCCAAAGCGCTTGAGGTCAGTGAGTGCCTTCTTATTTAGGGACTCTAATTTTGTCCCACTTATACTCTTCCATCATCAAGTGCCCCGTGTTGTGGCATATTTTCTCTTTGTTGAGAAGGGCTGTATTTGTAGTTCCCTCTGGAGCACATCAACACTTGAAGGAACAGATAGAGATTGGATGGCCCTATGTTATGATTCTAGAGAAGTTTTCAGAACTAGATAAAACTGGGGAAAACCACAGCAGCCATATGTACCATAAATGCAGCACTAGTCCTTTTTTAAATGCATTTGAGTTGGATCTATAAAACAATTATTCTGTTTAGAAGAACCCCTGGGGAATTTGTTAATTGTGAACTCCAGGGTCCACAATTAAAACAACTAAACAGGAATAAATTTGGACCCCTCCATGTATCCATTAGTAACTGGAATGAACCAAAACTAGTGTGCTTCTGGCAGTTTAGGGGGTCGTTAAGTGCCACACAGCTGGGAGCCTCCCTCAAAAGTAGACATTAAATATATTTCCATTACATAGTTTATGGGCACCCACTATTTACTAACTCTGGTTATCTGTTATAGCTGACAGTGTCTGAAACATTTGAAACACAACTAGCCAAACAGATATAGGTTATAAGTTGCGTAACAAGAAAACCACAAACAAACCAACCAAAAAAACCTCCAACCAAAACAAAAACCCTAGCAGCTGACGTGGACTGTGTGTTCTAAAGAATTTTCCTTCTACCACTTCGCATCATGTGTCATCACAGAGTACAGTGGGCCATTTTTCATGATGATTTAAGTATTGGCCCAATCCTGCAGACATTCACATGAATAACTCTACTCATGTGAGTTGTTGCATTTACTGCAGGGGGATGCTTCATATGAGAAAAGCATAATTGTTTGTAGGATTAGGCTGACGGTCATCATCTTCTATTTAAATCCTTAGAGATCCATGAATCCTGCCGGAAGCCAAGCTCGTTCATGCAGAGGTAATGTGCCTCTGAATCTGATCTGGAGCCCTAGTAATCTCCCCCTCACCCCAACTCCCTGGCAGTACAACTCTAATGGATTCCCCCCGGGCTGCAGCTGCCCATTGGAACCCTCTTACAGGGGATTCTCATGATTCAGGAAGCCCTAAGGTTCTATTTGCTTTCCCTGGAAATCTTTGTACTGCCAATGAGACGATGTTGCATCACCCTGTCCCTAACTGGTGAAGGGTCACTCCCTCCCCTTAAGCAAATCCCCAAACCACTGTAACTCTTCTTAGGCTCCTGGGAAAAGAGTGAATGTGCCATGGAGGAGGCTGCCCTTCTCTACCCCTCATTACATACCAGGTGAATGAGAACTAGGGACTCAGGGATGCTCTAAGTGTGGATCTGGGGTACACAGTCAGCCCCCGTATCCTGTAAATACTTTGTTAAACTGAGAGCAAAATAGGGAGAAACAATTTTGAGAAATTAAGGAATTACAGTTGTAAATTGCTACAAATTTCCCTGTGAGCGTCTGGCTTTGTAGCAACTGGGTATAAAGCTGATAACACTTACATTTCTCATCTATAAGAAATGTGTTTGTGGTCTCAGTCAGTGCAGTTTCTTGTGCATTGGTGTGCATGTCAAAAAATACAACTATCAGATTTAATTTACACGCTTGTTGAAAGTTTGAGCAAATGAGACAAGGGATGAATAAGTGTAGAGACTACATTTCTTTTCTCACTTGATCCTTCCCGGTTAAGATTACAGCAAATTGGCAGGGCATTGTTGGGAAGCTTGCACTGTTGCCACCGAGACTGTATCTCCTCTGTAGATAAATAGAGAACATCATCATTTTAAATCGCTGTCGTCTCAAAATGTTCCATGAGCATTGCATTTTCTTAAAGGAATGGTTAATTTTTTTAAAAACAAACTAGAACAGAGCAAACGTCAAGCACGATGAAATAATATCAACATAATAGTCACATGGTCATCTCTGCTCTGCTCTAAGTTTAAAAAAAGAGTAGAAAAGATGCGAGTTGATGAGCCCCAAAAGTAACTGGAATGAACCAAAACTAGTGTGCTTCTGGCAGGGGAGGAGGGAACAAGACAACTTTATTCTCTGAAACCTTTAAAATAAGAGGTTCACAAACTTCATTGCTTATGTAAGCCAAACTGTACTCCTAGCTGGATTCCCTCCTCACCCCACTATGGCTAGGTGATCCTCCCCAGGTTAGTGTGTGTGGGTGGAGTTGGGAGGGTGGGGGGAGGCAAAAAGCTTCCAAATTGCTAATGATTTGTATACTTCCCAATTTCCACTAAAACCAGACCCACAGAAGGCCAATTTGCTGCTGCAGCAAGGGGAAGCTCTCTGCCCCCTTAATGCCAACCCCTAACCCTCGCTTTAACCTTAATGTCATTGGCTCACCCCTGTATCCAAAGCGACTCTGATCCCTTGTCATGCGCTTGTGTGAGGTCACTGCCCCCACCCCTATATCCAGAGCCTATGTTATTATAACACATAGATTAGTGGAAACTGGGGTTTTCTGATTTGCACCAGAATCAATAGGGTTCTGCTCACTGAAACCTAGAACATTCCCTGAAAATTTGGAGTTGATCAAATGGAGCCTTCAAAAGTGACCTTGTTACAGACAGACAGAAAAACAGAGAAATGCCATCAAGCTGAATGTAAGGCCTTTCTTTGCTCAGCCAATAAGTATTTTCATGATTTTAATTAACTGTTTTCACTGGTGATGTGTTCATTATAATCCAGGTCATCTGGTTTATAACCTAAAAGGCTGAGATATAATGGTCAGAGCAAATATTTCCCTATAACTAGTAACTGCTGTAACTAGCTGTAACCCTGTAACTAGCTATGGGTCAAAGTAAATTAATCCTCTTATTGGAAGCTACTTTGTACATCTCCTGCTCCTCTCCACTCCCCTTTGAACTCTTCAGAAGATCTCTATATTTGATTTTGAGAACTGAGATTTATCCAAAATATAACTACACTGCTTGTGATATATCCTGTAAGAGAACAGGGAAAAGAGAAGATAATGCACATTACATCTTCATGAAAAAATAAGCACAGCTTAGACTTTTCAGTCAGCATTTCCCAAAATGGTTGATTTGGCAGGGGGAGGGGGCAATACTTTTTGGACATCAACTTGAGCCTTTAGATTTTCCAAACTGGGCATCTGAAAACTGAGGAAACCAAGATTTGTGGAAGAATTTTCAAATTAAATCATGAATTAAATAAAATCTTATATTTTGCAACACAGAGAAGTTAGATAAAAACATGAAATACTCTTGTTGGAAGGCTGCAATGTAGCATCACTTTATTTTGTAGAATTCAGAACAACATATAAGAACCCAAAAACAGAGAGAGACAAAGCAGGCTGCTTCCTAAAACAGCAAGGCATAATTCATCCCACCTTAATTTAGACTGATTGATTGACTGCTGCTAGACCCAGACTTCACACTTCTCTACAGAGCCCCAAGCCTGAAAACAGGAGCAGACCCCCCCCCCATGAAATTTAAAGTGATGGCATATAATTTTAATACAGTTTCCAATAAAACATAATGGACCAAATTCACAGTGAGTGTGACTTATATTGATTGGTGGGGAGGGTTGTAGCAGGAAAGAAGGTACAAGTCTGCTTTATTTGACATCTTACAGCCTCTTGGTTTTTTTCTGCTATATATTATTTCATCCCCATAATTTAATCATTTAGCTTACACCAGCATTTATGACACCTGTGATTATGACCCAGTAAGGTTGCAAAATTGTTCATTTGTATGCTGAATTCGTATGACACCCAGGTGGTGCAAAGGGGCTGAAATCTGGCCACAGAAGGCAAGCAGATAACTCCCCTTTTGGAGGGAAAGTCCATGCTGGCATTACTAAGTCACAGCTGGACTCTGCACCATCATGTCTGTGCTTCTTGGTTGTAAGGGGGAGTGTTGGGAGGCTGAGGAGATGGCCAATGAAGGATTGAAGGAGCTTGGCCCTAGTCTTCATTAAGAACTGAGTTGCGCAAGTGGTTAAGTGACACTGAGGTGGGGTTGGCCCTCAGAGTCATCCTTTCCCAATGCCCCCACACCTCTCCAGCATGAAGCAGAGCTCTGATGCCAGAGATATTCCAGCTCTTTACCTATGAAAATGGGACATCTAAGGATGGCATTTTCCAAGCAGTGTTCTAGGGGCTAAGGTCCAGCTCCTCAACTTGTGCAAGTTGTCATAACTCAACTTGCTACAATTTATACCAGCTGAGGATCTGTCCCTAAATACCCAAGTTTCATTCCAGTTAAAAGGCTCTGTGCATGGATCTTGTTAGACATCAAAAGTCATAAACTGATCATCAATTTAAAATGAGAGAAATTATTAAATGAAGTAATGCTAAAATTATGAAATCAAAAGTATGGGTTTTTCTGAACTATGCCATTTGAAACAGATATCTAAAAATAATTTATATTATTTTGAGAGTTGAGCTTCTTGCCTTTTTTAAATTTTAAAACTCTAATTGTATACTGATGTATAATGTATGGTAATGTCTCAAGAAGTAGGAGTAGAGAGGTTTTTGCCTTTGTATTTGGCACTGGTGTGATTTCTACTGGAGTGCTATATCCACTTCTGGTGTCCACAGTTCAAGAAGAATGTTGATAAATTGAAGACAGTTCAGATAAATGATTAATGGATTAGAAAACATGCTTGATAGTGAGACTCAAGAAGCTTGATTTATTTAACTTAACAAAGAAACGTTAATGGGAGACTTGATTACAGTCTATAAGTACCTACAAATGTTTAATAATGGGATCTTCAGTCTAGCAGAGAAAGGTATAATGTGATTCAATGGCTGAAAGTTAAAGTTAGATGAATTCAGACTGAAATAAGGGGTGAATTTTTAGCAATAAGAGTAATTAAACAATTTACCAAGGGTCGTGGTGGATTCCCCATCACTGACCATTTTAAAATCAAGATTAGATGTTTTTCTAAAAGTTATGTTATAGTAATGATCTGGGGGCAGTTCTATGGCCTGTGCTATACGGGTGGTCAAACTAGATGATCACAATGGTCCCTTCTGGCCTCGGAATCTATGAAAGAAATGGGTATTTAAACTAATCTCTACAGTATTAGGATTTTAACTGATCCTTTGTATTTAAAATTATAATTCAAATGCTTTCTAAAGTATAATGGAGAATTATTTCTTGTTAAAAGAACAAAACTATCACAACCTTGGTCAAGCTTCTTTAACACTTGAGAAACTGAACCAATAACAGAATTGTCAAGCCAGGCTCTGCTACTGTATGCAGATAATCCTCTGTGATGTTCTTCCTTGTAATAATGGTGAAAATATATACATAAAACTATTTATTGTTTTATGTTTGTATTTGTATTACAGCAAGTCCAAGAGGCATGAATCAGGATCAGCCTAGTGGGTGCAGATCCAATGCGGAGATGGAACAATCAGATTGGAAATTATTTTTAAATTAACAAACGCATAAAAACAGTGATTGTCACACTGGATCATATACTGTTATCCATCTCATCTAGTATCTTGTATCTGATGGTATGGAAGGTATAGGAACCCCCACATTAGTGTTATACCAATAAAATAAAAACCAGCAGGATCTTATTAAAGGGGATAAGACAAAATGTCACATTTACTATGATTTTGTATTCACAATAAGCAGTCAGTTATAGCTATAACATTTCATTCAGTTTCACATTCGTTCATACACACACACACAGGTTTTGCATAGATGTCATAGTTACCAGCCTAGAAGTTGCTCATGTCAAGTTACTGGCCAGGTAACCTGGGCATGAGAGTGGAGCCGAGTCCTTGTCAGATTCATCTGATGCTCCTGGAGGTTGGCAGCAGAACCAGAGACTCAAATACCTCAGTTTTTAGAGGCCATTCTTATAGGGATTTATTCCTATGTCAGTCTATGGGAATTGCTTCATCATGCTGTTGCTGAATCAATCAGCAGATGGCACATTCCTGATGGCTCTGTGCTGTCAGATGTTACCTTGTTTTTCCCATCCTTTGAGATGATCGGGTGGATCCCAGTTTACCCTCTGGGGGTTGTCTGGTCATTCCCACTGAATGCCGCCTTCAGCCGATGGTCACTGAATTCCTAGGCTGGCACCTCCCTGATCATTCATTATCTACACCAAGCATCCATCCACATACATACTGTCTCCACCACTTTCGGGGTGTGTACTAATTTATTTGAGACTCCCTGCCCTTTAATCAAAGAGGGTGGGGGTCTTTCTATGCTGTTTCTAGGTACAAAGCATGCATAAAGAACAAAGTCAAATAACTTGTTTGTAAGTTTTACATAGTAAAAGTATCTTTCAAAAGACTGATGCAATCAATGTTTATACATACAGTAACTTACAAATTTTAACAGGAGACCCAAGAGATCTTTTTACTTGGTGAAGCTGTTGGATTTTAGACGAGTTATGGGGGGTCACTTTCACTTGGGGGAATCACTGTCCGAACCTTCTTTAATATCCCTACATTAGGAGATGTGGGATCTGCCCTCCCCCCGCATCACTAGGTTTAATCCAGGTCTCTGGTTGTCAGAGATTGGTGTAAACGCTAATGCATGTGGTTTAATATCCCTTCCAATATTTTGGTTATCATTAATGATAACTCTGGATATTTTTGATATCACTCCTCTGAACCTTCTGAAGATCAAATGGGTGCACTTTGCTTTCTATAAGGCGGCAATCTGGAACTGCAGGAGGGGCAAGGGAGATTGTGTATCTGGCAGGGATGGACAGTATAATATATAATGGCCCAGTCTCCTCCCTAATATCTTTTCAAGTGATGTAAGACCATGAAAAAAGAATACTGCTGGTGAGACCTAAAAGGGGTTGAGAGAAGCTCAATGCAAGTCAAGGCCTGGAACAGGGTTTTTTTCCCCTCAGGATCAGGGCCTAACACAGTAAATGTTGAATAGGCTTTTAAAAATGAAATATCTGTTTACTTTTGTTTTTTCACCAAAAATATGTTGCTGCATTTTTGTAACCAGGTTAGAGAGTTCCTTTTTTTCCCCAATTTTTTTTTTTTGAAATATCAATGACATTTTTCACCTACCATTGTTGACGCTTCTAGCCAAAGGCATAGGTTGGGAGGGACCCCCGCTCTAGCTGAGAATTTGTAATGCATTCTGTTCATGGAGATTCTTAAACAATTTAGATAATACATTTGTCATCTGTTGTCTAAATTATATATAAATAGAGGATATATCATGACAGGGAGTGTAATTACATGTATGGCAAGCAGTAATAGGTTAATCATATGAGTTACCATAGTCAATTTCACAATAGCTCATAATATCATTTTTTTTATTCCATAAAATAGAGTTAGAAGCAGATAATTTTGTGGCTGGAAAGAACCATACTGGTATTCCATTCCATACTTCACAGCAGCTGCACCCTGCTTATCAGTACTCAGAACCAATTATGCTATGTTACCATAAAAATGAGGAAAAATACACAATACCATCTAAGTATGCCTTTGGACTCCCACATAAAGTAATTTATACAATATAAAAACATGAAAATCCAGATGCGACCATGTGCTATTTTACTTTTAACTTCATTGAATTAGAACAGAAACTCTAATCACTTCCTATTTTTCTGGGAATATTCACTTAGTGGAGAGGCAGGTAGGAAGCTGATGACAAATAAAGAAAGGCCTGTTGTCATCTTGGTTGGAAAGCCATTAAGCTAGATTGCCTTTATGTTAATTAGTTAATGTTGGAAAAATGCTTTAAGGAGGAGAACAAAGATCTTTACTGTGGTCCCCAGATACTATGATACAGGCAAAGGATGCATGGGGTTCTATTACTGTGCTTTACTCCCCATCTGCATGTCCTAATTTTATTTGGACATCCAACCTTGATTATATTATAAGAGATTTACTTAGATTTCCTCATATAGGATGATCAATAATGGAACCAAGCAGCCCTGCCAAAGAGACCTAAACAAAGGAAACTGAGGATTTGTCTACACTAGGGAAGTTTGTACCATTGTAGCAATGCTGATGTCGCTCTAGCAGTTCAAATGTCTAGTTTAGATATGCCGCACAGGTGTAAAAAGTGACTTGCACTAAAGCAGTTTATTCTAAGTCATATCAGCATAGCGCCACCAATACAAAAGTCCTCATATAGTTAAATCCTTTGGTTTGTATGTAGCATATTATGTAACTATATAAGATCAAGTGGTCTTAGTTGATGTAACAATTTTCCTTTAAGAGTTTCTGGTGAGAGCTGTGCTCCCTAACTTGTTGAATGCTCACATATTGAATTAGCATGTAATCAAGAGCTCTTAGTATCTCATTTAATGGTGCGTGCCCCTACTTTGTTTTTAGACAGTACATGACCAGAGAATTGCACACTAAGGGCCAAATCGTGCACTAGGCTGACCTGATCCTCAGGAGTGGGTTAGTGGGTGTTGAGGAAATAAGGACAATTTCTCTCCCTCTCCCCCCGCCCCTGTGTAAATAGTAGGGTGGGAGCCCTCCACAATACAGAGGCCTGATCTGGGAATGATAGTGCTTAATTGCAGTGAGTGCTAGTTAGAAATGCCTGTCAGCAGAAGTGGAGCCAGTAGTGATTCAGAAGTAAACACTTCTCATGGTGGTATGCTCTCTCCTGCATATTGTGCTGGCTACTGGCAGACATTCTGTTCAAGTGCTGGTAGTCCAATAGGCTTTCTCCACTGCTTACCCTCTTGCGTAGCAATTCCATTCTAGTGTGGGATTCGTCTCAAGTGCAGGTCTGGCTAGATGCAGGGCCGGCTGTAGGCACCAGCTAAGGAAGCTTGTGCCTGGGGCGGCAAATCAGAAGGGGCGGCACTTAGGCGGTTTTTGGGGTGGCACTCCGGCAGCAGCGTCTTGACTTCTGCTTCTTCGCGGCTGCTTTTTTTTTTTTTTTTTGCTTTGCCGCTTGGGGTGGCAAAAATGGTAAAGCCAGCCCTGGCTAGATGTAACAGCCAAGCAGTGTTCCAAATACAATAGCCAGTGCATACTGAGACCCTGTTCTCATTCCAGGAGTTTGCCATGGGGTGCACCCTTGGTGTTCTCTTAGGCCTTATATACATTAGGGAATCCTAGCAAAAGATTCTCAGCCCTGCTACTGTTGCTTCAGGTGTGCCAGTGGTACCACCAGTAGGAGCCCTAATATTGAGCCCTAGGCCTCTATCCTCTTCGAGACTGTTTAGCAAGCATTCATTTACTATCACGGGAGCAGCTGAACTGGTGATAAGATCAATGGGAATTTGTTTACTAAAATTCCTACTTGTAGACATGGTTCAGGTTGTGTCATAAGGATAAGTGAATGAACATGGTAACAAAGCACCCAGGATAGGAATTAGTGACAAGTATTTCTTCTTTGCCTCTGGCAAAATGGCTGCACGAAGAACAGAGGGAATCATGTAATCTTTGGGGAAGGAGTTTAAAAATGCAACTAAAAAAGGCAGTTAACAAACAGAGTGAAGTTGGATCAGACTGAAGAAAAGGCACCGGAATCTGACTGTAAATGCATAATTTTGTTCCAAAGAATCTCTTGGTAAGTAAATGAAAAGGGCTAAATCTTTTGTGGTTTTGCTATTTACTATTGATCTGCTCAGCGTTAACATCTTGAAAGTCAAATCAATATTGATATTAGGATACAATTCTAATGCTAGGTTTTAATTAAGAGTCAAATATTTAGATGAGGTAGGTAACCCCCATGTCTTTAACATTATTAGCATTTCTTAGTAGCATGTTTATTAGAAACAGATTATACAGCTCAGATAAAGCATGCTGTTGTAGGCACAGCTGGTTTATGCAGCTGGCATAGGATTGTTTTTTAATGCAATGTGTGTAGCATCCAACAGGATAAAAAAAGATCAATACCTGGGCCAGTGTTAAGTTATACAGAGAATTTAACAAGAGGTGTTAAGATAGCAGAAGGTGTGGGAAGCAAACAGTTCACAATCTTGTATCTGAGGCTGCAGACAAAAATTAAAAGCGTGAATGAGAAAAAGATAACCTTAGAAAAACAGGTATAGAGTGATATCATCCTGCAGCATAAAGCAAAAAATAAGCCTCCTACTGGTGTGGGCTTCAGAGTTGCAGAGTGGTTTTCTCACCTTTGCACCTCCTTGCAGTATTTGGGCATAGTTGCAGTTTTGGCCCCACCCGTAACTGTAGTCACGGGCCAGAATATTTGGCTCTGTGTTAGGGGAAAACATGTCCTGTCTCTAGTTGGCACAGTGGCTACGCTCTCCTTGCCTTCCAGGACGCATTATGCCTATCTGATTCAGTGGATCCTGGAATGACTGTGGGGACACATACACCTTTATGCTCCCCCCTACAGCAGACTGGAAGTCTCAATTATGTTCTCCTAACTTTCATTTTTTGCACATTATTCTGTGTCCCAGTCTTGTCCATGTTGATAAAAAGTACAATTCTTCTAGTATTTGTTGCCTATCCAAAAGGGAGAACATGCTGCTAGAACTCTTGAGCATGCTGGTTCTCCCAAGTTTTCCAGCCCAACTTTGAAAGACACAAGATGTAGGTAAGTAGAAAAACATTTGAGTGCTTATCTAAACAGGTCATCCAAACTTGTAGAGTTCATAATTCTGAAGAGTGAACCATGACTGCACTTACTTACTGTATTGGGTCCTAACATCTGTGCTAATTTCTAGTACATATTTATTCTGGGAAGTCGTGTACACTTCCTCTCTCAGATCATTATTTCCCTTTCACTGCCCCCTCAGTTATCTGCCCTCTGCTGGTGGTTAACTTAAAATTGAGACGCCAAGAATGTACATGGTCTGATTACACTAGTCTGTAATTTTTGAGAAGTCATCTGCTTCAGAGATAAAATGTGCTATTTAGTATGTATTTTGATGTGCTGAATTCAAATATGACAATTAAAACAACTGATTGGCTACTGTTTCTAAGATATTTAAGTTTTTACATTTTATGTCTATGTATATTGTGTAGATAGAGTTTTAATTATAAATTGTAAACCTAGGTCTTTTCATGTGTTTATGGTTGCTTTACATGATACTATTTCACCTGTCCTGTTTATGTAACACTTTAAAAATCAGCAAAAGGGTTATATAAATAAAATTTATTATGAAACAAAAGGCAAAAAACTATGTCCATAGTTTAGTCCTATTCAGTGTCTACTCGGTGCTTCTTGGCTTGTCTCTTGTATTCCTTAAATGGAGCATCTCTTGTCACTGTCCAGCAATAGTCTGCAAGCATTGATGGGCTCCATTTGCCCTGATAGCATTTCTCCATTGTTGCAATGTCCTGGTGAAATCGCTCGCCGTGCTCGTCGCTCACTGCTCCGCAGTTCGGTGGAAAAAAATCTAGCTGAGAGTGCAAAAAATGTATCTTTAGTGACATGTTGCAACCAAGGCTTTTGTATGCCTTGAGGAGGTTTTCCACCAACAACCTGTAGTTGTCTGCCTTCTTGTTTCCGAGAAAATTTATTGCCACTAACTGGAAGGTTTTCCATGCCTTTTTTTCCTTGCCACGCAGTGCATGGTCAAATGCATCATCTCGAAGAAGTTCACGAATCTCAGGACCAACAAAGACACTTTCCTTTATCTTAGCTTCACTTAACCTTGGAAATTTTCCACGGAGGTACTTGAAAGCTGCTTGTGTTTTGTCAATGGCCTTGGCAAAGTTCTTCATCAGACCCAGCTTGATGTGTAAGGGTGGTAACAAAATCTTCCTTGATTCAACAAGCGGTGGATGCTGAACACTTTTCCTCCCAGGCTCCAATGACTGTCGGAGTGGCCAATCTTTCTTGATGGAGTGGGAATCTCTTTCACGACTATCCCATTCGCAGAGAAAACAGCAGTACTTCGTGTATCCAGTCTGCAGACCAAGCTAGAGAGCAACAACCTTCAAATCGCCACAAAGCTGCCACTGATGTTGGTCATAGTTTATGCACCTCAAAAGTTGTTTCATGTTGTCATAGGTTTCCTTCATATGGACTGCGTGACCAACTGGAATTGATGGCAAAACATTGCCATTATGCAGTCAAACAGCTTTAAGACTCATCTTCGATGAATCAATGAACAGTCTCCACTCATCTGGATCGTGAACGATGTTGAGGGCTGCCATCATACCATCGATGTTGTTGCAGGCTACAAGATCACCTTCCATGAAGAAGAATGGGACAAGATCCTTTTGACGGTCATGGAACATGGAAACCCTACCATCACCTGCCAGGAGATTCCACTGCTGTAGTCTGGAGCCCAAAAGCTCTGCCTTACTCTTGGTAGTTCCAAATCCCTGACAAGGTCATTCAGTTCACCTTGTGTTATGAGGTGTAGTTCAGAGGAGGAGGATGGGAGAAAATGTGCGTCCTGTGATATTGATGGTTCAGGACCAGAAGTTTCATCCTCTTCCTCGTCTGACTCAAGTGAGAATGATTCTGGTGCATCAGGAACCGACAGTCCTTCTCCGTGGAGTACTGGGCGTATAGCTGATGGAATGTTTGGATAATGCACAGTCCACTTTTTCTTCTTTGACACACCTTTCCCAACTGGAGGCACCATGCAGAAGTAACAATTGCTGGTATGATCTGTTGGCTCTCTCCAAATCATTGGCACTGCAAAAGGCATAGATTTCCTTTTCCTGTTCAACCACTAGCGAAGATTTGTTGCACAAGTGTTGCAGCCTCTGTGTGGGGCCCACCTCTTGTCCTGATCTCCAATTTTGCAGCCAAAAGAAAGGTGATAGGCTTTCTTAACCATAGTGGTTATACTGCGCTTTTGTGATGCAAAAGTCACTTCACCACAAACATAGCAGAAGTTATCTGCACTGTTCACACAAGTACGAGGCATCTCTGCTCACTTTGGCTAAACAGAAATGTGTCCCTTTGCAAAATCAAACACTGACAAATAAGAGAGCACGACACTGTATGATGTCTAGAGCTGATATAGGGCAATTTGTTCAGCAGAGTGATGTAAGCGTCGTTATGATTGCATCATCCATGACTTCTAGGAATAACATGATGCAATTCATATCATGTATGACGCAATACCAGCTTCAGATTGCATCATTCATTGTTTTGCCTAAAAAGCAAGTACTGTCCAAACCCAGTCATAGATTTATTCATAGATCCAGTCAAAGATGTATTTTAGTCATTTCTGGTTTAAATTGAGATCCCTTCCCTTTATAACTCACTTATCCTCCGCCATTCCCAAGTCAAGGGTCGTATATACTGACCCAATAGCATGTCTTGAAAACTAGAGCCAATCAACAATTTTAAGCATCATTTTCATTCTCAGTGACCCAGAATTAGTAAAGTTTGACTACATTTATTTCAGAAGCATTTTGGCTGTAGAGCAGTGTTACCTTGCAAGATAACTTAACTTCTTCATTGCACTTAAACCTCCAAGTGAACCTTCAGGGCATGGTATTCTTCCAATCCCTGTGACCAAAACTGCAGGGTTCTGATTCCAAACAAAATCCTGTGGGACTTGCACAGCCTTTGCATCCACAAATATTAGTTCAGCGCCAAAATCCCAGATAAAATAATCTCTGCAATTAGACCTTTTAAAATATCTTGACATGAAAAGCATGCATGGGGCTTCCTCCTTGTGGGGAGCAACAAGCATTCTTGCCAGAATTTATGACAGACTGTAAAGTGGGCACAGGAATGAGGAACTTAATTAAAAAAATAAAGTTAGCACATGGATGACCAGAGTGCAGTTATAGCAGCATGTATTGTATCCCACACTAGAGACCGAGCAGTGCGGATCCCTATATTATCAGTAAAAAGTCCAAAAATGCAGGTGTAGTGGCAGTAATTTCTAGACATCATGTTAGTCGTTTAGGCCAGAAGATTGAGTTAACTCTAGGGAGCTAGAGACCATAACCAATGGAACAATTTCAAACCGCTGCAGTCTGGATAGTTTAGTAAATATGGCAACTATCCCTATTCAGCAGGGAAAGCACTTAGTCCTTTAATGTTATCATGCTTTCCCCTCTGCCTATCCATATTTATCAAGTCCAATATATTTCAGTTGTAGGTAAAGGCTTGTCTTAATTTTTCTCCACCTAACAATTCCTATTAATTGCTTTGATTATTTGGCATCTATTGCATTCAATGTCATCACTGCTCAGATGCATATCACTGTGACAGCTGGTTCTCACAGCTGCTTATGAATTACAGGACCGGGGATAAAAAAAAAACAAGGGGAAAAGTTTTTAGAAAAATAGCAATAAAAAAGGGAAGGTAAAACCTGCACTCTAAACCTGAAGTAGCCATTCTATTGTGCTTTTTAAAAAACATATTAGAAAAACTCTGTGAAAACTATGGTGCATATGATCCCTTCCAATATTTCCTACAGAAGGGAGAGAGGATGAGAACAGTAACTCAGCTGGGCTACAATCTGCAAGAGAGTGTGGCAATGTCCTCTTGTCCCATATCCATCCTAACTCTACAGAAATCCCTTTTGTGTAATTCATGTGGCTGGGCTTCCAGATATTTTGTAGGGGAGAAGTGTCAGAGGCCAGGGTTTCCAGAGAGCTGCTTTCCCTGACACCATCCACATGGAAAACCATAGGGTACATTACTAGTAGATAAGAGCTGATATTCTCAGTATTAACTTCTGCAAAAATCCACTCTACAGCTTCAAAAACTAAACTGGGGTGGTCATACCATCATGGCTCATAGAAGAGTGAGGTTGCCATGAACCACAGGAGCCTTGGGAATTTTATTGAGGGTCTCCATCCCTTGTTAAATACTGTGGATATCAGGAGATATCCATGGGTTATAGAGTTCATACCCTTGATCTCCTATGGGAGAAATAGCTGGACCTCACCTCATCTTCAGGAGGTAATGGGAATCCATGATTTCAAGGCCATGACTTTTTGTGTCTAATTTTGAACCTTCTTTGCATTTCTCACTAGGAGAGAATGATTTGCCTGCTAGTATTGAGTACAAATGTACACTCTGTCAAGTAAAATACCTGGAAACTTTATCATACAGCAAATTTTACATTTGGTGCCTGGAGATTGACTAAATGTCAGATTTAATGACCATTTCTAAAGTGTGATTTTTGCTTTCAGGAAAAATGTCATTTAAATCCTTTGTATCTTTAGTATCTACTAAGTAATGAATGGTTCTGAGCAACAGATCAGCCCATGTATCACTTTGCTGTTATACAAATCATTCATTGTAGCTAGTTTGATGAAATGTGCTGATCTTGTGGCTAATTTAAATATCATCCAAATTATTAAAATATTATATTTGAGAAGACAGGTTTTGTGTGTACTTGACATCCATTTTACAGCACACTTTGTGAAGCATGCCATAGAAAACAAGCTCAAAACTGAAAAAGAAATTTCTGGATTGTTGGCTCAAAAAGACGATCCTGGTAGTATCAAAGTATTTGCTTTTGATTCCCCGAGCTGAGAGTTTTAACCACACTAATTATTATGGAGGCCTTTCAGCATCTCTGTGTGCTTTTTCTCCATCCTTATTCTCACCTTATTTTTCTACCTTCCCTTAGCTGTTGATTGCTATGACTTCACATGCACAGGGACAGATTGTTGGCCCCACTAATGCTATTTGCCAAGTTTGAGAGGTACTTTAACGTTCTCCCTGCATAGAGGAATCCACTTGTGGCATAGAAACATTGTAGCACTTCCC
The DNA here is from genome assembly GCA_033296515.1 of Macrochelys suwanniensis. Classification (NCBI taxonomy): domain Eukaryota; kingdom Metazoa; phylum Chordata; order Testudines; family Chelydridae; genus Macrochelys; species Macrochelys suwanniensis. Next base: position 47,108,630 of record CM065780.1, read on the forward strand.
ATGCCATCCTCTAGCCTCCTGGCATGGGGAGACTGCACAGGGAAAACCTCATGGCTGGCATACCAGTGAATCCTTGGCTATAGTATCTGTGTACAAAATGGAAAAATCATCAGGCACATAGGAGGCCCAAAGGGAGCAAACACCTTCTGCGTGTCTCCTGCTGGGGATGCTCCCAATGTAGAAGAGTCACCAGCAGGCATATAGTTGGCAGAGTCACTCCCTATGCTGCTTTCCCTGTAAGACATCGGCATAGTGGGTGTGTTGGGGAGTAGGGCTAGGGGTGGGCAGGTGTATAGGCCAGAGGACAATAATCTCTAGCAGTCTCCAAATGGCTAGAAGTCCATAAGGAACAGCTGGCACCAGAACAAGTTGAAAACTGTTAATGTTTGGATTTTTTAAAAGCTTTTCAACTAAAAATGAAAACGTTGGCAAACTTTTTATTTTTGTAGAAATTTCATTTTCTGACAAGTTTTTGAAACAAAATGAAAATGTTCATTCCTAAATCTCCTCCCCCCTGCCCTCACTTAAAACATGTTCCTCTCCTTTTGTTTTTCTCCAGGGGGAAAAAGGATGGGGAGGGAATAAAGTAAGACAAAGTGTACTTGTTTTTTACATTTCCCCCCACTTCTATTGTATGAAGTGAAATTAACTCCATGACAAAGATCACTTCTAGTTTGATAACCATACTGTTAGCCCAACTCTGCTTTCTACTTTGTGGTGTAACTATTTGTTAGCATAAGGACCTGAATAAAATGAATAATCCCCAAATAGGTTTAGATGTGGCAGTAGGTGGTGCTGTGCAATAAGGCAGTATCATGGCCTTAGTTTAATTATTTTTGTTTTCTTTGCTCTTTTACTTTAAAATAAACAATAAAAATATAAGTTTCATAAAAAGAGGTTTCTAGGTCAGGTCTTAGCTACAGGGAATAAATCAGCTAAAGTGATAAAAATGTAAGAAGCTCATTCATTACAATCAATGCTCAGAGAATGCAAATTGCAACTTGTATAACAATTTTATGCTAATCAGTTTTACTAATATTCCCATTTTTATAAACATTTTATTCTCCAAGAGATAAAGACTACACTTTCAAAAGTGGGTGTACATTAAAGCATTACAAAACAACCTTATTGTCTTGGTGTACACCTGCATCTACTGGGGGTGGGGGCGGGTTGGAAGGAGCAACACTACCCAGAATTTAACAACAAAACAACACATCACAACCAATCGAAAAAACTTTTTGAGAAAAAGAGAGACCTGCATATTGCTACTCAATACTAAAAGCAGACAGCCAAAGATTGCTAATGTTAAAACTGCCATTGCCATTAATGGACAATTTGCCTTTTGACCAAAAGTAATCTGACCACTGGGTCTCAAATTTTATTGTGGTTTCCTAAAACCAACTGGGGCACTCTAGTTTAACACAGCACGACACAACAAGCTATAATCTGATAAAAACGAATTTATGAACTGGTAAAGGAAATATAACCACCTGACTCCTTTGGCACTGCTGACTGAGTTTCATGCTGTGAAATCCCGCCTCCCTAGGAAATGGTGGGGGAGTTCTTATGTCTCTTCAAAATGCATCAAAATAAAAGGTTATTTTATCAGTTCACTGGTTTACTAAACCATGTAGACGACCACTGTCTGCAGTTATTACCCACAGCTGGGAGTGAGTCCACATTGCTTGCTCACAATCCTTTCACTAATGCCTAACAATGTAGACCTATTCAGGTTATAGCAATTAGACATAAGAATTTCACTGAAACAAAGCACACAGTAACAATAATATATTGGTATGGTGGCAATCACTGAAAACATTTTCCTTACTGCATTTTATTGCACTATAGCGATGCACCCAAACAGCTGGTTTGCAATGCAGATAAACTAGATTGGCTGTAATATACTAGAGGTAATTCTAACATTTTCATTTATCATTGCTAACTGTAAACTAACAAGTATGGAATAAAAAGACCCTCCTGGAATTCTAAAAGCCACTTTACAAATAAATTGACACTTCTGGTTTCCTATTTGTATTCATCTGACATTTTAAATGTTTCCCAAACCTAGCAGCCTCTTGATTATCTTACTCAGGAAATTAAAAAGAAAAATTACTCTATGAATTCTCAGAATATCCCCATTTGCATGTAGCATATTCAACTCACATTTATTTTCTCTTTCCTAATCTGCCTTTTTCCCTGTTGTATATTGTCACTGAATTAGACATCCATATTGATTTTTTTGAAAAAGAATATAAGCTGAGATTGGGATTTAAATTAGGAGATTTGAGATCGTATGGATCAAACGTGGACACTGATTTACAATGGTAATTATCAGAGCTCTAGGAAAAATCATAAACTGAATATTTTAATATTTTTAATTTCCATTTCACAAACTATGTTCTGATTTTTAAACTCCATTTTAATGAGGGGTTTGTTTAAAACTGCCTGGAGACACAATCACAAGTTTTACCTATACATACTAAGGTTTACCTCCAAAGTTTTTAATGGGGGGAAAAAAGTAAAACCTTCAAAAAGTCCCCTGGCAGTAAACAAGTAGAAATAATTTGGACTCCTTACCTAAACCTTCTCTAAAGCTAAAAGCCTAAGACAGTGAATTTGAGATTGGTAGGGAAAAATAGCCAGAAAATGTGGTGGTTTGTATGTGAGAGGAAGAGAGAGACTCGACTATCAAGACCTTCTGCCTGTCCAGTAGATTGATTGGAAAGAGAATTGCTAGGAGGGCTATGTTCTCTGGGTCTCCTAACACAATCCACTAAAACAACATAGTATACATATTGTATTATAAAGAACACCATATGTTCTCCAATTCTGGTTGGCAGGGTAAGGCTAGTTAATATACAACTGAGGGGCTTGCTGTTTCCATTCAAACACCCTGGCACTCATTTCCTTGCTTTGTCCCCCAACTCCACCTTGTAGTGTTTCCCCTGAGTTCAGCATCTCTTGCTCTTCCAGTGAAATTTGACATACTTTTGTGCTCATCTTAGTATTAGCGCTACCTTTTAAAGGAAGAAAACGATCTTTCAAAGATTTTTGTCTGTGGACACAGGACTCACATAGGACTGTTGTCATTTTATGGCTTCTTTCCTTATCTTTGTTTTAAGCAGAGGATCCTGTTTTCTTAGCCCTGGTCTACACTACGAGTTTAGGTCAAATTTATTAGCGTTATTTCGATTGATCCATGCACCCGTCCACACGACGAAGCCCTTAACATCGACTTCTAGGGCTCTTAAAATCGATCTCGCCACTCCACCCCCAACGAGGGGATTAGCGCTTAAAGCGATATTGCCGAATCGATGTAGGCTTAGTGAGGACGCAATTCAACGGTATTGGCCTCCTGGATCTATCCCACAGTGCAACATTTGACCGCTCTGGACAGCAGTCTGAGCTCCAATGCTCCGCCCAGGTAGACAGGAAAAGCCCCGCGAACTTTTGAATTTCATTTCCTGTTTGGCCAGCGTGGTGAGCTGCAGGTGAGCGCAGATCTCATCAGCAGAGGTGACCATGATGGAGTCCCAGAACCGAAGACGAGCTCCAGCATGGACCGATGGTGAAGTACGCGATCTGATCGCTGTATGGGGAGATGAAACCGTGCTAGCAGAGCTACGGTCCAAAAGAAGAAACGCCAATACATATGCCAAAGTCTCCAAGGGCATGCAGGACAGAGGCTACAACAGGGACGCGCAACAGTGCCGCGTGAAAATTAAGGAGCTCAGGCAAGCCTACCAAAAAACCAGAGATGCAAACAAACGCTCTGGGTCAGAGCCCCAGCTCTGGGTCAGAGCCCCATGCCGCTTCTATGATGAGCTGCATGCCATTCTAGGAGGTGCAGCCAGCACTGACCCACCCATGTGGTATGACTCCATATGTGGATCATCAGAAACCACAGAGGAGCATGATGATAATAATGATGCTGAAAATAGCGCCCAGACACAGCAAGGAAGTGGAGAAGCCCTTTCCCCCGACAGCCAGGAACTCTTTGTCACCCTGGAGCCAGTACCCTACGAACCCACCCAAGGCGTGCTCGATGCAGGAGAAGGGACCTCTGGTGCCTCAGGTGAGTGTACCTCTGTTAATTAATACATGTTTTATAAGCAAGCGTGTTTAATGATCAATTCGCGGCCAGTACAGCTACAGCTACTGGAAAAGTCTGTTAACATGTTCGGGGATGGAGCAGAAATCCTCCGGGGACATCTCCAGAAAGATCTCCTGGATGTACTCCCAAAGCCTGTGCAAAAGGTTTCTGGGGAGGGCAGCCTTATCCTGTGCTCCGTGGTAACACACTCTACCACGCCAGGCCAGTAGCACGTAGTCTGGAATCATTGCTTTGCAAAGCATAGCGGCGTATGGTCCCGGTGTTTGCTGGCATTCAAGCAACATCCGTTCTTTATCTGTCTATGTTATCCTCAGAAGAGTGATATCATTCATGGTCACCTGGTTGAAATAGGGGAATTTTATTAAGGGGGTATTCAGAGGGGCTCCGTCCCTGCTGGGCTGTTTGCCTGTGGCTGAACAGAAATCTTCCCCACTGTGACCCACGCGGTGTGGGGAGGGGGAACAGCGAACATCTTGGATGTGTGTCTGTGTGTGGTGGGGGTGTCGATTAGGTTCGCGCTGCACGTTAACCCAAAAACCGCCGCCCCTCCCTTTTCAATTGCCAACCAGTTTTAAATTGCCAGCCCAAAGGCTGTTTGTTATGGGAAATGAGGGGGTTGCTGTTTGAAAACATTCCCACGTTATGAAGGTTAAAGAAGCCTATAGACTGTGGCTTACCATGGCTGTGTGCAAGCCGAATTCTGTTGCCCGCCGGACCTGCTTGTGTGATCTCTCACACCAAACCGGCAGACCCTCAATATAACAGGCAAAGTGCAACCTTGGACCAAATGCACATGTGATATGTAATGTTTGGAGCATTGTTCTCTAATATGTGTCTTTTAAACTACTCCTCTCCCGTTTGTTTCCTCCCGCAGCTGCAAATGTTTCAACGCCACCCCCTTCATCACCGTCCCAGAGGCTAGCGAAGATTAGAAGTAAAAAAAAAAGGAATCGAGATGAAATGTTCTCAGAACTCATGGAATCCTCCCACACTGAAGCTGCCCAGCAGAATGCGTGGAGGCAGACACTGTCGGAGTCCAGGAAGGCAGATTTTGATCGCGCGGACAGGTGGCGTGATGAAGAGAGTAGGTGGCGTCAGCGTGCAGAGAGAAGGCAGGATGCAATTCTGAGGCTACTGGAGGATCAAACGGAAATCCTCCAGCTTATGGCTGAGGAAAGGCGTAGGGTTCAGGAAAGGCCGCCTGAGCCCAGACCGCCGCTACAGCCCCTGTGTAACCAACAGCCCTCCTTCCCGAGTCCCATAACCTCATCCCCGAGACGCCCAAGAACGCGTTTGGGCGGCCTCCGTGCACCCAACCACTCAAGCCAAGAGAACAGTCCAAGCAAGAAAGGGCTGGCATTCAATAAGTTTTAAAGTGCTGTGTGTCCTTGTCCTTCCCTCATCCCCTCCTCCACCACCCATCCTGGTGCTTCCCTTCCTCCACCAGCTATCCCGGGAGACTGTGGCAGTTACCCCCATAGTTCCCCCTTTGTTTTACGAATTAATAAAGAATGCATGATTTTTAAGCAACAATGACTTTATTTCCTCTGCGAGCGGTGATCGCGGGGGGGAGGGCAGGGCGGTTTGGGTAAAGGGAAGTAGAGTGAATGAAGGGGCGGGGCTTTTCATTACTGGGGAAAAACAGAACTTTCACACAGCATCCTGGCCATTCATGAAACTGGTTTTCAAAGCTTCCCTGATGCGCAACGCACCCTGCTGTACTCTTGTAATAGCCCTGGTGTCTGGCTGCGCATAACCAGTGGCCAGGCGATTTGCCTCAACCTCCCACCCCGCCATAAGCGTCTCCCCCTTACTCTCACAGATATTGTGGAGCGCACAGCAAGCAGTAATAATAATGGGAACATTGGTTTCGCTGAGATCTAACCTAGTCAAAAAACTTCACCAGCGAGCCTTTAAACGTCCAAATGCACATTCCACCACCATTCTGCACTTGCTCAGCCTATAGTTGAAAAGGTCCTGACTACTGTCCAGGCTACCTGTGTATGGCTTCATGAGCCATGGCATTAAGGGGTAGGCTGGGTCCCCAAGGATAACTATAGGCATCTCAACATCCCCAACGGTTATTTTCTGGTCTGGGAAGAAAGTCCCTTGCTGCAGCAGCCGAAACAGACCAGAGTTCCTGAAGATGCGAGCGTCATGTACCTTTCCCGGCCATCCCACGTTGATGTTGGTGAAACGTCCCTTATGATCCACCAGTGCTTGCAGCACTATTGAAAAGTAACCCTTTCGGTTTATGTACTCGCTGGCTTGGTGGTCCGGTGCCAAGATAGGGATATGGGTTCCGTCTATCGTCCCTCCACAGTTCGGGAACCCCATTGCTGCAAAGCCATCCAGTATGAGCTGCACATTTCCCAGACTCACAACCCTTGGTACCAGCAGCTTGGTGATCGCCCTGGCTACTTCCATCACAACAGCCCCCACTGTAAATTTTCCCACTCCGAATTGATTCGCGACTGACCGGTAGCTGTCTGGCGTTGCAAGCTTCCACAGGGCTATCGCCAGTCGCTTCTGTACTGTGAGGGCTGCTCTCATCTTGGTGTTCTTGCGCTTCAGGGCAGGGGAAAGCAACTCACAAAGTTCCATGAAAGTGCCCTTACGCATGCGAAAGTTTCGCAGCCACTGGGATTCATCCCAGACCTGCAGCACTATGTGGTCCCACCAGTCTGTGCTTGTTTCCCGGGCCCAGAATCGGCGTTCCACTGTATCAACAAGCCCCATTAACACCATGATGTCCACCTTGCGGGGGGGCCTTTTTTGAGAGAGGTCTGTGTCCATGTCCTCATCACTGTCCTCAGGGCACTGCTGTCGCCTGCTCGCCTGCTGTAGCTCTAGCAAGGGTTAGGCTCATTTCCTTCTAGCTGCAGATGGTACAATATGCGGTGAGCAAGGGTTAGGCGCCTTCCCTTCTAGCAGCAGGTGGTACAATATGCTTGATATCCATCATCATCTCCTGGCCCCCTCAAGGATTGAACTCGCAACCCCAGGTTTAGCGGGCCAACGCTCAGACCGCTGAGCTATCCCTCCGCCCGTGTTCCAGGCAGTACTGAATCTCCCTTAAACAAAACGTAAAAAAGAGAATGACCAGAGTCACTCTGGTCACTCCCATTTATGTCCAAGCGCCCCCGGCCAGCCACACCATAGGCCGCCGGCCAGGAGCACACGAATTCCAATCATATTGTACAATCTGCTGCTAGAAGGCAAGGAGCTTCTGCTGTATGGTCCCGCGACCACGACCATTTATGGCATATTGCACCATCTGCAGCTAGAAGGCAAGGAGCTTCTGCTGTGTAGTCCCGCGACTACCAGCCTCAGGCGGAATGGCCCCCTCAAGGATTGAACTCGCAACCCCGGGTTTAGCAGGCCAACGCTCAGAACGCTGAGCTATCCCTCTGCCCGTATTATAGTGTGACTGAATCCCCACTAGACCTAATGTCCAGGCGTACGCTGGCGATGTACGGTAATTGTGAGCTGAGCAGGCTTCCGTAGCAAACACGGAAACCCCGGAAAAAAGGCATGAAAAATATTGCTTTCACGGAGGGAGGGAGGGATGACATGTACCCAGAACCACCAGTGACAATGTTTTCTGCCCCATCAGGCTTTGGGATCGCAACCCAGAATTCCAATGGGCGGCGGAGACTGCGGGAACTGTGGGATAGCTACCCGCAATGCAATGCTCCGAAAGTCGATGCTAGCCCCGCTACTGTGGACACAGTCAATCGACCTCATGGTCTTAACGCTCTTTAGTGGGGACACACACAATCGATTCCATAAATTCGGGTTTTAAAATATCGACTTCTATAAATTCGACCTAATTCTGTAGTATAGACGTACCCTTAGTAATATGTGTCCTCTTCTACTTTCTTTTCCTTTGAGTTGTTCCTTTGTTTGCTCCTCCTTGTTTTCCCTCTCCCCAGTGTTTTGGTCTATTCCTCCCAAATACACTTTTTGTCCCAGCACCCGACCCATAATGTTCTTCTCATAGTCCCTCTCCATTGGCTCATCACCCACTTCCCCCAACAAAGGAAAAACAGTGGGAGAATATCAACTTTTTATAACCATTTTTATCTTCCAAGGTTTTACTGAATGAGACACCAAATGTCTATTGTACAATGTCACATCTGCAGATTATAAAAAGGGCATTGGGCATCACATACCTGCAATTATATCACTTTGTGTGTGTGCCTGAAATAAAGCCCTATAGACTCAGGCCAGTGCAGCCATAGAAACCATTGTACTGGTACAGACATACTATAAGGAATTTATTGTTAGATCATATAATTGCTTAGCTGACCTGTATTAGAAAAATAATTATGATTTAAGGTATAATCAGAACAATAAGAACAAAGTGACAGGCAATTTCACCTATTTTTAGGAAGTGTTGGGTGGAGTTTTTGTCTGATTATTGACAGTGTGCACTGTCACTCTCAAAACCTCCCTTTCTTTCTAGTGTTCTTGTTCTGAAATAACTACTGATCTTGTAGATAAAATTATACCAGAAACCAAGGAAAAAAATCCTACCTTTATACCAGGGAACCCCACAGGGAAAAGGGTGTAAGGTTTGGGGATGGGGACAGGAGCGGGGTGGGGGTGCGGCGGGTTGTGGAGGTGACAGTTTTTGTCACCTGTCTCTTTAGTTGGTCTCAGCTGCTCCCAATTAATGCATGCTGCTCATTGCAGCATATTTGCTACCAGTCTGGGGAATAAGTCCTAGCCAGGAGTCTGTGGACCTTGAGAACAAAATGGAGTGATCCCTTTTCCTATTACTCTCTTGAGCCAGTGGTGTAGCCAGGTTTAGAGCACATGGGGGAGCGGAGGTAAAAAAAGGCGCCGGGAGCAAAAAAAAAAGTGCTCTGCTGTGGCTGCAGCATAGGAGCAAAAGGCATCGGAGCACAAAAAGGCGCCGCTTCTGCTCAGTGGGGGAGCGGCCGCTCCCCCTGCTCCACCCCTGGCTACGCTACTGTCTTGAGCATGTGGTAGAAATTCTGCCCTGCTATCTGCATGTAAGGAGATTGGAGAGTCACCTAACTCTTTCCTTCCTCCCCTCCCAGTACATTTGGCAGAGCTTAGGAAGGGATTTCACTTATGTAAATTGTCAAAATGAATTTAACCTGCTATCATTATGTTAAGGCCAGAAGGGACCGTAATAATTATCTAGTCTGACTTCCTCCACCCCACAGACTATAGACTTTCACCCAGTAATTTTGGCACCAAGTTCAATATCTTCTGGTAGAACTTTTAATGTGTATATTTTTAGAAAGATATTTGAACTTGATTTAAAGCACCTTGTCCTCTTCTTTCAGGATTTACAAGAGAGAGACTCTTCTAATCAGCAAAAGTCACAAATGGTTTTGGAAAAACAGCCATTTCTTTCAAGCGTTTGAAGGATATAGAAAACGTTTTGCTTCTACGGGTGCTACTTTCAAGTTAGAATTGAGGCATATTCATGTGACAGTGCAGGCACACTTGCATCACTTTTGCCACTGCAGATGCAGCCTGTGTATGTTCTGTGGTTAATGAAAGTTGTCAATATAACATCTCTTACAAATACTAAATATAGAAAATAAGAAAGAAAGAAATACTTGTGGCACCTTAGAGACTAACAAATTTATTTCAGCATAAGCTTTCGTGGGTTAGAACCCACTTCATCGGATGTGGGTTCTAACCCATGAAAGCTTATGCTGAAATAAATTTGTTAGTCTCTAAGGTGCCACAAGTATTTCTTTCTTTCTTTTTTATTTTCTTTTTGCTGACACAGACTAACACGGCTACTACACTGTAACTAAATAGAGAGAGAGCGATTTGTAAGAAAAGGATAAAAATAGCATTGAACTTTCCTAAGTAAGAACAGAACACTCTTGCCAACTACTTTGCAGCTGTCTCTTCAAACAGAGATGGATATGAGCGATAAAATTAGATCCTAGCTCACATGTGGATTTCCCCTCTTTCCCACAGTTCAAGGATTTTTAGATTTTAAATTCCAGTTCAGCCCCTGTCTCTATACCTATTTAGTACTGTATAACCCAAGAGTAGACCAACAAGGTGTAGAAGCCATTGTCTCCCATTCAGCCTCTGATGCAAAAGAGATTCTGGAAAGTGAAGTCATACATCTATATAATATGCCAATCTAGTAATGGAAATAGTATAGAGCTCAGCACTTAAACTGGTGTATAAACTCAAAAGACTTCCACTGGATCAAGAACTGCTCTCATCACCTTTAATGGTGGATTCCCAAAGGATCATTGTCCTGAGACTTCAATATACAAATAAAGAATGCCCGCAATATCTGCTATGGACTTCTCTGGCCCCATCTATGCAGCTGAACCACACTGGTGGTAAAAGCTATGGCAGATTATCGGGGCCTTTGTGGTAAGAGAAATGCCTCTTTCATAGAAAGCTGACTAGCAGGCACCCTGAAGTATGAAATAGTCCAGCTGATTCCAAAGAAATTTACACTTAACACCAATGACCTCTAGGGTGATCAGATGTTCCAATTTTATAAGGATTGTGGGGTCTTTTTCTTACATAGGCTCCCCGTCCCAATTTTTTACACTTGCTGTCTGGTCACCCTAATGACCTCACAAAGTAGCACCTGGTTTCCAGACTGCCTTTGCTATACCAGAGCACTAGGATGGTGATAATTGTAAACAGAGAGAACTATTGTAGCTTCTCTTGTTGTAGTTATTGTGGGAAGGTGTTAGAGCTGAATATGTTCAGGCTAGGACTTAGACTGATAGAATTGGTGAGAGATGAGAGTGAGAAAAGGAAAGAGAGAAGGGATGGAAAGAGAAGAGATGGGAGGAGCGGGATATAGGGAAAACTGGATTTGGGGAGAGGCAGAAAGATTAGATTAAATGATTGGGAAGGTTGATGAATACATGCAGTAATTTGATACTCCAATGACTGGTGACTTTGAAGACATATGTCTATTTTAGGAATTCTAAGTTATGGCATTACACTCCAAGGGCTAACTTGCCATGTTTTCAGCTCTGCAGCATGCAAGGGGAATTGGTACTTTCAGTACATTAAATGCAGGAAGGAGACTATTCTACTCCCACACTTTTTTAGTTTAACTTTTTTAGTGGAGTTATATTGGATGAAAGTTTTCATTCTTGTTATACTGTTTTCTTTGCTTACTCAAGATTTTCACTCAAAATACAATAACTAGTGCCCATGGTGTAAACGTTACAAATTAATTAATTAAATCTGCTCAACAAGATTAATCTGGAAAAAGATATTTAATTCCTCTTATGCTCAGTAAAATGCCTACTATACTGTCTATCAGCATTTGTACAGAGTAGCGTATCTGCTCTTCTGTAACCACAAATGCATCTCTTCTGACCACATATTTTGCCCCATAAGAGAGAGTGATCTGTATTAAAAAGCGCAGTCATTTTTTTGGTCAGCAACACAGACATTCAATCTCATAGTACTTCTAGAGCTCTGCCAACATAGAAACATTCATTCTTACCATATGAAATGTGTGCAAATATAAAAACCTAATACTGGGTAAAAGAAATATATATTGAGAAAAATCTACCACTGATAGCCCAAAAATACTAATAATGTCCACACTGTATCTTATTACTACCCAGGAAAAGAGAGCACGATATTAGTAAAAAATATTCATCTTGAAAAAAGCAGATGCTTGAATGCAGTACTCAATCTGTAGTGAGCTATTAAGTCTTGTGGAAAAATCCCTACCATGTTAGACTAGTTGTGGTTTTTTTGTCCCATTCCTTTCCCCGGAACCTACTCCCAAACATTAAAATCTCCCAATTTGATAAATCCAGTGGGAGATGACTAATTAAATGCTAGCAAAGCTTAATGAAATGCTAGGAATAATTTCCGTGTTTGGTAATACCATAATTTGCAAGTTGTTAGCCCTTTCCATCTGTGGATCACAAAGTGTTTACAAGAATAAGTAAATTAAGTTTCACCACACCTCTGAGAGGCAGAGTGAAGTATTTCACATCCCCATTTTTCATAATCTGGCCCTAAGCAGTTTTCCTACGGATACTCAGGGAGTCTAAGGCCAAGACAGGAAAGGAACCTGTATCTCCTGACTTCCAGGTCTATGCTTTAGCCACAAGACCAGCCTTCCCCTTTACAAGCCAAATACTTGGTTCTAGCTTTAGCTTAAGTACTATATGGGCTTGAAATTTCTCCAACCTTTTTGCTTTAAAAAGGTGTATGCTTTAGCATTTTTGTCTTCATCTTTCCCACTACATATAAACAAATCCTAAACACTTGGAATTTTTTTTTTGGGGGGGGACAGAGTAAATAACAGTTTACATGTAACCAGCTAGGTAAGCCTAGCTGTATAGACAAATGAGTTTGAAGCAAAACAAAAAGTGACCTGAAAATTTTAGTCATTTAACTGAATTGGACTGGAATCTTCCTGAAAGTTGTGATCATGTGGGTAAACCAGCTCCCCACTTCCCCCATTTATGCCCTTGTTGGTTGTCTGAATCTTTCCCTCCAGACTTTGCAATCCTTGTGTTTCACCGGTAAAGTCTTATACAGGATATTGAGTATCTTGTGTCAGGTCCCGGAAGGTTTGTTTACTCTTTTCTGATGGGTTGAAATGCTACACCTTTAAATTTCCCAACACTAATTTTCTGTCTAATTGTTCCATTTTTCTGCCCTTGTTTCTATTCTGTATTGCAGCTTTTTTTTTAATCAACTGAAGTACCTCAGACAGAGTTTATCATGTATAACACAACATTTAGACAACATGTCATACACAGGAAAGGTTAAGAAGATTCTCTGAAATAACTTATAATCTGCATCTAGGCAGGTGCTGTCAAAAATCAGTAGCTCATTCCAGTTACGTGTCATGAAAACAAAGTTGTAAAAAATAAGAGGCTCAAACTAGGTATTTAGATCTTTGGTTGATGAAGGCTTACACAAAATGTTACAGGATTTAGATTTCTCTGGACATATGAAAACATACCTTTTGATTTAATATTATTAATAGGTCAGTTGTGCATAGAGGTCCCAGTTGATATTGGGGCCCATTGTGTTAGAACATAGTAAGAGGTTGAACTCTCTGCTTGAAAGAACTACCAATCTAAATAGACCAGACAGACAAAAGGTGGGAGAAAGGCAGTGTTATTACTCCTTTATTTTTTCCAGATGGGGAACTGAAGCACAAATAGATTAAAGGAGTTGCCCAAGATCACATAGGACATCTGTGACAGACCTGGGGATGGAATCACCCAGATCTCCTGAATCCCAATGTAATGCCTTAAATACGCGTAACTTTTTGTAGTGTGACCAAGCATTTGCTTATTGCACCATTGATTACCTGCCACCCTATCTTGCATTTCTGAAAATAACAATTCAGTGAAATAGAAAAAATGGGCAAGTTGGTAATCTGGCATAGTGTGGAAAAAGAAGTGTGTAAACCTTCATACCTCAAAAATAGCGGTTGGAATTATCCTAGGAAAAGGGAACTAATGAACTATAAAAACAGGCCTGGTTGTATCTATCTGAGTATTTCAGAATAAAGATAATCTTGCTTCATTAGAAGCCAGTGGAAACATAGACTTCTCATGTTTCTCATTTCCTTCTAACCCCGGCTTTTAACTCTGTTGTAGACTCCCCTTTGAAATGACATCTCGCTTCCCAGGCCACATAGGTCTGGAAAATATATCTGCAGCAGCCTTAACATGCCACATTTTATTTTTAATAGTCCTCTCAATTGATTATTAAAATACATCACTGTGCAATGAAGCTAGTTTTGTACATCTGAAGAAATATGTGGTTCCTAGAGAGTGCCTTTCATATATTGAATCAGCCAATAGTCACCTCAACTGTTAGTCATTTCTTACAAAAAGTAAGTACATGCCGTTCAGACATTTAAATCAGATTCTCACATAATGTGCAGCAGTTATTACCACATCTACAAAATCTGATGTATGTGGTGTTCCCACTATCTTCATTGTACCTCTCTTAAGAATTCATCTTTTGGATATTTTCAAGAGGTGCACTAGTTCATATATACTGAGTGTATAAGCTAAAGCAGGGGTGGGCAAACTTTTTGGCCCGAGGGCCACATCTAGGTGGGGAAATTGCATGCAGGGACATGAATATAGGGCTGGGGTAGGGGGGAGTGCAGGGTGTAGGAGGGGGTGCAATGTGCAGGAAGGGGCTCAGGGTAAGGGATTGGGGTTCAGGAGGGGGGTGGGGTGTGGCGCGGCAGGGGGCAGGGCGGGGGGTTGAGTTGCAGGAGGGTTGTGGCAGGGGGCTCAGGACAAGGGGTTGAGTTTCAGGAAGGGTTCAGGGTGTGGGCTCTGGCCCGGCACCGCTTATCTTGAGCAGCTCCAGGGTGGTAGCGGCGCGCAGCAGAGCTTAAGGCAGGCTCCCTGCATGCCCTGGCCCTGCGCCACTCCTGAAAGAAGCTGGCACAATGTCCTTGCAGCCCCTGAGGGAAGGGGAGGGCAGAGGGCTTCGCGCACTGCCCTCGCCTGCAGGTACCTTCCTCGAAGCTCCCATTGGCTGCGGTTCTCCGTTCCCGGCCAATGGGTGCTGCGGGGGTCGGTGCCTGCAGGCAAGGGTAGCATGCGGAGCCCTCTGCTCCCGTCCCCCCTCCAGGAGCCACAGGGACGTGGTGTCGTCCACTTCTGGGAGTGGCACGGGGCCAGGGCAGGCAGGGAGCCTGCCTTAGCCCCAGGGTGCCATGGGGATGGTAATCCTGCAGGCCGGATCCAAAGCCCTGATGAGCTGGATTAGCCTGCGGGCCATAGTTTGCGCACCCCTGAGCTAAAGCAAGGTACCTGTTGTTTGCAGATAAAAAAGGTTATAATAATAATAGTAACCATCAAATAAATTTGTTGTGTAGCATATATTACAGACTCATTTATCGGTTACTGTCACCTTTAAGGATATTGATATCCCATAGGGAGATGATGATGATGATAATAATAATAATAATAGGCTCATATGAGGCCTGTTCAAAGCCCATTGAAGACAGAGATAGTCTTTCCATTAGCTTCAAGGGTGTTGTATCAGGCCCATATGGTGCTTTTCATCCATATGTCTCAAAGTGTTTTACAAAGAAGTGTAGGTATTGTTATCTCCATGTTATAGCAGGGGAATCAGAGTCACAGAGAGGTGAAGGAGACTTTCCAAGATTTTACGGTGCATGGCTCAACTTGTTTGTAACTAGAAATTCTATATGTGAATTAATGTCAACCATATTTGTTAATTTTTGTACTTAGAAGGAAGACTATTTCTGTTTAGAAATGTTTGTAAAATGTGGAATGTTAATACAAACACATGACTGCGATTGATGTCACACATTGATAGTGGCATGAGTGTAAGGTAAATAAAAGTGTCATGGCTTTTTAATGTCTGTTTTATAACCAAACAATATACAGCGGGACCTAACAAACATGAGAGTGTAAAACACACTGAAAAAAGAAAATAAGAAAGAAATACTTGTGGCACCTTAGAGACTAACAAATTTATTTCAGCATAAGCTTTCATGGGTTAGAACCCACTTCATCAGACCCATGGAATGAAACATACAGTGAACAGATATTTATACAGTCTCTAAGGTGCCACAAGTATTTCTTTCTTATTTTCTTTTTGCTGACACAGACTAACACGGCTACTACACTGAAACCTAAAACACACTGGATATTATTAAAAAGCTCCTCCTGTGGCTCTTTAAATAAAAAGTTAGTCAAAGTTAAAATGACATAGCCATGGGTAAAAATCTCTGAAAAATTCTGCCTGAACCTTGTCTAATGTTGTGTTACAGGGAGAATTTAAAGAGTGTGTCGTAAAAGTCATACATTTTAGAGGAGTTTCTTTAAGTCTTCATTCTAAGCAGTTCAGTCTTTTTATCCTTTCAAGTTATGATCATCAGGATTTAGCCTGACTTTTAATTCATGACTTAAAAAGAGCTGGAAGGTATGAAATATTTGTAGTTGCAGACGTGTTCTATAGAGTGCAAGGAATAGAGGAAAGGATTCTGTTTGGCAGGAATTATACATAAGCTACTGCTGTGTGGTTGGCGCTCTATAGTATTCAGCAGGAAACTCACCCAGGTCAAGGAATTATTCTTGTTGACATTTAAAGGAACGTAGTGCACTTTCAATAGGCATTAAATTAGACTCCTTCTCTGGTTCCTTATCATCGTTCCAATTCCATGCTGTCCTCTGTGCCATTTTTACCTAAATTAACCTCAGTATTTGTGGTATTACTTAAACTTCCCTGTACTTGTTAAATTATATACTATATTATAATTACTAATTTAAACATAGTTAGATATCTAAGACAATTGATATGTTTATAAAGGTGACCATTGTCTGGGCTCAGACTAGGATTAGCAATTTTGGACCGTGAGTACAAAAATTCTCTCTTTATATTCACAGATGAAAATCTAGCCATTGATACTCCAACCTGATGCCTCCATTTGTTCTGTGGTACAATATACACGTTGGTTTGTATATGGCAGCATTATTATATGCATTCAAATAATTCTTAGAGTGACTTCCAGCTAGGAGAAACGTACCATAGGTTCTACTATCAAGTGCTGTTGCAATTAGAGACACTGCATAGGGGACAGTTTTAATTGCTAAGTGTCAAAGGCCAGACTTCCAGGAATGCATCTGCAAACTTTGCAGTTTGTTATATTTATGTCAGCCAAAAAGAACTATGGGCATTTGTGTAGTAGTCCTTTTACTGAGGAGTGCTGAAAATTTGCCCAATAATGTCTAACTATGATGGGCAGGCTCAGTAAAAAAGTATAGTTAACATAGATTTTTATACCGTTGATATCAGGTGGGCAGAGAGAGATTTTTGGAGTCTTTCTGCTGTAGGGTCCTAAAGTACTTCATGCTAAATCAGACCTGATTTTCAGAGTCAGCTGTCACCAGCAAGCTCAGGGCCTGATCAAATTTCATAAAATTAACTGGAAAGATTCCCATTTGGCTTCAGTGAGTTTTGGATCAGGTTTTCAATGCTGGTATTTGAGAGGTCAGAGACACAATGAAGGGTCTATGGTCATATGTGGAATAGTGAGATGATATAGGTTATTGAGGATCAAGAAGAAGAAACCAACATATAGACTTGTTAGGGAATAGTAGATTGAATGGTTTCTGTTAACAGTTGTCTTTAAAAAAAAATTCTGTCCATACCAGACATTGAAACTGAACCAGAACTATGCTAGCTACGAGTGCTAACTAAGATGGTGTAGTATGTTATGCTTTTGTTAGCTGCTAATAGATTGGACCTGGGTATTTTCTACCTTCATGAAACTTACAAAACCATTATCTTTTTATTGGTGTTACACTCTGAAATCTGTTTCCTTTCACAAGTGTGTAATTACATTGAACCCTGTTGATTTATTTAGAAGCACGTAGTTCCAAACAAATGAGAAAACACCAGCAGCAAGATCTTTCTGTTAAGAATGCAATGATACCTCAAGCTGTGCTAATGTTACTAACTGAATGATAATGTGATCCTAATAATCCTCTCAGTGGCAGTGAGTTTATACACACCCTTACTAGTGGCACATTATTTAATCAGTGGTCATTAATAAGGTCCAAGTGCTGACAATGGCAATCAGATTGTGTTCTGTGCAATTCTTTAGTGTCGACTAGATTCTTGGAAAACAGGAAAGATCATGAAGACCGAAAATTACAGGAACAAGAATACAACAAGCATACAGTGTCCATTATTCTGAAATACAATAAGTCAAAAGGTTTATATTCCATAGGAAAGCATGAACAGAGGGAACTGATTGGCTCAGAGGACTGGTAACTTGTTTGTCGACATCATTGGATGGTGTTTTGGTGTCTAGGTGAAATTAGTTAGCTTTGCCCCATTCCTAGTACACATGAGGTAAACCCACCATATTATGTTGACAGATAATATGGTTTTGGATACTTTAGAAATGCATGTATCAATGAGGTCATGAAAAGCAAGCTTGAGGAAACCAGGGTTGGAATAAGATTATAAGGGAAGGACATGGGCATGGTTGTATTAGGGGGTGACTGTGAACGTGGAAAATCATGAGTATTGGAAGGTGAAAGGGGATAGAATGTTATAGTGTATCAGGGGGATTAATGGGGAGGGAGCCAGAGCTGCTTATTTGAGGATTGAAGATTTGGGAGAACTATTTTAAGACGGGTATGAGTGGTAGACTGACAGGAAGACTTCAGTATTCAGATACCTGCATATCCGTATCTGGCACAGTCTGAATAATGTATCATTGTTATCAATCTAATCCTTTTATGCATTTGAAAACAATCCAGTTCTGCCATAAACAGATAAAAGTTCATTTTGTTGGACCGTGGTCTCAGTACTTCTGTAGGCTACAAAAACATACATCATAGTGGATCAGGAAAGAGGGATAGCCTTCCTTCTGAACTTCTTTGCATTACAGGAGATTTTAAAATATATTTAAAATATACCATTGATTTTCTTTAAAAGTATGGTCCTTTGTCTGTTCAGGTAGAAAGGTTAATATCATATGATTATGGGTTTATTTTTAGAGTCCTTCATTATAGCCTAGATGAAAGGGAAAAAAAGGTTCAGATGAAAGTTAGCTAATCAGTTCTTAATGAAGTGATTCACTTCGTCCAGTTTTTAAAAATGTATATTTGGCCACTTAAAGCTAAGTATAAGATGCTTGTCAATTCAGCCACTGCTCTGGTGGCACTATTGCTCCTTGTCTATAAAATTGTCATCAACATTTTGACTATACTTATTTCAAGCCAAAGGATTAACATCTACCTCTAGGTACAAGGCATTTGCATCATTATGTATCCTCAAAAATCTACTAACATGAATGTATGTGGAGTTTTGAAAATATACTCTGATGTGCATAAGCATCTATCAGGTTCCAACTGAGCCCTAAGGAAATATGTGTAGAATTTTTATTACTGCCATTTTCTTTAAGATCATTTCTTTTTCTTTAATGTGCTTAAGTTTATTAGGCAATCACAGAGAATAAAATCTGAATCAGTGAACTTGAATTCTGTTAAATTTCATTTTTTTAATAGTTTTCCAGCTATAAAATTAAGTAAAGACTCTGGGGCAAATTCTTGGGTGAAATCCTGGCCCTGTTAAAGTCAGTGGGAGTTTTGCCATTGTCTTCATTTGGACCAGGATTTCACTTCAGGTCTCAGTTATACTGGTGTAAATTAGGAATAACTTCAGTGAAGCTTGTGGTGTATGTAGTAACTATGTAAGTCAAAGGAGACTTTTTATTGTTTTTGTGCCTGCAGAAGGGACCGCTGTGAGGTATTTTGTATTTTATTTCAGAGGCAGAATGTTGAGATCTCTCTCTCTCTCTCTCTCTCTCTCTCTCTCATTCAGTTTTTAATCCATTCTTTCTTTTTTGTTTTCCTGAATCTGACATATATAAATATAAAGACAATTTGAAAATATATTGTTTGCTCCTTGTAAATTAAAAAACATAACTGAGATCAAAGTCTAGCTCAGAATCTCTCAAAATTGGACAATCCAATCTAATATCAAATATCCCTAGTACAAGGGGAAAAAAGTTAAGAATACCCACAAGTTGGCTGAATTTTCTATGTCAGAAAGGTCTGATGAAAACAATGATACTCACTTAAGATAAGGAATAGCATTTCCTCTACTTTTCATGATACATTTCCAGTGTTCTTTTTCATAAAATTGATTAAACTGTTTTACTGAGTAAAATAGTAGAAAGACAGTCAATTTAATTAAGAGGGTGGGAGCAAGAATTATAGCATTTTATCACCAGCAAGTTGACTGTTTCATGTTGCAAATCTATTTCCGTGCCTTATGTAGTAATTTTATAAGTTGTGGGGGCTACAATTTTGTGTATTGGTTTACAACTGTGGGGACAGGAAGAGAAAAGAGAGAGTGAGGAAGCGAACTGAAAAAGACAGAGAAGATGGCTTAAGTCAAAGTGAAGCCTGTTTTATTTTGTATTCATGCACACCGCATGTTATTTTTGAACAGGTGTCTATTTATATGCTTCCCACCACTCACTTGCACTTTCAGAACATAGCCCTCTTAATCCCCTTTTGAACTTTTTTGCCATGGACATATATGCACACCTCCTTAAATATTAAACCACCCTGACAAAATCCCACTTGTCTGGGGAGAGTAGGAATCTTTCCCACCTAAACAGGACCAATGCTAGCCACCTTCAGTAGAATCTGAGCTTTTTAAAAAAATAATGATTTTAATGATTATGCTTGTAAAGACACCTTAAAACACGTGACTGTGTAACAGATACTGACTGCAGTTGCCAGGACCTTTGAAAACAGCTGCTTTTATTACACATTTGGTACTGCAGGGGGAGCTCCCCCCTACTTTGCCTCACTGCTGCAGCAGAGAAAATCAGGGAGCAGCTCCATTGCATCATGAATCTTCACATTTCTTTCAGGTTTCCTTTCTGTGTTTGGCCAGTCCTTACACTTGCTAAGAAAATGTATTCATAGTTAGTATATGGGCTGTGTAGTATTTGCTATTTCCTTGCTTTGGGTATATAAATGTGATCAGTAACTACAGAGCTGTTACTTAGCAACCCCTAACTTTTTTAAAAATAGTTTTTGTTGTTGCTTTTCTTTTTGGAACTTCCCAGGTATTTTAGTTTGTGTGTGTGTGTGTTACATCTTTATTTATTATTTATTTTGTATATCCATGAAAGTATAGGTTTTCAAATAAAAAAAGGGGGATGGATGGGGTTTTCATTGGCCCAGAGTCAATCTGGCAATTTTCAGGCCAATCTACTTTTCCAAGCTAAAATTTATACAGAGACTGAAATTTATAATAAAAGCTGGTTCAGCCTTAACCAGGGAGAAGATGCAGCCTACTCATCACAGTGGGCCAGATTTTATTCTTATTTACATAGGTTTTACACTCAATAACTCCAGTGACTACAATGGAGCTACTGGTGTTTTACATTGGCGTAAGGGAGAGGAGAGTCAGGCTCATTGTATTATAATATGTAAAACAGATACTACCAAATTAAGAAAAATAAGTGCTCAGATTATATCAAAAAGTCCATGGGGAATGCACAGAGGTAACTGAGGGTAGAATTTAGGCCAGTGTGCTCCTTGGGCCTTTGCATAATAATCAGAGTCCCCTAATTAATACAAGCTTTCATATGGCTATTGTAGAATATCTTGACCTGAATGATTGTGGCTTTGCACTCTGTTTTTGCTTAATTCAAATCAGAAATGAAGAATTTCCCATATTGCACTTCATTTCTCTCGGGGAAAAATGGAGGGCCTCGTGCTGAATCCTGTCTGACTAGCTGCTTTTGAACAGTCAGAATAGTCATGGGAGATTGGGTCTGACATATAATCTTAATGTCATTTAATTATCTGCTATTGGTAGTTTTTCAAAACACTATCTGACCAATTCAGAATACTCCTCCTGTTCAATGTGTACGTGAAGCAGTTAGGAGAGTTGGTGATGTGTTATAGACTAGGTTGCCTTCAGTATAAGAACATAAGAACATAGGAATGGCCATACTGGGTCAGACCAAAGGTCCATCCAGCCCAGTATCCTGTCTGCCAACAGTGGGCAATGCCAGGGGCCCCGGATTTAGTGGACCTAACAGGTAACGATCAAGTGATCTCTCTCCTGCCATCCATCACCCCCCTCTGACAAACAGAGGCTAAGGACACCATTCCTTACCCATCCTGGTTAATAGCCATTAATGGACTTCATCTCCATGAATTTATCCAGTTCTCTTTTAAACCCTGTTATAGTCCTAGCCTTCACAGCCTCCTCAGGCAATGAGTTCCACAGGTTGACTTCTGTGTGAAGAAGAACTTTCTTTTATTTGTTTTAAACCTGCCGCCCACTAATTTCATTGGGTGGCCCCTAGTTCTTCCATTATAGGAACAAGTAAATAACTTTTCCTTACTCACTTCCTCCACACCACTCATAATTTTATATACCTCTATCATATCCCCCCTTTGTCTCCTCTTTTCCAAGCTAAAAAGTCCTAGCCTCTTTAATCTCTCCTCATGTGGGACCCATTCCAGACCCCTAATCATTTTAGTTGCCCTTCTCTGAACCTTTTCTAATGCCAGTATATCCTTTTTGAGATGAGGAGACCACAGCTGTATGCAGTATTCAAGATGTGGGCGCACTATGGATTTGTATAAGGGCAATAAGATATTCTCTGTCTTATTCTCTATCCCTTTTTTAATGATTCCTAACATCCTGTTTTCTTTTTTGACTGCTGCTGCACACTGTGTGGACGTCTTCAGAGAACTATCCAAGATGACTCAAAGATCTTTTTCCTGATTAGTTGTAGCTAAATTAGCCCCCATCATATTGTATGTATAGTTGGGGTTATTTTTTTCCTATGTGCATTACTTTACATTTATCCACATTAAATTTCATTTGCCATTTTATTGCCCAATCATTTAGTTTTGTGAGATCTTTTTGAAGTTCTTTGCAGTCTGCTTTGGTCTTAACTATCTTGAGCAGCTTAGTATAATCTGCAAACTTTGCCACCTCACTGTTTACCCCTTCTTCCAAGTCATTTATGTATAAATTGAATAGGATTTGTCCTAGGACTGACCCTTGAGGAACACCACTAGTTACCCCTCTCCATTCTGAAAATGTACCATTTATTCCTACCCTTTCTTCCGTCTTTTAACCAGTTCTCACAGTACATGGATGTGATCCAGCTTTATATCCCCAGCTCATGTGAACCTTCCAGAGTTGCTGAGTGAATTTCCCAGTGTCTGACAGAGACTGAAGCATGGCTGAAAGCTAGCTGGCTGAATCTCACTGATTTTAAGTATTTCTAAGATTCCTATCGCTGTTGTATCTAAGCCATGAACAAACAGTTTAGGTAGCACTATAGTGTCTAAAAGAGATAAAGGGATCACTGCTCTCAGCTTCACCAGAAAGTCCAGATTATTTTTTTTTTGTTCTCTTTCCATCCCACCCCTGCTTTCTTTCTTTGCACATCTAGGTGGGGCTGGGCACAATCTGACGCTTCAAAGGTAGAGAGTTTTTTTATGAATTATATGGTATCTATAGAAATAGGAATAATGCTTATGAACTAAACAAAATATATTTGATTAAAAATCTGGCAAATATGTGCCAGAATAAGACACATGGTCTTAATTCACCACTGCTTTATTCCAGCTTTAGGTCTCTGAAATAAATGTAGTTACACCCGAATAAAACTGGAGTAACACAGTGGGGAATTGGGCATATTATGTTTGAAAGTATAGCTCTCATACTCAACGCACAAAGAAAAGCTAAAGAAGTTTTATTTTAGAGGTTTCCGAGAAGGATGTGTCCCCAAATTGTGTCATAGCTAATTAACTTTTTCTACTGGATTTCTATGAGAAATGTGAAAACAAAGAACAGCACTGATGATTACTTACACTTTTATCCGAAAGCATTTTTCAAGCTGCACGAATGGATTCATTGAGGTCAAGAATTCAGCAGCTGTTTAACAGAGCACAGTGACACTGCACAGCAGTTCAGCACAGTTTCCAATTAAAATGGCACGGGGGAATTAGGGAGGCAGAATGTATCTACTAAATACAGAATTAATCTATATTACCAGGCTAACACCTGGCTTTTTGCAGCTTGTGCAATGGGATCTTTAATGATCACGAGTGGACAGAATCTTGATTTTTTTTTTAACATCTCTTCAAAAAGACAGCATCTCCAGCAGCAGAGTTATATTCCCTCAGAATGCTTCTCAGAAGGAAGAATGCCACTTTCTAATCATTAACACCCCTTTCTGCAGCATTCACTCAGGGTTTTCCCTGGAAATTTTCCATCCAAGTATTAATGAGGACCAAGCCTGTTTAGTTTGCAAGATCTGACAAGATCATAGCCTCAGGCGGTGTGCTGTAGGTCATATTGAATAAATCAGAATAAAAAATATTGCTGGGAGTATGAGGAAACCACGTGAGGTCAGTGTTCAAAACAGAGCACAATGATACGTATTTTTATCTCATGATGACTTATTAGCCAGAATATTGTGACCATGAGGCCATGCTGCTCTTTCATTTGGCTAATTGATTTTATTCTTTTGTATTTTGTTCTCCTAGTGAATAAAAGTTAAATACTATTGAAAACATAAGTCCTAGACATCTGAGCTTTGGTATGTTGAAATCATATTAAATGAACAGGACACAGACTTAATAACACCAACATTACAAAGTTCAAGGTGAACATTCAGGATGAACCTTTGTGAACTTGCGCACAATTGGTCTCAAAATTACCCCCTTGGATGCTGCTAGATGTACCAATTACTTTCAGGAAATGTTTCTGTCTAGTGTCGCTGCGGTTACATCCTGACATTCAATTTATTTGAATAGATGAAACACTAGAGAAGATACTGGAGGAAGCAATTCTTCACTAGCAGAATGTGGAACTAAATGAGTTAGGTCTTTCCCAATGCTAATGACTATGATAGTATTACAACTAGAGGTAGGCTTAAGAGGCAGGGTTTCCATAAGGTTGTTAATAGGTTTGGGTTTAAGGCTCAAAGGTTGAAAACTGAAGTTTGGATTCAGATTTGTCAGCAGTTATATTTTGCAAGCTATTCTCACTCTTATTTGAAGTTCCTGCTCTTATTTGAAGAAATCTTTCAAGGTCAGCTGTGGTATCAAAAGCTTTCACCAAATTGGGTGGAAATGTTGTGAATAAAGCAGTTCTTATGAGATTTGGGTTCCATCCAAATCATAACCTGAAAGCTGGTTCTTTTTAAATCTACCCTGTAGTCAAAACTAAGGAGGTGGACTGGGATTTATGGATTTAATCTGAAAAGAGACTACCCTGCAATGTAAATAGGTTTGGAGTTGAGATTCTAATTTTGAACCATCGCTTATGAGAACTTCTGCTGAGATGCACGTATGGTGTGACAGCAGTGAAAGGGCTAAACAAACAAGGCTGTATAAAAAGTTTATAGCATAGCTTTTTCTTGAAACTGTTTTTTCTGGAAATTCAAAACATAAAAGCTCTAGATCTTTTTGGTCATTAACTTGCTGGTACTCTATTTTCTTTAAGAGGAGTCTCTAGACCACTTTGTCTTTGCCATGGCAGTAAATGTGTATCCTTCTATGTCATTTTGTAGTATTTGCCAATTTATTTGTATACTATTTCTTTGTGATTTGAAGAAAGAACTTTAAGCCAGGCACAGTAAATACTGGCCATACAGAAAAGGATGTAAACAGGAAGTAACAGGAGATATTAATAGTCAACCGTATGCTAGTGACAGACACAAGCCAATGTTGGTGCAATAAATCAATATGTGAACATGTAGCAGGTGGAGACACAGAGGAGCTAGCATATGTGCAATGCATCGTGTGATCATTACACATGAGTGGGTACTAAAGCTGTTTGGTGAAGTGATGTAATATTTCCCTAAAATGTGAATATTATTTTGGGTTTTGTGTTATATTCCAGGTTAGCTGATTTAGGGGCCGAAGCCTTAAACCTGATGTGGAGACAGTATTGTGGTGAAAGGCAATGCACAGGATGCAGCAGAAGTGAGGTTCCCCACTACTGAATGAAATCACGAAGAGCTGAAATCACTAAGAAGTGGATTAAATGGTGGAACCTGAGACTGTGGCATCACAACTAAAGAGCAGCAAGCAGCAGAAGCAACAATGACGCTAGTGGGCAGCAACATTGACAGAACTGGCAGCAACAGTGGGCAGCAGCAGCAACCTTCACTCCTCACACGGATGAGAGGTGAACACACCTGGACATACCCTGAGATTCTGGGAGTTCACTGATCTAACTGAGAGAACCAGCCATAAGTGGCGTATTAAATGGGCTTTCGTCCATTGGACTGTCACACTGCAAGGTAGGAAACTGAGGCAAAGGACTATTGCAAAAGACTATTGTGGGGCAGGTGTTTACTTATTGTTTGTAAACTTTTAAATTTTTTTGGATTTTTTTTTTAATTAATGCAATGTTCCCTCTCTTTTTATTAAAAGTTTTCTTTTGTTATACACAAACTCAGTACTTTGAATAATAGAACTGGAAGGGACCTTGAGAGGTCATCTAGTAAAATCCCCTGCACTCAAGGCAGGCCTTGCAAGCAGGGAAGTATTGATTTTTAGAGGCACCAAGAGTGGTGTTCAGTTTTCCAGATTTCTGGGTGGGGGCTCAAGTTTTGTAATGTTATGTTAAGAGTAACCCCTAAATATGAAACCCAGCCCTTGTTGCTGCTGATGCCACCTGACAGAAGAGTTACACAGTGAGAGACATTTAATTAGTGTATACAAATAAACTCAAACCCACTTGCAGCTTACATACCAGCTCTCATTGTGGGTTCCACTGAGGTATGAACACAGGCTCACACTTAGGAATGAGCTATATGAGGTTTCTGTGGAACCTGTCAAAACTACTGTACATTGTGGTGCTAATTCCAAAAATCCTCAAACAGTGGGGTTTGAGGAAGACCTGTTCAAAAAAGGAAACAGGTTTGTGAAGAATTTTGAAATATTTGTACTGCAAAATGGAACAAATTTTAATTAAAAATATGACATTTCAAATTTGTTTTTTGTTTGTTTTTCTCCCCCTTTTACCTCCGCCTCCTCCCATTTTGCCACTGAATGCAGTGCAGTGGAACAAATGATTTAAAGGGTTTGAATTTTTCTTCACTTTTTCATTTTCTATTTTTACCCCCTTGCGCTGTAACTTCTTAACAGTGGAAGCTTTGAGAAGTTGCAGAGTGGCTGTGGGGGAAAAAAAGGGAAAATGAAGAAGTGGTGGAAAAACCCAAATGCACGCTGGACACCATTCATTCTAATATGTTCAATGGAGTGGAAAAGAATGGAAAGAGAATTAAAAAAAATCCTGTTTCTAGTTTCAATGAAAAACCAGAATATTTTGGAAAAAAAGGAAAACTTTTTCATAAAAGTTTCCAGCTACACAAAAGGCTGAACAACGCTACTTCTCCCCCAGAGCCAAGAATCCTTCATCATCAAACTAAAATTTTTTCCGTAGTTTCTGTCCTTTATCTCAAATGCTGCTTGCTGAGTCATTCCTTCCACTAGTATTACTAGAGCTGAAAAACTTTTGAAAACAACCATCAAGTTTGAAAACAGTTGTCTGGAGTAACTTAGGAAGTTGATGTTTATTTGAGCTGTAATTTGGCAATAGCTCTTATCTACACACCTGCAGGGTTCTTCAGCCTGAGGAAGAAGTCATCTTTGCAACATGACTGATGTGTAGTTTATTAAAAGTCTGCGAGTTACTTGTACAGCCCTGTCATTAACTCCTACCATCCGCCTTTCTACATTGTCCATTATTCTCCCACCAAATGTAGAATGAGACCTGTCCACCTTCTAAATACATGATTGATGTGCCACAAATATGTTAGCATGGATGAATCAACAGCTGTTAGGCAAAAAATGAGATAATCATTTATTTCATATACCAGGCAGTTGTCAAGCAATATTAATATCCTTTAGTCAATAAAAGAGTGCAAAACAGCTGTAGCAAGGTCCATGATAAACAGATGGCAAGAGTAATGGAGTCAGTCTTGTATTGACTTAACCATTTTCATCCTATTCCTCATGCCTCCTCCCTTGGGAAGGACTCTTATTGGAAAACATGTTTAAAATTGAACTTCCTCCTTAATAGCTTCAGCAATCTGACTGCCTCCAGTAAATGTCCATATGTTTTTTTTAGTTAGACACCACATGTGAGCAGACTGATTAGACTGACACCTGAATAGTAAAGGAAATGGAAATGTTTCCAGTACTAGTGCTAATGCTGCTAGATTGTTAAATAAGTGTCATTAAAGACCATATTCTTAGTGTAAGTATATATGTGAATATATAAAGCAAAATGTGTCTGTTACAGCATCTAATCTTTGGTATGATGATCCTCTACAATTGTATGTACAACAGAAGTGATTACTGTATTGACCACAGTTGCATTAACTTTTCGTATTGATCGATCTACATTTTCTGCTTTTTCTCGACTTTAAGGGCCCTGAGGAGTTATGTCTTGGGCCATATATTAGTATACATCATGCATGGCTCAACAATCATTGATCAGCCCTCCTCTCCCATAAAAAGGATGCCTGATCTTATAGTGGTTTTCATCTACTCCCTAGATAAACTTTTGTATGATCTATGCAAAGTCAATTTGAATAAAATCTGTTTCTGTTCTAAGTTTACCTGGGTACTAAATGAAAGACTGAAAACAAGTTAAAGCAGCAAACCCAATTTCATTTTGTGGCAGTTATGAGGATGTCTCCTTTCTAAGATCCCATGCAATGTTATTCATTTGATATATATAGACAAAGATCACTTTTTGATTCCTGTAATGCATAAATGTATGGTGCCATTCTAGCTGGCATGGTTGATTCCTCAAAGTAAAACATTATGAGCAAAGCTTTCATTACATATTTATGCCAATAGCATCAAGAACAGATATATCTAGCTAACTGACAATATTTTCAAATAGATTACGGATTGGGTAAATATCCCAGTGTTTAAAGAGTTCTCTTCTTTGGTAAACACTTCCTTTATACACCAGCATGAAAGAGTAAACAGCAGAAGATTTAACCATCATACCTAGTTCTTTTCCAGGTTCATGACATGTTTTCCTCAGTGTTTCTTTTTATTAATACTATAATTTTGCTTTTATTTGTTTCAACTGCTAGCTGTTTACACTAAGCAACATGTTGATTTACACCTCATAAGGCCTACAGAGTTGCTCTGTCTATAAATCAGTTTAGAATTTGGCCCTTTGAGTTTAAAATCTTCCAATTATTAAAATTTTGGTGTCAAAGAAAAATATGTAAGAACCAGATTTCAGTGCACTTAGTGAGCAGTAAGATAATTGGCAAACACTCCCATTGACTTCACTGCAGCTACTCATGGAGTAAGATGCTATTTGTTGTGAATAAGGGTATCATCATCTGTCCCAAATAAACAAGTATAGCTTCACATAAACTCTTGAGATAATATTGTGTGTTCTGGTATGAAGTTGCATTATCTCAAAAGACTGATATGTCAAAGCAGTAAATGAAACCTCAGAAATCAAGGGAGTTAACATCAGTGTGAAACTATGTACTTACACTTCACTCAGACTATAGAGCTCTCTCAAATATTTTACAATACTCCTAAATCAATAATTGTCAGTTCTGTCTTGCAACTGGGGGGCTATTTATATTTCTTATTGAATCATTGACTTGCAAGTTCGCACTGTTGTGGTGGAATTTATGAATGCATTCTGTTTCATCATTATTCCTGTGTAATTCATGTTGCTTTAATCTCCTTTCTGCATTTTCAAAGACTCTAGAAAATATTTATCATCTATAAATATCTGTGATAGACTGATGAAAACATCAAAAGTGACTTATAGCAGCCTCCAAAATAAATAAAAAAATCAGTACTGCTAGATGGCAGATATAGTATATTTTTGGAAATTACTGAAGTGATTCCTCTGCACAGAACCAGTTCCCATGACAGCCCATCATAATTATAGATTCTTTGGGACTATAGGATGAAAAGTAAATATTTTTTTTAAAGTTCTGTATAATAACCACCTGTTCCATGAAGCCTACTGTGTCATATCCACAGTGTAATTAACAATAATCAGTCTTTTTCATGTCCTTCCAGAGACTTGCTGTGGGTGGGAATGGTAGTAAATTTTACATTTAGTTTTACCAGTGACTGTCAGAGGTGAAAAGCATTAGCAGAAAAAAAGTCTGTCCCAGCTACAGACAGGTGGAGGAATCCATCTTTCACGTTCCTTGGAATTATCTCTCATTTAATGTGTTTCACCTCTCTGTAAAATAGATAAAACCCAAACCGGAATTTTGTCCATAGCTCAATCACGTTCATTTAATGGCCACTGCTCGTAACATGAATGACTTCTTTAGCTCTTTCATTACAAATGAAATATTTTCCTCTTTAGATAAGAGATTGAAATACAGGACTTTGACACTTCATTTGAAAACTATTTTATGTAGAAGAGTTTATCACAATTTCTGTTAAGGCAGCTCTCTGTTAGATATTAATAATTGAGTATTCTGATGATTACAATCTTGTTTTAAAAAGAGAAGCAACAATTTGAAACCATATATGGATTGTTTTTCAAATGCCACAATCAATATTGGAATTGTTCAAGTGTTACTCCCTCCTTTTCCTGTATATGTATAATTTCTCTTTCTCACTTTGATAAATATTTTATTTACATGTAGGCTTATGCCACTATATTGCTGCTATCTGATGAGGGGACTAGTAAGAATAACTCTATTCTTCATGCTGAGCTAGAGAAAGTAACAATCCGACTTAAGGAAAATCAGATAACACTCAGTTTAGATAAGAAAGCTGGGGTATTTGTTCACTCCTGGACCTCTGCCAAGGATGAAGCTTTCCAAATTAATGCAGCCAGAACACACATTAATGCAATAGATTTTACAGAGCATTTTAGAATGATTGTGGATAGTTATTTTTCATTCAAACTTCACATTTCTGCATTAGACAAAACTAATTGGCAACAAGGATGACACTAGACATTTATTTTTAAACTATAGTGAATACCTTTTAAAGATTTCTTTACTAAAGCAATTTACGTGAAGCTGTGTCTCTTCCCCACCCCCCCCTTTCCGTGTTTATCGATATTGTCAAATTGAATTCGTCCATTTCTCTTCATTGGAGGTGCTGGAGAGAGAAGTTAACACAGCCTTAGGACACAGCACAGCATACTCGATGTACGCAACGCAAACTGAGCGCGAACTAGGGAGGTGGCCTTGTCTCCCCCGAGTTTGTGCCTGCAATTTTAACTCCAAGACTTCTTTTAGCATCAGTGTGAAACTGTTTCCAGCTTCAGACACTGACACTGCAAAGTCAGGGGATTCTGGCTCCTGCAGCCCTTCCCCACACTCCCCTCCCCTTCCCCAGTCACTTGCCACCCAGCTCAGTAGAGGTGCTTCAGCAGCCCCTGCCCCTCCCACCCCATGTGCCACCCCAGTGCTACCTGCTACATCACTGGAGCTATCTTGGTCTTTCGGCCTGGGCCAAGCCAGTGGCTCATGCTGCTCTTCATGCCAGTCTAATTCCTGCCCTTTGGGCTTACTCCCACTCTGCTCGCTGAGCCGTTTCACACACACAACTCTGCCTGAGCCCTGCCCCCAACTCTCTGATCCCCGGGTGGGGCTCTACCAGCTGTGGCCCCTGCTGCCTAGGAGATTCTGTGGCCAGCTCCTAGAGCCTGCAGCACCTGTCCCCGTGGTGCTAACAGGAGCAAGCAACCAACGAGCAGCTGTGAAGCCCAAGCCTTCCTCGGAGCCCCACCCATGGAACGTGCCTCCCCCTAACCTCCCTCCCCCAAGCATATGCTGCCTCAGTGCCTCCCCTGCCCCTCGAAGCCCCACCCTCTAATGGACAGGAGGGCTCAGAGAACTGGAAGGGTCTGGGTTTGCACAGGGAGCTCTATCCACCACCTCGTGGGGGTGAGGCAGTGGCTCCAGGCCCTGGGCCGGGGTGGCAGCAGAAATAGCGCTATGCGGAGATATGACCCGGAGCTGACCTGGTCACCCCACCTCTTCCTGCTGCTCCAGCATAGCCCTCCCCACCTCTTCCTTCAGGGCCAAGTCATCCTTCGCTGTGCCCCAGCACTGAGCCCTCCCCACCCCACCTCTTCCTTCAAGACCAGGCCCCTGCTGTGCCCCACTGCCTACTTTAAAAATGGTATAATTGTGGTCCTTGATTAGTTTGGACAATGATGATGGATATTGGAGATTGTCCTTTGTTGGCTCTCCTCTGGGGTCAAATGTGGCAGCTATTGTAACTGTGCCCTGAAAAATCAAAGTGCTAAGGCCAGGCCTACAGTACCACTTACTTTGGTATAACTTATGTTGTGCAGGGGTATGAATAAGCCACCCTCCGAGCGACACCAACCTAAGTGGCAGCGTGGACAGTGCCATGTCAGCAGGAGAGCTTCCCCCACCGACATAGCTACCGCCTCTCATGGAGGTGGTTTTATTATGCCGTCTGGAGAGCTCTCTCCCATCAGCACAGAGTGTCTTCACCAGACATGCTCCAGTGGCCCAGCTGCATCGGTGCAGTTGCGCCAATGTAGTGCTTCTAGTGTAGACTAGCACTCACTTACGAATGCTTGTTCCTACAAAGAGTGTCTTTAAAAGTCTTTGTGTTCAGGTAGAGCAGGAAATTTGCATACTTATGGAGAATAAGTTAAACTTTATTCTTTATATATTTTTTGTCCTCTGTACGCCCTGCATAAAAAGGTGACTTTGCCTCTAAATAGAGAGAACTTCATGTCACGTGAACGCTAGAAATAGTTGACTATTTTTTCTTTACAGTTCTGAATGAAGTTATACTTCTGATTAGAAGACTAATAGAGGAAAAAATGGTACACTTGAGAGCATGGTAACGGATGAACCTCAAACCATTTTGTGGGTTGATTTGGATGCTCACCTCATTATGGTTTTGGCACTCCTTTTCCTACTGCAGGCTCAAACCTGGAAATACATGGATGTGAAAATATGAAAAATAATAGAGGAAGGAAAGAAGTCAGCCAAATTTCTAAGAATTCTCCAAAAGGTTTGCTTTAGGTTTTGTATGAAGACTCAAGTCTGTTTTTAGTTTAGCTTGAACGTTCTGTAGGTTCATGCAAAACTGAGGAAATTTGTCTTAGCTCCAGAATAAACTTGGGCCAACTTCAGGCCAACCTCGAACACTCTTCCAATTCTAGGGACACTTCTGGAGTGGTGGGTCTGGCCCACTCCTGCACTTAGAGACCTCAGAGGGCCAGTAAAGAAAGCGTACTGCTCATTCAATTTATAGAAAAAGACCATCCGAGTCAAACAAACCAAAAACTTAACCAATCATTTCTAAAAACCACAAAACAATACTGGAATTGGGTTTGATTCTCATTCTGAGAAAAAGTTATTTCTTAGTGTATGTGAACTAGTTTGCCACCCCTAATGTAAATAAATGACCCAATAAATCTAATAATTTCTTGTGAGTACATGATACATTAGGAGTACTGGGACAAAACTCAGAAAAAACTGTCTCTGTTCCACAATGTGCAGCATAACTCACAGAAATATTTAGTGATAATGAGAACAAATGTGACATGATGGAAATGATTTTCAGTTTGTGTGGAATAATATGATGATGATGATTTATTGCAGTAGCACCTAGACGCAAGAGCTGCATTGTGCTGGGGACTGTGCAAACATATTGCAAAAGGATGATCCCTGACAAAAATAGCTTCCAATCTAAGTTTAAGAGCCAACCAGTGGATACAGCAAACAGATGGGGAAACACATGGGACCATTGAGTCATTTATGAACAGTGGAACAAGAAGTGGTTGCAACACATCAACTGCCTAACTAATTCAACAGTTCATCCATGCTAAATGAATGTGTCACCAACTGGCTGCATCCATTATTCCCATAGCCCAACACCTCTGGTCAACTTACACATTTTATGCATTAAACCCAGTCCTTCATCTTTTTTCTCTATACCTGCTGAAGATTTTGAATTCCCAGGAAAACAGCAGTGCAGTCACTCAATGTGTGCAGTTCAATATGCATGCCCACCAGGCTGATTACATATGTTGTGGATTCTGGCACCTCTTGAAGGCTGTATGCATTAGAGACAGAACAGCTGCTATTATGCCTCAGTGAAATAATTAATCAGCAACAGGTACTCCAGGCATTCAGAAGCCATAAAGGAAACAGGCTGCAAATAAAATAAATATAGGTGGAAAAGAGTACAAACAAAAGTAACAGAAATTCTAAGAGAATAATGAAAGCACACCAAGGCCTTTGGTTTGCCAGTAATTAAAAGATAAAACAAAATACACATACATAGAGGAAAACGAATTGAACATTATTAACAAGTAACAGTAGGGGAAACCTAAACAGAACAAAATGTAATGCATTCATATATCTGAAAGGAGCCAAATGTTCACTGTTGTGGATCCATGAGCAAATCTAATTATCTGGTAAAATCAGGTATGTTTTATTATGCCTTCCAGGTAAAGGCAATAGAAACAGATATTGTAACTAAACCAGTTGCTTTCATGCAGGTGCTTTTGTATTTGTAAAGGATTTCTTGAGAGTGTGGGATTTCAGTAAAACTCCAGTTTATGCCCTTTTATTGTTTTCCACCTTTATTTGCATAACTACAATTAAGGGCATTTGTGGCCGATTAATGGCTTCCACTACCACCTATCCAGCATTTGCTATGATATGGGCCCAATCCTTCAGCCCTTGGTCATGCAAAACTGATTGAAATAAAAGGTGGACTGTCAAAGTTGAAATCTGGGAGTTTTACTTGCACCAGGACTGCAGTATCAAAGGCAAAGTTAGTGACTCAGAAAACTTCTTCATGAACAGAATTAGTAGCAGGTGAACCTCAAAAGGTTCAGTGAGTGTATTCAGTTTTAATCAGCACTAAAGAGTTTGGATGCTCTTCCGTATATCCAAACATCTTAGAGCTGCTAAATTGGAGAGGAGATTGGAGAACTAGTACCCTTGGTATTTGTTGTTTTCATTTGAACCAGAAACACCTTGAGAACAGAATCTCGCATTCAATGTGTATTCTCTCTATATTTGGACAGTTCATAGTTCCTGATATATGATGAATAAAAGAAAAATTTTAATTGGATGTCAACACATAGTAGCTCGTTCACACCTTCCATCTGAGGATCTCAAAGCACTTTCCAGACAATAAAATAAGTTTCGCAACACCCCGGTGAAGGACGGCATCATTATGCTAATTTCAGAGGCCTGGCAGAGATTGTTGCTTTTATGTGTTTGTACAACACCTACAATAACGCCTCCATTTCCTGTTAGTGATCTTAAGCAATACCATAATATAGATATTTACTGATAGAGCTAGTTGAAAACACTACTTATTTTTCATGGGAAATGTTTAACATAATCATTTTCTGTTTGTATTTTAATTGCTCATTGAAATATTTTTTGTTTTATGAATATAATATATCATAACCCCCAAAGATTTATTTTATTTTTACTGAAACCCAAAACATTTGACTGAAAAAAATTCAGTTTCTGTTGTTTTGTTGTTGTTTTTTTGGAAAACTGGAAAATTTTGACCAAAATGGATTTTTTTGATGAAAATTATTTTTTATTATTTAAAAGCGATTTCTAATAAAATAATTAAAAAATTTCATCCACTTCTGTTTACTGCTACTAATAGCTGATAGAGAAAATGAGGTAGAAATACTAAGTTATGTGTCCAAAGTCTCAGTAAATCAGAGGCTGGGCCAGGGGTAGAAACTAGATTTTTCCTGACTCTTCTTGAATCCTGTGGTCCAACACTAGATTATGTGCACCTTGTGCGCACAGTGGCAGCTTGTGTTCACAAGAAATGGTTTATCTATTGTTGAATTATGCTTATAGACTTCAGGTTAATATTTGTTACTTTTAAAAGTGAATTTAGTACTTTAATTAGTGATGGATTGATAGTCATGGTAACCAAAATCTTCTATCCATAAATTAGATAGAATGGGATAGAGCCACAAAGAAGATTTAGGCTTGGTTTTGCAACACCCGAGTTTAGGTACTTTGATACTCAGAAGAATCATCTGCTCTGAGTTAAACATCCAGGCTCCCTATATAATTAATGGGGAGAGTTGAGGGCCTAAGAATGGGATCACAAAAGCCAACATGCTAAGGGTATGTCTACACTACGATATTAGTCGATTTTATAGAAGTCGATATTTAGAAAGCGATTTTATACGGTCGATTGTGTATGTCCCCACTAAGTGAATTAAGTCGGAGGAGTGTGTCCTCAATACCGTGGCTAGTATCAACTCACGGAGTGGTTCCCTGTGGGTAGCTATCCCACAGTCCCCACAGTCTCCGCTGCCCATTGGAATTCTGGGTTAAGCTCCCAACGCCTGATGGAGCAAAAACATTGTCGCAGGTGGTTTTGGGTACATGTCATCAGTCTCCCCTTCCTCCCTCCCTCCATGAAAGCAACGGCAGACAATCATTTTGCACCTTTTTTCCTGGGTTACCCATGCAGACACCATAGCATGGCAAGCATGGAGCCCGCTCAGCTCACCGCTGCTGTTGTGAGCATTGTAAATACCTTGCACATTATCCTGCAGTATGTGCAGAACCTGGCTAGGAAACGCCAGCACGAGGACGATTATGAGGAGGACATGGACACAGACATTCCTGAAAGCACAGGATATGGCAATTGGGACATCATGGCAGCAGTGGGGCAGGTTGATTCAGTGGAACACAGATTCTGGGCCTGGAAAACAAGCACAGACTGGTGGGACTGCATAGTGTTGCAGGTATGGGATGATTCCCAGTGGCTGCGAAACTTTTGCATGTATAAGGCCACTTTCCTGGAACTTTGTGAGTTGTTTTCTCCTGCCCTGAAGTGCAGGAATACCAAGATGAGAGCTGCCCTGACAGTTGAGAAGTGAGTGGCGATAGCCCTCTGGAAGCTTGCAATGCCTGACTGCTATCGGTCAGTCAGGAATCAATTTGGAGTGGGCAAATCTCCTGTGGGGGCTGCTGTGATCCAAGTAGCCAAGGCAATCACTGACCTTCTGCTAACAAGGGTAGTGACTCTGGGAATTGTGCAGGTCATAGTGGATGGATTTGCTGCAATGGGGTTCCCTATCTGTGGTGGGGTGATAGACGGACTGCATATCCCTATCTTGGCACCAGACCACCTTGCCAACCAGTACGTAAACCACAAGGGGTTCTTCTCAAAGAGGCTGCAAGCACTGGTAGATCACAAAGGATGTTTCACCGACATCAATGTGGGATGTCCAGGAAAGGTGCATGACGCTCACATCTTTAGGAACTCCGGGCTGTTCGAGCAGCTGCAAGAAGGGACTTACTTCCCAGACCAGAAAATTACCATTGGGGATGGGGACCCAGCCTACTCCTTGCTCCCATGGCTCATGAAGCCGTACACAGGCAGCCTGGACAGTAGTAAGAAGCAGTTCAACTATAGGCTGAGCAAATGCAGAATGGTGGTAGAATGTGCCTTTGGATGTTTAAAATCTCGCTGGCACTGTTTGCTGACTAGGTTAGACCTCAGCGCAACTAGTATTCCCATTATTATTGCTGCTTGCTGTGTGCTCCATAATATCTGTGAGAATAAGGGGGAGATGTTTATGGTGGGGTGGGAGGTTGAGGCAAATCGCCTAGCGGCTGATTTTGAGCAGCCAGACACCAGGGTGATTAGAATAGCACAGCTAGGCGTGCTGTGCATCGGAGAGGCTTTGAAAACCAGTTTCATGACTGGCCAGGCTATGGTGTGACAGTTGTGTGTGTTTCTCCTTGATGCAAACCCGCCCTTTTTGTTGATTTTAATTCTCTGTAAGCCAACCACTGTCCCCCCTTCGATCACAGCTGGCAAAGGAAATAAAGTCACTATTGTTTTGAAACCATCATTCTTTATTAATTGAAAAAAAAGTGAGATAACTGACAAGGTAGACCGGGTCAGAGGGAGAGGAGGGGAGGATGGAAGACAAGGCCACATTTTTGATTTGTAGCCACACTACAAATCAAAGCTATTTGAATGACAGCCTTCTGTTACTTGGGCCATACTCTGGAATGGAGTGGCTGGGTGCCTGGAGCCTCCACCCCCCACCCACGTTCTTGGGCGTCTGGGTGAGGAGGATATGGAACTTGGGGAAGAGGGCAGGCGATTATACAGTGGATGCAGTGGCGATCTGTGCTCTTGTTGCCTTTCCTGCAGCTCCACCAGACACCTAAGTGATAACCTCTGGGATCAGTGTAGTAGCCGTGTTAGTCTGTGTCAGCAAAACGAAAATAAGAAAGAAAAACTTGTAGCACCTTAGAGACTAACAAATTTATTTCAGCATAAGCTTTCGTGGGTTAGTACCCACTTCATCGGATGCATGGAATGAAACCTCTGGGATGGAGATGATATGGGGAGTGAAGAAACATCTACGGGGGGATAAAAAGGGAGAGTAGAATTTAAGAAGATACATTTCTGAGAATGAAAGGGAGACTCTTTCACAGTGAATCAAGAAATTCACAGCAAACAGCACATGTGCTTTAGGTACAAGGTAGCATTTTGCCTCTTATATTGAGAGCCTGCCGGTATGGTGACACATCACACACGGCTGTGCAACAGAATTCGGTTTCCAGGCAGCCATGGTAAGCCAAAGGGTACACAGGGTTGGCTTCCTCCACCTTCATAACCAAAAATAAAACTTTGAAAATATTACAAACTTTGTTCAAAGTGATTAAAACAATATGAGATGCAGATTTCATAAGAAAAAAGGTGACTTTCACATATGGAGCAGTGGAGGGGGCAGCACACAACAATGGGGTGGGGAAAGAGGATTCCTTTTCACAGGCAGGCACACATCTTGCCTTTGCTGCTTCTAGTCCTTCTGTCTTCTTGCAGGAGAGATGTATGGAGGAAAAAAGAAATAAGTAGTTGAGTATGCGCTCTCCATTGAATGGGTTTGTATACAGTCCATGATGGGTCATCAGAACAAGATAGAAACAGACTACCTGACCCGGCCAGCAGCCACCATTTCAAAAACATGTTCAGAAGTGTGGAGTGAAGGGGGACAGATTTACTTATACAACCTGGAAAGAATACTGACTATCTTTGAATGTATTGATAGTATTGATAAATTAAAATAGAGCGTTCTGGAGAGGGTATTGCCGTGTGAGTCAAAACCCAGTTACATCAGTGGGAATCTTTCCATTGACTTCAAAGGGCTTTGAATCAGACTCCTGGTACGTTGGTCGTTGAGTATCGTGATAGCAGTGAGTTAATGCTTGGATATTGGTAATGTGTTGGGTGTCACAGTTGCCTTATGATTTCCTTGCTTTTTAGTGTTTACATTGGGGGATATATACTTACCTTAAGTAAGTTAACTAAGGGTAGGTATACACTGCAGTGTAAGCCCAGGATTCAAACTCAGCCTCGAGATTAACCCCCCTTCCATCTACATACAAATCATGCTAACTCAAGGCTCAAACACAGGTTCCCCGAATCCCAGGGGGTGGAGGGTCCAAGTCTGAGTCAAGCCAGGACCCAGGGTTCAAGCCCTATTGCTTTATAGTATACATGCAGCCCCACTGGACTCATGCTCTGGGAGTCTGCAAAAGTATGATACAGTCCCACAGGTTGACTTTATTTGTCCTCAGGACAGCCAAGTTTGGAGAGTAAAGTTTTCCAACACTGCAACACAAACAAAGGGCGGGAGTGGCCACATTTTGGGAGGGCACTAGGAAGTCTGGGATATGGATGGTTGGACTTGGGTCATGCAGTATAGAGGCTGGAGCCCCATGCAATTAAGCAATTCTTAACCTGGGGTTACAAATAAATGTAGATGTTCAAGCCCTAAATTAACAAATTCAGGGTCTGCTAATTCAAGTTCTACTGACCCTGGGCTTCCATTGCAGTGTAGACATACCCTAACATTTTTGAATGCATATATGTATATATGTGTTTTCTGCAGAAAAACCTGACAGTTATTTAAAGCATCACTAGCAAATATTATTACACATTTGATGGGAAAAGGAGACATGAAAAAGCCTGCTAATTGCTGTGTCTATAATCTTTTCTTTGTCTGGCTGTCTTGCAAGCATTACTATACATACAATATAATTTTCCAGAAAACTATATTACTGTATTTGTGAAAGAGGGAGATTTCTTTTGACATGCACTAGCTATTCTTTTGGAATTATTTTGTATTGTCTACTTTGAATTTGCTATTTTTGGATAATGTTCCTTTGGGACCTCTACATTTTCTACTGGCAGAAACGTATACTTACTTTATAAAAGCTCAAAGATATTTATTTTAGGTGTCCTCTGGCAAGATGTTATACTCTGTTTGCTGTGTTTTAGGGGCTGAATGAATATGAATTAAGGTATTAAAATCTATATGGGTGAGGTTTTTTTATGCCTTTCCCATTAGAGGCACTCTCCATAATGATAAGAAATTGCATTATGAAAGTAACAACACTATTTTTTTCACATTGATTATTATTTATTTGTTTCTTCCTAACTCCATAAATTAGTGGTAATTTATACCCCAAAGCACGAGGATTTATATTCCTATATTTTAATGTAACTGGATATTCCAATTATCTATATAATGTTTAATTTTTCATCTGTGTTGGGGTAAATCTGGAATAGTTACATTGTAGTCAGTGGAGTTACACTGGTGAAAATCATGAGGGACTATGATTGAGTCTAGCCTGTAGAATATGTACTTCCGAATTCCCCCCCTACCCCAAGTCTCACATTAATTTTTAGAAGGAAACCTGCAGCCCTATTTTCATTTTAAGAGGTAATCTGAGTGAATGCCTTAACACAGCTGTGACACTCTGCACCCTATATTCACCATAGTGATATGATTATGGTTATATGATATGGTTATACTATAATTATGATGCATCTTGTACAAAATATGTCATGTGAGGTGTCAATGGGAAAATTACGGTTTGTTGAATATGATTATCCTATTTGTATTCATGTATCATTTTTGTATCTGGAGTTATGAATATTGATTATATACCTGTATTTCAAATGTGTTTGCTCCTGGGTAACACACACAAAGTTTGTTTACATACAGTTTAGCCAGCACATTGTGAAGGGGCTGTCCATGGTAATGGCTCATCAGCGAAGATAATGGGACATGGGGAAAGCTTAGTCTCACCTGATAAGCTTTCCTGTGGATGTTTCAGCCAAAATATGGGTAATGGGTGCCATGATAACTCATCAAAGCATGCAAGGGCATGTTGCTAGGTCACATGATAATGGTCTCCATCTTGTTGCTTGTAATTTTCCACAAACTGTGCTTTATTAATTGCTGGATTAAGGTATAAGAGAACTAAACTACAGTTTAGGGCCTTACAATATGAGGGGCCTCTAAAAAAGAAAAAAACTGACTCCATTTCATATTTTATTAAATCAGTTGATAAAGGAGATATGGGAAAAAGCAGATTCTCTCTAAATATAGACATTTTTGTTCACATAAGACAACAATATACACATCTGGCTACACAAATACCCTTACCTTTTAGTAATTGTTCATTATTGACAGGCGGGAGGTCAGGGCTGAGAAAAAAAAAGCAATAATCACACTTGTAAAATGAGTATTTCTATGAGTAAGTCTGCTGTCACTCTGCAGTGTTTTGTTGGCCAGCTGCTACTGGTAAAATTCTGACTGTGCCTTCATAACTTATTTAAATAAATAAATAATCTCACTGCTAATAAAATCGGGACAAATGTGAGGTCGGAGATGGCCGTGTCGTGAAGCAATCCTGCCAAGCTCATACTCGTATGTTAGTGTGTTCTTTCTTCTTTGAATCTGGACATACGTACAGTTGTATATTTTAGTGCGCACGCCACTTTCTGCTTCATACACTATCGATGCTTCACCTGAATGAGTTTGCAGGTGATCATCTTATAGACTTGGGTCCAGTGGATCTTTAGGGGGATACATTTTGTGCTGGCTTCCCTCCGTCAGTTTCGGGAACCTTCACAGTAAATATCAGAGAGTGCTGATGAAAGGATAAATAGAGGGTTTTGAGAGAGGTAAATGAAGATATACATATATATCAAAATATTCTGAGTACTTGGTGAGCAAGTTATTTCATACTATGTGCATATATGATTTATAGGCTATTAAAGCCTATAATATTC
Source organism: Macrochelys suwanniensis (assembly GCA_033296515.1). Lineage (NCBI taxonomy): Eukaryota > Metazoa > Chordata > Testudines > Chelydridae > Macrochelys > Macrochelys suwanniensis. Next base: position 47,150,408 of record CM065780.1, read on the forward strand.
ATTATATTAGCTTGAATATAGACTAGTTGTTCTCGCTTTCTCAATGCCTGTCTAGAGATTACCAGTCTTTTTTCTGGTAAATTCTTTCTCTCTCTTTTGCACATATAGCTTGTTTTCACTGTGTGTCCAAGGTGTTTACTTGAGATTAATTAGTGGTCCTGGGGAAGACACAGAATCGAGAAGCAAACGTGAAGAGGCATGTCTGCCTAGAAAAAAGACTGGTATTTTCTGATTGGCGGGTTTGGAGCATGCAAAAATTGTTATATAGACTTATAAATGACATATTATATGCATAAAACATTGTATTTTTTATAGAATGGCAAAAGAAAAATCCCAACAATTCATTGTTTCGCAGTGAAAATTAAATTGGAATAAACATTTGTAAATATATTTTATATATAGTCTGGATAAACTTTGTATTTCCCTGACAAAATTAATCAATGTTTTTTTCATTTATTAATATGAAAAGAAGGATAATTTTCCTTATTCATGGTGTTATATATATATATATATATATATATATATATATATATATATATATATATTCTCTTGTTTTCCTGTGACAACATAGACAAAATAGCACTAACTTTCACAGAAATATCCTGGTAACATATCACAGGTTTTCAGCATATATATAATATATAATTTTTGTTGCATAGCTATATAAATCTCAATATTTATAATAAAAAAATAAATTTTACTTTTTTCATTCAAAACTTTCTGCTACTAATTTTAGTACCAATATTAGGTAATTTAGCATAACCTTCTATTAAAAACAAAACAAATCAATTTATTGGAAAAATACAACCCACATACAAATTTCTGATGGTTTCTTATTACCTGGGTGTAATTCATGTCAATATAACTAATAATTGAGCTTTAAGCTTGTAGGTTATCCACATCCTATAGCCTCTAATGCCTCTTGTATCTCTATTGCCATCTTATATTCTCTTGGAGTCTCATTGCGTATTCAGACAAGGAATTCCACAGTTTAGATGCCCCAACAGAGAAGAAAAAATTCCTGAGAACTCTTCTAGTAAATTGAATTATTTACTGTATTTTTTTATATTGTATTGTTTACTTGTACTTTACATATGCAATTAGTTCAAAGAATTTGTCTAAAATTAATTTCTGTCATGTCATCATTAGAGCGAGGGCTTCTGAAAATGAAGATTATTATTCTATTTTTACAACTTCGCCTTTGTATATATGCAAATATAAAGCTTTCCTGTTTATATATTCAATGTCCTTTCTGTGAAAATAATAAATTCATTTTTTTTATGATATGGGGCCACTTACACTTGATATAGTTTAGTGCCTTATAATGTCATAATCCGTCCCTGGCTGGGAGGCATAGCTTGAAACAAAGAAGTTCCCTCCACATGGAAGAAGCTATAAAAGGGGGAAGTGACATCACCTCTGGGCCTCATTGGCCCTACAAGACCACACCTGAGGAAAAAAGACTGAACTGGGGAAGGAGGGTTCCAGGTGGGAAAACAGCAAACCTGCCTGTGTATGGAAGCTTGGTGGATTGCTTGTACTATCTGAAGGTGAGACACTGCTTGATTCAAATCCTATCCAGTTTAGAGAATTTAGATTGCATTTTTGTTTTATTTTGTAGGTAATCTGCTTTGATCTGTACACTTACTGCTTATAATCACTTAAAATCTACCTTTCTCTAGTTAATAAATTTGTTTTATATTTTTTACCTAACACAGTTTGTTGTTTAAAGTGCAAAGGAAAATCTGCTCAGGAACAGGGGTTGATGCATTGTCCTCTCCACATTGAGCGAAGGGCAGACTGGGTAATAATCTATACTGGTCAGGCTTTTGACCAGTACAAGACAGTACAGCTCTGGAGTCCTAGGCTGTGGATCTGAGGCAGGGGGTGCTAGATGTAGCTTCTCTATTGTTAATTAATGAGTGGCTGAAGATCATGCTGTGTGGAGGACACCATTTTGTATAGCAGGTCCAGACATATTTGGGGACTGGGCAGAATTTTCTTGTGACTCGTGGGCTAGATTTGATAATCAGGATTGTACCCCCATCCACTGATGCTGTGATCCCACTTGGGGTTGCAACCAATAGTTTGAAACCTCTGCCTTCACAGGCATAGGGTATATTCCTCTCAGCAACATCACTTGTTGTTTCATGTCAGACCAGAGATATAATCTTTCTTTTGGCTCTTTCACATTCAGGGAAAGTGTGCATACTTTGAACACTCCTTTTGGATGTTGCAGACTGCTTAGCCTGACTCACGGAGCTAGATTCATGGGCTGGTGTGGAAAAATCATGACCTTTCCTTCACCTGCTCTCTTCAGAGTGACTTATGCTGTCAGGGTCCTTGGAGAACTCCCTGCACTGCTCTAACTGCAATCATATCTGGCCCTTGTGCAGCATGAACAAGTGGTGTGAAAAGTTCCTTGAACATGTGCTAGGTAATTTAGAAGCTAGAACCAAAAGATTTCATGACACAGTTCCCTTAAGTGACAAAACATTAAAATAAGGAATGCTCCTTTACGTTTTAAATGGAGTATCAGAAGTCCGGGGGGGGTGGGGGAGGGGGGGAGGAGGAGGAACTACTTGCAAATGTGAAACTAATGGAGTGAGTAAACAAACTCAACATCCTTTCTTCATCTACAAAATTACAAAAGCAAGAAGTTACAGCAGTGGCTATCATAAGTGAATTATTTGCCATGTTCCACCATCACTCAGTAGCTTGAAAATTCCTTCATTTAGTAAAACTGCATAAGAAGAGTGCTTTTTATGGCTTTTGAAATTATGGCTTTAATTATTGATCAGACACATCACCATGTTATCCATAAATGCAACACATTAATTACCATAAGAGTTAGCTGAACAGTCAAGAAAAATGCTGAATCAATTTTAAGTCTCTTGCACATGTGAGGTGGTGTGCCCAGTGATTCTTGTCAGCTCTTAAATAAAATGATTACATGTGATAAAGGAAATCCCTAAAATGGCTAGCCAGATAGGTAGATTATTTGGATCCTTGGAATTATCTACAAAATGTACTGTCTGCTACTATTTGTTTGCATCATAACACTCCATACAGTGCAAGCTCTGATGAGTCTACATGTCCCATATAATAACATACTGTAATCTCTTAGGCATGCTGTACAACATATGCTTTTAGTGACTTGGGCAAGAAAGATTGGTTGGTTTCAGACTTTCCCTTGTAATCAAAAGGGATTAAGTACATGTTATATTTTAGCCATTCATGTGACTGTTCTGTTACTCACCTTTCTAGGATAATCACAAATACTGGCAGTTCCAGAAATATTCTCTTATGCAAGTAAGCTTCAGCCATAAAAGCAGAAACAAACTTACTGTATATTAGAAAATTCAGCCTTTGTGTACTCTTCTTTAATAGTGCATCATACCACATCCTGGTACCTAGCTTATTCTCTTCTCAATTTAACATTTGTTTATGAATATTATAACTGTAGTTCTTCATTTGCTAATCCATTTTTGCACAGTGACTGGAGAGACCCCTCATACTGTTTGCAGTATGTTCCAGAAAGCTGTCCTTTGAGATAAGCCACACAAATGCTTTGGGACTTTTGTAGTGATTCAGAAACTAGAAGGATTGTGATCCAGAAACTACTAGACCTCCTATTTTTACTACAATGTGTGTGAATAAAGCTTAGCTGTGTTTGGTATGAAGATGGCAATATGATATGTAAAAGGATTGGCTTTTTTTATTCTCATTAGAGTTAATTGCCTTGAATGTCATACCTCTGCTAAGGAGGTTTTTAATTTCCCATGGCAGAATGTTGAGGAGAACCTTATGATTCTGCAAAATGAATTATATTACTGTGCATTTACAAATAAGATAATAATCCTCTGATATTGGAGTGGTTTTTCTAGGGCTGGGGGACCATTGAATAGAAGTTTGAAAGTTTAGAGGCCAAATTGAATCCTAAACCAAATGAAAATGCAGGTTTGATTACTTTTGATTTACTGTAGCAGGTAGTGATATCTGCGGGTTCTATACATCTATTTTAGGATGCAGCATAGCATACTGTATTGCCCTGTAGTATCTAAGTGGAAATTTGTTTTAGTTATTGGTGTTTGGTTTCACTGCTCTACAGCCAAAATGCTTCTGAAATAAATGTAGTCAAACTTTACTAATTCTGGGTCACTGAGAACGAAAATGATGCTTAAAATTGTTGATTGGCTCTAGTTTTCAAGACATGCTATTGGGTCAGTATATACGACCCTTGACTTGGGAATGGCGGAGGATAAGTGAGTTATAAAGGGAGGAGATCTCAATTTAAACCAGAAATGACTAAAATACATCTTTGACTGGATCTATGAATAAATCTATGACTGGGTTTGGACAGTACTTGCTTTTTAGGCAAAACAATGAATGATGCAATCTGAAGCTGGTATTGGGTCATACATGATACGAATTGCATCATGTTATTCCTAGAAGTCATGGATGATGCAATCATAATGAAGCTTACATCACTCTGCTGAACAAATTGCCCTATATCAGCTCTAGAAATCATACAGTGTCGTGCTCTCTTATTTGTCAGTGTTTGATTTTGCAAAGGGACACATTTCTGTTTAGCCAAAGTGAGCAGAGATGCCTCGTACTTGTGTGAACAGTGCAGATAACTTCTGCTATGTTTGTGGTGAAGTGACTTTTGCATCACAAAAGCGCAGTATAACCACTATGGTTAAGAAAGCCTATCACCTTTCTTTTGGTTGCAAAATTGGAGATCAGGACAAGAGGTGGGCCCCACACAGAGGCTGCAACACTTGTGCAACAAATCTTCGCCAGTGGTTGAACAGGAAAAGGAAATCTATGCCTTTTGCAGTGCCAATGCTTTGGAGAGAGCCAACAGATCATACCAGCAAGTGTTACTTCTGCACGGTGCCTCCAGTTGGGAAAGGTGTGTCAAAGAAGAAAAAGTGGACTGTGCATTATCCAAACATTCCATCAGCTATACGCCCAGTACCCCACGGAGAAGGACTGCCGGTTCCTGATGCACCAGAATCATTCTCACTTGAGTCAGACGAGGAAGAGGAAGAGGATGAAACTTCTGGTCCTGAACCATCAATGTCACAGGACGCACATTTTCTCCCATCCTCCTCCTCTGAACCACACCTCATAACACAAGGTGAACTGAATGACCTTGTCAGGGATTTGGAACTACCCAAGAGTAAGGCAGAGCTTTTGGGCTCCAGACTACAGCAGTGGAATCTCCTGGCAGGTGATGTTAGGGTTTCCATGTTCCATGACCGTCAAAAGGATCTTGTCCCATTCTTCTTCATGGAAGGTGATCTTGTAGCCTGCAACAACATCGACGGTGTGATGGCAGCCCTCAACATCGTTCACGATCCAGATGAGTGGAGACTGTTCATTGATTCATCGAAGACGAGTCTTAAAGCTGTTTGACTGCATAATGGCAATGTTTTGCCATCAATTCCAGTTGCTCATGCAGTCCATATGAAGGAAACCTATGACATCATGAAACAACTTTTGAGGTGCATAAACTATGACCAACATCAGTGGCAGCTTTGTGGCGATTTGAAGGTTGTTGCTCTCTAGCTTGGTCTGCAGACTGGATACACGAAGTACTGCTGTTTTCTCTGCGAATGGGATAGTCGTGAAAGAGATTCCCACTCCATCAAGAAAGATTGGCCACTCCAACAGTCATTGGAGCCTGGGAGGAAAAGTGTTCAGCATCCACCGCTTGTTGAATCAAGGAAGATTTTGTTACCACCCTTACACATCAAGCTGGGTCTGATGAAGAACTTTGCCAAGGCCATTGACAAAACACAAGCAGCTTTCAAGTACCTCCGTGGAAAATTTCCAAGGTTAAGTGAAGCTAAGATAAAGGAAGGTGTCTTTGTTGGTCCTCAGATTCGTGAACTTCTTCGAGATGATGCATTTGACCATGCACTGCGTGGCAAGGAAAAAAAGGCATGGAAAGCCTTCCAGTTAGTGGCAATAAATTTTCTCGGAAACAAGAAGGCAGACAACTACAGGTTGTTGGTGGAAAACCTCCTCAAGGCATACAAAAGCCTTGGTTGCAACATGTCACTAAAGATACATTTTTTGCACTCTCATCTAGATTTTTTTCCACCGAACTGCGGAGCAGTGGGCGACGAGCACGGCGAGCGATTTCACCAGGACATTGCAACAATGGAGAAATGCTATCAGGGCAAATGGAGCCCATCAATGCTTGCAGACTATTGCTGGACAGTGACAAGAGATGCTCCATTTAATGAATACAAGAGACAAGCCAAGAAGCGCCGAGTAGACACTGAATAGGACTAAACTATGTACATAATAGTTTTTTGCCTTTTGTTTCATAATAAATTTTATTTATATAACCCTTTTGCTGATTTTTAAAGTGTTACATAAACAGGACAGGTGAAATAGTATCACGTAAAGCAACCATAAACACATGAAAAGACCTAGGTTTACAATTTATGATTAAAACTCTACTATCTACACAATATACATAGACATAAAATGTAAAAACTTAAATATCTTAGAAACAGTAGCCAATCAGTTGTTTTAATTGTCATATTTTAATTCAGCACATCAAAATACATACTAAATAGCACATTCTATCTCTGAAGCAGACGACGTCTCAAAAATTGTAGACCAGTGTTTTCACTGGCTTTTTGAAAATGTTTCTGAGAATCATTTATGGGTCTGGCAAAAATCATGATGTGGTCTTCTTACGGTATTCCACTGCCTAAAGGATAGAAAAAATGCCATGAGAAAACCAGACTGCACAATATTATGACTTTATAAAAGGCTTTCTAAGAGAGAAATCATCAATAGCATCAATGGGTTTAAATGGGTACTTGCAGAACCCAAAGCACAGCTTAAGTGTTAGGAATGCATGGAATTTATTAAAAGGATTTCAGTGCGACTCAGAAGACTCATGTGTTGTGTGCATAAAACTGTCTACCAGAAGTAGAAAGTCCATTAATTAGCTACAGCCTGAACATGTATGATATAGCTTTGGGAGAGATCTTAGGAGAGAGAAACAACTGGAAAATCTTGTACTTTTCTCTGCATAAATCAAGATCTGAGTACTCATCTAGTCAAGCCTTCAAAAAGTTTGGGGTTTAGTTCAGATAATCATCAGTATATTGGATAATATTGAAGGCTCTGGAGTCTATGAAATACTGGAAATCCTACCACATGGGCTGGATATTTTCCAAAAGGCTTCCTTGCAAAATTTCAGACACTAGTCATCCTGCTTAGAAATATTGTACAGAGAGCCCCCTTTGAAGTGATTTAGCATTGATTCTACTCCAGAAGGCACACCGATAAATCTGGATCTTGTTCTGGTGCCACTGCCTTTCTAAAGGGATTGCGACTTTCAATTCTTGCTGTGGGCCTCTAGGACAGAGGTGGGCAAATTACGGCCCACGGGCCACATCCAGCTCAAGACCGTCCTGTCCGGCCCCTGAGCTCCCAGCCAGGGAGGCTAGACCCTGGCCCCTCCCTCTCTACCCTCCTCCCCCACAGCCATGTGGTGGGCAGTCAGGGGACAGGGAGCAGGGGGTGGTTTGATGGGGCAGAGGTTCTGCGGTGGGGGGGGAGTGGTCAGGGGACGGGGAACAGCTGGGGTTGGATGAGCGTGGGAGTCCCGGGGGGCCTGTCCCGGGATGTGGATAAGGGAATCGGGGCAGTCAGGGGATAGGGAGCAGGGGGGTTGGATAGGGAGTGGGTTCCCAGCGGGGCGGTTAGGGGCGGGGGGTCCAGGGAGGGGGCGGTCAGGGGATAGGGAGCAGGGGGGTTGGATGGGTGGGGGGTTCTGAGGGGGGCAGTCAGGGGGCGGGAAGTGGGAAGGGGCTGATAGGGGGCGGGGCCAGGCTGTTTGGGGAGGCACAGCCTTTCCTTCCCAGCCCTCCATACAGTTTTGCAACAGTGATGTGGCCCTCGGGCCAAAAAGTTTGCCCACCCCTGCTCTAGGAGCTCTGCTGGTGGAAGCTCTACAGGATACTTTAGCTTGGCTCCTCAAATTCCAGCTCTTTCGTTTTGTGGGCTGAACTGGATGGTTCCAAACCCCCAACAGAACTGTGCCTTTGTTTCCAATGCACTTTCCATTGCTTGCAGCCACAACTTGTATTCTGCTGTGGAATGAACTGGACCTAAAACCTCAAATGAAGGGAGCACGTTTCCTTTGATAATATGTTGGTTATTTGATTATCTAGGTCCTTGGCCCAAAGCTCTTTAGTACTGTTTATCTTGCTAGTTTACAGAGCAGTTTAATTGTAGCCTTGCTCAGTAAAGTCCCCTTTAAAACTCCATTTTCTGTTTGCTTGTTTTTTAAAACCCCTATTTTGAATCTAATCAGTGCTTGCCATTGGCAGTGTTCAAATAGGGTTTTTTTAAAGTCAGAAAACACTGATTTAAACGTTTATCAAGCAGCCACAGGCAACTTCTCCTCAATAGGAGTGAATCTAAGATTTTGGCTGATTCAAGCAGATGTGGCAAAATTTCAGTTTCTTTGAGTCACCTATACAACACATATTAAGATTGCCTGAAAAAAGTGAGCAAATTCCACTAACTCTCCTAATGTGTAAATATCCTAGTAAGCAGGCGGAGAGGGGTACCCAGCACAGTGTCATCTAAAAAATGTACTTGTTTTTTTCTTTCCTTCAGGTTTGTATCCATCTGTACTAGTACCTGTAGGTTCCTGCTTCAATTTAACACACACCCGTTTGCCCCCACTGGAGAATGGAGATAGCACACAGTGATCAGGTAAAACACGTTTTATTATTAATCATGTTCATTACAGCAGTTCCTAAGAACCAGCCAAGAGTGGTACTTCATTGCACTAGGCTCTGTACAAACACAGAGTCAATGGTCCCCACCCCAAAGAGCTTACAATCTAAATCTAAGAGAGAAGACAGACACAGCGTAGGAGAAGTGATAGAACACACAAGCAGAGCGAACAATGTGATGGCAGCAAACATCATGTTAGTTCCATGATTTTTGGGGGCGTGGGTGGGGTTTAGTTAGGAGGGGATAAGCTAAACGGAAGGAAAACTGAATGGAGAGGAAACATGGAAGTGCAACGGGGAGCGGGACAAGGACAGGGCATAGGAGAAGAGGGTCAGGTGTGGAGTAAAACTGAGATGAAGGGACTGTGGGAGGGGCAGGACTGGAGGAAACAGCCAATCAGCTAAGGGCAGACACAGTTCTGGAAAAATTGCAGAAAGTTCCCTGAATGTCTGGAGGTCCTTGCTTTGCCTGAATCTTCAGCTGTTCCTTTGGCTGGAGTCTCTGGCTGGTTCTTCCCTGCAGTTTTCCTCTTACCTGCAGGTCTGGGTGGTGGTGACAGATGTGTGGTCCCAGTGGAGCCCCATTTTATCTCCTCCCCTCTTTGTTGGCAGTCTTCAAGGATTTGATAATCATGGAGAGTGAATGAAAGGGTCTCTACTCCAGCACATAGTTGAGACAGTCTGGCAGGACAGTTGGGGAATATTGTGCTCTTGCTGTGTCTGTTATGTGAATAAATATGGAATTTAATTCTCCAGTGCTGTAAATCCCATACACACACACACACACACCCTTTAAAATGTTAAAGAATAAAGAATATTTCAGACAACACTGTGAATAAACCACGGTGATGCAGATATGTATATATCAAGTTCAGAAATGGCATTCAGGTCATAGTTTTATATATTTAGCTATAGCAAATCTGAGTGTTCAATTTCTCAGTGCTGGAGAAAAGTGCCATAAAACCCATTCCTATCATAATTAACTGTTCATCTTTTTCAAAACTGTCAGAGTGTTACAAAAATATAATATTTAAAATAAATGTAGGAGAGAGTTATAATTTTTCTATTTTTTGTAAGTGACCTGAGCTATTATATCAGCTGCTGCATAGGAACAGTTTGTCTCAATGGTACCTGTCAATATTTTCTTCTCAGGCAAATAAATGCTCATCAGTAACATTAAAAATGGTTTGGAGCTAGATATTTGTTTTAATTATCCCCATATTAACATTCTGCAGAAAAAAAAATGTCTGACTTCTAATTGACTATCTCTACTTCTGGGATTGTCCTGCTGTTCAAAATCGCTCTTGCCTTGTGGTGACATAGATCACTTAAATCTGCCTCCCATGTTAGCAACTCACAAATTCACTACTTAAAAATAACCATCTATATTTGTTTAATATAACCTTCAAATAAACTTCTCAACATCCTCTTAAGGCTGTCACAGACCCATCTTTGCATGCACAGGTTTAGATAAGGTGCCATTTGCAGCCCACAGAGTGTGGGATGTCTTGTCTTCTCGGGGATAATGCATAAATCAATGCAGTTAATAGAAATTGTTTTTTGCACACACATCAATACCAGTGGTTTCCCTCTGAAAAATTTTGGAAATCTCTCCATGTCTAAAACACTAATAACAGTAGGCCTGATTATCTCCTTTCAAGGTAAATATCTCTTGCATGAGGCAAAGTGGGAAGAAATCTTCGTGAAATTCCCCACACAGATTTTCCAGATTCTTCCATTAGGATGGGGTTTCTTCCCTCCCCTCCCCTCCCCACTTACACCCTGCAGAGCAGGCTGCTGATTTGGACTATATAATCCTAGGATCTGCAGGAGGTTAGGTACATCCATATGGAGACTCCTTGCCAGCTCTAGCCCTTGGGCACCCCCCACGCACCATGACTAAAAAGGAGCTGTGTTACCTAAACCTCACCAGTTGGTGACATCCCACGGAACCCCCAGAGGGAAAGCTACAGAAAAGTGATAATTTCTGCTTATAATCCTGCCATCCATTGCTCCATCTGCATCTCCCTTATATGTATTCTGGACCTGCATGTCCAGTTTTTCCCAGGCAACATGTCTGAGGGGAAGGGAAGGCATCTCCTGGGTCCTAGTCCCCCAAAGTGGGGGGGTTCTCCCCATCTTAGTTCTGTGATCAGTGGTGATAGGGGAAGGTGTGTTCCTGGTTGGGCCCAATTTTATTCTGTCCCCCTTTTTGCTGGCAGTATTCAAGGATTTGAGAAGCATGAAGAGTGTATCCCTCTCCAGAACACAGTTGACACATTCTAGTGGGACAGTTAGGGAATATTGTACTCTTGTATATGTTCTGTGCCTAAGTAGGGAATTTAATTCTCCAGCGCTATAAATCTCAATTGTTTTACACACCTGAAGAGAGCCATCCATCAAGCCTGTGGGTTGGTGGGGATGCTGTTGAAGAGACAACTGATTCTGTTCTCTGTACGGGTCCAAGAGATCTCTTTGTGGTTCTGGAAGAGATCTGAAAGGGCCATGGAAGAGATCTGAAAGGTCCCAATATTTTCTTTTCTCCTGTAGTGTAGTGTAGAACTCTATAATTAGGTGCTTGAGTTCTGAAACAAAATCCTTTCAATTCCCCCCAAAAAGATGGCTGAAAAACTAAGCTGTGCTTTCCATTTACATAGTGTAGTGCTTCTTAAATTCAAAGCATTTTATAAATATTAACAATACACAGCACCATTATGAAATAACAGGGATATTTTCAGTTTGCTACCATAGGTGCTGGAACTAGCAGTTCTGGGGGTGCTGCTGCACACCCTTCCTTGAAGTAGTTTCCATTATATACAGACTTTCCAGTTTGGTTCAATGGCTCACAGCACCCCCACTATAAAAACGGTCCAGTGCCCCTGTTTGCTACTGTTTGCCTGACAGCTGAATACATGGTCTAAGTTAATGAACTTGTAAACATTTTTAATTGTATCAGGCAAGATGACAATGAGTAATCTGATTTTCAACCAGACATAGTGGATTCATCAGGACAGTTTGGTGCATACAATACATTCACTCGAGTTGTTGAAATGTTCTCAACAATCAATAAGAAAAATTGTATTTCCACACAGACAGAATATTCAGCTGGTATTCCACTGCACTTAAAACAATAAAACCTCATGAAGAACTACAAGAGACTTCAAAAGGAAAAAAAAAAAAAGTCTGGCATAAAATAGCATTTCCTAGACACACACGTTGTGTAGAGATAGCAGGTATTTCACAGACTTGGATCAATATTTCATGGTACTTTGTGAAAGCACATTGGAGAAAATAGTAGCTGAAATATGCCACTACAGCATTATCTACCATTCAAAATTACTAATATCCTCAAAAAGTTCCAGACTGCATGCAGTAAAATATAAATGAAAACACATAGATTGTGCATTACAGAAGGCGGCTTCATTTTACAGTAAATAATGTTGCAACTGGTATTTTTGTTGGCTGTATTGCACAATACTTAGAGCAATAAGTTATTCCAAAGCTATACACTAAGTAAGTCAGCAACTCTGTTTGATCACAATTTAGTATCTGATTTGAATCGAAAGACTAAAATGCACTAGCATTGTATGAACAGTGATGAAAAAGCACCATGGGGTTTGATGAGCATCCCAGCAATTGTAAGACTTCATTTAAGCTACCAAGTTGTAAAATGCTTGCAGAGTTTCTGCTTTTTATCTTGAAACAGCAAGCACTACAGCATGTAGTATTATCTCTTCTTGATGCTCAGAGAATTAATTTATCATCCAAACTCTTCCCTTGTAGAGATGAGAATCTCACCAACAGTAGGAAGTGAGGATTTTTAATCATGAAAAGCTATTTTTTCCTTCAACCTTTATGCATAATTACTGAGACTGCAGTACTTATGACAGGAACACATTTGATTTCAGATATCAAAATAGTAACATATGTAGTTTCAAAACATTAGTTCAGAGATTTCAAATTGTCATTCAAATATTTACAGTAATGGCCCAATCCTAGGCACAAAAACTGTAATGGCGCATAGACCTTACGAGCTCTTTGACATGCCTGAACTTCACAGCAACAGAAGCTATTGCCCACCTAGTAGTTGCCTATTCCTGTCCCTATATCCTCACTTTAAGGTGGTCATAGAATATATTAATTCACAGCTTCCCAAATCCTCACCCGTCCCAAGAGCTTTCTACAGGTTTCTCTCCCAAACAACTGCCTATATGGCAATTGAGGATTAGGGAAAGACAGCAGGAAAATCATCTTCCCAGTGTCAGAAGAAGTGCTGGAATACATCTCGCTTACTCACAGTCAATCAGGACAGCCTGAGAGCGCATTAATGGCTCTGAAATGGAGCTCAGTCAAGAATGGCTATGGATTTTGGGAAAGTTTGTGGCTTAAGCCAAAATCTAGTTCAGATCTTTGTTCCCTTCCCTTTTCTTATTGTTTGTTCAGCAATCACTTCTCAAAGAAATGAAGAAGCAGTCTGCCTGATGAGTGCGGCTAACAGAGATAAAAATGAGTCAGAATTGGAGTTCCATTCCCCAAATAGCTGTTACCCGAGCCTGTCCAAACAGTACCTGCATCTGTCTCTGCAACCATTAGAGCAAATGAGCTAACCTTGTGGAGAGGTTGAAGCAACCGAGTGAGCAGTCTAAGGAGCTTCGTTAAGAAAGCAATTTTCCCCGGAGATGTGGATTCAAATGCCCCCTGTTACCAGCCAGCTGGTACTCAGATACCATTGGGATAGGGGTCTTTTTTGGTTATGATCTATAATATCTGTGCTATCTGTATAGAGTTGGATAGAAAATTTACAATTTTTTGCCTCTTTTTTTCAAGAAGCAAAACCCAACCAACCAACCAAACAGGCAAAAAAAGTCTGTCCATCCAAACTACTCCTTCAAGCAGATGCTTGAGAAATTAGATCAACCTGGCACTCTTCCCTGAAGCTCAGAAGAATCAGGCTTTGTCTGGTAAGGAAGCGATAACAAATTCCAGTGTCATGGGGGGCCCACTACTGAGAACACTGTCCCCAGTCCCAGATGTTTAAATCTAAAGACTATTATCTTGAGCACTTTAACTAATCTCAGTTGCTATTGTGGTGTGTCTGAAGACAGATTTTTTTTCTCAAGAATGAAGAGCTTATGCAACGTAGGGCTTTAAAGCTCACTCTGCTGGAGCAGTGAACTCATAACATTCTCCTACTGACTTCCAGGTCTGCTGTTTCCCTTTTTGTCCATCCCTCAGCTGACTAATTTTTAGTCACTGTGCTGTTGGTGAAAGCTCAGAACAGCAGTTGAGTAGCTATTAAATCAATACAGCATCACATGTTTAATAATCACCTCCTTTCTCAACTCACCCCATACATAATTGGTTTGAAAAAGCCATTAAAACCAATGGGAGAACCAAAACTTTAGTCACCCTGTGCCTTTTTTTCCCTCTTAGACTTGCACTACTTCCCTGAACTGAATCTCCCTTGACTTTTACCATAAAGAATAAGAATTCAGCACAATGACTTTAGGTACAGCTTTTGCCTTCTGCTATTTTATTTTTATCTTAGTTTTGCCCATACAATCTAATTATTGCCACAGAAGTGACCATTTACATTTCAAAGACTTTCTGAAAATATTCTTGTTGAAGTTCAATCTAATAAATTTTGTACTTGAAAATGTCATTCAATTTTTGCAAACAGTGCATTTAAATATTCAACATGATGAATTCTTTTGCAACTCTAGTACATCTCCTGTGCTGTCAATTTTATTTGGGCATAAGCTTTTGTGGGCTAAAACCCACTTCATCAAATGCATGGAGTGGAAAATACAGTAGGAAGGTGTATATATATATATACAGAGAACATGAAAAGATGGGGATGCCTTACCAACTCTAATGAGACTAATCAATTAAGGTGGGCTATTATCAGCAGGAGAAAAAAACCTTTTGTAGTGATAATCAGGATGTTCCATTTCAAACAGTTGACAAGACGGGCCCAACAAAGAAAGTAACAGAACACCACTAGCCTTCACTTTCAGCCCCCAACTAAAACCTCTCCAGCGCATCATCAAGGATCTACAACCTATCCTGAAGGACGATACCTCACTCTCACAGATCTTGGGAGACAGGCCAGTCCTCGCTTATAGACAGTCCCCCAACCTGAAGCAAATACCAGCAACCACACACCACACAACAAAAACACTAACCCAGGAACCTATCCTTGCAACAAAGCCCGTTGCCAACTCTGTCCACATATCTATTCAAGTGACACCATCATAGGACCTAATCACATCAGCCATGCTATCATGGGCTCGTTCACCTGCACATCTACCAATGTGATATATGCCATCATGTGCCAGCAATGCCCCTCTGCCATGTACATTGGCCAAACCGGACAGTTTCTATGCAAAAGAATAAATGGACACAAATCAGACGTCAAGAATTATAACATTCAAAAAACATTTGGAGAACACTTCAGCCTCCCTGGACACTCAATTACAGACCTAAAAGTGGCAATTCTTCAACAAAAAAACTTCAAAAACAAACTCCAACGAGAAACTGCAGAACTGGAGTTTTTTTGCTTTTAGCTATCTTTTTCTGGATGCATTTTATACCCTAGGAAACGCATTCAGTTTATGTAGCTACTTAAGATAACATCCTGTTGAATTTTCATATTGCTATTGGATCAGACCAGCATCTTTTGGTCAGACAAAACTCTGACAGGCCAAGAATCTTAACTGCTATTGTCCTTGATTGTGTAGCTTCATCAAGAAAGCAAAGGTTACTTACAAAGGACTTTTTTTCTTTCAGTGGTTCATGTTTATTATTTACTATTATACGGTTAGTGCTGTTAGGAATTATTCCTAAATGGAATATTTTCTACTTCTGTATAGTTTCTATTATTTGGCATGTCCTTCATATTGACTTCCCCACTGCCACTAGCTGATTGCATTGGTTTTAATCCTGTACGTAAAATGTTATGGTTGAATTAATCTCCCCCAGGAACTTTCAATATCTCATGTAGAAGTCAACAGAGAGTTGTGGCCATTAAAACACTCTTGCTGATGCACACACAGGAGATGGTGAAAATAACATGGCATTAAGTGATATAGTTTTTGCAGCCTTTCTTAAGCACTTGTATTTTGATCATTTCCAGGCCCATAAGTCCAGCTAATAAACAGAAAAATAGTGAAAAGTATCTGGCCTGATAGGCAAGAGAACATGGGATTTTTCTTCTGTTTTTTAGAGCCTGAAATCTGTGTGAATTCTACAGGCGTCAGACTTAGCTTCATCTGAGAAGAACAGTAGTTGCTAAGCAATTATACACCCCCTACTGTTGTATTGCTATGCTGATGGTTCAGATGTAAGGAGACATTTATGTGAGATAGCCAAGTAATGTGCCATAAAGGTGGCCAGCTAGCTGATTAATTTAGGGGATGTGGACCTAGTGAAGGAAGCAGAATAAGATGATGAAACACCATTGAAAATGGAGAAAGAGCAAACTAAAATAATCTAATGATAAAATAAAAATGCAAACAACATGAAGAAAAGTAAATAGTTTATTTTTTAAAAAGCTTCCTAATTCTTTTGTAAACGGAATAAAATAAACAATAAGTGAAACAGAGAGTAAAAAACCAAGAGTAGAAATAAAATACAAAGCAAGGGAAAGATTAAAGAAAATCTCCATAGTAATGACTTTTCAGTAAGGAAAACAATGAAATGCGAGAGGATAAAAGCTTCACAAAAATGAAATTAAATATTCGGGCACATCATAAAAAAGAAGAGAAGAAAAGGAGATGAAAATGACTGAGGAATGGCAGAGATAAATGTTAAGAGGCTAGACTGAGATGTAAGGTTTTGCTTTGAATAAAGGATGGTATGTAGTTGTGCTGCCCCAAGAGGTGGCAGTCACAGTTTCTCCCCTGCTTCTCTACCCTTGTTCCTTCGCCGAAGGGAGGTGTGTGTGCAGGGAGTACGTTGTGGCACCCCTATTAAACAGTACAGCTTATTTCTCCACTGCCTGGTGGATTGAGGGAAGGCAGAGCCAAGGTTTCACCTTCACGCAACAAATTACTCCTGTTTGTTTACATTTATAGGAGGCACATTGATCACATTTTACCTACAGCCATTCAGCTAACCCTCATGCCTTACCAGCAACAATATGGTACGTTTTGGAGCTGTGATATTATTCCCACTGATACCCTGTTATAGTCGGGAACATTGCTTTTTTTTTTTTTTTTTAGTGACTGCCTTGATAGATCCTATTGTATGCAATCAGCCATGACACATAATAGAAAAAGCTACTTAAGTCTTTGAAAGCAATTTCCACACACGGGGGCATGTAATAACTTCTTGGTGAGTATTAAGAACGAGGGGGTATTTGTGGCACCTTTGAGACTAACACATTTATTTGGGCATAAGCTTTCGTGGGCTAAAGCCCACTTCATCAGATGCATAGAAATGGGCTTTAGCCCACGAAATCTTATGCCCAAATAAATTTGTTAGTCTCGAAGGTGCCGCAAGTACCTTTTTGCTGATACAGATTAACATGGCTACCACTCTGAAATTTGTGAGCATTCTATTCCTTGATCCTTAGACTTATATGAAACGCATTATCCATTGGAAATATGTGAACCTCCAAGTCTCTACTAAAAACGCAGTTTTCACTGCCGTTTTCGAACTGATGGCCACCAGTAGATGAAAAATTGTGATCCATAATGATCAAATCTAGATCATTCTTTTATTTGTCCTCAAAGCGCTATGCACATATATAACAATCTATATGTGTGTGTATAATATCAATGAACATTTTTTATAGAATTGTTCTGAAAAATCTGTACTCTTTGCTGTACAGTAAATAAAATATGGACATGTTCTGGGTTATATAAACTCCACAGGCCAAGAAGGGGTTCACTGAAACTTGCGAGTTCTATTAGTACCATCTTGTTACACCTGGAGGGTTTTTCTGACTCAGGGAAGTGTTAAAAGGAAGAAATTCAGATCAGTTGGAAGAAGGAGACCCAGGAGAAAGGTGGTCTGTAGTTCCCTCTCTGTGGGAATGGCCTAACGGGAGCTTGGCAGATGGAGACCCATGGGAAGTCCACAGAAGTAGAGTTAACTCCAGTGGTGGGCTTTGAAAAAGGAGACGGACTCCAGGGGAAGCAGACGTACCATCGGTATTCTATAGAAGAGTAGAGAACTGGGGAAAACTTAAGATGGACTAAGGGCTCAGGCCTGAGAGGGCTGGAAGTTAGTTTATATTTTGTTGGGGGTTTTTTTTTTGGGGGGGGGGGGGGGGATGGGGGTTGGCTGAGGGATTCCAAAGAGAAGCCCCGGGAGAAGATCTGGAAAAAGAGTGAGGAAGTTGTGTTGATTACCATTATTTTGTTTTACATTATTTGTCTGGGACACTGATATCACAGAAGCTGTAGAACTATGTTTTTTTTACTGGGCCAAATCACCACCAGATAAGACCACTGAAGTCCAGAGGATGAGAGTTGAGACAGAGTCACTGAAATGCTGGCTTACACCACATGGGATTGTTCCAGGACAGTGCATCTACTACAGGACACAAAACCTGAATGGGCTATGCAGGCAGCTTATGATTAAAAGTAGCAGAAATCCTGTGTATCCTCTCTGGTGCTGGGTAAAGAAGTGAAGAACCTGGATAGGACACATTGCATTTCCATGCTTTCCACACAGGGCTGGCTCCAGGCATCGAGAATGGGGCGGCAGTCCGAGTCCTGGGGCGGCAGTCCGAGTCCTACGGCAGCAATTCGGCGGCAGGTCCACTCTTCCTGCCGCCGAATTGCCGCCGCAGGACTCAGACTGCCGCCCCATTCTCGCCCGCCACAGCAGCAATTCGGCGGCAGGTCCGCTGCTCTTCCCTTGCCACCGCGGGACTCGGACTGTCTGCTTTGGGGGCAGGGCCCTGCAACGCCTGTCTGCGTCGGGGGCGGG
Organism: Macrochelys suwanniensis; assembly: GCA_033296515.1. Taxonomy (NCBI): domain Eukaryota; kingdom Metazoa; phylum Chordata; order Testudines; family Chelydridae; genus Macrochelys; species Macrochelys suwanniensis. The sequence continues at coordinate 47,169,130 of CM065780.1, forward strand.
GCCGTGGTGAGTGCTTGGGGCGGCAAAATGGTTAGAGCCGCTCCTGTTTCCACAGACATTACCTTAGTAGCAGATTTATGAACGGGAATATGGCAGTGAGGGGACAAGTGGACATATCATCCACAAACAGACACAATGGGTTCTTTGAGCACAAATTCATGTATCCATATACTACAGCAGGTGAGCACTAGGTCATGTCCACAAATCTCCCTGCTCCTGAAGTCAGCAGCATGGTTGCCCTGTGCTTTATTCCTTTCCTTTTCCTTTTATTGCTTTCTTTGGTGTGAGTTGCCAGTCTCCCAGCTCCATTACCTTTGCTCATAGATCTCTTGATGCGCTGATCAAATGCATAAGATCCAGTATATTTCCTCCTACTTGCCTATCATTACTAATAGAAGTGTTACCAATACAGAATCCTCCATAGTTCTTGCTATATAACCTAGGCAAACTGTATAGAATCAAAGACATATATTAGACCAACCAATAGAAACATGTTGAACTCAGGCCATCACTTCATTAAAAGTGCGTGCAGTCTGAGGAGAATGAGTATTGTGATCATAATGGCAGACCCTTAAACCAGCTTTCTGATCCCAAAGTTCTCCTCTTATCCCACTCTAGGCCTTTTTAACTGATCACAGATAAGTAGCCAGTCCTTTCATCCACTCTGTGAATTCACTCCTGGAATTCATGTTCTTTGGGGTCTAGCTGACCACAAACAATATGCCATGAAACATGATAATGGAGATGGGCTTCCAAAGCATGGGCTCTTCCTGGCCAGATGTGGGAATTGGCCAGCATCAAACTTTTGTCCACACTCCTCAAAAGGATTTCTGACACAATGAACATACAAGGTGAAATCCTGTACCCACTGAAGTCAGTGGCAAAACTTCCTTTGCCTTCAGTGGGAGCAGGATTTCACATGCAGTGCTTGACTGAGCAGATGAGAATTAAGTGAGTATGGAAAGGTTGACATTACATTACAATGCATATTTTGTCAGAGTTTGAAAGAAACAGGCACTTTATCCTCATTGATAGATGTTCACTCTTGGTAGTACCTACATTCTGTGCAAACAATTCTGTGCTTATTGCTTATATTAGAGAGTTGTTTGGCTGTCTGTGACACACTATATTTTGGATGCAACTGTTTATGGGAATACAGAAGTAGAGATGTTAAAAAGACTGTGTGATGACTGTCACTATATGCCTGAATATGGAACTGTCTACCAACTTCCAGGTAAGCCAGATAGTTTACTACCTGCTCACTGTACTGATGTTGTGTCCCATGCTGTGATGAAACATCATTTCTTATAAACTATAGTATAGCTAATGATTATATTTGGGGCCGCTGTGTGCTTTGTGACACAATGGGACCAAATTCTGTAGGAGCAGCTAAGCCCACAGCAACATTAATGTGACGTTACACTCCATATGCTTTATGGAAATATGCTTATGAATATATCATAACTGGAATATGTTTTATGCTAAATACCCCTTGTATGGTGTCATTAGAAAGCTTGTAATCTACTAAGTGTGTTCATCCTATTTGTATGTATTATTTCTATATCTGGAGTTAGGAGAATATAAACTTGTATCACTGATGTAAACATATTAAGGGAAGGCCATTAAGGGTGCTCCAGAAACAATCAGTTGTAAATGGCCTTAGTTACTTGAAGCCTTCCTGTGTACATGTGGGCGAGCCCATGGGGAATGGAGACTAGTCTCAAGATGGGAGGGAAAATGGGCTCAGAGGTAATTTCAGCACATCAGGTGACAATTCCAAGGGGATCTCTGTGACCGAACCCATCACAATTAATTTTTTCATCACCGTGCAATATCCTTCATACCCAGCAAAAACACATATACAACTCTGGCTCATAGTTGAATATATTCCTTGATGTAAAACTTGTTGATGATTTTCAAGGATGAACTTTGTTATGATCTTCAGGCACTTTGGTTCTACTCCCTGAGCCTCAGCTCCCATAGTGACATGCAGACATAACTTCCTTCTCCCCAGGTGTGCTCTGGTAGTGGGAGGTAGCCAGTTTGTAGGCAGCTTCAATAGCTTGTCTCCACATTTCCTCAGGATGCACTCTTCTGCAGGCTGCCTCGCTCAGCTGGCTACTGTGGACCCCCAACCCGACAAACAAGCATACTGCTGTGAAGGCTGACCCTATCCCCAGAGCCCTGATTGCCAGAAAGGGAAAGCTAGCTATTCTATCTCCTCAGAAGCCTGGTTGGCTGGACATTTGGCAGGAGCTCCCACCCTTTCTTCCTTCTGCCAGGTCTCCTCTGATTGGGGCATGTTGATGCCATCTGAGACCGGACTGAACATGCTGCAGGAGACTGCATGTGTTGCAGCTGTAGCGACACAGTGAGCCCAAATGGCCTGAGCTCAGGGACAGCCCCAAGAAGGAACCTGAACATGTGGTCCTTATCAAAGGTGCCAACTCCGTGGGTGCTCCAGGGCTGGAGCACCCATGGGGAAAAATTGGTGGGTGATCTGCACCCACTGTTAGCTCCCCGTCCCACCTCCCCTCACCAACTCACCTCCACTCCACCTCCACATGCTTCCCTGAGCATGCCGCTGCATCCTGCTTTTTCCTCCTCCCAGGGCTTGCACCGCGAAACAGCTGTTTCGCACGGCAAGCCTGGGAGGGGGAACGCGGCATGCTCAGGGGAGGAGGCGGAGCCAGGGTGGGGATTTGGGGATGGGTCCAATAAGGGCAGGAAGGGGCGGAGTTTGGGTGGGGACTTTGGACAGGGGCGGGGGGGCGGAACAAGAGCACCCACCGGCGCTGACAAAAGTTGGCGCCTGTGGTCCTTATGAGATTCCACTCACATGAAAGAATCAGCATGGAATCACATGGAACAGAAGGAAAGAAAAACAAAGCTAGAGGAGAGAACAAACATAAAGGAGGTATTGCCAGGGGTTTTTTTAAAGTCATTTTATTGAGAGTAAGTAATTGTACAGTGTGTGAAAAATTGTTCTATTTTGCATAATTTAAAAAAGCAGTCTGTTGTTTAGGTATTTCCCTCACATTTTGTCCCACATTGGCTGCTTGAGAGATATGGGCATTATACTTTAAAACTTCTTCTCATTTTACCTTGCTGCTGTATTGAGAGGCCTTTTTGAAAATTTAAAATTTATTTCAAAATAGTTGCCAGAAGTTAATCAGGAGCATAAAATAATGAGGGCAAAAATAATTGGTTTATAGAATTTTTTGCTGCTCACAGGAATGATATTTTTGCAGGATATTGAACAGGGCTTTGTTCCACACAGTAGGTTGCAAAATAACAAACTTAGAGACTGTTGGGCACCCCATATTTACAGCTACTTGAACCACCTTGAGGTGGGAGGAAAGCCCTGCATCAGTTGTAATTTTTACAACACTATTTAAACAGAAGCAATTTGTGCCCACCAACACATATTTAAAATAGAAGCAACAAAGGGTCCTGTGGCACCTTATAGACTAACAGAGGTATTGAAGCATAAGCTTTCGTGGGTGAATACCCACTTCTTCGGATGCAAGCAGTGGAAATGTCCAGAGGCAGATATAAAAGTGCAGGGAAGATTCAGGCTAGAGATAACGAGGTAAGCTTAATCAGGGAGTGTGAGGCCCTCTTCTAGCAGTTGAGATGTGAACACCAAGGGAGGAGAAACTGCTTTTGTAGTTGGCTAGCCATTCATAGTCTTTGTTTAGTCCTGAGCTGATGGTGTCAAATTTGCAAATGAACTGAAGCTCTACAGTTTCTCTTTGGAGTCTGGTCCTGAAGTTTTTTTGCTGCAGGATGGCTACCTTTAGGTCTGCAATTGTGTGTCCAGGGAGGTTGAAGTGTTCCCCTACAGGCTTTTGTATATTGCCATTCCTTTTATCTGATTTGTGTCCATTTATCCTTTTGCGTAAGGACTGTCCAGTTTGACCGATGTACATAGCAGAGGGGCATTGCTGGCATATTATGGCATATATTACATTGGTGGATGTGCAGGTGAATGAACCGGTGATGGTGTGGCTGATCTGGTTAGGTCCTGTGATGGTGTTCCTGGTGTAGATATGTGGGCAAAGTTGGCATCGAGGTTTGTTGCATGGATTGGTTCCTGAGTTAGAGTTATTATGGTGTGGTGTGTAGTTGCTGGTGAGAACATGCTTCAGGTTGCTCCAGTTTTCATCATCTGGACCCATGGGAAAGAAACTCTGGAAGAATTCCACCACGATTTCAACAGCTTCTACCCCACCATCAACCTTAGCCTGGACCAGTCTACACGGGAAGTCCACTTCCTAGACACCACGGTGCAAATAAGCGATGGTCACATTAACACCACCCTATACCGAAAACCCACTGACCACTATGCCTACCTACATGCCTCCAGCTTCCATCCCGGACACACCACACGATCCATTGTCTACAGCCAAGCACTGAGGTACAACCGTATTTGCTCCAACCCCTTTGACAGAGACCAACACCTACAAGATCTTCACCAAGCATTCTCAAAACTACGCTACCCACATGACGAAATAAGAAAACAGATCAACAGGGCCAGAAGTGTACCCAGAAGCCTCCTGCTGCAAGACAAACCAAAGAAAGAAACCAACAGAACTCCTCTGGCCATCACTTACAGTCCTCAGCTAAAATCTCTCCAATGGATCATCAGTGATCTACAACCCATCCTGAACAACGATCCCTCACTTTCACAGGCCTTGGGAGGCAGGCCAGTCCTCGCCCACAGACAGCCCGCCAACCTGAAGCATGTTCTCACCAGCAGCTACACACCACACCATAATAACTCTAACTCAGGAACCAATCCATGCAACAAACCTCGATGCCAACTTTGCCCACATATCTACACCAGGAACACCATCACAGGACCTAACCAGATCAGCCACACCATCACCGGTTCATTCACCTGCACATCCACCAATGTAATATATGCCATAATATGCCAGCAATGCCCCTCTGCTATGTACATCGGTCAAACTGGACAGTCCTTACGCAAAAGGATAAATGGACACAAATCAGATAAAAGGAATGGCAATATACAAAAGCCTGTAGGGGAACACTTCAACCTCCCTGGACACACAATTGCAGACCTAAAGGTAGCCATCCTGCAGCAAAAAAACTTCAGGACCAGACTCCAAAGAGAAACTGTAGAGCTTCAGTTCATTTGCAAATTTGACACCATCAGCTCAGGACTAAACAAAGACTATGAATGGCTAGCCAACTACAAAAGCAGTTTCTCCTCCCTTGGTGTTCACATCTCAACTGCTAGAAGAGGGCCTCACACTCCCTGATTAAGCTTACCTCGTTATCTCTAGCCTGAATCTTCCCTGCACTTTTATATCTGCCTCTGGACATTTCCACTGCTTGCATCCGAAGAAGTGGGTATTCACCCACGAAAGCTTATGCTTCAATACCTCTGTTAGTCTATAAGGTGCCACAGGACCCTTTGTCGCTTCTACAGATCCAGACTAACACGGCTACCCCTCTGATACTTGATATTTAAAATAGTTACTTTGCAACATACCATGTATGATTGAAGCTATGTCCAATGTCCAGCAGTAATATCATTGCTGGAAGCAGGTGAGAAGACTGTAGAGGGATGGAGCTGCCTGTCCTCATTATTTTATGTTCCTGATTACTTTTTGGCAGCTAATTTTATTTTCAAACTAGTATATGCTGCACAGTTACACAGAATGGTGTACGTAGACTTTTGGGACAACCCATTACTTTAAAATTGTCTTTTAGAAGTTAAAGATGCAAACACAGCAGTATAGTGACATTTATTTCCTATCTAGAATTTTAAATTTTGAAGTAGACTGTATAATAGTCTATATGTGTTCTTTTTCTTTTTTCTCTTGACAGAATGGAAAAAGCAACCTTAGAGCTTGTCTTCACTACCGGGGTAAGTTGACCTAAGTTACGCTATTCCAGGTACGTGAATAATGATGTAGCTTAGGTCGACTTACCCCGGTGTCTTCACTGTGCTGCATCGACAGGAGTATACGGGGAGATTTTGGCAAACCAGTAAAGTGCCTGAAACCACTATTGCTTATTGCTAACAGTAGCCAAGTCAGCAGGCTGTAAATTGGCCATACAGTGGCCTTAACTTAACCAAGGCAGGAGGGAGGGGGGTTTGGGTGCCACAGAAAGGGCAGCTTGACCCCACGTCCTTTCTGCTAAGAATGTTGAAATTGCTGATATATGTATTTTAGAAAAACACGAAGATTGCCTATATGTGCCCCCGGGAATGTATCTGTCAGGGCCTCAAGGCATTCACACTCTGAAAAAAACACATCTGCTTAATTGATTATCAGAAGGAAACCTCTTTCTTTACCTTTAAAAACTACTTGCTTAGCAAGTTTTCTTTAAATGATATATCATTTTATTACTAATGTATAAATAAAGGGAAAACATTTGAGGTAGTTGGACTCTCTTCGGGAGGGTTTCTTCAGGGACTCTTCCTCTGGACGCATCTTGTGGGTCCCACCAGCAGACAGAAGTTTGGCCAACAGAAGACTGTCGCTGTGCCACTCGAGAGGCACATTCAGCTTCAGTAATTATCGAGGGTTGGGGGGTGTTCTTCTAACCTGTTGCAGATGTGTGTAAAGTGCTTGAGACTAAGTAAAGTTTAGCTTTAAGTGAAAGCACTCTTGTGTTGTCCTGTTTATGCCAGCTATCTATTGGTCAGACGGCCACGTCTCCCTTGATTTATTTCCTGACACCACCTCGCACAGAGTAAAAGTTACCAAGAGCTTTGGGTTAAAAGAACCACGGGTAACAGGAGACGCTCTCCCATTGACTTCCTTAATCTTCTCGGGGAGCTGGAGTACCGGGGCTGACCGGAGAGCACTCTGCAGTTGATTTAGCGGGTCTTCACTAGACCCACTAAATCGACCCCTGCTGCATTAATTGCAGCAGTGTTGATCTCCCCATAGTGAAGACCAGCCCTCGTATACCAACTTGTGCATGGCATGCTCTTCTAATTTCAAATATCTTTTTTTTTAAAGCACAGTGTAATTTTGATAGGAAAATATTAATTTTAGTGGTTTCATTAAATTAATAGTGAAAGAAAAAAGGAGATTTGAAGGATCCCAAAAGTACTTCTCAAACTGTAATATATAATGGCGCAGCTGCAGTAGCCATACTATAGTTATAATTGCACATACCAGTAGAAACCTAATTTGGTTCCCCTTCCTCTCTAAACCCCTGTAAAGTCCACAAGTAATGGAATTCCAGATAGAAATTGGGTAGATATGATCTTTGACCAATAAAGAAATATCTCACTATGATTGAAATTAATTAAACCAACCACTTTTTTAAATAGCACATTATAAAAATCAGTACCTGTTAGCTGATGCTCCTAATGCTTTCCCCCTCTGTATTAGCTAGAAAATACATATAATTAGTTTTGTTTACATTTTCTATAACAGTGATGAGGTAGTGTACCTATTCCCCAATCTAATTTCAAAAATTAAGGGAACTCCCAGACAAAAATCTTTACTTAGCTAAAGATAAGATTGAAAGTAGAAATCAGTGAGTATTTAAATGCTTGCAAGCATACTAGAATTATAAACAAGGAAATTGAAGATGAGACTGCATTTTAAAGAAAAATAGCATTTGATGTTCTGATCACAACAACACTGAGCACATAAGTAGCTACTTAAGTGTCAAAACAGCTGTTTGAACACAGGACCATGGTAAATGAGAGCTAAAATGTAGATGAGAACAGATTCTAGACTCCTGTTTTAGGACTTGGGGTTGTATGTTTAAAGGTATTTAGGTGCCACTATGTACCTCTCTGCATCTTTAGGTGTCTAAATACCTTTAAAAATCTGGTGCTTGGTCTTCAATGCCAAATTCAGAAGTGATACAGAAGGTGGTATAATTTACTCTTCATACATTTATGCTAAATTACATGCCAGGAAAACAATTAACAAATAGACTCTCTTTTTTTTATATGCGTTTTATACTCTCTTTTAGCCCATTCAGGAGCTACCTCTTTCTGTCCCCGCTATATAAATTACACCTGTTTACAACCACTAACTGAGGTGAAAATTGCACCACCATGTATATTACCTCTTAATCAGGCATGTTATTGTTAAACAAAGTAGAAGAATCTCAGTTCAAGGTCTCATTCAAAAGGGACCCGCAACAATGAACTAATTCTATCTACCTCAGTAGGATGAAGGGCTAGGCTGATCGTGACAGGGTTTGTATCTGTAGTTCCAGGAAGTCTAGGCATTATCTAAATCTGTTTGGTTTGGAAATTGGGCTGGAAATCTCCAAAGTGATGTCTTTCCTTCAGTATTTCCTTTATATTTGTTTTCAGTTGGACTAGAACTTTTTTCAACAACTGTCCTTAATGTATATTTTGCTACTTTTGTTTCTAGTCCTAGCTAAAACCAAGAATTGCAGAGGCATGAGACAACTATAAAAAACCCTGTAACTAAAGTTTTTGTATGAGGCTCAGAAGAGGTTTCAGGTTCAGTACAGTATTCACTTTACTTTGGTTGAAATTTTTAAATCTGACAAGGGGATTTTGCTAGAAAATTCCCATTAAAACTAAGTTTTCAAAAGAGAGGCAGGCACTTACTGTGATGGTTAGACATTTTTTTTAAATTTAACCGTAAGTTATCTTTGAAAATCTCAACCTTGGAGTTTTGAACATAATAAAGAAGCACAAAGATCTGCCAGGACTGTTGTAAGACTCAGATAAGGTTTTTTCCCTTCACATGAAAATTATGCCTCTGCTTTGTTTTCTGTAGAAATAATAGCTATTTAAAAACAATCTCACAAGATGATTACAGATTTAGAGGTATTTATGCTGTTATTTGAGAAGTTGTGTTTAGCATAGAAAATTTGAATACATCATGTTCACTACACTTTTTATTTTGAAGTGAACTCTGTTTGTATAATGAGAATGGCATATTATTTCTCTATAAGATGGAAGAATATAATTTCCACACTGAAAAAAAATAGAACTTATTTGCAACACCCACACTGATCTAGCCAGTACACATGAGGTGTGGCACAATCATCTTTCTTAGAGATAGTCTGTATTGGGATACAACCATCTTTGATAAAAATTAACTGAAGTTAGCTTTAGAAATGATAACCTAAAAGGTGGTGTAGTATTCACTGCTTTGTGAGGGGAGGAGATAGGAGAATTTAATAGAAAGATGCATTCATGCAATAAATGAAGATGTTAGGGAAACTTTGCAGCAGAAGATGTTATTATTCACCTGACTGGTTTCTTCCTCTCAGATCAATTGAGATACCTTCAGACTGCTGAACAACTATTTCAAAGTATTATAGATAAAATTTTAAAGATTTCACAAATGTTCTTGACCATCCTGTTCACTTCTGACAGTTCTCCAAAGGATCCATCTACTAGCTAAAGAAAAGTGGAAATAACAGATAGCCTTCACAAAGGTCATTGGATTCAGTACTTTGGAAGGAAAGCCCACTGACACTTGATGATTTGAAAGCAAATCCTCAGAGATACTCAGATACCACTCATCAGTCACCAGATGAACACCTATGTTTTTAAACAGCAACAGTTTGCTATCTGCTAAATTTCATTTAATGGTCTCTGGTCCAGAGCAGATAACAATAATTCAGGGACTTTATCTGGATTATCTGTCTGACCTTTTCCTCTCATTTCTCTGTCAGTCTTGCTTCTTGCTTTCAACATGTGTCAGAAGTCATTGCTGCTCTCCTCTCCTGTCCCTGAAATGTCACTGCCTTGATAGTGTGTAAATTATTCTGCCTAACTCTTGTCTTGCTTCTGTGTTCTCTTGTTGCCTACATGACCATTATTCTGCCAGTCTTGCAGCCTGAAACATACACAAAATATGTGTTATCATGCAAAGTCATTATTTGCTTTGGTTTGTTAAACATGCCAATCTAACCCTACACTATCTACTCCGCCTCTTGTAGAATAAGAAGCAGAAAAAGCAAGTGTGCAAAAAGAGAACAAGGCCCATTTTTAAGCAATAGAATTCTTTGAGTTAATCCTAACTGCTAAATTATCATTTCAGATACTATATATTTGACAAAGCGAACTTTGGATATTTATCCTTCTGTGCGTAACATCAACTTAATGTCAGTGAATGCTAGTGATATACCCAACAGTTTTGCCAGGTTGGAAACTGATTATTCATCTTTACAAATAGATAGGAATATTTTGTGTTAATTAGAAGTAATGATAGATTTTTCCCTGTTTTTTTTTAAAGTATATTCCATATGAAGTTGTCCTGTAGCTTTTAACAGACTTTGATTGACAGCTTTGAATAACTCTAGGGAGTTGGCTCAGAGGAATAACACTCAAATAAAGCAAAACATAAATATTATTACCAAAACTATTCATCTCAACTGCTTCATCAAAATTAATTCAGCTTTTCAAACTGCGAGTAACTGTCTAATAAAGAGTTAGCTGATTCACACAGTCTGTGAACATTCAATCAGGATGGAATAATGTTGCAGTATTATTGAAATAAACATAAACCTTTTAGTAACCTGCCAGGGGATCCTGATAGATTATTTTCATTGAATTTCTAATTGCAGTGAAGCTGCCATTGTTGTCTAAAGTGAAAATAGTGACTGTAAATATGGTCTAATTGTGTGTTTCCTTGATAAATTAATATAGCAGACCCCAAACAGATAGTATAGTAAAGAGGTAAATAAGTGTTTTATTTTTAAAAAAATTAATACACAGTAGACTCCTTACTGTTTCTCAAAAACCACCTTGTATCATTAAGTAAACAGTAGAAATTAATGCAATTTTGATTTGGTATTTCTATTCCATTTTCAGTTTTCTGTGAACATTTGTCCAAGCACATTTTTGTTCACATGACCATTTGTGGACTGAATACGTACATAATTATTTGCTCTGGAAGTGCTCATATGGTCATCTTGGTATTTATTCACAGACTTGTGTGTTGGAATGCCATCGAAACAGAACCAATACAATGTGACCTGGGTAACCAGAATAAAATCACAGATATATTATGCTGTTATGGTTCCTCTCAATTAATTAGCCTCTTAAGGTTGGTCTATGCACCTCCACCTTATCATGTTTCTCTGACTGTATAAATATCTGTCTACTGTATGTTTCATTCCATGCATCTGATGAAGTGGGTTCTGACCCACGAAAGCTTATGCTGAAATAAATTTGTTAGTCTCTAAGGTGCTACAAGTTTTTCTTTCTTATTTTCGTTTTGCTGACACAGACTAACACGGCTACTACACTGAAACCTAACAGATATATTAGTTACTCATCTGAATACTCACAGCAGATCATTTGTGAGCAATCAATTGGCAGAAATTAGGTTGTACAAAAGGCTTGTTAAATAATTGCAATTAGAGAACCAATTAATAACAGTCAATCTGTTTGCAGGCAGTTCACAACAAGTAAAAGAGAATTTTGCCTAATGAACTAACCATCCATTGTGAATTGCTTGCCCATCTGAGTGATAGGCACTCTGCAAAGAAAGTCCATAAGTAAAGTGTTGAACTAGTTTGTAGATTAAAGGCTGAAAATCTAATGTGATGCCTCCTCCACCCTTAGCCCAGGGCTACACTAGGGGAGGGGGTCGATCTACGATACGCAACTTCAGCTACGGGAATAGCGTAGCTGAAGTAGGCGTATCGTAATCGACTTACCTGGCGATGAGGACGGCGGCGAGTCGATCGCTGCCGCTCCCCCGTCGACTCCGCTTCCGCCTTTCGATGAGGTGGATTGCCGGCGCCGACGGGGAGCGCGATCGGGGATCGATTAATCGCGTCTTAACGAGACGCGAAAAATCGATCCCCGATAGATCGATTGCTACCCGCCGATCCGGCGGGTAGTGAAGACCTGCCTTTAGTGTTGAAGGCTTTCAGCAGGCTCGCCTGGGTAAGTAAGTATAAGTAAATGTCACCCTCAGTTATGCAGGCACTTCCACAGGGGATATAGACAATCATTACCACATTGTCTCACCTACTGACTGATAAGCAAGGTGCCTTAAAAAAATCTTAGCTAAAATAGCTCCCTTTTTTACTGAGACCAGGCAATTTCAGAGAGATTGGCACTTGGCTTTCCAATGACAGCACAAACACATGCACTTTCCAAGGGGGTGAGATTAAGATGTGTATGTTCTGTATGGCTGATAGCGAAAGTTTGTGTGTGAACGTAGAGTCCCTTTGATCTTATAGACAGGATGGCATTTCGCTTGGGCTCTGAATGTGGTAATTTTGTCTAAGTTTTGATACTATTTTGTCTGTCCATGAGTAGAACATTACATAGAAAAGATGGTCCAAATCTTCTGCTCTGTACCCAGCCTGACTTTTTTGGCGGGGAGGTGAGGAGGGGGAACTCAGGGGTATCTTTGTGAAGCATGGGAGGAACACTTCCCAATAGGTGTTGGAGCAACTGTGCATGCACTCCTGGAGCTCTGCAGCTGCAGCAGTCACTGCTGCCCTTGTGTGTCCTCATCATGAGTGGGGAAATAGGGTGGGAGGATCCATGTGACAGCAATCCTCTGTCCCTGCTCCACACTGGCACATTTTTCCTCATGTCAGAGGCCAGTCTATTGATGCTTATACTCAAGTACACTAGTGCTAATTTGACCTAAAGCTGTGTAATGGTGAACCCAGCCATTCTGTGCCCATATTCCCTCTTTTTATCCTTTAATTTTTCTACCACACAAAATTTCTTTTATCCTGAATAATGTCCTATGGACTCAGAATATTCTTTCTTAATTGATCTATATTTCCTAATCTATTTTGCTGTCTTCAGTAGAGTTTTATCACTACTATCGGTGCTGAATTTGGCACATTGACTGAAGAAGACCAAGACTTAGAAAAAACAATTAAATCAATATGATGTTTTGTTTGATTGTTCTGTCATTTAATATAATAGGAAGAAAATAAATAAGATACATTGTTTACTTGGATCCTTTCTGCTGTTTGCCTCTGTTGGTATGGAAACTTATTACACCATGGATAGATTGCATTTTTTTGACAGTCTCCATATCAAAGACAATTTTCAAATGATACTTGTTAAAAGTTTTCACTCTCAATTATCAGAGCACGCCTTTCATCTACAGGAGCAGTTACTGTATTATTACTTCAAATAATTTCATATTAATTGATCATGACCCACAGCTGGTGATACACACTAAACTATTATTGAAATATATATATATATATAAGAAAGGCTTCTTTAGTGATTATAAATTTGTTCTTGTGGGTTCAAAGAAAAAATAATTGTTAGGGGAAAAAGCAGCTGAAATCAGAAACTGGTACAAGCCTGCCTTGGGATACATGAGAAATCAAGAAAGCTACCTGTCAGATGATCTTATCCATGCCCACCCAATGTAGTCTAGTTTAAAATGACTCATGTGATAAGGCTTTAATTAGAGCTAACTGTGAAATGGAATATCCATCCCATGGAAAATTTTGAGGAAAAAAATCATCCTAATTTAGGACCAAAAATCACAAAAATTTGGGGGCATGCGGGTGAGTAATTCTGAAAACTTCCATTTTGGGAGACTATTCCACTCCCTAGACTACACTAAATGAATTACTCGAATTTCTTTGGGTTTACACCCTTCATATATTTGTATAGTGTTATATCCAATTCCGTTAGTCCCTGCTTTAGCAAGGTACTTACAGACATGCTTAACTTTAAGCATGTACATCGTTCCATTGACTTCACGTATACATGCTTAAAGCTAGACATGTACTTAAGTACACTGATAAATCACAGGCTAAATTGTAGGGCTTGTCTACACTCAAAACACTACAGTGAGCTGCGCTGCTTTAGAACTTCAGCGTAGACACTACCTACGTCAACAAGAGGGGTTCTCCTATCGGCATAGGTAATCCACCTCTCTGAGAGCTGATAGTGGTCGACAGGAGAATTCTTTTGTAGACTAGTGCTCTCTACGGAGAGACGTAGGTCAGCTTAACAAAGCTGCTCAGGGGTGTTTTAATATTTTTAATAGGCGTGTCCTACAGTTTCTTCTATTAGATGATGAGGGACTTTCTTGGATTTGTAGTCATCCAGGAGAGTATTATAAATGGTGGATGGACTCATTGGGAGACCTGTGGGATAGGACCAAGAATATCTAATTACCACTAACAACAAAACTAGAGTTTATTTAAGTAAGGAAGTAACCAGACATTTGGATATTGGCTGAAGCTGTAACTTTTACAAAATGAACAATATTACAGTCCAGAGTGGCTAAATTTGTTCACTTCCTTGCAATGCATCTTTAGATTAAACTTTATTTTCATCTGAGACAGTCATAGATAATTCCCAGGCTGGAGTGTTATCCCTTCCCAAATAGCTGTATTTAGGTCCCTGCCACTGGACTGAAATTCCTCTAAATAATTTAATGGCAGTAAAATAACTTTAGAAGATTAACCAAATGACTTTATTAAACAACTGCCGTTGGGTTAAAATGTGTTCAATGAACCACTAATCTCCAAATGCTCTACAGGATATTCATGTTCAGTAGGTTCTAGCATGAAGACAGTCTTCCAGGGCAACTTAAAATGTTGTAAGTGCTGCCACTTAGGTGAGAGAGCTAAAAACACAGGTATATGTAAGTTTGAGTTTTAAATTAGTTTAGTATGAGGGAGAATTAACCTGCTGTTAATCATAAATACCTGGAACTATTTGATATGCAGAAAGTTTTAATTGCCATAGTGCTTACCCCTCAGGAAGAACTGGGAAAGGCAGATAATAGGATCCCTTTTATTAGACCAACCAGAAAATTCAAACTCCCAAGCTCTCAGGTCTCTCTCTTCAGGTATTAACAGTTATATGAAAAGCAAACTTTCTGTAACACGGGCTATGCTGATATTTTTAAAATTTCATTATTTAACATGTGCTAAAGTGTGCTAGGTATATTGGAGATAGGGTGACTAAATCAGTGTGAAAAAATCGGGACGGGAGTGCTGGGTAATAGGCATCTATATAAGAAAAAGCTCCGAATATCTGGACTGTCCCTTTAAAATCGGGACATCTGGTCACCCTAATTAGAGACAAAGGGAAAACATTCATGCCCCAAGGAGATAACAGTCTAAATAAACAATGAACAGACAAAAAAAATGGGGAAAGGAGGCAACAGAAAGCAGAAGAATTGCCGAGATAATTTTAACATGTGTCATGGTAGTTCCAGGACAGTTTGATTTTAATTGATTTTTCTAACATCAATATACTTAACACTTCAACGAGGGAAGGCTGGTTATTATAGAGCTTTGTGAAAACTGTTTTTTTTTAATGGAGAATATGAGAAGACTGGGTCAGACAGGGGATTTGACAGTGAGACAGTCAGACACAGTCTCACTGTGGCAGTATTTGCCCAGTGAGACAGGATATACCGGATGGCTGGTATGTGTATAGAGGCTGATACCAGGTGTAAAGGGTGATCTCACATATTGTATGTAATGAAGAAAAGTTCTGTTTTGCATTGTGCACGCTAGCAGAACTCAGCAATAATGTCATCACCCTTCTGTTTTGAGACAATCATCTGACTAATAGGTAGATAAATTATGAAGACTTTAATTGTTTTAAACATTTACATTTTAATTATGAATCAATGGAAGCTCAAACCCATTAGTTCTACCATGTATTTCTTCAACAACTTTTATTCTTTTCATTTTTGGCAGCTTCAGGAAACCAGTTGTGCCTTTCCTTTGGGCATAATTTTCAAAGAGCCACCCTTTTGTATTTAAACAAATTGAGCAAATTTTTGTGCATACTGGAATTTATTTCCTATAAAGTACCTAGGTACCTTGGTTGTCAGGGTCATGGTTTTCCATGAGTTTGGTAGTTATTTTTTATATATACATATATTAGCTGGGAGGTAGATTTTCCAAGTATACTATCTTTTTGGCTGCCAACAGAATAGCAAAGTTTGACCAATCAGTAATGTTCCTGAACCTTCAAGAATATCTCTGAATATTGAAGACAGAGTGCTTGCAAAAAATAAGAGCTGTAGGGTACCACCGGGAGAACGTGTGTCAATGGAGCAGTAAATAAGCATTCTCATTTGCTCTGCGGAATCTCATTAGAAGTTGGAATTATTAACTAGATAGAACATCTAATCAATGACCATTTTTTGAGGAAAAAGCTGTGTTTAGTTATCAGGAAAAGAGACATTTAAAATTTGGCCCTGTACAAATTGGTGCTTCCACAAAAACACAGCATTTTCTGTGGAAGTTCCTAGAGCACCAAAATTCTGCACTGGCTACAAAAATTTCAAGACAGATTTTTGAGTGCATTTTTTTTTTAGTTTTACCTAGGTTGATTGGGACTGGACACATTATATTGGTTCTGCTTCTCTGTCAAGCTGAGTATCCCCTCTGTCCTCAGAAGAGGAATTTTGTTTAAACCAAAGTAATTATGTGACAGAGAAAGTTTTTAGTTAAGCTACCCTCTGCACGGTAGACAAAAGTATTGTCTGTCTTGATTTTCCTATTAAAATAATGCACATTCTGGGAACTATTTGTTGTTCAGGTTCTTGGAGAATCCATAAGCCTCCTGTTGATTTTGATTATTTACAGTTTCAGTAAAGTAAAGCAGCCATTTTAGTCTCGAAGAAAGATCAAAGAGCCATATACCCCTGAAGGCTAGTATAACCAGGGAGCTGTTGCATTTTCCTGTTATTGATAGTATTTTATATTTCTCAACAGTTATATTCCATGGGCAATCTTTCTCTGCGAATTTCTTCTGATGTGCCTACATCTTTATAGAGACCTGGGCCCAATCCTGTAACACCATCTGACACCCCTGCAACCTGTGTAAAGCTGTATTACAGTAAATAAGTCTCTGTATAAATGCAGGGACTTGGGCTAACAGATTGAATGGCAGGGTGTTAGCTAAAGTCCAAAACTGCATCCCGGCTCATAAATACAAATAGCATATACTACATTTCGGCCATTGTCATTTGTAATTATCTCAATGCCTGCATGACCAGGGAAATTTCACTTCTAAATTTATGCTAAGGCCCCATTATAAGAAAACACATGTTCTTTTCTTCATATTCTTGTCATCACAAAATACTTATAATCAAAATATCAGGCACACAGGCCAAATTTCAGATGGGAAGACTATCATGGCATTAATGGGAACATTATTTGTGTTGTGAAAGTTTCCCTGAAATATTTGTGCCACTTTTGCACAGCACTAATGTGTGTGTGTGTGTGTGTGTTTTCTCTCCAGTATCTAGTTACCCTGTTAGTTATCCTGTTGCTTCATATTACTCAAACTATTGTTTGTTAATATAGCCAGTTGATCTCAGAAGATCAGAGATCTGTTACTCAGAACTTTAAAATCAACTTTTGGGTTGAGATCCTCAGCCCATGCTGGACACTTTATGCTGGCAAAAAAATGGGGGAACAGCATAAAGAGACCCTAAAATCCCCAGGAGTGAGTAGCGGAGGAGTCCCCCAACACAGATACTGCAGTGGATAGCCATAAGGTTGACGTCCAAGGATTCCATAGCAAGTCCCAGCAGGTAAGGAGTGTGCTGACTGTGGGACTGGGAGCAAGAGAGGATGGGGCAACATCATGCAGTACTACAAAGTTCTGGTTTGCACTGACGCCCATAGAGCAGCCCAGGGATGCTTCTGTCACGTAGACAGGCCCCCGGCATTGATGAATTGATGCCAGGAGCCTCTGCAGTCCCTGGAACAGTCCAGGATTGGAGCATGCAAAAGTGGCTTAAAGCCACTTTAACCCTGTCATCCCTTTGGACTGCGAGTTTAAAGGTGCTTTACTTAATTTCTCAAATGGCTTCTTCAATATGTCTACATCAAATCCACGGAACATAGCAACACTACTTTATGGGGAATCAATTCTGTAGATTACATGGGGATTTTTTGGGTAGAACCACATTGTATAAGCACCGTCAAGGCATCAAAGCTCACCTTTTCAGTCTTTTATGTGTGTGGTTTGTTCATCAAAAACAGCTGAAATTCTTAGGCAACTAAAATATAAGTTTGATATTTTTCCTCAAAAAATGGCTTAGTTTAGTTCTTATTGCGAAAGCATAAAATTAAGGCTGTCTTACTCCTGAGGAAAAAAACAAAACAAAACAAATGCATTTTTAATGGCTTATGTTAAGTCTGCCTGTTTAACATGTCTGAAAGAATTTGTAATATTATGTCAAATAAGCAATTTTAAATGTTAGGATGCTCAGTCTAAGTTTTAGAGAATCACTTTGGAAATGTTTCAAAGTTTATCATTAGGAAAAATAACCATTCAGTGGTCGCTGGAGCTGGGGATCTCTCTTTTTGGTGTACGGTGTCTGCTCTTGACATGCAGCATTGAAGTTAAGTATATTATTCATGCTGTAGTCATTGTTAGGTCTGAATACAACACTACAGAATTTGGGGGCTGTTTTGCAAGGCAATAAAGATTTATTAATACAAATATCTTTTATATAGCGCCCTTCAATTGGAAGGATTCCCAAGCAGTTTACAAATCATATATGGAGAAAAATCACTTCTTCCAATCCTGAAGGCCCATCACGTCTGAAGTAGAAAACAGCAAACAGCTACATTACATTGCCAGAGCCTACAACTTTTGAGAAGATCTGCAGCAATTCCCTGCAGGGAAGAGTACACTTCTTCAGTGCATGTAATCTCTTCCTGCACAATCAACCTCTCATAATCCAAATCAATCCAAACCCTTGTTCCTTCATCATAATCCCCTCTGACTCTCATTTTTCCCTCGACCCAGTTTTCTCTCCACTCTATCCCCCTCCCCAGCTGTCCTTTCCAGACTCCCTATGTCTCCTTTCTCAGTGCTCCCTCCACTACTTCTTACATTCCCCATTCCCCAGTCATCTCTCCTCTTTCTCTTTTCCATATCTCTCTCTTCCACAGTAATGGAATGCTAAACTAGGCATTGTGTGTAGATTACTTTATTTAAGTTAAATTTATCCATACCTGGCAGAGCATTAAAGGATCTTATAGTGAACTCATCTGGTGTGTATCTGCCTGAGAAGTAAGCTCTCTAGTCAGATGATATCTGATACAGAAGCTGATCTGCTAGTAGCAGCTCTGCAACCTACCATGTACAAGAAGTATATGACACCTATCATCCTTTCAGGATCTCCTCATCCTCTCCCGCAGTCCTCCCTGATAAAAACCAACCGGAGATGATGTTCCTAAGTGCCCTCTGAACCTGGCAAGATAAAGTCCTAAGCAGACCTTATGATTTCATATTTGTAATATGAGAGGTTAAGGTAAACCAGTGCTTAAAATGACAAAATGCAAAATATTGACTGCATGGCAGAGTGTATGTATGTTAGCAGCACAATAGTTAGTTTATTGATCTTTAAACTTAGCTACAAATCAGTCTCAGTCTGCCTGCAAAAAGATGCACTTGATACAGGGAATTTTGGGTTGGATTGCTGCTCTTCCAGCAGCAAATCAGCACCAGTTGAAGGACCCAAAGCTTGTTTTGGGGCCAGGGAGAGGGATAGAGCTCAGAGAGAAGCTGATCAAAAGGCTCTATTAATATTCAAAAAATACCCAGACTTTTGGATGCTTATCCAAACTGACTCTCCAAACCTTTTGGGGCTTCTCCATTGTTATTAACAGTTAGAAATCTTTGTACCAGGGAAATTTGTAGTATCTGATAGCCACAGTCAACCACCTAATATATTTGCAGATCTTTTCACTAACAGTATTGGATCCCAAAAGTGTTTTGCCAGAAATGACTGCTTTTTAAAACTAAAAACTTACTTTTTAAGATGAGAATTAAAAACCAAAATGATTTCTGAATTGTGACAGATTGCAGAAGAGAGTTCCACCACCAAGAGAAATCATAGCTGAAGGCTCTGCATACGTTAGTCACCATATGCTTACAGTTCAGAATGCAAATCCCTTTTGGGAGTAACTCAATAACATTTAAAGTCACTATAGCTTTGGGTTCCTTTATATCATAATAATGCTTTTCAAACAAAAACATTTTTTAGTAGTTCACCTCTGTGTCACTTATTCCTTCCCTCTGTTCATTTTAAATCTCGTTTTGGGTTATAGCCAATTCTCAGATGAATTGTTTGGCCTTTTCATAAACACAGACCCTCTGGTTCAGCTCCATGTGGTTACTATCTACAAAAAGTCTGTATTGGTTTCATACTAAGTTAGCCTCAAAGACATTTTTCATTCAGAAACTTTTAATTTATTTTTGTTGCAAAATTTGCATTGGATAATGAAATCAACAATATATTTCTCCTTTCATCAAAACTATCATTTATATCATCGTGTGGTCTTTTTGTTCCAAACAGTGTGACTCATGCATTGTGTCTTCAGGTACCATCACTTTTACTTTTATGATACCAACACTTGGGACTTGGTCCTGATCTTGGGTCTGAACTACAGAGCTTCAAAATGTGAAATACATTATGCATTTAATGGACTTCTAGTAATCTCTTCCTTAAAATGTTGAAGAAAAACAATTGTGTCATTCTTCTTGGATCACTGATTGCTAAGGCCCAACAGGAAATGGAGATAATTACCTTTTCCATGTTGTTTCTTAGATGGACCCATTCCCTTTTGTTTCCCTTCTCTCCTCCTAACCTGTGTTCCCCAACTGGCATTGCAAAGCAGTTTGGAAAATGTGTCTTGGGTGTTGTATTGGGGAGATATCTCATCAATTTTGAAGGCCTTTGAAATGGGAGAGGAACGCTCAGATTTTCTTGACCTGGATTTATGCATCATACCATAGTACAATGGAAAGTCACCTCTCTCTGTCTACTCCCATAGCCCCTATCACTATAGTATCTGAGCAACTCACAAATATTAATTTCTCCTTCACAACACCCCTTTCAGGTAAGAAATTATCATCCCTGTTTTACAAATAGGGAACTAAACCACTGAGAGGCTGTTGACTTGCAGAAGGTCACAAAGGAAGTCCACAACAGAACCAGGAGCTGAAACCAGGTCCTTCTGAGTCCACCAGAGTGATTTAATCGTAAGACCATCCTTCTTCTCTATGTTCATAATTACTAAGTCTCTATGGTTCCCATTTGTCAGTGGGAGCGCTCTTTGTTCAGCACCTTTGAAAATCAGCCCACAAATCTGTTTGTATCTTTTCTCCAGATAAGATATTTACCTCACACAAGTATCAATAGCATAGCCTTTTGATTACTGCAAAGCTAGTACCAATTTACTGTCATTCCCATTTATTACCATGCAAATTTATGAATGAGAGTGAATTCATCTCACTACAGAAGTGAAACTGTTGTTAGACCACTCACACTATGTGCAAATCCACCTGGTGCAGAAGGGGACCACTACTTCAGCTGGCTGCCCGAGTGTGTATTTGGACAGTTCCCAGGATCATAATCATATATGTGTAATCTGTTGTAAAAACAGAAGGAGGTAATCTTCCAACAGTTGGACTAAGGTTGTGCTTGTGCTGAAGGCTTGCAGTGAGAACATTGAGACTTGGCGACTTAGGGCACAAGAAGTGGAAGTCTGTAGCCCTGAGTTCTCATCCTTGTTCCAATATTGACTTTCTATTTGACCTTAAGCAAGTCCTTTAATCTTTCTGTCTCTGTTTCCCAACTGAAAACAGAGGCAATAACTTACTTGTGTGTTTCTCTGCACTGATTCATTACTTAATATTTGCACAATGCTTTGAATATATAAAGCGCTGTGTAAGTACGATTATTAGATGATACTACAGTTTGGCTGAGCAGAGAGCAGTACTGCTCAGGAGACATCAAAATCCTTCTTTGTATGCTAGCTCTATTGCTTTTCACAGAGTTGGATGCTGGAGGGGAGTTTTGATACTGTCAGGGTATGTAAACTGAGAAGGATTGGAAAAGAGAGACTGGCAAAAATCGTTTTTTTGCAGAGAGAGAGAGAGAGGGAGAGAGAGAGGAGCAATGTTTCAAAGAAAACAATAGAGAAGGTACACACAGTAGCAATGGATATTGGAGGCTCAGCTGGAAGGCACAGTGTAATGGTCTAAATATCAGATTTGAAATAATTAGTTTATCTTCCACAGGCTTGAGTTTAGGCAGAATTTAGGCAAACTCTTCACCTTCAAGGTAGACAAGTTTAGTTACATTAACTATGGTTCATGGATTTTCAAATTAGCTTAAAAAACTGAGGCTGTTTTCCCTCCCTTCATTCACTATTGTGCTGAATTCTTTTTAGTGTTCTGGTTGTCCGTTGTGTTCCACGCCAGAAGCAGTATGCTGATGCCGTATGTGTATTCATTGTGAAAAAGTTGGAGTACTTTGGGATAACAAGTGCTATATAGAAGTAAAATGTTATTACAATAACAATTGGGACACACTGAAGATGAATGGTTTCAGTGTAGTAGCCGTGTTAGTCTGTGTCAGCAAAAAGAAAATAAGAAAGAAATACTTGTGGCACCTTAGAGACTAACAAATTTATTTCAGCATAAGCTTTTGTGGGTTAGAACCCACTTCATCAGACTCATGAAGATGAATGGTTGCTTTATTGGATATATTCCAGGAAACTGACTATTTGGCAGACTTGGAAGGATTAGAATTTTATCAATATATGTGGGCAAATTGTTTCCCCGTACACATACAAACTGCAACAAAATTATTTCTGTTGATGATAATTGAACTTACAGATAGACAAAGTAAGAAAATTGCTGCTTGAAGACTTATTAGATTTTTATTTAAGGTTATTTACTTTGTATATTTTATGTGATGTTGACAATCTGAGCTTTAATGGTTATAAAGCCTCAACTTTTTAAATGTCAACACCTATTGTCATTAAATAATTATCTGACCCCACCCCATAATTTCCTGCAAATGTAAATTGATAAAAATATTTTTAAAAGGCTCACAACCCATAATTGTATGCAACAGTGAAAATTTCAATTGATAAATAATGCTTAAAAATAAACATTAATATTACCTATCAAAGTATATATATATATATATATATATATATATATAAATATGAATATATATTTTATTTTATATATATAAAATATATATATAAAAAATATGAATTCTGCCAAGCCTAACTATTAGTAGCGAATGGTAGTGACTACCACATAAACTGGATGGTACTGGCATAAATTCTATTCCATGGGGATATATTTAGCTAATTGTTAAATCAGTGCCAAATTCTAAGTTCCAAATTAAGTTATAGCTTCTTTGTATAGTAACAACAACAACGAAAACCACTGCAGAGCCAATGTATCTATGTGAACATGAGCTGGAAGTGCATTACCAACAGAAGATTTAACTACTTTCTAATTGCAAACTTAAACTGTACTCTCCTTTATATCTGTGCAACCCCTCAACTGAACAGCATAATACTGTTTAATAAGATGCATTTAAGTAGAGCTATATGTTAAATGGTATTTAAATAGGTATGAAATTCCAAGCCCTAGACTTACTCCAGAAGTAATGGTGGGCAGAACTTAGTTAACCATTTTGTCGACGATGCCTTCAAGTAAATTCTCCCATACCCATATTGGGTCTGCAGTATGAACAGGACTGAAAAGTAATGACTTATTTTTGTCACTAAACTGAGTAAGTATGACTGCAGAAGGGGCAAATATGTTAATGGTGCATTTTCTAAGAAAGTCACTTAATATTATACTACATGCATTTGATATGATGGCAATTTCTTGAGTACTTCCTCAAGCAACAATACCCAAAAGAATAGAAAATCAAGCTCCCCAGCCTATGTCACTTACCTCTTAGCCCTCATTGGGTATTCTGTGTGAGCAGAGAAACAGATATTAGCATCTGCAGAAGAAGCAGATTCTACTAGACTAGATATTTCTTTTTATTGCGTACCTCATACATACATGCAATGGTGATGATTGCATTATAAATGAAGACATCTGTATGCTTCAGTATGGAGCATCAGAAAGGGAGTATGGTCAACAGGAAAAGTGGAGGACCCTCTCATCATCTGCCTGCTACAGCGCTTGTTGCACAGAGCTGAAGGTAACACGAGAAGCAATAGCTCCAAGTTGGTGGAATGTGACTTCCAGAATTAAAGGAATGTAGAGAATCCCGTGCCTCATTGAAAGATAGTAGACCTAAGACCCAACAGCATGAAGATTCCAAACTCTGTATCAACCACCACAAAGCTCTAAGTCAATAATATTTTTCAAGGTGTTACTGAGCTAGTATTTTAAAAAGCTGTCTATTATTCTCCCCTGCCTCCACCATGGATATATATTTACAACATTATCTCCTACTTAACTAAATATTTTGTCTACTAATAGAATATATTGTAATATTTATGTCTTGATAAGTAGGCTTAATAGAATCATATTTAATTTCATATTGAAAGCACCAAAACCATTTAACTGTAGTCCTAGAACAATTCTCATGATAGGATGAAAAAGAATGTTTAAATTACATATCAAGTTGAGAACAGTCCAGGTTTAGATCCCCCCTGTTCTTGATTTCCTCCCACCTGTAGTCTGGAAAACCACTAAATCAGGTGACAGGAAGTTGAGAGCAAGGCCTTTTGGGAAGAGAAAAGCAGGATGAAAGACAGCTTCCCTGCCTCAGTTAGAGGAATAACCGTGTGTTAGGAGACTTTGTAGTGATGGGGGAAGGATCAGTTGTGCTCCTCTGCAAAGCTGAGCGGAGCTGGAGGCCAGAAATAGCATCGAGTTTCTGAAAGTTTCACTATGAAGGATAGGGAAGAGGCCTGTGGAAAGAATAGCAGCTTGCTCAGTAAAGAACTGGGATCAGAGTCTTACTCCAGGGACTGGGGACAGATCTGGCAATTTTCTCTGAAGAGAACAGTAGTAAATATCAGGCTCCAGAGAAAAAGAAAAAGAGGCACTTCATGGAGGACTGATAGGAAGAGCTGGGGAGAAAATGTGAACAGGGAGAACATAGAACGTAGCCTGGGGAACAGTGAAGCAGGATGAGTTTTTGAATGAAGTTGATAACTACTTCCTGGTTTAGGGTCCTTGTGGGGAGACTGGGATAGAGGGAGGGCCCAGACTCCCCTATTGTGCCACCTTTGGAGGTGACCAAATGGTGAAGGACTTTGGGAAATCCCTGTCATCTAGGGGGTAAAAAGACTGTTTAGCTTGAGAAGGCAAAGGATTATGTAACCCCCAAATCTAAAGGGCTTAAGAACACAAGAACAGCCATACTGGGTCAGACCAAAAGTCCATCTAGCCCAGTATCCTGTCTTCCGACAGTGGCCAATGCCAAGTGCTCCAGAATGAATAAAGAGTTAATCATCAAGTGTTCCATCCCCTGGTGCCCATTCACAGCTTCTGGCAAACAGAGGCTAGGGACACTATCCCTGCCCATCCTGGCTAATAGCCATTGATGGACTTATCCTCCATCTTTTTTGAACCCTGTTATAGTCTTGGCCTTCACAACATCCTCTGGCAAAGAGTTCCACAGACTGACTGTGTGTTGTGTGAAAAAAACAGTTTCTTTTGTTTGTTTTAAACCTGCTGCATATTAATTTCATTTGATGACCCCTAGGAACCTTGGTTGTGGAAGGCCTGTTTTGTTTATGTTTAGGCTTTTGTTTATCCTGTAAAGGGAGGACTTATACTTTGGCCAGAGTGCCAAGCTGCCAATGTACGAGAGGGAGATCGTCTCCTGTGATGAAACTGAGGCATGACCATGCAGCTGGAAATGGAGAGGTAAGTCATATGCAGATACCACCACTATGTCATCTCCCTTTTACAGTAATACATATGAATGCAGTATATTTACTTAGGTTTTGATAGTAGCATTCACAAGTAATGTTAACTGATAGGTAATTGAAAATGGAAATTGTCACCTTTTGGTTTGCTTTTATAAGCTGTCTACATAGCCTATTGTGGTAATAAAGTAAGCCATAATTTCCAAACTTGACTAACTTCCATTCCATATATAGGCTTCTCAATAAGTGAACTGGTTTTCACATGCAATGTGCACATGCAGCTCATATCAACTGCAGATGTGTTAAGCACATCTGAAAACCAGCTGGCTTTATATAGGAGCCTAAATGGGTTTAAGAGCCAAAATGTAGAGACACAAATTCTGCAGTTTGTCCTAGAAGATATGTCTGTAAAATTAGTTCATAAATTTTGCTGAGTTCCTTGGGATTCTTGAAGCAGAGATATATAGTTGTTTACTTGGCTGTGATTTAAGATGATCAGTACACTCTCTGAGCTTGGGTTGAAATACTATCAATCATGTGTCAGCATATATAATGGTAGAAATGCACACCAGGAGTGAAAGCCAATCAACTTATTCTCATCTCTTACAGAAAATTATTTTAAAATGGTCAGCTGTTTTACTCTCCTAATAGTGTTTGGAATAATAGTTAAAAATAACTAGCTAAATAAAAAACAACACACCAGCCTGGGTTACCACTGCTGAACATATAAAAACAGATTATGATGCTGTTCATTTGTACAGTGCCAAAAGTGTGCATGATACTGTCAGGACAAATGTGGTAATGGTGGGGGTTGGGGGAGAATTCTTGGGAAGATCCTGATCCTTTAGACCCTCTGTAAATGAAACTTCCACTGAAGCCAATGCATACAGAGTTCTGCATATAAACAGTGCCAGATTCTGCTCCCACTGAAATTCATGGCACTCTAGCCATTAACGTCTATGGGAGCAGGATCCAGGCTTTAGGAGGTCAATTTTTCAAAAGTGCCTAAGAAAACCCAGTGGGACTTGGGCTCCTAAATCACTTTAGGAATGTTTGAAAATATACTTCTTACATTGTACTTAGGAAGTAACTGAAAAATACCGAGTCTAAAGTGTCTAATATTTTACCTGTGATTGACAGTAGGAAATATTTCAACAACATATGGGGCTAGATTTGCTAAGGGTACGTCTACACTACAGAATTAGGTCGAAATTATAGAAGTCGATATTTTAAAACCCGAATTTATGGAATCGATTGTGTGTGTCCCCACTAAAGAGCATTAAGACCATGAGGTCAACGGACTGTGTCCACAGTAGCGGGGCTAGCACCAACTTTCGGAGCGTTGCATTGCGGATAGCTATCCCACAGTTCCCACAGTCTCCGCCGCCCATTGGAATTCTGGGTTGCGATCCCAAAGCCTGATGGGGCAGAAAACATTGTCACTGGTGGTTCTGGGTACATGTCGTCAAGCCATCAAACGTCCCTCCCTCCTCCGTGGAAGCAATCTTTTTCGCGCCTTTTTTCCGGGGCTTACGGGGTTTCCGGGTTTGCTATGGAAGCCTGCTCAGCTCACAATTACCGTACATCTCCAGCGTACGCCTGGACATTAGGTCCAGTGGGGATTCAGTCATGCTGTAATATGGGCAGAGGGGTAGCTCAGCGTTCTGAGTGTTGGGCCACTAAACCTGGGGTTGCGAGTTCGATCCTTGAGGGGGCCATTCTGCCTGAGGCTGGTAGTTGCGGGACTACACAGCATAAGCTCCTTGCCTTCTAGCTGCAGATGGTGTAATAGGCCATAAATGATCATAGTCACGGGACTACACAGCTGCAGATTGTACAATATGCTTGAAATTCGTGTGCTCCTGGCTGGCGGCCTATGGTGTGGCTGGCTGGGGGCGCTTGGACATAAATGGGAGTGACCAGAGTGACTCTGGTAATTCTCTTTTTTACGTTTTGTTTAAGGGAGATTCAGTACTGCCTGGAACACGGGCAGAGGGATAGCTCAGCGGTCTGAGCGTTGGCCCGCTAAACCCAGGGTTGCGAGTTCAATCCTTGAGGGGGCCAGGAGATGATGATGGATATCAAGCCTATTGAACCAACTGCTGCTAGAAGGGAAGGTGCCTAACCCTTGCTTCCCGGCATATTGCACCATCTGCTGTTAGAAGGAAAGGAGCCTAACCCTTGCTCCCCCCTCCCTCCAAGAAAGCAGCGGAGGGGGGAGCCCAAAATCCTTTCGCGCCTTTTTTCATGCGGGCGCCGTATTGCTGACACCATTCTTATCCACCCGCCGCTTCTGCTCCCACTCTGCTGTCCTGCAGACACCATACTAGGGAAAGCATGGAGCCCGGTCAGATCACCGCAGCTGTTATCGCCGTTATGAACACCACGCGCATTGTCCAGGAGTATATGGAGAACAAGATCCAGGAGCAGCTACAGCAGGCGAGGAGGCGACGGCAGCGCCCTGAGGACAGTGATGAGGACATGGACACAGACCTCGCTCAAAAAAGGCCCCCCCGCAAGGTGGACATCATGGTGGTAATGGGACTTGTTGATACAGTGGAACGCTGATTCTGGGCCTGGGAAACAAGCACACACTGGTGGGACCACATAGTGCTGCAGGTCTGGGATGAATCCCAGCAGCTGTGAAACTTTCGCATGCGTAAGGGCACTTTCATGGAACTTTGTGAGTTGCTTTCCCCTGTCCTGAAGCACCAGAACACCAAGATGAGAGCAGCCCTCACAGTAGAGAAGCGACTGGCGATAGCCCTGTGGAAGTTTGCAATGCCAGACAGCTACCGGTCAGTCGCGAATCAATTTGGAGTGGGAAAATCTACAGTGGGGGCTGTTGTGATGCAAGTAGCCAGGGCGATCACCGAGCTGCTGGTACCAAGGGTTGTGAGTCTGGGAAATGTGCAGCTCATACTGGATGGCTTTGCAGCAATGGGGTTCCCGAATTGTGGTGGGGCGATAGACGGAACCCATATCCCTATCTTGGCACCAGACCACCAAGCCAGCGAGTACATAAACCGAAAGGGTTACTTTTCAATAGTGCTGCAAGCACTGGTGGATCATAAGGGATGTTTCACCAACATCAACGTGAGATGGCCGGGAAAGGTACATGACGCTCGCATCTTCAGGAACTCTGGTCTGTTTCGGCTGCTGCAGCAAGGGACTTTCTTCCCAGACCAGAAAATAACCGTTGGGGATGTTGAGATGCCTATAGTTATCCTTGGGGACCCAGCCTACCCCTTAATGCCATGGCTCATGAAGCCATACACAGGTAGCCTGGACAGTAGTCAGGACCTTTTCAACTATAGGCTGAGCAAGTGCAGAATGGTGGTGGAATGTGCATTTGGACGTTTAAAGGCTCGCTGGCGAAGTTTTTTGACTAGGTTAGATCTCAGCGAAACCAATGTTCCCATTATTATTACTGCTTGCTGTGCGCTCCACAATATCTGTGAGAGTAAGGGGGAGACGTTTATGGTGGGGTGGGAGGTTGAGGCAAATCACCTGGCCGCTGGTTATGCACAGCCAGGCACCAGGGCTATTACAAGAGTACAGCAGGGTGCGTTGCGCATCAGGGAAGCTTTGAAAACCAGTTTCATGAATGGCCAGGATGCTGTGTGAAAGTTCTGTTTTTCCCCATTAATGAAAAGCCCCTCCCCTTGAATCACTCTACTTCCCTTTAACCAAACTGCCCTGCCCTCCCCACATCGGTCACCGCTTGCAGAGGCAATAAAGTCATTGTTGCTTAAAAATCATGCATTCTTTATTAATTCGTCAAACAAATAGGGGGAAATATGGGGGTAACTGCCACGGTCGCCTGGGATGGGTGGTGGAGGAAGGGAAGCACCAGGGTGGGTGGTGGAGGAGGGGAAGCACCAGGATGGGTGGTGGAGGAGGGGATGAGGGAAGGACAAGGACACACAGCACTTTAAAACTTATTGAATGCCAGCCTTTTGTTGCTTGGACTGTTCTCTTGGCTTGAGTGGTTGGGTGCACAGAGGCCGCCCAAACGCGTTCTTGGACGTCTCGGTGATGAGGTTATGGGACTCGGGGAGGAGGGCTGTTGGTTACACAGGGGCTGTAGCGGCGGTCTGGGCTCAGGCGGCCTTTCCTGAACCATACGCCTTTCCTCAGCCATAAGCCGGAGGATTTCCGTTTGATCCTCCAGTAGCCTCAGAATTGCATCCTGCCTTCTCTCAGCATGCTGACGCCACCTACTCTCTTCAGCACGCCACCTCTCCTCGTGATCAAATTGTGCCTTTCTGGACTCCAACAGTGTCTGCCTCCATGCGTTCTGCTGGGCAGTTTCAGTGTGGGAGGATTGCATGAGCTCTGAGAACATATCGTCTCGAGTTTGTTTGTTTTTTACTTCTAATCTTCGCTAGCCTCTGGGACGGTGATAAAAGGGGTGGCGTTGAAACATTTGCAGCTGCGGGAGGAAACAAATGGGAGAGGAGTAGTTTAGAAGACACATATTTAGAGAACAATGCTCCAAACATTACAAAGCACATGTGCATTTGGTCCAAGGTTGCACTTTGCCTCTTATATTGAGGGTCTGCCGGTTTGGTGTGAGAGATCACACAAGCAGGTCCGGCAGGCAACAGAATTCGGCTTGCAGGCAGCCATGGTAAGCCACAGTCTATAGGCTTCTTTAACCTTCATAACATGTGGGATTGTTTTCAAACAGCAACCCCCTCATTTCCCATAACAAACAGCCGTTGGGTTGGCCATTTAAAACGGGTTGGCAATTGAAAAGGGAGGGGCGGCGGTTTTCGGGTTAACGTGCAGCACGAACCTAATCGACACCCACCCCCCACACACAGACACACATCCAAGATGTTCGCTGTTCCCCCTCCCCCCACCGCGTGGGTCACAGCGGGGAAGATTTCCATTCAGCCACAGGCAAACAGCCCAGCAGGGACGGACCCCTCTGAATGCCCCCTTAATAAAATTCCCCTATTTCAACCAGGTGACCATGAATGATATCACTCTTCTGAGGATAACACAGAGAGATAAAGAACAGATGTTGCTTGAATGCCAGCAAACACCGGGACCATACGCCGCTTTGCATGCCATGATTCCAGACTACGTGCTACTGGCCTGGCGTGGTAGAGTGTGTTACCACGGAGCACAGGATAAGGCTGCCCTCCCCAGAAACCTTTTGCACAGGCTTTGGGAGTACATTCAGGAGATCTTTCTGGAGATGTCCCCGGAGGATTTCCACTCCATCCCCGAACATGTTAACAGACTTTTCCAGTAGCTGTAGTTGTACTGGCCGCAAATTAATCATTAAACACGCTTGCTTATAAAACACGTATTAATTTCACAGAGGTACAGTCACTAGAGGTCCCTTCTCCAGCATCAAGCACGCCTTGGGTGGGTTCGTAGGGTACTGGCTCCAGGGTGACAAAGAGTTCCTGGCTGTCGGGGAAAAGGGCTTCTCCGCTTCCTTGCTGTGTCTGTGCGCTATTTTCAGCATCATTATCATCATCTTCCTCTTCCCGAACATGCTCCTCAGTGGTTTCTGATAATCCACATACAGAGTCATACCACATGGGTGGGTCAGTGCTGGCTGCACCCCCTAGAATTGCATGCAGCTCATCATAGAAGCGGCATGTCTGGGGCTCTGACCCAGAGCGGCTGTTTGCATCTCTGGTTTTTTGGTAGGCTTGCCTGAGCTCCTTAATTTTCACGCGGCACTGTTGCACGTCCCTGTTGTAGCCTCTGTCCTGCATGCCCTTGGAGACTTTGGCATATGTATTGGCGTTTCTTCTTTTGGACCGTAGCTCTGCTAGCATGGTTTTGTCTCCCCATACAGCGATCAGATCGCGTACCTCATGCTCGGTCCATGCTGGAGCTCGTCTTCGGTTCTGGGACTCCATCATGGTCACCTCTGCTGATGAGATCTGCACTCACCTGCAGCTCACCACGCTGGCCAAACAGGAAATGAAATTCAAAAGTTCACGGGGCTTTTCCTGTGTACCTGGGCAGAGCATTCGAGCTCAGACTGCTGTCCAGAGCGGTCAAATGTTGCACTGTGGGATAGATCCAGGAGGCCAATACCGTCGAATTGCGTCCACACTAAGCCTAGTTCGATTCTGCAATATCGCTTTAAGCGCTAATCCCCTCGTTGGGGGTGGAGTGGCGAGATCGATTTTAAGAGCCCTAGAAGTCGATGTTAATGGCTTCGTCGTGTGGACGGGTGCACGGCTCAATCGATATAATGCTAATAAATTCGACCTAAACTCGTAGTGTAGACCAGGGCTAAGATAACTTAGACTCAGCATTGCAATGCCTAACATTTAGGCACCTTGCCCCCTAGAGGACTGTACAATGCTGAGTTAGGTGCCCAGGCTCTTCATGCAATACATAGGGAAAGACAGGTGCCTAAGAATGGGATCCACAAAAGCCAGAATGCTGAGGGGGAGCTGTCTAAGCTAGCCAGTAGGAAATGCCAAGGAGAGGGATGTGGCCTCAGCTCCACCCTCAAAGGGAGTTAGATGCCTAAGTTTGTACAGAAGAGAAGTGCCTACCTATCTCCACTTGGAATTCACTGCTGTGAATCCTCTCCTGGAATTTGGTTGCTAAGCTCTTTAAAAAAAAACCCACTGAGGCAGGGTCCTTGGGCCTGAGAAATAATGACTGTGATTAGAGTGCTCACTTGGGACTTGGGAGACACAAGTTCAGTCCATATTCCAATGACTTGCTCTCCCCACCAAAGGTTGCCAGGGAACATGCTACACTGAGGGGCTGTTCTGTCATTCTGGGACCTCCACATGCCCTGGAAAACCTTCTTCCAGGCATCTGTCTGCATCTCCGTTTTCCTTACAGAGCTCAATCTCTATTGGTTTAAGGGCTTTCAGGTGACAATTTTGTTAATATATTGCCCAAGATTGTCTTTGGCTGTGGGTATGTTGGTTGGAAGGGGGTGCAGTTATTACCTCCCTCTCCATGCTCCAGACCATTATTCCAATCCCAAGAAAATGCTGGGTCCAGCTATCATCATTTGGATGGCTTAATGATCCTTGGCTGCTCCATTCCCAGTATCTGGATATATTTATTTCCTTCTGTCTTAAAGAAGAATAGTTTACCATGGCACAGACTCTTCCCCCATCTCTCAGAAGTTCTTAAATACACTTGAGATAGCAATCACAGAAACCATATTTCTGTCACATGTCAAAAATAATAAATAAAGGGTTTCCTATTGCCATATATCTAAAATGTATTTGCTGATTTGTCACTGGTATATATGTATTGGATCTTATCTGAATTTTCTTTGGCCTTATTTTCCCATATATAGGGTTAACATAGCTGCTAAATTATAATGTGTTTGGATATTATTTCATAATATTGTATAGGTTCTTTTGCTATGAATGTGTTACCCTGAGAGAACTTCTGTTAGAAAGATAATGCGTCTGTTTGGATCAAGTGCTAAGCTTGCTGTTTAAGTAAAAGCTAAATTTTATGTTATTTTAATGTTATTTCTGATGCCCAAAATGTGAAGGAAGAATCATACTATTGTTTGAAAGAATCTCGACCTTCAGCACAAAGTTTTAAATTTATTATAAAGTACAATTTGGTTCATTAGTTCAACATAATTTAGAAATCCTTCCTATTTCTGTGCTGGGGCAATTATAATAAAACAAACTATTGTTCCATTGTACAACGCATCCTCTCTCCTATAAATTCTAAGGTTATGAATATTTAGGGTCAAATTCTGGCATTTTGCCTTATCATTTGTTTCTCTGATAATGCACAGAGGATGGATGGAGACCTGTTCTAAAAGGATATCTGTGACTTCCCCTGACATAAAGAGAATCCCTGGATGACATAGAGCTACACTAAACTAGTCCTTCATCACCCGTTGCCTCCCCTGGCATAGCGGTTTGCCTTAGGTGGGTTGAGAATGTTTTCAGGGGCAGGAAGGTGAAAGACTGAAGTGTCTTTGCCTCAGCCATTCCCAACTAGCAGAGTGGTCTTTCCAGGACTGCTGTAGCCAGGGAATTGCTACAAATTATGCCAGGGCTTGGACCACAGACTGAGCAAGTGAAAATGTGGCTTAGAGCTATTCCTTGTCCTGACCTGGAGATTTGACTCTTAGTTAGCTCGTGCGGTGAATGAACATCATTAAATGTTTCATGCTACGCTTTATTGTAATGTCTTTGACCATTAACTCTTATTAATTTTTTTCCCACTGAAAACTATAAAGATGGGCTTTTCCTTTTGCGTTGATGCTGTTGGACTTACTGTTTTTAAAAAAGCATTTTGGCATTTAACCAAAGTATTTGACTCAACAGTGCATTTAAATCTGATAAAATAATTGTATCTGAAATCAAATTAATAAAAATAATGTAAGTGAGACACCCTAAAACCTGCAATTGAACAAGAACATTGATGTTTTCATATTTATTGGGGGAAAAACAGTCCATCCACTCAGAAGGCATCTTGCATCCCAGATACAGTATAAACCTTTATCCTGTGAGAGACAAGTTTAAGCGCTCAATCAATGTCATGTTATACTGCTAAACGGACAGAAAGCCCTGCTTTTTGACTTTTATAATAAAAAATTACTAAATCCGGAATTTTTATTTATCTGCTGTCTGGTTTGGGTTTTTTATATTTTTTTCTAAAAGCCCAGATCCCCTGTAGAGCCATTAGACCTCAGAGTATCACACAGCTGAAATTAAATTTCCATGAGGCCTGAAGAAATACTCGTAGCCAGACATTATGTCTAATCTTATTCGCCATGTGTAGAGTGTATGTGATCATCCCTTTTTATCATAAATGATGCCTTCTCTGTACAGTTCAGGCAATTGTTAGCTTTTCATGTTTCCAAATAAGAACAATGATAAAACCTAGGTTTTATTCAGAATATTAAAGGAGATGTACAGACTCAAATTTGTTATTTTAAATTCAGCCTTGTTATAACCAGCAAACACAGGACAGTTTATATTACAAATTCCCCAAATCCTCCACATTTTAGGGGCTGGATTTTATTACGGAGCTCTTTAAAATGGTGCTAGGTTGACATTTCTCAGATTTTGGTCCCTATGGTATCTAAATAAAACAAAAGTTTAGGTGGAAAGAGAGATGGAAAAACACTAATTTTTATAGTGCTAGTTGTGCAGCAGTTGACATTAAATATTTTGCATTTGCTAACAGTTCCCATATAAGGGATATCTGGGGTGACTGCAGTTTTCTCATGTGCTTGGGATAGGAGCAAGTTATGGTGATGTTTTCTCACTGGTGACAGTAGCAGACTTCAGTATCATGCAGGTAAGTTTTCTATTGAAGCAGAAATCAGTGACTCAGATTCAGGATATGATACAGTAATGTGTTTATTTACAGAATGTACGCAATTCCTGCTTCCTGAAACACAGAAGCCAGACCAGTCAATTCCCTCTTGTAGAAACGTTAGCCAAGACACCACCACCCTTTCACCAAAAAGCATCTTTCTCAAGTCTTAGGTTTTGTACACACTGCAACTTAGGTTGGTATAAGTTATCAAAAAGAACAATAAGTCTCTCCCCCCGGCCCGCAATGTAAGCTAGTGTGACAGTGCTATGTCAGAGGGAGAACTGCTCCCATTGGCTTAAAGCCTCTGCACTAGCAGCTCTGCAGTGGTGCAGCTGCACTGGTCTTCCTTTGAGACTCACTCAAATCCAGCTGCAAAATTTTTCCTTCTTCCTGCTGTAAATCTTTGGGCTTTCACTTTGGAAAACCCCAGTCTAAGGTTCTTCATTTAGGATCACATGGTATTGAAATCCCTTTTTGTGAAGTTGTTCCACAACATAAAGAAATATCTGAAAAAGTTTTACAGACCAGACGAGTGCTTTAATCAACATAATGCCCTTAATGAGTCTTGGAGTATGGTCACTTGGTGGCATCTTTAACTCTTTCTATGGAGAGTTTCTTCCTGAGTGCTTACAGACTAATGACCTTGAATATGTTAACACCTTTGCCAGAAAATATTTAATAAAAACTGGATGTTGTCTATAATCTACCTCTGCAATGCTCAGATAAAGCAGTCACCTTTTCCTAATCTGGATTTGACCAAGGTCCTGGTGGGGTTTATGAATTTTCCAGTCTCGGTCCAAACTACATCAGTGTTCTTTGACTACTGTATGCTTGGGCTCTATTTCTGCACTGTTATTTTTCAGATGTTCCATCTACTTTAGTTCTGGTTTCCTCTTTGAGGTGATCCCAGAATCACCTAACCAGGCCTCTTGTTCTATGGTACTTTTCCTTGAAGTGGTGTATGGAGATCTCAGAGCTCTGACTATTGTACCTGAACCTTTGGTACATCCAGTGAGGTAGAGTTCAGAGGATTTGTTACTTGAAAGTAATTACAGCTTAATTGGTCTGGAGACCTGATGTATGGTGAAAGCTGTACGTTATGCCCCTGACCCTGTCCCTGGCCCCCTGGGGGAGGGGTGGGGGAATCCCCCATGGCAGGGGGACAGAGCTTCTCCGGTTGTGGGGCTGAACGGAAAGGGGCAGGGCCGCAGGGGAAGGGGCAGAAAGAGGTGGGGCTGTGGGTGAGGCCGCAGGCGCAGGACCGCAGATGGAAAGGGTGGGGAGGGGCTCCCCACTCGCTCTGGCCCAGGGCCCCAAGAAACCTTAATCCGCCTCTGGTCTTCAACACCTTTTATCTAACTATCCTTAGCTTTCTACACTCATCACAAGCCTGTTTCCCATAAGGCTCAAAGTGCATGTCTTTAACCATTCTGCAAATGCATCTTTCAAGCTAACTGACAAGTTTTATTTAACACAGGCCTACCAGTTTTCTAACCACTTCCTGATCTTACTGTACTTTTCTACAGGGAGGGATCATATCTCATGTTACCTTACTGCATAACCAGCGTAACAAGGCAACACTACTATTTCTTGTACTCATTCTTCTAAAATAAAATCAAAAATACCCACCACAAAACAAAAACAAAATACGTACATTAAAACCGAGTGAAGGATATCAATATATATCAGTAACGTAAGGGTAAAAAGCATTACAAGAATATTGTAAGTATCCCAAGAGCAAGTAGTGCAAACTCAGGAAATTCAGAGTTAAAATATGTGCATTTCTTTTATGTAAATGTCTGGATACTTTAATTATGCAATCTTAAATTTGCCCTGAAGTGATGCCACGTGATAACAAGATGATCATGATTACCACATCTTAGTGTCTTTGGCCTTGGGTTAAACTGTTTTTTAAAGACACATTAGGATTTTTCATATTTTCCCCCCTTTGTGGTGTCACCAATTTGTCACTTAATTTTAGCTATATGGAAATTTTGATTAGTCTATGTTGTTTCATTATCAAGATAACTTGCATATAAGAAAAAACTGGCACAGATGCTAAACTTCATACAGAACCCAGTTTTTAGTTAATCTTTTACATTAATTACAGATTCACTTGTAAATTCTCAGAAAATTTATTCTGTACTCAAACAGCAAGTGTCAGTTTGTGGAGGAAATGCTGTACTCTTTTAATACATAGATTTTGAGTTCCTACTTTAACAGTAAAATAGAATTCAACATTAACTATGGTTTTGCGACCAGCACTTCATAATCTATTTTAGCATCTGAAAGTACCTCTTGTGCCATCAGGAAGTCTCTTCTAACTCTTTTTGGTACAGTATGCATCTCTAGAATGTTAAAGGCCACATTTGCCTCCTGCAGCAAAAGGTTACACATCACTAACTTTATTTTCTGCAACTACCAATTCTAATATTGCAGGCAGTCCAAAAGTGCAGCTAACTACTGTTTCAAATGTACAAACTTTTGGACTGCAAAAAATTCTTGCTTTTAATTATCTTAAATTACTATTGAATCAGTTTAGATAGTCATACAGTAAGTGCACATTATTTCTTTTTAAAAGTATTGCACATAAGAGCCTTTTTCCTTTCACATTCCTTTCCATCTGAGTTATCCCCATGAGCAATATAGATTGTGTAGCTTCTGCTTACACTTGACAAGTTATAATTTCTGAACTGCATTACAAAACCATGCTGTAACCACATATAACAAATTATAATAATGTTTTAAAATAACAGCACTACAAAATCTTATGAAAAAAGGGAATATGGCTAGAGTAGCCATGCTGCTTAAAATAACTGTTCTCCTTTAAATAAACATAGACACCATCTGGAAGGAATTACGCTGTTTTGTGACTTAAGCTCAAGGGAAACGGCTTTCCAGTCATCTGAAGCTCTTAAGAAAACCAAAACCCAATCATTCTTGATTCCACATACTCCATATCTATATTGTGGTAATGACTTCAAACCATAGGTCGTGCAGTTCAGAGTGAAATAGCTTGGCAGATAAGAGGAATCATTTCCCTTGATGTTATGACAAACATACTCAGCCACTGGAACTGTTTTCTTTCAAGTGGATGCAGTCAATTTAGTTTTTCATACAAGCTACATTACTCTGCATAATTACAAAGCGGAGCAAATCATATAAAATCTCATACAATACAGCAACATTTGTTACATGCACATTAAACAATGGGATGGCACAGGATGTTACTCAAAGGGCAAAATTTTTTTCTGTGACTATCTCTATAATTATTAAGAGTAATAAATGGAAAGGTGGAAAATGAAGTGATATCTATCATTTGTTCAGACTCTAATCAAAGTTGCCTGACTCTGTAATCACAGAGAGTTTCTACTTTGGGATCTTCATTACATAATTTCATATGCTTATCCTATAGAAAGGATAAATTCATCCAGGCTCCAAGGTGTTTGCAGCAGAAGAGATTTAAGTTAGATATTAGGAAAAACTTTCAAACTAAAAAGGATAGTTAAACGTTACAACAGGCTGCTGAGGGAGATTGTGGAATCCTCATCATTGGAGGTTTTTAAGAACAGGTTAGACAAACAGCTCTCAGAGATAGTCTAGATATACTTAATCCTTCCTCAGCACAGGGAGATGGACTAGCTGATATCTTGAGGTTCCTTTCAGTCCTACATTTTTTATTTGATGACAGAATCCCCTGTTTATCCATAGGGTAAGTACTGCATGGGCAATACAAGCCTCTTTGACATCTCAGAAAATGTGCCTCAGCTAGGGCCAGGGAGAACCATTAGTTGGAGGTAATTATTTTAGTCTCCATGTCCATGTAACCCTTGGCAACTCTGCTGAGATTGATGACAAACCCAGTTATAATGGACCCATCACTGAAACCAGTTAACCTCCTCTGTTCATTTCACTTGAGCCACCAAACAATTTGTCATAGATAGTACTGACTTTCAGCCACTTTTTACCTGAGTCAGATTCTCATAAAAAGGGAAAAGTGCCAACACACTCTGAAATCACTAGGAGCTTTCTTATTGCTATTATCTTTATGTGGAAGGTGCTCTGATACTATGGTGAGGGGCAGCAGTAAAAATAGGCTGGACAGTTTCAAAGTGATCACATAGAAGTCAAAGACTGTAGATACCTTATTAATATACTACACCGTGCAGTACTTTTAAAATGTGGAAATGGAAGCTGCTTGTATCACCAATAGCAGCTTGTGACATATCTAGTTGTAAAACCTCTTCTACCTTGTTGAGAAATAGCATCATAGTTGAGGGGCTAATAACTCTCTCTTAAGTTTTGTGAAATTATTTACACTTTTCAAAAATAACATTCATAGACTCATAGACTTTAAGGTTAGAAGGGACCATTATAATCATCTAGTCTGACCTCCTGCACAATGCAGGCCACAGAATCTCACCCACCCACTCCTGGAATAATCCTCTCACCTATGTCTCAGCTACTGAAGTCCTCAAATCATGATGTAAAGACTTCAAGATGTAGAGAATCCTCCAGTAAGTGACCTATGCCCCATGCTGCAGAGGAAGGCGAAAAACCTCCAGGGCCTCTGCCAATCTACCCTGGAGGAAAATTCCTTCCCTACAAATATGGCGATCAGCTGAACCCTGAGCATGTGGGCAAGACTCACCAGCCAGACACCCAGGAAAAAGTTCTCTGTAGTAACTTCTAACATCCCATCACTGATCATTGGTCCTATTTACCACTGATGTCAATTAATTGACCTTTGATTAAGATCATGCTATCCCATCAAACCATACCCTCCATAAACTTATCTAGCTTAATCTTGAAGCCAGATAGTCTTTTGCCCCCACTGCTTCCCTTGGAAGGCTGTTCCAGAACTCCACTCCTCTGATGGTTAGAAACCTTCATTTAATTTCAAGTCTAATCTTCCTGATGGCCAGTTTATATGCATTTGTTCTTGTGTCCACACTGGTACTGAGCTTAAACAATTCCTCTCCCTCCCTGGTATTTATCCCTCTGATATATTTAAAGAGAGCAATCATATCTCCCCTCAGCCTTCTTTTGGTTAAGGTAAACAAACCAAGCTCCTTGAGTCTCCTTTCATACGACAGGTTTTCCATTCCTCGGATCATCCTAGTGGCCCTTCTTTGTACCTGTTCCAGTTTGAATTAATCAGAAATACGTAGGGAAATAATTTGGTACATCAGAGAACAGCCACTCTTGAAAATGAGGTTATTGGGATTACCATTTCAGTTTTTTCTCCTACTTCAATTCTAGCAATTGTTATTCTTACAAATTCCTAGAGTCAATAATTAATTACTTACGCCATACAAAAAGTGGGATTGCAAACTCTCCAACTGCATGGAGCATTAGTTCTACCTCTTATAGTTCTCAAGATCATGGTTGCCACTTGTATTTTCCCCCTCTATGGTCCAGCACAGCCGCCCACTCTTAGGCTTCCAGCTCCCCAGCTGTCACCTCTCTTGGGAAGAGGCCTGTGACTCTCTCCCTCCTGACCAGAGTATTTTCAGGTTGCATAGGTCCCTGCCTACATTGTATTATTCCCAACAAGACTAAGTGCCTAAATAGGCCAGTATCTCTGCTTCTCTCTTTAGGCTATGAACAGCATAATGGCCTATGGTTTTAGGTTATCACACAGCTTTTTCTAAGCAAACATATTTATTCTTAAGGTAAAAGCATTACGGAGAAAACATTAAACACAAAAAAACCCTACACACATGCTAATAAGCTTACTAGAGATCCCCTGTCTCCCTCCCCACCCCCGCATCTCCATAAGGGCTCTGATTGGTGTCAGTCATTCTAACCCAGAGCCTAACCCCCTACACCTCAACCCTCTGCCCCAGCCGTGAGCACCTTCCTGCACCCCAAACCCCTCATCTCCAGCCCCACCCCAGAGCCCCACCTCCATCTGGAGCCCTCACCCCCTCCCGCATGCCAACCCCCTGCCCCAGCAGGAGTCCCCTCCTGCACCCCAAACCCCTCATCCCCGGCCCCACTCCAGAGCCCCCACGCTTGGCTGCTGAAGCCCTGACCCCCGAACCCCCTGCCCCAGCCCAGAGTCCCCTCCTTCACCCTGAACCCCTCATTTCTGGTCCCACTCTGGAGCCTGCACCTCCTGCCCAGAACCCATACCCTCTCCCACATCCTAACCCCCTGCCGCAGCCTGGTGAAAATGAATGAGGGTTGGGGAGAACAAGCGATGGAGGGAGGGGGAATGGAGGGAGCAGGGTCAGGGTCTCTGGGCAGGGGTGGGGCCTCGGAGAAGGGGGTGGGGCAAGGGTGTTCAATGGGGCAAGGGTTTTATGCAAATAAAAGTTGGCAACACTACACAATGGACAATTGACTCTAACTCTGTTGTGACAACTGTGGCAAGCCTAGGATTTTTTGTAAAGGAAAAAATTAAATTGAGCTAATGCATTGAATAAGTTTCAGACATAAAGCAAAAGAAGCAACTTATCACTTTTGTTTTGCAAAAAGGATTTTTTTCTTTAATGTTTCACACATTTTTATTACAAACAAAATGGGATTTTGTTTTATTTCTGGTGAAACCAAAAAAGATAACAATTTTTTTCTGGAAAACGCATGCACGCACACATGCACACGTGTGCATACACACACACACACGCACATACAAAAGTCACAAAGGGACCAAACAATCTGTAAAATAATTAAAAATGTATCAAATTTGACATAAATGGGCATGAACAGCCAAAGCAAAACTTTTGGCAAAGTGAAAATCACGGGGTTAGCTTGCAATTCTAATGTACATTAATCAAAACTATGATTATGAGATTTATTGGCATTAATAGGTTTGCTACTCGCCGTAGAGTGGTTGGCTGAAACTGTTACAGTATTAATGACCACAATTGATCTTCTGGGTCTGCCTTCCAATAAACAATGGCATGTTGTAAGCATGATTTATACTGCTAAAACGCTATTCCTCCCTTCCTTTGTCTATGACTTATTTACATGAAGTATTGCAAATACGTTGGCTTACTATTATGTCTCAGTAATCAAATGGATTTTTAGTTAGCTCTCTGTTCCCAATTTGACTGCTAGAGCTCACTGGGCTGGCAGGCACATCAATGCTGAAAGACATAATGAAGAACAATATCCCAACGAACTAAGATCTCTTACCAGTCTGTCTTCCTGGCAATTACAAGTGTATCAACAAGTTGAGCCCTTGTCAAGAAGAGACAGAAGTATTTAAAGGGCAATGATGAGCATTGTGTTATTAGTCAAGAAAGCAAATCCCTATAAATAGGCATGGAAACAAAATAAATGAAGCAATGATTTTAAAAAATGTTTGCAAAGCCTGACAAATCATACAGGAATCATAAGAATCCAAAAGGCAGGTAGACCAAAAAGAAGGGCAGGTGAACCAAGTCTCCCCACCCCACCACCCCCCCCCAAAAAAGGAGAGAGGGAGGGAACAGAACATTATACTTCACTTACTTGATAAATTAGCTAGTATACAAAGAGTGGCATCACTAAGGGAGTTGCATTTGGGGTAAAGAGTATGTGTTCATAGTATCTACTGCGGCTGTTTTACTGGGGAGAAATGAGACTGGCTTTCTGGGGCTGAACTTTCAAAACAGCACTTCTGCCTATGGAGCTTGTGATTGTGCGAAGTGGGTAATTGGCTGTGGCAAACCTAGGTAGACGCCTTTATATATACGGTTATACATTTTGAGTGGGAATTTCCTGCAATAATTATGGGAACACGTGTCATTGCACACTTAAGTGTGCATTTTCTGCATGCTGATCTTGGACCTCCATCTTTAAACAAAATTGTTGTTATGATGGCTTAGTTCCCAGAGCCACCTAGACCCTCTACCCACCACACTGTGAACTGTTGTAAAGTACTTTAACAGGTCTAGATAGGTCAGATTAAACCCAGGTATCCTTTGATAATGAATGATGTAGAAAATTTACAAAATCAAAACAATAGAAGTAACAATGGATTTGTTCAGGATAGTTTATCCCTGCTGCAAAAAGTGACCTTCATTTCGCTTCTACTCTCATGTTTCCCAGCTACAGAGCATTAGGTCTTTAAAGGGGAAATATTTTCTTCTGATCATCCTGGTATGATTCAGTATTGTGTTGGGAAGCAGCAAAAATGCACAGCTAGTTAGTGAGCCATATTTTTATAAGCTGTTCATCCTCCTTTCTTATTATAGGAAGGGGGATAGTATCTTCAATTTAATGTTTAATTGCCTGTGTTAGAATAATCTTTGATAAGGATGTCTGACTTGATCAAGTTGTTTTTTGTGGACAGGTGTTACAATTGCCGGCATGATGATTAACTGATTACAACATGGTGAAATTGACATTAAAACTGTAAGGCAAAACTTTTGAAGCATGATAACAAATCATTCTGTAAACAGCTCATATAATCTGTTAGGGAGGTGCTAATTCTTGAATTTGATTGATCCACAATGCCAGCAAACACATTGAGGATATTATTCTCTCTGGGCTCAGTCCTACAAGGTGCTGAGAAGTCTGGCCCTGATCCAGCAAAGTACTTAAGTTTGTGTTTAAATTTAAGCGTATGAGTAATGCAACTGAAGTCAATAGGACTACTCCTATGCTAAAAGGAGAGCATGTGCCTAAGTGCTTTGTTGGAATAAGGCTAGACTTCTCAGCCTCTTGCAGGATTGAGCCATATATATGACGGAGAGAGAAGGTTTATGAAGATTATTTCAATTGGTATTAATAGTGTTTACGCATATTCCAGTATATGAAGGTAAGACTAGTCCTTTGCTGTGTCATTCAAGGTTTGGTTGGTGCACTTTTATATAGTTTACATAACACAGTCACCAAAGAAGCAGCATTTGCTGACAGCTGAGACAAATGTTCACTGTCATTGAAAGGAAACTGAATTATTCATATTAGATGGCTGCATCTTATAAATGCAGCTTACAAATTATTCTAAATTATATTTTTTTAATGAAATGACACATTACTTAAAGGGGTAACAAGGTGCTGAGAGTCAAGATTTACCAAATAAGAGCGGATGAAGTGGCAATCATTAATTATCTGCAGATGTTGTAATATCAACCTCTTCTTCTTCATAATATACTATAATAGACTCTCCAAAAGAATTTATAACCACACAAAAACATCTGCTAAAATTTAGTGTATGATAGCATATAGATATGTTGTAAGATCAATCCTTTCTACGTCAAACAGTAGCTGAATTTATTGTAAA
Source organism: Macrochelys suwanniensis (assembly GCA_033296515.1). Lineage (NCBI taxonomy): Eukaryota > Metazoa > Chordata > Testudines > Chelydridae > Macrochelys > Macrochelys suwanniensis. The sequence goes on from CM065780.1 coordinate 47,213,288, forward strand.
TGGACAGCCATAAAGAAGTTTACAACTGTATAAAAACATCTTCAAGTTCCAAAAAAATTTGGAACATGTCAGATTTTTGTAGGTGAGAAAGGAAATTTAGAATGAACAAATGAATGTTGATGTCTTCTGTCACATTGTCTGAAGTGGCTCACAACTGTGAGTGCCTATCTCAGGGCAGACTGTCAGCAAACAAGGGCAGACACCCCAAACAGGTGGCATAGTCTAAAATTAGATTTCACCAAGCCATTAACAAATGTGCACTCCTGGACCACTATACCAGTATTACCATGGAGTCATATAGGCTGGTATCACTGTCTTTTAATGTGGTAATTTCCCTGTAATCTCAGTTTTGGGAAATTGCTGAAACATTTTTTGCTGAAGTTTAAAAACAAAAAACAAAAATCAGCCTGAGATGGACATCTGGCATGGAAAATTTAAGCCTGAATGGTTGAAGTTTGGCAAGTTTATAAACAACTGAGAACAGAATCTTGTAAGTGGATGTGTAGGCCATCCTTCCTGTAATAATCCATACATAATAATGCTTCTAGATGTGCAAGTGAAGAAATGAATGATTTTGAATATGATAATTCTTTTAGAAGTAATCTGCAGTCTGAAAATTTAATCAGAATTGAGCCCTAATGTTGAGGCTTCAGTGACATGAACTTGATTTAAATTTAGAAACAGTTTGCATAATTTACTTAAGACTGTTTAATTTATATCTAACAATGGTCCTGTCTATGAAGAGTTGGCTACTGAATTTTACGTAGTCCTATGGACATAATGCTTCAGATAAGTATCCTGAGATAGTCAACATGTGTATTAGTGTAGTAAGCTGCCCTGAGTAACACCTGTATATCACTTAGGTTGTGTGAGGGGGCTTATGAAAGCACCTTTTAAGGATCTTGTTACTAGGTTAGTGCTTCTCTTCAGAAAGTAGCCAGTGTAGGCTGGAAAAAAATCACGTGGAACCTTTTGAATAAGTTAAAAGCAAGGAGTAAAAAGTTGAAAGGAAGCAACACGCTTGTTTTGAATAGTTAGGGAGACAATAGAGAGCTCATGAAGAGTTCTCAGATTATCCTTTGTAGTGTCCAATCATGACACAAGATACCTAGGACTCTGTATGCTTCTTGTGAGGGCTTCAGGCAAAATGCCAGGCCAGAGTTCCAAGATCAAGAGGGGAAAAGAACCTTATCTGGCTCCAGACCCTTAGCTGAATCCCTAACCCTTGACAGGAGGATAAATTGTGAGTGGATCTGTATGTCTTACTGCCACAAGTTGGAGCAGGCTTCACAACCTCTTGCTAAACAGAAACTCAGTTCCTGGGAGTTCTCAGCCTGTTTCTTCTTGTGTAATCAGTCTTTCAGTCACTGGAGTCCTGTATCTGTAGAAACCCTCTACAATCTTATGTGCACATAAGTTTAACTATTCAGCAGTTCTAATCAAAATGGGCCAGATCCTGTACTGAACTATGGACAATGTACCATGATCAAAAAATTCAGATTAAATTTAATACAAAATTCACCTGAAATATCGTGTGGCAAAAATAAGAGTTCCGCTGATTAGATGAAACTATAAAATCCTTCTAGTTGGTGTTCTAATCTCTTTTAAATCCTTTCAGTGAATACATCTTTGCAGTACTGAAATCATTGCAACTGCAATTATGTTCATTACATCTTTTTTTCCGCATATCTGTTTTATTCATATTATTACAATTTACCATACATCACTAACAAAGCCTAGGCTGTTTCATTTTCCATTTTGTAATCATCTGTGACTGATTACTGAAAACACATTGCATGATCATGCATATACTTTTGTATATTTTCCCCATCATTTTGTCTTCAGATCCTACACATTTTATTTTTCAAGCACCTGAAGTTAACTAATGATATGCACTTTCTCTCTACATATTGCACCTAAAAACAAACAAAAATGACTAGACTTCCTTGAGCATAAAACTTTCTGAATGTAAACAATTGTCAGACTAGCAGGACAGAGGACATCATGTTTGTTGTTTTTCACAGCATCACTTGAGATAACAATGTCTCTTTCCAAAATAAATGTTGAAGTTAGAGAAAAAAGAAATAAATAGCTGTAAAAGTAAAGCACAATATATTCTCTGTTGGGTAGCAAGTGCTAAATCCAAATGTCCAGGGTATATGTCATGGAGTGAGAGCCAAACCACTAATGATCTATAAGAGGACAAAGTGGAAACTCACTACTGCAATGAAATCGTTTACTGAAATATGAAGGAATAATCAATTGCACAAATACAAAATGTGAAATGACTATCTAGGAAGGAGTACTGCAGAAAAGGATCTGGAGGTGGATCACAAACTAAATATGAGTCAACACTATTGTAAAAAAAAAAAAAAAAGCAAACATCATTCCGGGATGTATTAGCAGGAATGTTGTAAACAAGACATAAGAAGCTCAAGGAAGTCTAGTCATTTTTGTTTGTTTTTAGGTGCAATATGTAGAGAGAAAGTGCATATCATTAGTTAACTTCAGGTGCTTGAAAAATAAAGCACTGATAAGGCCTCAGCTGGAGTATTGTGTCTAGTTCTGAGCATCACACTTCAGGAAAGATGTGGACAAATTGGAGAAAGTCCAGAGGAGCACAACAAAAATGGTTAAAGGTCTAGAAAACATGACCTACAAGGAAAGATTGAAAAAAAATGGGTTTGTTTAGTCTGGAGAAGACACAACTGGGGTGGGGGGAACGACATAAGTATTCAAGTAAGTAAAGGTTGTTGTAAAGAGGAGGGTAATAAATTGTTCTTCTTAATCACTGAGGACAGGACAAGAAGTAATGGTCTTAAATTGCAGCAAGTGAGATTTAGGTTAGACATTAGGAAAAACTTCCTAAGGATAGTTAATCATTGGAACAAATAACCTATGGAAGTTGTGGAATCTCCATCATTGGAGGTTTTTAAAAAACAGTTAGACAAACACTTGTGAGGTATAGTATAGAGAAAACTTAGTCCTGCCTCAGTGCAGAAGGCTGGACTATCGAGGTCCCTTCCAGTCCCATATTTCTATGATTTCTGTGATTATTATTCAATACAATGAAGGCAATTGCTGATAGCGCTTGGAAGGAATTCTAACTGAAATAAATTCTGTGGCAGTTGTAAATGTTAGCTCAATTCCTATTAAATATCAAGTGTTCTTTTCCTACTGAGTTTTTTTTCTTTCACATTGTAATGGACACATTGTTATAAAGGTGAGTGACATTAATGAAGAGCTAAACAGTTTAATTAGTGTCTGCACTTCCCTGACATGTACCTGCAAAAAACCTTGGAGGTGTGCCCATCACTAGTTTTGCACTCTAGTCAGAAAACACAATTCCTAATGATCAAATGGACTCATGGGTGCTGGAACAATTTGGAGAGTGGGGGTGCTGAGAGCCATTTAACCAAACTATATACACTGAATATGATGGAAACCACTTCAAACTCCACACCCAGTGCCTATGGTTGGACTGTTTCTTCAATTCAAATTTGGACAAATTATTGTCAGGCAGAAAATAAAGGTATTTTCACCCTCTACATACCCAAAACAAGCTAAAGGGATCATTGGGTCAGATAGTTAAATAACTAACAGGGTAATGGACCACATTCTGCAGTGCATACACAATCAAATACCACATGTTCGTCAACTGGAATTTGATCTCAGGGCTACAGATGTGGACCCTTTTCATTAGGATGGTTGGAGGTGCGTTGAGGTAGTGATTGAGGTTAGGTTATTTTACTAAAGTAACTACCCACCTATAAGACTTATCTTCACTGTGGCATAAGAGTTCAGGTGCTTTGTTATTATACACGTTGAGAGAGTATTCTAGCTTAACGTTCTGGTTTTTGTTTGTTTGTTTGTTTTGCTGCAGACTTGCCCATAATTGAAATCATTCAGCTAACATTCCTGCTCCTTCCCCTTTCAATGAAGGGAACAGCTACAGGGCATGGCACTTTCTTATTCTGCTCAGAATTGGAAGTTCCAAAAATATGCCCAAATGGGCCGCTATTGCTATTGCAGAATTTCCATACTAACAAGAAATGAAAGTTACCAGCAACCTCACCAGAATGCCTATTTTCATGGGCTTTTCAGTCTAACGTTGCAGACAGCAAATAGGTAGTTACGCTGAGCATCTAAAATTTTCAGTACTTTGCTTATCTGAACTGAACTTCACCCATCACATATGGTTTCCAGCGTCATTCGAAACCGTTTCACATCAGGATAACTATCTCTAAAAATGGTAACAAAGCATGTGGAAGTGGTGATTAACTTGCACTGTGATACTACTAGTCCTTGAGAAACACCTTTGAAAGGCACTTTTAGTAGGGAATTGCATTTCAAGAGTCAACACAAAAATATACCTTGCGTATACACATGTGTCCTTTATGGAACCTCAGCAAAGGTTTAGATGATGGTCAGTTTGAAAGATGGGGAAAAGTGTGTGTGTGTGGATGAGGCAGGGGAATCAGGTCACATATCCTTAGGAATCGTGACAGGACTTGTATAGCTACTGTGAATGGGGAGCTATGGTAGGATTATTGGCCACACTTTCGTAATTGAATACATATATAAAATGTTAATGAAATTACCCCAATTGCATATGCAGCTATAACTATTGTCACTGAATGCACACTTGCAAAACACTGAGTTACAAAAAAATAGCTCTATCTCTCTGTAACCCATTCCCCAACTTTCAATTCATATTAGAAATAAGAACTATATATTGTGACAAGAATGTAGTAATAGCTAGTTATCTGTTGTAACCATTGCCTCCCTCATATATTTGAACTGTTTCACAGCTGTTATATGTCTTTCCTCCCAAACTCAAAGCAGAGTTTGGGGACTGGCACTGTAGCTAATACTTCATACTGATTTTCTGCTATAGATCAATATCCACTGTTATGTTGTCATTAGCTTTAGCAGCTTGTATAGGATATTCCTGCTGCACACCACATCAGAAGGATTTGTAACATAGTTTGCATTTACAATTCAGTTGCTGTATCCCAACTTTCATTTCCATTACTTGTGTTTTCAAGGTGAACTGCTCAGGGGGCTTTAGGCACTATGTAAAAGTTATTTTTTTTCTTAGTCTAAACAGGGATTTGGGGAATTATTCACAGATTTTGCTGAATTTTTTTCCCTCAAACTTCAGTCCCCAGCAATTTTTGTCACTTTTTTCAGAACTTAGAATGTAGAAAAGTTTGCAAACATTTTAAAGTTTTAGCATATTTGTGATGGTGACTCATCCGTCTCTGGTAGTGATTTATTTAAATGATTGAATAACTAAAACAAGGAGTAGGCTTTGGAGAACAATGGTTTTAAGCCCCAGTTCAGCAAGGTATGTAAACACATGCCTAACTTTAAGCATATGAGCAATCTCAATTAAGTAAATAGAACTACTCACGTCTTAAAGTTAGATATATAATTAAGAACTTCGCTGAACTGGGGCCTTAGACAGTAAGACATTGGACATAAATCATTCACTTATGATATAGTGCACATACAGAATACATACTCAGAACAATAGGGACATCTGTAGCTAGAACAGAACTGATGCTGAATTTTAACATCTTTTCCTTGCTAAACTTGACTCTTCATTAGGTGCTGTATGCCATGTGGCAAGGTAGTCTAGAACAAATCAAATCTGTGATGGTATTAGTAGTGGTAATAAAAAAAATTACACAATTTAAGCCATTTACAGAAATAAAAAAAAAAAGGCCCTAATTACATACAATGGTGTATGGTGTTCCTTCACATATATTATTTTGGACATAACTGAAGCTTTTGTACAAGTACATAAGTGATGAATATTTGTGTGGATAAATTTCATTGCTTTCTTTCTGCAAAACTGCCATCCTCCTGGCATACACAATGTGTTTGGCACTAGCAACATAAAGGTAATGGGCAGGAATACCTGTCTGCTGAATTTGTATGTATAAAGAACTAATATCCTCTTTCATTTCTGAATCCTCTTTGTTATTGTGACGCACAAGTGCAGAGAATTTGCTCGTGTGTTCAGAGCACATGCTATAGAAGGCATTCGTGCTCCTGTGCACAAGCAGCTACCTGTGAAAATGCATCCCTTTCTTTTATGCCTCCGTGGGAACAGTCTGCCGTTCTATTAGTCGTGGCCTGTTTCTCCCCCCCCCGCCCCCAACCTTCCTTGCTTATTCTCTTTGATCCCCTAATTCTCTTTTATCTTTAGTTTGCCTGAATATTGTCAATTTTTCAAAGTTGATATTTTCATGGCTTCTAGCTCAGATCTTTCCAGCCCTCCAATAGTAATAGCTAATCTGCTGGTTACGTTTCTTTCTGATTGATCTAGTTTCAGTAACAGTGCTGATAATGTTGCTGAAACTAGTGCTGGACATATGTGTCCCATCTAGGTTATACAGCTTTTGGAGAAGATGCCCATATCTAGGGTTGAAATTGCCTTTCATTTCCAATCTGATAATTAGTTTGTTAGGATTATATTGTATAATGGCTGTCTACTGCTTTCTAATCTGGTCTCCCTTGTGTGTCTGCTTCTTTGTTTACAAGCGTGTGTGTGTGTGTGTGTGTGAAGAATTAGTGCAAGAAATAAAGAAGTGTAAGCATCAAAATGCATTCATAAGCAATTCATGAGCCAAGAGCTAGTAAAGCACTGTTGTCCAGCTATACTAAAAAAAGAATAGGAGACATTTAATATGGCTTTAATCAGGTTGCAACTTTATTGTTATATGTCTTGGATTACTCGGTTCCCCAGTCAACCCATTGCTGGGACCTTGTCAACACACACCTCGAATGAGGGTTAAGGCGGGCTATAAGAAGAGGGGGTTGTCTCCCTGCTGTACCAGTCATAGGAGCCCCAAATCCCTCTATTCCACTCCTTTAACCAATACCTCCTTTTAAAGTCCGTTACCAAGCCATTTATCTGGTCATTGTATCCCTTCCCTATGGAGTACCTGCACTGAACATCCACCCCACACTTACATAATGAGCTGTGACATAAAAGCCTAACACCCTTCCATGCTCACCATAACAAATCCCTCCCTGAATCTGCTGTAGGGAAGGTGAACCCCCCACCCCTCCACCTAGGCCAATCGTGTGGTGAGGGGAAAATTCCTTACCAGCTGTCCTAAAAGGGAGCAGCTGGCGTGATGCCCACAATAGGTCCTGACCAAACCTGGTATTTTGCTACCTCAAGGGCAGGGAGGTGGGTGCTGCCTCATCTGCTTCAGGAAAAAGTGGCTTCTCATGCCTGGGCTTGCTCTTTTTCAACCCCTGGTCCTTCTGGTCCCAGGGGATGAGTCAGCATTGCCACGCTGACACACTCCTCCTTTTGCAGCAACTTCTGAGCCTCTCTTCTCCCGCCCACCCTGTAAACAGTAAAGCACTGTTCCTTCTCCCTCAGCCAGCCAGAAAACAGCTCCCCCATTTAAAGGTGAGGTGCAGTCATTTTATTTTATTTTTCTTTCTTTTCTTTTAGATTAACCTTGCCAGAATTCATAAGGAGATTCAAGAAGACTATTACATTCATGATGTATTACAGGTGTGTTGTAAAAAGCTTTTTCTTTAAGGAAGATGGATGCAGAAAATGCTGTTAATGCTTTATGAACACAAAGATACCTTGCTTTAGTTGAAAGTCTGCCAAAATGATTTGGCAGGGTCCGACCTCAAACAAACACTTACAACTAGAGTTGTGAAGTGCTGGAGTTTTTGTACAACATTCTCTAGAAACTTTACGTGCACATACTTTGTGGTTCTGATCCTGCAACCATTGAAGTAATTTGGCAAAACTCTCTCAACTTCAGTGGGAGTCATATCTGCCATTGAAGAAGTTCATTGGGTGAAATCCTGATCCTCCTTTGAAGTGAGTGGAAGTTTTGCCATTCATTTCATTGGAGTTAGAATTTCACCCATTATATCTGTGTTTAAACACATTTGACTTCTGCAATGGCAATAGATAAGGTGTACTTAGCTAGTTCTTCTGTCTAACAGCCATAGTAACATGTGGCAGAGGGTGTTAATGCTAGAATGGCATCTGTATACAATATAGCATATAGAATATCTATATAGAAGATCTGTTATCGTTCAGTTACATGCTATATTGTAAGTATGGAGCAACATTATTATCTTATAGTTGTTTTTTGGATAAATCCATATTTGTGAAAATATACATTCTCCACTGATATTCTGAAGACATCTTCGTAGTTCAGCACTACTTCTTAGGACATTAGTCTTTATTTAAATCAGATTAAAACCAATGAATCCACGTTAATTAAGATAAAACATGATAAAAGTATTATGACCATTACTAATCAGGCTTTAGCTAAAGGGATATTGAGTATTTTTAGGCCTTGTCTGCTTTGATTTGATGTAATTAGGCTGGGAAAATACTACTTATATCTAGATTTAAAGAAAAAACTTTTCAATTTCTTTCAATAACTCATTTTTTAAAAATGGATGGAGTTGCATTTGGTGCATCAGAGAAGAGAGAATGGCAAAGGTTGCTTGATGTCACCCTAATCCTGTGCTAAGCTAGTGCATCTAACCCCAGAACAATGTAGAGCAGACACAAGGAAGGATGGTAGAATCTGTCCCTTACAAAGTAATCAAGCACTCACATAAAAAGTGTTCTAGAAATCATGAAGTCTGAATCATGTGACTTCTCAGGTGTTGCTGGAGACTACTCCTGCTTCCATTGAAGTCAATTAGTTAATGGGGGAAGGATTGAATCAATTACTGACAAGTTTATGAAACAAACTGAAGCACTTACCCAACCATTCTCAATTATATCTGGAAAATCTCTCTGAACTGAAGAAGGAATTCACAGATCCGGACCAAAAAAGCCTGGTCAGTGAGCACACTGTCAGCTGTGCTAGTACACTGAGGGGCTTGCAAACTCCACAGTGATTCTTGTCACTGAGGAATTCTTCAATAGTCTTTAAAATTTCAGGGAAATGCCTGATCAGAAAATAAAATAATATCTTGATTAAGATGGAGTTAAGGTTGTAAATATCTATTGATTTACTGATAAAAGAGTGATTGATTTCTCAAGGTAAAAAACCCTACATTTTAATCTTGAAAATCTTAGAGAAATGAAAGTGTCAGCCTGGGAACTGTTAACTTAATCTCACACTGTGAGTGTCTGGGGAGAGCTAGTTAGCTTGTATAAATATTTATTTTGATTCAAGTCTTTTAAAGCATGTCATGTAAATTAATAAGGACCAGAAGAATGTAAGGGTGGGTTGGAGCCAGTCTTGTCGACGAAGACATGAGGCTGTCATTAGGGAAGCCTGTGAGATGAGCTTTACCCTAGGAACATTATAGGGGACCATGTATCATTTGTGTTCCTCTCATTTATTTTTTACTGCATTGTGTTCACTTTCCTATAGACCTCTAAATATAATTTTGCTCATTTAAATGCAATAATTGAGTATGTGTGCGCAAACACACACAGGTGTGCAGTTGTATTCTTATTTTTGCACATGTGCCAAAGCCTCTTTCCATTGAAAATGTGGCTCTTTCAATGTAGCTTAATTTCTGGTCATAAATTAAACAAGTAAATTGTGCGTACACACAGGCATTCACATGTCGTTATTAATCTGGCAACTCTCCAGTAGGTGAAGGGGATATCTGGGAACAAGTGGTCTAGTTAGTCTGCCAATAAGTGATCCTATGCCATGATCCCTCCCCATAGTATTAATGTGGTGAAACTGTATATTATTTTTGTGTATCTTTACTAAAGAAACAGATAACGTTATAATAAGGAGGCAAAACAGGACTGTTGTGATTTTGGACTGCATGAGTCACTACGTGCAGGTAGAGAATAGCTTGTTACAAGATAGACATAGGCAAATGATTCACACTACATAATTAATTAAGTGACAGTAGTGTATGGAGAGAGATCTATGAGGTTATAAATTTCCCAGCCCTACTGTGTGGAGGTGAAGGAAGAAACTTTCTCTGTATAAGCTTTTAACTGAAACAAAAGCTGTTCCTCCATTTTGTCTACAACAGCATGTCCGACTGACTTGATTGGAGTGATTCTACTTTTCTTCTTCAATTCATAGGAGCTGGCTTGCCTCTCCAAGTTCATATTACAATATTATCAGAGAGAGTTGGGTTCTTTCTGTAATAAATAGCCTTAGTTCAGATTTTCCCAACCTGTGGTTCATGGACCACTGGTGATTTGTGGACCAGTTACTGTCTTTTTTGCAGAGAGCTGGATGGTCAGTGGATACAGTGCCAGTTTCCAGCTGCTATATCATATCAAAAGAAGCTAAAAGTAATTTAAGTACTGTCCTAATTTTACTTTTCCATGCTGGCAACTACTATAGTTGCCACAGGGATGTTATGTGACTGTGAGTAGTCAGAGAAGTGGTTCATGAAAAAATCTCTTCATGATGATTCTACCCTGTGGAAATACTTGGGAACCATTAATGTAATGTTGTGATTATGTGTCCTTGTAGTGGCTGGTCACAGCCACTATCACAGCCTGCTACTTTCACACAACTAAAGCTGTTTTCTTCAGCTCATGTGGTAGAGGATTGTGCTTTTGGTGCTGAGGATATCAAGTGTGTTCTCCATTGGCAGTGTGGTGTTTGTATGTTTGCAACATTGATGTGCTACAGCTCCACTGCTCCATTGCTTTCAGGGATCTTATGATTGTTGGAGTAGGTAGCTCCCTTTCTCTCCACCCCCTCTGACTATTGCAAGTTGTTCTTTGGTGGGGATTTTTGGCCTGATGTGACCTAGTCTTCCTTTTGTTAGGAAATCTAGCCAAGGAGATGTTGTCTTTAGATTGTGAGTTTCCCCTTAAAAATATGAACACTGTGCCTGGTAATAAGGAAGCTGCATTCAGATGTTCAGGGACACAGTGAGCATGCTCACACCCTGACATCCATTCTCATGGGCCTGACTGACATGGCATTCATGCTGCATCTGGGACTCTACTCCTAGAAAGAGTGCAAGATTGGATGTCCATGTCCTGTTAAAAATACTATTACACAGCTATTTTTTTTAATAAGTAGCAGTTGCCACAGCTGCATAGTCTGACTCAGGGAGCCTGTGCATGCCATGAGCCATGCTAGTGTAGGTAATTCATCTACAAGGAAATAGGTATTATATTCCAAACAGTGCTATCCTGCCTCAGTTTTAAATGCTGTTATATATAACAGGAAATCAATTCCTTTTTGCTAATTAAATATTTCTCTTTTCCTGCTACGCTACATCATTTTTAGTGTCATAGAGTGTAACGTGATCCACACCAGAGAGTGACATAGAGCTGAGACAAGCATTTTTAAAAGATGTTCACTGGTAATGTAGGGGTTTGTTATATTCTCCTAACATTAATGAGAATCACACATGTCCACTCTTGGGGAACAGAGCCATTGATGGGAAAACAGATCCATTAAGGATCAAATCCCAGATCAGAAATTGTAATTTAGCCTGTGGCACCCAGAATGTTTCTACGTTTATTTCCAGTTACATATGTCTTCAGAAACAATGCATGAAAGAGTACAATATTTTCTTTATCTCCTGAGTAGAGATTTTTCTGCCTATTTAAAATTTTCTTTTTCTAATACCTATAGATGCATAGAAAACATTTTTTCCCCTTCTACAGTGTATATATTATGTGTAGGGATTACAAATATATAGGCTGACTACATGATTGTAATAGTTCACACTTTATCAAATAAGTCCAATAAATATGATTTCTTATGTTAACTCTTACCCAGACATTTTTGTATGTAACTTAAGACAGCTAGAGTCCACAGGGATCCCAAATTGTAAAAATATTTATTTTAAATCATAGTTTAAATATTATTTATATATTGATTCCAAAATAGGAAAACTGTGGGGGAAATAGTGCATTACTGCTTTGTTACTGGCAAGTGTGAGAAATGTAGCTGTTACTTTCTGTACAGGAATCCACTGACAATGGGTTTGCTTTTGTCTTCTGATTGAAATCCTGAGTAGGAGTAGTGTAGAGAGCTACACCACTTTAGTGGGAACACTGCTAGCAACTATATACTCAATGGAAGAATGCCTACTTCTATACCTCTTCAGGAGGTGGGCTGTACCTTCCCCAGCATACCTGGCCAGCTCCACTGGCCGGTGTGGAGTGGTGTCATGGCTCACCTTCTCACTGCACCAGTGATAAATGAAGGAGGAGGAGGGGAAGCTCCCTTTTATGGACCCAGCCAGCCAGTTAGCTATAAAATCCCTCTTAGTAGCTGTTCTCTACTTGCTTTATTTGTAAAGGGTTAAAAAGTCTCCCTGCATAGGTAAAAGGAAGGGAGTGAGCACCTGACCAAAAGAGCCAATAGGAAAGTTAGAACTTTTGAAAATTGGGGAGAAACTTCCCCTTTGTCTGTCTCTGTTGTTCTCCCGGAGAAAAGGGACAGAGCAACTATGCTGTAAGAAGCTTTAGGCCAAGTATGAAAAATCATCTGAATCATACCTAGAAACTACTCACTTGAAACCTCCAGATATGTAAGTAGATCAGGAAATGTCTAGGAAGATGCGATTAGGTTTATTTATTTTTATTCCTTTATAGCTTGTGGACTCCTCTGTGCTAACCCCAAATGCTTTTGTTTTGCTTGTAACCTTTAAGCTGGACCTCGAGAAGGTCATTCTTGATGCTGAATTTTTGTAAGTGGGTTTTATAAATCTAGCAATACCTGAGTTTTCAATGTATTTTCTTTCTTTTTGTTTTTAATAAAATGTACTTTTTTTAAGAACAGGATTGGATTTTGTGTCCTAAGAGGTTTGTGCATATTGTTTAATTAGCTGGTGGCAACAGCTGATTTCCTTTGTTTTCTTTCTCAGCTATTCCCTGGAGGGAAGAAGGGGGTGAAAGAGCTTGAGGGTAACCCACAGGAAGGAATTCCCAAGTGCGCCTTCCTGGGTTCTTCAAGGGTTTTGCACTTGGGTGGTGGCAGCACTTAACCATCTAAGGTCAGAGAAAAGCTGTAACCTTGGGAGTTCAATACAAACCTGGAGTAACCAGTATTAACTTTTAGAATCCTTGTGGGCCCCCACCTTCTGCACTCAAAGTGCCAGAGTGGGGAATCAGTCTTGACATGATGGCAGAGCGGTGGCATAATTTTGAACCTGAAGCACAGAGCTCAGGATTTTAAAAGGACACATTTTTCCTTTTGGCGGCCTGCAAAGCCCGGGAGGTTTTTTTCTTTCTTTTCTTTTCTTTGCCGCCTGAAGGGGAATAGGCACAAAAAGGATTCAGCCAGCCAAGCCTGGGAGTCCAACAAGCAGTTTATTTTTCTTTCTTTCTTTCTAGCTTTGTGGCAACGAAATAGCTAGGCTAGCGTAGGGCAGCCCTGTGCATGAGGTTGCGGTTGGGCACAAAACCCTAGAGGAACCAGTCTTCCCAAAGCGGCACTCCACAGAGAAGACAAACCCAGATCAAGTCCAGACATCCAGCACCATGACGGAAATGCAGGGAGGGGATGGGGGAACGGAGACTTCCCAGGAGGGAAGGGTCAACCCTCCACCACCCGAGATCTGCCGGGGGATGGTGACCTAAGCCCAGAGGTAAGTGGGAAAGTAGGATACCGGGAGGAAATACAGGGAGGAGGGTACAAGACAGGGACCCTCCTGATTCATACTGAGAAAGTAGGGCAATCGGCTAGTTATCTTAGGTGCATGTATACAAACGCAAGAAGCCTGGGAAACAAGCAGGAAGAATTGGAAGTCCTGGCACAATCAAGGAACTATGATTTGATCAGAATATCAGAAACTTGGTGGGGCATTTCACATGACTGGAGCACTGTCATGGATGGGTATAAACTTCAGGAAGGACAGGTATGGGAGGAAAGGTGGAGGAGTTGCATTGTATGTAAGAGGGCAGTGTGATTGCTCAGAGCTCCAGTATGAAACTAGAGAAAAGCCTGTTGAGAGTCTTTGGTTTAGTTTAGAGGCGAGAGCAAAAAAGGTGATGTCGTGGTTGGCATCTGCTAATGACCACCAGATCAGAAGGATGAGGTAGACAAGGCTTTCTTCGGCCAACTAATTGAAGTTTCCAGATCACGAGCCCTGGTTCTAATGGGAGACTTCAATGACCCTGACATCTGCTGGGACAGCAATACAGCAATGCACAGACGTTTTGGGAGAGTGTTGGGGAGAACTTCCTGGTACAAGTGTTGGAGGAACCAACTAGGGGCCATGCTCCTCTTGACCTGCTACTTACAAACCGGGAAGAATTGGTAGAGGAAGTAGAAGTGGGTGGCAACCTAGGCAGCAGTGACAATCAGATGGTTGAGTTCAAGATCCTGAGAAAAGGAAGAAAGGAGAGTAGCAAAATACGGACCTCAGACTTCAGAAAAGCAGACTTAGACTCCCTTAGGGAACTGATGGGCAGGATCCCCTGTGAGGCTAATATGAGGGGGAAAGGAGTCCAGGAAAGCTGGCTGTATTTTAAAGAAGCCTTATTGAGGGCGCAGGAATAAGCCATCCCGATGTGCAGAAAGAATAGCAAATATGCCAGGCAACCAGCTTGGTTTAACAGAGAAATCTTCGGTGAGCTTTAACTCAAAAAGGAAGCTTACAAGAAGTGGAAATTTGGACAGATGACTAGAGAGGAGTATAAGAATATCGCTAGAGCATGCAGGGGTGTAATCAGGAAAGCCAAGGCACAACTGGAGTTGCAGCTAGCAAGGGATGTGAAGGGTAACAAAAAGGGTTTCTACAGGTATGTTAACAACAAGAAGAAGGTCAGGGAAAGTGTGGGACCCTTACTAACTGGGGGAGGCAACCTAGTGACAGATGACGTGGAAAAAGCTGAAGTACTCAATGCTTTTTTTGCCTCGATCTTCAGAGACAAGGAAGGTCACCTTGCAGACTGCTGCACTGGGCAACACAGTATGTGGATGAGGTGAGCAGCCCTCAGTATTGAAAGAACAGGTTAAGGACTATTTAGAAAAGCTGGACATGCACACGTCCATGGGTCCAGATCTAATGCATCCAAGAGTGCTGAGGGAGTTGGCTGATGTGATTGCAGAGCCATTGGCCATTATCTTTGAAAATTCGTAGCAATCGGGGGAGGCCCCAGACAATTGGAAAAAGGCTAATATAGTGCCCATATTTTAAAAAGGGAAAAAAGAGAACCCAGGGAACTACAGACCGGTCAGCCTCACTTCAGTCCCCGGCAAAATCATGGAGCAGGTCCTCAAGGAATCCATTTTGAAGTACTTGGAGGAGAGGAAGGTGATCAGGAACAGTCAACATGGATTCAGCAAGGGCAAGTCATGCCTGCCCAACCTGATTGCCTTCTATGATGAGATAACTGCTTTGTGGATATGGAGAAAGCAGTGGATGTGATATATCTTGACTTTAGCAAAGCTTTTGATATGGTCTCCCACAGTATTCTTGCCAGCAAGTTAAAGAAGTATGGATTGGATGAATGGACTATAAGGTGGATAGAAATCTGGCTAGATTGTCGGGCTCAATGGGTAGTGATCAACGGCTCGATGTCTAGTTGGCAGTCAGTATCAAGTGGAGTTCCCCAAGGGTCAGTCCTGGGGCCGGTTTTGTTCAACATATTTATTAATGATCTGGATGATGGGATGGATTGCACCCTCAGCAAGTTCACAGATGACACTAAGCTGGGGGGAGAGGTAGATATGCTGGAGGGTAGGGATAGGGTCCAGAGTGACCTAGACAAATTGGAGGATTGGGGCAAAAGAAATCTGATGAGGTTCAACGAGGACAAGTGCAGAGTCCAGCACTTAGGAAGGAAGAACTCCATGCACCGCTACAGGCTGGGGGCCAACTGGCTAAGCAGCAGTTCTGCAGAAAATGACCTGTGGACAAGAAGCTGGATATGAGTCAGCAGTGTACCCTTGTTGCCAAGATGGCCAATGGCATATTGGGCTATATTAATAAGAGCATTGCCAGCAGATCGAGGGAAGTGATTATTCCCTTCTATTCTTCGTTGGTGAGACCACACCTGGAGTATTGTGTCCAGTTTTGGTCCCCCAACTACGGAAGGGATGTGGACAAATTGGAGAGATTCCAGCGGAGGGCAACACAAATGATTAGGGGGCTGAGGCACATGACTTACGAGGAGAGGCTGAGGGAATTGGAGTTATTTAGTCTGCAGAAGAGAAGAGTGAGGGGGATTTGATAGCAGCCTTCAACTACATGACGGGGGTTCCAAAGAGGATGGAGCTAGGCTGTTCTTAGTGGTGGCAGATGACAGAACAAGAAGCAATGGTCTCAAGTTGCAATGGGGGAGGTCTAGGTTGGATATTAGGAAACACTATTTCACTAGAAGGGTGGTGGCGCACTGGAATGTGTTACCTAGGGAGATGGTGGAATCGCCATCCCGGCTTGACAAAGCCCTGGCTAGGATGATTTGGTTGGTGTTGGTCCTGCTTTGAGCAGGGGATTGGACTAGATGACCTCCTGAGGTCTCTTCCAACCCTAATATTCTATGATTCTATGATCCCGGTGCCAGGATGGAGGGATGTCCTTAACCCAGGCCAAGTTCTAACTGCAGAAAAAAGGAATTTCTTCCTAGAGATGAATCGCTTAGAAGCAGAGGGGAAGTGTTTGGAGATGGAAATGGAGAAGAGGAGAGAGGCAAAGTGCTTGGAGGCAGAAGCGGAGGATAGGAGAGATGCAAAGCACTTGGAGGTGAAGCACTTGGAGGCGGAAATGGAGCTAAAGCGCTTACAGTTGGAAAAGGCTAAGCTGGATCAATCAGGTAGTCCTAACAGTCCTTCTCCAGGTACCACTCCCCATTCCAAGAAATTCCCCACCTACCAAGTAGGTGATTATACAGAGGCCTTCTTAGAAAATTTTGAAAGGGCCAGAGTGGGGAATCAGCCTTGACAGCACCCTTTGTGGTGATTTGGGCATCATAGTGCGCTGGCAAGAAGTGGCTCTGGACTCGAGAGTGCACAGAGATTTTGACAGTAGGTGGGCTGCTGTTGGGAGGGGGAAAATGCATAAGAGGTGTGAAGTTTCTTATGCACTCCCTAACCTTCACACAGCTATGTAGAAGCTACCCACAATTTGACCCAATGTTTGTGATCTGTGATTTCAGAAGCATATATAGTATTTTGATCTGTGACCTTATATAGCCATGTTGGTTGTTCAAAATATCAATGGCAGTAAATGTTCTGTCAGACAAGTCACGAAAGAATCAGTTTGCCTATTCCAAGAGGGAAATCCTATAGAGAGGGATTAACTTCATTGATTAAACAATTAGCATTGGTCACAAAATGTCCTGTGGAACAGTTTACTTTTGGAAAATGCTGAATTGACTAAATCAAAATGTTTCACGGGTACTATCAATTTGCTCTAAATTTTCATGGGAAATTATTGAAATGTTTTGACAAGGTCAAACTATTTTATTTTGATTTTCTTTTGACTTCTGCAATTGTAATTTATATTTATAATATTTTTATTTTAATAAGATAAAAATCAAAACTATAAAATTGAAACAAAATGTTTTGGCATAATTTCATGAAAAATTCCAAGATGTTAACTTTTTGTCTCCAATTGGGGCAAATCCAAATATCAAAATCTTGGACTTTACTGCGGGACATACATTCTGTTTTTCAGCTCTAGAAATAATATACAGCCCAACCATATTTCTCAGTTATCAAAAGAGATAGGATTTTGAAAACCAGCTGGACTATAGTAGCTGGTTCTATAGATACTATGGTGCTACCTAGATGTGTATTATGTTATTGTGTAATTCTGCCTATTCATCAGAAACCTTATTATGAATAAAATGTGTAAAAGTAGTGTTTTCAGCCTATTTGTTGCTGATTGTAATTGGCTTCCTCTGGCGCAATATTTTGAAATACCCCAAAAGAGAAGTGCTACAACGAAGATTTATATACTTTTGGTTCTACAAGGCAGCCACTTGAACTTTAACACTTTCTCTCTCTCGTTCTCATTATGGTAATGGCATTTTAATGGCTGACAAGCCAATTGAACTTTGATTGTTTTAGGGTACTGCAGTACCAAATTTTAATGGCTGATGATCGTTGTTAATATCGCTTTCCTTTTCAAGAAGTGGAATCATTCCGATGGCATTTTTAATGGCTAATTATACCAATTAAACTGTCTCTGCCTCTCTACTGTTACAATAATGGCATTTTTCCATGGCTAATGGTGCCAGCTTAATCCCAACTGTGTCTATCATTCTCATATTTTTGTATTTTGCAGAAGCTTCAAATGAGTCTCTCTCTCACTCTCTCCCCTTCTCCTCCCTCTCCCCCCCCCCCCCCCCCGTCTTGTTAGGACTTGCTACATTTGCAATTACTAGAGATGGTGAAAAACAGCTCAGATAAAATATCATACTGACCAAAGCCTGTACCACAAATAAATTTTGAGGGTGAAAGGAGACTTTTAAAACTCTGAATTTCTAATAGACCAGAAAAAAATATGAAAATAACCAATGTGACATTTCTGGCCAACTGACACCAGAAAGTTCTGCAAATCTTTTTAAAAAGCCAGTGACTTCTAATATTTATAGCTTAACGAAAATGGTTTGGATAAGCATTCAGACTAAGCCTTTTGAAGTTCACTTATCACTAGTATTTACAGCTTTGCAGCAATTTGGGTATTAGCCTATTAGAATCGTTGGGGTTCAGTATAAGGCAGAGAAGCAGTGGTGAGATCTGACAGATGCATTGTGCTTATTTGCCAAACTCTCCGTATTTTAATTGAAAACAGTAACCTGGAATGCTTTATCATTTTGTATTTGTCATTTTGACTAACTGCTTTACTATTATACGTTTGCTCATTTAGTGCCCAATGACTTCTATTGACTTCAGTGGATTGAATCCTTAGTACCTATTCTGAACTTAGTGGACAATCTTACACTGGCTTCAATGCAAAAGAATAGGAGACCCGCTGTTCTGTTGCATGATAAGATGGTGGGTTTAAGAAATCAATACGTTTGCTCTTTAAATGCTTCATAATATTCTTTGTTTCTTTTTTTTTCTATATTTGAGAAAGACAGAGAGAGGGAGTTAGTGCCATGTCTACCTTCCATCCGTAGCTGCTATATATTGATTTGAATTTTTTTATTTAAAAAATTGGGTTAAAAGAACCTTATTATGCACATTTACTAGATAAAATAAAACTGAATCCTGTCAAGTGGTACCCACTGAATTTAATGGCAAATCTCTGTTAAATGGGAGTAGAATGAAGCCCAACAGATAGAATTTGTCCAAATTACAGCAACAAAATAAAAATATAGTTGGACACACATTTGTTTGGATATAGAAACACCACTACTATTTTTATTTTGCAGCTGAACTTAAAAAAATAAACAAATGGGGCAAATTCTCTCTTGCACCAGAGCACTGCAGTGCATATATATAGTAATGCCAAAAGATTTAAAAAAAATGTTGCAAAGTTCCCTCAGAAAAGAATTTATGAATGAAGTGAAACTGGTACTAGTCATTGGAAAAGTCAAAGTTTGAATGTTTGAATTCATATTACAGGAGTAATTGAGGTAATCAACACAGTCCAATGCCTATTCTATTTATTTTATATACCAAGAGTTTGAGACACTGTTTTGTAGTCCTATTAGCATTATAATCCATATTCCAATAAACTCCACATTTGTAACCTTTTTATTTCCATCCATTTTCATATGTGTATACATTTGTGTGATTTAATGAAAGTTTCATAAGGAATATGATGTAAATTTTACATGATGTAATAACACACTGTGAAATTTGGTTACAAGGCTATAATTTGCTGTAGTCTAAGAAATTCCCCATAGCACATTGTAGGGTAAGTATGTGCTATTTTAAAGTTAAGCAGCATATTTTTATGCTTCAGTGCTAATAAATAATTTATCCCTCAAAGCCTTGTATAAAAGGTGAAATCTATTAAAGACTTGTTTTTAAGAGAGCATAGCATATGTTTCATATTCAACTACAGTTAATCAGCGTATTTTGACTACATTTGAATGCTAATAATTATTCATGTCTATCATGAGTTTTTAACTGAAATGAAGTCAGGTACTAAACCAGGAATGAAGCCTTTGTTTTGCTTCATTCATTAGTATATCTTTACATTATTGTACCATATGGCTAATATTCATCATCCACTTGTGATACTTCAGTTTCTTTGAGTTGCAAATGATGTCTCCTCATCAATGGAACATATGGTAAATATTTAAGAAAGACTGATGGATGTCATTTGATGTCTTGCTTCATTTAATTTCAAGCATGTAGTAATGTTTTATCTGTAGAAGGCTTCCAACGTACTTACATTATAGTGACAGAAGGCATGAAGGGTGGAGCTTCCTCCGTTTCAGCTCAACGTGAAGAAACATGTCTTGTTTAATCTCTGTACTATGCAAGGTTCTGGTGTAGTAAAAATGTTTATTAATAACTCTGACAAGTTGGCATATCAGTAGAATATTTCCTCCCTTTCAAGAAACACAAACTGTTTTCAATTATCTATCCAATGCTTTGGGGAAGAATTTCACATAAATTTATGAACAAGGTTTTGTTACAATCTATATGTTGTTGATTTAGACTCTGATCCTGTAATTGGCTCCGTGATGATATATTTACCCCTCCATGCAAACTTACTTGCATGAGCAGGACCATCATTGTATTTAATTGTTTACATGATCTGATTATTATAATAATATTTCTTAGATAGCATTTTCCAGCCATAGATCTCAAAGTAGTTAAGTATCATGATGCCCATTTCATAGGTGAAGTGACTTGCCCAAGATCATCCAGCACCTTATTTCTATTATGGTGGTGCTAAGCGGCCCCATTGTGCAAGGTGCTAGATGCACCCATTCTGAGAGATCGTTCGTCCCTGCTACTGAAAAGTTTACAATCTTACTAAACAAGATAATCAAAAAGTGAAAGGAGTTGGGATGAGCACCCTCATCTCCTAACTTTGAGCCTAATGCCCAATCCTCTAGACCATACTGCTTTCCCTCCCAATTGACATTGCTGCTCCCAGCTCCTAATCCTTCTCCACACATGCCTTTTTCACTTTACCCACCAATGCCTTCTGAACCTCTATTTCAATATTTTATCTACCTCCCTCTGCTATTTCACCATTCCTTTAATTGGTAGTCCAATGGCTCTCTTTATTGGATGTCAGTGCATTATTTTGTGTACTCTGAATATCATTATTAATTGTAGTCTTGCACTATGTTCCTGCCATAACCTCGCCAAACTGGAAATCACATGTGTCTTCAGACTTTCTCAGTGATACAGTGCACTCTGGGCACAGCTAATAAGGAAGCCTCCTATTGACAGAAAGTGGTACACTGAATTTAAATAAGGAAACCATTAAACCTCTAAGGTAGTCAGGAAGGAGCAGCAACCAGACAAGCATCCATGCAAGCAGAGGGAAAGGAGATCTGTGCTGAAAATTGGCTCAAATAGACCTATTGAGTAGTAGAGTATTTGATGACGGTTTACATTTTCACTTGAGTTTTTGGATGCTTACCTGTAAAGAACATCCAGAACTGTAGAGGTTCAGCCAAGGCTAGAGATGATTTATAAACAATGAAGATGGAGATTTCCAAAGGCACAAATAGAAGTTAGGTGCTGAACTCCTATTGATTCCATTGGGAACTTGATGTCTAAGCCCCCTTTTGCCTTTGGAAATCTCCCCTTCTATGGTTTCCATCTTCATGATTATGATCCTTAGAGATCAGCCTGAACCAGAATACTAATCTGATTCACTTGCAGGTCTAGATTTATAGCCAACATTTGCAGTTCAGGTCCGTCTCTAAAATTACCTGTAGAACCACAAAACAGAACCCAGCCAGGTGGCAGTGTAAATTTTCATAGGTTTTAAGGCCAGAAAGGACTATTAGATCATGTAGTCTCACCTCCTGTATAACACTATAAAATAGAATATATATTTCAGAAAGTCATTCAGTTAAGTGGAGGTAATACTGACTGACGAAGGAAGAAGCAGTGGGCAAGTAGCTGGACTCCTTAACTGTTCCTTTCCAGACTTTTGAACATTTTTAAAGCAATATATCATTTTTATATACAAAGTGTGTATTGATTTTTGGTGTTAGCTGCACTCATCTGAAAAATGCTTTAGCGTCTAATGCTTTTAGCAAAGTTAGTTGTTTGGGAATACTATAATGGCGTAGCATACCCTTCTACTGTGCTTAAATAAAAGCTATAACTCCCTCTTCTATCCTTATAACATGAAAATGCCACCAGAGCTTCATTACCCAGGTGTGTCATCAGTCCCAGAATCATATGATGGAATTATAGTGTTGTTATGTACAGTTGGAGGCACACTATTCCTGGCATTGAGACTGGAGAATATTTTTATGAATATATTTTGCTTTCATGAATTTTTGCAAAAGCAAATATGATCAGTTTTGCCCAGCTTCATACACAGGTGACAAAACAAATTGCTTACTCACAGAGACTGGGAGTAAGAAAATTACAAATCTCCTCTTTGAATTGATGATGTCATATAAAGTAATTTCCAGTAAACCATTCATGGATGCAGCTGACCTCTTTATTTTGTTCTTTTCTTATACAGCTTGTACTGAGATAGCTATTTCACAGCTTTATAAAGCCATCCACTGCAAAACAAAATATCAATAACATGTGAAAAAGAGTGTTATTACAGATGGAATATACACCAGCGGTGAAATTGTAGATTGCATACTGGTTGCAGTATAAGGAACAGTGTTCTAATCTGCCTCATCCAGTTCCAAAATCAGATATGACCAGGAAACGTGTTGCATTTTGTGCCCTGAAGAGTTTGCCAAAGAATACATTTTAACCTTTTGCAGATGATGCAGCACCATGGTGAACTCACAAAGTGGAAAAGTGATAGCAGTGTAGGGCTTGATCCTGCTTCCATTCAAGTGAGTGATATTTTTGAAACTGACTTGAATCGGCGCAGGCCTGAGCTCAGATTTGTGTATTGTCTGTATGTCCATCATGCTTTTCATACCTGATTCTGGATGTTTTTCTGAACACTGCGAATATGGTTCAGAACAGGTAGAGATAGCAGCACAAAAGATCTGTGGATACTATGCCCATTTCAACTCTGAATTTTGATTTAAATGAATCAAATTATAAGCTACTGAAATTCAGCCATTGTAGTTCTCTATATAGGGTTGCCAACTTTCTAATTGCACAAAACTGAACACACTTTCCTTGCCCCCTGCCTGAAACCCCACCCCGTCTCAGAGGCCCCATCCCCCACTAGCTCCAGGCCGCTCCCCCCCCTTTCACAGGGTTGGGGCAGAGGGTTGTACGGGACGGGGTGATGGCTCCAGCTGGTGGTGTGGGCTCTGGGGTAGGGCCAGAAATGAGGGGTTCGGGGTATGGGAGGGCAGTGGCATAGCCAGGTTTAGAGCACAGGGGGAGCGGAGCTAAAAAAAGGCGTCGGGAGCAAAAAAAAAAGTGCTCCGATCCACCTGCAGCGCAGGAGCAAAAGGTGCCTGAGCACAAAAAAGGCACCGCTTCTGCTCAGTGGAGGAGCAGCCGCTCCCCCTGCTCCCACCCTGGCTACGCTACTGCAGGAGGGGATTCTGGGCTAGGGCAGAGGGTTGGGGAGCGGGATCTGGGAGGAAGTTAGGGTGAAGGAGGGGGTTCTGACTGGGGGCAAGGGGTTTGGGGTACAGGCTCTGGGATGGAGTTAGGATGTGGGAGAGAGTTCCAACCTGGGGCAGTGGGTTTGGGTGCGGGCTCCAGCCGGGCTTACATCAGACAGCTCCTGGTTGGCGGTGCAGTGGGGCTAAGGCAGACTCCCTGCCTGCCCTGGCTCTGCGCTACTCCCAGCCATGGCCACCATGTCCGGCCCGTAGACTGGGGCATGGCCAGGTGGCTCTGCATGGTGTGTGCTGCCCACACCCACAGGCACCACCCCCGGAGCTCCCATTGGCCACAATTCCCAGCCAATGGGACCTGCAGAGGTGACACTCAGGGCAGGGGCAGTGTGCGGAGCTACCCTGATCGCACCTGTGCTTAGGGGCTGCATGGACAAGCTGGTCGCTTCTGGGAGCTGCGCAGAGCCAGGGTAGGCAGGGAGCTTGCCTTAGCCACGCTGCTCCGCCAACTGGACTTTTAACAGCCTGGTCAGCTGTGCTTTGACCAGGCATTCTGGTAAAAAACTGGAAACCTGGCAACCCTATATATATAGTGTTAGCTGGAAAGGAGGGTGGCGACAGCAGTACAAATCTTAAAAGGAATTTCCGCAACCATGGTTGTAGCTTCAAAAATGTTTCTTTGGGGAAAAACTTGTCAAGATGAAAAAGAAAGATCATGCACTATAGAGTCACTCGCTTCAGCCCAGTGCATATTATTTAATACACAAACGTCAATAGGAGTGACTGAGAGAGACCCAAATCAGAATATTCCAAACTTAGACGTTAAGGCATTCACGTGGAAAGCCCCTGGTTAAATCCCTTCTGCTCATCAGGCTGACAGGGGATTGAATGCAGTCTTCCACTTCATGGGTGAGTACTCTAATGATGATGGCCGATCACTCATTACTTAGTATGATCATCTTCCATGGGAGTTTTGGGTCCTCAGGTGGCTAATAAGACCAATCCTTGAATCACAAGTTCTATTGCAATGAGGGCAGATGTTTTCAGGCTCAGCAGGAGGCTGTTGACCATGACTGGTAGCCAGTCTCTCCTTCCTCCTGCGCCTCTTGTCCTCTTCAGCTTGTCGGTGAGCAAGTTCAAAATGCAGGGGGCCATCATGTAGGACTTCACTCCATTTTAAGCAATCCTGGGCTAGTGTCTCCCAAGTGTCAATGTCAATATTACACTTTTTTAGGTTGTCCTTCAGCAAGTCCTTATAACTCTTCCGTTGTCCACCCATGTTATGGTACCCTTCTTTCAGCTGTTTCAGGATCTGTTTTGGGAGGTGATGGTCTGGCATCCAGACAACATGATCAGTCCAGCGGAATTGCTGATGGATGATCATTGCCTTGATACTGGTGGATTTTGCCTCTTCCAGGACTCTAATATTGGTGCGCCTGTCTTCCCATTTGATCTTCAGAATCTTACGAAGGCAGCGTTGATGGTGCCTCTCAAGGACTTTCAAGTGGTATTTATAGGTTGTCCAAGTTTTGGACCCATCCAACAGTGTTGGGAGAATAAAGGATTGATAAACAAGAAGTTTGGTGTCTGTTCGAATGTCGTGATCTTCAAAAACCCTGTGCCGTAAATGAGAAAAAGCTATACTGGCACAGCTCAGGAGATGTTGAATTTCTGCATCAATATCTGCTTTGGATGAAAGATGACTTCCAAGGTAGAGGAAATGATCGACATTCTCCAGTGATACTCCATTGATTTTGATAGATGGGGCATGTAATACCTCATTTGGAGAGGGCTGATAGAGCACTTTAGTCTTCTTGATATTAAGAGTGTAACCAACACATGCGTAAGCATTGGCAAACACATTCAAGATAGTTTACAGATCTTTCTCAGAGTGGGCAAAGATTACGTTGTCATCAGCATACTGAAGTTCCACAATAGATGTTGTGGAGATTTTACTCTTGGCTTTCAGCCTGCTATACCTAAACAGCTTTCCGTCCATTCTGTAAATGATTTCAATGCCAGCTGTAAACTTCCAGCAATTAGGTAAAGAATGACAGCGATAAAAACCGCAAACATGGTTGGAGCGATGATACAGCCCTGTATGACTCCTGTTTGTACTTTGAAAGCTTCGCTCTGGGAGCCAGTGCTGCTCAGAGCAGTCTCTTTCATGTTATCATGAAGCAATTTTAGGACATTGATGTATTTATCAGGACATCCAATCTTAGAAAGTATAGTCCAGAGGGCAAGGCAATTCACTGAATCAAGGGCTTTAGTTAGATCAATAAAATCAATGTACAGTGGTCGGTTTTGCTCCCGACATTTTTCTTGCAGCTGCAGTGCTGTGAAGATTATATCCACAGTTCCACAATATGGTCAGAAATCACTCTGTGACTCCGGTAAAATTTCTTCTGACAGTGCAGAAGTCAGGTTGCAAGGATCCACACCAGAACTTTGCTTGCAATGGCTAGGAGGGAGATACCATGATAATTTTCACAATCCACTTTATCCCTTTTCCTGAAGAGGGTGACAATCAGGGCATCCCTTTTTTCACTGGGTTTCTCCTCCTTTATCCAGATTTTAAGGATAGGCAGATAAAGCTGCCAAATTAGCTCTGGTCCACTGTCTTTAAAGATTTCAGTGGGGATCCCATCTAGACCTTCTGCCTTGATGTTCTTCATCTGCTTGGTGGCATTGTGTACCTCATACAAATTGGGAGGGTCTACGAGCTCATCCCTAACTGGTCGTTGAGGGATTTGCTTAAGGACTTCATATGCAACCATAGAATTACGGCTAAGGAGATCTTCAAAATGTTATTTCCAGCGAGAATTGATGGCTTCGTTGTCCTTCAGAAGTGTGGTTCCGTCCTTAGAATGAAGAGGTTTCATACCATTGCAAATTGGCCCATAAACAGCCTTGGTGGCACTAAAGAAACCCCATGTATTGTGGATGTCTGTGAGATATTTGAGTTCTTGCGCTTTCTCAGTCCACAATTTGTTCTTAAATTCTCTGGTTTTACATTGGACTTCTGCCCTCGCCTGGGCATGGGCTTCTCTCTTTATATTACAATTTATGTCATTCTGCCAAGCATGAAATGCCATTCTCTTCTCATTAATGAGTTGCTCAATTTCAGCATCATTCTCATCAAACCAATCATGATGTTTTCTGGTTTGGTAGTGTGATACAGCATGGCCAGAAGGCAGCAGGAGAGTGATCTAGGATGAGGAGAAGCCTTATTCCCTGTAGATTAATTAAAAGCACCTGAAACCAATTAGAGCACCTGAAACCAATTAAAGCACCTGAAACCAGTCACCTGATAAAATCCCCCTGCTTCAATCAGCCAGAGGAGGAGCTGGAGCAGAGTGAGGAGGAGCTGGAGCAGAGTGAGGAGGAGCTGGAGCAGAGTGGTTTGGTGGTGGAGCAGAGAGCAGTTTGGAGGAGTGAAGCAGAGTGAATTGGTGGTGGAACAAAGAGCAGTTTGGAGGAAAGTGGAGGAGAGTTTTGAGAAGTGCTGCAGCAGGCTAAGAAGACCAAGATCCTAGGTAAAGGGACACTTGGCTTGTGCAGAGGGAAGGCAGGAAGCCCCACAAGCTGAAGGTCAGGAGAGGGAAGTAGCCCAGGGGAAAGAATCACTGGTACAAGTGGTTCACCTACTATCATAGGGCCCCTGGGCTGGGACCCAGAGTCGAGGGCGGGCCTGGGTCCCTCCCTCTCCACTCCCCTTCCCTGGGATACTAGTAGGATAGCTGTTACCCCAGTTCAGGGGCAAGAAATGGCACCCTGAAACCCCCCCACAAGAAGAGAAAGTGCGGGACCCATCATAGTAGTGCCGGCAATTTGCCACAGTAGCCTATGGTCTCCTTACAGGCATTGATGATTACTGCTTTCAACTGGCTCCAATGTTCTTCAGTTTCTTCCGGAAACTCTGATGGGAGCTTTTCTTCTAAGGTTGCCTGGAAGTGGTCACACTTAATAGGGTCCTTCAAAGCTTGAATCTTCAACTTGCGCCTGACCTTCTTCTTTTGCCTCCATTTGGGAGCGATCTTAGTTTTCATTGTGGATCGAATAAGGTGATGATCAGTCCAACAGTCATCAGCACTTGTCATTGCTCTTGTGAGAAGTACGTCACTACGATCTCAGGCACGAACACCCAGTGCTTTGACCATGGGTGTCTCCAAGATGTTTTGAACTTTTCCTTTTGTCGGAAAAGAGTGTTCGTAATTAGAAGTTCATGTTCAGCACACTTGGAGAGGAGCAGAATTCTATTTGAATTGCTTTTGCCAACTCCTTCTTTCCCGATTGTTCCCTTCCACAGGTCTGAGTCTCATCCCACACATGTATTGAAATCCCTCAGAAGGATGATCTTCTCTTCTGTAGGAGTCTCCGATAAAATGTTTTCAGACTGAGAATAAAAATCTTCCTTTACATTCTCATCGGCATCCAGTGTTGGTGCATAGGCGCTCACAATAGTTACCTGTTGATTCTTGGTGAGCCTCATTCAGAGTGTCATAAACTGCTCATTGATGCCAAATGGTAGCTCAGAGAGGCACCTTACGAGCTTGTTCTTTACAGCAAAGCCCACTCCATGCAATTGGGGTTCATCTATAGATTTTCCCTTCCAGAAGCAGATGTATCCTCCTTTCTCCTCCCTCACCTGCCCTTCATCAGCTCTTCTAGTTTCAGACAAAGCAGCAGTATCGATGTTAAACTAACTCAATTCATGAGCAATAATGGCTGTACGTTGGTCTGATCAGTCACTGTTTGAGTTGTCCATCAGGGTAAGTACATTCCAAGTTCCAAAGTTGAAAAGTTTCTTAGATTTTCAACTGCTGAGGTGGTGATCCTGCTGGATGTGGGTATCCAGCCAGGAAAAACAGATGCAAGACTATTTTTAGGGTACCTTTTCTAACCCCCTCCCCATGTGGGGTGAGCAGAATGGATCCTAAAAAGGACTGCTCAGTCGTGGGTGCAGCTGCTGAGATGATCGACCTGCCTCAATCCTCAAGCAAGACAACTGTATCACACACGCACTGCCTGTGTTTCAGTCTGTAACTAGGAACTTCCAGATTTCACTGTCCTGTTTTTGTCGCCGATCGCCACCGGACTTTTGACTTGTGCAAATGTTATTTTCCCAAAAACTGGGAGATGCCTGTGCGGGACTCCTTTTAAAGTGGGGAGACTGGTGCACAACAGTCACCAGACTATCCTTGACAGATACAGGACTTGAAACCAATGGCATGCACACCATGATGATTGGAGATTCTCTACCTGCTGCAGCCTTCATCCACCTTCACAGCAGATGTAACATTATACAACAGCTTCACCTCCATTGTGCAGTTATCCTCCATCTGCTCTGCTGTTAGGGACTTCTTGGATCACACTTTGTCTGGAACTTGACCATTCTGCCATGGGTAGCCCTAAGGGAGTACATGACTCCAGGCAGCATCACTCTTGGGGTCATTGAGACATGCAAGCCTCTCCACCACTATAAGGTCTTCACAGCTGAGGATGTTAGGAAGATTCCCAAACCTGAGTCATCTTTTGTAGGTGACAAATCTGAGGAATTGTCACAGATTGAAGTGTCACTAGAGTAGGTTTTGGAACTAATTGATAAACGTATCAATGGAGAGGGATAACAAGTCACTGGGACCAGATGGCATTCACCCAATAGTTCTGAAAGAACTCAAATGTGAAATTGCGGAACTATTAACTAGGGTTTGTAACCTGTTCTTTAAATCGGCTTCTGTACCCAATGACTGGAAGATAGCTAATGTAACACCAATATTTAAAAAGGGCTCTAGAGGTGATCTCGGTGACACCGGTAACAATTACAGTCTAACATCCATACCGGGCAAATTAGTTGAAACAATAATAAAGAATAAAATTGTCAGGCACATAGAAGAACATCAATTGTTGGGCAAAAGTCAACATGGTTTCTGTAAAGGGAAGTCATGTCTTACTAATCTATTAGAGTTCTTTGAAGGGGTCAACAAACATGTGGACAAGGGAGATCCAGTGGACATAGTATACTTAGATTTCCAGAAAGCCTTTGACAAGGTCCCTCACCAAAGGCTCTTACGTAAATTAAGTTGCCATGGGATAAGAGGGAAGATTCTTTCTATGATTGAGAACTGGTTAAAAGACAGGGAAAAAAGGGTAGTAATAAATGGTAAATTTTCAGAATGGAGAGGGATAACTAGTGGTGTTCCCCAAGGGTCAGTTATAGGACCAATCCTATTCAACTTATTCATAAATGATTTGGAAGACAGGGTAAACAGTGAGGTAGCAAAGTTTTCAGATGATACTAAACTGCTCAAGATAGTTAAGACCAAAGCAGACTCTAAAGAACTACAAAAAGATCTCACAAAACTAAATGATTGGGCAACAAAATGGCAAATGAAATTTAATGTGGATAAATGTAAAGTAATGCACATTGGAAAAAATAACTCCAACTATACATACAATATGATGGGGGCTAATTTAGCTACAACTAATCAGGAAAAAGATCTTGGAGTCATCATGGATAGTTCTCTGAAGACGTCCATGCAGTGTGCAGCGGCAGTCAAAAAAGCAAACAGGATGTTAGGAATCATTAAAAAAGGGATAGAGAATAAGACGGAGAACATCTTATTGCCCTTGTACAAATCCATGGTGTGCTCACATCTTGAATACTGCGTACAAATGTGGTCTTCTCATCTCAAAAAGGATATACTGGCATTAGAAAAGGTTCAGAGAAGGGCAACTAAAACGATTAGGGGTTTGGAACGGATCCCATATGAGGAGAGATTAAAGAGGCTAGGACTTTTTAGCTTGGAAAAGAGGAGACAAAGGGGGGATATGATAGAGGTATATAAAATTATGAGTGGTATGGAGGAAGTGAATAAGGAAAAGTTATTTACTTGTTCCCATAATAGAAGAACTAGGGGCCACCCAATGAAATGAGTGAGCAACAGGTTTAAAACAAGTAAAAGAAAATTCTTCTTCACACAGCGCACAGTAAACCTGTGGAACTCCTTGCCTGAGGAGGCTGTGAAGGCTAGAACTATAACAGGGTTTAAAAGAGAACTGGATAAATTCATGGAGATGAAGTCCATGAATGGCTATTAACCAGGATGGGTAAGGAATGGTGTCCTTAGCCTCTGTTTGTCAGAGGAGGGTGATGGATGGCAGGAGAAAGATCACTTGATCATTACCTGTTAGGTCCACTAAATCCGGGGCACCTGGCTTTGGCCACTGTCGGTGGACAGGATAGGTCTGACCTAGTACAGCCATTCTTATGTTCTTATGTTCTTAAGGTGGTGATCCACGGAGAGGGTGAGTACTCTAACCACTGGCCTAATGGTAGGCAGCCTCTTCCCTCCCAGGCCTGGCCATTTTGTGGCATGCTCAGAGAACACCTACTCGATAAGGTCCCACAGGGGAATACCTTTGAGAATCGCACTGGGATTTAGGCATGAGATAGATAGACATGCTCAGAAGACACTTTGATACCTAGGGGACTTTTACAGAAAAAATATAGGTGCTGACTGAGTTTAATGACAGTTTTCGGGGAGGAGGGTGGATTGTGGATTGTAGTGACACCTAAGTCCCTTTGCTGATCTGGATCTTATTGCATTAGGCTGGTCTGCTTCTTACACGACTGAACTATCTTCATGGCACCACAGGCTATGTGGTTGGTTTTCAGAGACTCCTGCTCAGCTTCAGGCAACCAAACAAGAGGGAGTTTGTGGTGATACCTGCAGAAGACTTGGTTGCCCCTCTCAACATAGCCACAGACTGATAAAATTAAGGGAACTGTAGCTGTCAGTTTCACAGGATGAAAAGGACCAGCTTGAGTGTTTATAGGGGAGACCGTAAACAACCAATAACATTTAGGGATAATCAGTGGAATCTTTCAACCTTAGACTTGAAAAGATGAATTAATTACTATCTGCAGTGAAAAGGATGAAATTCCTCAGATTGTTAGCCACAATTTTCAATAATGAATAACTAAAGTTGGGTGTTTAAATCCATATTCAGGATCCCAAATAAATGGTCTGATTTTTTTCAAAACTGCTGAGCACCCAGCAGCTTCCACTGAAATCAATATTTTCAAAATTGACGAGCAATTTGAGAGAATAAAATCTTGGAAGGAGTGGTACCGTGAAGATCACTGGTAATCTGTCAGCCGAAATAGGAAGAATTGTTTGTGGGAGCTTTTATTGTAGAAGGCATATTATAAATGCTGAGCTCTGTCATTTGAAATAATGACAAATTGACCTTTATGTCTCAGGGCTGCATACTATTACAA
Organism: Macrochelys suwanniensis; assembly: GCA_033296515.1. Classification (NCBI taxonomy): domain Eukaryota; kingdom Metazoa; phylum Chordata; order Testudines; family Chelydridae; genus Macrochelys; species Macrochelys suwanniensis. Next base: position 47,245,132 of record CM065780.1, read on the forward strand.
GAGGCTCCCTAAAGAACAAAAATCCATCTGTTTGCGTTACTATGGCCTGTCTGAAAAAAGATCTTTGTAGAAGGAGAATTGCAGCTAGCAGGTAACATTTAGATAGAAGGTTTAGGATTGTGTATAACAGATTTTTATTTGAGTATGTGCCCTCTTACGGGTTGCTGAAGTGATTGCCCCTTTAAAAGTACTAGTTTCTCCTGGAGAGGCACTGAGCCTGCTAGGCATTTTGTGTTCAGATGAATTCAAGTAATGAAGACTTGCTTTTCTCAAAAAATTAAGCATGCAATTGTCAGAAATGTTCATGCAAATTGGTCTTTGGCCTCATAAATGACCATTTGCACATCCAGTTACCCAATCTATGCATTTAATTTCTAATTGCAGTAAATTAGGTCACAGTCACATACCCTTTTTTAATCAGTCCCTGAATGAAGCAAACAACCATTGATTGGCTGTTGCAGAGAGAAGGTGAAAGGAATTGTATCTATTTTAAATGTTTAACAGGAAACTCTATTACATTGGGATGACATCCTTAGTATAATTATTCTATCCGTATCTGCTAAATCAACCTGTTATTTGTGTTAGTTGTTCAGTGATTATTATAGCATACTGTTCTTTTAGGGTAGATTCACACTAATTGAGAAATAATGTCGCATTACTATCGAGGACTAATATATATTAATTTTGTGGCTATTACTGCCATACTTCCTGCAGATTGATTATTTCTTATTCCTTGTACTCATAATTTTTAGGGAGTGCGCTGTTCGAGCTGAATTCTGATCCATTTTGACCACTTTAATGACGATCTGTATTAGCTGGGACCCATCAATTTGATAAATATTACACTGACAAGGACATTGTTGGGAAAATAGGTTTTCTTTTCTTCAGTTGGCTAAAATCTCAACCATTTTTAAAATTGAAAATCTGATGTCCTTTTCAAATGGCTACTGGAGAAACCAGTTCTGATAATGCAAGAACAATCCTATACTACAAAATAATGGGTTTCTTCACTTCTTGGTAGGCAATATAGAAAGTGAGGGAGACCCTTCTAAACCCATAATGATAGAAGTCATTCCTTCCAAGGTCTCTTCATTGTCCAAAATCAATGTCAGCATAACGAGGACTTATAATTGGTTATAAATGTAACTTACTGCCACTCTGACATTTTTATGTTTCCAGAGCAATGGAAAGTGGTGTTACGGTAAATAGGAATCAGACTCCCTTTGTTTACAATTTTCTTAGTCTTTGTCTTAATTATAAAATAAATATCATACCTAGAAACAAATAATTTGAAAGAAAACCAGATGTTTTTCTTTCTGATCATTGATCCTAGATCAAAGTTGGTTCTGTAAATTTTATTATGCCTTCACCAAAGTGTTTCTGCCGTTTGGATCATGAGATTGCAGATCACACAATCAAGTCATTCATATGACCATTTTTAAAAAATTTCAGTTCTGATATCATTGAGGCCATTATCTCACTTACCAGTACAATTGTAGATTAATGCTTTTTGCCATTTGAAATTTGAGATTCCATTTCTTTCAGGCATTTTAAGCCTCCTAAGGTTTTGGGGTCTGACCACAACACAACAATGTAAATCAGGATTTTTGTGCCAAACCTGTGCCTCTTCATACATTGACCTCAACCTTTGAGAATACTTAAACTTTCCACACTGGTTTTTTCATTCTACCTGTTACGGTTTTTGTGTTGTGGGTTTTGTGTACCAAAAAAAAGTAATGGAGTCAGACCCCTCAATGTTAGTGTCAGAGGGTGGGGTCCCCTCACTCAGGATTCCTTACTGCAAACAGTCTTCACACAGTGTGGCACTAAGCACCTCTGTATTCACCCCCTAGATATTGTAATAATCGTTGTATGAAGTATGCCTGGTGCAGTGTCATTTGAAAACAAATAACGCAGTGGTGTAGTTTTAAGAGATTCTGAAGTGAAAAGGCTGGGAACAATCAAAGAAAGGTTAGTTTTATTATTTTCTGTTTGTTCTATTTCCTTGCCCAAATTAAACACAGGAAAGTGTAAGGATGGGTAAACAGCAGAAAAGGCACGAGGAGCAAAGAAGCAGATGTTGAGCTCCCCAAGAGGCAGTTAGAGTTGTGTTCATGGTGAGATTTGTCAGAAGCTGCTCAGAACCAATCTTGGAGCTAGTGGCCATATGCCAGGAGACAGGATGGGGGCACCTGCTCCACACCAAGGGTTAGAGGAGGTTACTTTTTCTCTGACATGGCGTGCAAGAGACCAAGCAGAAGTTCCCCAGCAGAGACAGTAGCAATGGCGAGAGGTCTTGAGCTGTGGAGGCTGGAGTGGAAAAGGCTGCTAGTGGAGGAGAGATGGATGAAGCTGGAGGCCAAGTGTCTGAGTTAGGCAGCAGAGTGGAGCAACTGAAGCTTACTGACCAGGAGAAACCCAGGCAGCTCAAACAGAAGAGGAGGGGAAAGTTACACCTGTAGGACCCAGGAAGAAGGACAGACTTAAGGGTGTGCCTGATCAGAGGCTAGCAAACAACCAGAAGTGGGTGTGATGGACACCATTGTCCTGCCTGAATCCTGAAGCATTATGGATAAAGGATATTCTGGAATTCTGATTGTGCAAATGTGGGCAGTGTATTTTCTTATGTCTTCTGTAATGATGTAACAGGGTTGAGCCCAAGGGCTCAGGTACAAGCCCACCACAGGCAGACCCAGTAGCTGAGGGGATAAAACAAAACCAGGGAAACTGAGTCAGTGTTAGGTATGTCTGTGACACAGCCTAAAAGATGCTGTTGCCCAGGATCTACTAGGAGTTGTGAGAGTCTGGCACTGTTAGGAAAGCTGTGGGCCAGAACACCAGAAAGCAGGGAAACTGAGACACAGCTGGAACGTGCTGTGGCCCAGAAACTCCTATGTGCAGACACTGGCACAGCTGAGGGTAGCTGTGGGTGAGAATTATGCTGGGGACTAGGGCAGACTCAGAGTGGTAAGAGCTCTGGTTTCATGCCTTAGGGGCATACATTATAAAAGTGTATAGAGTGAGTTTTTTTCTGAAAGCCTATGACACACTGGTGATATAACTGTGAATTGTATGTATTAAAACTATATAAGGAATTATGGATACTGTAGCGGGGTGGCTACCCCACTCCTAAATTAAGAGGAGTGAGAACAACTGGGGGAAGCTGACTGAGTAGCAGCCACAGCTGTGGCCAGCTCAATTAGGGCCCAGCTGGCCCTGATAAGAGGGCTGTGAGCCAGAAGCTGGAAGGAACTCTCTCTCCAGTCTGGAGGGAGAAGGACTTGGCTGTCTGAGAGACAGGGTACCCGAGGTGGAACAGGGCTGGGGAATAGGGCAAGAGGAGCTGGGGAGCTCCAGCCTGGCAACTCCCCAGGCTGCAGGCCTTGTGCAGGACCTAAACAGCTACTGGGGTTGCAAAGGTGCAACCTGGGGCTAGGCAGAAGCAGCAAGTCCAACCCCCCCTTGCCAATGATGACTGGCCATTACAGACTGCAGTCTGCCCCAGTGAGCGGGGGCTAGATGGTGACTGGCAGTAGCTGTAGACTGAGGGAAGGTGGGGATACAGGGTTGGGGGTGCCCTGGGGAGGGGAGACCCAGAGTGTGGGGGTACTGCTGGGGCAGAACCCCAGGGCAAAGGGCACCGAGGTCCAGGAGGGACACGGGGCCCAGCAACAGGCGAGCCACCGGCCTGTAAAGTGTGCTCCAAGGTTGGTGCAAAGAACTAATTCCCAGACAAGCAGCAGGAGGCGCCGCACTGGTGAGTCTCACATCACTACAGATACTCACTAATATCAAGCTGTACAATCTGCCCAGACAGGAGGGAATGTCACAGCTATCTACCTGTCTCCTATGTAAACTAAGCATGGTGGAATCGGAAACAATGGAAGCCCCATTGACCTAGAAATCATACAGGGGGATGGGAAGCCCACAGGAAGGGAAGATTGTGGAATGTCCTGACTGAGAGAAAGTCAGCCATTGCTGGGGAGAAGAGAGACCGGTGAGAGAAACCATCTTGAACTGAGCCTGTATTTTGCTAGATTAAGTCATAGAATTTTAGATACATGTTTTCACTTTAATTTGTTTGTAACCCTTTCTAAATTTATTGCTTTTACTTAGCATCACTTAGTTTATGTCCTGTTCATAAATTTGTTTTATTTTTTTACTATAAACCAACCCAGTGTTGTGCTTAAAGGGAAAGGTGTACTTACCCCAGTGAAGTTAACAAGAAGGCGGGTTTTGTGTCTTTAGATGAACAAACAACCCCTAGTTTTCTCTAAACTTTGTAGGAAAGGGCTGGACGTTACAGCACATGCTGTTTTGGGGGGCGGAAATCAGGACTGGGTGTATGGTGGGGTCACTTTGCAGGCTGTAACCAAGATTGATGTAAATTGCTGTGGGTTTGTAGACAGTCTGAGGTCAAAGCTGCTAAACTAGGGTTGTCTAGCACACAGACGCGTCAGCGTGTGACCAGCATGCATGTAGGCTGGTTGTGAGCATTCCAGGCCAGGACCTACAGCAGCAAAACACTGAGGCACCCAGGGTTGCAGAACAAGTGGTGAAACAACCCCTCACTGGGCTGGATAGGACCCCAAACTCCATCACACCTAGAACCTGTGGCAGGTTCAACACCAGGTGCTGTATTTACAATGTGAACTAATAGTGCAAGTTCCCCAAACCATAAGGGTCTTTCAGGATCCCTAGGCACAGGGACCTCAGATAGCATTTGCCTTATATATCATCACAATTTGTGTGTGTTTGAAGAGAACACTGCCAAACTGATTTCCTGGGAAGCCTGTGCTTGCTAGGAAGAGTTTCTTGGCAAGCCACAATTGTCAGATGCATTTGCTGACAGTCTACACTTGGCAGATTCTGTTGCCGTGGCAAAGACTCTCAGCTGATGAGGCAAAGAATTGCTGGGGAAAAGACTGTGGCTGGGGCAAAGAGTGACTGTTGCATTGCATGTGAATATTGCATCTCTGAATGTATATATTTGGTTTTTATTGAACCTCACATGGCATAATACATCTTTTGCATAAGAAATGATGATACCACTGGCTTAGGAAAGGAACATTTCAGCTTTGTCTCCGGCTACTAAAGAAGCAGCATCGAGTGTGCAGGGTACTGATCCAGAGCCTAAAAAACAGGGAAGATGATACATTTATTCCAGAGAATGAGATGAAAACTCTTAAAAAAAAATGTGTGAAGTGTAAAACCTTGTATGTTTAGAACATATGTCATCTAGTTGCTCCATTTGTTCAAGGTAGTAAGTCATTTACTGCCACTTCGATGTGTTTGTGCCTTTTATATGTTGCTGTTGCTATCTATTTTTCATTGTTTAAACATGGGGTCAATTAGACCCCCAACACCTATATAATGTTTGATTAGGGGGCCGTTAGACCCCAGTATAAGTACTGTGTAGTGTGCTTCTGAATCTAGGAAAGTTTTAACTTCATGGTTTTATGGTTCACTGCTTACAATAAACCTGAGACCGACATGGTTACAATATTCACTTTTTTAAATGCATCCCATACTCTCCATATTTTGATAGACTAGGGGTCTGCAAGACCCCAATATGGAAATAGTTGGTAATTTTTGGTCCAATATGATGGTTAAAGCATTTTATTAATAGGATTATTTGTTTTTGAGACAGCAGCTGCTTAAAAGCCATGTTACATTTTAGTGCCGACTACTAGCCGAGGAGATTCGAGACCAAAGCCCTTATCCTTAATTTTATATCTTGATTAGACTCATTGAAGTCAATGATGACTGCTACCATGCATAAAGTTAAACAAGTGTTTGCAAGATCGGGGCCCAAGATATTGCCATGATAATGATAGCATTTTGTGTGCATGAGGACATTCCTTTCATAGCATTAATTCATTTATCAATGTTTAGAAGTGACCCCAGAAGGAGAATGAGTGAACAGCATGACATTGCACCCCATAAGGCTTTATGGAAATATGCTTCTGAATGTACATATGACATAACTGGAATATGTTTTATGCTACATATGCCATGTAACATATCTCTGTAAAGGTTATGATCTACTGAATCTATTCCTCCTATTTGTATGCATGTATCATATTTGTATTTGAAGTTATGAATATTGGCTGTGTACTTGCTTGATTTTAAGTAGCCTTAGTAAAGCATTTGGTCAGCTTATTGAGAAAGAAATGTACAAGTTAAGTTCCCAATCAAGAAACACTTAATCTGCATAAGAAGTCTACTTGAGGATGTTTAAGGTATCATGTGAACCATGGCTGCTACCTGTAAGTTCTGAGTCATGCATGAACATGTGACTTACCCATGTGACTCCAAAACACCATCTTGTAGCTGGGATTCTACACAGGAGGAGGGAGGGGTGTCCGCCCACAAGAGACAGTCTATTTAACCCCCTGGGAGACTCCTCCATTTGGTGTTCAGCTGGCTGAAGAGAGAGCCTCTCCACCCCCAAAGGATACCTGAAAGAAACTGTAACAAAGAAGAGTAACCACAGGGGCTGTGAGTGATTGCTGGACCCAGACTAGAAGGAGACTATTCTGTAAAAGGAAATTTACTGGAACACCTCTGAGGCTGAGGTTTTATCTGTATTCCGTTTTCTTACTGTATTGGGCATAGACTTGTGTGTTCTATTTTATTTTTCTTGGTAATTCACTTTGTTGTGTCACTACTTGGAACCAGTTAAATCCTTTCTGTATTTAATAAAATCACTTTTTACTTATTATTTAACCCAGAGTAGATATTAATACCTGGGGAGGGAGGGACAGTTGTGCATATCTCTTTATCAGTATTGTAGAGGGTGAACAACACTGGGAGTTGGTCATAGGAGTGTTAAAGATAGGAAGACTTCTTACGCTGCTTTCAGTTAAGCCTGCAGTTTGTGGGAGGTGGTTCAGACCTGGGTCTGTGTTTGTAGGCGGCAAGCGTGTATGGCACAACCAGGCAGGGTTCTGGAGTTCCAAGCTAGCAGGGAAGGCAGGGGCAGAAGCAGTCTTGGCACATCAGTTGGCAGCCCAAGGGGGTTTCTGTGATCAAACCCGTCACATACAGACTATTCAGTGTGTGAGTATGTATACAGCAGTTCCATCTCCCTCTCCCGCTCCCCCACCACAACACACACACACACCACAGAAAGGAAATTCAATGTTCTATTTTTAACCATATTGAGTCTGAGTATTTTTTTTCTTCATGCTACTTCTGCAGTGAAAATTGGCATCAGGAAAAAAGACAATTTGTTTTAATATGTAGTATAAAAATCCTATCTCAACCTCTTCCACTTCCTTCAGTACATGACAAGCCAATCACCATTATATGGTACTAATGGAAAAGAATGACAATGAAAATATAACAGCCACCCTTTTTAGGATTTCTAGATAGTTATACTTTTTTCTCCTCTTCAAAGAAGAGTTTTTCATCTGAATATTTATTTTCAACTACTTGCTTTCTCTCCTTCTTTTTAGAGTTTCTCTTCCCTACTAACCTCCAGATCATTCTTATTTCCTCTCATTTTGTCTTTCTATTCTACTTCAAAATATTTATCTTGTCTTTCTCCTATTCCTCTTTTTTTTTTTAATTTGCTTTCTGAAAAATCTATTGACACATTTTATATGTAAATGTTTGGCTTTTATGTTTATGGTTTGACTTTAAGAAAAATCTTAATGAAGATTAATGATTGTATTGTTATTTTTAACATTGATTCATTTGGCATTGTATTTTTCAATGAATTAAAGAACATTAAAAAATTGAAAGTAATGAAGTTGAAACAGGAAACATTTAATTCTTGGTTAGAGCTGACAAAATGCGCAAAACACCTGCATAAAATCGATCTCCCTTAAGCATTCAGTTAGAAAGATACATAGTCTAATTGGTAAACCATTTATTTCAGATAGTCCTGAAAGTGTACGCGACCTATTGTATGGTGAATGGGCCTGTTTCTCTCAAGCTTTGTCAACACAAAGGAAAGGTTTGAACAATATATAATCATTGCTAATACCAGGTCAGCTGAACCTAATGAAGACAGCCATCTAGTTACCCATGTCATTTTCAGCATGGAGCCGGATAGACTTGCTCTGAGTAGGTCTAATAAATATTGTAGTCAAAATGGTTTGGGGGCTGACCTAGAGTAGGGCTCTCACCACTGACTGAGGTTACAAACTAGAAAAAATTTCAGAAAGTTTCCTTCTTAAACAATATCATCCTTATACCAGTTTTACCACCTGTGTAACTCTACTAGGTTTAAGTGGAAATGAGGGAAGTTGCATCCTGTTTTTCTGCTGAGCGGCTTCAATTTCTGATAGGAATAGAGCTCTTAGAATGAAAGAGCTGATTTTGCCAGGGTACAGTTGAGGAGCTTGAGAGTGCAGCACCACCAGGACTACTGAGCCCAGTGCTTCTTTACTCACAATCAGATGAAGTGAAAGGAGTGAGCAGGACAGGCTCTTGGTTGGTAACGACGCTCTGCTCACTGTTTGTAGTTTGGCACTGAACAGCTGCTTGTGGGAGTCTTAAATCTTGAATCTTAAAATTAGACACTTCACATAATTTACACTAATTAGATTCCACAATCTCTCTCCTTCCCCTGTTATGCCCACCTTGCTGCCTCCTTCTCTTCCACAGTACTTAGCTCACTATAGGGTTGAGGGCTTTCCCCATTTTTGACCTCTAGGCATATTTATCTGTGCCAGGCTATTGGTAGCTGTGTGCTAAAGTTGTTGGAAAACTCAAAGGAAAACAAATTTCAGGGGGAAATGCAAAGATTTTTCACAATTTCAATCTTTAAAATAATTAATATACCATTTTTTTGACCAGCTCTGTTCAACCCTGACACTTTGGCTCTCCACACTTCTTTCAGTATTCCTCAGCAGCGTGCAGGGTCAAATCCTACATTATATTTTAACGGACTTTAATCCCATGCTAATCCTCAGCAATTTTTATGGGGAGTTTCCATTAAAAATAATATCTGGTATAAACCCTCTTGAGTGATGAGAATGAGAGAGGAGAATTACTCCAAAGTGTGATGCTAAGAAGTGCCCCTTCACATATACACTAGGAAACAAAACAATTTCCAATTGTTATAATGATGGTTTTATAAATTCCTATAAGATTTCAAGGGATACCTTATGTTTCCATCAGGGATTTGCTGAGAAATATGGTTGCAGAGGAAATGGAGTTGAACTAGGTTTAGGGGTTCACTGAGGACAAAGACACAGAATATTGGCTCCTTGTACAACACACACAAGGTGAGACGATGCACTTCATTAAAATGGAAAACCGCACTTGCGGCTGGAGCAGGCAGAAGATATACAATGCAGTTGAGTGCTTTAAATAACATACCAATACAAGTGAAAAGAGTGTTTCTTTCCTCAGAATTGACAGTTCTGTGGTTCATTTGTGCTTACGATGCCTTTTAAAACAAAAATCATGGCAGTAGCCATTCACTCTGAGCTGTCTACTCTGAAAGTTGTCTTGAAGTAGGTGCTGACAGAGATGGGGCATATTCTTTTCTCATGAGACCTTTTTTTCCTCCTTGTATCATAGACCAAGGACCAGATGCCATAGATACTTATTCCCCTGCCTAGTCCCATTGAGGTCATATAGCATGTTGCAGTAAGAAGATGCAGGATTGCCTTTTAGTGATTATTAGTTAAACTAGACCTCTGTATTTTGTACATTTGTAGTTATTTATTACCGTGTAAAATTATATTTGTCATAAGCTCAGCTCTCAAAATGAATAACATGTTGATAATATCCAGTAACATTTATGAATTTCAAGTTCATATTAAATGCCTATATTACAGATGAAATGACAACTTAAAAATACACACACAGTATTTCTCACTGCCTGTAACTTTATCAAACTTCTAACAGCAAGCTGATAAACATCAGTGTTTCTGTGGGTGTTTTATTCTCCCAGGATTATATTTCTCCTTATTTGATTACTTGTGGATGATGTGAATGAGCTTTCAGCGCTATGAAAGTGTTAATATTATTGCATTGTATTACTATAAATTTGTAACAATAGATGATACAGGTGGGAGGAATATTGTGAAGGATGTACAAAAGTATCCATTTGCTCCCTGTTACATAAAGGATGAACACATGTAATTTCTTTGTGCGTCAGTGGAAGAATAGACCTGAGAGAGAGAGGTAAGTATGTAGGGGTGTGAGAGAGTGAGAGAGAGAGAGAAAAGGGGGAGGGGGGGGGGTTAAGGTTTTTTTCCGCTGGTGAGCATAATCTTATCCAGTCTCTTTCATTTTTAGGAAAAAAATCTTTGATTAGACTGAGTATATTCATGCTCTCTAGAGGTTTGTAATGAAATGTGGGGTCTTTCAATTCACAGTGAACAATTTCAATACAGCTCAAGGGACTCCTTTACACCCCACCCTCCATGAAGTCAGCTGGGCACTGAAAGTAACTGAATGTCATCACCATCTAACAGCTTTTGATGGCCTATGTGAAAAGGTAGTCTCAGTCCAATTGCTAGTGGACAGGGGTCCACATCATACAATGTCCTACCATTATTACTTATTGGGGATTGGGAGCACAGGTTAGTGGTTCCCAAACTGTGGGGTGTGTCCCCCTAGGAGGGTGCAGAGGAATGTTCAGAGGGGCATGGTAGGGTGACCAGGTGTCTGGTTTTCGACCACATAACCCGGTCAAAAAGGGATCCTGGCAGCTCCAGTCAGCACCGCTGACTGGGCCCTTAAAAGTCCGTTTGTCAATGCTGTGGAGTGAAAGCAACACACAGAACTGCCTGCTGCACCTCTGCCTAGGAGCTGGACCTCCTGGCCGCTTCTGGGGTGCAGTGCAGACTCAAGACAGGCGGGAAGCCTGCCTTAGCCCTCCCTGCTGCGTCACTCATCAGGAGTTGCTGGAGGTAAGCCCGTGCCCCAACCCCCTGCTCCAGCTCTGAGCCCCTCCTACACCCCAAACCCCTCATCCCCAGCCCCCACCCCAGAGCCTGCAACCCCAGATGGAGCCCTCACCCACCCTGCACCCCAACCCCCAGCCAAGAACTCCCTTCCACACCCTGAACCCCTCTGCCCCACCCCCAAACCTGGAGCCCCCTCCTGCACCCAACCCCACCCCAGAGCCTGCACTCCCATCCAGAGCCCTCTGCCGCACCCTGAACCCCTAATTTATGGCCCACCTGCAGTTAGAGCCTTCAGCCCCTCCCACACCCCAACCCCCTGCCCTAGCCCAGTGAAAGTGAGTGAGGGTGGGGGATAGTGAGCCACTGAGGGAGGGGATATGTAGTGAATGAGGTGCAGGGCCCCGGGGCAGGGGTATGACCTCGGGGAAGGGGCAGGGCTAGGGTGTTCAGTTTTTGTGATTAGAAAGTTGGCAACCCTATGGCACGGTGGGGTCTGGGCCAGCCCCTATGGGGAAGTGGGGAGGGAGCACCACCCAGCCCCGCTTTGTCTCCAGCTCTGCTCCAGCGCTCAGCCACAGCTCCATACCCAGCTGCCAGACCCCGCTGCAGCCCAGCTCCTGGCTCTGGCCCAAGCCACACCCCCAGCCTTGGCCCCTGGCTGCAGCTCCATTCCCAGCCCCACTCTCAGCTGTGGCTCCAGCCTCATTCTCCTTACCCTTGTCTGCCCCTCCCCCAGACCTGCGGCCCCACTCACAGCTCCAGCTCCCGGGGGAGGGGTGGACAGGGAGGGGCATGACTGTGAAAGGTTTAGGGACCACTGTACTAGGTATTGTAGAAACCGATAACAAAAGGACTGTCCCCAGCCCAAACAACTTACAATTCACAACCAAAAATTGCACTTATTGAGGTAGTTGCAGAAGCCAAGGATTGATTTGGCATGAAGACCTGATTACGTCTGATTCCAGAACCAGGTTGCAGTTCGCTGGAGGAGTTAATTTTGTGCCTATGGAGAGAGGACCTCAGGTCCAGGACTGTCAATCTGCCACCTCTCACAAACAAACAAAATCAATTATGGAAAAGAAAAACAATGTTAAAGTGCATTTCCTCCCCCCCCCCCCCGCCCCCAGTTCTGACTTTCATTTCCTTCTGTATTAATTGAGTGGCAGAAGGGTCAAGGGTAAGCAGGCTACAGCCATGATTCTTCCTCTTTCCCCCCTTTAAGCTCCAGTTCTTTAATAATACGTGTAAACTTGGGGGGAGAGAAGTTGTGGATTATTCTGAGACTCAAATCTTCTGCATTATTGAATTATGATACAATTGTACAGAACTTCAAGCAGTTTGGCCTTGAGTCTAATACTGCATCACCATTTAGGGATCTGGGGCAAAAATTGGGGATTGGTCCTGCTTTGAGCAGGGGGTTGGACTAGATGACCTCCTAAGGTCCCTTCCAACCCTGATATTCTATGATTCTATGATCATACAGCCAACAGTACTGAAATGATCTCCCACATTTTTTAGAGGTATGGCTTTTTATCTTTCATAGTCACATTTTTATTGTAAAATACTATCGATGAAGATATTTCATCTTCATTTAAGTTTTAAAAGTACATTACATACTAACCAGATAATTGAAAAATCACAGAAATGTACCTGTCACCGATCTCTTTTTTTTAGGCTAAAATAAACAATATCGTCTCAAGATGCAAAGGTGCAGAGAGCTCCTTCTCTTGATGAATTGTTACAGTCTATGAAAATTCCAGTGTTCTAAGCCAAAGTTCAGTGATTTATGTTCTTCTTGAGAAGAAGGAACATAATTTGAAAACATGATTGTTTTCAGACGGATGTGATTGTTGTGATGTTCTTGCAGTACACTTATGGGCTAAAAATCAGTCTTGAAACCTTTGTAATCATAAAATATATCCCTAATCCTGTAGAAGTGGGTTGCTATGCAGCATTTGCTATAGTAGAGGGGACTGAACTTTCTAGTACAGTGCACTGGCTAAGTGATTATGCTATGCCACAAACCTTGCAGCAAAGGTAACATCATTTAACCAGTTTAGTCTTTTGGGAAAAGTCTTATAGAATTTAATAGAGAATATCATTGCTATAGAATTCTGATGGATGTGTTAATAATTCTGTAGAAAGACTATAATTCTCAATTGAATTCTATAGGTTTTTAAAGTCATTTCTGTAAGCCCCTATTCAATTTCAATAGAACCCTTTAGTACGTTGCCCTGCTCCTGGACTCAGTCAACCATCCTCCTCCATAAATACAGAGCTTCTTGCATGGGAAAACGGCAGGAGCAGGTAGAGCCAAGAAAATGCACATTGTTTTCTTCAGCAATCATAGCAAACATAAGAATGGCTATACAGAGTCAGAGTAATGGTCAATCCAACCCAGTATCCTGTCTTCGACAGTGGCCAGTACCAGATGCTTCTGAGGGAATGAATGGAACAGGGCAATTTCAGGTGATCCATCCCTTGTTGTCCAGTCCCAGCATCTGGCCATCAGAGGCTTAGGGACACCCAAAGCATGGGGGTTGCATCCCTGACCATTTTGGCTAATGGTCATTGGTGGCCGATCCTCCATGAACCTATCTACATTTTTTTTTGAACACAGCTATACTTTTGGGCTTTACAACTCATGGCAGAGAGTTTCACCGGGGTTGACTGTGCATTGTGTGAATTACTTCCTTTTATTTGTTTTAAACCTGCTGCCTATTAATTTCAGGGTGTGACCCTAGTTCTTCTATTAAGGGGAGGAGTAACTCTTCCCTATTCACTTTCTCCACACCATTCATGATTTTATAGACTTCTATTATATTCCCCCTTAGTTGTCTTTTTTCTAAGCTGAACAGTCCCAGTCTTTTTAATCTCTTCTCACATGGAAGCTATTCCATAATCATTTTTGTTGCCTTTATCTGTACCTTTGCCAATTCTAATATATCTTTTTTTGAGATGGGGTGACCAGAATTTCATACAGGATTCAAGGTGTGGATGTAACATGGATTTATATAGTGGCATTATGATATTTTCTGTTTTATTATCTATCCCTTTTCTAATGGTTCCTAACTTTGTGAGTTTTTTTGACTGCTGCTGCACAGTGAGTGGCTGTTGGGAACTATCTATTGGGAACGCCATCAAAAATATATTGCTTTTACCTTGACTCTGTTCCAGGCTATAGGATTCCTCTTTAAGGGTCAAACATTGACCGAGATAAAAGATTTCACAGCCCTAGAACTGCACAAGATCTCTGTGTAGAAGGCTCTGATCGTCTGGAAGTTTTGGTTTGGTGCTCTTGCTTCTTCCCTAGGAGATGTCACACTGCACTGCTCTATAGCATAAGAATTTGGAGGAACATCTGAGAGCATCTTCAGAGTTTTTCTCCTCTGTGGACCTTCCTGTAAGCTTTGTCAAAGGTAGCATGAAAAGGAACATGATCTAGCTCTGAGCTTTAGGATTGGCACAATGAGAATTAGTGAACTGTTGTTGTAATAAACAAAACAGGAAGGGAGCCCTTTAAAATACATAAGCATATGTAAACTACCTACTAACATACATACAGAAAAGCCAGAGCTAATTAAGGGGCCTGCTTCAAAGCTTTTGACTTTCATAAATGTATTGTCTGTTGAATATAATTCTTTAAACAGCCCATTTTTGTTACAGTATATGTGGCCACATTAAATATAATCTTTAAAGCAGTCAAACAATTAATTTGTTACATAAGCTGTTCAACTGTGCCCACGATTCAAGCTGGGCCATCTTTGATGTGAAGCTAATATCTCACCGTATTTCCTGAAAACTTGCCATTTAGAAACAATACGTCTGATCCCTCACAGCAACCAAGTATAATGAAACAAAGAGCACATTATGACCATAAGTGAGAAAAAAGCAGCAGGTGCACACAGGGCTGGCGCGCCCACTAGGCGACCCTAGGCGGTTGCCTAGGGCGCCAGCAGCCGGGGGGCGGAGACTCCCGGCGGCGACTGAGAAAACGCTGCCGAGAGTGCAGCTTCCCCGAAGCTGCTGCCTCTGCCCCAGATGAGCTGCTGCGGGCGGGGGGCTGGCTGTCACGGGGGCGCTGGTGGGGGTCCGCTGGTGGGCGGGGAGCCGAGCTCCACCTCAGCCCGAGCCCAGTGCCCCTGCCGCGGCCAGGGGTCGGAGCGTAGCGCCCCCGCCATGTGGGGTGGGGGGGCCGAGCCCAGCGCAGCGCCCCCGCCATGGCCGTGGGGGGCGGGGAGCCGAGCACAGCACCCCCGCCGTGGGATGGCCGAGCACAGCACCCCCGCCACAGGCCAGGGGGGGTGGAGCCCAACCCCTCCGCCACGGCCCCGGGTGGGTGGGGAGGCTGCCGCGGGCGGGGGGAGGTGGTTTGCCTCGGGGGGGGGGGGGGGTGGCGTAGGGCCTGTTCAAGGAAGTTTCACCTAGGGCGTGAAACTTCCTTGCACTGGCCCTGGGTGCACATGAACTCTAAATAACTCAAATGTTCTTTTCATGCAGATATCTTTAATAAGAAGAAACCAGTAAAGGAAAACAAAGCACAGCTGGTATTTTATTTATACAGAGCCTCATATTGGCCCACTGTACATCAGAGTAGTATCTGAGCACCTTCCACAAATAAAAATGATGACAATGATATATTTATTTTCCTTGATGGCTGTCAAGAGGCAGGGTTAGATTTTTTGGAATGGGTTGTCTTCTTATATCTATTATTATTTATTTTATTTAATAGGCAGATATGAGCGTTGGTAGCAATATGATACTACTGTGAAAAAGCTTAAGAGGTAGATCTTACATTTAGTCTGGAATGCAGCAAGTTTAGTGGCCATTCTCATTTCATTTGCCAGTGAGTTCCATAGTTTAGATACAGTTCACGTCATGGTCATGTGTCTCCTCTATAGCATGACACTTTCATTGTTGCAGTAAAACATAACTGCAACTGTCAGCTGTTCCCCTTTAGCCATTCTGGTTCACAGTCAACTTGCTGCTGGGTCCCTGCCCCACCCACCCCACCTCGAATGAGGGCTAAGGGGGGGGCTATGAAGGGTGGGTTCACTCCCTACTGTAACAGTTGTGGGAGCTCCACCCCCCATTTCCCATTTCTGCTCCTTTAAAGAATACCTCCTTTATATCTTTTGTCAGTCCATTTTATCTGATCACTGAATCCCTTCCCTATGCAGTACTTGCATTGAACATCTGCCCCTACAACACCATAGTCTAACCCCCATTTCATGTTTGCCTCAACTAACCCCCAATCCACAATGGGGAAGGTGAAAATCCCAACCTCACCTTGACTAATCCTAGTCCCCTGAGAAAAGAGTGACTAGAGTAATGCCCACAGCGGATCATGACAAATCCTGGTATTTGACTATTCCCTGGACAGGGAGGGTGGGAGTTGCTTGGCCTGGTCCAGGTAAAAATGGGCTTTACCTGTACTGTCTTGGACCAAAATAATCCCGCCCCCACACACTCTTCTGGTTACCTGGGTCAGCATCCCCCTGCTGATCTGGTCTGAAGCTGCCACAGCAAGTCAGTCTCTCTCTCTCTAGCCTTTAAAGGAGCCACACACTTTTTCTAGAATCCAGACAACAGCTTCCACCACTTAAAAGTGTGGTGTGGTCATTCTGGTAGAACGTAGTTGCAGGGGAAGATCATTTTATTTTTTGAAACTTTACATTGTTTTTGCTGGATTGCATTCTGGTTGCTTTACTACTTAATTTATTCAGTGGTTCTTTGTCATAAATTTCAGGTTTCAAAATGACAGATTCCACTGTTCTGGACATTCCTGTTTATTTTGGAAGCATCAGAAGTTGTTTATTCTGCACTGTTAAAATTTGTAGAAAAACTATTTCATCTCAAATGTCACATATGATCGCATTACAGAGCTATTACTAAATATAGTTCATTTAACATTTTATATTTTGATTTTCACTTTCTCTTCTTTCACACAGCCTGATATTGATATAGTCACATGCAATATTAACCTCTTGATTTTCTCTCTCTTTTTAAACTTCATTCTTGAGATTGATGTGGGATTACTCTTGTGTACAAGATAAAATAGATTCTGTATCCTAGAATAAGAAGATAAATTGAGAGTATATATGCCATTTAAGTAAATAAAGTGATTGTATGGGCAGTTATTTTCTCATTCATATAAGCTATTTATTATTGGACTGTTTTCAGAGCTAGAAATGTCAAAGGAATATTTTACCATAACAACACAAAGAAAGCAAAGTATGGCTCTCTGAAAAACAAAGTGGTAACGGTAAACGAAATTAAATATTCTTTGATATTATTGGGTCTCAGTAATTCTGGGATGTATAAATGTTTGCTCATTTAAAATATCTCTTTGATTCCTGAGTTAGATGAAATGAAAATACCTGGGTATAAAAATCCTCACATTTTGACCACTAGCATTGTAGAAAGTGTGCTTAATTTATATTAATTATTAGTTTAATTTAATTTTTATTTTATTGCTTGCTTACTATTAAATATATCTTGCTACGCTACAAATATATTTTTATATTTTATCTTCTTAAACTCTATTGTATGGCATTTCATTTTTTGAACTAATGGATTTCATACTTTTGTATGATGAACTCTTTGCTTTTGTGGAAACTGAGATTACAACAAAATTAAACTGTTCATAAATTGATAGATTCCAAGGCCAGAAGGTACCATTGTGATCACCCACAGTGAACTCCTGTATAATACAGGCCATACAACTTCCCTCCAAAAATTCCTTGAGCATACCTTTTTAGGGGGGGAAAAAAGCATTCAATCTTGATTTTAAAATGGTCAGCGATAGAGAATATACCATGACCCTTGGTAACTTGTTCTAATGGTTAATTACTCTCACTGTTACAACATCCTACTTGAATTGTGGTCACCAGAACTGGACCTAATATTCCAACAGTGGTTGCACCAGTGCCAAATACAGAGGTAAAATAACCTTGCTACTACTACCTGAGATTCTACTGTTTATGCATCCAGGGATTGCATTAGTCCCTTTGGCTCCAGTGTCAAACTAGACGCTCTTGTTCAGCTAATTATCCATGTCAACCCCCAAATCTTTTCCAGAATCACTGCTTCCCAGGATAGAGTATCCCATCCTGTAAATTTGGCCTACATTCTTTGTTCCTAAATGTATACATTTATATTTAATCATATTAAAATGCATATTGTTTGCTTGTGTCTAGTTTACAAAGCAATCCAGATCACTCTGTGTCAGTGACATGTCCTCTTCATTATTTACGGTTAGAACATACTGTGAAACTACCTGGATATGGTGTGTGACAGAATGTTACCCAATAAAGACATTTCATGTTGCACTGCATACTGTAGCAAGTCCTCTAGCACAGTACAAGTTAAAGACTCTTTTCCATCTTGTCCATATATTTTATGATAAGAATGACATTGTAATGCTCCAGATGAACTTCTTCATTTTAACTGTCAAGCCCCTTCCTCTTTGTTTTGTTATAGATGTTGTCTCTTTGATTAAACATAGATTAGCTACATATATGTTTGGAAGCAAAAAGTCAATGTTTAAATCCCAGCTACTGAAGCAGTTAATTAGAATTAAGATACACTAGTTTGTGTTGGGCTGAAAGGCACTATGCTTTTAAAATATAATCCACAGGCAATTAATTTGACAGATCCGAACAAAACTTATCATTAATGTCAGAAATTGGTACATGATGATTTATTCTAGCTCTTAAATAGTGAATCTTTCATTTCCACATTTTGATCAATTTACTGCAAACTCCAAGGCTCATATCTGTTTTAAATTCTATGATGGTAACTTTGCTGCACCTGAAGTCTTATTTCTAGATATAGGATTTTACTCTTGTAAGAGACATCCTCTGTCTTGTCCTGACAGTAAAATTCCCAGCTAACTGACAGTAGGAAAAGCGGTCTTGTAATTTGTCTTGTAACATTCAGTCTCCTGACTAAACGAAAAATAAAAATAATTGGAAAGAAGATTTATATACAGAGATTGCCCTTTAGCCTTTGCCATTTTTCCCTTGGAAAAATAGATATGGTTACCTCAGTACATGTGCTATACTTTCTTTATTATTTGCTTATTTAAATCCTCTCCTTAGGAACAACTAGGGAGTCAACAGAAGCAGCAGCAGTATCTACCCCAGAACATACCCCAGTGACCAGCGTCAGTGTGCATCTACTGGGGCACTGTAGTCTTCTGCCACACACACAGTCCTTTCTTGCGGGTGGTGTTGGCAAGTATCCCTTGAGCAGCAGAGCTTGGAGTTAACACCCCCATTGAAATGCACAGGAAGTACTTTTCTTGCAGGCTCTCTGCAGACTCAGGCAGCCATCACTGAACCAGTTATACTTTAGTCACATTTTCAAGTTTTTGTTCTGAATCACCTGGATTAGGGGTGTGTGTGTGTGTGTGTGTGTTGAAAACTATTATATTATATTATCCTCATTATATGATTCCAGGAGTTGGCTTGGAATAGGCACGAGCCTATCATGCCAAAACTATAATCCAGTTTTAATTACAAGTCTGTTAGCTTCACTGTAATCAGCACAGCAGAAATAGAGCTTTAAGGGGGAGTTAAATACAGGCAGTCTTGCAGATGAGTGCAGAGAGGCTGTACCATGAATAGGAGGTTGCATGGAAGAAGACATGGAGGTGATTGTGTAAAAAGGTTAAATCCAGATCTGGAAATCCTCACTCACCTTAACATAGTCTTTACTCAGACAAACTCTTGTTGAAGTCAACAGTAACAACAACAGGATTTAATCTGAGTAAGACGTTTGTAAAATCTGAGTGCCAAATAGCTTCCTCTGGTCACAGTTCCTGTGCCTTGTTAGAAGGCCGCAGTTAAGAAATGTGAAACAGTATCAGGAAACAAAGTATGTATTATGAGCTTTGAGATATTTGACTATTTACATTTATTACTTCCTAGAGACAGGACTACAAATAAATTCTAAAATGAGAATCATATGAGTGGGGTTCTAGGCTCAGGACCTAAACTGTGGTCTCTGAGGCGTCAGATGTGTGTAGGCAGGTGTACAGAGAGACTATAAAAAAAAAGAAAGGAGCAAACAGATATGTTTTAAAGAAAGAGGGATTAAAATCAAAACACTATTTACAATTGTTACAATTTCAAAGGTCAAATACGTAATAATGTATCAGTGTTAAGACTTTATATTGATAATTTCTAACAGCTCATATGGCAGCTTGCTACTGCAGCAACCTATATAAGCACATTGTATAAACATCAAGCTGAGAAAATTTGGGATCATTTGTAAAGTGTAGGAAAAGACTAGAGACCCGATTTTGAAGCCACTGAAATTAACGTGGGTTTTACCAATGACTGGCCACAAGCATCTATTCATATATTTTTCAGATTTGTTAAAAGTGCCTATCTTGAAGCTCTGGCTGCTTACACCGTCATTTTAAAATATGAACACTAATCAAAATGTAAGGAATAATCCATCCAGACAGATCTCCTCCCACAAAATATGAATCAACTGTCACTCACTCACTTCATCTCTTTAACTAGTTGCATTGCACATAAGCCTGGAGAAATAGACCTGAGTATGTTAAAATAAATGAAGGTAGGTTAGGCCCCCTGATTTGGTTTTCCTTATGTCCTATTTTGAACCAGCACCCTTGCTCCAGCTTTTCCTTTTTTTCACCCCTTGCTACTTTCTGCTCTTTGTATGTGAAACAGATACTATAGACCAATGCACACTAACATTGAATGTATGCAAAGGTATATTCTTTCAGCCTATAAGTTACAGTATAAAATGTCAGTGCTTTTTTTTTAAAGGTGACAATTAAAAGATAAGTGACATGTTTGTTTCTTTATATATTCTAATAGTTTATTATAATCATAAAAGAATGTTACACTCATGGGCCAAATTTTCAATGTCAGAAGCAAGAGATCCACTAGCAGAAATGTGCATACTCTTATAGCAGCTGCAAAAGCCCACATTTCCACACAGAGATGTTAATTCATATACATTAACTGACTCCATTAATCAACAGGTACTGGCACATGCAATTACTTGAAAATGAGTGTGGACATGCCCATATAAGGGCAGAATAATAGGATTTTGTTTTGTGGGCACAATAGTTCACTAGCTGCAACTCCTTTTGTGAATTTTTGATAACTATTCTCTTTTTGGGAGACAACGACCCCCCCCTTTCCTGTGTCACACTCCAGCCATTTTATGCCACTCCACCTGTGCAAAATGGCCTTCATCATGGTGGAGGTGGGAAGGTTTTTCTTAGAGCTGGGTTTACCTTGGGTAGGGCAAAACTGCTGTAGTGGCTCCAAAAGCTCTCCTTCCCATCTGCTATGCAGGGGAGACAGACAGGGAAGAGGAAACATGACCAGTTTCCCCTGTATCCTGGTGATCTCTGGCTGCTGTAAATGCTCTTTAGGCCATTTGCACTGGTGCCTTCAGGCTCCTCCAACTTGTTCTGAGGAACTGGACAATCCCAGATCAGCCCCAAGACTGAGAGAGCATTAAGGTCACTTTGAGGTATACCTACACTAGCAACTGTGCCTGTGTCCATGTGCATGGTTGTGCCATAATTCCCTATGGTCTGCAGAAACATGTATCTGGAGGTGAGTACAGAGCGAGTAAGCTAGCACACCTGAAGGGTATGAGTAAGTACAGAGCTTTGGCTGTGGCACAGCTCTGTACCCATGCCAGTGTGCAGTGTGGACAGGGGCAAGGGGAACCCAAATTTCTAGTTTCAATAATCCCCCATTCCCATTCTCACAATGCACTGAACCCTTGCTTTCCTGACCCTTATCTAATCTATAAAGGGCCTTGTCCCCCAAGTATCATCTGTAGTATCTATCTGTGTGGCCCACATCAGAACAGTTTTCTGCTGCACTCTTTATGTCAATACAGATGAACATGAATGTTGCTCTGAGAGCAGCCACCTTGCCTGCTGACCACACTCAGGTGCTGATCAATGTGTGATCAGAATACACCATCCTCCATGACTTTTCTTGGAGTGACAGGGACATACATCTTTACTGGGAAATGTCATGGAGGCTGCAGTAAGTGTGCACTGTGTGGACTTTGGCCCAGTGCCCTTCCTCAACCCTACCAGCCTTATTGTCCAATGGGATGCTGATGAAGATCAGGCCGAGGAGGCAGTAGTGACTGCAGAGGAAGCCCCAAAAGATCAAAGGATGAGGAGCATGTGATTTTTGCACCTCTACCCAGAGGAGCTAGTTGAGGAAGTGTCCTCTGACAAACTCGAGAAGGACCCCAAGCTGTGACAGGAACCAGAACCCAAGGCTGCTAAGTTCCAAGGACTCCCACTCTTCCCACTAATATCCCCTTCTGTTCTGGTGCTAAATTCCTATTTTTAACCTCAGCTCCTGCTCTCCCCCACCTCAAAATAATTCCTGAGCAAGGCATGGCTCTAAATAATGATTTTATTGATTTCTGAGGAATCACTATTATGCATTTGGCAGAAGCTATGTCACAAAAAACAGGTTATGAATGAAAAATCATTGCACCTCTGTCTGTGCATTTCTTGGCCAGGACACAGGAAGTGATTACTCAGGGCTATGCGGACTGGGTGAAGGAAGGAGATGGCTATAGAAGGGTCCCAGCTTGGATGGAACAGTTGTAGAAAATGTATAGTTGTTTGTCTAAAGTTAGCAAGAGTTGTTTTTGTCCCTTGGAAGATTTCACAGATTCAGTGCTTTCTCCTTCTCCGCCCACAGAAGGTGTGGATATCTCCTCCACAAGTGGAAAACTAAAGAATCAGCAAATTGTGACTGTGGTGAGATACAAACTATGCGACACATCATGAACACCTGCCCCATTCATGCTTACAGTGGTGGCACAAGGGGAATCCACCTGGATACCTAGAGGCATAAGAACAGTTTTCGTATCTCAAGATTCAATTATAATCTCAGCCTGTTGCTTTTCAAATGCCATACTAAAGAAGAAGATCATCCCTTTACAAATGGGAGCCATGTGGAATTGAGGAAGGGGTGATGTGGAGGTGGATTAGGTGTTAACCCAGTGGAGGTGCCCTGTTATAATTGACTTTATTGTGTTAATTGTCACAGGAATTAATGGCTAATGATTTATGGCTACAGAGAGGTAAAACCCTCACAAAGCTATGTAGTCCCACAGATATGTGCCAGAGTTCCCTCATATTCTTTTCCAGCAGCTGTCCAGGGTGTGAAGGTGTCCCTTGGCAAAGGCAGATGTCATCTTCTGCCTCTTTGCTATGCCAAGAGGTGTGTACATGTGGCATCCCTGATTTCCCTTGTCCGCTGGGAACCAGGACCACTGTATATGTGGATGGTATCAGGCTGACCTTACGAGTTTGTAAACCACACTGGTTCTGAGTCCACTCAGCATGAAAGCACAAACTATATGGAGTGCAGAGCAGGTGATGATTATACAAATGGTATTTGCCACATTAGTGTGGCCTATTCCCCCATCTTGATGACAATTAGATTTCAGCCTACCAAATATGCACCCTGACCATTCTGCAGCTACTGAGTTTACAACTGAATTCCCTTTTCCCAGAGTCATTTGTATTCATGATTCTGCCTCTGTGGTCCACCAGTCTTTCAGCATGAGTGAGTAGTGAACTTTACAGTTCACATACTCAGCCCTTTTCGAGGAATATGGGTGCCATCGATGGATCCTGCACAGGTCAGAAACCCTATCCTCTGAAATCTAGCTATTGTTTCAGGCATTTTTTATGGCAACCACTCATGGGTAGATCAGTGTTAATTGCCGAGAAAACATGCACAACCATGACCCCAACAGTAGTTGGCAACAGACCTATAGATGTCAGGTGTTGCTAGCTTCCACAAGGCAATAGCCACCCACCTCTGCACTGGTATGGCTTCCTTGAATTGAACAATGGCAGTTTGGTGCAAGTTCCTCACACAGCTCCATGAACGTCTG
Organism: Macrochelys suwanniensis; assembly: GCA_033296515.1. Classification (NCBI taxonomy): domain Eukaryota; kingdom Metazoa; phylum Chordata; order Testudines; family Chelydridae; genus Macrochelys; species Macrochelys suwanniensis. The sequence goes on from CM065780.1 coordinate 47,268,942, forward strand.
TTTCCTCATTTGGAAGTTCTGAAGTCACGGCTGGTCATCTTGGGTTTCCAAAATGATGTAGTAATGCTACCGCACCATGCTGGTTTTCCTGCACCAGAGGCGATAGCCCACCCATAGGCAAACAAGGGCAATATTGTCATTCACCATATCTGTAACATGTGAGCTGAACAAATTGTCATTGACCTTCAAGGGTTACCATCTTTGAGTCAGAAAGTTCTGCCCAAGTTCCATCCCGCATCTCACCGGTTGCCTACTCCACTGCCTAACCATTTGTCCCACAATAAGAAGCAGAACCAGAACCACATCATCATCCCATTTCTCCATGTCTTCTGCCTAATTTGGCCGGGGGAAGATGTGATTGGAAATTGGCATTAGCAAATGAGTGAAGGCAGGAGACCGTACCAACAACACACAGCAAAGCAGTTCCTAGAAGTCTCCTTGACACACACAGTCCTGGAATACTGCCCATGAAATAGTAGTGCTAATGTGTAGCAAAGACAGCAGTTTGGATATAGGTATGTGCATGTACACAGTGTTATACAATATTCAGAGAACAGCATATATAGATAGTAGACATGAGTATGGGGAGCATACACAATCATGTAATGGTCCATTCACTGAGTATGTGCAACAGGGCAGGCATAGAAGCTGAGGATCTGTCCCAACCACTTCAGCTAACTAAACAAACACCTCTGGGCAGTGAAGTCAGACAGTGTAAAGATGTCCAGTTTGGATTGATATAATAATTTTTAAAGGGGAGAATATAACATTTTGTTTTTCCTGCTCTTAAAATTCTTTTTTAACATAACCTCCATTGCTTAGGACGTGATTATATGTTCCTCATACAACCTGAACACTTCTCCAGATGTGCACCTCTTCACTAAACATGAGTTATCCACATCAGCTAGAGAATATAACCATTACAAAGTATAATATTCACTATGTAAGTTAAATAATGAAGCTTCTTTCATGTTTACATTATTAAAAAAAACAAAACCCTAAGGACAAGCTATGGTAAATTGGGTGATGAAAGGAAAATAAGGCCCCACATATGCTTCACACTTTCCTGAAATGTAGAGTAATCTGATCATTCCAAACAAACAGTACAATGGCAAGCGTAACACTCCAGGTTTTCCTCTAATACTTTTAGCAGAGAAGGATTTACACTATATGCCCTTTGTCTAGAGCAGCTTAGAAAGAAACAAAGCTAAAGGACTCCACATAGGGGGAAAACAAAACCACATTGCACCTTGGGGTTTAAATGTACTTTCATGAGTTAAGGTGACTGTTGCATTCCTCGTTAGTTTCAGAATGAAACAGAGCCACAGGTCAGAGACCCTGTGGCTAATGAGGGAAAATAAAACTTGTAGTTCACTAGAAGAGTTGATTTATTGTCTTTGTGGTGTCTAGTTATTTTTATATCTTATTTTTGCTGAGTGGTTTCCTCTGTAAAGCTGAGTTTGTAATGGAAGTTTGTTTTCCCCTGTGGTATTTCCTCTTCTCTCCACATTGCTGCCTAATTTTAAAGGTGGCATTATTTTGAACTGCAGAGTTTTTGTGTGGAGTGTTGCTTTGATTACTATAGAAAGGATAAATGGAACTGTGGCATGATAGCAGAAAAAAAAGAGATGTCATTTTTATGTCTTTGAATAGAATCATTTTTTTTCTTTATTTATTGAGTAACAACAGTGTGCTCAGCAAACCTACAAAGTATCACAGTCCTTGCCCTCAGGAAATTAGGCCACAATCCAGAAAATGGCTATTGCAGATGCTTAGGGTACATCCACACTACCCGCCCGATTCGGCGGGTAGTGATCGATGTTCTGGGATCGATTTATCGCGTCTCATGTAGAGACGATAAATCAATCCCAGAAGCATTTCCCGTCGACTCCAGAACTCCAGCTCGGTGCGAGGAGTAAGCGGAGTCGACGGGGGAGCCTGCCTACGTCGCGTGGACCCGAGGTAAGTAGTTTGTAATTCTATCTAAGATACTTCGACTTCAGCTACGCTATTCACGTAGCTGAAGTTGCGTATCTGAGGGTACGTCTATACTACCCGCCTGATTCGGCGGGTAGCAATAGATCTTCTGGGATCGATTTATCGCGTCTCGTCTAGACGCGATAAATCGATCCCGGAAGCACTCCCCGTCGACACCGGAACTCCAGCTCCGCACGAGGAGTAAGCGGAGTCGATGGGGGAGCCTGCCTGCTGTGTCTGGACCCACGGTAAGTGCTTTTAAGTTCGAACTAAGATACTTCGACTTCAGCTACGTTATTCACGTAGCTGAAGTTGCGTATCTTAGTTCGACCCCCCCACCCCCAGTGTGGACCAGCCCTTAGATCGATCCTGCCCCCTAGTGTGGACCAGTCCTCAGAGTAGCCCTATAGGGTGACTCTCATGCCTAAAGTTAACCACATGCTTAAGCACTTTGGGGTCCTAAAATCTACAGTACTACAGATACAGATTAAATAGTTCAGACACATCTACAGTAGTATATTGGGTACCCAGATGAGTCTGAAGTAATGTAAGAGTCTTCCAGAGATATTTTTTCTCTATGGAGAGAGCTAGGGAAAATGATACTCAAATGAAATGTATATTCTAGGGCATAAAGGTCAACTTTGTATACAGAACATGGTTTTTCAAATGTGTATTATTATCTACTTATGGTATCAATCACTATGTGCTAGCAGTTTCTAATACTCAAGAAGGATGGTTCCTGTTCCAGGGAGCTCACAATCCAAGGACAGACAAGTATCATTTAAATGCATAAAAAATAATGAAAGTTATTTATACTGACTGTGGGGATAAAAAGTTCTAAAACATTTAATTATAATTTTATTTTTATATACTTCCTTCAAGAGGAAATAAAGTAACTAAGAAACTTTATTTACTATGGATAATTAATTTTAGCTTTATAATTCAATATTTTTATTTAAGACAATATTTAATGACATTTTACAAAAGGAATAAATACAATGGACAAAATTACCAGGTGGTTCTAAGGAAGTGGAGCTAGGCTGAAATCAGTGAAACTATACAGAATTTAGCTTATTTGATCCGATTCATCTCTGCTGCCTTGCATATTGTGGAGTCATTTGCACAGTAACATGTACATGTGATGTCACAGTATACAAGTTAACAAAAACGTATCCAGACAAGAAGATAAAGAGAAGAACCTTATCAGAGAATGACTTGAACATATATGCTTTGTGTGTGTGTAAATGCCAAGTAACACACTTTAAACACAAATGATACAGATGTTTTCATTATGTAGTAAGAAACATTCTATTACTTTTGAAGAGTTAGTGAACCAAAGTATTCAAAGATTTTTTTTTTTTTACTTTTCCTAATGGTAAATGAATATAGAATATGCTGCTTCAGACATTGGAAATAGAGATTCCTGGCTAGTATTGGTCTCTTTGCTCCCCTCCGATGATAGAAAGGCATTGAGGGGAAATGGTGTTGGGAGGAGGGGTGGATGGATTCTGCTGTACTCCATATCTGGCAGTCCCTATCTGGTGTACTCATGGACCCTTGAAATCAAAGGTCACATACTCGAAATTATAAAAGCTTGAAAATATCAAATTTATTTTACATATTATAATTATTTGATTTTTAAAATTATATATTCTGCAGAGAAAAAGAGAATTCTTCTCTGTGGGCCAAATAATGAACCCCTTGTTACCTTCTCTTAAGAGTTAAAGGGTAGCAATTCACCTAGAAACAGTGTACCTCCAGAATAGCAGTAAAACTGACTGCAAGATTATAAATCTGAGTGCTAGGTTGGATGGTAGAGTTGTCAGCATTAGAAGAAAAAGGAATAAATGAAGAGAACGTGGGAGGCCAAATAAGGAGTTTGGGTTTAGTCATATTAAGATGGTGGGCTAGTATGTCAGAGATGAATAAGATGGGATGGACAATAGGACACAGGGATGGGAGCGAAGAAGAAGATTTGTGATTTTTAAGCACAGAGGTGATAGTTGGACCATTTGAGTAGATAAGGTCACCCAAGAATAAGGTGCAGTGGGAGAAAGGACAGAGCCCCATGGGACTTGCCCATAGAGGATGAGGAAGAGGAGGCATGCTCTACCAAGCTCTACCCATGGTGCAACTTTGGAATGCCTCATCTCAGATGAATTGTAAGGGGGGAAGGGAATCATTTTCATTTGCTTTCACTTTCTTCCTTTCGAAAGGATATGGTTCTTCTCTTTAATGAATATCAAGATACAGTACAGCTGTTCCTTGGGTTTTGGAAACAGACAAGCAATTTATTTATCTTAAGGCTTCACTTCTGTAGAGGTAAGTTTTAAGATAGTTTCCTACATATTGCCAATCACGTGTTGTAATCAATGTGAATCTCCCAAATGAGGTTAAGCTGATAAAGTCTTTAATTTGATTATAGGGGAAGAACTCCCATTTGGTACAGTTTCAGGCACTTGGGATGCTCTTTATATATATTTCTCATTCAGTGTGAAATCTCTTTCAAACAAACAAACAAACAAATCAGTTGTTCTACATCTCCCCAGCAGACACTTCTGTAGCTCTTAAGCTACAACTGTGCGTTTGAGAACTGATTTTTCATAACTTCTATTGAAGTCCACTCCTCTCTGCCATTTAATACAATACTGCCGGCTTCTGCTTCTCTGTGACCTTTCTCTCACTCTTGCCTTGTCCTTGTAAGGTCTTTCCCCTCCCCCACATTCTATTCAATTTTGTCCTTTTCTACCTCTTCCAGAGCCTCTTTCTGCTTCCCTTCTCCTCCCAGCCTGTCCTGCAGCCAAAGTGTTGTTCATTTTTTTATTTTATAAAGACATATGCATCTAACAATGTGAATTAAAACACTGGATTTAATTGGCTGGTTGAACATTTTATACAGGCATATAACATTGGCTGGTTATGTGCCTATATAAAACAACAGTCATATTATTGACTCATTTTTATTGTAGGCATTGCAGAAGAATCGAAGAAGTTAAATGAGGGGAAAGTAGTGTCTTGGCAAACCAGAATAGAAAGTGTGTCCTTTGCACAGGAGTAGCAAGAGGAAAAAAAGGCAAGGTGACATCTGTGGGAGATATAGATGAATGGATCATTGAGGTGGTTGCTATCATTGGCACAGAGGTGATGTGATGCAATGCAAAAAAAAGATGGTCAGCCAAGTAGGGAGTGATGGAGTTACGGAAAGCACTAGAAGTTTAAAGGCTATATCCTCAGCTGTAGTAGATTGACATAGTTTCATTGACATCAATAGAACTACACTAAGTTACACTGGCTCAGGATTTGGCTCTATATCTGATACAATCAGAAAGGCTGAAAGGAGTGCTGAGAGATCAGATTGATGGGCTAGGAGGATAATTTTAGCAGCTTTGGATGGACTAGAAGGTGACATATGGGTGTCAGGGAAGCCATAGATTATGGTAATCAAGATGTAAGGGGAATAATATAACCCTTTTGAATCCCATGTATAAATATAATAATTAATTTGTAGTATATGAATGAAGTGTAAAAGCAAATATCAGGTATCATGTTACAGGACAGAACATCTGTAACAATTAAGAGCTTCGAATACCAGAGGGCTTTTAAAACATGAAGCAGAATGGTAAACTCTACTAAACTGTAGATAAGGAAATCAGTGCTACCCAGGGATGCTCATATGAGGGCTGATGCATAAAAAAGTGACATGAAATCAATGTTTATTGTTAAACAGTGTTTTGTGTTAGCAAGACATTGATTTCTGTGCAGGCTTGAGTTCAATTATTTTAACTGAAGTTCTGCAAGTTTTAAAGAATTTAGAAATTTCTGGTTTCTCGTCATTTATACTAGCAAAGAATGAATCTCAAAAGGTTGGAAGTTTCTGAAAAGTCCAGATACTTATCCAAACCTTAAGAGATTACTCAGCCTCTGCCCTGTTCTTTGCCCTCTCTCTTTCCCCATTCCCTTTTCATACTATTGCTCTTACATTCCTACTCACTTTACTCCAGCATAGTTCTTCCTTTCTTCTCCTCCCAGTTCCACACTAGCCTTCCTAGCACCAGTGGCTTCCTCGTGGTTCTTAACGAGGCCCCCTTCCCACACTATTGTCTTGACTCTCAATACAAATTTCATCTAGGAACACTAATGGCTGCTGGGGGAGGGGGATCCCAAAGAAAATATGGTGAATTCTTGCACCCAGAATTGTTCAAAACTCAATTGAGCAAAAAAATGTGGTATTTGTTTTGTGGTATTGTGATTTTTAATTAAGAGCAAAACATAACAAAAAGTTAATTTCTGCATATTTTGGATATAAAACTAATTTCCTTGAAAGTGGGTCCATTTTCACATTTAAAAAAATCCATTAACTTAGCAACCTTTCCATTGGAAAGGGTCCATTTTTGAATTCATAACAAAACAAGAAAACACATTTTTGAATATTTTGCTATAAACATTTCTCATGTTTCTCTTTTCATTTCCACAGGGTTTAAATCCAGCACAGGTAAATAAAATGCAAAAATGATCAGAAATTGTTGTCATTCAATGAACTAATGAGTTGGTGATCTCAAGAGCATGCCTATGGAATAGGAGTCCACATTGTGGAAAACACCATCACTATTGACATTGATTGACCTCCTTGTTGAAAGTGTTGGCAAAAGCCCCAGAGACTGAATTATCTTCTTGACTGTACAAATGATCCCTCCTGAGGAAGCCGGGGGCACATTGGCAGTACAATGTAGGTCTGGTTAAATGGCTGCTGTCCATGTTGTACCTGTCTTGTAAAGAACACAGCAGATTTTTGTGCTCTCTCACTGGCATTTTTTTCCTATTTGAAAGCATTGCTAAGAAAATTCAAGCAATCCAATCTAATTATTTGCCAGGATGACATCTCAGAAAAACATTGAGCACTTATTAGTGTCCATTAAGCAATGCAGCCTTCCTGAACTTTTACTTTCTGGCACTTAGCTTCAGGCCTTTTTATTGAAACCTGATGCAATACCAGCACAGGGAACAACAATGTCAGGTACGCTATCTGCTGTTATCCACTCTGTGAAATTCAAAACATAACATTTGTTTTGAAGAGAGTGGGCTAAGACAGGCCAGAAAGGCTGCACAAGGCTGCAGCCTATCAGGGAGGTACTGTTAGAGTGCCACTCAGGGCTGAGCTCAGCCCTATATAAAGGCTGCCCAGGCAAGGAGCAGTGAGTTTCCCCCAGGTCTTCAGAGGGGAAGGTCTGTCTCCTGCTTAGGAGACCAGCACCTGGGACAGCGCAGTGCGGGGCAGGCTCGGGGGAGCAGAAGGGAACTCCAGCCTGATACCTGCCAGGCTGTAGGCCCTGAGGGAAGGGCCTAGCTGGGGGTGAAGGGGAAGCGGCCCAGGGAAGAGAGATGGACAAGGGGAGAGAAGGAGGGCAGGAAGGCTGCCATCTGAGGGTCCCTGGGTCGGGACCCAGAGTAGAGGGCGGGACTGGGTTCCCCCCTTCCCCCTTGGCACAAGGGCCCAGCCATTGGATGTGGCGATAACAGACTGCACCAGACCCTTGACAGAAGGGATTAGACTTTGGGGTGTGGTGGGCCGCTGGAGCACTGAGAAGAACTGCTGATTACCCACCCTGGAAAGGGGTGAGCATGGATTAGGGGGCACTGCCGGAGGGCAGTGTCTTGAAGAAGACACCGCTAGCCGGGAGCAACGCAGGTCGAGACACCAACCGAGGGCGAGAGACGGATGGGACACCACCAGCAGAGGGCGCTCTGCCAGAACTGAGCTAATTCCCAGAAGTAACAAGAGGAGGCGCTGCGGTGGTGAGTCCCAATCCCATCACAAGAACTCATTAAACTATTTTTGCTGCACTTTAAATAAATAAGAGCTATGTAACACCTATGGATGTAACTTGTGAGTAAGTGTAATGGAACCTTTTGTTGAATTAAAATACTTACTCATCTGTATGAAACACTGAGGGTTCTGACTCAAGAAAACTTTTGTTCCTGTCCTCCATAGGTGCTGGAACTAGGGGTGCTGGGGGTGTGGCAGCACCTCCTGGTTTGGAGAGATTCCCATCATTTACAGGGTTTACAGTTTTGTTTAATGGCTTTCGGCACCCCCACTATAAAAATTGTTCCAGCACCTATGCTGTTCTCTGTCATTCAGGTAAGAAGGCAGGAATATCCATGCTATAATTTGAGTAGAAATATACCAGACCTGGAAAACACAAATCTGGGAGAACATAGAGCACATTTTTGCACATCACCTCTAAAGGGAGTTACTCTATTGACTATTAGATTATTTGTTCATTTGCTCTGAATACTGTATGTGCTTGTTTCTCTGTACTGAGAGCTTTAAACTTCCATAAAAATGTATGTTCACAGTATGAAAAAATAACTGAAGTTTCTTTTGAAACACCAGAGACACAGCATGTGAGAAGCCTTTTACTTTTCAGTGAGGCATTCAAGCTGCCACAAGAAGCTACAGAACTGCAGCTCCTAATGCAAGGTGTCATGCCACATATTGGTCAGGTATGGTATACAACTGAGCTATATGTAAGGCGTTTTGGTAACCATTATGATTAAGATGTGAGAACTGGATGAAGCTAATTGGTTAAATTTAGCTAGAACTTATCCTGGCTTCTCTAAAATGGCCACAGGGAGTCTGCTGTGGGAGAAGTCACAGCAATAAAGAATGGCTCAAACCTGTTTCAGACGATTTTTATGAAACAAAGGCAACCCAAAAATTGAGGGAGAGTGACTAAGGGTAGTGTGGCCAGATTAGCTGGTGTTGGGCTGATTCAGCTTATTCTCTCAGCAGCACAAAAAGCTAAAGCAACCCCTATCCCAAGGGAGGGCTGTGTGTATAATGTGGTAGTCTGCCCCTTAAGGGCAGTACTGTTTACTGGTCCTGGTCAGTCCTCCCAGTCATGGCATGGCCCTCATTGGAATTTGTTTTGGTCTGATACATGAAGCCTGAGGGGGGAGAGAGAGAGAGAGAGAGAAGGGTTCCCAGGAAGAAGTAGCATTTAGAAGAAATCCTGTTACTGTATCTTTAAAGGCCTGGTACCTGAAGCCTTGCAAAGAAGGTGGGGCATGGACTCCCCTCCCACCTAGCCTATACAGGATGAGCTGGGAGAAGCGGCCAGCATAAATGCTGCATCCTACAGCGTAGTGGGGTCAATGTCTGCAGACACTGAAAGAAGTAAGAAGGCTCCTGCACGGCCCTGAGTTAGCAGGGAGGAGAAGCCTATAGGAGAGGACTGCTGAACCATGTGAGCCTGACAACTAAGTGGTGGCAGCTGAGGGAGATATGTTGCAACCCAGGCCCAAGAAGAGAGTTGTGGATGCCTGGTAAGAAGAGGCGAAACTGCTGGAGTTACCCAACTCCAGAAGGAAATCTGGAACTCCTTCCATAAGAAGAAACGAAGACATGGAAAGAACTGACAGGACTGGGAGCAAAACTTAGAGCAGGGATTCTCAAACTGGGGGTTGGGACTCCTCAGGGGGTCACGAGGTTATTACATGTGGGGGTCGCAAGCTGTCAGCCTCCACCCCAAACCCCACTTTGCCTCCAGCATTTATAATGGTGCTAAATATATTAAAAAGTGTTTTTAATTTATGGGGGGGGGTCACAGTCAGAGACTTGTTCTATGAAAGGGGTCACCAGTACAAAAGTTTGAGAACCATTGGCTTACACTAGAGGCATCCTTCAGAGGAACACTGAATTCCAGAAGCCTTTTTGGTTTGTTTGGGACTTTGTATGAAGTTTTGTAATAAACAAGCCCTAAGGAGGGTATTATTGAGTGTAGTGTCAAGAGTGCCTGAAGTAAATTTTTTGGCTCCATGAGATGGAAACTGAGGCAGCAAGTATGTGGAGTGCCACACCAACTCAGCAGGAGAATCTACAGAGCAGGCACACTCTATGACGAGAGGTAATATCACTGCCCCTCTATTTATGTAATCCAGAAGGCTTCAGTTAATCTGGTCCATTATATTTTGGTCAGGACTTTCAAGGTGTAATATCATAATTGTACTGAGTGCTCTACTAGTTTGTGGTGGACCAAAGTCCATCCTTGAAGTAAGTCAATGAAAGCCACACAATGTATTCCGGTTATTTGCCTCCTCTAATGTACATAGCGGGATCTGATATTGTTCTGCTTAACCTCACAAGTCACAATTGTTACCAAGCAACAGCAAACAAAGAAGCTATACCACAGCCTGAAGAAAGAAAATGAAGATGACACCACTCCCTTAGGACCAGTGATCTCTTTTGCTCACACACTTCAAAAATCCTAGAACTCCATGATGTCAGACTGCTGAATCCCTTAGCCTCAGCCATTCGGCAGCTCTTTGAGTATTGAGTAACTCCCCTTGGTTATGTTGGTGTGCATGGTGGGGTTGGAGGGTGTTAAAGAGGATTCTAGAGGTGGATAAACCAATTAATCTAAATCCAGAAGCTAGCCAAATGTTTGGCCAGTCAGAACCCTATGAACATTTTGACTTTTTTTTTTAAAGGTTAACTTTATTATTTTGAACATGGTACAGTTACTCATCTGTCACATCTGTGTAAATTGAGAATAACACCACTGCAGCCAATACATTTGCTCTGGATCTACACTCCTGTCACTATGAGAAGAATTTGGATCTGGATGATAGTTAGGTTAGAGAGGGATCAAACAAAACCTGAAATGAATGTAGAGTTATTGTTGATTTTCATCAATGTTTGGCTCTTGGCTTTAAGTACTTATCCAATCTTGTTGAAAATCTTCTTTTTCCAGCAATTCAGTTATTCTGGGAATGAGCCACATCATGTCAACTCTGTAACTTTCAATGGCAAAAGTGAGATGCACTTTCTGCTCAGTGAATCATCACCCATTCAGCCAAGTTCCATGATGTTGGGCTTGTTGCCCTGGAAGATTAGGGATTTATCCAGCAAGAAGATACCCATAAACAAGCTAAATATAGGTACTGATATTTTTAATACTTAGCACACCGTTATGTAATACTGTACAGGCACTTAATTTTCATTTGAATAATACACTAAAGAATATCAGAAACAGTGCATAAAGAAAACCACAATGTAGGGACTAGTAGCTAGATTGAGGCATTTTTCAATCTTGTTTCATAGCATTATAAATTCATGAGAAAATTTGGAAAGCGTTCATTACATGCAAATAAGGCCTTCCTCTGTAAATGTGTTTCAAACTGAGAGGCACATAATTTACCTAAGCGGTTGCCTTTTAACTTAGCAATGCTCTGGAAACGAACGGAAATTAGCTAAAGTCAGAAAACATCTTTGGTTTTGGCACACCTCTTAGTATAAATTCATTGCTTTCATTTCCTTGGATACTAGAGGGAAAGCTAAATCAGCATGCATTTAATATTTAAGGCTTTTTTCTATATGATATCAAAATCCTATGAATCAATGATGGTTAAAAATATACAAATTTATGTGCAATGAGAGATACAAATAAATTCCAAAAATGAAAATAAAAAAGACTTGGTCAAGGTTTTGCAGGTATAGCATCTCATTTTAGCTCATATTATTCAAGTCAGCAATGTTCTAAATTACTTCATTTAAATTCATGTTCTATTATTCTGTTAATCACTGAACCATATAAATATGTCTACTACATTGTCTATCTCCATTAAAACAACTGATTTTTTCCCCAACTATTATAATACAAACTAGAGACCCTACACATAAAATGCAAAGATGTAATTCCCGGTTGTATGCATTTAAAAAAAAAAGATCTCTGCATAAACATGTAGTATTATAACAGCTTAAATTGTACTTTGTGTAGGTCAGTTCATATAACTATGTAAGATAGCTGCAGCTTTGGAAAATGTAACCACTGCTTTTAGAATGTAGTTCATGAACAGTACCAAAACTACATTTGCTCAATCAGGGAAACAAAAAACTATTGAGTGAGGTATATTTAAAATGAAAGAATTATCAAATTACAGTTACATCTTGGATTATTACTGTCAATTTAAAACAGATGAGCAGTGGATCAATAGAAATTTGAGGTTCTTAAGAAGGGCCAACATCTTCTCAAGTAGCATCACTGTACTAAGGCAATGTCAAAACACTGGCAAAGCATGCAAAAATAAACCCAGAAATGGAGATCGTGCTAAAAATTTCATGGCTGTGGGAACTGTATTAGGCATTAATAATTTGGGGACAAAACCTAACACAAAACTCTGGGCATGGGGTCCTAACCAGTCCTAGGGAGGGCTCAGGAGTGACTACCCTGCTCTGTATTGTCCCACGAAGGTGGAGTCCCAGCAGTCACTGCCATGTATGTTCTATAGAGAGATTTTTATAGCATGGCAGGGATAAAGACTCGAGGTGGGATAAAGGTAACGTGCATTTGCATGGAGCATATCTGCTAAAACAATTTCATTTCAATGACCATGGCTATGCTTTTAATATCTAGGTCATGTTTCTAACAGAAGTAATGTCATCTATAGTCATGCCCTGCAGAAGGAGAGATGAGAGCTCCAAGAGCAGTTTGAACCCCCTGTTAAATTCTTTCTTGATGAGTGCACTCATCTCTTTCACGATACGGTGTAAACATTTTAATTAGGATCCTAACTAGCACTCATCTTCAGCCTCTTATTTGGTTTGGTTTTGTACCATACTGTTCGTTGAATCAGCAAATTCAGTACTGAAGTGACACAAAGGGATAGATTTACAAAGGGGAATTAGGCACCTAACTGCCATTTGAAGCACCTAAAGTACAATATGTAGACACCATCGGCATTCACAGAACCCTTAGTTGCCACTTAACACATCTGGAGTCTACGTTCTCACTATCAAAGTTTCCAGGGTACCTACATTTTGGTAGCTGTGCATGTGAACAACATCCTCAGCCTTGAAGCTGTCCAGCAGCTTGACACCTAACTCATGGTGGGATTTGCAAACCAGACATTCTGCTGCTTACCTTACATGTGGGGCCTGATTCAGTAGGTGTTCTTGGAGGAAGTTGCCTAATAGGTCAGGCCCCACATAAAATGCGGTTGCTACAGAAGGAGAGGTGTTGCCCATCTTAAACATTTAGCTTAGTGGTTAAAGCAATCATCATGGTGGGAGACCCAAGTTCAAATCCCTGCTCCACACCAGGAAGAGGAGTCTCTGGTTCTTCCTTTACCCTTGATGAGCACTCTAACCACTGACATAAACATTATAGGAAAGGTGGGGCAGTGGCACCACCTCTTCCTTGCTGGTTTTTAAATTGCTGACCTGGCTTAAGTGACTAACACCAGGAGAGGGTTGATGGCTGTGTAGCTCAAGCAGAGATAGATGTGTAATTCCCTTTGAGGGGTGGGGCTTAGGCTACACCTCTCTCTTTAGCGTTTTCTATTGGCTAGTTTAGGCATTGAATAGGGAGCATAGGCACTGACTTTTATTTTTCCCGTGAGTGCTCCACCCTCATTCTGCCCTGAGCCCCCCACCACCACTCTGCCCCTCCCCCGAGGCTCCACCCTCACTCTGCCTCTTCCGGCTCCTGCTCCACCCTTAACTCAGGTTTGTGAATTGCAATAGGCAGCAGGGCACTGAAGTTAAATGTTGCACTGTTCCTAAGGACCCACAGTATTTTTTTAACTAGAAAGTTTTACCCTTAAAAGTAAATAAAGCAATCCTTGGGAATCAGGCAAATAACCCCTTCAAATTGGCTCCTTTAACTGTATATCCAGAGGCATGAATCCCTTAAGGAAACTTTGTAATATTGTAGCAGAGCGCTACATTTTTCATTGTAGTAGAAGAATGTTAGTGAGATACATTTCAATATGTTGAAAAATATATGAGCGATGAAATACATTTCCCAAAATTGCTTCAAGTCCTATATATTAGAAGACTATTTCTGACTGTTGAAGACAAATGTGATTTACAATAGTGAGGGAACAAAACCATTAAATTGTATTACAAAATAAAACATATTTCCCTAGTTTTATTTTTAATTTTGCATTATAATCAAAACAAGTAAAACTTGGGATTTTTTTAAATTAAAAGTTAATAAAGTGCTCATGAAAGCAGGGTGGATTGGTTTAAATCAAGATGATTTAAATCAGTGACTTAAATCATGATTTAAAGTAGAAAGTCTTGATTTAAATAATCAATTTTAATCAACCTTTCCATTTGTACTTGTTATTTTCTAAAGAAGGATGCATTCTCATTGGTTGATATAATCATTAAAACATGTTGATTTACAACTAAATAGAGCCTTTACTCTAGATTTGGTACATCTTTTTGCTACCTTGGAAGGCACACTATAACTATATGCATTTATTTAAGTAAATATGTAACTTAATATTTCCAGATTCCTATTAATTATACATTTTTAGTATGTTAGAAAATGATGAATGGTATAGTGCTTATTTACTAGATAATTAACTTTTTGCTCATGATTTGTGTCAGGCTGTATTAGGGTGGTAACTGGTATTTAATTTAAAAACTTACAGAACAGTATATAAAATTTATTAAACAAAATTTCCTTGTTTTGGATACATGAACTTCTCTTATCAAAACATGTTTCACATTTACAACTAAATGTTTTACTAAACAGAGGGATTAATTTGGTGAATTCAGGTCAGCCTAGGAAAATTTTCAAACATGCCTAAGTGGAAATAACTGGTGCTTAAATTCTTACTTGCCTAAGACTCTCTTGAAAATGAGACAGTCTCCTAAGTTACTTAGGCTGACCGGTTGTGCCATATTTATACAGCTTGATCTCAAAAATAGATCTTTCCTCACTGATTTTTTCTTTATATAGAAAAGCAGCCATTATCACAAACTTTGAGTTAGAGTTAGAGGCTCATGGATTCAGCATATTTATTTTTTATTTAAATGCTCTGAGATATTATAAATAAGATGTTTAGATTTTAAGGTATTTTGTATTAAATTCAGATTTCATTTTAAACTGGTTTATTTTTAAAAAGAAAAATATTTCATAATTTAAATCTCAAAATTAATAAAAAATCTGATTTTTAAACATTTTTCCCCCAAAAAACATAACTGATTTTTTTATCCACCTTATATGATGCCAGATTGACAGCTCTAACATATAAGGCCTATTTATTAACAGAACAGGAACTCCCTGAAGAGTGATATTGCTAACTACCTCATGCTGCCTTTCTAATGTGCCTCACCTCTGGAGAGACTGCATCAGTCCCTGATGTTAGAGAACACAAGAACTGTAAGGGTATTCAAATCTTTATATACATTATATCTTAACTTAGGCCATCATCCTGTAATCATTTTAACTTCACTATTGTAAGTAGCCCCAATGATTTCAGGATCAGGGCTGTGGCATTTCTATATCTGTTAATGGTTAGTATATCTTTAACTGTACCATTTTTGGTTTCTATTCATTCTATCATTAATAGTAGTGTAGCAACCTTAACTTTAATTAATAATACTTTTGGTCTGGGAATTTCCTTGGTGGTTTTTTTGCTTTGTTTTAACTTTCTTTAAATAAGAATATACATTTAGAACATAAATTCTACTTATACAGGAGCGGTACGATTTTTGTGGAGTCTTGGAAATGTAGAAATGTAGCACATAAAACTATTAAATGGAAGGTCTCATGTTTGCTGCATTCAGGCTTCAACTTCTAGCCCCAACTGTGGGTCCACACCACCTCCCAACTGCTCTAGTTCATATGATGCTTGAAAATTGAGTTATCCAACATTTATCTTAGAAGCTCATTGTACAAGTATCTTTGGTATGTGTTTCCAAGTTCCACAATTGTCCTTGAGGATCTAAGTAGTATCTAATGGACTGGATAAACTGAAAGAGAATGTGGAGTCTTAACTGTATTTCTCTGGCATGGTTACATGGGTTCTGCAATTTGGCTCAGTTTTAGCAAACTTCTTAAGCATGTGCTTAAGTTAAGTCACTGAAGCCAGTAGGAATTAATCACATGCTCAAGTGCTTTTCTGTATAAGGATGGGATTACTCATGCTTATTACATTAATATCTCCTCAACATATCTGGTATATATTGCATATGACAACAACAACACCACACTATATTAAAATAACATTCATGTTGCAAGGTCAAGTACACAAAATTTAGTAAACTCCAGAATTAAGGTTGCACTTGTGTCATTATGGCATATTCTTTACTTACATGATCACCTATTATTTTTTTCTGCAGGACTTCTGCGTCATTCAGTGAATGGGAAGTTATTCACTATTTCTTTTTAACCTTCACATTGTGTGTGGATGCAGGGCCTATTTAGTGTGCACCATCCAATGCCAAAATTGCCCACTAATTTTGGATGCCCAGCTAGACTCACCAAGGGACTCATTTTTTCAGAATACATTTTTAAATAGAACTTAATATGTTCAGAGCATGGCCTCAATCAATGTCAGTTGTAGTTGTGAGCACTCGGCACTTCTGCAAATTTGGCCTACGAGGTCTCATACTGGTTACCTCAAAAATGAGAAATACACAATTAGTGGACAGCTGTGAAAATAGTGATTTAATTGAGTTGCCTAGCATCACTCTGTGGCAGAAGCACTGATAGATTCCAGTTCTATAGAGGCATTCAACCTCTTTAGACAAGATGCTATCCTTTCTCTGCCTTCAAGTGCCTTCCTTATTCACTATACACCTTCCAAATTCTACAACAAATGAAACGGGTCCTACAGATAACAGCTTCCTTTGCACCACAATTCTGATTCCCTCCCAGAGCAGACCCTTCCTGTGCAAAAATGAGAATGTGTTCATGTGATTGAAGACTATCATAATGCATATGCACAAAAGGGCTGGGTCCCATGGGCAACCAATTTTGTCATTTCCTAACATTTTGAATGCTTGGTTTTTCAACCTTAATGTTCTTTTAATGTAGAGGATTTTTTAATATTTCCTAAATATTCTTAAAAATAAACTGAAATGTCTTCATGTGGAATCATACTGACAATAAATCCTCCAGCAGGGATTGG
This sequence comes from Macrochelys suwanniensis, assembly GCA_033296515.1. Taxonomy (NCBI): domain Eukaryota; kingdom Metazoa; phylum Chordata; order Testudines; family Chelydridae; genus Macrochelys; species Macrochelys suwanniensis. The sequence continues at coordinate 47,285,847 of CM065780.1, forward strand.
CCCTTAGGACCCACGGTCCCTTCCCCACCCCAGTTCCTGTCTCCATCCCCTTCTCCTTCTACTCTTCCATAACTCCTTCTTCCCCTTGCCTCTCCAGTCCCACCCCTAGCTTCTTCCCATGCTCTGAGTCCTGCAAACCCCATTTCCTCCCCCCCACTCAACTCACTTCTTCATCCCTCTGCTTCCTCCTTCTATGCTGCCTGGGTGCCAGCATTTGAAACAGAGAGAACAGGAGATACAGTCTCTTCTCTCAGTCTGGTGCTACAGCAGCTCCCTTGTCAGATAGGAAAAGCAATTGCAGGGGAAGTCCTGCTCAGCCCCTGCAGTTCTGCATGGGAGCATGCTCAGCAAAGATGAAATTTTGGAGAATTTAGCTGCCAAACTCTAATATCTGAGCATGTGAAAACTGAGATTTTTCTAAGGCTCACAACTTGGTCAGATTTGGGTAGATTTTTCACAGAGGCAGCAAAAGGCACATCCTGAATGTCAGGGCAACACTTCTGCCAAATTTCAAGCCACTGTTCCAAAGCCTGAAGGAAAGGTTGCGTGATTTTTCTGAAAGAAAAGGTTGCGTGATTTTTTTTAATATGGGCAAAACAACTGTCCAAAACTGTCCCAAAATGTTCAGCTTGAGGCAGACACCCAGCATAGAAAATTTCAGCCTGAAAACTATAACTTTGCCAAAATTTAAATCTATTATATAGTGGGTTTTATAATGAAAAATGTTGGGCAACCTTAACTGTGAGTGGTAATACCAGCTCTGCTTATAGATATAATATATTGTACATTTGGCAGACTTAGAGAGACACTGTCCATTAGTCCCTTGCCATAGGAGTTATTTTTAACATTCCAAACTTCAGCTTCAAACAGTTCTCATTTTTTTTTTAAAAAAGTCTCCAAAGAATTTCACCACAGACGAATCTTTTTGCCCCCAACTCATGGAATTTTACTTACTAAATAGCGCTGGCCTGAGTCCCAAGATGGGCAATATTGAATTCTGGACTGGTAACCTGATTCGGGTCTACTATTTCATTGCCTATTAGGGCAAAAAGGGAAGTGTCATACTATTATAAAGGGGGATATTCCCAGCTTTTAAATGTGGTACACAGCATTTATTTCTATTCCAGGAAGGTCTTGAGTTACTAGACTTAATTATGATATTTTTCAGGCATTAGAAAGCTATTTTACGTCTGTGATGGGGTGTTCATCTCACACCAGCCATGAATGGGTTTGAGGTGGCCGATAAGGGGCCAGTTAACCTTCACAATTTCACCAGAAAGAAGGCCCAGGGACTTATAAATACTAATTGCAGATGAAGACCAGCTGCGGGGAGGAGAGGGGATTGGTTTATAAAAAAGAGGAAGGCTGTAGTAGCAGGAGGCTGTAAGTGGAGGGTCTGTAGTTATTCTCTGGAAACAAAAAACTCTGTGGGAAAAGAAAAGCCCTGGAAGAATGGTCAACTCTACAGGAGTTATGGTGGAAGAAAGTTTGAGAAGGTAGGATAGGAAGAAGCCCTGGGAAAGAGCAATAAGGAAGGGAAGTGCAAAGATAACCCTGCTAGTTATAGGGTCCCTGGGTTAGAACCCAGGGTAGAGGGAGGGTCTGGGGTTCTCTACCAGCCACTGGAAAGTAGTAGAGGAGTGTTGGACAAGATGGGGCCTCCAATGAGATTCTGATACCCTAGAAGGTGGACTGAATCATGAAGGAAAAGCATTGTGAATTATGGGAAGAGAGACACCCACAGAAGCAGAATGACCATCTGCAAGGGACACCAAAGAAGAAACAAGCTGCTATATTATGCCTGACCAGGAAGAGGCACTCTTGCAGTAAGTGAACCCTGTTACAAGGTCACTTTTAGAAATGTAATCAGTGCATTATTCTTTTCCTGTCCAAGAGGTCTGTACAGGTGAACTTGTATTAAATAGGCAACCTGGCTTTCTAAGAGGAAAAATATAAAAATAATCCCAATTTTCTAAATGCCTAAATAATTCTTAAATTAGTTTTGTTATATAGGGGGCGTACACAGAGTAGGTCGATGCAAAAGTTTTACTAGTACTCATTTGGGCTGATCCACAAAAGATACTCAGGGCTTTGTATTTGTATTTTCTATACCTAGAAGAAACAATTTGGATAAGGAATGTTTAGTAAGATGCTATCAGGTTTATTTCTTATTTTGCCTTGTGGGTCTTCTCTCTCCTAACCCCAGATGCTTTTGCTTGCTTGTAACCTTTAAGCTGAACTCCCACGAAAACTATTTGGGGTGCTTAATTTTTGTAATTGTTTCTTTTAAGATCTAGCAAAAAGCCTAAGTTCCAGATGTCTTTTTTTCCTTTTAGTTTTTAATAAAATTTAACTTTTTTAAGAATAGTATTGGATTTTTGGTGCCCTAAGAGGTTTCTGCATATGCTGTATGATTAGCTGGTAGCCACCGCTAATTTCCATTGTTTACTTTCTCAGCTCTTCCCGGGAGGGAGGGGAGAAGGGCTTGAAGGTACCCCACAGGGAGTAATTCCCAAGTGCTCCTTCCTGGGTTCAAAGGGGTTCTTTTGCATTTGGGTGGTGGCAGCATTTACCAAGCCAAGGTCAGAGAGAAGCTGTAACCTTGGGAGTGTAATACAAGCCTGGAGTGGCCAGTATTAATTTGTAAAATCCTTGCAGGCCCCCACTTCCTGCACTTAAAGTGACAGAGTGGGGATTGTCAGCCTTGACAACTGTGATTAAAGGTCCAAAGTATTATGTTTCTTGTGGGTTTTTCTTGTGTTTAATTAAATACTAATCTTGTCAGAAGAACCAGTTTGATAATACTATTCCATGTGGAGAAATTCTGTCAGTACTATTGCTGGGGAGGCTGTTTATCTCCATGCTTATCATGAGGTAACGGGGGGATATTGTTAAAGACCAAGGGAATGCTGGGGCCAAACTGTGAAACAGGACCTGATTCTTTTGAAATTATCCTGACAAAGCCTGGGCTAAATCTAAAAGTGGCGCCTAAGAAGTCCAGAGCAAATCCCTTGTCGTGGCTGTATTAAATGATACCCAGAGCGATGAGCCACTGTTACCCCTCTGCCTCAGCAAAAATTAGTTTTGCTAGCACTTGGACTAGAAGGGGAATATCAGTGGGATTAGCCTTTCCTTCAGTTTTGTTCATAAGGTTATTTCCTCTGGAAAGGTGTAGGTAGTGACTTTTCTGTTACTCGATGTTATGATACTAAAAAAACCCAACCATTCACTTCAAAGTTAACCAAGCCAAATATTGAGTACCTCATATAGGGATGAAGAATCTTTCACTTCCTTTGGCTAAATGTAACAAATATTTAGAGCAACAGCAGTGAAAATTGCTACTTGCAATAATGTGTGAATATTTATTGTAAATGCTAGAAGTTCAATTCAGTGCTATTTGCATGGCCATATTCATTGGGACTGATTTTCAGTTGATCTAAATCGTGATATTGCTTATCACAGATATCCTGTTTATGGAAACTAATCTCATAATACATTCTTAGCATCAAGAGTTTTCTGCTTCAGTTTCGTACATTAGTGATTTTTAAAAAGCTAGATGTCTCATCATTTTCTGTGCTTAAATAAGTATAAAACTAAGGTAATTCTTTTTTGTTTCTCATGGTTTCTGCATATACTTTACACTTATTTGCAGGGAGTCTTTGTGCGAATCTGAGGCAAGACTTAATGTACTTCAGAAAAATAATCTTATCCTGTTTCATCAGCATTCTCTCAGATTCTAAAAAACTCAGACTTTCCTCTTTCATTGATCAATGCTAAAATAGACTGATTAATGTGTTGCTCCTGGCATTGGTCACCTCATGTATCTTTTCTGATTTACCAACTTTTTAATTAAGAATGCAGATGTTATCCTAAGCACCCCTGTACTCGCATCCTACACACTACTTCAAAAAATACTACTGTAAAAAATTGTCTTTTGAGGTATATGACAGCTAATACCATGCTGGTTATTAATATCCTTGTCAAATGCATGTGCTAACATTATATGTGAAGTTATAAATTCCCTCTTTATGATGTTGTTAGAACATGTGTAACACCAGACAGATTAGCCTAGATAAAGGTAATACACAAATTTGTGCTAGACAAAAGAAAGTGGGTTTATCTCAATCTATATATAGCAGTAAACAAATCTATTGAGATAAACCCACCGGGGTTATCCTGTTCTTGAACTTGAGAGGTGAAGAATTAATATGGCTCCTTCACCTGAGAGAGAAGAGATCAAATCCCCAGGAGGCTGTCTTGAATCCCTTTGGGAATATAAACAACAGAAAGAGGCTCCATCTTTATTATTCATCTTAGACAAAACCAAGCAATTTAATCTCTGATAGGTCCTAGCCAGGCTGACCAATTTAAAAAAAAAAAGCATACTGGAAAGGAGAGTGGAGGTGAGAGAAACAATCTTGAACAGACTGCATACCTTGCTAAATTAAGGTTTAGATTAAAATGCATGTTTTCACTTATTTGCTTGTAACCATCTCTACCTTCATCTTTTACTGGGTATTGCTTAATCCATGCTTTCATGTTAGTAAACATTTTACTTTTACTATAAACAATTCAGTGCTGTGCTTTGAAGGGAAGGATGTATTTACCTCAGTTAAAATGAGAAGCTGTGATGTAGTGATTCTTTTTAACAAATCACCAATCTTAATATCTGTGATAGGGGCTGTGATTTGCAGAGAAACATCTCTGAGAAGCTTGGGGGCTGGAGATAATTGATTGTTACCTGCTGGGCAAAGTTTGGGCTGGGAGAGCCTTGAAGAGTTTGCTGGTTAGGAAGATATCCCCCTTCTAGTCTAAGTGATAGCAAAACTCATTCTTGCTGAGGCAGAGGGATAACAGTGGCTCACGGCTCTGGGTATCCACAGCAGCATGTTACAACAGGATTCTTTTATTTGTATGATGGTAGTGATTTGCTGATCCAACTCAGATAAGGCCCCATTGTGCTAGGCACTGCACAGCCACAGCAAAATAGTCCCTGTGCCAAAATTGCTTGCAAGCTAAACAGACTAGATTTGGGAGAGGAAACAGGAGCATAAAGAGGTGATGTGCCCAGCGTCACACAGCATGTGAGTAGCGAAACCAAGTCTAGAACTCAGGTGTCCTGACTCTCAGACCAATAGTTTATCCCCTGGACTATACCACCACCTGATGGCACTCTATGTGGCCTATCACTGAGAGGCTATGCTTGAGCTCAAGCAGTGGAGCAATGTGGACATATAAATAAACTAAGAGTATATGGCAAACTAAGTATCCTTCTCCTCTAATGCTCCTCAGTTCATGCTACCAAAGTTAAAAAAAAAACAAAAAAACAAACAAAAAAAACCTTAGCCAGAGTCTGAACTTAAAGTTCAAAGATAAGGTCTCTCTTTAGATTATACCATAAGGATCCTTTTTTCCCTTTTAGTTTCCCTTTTCCTGGGTTCACATTCTCTATATACTTTAGTTCATAGGCTGTTTTGAGGGGAAGGAGGAGCACTATCATGTTTATCCAAGGAAATCCTGCTGCTCTACTAGTCCTCATAAATAATTAACCCTGTGGTAGTCCGTGTCAGATGTATCCATGCTATTGCCATTCTACAATATTTGTGGGTCTCTCTCTCTCTCTCTCCTGTTTTCTCTTCCTCCGCTGATTCAGAGAACATCACAGCATTACTTTATGCAGAGTGGAGATGTATAGGAGATAGGTAGGTTGAGTAGATGTGCTGATTACGTGTACTCCAACACAGTTCCTCAGGCTTCTAGTTTACTGTGTACACAGGCTCTAGCAGTAGAGGATGCAGCTGAATGGTGAAGATTCTCCAGGTCTCTGACTCTCCCACCCCCAGATGGAAGTGCTGAGATCAGAGTCTGCTCCAGACTTTCCATGGACCAAGTCCTTATCCCAGAGTTCCACAGTGTCCGGTTGAAGTATTTGGACTGGACAATAGTCACAAGGGGTGTGTGTGCGTGCGTGCGTGCATTTAATTATCTCTGGGTACTGTGCTTTTGTTTCTAGGAAGCATTATGATCTCTCCCTTGCCTGTAACTGTTGTATGTAACTAATCTGGTATGTTAGTCTGTAGCCAAAAAGGAATATTATTATTCTTTGGCTACAAAGAGGAATAATAATAATATTTCAATTATTATATTATATAATTATATATAATAATTATAATAATTATTATTATTTTATTATCATTATTCCTCTTTGGCTACAAAGAGCTTCTTTGGCTACAAACTATATTATTTAGTACGTGAGGGTAGCATAGAACTTTATAGACAAGTAATGAGAGGTTTCAAGGAACCTACAGTTCAAGGCCCTGATCCTGCAAAAACTTATGGATATGCATGGTTAGGCCCACTGACTTTAGTGAAGTTACTTCTGATTTTAAAGCAATAGAAGCTGGAAGAGAGTGGCTGCATGTGACTTAGCTGGACAGTTACTCTTTAAATAGATTGATGTTAAATGAATATGCTCCTTAATAAAATAGATGTGTATAAAATATAGGACCTTCACAGAGCTGGAGATGTATCAGGAAAGAATTCTCACAACCCATTAGAGGCTTCAATGCAAGCTAACTTGTTTAATGACACAATTTCCAGGCACTGACAATTTCCACCCCCTTTTCAAACCCTAGTTGTTTCTTAATTGGGTTATGAAGAGATGGGGCATTGCATCCTTTATGAAGGGGAAAATATTTTGTTCTACTTGCATATCCTTTGTGTTCCTAGAGCAACTAGCTCCAGGGCTCAAGTAACAGAGTAATTTGGCTCTCTGTTTTTTAAAAAAACCAGTAATCAACCTTCCGCACACTGATACAATTCAAAAGCAATTGTAAAAATCAAATCCAGCCTAGATTCTTTGTACATCACACCTTATACATTATAAATGAGTATGGAACAGCAAGTTGCAAGTCTGTATTTCTAGAGTGCCCCATAATCACATGCAAACAGGGGTACAGTGCTTCGATGGTGTAAAAATGTAGCTGTTGAAATTACATTAGCTGGCTCATTGAAGTCAATGGAACTGTCAATTTACACTAGGTGAAGATCTGTCCCCCCGTTTGCATTTGGTTATTTGCATGTGTAGTGAAAACTGCTGTGCTTTTATCTTTCTGTAAAATAGGCAAACTGTGCACTAAGGCAGGCCTATTGGTCATGACCCAAAATTGGGTCACCAGAATGTGTCGATGGAACATGGAGTGTGGGTGTGGTAGGGAGGGTCAGGTCTTGCCCCCAGAGATTGGGAGGGAGATCTTGTATGGAGGTAGTGCAAAGCAGGCTCTGCCAACTCCACAGTGCTCCAGTCCCACTGAGTTAGGCTTACCACTTCAGGTGCATGGGGTTGCATTGCTGCTTCGGTTTGGTCCAGCCATCCCTCCTTCATAAGGTCACAACAGCAGTGCAGAGAGCCCCGCCTGCTTTGTGGGACAGGAACCACCACTCTGGTATACATGACCTACTACTTATGTTAATGTGTATAATGTAGGTAAGAAATATATAATAAGATAGCTTCAGTATAAAAAACATCTGTTTACTGGGTTACAACAGGCCATCAAGGTTTACAAATGGGTTCTGACCCCCAAAGAGGTTAAGACTCACTGGACTAATGTTCTCTTCCAAGAATCCAGTCTTGCAAACTCAGTGAACCCAAAAATAATTAGAGAGGCTACAAACCCCTTAAATGTCAGGAGACTTGCCATTCCCCCAACAAAAATGCAGGTATCTATTACTTAAGTTATAGGAGTACACTTGTTAATCGTGAGTAATAATAATAATTATTATTACTCATGATAATGAGTCAAAATAATAAGCTTGGATTCTGCACCTTCTCAAAATTTGAGGTTGTTAGATCTGAGTTTTGGTTCATGCTCATCCATACTGGTGTAAGGACTTCATTTTAGGTTGGTTACTCACTTACCAACTGGGGGTTTAAAAAGTGGGGAACCCTAATGTTTTGGGGTGAAATTCTGGCCTCTTTGAAGTTGATGTGAATTTTGTCATTGATTTCAGTGGGGCCAGGATTTCACTGTTGATTGTAGATCACTGCTTTGTACTGTAGCCAAACACATACTAGATCCTTACAAACCAGTGTGGAAAAATACATGCAAATGCTATACTATTTTCTCAACTAGAACAAATTACTATTTACTACCCTATGGAGATGGTACAATATTGGCATAATCCAGCAGGAACAGTAACTGTTTTAGATATACAATGTTGACATAAAACAGTTGCGGGGGAGAGTTACTGCTAGTGTTTACATATATTTTCTAACAGTCCAGGGAGATTCTTTGTTTTTATTTTTGCTTTTTCCCCAACAGCTCCTGCACTCACCCATTATAACCTTTCAAAGAGACAGTATCTCTAGTCCTTGTGATTTCACATTTTCTCTTCTCTGCCCTCCATATTTGCATTCAAAGCACGAGAACTGCTCCATTTCCCAAACCAGGACTTTGACTATCCTATGAGACCTAGGAGCAAAATGTTCAGCATTCATTTTTGAGTGCTTTTCTTATTAGATAGGGCCCTGAATCTTTGAAGCCGCTGTAAATGTTACATGACCATATTGTATTTGTTTTCAAGGTGCAGCTATCCAAATTTTGGAGGAAGAGTCCTTGAGTTCTGTAGATAGTGATTTGTCCACTATCTTAGTAATAAATTAAAAAGGGAATTAAATTGTGACTCAAGCATTGTAGTTCAGCAAAGTAAGGAAACAATATTTCACTTCGTACCTTGTTTTTTGCTGCTTTAATCACAAGGATTGGGGCCAACACCAGGTTGTTCTGATACTGTACTTTCACCACTACTTTGATGTGCAATGAGCCAGAGTAATTGAAAACATCAGACTCCACAAGTCCAGCTGTCAGCAAAGTGACATGTTGCATTAATCTTTCTCTTGAAGACAAAGAGCCAGTTCGGTTTCACTTTTTTTATCATTCCAGTTTTAGACTGATTTAATTTTTTCCTCCATTTATGTCACTTGTGGGGTTCCTCCCTCTGAAGCCGTCCAAATTAGAGCCAGCGGTAGGCAGGATATGGGATTCCATGGTCATAGGTCTGATATGCATATCTGTGGACAAAATTTTCTAATGTGGCCACAGACTTTGATTGCCTCAAAACCTGAGTGCCCACCTTGTGACATCGGAGGCCTGGTTTTTTTTTTAATTGGGATCTGCAGCAATAATTACAGATAATGATCATAACTGGAAATCAGATCTAAAGTTGAGCTCACCAAAATTGAGGTAACCAAAATCTGTGGTCACTTAAACACCTGTCCACAGTGCGTGTTATAGCCAATCACATGTTTGGTCCATGGAGTCTGGTGAAAATTGTTTGAAAATTTAGTTTATATGCCTACAGAAGTAGGTAGTGCAGGTATAATTCAAGTGTTTGAACAAACAACATAAGATGTTTCCTTGTCCTCTTCAGATGTAGATAAAATTGGTTGAAGAGGCTACTCTTTGGTCATGATGTATTACTAAAAACAAACATTACAAATTTTTATTGTAAGTGTATATTAAAAATCACTTGATAGGGCCAGATTGTTAACTTTTTACTGGTGCTGCCGAACACTCTCATTTGCTCCATTGGGACTACTTGTGTGATCAGTTGCTTACACATATGATTAAGAGCTTCCTAGTCTGGCCCTAACAGTGAGAACAGAGTCCAATAGTTGTAGACCCTCTTGCTTCTTCAGCCAGGTAAAACAGATAAAATCAAGACCCATATTTCAATCTATTAAAACTCTGGGGAATTTAAACAATCAGCACCAGCCAAGTTAAGAAGCATATCACACTGTTGCCTTAGAGGGCTGAATCCTTCTGTCACATTTGTTCAAAAAGCAAAAACTTATTTTTCACTTCTCCCCATACTCTTCTAATATATGAAAAACAAAGTCTCTTTGCCACTAGCTGTGAGGGTTCTATTTTTCAATGTACTTGGATCATAATATGAATGACCCTTCAACTACATGAAAAACTGACTCAACTTCTTGTTCCATGAAATAAACCTGTAATTGCAGAGAACCCTGACCTGTGAAATGTTTTGATGACTGAATCAGTAAAGCTGAACGCTGCTGAATATTATTCTGAAATAATTATTCTGTGGGCTATTTAAACAAATTAAATCAGTAAATCATTTCATTTCAATTACAGTTAAATGAGGTGGTTGCAAGAGTAGCTTGAGATTTTTTTTTTTTTTACTGAATGGCATATTGAAGACAGTTTTCCATTAGCCATCAATAAAAAATAAACTTGCTTATAATAAGTCTTGAATCTATATTCTTGTATTACAAACCTTAGGACTAGATTCTGGGTGTAGAGGGAGGTCAGGTCCTAAACAAGAGCCAGCCATTGGCCTGTTCCATGTCTGCTCCACACCAGCTGGAAGAGTTGGCTGGCTGTGGAATGGGGAGCATGCTAAAATGTATTATGAGATAGTAGAGCTTGCACACTGTGCTTGTTCTTCCTGAAGCATATTCCCTTTTGGCGCTCCCTATAGGACACCTGTTCAGTACAACACCTTAACTCAGTGCTCTGTGTAAACTACTAGGCCTGGCCCATAATTGGTAAACATGTCAGAGATCCTAAATCTATAATGGTTCATATTCATAAATGTTACACGGATTTTACCACTGTGGTAAATTGCCATAATGTTTCTCTGAGCATGTATTTGTACCAAAGAACATAGATTCTAATTTTCATTATGAATGGACTTACATCTTCACTAATCTGGTTAAATAAAATAGCCATAGTTTAGCACAATCATACCAACCTGTTAATTTTTAACAACTGTTTGCAAAAGCCATGTGGAATAGAGAAGAGATGCATAGTCACTGTAAGCTTGCTCTTGGACCATTGAAGTCAATAACAGGTTTTTCATTGACTTCAGTGGGACAAAACCAAGTCCCTAATAGAACAGATAGTGGTAAATAGCATTGAAAAATGTCAGTTTTATCTAAGATAGAGAATGGTTCCCTCAATAGTTGTATTACTTTCTCATTTCTATATCGTTCCTATTAGAAATTCCTTTGAAAACTGCAAATACAGAACTAGCAAGCAATTTAAGATTTGCAGGCAATCTGTGAAAATTGAGAAGTTTTAAAGTACCACCATGCTATCATGCTTCTAATTGCTATGGATCATCTAGTGTATTAGGGCTGCTTGTTTTTCTTTGGCAACATTGACTTAGTAACCATCAGTCCAGAGAACTTCATTATCTAATTATCTGACAAGGTATTTTGCAAGTTGCACTGATCAGAGTGAGACAGATTCCCTTTTATTTCCTTTTTACATCAAACTTTTATTTAGCAAGTGTTGGCAGAGAGACCTGATCCCGCTCTTTGGCTGCCTACCTGCTCCATCTGGTGCCCAGGGTTGTCTGGTGGCTATGCAAATAATGTTTGGTTGTTGCTATCCTTCTGCTAGTATTTCATAACCTGTCCTGTAGCATGCCACTAGTGTGGGCCTTCTTTAATTTAAATACACTCAATAGTTTATTAAAATAGATGCTACACTCGCTGGAACCATATCACCACCTACACAAATCTATCTATTTGACAGAGGGCCAGGTGCTCACGCTTTAACAATGTGGTGAAGCTGTCTGAATGATAAAGCGTTCAGATATAATGATGGGTGCAGTATAAGACTTAGAATAGAATAAGGTAGAGAGGGTAAAAAAATTAGGTTTGCTTACTTGCTCATGAATTTAAAATATAATTCAGTATCACTATTTCAAACACCTTACACACTGTTGCTCACCTATGTTTCTCTATTAGCGTCTGTCCCTTTAACCATTTGAACCAATGCACTAATGTATTTTTACATGCAGTGTTGTTGCCATGTTGATCCCAGGGTATTAGGGAGCCCAGATGTCTGAGGTAATATCTATCTTATTGGACCAACTTCTGTTGCTGAGAAACAAGCTCTGGAGCTCTTCTTCAGGTCTGGGAAATGTACTCCGCATGAGAGATAAATACAGCTTGGAAAAGATTGAGCATAAGTAGTTTAATATGTATATCAAAGGACCATTCAAGGTGAAGTGACCCATTATCACCTCTCCAGTCATGGGGGTTGGGAACCCTGTGTATGTGGGAGGGGGGAGGGGGGATAATAAGCTATAAATCCACTGTCTCTATTCAGTCCATGACTTTTGGTATCTAGCAAAGTTATGAATTTAAGCTCCCAGGCCTATCTTTTGAAGGCGTTTGGGTTTCCCTTGAGGATGAGGACTGAAGTGTCAAATAGAGTGATCACTTTGTGAAACGTGTGCATCCACACTGCTTCAATGCAGAAATAAAACCCCTTCTGACTTCACACCTCTGTCACCTGCCAACCCACACCAGAACCCATGTGCGGTATCATCAAACAGTTACGACCCGTACACGACCCATCCTGAATGCAATCTTTCCTGAAACCCCTCTTCAAGCTCATCAGAAGCAAGCTCCCCACAGATCAGGATGTACCAACTCAAAGAGGCACCAGACCCTACCAGAACAACAGATGCAAAACCTGAAAATATCTTTCTACTGTTACTATGATCAACATCCCCCACAACACACCTTTCAAGATCCATGGACACTACACATTCCTATTACAACATGTGGTGTACCTCATCCAGTGCACTAAATGCCCCAGTAACAACTATCTGGGTGAAACTAGACAATTGGTACACACTCAACTGAACTCAGAAAAATGATGAAAGACAAAAACACCCTATCACCTGTGGGTGAGGACCCTTTTCACAAAGCGACCTTTTTATATCTGACCTCTCAATCCTCCTCCTCAAAGGAAACTTGCCAAACATTTTCAAAAGATGTGCCTGGAAGCTTAAATTCATAACTTTGCTAGATACTAAAAAACATGGTGGACTGAACAGACACTGGATTTATTGCTTATTACTTCAATCTATAAACCTCTTCACTCTCCCCCACCCTGCTGTTTTTTTCTCCCTCACCCCCCTCTTCAATGAATGGAGAGTTGTTAACAGGTCACTTCACCTTGAATGGTCTCTTGAAATATGCTAACTGATTATGCTAAATAAGCTGTTCCATGCTGTTTGTTTGTGACACTGAATACATTTCCCAGACCTGAAGAAGAGCTCTGTGCAAGCTTCAGATCTTATCTCATGAAAGATATTACCTCACCAGTAGGGCAGCCAGGTCTGGAACACGGGGAGGGCGCTATAAAAAGGCGCCTCCCCCTGTACTCACCCGGAGGCGCTCTGGATTTTCGGCGGCACTTCGGCGGTGGGTCCTCACTCACTCTGGGTCTTCGGTGGTACCTGCCGCCGAAATGCCGCCGAAGACCCAGAGCACTGCTGGGTGAGGGCAAGAAGCGGCGCTTAAAAAGAAGCGGCGCGGCTTCTGCTCACAGGGGGACCGGCTGCTCCTCCTGCTCCCCCCTGGCTACGCTACTGTACCTCACCTACCTTGTCTCTATTGTTTTTATGGAAGCTTTCCGTTTTGTTTCTTTTTCTGGCTTCCTTCCTATGGAGGCAGTCTGGCTCACTCTGAACTTACAACGGTGAGGCATCCAGCAAACCTAGCATCTGTGAATCTGGGCTAAGTAACACTACTGTTTCAGCACTGTATCTGAACATTTTGGACTGGTGACAAACTCATTCTATGTCTGTTAGTTGTGTTTCAAGTACTACAACCAGTCTTTATATATTGTGTTCTCTCCCCTTCCTGATAAGCAGTGACCAAACTGCTTTCTTCCATCCATCAAAAATAGCACCACCCGTATTCCCTTCCTCTTCAAAGCATGTTTTCTCTGTTCTGCAGCTTTTCACTCTGAAAACCATGAGGAGCTAATACCATAGATATGGAGATGTAGATTTTTATTCATCTAAACAAATATTAAAGCATCTTCACATAACATGGGTGAGGGTGTTCTTTCACCAAATATCTTTCCACATGAATCTGGCCTCTTACCATTCATGCTTGTAAAGGGCTCTCTCACAGTCACTCTGAGTATGATGGAAAAAGTAGAGCTTTCAGATACCTCATGTGGAAGGAAAAGTGATCTTCATGATGGCTTAGACTTTCATGAGGAGTAGAACTCATGCAAGGTAATGCCCAATTCTGCTGGAAGCAGGGATGCTGGAACAGAGAGGGCCAGGGGGTCATGGCCCCATCATTTTTAAAAGTATGCCCTCCCACTTTTTACTAGTTGTAATGGGGTTACCATATTTGAACATTCAAAAACGAGGACACTCCATGGGAGGGGGGGGTGGGTGGTGGTGGAACCTTTGCTGTTGCAGCTGCCCTCCTAGACGTTTTTAGATATTTAAATAGGGTTATCATACGTCTGTATTTAAATAGGGTTACCATATGTCCGTATTTAAAAATTCCTCCCAGACGGCGATTTAAGAACCAAAGAGCTGGACATGTCTGGGAAAATACGGACGTATGGTAACCCTACCTTTAAAAACGTTCTTTTTAAAAAAGATGGGCCTGAACTAGAAATGAGTTCCATTTCACGTGTGGGTCCCCACCACTCCCTGGGGTGTGCTAGGGTGACCAGATGTCCCAATTTTATAGGGACAGTCCCAATTTTTGGATCTTTTTCTTATATAGGCTCCTATTACCCCCCACACACACCTCCGTCCCGATTTTTCACACTTGCTGTCTGGTCACCCTAGACATGTGGGTCTCAGATGCTCCCTGCCCCCCTCATTGAATCAGGTGTGCAGGGTTACTGCTTGGGAACTACAGGGCACCAGTGGTCGTGGGGCTGGCTGCAGACAGGGATGGGGAGCAGGGCTAGCTGCAGGCAGGGGGTGCGGGGCTGGCTAGAGACAGGGGCTGGGTACAGGTAGGGGCTGCAGGGCTGGCTGGAGGCAGGGCAGGGGCTGGAGGCAGGGGCTGGAGACGGGCAGGGTGACGAGTACTCACAGGGAGAGCGGTTCAGGGCAGCAGTGCATGGAGAAGCCCAAGCAGCAGGACGCAGCCCAGCCCTAGCAGAGCAGCCGAGGACCTGCCGGGCAGCAGCAGCGGGAGCCCCAGGGCCAGGGGGAGCAGCAGCAGGGCCCAGCAGTGGCCCACATGGCTCCTGCAGTGCTGAGCAGCGCCGTGCCCCTGGCAGCTGGAGGAGGAATGAGATCACTTCCCGGCCGGCCGGAGACGATCAAAGACGCAGTGCCGCCCCGCACAGCGGGGGGAAGCAGGTTACACATTAGCCGGCACTGGGCGAGCATCCCAGACATGCCTTATTTTCCCAGACATGTTCAGCTTTTTGGAAATTCCTCCCGGACGGCGATTTAAAAACCAAAAAGCCGGACATGTCCATGAAAATACGGACATATGGTAACCCTAAGTTGTAAGGGACAGGGGAAGGGGGTGGAGAGGAGTGAAGGTGGGGGGGCATTCTGGAGGAAGGGGGTGGCGAGGAGCATGCTGGGGGCAGGGCCTCAGGGGAGGAAGAGGCAGTGCGGGGCCACGTTCAGGCACCAATACTCCCCCTCTGCCCTCCACACACACACTTCTAGGGAGTTTTTGCTGCTGCTGGCTAGAAGGACTTGTAGCTGACACAATTGATTGTCTGGATGAATCTTGTTTTGGTGCTTTTCACTATGTGCCGTTATAACAGCATAATTTGTGTTAAAATTATTTTTAAATCAGCTGTTGATAATGAAAAATTCCCTCCTAATGCATATGCAAAAAAGATTAGTCACCTTGGGAACTTCTACTTTTGAATTTGCTAGCTTGTGTAGTTTTAACTAAACTTCTGATTTTTATATTTTAACACTTGATCATTTCGTAAGTATGTTCTGAGATGTAGTTTGAGAAATGTTGTTACAAGGCTTTGGTTAATTGTCATCTTTTGTATCTGCATACATGGCAAAATACTGGCAATGCTTTAATAGACCAACCCAGGAACAATCACAGCACTCATTAAAATCTCAGGACTTGCTTGAACAGTAATGGGGTGGGGGGGGGGGATTAGGGGGAATCAAAGTGAACAACAGACCAGTTAGGTCAACACATTGGTACTTTCTTGACAGAGAGATTTTCTTTGTAAGGCAAATAGGTGACAATACAAGTAAGTAGATAAAATGTATTGATCTTTATATGCATCCAGAAAGATAACAGTAGCCAAACTTGGACAAGGCAAAATTAGTATCTTAATTTCAATACAGTGTTTAACAAGTGTCTTGTAATTATTTAAAACTGAGAACAGATCAATCCCATGCCTGCCAGCTACTTCCTGGAGGATAATCCCCACATCTGTGCAGAGATGTGTTGATTTCAGTGGGGCTTTGTATAGATGCAGGAGAATGCATCTTCCTGGATCAGTGACAGGTATGTAATCATACTTTTGCTATATCACAAGTAGCTTTTATACTTGCTGATAATCACAAAACAGGGTAAATTTTCAAAAAGGTGAATTTTAACCACATAATATGCATTGATGTCAAAAATCACTGAGAACAACTTATTAATTATACATATTGGTGACAAACTAGAGTTGATCAGGAATATTTTGACTCTTTTTTTTGTCGCTAAGTGCAGATTTGTCAAGAACTAACCTTTTTGCAGCAAAAGGTCAGTTTCAACTAACTTTTCAACTAAAAACATTGAAGAAAAAAATTCAAAACTGTCTTGCTTTGACATTTTCTAATTCTGGTTTTCTCGTTTGATATGACTTTTTGTTTGAAATTTAAGCTAAGTACAGTTCAAAAATAAATGATCAAAATCAAAACACATTTCAGAATTATTGAAACAAAATGTTTTGATGGACTTGTGTCATAAACATACAGCTAAGGGGTTATGATTCCTCCTTACCTGTAAAGGGTTGAGAAGCTCAGGTACCCTGGCTGGCATCTGACCAAAAAGGGGAAAAGATACTTTCAAATCTTGGGAGCGGGTAAGGTTTTGTGTGTGCTCTTTGTCTGGGTCTGTGTTCTCTCTCTGGGGCTGAGAGAGGGACCAGGAAAGAAATTATCTTCTCCAACCCATCCTCAACCAAATCTCCAATATTACAACAACTAAGGTAGACATTGTGTATTAGATTTCCTTTTGTTTTGCTTGTGAAGGATTCCCTATGTTAAAGGAGGTTTATTCCTGTTTTCTGTAGCTTGAACTTTCCCTGTGTTAGAGGGAGGTGTTATTCCTGGTTTTTCCGTAACTTTAAGGTTTTGCCCGGGGGGGGGGAATCCTCTGTGTTTTGAATTGAGTGCCCTGTAAAATATTTACCATCCTGATTTTACAGAGATGATTTTAACCTTTCTTGCTTTAATAAAATCTGTCTTTTAAGAACCTGACTGTTTAACAATGGATCGTGTGGTGTGTCCAGGATGGTGTGGTGTGACCATCACTTATTAGCACACTTCCTAGACACCACTGTGCTAATAAGTGATGGTCACATAAACACCACCCTATACCGGAAACCTACTGACCGCTATACTTACCTACATGCTTCCAGCTTCCATCCTGGACACACCACACGATCCATTGTTTACAGCCAAGCTCTAAGATACAACCGCATTTGCTCCAATCCCTCAGACAGAGACAAACACCTACAAGATCTCTATCAAGCATTCTTACAACTACAGTACCCACCTGCTGAAGTGAAAAAACAGATTGACAGGGCCAAAAGAGTACCCAGGAGTCACCTACTACAAGACAGGCCCAAAAAAGAAAATAACAGAACACCATTGGCCGTCACCTTTAGCCCCCAACTAAAACCTCTCCAGCGCATCATCAAAGATCTACAACCTATCCTAAAAGATGATCCCTCACTCTCACAGGTCTTGGAGGACAGACCAATCCTTGCTTACAGACAGCCCCCCAACCTGAAGCAAATACTCACCAGCAACCACACACCATACAACAAAAACACTAACCCAGGAACCTATCCTTGCAACAAAGCCCGATGCCAACTCTGTCCACATATCGATTCAAGTGATACCATCACAGGGCCTAATCACATCCGCCACGCCATCAGGGGCTCATTCACCTGCACATCTACCAATGTGATATATGCCATCATGTGCCAGCAATGCCCCTCTGCCATGTACATTGGCCAAACCGGACAGTCTCTACGCAAAAGAATAAATGGACATAAATCTGACATCAGGAATCATAACATTCAAAAACCAGTAGGAGAACACTTCAACCTCCCTAATCACTCAGTGACAGACTTGAGGGTAGCAGTGTTGCGACAGATTAACTCCAAAAACAGACTTCAAAGAGAAACTGTTGAACTCGAATTGATATGCAAACTAGATTGCATTACCTCAGGATTAAATAAGGACTTGGAATGGCTCGGCCATTACGTTAATTGAATCTATTTCCCTTAAGTTAACGATCCTCATTCACACCTGTGTGACCATCTTGTTTATCACTTCAAAGGTTTTTCTTCCCCTGCTGTTATGGTTCCTCTCAATTAATTAGCCTCTTAAGGTTGGTCTATGCACCTCCACCTTATCATGTTTCTCTGACTGTATAAATATCTGTCTACTGTATGTTTCATTCCATACATCCGATGAAGTGGGTACTAACCCACGAAAGCTTATGCTGAAATACATTTGTTAGTCTCTAAGGTGCTACAATTTTTCTTTCTTATTTTCATTTTGCTGACACAGACTAACACGGCTACTACACTGAAACACATCCTCTTACTGTATGTTCCACTCTCTCTCTCTCTCTCTCTCTCTCTATATATACACACACAGAGAGAACATGAAAAGATGGGGGTTGCCATACAAACTCTAAGAGACTGACCAATTAAGGTGAGCTATTATCAGCAGGAGAAAAAAAAACTTTTGTAGTAATAATCAGGATGGCCCATTTCAAACAGTTGACAAGAAGGTGTGAGCAACAGCTGGGGGAAACTTAGCAAGGGAAAGCAGATATCAGTTTGTGTAATGACCCAGCCACTCCCAGTCTTTATTCAAGCTTCATTTAATGGTATCCAGTTTGCAAATTAATTCCAGTTCAGCAGTTTCTCGTTGTAGTCTGGTTTTGAAATTTTTTTGTTGCATAATTGCCACTTTTAAGTCTGTTACTGAGTGACCAGAGAGATTGAAGTGTTCTCCTACTGGTTTTTAAATGTTATGATTCCTGATGTCAGATTTGTGTCCATTTATTCTTTTGCATAGAGACTGTCCGGTTCGGCCAATGTACATGGCAGAGGGGCATTGCTCGCACATGATGGCATATATCACATTGGTAGATGTGCAGGTGAATGAGCCCCTGATGGCGTAGCTGATGTGAGTAGGTCCTATAATGGTGTCACTTGAATAGATATGTGGACAGAGTTGGCTGAGCTGTGACAGGACGCAAACTGAAATTTAGAGAGGCTTTTTGGTTTGCAATTTTTATTTTTATTTTGTTTTGGTTTTACTTTTCATCATTATTGTAGGTGGGAATTTTTTTTCCAAAATCTCAAAAACAAAAAATATTATGCAAAAGAAAACATTCTCCTGCCAGGTCTAATACAAACAAAATTGATTGGAAATGGTATTATGTGAAAAGAATATGAGGATACTTAATAGCACAATACCTTTGTTGGCACCCTCATCCCCTGCATGTCAGTGGTCCAGCTATGGGCCGAATCCTTGTTTGAGGGTATTACTTAGACAGAAGATGGGAGTGGATGACCAGGGAAGGGTAACTCGATGATTGTCTGTTCTGTTCATTCCATCTAAAGCATCTGGCATTGGCCACTGTCAGAAGACAGGATACTGTGCTAGATGGACCATTGGTCTGACCCAGTATGGCCATTTTTATGTTCTTAAACTCTCTGGGGCAGGGATTCCCATTTTGTTCTGTTCTGTACAGTACAATGGTGTCCTAGCCAAAGTTCCCTGTAAGCTGTGTGTCCTCACAGCAGCCTATTTAGTACTGCTCAGGCACTTAGGGAACCTACCCAGCCCAGGGGCCTGCCGGTGGAGGGGTGCCCCTCCCCTGACCCCAACTCACCCTGCAGCCAGGACCTGCCACGGCCGGAGCGGCCTGGACCCAGCTGTGGCTGGATCGGGCGCAGGTGGCCAGGGGTGAAAGTAAAATGCAGCTCTTGCTGGTACGGGGTTGCTCTGCCCCCCCCCGAAGGGGTGGGGCCTCGGGCAGAAGGGGCGGGGATGGGGGGATCAGCGTCCCCCAGCCAGTCCATCTGTGCTCCCTGGCCCGCGCCGCCCGGGGCTCCAGCGGTGATTTAAAGGGTCCGGGGCTCCGGACGGCGGCAGCCGGAGCCCCAGGCCCTTTTAAATCGCAGCCCCAGGGCAGCTACTTCTTCTCCCTCCCCGCCCCCCATCGGGGGCCCTGCCGGGTTGTTGCTGCCCCTTTTGCACCCCCCCATTGGTGGCCCTGCTGGTAGGGACCCGTCACGGCCTCCGATTGGGGGCGCAAAAGGGGCAGCAATGTTAAAGCGCTGCTGCGGCACTTTAAAATCAGCGGTACGGGCCCATAGTGGTGGCTACCTTTTACCGGTATGCCGTGCTGGCCCGTACCCCCTTACTTTCACCCCTGTCTGGCCTGGACCCTCTGGGGCTGGGGGAGGGGTGCCTATCCTGCAGCCCATCCCCAGAGCTTGCGTGGCAGGGACAGGCGCCATAGGCGCCAACTTCCGGTGGTGCCGGTGGGGGCTGACGCCCGGCGTCAGGGGCAGGGCCCTGCCCCGACGCCGGGCCCCGATGCCAGGTGACGTTGTGTGGCCCCGCCCCCGACGCTGGGTGATGTTGTGGGGCCCCGCCCCCGACGCCGGGTGACTTTGTGGGGCCCCGCCCCCGATGTAACGTTGCCCAGCGTCGGGAGCGGGGCCCCGCAATGTCTCCCGGTGCTGAGGTGAGCTTGCCGCGGGTCCGGGGTGGGCAGGGAGCTGCCGGTGGGTGCTCTGCACCCACCAATTTTTCCCCATGGGTGCTTCAGCCCCGGAGCACCCACGGAGTCGGCGCCTATGACAGGCACCCACGTGCTGCTGCAGGGAGAAAGTGCTGGGGGGAGTCCTCTTTCCCCATAGTAGTCCCAGAGCACCCTCCTGCACCCCAAATCCTTCATCCCCAGCCCCACCCCAGAGCCTGCACCCCCAGCCAGAGCCCTCACCCTTTGCACCCAACCCTTTGCCCCAGCCCTGAGCCCCTCATCCCCGATCCCACCCCAGATCCCGCACCCCCAGCCGAAACCTTCACACCCCTGCACCCCAGCCCTCTGCTCCAGCCCTGATCCCCCTCCCATAAGAACCCCTCGTCCCCACCACATGACTTTTGTTATGTGCACCAATATGAAGGTTATGTGTCACACATCGCCTCTATATTGGTGCACATAACAAAATTCATTCTGTACATGGGTGGGAAAAATTAGAGGGAACACTGGTCCAGGCCCATGACTGGCTTCTAGGCACTATGATAATACAAATTCCTATAATTATTAGGAGTTAATGCTGCCTGGTGGCTAAAAGGTGTGTGCTGGAGTGGTGGTAATTTTGAGTTGAGTTTAATAAAGTTGCAGCCTGCTGTGTTAAATCCATTCATGTTCAGTGTATCTTATCTGACAAGTTTAATCTTAAATGATTCAGATCTATCTAAGATACTTACATGGCCCATCACCATAATATCTGAGCTCTTAATACTTTGAATGTTTTTATCTACACAATACTTCTTTGAGGTTGAAATGCTATCCCACTTTACAATTGGGGAATTGAGGTACCTAGAGACTAAATGACTTGCATGTGCATGTATGTATGATGATAACAAATGGATTATCAGACTATGGGCTAAGTTTCACATGTCATTAGGCAAAAGAGCAACTGAATTCAGTGAGAATTTTACCTGAATGTGAAATCAGGTTTTAAGCAGTTACATTATTATTTATTAAATCTCATCAGTTTTATGAGACATACAGTAAAGAAAGTCCTGACCCAAAGAGTTAAACCTAGAAGATTTGACTGATTGTTTTTAATGTATTTAATTTGACATACAAAGAAAGAAAGTGAAATATATTTCATCAAGATGACATACTAACCACAATTCAAGGAATTGGTTCAAAGATACATACAATACATAGAAAAGTATGTCAAAGGGAATCAATCAGGTGTATTAAGTTTCTCCTAACCATACAGATGAATTTTTCAAAACACAAAGTAGCATGATGGGGAAAGCCACAGCCTTATGATTTATTATCTTTTCTGTCATGTCAACATCCATATATGTGACATCCTGTTTAAAGGCATTTCCATTCTCTCAATGAATGCAGATACGATATAAGCATGTGATATGACCATATCACTTTGTTGAAGACCACAGATATTCCAGGGATTTAAAAGTATGGATATCTCATTAGGAATCTTTATGAATGTAGCCTTCCAAATGTCAGTTTAGGTATTTAGCAGCTTTTACAACTATAATCGGCAATAGACCATGTTAAAAGTAATAAACGTGCACTGAACTCCATAAACAGAAATTGCAACAAAATGTTAACAACCATTTTGTCCACATGATTTCTCCAGCTACATAAAGAGCTGGAGAGGATGTAGTAAAACAGATGTTGACCTACTTAAGTTGCAAATGAGTAAACAATTGAACTTCAATCAGATAGGCCAGTTGGATCCCGGAGTCTTGGTATGTTATTATTTGTCACCACTCATAGTTACATATCTTCAAAATCGATCAGGCTAGCTCTGTTGCTTTATATAAATACATCTGAAAATGTTGAAACTATTTCAATAACAGTTCACATATCTTCAGTGTCTCAGCAGTACCAGTATTACAGTTTAAGAATTAAAATTAACATGCATACTTAATTACAACTTTTTCACTTGTTTTTCATGTTACACTGTGCGGCCAGTGGGGGGGTGAGTAGGCAAGCGGCGGGGTGGGGCAAGCCAGCAGCAGGGGGCAGCGGCAGAAGGTAAGAGGCCAGCAGCGGGCAGGCAGGTGAGATGGCAGCGAGGGGAACCGGCGAGCCGGCGGCGGGGGGAGCTGGTGAGCCGGCGGTGGCAGCGGGGGGGCTGAGGAGGCGAGCAGGCGGTGGGGGCTGAGTAGGCAAGCCAGGCGGGGTGGGGGATGACAAGCCGAGTGGGCGGGCAGTGGCAGGGCGGCAGGTGAGCCAGCGGCGTGGGGGGCTGAGAAGGTGAGTGGGCAGCAGGGGGTGCTGAGGAGGCGAGCCGGGGGGGTGGGAGGGTGATGAGCCGAGCGGGCGGGCAGTGGCGGCGAGGCTTTGTACTCGGGGGGCTGTGAGGAGGCGAGCGGCAAGCCGGTGGCTGGAGGGGGGCAAATCTCCCTGATTCAAAATCTGGGACTGTGTCCATTGGTCCTTTTTGCTGCTTGTCTCTGGGCTGGGGGTTGTCCCAATGCTGCAAAGAGGGTGTTCCCAAAGGAAAGTTGCTTCTAACCCCCGAGACCATCAGTATGTCTGCTCTTCTCTAGTCAGCCCACTTGACAAGTTTGATTGTCCTTGGTCTGGTTCCCATCCCCTCTCCAAAGGTTGCAGCTGTCTGGAGATGCCTGGCTTCCAAGCCTTCCTCATTCACACCTCATTCATTCAACAGGGCAATTGAATACAAAGTGGGGGAAAGATCTTATTCTACTTCTAGCAAAAAGACATTTTTCTTTTACCTTAATTATACTACCTTAGGGGCCCACTATAACATTACCAAGGTTCAATACAAAGTCATATAAAAGTTATACAAAAATACATAATGCAGAGATTTATCTACAACTGCATTGATTGACTGTTGTGTGCAGTAATATAGTGACCCCTGGGAGGGAGTGAAGAGGGGGGTGATGGTGGGGCTGAGCGGGGAGGGGGCGGGTCCTATTTTACTGCTGTGATCTGGTCACCCTGTGCGAGCTGTTTCTTTCCCCCTCTACAGGCTTCCACACCCCAGCACTGGGGAAGGAGGGGTTGTTTCCGCGGGGCGGGCAGCACTGGGGGGGGGGGTGTTTCCACGAGGCTGGGGGGTTTCGTCCCTCAGCTGTTTTCTTTGGAGTAATATGGCCCTCGCCGCTTTACGAGTTGTGAGGGCCTGAAATAGATCATAGACCTCATAGTTTCTTCAGTTTCTTCTACAAAGAAAGTAAATCCTCCCACTGCAGCTTGTTCAAATTAAAATAATGGTAAGTTTTCAAGACTACTAGACAAATTAATATCCTCTTGCAAGCACTACGCAAGCATGCAAAGATGTGAGAAGATTCCCACGAATAATAATGAGTTCCCAGTAAGTCAAACGCCTTAGTTTTGTAAGGCATGAATCAGTATATGCTGATTGGGGGAAGCAACTGGCAAGGTGCTCATACTGAGGGTGACACTCAATTTGGAGCTCACTTCCTTTCCTTTTAGTTACCTTCCAGGCACACTCCAAAGTTAACCTGTTTCCCCAGGTGTCCTCTGAGGATTGGAGGAAACCAATGGAAGAAAAATGGGAGGCTGATTGAGGGGGTGGAGTATGGAAGGATTAGAAATATTGGGAGTTCAGGTATCAAGGAATAATCTTTTTTTATTCAACAGTAATAATCTGTGAAAGAGGTCTGGGAGTATAAAATTAAATATAGCTTTGAGGGGTTTTGAGTTTACAAGTTGAAATGATGTCTAGAAAAGCCATAAATATGTATTTTATAGTTAGCGTATCACTAGGTCTTTCATCAAAAAATGTCATTGCTTTTATGTTACCTGTCATAGGTTTTCTTTCTATCTGTCTACTGTATGACTAATACATCTGTCACTGCAGTATCTAGTTGTTGCTATCTAGGACTCCTTTCCAAATTATTTTTTACTTACCTTATCATTAATTCAACCTCTCCCACCTCTTGCATACAAACTAAACTATAAGGGATATAAAAACTACATACTGGAAATTTTATTTTTTGAACATAATTTACTGTGATTACTGAATGAGGATTTTTGGACCATATACATTAGTAAATATATTGATAATAGCTTGTGACTGTGGAAAGTCTATAACTTTTTACAAACAATGGAGTTTTTTACAAGACTTGAACAGCAACCTCAAAAATAATATAGGAACGGGCTTACTTATTGAGTAACACTTTGACATCTTATTAAACTTTATACATCTGCCTTGGAACATGGTAAAAGAAGTTGGGAATTGTGCTGCTTTGCCTCACTAATCAAACTTAGTTGCCTCTGCCATACACAAGTGATACTGATTCTCTCTCTTACAAATTTTAGGAGCCATGCTGTTTCTTTGGATGCTAGTCTTCAGACTAATCCTGAGTAGAAACAGATGATCAATTCTATTATTAAAGCAAAGGTACTTGGTGTTCTGGATATGCAAAGATCATGACGTTAGCATAAAAGCTTTCCCATGGGGTATTTTACATCCCTGCGTAGGTGTGGTCACTGTGACAAACACCACACTTGGCAATAGAGACATTATTTTTTTCCTTTAAATCCATATGCGCTTTTTTTTTTCTGTCACAGTGCTTGGATTATTCTGATGCATGAGATACCTTACATACTAAACAATCCCTTACATACTAAGCAAGGAATTATACAAATGTTGGCTGAAATTCAAGTCTTGCATATTCATTTTAATAAATTATATTTAGCTCATTGGTGCTATTATGACACATTGTCAATGGGGCTAAAAATTGAAGTCCTACCCAGTTCAAAGTCCCTAAGGACAAGAGATGTTTTTACCCCTCTTGTTTCTGGAGAAGCTCATTAATATTGACTCAGCCAATGTGTTCCATTATTCAGCCTCCTGACTGAAGAACTACTGTAAATCTTCTTAGTCATTAGAATATTCCCTTTTATTGTGTCACGTATATTTCTTACATATAAAATAATGTATTCTACTTTTTGACTGAGCATTTGTCTATTACTACACTAGTGTCACATTAATGTAGGCCTGAATCCTGCAATCACTTGAACATATACATAGTTTTAGTCATATGGGGACATTTTTAACTACATACAGTAACTCCCCACTTAACATCCTCTCGCTTAACATTGTTTCGATCTTACGTCCCTGCTCCATTACAGAACATGCTCTTTTAAAGTTGTGCAATGCTCCTCTATAATGTTGTTTGGCCACCTGCTTTGTCCACGGCTGACAGCCCCCCTACGCATGGCATTTACTGCATCCCCTACGCATCCCCTCCAGCGCCTGCCTTTTGTCTGGCAAAAAAAAAAAAAAATTCCCTTGAACCTAATCCACCCTCCCCCCATTTACATTAATTCTTATGGGGAAATTGGATTCGCTTAACATCATTTCACTTAAAGTCGCATTTTTCAGGAACATAACTAGAATGTTAAGTGAGGAGTTACTGTACATAAGTGTTTTTAGAATCAGGAACTTAGACCAAATCCAAACCCATCAATTGCTTTGACTGGGCCTTATTCAAAGCCTATGTGCCAGGTTCTGATATTCTTACTCACACTGAGTATTAACCCTTGAGCAGTCCCATTGATTTTAATGGTACTGCTCCAGGAGTGAGGTACTACTTGATGTTTGTAAGCATAGCAGAAACTGTCCCACAGTAAATGCCATGCCACTCTTCTAAGATATAAAAGAATTTTGGAATATGTGTTGAAAGAATGAAAATATTTTGTTTTTTTATTATCCAGTTAGCACATCCATGACCCTTTAATTTAGTTCATTCATTCATTAATAACTTGGATGCCACGTTTCCAAACTCAGTGAGATTGGCTAACTTTCAAAGCTGCTGTGGGGAGGGAGAGGCAGAGAGTGAGCTTGCATTATTTTCAGTAACTCAGAAAATTGTATACATGTCAATAACACTGGATTGCTTAATTTTGTATTTCTATTTTTCAGTTTGATGTACCCTGAATAATTATCTCATCAATTTATAGCAAAGTAAATCTGATTACTGATGATACATATATGATATGTACTGTACAGTACAATCAGGAAGATATCAGATTCCTGGTGGGATTGTGATCCTTCCTCCAGAATATCTACAACTCTTCTTAGTATATTAAAGACACAAGTTATTTACATGGGGTAGTGACCTTGAAATTCTGCATGACATAATGATGATGATACTACTACTACTACATTATCTACTAATAACTGTATAGATAATGTCTCCATTAGAGCTGGATGAACCACTTTAAATACAATAAGAATCACCCTTCTCTCTCTCTCTCATTCACACCACCCACAGCCATACTCACACCCCTATCTCTGCCCACCTTTTTAACCTGAACTTCATTTTTAAAG
This sequence comes from Macrochelys suwanniensis, assembly GCA_033296515.1. Classification (NCBI taxonomy): domain Eukaryota; kingdom Metazoa; phylum Chordata; order Testudines; family Chelydridae; genus Macrochelys; species Macrochelys suwanniensis. The sequence goes on from CM065780.1 coordinate 47,312,993, forward strand.
TTCAGAACTGTTAGGATGAGGTTTTGGCATGTTTAGTTTCTGGCTGGATAGAAACTGGGAGTGATGAAATACCAAAAATAATCCACATACCCCAAAATTAATCAGTCCCAATGCAAGGTAAATGGATAAGGTCCAAACTTTCCTTCCTTCACCTCCCCCACCTGCCAAACAATAGTGAAGGGTGTTGAGTGTGCAATTTTTAAAGAATTGGATTATCAAATGTTTCTGAAGTGAAGAGCAAACATTTTGGAAGGAAAGAGAAGGCTGTAGGAGATACTGTTACAAATTAGGGTGATCTTAGACTGAAAGAAGAAATCAAATTCCTTGCAACTAGACAAGGAAAAGCCAGGAGGAGAAGACATTATCTGGAAGGCGGGGGGGAACAGGAAATTCCCAACAGCTTTGGAAACAAGGAATGAGTAGAAATTAGCAGCCATGTAGAATATCTGAAGCTATTTCCTTGTTTTGGCATATGAAGTGTGCTGATTACAGTTCTTGTGTATTTTGAATATAATTTGATTTTTAAGTATCTTCTGTGGCTCCAGGCTTTGGTTAAGTACCATTGGTTTCTTGGTTTGTATATATTTTCTTTATATTTTCATTAGCAGTCACGCACACACAGAGGTTCAGCTTTCTTTAGTATATAATTATCACTTGAAGACGTGAACTTCATTGCAGCATTGCCTACAATTTGACAAAATGAGTTGTTCTGATAAGTTCCATGATTACTCATAGATGCATCTAGTACCTGAACAGCTGTAGTTTGTGTTTTTTTAAAAAGTTACTAGTTCATCATGTCACCCACCTCCTCAATGATCCATGATAGAATTTCAGACAAAAGCAGCTGATTTGAATCAGCCAACTATACATGAGTTTTCCTTCTCCCTTCCCAGAGTTGCATAATTCTTTCCTCTTATGCATCTGAGGATTTGGTATGTAATGATCAAGAAAAGCACAGTGTATTTAACAGCTAAGAGCAGAAGTATTTGTATATTCAAACTCCACTTTTTTTACTTATGAAAAATAAACAATTACATGGAAACATTTACAAATTGTGTTCCCTTATGGGAAACGTCTTAAGAAATTTGACAGCAAATGATATCCTGGGTATAGAATTTTTAAATTAATGTATGGGATGCTATACTGGTTATGTCTAAATTATTAAATTATTATGATTTGTTAAATCCTATAGGCGGGGTTAAACATTCTGAAGAAGGAGATCATTTTCTATTACAGCCTATAGTTTTTGTGAGTAATTTCCATAGAATCCTGGTTAATTTCTATGCAAACCTATTAATTTCATTTCTATTAAATTCTGCAAAACTTTTTATTAAGGACTGAGATTAGGTTTTTCCCAATTTTGAATTTATTTCAGGAACTTCATTTTAACAAAGAGTAACAAATACCAAGCCATGCTAAATCCCCTTATACCAGGGGGCAAAGGCATAGGTACAGGGCCCAGATACAATATATTTACACTAGCTGGTAGCAGGGGAATTTTCTATTGGGCATTTGCAGCTAATCTATGGCCCCTTTATGTCACCTGAGTGGTGCAAAGGGGCCATAACCAGTAGAGATTCTGTCCCTATGCAATGATATCATAACATTTCCAGAGAGTAGAAGACCAAAAGGATTCAGGTGGAGGAAGTTTGGTAACAAACTCCTAACTTTATTTGCAGTTCAATGCATCTTTTTAAAAGACTTTAACATTTGGTTTGTATTCTCTAAAGTTCATTGCAAGGTTGATAAAACACTCTTTCATGCATATTTCTGATGTCAGATGAATGTTTTCTTATCGAATGTTTTCATGTATCGAAACAGAATTGTAAGCATCAGCATATAGAAACCTATACAATATTTCATAAAAATCAATCTTTTGCAAAGAAAATTTCTTAATTAACAGCATTTTTAGAGAAACTGTATTTTTATATTCTAAAGACATTAAACCAATGGAGTGTATCATAATGACTTCTGTGCATAAAGTACAGCACTAGAAGTAAGTCTTGGAGCAATTGATGACTTTAAACTCTAGCAATTGTTGTTGCTAGTTCCTAGCACTAGGTACTAATGCATATGGAGTCAAAGGGTTAAACAAAATTGAGCAGAAATATCTCTCAGCTGAGTTGCCCAGGAGACTAAAGTCACTTTCACAGACAGGAAAGGCGCATAAAAAGCTAAATATGGATACGTTTCTACCCAAATTGTACATGCACAAAATTGGTAATTACCCATATGCATATTTTCTGGCACAACATAGGCACTGAGGATTGAGAATTTAGCCAGAGATATACATTCACTAATCTTGGGAAAGATTTACTAACTTTGCTTTGTACTTCATTTTCCACTGCAGGAACTCAAGGGGTCTTGGCATCCTTTAAAACAATATGTGTTTATAAATAGTGTCAGGATCTTGGCACATACTTATGCCTTGTACTGCCTAAGTTATGTATAAGAAAAAGGAAGAAAAATTCTGTTCTAGCTATATAGCACAAGTCATCTACATGGAAAATCCACTTATTATAAATGTTGTTTTGCCCAATCAGGTATGTATAGCAACATGGCTAGAAATAAGCATGTGTGCTTAAACCTAACCTGTATAAAATACAAAACACCTTCCATTCAATAAACTCAAAGAATTGTACAAATATTAATGAACAGATCCCTATGATATAAGTAAAAGCTTTTATTCCCATTTTACCAATCAGGAAACTGAATGATTTTTCCCAAGAGCACACAGGAAGTATGTGACACAGCTGGGACTAATACCCATGTCTTTTAATTACTAGGCCTGTGTCTTAACTGCAAGACTATCCTTCCCTTCTTGTATTTTTCCCCTAGTAGTTACCAGAATGTGCTAGGTGGTAACAGTCACCTAGTAAGAAGTAACAGTCATTGCCTTAAAAAACTTGCAATAATTGAGACATAATATAGTGTAATGCCAGATATAGCACAGGATTTGTCAAAGGTATTAGAACATTTAATGCTAAGGTTCATGGTAACGATTTAAGGATAGACACTTGCATATAACATGCCATCTTTGCACATGCAGCAATGACATGCACTCTTGTATATGATCTTTTGAAAATGTGTTCCCGAGTGTGACACTGTGATGAGCTGGTGTCTGGATGGGTTCTGAGGCCATCTCTGGAAGTCCAGTGGATATGGGTTGATGTAGTTCACATAGCCCTGCCTCCAGCCTGCAAGAAGCCCTCTCAGTGCACTCTCATTTAAAATCTTGTGATCCCCTCCACTGAAAAGCCTCCTGAGGTTGAGTAGCCCAGAGTATCCTTTGAGTGCTGGATGTGTGGACACAAACTGGTTAAATAAAATGGAAAGAAAACTACTAAAATTTAATGAAAAGCATAGGGTATATTATTTAACTTCCATGAAATATGTGGATTTTGTGTGATATTTTATATACTGATCATTGGGTCACTTCTTTTTTTTCAATTGTAAAGATCTTTCAATGTTCATCAGTGCTGACACCCTCAGAAGATCCTCCCTAGGATGAACATATTACGTGCCTCCAGCAGAATGAACATCAGTAATGATAAAGCTAAGGGCTACGTTACTTGGAAATGATGCAATGAATTTTTTAGTGGGGAAGGTAATTTTCACTGAAACTATTGCTTCCTAACTAAGCTTTAAATATTAATTTTCAAAAGGAGGTGGCTTTGTCACTTTTTAACAAGAAGTGAAGCAAACTCAGCACACTCTTGGATACTTTATTATTTAAAATGAATAGTACTTGGCACCTATATAGCTATAATGGTACATACATCAGCTCATTAATTCTCATAACTGCTCTGTAGATAAGTACGTATTAGATCTGATTGAAAGCCCATTGAAGTTGATGAATATTTTTGTTGGCTTCAATAGACTTGAGTCAGGCCCTCCAAAGCCTGGGATTGGAAGTTGGGTGTTCCTAGCTCCCAGTCCTGTTCATAGCTCACTGGATCTTTCCTGGAGAGGAAGAGCTTGCAGAAACAGAAAGCACTGATAACCCTTGCTCAAAGCTTGAAGCCAGCCATGAGGAACCCCAAAACTGGCTGGGAATGTGCTGAATGAGGAAATCCATGGTGAGCAGCCTCCACAACAGTGCTTCTCTGAAACACTGACCATAGTTATTAGCTGCATTCCCCCGAGGAGAACAATGGTACAAATACTGCCTAGCCTTCCCTTACGGAAAACGTGTATAGCATGTAATAGGTATCAAACCAATAAGATGCTCTAGAAAATAAATGGGGTTGTATGGAAGTGACTCTGTTTTATAAACTACATGAATGCTTGTGCTGCTGTATGAATGTACATCATGGACAATAACAGACTGCAGATCCCAGCGCTGGTTGAATCTGGTGCTATTCTAAACACAAGAGGCTCTCAGCCATGCTTGTAACTATTTCCTTTGCTTCACACTGACTCAGAGACATTCTAGGCTTCAGAGTGACACAGACAGTGACAGTCTATATAGTAAGATTTTAGGATTATGTCCCTGATGTAGAATTCTTTATTCTTTATACAGAGTACCTATCAGCCCCCAGTCATGTAGCACAACAAGATCCTGGTCCATATTGTACAATCACAGAACAAAAAGTCTCTGCTCTAAATCTAAGGGCTGGTCTACACTACCCCACAAGTTCGAAGTAAGATACGCAACTTCAGCTACGTGAATAACGTAGCTGAAGTCGAAGTATCTTATTTCGAACTTAAAAGTACTTACTGCTGGTCCACACAGCAGCGCGCAGGCTCCCCTGTCAATTCCGCCTGCTCCGTTCATGGAGCAGGATTACCGGCGTCGACGGGGGAGCACTTCCTGGTTTGATTTATCGCGTCTAGACAAGACACGATAAATCGAACCCAGAAGATCGATTGGTCGCCTCTGACGCAGTGGGTAAGTGTAGACCTACCCTAAGAATAGATGAAGCAAAAGATGGATGCAGACAGACTACTGGAGGAGTACAAGGGAACAATGAGACAATATAGGTCAGTATGACAGGCTGTAGTCTAAGCATACCAGCAGGCTAGCCATTGTCAATTTTTTTGTGTAGGAATCCTGTCAAGGGTTTTGAGGAGAGTTTTGAAGTAGGATAATTAGTTTTGTGGATATTTATGGGGACCACCTCTCAAGTGTGAGGAGCAGCATGGGACAAAGTTCAAAAGTGCTTAATAAGTAGGTGAGGAAGCTGGTATCATGGTCCAAAGGGAGGTGGCTCAACCTTTTGAGAGTATAGATAGGGTGAGGGTAGGTCATAAAGGGCTTTGGAAGTAAAAACAAGCAGCTTACGTTTGATATGATGCAGAAGAGGTAACCAGTGGAATGATGCAAAGAGAGGTTAGTTTAAGTATCTATAGGCTCTATTGAATTCTATAGCACACCTATGTGTAAAACACCATTCCTGGTGCAATTTAACTAGAACATAATACTACAGAGTTGGTTTATTCCTTTCTGTTCTGTGAGGTGTTGCCTTTATACAATCTAAACATTCATTGGGCATTTTTGCAAACATGTTTGATTTAAGATTCACTCACCCCTACATGTCTTCCAGCATTACTATTTCCCAGATCTCTTGCTCCTATTGAGTATATGTGTTTTGGATTATTTCCTATGTTTCAGGTTATAAAATGTTTGGGGCACGAACCGGGCTGTTTTTGTATTTGGAAGAGATCCTAGAACGTTGTGGGTGTTACCACAATCTAAATGATAATATAACTGCTTAAACTGATGAATATAAATGTCTAAATTAGGACTAGAGGACAAAGTTGCAAGGATCAATAGCCAAGAGAGAGGGAGGGAAAAAGAATAAAGATGACAACACAAGAAATGGTACTGTTAGTTTTTTTAATAGACATCTGAAATGAGCTTCCATCCCATAGCAATAAATATGATGATAAAACTGGAATGGAAAGGTTAATGGTGTCTTTTGAAACTACTCAAGTAAAAGCCCGATGCCAACTCTGTCCACATATCGATTCAAGTGATACCATCACAGGGCCTAATCACATCCGCCACACCATCAGGGGCTCATTCACCTGCACATCTACCAATGTGATATATGCCATCATGTGCCAGCAATGCCCCTCTGCCATGTACATTGGCCAAACCGGACAGTCTCTACGCAAAAGAATAAATGGACATAAATCTGATATCAGGAATCATAACATTCAAAAACCAGTAGGAGAACACTTCAACCTCCTTAATCACTCACTGACAGACTTGAGGGTAGCAGTGTTGCGACAGATTAACTCGAAAAGCAGACTTCAAAGAGAAACTGTTGAACTCGAATTGATATGCAAACTAGATTGCATTACCTCAGGATTAAATAAGGACCTCGAATGGCTCGGCCATTACGTTAATTGAATCTATTTCCCTTAAGTTAACGATCCTCATTCACACCTGTGTGACCATCTTGTTTATCACTTCAAAGGTTTTTCTTCCCCTGCTGTTATGGTTCCTCTCAATTAATTAGCCTCTTAAGGTTGGTCTATGCACCTCCACCTTATCATGTTTCTCTGACTGTATAAATATCTGTCTACTGTATGTTTCATTCCATGCATCCGATGAAGTGGGTACTAACCCACGAAAGCTTATGCTGAAATACATTTGTTAGTCTCTAAGGTGCTACAAGTTTTTCTTTCTTATTTTCATTTTACTCAGGTAAAGTCTCATAAACTCAAATAAATCTAAGTTTCACATTTTTCCATAGTGTGAAACTATGTTTGGTGCTGAGTTCATACAGAGAGCACTCAATTTTTGTAAGATCACTCAAGTAGCCAAGAAGTCCCCGTCTCTTCTAAACGGTAAACTTTCGCTGTATGTTAAAAGTTTTCTTAATAGAATGTGAATAACCATCTTTTATACCATACTTAATTAAATTATTAAACAATGTTCTTGTTTTTTCCCACATCTATGCTGCTGCAATTTAACTACATTACTGTTAATGTAATCATCATGATTAATCTACATAGTAATAATCTATTCAGTTAAAAGCTGAATAACTTTTATATCTGTTATTCAGGAAGGCTTTATTTGCAGAGGACAGAAACTGGTATTCTATTCATGTAAAAAAGAAAAAGCAATTTTCAGAATGGAGATTCCTCCCCCGCCTCCCATTTGCCTTGCTTTGATGACTTAATAAATAGTGGCACGGTGGGACCATATACTGCTCTCAGTTCATGCAGGCAACTCCCATTGAAATCAATAGCATTTCATTCTTGGTCAAGGGTAGCACATGACCCCTGATGTCTCATACCTCATCATTCTCATGGAGACATAAAGCAAACAGAACTGCTTGTAAAAATCAAGTTTCAGGCCTTTGTTTTTCCTCACATTCTAACATTTAGATTTACAATAGCAGATCAAGTATATGCTATGATTCTGATACTGGTTATAAACCTTTCAAATTATTCTGATCTGATAAATAAGAAGGTCAGAAAATAATAGAAGAATCAGCCCCTTCAGTACCAAAAATTAGATATGAAACCCATGTCTTAAATTCCTTCCAACCTGCTTGCTGTATACTGGTGATCCATTGTGTGAATTTATTGCCACTTACCTTCTTTTGTGACTTCTGTTAAAAAGTAGTGGTAGCAAAATCTAGCTGCAGTACTTTCTACTTTTGTTCACATAAGGGGGGGGGGAAGTCATTTCCTTTGCCTATGAAATAAATTAAATTAGCAATTAGACCAAGATAATCCATAATAAAACAAAAATGAGATTAACAGGCTAGTGAATCTGATAGCTACATTACTTTTCAGATCTTCAAGAGACCGGAACACAAGGATCAAGATAACATGATTAACCAGTTCTGAAAATGTACATTATGAGCATATACCTTTAACCCAGGGAATTATAATGAATCCCTAGTTTTTTCTTTATGGACGGTCTTCCCTTTTAAATTATCATCATTGAGCAGGGTTTTACATGTGCCATTCCAACCCAGTGAAAGAAGAGAGCTTTTGAAGCATTTCACACCCTATACTGGGTAGCACAAATTTGGCAGCACTCTTTACTACACTGTCTCCCCTGTTCCAGGAGAGTTCTGACACCCATCACTTTATGGGTGTGCCTCAGTTTCCCTTTCCATGTAGTGTTTTGAATTATAGCATCTGTTACCTATGCCTAGTTTTCCTGCTCCTAGTGAAATTATGGCACTTCCTAGCTGTGTTTGTGTCTAACTGCTCCCGGCAGACTGTGGGCCACAAACACACTCACCCCTGATTCAATTTCTCTAGGGAGGGTGGACAGAAAGCTCACCCCCTTGGCCACTGAGTCAGGCCATGGTGGGCTTGCCCTCTGGGTTTAAACCTGTTATAGCATTACAGAAGATAACACATCAAGAAAATTAACTTCCCATAAGCAGAGTTCCAGCACCTTCTGTGGTGTCCATATTGACTCAGACTACCGGCAGGGCAGTGAGATTTCTCATATCCATATATCTTTGCTAGCTAGCGCCTGCTCAGGCACCTCCTTATGTCCTTTCTCCAGGGTCACATGGGCATGACCTGGTCCTCCTGTCCAAGCCATCTGCATATGTCCTGGTCAGCAAGCTTTTTTCAAACCAGCTCTGCCTTGATGCTTGGCCTCTGGCTCTATCTGCCTCTTTTCCAGGAGTGGCCTTTTCCACTGCAGCCTTCACAGCTCTGGACTTCTTGCTACCATGACTACCTCTTCTGGATGATCTATGGCCACATGTCATAGAGAAAAAGGGACATTCCCCCCCACCCCCCCGCCATTTGGAGCAGGTGCCCCATCCTGCCTCGCAACATATGAGCACAGCATGGCTATCAGTTCCAATTTCTGTTGATCAGTAGCAGGCAGACTTTGCTGCTTTCTCATGAGCTGTTTGTAACTTGTGCTTGCTAACTAGCTTTTATCCAAGATAAACTGTCTATACAGCCCATGGCAGCAAGTTTCGCAGCCTGGGTCAACTAGGGTGACCAGACAGCAAGTGTGAAACATTGGGATGGGGTGTGTGTGGGGGGGAGTAATAGGCGCCTATATAAGACACTGCCTTGAATATTGGGACTTTCCCTATAAAATTGGGACATCTGGTCACCCTTGGGTTGACAGTTTCAGGCTATTGGGGCTCATGTTAGTGCTCTAAAAACAGCTGTATAGCCAGTGCTTTGAAGTTGCAACTTGAGCTAGAGTTCAGGGTCTGAAGTCCCGCCTGTTTTTAAATTGCCGCCCTGAGCCCCACTTGCCCAAGTCTGTTGATCTGAGCTGGGATGCTCACTGCTATGGGCTGTGCAGACGTACCCTAACAGATATGCTCTTGGTTTTCAGTTTAAAGAGCAAAAGTGTAAGCTTTTGCAATAGTGTTTTAAAAAGCTGCAATAAAAAGCTTCACGTGCTACCAAATAGATCCCAAATGCTGCCACCATTTTGTCACATATGCATCTGTGTCAATTTTCTTTTGGTAGATAACATTTGCTTCCTCTCTAACCTTACTAGGAATTAAAATTAGTTAGACAAGGACTGAAGTTAGACTCTCAACCTCCATGGTCAGTTTTACAATGACAACACTTTAACAGTTTCTTTTTCTTTCCATAATAAATGCTCAGAACTCCCACTGCTTTCACCAGGTGCTGTGTATCCATGTGGAGAAAATAGAGTTCTTACTTATGGTTACGATGTGCATCCATTGCAAGTACAAATTTAACTAAGCCAATAATCAGCTAAGTGTGAAGTCATGACAGGGCTAAATAATGGAATGTCTAAACTAAAGAATTTACTAGACTGGATGCAGTACAGGACTAAGCTAACTGCCATTTTCTTACAAGCCTTACATAATCATTTAAGCTGCTTCTCACAAATACATAACTAAACTAAAGTACATCAGTATGAACTGCTCATACTTCCCCAGTCACTAAAACATTCAAGGTTTGTTCTATCAGTATTGTCTATTCAAATAGACAAATATATATTCATTAAATACTGCAAAATTACATTGGGATGGGGAAGTCCTTATGCCGGATATGACTGCCCAAAATGTACTGTCAATGGCAAGTGGAAACTGGAGTGGTCGTGGTCAAAATGGACTATTCTATTTAAAAAGGGTGATAAGAAACATAATGTGTTGCAAAACAAATGCTGAACTTCCTTATATGGTGCATTTGTTACATTTGTAGCAGTATAAGGCCCTTTACTCTGTAAGGACAAGCTTTACTTTGTGTAAGCATCTTCAATATTAGTTTTTAATTTTATTTAGGAGGATTTTCTCTCCACATTTTCATTTTGCATTGTTTACATGGCTTATGCACGTTTCTTATCCCTTATTTTAAAGCAACCATGATGACTTTTCATTGTTAGAAATTTTTCACACACTTGTAGCCTAATGGTTTGTAATCTAAACTATTTTGCAAGAAAGGCAAGAAAGGTTTGTTCTTACAGTTAAAGTGGTTTTGCCTAGAAGAAACTGATTTTCCTTTAGTAGATATTCTCTGGGGGGAAACCATCCTGTAATATCTTGGTATGTAATCTGAAAGGATTTTAATAGCATGCTTCAGTTGGTCATATCTGCTTTGTAAGTTTATGACAGTTGCACACTTCTCTTAAACTTTGCCTTGACCAAAATAGGGGGTACCTATCATTAATGTAAAATATTTCATTGTCCCAATAATTGATGCACATTTTTAATCTTGTCTATTGAAAACTTATCATGCAATGAAAATGTAGTCAACAAGAAATTTGAATATCTACAGTGTTGATTGTTTCATGTTTAGAAGAGTTTTAAAAGTCAATTTTATGCTCCATGAAAGTTGCTAGGCTGACAGCCCTAGAGAATTAAGATTTTTCTTTACCTTATAAGTGGCACAGCAAAAGAAGTGGTAGTGCAAGTTTCGGTGCATTGTCAGAGATCTAACAAGTTGAAACCATTGACATTTTCTAGGCCGTTTCTTTGCGTCTCTGGGTACATCTACACAGCAGTGGTAAGTCATGGCAGCAAACCTTCAAGCCCAGGTTGACAGACTCGAGCTCACTGGGCTTGTGCTACCATGTTGAAAACAACTGTATAGACAGAGCTTTTAAGTTGCGGCTCAGGCTGGAGCTTGGACTCTGAAGGCTACCCCCAGCCTGGCCCTATGCTCCAGCACAAGGTGCAATATCTACACAACTATTTTTAGCACCATAGTGTGATCCCCGTGAGCCTGAGTCTGTTGACCCAGGGTCAGAGGCTCACTGCTGTGGGCTGTAGATATATCCTCTGATGATCTTTGTGATGGTAAGTGTTTTTGTGATATGGATACCTATCAACTGACAACTAAACTGACACCAAATATCTCCTTATTAGAGTTACATCAGCACCAAAATGGTGGGTGCTGCTTTCCACCAACATTTATTTTCCCCTCGTACAGACATGATGAAGTTATTCTGTTTATTGGGCAGAAAGGTATTGCATTCATGTGCAAGATTAGGTTCATCAACAGCATCAGAACTGGAGACCCCAAGAAACGGATGCACTTATTATTAAGAGGAATCAGACTATCTGAAAAATCCAGAACTTTGTAACAACTAAGGATCAGGCTACATTATGAAACCTGCCTTCTATGGTTTTGTGACATTTTGACAGGAAATAAAAGCATTGTATGTGCAGACATCTAGCAGATAGACCACAGCTGGTGAGCCACTGGTTCCTAAGTTCTGTTCTAACCTCTGGTTTACCAATATGAAGAGAATAAAAATGTGATTGTGAAAATTATCACCCAGTAAGAATAAATTCATGTCCTTGGGAGGGTTACATTTAAACAACACTTTGTGATGATAAATGAGAAACGTTCTTACCATTTGGCCCTTCATCAAGTTTCTGCTGTCTTTGTTTCCCCTTAAAACATCATTTTGTGCATACACTAGAACAAAAATCTCAGCAAAGTTGCATCAAGATATACTTGTGTAGTTACAGACCACAAAATGGGATACCCATGCTTTAATCATAATTTTAGATAAAGATAGAAAGATCTTGATCATCCGGTCTGCTCTCCAGCCGATTTGTCCCCTATAGCACATTCTTTCTTTTTTTTCAAATCTAATTTTCATGGCAAACTAAATACTTAGTATTCAATACTGAAATCAATGCTCCCAATAATCAGCCTTTGCAGCAAAATACATTTAATCATTTTTAAAAAGTAGTAGTTGTTGTTCTTCCTCCTTCTGGAATCCCTTGATACTTCCACTTCACTGAAGATACCTCAGAATACCACAACACAAATACCAGAATTCATCGAGTTCACTGTATTTTGATACCACAGTATGATATGTGTGTTACCTTTAATGTAACAAGAATTTCTAAGTGAATGTTATCTGGGGGGAAATATTTGTTTTAAATATTTCTTGAAAACTTATATTTATGTTGACTATCTCCCAGAGCCTGGTTAATGGGGACGTGTTAATCCTACAAACACTTTAAGCATGTGAATGGTCCTATCCTGCAATGAGTACTGGTGAGGTGAGTTTAAGTCTACACAGAGCACCACTGACGTAAACTGGGCTCCATATACATGCAGAGTTCCACCCACACAGAGCAAACTGCAGGATCAGGGTCTTAAAGTGGAATAAAAAACAAAAATTCTGAAAAGTGAGCAGTAAAAAACAAATATTTAAGTCTTTGTGCAAAAGACCGAACAGGACTTTTCCTTTACGGGTTTGAAAAACTGCCTATGGATTGTACATAATCACTTGATATGATTAAAAATATTGCCTAATTACATTAATTACATAAATATAGCACAGTTAAAAATATCAATCCTAATTAGTGTGTATCTTTGCCCGAGAGACTGTATTGCTCCAGTTTAGTCTCAAGGGTAAAGTATAGATGCGTTAAAATATACCAAGCCTAATTATATCTTTACTGGAGGTTATGTACAAAGAAAAGTATACTTTTTATAAAAAAAAATGTTTAAATACATATTTACCCAAGAAAATCAAACAGTTCTTTGGAAAACCATAATTTCTTTTAAAAATATTGAATCAAAATTTTTGAAGTATTATGGTGGCTGCAAAAATGCTGTTCTTAAATCAGATTAAAATAGCTTTAAAAAAAATCTAATCAGGTCTTAATTGGGCTGCTTTCCGGAGGAAATATTCATGAATGTTTGGGCCATGTAAGTCTTACAATTTTTTTTTTAATGACAGATTATGGTTCTGTAGGAAATTAACCTATTGAATGGAGACAATAAAACAAAACAAAACTAACAATTCCTGATTGAAAGATGCAAAAGAGAGACCAGGTCATGCAAACCTTAACATATATAAGTAGTCCCATTGAAATTAATACAACCACTTGCTTGAATAAATGTTTGTAGGATTGGGTCTTCCTGCATGAGTATGTGTAGAATTTATATAAATGAGCTTGCCTCTTTTCTTGGATTATAGAGCCCTATAGCTCACTTTAACAATGAGGTAAATGAGCTTATGCAGTGCTAGAATGGAGTAAAAATCTGCTCTATAACCACAGGGGTGATGGGATAAACTCTGACCCCCATCTTTTGATAAGTCATTTTGGAAAAAAATAAGAGTTCTTGGGAATGCTTAATGTAATCGCCACCATGTATAGTATAAAGATATGAATAGCAGTCATCAAAATGGCCATCAGGTATTCAAGGTTCCTTAATTATGGAAGGTTGGTAAGGGTTCCTTCAGGTGCTCCCAAAAATTTACATAAAAGCTAGGGAGACCTGTTTAATATAACCACTCACCTTGGTAATGCCTCTTGATCAGTAATGGGGGAAGTATAAGCAAATTATGGTATAATTAACTCCCTGCAGTTGACCTGACCATGAGCACAGTTTCTTAAAAGCCCTTCCTAATGATTACTGTGTGATAAGCAGGACGGAAAGAAATCTACAAAGTTTTATTTTTATTTAATGCAAATGGAATGTCAAATTCTGAAAAAATCATTTGAGTCTTAAATGATTATTACATGCCTCACCAGGATATCCTAAATGAGATAAATCAATCATAGTCCAAGTTTTAAGTCTCTGTCTTCTGAATTCATCCAGTGCTATTTGGGGGAGAACCTTCAGATGATGATGATGATACTAAGAATTAATATATCGTGTGGGTGCTGAAGTGTGGATGATAAAAAAATATGACAACCAGACTACTAGACAACATAAATATAATTAATTAATTTAACATGTAATCTCTTAATGCATGCATATTCCATGGAGTATTGGCTACTTCCAAATACTCCACATAGACTGCTGTTGTACTGAGGCCACTATCTATCATGCCAACAATATTGCCTCATTGTTTCCTTGTATTTCCCCCATCTATCTGTCTGTACTCTATTTTATACTTAGGTTGTAAGCTCTTTATTACAGGGAATGTCTTTTTGTTCTGTGGTTGTACAGTGCCTTGCACAATGGGGTATCTTGAATAGGTATCTTACATGCTAGAATACTACAAATAATAATTCCATAAAGAAGCCCCTTTTTCCTAATTCCATGATTTCCACAGAAAATCCATTACTTCCATTTGCAATACTGATAAAAATGGGGGAGAATTTACTTTTACATTAGTATCTAAATATCACCATAGTATTTAAATGACGAAGAGACAAAATATATCTGCATGATTATTGTTCATAATGGATTTCATACAGAATTATTTTCTTTACTCTTCCCAAGATCTAGGCAGCTCTTTCTCGTGTGGTTTTTTAATTGCTTTCATTTTCCTGGTCTTTTTTTAACCTCTCTTATTGTGATATTTCTTTTATCAAATAAAACTTTTTAAAACCCGTTCATCAGGTTTTAAAAACAGTCATGCTTTGTCTTAGTCTAATCCTCTTCATGAATGAGTCCCCTTGGGAAAACAATGTTCAGTTCTGAGGGACTTGCCTTAGATTTTGTTAGGTGCATTGTCCCAGAATGTGTGTGTGTCTGGGGGAGGGAAGACTTGTGATGTAGTTGTTGATGGTATTGAAAACTAAAACTTTGACCTGCAATAAGAAATGAATTGGAAGCAAATGGAGGAATTCTCCTTCAAGAGAGTCTCTTTGGGGGAAGCTCATTCAGTGGAGTATCCTGGTGGTGTCCTGTTACAATAAATGGCAATCAGGCAGGTATGTCAGAGTGCACTCTGGAGAAGAGGTAATATTGAAATGCTAATGCAATAAGCAAACTGAAGATACTACTCACTTACATCAGTTACTTTGTCTGGTTTACAACAACTGGCAGGGAAAGGTAGAAATATAATTTTCAGTGATTTGCAATCACAGCTACTTTAGCTACACTTCTGACCTGACAAGTGAAATTGCAGATTGACAATTCATAAAAATCTCATTATATTCAATGGGAATCTCATGAATCTCCTCTCCCACCTAGACAGGAATTATTACTTCAGCAGTTGGCACTGGATATGACAGAGATACCTATTATTGATAAAGAGGCAGCTGGAGAATTAATCTGACATCTTACCAGAATGTGTATATAAAATCTTTGGGTCAAGAGGTAATTTTTCTTTGGATAGCTAATTACAGGACTTTCTAAAGATTCTGATCAATAATAAATAGATCCAGTCTTTAGTGCAGAAATTGACAGAGCACAAAGTTGGCTGGTTAAGGGCTTTATCCAAGGCCCATATAAATCAAAGGAAACATACCCGTTAACTCTAACTCAGGGCTAAATGGAAAAGCAGGGAAGCCTTTAAAAATCTTCATATGATTGCATTGCACCAATCTGTGGCATGAGTGGAACTAGATTGGAAATGGAATTATAGTTTCAAATATTTCCATAGACAGGATTGATTTTTTCCCTTATCTGTAGCTGGACTATTAACTCTATTGACCACAAATGGGGAACTGCATTTGGAAGTCTCACTCCTAATTATTATTATTATTTACATTTTTCTCCCTCTAAATTAAAAAGCATTTCTTACTTTGACCCTTTTGGCCCTTCGTTGCTTTTTTTTTTTAGCTTTTAAAGATTTTTTTGTCAACTGATAGTCAAGTCTTAATCATACTGTCAGTGGAGAAGAGCCAAAATTGTTAAAGCACCTGCTTCTGAAAGATAATTTGTTACAGGCACTGAGGCTAACTAACCATTAAAAGGACAGGTCTAAATAGTTACAGAAATGTAGTTAGAGTATAGATGGAATCATAGAAGTTTAGCACTGGAAGGGACCTCGATAGGTTATCTAGTCAAGTCCCCTGCACTCAAGTCAGGACTAAGTAATAACAACCATTCCTGACAGGTGTTTGCCTAACTTGTTCTTAAAAATCTCCAGTGACGGAGATTCCACAATCTCCCTAAGTAATTTGTTCCAGTGCGTAACTACCCTGACAGTTAGGAAGTTTTTCCTAAAGTCTAACCTAAACCTCTCTTGCTGCAATTTAAGACCATTTTTTTTGTCCTATCCTCAGAAGTTAGAGAACTGTTTCTCCTCCTTGTAACAACCTTTTATGTACTTTAAAACTGTTATTCTCCTTCTCGGTCTCTTCTTCTCCAGAATAAACAAACTCAATTTTTCCAATCTTTCCCCACAAGTTATGTTTTCTAGACCTTTAATCATTTTTGTTGCTCTCCTCTGGACTTTCTCCAGTTTGTTCACATCTTTCCTGAAATGTGGTGCCCAGTACTGGACACAATACTCCATTTGAGGTGTGGAGTAGAGTGGAAGAATTACTTTTCATGTCTTTCTTACAACACTCCTGCTAATACATCCCAGAATGATGTTCACTTTTTTTTTGCAACAATGTTACACTGTTGACACATATTTAGCTTGCAATCCACTATAACCCCGATCCCTTTCCACAGTGCTCCTTCCTATGCAGTCATTTCCATTTTGTATGTGTGCAATTGATTGTTCTTTCCTAACTGTAATACTTGCATTTGTCCTGCTTGAATTTCATTCTGCTTAATACAGACCATTTCTCCAGTTTGTCCAGACCACTTTGAATTTTAATCCTATCTTCCGAAGCACTTGCAATGCCTCACAGCTTGGTATTGTCTGCAAACTTTATTAGTGTACTCTCTCTGCCATTATCTAAATCATTTTATGAAAATATTGAACAGAACCACACTCAGGACTGATCCCTGTAGGATCTCACTCCATATGCCCTGCCAGCTTTTCTCTTATCCACTGATGTCTATTTTCTGGGAATGGTTTTCCTGCCAGTTATGCATCCATGTTAGGCTATGTCTACCGCGGTAAATTGACGTAGCTGGAGTCAACATACCTTAGTTGGAGTTACTGCGGGGTTACTGCGGGGGGTTAATGGGAGAAAATCTCCTGTCGACTTATCTTAATCTTCGCATCAGGGGTAGAGTACGGGGGTCAACTGGAGAGTGATCTGCATTTGAGTTGGCGGGTCTTTACTAGACCCTCTAAATCAATGCCTGGTGCATTGATCTCAGAGGGTCGATCCCCACTGTAGTGTAGACCTGCCCTTAGAGTAGCTCCATCTAGGCTATATTTCCTTAGTTTGTTTATGAGAAGGTCATGCAAAACAGTATCAAAAGCCTTATTAAAGTCAAGGCATATTACATCTATAACTTCCCCCCATCCATAAGGCTTGTTACCATGTCAAAGAAAGCTATTAGGCTGGTTTGACATGATTTATTCTTCACAAATCCACATTGACTGTTACTTATCACCTTACTGTCTTCTAGGTGTTTGCAAATTGATTGCTTGTGATTACTTGCTCCATTATCTTTCTGGGTACAAAAGTTAAGATGACTGGTCTGTAATTTTCCAGATTATCCTTAGTCTCATTTTTATAGATTGGCACTATATTTGCCAACTTTGAGTCCTCTGAAATATCTTCCATGACTTTTCAAAGATAATCGCTAGTGGCTCAGCTGTCTCCTCAATCAGCTCCTTGAATATTCTAGGATGTAAATGTGAAAGTGCAGAACTACTAACTGTCAGTTGTAACCTATCATTTAAATCAGTTTATGTACCAAATGACTGGAGGATAGCTAATGTGACACCAATTTTTTTAAAAAGGCTCCAGGCATGATCCCAGCAATTACAGGCTAGTAAACCTATCCTCAGTACTGGGAAAACTGGTTGAAACAATAGTAAAGAAGAAAATTGTCAGACACATAGATGAACATAATTTATTAGGGAAGAGTCAACATGGTTTTTGTAATGGGAAATAATGCCTCACCAATCTACAAGAATTCTTTGAGGGAGTCAACAAACATGTGGACAAGGGAGATCCAGTGGATACAGTGTACTTAGATTTTCAGAAAGCATTTGACAAAGTCCCTCACCAAAGACTCTTAAGCAAAGTAAGCTGTCATGGGATAAGAAGGAAGGTCCGTTCATGGATCGGAAACTGGTTAAAAGATAGGAAACAAAGGGTAGGAATAAATGGTCACTTTTCAGAAGGGAGAGAGGTAAATAGTTGTGTACCCCAGGGATCTATACTGGGACAACATATTCATAAATGATCTGGAAAAAGGGGCAAGCAGTGAGGTGGCAAAATTTTCAGATGATACAAAACTACTGAAGATAGTAAAGTCCCAAGCAGACCACAAAGAGCTACAAAAGGATCTCACAAAACTGGGTGACTAGGCAACAGAATGGCAGATGAAATTCAATGTTCATCAATGCAAAGTAGTGCGTATTGAAAAACATAATTCCAACTATACATATAAAATGATGGGGTCTAAATTAGCTATTACCACTCAAGAAAGAGATCTTGGAGTCATTGTGGATAGTTCTCTGAAAACATCCACTCAATGTACAGCGGCAGTCAAAAAAGCAAACAGAATGTTGGGAAACATTAAGAAAGGGATAGATAATAAGTCAGAAAATATCATATTGTCCCTATATAAATCCATGGTACGGCCACATCTTAAATATTGTGTGCAGATGTGGTCACTCCACCACAAAAAAGATATATTGGAACTGGAAAAGGTTCAGAAAAGGACAACAAAAATTATTAGCAGTATGGAATGGCTTCCATATGAGGAGAGAGTAGTAAGACTGGGATTTTTGAGCTTGGAAAAGAGACAACGAAGGGGGGATGTGATAGAGGTCTATAAAATCATGACTGATCTGGAGAAAGTAAATAAGGATGTGTTATTTACTTTTTCTCATAACACAAGAACTAGAGGTCAGCAAATGAAAGTAATAGGCAGCAGGTTTAAAACAAACAAAACAAGTATTTTTTCACAGAATGCACAGTTAATCTGTGGAACTCCTTGCCAGCGAACGTTGTGAAGGCAAAGACTATAACAGGATTCAAAAAAGAACGAGATAAATTAATGAAGGATAGGTCCATCAATTGCTATTAGCCAGGATTGGCAGGGATGGTGTCCCTAGCCTCTATTTGCCAGAAGCTGGGAATGGGCGACAGAGGATGGATCACTTGATGATTACCTGTTCTGTTCATTCCTTCTGGGGCACCTGTCAGAAGACAGAATACTGGGCTAGATGGACCTTTGGTCTGATCCAGTATGGCCGTTCTTATGTTTTTGTGTTCTTCCCTATTTTAGCCACAGATCCTACCTCATTTTCACTGGCATTCACTATGCTAGACATCCGATTGCTACTATCCTTTTTGGGGAAAACTGACACAAAAAAGGCATTTAATACTTCTGCCATTTCCGTATTTTCTGTTATTGTCTTTCCCCCTTCATTGAGTAATTGGCCTTCTGTGTTCTTGGTCTTTCTCTTGCTTCTAATGTATTTGTAGAATATTTTTCTTGTTACCCTTTATGTCCCTAGCTAATTTAATTTCATTTTGTGCCTTGACCTTTCTAATTGTGTCCCTACATTCTTGTGCTGTTTGTTTATATTCATCCTCTGTAATTTGACCTAGTTTTCACTTTTTGTAGGACTCTTTATTGAGGTTTAAATCATTGAAGATCTACTGGTTAAGTAAAGGTGCCATACTTCCTGCCTTTACTGTGAGTGGGATAGTTTGCTCTTGTGCCCTTAATAATATCTCTTTGAAAAACTGCCAACTCTGTCAACCTGTTTTTCCTCTTAGACTTACTTCCCATAGGAATCTTACCTACCAACTCCCTGAGTTTGCTAAAGCCTGACTTCTTGAAGTCCATTATCTTTATTCTGCTGTTTTCCCACCTACCATTCCTAACGGCTTGTCTTCACTACCCGCCGGATCGGCGGGTAGCAATCGATCTTTCGGGGATCGATTTTTCGCGTCTCATGTAGACGTGATTAATCGATCCCCGAAAGCGCTCCCTGTCGGCTCCGGAAATCCACCTCATCGAAAGGTGGAAGCGGAGTCGACGGGGGAGCGGCAGCGATCGACTCGCCGCCGTCCTTATGGCCAGGTAAGTTGATTACGATACGCCGACTTCAGCTACGCTATTCACATAGCTGAAGCTGCGTATCGTAGATCGACCCCCCGCCCTAGTGTAGCCCTGGGCTAAGAATCCTGAACTTTATCATTTCATGAGCACATTCACTTCTAATTGGAGAAGAGTGGGAGGACTTGTGCTTCAATATAGAACAGTTAACTAACTTATAGAACAAGTACATTATCTTGAACTGTAGCTTTCCTCAACTGATTACTTACTGATTCTCCACTTTGGAGATATGCCAAAGGAGTAAATGAACATACTTAATGACTGCT
This sequence comes from Macrochelys suwanniensis, assembly GCA_033296515.1. Classification (NCBI taxonomy): domain Eukaryota; kingdom Metazoa; phylum Chordata; order Testudines; family Chelydridae; genus Macrochelys; species Macrochelys suwanniensis. The sequence goes on from CM065780.1 coordinate 47,333,545, forward strand.
ACCTTATGTCATTACCAAGCTCGCAAGGGCAGTCCAGATATGGGAAATCACTTGCTCCACAGGATCTGTGTTGATGCTGTGAAGAAACGATGAGATAATATATAGTGAAGCAAACAGCTTAGAGGTCAAAAACGCAATAATATAGTTCATTATACAACTAGACATTTTCATTCAGTGACAACACTCAGACTGAGCTAGTACTACCCCAGTTTATATTTACCAAACACCCTTCTCCTTTTCTGAAAAAATATAATCTGTTCTGTGATGCCTTCGACTATAAAGACCATTATCACACTCTCTGTGTGTTTGTTATTGTTTAGTATTGTACCTGCTTGTGGCTTTACAATCAGAAATTATTGAGGCAAAGATTATTACAACTGGCACATTTCAATACTGCCATTCTGTCTGGAGGACTCACGACTATGAGTGCTGACCTCAAGGCAAATTTTCAAAAGCGGGGCAAATACCCCAAACTGGTGTCATGTTCTATAACTAGATTTCATCAACCCAGTACCAAATGTGAACTCCCACAGTACTACAATAGTCTTACAATGGAGTTACAGACAGTCCCATTAGGTATTCCAGTCTATCTTGCTACCTAGGCAAGCTTGATTATGTGATAAATGGATACTTACACCAAAAATCACAAATATTCCAGGTTAATCCCAGTCCCAAGATATCAGTCACTCATGCAGGTCAAATTGCATCCTAGATCTCACACCAAAGACAACGCTGGTAGCCGATTCCATAGTAAAATAGCTAAATGTTTATTAGCTAAGAAAAGAAATGAGAATTATTGAGAGGTTAAAGCAGGTAAATATATGTACAGATGAGTCTCAGTCTATAATTCCAAATTATAGCAGAGATGTAGTAATCTGCCAGTTTCCTAAAAGTTTCTCAGAGCTACACAGAATAACTCTAGGGATTTCTGTCTTCTCATTCAGATATTCTGCCCTGTTAGAATCCAGATAATCAAGAGATGAAGGATTTTCCTTTGTATCCGTATTTATATTAGCTCTCTTAGAACAACTTGACAGGACAGCTATCACATGTTTTCTTCTTTGATGGCCGTAAAAGAGGGATGTTTTTAGAGTTTTTGAACTCTGAATGTCCTAGATCATGACCACTCACTTTGAAGTGCTCAAGATGCATTATCTTTCTGATAAGTGTCCTTCATTTGCATTACACAAGGCTTCTTTCATGTTTGGAAGGTTATTTAGATATTGGGAGGCATATGCAATGCAAAATATTAACAAGATACAGATAAGTGAAAACAATGCATGTAACATTCCATTAATTTTCATGATGTTTAAACACCAAATACATTCCTCTACATGAACAATCACTTTGATCTATAATAATAAACAAGTGAATTGACCTCGGTCTTTGGCATGAGCTGGCTCCTGGTCTGCATCAGCATCACAGATAAACTTACAGCACTCTATAAATAATTGTTATAAACCCCTTCTATGTATTATAATTATGGGAAATGACGTTTCTTTCACTTATTTCTCTGGCTATTGCCTCTTTATCCCTGCTTCCTTTCATTGCCATTGCCACTTCCTCCCTAGAGCTGTGTTTACCCAGCTGCCAAGCTAAGATGCTTACTGAGCAACCCTTTCAATAAGAGTCTCTAGGACAGCATTAAAGGAAAGAGGTGAATTCATAGTAAACTCTAAGGCCCCAGGCTTGTAAACACTTAGGCCCAGATTCCGAAAGGTGCCTAGAAAATGACTGGAACAACAATGAGATTCACAAAGCCTGAGATAGACACCTAAGCTCCCTATACAATGAATAGAGAGACATAGGTGCCTAAGAATGTGATCCACAAATGTTAGGTAAGGAGTTTCCTAATGTAGCATATGGGAGATACCAGCATGAAGGGTAGGTATTTCCTATGCTCCATCCATCTACTGAATTAGGTGTCTAAATCCAGGCTGCATGAATGCACCTATCTCCTCTTGAAATCCATAGCTGGGCATCCCTCTCGTGGAGCCAGGCAGCTTAGGCGCCTAAATCATTTCTTGTCAGAATGAGTTAAGTGCCTGTCTCACTCCACATAGAATGACCAGAGAAAGAGGAGCAGCCCTGTTTATATCTTTTAGCTTAGTGGTTAGAGTACTCCCCTGGATGTGGGAGACCAGATTCATTCCCCCTTTCTGTCTGAGAGGACAAAGGGATTTGATCAGAGGTATTCCACCACTCTGGAGAGAGCACCAACCACTGAGCTATGGGAGGGAGCTCAATCTTACTCGTTGAAGTTGTTTCACTATGTATAAATACCCAAACAGTCAATGGGCTAGAGAATTGAATGAAAATAACTCTACAAGTCAGTTGTTAGGGCACCCGCATGGGAGGTGGGAAACCCAGGGCCCAGTCCCTTTGTGCCAATGATTCTTGAATTATTTATCCAAAGTGGAAGAGTTTCAACAGGTTAGCCAGAGGGCATTCCATATCAGAATATCCCATTACTCCATGCTAACAGCACCCTTCTGAGAGATGGTGGAGACCCCTGTTCAAATCATTTCGCCCCATCTGGTAGAGGGAGGAATTGAACCTGCATCTCCCACATCCTGGGTGATTGCTCTAAGCACTGAGCTAAAAGATAGAAGGTGGGTGGTATTTTCTCCTCAGGCTGGATTTTGAATAGGGCTTGCTAGGCATGCTCAGAACACACCTAGAGAACACACACATCAAAGGTAGGCACTCATCTGCTTATCTTTCTCTGGTTTATGGATCATGCTTTGGCTTTGGTGGGAGACCGGCACTTGGAGTGAAACAGCAGCGGGGCACCTGTCCAGAGGCAGAAACTTTCGTGCCTAGGGAAATTTTAGGTGCAAAGCAAATTTAGGGTTAGTTGGCTTCCAAGCAGTGGTGTTATGAATTACAGTGTAGCCTAAGTCTGGGGTTTAAGTGATTAAGGCCCTTTGTGGATCTGGGCCTTATTTATGTGTGTAATTTAACTTGTGTGAGTAGGCCTACTGAACTACTTGCATAAGTAAAGTTGCAGATTGTGTAAATGTTTACAGGATTGGGGTCATACCACAGTGTTCAATCCTTTGCAGTTTTTATTTATGCAAAATGAATGTTGTACTACTTAAGGAAATCACATGATGAATACTTTCCACCTCTGCAGACTTTGGGAGTGTGCTCTATGATGGAGCATATATAGACTACATATGATGACTGGCAGGGATGGCGTTAAATCTTTTTCCCTGAAGAGGAAAGCTGCAACAGCTTTTTCCCCTCTCAGCAGGGCCTGTTAAACATCCCAATAATGCGTGGAATATTATTGGGCTCAGCTGAGGCAAATTACTAACACTAATTTTAACAAAAATCACAACAGCTGGGCCTATAAAATAGAAGCATGGATGAGTCTTTTCTTTCCTGGGTTTGGTTAAGTTCTGAAAACAAAGAAAGATTTGTTTGGTAAGCAGCTCATTTTTTCTTTATTATGTGTCTGTTGTGTTCTGTGGATGAAAATATGAGGAAAGACTTTAAAACCTAGTCCTGATGGTGTTTTTCTATTGTTTAATGGGGATCTATCCTAGCTGTAAAAATACTCTTTTCCTACTCTTGGGTGTTGTGATAGAAATCCTATACCTTGCTGTCTCAAGGGCACTTTACTTAGCTGTTTTAAGAACATGATTATGCTTTTATATTGTATATGTGCTGATGCTGTGTGTATATAGAAAAACAAGATTGAATATGGTATAAGGGTCAAGAAAATTCATTCAACAAAACGTGGCTATAATATTGACATTTTTAGTTACATGTAACTGGAAAATACTTTTAATCCCACATAGGGGCCTCTTCCTGCACCCACTACTAAAGTCAATAAGAACCTGACTATGCTCCCCACCCTTTCCACACTACAGACAGACAGACTTGCTGGTGTGCTGCAGGAGTTATGCTTATTCAGGAAAGACCTAATCACACATCAGAACTTGTGCTGTTGACTACAGCGGGAGAAAGACTGGCTCCAAAGTAGTGAGAGAGAACCTAAATAAGGGGGGAAATTTACATCAAATTTTCTCAATGGAAACTTGGTTTTCTCAATGAGTAAATGAGAGCTTTACTGGCAAATATAAAACTAAAAACATAACATTGTTTTCACCAAAAGCCAAATTCTGGCTTTTAACAAGAAGTAGAAAACTTTCTGTGGAGGGTCTCATTTTCCAGCTAGCTCTCAATCTAAGGTTTGTGTATTGGAGAGGGAAATGTGCTTTTATAAAAATAGTGTACAAATGCACAAGCTCATATTGGGTATGATCTGTCTATATGTGTGAAACAACAAAAATAGAAAAGCCACTTTATATACTAATAAATACAAAAATGGAGACACTTCTTCTGTCACAAGTCTTCTGTAGCTGAAATTTTAATTCCTGGGGTTGCCACTCTAATCATGTTTAACTTTATAGCTGCTGTATCATAGTCTAAGACTCTAAATAACTAGGGCATATGGGTGCTTGACATTCACATTGTACAACTAGGGGTTCTATAATAATAAAACCCCTTATTGTACCATTTAATTTACTTTAGAATTAGAGCTGGCCAAAAATATTCTGTTCTGTCTTTCAGTAGAACATTGGGTTTCTGACTTAATGGAATTTTTCACAAAGGATCTGTTTCAGTGGAAAATATCAGCTAAAATGGCACCACAGTGGCTCACAGGAATTGTAGTTCAGATATTTTATTCTCCTGCTCTCCCTTCATGTTCTCTGGTTAGACTACATCTCTCATGATGCACCATATCCAAGTGGACTCTTAGGACATACACCATGTTTTCTCCTCTTGGTGAAGGAAGAAGGTCTCCGGGAAGATGTAGTCCAACAAGGGAACTAAGTCTGTAGAGGAGAATGAGAGCATAAGGCACCCAAACTCATAAGAGACCCTGAAGTGCCATTCTGAATAGGAATGTTTCAGTTTTTAGTCTAAATAGCTCCCTTAAGAGTTCCACAAAGTCAGGAAAAAACTTAGGTTTTGTCCATTTTCCCCATGCAGAAAAACTGTTTTTCAACCAGTTCTATTGACAGGCTTTGGGCTATCTTATAATACTTAGAAATAAATGGCTCCAAGTCAGAAACATAAGAGTAAAAATGTAAAATCATCTTGTTACTGCTGAACAATAATAATGGTAGGCAAATGACAATATTTATATACAGAAAATATAATTAACCCAGCAATACAAAGGGAACATGAAATTATTCCCTATGGAAGCCTACTCCAAGTTTAGCCTCCACTGCACAGCAGTTTTGCATATCTGAGAATTTTAGTTTAATTGTAATTTTGTATTGTAACTATTGTATCATAACTTATACATTGTTATAACAGCCCTTCCAAAATAATTATGCTGACATTATAAGCAGTAGCGTAGGCAGGTCCGGAGCACAGGGAGAGCGGCGCTATAAAAAGGTGCCTCCCCAGGCTCCCCCTGTACTCACCCGGCGGCGCTCCGGTCTTCGGCGGCGGGTCCTCACTAGCTCCAGGTCTTATGTGGTACCCGCCGCCGAAATGCTGCCGAAGATCCGGAGCGCCGCCGGGTGAGTGCAAGAAGTGGCTGTTTTTTTTTTTTAAAAAAAAAGCACCGCTTCCTTTTTAAGGCGCCGCTTCTACTCACAGGGTGAGCAGCCACTCCCCCTGCTCCTGCCTTGGCTATGCTACTGATTATAAGTGAAGTGAAATTTTAAATCAAAAGATTAAAGTGCAGTAATTTAGAAAAAAGGACAACACAAACAATGGCATCTCCTTATTCAACAGATCTGCCCTGTTATGTATGTAGTCACGTCTTTGCTTTTATAATAGAGATCTCTGTAATTTCTACTCCCCTTAGTGCTGCAGATCAGACACATCTGAGGCTCTGAACCAAAGTCTTTTGAAGTCAGATCTGTAGGTTGAGTGTGTAGGACTGGCATTTAAGAAACTTACTTTAGTTGTAGAGTGAGCAAATTTGAACTCGATGGATAGTGGCCTGTCCAGGTTTCCAGTGACACTTGTGTTTTGATTGGCTTCTTTCCCCCTCCCCCACATTGTAGTTTCAGTTTATATAATAGATCCTACCTGAGCACAGTGTTTGCTCACAATTATGTACAACTGCATGACCCCTGAGGTGAATGAATGTATTTACATAACTATTAAGCATAAAAAACAGTCTACGAATGAACATAAAAAGCAAGTGCATTTCTGTAGGAAATGAAGGTCAATATGTCACTAATACACAAAAAACTACATTTAAAAACACATTAGCTTTGTGACACCAATTGGGAAGGCCAGGAAATTGCACATTAAGGAATAGGTGGTGACCTGAACTTCATGATTTTCCATGATAGAATGAGTAGGGTGACCAGATAGCAAGTGTGAAAAATCGGGATTGGTGGTAATAGGCGCATATATAAGACACAGCCCCAAATATAAGGACTGTCCCAATAAAATAGGGACATTGGGTCACCCTAATTGGAAGTTACAATTTTTTAAGATTTTTAAAGTCAGAGGTCTGTGCAAATAAGCTTTGAATGGAAGCTTGTGTAAGAGGCAGTGAACTCTTCAAAATCATTCGGCAATGGCTTATTCAGAGTTACAACAGACTAATGTGCAAATTCAGTCTTTTTAAAATGGATATTCTTTATTCCATTATAAGTCTACAACTTGTTACAAATTTCTAAGATTTACTATGCAAGTATGCCGGTGTGATCCTTTTAATAAAATATTTCATGATCTGACAGGAAAAATAGCATCAATGAAGGCAATACACAAGAAGTTGCCAAGTAGAGCAGCATTCAATAATGCAGTAATTATTAGATAGTATGTCTAAATGACAAAATCTGCATTAAATATTTACTGACCCAAGCAGATCACATCTGTTTAATAACATAGTTTGTTTAAAGTCCAAATGCAGACATCTAAATTGTCACCACAATATCTGTGTATGTGACCTGCACAAGTCCTGTATTAATATATATACAATTCAGATGGAAATTTATACATGCTGTTACTCAATTTGTGAATGCACAAATGTGGCATGATGGTTCACCATTACATCTTGTGGAAACAACTTAGGTCCTCACACTCTCTTAAATAGTCATGAATAGGTGTAGCAATTTGAAATTGAATAATCCAACTCCATATGTCTCAGGTGACTAACACTTTAATCACTGAAATCTCTGTATGTGACGGAAATTCAGTTTCAAAACAGCTAAAAGCGAAGGAGTGGGGACAGAGAAACGGCCTGTAGAATCAGACTCATTTGTTCCTGGGAATAGCAGAAATAGATATTGGTCTTTTTATGTCCAAAATAATACAATAGAAAATTCCTAGATTTATAAAAAGCTTTACAAAAATAAACATCATGAGACTTTTGGTGCAATATTTTGCTCTATTACAATTGTATGGCATGTTAAGTGTCACATTCAATCACTCTTTTTGCAAGCCATGTGACTGTGGAGCAGCATGTTTGAACATCACACTATGCTATGCTTACTATGTTTTCATTGTCAAAGTGACTTCGAGTTGGTTGGTGAGCATTTCTTGGTAAAGGGCCAGGCCGTACTGAAGACCTCCTCCTGGAACCTTACCAAGTGAAGTCTGTGCCTGGGATGCTGTTAACTCTGATATTACTCATCCTGGGTTGGAAAATGATCATATCTTTGCTGTGGACCATAGAAAATAAAACTCAATTCCTTATGAAATATAAGTCTTTTAGTTTAAAGAGAGAGCTTGTTAAGCCAGGACTATATCTCTGAACCGTCAAAAATGACTGATGCCCTCAATTTAAGGACTTGATCCAAACCATCAGTGGTAGTCTTTCCATTGACGTCAATGGGCTTTGGATGAGGTTCTTAATAAAACAGGGGTGTCAACCATAATGACCTCAACCTAAGACCATTGATGTCAATAGAATGACTGATGCTGATTTCAGTGGGCTTCAGCTCAATCCTTAGGCGAGAAATTGATATCTGTCAGTTATAGTATGACAGCCAGAACACTGGCTTTGAGCAATCAAAACTTAGTAAAGATCAGATCAATCAGTGATGCAACAAATGAAAGACTAAACATCTCAAAGTATGTATCCTTGTGAACCTAGGTCTCCGTTTTTGAAAAGTTGAAAATTTCACTTTAGACATATATATTTGAACATATTGCAACTAAGAGAAGCAAACTCTACTTGCTTTGCAATATTAGCCATGTCTTGCCTCTTTGTTTGGTTTCTTTCCCCATGATTATTCAAGAACTGCCTCTGCTTTTGGAAATGCCTCCGTACAGGGAGGTTCACCAAAGGGAATGTAAGAAACATGTGCCACTAAGCAAAAGGAAATCAACACTGCCAGTATGTCAGCGGGTGTCTCATGTTCACTGCTATCTTCACTAGTGTGCAGCTCAATATCTCTAAAACAAATATTTTTTGCTTGATTGCAAATAATACCAGCTTTCAGTCTTGCCACTGTGCGTGGCAGAAGTCAAGTTAAAAAGTGTCAGGTGAATTCATGCCAGCCATATCTTCAGAAGATTGACATTTCATTCTGTACAAGAGAAGTATTATTCAGAATGAGTAAAGGCGGTCAAAAACCCTGGCTGACCCTTTTAAAACAGGACTGGAAGAACAACTTTGCATTTTTTCAAACCTTCCTGTCTAATTAAAGGTTTCTCAAAACTTCCCAAAAGGACAGACCAAACCCAAGCCAATAAAAAGAATACACTGTAGGGATACAGAGGCATTGGGACCATGCTGATCTCCACTGTCCATGATCTACTACCTGATCTTGGAGGAGGGGCAGGATTTTGAGGAAAAAGACAAGGTGGGGGTTGGGAGCAACCCACAACCATGTGAGACAAATGAGAAAATAACAGGCATGTAGGTGTGGAAAAAGAGACCATAGAACCCATCTTAGCTGCTCTCAATACTACCTTAATTAGGTACTCCAGTCCTGAGAAATTACTGAGATATCATCTTAACCCTTTTCCATGCCCATGAGAAGCAAAAGAAAGCGGACTGAAGGGAAGTCCATTTCCCCTTGCAGGCAACAGGTATGCAGACATTAGGGTGACCATATTTCCTTATGCTGAATATGGGACACCTGGTAAAATTACTCATCATCAAGCGAGTTCAATGGCAATCAATAAGAACTATGCAGTACAAACATTTAAATTAACATCAAGTTGACTAAGCCTCTGTTAAAAATAAATACTGCATAGTTGGATTCTTTTTATTTACCTTATCTTTAAGGCTTTAGGGTTCACTCACACTCACTCTCGCTCTCACCGACTTGGTGCTCTCTACCCTCCATGCCTGTCTGGGCCCCCAGGACAGACCCACCTCTCCTGGTACATGGCACCACATCTGCCTCAGGCAAGATGTGGGAGAGGGGCATGCAGGGTCACATGCCCCCCACCCCAGATTCCTGCCAGGGTTTACACCACAACATGGCCAGCAGTAGCCTTTTGGCACCGTGTGGGAGGGAAGAGATGGGAGCTGCTTCCAGCTGCAGGGGAGGAGGTGGAGGGAAGGGATGACCTGGCCTGTGTCTTTGCAAAGCTCATTTCTTCTCCCTTACACCTCCGCTCCCATGTGTCTGGAAACAGATTGTCCCTTCCTGCCCACACAGTGTCAAAAAGCAGCTAACACCTGTGGGCTGTAGTTTGCCCTCCCCTGGTCTAAGAGCACCCCATTGCTCCTTGGAGTTTACACTCCAAGAAATTGGGGATTAATTAATGCAGGATTAATGTAATGTGGGAGCCATGTTCAAGAGGCTAGTTAATCAGGATTATGTGGGTTATCCAGGACTTCTCTCTCAGCTAAATGTTATTGCTATATTTACTGACATTTAGGAGGAACATGAAACACATGTGTGGAAGGTATTAAAAAACCCAGGAAGATAAGTTGTCTAAAGTGTATGGCAGGGGCAACAAAGATTGCCTACCTGAGGGGTGGGTGGGTGGGTACCAAATCTATCCTGATCTGAAAGTGGAAGCTGTTTTGAATTTGCCCGTTTCACAAATTAAAAGAAAGTCCAATCTTCCAGAGGTCTGGCTAATTATATCAAAGTTGTGGGAGGTTTCAGTGACATTCTTGTTCTTATCACAAGTCTATGGCTACACTTGAAACTTAAAAGCGCTACCGCAGCAGCGCTACCGCAGCAGCGCTTTGAAGTGCGAGTGTGGTCGCACACCAACGCTGGGAGAGAGCTCTCCCAGTGCTGCAGGTACTCCACCTCCACTAGGGGAATAGCTTATAGCGCTGGGAGCACGGCTCCCAGCACTGGGACACTGGCTACACTGGCGCTTTACAGCGCTGTAACTTGCTGCGCTGAGGGGGGTGCTTTTTCACACCCTTGAGCGAGAAAGTTGCAGCACTGTAAAGTGCCAGTGTAGCCATAGCCTATGATGGAAAACAAAATCAAGCAAAGTGGTTTAGTCAGATGCCTGGTAAAAACATTTTAATAGACTGATTTTGGCCACTCCAGATTTTAAGAAAATGTTTGAGTTGTGTAATGACACATCCAACAAATGACATATCCAACACAGATCTCTGAGCCATATTAATGTACACAGAGGAAAATAAAATCCCCTTGCATTCCTGAGTGTTTAAAATAAGTCCCCCACCCCTAAACAGAATTACTCTGCAACAGAAAAGGAATATCACATTGTGTGGGATGTCAAACAACTTGGACCCTAATGGCAAGTTGTCTGTTAACACGCAGAACCATTAGCATGGCTCCAGACAGCTAAAGGAATCCACTAAAAACTGCTATGCTGAAGCATAGTTTTGCAGGAGTATGATATGGAGATTAAATATATAAAGGGGATGGAGAACAAGACAGATTGCACCCTATCCAGAAAATAGGGAGCCACAGTGAAGCCTACATCATGGCCAGTGGCCAAAACTCCAGTATCAAACTCACAAGGGGAGGGGGTGAGACAGTTGGGGATCAGACTGCAAGGGGAAAACAGAAGGTTTAAGCCTCCAAAATGAACAGCTGAACCACCTGATATACTTTGCATAGTATATTTTTGTTCTAAAAAATAACTTCTTACAAAAGCATGTCATGGTCTGAACTTGAAGGTCATTGAGGGTGTGTGTGTGTGTGTGTGTGTGTGTGTGTGTGTGTGTGTAAAACTGTTCATAACCTGTACTACAACTTCAGTTGACCTCACAGCAAGGAGGCACACCTCCCAAGCCAGTTGTTTGTATGGTTACTTTGAACTGGTTTCATGTAATGTCCATCGTTGTCTTTTCTTGGGCTGGATCATTAGAGTTAATGGGAAGACTTTAGGGGGATGGCTACACTATAATTAAACATCTGCAGTTGGTCCATGTCAGGTGACTTGCACTCACAGGCCTCAGGCTATGGGGCTGTAAAATTGCAGTGTAGATGATTGGGCTTGGGCTGTAGCCTAGGCTCTGGGGCCCTCACCCCGGGTCCCAGAGCCCAGGCTCCAGCCCGAGCCTGAATGCCTACATGGCAATTTTATGCGGCAAGTAAACAAACTGGCCCGGCCCGCCAGGGGGCTTACCCTGGTGAGCCACGTGCGGAAGGTTGCCGATGCCTGGTCTAGATCATTTTGAATTTTAATCCTGTTCTCCAAAGCACTTATAAAGTTTGCTGTGCTTATAAAGTTTGCAAGTGTACTCTCTATACCATTATCTAAATCACTGATGATGAAGATATTGAACAGAACTGGAGCCAGAACTGATGCCTGCGGGACCCCACTCATTATGCCCTTCTAGCACTGTGAACCACTGATAACTACTCTCTGGGAAGGATTTTCCAACTAGTTTTGCACCCACCTTATAATAGCTCCATCTAGGTTGCATTTCCCTAGTTTGTTTATGAGAAGGTCATGTGAGACAGTATCAAAAGCTTTACTAAAGTCAAGATATACCATGTCTACCGCTTCTCTTTCCCCCCCCCCCCCCCCCCCCATCCACAAGTCTTGTTAGCCTGTCAAAGAAAGCTATCAGGTTGATTTGACACAATTTGTTCTTGACAAATCTATGCTGACGGTTACTTAACACCTTATTATCTTCTAGATGTTTGCAAATTGATTGCTTAATTATTTGCTCCATTATCTTTCCGAGTACAGAAGTTAAGATGACTGGTCTGTAATTACCCGGGTTGTCCTTATTTCCCTTTTTATAGATTGACACTATATTTTCCCTTTTCCAGTCTTCTGGAATGTCTCCTGTCTTCCATGACTTTTCAGAGATAATTGCTAATGGCTCATATCTCCTCAGTCAGCTTCTTGAATATTCTAAGATGCATTTCATCAAGCCCTAGTGATTTGAAGACATCTAACTTGTCTAAGTAATTTTTGACTTGTTGTTTCCCTATTTTAGCCTCTGATCATACCACATTTTCACTGACATTTACCATGTTAGACATCCAATCACCACCAACCTTTGTGATGAAAACCGAAACAAAAGTCATTAAGCACCTCTGACTCTTTTTTTTTCTTTTTTCTTTTTTCTTCCCCCTTTATTTTTAGATCCTTGAAGATCTCCTGGTTAAGCCAGGGTGGTCTCTTGCCAGACTTCCTATCTTTCCTACACAGTGGGATAATTTGCTCTTGTGCCCTTAATAATGTCTCTTTGAAAAACTGCCAACTGTCTTCAATTGTTTTTTTTTTTCTCCCTTGGACTTGCTTCCCATGGGATCTTACCTACCAACTCCCTGAGTTCACTGAAGTCTGCCTTCTTGGAATCCATAGTCTTTATTTTGCTGTTCCCACCTACCATTCCTTAGAATGATCACTTTCAGCCAAGCTGCCTTCCACTTACAAAATCTCAACCAGTTCCTCCTTGTTTGTCAAAATCAAATCTAGAACAGCCTCTCCCCTAGTAGCTTTCTCCAGCTTCTGAAATAAAAAAGAAGTCTCCAATACATTCCAAGAACTTGTTGGATAATCTCTGCCTTGCTGTGTTGTTTTCCCAATAGATGTCTGAGTAGTTGAAGTCCCCCATCACCACCAAGTCCTGTGCTTTGGATGATTTTGTTGTTTAAAAAAAGCCTCATCTACTTTTTTTTTCTCCCCCCCCCACCTTCCTGGTTAGGTGGTCTGTAGTAGACCTCTACCATGACATCACCCTTGTTTTTTACCCCTTTTATTCTTACCAAGAGACTTTCAACAGGTCCTATTTTTATCTCAACCTCTGTCCCAGTATATACATTTTTAAAATATAAGGCAACACCTCCTCCCTTTTTTCCCCTGCCTGTCCTTTCTGAGCAAGCTGTACCCTTCTATACCAATATTCCCATTATGCATATTATCCCACCAAGTCTCTCTGATGCCAACTATGTCAAAGTTGTGTTTTATTTACTAGCATTTTGAATTCTTCCTGCTTATTCCCCATACTTCTCACATTAGGATACAGACATTTAAGATACTGATTTGATTCCCCCACCCCAGTTCTGTCTTGTCTCTCTCCCTTATCCCTGCTATAATAGCCCATGCTCCCTCCCCCAAATTCCAACCATTCTCCCAGGTATCCATGTTTTTGACTTAACTGTGGGCTTTGATCACCTGCCCCATTCGAACCTAGTTTAAAGCCCTCCTCCCTAGGTTAGCCAGTCTGTATTCAAATATGCTCTTCCCCGTCCTTGATAAGTGGACCCCATCTCTGCTTAGCAGTCCTTCCTGGAACAGCATTCAATGGTCATCCAGAATTTGAGGGACAGTCTGTAGGTGTGAGGCTGTCTATGAATGCTGCACCCCCTGCCTCCATAGCTAGTGGGTATGCTGGGAAACTTGAGCCAATAGGTAACTTGCATTAGAAAAGGGATTTTGTCTAATATGGAAGTGTAAAGCCTGAAGTTATATCTGTTTGTTTGCTGTGCCACTTGTATGTTTGCTTTCCCTTACAATTTAATCTGTAGAAGCGACAAAGGGTCCTGTGGCACCTTATAGACTAACAGACGTATTGGAGCATAAGCTTTTGTGGGTAAATACCCACTTTCTCAGATGCATGCCATTTACCCACAAAAGCTTATGCTCCAATACGTCTGTTAGTCTATAAGGTGCCACAGGACCCTTAGTCTGGATCTGTAGAAACGACAAACACAGCTACCGCTCTGAAATTTAATCTTTGTCTCTGTTTTGTTTGTTTATGCCAAGCAAGTATCTGTGTGGAGTGTACATGCACCATAGTGACTCCTGGGGGAATTCTGTGCCAAAAACTTAAATTCTACACACACTATTTTAAAATTCTGCATATTTTATTTGTCAAAATAACACAATATAATCACAGCAGTTTCAATTATTTTGGTAATTTATTTCAAAATACCCGCCAGCAAGTATGTCTGTAACAATACAGACAACAAAAGATTTCCTGAATGTTTTTTTGACTAATAGATTCCTTGCTAGGCATATTAATACAGAACTCTGAGTAATTCATTTAAACTACAATACAGAACCATATTTCCCACACACCTCAGAAACAGTGGAAAGACTTGAAGGAGTCAGGGGTAATGGGAAGAGGGAAGTAATTGCTGGGAAGGAGCTTGGGTGTGAACTTGGAGGGTTGTTGTGTATGGTTTGGGAAAGTATGGAACAGGGTTTCTTGGGGAGTGGGGAGGGATTGTTAAGGAGCTTAGCCAGGGTCTGCATGGGGGAATTCCTAGCCTCTCCGATTCAGTTAGGCACATCTGTCCCTACCTCCAAGTGTCCCTGCACCCTCGTATGTCTTTCCACCCACACTGAGACAGACCCTCCCTCTTTCCCCATGTGGCTTCATCCCTTCTCCCTGAACTCCCTCAGCCAGCCCCCTCCCCTCATCTCCCTGTGGCCCTGCACCGCCTCCCTCCCACCTGTGGCCCTCTGCCTCCACTCCCATTCAGCCCCTCCCCCAGTCTGTCCTTCCCCACTAGCCTTTATGAGCAGTCCCATGCTCTGTCTCCCCATATCCCCTGTCTCCTGACCTCGCCCAACAGGTGCTATGAAGGCACTGTAGACTCTCTTCTCTAGCTGGCTGGGAGCAGCTGCTCTGTTCTAGTGCCACAGTACCCTCTGGTGGAGAAAAAGGCAGAACTGTGGCTTCTTTCCCATAGAAGCTATTTTGCCCCCCCCCCCCCCCCAAAATGCATAGCACATGAATTATGCATGCACACAGTAGTATAGAATTCTGCCAGGAGTACATAGGAAGTAGTATCTCTAGGAGCCATTTTCCTGCCCTTGGGGTGATGAACCAGAGGGGAGAAGTCCAAGGGTCTGGTACTTAAGAACTCAAGGAGGATGGATTTGGGAAGATTTGGTACTGTAAGGGCTGTTGGTGTCACCATGAAACGAGTAACTAGGGGCTGGTCCACACTGGGGCGGGAGATCGATCTAGGAAACGCAACTTCAGCTACGAGAATAGCGTAGCTGAAGTCGACGTTTCCTAGATCGAACTAAGTTTACTTACTGCGGGTCCACGTGGTGCAGGCAGGCTTCCCCCGTCGACAGCGCTTCCTCCTCTCGGCGAGCAGGAGTTCCACAGTCGACAGGGGAGTGCTTCTGGGATCAATTTATCGTGTCCAGATGAGACGCGATAAATTAATCCCAGAAGATCGATCTCTACCCGCCGAATCGGGCGGGTAGTGTGGACCTACCCTAGGACTCTGGAAGCCAGGATGAGAACTTGTGTTTGTGAGCAAGCTACTGGGGTCAGGGAACTGAACCATGCACAACATAATGTTACAGGGTAGGCAGTGACCGTACCCCTTGTGAGTCTAGGTGAGCTCCAAAACACCACAGTTGCCTCTATGGTCACAGGGCATATAGCTGTGTTGCAAAATATGCAGTTTTGATTTGCTAAGCTAGACTCTTAGTAGACAGCATGACAAAGAAATAAGGTGGGGAAGATAAAAGGGACTCCCAACTGGTGTGTCTGACAGTCTCATAATGTTCAGGATTCCTCCAGAGCTGGTGGAGATCCAATATCATTTGGGGCCCTCTTTCTGACTTGGTCTAGCCAGAGCATTTCTCACAATCAGGAAAAAGGTCTGATTGGTATCATAGTGATCCTGGGATCATAAGAGATGGTGGGAATAACAGCCATGATAGTTAAGCTCACTCCTTCACCTGCCCCCCACCACCCCACACACTTTTTTTTTTTTTTTTTTTTTGGTCAGCTGCCTTATGTCCAATTTTTCCCCTCCTCCTGCCTTTTTTATATATTAAAGGACCCACAGAGGGGGATATGGGCAGAGTAGCCCACCACTTAACTTTGTTTACCAATTAGATCAAATTTCTAAAATACTAATTTTGAGTCCTTGATTTCCCCCCTCCACACACACACACACACATTTACCGGGCATGATTGTAACAATTCTTGAATTTTATTAGTGGACCTAGCGTGCTAATGTAATCTTAGGTTTGCACCTTTGCCCTCAACAGTTGATCATTTTTTTGGTAACACTTTATAAGCTCAATTGTAGAAATTTCATAATTGGGGTAAACTTGTAGGCCTGTTTACTATAACAGGTCCCATTTTGTGCCCTTGAAAATCTCCCCTTTGATTACAATTCCTTTAAACTAAAAAACTGGTGGCAGCCCTATTTTTTACAAATTGTAATCTGAAAACAATTATAAGAAAAGATATACATAAAAGTATACTAGAAAGGGCTTGATATATCTGTATCTATTTAACTATGTGGCCTACCTACATCTCAGTTATTAGTAGACTAGATGTGCATCACACAGTCTGTGAGGATTACATAAAGCATTAATGAGTCAAATGTGGATAATATTGTCTCTCTCGCCACTCAAAACTATGATCAAAACTCTTCTGCACTGTAAAGGAATCTACTTTGCGAGAGCATCTATTTGCCATGGCAGAAATTAAAGTTTAAGAAGCTACACAATTCCCTTCAACTTTAATCATTAACATTTCATAAGTGGCCAAAACTTTTTGCTGGGCTTGCTAGCTGCATCATGAAGGCAAGAGTTGTTTCTGATGTTCTTCCCCAAGAGTCAATCAGCCAAGTGGATCTGCCGCTCTCTAATCTACAAAGAAAGAAATAAGTATTTTACAAAGTAAAACCTTGCCATTTTTGAAATGTCATGTTTCATTTCTCTTATTCTTGGTGAAATCTATATCTCAAAAGACAATCCCATGGAAATTGGATGGGAAGTACAATGTAACTGTTGTAAATTACTGAATGTAAAACCTAAAATTTAATAGGGCTTCAACTGAGACTATATGAAATGTTCTATAGAGATCCGTCAACACAAGGTCCATTAAGTGTAGATTAGAGGTATTTCCTGATTTGAATGGATGAATTTGTTGGCTATTGAAAGGAGGAGGTACTTGGAAGAATTTGGGGTTGAATTGAGTTGAGATGTTGATTTCTATGAAGATAATTGTTAAGGTCAGTTTCCCTACCCATTAATTTATAAGTTTAGCAGAAGAATTGTACAGTAGCCATAAATTTGTACCTCTATGTTCAACTTGGACATGAAGTATGAAACAACTCGCACAAAATGAATCTATAATTATGAGGGCCAATTATGAGTAACTAAGGACTGGGGATAATACAATGCACAGTCCTGGCACTCATTTACAGAAGAGACACAAAAGGAGGGGAAAACTTCAGAGTCTGGTATTTTGCCCATCTAAGCATGTCAAGTTAGATATGGGGAGGGAGTTTGGGGGAAGAGGAAAAAGGACCTTGGTGATACCCCTACAGTGTTTGAAGTGCATGTTGTATAATATTTTATTGAATTGAATGGAAAACTGTAAATAATAGTCCAAAAGAACTTAAAGCTCAATTACATCTTATAGCAATAAAATATTAAAGGCCAAATCCTCAGCTGGAATAAATCAGCATAGGACTTTGAAAGTCTATGTGGTGATTTATACCAGCTGAAAATCTGGTTGTCTGGCACAAATTCTGCACATAGATCAGCACATATGGAGCCCCATTGAAGCCTGGCTGACTTCATGTTGGCACAAAGTTCCACTAAAGCAGATTGTAGGGTTAAATGAGTCAAAATGAGATGAATCAAATATTGCATGTTACCTTATATTTAATCCACTGTTAACACTTGGCTAACATGAGCTAAAAATTGAAAGTTTTAAGCTGTCAAAACTATTGACTGACCGCAGCCATTTCAAGCCTAAATGTAGAGAGCGGATACAAGAGCTGCTGCAACAAGGCTAGCTCACTAAGAGGATCTAAAACGAGATGGAAGAGATTTAGGCAGAACCACATAGCTTTATCAAAAGGACCAGTAGGAGGGGGAAGCAATACAGTAATCTAATTCAAATCCTCTTGTAACAATCTTGGGGTTTATTAAATAACAAACCAGTGAATGAGACAGGAATAAAACAATAGTGAAGCTGTATGGTTAGAGTTGTTTTCACACCATATTTAGATTTCAAAGATTGTATGTTGTGCCATGCAGAGGGAAATAGGGTGGATACTAAAACAAACAGCTATTCACTTCCTTCCCCCATGTTTTAGATAAATTATGCTGACAGTATGAACTCTGAGCTGTGCTGTCATGTCTTCTTTCAGATCTGTCAGATGTCTGTTTCTTATGCAGTATTTTTGACATTCAATTTAAGGCGGAAGGTATCCTATTGCACAGTTTTGATAAAGTACTAGTGAAAACTGTAGGAAGCTTTAGATGGTTTATAAATATTTCCTTATTACAGCTGTGTGATAGCTCTGTGGAAAACATCTGCATGGAGAGCAGATGGTTTTATGTGTGTGGTTTTTTTAAAAAGCTTTTCCAGTTTGTAATCCTAAAGAGGGATTAATTAGTGTTGCTCTTTTTCTCTTCATATGTGGTTTGTCAGCTATTAAACTCAGGGAAAAAAGGAGGCAAGTAACAACCATCATGGTTTTTCTTTACTTTGGCATAAGTTTCCAGTCTGAGTACAGTGAAACCTGTATTCAGTTTAGTGCAGCAACCACTCTTACGAGGCAATTGAAAATATTTTGGCATCATTTCTTAAATTTGTCAAATACATGAACTAAAATTCAGCTCCACCTTTCTTAGAAGACTCCCCATATGACACAAATCATTTTGTCAGGTCCTTGAGTGATTCCTAAAGGCAAGTGGTGATTTACTTTTAAATACAAATAGGAATAATGGGCTTTTTCTGTGGAAGCAGTGGCTTCTAAGAAAATGGATGTTCACATCCACAAACAAAGGTTGTATTAACCAAATAGATATTTCACATTTTAGGATTAGAGCGGGTGTCTTTTTTTAAATGTTGCTTGAGTTCTATTGTGCCAATTTCATCCCTGCTATAATTTATACCAGGGATGAATTTGGCCCTTACATGTGTCTGAAATGCTGACAGGATAAGATTGTGTCTCTCAAACAAACTTGAATGTTGTCTGTATCTTGGGGAGGAGGCTAGGATTTGTTTAATACAGCCCTGTTATAGATCCTCCAACATGTATTGGAACAAGAGTTAAAAAATGCAAGAAAAATTACAGTTTGAAGTTACAGCTCTAAAAGGTACTGATTTTCATTTGCACTCTCCCCTGCAATATCCTATTCCTGATTGACATTTCAAGGCATAATTTAACATACAACTAGTTTTAACATTTATAGATTGCTGAAAAAGTTACTCAGCCATTTCAGTGTTGCAAACATGGTATCTTTGGCCAGGCTCCATCCTGTATTCACTGTCACTACTCCCAATGATCAGAGCCTAGAGGAAAAGCCCCATTCTAAATTGGCAATTGGCACAGGTTGGCCATACACAACTGTAGCTATTTTTCCAGATCTATTAACAAAGAGGGGTTGGTATGTTCTGATTCAATTATTTTTAGTTGGGATGAAAATAGACTGGAGTATTGTCTAATGCCAGTCACCCATCTGTATGCCAGAATCAGCATTTGTGTGTGCAGAACAGATATTCATTATAGTTGAAGGACTGTTATAAACTGATGCAGGAAAACCGGGTAGATTAATCTTTTTGTTTGGACTAGGCCATGTGTCGGGGTTCTCTCCCCACTTTGAACTTTAGGGTACCAACGTGAGGACCCGCATAAAAGACCCCCTAAGCTTATTTTACCAGCTTAGGTTAAAACCCCCCAAGGTACAAAATTCCCTGCACCATGAGAAATGCTTCTCTCGCTGCCACCATCAAGTGTTTTTTAAACAGGAACCTGGGAAAAGAACCACTTGAAGTTCCCCTTCCCCCACAAAATACCGTCTCAAACCCATACACCCCCTTTCCTGGGAAGCTTGAGAATAATCTTCTAACCGATTGGTTACACGGTGATTCAAAAACCCACCCCCGGGGTCTTAGAACCATAGAAAACAGTCAGCTTTTTAAAAGAAGGATTTTATTAAAACAAAAGGTAAAAATCATCTCTGTAAAATTAGGATGGTAACTATTTTACAGGGTACTCAATTTCCAAACTTAGAGTACTGCCTTCCTCTGGGTGTCTCTTTTTGGGAAAGGACCCAGAATATTCACAGCTACCCGCTGAAATGGAACTTCAACTATGGGGAGTGGCTGGAGAGGGGCTTTGACCTGGTCTTGGGGTTTGCCCACCCTTTGGCACACCTTACAAGACCGGACATAGGTAGAAACATCCTTGCCCATTCCCTCCCAGTGGAATGACCTCCCCAAACGGTCTTTGGTCCTGTTCACCCCAGCATGGCCACTAGGATGACAGCAGACTAAGCTCAAGAGCTTTATCCAGTACTTAGTTGGAACTACCAACTGTCTTTGAGGATGCCAGTCTTCCTGGTGTCTACCAGAAAGAGTCTTCTTATATAAAAGTCCTTTTTCTACAACAAACCGGGATCGATTAGAAGAGCTGAGAGGCAGTGGGTCCCACCGTCCAAGCTTTTTGGAGGCTTTCATCTGCTTCCTGCTCAGCCCGGAACTGTTCCCTCGATGCTGGAGACATCAGTTCCTTGCTGGAGACATCAGTTCCTTACTGGATTGTGGACTTGGGCTTGGTCCCTCTGGAAGTGATGCAGGTGATGGGGTTGTTTCCGTTGACTGTGAACCGCTCTCCGCTGGTACACGATATGGTAATTCAGGCTCTGGCTGAGCCTCTTGTATGGCGTTTGCTGCTGCTGCTGCCATTGCAGGCTCAGTGGTGCCCTCTGGTGTTGGCACTGTAGACAGGGTTGCAAGCGCTGGACTCAGTGCTAGCAATGGTTTTGGTGCTGGTTGCTTTGCCAGTTTCGGTTCCACCACCTCCACCGGGGTTTTTGGTAACGCAGGCGGGGTTTTAGTGGAAGTTTCAGGAACAGAGCTAGGTGTGACAGCTTGCTTAGCCTGGCTGCAGGTGACCATTCCCACCCTCTTGGCTAGTTTCACACAATTGGCCAAGTCTTTCCCCAGCAGCATGGGAATGGGATAATCATCATAGACTGCAAAAGTCCAGTTTCCTGACCAGCCCTTGTATTGGACAGGCAACACGGCTGTAGGTAAATCAAAAGAGTTGGACTTGAAGGGTTGAATTGTCACTTGTGCCTCTGGGTTGATTAAGCTGGGGTCCACTAAGGATTGGTGGATAGCTGAGACTTGTGCTCCAGTATCCCTCCACACTGTAACCTTCTTCCCGCCCACACTCACCATTTCCTTTCACTCCAAGGGTATCTGGGAGGCATCTGGGCCTGAGGACCTTTTGGTGTGACCCCGGTGCAATGGGGTTCTTGGGGCAGTTGGCCTTCACATGCCCCAATTCATTACATTTAAAACATCGCCCAGCTGACTGGTCAGTGGGGCAAGGTGGGTTGCTGGAGAATGGTGTGGTGGGGTGATAAGAGGTCTGGAGTTTTCCTTGGGGTGTAAGTGGGGCCTTGGGCTGCCCCTGGTGATGTGGTGTGGTCTCGGGTTTTCCTTTCTGGTATCCCCCCAAACTACGACCAAGGTTGTTCCTCTCTGCTTCCTGCACCCCTTGTGTGACAAATTTCCTTGCCCCTCTGCCGATCTGGGACTGTTTGTATTGATCAGCATAAGCAGCAAGACTGTCTGCTGAGTCCATTTTCTTATTCCATAAACACCGTTTTATATTATTTTTGGACATATTTAGGAATTGTTTTTGAGCCATCAAATTACACACTCCTTCAAAGCTAGTAACACCCCTTCCATTGACCCATTTATTTATCAGATCCTTTATCTGGTTTACATAAGCTACATTACTTAGTCCAGGCCCTCGGGTCAGGGTTCAAAATTTTGCTCTGTAAGTTTCAGGTGTAACTTGAAATTGTTTTAAAACCAAATCCTTGAATTTCTCATAGTCAGGAGCCTCAACAATAGGCATCTTATTGAATATGTCCAGAGCCCTTCCAGTCAACTTTGCTACCAATGTGGTCATTTTGTGAGCATTAGGAATGTTATGGAGTGTGCATAGTCTCTCAAAGGTGATAAAATATCCAGCAATATTACTGGATTCATCATACTGTGGACATAGTTGCTCCCATTTGTGGATTGTTGGGGAAGGATTGTTAGTGTTATTCGGTAGATTCCGCTTCGTCCTGGCCTTCTTCATCTCCAGGCGTGCTTCCTCTCTCTCTCCTTCTCCTCCATAGCATACTTCCTCTCTTTTTTTCCTCCTCCTCAGCATGCTTTCTCTTTTTTCTTTCATCCTGAGCATATTTCCTCTTTCCTTTTTATCAATTTCCATCTGTTTAAGTTTTAGCAGTCTTGCATGTTCTTTATCTTTCTCTTCGGCTTCCAGTCTAGCCAGCTCCAGTTTAGTAGCTGTCTCACTGGCAGTCATTTTAGCCTTTCTGCGTTTAATCTTGCTTAACCTGAGAGAGTTAGTTAGAAAAAAAAAACTTGCTTGGGTTTTCCCTGTAGGGGGTTAACTACCTGTTTCATGTGTAGATACTCTAGCTCCTAGCAGCTTAACCCCTCGCCCCCCTCCCTGCTTCCAAGCAGCTAAAGGGAAGAGCTAGAGAGAAGAAGAAAAATTCTAAACTCCCTGTGTCTGGTTTAAAAACAAAACTCTGGTTCAATATATCCCACGGCTGCCACCATGTCAGGGTTCCCTCCCCACTTTGAACTCTAGGGTGCCGATGTGAGGACCTGCATAAAAGACGCCCTAAGCTTATTTTTACCAGCTTAGGTTAAAACCCCCCAAAGTACAAAATTCCCTGCACCATGAGAAATGCTTCTCTCGCTGCCACCATCAAGTGTTTTTTAAACAGGAACCTGGGAAAGGAACCACTTGAAGTTCCCCTTTCCCCCCAAAAAATACCCTCTCAAACGCATAAACCCCCTTTCCTGGGGAGCTTGAGAATAATCTTCTAACCGATTGGTTACACAGTGATTCAAAAACCCACCCCCGGGGTCTTAGACCATAGAAAATAGTCAGCTTTTTAAAAGAAGGATTTTATTAAAACAAAAGGTAAAAATCATCTCTGTAAAATCAGGACGGTAACTATTTTACAGGGTACTCAATTTCCAAACTTAGAGGGATTCCCCCTCTGGACAAACCCTTAATGTTACAGAAAAACAAGAATAACCCCTCCCTCTAAGACAGGGAAAGCTCCACAAGCAAAAACAAACAAAACCTATTTGCAATGCCTGACTCACTTATGTAAAATTTTGAAGGTTTGATGAGGTTGGGTTGGAGAAGACTGATTTTCTGCAGGTCCTTTTTAGTTCCCAGAGATCACACTGACTCAGACAAAGAGCCACACACAAAACCTTCCCCCTCCTATGATTTGAAAGTATCTTGTCCCCTTACTGGTCAGATGCCAGCCAGGTTACCTGAGTCTTAACCCTTTACAAGTAAAATAATTTTATAGTATTGTATCAGCTCCTTAACTCTTTCCCTTTATATTTATAACACGTTCATATAATTTTAAGGAAATTATATAATTTATAATGTTGAAATCATGCTTGGTGAAAAGAGACTATGTGGAACTGGAAATTAACAAACCCAAATTGGTGTCTGATTGTGCCAAGCTTGTGGAAAAAATGAGCTGGGCTATTGCACCCATTGCTTCCTTTTTGGTCCATAGAGAGACTTTGGGTGGTAGAGAGAGACAAAATAGAAGGGGTGGGAGAGGAAGAACAGATGGAGGCTACTGGAGTGAACTTGACCATCATGGCTCCCACACCCACCATCAACTGAAACCATGGCCTTTGTCATCCTGAGGAGTCCTGGCCAGGCTAGATAGAAGGATCCAGGTGACATCACCACCCCTACCAGCTCCGGCTGAATCCCGAACAACACCTGGGATGAAGTGGGACTGGTCTCTAACAGCTCTAGCTCATCTCTGTTAACTTCTCCTTTCCCCAAAAGGACAGTTATTACCATTTTTTATTAGTATCCACAACTGTCAAACGAGGGGTTTTTTTTTCCTTCTAAAACTCCTCAGTGGAAGGGAGCCAGGGATTATTAAAATAAAAGCCTTATTTAATACTCTACATTTCAAATGCTTTAACTTTTTTCTTTAATGAAAGGTTTAAAGGATTTTTAATGTTTGTCATGGTATTAAGCAGGCTGAGGTCTGTGTAGATGAGGGGTGGGTAAACATTTTGGCCTGAGGGCCACATTGGGGTTCCGAAACTGTATGGAGGGCCGGATAGGGAAGGCTGTACCTCCCCGAACAGCCTGGCCCCCACCCCCTATCTGTCCACTCCACCTTTCCACCCCCTGACTGCCCCCTCAGAACACCTGACCCATCCAACGCCCCCTGCTCCTTGTCCCCTGATGACTCCCCCCCCCCCCCGGGACCACCTGCCCCAATCCCTATCCACACCCCAGCCCCCCCCAGGAACCCCTGCCCCTTATCCAATCCCCCTGCCCCCTTACCATGCCATTCAGAGCACCAGGAATGGCAGCTGCACCACCTGGCCAGAGCCAGCCATGCCACCACAGTCTAGAACACCGAGGCAGGCCAGAGGCTATCACAGCCCCGCCACCCAGAGCACTGGTGGCACAGCAAGCTGAGGCTGAAGGGGATGTGAGGAGGCAGCAGGGGAGGGGCCGGGGGCTAGCCTCCCTGTCTGGGAGCTCAAGGGCTGGGCAGGAAGGTCCTGCAGGCTGCAGTTTGTCCACCTCTGCTGTAGACAAAACTGAACTTTGTTTAACACTGTTTAATGTTGGACAGTGAGTTACGCTAACACCTTGGCCCATTTATTCCTTCTAAATTAATACACTGCACCCAGCTGCCCATCAAAATTGTTGCAACTGGGTGAGAAACAAAGGCACATTTTAAAAAAATAAAGTAGAAGGCTTAAGTGTAAGTAAGAACAGTATTAGGCAAAAATTCACAGAATGCCTGAAGCAAGTAAAAACATACCGAATATGTACATGTTGCAGACAGAAACAAATATTAAAACAAAAGCAAAGCACATTTAGTGCATTTGAAACTGAAAAGGAAACACATTTAAACCAATATCTGAGCATTCAAATTAAATATTCTGAAAATACAAAAGAGTGCTGTCAAGGCTGATTCCCCACTCTGACACTTCGAGTGCAGAAGGTGGGGGCTCACAAGGACTCTAAAAATTAATACTTTCCACTCCAGGCTTGTATTAAACTCCCAAGGTTACAGCTTTTCTCTGACCTTGGATTTAAAGTTGCTGCCACCACCCAAGTGCAGAGAGACCAGGAAGGGTCACTTGGGAATTCCTTCCTGTGGGGTACCCTCAAGCCCTTTCACCTCTGGGGAAGAGCTGAGAAAGAAGGTGGGGGAAAAAAAGCAGCTGTTGCCACCAGCTAATTTTTAAAAAGTGCACAAACCTCTTAAGACACAACTCCAATCCTGTTTTTTAAAAAGGAAGAAAATGCATCTGAAAAATCAGGCTATTGCTAGATTTAAAAAGAGCAAATACCAGAATTAAGCATCAAGAATAGTTTTCTTGAGGTCCAGCTTAAAGGTTACAAGCAAAACAAAAGCACCTGGGGTTAGCACAGAGGAATCCACAAGCCATAAAGAAATAAACCGAATCACATCATCTTAAACATTTCCTGATCTACTTACATATCTGGGGTTTCAAATGAGTAATTTCTAGGGATGATACAGATTTTTTTTTACCTGGCTCAAAGCTTTTTACAGCATCATTGCTCTTTCCCCCTCTCCTTGGGAGAACAACCAGAGAGAGACCAAGGGGAAGGGGTTTGTGTTTTTTTTCTTAATTTTTAAATGTTCTAGCCTTCTCATTGGCTTTTTCGGTCAGGTGCTCACTCACTTCCTTTTACCTATGCATAGCAGTGAGACTTTTAAATCCTTTACAGGTAAAGCAAGTAGAGAACAGCTACTAAGAGGGATTTTATAGCTAGCTGGCTGGGTGTTCATAACAGGGAGCTAAACCCCCTCTTCTTTTATCTCACACACCTCAAATCACAGTTGGTTGGTGCTGGCCAGCCTGGTTAAAGTGAGGTCCACACTTGCTGGGATTTCTTCCTGGCGGTTTAGGAAACACAGTTAATGAGATACACCTCTAATTTTACTACTAATTATATGTAGAACTAACAGTATTTTTCACATTTTAAGGACTACAATGACTTAGAATACAGGGACATTTTTACCCAGTTGATTCTGGGAAATCTTTCCGGGAGAGTGTATCAACCACTTTATTATAGGCTCCTAAAATGTTAGCCTGTTAGTTCGCAAAACAGCACACTGGCTGGCTATGACACGCTGTCAAAACATGATCTGGCGATCTCCCTCCACTACACAGTGCCTCTAAGTGCTCTGGTAACAGACTGTGTCAGACTGCTCAAAATCAACAATCTTTCCAATCTTACTCCACTCCTTCCATGCTGCCCCCAATACTTCCCCTTGACTTTGCAAATATTATTTAAAACACAACATGGTGTAATAACCATAGGTATACTTAGTGACATCCAGTCACATCCTGAGACCTCTCTACCAGCCCTTTAATGTGCCAAAGGCATACTCTACAGTCATCCTGCACCCACACCAGTGGTGATCTTTCTTGTGTATGTCTAGCAGCCCAGTGTATGGCTTCATAAGTCAGGGAAACATGAGAATCTCAAATGGCATTGGAAAGAATGTCCCTGTTTGCAGTTTCTCAAAGTCCTTTATTAATAAGGATGCATATATTGTGCACCTTTTTCTGACCACCCAATGTTCATGTCAGCAAAATGTCCCCTGGGACCCACCAATGTTTGCATAACCATGAAAAGGTTCCTTGTTTATGTACTCCGAAGCAAGAGGGGAGGCATACATTTCCCCACTGTAGTTAGGGAAGCCCATTAGATCAACTTTGTTTCCTGCACATTGCAGAGAGTTGCAATCCTGTGGAATAGGACATGTTTAATGGCTTTGCACACTTAGATGACAACTGCCCACCAACAGAGAGCAATCTGGAGTTGCACGCTTCCCAAGTACTTATCACCACCAATTTTTCCACTGTCAAAGGGCTAGTCTACTCTTACCCACAGCGTCGGAGGCGTCGGATCGATCTTCTGGGTTCGATTTATCGCGTCTTGTCTAGACGCGATAAATCGAACCAGGAAGTGCTCCCCTGTCGACGCTTGTAATCCTGCTCGCCGTGAGGAGTAAGCGCTGTCGACGGGGGAGCCTGCGCACCGCCGTGTGGACCAGGGGTAAGTATTTTAAAGTTCGAAATAAGATACTTCGACTTCAGCTACGTTATTCATGTAGCTGAAGTTGCGTATCTTAGTTCGAACTTGTGGGCCAGTGTAGACCAGCCCAAAGTAGCTCTCATTTTGGTGTCTTTGTTATCTTCTCTCTACCCCTCTGCTTCCTTTGAAAATCTTGGTCTCCAGGTGATTCTCTGCATCTTGAAGTCTTTAAACCATGATTTGAGGACTTCAATAGCTGAGACATAGGTGAGAGGATTATTCCAGGAGTGGGTGGGTGAGATTTTGTGGCCTGCATTGTGCAGGAGGTCATACTAGATGATCATAATGGTCCCTTCTGACCTTAAAGTCTATGAGTCTAATAGGGAGGGAACAGTCACCAGGCACAGGGTTGAGAATTCTTATGTAGGCTGCACAAGGGGTGGGAGAATTCTAAGCCCCATCCCCTGAAACACTATATGCTTTGCTGGAATTGGGCCCCTGTACTGGCAAAAAAGAGGTGTTTAAATAAGACCACAACCAGAAAATGACAGTCAGAAAAAATAGTACGCTGTCTTGGGGGCAACCAATGAATTGGGGGGAGACAGAGGCTACTAACCTGTAACACAAAATAGAACTCCTTTAGTTAAACTCTTTCTTCAAATTTAGCATGAGTAGATGATGCTAGCAGATTTTTCCCTAGTGTATTTACACAATTGAAATCCTGCTTTGTAACAACTAAAAATATTTCACTGCCACTATCTCTCTCCTTGCATTTCCTTTCTATTATTTTCTTAAACTGTTTCATTGATAAAACATAAAATGTTAATCTATGTACTCTTGCAAGTCACTTATCTACCAATACACTGAGCTGGTAATATATCATAACGTGGTATTCTCTCAGAAAGATTAAGATTAAATCAAGTCAGCTTGTTACTTCCAACCATCAAAGGGGGGAAAAATGGAAGTGTGCTGCAAGGAAGGTTAGATCATGCCATCACCAGAACATGCTGCATGCTTAGTGTAAGTGGTAGAAGATGTTGGCAGAAACATTTCAGTTTGTTTTTAAAGTGCAAGATTTAAATGTTATTGCAAACAATGTTGATAAGATAAACATTTTGAAAGCTGTATTTACCCAGATTTTGTATGTCTCATTGTATACGTTCCTTATTTGTTCATGGTAGGCAGCTAATGAAAATGAACTGAATTTTTTCTTGTCTAATCACATTTTACTTTTGACAGTTAATTATTTTTTTATCTTGGTGCACAGGCTCTGATTTGATGGCTCAGTAACATTAATGGTATGTGTTTTTCTTTTATCTGCTGAACATTATACATCAAGACTTGTGTAGTATGACATTATAAAACACTCAAGCCCTGAATATAAAAGCAGAAGAGTACAAAGTAAAATTATGTAATGTGAATATTAACATACTGTAAATAGCCTGGCACTTATTGTAAGGCCCTGTCCTTCCTCAGTTAAGATGTAGCTGGCTGTGAATATTGTAACTGAATGTGGGAACATCACCTGCTTTTCTAGTATGATGTTATGCAGATGATTGGCTGGTCCCTCTAATCTTGCTCGATACTTAATATAGAGAGAGTTGCTGCTATGTGAGTCTTTTTGCTTAAAATGAATATGCATCAGACAACTAGTTCACAAACTCATGGCTAGAAGCATCTAGGTGTGGATGCAGACGCAATGGATATGAATCAGTAGCGTAGGCAGGACTGGAGCACAGGGGGAGCGGCGCTATAAAAATGCGCTTCTCTGCTCCCCCTGGCTTCACCCACGGCGCTTTAAAGGGCCGGGGCTCCCGCCGCTGCGGAGCCCTGGGCCCTTTAAAGTGCCGCCGGAGCCCAGCTCCAGCAGCGCTTTAAAAGGCCCGGGGCTTCCCGCAGCTGCAGGAGCCACGGGCCTTTTAAAACATCCCCCCCCCCCCAGCCCGGCTCTGGCAGCAGGGCTCAGGTGGGGATTTAAAAGGCCTGCGGCTCTTGCAGCTGCGGGGAGCCGTGGGCCTTTTAAATCCCTGCCCGAGCCCAGCTCAGGAAGTGGGTCTCAGGCGATGCTTTTTAAGGCGCTGCTTCTCCTCACAGGGGGAGCGGCTGCTCCCCCTGGCTTCGCTACTGACCTGAATCCAGATTTTGAACACTCTAAAGAACATATATGTATTTGGATCTGAGGTTTTGGCTCTGGCATAGGGTGACCAGATAGCAAGTGTGAAAAATAAGGACAGGGTGGGGGATAATTGGCACCTATTTAAGAAAAAGCCCCACATATCGGGACAGTCCCAATTTTATAGGGACAGTTCTGATATCTGGTCACCCTCCTCTGACCCACCTCCAATAATGCTATTAATGTTGGGCTATACAGGCAACGATAAATACAGACAACTTTACATGTAGTAAAATCAGTGGCCTTTAAAACCACAGTGCTCTGCTCTGAACTATTGTAAAGGGCCAAATTATGCTGCCGATGTGTCCCTGCCTGTGCCTGGATTCTATCTACAAGATGGTTGACAGCTTCATCCCCAATCCTAAAACAGGCAATTCCTATAGCATTAGGATTAATTACATGCATGAAGTTTCTCACGTGTGTAGGTGAATGCAATATTGGGATCATGGAGCAGGAATGAGGAGAAATTCATGCTGATCCTTTCATACTCAAGTCATCTTTCAAAAGGTTAACCTAATTTAATGGGTGTTTGCATCCAGCTACAATGCTGAACCATCTACGGAGTTTTAGAACTTTTCACAACATTTTATGATTTATTTCAAAGTGTTGAGATGACACAATACTTTGACTTTATTTCTGTTACCAGAAACTACAGTGTAAATTGCATGCGTTCACCTAATGCAGGCTAATGGCTGGCAACTTGTATGCATAGCTTCTTTTGCAAATTACCAAAGGCAGCTCAGCTCTTAATTTTGTTCAAGCTTTTGTTCTCCTTGCCCCCTGCAAATAACTCCCAGCTCTCACTGCATGAGGGAAACAGCTCTTATCATATTGGCACATGCTGAAGTCAAGAGCCTGTTGTTTGCTTCTTTGTGCTCAAGGCAACATATAACATTCTGGTGCTTCATTTCTGTAGCAGTCAAATCCTGCATTTGGATGCCCCTGTCCTGTATTTCCAGCTCCAATAAATGACATACAATTGCTTTGTGATTTGATTCTTTTCTGTTGTCTGTTTACTTGCATTTCCAGCTGAGCTTGACATTTGTCCTATTAGAACCAAGGCTGCTATTTTTCATCTTTTATATAATCTGAGGAAAGGTGGTGAAGCTTAGTAAATATTTAGTGTTTGTGTTCATGAGTAATGAAAGTAGCTGGAGTCCGGTACAGTCAAGACTAACACTGTGAAAACATGCATGTTATGTCAGTCTTCAGCTTCCATTTGACCACACTTCTCCCCCCGAGTCATACTGGACATAACCTTGACACTTTTTTACCTTGCTCTGCAGTTTGTGGGTGCAAGTCAATTTCCAGGATTATCGCTGTATATCTGACTTGATCATTTACCTGCCATTGCAGGGACCTCAGACACTGGTACACCTCTATCTGTCTGTGGCACATAATAGTCTAGTCTCCTTTGGGCTGTAAATACTTGGGTCTAGTTTAAGTGGTTGGGTTAATGTGCAGGTGCTGGGTGGTGGTGTTGGCTTGTAATATGCATGAGGTCAGACACCTTCTGGCTGTAAGCTCTGACAAAGTGAAGCAGAGCAGTGCATCTCTGCTGATCAAAACCTCTCAAAACTAGAGCAGCAGGGGTGTTTCATAAGCAGAGACTGCCAACTGAGCCTTTTGTTGTTTTGGTATTTGGGGGTGGGAGGACTAGTTATTTGAGTAATTTTTATCTTCTTTGTGTTGAATGTGCTCCATGCTGTGCACAGGGGTTGGGGTCCCCATGGAAAACTTTGATAAACAAAACTTTTTTTTTTAAATCACTTTTGTTAGCGTGAGTGTGTGAGATTCCAACTGGACAGTATTTAAGACAACTTTGTTAGATGCTCAGCAAGCCACAATCCCCCAAGGGTGAAAGAATAATATGTTGGTTTACAAAAATGGAAGAAAGGAGAAATTTGGTAGTAATATAAATCAAGCTTGAAATTGTAGAAAATTTCATAGGGGATGCAAAAGGATACAAGGAAAATGAGAGAGTTAACACAGATGTTACAGAGGAGATAGTCACTGTGCTCTTTTATGAAGACTTTTTACTTTTATGTGTTTTTCATGTGTTCTTATTTCCCTACCTCTGAAAATATGATCTTTGTTTATGGATATACGTAACAAACAAGTTCTGAAAGGTCAGTGAAAGCTTTTTTTTTTTTTTTTTTCTTCTTCATGCATTCCAGGCTCTACATGGAACTGGAAGAGGAAATGTGGAAAACCACAAGAGAAGCTATTGACATACTGTAGTAGTCAACATTTAACAGTTACCATAAAAAAGATAGATCTATTGCCTTATAATGGTATATCTGCTATTTGGACACATGAAGTACTAAAATTATTGTAGGAGAGCCTGTTTTCATGAGATGTCTAGATGTTTATAGATTCAAGCAGTTTGGATAAGCATCCAAGCTATTGTATACTTATCTGAACAAAATCTGAGGTCCAGATCTTTTCAGTTCATCCACTTCTACTTTTGACCAAGATTATTCTTTCTCTCCTCAGTGTTGACTTTTCCTAAGAAAGTACAGTTTTTAGGCAATGAAAAGCTTTCTATTCATAGGAATGTAATTGCACTAGTAACAAGCAGTTTCTGGTCTTCATTTGTCTAGTATTTAGAACTTTTTTTGTCACTTCTTTACTTTAGGTTTCAAACTTTCTCCATGCTTGTGCCAGTTATGTTTTTCTGGACTCCCATATTTAATGAGTAGAGTATAATTCATCAAAACGTGAGTCATTCAGTGCTTCACCACAAACTATCAAAAATATTTATTATGTAATGCTAATTATTTCATTATCAGAACCTTGCAGAGGAAATATTCGTTTCTGAGCAGGCACTGAACTATTGATCTGTTTGTCTTTTAGCATACAAATCAAAATGAATGCAGCTCAGGGGAAGTTGTCAAAACTCCATATATTTCACTTAATAAAATGTACGGTTGAACTGGCAGTTTGTGGCAATCATGGTTGAGCATAGAATATATCACTTACTGTTTCTTCCACAAACCTTGAATTAGGTCAATTTACAAGGAAGGGTGAAACTCCTTCTTTGTGGCAAAACTGACCCTTTTAATTAGCTCCAGAAAGCAGAGCTACCTGTGGGTTTTTTTGTTTTTGTTTTTTCCCCTCGTACATGGAACAAGTGCAGAATATTTAGGAAGTGCTTTGAAATTTCTTCCTCACCCCCATCTTTTGTCTCATTTGCCTCTTTCTCCATCCTTTCTTCTGCTCTTTTTTCTATCCTCTGGCTCATTTTTCTCTTTATTCTTTTTTTTTTTTTTTTGCTCTTACTGTTTCTTTTGGTGCTTGATCACCTTTCTGATCTGTGTCATCAGCAGCACATTACACAGAGCCTGGTCTGCAGATGAATCGTGTCTCTAGGATTCTTTTCTTCTGCAGACATTGTGTATGGAGTGCATCTGTGCTTGAGGGCCACATTCTGGTTCCACTAAAACCAATCCCACTGCTTTTTGATGGAGACTGGATATGTCCCTTAATGCTCTTACCTGAAGGAATAAATTTCCTTTTGCCTCAAAGGGACACAGACATCACAGTAGCTAATGGTTGAAATGTGCCAGGTTAAGGGAAGCTAACCACGATCATGAGATCCTAATTAGTTTCCCTTTCTAGCCGGTCCTTACACTGGGTGCTACTAAGCTGAAGTGCATTCTAGTGCAGTTGCTGATAGTGAAACAAATAAATGGCAAATTACCTATAGGATGAATCCATACATCCACTGGGTGACAGACATCCCATGAACTATTGCATGCCATTTATAATCTAGTGATGTTAATGAGACTGCTTCATTTTCCCCCCCTTAACTTTAACCGTATCCGTATTTGCTGGTTGTAGCGACTTTAAGTCAAATTTTCTAAGGTAGTTAAGAGCCTAGAAATGCAATAGTGATAGATGCCTATTTAGAAAAGTGCCTAAGCAGGCTAGGCAGCTATGCCTAACCAGTTTAGGTACTTTTGTAAGTACAACTGGGTGTCTACCTATATACCTCTTGTCTGTTTGGCCCTTAGAGCTTGCCTACATGCAAAAAAGTGTTTTAGCTATAAAGTGGTACAAACACACACACAACTTGGACACAGTTATGTGCATAAAGATACCTTATACCAGTATAGCTTTCTCCTTCCTGTATGAAAATGAGAATAAGCTATGCTGATAAGATATATTTTGTGCACAGTTATTTGTATAATCTAGGGGTTGTGCAGATAACTTAAAAAAACCACACTCATCCTTTATCTCCTTTAATATAATTAAATTCATTCGAAAACCTGTGTATGGATGTAGTGTGATATACTATATTAGACATACAAAACAAAATCTAAGATGTGGCTTTTTAATGTAATTTTCATGGGGGGTGGGGGAAGTGTCTTAGGTTCCTAAGCACAGATCTAATCACATAATATGGGAGCATTATCACTATTGTCTGCCACTAGGAAAATAATTGAAGATGAGCATGGCTTACTTTTGATTAGTGCATATACATAATTGGTGAGATCCTCTGCTCATGTAAATTGACATAGTTCAAGCAATTTCATAATAGCTGAAGATTCAGCCTAATATTTTTTAATTCTTTGCCCTAATACATATTTTATTATATCTCCTCAAAGTGGAATGAAGGGGATCTGTTTGGGATATATTAAAACTGAATGTTTTGCATTCTGATTTTTTTGTTTGAAATATGATCATTCCAGGTTACAGTTGGCCAAAACTTAAACAAACAAACCCCCAAACAACTGTGCCCTTTTTAAAAAGATCCATATGTGCTCATGAGAGAGAGGAATTTCCTTTGGTTTTTAAAAATATATCAAAAGGAAATTTTTGCTTGCAACTGTATAATATTTTTGTATGCCAATATTCAAAGTAAAAATCCCAATTTTCCCCATAATTCTACTGAGAGGCTTGATCCAAAGCTGATTAAATGAGTCTTCCCAATGACTTCAGGGAGCTTTAGATCTAATCAGATCTTTGTTTCACAGCCTAGAAAAATACAGTGAAAGGAGCACCAATTTACTCATTATCCATTTTTATTAAGAACTGCTGCCCCCTCCCCAAGTATTTACAATGATACTTCTAGCCTTGGATGTGAGTCAATAAATTGTTCCTATGTTCTGCTCAAACTTTCACAGGAACCATGAACAAACTTGTAAACTTCAAGAACAGCCACATGATTGTTATATTTTACTGCAATCCAGTTTCCTTGCCCAGTCGCTATATTTAGGGTTATGATCCCATAAACTTGCCCTCTAGTGTAGACTGTTCATTACACCATTGTAAAATGGCTTTGCCAGTCAGTATTCAAAGGCATTCTATAAACTGGCCATAGTGATTATCTCATAAAAGTTGCACACATGGGCACTCGTCAGTGATTCTACCTTGGAGAATTAGAAGAAAAGGAGACATCTGAAAAGTAATTTAAACCGCTCTAAAATTCTTCTAATTTTTTTCTTTGATCACAATGGTAGTCCCAGAGCTTTGTCTGCACCTTTTCCCTGCTGTGGATGGTTGAGTGTATTTTTAAACTCTGTGTGTGTGTGTGTGTGTGTGTATGTATGTATATATGTGTATATGTATGTGTGTGTGTATGTGTATATATATATATATATATATATATATATATATATATATATATATATATATATATATATATATATATATATATATATATATATATATATATATATATATATATATATATTTTCAGATAAAGCTTCCAAACATAATTCCTTTTTGGTATATTAAATAAAAACCCTAACAAATAGTATTAACAGAGAGATTCATTGGACTTCATTATTTTACCTCCAGTTTTTAGCCGCTTCCTAAATTATTCCTCATAGTGGCTCTACCTAGTACAATTCTGAGCTTGAATGAATAGAGCTTATCTAAATGTTAACACAAAATGCTTTTACCTGTAAAGGCTGAGATAAGGCTTCTATTAGCAACTACTGTGTTGTCTCATATTTCTATATTAAGACCTAAGAGGCTGAATTGCATTGCTTGGTGCCAACACATCACTATATTTTACCATATTTTACATTGTGCAATCAAGCCAAGCAACAATAGACCTTGGGTTTCAAGGATAAGAATTTAGGTAAGATTTAAATACCCTCCCATTGTAGTCTGTGATTGACTTGATCTTGATCTGCTCATTGTATTGTGCACATACATGGTCAAGGCATCTCTACAACATAACTCATGTGGCTGCCTTTTTTTTCCTTCCAAACAGTGCTATGATCCATGTTCTTCATTTATGGAGGAACCTTGTCTTGGTTTTGTGTAGTTTTCTATTTCATAGTGCATAGCAAACATAATTTAAACATTATTTAAAAAAAAAATCCTGTTGTCTGAAGATAAAAGTAATCACTTCTTATTGCTCCTTAAAATACAATGTACACCATCTCTTCTGCTTCCCAACTTCCTTTATGATGTATTCTTTGCATTATATGTCTCAAGGGAATGTTCACTTTGGTAAGCATGTGGGGTTTTTTTGTTTTTTTTGCTTCCTCAGAAGTGATAGAACTACAAATAAATATACTAGCTTTAGGGTGTAAACCACTAGGGGCTTGTCCTTCTCTGGTGGGATTGGCTGTAAAAATGTGGGGCCCTGTCAGTTCTCCCAGACCCACAGATAGAGGGATTATCTAATTCATTCAGGGCCAGTCAACCCCCTCCCCAAACCTGATACCCATACTGAAAAATTTGGAAGAGAACATCTAGGACTCTTCCTTTTCATGACCACCACTGTCCCACAAGACGGGATTAACGGGGGCCTAAACTACTATCTTATTTAAATAAGGTAGTCTGCTTTTTGGGAATAGAAGGTCTATGCTGTGAGTTACAGCTAAGCAAAACTAAGAATCTCAAACTGAGTCTTTATCTTCAAACTAGGTGAAATCAAATGTCAGACTGTTCACCTTGCAACTTCCTTCCCTCTCCCCCAAAACAACAACCCTTAAAACTGCACTAGCAAGTTGAAATGTCAAGATGTAATTACTCTGAAATGGCCTGGAGTTGCTTATGGATTTAGTGAATTACTTCTCATTGGTGGATGGAAGAGATGAAAAAGCTTCATAGTGGTGAAGATAATTCCTATTTGCCTGGCTTCTAGTGTGAGAAAGTCTTTTACATGCTAAGTCCTGCTGGTATGTAGTCACTCTCCCCCCCGCTCCCAAGGGAAACAATGGCAACCAGAAGTTGTCACTCCTGTGACAGATTCCCAAGTGCTTTTCTTCTCACCTTTCTATAAGTTTCTTGTGGACCAGCTCCCACCTCATTCACTGTCACAGAGGCTACCACTTCTCCCACTCACAACTTCACAGCACTCCTATTGCAACTATTGAATTTGGTTACAAATGGAAAAATAATATTGGAGGGAAAATACATTTTTGTAGCTGCCTTTTATTCAGATGTGTTGTCTCAAAAATGGACCAGTTAATCAAAGTGCCTTTTGCTGTTTCCCCCTCTATTTCTAGTGTGGAGTGAGCCAACACTGTGTGACCATCCAGATCTCTGTGGACCACAGTTTGGGAACAGCTGTTTTATGGCACCTGTGAGAATGAAGCTGAGTTATTTACTTATGATTATGGGGCGGTTAAGATTAATCACTACTCTAATCTGTAGTCTGATTATTTATTTTTTTTAGACCCTCAGAGGAAAGCCATTGTGTAAGTGGACAGGATTATAATCCCGTTGAAGTTAGTGAGTGAAGAAAAAAAATCTCGGGTTCTGCCTATGTAATTGATTTCTAGTCCTAAATTTGAGGAAAGTTTTCAGAACTACTCTACCACTTGTTGACTAATATCTTTATTAGAAGCAGGATTAGCAGAGGAATATTTCTTTGCTACTACAAGACTTCTCATCTCAATTGTAAACCTCATTTATATTGAAACTCTACCTAACCTCATAAATCCTCAGATCATATGTACCTCATTACAAATAAACTATTCCCTACACAGAATTCTAATTCATTTTTGTCAAGTTGGTCATGCAGATCCATAACTAACACAGAGAAAGGAACACAAACAAATCTCCGTTTCCCATTACTTACAGAAGTGCATAGGTACAAATTCAGAACAACGGAGATTTATTTCTGCTCAAGAATGTCAGAATTTTTTTCAGTGAATCACTTTTCATTGAAAAATGCCAATTTGTTGAAATTGAAACTGTTCATAATTCAAACATTTGTCAAACAAAATGACCTGGTTTAAATCAATGTTTTGTTTTGAAATTTAACCTAATTGGACTGCCAAAAAAAAAAAAAAAGAGCTGGGCGGGAGGGGAAAGAAGGATGAAGTGAAAATTAGTTGATCCAAATTGACTTTCTGTGTTTAATTTTTTTGTTGTAAAACATTTTGGGGATTTAAATTTTTTATCCCAATTTGGGACAGTCAAGTTGTTCAAACTCTCAAATATTTGTGAGATAGGAAAACAGTTTCCTATGAAGGGAAGCTCTACTTATGAAGAGATTAGGTAACATAATGTTCTTTTTGAGAACAGTTGTTTTGAGCTATAACTTTCTTTAGAATGCCAAAATGTGAGTCTGCACCATGTAATTGCCATACACTTATTTAATTGTTTTTAAATGATGGTCAATGTAAGTTGTTGTGTTTTGTTTTGTTTTTTTTTAAATTGATTTAATCTTTATTTGCCACCTGTAAAATGGCAAGTCTGTGTTCTGTAAACACCACCACAACATTAGATAAACAACATTAGATGGTCTTTTATTAGATTCTGAAGTGTAAAGACTCTTGCTACTGTAATTATGATAGTTTTAGAGGTACTCTGTTTATTGTGCACCTGGAAAGTGAGCTCAATGATGCACAAAACAGAAAAAGGCACAATACACTCAAGACTCAATTGCAAAAAAACAGATGGAGACCCAATATCAAAGATGTTTAATTACTTCAAATATATACTAGGAACTACTTTCTTTAGTGGATTCTCCATCCCATTGTGGGATCAAATGACTGATGACTCCTTTGTGTTTAAGTGTGTGGGAATTTCCTTTCTATATTATTCATAAAAAGTAGGTTATAACTAAAATTTCTCATTAACTAACTTTGTTCAGAGCTATTCTATAAAAAGCAGTAAGTCAAAATAGAAAAAGGCCTTCAGTACATGGGTCAGAACCTCCATCACTAAGTAACTTGAGGGCGAGCACTTGTGTGCCAGCGCTGCTCTTTGAGGGACAGATTTGTTCCATGAACGTGAAGGGGCGAGAGTGGGGTAAGAAAAAACTGAAGTTGGTACACTTGAGGGAATATAGGAATTTCTTCATGTGCTTGACCTGAGGATGCACAGGAAAGCGGCAGGGGCAAAAAGGTGAAGAATTGTATAGAAGAACTTCTATACAATTCTTCTATACAAAAAACAGAGTAAATTAAGAAAACATTTAGGGTGATTGAGGGGAACCTTCATGACGCTGAAACCTGTGAGGCTCTGAATTACCCTCCCAAGGGAAGTCATGGCAGACCCATCACTTGAGTCATTTATAACTAGGTTGGATAATACACTAGTAAGTGTACAAAAGAGAATAATCTTGCCCGGGTAGGGAGATGGACATAGGGTGACCAGATGCCCCAATTTTATAGGGACAGTCCCAATTTTTGGGTCTTTTTCTTATATGGGCTCCTATTACCTCCAACCCCCGTCCCGATTTTTCACACTTGCTGTCTGGTCACCCTAGATGGACATTAAAGTTGCAAAAGACCCATTAGGTCTATGATTTTATGAAATCATCAGACTAAATAGATACTGAATCTAATTTACATGTGAGTTGACTTTTTTTTCATTCTTGACTGTTCCAGTGTGAACAGCTAATTGGCAGCCAACAATTAAGTGGTTAGTCAAAACCAAAAGGCCAGCTGGCACTATTTTACATTTCTCTCTCCCAGGGTTCGTAGATGGATTCTGGGTAAGATGGGACTAGTGTTTTACAGCAGCAATTAGTTCATTCCTGGGGCAAACTACAAACAGAAATGGGTATGTACATACAGCAAGAAATGTGTTTTCCATTCCACTGTGACTGAAGAAATGACAGCCAGTTGGCTGTGGGCCATACCGATCCAAAAACCCTGACAGTGGCCAGTTGGCAATCTTTTTTTCCCATAAGCTTGAAGTTTGCATGTTGGATGGTAAAGGGATATTTTGTTAACTGAATACTAAACACTGATTGTTTGAATAGCCAGTGACAAGCTAGTCGGTAGCTGCAAATTCAATTAGCTAACAACCAAGTCTTATTTATTTTTATTACTGATGTCTGTATGTACTGAAATCTTCCAGGAATAGGGCAGGCTGAGCATATTATTCTGTAAAACTTCACCAAAAACTAAGTGAATCTCAGCTGATTCAATTCTTTTGATTTGAAAGAGTCGCTGAAAGTTCAGGTTGGTTTGAACTATCCTCCTCACACATGTTCAATGTTGGGCTGGAAATCTTGAGACAAGGCTTTCTTATGAGACTTCCAGCATCTCTTGTTTCTAGATGAGCTGGAGATGCCATGATAGCATCCCTTGTTTTATGGATGTCAGACACACAATCATGAACAATAGTGGGAAAAGTAGAATCATAGAATATCAGGGTTGGAAGGGACCTTAGGAGGTCATCTAGTCCAACCCCCTGCTCAAAGCAGGACCAATCCCCAATTTTTGCCCCAGATCCCTAAATGGCCCCCTCAAGGATTGAACTCACAACCCTGGGTTTAGCAGGCCAAGGCTCAAACCACTGAGCTATCCCTCCCCCATTGAACATTTTAAACATTTTAAATCTCTCCTAAAGGTTCATTTGGGTGCTCTCCCTATGCTAGTGGTGTTCCATGTCAGAGCCATGTACACCTCACTCCTTACCCTATCCAAAAGAGGAAAACGTTCAGTTCACTCAAAAAAATGGAAGTCTGCATCTTCTAAGCCATCTTATTTTAGCCTGATCACTTCTTCACCTCTATTTTTATCTGCACTCCTCATTAGGTTTTCCTTCTATATTGCATCAACAGCAACTTTAAGGACAGGGCCTTCTGCCTCATGAGTTTGAATAAGAACTGTAAAAGGTTTAAGTCTAGATCTTCATTTATTACCTCTCCTAAGGTTCATTTTCTCTCCCCTTAGGTTGGCTGTGCATGAATTACCCCCCAAAGGGTCTAAGACTCAAGTGTCATAGAAGAAACTAAATTAAAAACCGAGTGAAAGGGGAAAAATAATTAAAAATTAAAAATAAATGACACATTCATATCTAGCCTAAATTGGCAATTGCTAATCTAGGTACAGCTCAGGCTTGTAACTGACTAATAGAAAAGACTGAAAATGAAGTTACTCATATATTTTAGGTTTCAGTGTAGTAGCCGTGTTAGTCTGTGTCAGCAAAACGAAAATAAGAAAAAAACTTGTAGCACCTTAGAGACTAACAAATTTATTTCAGCATAAGCTTTCGTGGGTTATTACCCACTTCATCGGATGCATCCGATGAAGTGGGTAATAACCCACGAAAGCTTATGCTGAAATAAATTTGTTAGTCTCTAAGGTGCTACAAGTTTTTCTTTCTTATTTTCATATATTTTAGACTCTATATTCCAATAACGCAGACTGTCAGGCCTTTCTCAACTTCAGTCAACTCTGAGTGACTCTCTTTACTGCTATACACTCCTGCCAGTTAGTCTTTGAACCTTCTAAAGTGAGTCTGAAGTGTGATCTTGCAATAACACATGGGTCTACAGAGGCCCTCATTGTTTCATGTTAGGGAAAGTTAATAATTGCAGGACTGTGCAAATATTGGAAACTTTTTTTTCTCCTAACATTAGCAATACTTCCAATTTTATTCACTACTATAATCAATCTTCTATGAGAATATCATAGGAATCTGTACAAAGCAGAACCTACCACACACCAGGGTTTCTCTCCTGTTGGACTTGTATACTACTATGTTTATGGCTCTTGATATCCCAGGGCAAATTACCATCGTCCTTCACCCTTCCCCATCCCACAGGACTTGATCCTCCCCTATACTCAGTGACACACAAGAATCAGAAAGATGGCTTAATTAGCAACTTCTGCATTTCTCTTGTGTAGTGAGAATACCTGGATGGTGTGCTCCCCTGCTTACATCAGACATTAGGGCCTACTTTTGTTTTGTTTTGTCTGTCTTATGCCATGAATTTGAGTGGAATTACTAAAACCCAGTGTGAAATTAGAATGGCAATATAGGCTACTTATCAGTGTCATGTGGTGATAATTTTAAAAAAATCAATTTTCTCTTAAACATTGAAGAAGGAACTTGATTAGAACAAGCAAAACAGTATTATCCCTAAAACTAATTTCTCTGCTTCACTGAAAAGTTTCTGCCTAAAATCTTCCCTACTCTGGCATTCCACTACAGATCTATACACGCCATCCCTTTGGTCAGAACTGGGAAGACTTCTGTTCCAATTTTAGAGAGAGGACCAGTTCAGTGACCTATTTCAAATGAGGAATGCCTCCAGAACTGGTACCTCTAGAAACAAAACTTTTCAAGTGTGTTCACTGTATTTACTATAATTCTATATTGCTCCCATTTCCTTCTCCATCACATATGCATCATCAAAAGACCAACTGAAAAATTTTAGTCACCTAGGTGACTTAGAAGTATCTCACTGAAAGTCAGCAGGATTAAGGCTCTAAATACCTAAATCACTTCTGCGAACTTCACGCAGTATTTTGTCTCACCCTACAAAAAAATAGCTGTGTTCACATGACTTCTCTGTTTAGAGTACTAACTTAGTCATGCAGATGGATCTCTATCCCTGACTCCTAACTAGAGCTGGATGGAAATAAATTTTCCATTTCTAGGGTAATTTTGTGATTTCAAAATTATTTTCATTTGATTTCAGAACAAAACCAAAAGTGTCAAGATTTCCTGCAAAACAAAATTGTGTTTCAGGTCAATCTATTTATTTAAAGGAATAAAACATTTTGAAGTCATTTTAAAATTGGAACATTTTGATTTTTCCATCTGAAAAAAGCCAAAATGGAATGATTCATCCTTATCAATGATCCATTCATATATTTTTTTCTACACAAAATCTCATTGAAATCAGGGGCGGCTCTACCAATTTTGCCACCAAGCAGTCACCGCCAAATTGCTGCTGCGCCCGGAAGAGCGGCGGAGCTGCCGCCGAATTGCCGCTGTGGCACACGGACTGCCGCCCAATTCTGAATGCCGCCCCAAGCACCTGCTTGGAAAGGTGGTGCCTGGAGCCGGCCCTGGTTGAAATAGACAAGTGTCTGTGAAACCCTTTGATTTTTGATGAATTGATATTTTCTGACAAAGTTTCCCCCCGCTCCAATGTATAGATGTTGCCAATTAGAAGTTGCAATATCAGATCACCTTTCAGAATTATGGTTGCCTATGCAAGAAATCTTGAGAGAGGAGTTCTAACTGTAAAGAGTATCTGTCATGGTTATCTTTACCTACCCTTTCTGAAATGGCTACTGAATTTGGCCCGTAAGTAACTTTAGCTGTGAATGCGAAGTCAGTTATGAAATCAAATCCTAAGGAGTGTTTGGTCCAAGACCGTAACTGATTTTAATGTCCACCTGCACAATTGCTTATTCCACATGGCATAAAAAGCATGTTGTCCTCCTCCTCCTCCTCCTATGCTGCAAAGGATTAAAATGCTGCCTCATGCCAATTTATGTAACCGTTAGAGGGGGGAGTGTGTGTGTGTGTGTGTGTGTGTGTGTGACAGATGTAAAATGCAGTGAAACGTCTAGTATTACACATTGCATTTGCAATAGAAGGATGATGCAAAATGTTACACACTAGTACAGTAAATTAGATGAGAATATGTTGTAGGAAGAATATTGGAAGGCTAAATGACCACCAATTTGGAGAAAATTAATCCCGGTTCATAATATTAAAGATGGCATACTAATGAAGGATATAAAAGAGAATAAAGGGGAAACTCTGTGTGGATAAGAAGTGGCAATAATCTATCAATGATACCAGTGAAGCAGAAAGAAGCCACAATATGTACTGTTCTAGTTCATTATAGTAAGTATTATTAAATAAACTTGTCATGATAGAGCATGTGGATTTAGTCATTAGGAGTAATTTATGAGCTCTAAAATGACCATCCCAATTAATTTATAACAGTGAATAGTCTGCAATTTACATTTTATATTTTTCTGTACAATATGATATTCAAATGTTAGAAGTTACACCCATGCTTTGATTCTGAAATTCCTGCTGGGCCAGATCCACAGCTGGATGTCAAATGCCAATTTATGCTAGCTGATGATCTGACCCTCTGTTTGTTACTCAGTATGTCAGGTAGATAGGGAAGACTTAAAGCATATTTATGTTGGGAGGCGAATGTTATTACTTTAGTGTTGTGTACTCAAAACCAATTTATTTTTAACTTACAATCGTTAAAATCAAGTAGTCTTCTGTTTGACACATCTGCTGTATTTCAACCACTGGTGCCCGCTTAAGTATATTTGAAATGCTGTTATTAAATACTAAAAGTACATGTGTATAACATTAAGG
Source organism: Macrochelys suwanniensis (assembly GCA_033296515.1). Lineage (NCBI taxonomy): Eukaryota > Metazoa > Chordata > Testudines > Chelydridae > Macrochelys > Macrochelys suwanniensis. Next base: position 47,377,702 of record CM065780.1, read on the forward strand.
GTTCCGATCCTGGACATTACAAAACACAGGTAGACCCCTGCACTTCTTCTGTGGAGCCTCCCCCCAGATGCAGAGGATAACTGTAGAGACTATCTTGATATGGGTCCTGGTTGTGACACTGAAGTGGGATAGATGAGAAACCAGTCAGGCAACTGGAATTCAAACTGCATTTTAAGGCCACATTTTGATTTTTATCCTACTCTCAATTACAAATTAGACCACCAGAAATCAATTTAGCTTGATTTTCATGAGAGAGGCTCAAAGGGCAGAGGGAGGGAAGAGTACATTGAATCCGTATTAAAGCGCATTGGCAGTGGTAGCATGGAGACGGTTGTATAGCACTTTCCCACAGGGTTGCCCTGATCTCAGCTTAATACTGGAATAAGTGAAACACAATTCGACTGTAGTGTTTAATTTTGGAATAAAACCAGCGTAACGAAGGACCGAATCAGGCCCTCTGTCTCAAGGCCCTCACTTGTTGTGAGCACTAATCTTGCTTACATACATTACATGAAAGAAACTAAATCTAAAAGTCAATAGAGCAACTGATGCTACTCTTTTTCAAAGAATGAAAGGCTCCAACCCTGTGAATGAGGTTTTCCCCCAACCCCCATGATACAGTTTACCATAATTTTAAGACCATCTGAACAGTTTTATATTTGCAGAATTTCTTTTTAAAAAATTTAGACTACACGGTGTATAGTTCAAAGTGAAGATTGGGTTTGAATAGTTCTTGTTTGTCATCTAACTATATAACTAAAGCGTTTGAGGCTGTTCTCATTCTAAGATGCTCAGCCACTGCAATACCATTGTGTAAATGCTTAAAGCAAGGAAAAATTTCACCCATCAAATTTTGTGTGCGCATGTGCGTGCACGCGCACAGGTGCTGGTTTCACAGCTGAAGTATGTGTGTGTATTAGTTAATGCAGCTCTTAGAGAAGTGAGCTTTATCAGGTCCCAGATCATGAAGCATAAGAGCCCATTGAAAGTAAATAATTGTGTTGCTCACATGATATTCACGTGGTTCCTACTTAGTTAACTCTTGCTTTTGCATTGTGGGCTAGTGGCCTCCTGTCTGTCCAACTGCAGCTGCTGCCCCCATAGCATATTGTCTCTCTTCTAGGAGAGCTTTGAGACATAATCTTGAGATTTGAAGTTGTATGTGCACAAGTGACATATTCCAGAATCTTTTGGTCTCACCTGTCATTAGCTAGATGGAAACACTCAGTGATGCACTAGATCACCAATGAGAGCATTGCATTTTTGTTTTAAAATCCAGTTATCTACTACTGGCTTAGTGATTGTTATCCTTTTGAGATTCTATGGTTCTGTGGAGAAGAATCCTACAATAAGGGGAAAATAAGGCCTTGAATCTTTGTATTTTACCATTTAAAATTGCCAGCTGGTATGGCCCAGTAGTTTTCTGTCCTAGGAAAGCACATCAAACACATCAAAAAAAGAGTAATCATTCATATTTATTTCAATCGGGTACCGATCCAATTCCTATTGTGAAGATGAAGCCAATGATTATAAAGCAAGAATGATCAGTCAGCTCAATTTTTCTAAGTCTGGTATGCCTCTTCCAAAAAAAGAATAGTGACTTGTAAAATAGGCCATTTAATCGAGCTTTTCAGTTCTACGGTTTAATAATTCTAACTTCCCACCTCTCTGCTTGAATTTATTTTGCACTATACATTATTTTTTTCAGATTTTACAAAAGAGAAACAAGAGTAATTAAGTATCAGAGGGGTAGCCGTGTTAGTCTGGATCTGTAGAAGCGACAAAGGGTCCTGTGGCACCTTATAGACTAACAGAGGTATTGGAGCATAAGCTTTCGTGGGTGAATACCCACTTCTTCGGATGCAAGCAGTGGGGGGGAAAAAAAGAGTAATTAAGGCATTATTCCATTGAGTACTTTTTGGCCATATGATTTTCCACAGGGCCTCCAAAGAATTGACAGTGAAGACACACAGAAGGGACTGAGCCTGACCATACAGTACAGAGGCTGCAGAGGAATGTGACTTGTATAGGTCTTAGCAATGTATGGGAAACCAGGCAGGCTATCCACCTCAGACAGTGGCATAATATAATGGAACTCAAAATAACACAACTTTAAGTACTTAATGAAAATACATAAGAATGGCCCTACTGGGTCAGACCAAAGGTCCATCTAGCCTAGTACCCTGTCTTCCGACAGTGGCCAGTGCCAGGTGTCGCAGAGGGAATGAACAGAACAGGTAATCATCAAGTGATCCATCCCCTGTTGCTTATTCCCAGCTTCTGGCAAACAGAGGCTAGGGACACCATTCCTGCCAATCATTTAGGAGGAAAGACTAAATGATTACACTGGTTACTTCTGGCCTTAGAATATATATGCAAATGAAATCTGGCAGCATGTAGGAATCTCTTCAACTTTCCCTTTTTATTTATGGAGGGAGCCAGAGAGCTTCTATTTCCAACAAGCCTCCTTGCTCTGCAGCCTACATCAGTGTCACTTGTTGTGAGCATTAATATTGCTAGATCCTCAGCTTCTATTCGTTTCAGTTCAGCCCCGAATAGGCTACTCAACAGAGTGAATGAATTCAGGTAGGATAAAAGTAAACAATATCTGGCATCAGCCCAGAAGGACTGGAATGGAAAGTTGTGTATTGGCTGTGGAATTTCCCTGGGAAAGAGAAGCTGGGGAGTATCAAATCCCTGTAGGCAGAAATATACACAGAATATACTGAAAATGGGGGGACTGATCACTACCTACTGTGGGGGGGGGGGAGCATACCTGTGGAAGGGGAGTCTGGGAGGAGGCAATTCCATGAGGTTCCCTGTGAGGCTGTTTCCAGGCATCATCCCCTCTGGTGGGAGAAGAAAAACCATTAGAAGAAGTGGGCATTGTCTTTTCCCACAAACTGTGTATGGGATCTCAGAGCAGAATGTCTTCAGAGCTGGTGGTGTAACATTATCAAGCCAAGTTACCATGGTGAGATGACATAATTAGAGCTACACAAATTAATTTTTCAGTACCAATCTTAAAATGCCACTGCCTGTACCAGGCTTTAAAAAATGACCCTTTTCAAATGTTTTATTTAGAAAAATAAATGAAGTAAATAACAAAAGTCAAACATTTCATTTTGAATTTGTCAAAATAAAATGTTTAGATTTTTTTGAATCCTCCCCCCTCCCCCAGCTGAAACGATTTGGCAAATTCATCACAAATGTGTGAAATGTTTTGGCCAACCCAAATCTGCATTTTTTTCAGTGGGGGGGAGGGAATTTTTTAGTCAAAATTTTTCTACTTGTCATGCACATATCATCACATTGCAATACTGAGACTGTCAAACAAGAAACCACAATATTCAGATTTAATTTCAGCTGAGTTTAGCCAGTTTGGGAATGTTTTTCTATTCTCTACATGTACTAGCTGCACCCTATTTGAATATGAAGTTTTTAATGTTTCCTTACTGTAATGGCTCTGGAAAGTAGCAGGTCAGTTTGCAGAACTGACAAAACAAAAACATTCCAGCTGTAGTTCTATTTAACTATCAAACCTATTCCCTCATACACTATTCTAATTAATGTATGTGATATATTCACTAAGGGGAAATTCACCACTGTGCAGAGGACCAGTACAAGGCCTTGATAGCGCTTCTTACTTCCTTAAGTGGTACAGAAGACTTGCTGGGTGGCTTTGCAGCAGCGAATTTGGGGATAACTTCAGATGTGTGTATGTATTTTTTTTTAAAAGGTACCCACTAATTATTCCTACCCAATGTTGTTCAAAAGTATCTGCTAATTACTCAAAATGACATGAGACATTCATTTCCTGAATTAATTATCCAAAGCTTACACAAAGTTGGAATGGGGGGAAAAAAACAAAGCTTACAACTGCTGTATAATTGAAGCAGCATGCAAAACCATTTTAAATAGAAAACTCTTCTATTGGGTGTTTGACCCACTTCTCTCTTCTTGTTACTCTAATTCTACCTAATCATCTTGTCACAAGTACTATATATAACAAAACATTCTAGGTGATTAGAGAGTGTAAATGGAGCTGAAATATGACTTACTGGCTCATGTAGTGGAATAGCTCTAATTTCAGAAATTTAAAAAGATCTAGTAATTTGGCAAATCCTAAGTAAAGTTATAACAAAGGCCAATATCCAGGACACCAAAAAGAAACAATGAGGGCATCCATGTTACATCTCAAATTATTTCAGGCACTGGATACTTAATGGAAATATAGCTCATATTAGGAGAAAAAAAGGATTTTACTATATTTCTTATGTCGGCTGTATAGCATGAGTTCAGGTGCTGCAACTCTAGTTCTCTTTTATGCTGGTGGGGCAACAGGTTGAAAGGCTCCCTACCACTGCATGCCCATATAAAGGCTGACTAGAATCTATTCACGTTAGCAGTTTTCCTTATAGTTAGGGGTTTATGTGAAAATTATCCAGAAAAGTCTTGGCTCTCATCATTCCTCATATTTGTTCTGACCGGGAATCCCATCACAGCATAAATATATATTGTTAGTTTCACAAACACAGCCATTCTGAACCCTAAATCCATCTTAATTGGTCATGTAGTATTCCCTCAGATAAGGGTATGCTCAACTGGAGTAAGGCCATGGTGGCAATTACTACATTGCCACCTTTCTCTGGCTTTTGGTGAAAGATATATGGCAAGGTTGTCCCCAGCATACCTTAGACTGGTCTCTGTGGCTGTTGATGCTAGTTCAGTTTAGAGCAGGTCAGAGGCCAGGAGATCAGGCAGCCGCTGAGCAGGCGGGGGTGAGGGGCTCAAATGTATCCTTGAACTGTCCATCCCTCCAGTGTCCTAAATGCTCCTCAGCTGAAGTGCTGCAACATGAAAAAAGAAGTTCTGGTTACAATGAACCTTCTGTGACAGTGAACCTGGTGTGTGTGGGGGTGATGGGGAGGGAGTGTGTGTGTGTGATCATGATCATTCTACTTTATGTACCAGATTTTTATTAAGTGAGGTAAAATACATATGTACACACAGCATAGGCACAAAAAGTATATATCTACTATTAGCATGATTAAAGGGGCATTTAAATGTCTAAACATCTATTTAGTAGGGCTGTCGGTTAGTTAATCGCATGAGTTAACCGATACTAAATTAATTGCAATTAAAAAATTATTTGTGATTAATTAGTAAGCAATAGAATACCAATTTAAATTAAATATTTTTGGATGGGTTTTCTACATTTTCAAATATACTGATTTCAATTACAACACAGAATACAAAGTGTACAGTGCTAACTTTGTATTATTTCTATTACAAATATTTGCACTGTAAAAATGATAAACAAAAGAAATGGTATTTTTCAGTTCACCTCACACAATACCATAATGCAATCTCTTTATCGTGAAAGTACAGCTTACAAATGTGTTATTTTTGAGTGCAGTTACATAACAAAAAAATAAATATCTAACTTCAAACTTTAAAGCCTACAAGTCCACTCGGTCCTACTTCTTTTTCAGCCAATCACTAAGACAAACAAGTTTATTTACATTTACGGGAGATAATGCTGCCGGCTTCTTATATATAATGTCACCTGAAAGTGAGAACAGGCAATCCCGGCTACAAAAGTGCCATGCGAATGCAAGATATTTACATGCCAGATATGCTAAACATTCGTGTGCCCCTTCATGCTTCAGCCACCATTTCAGAGGACATGTCTCCATGCAGATGATCGTTAAAAATGTTTAATGCGTTAATTAAATTTGACTGAACTATTTGGGGGAGAATTGTATGTCTCCTGCTCTGTTTTAACTTCATTCTGCCACATATTTCATGTTATCAGGGCCGGTTCTAACCTTTTTGCTGCCCCAAGCAAAAAAAAAAAAGCAAAAAAACACACCGAGCGCCACACCCCGCCCCCTCCTGGAAAAAAAAAGAGCACTGCCCCGCCGAAACAGCCCCCTGTCCCCCGAGCCGCCGAGCTGAAACAACCCCCCGAGCCCCGCATCGCCAAGCCAAAACAACCCCCCTCCCGTCCCCCGAGCCCTGTGCCGCCTCCGAAGTACAAAAAACAAAACCCGAGCGCCGCTGCCCAAGAAAAAACAAAACAAACCTCAAGCGCTGCCCCTTGAAACTTGCTGCCCCAAGCACGTGCTTGGTCGGCTGGTGCCTGGAGCCGGCGCTGCATGTTATAGCAGTCATGCTATATGAATATGCTAAATGAACATGTTGTTCAGTTTAAGAATGCTTTCACTGCAGATTTGACAAAACTCAAAAGATACCAATTCGAGATATCTAAAAGATAGCTACAGCACTTGACCCAAGGTTTAAGAATCTGAAGTGCCTTCCAAAATCTGAGAGGAGTGAAGTGTGGAATATGCTTTTAGAAGTCTTAGAGCAATGCTCCGATGTGGAAACTACAGAATCTGAACCACCAAAAAAGAAAATCAACCTTCTGCTGGTGGCATCTTACTCATGATGATGGACGTGAACATGTGTCAGTCTGCACTGCTTTGGATCATTATCGAGTAGAATCCCTCATTAGCATGGACGCTTGTCCTGTAGAATGGTGGTTGGAGCATAAAGGGACATATGAATCTTTAACACATCTGGCACGTAAATATCTTGCAGTGCCAGCTACAACAGTGCCATGAGAACACCTTGTTTACGGTGTCACCTGAAAGTGAGGACAGAAGTGGGCAGCATTATCTCCTGCAAACGTAAACAAACTTGTTTGAGTGATTAGAAGTAGGACTGAGTGGACTTGTAGGCTCTGAAGATTTACATTGTTTTATTTTTGAATGCAGTTTTTTTTTTTGTACATTCTACATTTGTAAGTTCAACATTCATGATAAAGAGATTGCACCACAGTACTTGTATTAGGTGAATTGAAAAATACTATTGTATAGCACAAATATTTGTGCTTGGTGTTGTAATTAAAATCAATATATTTTGGATTTCAATATTGGAAATATAGAAAACATCACAAATATTTAAAAGGTATTCTATTGTTTAACAGTGCAATTAATCACAATTTTTTAAAAGTGCACGATTAATTGCAATTATTTTTTTAATCACTTGATAGCCCTACTGTTTACATATGCAAACACAGTTATATTCAACGTGAGCTTCAAAATAGGCACAAGAATACATGTGAACCTAGAGACTCAGCATAACTACATAGCCCAATGATCAGACTTCTTCTCAGTAGAGACTGGTTAAAAATGAATTTTCTCTGTACTACAATAACACACATAACGTGTCCAAATTGTTTGGTTTTGGGGGGAGTTTTGCTATGTATTTTAGGTAGTCCAAGATGTAAATTTTATTCTCATTGCCACTAATAGCATTTTGACTTTTCGTTTTAAAGCAGCCTAACTATGCCACTACTAGTTTTTCTTTTTATAAGCTTCAAATCAAAACAATTTTTATACTTTCTAGCAGTCCCATACCTCAAGGCTAAAAGGGTATCACTTAAAAGAACCCAGATAGCACTGAAAAGGAAGTTACCACATTATGATTGCCTAGCTGACTCATATACAACAGGAATAAGTCAAAAGTCAGAAATAAAAACATTCATTATCACGTCAAAGCTATTACATAACATACAATTATGACTATATTATAGAAATTGATGGCAGGTCAGATGCAAAAGAGGCTGCATTTGCATATGTGATAACTACTTGCTTTATCCAGCTATTTAAGATAATCATATCAGGCGATCAGCCAAAAATAATTATGGTAATTATGTTTATATTTAGTTAGAGTAAAATGAAGGTGGTACATTCTTTCTGCTATAGCATATCAGAAAAGATGGCAATGGCAAATCATTGATCTCTTTCCCGTCTTCCCAACCATGTGTTGGGTCCAGATGTGATTGTTCTCAATTCATTAGCTTTTTTCCCCCCTCCCAATGCGTGGGATAAGAGGTTCTTGCCTGCTCCTTACCTGAGACAACAGTTCTGGATTCCTGGCCAATCCTTATAGTGGTTTTTCATTGTGCCACTTCTATCACACCCATCTTACACCTGTAAGACCCATATTACTCTTCCCTGGTAGCTGGCTTACTTCTATTTTGTGCGACTGTATTTATCCAGTAGTGGAAATGCAAAGAATGCTCTCAAAAGCAACAAAACTATCCCAAAATAACTGCCAGAGGATGTAAAATAAACACAAGGATCTCCCATTGCTCCTCATGCTGAAAGTGGGATCAATGATATGCTGAGGATCCCTGTCCTAGAACAAGGATTCAGAAGTCACCTAGAGAATGTCCCCTACTGCACGGGAGAACAGAGTGTTACTTACTAAGCTATCAATTCAATTTTAAGCCAGGCACTTTTGTGCTGAAAAATGTTATGTGGTCGGTCAATTAACTACTGTAACTAATGTGACTGTCACATTCAAGAAGGGGGACCTTGTTTTAAATACTCTCCCTTTAATTTGGGATAAGAATAACCAAAGTTCAGTTGCTCATTTAAACTCATCTGGACTTCTTGGGTAAAAAACCTGGGTAGGAAATTTCACAACAACCAAGCTCTCTCATGATTTGCTGTGTTCTGATTTGATCAGGTCTAAAATACTGCAAAAAGAACAAGCCATGAGTGAAGCAATATCTGATTTTTGCCCTGTTGAGATCAGAAGGTGTGAGCAGAAAAAAACCCACACACTAAGATATTGTGTAAAATTTTCAAAAGCTCCTATATGACTTAGGAGCTAAAGTCCATTTTGGAAGTGGTGCTTGAGTTCCTAATGGGTACTCTTGAAAAATGTATCCATTACCAAATGTGTTTGAACCTCCAAAACAAAAGCTCTAATACTTTGGTTCAGTTCAAATTTTGGGTTAAAAAAAATACTGATTTTGAAAATTAAATACTATGCCCAGCCATACTATAGATATTTTCATGAATGTTCAGAAGAGCTCAACTTGGCTATATCTCAGACATACCTACCAAACAACTTAATATTCTTTTGAAGTAATTTGTGGGGCAGTAAATGTTATAGGATACCTTCTTAATTCCTGAATGCCTACAGCATGTGGTGGTCAAGAATAGGGCTGTTCAAAAAATCAAATATTCAGTTCAAGTGCAGGTCCAAAAGTACTTGTGTACATATAAAGCAGTTTGACAACCAAAAATTAAATCTTTCATTTTTAATTTCAAAGCTTTTAAAACATTTTTTAATTCAGGCGAATTGTGAAACAAAAAGTTGAAAAGTTTCACTTCAGAAAAGCCAGAATGAACTGTTTTGATATCTTCAAATATTGTCTTTTCTGTGGAAGCAAGTCACTGAAATCGACGTGTGAATTATTTTAGTTGACCAAAATCTGCATTTTTCTGGCAAAAAAACAAAAGGGATGCACATACCACTTTGCCCAGTTTAGTTGAGAGGTAAAAATGAATGTTTTCCGTTTAGAAATGCAAATCTTTTGTTCCTTTCTGAAACTGAACTGATATTTCATAATTTGGTCTAGCCATAATGTATTCAAGAAGCTTTCTGCTGCCTACTTCATACTTAATATTGTACTTCATTATGTATTTGACTAGTTAATTTCACCCTGTACAGCAGCATGCTGAAGATTATATAATTCTGCAGCAGTTGATTGCTGCTTAAGTGTGGGGTATGCAGACTGTCAAAACTTCATTTCACACTTCATCATACAATGAGCTTTTTGCTGAGTCTATTTATTTCCAGAGTACATTCTTCAATTAAAGGTGCAATTGCAGATTAAACTGTACTCTGAACATCACCTTATGGACATTTGCTGTAGATGGTGGTTAAAAACTGTTTTAGCTTAAAATATGTCACAAAATGAAGGTCATACAAACATATTTCAGTTCAAAATTGCTTCCCAGTGCAATCAAAACAAAACGTGGGACTATTCTATCTCAATTAACATTTCTACTGAAGGTTAATGGTAGTAACATAAAAGACCATTGCTGCTGTTGGCTCAGATTCTTTCATAATGAATATTTCTCTTCAAATCATGCCCTTCCTGTACTCTTGGTTCATGACCGTACCCACATAGGCAGACAATAAAAGCTTCAACTGTCCACCAGGAAAGTCTACATTTTTGACCATATCTAGTAGTGCTGAAAGATCTCAAAAGGTGCAGAATCTGAATATTTATCTCCATTGAATCATATGGTCCCCTGTCCTAAACAATCCCCTTCTACCCCCTTTTTTGGTGCTGACTGACAAAAAATGACCCGCTATTGCCTCCTATATATCTGCTAGATGGACTGTTCTTATCTTTGGGGATATAAGGGTGGAAGGGCTCTGCCTGACAAAGTGGATCTTTGATGCATGTTGAAGTGGCTACTGATATACACTGCACTGCAGCAGGAAGCAGTATAGAGCTGTTCCCTGCTATCAGCCTTTTCTCCCATCTGGCTCAGGAAGAACACAAAATATAACGTTCATTTTCCTCACAAAATGAGTCAAAATTTTGACCACAAGAGGTAGTCTGGGCTAATTGGTCACAAAAGTCGCATGATTTCCCTAACAAAGTTAATTAAATGGAGGGCATCTAGGAACATGTGGGATAATTCTTATTGCTGTCTAAGGGATCAGTGACCTGCACTTTATATATAGGTTCTGACATTTTGAAGTTGAGCATTCAATTCTGGCTTGAGGGGTGACTGCAAGTGGCTGGCGTGGTGTGATGCTAGTGTAGCAATTGTAGGGAGTATCTAGTGGCACCATGTAATATTTTACAAGAGGGAAAATTTCAGTCCTCTTTTGGCTGAGTTTATATGGAGGGGAGCTTTAACTCCCAAACTTATCTATTGGGGCATGGGGACAATCATTGCCATGGGACAGCAACAGGTGAAGATGGAGACTGTGGTAGCTCTAATCTTTTTCACAGGTAGAAACTGGCTTTTGTTCCAAGACTAGTATCCCAATGGGCTGGGTGAAACCTTATTGCCTGGATGGGGAATCGTCACTGAGCACATATATTTCTAGTGAAGTCCAACATGTAATTCTTCTTTGCCCTTTGCTTAACATTTTTAACTGGAAGAAAACATAAAATCATTACTGATAACTTTTGGTCATCTGCAAATTTTAGGGGAAGTCATAAATAATGAAGAGAACAGATCATTGATACAGAGAGAGCTGGATCACTTGGTAAATTCGGCATAAACTAATATGTTACAGTACATGACCTTACATTTGGCTGTATTGAGGAACAAAGAACGAAGGCCGTACTTACAGGATAGAATCCCCTATCCTGTGAAGCAGTGACTGTGAAAAAGATGTGGGTGTTATGTTGAATAATTTGAGAGCTCATGTTCAGCCATGTGACAGTGACCAAAAGAGCTAATGCAAGCTTTGGATGTATAAATAGAAGAATATAGAGTAGGAGTAGAGAGTTTGCATTACCTCTATATTTGGTGCAATTATGACTGGGATTCTGTGTCCAGTTCTGGTGTCAACAATTCAAGAAGAATGTTGGAAAATGATTCAGCGGAAAGCCACAATAATTATTAAAGGATTGGAAAACGTGCCTTAAACTGAAATACTCAAGGAGTTTAGTCTCTTTTTAACAAAATAAAGGTTAGGTAGTGATTACAGTCTATAAGTACCTCTCTGAGAAGCAGAAATTTGATGGAAGAGGGTAATTGCATCTGTATCTTGATCACCACCACCCACGGTCCACTCCAGTAGACCCCAGTTAAGTGTCAGGTGTTCAGTAATCACCTGTCTCTGGGCAGGGAACTTTGTCCCACACTCTTCTGCCTGGGGAGAGTTTAAGGCTGCCTTAGACTTATCGGCAGCATGTCAGGCTCCCAATCATAGTCAGCACCTATTGTTTTCTTTCCTAGGGCTAGGAATAGTGCATTTCCAGCAGTAACTAGTTACCCCACAGCTCTTTATAGGCAGGCACATTTATTCTTAAGGTAGAAGCATTACAGAGAAAACATAATAAACAGATTTAAACACTAAATATTCCAAGAGTCACCAATCAGTCTTATGGGACCCTAGCAGGCCAAAATCTTTCCAACTTTTCCACACGGGCTGGGAGCCCTCTTGGATAGAAGGTCCTGCATGTTTTCTGGATAAGAAAAAATGCCCTGAGTCAGTTTAAACACAAGTCTTTTTTTTAATGCCAAAATCTTTTTGTGGGGAGGGGGAGAAGAGAGTCTTCTGGTCTTTGAAAACCACATTTCGAACTAGTATATGCAAGCCTTCTTAGGGAGTGGTACCACTTGGAGGTGTTAACAACCTAAGTTATTCACCTTAATCTCTCCCATATAGACTGTTGGAAGTTCCTGGAGGAGTTGTGCTAACCTTCCCCTATGGAGTTGCATAGTCTCTTGGTTGCAGTGATACATAAACTTCATATAACCATTGCATGGAATATCTATCACAGAGGGCTCTTCTGTCTAGAAGAGAAAGCTAAAACAAGATCAGAGGACTGGAAGTTGAAGCTAGACAAATTCAGACTAGAAATAAGGTACACGTTTTAATAGTGAGTAATTAATCTTTGGACATTTTAAAATCAAGATTGGATTTTTTTCTAAAAGACATGATCTAGTTCAAACAGGAATTAGTTCAGGAAACTTCTATGGCCTGTGTTATCCAGGAGATCAGACTGCATGGTCCCTTCTGGCCTTATAACCTATGAGCCTAACAGGCCAGGAAAGCCAAATATTTGACCCGGAAATAATTTTGCTGTAAAATCTGTTGTTGCTGTTGAAGTTGGTGGTCATGATCGTACCCTTCATTCGGGATAATTGTAAGAAATTGTTTGCCTCCTTTTTGGAGTAAGATAGCTGGAACTGTAGGAGTTAGCACACAAAACATGGGCCATACACAATGCGGTCAGAAGCTGAGTGATGTGTGCAGAGGGTTTTGCTGAGGGATAAATGAAAATGTGGAGGGCTAGCTATTGTTTTGGTGCAGGGATGAGGGTGGTGCAAGCCACAAGAAGACACGGAAGACAGGCAGAAAGCCAAAGAGATGCATTTGCAGTATGACCTTGAACTTTTTGGGAAGAGTGCTAGCCTGAAAGAGACTTGGAAATGTGAGCACAGAAACTCTGTTTTTGCTTTGTTCCTACTGTGTTCAGGCAAACAGGACTTTGTATATGTTCTTTTTAAACAGAATTGCATTAAAGAAATAACTGACTTAGTCATCAGTTTCCCAACCTGACTGAAACAACACACAAGGCACCCCAAATATTGACTAACCACCTGGGTCAAATGGGGTATCATTTAGGGTGACTAGATATCCCAATTTTATAGGGACAGTCCCGATATTTGGGGCTTTTTCTTATATAGGTGCCAATTACCCCCCACACCTTGTCCCGATTTTTCACACTTACTATCTGGTCACCCTAGTATCATTACATTAAAAAAAAAATTGTCATATATTAAGAATTCTAGAATTTTTCTTAGGGATACTTTGGGCTATATTAATTGCTTATTAGTGACTTACTACTATGCATCTGCAGTAATTGAAAAGAAATTAGGCAATAGCATTGCTGATGGAATCCTTGTCTGGTTTATAGAGTGCTGTCTAAAGCAATATGTGAGACTAGTTAATTTTTTAGGTCAAAAATCATTTTTCACCCAGTGAAGTTTGGCATTGGTGAAATTCAAAGTTGTCCATAACAATGATGAAGATTAATGCTGAATTGCAGATTGTCAAATTTGAATTTTAGATAGATCAGCAGCACTCATCATGCCATGAAAATAATGGATTAAGTTAAGGGATGTAGATTCAGGGTTTGGTTGAGAACAATACTATATTCCACTATTGGAAAAATCACAGGGTCAGATTCTCAATTACATTCCAGACCTTTTGCACCAGGCCAGAAAGCAGTCAGATCTAATAGGCTGAAAATTCCCCATCATGGGGGAGCTCACAATTGGCACGAAGCCTCTACAATTTACTCTCAAAACCTAAGATCACCCTCCAAACTTTGCAAAAAGGATGAGTCAAACTCTCTAGTTTGTAGACACCTTCTTATACATTTATTACTAAACATTTCATAACAATTCTTGATCTGTAGGTCTGGGTGAACATTCCAATTTTTGCTGGCTGCAGATATTTGTTCAAATTTTAAATGGATCTGCTTCAGCTATGTTCATGTAATCCACTGTCTTCCTTTAATTCACAGAGGCTAAGGGTCTGTTACAGCTCCCACCTACACAACTTAATCCTTTAGCTCAAATTATAAAGGATCATGCTTTCAGCTCTGGAATAGTTCAAACAGCTATGATAGACCCAAGTGAGTTGGGTACAGCAAAGTGGTCGAAGGCAGATATACTGGCCACTGGAGAAGCAGTTTTCTGTTTCCTTACTGACCAGAGCAGGGGCTGCTCCAGGCTAGGGTGGACACATGACTCCATTAGCCTGCAAAGAGTCAGGTGAGGCCATTAAGCTAATGTGAACACCTAACTCTAATTAAGGTCCCTCTGATGCTATAAAAGGGCACACTCCGGTCAGGCTGGGTGGAGCCAGAGAAGAAGTGAAGCTGAAAGGTTGGGTAATGAACACACCCTCAAGCCACTGGAAAGGGATCCCTAAGGTAAGGGTGAAGAAGAGAGAAGCGGGAGCTGTGAGGAAGTGGCCCAGGGAAATGTAACAACTCTGGCAGTGAAATGTCGGCTGCCAACAGCTGCTGCCATTAGGGTTGGAACCTGAAGTAGAGGCAGGTGCAGGTTCCCCCCCAACCTGCCACTACAGAAACATATCCTGGGAGGGGAAAACAGGTCCCTGTCAGGACAGGAGGCTAAACTGTTCTGGAATAAGCCCATAGGGACAACAGACTGTGGGAGTTCTCTCACCAACCTCCTTGCTGGCTTATGATGAAAAGGGCTCAGTAGACTGCAACCCTGGCCCTCTAGAGAGAAGGGCTATGTGGAGGGTTGCAGTGAGCCTCTGAGGCTAGCATAAACTGCCTGGAAGCGTGGGACCCACAGGGACAAGGTTGCAGCTCTGCCACACAGCATATGCCTTCCATCACTTCCACATGCCTTTTTGTGTTCACTTTTCACAAATATTCTAGAGAATGAGTTTACTAATGGGAATATTTGTGAAAATGGAATATTTATTAAAGATCTTTGCAGACAGATAAATTAGGATTTGTAAGTGCACACATTTGCACCAGAAACTTTATTGAAGACATTTCTCCAATTGGGGGGAGAGGGGTGAAGAAACATGCCTTGTGATTTATTTGACTAGCGAAGTGTAGCTTAAATTTGAAATATTGAATGTACACAATTAATTCAGTGAACAATCTTCTGATGCAGAAGTATTCACCAGAATTATTGGGCAAATAATGTCAAATTTGAGAAAATCACAATCTGCTTGCAAGCAATTTTTCGTTCTTTGTTTGCATCAATTATTGTTTACAAATTTATTTGCTCTATTGATCTCACTGCTAATCATGGGAAATGTTTCAATTGTGACCCATTCCTGCAAGATGCTGAGTGTCTTGTGGGAAGTACTGAGCACCTTCAATTCTCATTGAAATCAGTAGAAGTTGATGGTGGTTCAGCACATCACACAATCAGGTCCTTAGTGTAATGAAAGTCAGCATGTTCTCTCCTCTATGGCCTGCCTTGTGTCTTATGCAAACAAGAAATTGAGTCAATTGACTTATTCTTCTAGGACCGTGTGCCTTAGTGCTATTTGTTTATGTTCAGACTGATTAGTATTATATTCATATATATTTTTCTTGCTTAAATTGCATATTGAGGCTTTTTTGATCTTCATAATTGCGGGTATTCTAAAGATGTTGCCAGGTAAGCACAAACAGTAGTAATGCAGCAGCCTTGTATGTAGGGTTTAATGAGTCTGAGAAAACACAGTGGAGTGTGATTAGGTTGGAAACATATCCTTTCTACCGTATTAAGTTAAAAATAGTCATTTGCCACTAGGTAGAATGGATTGTTAGCGGTGATTTTTTTTTTAAGCCGTTTTAATGAGTAGTTTGAATACTTCTAAATCTGGGGAGGACTTGCTTTACTTCCTATGTAAAATGAGATGGACTAGTTTACTGCTTAACTGACTATATACAGATACAGGTAAAATTTGCTTTCCACTGATTTCTGAAAATAATTGCCTTTCAGAAAATACCTACGAAGACAGTTAAGTAGTGCTCAGAAGATGGAAAAAATAAACAAAATAAAAACCATATTATACATAATTTTAATTTAGCTCTAGTTAAAAATTTTTTGACTGGAACAGTTTTCTGTCCGAAAATGCTTATTTGACAGAATTGAAATGTCACCCTGCCTTGTTTCCTGCCAGTGCACTCACTCACCAGCCAGCTGGCAGGCAGGTTGCCCAGCTATCTGGGATCCCATGTTTCCATGGCAGCCATGATCCTTAGGCTCCCATGCTCCCTAGGCTGTTCTCCTGGTGTGCAGGAGGGCTCCTAGTTTCCGGTATTCCCCAGCTGTCTGGCTCCAAAGCTGGCTGGGATACTGGTCTCCCTGGACAGTCAGCTCCCCAGCTGGCTAGTTCCCAGGGATACACCTTGGCAGGCAGGAGGACCTTGGGGTTGTCTAGCTCATCTGCCAGCCAGACAGCTCCCGTCCCAGAATTTTTCAAAAAAATGCATTCCATGGACAATGTCACACTTTTACTTTCTCTTCTGATTCAACAAGTAAAAAGTTTTCTGGAAATGTGAAATTGTCCATGGAGTGGAAATTCTGGCTTCTGCACAGCTCTAATGTATGTAAAGTAGGGGGGAAAATGATAGGAGGTGGTTTATTATCTATGTGTACTGATAATGGTTATCTCCTTAACGATTCTGCCATCTGCAGAGACAGGTAGTCGTGTGTTCAGTTCAGACTATAAGAGCTTCACATACTGTTAGCTGTCTTCTAGAGACTTTATTTTTTGTTTCTAGTTTTTTTTCTAAAATAGAAGGTATTCAAAGTGGAATATACAGTATCTGTATATTGGGTAGTTTATATTAAAAAGGTTATTCTATATGTTACCAAAAAACCTGCTACAGTAAAGGTCTCAATCACTGAGCAACCTCTCCTCCATGTTCTGTAACACCTTTTATTCAGTGAGTAGATCCACTGATTTCAATTTACAACAGCACTTAAACTTCACTTTATTGTTGGACTAATCATTGAGTAGGGTGCTGCCCTGTGTGAGCAGCGATTGGCCCTGAAGTAACACTATTGTAATAGCTTTTATAGCATAAATACATATGGAAACCTGTAGACTTCCAAAAACTATAATTCTTTGATCTCTGCAGCTTTATAGAGGAAGCTTAGTATTTAGAGGCTTTAGAATAAAGTCTCTTTTATTAAACACTGCAATATTAAATAACTGTATAGTCAGAGCTGGGTGGGCCTAAAGGAAACACTTGCTGTGAAGCCCTGAAAGTTTATATTCATGCAACATGGCCTACTTGTATAATTCACCAGGCTGGAAAAAGACATCCCAAAAGCTTCAAACTTGGCAGAAGTTTGCATCCAGATTTGAAATTTGTGGTGTAAGTCAATCCAATCCCTAGATTTGACTACCTTCTACAAGTTATTGCAAGTTGAATGCCGAAAAAACTTAATAATGAAGGCTGGAAATAGAAATCTTTGAGAAGATTTCCCCTTTTTAGGCTGAGGCAATAATTGTTATCTTCTATACATGCATGTACATGTTAGATGAGAATATGCATCACTGATAAAGTATAAAAATGTACTGCACTGACATGGGAGCAAATTTTCAACCAGCCTTCATGAAAACACATGCATATTTTTTGTGTATGCAAACCTTGTATGCAAAATTGGGAAATGTGTGTACACAGATGGTTCATTTAAAGAATGTTAGATGGTGTGATGAGTAAATAGTTGAAAATCTGACTATCTAGTACTATTGTCATTATTGGACCTATTCCGGCTCCCATTGAAATCGGGAGTTTTACCACTTCCTACAATGAAAGTAGCATAGGACCCGTTTTGTTCCACACTTCTTAATTTTTTTGCAAGTTGTACATCTATAAGTTGATAGAAAGGCATCTTAACTATAGAGGCCAAATTCTAATATATACAATATATATTGGCCTTGCTTGGAATATATATTTAAGCAACATTCCCAGTCAGATTCCTAAGGCCTGGTCTACACTGAGAGGGTGTGGGGGGATCGATCTAAGTTAAGCAACTTCAGCTACGTGAGTAATGTAGCTGAAGTCGACTTACTTAGATCTACTTACCACAGTGAAGACACCACAGTAAGTCGATGGCTGACGCTCCCCCCATTGATTCTGCCTATGCTTCTCACCCTGGTGGAGTACCGGAGTCGACGGGAGAGTGCTCGGTGGTCGATTTATCGCCTCTAGACTAGAGGCGATAAATTGACCCCCGCTGGATTGATCGCTGCTCATTGATCCTGCGCATAATATAGACATGCCCTAAGTAAACGTCTCCATTAGTGGTATGAAGGTCAAGCAGATTTGTGAGCTAATTTATCAGAATTGTATGGGGGGATGGGAAAAATTAGTTGAATGTTTTTTCATGAAAATTCATGACACTTTTCCCCCCAGTTTTTCATGATCTCACACTTTTAAAATTATTTTGTGGATTGTAAGGAATGCTTCACTGAAAGAGCCTTTTGAAATTTTGTTTGCTTTGCTGAAGGGGAGAAACTTTTTTTAAAAAAAATTCTATCACTCAGTCAGGTCCAGAAAAATATGAATTCATTGAACAATACCATAATATGTCACTCTATAATTGTATTCAAGCTGTGGTTGCTGCTGTGTATCTTTCCTTATGTAATTATACACTCTTGAAATATAGTACTACTGTGATCTTAAAGGGGAAAAAAATTCATCTGAAGGATAAAAGCCTCAAAATGCCAGTCTTGTTTATATAATACAGTATCTGTCAAACCTTTCCTTTAAAAGTGAGAGTTTCTTCGCCATCTTCTAGATGACTAAGATAAAGTGATAATTTTCCACTGTTCTACAGCAGGCTTCTGAAAGTCCTGTAGGTTTTTTAGCGACCCAAACCCAAATGATTCTCAGACTTCAAGGTCAAAAGAGGTCATCATAGTCTTCTAGTCTGACATCCTGCACATTGTAGGCCACAGAACCTCACTCACCCACTCCTGGCATTTATTCCTCTATCTGTTCTCAGCCTTCTTTTGGTTAGGCTAAACAAGCCAAGTTCTTTGAACTTCCTCTCCTGAGGTAGGTTTCCCATTCCTCTAATCATTCTAGTAGTCCTTCTCTGCATCTGTTCCAGTTTGAATTAGTCTTTCTTAAACATGGGAGACCAGAATTACAGACAGTAGTCCAGATGACGTCTCACCAGTGCCTTCCGTAATGGTACTAACACTTCCCTGTCTCTACTGGAAATACCTCACCTGATGCATTCTAGGACTGCATTAGCCTTTTTTCACAGCTGAATCACATTGCCAGCTCATAGCCATTCTATGATCAACCAAATACATCCAAGGTCTTTCTCCTCCTCTGTCGCTTCCAACTGATAAGTCCAGAATTTTATAGCAAAAATTCTTATTAGTCCCTAAGTCCAAGGTCATGCTCTTTGCACCATTAAATTTGATCCCATTTCTATTACTCCAGCTTTCAAGGTCATCCAGATCTTCTTGTATGATATTCCAGTCCTCCTTCATATTGGCAATACCTTCCAACTTTGTATCATCTGAAAATTTTATTAGCATAATTTAATGTTTCTTGTATTATATCATAGCAGGCAATTTCTACCCAAAGCCCTTTGCCAGTATGAACCTACTTCTAAGTCATCCTAAATATCCTGCCATATAAAGGTGGTACATATTTATGATCCCTATTTTATGGCCTCCATCGTGTTGTGATCAGTTGTATCCAGATTTAGTTCTTTTCTTCAGTCTATGCTAACATATAAATGTACCTACTGCTGATGACCAGAGTCTAGTTCTTGAACCATAGATTGACCTCAATTTTTACCAATATATTTCAGTTACAAAGGTTGCAGTCTTAATGCTTTATAGGCTCTATACTGCAGGGAGGTCACTTTCTTCAATGTTGCTAGTCAAATTTTACTTCTGTAGCAAACAAGAATTCCGGCCAGGTCTACACTAGGGAATTTTTCTGGCATAGCTATGTTGGTCAGGACTGTGAAAAAATCCACACCCCTGACTGACATAGGTATGCCATAAAGGACCTGCCAACAAGGGACCTGCCATCTCCCCTCACTTCTCTTGCCCCATGTTGACACAGCTATACTGGTAAAATAGTCATGTCCTGATTTAACTATTGACAATAGGTCTCCTTATGCATTTATCAGATGCATCTCCTCTAGTGGGCTGGTACAGTGATACTGGAATAGCTATATCTGCAATATCTCTTTAGTGTAGACTAGCCCATTGATTGATTGTTCCTAAAAACTGCCATCTTCAAGTTCACTGAGTCAGAAACCACCTGATATAGTCTCATGGCATTATGGCAGCCACAAATTTCTGAGTCAATACAGGTGAATCATCATAGCAATTTACAGTATTACAGCAAACATTCTGTTACAAAAATAACTATAGACAAAAACCCAAGAACAAAAGATCTAAGTAAAGAGAAGAGAAATATTTCTTGTGTATTTAAAGACCTGGCTGTACTGTATGCAATATTTAGTGATAAGGCTTAATCAATTATTATTTATTTCTCCTTCACTTTCATTAAAGTTATACGGAGTATGTGTAGTCATTTTTCACTTTCTTGTCCACGTTAATTAATTAATAAAGTACTTTTTCATATCTCATTGACTATCAGTTTTATTTTGCACTCGGTACATCAACCTCCTATCAACTGCTGTGTCTGAGTGGAACAAATCTATTCAGCTTCTGATGGGGCAAAGGCATCTTTCCTGTGCTTGGATATAATCTGTTTTGCTGTTTTTAATGTTTTGTGTTTAATGATTACTGACATATTTGAATTTGATAAGTGGGACAAATTCCTCATCAGGATTCCATGAGCAGAGTGCAGAACAAAGGACCCTGGTGAACGGATGTCTGCCAGCTGCCAGAGCTCAGCAGCACAAGCCACTTTCAACTCCAACTCCATCAGGGTGCCAATTGCCTTCCTGTACTGCTAGGAGGGGTGGCACAAGGTCATCCAGGAGATGAGTTGATTTGGCACATCTCCTAGGTAGCCTTCACTGGCAGGATTCCTATGGATCCCCAGCTAGAATGTACAGTTGCCCTCCTCAGGTAGAAAATCTGTCAGGGAGCATTAGTTTTAGGTCTGTCAGCTCTCCCCAGGGTGAAAATACCCAAAAGGTTACATTTTTAACACAACACTGGATTGATTTACATGTTTTTAGGACTGAATAAACGTGAAACTTTACAGCATGATTCTCCACTGCCTTGTATTTTCCATCCTCAAGTTCAGCAGAGCTATGTCCAGGTGAGGAGGGAAAGGATTCTCATGGTTTACCTTGGAGCAGCTTTGGACTGTTCTAACTTATGCTAGCAGTAACAGCCATTTCATTGTCCCAAGTTTGCTAGATCAGAGCACATTCTCCCTCAGCTTTCCCCAACATCAGGAGTTTATCCATAAGGATATTTCAGATTATTTCCATGGTACAGTGACCAAACAGCAGTGTCTGGTGGGGGTGGGGCCCTGGCCCAACTTCCTCTCTATCCTTTTCTGCATATTTTTCTCCCTCCATGAAAAAAAGATTTAGCAATCCCTGTAGGTTTTACTGTTTGGATTGGCCTGTCACAAGCATATTATGAGGTTAGTCGAGTAATAGAATCACCCACATAGGTTAATCACAATCTGAACCCTTGTGTGTAATGAAGTAGTGTGTTCTGATGGTGGGCCCACAGACAATAAGGTGCTACTATTGTTTCTAGATATGAGTTTCCTTTTTGTCCTAATACTTATGTTTGGAGAACTGAAGGACCAGGGATCTAGTGATTCCTCCAAGTGTGCATTTGTGATTTACATAATTATGTTGAGAGCTGGTGAACTTTTTCAGATGCAACTTCTTTTGCTGAAAAATGCAGATTTGGGGCGAATAAATCATTTATAGAATGTGTGTGAATTCATCAAATTATATCCATGGCAGGGGAGGGATATCTGAAAACCTGGAAATGTTTCTTTTCAACGGTTTCAAAAATGAAAAGTTTTAACTTTAATTCAAAGTGACTTCCTTTCAAATTTTACTTCAATTTTATTTTTTTAAAGGTAACCCCCAAGACCCTCAGATAAAATTAAACATTTTATTTTAAGTAGAACAAAATGTTTCATTTGAATCCTCCCTCCCCCATTTTTTTTTATTTTACCTTTTCCATCTGGAAAAAAATGCAACAAATTTTCATGTGGAGTTGACCTGAAGGGATTGTTTGTATTCAGCCACTGAAACAAAAAATGTGGTGGTGTATCTAGCATCTTTCCCACATGGAGTATAACATCTTGTTCTAAAATCTTTCAGATTTTTCCTTTGATCATTAGATAATGTTAACAGTATAGTAACATTATTTCTTAGAGTTACTATTCTGAAGAAATGTAATGAACTCTGGCTACATTATTTAGTTAAGACAGTGATCTCTACTGTAAAGAAGACATGGGTTGTTATGAGGTGGATGTTAAAATTCCTTGAAATAGTTGAAGAAAATGCTGTATGATAGCCTAAGAAAATGTACATTCCTTGAAGGACTGTTTGTGCTTTTACACTAGAGGATTTGATCAAGGACAGTTTATCTGATATGACTCCTGTAAACCAGAAGTGATCTGGCACGTGCTGATCTGACATGTGCTGGGGAAAAAAACAAAAAAACCCAACTATTTTTGAGTATGAAGTCTGCTTCAGGAATCATCTGCAAAGTGGAAAATAATATTTTTGTTGTGAGCTTTCAGAAGCATCCTTATTAAGTTGTCATAGCACATTTTTAGCACAGATTTAAATTAATCCTTGGTTCTGTTTACAGCCTACACACTAATGCAGCATTTTTTAAAGATTTCAGAAAATGCAAACTTCTGAGGTTGTCATGAAAAATAGAAGTCCTAGGGGAGATTCTCAAATATTTTGAATCAAGACGAGCAGTTTGTTCATATAGGTCAAATCATCCTCATTCTGAACATGAAAATTTACCTTGCATCCAATCCCATTCCCTCCCACCTCCAAAACTCTCTTGACTACTGAGAAGAACATGGGAGCTATCTGTCATTTTTATGAATATATTGTGGAATTCTATCTGTTGGTTATGAGTGGGTGGCTGCTATATGAAATCCTAAGGAGTACTCCATACTAGGGGGTCCTGAGAGACTGCAGGAAGGCAGACCATGGTTTTAGATTGCCCAATCATCAATACATAACAGAATAGAGGTGCCAATTCCTCTGGGGGTTCACCAACATCCGGAGAAAGGAGGAAAACCTAGGCAGGAGGTTTGGAACAAAGGAACTTTGAAATTGATAAATAGCCCATAACCTATGAGAGATTTACTGATTGGGGGGTCAAACTGTCAAAGAGGCATAAGTTGAATGGATGCAGCTTGTCTCATTCAGCACAAATGCTGAGAGATTCCTGGGCCAAGGGGTACCTTTTTAAACTAAGAAAAGGCTACGTTGACATAGGAAAACATGCATTTAAGCTTTTGTTGTTTTAACCCCTTACTTAGTTGTTCATAGGATAAAGAGAATTTGTCTTAAGGAAATTATCCTGAGTAAGTGCAATTTCATACAGTTCACAAGCTCCTGGAGACAAATCTATAGCAGGGCCCAAATCCCATGGGGTCTGCTGAAGTAATATGGTCAGGACACATGAATTCTATAAGATGGTAACTCAGTCTTAGATTGGGGATGAATTGCAGGTTTCCACACTGAAATAAATACAGACATGGGTATGTCACTTGGAAACAGTGTCCACAAAGACTGACACAGGAGTCAAAAGTAAAACTTATTCCTGATCAATAATGCGTAATTTGCTAGTTTCCCGTCACTTGCACCAAATGCTTAACCATCAGTTACAGATTCTGGCCCAGTTTCCAAACAGGAGGTCCTTAACAGGGCATCTAGATAACACATTTGGATGCTCAAATTTGTTTTCAGAAAAAGCATTCACAAGGCAGATTTGAAAATCCAAGTATTGGGGTTTCACATTCTTTCCAGGCACGAATGTTTGAAAATTAGGCTCATTGTCAGTGTAACTTTATATAGTTACTTTATTAAATAGTGGTTTATTCAAAATGACAAAACTACAGTTATGTGGAACATTAAGTAGAGGAAGAAAAATGGAGCCAAAATACTGCTAAGAGAACCTTCTAGCCTCTTTGCTTTTCAGAAATGTACTGTGCTGTGTAGGAGTTTCATAGTTAATGAGGTCTTAGTAGCATTTTGGTTCAAGCTTACATTTTTTTTCTGTATGGCTAATGCACACAATTTATTCCAGCAGAAATGCAGCACAGGAGTTTTTGCTCAACTTTTATGGATTAAAATTGCACATAAGATCTTTCTGTAACAGGGCTTTTTTGAGTGCACACATTTTTGTGCAAGCAAATCTGTGTGCTTTATAACCTGGTTCATGAAAACTTGTTATCCAAAGCAATATGCAATTCCTTTTTTTTCATTACCATCACCCTTTTATTTTGCTCTTAAAATGGTATGTTTCCTGGATCAATATGCATTTCCTGTGCAATCATCTTGCACAATACAAAACAGCTGAGACTATTACAAAGAGAATAAGGATGAGAGATTATTATTCAATAAGCAATAATACATGACAAGATGTAGGGATAGTTAAGCAATAAGATACAATTTGCTATGTGGCTATGCTGAAATATTTCCATAATTTGGGTGCATTATTAAACATGTCTCCAAGGGTCAGGTGCGGCAGTAAGCCCCAAAATGGTTTTGTTCCAGTATGATAAACACCTACAATTTTTACAAAATCTAATCTGCAATGTTGTGCCAAGATATTGTTCCATATATTGACACATCTGAATTCAGGATTTCTGAACACCAAAATATTAATGCATTGTACTTGCAAATATCTCTTGACATTGACAACTATCCAATAGGTTTCATTGCAGGTCAGTCTCTCTTAGTATTGGGGAAAATGATTGATACAGGTGATAATGACTGAATTATTGGATTTGACAGTTTAACCCACAGACAATACATTCTTGAAACTGTGTATAAAAATCTGGAATTTAATTGACTGTTAAAGCCCTAGGAACATAAGAATTTCCATGCTGGACCATGTCTGATCTATCTAATCCAATATCCTGTAACCAACAGGGGCCAATACCAGATGATGCACAAGAAAGTGCAAGACCTCTGTAATGGGCAATTATGGAAAATCCAATCACAGGAGTGGTTTCTTACTAAAGTCAGGCAGTTATTGATTGGCTTGTGCCCTGCCCATGATGATTTGTATCATTTTATACATTTTTAAAATAACTATGGACTTATGAATTTGTCTAATCTGAACATACTCTTGGTTTTTATATCTTGTGGCAGTGGGTTCCACAAATTAGGGGTGTGTGTATGTATATATGAAATATGTTTTGAGTTTTAAATTTGTTTCCTGTTAATTTCACTGGACACCTTTCTTCTTGTATGAGATAGAAATGGGGGCCTCTGAATTACTTTCTCTGAACTGATCTGTATTTAATAGATTGTGATTTTTTTTTTTATTTAGCTGCTTACATAGTTATGGTCTGACGTGCATGCTTAAACTATCTATTGAAATTCCCATTTCATAAATAAAGGGGGTGAGAAATTGAAAAATTATTGAACCTTTATGGCAAAGTGGCTTCTGAATACCAAATAGACATTTGCAGAATAGAAATTGCCAAAACTAAATAAAAAAATGCTGACCGAACTTCCATTGAAAACATGTCATAGTGAAAGATTTTAAAACTAATTTTTAACACAAGCAGCCAAACTTAATAAAGAGAGTGAGCTCGAAAATCAAAGTAAATTTTGATCTTTCCAGTGCCTGTAGCTCAGCCTTATTTGGCCTTCCGTGTTATGAACTCCAAATGGAGTTTTTATTAAAGAAGCTCCAATTTACTCTAAATTGATGATAATCCCAAGATTTTTTTTCTGTACACTGAAACTGTGCATTCTAATTAACAACTTGGAGCTTACTTCTAGCATTCCCACTCACAGTAGTACCTTAGTTGCAAATGGCCCTACTGAAGGAATGGAGCTACTCATGGAGAGAAGTATGCTTCTGCCTGTGTAGTGGTAGCAGAATCTTGCTCTTGGTATACATCTCTCACTTGGTATCCTTATTATCTGTATTATTGTGGAACCTAGAGACCACTATCAATATTTGTTGGGAGAGGAGAGAAAGAGGACCAATATGTTATGTGTTGTGTGAACATAGCAATAGACTGTAAACTCTTCATGACAAAAACTAACAAAGGAGTCTGGGGAAAAATAAAAGAATGAAGGAATGTAAGAGAAGGAGGATGAGTATAAAGAACATACCACACAGTTACATAGGTAGCTATTGCACAACTTGATGGTTCCAAATGGCCTTTACAAACTGTTGGTTAATTCAGCAAATAATCCAAGTTTCTGCTGTGAACAGGAACAAGTATATATGACAGTTCCATATTGATTGCATAGTCAGTAAGATAAATCTGTAAAGAGAGTGTATATCATCAAGAACTTCCCAGCCACCAGATAAAGAAAAAGGTTCTTTATATCCTCTGCAAGAAATCTATTTCAAAGTCCAAGTTTAAAAGTAACCTCTTCTCTTTTAC
The DNA here is from genome assembly GCA_033296515.1 of Macrochelys suwanniensis. NCBI lineage: Eukaryota > Metazoa > Chordata > Testudines > Chelydridae > Macrochelys > Macrochelys suwanniensis. Next base: position 47,404,355 of record CM065780.1, read on the forward strand.
ATTTCTGCCAAAGCCCGGTGGGTAACCTGGCTGCTTTTATGTCTAATTTTGTAGAATATAGGATGTGACCTATTCACAGTGCTGAGCCAAAGCAGCCGCTCTGGTCCTACCCCTTCTCCTCCTGTATTCTATTTATGCTTTTCTCCTTCCTGGTCCCTGTGTAGGCATGCAGAGAGTTCACACGGGATACTCATTGCTCTGCATCCATCCTCTGCATCCTGTCAATCAAGCTCCTTCAAAAAAAAAACCCTGAGAAGTAACATAGGCCAGTAAATAACAGCAGTGAATTCAGAAGTTGAGAAGTAAAAGTTTGTGTGATGAATCTTGCATCCTGAAGAAGAATGCAAGCCATAGCAAACCATATAATGGCCATTCCACCAACTGGTACACATAAACAGGTAGTAGAATCATATAGTGATGCCTCATCTGCACTTGTAATAGTGGCATACATTTTAAACAGGAAAATGTTCCCAATTGCAACAAAATATATATAAATATTTCAGAATTCAAACAACATAGCAAAACAATATATATGGATAGGTCTACAGATAGTGGCCATCTGGTCCCAGGTTTCATATGATCATCAATTCAAAGTTACACTTCTGAACTATTTTAAGGTTTGTCTCTCAATCTCAGTATGGTTACTCAACATGATGAACCCTCCCCACATAATGTTATCAGTAACATAGGGAATGCATTTTTCTACTTTATACTGGGCTATTCAGACATTACTTACAGAAACAAAATTGTATACTTTTCTAAAGATTCACTGTTGCATTTAGCAGCCAATATAAAATGAAATGTATTCAGTGCTCTTGAATTGATGCTTCAATTCTTTATATGCTTTGTAGTGTCACTCAATGTGCAATCACCAAGTCATCTCAACAAAATCCAAGACAAATTTGTAGGACCATCAAATACGTCTTTTTTTTTTTTTCTTCTTTTCTTTTGGCACAGGTATCGTTGTGATACACTGAAACAAATTAGAGACTAATATTTCTGTCCTTTAAAGTATAAAAGGTTTACATGAAGTTACAGCTAGTGAAGGGTGGGCCTCTCAAGTCTGGAGCTTTGGTTTAGACAAAACAGTTTATTTGGTTTTTGTTTACTCAGAATTGAGGGTAAATCTGGCAGAAATATAACTTCATAGAGGATTCTAGGGACTTCCTATTTCCATCTGGGTTGTAGATAAAACTGAGAATTGGTATTTTTGTACTTTTGCTCCTGAGAGTAACCAAGTTTATGGACTGAAGAGGTTTCAAAAATAATTTAAACATTTCTGAATCTCATAATATATTCAGGTCACATTTGGTTTAAGCTTTGAGTGGTACGGTCATTTTTATTTTATTTGTACTTGTTCAACCACCTTAAATACAGTGACATAATTTTGCAGGCTATGTACTTACTAGATCTATAGCAAACAAAATTCGGTGTTCACTGAATCTGATTCTTGACAGCTAGATTATGGTCCTTCATTTCTCTTCCTCCACCTATGTGACTGGGAAAGAAGACTAGATCTGGATCCATAGCATGACAGTGATGTGCACTCTGATCTTTCCTTAGATTACACAGTCAGTTCATGTAGGCAGCAGTAAACTTAAGTCTCCCATTAAATTTCAGACCATCCTCAAATTGTGCATACTCAGGAATTCAGATCTCCCTGGCTACAGGTTTTATGGATCCCAACAGCTGGCTTAAATTCTACTTAGTCTCTTTGTTATGCCACAATTTTACCATAAGTATAAGTCAGATTTTTAAAGATGAAGTTAGATGCCCAGTGGGCTTTTCCCAGACTCTGGGGGGGAGGGGAGGAGACAAGATGCAATGGAAGTGGTTTTTATTAGTCCACAAACTTTATTATTTAACTCATCTGGGAACTAACATAATTCATACAGTGCAAGTCCTAATGCCTTCCTTAATTATTTCCACCTGGCAGAAGGCTGCCATCAGCCCTTCCACACCTCCATAGCTTGTCCAAGCTCATTTCTGGAACCCCACTTCACTTCTCTCATGTGACATTTAAGAGACGGTGGAAAAAAGGGCTGTCTCCTCACTGTACTGAGCTGACACATCTAACTCCCCAGATGCAGTTAGGAGCATAGGTGCTTTTGAAAATCCCACTACGCACTCATTTGCATCTTTATAAATTTGGCCCATGATGCTTTGATTTGATAACACTGGAGTATTGGCTAGTTGAAAATCTACTGCACTATACATGGTGTTTTGTGTTTTCTTTGAGTGTATAGATTTATTTTTTTTATTTAAAGATGTGGGTTGTTTTTTAAAATGATTTTCATTAGGACCTTTACAAATGAGAGAAAAATAGCTTTGGCAAAACTGTGTTTGCCTGTAATGTAGAAGACTATTTGCAGTAAGTCATGGGTGCTTATTACAAGTTGGGGGAAAAAGTGATTAGGAGGAAGGATGTGATGGTAACATAGATACTATTATTCTGGAATAAATCCATGGTCTGTCTAGCTAATGGTCTGCCTCTGGCGGTGACCTATGACCAGTACTTCAGTGGAAGGCCAAAAAAAACCAACCTTGACAATGTATTTAGTAAATTGAGATACCATACTATGAGGGAAGATGTCTTCCTGGCCAAGGCGGAGGATCTGCTTATGAAATGGGAGTACTGTGGCTTATAATAATCCTGTAATGTTACATTTTTTTGGTATCTGTTTTAAACCGATTAACCATTTTAGTTTAATTGAATATCCCATTTTATATATTCTGCAAAATCTGATTAGCCTTTTCTAGATCTTTCATAATTTGACATCCAGTATTATTTCTCTGTAGTATTTAATCTTCCCTTTTTCTTTTCTATACTTAATGATCCCTGACTTGGATATTATTTAAAAGTAAATTTTGCTTTCACCCATTTCTAATCAAGGTCAGTGACCTCTGAACTCTTCTGTTTCTGCTCTACCTTTTCCAAGGTATGTGACCAAACTGAAAACAATATTCAAGGTGATGATGTACCAAATTATTGATACAAGCTTAATGCCATTATAATATTTTCTGTATTATTCACTGAACAGCTCCAGTCCACATACTGATCCTGGGGCAGCCTGCTATTAACCTCTTTTCACAGAGAGAATTGCCTATTTCTTCTCACACTTTGCTTCCTATCTCTTAAACAGTTTTTAATTCATATCAGAACTTCACCTCTGACACTGTGATTGTTGCCAAGTTCCCTTAATGACCTCTTCTGACAGGCTTTTATCACAATTTGTTGGGAAGTCTAAGTAAATTACATCTACCAGTTCTCCTTTTATTGCTATATTGTTAACTATTCCAAAGAATTCTAACACGTTAGAAAATAATTTACCCTTGCACAACATGCTGGATTGTCCCCGTCGTACTTATGGAAGAGCTTTAAAGCACGCTCATGTTTTTCTGAATTCTTTTTCCTTGATCCTCCAGAGAGGCTTAATTTTAGTGTTTTATTTATATCATTCTTAGATGGAGGCTGATAGTATTAGAAAGATAAGCAGGAGTAACTGGAATTTGGAGATCAATATCGGTAATATCAGGGCCCAGACTTTTCAGCATTACTCTAGGTGTTCTTAATTATGTACGTTTGCATGAGCCTAGAATATGTGCATAAATACTGGGTATCTGTTCTTGAATGGCGTATTAATTGTGTGTGCATGGCTACTTAAATGCCTTTCTGACCTTGTGCATGTACATCTATCGGTACTTTGCACATGTCTATCAGTTAGCTTCATGTAAATGTATGTGCAAAATCATATTCCCTTATCTAAATATCTGTCCCCAGAGTTTAGTAGGGAACTTTAGTTTTGTAATGGTTTACTGAGGAAAATTTAGCAGGTTGATTTCTTCATCTGACCTAACCTTTGTAAACCATTACAGCCAGGGCAGGGATCCAGCTGAGCGGGGTCCCGCAGCACTGCTCTCCCACGGCAGCGGCCACCCCCCCGCGGCTGTCCCTGGCTGCCCTGCCCCGCTGCAATTTAAACAGTCAAAAAAAAAATTGCAAAGTGCAGACATGTATAAAAGACGAAAAAAAACAACAACAAAAAAACCACGGGGGCAGCCAATTTTTTTTTTTTTTTTGGCTTGGAGCGGCAAAAAACCTAGAGCCAGCCCTGCTTTCCAAAGCCTCCCCTTGTGCAGTTTGTCACTGCCACATAATTTTCCTCTTAACTTTGAAGCCTTTATTGTGATCACTAGCAAAGTCAAACATTTGTTGTTTTAATATGCTATATATCTAACTATGCTCCTTTTCTAGCTGTCACTAGCCCTTTGTCTGTCCATTCTCCAGTGGTTGGTTGGATTGTGAGATCATGTTCTAATCAGATTATGGCCTGTCCTTTTATCAGACCTCCTTTAAAAAAATACAGATAATATAACTAAGATGTTCAAGTAAACCAAACCCATTTCATGAACCTGTCCTAACATTTTTTTTACTTTCATTTTTGTGGCATTAATTGGTAACAGTTATAAAAAGTCATAAGGAGATTATTGTGAAAGATCTTGAAGTAAGAAGGTTTAAGGTTCTATTGAAGTTAAAAGTTTTTTTTTTGTTAATGAAACTTCTGCATAAATTATTCATGGGATACCATAGTGCATGAATAATTCAAGCTGTATCTTTAATTAGACACATTAAAGAAAGTTCAATAGCAGCCTATTGGTGCTTTAATGATCTAGAAGCAGATCAGATTTGAAACACAAAACACTTGCTCAAAGTAAAATTAGCAGATAATTATTAAACATCTCATTGTAATTGAACTCCTATCTGTACTGTTTATACCCACAAACATACAATTCATTATTATGTATAGTGTATATGAAATGCCAATAAAATGGAGTCCAACAATGAGATTTTTAATGAAAATACAGTGGCATTTATAGGCTGTTACTAGAACCAGAAAAATGAGCCATGAATAATAAGCTTTTGAGACCTAACAGTGCAAAATAATGGAATATTGTATATCAGTACATCATAACCATGGCTGGTTACTGTTAATTTTTGAAAGTTTGCATAAAGAAATATCCTCATTACTGGAGTCTTGACCTTCTTGGTTTTGCTCTAATATAGTCTGAGGTGTTTGGGTTAAGATCAGTGTCAGTATCAAAATCATATAGTCAGAATATGTTTGTCTTGTCTTAAAACAGTAAGAAAAGAAAATTTAAAATAACCGATCTGTGTAGGCATAGAAATGCCAGAAATTAGATCTAGCCACTAGATCACAATGCAAACAACAGATCAGTGTACTGGTGATTTTTTCCCCTTTGCGGTGCCTGGAACACTGGTCAACTCAGGAACAAGGGAAAATCAAAGTAAACATATTTTTCATACCATTTCTATATATTCTATGGCTGCTGATATATCATCAGAGTATCCATTTTCCAGAGGCAGGTGCCCCACATCTAATATTCCAGACCCTCTAGTGCATGTTCCAACAGGGTATTGCAAAGCAACAGTAGCAGATCTTTTGGAAAGTCACCCAAATTTAACTGAAAAGGCTAAGCAGAGAAAGCAGAGGTGAGAAGAAAATATTCAAAAGAATATGTACATCTACGGAGGAGGAGTGTTACAATGCTTCACCTCAAATTTGTCTCTAGAGCCCCCCCAATGTTTGAAGCATAATCCAAGTGTAGTGTGATATGAGTTTTCATTATAACTGCTCTATGAGGCTAATGATATGGCTATGGTTAGGCTGCTCTTGTTGGAAGTATTGGAATCAGTCAGTGGGAAGGGTTGGGGATTCGGAGATATTAGCAAAGAACACTAGAAGCCAACCCGGTCTCCTTCAGGTGATGTAGTGCCCAGAGCTCAGTCTGGAGGCCATGGACATTCTTGCAGATAGTCTTGTCTTTAGGAGTGTAGCAGGGCTTGGGGATCTAGGAGCTGTGCTGTCAATGCCTTCCTTCTAGCAGCTTCCCTGCACCTCCCCAATGCTGTATGATGGTGTGTGATGAGGAAACAAAATACCTTTATGCTGAGCGATCACTATTAAACTTGCCAAGAATCCCTGTGGCACTGATTGGGAGAAAGCTTGCCTCTGCGTCCTAGCCTCACACCACTCTCTCTGAAGAGTGCGTAGAGTGCATATCGTGGTGATAACACACCACATTTGTGTTTACCCTATACCCAGCTTCATTCTATTACTCATTTCCATTCATGCTGGAGGAGGCAATGATCAGGTCACCTAAAGGGGAAAACAAAATTATAGTCATTCCTTGCATTTCTCAGCCTATGTGTGTAGTTGGTAAATTCTATTAAAACTATTTCCCGAAAGGCAAAATGTTCCATATTCCTGGAAGCAACTGACAGCTATACTAGGGAAAGTTTTTACAAGTGCTGCTTCAACAGTCAGATGAAAAAATAGTTACTCAAGTAAAATTTTATTGACAAAGCTTTATGGAATTTTTTTACACCTTCTGGTACTGCCTTCAATTTACTGCCTGCCATGGAACAGAAGATTGGCATTGGTAACATCTGATGTTTTGTACCTTCTTTCTGCATGGATAGACATTTTTAACCTACGCTTGCTTGTTTTATTGAAATGTTCCAGCAGTTCTTTAAAACCTAATACACTAGTAAATCAATAATCACAGAAAAAGCCTAGGTTTCTACACTGGTTACATCAACAAGAAAAAGACTTTTAGGCTGACAGCTCATATTTCTTTAGGCCTTGCTTATTTTTTCTTTGACTTTTGGAAAAATAATGCACTTGATTTTAAAAGTGAAATTAAATTAATTATGATTAATGCAGTAATATTACTATTGGCAAAATTACCTCCATGCCAACTGTCTTCCGATGCTATCTGATTGAAGACTCGGAAGCTATTTTGCTCTGCATTGCTACAACCTGCTACAAAGTAGAGACATGCTGTGCTTTCTCAGAAAATTTGCTTTTGTTGTTGTTTTCAGAGTACAATAATTTGAGTTTAAGAAAGTTCATATTTGTTCCTTGAATGTGGTAACATACCAATCTATGTGCCAGATTTCACCAGCGTATTCTAGCTACATTGCACTGCTTCAGTGACACCGAAAAACTGCAAATTCAGTCCAGCTGAGCCAAGTTTGTGACACCAGAACAGCAAAAGCATCTGAAGCATGCCAGTAAATCTGGCTTCTGATAATGTCAACCATTTTTTTTGGTGTCTTGTGGGTTGGAGTGAGAAGAGAGAATGACATCAACGCATCTTAAACCAGTCCTTTCCTATCTTTGTATGTATCTCATATTAATATTTGTGGTTATTGTGTGGATTTAGGATAATGTCTAGATCAAGGCTTGTACAAGTTTGATACTAATTTCACATGATTATATAAATGATCTGGCCAATAGCATATCCTTTCTCTTGGGGGAGGAAAATCATTGTCACTTCAGATACAGAAATAAACATTTTTGTCACTATTAATTTTAAGAAATCAGAATTTAATCCAGTTATTTGAAGAGCAGGAAAATAATAGTGCATTTTGAGCCTGGCTGACTAACCTCCCTCTCCCATTCTCTCTCATATCTATGCCTTCAGGAAAACCAGTTCATCACTGGTTGATCAAAGATGTTAGTTTTCTAGGTCAGAACCTTTTTTCTTTTTCTGTAGTTTTGATCCACGACATGAGCAAGATGAGGTGATCTGTGTCACTAATGCTCCAGCTGGCATAGCCTCTCAAGCCAAAATAACTGCTAAAGCATCAAAATACATTTTCAGTAAAATGCATCTGCAGGGAGAGTATGTATGTAATATAGTGTAAGATCTTGGCATCCTTCGTGCCTGAAAGGTGGCTGTTTCCCCCATTTTTTTCCTTTTGTCATCATGTTATAAGTTTTAGCTTTAAATAAAAAGCATGTAAATGTGGTGCTTCTTAGTAGGTTCAGCAGAATTAGCTGTTCCAATACATTTGTACAGTGAGGGGGCTCCATGAAGACTATATTGTAGTTAGCAGTAAAACATATGTTACATGAAGGATTTTTGTAGTCTCAGTTGATTGCTTTATCTTCACAGAATGTATCAAAGATCAGGTTGTCAAGAAAACATGAACAAACTGTAACCTGATAGCTTGTTTGAACGCAAACACATTTATTTGGCTCTAGAAGCCATATAAACTGTAAAATTGTCTGCTATTCCATATATCTGATTGTTAAGTTGTAGGTAATTCTCTAGGTAGTACTAGCAATTAGGAAGTTGTACATATTTGATGCCGTTTGATAAAATACTTAATATTATGTGCATAATTTAGAAAGTGATGAGATTCTTGGAGATAATATCTAGTGTGTGTGCTTGGTAAAATCACCAGCTTTGCCCTAACTTTCTGTTGTCCACTCCTATAAGTTAAGTGTGCTTTTGTGCTTAAAGGATTTCTCAGAATTGACGCACTATCTAGTTTTCTCAGTCATAATTGCTTGTGTCCTTATCGTTTGATCCTGATATTCAGCTGTTCTGTGCTGCATGGTTGGCACATGGTAGTCTTAAAGCAGTCGCATTGGGTCACAGAACAATCACCTCTGTTTAGGAACCCTCTGGTGGCGCAGATCTGGCATAGTATTTCATACTTTCTCCCTCTATTTGCCTGAGTAAGGGGCCATGGCTGCAGGAGAAGAAGGTGAGGCCAGGGATTCATTATGCAATGGTAATTATCACAGTTCAGGGCAGCTGCATCTGTATTGGGCCCTTGCAATGATCAGAAAAAGAGATGGTCCTAGGCATGTGCAAAAAGAGCACCATTTTGTCAGTGGTGCTGTCTTGGTGACCAGATCTCTCTGGCAAAGAATAGTTTACCTAAGTCTATCGGTAGAGAACAGTTATTTGATGATTTTTGCCCTCTGTTTTTGATTTGTTAGACAAAAGTCTGTTTGTGAACCAATCTGCTCATTATTCAATGAATGTGTGTGAACAAGCTTCAGTGGCATGCATTGGATAGAGATCAGAACGTGGTATGTCAAAATTTGTTTTTTTCATACACCAAAAAACAATTTTTTTTCTGGTTATTTACCCATCTCTTCTCAGGAGTAAGGGCCGTAAAGTGTGTTTACAAAGAGGAAGGATGGTCTAGTGATTACGGAAGTAGGGCATGGAAGACCTCTGTTCAAGTTCCTCCCTTGGTACTGTCTTCTTGTGTGACCTTGGGCTCGTCACATAGCCACTCTGTGTCCCATCTGTAACACGAGGATAACAATACTTCTCTACCTATCAGTTGTGTTGTGAGGAATAAATGGTAAAGACTGTGAGGTGCTCAGATAGCGTTTTTTTATGACCTGTTAAGGATGAGAAGATTGAGGAAAGCAGCACCGTATTGCCAGCCCTTGCATGTCCTTTAAAAATAAGACTGGCACTGGCCAAGTCCATTAAGGTTGAATTCCACTTTCCAGTGAATTTCTATTGACTTCAGTAGAGCTATGACAAGTTGACACCAGCTGAGGATCTGCCCCAGAAACTTTAACATTTCATAAATGGGGAATAACTAACTCTGTGTTTGAACAGTAATAGACAACTCTTCAGCTCTTGAGGCCAGATTCTCATTTACACTACATTCACATCGATTATGGCCTCTTTACACTTAGAGTGGTAAAAGAACACAGATGAGAATAGGTCTTTAGAGTTCACGTTTTATTGGGATAAGTATCCAAAAGTTCTGAATTTTGTTCAGAGCATGAAAACCTCTGACTATAAATAACAAGAAACTGTGTGAGGATACTGCAGCTTATCTCCTTTGGCAACATATTGCATTGCTGTCACACACACCTATTTAAGAAAGACTTCTGAAAATATACATCGACTTATTTTTCAGCTTCTGGACTATTTAATAGAAGTGGGCTGAGAAATGAAGTTGAAATCATGATCCAGTTTGTGTAAAACTGAGTTTGCTTTGAGGCAGACACAAAGAAAGATTTGACCTATGGTGATTGGGCCCAGGAGTGCACACACAGAAGGTGATGACTTTTGGGGAAAAAACAAACTAGCTTCCTGGAAAGGGAAAATGCACTGGGTGTTCTGGGTCTAAATGAGTCCAAGGCTGGGTGCCAAGAGCTGCTTGGCTCCCTTAAAGAATGTAAGTTGGCTTGTTCTTTCCTATAATTCAAGGGGGAAGCCCATCTAACTTAATTTGTAGTGAAGCATAAGATTAGATAAGCATAAGATTAGCGGGAGGGGTAGCTCAGTGGTTTGAGCATTGGCCTGCTAAACTCAGGGTTGTGAGTTCCCTCCTTGAGGGGGCCACTTAAGGATCTGGGGCAAAAATCTGTCAGGGGACAGTACTTGGTCCTGCTAGTGAAGGCAGGGGACTGGACTCAATGACCTTTCAAGGTCTTTCCAGTTCTAGGAGTTTGGCATATCTCCATTTATTTTATTTTTTTATTTTATTTTTTTTAGATTGGGCAAATTATGCTTCTAGTCTATTTGTTGTTCTGAACTTACTTTCTCTAATGCTTTGTCCTATTGGCCAATATGAATATGCTTGTTTTAGAAAGGTGGTTGGTAACTATATCACTGGCCACAGGTCCCCCATGTGGGCACCAGAACCCATTTGGGCCTGTTCAGTAATGAATAGATGACACAGACAATGCTGTACCTGATCCTAAACTAAAGTAATGGAATGAGACCTGGCATCTGAGGGTGTGCACTGAGAAACCAGAAAGGGGACAGAGTTGCAACTAGCCCTGGACACTGAGTATCTCTAGGTTAAGGTTACACACTGAAGAATAATGGTTGAGACCATTCTACCTTTCATACTTTCAGAAATCTGCGCTAGGGGAAGCGAGAGGAGATGGCTATCAGACACTGCTCACTGGAAGATTCCAAGAGCTCCAGGAAGCTGTGCAGAATATGCAGAGGTCACCCAAAGAAGTAGCCATCAACTTTATTCTACACTTGCTTTTAATCAGTTACTGATTATTCTACACTTGCTTTTAATCAGTTACTGATACTTTTATTTTACAGCAAAAAGCTTCAGGAAATAGAGGAAGGCTGTACTTAGTTTCACTTTTAAATGTTCTTTTGTGTCTCTCTTCCCCCACTCTTTAATGGAAAAACAAAGTGTATTCAATCTAAACCTAGATTTAGATAGTACAAAATGATGATGATGTGTAGGCATTTGTATCTAAAATTGCATTGTATTGTCTTAGTAATCAAAAGATGTATCTGTATGAAAAAGATCTTCATACATAACCTTATTTCCAAGGTTTTTTGCTTTGATTCATTTGTTCTTTATTCATTTGATCCATATGTGAATACCTAAGAATTTCCCTGCAGACATAACTACCCCTGTTTCTGTTTACAAGTGTCAGCTTATCCAGTGCATGTTTACTGTTTCTAATAATAATGCATTGACATTTCATTTCTAAATTGTCCAAATACCTTAACTGCTTTATTGTGTTCAATATTAACTGAAAATAAATATGTAGAACAGTATACATAAAAGAAGGAAGTTTCTTTTCTCTCTCAGAAAAAGAACAGGACTATTTTCAAGGAATGTAAATGGAACCAAGTATTGAAAAATGACATGGAGCAAAAGGTAGGCAAGACAAGCCTACAATAAAAACAGAGAAATTCTTTGGGAACAAGGGTATGCAATATATGAGGAAAACAGTACTGTGGGGCATAACTCAAAATACAAATACAATAGAGAACCTTGAGGCTATAATGTAAATAGATTGAAAATGATACATTAGAAGATATAATTGTGCCTACTGTGGCAAATTGCCGGCACTACTATGATGGGTCCCGCACTTTCTCTTCTTGGGGGGGGGGGGGGGGTTCAGGGTGCCATTTCTTGCCCCTGAACTGGGGTAACAGCTATCCTACTAGTATCCCAGGGAAGGGGAGTGGAGAGGGAGGGACCCAGGCCCACCCTCTACTCCGGGTCCCAGCCCAGGGGCCCTATGATAGCAGGTGAACCACTTGTACCAGTGATTCTTTCCCCTGGGCTACTTCCCTCTCCTGACCTTCAGCTTGTGGGGCTTCCTGCCTTCCCTCTGCACAAGCCAGGTGTCCCTTTACCTAGGATCTTGGTCGTCTTAGCCCGCTGCAGCACTTCTCAAAACTCTCCTCTGCTTTCCTTCGAACTGCTCTTTGTTCCACCACCAAACCACTCTGCTCCAACTCCTCCTCTGGCTGATTGAAGCAGGGGGATTTTATCAGGTGACTGGCTTCAGGTGCTCTAATTGGTTTCAGGTGCTTTTAATTAATCTACAGGGAATAAGGCTTCTCCTCATCCTAGATCACTCTCCTGCTGCCTTCTGGCCATGCTGTATCACATATCCTCCCCCCTGCTCAACACCATGGGGTTGGGCAACTTGGGACGAGAGGCAATGCTTTCGTGACAAGCCATCTGCGTTGCCGTGTTGGCTTCCAGCCCTATGCTGTACTCGGAAATGAAAAGGTTGCAGAGATAGGAACCATCTAGTCACTCTTGCATTCTTCTCCTTGTTTCTGTGCATCCACTGGAGCGGGGCGTGGTCTGTCACCAGGGTAAATTGCCACTCCAGTAGGTAGTAACGGAGAGTTTCCATGGCCCATTTTATTGCCAGACATTCCTTTTCAACGACGGCGTACTTTTGTTCCCTGGGGAGGAGCTTCCGGCTGAGGTACAGGATCGGGTGTTCCTCCTCCCCTGCCATCTGCGAAAGGACGGCTCCTAGCCCTACCTCCGAGGCATCTGTTTGTAGAACGAATTCTTTCTTGAAGTCTGGGGCTATGAGTACAGGATGGCAGCAAAGGGCTGTCCTTAAATCTGTGAATGCCTCTTCTGCTGCATCAGACCACTTTACTATCTCAGGGCCCCGAGCCTTTATCAGGTCAGTGAATGGCCCTGCTCTTGTGGCAAAATGAGGGATGAATCTCTGATAGTACCCTACTAACCCGAGAAATGCTCTGACCTGCTTTTTACGGATTGGCCGAGGCCAATCTTGTATTGCCTCCACTTTGTTCCATTGGAGTTTTACCAAACCTCTCCCTACTACATACCCAAGGTATCTGGCTTCAGCTAGTCCTATCACGCACTTGAGAGGGTTGGCAGTGAGGCCAGCCTTCCTCAGGGTGTCTAGTACTGCTTCTACTTTTACTAGGTGCGTTTCCCAGTCAGGGCTATGGATGACTATATTGTCTAAATAGGCAGTGGCATACCTGGCATGGGGTCGCAACAGTTTATCCATAAGTCGTTGGAATGTTGCTGGGGCCCCATGGAGTCCGAAAGGGAGGACAGTGTATTGGAACAGGCCATCAGGTGTAGAGAAAGCTGTCTTCTCCTTGGTGTTCTTGGCCAGGGGAATTGGCCAATATCCTTTAGTCAGGTCCAGAGTGGTTAGGTATTGGGCCTTGCCTAACTGATCAACTAGCTCGTTGACACGTGGTATTGGATAGGCATCGAATTGGGATACTTCATTCAACTTCCGGAATTCATTACAAAACCTCCAGGTGCCGTCAGGCTTGGGTACTAAGACAATAGGACTGGACCACTGGCTGTGGGATTCTTCAATAACCCCAAGTTCCAACATCTTCTTCACTTCTGTCCTAATTTCCTCTCTTTTAGCTTCCGGTATCCGGTATGGTCTTATCGTCACCCTTATTCCGGGCCTGGTGACAATATGATGTTGGACCAGTGTTGTACGGCCCGGCTGTGTACAGAACACATCTTGGTTCTGTTGGATCATATCAATGACCTCTGTTCATTGTTCTGGGGCTAACTCGGGATAGCCTCACCTGCCCCTGTCGGTTGTCCGTCTGGGATGGAGCTCTCCAAATGACCAGGCACGTCTCTCGGTCACGCCAGGGCTTCAGCAAGTTTACATGGTAGATCTGCTCTGGTCTTCGGCGGTCTGGTTGTCTGACCTTATAGTCCACTTCCCCAATGGCTTCCACTACCTCATACGGCCCATGCCAGCTGGCTAGGAGTTTGCTTTCTGCTGTTGGCACTAGCACCATCACCCGTTCTCCTGGCTGAAATTTCCGTACTTTCGCCTGGCGGTTGTAATATGTTTGCTGGGTCTCTTGTGCTTTTTCCAAATGTTCCCGTACTATAGGGGTTACTCGAGCTATTCGCTCTCTCATCTATGTCACGTGTTCAATGACATTCTTTCCTGGGTTGGGTTGTTCTTCCCAATCCTCCTTGGCGATGTCTAATATTCCGCGTGGGTGGCGTCCGTATAGTAGCTCAAAGGGAGAGAAACCTGTGGACGCCTGGGGGACTTCCCGTATTGCAAACATTAGGTATGGCAGAAGGGTATCCCAGTCTTTTCCATCCTGTGCTACCACCTTCCGGATCATACCTTTAAGGGTGCGGTTAAACCGCTCGACCAGGCCGTCTGGTTGAGGATGGTAGACTGAGGTCCTTATGGCATGGATGTGGAGCAGGGTACATAAGTCCTTCATTAATTTTGACATGAAAGGGGTTCCTTGGTCAGTCAGGATCTCCTTAGGGATGCCCACTCTGGCAAAAACCTGGAGTAGTTCTTTTGCTATTGCCTTGGATGTGGGGTTTCTTAAAGGAATGGCTTCTGGATACCGTGTGGCATAGTCAAGGATGACTAGTACATTTCGGTGACCCCATGCTGATCTTTCCAGCGGGCCCACAAGGTCCATGGCTATCCTTTCGAACAGGACTTCAATAATAGGCAAAGATACTAATGGGGGCCCGCAAGTGAGGTCAAGGGCTATGCAACTGGCATTCTGGGCAGGAGGCACAATAGCGTTGGACCTCCGCACGTATTCCTGGCCAATAAAACCTTCTTAGGACTCTATCCAGTGTCTTGTGTATTCCTAGATGTCCCCCAAATAAATGACTGTGAGCTAGCTCTAGTACTGCTCTTGTGTGTTTCCATGGGACTAAGAGCTGCTCTACTTCTTCCCCTCGGATCTGCACTATTCGGTACAACAGATCACGTTTGATCACATAATACGGCCCCGGGCCTTTGGTCTTTCCTTCCACCGGTATGCCATTTACTTCCACTACCTCCTCCCTCACATTCGCATATAGTGGGTCATTGGCTTGGTCCTGCCTGAAATTCTCTCGGGCGGTACTGATCTGACCTAATTCCAGGGGGCCTATTTCTACTTTGCCCCCTGGGTTGCCCCTACTTGGGCTAGGAACTGACTCCAAGTCCTCACTGGCCTGAATTGTCTCCTGGCCTCCTGAACGGGTTCACTTACCAACAAGGGAGGCTTTCTGGTTCTCTGCTAGAATCCTGGTCCCTAGCTTTTTATCTGCCCTCCTTTCCCGCCTAGACTTTCGGGGTTTCCCGGGGGATGAGAATAGCTCTGGGGCAAATTCAGCAAAAATTGGGGTGAAGCTATCTGTAGGTGCCTCCATTTCAGCCCGGGGGTTGCTACCCTCCCTTGGCTCTACTGGGGGGAGTAAGTTCTCAAACCCAGGGAAGTCCCTACCAATTAAGACCGGGTAGGGGAGCCTAGGGACCACCGCTGCAGTTACCCTGGTAGTGTTCCCCTGGATCTCAATCCGTACTGGGATTGTGGGGTAGAAATTTACACTGCCATGAACGCATGTTACCCCTGTGGTTTTGGCCTGGGTTAGTTGGTCTTGCCCCACCAACTTCCCCAAGACCAGCGTGACAGCACTCCCGGAATCTACTAATGCTGTGGTCACAATACCATTCATTTTTACTGACCTTGCATACCCATGTGGGGTCATTGCGACCCCTATTAGGCCACATTGTTCCCCAGGATCCCCCAGATTGCACTGCATAGGCTCTTCCCTGTTGGGGCATTGGGCTGCTATATGCCCCAATTCCCCACACTCGTAACACCGACCCCTTATCCCGGTTACCGCCCTCTGCCTGGGGCTATTTGGTCAGCCCCCCCAGCCCTCTCTTCCCAAACCCCCAGGTCCCTTCTTGGACTCGGGCCATTCCTCAATGTCTTTCCTCCCAGTTATAGTTCTCCTGTAGTTCTCAGCGGTCCGGGACCTTGGGTTTGGGGCTGGCTTCCTGGATTGCCGTGTTTCACCCCTTGGGGTCTGGAACAGTTCACGGGCTGCTAGCTGTCTTTCCACGAGGGAGACCAACTCATCATAGGTGGAGGGGTCATTCTGGCCAACCCAAGCCCGGAGGCCTGGTGGTAGCCCCCTCATATACCGGTCCAGTACCAGGAGCTCCATCATCTTCTCAGAGCTGAGGGCCTCAGGGCGCAGCCATTTCCAGGTCAGGTGGATCAGGTCAAACAATTGCGATCTGGGTGTTTTGTCCTCTGTATACTGCCACTCGTGGAACCTCTGGGCTCGCAATGCCGTAGTTACTCCGGATCTGGCCAGGATCTCTGCCTTCAGCTGGGGGTAATCTGCTGCAGTCTCTGCGGCCATATCGTAGTATACCTTCTGGGCCTCCCCACACAGGAACGGGGCAAGGATACCGGACCACTGGTCTTGGGGCCAGGCCTCTCGCAGGGCTGCTCTCTCAAAAGCCAGGAGGTATGCCTCCATATCATCCTCCCGTGTCATTTTCTGTAGGCAGTGGCTGGCCTGTATAGTCCGGGTCCCATCACCGTTCTGGCTTCGCTCCATAAGGGCCTTCATCTGGTTCACCAGCTCCTGCAGCAGGGCTCGGTCCTGGGCAGCCTGACTCATCAACAGACGATTAGTCCCTTGCTGTGCCCTAGTCGCCTCCTGTTGGGCGGTTGCTTGTACCCGGGTAGCCTCCTGCTGGGCCGCAGTGGCTTGTATTAGGGCCTTGATTACATCATTCATCTTAAGGACTGGATTGTTTTGGCTAACCCTGGTTTAAGTCCCCAGCGTGGAGATCCCACCCCGACACCACGTGCGGCAAATTGCCAGCACTACTATGATGGGTTCCGCACTGTCTCTTCTTGTGGGGGGGGTTTCAGGGTGCCATTTCTTGCCCCTGAACTGGGGTAACAGCTATCCTACTAGTATCCCAGGGAAGGGGAGTGGAGAGGGAGGGGCCCTAGTACCAGTGATTCTTTCCCCTGGGCTACTTCCCTCTCCTGACCTTCAGCTTGTGGGGCTTCCTGCCTTCCCTCTGCACAAGCCAGGTGTCCCTTTACCTAGGATCTTGGTCGTCTTAGCCCGCTGCAGCACTTCTCAAAACTCTCCTCCACTTTCCTTCGAACTGCTCCCTGCTCCACCACCAATCCACTCTGCTCCAACTCCTCCTCACTCCGCTCCAGCTCCTCCTCTGGCTGATTGAAGCAGGGGGATTTTATCAGGTGACTGGCTTCAGGTGCTCTAATTGGTTTCAGGTGCTTTTAATTAATCTACAGGAAATAAGGCTTCTCATCCTAGATCACTCTCCTGCTGCCTTCTGGCTATGCTGTATCACACTACAATTAAGAAGTTTAAAGGGCTTTATAAGCAATACACAATAGCAGAGAACAGAAATAAAGTGACACTGCAGATAGGGTTTACAAAATGCAGAAGTGTCAAACGTCTAGCCTGCTTTCGTGTATTTTTGTGCACCTGTAGGATATAAGATTTCATTTAAAATCAAATGTTTCTAGTTCTTTGTTACTCCCAACACAGTGTCATCGTCCTGAGGCTTCAGATAATCTGAAACAATGGCTGAGTCGTGAACTCCTTTCCTATCCAATATTTCCTTTAGAATGTTAATTCTGAAGCTTAGTGATGACACGTTGAATGTCAACATAATCTGTTTAATTGCTGATCATTTTATTGAATGAAATGAAGGGAGTAGGGAGTAAAAGAGTGAAGCCTCCACTAGATGGGGCAAATTGGAGTTGCTGCAAGGTAGGAAATACAGAATGTTATTGAAGTGCTATTGAAATGTGAAAGGTGAATTTTCACAAGTCAATAGTCATTCATCAGAGGTCTGAACTGGAAGGGTAATAGAATTTATAGGCAGGGCTGGTGGCAACCTTCATAAAAAGTAGAACTAATACCTCCCTTTATAAGATCCTGTTTTCAGTTATTTATAATTTTGCCAATCTATTTCAGCTGAAATTTTACATCTACCTCCTCCTAAATTTTTGGGGGAAAATAGCCAAAATGGCTCAGCCATTTCCAAGAGCAAGGCAAGCGAAAAATGTTGGTTTACCCAGATTAAAAACTTCTGGCAACTTTTTTTTTCTCCGCCCCCCCAAATATTCCAGTGTGTCCATGCGTTGGAGCTGCGATTTGAAATTTGGTAGGATGGTGCCTTTTTGTCAGGGATATACTTTGTGCTGTCCTGTGAAAATCAGCCCATATTACAAGCCTTTGAAAAATTAGTTTGCACTTGCTCAGATGACTTAGATTTTAGCAGATAAATTCCCTAAAGATTCCATCCACACTGAGCATGCTCCTGCCTGGGACTAAGTAGGATGTTCCCTGCAATACCAGCTCTTGGTTACTGTGTACTATGCTGAATTCAGGTCCAAACACTGGAACTGGGAGCAGGGAGATGATCTCTGTGCTCTCAATGACTCCCCTCACCCTCCCAACCCCCCTCCCCCATCTGAGGAGGAAGCTCTCTGATTTGCATGCAAAGGGGGTAAGACCCAAATATGAGGGCAGGAAGAGTAAATGAGGTCAAAAAGTTGAGGGACATGGGAGAAAGTGAGGCTGGAGGCTCATGGGGGGGAAAAGAGTGGAATTGGGAGTTAGGGTGAAAGGGTGGAGACAGAGACGAGTTAGGAAGGATAGTGGAACTCAGAGTGGGATGGGGTGAGGAGAGAGGGGGAATAGATCTGATCAGGCATTGGGATGTGAGGGGGAAATTTGGATTGGTTGGAGATGACTGGAATGAGGCGCTTGGGGTGGAGGGAGATGACAGTGAGATTGGATGTAGAGCTTGGGGAGGGAGATTAATGGGGTTTAGGAGTTTTGGTGGAATGAAGGGGCAATAGGATGCCAGGATGTGGGGTGGGGATGGGAGGCAAGTTGAATTGGATGCCAGAAAGAGGAGGGACTAGGACTGGCTCAGCAAGAAGATTGGGGGAAAAGGAGCTGGGTCGAGGCAGGGGTAATTAAAAATGACTGGGCAAGGAAACTGGAATTCGGATGAAAAGCTTGAGGAGTGGAGACTGACTGGCTAGGTGAGGAGAGTGGGAATGGGTTAAGGAGCCAGGCAGAGGAAGACATGGGCAGGTTGTAGGAGATGGGGAGAACCATGCTTGGGAGGAATGAGCAGAAGAATCTGTGCACACTTTTCTCTCCCGAGCCTGGAATGAAAACCATGATTCCCGAGTCTCACCATTTCTCTGCTGCCAGCAAAGATCTGTGAAACCCACTTGCCAAGTGTATCATCCCCTTCTAGTGCTTATCCACATAGCAGTAGTAGGTTAGCATCCTCTATCAGTCTGTTAGCTCAAATGGCAGAGGTGTAGTGTTTGTTTGACTTTGCAATCTTACTAATGTTCTTTTAACAGTTTTTGTGTCCAATATTAATATCTGCTTTTATATAACTGAAGGTTTCTTAAATGCTCCCATTATGTATTCTATATAAGGGCTATATGATTTACTACAGCATTTAACAGTTAATTAATTATGTTTCTTGAGCAATAATACTAGTTACCTCCTGCAGGGTTGAAAGAATTAATAGATGCATATCTTGTAATTAATTGTGAATTAAAACCATTGTCAAGACACAAGCACAGTTCAGTAAAAGTGAAAATTATATGTTTGTGTAGTCTCTTCCAGATCTCCTGGAGATATGCTGTCTTAAGATGATAAAAGAAAATAATATAATAAAGTACATTGATTAAGAACATTACATGTGAGGCTCTGAGTGTGGAAAGCAATTTGGGTGAAAGTGATTCTGAAATGATACATTTTGCTATTCTAATGAAAGGAAGGAGTAACAGCAGGAGAATAACAATGGACCTCAAAAAAGGAGACTTTAACCAACTCAGAACTAGTAGGCAAGGTCCCCATGGAACAAAATCTAAGGAATAAAAGAGTTCAGGAAAGCTGCCAGTTTCTCAGGGACAACATTAAAGGCACAATTACAAACTATCCTGATGTGAAGGAAAGATGGGAAGAATATGAAGATGCCAATATGGCACCATCAGGGGCTCTTTAATTACCTCATAATTAAAGAGGAATCCTACAAAAAGTGAAAACAAAGACCAGTTGCTAAGGAGGAGTACAAAAGAATATGCACAGGCATACAGGGACAAAATCAGAAAGGCTAAGGCACAATATGAGTTACACCTAGCAAGGGACATAAGTCAATAAGAGATTCTTTAAATACATTAGAAGCTAGAGAAAGATGAAGAAAAGTGCAGGTCCTCTATTTAGTAGAGAAGGAGAGTTAATAGATGACATCAAGAAGGCTGAGATGTTCAATGCCTATTTTGTTTCAGCTGTCATTAAAAAGGTTGATGGGACAGTCAACACAATATTAACAATAGGGGGGAAGGAACTCAAGCCAAAATAGCTCAAGAACTGGTTAAAGAATATTTTGAAAAGTTAGATTTACATCCGCAAGGCCTGATAAAATTCATCCTAGGATACTTAAAGAACTTGTTGAAGCAACCTCAGAACTTTTAGCAATTATCTTTGAGAACTCATGTAGGACATGTGAGGTCCCAGAAGACTAGAGGAGGGCAAACATAGAACCTACTTTTAAAAAGGGGAACAAAGAGGTCCCAGAGAATTATAGACCAATCAGCAAAACTTCAATACCTGGGAAAATACTGGAGTAAATTATTAAACAATCAGTTTGTAAGAACTGGGAGGATAACAGGGTTATAAGAGACAGCTAGCATGTATTTGTCAATTATGGCAAACCAACTTAATTTCCTTCTTTGACAGGGTTACTGGCCTAATGTATGGGTGGAGGGGAGAAACAGTAAAGGTGATATATCTTCATTTTAGTAAAGCTTTGACATGGTACCGTATGACATTCTCAAAACAAACTAGGGAAGTGTGGTCTAGGTGAAATTACCATAAAGTGGGTAAACTGGCTGGAAAAACCACTATCAGAATAATTATCAATGGTTCCCTGTCAAAATGGGTATGCATATCTAGTAGAGTCTCATAGGGGTCAGTCCTGAGTCTGGTATTCAATATTTTCATTAAAGATTGGATGACTGAGTGGAGAGTATACTCATAAAATTTGTAAATGACACCAAGCTGGGAAGGGTTGCAGACACTTTGGAGGACAGGATTAAAATTCAAAATGATCTTGACAAATTAGAGAATTGGTCTGAAATCAAAAGAGGAAATTCAGTGAAGAGAAGTGCAAAGTACTTCACTTAGGAAGGAAAAATCAAATGCCCAGCTACAAAATGGGGAATAACTGGTTAAGTGGTAGTTCTGCTGTAAAAGATCTGGAGGGTTATAGTGGATCACAGATTAACTCATTCAGTGTGATACAGTTGAAAAAAAGGCTAGTATTCTGGAGTGTATTAACAGTGGTGTAATATGTAAGGTACAGAAGGTAATTGTCCCACTCTACTCTGGACTGGAGAGGCCTCAGCTGGAGTACAGTGTCCAGTTCTGGGCACCACACTTTAGGAAAGATTTGGATAAATTGGAAAAAGTTCAGAGAACAAAAAAAATAACAGGATTAGAAAACCAACTGGGTATGCTTAGTCTTGAGAAAAGAAGACTGAGAGTTGACCTAATAGCAGTCTTCAAATACGTTAAGAGCTGTTATAAAGAAGACTCTGATCAATTGTTTTCCATGTCCACTGAAGGTAGATCAAGAAGTAATGGACTTAATCTGCAGCCAGGGAGATTTAGGTCAGGATATTAGAAAAACTTTCCAACTATGAATAGTTAATTTCTGGAATAGGCTTCATAGGGAGGATGTGGAATCCCCATCAATGGAGGTTTTTAAAAATAGGCTTCACAAACACCTGTCAGGTGTAATCTAGGTTTAGCCAGTCCTGGTTCTTATGTGGTAAATGATTGTTGTTCTCATTGGAACATAAAAATGGCCATATTGGGTCAGACCAATGTTCCACCTAGCCCAGTATCCTATCTTCCAACAATGGCCAATCCGGGGAGAATAAACAGGCAATCATAGAGTGATCCATCCCCTTTTTTGGGAGTCAGGGGCTAAGGATAGCCAGAGCATGGGGTTGCATCCTTGACCATCTTGGCTAATAGGTTCATGGTACATCAATAGCTATCTAATTCTTTTTTGAACCCCATTATAGTTTTGGCCTTCACAATATCCCCTGGCAATATGTTCCACACAATGGCTGTGTGATGTGTAGAAGTACTTACTTTTGTTTGTTTTAAACCTACTGCCTATTGGGTGAACCCTGGGTCTTGTGATCTGTGAAGGAGTAAATAACACTTTCTCCATTATTTATCATTATTTTATAGATCTCTATCATATGTTCCCTTTAGTCATCTCTTTTCCAAGCTGAAAATCCTCAGACTGTCTTGGGGAGGCCCTGAGTGGATAGAAGTAGGGATAGTTCCTTTTGTGCTAGTAATCTCAAAGTTTCATTAAGCAATTACAAAACTTAGGAGTAAGACTGTCTGTGTCCACCTCCTCCCTTTCTCTCCCCCACACTCGCTGGGTTTCTTCTAGTGTCCTGTTTTGTTCCTGTCCTGTAGCCCATTTCAAAAGTGGTATGTTACAGGAGTATGTCACTAGAGTAGGGCGGACAAGGAGGCAGGATTCCTGGGTTCTACTATCCGCTCTGCCATTGGCTCACCATGGGAATTTTGGATAAATGTCTTTGCATCTCAGATTCTCTATCTGTAAAATGAGGGCAAGGATATTCCTCTGAAATTGTCACTGGCTGTGTCTGATTATGAAAAAGTACGTATATCCAATGGAGGTGAAAAATAGATTCTCCAGTCCTTCAACTCTCCTCTGTGCGGCACACATAGATTAAACTGATTACTAAAGACAGTGGTACAAACAATACAATTCAACATGCAAAAAACACACACACATCCCAAGTGCATACAATACAACAATCAATAAAAGGCAGTGCTGTTAAACCTAGAAAGCTCTTTGGGCCTGTCATCCCCCATGAAGACTTAAATTAGACATTTCGGGGATCTGTATCTTCTTTGTCTCCAATGGAGCAAATAAACTCTGACCACAGTAAATCAAACAAATGTGAAATGTCCAATAAACAATATTTTGTATGTCATAAAGTACCATTACCTGTCGCTAAAGTGATCCATAAGAACAGGGGAACTGAAAAATGCTGGGCATGAACAGTGGGCATGAAATCAGGAGTTTTAGGTGTTCAAAAATACAGGATTATGCCCTGTTCATAGTCTTTTTTTTTTTTTTTTCCAATAGCAAAAACTATATAGTCAATGTTACATCAACATTTTCACCATGACCGCCTGTTTTTTACATGCTTGAACTTTCAGAACAATTATTTTTTGCCTGAAGTTTTCCATGGTGGAATTATTGGTTCATATGTGCTTTATCAAGTGCGCTACATTTGAGTTTGCCATACATACAGGAGTTAATTTTACCATGAGAGTTGCAGCTAGCATCATAGGTTTCCAAAGCAGCCAAAGGTATTACTGCTCATGGATGAAACTTGAGTGTTTAAATTGTAAACTCTGTGTGTGTGTGTGTGTGTGTGTGTGTGTGTGTGTGTGTGTGTGTGTGTGTATACACACAGATATAGATATAGACACACACACACACATATATATAGATATAGATAAAAAATATAAATTTCACCTAATGAAAGGACCTATCCAGAACAAGCCCAATTCAGTTTTTTAAAAGAGGCTTGTCACCATTGTAATTTATTGAAAACAAGAGAAAAATACATTCCACTTCACCCTTTTCTGGGTTATACAAGTGTAAGTGCTACATTCTGGCCTTACCCATCAACTTTGTAAAGGTGGCAATGACTCCACAAAGTGCAAGGCAGTGCAGCATCAGATGCTATGTTTTTGGAAGCCTTTATAAAGGAGTAAAATGGTCAGTGGCTCAACAACTCCTTCCCCCAACTCTGAACATAAGAATGGCCCTACTGGGTCAGACCAAAGGTCCATCTAGCCCAGTATCCTGTCTTCCAAAGACATCTGGGCACCCTAGGCCAGTGCCAGGGGAATGAACAGAACAGGTAATCATCAAGTGATCCATCCCCTGTCGCTCATTCCTAGCTTCTGGCAAACAGAGGCTAGGGACACCATTCCTGCCCATCCTGGCTAATAGCCATTGATCTAGTTCTCTGGAATTTTATAATAGGCTATGATATAATTAAATGGGGTATCAGAATGAATCAATTGGCTATATTGCATGTCAGATTAGAACATACATTTCTCAAATGTTCTATTTTATGCATTCAATTAATATTGTACTTCAGGTATTTAAGATGAACTTCTAATAAATTTAAACACTTATTGATATGCTACAATAAGATTTTTTTTCCCCACAGCACAAATTGTATCATGATTTGTATATAATGCTTTATGTCTATTGACCATTTTATTTCTTGAGAGTACTGTCTAGGTCTAAACCTGCAATCAATCTGCATAGAAAATCTTATTGGCTTCAACGAGAGATCTGAGCACAAAAACATTTCCGGGTCAGACCCATATATGGGGACAGATCCTTAGCTATTCCCAGGTGAAAAGCTGTTTGGTTTCTCACTGTTTCCTGATTTTTTTTCCCCCCTCTTCTTGGTATTCTCCTCTTAGCGCATCTTATTTTATTCAATCTTGAGAACCTATTTTGAAGATAGAAATGGATTATTCACTTCTCAACCAGCCCGTTTGCTCCTTTTTATTTGAAGTAGAGCACAGTAGTTGAATTATATTACTACAAGAAGGGCAGTGTCAGTGAAACATGACTGTCTGCAAGTGACACTAGCTAGCTTTCAAAATGACAATTTTGAATTCAGTGAAAAATTCAGGAGTCAAAAATACTATTTCATATGAATTAGCATTTCAAACCAGATGCATTGTGTCTAGGGCAGACAATAGTTTTAAATCATCATCAATTTATTTACTATTTTAATGTCTTTTGGCATGGCTGTAGCAATTTTCTTTTTTATTAAGAGATACTTCCAATCCTCATGCTTTTGAACATAGATATTTCAAACAGTAGGTCACGAATCATTCAAAGCTATGATTTAAACTAATAGTATTTAACGAAAAAGTTTTCTTGTGTAGTATTTGTTAGCCAGATTCACTGAAGGATGCAATAAATCTTGTTAACTAAACTTTGTACTAACCATTAAATTAACATGCTCCACAAATTTTATTATTGAACAAATCTTTAGAGTCATTACCTTATCATGAATCATTCTATGTCAAATTTTCCTTTTTGCTGCTTAGGAATAGCAGTCTTTACTTTAATGTTTTTTTAAGCTATCATTCTGCCACTATGCAAAATAATTAGTCAGTGCCAGATCCCAGAACATGCAGTTGCTCCTTTTAACTCCCCATTGTCACTTAGATACGAAGAGAAATGTATATGAAGGCACTCACTCTTGAGAGTTACAGGGGATATACTGAACTGCACAGATAAGCAATTACTGCACTTTCCAACCTCCAGCTTTTTAGGGGTCAGCGTAGTCCTTGATGCTGATCATATTCTTTTCCATCAACTTTGTTTCATTTTCTAGATATTTTGCTGTGTTGGAGTTATCTTATCTGTCAGTTTAGATTCCACTTCAGATGACTGGCTTTTTCAGCGAGACAAAGTCTTTGAAGGAAGGGTCCTATGCCCATCTCTTGATGATCCTGTTCTGAAAGCAGAACACCAAATGATGCATTTTAAAAGTGTTTTAGGTGCATGTTTTTTTTGTTTTGTTTTTTTTACTACCGTACCCAAATCACTGCTTTCTAGAGAGAGATTTATATTAAAGTGCTATTTGGGGCTGCATTTAATGATCTGTTTGTGGGTTGGTGCAAGTACTTGTACTAGGAAAGATGCTCTTTTGATTAAGACACTGGACTGGGATTTAGAAGTTGTGTGTTCCTTTCCTGGCTCTGCCACATCATTCGTGTGGAACTAGGGCAAGTCACTTAATCTCTGTGCTATTATTGGTGTTGGTAATACTTTCCTAGTTCACAAGTGTGGGCAAAATTCAAACTGAAATCTCAGATGTTACTAATAGCTAATTTAGACTCCATTGCTTTGTATGTATAGTTGGGATTATGTTTTCCAATGTGCATTACTTTGCCCAGTCACCCAGTTTTGTGAAATCTTTGTAACTCTTCATATGCAGCTTTGAACTTAACTATCTTGAATCATTTTGTAACAGCTGTAAAATTTTCCTCCTCACTGTTTCGCCCCTTTTCCAGATCATTAAGGTATACATATAGTGTGAGCTTTCCTATTATAGTCTGTTTAAAAAGTATCCAGGCAGTTTGCAGGCATTTCACTTGGGTGACTATTCCTTTTTATGTGTGTTTAACCAGCCTTATTCTTGGGTAGTTCCCCTTGAAGAAAAATGCTTCTGTGGTGGGTTTCTTTAATATTTTTCTTCCTACAAGGATGTTAAATTTAATTGCATTATGGTTCTTATTACCGAACTCTTTGAGGAATGTTTACCTCTTGGACCAGATCCTGTACACCACTTAAATCAAAAATTGCCTCTCGCCATGTGGGTTCCAGGACTAGCTGCTCCAAGAAGCAGTCATTAATGCTGCCTACTCTCTGAATCCTGTCCTGAGGTGTTATGTCCCCAGTCAATATGAGAATAGTTGAAATCCCCCTTTATTTCTGGGTTTTTTGTCACCCCTCTAATCTCACTGAGCATTTCACAATTACTTGTCACCATCTTGGTCAGGTGTTGGTAGTATATTCCTGCTGCTAATCTCTTATTATTCAAGCATGGAATTTCTACCATTGTGATCCTATCTGTTTGATTCCTTTAAGATTTTTACTATATTTGACTCTGCTTTCTTTCACATTTTAATTCTACTCCCCCACTAGCACGACCTACTCTGTCATTCCTGTGTGTTTTGCACCCTGGTATTACCATGTCCCATTGATTATCATTCCACCAAGTTTTTGTGATGCCTATTATATCAATACACTAATTTAATAACAGACATTTAATTTTGCCCATCTTAGTATTTAGACTTCTAGCATTTGTATACAAGCACTTATACAATTTTGTCAATATTTAGTTGTCTGCCTTCTTGTGATGTAATTGAATGGAACTCTCTTGTTTGACTGTTTCTCTTCAGTTCCTGCCTGTACATTATCAATGTCTATTCTCTACTCTTTATTAGGATATACAGTGTCCCTTTTAATAAATCCTCCCATAAGGGATGCACCTGTCTAAACAGTGTGCTCCTCCACACCTGTAGGCTTTTCCCCCAGCCCTGAGTTTACAAACTCCTCTATGACCTTTTTAATTCTACATTTAATTCTACAGCAATTTGGTTCTATTTTGGTTTAGGTGAAGTCCATCCTGCCTTTATAGGCTCCTCCTTTTCCCCAGAAGGTTCCCCAGGTCCTAATATATCTAAATCCCTTCTCTAAATACCATTGTCCCATCAACGCATGAGACCCTGTAGTTTTGCGTGTCTAACTGGCCTTGACAAGCATTTCAGAGATTGTTACCATCAAGTCCTAAACAATAATCTCTTTCCTAGCATCTTCTCCAGGGCCTCTCTCCTAGCTTTTCTTATGTCACTGACCACCAGCTCCTCCCCAGCACTGCACATAAAGCTGTCTACATATCTCAAGAGGTCTGCAACCCACCAGGCAATTAACCATGCGGTTTAGCCAGTCATCACAATCCAATTATCTGTATCTCTAATAAATCAAATCCCCCATAACTATTACCTGTCTTTTCCTAATAACTGGGGTTTCCTCCCCCAGATGGGTATCATCAGTCTGAGAGGATACCATGACATCGTTTGGAAGGAAGGTCCCAATGATGGGACTGTTTCCCTCTACTCCAGCTTGTGATCTCCTTCCCTGAGACTTTCATCCTCCTCAACAGCACAGAGGCTATCAGACTGGGGATAGGACCACTCTACTAAGTCCTGGAAAGTCTCTCCCTTAGCTCCTCCAATTAAGAAACTGTTGTCTCAAGAGTCCATACTCTGTCTTTGAGAACCATGAGTGGCTTGCAGCAAATGCACACACACAAGCCACTGCCCACAAAGGAAGTAGTCATACGTGCTGTATTTAGTGCAGTAAACTAGATAGCCCTCATTCTGTTGCTGGAGTTCTGCCTGCATTATTTTTACTCTTGCTGGGTTTGGTTTTTTGTTCTTTTGTATGTTGTTTTTTTTTTTATCCCGATGGGGGGTGGTTATTGGCTTAAGTTTAGAGAATGTCAGTTAAGTGTATCTGGCTCTCATGCTTCCTTACAAAACTCTCCTGTTTGCTTAGGAGCTGGCTTTTTAAGCCCCTCTTCTCTCCGAGTTAGCCCTGCTCCCTCATCAAGTGATCCTAAAAGGGTTAGAGATCAAAGGATAGCAGGCT
Source organism: Macrochelys suwanniensis (assembly GCA_033296515.1). Lineage (NCBI taxonomy): Eukaryota > Metazoa > Chordata > Testudines > Chelydridae > Macrochelys > Macrochelys suwanniensis. Next base: position 47,432,629 of record CM065780.1, read on the forward strand.
AGAGCCTTGTTAGGAAGCACTCAGCCTTGCTTGAGGCACACTGCCTCCCAAAACAGACCACACTATAAACTTTAATCAAGCAGGCACAAAAACAAATAGACAGATGACCAACTCACCCCAAGGGTCACATAGTCACTTCTCACCTGGAGAACTCCCTCACAAAACTCACCTGTTTGCTGCTCCTGTTCACTAGCTCCCTCGATGGGATGATGTTAAGAACATGCATACCCTCTGACTGTTCTGCATCTGTGCCCTGGATATGGTACTTCAATCTCCAGAGCTGTCAGTCTTGCTTTTTTTCCTTCACAAGCACTAAAAAGAAAAGAAAATGTCATTTCCTTAAAACATGTAGAGTACAATGTTGTTAATATTCTACAGTGGTTGGCAATGTAATAAGTCTGCTGACAAAAGAGTTTGGTTTGGCGGAATCTGCAGAGTCAGTGAAATGGAAACTCAAAGGACTCAGTGGAACAGTAAGATATTAAAGTATGCAAACAGAAAGACAAAATTTAAATTGAATAACTCAAATTATCTTTAAATAAAAAAAAAGAGGAAATACTGTCAGGTTGAAAGTAAAAATAAGGGTTTTTCCCTTCTCCTATAGAACAGTTTCAATGTTTCAATGACAGTGTTTGGTTTTAGAAAATATTCCAATTCATCAAAAGTAAAGTGCATAGCAGTAAGAGTTGGCAAAAACTTGTTAGATTGGTTGACCTATCCCCTGGCCTGTAACTCTTCATTTTCTAGTGCTTTGTACAATCTAGTTTAAGTGTCCCACCAGTTGCCAGGGGAATTCATTCCACAGGAAAGCTCATTGTCAGGAAGTTTCTAATGACAGTCAGTCTAATAATCCATGTCATCATTTCAAATAATAATTTATATTTGCTTTGTTTGTCAAGATTTTTTTTCATACTGAAATGCACAATGGGGTTTTTGTTTGGTTTTTAAGTTTGTGTAAAATCCATTGTCATTGAGATCCAAACACAAGGTATACTTTTCCTCTATGTTCAGATCAAAACTTTTGCATTCATATTGCTTAGAAATGTCCTGCTTTCTAGATCTATTTGACACTTACAAAGCAAACTATGTTTGAAAAACATGGATTCAGAACTTTTAAAATGATCCATGTTTAAATCTGATTTTTGAGGAAGCACGTTTAGATTTTTTTTCCAGTGTTTTTAATTAATGCATTTGAGATCCTGTCACACCAGAGGTTTATAGCACTGCTTTATTAGTGTCTCTTGTCTGCATGTGCAAGGTAGAACATTACAAAGGAGCCTGCCATGTAGACTGCTCCTTAAAGACAAATACAGTTTTAGTCCCTAGGCTCTCCTTTGCCTTGGCAACTCAAATTTCCCCTGGCCTTTTCGCTCCTACTCATATTTAATTTTCTTTTCACTATTATTCTTACTTGTCTTTCAGTACTACTGCTTCTGAAGTTTCTCCTTCCCAATGATGTGTGTTTCAGATTATTTTTACCTCAATGTCTTACTTTGCATTGGTTCCAGGTGTAGGGTGACCATATTTCCCAAAGGGAAAATGGGACACTGCCTGGGGCTAGCCCAAGCCCCCCGTCCCTGTGCTGGCGGTTGCTGCTCCCCACAGCCCTCCCTTACCTCCCCAGCGCAGGGCTGACATCACCACTCACTCCCTCCACATGTTCCACCGCACCCCATTTTTTTGACAAAAGTGGGCAGTTGTCCCATTTGCTTTTGCCAACTTGATCTGTTGGCAAAAGCAAACAGGACAAATGCCCGTTTTTGACAAAAAAGTTAGGACAGCTCAGACAGGGCTTAAAAAAGGGACTGTCCTGGCCAAAATGGGGCATATGGTCACCCTATCCAGGTGAGGTCTCTAACAGTAAAAGACTCATGCATTTATATACTCCTATATGACACCTAAGATCTGTATCTCCTTTCACACTGGTATAAATCAGGAGAAATTACATTGATATCAATTGTGTTAACTCTAGGCAAAGTGAGAGCCTAGGCTCCTAATTATTTATTTCACTCAAATTACCTGTACACAGATCAAGTTAGCTGAAGACATAACTTTGGTAAAAGAGAAAAAAAACTAGGGGATGTATTTTTAAACTGCAAATATCACCTTGTGCTTTAGATGTTTATATCTCATAAAACTGTGGTTTTATAATTTTTGTTTCAAATATTTTCCTTGTGAAATAAATCAATATATCATTCCATACTGTATAATTACTGACATTTTTTGTGTGGATTCTGTTCATTCTATTCTTTTTTTTCATATAGGATTTTATTGATTTTTATTTTCATTCTTGGATGAATTAATGGATTTCTTCAAAACTACTGTGTGCTTACTAACTTTGGGGGCAAGTAATAGAACAGAAATAGCATATGTTCATATGAAAACATGAATACTGGTAATTTTAAGGTAAATGCAACTTGAACTACTAACTTGTAGTGGCAATACAATTCCACTGAAGTGGCAATTCCACTGAAGAAGTCATCTCATGAAGAGACACTAATTTCTGGATGGGAGTGTGGGCTAGTGGTTTTAGATAGCCTTGCTAAACACAGATTTTACATTAATTCTGAAAGGCATTGTGGCTAAGGGCTGGTCCACACTAGGGAGGGGGATCGATCTAAGATACGCAACTTCAGCTATGTGAATAACATAGCTGAAGTCGAATATCTTAGATCGATTTTTAAAAGTACTTACCCCGGTCCACACGGCAGCAGGCAGGCTCCCCCGTCAACAGCGCTTCCTCCGCTCGCCGAGCTGGAGTTCCGGTGTCGACAGGGAGCGCTTCTGGGATCGATCACTACCCGCCGAATCGGGCGGGTAGTGTGGACGTAGCCTGAGAGATGGGTTCTACCCCCAACTATGTCAGAAGTGACCTTTTGCAACTTCTCAGTTATCTTCTTTGTAAAATGATGCTTTCCTTCCTTCTGTGACCTCTTGATCAATAGTAGGGGCTATGAACATCAGAAACTAAGCACCAGTTAGTGAAACAACGAAGACTAAAACTCATGGTCTTTATGCTGGCTTCCAACCTTGTGCATCTTTCTTCAGGTCTAAGGAGGATGGCAGCTGCTGTTGCTGCATTCTGTCTGGATACCTAGTAGCATTTGGGAATATGCTCAATACAGTTGGCATGTAAAAGGCTCTGGGAGACTGGTATGTGCTCTGTGCAGATGGATGTTTGGAAATTTTATCAGCAAAGCTCTAACAAAGTTTATGCCCCTCTGTACATTGGCCAAACCAGACTGTCTTTATGCAAAAGAATAAATGGACACATCTGACATCGGGAATCATAACATTCAAAAACCAGTAAGAGAATACTTCAATCTCTCTGGTCACTCAGTAACAGACCTAAAAATGGCAATTCTGCACCAAAAAAATTTCAAAAACAGACTCCAACAAGAAACTGCTGAACTGGAATTAATTTGCAAACTGGATACCATCAAATTAGGCTTGAATAAAGACTGGGAGTGGCTGGGTCATTATACAAACTGAAATCTACTTCCCCATGCTAAGTTTTCCCCCTACTGTTACTCACATCTTCTTGTCAACTGAAATGAGCCATCCTGATTATCACTACAAAAGTTTTTTTTCCTCCTGCTGATAATAGCTCACCTTAATTGATCAGTCTCTTAGGGTACGTCTATACTTACCCGCCGCATTGGAGGAGTCCAATCGATCTCCTGGGTTCGATTTATCGCATCTTGTCTAGACGCGATAAATCGAACCCGGAAGTGCTCCCCCCGTCAACGCCGGTAATCCTGCTCCACGAACGGAGCAGGCGGAGTCGACAGGGGAGCCTGTGCGCCGCCGTGTGGACCAGCGGTGAGTACTTTGAAGTTCGAAATAAGATACTTTGACTTCAGCTACGTTATTCACATAGCTGAAGTCACGTATCTTAGTTCGAACTTGGGGGGTAGGGTGGACCAGCCCTTAGAGTTGGTATGGCAACCCCCATCTTTTCATGGTTGTGTGTGTGTGTGTGTGTGTCGTCCTACTGTATGTTCCACTCTATGCATCTGATAAAGTGGGTTCTAGCCCACAAAAGCTTATGCCCAAATAAATTTTAGTCTCCAAGTACTCCTTGTTCTTTTTGCGGATACAGACTAACACGGCTACCACTCTGAAACTTGTCAACAAATCTTCTGTTTCTCTAACAAAAACAGAAACTGATTTAATTTTCAGCAAGCTTTTTGTTGATGATAAAAAAATTTGTTTTGGTAAAAATGGTTTAGGAAAAAAATTGAAAACTTTTTTCAGACCTTCCAATGAAAAATAATCAGTCTTCAGTCACCTCTACTTATAATTCTGCCAAAACAAGGTGGATTTTCATGTAACCTACAAAAGGTACTCTGCCAACTATCTGCACAAAAAACACCACAATGCTAAAACTCTTCAAAGAAACAGAAGACATTTTTGACATTGACAAAACTACCTACTTTCCCTTCAGCTATTTAAAAAAAATTAGGTTAACTCTTTCATCTGAAGCCTTTCACGCATAAAAAAGTTCAGCCTCAGACACATATCTGGCATGAAAAAGTATAGCCTGAATTGCTCAAGTTGGGAAGAGTTATAAACAGCTGAAAATGGGTTTATGGAAAGACTTTGGCTACTTAACTTCAAGGGTTCCTAACAGCTCTGCGAAATTATCCTTCCTTTTTGTCAAGTATAGTATTAACAGATTTTTATAAGACTTCAGAATGGAAAATAGGCACAAAAAATCTTTTTTCTTTAATAATCATAAACAAGTGTCATATGCTTGATTTCCCGCCCCGCCCCCCCCGCTTACAAGTAGAGGGTACAATGTGCTGCACACCAATTGGGAGGTTGTTGGTAGTATTGCTACTGCCCTCCAATAGCAGAGCCAGATTTAAACTCTGGCCAGGCTTCTATAACATTCATACTGACAGAAACCGCATTGGACATGTGCTGAGTCATTGCTATTGCCCCACCTCCTTCTTGACTGATTGTACCCAAATTGTGGGCAGTGCCAGCCAGTCCCTGAAGGAGCTATGGTTGCCAGCAGCTTTCAACCAGAATCCAGGTATTGAATCTGACCCTAAAAAGTAGAGGTAATCAATATTTTATTTGTTTCCATCCTTATTTCTCCTATACCTGCTTCTTTCATACTTGATGGGGCATTACCAGACTTAGCTCCTTTAGGCTAGGTCTTAAAGACTGAGAAAGTTATACTGGCACCTTGGTGAGTGAGGTGTGGTGGTTTTTTTTGTTTTGTTTTTTTTTTTTTTGTCCTCAAGGAGGTTTCCTTTAACTGGCTTTGAGTTGTCATACCTCCCATGTCTCTTCTTCCACTCCACTCCATTGCTTCCTTATTATCATACTAATTGATAACTTGTTGGGTGTATAACTGAAGCAAGCAATGAGAATAGTTTGTCTCCCATCTTTCATATATGAGACACTGATTAAGAAAGGTAGGGCAATAAAACATTTTCTACCATATGAATATCAGGTTTTTAAAGTGATCATGGAAGTGCTGGCCTTTTTTACCTTTATGGAGAGTGAATTCGTCTATTAAGCTACAGAACAGGTAAAGTATATGCAGGTTTTCACCCTATTAATGTGTTTCTATCGTCTTAAGGATGAAATGCCATTCTGGGTGATATGGTAGGTCATTTTCCCTGTCCATTCAATTCTTGGCCTCTCTGCGGAGGCAGCATCAGGAGTGACAAATAATTCATTAATAAAGTTGTGGTAGTGACTTGTTTGAAACATACACATAATCACCACAAACACACTGATATCAGCTCACTTTATAGAGGTCACTGAACAATCAGCAAACAATGACAGCTTTTGGTCACACTCAGTCCAGCTAGGCTGAACTACAATCCAAGCCTTTCTTCACCAAGGCAATTTAAATACATCGTGTTGGCAAAGTGTGTGTCACATCTGCCTCTAGGGACTGTTCCATAAGAGAATAATAGCCTATTACGGTTATCACGTGAGGGAGTTTATGCCTTTAACTCAAAAACCAGAGGTTTGTAATATAGCACTAAGATCCCAGACCCAAACCCTGCTGACAATCTATATCAGATCAATTGTTAGATAATTTTTTACTAGTCCACCAAATTATCCAGTGACCTAACAAAAATGGAACTTGAAATTGACTTTCATTTTCAAAAGAGCTACAATCAAGGATTTCAACAGCATGACAACCCCCACCCCCATAAAATATGTAGTCATGGGTGGTTTTTGTTGTTTGAAAATGAGTTTTATTTTAAATATTTAATTAGTTGAACTATTGCAAAAATTAAACTTTTTGCATTGGTGAATGCACTGTAAAGAACATGAAGCTAAGAAAAGAGAGAGAATTTCACGGATACTATAACATGTAAATAATTGATGACAGGATAGGTAACAGTACATTTATAGCATATTACACTAAAATGAAAGCTGTCAATAGTTAAAATTGGTCTATCGTCTCCTGCTACTTATTTACATTTTATGGATTTCATTTTTTAAAAATATCTATTCTGTTGCATGCAAATAGCAGCAAAGGATTTGCTACATTTGCTCTTCATGTTTAATTTTATAAGAAGTCTTATTCTTTCATGATAAAATGTTGTTCCTGAGAGAGGACATATTTTAAAGAGTTGACATCTCATTTGGAGCAGACCCTGTGCCAGTGCACATATTTCAAATGGACTGTTTGAGACTGGTACAGTCATATGTTCAAGCTATAACTTTATAAGTTATTGGAAAACAGGATGTTAAATTGTCTACGTCAATTTTATTTGTGAAATTTGGGCTTTGCCATAAAGAAACTAAGTAATTTATTTCATTATTGGACATCACCTCCTTGACACACTGATTCACTTATTTGTATGCTCACAATTGGCAAATCTACTTCTCCATATCTAACTTTTCTTTCTCCACTCCTGTATTTTCGGACTCTTGCCAATCTCCTCATATCCCAGGGATTACCTGCTATCGATTCAGGTTTTGTAAAGCTAAATCTAATCTCCTTTTAACTGCAAGACTCACTTTGCTGCCATTTATTTTTCTCCATTGTTTCTGATAGAACTTCATCCTCTCTCTCTCACTCAAACTTGCAGTCTCAGGGTCAGCTTTGCCTGGTTGCTTGGATCTTCTTCCTGGGCATTCAAATCTTAGATATGGTGCTCAAGTAAAAAGATCATAGATATCTTAGATTATGACACTTCCTGTCTGCCCCAAGATTTCATACAATAATCATTTTATCACCGCTTACTTTAACTTCTGTAGATTTCCTGAGACCCATCACTCCTGCAAAAATCATGCAGCCAAAATAATCTTGACTACAGATCACTTTCAAGACATTGACAAACTCCTCCTGCATTCAGTGTCTGACATTTCCCCATCTACCTACCTGTTCCACTAGCAATCCCACTGATCTCTTTCTATTCCCCTCTCTGTATCTCTATCTCATGCCACTCCTTCTGTACAAAATATCCTCCCACTCCCATCTTGCCAAAACATCCTTAATGATTTATAACATATAAAACAAAGTTTCAAGGTCATCCCTTCTCAGGGATTCTCAATCTGAGTCTATTTGAATGTATTCTTTGGCTACAAAATGTTTTCAATTGTTGTGTCCTGTGTACTGCTAAATATAATCTGTTTATTACTATTAAATAATATCCCTAAACTAGACCAAAAATTTCTAACATCTCACTCCCCACAGTTTTTCATAAGTCTGGTTACACATCTCAAGTTACTGAAGGCAAAATCTCAATTATAAAGTTATACTGCCAAATATTTTGTTGATTTAAAAGCCATCATAACCAAAAAATCTAGTTTTTTGTGACTGTCAAATAAGAGGGCATTAAAATGCTTTAATTTCTATATGGTAGGATGGGATTTTTAGTGGTCATCCTTTTATGCATGTCCTTGTAAATAATACATCTGGGATTCAAATCATTTTCAATTGTGGGTAGTCTAAATACTAGCTTACATTTTAAGGAAGTCTTTTATTTCTGTTTCTGCTTAGTGCTCTGAAAGCTAAAGGGAAATGACTGTTCACTATCAATAAAGATGTCACAAGTACTGTAGTATTCTGCCTACTGTGGTGAGAAATAAATTGATTTTTAGGTTCTTCTGAGCTAACACCTTGTTGAGTTTGTCTTTCAGAGGATTTAAAATTGAGATGGTTTGCTGTTCCACTTTATCTGATTAGTCAATTTTCACAGCCTTGGCCTTAGTCAACAATTTCTCTGTTAAATTCTTCCATAGCCATGGTAATAAAAATGCAGTTCTACAAAGGCAAAGCCATATCCCTCAGCTCATTGTGGTGGTTGTGTTTTTTAATACTGTTCCTGGTTTTAGAGAGACAAGGTGGGTAAGATCATATCTTTTATTGGACCAACTTTGTTGGTGGGAGAGACAAGCTTTCGAGCCACACAGAACTCTTCTGTCATTCACCACTGTCATAATCACATATGGTTTTGCACTAGGTATGCCTTGTGAGGTATCATTTGAAAAGTCATGATCTGATGAACATTAGTATCCTATTGAATTTTATGTATTATCATTGTATGTGAAGTTATGACTATCTGTATGTCACTGAAATGTTGAGTCTGGGAGACACCCACAGCTAGCCTTTCAGTGGCAACAAAGGAGCAACTAACAGCCCCCAGATATATTTACATCAGGACAAGCCACCCATGTATTGACCGCCCATTAAGAAGAATCTACTCTCCTAGTGGACCCCTTCTGAAGACTCCCAAGAGAGCATGTACACAATGGGGCTGTCTAATCTTCCGTGACACAGCAAGGATCTTTCCCTTTCCAGAACCTGGAAGAGTATAAAACAAGGGGAAATGACATCACCACTTGACTCCTCCCCCCTCCTCCTCCACCTACTCTGAAGACAAGAAGAATGTTTGGAAGAAAAAGACTTTGAATGGGGAGATTGGTCCCAGGCTGAGCAGGGAATTCAGCCTGTGTATTAAGAACTGTGAACTGCTTACAATGCCTCATTGAGTGAGGAAAAAACTGTTTGATTCAACTTCTTAGTCTGAAAGTTTAGGATTTAGAATGCATGTTTACTTTTTATTTCTTATGTTACCATCTCTGACCTTTATGCCTACCACTCATAATCACTTAAATGTAACCATCGAAAGAGATGTTATTTTAACATTTTATCTTTACCAGTGAGTTTGACTAAAGTGCTTGGGGAATCTGCTCAGATTACAAAGTTTGGGGCATGTCCACTATCTTTTGAAGGGGTAGCGAACTAAAGGGGATACAGCAATCCCACTGTCCAGGTTGTACTGTGGGGGAGTGTCACACTCTTGCACCTTTTCTTTCTAATATGGTGGGAACAGCATGGGCACAACTACAGTGCATGCTTCTGGTTTTGTCCTTTTAGTGCAGGAATTTTATTAACATCCAAATCTTTTAGGTTCATCTTTCAACAAAGTAATTATGGCACTTACGGTGTTCAGACGAAGGAAGCCACCCAAGCAAACATTGCAAAATTGCCCATATCCAGTGGATCATGCATTGTAACAAAGTAGTAAATGCTAGATAGAGAATATAGAACTTCCAGTATGAATAGAGCTGTGAGAAACATGGTGTTTTCTCTTCATAGGGTTTTATGGCAATATTTTCTTTGCTTGTGAGTAAACTCGGGACATTTTGTCCTGATGTAAATATAGTTTTGCGTTTGTTTTGCGCTCAAACATTAAAACAAACTCAGTCAAAACTGTTGAATTTTACCTAGTTTCATGTCAAATCCACTGCATGATTCTTGATGGAGATCCTGTTTTATTTCAGAAGCACTGTGGTTTACTGGAATGACTACAGTTATAGGCAGGATCAGGTCCAATTATAGTTCTTCCACTAATTTGCTTGCACTGATCACTAACTTGATACTGTCTTGAGCAAGCCATTTTCCCATTCTATCACAGGGCTTGTCTACACAGCCCATTAGTCCTCATCAGAGGGTATAAGTTTTAGTTTGTACTAGGGTGTCATGGTCTAAGTGGCCTGGGTGGACCTTGTTGGCATGCACTAGAAGTTCCCTAGTGCGCATTAACTTAGTACTGTTTGAAACAGGATTATATTAGCAGGCATTAGCAAACTTTTAGTGTATGCCAGTAGGGTCCACAAAGATCAATTAGTGCAAGACATGCTAGTGCAGACTGAAGTTTGCACTAGTCTAGTGCAGACTAAAATACCCTGTAAACTCTTTGCAAAGTGATGTAAGAAAATTAGGCACCTTACAGAGATCTTGAGAGGACTAGGAGGCCTGACAATGTCCAGTGAAGCCAATGGAAAGATTCCTGTTGACTTCAATGGGTTTTGATCTGGCCCTAAGTAATTAATGTTTTTACAGGGTTTTGAGCAAGTAAATATTTTACAAATGCATTATTAAAACCATTCATTTTTCCAGCTTGCTGAAAAAGTTTGAAGCATGATTCAAGCAGTGATCTCAGTACCAGGCACTTGAATATAGAACAGTGGTTCTCAACCCGCAGCCTGTGGGCTACTTATGGCCCAATCAGCACAGAGCTGCAGCCCATGTGACATCCTCAGGGCCATACAAGTAGTATTGGTGCAGCCCACAATGGTAAATAAGTTGAGAACCACTGCTACAGAACCTGAATCACACATGGTTATATCTGTAAATGCAATAGGATCAGATTCCACACATTATACTAGCCTGAACAAAAGAAATGCAGTGATGTATACACAAAGAACAAGCCAATGTTTCAAGAGCAAGTTACTAGCATGATTTATTTTTGTATTTTGGATTCCATGAAAATCAGCTACTATGCTAAGTTAGTAGTACATCTTGTAAGATTCAGTAATTCACATCCAGAATAAAGAGGATTGTTGAAGTGACCAGAATGATCTGTGTAAACAGACTGTGTCAAGATTGTATGTGAAAATTAATTATGACAATCAATTAGTAATGGACAAGTACTTTTAGACAGGAACAGCTTTTCTTTAAAAAGGAAAGATAATTGTAGTACAAATGTCAACAACAAAAACAAAACTTTGAATTACAGAGCATGCAACTATGAACTCCTGATCTCTCTCACTTCCCGTTGCTTTAAGTGCTATAAGTGGAACTAAAACAGCTAAATAAGAACTGTTCATTCAGAATGAGTCAGGTTTGCAGGATCAGGCACACAAAGCTGTCATGCCTTCTAGATGGTAGTGCTCAGACTCTCTAGCAACATAGATTCTGGTTTTAATTTATAAAATGGAAAATCTTCTTTGATTAGTGGATGAGTCCTTGTAGACATTTAAGGTTTTGTCTGTTTGATTAATCGCCATTTCTCAATGTTGTGTCCAGAATGATTTTACTTTTTTTAAGCAAAGATGTTTTTCCCTAGAAAAAAAATGCTTTGGGAAGTTTAACACAGTCCTTGCATTTCATTTTTTAAACATCCAGTATTAACATCTGATTAACTTCTTATGTAAGTCTTGTTTGTGGCTACAGGTGAGCTCATAGATGTAAATGAATACTTTTTCCTTAACATTTACTTGTAACTCCCTCAAAATAAAAGTGAAATCATGTGGATTTTTACACTATAGAGGGACACTAGTCAAGTATTGAACACTCTTGTATCTCTATAGGACCACAGCAGTTCTGCATGAGTCTTAATAAATTAGCTAAGAATGCTTTTGAATAAAACTATTAATTTACACATTTAATCCATTATAAAATGCTTTTCTAAAGATGCAAGAATGTTTCATTCTTATTAATATTTCAGTTAAGAATGTGGGCAGTAGTTAGTCTCCAGAGGCCATTGTCAGCAGCGTGCAGTCTGTATATCATCTGTCATAAGGAAAGCAGTAGTGTGATGCTTGTAGTACTGAACAGGTTCTACAGACATGCTGGGATGCCACAAACAGCAGGAAACATTCAAGGACTCAATTAGAGGGTAAGTAATCTGTCACTTGGGAAAAGCTTCTAGCCTCAACATTTTGCAGTGCCCACAGTAATTGCTACGTGCAAACAAAAGCAAATTGAACAGCTAGAAAAAAAATCTATTCCAAAGCAAATTGAACATTCCAAATTAACAATTTGTTAGCATTTCGAGGCGGGACAGCTAGGTCAAGAGATTCCATATGCCAGAATGGCCTTAAGAACAATCATAGCAAGCAATCACTTGAGGTCCTGCTCGTCTGTGTGTCTCCTATCCCATGCAACTCATGGGCTGACCATATCTCCCTGGCAGGCAGCACCGCTGGGAAGTAAGTATTATAAATAAACATGCCTTCACCCATATATAAAGATTAGTCACAATAACTTTACTCTTTATATAATGAGGATATCCTTTGTACATCAGAAGATTCCCTTGTATTGGGAGGTGGGTGCCTCACTTGCCCGCTAAAAGAAGTTTCAAGTGTCCTTTACTCCACTGGAGCAATGTAGAGGACACTTGAATGGGAGAGGATCAATCCCTATGGAGAACCTCTCATTAACTTCAATGGTGCAAGATCGAGTTCTTGGGACTTCATCTACAATCCAGTGATGACAATGGAAACATCAGGCTTATAGTTAGGGTTGAAGATATGGCCCACTGTCTTCTCTTTTGGGTGCTGCTATTCCCCAGCTATGTAAGCATTGATTTTAATTATTAAAATTAGACAGATTCTGCTCTCAGGTTTTTAAAGGGATGTAGGTGCTGTTGTGCTCAGTGTTGTAACACCTAAATCTCATTTTCAAAAGGAATTTAGGCCCACAACACCTAAAGCCCTTTAAAAATCTGGGGTCAAGTGATTTAGGAGCATAAGTCCCTTTACAACTGTCACTTCCAAATGTATTGATCCCTCAAGCAGGTGAGGTATTTTGTGGCTCACTCCACCATTTATATATTTGCATTTTTCCAGGTCCCTTGTCATGTTGAATGATTACCTATGGAGTAGAACTGCACTGCTATTTTCTCCATGGAGAGAATACTTCTGCAATGAATGACTCACGTGCAAACTGTCACACTGGATGGCATATGGTATCTTCAGGTATTGTATGGTTTATTGAATAGAGCTGGTGCTAGAGCTTATTAGAATGAGTTTTAAAGTAGTGATACAATCACAAATGATACTGATTAAATGCTTTTTAACTAATAGGTATCTCTTAAAGTGTAACTCCAAACGCTTAACAAGGTCATAACATTTTATAAATATTCAGCTTCTGAACAATCTTTTAAATAAAGGGCAAACTTTTCCAACACACTTTTTCTGCATGAAAATTTTGAACTGCAAGTGTTAATATCTGGATACCGAATTGTTTATTAGGCCTTAAAATATGTATGTTTTAATTTCAAGGCCCATTACATTAGGCAAGAGAATGCAACTAGCCTTGTAGAATCTCTCCGCTTTAGGCTGCAGAAGACATTTTAAAAGAAGCAATAAATCTCTGGAGATCATACCAAAACCTACATAAATGATTTGAAATGGAACTTGTGAAAGGTCATTGAGCCTGAAAATGATGCACTGAATGTCTATTATCAAAACTTTGTAATGATGACCACTTAACCTTTTCATATACTAATATGAAGTTCATAAAGTCCTCCCTTAGAATGACTCCTAAAGCTAAACTAATTCTTATGCTTTCTTACATTTTCTGTCCAGGAATTTGAACATGCAAATATGTACAGAATTTGCACTGTTTTTACTTCTTTTAAATTTTCCATATATTAATTCCAATATGGCCAAAAAACCGTAAACAAATAATATGCCATGAACTGTTTCCCTGCCAAAGGGATACCCTTGATGATTTCCTAAATAGCTATTCAGGGATTCAATAGGAGTTTTTTTTTTCCCACTTCTTTTCCCATGATGTTGAATATCATGAGGACAGACCACTTAAATACCTAGAATTCTATTATATCCTATCTTAAAGGTTTACTAGATCACGATCATCAAAGTAAACACACACCAGTCTTGCGCTGCATATCCAGCTTTGGGAGGTTTAAAGCATTGCAGATTTTCACAAAGCACACCTAAATAAGTGGCTTGTGCTTACAATTCCAAACTTGTTGAAAGTTAGTCATCTAAGGAAAGTGCCTGACTTTCAGCAGGTCTGAGCTGCTGTTGATGTAATGGTAGCTGCAGGTGCTTAGTCCCTTTCAGAGTCAGGCTAATTATTCATGTGCCAAAATGTGCATTCAGACTTGTAACTTTAGGCAAGCAACTATTGACTCTAGATACTGCATAGGTGATTAAAAAACTTGTTCTTGTTCTCCTATTCTGCTTGCATGGGATGCAATTATTGAACTGAAACTTAAAAAGACAGACACATTAGCTCAAAATACCTAGTTGTCGTAGCTCTTCAAGTAACTTTGGCTGAAAACAGTTGTACTGTCATACAAAAGTGTTTCACTGAAAAAAGTATTCTACTAAACTAAACAAGCTTTTAAGCTACTTTGCTAATGTCCATGCTATTTTAGCTGAGCTTCAGAAGGAAAAAAGCCTGCTATCAGCAGAAGCAAGATCTATTAACAGGATTAACTCCACTTTCTATTAAGACAGCATTTAACAGACCAGAAGGAAGTGTAAGATTACCACTTGGATCACAGGGTTGGTGAAAGATAATACTAGAAACTTAATAATGGGAAGAAGTGTAAAAATATTTCTTTCAACCTTTGTCCTTTCTGAAATGTATGGTTCTGACCTGGCTAGTCTAATGTAGGCCATTAGGAGATTCCAACATCACCCGCTCATACCAAAAAGGAAGATAAGAATATATATTAGTCCCATGTTAAAAGTCTGAATTCAGTGGGCTTGGTGTCACAGAATTTTTAAACACAATTTTTTTTCTTCTGTGAAGCTGGCTTTAAAGTTGGAAATAAAATGTGTTTATTAGTTTCAACGGAGACTTTAATGGACCCGGGCTTTTCATTCTCTACCTTGTAGAGATGGTACTGCCTCTGCCAATATCTCTAGCCATCAGCACCCACAATCCCTCTCCCAAAATTACATCCTATGAAGAAAATTGTCTCCAATGTCGAGCCGTTACATTTCCCCCTTGATGGAGTCTGCACTGGCAGTGAGAGGAAGAGTTTTACAGAATTCTGAGACACATCCACAAGACTCCAAAATGCCATTTGGGGCATTGCTCTGAAAATTTCCCCAAAGTTCCTGTTTTGAAGATCTCTGACGGAAACAATGGGAATACTGGTAGGTGTTCCAGGGAATCCCAGAATCCACTAATGCAAAAACAGCAGATAGGGTGGTCATGATTAGATGTGCCAAGTTGTTTGTTTCAAAAGCTTAGTTGCTGTGGGCATGTGTTGCACTAGTGCCAAGACAACTGGTGCAACAGTGAAATCTATGTCCTTAAAGATGCACTTGACTATTTTAAAATACCATCATATTTGCGGGAGGAGGGAGAAATCTATTGGACCTCCCCTTAAAGGTAGTCAGGAAACATCTTCACATTAAGGCTTTAGGATTCCTCTCCACCATGGAGAGAACAGTCTTTGGGGATGGCTCTACACCCTCATCTAACAGTGTAATCCCATAGTGTTTCCCCGCTCCCTCAAGGTTAGGCAACAACAGGCTCAATGAGGAGTCTGGACCCTCTCTGCAGAACCGCTTTGCTAATATGCTTTAATCTCACATGAACGGTATCTGGCCTGAACCAGTTGTGATTAAATGATCATCACTATAGAAAAGATTTTTAAAAAGGAAATTGTATTTGCCACACAGCATGAATGTACATGAGTGTGCAATATTTTTAATGGTGTTAGGGCACTAGAGTCAAGACTACTCAGTGCTCTTAACCTATCAAGGCAAAGATTAAATTCTTTGCCATTCACTAACTGTGACTATCACAGTCAGGTGTCTTACCTCATTGCAGTCAGTGCTTCTGGTTTTTCTGTGTGAAGAAATGCAGTAGGGGTCTTCTTCAGCAACTGCAATAGAAAGTGCAATTAGGACAATTAGTGTTGTAGAGGATGTGTTCCCAAAGGATTTGCAACCAACCAGAATAATCAACTTAAAAATGAAACAACTTGAAAACCTGAAAGCTTTGATTGCAATTCATAGAGCGAAAGTCTAATGGTACAGTAAACGGTTGGTTTTTGAGGAATTTCTGTAATGCCCCCTGGATAGTGCCCTAGATGCTAGTTTTAATGCCCATGAGAGATTTTAGGCATGGAGACATCTTTGGCTAGACACCAACACATCAGAGAGGCTCCTAGCTGGGTTACTGCTCGGATGATAGACATGTATTGAACATTTTTATTGATTTTTTTTTTTTAAGAATGTTTACAGCTAAGGAAGTCTCAAAGTGGAGGATTTATGCTGGAATGCCAGACAGTTTGCATTTATTGGTTCCCTCTGGATATTAGTTTCATTCCTTATTGCAGTTAGTTAATTAAATGATAGTTCAGTGTTAAAGCTATGCAAGGATTCTGTGTGAATTTTTTCATTTAATGTCATTTCTTTAACTGAGGTTATTGACTGTTACAATTTTGCATGTATGGTCTAAAATCTGCTTGTTCTTTTATTAAGAAAACATGTTTTTTCAAACTTTCCCTCAGAGTAGGAAGAGCATTACACTAAATTTAGTTAGGACTAACCTTATCAGGCCCAATATTTAAAAAAAAAACACAAATTGAATATTAAAGCTCCCATTGATTTAAGTGGGAGCATAGTTAGGGCTTGGCTACACTGGCAAGTTTTTTCTATGAAACTAATGTCGAAAAGGAAAAATTGATAAAAACAAAGTTGCCAAAGCATGTCTACATTTGCTCCCTCTGTCGACAGATCATGTCCACATTTGGGGCACCTTTGTCGACAGCGTAAGCAATGGACTATGGGTATGTATCCCACAGTGCTTGGCAACATCATCCGTCGCTAGGCGTTGTGGTAATGCAGAAACAGAGCGCAGCGCATCCTGGGATGTGCAAAATGTACCGCCATGCACCACTTTGTGTTCCACCCCTCCAAAGGTTTCTGGCTTCTTTTCACGCCATTTTTCCAACTGTCATTCTTTTGTAGTGCGCGCCAGCCTCTGCAGTGAGAGGCACTTCTCTCCTATGCACTGTTAGCTATCATCAGTACATCGCGCATGGCAGCACAGTTACTTGCAGAGTTACTCGCAAAGTTAGCAGAGGATGAATCACAGACACCTGAGTGTGATATGGACGGCAGCAACTTATCAGTGTTTTGTGCATTCACAGAGCAGCTGCATACAGTAGATCATTGCTTTTGGGCTAGGGAAACAAGTACTGATTGGTGGGATTGCATTGTCATGATGACCAGTGGGTCCAGAACTTTAGGATGCGTAACGCAACCTTCATGGAGCTATGTGCTGAACTGTCCCCCGACTTGCGGCGCAAGGACTCCAGATTGAGAGCTGCCCTTTCAGTAGGGAAGCATGTTGCAATCGCAGTGTGGAAGCTGGTGAATCCAGACTGCTACCAGTCAGTCACAAATCAATTTGGAGTAGGAAATTCCACTGTTGGGGCTGTATTACTCCAAGCATGCAGGGCAATAAATCACATCCTGCTGCATAGGACCGTGACTCTGGGAAATGTGCATGAAATAGTGGATGGCTTTGCAGAGATGGGTTTCCCTAACTGTGGCGAGGTGGTTGATGGCGCACACATTCCAATTATAGCCACGTGCTGCACTTTGCATAATCTGTGTGAATCTAAGGGTGAAATGTTTGCTCAGGTGTGGAGCACTGAGGCAGAATGCTTCACTGCACAGTTTGACCAGCCCGATGCTAGGGATGTCAGAGGAGCCCAGAGGGCTGCTATTAACATCAGAGAGGCTTTGAGGAAACACTTTGACAATGAGGGGCAGTAACACATGTCTTCTTTGGAGTTGCTTCCCTATTGCATTCATGTACAATTTTGGGGCTCAAGATCCGTGCAACACAATGCTTTAGAAACCTGTTCCCGAGAGTGAATTGATTGCTATACGCTTTTGTAGAACACAGAATAAAAACGCTGTACCATTACATACCTTAGCCTTTATTTATTGTTAAAAAGGGTAAAACTTCACAACTGTGTGTAGCTCCAGCTATCATTGTGCAAGCTGTGAGAGTAATGGGGAAACTCAGGAGTGCTGTGAAGTGAAAAGGAATGTGTGGGCATGGTGGGGGGGGGGTAGGGTTGGCAAAGAATTGTGCATCTGCTGCAGTGGTGCTCGACCATGGATCTGCTCATAGACTTTAAGGTCAGAAGGGACCATTATGATCATCTAGTCTGACCTCCTGCACAATGCAGGCCACAGAATCTCACCCACCCACTCCTGGAATAATCCTCTCACCTATATCTCAGCTACTGAAGTCCTCAAATCATGGTTTAAAGACTTCAAGATGCAGAGAATCCTCCAGTAAGTGACCCATGCCCCCATGCTGCAGAGGAAGGCGAAAAACCTCCAGGGTCTCTGCCAATCTACCCTGGAGGAAAATTCCTTCCCTACAAATATGGCGATCAGCTGAACCCTGAGCACGTGGGCAAGACTCACCAGCCAGACACCCAGGAAAAAGTTCTCTGTAGTAACTTCTAACATCCCATCATTGACCATTGGTCCTATTTACCACTGATGGCAATTAATTGACCTTTGACTAAGATCATGTTATCCCATCAAACCATCCCCTCCATAAATGTATCTAGTTTAATCTTGAAGCCAGATAGGTCTTTTGCCCCCACTGCTTCCCTTGGAAGGCTGTTCCAGAACTTCACTCCTCTTATGGTTAGAAACCTTCATCTAATTTCAAGTCTAAACTTCCTGATGGCCAGTTTATATCCACATTGGTACTGAGCTTCAATAATTCCTCTCCCTCCCTGGTATTTATCGCTCTGATATATTTAAAGAGAGCAATCATATCTCCCCTCAGCCTTCTTTTGGTTAAGGTAAACAAACCAAGCTCCTTGAGTCTCCTTTCATATGACAGGTTTTCCATTCCTCAGATCATCCTAGTGGCCCTTCTTTGTACCTGTTCGTTTGAATTCATCCTTCTTAAACATGGGAGACTAGAACTGCACACACTATTCGAAATGAGGTCTCACCAATGCCTTGTATAACAGCACTAACACCTCCTTATCTCTACTAGAAATACCTCGCCTAATGCATCCCAAGACCGCATTAGCTTTTTTCACGGCCACATCACATTGGCGACTCATAGTCATCCTGTGATCAACCAGGACTCCAAGGTCCTTCTCCTCTTCCGTTACTTCCAACTGATGTGTCCCCAGCTTATAACTAAAATTCTTGTTGTTAATCCCTAAATGCATAACCTTACACTTTTCACTATTAAATTTCATCCTATTACTATTACTCCAGTTTACAAGGTCATCCAGATCTTTCTGTATGATATCCTGATCCTTTTCTGAATTGGCAATACCTCCCAACTTTGTCATCTGCAAATTTTATTAGCACACTCCCACTTTTGGTGCCGAGGTCAGTAATAAAAAGATTAAATAAAATTGGTCCCAAAACTGAACCTTGAGGAACTCCACTAGTAACCGCCTTCCAACCTGACAGTTCACCTTTCAGTATGACCCGCTGTAGTCTCCCTTTTAACCAGTTCCTAATCCACCTCTCAATTTTCATATTGATCCCCATCTTTTCCAATTTTACCAATAATTCCTCATGTGGTACTGTATCAAATGCCTTACTGAAATTGAGGTAGATTAGATCCACTGCGTTTCCTTTTATCTAAAAAGTCTGTTACTTTCTCAAACAAGGAGATCAGATTGTTTTGGCATGATCTACCTTTTGTAAAACCATGTTGTAATTTGTCCCAATTGCCATTGACCTCAATGTCCTTAACTACTTTCTCCTTCAAAATTTTTTCCAAGACCTTGCATACTACAGATGTCAAACTAACAGGCCTGTAGTTACCCGGGTCACTTTTTTTCCCTTTCTTAAAAATAGGAACTATATTAGCTATTCTCCAGTCAAATGGTACAACCCCATAGTTTAGAGATTCATTAAAATTTTTTGCTAATGGGCTTGCAATTTCATGTGCCAGTTTCTTTAATATTCTTGGATGAAGATTATCTGGGCCGCCCAATTTACTCCCATTAAGCTGTTCGAGTTTGGCTTCTACCTTGGATATGGTAATATCTACCCCCACATCCTTATTCCCATTTGCCATGCTGCCACTATCCCTAAGCTCCTCATTAGCCTCATTAAAGACTGAGGCAAAGTATTTGTTTAGATATTGGGCCATGCCTAGATTATCCTTAACCTCCACTCCTTCCTCAGTGTTTAGCGGTCCCACTTCTTCTTTCTTTGTTTTCTTCCTATTTATATGGCTATAAAACCTTTTACTATTTGTTTTAATTCCCTTTGCAAGGTCCAATTCTACATGACTTTTAGCCTGTCTCACTTTATCCCTACATGCTCTGACCTCAATAAGGTAGGTTTCTTTGCTGATCCCTCCCATCTTCCACTCCTTGTATGCTTTCTGTTTTTCCTTAATCACCTCTCTGAGATGCTTGCTCATCCAGTTTGGTCTAAAACTCCTGCCTATGAATTGTTTCCCCTTTCTTGGGATACAGGCTTCTGATAGCTTCTGCAACTTTAACTTGAAATAATCCCAGGCCTCATCCGCCTTTAGATCCACAAATTCTTTAGTTCAATCCACTTCCCTAACTAATTTCCTTAATTTATTAAAGTTAGCCCTTTTGAGATCAAAAACCCTAGTCTCAGATTTATTTATGTTTATCCTTCCATTTAGTTTGAATTCAATTAGCTCAATGATGACTCGAGCCAAGGTTGTCCCCTACAACCATTTCTTCAATGAGGTCCTCACTACTCACCAAAACCAAATCTAAAATGGCATCCCCCCTTGTTGGTTCAGCAACTACTTCATGAAGGAATTCATCAGCTATCACATCTAGGAAAATCTGAGCCTTATTATTATTACTAGCACTTGTTCTCCAATCTATATCTGGGAAGTTGAAGTCTCCCATGATCACACAGTTCCCATTAGTATTTACTTCCTTAAAAACATTAAAGAGGTCTCTATCCATATCGGATCCCGGTGGTCTACAGCACACCTCAAGCACTATCCCAGGGAAGGTTCTAGTAGTTTTCTTCCCCAGTGTGATTTTTGCCCAGACAGACTGTCTTATCCATTCCATCACTTTATTTCTTCACAGTCTACCTCCTCATTGATATACAATGCTACTCCCCCACCTTTACCTTTATTTCTGTCTTTCCTAAACGGCACATACCCTTCAATACCTGTACTCCAGTCATGACTACTATTCCACCATGTTTCAGTTATTCCTATAATATCTGGTTTCACTTCCTGGACCAGTAGCTCTAATTCCTCCATTTTGTTACCTAGGCTCCTCGCATTGGTGTACAAACATCTTAATTTTTGCTGTTTGGCCTCACTCACATTCTTTACCCAATTTGGTATGGACATTGTACTGCTAGTATGACCTATTAGACTAGTATCCACTCTGCCCTTCTTCCTTATGTCCATTCTCATACCCCCAGCTATATCCTTTCTTACTTCGTTTTCTTCCCTCTCAATGTTAAAATCCGGCGTGGAGATTACCTGGACATCTCCCAACCATCTCCCCCCGCTCTGTCTGATCCTCCATGACATGTGGGAGCATAGTTTACCTGAAAACTCATATTAGCTGAAATGGGAATGTCTTATGCCCACATTTTAGTCAGCAATCAGATACTGGTTTAGATAGCGCAGGAGTTCAGCTAATAGAAGGGTCCAATAGACTCAGCAGGAATTGAGAAGAGGAGTCCAAGGAAGAGAGTTCCAGGGAATAAGCCAAAGAGCTGAAGATATGAGTAAACTAGCCAATAGCACTCTTCATATGTTGAAGGCCCTTAGGCACTGAAGCCAGTGTATGCTAAGTACTTCAGTGCAGAAAGTTTGCTGTAAACATTTTTTTAAAAATCAATAATGATCAATAGCTGCCTGTCATCCTAGCAAAAGCACAGCTATGAGCAACACAGGAGTTTTAGGCTTGTGCTCACATAAGATTCACTCAGTGGCAAACATGGTAAGTATCCTATGATTATTAAGGTGTAAAAAGTTAGAGTAAGTGTAACACTCTAGTAGGAGTTGTTGGCCTAAACTGTTCATCACAGTCAACAATGTTACCTTTCATTTTACTATTTTAATTACACTTGCAAATTAAAATATTTTTTCATAATACAAATAATGAAACCAAGGGAAAAAACTAATCCTTAAGCACATGAGTTTTTCAGCACATCAGGTGACTTCAAACCAAACACCATGAGTGCAGAGTTTAAAAGTGACAGATTGGGGCAGGGACTGTCTCTTACTATCTGTTTGTTCAGTGTATAGCGCAAAGGGGTCAGATCTTGGTTAGGACCTTTAGGCACGCACTACTACATTGAAAGTAATAAATAGTAGCTATTCAAGTATTCAGATGTATCCCAACGGGGCTTATTCTTGAAACTTCACAATCACATTTCTCAACTGATCAATGATATTGCAAATTCAGAAAACATTCACAAGTCTAGGATGGTGCAGGGCAAGGAAATTAACAAAGGTCCAATACCATGAAGTTAAATGGGAAACCACAGCAGTTCATATGGTAGAGAAGGAGTTTTTTTCCCCTCAAACACTGTGGTGAGACCAAGACAAGGTCTGGAAAGCCCCAGCCTTGTATTGCTGTTTGCACCTGAGGAACGCTAACATGCAGGTGCAATGTCTTACAGAGTTGCCGGCAGGAGAGTTCACTCTGGGGGAACAGTGTACACATTGCACAGTTTAGTTGAGATGCTGGGAAGTTGGGTAAAGTCTAAAAACTACCTATTCTTGGAATGGCAAGTGTTGTGTGGTGGCTGGAGGGGACCACTTCCAGTATGGACCCAGGGAATGTTATTTTAATTGGCTTATGTGCAGTTTCATACCTGAATTTCCTGTGGTGACAAAAACATGATATCCCATAGCAATGTTTATAATGTAATTGAAATACTGGGAAAGTTAAAATTGTAGAAGGATACTTTAAGAGCAGTACTCAAGTTTGGGCATCCTCTTCCTCCCTTAAGCCTGGACCTTAAAAGCTTAATGGCAGAACTTCCAAACACATTATTATTAATAATAATATATAATGTGTTCAAGGCTACTGCAAGTGATATATCCAGTAATAATCTTTGTGATTTGTTTGGTTTAAGGAACAGAAGAAATAAAACAAGGGACTGGCAGAACACACTTTGGAATAGTTGATGCCCATCAACCAGGTCATATCTGAACAAAATAATGAGGTGGATACTGCCATTCTAAAACAATTAATTAACCCACAGTGGGCCATTCCCAAGGAAGGAAGTCTCTATCCTGTAGGTCAGACAATATATTTGTTTTTAATGTTTGTACAATTAGTAACCACCACTGTAGTCCTGGGCACGTATTTTGGGGTAATAAACCTTTTTAAAAAAAAAAAACAGTGGAAATGTAGGTTGTGCATGAACAATGAAAGGAAAGAGAGGTTAACAATGGACAAAGCATGAACTCGCAAGTGGCGTTGTAAATAATATGTAGCTAGTAGATAAACAGTAAGAAGAATGTGTGATAAGCTTGTAGCTGTGCATACTAGCACACTTTGTAGCACATGGATAGCATGATCTATACAGGAATTGGTTCACAAAATTAGTAAGCCAATCCAAGTGTGTAAAACTATGTAGAATGTAACATGCATGTGTTGGTCTGTTTTATAATTATGTATTTTTTTAGTTGTAGTGCACCGTATCCCACTCCTGTACATCTGAGCCTGATCACCTGAAGTGTAGCTTTATGAAATGTCAGTTAAAAAAACCTCGATGAGTTTGGATTCAAACGGACTTTCTGGATTCCAGCAAACTGGTTAAAGTGTTCTCCCAGAACCGGATGAGGTGTTCTGGATAATCCCAGTGCATCCCACCAGATGGGAGAATGGAGTTACTTAAATTCTAACCCAAATCATACATGGGCCAGGTTCATTCTCCCAATACAAAAAAGTGGCTTCTCAAAATGATCCTCCTGCTCACATGCAATTAAAATGCATTAGACCAAGCCAAAATCAGTTCAGAGGCCTGCTGAGTTTGCCAAGAAGTACTTTGCAGTGGTCAGTACTGAGTGTTAACATGGTAAAATAACTGATGATGAACATTAGTATTCAAATTAAAATATGAAGGCCAAAAATGGTGTGGAGGGATCAAGACTGTGAGCCAAAGGCTATTGAACCACCCCCCTGTTGCCTGATTTTAGGGAATTAATCATATGTTTATATAATATGGCTCATTGACTCGCCAATTAATCTGATCAGAAGATAAGGTCCCCCCCCCCCCCCCCCAGAATCAGGCTACACAGAGTTTTGCAAGGACCCTTGGGATGTATGATAAAGACACTCACACTGAAAACAAAATACAGCCTTAAAGCCTTTTATTGAGATACATTGAATAATAATCAAATGGAAAAGTAATCAGTCATAATTTAAAGACAATAATATTGTTCTAGAGGTCCATGTGGTATTAGCTTTCTAGATTAACACATTCAAACCCTTCCTTGATAATCTGGTAGTAAGAGACAAAGAACCAACCTCACCTCTGCCATGCCAAAAGAGTCCGATGGTTCAGGTTCCTCAATTCTCGAGTGGGAGGTGCAGAATTTAGGAGGAGCTAGAGAGCTAACTTATAGCCTCACTAAAACTAACTAATTAACATGGTGCGTTGCCCATCTTATCGACCCTGAGCACTGTGTTCCCACTTCCCATGTCCCAAACTTAAGTTCCTCACCCACAAAATATCAGGGTACACTTACTCTATAGGCTGGCATGTTCATATGTATTAATGACCATTAGCTCATTCTCACATCTTATTGCCAGCCTAACCAGTTATTTCCATGTTCTTTGTGGTGTACCTGTTAAGTTTAAAGAGGGCATGAATTTAGGTAGCCATCTATTTATGCCAAAGGTCTAATTTGCTTTAATTCATCATTGCTTATCTAGGCCAAAGGTCCTGAACATATGCATGCTAACTTGCTTTAGCTCAACATACAGAAGGCCCCCTGTGTTATGGCCAAAAATACTCTAGTACAAATCTATAAATACATTATAACAAAGCAAACAATCAAACTCCTAAGAAAAGATATAAGCACCCCCTAACACACACAACAATTAATTCAGTGGGCTTTAGATCCAGTCCACCAAAAGAGCAGCCTAACAGAAATGAAGTAGTGAGTAAAGGAAAAGAGAAGGAGGGCCACAAAAAGACAAGGAGAGAAAGAGAAAAGGGTTAGAAAGAAAATTAAATACATTGAAGAGGTGTTGGCTCAGGCACAGCGAAACATAAGAGACAGATTTTGAAGAGTGAATGCTGAAAATTATAACCTTCTGGGGATTCATCATTTTACTCAGAATGGGTAAAACGCAAAGGATTCAATTTTAGTTTGTATAAGCTTGTTTAATCTTATCCCTGAACCTCTTTTGTTGAGAAATTGCACTGAAAATGTAAGAAGTCAGAGAATTTTATGATAGTTCTAATATGTCTTGGTTTCAGCCACTCTAGGATATTACCTCCCTCCTTCTCTTTTGGAAATTCCTGTTTAACAGAGACTGCAACAAGAGGTGTGAAAATATTACCAAATTTAACCAAACTTCCTTGCTCTGCAAAAGTTTTAGTTCTGGGTCAAGGTTTAGGTCAGTTCTTATTTTATCTGAAGTGACTGATTTCTAGTTCGTTGCCCCCTAGAAGAGCATTTCCAATGAAAAGGTATTGAAGTGGTTTTTTAACTGTCTTTCTTCTCCCTATGGGAATCGAATGTTTAATGTCAAGCAATGAACTGTTACATTTACAGTTGTGTGGTGGGAATCCACTTCTCTTTAATTTATAATTCATATGAAAAAGTGGTTTACGTGTTTCATTTTGAGGTTCACTGAATGTTATGTTTTTCCTCCACTGATGATGCTAGCCAGAAAAATCATAGAGGACAACTGCTTTATCTTCATTACCAATTAAGATTATTTAATAGATCTACAAATTCTAAAATATTCTCAATGAAACAATAATGGAAGAAAGAGTTCCACCGCATCCCAGTATTAATGAACAAGACAATTAGAGGCATTTGGAAGTGTTTAGGGTTTTTTGCCTCATTTAAATGAAAGTGAAAATCCTAGTTGTGTATAAACAAATTGCCTAGATATTTATAAGCAGCTTAACGTAGTGTTGACAAACTCCAGAGAGTCAGGGGTTTAGTTCAGCTAAGAACCACAAAATCCATATATATCTCCAGACTTCTCAGAGCAATCTGATCTTCCTGATTCATCAAAATAGTGCTGAAAGTCTCATGAGCATAATTACAGGGCTCTCATGTGGTTTATGATGATTAAGATGGTTAAGAATGATTAAGGGTCTAGAGAACATGACCTATGAAGGATGGCTGAAGGAATTGGGTTTGTTTAGTTTGGAAAAGAGAAGACTGAGAGGGGACATGATAGCGGTCTTCAGGTATCTAAAAGGGTGTCATAAGGAGGAGGGAGAAAACGTGTTCATCTTAGCCTCTAAGGATAGAACAAGAAGCAATGGGCTTAAACTGCAGCAAGGGAGGTTTAGGTTGGACATTAGGAAAAAGTTCCTAACTGTCAGGGTGGTTAAACACTGGAATAAACTACCCGGGAGGTTGTGGAATCTCCATCTCTGCAGATATTTAAGAGTAGGTTAGATAAATGTCTATCAGGGATGGTCTAGACAGTAATTGGTCTTGCCATGAGGGCAGGGGGCTGGACTTGATGACCTCTCGAGGTCCCTTCCAGCCCTAGAATCTATGAATCTATGATGCTTCTTGTTTCTGGTTGGGGAGGAAAGGACATACTAGCCTCTTACAATATTTCAAATTCCTGTACTTCAGACAGACCCAGAAAGTGCAAGGTACAAACAACAAATAAAAAAAGTTTTTGAAACCAGTAAATCAAACAAGATTTCTGGACCACCCACTTATTCCTCCCAGCCCCTGGGGAAAAAAAAGTTGGAAGTGGAGATTGAAAAGGGATTTGGTAAAAGATGCAGATAACATCTTAATTACCCACATTAGTTTCCCCAGTCCAACTTATTATCTATTTTTAATAGCTGCATTACTTCCATGCTCAGAGAGGTACAGACCTGCACTTATATCCCAAATATATATATTTGAGGAAATAGAAGTGGGTTGCAATACAAGGGGATGAGAGTTTTCCAACGTAATTTTTTGGCAGCCTTTAAAATGTCAAGTGTAATTGCAAATGTAAAGTTTTTGTACATTTCCATGACTATTTGTGATTTTATTCTTTCAGATATTTTCTCAAAGTTCCATGGAAGTACACTGTCCAGAGATGTGTAATCCACAAAAAAAGTGATAACCACAATCAGGGAGCACTCCTGGAGCCATAGTTAAACAGGTATTTTGTTGAAAGGAAAGAACAGTATGCTTTAAAATGTGAGCTACAGTAGAGGGTAATGCCTGTTCACAATAGAGCAACAAAAATGTGGATTCTTCTCTGATACAAATAACTGAGTAATTCAGATAGCAGCCGTAAGTCTGTGATAACCATGACACTGGGCCAAATTCTGATTTCATTTACACCTCACCACCAAACTGTAGTCAGTGAAGTTGCCCTGATGTAAACAAGAACAGATTTTGGCCCAGTACATGTATGGGTGCACAAAAAATGCATGACATTTTAACTGGGCCACACCCTGGCCTGTAAAGGGTTAATTCAATTGCATATAAAGTACTGTTACTCAGCAATCAAGAAAAGTACGTTTTTACTTAGCAATGTTTTACTGATAGGGATTTAAATTAAAGTTGGTGGTCAACATTTTGTAGGGGAGACTCGGAGCAGGCAGGATTGGGTTTTAGTAATAGAAAATAGTGTTACTAGAGACATGCGGTGCAGAAAGACTTTTATGTTAGATAAGTCTCTCAGTTGTATGGGTGAAGTCAGTGAAGTTACACTTGTGGGAGTCAGAAGAATTTGGCACAATAACTAATGAATATTCCTAAATTAAAGGTAGTGTTTTAGGGATCTATTGTGCCTTTAAAATGTAGAGCGAGCTGTAACAGGGTGGTCTGCCTCTTTAAGGGCTACAGACTAGCCACCCGCATTTGATCATCACATTATAGGCATCACATGACTCCTTCCCACATAAAGGACTGAGAGTTGTCGGTGTTTCATTTGCAAAGGGTGAAGCTGAATGCAGATGAAATCGAACAAGTGGAACTTTGTTAAACCCTGTGCACTGCTCTGTCCATATGACTGAGCTGCTTCCAGCCTAATTCCCCACATTCTGTTTTCCTGTGTCCCTGCAGTGACCATACCTCCAGGGAACTTGGGCCCTCTGACTCCAGTTCCACTAAACATGATACACATTCCCCATTTTACAAACATTTTAACATAAATCTTAGAATTCAGCTAGTTACATAGTCTTCAAGGTAGTTGTCTGTTGAGCCCAAACTACTCTGAGAGTGACTCTGTCTCCCTGTCACGTATTTCCAACTCTAGCAAATTACCTCTCTGGAGTCTCTTACCTCCTCATGGGGTTGGCCCCTGGATGCTTCTTGGTCTCTCAGTTCTGTGAGAATCTCTGTATGCTTTCTGTAGGTTCCATGTCTGCTGGCTTGTGTCTTCTGTTCCTTCAGATCACTTGTTCCTATTTTGTAGTCACCTCATATAACCTGGGTGCCACACCTCTCCTCATAACTCCCTTAGTCCATTGAGATGAGTAAAGTATATCTGTAGCCTATTCAGAAATACTACCCTCCCCACCCCTCCCGCCCCGTGAGAGTCAGATCCTCAGCTGTATAAATCAGCCAAGCTGGCCTCAGGGGAGCCAAGGATGAAGTCTTGACTGTTTATACAGAAAAATACCACAAGAGTAATATTTTATTAATAAAGTAGAAATCATCTTCATTTATGTGATATATATATAAAATGTCGTCATCTTCTGTCATTTGAAGCCAATGGATTGCACAGTATAAATGAATTTGGTCCATAATGTTTAGCTTTTCCCCTTTGGATATGGTACAGATTAGAATATATATTTTAATGCTTTAGAGTAATAACTTGTTGGTGCCTTTTGGCCTGTTTGTTAACACCTTGGCTGACAAGATGATAAAATGAGGCTATGGTCATTGTTTAGTGCATGCATGCAAACCATTGTCAGATCTCCCTGCAACTATAACTTCACTTCAGTCTTTCAAAAGCTTTCCAGAGTTTGTTTTTAAATATCGTAGAAGATGCTTGCTTGACGGGAAAAAGTCAACTAAATTAAAGCTAAGGAAGCAAATGCTTTAATGTTCTGAAGCAACAGCCTTACTTATTAGTAAAAAAGCTTATGGACTCTTTGGTGAAGGAGATTAAAATATTTTAAACATTATGTGCCAATGCTCCTTTCTTGCTTTTACACATTTACTAGAGATAGATGACTGAGTTCTGCTGTTATTCTGAGCTTCAGGTTCAATTTGAGTGATATATGGTGACAGATGTAAGAAAGTCATCAGGCTAGGTCCTCAGCTGGTGTAAATTGAGTCAGCTCATTGAAGTCAGTGGAATTATGCTAATTTACACAAACTGAGGATCTGTCTCTTCATGCTGAACTGTCTATATAGATAGAGAGAGAGAGATCTAGATATAGACATCTAGATAGATATCTATATATCTATATTTAAGTGTTTCTTGATTAGTAAGAAAGATAATTCCTTTAATCTAACCTCAATTCCCTGATATATAATGGGAAAAATATGCAGAGAAACCAACACAAATATCTGCATGAATTTGGCTCCACTGAAGTCTGAGAGTTTTGCCATTGATTTCAACGGATCCCTGGATTTCATCCCTAAAGAATAACAGACCCAGGAGCAGTAAGGCTCATATCCACAAGGACTTCAGCATTTAACTGCCACATTAGCTGTCAACATCCAACTTTTAGGCACCTCTGAGACTTTTAAATCTTTACTCCATGGCTGCCTAGCTCCCCTGGTGCCTAACTTTCCATTGTTGAAGTCCCTTTGGGCATACACTCTGCCACCTCAGTGTGGAGGGCTGGCACCTATCTGACACCTAAGCTTATGTGGTGGGATCCTCAAAATAATAGTTTCCTTACCCATCACAGTAGGGGTTCTCAGAGCACACCTATGCCTGCATTAAATGATAGAAGGAGCACCAAAAAGCTCTTATAACCTTTAGCACAGTTTAGCACATGCTCCAATACCTCTGTTAGTCTATAAGGTGCCACAGGACCCTTTGTCGCTTCTACAGATCCAGACTAACATGGCTACCCCTCTGATACTTTAGCACAGTGGTTAGGATACTCACCCAGGATGTAAGAGACCATCTGGCTGATGTGGTGAAGGAATATGAACACAGCCGTTAACAAGCCTCCCACCTCTCAGATGAGTTCCCTAACCACTAGACCAGGGGTCTCAAACTCAATTTACCTTAGAGCCAGTGCCAGTCCTCAAATCCTCCCAGTGGGCCAATAAGATGGTGTTCAGAAAAGAAAAATGTTTATATTGTCTTTTTTATTTTGAATTTCTTAGAAATAATAAAACTGTCAACAACTTTATACAATTCATTGCCTGCCAGGGAGTTTTTAGTGTTTGCCAAACATCTGGCAAGACTTCAGTTCTGTCAGTTTGTTGATGTTTGGGCCTCAGTGGGGAGGTTCTCGGGCCACAGATGGCCTGCGGGCCAGGACTTTGAGACCCCTGCACTAGACTATGGCTTATTCTTCTGGGGATGGAGTTCAGTCTCTCCTGTTGAAGCTAGTCTACTGTATATAAATAATTAAATATGCATGGGGGGGGGGGGGGGGCGGGCAGAGAGATTGATTGATTGATTCTACAGCCTGGTGGATAGGGCACTCACCTGCCGGATGGGAAACCCAAGTTTAAATCCCTTCTCCACATCAGAGAGGATGGGAATTGAACCTGTTTCCTCCATATCCCAGATGAGGGCCCTAATTACTGGAATAAAGGTTATCAGGGAGGCCTTTGCTGCCAGCTGCTGTGTTTAGGTGTGCACTCTCCACCTTTCTTGAAATATCTGAGGCACCTAACAGTGGGAGCGGGTTCACAGATGTGAATCACAAGTAGAGATGGGTGTCTGCCTCCCACCAGGCTTAGGCCAAACCCTTCTCTTCAGTATCTTCTATTGCCTCACTTAATTGGCTCTATGCTAAGCATGCTGGCTTTTGCGAAACCCTTTCTTAGGTGACTTATTTCCCCATGCATTGTGTAAGGACCGTAGGTGCCTAACTTAGGGCTGTGGATCATACTGAGTGGCAAGGTAAATAAATGTTAGAAGTTATGATGCTCAAATCCCTTTGTGTATTTTAAAGGTATTTAGACACCTAACTCTGATTACAATGGGACTGTCAGAGCTAACACCTTTTAAAAGTCTGACACTTACCCTGAAGTACAAGAGGGAAGCACTCAAGCATGGAGATCCCATTAATTTCAGTTAGAGTTCTGTGGCAGAGTTCTAGTAGCATAAAACCAGTCCTGGATGAAAAGAAAGCAATAGATGTAATATAATGGATTTCATTAAATCATTTGATACAGTTTCTCCTGAAATCTTATTCTTAAAAGTTATTCAAATTGGATTGGACAATTCTGAATAAAGATGGCCCAGCTGAAGCACTGACATCCTACCAACAGATAGATTTTAACACTACAGTTACCATTGTACAAAACAGATGTCAGGATATTAAAAAAAGGAAAGAGATGGTGGAGGCAGTGCTCCCTCACCCTTGGACTGCCCCCCTTGCATCACTGCAGAGATGTTGCCTCTATCTTTGGCTCCAGCACCTCCTGCAGGCTGCCTACAACTAGCCCTAGATCTGTGGCTCAGCCCTCTGGCCAAATCCCTGAAGTTCAGACACCTTCCAGGATGATATAAAAAAGTTCAAACAAAACTGGATAATTCTGCCCTCTTGGGCTACTGAGTATTCTTTTCTCTGTTTACAAACCATATCTCAGGGCTCACTCCCACAGGAGCCTACTCTGCTCCCTGCAAGGTTCAGCCTCCCCTCGCCCGCGGGCGCTCAGCCCCCCCACCACCCATGACCTGCGGGAGCTGAGTGGGGAGCCCGGGGCAGGGGACGTGGCTCGCGGTGGCTGCCCCGCGGCTCCCTGCTCAGGTGCTGAGCGGAGGGGCAGTGGGGTGGCTCGCCGCGGCTGCCCCACGGCTTCCCGCTCAGCCACTGAGCGGGGAGCTGGGAGGCAGCCGCCCGCCACCCCCCAAATCTTGATGCCCTAGGCAACTGCCTAGGGTCGCCTAGTGGGCGCGCTGGCCCTGCCTGCCTTCTCCACAGTCTCTTCCTAGATCTCGCCCCCTTTTTTCCACAGTTCACCACAGGGACCAATCCTGTCCCTGTGACCTTCCTTACTCTGCTTACCCAAGGCCTTTCCCAGCATGAGCAAGAATTCCCCATCACTCATTTCCTAGATCTTTTCTCCATCCCTGAGTGCCCGCAGACTTCTTATAAGGCCCAACTTACACCTCTTCTGGCCAGGAGGCAATGAGTGAAGCAACTATGCAATCCCAGGTGTGGAGCATGACTAACTGGGGTTTTATCCCTTGCCTTGCCAGGGATGGGAGTTAAGCCCCATCACAGATGCATTCTGTAGTTTGTTGTTTTTGTGAGAACAGAGGAGTTTCATCTGTGTGGGGGAAAAAATCTTGTCATGTCTTATTTCTATGACATGACAGGTTAGAATACTGACACATGGACAGAAATGAGGCTGTGACAGACCATGGCAAAGAGATGGTGATAAACAACAATATGGCAACTAGCGGAGAATGCCAGGAATTGATGTTAAATCCATTCTGATTCAACATCTTCAATAATGATGTGGAAAAGATACAGCCTAACTCAATCTGTAGATGATATTATTTTGGGAGAAGTTGTGACCACCCGTGAGGACCAAGAAATAGTTCAGGAGGACGTAGAAAGCTTAAAATTATGGATAGACAATAAACTGAGATTATGGTTGAAAAATGCAAGATTATATAAGAGAAAAATAATGGAAAATAAAGAGACTAAATGGGAGGGAAAAACTGGAAAAGCATTGATGCTGAAAGAGACCTACAAGAGGGGTGATGGTGACTCAGTTTTATTACAATCACCAATCTGACCCAATCTGACCCAATAATGATGACATTATTAAATTTAATGATTTTTATGCCAAGCAAACAACATGCTATTTTTCAGCTTCTTCCCTTTTAAACTATATAGAGAGCGTCTCCACCCCCAATTTGTGTGTAATCATTTCAGATTGAAAATTCAAATCTTAAAAATCACACACAAAGCAGGCCTTTCCTCTGTGGCAGTTTACAAGGGTACTC
Organism: Macrochelys suwanniensis; assembly: GCA_033296515.1. Taxonomy (NCBI): domain Eukaryota; kingdom Metazoa; phylum Chordata; order Testudines; family Chelydridae; genus Macrochelys; species Macrochelys suwanniensis. Next base: position 47,465,910 of record CM065780.1, read on the forward strand.
CACTTACCCTCTGCCTCTCTTCTGGGATGAGAAAGCAAAAGATTCTATCCCTCTTCAACTCTTTTTCCTGTCACCCTCCTGCCTCACTCCACATTTTCCCAGCTTCTACCCACATATTCAGCCATGTGTACCTCTCTCCTTCTCAGTCTCCTGTCTTGCCAAGTATCCTGCCCTGTATGTCTCTGTGCCTCAGCACATTTGCCCACTCCCTACATCATCTTATTCTTCTCATTCTCTCTCTCTCTCTCGCTCTTTCTCTGTATTCCCCAGTCCTGCTGTTTTCATAATCCCTTTTCCCCTACATGCTTCCTCACTCTCTCTCCCCCAGGAATGTTCGCTGAGGGCATCCTGTGGTTTGTTGCATTGGGAAGACAGGCACCTGGTAGCAATCTTTATTTTGGTCAAAATAATGAGAACGCTCCTAATAGTCTTAATAATTAAAGAAGAAAAAACAACAAAATCAACAAAACCCCTTTAAAATTGTGATATTTGTGATAACATTGCAACACTTGGCAACTCTGCAGACATGAGTTTGCAAAATGATATGATATAGCAGCAAGAAAGTCAATGTTATTTCAGGCTGCACAGTCATGGAGCAGGGAGGTAATGGTTCCTCTCCACACAGCTCTATTGCAACTATACCTGAAATGCTGCATTCACTTTTAGGTACCTTATTGTTATCTGATATTGACAAACTGTCAGGAACTCAGAAAACCACTCCAAAACTGCTCAGAGTTGGACAGATTGATTTATGAGTAGATACGAATAGCCTGGTGATTTGATGGTGAACAGTGAATATTTGTAAATTGTATATGCCAAGAGGGAGTGGAATTATTTAGGGTAGTAGAAGAGGTCATATATTAACTAGGAATAAATGGGATAAAATTAAGAAAAAAGAACAGTTAGGTTGACTATCAGGTAAAACTTGTATGTTATGAGACCTACATTAGGCTGTGGGGTTGTTTCCTAAGGGACTAGTGGATGCCCCATCACTTAATACATTTAAAACAGTAGACTGGACAATATATTAAAAAATATAGGAAATGATTCTGTATTGGCATGGAGACAGATAAGTAGGTTCCATTTCTGCATTGATTTCAACTGGACCCCCAGTGAGTAAATTTAAAGATAGGTATAAATCTGTGGGATTGGGCCCTAAATTATCGTCACATCCCAAAGCATAGCTATTACAACCTTTGAAACTGAAAATTTGTTGTAGACAATACATTTTTGCCAGAGTCTAATCTCAGATGTCATCAGAGTAAATCTGGAGTTACCCACTATCTGAAGTGGATTAACTCTGGATTTACACCAGCAAAACTGAGATCAGAATCTGTTCTATAAACTCTGAGACAAAAAATGTACCATTTAGAAATTTAACAGGGCTTTTATTTTAGTGGTGGAGAAATTGTTCAGAGGAGACCTGCTGTGTTTTCTCCATGCATTAATCATTTGAATGTGGCTCTTATGCATATGAGATTATATCGTAACTTTATTTAATATTACAGGAAACCAGCAAATGATAATTTACTATAGACTGCTTTTAACCCACAGCTTGAAACTGTGCACCTTTATTTATTATAAAACATTCTGCAATTTTCTGCTTCTCAGAGATAATTACACAGATGGTGATTTAAGTACAAAGTGCTCTGAATAATTAGTCTTTCCTTAATTTATCAAATGAAAGAATTTAAATAATAGTTTTTCTTCTGAAAGTAAAAAAACCCAAAACATAATTGCAATCTGCCTCCAATTATAGAGACTAAAAAAAAAAGCAGAGTGAGAGCTGACCTGTAAGGCTTAATTCACTCTTCTGCCACTCTTAGAATGACATGGCTGCTTCTTTTTCTTAGAGATTTCATGTGTATTACCATAATTAACAGTTGAGAGTACTGAATATTAAGGAAGAACTTACATTTTGTAATACATTTTTTCACTGAGCCCTCTGGGACTAGAGGATCAAGTTGGCAAATACCCCAGCAGGTAGAAGCTTCTGGAACTTATCTATAATTTTTCTAGCCATATATTCAGTATAAATGAATGCAGTTGACATTATCTTCAGATTATGTGAAAGTCATTCTTCTATCTTATGGACAATTTGTTCTTAAAGGTAGATTTGATATGAGCAAACTATACCTCTAATAAAGAGTTTCTGCTTCATTTGGATCCTGCTATTAAAGAACTTGGATGACAAATTCTGATTGTCTAGTCCTGCTATATTTCCTTAGGTAAGAAATTCCATTAACTGCAAAATAATATATTAGTAGAAAAATGGAGGGCCAAATTTTTCAAAGGGGAAAAAAAAGGGTTTTGGCTCATAAATCCATTTTTAAGCACCTAAATAAGTAGCTTGATTTTTCAAATGTGCTGAGCATCTATCAGTTCCTACTGAAGTCAATTGCCCTTGCTGGTGCTCAGCATTTTTGAAAATCAAGTCTTTATTTAGGATCCTGATTTTAGATGCCTATTTTTGAAAACCTTTGCCTTGGAGCTTAACTTGTGTCATCTATTTTGAACATCTTACATGAGATTAATTATTAAAGGTTAATATCTTCTGAACTTGAAGCCTTCCCATGCTGTCAAATGTTGCTTAAGGCATGAACAAAACTCTGCCATCCCTGTCTATCTTGGCCTGTTTTTCCACCTCCTGTATGTTAAGTCTTATAAGTTTTCCCTCTCTAAATATTGATCAGAGGAACTCTTTCAGTTGGCCACTTTTAAATGCTCCTCCAGCTGCCCACCATTGGCACACCTGTCATAGCAGATGCTCTGGCTTTACTCTTAACATATGACCCAACTATTTTCATCTTCTTTTCTGGATAGCTTTGGAGATAAGGAGTTGAACTTTCTAACAAATGTTGGCATTGGTTATAAATTCATTTCATTTAATACTTTGTATTTTCCCAAGAAATTTGCTTTCAAGGGTATTTAGAGGTCTCCCTTAAGCACTGGTGGATTTCCAGATTTAATATCTATATCTTGAAGTAACATATGAGTGGAAATAACATATGAGTTGAAGATTCATAGTTGGGTCTTTAAATTGTAAATTTTCTATGACCAAATCTTGTTTAAACTGATTAATGCATATGCCAATTTGCCAATCTATGACATTATTTCCTTCTGGACATCCACTTTACTGTGGCAATAGCATGCAAGCCATGTAACTTGACTCTCCTCTTTTATACCTTTGTCTTCCATGTAAGCTTGATCTGAGAGTTTCTGGCATTCATTGTATTTGTATTTTTCATAACTACTTATCTTTCTTATGGTTCTGAACAATCTTTTAGTTGTTGCCTGCATGATGGTTGAGCTGTCATTTGGAAAAGCTAGGTCATCAACCTAAATCTAATTTAATTTTGGCAAACATGAACATAGCAAAGTGTTTGCCTAGTCTCAAATTTAGATATTTATTCCTTTGCTTCCACCAAATCTGCTGAAGATTAAAAGTTGTCCAGTTTGAACACCTGGGCATGGCCATTCAACAACCATTTTCCAAAGGTTCCACAGGTACCTAAAATAGAGAACTCCTGAGTGGGAGGAGAGCTCCTAATAAAGTTAGCCACAGACTACAGAGTCAAAAGGAAAAATTAAAGATACTGCTTATTTTCTCTAACAACACAGATTTTATCTATCCATTAATAGTAGTAGCAGTATTTGCAATGTGATATCAAATACAGGCTCCAGTCAAGAACTAGGCCCCCCTTGTGCTTGGCAATGTTCACATATGCAACAAGAAGATGGACCCTGCTTGCTAGGGTAGCTTCTGCACCATTTTAGACTAGATATATGATGAAGACCTTGGGTGAAATCCTGCCTCATTGAAGTCAATGGAAAGTTCCCATTGACTTCAATGTGACCAGAATGTCATCCTTTTACTTTTGTTTTATTCTCATTTTTCTCTCTTCATAAATTTGTTTTTAGGTAGACCACTAGATCATAGAATGTTTTCAGGAAAAGTTGCATGGCATATTCTATCTGAGAATTTCCTGAAGACCAGACCAAAGAGGTAAAATAGCTGAAATTGTTTGTGGGGTGTGGCTTTTTTTGTTTTTGTTTTTGCATTTGAAAATGAAGATGTATTGAAACAGAAATTTTCTGCAGAAAGTGTCTATCTGTTTCAACAACATTTCTCAGGTCCAGGATGTAATTTCTGGTCAAAATATGAGGGTGAGAGAAACCCACTTGCTAGAGTAACCAATATCCTAGAGGTAACGGCATTCACTTAGAGCAGGGATCTCAAACTCAAATTACCACGAGGGCCACACGAGAACTAGTAAATTGGCCTGAGGGCCACATCACTGAAACCTTTTCATACAATCATACAAAAGTATAGTCAAAATGAAAAAAAAATGAAGAGTAATATATTATTCTATTAAAAATCAATGTATTAACTTTTTAAAAACTATAATGCAAAGAGGGGTTTTAATAAAATATAAACACTCAGTAATGTTTGGAGCTTGGCTGCCAGTGGAGTTGGTGCCTATGGTGGGCCGCAGGAAGTAACTCCGTGGGCCACATGTGGCCTGCGGGCCACATGTTTGAGACCCCTGACTTAGAGTGTGGGAAAACTAGGTGCAAGTGCCTGATCTGAATCAGGCAAGTGAGTGGCCTAATGGCTTTTCTGGGATGTCTCTGTGTCTATCTCTTCCCTTCCCCTCACTCCTTTTCTTTTCCCCCTATCATTGAAAAAAATATCAGAACAAAAACAAATGTTTAATATTCACAATTTTTCACAAACTGGAAATGTTTTCCAGCCAGCCCTAAAAATTGCTTTCCTCCTTGTTTCCTTTTTACAGGTCTCTGGAGAGCACTACTTTGGGACTTCTTGGTCAAAAGCAAGTTAACTATGGGGCCATTTTCCATAAGGTGTCTTGCAGTCAGACTGCAGTCCTCTGGATGTACAATAGATGGCAGATGAAAACTGAATTCAAGGGGCATAAGCTGACCACCTGAGACTTTTGTAAAATGGAAATTTAGCTAGAGCTAGACATTTTTATTTTTAATTGAAAGATATTTTCAATGGAAAATGGACTTTTCATAAAAGAAATGTTCACAATAAAATGTCCATTTTCCTTGCAATGTTTTGAGTTAAAAAAGGAAAAAAAAAGATATTAAAATAATTTTGTTTTAGTAGAAAAATCATACTCATTTTTTAAAAGTAAAAATCTCATCCCCTACTGGAGAAAGAGGAAAAAGTAAAAATGTCTGCGAGTTCATTCCCCACCCCCCTCTGAAATGAACCAATATATTCAAGTAAATATCAAACAAAAATTAAAAATTGTGGAAAAAATTCAAACAAAATTATAAAAAGTTCCCTACATTTCAAGACATACTTCCCCCTCTTCCCCAGCCGTCTCTAACATATCTATACTTTTTCAAAACTATTTTTGAAGGTATGTTTTTAAGGGTTTGTCTACACTTGAAATGCTGCAGTGGTGCAGCTGTAGCACTGTAGCGCTTCAGTGAAGACCCTACCTGTGACAACAGGAGGGGTTTTCCCATCGGCATAGATAATCAGCCTCCCAAAGAGGCGATACGTAGTTTGACAGGAGAATTCTCCCATCAACCTAGCATTGTCTACACTCCAGGGGTCAGATTGGTTCAACTGGATTTTTCACACCTCTGAGCAATGTAGTTACACTGACCTAATTTCCTAGCGTAGAACAGGCCTTATAATCAGAGCCAGTTAGGATAGACATGGTTCAGTGAGAAATTTCACTCTCCTGCAGCAACTTTCTTTAGTTCAATTGATTAAATCTACGCCAGTCATTTGGTATAGTAAACAGAGTCATTGATCCTGGAAGGATGTTTTACAATGTACCCTGTTTCGAAAATAAACACTTCATCTTTGCAGCAGGAGACCATTATCCCCTTTATCATCAATTTAACACTCAAATACTTCTATTTGTGTGCATGTCGGACGGGGGGGAGGTTAAGAGTATGTTCATATTAGAAAGATAAATTAAACCAAATAGTATTTTTAAGCGAATCTTTTTTGTTTAATATAAATATTAAACTTGCTGAGGATCACCTCCAGAAAACTGAATGACAGCCTGAAACTGTTTTACAAGTGTTAAATAATCATGATTTTAAAAGTCCTATGTTGACTAAGAAAGGATGATTTCTCTTTTTTCCCAGTGGTCTAGATTATATAAATTACGTTTATTACTTCACAAATTATGAACATATTTTGTGATTGGTGTTCCTTTCCTTTTAAACTATTTGTTCTCAGCTTTCCAAAAAAGCAATCTCCCTTCTCGCCCCCCCTTTTGAGGAACTACCAGCTACTAAACCTGGTTGTAATCTCGAATCAAAATTTTAAAAGTAAATGCTTGAGTAAAACCAAAATATGGCTGCTGGGAAATTAATGGGGAAAAGGTGTCAATTCAGCAAAGTTATTATCCTATGCACTAAGCTCTCAAAGGGTAAAATTCTCCCCTGTGCATGTCTAATGTAAGTGGTGTGCTGGTACTCTGCCCAAACTGTTCAGAAGTTCATATTGCAACATATTTTACCAATATTTTATCATTTCCGCTAAGAAAACCCAAGTCCATTCAATGACTCTCAAGACAACTGAATATTATGAAAAAAATAAATCTTGACTTGAGCACACAGGTCCCAATTCAAGAAAGCATCTAAGCATGTGCTCATGTTTTTCTGAATAGGGATAGATTTAAGCATGTGCTTAAATGTTTTCTTGAATTGGAGCCACAGAAGTCAGCATTTACATCAAGATTTTAATCTAGCTACACAGTGAGCTTTAATCTCTGAGTTTTTAGAATTATATGAGCAGCTGATTCTTTCCATTCATTTTAATAGGAACTGAGGCTCCGATCCTACAGACGCTTTCCCATGTACTTAACTTTAATACTATGAGTAGTTCCTTTGATTTCTATGGAACTAATAATGGTGCTACTGTTAAGTACATGTGCATGTGTTTGCAGGATCAGGCCTGAATGGCAAATTTTGCTTCACATCCTGATAAAGATTGATCATAACTGTTGATATTTTTCAAAACCAATTATTTCTTAGATTTACATAACTGCACTTGTTTTCTTCAGATTAACTTGGGTTTGTGTTAATCCCCCCCTCCATTTACATTCTTTTGTACACATTAGCCTGTAGTGACAGTGCCTCTGTAAGCAAGTACATAGTGTACAGTACTAAGAAATTAAAACAACTCCGTCAATACAAAATAAAATGTTTCACAATAAAAACAAAATTTGGGGGTTTCTTGTATTAAAACTGAGTTTTGAGAGTCCAAAATTATGGTTTGTAATTTTAGAAAAATCTTGACTCTTAAAAGGATCTGACATGGCTCCTGCCAGCAAGTCATTATTCCTTAGTTAGCAGATGGTGTAAATGCTAAGAATTAACATGTTTTCTTCAGTGGAGCACTTTGTTTCACCTGCGTCCTCACTGGACGATTTGCACTATTCTATGAATATTCTAATTTTTTTAAAAAAAGGTATTTAAAATAGTCATAATAAAGAGAGAACATTTCAGCCATGTGAAGATGTGGTTTCAATCAAAACAACCATATTAAGGAAGATTTATTATTTAAATGGTTAAATTAAACAAGACAGAGTTAGGCTAACTTAATTGCTTTTCCCAATTTAAAATTCTCATTTGTATGAGTTTATAAACTATACAAGGTGGACCAATAACAAGGATACCTTAAGACCAGGACTTAAAGTTGTCTTAAAGAAGTCATGTCAGGTCTGTCATTTCATAATATGGAATAAATTTGGGACTACTGACAGCTTGTTTAAATACTTATCCTCCAAGTAAATGTAAGGTTTTTTTGTGGGGGGAGGTGTCTATTTATTTAAATATTAGAGAGTAGAAGTAAATGAGATACTAAGGTGAAATGGTAAATTTGCCAATGGGGGAACCTATTTGGAAAAAGTAGCATGATACTAGCAGCAGCAGTGCAGAATCTGATGAGCTGTTCCCCAAACGTTAAGTGATGGGTTTTAAAAATAGAAAAGTCAAAAAATAAACCAGAATAAACCCACACATTTGTTCTCTACCTGAAGTGACCACCAACTTCATTCCCAATAGACATACCCTGCTTCCATATGTAACATATTCAGTATGACATCATTGCTGCTGAAAAGTATATGCAACATACAGAAAAATGGCCAAAGAAAGGGTGGTTATATCTGCACACCGAGATTAATTGGTAAATGTTATGTCAGACTTGTGGATGTAACCGATGTATCTCACATGCACCTCAGATTTCTTTTTGTTTTTGACTAGTTGTCTCACCATGTGCAACCCATTCCTCTTTCAAGTGCACATCTGCTCTAAAAAGTGACTAGACAAATAATATTGTGAGGTTCCGTGTTCATTTTATTTCATTGATTCCAGATCACATTCTCCTACATTTACAAATTAAAAGTTGTTCCTCTCACTAACTGCCAGCCCTGAAAACTTAGTCTGGGAACTCAGTCAAACTTTTTTTATAGCTTCTGCTGGTTGAATCAGACTAGATTATTGCAATACTATGTATGATTGCTTGAAAGCATTAAAGCCTAGAAAAAAAGTTGCAGTAGTTCAGAAAGTAGCAAGAGATCTCTTCACAGCTATACAGAGTACCAAGAACACATTCCCTTATTCTTTGTTCAGCCAGCTCCCTGATGAACAAGGAGTCTTCTTAACCCTTATTTACAATACCTTCATTCATTTTTTTGTTCATTTCTATGTGGTAAACAGAAAGGAAAGAAATATTTAAGGGAATAGGGCAAAATATGAAAGTGAAATTCTAAATTAAAGACTAAAAGTACTTAAGGTGTTCCTTTAAAAACAATATGTAAAATTACATAAATTTTGATTCTGGCATGAGCATTAATATCAAATCAAATTTGGGGATTACTTTAGAAAAATAATTTAGCATTTTTTTTCAGAGATGTATTTCATAAACTGATAAACACAAAACAAAATATGGAGCCTCAAGCTAAAAGTAATGAAGCTTTTTTTGGGGGGGGAACATTGCATTTTATTGTATAAACAGCTAAATATCCCCTTATTTCTTCCCAATAATGTAGCTGAAATATGGGTTTATTTAATTAGCTGAACCCATTAAAATACTGTGGATGGCAATTATAAGGTTAATCTTGCAGAAATATTGTAAAAGAAAAAGCACTTCATATCTATTACTGTACAATGTGTGATACAGCATGGCCAGAAGGCAGCAGGAGAGTGATCTAGGATGAGGAGAAGCCTTATTCCCTGTAGATTAATTAAAAGCACCTGAAACCAATTAGAGCACCTGAAACCAGTCTCCTGATAAAATCCCCCTGCTTCAATCAGCCAGAGGAGGAGCTGAATCAGAGTGGTTTGGTGGTGGAGCAGAGAGCAGTTTGGAGGAGTGAAGCAGAGGAGAGTTTTGAGAAGTGCTGCAGCGGGCTAAGAAGACCAAGATCCTAGGTAAAGGGACACCTGGCTTGTTCAGAGGGAAGGCAGGAAGCCCCACAAGCTGAAGGTCAGGAGAGGGAAGTAGCCCAGGGGAAAGAATCACTGGTACAAGTGGTTCACCTACTATCATAGGGCCCCTGGGCTGGGACCCGGAGTAGAGGGCGGGCCTGGGTCCCTCCCTCTCCACTCCCCTTCCCTGGGATACTAGTAGGATAGCTGTTACCCCAGGACAGGGGCAAGAAATGGCACCCTGAAACCCCCCCACAAGAAGAGAAAGTGCGGGACCTATCATAGTAGTGCCGGCAATTTGCCACAAATGATATAGTTGCAGCTTTAAAATATGTTAGACAACTTCTGCTCCAAGATTTATGCTCTTTAGATGAATAAATAACTATTTTATTCTCACGTATTCAAATAATGCCAATTCCAGTTTCAACGGGATTCAATTTGGAATTGATTCTCATTTAAATTTGTAGCTTAAAGAGTTTACCATCATTTTGTGATAGACTCTAAAAATAGCACCATTTACCATATGGATATTTGTTTTGCTGAAGAATACTGGGAGAATTGATTGAGAGCTTTGTTGCCTTGAGGCCCCCATACTTCTAAGCTGTTTTGATGTAGACACAGTATCACTGATTAGTATGTTCACTTGGCCAATCAGCTTTTTTGTTTATTTTATAAGCCAAATGTAATATTTGTGTTTTTTCAAACTTTGCTTCAGTTAATTCCTGTCCAATACTAGTTAAAGGAGTTTTATCACTGACTTCAGTAGGAATAGGATTGGGCTCTGGACGGTCAGCCGCAAAGTAATGTGTAAATCTTTGCATGAGCTAGAGCAGATGTAGTTACTTCACATGGCTCAAAGTTATGCTGTTGGTCAATTTGAAAACAGATGTTGTTTGATACCATTTCCTATTCTCCTTATTGTTTGAGAACTCAAACCTTGCCTTTTAATTTAGAAGTTTGGATAAATACTACACAAGGACACATTTTCAGTTTTTATTTTGTGGACAATTTCACATGAATTTATCAATGTTTATTGCAAAAATTAAAAATGGTGAAAAATCAGTGCAAAAAATTAACGTCACAGTTTTCTCGGAAAATATCAGAGGGGGATGAGAGGATAGAAAAAAGCAACAAATAGCAGTGTTACTTAAGAGTACTGAAAGTAAAAAGTTTAATGCTGTGGTTTATTTCATGAACTGTACATTAACAGTATGTACATCTATGCACAAGCGTGTGTATGCGGGGGGAGGGGGAGAGGGAATCTTCCACCCCGTTACCTTACTTTAACAGATAGATAGCCTCCCTGTGGCAGGGTGCTGCAGGAGAAGCCCTAATCAGCTCCAGCCCCAGTCAGGACAAATGGGTTGGGGCTGAGTAACTAGCTAGGACTGGCCTGGAAACTGACCACACCTGCCACCCTCGTTAATAGGGTCTAAAAGCTTGGGAGGAAGTGATTTATTGGGGGGTGGGGGCAGGGGTGTAAGCTTAGGCTCAGAAAGAGCCAGGAGCCTGTTGCCACTGAGGTCTGTGCTAGTCCAAACCTGTAAATAAGCTGTAAATGGTTTGAGCTTGGTTGTGGGGACCAGACACAGGAATAAAGAGCATGGGTGTTGCACCAGCTTGAAGTGGTCCTGACTCATTGGGGAGCGGGGCCAGGAGGCTGGGGCCAGGAGCCTGAACCCAGCGTGGCGAGCACCCCGTTACACTCACATTTACACACAGACTAATTTATTATTGACATAAACTCATCTACCTAATGTACTGGATTGTCTTAACATAATTTTCATGTATTTGAGAGGTTCAAAATTCAAGTGAAAGTCAGTAAAAGCCAAATAATACCTTTTTTAAAACCCAGGAATTTTTCAGTAAAAACTGAAAACAAAAGTTCTTAATACCACACCACAATTTCCCCAGGAAGCCACCTTCCTTTAATTTCTTCTAAGGCTTTCATTGATAGAAATTCAATTGTCTCTGCTAGGCCAGATGAAATCCACTTTAGCATTCCAGAAACAGGGTAGCATAATACTTGGGGAGGGATAGCTCAGTGGTTTGAGCATTGGTGTGCTAAACCCAGGGTTATGAGTGCAATCCTTGAGGGGGCCATTTAGGGATCTGGGCAAAAAAATCTGTCAGGGGACAGTACTTGGTCCTGCTAGTGAAGACCGGGGACTGGACTTGATGACCTTTCAAGGTCATTCCAGTTCTAGGAGATTGGCATATTTCCATTTATTATTATTATAACACATTTGAGGGCACCTCTGACACTGGAAAGCTCTGAAATGTGCAGTATTTGAATATAACAATTGGTCAGATTCAGAATCCAACAGAGACAGCTAGACCCAAGAGTTGGAACCTTAACCCCTCAGTATGATACAGCAGTGGTAAAGGGCCTTATGTGAGTTAGAGCTAGGGAGGTGCTGAGGTGAAAACAACATGACTATTCTGTGTAATGAAATAGGGAGGGCCATAAGCATGAACCTTTTGTCATGAATCCCTTTAAATATATAATTGAATTCAGTCCTATCCAGGTGAAACAGGGGATATATAAAGTTATAATGAATTGCAATATCATGGCACTATACATTCTTCAAAGCTTTAACTCAAGGAGCTAAACAAAAGAATGTGGCAGCTAGCCAGTGGAGTGCATCAATTACAAAGACAGAAGCCTCAGTGTGTTTGAAGTTGACTTGCCAAGTTATATATCATAAACATACTTTTTGAACAGCATTCAATTGTTTAAACTTCCCCCCCCCCCTCTGACCCTTCTATGCATCCAACCCTTTCTTTAGGATCACTAACCTGCTCCCTTCCCTGGCTCCCCACTATCCTCTTATAGTCCTTCAAAGAGCTGACGGCAAGATTTTTAAAGGTCTTTATGCAGCCTAAAGATGCTGAAAGTACCTACGCTTTTGAAAATCCCATTAGATGCCTATCTACATCTTTAGGCACCTAAAGACCTTTAAAAATCTGGCCCTGAGTGCTTCCTGCTAGGAGATTAGTTTTGCTTGCCTGCCATTTAAATCATTGACATTGCATGGCACTCATCCCCTGGGTGGAGGCATTCATTCACCTACAGGTTCAGGCCCCAGAGTAATTATAATGAAACTCCAATTATAATTAAATGGAATGCAAGACCCATTTGATTTGCTGTATTGTAATGTGAAATTCTAGTTACAATGAAGTAAAATAGTGAATTTATTCATTTTTTTTTAAGAGGAAGAAATTTAAATTCCATCATCTTTTTCTCTTCTCCCTTGATGTGTTGTTTTTCCACAACTCAAAGCCTAATCTCATCATCCTCACTCAGGGCCTGATCTAACTCTCCTTAAAGTTAATTGAAAGACTTCCATTGGATCAGTCCTCAAGCAGGAATGAATTCAAAAGCATGAGATCAGCAGAGGGTCTATGACCTATGAATATTCTTATTAAGTCTTAAGTCTTAAATGGTGAGTAGCCATTGTACTTCTGTGAAGGTCATGGGAGATACTTGTCTTATTATTATTTTTTTAATGAATACTCTGTGTATCTCTATTTTGGTGGAGCTCTGGGGTGTGTCTGGCTGGTAATTCCAGCTGGACCTTTCCACACATGACCAGGAACTAGGCAATGACCATAATTCAATTGCCAGAAGTTGATAAACAATACAATGAATCCAATGCTGGACGTTTACCACCTGGGAAGATACATGAACTGGATTCATAAGTACCCCAGGATTAACAAAGGGCCTTTTATTTGAATAAAAGTCTGCATGAGAACTCAGGAGAAAAACTGATTGGGCATCAGGCGGAGAGGTAGAGGCTGGAGGTGTAAACTGCCTCTTCCAGCCCATTGTTGGGGGAATGGACCTCCAGATAGTTTGATTACACAATGTATACTGCTTACAACACAAGATACAGGGGTGTTGGGCTATACACAGATTGATTATGCAATGCTTGCAATATTAAATTTGGAATGCTTTTTTTGTTTGTTTTCACCAAAAATGTTAGCAGTGATCAGATGACTAACAAAGTAAGGATCGCTAGTTAGATACCTTAAAGTCAGCAGGACTGACAAAAATACATCCTAGAATACTTAAGGAACTGGCTGAAGAGATCTCTGAGCCATTAGCAATGATCTTTGAGAACTTGTGGAGGACAGGAGAGATCCTAGAGGACTGGACAAGGGTAAATAGAGTATATTGCCTACCCAAAAAAAAGGGCATTGAGTATAACCCAAGGAATTAAAGACCTTAACTTTGGTCCTTGAAAAGACAATGTAGCAAATAATCAATAAATGGGTAAGCACCTTGAGGATAATAAGGTGATAAGTAACAATCAGGATGGATTTGTCAAGAACAAATCACATCAAACCAACCTAATAGCCTTCTTTGACAGGACAACAGGCCTTGGATGGTGGGAAGCATCTACACTACAGACCTGTATAGGTGTAACTACTTTGTTCAGGAGTGTGGATTTTTGTTTTGACCTAACCCCCTGTGAGTGTGACAAGACAGCATTTTGTCAACGAGAGAGTGTCTACAGTCAACATAGCTACTGCCTCCTGGGGAGGTGGATTAACTATGCCAGTGGGAGATGCTCTCCTGTTAGTGTAGTAGTGTCTTCACTAACGTGCTATGGCCGTACAGTTGTATGTGATGACAAACTCTAAATCTTTTGATACCCTCTCACATGAACTTCTCATGAGCAAAATTAGGGAAATATAGTCTAGACGAATGTTCTATAAGGCAGGCGAACAACTCATTGGAAAACCAAACTTGGAGAGTAGTTATCAATGGTTCACAGTCAAGCTGGAACCTGCAGGAGATCTTTCTTGGGTCTGTTTTTATTCAATATCTTAATAAATATTTTGGATAATGGCGTAGAGAGTACACCTATAAAATTTGTGGATGAAACCAAGATGGGACTGTTGGAAGCACTTTGGAGGACAGGATTAGTATTCAAAATGATCTTGACAAACTGGAAAAATGGTCTGAATTAAGTAGAATGAAATTCAATAATGACAAATGCAAAGTACTACACTTGGGAAGAAATAATCAGTTGCACAAATACAAAATGGGAAATTACTGCCTTGGAAGGAATATTGCAGAAAAGGATCTGGGGGTAGTAGTGGATCACAAACTAAATATGAGTCAATGTTACAAAAAAACCCTAACAACCCCAAATATTCTAGAATATAGTAACAGGAGTGTTGTAAACAAGATACAAGAAGGAATTCTTCTACTCTGCTCAGCATTGATAAGGTGGAAGTACTGTGTCCAGCTCTGGTCACCACACTTTGGGAAAGATGCAAACAAATTGGAGAAAGTCTATGGAGAGCAGAGAGCAATAAAAATGATTGAAGGTCTAGAAAACATGACTTATGAGGAAAGATTGAAATAATTAGGTTTGTTTAGTCAGAAGAAGAGAAGACTGAGGGGTGACATAAAAGTCCTCAAGTATGTAGAGTTCATTATAAAGAGGGGTGTGATAACTTGTTCTTTTTAACCACTGGGGATAGGACAAGAAGCAATGGTCTTAAATTGCAGCAAGGGAGATTTAGGTTAGACATCAGGAAAAAACTTCCTAACTGTGAGGGTAGTTAAGCACTGGAACAAATTACCTAGGGAGGCTGTGGAATCTCTGGCTTTGGAGGTTTTTAAGAACAGGTCAGACAAACACCTATTGAGGTGGTCTAGCTCATAATCTCTCATGCCTTGTGCAAGGGAATGGACTAGATGACCTATTGATCCCTTCCAGTCCTATATTTCTATGATTCTGTAATTATAATAAGGCCAGTTTTGAGAGGGAGAGTTAGGTGCCTAAATATCTTTGAGGATCTGGGCCTCTGTTCTTCATTGCTGTCTATCCTAACTTATTTTACGTTACAGAGAATAATTTCCACAATAAAATTTTATTGTGTCAGGCTAGGATTTTAAAATCCTCTGTTCATGCATAATAATATCACTGAGATTTATTTTACTACAATAAAATATATATGCTCATTTTGCTCACTATCACATAACTCTGGCAGATTTCATGAACTACCAAACTTCAGATTAAAGAAGTGGGCACGAAAAAATATAAAAATTTGACTCACTGAACTAAAGAATACCTGTTGGCAGGAACAATAAAGAATGATGATAGAGCAGGCTGAAAAAAATGTTTTAAGTGAAACATTTTGATGAAAACAACATCTTTTACATTTTTCCTTGAACATAAGAATGGCCATACCAATGGTCCATCTAACCTGGTATCCTGTCTTCTGACAGTAGCTGGTGCCGGAAGCTTCAGAGGAAATGAACAGAACAGGGCAATTTATCGAGTGATCTATCCCCTTGCATCCAATATCAAATTCTTGCGGTCAGATATTTACGGACACCAATGGCACAACCATTTGGCTAATAGCTGTAGATGGATTTATCCTCCATGAATTTACCTAATTCCTTTTTGATCCCACTTACACTTTTGGCCTTCACAACACCCATGGCAATGAGTTCCATATGTTGACAGTGTATTGTGTGAAGAAGTACTTATGTTTGTTATAAATTTGCTGCCTATTAATTTGCTTGTGTTACCCCTGGCTCACGTGTTATTGAAGGGGAAAATAAGACTTCCTTATTCTCTTTCTCTACACCATTCATAATGTTATAGATCTCTATCATATCCTCAATCATCTTTTTTCTCAGATGAACAGTCTGTCTTAAATCTCTCATCATATAGAATCTGTTCCATACCCATAATATTTTTTGTTGTGTTCCTCTGTACTTTTTCCAATTCTAATGTATCTTTTTTTTAAATGGGGGTGACCAGAACTGCTTGCCAGTATGCCAGGAGTGGGAGTATGATGGATTTATATAGTGGAATTATGATATTTTCTGTATTGTTTTCCATTCCTTTCCTAATGGTTCCTAACATTCTGTTATCTTTTTGGACAGTCACTGTACATTGAGCAAATATTTTTCAGCGAACTAGCCAGGATGACTCCAAGATCTTTCTGGAATGGTAACAGCTAATTTAGACCCCATGATTTTGTATGTGTAGCTGGAATTATGTTGTCTAATGTGCATTACTTTTCATTTATCAAATTTAATTTCATCTTTCTTTTTGTTGCCCAGTCACATAGTTTTATGAGGTCCCTTTGTAACTCTTCACAGTCAGCTTTGGACTTAACTTTGAATTATTTCGTAACATTTGCAAACTTTGCCCCCTCGCTGCTTCCCTCTTTTTCCAGAATATTTATTAAGATGTTGTACAGTGCTGGTCACAACACAGATATTTGGGGGAACCACTATTTACCTCTCTCCACTGTGAAAACGGACCATTTATTCCTATCCTTTGTTTCCTATCTTTTAACCAGTTATTGATCCATGAGAGGCCCTTCCCTGTTATCCCATTACTACTTAAGAGCCTTTATTGAGGGACCTTGTCAAAAGCTTTCTGAAAGACCAAGTACTCTATATCCCCTGGATTACCCTTAACCACATGTGTTTTGCACCCTCAAAGAATTCTAATAGATTGGTGAGGCATAGTTTCCCTTTACATAAGCTGTGTTAACTCTTCCCCAACATACCGTCTTCATCTAGGTGTCTGATAATTCTGTTCTTTATTCTAGGTTCAGCCAATTTGCCTGGGACTGAATTTAGGCTAACCAGCTTGTAATTGCAAGGATCGCCTCTGGATCCTTTTTTAAAATTCGTCATCTATATTAGCTGTCCTACAGTCATCTGATACAGAGGCTGATTTAAATGATAGGTTACATACTACAGTTAGTATTTTTGCTATTTCATATCTGAGTTCCTTCAGAACTCTTGGGTGAATAATATCCGATCCTGATGTTAGTTTATCAATATTGTTTAATTTATCAATTTATTCCAAAACCACCTCCATCGATACCTCCTATGTGGGACAGTTCCTCAGATTTGTCACCTTGAAAGAATGGCTCCCATGTGGGAATCTCCCTCTCAGCCTCTGCAGTGGCGAGTGATGCAAATAATTCATTTAGCTTTTCCACAATGGCCTTGTCTTTCTTGTGTGATCCTTTAGCACCTTGATAATCCAGAGGCCACTGATTATTTGGAAGGCTGTTAGTTTTGGTGTCTTTTGCTAGTTGCTCTTCAAATTCTTTTTGTGGCCTGCTTACTTTTACACGTGACTTGCCAGTGTGTGTGCACCTTTCTAGTTTACTCAGTAGCATTTGAGTTCCAATTTTTTTAAAAATTTTCTTTTTGTCTCTCACCACCTATGATGGAGTGTCTACCCCACACAGGAGTGGAAGGGGTTAATGGAGGCCAGAGGGGCCAATTAATCTAGCAGACTGAAGGCTGAGAGAAAGCCCTAATTAGAGGAACAGGCTTACCGGTACAGGAACAGGCGGGGCCTGTATAAAGCCAGATAGCTGGCTGCAATGGGGAAGCTGCAAGGAAGCAGGCTGCAATCCCTCCCTGAGTGCAGGGAATGGTTAGGCTGGCAAACCCAGATGGGGGGAAGCCAGATAGGTAGGAAGAAGCCCAGGAAAACAGCAGCTTGGGCTACACAGGGACCATGGCTACTTGTTATAGGGTCCCTGGGCTGGAACCCAAGCTAGACAATGGGCTTGGGTTCCCCTACCAGCTACTGGGAAGGGGAAAGCGTGTTGGAGACACTAGCTAGACATCAGGTCTGGAAAAACTGAACTCCCGCAGAAGGGGAGAATCTTAATAACTTGGCCACAGGGCTTGGCCACAAAGAGGAAACTTCAGAGCCGGGAGTGAGCGGGGCAGCAGGGTGAGACAAGATGGGGCAAGACATCACTAGAGGGGCCAGGACTGCCAGCAGGAAGCGCTGCGAGCAGTGAGTGACTCTGTGACAACACCTCTTTTACTCTGTTGTGTAGCCATGGTGTCGTGGTTTTTTGTTGTTGTTGTCTTTTAAAAAAAATTGGAGTATACATTTAGTTTGAACCTCTATTATGGTGGGTTTTTAAAAAAAGTTTCCATAGAGCTTACAGCCATTTCACCCTTGATATTTTTTTTTATTTCTATTTAACCAGCTTCCTCATTTTTGTGTAGTTCCCCTTGTTGAAGATAAATGCTGCTGTGGTGGGTTTCTTTGGTATTTCTCCCTCCTCCCCCCAAGGATGTTAAATTTAATTGCATTAGGGTTGCTATTACCGAGTGGTTCAGCTATATTCATCTCATGGACCAGATCCTGTGTGTCACTTAAAACTAAATCAAGAATTGACTCTCCCCCTGTGTTCCAGGAATAGCTGCTCTGAGAAGCAGTCATTAATGCTGTCTAGAATTTTATCTCTGCATCCCATCCTGAGGTGACATGTATCCAATCAATATGGGGATAGTTAAAATCCACCCCACCCCTCATTTTATTAGGTTTTCTGCTTTTTTGTAGTCTCTCTAATCTCCATGAGCATTTTACAACCACCTTCCCCATCCTGGTCAGGTTGTTGGTAATATATTTGTACTGCTATACTCTTATTGTTGGAATTTGTATCCATAGAGATTCTGTGTTACAATTAAGTAAAAAATTAAGATTTTTACTATATTTAACTCTATGCTTTCTTTTACATATAATTCTACTTCCCTACCAGCACAGCCTTTTCTGTCATTCGTATATATTTTGTAACCTGGTATTGCTTTGTCCCATTGATTATCGTTATTCTACCAAGTTTCTGTATTGCCTATTACATTAATGTCCTCATTTAATACCAGATACTCAAGTTCACCCATCTTAGTATTTTGACTTCTAGCATTTTTATATAAGCACTTACAAAATTTGTCAATATTGAGGTGTCTGCCTTCATGTGATGTTTATTTTTTTCATTTGACTGTTTCTCTTCAGTTCTTTCCTGTACTTCATTGTTCACATCCTTATTGAAAGAGTGTTACTCCACAGCTGCTTCTCCACACATGTTGACAGATGTCTACTTTATAAGTATGAGTTGTTGGATGGCCAGAATGTCAGAGAGATGCTAAAAAATGTTGTCAACTGGCGAGATGTGCAGAGCTGCTAAGTAGATGTGAACATTGGCTGGCTAGTGACCTTTGAGTAGCAATAGTAATGTTTTAAGGTCATGGGATTTATTCAACCTCCTCAAAACTGTTGACATTTTACATAAGCCAGAAGAAACTCTGAACTGATTTTGTTACCTAGGAAACATCTCCCTTTGGTATATATTAATATGGGTCAAAATCATTCAGGGTGTAACTGCATTACATCTAACGAAGTTACACCTTGAATGAATTTACAGTGGTCTCCTAGGCATCAAAGATAAATGTGTCCCATTTGTGTGCAGGATAGTCCTTGTACTTGGTCAAAATGGGTTTGTTTAGCTGAATTTATACTGTATTTGCTTTGATCGTTAATTCAGTTCTAAATAATCTCCTTTGTCATTTTTAGAAAGTGAATCGTAAACTTACAGTATTTATTCTTTTTATCTTTTCTTTGCCTTTTGCACTTGTGCTGTTAGGAATTCTCTCTCACTTGTTCACGCATTCTGGTTTACAAGGTTAAAAAAAAAAAAATCAGAAGCTGAGCCATACTCTGCTTCTGCAAACATCTCCAAACTATTACTAACTTCAATGGGTTTTCTCCTCTCACATGTATGTGCACAAGTTGGCCAAATTTTATTTGGCAGTGGATTTTATAGGCTGCAAACAACTCAAGCACTGGCTAATACCTGCTCTCACATATATGCATTTCCCCATGTACTAATTAATATTATTTTTAACTGAACATGGAAGTGCCAGCTTCGGAAAAAAAAAATGGTTTGGGAACAAACTGAACCAAGCAAGAACCATAACAGTTTTTAAATCTTCAAAAAGCCATTAGCAAATTGTAATAAAAGTGGCTTTGGTAACATCTATTCTCAGTGGGTTATATAAATGTTTATGACCTAAAGACCTCAATTATTATCTTTCTTTAGCATACATAAGAGCCCAAGCCAAGGAAGTTCACCTTCCCATCTGTTTTTTTTGGAATTGCCCTGGAGCTCATTGTCTTAGCCATTAGGCGAAATAAACTCAAAGTGTATGGAACTCAGTACAGTTAGCGCAACTGTAAAGAGACTCTATATACTAAAGGGATTTTATTTATAACAGAGCTTCAGTCTGTCCCTGGGTTTCTTAAATGTATTAATGAATTAAATTTTAAAGCATAAAATAAACTAAAACAATCCTGAGTTCATGCCCATTTCTGTAGATGCTTTAGATCTCACTTTGTGGAGTTGAATTTTAAATGGGAGATGAATGTTATCAAATATCCTGGGATTAATATATCTACTAACGATAAATCTCTGGTAAAATTGAATCTTGACACTCCTTACCTCGAATTGGCCTCAGTAAAAATTGATGTTGAATGACAGGAACAACTGAATTTGACCCTTGAGAAAAATCAATATAGTTAAAATACATATCTTCCCAAGTCCATTGTACTACATTACCTCCCTGTCAATACCCGTTCCAAGATCTTTTTTTAAAAAACTTAAGATAAAAAAAAAGTGGGAAAAGAGTTAGTGTTTTGTACATGAAATTTAAGCAAGGGCCCAAGCTGCCAAGTTCAAAACTCAATCTGCATTTAAACTTTCCCAAAGTTCAGGGTATTGGGCATGGGGTTTTGATTACCTCAGTATAGAAATAGTACCCAGCTGCAAATTTCAAAATGTCCTCAAACATGAACATATTTGCAACAGAGACTTTGTTCTGAGCCTAACTCCATAAAAATGATCTTGTCTATGGAGGAAAGTAGTTTTGGGTCTGTAATATCTCTGGAACATCAAAGATCTGAATGTTTAGAAATGTTAAGTGAGCCTCACTAGATCTAAAACTGAAACTAACGAGGCTCAATTAGTATTATAAAGACCACTGCCAAAATGGGAGCTCTTAGTCCCCAATCCTACAAGCAGCACAATGCAAATTCAGGGGTCTGTCTATGCAGGTTTACATGCAGGATTGGGGTCTTAACATGTAAAATAGTAGCGAATATTGATGCTGTTAGACTTAAGATGCGTTTATTGAGTAATATTAAATAGCTTTCTTTTTCTTTTAAAAGTGATGTAGAAAGGGAGAAAATGGTACAGTATATGAACTATGCAAGAGCTGGGAATATGGCAGGGAGCATTACTTCTCACCTTTCAAAATGATTAGCATGAGTATAACTTTAATTCTAACCTGTAGTGGGGGAGGGGGAAAATCACCTTCATGAGTAGTTGCTGGCTAATGCTAAAATGAACTTTAAAAAAAGATTGTATCAGTACGTGATACAATCTGTAAACATTGAATGCATTTTTATTGTAATAAGATTCTTTATCAATTATTTTGGTTCCTAAACATTTAACACTTAAGTTAGGTGGCAGCCTAAATTTAAGTTTCCAAGAGTCAGGTAAAGTTTAAATATATTTGCCATCACATAATCTGGTAAAAATGAGGCTCAATGAAAGAATGACACCATTATTTGTCTCATTATTATCCTAGCTTAGATCTTGCCCTTTGAAGTTTAGCTAGAGTGCCCCCTGATGCATTTTTTGCTTGCTCCAATTTAATTTTCTGCTAGGTATTGTGACGGGGCAAGGCCAGAGGGCTATAGGAAAGTGGTAAGGAACCAGTATGTTCCTACAGGTGGATTCCCCCTTCAGCCTAAGGGGAGGGATCCACAGGACCTGGATGCCAAGTGATTCCGGGGGACAAAAAATGAAAAAACAGGAACGGGAGTGCGGTCAAAGGGTCAAACGAAGCGAACCAGATGGGGACACCGAGCAGAGAACCCCGGACAGTGCCCACTGCTCCTCAAAGGTGTCAAGGGAGCCAGTGGACGCTGCCCAGAGGAACTCTGCCCGGATGCGTGAACGAACAGAGGATCGAAAATAGGCCCCACAGTCACGGGAGCCTCCATCGGCCAACCTCCCCACCCTGGTCTTGTAGATGGCCAGTTTAGATAGGGCCAGGAGGAGGTTGACCAGGAGGTCCCGTGACTTCGTGGGGCCACGGATTGGAAGTGCATAAATAAAAAGGTGAGGGGAAAAGTGCAACCAAAATCTCAACAAAATGTCTAAGAGGAGCCGGAACAGGGGCTGCAGCCTGGCGCACTCCAGATAAATGTGCGCCAGGATCTCCCTCACGCCGCAAAGGGGACATGTGTTGGGGATTGGGGTGAACCGCGCCAAGTACACGCCCATGCTCACGGCTCCGTGAAGGAGCCGCCAACTGACATCCCCGGCGGGCCTTGGGACTAAGGAGGAGTAAAGGCTGGCCCACCGGGGCTTCTCACCCTCTAGAGGTGGCAGGAGGTCCCGCCATTTCGTATCGGGGTGGGAGGTGAGGGTGAGGAGATGAAGGGTGTGGAGCACGAGCGTGTATAGATGTTTCCTTGGCGCGGTCTGGAAGCAGAGTGGCTGCAGTTTGTGCAGCCGGCTCACCGTGAAGGGACAGGGGACCCGGTTGGGTCCACGGGGCAGGGGCCCAATAAAAAGGTCTGGAGGGCTTGGGGTGAAGGGAGGGCGGGGCGTACCCTCTCGCAGGACCTGGTCGAGGTAAACCCGAGCAGCGGGCGGCAAAGCAGCCTTCACCTCCTGAAGTACGCGCCGGGGAGTACGAGGTCTGGAGAGCCCCATGCGCTGAGCAAGCATCAGGGGATCCAGCCAGTCTCCCCAGTCGTAGTCCAGGAGGTCTCCAACCCTAGTGACTTCTGCCAGGACCAACCTCTGGCGCACCGAGGGGGACTCTGCCACCTGCACACGGAGCTGGGGGTTGTGTAGCAGGGGCTCCGCGAGGAGATCTGCCCCCTCGGTGGCCGCCACGGACCTGGTTGCTGAGAATAGCTTCCAGGTCCGGAGGAGGTCCTGGTAGAAGACCGGCAGCCCGTAGAGGTCCCACGGAAGACCTCTTGGATGGAGATAAAGGAGCTGCTGGTCATATCGGAGCCCTTGGAAACAGCGTAGGAAGGCGTGCGCCAATACGCTCCACGCCGGACTACCTGCACCATAAAGGAGCCTCTGCAGGGCCTGGAGACGGAAGACATGGACCTGAGTGTGTGGACACTTCAGGCCCTGCCCACCCTCCTCCAGAGGAAGATGGAGAACCCCTGCAGAGACCCAGTACAGTCCTGACCAAAAGAACTCCAGAATCGACGTCCGGAGGTTGGCCAGGAAACCCGGGGCCGGGACCAGGGTGTTGAGCCGGTACCAGAGCATGGACAGGACTAATTGATTGATTACCAGTGCTCTTCCCTCGAAAGGAGAGGCACCGGAGTAGTCCTGTCCATCTCCAGATCCGCTCTATCACCCTGCCCTCTAAACCTTGCCAGTTCTCCGGCGGGGATGGATGTGTGGCAGAAAGGGTAACGCCGAGATAGAGCAGCAGACCTGCGCTCCACCTGATGGCCTGAAGCGCGGGTGGGAGGGAGCTCGCCTGCCACCTGTCCCCTACCACCAGGCCAGAGCTCTTGACCCAGTTGACCCGGGCAGAGGAGGCCGCTGAGTAGATCGCCTGGCAAGCCTCCACCCGCACCAAGTTGCCCGGATCTTGGACCACGAGGAGCACATCGTCAGCGTATGCCGACAGGACCAGCCGCAGCTCCGGCTCTCAGAGCACGAACTCCGTCAACCTCCTGCGGAGGAGACAGAGGAAGGGCTCAATCGCCAAAGCGTACAGCTGGCCTGAGAGGGGGCACACCTGCCGTACTCCTCACCCGAAGCTGACCGGCTCGGTCAGGGTCCAGTTGAGCCTGACCAGACACTCTGCGGAGGCGTACAGCACCTGGAGAAAATCCACAAACTGGGGCCCAAAGCCAAATGCTCGCAGAGTGCTCAGGAGGTACCCATGATCCACCGTCGAACGCCTTCTCCTGATCCAGAGACAGGAGGGCGAACGACAGACCATCCCTACACCCAAGCTCCAAGAGATCCCAGACCAGATACAGGTTGTCGAGAATGGTGCGGCCCGGGACGGTGTAGGTCTGGTCTGGTCTGGGTGGACCACGTCCGCCAGCACGGACCCAAGCCGCAGCGAGATGGCCTTTGCTACGACTTTATAGTCCGTGCTGAGGAGCGAGACGGGACGCCAATTCCGTAAATCGCGGAGGTCCCCCTTCTTCGGCAATAAGGCGAGCATGGCTCGCCTGCACGAAAGAGGGAGGACCCCGCCCTGCAAGGACTCGGCCCAGATGGTGACAAGGTCTGGGCCGAGGACGTCCCAGAACACGCGGTAGAACTCCACGGTCAGCCCGTCCAGTCCCGGAGATTTATTAGTTGGCATGCGACGGAGGGCTTCCGAGAACTCGGCCAGAGTGAGAGGCAGCTCTGGCCAGAGTGAGAGGCAGCTCTAGCCGGTCTCGGTCGCCCGTGCTGACCGTAGGGAGTTTGTCCCAGAGCACTCTGCAAGCGTTAGGATCGGTCGGATCCGGGGAGAAAAGGCTCACGTAGAAGGCCTTGGCCCTCCCGCACATCTCCACCGGATCCGTGAGGGGGGTGCCATCTTCTGCGAGGAGACAGGTGACGTGTTTCTTAGCCCCCCTCTTTTTCTCCAGGGCGTAGAAGAAGTGGGAGCCGCGATCCATCTCCCGAAGGAGACGGATGCGGGATCGAACGAAGGCGCCCCGGGGCCGATGATCTTCGAGTTCCCGGAGCTCCTCCCGCTTCTCCCGGCATGCCCCACAGAGGGATGGATCCTCAGGGCTGGCGGCCAGACGCCTCTCCAGCTCGAAGACCTCCCGTTCCAACTGCCCTATCGTCGCATCCCTCCGTCGGCTGGCGCCCCGGGTGTAGTCACGGCAGAAGAGCCGGGCGTGTACCTTCCCTAGATCCCACCATCGCTGCGCCGAGGGAAAGGCGTGCCGCTGCCCTCGCCAGGCCAGCCAGAACTCCCGGAAGGACGCCACGAAACCCACATCCTCCAGCAAACTGTTATTACAATGCCAATAGGCCGGCCCCGGCCTCTCCGCACAGAGAGAGGCCGTCATGGTAGCGAGATGATGATCAGAGAACGGGGCCGGCCGGACGCTGGAGGAGTGGGCCCGCGAAAGGTGAAAACGTGATAAATAGATGCGGTCCAGCCGGGAGTGGTGCGACCGATGGGCCTCCACCCGGACAAAGGTGAAGGTTGAGCTGTCGTCCGGGTGGTGGTTACGCCAGACGTCCACCAGGGAGTGATGTTCGACAATCTCCCTGAGGATGTCCGCTGCGGCCGGGCACTGCTCGATCCCCGAGCGGTCCCGTTTCTCAAGAGTGTTGTTAAAGTCCCCGCCCAGGACCAGGCACTCGCGAGGATCCAAGGTGCCGAGGAAGGTGGATGCCTGCTGATAGAAACAAAGTTGTTCCGGGCCCGGTGTCGGGGCATAGATGTTGACGAGATTGACCACGAGCCCCTCCATACGGACCCGTAGGTGCAGCAGGCAGCCCGGCACAGCCTCGGCAACCCCCAGCACCTCAGGCCGTAGGTCGGGGGAGAACAAGGTCGCCACTCCAGCCTGGCGAACAGCGAGATGGCTGAAGTAGACTCTGTCCCCCCATTCCAGCCGCCAGCTGTCTTCAGCGGCTGGATCCGTATGGGTCTCCTGCAGGAATACTACAGAGTACCCCCCCTCCCGAAGGAAGGAGAGCACCTGGCTCCTGCGGAGACCCATCCTGCAGCCCCGGGTATTCAATGTTGCGAAGAGGAGAGATGCCATGAGGAGGGCTGGGGGGAATCCATGCTGGCAGAGTCACTCACGGCCCCCATCGGGCCGCGTAACAATCCGTGACCCACCCCGTAGGCGAGTAGTGAGTCACGGAAAAGGCGGACCCATTGGTAGGCCGTGGCGGCCTGCTTCCCAGTCCCTTTGCCCTCCCCCATGAGGGCCCTCGCGGCCCGGAGGATTTGGTGGAAATCCCCCCATTGCTGGAGAGCAAGCTGTACTTTGTTGCGGGAGCCCCGGACATCCTCCAGGAACTCCCGCAGCTCCTCTCTCAACGTATGGGGGGCCGGGGTTACTGGCTCCCGGCTATCGAAAGAAGGGGCCCCTGACACAGCCCCATGGCCCACCGAAACGGACAGGCAAGGGGCGGACCCTCGACGCAGCTCCTGCTGGGCCGGCACCTTAGGGCCCAACCCGAAATTCGGCTTAGTTGGGGGAGGCGGCGGAGGGAGAAGAGCAGCCTCTGGTGGGTCAGGATGAGGAAATCCTGGAGCCGCTCCCTGGGGGTCATCCTCTGAGAAGGGGAGGGAGACAGCCCCAGAGGCGGCAGTGTCATCATGGGAGGTGTGGGAGATTGGGATGGCATCAGGGGCGGGGCAGGGATCAGAAGTAGGGGCAGGGAGGGGGACATGAGCAGGGCCGGGCTGAGGAACGGGTAGAGGATCCTGAGCCGCAGGAGCTGGGCCACTGGGAGGTGGCCTCTCTTGGTGTGGTTGAGGGATCTGGGAATTGGGAAGGGGACCCCCCACGATGCCGGGCTCTAGTATGATGGTTTGTGTTACAGCCACGGCATCGGGAGGTGGACAGTTATTTGCGGGGTCCCCGCCTGGGAAGGAGAACTGTTGTCCCACCCCAATGAGGGGTACCCCCTGGGATTCGGGTCCCGGCCGCAGGGCACCGGCCGTCGCTTCAGGAGGCTTGGCGGCCGTCAGCGAGGTGTCACTTGCGACCGGGCAGGTGGAAGAGCCCAGGGGATCCCCGGAGGTGGGAGCGGAACCGACGGTCAAGGGGAGGGAGCATGGGGAGAGGGGGGAAAGGGGCACCGGGGTGAGGTCACTGAGATCGAGACCTGCTGGTAAAGGGTCATCCTCCCCCTGGGTGATTGGGGTCAGACCCAGGGCCTCGATCTCCTCATAGAGGGAGGGCAGGTCACCTTCTGCCACATCGGGGTTCTCCCCGCCAGCACCTGAAGCGATGCTCGGGTCGGGGCACGCAGGGTCGACAAAAGGGGCAGAAGGGGCTCTATCAGGGGCTTCCGAGGGAGGGGCGGTAATACCTTCCAGTGCTGCCACGTCTTTCCCAGCCGGTTCTGGTGGACAAAAGCCGCTCGGGGGCGAAGCGGAAGGCTCAGCATCAGTGTCCCCCTTCCTCGTCTTCCGGGGGGCTTCTGCATCGGTGGAAAGGAGTGGGGCTCGAGCCTTCCGCTTGCCCTGCTTCCCCTGTACTAAGGCCCAGCCCTCCATGGCATCATCTGGGGGCTGGCTAGTAAGGGTCGGGTCAGGGGGGAGGGGCGATTTCTTAGGGACTCGGGGAGGTAGTGGTGGGGCAGCATAAGGGAGAGAAAAGTCTCTCTGGGGCGGGCCCTCTCCCACGCCCGGCGATATCCCTGCCTCACCCTCCTCCACCGGCCTCAGCAGACTGTTCGCAGTGGGCCTCTCCCGCTCGTCTGGGTTCACTGCGGGAGGTACTCCCAGGGCCCGAGCGGGAGCAGCGGTGGACTGAGAAGGAGGAGGGGCGGCTCTGGGCACCGGGCATTCAGGGGCGCCGGCGATGACGGGGCTGACGCCCTGCCGGGGCTCAGGGGTCTCGGGTGCTCCTCCTTGCCGGGCCAAGGGACAGTCCCTCCGGACGTGTCCCATCGCCCGGCAGAGGTAGCACCGGGCTTCCCCCGTGGAATAGTACACCCTGTAACGGGCCCCGTGATAGGGGACCATAAAGGACCCCTCGAGCGCCTCCCCGTCACGTGCCGCCGGTGGCATTTGGAGCTGCACCTGCCGGCGGAACGAGAGGATGTGACGGAGGGCGGGGTCTTTGCAGCCCAGTGGGAGAGGGCTGACTACAGAGATGGGTCTCCCCAGGGCAGAGAGGGCAGGTAACAGGGCGGCATTGGGGAGGAAGGGAGGGACGGAAGTGAGGACTAGGCGGACGCCCAAGTCCTCCAGTGGCTCTAATGGGACGAACACGCCCCCCACCGCCAGGCCCTTCTCCACTGCCTCTTGGGCCGCGGCCTCCGATGCGAGGAAGAAGACTACCTTCCCGCACATTTTGGAGGCCGCTACGCTGGCCGTGGGCCCCACCACCCTCGCCAACGCCCGCACATAAGTTTCTACGTGGGGCGAGGCAGGTACCAGGAGGCAACGGACGCCGTGCCTCCTGGTCAAGGTGGGAAAGGGGCCCCGGCCGCTATAGATGGTAGCTGAGGCGGTGGGCGGGTTAGGTGACGTTGTGGCAGGTGGGGGGGTTGCCGCCACCTGGGCGTACGCTCTGGGGGCCGGGGGTGGGACACCCGCAGAGCTGGTAGAGGGAACAGCAGGGAACGACGCCGCGGCTGGTGGCAGGGCCGCAGCAGTAGTGGCTGCCTCTGCCATGGAGGGCCTGGCCTTTGTCGTGGGGCCCTTACCCTTCTTTTTACCCTGGCCCTTCCTGCCGGCTGGGGGGGCTCCCCCAGAATCGGGGAGGGTGAGGGACGTGGCAGCAGCGGAGGTCTCTTCAGTGTCCGCCGCTGCAGGTGCCCCAGCGGGGGCGAGAGCAGGTGGTTCGGCAGCGGCGGTCGAGGTGGAGGCTAGGGAGGGTGACGAGGGAACAGGTGGAGGGGGGCGGCCGTGCCGTCTGGAGGGGCTCCTCCCTCCATGTCGCCTGCCATGATGAACAGGGGGGGAAGGGAAAACTCTTGAGAGGGGGCGGGGAGAGGAATTGGGGTGACCACTCCTCTCCGCCAGGCTGCAGGCAGGGGAGGAGGGCACTAAAAGTGGGGACAGGGTTCAGGGTTATCTCGGACTAGTGCGGGGGTAGGGTTCAGTCACCGACACAAGATGGG
This sequence comes from Macrochelys suwanniensis, assembly GCA_033296515.1. Classification (NCBI taxonomy): domain Eukaryota; kingdom Metazoa; phylum Chordata; order Testudines; family Chelydridae; genus Macrochelys; species Macrochelys suwanniensis. The sequence continues at coordinate 47,495,013 of CM065780.1, forward strand.
AAATCCGGCTCCTCTTGTTGCACTAGGGGAGGGGATGATATAACAGCATGGGGGTGCAGTGAGATAGGGTCAAAATTAAACGGGAGGGGCACAAGCGCATGGGAGGGGGTGTGGGTGCATGAAAGCGGGGGGCTAATCAGGGCAAACGGAGCTTCAGGGGGAGGGAGACAACCAACTAAGAATGGGGCAGAAAAACAAGGGACTAGTTTCAGGGCTAGGGTAGGGCAAACAAACAAGGCTGTAGAGGGAGAGGGGCGGGGCAGGCAAAACTGAAACTAGCAAGGGGCTGGGACCAAAAAAAAGGGGGGCAAACAACTGCAAGGGGTAAATGGGGCAGGTGGCAAGGGACAAAGCAAGGGACGTGCTGTTGGGGGGGGAGAGGGTCATTCCAAGGGGTATGGGAGGGGGCACGTGCACCCACGTGCGCTTGCACAATGTCAATGGGTGGGGCTGGCTGCCGCTGCAGGCCCAAATGATGTTAAAAGGTTGTGGCGGGCCATGGAAGCAGCTAAGTCCAGAGGCCGTAGCACAAGGCAGATGGTGAGCAGCCAGCAGAGGTGGTGGAGTGGGCAGCGGTGGTGGTGGGAGTTATGGGGGGCACAGGTGGACCAGGGAGCAGGCTCGGCGCCACACCCCCTGTGCCCCTACAAACACAGTCAATACCCCCACCACTAGAGCACAGTTCGAAAGATTACTCAGTTCTTGGAGGCCCCCTCCACGGTGGTCTGCAGAGTCTCCGCCGATGGTCTTCCGGGTCTTCCTCCTCTGGGTACCAGCAGCTTCCTGGTAGCAAACAGGGCAGCAGCAGCAGCTCCAGCAACTCCAGGCGGTGGTCCGGTGGTCAGGCAGGACTCCTCACAGATGGTGGTGGTGGTGGTGGTCACAGCAGTGGCTGGAGCAGGAGCCCCTCACACCCCTCCTCTGGGGAGAGGGCCAGCAGGGCAGCAAACAGCAGCTCTGAGAAACAGCAACAATCTCTCAGTTCTGTCTTACTGCCCAACTGTCACTGTACTCTTTAAATCTCTCAAGAGAATTCCTATTGACACCTTTAATAAGGTGGGAACACACTAAACTCTGGCAATCGCTAGCCAATGTAACAGCTCCTCATAGAGTGTTCAAATGAGTGAATGTAACTCAAAGCAAGCCAAGCCACTCCTGGGATTGGAGGGGCAGGAAGGTAGAGGACAGCTTTGTCCTTTCCCATGCTTTTTGGGTGTGCTGAGCACAGATCTGGGGCACCTGGTGATTGAAACCAGAATATTTATGAACCCAGTTGCTGATGATCCAAAATACCTCAGACCACTTTGCATGGTGTAAAAGACTACACAAAGTACAGAGCAACAATGAGCCAGTCCCACTGAGTGAGAACTACTTTTTTGTGTGTGAATTATTTGTACTTAACATGGAAAATAAACAGTGTGTTTTTGACTGGAATAGGGTCAGACTGCAACATTTGTAAACTGCTCTGCTTTGTTTGTATGTGGAGCTGAGGGAGAGCTCCAGAACGGATGAGTGGATACATCTGTCTCACCCCAATGAATGGATAAAAACAATTTTATAATAGTTACAGTAATAATCCATGGAATTCGTTTACATTCAAGCACTGGAGAAAATTCATGTTCCTTTACTATTTTGTGCATTAATACTTGGCTAATCATCATTACATAGCATTATTTTAGCCCACTTTCTTAAAAATCCAAAACTAAATTATTTAAACAACACTTAAATTTAAATATTTTGGCTTTGGTACACACAGCTTAGTTATCAGTGGCATACTGCTGTGTGAGCTATTAGGGAAGCTTGTTCTGAGTACAAGCATTACTAAAAATATCTTGAAGATTTCATGCTACCCAGAGACATAGTATTACAGTGCTTATGTAGATAAAGATTCTACTGATATCAATGGGAGTTTTGTCTGAATAGGGACTCAGACTTTAGATGAAGATTTTCATCTTTGATGATGGAAGGAACACTAGTTTCTAGAAGATGCAAACTCATGTATGTAATTAATACCTTTTGGACTTAAAACAGATCACGGTGTCCTTCAGTATGGCCGTTGCATCAATTTTGAACATGATACTAGATAATAGTGTTTATTAATTACATCATATAAATCCACCTTATTATGTAACAATTGCCTAAAGGAAGAGAATAAGTATAGAAAAGTGAGACTGCTTCCTCAAATAGGAAATAGGTGAAACTCAGGAAAGAAAGAGAGTGTTGTCTTTCCGCTTGGTAGACACAGTGGGCCAAGTTTGGCTCTCATTTGCACTCAGACAACTTCATTGATGCCAGTGGTATTTGGAAAACAGTCAAAAATTCACCCTACATAAGTGAGTATGTAGGAGAGAGATAAAGACAGAGATGGGGACACAAAGAGATGTGTTTACTAGAAGAACAGAATGGAGAATTACAGTAGCAGAGAGGGGCGGGTCTACTAATTTGGACGCCCCAAGCAGCTGCCGCCGAATTGCCGCCGCGGCGAGCACGGACTGCCACCCCATGCTTGATGCCGCCCCAAGCACCAGCTTGGAAAGCTGGTGCCTGGAGCCGGCCCTGGTAGCAGATGAAGCTGAAGATAGCACTACGTTTCTGTGGTACTTAAGCCATCATCTATGTAGTTTATTTACAGTACACATCAGACCACATAACTGAATGTAGCATTGATTTATATGCCATGACCTCAACAAACTCACCCAACCTTGCATGCCCTTCGGGCACAGATGGCTTGTGAAATCAGGCCCAAAAGCTCCAATTCAAAGTGAGGCAGCAGCTCTTAACTCATTTCCATTGATTGGATACATTACCTTGAAGTACTTTATGAATTATTCATCAGATTCATATTTAAATTTCCTTCGTCTGCGGCTAACATCCATGCAGACTATGTAACATTTTGTATTGCATAGATTGCATGCTGCTTGAGACAGAGATCATCATTATGTGTGTGAAGAGGGTTGAGCACAATGGGGCCTTGATTCCTAAATGGTGCCACTAGGTGTTACTGCCTTATTAAAAACCAAAACAAACAAAACCCAGCAATCTATAAACAACAATAACAAAGTTTTCATTGATTTAAAAAAAAAATCTTCCTCTGGAATAATTCTGAGTTACTTCAGTCTGCTTTGTTTATATGTCCCGTGAAAGGAATCCATAGGAAAAAAACTTGTTAGACAACCTATTTGGATATTAGCTCAATTTGTGACAGGAATTAGACTTTTTCTATTTTATAAGATCATCAGAAACATCAAACAAATTCTAAATAACCTGGCTTCTGAGTACATTTTTTTTCTGTTTTATTCTACCACCCACTCTAAAGAACTTTTAAAAAGAGTCCTGGTAATTCAGAACATCATAAAAATCACATTAAAAAAATAGCAAAGTTGTGACTTCTAGAAATCACCTGCCATGACCCCTCAGTTTCAATAGCATCTGCAACTCTACGTGAGCTGATGCCTTACAGTTAGACATACTGTTTGCTAGGTGCCTGTGTGAAATAATATTGAGAAAATGAAACTGATACGTAAGGAAGTTGAATCGGGTATTTCTGTGTCAATCTCCTCTTTGTCTTTTGTTGCAGGTGCATATACCTAATGGATGTGATTCTCCATTATCTTGCATCTTATCTACAGCTGTGCACTGTGGGTGTCGATGACGTCAAAAGGTGCAATGCGGTGACATCTCAGGCCCAATATATTTTAAAAGCTTGAGCTCAGAAGTGCTTTTTGAAATAGCTCATCTTCAGAATAACACATTTCTTTCTTAATCAGAGGAATCAAAAGTACAGAAGAAAAGCAGCATCAGATTTTCAGAATCTGGGAAAATCCGAGTATTCTAATCAGCATTCCCTCTCTCACTGAAACAGATTGTAATGCCTTGGGCCTTGTGTACCTCATTGTTGAGTGCATAATTTGGTCTCTATTGACTGTCATTGTCCATTAGTCTCTGCATCACCAGAATTTAGCTCAAAACTTTCTAAAGCACTTTAATGAATGTTGATTTTCAACGATATTACATATAATTGTACATATAATTAAACACTATTCTGTTTTTTAAAGTTTTATTATTTATTGTATTAGTTTTTACGCATTTAAAACATAAAGATCCTTTCTTTTTCTTCCCAGCCAAAGGTTTTTTAGCCATGCCAATAGGATAGGCAATTGCATATTCAAGCAGATGCAGAAAACAAACCTACATCAGCACAAAAACAAGAAATGGGTAAGGCATCTAGGTGACTTATGAACCTAAATTGGGACCAAGATGCAGACAAGTGCCTACTGTGATTTACAAACACATGTGTAAAGCTAGGCTTTAGGGCTAGGCCCACAAGGGATGACTTGGGTGTCTAACTGCCACCTTAGGGTGGCACGAAACTACTTAAGACCTGATGGCACTGAGCTGCTCAGCACCCTAACAAATGCCTAAACTCTGGCAGGATGCTCCAAAAGATATCAGTGAAGATTTGAACCGTCTCCATATCCCAGGTGAGTGCTCTAATGACTGGGTTATTGGGTATAAGGACACCAATGTCAGTGCCATCATTATTCGCGTGAAAGAGCTGACACAGCTCTAAGCACCTAACTCCAGGAAAGGGTTCACAGTTGTGAATCACAAGTGGAGAAGGTGTCCAACTTCCTTTGAGGGGTGGAGCTTAGACCACACACCCGTCCTCAGTATTTCCTATTGGCTAACTTAGGCTGCTGTCCATTAGGTTGTTGGTTTCTTGGAATCCCTTTCTTAGGTGACTGGGGGTTGTGATTTCCATAAGGTGCCTACAAGTTAGACACTACAATGCCTAATTCCCCTTTGTGAATCTAGCCCTAAGTAACTTTTGAAAATGGGACTTAGACGCTTACGTTATTTCAGGCACTTTAGAAAAACTTTACCAACATGCTTTCATGTTATATAAACAATAACTTATGATGTCTTTCCAATTAATGTTTGCTAGTGCATGTATCTAAATATTTAAGATGCCCATTACTTCAGCAACTTGGCTTGTGCCATTCAAATGCCTGTGTTTTAAACTTCAGCAGAAAGTAACAAAGGATCAGTGTATCAGCTGGTGTAAATCTGTGCAGCACCATTGAAGTCCATGGAATTACATGAATTTTCACCATCTGAGGACCTGGTCCAATATTTCCAGCCTAAAACAGCAGAAAGTGGAATTCTCTTGTAGTTTCTGAAACCTAGGGTGCAAAGCCTTGAATGGCTGTGTACTCACTGTAAAAGTTTGAGCAGTTAGGGCCACATGCTCCCATGTAAATCCTGTCCATAATAATCTTGAAAGACTTTTCTGGAGGAGTTATCTTAAAGTAACCACCAGGCCTTACCCATGTAATTTTCCCAGATAACACAAGAAGAACAAATACATGGAGATTGAAAGAATGATGGAAAATGTAAAATAATGCAAATTAGTGCAGAATCTTTCCTCATGTAGCTATTTCCAAATGAGATTAGTAAAATTCATTTAACTTTCTATAAACTTCATTTAGTTTTCCTATACTGGCCTATAAGATCATTTCCCTTTGATCTAATTCATTTCCCACTAGCCTCATGCTTCCAGAACATTATTTTCTCCCACTTTGCAATTTAGGAATGTGATACGTATGTCTGAGGTTTTGTAATTAAAAAAAAAAAAAAAACTGTACACAGTCAGCTTTCCTTTATTTCACTAATGTTTAACTGGTTGGCCCAATGGCGCAGAGGAAACACATCACATTACTAATGTGTTGCTGAGCAAGTAAAATAAATTTAGTGGTTTTTTTTTTTCTATATCTTAAAAACTGGAAGAAAGGTTCCTTGGCAGGTACCTTTTCAAGACAATTGTACAAGGATTATATAGAGTCAATTACATTTGTGCAACACCACTGCAATAAATAGGATCATTTGGTTTCACTAAGGTCAGAATCTCGTACTTTGTGTTTGCTGAGGGTAGGGAATTGGTGCCTTTCCTTTGTTCTTCAACATGTTACATATAGTAGACACTACTTGAGTTACTGTGAAAGAAAGTGTTGTTCAAGAGAATTCAGCCAAATCCCAGGTGAAAGTGAAAATAGAAGCTAATTAGCATAAATAATTCCATTCAAGCAGCTCCCCCAAGTGATATTCCTCCCAAATGAGCTGTAAACAATAATTAGCTATCTAGAAAGTGTTCAATTAGTGTACCTGTGCTTGTAAAAAGTTTTCTGGCATTCCTTTTAGATTAGAAGTGAAGGTCTCATTTAACTGTATAATCTTGGGAAAAGTTATAAATAAAGAAATGAGTGGTTTCATATTTATTGTCAATATCTGTACCTTGACATGACTGCACTTCAAATTCAAGCACAAATCCTAAACTTAAATTATGTGTTTCAGCTATCCCCTAAGGAGACTATTTTGTGCATACTTTGGCACAATTTTCTCTGGTTTCTTAGGGAAGGCCATAATTAAGTTATGGTGACTACAGCGACTAGTGTCTGGGTCAGAGCTGAGGTTAATGGAAAGATGTTCATATGGTACTTGTGTGCCCACTGGGTCTTTGAATAAAAGTGGGACTTCACTTCCCATTTCTTCCAGTGCCCTCAACTTTCAAGAGCAAACATGCACACATTTAAAACTGAGTAAAGTCTGAAATAGTGCAGGAAATAGACACTATTTCTTCATTACTCTGAAGAAGCTTTTTTGTAAAATACATGGACATTCAAAACACAGCAAGGGATAAATCCTGTCCTTGCCTCTGTGGCTGCCTTAGCAGTGCCACCAGTAAGATTCGACTGCACAAAAGGGAGACTGGATTTTGGGGAGCCTTACAAGGGGTACAATTGCCCTTTGTGATACAGAGCTAAGCCTTGCAAGGGCCTACTGCCTGGCAAAGTGAAGGAACAAGAGAGTGGTGAAGTATGGGTGGGGTTATGAATAGGGCAGGGAAAGTCACTGGTAAATGCTTGTACCAATGGGATCAAGTTGTGTATATAGGGGGGTTGCAGAAGCCATTACGATGGAGTAGCCTCTCCCAGGTATATCTGCCCAGAGCCTTATGTTTGTTGCTGGACAGAAAATTTGGTTCCATAGGAACAACTGGAATAATAATTGTGTCAGTGACATGCTGAAAAGGCGCTGGGTCTGCTGTTTATATTTTGATTTTATATTTGTCACCGTCAAGTAATTTGGTACACATTTGTAATATTCTAAATATTCTATACAGTAGTGACTCTTTCACAGTACGGACCACCTCTTAGAAGTGAAGCCTTCTCATGGACCACGTCTCCTCTTGGCCTTCCAATAATGCTCAGACTTTTGATCACACATCATCCCTGTGCCAACTGCTACAGTTGATTGTATTGCAAATATATAAAAGCACAGTTAATAGAATGCAGTAAAATTCCTTGTTTGTCCTTTCTGAAAAAATAATCTGTCCCTTTTTCTCCTCTTTTCAGCACTCTTCCCCTCTCCTCTTGACACTCTCAGTCCTCTTGACACTTTCACCCTAGGCGAAACTTCCTTGCACCAGCTGTGCCCTCCCCCCCACCCCAGCTAACACCACCCCCCGCAGCAGTCAGTCCCCCCCTTCCTCCGTCCCCACTCCCTGGGGGCCGGTAGCTCAGCCCCCCGCCTGCGGCCAGCCGCCCCCCCAGCTCCTGGCTCAGCCCCGGAGCTGGGAGAATGGGAGGCAGCTGCGGCCAGCCGCGCCCCCCCCCCCCCGCTCCCAGCTGAGCTGCGGAGGCGGGAGGTGGGCGGGAGCCGTGGCCAGCCACCCCCCGCTCCCGGCTGAGCGAGAAGGCGGGCGGCAGCCGTGACCAGCTGCTCCTGGCTGAGTCGCAGAGCCTGAGGCGGGCGGCCAGCTGCCCCCCCCCCCCGGCTCGCGGCTTAGCTGCAGAGCCGGGCGGCAGGCACGGCTCAGCCGGAAGCGGGGGGTGGCTGGCTGCGGAGCCAGGAGGGCGGGAGGCAGCTGCCCCCCCCCCGGCGCCCTAGACGACTGCCTAGGGTCGCCTAGTGGGCGCACCGGCCCTGATTTCCCCCTCCCCCCAATAAAAACTTTCCTAATCAATATAAAAATACAGAGAGAGGCACACATCATCACAGCCAATTCCCTGATTCTGAAATTTAGTTCTACTTACTTTGCTGTAATCACAACCCATTCCCCCTGTCACCGTGCATCAGTGGGTCACTGCTGAGAATACTATTTTCAGGACAAACTGCTGAGAAATAGGGCAGACTTACCCCTAAACTAGTTGTCGTTCTACCATTAGATAGTAACAAAAGTAAACTTCTGTCTCACCACACTGATTAACACAAAGATGCAGTCTTCTTGGGCATTCCAGCCCTTGTCTCACCACCCAGACACTGGACTTTATGATGACTAGCTACTGAAAACCAATTTAATCAGCCATAGGATTCTTCTAATCCCAAGAGATTAGCCAAATAGCCAGGTCAATATATAACTCAAATTTTACCCAATAATTATGCTGCTGCCAATCCTTTAGTAACTAAAATCTAAAGGTTTAATAAAAAGAATAAAGAATAAAAAGAGAGAATAGTTAGATAATAATGGTTAATAGATCATATACATACAAATAATTGCAAAGGTCTTATATTCACTTTGTAGCAGTGATGACATAGACTGCTGGCTTGTAAAGTCTCTCTGGTAACTTCCTAAAGATTAGAAGGTCCTCAGTCCATAGTTGTACTGCTCCTTTTTGTTGTAAATCTACAGTCCAGAGAATCAGGGCGGGAAAGAAGCAAAATGGAGAGAGGTCAGGGGTCTTTTATATCCTCTGCCATGTGCCTAGAAATTTACTGTCTCAAACAAAGCTCACAGCCCAGTCTGCAGAAAGCTACTTGCTCAAGATGGAATCCAGGGTCACATGAGTATATCACATGTGCTTACATGCTTTGATGACTCACCAGAGGCAGCCACTGGCACCCTTAGATGCTGAGGCATCTACAGGAAGGTTTACTGGGATGAGTGTATTCTATCGACCATTATTAGACTGAAGTGTCCTTAATGGGTAGGGCCCTGCCAAATTCACCGCCCAGTATGGTCAATTTCACTGCCATGGGATTTGAAAATTGGTAAATTTCATGTTTTCAGATATTTACCTCTGCAAGTTTGCCCTTGGATAACTCTCCTGATTGCAGAAAGCTCCTCACACCCTTCCACACTCCTTGCCCCCATAGCTACACAGCAGTGTGTGTGTGTGTGTGTGGGGGGGGGGGGGGTGTCTATACAGGGTGCACCCCGCCAGATGCAATTATTAGCTTGTTTCAATAAAATAAAAAAAGGTCATGTGAACTTGATAGGATTTCTTGGTTGACACTTTACAGCACCAAATAACACCGAGGGCTCAATTCCCTGATTGGTAGATATGGGCATCTGAGACAGTTTTGTAGGGTAGTGATCTCAGTTGGTAGCCTCAAACTTGAGAACCACAGCCTTAAGTTAACAAAATGGAAAAAAACAGTCTGGTTTCAAGTGTCATTAATTGAATGTCAGCATGGAGCATCCAGCAACTGTGTCTTTCCTCATTCCCTGTTTGTGCTGAAAACACCTGTCCATGTTTAGACACTTATCTCTCTGCATCCACGGAGTTTGTTGGAATTGTCAGACAGGGCTGAGCTAGCTTTGCAAGATGGGCGATTCTGCCTTCCACTGGAATTCAGTGCAAGGCAGAATCCCCCATCTTGCACTGAGCCTTCCACTGCCATCTTGCACTGTCTTCCACTGAGCACAGGCAAACTACAGTCCGCTTCTGTCGCAATATTTTTTTTAAGCAGGCATCTCCAGCCTACAATTCTTATCAAAGCCAGGAATTGCATTAAGCAAGGTTAAATGCACCATCAACAGGTGCATTTGTGTAGGGTCAAAACTACGCACTGCTTTTAGGGCCCTTGCTGCAGGTTGTTGAAACTTTTGAGCCCCTTTTTCTTGACTCTTCACCATAAAGGTAGTATTGTCTGAGCTTCTTTGCCATGCAAGAAAAACACCTGCTGAGCATTGGCATTTGACTCAGCATTGTCAGCGTGATTTTCGTTTGACTGTGCTTCAGCCCAAAACAGTGCATCTATTACTTTGTTGTACGCCTGATGGATTGTGACATGTCGAGATTCAAACCAAGCGATTAAGTCCATGAGTCCTGTGGCATTCTTGGCAATGAACTGACCTTCCTCATTCAGCTGAGCATCGTTTAGAAGAGTTGACAGTTCAGTTAAAAACCTGCGTTTTCGGTGTCAGTGTCAGCGCTTCTGCGATGAATGCAGCGTAGTACTTCAGGTGAGCTGTATGGTATTGTACAGCCCGAAACGGTTGCAATTATTAGCTTGTTTCAATAAAATAAAAAAGGTCATGCGGTTGTGCAGGGAATGGACAAGTCCTGTCCCTCACCAGCCCAGCCGGAGCTAGGAGCCCCTGTTGCTGGGGTGCTCCTAGCACCAGAAGGAGATCTAAACAAACTTTCTCTCTACAATCAAAATTCATTCCACTCCCAGCCCCCCAAAATTCTCCTCCCTCCACACACTTAATATGGGGTGGATGACTAGGAGTGGGGGATGGTCAGATCCTGCCCCTGTGGGATGTCCACGGAGGGGCATTGCAGAGCCACATTCACACCTAGGAGGTGGTGCCTGTTGTGGGGCTGGTTGGGCTCAGCTCCCCACTCTGTGTGCTATGACCTGGCCTCTGGATAAAGTTTGGCCTGGATGCCTCCCGTCACAATTTCATCTGGTTAGTGGGGCCTCCCACAACACGATTCCTAAGGGCGAATTGGAATCTAACACACCTATTACAAAAAACATGCACAATGCATAATGCAGCTCATAGTAACTGACCTGAAAAATAGGTACCAACTGAAGTTTGTGGTGGTGGATAGTAAGCACCACTGACCCCTCCTGGGGAACACAGTGATACAAGCCATAGAGCTGGTCAAAGTGAAGTTCAGAATTTTATAGCTGCAGTGCAAGAAGCAAAAGAGGGCGTCCAGTGGACAATGAAGACAACTTTAAAAGCATATGGCATGTTTTCAGAGGTGACAGGTGCCTTGAAGGAAAGCTGCAATTGGAAGTAGACCTCACTGTGGAATCTATGTGTTTACCACAAAGGAAAATCAAATGGCACAATATAATCCAGTACGCAAGGAGCAGAGCAGGAATAGCATATCACCTGTGGCTAACCTGTGTCAACTTACATAGGCTCAGGGGACTCAGGCTAAATGGCTCTATAACTGCTTGTAGACATTCAGGCTCAGGCTGGAGCCCAAGCTCTGGGACCCCACAACCGCATTCTGGTTTTCTTGGTGCTCACCAGCGCCTTCGTCCTCGTCTGGCTTTCTCTCAAGTATCTCTTGACTCACTGATGGTGGTTCTCTCCATGGTTTTCTCCCAAATACATAGCCATGCAGCTCCCTTTGTGGTGCTTACCCTCAACATCTGGACACCATTACTACTTTGATGTTAGATGGTCCCTTGATGTAGCAGCTCCTTATGGTGACAGTGGCAGTAGCAGCTTGTGGGTGGAGAAGACAATTATAACTTGGACAAAGCAACAGTCCCTAGTGGCAACTCTAGCACAATATGGTTTCAGACGTAGACTTATGTAATTGGGGCCAAGCCAATAGTTTATGTAATTGGGGCCAAGACCAAGTGTGGAATGCACTTCACAAGCTATGGAAAATATGGAGAAGTGTAAGTAACACTGCAGATACTGACTTGCCCATATCTATTAATCTGTAGCTGTTCAAGCCACAGCCTGCTTGTTTGCACAGTGTCCCGCACAACAGGGCCATAATCCTGATTCCTGATGGGGCCTTTGGGTGCTACTGCAACATAACGTTGAAATAGATAAATAAAAACATGCCAGTTTTGCCTTTGTTAAGGGAAACCATTGTATAAAATTGCTTCTTGAGCAACCCAAGAAAAAGAATGATCTTCAAATACTGTACTGTTAAAGCACTAGAGATTTTCATTTTCTTTGCATTCTCTTTGTTGATAACCTCTATTTCTGGAGTCTATTGTGGTACATCATTCATTGGGAAATTATTGCTTCTGTTCATCTTTGTTATAGAGTTTTATAAAGGAAAACGTAGATCTATTTCTATGCGAGAGGTTGAGATGAACGAAAACAAGATTTATTGAGTTACAAACAGGATGCTGAGGTAAGCAATTCTTGCTTTTCCTTGGCATCAGTGTTTTTTCAGCCCTAACAGCAGCAGCATTATGCTGTATTTGTTCCAAAAAATATCTTTAGCTTTTAGTAAGCTCATACTACAGCATTTCTGGGTTATGTGAGCAGTATTTACATAAATCATCTCGCTGATGGCAATAGACAGTTTGTATGGGTTAGTACTACTCCCAAGGAACAAGGATTTGCCGGATCATGCCTCTGCACCTTATCTAGCACCCCATTGCTTATAAGTCATTTTTCCATTGATTTAAATATATTTTAAAACTAATGACAACTTACTGGTTTTTGTTGACAATCCCCAGTACTTTAAACTTAATTTTGTGCCTTAATTTTGATTGAGCACGCACCTTCAAATGGCTGGGGCTCAATTGCCCCTGTGCCAGGTCTAACCCACAGCACTAGCTGAAAGAAATTAATACTGTCAGGAGCTGGGTAGAATGGGAGATGGGAGAAAGGCAGCCTAAGGTTCAGTAGAAGGGGGAGAGGTGGGCCGCGAGAGACTTGTAGAGGAGCAGTCCTAGGAGTTGGTTCTCTATAAGAAAGTCAGGAAAGACCTGCAGGCAAGGATGTCTAACCTGAGAGGGTTGGAGAAGACTGTCAGAAGTGAAGACAAGCCCCAAGAAGGAGGTCTAAGGTTATCCTGGCCTAAGCAAAAAGGCATTTGAACCCAGGATTGTGACTCGGAAAGACCTAAGAGAAAGGACTCTCCAGAAAGGATAGTGTGGTACACAGGAGGATGCTTTGAGGGAGAAAATGAAGTGAGTTGGGATTTGAGTTATTGGGCAGATAGCCCACTTGGTTAGGGTTCCCAGGGTTGGGAAAACCCATAGCAGAGGGTGGGTGTAGGTTTCCTCTATACTACATCCCTCATAGAAGGTGCAGCAATCCCTACTGTTAATTGGAAGGAAGACGAGAATGACTTGAGGTCAGAAAAATTGGACGCTGAGCCCAGGGAAAAGAGACTGGAGACTTTGTGCAACAGGAGAGACCCTCAGAGGAAGGACTGCACCTGCCACACAGCTGGGGAGGAAGGCTCATGTTTTTCCTTTGGATTTTATTACCCTGGAAGAAGTGGACCTTTGTCTTAACTGAAATGCTAAGTCACCCAAGCAACTGAACCAGGCTGAGAGAATAATAGAAGATGAGGGGAAACAAATGTAGGGTGGCTGCAGGTCCATGCCATAAGAGGACATGCTCTGGGCCTGCAACCTGCAACATGCCTACCCCAGGATTCTGAACCAAATTCTGCTCTTAACTACAACTTCATAAATGACCTGCATCTAATCCACCGTAACTACTACAGATTTATGTTTGTATAGTTAAGATCATCATTTGACCCTTTCTTGCTAGTATTTTTAAAGTATTTAGTCACTTCCATTTTCAAAAACGTATATTTCATTTGGCATCAGAAAATCCTCTAACTGATTTCCTTATAAGATGCTCCATGCTAATATGCTGGCAAGACTCCATTTGTTGGTCTGACAATCTTTGGAGGAGTAGTACCTTACTTTGTGAAAAATCAAAGGAATTACAGAGGGTGTCAGTTACTACTGAATATAAGGCAGGTATTGCAGTAGCGCTCTTGAGTGAGAAGAGACAGGACTTGGGTATAGTGAACACAAAGTAGATTTTTTTTTACTTAGGATGTTACACATTTGCTGGCTTCAACACCTATTGACCAATTAAAAATCAGAAATTCAGAATGCCATTAAATATTTTTCACTTCCTAAAACATAAAAAAATGGAATTAAAAATAAGTTATTTTCAGTCGGTTTTACTTCCATTCTGCTTTGTTTATAAACCTCTTCCAACACTCTATATTATTTAGCTATATCTAGGGAGACAAAGACATTACTACTTAGCAATAATAACAATAAAATACAACTTGAAAGACTACTGTTTTTATATGTACTTACCTCTGCACAAAAATATCTAATAACTGATCTGCTGAATCCCTCAATTTATTTTGGTTTGATTCTTCAGACACAAACATGACTGATTTTGGTGGGTTTAGACATCTGCCTAAACTTTTCACACTGGGCCATATTCTGCTCTGATTTACAAAATTGTAAATATGAAATAACCCCATTGAAATCAATGAAGTTTCATGACTCCATCAGTTCAAGGTTTAGTGACAGCTATTTATACTGCTATTTCTTTGAGGCCATTTCTAAATTGTACTTCAAGAAAGCTCATGAAAAAGTATCAGTTATTCAGCATCATAAATCCGGGACAGTGATGCTCTTAGAAACCAGAAAGATCAAAGTTAATCCCCCACAAAAGAAACATTCCAAAGCTCCTTTCAAAATCTTCATGGGAGAAATTTTGACAACTTCCTGATTTACTGAACATCACAGTAGTTCAGTTCCCTAAAAAGATGTCTTTCTATTTTTGGCTTATAAAATGGTTTGTCAAGTGGAACTGCTGTGTGCTGTATATGGCACGTCCCATAATATGCCAATATTTTTGCTATTTAATTTTAACTTTATTTCTTAAATATAACCTCATATTTAAATTAAGAAAATTCTGCCTAAGCCATTCCTTATTCACAAAAAGATTAAATTTCTTGCCCATAAATGGGCATTATTTTTGTTAACATTTTAATACAATTAAAAACAAAAGAAATGGACACAATTGCCAGCTACAGTCATATAACAGATCATTTAGGAAAAATTACAATATAATTGTACCCATCAGAGAAGGATAATCTGAAACTATATCACTAAACTGGGTCACGCCCTAACTCAGGAGATCTAGGGTCAATTTCTAGCTCAGCCACACATATCTTGCGCCAGACACTTAGCCTCTCTGAACTGCATTTCCCTATCCGTAAAATGGGACTGTCCTGCCTAGTTAGATCATAAGCTCTTCAAAGACTGGGTACCGCTCTTATTATGTGATTATACTGCACTAGCCCAATAAGGCCTTAAGCACTTTTTTATGACCTTTCCCACTTTCCCCCTTTTAACTCACCATGGATTCAAGCGGGAAGGGGAACCAAAACAAGTTTTCATCAACATGGGGCCTTCACTCCCCTACAG
The DNA here is from genome assembly GCA_033296515.1 of Macrochelys suwanniensis. Taxonomy (NCBI): domain Eukaryota; kingdom Metazoa; phylum Chordata; order Testudines; family Chelydridae; genus Macrochelys; species Macrochelys suwanniensis. The sequence goes on from CM065780.1 coordinate 47,510,205, forward strand.
AGTTCTCCTGCATTGGTACATGCATTTCTTCTCTGTTTTAAAGATAGTATTTCTTCCGTACAGGTTTGGTTCATAGTTGTGGGTTTTTTCCTTCAGAATTCTATATCTTATAGCTGGTTCATTGGCTCATGAACTATACTAATTCTTATACATCACTTAGCTCTAGATTGCAATCTTTTCTGAAGCAGGATTTCAACCAACCAGTCTGTTTCCAAAACATTTCTGGGAGAAGTCACACATAATCCCGTATAATAATCCAAGCAAGAAAGAGAGAAAGAGCGAAAGAAAGAAAACTCCAACCAACACAAGACACTCCACTGCACATGTGTCTCCCACGGGGGGGGGGGGGGGGGGGGGGGGGGGGGGGCAGGATGAGTGAACAATCAACATGTGACAGCTGTGTAATCATATTGCTTAATGCTTTATAGGAAGGCGTTCAGATACTGTGGCAATGAGCACAGTATAAAAACCTACATAGACTAGAGATAGCTAAATTTACTCTGACCATGACAGAGTTTTCGACCATCACTCAGGATTTCTTATCCTCTAACACAGAGGTTCCCAAATTATTTTTTCTCCCCCTGCCCTTGGAGTTTCATGTCCTATGCATGCTCCCCTGTCATGGGTAACAGGAGAGGGATCAGTTGGAAATGCTGAGGAGAGTGGAAGGCAAGGGTGGTTGGTGCCAGGAGGTGGGGGGGTGCATGTGGGAGGCAAGGGGCTGGGTGGCAGTGGGTGCATGAGTGAATGCAAGGGACTATGGGCATTGGGTGGCGGTTGGGGGGAGGCAGGGTCACCCCCCGTTCACTCTCTCCCGTTGCACCATGCACACCCTTGTCAGGAGAGGATACCAGGTCCCCAGCCATCCCCATCTGCGGCCAAACCCAGAAACTATTTGCCACTCCTGGGGACATTCCGCTTCCTCCTTGTTGCTTCTTTCCAACAGTGTAAAGCTACAACTACAGTGACTCCCCCGCCCCCCACAACGCCCTCCACTCCAGCCAAATCTGACACCCCTGCAGTGCACAGGAGCCTCAGCTCTGTCACTATGCCTACCTGACCCGAACTGGAGCAAAGCCCCTTCCTGGAGCCCAGGCAAAATTTACAGCTGAAGTGGCAGGACAAGGTCAAAAGTGAGGAGATTTTATGTCTCTGGGCCTGATTCTGGGCTTCTATCAGTGTAAATCAGTATGAGGGCCACTGAAATCATAAGAGTGCCACCAACGTGCTAGGTTGTAAGGCCCCAAATTGTACACCCTTTTATTTATCATGCCAGAGGAAGATGATGTTCCACTGTCACCTCTAAGCTTTTTCTGTCTTCTATAATACAATTAGTTATTCTGTAGTTTAGATAATTATGTAGATACTGAATCATATATTAAGAAGGTATAACACATAATTTCATTACTAGTAAATGAGTTTTCTATGTTTTCTATGGGAGAGTTATGAATATTTTTATACGTGGTGCTTTGATGATTTTCTAACTGATTTGACTGGCATTAATTGATTTATTTGCTACTCGTTGAAGAGTATAAAGGAGAGCAGGGGGTAGTTTGTTAAAAGGAAGAAGCACAGGGAGTGACAGCATAATTTGTGCAAATTGTCAGAGGTTGTGCTAAAAGGCAAAGTTAAAATGTTTTCTGGAACAATGATTTGCTTTTTACCTTTCCAATAAATGCTTTAAAGATTTAGAAACATGAGGTCTGTTGGATTTTTGTATTGCAACTTAAAAAAACAACACTATTTTTGTCTTAGGCACCAGTTGTCATGCAAAAAAAATAAGGACCATTTCCAAGTATATTAGCCCTGCAATGTGAAAGTGTAGGTACTACAAATATTTTAAAAATAAAGATAGACTGGAAGGGATTAATTAACCAGTCTGGAGAATGGGATGGGTGGGAAAGGATGAGGAGAGCTTTTCGCCTCTCTTTTTAAGGATGACCATGATCACAGATCAGTAAGTGAGAGAAACAAGCTTCCCATCCCTGCACCTACTTGGTCAGAGAGAGACCAGGGACTGCACGCTGCACAAGATATGGGTAGGGTTAGTTTGCTTGTCAAGATCTGTTTACTTGAGAAAAAATATACAAATTCAAAGCTTTATCAGATTGTTATGTTAATTTTTAAGATCTGAGGACCTGAATCTGATCTTATACCCATTTCACAAAAGCATAACTCCACTGACTGCAATATAGTTAATTAATCTGAATTAGACCCCAAGAGTGAATATAGTAACCCAATAGTTCAGTATGTGATTGTGTTTGCTACAGATTTGAAGTTAAATTTTCTCCCTGAAGCTGAAATAAATCCAGCTAATATTTGCAGAAAACATTGAGATACACATACATAAAATTTATATGGACAGAGTATTTTGTCCCCTTAGGGGTTTTGAGATCATAACATGGTTATTTGTTCTCCCCTCTGCACCGAGCAGCCTGCCAGCAATCGTTTTATGGTCCTCCAAGTCACTGTATCTGGAAAAAATGAAAGCAGAATTGGCCTAACAATGCATCAGCATACAAAATTATTTAAGAAGTTGGTTTTCTGTAGTTTGGCAGCCGTTTTTCTTTTGAGCTATGTTATTTGTGATTCCGGCATATGCTAAGAACTTTGCTTAAGCAAAACTCTAAACCAATGTTGAAAACAAATCAGTTGTGGATTAGTTGAAAACCCAGTGATGTAGAGTTGGTCTGGCTATCTGTGACCATTATCTAATTACCCTCTTTTGGAAACTTTGACTCCTTACTCCTGTCTTATGTTTTAAACACAGTACTTTTTTTAAAAAAGCCACATATACATGAAAATTATGTGAAATTATCCTTTTTATATTAACTAGCATTCAGGGAACTTATCTGATGCTGCTTATCCAACTTTGCTTTCTAAGAGTTTATACAAATTGAATGTATTGGCCAACATATAACCAGGTTCACAGCTGAATAAGTTACCTCAGGCTTTGAAATCTGCAGTCCTTATGCACTTGTAATTCCAATTCCATTCAACAGGAGTTCTGTGTATATAACATCTACAGGTTCAGGATCAAAGGGATTGGACCAATATTTTATTTTGTTTATTCTTCTGAAAAAAATCCCTAGTTTATTTTTTCTGATCCATCTGTTTTCTTTTTATTCTCTGTTTTGCCACACTTAAAACCTTTTCCCTTCCTACACTACATAAATCTTCTTTCTATTATTTACCGTGTATAGATTGCAACAGTTTTTGATGTCTTCAAATAACCCTAAAAGTGTTTCCACTTGAGACAATTACAAACATCTTTTGCCTTACCATCTTGGCTGCTTAGTTCTTACATTCCTGCAGATAAGTAGGTTTTACAAAGTGATAAGATGATAGCTCTAAAAATACTCTTTTAGATTTCATTGAGTGTTGATGTAAAGGTAAGTTTTCAGGCAGAAAGTAGGTGGTGTGAATTTGAAGAGTGAAAAGTGGATGTGGAAAGGTTTAGAGAGCTGAAATGTGTGCATTGAACAATTCACTCATTTAAAACTCAACAGCAAAATTCTCTTTAGTTTGTTGTGTATTTAGATTAGCTGATACAGAGATGAATTCTCAGAAACATAAATAAACAAAGACAAGAAGATATTTAAACGGTCTAAGCTAAATGAATTGTTATATTCTGGGAAAGACAATAACTAACTGATCTCAGTGTTAATCTAAAGTGTCAAGGCTTTGGTACAAAATGAAAATTCACCATCCCCAAATGCATAGTTAATACAAGATTAAACATGGATCCTAGCAGTACCTGATACTGTCGCTGTGAGCTGGGTGAAACCTTATTGAGAAACTGCTCCTTCCTCCTTTTGTCCTTGGGTCCTTCTGCATTCAGAGACACGAGACTTTCTACATTCTTTGTAAATAAATCTGCATCAGAGAAATACCTGACTATCACCAATTTCTACTTCCAACTTGAACATCCGCAGGGCCCCATGCTCTGATTAGCCACTTAGATCAAAAGGGGCAACAGTATATTATTTAATCATTCAGTTCTCCCCAGGCCTGCAGTATCCTTTGCCAGAACTCCTGTGGCACTCTAGGCAGAGGAAAGCCACAATGTCTTTTGCCATGTCCTCAAGCCTTTCTCTCTTCCTTTCTCAGTCCCCCTTGTTAGGCCAGAATACTTTGTTTCTTCAATGAGGTAGAGCTGATTGAAACTCAGAAATCCTATTTCACGGGAATTTTCAGCATTTTTAAATTAGTTTTGGTGCCATTATTTCATGACAAATCAGAAGTAGTAGCGTATCAGATACACGTCTGTTAATGAGATGTTATGTGACAGTATAAGAATTGAAATATTCAGTTTTTATTTTGTTCTATTTTTAAAATTATTAGCAGCTGCTTAGTACTGATTGAAACATCTTATCTTCTTTTCTAGAACAAAGTGTCTCCTGTTTGCGTGGCAATAAAACAGTTTGACACTGACAAATGATTTTAAATGCTGCCCTTAATGGGCTTATAAAAACATAAAATAAAAATAATAGAATGTTTCAACTTACTATATAATAGAGCATTTAATAGTATGTCATATTATGACATTAGTAGTAGCTGCTGACATGCGAAGAAATTAAAAATATACAAATTACAAAAATTAAAATGATATTCAAAATGAAACTTTAATATACAAAATTGTGAATTTCCCCTCACTCCCCCCCAAAAGGTTCAATTTAGTTCTCCTGCCACCTGCAGGAATTTTTGTCAAAATCAACACGTTTTTTCAAAACATCGTAATTTTGACAAAAAATGGTATTTTTCATCAAAAAAACATTTTGGAGCAATATTTCTGACCAGCTGTACTCTGAAGCCACCCAGTTAGGTAGCACTTTAGTTTAGATTTAAATGAAAGAGAATTTCATTGGCAATTGTATAGAAACAGAATGCACAGCATATACTGAAAAGGTACAAAAGAAATATGTCCACATGAATAAAAATCACCAAAGCAGCACTAAACTTAGAGAATATAAAAAAATGCCTAGAATATGGCAGACCTTTGCCTTATCACAGCCTACATTTACTCCCTGCTAGGTGGAAACTTAAAGCAGCATGGAGGCACCATTGTGGAGCTGGATACAGCTCCCTCATTTTCTGCCTCACCCTGCCCCAGCCTTGGCTTAGATTCATAGAATCATAGAATCATAGAATCTCAGGGTTGGAAGGGACCTCAGGAGGTCATCTAGTCCAACCCCCTGCTCGAAGCAGGACCAAACCCAATTAGATCATCCCAGCCAGGGCTTTGGGCAGCCTGGGCACTGCCAGCTATACCATCCATTACTTGGAGCACAGTGCACACTTGACATTGCTCCTGACACTCTGCAGACATAGGTAGCATAGCAACCAGTTACATGCCTTCCTGGAACTCGAAGCAAATCTCTGCTCCCTTTATATCAAAGGGAGCAAAAGGAGTGGAAAAGGACATTTAATCTGACCATAATTGTCAGTTATTCTTTTGTAGAGCTAACGAGCCAAAACTCTAAGCCACAACCATATGATGAATCAAATGGAGGCAGAGGCTTTGCAGTTAGTTTACAGTGGGTTCAAGAGAGCTGAATTATATTTCTAAGAAACATTGCACGAAGAGCGCCAATTATTAAAATTCTCCAGTATTTGTAGTGTACAGCCAGTCAAATTATCAGACAGGCTGAAAAACTTCCGTCAGTCTGTCTATATAAAAAATCTTCTAGTTCACTGAAATCCACTTCAAAATAACTTGGCAACTATGAATAATGGATTATAATGGGCAAAACCTGATTGCCCAAAAGTCAGTATAATGGATTATAATAGCATGAGACTTCAGTATCAAAGCTGTAAGAAAGACTGGAAGAAAGCTAGTGTGCCATTTTTTAAAAAGGGTAAACAGGATGACTGAGGTAATTTTAGGCCTGTCAGCTTGACATCAATCTCAGGCAAGAGAATGGAGAGGCTGATATGGTACTCAATTAACAGAGAATTAAAGGAGAGTAATATAATTAATGTAAATCAACATGAGTTTATGGAAAACAGACCCTGTCAAACTAACTTAATATCTTTTTATTTATGAGATTACCAGTTTGGTTGATAAAGGTAATAGTGTTAATGTTAATAGTTAGACTTTTGTAAGGTGTTTGAATTGATACTACATAACATTTTTTATTAAAAAAACAGACTAGACTCATAGTCTTTAAGGTCAGAGGGACAACTATGATCATCTAGTTTGACCTCCTGCACAATGCAGGCCACAGAATCTCACCCACCCATTCTTGTAATAAACCTCTAACCTATGTCTGACCTACTGAAGTCCTCAAATCATGGTTTAAAGACTTCAAGGTGCAGAGAATCCTCCAGCAAGTGACCTGTGCCCCATGCTGCAGAGGAAGGCGAAAACCCCCCAGGTCTTCTGCCAATCTGCCCTGAGGAAAATTCCTTCCCGACCCCAAATATGGTGATCAGCTAAACCCTGAGCATGTGGGCAAGACTCATCAGCCAGACACCCAAAATGATATAAAGTTATCATGGCACACATTAAATGGATTAAAAACTGGCTAACTGATAGTCTCAAAATATATTTGTTAATAGGGAAATGTCATTGAACAGATGTGTTTCCACCCACAGGGGTCAGTTCTTGGTCCTATAATATTTAAAAAATTTATCAATGACCTGGAAGAAAACATAAAATCACCACTGATAAATTTTGCAGATGACATAAAAATTGGAGACAAGGTAAATAATGAAGAGGCCAGGTCACTGATTCAGAGTGATCCAGATCACTTGGTAACATGCATTTTAATATAGCTCAATGTAAAGGAACACATTTAGGAATAAAGGATGTAGGCCATACAAAATGGGGGATTCTATCCTGGAAAGCCATGACTCTGAAAAAGTGTTGGTGGTTATGATGGATAATCATCTGAACTCCCATTGTGACACTGTGGCCAAAAGAGCTAATGTGATCCTTAGGTACATAAACAGGGAATCTTGAATGGAGTAGATAAGGTATTTTACTTCTGTATTTGTCACTGGTGCAACTGCTGATGGAATACTTTGGCTGGTTCTAGTGTCCACAGTTCAAGAAGGCTGTTGCTAAATTGGAGATGAGCCATGAGAATGACAAAAGGATTAGAAAACATGCCTTATAGTGATAAGCTAAATAGACTGAGTGTCCTGAGCCTAACAAAGAGAAGGGTAAGGGGTAACTTACTTACAGTCTATAATTGACTCTTCGATCGAGCAGAAAAAGTTATAACACGATCCAATAGTGGGAAGTTGAAGTTAGGCAAATTCAGACTGGAAATAAGGTGTACATTTTTGATGGTGAAGATAATTAACCATTGAAACAACTTAGTGGTGGATTGTCCATCATTGACAATTTTAAAATCATGAGTGGAATTTTTTTCTAAAAGATATGCTTTAGTTTGTATTTGGGGCAGGTATATGGCTTGTGTATACAGGAGGACAGAACATTGATCACAATAGTCTTGGACTCTCATTCAAAAGAATAGATTTATAAAGTTGAGTTTAGTTTCATACCTAAATACTTTGTTTGGAACAAGTAACCGCAACAGAGGAACATAGGGTAGTGGTGGCAATGATAGATGTGCTCCTCTTGGCCAGACACAAAGGCCATACTCATGTTGACAGACTTCCCCATAATATTTCATATCATCTACCATGGAGACCTGATGCCTAGTCTTGGATACATGGCAAGAGTTAGCAGGATCACACTGAGAAGGTTTCTGTCATTCTTCTCAGAATGCACCCACAGAGTCATGGAGGAAACGGTCACTTCCAGAGCTCTCATCTGTTAAGTTCCACAGGTATCCATGCTTTCCACAGTCCTGTTCAACATCTTCACAAAGATCCTAAGCAACATTCTGAAGGTACTAAAATGCCACCTATATATAGATGATCTATAGCGCTATCAAATGCAAATGGCACCAACCCTGCCAATAAATGGCATAGCTGAGAACAAATACTGGATGAAAAGCAGTTGGCTGAAACTCAAGCCCTGAAAGAATGCAGTGATGCCAGTAAAGAAATGGAAGTACTTTGAACAACAGACCAAAGACTTGGGGGCTCCTCATTTCTTCTTGATATCCAAATAGCAATGGCCCTTTTCATTGACAGCCAGCAGGAAGACTGTGCCTCCTCCTGTTGGTGTCATGGTCTCCAGGTTTGATTACCAGAACACCTCAAAGGACACTTTTCATGGGGCAGGATTATGCCTGATGATCTTTAATTTAGTCTGGGAGTCAAGAGGAAATCATTAAATTCTCGTATCAATCTTTCTTATTTTTTATAAGGCAGAGGACTGTGATATTTGCAGTCACCCTGTAAAGCTCACGTTTTCCCATGTAGAGTGAGTTGCAGAAGTCTAACCTGGAGGTAAGTAAGCACCATGTTAGAAATGAGATGGGATAGTCTCTTGGCCAGCTGGTGGTGACAGATGGCAGTCCTTGTCCCGTTACAATATGCATATCCACAAATAATTAATAGTCCAGCCTGACCCAGAGGCTGCACTCTATTTTGAAGATCAGAGATAATCTACCCTCCACCCAGTGGAGATGTCAGTGTCTTAGCAAGTTCTAGAAGTATTTCCCCTTCCTTATGTTTTCACTTGTCTCTTCCCTGTATTAAATTTCCTGTATTAAGTTCCCTCTATTAATGAACAGCTATCTCATACTATTTCTTGCTGTCATTGAGGTCCTGGTGATGCTGGCGGCTTCATTGCTGGAAGAGGAGGTCTGTAGTTTGTCACCCACATACTGGTCCATTAGAGTCCATGGCGTCCCAGTCACACGCTCTCTGAGAATGCTCATATAAACATTGAAGACGTGCTGCAGGAGTCTGCTCCCCTTCACCTTCTAAATTAGTTTTGCAAAGAAAAGAGAGTGTGGAAAGAAGACAGTAATTTGTGAGGTCAGGAGTAAGAAAACATATTTCTAAAATTAGCTTCATTATTACATTTGTCAGGGTGGCTGGCAGTTGCCTTCTTTAAAGGAAGCATTGATGAGAGTTATCATGGGGGCTGCTGGTCTTTGTTAGCCTTCATTAGCCATGTGGTACATTTTTGTTCACTTTGAGATTCCAGTAGAAAAATAGCTATTTTTAATATTTACAGAAGGCCTGCCTATATGACAACGTAGTTTGCAGAAAGGGTGTAAATCTACCTCACAATTAGACAGCTGCACACTAATTCTTTGAGTGGACCCCGCTGCCACCCACTAACATTTCCCTAGTGCACTTTAATCTACTTCTGTATCAAAGTGGGCTAGATCAAAGTGTACTAGGGAACTTTTAATGTGAAACAGAAGGTTCCACATGGAAACGTAGTGTACAGCAGACTAGTGAAAGACAGCTTGCTGCAAACTAAGTGTTCATATAGGCAAGCCCTGAGTGTTGTAGTTCTCTGCAGATGTGGTATAAAAAAACACAGTATTTTTCTATGACTGTATTGGAATAATATAAAGTATTACACAATGTAAATATAATGAAATTATTCTTTGACAAAGTAGCACATGTTGGATTCTGTCATAACTCTGCTTTATGGAGTTGAAATAAAGAATTATATGCTAATTTTCCTTCCAAGATATTATATTAAGTTCCATACAGGAAGGATAAATTCTGCTGTCAAAATTGCATCGAGGAACTTGACTCTCATATTCTACTCTTTTTACTTCTGTAGACTTCTCATTTGTGCCATGTAGGACAATATATATTTAATAAAATCCAAAATGATAGCCCACTGATGTCAACCCTTGTTAGAAGAATTAAGTGATCCCAAACCATATTGTTTTCAAGGTATATAATAAAGGTGTGTCAACACAAATATCCTGAGCCATTTTCTAGAATTTTCCCTACCAGTGCTAAGATTTTTTTATTATGATTTACTATTCATTTTTACAGATAATACTATTAGCCATGGAACTCATTGCCACAAGATGTCACAGAGGCCCTGAGTATAGGGGCATTCAAAAAAGGATTAGACATTTTATCTGTAAACTTAGAACATTCACTCACACACATTATATAGGACAAAACATCTACAAATCCTCATACCTCAGAGCATAAAACAATAACCGATAAGTATTAGGAAGAATTTTTTGTTTGTGTAGGTTATCCCATAACTGTCAACTATGGGGCTTCTTGGTCCTTCCTATGAAGTACCTATCACTGTCAAAAATCAGACCACTGGCCTGATTCAGTGAGGCAATTTCTATGTTTCCTATAGTTAGGTGTAATTAGGTCTGATCTGATTAAATAAACCTTATCTGATTAAATAATTTTCTTGTTAATGTTAAATGTTCATTAAACTGTGCTACAGTATCACTTTAGTGTTGCCCAAATGTATTTGTACCTAAAGTTGTATTTAGGACTCTAGAGATGCTCTGCTAATTACATGATCTGTTGAGCTACAAATGTTGTGCCGTTTTCTGCATTGCTGTATTTCAGCAGCACTGATAAGTCAGAATCTGTAATCCTTCATTTACTTACAGAAATTATCTGACAGAACTTCCAGCTCAAAGAAGGAATTGTGTTGGTTCAAAAATTCATGGTACAAGGGATATCTGCCTCTGGAAATGTCTGTCATCTCGGAGTTTGAATAGCAGTTGAATAACAGTTGAAGCATTATAATCCTGTAAGCATGCCATCAGGCTACCCACAAGTAGCATTCAGAACTGAAAATGAGCCAGATTGGCAGCAGCTGTAAATTGACATCAATGAAGCTATGCCAGTTTACATCAGCTGAAGTCTGGCACTCGATCCTCTAACCCTTTAAAGTTTAAGATGTAAATAAATTGGACTATTATCTAGTTTATTCTTGAAAGAATCTCCATCTGTAATACGTATACGCTTCTTCACATTTTACTTCATCTTATCTCTTTTTCTTCTTCTTTCATACTACTTCCCTGTCTGAGGCCAGCAACTTTTATAGCCTTCTTCCAAAACTCATGATTGCATGCCTGGCTGTTGTGCAGATTGGTCTCACTAAGGTCCACTTATATCCAGTCCATGTGCCAAGTCTTTGGCCTCCCCCCTTGGTCATCTTCTATCCTTGATCATTGCAAGGGCCAATGCAACTCTCAGGTCTCCCCTGGACATGTACATGCCAATGTAGCCTAGCCCTCCCTCAACTTATCTTCACTTGGGGCAACCTGCATTAGCCTCCTCACTCTTATTTCATTTCCTATTACAGATTGTCCAACCATTTTAACATCTCAGCATCTTCATTTCCATGGAGATTTCCTTTCTTGCGGTGGGCCAAGTCTCCATTCCATACAGTGGGATGGGTCAAATTACAGTTTTACATATGCTACCTTTCAACTGTATTGGAATCTTTTTATCACAGAAAACTGGGGTCAGCTCCTGCCATTTGTACCAAGCAGGTTTGGTATGATGGCAGGTATCACTCAGGAAGACTCCATTGTCAGCATCCATTGATCATGGGTATTTTAATTCTTTCACTTTTCTGAGTTCTTTGATTATAATATCCTTTATAGACTCTTAGGACTGGAAGGGACCTCAAAAGGTCATCTAGTCCTGTCCCCTACATTCATGACAGGAGAAGTATTATCTAGATAATCCCTCACAGGTGTTTGTCTAACCTGCTCTTAAAAATATTTATGAGTAGCAGAAAATTTCCAAACCTGCTCTTAAAAATCTTTCTGGTGGGTAGCAGAGAATTTCCAGTAAATATTGGCCTGCACCAGGGGTCAGCTTTGAGCCCTTTTGTGTTTGCAGTAGTCTTGGATGTGGTAAGTGAGAATATATGAAGTGAGACATCTTGGAATATGCTGTTCGCTGATGACTTAGTGATATGTGTATAAGATTGTGAAACCCTACACACCCTTTGAACAGTGGCAGAAAAAATTTGAGCAAGATGGACTTAGAGTTAACTTTGGTAAAACTGAGGCTAGAATACCTGAGGGAGTAGGACCTACCACAAAGGATATTATAGTCAGATAACGTAGAAAAGTGAAAGAATTTAAATACCTAGAATCAATGGTTGCTGACTACTATAGTAAAAAGCAGAATTTGTCCCCTTTGTTTTTTACTACAGTAGGCATTCTGTCATACATATCCTGGGAAAGGTGGACATATCCTTCTGGCACACTTGTCAGTCACAAACTGAAAACTAATTCTCTTGGTACTCAATCATACGCCTTCTCCAAGGTGTTTCTGCAAAACACATTCATTCACCCAACCAGAAATTGCACATTTGAATATGACAATCCCGTATGTTCTTGATTGGAGTTCATGGCACCCACCCGCTATTGTGAATTAGCAGAAATAAATAGGCATTTTATGAAGGGTTCCAGCCCCTGACATTAGGGGTACATCTCCATTGGACCTGGAGGTATAATTGCCAGCTCAGGTAGACATACATGGTAGTTTCGAGTGAGCTATTGCTCTAAAAATATAAGCATTGTCACAGCAACATGGGTGGCGGGACTAGCTAGTCACCTGAGTACAATCCCACCGAAGATCCTACTTATTTGTGAGGGTGGCTAGCACATTCCACTGCCAGAGCCACAGCAGCTACATGGCTATTTTTCAGCATGCTAGCTCAATCAAAGCAAGGGTGGTGTGTCCACCCAACCTGGAAATTACACCTCCAGGTCCAATCGTACCCTAAAGTGAGTCAGCAGAAGAGCCTTCATTGTTATGTACATTTCTAGAATCTGTCACCCTTTACAATATTTCTTTAGTAGCTTTAAGGTTCCAAAACCAAACTGTAAGAATTACATCATCAGATAACCATTTAAAAATTTCACCTATAGCATTTAAAGATTGTTTTTCTATTTCTATTAAATAATGCATATTCTGAAAATGTTACTGCTTTGTTTTACATAGTTATGGAGGGCAAATATTTGCCAGGGTCAGTATACATTGAGTAGAATTCATCTAAATGGTTGCATTACCTTTCAACTTCTATCCACTGTGGATTCCCCTCTGAGTTTTAACCATCCAACAAAGATCTAGACTGTAGTCTTGCTCATCTTATAATGAGGTGGTAAGTGGATTAAGTAGCATATGAGGTTTGATATATTATTTGTGACTAACATAAAAAGATGACCTTGTGTTTCCAGTGTTAAATATTACCAATTAGCTGGTCACTTGGGAATCCTGGCCAGGTTAAAAAATTGAAATTCATAGATTCCAAAGCCAGAAAAAACCATTGTGATCACCTGGCCTGACCTCCCATATAACACAGGCCATAGAACTGCCTCCCAAATAATTCCTAGAGCATATCTTTTAGAAAAACATCCAATGTTGATTTTAAAATGATGATAGAGAATGCACTGTGACCCTTGATATATTGTTCCAGTGTTAATTACTCTAACTGTTAAAAATGTACACCTTATTTCCAGTCTGAATTTCTCTAGCTTCAACTTCCAGACAGATAAGTTCCAGACGTCAGGTAACACTGCTCTACAGCCAAAATGCTTCTGAAATACATGTAGTCAAACTTTACTAATTCTGGGTCACTGAGAACGAAAATGATGCTTAAAATTGTTGATTGGCTCTAGTTTTCAAGACATGCTATTGGGTCAGTATATACGACCCTTGACTTGGGAATGGCGGAGGATAAGTGAGTTATAAAGGGAAGGGATCTCAATTTAAACCAGAAATGACTAAAATACATCTTTGACTGGATCTATGAATAAATCTATGACTGGGTTTGGACAGTACTTGCTTTTTAGGCAAAACAATGAATGATGCAATCTGAAGCTGGTATTGCGTCATACATGATATGAATTGCATCATGTTATTCCTAGAAGTCATGGATGATGCAATCATAACGAAGCTTACATCACTCTGCTGAACAAATTGCCCTATATCAGCTCTAGACATCATACAGTGTCGTGCTCTCTTATTTGTCAGTGTTTGATTTTGCAAAGGGACACATTTCTGTTTAGCCAAAGTGAGCAGAGATGCCTCATACTTGTGTGAACAGTGCAGATAACTTCTGCTATATTTGTGGTGAAGTGACTTTTGCATCACAAAAGCGCAGTATAACCACTATGGTTAAGAAAGCCTATCACCTTTCTTTTGGCTGCAAAATTGGAGATCAGGACAAGAGGTGGGCCCCACACATATGCTGCACCACTTCTGCAACAAATCTTCACCAGTGGTTGAACAGGAAAAGGAAATCTATGCCTTTTGCAGTGCCAATGCTTTGGAGAGAGCCAACAGATCATACCAGCAATTGTTACTTCTGCATGGTGCCTCCAGTTGGGAAAGGTGTGTCAAAGAAGAAAAAGTGGACTCTGCATTATCCAAACATTCCATCAGCTGTACGCCCAGTACCCCACGGAGAAGGACTGCATGGTTCCTGATGCACCAGAATCATTCTCACTTGAGTCAGACGAGGAAGAGGAAGAGGATGAAACTTCTGGTCCTGAACCATCAATGTCACAGGACGCACATTTTCTCCCATCCTCCTCCTCTGAACCACACCTCATAACACAAGGTGAACTGGATGACCTTGTCAGGGATTTGGAACTACCCAAGAGTAAGGCAGAGCTTTTGGGCTCCAGACTACAGCAGTGGAATCTCCTGGCACGTGATGTTAGGGTTTCCATGTTCCATGACCGTCAAAAGGATCTTGTCCCATTCTTCTTCATGGAAGGTGATCTTGTAGCCTGCAACAACATCGATGGTGTGATGGCAGCCCTCAACATCATTCATGATCCAGATGAGTGGAGACTGTTCATTGATTCATCGAAGACGAGTCTTAAAGCTATTTTACTGCATAATGGCAATGTTTTGCCATCAATTCCAGTTGGTCAGGCAGTCCATATGAAGGAAACCTATGACAACATGAAACAACTTTTGAGGTGCATAAACTATGACCAACATCAGTGGCAGCTTTGTGGTGATTTGAAGGTTGTTGCTCTCTTGCTTGGTCTGCAGACAGGATACACAAAGTACTGCTGTTTTCTCTGCGAATGGGATAGTCATGCAAGAGATTCTGACTACATTAAGAAAGATTGGCCACTCCGACAGTCATTGGAGCCTGGGAGGAAAAGTGTTCAGCATCCACCACTTGTTGAATCAAGGAAGATTTTGTTACCACCCTTACACATCCAGCTGGGTCTGATGAAGAACTTTGTCAAGGCCATTGACAAAACACAAGCAGCTTTCAAGTACCTCCGTGGAAAATTTCCAAGGTTAAGTGAAGCTAAGATAAAGGAAGGTGTCTTTGTTGGTCCTGAGATTCATGAACTTCTTCGAGATGATGCATTTGACCATGCACTGCATGGCAAGGGAAAAAAGGCATGGAAAGCCTTCCAGTTAGTGGCACTAAATTTTCTCGGAAACAACAAGGCAGACAACTACAGGTTGTTGGTGGAAAACCTCCTCAAGGCATACAAAAGCCTTGGTTGCAACATGTCACTAAAGATACATTTTTTGCACTCTCAGCTAGATTTTTTTCCACCGAACTGCGGAGCAGTGAGCGACGAGCACGGTGAGCGATTTCACCAGGACATTGCAACAATGGAGAAACGCTATCAGGGTAAATGGAGCGCATCAATGCTTGCAGACTATTGCTGGACAGTGACAAGAGATGCTCCATTTAAGGTATACAAGAGACAAGCCAAGAAGCGCCGAGTAGACACTGAATAGGACTAAACTATGGACATAATAGTTTTTTGCCTTTTGTTTCATAATAAATTTTATTTATATAACCCCTTTGCTGATTTTTAAAGTGTTACATAAACAGGACAGGTGAAATAGTATCATGTAAAGCAACCATAAACACATGAAAAGACTGAGGTTTACAATTTATGATTAAAACTCTACTATCTACACAATACACATAGACATAAAATGTAAAAACTTAAATATCTTAGAAACAGTAGCCAATCAGTTGTTTTAATTGTCATATTTGAATTCAGCACATCAAAATACATATTAAATAGCACATTTTATCTCTGAAGCAGACGACTTCTCAAAAATTGTAGACCAGTGGAATATGAGTTCAGACTTGAAAGTATAGCTAAAACTCATTCTAATAAACATTACAAACTTTCATATTATAATAGTGTGTATTGACCAATGTTCCCTCTAATTTTTGACAGGCCACGTGCGCAAAACATTTCTTCTGTGCAAATTGTTGTGCTTCTGTGCAAATTTTTGTGCGCGCAGTGTTTCGCCATGTGCACAGGGTTTAGGATCTGTGTGCACGCGCACACGCGCACAGCTTAGAGGGAACAGTGGTATTGACATTAAAATTTCCTAGTCTTTCTCATTTAACACAGGGTTGCAGGCAGCCCACCAGGTCAGAGTTTTTATGTCCACGTGAAGAATCTGCTTTAGTACTTTGAGGCCGTGTTGGCCTAGATCTACTAGATTGATATGTAGAAGCGAGAAAGGGTCCTGTGGCACCTTATAGACTAACAGAGGTCTATAAGGTGCCACAGGACCCTTTGTCGCTTCTACAGATCCAGACTAACATGGCTACCCCTCTGATAGATTGATATGAGTACTGGAAATCTATTTCCCTTCAATGTCCCAGGTCTAAGATATCAAGTGACTTTCATATATTTTGTAATACGGTCACTTATATTTTATTAGTCATTAAACAAGGATTAAAAAATATGAAGAATGTAAAAGTTGTCCAAACATCTGATCCAATCTGGCCACAAACAGCTGATCATAACTGATACATTTCATACATTACATTGTTGTCAGAATTGCTATATACTCCAGAACAAAAGACTGCATAGTGTATTTTAAGAATGCAATGACTAAGAACCTTCAACTTTTCTTCCATTCTGTCTTTCCTGTCCTTGAGGATTTCGAAAGAGAAGAACCTGTGATGTAGTTAAATCAAGAGAAGATGAATCTGTTGCTCAGATATCTCCCGGGAAGATTTGTGGAGGCAATAAAAATGAAGGAAATGGCAAGATTATTGGATGTGGAAGCTGTTAACAGAACTAACAGCCCAGGGGCCAGATGAACACGTCCAGATTGGATTTTTAACCACAGAGAAATTACAGCAACTATTAGAATTGGAAGAAATCACACGTTGACAGCATTGTAATTTCGTTTTCACTTGTCAGGAGTTTCTTTGATAATTCAGTGAACTGTGAATTAAATATGTGCCCAGTTTCCGGCTGAGGAGGCCTTAGTCAGTCATGCTTCATTGGGATATTTGAGTCAGAGTTAGAGTTTTCTCTGAACCAGAGAGTGTAACATATCATTAAGCTTTTAAACTGTAACATGAGATGAGCTTTTAAATGTCCTACTAAGAGCTGATACTGATATCCTGAATGCCTGATGTGAGAATATGTCTACACAACAAAGACACACCCATGGCTGGCCCAGGTCAGCTAACGCAGGCTTGTGGGGTTTGGGCTGCAGGACAGTAAAATTGCTGTGTAGATGCTGGGGGACCTTGTGAAGGGAAGGGTGCCAAGCCCAGGCTCCAGCCCAAGCCTGAATGTTTGCCCTGCAATTTTTAGCCCTGCAGCCCAAGCCCAACCAGCCAGCATCAGCAATTGGTTGTGTTGCGGGTCTTTTATTCCAATGTAGATATACCCTTAGTCTAACAGACTCCAATGGCCATGTGAACATAAGATTAATTCCCATCTTGGGCTATCTGGTTGATAAATACTTGCCTGGTAGTCAGTGCAAAGGTGTCATATTTTTGGTAATATCAATGTGCAGTTCATGACGATTCCTCCTTGTACCACTTGGAAAGAGAAAAACTGGAAAGGATGCGGGAGCTTAACAAGACAGCCTGATGGCTCCAAAAAAGAGAGTTTCAAATTTTAGATTTTAAAGGAAGTTCAAGAAGACATGGGGCAAAATACACCCTTGGTGTAACTACACTGAACCCATTCACTTGGGATGAATTTGGTTTTAAGTGTGAAACCAGAATGTATAATTTAGATTAAAAACAAGAACCCAAAACAATAAAAAATGTTAATGCATTACATGATTCATGACTTACATTAAAGTTTTTATCAAGTCTGCAGAATAATTGTGATCTAATTTCAATTTTTTCAGACTGCGTTAGAGCCCTGTTCAGAACTCTGTACTCGCTGTTCAAGCAATGGAAGTTTAATCTGAGTAACTAGAAATTTAATTCATTATAATATTTAAACAGGCTTTATTCCCTTTAGAATGACTAATGTGCAGTATAGTCTTTTCCCGACAGAAACGTTGTCCTGATGGATGATAGAGAATAACAGTATATCCCTGTCCCATATCTAGGGATGGAGAAGATGATAAAGATTGGAAATGATAGTAAGAGCTTATTTAGAATATAAGCTACTTATATGCAACCTGACCTTGCGAACACTTATGTATGACTATCTTAACTCATGCAAATAGTCCCATTAAGCTCAGTGGGCTATTCCCATGGTTAAAGTTACTCACAAACATCTCTGCATTATTTTGGACTTAGATTTCTAGCTCCTTATTTAGGGTAAAATTCTGCTTTCCATGCTGGAGGGAGGGACTATGTTATAGGTTGGGTTCCCAAGAGGAATTCCAGCTCCATTTGCTTTATCTCCTCTGGTGTACGACCAGGGTGTGCACTCTGGAGCGTTAGCTAAGCCAGCATTGGAGATGGCACAGTATTCCAGTTGCTCAGTGGCTGGCAAGCTCTGCTGATTGGTGAAGCTGGGTCGGAGGTAAGGGCAGTGGTCTCACTTTACCTATGTTCAGACAGCTAGCTGAAAAGCAAGAAAGAACTACTCATCTCAATGGGATTCTGACTGACTGCTGTTCAGAGGCAAAGGAAGTGGGGAGAGGGTTCCTTTGTCCTTCGTACCACACTAATGCAGCCTCACAGAAGCTGAACAGTAGCTGGCCCTAAGGTTACAAATTCTTGGGGGCAGGGACTATGTTGTCTTTTCTGTATAGCCCCGAGGACAATGCTGACACTCAACAATAACAGTAATGATGTATATGGTTCATTACTGAACAGCAATGGTACAGGGCCAGTAACTGTGATAAGAATGTGCTATTATACTGTATATAAGATATCTACAGTGATCCCTCTGCTAAGGAAAATATTAAAAGCTTTTTTCCCCCTTACCCATTTGCTGCAGTAAAATTGTTACTGAAGTTCAGATCTCAATTTCCAGTAATTCACAGGAGAGTTCAAAGCTCTCAAGCGACATTTATTTTATACAGCCTGCGGAATTCATTGGCATGTCTGCTTATGCACAGTTTATACAGACATATTGCTCAGACACATACAATGTATTTTGCAATGAAGCTGAGTTACAGTTTTTCATAACCCAATCTTGAAGTTTTTCTCTTTGTGGATTTTCTTTTTTAAAAAAAAAAGGATTCTTGTGATAGAAGCTTTAGGGCTTGCTGGTAAATTGGAAAACATGTATTTGGAAGAGTCAAGGGCAGCAAATTCTGTAAAAGGAGGGATAATTCAGGGATTCTAATTAATGGCTGATAAAAGTCTTGATAATTATTTCAGTAATAAAAATCAAGGTGGTATAAATTCACTAGATTTAAGTTAGACCCAGATCCTCGGCTATGGCTAGGGACTGCACAGTGCAACTTGGTATGTGGCCTTTGTGCTCTACCCAAGCCTTGGTTCCTCTGCTTTAAATTACACCCACTGTCAACAGCAACTGGGGAGCAGGAAGATTTACAGAAACAATGACCACACCCTCTTTCCCCCAGCCACACCCCTATCCTGACTGCAAAGAGAGGATGGGAGTAATAGGAGCCACTACCCCAGCATTACATCACCAGAAGTGATTCCTGTTTTTAGGCCATCTCTCATCAGGGCCAGATATAGAGGCAGGTGACCCTACTATAGCATGAGATTCCTTGAGGTGTGCTTTGTATTTTCTAGAGATCTGCTTAAGCCACACAGTTTGTTCAGCTCCATTAGTCTACCAATGCCCTAGGCCTCCTTTATTTTGTGACTGGGTTGGGGAATAGCAATGGGGATTTACTGAGATATTTGTCGGATAGTCATCAAATAGATCAGGTGGAATTTTTTTTTTGATTCTTTAAGGATAAATGTGTCATCAGTCTGTGAAACATTTTAGTATCATTATATGTAGACTTCTGACAAGGAAGCATTTCAGCATTTTGAATATACTATATTGCACCACACTGCACAAGTTACATGTTTAAAGAGCTGTCAGTGTTATGGATATGGATGCAGATTATTAGACCTGCATGTCAGAAGTATAAAGCAGGAGAAAGCTGATAATCAGTAAATCTGCAGAAATGATGAAATATGGAATTAACCTAGTCCTAGTAGGAAAATAGATTAGCGGAAATCCAGTAAACTTGTCCAAAAAAAATTTTCATACACCTGCAGGGGAAAAGATTTTTCATTATAAATTCAAAGAACATTTATATTTAGCATTACATTTAGATATTATTAAGAGTGAAATGTGGATTTAGTCAGAGATGAACAGTATAAGCTTTTATTAAATTGGATAGATTAACCCAAAACATAGCCTTCCTTTTAACTGTCTTATCGGAGCCTAATCCTTATCCATGTATTATAAAGTCAATGAAATATTTATCAACTGTCTTTTCAAAAATTATTTTTGTAAATGTATAAAAACCACAGACTGTATTTTTCAAAGGAAATCTTTGCATAAAAGGAATGAAAAAGGTTCATACACATTTCAACTTTATGTGGTATTTTGCAACTATTTCTGAGTAATGTGTCCATGACTTAAGCAAATACTCTACTTAATCAAAGAAGACATGGCCTTAAAGATTGGGTGTCATTTACATACAGCGCTGCAGAAAGCCATTTGACTGAATCATTTCTTGTGGTTGCAACCTTACTTTTGCTACTGATGATGACAGCAGAAATAAATGCTATGGGCAGAAAAAAATTACATAGATTGACATGTCTAAAGGAAGATTATCAAATTGTGACTTGAAGGCATCTAGTAATACAGAGTTCACCATCTTTCTTGAAAGCATTTTTCATTGGTCAAAGTTGATCTTACAGTTAGAGGTCTGGTTCTGCCATCCTGACGTACCTTGAATAGTATCTTATTCTGCAAGAAGTTCCATTAATTTCACTAAGTTGGCCATTGCATAATAAGGTGGTGCAGTTTTACTTCAATAGATGGTTTCTTCCTGATACACATGGGGAACAACAGTCTCTCTCTCTCTCTCTCTCATCTAGAGATAATAGCTGTAAATGGGCATTCCTGTGGAGAAAACTACTACTCAGCAAGGGTAAATTTCATTCTTATTGATATTAAATTCTGTTCAGCTTCTCAGACCCTTTTTTTCTGTTCCTGTTTATGACTCCTAACTCTCCTTTCCCATCAGAGTGCACCATGTAAAAGTCTCACTAGAGGTGCAGTACAAGGCAAACAAAAATATTTTTGCTTCAAGGTTCACATTTAAATCCTTAAGTCCCCACTTGCTAGATGAACAACTGATTGATCTCTTGGCTACCAATTCCCACTAGTTATTTCACAATATCGCCTCTTCCACATTAGACTGAAGTAACACTATATGTATTCTACAATATGTATTCGATTATTGGCTCTAAAGAGAAATTATATATTTCTGTCTACATTGAGTGACAACCATCTTGAGCCCTTGCTTAAAATGTCCTCGTTTCCCATTTGTTGTCAAGTTTCGTTTTTCCCCCCACACAGATGTACTGAGCTTGGTATTGTACCTGGAACACGGAGCCAAGCAATAGGGACAAGGATGTTGGGTGTCCCTTGTTTATTATAGTATTGTGTTTACATTAGGGTGACCAGATGTCCTGATTTTATAGGGACAGTCCTGATTTTGGGGTCTTTTTCTTATATAGGCTCCTATTACCCCCCACCCCCTGTCCCGATTTTTCACATTTGCTGTCTGGTCACCCTAATTTACATACTATTGTAAAAGGTTTTCAATATTATTACATACCATTTGGAATGCAAAATAATATTATGATATTTTTTAATTCTGAGCCTTGACCGTCGTAGGTATACTAGAAATATATATTTCCTACTGTCACAAGCTTTTAAGTCTACATTGAGTAAAAGGAAATAAGCTATTTATTTAGTTCATGTGTTTATTTTGTCCAGAAATACTTATGTAAGTTTGTAACTGGAGCTGGTCAAACTTTTCAAACTAAACCTAGTTTTGATGGAAAATGCTGGTTTGCCAAACGCAAAATTTTTCGCAAAAGCAAGTCAGGTTTGATTAACTTTTATCAAGTCACAAACAGGCTCGACAGCAGTGAAACTGATGAGAATGTCAATTTCAATCAGCTGCTGCTGGTCCTGGGGAATATATTTTGTTTCAGAAACACCATGTATGGATATTTCTTCAGGAGTTCCAGTTCACAAGAAATGTTGAAAAAATGTGGTTTTAATCTCTATTTGTAACTGCCTACATGTATTTTTAAAGAGAATTTCAACTGTGATAATATCTGATATTCTCCTACTCTTTGCCTTTATACTCTGATGTGCCAGATGTACTTTGCTTAGTAGCTGGAATAAGGCCAAAGAAGAAAGCACATAGCTAAATGCATCATTTGTATGTCAAGGATTGAAGCACAAGTCTCCTTAGACACATATATTTTCTGCCCATGCCTGCTCCTTCTTACCCTGCACTCTTGAGGGTAAATGAATTGGGAGCAGGATGCAAGGAATCTGAGACTTACTTGTGCTCTGTCTGGAGGACTATGCCTAACATTGAAATGTACACATGTCCATGCACAGCCATGTCCATGTACTCATGCTTGGATCTGAGTACAACAACCTTGGTAATTTGTTCCAATGATTAATTACTTGCACTGTTAAAAATTTACATCTTATTTCCAGTCTGAATTTGTATAGCTTCAATTTCCAGCCATTGCATCACGTTATATGTTTCCCTGCTTGATTGAAGAGCCCATTATTGAATATTTATTCCCCATGTAGAAACTTATAGACTATAATCAAGTCACCCCTTAACCTTCTCTTTGTTAAGATAAATAGATTGAGTTCCTTGAGTCTATCACTGTAAGGCATGTTTTCTAATCCTTTAATCGTTCTTGTGGCTTTTCTCTGAACCATCTCCAATTTGTCAACATCCTTCTTGAATTGTGGACATCAGAACTAGACACAGCATTTCAGCAGCAGTCACATGTAGCCATATTAAAACACATATTGTTGGCTTGTGCCAAATGTACCAAGCAATCCAAATCTCTATCAGTGACCTGTCCTCTTCATTATTTACCCCTTCCCCAATTTTTGTGTCTTCTGCAAATGTTATTGGTGATTTTGTTTTCTTCCAAGTCACTGATAAAAATGTTAGATAGTGTGGGACCAGCAACCCCATGGGACCCCACTAGAAAAACACCCATTTGATGATGATTCTCCACTTAGAAATATATTTTGTGACCTATCACTTAGCCATCATTTAATCTATTTAATGTGTGCCATGTTAATTTTATATCATTCTAGTTTTTTTAAATCACGTCATATGGTACTAAGTCAAATGGCTTACAGAAGTCTTAGTATCTTGCATCAACCCTATTACCTTTATCAGCTATAATTGTAAACTCATCAAAAAAAGCTATTGGTAGTTTGACAGGATCTATTTTCCATAAATCCATGATGATTGGCATTAATTATATTATTATTATATCATTATTCTCCTTCAATTCTTCATTAATCAAGTCCTATATCTGCTGCTCTATTATCATGCTGGGGATTGATGTCAGATTGATAGGGCTATAATTTACATGGGTCATCCCATTTACACTTCTAAAATATTGGCACATTTCTGAAACTTTCCCAGTGTTGCAAGAATTATTGAAACGCTTCGATGCAATGTTATCCAGACCTCCTGATTTAAAAATGCCTAACTTTAATAGCTTCTCATTAGCATCTTCCAGAAATACTAGTGGAATGTAATATGATATGTAAGACTTAAAATGTAATATGATATGACTACATCATCGATTGTCCCCAAATACAAACAGAAATATTTATTGTACATTTCTGCCTTTTATGCCTTATTATTAATAATTCTACCATTTCCATCTAGTATTGGACCAATATCATTGTTAGAATTCCTTTTGTTCCTAATATACTTTGAACAACTCCTTATTTTCTTTAAGTCTGCTGGTCATAGAGTTCTCCTTGTGCCCCTTTGCTTCCATTATCAATTTTCTACAAATACTACTTTCTGATTTCACTGCTCTACAGCCAAAATGCTTCTGAAATAAATGTAGTCAAACTTTACTAATTCTGGGTCACTGAGAACGAAAATGATGCTTTGATTGGCTCTAGTTTTCAAGACATGCTATTGGGTCAGTATATACGACCCTTGACTTGGGAATGGCGGAGGATAAGTGAGTTATAAAGGGAAGGGATCTCAATTTAAACCAGAAATGACTAAAATACATCTTTGACTGGATCTATGAATAAATCTATGACTGGGTTTGGACAGTACTTGCTTTTTAGGCAAAACAATGAATGATGCAATCTGAAGCTGGTATTGCATCATACATGATATGAATTGCATCATGTTATTCCTAGAAGTCATGGATGATGCAATCATAACGAAGCTTACATCACTCTGCTGAACAAATTGCCCTATATCAGCTCTAGAAATCATACAGTGTCGTGCTCTCTTATTTGTCAGTGTTTGATTTTGCAAAGGGACACATTTCTGTTTAGCCAAAGTGAGCAGAGATGCCTCGTACTTGTGTGAACAGTGCAGATAACTTCTGCTATATTTGTGGTGAAGTGACTTTTGCATCACAAAAGCGCAGTATAACCACTATGGTTAAGAAAGCCTATCACCTTTCTTTTGGCTGCAAAATTGGAGATCAGGACAAGAGGTGGGCCCCACACACATGCTGCACCACTTGTGCAAAAAATCTTCACCAGTGGTTGAACAGGAAAAGGAAATCTATGCCTTTTGCAGTGCCAATGCTTTGGAGAGAGCCAACAGATCATACCAGCAATTGTTACTTCTGCATGGTGCCTCCAGTTGGGAAAGGTGTGTCAAAGAAGAAAAGGTGGACTCTGCATTATCCAAACATTCCATCAGCTGTACGCCCAGTACCCCAAGGAGAAGGACTGCTGGTTCCTGATGCACCAGAATCATTCTCACTTGAGTCAGACGAGGAAGAGGAAGAGGATGAAACTTCTGGTCCTGAACCATCAGTGTCACAGGACCCACATTTTCTCCCATCCTCCTCCTCTGAACCACACCTCATAACACAAGGTGAACTGGATGACCTTGTCAGGGATTTGGAACTACCCAAGAGTAAGGCAGAGCTTTTGGGCTCCAGACTACAGCAGTGGAATCTCCTGGCACGTGATGTTAGGGTTTCCATGTTCCATGACCGTCAAAAGGATCTTGTCCCATTCTTCTTCATGGAAGGTGATCTTGTAGCCTGCAACAACATCGATGGTGTGATGGCAGCCCTCAACATCATTCACGATCCAGATGAGTGGAGACTGTTCATTGATTCATCGAAGACGAGTCTTAAAGCTGTTTGACTGCATAATGGCAATGTTTTGCCATCAATTCCAGTTGGTCAGGCAGTCCATATGAAGGAAACCTATGACAACATGAAACAACTTTTGAGGTGCATAAACTATGACCAACATCAGTGGCAGCTTTGTGGTGATTTGAAGGTTGTTGCTCTCTTGCTTGGTCTGCAGACAGGATACACAAAGTACTGCTGTTTTCTCTGCGAATGGGATAGTCGTGCAAGAGATTCCGACTACATTAAGAAAGATTGGCCACTCCGACAGTCATTGGAGCCTGGGAGGAAAATTGTTCAGCATCCACCACTTGTTGAATCAAGGAAGATTTTGTTACCACCCTTACACATCCAGCTGGGTCTGATGAAGAACTTTGTCAAGGCCATTGACAAAACACAAGCAGCTTTCAAGTACCTCCATGGAAAATTTCCAAGGTTAAGTGAAGCTAAGATAAAGGAAGGTGTCTTTGTTGGTCCTGAGATTCGTGAACTTCTTCGAGATGATGCATTTGACCATGCACTGCATGGCAAGGGAAAAAAGGCATGGAAAGCCTTCCAGTTAGTGGCACTAAATTTTCTCGGAAACAACAAGGCAGACAACTACAGGTTGTTGGTGGAAAACCTCCTCAAGGCATACAAAAGCCTTGGTTGCAACATGTCACTAAAGATACATTTTTTGCACTCTCAGCTAGATTTTTTTCCACCGAACTGCAAAGCAGTGAGCGACGAGCACGGCGAGCGATTTCACCAGGACATTGCAACAATGGAGAAACGCTATCAGGGTAAATGGAGCCCATCAATGCTTGCAGACTATTGCTGGACAGTGACAAGAGATGCTCCATTTAAGGAATACAAGAGAAAAGCCAAGAAGCGCCGAGTAGACACTGAATAGGACTAAACTATGGACATAATAGTTTTTTGCCTTTTGTTTCATAATAAATTTTATTTATATAACCCCTTTGCTGATTTTTAAAGTGTTACATAAACAGGACAGGTGAAATAGTATCATGTAAAGCAACCATAAACACATGAAAAGACCGAGGTTTACAATTTATGATTAAAACTCTACTATCTACACAATACACATAGACATAAAATGTAAAAACTTAAATATCTTAGAAACAGTAGCCAATCAGTTGTTTTAATTGTCATATTTGAATTCAGCACATCAAACTACATACTAAATAGCACATTTTATCTCCGAAGCAGACGACTTCTCAAAAATTGTAGACCAGTGTTTATTTTCATTACTATCAAGTGATCCTTTCTTTCATTTGTTTATATATAGCTTCTTTCGCCTTCCCCTCTAAACCAGGATAGTTTTTTAACCAATATGATCAAAAGTTAAGGGCTTGATACTGAAAGTTTCTGAGTATCTGTCACCACCATTTATGTGCTGAAGACAATCAGGACAAATTCTAAATAAATTAGGACCAGACTATACTCAGTCCAGGTGGGGGAAGAGGAGAATCAGGAAAGGGTGCACAAACCATTCTCATAAGCACAACCACTATTACAGTCCTTGATGGCCATGAGCGGTTGATGGGTAGTACATGGTGTAGCCCTTTAAGGAAAGTAGCACTCCAGATGGCATGGTATCCCCAGAGCTCCTACTGTGGCTCCATATTATTGCCTATGCAGAGATGTATCTGCAGAGCCCTAAATAAGGAATGTCATAACTATTATTTATTACATGAACTCACTTAATGGAACGTAAAAGGTGCTATGAGAACCCAACAGCAATAGGCCTGGATTAGAGTTCTGCCTGATGCACTAATGTCCACATTGATTCATGGGGTCTGATTCTGTTCTCACTCACTCTGGTTTTATATTAGTGTAGCTACACAGATGTCACAAGAGTTAGTCCTGATTGGCATGCCAGTACAAGACAGAGGTGATTCAGGATTATAGTGTGATGACATACTACTAAATTTTCTACATCAGATACACTTGCCACTATTACTGCTGTAGTGGAGCCAGGTACTGCTTGGGCCCTACTTCTTTGAGGCTATTTTGATAAGTTTTCTGTCATTTAATAGCCTTCTCCTTTCTTCTTTTAGAATGATGAAAACTTATTTCCTACAATGCCCTTCAATTGCCTTACAAATAGGGTGACCAGACTGCAAATGTGAAAAATCGGGACGGGGGTGGGGGATAATAGGAGCCTATATTAGGAAAAGACCCCAAAATCGGGACTGTCCCTATAAAATTGGAACATCTGGTCACCCTACTTACAAACAAAACAAGAACAAAATAAAACAGTATATTTTTAATGCCATTATTTGCACAGCAATGCATACAAGAAAGAAAGATAAAGGATCAACCCCCTCCATTAAAGAGACCTTTTTTTTTAACCTAGTTTTATTTTTAGCTTGTATTTACTTCCCCACGGGCAACTGGATGACCGCTTTTCCTGCTTCCAAGGCCTCCCCTTTAGGGAAATGAGCAACATTTCTGATAACAAGGAAGAGACTTAGATTGCAAGGGAGCGAAGCTGGGAGCTGAACTGTTACCTTGATTATTTCCCTCTTGCCTTGTACTGTGACATGCTGCTTTGGCTTTTGTGTCTATGTATTAGAAAACTGGGAAATGCTACTGAGAAAAGCACTTTTTTCCCTTCAAACCTTGTGTGTGCATATGTGTATTTTATACACACGCGCGCACACACACACTAAAAAATAGCACAATAGACTACAATGGTGGTACAAACCTAACACTCAGCAAATTAGACTGTATGCCCTTTGGGAAAGGGACTGTGTCTTCCTACCTTGCTATGTGTTTGAGCAGCTTGTAGTATAATGCTGTCCTGACCAGAACTACTGCAATACAAATATTAATTAATAATAATGACACTGATTACAATGTAAATCACCCAAACTGCCCAAACAACAAAGTGTTGAAAGTGAGGAGCTAGAGATTATTTTGCCTTTGATTTACTGGAGGTGAGGCAAGAGCACAATCACAGTAGGAGAAAGAAAACAAGACACCACATGATTTGGAAAATATACTGTTACATTGCTGGGGTTTCAGAGGAATTTGGACAATTAAGTCCCAACAGCAGATGACCCAACACACATGGTTTTGAAGTCTTTTGTCGATTATGATTCAAGTTAAATGTTCTTTTAATCCTTTGACTTTGGTGGGGGGAAATATAAGACCGTGTTTATTTTTTTATTCATTTTGTCTGGCTCTGATGTAGGTATTTCTGAGTTCTTACAATATCCTATTCTAACCCTTCCACCCTCAAAATCAGTTGTTTTCCTGTCTCTCTGTGTGCTACACCATTCTATACTGTAATGGCTCCAAAAGATGGCAAAAAGTTTATTGTTATATTTGTTGTGTATTTAGCCAGATATGGCTTATCCTGTACATAGGATGATAATGCGCACGTATAGCTCAATCATTCCTTAAAGGCAAAGGATCCACAGCTCTGAGCTCTATTGAGCTCTTACAATTTTGCTACCCCAAGTAGGGGCAGCGGCCCTGCCCCCAACGCAGGCAGACGTAGCGGAGCCCCGCCTCCGACACCTGCCTGCGTCGGGGGCGGGGCCCCGCTACGTCCGCTTGTGTCGGGGGCGGGGCCCCGCTACGTCTGCCTGTGGCAGTCCCAGTCCGCGGCGGCAAGGGAAGGGCAGTGGATGTGCCGCCCCATTACCGCCGCGGCAGGCAAGAATGGGGTGGCAGTCCGAGTCCCGCAGCGGCAATTCGGTGGCAGGAAGAGCGGACCTGCCGCCGAATTGCCGCCGCGGGACTCGGACTGCCACCCCATTCTTGATGCCGCCCCAAGCACCAGCTTGGAAAGCTGGTGCCTGGAGCCAGCCCTGGCTCTGGGAGAGATCCTGCCTAAGAGCTCCAGGTATACAGGGGGTGCAGAAAACTACCACCTCATTCTCCCTCATACCTGTTGGGATGTCTGATCGTAAGAGAGAGCAGTCACTGCATTTGAATGAGTGAAGGGATTGAAGATGTGTCCAGCTGCTGTGCACGGAAAGAAGATTCTGTTTCTTGTGCCCTACTTCTTCCTATCAAATCCTGGAACAGCTGGGCACAATCTGGTCCATAACCACTAATAGCAATGCTGTGACTGTTCTGGGGATTTAACTCTAATGAATACAGCTGCATTGGCTCCTGAAGCTTATTGTTCTGATTTTAAACCTCCCAGGTGAGAGTCAAAAACTAGTTGGATCTTTAAGACAATGTTTAGTTAGGTCACTTTCAAAACTGAAACGGAGAGATGTCATTTCATTGTTCACTATAAACTGAAGACAGAGGCTCAAGCTTTTATACATGGGTTACTAAAAGGGCTAATTAAGTTGTGAATGCAAAATGCTTAATGCATACTTATGTAGGTGTGACACATGTACCCCAAAATAGCACCCAGTAAACCCCATATTCATCATTCATATATGGTTGTGATATTTCATACAAAGCATGCCACATTGCCATGTAAGATAACGTATGAAAGGTCATGATCTGCTGAACCCCATTGTTCTGTCAAAATATGTATATCATTAGTATGTATGATGTTATGAGATTTTGCTGTATGGTTGTTATTGAAATATGTTGTAAGTTTGGGAGTCCTCAGGTGCTAGTTCTCCCGTGACACTAAAGGAGGTGATCCACACCCAGGCGGGTGTTAGACAACCATTAATCAGCAGGGGAGATGTAAACAAGGGATTTACAATTCTGAAAAAGAAGCACCACACAATGAAGATTGCTCAGCCCTGTGACTCAGCAAGGTCCACCAGGCATGCCTGGGCCAGTTTCTTTTCAGGGACATGAACTAAGGGCATGTCTACACTGGCAGAGTTACAATGCCGGCAGTT
Organism: Macrochelys suwanniensis; assembly: GCA_033296515.1. Classification (NCBI taxonomy): domain Eukaryota; kingdom Metazoa; phylum Chordata; order Testudines; family Chelydridae; genus Macrochelys; species Macrochelys suwanniensis. The sequence continues at coordinate 47,540,472 of CM065780.1, forward strand.
ACAGCACCGCTCAGAGAGCGCTGAAGGGAAACCTCTGACCAGTATGCTGCTCACTCTGACCAACATGTCACGAATGGCAGTGGAGTTATTGTTTAACCACAGAGGCAAGAGTAGTGTGACATTAATCTCACCATGAGTAGTAGCTACGACACAAGATTGCTTATGGCATTCATGGAGGTGCTGACCACAGCGGAATGATGCTTTTGGGCTCGGGAAACAAGCACTGAGTGTTGGGATCACATCGTGATCCACGTCTGGGATGACAAGCAGTGGCTGCAGAACTTTTGGATGAGGAAAGTCACATTCATGGGACTGTGTGATGAACTTGCCTCAGCCCTGAGGCGCAAGGAGACGAGAATGAGAGCTGCCCTGTAGTTCAAGAAGCATGTGGCGATAGCAGTGTGGAAGCTGGCTACTCCAGACTGCTACTGATCAGGCGCTAATCAGTCCGGAGTGGGAAAGTCAACTGTTGAACTCATGTTGACGGAAGTCTGCAGGGCCACTAATTACATCCTGCTTGGAGACCGATTGACTCTGGGCAATGTGCGTGACATTGTAGATGACTTTGCACAAATGGGTTTCCCTAACTGCGGAAGGGAGATGGATGGCAACAGATCTCCAAGCCACTGAGTACATTAATCACAAGGGGTATTTCTCAATGGTTCTCCAGGCACTTGTGGCTCACCGTGGGCATTTCACAGACATTAACACAGGTTGGTCTGGAAAGGTGCATGAAGCACGCATCTTTCAGAACACTGGCCTGTTCAGGAAGCCGCAAGCAGGGACTTTCTTCCCGGACCAGAAGATCACTATAGGGGAAGTCAAAATGCCCATTGTGATCCTAGGAGACCCCGCCTACCCCTTAATGTTATGACTTATGAAGCCAGACACAGGGCGCCTTGACAGCAGCAAGGAGCAGTTCAACAACAGGCTGAGCAAGTGCAGAATGACTGTGGAGTGTGCTTTTGGTCATTTAAAAGCCCGCTGGCACTTCCTCTATGGGAAACTGAACCTGGCTGATGACAATATTCCTATGCTTATAGCCTCATGCTGTATGCTCCATAATATTTCTGAAGGGAAGCTTCACTCAGGGCTGGACTGCAGAGGCTCAGCGCCTAGAGGCTGAGTTTGAACAGCCAAAGACCAGGGCTATTAGAGGGGAACAGTGCGGGGCCATAAGGATCATGGATGCCTTGAGGCAGCAATCTGAACCTGAAAGCCACTAATATTTTTTGCTATACTCGGGATTACAGTGCTTGTAATGCTAGGAGGTGATTGGTGCAGATGATGCAATATGTGGGTTTAACATAATTGTATGTTGCTTTGCAGGGCTCTTTTTGCTTTCAATTAATAGAATAAAGATTGCTTTCAAACCAACACAATTATTTTATTAAAAGACAGCAACAGGAGGAGAAAGTCAAACAAAAAAACCCAAATCATCAGCAGTGAAGGGGATGGGGGAAGCGAGGGTCCCAGGAGGAGGAGCAGTCCCAGGGTGGCTAAAGATTTATGTATGTCCAGGGATCATATTCAACCTTCTCCTTTCGAATACAATGCAGCGGGTGCTGTACTTCAGCAGGACCAAACTGAAGAGGGATGGGTGCTGAGTGCAGTGGGTAGTGAGAGTGCACACTGCTGGACTGTGAGGAGGGAGGAGTGGAATGCAGTGGGTAGAGTGTGGACCCAGGAAGTTGATAAGAGTGTGTTGGCGGTGTGGAGGGGACACAAGGGAAAGAGTTATGCGACAGTGGCTGCAGAGGAGGGCGGACACGGAGCCGCTCAGTTTGCAGTGCTAGTATCACCTGAAATGTGTCTGCTTCGTGCTCTGTAACCTTTAAGAGCAGCTCCGTGGCTTCATTCTGGCGTCCGCGTTCTCCTTTTGGCCCCTCTTCTCTCTGTCACACCACTCCTTCAATTATTGTTTCTCAGTGGCAGAGTGCATCATGACATCACGCAGAAAGTCCTTCTTAGTTCTTCTTGGCCGCTTTCTAATTCTGCGCAGCCATTCAGCCACTGATAACAAAGAGGGAGGCTGGGCTCCCAAGGTCATCTCTGTGAAGTTTAAATGCAACATTTTACAGAAGCAGTATTGTTTGCAACACAGAGAACACTGATTCAGTGATTTAAAACACAGCCAGTACTCACACACCTGTCACTAACTGGCTGACCCCTGCCAAGCACAAATGAGCTCACAAAATGGTGAGTAGCCACAGGGGCAGGGTAAATCGCTCTTCCCCGACTCTGCTGTATACTGGGCATGTGACTCTTTGGGAAAGTCAGCACTGTAGGGGGGACCTGATAATCATTCCTGTCTCCACATTTTCCACAGGCTGTGTTCATTATGGAAGATATCTTGCTGCTGAGGGTGAGCAGGGAATCAAGGGAGGGTCTTCTCCAAGACTGCGGCTTCCGCCCTGGCCCCTATGCGGCTCCCCTATGTGCAGCAATGGTGTCCTATGGCATGGGAAAGTTACCATTAATGGAGCAAGAAACAAAGAAGTTCTGCCAAAGAACCTGCGGCAGCAGATTGCCCAGTATCTCCACAAGAGTTTCCTGGAGACCTCTGAGGGAGATTCCCATGAAGTGAGGGAGTCAATTAACAGCCTGTTGCACCGTTCAGAATAGGAATGCGGTGGGAGACAAGCCTGCTTTCTGCAACCCTCCTGCACCCAACAACCCGCTTCAGCAATTCCCCAAATCAGATCCACTTGCCAGGGGCCTCTGCTCCCGTTTACGCTTTGCAGACAGGTGTGACTGGCTAGCCTCCTCCAGGGGAGAAAACAGCGCCTGGTTGCATGCATCTCTGACCTCCTAGCCATCCTCTGCCTCTGGATCCCCCACCCCCTCCACATCCTCATCCAAGATTTCATCATCCTGGCTCGGTCCACTCTCGATTGGCACATCAGCCACCGAACTATTCACTGTGGCCTTTGCAGTGGAGGTGAAGTCACTGCCGAGTATCGTATCCAGCTCTTTGTAGAACTGACAGCTTGTGGGCGCAGCACCGGAACAGCAGTTTGCCTCTCGCTCCTTCTGGTAGGCGTTCCACAGCTTCTTCACTTTGACCCTGCACTGCAGTGTGTCCCAGTCATGGCCCCTTTCTGTCATGCATCATGAAATTTGTCCTTAGGTATCATAATTCCTAAAGCTGGAGTGCAGCTGGGACTGGACAGCCTCCTCTCCCCAAATGCTGATGAGGTCCGGCAGCTCAGCATTGCTCCAAGTGAGGGATTGCCTGGTGCGTAGAGCAGGCATGGCCACCTGGAAAGATGCGCTGAGACCACTGCATGCGTCACCGAGCAAACAGGAAGGGGACTTTCAAAATTCCAAAGGAATGTACGGGGTGGGGATGACAGTTGGTCACCTGAGGGCAGGGCAGTAGAGTTCAAACCAATGACCAGAGAGGCGAGAACAGGCATTGTGGGACACCTCCTGGAGGCCAATCGCAGCACTGTAATTGACCATGGTGTCTACACTGGCACCGCAGCTCTGTAGCCCCAGCACAGAAAGCTGTACACCTCTCGTTGGGGTGGTTTTTCTAAAGTGCTACAACTGCACAGTTTCTGCGCAGTAAGTGGCTTGACAGTGTGTACACCTCAGAAGTTACAGCACAGAAAGCTGCTTTACTGCACAGAGACTTGCCAGTGTAGACAGGGCCTTAGGCTATATGCTCTGTGCACCTTACAGTGGCACAATAGTGCCGCTGTATGGTACACAGTGTAGCCACTCTTTGTTGGCAAGAGAGAGTTCTCCCGCTGCCAAAATAAAACCAGCCCCAATGAGGGATGGTAGCTTTATCAGAAGGAGAGTGTCTCCCACCGACAAAGCACTGTCCACACTGGCACTTTTCATTGGTAAAACGTTTGTCGGTCAGGAGTGTGTTTTTTCACACCCCTGACCGATAAACTTTTTACCTACACAAGTGCAGTGTAGACATAGTCTAAGGCATGGTCTACACTGACGGGGGGGGGGAAATCAATCTAAGTTACGCAAAATCAGCTACATGAATAACGTAGCTGAAGTTGACGTACTTAGATCTACTCACTGAGGTGTCTCACTGCTGTAGGTCGACTGCTGATTCTCCCCTGTTGACTCCGCCTGTGCCTCTCATTCCGGTGGAGTACCGGTGTCGATGGGAGAACACTCGGGGGTCAATTTATCATGTCTAGACTAGACGCGATAAATTGACCCCCACTGGATCGATCGCTGCCTGCCGATCCGGCGGGTAGTAAAGACATACCCTAAGAGTATAAGATAAGGGACAGCGGCATCATGAGGCCACCTTTCTCCTCCACCACCTGAAGGCAACAAGAATGCTGGGAAGACACAGACTAGAGCTGAGGAGACTGGTTCCAGGCTTAAAGGGAAAGCCTGTATCCTACCTGCAACATCTAGTGGGGTGAGAAAAATTGCTTGATCTAAATACTGCTTAATCTAATAAGGTTTAAGATTTAGACTGAAAGCTTACCTTTCAGACCCTTATTCTTAGGGTCTTTTTGGAAACTATCTCTGACTTCTTGTGCTTACCACTTATCATTACTTAAAATCTATCTTTCTGTAGTTAATACATCTGTTTGATAGTATACCTAAAACACTGGGTTTTGGCTGAAGTGCTTGGGAAATCGCAGCACAGTTTACAAATGTTTGTGTGTGTCCTCTCCACAATGAGGGAGGGGGCGGACTGGGTAATGAACTTACACTGGTAAGGCTTCTGTTCAGGGCAAAACATTACAGTTCTGGGGTGCAAGGCTGAGGGTTAGGAAGACTTCCTGGGGCCTTTCTTGGTGTGATTCATGAGCGGCTTGGGAGCATTCATGCCATTTACCTGGGTGTGGGGCTCCACATGCTGTTGTACTGAGTGATAGCACCTGGAGGGGTTTGCTGCTTTTCAGTAGCAAAGCCTTGTGAGAGACAGCCCAGGCTGGAGATTTAAGGGGGCACAGCAGTACCCCTGTTCCAGGTTGTACCCCAGGAATTCCATCAAAGTAGGGCACATCAAAAAGTGCATTCTGACATTTGGAAATCTGAACCTAAAAGACTTTTGTACTCATTTTTCTTGGTAGGTGATAAACATTTTGTAATTCCAGAGGAAGTGAAACTACCTGGTTTTGAAAAAAATATAATGTGGTTTTCTGTCCATCTTCTGAAGAACTAATACATTTTGTGTGTATCTGTGTATACATTTTCATTTACACGCATGCATTAAGTTTTACATTCAAAAGCACAAAAATGAATTCATTTAAGAAAATGACAAAAACAGCTAAGGTGATTGCACCTTTGAAAGGGGAGTTCTATAATACAATGTATCCTCAATTATCTGAGCAAAACAGTAAAGCCATTAATGTTCATTGGATCCAGTCTAGGCATTAGAATGCACATTTCTTCCTGTGTATTTCTTTTGCTGTGTGTCTGCCATCTTTTTACAATAATTATTTATATATTAGTGGCCTTGGCTTTTTCAACTGTTGATGTCTTTCTAAGGTATTCGGACCAGCTGTTCCATAAGATAAACTCAGAGAGCTCTCTGGAGAATCTAAAGGAAGTTTAAGACCAGTGAAAATGAATCTTGTTGTCTTTTGAAATCAAAGGGACAATGTTAATTTAATCATGTCTGCATGTTTTTACAGATTTCACCTAATATTACAACGGAAAAAGATTAGAGAAAAATGGAGGTTCTCTCTTTTGTTTGTTTGCTTTGTGCATTTGACAGTTTTTCACATATAGTCAGTTTAACTTTCCCCCATTTTAGTTTCCTTTTCTGTCTGTATGAATTGTTCATTTAGCAAAATGGTAGAGAATTTTTGTTAAAGAAATAGGTAAATGTGAATATAAAAATCATAAGTGTTGGCACAGGGAATCAAGGGCAAGTACCTGAAACTAATAACTCTTTTTTCATTGACTAGATTTCAAGTTGATAGTGTCCCTTTAAAGATGCCTTGGCTTGTAAAAAACAGACACCAATGGACTTTCGGAAGCATGATATACCGCCAGATTAGGAGTGGAAGGGGGAAATAGCATGGCATCTGACAACATTACAAACTGTTGTCAAATTATCTCAGTCCTTCCAGGCACATTCCATACTACAAGTTGTGACCTTGTCATTTTATGTCAATAGGGAACTTTACTTCACTGTAATAAAATTGTTCAGTGAGATTCATTAAGCTGAATCCAAATTTAATAGAACAGAACCTGGATAAATACTTTTGATCTTCAGGGACATGGGACTGGAAACTTGTTGACTGGATTCCTTTCCAGGCTATTAGTGTTATTTGGCTTGGTTGGTAGAATTTGAAGCCTGTTTGGAAGCCTTTTGCAATGTATTTGTGGGCTCATTCCAGTTCCTAATAGGTAGATGAACATATTAAAAAACCATAATAACTGGCAATCTTTTGAGTAAAATCTAGGACTGAATGCACTTGGAGACATTTTTTCACCTGTGTGAGGAGTAGTTTTATACCAGTGGCCTACCTGCCATTTCACAGAACAAGATATTCTGAAACCATTCTAAGTGTATTACTAGGCATTCATTCTGCAGGGTTAATAATAAATCAAATCAATTACATCTATAAGTATCCTTAAAGAAACAATGCAAGTATATTAGACTTTAAATATAACCGTTTCCCAATTTACTACTTCCTAGAACTGTTACTTCAGTCAATATAAAGCCAATGTAAGATCCCTGGTAACTTTTTCAAATATAGGGTTCCTGCTGACACATTCATCACCCCAAAGATGTCCATCCAAGTTTCTCTGGGGCTGGGCCATTCTGTTCTCCCTACAGATGCACAAACATCCATGCTTCACTGAACTCCTCTAAGGATGGCACCATTATCAGCCAGCTTTTGCCTTCCTTGGGTAATGCTGGTGCAGTATTGATTTTCACAGAATGGCACAGGCCTACTCTTCCTTATTGCTCTCACTAACCTTGGACAGGTGCTGCTTCTCTCAGGATTCATCATTCCTGGGTGATCTATCTTTTCACAGAACTGCTCCAGTTTCTATATTGACTCTACTGTTGCGACTACCCACATAACACCTTAGGCAAAGGAAGCCAGCATCATATCAACATATAATAGAGTTTTCCCTGGTAGCATTCCATTTGAAGGCTTCATCTTCGTGCATGCTTTATAAGTTATGATGACTACTTTGGTTAAAATACAAATCCTTCCCCTTCCTCCCCCTCCAACACAGACACACTAACCAAAAAAATAACATTTGAAAACATTTTCATTTAGAGATGTCAATCCTGCCTCTTCATAAACAGCAGCCATTTCAATGGTTTGCATATGCAGATTAGAAAACTTTTGCTTCAGTTCCTGTTATTACCCTTGCAGTTTCTAGTATTTCCTTGAAGCCTCCTCAGTAAGGGGCTTAATAACCCTTTTATCTAGACATGATCCCTGAAAGTCAGGAGTGACGGTCATTGGGTTTATTTTCCACTTCTGTCACTCTAGCACATTCATAGGAAATAGGAACATAGTGGTAAGTTTTCAAAGACACAAATGGATCTTAGGCACCCAATAACCATTTAAAGTTACAGTCAATGAAAGTTAGTGGGAGTTGGATGCCAGATTGCCATTTCCACCTTTGAAAATCACCCTCAGTTCTTATTATTTAAAAAAACAAAAACATTAAGATCCATTCATCAGCAAGGAAATTCAGTTCACTGAAAAACTGTCCCTTTAAAACCATCAAGCTCTCTCTCTCTCTTAACTTACATTTTCATGTTCTTTATGGCACCTCAGTTTAAAATGTCACTGCTCTGCACATTTCCTCAAGACTGTCACTCAATGGTCTTCTACCATATTTCCAACATCACTGGCTAAGTGATAGAAATATGCAACACAAATTATTTGCCACTTTCAGTTTTAATTTGAAAGGCCTCACAATACAAAGCAAAGGATGCAAGTGTAGGATGGTCACAAAGCCAAAGATATACTGCTTTGAGAGGAAGATAGAGCTGGTAGTTAAGACAAAGGCCTGGATCTCAGAACACATGGACTCAACTCCCAGCTGTGTCACCTGCTCTCTTTGAGACCCTGGCCAAGTCATTTAATCTCTCTGTGACTCCATTCCCCATCTATTAAATTCCAATAGTAATAATTTCTTTTTGTTTCTGCTCTCTGTTTATTGTATAACCTCTTTTAAGCACACACTGTCTCTTACTATGTGTACTGTAGTATCCAGCACAATGGAGTCCTGATCTCAGCTGGAGCCTCTAGGCATTACTATAATATAAATAATAATGTATACAACATAAGTTTCATATGTAACCATGGGTAACAAAACAACTTTGCAATAGAAACCGAGAAAGAAAGATGAAAGAAGTAAGATATAAATACACTTGGGAAAAATATAATTGGGTAGTTTAGCCCTCAGATATACAAGTATCACTGGATCTATACAGATGTTGACTATACTGCAAGCTAGTTGCATTGTGTGCCGCTTGTGCTGTGGAAATACTTTATGGAACTGATTCAATATTTATGACTACAACAAGTAGAAAAAATAAAGTACAATCTTGGAACTTATTAGACTAATTAATTCCTATTCTAGTGTTTGTTGTTTGTCCTATTTTAGTTGTTGTTGTTTGCCTTCATGAGAAGGTCATGATACAGAGCATATATTGGAGCTTTGCGGAAAGTTTACAATATCAAATATGGACCTGAGAATTTTCAACAGAGAATTTATATTGGTGAAGTTACTTTTGCTTTTATTGTGTTGCACATAATTTTACACTGTTGAACTAATGTCGTAAAACTTGATGTAGTTCACTTATTAACACACTGTATCAAACCAGAAATTTAGGGACGTTCGTGGCATTTGTAAAGTTAGAGTGAAAAGTGAAATGCAAGACTGGGTATATGCGTCTATTAATTGATTACCACACGTCACCTTTAATAGCTAATAGTGTGAGGGATTGTGAGATCTTGAAACTGTGTATAGCAAAATCCAGCTGATGTTTGACTTGTGCTGCTCTCATTGCCTGCAGCTCCTTGCAATGAACTGAACCTGTAGCTAAAAACTTCATTGTCAGAATGATGAGCAGGACATGACTCCAGGCAATATTTACAGTCATGCATAGATGTATGTCAAGTCTAGAAAAAAACAATAGCAAGTAATTTCATTACATTACACTGCTTAGTGGGCCTGATTCTACTATCCTTACACTGGGCAATACCTTACTCTACATATAGTCTGTTGAAATCAGTGGCCCTGATTAAGGTGTTACTCTGTGGGCTAGACTTTGCTATTTAGAGCAACAGACAAACGATGCAGACAGATGCCTTATGGCATTTCCTAAAATGCCCAAGCATTTTAGGCACCTAATGCCCACTGATTTCAATGGTGCCTCACCTGCTTAGGAGCTTTTAAAAACCCTACTAGGCACCAATCTGTATCTTTAGGTCCCCATACAGTATACCAGTGTTCCCCAAACTTTCTAGCATCATGCCCGCCTTGCCCCTATCTGTGCCCCCTCCTTGAGCAGGGGCCAGCAGCGAGGGCCATGGCTCCTGGGTTGGGGGAGGGGGACACAGACAGTGGTAAGGGGGCCAAGGCTGAGGCTGAAGTTGGGGGAGGGGGCATGAACAGAGGTCCGCGGCTGGGGTCAGAGCAGAGCAGGGCTGTATGGTGCTCCCGCCCTGCCTCCTGTGGGGGCTGGCCTGGGCCCCGCCACAGCCCCCTGAACATTTCTCTGTGTTCCCCTATGGGGGCGTGCTCCAAAGTTTGGGACTTCTGCCATAGACCTTTGAAAAACAGGACCATTCTGACTCAGAGAGAAAGAATGCCTCCTGAAATTCCCTGTCATATGGGGAGTGTACCAACAGCTACACCTCTGAACAGGGTGCAACACACCCTGCATAGCTGGCTATGGCTCTTCCTACTTCCTGCTTCACTTTGAGCACCATTTGTCTCCAGAGTGCACTTCAGTAACACTTCTGTAGGGAACTTGCAAATCTGGCTGGACATTATGTGGGCTATGTATAAGGGAGGAATGAAGAAAGCTTCCCCCCTCCTCTTCCCCTGTGCATCTATGGAAGGGGTAGCCACAATATGGCCATATATGAGTAAAGTTGGTAGACTCTGGTGCTGAGAGAAGAAAAATGAGGGTATTGAGCGTTGAGTGTATAGCATTGCAAATCCCAAGCATTCAAAAATTGTGAGTGAGGTGCCCCAAAATCATGAGGTTGAATTAAAAATCATGTGATTTCGGGGTGGGGGGGCGGTATTTGCCTTCTGGTTTTTTTAGTCTCTCGGTGTCACCTTTTTAAGCTTTTCTCCACAGCCAGGAATGCTGGAATCTTCCTTTTCAAAAACACAAAAGTGAAAGCTGAGAATCTCGTCTAACCGCCTGACTGCAGGAAAGGGGCCTTTAAGAAAAACACCCAATATCACGAGACTCATGGTAGACTCACAAGGAGCCAACAACACTAAGCTTGAGGGAGCTGAGCAAGTCCATGTGCCTGTGAGATAAACTGGAAAGGCTTTGTCTTTGTCAACTCTTTTGTGATAATAGGATATGGGGCTCAATACAAGGGTAACTTGTTGAGATTATATGGTCTGTGTTATACACTAAGTCATGCTGACTGCTCTAATGGTCCCTTCTGGCCTTAAAACCTATTAAATCTAGTATTTTTTGGTGAAATGTCATGAACTTATAACCAAAGGTACACATTTAGTGTGCATGTAGTGTTTGAGATAACTGACACTTACCTCTCTATGTCCCCAATATTTATTCACTTTAATCACATTGTTTTATCTTTATGAAACATTCATACCCAAAGAACTGCCAGAAATTCCACCAGGCTTTTGTTGTACATCACCTTCATTTCCCACTCCCCAGTCTTGCACACCAATCTTTGCCTGGATGCTGATACTAACTTTCCCTGCCACTAGCATCCATTTTCACTTGTTACAAATATGACTGGCCTATTAGGGTATGTCTACACAGCAAAGAAAAATCTGTGGCTGGCGGCCCATGCCGGCCGACTCAGGCTCCAGGGCTGTGTCATTGCTATGTAGACTTCTGGACTTGGGCTGCTAGCTGCTGTATAGACATACCCTCAGTTCCTTTTGCATGTTTGGGGTATTGTTCTTGATTATTTCCTAATTAGAGCTTGCATAAATCAAGGTAGTAAGCTTCTGCAACAAAATCTTGGCCCCACTGATGTTAGTAGGAGTTTTGGTACCAAATGGGATACCATCCACTCTGTATGTGGTTAACCTGTATTCTAGTGTTCACTGAATTTTCCCGGTATATGTATCAAAGGCTTAATTTCAATGGCTTCTCCTTCTCAACTCCAGCATTTCCTTTTGGGAACTGCTGAAAAAGAACAGGGAGTGAGATCTAAAATCTTTTAATAGGATCCAAAACTTTACGTCAGTTGGGTGCTTAACTCACCCAATCTGTTTTCCAAACAGATTTCTGCTGTTTTTGTTTCCAAATGTATTACTTTACAATGGCCAAAAAATGTGACAGCACAACTTTGGCTAATGCTGACCGGCTTCAGTAAGAAGATAAACTTTTAGATGCTATGCTATATGTTCCTTCTAGGAGCAATAGAGTAAAAAAGATCCTCCTCTCCCCCTAGGATTCAAAGTACCTGTTAGACAAGTTGGACATTTTTATCATGAACCTTTAAAAAAAACCTGAAAATGTATATAGTTAATTTACCTAGTAGTTAAACTAAGACTTAGGAAGTCTTTACATGGAAAAAACCAGACTGCACCAACACAGCATAACAACCGCCCTCTTATTTTAAAATATTTGTGATCTTTGCTCATTGCAACCACAAGGCTCTTGTATTATTTGGAACTGGTAGGCAAATGCATAGGACACCTTTTCCTGGATGCATTAAAATACCCTGGTAGTAGGGTGTGTGACAAAGTCAGGCCAGACACCTATCAGAGAGTGGAGGAAGGCAGATATGCCAGGTCTAGAACCATAAAGGTCCTTTTTCCGTATGAGCTGAAAAGAGACTACCTCAGGTCAACTAGAGAGACCTGAGTCTAATTAAGGTCTGCCTGTGACCTTTAAAAACCCCTCTTCTGGTGTGAGAGGGAAGAGAGATGAGACACAAGCTGGGGCAAGGGGAGTGGCATCAGGGAGAGAAGGCTTCTCCTGGGTGGAAGGCTGCTTTTCTCCCTATAGAGGAAGCAACTGAGCTAACAGACACTGTGGGGGAAGGACTGGTGCCCAGAAGCCAGCGTAGTAAAGCAACACCCTAGACAGGGGCGAGGGAAAGGTATTCCCTTTTTGTGTTGTGAGTCTCTCTTGTTTGACTGAAGAGTATTTCTTGGGCCTACCTGGAGGTTCACCATGTAAATATCGGAAAATAAACCCAAGTGAGGAATAAAACTTTCCAGAGTGGGACTGATTTACTCCAGGCCCCTCAAAAGCTAGAGGGGGAAAACGCTGAGCCGGCTGAGGAGAAGGAGATGCCTTGCCATAGGAGGGGAGTAGCGAGTAAATCCAAATCCAGGGAAGATAATAGAGCCTGATTCTTCATCCTTCTAATTTCTATAACTAATATTCCAATTTACCCTTCTTTTCAGACACTTATCTTTTAAATACTGCAAAAAAATGGTTGTTTTCATTATGTCACACTGAAGTGGTTACACTTCTAAGAAAAGGCATGAACATAAAGTCTGAATTCACCCGAGTGGCTGAACATGAGCACACTGTAGATGACTGACACTCAACAATTACTCAGATTAAAAAAATAGAGGTGCTTCTGTTCTCAAAGTGGGCAATAAGAGGGGAAGACCATAACAACCAGATGCATAGGAGCAGTCACTAACTGGATGCATTTTATTCCATCACTCTACAGACCAAGAGACTGGTCTGTGTTCCTACTCTGGCAAAGAGGTCATTGATTTCAGTAAGGGACACAGGATTGGGCCATAAGGTAGCAGAAAAAACTCCTAAGATATAGACAGGGTAGTGCCCAGGCTAAAATTGCATTTTTCATTACAATCTCGTCATCCCACATTCATAATTTATCAAAATAACTATGTTTGATTCATAGATTCATAGATTCTAGGGCTGGAAGGGACCTCGAGAGGTCATCCAGTCCAGCCCCCTGCCCTCATTGCAGGACCAATTACTGTCTAGACCATCCCTGATAGACATTTGTCTAACCTACTCTTAAATATCTCCAGAGATGGAGATTCCACAACCTCCCTGGGCTGTTTATTCCAGTGTTTAACCACCCTGACAGTTAGGAACTTTTTCCTAATGTCCAACCTAAACCTCCCTTGCTGCAGTTTAAGCCCATTGCTTCTTGTTCTATCCTTAGAGGCTAAGATGAACACGTTTTCTCCCTCCTCCTTATGACACCCTTTTAGATTCCTGAAGACCGCTATCATGTCCCCTCTCAGTCTTCTCTTTTCCAAACTAAACAAACCCAATTCCTTCAGCCTTCCTTCATAGGTCATGTTCTCTAGACCCTTAAGCATTCTTGTTGCTCTTCTCTGGGCCCTCTCCAATTTCTCCACATCTTTCTTGAAATGCGGTGCCCAGAACTGGACACAATACTCCAGTTGAGGCCTAACCAGCGCAGAGTAGAGCGGAAGAATGACTTCTCGTGTCTTGCTCACAACACACCTGTTAATGCAGCCCAGAATCAAGTTTGCTTTTTTTGCAACAGCATCACACTGTTGACTCATATTTAGCTTGTGGTCCACTATAACCCCTAGATCCCTTTCTGCTGTACTCCTTCCTAGACAGTCTCCTCCCATTCTGTACGTGTGAAATTGATTGTTCCTACCTAAGTGGAGCACTTTGCATTTGTCCTTATTAAACTTCATCCTGTTTACCTCTGACCATTTCTCCAATTTGTCCAGATCATTTTGAATTATGACCCTATCCTCCAAAGCAGTTGCAATCCCTCCCAGTTTGGTATCGTCTGCAAACTTAATAAGCGTACTTTCTATGCCAATATCCAAGTCGTTGATGAAGATATTGAACAGAGCCGGTCCCAAAACAGACCCTTGCGGAACCCCACTCGTTATACCTTTCCAGCAGGATTGGGAACCATTTATAACTACTCTCTGAGTACGGTTATCCAGCCAGTTGCGCACCCACTTTATAGTAGCCCCATCTAAGTTGTATTTCCCTAGTGTATTGATAAGAATATCATGCGAGACCGTATCAAATGCCTTACTAAAGTCTAGGTATACCACATCCACCACTTCTCCCTTATCCACAAGACTCGTTATCCTATCAAAGAAAGCTATCAGATTGGTTTCACATGATTTGTTCTTTACAAATCCATGCTGGTTATTCCCTATCACCTTACCACCTTCCAAGTGTTTGCAGATGATTTCCTTTAATTACTTGCTCCATTATTTTCCCTGGCACAGAAGTTAAACTAACTGGTCTGTAGTTTCCTGGGTTGTTTTTATTTCCCTTTTTATAGATGGGCACTATATTTGCCCTTTTCCAGTCTTCTGGAATCTCTCCTGTCTCCCATGATTTACCAAAGATAATAGCTAGAGGCTCAGATACCTCCTCTATTAGCTCCTTGAGTATTCTAGGATGCATTTCATCAGGTCCTGGTGACTTGCAGGCATCTAACTTACCTAAGTGATTTTTAACTTGTTCTTTTTTTATTTTATCTTCTAAACCTTCCCCCTTCCCATTTGCATTTACTATGTTAGGCATTCCCTCAGACTTCTCGGTGAAGACCGAAACAAAGAAGTCATTAAGCATCTCTGCCATTTCCAAGTTTCCTGTTACTGTTTCTCCCTCCTCACTGAGTAGTGGGCCTACCCTGTCCTTGGTCTTCCTCTTGCTTCTAATGTATTGATAAAAAGTTTTCTTGTTTCCCTTTATTCCTGTAGCTAGTTTGTGCTCATTTTGTGCCTTTGCCTTTCTAATCTTGCCCCTGCATTCCCGTGTTGTTTGCCTATATTCATCCTTTGTAATTTGTCCTAGTTTCCAGTTTTTATATGACTCCTTTTCATTTTTTAGATCTTGCAAGATCTCGTGGTTAAGCCAACGTCGTCTTTTGCCACATTTTCTATCTTTCCTACCCAGCGGAATAGTTTGCTTTTGGGCCATTAATAGTGTCCCTTTGAAATACTGCCAGCTCTCCTCAGTCGTTTTTCCCCTCAGTCTTGATTCCCATGGGACCTTACCTATCAGCTCTCTGAGCTTACCAAAATCCGCTTTCCTGAAATCCATTGTCTCTATTTTGCTGTACTCCCTTCTACCCTTCCTTAGAATTGTGAACTCTGCGATTTCATGATCACTTTCACCCAAGCTGCCTTCTACTTTCAAGTTCTCAACGAGTTCCTCCCTATTTGTTAAAATCAAATCTAGAACAGCTTCCCCCCTAGTAGCTTTCTCAACCTTCTGAAATAAAAAGTTGTCTGCAATGCAGTCCAAGAACATATTGGATAGTCTGTGCCCCGCTGTGTTATTTTCCCAACATATATCTGGATAGTTGAAGTCCCCCATAACCACCAAATCTTGGGCTTTGGATGATTTTGTTAGTTGTTTAAAAAAAGCCTCATCCACCTCTTCCACCTGGTTAGGTGGCCTGTAGTAGACTCCTAGCATGACATCACCCTTGTTTTTTACCCCTTTTAGCCTAACTCAGAGACTCTCAACACTTCCGTCCCCTGTGTCCATCTCCACCTCAGTCCAAGTGTGTACATTTTTAATATATAAGGCAACACCTCCTCCTTTTTTCCCCGTCTGTCCTTCCTGAGCAAGCTGTACCCATCCATACCAACATTCCAATCGTGTATTATCCCACCAAGTTTCAGTGATGCCAACAATGTCATAGTTGACTTTATTTATTAGCACTTCCAGTTCTTCCTGCTTATTACCCATACTTCTTGCATTTGTATACAGGCATCTAAGATACTGATTTGATCTTGCCTCCCAGTTTTGCCCTGACCCTCCTATCTCTTTATCATTAGAGCCCACGCCCCCTCCTATTTCCGACCCATCTCCCAGGTCCCCATGTTCTCCACTTACCTGTGGGCTTTGCTCACCTGTCCCCATCGAACCTAGTTTGACATTAAACTCTCCATATTTTTTGGGTTTTGTTTGTTTGTTTTTTTTCTCCAAGGACAAGATTATGGGGATTTCAAAAATATAAAATATTTTCCATTGAGGAAAAAAATGGGGACAACCTAGTTTGTTGTGGGGAGGGCAACTCAAAAATGACTATTCATTTCAACTTAAAAATGTACATAGTCCTTCAGTAATCCATAATGAGAACAAGTTGCTTTGGGCAATTTGAAAAATGGGTTTTAAAATATGAAAATTAGAAGCACTTGAAAATGCAGTGCTGTACATGCACAGTAAAACACACATATAACTTTTACGGGGATAATGTAAACATGCAGCAGCCATTTAACTATGTACCAAAATGGACAGTCAACCGAAATGATGTATAAAGGCAAGCTATATTGAAATGTTGGAAGAAGTGATGTCCTTTGTGAACCTGTGATTTAGAGGAATGAGCATAGGAAAGGAAGCTAGGAATGTGAGTTTCCCTTCCTATTACAGCCACTGATGAGCTTGATAGTACTTTGCACTTATATTGCTTAGAGAAGTTGATTTGCCCAAGCTACACTGAAAGACATTGCTTTAAAACATAGAGCTTCAGACTTCTATTCCCATGTCTAATTGGTTAGACCAAAATTACCAATGGAGATAGCTTTTGTACTGAGTCTTAGTTTTTCCCTCTGTAAAATGGGTATTACTTATTTACCTAATACATGAATCCCATTGCCCACTTGTTTAATCCGAAGTTTAAACCACTTAGTTTACTGATATTCTTATTTAGTGGTTCATGAGATGTGTTACAGATAATCCACTTTACAACAAATAGGGACTGAGGTGCCAGTCCATCGATGCTATTATGTACATAAGTGCATCACTGTATCAGCATTGGGAGAGAAAACTTGGAGATTGATTAGGTTTTCAATAGAGAGGGATAAAATATTTGCAATCAAAGTTTTCTTGGTTTTGACAATTTTTACATTGCTTTTCTGTTTTCTGAGTTGGTTTAGTTCATTGTGGTAGGTCACATCAGCCTGGTAGTATTGATTCTGGTGTCCTGGTTGGCTGAGCCTACCATATGTGGTCACGAGGACTAGTAGAAAGGTATTTTCTCACTTTTTAAGAGTGCATGGCTGCATTAAATTAGAGAACAGTAAAGGTGTCAGCATCAGCAGGAATCTGTGAGTGGTAGTATAGCTACCTAGCACCACAGCCCCCAAAAGATATTGCAGAAGAGGGAGGTCCATTTACTAAAGATCCCAGAGAGAGTAGCAGCCCACTAGTCCTTGCTTCCAATAAAACTCCATTAATTACAGTCAGAGTGCTAGGGATCATCGGGCACAGATGTGTCATAGACAAAAGGATTATATGGCGACAGATATGTTCCAATAGGGTCCTTCATAAAATGGCTCTGATATTTCAGATAAGCATCCAAACTGTGAAACTAATTAAAGCTCCCCATCACTAGCTGTATAATTTTTGTTTTTCTTTTCCTGATGAAACTGTTGTACAGAATGCGTTTATGTGTAGTTTAGGTATACTGCAATTCACTTAGTCATACATGTAGTCTGGCTAAACTTAGTCTGGTGTTTGCATATTTTTAAATGTATGCGTCTCATAGTCACAGGTCCATACAATTCAGTCATGGATCCTGGTGGGAAATAGAATAGGTTATCTTCATCTTCGGCCAGTTTGCTGCAACAATAACCAATAGACTCTATTTCTTCTTCTTCTTCTTCTTAATTAAAAAGTGTCTAAATTAACTCTGAAATGACTTAATGGAAGATAAACTGCACATTATCTAATTCATCCTCACAACATCCCCTGCTGCGAAGGTAAAAATATTATAATCTTCATTTTCGCTGAGTGGGAAACTGAAACAGAGAAGTGATTTGCCCAAGGCCACACAGCAAGTGTGCAGCCAAATTGGAGTGAGAATGTACGGCTTCTTGACTCCTAGCCATGTGTCAATTCCTCTAGACAATGCCACCTGTAGGATGCCTCTACCGTATCTATCATAAATCTTATATAGCAGAGACTAGAAATGGCTTACCAGCAAATTATTTTTATTTTATATTTATATATAATTTACACAGAATTTTAGTTTTGGACCAGTGCATATTATTTAACATATATGTAGAGTGCCTAAACATTGTTTCACTATGGACCTATGCAACTCTCATTAAAGTCAATGCCCTCAGTCAGATTAAGCCCTATATTACTAAGGCTATATCCACGCGATAAATCAATCCCAGAGCTGCTCCCCGTCGACGCCGGAACTCCAGCTCCGCGCGAGGAGTAAGCGGAGTCGACGGGGGAGCCTGCCTGCTGCGGTGTGGACCAGCGGTAAGTACTTTTGAAATCGATCTAAGATATTCGACTTCAGCTATGTTATTCATGCAGCTGAAGTTGCATGTCTTAGATCGATTCTCCCCCCCCCACCCACCAGTGTGGACCAGCCCTAAGAGCCAGATGTTTCTAGTCCTAGGATGGCTTAAGGAACTACTCCATCCCTAACACTCTGTGGGCACACAGTGCACCAAAAGGGATAGGGACTGATTGGGAGGATGCTGTGCCATGGCTCTACCTTCCCAATACTCCAGCCTGCAGAACTAGCCAGTTACTCAAGGGGAGTAAAATGCAAGCCTCAGAGTAGTATAGAAGGAAGTGTGCTGGATGACTCCACATACTCATCCTTAGGTAATGTGCTTTTCACACTGTCCCACTGCAGGGCTATATCACATAGTCACAATCTAACTCTAAATAACCAACTCAATTTAAAAAAAAAATCCTACATGGAATTAAACCTGACATTTTTCTGGCACACTCTGTACTTTGCATGTTATAGAATGAAATTTGCTATCAGCATGCAAACTAGCACATACACCGGTATGAAAAGCAATGAGGCCTCATGGTGAGCAAATGTAAAAAGGCCAGTTTGAGCTATAGCCAATAAAGCATGTTTTACTGTAAATGTACTTAGATTAAGAATATTACCCTGTATTAAAAGGAAATTAAAGATGACTACAGCAATGGAAAAAGGACTGTTAATCCCTAGGATGCCATACTGGGTAAACAGGTACTACACAAGGGCAACATTTCTATTACTCTATATATTATGTGTCTCATTTAAAACACATTTCATTTCTAAAAATGTAACGTTTAGCTATCCCGGGGTACAGAATAACAGGCATTCACTAACACTTTCTTAATTAGATTCTAACTAAATAGGTTTATTTGTAATCATAAAATAAGACTGTCAAAGCAACTTATAAACATTTAAAATTCACCGTGTAATGGGGTACAGTTGCCCACGGTTGTTACTTTCTATAGAGGAAAATATATACTGCTGTGCTTAATTTACACCTGGAAATACTTTATTGTGCCAAATAAATAGCTGAGTGTCAATCTGAAAGTAAAAAATAAAATAAAAGAACACCTCTGAGCATGCTGTACAAAAAGTAATTGACAGATGTCCCACAACGCAATCCAAATAAATATTGTTATACAAAATGAAAATATATCTATACAGAGCTTTATAAAAGAAAACATTTCCAGAGATGTTTAGAAAACAATCATCATCACAGAAAATGTATCATTTTGCACTCTCATTCCCCTTACGTATTCTATGCTCTGGGAGCCCAGCACATACAACAAAAATACAGCAATTTACAAAACATTTTCTATAAAAATATAAAGCTATACTGTACTTCAATGCAAATCTGGACTTGGTGCATTTTTCAGAGGTTTGATATATTTTAAACTGAATCATACATGAAACAGTTACTATCCAGCAGGATTGACTGAAGAAAACTTGCACTATAGAACTACATCTTTTAACTTGCACAGGCATAATTTTTTTTTAAAAAAATGCATTTTCATCTGAAAAAGTACTTTCAATGTTACTCAAGTAGGCATATCCTATTTATTTATTTGCTGAAGAAAAAATGCACTCACCACCATACATCACCAGACTAGTGAACATACTAGTTTAACTATACCATGAAAATTATCACAGGCACATTGAAGCCATCAAAACCTATATGGTTACCAGCCCTAGCCAATATTTCTCCATCTACCAATCAGCATCTGAATGCTGCCAATAAACTGGTCACCGAGGCACAGCAAATGTCACTTCCCAATGTCCAGGGATAGACAAGATGTACCCTGCCACCGACTTCGTAGTAGCAATCCTGCCTGGACAGTGCTGCACATTTTCTATCCAGCTGTTATAATCTTGAGCTCATGGTGGTGGACCAAAAAGGAGAGAGATGCTGCCACTACCAGGAACTCTCACATCATCACTAGGCAGGATGAACAGCTTCTTGGCTTTGGGCTACCATGCTGGCTCTGTAGCCAGCTTAACGGGTGTAAGTGTAGTGTGGTTCACTGGGCCAAGACCGGCCAGGCCTAGGGAGTCCAGGACATCCCACTGCTGTTGGGCTCCTTGGAGGTCTCCTCAAGCTGAACACCACTGACTCTGACTGGAGCAAGGCCTCTCCCACCTAGCCTTGCTTGTCTTGCCCACATACAATCACTGTATATCTATAATTTGTGTCTGTTGCTGATACACAGATCACACATAATGGGCCTTCATTCCTCTTTCCTCCAAAGCTCACATTGATTTCAGTGGGAGGTTTGGCTGTTCAAGCAATGCAAGACTACAATAGACATGAAATGCTGTAAAAACACAAATTGTTTAAGTTCGTCCTCCACCTACAGCATCACTATATCCTCAGCATAGCTCCATTGACTTCAATGGAGGGAGATTTATACTGGCTGACATTAACAATTAGAAACAAGTAAGATATCACATACACCTCTGTGTGATAACTTCTGACACATATGGATTATTTTTATTGGTGGCCTCGCTAAGTGCACATTTGTTATTATGATCAACATTTTAGAGCAGTTTCAAAATATAGAAATCATTAGCTTTCTGACACTATTTAACTGTGTTAAAGGTAACAAGAAATGCTTATTTTTGCTGCAAAGATATCAGAATGTGCTTATGTTTAGTTATTTAATGAAAAGTGTAGTTGATGCCACTTAGTGCAAGACATATGTAAGGAGATATGCAGGATCTATAGCTTATATATGTAGAATGGATTTACAGCCATTAGTTTACAGTAAACTAAATTTTTTTAAAAATGTGCAACAGTAAATGTGGTAGAGATAATGGAGAGCAGCCATGGTGACAAGAAGAGTACTAGAAAGCAATGAAGCAGCCAAGTGGGCTAGGGGAAGGAGGGATAATATCTGGGAGAGCTCAATATCCCAAGGAGTCTAAGAACATCTGGGAAGCTGCCCAGGTACCTTATGCTGGACAAATTTCCTAGGCTAGAGTACACCTGGCTTAGTGAAGGAGTAATTTATTCATTTTTTACATTCACTCCTGGCTAATTCTGAAATGTTATGGCTTCACTGCTAGCAGCTACTTTGTGGTAATGGAATTTATCCTCGGTTTTGTGCTTCTCCGTATGAAATCCATCCTGTTTGCTTCAACTATTGCCCACTTACATTAATCTGCTGGGCACTGATTGCTGCTAACACATGGCATGTGAGCATATTTGCTCCTTATGCAGTGGTCCAAGAATGATTTTCTCTTCTTTTTTCAGGTGTGAATCTGTCCTTACACACTCAATAGGAGAGGAAAATCCATTTAAAGACAAGGAATAAGCTCCTGAAACAAATTGGCTTAAAAAAATGGGTAATTAACATATTGTTTAAAAGATTGATGCTGTGTTCCATTTTAATAATATTTATCATTTATATAGTACTTTTCAGCTTCAGAGTGCTTTGCAAACATTAATTATTCTATCTACACACAACCCACATATTTTTCTCCCTATTGTACATATGGAGCAGAAAGTTTAATGGTTTCCACAAGGCCAGAGAGGAGTGTGAGAGGTGAAATTTGAAGTACTTGGTTCCTTGTCTAAGGTTCAAATCACACATTTCTTTAATCACAGAAATATGATGAATGTTTGATAATTATTTATGTCGCTTGTAAACAGCCACCTATCAGTTCATTGACATTGTAGCAGAGGGTCATGTTCAGTACCCTTTTCTCTTACCCGGTGTACTTTATGCTGGATACTTTCTAGTTAATGCTGCCCACATCAACTGTTTGCTAACAAACAAAAATTATCTACCCCCCACGCCCAACAAAACAAAACATGAGACTATGTTGTGCTAAAAAATCGGGGGGCGGGGGGGACAAAATTGTGCACTCATGTCTTCCATAGTGGGTATCACATCAGAATAGTTACAGGATTCAAATGATAGGTTGTGGTGAGCATTGTGGCACACAGATTTTTGCATTCAAATCTGAAAATACAGCCCAACCAGTACTCAATCTCACATTGTTGCTGCTGGGTGCTTCGTGTCTAACACAACGGCCATTGATTCCTGCATATCTCCCCTGGAATTTAAGGGGATTTGGGGTGGCTGTTTCTTTCCCCTCATGCAGGATTTTAGGGGCTTTCAGTAAAGCCCACTGCCTCACTTAATCTGCAAAATAATCTTCTGAAGGGACGGCTGGAGATGCAAGCCCTCCCACCCCTCCTCCGCAAAAAATACATGGTTGAAGTAGATACATATACACAATCCATTGCGTTACTAATTGCTTGTTTGTCCAAAATACTGCAAGAATGTGGACTATTTCTCACTACATTACATACTGGACTGTCCATCATTTCACTCTTTCCAATCATTGTGCAAAGTATTGGGGCTGGTGTAGACCATTGGCCTGGTATCTGACTAGATAGTACAGGAGACTCACATATAGAAATAGAGCTTTTTCATCTTTAGGCCATGGGTTCATAAACTGCCTAGATCAGTAGAGACTGTGGGCCAGAACTCTATCCTTGGTTAGTCCCAATTCAATCTTATTTAAAGCAATGCAGTTGCACTGTTGCACAAGAATAGCTAAGGTCAAAGAGAATGGACCTAGCAATTTATATGAAATGAGGTCATGGTTTCACTTCAGTTCCCCCAACTATCACCACAATTAGCACCAGTTGGTTCCTTTCTTTGGCAATTGCAGCAGTGAGATAAAAACACTAAAAGGGCTGAAAAGTCACACAAGCCCAGATCCTGAAAGGTATTCAGGCACCTAACTCTCTCTCCTTTAGCGTCTAAATACGTTTGAGGATCTGGGAACTGGAGGATCTTTGCCTCCAGAACAGGACTGAGGCAAACAAGCAGGTAAATTAGCAGATCTTGCACCATAAATACTCCGTCATATTCTGTTGCTGGTTCCTTGTGCTGTCAGTTTGCCTTTATACAATTGTATCCTTTTATTTAATACTGATTTCTGCAGTTTTTACAATGATTGACTAAATATAGGATGTATAAATAATTGCAGGCCTTATGCAGCCTTAGCCCACACAAAGCATTAGACATTTCCTCAGGTTTCATGCCACTGTTTACTCTCTATACAACTTAAAGAGGAGTGTATTTGCCATGGAAAATTGGTCAGTGCATAGTAGACATGCTATACTAGGTCTATGATGCATAGCATTTTTATAAATAACCACACTCACCACTATGTTATATACACTTCTACTTTTTTTACTGGTTTAAGAAAAAAGAGAGAATCAGTATATTGTCCTAAGTTTTAAACTTTTTTATACAATTTTTTGAAAATATTTTCCTCACTTTATTTTAAAAATTGTTTTATTAACAGAGCGAGGCAAAAGATTACACATTGGGATAAGAAGGTCAAGGAAGGGACAGCACAATGGTGTACAATGTATCAGTGCACTTTGGTGCCACCATTTTGTTGTACCCATAAGAAGGCAGCAAATAGTGGATAATGCTGTTTCATTGACTCTGAACCTGTATATACCAGACTCCATCTATGAATATATGATCAGTCTTTCTAAGGCTGAAAATGGGCATTTATTTCTTCTGAGAGATGCAATTATTGTATGCTACAAATGTGTGGATGTGCATTCAACAACCCCCATCCGTTTTTTTTTTCTTCACAGAGTACAATGCCATAAAAGTTCTTAAACATAGTGTGTCATTCAGACAGGTTTTTTTTTCATATTTAATTATTTTGCAAAATGGATCTTCACTGAGCTATGGCCATCCTATTGCCTTTTTTAAAAACAACAACCACCCATCAATGAATCATGAAAGAATACAATCATTCTCTTGACAGAAAGTGAAAGAAGAAACTTTTCTTTCCATTTTGACACTCAAAAACAAAGTTAACACAAACAAATGGAGGAAGAAACAACAGGTAACTGGAATGTTAAATTTGTATATTTCCAACTTGTCCTGGTGTGTATAAACTTTGGGTTCCTATTACGATCTGATAAGTATGTGGGAAGTGTCCATATAGCATAGTGTGTCTTTTAGAATTAAATCAAATATTTCTTTGTGGCAGCAGCATCCAACACATTATGATCCCCAATATTACAAAGAGTTTAATCCTGTCCCATATGGTCAATGCTGCACCCTTGACTGGTAAAGGAAGCTTAAATGGGGTTCTTACTCAAGTATTTATTTGGAATAGCAATTGCACATAATGAACAGAGGAGAGAGGGACATTCACACCAGTGCTATGGAGGAGGGAAAATATTGGCAGAATCATTAGTGATAGAGGGATTTGATCCAAAGCCCAGTGAAGGCAATGGAAAGATGCCCACTGAATTCAATACACTTTGGCTCAGGGCTTTGAAGAGGGACAATGTGCTTTCCTCTTTAGAGAACAGGTTTGGAGCAAGGGGAGAAGAGGGAGAGTTTAAACCAGACTAATTGCAATAAAACAATGTTTAATGATTATGACCCAGGAAATGTAGGAAAAACTCAGCACTGAATAAAGAAGAGGGACAGAAGGAGAATGTGTGCCCCAGCCTCAAGGATGTGTGATTGAAAAGGCTCCCTGTGTCAACAAGAAGGGAAGAAATTTACTCCTAGACATGAGGAGGAGCTGTAAAGATGGCAGTAGAAAAGGGACTGTGAGACTCCAGATATAGAAGTCAATAAGTGAGGAAGGAAAACAAACCTAAAGGAACATATTTTCAAAGAGACCTCAACTCAACCTCTAAATTTACACCCATAATTTCTGGAAAGCAATTTTCCATATGCACATTTTTGGTCAACTGCCTCAGACTTTTGTGCTCAGATAATGTATTTGGACATCTAGGGTCGGATTTTCAAAAGTGTTCAGAGTGGAGCTAACTCTACTCCCATTGACTCAGTGGGTACTATCATTGGCTTCAATGAAAGCAGAGTTAGGCCAGCACTGAGTAATTTCTAAAATCCTATCCCTATCTTTTCAGACAGAAATGATATTTGCATTTTTAAATCCTGGTTTTAGACACACAATGCTTAGTGACTCCAGAAAAGCTCATGTCTCAGAATGGCTCAGGCTTAGAGGTCGGACTTCTGAAATTTTGGCCTAATGATTCTATATGTTTGGCTTAGAAGGGAAGTTATTATAATTTACTGTAATATTTCACTGAGGTATTATTAGGTATTATGGATTTCAGTGCAAGAGAATCAGAGCATCAGAAAGTGTGCTATTTTTAAAATGTCTTTTCTTGCCAGGATCAAAAAGAGAAACTGATTTCCTTTGTTTTATACAAATAAACATTGGGGCTTGGAAGATCATATATCTGCTGCTTTCAGAGAGCATACCTTTTGTAATTAAGGGTGGCAATTACATGTAGGCTGCATTGATAAATTTCCAATTTCCAAAATTTACCAGCCCAGGTACTGTACTTGTCCACCTTCTGCTGTTATTATTAATGATAATCAATAAGCGAATGATATTTTACTCATATTTACCAATAAGCAGCTTGCCTTGGACAGTGATAATTTAATATTCAGAGGTTGTCGGGTTGTGCAAATAATGTGGTAACGTGCTGAGATCCACTGCCAAACACATGATGAAAGAGCTTGAATAATTTACTGGCACACTTTGTGCAAACTTCAGCTTGCACCCTGATAGAACGTCAAACTTCAAAATTAAATTCAGTAGCTAAAGATTGCTAATGTGTCCAATTGAATAAAAGGGCCAAAGGGATGAAATTACCCCACAGCCAGGTTAGAAATTGATCCGTTAATGACAGCATTGGCCATTTTACATGAAAAAATAAGTAAGGGTTTTGTTTAGTTTTGGGTATCTGGCTTTATGGCTCACGAGTAGAAGTTGACACTGGCCAACAGTGGTTGAAAAGGGATTTCAATACCAGGAAGTCACTGGGGATCACTATAAAGCAACATAGCAGAGTTTCTCAAGTAAACATTACAGTCCAAATTTGACCCTGAACAAAATGCCTGAATCACAGATTTTAAAGAGAAGGATGGGGGCAATAGCTTAACAATTCTCCCACTTAAAAACCATATTCAGCATTCACGTTAAAATTCAGTTGTAGAAGGTCACATCAGAACAGTCGGAAACTACCAACAATGAAATTGGTTACAATATCTAATTCACTGTTACATAAAATGCATTTACGGTATAATAGCTAAGGAATGCATGTAATTTAAAGAGGCCTCCTATAGCAATCACTGAGACTGAACATATGCAGTATAATAGGTCTCAGATCCATTGCATTTACTTTGAGTGCAAGAGCTTTTTTTGTCCATTGAGAGCCCCTGGCTTAGCAAGAAAGTCAGACTGTCACATTATTATATTAAATTAAATCATAAATGCCAATCAGAAGAAGTATTCCTTTTGATTTTCGTTGACTGTATTTTGCATGCTGAGCTCACATTTCAGGGCAGTCTCGGCACTGTCCTCATTTTCTGATCCTTTTGCTTCATTTTTTTTATATACGCTTTTTT
The DNA here is from genome assembly GCA_033296515.1 of Macrochelys suwanniensis. NCBI lineage: Eukaryota > Metazoa > Chordata > Testudines > Chelydridae > Macrochelys > Macrochelys suwanniensis. Next base: position 47,567,302 of record CM065780.1, read on the forward strand.
TTATATAAATGCGTACAGCTATGGCAGTGATGCAAAGCAGGATGAATATCACAACTGCTATCACACCTAGAGAGGAGAGAGGAGGAGAGAAAACTGATCAGATATACTAGACAAATAATAAGTGAGATTGATAGCCCAGGTTCAACCAGTGTGTGCTGTTGAACCGATGTGGTGGGACCCCAGGAGGGGAAATGGAAGTATAACAACAATCCCCCTGAAACTCCCAATGAAACTAGAACTTCAGAGCAAACTGGTGTAGCCCACAAATGAACAGGCCTGACCATAAAATGCAAGGAGTGAGGAGCATTCAGAAGAAGTGCTGCTTCAATACCTCCCCTGGACATCCTTTTATGGAGTTTAGCCAGAGATTAAAGCTTCCCTTCCCCAGATATGATGGTGACAGTACCAATACCTGCCCTCACCTCTCAGAAGAAAATCCCCATTCATATTTAGTTTCCCTTGGAAGCACAAGTTGGGATGGGCAGGTGTTCACGGCCCTAACTTATGCCCCCTACTCTCAATCAAGCCCTACATCTATACTGCATCATTGCAGTCTATTATTACGTTTGTCCTAATAATCAAGATGTGCTTGATTGAAAAAGAGGTTGACCACATGTTCTTTGGGCCCCTATGTGAAAAAAATGTGGGGTTCTTTTCCTTCCTGTAATCAGGATTGTGTCACTGTGTCTGATGGGTGTGGTGTATGCATGCCTGGTCCCTGAATGAACAGGAACATTTGTGGCTCCATGGATAGCACTGGCTTTGCCACATCTTCAGGTGGTTTTGATTTGCCCACACTAACCATCACAACAATAATCCAGTAGTCCAGAGCCTGCTCAATGGAGTAAAAAGAAAGGGTGAGAGAAATATCTTTGTACATTTATAATTTGGGGAAGCACTCAGATACCATGGTGATGGTCACCATATAAGAGACTAAATAGATTGGGCAGCTAGGAGTAAAGCTGCCACTACTGAAGATTTATAGTACAATTCCTGTAACAGGGTAGGGCAAGAAAGAGAGAAATGCTTACAGTTCCATATCACCACATAGCGTAAATGAAAACAATGCATCCATTCTAAAATAAAAGCAATGATTTGGCCATTTGTCATCATCTCATAAAAACCACCCATCTTCAAAATGCTTCATTTTATATTAAGTTACAAGGACCTTATTGTGTGATTTTTCTCTATATATAGAAGTCTCACTGATGTTTCGAGTGCAGACTGACTGCATGATCTGGCCTTTATTAATATACACCAGGATGTATACTGTTTTGTTTTACTGTAACAGCACATACATACTCTGAGGGCTTATCTATGCACGATTTTCTAAAGCAATAGAGTTAAGGTGGTACAATCCCTTATGTGTTAATGCAATTATACCTGTAGAAAGGTGTTTATATTAGTATTAGGGGTTTAACTGATATAATTAAAGCAGCACAAAAACTGTGTGTACACTAGAGCTGTGTGAATTATTGATTTTTTGGTTTTCTGGAACTTACAAAAAACAGTTTCAAGTCGACCCAAAAACTAATTTATTTAAATTTCTGCAAATTGAAACATTGAAAAAAAATTGTGTCGAAGTAAACATTTTGATTTGAAACTAAATGTTTCATTTTGATTTTTGAGTGTATTTTTCTTCTTAAATTAAAATAAATCAAAGGTAATTTCAAAACAAAAAGTCATTTTGATTGAAAAATCACAATATTTTGTTTTGAAAATGTTTAAATGAAACATTTAAACCTTTTTTGAATTGTTTTAGTAGGTTTTTTTAATCAAAATAATTTGCCAAAATCAACACCAATTTGTGAGTCAACCCAAATCTGTATTTTTCACCAAGGTAGAGTTTTGGTTGAAAAATTTCACTCACCTGTAGTGTACGCCACTCTTAATGTGTTCAATAGCAATAACCGGAGGTTTACATTAATAATAGTGGGAACTTCAGTATCTCTTGCAGTTCAAAAACAATTATGGTTTTAATACACTTAAGAACATAACCCTCTAAAATTTATCTAGCACATAAATTAAATATCTTTCCTACATGATAAGTAATTATGACAGAGATAGACACGTGAAAACCCAGTATCAGAAACCAAGTGTGAAATCTTGACCACACTGACGTCCATGACAAAACACCCAAGGAGGACTTCAATAGGCCAGGATCTCACCCCAGAAGGTTACGATGTTCTTAGGTACTAATTTTGTGTTTATATTTGTTTTTCATTACGGCTGAATATACAGTATATGTACAATGGGCTTCTAAGACTTGCAGGTGCCTAAAGCTTGCTGATGTTCTCAGCCGTTGCTCAGGTAATAGTCTGAGTTGAGGTGCTTACTGTACAGTTGTTTTCTATTTATAAGAATGAAAACAAGAAATAGGAGGCAAAATTGTACCAAAGTTGCAACCTAAAATTTGAAAGTTAAACATTAAAGGTCATACATATACTCTGGCACAAACCATCAGGGTCTTTGACCTTTGAGTGACCTAAACTATGGAGGAAATAACTGTGTGTGCAAGAGTAGCTGTGTTTCCCCTTCCTTTATCTGCCTAACCTGGTACAGATCCCACCTCTCTTCTACTGACCAATCATATTTAGAAGGCGGATGACCCACGTCATGGTGCTTGCCAGGGCACCCTTAGAGATCCTATACTTATGGAAGTGGGTGCAAATCAAGCAGCAGGCAGCTCACATATGAATATCCCAGACATGTCACTCACACTTGTTTTGAATCTGTGGGCTGCTGTTGATGCTTGCACTCTGTGGGACTGATTTTCCATTACCTTGCACCTCGTGTTGTCATTTACATTGATACACAGTGAGTGCAAAGTGGGTGTGGTACCATTCTGATTTGGTAGCAATTAACATTCACTTTGTACAAATATAAATGACTAAACAAGATGCAAGGTAGTGGAGAATCAGGCCCAAGACTAGGAAACATCAACATCCAGTGGGTTGAACAGGACTCACGAAAGGACCCACTTTAGGCTGTATAACCGAAATTACTGGAGATGATGTGTCAAATGAGAAGAACCCAATTTGATTTTCAGAAGCTGAAATGAGTTTGCAGTGCTGACAGGAAGAAAAAAAAAATCATTTTTTTTTGTAAACTGAGAACATTTGATTTGGAAATCATTGACTGGCAGACAAACATAAAACCCTAGAATGGCATGTTTAATGTTACTTATCAGAGTAGAACACCTTAAGCTGTGTTAAAATTGCAGTGTTTTTAGGTTCATGAACATCTTCCATTCTTCCCTTTCTACAACTGTAGGCTTGAGATTTCAGACTATGGTATTTTTTACCCAACCTAACACCTTTAGTGTGTGCAATAAAGGATTTCTGTGGAGAGCTAAGTAACTGATTTTAAAAATCAAATGGATGTTTGTTTGTGTTTAAGTTTCAGGTGAGTTAACAATTACAGACCTGTCACATCAGTGATCCTATTTCTGCTTAGGCCAAACTCCTTGAAATCTGCAATACTAGTCTTCTAGACAAAAGTGGTATCAGGATCAGACAAACTGTAGAAAGATGCCTGATGAAAAGTCACCTTAAGTCAACAGAATACTTTTGAGCAAATGGCTTGGCGATTCTGAGCATAGGACCCAATCAGAGTGGATGGATTACACTGGTCTACAATTTTTGAGAAGTCATCTGCTTCAGAGATAAAATGTGCTATTTAGTATGTATTTTAATGTGCTGAATTCAAATATGACCATTAAAACAACTGATTGGCTACTGTTTCTAAGATATTTAAGTTTTTACATTTTATGTCTATGTATATTGTGTAGATAGTAGAGTTTTAATCATAAATTGTAAACCTCGGTCTTTTCATGTGTTTATGGTTGCTTTACATGATACTATTTCACCTGTCCTGTTTATGTAACACTTTAAAAATCAGCAAAGGGGTTATATAAATAAAATTTATTATGAAACAAAAGGCAAAAAACTATTATGTCCATAGTTTAGTCCTATTCAGTGTCTACTCGGCGCTTCTTGGCTTTTCTCTTGTATTCCTTAAATGGAGCATCTCTTGTCACTGTCCAGCAATAGTCTGCAAGCATTGATGGGCTCCATTTACCCTGATAGCGTTTCTCCATTGTTGCAATGTCCTGGTGAAATCGCTCGCCGTGCTCGTCGCTCACTGCTCCGCAGTTCGGTGGAAAAAAATCTAGCTGAGAGTGCAAAAAATGTATCTTTAGTGACATGTTGCAACCAAGGCTTTTGTATGCCTTGAGGAGGTTTTCCACCAACAACCTGTAGTTGTCTGCCTTGTTGTTTCCGAGAAAATTTATTGCCACTAACTGGAAGGCTTTCCATGCCTTTTTTCCCTTGCCACGCAGTGCATGGTCAAATGCATCATCTCGAAGAAGTTCACGAATCTCAGTACCAACAAAGACACCTTCCTTTATCTTAGCTTCACTTAACCTTGGAAATTTTCCACGGAGGTACTTGAAAGCTGCTTGTGTTTTGTCAATGGCCTTGACAAAGTTCTTCATCAGACCCAGCTTGATGTGTAAGGGTGGTATCAAAATCTTCCTTGATTCAACAAGTGGTGGATGCTGAACACTTTTCCTCCCAGGCTCCAATGACTGTCGGAGTGGCCAGTCTTTCTTGATGTAGTAGGAATCTCTTGCACGACTATCCCATTCGCAGAGAAAACAGCAGTACTTTGTGTATCCAGTCTGCAGACCAAGCAAGAGAGCAACAACCTTCAAATCGCCACAAAGCTGCCACTGATGTTGGTCATAGTTTATGCACCTCAAAAGTTGTTTCATGTTGTCATAGGTTTCCTTCATATGGACTGCATGACCAACTGGAATTGATGGCAAAACATTGCCATTATTCAGTCAAACAGCTTTAAGACTCGTCTTCGATGAATCAATGAACAGTCTCCACTCATCTGGATCATGAACGATGTTGAGGGCTGCCATCACACCATCGATGTTGTTGCAGGCTACAAGATCACCTTCCATGAAGAAGAATGGGACAAGATCCTTTTGACGGTCACGGAACATGGAAACCCTAACATCACTGGATGGTGAAGCACTGGAATGGGTTACCTAGGGAGGTGGTGGAATCTCCTTCCTTAGAGGTTTTTAAGGTCAGGCTTGACAAAGCCCTGGCTAGGATGATCTAGTTGGGGTTGGTCCTGTTTGAGCAGGGGGTTGGACTAGATGACCTTCTGAGGTCCCTTCCAACCCTGAGATTCTATGATTCTATGATTCTATGATCACCTGCCAGGAGATTCCACTGCTGTAGTCTGGAGCCCAAAAGCTCTGCCTTACTCTTGGGTAGTTCCAAATCCCTGACAAGGTCATCCAGTTCACCTTGTGTTATGAGGTGTGGTTCAGAGGAGGAGGATGGGAGAAAATGTGGGTCCTGTGACATTGATGGTTCAGGACCAGAAGTTTCATCCTCTTCCTCTTCCTTGTCTGACTCAAGTGAGAATGATTCTGGTGCATCAGGAACCGGCAGTCCTTCTCCGTGGGGTACTGGGCGTATAGCTGATGGAATGTTTGGATAATGCACAGTCCACTTTTTCTTCTTTGACACACCTTTCCCAACTGGAGGCACCATGCAGAAGTAACAATTGCTGGTATGATCTGTTGGCTCTCTCCAAAGCATTGGCACTGCAAAAGGCATAGATTTCCTTTTCCTGTTCAACCACTGGTGAAGATTTGTTGCAGAAGTGGTGCAGCATATGTGTGGGGCCCACCTCTTGTCCTGATCTCCAATTTTGCAGCCAAAAGAAAGGTGATAGGCTTTCTTAACCATAGTGGTTATACTGCGCTTTTGTGATGCAAAAGTCACTTCACCACAAACATAGCAGACGTTATCTGCACTGTTCACACATGTACGAGGCATCTCTGCTCAATTTGGCTAAACAGAAATGTGTCCCTTTGCAAAATCAAACACTGACAAATAAGAGAGCACGACACTGTATGATGTCTAGAGCTGATATAGGGCAATTTGTTCAGCAGAGTGATGTAAGCTTCGTTATGATTGCATCATCCATGACTTCTAGGAATAACATGATGCAATTCATATCATGTATGATGCAATACCAGCTTCAGATTGCATCATTCATTGTTTTGCCTAAAAAGCAAGTACTGTCCAAACCCAGTCATAGATTTATTCATAGATCCAGTCAAAGATGTATTTTAGTCATTTCTGGTTTAAATTGAGAGCCCTTCCCTTTATAACTCACTTATCCTCCGCCATTCCCAAGTCAAGGGTCGTATATACTGACCCAATAGCATGTCTTGAAAACTAGAGCCAATCAACAATTTTAAGCATCATTTTCGTTCTCAGTGACCCAGAATTAGTAAAGTTTGACCACATTTATTTCAGAAGCATTTTGGCTGTAGAGCAGTGTTATAGAGTGCAGACTAGATAGACTTACATATTCACGACCCAGTTATTGTGCTATGAAGAACTACACTATGATTATCTAAATAGCTGCACTCTGATTGGCAGAATATTAGAATAGCATATCATTACTGAGAAAATTACAAAGACTAGGTAAACCAGACACCCAGAACCAATCAGAACTGAAGCAATGGCATAACTTGAAAAATACTCTGATTGGCTGAGACAATTCCATTTCAGTATAATAATCACAAATTTGTGATTATTTTTTCACTAGAATGAAAAATTAAACTGTGTGCATAAGACTCCTCAAATGCCTAGATACCGTGGTGATTGGCATCTTATAATTGCCCCCTCCCACCCCATTAGTTTATCTAACAAATTAAGCTAGGAAATGTGCTTGATTCAGAAGCACTTTTGTTTGGGGTGACACTGGTTTGCTGGAGGGGCCCTTTGGTAGGGAGGGTTCTCAGTCCCTTTTTGTCTGAATCAACCTTTCCTTGCAGGGCTGAGCCCATAAGTAGCATTTTTTCCTCAAATAAATGTTACTCGGTGACACTAAAATTGAAATCCCCATTGACAGAGAAATTGTCTGTGGGTGGAATTCATCCATGGCACAAAGGAACAACACGAGTTTCTTAAGCACGAATTTATCGTACCATAAGGTCCTTCATGAGGCTGTACAAATATGTCTGCATACTTCTCATTTTCCACAAAAATGGGGAATGAAGGTTGATGATGGAGTGGGGAACAGATGACCCAGGTGAGGGGGTTATGGAATTCACTTTTACATTAATTTAGTGGCCCCTTTGGCTAGAGTGGTGGCCCTATAGCCTTGAATAGCAGTCATAGAGGGTCTGCGCTGCAATCTCACATTCCAGCCCTAGGTTAAATGTTGGATTTCACCCCCTCAGCCCACTTGTCTTCACACCCATAGGCCGTTATTTTTCAAACTTTGTGGGAGTGAAGCTAATTTTCTCCTATGAGAAGAAGACATAACAATTTGGTACTGAATAATCTTCCTGATTTACAAGGACATTTTGACAAATAAATGACTAAATACCAGAATATAGGATAGTTCTAAGGCCATCTCAAGTTTGTGACAAATATACGTATAACATGCTATGTACAATATAAATCTAATTAAGGTTGATAGTACCAATTTAATTTAAGGGTGAAAAACATTACAGGGATGTTGCAGTTATTCCCAAAACAGGCATTATAAACGTAGGAAATTCAAAGTTAAGGATTAATTTAGAAGAAATTCAAACATGTTAAGACATGGAAATGAACACTTACGGAACCCAAATAATCTTAACTCTGCTCAGTAGTGACATTGTGAGAAAAAATGTGGAGAAAAAAAAGATATCTATAAAAATCGATTTGATTTAATCTGGGACTGCAAACACTATGGTGCCTTAACCATAATCCTTTGGTTACTGCATGTCATTATTACAAGGCAGAGTCAAGGTTGATAAGGTGACTGAACTGTGCATGTCCATGCTATACAAAGTGTTTGATAAAATATGGAAAACACATTTGGCTAGCTGAGGCCTGGTCCAAACATCAGTCAAATTGATGAGTCTTTCTATTAATCTTAAAAGTAGTTGGATCAGATCCTAAAGGCATAAGCAGAGTATCTATTTTATTTTCTAGAATTTTTGGTTGAGAAGTCCTCAGATCTTATTACTATTCATTGAACCTGGTACCAATAATAGTAACCTCATACTTTTCTTATATCTTTACCATATATAAAATTATCCATTCATTCCAGGACACTACATATAATTTCAGGACATTTTTAATACAATTCTTATGTCATTTCAGGACATTTCTTGGCTCTCCCAAACTTTAGTAATAAAAGTAAAACCACTGTCAACCTTCTGTATTCAACACTGTTAGCAGAAAACATTCCAGAATTTGCCCTAAAACTGCAGATTTTAGCATCACCATTTAAGCAGGCAACCTTTGATCAACTGTTGTTTTAGTGGTTTTAAGGAAGTGACTTGTGTGGAAAATACATAATTAAGCATCTGCCATATTGGGTAGAGGATGCCATCATTTCAGTTGTTCTATATGTGACTGCAGGTTCTGTAGTTATAAATCCCTTATCCTCGGTGGGAAAATTTGGTAGTTTTATTCCACTAAATTTTGTTCTTTGTTTGTTCAGGCTCTTAAGGCCCTTGAAAAGAAACATATTCAGAATTTAACCAGAGAAGACAAAGGATGGGCTCTCTTTTTTCTGTACAAGTCACTAATTGAAATGTAATCACTGAATGATATAGCAGAAAAACCATTTTCAGGACCAAAGAGAAGTTTCTTCATCTCTCTTCTTCCAAAGAAAAAAAAATACAATCAGAAAACTCTCACAGGATAGAGTCTCACAGGATAGCTATTTAAAGGAATGTCACCGGCATATATTTGTTCCAACACCATTTGTGGAAACTGAAATTCTACAGAGAATTTTGTGCCTCCAAACTCACATTATCAGACTTGCTTGACTTTTCTGAAGTTTATCCTTCTGAAGAGAGAAAACTGTTAGGCTTTCTAGCAGCTCAGTTCAAAAGTTCTGAGAAGCCTGCAAGAGCCAGGAACAAAACCAGGATTTGCTAACTCCAAAATCCGTAGTACTCAATTTCAAGGTTTTCTATTGACAATATAATGTACATCTTGAACAAAATAAAATAAGACTTACACAAGATAAGTGTCATTTTATTTCATTTTGGAGTGATTAAATTGTGTATGATTCTCCCACTGCAGAACCTTTAATAAAAACAGATTTTCTTAAAAAGAACTTAAACAAGAACTAAATGTTATTTTCCCGAAAAAGCAGTTAGATAGATCAGCAGAAATAGTAAGGAGAAGCAAGAAAAACAATACTCTGATCAACATTAACTATATTTTTAACATCTTAATGTAGATTTTATTTTCCAACTTTTTTGAAACACTGAAAATCAGTGCAAATGGCTTTCAGTCCATGAGCATATTGCATTCTGAATGGCAAACCAAAATGAAACCTGCCTTGGGGGTACAACAGGCATTCGAGCCATGCAAATTCCCCATTTTCTCAAGCATAAAAGGCAAGGCAAAAGCTGTGCTGCTGAGATCTATTTAACAAAAGGGCTTCCTCACTTTGAACATGCTCCATTGGCAAAAGTGAATCGTTGTAAAAGCCAAAAAGCCATAAAAATGCTCTTTCCTTGAAAATATGCTGTATGCCTTAAGGTATCCAAGTAGGTATCCATATCATAGATACTTGCATTAAGCAGCTTAGTAAACTGTTCTTAAAATGCTGTGCATCAATAGAGTATTCAAATATTTATATAAACTGCCATTACATAAGCTAATGTAATAAGTAGACAAGAGTTACTGATATTTTAAAACATCACTTTGACTTTTTCACTCAGCTCCTAACACTTTGTAGTAAAATGGAGCTTCTTTCACTTTGATACTGTTTTCCTTGTGCACCCAAAAGTTCCACTGACTTCACTTTAGCATTGAAAGATTCAAAGTTAATTTAAAAAATAGTTCCAATGAATCTTTTATAGTGCCTATTACCTCCAATAATTGCAGAGTCACTTCGGATTGCATTAGCTAAGGGCTCTCCCTCATCTATTGGTCCAGAATGATCTGCAACAGAAAAAAAAGGAAAACGACAGACAAGTAGAAAGGAGGATTCTCAAGACACTTATATATGGTTAAGGTTCACACACAGTATGGGACTGTGAAGTTAGTGTGGGTCTACATGGTTCTACAGATCAGTGTTGTAAATCACACTATGTGGAGGTGAACAGGAAAGTGAAAACATTAAGAGGAAACGACAGAGCTAGAAAAATGGAAGAGACGAACAAACAGAACAGAGCATATTTTCAATCTACCCGTCATGTACCCCCATGTAAAAAAGACAGTAATGAATGAAGTTCTGAGAACTCTTCTTGCATTTTAGAGAGTAAAACAAGTGATAGCCATATGCTACCTGAAAATGAATGGGTTGTTTCACTTGATGTTGAGTCAGCTCCAGTTGAAGTACCGCAGTTAGATTCAGTGAAGCGTCCCTTTACACTGACTGGTGCTGAGCTGGTATGGTGCAATGCAGCCTTCAAAGGAGCAAAGTGGTTGAACTGCACCGAAGAGAGACATCCAATAAACCCCTGAGAGTTTGCCTTCATTGTGTCCTCATCTACATCATTACTTTCTGTCAATCAAAAGAAAAACACCACAATCATAGTACAAATGTATAAAATAAAGTGAAAGATGAATAATTGAATAATTAACCAGAATTCTTCTGACTACATTTATGCTACAGCAACATATGTAGATTTGCTGAATTCCTTTCTTGTCTGTCTCTAATGAAAAGACAGCCAGATATATTCAACTTTTTAAAAAAAAATGGATGACAGTTGCTAGTCTGCCGAGGGACATGCAGTTAACTCACTATAGTAAGTTGCAAAGCAAAGAGATTCAAATGCAACTAAAATATTTAAATTAAAATGTATCTCTCTTTCATTCTGCAAAGAAATAAAGTACATTCATGAAAAATACATATACTAGGCTCTTACTCATAAATGTGTACATTATTGGATCATATTATTTCTACAGATTCACTACTACTTTCCATCAGCAGCATATCTGTCAAACAAAAAACACCTGCAAACTTCAGATACTGGGAACTCATACAGATGCCTTGCTTGTGAAATGTTAAAAATGAATATTAGTCCCATCTAGTGTACCTGTTAAACATGATACCATTCCTGCTTCACTAAAGGGAAAAAAAAACTTGGGTTACCTTCATAAAAAGTATGTGCCCTTTCAAAGCCCTTTGTCTACTCACCACCCAGCATTCCACTCTGGAATGTGGATAGAACTAATCTGTGCTGGTAAATTTAATTTAAAAAAACAATTCTGGGTAACACATAATATTAATTGCCCCAAAGATATGCTTACAGAAAATAAGTTTCTGAGCTCTGTCCAAGTTAAATCATGCAGTCACAGCCTCTACATTACCAAATATTACAAAGTTGATCGAATGTATGCTCAGTCTAAACATAGAAATTAGCTCATAACCTTTACAATGCTGGAAGTTGTTACCGTTATTTCAGTAAATACCTGTACATTAATTTGTCACTATGTATTGATGAATGGGATGACCAACTCAGTCTTACCATGTGAAATGAAAACCGGGATAGGATGTGGCAAAATATAAAACTTAACACCTTCATCAGACACTTTCTGCTTAATTCAAAACAAAATTTTACATAAACATTGCTGGGACCTCAGCAAGACACTGCTTGATCATTTCAAATGACAGATTATATAAAAATGTGATAAAATTAACCACCTACAGTATGGAGACTCATCTAAAGAACACGGTGGTTAAATGGTCAATAGCTGGTCTACACTCGTGTTCCCACCATTACTAACACTGAAGCTGCACCGATGGTACGGCAAATGGTGGGAAACAGCCAAAAGTCGTGCCTAGAGCTGCTAAAATGGGTGAATTTGCCTCACTACTATGTGCTCTTTAATAGGTTCAGAGCAGCGTCAGCACAGCACCATCAGAACTGTTGGAATATACCCTTACCAATGAAGTTGAGCAGCTCGAGAGAAGAATCATACAGAGAAGCCCTTTAAGCTGGAGAGGGGACAAAGATTGTCCCAAGACGCATATGAAGGAGAAACCCTTTGTCTAACTGTGAGTACGATGGAAAAACTGAGTAGGATAGAAAACCTGGCATCCTTTGCCATTATAATTAATTTGGTGTTAGGCAGCCAATGTGCTTTTCTAAATAGAAACAGATTTGAATATTTAATAATCCTTGTGTGTGAATTTCACTCATTTACTCTCCTGAACAAAGTAAAATATCTGAAGTCTAGACTTTCCTGACCATTTGTAGTAATGGCATGTTTTTGAAAATAATGTGTTGCGTGTGTGTGTGTGTGGGGGGGGATTAGTTTTGTGGTACACTGTAGCTCTGCACTTTTATATTTTATACCAGCATTTCAGCTCATTTGCTGAGTGTATTTTGAGATGATTCATAAACTAAAGATTCATAAAATTATCCCACCTACACTACCTCCTTCTACAAAGAACTTGTTTTGAATTCTGCCTCATCTATCTGTCCTCAATGGAGCGCAGAAGGTTAGCAGACACACAAATCTTAAGAGAACACTTTAAAAAAGGAGTTTGTGCAATCAAGAGACTTCTGTTTGACCTCTCTCCTGGGCAATTTCCAACTATGATGATGATAATCAAGGTTTCACAGGTTTCAAATTCCTGTCAAGTGTAATTTTACATTGAATTATTTTATTTGCTTGACATTTTACAGTCCGTCTAGACTTTCATGACTGTCACTTAGCAAAACAGAAACACTATTCATTTTTGATGTTCAGAGCAACATTTTAAAATGAGGCTATAAATGGTGCCTAAACACACTTGTACAAAATTCTGCATTTATACATAGTTTCGTGGGCACAGTGGCTGCATGCACATTTTTGCTCAGACAACTATTATACCCTCATATGCAAGTGTGATCTAAACAGTCAGCATTGATACACTAGAATGAGTGGATATATTTCCATTGACGTGAGTGGATTTAGATCTGTGTCTGCAGGGGGTACATCTGACGGCATGTCTGTAACATAGATATTTTCATTTACACTGTGAAATTTTCAAAACATGAAAAAAACAGAATATGTAGAATAACTTACAGAAGGTTCTGGTGAAATCATCTAAAATACAAGATTGTAGTACTACTAAATATTGCAAAGTGGGTGGAGTATACTGGCCAACTATTCTGCTGGAACAGAAGTATTAGAAAGTTAAAAATATTTGTATTATTTATTACTGATAAGTAGTTGCTGTGCGGATGCTCAATTTAATATTCTTTCATTGCATAAACACTTTTCTGTGCCTAGGATTTCTTCAATATAGTTCAAGCTGTACTATGACAATTCCAGAGCCCTCTTCCTTATCCAGTTACAAGAGTAAAACTTGTTTACTTCTGACAAAAATTATCAACAAAACAGGAAACAATATGATATTTCATGAAACTTCTTGCTTCTTTCATTAACAATCCAAATGCCAAAGCCCAGAAGCGAAGAGAGTAACAAATGGTTACATGGCTTTATTTCAAAAGTTGTCACTTCCCACACTCGTGCAAGTACTAGAAATAATAAGATTAAAATAAAATATAACAAGCAAATATTCTGCCAATAGAATTTCCCTTAAACTGACACATCTTGGCTACATTCCTGAATAGTTAGGTTTACATCCGGTACAACAAGTTTGGAGAAACTTTTCCCAGATGAGCATCCTGTATTGCTCATTTGTTGCATGACTAGCTTAGCTGACTAAAATGAACAAAAAATCTGGTGAAATAATAAAAGTTTAAAATATGTCTCATAGGAACTCTTTGGATGACACCTACATGTACAGTAAATGAAGGCAGCTATACAGGAGACTCAGAACATATTTTACCAGTGACTCAGAGACGCATAGTAAAATTGGGTACTACATACTCACTGCAGACATTGAATTCCAGTTATTTGAAAATTGCAAATTTTTGCCATAACAGTTTTTTTAAAACCAGCCTTTAAATGCCATTCTACTGTGGTTTTAAATAGCAGTACAGGACTGGTGGACAGAAGTAGGGTTTTTTAAGCAAGTATTGATTAGCAGCTGTTTCACTGCAGCATTTGTATGGGTCCATACAAACACTATGGTTTTAATAGGCTGATTTTATTAAAAGTTTGAATCCTTCCCTTACTCTTCTCTTTAACCTCTTATTCTCCTCTGGCTCTTTCCCCTCACAATACAAGCATGCACTAGGCTCTCTAATAAGAAACAAAATAAAAAAACACCCTTGACCAGGGCTGGCTCTAACATTTTTGCCGCCCCAAGCAAAAAAAAAAAAAAAAAATTCAAGCGCCACCCTCCACCGAAACAAAAAAACAACCCCCCCCCAGCGCCCATGGAAACACGCCCCCCCGCAAACAACCCCTCCCCCTCCCAGCGCCTCTCCCTGCCGGAGTGCCGCAGCCCCAGCCGGCAAGCCCGGCCGCAGCTCCGCTCTCCCGGCCGGCTGGAGAGAGGGCGGCAGCAAGCCCAGCCGTGGCCCCGCTCTCCCGGCCAGAGCAGCAGTATGTTAAAAAACAAACAAACCACACCTGAGCGCCGCCCACCCCCCCAAGGTGCCGTCCCAAGCACGTGCTTGGTAGGCTGGTGCCTGGGGCCGGCCCTGCCCTTGACTCCACTTGTCTCTGCAACTACCACCCCAACTCTCTTCTCCCTTTCATCTCTAAAGATTACTGAATGCACTGTCTACAAGTTCTACGTGGAGTTCCTCTCCTCCAGTTCATTCCAAGACCCTCACATTCCAACTTCTGACCCTTGTCTGTTATTGAAACTACTCTCACCAAAGTATCTAATGACCTCATCCTAGCTAATGTTCAGAACCAGTACTTCAGCCTCATCCTTCTTGACCTGTCAGCTGCTTTTGACACCACAGTAAATGATCTTCGTGAAATCATATCATCCCTTGCTTCCTTGACTGTCCTCTCCTGGTTCTCCTGCTACCTCTGTAATCACTCCTTTTGTGTGTCCCATGCAGAATCCTTCTCATGCAGCCACCATCTTTCTGCAGGGATTTTTTTTGGCCCCCTTCTCTTCTCCCTCTATGCCTTTTCTCTGGGTAATCTCATCTGCAAACACAATTCAACTACCATCTCTATGCTAACAACTCACAGATCTACCTCTGCTCCAGATCTGTCTCCTATCCAAACCAAAATGCTGGCCTGCCTAATATCCTTGTGGATATCAACTGTCAGCTCAAGCTCAACATGCCTAAAATAGCGCTCCTAATAGGTTCGCTCCTCGCCCACCCACAGCCCTCCCTGCTACCTCCTTAATCACTGTGGACAACACCACCATCCGGCTTGTCACCAAGGCCCTTAACCTGGATATCATCTTCATCTTGCACCTCTCACTATTTTCTCACATCCAGGCTATACCTAAATCTCGTTGCGTCTTTCTGAGTACCTCTCTAAGATACAGCATTTTCAAAGGCATCCTCCAATCTCTCCATCTCACATCTTGATTACTGCAATATCCTTCCCTCTGGCTGTAACATATGCAATCTTGCCTTGCTCAGATCCATTCAGTATACTGCTGCAAAGATCATTTTCCTAGCCTGTCCCTTGGACAATGTCACCCCTCTGTTTGCATCCCTCCATTGGCTCCTCTTCTCTAGAACTTCAAACATATATTTGACTTCACTTTCAAGAACCCTTCACGGTCTAGCCCTATTCTATCTATGAGCTTTCATTTAGATCAACTCCAACCTATGATTGGTCCATGATGCCAGCCTTCATTGTCCACTTGTTAAAATTTCTAACAAGCACTGTCATGCTTTCTCCCATGCTGTCCCTTACATTTGGGAGGATCTCCCCATAAACATTCACAAAACTAACTCATTATCCACCATCAAAACCCTCCGCTAAAGTCTCCTTTGCTCTGATGCCTAAAAAAACTCGACAACAGTTAGAGTGCTGGTGTGCTTAGCCCATAGCCTATCATGCTAATCAATATTGTCTCATTGTTAACTTGTACTTCCCCATCAGTCTGCCTGTATCCATCTGTTGTATCTTGTCTTGTACTTAGATTATAAACTCTTTGGGGCAGGAACTGTGATTTTTGTTCCATATTTGTACAGTGCTTAGCACAATGGGGTCCTGGTACATGGTACTGTAATGCCACAGTATTACACATAAAGTCACTATATTTTACTTCTCAATGAAGCAGCACAATTGTCTTGAAACTGCCTCACTCCTTTATTAATAAAAATTAACAACAATTAATAATCAACTCTTACTGTTCAACGTGCTGTACAAATATTAATCATGCCAGACAAACATTATTCCCTTTTTTAGATATGAGGAAACAGATTGAAATTGTTAAATTCATCAAATTGACTATGAACAGCTACCAAGAGCTTATCTACACACAGAAATTGTACTGGTTTAAGTTAAATTATTTTAAATCCTGATTTAGTTAAATGGGTGGAAACTCCTGTGTGGACAGTTATAGCAGTTTAAAACTCTTATATGGGTTTAGCTAATTCCTGTAGATTTACAGGTCCAAGAAAGGGGTTCAATCAATTTCAGTGTGTTCACACTCAGAGTAGTTTTAACTGAACTGACTTAAAACCCACACCTTTAGTTACCACTGTCTGTGTAAACAAGGCATAAATAGAGCTTGTTGTGAACATACCCTTATCTTGGGTGGCAGGGGAAGGATTACCACTCTTTCCCTGAGAAGAACTGGTCACATAGTTACCTGCCCTCACACAGGGATTGCCAGGCATCCCTGTCATGAGTCAAATGTCACCCACACTTCTCAATGGCTGGGGAACTTGTTGGGGCCAGAGGTGATTGGGACAGCCGCAGTTGAATGGGGAAGGAAAACACACACTGAGGGGATGTAGGTGTGTCCCCCTCCTCTTCAGAGTCAATAGTCACTCATTGGCTAGCTTGGGGAAGAAGGGAGCTGATTAGTCTCTTGCCCTTCCATTTCATTAATTTAAAACCTAGCCCAGACCATGTGAAGGCTCCTTTGGCTCCATTCAAGCAGCAGCAAGATTTATTGTTGGACTGGGTTCTTTGCACTTCCCAGATCCTACCATTTTCTGGATGCCAGAACAAAGAGGAACTGAGGTGGGCTCTGCACTTAGGAGAAGCAACTCCTGGAGAGTAAACAGGAGCTCTAGGACCTCCATTCCCTATGTTTGTAGGGAGCACTCCAAGTGAGTGGTGTCTGTCTTACCGTAGGGATAATACACGTTCCCCATCCTGGCAGCACAGGTGCTCCAGGAGTAGGAGCTCTGCTGGGGGAAGGTTGACAGTGCCTTGCACTCCCCACTTTTTCCCCATTTGCAGGTGAAGGATATATGGAGCCACTGCTGCCATCATGGTCCTGCTGCTGGGACTTGCTAGAGTGTTGCTGCCCCACCCTCTCTCCCTGCTCATAAGCAGGGCAGTACGAGGCATGTGGGGCACCTGCTACTGCTGATAGTGCAGCAGAAGGCACTTCAGGTGCATACTCCCAGAGTCATTCAGCTGGGTCCCGGCAAGATGTGGTGTCCCCTTCCCTCCCTCCCTCCACTGCTCATGGTGGGATGCTGTGGCCCATGCTGTGGACCTCACTTGGTGGGAAGGCAGCAGCCACAGACAGGGACTTGGGGAAGCTGGCAGTTGCAGCTGCCTATCCCTGTGCAGCTATAGCTGGGGCAGGTGCTCCTGAGGGAATGGGGAACATTGGAGTGGCCAGGTGTTGTAGAGGAGGGTCTCTCCCTCGTGCCATGGAGGGCCCCAGTCTGGTCCTCCTGGGTGCATTAAGAGTTGTTGCCTGTGAGGTAGGTGAGAACACCACTTTATTGGGGGAATTGTGAGTTTAGGGTCACCATCCCATGGGGAACAAGATAATCAATTTCCTCAGGCCTTTGGGGTGAATACGAACCATGGGAAGGCTTTGATGAAGATGAAAAGTTGCAGGAGGAGGGAAGCAGGAGGAGAGACCCATCCTGGATTAAGGAGCAGACTAGGACAGGGAGATCTCAGCAGACAGGAAGCAGGGGCCGTTCACCTTGAGGCTGTAGACTGCAGATTTCAGCAGTTTGCCCCTCTTGACAGGAGAGATCAATTGTTGCTGCCCCACCAACTTTAGATCTTTGGTATCTGACTAGTTGAGAATTCAGTTGCCCCAAGGACAGGCAGTAATTATATGGCCTGCCTTACAGAGTTCAGACTTTCAAGCTCAGAAAGTGTTCCAGCATCTGTGGTCCATCCCTAGGCACCAGGTGGTGAGATATGTGAAGTCACTGGTGCACTCTGGGTTAGCTCTCTCCGCCAGGTAGCTGACCTGTCCTTTGGTGAAAGATTTCCCAGTCCCACACAGAGATTTCATTGTGCAGAAACTCTAAGAGGACTAGTTCAGAGGCAACAGGCACAGGAGAGAGGACAGGCATCCCATAATCATAAACATTCTTGCAAAGTTATTAAATGCTCTACCCAGGACATGAAATTGTGGGACAGAGGCCATTTAATTTAAGGCCGCATTTGTTGTGGCCTTTTGTTGGCACTTCTAGGTGCCTCAGTCGGATGCGGACACATCCGGACAGGCACTGGAATTATCAGATATACATTTGTCATCCAGAGCAGAGTTGCTATGCTTAAGGTAGTCTAAAATGGACCAGAATGGAAAGGGGTTTCTGTGGTGTAATGGGAATGTGTGGCTGAATGCCTCTGTTCTGGCCATACAGAGCCAGGAGCCGGGTCCACTCTCTATTCATGGGGATGGCAGCTTCCTGACAAACTACCAGTTTGCTGAGGTAACGAAGAAAGCTTTGGCCTACTGCAAACTCAACCCAGTTAACTTTGGTACACATTCTTTCACAATTGGGGCAGCAACACTGGCAGCATCGGAGGGTTTTGACTTTCGCAAGGTTCAGGCGATAGGGTACTAGAAATCTAATTGTTACAGGACTTATGTCCACCCCAGGAGAAAGGTTACTGGAAATGGCAATAAGCACAATTAAACCTGTCTGTTTCTGATTCCAGGGGCTATCCAAAGCATAGTCAATGTTTGGACTGTGGGCACTCTATAGAACATGGGGCTCACAAGACGGTGGCCAGGTCAGCAGGTAAGATGAGGGAGACTGTGGTTCTGTGGTCCAGTACAGGGACACTTGTTATAATTGGCCTGAGTTTTTCAGGGATGATGGATTACATTTGTCAGATGCAGGGGCTGACATCTAACTTAGGAATGTGAGAGAATGAATCGGGCAGGAGTTCTGATACCAGGCATTATGGGTAGACAGGGGTATAACCAAGCTGGTACCAACCAATGGCAGATTTTCCAGTGCGGTCAAAAGGATTAAAGAATGGTGCATAGAAGTAAAAGACCTGGGATTTTGCTGATGGGCCTTGTGCCCATGGAAGAGGGGAAGACACTGGCCTTCATGGGGCATCTTTAGTACTCTCTCCCCCGCACTGTGGGAGAGGAAGGGAGTGGCAGTAGGATACAAAAGAGTGAGCCAAGTCCTAGGCTTGAGAAAAGTCTACCCCGAGTTATGGGTTGTACGGTAGGAGCCTAACAGATGACTGTATGGATGACAGAGCAGATGGTGCCCGCCCCTGCATAAAGTTTAATAAAGGTGCCGCTTGCCACTTAAAATCCATCCCTGTGTTTGTCCTCATTTGCTGCCATGTCTACATCAGTATGGCTTGGCTGAGCTGAAGTAAGTTACTTTGTCAGGAGAGAGCTATAAGCAGGGAGAGTTTAATAGTTTTTCTGAACTATGGGATACCTTGAGAACCAGCATCATCCTGGAATAAGGGGATATGGCTCATTGAAAGAAGCCTTTTGCATTTTATCTTCTGAACTCTGGATGCAATCAGTCTTTTGCCTACATTTAGCTAAATCCCAGTATCCTCTAGCCCTCAGTTTGCCTGTTTTGTCACAACATTACATAGATGAAATTGAAAATACCTTTAAATTGCAAGTCTTAGGTTTAGGGAAAGGAGAGAGAGAGACCTGGCATTTTTCAGTTTCTCCAGTAAACTAAGATTATTTTAAATGTGCAGGCAGTGGCCCTCAGATTTGCTTTTCATGAAAAATCAGGCTGTATTTAACAGTGGGATAGTTCAGACAAGTGCCTCAACACCCTGAAGATTATTTTCAAAAAAGCCTTGTGTTTTCTGCTCAATAATAAAATCTTTTCTGATCAACACCCCAAAGCAAAACTAAGAACATTATGATTCAATATTTTGGTAGCCTTGCCCTTGTATATTCTTTGTTAGGTCATGTTCTACCATGTTACAGTTGGAGCAGCAGCTTATATTCTAAATTTAGTTTGGACACTATATTTAAGAAAATAAATAAATGTGAGCTGTTCGGGCAACAGCTGATATGCGGAAATCTAGGTCATAATCAAACATGCCATATACATTAATTCTATAAGGGCCCAATTAACTAAAAGCTTTACGGAGTTGGCTTTCCCTATCTATTTTTCAGTTAGTGATGTTAGGATATGTCTGCACTACACATCACTGGCGGCAGTGTGGCAGTACATACACATTGCAGTAAAAGTAAATAGTGCCCACACGGCATTGTGTAGCTATACGTGGCAGTGAAAGGCTCTGGCTGTGGGAAAAGGCTGCATCCCTCCAACCAGAGGCTTTCTCCACTGCTGGAACCTTTCCCTGTTGCAGGAAAGACTCCAGCAGTTCAGAGGCAGCAGGATACTACACTGCTTTTAAAAAAAGGCTACATGTGGGGGAGGCACTGCGTGGGCATATAAAAATAAAACAAACTGTAATACTTTGGGATTTTTCTTTAATTACTTTACAGTATGTAATTTTAAAAATAATCAACTTTCTACTCAAGTTCAGTCTTCCAAAATCTTTACTGATGTTTACGTCCAAGATTTTCCTTTCAGAAAACATAATTTGTCATCTCTCATGAAAGCCTATTTTGCCCAACCCATATTTCATCATTTTCTGTATCCACTAAAATCAAAGTGTATCCAAAATTTTAAAAAGTTGTGGAATTTACAAGGATTTGAAACTTTTCAAGAGATCCAGTTTTCTTTGAGCGTGGGGATAAGAATGAGATATCCAGTGATTTTCTACAATTCTATTGTTGTAGAGCAACCTCTCTCTAGCAGGTTAAGAGGTCACTTGATCATGGGCTATAAGTACCTACTCTGGGAGAACTCATTTGATTTTAGGTCGTTTTTTTAAGGGCCTGTTCCACTGAAGAGAAGGGGAGTCTTTCCAGTGGCTAGACATTAACACTAACAACATTCTGATGAGAAACAGGAAGCAACTAACAGTGGGGATAGTCAACCATTGGCATAGTTTACCAAGGGAAGAGGTTGAGTCATGATAACTTGGAGACTTTACATAGAAATTGGATGTCTTTCTAAAAAATATGTTCTAGTTAACCAGAAGTATTTGGCCTCAAAATATTTACTTACATGGGGGGAGGGGGATAAATCCCTTCCACTGCAGGAATTATGTGTCAATCTCTATAGTTTATGTTATCCAGGGAATCAGACTAAAATGATGATTATACCCTTAAATTCTATGAAATTCTCTGGCTGCATTAGCTGCAATGGATGAGCTCCAAGGATCACTGTGACACTACCCCTGGAGCTTTCTCCCTAAGAAGAGTGCGCCACAGTACAGATGGATTCTGCTTTTATGTTAACACATTCTCGGGCTTTGTTATTTTCCACCAGATTCCATTTTAATTGCCAGGGGGATGAAATACATAGTACGCTCTTCCTTTCCCCAAGGAGGTCTCCTCACTCGATTGAAAGGTATCTGCAGTGTGTGAGAACAGCAACTGCGAGATGGTTGACTACCACCTCTTTCCATGACAATCAGCCATTGCCTGTTTCTACACTTTCAATTAAACCAATTTAAAGCCAATGGAATTTTGACTGGAATCAAACCCATTTGATTAGAAGAAAGTCTTAGCCAAATGGACTTGTAAGTCTTTAAAGTACGTTGTGAGCCAACTACTTTGTGCTGCTCTGGTGGTTCAAAGCCGCTAGAAAACTGAGGAATTCCCCATCTCTGGTCCTGCACCAAATGAAGGTTGGCTGAACAAGAGAATCTGTCCCTTAATTTCAAAATTTGATCAAAATAGATTATTACTTCCCCTAGAATTTATGTCCATGCTTTAACATCAAACTGATTTTTGCAAATAAATGATCAACTCCTGAATATGAGGTTTTATAATGGAAAAACTGTCAAATCCTTAATTCCTGTACCTGAATGGCGGCACTATGATACTATCATTACTTTGCAACTGAAGTGTATGTTTGGCACTGGGAAATTACTACTTTTCAAAGACTTCAGTAATGATTCAAATGTGATGATTATTTGTCCTGTCGCTGTTTTTAAAGCAGAATCTATTTCCTGCATTTTTATCTCCTACTGCATATTTCTGCTAATGCTGCCTTCTACATAGATGACACTTTCAGAGTGCTCACGCCTCTTTTGTGTTTGTTGTCCACAAATGTTCATGCATTTTGAGTTTTACTACTCTAAGCCAATAATAATACAGTACAGGAAAAAGGTAGTGTGTCTCCAGCGAGGTGTCCTGTGCGGTGATGTTACATTCACCTTACACAGAAAGCGTGCTCCCAAAATTACACATTTCAGCTGGTATTGTTTATATGATGATTTTACAAGTTACACATCTCTTTACATGTCTCTAAAATCAAACCCATCAATTGTCCCTGTTCTCTAACTTGTGCTGTTCCTTCCCAAACTTTGTTTTGGATACTAGCATTCCAGGTACTGGTCCATGAAGACTTCAGTCTTGTACTAAGACAGATAATGAATGTATCTTGATTTTGAGATGTTTCCTATATGCCAAAGCTTACTTCAGCTAATGCAAGGTGTTATGGGATATTTAACATAGCAGAACAGGAGTACAATAAATTTGGCCTATATAACTATTATATTATTTGTGCTTAATGAAAACATGGTGCAGATAATGACATTATTAATATGATGTATGCACTTGCCAGCATATATTGGTCAACACTAATGATCACTATGGGCATTAGTATGCTTAGATTAATTATCTTCTACACAAGATTATTAAATTAATCACATAAGTGATGTCAAAGTCAAATAATTCTGAATGAAGGCATCCACAATTACTATTGTGAGTCTATGTGGTTTTATGTAAGGATTATCCTGAACAATCTATCTTTAAAAAAATACGTGACAACAACGCAGCCTATATCAACACATTGCAATGCAGGATTTATGGCCAACCTGAAGCTAGTATAGAGTCAGTTTAGCCCAACAGAATCTATACAGTCCAAAATTATACCTAGAGGAGGGCAGAGAATTAATAGTGTTAACAAATTAAGACCTCATTTATCCCAAGAGGAGGAGGGGAACCGATTGCAGCTTTCACCAGGCCTTTAATGTATTTAAAGCTTTTAGATATGATTACCTCTGTATACATGTCTGTAGACAGATAATTATCTCCAAGCTTACCACACCAACCCAAAGGCAGAATGGACATTTTGAGATCCAGGCTTTACCTCTCAGTGGAAATTATAGTTTGTATTCCATCTTCATCCTCAGACAGTATTTCTGGACCTGTTACTATTCCAGAAATACTGATTTACCAAAGCTGTGATGTTATTCCCAGATGTACTGTACCAGAAGGAGCACATTAGACACTAGGCAGTAAAGTACCTTTAAACTAAGCCTTGTAAAATTGTGTTAAGAAACACTTTTTAAAAGTTCTGTTTATGGGGAGGTAACATATAAAACACAGAAAATGTTCCTATAAACCTATAGAAGGAATATAAAGTAAATATATCCCATATACTATTCGTGGGGAATTCTGCAACACAGTGTGTGCGCAGAATTCATGTCCTAAGCAGTTGTCTTTGCTTCCTCATCATTTTCTGCAGGGAAGCAAAGGAAAGCTGCACGAGTGGTCACACTCCCTTCCCCAGCAGTGCAGGTGTGTCATTTCCAGCCCAGAAAAACCAGCAGAGAGTCAAATCATGGGGGTGGGAAGGGCTGGAGGTGTAGCTGGGGTGTAGATGGGGAGAAGGCAAATAGAGGCATGGAGGCATGTGAGGTCATGTACCACTACCCCCTTATTCTGTGAATTCAGAGCTGCCCAGGTGAGGGAGGGTGCTGCAGGGCTCGCTGACTCTGTAGCTGCACATTGCCTCCTGGGTCTAGTGCCAGTCTTGCTCCCTTCCTATGTGTGCTGGGCACCATCCTGTTTTCTGTAAAAGGGTGGGTGCCCGTGTGGGGCAGGGCAAGGGAGGCAGGGTTGGGATGGGGGGAAGAGGCAGTGGGGAATGAAGGGGGATGGTATAGAGCAGGGGAGGGGGATGTGGGAGTGAGGGGAGAGGTATAGGGCAGGGGACAGTGGGGAGAGGAAGTGGGGGGATGGGGCACTGGGGAAAGGATGGCGCAGTGGGATGGGATGAAGAAGAAAATGGGGTAGAGGAATAGGGAGAGCGGGAGTCTGGCATGTGGCATCCCTTCAGCAGCAGCTGGGGCTCCCCTGTTAAGTAGGCCCATTGAACCCCCACCCTATCGAGTCCCTTACACCTGCACATGGACCACCCTGCTGATGCCCCCACACCCAGACCCCACCATGCTGAGCCCCAACTACCTCCATCAGGACCCTTCTGCAGAGTCTCATAATCCCTGCACCCAGAACCCCAGATGAGCCCCTATGCATCCAGATCCCCAATGAGCTTCCTGAACACAGATTGCCCCACACAGAACCTCCAAGATTGCCAACCCTCCAGGATTGTCCTGGAGTCTCCAGGAATTAAAGAATAATCTTTAGTCAGAGATTATGTCATGTGATGAAATCTCCAAGAATTTGTCCAACCAAAGTTGGCAACCCTAAGAGAACCCTCTCACCCTACACCTGGATCCCTCCCCTCCCTCCCCTCCCCCCCCACACTAAACTCCTCCACACTTGGATCCTGCTGGGTTGAGCCTGCCTACCCATACCTGGTGTACCTGGAATTTAGGACTGGGCCCAGGGTGTTTCTGGGGTAGGGCCAGCACCTGTGCTGTGTCAGGGTTGTGTGCAGCCTTGTTGCTGAATCCCTGCTCCAGGGGATGTCTGCAGGGTGATCTCCCACCTCCGTGCAGCCAGTGGCTTGTGCTCCCCACTGCCATGCTGGAGCCTCCACATTTATTTATTGACAAATAAAATTTGCATAATTTTAAAATATTGTGTGCAGAATTTTTTTTTTTAATGCAGAATTCCCTCAGGAGTAATATAGCAATCTGAGGTGAAAACTCAATTCCTGATCTGTTAAAAAGTCACTAGTTTCTAGATTTAGGATCAGCCATACTTGCATCCCACACAATGACATTTTAAGTAAACAGATACATTTCAACATTAATTTCTAAAAAAATGAGCTTTTAAATATTGGAGGATGGATATTTTGAGTTAATCACAAAACAATGAAAAAGGTCAAAGTGGTGTTATTTACTAAACTATTCTGTTTCCATATTCTTGTGTCGAAAATTGCTGGAAGAGCAAGACATGCACAAAACCAAACATCTCATGATAATGAGATGTAACAACATTCAGTATTTCTAACTACTTTACTAACAAAGGGAATAGCATTCCCTTCAAATTCTTACCACTCCCCTTGCTCTGTCAATCTGATCTCATAACAAATAATATGAAAAAAAGACTGTCTTTGAGAATGGTAATCATCCTTCCTAGCTTCTTTAATTAAACATAACTGACATGGATAATAAGAATAGCAATTGGGGTTAGGTAAATTCCATCTAGAACATTATTACAGAGAAAACTAACAGGCAGCTATTGACAAGTCACTACTGGATGAATGACTTGGTCACTCTCCATAACTTAATCAATTAAAAAAACAACACTGCACATTTTAGC
The DNA here is from genome assembly GCA_033296515.1 of Macrochelys suwanniensis. Classification (NCBI taxonomy): domain Eukaryota; kingdom Metazoa; phylum Chordata; order Testudines; family Chelydridae; genus Macrochelys; species Macrochelys suwanniensis. The sequence goes on from CM065780.1 coordinate 47,593,162, forward strand.
TTACAACACCTTAACCCTAGCTGCATTGTTCAAAATCAAATTAAAGGAAGAGTCTCTGACACATCAACTAATTACTGATTAATCCAGTGTCTATACATATGATTTGATCATGATTTCGTTTTCCAAGAGTGTAAGAAAAATGCCATGTTTCACTATGCTTGATTGCAAAATGAGAGAGATAAGTGTGAAATTATTTTTAATGGAATCCACTTGCTCATCTGGTAGGAAGCACTTACCCATGATTATATGTGCACTTTGACAAGACTGAAGTTTCTACCTTGATTGTCACTCACTGTCTAATTAAATCTAAGACAATGAATGTCCCTCAATAAGATTAGGGTTATTATTTTTTATGTGGCATGACGACATTTTGATCCATGTTTCAGAAAAAAATGTGTGGTGTTCTACTTACCTAAAATCTTGCCAAGTACAAGGGATTTGATTGCATTGAATTCTGTACCTGAAGACAGAACGAAGTGCATCCTTTCATTCTGGTTAATCTGCAAAATTGTTCAGTGAGAAACAGAAGTAGCATAATGGAAGAGAATTCAGTTGGGATGTGTAGGTAGGGGGGAGTATGAGAGAAGGTGAAAGAAAAAGAGGAGAAAAGAACAACTTGTCATTCATACCATAAAGGTTAGGATAGCAATACTAAAAAGTGAATCAGCCATTAACAGGCAGATAATTGTATAAATGACATGGTATAACTTCTTCAAAACACTATGATTGTGGCTGAGATACATTTAAGCATCCCCACCTTAGTATACAATTCTCCTTTTTCTAAACCATTTAGATAACACCTTTGTATTCATCTATAGGCAGAATATAATTGGTAAGCCCTGAGAAGAGATGCAAAAGTCTTTTTAAAATAAATAAAAGCTCTCACTTATCTCAGAATGAAACTTTAAACATGAAACAATTAAATGTTATGCAGTGAATGCTGTGCTCCCAGAGCCATTACATAAATTGCTTGCCTTGAAATGCTGGTGACAGTGCATAACTGCATCATCCAGTTCTTATCTAAATATATTATTTGATTTGTAACGTTCAGAATCATCATCATTTACTTTATAATAGGGCCTTTTTCCAATGCCAGTTTCTACAAATATGAATCGTGTCAGCTAATCTTCCAGTTTCCCTAGAAATCATGAATCAATGTAGATACAAACACATTTTCCTAGCCAGTTTTTCCCTAGTCCTAAAGCAAATGCTGAGCAATAGCTGTTGAAGAAAATAAGGGATTTGGGTACTCATCTTTGAAAACCAGAACAAATACTTTGTTTTAAATTGTGGTTAAATTGCTACAGTGCATTAGTACTTCTCTCTTGTACCCTCATTAAAATAAACAAAACATTTGACAACTTTTATCTGTTGGGGTATTAGTAGTGTTCCACATTCACACAATCTAGGTTGAACTAGAAAATATTTCATTGCCTACTGAAATGAAATGAGAAGGTGGAAGTGACCTTTTAAAAGAGACAAGGTGAATGTCAAAGGGATCTTTTAGCTTAGACTCTCACTTTTCAGCAAGAGTCTGCCGTGTTTTGCTTTATTTCCTTGAAGTATTAAAATACAACTTATGTTGGGGGTACTCCTCTTATTGAATTTATTTATTTCATTTTGCTTTGGTCTTGTTCCATTTGATGACAGCCCAATTTTTCGCTTAACTGCATTACCTCTACAAAGAGCATTTCCTCCTCCCTGTTAATCTTGACATGGTGAAGCAGCCCGTCAGCCATGCTTTTGAAATTGATGCTAAAGACATCCGGATCTTGATGGCTATCTAGCTTGTACCTAATCTGTAAACTTCCTGAAGGGATGGAGTAAGATATTTTAGTTTCAGAACTAAAGTATGTACAAAATAGCTAGTGTAGATCATATATACAATACGTCCTCTTTTGAGACATGCATAATATGAAAAATTGTACAAATGTCTGATTAACTTAAAGGAACAGCTTAAATAATAGACACTAATACAAACATGAAAAGAAAGAAAGAAAGAAAGAAAGAAAGAAAGAAAGAAAGAAAGAAAGAAAGAAAGAAAGAAAGAAAGAAAAAGAATGACTGGAAACCATGGTTGGTCTGGATTATGAAATTGAGATATGACAATGTACAGCAAATTTCCATTATGTAGCCTCATAAAAGAGTTAATGTTGCAGTTCATATCAACAGTGGTGCGCCAAATATAAGCCATAATACAGGGGAGGGCAAACTACGGCCCGCGGGACGGATCCGGCCCATCAGGGCTTTCAATTCGGCCCACGGGATTGCCAGCGCCGTGGAGCAGTGGGGCTAAGGCAGGCTCCCTGCCTGCCATGGCCCCACACCGCTCCCAGAAGTGGCTGGTACCATGTCCCTGCACCCCTGGGGGTGGAGGTGGGGGGGCAGATGGCTCCGTGCGCTGCCCTCGCCTGCAGGCACCGCCCCCCACTGTTCCCATTGGCCGGGAACCATGGTCAATGGGAGTTTCAGGGGTGGTACCCACAGGTGAGGGCAGCAGGCGGTGGAGCCGTCTGCCCCCCCCCGCCCCTAGGGGATGCAGGGACATGGTACCAGCCACTTTTGGGAGCGGCGTTGGGCCATGGCAGGCAGGGAGCCTGCCTTAGCCCCACTGCTCCACGGGGCTGGCAATCCTGTGGGCCGGATCCGTCCCGCGAGCTGTAGTTTTCCCTCCCCTGTATTATGGCTTATATTTGGGGCACTGCCAGGAGCCACTGCCGGACATGCTGGCCACTTCCGGGAGCAGCGCGGGGCCAGGGCAGGCAGGGAGCCTGCCTTAGTCCCGCTGTGCACCTCTGCCACCCTGGAGCCGCTTGAGGTAAGTGGCACTGGGCCAGAGCCCGCCCCTCAAACTGCTCCTGCACCCCAACCCCCTGCCCTGAGCCCCATAACCTTCTGCTCTGAGCCCCTATCGCACCTCTCCTGCCCCCCACACCCTTGCCCTGAGCCTCCTCCCGCACTCCACAGCTCCTCCTGCACCCTAACCCACTGCCCTGAGCCCACAACCCGCTGCCCATAGCCCCCTGCTGCACCCCGCACCGTTCTTGCACCAACCCCCTGCCCTGAGCTCTCTCCTGAACTCCACACCCCTCCTGAACACCAACCCCTTGCCCTGAGCCCCTTCCTGCACACCGCACCCCCTCCCACACCCCACACTCCCTCCTACACCCCAACCCCTTGCCCAAGTCCTACATTCATGGCCCTACATATAATTTCCCCACCCAGATGTGGCCGTTGTGCCAAAAAGTTTTCCCACCCCTCCCATAATATCTAGCACTGTTCATGAACCAGTAACTGCTTTACAGCCTCTAAAACTCATAGTGATTGATCATTTGGTAGGACTGGGAATAAAATCATGATATTCTCCTACACTGTGATAAGTGTAATAGCTCTGTTCCTGTTTATCAAATGTTCTGAGCACTGTGGCCACACCAATTCATGGTTTTAAGAAGTGACAGAACTTAAGACCTTATGCTTCAGAACACAGATCTACACATCATTTGAGCTGGAGAACCTCTATTAGCTGCAGATGTAGGGCTTTTTATCCAACAGAAAGCATTACAAATCCCAACACCTGAGCAGGTCTATTTATCTATTCACTGAAGGGCAGTGGTATAACATTAGCTAATGTATTATGTAAGGCAGACAAAATACTTAGAATCAGGAAAACTAGAGCAAAGATTTGAAAACAAGGATACTGGACAAAATTAACTGCTGGCCTAAATGGGCACAGCTCCATTGACTTCAACTAACTTATGACCATTTTGGCCAAAAGTGTATTTGGCCCACTGTATTAGCTTGCAAAAATGCCTTGGGTATAGCATGGCATAATATTGAATTAAGATAAATAAACTGTAATATTGTTAATCATAAAACTACATGTTTGTCATTTCTATGCTTTGCAAGAATGTTATAGTAGACATCTATCAAGCCTAACAAGACAGTTTATTTCAAAATAAGCAAAGAATTTAATTTAGGATATTTTTATATATTACCAAAGGGTTTCCAGCATTAATCAAACAAATACTTATTTCCTACATGGATTAAACAAATATTGTAGGAAGAAATCATTTTAATCAGATATTGCTGCAATAATTTTTCATGTGGAAAGCATTTATTTTTTGGCTTTGCTGAAAAATAAATCTTGCACCTAAAGAAAGTGACAAAGGAAAAAACATGCTTTGGTTGGGATTCAGGTCTGAGAATCAGAAGAAATTCTGAGTTGTTACGATAGCTCTGAAATTCAGTCATAATTTTGTTAATTCAGTTTTGTTGTTGTTGTTGAACACTCACCGTTTTTGGCAAGAATAACTGAGAGATACTCATTGTAGAAGGAGCTCACATAAAGCAGTAAGCCTGGAGTTCGTGTTGTCCGAAAGGTAAATGTGATCACCTCCCTGATCAGAGTCATGTCAGCGTGGAAAGAAGAAGCATGAGAACTGGAATTTTTAGCTATGGTGTAATATTCTTGAAAATTGTACACCACTGAGGTGCCAGCTCCAAAATAGGCAGAAATCTCTGAAACGACATGTAATTTAGTTTTGTTAACATCCTGCAACCAAATATTAAGGTTTTTCTTTTTTTACAGAAAGGATGGTTAAAATATTCATAGCTACTATGATTAAACTGGAAAATAAATATCAGTAGCACTATTGATCAGCATGGTAGATAAGAATATGGGCCAAGATTGCCCTCTCCGCAACTAATCCACACATGGAGGAGACCCTCTACACACAGATTTCCCCTTCCTCTTGAAAGTGTGTGTGTTCAACCACTTCTGCTGTACTATCCTGCCCTCCTTCAGACCCTGTGTAGGGTGCTCTCTGATTTAGGATTTGATGTTGGAGGAGGGGGCAGAGTGGATAGGATGGTGCACAGAATGTCCCCCTTCAATCCCTGTAGAAATTACCTGGTACAGATAACACAGATTAGAGCTATCTTCTCTTTTCCACATAGCCCTCAGACCTCGGAGACATTTTGGAAAGTACCATGACCCATAGGAGTAAAGTGACATCATCTACAGTACTTTTGATATAGTCTGGAGATGAAGGAAGCCTATTACTGTAGGTCATCCAGTGCTTCCAGCTGCAGCACAGAATTAGTCCCTACAGTATATAGGCTAATGTTACCTTGTCTACTTTAAAACTTCTCAATCAGTGAGGTTTAAAATTCTAAACAGGATAAAGAGCATTATCTTGTAAACCTAATTACTGCTGTGCACTTCCATGGACCTTGCGGGACTGGATCTCAGATGTCTTTATTGTCATAAATATTTAAAATGGATTTTGCTAAAAAGTTCATATTTCCTTCTACAGTGTATTATTTCTCCAGTCGAAGAACTCAATAAAAGTTAGGTGTCATATTTTGGGAAGTTATTTAAAAAATAAAAATAAATGAAACATCAGGTGAAATAATGCAATAGGAATTTCAGGTTTACAAATCTTATTTTTAAGAAATACATTGACCATGTATTGAAGGTTTTATGTAAAAGCAGATAATTTCTCAAAAATGGATTCTATCCGCTTCCCTTGCAGTTTCTGAGTATATGTGATTCCTTTACTGCAAGTTGTGTTTGTGAGGATGTATTGGCTCCCAAATAATAGAAGTGGCAGGAGCACATGGAGCTCCATTTCTGCTTCTTTGGCCTGACCCTGTGAACGTGAGTGTGATCACAGATAATGATGGGAGTTGAGGTCACTCAGTACTTTGCAGAAGACATTCAACACCTTGTGGTAACAGGCCCTTCATTTTTAGCTGGCTAACAGGATTATTAAAAAAATAAAAGAAGTATTATTTGGATTATTTTATTACTGAAAATTCATATCTGTGGCCTTCTAATTGACCATCAGTGCCACAATGAATGGAAAATGTTAACAATTGTGGGCCCATTCATATTCCCTGGATCTACATGCAGTGGGAGCCATTTAGATCTCTCCTTCAGGAAAACAACATAAATAGAACTTCCCCTTCTCCCCACACATATTTAACCCCTCTTCTGAAATTTGGATTTGGAGGACAGAAATTAAGTAGTTCATTGACTGACCTTAAAAATACATTCCCTAACTACAATCTTTTAAAAGGAAACCAGAAACAATGAAAAATGTGACAGTCTTTTAACACACAACTCCCCCCACTTCCAAACCTAGAATAAAATGCCCACATGCCCTAGTTTAATAATTTACCAAGATTAACTGGCTAAACTATTTAGACTTCCTTTTGAAGTTCTCTGGTTCATTATCTGGAAGGTGCAGACAAACAGTTTTCTAAGCCCTCTTTGCATAAGCAAAAGGCACTACCACAGCTAGCAGTTGTAATTTTTGATCCTAATAGCAGAGATGCATCAAGCAGGGAAGGTTACTGATGCTCTCAAGTAATGTGAGTATCAGCTTTAAAAAGTACACACTGAATATAATTCTTTGGAGACCCATAATGGGGTTTAAGTGAACTATTCACTGGCTCTGCAGAAACACAGCTGAAAGCATATTTTTCTACATTAAATAAAGGTGAATTAAGATGACATTTTTGCAAATAGAAGTTTGAAGTGTATAGACACATCTCTTCATATAGCGGCATAGAGCTTGCTCCAGATTGTATGAGTAGGAATAGTTTGCAAGGATTATCATTTTCAATTATTCATAATGCCAGAAGAGATCATTTTATAATCAATACTCAGTAGTTACATGCTTCTACATGTGACAGATTTACTATTTATGCTTGCCTTTCTTACAGAATGGCCCAGTGTAAGCAGAGAAAGTGCAGTCACAAGAGAATCCATTGTATTTCTCTCTACATTTTCCTCCATTGTGACACAGGTTACCGTAGCTGCTACAATGTCCAGGACAACCTGGTTCAACTCCTGGAGTTATTTTTGCTCTCTCTTCCAGGTCCAGAGCTATTCCATTTAACTTCAAAGAACGAATACATCCCAGAAATCCTTTCTGCCTGGATGCTGTTCCACCTGAAATAAATCCATATGAGCTTTTTAAATTAAAAAAACTGGATGTGTAAGAACCTCTATGTTTTACAGCCCCAAACATTCCATTATGGTCTATGCATGTGTACATATTTATAAGTAACTCTGAATGTATATCTTGATTTTTGTTTTTGTCAAGTAATTATAACAAACTCCTGAAGCTTTTTATCGAAGGAAAAGGTTTTGCACAATAAAAGATACCAAGCAAAGGTACGTTGTATTAATTCACACAAGAGGAATATGTGGGCATTAGATTTAAAAAAAAAAATCCACAACACCTCTATGTGAGGACAGGAAGTATAGTCCAGTGGCTAAGGCCCCAGCTTGGGATCTGGCAGACCCAAAGTCAATTCCCTGCTCTGCTGCAGACTTCCCATGTGACTTTGAACAAGTCATTTAGATTCTCAATGCCTCGGTTCCCCAACTATAAAATGGGGGGAGTACTTCCTTACCTCACAAAAGTGTTGTGGGTATGAATACATTAAAGACTGTGATGTCCTTAGGTGTGGGGGTCATATACATACTATATATAGATAATTTACTCTTCTCTTCTTTAGATTTCTCTGTGTCCTGACTTTTCTATGTTTATCTTTAAGACTGTAAACTCTTTGGAGCAGAGATCATCTTTATGTGGAGTACTGAACAAACTATATGGTGCAAAGAGCCATAAAGACAGAGAATCTGGCCGCTGAGGAATTCCTCTAGTACAGAGGGCATACAAGGTGCTTTCCCTGGCGAAAGGAGGCTGGAGTGCCTCTGGCTATTCCTGGCTGACAGAATGGCCCCTTTGGGGCTACAGGCAGCCAGGTGAAAGTAAGGGTAGTTCTGGGGCTGCTCTAACTTGAGTTAGGATCTGAAGTGGTTCCCAACCAGCCCCAGAACAGGGAAGGTACAAAGGTGCCTAAAACAACTTCTCCCTCTACAGCCCAGATAGAGCAGTGAGAGGAGCTAGGTTACCTCCATGACTTGGGCTTTCCGTCTATTTTCCATTATCATGACAGTCTTACTTTTCTGATAATAAGCGTTTTAAGAGGAATATAGCCACTATTTTAATGCCCAATCCTCTATTTTTTCCATATATGTAAATACCATTGACTTTAGTGGCCTTACCAAGCAAGGAGCAGTATTAGAACTCAGCCCTTTCTTTCTATCAGGGGATTCATCTAAATATTTAGTTACTGCAAGCCTTCACTCAGCAGTCTTTTGTGTCAACATAAATATTCAGTTGTCACTGCTGCTAGAGCTTTAACAGATACATACAGTCTTTAGCATTCTCAGCTACAGCTGAAAAAAGAGAAAAACAAAAACAAAGACAAAAAAGAGAAACCTGACTACTGTGGTTTTTAGTCCTTTGATCTTACTTACAAATCTTCCTTTGTGGTCTCATATTTGATTGCCATTGTTTCTGTATGGTATGTCCCCTGACAGCTAACATCTTATTCATTATGGTATTCAGAGAAATGAGGCAATCTACAATCCCTGTGAGAACAATGCTTGTCCATTGTTAATAATTGCTGGTCTAACATGCATCTAGAATTAGCTTCCTTTAAAAAGCAAAGACAGCAAGTATCATACAAGTCCAATATTGTCTGCAATTCTTATGCATTTCCAAATTTATTTTTAGTTAAAATCCTATATCCAATTTTTCTCAAACATCTTTTTTTTTTATGATTCTAAGAACATATTTACTTCTTCCTTTAAAGAATTTTGGAGCGTTAGTGGAAAAGCTTGATTTTAAGTGTACATAAAGCAGCATAGGAGAGATATGGGTTTTAGCTAATGAGTTACTTATAACAAGAGCTGCACAAAAAAAAAGATTTTTTTTGTGTATGTACATTATTTTACAAAGTTATTTTCTCCCATCACAGTTAGAAATGTGGAAGAAAACTTTAGTTGAAATTTCGTCAACAATGCTACTCAATACATATGAGAAACAAATACAAGCAAAGGCCTTAAGTATAAATTAAACTTTATAGTATCCAGAAAGATATCTCTGACCTATATACTGGTTTTATGACTTTCTAATGTTATATACTACAATAAGGCATCAACTGTTCTTGTGTAACACTAATTTGAATAAAAACAATGAGGAGTCCTTGTGGCACCTTAGAAACTTACAAATTTATTTGGGCATAAGCTTTTGTGGCCCATTTCAAACAGCCATGTACATTGGCCAAACCGGACAGTCTCTGTGTGCATTTATTCTTTTGCATAAATTTGACATCAAGAATTATAAAATTCAAAAACCAGTAGGAGAACACTTCAACCTCCCTGGACACTCAACAACAGACTTAACAGTGGCAATTCTTCAACAAAAACACTTCAAAAACAGACTCCAACGAGAAATTGCAGAACTGGAATTAATTTGCAAACTGGATACCATCAAATTAGGCCTGAATAAAGACTGGGAGTAGATGGGTCACTACAAAAAATAATTTTCCCCCTGCTGATACTCACACCTTCTTGTCAACTGTTTGAAATGGGACACCCTGATTCACTGAACTCATTAGCACTACAAAAGTGATTTTTCCTCTCTTCTTGTCAACTATTGTAAATAGCTCACTTCCACCTTAATTGAATTGGCTTGTAAGCACTGACCCCCCAGTTGGTAAGGCAACTCCCATCTTTTCATATGCTGTGTATTTATACCTCCCTACTGTATTTTCCACTCCATGCATCTGAAGAAGTGGGTTTTAGCCCACGAAAGCTTATGCCCAATTAAATTTGTTAGTCTCTAAGGTGCCACAAGGACACCTCGTTTTTCCTGATTCAGATTAACAAAGCTACCACACTGAAACCTGTCACTAATTTGAATGCTTGTTATTTATATACACTCCAATGTGTATATACTTTACAAATAAAGGATAATGTTTCTGCTCTGAGATTACAATTTTAATACACAAGAAATTGACTCATGGATAATTATGGCAGTTACAATGCAAATAAACTGATACATTAATAAGGATTGACTCTGCTAATGCCATTCTTAAACCTCCGATATCCACTGTTAACTAGATGTTTTCACTCGACTACAGGCTCAAAAAGTAATGACAGATTGTGCAACTAATAAAAATAGAGAAATAAAAGTTTGATTATCCCTCCCCAAAGAAAAATGTAATTTGACTTAACAGAAAATAATAAAAAAAAATCAACCTGATCATATGAATAAGCTGGGAGTTGCTTTAAAGTTACAGTATCCTACAGACTGAGTTAACTGTAAAGCAAAATAAATGACAGATTCACATTAATCCATATGATATAATTAAAGCCACAAAACATAGACATTAGCTAAAGGAAATTAATGAGTGTCAACAAAATTTTCTGAAGCTCAAAAATTCACTGTATCAGATGTGGGAAAAACATTTGGGCAAGTAAAGTTAGATTGGTCAAGCTCTAATAAACCATTTGTATTCAATCAAACTTTTACTATACCATTTGGATATTATAAATGTAAGCAAATGCCACTTTGTATGACTTCTGCTCCAAAGAGTAATTGCAAAAATCTTTGAGGGATTGCAAGGTACTGAAGTATAATGGATGGTGTTTCCATGTGACCCAAGTACCTAAAATGAAAGGAACCGGCAAATTTTTCACAGAGCAATAATAATAATAATAATAAATAAGACATCTTACACTGTAACTAAGAAAAAATAAATGCTGTTATAGCAGAAGTTATCCACATGTTAGACCTAATTTGAAGAAAGCAAGCCAGACTGCTTATTCAGATAAAAATAAAACCATTTTTTGACATGCTTACCCCACAATGGGTCTAAAGACGTTTATGCAGGTAAGAAACTATTTGGCTAAATGAACTGCAAATCTCTCCACTCAAAGGTCAATAAGCCCATAAGTGAATTGCTGAACAGTGACATTGACTGGCATTGGAAATAAAGGCATAAACAGGTATTTAAACAGTGAAAAATACCAATCTACAAATTTTACAGTAGTATGAGTTATCAGGGATACATTATCAGTATGTGCCTCTTCAAGAGGACAAGATTCATGTCTTACAAGGAAGAGTTTCATTTGTATCAAGTAACAAACAATTCAGAAAAGAAGTTGCACTTCTTAAGTTGGTTCTCTTAAATTTCACCAGTATATGTACAGGAGACCTATCCTCCATGAACTTTTCTCATTCTTTTATGATTCCAGTTATATTTTGCGCTCTTCACAACAACCCCTGGCAATCAGTTCCACAGGTTGACTCTTCGTTGTGTGAAGAAATACTTCCTTATATTTGTTTTAACCCTGCTGCCTATTGATTTCATTGGGTGACCTCTAGTTCTTGTGTTATGTGAAGTGGTAAATAACACTTTGCTATTCATTTTCTCTACACTATTCATGATTTTATAAACCTCTATCATATTCCCACTTAGTCATCTCTTTTCTAAGATGAACAGCCCGTCTTTTTTAATCTCTCCCCGTATGGTAGCTGTTCCATTCTCCTGACCATTTTTGTTACCCTATTCTGCACCTTTTCCAATTCCAATATACCTTTTTTGAGATGGGGTAATTAGAACATCAAGCAGTACTCAAGGTCTGGGAATACAAAGGATTCATATAGTGCCATTTTGATATTTTCTATTTTATTATTTATCCCTTTCCAAATGGTTACCTTCCGTTACCTTTTTGACTGCTGCTCTACACTGAGTGGATGCTTTCAGAGAACTATCAATAACTCTAAGATCTCCTTTTTTTGAGTGGTAAAAGCGAATTTAGACAATCATTTTGTATGTGTATTTGGGATTTTTTTTTTCCAATATGAAGTACTTTGCACGTATTAACATTGAATTTCATCTGCCATTTTGTCACCTAGAGAAAATGTGGGTGAGGTAGTATCTTGTTACTTCGATTATGTTTGTTAGGTGTATCTGCCTTTCACGCATCCTCTCTCAACTCCCTCAAAAACTCCCTATTTGCTGCTCCTTTTTACTAGCTCCTCTGTTTGTTTAGGATCTGGCTTTTTAAATCCCTGTTCTCCCTGAGTTAGCCCCCAGCCTCTTGTCAAGGAACTAGGGATCAAAGGATGGCAGGAGAGAGCCTTGTTAGTAAGCTCTCAACCTAGCCTACCACACTCCTGCCATAGTCCAGATCTGGTGGTGTCACATGATAGAGGGCACTCACTCCACCCCCACAACAGGTACCTTTGGGAGTCTTCCCTATCTCTTACCCATGCAGTTCCTCAGCCAGTGCCATAAGGAATCAAGGTCTCATCAGACTCCTCTGCATTCCACCATACAGGGATAGACTTCCTATGTGCCAGGTTGCAATACCATTTGGCTCAGGAACCTGGCCATCTGGGTGCAGGGGTGACTGATTCAATTTTCAATGGTGTTGTGACCCATGTTGCAATGTCACTCACTGAAATTTGGCCTGGCTGCCCCTACATCTATATGGAAAGGTGACCTGGTTGCAACCATGCATCTGAAGCAATGCTCCAGACCACTCCAGCAGCAGCCATACTGATTGGGCCACTGCCCCCAAGCTACACAGCCTATAGAACCTTGAGCAAGTGCAAAAACCTTGCACGGGATGGGGGGAGAGGGGAAGAGGCAAGGTGCTCACCATTCCCAGCCCCATCTATTGGCCTTGTTGCCCTTAGGCCACAAAGGATCTTTTGGGGTTAGGTGTAGGAGGGCAGAAGACCTCTACAGTGCAGAAGCAGTTGGAAAACTCTATATACTGAGACAGGTGTAGAGGTATAGCCCATGAATACTTGATGTGAAACTGCTAGATTCCTTTTGTCCAAACCTCCGAGAGAATCTGCTGAGATCAGACCATTTCTAACTCTTGTGAACCAAATTCTAAATATAGGTTCAAAATCTAGAACTTGCAGGATTCTAACAGCTCTAATTTCAACTGTTTATGCCACAGGAATTATATGGCAAGACCATATGAAATTATACCATTGTCACTTATCATACTATATTAAACAGCATTCTCCCTTTCAATTTCTTCCTTTGAATCCACTTGCTCACTATTTTCAAGTTTAAAGTGCATTTAAAGCAACTCCACTCTGACCAACATCTCGGATCTCCTTTCTTACTGCATCTGCCTCCACGCTTTGCCAAAGATGCCAGCCTCACCACCCCATTTAGTTCAATATCCCACTGCTATCACACCATGCCTTCTCCAGATGCAGAACAAAATCCCAATCCCTGTGTACTAAACCTCAGCCTCTCCTCAATAAAACCACTCCTTTAATATTTGTATCTTTCACCTGGCCCACCACCTTGAGCCCCTGGGAGGTTTAATTGTGAACTCCTCCCCAGTATGTAATAAACAAACAAAAAAATGAACAAGTTAACATTCTAGTGTGGACCTCACAATGCCTCTTGTCTTATATGTGTCTGTCTTCGAGACTACATTTTTCAAGGCATTATATGAGTCTTACATTATCAACAAACAACATATAAATAATACTGTGTATTTTTGTGTGGATGTTACTAATATTTATACCACATGTATCACTTATTTCACTTAATTTCACTTGTACGGTATTTCTATGTTCAAAGAGACTCACAAACATACATTTAAATATTTTAGCACCAATTCTTCCATATATTAAGTAGAAGATGGCCAATACTAGGATCTTTCAGTCAAAATCCCTTCCCCAAAGTATGGTCATTTAAATAAAGATCTGAACTGCTACTGGTTTTGAAAGATCAAATCACAGCCTTACCAGCTGATTTGCATATTACTTAACCTCAGCGTAAGTATTTTATTAAAAGTGCTAGTTAAAAGGCAGATGACCACATCCTGCAGTTGCTACTTAGGCAAGAGTTCAATTAGATTCAATGTGAATTTTGCATGAGGAAGACCTACATTGCATTATGATAGGTTTCAGTGTAGTAGCCGTGTTAGTCTGTGTCAGCAAAACGAAAATAAGAAAGAAAAACTTGTAGCACCTTAGAGACTAACAAATTTATTTCAGCATAAGCTTTCGTGGGTTAGAACCCACTTCATAGTGGAACCATAACAGCAGGTTCCTCTCAATTAATTAGCCTCTTAAGGTTGGTCTATGCACCTCCACCTTATCATGTTTCTCTGACTGTATAAATATCTGTCTACTGTAAGTTTCATTCCATGCATCCGATGAAGTGGGTACTAACCCACGAAAGCTTATGCTGAAATAAATTTGTTAGTCTCTAAGGTGCTACAAGTTTTTCTTTCTTATTTTCGTTCTGCATTGCATTGTAAGTGGACTCTGAAAACATCGTATTTCTCCCACTTTTATATTAAGGTCTTCATCACACCATATTAACCATATTTAAAAGCCACTGGTTCCTACCATTCTTCTACCCTCACATGGAGATAATAAGGAAAGAAAGGGACACTCACCTACAAATAGTTGACTGTTGAGCTGCAAACGGATATGCCCATCAGACGGTGCAGTGAGAGTCCTTTGGGGAAACTGATCCACTTGTAGCAATGCTTCTTTGATGTTTCTTTCAGCCTTCACATAGTGCCACTGGTTGTCATTTAAGGGAGTGGGTGATTGCACTGTAACTTCAAAAGGTCCATTTCCCACATCAAATGAAAATGTCACTTCAGATGGAGCTAGAAGTAATACATAAGGAACAGTTTGTTCCAGTTAGCTCACACACATAAGAAAGTTTAGAACCTTGGGTCATAAAAAGAAATTCATTAAATGGTAGAAAGGGTTATTTCCTCAAAAGACCTGCCCTATTATTCTCTTCTTCTGGTTATGATGGGATGGTAAAATTATTTGTTTAGTGGACAAACGACTTCCACAGCTTTAAAGGTCTCAAAAAAGTCCACTCTTCACACCGTTAGCTATTGAAAGCAATAGTTTGTTTCCAGCATGAATACTGAGGTTATGTCCTCATAGCAAGTATGTTAGTTGGGGAACAGTGACTGTGCTAGCTTCTTTAGTTTTAATGTGAATAAAAATCATTCCCTGCCAACATGCTAATTGGCTGTCATTGATACCTTTACATTTTAGTTACCAGTACCATTGATTTTTTTTCAAAAACAAGGTAAAACTCAGTAGGCTAAAATCTATTTTCTGATAAGTTCATGCAACTCCCACTGGCATTAAAAGACAGATTTTTGGCTCACAGAACACACTTATTGGGTAATGGAAAGTACTAGTCTATTCTAACACCTGGTAAAGCGTCCAAAGTTAACCTCTTATCTTTGGGCTATAACATTGTATAATTTCTGCACAGTCTTATTTCCAAAATGTAACTCACATGATTCTTGTCTTGAGCTGAAATGCTTGAGTTAAACACAGCAAGATTTTGACTTTGTTCCCTGGAGTACTTAACTCCTTATGACTTCCATTTTACAGACATTGAAACTTCAAAAAGGGGTGTAATTTGGACTAAGGGGATAATTTTATGCCAAAAAAATAGCTGTGTCAGTTCCTGATATACCAAAGTGTAAATTCCTAGTATCCTGCTCTCTGTAAACAGCATTACTGGACACCTTTCATGAGCATAACTTATGTTAATATCGACCTTTGGTAGAGTAACTCCCTCTGTAGTCTCCTTAGATGCATAGACAATAGAAACTGGATGGCCACATGTATCTACTCATGCAAGCTTCCACTGCAAACCTAGGCACCAATGAATGATAATAGGCTAGAGCTTCTGCTTACATAACTCAGTGTAGTTCCACCCAAGTATATGAGCTACACCAATCTATATTCTCTGCGTATCTGGATCATTATGTAGATTAGGGACAGTCCTTAGAAGATTACGGTTCCATAAACAATTACAGTTATTTTGACAGCGAGAGAGATATATAGTGATTCTTTTAATATGCTGCTTTAAGAGAAACTACTAATTTTGTTCAAGCCAACACTTTGGCATGTCAAAAAAGGTTACTTTTAGCATGAATAAGATCAGAAATAGAATATAAATTAACATTAAAACTGGTAAGAAAATTGTAAGATTTTCTGTGAAAAGATTTGTTTTCTTTTAAACTTTTCTCAAATCCCAAAAATATGTGTGTGTGTGTGTGTGTGTGTGTGTGTATATATATATATATACACACACACACACACACACACACACACATCTCCACAGACACAGACACACACACAGACACACACACACACACACACACACACACACACACAGAGTTTATAGTAATAAAATTGAATTAAAACTAGTAATCCCTAATCAAACAATTACCAACCATTTAAATTACTGGGGATTTGATTAAAGGGCTAAAGACCTAGACCAGAACCTAAGACAATAAAAAGGTTCCTATTGACATCCATGGGCTCTGATTTGGGCTCTAGGGGGAAAGCAATGATATTAAGGACTAGTCTACACTGGCAATGCTAAAGTGCTGCCATGGCAGCGCTTTAACGTGCTTTGTGTGGTCACGGCACAGCGCTGGGAGAGAGCTGTCCCAGAGCTATAAATAAACCACCTCCACGACAGGTGCGGCTCCCAGCACTGGTGCACTGGATACACTGCCGCTTTACAGTGCTGAAACTTGCTGCGCTCAGGGGGTTTTTTTCACCCCCCTGAGCCAGAAAGTTGCAACGCTGTAAATTGCCAGTGTAGCCAAGCCTTTAGGGCTGGGCAAAGGGAAACTGAAAAACTTCAAACACTATTTAAAACAAAACACTAGAGTTTTTAAACTCTTTAGGATGTAGATGGGATCAAGATATCAGAGTTCTTTACTTTTTAAATTTGAAACTACCTTGAAACTTTTTATAATAACTTTAGATCCACTTTGACCAACTCTGCATGGACTTACACCTCATACATAGAATCCCATTAAAATCTGAGGCTGCATATATTGTTAATCGGCACAAAATTTGGCTACTGTTGAGTACCCTGCATGGAGCAAAACAAACACCTGAGTTTAAAAAAAGAGCTACCATACTGTCTGCCGTGTAATTAAAAGGAGCCATATCTGAAATCAATGTCTAAGCAGAACTCCACTTTGAAGTTAATGGCCAGTTCTGCTTAAAACTGGTATATGGCACAAGAAGACAGGTGTCTCAAGACTGTTTCATATTAAAATGTTTGTGAAGGTAAATCCCTTCCACAGAGACTATCTTATGAGACCTCTCAGAATGAAAGGAATGCAGCTACTCAACAGTCACAGTTAATCAATCCCTGCTGTTAACAAATATGACACTGTTAGAGTATTATAGACCAAAACTCAAAGAAGGGACTCCCTTATTTTTTCTCCAGGAACCAATTCTGTGAGCAAAGGAGCAATAAGATTGAGCAATCTTATCCTCAGTGCAAACACAGAACTCTGTCAGATGTACAAACAATGCTGATTAACTAGGTTGTTTACAACATGGAACTGGTCTGCTTACTAGCAGGGGCGGATTAGGGTTTTGTGGGGCTCCTGGGCCAGAGCAAGTGGGGGCCCCTCCCCACCCCTTCTGCCTGCAGTCCCCTCTAGACACCACCACCCCCCATCTGATCCTGATGGGGAAATGGGATCAGAGCACAGGGGCTTGTCCTGTTCCGCCCACCTCACGCTTCAGCCAGGGAGCAGGGTCATAGCATGGGGGCTTGCCTCACTCTGCCTGCCCGGCGCTCCAGCTGGAGAGAGGAGTAGTGGCTCGGGGAGTGGCTAGAGCACCGGGCAGGCAGAGTGGGGCAAGTCCCCACACGCTGACCCTCTCCCTGGCTGGAGCGCCGGGCAGGCTCCTCAGTAGGAACACCGGGCTGGTGGAGCAGGTTGGGGCGCAGGTCCCAATTGGCTAGGACCCCTGGGCACAGGCCTCATTGGTCCAGTAGCTAATCCGCCACTGCTTATTGGGTGTATGCAGATGATTGTGGCAGAATTGAAGAAATATATATATTTTGTAATCCTGCACAGTGGTGGCATAATTTTTTTTAAAAAAAATAAAAAGCCACTCTGTGTCGAAACTGGTCCAGTTCAGCATAGGTCTTCCACTACTAACATTCTTCCCTCTGGCTTCACTAATCACAAGTCATCATGTGAATAATATGAATGTATACTAAACTGGGTAGGTGTGAGGGAGAGTTATGAGGATTGTGATGGGTGAGGGTAGGCATGAAATAGGTGTATATGAATATAAGTATTTATGACACGAGATAAAGAGTCTTATGATCTCCAGCAGAATTGGATAGATTCTGTGTGTGAAGGGGTGGCTGAATTTCTCCTATTTAAGCTTTGTCTACACTGGCAAGTGAAAGACAGAACTTTTGTCATTCAGAGGTGTTAAAAAAACATCCCCCCAAAAGACAAAAGTTTGGTTGACGACAGGCACTGGTGTGAACAGCGCTTTGTTGGCAGGAGAGACAACACTAACGCTGCTTGTTGGGGGTGGAAGTTTTTGGTCAGCAGGACAGTTCTCTCCTGCCGACAAACAATGGCTATACTGCGCGCCTTTTAGTGGCATGGCTGTAGCGGCACAATCGTGTCGCTAAAACCTGTGTAGTGTAGACATAGCCTTAGTATTCATCCAAATGCTTTCCTATATGGATTTGTATTTTCTACCTCATTATACCATTTGTTCTGGAGTATCAGCATCTTGAGCTTGGAACATCAACATACCACAAGAATGTCATTATTGCTTCTGAGGTTCTTCTCTGAAATGCTAAACAAGAGTATATTATTGAAGTTTTCTGTATTTCATGGCTCTCTAGGCTATTACATCATTGTACTTTACACCAAGTCACACCATACTAACTGAAGACAATTCAAAGATACTGTTGCCTAATATGGAAAAATAGGTTCTCTCTTATTTGAATTCAGCATTACAAAGTGCTAATTTTTGACAATCTAAATGAAAGCAAAAACCGTTTATTAAATATTACTTACAATGAAGCTCTATCCTTATGAAGTCTTTAATCCCCAGGTTCTCTAAAAACATGCCAGAGGAAGCTGTAGTCTTAAAAAAAAATGACACATCTGCACTGAGTTCTCCATGGAAAGTAGGGAAATGAAGATATGAGGCCTCAGTATTGAAGGAGGCTGAATTCCAAAACGT
This sequence comes from Macrochelys suwanniensis, assembly GCA_033296515.1. Lineage (NCBI taxonomy): Eukaryota > Metazoa > Chordata > Testudines > Chelydridae > Macrochelys > Macrochelys suwanniensis. The sequence continues at coordinate 47,612,097 of CM065780.1, forward strand.
CCCTGGTTACAGCAAAACAAAACGTTAAATGAAACAGCAATGTCTAATATTGTTTTTATATGGTTTTAACCTTTACAACTAATGAAGCAAAGTACCCCATGCAAGAAACAGTTTGTAATGTATGTCACTATGCATCTCTACTCTTAGAAGAACATGTAAACACTGATTTTATGTGAACTGTGATCATAGTCCTGCTATAATATATTACATGTGTGATCGTGGGTGGAATTGTCACTTATAAGAAAGAAGAAAAACTTAGTTTATACACATAGGGCCAGACACTGCAGTTGTTAAAAGGCAATGAGAGTACTTCCACTGACTTCAAGGCAGTAGGATAAGTCTCTTAATTTCTATGGAAGTAGTTAACTAGTGTTCACAGTGTTTTGCCCCTTAATTGATTACAAATTAGGGACTCATACTGCTTTCTTACTCTCATGAGTAGTGCGACTGAAGTCAATGTGACCACTTGAGTAATGGTTACAAGGTCAGGTCCATAGATTCCAATGGTCTTATTTTCCCATCAACTGGTATTTCATTATAATTTGTTGAATATTGCGCTCAACTATTCAAAGCCTATCTAAAATCCCTAGTAGAACTAAATCTAATTGGGATGTGCTCTACATTCATGAGGCCCAATTAGAAATACCTTTTTCTTATTACTGAATTCTTACATGTGTATCTATCTTTTTAATAAGCTATATTGCTTTCTAAATCAAATGAGGCATCCAATATCTTCTTATGTAATTGAACAAGGCCAGTGCATATTTTCCTGCTAATGCTGTGATTTAGTATGAAATAGATGCAAAAATATGACTTTAGCTCCAAGCACTCTGAATTTTTGAAAAAATTCCAATTTTCTAAACTTTTCTCTTACCTGCAATACAGATCTCTAGAACACATTGTGCCCTTAGGGGCCTCATGCAAACCCATTGAAGTTAATGGAAATACTCCCTTTGAATTCAGTGGGATTTGAATCATGGTTCTGATCCTCACATAAAGCTCTCACTGATTTCAACATTTTGTGGGTTTTGAGGGGGAGGTTGTTTGTTGGGGGGGGGGGGGGGGCTTGGTGTGTGTGTGTGTGGGGAATCGGTACCACATTGTGAATAAGAGCTCTGCATTCGGGTTTGAAAGGAATAATTTTGCCCTTAAAGAGAAATTCTACAGGTTAATCTTATTATCTGCTATATCCATTGCCTCCTCTGTGAAGTAGTGGAGTGACTACATCTCACCTCATATTTAGTTTTCTCTCCCTCAAATGTGGGTACTGCAGATCTGGCCATTTGAGGGTTGTGGAAAGTGACACTTCCCCAGTACACAGTCAACATTCAATCAAGAGCTAATCCCATATCTGGGATACAACTGTGTGTCTTTTTGGTTGCAGGTCGTCTATTTCAGCTAACCCTGACAAGTAGAACTGAGCCTTTCTGCAAGGGACAGCAGCCAGATAACCCAGGTATCCAGCCTCCCTGTCTCTTGGAACTGAAGAGGCAGAGAGCCCAGATGCCCAACCTGTCTGGCCTGAGAGATGAAGGAGGAGTCTGAAAGCTGGGGAGGCTCAGTGTGAGAGAGCTCAGCTTTGGCAGCCCTCCTGAAAAGCTTTTGTCAATTTTACTTTCTGACTGCTCGCAGAAAGTGAAATTGACAAGGGCCTTACAAATGGTCATTCCTCATCCCAATGGAAAAATGGAATTTTTCAATAAAATTGAAGTTTCCTTGTGGAAAATTTTGGTTTTGAAAAAAGGGCCTTTTTGATGGAATATAATTGCAATGAAAAAAATCCCAACATCTCTGCTTACAAGATTCTTTAATTACTCCCTACACCTATGTGCACACCAGGTATTCTTCCTGCAAAGTTCCTATTTAGAATGTGGAAGTATCTGTAGAAGCACCATTTCCACAATGACATCAGGATACAACAGTGTAGGGGGAGCCTTCATTAGCACAGCGCTGACATTGTGACATTGTGCCAGCCACTCCCTGTGATTGGTGTAGATGCCACAGCTGGGGAAAAGGATCATCCCTGCAATCTGGCATTCCCCAGCTGGCATAATAGATGCGTGGGACCATTGCCTGCCAGTATAAGTTAGCGCAATAATCAGGCCAATGTTATTTACACTAGAGGACTGGAGCAGTTAAAAGATGGCCCAGGACTGGGGGAGTAAAAGAATCGCTTTTCACCTGACTCTCTTGAGTTGAAACAACGAGGAGTCCTTGTGGCACCTTAGAGACTAACAAATTTATTTGGGCATAAGCTTTCGTAGGCTAGAACCCACTTCATCAGATGCATGCTTCCTCGTTGTTTTTGCTGATACAGACTAACACGGCTACCACTCTGAAACCATCTCTTGAGTTGTGTTGTGGGCTCCTGAGCTGCAGTCAAGAACCTCCATAATCCCATGGTGAGGGAGGAGGAAAAACTGAAGAAAGGACCTAATATTTTGGAGTTATTTCTTTTAGTCCCTTTTGTTTCTTCACTGTCTCAGGACATATTGAACTTCGCTGCAAGTATGCTTAGTGCATGTACTAGCTATTTAGTAAATAATGCACTAGTTGTTGCCAGTAATTCAACACAACTGGAAATTTAATACTAGCAATTTATATAAAATGGGTTAAACATTGCTGGCAATTAGAAGAGAAAAAAAGACAATTGTCCAGCATAGAAATTACGTGATTAGCTCCAATGAACCATATGAATATGCATCTGAGTGGCAATAGGGCCTTTAGCATGGGGGATTAGATAATTGCCACTTGTTCATTATTTGGCAAGTGAATTAGAACATTTTAAGGTAAAAGGTAGAAAACTCCCCTTCTCCTTTGATTATGATAGCTATGATCTCTTTTTGAGACCCTCATATGGAAAGTGCCACTGAAGTCCAAAGTTGAAAGTATAATTCTTCCTATTCCTCCCTTACTCCATCTTTCTTTTCTTTTTTATTGCATTATCCCAACCCTGAAACAGATACATAAAGTATTTATGAATATTAAGATATTAAAGGGATAGCCACAAAAAGACCCCCATTAAAAGTAAATATATGGAGGCAGATCCTCAGCTGCTGTACATTAGTGTGGCAAAAGAGATACTTCAGTGTAAATATCTGAGGATCTGGCCAACAGTCTCCTGTTTAGTAAGCTGAAACTAACACCATGGAATAAGGAAATCAACTATATTTAGCATTTTATTTGAGATGGTAAGACTTGAACTTCCACACGACTAAAGAAAAAGCAGAAGAAAGGCAGTCCTGTTTGCTATAAATAAAACAACATCCATATCCATACTGTAAAATAATACTTTGCTTTCAAGATTTCAGAGATTCATTAAAGAGAACATTCATTAACAAATCATCTTTTATCTTACCAATTTTAAAATAAAATATAAAAAGACAGGAAGAAAAATGAAAACATGACAGCCAAATTAGTAGCTTTGAATGCTAGAAAGTTAATCAAAAAGGACTCCTTGACAACAATTTCTTAGTTGTAAAAAGTCGTTGGAGCTGTGTAATATTTATGTCAGAACACAATTTTTTTTATTTGTAACAGCTCCTCTGTTGATACTTTTAAGTGCTGTATCACACGCTCTATGTGTGAAACTCCAGCAGGGATCAAAGTGAAGGGAAAAAAAGTAAACAAAACCAAATAGCTTCCAGTGGGAAAAGTTTTTAGTGCAGATCAATTGGCAAAAAGAATATAGTTTTCTGTAGATTTCTCCTGCCTGTATTGGGGTTGGGGGAAGCAAGACAAAACTCTGCCTGGCATGGCAAAAAATTTACCCATCTCTTACAGATGAGTTTAGCTAAAGCACAGAACTGGTAATCAGGAGATCTAGATTCTGTTCTAAGATGCCACAAATTTCCTGTGTGATGATGAGCAAGATATTTAATCCCCATCGCAGTTTCCCCAGGTATAAAATGGAGATAATACTGTCCTATCTCAGAGGGGTGTAGTGAAGCTTAATATATTAACATTTCTAATGTACCCAGAGATCCCCCAATGCTACTACTGTATATAAGAGCCAATGCTGGTCCCACTTAAATCAGAAGCTTTGTGTTTCATCTAAAGGCAGATCCTTACCATGTTTAAATGCACATTATTATTATTACTTTATAAAGCTGTACTTATTGAAAATTGAAGATCCTACCAAGCCTTACAGGACTAGTGCAACTGACTTCAGTGAAAGTACCAGCATGAGTAAGGTGTGCAGGATTTAGCCCATTGTCTCTATAGATGAAAGGGCTCTTTGGTCTAGTCCACTTCATTTTGTCTTCTATCCTGATAGTCTGGTTTTGTTTCTATGTGGATGTGGTCACTGCTTCCCAAGAGCCCCCTCATGGCCTGGGGTGGCTTTGTGGTACCTTGTCTCATGTCTTTCCATGTCTTTCCATGGGGCATCTTAACCTCTGCAGCCCCCCATCCAATGGTATTCAAAACAAGGTTCCCAATCTAGGATTCAATTTATTAAATCATACCAACAAGGTGGCATAAACGAACCAGAACTCACAACAAAAAAGAGTCTTCATCCCAGTCTAAGGCTGAGCCCAGCCCCTTGTCCCTATGGATCTGTCTTCCCTTCACAGTTCACACACACTTCTGTCCCAGGTGGCAGCCTAAGATGAGCACAGCTCCTCCCATTTTCCTGCTCTCTCAGCAGTAACACCCAGGCCTTCTTGCCTGGAGTTTGGCATTCTCCCCTTAAGGTGGCCAAATTGTGGCCTCCTATATAAAAGTACATTAGAAAAATGATTTTTCCCTGTTGTGGAAAATCAGGGGTGGTGGTGGTGCTGGTAATAGTTACATGTCTTATTCCCGTCTGTTTTTTCTCACATTTACCCAACATTTCTTTTGATGATGCAACATGGAAAAAAATCCATTTTCTCAGCACAGCAGTGCGGAAGGCAGAATTACTGAAAATCTGCAAATTACTTCTTCTAAATGGATCTCCTAACATTCCAAAATCTGGCAACCCTTTGATAATTTGTGAGTACAGCTGCTCCATCTGTATCACTACTTCTAGCTCCCCTGTACTGCAGCTTATTATAAGATTCATAGATTATAAAGCCATAAGGGACCATTGTGATAATCTAGTATGGCATACTGTATGACACAAGCTATGAGACTTTCCTGAATTAATTATTGTTTGAACTAGAGCACTTCTTTAAGAAAAATATCCAATATTGATTTAAAATTTTCCAGTGATGGAGAATCCAGCACTACTTTTGTTAAGTTGCTCCAGTGATTAATTTCTCTTGCTGTTAAAAATGTACAATTTATTTATAATCTGTATTTGTCTAGCTTCAACTTCCAGTCACTGGATCTCACTATACATTTCTCTGCTAGATTAGTGAGCCCTATGTTATCAAATTTCTATTCTGCATGAAGGTAATTATAGACTATGATAAAATCACCCCTTCACCTTCTATTTTTTTATCTAAACAGATCAAGTTCCTTGAGTCTTTCACTATAAAGCATATTTTTCAATCCTGTAATCATTCTTGTGGCTCTTCTCTGAACCCTGTCTAATTTAGCAGTCTCCTTCCTGAGTTGTGGACACCAGAACTAGACAGAGTATTCCAGTAGGAGTTGCACCAGTACCAAACACAGAGGTAAAATAACCTCTCTACTCCTACTCGAGATTCCCGTTTATGCAACCAAAGATTGCATTAACCCTTTTGAGCACAGCATCGCACAGTGAACTCTTGTTCAGCTGATTATCAGCCATGAACCCTAATTCCTTTCAGTCACTGCTTTGCAGGACAGAGTCCCACATTAAGTAAGTATAGCTCACATTATCTTTTTCTAGAGTGTACAACCTTACATTTGGCCATATTAAAACACACATTGTTTGACTGTGCCAAGCTTACTAAAAGATCCAGATTGTTCTGTACCAGTGACCTCTCCTAAGGAGTATGGATCAGTGATCACATCACACTCCACATCAGTACTCGGCACAAGCCAGGAAAGATAGTCATCCGACCAGAAGACCAAATTTGATAATGAATCCTGGCCACATGCCACCTGAGGTGCGTTGCACATACACTAAGAAGTGACTTCTCCTCATTATTTACTACTCTTCCATGTTCTTCTCTTTTCTTCCAGGTCATTGATTAAAAATGTTAAATAGAGTAGGGTGAAGAACCCATCCCTGTGGGACACCACTAGAAATACACCTGTTTAATTATTATTCCCCATTTATAATTATATTTTGAGTCTTATGAGTAAGCTAGTATGTAATTCATTTATAATGTGTGCATTGTTGATTTTGTATCATTCTAGTTTCTTGATCAAAATGTTGTTTGGAATCAATAAAGCTGTGCAAATATCTGATTTATTGGTTCATACAAAGCAAACAAATAAATAAAAAATAATAAAACAAAAAGTTGAAAAATAAATTCTTTTCAGGTCACATGAAATGTTTCATTCAACCATAAATTTGTTTAATTTTTGAGCTATTAAACCCTTTTAAATATATAAAATTAAAATAAATTTTGAAAATGAAAAGTAATTTTGAATAGAAAAAATACTTTCTTTCAAAAATGTCAAAACAAAATGTTTTCACTTTTTTTTTTAAAACTAAAACAATTTGGTAAAATTGACACAAATGTATAACATATTTTGGTTCATCCTAATCTATACTCAAGAGATCTGTCTTTGTATAATTTATGAATTTTGGTTGATTTTATGAAGTTACTTTATCATTGAATGCTTCTGTGGATGTGGTGTCAGCCTTTTGTTATCAGGGCTGGTGTCCCATCTCTCCCAGTACAGAGACAATGGAGACGCATTAACATTAATAGCTCCCACTCAAATGGAAGCACATCAGGATAATGGGCTGGCTGATGCCTAGAGGAACTAGGAGGAGTGGAGTCACACAGAGGGTCCTGGATCCTCACTCACTCAAATCACAAAGAAAGCTCAAGAGCGGTGAGGAAACTGAGGCAGGGATTTGTTTGCAAATATTTCTTAGTTTGCCTAGATATGTATATCTCTTGTACTGTCTAAAGTAAAAAGTGATTGTGTAAGAAACCCTGTGAAAATTCTGTCTTTGCTTCCACTATCACATGTCCCTGAAGGGATAAAGCATAAACCAGAGTGCCCACAAAGTATTTCACAATCATCATATGATATTAATGCATCACTTGGCTTTTTCCCAAAAATAGAACAGAAATATTTATGGACACTTCTGCCCTGCTTGCATTATTATTGACAATTCTAAAATTTCCATCCTGTATGGGCCAATATCATAGGTGGGATTCCTTTTGCACTCAATAACTTTAAAAAAAAGCAACCCCCCCTCTTCTTCTTATTGTTCTTAACTCTGCTGATCATAGAATTCATTTAGTCTCTTTATTTGCACTAAGCCAAACTACTATGTCAAATCTCAAACCAAAATCTGTGAGATACAATTTATTAGGAATACTATAATGTGCAAATAGAAATTTATGGAGGAAAATGGAGAAAGCCAATAGCAGATAGCCCAAGAATATATTGTCAAGAGAGAAAGGTGTGGCTTAGTGTTCTGAGCAGAAGACAGAGCTATGAAGTCCCATGGTCTGACCATGGGTACTTGAGAATCCCACCAGCTCTGTGGGTCAATTTCTGCATTTGTGAAATGGAGATAATATAGAGAATTAATTAATGTTTGTATAGACAGATGGAAATCTATAGATATAGATGTGGTAAGCATTATATTTATCTCTAATATTGTATTGCCTTGACATATTCCTGTCATATATCAGCTTGACTTCTTGTCCACATTAGTGTTTAGAAGCTATGGAGTATATTTGTGTAAATGACAGCCAATGAGGATAAACAAACACCTTAAGAAAACCCTATTTTATTCACTGTGTCATACTGAACACACTGTTTAAACCAATTCAGTGCACTATTTGCAGATCTAATTTATTTTGATGTTTGCCACAAACAATTATTTTTCATATACGTATAGATGATTAATGGACCATGAGATTTCACAACCTTCCAGCCTTTGAATGGAGCCTAGTGTAAGTATGTCAGGAATGGAAGTAAACATCCTCCCTCAGGCACTTCTGAAGAGTATGGCAGTGAGCAATTACGATACTACAAATTTCTGTCTGTTAAAAAAGAATAAAGGATATAGGTAAGTAAGAGGATATCCCCTTTAAAGTGGAATCACATAATTTAGTGTTTGACAGTGGCGGAAACAGAAAGAAGCAATAATCTTTCTCTCGAGCACTCAAACCACGGATGTGAGTCCAAGAATATCTATTTTGCCTTCTTCAACAGCACTTCTGAGAAATGGGTATTTGCTATGAGATCTTATTTGTGTTGTTTTCCTAGCCAGAGGTGCAAAACAAAATAAATGTTACTACAATGCTTACAATTAGAATGGCATGGATGTTTGTCATTGCATAGTACCAAATATCTTACTGGTACTCTGCATTATTCGTTAAAAAAATTAAAAGGTAGTTCTAATATTTTTCCACTAATCTAAAAGTTTGTGTTTTACAAAAGTGTTTTCATTAATCTGTGTTCCCTTTGGCCTTATTTTTTCAGTTTTATCTGATTTCAAATTTAACACATTATAATATGTAAAAAGTGGGTTCAAGCATAAAGTGAAATTATGTTCTAGTCATAGCATGGTCAATGGAAATAATATTCTTATAGGTCACAGCTGTTCATTTTTTCCCCAGGAAATCAATTGTTAAAGAGCAGTCTTTGGATTCATTCTCTTTAATATTATCCAGGCAGAAATATTTCATTGACTAGTGATCCTACCCTGGTGTAGGACCTGGTAGTACTAGTTTGGAGCATAATATCCTTTAGCACAATTTTCGCAGCCACACCAGTGCCCATTTTAGCTAAGTACTCATAGTATCTCAAGTCCTTTAAAATATGATATGAAGACACCAGATAAAAGGAGTGATGTAAATTAGTGGCCTGCATCTCCAGTAAGGGGTGTATTTCCCCCAAGACACTGTAGCACATCTTAATCATATCTGCACAGTCATGCTTTAACCAAAAATGGAACAGCATAACACAAAAACCACGAGTTACAACATCTTCATGCAAACTAGATCCATCATTACCTCTGGTCTACCTCCTCATATGTATAATATCTAATTTTAAATGCATTCTGCTTCCTTGAAGATAGAGTCAGGTGACATTTTTCAGCTGAAATATTTTTGATGTGAAAAAATGCAGATTTGGCAACACCAAAACATTTGGCAAGTTCATGTCTATTTCACCAACTTGTTCATTTGAAAAAGAAACATTTTTAAAAGAATTTGAAACATTTAGTTCTGACACACAGTAAATTGAAAATTTCAATTTTTCAGGTTGAAATTATTTTTCATTTCAAAATTTCCTTCATTTTTATTTTCAAAAATTGCAAAAACACAAAAAAGACATTCAAAGTCAAAATCAAACGTTTCATTGGACCTGAAATGTTTTCTGTTTTGCTTTACTTTTTGATTCTCCAAAAATTTCAAACAATGTCATTTGCGTGTAGATGTGTACTTATTTTTTATTTACATTTTTCAGAACTGCCTGCAAACTGAAAAATCTGTTATTTGCACACCTCTGCTTGAAGATTCTGTCACTCTCTCCCTCATTTCCTCTTAAATTAGCCATTAACATGGTTGATCTTTAAATACCTTTTAGACAGTTGAACATACAGTGTGTAAAAGTAGTGAATTATTTGTAGCTTGCAAGTTTCTGTTGTTGTTACTTACTATCACCCCGACAAAGCAAAGGCCCAAGCTTGTAAGCTGCTTCAGAATTTAGTCGGTCTGTATCCGTAATAACAATTTCAGTTACTGGTAGATGCTCTTTATAAGAGAGGAATCCAGTATCATTTGCCCTGAAAAATTAAAATAGAAAACAAACATCTCCTAAATGTTTCTGATTAACAGTCACATAACAGAATTATATTGTCTTTTTAATGGACTTATTGAACTCCAAAAAATACATTTAGGACAAATTTTCAAAAGTTGTAGCTGTATGTTCAGGTAAGATGGGCGATTGTGTGAAAAATGGGAGCATACTTACAAATACTTCCATATTGACCTCATGATCAGTGAGAGCATTTAAATCTATTGCAGGCCTAAATGAGATCACAGAATCAAGTGGGCAGGCTTAGGGTTGTCATAATTTTCGTAAGCATGACATTTTATTTTCAACATAATTAGGTACTTAGTTAGCTGCCTTCCTAAACCTAGTGTGCATTTTCATGTGTCCGTAATTTTGTCTCATAAAGAAAGCAGTGTATCTATGATGGCTTGTTCTCTAATCATTAACAATTAAGATACTTTGAGAGTGTATCTTTTAATCATTTTGACATTATCTTCTATTTAATTTTATAAAGTTTAAAAAGCACACCAAAAAGACAACAAACCACAAAAGGACACAAAAATCAAAACAGAACTAAGCATGTAGAGTACAGAAATGACCAATATATATTTCTTAAATACTTCAGAGAGGGAGACAGGGTGGTCTAGTAGTTTGAGCACAGGACTGATAAGCAGAAGATCTTTTAACCTTAGGTAGGCTATTAACAACATACCTAAGCTATTAGTCAACTAATTTAGATAGGAGCAGGACTGGACCTTTGGATTTCATAAGTATTCAATACTGGCCATTGAAGTTGTTGGGAGCAGTTAGCTCAGCAATAACCTCTTTGGAAAATTCAGCCCTTTGATCCATTTCTAATTTACTGATGAACTATTTATCAGAATAAATATGTTAAGACTACATGCTACCTTAACTGACACAGAGACAAGGATCAGAAACAATCACAGCATCCACAGGAAGGATCAAGGGAATGTCTTGTGAAACACTCTTTGCTATTATCCTGAACTGTGTGAAAGTGCTAGATATGCTTCCCAACATGCAGACCATATCTCTCTGGGGATGTGATAAGCTTTTAGCTACCCATCTCTCCTAGAGTTCTATGGACTTGCACTGGAGGGGAGTGGAAAAGGTTTTGCTTGTAGAGCTGAGTGAAACTGATTCATTTTTCCACACCAAAGAAAAAAAAATCATACGAATTCTTCTGTCAATTTGCTTGGCATTATTTTGCACTCTAAAGGTGCAATCATTTGAGAAATATCAGCAGACTAAACCTTTTTTTGCTGTGAAGCATGAAAACTACAAAAGCATCTTTTGCATGCTTTTTTGGCCAGGAAGAGTAGCTCAATTTTTGAGTAGGACTGCAAAAATTCACTCAGGAAAAGTTGTTGTTTGCACACAAGCCATGTGCTACAGTGGCCTAAACCCAAGGCTGGGAATAAAGTGGTTTCAAATTCTCAATCTACCTATCCCAGTGAGTGGACTTCATAATACTTGATACTTACATAGAACTTTACAAACACTATTTACCTAAGGGATAAATAAATACAATTATCCCTATGCTATGGATATGTAAACAGAGTCAGAGGTTTTGACTTGCCCAATGACACACAAAAATAACCAAGTTTGGAAGCCAGGTGTGTTGACTGCTGTGGTCATGCCTAATCTACAATGACACAGTGTTCCCCGTTAAAGTTGAGTTTTTCAGACACATACGCTAACTTGGGGTGATTTAATTTTGGGTTCTTGACAGTTCCCTAGATCCTGCCTGTGTTACAGAGCAGAACTGAACTATTTCTGAAATACCCATGCCTCTCTGTGCCCAAAGCAGCATTGAGGTAAATTCCATTTTTTATAATGTATCATTCCAGAACAAGTGAAAATGCAAACATTGCATTGTAAATAAAAGATGCAGAAACATAATGCACATTTTGATAAATTGTCAATAAACTATTTTAATATACTTATGCAAATTATACTCAGTTGTTAAAATGGACACATACACTTTCCTAGTCTGTATCTATTTTGTCTTGTCTCTTTTATACAGCTGTATACAGCACATATGACAGGGATTAAATGTGCCCAAAGTGAGCAAGAATATATTGCACATATTAGAGACTACTCAAAATCCTGTCTCAAAATGTGTTTACTTATTTACATTTATTTGGCAGCTGGGGAACATAAGTTCTCTATATTTTTGTATGGCACAGTAATTGGGAAATTCTGCGCATTTGTTTAAGCTCTGTAATAGAAAGAAAATAGCAGATATTACCATGTGAGGAATTCATTGAAGATGCACATTCTTTGTGTTTCTAAGTACATTTGTAAATCTATGCAAACTGTACAAGGTTGTGACTAACCCTTCATTTCTGCATCTCCCAACTTTCCTAACCAGCGCCCCCTCTTTGGAGTATCAAAATTTCCAACCCAAGCCCACTAGCTGTTCATTTGAAGGAGGGCAGAGTGCCTATTTTGAGGACAATGGGATCCGTGGATTCATATTTTATACAGCAAGGATAACTGTCTTCTCTCTGCCTCACATTCTCTATCCCAGTGCCAGGAGGAACCACACCCATGTTCCCCATTTTCATGGTACTCTCTGTGACACTGCACCCCATATTCTTCATAGTGATATTATGCTATGATTATAGCGTAATTGTGATGTATTTTATGCAAGATAAGTCATGTGAGGTGTCATTGGAAAAGTTATGATTTGCCAAATATGATTATCCTATTTGTATGCATGTATCATTTTTGTATCTGAAGTTATGCATACTGACTATGTATCTGCACTTCAAAAGTGGTTACACTTGGGTAATGCCCACTAGACAAGATGCTTTCAGTTTAGATAGTGGGTGGGTATTATTCAGGCAATGGGACATTAGAAAAAACAATAGGCCTTAGGAGAAGCTTATGTTCCACCTGGTAAGCCTTCCTGAGAACACTCCAGAAAGGTTGTAAGTAATGGTTACTATGACTCTACAAAGACATGTGACCAGGCCACATGATGCTGGACTCCATTTTAGGATGTCAGTATTTTTCCACGGACTGGTCTGGGAACCGAGTTTTAAAACAAAGTGTTCCTGCCATGTGCTAAAGTTATATAAGGCAGGGAGTGACATCAGGTGTGGTTCTTCACTCCCCACAAAAGAGGATTCCTGGAAAACACCTGAGGAACAAAGACTGAACTGGCAGAAGTGCTGAACCCAGGCTAAAGGGATTTCTAGCCTGTGTATGAAACACCTGGGGATTCTAAGCTGCAAAGCAACTGTAGCTTGTGCCTTAAGAATCTACAAGTCTGCCTGTACCATCAGTTACATACCCAATCTATTTAGTATATTAAGCTTAGTTTACCTAGCAAAGAAACAAAAACGCAATCTGATTTGTTCTGTTTGCTCACTTATGATCATTTGGGGTACAGAAGGGTGCTCTGGGGCTACTGTGGGGAGAGAGGACTCCCCCCAGCACTCTCTCCCCGCAGCAGCACCTGGGCTGGGGGGAGAGGCGCCTCTCCCCGCTGCAGGAGCTCTGGGGCTGGGGCTGCATGATAGGTGCCTCTCCCCCAGCCCCAGCAGGTCCAGGCCGGGGGAGGGCTTCCCAGGCTGCGCCTGGAGCCACCCCAGTGCTCCTGGGCCCAATCTGGCTACGGCTGGGTCCGGGCCACTCTGGCCGTGGCAGGTCCGGGCTGCAGGGTGAGTTGGGGCTGAGGGAGGGGCGCCCCTCCCACGGCAGGTTGGGGGCCGGGCTAAGTGGGGTGCCTCCCCCTGCCATGGCAGGTCCCTGGGCGGGTTCCCTAAGCGCCTGCGCGGTGCTAAATAGGCTGCTGCGTGACCGTGCAGCTTACAGATAACTTAGGTCACTACCTGGGTGAATGCTGGTGAAAGTGCAGGCTGGAGGGCGTTGCAGCTTGTTACAGCAGTATAGTGTGAAAAGAGCCCAGGTTGGTGGGTCAGAGGGCTCAGTGATACCCCAGTTCCAGGTGACACCCCAGGGAGATTTTCCCACTGTTTTGGAGCCAGATAGGACTTCTAAGTTCAGAACATTTACCGTACCTCATTCATAGTAGTCCAGAAAATTGATGTCTTTTGAAATTTTCTTTAGTGTATTTCCCTTCCTAACATGAACATTTTGACCAGGATACTCAGAAGTGATTAGTGATTTTGGATGCCTCAGATTTTAGCTGCTTGACTTCAGACACCATCAACAGGTCGGAATCTCAGAGGGTGGCACTTCTGAAAATCAGGCCTCTTTAAGATGTCTCAGTCTGGGAACCCAAAATTGAAGACCTCAAATTCACTAGTAATTTTTGAAAATCTTGTTCTTTCTAACTTTAAAAATGCTGTAAAACAAAAGGCCTTAGCAATAATATGTTTAGGCCAAGGTTTTCAAAATTGAGTGCCTAAAGTTAAGCTCCTAAATCCACATTAGATATCTAAATAAGTGGCTTCATTTTAAAATATGCTGGGTAACAAGCAGCTGTCATTGAATTGAGTAGGACCCACTGGTTGCTTGGCCATACTGTGTAAGAATGAAACATCATGGTCCACTATAGACTCCCAAATGTGTAAAAAGCATGAAGACTTCAGCAAGAATGTAAATGTTCACACACCACTGACACAAGCATAACTATAACACAAATCTGTGTGCATGCAATGCCTGCTCAGTACATCTGTTTTGTATTGATTAAACATACTTAAGAAGTTCCATTTATAGGATTTTTTTTCATTTAAATTTTCCTAACTTCTGTAAATACCTAACTAAAATAGACTAGAATTGTTACTGAAACAGAACACTAAATCCAACCCTCTACCGCAAACTTTGGAGAAGTCTTAACTCTGATTCAGATCTAGTTTCATGGCTTCAGCTCATATCTAATTTGTACAGTATTTGAACTGGTGATAAATGATGCAAGGTGAATACAGAGTTTAGAAAAATGAAAATAAGAAAGAAAAACTTGTAGCACCTTAGAGACTAACAAATTTATTTCAGCATAAGCTTTCGTGGGTTAGTACCCACTTCATCGGATGCATGGAATGAAACATTCCATGCATCCGATGAAGTGGGTACTAACCCACGAAAGCTTATGCTGAAATAAATTTGTTAGTCTCTAAGGTGCTACAAGTTTTTCTTTCTTATTTTCATTTTGCTGACACAGACTAACACGGCTACTACACTGAAACAGAGTTTAGAGTTCAGCTGTAGCCTGCCGAGCTAGTCAGAACTCTGTGAAATCCCTATTATGCTGAAGTCAATTGCAAAATTCCCATTGACTGCAATGAGGCCAGGATTTTACCCTCTAAATTCTTAGATAAAGAATCTAGTGGAGTTTATTAAAGAACACTACTAAACTTAAAGGCATAGTGAAAAAGGATCATAAAAAATCTTCAATATGTGAAATGAATGCTCTGCTCAACGAAAACATAGTTTAAATCCAATTAGCTTCAATATTTTAATGACTGAAATACATACCAAATGTAAGCCTTTAGCCGCTGGCAAAACAAGCAATTTACTGAAAATTGGACAGTCTAAATATAAAAATATATCATCCCCAAATAGTAACTAAATACAAGAAATCAAAGCAAAACATTATATATTTACCCCTTAATTTAGCTAATTATGGTGAGAAATCATATTTTGAACTGGGGGTAGCGGCATATCTTGCAGGTTTGTGTGTTTTTGTTCCCAATAGCACTGCTTGTTCATAGCTGCTAAATCCTATATACTTGTTGAGTTTGTTTTTCAACAGCAAAGAATTGAGCACAAGCAAACAATACAAAAATCACCATTCATTTCTGTCGGCATCGCAGTTGCAGTAATGCTGGGAATCAATGCAGCTCCCCTCTAATCCACAAGCACATTTTTGAACATCAGGCAAGGATCCTCCCCAGTAAGTTTGTGTTTCATTGGTTCTTCCAACCCACCAGCTCAATGGAATCCCATCTAAAAGACAGGTTAGAGGAAAATTAATATCTGATCCCAGTTCCTGCTCCTCCCAATTTCCCTCACCCAAACAAATTTCCAAGCATTACGGAAAAAAACAATTTTAAAACATGACCGCATTTCTTTAAAAATGCTGACCAATTATTCATTTTAATATTTCATTATCAGGGATTAAATGATAGTCACAGCTTTTTGCTTACATTAGTGGAAAAGAGATCTGGTAGTCCTTGCTCAGTCAGGCATGATATTAGAATCATTTATCTTAAGCAGTCCATTTATGTACTTTCTTTGAAAATAGCACATGAAAAAAGAGATGCCGTCACCCTAAAAATCAAGTTAATTTATACTCTGAGGCAAAGATCAATTTGAGATCATGGAAATACCAGTGAGGAAATGAGAAGAGTAAAAAGCATTATAAATGGATTCATTTCATTACTGAGAATACTAAACACACCTTTGCTGCATATTAAGCATCTGGCTTAGTACTACTGGGTGGTGAGAATCAGAAATGTCAGTAGTCATGAGTTAGATCACGCACAACAGCTGCAGAATTTATGTAGTCTGAGACTGTAGAAATCATGTTAATGGTTATGCTACATAACCTAGTTGATGTATCCAGTGACTAACTGCAAAGTTTCTCAGATCCTATTATATCTCTGTGCAATGCACCCATTCAGCATTGACTATAGTAAAATGATAGAGCTGGATGTCTTCTTAATTCTGCAGTACTGCACATTAAGTTTAAAGATTCTGCCAAGTAACCAGAGCAGTAAAAGCACAAAATATACAGAAAAATATAATTGCTAACAGATATGAAGCATGAAGGTAATCCATCGTAAATGAGAGTGAAGAAAGGTGAAAGATTAAATGAATCCAAAGTCAGGGCATGAGAGGAAACAAGTGCAGTCAAATGGTATGGTGCCTCATAGAGGCACTTGGTTTGTGTGTTGCTGAAGCTCTCAAGTTTTCAGCAGTGGGCCCACACCAGCTTCAACTTTACTTGCAACTGCCATGGCTTATTATAACTCACTGTTAGATAAGACCTCTGTTATGCTTACAATCTCTCAGCTCGTAAACATATTGACTGAATTCATTACCACACAACTGCCAGCCCAGCAGGCCTAAAAAAAAAATGAGAACAGTTCCTAGAAAAGTCAGACATGCTCAGTGGCATCAATGTCTAGCATCGGTATTTGTGTTTTCAGCCCATGACACAGGGAAGAAAAGCTAGAGAAGGTTTATACATTATTTATGAGACAGCACCTTAAAAAATAAACAAAACAAAGCATACATATATAAAACCAGGATATTTCTCCTGTTTCAACAGCTCAGAAACTGTGGTTCTGTAGTTGTGAGTGAATGTTCCTGCTCTTTAACTGGGGACACTGGACTATCTTTAAAAACAATCCTGACACATTTGTTTGCATACTAGCGTAAGGGCCGGGTGTGGTGGTGCGCGCCTGTAATCCCAGCTGCTTGGGAGGCTGCGGTTGGCGGATCGCTCAGGACTTCTAGGCTGCTGTGCGCTATGTCAATCGGGTGTCCGGTGCTACTGATAGCTTGGCCGGCGGGTAGTTGGAGGACTGGCTAGAACAACGCATCCGATGTGTTGTGATCGGCGCTCTCTCTGTGAGGGCTGATGGACTGATCAGTGACAAGCGTGAGAGCAGTATAGCTACTAAAGGACCAAAGTGATTAGCTAGCTCTGCTGTGGCAGTGAATATTGTTAATCAAAATGGGGGGGAGGAGGGAGGATTTGATGCAGCTTCTTCAAAATGAACATACAAAATTATTAGCATAGCAATTCTTCATTGGAATCATTTATATGCTCTGCATAGGGAAGACTGAGTGCAATGCATTCCTAAGAATTGTTCCAATAAAAATGACTTTTTATACTACATGTCCCAAAATTATTTCACATAACTATCATCAAATGCTGCACTTGTCAGACATGCCCAGTGGAGATTATGGATCACAGTAGTGAGAGGGATAAAATTATGTGGACAATTTGATAATGTACTTATTTGAATTTCAAAGTCTTATCTTGTATTGTGTTCATATTGTTCAATGAAAGAGAACAAGCTATATTTTTCTGCAAGATGTTATTTGGATTTTGTTTAAATGTCAAGAATGCTATAGTAGTTAGCTATATGTGACTGAATTCTTTTATTTGGTAATTCTAATGATCCAAGGAAATGCACACACAAAATGCATTCAGTCAGGGAATGAACAGTTATGATCTTAAATAGGACAATGTTTGATTCAGAGTGCAATAAAAATAGCTAATTTGAGAAGATACATGC
Source organism: Macrochelys suwanniensis (assembly GCA_033296515.1). Taxonomy (NCBI): domain Eukaryota; kingdom Metazoa; phylum Chordata; order Testudines; family Chelydridae; genus Macrochelys; species Macrochelys suwanniensis. Next base: position 47,630,162 of record CM065780.1, read on the forward strand.
TAAAATTGCAATCAGGTTGATTGAATTTTGCCTCCCTAAAACTCACCCTGTATTTTCAGTTTGCTATAGTATTCGTCTTCACTTCTCAACATATATTCAAAACACTTGGGGAATGTATGATCCTCCCGCAAGAGTCATTATCCTTGTACTGTTCTGCAGCAGAAATATACGTGACAACAGAGGAGTCCTCTGTGGATAAGAATCCTGGGAATAAAAAGCCAAACGGCAACCAGAGGAAACACAGCTCCTACAAGGAGCTTCTTTGCTGACTGTAGCCGACAAGAAACTCATTGGAAGTTTCAAAAGGCAGTGGTTAGTCAGAGGAGGATGATCACATACCAATGTGGTGGCTGACTTGGGCTCCATCCTGCAACCACAGACCTTAGGGACCAAACTCTTCAAGAGTCTTGCACTAGCGAGCTGACAGTCAGGAGTGGAAATCCTGGCTGATGGCATCTTTAGAGACATACCAACACTTGGCAGCAGCTTGGTGACATGAAATTAGTAGACAGTCTCCATTTAGTATCTAAACAAAACCAGAGTCCAAAGTCCTCTGAACTTTGTAGGTTATGAAATCTGATCCTGGTTCTAAATGTAAATGTTGATGCTCTCCCCTATATCTGTAATAGACTGCACAAAACCGAACTTTGTTGGAGTTCTAAAGTCAGCATCGGGGCAGTGCTGGTTTGCTTTAATCCCTCTCCCGCATAACCCCCTGGTAGCAGCTGCCGCCCTCTGTACGTCCAGCTCTGAAGGCAGAGCAGAGAGAGCAGCGGCTGTTGGCCAGGCACCCAGCTCCAGTAGCAGCACAGGAGTAACCCTGGGCAGCGGACAGGGGTGTCGGAGAACAGGGGTGCAGTTCCCAGGGCAGGCGGAGAATCTAGGGCTCCCCACAGCGGCCTGACTGACCCATTCCAACCTGGGCTCTTGGGCCCTACCCGCCCCAAAGTCGCTGCTCCCCAAGGGCTCTGCTGGTCCCAGAACCGGTCCCCACACCTGGGTTGCTCTTACTGCCAGTAAGCAGCCAGCACCATGCACTGCCTAGCTCTGACTTTCAGATTCTGACCTGGTCAGGGGGTGCAACTGCAGGGGTCGGGAGATGAGGCCCACCTCAGCCCTCTCCCTGCCATAAAGAGGCTGGGCACCATCCCGGTGAGCATGGTCTCATTTCTAATTCTTGATGGTCACTAATTCTAATTCTTTATCACTAGTAATGTGCACAACTCAAAAGATGCAGAGTTTATTTAAGATAAGCATGTAAAAGTTTGTATGATTATCTGATCTATCCAAATCTTGTGTGTCTACAAACTAGACTGTATAGGTCTAGAGATAAGTCCTCAACCCACCATCTGTCTGCTTTCTGCTAGAGAGTACATAATTGGAGCAATGTATATGCTGACAATCCCTGAGTTACACAGGGGGCTTATGATTTAGATTCACCCTCCCCACACTTTTCTGAGTTCAGCTCAGGCAGATATGAAGATCTGGGCCCAAGACAACAGGCCTCCTCACTATATTTCTGTTACTTTCTGTTTCCCAGGAGATCAGAAATAAAAACAGTCCGCTCCATGAATGCAGAAGTGAGGGGAGGAAAAGTTAACATAACCCGTAAAAAAATAATAAAAAGTTGGGTTTGGGTTGGTTTGAAGGAAGGGTGAAGTACAAATTGATGCTCATTTTTATGGAAGCTGTTAGTTCATCCCTAGTGTCTGCATCACAAAAAACAACTACAACAACTGGTACTTCTATGAGTAATCTCAGTACAGAAATCAAAGACCGAATGGGCTTGGAGGCTGACCTACCCTCTCACCTGTAGAAATGTCCTTTCCAGAATAGAGTGAAAGTGCATTGTGTAGAAACATGGGAAACTTTATCTGATATTGTTCTTGTTGGCACTGTTACAACTGACTTTAAAGAGCCCTACAAATTCTGCAAAACACTTTCTCGCTGAGTTTTACTACTTCTAGCATGAAAAGATTTAAAATGAGACAGGGTCTAATACGACCAAATGTTTTCACTGTATTAACTTGCTGATAAAACATATATATGTAACCCTCACCAACCCTGAATACTAATATATAGAATCCTAGAGTCTCAGTGGGATTGTTCTTTTTCCCTTCTGTACCTGTCTTTCAGTCTTGAATTTTTGCTCAGCAAATGTGTCTAGCAAACACTTTCATCTCTCACAGTCGTCTTAAAATTGTCAGTTCTGAAATGACTATATTAATCCTAGCAATCCTAACTGAAATTTAAGTCAGACATTTAGGAAATCTAATTGGGCATGATCCTGCATTCAATCCTTCAATATGATTTATTCCCCCTGAAGTCAGTGGGAATTATGCAAGTGTGTGAAGAGAGGGGCACCTTTTGGGTACTTTGCTATCAGATTAGAAATGTTTGGCCGTTTGGTCAAGAAGAGATTCTGAGTTAAGATATGTAACTTCTTTGTACTGTACTCCCTGGCAGGGCCGGCTCCAGGCACCAGACGGCCAAGTGCGTGCTTGGGGCGGCGCCCCGTAGGGGGCGGCAGTCCGGGGATTCTGGGGCGGGTTTTTTTTTATTATTATTATTATTTCACTTTGGCAACGGCCATTTTTTTTTGCTTTAGCTGTTTTTTTGGGGTTTTTTTGCTTGGGGCAGCCAAAAAGCTGGAGCCGGCTCTGCTCCCTGGTGATCACTGTAGTAGTATTCATATAAAACATACCGTGAGTCAGATGCCTGTATACCATGGAGTTGTGGCTCTGTATGTCAGAAAGGGGGTTGGGAGAGAGCGGCAGCACTTTAACGTCATTCCCCTTCCCCATCGGTGGCCCTGCCGGTACAGACCCTACCAGCAGGCAGGGCCAGCGCTTCCATTAGGCGACCCTAGGCGGTCGCCTAGGGCACTGGCATTTTGGGGGCGGCAACTCCCGGCGGCAGCTACTGGCACCGGCGGAGGTGAGCCGGCCGCCGCGGGTGGGAGGCTGCCCCGGCTCCTGGGTTAGCTGCCGTGTGGTGGGGGGGGGAAGTGGTTGCTGGCCGCCACAGGCTGGGGAGGTGGGAGGCTGCCCTGGCCCGTGGGTTAGCTGCTGCGCGGGGGGCGGGGAGGCTGCCGAGGCCCACGGGCGGGGGTTCGGCCGCAGCTGGGGGTGGGGAGCCAATGCCGCCCGTGGGCGGGGGGCTGCCTTGCAGGGATAGGGAGCTGGCTGCCGCGGGTGGGGAGGTGTTAGCCGACGCGGGCTGGGGGGTTAGCCGCCACTGGGGGGATGGGGGGCTGGCTGCCACGGGGGGGGGGGGGGGAGGGCGGGCGGCGTTAGCTGGGCGAGGAGGAGCGGGGGTGCAGTGCTGGTGCAAGGAAGTTTCGCCTATGGCCGGTAGAGTCCGTACTGGCAAGGCTGCCGACGGGGAAGGGGCAGCAATGTTAAAGTCACTCCCCTTCCCTGTCAGTGGCCCTGACGGTACGGACTCTACCGGCAGGACCACCGAGGGGGGAGGCAAAAGGGGCAGGGATTTTAAAGGGGTGGAGCTGGCCCCCCCGTACTGGTAAGCCTTTCAACTTACTTTCACCCCTGGAGTTAATGCCTCTCTCAGCAGAAATTCATTGCATTCCCTAACCTCTTTGAAGGGAGGGTAGGATGCAGAGAGGAAAGCTAATGTCTGCTTAGCTCTTGATAGCCATTCTGCTAAGAGTAGAGCTCACAGAGCATAGAGGAATGACCAGTTTTCTGCTGTAGCACCATTAAATCCCTTGATAGGAGAATGGCAAGTGAGGTCTGTGACATGAGTCTCAGAATTTCTAGTGGACTATTCACATCTCACAGATTTTTGTGACAGAGAGACAATTGAAGCTTGATTTGCAACATCTACATATCAACAAAGGAAGAACGAATATAATCTTTCTTTTCAAGTTATTTTTTAAAATTTAGAATACATTTTCAAAATTAAAATCAACTGAATGGATTGCACTCTACCTGGTGAGAATTAAAATAAGACTTGAACATGACAATCTAGTTATGATTTTTGTTAAGATTTCTTTAACTACATCAGGAGGGCCTGTAATTTCCTTCATAAAACAATAACTTTTTTCCTATCTTTTCAGCATTTTACTTTAGGTCTCTTCTGTGCTTGTGTATTTTGGACACTGGCATATTAATGTCTGTGCTACTTTACCGCATGCCATTTGCAAATTCAACCACTACATGATGCACAGTATCTGAGAGACTTCAGATGATATTTATGCAGTGTATTGTGCTCCTTTTACCAAATTTTTGCCCAATATTTAACCATTTTTTGACTAAAATCTAAAAATCCCCTGGAAGCAAGCCAGGAAAGGCTTTGTTATAATTTCTTTTAAATTGCAGGTTTGAGGAAGACATTGGTTTTGAAAGTAGTTTATGCTTTGAATGAAGCTCATTATGAACTGACTTGGTTTTTTTCTGGTTCAAATACCACTCAGCAACTTGTAGATTTGGGATTTGTTTGCTAGATATTTAAGATTTTACAAATCTCAGTGGCAAAATTCCATAACCTTGGCAAAATTAAATATCTATAGTATCATGAAACATAGTAAGCTTTATCTGCTTTACTTACCTCGCTTATTTAAAAGCCTTGACTTTTTGCAGTGGTAAGCAAGCTCCTGTTCACAGTGTTCTGCATAGTTAATTGTAGCCTGAAGCTGTTCCAGGGTGGCAGTGTACTTGAAGAACACAGTATCTGGGTTCTCTCGATTAGCATTTTTGACTCTGGTTAAGTCCGTATTGTTGTGCTGTATAATTGTCCAAGTCGTATCTTACAAAACCAGGAGGAAAAAAAGTAATGTAGAATGTAAAATAGCTGCAAAAGTTAGCAATGGAAATAAAATGTGCAGTGAAGTACACCTGGGAGAAAGGTGAGATTTCCTGTTCATTTGGGGATGTGAAAAGGAACACAAAATGTCTGGGCAAAACGTTCTACAGTTGAATACATTTGATAAGTTCCAAACCATAGTGCCAATTCTGCCTTCTGACATGAGCATGAATGAACCCAAACACCTTCGAAGTAATTTGTTATAACTAACTGTGTGTCAGAGCAGGGGAGTTTAGACATAGGTCTGAATTCCAACATCCCCTAAATTCAAGGGGGTTTGTAGCCAAAACACCTGAATTGGATAAATTATTATATATCTTATGCAGGACTCTGCACAGTTTCACAAAGGAGGTAGATTGACTGAAGAGCCAGAAGCAATGAAACGGAATGAGCAGTTGTACCATGCACAACACAGTCTTTTTACTTGCACATTATTTATAGCTCCAGGACCTGACTTCATATGAGCAAAGAATCATAGCAATTAGAGAAAATAGAAAAAGAACTATTAGCTCATCTAGCTCCCTTATCTGCCGGTGTAGGAAATCCAGTTTTTTGAATACCCACATCCTGAACTTTGGATGCTATACTTTGAGCATACAGATTCTTATGTTTAATATACATACTAGTTCATTTTAAAAATGTAATTGGAATTTATGCTGATTGTTGTTTCTACACATTCATCCATCCTCTGCACCCTCCTCTGATATGAATTCCCTCAATTTAGTAAAGAAAACACCTTTCAGAGTACTGAGAAGGGCCTGAGCTGATCAGTTATGCCATTTTGTCATCTAGTTCTATGCTTCCAATGAAAGAAAAGTGACATGCCTGTACAGTTCATATTAGCTAGCCACTTTCACTATGAGGCATTTAGATGCATGTACCATTACATTCTAATAACTCAAAACTTTCTCAAGAAGAGGTATAGTTAAAGCAAGTGGATGTGGAAGCTACAAGAAATTTTTTTTGAAGGTAAGAGGAAAATAATCTTGTCATGTTATCTTCAGATAGGCCTGTAGTATTCTAACAATATCTTCCCTTGTCTTATATTGTTGCACTTTCTATAAATGCTTAAAGGATGCACATCTATTTTTTATTAATGAAACATAGTCTTCATTCAAATGTATTAGGTATATAATAATCAGGTGCTGATTGAGTATATACTAGTGTCCTCTTGGCCTTGAAAGTAATTTTTTTTATAGCTATCCTTGGATGTGAGCAGGGGAGTTTGGACATGGATCCAATCTGAACAGCCCCTAAATTGAAGAAATTTTTATCCAGTTTTCCAGATGAGGCCCATCTTTAGTTCAAATGCTTTCCAGAGAGAATTACTCCTGGAAGTCCCCATAGGGCAATGTGGATCACAACAGCACCTTATATAGGCTGCAGTTAAATGGAATGATCTAGCCCATTTAACTGATTTGATTTGTAAATTTGATTGTAAGACTTTCAAGACAGAGATTTTGCCTTCCTGTGTGTTTATATAGTGCCTGGTATAACAGGTGGCCCTCAATTCTAACTGGAAACTTTGGACACTACCTCAATAAAAAGAACAACAACAACAATACACTATAAAAGCCACAAGTAATCTTATATCACCTGGATTGATCTGAAGTCATACTTTCTGTATTTTTAAGAAAGGGTCTATGATTAACTGAGACAAGAAGAATGCAAATATTACCAAAATATTTCCAAAAATATTGCTAAAATTGCTTGTATCTTATGTGTTATTATGTCAGTTGATAGATTCTTGTGCAATCTATTAGCAAGAAAACGCCAAATGATCTTTCTGAATAGTGAAAAATGCCTTTCAATATCATCATACTGGAAAAAAATGGTAGTAAGGATATATCTATATTGATTTCAAGCCATCTATTGGTGCATGATGTACTGCATGTCCACAGAGTGACACCTGTATGTTCCTGTAAATGTAAGACATATAACTTTTTCCTGTAATATGGACTCTTTCCAACTTGCACCCCTCTATTGTACAAAGGGGAGAAATCGGGAACATCAAGAACATTTCAAGAATATTTATATTCATCTTACATTAATCATTGTAAGACTGATCTCTGGTTTCACAATAGTTGTGTCAGGAAAGCAGCTCTACTTAGAAATTGTAAAATACCTGGTAAAAGTTGCAGCAAATAAATTAAATGACCTTAATGTTACAAAATAGATATAATAAAATCATATCTTTTATAATCCACCGGTGGCAACAGGGTAATGCTCTGGTTTGCTTGTGCTTTGAGAAGTTATAAAAGACAATTTTCAGCCACACTAACAAAACACAGGGAACACAAAGAGTCCGACCGGTCATGACTATAGCACAGGTGACCAGGAGAGAAAGCCTTATACACACCACAGAAATGGTAAGGACAATAGCAATCACTGTGATTGGAGAATGCAGACTCCCTCCTTCATGTTCCCCTATGAATGGTGATTTGCTTTAAACAGGGGCTGGAGATAAGGCAGCACACTGTTTCATTTATAGAATGACGCAGCTTGCACATTCCCTTCTGTGCACTGGGGAGACACGGACTGGGATTGTGCCCTCAGCTGGCCCTATTAAGATCTGTACAATCTAACCCAAATATCTAAATCTATTTTTTGAGAATAAAGATGAGTGAACTAGTTGCTTCTTAAATCTGATTTGTGTCAGCTGAGTCAAATTCAGAATCAGCAGTTCAGCATACTGTTGGGACTTTATACCCAATTTAATTCTAGAAGACATTGGAAATGTTAATCGCCCTCTGTCCTTGCTGGCTTTGCACCTTCTGTAAGAGCTCACTGCTGTAGTCTTAACCATTTTGTTCACACTGAACATATTTGTAGGCTTCAATTCTCCTTGGGCTTTAATCAATATTTTCCTTCCAACTCTAACAGTTCAGCAGACCTGTGCCCCCTGTACTGTATTTCCTATATTTCTTGCAAACTGGGTATGACTGACACTAAAGGGAAATTTAGAATAAGAAAAGAACTACCGGTAGTAATCACCTAGAGGATAAGGATGTAGCAAAAAGCCTATGGGAAGCATCCAGATGCCTATTAAACAAATATTGAACTTAAATTAATCTATATATTCAGATTTATTACCAATACTTGTAAATGTTTTGCTAGAAGAAAGGATTCACGCTAGTGCTGTTGGAAAACAGGGAGCTAAAAGTGAGAGCAAGTTCAGAGCTATTTTTTCTACACAGCTCATAGCAAATGGAAAGAATAAGAGAGAAACAAGGCAGCTGTTACATCTACTTCTACACCTCCAGAAGGAGCGAGACTAAAAGAACAATATTTCTGAAAAAAAGTTTTGTCATCTTGATTGGCTCTTTGGACCCAAGGCTTATGATTTTGAAATTGACCTCTAAGAACCATAGAGGGAAAGGAACCTCCCTCCCAGCTGCCAAAGAATAAAGCCACATGAATGTCAATAGCAAGGCAGCACTGCAAGAAATGCGGGCATCTGCCTTCATGGCCTCTGGTGGGAAAAGGGAATACCAGTCATGAGGAAACTGGGAAGAAGACAAATACAGTAGATTCATCCTGTCAGGCTGCATCTCTAGATGAAGAACGGATCAATGAGATTTGCTTAATGTGTTGAATAAAGAGTGACTGATAAAAGCACTAGCAGCTGTTCATGGATACACAAGGAAGGATAAATCAGACCCTAAGCTGTGCCTCGGAGAGTTGGTTTCCTCCTGATACTGTTTAAGGACACTGGAGTCTTTCTATCATGAGCTTCTCTTTTAGTTCAACCTCATATTAATTAACAATGTAGCTAGCACTCTCTGATTTCTCTTTTTAGGGGCCAGATAGTTATATTGGTGATCTCACTAATTGCTAATCCAAAGTACGTTACCAATATCAGTCAGACGGCTTTCTCAAAAAATCAAAGAACAGTCTTTGTTTTTTTCAGGCAGAGCTAGTGGTTGAGGTTTTCAGCGTTATCTAAATCCTGGCCACACTGACATCAAGGAAGTTTCACATTCACCTTCCATTATTTTGATGGAAGATATGTGTAAAGCCCCCTACACTGTTTTGAAAACCTCAGCAAGTGGCTTTGCTTAGAGGTAGATTTCTATCAGTCCTTCAAGAAATAAACAAGATTATTACAGATCAGTAAAATATCTCTTTATTTTCCCTCAATGTAACTATGTTACATATAAAAAAAATCCAACTATGTTCAAAGAATATTAGTATGGTTGAAAAATCAAGCACTCAAAGTTTCAAAAGTATCAGAAATAAAGTTGCTCATGTAAACTGCCTTAAAATTTAGGTTATGTAAAAATATATTGTTATAAAACATGAGACCAAAATAAATGTTTCTATTAATTTTTCCTATTGTTGCCAAAATAAACAGTTCGTTTTTTAAAAAAAGTTACCCTGAATTGCTTGTAACCCTAACACTGTAATATTGGGAGTGTCCTGGAAAAACGTTAAAGTGAAAATTGCTAAAAAAAAAAGACCATAAATAAAAATAAAACTAATTAAAACTAAAAGAACACAGCATAAAAGTAAAAAGCATATTAGATGTTGAACTAATTCAGCATCTACACTCTGTGGTTAATTGCAGACACACATAACACTAGGCACAGTTAAAATCAATTGGATGTCTAAATACCTTACTGATCCACTAACTGGGGGTGCAAATAAAAGGGTGAACAAAATAAGGCCATATTTTGAAAATGAGACTATATGAGTCCAATTAGTTAAACCAGCTCTACCCAAAACAATTACAAGTAATATACAATTCGAAAGAGAAGGTTTCATATCAGTATTCTTCCCACCAAGTCAAGGTCAACTCTGAATTACATTTTTTCATAAGGGTAGGGGAAAAAATTCAATAATTTCCCCTCAGAAAATTCACTTATATCTCAGTTTCTTAAACGCCTGCAGAGAAGTAAGATCTAACTTCATGAAACTAAAACTGTGCAGAAAATGAACTAGTCTGAAATACTCCACAAATAGGGTATATGTCCCATTTATGCGGAGCACAACAGGAACCTAGTGTTAGCTTCACAGTCTTGAGTCTTATTCTAATTTCTCTGGTTAATTCTTTGTCCAATATTCTGAGCTGAGGGGTCACCTTCATTTTGCTGTATACATGTACATTAAACTCTTGAGCTACAAAACTTCCTACTTTGCTTTGATATAATGAGCATGCATACAACGCAGCTGTGAGTTAAGGAAGTTTATCATCTCACCTGTCATATTGCAGTATACAAGAAATGGTCCCAAGGGGCCACTTCCATCTGAATCGATATAGTAAAAGCCTGAAGTGTTCCCTCTGTGCATATAGGCTTCACATGATTGCTCATAGATGGCTGTAAAAGAACATCTTCCATCACAAATATAATGGCATCATTTTACTTTTTATTTGGGGCAAGGAAAAAATGTGGGAAGTTGAACAATACGACATGCATTCAAAGATGAGGAAAACAGGGGAAGTCACACAGTAAAAAACGGTACTATTATTTGCATTGGCAAACAGAATTTCATTTCACTGGGGAAAAAATTTGAATGGGTGTTTTTATGGATTTGCTTTTTGCTTCCTAAATTAGGGGGTCTTAGAGAGTGACAAATGGCTATGGAAACCAATCATTTAAGGTCAAAATGAGTAATATTTAGCAACTGGCTAAATTATGAGAAACTTGGAAACTGAACATTAACCTTTTTAATTTAATCAGATCTCCATACAATTTGGCATGGGTATAGTATTTCCAGCAGTTCCAATTGAAGTACATATTTTCTGACATTTTTTACTCATGCTTTTGGCTGCTGGGAAGAGCTTGTTTCATCCTCTGTTGTTTTCAATATCAGGGTAAACTTGTTGTCAAAGTCTGCAGTCCAAGAGTAAATAAGCAGCACAGAGAAACTTTTGGCTCTTCAACCCCACATAATATTGATTTTACACCATTCAAGAGGTAGCGATCTGCGAAGGCTTTATATGACCAAACCTTTGGAAACTGGACTTATGAATCCAGCTCTATAATTAAATGGCAACAAACTACTAAGTAAAGTAATATTGCTGGGTAATAATTGCACCTCTAAAGTGCATCAGTTAAACCTTCTTAAATTATCCATTGCTATCTAGTACAGTTATCCAATTAACTGCTTTTTTAAAACCTTGAATGTACTTTGTCAGAAAGAAACTTGCCTTAACAAACAAAGAGACAAGGTGGATGAGATGATATCTTTTATTGGACCAACTTCTGTTGATGAGAGAAACAAGCTTTTGCTCTTGCACAGAGCTGTTCAGTTCTGAAGAAGAGCCATCCGTAAGCACGAAAACTTGTCTCTCTCACCAACAGAAGTGGGTCCAATAAGAGATATTACCTCACTCACATTGTCTCTCTAATATCCTGGGACCAACATGGCTGCAATAACACTGCATACTTAAAAAAAAGACATTTATAAAAAGAATACACGAAACAAAAACAAAGAACACACTTTTCAATTTCCTGTATAAATGAGAACACAACACAGTATGAATTATGAACACTGAAGGAGGCTTTTATCCAAAACATTTGTCTACTTAAGCTCATTTTATTCAGATTTACAACTGGGTATATTATTACACAAAATAAGGTAACATTCTTGAAAAGTGCTAGGATTGACAGCACTGGTAGCTAAAAATCTAATGTTAATCCACAGAGCAGGTTCAGCAGAGACAGAAACAATGTAAGCTTCCCTGATGTCTGATCCCTGAACTGGCATAGAAAACTGCTAGGCCAATCTACTTGTGTATTTGGTCTTTTACACCTCTATCAAATAGGGTTCCACAAAGTAAATTATGACGGTAGTTCTGTTATATAAAGATCTACTTGGTATGACAGTCTGAGAGCACTAATTTTAAGGCTGCCCAAACTGCTTCATGTAGTAACAACTTTCAGGGCCTGATTCAACTCCCATTCAAGCTAATGAAAAGCCTCCCAAACAAAGAACCTGGGGTGTGACGAGTGCCATTTTTGTCCAGTTCTTTTGCTGATGCATTACAATATGATCAGTCATATTGGATTGGGTCCATAATACTGAATTATAAAGAAAGGAAAATAAACATCTTCATTAGCTAAAGATTACTAAATGGACCATTTTTGCCGCTGCTGGAATATCCAGTAGACACAGTCAAGGTCGCTCACAAGTTTCAAATTATAGCTCCTTAGGGTGAAGAGCCTTAAATCAATTCTCAGTATAAAATAAAAGGATAAAAGTACTATAGAGGCAGTATACCATAACATAGGATCATATCCATTTTGAATTTTATACTAGCAGTGACACCATGGAAAATTATAGTTCCTCTAAAGCAGATTTGGGGAGTATGGTCTCATGCTTCACAGTGTTGCCACTGATCAAGAACTCATTGCTAGGCCTATTACATCAAGAGTCTCAATGTTCATTCAGTAACTAAACAGCCATATTATCTTTTTCTGTAATTGCACAGAACTTCCATTGAAGTCAATCAGAGTGTAGTTCATAGAATAAGGGAAGGATACGGCCCTTAACTTTGAGAGTATTGACAGAACAGCACCATAAGACTGTACAGTTGGAACCATTACTAAACTACTGTAAACAAATTTTATTTCTTATACTGCTGCAACTACTATATCATATCTACTGTATACCCCACAGTACTTTCTTATTAATAAAAAGTACTATATCTATTTTTCAACATTAAAACATTGAGCAGAAAGACTTTCATATACCTTATACACACCATTGGGCTCTTGATGAAAAGTTAGAAAATGATGGAGTCCATCAATTTTTTTACACCCTTCATCAATTGATTAAGTAGATAATTTGTTTAAAATTATGATGCTTAGTCTTGTCATCCTCTAATAGCATACAACAGGAACAGCTCACAGTGATCTCTGAAAAAGCCTGTACCATCAATGTTCTTCCCATGCTATAAAAATTTTACCTTATCCATAAATCTTGAAAGGCTAGCTACCAATTCATGCTCTTTAGAGTTCAGATGGCACAGAAACAGTAATAATTGTAGGCGATCTTTATAAAATTTTGCATTCAATTGCAACAAGCAGTTTTTCCAAATTCTGAAATTTTTCAAAACAGACCAGAAGCCTACCCTCCACATGATTCCCAATAGGAGTTTTGAGGGCAAACAACTTAACTTGTTTTCAGAGAGAAAGATGGACACATTTATGAGTACAACGGTATGACCAGGTTGTTTGTGGCAGTAGCAGGCTTGGCTCCACAGCCCCGGGACTCACCTACAGTTTATGTCTTATGCTCCTAAATCTCATGCTTCAGGGTTTCAAGTGGGCATTGGCATAGGTCAGGAAGAGATTCCTCCCTAACGCAGTAAATTCTGACAGGCTTTTTGGATGGCCATGGCTGGAGATGGGACACTAGGAGCGTGGGTCAGGGCTTTGAGGTAGCACTTGGCTTGGCTGGCTGGGTCTTGCTCACATGCTCAGGGTGTAACAGATTGTAATATGCAGGGCCGTAACGAGGGCGAGGCGAGTGAGGCACTCACCTCAGGGCGCACTGCTGGCAGGGGCACAAAAGCCTGCTACCAGGGGCACCCCGTCCTCCCCCGCCGCCGAAGCTGCTTCCGCTTACCTGCGGGAGGTCCGCCGGTGCTGTGGCTTCAGTGGCAATTCGGCGGAGGGGGCCTTCTGCACACAGACTGGTGGACCTCCCGCAGGTAAGAGGAAGGGGCTTCGGCAGCTGCTAAAAATACCCTCCGCCGAACTGCCGCCGAAGCCGCTTCCACTTGTCTGCGGGAAGTCCGCTGGTGCCGCGGCTTCGGCGGCAATTCGGCGGAGGGTAAGCCCCTAGAAATTTCTGCACCCCTGCCTTGGGCACAGAAATTCCTAGTTATGGCTCTGGTAATATGTGGAGCTGGGGAGGAATTTCCCCCCAGGTCAGATTGGCAGTGACTTTTGCAGGGTTTTGCCTTCCAGCATATGAGTGTGGCTCACTTGTCAGGATTATCTGGGTATCTCTCACTTAATCATTTCCCTGCCATTGCAGAAGCATCGAGCACTGGTGCACCTCGGTCCCTCCTATCCCTGTGGCATGTAATAGTCTAGGTCTCCTATGGGCGATAATACTTTGGTCTCATTTTGGTTGCTTGGTTTAGTGTGTGGGTGCTGGGTGGTGTTGATAGCCTGTGCTGTTACAGGAGGTCAAACTAGATGATCTAGTGGTCCCTTCTGGCCTTAAACTCTATGAAAGTCATGACTATTGTGCTACAGGGATTGTATAAATTGTGTGAAGATGGGTTTGTTTTAAACACACATTTTTTTCTTTTGGCTATAATAATGTATGGTCTTTTTGGTATTTTCAAAATTCCTTTTATAGTGCTTTAGACAGATTTTTTTGCAAGCATACATGCTGAGAACCAGAGACTAATGACTTTCCTTAATAAACTGTCCCTTGTCCCAATAAACAGAAAAAAACTAATGGGCTTCATGATCATCTCACATATCCCAGTGTAAATCTAAATCACCTCCTGGGAAATCACTGGAATTATATTAAACTAGTGAAAGTAAGACAAGAATCAGACCATGAGAGTGAAACTCATTCAGTTACATTTATGGTTACTCTGATATTTTCTGAAGTTCTCCCTTATATAGGCTGATCCTGAAAGGACTCCATGTGCAAAACTCCTTCAGATGAGTGAAAGGCCAGTGATGTGCTTGCTGGATTGGGTTTACAGGGCCTTATCACCTTCTCATATACACCAGTTTTACCCCACTCTCACTCCCTTTAAGTTACTTAAGCATGTGCTGAAGTTTAAGTATATGCTAAACCTCACTGACTTCAAAGTTAAGCATGTGTTTAGTCCTTCGCTGAATAGCGATGAAGTTAAGTACATACCTATATGATTTGATAAATCAGGGCCTTATACCAGTGTGAGATCAGAATCAGGTCCTCAGTAAGTAAATCATGAAATCTAAGAACTAAGGGAGAAATATTCAAAGACACATAAGGGATTTAGGACCACAAGTCCCATTGACTTGCAACAGGACTTGTGCTCCTAATGCTTTAGACAATTTTGAGATTCTTTCCTTGAATCAATTCTTATTAATCCTTTGTGAATATTAACAAAACTGGCATGCCTTTTAATAAAAAATTGTTTCTGATAGCAGTAAAATAACTAAAACAGTATAAGAAAGTGTCTTGGGCTTACAGTAATGGCAAGTAGCCCCCATGTAACCTGTGTTTGTACAGTTGCAGTAGAAGCTGTTCCACGCCTGTGTGCATTCACCACCATGTTCACAATAATTAGGCAAACATCTAAAAGGACAAAAAGAAAAATATTCACGTTAGGAAAACTACATGACATTTACAGTAACCATAGTTACCACAGCATGAAGGTGGTCTTTATGACAAGCGAGGTGCAAAGGTGAGTGTTGTATGTATGGGTGAGAGACCTGCAATGAAAATACATAAATCTTGTAACCATATTGCAGGAAGATATCAACAGGACTGAAAGAAAGTTGGGGAAAAGGAATGTCCCCTTTATCTCCCCCCACTAGACCTAGTGACTGCTCCTAAGGATGCTAATGATGCAATAAGAACATGAAACATATCAATAACAAAAATTAAACATGTATAATTTCCATTGTGGCTGCCGGCAAGGCTCTCCGATGAAAGTAAAGTACCAATTGATATACCAATGATAAATTAAACATTGATAATTCACTGGCAAATTTTGTAACAGCTGCATTTTCTTCCATAAGATCTTTCATAACAATGCAGCACTTCTGTGGATCATTGTCCCTATTATATGACCATGAGAAGTATAAAATACTTCTCTTTTGGGGAAACTATAGGAATAGGTAGTGCTCGCCATCAGAAAATAAATATTTACCGACTGTTATCATACATTAGTATCTGAGATACTTTAGTTATTTCCTAGTCTAAGTATAGGCAAACACTTCAGTATCTCAGATCCTACAGTGAGGTAACTATTGATAAATCCAGACTGCTAAATCAGCTTTCAGTTGCATGAGTGAAAATCTGGAAAAACTCCATTTTTTCAGTGGAATTACTTTTGATTTACAATGGTGTAACTAAGAAGAAAATTTGGCCATAACTATTCAATGGTGAAAACTGCATGACTATCCCTCAGTATAAAGTACAAACTGCTACATGATTTGGGGGCAAGAGGAGAGGAGAATAAAAAAATATTTTTCCACAATCTTAATTAAAAAGATACTGAGTTGGAGACTTCATGTTTTACTTAATTGTTATTCAGAATGTATATGGCGGTTTTACTGCTAAGGGTAATCACTAATAATTTTAACAAAAAAGCTTAAATTCTTTCACAGAGTATCTGAATGCTATTTTTCAGTACAGTTAATAAACAGAGAAGTATTAGTTTAGGGGTGTGAGAAATGCCTCAGTGTACTCATCAGTTTCTGAATATTCAGATTCCTACTTCCACTACTGTTAAAGCTTTATGAACCCAATCTTTCCTACATATCTAGAAACAAAATGATAGGAGACATTTCCAAAGGAGAAAAATTGAGCCATGTAAATAAATCTAATTCCACTGATTTCAACGTAGTTATACCTATGAATACAATCTGAGGAGCTGGTCTTTATCGCCTACCTCATTTGCACAATAGGTTTCTGAATCTCAGCTCTGCATGATAAGTTCAGAATTAGCTGCAATATAATTTCTGAGTAATTCTGACCTGGGGTATAAAAATAATCTTTATATACTTGAGACTGAACTATTGTTGTACTAAATAGCTGTAGTTGGAAGGAATTGTTCTTGCAGAACAAATGTGGATAGCAAAGGTATTTAGAGCTACCCTAATGATTTCTTTTTAATGGTGTATAGATGTGACCAGTCATCAGCTCTAATATACACACACATGCTAACAGTCAAACTCATAAGCCATTTCTATAATTGTCATTCAGCACTTTTTTCCTCCATCCTGCTGCCGTTGTTTCCCCTAGTAAATATTTAGTGTCCTCCTTTAGTGATAAATACATAATTATCTGAAAATCTTAAGGGATTTACATGATTGCCATTTATATTGACTCCCCTTCCATTTCAATTTATCTTTTTAACAGTCTTCACAAGATCAAAAACTTAGATAACATTGAAGATGCTTAAACCAGGTTTAATATAACTAGGAACAATTTATGTTATAATTAAAACTTTTTGATTGAATTTTAGATCCCCCTTCCAATATAGGTTTCATAATACAAAGTAATCAACAGATAAATCAAAAGAATTCCATACAAATAATCTAGTCAATTGCAACCCTGACTGAATTTAGATTTACAATAGTTCTCTCTATGAAGAAACACTTCTCTTAGTATACCTTTTCCACTGATGCTGCTCCAAAACATAGCTTATTTCTCACTAAATTACAATGCTTCATTTATTCCAAAAACACCAGAAAGAGAGTGGATCTGGCATTTGCCATGTGGTACTTGGCAGCATACTTCTTAGGTGCATGATATCTACGGATGGTGTGTAACGTGAAAACTAAAGCAATACACCGAAAATAATTACAAGCTAATCTTCAAAACAACACATTGAACCAGAACACAAATACATCTTTTTCAAAGAAAGAATGTAGAACTTTACACATCAGTAATGTATTAAAAACATCTTTCCTGAACACTCTACTTACTGCAAATTATGTGTAAAGATACAAAGGTGTAAAGAACATGCATAGAAACCTGTGTTATTTTTATTTCCTTCATCTGTGGTTAAAGTATATTCATTGGCTTTCCTAGTGCCCCAGAACTTACATCTCCACTTGAACCCTTTGATTCTATTTTCTGCTGCCAAGATACCAACAGCAATAATTCTCTGTGGGCCATCTTACTTCTCTGTGTAGGGGCGGATGTAATTATGACAGATGCATCTGACATTCTCTCCTCAGAGACTGAATGCAGTAACTTCGTAAGGCATTTAAACTGACATACTGTCCTTTAAATCTATTTTTGGGATGGCTTGTGTGTAATTAGCATTTAATAAATACAATAGTAAATTGATAGAATAGAGAGAACGGACACTAAGGAGAAATAGTTGAGAAATATTTGTATACCCAGGGGGTTTTATGAGCCACATAGCAACACAGACACCTGTAATACCATTAAAAGGGCAAAGTGAAGGAGCAAGCCAAGAGCAATGAGTAGGAAAGAGGCATAACAAGGTAAGTAAAAAATGAGGGATTGGAAAGATTATTGCAAGGTATTAAGAAAATATTAAAAATGAATAATCATAGACAATGAAATGAAAATTGAACAAAAAACAGACTGAGAATACATGGTCAAGTGCCTAATGACCAAGTAAATGACCAACAAGCCACCCAAAAAATGAGTATCATGAATTGTTTGGGGTCTATTCTCCTCCAAATACATGGGAAATGAATACACAAAGAATAACTTGTGTTTATGTTAGTAGAAGTTAAGTATGTAAACCTATCGTTCCTCAGAAAAGACCATTAGATTCAACAGTCCAATTACTGCTGTCCGTTACACAGATTTAAATCCTCAGTATCTCCAGAATATCGTCAATTGTATCAACTATGGGAAATACAGGGACAGATGCTACAACAAATCTTTTCCAGAAGAGAGAGAAGAAATATTGAAGGAAATCAGTCACATTTACTGATACCAGAACTTTTAATGACGGGGAGAAAAAACTTCAAGAACAGACTGGATCTATTGTTAAAATCTGACAAAAGATGTTGAGATCTCAGCAGACAAAAAGCAGTCTGCAAACAGTTAAATTAGTAAAGGGGAGAGACTAGCATATGCGTGCAGTTAAGTAAGGATATGAGGAGATCCAAAAAGTTAAAGACATGTTTTGCTTGACTTCAAATGTGGGGAAGCTATCCGTCATTGGGAACCGATACAGTACACCCTGATATTGTTAAATTAGGGCTAACATACACCCTTTCCATCTCTGCCATGTATAAAGCATTCTTACATGAGAATATTTGAAAATAGATGCACTGAATGTTCAATACAGTACACAAATTGTATAATACAAGTTGCTTTAATAGATATAAACAAAACAATATAGAGACACAAAGAAGAATGCATATATTCAGCAGGGATTGAAATGAGACAAAGTTAGTGAAAGAAACTGGAAGACTGATAAACTACATAAAGCAAAGGTGATGGGATTATGTGAAGGAGGTCAAAAGAAATAATGTCTATAATGTTAGAATAAGTCCATGTTTAAAAAACAAAAGAAAGGATGCTAACACGAAGTGAAGGATGCTGAAGTGGATGCTGAAATGAACCTGGTATGAGAATGAATAGGGTGGGTAGCAATATGCTGAACATGCTGGAGACTTGAAAGCTGATATTTGCAAGGTTGTGTAGAAAGGAGTAGCAATAATGAATGCAAGAGGTGATCAAAACTAGAATGAAGAAAATTTAAGCAGATGGAGAAAAGTACCATAATGACTGAGATGAGCACCAATTTTTTCTCTACTTTATATGTTATTGACCATGATGGAATGCATTTGGACTTTAAGGCTCATTACTGGGGACTTCATGGTCCTACTAGACCCTGCCCCAAGAAGCAGCAAGCTGAGCAGAAGAAGAAGAGGGCAGAGAAGGTGGGTCTTCCAAGTTTCCTAGAGAGGACTTTACAGAGTGGACATTTTAGAAACCACAGAAACCTGGTACTCCAAGGGCTAGAGGGACTAGCAACTTCCAGTGAAGGCTCAGCAGCTCCTTTTATCCAGGCCAGCAAGGCCCTAGCACAGAAGGGTGCTCCTCTCTGGCCCAAGGAACTTGAGGGATAGCCGGAGTTTATTATCTGGCCACATTTTCCATATATGGGTTTGCAGGGAGAGAGAGGGCCTAAGAAACTTAATGCTGAGATAAGAGTGATGCTAAAGCGGCCAGTTAGGAAGAGGCCCAGGGCAGAAGCAGCAACAAATTTACTCAAGCCATACATCGCTGCTGTTTATAGTGTCCCTGGGTTGGAACCTGGTGTAGTGGATGGGCCTATTAGCCACAGGTAAAGTGGCATAAACCTAGAGTGATCATATATCTTGGTTTGGCCAAGACAATCCCTTTTTTTGGCAAAAGTGGGCATTTGTCCTCTTTTCTCTTGCCAACTTGATCAGTTGGCAAGAGCAAATGGGACAAATGCCCACTTTTGCAAAAAAAGTGGGGTGTGGAAGAACGTGCGGGGTGGGGGGGCGGAGGGGCAAATGATGATGCCAACCCTGCATGGCAGGGAGGCAGGACTTGGACGTGGGAGCAGGCAGGGCTTGGGTGAGCAGCGATGTCAGCCCCAGCATCATGTGGGCGGGGAGGTAGGGCTCGAGTGAGCAGCAATGCCAGCCTTGTGGGGGGAGGCAGACTCAGGAAAGCCCCACATAGTGTCCCATTTTCCCTTTGGGAAATATGGTCACCCCAAGGAGGACATGGTACTTGTTTGGGACAACAAAACGTGAATTTAAAGGGCCCAGACTAGGGGCAGAAGACCTTAGTGAGGGGAAATAAACTGTTTATTATCCTGGAAAGGGTTTATTTGGACTTTGTGACTTGCTAGAGGGAACAGTTATTTGAGTAGTGCCAGATCATCAAATAAAGTTCAGCCTCCCTTTTAAAACAGAGAGAGTAATTAATATCAACTATAACAAACTTGCCTGGACATCCCAGTTATTGGCTATTTTCCATCCTGATGGTGACCTGCTTTTGTCCCACCTTTTTGGCTTTGAAACACACAGTGTAGTTCCCACACTGCCTTCTCCTGACCCATTTCATGGGTGAACACAGAATTAAGGGATGGACAGATGGACAGTGGCGAAAGATTCATTATGCTGTGCAGGATGTATAATCTGTATATACACTTTTCCCTCATCATAAGAAACTAGCATGAAAGGCAAATGATGGAATTACTAAGACATAATTGGATCACATTGCCTTCAGCAGACAGTGGAGAAGATCATTGCTGGATATATGACCTTTTACAAGTGCCGATGTAGGAAGTGACCCCAGTCTTGTCATTGGAACTGTTTGAATAAAGCTACAAAGACAAGCTAACAAGAAAACAGAGATGGTATTTGATGTGATGAAACTGTCTGGCCCAGGCATCAGGAGGGATTTTAAAATCCAGCTCTTAAATAGATTTCAAGAGCAGCGGGAAATGAATGATAACATACAGGAAGAATGATCTCATTGTACAGATATTTGACAGGAATCTGCCACAACTAGACTTGGACCAAGAGGATCAAGAAAAAATGAATGGATATAGCCACACACATGAAAATTGACTGAAGAAAGAAAAAAGCCTTAAAACACAGGCAAGTACAGGAGTCTCGACAATAAGGACATCATACATTACAACAGGAGTATGTAGAGAAAGAAGTCATGTTGAAAAAATAAGAAAGAATGGCTAGATACAAAAGTGAGAAACATCAGTGATAGGTGATACGATCTATTTCAGGTGTGTAAACAATTGTTATCATGGTTCCAGAGTCACAGTAGTATCGTAAAAGTGAAAGATGGAAGATAATTAACAACAGAAATAGAATAAAAGGAATGATGGGGAGAATCATAGAAATGTAGGGTTGAAAGGGACCTCGAAAGGTCATCAAGTCCAGCCCCCTGTGCTGAGACAGAACTAAGTAAACCTAGACCAGCCCTGACAAGTGTTTGTCCAACCTGTTTTTTTTAAAAATTGCAGTGATGGGGATTCCACAACCTCCTTTGGAAGCCTATGGCAGAGATTAACTACTCTTACAGTTAGAAAGTTTTTTCTAGTATCTAACCTTAATCTCCCTTGCTCATGATTAAGCCCATTCCTTCTCGTCCTACCTTCAGTGGATGTGGAGAACAATTGTCCATTACAGCAGCCCTGAACATATTTGAAGACTTATCAGGTCCCCTCCTCAGTCTTCTTTTCTCAAAACTAAAAATATGCCCAGTTTTTTTTAACCTTTCTTCATAGGTTAGGTTTTCTAAATCTTTTATTAGTTTTTTTTGCTCTCCTCTGGACTCTCTCCAATTTGTCCATGTTCATAAAGTGTGGTACCCAGAATTGGACACTGTTCTCCAGTTGAGATACCACCATTGCCATTGTCAAGACAATTACATCCTGTGTCTTACATATGATGCTCCTGCTATTAATACACTCTAAAATGATGTTAGCCTCTTTTGTAGCTGCCTCACATTCTTGACATATATTCAATTTGTGATCCATTAGAGCCCCCAGATCCTTTCGAGCAGTACTACCACATAGACAGTTATTCACCATTTTATAGTTGTGCGTTTGATTTTTTCCATCCTTAAGTGTAGTACTTTGCACGTGTCTTTATTGACTTTCATCTTGTTGAGTTCAGACCCATTCTCTAATTGTCAAGGCCATTCTAATCCTGTGCTCCAAAGTGCTCCAACTATTATCAACTTTGAGTCATCAGTGCAGATGACACCATTATATGTCATTAATTAAAATATTTAATAGTACCAGTCCCTGCAGGATCCCACCAGATACAGCCTCCCAATTTGACAGCGAAACATTAATAACGTCTCTTTGAGTACAGTCTCTCAACCAGTTTTTTTCAATTTTCTAGTAATTTCATCTAGACCACATTTCCCTAGTTTGCCTGTAAGAACATCATGCAGGACAGTGTTAAAAAAAAAGCCTCACTATAATAATCAATATATATCATGTTTACTGCTTTCCCCCTATCCACTAGGACAGCAGCCTTATCGAAGAAGGAAATTGTCTGTCATGATTTGTTTTTGAAAATTCCATGCTGGCTATTCCTTACGTAAGCAAGGTCTGAATGAGCTCTTCCCTGACAGCTAGTGATGAGCTGGGGGAAAAGGCTTCAGGACCAGACTGTATTCATATGAACAAACCTACTAGGTATCCATCAGACACAGCTGTTGCCCAAGTGATCAGTTTTGGCGGATGATGGGTTACAAATAACTTTACTATTGAATGTTGGGGAAATGAAATGTTGTTAATCTTATTGTATGTGTAAAGGAGGACAGAACTGTACTTAGCCTGTTCTGATTGAGGGGGTCACCCTCAACTGAACTGAAGTTGCTAAGTGGGGGATTTGGCTGCCATATCCCAATGGAGAGAGAGAGGGTGGGGACAGGTGTTTATGCCTGGTGGCGTGTGCTCTGCCTAAGAGTCACAGACACCATTTTATCTGACCCTCTCCACTGTTTAAAGACAGAACTGATGGTCTCAGTTGAGGGTCTTTTGCTTTGTTAAGTGATCACGAGAACTGAAAGCACTGATAAACTAAGTGCTAAGTGCTTAGACCTGCTGCAGGAGATCATTTCTGTGGAAGAAACTACCCAGCCTGCACTAGCTGCTGAAAACACTGAGAGCTGAGTGGAACCTGAAGAGACCAACTTGCAGAGACAGGTGGCAGCAGAAGGCGACAACACAAGGCCATCGATGATGGAGCAGACAATGGCATGGTGGGGTGAATGGTGGCATGATGAATGACAGCAGCAGAGTGAATGACTGCACAGCAGAGGCAGCGACGCAGTGTAAACAGTGGCTACTGTGAGCCATTACTCAGTGTTCCCCCTGGGTGGGAAGTAAACTCATGTGAAAGGACCTCTGGTCTTTGCTGACCCAGGACAGCTGTGAGTGGGGTGCAATGGAGGGAGAGGGGAATGGCATGTTAAAGGGACATTTGTTTATTGGGCATGTCTACACTACACAGTTTTGTTGACAAAAAGCAGTTTTCATCAATAAAACTATGGAGGCATACACACTGCAATGCTCCTCCCACTGATTTAACTACGTCGACATCATAAAACCACCTCAAGGAGAGGCATAGAGCTTTTTGCTATGAAGTTAGAGAGACGCAGTGTCAGTGAAGACATTGTTTTGCGTACGTCACCATAAGTGGCCTCCAGGAGATGTTCCACAATGCCCATGGTGACTGCTTTAGTCACTGGTTTGAACTCTGCTGCCCTGCAGCCAGTTACACAGGCATTCATCCCTTCCCCTTCCCCTTTAAAGCCCTGAGAATTTTTGAAATTCCTCTTCCTCTTTGCTTGGCATGGACAGCTCACATAGCATCTTTCCAGCTGACCATGCCAGCTCCCTGCAGCAAACGCACACCTGACTAGAGTACACTGCAGTTGTTGGCTATGCTGGATCTGTGGGGAGAGGAGGCTGTACAGTCACAGCTCCACTCCAGTCATAGGAACTTGAATACCTACAGGCAGATTGCTCATGACATGGAGAAGGAGCATGATAGGGACACACAGCAGTGACATGCTAAGGTCAAGGAGCTGAGGCAGATATACCATAAGGCAATAGAGACCAATCGTTGCTCTGGTGTGTCACCAAAGACATGCCACTTCTACAAGGAGCTGCATGGCATCCTCCGCAGTGACCCCACCTTCACTGCCAAAAGTCCCATGGATGCTTCAGGGGGGCTAGAGCCAGCAGCCTGAGAACGAAGTGGTGGACAAGGAAGCGGGGTTGGAGGAGGATGGGCGACAGGGATGTTCAGTGGCGTGGCAACCCGGTACCTCTTTTTTCACTCCAGGGAGCTCTAGCCAGTCCCAGTACCCCGCTCTGGCACACCTGATGCAGGAGAGGTGAACTCTAGTAAGTACTCATTGTGCTTTGATACTGCAGGGAGACATGAGGTAGAGCCTTTTTTTTCGGTTCAGGATAGAAGAGGGAAAGAAATAACCAACACAAGAACAGTTTGTATCTACTTTTCATTCTCCTGTTCAGCTAGGCAGAGGGGACCCTGTGGTAGAGTTTGTTGAGGCATACCGGGATGTCCTGGAAATCCTCCATAGAGATCTCTAGGAAACTTTCCTGAGTACTCTGCAATCCTCTTCTGAAGGTTTCTTGGAAGTGCTGCCTTGTTTCTTGCCCTACAGTAGAAAACTTTGCCATGCCAACTGGCAATTACTTCTTCAGGCAACAAGCAGCACAGGCGAGCAGCATACGGACCTGGTCTGCAGTCACACGCATGCAGGAGCTGCATTCTTGCATTCTCAGTTACCCCCAGGAGCGAGATATCAGCTGCTATCACCCCCACCTGTGGAAAATGGTGCCAGTACTCAGAATAGTATCCCTAGATGCTTGTAGTGATACTCCTCTGAAACCCCACTCCCCCCCCCCCCCGCCTTTGTCCCAACTTGTCCCCTTGCGCCGAAATCACCATGGTTAGGGCTCTCGCTTTGTGCCTCCAAGGGAAAGTGATAAAGTAGTGCATCTAACTTGTATGAATTAAGGTTGTGAGTGCGCTCACAGTAGTGCCTCTGTCTATTGTTTCTTTAGCTTCTGCAGATGTCCCTGTGAGGGTCTCCTGCACACCAACTGAGTGACTCAGCCTGATAAGGAAACAAATTGAGAGGAGTAAGGAAGACATACTCTGGAAGGTGGTGCGATCCTCTGATGCTGCTGATAGCGAGTAAAGAGCATGGAGAGAGGCTATCAGTCAGAAATTGCATATGGATAGCAAGGAGTTGATTATAGAGGGGCAGGAGTGGATGATAGAGCTGCTTGAGCACCAGACAGACATGAGGAATAATGCTATTTTCAGTACATGAAAAAGTGTTCTGTAGTGTATTATTGAACACAATCAAACTGGGTATAGATGAAAAACTGAGTAATGAGTAAGCAGGCTTCAGCCTTAAAAGATTGTGTGTGGATCACATTTACTCTAAAACAATTAAGAAAGAGCCGACCTCACAGAAAAGATTAGTCTTTAACTTTATAGATTGCACCAGAGCTTTCAACTGCATTTATAGAGTCACTATGAAAGATTTTGCAACAATAACAGCTTCCTAGAAAGATAGTATCACTGAACAAGATACCGTATGACGTTTCAAAATGTTGTGTAAGGACAGAGAGTAGAGAGACCATTTGGTTTGATATTGTCACTCAAGTGCAGCAGGAATGCATTTTATCACTGTTACGTGCTTGGGAGGCTGCGGGCCTACTCAGGGTGCTCTGCAAGAACGAGGCCCACACACACTGTGTGTTATTGGCTTTATTGAAGGCAAAGTGACACATCCGCAACGGGGACTCCTGGTGTTGCTGTCACGGAGACGGGGAACCCAGCTCACCGAAGTTCGGCCTGGTACGGAGTCCAAAAGCGGGGCGGGCTCATACAACTATATAAAAGCATCTCATACATAATTAATCAGGGGCTTTCCACAGGCTGTGTTTGTCCCCTGACTCAAGGCCATGCAAAGCAATTTTAGCTAGCTCAAAACAGATTGCAGCTGGCAAACCATGACCTACAGTAACCGCTGAGACAGCGTGAGAAAGCGAAAACACCCTTGCTATGCCATAACACAATCTTCTGTGGTCCCCTACATTCCTCCCCTCGCTTTCTCGAGCGACGTCAGCGGCCATATAGACCCCGGGGGGCGGGCGCGGGGCAGCAAAAACAACAGCAACGGCCACACAGGCCACACACAAAAAGGCCCAAAAAGCAAAGGAGGCCAAGGCAAAGTACGCCGCCCATCCCCGTAAGGAGGTGAGCCAGGACCAGAGCCAGGAATCCCCCTGCTATTAACAAAGGCCCTCCGCTAGGTGGCGGAGGTGTTCTAAAGCGACTGCTACAAAGGGCCCGGCATCAGTAACATTAAAAACATTAGCAGAACAAAAAGAATACATGGCTGTATCTAAAACATACTGGGTGGGGCCCAAAGCATACAAATCCCCATATATAATGGCTTTTGCAATCATCTTAAACAGGGAATATCCCTGCAACGAGGCCGGGGCTGCACACACACCAATAAAACAGGTCTCCATAAGGGCACCCACAGCATACACACGAGGAAGGCAAAAAGATATTGCATTCACGGCAGTCTGGGCGAGTACCACCCATGCATTAACCGGGGAGGCGGCAGCTCCCTGGGCAGTACCTCCCCTCACAAGGAGCGCAGCGACAAGCGGGAGAGCGAGGCCATACGAGAATAGCCCTCTTCTTCCGGTAGCACATATGCCCATCCTGCTCCAGTGGCCAGAACCACGGCGGCTTGCGGTTCTCGCTGCGGCACCGTCCACCAGACGCTGGCTAGCACGCGCCACCCCATTTTACTGGGGACGTGGGGCGCCAAACCTGCAGGAGGTAAGGGAATAAATTTACACAGGGCCTCCCCTTGCTCCCACGGCACCGGCTCAGTGCCCACGTTGGTGCACGCCAGCAGGGCCAGGGTGACCATGACCTCATACGCCGGGGTCTCGGCTCCTCCGAGGCCTTTCACCAAAGTAGCTTGGCCCTGAGCCTGCGCAGAGTGTAAGATCGTGACTTCAGCACCTGTATCGAGTAGCGCCAAGACATGTTGAACTCCTCCCCTCGGCCAATGGATCACCAGGGGCATGTAGGGGCGTCGGTCCCCCATTTCCCTCCCGCTTGTGGCTGCTGCCACGCACGGAACGGAGGACCCGCCACGCCCTCAATAGGGGCGCGGCAGTTGCCACTCAGCGGGTGGAGCAGCGGGCGCTGCGGGCTTGCTTTGTTTCACGCCTCTCTCTCCCTCTCCTCCGGTACTTTGTTTCGAGGCGGGTAGTTGCATCCACCGCTTATACAGGTCCGCTGTCGGTTTCCCGTTGATTTCCTCTCGAGGGACACCGGCCTGCAAAAGATCTAACCACAGGGTCTTCCGGGGCACCCGCAGCTCTCCCTTCTCTTGTCCCCCCGCTGGCCTGCCCCCTGCCCTGCTGCCCTTTCGTGGCTCGGATGGCCCTGGGCCGTGCCCCAGTCAGAGCGGTCTCCAATCGCATAAGAATGGCAGCCAGGTCCCCGACACGCCCATCCGCGGCCATAACTACTGCGAGGAGCGAGGGCTTCAGCTCGCCTGGGGCCAAGCGCAATAGGGTGGCTTTAATGGATTTTGTGACCAGTATATCATCTGGCCCTTCCGTGCCACCCATCTCTACGGCCCAGGCCATCCCCAACTGCTGAAGTATCCGCCCTCCCTCGGCAATAGTCTTCCAGGGGCCTGCCTGTGCCTCCAGTTCCCCCACCGATGGGTAAGCCGTGCTTACCGCTGCCGCTAACCAGCGGTACAGGGAGGGCGACTCAGTATCCCCCCCGGGTTGCGGGGGGTTAGCCAGCTGCGCACGTACCTGGGAATCTTGTGACAGGACACCCAACTGTTGTAGCTCATACCGGAGGAGCACGACCGTATTGCCAGCGTAGTCCTAGGCTTGGACCAGCCACCGCAGGACGCCCTCCCCGGGCTCCTGGCGAAACGTCTCTACAATTTCCTGCATTCTTTCCTCCAGCGCCCGCTGTAAGCGGAGCACCTCCCCATCCTGGGCCCGGAGGGCGGTTAGGAGGAGCCACCCTAGCCCCCCCATCACTCGCCGTTCCATCCCAGAATGCCGGTTCGCCCGCACCCACTGTAAACCGTCAGTCAGCTGTGCGGGGGTAACCCCAGCCACCTGCTGGAATTCTGGCCAATCGGCCGGGGCAGCCCACCCGGCCAGAACCCGCGCTACCGGCCCCCAGAGCTCTGTCTGGGGCCACCCAGGTATGCGCTGTAGGGACAGCAGTGGCTTCCCTACTTCCCCTACCTTTGGCCAAAACGGCATCGTCTCCCAGAGCACCCTGCTCGCTACACCAAATGTTACGTGCTTGGGAAGCTGCGGGCCTACCCAGGGTGATCTGCAAGAACGAGGCCCACACACACTGTGTGTTATTGGCTTTATTGAAGGCAAAGTGACACATTCGCAACGGGGACTCCTGGCGTTGCTGTCACGGAGATGGGGAACCCAGCTCACTGAAGTTCGGCCTGGTACGGAGTCCAAAAGCGGGGCGGGCTCATACAACTATGTAAAAGCATCTCATACATAATTAATCAGGGGCTTTCCACAGGCTGTGTTTGTCCCCTGACTCAAGGCCATGCAAAGCAATTTTAGCTAGCTCAAAACAGATTGCAGCTGGCAAACCATGACCTACAGTAACCACTGAGACAGTGTGAGAAAGTGAAAACACCCTTGCTATGCCGTAACACAATCTTCCGTGGTCCCCTACAATCACCCGTTCTTTTCTGCAACATCAAAGGAAAATACAGGAGTTATGTGGGGTGGAGGAAAACTTCAAAATCTTGATTTTGCAGATGACATGATTCAGCTAGACAAAGAAGACAATGCCATGAAATGCGAGGCTGCCAAAGTTAGATTAAGAATCAGTCAAAACAAAACAAAAAAAAGTGTCATGATCATTGAAAGAGGAGTCAGCAATGATGGTGCATATGTGATTGATGGAGAAGGAGATGTTGTGGTTAACAAGACAGTAGCGTAGCCGGGGGGGAGCAGGGGGAGCAGCTGCTCCCCCCTGAGCAGAAGCAGCGGAAGCGGCGCCTTTTTTTAGCAGCACTAAAAAAAGGTGCCGCATCATTTTAAGCACTGCTTCTTGCACTCACCCGGCGGTGCTCCGGGTCACTGGCGGCATTTTGGCGGCGGGTACCACCGAAGACCCGGAGTGAGCCGCCGAAGTGCCGCCGAAGACCCGGAGCGCCCCCGGGTGAATACAGGGGGAGGCGCCTTTTTATAGCGCCGCTCCCCCTGAGCTCCGAACCTGGCTGCGCTACTGTAACAAGACTGTATATCTTGGGAACACAATCAGAGCTGATGGTTAACTCAATAAGGAGGCAGAAGCAAGAACTGGGACGGCAATGAAGCTTTTCAGACAGGCAAACATCTGCAAAAGTAAGTAGATCCACACAAGAACCAAGATAAAGTTATACAATGTCATTGTGACACATAGTGTTATGCATTTTTGAAACTTGCCTAGTGCTAAAAGCTCACATCAGAAATGTTGGTGAAGAATAGTTTGTGTCTGCTGGTGGGCTAAAGTAATCAAATTATTTGTAAAATTAGGAAAAGGACTACAAGAATAAAACAGCAAACACCCTTATTATCAAAAGATAGAAATGACACTAGTAGTGACACCAGAACGGATTAAAACTGAACCCTCTTAAAAAGATGGGAAGCAATTTGTAGACATAAATACACTTGCTCAGTTCTGAACCTACCCTGAGCAGATTAGCTATGATTCATCATAGTTGACAATGTAGGTTTATGACAAACTACAGTTCTCTAGGGCAGTGGTTCTCAATCAGGAGTACGTGTAACCCGTGGTGGTACTCAAAGGTCTTCTAGGTGGTACATCAACTCATCTAGATATTTACCTAGTTTTACAACAGGCTACATAAAAAGCACTAGCAAAGTCAATACAAAGTAAAATTTCATGGACAATGATTTGTTTATACGGCTCTGTATACTATACACTGAAATGCAAGTACAATATTTATATTCCAGTTGATTTATTTTATAATTATATGGTAAAAATTAGAAAGTAAGCAATGTTTCAGTAATAATGTGCTGTGACACTTTTGTATTTTTATGTCTGATTTTGTGTGTGTTTAGGTGAGGTGAAACTTGGGGGTACACAAGACAAATCAGACTCTTGAAAGGGGTACAGTAGTTTGGAAATGTTGAGAGCCACTACTCTAGGGAGTAAACTAACACTACTAATCTCATGTATTAATGTTCTAAGAAAAAAAGAAGAGTTTTATATGACCTGCATATAAGTATCTGTTTACTTAAAATCAGTAGGTGGAAACTTTTGTTGTTATTTTTCTTTATTATGCAAATTGAAAACATCAATCACCATCAGCTTTATTACACTCCAGATTTGCACATTTCTGGTGAATTCCCTCAGCCTCTAAAAAGGACCTTTCCCGTTTTCACAATTCCCTGCAAGGAACAAATATTATAGGCTACACATTACTTTTAAAAGAGCACTCCACTGCAATTCTCAATTTGCACTAGGAGTTTCAGTTACAGGAAGGAAGTTGTTTATTCCATAAATTTATAAGTCTTTACAATAAGTCAAAATGACAACAAATGGTTCTAACCATATTTACTGTAGTTTTATTTGTAAGTAGTTAATACAACTGAAAAGATCTTCTCTTCATTGTAATGAGTACATTGTAATTGTTCTAGATTTTAGGGCATATGTGGAAGAGTCAAAATGTTCTATTTTCTAAAAGCTCTGTTCTTGAACTCCAGGTAAGTGTGAAAACAACTCATTCATAAACAAGTAAAAATAAACAGACTTTCCTTACCTGTCTATAATACCACACAAGTCTATCTGAAGGTTACTGAAGTTACCAAGGGAATTTTGCTGTACTGAAATTAGATCCGCTGCTTTGCTACCAATGGTAATAAGTCTCATACATCCTTGAAAACCAGCAAATGGACTTTTACATTCAGAGCCATTGCCATTGATAGGACACCCTGGAACAAAAACAAAAATAACTTATTTTGGAAAAGATTCATCTTACAAAATCAATTTGTATATTTCAATCCATACTCTAAAAGCAGATTGAAAGCTACTGATTTCCTGTCTCTGGTGGCTTTGTCGGGAGAGTTTAGCCATGAGCTCCTTTGAATGATGACTTTGAACCTTTTGGCCTTGTAGTGTAACACTATAATTCTCTTTTTGTTCCTGTGTACTGATGTGATTTTTATAAGGAATTACATCAAAGAACTGGGGTAAAAAATAACCCAAACATCAAAACCCAAATTCAAATGAGGTTTATCTTTACGGAAATAAGCTGTTCACAAACACACTGGTGTTATCAGTGAAAATATTGAGTAAGTGACTTGGAAAAATAACTTATGTTATAACTCTTACACAATCCAAGTTAAAATACAAATAAAATGAGCTACTGAATACAGTGATGTTTATTTATTATTTTATTTTTTTTGGTAATTTTTAAAATATATTATCTTTGAACACACAAATATAGTGCCAGTAAAATATATAAATGAAGTCCACTGAAAGAAACCAGATCAGCAGGCATATTGTGAAAATGTTGCTGCAGGGGAAGAAAAGGATATAAGGAATAGATCATAGTAAATGAATACTATATGTAAATCAGTTATCTACTGTAGTATTCAGGTTGTTTTGGGGGAGAGGGGGAATTACATTTAGGACTCATTCACTTTGATATACAAAACAGTAATAGGTTACTGAGCCGCTACATGACAAAATATGCCTCCAATTAATTTTTTGCTGGCTTTCTTCCAGAGGTCAACGTTACAACAGGAATGATGCACAGGGACACTAGTTTGTTCTTAATCAAATAATATAGCCTCCTGGGTGAGATCAGTCAAAGAGCTTCTTGTCTCCTAATGTTTGCATGCAATGACTTAAAGAGACTTCCACATTCCATTGAGCTAATAGGTATTTTCTAAATCCTGCAAAAGGATGGTGGGATTTATTCTATGGGAAAATGAAAACTAAGGAATACATTGAAGTGAGTGAAAAACAGCACTGAAAGCTTGGAGAGATTTTCAAAAACTATACTACAGAACATGAAGGAAAACAAAGGCTCCTCTTCTGGCAAGGCTTTGGACTCCCTCAACTCTTATTGCTTTGTATAGGAGTTGAAATTGTTTAGGACCTCATCAGTATTGGAACCTAAGAATTGCAACATTTTAATCATATACTACTCAATAGGACTAAAGATTTTATACATGGAAATAATAACCAATTATGTCCTAATTCACACCCTTGCAAGTGAATGGATTTGCAAGAGTCCAAGAGAGGGCAAAATTAACCCACAAGAATCTTAAAGATATCTTTTATTAAATAGGTTTGGTTTTTTTGGTAACTTGTACCAAGACAGTCACTAATTGAATTTTTACAATTAATTGTGCATTTTTAAAATAACTAGCTCACAGATAATTAGTACAGTTTAATTAATTTTGCAATTACTTTTTTCCCTCATAGCATTCTGAAGTTCTACTATTTTCTCCAGAATAAATTTAATCCAGTCTCATTCTTTCATAACCTTTTGTCTTTTGAAATATTTTGTCTTCTTATCATTCTATTAGTAAAGAATACATATTTTACATTAATATTAATGAAAGTGTTCTTCAGGCTTGTGGTCAGCATTGTAAGTTATATATCAAAGTGAAAACAATAATTCCATAAATCATGCAATTAACCCTATGGAAACATGTATTTTTCATTAATCTCTCCCTGTCCTTACAGTTGCCAATCACTATTATCATTTCCAAGTAAAAGAACTGGAATATTCGGCATTTTCTTGACTGCTGTGTGATCTGTGCTAGTGTTTGGCCTCAAAGCTAAAGAATTTCAAAACTAATTAAACAGATTCTTAGCCAAAACTAAATTTCTCTCTAATATTTTGTATTCCCAACAAAAATACATCTCTTCTACTGGAATGCTTCTCTTCCTATTTATACAGGTGTACAGAGACACACTACATATTTCAGCAAATTCCGACACGACATGACAAAAAGAAAGGGTGTTCCAAACTCTGTTGCTTTTCATCAGCCATTTCCCAAGTTTGGATGACATCGTACAAGCTGCTGACTTGATCATAAAGTTGTACTCAGAGAGGCTGAGGGGTGGATAGTCAATTAGAGATTTCAGTAGTTTGGGCATTAATTTGACCCCCAAAAGATGTATAGAAGTGTTCTGTTGTACAGCTTAATTGGTTGTGTCATTGTTTACAACTGTCCATTTCCCTTCTGACATGTACACTTGTGCCATCAGCTCTGTAGTGTTCACTGGTGCAAAGCACATAATCAGAGATGTGGGAGCCAAGAGCAGTGCAGAAAATACAAAAATGAAACATTTTCCCCTTGTTTAAACAAAAATATAACAGATATTATCAATCTCTCTGTCTGTTTATTTAGTTTCTTATATGGTGGACCTCACACTTTGGTATCCGAGGAAGCCTTCATATTAAGTCACTTTTGAAAATGGGAAGCAAGCGCTTCTAAAAATGTTGCTCATGATGATCATAATGATCCCTTCTGGCCTTAGAATCTATGACACTTGTATTTACAGCAATTAGCCATTTAAATAGTTACAGTGGGTTTTGCAATTCCTAGATTCATAGATTATAAAGCCAAAGAGATCATTGTGATCATCTAGTCTAACATCTTGTATAACAGGCTACAGGTCTCCCTGAATTAATCATCATTTGAACTAGAGAACCTTTTAGGGTGAAAAAAATCCTATATTTTGATTTTAAAACTTCCAGGATGAAGAATGCACAAGAGAATTCATCATACTAAGTACAGAGAATATTGCAAATACCACAAATACTATATAAATGGTAAAAGATGAGTTTTTAAAGGTGCCAATTATACAGTGCATATACATAATTTCCTAGAGGATAGTTCCATTAGTAGGTAAGTATGCATTTTAACTAAGAAATTAAAGGACAACTTACTGCGGAAGCAAACAGAACTGCCAATAATTAATTATTTTTCAAATGCTCTCAAAACTTCAAGACAACTCAAACTTCAGTACAGCCATACACATTACATACCACACAAGCGAGAGTGCAGCAACAAAAATTAACCCATGTAGATAATAGCCATTACTATATCACAACATCATAATAATTAGGAGCAGAAAAAGATGCTGTAGTAAACCCAGGCTTGATTCTTTCCCGTGACAGAGCTCCTCTTAGCACATTTGGGGTTGGGGGCGGGGGTGGGAGGGAGATTCTTAGGGCCAGCCACAGTCCTAATTGTTATGACAGTGCAATATAGGGCACAATATTTTCAAAAGTGCCTAATGATTTTGGGTTCCCAGCCTCATAAAGGGGACTGAGTTTTAGAGAGTGCTGAGCACCCACACTTGAAA
The DNA here is from genome assembly GCA_033296515.1 of Macrochelys suwanniensis. Taxonomy (NCBI): domain Eukaryota; kingdom Metazoa; phylum Chordata; order Testudines; family Chelydridae; genus Macrochelys; species Macrochelys suwanniensis. The sequence continues at coordinate 47,664,607 of CM065780.1, forward strand.
GTCAGGCCTCTTTAAGGAGACTCAAGTAGAGCACATAAAACTTGAGGCAAGCCAAATCATTAGGCACATTTGAAAATGTATGCCATGAACACCAAGCATTGTTCATTTATAGGCTGTTATCAGTATAAACAACAATAGCAGCTTTCACCTCCAAAGTAGTAGGAGTCTCCTGAATAAGTATGTGTAGGTACAGCAGCATGAGCAGATGAGGTTACATCATTGTCCACCATTAGGCTCATACGGCTTCTTTTGGCAGACAAGGAAACTGAATGCCACTGGCCATTATTTAATCCAACACCTAGGAGGAAAAACAAGAGTAAGCTGAAACACCTACAAGTACTATTTGTTAAAATAGTTGATCTTCATAGGTTTTAAATGGAAAGCATATGATAAGCATTTAATAAACTACAGTTACTCTGATATACAGAGAAAGAAAAAAGAAAGGGGGAATATCACTATGTTATGTGAAAACATAGAACCTTCTTTCATTCCTTTTCCTTACTTTTGATAGTTAAAATACCTTCAGTGGATGCCAAGTGATGTTCCTAATTATCTGTATTACATCTCTTTAATGTGAATACCTATTTTTATGTCCTAACTGAGTAGGGTCTTCTGGAAAGAAGCACACAGATGCTTTATATAATTTCAAATTAAGATTCCACAGACCCTGCAGCTCACAGAACACAGTGACCAGCTTCTCTAACCATGACTAAATTAACTCGTTTGTAAAACCCCCAAACCTGGAATGAACTCCCATGACCCAGCTTCTATACTTAATACTCTAACAGAAAAACCTGGCATGCATAATGGAATGAATTCTCCATAAACACTACATCAACAGAAAATGCCCCCTCTCAGTCTAAGAAGGCTACAGTTAAGACATAATCATGGTGTCTGATACAGTACTTTACAGATAGTACACAGCATTACGGCCGCTATTACCGGGACATTATTTAATCTTTGAAAATGAAATGTAGCCATTACCTTGAAACACACAACAATATCAAAATATTGTAAATGCTGGAATAACTAATGCAAGTATGATGTCAATGTTACAGTATTTATTTTTGTTTGGTTGTCCATTTTATAAGGACTTTGGGGATGACGTCTTGAGGTTGTTCACCAGGAGTTTAGGCATATTATACTAGTTGATATTAACTAGAGTTGCATAGGTGAATATATCAGGTAACAAACTAAAGGAAAGCTCTTAAGCATATTAACTTTAAGCACATGCTTAAGTGCAGTTTTGAATAAGGATCCTCTTTTGAATCAGGACCAAATGATGCAGCCCTTGAACTATTTAGGGCTATTTTCTTCACTTGTATACTCTGCAGAGAGATTAGATTTGTGTGTTATTTGAGTAACTGGTTTTCCTATTGACATGTCATTTATTTCTATAGAATGTAGAAATTTGGTGTGTATTCTGGGAAAATTGCAAGCAATTAGAATATGCATTTACACTAAAAACAGAGAAAGGAAAACATAACAAAAAGGAAGAAAAGGTTCAGCTGGCCAAGTTACCCATAAGACAGGATTATTTAAAGTATTATAAAACAAGCACATAAGAGAATTTTAACTTGCACAGCAGCACACACTAAGCATATAAATCTCAGTCTCATAGACCTTGGCCAGAACGACAAGGGATGTATATCCACATGGATAAACTGTCTGTGAAGACGTTCTCTAATATATTGGACACTAACATGTTGTTTCTCTACATTATACTTAGGTATCTTTGTCTTTCCCTATTTGTTTTTCCACTTAAACAAGCACATTTGTTGTGGACTCTAAAAGGAGAAATTTATTCTCTATTCAAATTAGAATGCTGCTATATCCCCTCCTTAGGTGGAATCTCAGGAAAACTGTGGCCTATAGATTGTCTTGTCCTGCCCTCATGCCTTCTTAAAGATGAATCCTTTCCAAAACTCAGTGCCAGAGAGCCGGAGAGGTTATAAACTCAGAGACTTTATCAGAAGGGACCATTATGATCATCTAGTCTGACCTCCTGCAATGCAGGCCACAGAATCTGACCCACCCACTGCTGTAATAATCCCTTAACCAATGTCTGTGCTATTGAAGTCCTCACATCATGATTTAAAGACTTCAAGGTGCAGAGAATCCTCCAGCAAGGTGTTTGCTGCTGTTCTGCCAAAATGCTGACAGTGATTCTTTGGAGCAGTGACGTTCAATGGAAAGGGGGTATCTGAAGATCTAAAGTGTGCGCCTTCTTACTTCCCAAGAAAAGGGAAACAAAATAAGTAAGTGGAAGATTTGGTGGCTCTAGCAGTAGTTAGAAGCACTGTAACATGGTGGCACCCATGTCTCACGAGCACCCAGTGACCAGGTGTGCGTCTGCACTTGTCTCCATCTGTGGTGACTTATCAGAGATTTCTCAAGGGTGTTGGTGACTCAGGCCATGTGAAACATAAACAAACACACCCCTTCCAGGGTATGAGTCCAAGAGGGCCCTTCATGCATCCTCAATGCTGTCTTTACACAGTCCTGGCCCTGGTATCAAGCTGTACCCCAGGGCTTCCTCCCTGAAGGCAATGGTTTTGCCCTTTCTGGGCCCTTCTAGTCCCAGCTCTCCAGTTGGGCCACTATATTGTTCAGTTTCCCTTCTGGGGAGTGGGGGGTGTATCAAAGTCCAATATAGTCTAATCCCTGACCCTTTTGGGGGTCTTCAATCTCCTTTCTGTGGTTAGTTCAACTCCCCTCTCTGGGATTAAGGTCACTCCATTTGTAGCTGGTGGATGGAATCCAGGCCCACCTACTACTCCAGGTCCCAGTCCCTGGACCCTATGAAGAGCAGCCGTGTGCTGCTGTGTCCCCTTTAACTCTTCACTATGCTGCTACAGTTCCCTGGGCCACTTCCCTGTGGCCCTAGCACCTTCACAAGTGCTTCACCCTTACTGTAGGGCTGACATCTTGTGCTCAGTCCCAGCAGCGAGCCAATAACTCCTTCTTGCTTCTCCAGTCCCTGTCAGAGGTCCTCAGCTAGCTGGGAACACCAGCCTCAATGCTTAAGCTCCCAAAAGCAACTGACTGACTCTGGCCCTGCAGCTCCTTTTATGTGAGCCTGCTGGGCCCGGATTGGCTGCTCCTTGCAGCTTCTCTTTAATTGGCTGCTTCCCGTGCAGCATCTGTAGGACGCTTGGAGGATTCACCTCCACAGCTCCTTTCTGGGACTGGGTGTGGTAGGAATCACAAGGCTCCATCAGTAGGCCTCAGTGCCTGGTCACAAGCATAAATAATATTATCTTGCGGGATAAACTGATTTGTGAATCATCTTCTTCAGGAAAACTTCCTACTAATGATATTTACAGAATGTGCTGTTTTTCTCAAGGGAAATATTAGAAGCCTTAGCCCAGATTCTCCCTTGTGTTGCCACCATGATAGACACAAAGCAGCACTAAAATAATTGGACCTGACCATAGAAAGATCATCCCACTATAGTGGGATCCTTTGGTAATACAGAACTGTCAAAGCAACCACTGTTCTTCTGTTGCCAGCGTAGAAGGCATGGCTTGAGCTTCCCTACACCCTAATAATTTCCAGCTGACAAAAAATCAAACAAATAAAAACAACAACAATAACAAAACAACCCTTGGGGCCATTGGCAGCACTGTAATTTACAGCAGTCTTCAGGGGGTTGTCTTGGCATAGGGTTGACCCAGAACAAAGGGAGTGCAAGCGTGCCTTGGCTACTGGCAACTTTAATATTTGAAACTGAACTGGACAAGGAACTAGAAAAATATTACTCTTATGTAGGCAGTTGTTATGCAGCATCATGGGGTTGGATTTATAATGAAGTATTTAGACCAGTGGTGGGCAACCTGTGGCCTATCAGGGTAAGCTAATTCTGGACCACAAGACATTTTGAGGATGTTGACCATCTGCAGGCATGGCCCGCCCCCAGCTCCCAGTGGCTGCAGTTCACCGTTTCCGGCCAATGGGAGCTGCGGGAAGTGGCAGACCACAGGGACGTGCTGCTCACCACTGATTTAGACCTATGAAGTGTTATTTTCCATCTCTTCCCCATGATATTCTTAGTACTACTGCACAGATAGAACTAATCACATGTATCAAAGTGTTTTATAAACTTCAAATAAAACATCACCAAAAAAACACAACTAGATAAAACAGTTCTAAATGTAAGTCCGTTAAACTGCTCCTGAAAACAACTGAACAAATAATTCAGAGTGTTTCTATCAAAGAAGAGCTAAGTATGCCAAAACATAGGATTTCGATCATTCAAATGAAGACATCAAGGGACATAAAGTTAAATCTAAGTAAGAATATTTCCCGCTTCCCAGGAATTTAATTTGTTCCCTTACATTACCCATTGTAGGGCTGCCTTTCAAGTGACAGAACAGAACATAGACAGCACATATTCTACAAAACTTGTGTTCATCACACCACATTTTTATAATGGCCAAACACAAATTTTGAAAACAATATAATGTTTGCTTATATGCCATTTTCCCATTCATCAAAGAACTGCATAAGGCCTTGTAGGCCTAAAATATCACAAATGAAGAAAACATAATAGACACAATCCATTGAGGTAGCTCAAGTCCCTCAACATGTCATATACCCCAACAACATGTTGAGTTTTCCTTTTGGCACTGCCTTGTGCCATGATGGGCTGGTTTTGTGTTCCATGTCTTCGTTCTGACTGAAACAGATTTACAGTCTAAAACTACATCAGCCTCTAATCCTTGGAGTAGCAGGCAGCCTCAATAAACTTTCTGCTCTAATAGGATTCCATTTTCAAAATATTATAAATGAAAATCACAAGTATTTGAACAATGTGCAGATTACAGAATGTTCTGTCACAAAGAGGCAGCCTGCATGAGTGACTAAAGTAGAGGAACTAATTTGGTTAATGGGAAATGGGTAACAGAACTTTCGCAACACCGTCTACTCATGTTTGGCTTGTTTACTGTAATTTATTGGGCATGCATAGAAATACACAAAGTTGTTTGGAGATATAGCTCATCTCCACTTTGGACAGAATGCCATCCAGAAGGATGCTATTGGAGATGGACACACATTTGACCCACCCTGGTGTAAGGACCTCCATAAAGTATCTTGGTTAGACCTGGATGCTATAGAATGTCAGTGGGAGGGGTAGAATGAAACAGTCCAGAGAAAGTCCTCCACTGCAGATATGGACCTAACTAGATTAATGAACTGAATTTATTTATTTGTGTAGGAGGGGTGGTGTGGTGCTGAATGTGTGCAGCAGAGGCCAAGGGGCCATCAGTGTAGATTTTGCTGGTGGAAATTGTATGATTTTTTTTGCTGAAATGTATCAGTGGAGTTTTGACAAGAAATATTTCACAAAAAACAAACAAACAAAACAACAACACCCCCCCACACACACACACAGGAGGAGGAAAATGGTCATTTTAATCACACTATTTATCACACCAGTATAGGTCAATGACCTTTTTAAAAAATCCACATATCCATGTAGGTAGTTAGGAAGGCCACCAACATGGTAGTATCTGAGTATCTACAATTACACTTTCTACAAATGATCACCCAGAGTTCTGTGTGAGGTAACCCATGACAGAAGGAAGATAACGCTCTTCACAAACACACACACACACACACACACACACACACACACACACACACACACACACACACAAAAGGCAGCGTGCATGGCTTATAGTAAATAATGAAAGACTTTGAGCAGGTCTAGAAGATAATAATTTGTAGATTAACCTGAAGTACAGCATCTGAATGTAATGGTTTTAAAAATCATTTAATTAAAAAAAAATACATTTTTTAAAAGGCAGTGCACATTAATAAACTGGGAAGTAATATCTCAAACATTCATCCATATTGTAACTCAATTTGGACTCATCATTGAACACAAATTAACTTTGTTTCATTTCTTCTTTTTTTAAACTGTGTTCTATTGCTTTCTGAACATTTGATGACCAACTTGCAAAAGGGGCTACAAAGGAAAAAAAGATATTAAACAACCCATCTGTAACAGAAGCATTTCGCTTATTATAACTTAATCACTCATGAATTTAATACACCATTCTCCTTTTTATATGGCTCAAGAAATCTTTAAAAAACTCATGGCAATGAATTCTGAGAACTGTGCTCAAACTAATATGCTCTGATTTAATTATCAAATTTTGTATGTGTGAAAGCCAGGTCATAAGTCTTTGCCTGTAGGGGAACAAACCTGTCCAACCGTCCATAATTTAATTACTCAATCTCCAAATGCAGACTTGATTTGCTTCAGTGACTGTAGCAACAACAAACACTTCAAAAGCTCAAGAAGAAGTTCACTGTATGGTTTTGTTAGATAACTTCCTGCTTTAGGAGACAATAGGAGTTGTGAGTTTGTTTATTTGTTTGTTTAAGAAATGCATTAGTTTTCTGCATTTGCATAGACAAATGTTATTCCATATCTCAGACCATATGGAGGGCTTGTTGTATTCATCACATAATAAAGATAAATCACATTTTAATATAGCATTTCAAGATTTATTGTGAGGATTTTCAATCAATTGGGAATATGTTATGTATTTTTATTGCCACTTTATAGTTTACTAATTTGTCATACATACATGTCAGTAGTCTAGTTAGAAGTCATACTACCTTTAGCAGGCCTGTTAAAGTGCCATTGCATTGAAGCCATTTCATTAACATATATCATATAATTGAGCTTTGATTGAAACAGCTTCTGAAGAAGTCTAATATATCACAGTAAACTACACATCATTGCCACTCTTACTGTGGAATTAACATTTTCTGATGGTGAGCCTGGGGAAGCATGTTAGTAATTAAAATGGTGCTCTCTGTGCATCATTTACTTTAGTTTAAAAACACACACAGGACTGCTCCTGCTCCTGCTGAAATCAATAGCTAACCCCCCATTTATTTTCAATAAGAGCAGGATTGTTGTCTTTATGCAAATTTCAACATTGCTTATTACCATTAGTGGCACGCAATCTTTTCCTGAATTAAAATAATCAATTGTTTAAAAATTCCTATTTTCATCATTATAGACATTTGGAGAGCTACTGAGCTGTAGAGTTATATTTAATATTTCCCCACCCCTACCCCCAGGAATAAGCATTCTGTATCAGCCGGCATAGATAATGGAGAAGAGGGATCACATCACAGACAGACAGAAAGGGTGTGTTCTAGTGGACAGTGCACTGAGCTAAAATTCAGGAGACCTCGGTTCCATGCTCAACTCTGTTGCTGACCTAGTGGGGGTCTTTGGGAAAATCTCTGCTTCACTTATTGCCCTCTCCTTTGTCTGCCTTATCTATTTGAACTGTAAGCTCCTCTGGGCAGGAACTGACTCCTACTACTTGTCCACCCAGTACCTAACAACTTTAAGTGGGAACTCTAGGCATGACTGTAATACAAATATTTTTGCATAAAAAGGAATCACATAATCTCCAGTGAGAACATTGCCAAATATTAGCGTCGTAATAGTCTAATAGGACAGTAACTGATTTTCCTTTCCCAGATGGAAAATAAGATAAGATGCTCAAATTCTACAATTAAGGGATTCATATAAGTACTTGCAGAATTAGGGCCTGCTTCTGCAATGCATAGTCATGCAAGTAGTTTGTTTCCTGGGAAATTTGTCAATAGTTTGAAATGTGCACGTATGAATGTATGTCACAAAAGGGAAAAAAAAGACTGCTTTGGAAATCTTCAGGTGTAATACTCACATGAGCAAGGATTACTCACATGAACAAGTGTTCCAGGACCGGCCCCTTGGCATGGATCATTGATCCAAATATAATAGCTCACGTGACACATTTCTGCATAGAAATCCATTTTCTGTTACCTGCAGTGATGTCACTCTGTGCTTTTCCTGGTTTATAGATGCTCATTTTAACTTTCCCATCACTCAGATAAAGGAGGAGACCACCTGAAGTCTGGTGTAGTTTACTGGATAACAAAAGTCCCTCCTTGTTCCAGGTGCGAAATTGAAAACTGATGGACACTTCATCTTGTCCTGATGTGCCAGGCAATGCTAGATAGCTATTGGAGCTCAGAAAAGTGACAGGAACCATCTGTGGCTCTGAACAAGAGAAGGACATGTTGCCCTGAAAATAAGTAAAATAAATGCAGCATTAGGGAATTTTCTGAGAAAAACAGTTCATTCCACATGTAGTTGCACGAACTTATGTGTGGATACCACACCGCCTATGGTTCATCATGACAATGAACAAAGGCTAAGGTTCATATTCATTTTGGATGTTTTAGTCCAAAATTCAGGTAGGACTATGAATAAATAAGATATCAGACATCAAAAGAAACATTCACTAGGTTGTTCATCAGAGCATAGAAGCCATTCCCTCCTAAGCAATCACAGGGTAGATAGAGACCTGTACCAAATAAGGTAAGATCCTGGGTTATTCACGTGACAGAATGGCATCTCAGGGAGTACACAGAAGAATTCTGTTTCTGTTTTATTTTTGACTCAGCCTCTAGGAGCTTCAAGACCTTAGTAGGACTTCCAGATGCTAGATAAAATTCCAATGGTAGCAAGAGCCTGCTATGAGTTTTGAAGGAGATTAAATGCTTGCAGGGAGGAAGAGGTGTTGCAGAGGGGCTGATAAGTGCCATATGGTGTTTCATATTTGGTTCTTGGGAAAGTCAGTTTATTAGACTGAAAAGCAATCTTTCCAATTCAATCTGATTTGAATTCTGCACTGAACTCACTCTGGCGGGTAGGGAAATGCAGATATAATTGTAATTCACCCAAATACGAAGCACAATTTTAGTAAAGCAGATGACCTCACTGCACATTAAGCAGTGGGGCTCTTTGTCTGGTTTGTTGGAGAAGGTGACTAGAGAGCCAGAGAGTTACCTGCTAATGGAGGCAGCTCCATACCCGCATCCCCACACTGACCCATCCCCCCACCGCAGGTGACCAGAAGAGAAGGAGACTATTTATGCCAACATATGTGCATAAAAACTCTCTTTTCAGCTGCACCAGGCTAAGCACCCAACTAAGAAACACAAATTTAGTAACGCAAAAGGCAACGTGCCTAGTTGGCAAACAGGAATCTTATAGTACACATACAGTTATAACAAGTGCTACAAGATATGTGGATCAGAATAGCAACAGCAGATTACCACAGATTAGTGACAGAGCTAGTTTAGTGAACATTTTATGACTGTTGATTCTCATACAATATGGACTATACGATCTAAATACTTGCTGGCATCTTTCAAGCTGTAAATAAAAATCATACTATATCTATGAGGGCTAACATAATTTTTTTCCAAGCAATTAAACAACAACTTTTTTTCTGGTTGACACAAACAACCTTTAAATTTTCTAAGGTACATAGAACTATGCCCTACCAGTGGAGGGCTGTAACCTCTCTCTAAGAAAATATACATCTGCAAATCAGTAAAATATGTTTTCTTATGAAGAATCCAGAGAGAAACTGGAACACTCACTTGCTTCTGGCCTTCACGACAATACATTATGTCTAGACAGCAACTAGACACCAATGGCTGGTCTGTGCAAGCTGACTTGGGCTCAGAGGGCTTGGGCTGCAGCATGTTTCATTGTTGTGTAGATATCTGGACCCTGCAAGGTGAGAGGGTCCCAGAGCTCGGGCTCCGGGCTCAGCTGGAAGTCTACATCGCAATGAAACAACCCCGCAGCCACAGCCCAAGTCAGCTGGCATGGGCCAGCTGAGGATTTTTCTTTGTTGTGTAGACATACCATAAGTTTCTCTATTCTGTTTTTTACTGTCAATGGGGTTGGGGGAGGAAGCTCTCTCGTTTATGAATGCAACCACAGAAAGATGAATAGTAAACTGAGTTGACCCACAGTGGAAAGGCAATCATCAGACTAATAAAACTCGTTAAAAGCTAAAAGCTTTACCATCTGCAGAGTCTCCTTTCACATCATTTGGACAGCTGCCTGATACCATATCAAACTAGCACACTGCCTATTTAACAGGAATTCTGTGGTAGCACATATTTTCTGGCACTTTTACAACCCTAAGACACTTCCTAAATATTTTTCAACCAAAGTAATACAGCAGTTTATATTATCTGAGATTAAGCTGATGTAATTTCTGATCTCTTGTTCAATTATTCTGTAACTACATCTTACTAAACAAGTTCCAATGAAGAGGCAATCAGAAAGGATATTACCTACTTATTTGTTTTCTATCGTTTTTTATTGAACTTTTGGAATGTTTTCAGAACAGGTTCATGCAACAAGTAAAACAAATTAAAGCAGGGAAGGGCTCAAATATTCCAATTTATGGGAGAGAGAGATGAACTGGCCTGATTGTTTGGCCATATTTTGGCCCCCAACATGAAGAAAAACATTTTGAGGTTGGAAAAGTCATTTATTAATTTATAGTTATTTTCTTTTTCAATTATTTGCTTCTCGCTAACATTGGAAGTGGAAATTCCAAAAACCTCAAAAAAAAATGCTTGTGTGATATTATTGCCCTGAGAAGCAGCAGTAATTATAGCAACCCTTGCAAGGAAGCGTGCTGTAGTGAGTTTTGCAGTCTAAGGGCTGGTCCACACTAACCCCCCGTGTCGAACTAAGATACACAACTTCAGCTACGTGAATAACGTAGCTGAAGTTGAAGTATTTTAGTTCGAACTAAAGAGCACTTACCGCGGGTCCAGACGCGGCAGGCAGGCTCCCCCGTCAACTCCGCTTACTCCTCACGCAGAGCAGGAGTACCGGTGTCGATGGCGCACACTTCCGGGATCTTCGCAGAAGATCGATTACTACCCGCCGAATTAGGCGGGTAGTATAGACGTACCCTAATAAATTTCTGGATGCTAGAGGCTTGGATAGGTCAGATACGTTATTGAAACCAAACCCCTAACTGGTTGGGGTTTGTCCAGTCACAGCTCTTGGTTGTACCATGGCAAATTTATTAAAATATACCAGACTAAATTATCTCTCTTCATATACAAGGCAGTATAAGATGCGGAAAAGCATGCAAATGCCTAAGTGCTGCAGAAGTAGCCTATGTAAGACAAAATGTTCCTGAGTGCTGGTGAGGAATAGTGCATTTGCTATTTGCTTTTATAAACAAACAAAAAAACTCACCTTCTGGCATTTGCTAGTAGGCACAGGTGGTGAGAACATGGCCACAACACTGCTGTACTCAGATAAACTTCTCTACAATTCTATGTGATAGAAGCAGCACTGTCTGGCCTCAGCATTCCCAGAGCACAAGTACCCAAATTCTGTCTGCCTCTAGGAAAAAAGAACTGAGGATGGAAACCCTCAACTTCCTGAAATTCACATGGAAGCAGCCGTATTGTAGCCCACATTTCTTGATTTAGACCGTGATTTGATTTTCCATGCATCAAAATTGAGAAGCTTTGGATTATTATTATAAGACACGTGGGTGTGCCTTTTTTTCCCAGTAGGAATCTCTTACCATAATGTAGATCTGAGGTTTATGTCTCTTTGCCAAATCAATAATGTTTACTCCATTGTAATAAAGGTTTTCAAAACACCCGTGAAAGTTCTTGTGTGGTAATGTCCCTGATTTTCCAGGCACTGGGATCCCTCCAAAGCTGAGCTTAGAAAGAGAAGAGAAATCAATAATACTATTAAGTAATTTTCTGAAAATCTGCTTGCAAAGCTGATGATAAATTTTAACAACAGTATAGCAGTAGCAGACAGAAATTGGCCAATTGTGAATCAATCTATTTTTTTAGCTCTTTGCTGTCATCAAATCTATTAGCTTAAAATATAGGTTTACAAAATGTAGACCATATAAAAATATCTATGCATTAAAATATAATTTAACTTTAGAACCCTTATTTTCCTGAAGAGGTTCTTCGGGAGTTTCAGGTTAAAAAAAAAAGCCAAGAAAAAGTATCTTACTTTCATAACTCAGAAAACCTTTACATTTTGGAAGTAAATGGCATATGTAGCATACAGCAGGAGTGCTCAAACTTTTTCATAGTGTGAATTGTATTTTAATATAGAGATTATTTCTTGGACCAGTTTATCCTTCCATTTTTGATCTTATAACATCCCTGTAACAACTACAGCAATCATTTACATGGAAAGGTAATATTAGAAACATGTTTATGCATTTTTAGCCAACTTAATGAAAAAATGTATTTTATCCTTTGAGGAAAGATTTAATCACACTGTCTGCTACAACTCTTCATTTTGGGCTAGATCCTACATGGTGCTGACCACTCTGGCTTTGATCCAACGAACTTAAGCATGCATAGGCTTAACTTTAAGCATCTGAATGATCCAGTTGAAGTAATAGGATACTCGGTGCTTAAATTTAAATATGTGTGCTTAAGCATCTTGCTGGATTCAGGCCAGAGTGTTCAGCACTTAACAGGATCAAAGCCCTTTATCTCCCCCATTCATCTGTGTTAGGAGGGGAGCCAGCACTATGTGATCAGCCAGCAGTCCACAGACCATCAGCAACTGCTCCAGGGATCAGAGTTTGGAAATCTCTGCAGTACATTATGCACACTCCTTTAGAGAAACCTGTAACTTGCAGAAATGTGGAAGATGTGAGGCTCAGATGCTTGCTCATTGTACAATTTCTAGATCTGCAGTAAATGGAAATTTAAAACGAAACATTTCAGAGATGGACCTTGTCAGGTGGATTTTCTTTCACCACACCTTATAGTGTGATCTTTGGGATGGGGGACCATACCTCCTTATATGTTTGTACAGGATTTTGTATGTTACTAGAAACCACCATAAAATAATAATGTATATAGAAGCAAAAAGATGATCTGTTGACACAGTTGTGACATTATTGACATAAACTCTGATCGTATAGATCATTGTTGCAACCAGGATCCTATGGTTACACCAGTTCTTGTATAGAGGAGGCCAAGTGGGGTGTCTATGGAAAAGTTGCAGTTTGCTGGTTATGATTATGCTGTGTATCATTTTTATATTTGAAGTTATTAATATTGGCTATGTATTTGTTTGATTCTAAGTAGCCTCAGTGAAGCATTTGGTCAGCTTCTTGAGAAAGGACTATTCTTAGTAAGTGCCCCATCAAGAAACACTTAACTGACAAGGGACTGTGGGAGACACTGATCCACATCTGAGCTTTCCTGGGAACGTTCACACTAACATGTAAACAATGGCATCGGCCTGCAACTAGATGAATCATCCATAGACATGTGACTTGCCCAGGTGGCTACAGACTCCATCTTGTTGCTGTGATTTTGCACAGGAGAACAAAGGGGTTTCTACCCACAAGAGAGAGAATATAAAAGGCCCTGGAAACCCCTCCATTCTGTCTTCAGATGGCTCAAAAGATAGCCTCTCCATCCCAAAGAGATGCCTGAAAGAAACTGGTACAAAGGACAGTAACTACGGTGTGTGTGTGTGTGTGTGTGTGTGTGTGTGTGTGTGTGTGTGTGTGTGTGTGTGTGTGTGTGTGTGTGTGTGAGTGAGTGAGTGAGTGAGAGAGAGAGAGAGAGTGATTGCTGGACCCAGACTAGGAAGGAGCCTAGTCTGTGAAAGAAGCTCATTGGAACATCTCTGAGGGTGAGATTTACCCGCATTTAGTTTCCTACTGTATTAGGCTTAGACTTGCATTTTTGTTTTATTTTGCTTGGTAATTTACTTTGTTCTGTCTGTTATTACTTAGAACCACTTAAATCCTACTTTTTATATTCAATAAAAATCACTTTTTGCTTATTAATTAACCCAGAGCAAGTAATTAATTCCTGGGGGAGCAAACAGCTGTACACATCTCTTTATCAGTGTTATAGAGCGTGAAAAATTTATGAGTTTACCCTGCATAAGCTTTATACAGAGTAAAATGGATTTATTTGGGGTTTGGATCCCATTGGGAACTGGGTGTCCGGGTGCTAGAGACACAGCAGTGTCCCATAAGGTTTTGCAGAAGTATGGTAAGAAGACATTTCTCTGATCCATTCCTTCCGAATATAAACTTCACCAAAAGTTTGAATTACTACAAAATTCCCTACACAGTTCTGTTCCCTTCACTTATTTCATTGCATTTACATAACAAAAGTAATACATGAAAGGTAATTTTCACACCTCATAATCAAGGTCCAAATAATTGAATTCCCCCTTTGCATGAAAATGATGACTGTGTTTATCCACTGTAAAGTTTACTTGGTTGTTAAAGTGTTCAATGAGGACTGAATGCCAATGCTGATCATCCAAAAGGCTGCCCAGGGTAATATTAATTTGGCCATTAGCAGAATGAATTTTAGCGTCACCTTGAGATGAGAAAAAACAAACTGTGAGATTAATTTTCTAAAACAATATGGATATTTAAGCAGGCTACTAGCTTATGGCATATAATAGGTTAAAATAAGCTTAATAAACAGGAATTTTTGACACAACACCTAATGGCTGCAGGAAGACTGTACACCCCATAGCCATTACCTAAATTAATGAATAAAGAAAGTTTTCCTTTTACTAATTGCAATGTGATGTGATCTCCATTCCGTCCTTCTCTGTGCAGTAGAATCCCATCACTTTGCATTGTTTTAAACTTCAGAGAAATCACATCTTTCGGGGCACTCATGGATTTTTGATTGAATCTGTAGAGCAGGCAACTTTTCCCATCAAAATCAGCCACCTCAGACCCTAGCAATAAAGAAATTAAAGATAACTTCTTTAGTAATATGTTTAGACAACAAGGATTTTATTTTGCTTCATAGTGCATGGATGAAGTGTGAGGGAAGCCTTCCCCTCCCCACCCCACCCAATTACACACCAACTCAGGATCCCGTTAAAATGGCACTCCTTGTACTCCCGAGTGCCAGGACTTTTCCAGACTTGCACCACTGCTGGCACTAGACTCCCCAGAGTGAGTGGCTCAGAGGGGGCATAGCCTCTAAACACTTCTGTTACTTAAAGTATACTCTGAAACTTGCAAAAAGGTAGCACTGCATCCTTGTGACCTGGAAGTTTTGGGCCTAATTCTGATCTCATAGTATTCTGACACCAGTGCAGTTCTATGAAGTTCAATGCAATTGCTCCTGCTATATGAGAGGAAAGGAGCATCAAGCCCATTACGTCTTACTGAGTGAGGGACAGGACTTTCAAGCTACCCCGAGGTGGACTATAGCTTTAAGCAACTATTAAGGTGCAATCTGTGTGGTTTTATATTCATTTAAATTAATATTAGTTCATTTTATTCTGGAAAATGAATAAAGTTGATATTAGGAAAGAAAACCCATTCATTATGATGTAGTTAGTCAGCCCTGATTCTCTTCTCTCCTAGTGTAACTCCATTGACATAAAAAGAAATACTCTTTTTCTACACCAGTCAGATGAGGATCAGGCCATTTAGATTTAGAACTAGAAAAAGGAGCTTTGCTATATCCCATTGGTCATCTGTTTCTCAATATGAGAAATATTTTGCTAGAAATAGAAACATATTGGATACATGAGAGGTCATTATAAAGGCATACTATAATACACGAAAGAAAGCAAATGTGCTCTAAATTTAACAGATAAAGAACAGTGACAGTAGGGAGATTCATGTTTTTTCAGTTATTTTGTTTTACATTTATAGTCTCAGTGACTTATTATAATAGGGGCATTATTGCAGCTGCGTGACAGCTGCCCCAATGAAGTCTACTTTTTGTCTTGTGACAATGTTTTATCTAATCTCTTTCAAGGTCACATACATTCACTTCATCTGAAAAAAAGTGATTTTAGACCAATAATATATAAAAGAATATCTGTCAAAATCAGTTGCATGTTGAACAAGAAAGACACGAAGAAACTGATATCACCAAGAAAGGCTCTTAGAATATTCACACCTCATAAGTAAAGAAGAAAAAGGTAATTGTCCTTGAAAGATACATTTGTGAAATAAATGAAGATGTAAAGGGCACCCAATAAAATATTAAGTTACTTTTCAACTGACTGACTGACTTCTTCCAAGTCAATGGAAATGCATTATCTATTTACCAACTTTATTCAATTTGACCAAAAAAAAAATTGCTCCACATTGTGGCATAAAAATGAACTCAATTCAAATTGTCCATAGTATTTAAAGTTAGCCATTTATTTTCACCACTCAAAAATCCTTGTCACTTTAATGCAGCTATGTTTCAAGAATGTAGTCAGTTGATTTTCTCCACATCTTGTTAATGTACTTTGTTCTTATGAAGAATTAATTTACCAAGTGCACAATGAATATGCATTACATTCTGCCTAAAAAAGCATCTTCATTTGACTATTGTCCTTTGTTATTCCACTGAATAAATGTTGAAAGTAAAAACATAAATCCATGGCAAATACAAATGATGTGCTTTTATGTTTATTAGATTGCAATAAACAAGCAGGAGTGTCAATAAGACAGGGCTTTTTTTTTAAAGCTTTCACAAATGTAACAATGCAGTTAAAACACTCATTAGACATATCCTTAACAGGCACTGACAATAGTGTGCTTTCATTATTGGTAACACACATATATTGGTATTAGCTGTTGAGCAAGTTGAGCAACAGAGGAAGAATAATGTATTCCTGTTCTCCAAAATCACTTCACTATTCACAATAAACTTAACCCTGTAGTGCTTACTCGGGTTAAAAAACCCTTTAATATGAATGAGTGAGGACTGTGAATAGAATGTAACTATTGATCAGAGACATTATTAACATTCTTGTGCATCTACCATTTTTACCATCAATGCATTCCCACCAGGGTGGGGGTGGGAGGAAGAGAGACAGAGAGAACAAAAGGCATACTGATTCTAATTAACAAAGAGTGCTACTACTTTCCCCCCCTTTACTATAGCCATTAACTCATATTTCGGTGAGTTTGTTACCTGAACATCAGTCTCAGGAGGTTTCCTCTTCTGCCCTTCTAGTAAAAATGTTACAAGAAAGGTAAATGAAAAGGCTGGTTCACTTTGCGACCACAAATCTTTTAATTATCATTTTTCACAAAGTCAAAACACAGGCATGTTTTTAGAATTATTTAGTCCAAGACTTAGCTATACCCCCGAAGATACATAAGTCCCAAAATACAGCAGAGCTGGCATAATCACAGAATGCGGCAGCTCTCTGCATGCCACAGAAGGAAATTTTTCAATGGTTCTCAACCAGAAAGTAGAGAAGTTTTAGATAAAGTATTAGTTGCAAACAACAGGTTTGAGTTTTGCAAATTTGTTCATTGTTTGAAATTGTTCAATGAACACTCCATAGAAACAAATTTCAAACTCTATTCACTGCATGTATTCCTTAATCATTATCGCTTTAGTCACATGTATCCTGGTTGGATAATTGTCACTGTTAAAGAGAAGGAAATGAAGATCAAGTCACCAGGCCTCTGTTTCTTTTAGGGAGAGAGGATGAGAACAGTTAGGAGGAGCTAGGTTTGCCACTTGAATCAGGCCTTACAAGAAACTAAACTACTGGAGAAATTAGGTTACTGTAAAATCATAGATAATGGGCCACATTTAAAAATATAGTTTTGTCATCCCATTTGCACAGAGTTCTTGCAAGTGTATGTATTATCCTAGCTATACCGATTGTGGACAGACCTTTGTCCAGCTTACTTAATTGTTCCAGGGATTTTGTGTAGCCCTAGTATAAAGGGGGTCATCACAAACCCTTTGCTGCAAACACTTAACAGTAGTAGTGCCAGGGCTCTGGCCTGGAGGTTTTGGGATCACAGTCCCTATGATGTTATGTTGCTGTTAAGCATTGTCTCCCATCTTAATTAATGTGTCTACCAGGAACATTTCTTGAATTTACTAGTGTCCATTTTTTAAATTCTGTCTTTATAGAACACAGCCATTATCACAAACCCATTAGAAACTGTAACAAAAGTGTACGTGTCTGATCCCATTTAGGAAGGGAATGGTTGGATCCCTGTAATGGCCTCCAAGTCACGGAAACATTTCAACACATTTGTCCTTCTGTTGTGTGAAATATGAATTGTTTGTAGCTGTGTTTACTGGTTATCCGCAGATGGACTGAGCAAGAGAGGTAGTAGTTGAGGGAAAAAAGGAGTCTGCCAAAGAGACATATTTAGGCTCCATGCAGCTGCCAGGGGACAATTCTAACACTGACACTGGCAGCATAGCTTCATCCTCACAATCTGACATTTCAGCTAGTGACAAAACACAGGAAACTGCTGCAGAGATGTATCTGTCTAATTTGCACACTTTGAATAGGAAGAACAGGCAGCCAGGGGCTAAGAGGCATTGTTTTTTGCAAATACAGAGGATGTGTTGCCCAATCACAGCATGATGCAGATGAGGTCAATATATCTGGGGAAGAGTATTCATCTGCAGCTGGCAAATACGTTTTTTCTTCTTCTGAGAAAGAAAAAAAATGCCAGTTACACTTAAGGAGAATGAAACGGAGGAACTTGACAGAGGCAGCAGGAAAAAAACAGAACATGGAGGACAATACTATGGAGGGACTCTTATTATTAATAATATATAATTTCATAACTTATTATTGCTATCTGTATTGAAGCAGTGCTTGAGGGGCCAAGCAGGTCAGGGCCTCTTTGTACTGGGTACTGTAGAGAAAATGACAGTCCCTGTCCAAAAGAACTTTAAAACATGCTGAGTGGAAAATTTACAACAACTGCCTTACTTATATGGATATCTTTTCTGGAGATCATTTACTTCAGTTAGTTGATAAGCTGAAGCCACCACAACATGAGAGAGATCGAGGATACTAGCTATCAGTACTTGGGAACTGTCACTTGGATGACAGATAATATACCAGAAAATTTAGAATTAGTGCTAGCTACGATACAGTATATGTTTCCCAAAAAAATATCATTGCTGTTGCATATGATTACATGGAAGATGTACTTAGGGGTCTGGCCTTTTCTGAAATCTAGTGTAGAAATTGTACAGAGGGGGATCAGTTGGGCTACAGCAAGATTTTTGAGCAAATTAAACCTATTGCTGTGCAAAAATGCATGCAACAGGTGGCTTTTGATTTCATGTACCTGGAACAGCATTATACTGCATGGAAGAGAAAGATGTGAGACTTTAAAAAGAAACTACTACTCTCACTTCCCCACACATATCTACAGACATAGAAACATGATTAATCAGTAGACTTTCCTTACTAACATAATCTGGGGGGCTTTGGGATGATCTCTTTAAATAAGTGGAAGTGATTTTTTTTTTCATAGAAGCGTAAGTGTTCATGCTACAGAATTCAACAACTAAATATTCTATGGTTTCATGTTGTGAGCTACATCTGCTCTCAGGCTTTGGAGTACCTCTGAAAAGAGGAGATGAAGAACAATTATATTGGGCATCATAGGTGACATTTGCTCATCTGCAGAGGGCCAGCACAAGGCTTATGCTCCACTTGTAGGGCTAAAGTGAGACTTAAGTGGTGTATAGATCCTATATTGGCTCTCCCAGCAGGGATAGATTTCATCCTTTTTAGACGGTGAGCTCTTCAAAGCAGGGATCTTGTCTGCATATCTGTGCATAAAGCACCCATATTACTATACTCCCTCCATTCGCTGTATAAATCACAATTGCTATAGGAGGTAAAAATCATGCCAGTGAGGGTTGAAAGAGTGATTTAAATGGATCTGCACTGATTTATACCAGTGGAAGATCTAGCCTATGGTTTTCACATATTAATCCAACAGTCCATCTTGAATGAGTTGCTACCGTGGAAGGTTATCCATGTCTCCAGTGTCAAGACAAAACAACATCCTGTAACTCTGTTATTAGCTAGCAGTACTGATCAAAAAATGAATAGGTCACAACACTTTACCCAAGAATCATCAGAGTGATATCCAAAATGGCAAATGGTGGCATACTATTTTTGTTACCTACATATTTCTGCAATGTTTAACGATGATGGACCAAATCCGACTCTTACACACATTGGTGTAAATGTAGAGTAACTCCACTGAGTTTAACAGAATAACTCCACATTTCATGTGGTTCTAGAATTTGGGAAAATACAAATCTAATTGAGAAGTAAATATTGAATGAAAAATAGTATATGTTAACATTGAATGCTGCATAATATGATATATATGATTTCCAGAGCGGGAATGGAACTATAACAAGGGAATGGAGAATTAACATAAGGCTGTAACTGGGGAATGTAAATACAATGTAATTTCATGACTGAGGAATTATTATTTTGGGCATTTTTTTCAGAATTGATAGAAGGTGGGGGTGTTCAGCCCTTTGCTGCATACAGAAAGAGAATATTTGATTATAAGAATTGATGTAAAAGATTTATTGTCATGAGTTTAAGCCAGCTGCATTAATTCTGATTAATGATGCCATTGCAATAGTCAGGCAGGTAGAGTTGATCCCAAATGAGCACTAGTAAAACTGCTACCCCACATCATACCATCATATATTGTGTAAATACCAAGTATGTTACTTATAAACTATTTTTAAAATGCTTTAGATTGTCAATTTAAAAATGGTATTGGAGCTATTGCATTTATATGTTAAAAGCAAGGATTGTACAGCAGTATTAAAATGACAGAAGAAGTGGAAAATCCCAACCACAGTGGATAAATCTTGTTTTTTATGTGAAGACTGAGCTTTTCTTTAAGGTAACTGTGTCTCTGGTTAAAAAAAAAAATCCTGCCAGTTGTTTTTCTTTTTAATATATTCTCACATTTTTCAGAGTATAGGAGCACAAATGCTGCCTGGTTCCTTATAATTTACCCATTACTCCTGTTTTTCCTGAATTGGGGGAGGGTGTGTTAATACTTGATTAGAATTTATTTATATTAATCATGTTTCAAATTTATTATATTTATTTATATTTATCAAGTGAAGTTTGAACGCCAAACATAGTGTGTGTGAGACTCTTATGTTCCAATAACTACTTGCCCAAAAGGCTGAAAGTTAATTGTAATACACACGCACACAGACACACACATATCATATAAAAAAGTAATTTCACTTAAAATAAATTTAGGTTTAAGAAACTGAGAGCAATAATTCTAAACTAGACATTACAATCAACAAAATATCAAATAATATATAATAATGCTTTGCAGTTCTGTGGGATGACCAATTAATCATTTAAGCCTAATAATATCCCTGTTAAGCAGGGTAGCAGTATTAAAACAGACTTGTGGACATGTAAATTGAGGCACAGAGAAGCCAATAGATGTGTCCAAGGTAACAAAGTGAGTCAGTGGCAGATCCAGAAATAGAATCTAATTGTCGCAACTCCCAGCTTGGAGCTGCTACCTCATTTTACACAAGACACTGTAGCCTTATCTATAGTTATGGGTTACTTTAATTAAATTACCCACCCCAAGGTGAGTGTTCTCACCTTCTTTCATCTGTGAGAGTTCGGCCCAAAGATTAACTACAGTAGCGAGGTTATTAATAGAGGGGGACCCTCATAGTTAAAGTTAAGATTTTGTTACAGTTATTTTTTAGTAAAAGTCAGGGACAGGTCACTGGCAATAAACAAAAATTCACGGAAGCCCGTGATCTGTCTGTGACTTTTGCTAAAAATAATGGGGAGGGGACTCACTGAAGCCCGAACCCCGATGGTGAGGGAAGAGAGCCCAAGCCCTGCGGTGGGAAGAGGTGGGGTCCAGCACCTGCCACCATGGTGGTTGATAATTCTGGGGCCTCCGCCACCATTGTGGCTGACAGCTCTGTGGCCCCCGCTGCATCCCCAGTGGCTCAGAGCTCTGGGATCCCTGCCCCCTGCAGTGGCTGATGGCTCTGGGTCCCCACTGTTCCAGGGGCTGGGAGCTCCAGGTGCCTGTAGCAGCTGGGAACTCTGGATTCCCCCACCACCTGCAGTACCTTGGAGCTCCAGGGCTGATGGCTGGGAGCTCTGGGTCTCCCAGCTGCCCGCCTAGGGCTGCCAACTTTCTACTCACACAAAACCAAACACCCTTGCCCCGCCCCCTACCTTACCCCTCCTCTAAGGCCCTGTCCATGCCCCACTCCATCGCCCCTCCCTCTGTCGCGCGCTCTCCCCACCCTCACTCACTCGCTCATTTTCACCGGGCTGGCTCAGGGGGTTGGGCTGTGAGAGAAGGTGAGGGGTCCGGCTGGGGGTGTGGGCTCTAAGGTGGTGCCAGGGATGAAGGGCTTGGAATGCAGGAGGTGCTGCCCTGGATTTGAGAGGTGTGTATATCCCAGAATGTGATCACGCTAATTGCATTCAGCTACCCTAAATTAATAAAATAAAACACCACATAGTTAAGGGTTACTTTGGAGACAGTCTTTCAGAAGCAAAGTTAGATCTAGCTGGCAGTTTCTGCTAATCAGAATGGGAGGAGGGGACAAACAATAAACAATTAATACTAAAAACCTTAACAGTTAAAAAACCTTAAGTCTAAACACGTCTTATATTAAAAATTAATTAAAAATAAAAAAAATACAGTAGGGGTCCTTATAACCTATGTATTTTATAAAAATTAATTATTAAGAAATAGCTAATAAAATATACTTTAAAGCAGTCCTCTGAAGCCATTAAAAAAAAATTCCCAATACCCTTTCTCCCCGGTGGATGAGCAACTGACCATTGCAAAGCTGCTGTTAATTACTCAATACCTTTCCATATATTAGGTAAATATCTGGGATGTTCTAAACCTATTGCTTATGTTTGTGGGAATTTAAATCTAATAAACTGCAGTTTAAAATAAAGCATACTTCCTTGCATAACAGTATGCCACTATTTGCCATTTTGGATATCCATGACTTCTGTGACCTCCAGGACATAATCTTATCCCTACCCATGGTGCACAACAGACTATAGTAATCTTTCTACAATATTTACTTTTATTAGCCAACCAAACAAAAATACACACACTGCAATCTGTTAAAGGAGAGAAAGCGAGAGCAATAGTATACATAGTATTTGCATTATTCACAACATGCCTTGCAGAAAAACCTAAAGTGTTTGTCATCATCCTCACCATCATCAGCATCACCAGTTGTTGTCATCATGGTGTCTCCCCAACCATGGAATGCAGGCCAGGATACAGCTGTTGTAATGTGTTACACTTACACCAACTGGGGTTCAATTCCTTTTCCTTATTTGAACACCCACACCTCACTTTGGGGTGCCCTATTTTTCCTTTGTTATTTTCCTTTTACTTATTAACATTTCATAGAATCACAGAATCATAGAAGATTAGGGTTGGAAGAGACCTCAGGAGGTCATCTAGTCCTACCCTCTGTTCAAAGCAGGACCAACCCCAACTAAATCATTCCAGCCAGGGCTTTGTCAAGCCGGGCCTTAAAAACCTCTATGGATGGAGATTCCACCACCTCCCTAGGTAATCCATTCCAGTGCTTTATTACTTGTCCCAATGAAATATTTATGTCACATTATCACCATAGTAACAGATAAGAAAGTTTAACATTTCACCCCAGCTATCAACAGTCATCTTGTGCTGTCTACTGATCTCTCATTGATATTATTATTCAACACTCACCGATATTTTCAAAACATCAGCATATCATTAACATAGATACAAAGTCAGCAGGTTTATTAATTAACTTATCCTAAATTTTCTTACCTTATTTATCCTAAATCCTAAAGCCAAATTTGGCTAAACTAAATATTTTACAAGCCTGAGCCCTATAGGCCCTGTTACAACATTAATTCTTATATTTTATATGTTGTTATATTTTATTTTAAGAAATAGGATTTATTTGGTAGTCTGATCACCTGGGGGAGGCTTAGGAGGTGATGAAATCCCCATGAAGAGTATGAGGACAGAGTGGAATTCTCTTGGAGCTAGAATTGCAGGCTGTCCACAGACTCAGGGAAAACAAGGCCCCCTCGCTAGTTTGTGCCCGGTTTGAGTTGGGGACATGGAGTCTGCTGAGCCCTGTCCAAGGGCTATCTTAATCTCTCTCTCACTCTCTCTGTTTCAAGGGCCTCCAAGGAAGAGAAATGGACAAGAAGAAGGAAGCCTTGAAGAAACAGAAAGCAAATAGGAGGAAAGATAGCAAGTCACCAAAGGTGGAGGAGAAGGAAAGAGATTCTGGACAGATTGAGCACCCCATAGCAAAGGCTCAGGTTACATGAGACTAGTGAGCCTTTTAATACCTTGAGCAGTGTGACCTCCCTTCAATTAGGGGTCAGGTCTGTGCTCTTTTGGGCTCTGGGCATTCTGCTCCTTGAGCTAGCTAGTGAGAGTGACTCCCCTGTGATTAGGGTTCAAGACACAATCCTGTCGCTTACGTGGGATATTGAGCTCCTTGGAACCCTGAGCAGTGTGACCTTCCTGTAATTCAGGGTAAGGTCTCTGCCCTCTTGCCCTTTTCGCATTATGCCCTGTTGGCAGTCTAGTCAGCACGATAACCTTGTAACGAGGGTTCATGTCATGAGCCTCTCTCTTTTATGGGACAGATTGAAGCCTTTGGTACCTGGAGCTGTGTGGCCTCCCTGTAATTCAGGGTAAGGTCTCTGTCCTTCAGGCTCTTGGCATTAGGCCCCTGTTGCCAGCTAATGTTAATGGGCCACCCTGTTATTCAGGTGCAGGTTGAATCCCTCTCATTTTGAAGGGATTAGGGCTATCTTTGCACCATTGGTCCTGCGACCAGCTTGTAATTTGGGTTCAGGTCTCCACCCTCTTGCCCTTTTGGCTTTGTGGTCCATTGGTAGTCTAGCCGGTGTGACCTCCCTGTAACTAGAGTGTAGGTCGCATCTCTCTTGATGATGGGGGCTTTAGAGCCAGTTTCATTCTGTGGCCCATGTGACTACCCTGTAACCAGGTTTCAGATCTCTCCCCTTTTGTCTGTTGCAGTTATGCTCTTTTGTTCAGCTAGGCCAAGTGACTCCCCTGTAATTAGGGTAAGAGTTGCCATCCTCTTGCTTAGGTGGGGGAAGTATCTTTGAGCTGTTTGACCACCCTGTAATGAGGGTTCAGGTTGGCCCTTTTGGCCTCTTGATGTTATGCTCTTGTGGCTGCCTAGTGAAAGGGACTACCCTGTAATGAGGGTGCAAGTCATGTGGCCATGGCTTATGGGGGATATTGAGCTCTTTGGAACCCTGAGCAGTGAGACCTCCCTGAAATGAGAGCTCAGGTCTCTGTTGGCAGTCCAGTCAGGATGACAACCCTGTAATTAGGGTGCATGTCACAAGTTTCTTTCTTTTATGGGACATATTGAGGCTTTTGCTGCCTTGACCTGTGTGACCTCTCTGTAACTGAGGTTGACTCCCTCCTTGATCTACATGGAGGATTGGGGGCATTTTAGTAATTTGGGCAGTGTGACCTCCCTATACCTAGGGATCGAGTCCCTTCCCTTTAGTCTCTTGACATGATGCTGCCATAGCCCGCTGGTCAGAATGAGCAACCTGAACGTAGGGTACAAGTCTGATCAGTCACTATTTATCATGTCCCCTCCCAATTCAAATAAACTCTGTCCAGAGTCCTGGCACATTACACTCTTTGCCAGCTTGACTGGGATTTTTCAGCCAACCTTCATGATTTCTTTCCCACTTTGTTGTTGGGGACAAAATATTTTGCAGCAGTTTTAAAAGAAGAGATTCCTTTGGCAGTTTTGGAATCCATCAGTGTAAGTGTTCTTTTTGTCATTGCTCTTGTGATATATGTCCACTATTTCACACTGTTCTTAGTGATATTGCTGAATTTTGTATTAATAATTTTGAACTATGCTGTGTATGAGTTCTCATGGGGAAATGTGGAGATCTTGACTTTGGAGTAAGATTTTCTTGGTAGTATTCCTCTGTCATTTATCTTTCTTGGAACTGTGCTAATTTAAGTAGCTCATTAGAGTTATTTCCCCTAAAATTATATTGCAATTATATTGTATTCACTATTTAGAATTTCCCTCTTAGATGCTGGCCAAAGTTCTTGCTATGCACTGCTTTGATGTTGACTGTGATTTTTATAGCTATCAATCATGGTTTTGCATTCCAGAGATTGTGTTCATTTTAGTTAATTTGAAAAATCTTGAGTTTATTTGAATAAACTGATATGTGCACAATCCTTTTGTCCTTTGATTTTGGAATTCATTTCTTGCTGCTTTTAATAATTGTTTCTGGGTTTTGTTTTGAGAATTTTAAACTTCTTTGCAGTTTTGCTAAAAATTATCTTGCATACTGAACATTAAGGAAGCCCCCAACTAAAAAGTAAGAAAAAAAAATGAAAGGGAACTATGGAAAAGTAGAGGGGAAATACACGCTGAGAGCATAATTATTGGAAATCCCCATAATTATGAGATACTTCTAGTATAAATCATACAATCTCACACAGTGAATAAAACTTAAACTAACGTAGCTTCTTACAGGAGTTCCTAAAGCAATATTAAGTATTCCTTTTGTACCTCATAATGAATATAGTAAAAAAACCCCTTTTTTAAATTCTCTTCACGTTTATAACAACATCCATCACTGTAGCACCTAATGCACTGGAAGAATAAATTCAACAAAGTGACTAGCATCTCTCACCTATTACATGCTGTTAAAAGGCAGTAGTATATAACAAACTGAATCTCAATTCACAAGTCATATTAAAAGAAAATTGTTGATGAACCACAACACTAATGACTGAAGTTTCCTGCTGCACCCTTTCACTGTTTCTGTAACTACTTGTATACACTGATAACACATCTTATCTAATAGCATGTGTAAAGGTCTTAGCAATCAGTCTAGAAATCACACTTTCTGCATCATACATTCACATTCTGGTTAAAAAGCAGGACAAGGCGTTTGGATTTAATGTATTAAAGTTAACCTTTACCACTCCTTCATAGACATTTTGATGTCGTTATTTAGGAAACTGGGCTTTATGTTCTGCAAATAGTCATTTTGACATTGTTAATCTATTAGCTGTAGCAAGGTGTTCAAAGCTCAAGAACCATTTGGAAAAGATATAAGAACTAAGATGCCTTGAAGCAACCCTACAGAGACCACTAAAGAACTTATATATTGCCACTGTACATACTATTTACACTTCTCCCTTCTCTCAGCCCCTAAGAAAAAACTCTTAATACCAGAACAGTGTCATAGTTATGTGACATGGAATTCAACTACATTTCTACCTATTTTGAGATGCTGGCCCATTAGAAATTGTCAGCAGAACTGGAGAATTTCCATCTAAATGTTGATTTCATCTTGATAAAGTAACAACATATTTTAAATGTATATTTTATCGAGTATGCGCCAAGACCTGAACGGAGAACTCTCGCGAAGGATTCGGGCAGGATGGTGTGCGTTTAATTCCATCAAGGACATCCTCAAAGGAAAAATTGACAAGACCACACATAAAAATATTTTCAATTCAGCAGTGCTGCCAGCCATGCTGTATGGCAGTGAAACGTGGGCACTGACGAAGCGAGAAGAGCAACGGCTGTTGGTCGCTGAAAGGGCAATGGAACGAGCTATGTTGGGAATCTCCCTTCTGGATCGTATACCAAATGAAATCATCAGAGAACGCAGCGGTGTGAAAGATATTGTCATGGAAAGCAGACATAACAAGATGCGATGGGCGGGCCACACAGCACGGCTCACGGATAACAGGTGGACCGCAATCATTGCTGAGTGGTACCCGCGAGAACAGAAAAGACCCCCCGGTCGGCCTCCAAGAAGATGGGAAGATGACATCGTTAAACGTTTCGGACGAACGTGGAGAAGAAAGGCAAGAGTGCGAGCAGAATGGCAGACGTGTTGTGATCGGCGCAGTCTTAATGACAGCTGAAGTCCGATCGATCCAGGTGATCCAAGTGATTTTATCGAGGTGACTACTTGGTTTTAGATTAAATGGAACTTGAAAATGAGAAGAGGATGCTGGCAGGGATAGAATCCTGGGGTTTGCTCATGAACAGTGGGAGAGAAAAAAGGACAGCCTGTTACAAGACTCATTGAAGAAAAGGCCAGAGACAAAGAAGGAGAACCAGTAGAGAAAAGTAACACAAAAAACTAAGGGAAGACAAAGTCAAGGAAGAGTTACAGTGTCCAAAAGGTGGCTTATAACCAACTATAACACATACTACTGATATCTGCAACATGCTTGTAAATCTACTAATCACATAATAATGCTGCACAAACCATTTATAAATGTACCCTTAATATAAGCAATGACCTTGAAGTATTATTGATCGAGTCCAAAATTTCTGCAGAGAGAATGCTTTCTGTGTAGTCAAGATCAGTAATCTTCTAGGGGCCTTATGAGTCCAAGTGGTGGATATTTTTCCTTCTGGAGAGAGAGCTACATTTATAAGGGAAGTATGTAACAATAGCAAATAGGAGTTTGGGGTAAACTAGCATTTTTGAATTATATCCATCTACTTGATATTATTGAGCTTAGGATGTAAAGAGCTGGATAGTAAGGAAAACATTGCTAGATGATGCAAAAATAGATAACATCTATGCATAAAAATATTAAAATCAACAATATTCAGATAATCTACTTCAATTTGCAGTTTAGGTAAAAAAGGCAATGATTGATAGTCATTTCATTCAGATGATTCAGCAAATACTTACTATATGTGCAGCCATATACCTCAATACGCATTCCAATTCTACCATTGGGATTCCAGTCCAAGGGGACAAAACGGAGAAATCTTGCTTTGATGGAATGTTGAAGCTTATTGTGTACAACACTGTCTGCATTTGTGTTTCCTGAAAAAGCCTAGAAGAAAACAAAAAAGGATCAACAATATCCATACTGCATATAGAAGTAAACAGAAGCATTATTGACCTACATTTTCTTTTAGGGCCTTACCCTATAAACACCTATGGATGTGAGTAAATTTACTCATGTGGGTAGCCCCATTGAATTCCATAGAAATAATCACATGGGCAAACTCACTCGGATGCTTAAGTGTTTTCAGGATCAAAAACTTAGTAATGTATCTATCCAGCCAACTATTTATATTGTGCTCATTTGAGTGCCTTCAATCTTTTACAGTTTAAGTAAATGAAACTGTTTTTTGTTTGGTTTGTTTTTTAATTCCCTAAGAACTCTATGTTGTGATACCCTTATGTGTCAGGGTATTATGCCATCTAAAATTCCCTGTATATATCACAGGTAGGTTATTATACTCTTCTCTACCTCAAAGGGAGTTTAAAATCCAATACCTTGCTGTACTTTGGCTGTGAACTGTAATAAAACCCAAGAATTACTGTTTCTAGAGAGAGAGCTCATCTTGCGAATAGGATTCTAGGTTGCCAGCTACTGGAGACAACTTTTTATAATAAGAATTTAAATACAGCGATTTTGGAAAAAGAAAAAAAGAAATCTACGCTTGTACTTTATTTTATAGGTAAAGGGAAAAAACAGTTTTTGAAAAAGTTTGTATTGGGAACAATAATAATTAGATTTTATTTCTTGCAAGCTGTACCATTGCTTTAGTTAATGAAAGAAAATAAGTGACATCTCTACTAAATATTACAAACTTAGGAATTTCAAAAACAAAAAAAAAATAAAGTATGTTTTTTGGTAACGGATGCTTAGTTTCATTTTTTTTAATCACTGAGGTTTGTGATGTAAAAACATGCAGCAAAATATTCAAAACAGATAAATTTTGGGTTTCTATGTTTGACAATTTAGACAGAGATTGCTCCCCCTGAAATATGTTGGTTAACTGAAGCAGAGCAAATAGGATACATTTCCATATGAGGACCACAGGAACATTTTAAATTTGAATGATCAGTACATCTCCATTTCCATTATGTTTTGATTGCCTAGGAGACATTTGCTATCACTGTATGCCATGGATTTGTTGTGACCGCAGAATGAGATTTTAAAAAGGAACATTCTGGTTCACAATTCTCACCCCATCTTTATTTTGAAGAGGAGACAATTCATCATGAGTCTCCCTACATAAAGATAAAGCTTCCCGCTTTCTCTCCCTCATCCTAGTGGAATTTCAAATTAATTGTTAGCTCAGAACATTGAGTATGAAGAAACAGCTAGTGAACAGGCTCATTAGAGCTAACCTATTAAGTCAGTAATGAGAGTCAGCAACTTTAAATATCCACACCATTTGCAGCTTCATGCTTTATAATTTCACTCTCACAGTAGAAGGCAGAAATATTCTAAAACAAACACAGGAGAACTGCCACTATTTTCAGTATGAGACCCTTCCTAAATTCTTGTCCCTTTGAATCGTATTTGTAGTCACTAACAGATGTAACTGCTATTGAATGTGCCAATTAGTTTGTTGTACCAGAACCCAAGCTCCAGAAGTTTAAGTGCTATGCGCAAATTAAGTGTTCCATTAAGATTTCAATTTTTTTTTAAGATCGTTTCTGGAAGGCATGCACCTAACAAAAATGAGTTTTTAAGTTTTGGATAAAGTATGTAAATGCCTGGTTTGTTACTTCAGGGGATACTTGAGCCATGTGTTCTTAATTTAAAATTAGGTTTCTAATAAAAATAACCTAAAAATGAAACATATTCTCCTTTACACCACTCTAAATGGTCAGTTTTGAAAATAAGATTTTCCAGCTGTTTTACAATGCTTTTAGCTGGAAAAAACAAACTCTAAAGTACGAGGAGTACTTGTGGCACCTTAGAGACTAACAAATGTATTTGGGCATGAGCTTTCATGGGCTAAAATCTACTTCATCAGATGCATGGAGTGGACTATACAGTAGGAAGATATATATATATATACACAGAGAACATGAAAAGACAGGTGTTGCCATACCAACTCTAAAGAGACTGATCAATTAAGGTGGGCTATTATCATCAGGAGAAAAAAAAACATTTGTAGTGATAATCAGGATGGCCCATTTCAAACAGCTGACAAGAAGGTTTGAGTAGGGGGAAAATCAGCATGGGTAAATAGTTTTCAGTTTGTGTAATGACCCATCCACTTCCAGTCTTTATTCAAGCCTGGCCACTATGGCTGTAGAAAGCCCTCTATACCAACATTCCACACAAAGATGGACTACAAGCCATCAGGAACTGGGATTATTTTCTTCCAATGTGCATTACTTTGCACTTATCTACATTGAAGTTATTTTGCCATTTTGTTGCCCAGTCACCCAGTTTAGTGAGATTCCATTGTAAATCTCCACAGTCAGCTTTGGATTTAACTATATCGAGTCATTTTGTATCATCTGCAAATTTAGCCACTTCACTGCTCTTCCCCTTTTCCAGATCATTAATGAATATGTTGAACACCACAAGTCCCAGTACAGATCCTTGGGGGACCCCTTACTTACCTCTCTCTCTTCTGAAAACTCAGCATTTATTGCTACCCTTTGTTTCCTATATTTTAACCAGTTACTGATTCATGAGAGAATCTTCCCTCTTATTCCATGACTGCTTAGTTTGCTTAAGAGACTTTGGTGATGGCTGTAGTCCAAGTACACTGTATCCACTGGTTCACCCTGGTCTACATGCTTGATATCCTGAAAGAACTCTAATATATTGGTGAGTCATAATTTCCCTTTACAAAAACCATGCTGAATTTCCCCAACACATTCTTTCATCTATGTGTCTGATAATTCCATTCTTTACCACAGTTTCAACCAATTAGCATGGTACTGAAAGTAGGCTTACTGGTCTGTAATTGCAAAGATAGCTTATGAAGCCTTTTTTTTAAAAAAAATCACTTATATATTATCTACCCTCCTGTCATCTGATACAGGAGCTGAATTAGGTGATAGGTTACATAACACAATTAGGAATACTGCAATTTCATATGTGAGTTCCTTGAGAACTCCTGAGTGAATATAATCTGGTCCTGATAATTTATTGTTTAATTTATCAATTTGTTCCAAAATGTCCTCTGTTGACACCTCAGTCTGGGACAGTTCCTCAAATTTGTCACCTAGAAGGAATGGCTCAGGTGTGCGGCTCTCCCCCGAGGTCCTCTGAAGTGAAGACGGATGCAAAGAATTAATTTAGCTTCTTTTCCTTGTCTTCCTCGAGTGCTCCATCAGCCTGCTACTTTAAAAAATCCTTAGCTAGTTGCTCTTAATTCTTTCTTGCCCTGACTTATTTTATTTTTACACTTGACTTGCCAGAGTTTATGCTCCTTATCCTACCTAGGATTTGACTTTTAATTTTTAAAGGATGCCTTTTTGCCTCTAATCATCTTTTACTTTGCTGTTTAGCCATGGTGGCATTTGGAGTATACATTTAAGTTTAACCCTCTATCATGGTGTTTTAAAATTGCCTCTGGAAAGTTTGAAGGCATTTCACCCTTGTGACTGTTCCTTTTAATTTTCATTTAACTAGCTTGCTCATTTTTGGATAGTTCCCCTTTTTGAAGTTAAATGCTACTGTGATGGGTTTCTTTGGCTTTTTTCCCCTTACAAGGATGTTAAATTTAATTACATTATGGTTGCTATTACCAAGTGATTCAGCTATATACACCTCTTGGACTAGATCCTGTGCTTCACTTAGGACTAAATCAAGAATTGCCTCTACCCTTGTGAGTTCTAGGACAAGCTGCTCCAAGAAGCAGCCATTTAATTATGGCGTCTAGAAATTTTCTCTCCGCATTCCTCTGCATTCCTCTATTAACATCGTTGTCCTGGTCATGCAGTCGGTAGTATATACCTACTGCTATACTCTTATTGTTCAAGCATGCAGTTTCTATCCAGAAAGATTCTATGGTACAGTTTGATTTATTTATTTTTTTTACTTTATTTGACTCTATGCTTTCTTTCATAGATAGTGCCACTCCCGCACCAGCGCAACCCACTCTGGTATTACCATGTCCCATTGATTATCTTCATTCCACTAAGTTTCTGTAATGTCTAATGTATCAATATCCTCATTTAATGCTAGGCACTCTAGTTCACCTATCTTAGGGCTAGTCTACACTTACCGGTTGGATCGGAGGCGTCGGATCAATCTTCTGGGTTCAATTTATCGCATCTTGTCTAGACGCGATAAATCGAACCAGGAAGTGCTCCCCCGTCAACGCTGGTAATCCAGCTCGCCATGAGGAGTAAGCACTGTCGACGGGGGAGCCTGCGCGCCGCATGTGGACCACAGGTAAGTTCGAACTAAGAGATTTCGACTTCAGCTACGTTATTAACGTAACTTAAGTTGCGTATCTTAGTTCGACGGGGGGGTTAGTGTAGACCAGCCCTTAGTATTTAAACGTCTATCATTTGGATATAAGCAATTGTACATTTTGTCAACATTCAGTTGCATGCCTTAATATGTTTATTAAAATGGGACTTTGTTTGACTGTTCCTCACTAGCTCCTAACTGTAATTTACCAACTTCTTTCCCATCCTCTTGACTAGATTATTGAGTTCCCCAGTTAACAAATTCATCCCTAATGGATGTCTCCACCCACACTGTGTGAGTACTCCTCCTCACCTGTTGGCTTTCCCGCTTGCATCCCATGAACACACATACTATGTATAATAACAACTACGTATAATAAAGAGCTTTATTAAACCTGTAAAATCAAGCACTCAAAAGTTAGGAAATCCAACAATTAACATTTCCTGTGAACCCTTAATTCTGCCCACTTCTCCATACAGATTATGACCATCTCTAAATATGTGACCACATGCTATTTATGGAGATATGCCTATCTCATAGAACTGGAAGGACCTTGAAAGGTCATTGAGTCCAGCCCCCTGCCTTCACTAGCAGGACCAAGTATTGCCCCCTGACAGATTTTTGCCCCAGATCCCTAAATGGCCCCCTGAAGGATTGAACTCACAATCCTAGGTTTAGCAGGCCAATACTCAAACCACTGAGCTATCCCTCCCCCCCACAAGATTCTTATATCATTCAGTACACAGAATGGACAGTGCTCACTGAATGAGCCGCTATTCAATATCTTGTTTTTTCATTGTTGTTCAGCATGCAGCCCTATGCCTTAATTATTGCACACTAATCAAACACTTTCCTGAAGACAGAATTATTAATTTCCTCTTGGGCTTTCCTATGGCACAAGGCAACCTTAATTCTGTTATTTCCTAACTTATGAACCATTATCAATTTACCCCCAATCTATTGTTCCCAGTCTCCTTGTCCAGCTAATCCCAGTTCCTCCACTCCTGATTTCTCATCCCATGTTTCTCTACGCCATTGACCCTGGCTCACATTCTCCCTCTCCATTGACTCCCAGTTCTGACCTCCCTTCCTGGGCTGCTCATACTACCTTAGTGTCTCCCAACTACCAATCTCCTTGCCTCAGTCTCTTTACCAGGCAGCCCCAGTCCAACACCTCAGGCTCCTTGTCCCAATCTACTCCCCTCTTCTACCCTCCAAGTCACCTCCACACTGCCTGGGCCCGGAGGGCGGGCAGGGTGTCTCACTGAAAGTACAGGAAAGACTGATTCCCTGATCTCAGTTTAGACGTCTGGAGCCAGACCAAGAATGGCCTGTTGCAGCCCAGGGCTAAGCAAGCAAAGCTATACTCAGCCCTGGGATGGAGCATGCCCAGCATGGACAGAATCTTCTAAAACTGAAGAAGTATCTACTGAACATGTGTGAACTGCAATTTTTCAGTCTTATAAACTTGGCCAAATTCTGGTGGATTTTCATAGGGACAGCTAAAAGCAAACCCTTCACACATTGGCCAGCCCCCTGTCAAATTTTAAGTCCATGTTCCAAAGCATGGGGATGCTAGAGCTTTTCAAATAAAGGTCACCAGATTTTTTTAATGTGGACAAAACAACACATTTTACTCTTGCCTAGTTCCCGAAACTGCTGAACCATTTTGGCTGAAAAATCCTTCCTTACCCTCAATTTTCCTCCTGAGCCAAATTCCTGGCCTGAAAAATTTCAGCCTGATGATCAAAGTTTGACAAAGTCACAAGCAACTGAAACAGGGTTGTATCATGAGAAGTGTGAGCAACCTCAATAAATGGTAGTGCTATAATATAAGTCAAAATATGCATCTTTTAAAGAATGTGGCATAAGTGTAGAAACACAGTTACTGCAAGATTACAGCAAAGTGTTAACATGGATGTTCCTTTGGACCATCTCTGTTGTCTGCCCAGATGGAAGTTAAAGATAATTTTCTAGAAAACAAAAGGTATAATTCTAAGGTCATATTCAAAATTTCTTTTTCCAGTAAAGTAGGTTCCAGTGTGCAAAGTTGTGGGTGAGATGTTGGTGTACTGAAGCACTGACTGATCTGTTCTTCAGGACCATGCAGGTTAAAATATACTGCTCCATAAATGCAAGATTTATTGGCATTATTTAAATACAAATTCTAAATTGATTTTCAAATGGTCAAATATTGCATTAAGGTCCCAATATAAGGCCATACCATTCCTTAGAAGAAAACAAATTTGCAAACTGGACTCAAAACACAGTGAGTCCAATTAAAATGCCATCCTTCCCAAAGTCCTAAAAACACCAGCCCTTTCCTCACCTGAGAAGTGTTAGTGCATGAGTCAGGTAAAAATCAGAACCAAAAAAACACATCAAAATATTTAAAATTGAAACAAAAACCATAGTTAACAATTCATGCCAAAAGCTTCACTGATCAATTACACTGCTTTTCATGGCATCCAAATTCTCATCCTTCATCTGTACATTGTTTGTTGACAGAGGAGACCATTAAAAAGTCACCAATTACATGTACATTATTTTATTAACAAATCTACATTTCATCTCTAATTTTAAACAGAGGATTTACAAAACTGCACCGGTATAAAAAATACAGGTTTTGTGTGCACCACTTTGTTAAATATTAGGTTGCCAGAAAATAACATGTAGTCATAATACTTAGCTCTCATATAACACTTTTTAGCTATAGATTTTAAAGCATTTTAAAAATGATGGTAAATATCATCATCTCCATTTCACAGATGGTGAAACTGAGACACAGCTGGTTAAATGAGTTTCCAGAGGTAAGACAGTAGGTCAGGGAGAAAGCCAGGAATAAAACCTATATCACCTGACTCTCAGGATTAAAATATTTACAATACCCCTTTGCAAGTAGTTATGTAACCACAATTTTATGTTGCTCCCTTAACTTGTATTAAAGAATAAACCAGATGTTCCCTGTACTTAGGCAAAAGATAACGTGTAAAAGATTTGAACGGTGACCACCATACTTCAGGATTGAAATCTATTTAGCCTCTCCCACCTGAGTCTCCTATTGTCAGCCATTATTGCATTACTTATATGTGGTTTGAAAGCTAAATTTAGTCATGTTCATATTTAGGATCATATTAATACTGATGTATTATTTTCAATCAGTTTGGGCATGTAATTTCACCACAGCACAATTACCAAGGATTTAGATGGACAGCCTGCACACTACTATTAGTGCCATCTTTCCTAGATCAAGTCTCTCACCTGTCACTCTTTGACAGCCTCTCTTCACTCCATCATTTTTCTTGACAGTGATGCATCAAAACCTCAACATAGTATCAAATACTTAAACAGACCTTACCAAAAAGGACTATTTGGATGGAAGGTTTTTATTTTATTTTTATTAGATTTGGAGAAAAAATATCTAAGTGCCACAAATATACTGAGGTGCTCCCTGCTGTCAGTTCAAGTGCCTGGATCCCACAGCAGCTGAGAGCCAAATTAGGGTGAAATTTCACATGAACAACAAAAGTCATAACACCTGTGCCAAATTTCAGGGCAATGTTTCAAAACATGTGGTCACTAGAACTTTTCAAGCAAAACCACATTTTTTCCTAGCTTCTCTCAGAAATGACTGAACATTTTTGGCTGAAAAGTTAAATAAATAAAATCAGCCCAAACCAAAATTTAAATCCAAATACTTAAAATTTGGCAAAATTATAAACACCTGAAAACAGGTTCTTATCATAGAAAGTATCGGACAACCTTAATGATAAATGGTGCTATCAACACCATCTATAATAGGTGATTCCATAAAATATAAATAATCACGCTAACTGTGATTTTGATTGTTGAAATTACGGTATGCTAGGTGAACTGATCATAGTAAAAAATTACTAAGTATGTAATTTATTTTCCTTAAGCAAAATCCAATACAGACGAAAGTGTCTTTAAAAAATTCTTTAAAATATACTCTGTTGAAGAGACACTACCAAGTTTAATAGTCCAAATATATTTGGAAATTGCATGCAGTTCTTTCACATATATATATATATATATATATATTATATATATAAAAAATACATGCTTAATTGAGAAAACCTACAAAAATAAAGCACTGCGCGGGTGTTGTAGAAGAATTAAAAAAAAAGTGACATGGAAAAAAAATTAAACTCAAACTTCCCTGAGTTTACCATTTTTAAAAAGCAAGAAAAGGAATCTTTTCAACCATTTGCTGTAGACAATAATCCTCATTTTATGAAGCTGAAACTTACTAAGTGTCTGATTCAGCAACAATATCTAAAGCCTTTTGGAATACCAATGCTTGCGTGTTCCAAAAGGCTTCAGATACTGTTGCTGAATCAGACACTTAGGTTTCAGCTTCATAAAATGTGGATTATTGTCTGCAGCAAATGGTTGAAAAGACTCCTTTTCTTGCTTTTTAAAAATGGTAAACTCAGGGAAGTTTGAGTTGAAATTTTTTTCCATCTCACTTTTTTTTAAATCTTTTACAACACCCACGCAGTGCTTTAGTAACAAGAGCTACTTATTCCATGATGGGTCGATGAAAGCTTGGTTCACTGAAGAAAGCAAGTAAAACCTTCAGCTCCATGGTGAGGCATTATATTGCTGCTTTGTAGTCCCGGAGCTCACCTCAAAATCATCCCAACTTCCTGGAAACAACAATTCTTGATTCTTGGAGCAATTCATTTCGTGATCCAGTTGACGTTATAATCCTTGGGCACAGGGATCTCTATACTACATGTT
The DNA here is from genome assembly GCA_033296515.1 of Macrochelys suwanniensis. NCBI lineage: Eukaryota > Metazoa > Chordata > Testudines > Chelydridae > Macrochelys > Macrochelys suwanniensis. The sequence continues at coordinate 47,702,313 of CM065780.1, forward strand.
ACATCCCCCCTTAAAAATCAACACAATAATTCTAATCAAACTTCATTAATTTCTGGGATGATGTGACCATGTAACTATGAAAATATCATGTTTTGTTTGTTCACTTTAAATAAAAAATTTATGTATTTCTCCCTGTGAATATATGCATACTCAGAAAGCCTGTAAAGGTGAACTGAAATATTGTACTAACACTCACAATATAAGAATCCTTAATTACCTTTGCCTTTGAACAAGATCTTCAAGGATTAGTTAACTCTAATTAATACAAATACAGATATCTATATTTTAAAATATAGGGTCAACTGAGAACCACAATCATTTGACTTCTGATGTTCTCAAAGACAACTATGATGATCTTTGAGCATACCAACCAAAATATTTTTTATACAAATGTGATGATTGTTTATTTGAATTAGGCCAATCAATGTCACACTTTGCTCTGAAAATGAAATTAAATGTCCAGAAAGAAAGAACCTCATTATCTATGCAACATAGAAATTGTGGAAGAAATGCTTTGTAGCTCTTAGGTCCAGAGGATCATAAGTAATATAATGGTGCAATACAAAGGTTTCCTATTCAATTTATTTTTGTGGCCTATCATTTTCCTAAATGAAGTCTTGTAGTTAAAAGCTTTCAAAAGAAAAGCGTACAAATCATTCTGCAGATCTTAAGCTTGGTCTACACTTACAATTTAGGTTGACATAATTATGTTGCTGGGGTATGACAAAGCTACACCCCTGAGTGATGTAGCTATGCTAACCTAACCCCCAGCATATGCACAGTTAGGTTGATGCAAGAAGACTTCTATCAACATACCTACCATTGCATGGGGAGGTGGTGTTCCTACACCAACAGAAAAATTTCTTCAGTGTGTGTACACTCGGATAGGGAAGCAGAGGTTTAAACCCCCAGAAGTATCAAGTCACATCTGTAACTGCTCTCAAAATAGAGGGAAGGAGGACATACATCTCCTTTCTGCTGCCAAAATCCTCAGGAGGCCTGAGATGCATAAAACACCAAATGTCCCTTATCTAGCTCTCCAAACCTCTAGATGACCACTTATACATTGAAATTATGCTTTTCCACTACAACATTCTACATTCCACTAAAAGAGCCTGAAGGCAGAGTGAAATTGAAACCATTCAGAACTGTGTTTTGTATTGAAATGAACACTCAAATCAAATGTTGTGGACATTTGTGGACAAAATTGTGACTTAGCTATAATGGCCATACACAAAAGAGCAAGTGGATTAAAAGGGATCCATAATCCCCCATTGTGGTCTCTACATCATTAATCAGAGCAGGGGGTGAAGTAGGCTTCACAGGGAAATGACTTCCCACCCTCATGTATGTATATGGGGAATGGGCTGCCCCGTTTGACCCGCATGTTCTATCCAGCATTTCTGAACCAATTAGGACCGAGAAGTAAATAGTGTTGCCAACTCTTGAGATTTTATCATGAGTCTCATAATAGTGGGGGTTTTCTGAAACTCCAGCTCCTGAGCCAGGTGATTACCTGAGAGTCTCACTGGCTAAAGGCAGCAGAGGATGTCTTGGTATTTGTTTGTTTGTTTCTTAAATACGTTTCTTGATTTCATGATTGCATAGAAAAGTTTGAAAAGATGAATAATGTGTACCATAAATACTTGAAAACCAGAGGGCAAACAAAAAAACCCCACATTTATTTATTTATTATTTATTTGAAGTCTAATGAATTTGAAGCCAATCGCTTGATTGTGGGAGGTCCAAGTCAGGATTTTTCAGTGCTTGAGGTTGGCAGTATTATATGCTACTGACTAGTAGCAAATTGCTTCCCCCAGGGAGCAAGGTGGAACTAGGGAAAGACTCTAGTTACTCTAAATCACCTTTTCTTCCCTTTTCTGCCCCTGAGGTGGCTCAGCTAATGGAACCACTTCTTTCTGGCCATGAGCAAAGTCACAATATTACCTCAAAGGGATAGTTTACTCTCTGTATCATTTGCCTTTATATTTAATGGAATAAAACCTTTTATTACTATATTCACCAGAAGCAGCTGCATAAATTTCAACATTTCAGATTTCAGCAATTCTATGTCACAAAATTCAGGAGGCTTTGAGAATTTTGATCCCATATATCACCCGGCATACAAGACCCTGAGCATAACCTAGAAACGTTGTCTTGGGGTCCGGCAACATTTAGCACAAGACCACAGTTTAATTAATGCTATGTTTAAAACTATCTGCAATGCAAGCACAACCAAGGAAGAAATAAAGATAGAATAGCCATGAAGCAAATAACATGCCTCTTATGAATGGAGGTTACTGGATGGATTAGAATCCTCATGTTGTAAAACAAAAATAGAGCATAGTTTGGTCTCCAGAATCAAAGACGGGCAGCCTAAGTGACCCACTGAGCTGTCACTACTCATAAGAAATTCTCTCTGAGCACTGACGGGGATAACACTATGATGTTTTTTGTCATGATTCTATTTGGAATCTAGATGGAAATGCAGAAGTACTGAAGAAAGAGGTAGGAATTTGAATTATACAAAGCAAGAAAAGGGTATTTGAAAGAAAGCAGTGTACACCTGTGGAACAAAGCGGTTTAAAACCCCAGCAAAAGGTCACTTGGCCTCCCAGGAACAACTCCACAGCAGCCTATGATGTTGTTAGCGACCAGAAAAGATCCAAAGCATTTTACTTAAGTCTTTTAGGGAAAAAGTCACTTATTAAAGGCTGACATTTTAAGTAATTTAGAAAGACAGATTAAGAGTCTTTTGATAAGATGTAATAGATGCTCATACTTCATATTAAGAACAATGAAATCTAGGCTTAATTTTGTCCAGTGCTGCATGCTGTGTATCTAAACTTCTTTATTCTGTATTTAAAAAGTAGAAGAGATGTAGAATCTTCAGTTTAGATTAAAAAAGCATGAAAGAGCAGGGATTTATTTTTCTCCTTTTTAATTTTCTATTATTTCTACATGCCATCCACTGGAATAAGGGCCCTGATCCCTGTAAAACAGGCCTTAATGGGGTGAAGATTTTCATTTAGCCTAGTATCCTGTGGGATTCGGCTACTGCTTCTTCCTAATTTTAACAACTCATTCTAATACCTGTGAGACACTGACTGTGACACACATGGAATAAGACACAAGACAACAATTTGTGGCTCAAACTATTCAATGAGATTCTACCCAATTCCTACATGTTACAAAGGGGTTTTAACAGCCAGCAAGTACTTGTCCAGTGTGGGTTCCAATACTAGACCACACAACAGTTGTGGGTAATAGGTAAAACAGACTAATATGGCTACCACTCTGAAACCTGTCACCATGCAAGGGACTGAATTTAGCCATATGAAGTGGGAATCCATCAACTTCATGAAAAAACGCATACAGATACAGACAGACATCATCTTCCTTTCCAAATGCAAACAGATGGACATCATACCAAAAGGACTAAAGGTAAAAAATCATTACAATCTACATACCATACAGATTATGCTGAGAGATTGTGCCCCACACACTCAAAGAAACTGCGGAACCACCTTATCTACATCCTATACAGCAAACAGGGAAAGATTAAGAATGAGCTTTCAAAACTTTCATAAAAAAAAATAACCTTCCACACAAACATCCTCGTGGCTGGACTTTACAAAAATTAGACAAGCCATTTACAACACACATTTTGCTTCTCTACAAAGGAAAAAGGACACTAAACTATCTAAACTGCTACATGCCACAAGGAGCCACAATAGTGGTTCCCTTAACCCACTCAACAATATTGTTAATCTTTCCAGCTATACTCTTAGCCCAGCAGAAGAATCTGTCCTATCTTGGGGCCTCTCCTTTTGCCCCTCCAGTCCCACGAACACGATACAGTTCTGTGGTCACCTAGAATCCTACTTTCGACGTCTCCAACTCAAGGAATATTTCCAACACACCTCTGAACAACATACTAATCCACAGAAACCTTCCTACCAACACTACAAAAAGAAGGAGTCTGCGTGGACTCCTCCTGAAGGTCAAAACAAGACTGGACTTCTATGTAGAGTGCTTCCATGATGTGCATGGGCTGAAATTGTGGAAAAGTAGCATCACTTGCCCCATAACCTCAGCCGTGCAGAACACAACGCCACCCACAGCCTCAGGAACAACTCTGACATCATAATCAAAAAGGTTGATAAAGGAGGTGGTTTCGTCATCATGAATAGGTCGAAATATGAACGAGGCTGCTAGGCAGCTCTCTAACACCACATTCTATAGACCATCACCCTTTGAGGATTATCAAAAGAAACTACACCATGTGCTCAAGAAACTTCCTGAAAAAGTACAGGAACAAATCTGCACAGACACACCCCTAGAACCCTGACTAGGGCTATTCCATCTGCAACCCAAGATCCATAAACCTGGAAATCCTGGACCCCCTATCATCTCAGGCATTGGCACCCTGACAGCAGGATTGTCTGGCTATGTGGACTCTCTCTTCAGGCCCTACACTACCAGCACTCCCAGCTATCTTCAAGACACCACTGACTTCCTGAGGAAACTACAATCCATTGGTGATCTTCCAGAAAACACCATCCTGGCCACTATGGATGTAGAAGCCCTCTACATCAACATTCCACACAAAGATGGACTACAAGCCATCAGGAACAGTATCCCCAATAATGTCACTGCAAACATGGTAGCTGAACTTTGTCCTCACCCACAACTATTTCACATTTGAGGACAATATATACCTTCAAGTCAGTGGCACTGCTATAGGTACCCACATGGCCCCACAGCATGCCAACATTTATATGGCTGACTTAGAACAATGCTTCCTTAGCTCTGGTCCCCTAATGCCCCTACTCTACTTGCGCTACGTTGATGACATCATCATCTGGACCCATGGAAAAGAAGCCCTTGAGTAATTCCACCATGATTTCAACAATTTCCATCCCATCCCACCATCAACCTCATCCTGGACCAGTCCCCAAAAGTGATCCACTTCCTGGACACTACAGTGTTAATAAGCGATGGTCACATAAACAACACCCTATCTCAGAAACCTTCTGACCGCTATACTTACCTACATGCCTCCAGCTTCCATCCAGGACACATCACACTATCCATTGTCTACAGTCAAGCTCTAAGATACAACCGCATTTGCTCTGATCCCTCAGACAGAGACAAACACCTACCAGATCTCTATCAAGCATTCTTAAAACTACTATACCCACCTGCTGAAGTGAAGAAACAGATTGACAGAGACAGAAGAGTACCCAGAAGTCACCATCTACAGAACAGGCACAACAAAGAAAGTAACAGAATGGCTACTAGCTGTGACCTTCAGCCTCCAACTAAAACCTCTCCAGCATATTATCAAAGATCTACATCCTATCCTGAAGGACGATCCCTCACTCTCACAGATCTTGGGAGACAGGCCAGTCCCCGTTTAGAGACAGCGCCCCAACCTGAAGCAAATACTCACCAGCAACCACACACCACACAACAAAAACACTAACCCAGGAACCTTTCCTTGCAACAAAGCCCGTTGCCAACTCTGTCCACATATCTATTCAAGTGACACCATCATAGGACCTAACCACATCAGCCATCCCATCAGGGGCTCATTCACCTGCATATCTACCAATGTGATATATGCCAGCCATCATGTGCCAGCAATGCCCCTCTGCCATGTACATTGGCCAAACCGGACCGTCTCTACACAAAAGAATAAATGGACACAAATCTGACATCAGGAATCATAACATTCAAAAACCAGTAGGAGAACACTTCAGTCTCCTTGGTCACTCAATAACAGACCTAAAAGTGGCAATTCTTCAACAACAAAAAACTTCAAAAACAGACTCCAACGTGAAACTGCAGAACTTGAATTAATTTGCAAACTGGATACCATTAAATTAGGCTTGAATAAAGACTGCGAGTGGCTGGGTCATTTCACAAACTGAAAACTATTTCCCCATACTAAGTTTTCCCCTACTGTTACTCACACCTTCTTGTCAACTGTTTGAAACGGGCCATCCTGATTATCACTAAAAAGTTTTTTTTCTCCTGCTGCTAATAGCCCACCTTAATTGATTAGTCTCTTAGAATTGGTATGGCAACCCCCATCTTTTCATGTTCTGTGTGTGTGTGTGTGTGTGTGTGTGTGTGTGTGAGAGAGAGAGAGAGAGAGAGAGAGAGTGTGTGTGTGTGAGTGTATACATGGAACATACAGTAGGAATAATATATATTATATATGTATAGTGATGGGGCAAGGCCAGAGGGTTATAGGAAAGTGGTAAGGAACCAATGTTAGCTCCAGGCTAAACAAATCCCTGATACCTTATGGCAGTTACTCCAGGTTAATCAAGACACCTGGGGCCAATTAAGAACTTTCCAGAAGGCAGGGAGGTTAATTGAGACACATCCAGCCAATCAGGGGCTGGCTGAAACTAGTTAAAAGCCTCCCAGTGAGTCAGTGAGGGGCACATGTCAGGAGCTGTGGAAGGAGGTTGCGTGTGAGAAGCTGGGAGCAAGAGGCACTAGGAGCTGAGAGTAAGAGGATGTACTGCTGGAAGATCTTGTGGTGAGGATAAAGAAGGTGTTGGGAGGAGTCCATGGGGAAGTAGCCCAGGGAGTTGTAGCTGTCGTGCAGTTGTTCCAGGAGGCACTCTAAACAGCTGCAATTCACAGGGCCCTGGGCTGGAACCCGGAGTAGAGGGCGGGCCTGGGTTCCCCCCAAAACTCCCAACTCCTTATCAGAGACAGGATCAGTTGATCTGGACTGTGGGTTCTACCAGAGGGGAAGATCTCTGAGGCAAACAAAAATCCGCCAATAAGCGCAGGACCCACCGAGGTAGAGGAGGAACTTTGTCACTATATATATATATATTCCTACTGTATGTTCCACTCTATGTATCTGATGAAGTGGGTTTTAGCCCACAAAAGCTTATGCACAATTAAATTTGGTAGTCTCTAAGGTGTCACAAGTACTCCTCGTTCTTCTATCAACATTCCTGATAACTCCAGCACCGAACTAAAGCAGTTGAAAACAAGCCACAGACTGATCTGGTTGGTAGCAACAAACTCATCATATTTGCTAGCCTAGGAGAATCTCCAACAACCTACCTCAGGAGAGTGGGAGGAGGGAACAGAGCCAATCAGCTGATCAAGGGTGAAGAGAGGCCCCAAATGCATACTTCTTCAACACCACAAGGAAGTCAACACCACGCAGTAGGCACAGGGACCATGCCCAAGAAGAGAGTGGTGAGAAGAGGCTAATATGCCTCATTCCCTCTGGTCTGGTGCTAGAGGGGTGGGTATTATTAATGATTGTCTCGGTACTCTCCTTTCTATAAAATGGACAGGACAAATTTTCTTTGTTGTGTGGAGTTTACTCACATCCAGTTTACAAAACATATTGCCCAGCTGCTCTCAGATTGCTTATAAAAAACAAAGGATGCTTAAATAGCACAAACTTGCAATATTTTTATTAGCATGAATTTTAATTATATATTTTAAAAATATAGATCATCAGATGATGCTTATGAGTGCAGATCACACTATGTCTGATTTGTCTCAAGACATATACTTGTCAAAATAGTTTGATAACATAATTTATTCTAATCCAACTCACTTTCTTTAGTGTTACTGCAAATTTGACTCAAAAATCACATCACCTCATTAATGTTTGCAAATAATCAAGAACAGAGATTACAAAGAGATATATATATATAAATCCTACTGTGAGAACGCAGCCTTGTTTTACTCTACTGTGGATGTCGAAGGCATCAGAAGACGAGCCATCATACAGTACTGTGCCTTTCATGTTGTCGTGAAAAGACTGGATCACTCTCAGCAGCTTCGGTGGGCAGCCAACCTTTACCAGGATCTTGAACAGCCCATCTCTGTTCACAAGGTCGAAAGCTTTGGTCAGGTCTATGAAGGCAAGGAATAGCGGCTTGTGCTGTTCTCTGCATTTCTCTTGCAGCTGCCTTAAGGATAAAACCATGTCGGTTGTGGATCTCCCTGCTCGGAACCCGCACTGTGACTCTGGGTAAACTCTGTCAGCAAGCTTCTGCAGCCTATTCAGGATCACGCGTGCAAAGACTTTACCCACAACACTCAGGAGCGATATGCCTCTGTAGTTGTTGCAGTCGCTTCTATCACCCTTGTTCTTGTAGAGGGTCACAATGTTGGCGTCTCTCATATCCTGAGGTACTGCACCTTCATCCCAGCACTGACAGAGGAGGTCGTGGAGGTGTTCTAGGAGGACGTTGATGCCACACTTGATAACTTCTGGTGGGATGCCATCCTTTCCTGGAGCCTTTCCTGTGGACAAGATCTCAATGACTTTCTTCAGTTCTTCCATGGTGGGCTTCTCGTCCAGCTCAGTTTCAACAGGAAAACCATCCACAGTATTGAGGGCAGCTTCGGTGATGGTGTTTTGCCTGGAGTACACTTCAGAGTAGTGCTCCACCCATCTATTCATCTGCTTGCCCTTGTCCTGGATGTTTTCGCCTGTTGCAGACTTTAGTGACACTCTCCACTTCTTTGTGGGTCCCATGGCCTTCTTGATGCCATCATACATTCCCCTGATGTTTCCAGTGTCAGCAGATAGTTGAATGCTCTGGCAGAGCTGGAGCCAGTAATCATTTGCACACTGTCGAGCTAGTCTCTGTACTTTTCTCCTGGCAAATCGATACTCTTGTAGAGTCCTCTGACTGGGGGAACGCTTGTACTCCAGGTGAACAGCGCGGCGTTCTTCAATGGCTGGAGTGGGTGTGGCGGAGTTGGCCTCAAACCAGTCATTATTCATGTTTCGTTTCTTTCCAAAAACTTTCATGGCTGTGCTGTGTACTGCGTCTCTGATGTGGTCCCATCTCTCTTTGGCGCAGCCACCGGGAGGCATGCAGTTCAGCACCTCGGAGAGCTCATGGGTGAATTTCTCTGCCTTGTCTGGGTGTGCGGTCTTGTTCACATCGATGCGGGGTTTGCCCTCTGGCCTAGAGCGGTGGATCTTCTTTGGCTGTAGCCTCATCTTGCTGCACACCAGCGAGTGATCACTGTCGCAGTCAGCACTGTGGAAGGTGCGAGTAAGCAGGACGCACTTCAAGGCAGACCACCTGATGATGATCAGGTCGAGTTGGTGCCAGTGCATGGAGCGAGGGTGTCTCCAGGACACTTTGTGTTGAGGCTTTGTCTGGAAGAATGAGTTGGTGATGCTGAGGTCATGGTACAAGCACAGTTCCAGAAGTCGTTGTCCATTCTCATTCATTTCTCCAACGCCAAACTTTCCAAGACAGGTTGGCCAAAAGTCGTGGTCAGTGCCCACTCTGGCGTTGAAGTCACCCAGTAGTATCAAGTGCTCTTCTTTAGGGATACTCCTGATGATCATGTCTAACTGATCATAGAACTCATCCTTGGTATCCCTGTTGGCGCCGAGTGTTGGTGCATACACGCTGATCAGGTTGACGGGTCCAGTTGATGTGTGGAGTCGGAGTGATAACAGTCTTTCAGTTCCTTGTTGACCAGGTTCCACCATCCCCAGTAAAGAATTTCTCATGGCAAATCCAACACCACACTCTCTGATTTCTTCGGCACTCTTCCCTTGCCAGAAGAACGTATAGTTCTTTTCCCTGAGAGTCCCAGCGTCTGGCAGCCGTGTCTTCTGCAAAGCGACTATGTCGATTTAGAGTCGTGCTAGTTCATCGTTGATAACTGGAGTCTTCTGAACATCGCTGATTGCCTGAAGGTCTTGTGATAGGCCAGTTGTCATGGTCTGTACGTTCCAGCATCCTAACTTGAGGGCTGGTTTCTTAAATGTTGGTTTTATTTTGTTGTTGCCTGGTGCATGGTTCGCAGTCCACTTGTCGGGTACTCACGTACACTAAGCCCCACGCACCCAGTGAAGCAGGTGAACTGTGGCGGGACAACACCTTATTGGCTGGGGGCTGCCCAGCTTGAGGCGGGCAATAGTTGTCCAGTGAGACATGGTGATCCCTCCCACCGATGGAAGCAACCCCTGGCGCCAGCTCTACGCCAATCGAGCAGGGGGCTTATAATCGGTAAACTGTTGCTTCCTGTGTTGTGTCGACGCTGTGAAGCGAAGCTGGAGTGTCCTCTCCAGGGCGCAAGCCAGGGCAGGGTGATATGGAGGAACAGCTGTTGCCCATGCAACAGAACCCCCCTCTCCACGCAACTGATGGATCCAAGGGAAAGACAATGTCGATACAACTTGGCACCAGTGGCGTCGCAGGAGTTGCCAGAATGACGTTGAGGACAATGTCAGACCGCCATCGGGACTCCGACACCGGATTTGGTTTCAGGGTTGACTCCCTTAGCCTTTCCCATGAGTGGGTATTGCCACAAGGCAGTGGAGGTTTTAAATCAGAGTTTTCCTTCTCCTAGGTGGGCTGCCTTCCAAGGCTGACGAGCCCCACCTACCCGAAAGGAACCAGATTATCTTGGTAAAAACTGGAATAATGTCATTGACTTAAATGGAGATGCACTGATTTAACAATAGTTGAGGATCTATCCCCATATGATTAAGGTTTGGGAATTGTAGTGGCAGCTTGTAATTCTGATCTCTTTGCTTATGTAGTCACACTAGGCATTTACTTGCATCTCTGTGTGCACAGCAGTCTGTGAGGATAAAAGCTAAAACACAAACCAATTAAAAACAGTCCTGAATGGCTGGGTGTACTTCTAGGTTGCAGATGTCCATGCTATCAAGAGCTTCACTCATCTAGACATTCAAACATTTTCCTTCAATAATTAACTACCCACTGGATAAAATGTCATTAAAGGGAGTTGATCAGTATAAAGCACAGTTCTTTATATTAAAAATGATCTTCCTTCAATGAAAGATTTGACAGCTGCTTTTTTTCACTTACTCAGCATGGTCCCCCTAGAGGGATGCTTTCAAACTAGCAACATGTTTATCAGTCAAAATCAAAGCCCTGCAGCCCTGCTGCAGTACAAGTGTTGCCAACTTCTATTATCATAATGTTCAGCATACTTAATATCTTTTATGTCTAACAATTATCACATAGTTTGAAGGATGAGATGCAGCCAGAGACACTTAAGTTGTGTGTTACAAAACTGGAAATTGTGGTTAAGTGGCTGGACATAGATGGGTGTCCAGATCTCACCAGCTAAATTCATATGTCCTCAAGAATCATGAAGAGTTCAGGACTGGTTATGACACTAATCTACAATACATCAGAGCAGATGTACTATCAAAAGCACTTGGGAGTTATTCTGTCTAGAAGGATTAGCATCTTTCCAGAATGCATTTGCAAACCTATTCCTAAACAAAGTCAGTAGCTGAAGGCAAGGGTGTAGAGTGGCATGTGATGGTGTTGCACACCAATACTGAGAGAAATTTGAAACATGCTATCCTTTCCCCCACCCCCCAGCTAAATGCAACCATTCCCACAGTGCTTACGGTTATGTAAATCATGTTGTCCTTTACCCTATGGGAGTTTTACTTGAGTAAAGACAAAATGATTTGGACCATATATTATATGGCACAGTTAATTCAAATTCAAACCAATTTGTAATTGTAATGCTGGGAGGTATTCAGATACATACAACCCTACAGAATTTCTTATTCAAGCTCAAAAGATTGTAACACTGAGCAAACTCATCGCATTAGCTCTGATCCTCTACTGCTTTACATCTGATGCAATTATTTACACCTAATATGCCAGATACTCATTCACTGCTCTGGCAGTGCAATGGCACCATAGAGAGGGTATAAATTAGGGTGACCAGATGTTCCATTTTTATAGGAACAGTCCCGATTTGTGGGTGTTTTTCTTATATAGGCTCCTATTACCCCTACCCCGTCCCGATTTTTCACACTTGCTGTCTGGTCAGCCTAGTGTAAATTAAACTGGTCTGAGTGGAAAATTAAAATTTTAGTAATAGATATTAAATGTTTTTAAGTTTATTTAACACAATTTAGCAAGTAGAAAATAAGGAGGAGAGTTAGCACCATGTACATCATCTAGTTTTCCATGGTTCACCAGTCAGTGGCCCATGGAACACTCTTGAAATCTTTTACTGGTACATCCACAGATAAACAATTTGCCCTCTCATATCCAACTCCTTGTATTTGATCAATGGATTATATATATATATATATATATATATATATATATATATATAAACCCAGTATAAACTCTGCTCCATTTCCCAAGAACATCCAAGCATAGAAACAGACAAATTGTGTAGAAGCGCAGGCAAGAAGGTTGTTGTCCATATCACAGCAATGTAAGTATGAAATACAGCATTTGAGTGCCAAAAAAAAGTTCAGGTCAAATACAATTTCTTTAATAGAAATTAAACATATTTTAAATGGAGAAGTAAAGGAAAGCTGCAACAACAGCCTAGTACACACAATAAAAAGACTATTTCTCCAAGTGACTCCAAAATAGAACTGACTCATCAGCATATTTTATAGATATTCTATATAGAACAAAACTAGCAAAGGAAATATAACTCAGTTTTACCACAAACCATTACATTCAAGCAGTCCATCTCACAGTTAATGAGAAAGATCACTTCAACTTCAAACCACTCAAAATAGTCCACAGAAGTCAATGTAATCATTATCAAGGCCTGCGTCTCACACTTGATATCTAATTCAATTAAAAGTTTGTCACTTCATCCTTTTCAAACCAGCCATATTATTCTTTCACTACTCCTGATTCCCTTGAAAATGTTTTTACATTCTTCTCATTACAAATGACCATTGAGCATCTGATTAAACCAAGAGCTGCTATTTAATTCATTCAGTAATTCCAGGAACTGGTTTTTGTGATAGGAGAGTTACCGTTGAAATATTGAATTGTTTGGTCCCAAACAGCGTTGCCATCACTGCATGACTCATACAAGAGGATAAAGCTGATTATAAAGGAAGAAAGCTTGTGCCTCTAAATAGGCATCTTGGCAATGAGCAATAACGTCACAATAAATACAGAAACAGTATCATGATGATTTAATAGGGTGTCAATTGAATATATTTTAGGTCTGCCAAAATATGAAATCACTCTTCGACTATCAAACAGTACTTCAGATTATCTTTATTGTACTTTTCTGCAAGATTATATAGAATGATTAAGAGACTTCAGTTACTTTGTTAACTGAAATGTCATTCATGTCATTGCATTTAAAATATTCATAAATGTCACACTTTGTAAATTCATTTACCGCATGCTAGTAGTTAAGAAACCAATGACAAGTTAATTCTAAACAATAGCACGTAGTTTGGTACATTTTTCTTTTTAAAGAAATTTGCAATTGTTGCAATGTCAATTTGGAATAACCACATGAAAAGACAGAGTAAGACTAGTAGGATTTTTGTAAAATACGGAATGTGTCTGAATTACTTGTAAGAATGGTTTTAATCTTTTTGGAGATTCTTGTCTACTTCATGTGATTTCTAAGACTAACCAATCCTTTTTATTGTAATTAGGGTATTATTTTAAGATACAATATGTAGAGATTTTAAAATGGGAAGTATGTCTCTGTAGAAGTATTTTATGGAGAAAATATCTAGCATGTTTATACATTTCTATTGAAATATTACAGTAACTGAGAAATCAGGCTAGAAACTGACCATATACAATTATGGCTTTTTAAAACTCCTCGTTTTCTGCAGGGATATTTGTTTATTATTATTAGGGCATTTAGAGCAAGCATACATAGGCTTTTTTAGAGTTTCTATAAAGCTAACTAAATATTGAGATTTAATCTGCCATGCATCATTGCAGTAGCAATATGACTGGCATCACATAGATCTTCTTGGAAGAAATATTAAGTTTTAAATTAAATTAAAAATCAAAAAGAGAGTCTGCAATTAGGGTCGGCTCCAGCTTTTGGGCCGCCCCAAGCAAAAAAAAAAAAAAAATGGCCGCAGCCGAAGTGCCGAAGCAAAAAAAACCAAACCGGCCACTCCAGAATCCCTGGACTGCCGCCCCTTACAGGGTGCCACCCCAGGCAAGTGCTTTGCCGTCTGGTTCCTGGAGCCGGCCCTGTCTGCAATGGAACTTTGATAGCAATTTTGTTGATTATGTGCAATCCAGAACTGAACAGGCCAACTCTCAAAGCCATATTGACTTTTCAATGCCAACAGGAATAAACAGTAGCAAAAAACAACAACAAAAACCTTACTCATTAAACTCATCAGCTGTGACATGGAATACATATAGCACTAGTCAGATGCTTACCTGGTGTTAATTGTCATGACACCACTAACACCAGTTGAGCTACAATTATTCAAACAAATTGAATATTTGACCCCATATCATCCCACAAACTGATAGAGAAGGAAGATCCCATTTTTACATGGTCACTTTTCTGAGAACAGTTTCAGGGATATTAACTGTTGCCACATAAAAGCAATGTACAGTGATACTATGTAAAACATATTGGGAGGGGGGAAAGAACAAAACAAATGGAAGTCATCAAGACAAAGTAATGGCATATCACATGCATGCTCCAATATGCTTTTCTAAACTGAGGAAAAATATGTAAGAAATGAAAATACGACCCAAGTCCTCTAAATCTATGTGTGTGTGATTTTAAGGAAATGATGTTTGGTTACTTAATCCAGTTACAGTAGCAATTATTTCTTACTGAAAAGAATCAATGTTTTAGTCTAGCAAATTCAAGTATAATCTTTCTTGTAGTTATTTCTTTGTATCTTTATTTTTTCCAGATAGTTTTCATATTTTGGTTTCTCTTCTTTTAACTTGATCTCTTCATTTATTTATTATTAAACATCTATCTCTGGTCTGCACATTTTGCCATGAACAAAATTTAAAAACAAAAATAGAAAACATTTTTGAAATCGTCGAGTTTGCATTTGCTTTGCAAGCATTGTAGAACAAATATTAACTTGACTAATTAAAAAAAAAGGCTTTTGAATAGGCTACTTGTGATGTAAATATGTACACTTGTCAATGAAACCATGAACCTGGAAGAACTGAAGCTAAAGAAAAATCCCAAATAAAGTGTATGTTTTATATCAGCTTCTGCTGATTTGGGAAATCTAAATCTCTGTGCTGGCTTAATCTTCAGTCAGAAAGCTAATGATTATCCCTGTTTCTCACATAGCTCAAGTCACAACTGACAATAGGACTCTGTTATTCAAACTATTGCAGCGAGCATTGTATGACCAAGTTTCTGTAATACTACTGGACTTTCCCTGCATATAATTTAAATTCTAATTTCTGCTTCAAAGTACAGTTATGTTGTATATGGACTTTAGTTTCTCAGTAAGCAAATAAATATTTTTTCAATTATAATTGTGTGAAAGATCTCTCAGTTTGTACCAAGATGGCATTCCAAAAGTCAACTGCCTGAACATGATTTAAAATACATTAAAGACATTGTCATAAATGGGAACTGAGGGCTCACATCTCACAAAACTGTATGCTGACACTGGACTAGTATCATTCTGGGAGATAATTCTTTTTATTTTAGCCCTTGCCTATATGTATGGAGGGAGGTTAGTTTGCACTGACTTGACACACATTAGGTGGTGTGTAATATGCAAGCCATAGAAATAGTGTACACACATGACAGCTCTGCCCACTTTCAGTTCACATGGTGTACATATGGTGGGGGCTTGTTACACACTAAGCACGTGGCATTCTGGAGGGTATCCCAAGGTCCTTTGCTTTGCTGCTAATCAGTGCTCACTCTGGGATTTTTCTCACTGTGCATTATGAAATACAAAACAGAAGTCAGTGGAATTCTAGGATTTTGGACAAATTAAAAAAATCCCATTATTCTGCTCACTTGGCCCCATGCTTCCCCCGTTCCTGAATTGGTGAACACAATTTTCAAATTGCTGTTGATCAGCACAGACTCAACAATGTTCTGCGCTGTGCAGGCAACAGCAAATAAGCAGAAGCTGTTTGGGTTTAATTTGAACTCTTGGACTTTGCCCATTGTACCACTGAGCAAATGATGTGATTGCAGCACCATCTTCCTCCTCCAGCAGCAACAGCAGTAGAAGTACAAGAACAAGACTGAACAACTGCTACTACAGGAGCTGTTTCTGGAGCAGTTTTACACACAACAGCACTATTTCTGGGCTTCGGAAACCAGCGCTGATTGGTGAGAAAGGATCATTCTGCAGACCTCGGGTAGCCAGCAGTGGTGAGAGAATTTCAGGATGTCAAAGGAAACCCTTTTTGAGAGATGTGCTGAACTAGTCTTGCAGTGGCAGCTTACCAACATGCAGTGTCCCATACCCGTGGACAAGCTGGTTGCCATGACCATCTGGAAGCTAGCCATCCCTGAACATTACTAGTCTGTAGCCTAAACAATCTGGCATATAGAGATTGCATGTCAGGGCCATTGTCATGTAGGTGTGTGATGCTATGCATAAGGTACTGTTGCACTGGATCAAAAACTTGGAAATGTTCAGGACATAACTGATAGCTTTGCATACATGGAGTTCCTAAACTATATTAGGGATTCCATTGGCCAAATAGTTAGTCCGTAGTTTTATCAAATTACAGTGATGGGAAAATCTTACATGTTTCAGAATCAGACAAAAAATCTCTGACTTTAATATTTATATTTATATATAGGTGAAAGCCAGTGCCTTATCTGAGTTTGCACAAGTGCCGGTTGTCTATGCACAAAAAGTTTAAGCTTACTTTTATGAATTTGGCCTCCAAATTGTATCTTTTCAAAATATGGGCCTGATCTACAGCCTATTGGAATCTTTCAATTGACTTAATTGGATTTTGGAAAAAAGCCCATCTGAGCACATTGGGATTGTTGAGTTGGGTTGGAATTCTTATTAGAACAGGCTTTCAAATGAACATGTTCTACTTCTGCTGAGGCCAGACCAAATGCAAGGCTTTTTCATGTTATTTCAGTACTCCTTTCAGTCCTGGCCAGAACCTGGAAATGTCAAGGCACGTGAAAACAAAAAATAATGGGTAAACTAGAATTTTCAGAACCACAAAAATTTTCTGATCCAAATTTGGTTTGAATTTTGATGTCTGGGTATATTTTAAATGTAATAACTAGTTCAGACATCCCTATCTAGTTGTTAGTATTTTGAAGGAAGACGGGAAAAAGAAAAGCTTAGCAGCTGAAATATTTAACTTTGTTTTTGTAAGTAACTACTGTAGAGATGTAGGATGCACTTTCAGGAGTAATTTCATAAGGATTTCACTGTGCATACTTAATATTGTCATGTTAACTGCCATACAATTCCAGGAAAGATAAAGGTAGGGGTGTCTGTGTAAACACGTCTACTGAAAGTTCGTTATGATATGAGAAAAGCAAAGGCTAATTAGACACATTTTTTTCAGGTTATGCCTGCTTATTAAGGGCTTTATTGGGCACCCTCATCTCCCACTGAAATCTTTTGCAGGAGGCCCTTAGCACTTTGAAAATATGTGCTCAGTTTGGTATATGGACCAGATGAGACACAAATACTATAATTTTACTTTTACTCACTACAGCAATTACATAGAATTTGAAGATGGATGATACAATGGATCACTTACACTGAATGACCTTAGCCAGGATTTTTAAAAGTACCATGATCAAGTAAAAAAGCTGGACTAGTCTTAAGACTGGCAGACAAGTTGCATGCTGGCATCTGTTTTGTTTTACAGAGACAGTATCAAGGTTAGAAGCTTTAAAACCTATTTCGTCCAAACTTCTGACACTAGAGGGGTGGGCTGCTGTGAAGCCAGGACCCCTCCAGGCTTCCAGGCTCCCAGCTCCTCTGCAACCCACCTGGTAGGCTGTAAGGAAGTCTGGACTTCCAGGAGGACTGTGAAACAGATTAGGGGCTACAGGGAACCTGGAAGCCTGAGATGCTTATTTTGTTTTGGAAATACCGAAACCTCCCTGCTCTGGGAACATTTTGTTATTTCTCAAACTAAATATTGCAGAATTTCACTTCCATGAAAAGCATCCAGGTTTTTGCTTTTTTTGTCATGATTTTGGATTTTTTCCCCCAAAAACCTTGAAAATGTTCATGAAGTTAATTCAGTGTCTCAGACTGTTGCTGACTCCAACATTTCTTTAGAAATACTGCCTTTTCCTATACGGCTCATATGATATGAACTAGCACATGGTTCTCATTCTGTTTTTATTCTACATTTTAGTTGGTTGTAAATGGCAGAGGAAGACACACTGAGAAAGAAGCCTGTTATTCCTGCTTTTCATATGGTCACATGCAGCAACGGTGTTATCAACTATCCCAATTAATAGCCCCTGTTCTATTGGCAGACTGTGAAGCAGATTTTACCTCCACCACTTAGGCCCTGATCTAGCAAAGCACTTTATTATTATTAAATATTTGTGTTGAAGTAATGCCTAGAGGCCCAGTTCAGGGATCTGGGCATCACTGTACTATGTATTGTACACACATGTAATAAAAAAGATAGATCCTGCCCCAAGAACTTAAAATCTAATGAATATACTGAATGATGTGTGCATACAAAAAATGGGGCAGGACAAAGTAACGGTGAGATGATTTTGATTAGCATAATAGGCAGCAGTCACTGCATACCAGCTATGTATATTACACTAATTTGACATGCAGATCTCAACTGTCCTTCACTGGACAAGACAGCTTATTGTTATGATAGAAGGTATTAATTGAGGGTCTTTAATCTAAAGACAATCACTGACCTTGTTAAAGTTAAGAACCTTTTTTTTCAGGGTAAATAAAAAGAGCAATTAAATGCACATTTACATAGGGATAGCTCAAAACAGGAAACCACCACCCAAGGCAATGGGATGCATGGTGCGGACAATCAGAAGCTAAGCCAGGTGGGATAAGAGCTTTAGCCGGGACTGACTGAAATCACAGGGGCTACAGGATTTCAGGTGTGTGCGCGAATGAGTTAGGCATCCAAACCTCTTTGAAAAAAAATCAATAGGTATTAGACACCTAATTCCTTTTGGGAATTTAAAAAAATCCTCACCTTACATCCTTTGCTAGGTCTAATTTGTGTAGTAGGTGTAATAGGCTATTCTACAGCATGTTAAATGAGTTTATTTAGCAAGCATCACCATCTCATCCAAGAGCTTTTCTCTCTGCGATTTTGTTTATTACCCTTTTTCTTTCAGTACTCAATGACATCTTTTCTAGTCTTGAAGTTTTTGGTGGACTTTCACACTCTATTAAAAAAATCCCATGGTAATGGCTCAGTTTTTCCTTCCATTCATGCTATTTGGACTGGTCTTTGGTCCATTTAACTGTATAACTAAAAGAAATACTGACGAGGTTGGATGGTGCATAATTTGAGCTAGTTTTTCTTTTTAAAATATACTTACAAACTCCATGTAATTCTGTATGTATTTTTTCCTTCAAAACAAATGCTTCAGCAACATTTATTTACTTCTTCAGAGTCCGTATAAACACATAGATATTAGGCCTCAATTGCTTTATCAATGGTTTTCACATTTAAAAAAAAAATCTGTCTTTGAATCATTTCCTTCCATGGTGCTGTTTCTCCAAGATGTTACATTGATATTTAAGGAGAAAACAAGCACATCAGCCCCAAGCTCTGCATAGGGGAAGGGGGATGGAAGATGACCCCTTCTCAAGAATTAGAGGCAAAAAGGGGCGTCTGGAAGGGCACCAGATCTCTCACAATAAAATAGGAAAGAGAGAATTTCAGTGTCTTCTGGTGGGAAAAGGGATCCTGAACTGACCTGGTGCAAATAAAACCAAAATTAGGCAAAATATGGAAAAAATTCAGGCTTAATCACCAAATTTCCTTCTCATCAAAAGGAATATTGGAAGTTAGCGAACCTCTAGGATTTTCATCTTGATGACAAAGCCTGATATGTGGTTTCAAATTTTGATTGAAAAGGTTTCCATGGCTCTAGCTGAGAGATAAATCCATCATCAGAGAATGAGAGAAATGAATATATGGACAGAGACCTTCACCAGATGTTAATGCAATCCTTTCGGAATTCTGCTAAGATGAAGATTTGAAGACAGATACAGTACTCCAGATAACACAAAATGAAGAGTTTGTTGGGTTTCTGTGGAAATTAGTAGAGCAAAGCTGTATCAGGGTTTCATGACAAGTAAAATGAAAATACTTTTGTTGGTGTGTGTGTGGGTCGGAAGGGGGTGGGGAAGTAGTGGAAGAGAGTAATTAAGGTGAAAATGAAGCAGAAAACAAGAGGAAGCAGAAGACATTTAAACTATAGGAGAGGTGATGCTACAGCAATAGAAAGCAAATGGAAAAATCCAAGAGTATTCTTTTAAATATTTTAAAACAGTCATTTCTAAGCTTTCATTTTGTAAATAAAACGTCTAACTGGACATCCATAACCTCTCATTTCCTGCTTTTAAATAACCTGTGAGAGTCATAAGCAGATATAGCTGCATTTGTGAAAAACAGAGACAGACAGCCTAGAATTTATTATTAAAAAAGTAGATTGCTTCTGCCAACATTATTCTAGATTCCCATGGTTTTAGGGGTTACCATATAGCTTTTCAAATGCAAGGGCTGCCCTCGAGATTTGAATCTTCTATTCAAAGAACAGTTACAACTTAGCACACTATCCCACTAATATGTCTCAAACCAGTTCAGAGGCACAAGGTTAACACCTCTGCTTGAGAGGTTATTTAAGCATTTGGATTTATTGAATCTTTGACCTCTCCAGCTAGACTTCCAAGTTTGATGTAGACAGTTATGTGCTGGGAATGAGACTGAGATTAACCACTCACTGCATATAGGCCATTAGACCACCAACCAAATGGTATCTACCAACCTAGGCCACAACTGAACTGGTACGATAAGCGTAAGGTGAAAAGTGACGAATCCTTTTGAAGGAGGCAATTTCCAGGATTGGGATGCATACAAAATATTATGCTGAAAATAGGAGACAATCTAAATGTGAAGTAAACTAGTACTACATTGGGAATAGATATACAGAATAAATTATCAGGGAAAATAATTAAAGTGAAGAATATATAGGAGTTCAGGCAACACCATAATTTGTTTTTGAAGAAAGGCGTTTCAGGGACATGACAAAAACAAAAAACCAAACAAATACTACTACTCAGCATTTGGATAAATTTTAGCTAGAAAGCTACATTAATATAGACAGCCTCTTTTTCTTTATAAAATATTTTTCATATGAAGAGACAGAAATGCATTTGTATGTGTTTATTTAGAAAGTTAATGGCCAAACAGCCCACACAATAGATATGAGAAAAGTCACAGTACTGCAAACAATGAATGCATTTACAGTAGATGGACATCCTGAGAGCTTTTGAGGCCTGAACCTTCCAGGAGAGCTCAGACATAGTAAGCCTGATCTCAGACATTGGTTTTTAAAAAAGCAGACTCAGGTAAAGAACTGCAAGCTACTCAGCATTATCCTATAACTTTTATGAAGGAAATAATTGTTTGTTCTTGTGTTAATGAAGTAGAATAAATTTTAAAAAATGTATTTTCCCTCCAAGATACACTTGTATTCCAAAGTGGCTGTTCCACAGCAGAGACTGATTATGGAGCATGGCAGTCGCTACAGCTTAATATCACTAGCCCTTGTGTAAGTTTCTCAGTAATAAGTGTGAGTCTACTGTATTAAGGTATAACCAAACTCACACAGACAAACCCCTTGTATTTAATTACCACTCCATGGATGATGCTTCATGTATCTCAAAGAAATTTCCCACTAGAAAAACCTGGATGGCTCACGGTACTAATAAGATGTGCAACATTGCACCTTAAGATCACCCATTCTAATGTGTACCAGGATCTTGCTCCTGCTTCAACTCTCAATGACAAAATTTCCCTGACTTCAGTGAGTGCAGGATAGTAATCAGAAACAAGGTGCTTGACAGATATACTTCATTTAGTCTCTGAGTTCCAACTGCCTCTGAGTTACATAACACAAGCTTGTTTGCAGTGTTGTTACAGCCATGTTGGTCCCAAGATAGGAGACACAAAAAGGTAGGTGAGGTAATATCTTTTTATTGGACCAACTTCTGGTGGTGGAAGGTACATGATTTCACGCTACTCAGCTCTTCTTTAGGCCCACTTACTTCCCCAGCTTCCAATGAGCTTCTAAGTTAGATAACATGAGCCTCCTAATGGTACAGTTTCCCACAGTAGTGATGGACAGTCACTTTCTGATGGATGTGCAAGCGTCTAAATGAATTAACTCAGTCATCTCATTTTAGTTACTAGAGGCAGAGCTGGATTGAGACATTATAGGCCTATTCCTAAAACCTCAGCTCCTGGAGTCAGGTGATTACATCACAATCTTCTAGCCCACATGATTGGAAAGAAAAGCTTGAAAGTATCACCCATGTGTAACTCATAGAGTGACCTGACTGAGACCACAGAAAGCCTGAAAGAATTGCTATGAAAGATATGAGTTGTCCCATTCCAAACAAAAAGCCAGTGTAGTTAGCAACCTTGTAGGCTGTTTCAGCAAAGAATAGAACAGGAATTGATAGTCCAGTAGACTGAATTTCATCCCTAGAGGTTACTATTCTTCCTAGCAAGTCGGGGTTCAGGGACAGCGAAGATTCCTTTTGGAGCAATTTACATTGATGCTGCCTTTGGTCTACCTTTTCGGTAAATAAATTGAGGAAATTTGGTTTCAAACACTTTCAGTCTGGCACTCTTCACAAGAATCAAGTTCTTCTTGATTAAAAAAGGTAAAAGAAAGAGAGGAACATCCTGATCATTTGGATCTTAAATCACATGCTTTGGTTATCACAAATTATAGAAGTAAAGCACCACAGAAGAATATTTTCCTACTAAATACTGTATGGATGCAATTTTAGTTGCAAGGGGAGGGGTCATGCAGCACAGGAGAGAAAGCCTTCAGGTTCCCACTTGGGATCCCACAATGTCCTCTGGTAGTGTGGAGAAGCAATTCCAGGAAAAGTCCTGCTCAGTCTCTGAATCCCTGGGTTCGAACATACTCCATATACAGATGGGATTTTCAAAGAATTTCACGCCAGACTAACAAATCACAGAGCATATGCAAATTGAGATTTTTCAGAGGCTTATAACTTCGCCAAATTTGAGTGGTGTTTTTCATGGGAATTACAAAAGTCACATCCATGACATTAGTCTGACCTTCCTCCCCTAACCCCTGCTAAAATCGCCAGCCCTTGCTCGAAAGCGTGGAGAGCCTAAAGCTTCTTGACAAAATGATTATGAAAAGGTATAAGCAAACTCACACAGACAACCCCCTTGTATTTAATTACTACTCCATGGGGGGGAGGGATAGCTCAGTGGTTTGAGCATTGGCCTGCTTAAACCCAGGGTTGTGAGTTCAATCCTTGAGGGGGCCATTTAGGGATCTGGGGCAAAAATTGGGGATTGGTCCTGCTTTGAGCAGGGGGTTGGACTAGATGACCTCCTAGGGTCCCTTCCAGCCCTGATATTCTATGAGCAAAATAACATATTGTTCCCTTATTTCATTCTAAGAAATGGCTGAATAGTTATAGGTGAAACTTTCCTCAAAATTTCTGCCCGAGGTAGACACCTGGCATAGAAAATGTCAGGCCAAACAGTTAAAGTTTGGCAAAAAGTTATCAGCAACAGAATACAGTCTTATATTGGGAAGTGTCAAGGCAACCTTAATTATAGGGGACACTACCAGCTATGCCTCTCAGATAGGGAAGAGATAAAAGCATCAGATATTTAACATCTGTACCCACTAACTACAATATGTGAGCTGAGAAAACAAGAACTACGATAGGTCTCCCAATAGAATTCCAATGACAAATTGAACCCATGATATAAGGTGGAAGCAAAATCAAAAGCAGACTGCAGATAGAAAGTGGAACATAAAATACAGCACAGAATGGTTTCCATCTTGACTGAAGCTGAAGAATAGCTTTGTTTCACGATATATCATTTTTATCGTAGAACTCTCTCAGCTTCCAGCACATCTCTCAGAAAAATCTTGAGCAAGTACTCAAGTAAATCAACAAAAATGAACTATAACTTGATAAAAGTGCCTTTTACAGCTTTACAATTATTTCCATAACATTTAAGTCATTCCTCTCAGTGCAAGTTGTGTCTGTCAGGAGTCCAATTAATCCTCATATTGAAAGCATCACTCTTCAGTACACCTGACCCAGGACTGAGATGTTAAAATTCCAGATGACTTGAGACACTTAGGAGAATGGTAATGGGAAATGGAGCTTTTCACTTCTAGGTCACCAGTTTGAATGCAGCCCAAGTAAAGTAGTGACTCAAAATCATTATCTGAAGGCTGCTTTATGACCTATGTAGAATGCATGGTTGATCTCACTCTTTTCAGTGTCAGACATGACTGGGCTTCGAGACTGACTATAGCGTCCTCCACAGAGGTGATGTACACTGGGGCAAGGAGTGATGTGAAAACTAGCATCGCCTCTACCTATTTAGTTTCAGAGTAGTAGCTGTGTTAGTCTGTGTCAGCAAAAAGAAAAGGAATACTCATGGCACCTTAGAGACTAACAAATTTATTTCAGCATAAGCTTTCGTGGACTACAGTCCGCTTCGTCGGATGCATAGAATGGAACATACAGTAGGAGGATATTTATACATTCAGAGAAACATGAAAAGGTCCATTCATGTTTCTCTGAATGTATAAATATCCTCCTACTGTATGTTCCATTCTATGCATCCGACGAAGCGGACTGTAGTCCACGAAAGCTTATGCTGAAATAAATTTGTTAGTCTCTAAGGTGCCACGAGTATTCCTTTTCTTTTTACCTATTTAGTGTGTAGGCAACACAGAACTTCAGTGACCAACAATCAGACCTCCCATTGGCACCTTTCAGGAGCAGAAAGATATACTTTAAAATAAAATTCTATTTTAATTAAAAAAAAATCTCTGTACAAAAACATTAAGAAATCAGTCTTCTAAAGAGGAAGGCTGATCTTGTGGTTAAGACATTAGTCTGGGTCCTAGGTTACATGTTCAATGCTGACTTTTGTGACTGTGGGCAGGTCACTTGGTCTCTGTGCCTTAGTTCTGCAACTGTAAAATGGGGATGAAATAATATTTTTTTCTTCACACTCTGTTTATCTTGTTTATTAAGACTGGTTCTTTGCAGCCAGGGCTCTTTCTTAAATGTGTTTTTACAGGATCTACAATGGGATCCCTAGGCACTATTGCAATATATATAAATAATAAATGTAAAAAGAGAAACTACTACCACTGGAACACAAAACAAGAACTCTTGGATCCAAACCCAGCAAATTTATCAATTAAGTCAAAAGAGATACTCCATAGCTGTCATTAGTACCTACCAGAGAGGAGCATGAGAGGAGTAATTAGTTAATTTTGTCTGTACTTTGACATGTAAAAAGCATTATGTGAGCACTAATCATCAGCAAGACGCCTGTCCTATGGGCATATTAAATCTCAATTATGCAGCAGGAACACCAGAATTACATGGCATAGTGCCCATAGTCTCTCTCCCTTTCACTTACACCCGCCCCCCAGTCCAATGCACCCAGTATCCCTTATTATTTATTTGGACGCTAGTGTCTATTGTTCATACTGTCCCAAAAATTTCAATATTCTGCAGACTTATGTATTGAAAACGTAACTCCATATCATTAGAGATAGATGGAGGCTTCAACAGTTGTGGTGTTCGGGCTTCTGGCACCCAAAAATGCAGTTTGTGATTTTTATTTATTTTATTTTGCACTTGGAAGGCCATGCATGGTTAAAAATGACTGGGGAACGTAATTTGGATGCAACTCAATCACCTTACTTCTGAAAAGGTAATGAAATTCCAGCTAGTGTGTTGAGTAGCAAAATAGGAAAAAAGTAGTAAGTGAGTAGCACTGGTGTCAGCTGCCTCCAGGAGGTAGCAAAACTGACAACTGCTTACTGCTAATCACCATCATCGTGTTCCTATTACGCCTCTGGTGTTTAGGGCAGTGACAAAGCTCCTCCATTCCTGTCTGTTTCTCGCAAGTCTTTTAATGGTGCCCCAGCTGTGCCCCAGGTTTTTCAGGTTGGCTTCCACAACTCTTCACCATGTTGTTTTCGGGCGGCCTCATTTTCACTTGCCTTCAGGTGTCCATCTTATTGCTACTCTGATGATGGAATCAGTTTCCATCCAAAGCACATGACCAATCCATCTCCAACGCCTCCTGGCAATGATGGTTCTCGGATCCTCTTGGCTGCACTGTGTCAATAGATCTTGGTTTGAGATTGTTCTGGGCCAAAAGATACAGAGGATTTTTCTGAGGCAGATTGTACAGAATGAATACAGTTTGGACCTGTCATACTTTCTCATTCCCCAGCATTCTGCACTATAAAGTAGTGTTGAAAGTACACAGCTCTGATAAATCTTGAGTTTGGTTTTGGTGTTGTATTTTGATGATTTCCAGACTGTATTTAAGCTCCTGAAAGTGTTCCTGGCTTTACTGATTTTGTTCCGGATGTCCTGGATTGTTCCACCGTACTGGCTGATGGTGCTGCCCAAGTATGTGAATGTTTCTACATTGGTGAGAACATAATCCTCTATCCACACTGGTGATGGTGAGGAAATATTAAAGGTGATGATATCTGTCTTATTGCAGTTTATTTCAGTCCAATTTTCTGGCTGAATGTAGTCGGATTGTTTTTTCTTGTATCGGTGTTGGGTATGTGATAGGAGAGCAACGTCATCTGTGAAGTCCAGGTTTTCAAGGGATGAGAAGAGTGTCCATTTAGTGCATCTTGTCATGCTTTCTGTTGTACGTCGCATTACCCAGTCGATGGCAATGTTGAAGAGGATTGCAGACATGACACACCCCTGACATACTCCTGTTTTGACTTCAAAACTGAGTTCACTGTGCTCAACACTGCATGTAAAGTTGAAATAAAAGCTTTTGATGACGTTGATTATATGGAAAGGAATTCCATATGCCCACAGAATGCGCCATAGGCTGGTCCTGTGAATGATATCAAAAGCCTTCTCAAAGTTTATGAACTTTATGTAGAGTTGCCGTTGCCATTCTAAGCACTGTTCTATTATGTTTCATAGAGTGAAGATCTGGTCTGTGCATTTACGCCCTTTCCGAAAACCAGCTTGCTCTTTGCTGAGAATGCGATCAACTGCTTCTGATATACGTTGGGCTATGATCTTACACAATACTTTGCTTGGCACAAATAAAAGTGTGATACCACACCAGTTATTACAATCACTGAAAGTTCCTTTCTTTAGTGTCTTCACTATAACCCCATTGGTCCACTCATCTGGCACTTTTTCACTTTCCCACACTCATGTAAATAGAGGGGCCAGGATAGATGCTGCTAATTTAGAATTTACCTTGAATAATTCTGCATTCAAGTTATCCTTGCCAGGAGCTTTCCCATTTTCTAAGGATTTAATGGCTTGAATGATCTCTTCCTTAGTTGGGGTGTCTGTGTTGATATCAAGACCTTCTTCTGCCTCCTGGATGTTTGCTTCCTCTTTTGGTGGCTCCCTGTTCAGCAATTCTTTGAAATGCTCTGTCCAGTGCATTTCTTGTTCTTTTTCGGTTGTTAGTAGGTGTCCTTGTTTGTTCCTGATGAGAGTGTTTGTTGGTGTCTGCCGTTTATCACTGATAAGCCGTGTCATTTTGTAGATGATTCCTTGTTCACCACGAGCAGCTGCATCCTCTGCTTGTGTTGCCAGATTATCAATATAATGCCGATTGGCCACTCTCACAGGCATTTTACCTCCTTGCTATACTGCTCGTGTTATTTGCCCTTTAGCGTCTGGGATTTTATGTCTAAAACTTTTTTCTTCAGGGCTCGTCTGATTTCTATGGCGATCCATGTGCTGGGTGCAATCCACTCCTTCCTTCTCTTTTGCCTGTAGCCTAGACAGGCTTCACTGCTCTGTTTAAAAATTGCTGTTACTTTGTCTTGCATCTTGTTGATCTCCTCATCTGCATCCCCCTCCTCTTCATCAAGGTCTGCAAGTACTTGAAATCTGTTCTTGAACTGCAGAATGAAGGCTTTCTGTATTTCAAGGGACTTTAGCTTGTCAATATCATAACATCTATGTTCCTTATTTGGTGGACCCACACTTCTCAGTTTTAGCTTGATGGAGGCTGTCACAAGGTGGTGGTCTCTGCCAACATCTGCACCCCTTCTCACTTTCACATCTGTCAGTGAGCATCGCCATTTGTCATTGGTCATGATATGGTCAATCTGGTTCTTATCTCTGCCATTTAGAGAACACCATGTCAGCTTGTGAATTTCACAATGTTCAAATAGGCTTGTTGATTTCTGTAATATGAATGACCTAGTCATCAGCAGAACTCTTTCTACATTTTCATTCACAGTGCCATACCAATGTTTTCCCATTGCTCTGTCATTGTTTGTGTTGTCCTTACCGACCTTGGCATTCAGGTCTCCTATGACGATAGTTAGGTCGTGGCATGGTACTCTCTCTGTACCTCTAATGAGAGGTAGAATTTGTCCTTTACTTCTTCATCACTGTCATCTGTCAGCGCATAACACTGAATCAGAGTGATATTATTATATTTCGCTTTCAGTCTGGCTCTCCTAAGTTTGCTGCTGATGGATTTCTATTCAAGCAGGCAATGTTCCACTCCCTTCTTCAAAAGGATGGCAAAACCCTCATGGTGTTGTCCATCACCCCGTCCAGAATACAGCAAAGTTTCTCCTGAGGCTGTTGTTAATCTTCCTGATACCATCCATCTGCTCTTGCTGACACCCAGGATGTGTAAGCTGTAGCGTCTCATCTCTAAGGTGACCTGAGCTAGCTTCCCTGTGTCGTACATTGCCCATACGTTCCAAAAAACAAGTTTGGTTTTTATGTTGGTGTTGAGCACTTCAGTCTTCATGCCAGTGGCTTCCTTTCGGCTTTCACCACTGGCAGTCATACGGGTCATTGACTCCTGAAGGCCATCACACACCGTAATGATCGATTTCTCCGTTGCTGTTTCCGTAACATTTTTTGCTTTTTACAGGACAGGGTTTTTAGCCCTGTGCTTACTGCTAATAGTAGTTATTAAATAAACAGTCAGATTGAGAAGCTTCAATTGAGAAATGTTCACTTATCTGTTCTGCAACACTGTCTACCCTGAGAAGACTGGTGTATCTTCCTCTCTGCCACCTTTCCCTTTTCCAATTGCATCTGCATCCTCAAAAGCAGTATCACCTCTCAGTCACTGATTTGGCTGCCACTGTGTTGGGTAAACATGGGGGAGACCACAGTAAATGACAGAGATATCTAAATATGTTAAAAGGATCAAGTTTCTGGGGTGTGGGCCCGTTTCTGCTGGATTTGTTAATGGCTCAGATCAGCTTAAAAATGAACGTATACACCAGTTTGAACATATTGGGTGAGATTCAACTTAGGATGTACACCAACTTTTGATGGCAAATATCTTGGTGGCAAAAAGTCCACAGAGGGGGTACGCTGTAACCTCAGAAATTAGCTACAACCTTTGGTCTCTCCGTGGAGTTACTGGAAGATAAGGGTGATTGACAGATGCAGTTATTTAGGTCTCCACAAGTAGCAGCAGTCTCCACAAGAATGGTCTCCTATACAGCCCTGGCCATAAACTGAAGATGAAACCCCAAGAGATGGCAAGCAGTATCACTCTCCATTAGGTAGACCAGCACAGGGATATAAGCCAAAGCAGCGAGGAATAAATTTCACCTCCTTACCCAAACATCAGTGAATGTGGCACATTAAGGACAAAACAGGAACATTTTGCCTCAAAATCAAACTGAATCACAATTTTTGTGATGTCTGGAACATTTTTGTTTGTTCGTTTCTGGATTTATTTGAATTTTTCCACTCCTCTGCACTTACTGGTTTACGGTAATATACTATAAAAACAGATTATCTTTGGGTACGTCTACACTGCAGCACATACCCAATCTAGCTAGCTTGGGTACTGGTATCAGTGAAGGCATAGCAGCATGGACTTCAGCACAGGCTAGCTGCCCATGCAACCATCCAGGGTCCCGGGTGGGCTTCTACAGCCTGCACTAAAGCCTGTGCTGTCGCAGCTTCCCTACTCTTGGTACTAGCTCATGTATGTCTATACGTACTGAGATCACACATCCCAACTGCAGTATAGACATACCTTTTTGTGATATATTTAGTCTGGATGAAACAAGAATACTCTAGAAATACAGGGCCCAACACAACTCCTGTTGAAGCCACTGGGAGCTTTTCTATTGATTTCAATGGGAGTGGGATTAGACCCATTATGGAAAAAGTCTGATTCTCACGAGATCCACTCCAATTTTGGAAGGGACTTGTGATAAATTTGGATAAGCATGGACCTTGGGGGTTTTGTCTGAACCAAACCTGAAAAAACTGTAAAGGGTTGTTCATTGCTAGTGGTAACCCCTTCAGTCAGCCAAGTCCTTGGAGGTGATGAGTCGGCATCCCACAAAACAGCAGGCAATAATAAGGTTTCCCACACCGAAGAACATATTAACCACTGAATGTCTCTTTTTAGCTACATCTATTTAGATGCCTGTACAATATCTACAATGTCCATTGCCT
This sequence comes from Macrochelys suwanniensis, assembly GCA_033296515.1. Taxonomy (NCBI): domain Eukaryota; kingdom Metazoa; phylum Chordata; order Testudines; family Chelydridae; genus Macrochelys; species Macrochelys suwanniensis. The sequence continues at coordinate 47,732,800 of CM065780.1, forward strand.
TCTGTATTCAGAGAGGTTTGAACTTAAAAGTCACCATCTCTTTCATGAGCTCTCATTAATATTCCTCTTTTGCATTTGAGATACTGGAATAAAGTATTCATAGTCTTTGGCACATCACTGTGTCTTACAGTATTTTTTCTATATTCCATTACTTCCATGTCACATACCAGACACACACACACGATCTGTGAAAATGATCTCTAGTTAAACATAAATGACATCCCTGTGGGTGTGGGTGATAGCTTTTGACCATGAGGGTCAACTGGAGTTTAATTTTGACTTGCTATTGGTATAAGGGCTTTAACTAAGCATCTTCACCGCTCTATTACTATTACATTTTTTTTCATTCTGTTTCTCAGATTTGTTTCCCTTAGTGAGTTTCAGGGTTTGGCAAAAATCGATCTTGGTTTATAAGACAGCAGAGGTGTAAAAATATGACACCATATGGTATCAGTTATTCAGTACTGTGACAAAAAGTAATACATACAGCTTAAATGCTATCCTGATCAAAGGAAACTTAAGTGGTTCATAATGCTTGTGAAAAGTGAAATGTTGCTTATGGCAAAATGTTCCATATGTCCTCCTCATATATAATGCCTTCCTCTTACAATGAATGTCTTCTGAGAATTAAAAAGGTTTCACTAGAAAAGTTTTACTGCAGTTCTTTTTTAAATAGCACTCTGTAGGGTAGTGTATTTATGCAGTAATTCGGTACTCTTGATAATTTATTATAAGGAATTAAGTCAAATAATTTACATCACCTTCCAAGTGCATAACTCTAATATACTGGTAATTCTCCTTCCACACTGTATTATGAGGCTTTAAATCTCCTATAGAGACAGTAAACTGATGTTCAGAAAATGTGCAGTAGAGGCAGTAGAGTGTTTATATGGGTATATGAGTGCAAAAGTGTGGGGAGTGGGAATCAAAGGGAGAGAAGATCTCTGTTTTCTAATGGGACATATTTCAATCAAAACAATAAGCCTTTTGAAATCAAGGACAAAGCAAAATATCTGTGAACAAAGTAAAGTGGAAACAGTATCCTTCCCTTGATGAAAATACAGACTACTACATGTGGAATTAATTGAAACACTTGTGCATGTAGTTTGTTTATAGGTAAAGAGAATTTCAAAAAATCACACTGTGCCATAAAACTTCATACCACTATTAGAGATGACTTATCACGGTTGACTGTGGCTTTGACAATGATTAAGAATAGCTATAACGAATATCTATAGTACTACAACAGTTAAAATTTACATAGTCAATGAAGGCTAGCTCTTAAAGAAACAATGGGCCTGATTCTCCGCTGATTTTCACCTTGTATAGTAATTTATACAAGTGCAAACTGTGTACAATTGCGACTAACTGAATGCTAGCAGTTTACTCCCAATCTGCACTAATTTGCGTAAGTGTGAATGACTACACAAGGTGCATGGCAGCATAGAATCAGGCCACACAGCATATCTTGACTACATTTTCTAAATGTGGAATAAGAGTTAAATCTAGTTATACTGCTAATTCAGCCTCTCACTTCTCAAAGGTTTTTGTTTTCACTGCCAAAAATATGTGGTTTTACTGCACGATAACATGTTAGCCATCCTGCTGTAAAAATATATATATATATATTTCTTGCAGATAAGATCACTGTACTCTGGTTTTCTACCAGTGTAACTAAAGAGAATTTGGCCCACAGAGTCTTTTAACCATTGGCAGTCATGTTTTTTTTTAAACAAAGTAGTATTTAGCTAACTAAAATAAATCTGTAATCCATCAGAGATATTAGACATTTTCATTGAGAAAATAGGACAATTAAAAAAAATACTAGGCTGTTCTGTGGAATTGTTTTTAATAGCCAGGGTCAAGAAGATATAATAAAAGATAACAATTACAGCCTCTGATGTGTAGATAATTTGTGATCCCAGAAAAGGAAATGGTCACAGAGTTCTGTGATTTTATATCATACCATAGTTCCATTTTTCTTCCCTGTAATAAAATTATCAATTAAAATTAGCCATAGTCCTGACATCTATCTGTGGGATTAGCTCCCAGGGCAGATAACAATCTGTGGTATGGTAATTAAATTTGTCTTTTGCAACTCTGAAAATTTATATTAGGCTCCTTCCTTAATTTATATCAACGTTCCTTAACTAATCCCACACATAATACACAACTGTGTGAATTTCTCAATTCAAATACAAGAGACTTTTGATTTGATACTGTATTCTCATCCTTTGATAATATTTTCTGTTTATTTCCTCAGTACACATTTTCTATATAATACATTTTAATATTTACAGTATATTGGTAAGAGGCAAAAGGCAAATCAGTCTTAGGAGAGAAATGTATCTGTTTCCATAGAGCAATTAATAGATACTTTTTAGACAAGTCGTACTTCTAAATAGCACTAACTTTAAATGTTATACTGTAGTTACATTACAATACCTGTCTCTAAACTGCTGTTCACGCCCTAAATTCAAGCAAAACAAGCTTCAGAAAAGGGGAAAACTCCTCTATTAGTATATTTTAAGCAAGATAGAAAGAATAAATATAGGTGAGAAGTGAAATGCGAAGATGAATTAAATTGTCGAATTATAGGATTGTGATTTTAAAACTCTCTCTGCTGAGATTAATAGAATTTAAAAAATCAAGCACACCTCTCCATTTAGAGAATGAATGCTAAAGCAACCACAGCAGCAAATTTATTCCTGACATAACTCCACTGAAGTTAGTCATCTCAGGGATGAATTTGGCCCTTTTCCTTTTTTGACACAACAAAATATGACAATTATTCTAAGTGATTTGAAAAGAAAGACGATTAGATGAATATTTTTGACAGTGTTTTAGGAATAATACAGGTAATGCCATTTCTGGTGGTATAGGATCCCCTTTAAAAAGAATGTTAAAAGGAGATGAAGTTATTAAAAGCATAGCATTCCAAACATTTGAATTCTGATGCTGAACAAATCTCTAGCTATGGTACCTATTTGGTTTTTCAAGGCAGTTTAACAGTTTGAAATGTGCACTAACTATAAAGATCTAAAGCAGTGGTTCTCAAACTTTTGTATTGGTGACCCCTTTCACTCAGCAAGCCTCTGAGTGTGACCCCCTTATAAATTAAGAACACTTTTTATATTTTTCTGGAGGAGAAGTGGGGTTTAGGAGTGGAGGCTAACAGCTTGTGACCCCCCACATAATAACCTCACAACCCCCTGGGGTTCACAACCTCCAATTTGAGTACCCCTGGTCTAGAGCACGATATTTAACACCTCCTTAAGTAAGCATGATGCTACACCTCCCCATTGGGAAATCAGGATGGGATTGTGCTTTGCCTTGGTCTGGAGGAAGAGTGTGAATGATGCATCCAACTTTTATGATGGCTTTGACCTATTCCCATTTAGAATGATGTGCACCCTGAGGATGCAGACCTTGCATGGAGGCTCCTTGCACTCCATGGAGAGCCCAGAAGCAATCTAAGAACATAAGAATGGCCGTACTGGGTCATACCAAAGGTCCATCCAGCCCAGTATCCTGTCCACCGACAGTGGCCAATGTCAGGTGCCCCAGAGTGAGTGGACCTAACAGGTAATGATCAAGTGATCTCTCTCCTGCCATCCATCACCCCCCTCTGACAAACAGAGGCTAAGGACACCATTCCTTACCCATCCTGGTTAATAGCCATTAATAGAGTTCATCTCCATGAATTTATCCAGTTCTCTTTTAAACCCTGTTATAGTCCTAGCCTTCACAACCTCCTCAGGCAAGGAGTTCCACAGGTTGACCGTGCACTGTGTGAAGAAGAACTTCCTTTTATTTGTTTTAAACCTGCTGCCCACTAATTTCATTGGGTGGCCCCTAGTTCTTCTATTATGGGAACAAGTAAATAACTTTTCCTTATTCACTTCCTCCACACCACTCATAATTTTATATACCTCTATCATATCCCACCTTATTCTCCTCTTTTCCAACCTAAAAAGTCTTAGCCTCTTTAATCTCTCCTCATATGGGACCCGTTCCAAACCAGTAATCATTTTAGTTGCCCTTCTCTGAATCTTTTCAAATGCCAGTGTATCCTTTTTGAGATGAGACCACCACATTTGTACACAGTATTCAAGATATGGGCGTACCATGGATTTATATAAGGGCAATAAGATATTCTCCGTATTATTCTCTATCCCTTTTTTAATGATTCCTAACATCCTGCTTGCTTTTTTGACTGCTGCTGCACACTGCATGGATGTCTTCAGAGAACTATCCACGATGACTCCAAGATCTTTTTCCTGATTAGTTGCAGCTAAATTAGCCCCCGTCATATTATATGTATAATTGGGGTTATTTTTTCCAATGTGCATTACTTTACATTTATCCACATTAAATTTCATTTGCCATTTTGTTGCCCAGTCATTTAGTTTTGTGAGATCTTTTTGAAGTTCTTCGCAGTCTGCTTTGGTCTTAACTATCTTGAGCAGTTTAGTATCATCTGCAAACTTTGCCACCTCACTGTTTACCCCTTCTTCTTCTTCATCTGGGTGAAAGTAATTTGGATGATTGTCTCCTGAGGCTCTACACAAGGTAACTGTATAAGAACCAGCCTGAATATTCCTAGACGATATATAATTAATGTAGATTTTCTAAACCTGATTTGCCAGAATTTTTTTCCAGGCCAAAGGAGAACAGGAAACTTGAATTACAATCTCATGATTATACCACAGAAAAGTTATCAAAGAGCTCCTTTTTCCACACTAGCTGTTAGGCTAAACAATGGATCACTTAATCTTCAAAATTTCCAAATTCAGATTACTTTGTAGATTATAGTTATCTCTATGGCATGAACACACGTTCTGTAAAAGGAGTGCCTATCATCTGTCGCTTGATAAATCTTGAAATACAATGGACTAGTCCAGGAACCCTTCCCATTTCCTCAATAATTAACATATATTTTATCTAGTGAGTTCTCTCTCTCAGCCATCCTAGAAGTCCCTCATCATGATGGAAAACAAACATGCCCTGCAGGTTGATCAACTAAGACTATTTCAGACTTGGAGCCCATATGTTTCAAAGCTGAGGGGTTCGCAAAAACAGAACACCCTTCCAGCTTAACCCTCTTTTTTTGTCCCTACATGAGTGAGCTCCAGCTCAGCCGCTTCCACTGATCTGAACCATAGCCATGACACAGGAAGTGAGGGAATCTTTACAATTAGTAATATATTTGTTCTTTTGTTCTAGGGTGTGAGAGTTTCATATTTAAATAATCTGTACTTAACTGTTTTTTTCCGTCTTTTTTTTAAATTTTATTTTAAAGGACAGCTGTAGCATAACAAATTCCTAATGGAAGATATAATGGGGTACACAACCTATCTTGGTTCTGTTGCAGTTAATGGCAACCTTGCACTGATTTCAACAGAACCACAGTTTGGTCCTGGTCTCTTTTAGGATTATTTCCTTGTTTGTTTCCTTAGCGTAAATTATCCTACTTTGTAATTTGCTAACTGTCTCTTGCATCACCGTTTTAAGGCTGAAGCTCCCTTCAAGAGAAAATTAGTTCTAGCTAAACATAAATAACATCCCTGAAGAATAATGAGACGGTGGGTGTGGGGTGATGGCTTTTGGCCATGAGGGTCAACTGGAGTTTAATTTTGACTTGCTATTGGTATAAGAGCTCTAACTAAGCATCTTCACCATTCTATTACTATTACATTTTTTTCATTCTGTTTCTCAGATTTGTTTCCCTTAGGGAGTTTCAGGGTTTGGTAAAATTGATCTTGGTTTATAAGACAGAAGAGGTGTAAAAATATGACACCCTTATTGCTGTTACCAAGCTGTCCTTCAGGGACTCCAATTCTCATCACAGTATCCATCCATGGGGAGGTGAAAGGATCCATTTGGCTACCAGATCCATAAGTCAAGCTCTGGATTGATCATCAGGGAGCTTAAGCCTTTCTTTAAAGTATAGCACTGGGTGATGCTGGAATTTCAGTACCATCCAATCTTCTTAACTGCCTCCAGAAAGGTGTGTTAACTACTTATGCTAAATAATCTATTTCAGCTTGTATTTAGCTGTGACACAGAGTACCTTTTCCAGACCTCATGAAGAGCTCCACGTAGCTCGAAAGCTGGTCTCTCTCACCAGCAGAAATGGGTCCAATGAGAGATGTTATCTCACCCCCTTGTCACGCTAGAAAGGGGAAAAGAGCTGCTACTTATTAAACCCATGCCTCCAAACACACCACAAACAGCATCCCACCCTTATCAAGCCTTAATGAGAGGAATTTGGAAAATAGCCTCCTTTGGGCAGCAGCAAAAGTCAGATTTTGACATCCCCTCGCTTGGTGTTGCTCCAAAAAAAAATAGTCCTCTGCATTATCACAGGAACAGAGCAAATACATTATAAAATACAACCATTTCCCCATGGTAACAAACAAAAGTTTTTACAAGAACTAAGATTCACCTCTCACCCTAGATAAGCCTCTTATTAATACATATAAAACCAGGTGGTAAGCCAGACTTCTATGTTATTTATTGATGCTGTTTTAATGAAAGCTAAGTAATTTAAGCCGAACATGTTTGCCCTACTCTAAAATATTTATAATCTGTGAGGAGCTTTCTCCACGGTCAAAAACTCAGTTGAAAAAGCACTACTATTCCTGCATTCTATAATGGCTGCACACCTTACACTGAACATTTTGGAAGGGGAAGAACAGAAGAAGTGGGGAGAGAGGTGGCAACGGTGGCTGGAAACAGGAAAGCTGGTGAGGAGACAATGCCACAGCGGACAGGGAAACAGATGGACAGGTGCGTGGGGAGATGAAATGCCAGCTGGAGAGTTGGGCCTGCCAGTGAAGAAGAGCTGGAGCTGAATGTCATAGCTGGCTTGACTGGCTGGCTGGCAGGGGAGACATATCAGAAGCCAGCAGGGAGAGAGGAGCTACAGAATCACACCGCTTTGTGTGACCCTGTTGCATCATGATGGAAGCACCAAAATGCTCTGTTTAGACAACCCTACTGGAGTATCATTAAAATGGAAGATCTAAAGGGAGAGAGGTCAAACAACATAAGGAATTCGTAACCTGTACCAAATTCTACCTGGACTACTTAATATAATATTATTCATATTATATTTATTAAAGACAACAATAACCATTTATGGCTGAGTAATCCCTCAATTGGTTTCCCTCCAAAATAATCAGATAACTGACACCCCTGAGTCCTATCTTTTTCATTTGAATCTCTCATTTAGCTGACAGACATAGGAAATTATATATAGGCAGAGTCCCTCAGGGTCTGAGGAGATTTGTGCTTTGTTTATTTTAACTGATGCAATACATAGAATACATCATGTTTGTTAAATATATTCCTGTTACAACAGAATTTTTCAAATAGCGCACAGGACTAAATCTAAAAGCCTTTTGATCAAGACAGACAACTTTTGCTCTGTTTGACCACAGCGCATTAAGCATCCTAAAATGTGTATAAGTGTCAGCATTATTCCTGTGGAGCAAATGTTTTGTATGGAAGAAGTTTCTAGCTCCTCAAACACATTTCTTGGTGTTCCTCATGAACAGCTATGAGAACTAAAATAATAGTCTGTAAGCAGAGTGAGATTTCCCAAACCACTTCAAGCAGAATATACACACATTTTCTGTGGTGCAAACTAATTTACTTCCTAGGATTTTCCTTTACACCCACACCAACCCCATTCCTAATTTTCTTTGCTGAGAGAGATGCTCCAACCCCTCTTATATCCTGGGCTGGAAAAAAATAGGATCTACCTGCCAGTCTAACTCAGCAGAAATCACTCTGCATCTTTAAGGGTTCTAGGATTTGACATTAGGGTGACTCAGGAGATGAGCTCTTTCACCCCCTATCCTGTTCGAGTTTTTAGAAAGAATCCCTTATCCCAATAAGGATTAAAAACCTGATCTACTCTTCATCTTTGTACAAAGCTCCTCCATTAATTTATCTAATTCTTTTTTGAACCCTGTTATAGTCTTGGCCTTCACAACATCCTCTGGCAAAAAGTTTTACAAATTGACTGTGCGTTGTGTGAAGAAATACTTCCTTTTGTTTGTGTAGCAGGGCAGTTACCCTGCTCCTGAGAGAAAAGCCTAGGCTGATTGGGGAAGCAGGGCCATGCCTCAATCAGGCCACAGCTGGCCCTATAAAAGGGCTGTGAATCAGGAGCTAAGAGAGTCTTTCTCTAGCTGTGGAGAGAGAAGGACCTGGCTGCCTGGGACAAAAGGGTACCTGAAGTGGAGCAGGACTGGGGAAAGGCAAGAGGGGCTGGGGAGCTCCAGCCTGGCAACTCCCGAACCTGCAGGCCTTGTTTAACGCCAAAAGGTACTGGGGCTGCAGAGGGGCAGCCCGGGGATAGGCAAAGGCAGCAGGTCCTAAAATCCCTTGCCAATGATGAGAATGGCCATTACAGACTGCAGTTTGCCCCAGTGAGCAGGGGCTAGAGGATGACTCGCAGTAGTCACTGAGGCAAGGTGGGGTTAAAGAGTTGGGGGTTCCCTTGGGAGGGGAGAACCAGAGTGTGGGGGCACTGCCAGGGGAAGCACCCCAAGGTAAAGGGGCACCGGGGTCCGGGAGGACACGGGGGCCTAAGGCAGGTGGGATATCGGCCAGCAGAGGGTGCTCTGTATTCTGGAAAAGAACTAATTCTGAGACGACCAGCAGGAGGCGCCATGGTGGTGAGTCTCACTTCACTACAGTTTGTTTTAAACCTGCTGCCAGGGCCGGCTCCAGGCACCAGCTTTCCAAGCTGGTGCTTGGGGCGGCATCGAGAATGGGGTGGCAGTCCGAGTCCCGCGGCAGCAATTTGGCAGCAGGTCCGCCGCTCTTCCTACCGCCGAATTGCCGCTGTGGGACTCGGACTGCCACCCCATTCTCATCCGCCACTACGGCAATTCGGTGTCTGCCACTCTTCCCACCGCGGGATTTGGACTGCTGCCCCATTCTCGCCCGCGGTGGCAGCAATTCGGCGGTGACTGCTTGGGGCGTCAAAATTGTTAGAGCCACTCCTGCCTACTGCCTATTAATTTCATTGGGTGACCCCTAGTTCCTGTGTTATGAGAAGGTGTAAATAACACTTATTTACGTTCTCCACACTAGTCATGATTTTATAGACCTCAATCATATCCCCCCTTAGTAGTCTCTTTTCCAAGCTGAAAAGTCCCAGTCTTAATACTCCTCATACCGAAGCCGTACCATACCTCTAAAACCCATTCCATATCCATACTACTACATACCCCATACTTACTAATTGTTGTGAGCCTCAGCCCAAATTTTGTGAAAGTGACCTCAAAATGGAAAACCGAAAAAAGAGGACGATTTCCAAGGCTGTGGAAACCTCTTAACTAAAAAAGAATCCATGTGAAACATCTGTTTTAAGCCTGAACATAGAAATAGAAGTGGTAGTATCTAGGTTTCATATATGCCTTCAGCCAACTGTATTTTTAATCTTTTCTGGTGCAAATGTTGTAGAAAAGTTTTCAACAAAAGCGTTCAAACTGAAGGAACAAAAAAATGAAAATGATCATTTTAATCCAATTCAATGATTCAGATGTGCACTGCATGCAAGAGGTGGATCCGAAAGTGAGTTTGTTTTAAATTAAATCAATCACAGGAATCAAATAGATGTCACCAGATCACAGAAATTAAAGGATGGAGGGATCTGATAGTAGAGAGGGGTTACAATACAGTCCTGTATAGAAGGAAGAGGTCAACCCTATCCCTTCAGAAGCAATCAGTCTTTTTGACTATCCTTTTTCTGGTACATGAATCTATTTCTTATTTGTAATAATAGCAGCAGCAGCTATGAACTCCAGTCAATGATCAGTGCTCCATAATGCTAGGCTCTGTATATGCATATACATACCAAAAATATACAAAAAAAAAAAAAAGACAGACAGACAATCCTGGACATGTAAATGTGGCAATGATGGTAACTCGAGGGGCAGAGAGGATGCAGAAGAAGAGCAAATGAGGGTGACCCTAATGCAAATGCTCGTCATTAAGGTGATGGCTGTCAATGTCCTCGGTAATGAATTATGCTCAAATTTCTAATCAATTGGTCCCCAGATATGAAAGCAAAAATGACTGTAGTGGGGTGATCACCCTGCTTCGGCCCTGAAGTGGTTAAAAGCAGCTCTGGGAAAAGCTGATTGGGGAAGCCACCACAGCTGGGGTCATGCCCCAATCAGGCCACAGCTAGCCCTTATAAGAGGGCTGCAGGCCAGGAGCTGGAGGAGTCTCTCTCTGGCTGTAGAGAGAGAGGGCTGAGCAGCCTGAGACCAAGGTACCTAAAGTAGAGCAGGGCTGGGGGACGGCAAGAGGAGCTGGGGAGCTCCAGCCTTGTAAACCCCCAGGCAGGCCCAAAAGGGTACTACTGGAGCAGTGCTGGGGAATAGGGCAAGAGGAGCTGGGGAGCTCCAGCCTGGCAACTCCCCAGGCTGCAGGCCTTGTGCGGGGCCTAAAATAGGTACTGGGGTTGCAAAGGTGAAGCCCGGGGTTAGGCAGAGGCAGCTGGTCCAAACCCACCTTGCCAGTGAAGAGTGGCCATTACAGACTGCACTCTGCCCCAGTGAACGGGGGCAAGATGGTGACTGGCAGTAGCCACTGAGGCAAGATGGGGATAGAGGGTTGGGGATTCCCCTGGGAGGGGATACCCAGATCTGTGGGTTACTGCCGTGGGCAGAACCCAGAGACAAAGGGGCACTGCCAGGGAGCAGCACCCCAAGGTAAAGGGGCACCGGGGTCCAGAAAGGACACGGGGGCCAGCGGCAGGTGAGACACCGGCCTGCAGAGGGCGCTTCAGAGCTAATTCCCGAGACAACCAGCAGGAGGCGATGCGCCAGTGAGTCTTCGACCTCGCTACATAATGACATAATTGGGGCATTTTTTAAAAAAAAGTTGTTTAAACTATTCAAGAAAAAGTAGCATGTGGCTTGTGTCAGCAGATTAACGGGGGTCATGACTGGCATCTCTATTCTGGCCAACAAGCAGCACAAAAAACGTTGACAGATGCTTATTATTCAGCACCGACATAAGAAGAGAGCGCACTGGTTTACTTGACACCACTATAAGTTGTATCAAGTATAGCAGACACGCCAAACCCGTGAAAAAAACACAGTAATTGGGCTTGTTTTGGGCTTAATTGGCTTGTGAGTTGTTGGCTAGTTTTTGGCTTGTTGCAGCTTATTGCTTTTTTTTTTTTGATCGCCTCCCGGCAAGCAGGGGCAAGGTTGGGGGAAGAGAGTCAGCGCTGCACAACGGGCCCATTACAGTCCCAGACTACTGGCCAGGGGGGATCTAGTCACAGAGTGCTGAGGTTCTTAGGGATTGGCTTGTTTGGCCTTGTTTTGAAATAGGATTAGCTTGATTTTTGGCTTATTGTGAAAGCTGAAGTGCTTATTTACCACATGAAAGTTGGTAACCCATGAAGTGTAGTGGCTTTAAAATTGAAGCCGAAAAATACTAGAGGAAAACAAACTGGAGACTAATCCTCAACTGATATGGAAACAGAGCAAGATCCTGCTCTCGTGTCAGGAGTTATGCCATTTACTTCAGTGGGAGCAGGATCAGACCTTAGATGATGTTAATATCTTCCTTCTGTAAATGGCATGACTGACTGACAGCTGCAGTTCTCTTAATATGGAGTAGGTTTGCAGAGTACAGAAAATATAATGCACAAAATATTTCATAAACACAAAATAAAATGCATATTAGTCTAAGTGTAAACTTTAAAATAATTTTATTTTTACACCCATTTGTGCAGTTATCTGCAGTCATTTTCAATCTACATTTTTATAGAGTGCTCATTTTACTTTTTTTAAAATGATTGGCATCGTTCTCTGTAGAAAAAAGCACATTTCATCGGGTAATACTTTCTTTAATAATGCCACAATAGTGAATTTCACAGTATTCTTTTATTATCTTGGTAGTAATTCTGAATTTAAATATAGCAAAAAGTTCTGACAGCAGTCTGCAGAGCTAAAGTAATTGTGCCCAATGAATATTGAAGCAGAAGACAGATTGAAATAGGAGTAACTTGAAGGCAAAAAAGTAAGAGGAAAAGGCCAAATGAGGATCTACAATGAAAAGTGACACTTGATTGCCTCAGCTTGACTTCACTATTGAGCCGTTTCAGTGGTATCTAGCTGAGGATCTATGCCAGATAGATTCTTAAAAAGTCAGTGCTGATACCCCAGTGAGCTTTCTTATCATTGGCTTTTTTGTTTGTTTGCTTGCTATCTGTTTGGTCCAAGTGAAGAATAGCTATTGCTGAGTAACTCAATATAGTACCTTTGGGACCCTCTTCTATGACTCTAATCCATTTCCTTAAAATAAATATAGTTTTTTTTCTGCATCTGATTTTTGTCTCTGTGGGAACTTAAGCAGATAAAGCTATTGCAGAAGTGTAACACAGTAGTACCCTAGAGATCCCATTCCATTGCTTCAGCAATGTTCTGATTTGTATTTATATTTTTATAAAAAATGTATTAAATACAAAAATGCTTATGGCTACAACAGAAAAACAAACATTCTTTTCAACTCATTAATAGATGCATTAACTAAAATAGAAAAAGAGGCCAAAGTAAATTCAAAACAAATTCTATTTGCAGAGAATAAATTAAATTTAAATTTCTTTGAGTTGTCTATCTGTACTGCAAATACTGCTGTTTGAACAAAATAGTACACTTGCTCAACGAACCTCCAAAAGATTCCTATACTAATGCTCTGAGGACCTGATCCCATTGTCATTATATTATAGTCGATGGGAGTTTTGTCATTTTTCCAGATGAGCAGGATCAGTCTCTAAACTACTCCTGACCAAAATCTGACTCCCATTGATTTTAATGGAATAGATGTGGTTATGTTTAAGAGGGCCCGGTGTGGTGGCACACGCCTGTAATCCCAGCCACTTGGGAGGCTGCGGTTGGTGGATCACTCATGAGTTCTAGGCTGCTGTGCGCTATGCCAATCGGGTGTCCGGTGCTACTGACAGCTTGGACAGCGGGTAGTTGGAGGTCTAGCTAGAACAACACATCTGATGTGTTGTGATCGGTGCTCTCTCTGTGAGGGCTGATGGACGTGACAGTGAGTGACTTGTTTAAGAGAAATGAGTTTTACTGTATCATACCTATTGTGACGCTCCATACTTTGGGGGAACAACCAGCTCCCCCATGTTCATTCTTGTAAAATGATTGTGTGGTATCCAATGCAAAGTTTGTCATGTCGGGTGTCTTCGGAAGGCTCATGGTGCATTGAGCATTGTTGTTACAGTAATGTTATAGGTTATAATTTCATGTATGTAGTTATGAGGCTGAAAATGTATCCTCATGGCTTAAAATAAGCCCAGGCAAAAACTCTCCAAGAGCAGAGAGGCAGTTCACACCTCTCATCAGGGCAGGTATGGAACAAACCCAGCCCAGCCTCACAGGAACAAGGGACGCTGGCCTAGGCAGCAACAAAAGGATCTGTTGGACTATCGAGTGAGTTACCTCCCCCCTTCCTTTGGCCAATTTGGAACTGCGATGAGGTAATGCTCACCTGACTCTGAGGGGGCGGGGGGGACAAAGCCAAGAGGAAAGAAAGAACATGATAAAAGGGAGAGACTTTGCCATGCTCTTCCTCTCTTTTCCACCTACATCTACAGACACCACACCAAGCAACTGAAGTGCTGATCAAAGGGGAGAGCCTGGCTGAAGAGTAACCAACCAGCCTGTGGTGAGAAGCATCTAAGTTTGTAAGGGCACGGAAAGTGTTAAGATCAGCTTAAAATGCATTTTGCTTTTATTTTATTTGAGAAATCTGACTTATGTTTTGACTTATCACTTAAAATTTATCTTTCTAGTTAACAAATTTGTTTGTCCTACCTGAAGCAGTGCATGTGGTTTGAAGTGTCAGAGACTCCCCATGGGATAACAAGCCTGGTACATATCTATTTCTTTATTAAACTGACGAATTCATATAAGCTTGCAGCATCCAGCGGGTATAACTGGACACTGCAAGACTGAGATTCCTAGGGTTGTGTCTGGGACCGGAGATATTGGCTAATATCATTCGGTTTTACAATCCAAGGAGCAGCTTACATGCCAGAGGCTGTGCGTGAAGAGCCTAGGAGTGGGGATTCTCACAGCAGAGCAGGGTAGGGCTGGGTCCCAGAGTCAAGGATTGGAGTGACCTAGTAGATCACCAGTCCAGATAACACCAGAGGGGAATGTCACACCTATCAACTGTTTTGATTGTATTGGTAAATAGCCGTAAACCATACAAGTGTAAAGCAATTGATAGGTAAAAATTAGAGGCAAATAAAGTGATAAATACGCAAAATACTTTGTTCTATTTTCAGTTGTGCTAAACAATTTGTTTTTTGGAAGAATCATTTAATGGTTAAGAAAATGCAGTAGACGGTGTGAGAAAGGTTCGAACTGAAGGGCAAGGTTCAAACATTTATGCATTATAAAGGTGTTTTTGCAAACTGTGTGACTGCTAGAACAATAAGAGCTGGATTTCCACCACAGTTGCTGAAATGGGAAACGCATTTAAAATCCTGTCTCACCAACACCATGAATGTGTAGCGTCCACCTTTGAAAATTTCAGGAAACTCACGACTAACTGGTAGGAAAGAAGAATTCCATAAAGAAATAGACAGAGGTTTCCATCAAACATGTCTACAGATGAAAATTAAATGAACACTCCCAAAATACAGTTTACAATCAGTAAAACTTTCCCAAAAAGTCATGCTTGCAGAAATGAGAGAGAGAAGGATCCTGTCCTGTTATTAAATTGATCCCAAAGCAAGAAGCCATTTTCTGGAGATATCCCCTCCAGCCTCCTAATATTGAAACAATTTTAAAAAATGTGACTGTCCTCAAATGACACATCACAGGTCCTACACTGAGTGCACTGTATGCTAAGACAAGACTTGTGAGACTGTAGTCAATTTGGGGCAGGGTCTGTCTGTTAATATGCATGTGTGTGTGTGTGTATATATATATATATATACACACGTATATATGTATGTGTATATATATATATATATATATATACACGTATATATGTATGTGTATATATATATATATATACACGTATATATGTATGTGTGTATATATATATATATACACACACACACACACATACACACAGTACCTAACATAATAGGACTTTGATCTTTGTTTGACTCTTTAGGTGTTACTGTAATACAAATGATGATAATCATCAGTAGCACCGTGTGGATTCTCATGAAGTGCAGGCAAAAAAAATCATTTTTATGAACCTTAACATTTGAGTCTCAGTAGCTTGATTTAAAGAAGTTCCAATAATTTGTGACAAAACTACTGTAATGACAATATGAATCAATACTTGTAGTGTATTTTGTGAACCTCCCATTGTATTACTTTTATTGAATGTACTGTAGTAACATTCACATATCACATATGGAGCAGATCATAGGTTCTATGCCTTGTACACTCAATGCATCACAGGGCAAACAATCTTAAAGTGACAAGATCCACAGTTTCCAGGCAGGACCACAAAGATGACCTAAAAAGAGCATGGTCTGTCCCTAAGGATGTAATTCACTTCATAACCTGCAACCAGTTTAAGAACAAAGCTTGTTAAAGAAACAAAATCCATTGCAGGGTGATATTTATACATTTTCAATTCTATCTTGCCTTTCTGCATAATATATAATCCTCCTTGCTTGCTGACAGTTGAAGACACATTTACAATTTTTTCCACTCACAATAGTTTGCTATTAAAATTCCCCAGCCAATTATTTACTTAAAGTGACAGACATGCATGCTAAAATCTTTACTTTTGTCTCCACAGGTAATGTTTTGTTTCCCCACATGCTGCTGACAGAAGCTGCTTCCTAATCAATCAATAAAATGATAGCAGAAATCCTTAGTGACATGTAGTATTTCCACCTAATTGATTACACTGTGTCAACTACTATGCCACTGGAGCATGCCGTACTAGCTTCAATTACATGCAAGTCAACAGCAGGACAGAATTCAAAAATATAAACATAATAAATGTTCCAAACCAGCATGCTTTGCCTATCAGTTGCCATCTACTAATTTGCTGTGTGTACGGCGTGGTGGGAAAGAATGGTGCTTGGAATGAAAGAAAATAGTATTATTTGACAAAATCTCCAACCCACTCAATTTATACCCTGTGTTATATAGGATTTCAGACTAGATGATCACTTCTAGCCTTAGAATCTATTAATCTATTATTACAGACCTTACCATGAAGTAGTCTTCACACATATTGGAGGTCTGGTTTTGATCAGCATCCAAAACTTCAGATACTTATAATGCAGTCTCACTGAACTTCTGTATCTATAGAGGTCTTATGACATACAGAGCGTTCCTACTCAACATGGACTGCTGTCCCATCATCCCTATCATAGATTGATTCATGTCCTCACCCACACACATCTGCTCAGCACCAAAAGCCTACAGATTACCAATACAGCTGTCTCTAATTCTAACTCCACATTTTATTCTGCACTTCTCTTGACTTTCAACTAAAGTTCAAATGATAGCAGTGTGACCCTCTGGCCCAGATCCAGCAATGAATTTCAGCACATGCTTTAAAGAGGTAGGTAGTCCCATTGATGCCAAAGTGAATAGTCACATGATTAAAACTGAGCACATGCTTACGTGTTTTGCTGGGCCAGGGCCTCTGTCATGCAGAGTGATACTGTCTGCATCAAAACCCAGTCAGATCATCTGGTTAAGAATTTCTAAAGCTAGTAGTTATGTGTAGCAGATGAACAACTGCACCTTTGGATGAATGTTATGATAAAGAACCATAATCAGAATCTCACTTTTGTCTTCTCCCATGGAGGCAGATTCATCTCCTGGGAGGGAGGGGTGCAAGCATGCCACTGGGACAGAAGGAAGGGCATCTTGTACCTTCTCTATTCAGGAGTTGCAGGGGCCCCTGAGGGTTGCCTTAAATTGTGTTTCTGAATCAATAGCCCCAACTTCCCTAGCCATGACTCTTTACTGCCTACTCCTCTTCCACTGCAAAATGCCTCCTGCACCCCTGACTGCTACACTGGCAGCACAGCTTTGGAAGAGCTGGCTCTGCATCATCTGTGGGGGTCCTCTGTGCCAGGGGTATTTCCTGAGGTGGAGGGCACTTAGGCCTGCTCTACAGTACCTTTGTGCCCGCCTACGTTGTACAAATTGGCCATAGCAGAACCATGAATTAGGCCAATGGATATTATGGTCAGATGTGAAAATATATATTATATTAGATACTTTCTCTGGGCTGCAGGAACATTGAAGAGGCTCATGTAGGAATTTAAATAGCACTGTGATTGTAGTGCTAATAGAATCTCAAATGTCATTGTTAGCAAACAAAACCGCAAATGGCTGTAAGAAAAAAGGGGAAAAGAGTCATATGTCCTAGTACTGAAAAGTATAAACAAGAAAGATGTTTTGAACGAAGGTCCTGTGTTGCCCTTGCTTTTTTATTTGTATTTTCCCCCTAACTCAACTTTGGCTTTACATATGCAACAGGGCCACTAATTTGACTATAAATTCTACCATGGCACAATTTACTAGTACAAGAGCAGAAGAACATAAGAACGGCCATACTGGGTCAGACCAAAGGTCCATCTAGCCCATTAACCTGTCTTCTGACAGTGGGAAATGTCAGGTGGGAATGAACAGATAGGGCAGGGGTGGCCAGCCTGAGAAGAAGCCAGAAATTACCAATGTACATTGCCAAAGAGCCAGGGTAATATGTCAGCAGCCCCCCACATCAGCTCCCCCGCCCCGCTCCCAGTGCCTCCTGCCCACCGGCAGCCCCACCAATCAGCGCCTTCCCCTCTTTCCCTGCACCTCCTGATCAGCTGTTTCGTGGCATGCAGGAGGCTCTGGGGGGAGGAGCAAGGGCATGGCAGGCTCAGGGGAGGGGGCAGGAAGGGGTGGAGTGGCTGCAGGGCCTGTAGCAGAGGCAGGGGTTGAGCAGTGAGCACGCCCCGGCACCTTGGAAAGTTGGCGCCTGTAGCTCCAGCCCCGGAGTCGGTGCCTATACAAGGAGCCGCATATTAACTTCTGAAGAGCCACATGTGGGTCCGGAGCCATGGGTTGGCCAACCCTGAGATAGGTAATCATCAAGTGATCCATCCCCTATCGCCCATTCACAGCCTCTGGCAAACAGAAGCTAGGGACACCATTCCTGCCCACCCTGGTTAGTAGCCATTGATTGGCCTAGCCTCCATGAATTTATCTAGTTCTTTTTTAACCCTGTTATAGTTTTGGCCTTCACAACATCCTCTGGCAAAGAGTTCCAGACTGTGCTTTTTCCAGTATTGGATAAGGCGTTCACATAATTTAGGACATTATTTTCATGTAGCATAACTCATTTATTATACAATGGCATCTACTGATCAAGGTATTCATCATGTTAGCTGTCAGACAGATTTTTTATCATAACTCTAGCTAGCATGGTTTTCTATTCCATGTAATATTTTAAATGTAATAAACTCCCATTTTATCTAGTAATAACTTTTACCTTTTAGTTATCATAGCATTCAGTATGTTATCTGAAGCATCAGTAAAATAATAAAAGAGAAACAATATCCAAATAAATTTAAGTTGCGCATATAGATTAAAAACAATTTAGTCTTTTCAAAATATGTAAAACACCTATTTATTCACAGCTAAATACATTCTCCTTGCAGAAAAATTCAGCACGACTACAAACTGAACTAGTGACCTATGGGGTATTTCAGGAACTTTATTTTCCTGATTATAAACTATTTCTGAACGGCATTAAATTCCTGAACTAAGCAAAGTCATTATATTTCACCACCTTTGCAAACAATAAAATGTAACAGCTTCTGAAAACTGGAATAAAGAGTTCCAAGCTTGTTATCTTTAGCTTTTATTGGCTGCCACATTATATTCATGAGGTTTTCAATATATACTTGTACTGAGGCATTAAAGGCACAATAATTTTTTTTAGCTTTGTACAATATATACATTTAAAGGTATACACTTTATAAGAGCAAAATACAGTGGACACCCTCTTCAAGATGAATTCTCTTAAAATATGTGCCCTGAGTGAATCTGACACCTATTCTGGATGTTGAAGAGAAGGGGCAGGAGGGTAATGTCAACACAAGCAATGGCCTTCCCCTAAAACGTAATGAGTGGGATGAAAGGGTAATTAAGAATTGTTGTATCCTTGGGGGCAGCAGTTTTAGGAAGAAGTCACTTGAGACAAAGAGAGCTGTGAACCTTTAAAGCAGCCATTTATTGCCACACACTGAACTAACCAAACCAGCCAAAACTGGCTGGGCTATCCCCTAATAGTCTAACTCAGTTGCCATAGCAACAACAAGGTTCTATTACCACAACAACCAAATACACAACAAGAATAATTAAGATTTGGCAGTATAAGCTATTCTATAAGCTAGTTATTTATTTTGCATAAAGTTTTCTTTGTATGGACAATCTTTATTTATTTCTTAAGACAAGCAAACTCATTTGCCACAGAGGCCAGACTGCCTGATATGAAATACTTAGATGAAGTGATTCCAGCACACAGATTAAATAAAAAGATATACTGCAATGAACAGATACTGATAACTGATGTTGAAGATTTATACAGCAGTGTTTCATCTGCTGCAGCATCTTTAGGACCCAGTCATACAAACACATAAGCCTAGATGGTGCATAACTTTGCTCATGTAACCAGTCATATCGATATTAATAGGATTAGTCATGTGAATAAAGTTATACACATGCTTAGGTCTTTGCAAGATCATGGCATTAATCTGTTGGAGAACAGATGACTCCGTATATATATTGTTGTACAATGAACCTTGAGAAGACACTGCAATATCAGAAGAAACACATGCAATGATACAGACACGCACTTAGACAAATAAATGATACCACATTGATCAGAGGAGCCCTGTGGAAGCTTTGCAAAGATTACAAGTGCAGACAAAACAAGAGATATCAGGAGAAAGATTCGAGTAAGTGTTCATCAGTTCCTTAAAACACTAATTCCAAATGAAGAACTGTGATGTCCCCAGTATGTGGGCTTGTGAAGATTTACTGACGTTAGGTTTGGGGAATACACTCAGGGGTACGTGTAAGCAAGCCCATAAATGGCAAGCCACAGAAGAGAAACTGACTTTCTTGACTGATTAATGAGAAGGCAGCATTTAGATACAACTCATATTCCAGTTGATCCATTTGAACTCTTCACATGAAGTATAGTAGATGATCCACATCCCCTCTTCAAACCAGTCAATGGGCAAACTATCAAAAGGGAATAAAAGAAGCCTCCTATTTTTATATCACTTCTCACTTGCTCTCAAACTCTCATCCTATCCAATTGTTTTGGCCTTACTGACTGGACAGTGAGGCCCCCTCTTACTCATAACAAATACTTATAAGCAAAGAAGTACCTTGTTAATGCTATTTTAAGTCCATAAGAAAGATTCAAGCTGTGAAACTAAAAGAAGATCATAGTTTGAAATAGGAGCCTGTCTACACAAAGAAATTGACCAAAATCTCTTCCTGAGTAAACTATTCTGCAAGAGCTCCCCATGTAGACAGTCTTTATTACCCAATAAGTGTCTACAAGGGGAGTTATTCCAAAATAGCTATAATACTTTAAATTCACACCCTACCTTATTCCAGAATAAGTAATAAGGATTTATATAGACATATTTCCTTGTCTCAGAGAGGCAGGAAGAAAAACAAGATGCAAGAGATGTAGTTTAATTAGTATGAAAGTTTATTAACTTATCTGAGAACTGTCTGGAAATAACTTCTTCAGTATAGGTCTTGATTCCTTCCTCAATTGTTTCCATCTAGGAGTGGCCTGCTGTTGTCTGGACCTCACTGCCCTCCCCTCAGATGAACATTAAATGACTGAAGAAGGATGCTGTCTCCTCACTGTATTAGTCACAGGGAGCCCCAATCCTTTCCTCAGCTTCGTCAGGGAACGCCTGCCCCTAAATCCAGATCAAAGACCCAATACCCGTCTTTGAGGTTATGGGGGTTGCATTCTACCTAGGTGATAAAGGGGTTACTCTAAGTTAAATGCTTTTCATGTAGCACCCAAATTATTTTTTAAAAAGCCTGTAAATAACGTAAATATATATTTTGTGTTTTTGTTTCACAAAAGTTTCAGATGAACTGTTCAGAAATAATTTTAAGACAATAGCTGATTAAGACTGTTGATACCAGAAAATTGTTACATTAGTTCAGAATAGCACTACTTCTAGAAGAAAAAAATTACATGCAGTAAAAACCAAAGCACCCATGCTTAGAGAAATTACAGTCCAGTGAATTGCCAGTTTTTTTATTTTTTTATTTGCTGACAAAACTGAAAAAAATCAGTTATTCATCCAGCTCTATTGAGGTCTCCCACATGCTACCACTTGTGGCACGTGGATGAGCCATTATTCCCAATAAATTGTACAGATCAGTGACACTCCCTCTCCTCTCTTACATGAGGAATGAAATAGTTAACACAAATTATCATCATTGGGCACTTGAACTAGCATCTCAGAGATGAATGGAGCAGTTCACACCTCTCCGAGTTATTGCTCTAGGCTCTCTGCAGACTCAAAGGGATCTCTGCATTGATTACACCTGCTTCACATTTTTTAGATTTTTTTCAAAACCACAACAGCTAGTGTCTTATTTTTCATTTAAAAACACAAAGCTGAGATTCTGAAGAATAAGAATGTTGCTTCAGAGAGGTGACGATATGGGTTATGGGTCTGTACTGGCTGTTTCTAATCTGTACAGTCTCCCAAACTCTTAATTATCATAGTAAGCTTGACCACTGTGTGTTGTAGGCTTCTGGTTTATTGTGCTTGCATTAATTATTTGTTGATAAGACTTGACATTCTATGTTAAGTTAATTCATTTAAGTTATGTAAACTATCATAGCGACAAAGGGTCCTGTGGCACCTTATAGACTAACTCTGTTAGTCTATAAGGTGCCACAGGACCCTTTGTCGCGTCTACAGATCCAGACTAACACAGCTACCCCTCTGATACTTTAAACTATCATAGTTCGCTCTCTGAAATGTCTTAATTTCTTATTTTATTTATTAATGCATAAAATATATGCATTTATAAGAATGTAATTTTAAGATTAGCTAATCTGAAGTTTAATAGTTTTATGAAAAACCTGATTTGGTTGCTTATTATTTTACTATATGTGTCTATACCATAGCAATCTTAATGTTCTCACATAGCTCATGAGAAGTTGAAACTTCTAGGTTGTTTTTAATGTAATACTTGACTGTAATTACCCATTAGACCATAGGACTTGAGGACTATGTATAATAGCAACTGAGACACAAGGTGGATGCATCACTAATATCTGGGGACCAACACAACTACAAAAACACTACAAACATATAATAATACTTAACTCATATAACATCAGTTCTTTAGAAATGCAATTGCACTGAAGTTACTGTGTAGGCACACAGAGCGGCATAAAATCAGTTATAATGGATTGGCACTGCCCACTTGAGTCTAGATTGTGAGACAAAATTGTACAGTCATCTAACCATGTTTGTAAGTTAGGATAAAGATAATTTCTTAAAGTTTAAAAGCATTATGTGCTAGTGTTCCTAAATAATATATGCAGCACTGTGACATGTTCCATATCAGCCCATAAAGCTTTACAGTACACCTGATCCAAAATCCATTGAAATCAAATGAGCTTTGGATCAGGGTCCTAATGATTACTACAGAGAATGGTTCTTATACAAGTGAGAACATTCAGCTTATAGGCCTTTCAACCTTGTGTCGTCTTTTAAAATGTGTATAAAGGTAAAACATGATAATTTTGTTCTTTGCACTGATGTATATGAATACAAAAGGAGCGTGTCAGTGTAGATAAGGTCCTACATATTCCAAAATAAACTCTTGTTTCCTATCACTGATTTTTCAAAATATTGCAATGTATAAGACATTTGGCTGTTACAGAAGTACAAACAGACAGATACAAAGAAAAACGTTTTGTTCTTATGTCTTTATGATACATAGAGCCAATGTGATGGAAAGTAAAAATCTGAAATATTACATTGATAATAGGATAAATCAACACAGTATGCTTACACTACAATAATGTAACTATCTGAAAAAGAAAATTAGGATCCAGTAAATGCCACATGAAACCCTGAGTTTGCTTTCTGTTTCACAGACTGTCACAATGCATAGGGACTGGGTTTATATAGCGATTGAATAATTTCTCACCCTGTGGAAGAGTATAGTGCTTTGGAGATGATGGCAGTTTCTGAAAGGCCATGTACAAGGATTAAGAACCTTCTCTTGACAACATGATGGAAGACTTCTAGAGCAAGGCAGTTGAACTATGGATTATCTGGTTTTAGAATCATATGGAAAGCCTTGATGCCATGGTGGCTGTAAAGTACAACAACATAAAGAGGACAAGTAAATATATCGATCTTAAAGGCTTGTGGAACAGAAGGGCTGGGTCTGATCTTACCCTGGTGTAAATCATAAGTAACCATGCTGAACACAATGAAGTTGTGGAACTACATTAAAAAAAAGGAAAATCAGGCCCATAGTTTCCTTAATATCCCACGCCTACCAATGACCCCATAGGAAAAATGACAGAACACAGAAATACTGGGGTTTTAAAGCCTTAGTCTTCAAGCAGCTCAGAGATCCCTGAGGATGAACTGGCACTGTGGCATTGAACCACACATCATTTTAGTTACTTGTTAGAAACTTCACAGAAGAAATCTAATTTGATTGTAAAGGTAACAGCTGTATTACCCTCCTTCCTCTCCCAAAACTCTGAGAAATGGGTCTCATGCTCCCATTCCTTAACTCCAATTTTCCACCAGTGACACTCTACTGAAGTCATTGGAATGCAGAAACAGGACCAGATTGTCTTCTACGGCAAAGAGTTCTTTTAACCGGCAGTGGTTAATCCAACATGATTTTTGGTGTGCTGGAGTGGCCAGGCATATATAGATTATGTATTACTGAGTCTTGATTAAATGTATTTTTTGTTGAAAACAAGAAAACATAAGTAACTCCCAAAAAACATTTTTCAGGTGACTCAAACAAATATAGGAATTGCTGTAGCAAATTAGACCAATGATCTATCTAGTTCACTACGCTATCTGACAGTGACCTTCACAGCTGCTCTAAATCATGCCGGATTCTCACAAACCCCAAGGGGACTCTGTCAGCTTTGGAAAGCTTGCACTCAAAGAGCTGTAGCCATGCTCCTTTTTCCCCAGCCATAATGTTATGACAGGAAGGAGGATAATGAAGATGCGGCTATGTTAGTCCTACACCATCCAGGGAATCCTCAGGCAGCTAGATCTGCCAATTGTATAGCTTCATTGCTCCACTGGACTGGAGCAGAATAGTCACCACAGGTGCCAGATCCAGCTTGCTATCTAGAATTGCACAACTCTATTTTAATTAGTCTAAATCATGCTAATTATTAAATTAACTCCTGAAGAGGGCATGTGTGGATGACACAAAATTAACTACTAGTGCAGATTAGCCAAGCAGGAGAATATTTAGTATGCTTCATCCAGGAATTAAAAAAAACAAAAACCCTACAATATGCATGATCCTCATTCCAAAAAGATCCGAGGACTAGAAGACAAGACACATGAGGAAAGACAGGCAAACAGTTGTATAGTTGAGAAAAGGCCAGACTCTGAGGGATGTTATTATAGTCTATTATAGGGGTGGCCAAACGTCCTGACCCTCCGAGCCATATATGATAATCTTCAGAAGTTCGAGGGGCGCAAGACATGCACAACCTGTCTTGCGGGCTGGTGCCTGATGGGGCATGGGGCTGAAGCCCTGCACCCTGGTAGGCACACCCCCGTCCCCATCTGGTAGGCAGAGAATGGTGGGTGGTGGTAGAGGTAAAAGAGCTGCATGTGGCTCGTGAGCCATGGTTTGGCCACACCAGGTCTATAAATACTTTCAGTGAAACTATAAATGAAAGAAAGGAATTATTCATGGTCCCAGAAGATAGTCAGACAATGGTCTGAGGTTAAGGGAGGAAAAGTTTAGGCTACATCTCTGGAAAAAGTTCTTAAAAGAAAGAACAATCAGGCAACTGAACGAGAAGACAATATAAGTGATTAAGTATCTTTGAGAAAGATATAAAAAGGATGCATAGACCAGTGGTTTAAACCCACAGGTAGAAATTAGGAATTCCTGAGCACTAATTATGAGTAAAACGGACTCCCTTTGTAACCTGGGGCAAGTGGCCTATTTTCAATGGGTGGGATTTTCAAAAGCACCCAGCTGATTGAAGACCACAAGTCCCATTAAAAGTCAGTGGGACTTGTGCTCCTAAATCAATTAGTCCTAGGAAAGTTTTACCACTTATACCTACTCACATTACCCCGTGTGGATACTCATATTTCAGCATAATAGTGGCTTGTGGGAGGGGTAAGGGGTAGTTTAAATCTATTGCCATACAACAGAAGCTAAACCAAAAAGGACACTCTTGTCCTGCAATAAAAGAGTATGTGCATGGGGTTATATCAATATCACAGTATCATTTACATTTATACTTCAGCTCAGGGGTGGCCAACCTGTGGCTCCGGAGCCACATGCAGCTCTTCAGAAGTTAATATGCGGCTCCTGGTATAGGCACTGACTCTGGGACTGGAGCTACAGGCACCAACTTTCCAATGTGCTCACTGCTCAACCCCTGGCCCTGCCCTCACTTCAACCCTTCCCACCTCTTCCCGAGCCTGCTATTCTTCGTTCCTCTCCCTCTCCCCCAGAGCCTCCTGCACGCCACAAAACAGCTGATAGGGAGGTCCAGGAAGGGAGGGGGAGGTACTGATCGGCAGGGCTGCCAATGGGTGGGAGGCGCTGGGAGTGGTGGGGAGCAGATGCGGGGCTGCTGACATATTACTGTGGCTCTTTGGCAATGTACATTGTTAAATTCTGGCTCCTTCTCAGGCTCAAGTTGGCCACCCCTGCTTTAGCTTATACCTTTCCTGGGTAGATATTAGTTTTGAAAATCCCATACTGTTCCCCAATCTCCTCATCTTTAAAACAGCAGTACTGCTGGTAACAGGTTTAACAATCCCTACAGCAGAGGGCTGCTATTTTGGAGGTTACTTAAGCAATGTTTGGAAAACACTTGAAATATGAAAAACAACATACAAATTCTAAGTGTTATTATTTAGAGCTAGCTAAACATAACTTTAATGAGCATGATACAATAAATATCACAATGCAGGGGGCAGCCTAGATGACCCAGATAGCCTTTTCTTTCTGTTCAATACCATTTGTGCAAAGTGCTACCTTGTTCAATATTATATTATATTATATTATACTTTGGTCAGCTAACAATAATTTTTGTTTTTTGGTCCATACTAATAATTTAAGGCTAAATCTTGCAGCCCTCAATCAGAAGAATCTACCATTATATTGGATACGAGTTTTGCCTTAGTAAGGACTGCAGAATCTGGCCTTCAATGCATAATGTAACGGGCACATGTTTTATACCTGGAGAAATAAGACAATACTGACTATGCTACATCTACAACAAAGATACATTCTAACAATGCTAGTGTAAGGTCAGGTCTTTTCTATCTCCAGTTACTCACAAGAATTTACTGATATCCTTGTTGTGCCTTTTATCAAGTACTAGTAGAAATAAAACCGAGGATTCAAGGACAAACATAAAAACATTCAAAAGCCATAATTGTCCTCTTTTCTTGTTTTTATTTCATGCTTGTATATTGCTGTCCAAATTCTTTAAGTTTGACATTTTGCATAGAAATGAAAAGCAAAACGTAAACCTTTTTAAATATACATTTATTTAATGGAATTTTAATCTTGCTTCTGCATAGAGGCTGATAAGCAAATTTGTTTTTGTTCTCAGGCACTTTTGAATAATCTTTCAATTTCAGCATATTTTTAAATAATATTGAAGCAATGTTCCTAATATTAAAGATATGGAAGTTTCTTTTACCATGGGTGAATCCCAAAGCAAACTGCTGAACATGTCTCAAGCAATGACAGCTCTTCTAGCTACATAAAGAATGCCTCACACTTCTATTTCTCTGTTAATAAGCTTATCTCCTAGTTACACGCAATCAGTTTTATGGCCCAATCACCAACTTTTTTTAAAAAAAATTGCCCATGTGAACAAGCCCATGCCTTTTTCCTTCTCTAATTATTTAAGGTTTTGCACATTTTAATCAGCGTCCACAAACAAAACATGACTTGACCCTCACATTAGCACAAGGGAGAAAGTAAAGCTACATGGATTTCTGCCGGAGACAGAACCTTCTGATCATCAGAGCTCAGTACAGGCATTTTCATGTGGCTGAGCATTTTGAAGACTTCGTAGTCATCACAGGGATCTATTTTGTTATGCCCTCCTTGACGGTGAAAATATTATCCCAATGCAGAGGGCTCACACAAACACTGACTGCTCGAGGATATTCGCACACTAACTGAACTGGATGGCATATAGGCCACTTTTTATTTACATATACAAATTAATTACTAGTAAGGATAAAGGAGTAGTTCTTGCTGCCGGGGTGGCCTTAGCTAATCTCCAGATTATAGATGGCCCCTTGTTCTGCCTGACAGTCCAGAGACCCCAAAACTCTTGAAGGCCTGCTTCCACATGGTGTTCCATACAAACTGACAAGGTATAGTACATAAGCCAGTCAATTCCCTATCTTCACAATGAGAGCTAGACTGTCCCAGGCCAACCCTTGGTACTCTCTGCCCGTAATTTTACTGTCCTGGAGCACTGCAATTCCAGTTGCCAAACTGGGAGATATCACCTCCCCCTAAAATTTAAATGCCAAATACCTTACAAATTTCTCCCACAGCAGCTATCCTGCCAACCCAAGCTTGATAACCTGAGAAGCCAAAAGGATCCATTCAGTAACTTAACCATAATATCAAATTTTGATGCAAAAGAAAATATGCAACGTATTACTAAACAACTGCTCTACTTTATGCCACCTGCCAACCGCGCCAAGGGGCTGTTTTA
This sequence comes from Macrochelys suwanniensis, assembly GCA_033296515.1. NCBI lineage: Eukaryota > Metazoa > Chordata > Testudines > Chelydridae > Macrochelys > Macrochelys suwanniensis. The sequence goes on from CM065780.1 coordinate 47,760,850, forward strand.
TGCAACTGGGGAGCATTGCAGTTCAGAGATGTTCCAACTACTCTCCCTGTGCCAGAGTCCCAGAGGATGGTCTAGAAGCTACTACTATGGCTCTACATCACCTGAGAATTCCTCTATACAAGGGAGATTCTCATGTAGTAACCTACAGAATTATGGCTGTGTTGGGGTGTCTGACTAAATTGGTCCCAATATAGGACACATGTGTACATAGTTATACAGAACACTGTGACATCTGAGTTAAGATCCCTCTCGATTGGCCTTTTTGCAATGCTGCTTACATTCCATAGTCAATATGGACAGCCTACATGTGAAATAGAAAGGAAGTTTTCTGCTACTTGATTTTCTTTCTTTGAACATCAAAACTCGCCTTTACTTATTAATAGAGACGATCCAAAAATTGGGAGAGAGAGAAGGAGGAGTCAATTGTCCTATTCCCCCACCTCCATGTAATTTCTGATTTTTTCTTAATTCAAAATTATAAAGCCCTTATATAATACTCCCCTTGTTGATATTTTACCTTAATAACTTGTGACGGTTCTCAGGGCACCCAGGACTGAGATTCTTGTTTCCTGCCTCCAGCAAGAGGGAGTCTCTCTTGTGATGACTTGGTGTCCCTTCAGCCACTCTCCTCTGGGCTTATGCCAGCTCTCCTCCTCCTTGCAGCTTAAAAACAGGTGCACCTCAATCCCCGAACCCTTTGAATTGTTTCACTGTGATATCCGGTCATCGGCTATTCACAGAATTTCCAGATCCTCTGCACCCAAGGATGCAGCATGACCCAGCTTTACCTTAAACCATCACTTCAGTAAATCACACAGCACGTGTGAGCACATATTAAAAAAAAAAGTTTATTTAAGAAAGAGTAAAAATTTAACTAGAATCAAAAGAGAGCAGAGGAAACAAGTTGTTACAATACAAAACAAAATCATAAAATGCAAACCTGGGTCTACCTTATTAATAGTTACCTTTCTTATCTGAGGGCTTGTCTACACTGGCAATTTACAGTGCTGCAACTTCCTTGCTCAGGGGTGTGAAAAAACACCCCCCCCCCCCCCGAGCACTGCAAGTTTCAGTGCTGTAAAGCACCAGTGTAGACAGGGCACCAGCACTCGGAGCCGGGCTCCCAGTGCTGGTAGCTACACCCCCTGTGGAGGTGGGTTTTTTAGAGCGCTGGAGCTCTCCCAGCCCTGCATCGCCATCATACAAGGCATGTTAAAGCGCTGCCATAGCAGTACTTTACCATTGCCAGTGTAGACTAGCCCTAATAAAGCAGATTTGCCTCCCATAGTTCAGCCCATTGTACACTCATCTGGTTTCTCAAGAACCAAGATCTAAAGGTTCATCAAAGCACCCCTCTCTGCCAGGTGTTCTCCTGAGTGAATGAATCCAGAGTGCCTTTCCCTATAGTCGGTTAAACTGAAAACAGTCTTTTGTTTCTATTCACAGGCAGGGCAACCCACTGCCTTGTTGTAGAGTTTCTTTTCTGCCTTTGAAGTGGTTTTGATTGTTTGTCTTTGTCTCAAATGGTTTTCTATTGACTCTTCTGGGATTTGCAAGGGTAGACAATGGAACCTTACATTACCCCCAAGGCTGACTAGGGAGGGGTAACAATAGGGTGACCAGATGTCCCAATTTCATAGAGACAGTCCTGATATTTGGGGCTTTTGCTTATATAGGCATCTATTACCCACCATCCCCTGTCCTGATTTTTCACATTTTTTATCTAGTCACCCTAGGTAAAAAGTACCAACTACTTGAATGTGTCATTCAGACACATTACCTCCTGATGACTAATTTCTCCAAGTCCACAAGGCATATTTCCAACATAGTTACATTATTCAATATAGTTACATTATTGCTTAAATATTATCTGTAATGACCTTTACTCTTTATGGATTATATATCCTGTAAGACATTTGTTTGGTGTAGTGAGTTTGTCCGGTCTGAAGTGAGAGCTGTTTGCAAAGAGCAGGGAACCCAAAGGCTTTTCTGTCACACTTGTCAAAACCATGTTAATATTGGTAGGCATTTTGGACTCTGTGGAGAATCACACTGTTAGAGTTTAAATAATTAATTCTGTCTCATTATTAGCTACCACCTCAGTTTTTGTTTATTTTTTCAGCTTTGGAAGGAGGTATTTCTGCAAGTTATGAGATGGTCTTCATGCAGACAAGAAGTAGGAAACCTCAGAATGGCAAGTCAGAGTACTCAAAGAATGAACATCAGATAACACAGGGGGGGGAAATTATCATGGTTGCAAAAAATATTTTTGCTGTTCTATAATAAAAACCATATTTGGAAGATCATCCAAAACCATCTAATTAAAAAAAACAAAAACTTAATATGCCGAAGGGCCAACCCCAGATATGTGACTGCTGGGACAAGAATCTGTCTGTAGAGCACAGCAGCAAATCAAATCCCACATTCTCTAACTCTGTATGGACTGGTAATCAGCTGCATACCAGACAGAGGGAGGGGATGGTTGTGACTGGGAGGTGTTTATTCCTCCAGCACATTATATTCTCTGAACCAGTTATCAGTTCTTGTGGGAGCATTGGCTGATAGTTGACCCCCATGCCAACACGCACGAACCTCCAGCATTTCCCTACATCTGCCTAGATGAAGAGTGTATGCAAGAGATACACCCTTCAAATCCTCCTGAAAACTTTCCTTAGCCAGGATGCCTACAACAGTTACGCTGCTGGTGTTGAGATCACTGCCTATCATATTGATCAATATTGACTCATTGTTTACTTGTACTCCTCTATCTGTCTATATCCATCTGTTGTCTCTTGTCTTATACTTTAGATGATAAGCCTCCTGGGGCAGGGAGTGCCTTTTTGCTGCTCTTTGTACAGTGCCTAGCATAATGGTAATACAAAATAATAATAATGAATGACTGTAGATATCAAACCTTCATTATACCTTGATATGTGCCACAGCAAAACTACAGATAAGTGGCACAAAACACACGCACACACACACATACATAACTGTACGTAGAACAGTGGTTCTCAACCTGCGGCTGATTTCTCAACCAATCAGCGCATGGCCGTGGCCCATATGACATCCGCAGGGCCATGCAGGTAGTATAAATATTGTGTGGATACGACCCACATAACACACGCATATGTGTGGCCCACAATGGTAAACAGGATGAGAACCACTGATATAGAAGCAGCTTCCAACAAACTCAATATCCTCTGCTGTCATTCCCATTGCTGTTGACAGTGGAAAGCATTGCTATTTTACTTAAGTCTTGAGATATGTACAGCTAGGTAAAGAGGGTTCTTACTGGCTAGCACATGTTACTTGCCTATTGGCCTCCTAGTTTTCTGCAGGGACTTTTTGGGCATAGCATATACCTACCATTCCCCCTCTCAGCTGCAGTAAGATTTTGGGAGGTTTGGGTACAGATTTTGTGCACAGGTATTTGAGCCTGGTGAGTGCAGAGGGAAAAAAATATTGCTCTGTGGCCTGACATGCCTCTTTTCAACTCCTGACACATCCTCTATCGCCTGGAATAGGATAGAAGCTTGCAGGAGAACACAAACTGAAAGACAGAATACTCACAAATCTGAGCATCTTCAGGACAAAATGGAAAACTCACTTCTTCTGCCTAGTTATCCCATAATAACTCACCTTTCTTACCGCTATTATTTCTGTCTACCAGAATACAGCACTAAATCCTTTCACAGTCAGAAGGTCACCTGTGCAGCCTCATGAGCTAGAAATGAAAACAGAAATTCTGCAGATAAGTACCCATATGGAAGAGTACTAGCTCCTTCCAATTTCTAAATGTCAAGAGCCCGATTTTCAAAACAGAGGCCTGATTGTTGTAGCAAAAAACAACCACCATGATTGCCTGCAGAAAGCAGGTATAATTGTGTGAGTAGCTAGCTAGACTTCTGTGACTGCGCGTGTAAATTTAGGGTGCACATTTTTACACAGATCCAGGCTTTCATTCTGGAAAACTTAGCTCCAAAAGTTTCAACTACATTAATAAAGATTTAACATTTGATACTCTGTTTTTCTCCTTGATATCTTGATAGGTGATGGGTTGTCTTTTATGGAACTGGAGGAAATAAAACAAAGGAATAGTTTTTTCACAGTTAACTTTAATGAAAGGGGCTATTCCCCACCCCCTCTATCCCCCCAAAACTTCCACAACAAAGAGCTATCTATTTTGATCCAGTGCAGTGCTAAGTGGCATCATGCAAACAAACCATATCCAGAGTTTGCGCTCTGCAACATAACCTCAGCCTGCCTCTGACTCTTCTTGCCCTTCCTGTCCAAGGTGGATTGAAGATACACACAAAGCATTTCTCAGTCGGAGAAAACTTAACAGTCTCTCTCCTTCTTCCTCAAGGCTAATAGGGTTCATCTCCTGGGTCTCTCCATCATGTTTACTTTGGGAACTGGCCCCTTTGAGCCTCTCACCCACACCGGACACTGGCTATAATTTGCAACAAAACAACAAACTTGCTTATAAACTACAACTTTTAAATCCTCTCCTTACTCACCTAGAATCAGGACTCCAGGATGTTGCAAGGAATGGGAAAAAACCTACTGGATACCTTGTCAAGAATTCCTTCCTGATTTCAAAAACCTGTCAGTCAGATCTCCAGCATGTTGGAAACACAGATCAAACTACAGTTCCAATAGGGCAAGAAGAGTAGGACAGTAACTGCAGCAGGATGGCTTCTGCATGCCATGAGTGTTTTGCTTATAGGAAGGGGGGCATGAGAGAGAATCCCGCACTGTCCCTTCCTCACAGCCTAACCCATGGTGGTAAGGAGATGCCAGAAAAAAACTATCCTCTTTTCTCTTCTCTGCACACCCCCAATCCCAGGCATGATCTCAATATATATTTCTGTTTAAGGAGCAGAAAGGAAAGCTCCAGAGCAGTCTGCGCCTTATCTTTGAGAGCCCCAGAGGCTCTCTGTGCCCTACCAGTGTGACCAAACATCCGCCTGCTGATTCAATGAGCCACTTTAATAGCACCAATCTGTATTAATATGCAATATTGTCATCTGAGAACACACTGGCATAATTAGAGCTGACTGCAGAATAATTCCGTTCTGTGGAAACTTTTGAGGTTTGTTTTCCTTCCAGTTGGAACAAAACCAGAAACGGTTCAAACATTTTTTGCAAAAATAGAATTGTGTTGAAATGTTCATGTTCAAATTGAAAACCTGAGGTTTTCAATTCTGGAAGAGGTTCTGAAATGAAGCAGGGGCACTACACCCAGGTTCACACACCTGGAAAATGAAGAGATTTGAAAAGTAAATGGCTGTTTATTATGCCATTGTTAATGTTGTACATTTGAAACAAATGTATCCCACTGATCCAATAAACTGTCTCTCAGAGTTATTCTAGTTCGTAGTTTCAGTGGCATTCATAAGCATGTCTTGACATAATAAACTGTCAAATAACTATATTAATCTGATGATAAAGAAGTGAATTAAACCCACAAAGCTAAGTTCAGAACTACTATTACTGTGTACTTACAATGCCTTGGGTAGAGCCTCAACTGGCATAAATCAACATAGCTTAATTGACTTTATGCCAGCTTAGTATCTGGGTTCTTGCTGTAGTTATTTCAGAAACAAATTGTAGCAAACAGCATTTGTTATAAATACTTTACCTGTGCACACAACAGGTTTCTAAAACTATTAAAGGGACTTTTCCCCTCCTCACCATTAGGACAAAATTCTCCTCTCCATTCTACACTGCAAGTCTCTTTCTCTCTATGGCCTATGCTCCCTGGTTCAATACACTGAATCTACATTGTCAACAACAGGAGTTCCAAGCGTGAAGTGAATATGGAGCAGCTGCTGAAGAAGCAATCTATGCAAGTACTGATACACTTATGGTGAGAGGGTAAAATGGGGGCCACCCCTCCCTTCCATGCATACCCTGCAGAACTGTGCAGGGGGAAAGACCTTTCCTATGTAGGCATTAAGAACTATAGAGCATTCTCATTCCACTCACTACATTCTTTCTTTGAGAAAGAAACCAAAAGGAAGAGCCAGCCAGAAACTGAAGCTAGTAAAACAGCTGCAGAATCAGCTTAAGCAATAACTGACAAACAGTAATAATATTTTCCACAGTTTGGACTGGATTTTCTCTGCCCTGTGCCACTGTCTCAGTCTCTTCACCTTAGTCTCTGCTTCACATGTGCCCCTCTTACTTTACTCCCCTCCCTGACTTTATCACCCTCACCCTGCTCTCCTTTCTCAGGTCATTCCATTTAGCTAATCCCATTCTAACTCCGAGGGGGGGAAAGTGGCATTAACATGACATTTTCTCTCCCCATCTCTTTATTTGTATGCTATATCTTTTCCCCCCTACCCACTGTCTGCCTTGCCTGTTTATATTGTAAGCTCGATGGGGCAGAGACTGTCTACTGCTTTGTGTTTGTTCAGTCCTTGGCACATTAGGACCCCACTCTTGTGGGGCCCCTAGGCTCTACTAGAATAAACATGATTTAAAATGAATAGTCATAAAATGTACTATATAGATCCACAGCATTGAACAGAACGCTGAATTTCAGTTATGCTCCTTAAATAGACCCTTACAAAGTTTTTAAGTATAGCCCCCCAAAAAACTCCAGACTAATCTATATATTACATTTTTAGGGATAACAATCTTTGTATTTTATAGTATGCAGCACAACTACTGCTACTTTGTCCCCTCTTAGGGTTGCTAGGTGTCTGGTTTTTGACTGGAAAGTCTGGTGAAAAAGGGAAAAAGAAAAATACTTGTGGCACCTTAGAGACTAACACATTTATTTCAGCATAAGCTTTCGTGGACTACAGTCCGCTTCATCGGATGCATAGAATGGAACACTCAGTGAGAGGATATTTATACAGTCAGAGAAACATGAAAAGGTGGAAGTAACCATATCAACTGTAAAAGGCTAATTAATTGAAAGGAACTGTTATCAGTAGGAAAGAAACTTTTGAAGTGGTAATCAACATGGCCCATTACAGACAGTTGACACAAAGGAGTTAAGGGTATTTAACCGGGGGGTGGGGTGGGGGGTGGGGGGGCGGGGATAAATTCAATTAACATAATGACCTAGCCATTCACAGTCAATATTCAGACCTAAGGTAATGGTATCTAGTTTGCATATTAACTCCAGTTCAGCAACTTCGGGTTGGAGTCTGTATTTGAAGTTTTTCTGTTGTAAAATTGCTACCTTTAAATCTGTCATTGCGTGATCAGGGAAAAAGGGAATGGTCAAAATCCAGTTACCACAGGAAGGGGGTGGGGGGAGGGGAGAATTGGCAGTCTGTCGCCCGGTCGTGAAGCGGGCAGCCCCGTTGAGGAGCACAATTTGTAGGGCTGTGGCAGAGGACAGAGTGCTTCAAGGGAAGAGGTGGAGCAGGGGGTCTGGTTTTCAGACATTAGAAAGTTGGCCACCCTATCCCCTCTGCACCCTTAAGATTTGTGTTAACATCAGCCGATGCCTTTGAATATGGGGTTATCTTCATAATTTCCCTTCTCCAAAGTTGGCATTTTCCAAGGCTTAGACAATCAGCTTGCAACACTTTGAAAATGTATAGAAGGATGACCAAGTGACAGCCTTGAACATCTCCTAAGAAGAAAAGGATTTTTCTATTCACGAAGTAGTAATTCTCTGGGTCTGACAACCTTTGATGAAGACAAGGGGAGTTTGAACTTTTATGCTGAATGTTTCTTATATATAATACTGAGACATCGGACTCTCAAGGATTTGGATGCATTTCCTTTGACTGCAGGAAGGTATAGTACAGAGAAAGCACAGGATATTCTCATTGGTTTTACCCTAGTTGGGTTGGTTCTTTCTGCTCTGTGTATCCTCGAGTAGACTATTATTTTTCTTTGAGATTAACAGGATTTGGACATAGCACATGGAGTGTAATTTCTTGTAAATTATAGGGGGAAAAGATAGAAAAAGTAACATGTTCTGTGCAATAATGGGAACCCAGATCTGCAGCTTCCCAAGAAAGCAATCATGCTAAAGGAGCAATCTCGTTAGCTCAAGTCAGCTGAGTCTATTATAAATTATGCACACTGCAGTGCTCTCAAACCAAAAGTTAATTTTCAAGCTTCTCACAGATAAGGCAATCTGCTGAAAGAGCCTAGTGTGGTTACCATTGGAATAGTGTCAGTAATGCCCTTTGGCATCAGAGTTTTTTTCCCCCCCGAATCACAATTTGTTTAAAAGCAATGCATTTCAAACCAATGTTAGATAAATAGCCTATATTGTTAATATGATAGCAAATGCAAAAATCTATGCTAATGCAATGTTAAGGTAGAACAGCTGCAGTCAAATGTTCAGGAAATGCGATTGCTAAGGTCCCTTCCTACAGCAATATAAAAATCACCTATGTTGCACATTCTGTATATTTTATGGTAACCATTTTCTGATAGAAACCAAAATACAGAAAATACTATAATGATGCTATATACCTGCAGTGCACGTTAGAAGATTTAACTTTTGCAGAATTGACTTTGTCATTTTAGCCATGCAAACTTAATATCCCAGAGGGACAGGTTTTCAGCTTGTGCAAATCAGTTTAGCTCCACTGACTTAAGGAGAGCAAAGCTTTATGATGTACAAAATGGAGGAGTTAAAATTACTGTTGATGCTTTAATTTGAGCTTCTTCTGACATGTTTGGTGAAATTCACACTTTCATGAGTCATCCTTCTGTGCAGGACTTGGTGCTGTGGAGTTGCAAAGGGGCCTTGGCACACCTTATCTGCTGGGGAGGTAGGCTGGGATAGGTAAGGATAGGCTGCTGGAGGATCTGCAATGGATCTGTACATACACTATATGGCGGCAGGGGGATGAGGCTGGCTGGTCGACCTTCACCCCTGCACCGCTTCGAGCTTTCCTCTTACACTTGCAACTTCACTCCATACTCAAGCATATAGTACCTCCAAGGAGCGCAGTTCCACAGTGCACCAATAATGTTTGAATTCTCTGCAGGGCTGCCCATTGGTATCCCTTTCTCAACCTGCCTAACAGACCTCACCAGTTCTGCTCTCTCTTGGTCAGTATGTGACAACACCATAAGAGGGAGGATCTGAAAATATTTGGGCCACAGGTTGTATCCCATTTTTCACCTCCACGACCACCAACTCACGTCTCCTCTGTGGTCTTTTCACTTCTCCCCTATGTTTGCCCAGCACAAGCCTTATTGTTACACCTTGATTGGAGAGGACACTTCTATTTATGCTCTTTTGACTAAAACCTCAGATAGGGGATTAGGTACCAGAACTTTCAGTACCAATCCTTGGAAGTTGAAGAACTTTACTCCCTTTCAGGGTTGCCTGCATGAAATTATCTAATACAACTGTAGTATTCTTTAGAAGATTTATTTCAGTACAGAAAATGGTAATAAAACAAACAAAAAAGGTTTTCCACAATATACCGCCTCTGATTGCTTTGCAAAGGCCAGTGAGGTAGGCTCCCCTTAGCTTAATTATCAGAGAGGCAGGAGAGAGGGGAGCATTGCAGCTCTAGAAAGTAAGTCCCTTCTCTGACCTTTCCTTGGTCAGACTGACAGTCTCCCTCTGCTTTGTGCAGAGATCTCCCCTTATTCTCCTGGAACCACTTTTTAAGTCCCTCAACCTAGTACAGCCCCCTGGTGAAAGAGTTCATCGTCCCAGATGGTTTTCCCCATGTAGTTGCCTGAAAATAAATACACATAGTAGAAGTTAAGCATCCGCATTCTACATCCTCCTGGACATGGTCTAGTGCCAGGAAGGAGTTTTTAATCATGTTAAATTGCTGACTTTCAAATACATACCTACATGAGTCAAGTACAGCATTTCACAGATAATTATCCAGGCCTCCTAATCATGCATATTGGATTTTCCTGTCTACACATTTCTCTAACTTAGCTTCATTTGTTATGAAATATAACCCTGTCTCACACCCAGATCCTCTGTCTCATCATTCCTATATCTTATCTTTCCCAGCCTTCTCCTCTTGGAACATAATGGAAAACAAGGTGAGAAAATATCATGCAGCAGTAGTAGTACATGTAACTGCTGGGCCTGATTTTCAGAAGTGCTGAGCACTCAGTGCTTTCGCTAACTTCATGGCAAAGTACTGGGTGTCTGGCACTTCTGAAAATCAGACCCAAAACTTATCATGTAATAGCTCCACACTGGCAATAGACGTCTTCCACAATCTATTCAGTAAAAAGGAGCTTATGACAACAATTAATCATAACTCAGGAAGTCAGAACATATGCTATTAAGCTATTCTATCTTCTCATTGACTAAGCGTTGGGTTTTTTTCTTGGATAGCAGGATTTTTTTCCCCCTTGGTTATTCACCCCACATTTCACTGCAGAATACTAACTCCCGTAATTGTTCTCATCTTTGAGGATCAATTGCTTTGCCATTTAGTTAGCTCTCAGTATGATTTTTATTTATGTGCTGCATTTAATAAATTGAGATTATTTAATTTAAGCAATCTGAAGTTCTAGATATACATATTTTGTATTCCTGTGTTGACTGCTGATATCAATATAAAATGAGTATGAGCAGGCTAACATATTATCCGGCGTAATAGTTTACTTTATTCTTAAAACAAGCCTTTATTATCAAGGTGCCTGAATGCCTTATGCTGTTTACACACACACAGCATTCATCCAGCAAACAAGGAAAATAGGATTAGCTATTTTTCCTCCCACCCCGCCCACTTTATTTAATTAAACCCCGGGGAGCTAAAGGGCTGATCCCAGCTCTTGCTCTATAGTTATGAAGGGTGCCTCTCTGGAGCCAAATGCCTTGAGGCAGGAAAAGGTGGAGGCTGGGGCTTGTAGCAGGTCCATGGTATGGGTGGTCTAAAAAAGAAGCAGGCCAAGGGTACCTGCCACTGTCCTGATCTTCCAGTCCCCACTCTCTATTATTTTTAAAGTACTGAATTAACTAACTTTCATTAATCTTAACAACAATCTTCTGAAGCAGGTAAGTATCACCTCTAGCATCTATTACTATTATTCACCTATGAAACAGTGAGGGGAAGTGACTTATCCAAGGCTCAAGAGTGAGTCTGTGGAAAAAAAGAAAGGATTGAAATTCAAATCTTCCTGACTCTAGTTCTATGCTCATTTATCTACACCATCTTGCTTCCTAACATTTTTTAATTTTTTTCTTAAATGAGCAGCTATATTATATTACAGTTATTATGGCATACATTTTTACATCAAAATATACAAGATCTGCAATGTGATTTGGCTAAATTTGCCTTTGAAATCCCACTTTTTAGATTCCTTGATATTTCAGGATATTAATTGGGCAACTTTAACTTTGAGTTGTGTATTTTATTTACACATTATTACTACTACCATTACCAACATCATTATTCGTGATGGAATGAAAAAGGGTTTCAGAGCAAAATTTCAGGGAGAGAAAATGCTTGGTACACAGGTAAAGATAGGCTTTTCTATGCATGAAGCGCAGCATGAAAAGACAGGTGACAATGTGAAAAGCGGAATAAAGGAGGTGAGAAGGAACAGGCAAGCACTGAATCCTAAAGTGAGAGTTGGAGGAAACCAGGATGAAATTGAAGATGGGAGAGAAAGTTGCATATATGCTTAAAGATGATGGTGAGACAATTGAATTTGATGCAGAAAGGAAATGAAAGCCACCAAGGGGATGCAGAGGTTGAACTAAAAATGAGCCTTGCATACAGTAATTCTACAGTACTTCTACATTCTTTCCTCCCACCTGAATTGCACTGTGCTCTGCACAGCTGCAGCAGAGGTTCAAGTCCCTAGACCTGTTTATGACTTAGAACAATCCCTTTACATTATTAAGGGAAAACAGTTCATTACATTAGATACTCAAGGTAATGGAAATCTCTTTTTGAACTGGTGCTTTCATGAATTTATATAATTTTAATGGCAGAACTATTAATTTTTAAAATTGGCTACCTCACACTGAATAATTTTGCATTCTCAGTGTGCTTAAATAACTCAGGATTATTTTTATATAAACATTTGATAAAGCCATATTATCTCTCCTTTTTAGTGATTCACTTACTAATAATTTTATTTTACTGATTAACTTAATATGTTAAAGATGCATCTCCCATCAATTCCCAGTATTCAAATGTTGACATGTAGGTATTTGTCATGATACATCACAAATATTTCTATCATGTATCTTCTCAGAAACATGCACATAACTTCTGTATTCTAAAGGGCTATTCTGTGCCTATACAAGAGGACATAATTCAATCAAAAATATTAAGTATATCCTTATAAGGAGTCTTTGAGAAGAAATCAATGCTCTGATGTATTCATTATAGCACAAATAGTTGCATGTAGGTATTGCAGATATTTAAGAAAAAAAATATTGCCAACTTACAATGGTAGATTCCCTCCAGGGTTGACAGTGATCAGCTTTAAAATTCAACCCATTTTCCCAGTCTAGACAAGCAACATATGTCCACCAACAAACATGGCCACCTCAGCTTTTGACCATTCACCACCTTGTCAGCCTACCTATCTCCCCAGATCTTAAATAGCATTTAATTTAAAAGGATTACTATCAATGAGTGAAGGAGCGGGAAGGATAAATTATATAGAGGCGATAAAATTTTTTGCCAAAAAGAAAATAATTGAAATTTCAAATTTGAAAAACTCTTTTCTTTTTTATAAGAGACAAAGAGACTTCAGTGAAAATGTAATTGTTGTTTGAACAGCTTTAACACTAAGGGGACCAGTGTTAGTAAATATGACAGAGTTGGAAGCTGAGGCCATCATGTTTGTTGTGGGCATATGGAGGTGGACTACTGAGGTAAGTAGCCAATCAGACACAGAGTGCACAGGCGAGAGGATGGAGAGTACATTTTGTTTCATTATGAAAAATATAATTGGAGAGTGCTTCTGGTTAACTCATTGATATCAATACCCTGGGCTAAGAAGCACTGAGGTGGTCCAGGATTTACAGTTATTACTGAGCTAATAGAAAGCACCTTCACGTTGTCATTAAATACTCAAGTTAGGGGGAGGGTGAAGGGAGAATGAGGAAAGGCTATTTCCCTATTCTTCAATTTACCAGAACGTTGATATTATTTTAACAGAGTTGATCCTATCTAACAAATAGTACAGTGTGCTAATATGCTGAGCGATAACTCATTTAGAACATTTGGCTATCAACTGCAATGTGAATAGGAGTTAACTTTTAGCAACAACACGTCATTGACTTGATATGCATTCTAAAGAATATTTTATTAGCAAGAATTGTAATAATGCGTGCAACTGTGTATGTAAATATGTGTCTAATATTCAGTAGCCATTGTTTCAAAGGCTATTATTTCTTAGTCTTCTGGATCAATCATGGTTGATGCAACATTTTCATTTCAAGAAGAAATTACCTCATTTGAAAAGAGCAGTTTGTTATTGTTAGTTTTCTACTTTTTCCATTTCTTGATTCCATGCTCTAGTACATAAGGTATTGGAATTGGGAACTAAAGATTGACAAATAATCATGCTTTATGTGTCCCCAGATGCACCCCATTATATCTGCCTTACCTGAGGGTATGCTGAACTCTAGGAAGCTGCTAGGCTAATTGACCTTGAAAAAAGGGCATATACTTCAGAAAGTTACAATCATCAGCTAATCAGCACTGACCAATGCTGCACTGTCTCTCTGGGAAATAACATTCCCAGAAATCTATACTTTTTCAGAATAATGTAATTCACCAAGGCATGGTGTATCATCAGATGTGAAGATATGGGCCACATGAATTCATAATACACAACTGTTGATGCCTCTGAGCTTCCATAACCAATTTGAAAGGTAAAGGGGGATAAAACTGTTGACCTGCTAACATAAAGAACATAGACATAGATTATTCACTGAAATGTGAGATCGTTCACAACACAGCCAGAGTGCGTCCCCTCAGGTAAAACAATATGGATAAAACAATTTGGTTTTCTTAAAAAGGTCAGCAAGGTGGTGTCAAATTGTCAATATTTCATTCCTGAATTCATAACTTTGACAACAGTGTGTTAACACTGTCAGCTGCCTCTCAGCAGTTTGTGTGCATCACTCACTTCAAAAACACTTGACTCAATGTTTACATTCTTTTTTGTTTTAAATCAGTAACCGTTTTCATCTGTTGTCACATATTCTCAGTTTCCTCTGGTTTTAAGCTATCATATATGTTAGTCTTAACCCAGTTGATTGCATTCAGCAAATAATTTAGACCGTTAAATTATATAAAATGCTAAATATGTATATAGTAATAGTCATGTGATGAATGAAATTTTCATGTCTGACAGTTTCTGCTGCTGTTTCTGCTGACATTTTTCCACTAAAATGTTTCTAACATTCCTAATGTCTGTGAAGCCTAAAGAAACTGCATTATTTAGAAATCATCAGCCTGCTAAAGTAATGTTTCCTTATTTCTCCCAAACTGCAGGATTCCTATACACATTATACATATTCCTTAGCCCTGACCTAAGTCTCTAGAAGTAGGAAGTACAGATTGGTCTTTTCCCAGAACTCCTGTATACCACACCTTTGTGGAGTCAATGGCAAATTGAATCTATGCAAGAAAAATAGTCAAATGAAGACACCTGAGTCCTTCCACCTTGGAAGGAACCTGTCGGAAGAAGTGGTTGCAGAAATGTTCCTGAAAGCAAGCTGCATTTCAAAGAGAACAGGAAGTGTGAAATCCTCAATATTGCTACATGCGGCACTACCAGAGGCACTAGGCATAGGTGCTGGAACTAGGGGTGCTATAGTACCCCCTGGCTTCAAGTGGTTTCCATCATATACAGAGTTAACAGTTTGTTTCAATGGCTCTCAGCACCCCCACTACACAAATTGTTCCAGCACCTCTGGCAATGGGGAGTTGTCATATGATCTAATGACAGCATGAAGGGGATTGCAAACTGCTAGATGAAATCATTCAGAAATTTCAAGAATAATCACTTGGAAGAGGCACATTTTCTTTATAAGAAACTATCTGTCATATGAGACTATTGACTACTAATGTTACAGACAAATAAAGCTGCCGTGTGAATATAAACATATATGAAGTTATATATAAAGCTAATGTAAATATTAACAGATGGACTGATTAGAGTCAGAATTATTTGAGATATAAAATAACCACACAAAAACAAGTGAAATTAAGCAGAGACCACCTCAAAAGAAACAAATGTTAATACAATGCTAAGTATAAAAAGTCAAGGATTCAAAGCTGTTTTTTTAAAAATGCAGCTAAGGCTGAAACTTCAGACTTAATTCTTCCCATTTGTGCTTCTGCCTAAAATATACTCTCTCTTTATATCATTAGAATGTCTTTGTCAAATATAATGTATGATACAAATGGGAACTTTTGATAGAATTTTACACTTAGAAAGGTACATGGCATACTGACATTTGCCTTGTTTCTCAAGAAGAGCTACAAAACAAGCCAAGAACGTTGATTCAATTTTTATCAAGTAATCCATTTATGCTATAGTAATAATGTGCTGATTAAGCAGCAGTAATTGCCATTTAGTATTATTAGGTAATATAAATTTCCTGGGAGATGTTCCAAAAGAACAGTCATCCTAATTCAGCTTGTCCCAATTAAGTGCATTGTAATACTGTACATTTAAATAGCACCTTTCATCCTGAATATCATATACAAACAGCATCACTGAACTAAAGTGGGCTCTGAGGTAGAGTATCAGCAGCCAATCAATATACAATAGGTTGTACTACAATGAAGTAAGGAAACACTTTGTACATAGCCAATGGGACAAACCTGTCTTTCAAACCATCTCTTTAAAAATATATCTTAACAGAGAGCTTCCAAGACATTAGCTTTTAAGATCTTGTCTGAAAAATTCACACAGTAAACTGCATGACACATAATAAATCTATCTGGGGGATGAAGAACTGAGCCAGCTTTGTATAGATTTGAAACTCTGGGAATATATTCCAATCCTTCTGTTTAGTCTTCAGTCTAAACCATCTTCACCAGTGGAGCCTAACATCACCAGTACTAGTCTGGGTCACTGGTTACACTCACCGCTAGGGTGCCTTCTCCTGGCTGCTTGGGAGATTAGCTCCTTCTACATGTAATGCCCCCTTCTGTCACTTATTCATATGCCCTAATGCCTGTCTTTCTGTGATTCAGTGTTCTCTGTCTTCGTGGCTTGGCTCTTCAGCCAGGTTGCCATAGTCCTCTCCTTCCAGGGGATTGAAGTCTCTCCATCCAGAATGGCAGCCCCCACTTCACTGCCCAGACTGAACCACTTCCCCAGTGGCTGCTAGGGGAACCTGGTCCCGCCCTTTACTCTGGATTCTAGTCCAGGAATTCTATGTCCAACAACTATGGTCTGCTTATTCCCAGGCCCTGTTGATAGTTCCCTAGACTTCTTCCTACTTCTTGGCTCAAACTTCTGACTCCCCCTGTCTGGGTTTACCAGCCCCAACTTCCTCCTCCCAGAGAGTAACTGCAGACTGCTTAACTTCATAGCCTCAAACACACCTCCCTTCTCCCAAGTAGTGATTGCCGACTACTTCTCCAGCAGCATCTTTCTGCTTTCTACCAGCCCCACCTGTTCCTTCTCAGCAGGGCTCCATCAATTAGCCTTTCAATACCTGGCTCTCCCCCAAGTACAGACTATCAGGTTAATTAACCTAATTTAACTTGCTCTGCCATGTATGGGGTGGACACCCCATCACAGTCTGTGTATCCTTTCTTCATCTTTCCTTTTTACTTTTGTATTTGCATCACTTGCAACAAAATATATTTCTACTGAACATCCCCCCATGCCACCAACTTCACCCAATCTTTCTCACTCTATACACATATAAGAACATAATCTCAACTATGTAGGCTTTGTGAAAATGAATGAAGCCTGTATACAGCAAGATTCTTCTCTGTGAAGTGCTGTTCTCTCTTCCTCCAAGAAGCAAGAGGCTAATACATTAATTGTTGTTATTATTAAATCACCTGGATCAATCGGACTTCAGCTGTTGTTAAAACTGCGCCGATCACAACACGTCTGCCATTCTTCTCGCACTCTTGCCTTTCTTCTCCACGTTCGTCCGAAATGTTTAAAGATGTCATCTTCCCATCTTCTTGGAGGCCGACCAGGGGGTCTTTTCTGTTCTCGTGGGTACCACTCAGCAATGATTGCGGTCCACCTGTTATCCGTGAGCTGTGCTGTGTGGCCCGCCCATCGCATCTTGTTATGTCTGCTTTCCACAACAATATCTTTCACACCGCTGCGTTCTCTGATGATTTCATTTGGTATATGATCCAGAAGGGAGATTCCCAACATAGCTCGTTCCATTGCCCTTTCAGCGACCAACAGCCGTTGCTCTTCTCTCTTCGTCAGTGCCCACGTTTCACTGCCATACAGCATGGCTGGCAGCACTGCTGAATTGAAAATATTTTTACGTGTGGTCTTGTCAATTTTTCCTTTGAGGAAGTGCTTGATAGAATTAAACGCACACCATCCTGCCCGAATCCTTCGCGAGAGTTCTCTGTTCAGGTCTTGGCACATATTAACTTCTTGGCCCAAATATATGTACTGTTCCACTTCTTCGATATCTTCTCCTGTTACCGTTATTCGGGCTTTTCGTAAGACGTCTGATCGCATATATTTCGTTTTGCAGCGGTTCATTTTCAGGCCGACCTGACTACTTTTCTTGTCGAGTCTTCGTAGCATGCTCTGCAGTTGGTTGGTGCTTTCGGCAATTAGTACAATGTGTCTGCAAATCTGAGATGAGATAATCTCTCTCCGTTTATGTTGATACCACTCCTCCAATTTATCTTGTTCATAACCATTTTGAGGCAGGCGGTGAATAGTTTCGGTGAAATTGTATCTCCTTGCTTTACGCCTTTCTCGATTGGGATGCGGAGGGGAGTTTCAAGGAGAGTAATGTCTGTTGTACATCCAGTATTCGCTTCCTTCAACAAACTAATGTACTGCGTGTTAATGCCCTGCTCTGCGAGCGCCTTTAATATTGCGTTAAACTCAACGCTATCGAAGGCCTTTTAATAGTCGACAAAAGCAATGCACAGCGGGAGTTTGTATTCCCTCGCTCTTTCTAGGAGCTGGCTAAGGGTAAATATATGGTCGATTGTACTGAAATTTCTTCGAAACCCTGCATTGAAGAATAAGGATGGAGAGACAGTAATCGACAGATCAGGGATGGAGGAGGTCTGCAAGGACTTCTATACAGAACTGTTCAAATCAAGAATCAACGTCCCCCTCCCAACCCTCGAAGAGTCAGAAGAACGCGTCCCCCCAATAATCATCAGCGAAGTCCGAAGCGCACTACACCAGATGAAGAAGGGAAAAGCTCCAGGCAAAGATGGAATAACGTCAGAAATGATTTATGAAGGAGGCGAAAAACTTTGGAAGGCCCTCGCTTTAAGATTCAGTCGATATCTTGAAGAAGGATAAATACCATCAAGCTGGAAGGAGTCGAATACCATCTTGCTGCACAAGAAGGGTGATCGAGAAAATCTTGAGAACTACCGCCCTATATGCCTGCTCTCTCACATCTACAAGCTCTTCACAAAGGCGATAACGAATCGACTTTTGCAGAGTCTGGATGAACAACAGCCAAGAGATTATTAAATAGCACTTTATATTTTCAAACACTGCTTCTTTAATTCTCACAGCCTAGTGAGTAGTAACTGTGATATTGTCTCCATGTTAAAGGTTGGAAAAAGTATGGTACATAAGGGATAAGTGACTTGTTCAAAGTTAAATGGTCATACAAACGATTATTAGAATCCATCTCCTCACTACTAGTGTCATGCTTTTTTCACTAGATCAAACAAAATGCTCTTCCACTCAGGACTTTCTTCATTCTTTGTTAATAAACAAGATTGCATCAAAGAAAATACCAGACTCCATCAATTTCAGCTTCCAACTAGAACATCTCCAGGGCCCCAAACTTTGACTAGCTGCTTGAGTCAAAAAGAGGCAGCAGTCCCCATACTACTACAGTTGAGAAGATCTACTGGGAAATGTGGAACAGTGATCTAAAAATGAACAACATAGTATAATATTACTCCAGGCGAGTCAAGTGACATGAAGTTTTTTCTTCTAACAATAAATAAAACTTTACCTGAAACTTTTTCAGAAACATGACTATTTTCTATTCAAAACCATCCAACAAATAAAACAACAAAATACATGTCCAGATTCAATATTATTATAAATTATTTACAGCGAAAAGTCTCTCTAGGGCAAAGGCAAAAATAAGGTCTAAAATGAGGAACATTAATCATAAAGAAGGATAATTGAGATGTTTGAGTCAAACTCAACAATGGTTTCTATAATATTGTTGTGTTAGCAAATTTCTGCTCTTATTCAAGATGTGCTTTTAATAGCTGTTTGTCCACATTAAGACTATTCTTCAAAAAAGAAAACAGATTTATTGACTGAATATAAGGAAAGAAAACAGACCTGCCAGTTGCTGTCACTATCACAGGACACAAATACAAACTGAATTGTCATCGATCTATAAATAAATTAAAATTAAAACAAAAGCAAAAAGAAGGTAGGTTGACCATGAATGTTTTGGGATCTTGGCAGAAAAATAATTCAGATCAGCAGTAATACTGATCCTCAGAGACTTATTTTTTTACTTTAAGTCAATATACCTCTCAGTCTGTAGCCTCTAAACCTGTCTGAAACACAGCCAACATACACAGTTAAAACATTGACATAACTGTTATCAGAGATTGAGATTTGAACCTCAGTGCTTCTGATCACTTAGAGTAACTATGACAGGGAAGTATACATTGACTAAAATGGACCTATGAACTTCTAATTCCAATAAAGCATTCACTTCTCTAAATTGTGGCACAACGTATATTTTGAACGTACACTATATTCTCTTTGTTATTTGAATCCGGTCCCCTTAGTTGTCTGACACATACAAGTTCTCATACATGTAAATTATCAGAATCTGTACACTTACAGTAAATAAATATATATAATAACTTGTGTTCTTTGCATCTGTCCTTTTTTTTAATCCGTCTGTTACCACTCACCTAATCTGGGTTTTTAGTTAAAACTAAATCTATATAAAAATATGTTTTCATTTGAGTTAAGTTTTTTTAAAAAAATATTACAAACCCGGGGTAGGTTAAATCTAATGTATGCAATCATCTTTTCACCTCTGCTACTTTATACAATCTATCAGTCATTGTGACTGATAAATCAGACTTATTAGATGTCTGTTAAAATGTGTATAACACAAACCTGGTTATAGAAAATCAGACATTTTAGATAAATATTATAACAACTCAATTTGCATATTGAAAAATGTACATTACATCGTTTACACAAGTTTCCCCACCAACAAATCCTTCACTTCCATATTGCTGACCCTGGAGTTTCCCCTCCATCCTGTATCCCATCTCAGGCTTCCCCGACTTGCATTTCCCATCACCTGCCCTTCAAGCCCTCTCCCTTTCTTAGGTTTTCCTATATTTAGTATTCTCCATAGCCCACTATCTCCCTCCCACCCCCACCCCCCAAAAATAAACCTCTCTCTCCAAACTGCCATTTTTACGAACAAGATTACTGGCTGAAGTATTCACCAAAGTATTCAAGATTGTCACAGGGTGGTCTACTCACCTCTAGGGGTGCCTCCTTTCTGCCATGTCTGGGAATTTGCTTCTGTCAGTTCTGACACCCCCTTCTGCTGTTCACTGCATGCCCTGCCATCTCTCTCTTGGTCCCTGCAACTCAGGGTACTCTTTCTTCATGTCTTGGCCCTCCGGCCAGGTCACTTTAGTCTTTTCCTCCAGGGTATCAAAGTCTTTCTCTACTAACAGTCTCAGGCAGCCTTCTCATGCACTGCCCTAATTGTACCACTTTCCCAGTGTCTAGTAGGGGAACCCAGGCCTGGCCACTATTCTGGGTTCCAGTCCAGGGACCCTATAACGGGGCAATTGTGGTCCGTTTTCCCTCATACCTTGTTGCTCTTTCCCTGGACTCCTTCCTCCAGCTTCCCCATCCTCTCTGGGTGTAGAAACTCAAACTCCCTCCTCCCAGGGAGTGACTATAGACTACTCCTCTGCAGCCCCTTTCTGTTGCCAGCTTCCTGGTTTTTATCCTAGTCTTGCCTGTTCCTTCTCAGTTTGGCCCTGCCATCATTCAGGGGATTACTTAGACCACCATATTCTCCTCAGCTGTGACCTACTGGGTAATTGGCCCCTTCACAGTCTCATTAACCCCTTCCAGGCTGGTGTGGGGTGAACACCCCATCACAAAGACATTATTGCAGAACATTTGTGGATAGTGAATTTCAAACTTGCTATTGTGAGCATTAACACTAATTTAATCAGGGAACAGAAACATACCATTATGATCTATACATCCAATCAAAACAGCTCAGATATTGAATACTTGCAACAAACTGTTTATGAATGGAGAGCTAGAAGTATTTGCAAAAAGTATTATGCTGCAAATACTTTTAAAATGATGGGTTCACTTGCATAAATCACAGTCTGCTCACGGACAATTCACAAATAGAAAACGATGCAAACATTCATTGAATAAATAATTTGTAATGAATTATTCACCTGGCTCTGCTCTCCTTGTCATTCCAAGTGAAATAACAGAATAAGCATATGTTACAGCTATCTGACTACAACAAAAACTTCATTAGCCACACTTCTCCACTGGCGAGTGTTGGTCATGTGTGTCTCAGATGGGATTTTATATTCTTGCCTGGTCCCACCTTGGACAGTTTTAAACAGACAATGATGATACCTGCTTCACCTCTGAATCAGCAAAGGAATGAACATATGCTATATTAAGGGCAGGAAAAGAGCCTATATTTTTATTATATATAAAATGTTGGGATCATTTATTTGTCTCTGCTTTCATGCACTTTGTGACAATGACTAAATAAAGAGGCCATGTTCTGCAATATGTCAATAAACTGCCAAGTAAAAATAAAAGGGAAATGTACAAAGCCTCCATCTAGTATTATTTTTACTTTAAAAAAGTTTTCTAAATTCATCTCGATAATAAAATGCAGTGGAGACATTTTGAAGACAAAAGCCTTTAAATACAAACCTTTATTAATCTATTTATTACCTTCAGGTTTTCTTTCAGTTCCCATCAGCCATCTGTTTCCTTTAAGAGACCACTTTTTTCAATCTCCCATGTGGCCACATAATACATGTTTCAGGTTACATTAAAGCATCTAGGGCCTGACCCTGCTGTCGCTTAATTCAGTTTTAAAAGTCCCACTGACTGGAGCAGGAACGGGAGCATTTCTAATCTATTTATGTAGCTTTAGGCTTTACACTGCCACTCAGCACCATAGTATCTGACTCATTTCCACATAACATCGGTATCAGTAACAATGTCTCTAGTGGACTTAATGGAGTCTCAGGATCTACTTTTTCAACTACAAACTACTTAGTTTTGTTCTTTTTCTTTCGTTGGTTGGTTGAATTGTCTCTTTGCTACAGGGTGTTTGTTTTTTGCAGGGGGGGAGAGTAGTGTTGAATAGATGATGGTGTAAGTGTTGTGACAGCTATTCTTGCTATGGAAGATAGGCATAGTCAAAGAAGAGCTAAAAATATGAGCTCATTAAAAGCAAAACAACCAATTGTCAGCATATACTAGATTTGTGACAAAAGGCAACTATTTAGGGGTTTTTTTGGTTGTAGTTATTTGTTAAACACACATATTCTGAGCAAGAGGTTATAGGGATTTTTTGTTTTGTTTTTACTTAAGATAGTAATGTCCTTGCTATGATAAACGCTAGTACAAGCTATATTGAGCTTAGCAATTTATATGCTAAATTAGAACGTATTAAGTATATTTTCTTGCCTTTCATGCCAGGTTTTTTAAACATTAAAAATGCAGATGCTTTAAACTATAAGTGTTCATTTTGTAGCATTTTAAACATTCTCTCTAAACTTACTGAAAGATAAATTACAAAGATTAGTGCTAAGACAGGTTCATTTTATATGTTATGCATGAGACATACAAACTGACAGAGCCTGAATATGTTTTCTTCTTGAGAATGCTATGGAAACTCTGAGGTTGGTTGCAGTTTAGTTATTATGCATAAATGAATTATGCAAAGTTAATTTGAATCAGACTGTTTCTGGTATCTTGAAAAACAAGGCAAAATATCACCCAGACACCTGATGTGCAAGCCATTGCAAATGTAGATACCTCAAAAAAGAGAGATATTAAAAAAATCACAATGGCAGGCTGTCCTGCTGAGCCACATGAAGGGGAACTCCCCCTTTGCAAAAGATAGGAATGGGAAAGTAGCCATTTCTGAAGTCTCCACTCTGCGTACTGGACCCACAAAGGCTGTAAATCTGTGCATAAGGTGACTCAACAGTGGCTGGGGCTGGAGAAATATCTATGCCACATACATAGTCCCCACCACCAGTCTGACAGGAAATCTGTTGAAAAGTTATTCCAGCTGGAGCCTGGCAGTGGAGGCCATGGAACTCCCCTCCCCGCACCTTGTGGAGGTCCTTGGAATTAGGCTGTCAGGAGGCTGGGATGAGGGTCAGAAGTCAGGGCAGTGACACTTCCAGTTACAACATGAGCCAGGAAAAAGAATAAAGGAAAATAGCACATGGAAAACAGGCCCCTGAATGTATCTGAAAAAACATGTTTACATTGTTTTAAGAGGCATTTTCAAACTTTGTCTTCCACTGCATTTTCAAGACCGAGCTTGCTATTTGTGATTTCACTATGTGTAACAATCTGAATGCTGAACATCGGTAATTTCTGATGTCACTTCTCTACTTTAGGCTTACATTTGAGAAGATAGTTTAATAAATATTAATGGCACCTACATCAAAGCTTTGTAATGGATAAAGTGTAATGTCCTTGAAAAACAATGAATTTTGGAATTGTGGACATTTCTCACATCGTATATCAGAAAAGGAAACAGGCTAGCTGTAATTGGAAAATAATTGCAATTTTCCCCCCTCCAAATCATCTTCATGGCACAGTGATGCATCCCTCTGTGGTCCATGTCACTTGTGCACGATGCCTTTCTCCCCCGCATCTGTTGCAGTTGTTTGAATGAATAAGATAGAAAAGATGTTTACCCTTTTAGGGCACAAAGCAAAAACTTAAATACGCATGTACTCAGATTTGCAACACAGATCACTATACAGAGAAAATGGGCTCTGTTGTGTCTGTAATTATATCCTAAAAAATAGGAAGTTGCAAGCAGGTTGAAGAGTGTTTTAAAAGACATATAGCTTCCACTGTTCAAATGCATTAACTGTGTAAAGTAATATAAAGGAACATTCAAAATTAATTTGAACAGAATTAATCTCTTCCAAAGATTAAATGAACCCTTTATAAAAGGTCAAAGTCTTATCAAAATGTGTATTTTATTATTAATAAGAGCTGCTTCATTGGAGAATTGCAGGCTGGTTAGAATTGTACCAAATTTCAGAAAAAGATGTTAAGACCGATCCTAGGCATTACAGAGATAGGCAAGTCTTATTTCAGTACAAAGAAAAATTGTTGAGAAAATAAAGGAGTACAACAGAGAAAATCTGCCCAGGTTGTACAAAGGGAAATTGTGACTGACCTATCAGAATGCCTTGGAAGAGTTAATAAAACATGAGAGAACAGAACTGTTAGCTATACTCTCTAGTCTTTCCAAAAAGCTTTTATTAAAGAACAGTATGCAAAAATGACAAGTAAAGTCTTTTCATGGACCAAGTGATAGCAAGTAGGGAATATGTTTAAGTAATCAGCTGACAGAGTAGGAAGAGATCAAGGGCCAGACTTTCCCCAGCCCTGTATGGGTGGACAAAGGGGACACATACCCACAAGCAAGTCAGCAGTAGTGCTGAGAGCACAATCCTAGTTCTTGTGCTCAACGACCACAATTCCACGTGCCTAGCTCCTCAGCAGTGATAGTCTGCTCAAAATGGATGGAGATGGCGGGAGGAGTCACAGATCTAACTTCCCTCGGCAGATAAGGCCCTTCACTGGAGAAGACAATGCTGCACCCTTTCAAAGGGTGTTGTCAAGGCTGTATTCCCTTTGCACTCCCCTGCATGTATTGTGAATGTCTAAGGCACAACAGCTCTGGGACTTGTCACCATTTGGCGAGCCTCCACCCCAGCCCCAATTCAATTGCTTTATAGTTCAATTTAGACTCAATAGTGGGGTAACCAAGGCTATTCAATATTAATAAATAACCCTTAAAAGGAACCAAATAGTGAGACATTAAATTCTACTGAAGGAATAAACGTATTTGTTATTCAAGATTAGAAAGAATTTTCACAAATCCCAGAAAGACTCAACAAACATAGGACAACAGGGCAACTTGATGGGAGCTGTAATGAGGTACAATGCAGGGTAACACATATTAGAAGGGACAATGTACTGCAAACTGTTTTCATACACTGATGAGTTTTGATTTACTTATAAACTCTCAGGGGAGGGGGGGTGGGAAACAGAGCAAAAACTCTAGGAATCACCATGAAAATCACAATGAAGCTGTTTGCCCAATGCACAGTGGCAGTCCAAATGGAAATAAGGAATCACACAAACTGTTCTCCTTTCTCAGATGAGAAGTTCCAAAGATTTTAGAAGGGGATCAATTGTTTTCAGAGGACAGAAAATAATACAGAAAATATAACGAAATTAGAAATTGATGGGATGAGCTTAACTTGAATCCTGCATTTAAAGTTGGTCCCTTCATCTGAGAAAAATCATAATAGAACTCTAAAAGGTCAAGAGGACTATACAATAATTCAAGGCATGAGAGCTTCCATATAAAGACCAGAATTATGTTACTTATTTTGGAGAAGAGAAAAAGTAAAAGTTCAGCTAGAAATAAAGCATATAAAGAAAGAAGGGTATTGAAAAAAAGAACACTGTCCCTGAGTTCTGCATCACTACTCCCTCACACCTTGCCTCCAACCTCTGGTCCAGCACATTACAATCAGTAAGTGTCCCTTGTGACTAAGTTTGAAGAATGGGAACTGATGTCTTCCTTCTCCACCGCAGCAACCATTAACAATTGGCATCCTTCATGGTGCCCCAGTTCCAATATCTGCAACTACACTTAACAACCATGGAAAAGAGTTTGATGTTTCAGTTATAATGATCACCAGTAAAATAGTTACCATCACTGACATTTAAAGTAGCCCTGTCAGGTTTCAGAATCAGCACCTCATGGTAGTGTCCAGGCAGTTTACACCTCTCCGATTTATTGTTTCAGTCTGTCCACAGACTCCAGAAGACAATACTGTAGCAGTTTGTGCTCATTTACCATTTAGATCCCCCCCCCTTGCGAGCATACAGACTAGAATATATATTTGTTTTCTTTTTATGAAAACACATGCTGGAGCCCAAGTACGTAGCAAATTCAAAAAGAGGATAATTATGCAACAACTTATGCCACTGCATAATCACATTATACCATACACAAGGCCTTGGCAATAATAGAATGAAAAGAGCACTTAAAATCAAAAGTCAACAAAAATTAAAATGTATAAAATGAAATACATTTTAACACAATGTTTAATTAACCTTTGACACTCACTGCAGCAAGAAATTACTGAAGTGAAAAGCTTTGGAAATTGAAAAATGAATCAAACATGTACATGTATAAGAAGAGGATAGGCGTTACACTAGGCAGGATACAATTGCCGTACAAGGAGTATCAATATTCTTGCTTCATCGCACAAATTGATCACCACTGAGGATCAAGAAAAGTTCCCCCCTTTGTCAAGTATTGCAAAAATGCATGCATAACATGGACTCTAGACATCACCTCTGAGGCGCTGAGCATCCTCCACTATCATTGAAATCACTGGAAGTGGAGGGGCTGAGCATCTTTTAGGATGGTTTTCTAGGGGGTTGGGGCTCAAAACATCGGAAACCGGATTCAATAAATATTACCACAAAAGGTTCTTGTGCTTGCACTGTTGGTTTTTTTAAAAAGTCATGGTTTCCATTTGTTTTTGTTTTTTTAAATCTTAGACCAGATGATCCAAAGAAATAAGAACTGTAAAATATTTTTAGCTACTTTAATACAATAAAAGTGACAGTGAAGGAAAACCACCACTCCACTCTACATAGCAACACAAAAAAGATTGTGCATTACCTTTTTATTCCTTAGATGACATCCTCTAGACTTTTTAATGGAATAATGTGATTTTTTAAAAAAAATATCTTGTAGAAAGTAAAATTAAGATTTATTTTTAGCTATTTATTTGGATAGCCCTTTCAAAGTAATTCTTTAAATTCCATTGATCTGCTTGAGCTAGTAGGCTTGCAGCAGGACATGTTGCACATGCTCCAACTTATCCACCGAAACTCAGTACCTATCATTAAAGAAACATACCCAAATTATTTCTTCTTGATGATACTGTTTCCAATTCCTTCCACTGTCACTGAACATCAGGAGGTAGCTTGTTACCCAGTCCGAACTCCCATATCCACCTTGGGAAGCAACTGCTGTGATCTCAGTTCTCTCACCAAGATCAATCTGGAGCCACTGATATTTGTTGGACACAAGAGGAGACCAACCACCAGCTCCTTTGAGAGTAAAGGGGGAAACAAAAGAAAATAAGAATAGAATAAACTTTGTAGAAAGATACAAATTATTAATTCATAATAAGAGTAAATGTCAAACCTATGTATAAAAAGACTAATTAAATTCGCACAGCCCAGCCCAACCCTAAACACAAAGTGCAAAGAACAAATTATTAGGAAATTATTCTAATAAAATAGGAAATGGGACTTTATAATCTCTTATGAATTTATCAGGACCACTATTTTTATTTTTTCACATATTAGTGTACAAAGTTATGATGTGGTGGGCAGAATCATGGGGTGCAGTGACAGTGAATGAGGAAGGGTAATATTTTATTTTATTCTATACAGTCAGATAAAAAGAGTCACTTTTCCCAGACGCTAGACATCCTTGACAAATGTTTAAGCAACAGACTAAATAGCAGCAATTTCCACCATATGCAGCGGCAACCAATATAATAGTTGAGAATAATGATAAACCAGTTCATTTCCATACGTTTTTACGTTTATGGGGAGTTTAATGTGCAGAATGTTTTGTAATAAAAGTGTATTATTGGGTTTTAGGCTTGGCAGGGTTGTGACTCACAATCTCAACATCAACTCTAAAAATTACTTTTATTTTATGGTTTTCCTTGTTTTTTGAATGAGCCTTGAACATTTAAATCAGCTTGGTGTCTATGCTCTGCAAGAAGAGAACTCTGCTCTATCTAATCATGGAGGGCACATCCATAACGCTATAACCCCCGTTTGCAATGCAATTATTTATGTACTAGTTCAACATATCTTTGATAGGATAATGAGTCTTGTGGATAAGGGAGAAGCGGTGGATGTGGTATACCTAGACTTTAGTAAGGCATTTGATACGGTCTCGCACGATATTCTTATCAATAAACTAGGGAAATACAACTTAGATGGGGCTACTATAAGGTGGGTGCGCAACTGGCTGGATAACCATACTCAGAGAGTAGTTATTAATGGTTCCCAATCCTGCTGGAAAGGTGTAACGAGTGGGGTTCCGCAAGGGTCTGTTTTGGGACCGGCTCTGTTCAATATCTTCATCAACGACTTGGATATTGGCATAGAAAGTACGCTTATTAAGTTTGCAGACGATACCAAACTGGGAGGGATTGCAACTGCTTTGGAGGATAGGGTCATAATTCAAAATGATCTGGACAAATTGGAGAAATGGTCAGAGGTAAACAGGATGAAGTTTAATAAGGACAAATGCAAAGTGCTCCACTTAGGTAGGAACAATCCGTTTCACACATACAGAATGGGAGGAGACTGTCTAGGAAGGAGTACGGCAGAAAGGGATCTAGGGGTTATAGTGGACCACAAGCTAAATATGAGTCAACAGTGTGATGCTGTTGCAAAAAAAGCAAACTTGATTCTGGGCTGCATTAACAGGTATGTTGTGAGCAAGACACGAGAAGTCATTCTTCCGCTCTACTCTGCGCTGGTTAGGCCTCAACTGGAGTATTGTGTCCAGTTCTGGGCACCGCATTTCAAGAACGATGTGGAGAAATTGGAGAGGGTCCAGAGAAGAGCAACAAGAATGATTAAGGGTCTAGAGAACATGACCTATGAAGGAAGGCTGAAGGAATTGGGTTTGTTTAGTTTGGAAAAGAGAAGACTGAGAGGGGACATGATAGTGGTCTTCAGGTATCTAAAAGGGTGTCATAAGGAGGAGGGAGAAAACTTGTTCATCTTAGCCTCTGAGGATAGAACAAGAAGCAATGGGCTTAAACTGCAGCAAGGGAGGTTTAGGTTGAAGATTAGGAAAAAGTTCCTAACTGTCAGGGTGGTTAAACACTGGAATAAACTGCCCAGGGAGGTTGTGGAATCTCCATCTCTGGAGATATTTAAGAGTAGGTTAGATAAATGTCTATCAGGGATGGTCTAGACAGTAATTGGTCCTGCCATGAGGGTAGGGGGCTGGACTCGATGACCTCTCGAGGTCCCTTCCAGCCCTAGAATCTATGAATCTATGAACATAACAGCTTCCCTGGTTTAAACCCCTATGGTAAAATTTAAAAACCTAGTTGCCTAATATTATTCTACTAAACAGATGTTCTGTCTAGACACTTTCATTAGGATTTAGAAGTATATATTTAGATGCCAAAATATTCCAACCTGGGTCTTAATTCCTAAGAGGCTTGACTTTGCCACCTTTACCCATAGTGAGTAGTACTTTATCCCACAAGTGGTCGCATTGAAATCAGTGATACAGAATAGAGTACGAGTCTACTTAACAAGAGCACAGGTGGCAAAATCAGGGCCTGAATATGTCACTATAGTACTGTGCTTTGAATAAGATTACAAATCAGCATTTATAAACTGGCTGGTATCTCTGCTTTTATTTATTTATATTTTAATTCTCAATTTCTCCTGTATTATCTTACAATTATTTGACATCCTTTTTCATTTAAAAATGTACTCAATTATCAACAAACAGCTTAGAGAAGAGGGGTAAGAAAAAATGCAGCAGCCACATGACGGTATGCTTCCACTATACTAATATTGAGTCACCACACCATGCCACATAGATGGAAGCATGAGCTGTTGAACACCAAGTCCTAGATTCTCTTCTGTACCAGAGAGTCACTTCTCTCAGATTTTGGGAGAAGGTAGCAGGGGGGTGGTTACATCTCCCTAATTTTTAGGACTAGCCACAGACTTAACAGTTTAGGGCTGCTGCTGGGCTGCTCCAAGTTGTGCTACTGGTATAGAGTCCTTAATGCACCTTACACCACAGAAGAATAGGTATAGCAGAGCTTCACCACACTCCGTCCTCACCCCACCCCTACCTCCTTTGACATGCCCACCATTGCAGGGGAGGGGGCACAGGCACAAGACATAACTGTGGTACACGTGTGCCACCAGGAAACCCCCTCTCACAGAGGTATTTTCTACTTGTCTTTTGTGGCCATATATGACTCCTTTGTAGTACCTGACTTGCACAAAGGGACTATAACTGCATAGAGAATCTAGCCTTGAATTTCCCTTTTAAATCACAAGAAGTGATGCATTTATATAGTGGAATCACATAAAGATGATAACAGTGGCTACCAATAGCATGCTTATTCAAATAAATAGAGAGTTCATTTTTTAAATGTCAGGACTACTAAAGAGAAATTATCATGATCACATCCGCAGAAGTATCCATAGTACAAACACAATTTTTACAGGAGTAATTCTATAATTTTGTCATTTATCACATTTTCCCTTAAGCAGATACCTCTCAATTACATCAAAGGAAAACATTATACAATGTCCGGTAAAGAGACAGTCAGTGATCAGCAAGCAAAGAAGGGATCATTTGGATAAGATAGATATATAGTCCATGAAAATGGAATTGTAAAAAAGGATACAATATTTTAAAAAGAGCAGATGCAATTGCATAAAAGTTTTGTCTCATTGTTCCAGTAAGATTTTTTTTAAAAAGTCACTCTCTAAATTGCATGTAAGCTTTCCAGAAACTCAAAGCACTCTTGGTGAAATCACAGAGAGATTGTTAGAAAACCTATCATTACTTATTATGAATGAGTTGTTTTGTTATTAATCGAAGACCAAAAATATTTCATTAAATCAAAAACAAACAGTTATTTACTAAGTCAACTAAGGCCAAGTGCCGCTCACATCCACCTCAGTTTACTGTAACAGAAAAGCCACTGAGTTGAGAAATAGGTCTGTTTTGTTTGAAAATAAATGTTTGGGGTTTGTTCAGTGTTTATTTGAAATTTCCTGTGCAGTAACACTTTGTTATTCTTTGATAATAATCTATTCTACTGGTATTTCAAGTTGCTGGCCCGAGGTTCTGTAGATCAAACTCACTGTACCTCTAAAATTACATCAAGCAAATCAGGGTCTTCCTTCATTTAGCTCATGTGAAGACTAATTCATGTTTCCAGGATTCTTGAAGCACTGGCCACATAAGTTATGGCAAACAGTCAGTCTATCATCTGTAAGTCTCCAGTTTGAATCTCATGTGACAAGATGGCCGATATTAGTATGGTGGGTTCTGTGCTTTTCTTGGTGGGGGGCTAAGATGCCACCCCTTTCCCCTGCTCTTGGGGGCCCTGCTAGTGGCCCAGGAAGGTGGTAAAGGAGGGAAGTGGGGGAGGGGTCTGGGTTTGCTCCTCACTCTGAGTTCCAGCCCCTCTCAACCCCTGTGGATTCTTACCCTCTTCCCCCTGGAGTGAGGTACCTTCAGTCCTTAGACCCTGTTGGGTCAGGGTCTCCCTTACTTCGGTTCTCTGGTGGTTCAAGTCTCACAGCACACCTCCAAACTCCAGTCCTATCTCTTTTACCTTCTTTTTTCTCTCTCTCTCTCTCTCTCTTTCTTTCCTTCCTTCTTCCTCCTCCCTGTCTGCCTGAAGCAGGGGGTTTTATTAGGTTCCTGAGAGGGCCTTAAATTGACTGCAGGTGCTCCAATTAATCTGTAGCCACCCTCCCTAGTCTCCAGAGAACCAGGCCTTAATTAGCCTAGGGCTTATGTATTTCCCCTCTCACACTCTACTACTGCTCCCTGGCCCTCCTGTATCACACTGGGCACATCAGCAGTAACTGAATTTGGGGCTAAATCATGTCCTTTAGGGAAAACACCAAATGACAGCTAAAAAACTCTATGTAAAATTCAAGCTGTGGGTTTCCTATGAGGTGTGCAGTGTTGAATTTAGAGTTGTGACCCTAACCAATGCATGGATGCCTCTAAACACATTGGCTCAATGTCTCCCATGTTACTGCATGGGCATCCTGACCGCCCCCCCCCAGCCACTATTGCCTTCTTAGCAGCTATAACCCCCTTAGTTCCACACTTACAAATTTCCTATATTCTGCTTCATTAAAAAAACACAGTAAAATTAACACTTATTGGTACGCGTGTTGGCAATCTCAAGAGACAGATCAAGGACTGGAATGATCTCCTTAGGACAGGAATGAGGTGTATTTAGTGGAACAGTGCTGTGGCATTTACACTGTAATGTAAAGGGTTAATAGCGTCAGTACCTTGGCCTGAAGCAAAGCCTTTGAAAGTGCATTCCTTAGTGCTTGGTAAATAGGGAGGCAAATAAGGAGCCACAAAAGTTAGGGAATAGAGGTTAAGAGTACATAGCAGTGTGAACAAGGAGCTCCGTAACTCCAATAGAGGAACATTTAAATTTCACTCATTTCTGCAGTAATCTTTGTTATGTGCCCTGGCCCAGCAACCTCAATTCTGGCATTTCCTAATTTTTGAGTTGTTGAATTTGCAACCTTAATAATGTTCGTCTAACACAGCTTTTTTGTTTTTCATATTTATATAAGACATATATTTTGTTTCAATCATTTATCTTTTGTTGTATTTCCCACAGCCTTTCTTTGAGCGGGGGTTGGGGGGGAGGCATTTCCCCCTCCCCCCCATGAACAAACTCCCCTGGAAAATACAGAGCAGTGGTATGCGTTGTTCTAAATTAGGAGCCTTAGGCAGGTTGCTGTTGTCTCCAATCACCTCCTGAACACTTTGTCAGAAGAGATGTCTAATACAATCTTCTTTATTGCCCATTGTCCCTTGCCGCAATTGTCTCTGTTGGGATTATCTGCACAGAGTGTGCCTGAGGGAGCTACAGTGAAGTTTCAAAAGCAAGTACTCTTTATGAGTAACATGTCTGACAGAAGTGGTGTAAATATCTAATAAAAATAATCCTGAATGGGTACCTACTTGTAGTATTAATTATAACTATGAAAAATTCCTTAAATATTTATTGTGCGCTGAAAGCTGGGATTCTCATTACATTTGCAATTTCAGCCCAATGTGAAAAGCTACCATTCCTTCCACCTCTTAAGCCCCAAACCCTTTCCTTTATAAATATGTGTTTTGCTATTTTGCTGTAGCAGCATTTTGTCTTTTGGAGCCACTTGACAGGCCAATGGAGTGTCCCGTGCTTTGTACTCTTCTGCCCATCAGTCTGCCAGGGACCACAATGTGGTCAAACACCACACAGTTCCCATCAGCCAGCTGTTGGTACTTACTGAATTCCAAACACCCCTGCAACACTTACATATAAACCTGCTAATTAAGATATAGGATATAAACAGTTTAAAATGACTCCTTTTGGAAAATTTTTAGATAAGCCTAATTCTTTTTAGAATACCCCCGGCAAACACATTTCTAAAATGTGACAGCTAAATATTGAGACTCATTTGCACATGATTATAACATCTAAGAAATGGACCATTATGTAGTCCATAAGTCAATGTAGACATTGACTTATGAACACTCATTCATTACCATTTCTGTCAATTTCTGCAATGTTTGTCATCTAATATTATTTGTAAAGTTAAATTGATGTAAAATATGTTTTACGTTGAACTTCATGGCATGCAATACATTTTGCATTATTTTTTAAACAGCGAATGCATTGTGCAATGTATTTTTGCAGGATAAGCCACCTTAGAGGATCGGGCAGAAAGTCTTCATCAAAAGAACCAACTTATAGATCAATCAGTTATTTGAACAAGCATTTCAGTTGCTGAGCCATAAGCAAGGGCCATGCCTGCAGCTTGTCTCTAGACCTTGGGGAAGTTCACAGGAGTGGAGTTGCTCTTTTTAAAGCATGCAGGAGGAGAGCTTCCCTCCTGTGCATCTCCTATAGCATGAAGAATGTAAGCTGCTCAACTATCCTGCCTGCAGCCCCCTTAGCTCCTGCCTTCCCATCTTCTAGTTCACTGCAGGCCCCTCACAACTACCCTATGCAGGTTTTGACTTCTGAACACATACATTTTACATGCATATATTTTATATGCATAATTTCAGCAAGTATAACAATTATATGCTTAAAACATTATAAATAGAACAACGTAAGTATGCACAACTTAAGTGAACAGAAGAAACCTGGAGGGGGCTGAGAAGAGCCAGGCAGTGGGAGGCAGAAGGTGCCTTTTTAGGGTTTCGAGCAGATGACAGTAGCTGAAGGTCTTGAGAGTGGAGCTGCCCAGGGAATTAGTGAAACAATCATATCCACTGTGTTTAAAACTTTACATTCCCAGCAGAGAAAGTATGAAGTGATGACTGAGCTTTCTCACCTGGCCTCACAGCTTGTCAGGCTCCTGCTGCTTCATGTGAAAAGCTTTTAGAAGCACAGAACAGAAACTGGAGCACTGATTAAAGTTTATCTTAGGTGTGCTACCCCATTATTTTTTATACTGCTACACTACTTCATTTTGCTGCCTTGGTGTGTAAATTAAACCAATTTACAGCAGCTGACAGCAATGTACCATCACTCACACCAGTTTATCAGTGCATAAAACTTACATCATCTTTTATGTCACCACTTAATGTGGTCATACTATGATGAGTCAAACTTTTAACAAACATATATAGTATGTCTGCTGCAAAATCCTACCTCAGCGCCTCAACATGGTGCAGCGGTGACCTTGGCCGTCTGACAGCTATGGTAGTGGGGCGTATGCCCTGGTAGGTTTTACCATGCTACAAAGGTGTCGGACTATCCAATCCAGGGAGGAGGGTTGCTCTCTCAGGGGAAAGAGCGCTTTTCCTTCTCCTTAGAGCTTGAAGGCTAGCTAAGCTTGAGGAGGTACGCATGCCTGCCCACCTAGCCAGTTGGATGGCTTGAAGTTAACGGCTAAAACAACACGAGTAAATGCATGTTCTACGGTGGCGGAGCGGAAATTGAGCGACAAGAGGTTGCTAAAAATGTCAGGTGCTAGGCCAACATGGAAAAGGACTATCCTCGCTGTGTGTACTTACAATTGTAGGTCACTGGCAAAGGAGGAAACTTTAAACCATCTGATGGAGGAGAAGAAAAGGATAAAATGCAATATTCTCGGTGTCTGCGAAACCCGACGAAAGAAGGAGTTGGAAGTCAACTGAGTCAACTGGAAGGATGGAAGTGCTGTGAGGCTCGGAAAGGGAGATGGCACTAGAAATGCTGGAGGAGTTGGATTTATCGTCAATAAAGATTGGTCTTCGAAAGTCATATCATGCCAGCTAACATCATCACGTATCGGTGTGCTGCATCTTCAGATAGAGTCAAAAGCTACCCTCAAGGTCATCCAGGCCTACGCTCCCACAAGTGCAAGTGAGGACGAAGAAGTGGAAGAATTCTACCGAGAGCTTGAAAGAGCTCTCGCGCAAAAGTCCACTTTCACTGTCACGATGGGAGATTTCAACGCCAAGGTCGGGCGAGGGAAAGCTGGTGAAAAGTTCATAGGGAGATACGGCAGCGGCAAAAAGGAATGAAAGAGGAGAGAGGCTGGTAGCGATGGCAGAAATGAAAGAACTGTACGTGGCAAACACCTGGTACAAAAAGAAAATCTCAAGAAGGTGGACATGGATCGCACCAAACGCGAAGAGTAAGAATGAAATCGACTATATTTTAGTCAATAAAAGGCGCATCGTTCAAGACATCTCTGTGGTGCAGCCATTCAACACCGGCAGTGACCATAGCCTGCTTAGAGCGAAGTTGATTTTCGACGGAGCGGTGGAAAAGAAGGCGTTACAGATGGCAAACAGGAAACAGCAGCCAAAGACATTCGATGAAGCAAAGCTGAAAAAAGAGATTTCTGGGTTTGACTGGAGCCAGATGGAAAAGTGTGATGAGGACTATAGTATCTTTGCTGACAAGTTGAGATGTTGCATAAAAGCAGCTGAAATTAAAAAGCTGAAGAAGGCGAAGGGAAGAATCTCGATTGAAACGAAAAGCTTGTTGGAGAAGCAGAGAAACATGAAAAGGAGCTCGGATAACAACCTCGAGTACTCCATTCTGTGCAAGCTTATACGGCAAAAACTGAAAGATGACTTCGAGAACTTCCGGAAAGAAAAGCTCCTTAAAACAGCTGAATCACGCAAGAGCCTCAGGACATGCAAGCGGGAATTGACGCAGTATAGATTGAGCGTAACAGCATTGAAGAACAAGGATGGAGAGACAGTAATTGACAGAGCAGGGATGGAGGAGGTCTGCAAGGACTTCTATACAGAACTGTTCAAATCAAGAATCAACGTCCCTCTCCCAACCCTCGAAGAGTCAGAAGAACGCGTCCCCCCAATAATCATCAGCGAAGTCCGAAGCGCACTACACCAGATGAAGAAGGGAAAAGCTCCAGGCAAAGATGGAATAACGTCAGAAATGATTTATGCAGGAGGTGAAAAACTTTGGAAGGCCCTCGCTTTAAGATTCAGTCGATATCTTGAAGAAGGATAAATACCATCAAGCTGGAAGGAGTCGAATACCATCTTGCTGCACAAGAAGGGTGATCGAGAAAATCTTGAGAACTACCGCCCTATATGCCTGCTCTCTCACATCTACAAGCTCTTCACAAAGGTGATAACGAATCGACTTTCGCAGAGTCTGGATGAACAACAGCCGAGAGAGCAGGCAGGGTTTCGAAGAAATTTCAGTACAATCGACCATATATTTACCCTTAGCCAGCTCCTAGAAAGAGCGAGGGAATACAAACTCCCGCTGTGCATTGCTTTTGTCGACTATTAAAAGGCCTTCGATAGTGTTGAGTTTAACGCAATATTAAAGGTGCTCGCAGAGCAGGGCATTAACACGCAGTACATTAGTTTGTTGAAGGAAGCAAATACTGGATGTACAACAGACATTACTCTCCTTGAAACTCCCCTCCGCATCCCAATCGAGAAAGGCGTAAAGCAAGGAGATACAATTTCACCGAAACTATTCACCGCCTGCCTCAAAATGGTTATGAACAAGATCAATTGGAGGAGTGGTGTCAACATAAACGGAGAGAGATTATCTCATCTCAGATTTTCAGACGACATTGTACTAATTGCCGAAAGCACCAACCAACTGCAGAGCATGCTACGAAGACTCGACAAGAAAAGTAGTCAGGTCGGCCTGAAAATGAACCGCTGCAAAACAAAATATATGCGATCAGACGTCTTACGAAAAGCCCGAATAACGGTAACAGGAGAAGACATCGAAGAAGTGGAACAGTATATATATTTGGGCCAAAAAGTTAACATGCGCCAAGACCTGAAAGGAGAACTCTCGCGAAGGATTCGGGCAGGATGGTGTGCATTTAATTCCATCAAGGACATCCTCAAAGGAAAAATTGACAAGACCACACGTAAAAATATTTTCAATTCAGCAGTGCTGCCAGCCATGCTGTATGGCAGTGAAACGTGGGCACTGATGAAGAGAGAAGAGCAACGGCTGTTGGTAGCTGAAAGGGCAATGGAATGAGCTATGTTGGGAATCTCCCTTCTGGATCGTATACCAAATGAAATCATCAGAGAACGCAGCGGTGTGAAAGATATTGTTGTGGAAAGCAGACATAACAAGATGCGATGGGCGGGCCACACAGCACGGCTCACGGATAACAGGTGGACCACAATCACTGCTGAGTGGTATCCGCGAGAACAGAAAAGACCCCCCCAGTCAGCCTCCAAGAAGATGGGAAGATGACATCGTTAAACGTTTCGGACGAACATGGAGAAGAAAGGCAAGAGTGTGAGAAGAATGGCAGACGTGTTGTGATCGGCGCAGTCTTAACAACAGCTGAAGTCCGATCGATCCAGGTGATCCAGGTGATATAGTATGTGTCTCTTTTCTCTGGTTAACAAAGCAGCATATTTCCCATATAGAGAAATCCACGGAAGTTGATTTTATACTGAATTCAATAGTTAAACCAGGGATGAATTTGGCTCCACACGCTACAACAAATTTTCTTGACAAAACCTAGTGGTGATTGTGATTTAATGTGCTTAGAAAAGTTAATTTCATGAGTTAAATGAAATTAAGTAGCTTGCAATGTCAGTGGAGATAAAACAATGCCAATACACATGGAGAAGAAAATATCTTGTTTTGCTTTTTTTCAAGCTAAATAGCAGAATCATACTTTACATAAATTAAATGTTCACACAACTGCAACCAGACTCGTAACCAAACTAACTAAGCAAGGTTTTTATAAAGTTGTCTACCGAACAGCAGGAGCCTGTATGCTTGCACTAAGATAGTAGATCACTTTTAGGACTCAAAAATTCTTTTATTGACTAGATATTCATTCTGTTTAAAGATATGAGACATAATAAGATCAACAGGGAACTGCAGCAATTCCAAAAACAGCAAACAGACACTGAACAGTGATAATGAGCTTTTTAAAAACTGTATCTAAGGACTATATGTAATTGCTACTTGAATGACCTTAATGTTTTTGCCTCTGCAGTCTTATCCTATAATTATGTTGGGGGTTGGGAGAAAAGTCATTGGAGTTGGTGGGCATAACAGCTGCCTTCCATTCAGGCTAATTGAAAGAACAATTAAATACACTTTTGATTAGTTCAAGATTCTGAATTATGTAGGTAGAGGGGTTTCACTATGGGCTGAATGTATCATGGGGTGGGAGACTGATTTTGATTGTAGCTGTGTGTCAGTGTGTGTGTGGGGGGGGGGGGGGGAGAGGGGACATAAACACCATAGAACCAGACAGAGAAGGAGCAAAGAAGCTCCAAATGCACCCAGAGAAGCACTCAGAGTGGCCATGAGAAACAAGCCTAGAGAGAGTGTTGTGCTTTTGGTGGCTGAAAGAGGTTTGGAGCTGTGAACAAAGAAACTTTAGCCTATTGTTTTATTTCTCCCATGTTCAGGGAAATAGGGCCGTATGTGCATTCTCTGTAATTAAACACACGTGCATCAAACAAATCTCTCCATTTCACCTCCTAATGGAAACAACCTACACATTTTCAAAATACACATTTTCATCAGAGGTATACAGTGTAACCTCTTTAGACCTGAGCTGATAGCCAAAGTTGGGTGTCATCCTATTTGTATGAATGTATCATTCTTGTAACTGAAACTAGAAATATGAACTACTATTCTGAGGTCCTACTGAATATATTCAGTAGGTTATAACCTTCGTAATGATACTTTACAATAGACCTTTTGCATGAAGCATATTCCAGTTACATCATATTCACATTCATAAAGCATATTGAGTGCAACATCACAGAAGGCATGCCTTTGACCTACATGAATGTGAACAGATATCTCCAGGTGCCTGAACCCCAGTTATTACAGTTACATTTACATACTCCATTTGGAGAGCCTTTGAGCAGAGATGGACTGATCCTGATTTTATTCTACAAAAACTCTGGGGAAATTGCAGATAAGTTTTGTCCTGTGCAGGTAATAACTGAAGAGGCTTCCTGGACATGAAAAGTATGGAGCCAAACCTCCCTCAATGTGAATAAGGAATCAACATGGAACTTCTCCTCTGGCAAGAAAGATTCACAGCTGTGGAGTTCATCAGAGCTCTAAGAAATATAATTTGTGCTCTGTTGAAAATGGATTTTGATTTGTGTATGTGAATCCACATGGACTTGACATGACAGCTGAATCAACATACCTCATGCTGTATGCGCTCTCTTTGACCAATCATCTAGGTACAGGAAGATAACTTGACAACAAAGAAAAATGGTTATGAAAGCCAGGCATTTGGTGAAAAACCTCATTGCCACAGAAAGATGATAGAATAGCACACAACATTGGCTGAGATCTTTTCATACACAAGACTAGAGGTATAAATTGGGAGATGTACAAATTGAGACCTGCTGCTTTGAGCTGAAAACAACTGACAAGCTGCTCCCACTATTAGAAGAAAAGTATTTTTGGGAAGAATCCTGGCTTCCTAGAAGTTGAGAAAAGCTCTATGTCTGGTAACAGAAGGGAGTGGACATTTTCTTTTGTTCTTTCAGGAGCTGATCTAAAGGAGTCATATTTTGCAAGCACTGCTTTATAGTTGGCCACACTCAACCACAGTGTGTCAGAGGAAAAAGCCAGAATCCTCCACAGCACTCTAGCCTACAGAGATTCCTCATAGGTACTCACAACAAATGAAGAGTTCAAAGGACATTTGAACAATGCAGAACATAGGGATGCCTAACCATGCACTTTTCCTCCAGATACACCCTTTACCCCAGGACCAGTAAGGGAGCTGGGCAAAGACGTCAGTTCAGTAGCCCAACATCACCAGAGGATTCCTGCACTGTACAAGTGGGATCAACAATGATTCAGGTCACTTTGTACTTGTGAACCAGTGCAAAACAAATACAGCATGACTAAGAGTTGAGCCACTGATTTTAGTCTGAGTAGAAACAATATTTTTATTTCACTTTCCATTTAGGGTGGTCAGACTCATGCTCAGCATGTCAAGAATTTAAATTTCTAAAAAGTGGCAACATTAGTCTTACTAGAAGAAAAGCGAAAGTTACTAACAAACATGTACAACAAGTATCATTTACTATGCCAAATCTCAGTTAAAATGTTTCAGAGCCATTTTCAATCTAACTCAAGATGACAGCACGTCACTGGGAAATGATACTTGTAATCATAGGGCCAATTCAGCTTTCACCTACCCCTTGAAGTCAGTTGCATGAATGTAGCTAACCCTATTTTGGTCCCAATCTTCTGTGTTGACAGTTATTCAGATGTGTCCCATTTTGCTTTCCATCTTCTGAAGCCTTTGAAGACTTTTTTTCTCAATCAATCATTATTTAAATATATTCCAGTGGGCTATTTCATAATGCAGTGGCTGACAGGATGCATCAAAAGGATAGCTATTTGGCAACAATTCAAAAAGTTATCAAAGCCACTATTCTTTCTTCAGCTTTTCTATCAGCATAACACTGTAAAGGAATATGGCCTGACTGCCTACACTAGATGGCTCCTTTTGCATTATACGGGAATATACTATACCATAGTTATACAGTTTGATACAGTTAATAGTATACTCTGCACTTTACAAGTAGATTACAAAAAAAGTAAGATATGCCCAAACAAATACCTCACATTTTTAAGACATTTTATAACAGTTTGTGAAGACAATACTATGAAATGGATTGACCTCTACTAACCTGCTAAGCCTTATCCCCAGGGAGGGCAATTGTTTGCACCAACAGCCTCCTATGGAGAGTCTGCCAGAGCAAGGCACTTTTAAACCTCATCAATTTCTCCCTGGGGGCCCACTGGTAGACACTACTTTGGTAATATGCCAATTCAGGGCACCCTTTAGCTGTACCTAATGCCCAGCCAGCACTGCATGTTTTTGTTCCTGTGCTGATCAGCTACAGATGAACTTCTTTTGAGCACATATTCTGACTTCTTCCCAGGGCTAAATGTAGAACAGATTAAATTTTGGGAGCTTGCCTCATTCATAATAAATCAGTGGTGGGCACGTTGCGGCCCATCAGGGTAATCCGCTGGTGGGCTGCAAGACAGTTTGTTTACATTGGCCATCCGCAGATACGGCCGCCCGCAGCACTCAGTGGTTGTGGTTACCATTCCTGGCCAACGGGATCTGTGGGAAGCAGCAGTCAGCACCTCCTATGGCCCCCACCATTTCCCGCACCTCCTATTGGCCAGCAACGGCAAACCGCGGCCACTGGGAGCTGCGGGCGGCCGTGCCTGCAGACAGTCAATGTAAACAAACTGTCTCAGTGGATTACCTAGACGGGCTGCAGGTTGCTCACCACTGAAGTAAATTGTATAACCGGTGTCAAACCCACAGGGGTAACTGTGCTTTTTATCCCATTGTAGCCTCCTCGAGAGCACCCTCACTCAGATCTCGGGCTTCTGCTGTAACCTATCTTGGGGTGGCAACTTGCATCCCCCCGCCCCTCCCTCCAGACTGGGGATTTAGGCTGAAATTTCCTCCTGCAATCATTCCCTCACTGTGATCACCTTAGCAAGCCTGAGTTTAGTTAACTGGCTGTCCTGTTATTTCCCAGGGATAATGACAGGGTTTAGCAGTGACCGGACAGCCTTCACAAAGCATAGTATGTTTTTAGAATAAAATTATTACAGAGAAAATATATCTTGAAAGCAAGAAACAGCTTATCTGCTAACTGTTTTACCAGGTGGCACCCATCTTTCATATGGAGACCCTGGTAGGTTTCCAAGTCCTTCAAACCTGTCTAGTAGGGTTTTCCCTCACTGGATAAAGTCTTATCTCAGTTCTTGATAGAGTCAGATGAAACCTTCACCTATAATAGGCTTCCCACTTTAAACTATTCTAAGTTTTTTGGACCTCTTGAAGACAGTTAAAACCAGTCAATGCATTTCCTCTCAACTGGTAGTACTTTTGCCAACTTGTTTACCTGTCTAGAAATTTGCAGTAATTAGCCTCAGTGATGTTAGATTTGGATAGCTCATTCTTGCTTAGTGACATTCCTTCAGTCACTGCACCGCCTGTCTTGTTTCAACCCAGTGGGTAGCAAAATAAAGAGAGGGGAAACTGAGTCACATATTGAGGAGTGGTAAATAATGAAAAGGACAGGCCACTAATACACAAAGATCACTGAGTGCAAGCAAACTATGCATTTTAATGTAACTAAATATAAATATATACATCTAGGGAACAAAGAACATAGCCATACTTACAGGATGGGGAACTCTATCCTGGGAAGCAGTGACTCTGAAAAAGATTTGGGGATTGTGGTGGATAATCAGCTGAATGAGTGCCTAGTGTGAAATTGAGGCCAAAAAGGTAAATGTTACCCTTGGATGCATAAACGGGGAATCTTGAGTAGAACTAAAGAGGTTATTTTACCTCTCTATTTGGCACTGGTGTGACAACCGCTGGGATACTGAGTCCAGTTCTGTTGTCCTCAATTAAAGAAGTATGTTGAAAAATTGGAAAGGGTTCAGAGAAGGCCCATGAGAATGATTAAAGGATCGGAAAATGTTTTTTAGTGATAGACTCAAGGAGCTCAATTTATTTAGCTTAACAAAGAGAAGGTTAAGAGGTGACTTGATTACAGTCTGTAAGTACATACATGGGGATCAAATATTTAATAATGGGCTCTTCAATCTAGGAGAGAAAGGTATAACAAGACCCATTGACTGAAAATTGAAGCTAAAAAAATTCCAGACTGGAAATAAGGCATACATTTTTAACGCTGAAAGTAATAACTATTAGAACAATTTACCTGGGGCCATGATGGATTTTCCATCACTGATTATTTTTAAATCAAGATTGGATTTTTTTTTGGTAAAAGATCTTCTCTAGGAATTATTTTGGGGAAGTTCTATGCCTGTGTTATACAGGAGGTATAACCAGGTATCTACTAGATGATCATAATGGTCCCTTCTGGCCTTGCAATTTATGAATCTATAAAAATTCTTTCATAAAAATAAATCAGAAGTTTCTCAGTTCTCCACAGATGGTAACAAGAAAACATCCAGAAAAAAAATGCTTCTCTTCTTTATTGCCATAATCTCTTTGAGTTGCTAGGCTAAGTCTACCACAC
The DNA here is from genome assembly GCA_033296515.1 of Macrochelys suwanniensis. Taxonomy (NCBI): domain Eukaryota; kingdom Metazoa; phylum Chordata; order Testudines; family Chelydridae; genus Macrochelys; species Macrochelys suwanniensis. Next base: position 47,804,672 of record CM065780.1, read on the forward strand.
TCGGACATCTGAGCTGGTTGCTTTGTATAGTATCCCATTTCTGGTTCCATATGTATTGATGTGGTGGTAAACAAATAAAGGAAGCCACCAACATTCAAAATGGATCTACATATTAATCATATCAATATATCTTATAGCAAAACAAAAGGAAGACAGAATTAACACAAATACATTATGCACTAGGCTTTAGTACCGGTAAACAACTGTCTTTCACACAAAGCACTGCCCCTCACAAAAATATAGGAATTTAGCCCCTTTCCATAGGAACTGTTCTCTCTCTGCTTAGCTACCAACGAATTCTGAATGTTGGTTTATCCTTCTATAGGAGTCTTTCCAACATGCCTTACTCGTTGCTGGCCCTTGAAGTTTAGGCAAGAAAACTGTCACAACCCAAAGAGATCTTTTTACCTCTGACACCTATAGATTTCAGCTACCTCCCACCAGCATGTAAGAATTCAGTTCCTTTTATGCTTTCTTTGGCTTCCTTTTCCCTCATCCCTGAGGACATGAACATCCTCACAAAACAAACCATCATCCAATTTAAACTTTGTCCTTTTTTCCAGCCTAGCGTTGGCCTCAAGGCAGGGGACTGTGCCGTTATTTCTGAGTATACGTGACTAGTACAAAAAAAGGCATTTGGCTTCAGTGCATATTATACAGAGAAGGAAGAAGCTTGTACACCATAAATATTCACTACATGCTACTTTGACATTTTCCAGTTGGGAAGCTCCTTGGAAATTAAATCAAGCTTCTTAGCTCATGATGTATGCCACTGCTTGTGACTAGTAAGGTGGATTGCATTGATAACCTAGAGGGTTTACTATATAGATCAAAATTCACTTTTATGATACATGCCCTCCATTATGACTTGCATTCTACTGTGCTTATATATGGATCTCCCATCAGTATCTACAGCATAGTCAATGGGAAATCTATGCACTTAGGGAGAGCAGATTGTCAAAATCAGTCTTCCAGGAAGACCTGAAAGGAGATTTTTGCTCTTATGTTTTCCTGTAAGAGCCCTTATCAGTTTATCCATGGATTTTTTTCCATGTGGAATCACTCTGGGAATTTTCAAATAAAACCATTATGATAGTTGAAAGGATTATATTAAATTAAACCTCTAAAAAGATTTTGTATTGCATCAGCTTTGCTATGAAGCTACAAAAAAATGCCTGCAAATTTTATTTGTCTTTAAAAAGGAATGATGTGTATACTATGGTATTCTGTTACTTACTGGGTCTGTTGCTGATACCTCTAGGTATATAAGTAAGTGTGTATTTCTGCCACTTCCATCACAATACTGTAGCATAAGTCCTAGTAAAGGAGTGAAGGAGTCTAGTAAAGGCATTTCAATGCTGGAAAAGCTAATTCACTAATTTTGGCATCTTTCATAGCACAGATAGCATGGTACAGTCAGTATGGTAGGCAAACAAATAAAATGTTGGCACCTGCAGTTTCCAGGCAAAAATGCTCCTTATATTTAAAACTAAAATGCTCAATTTTGTTTCCATTATTATAGATGTAAATTGCTACAACTAGCAGCTGGGAATATTGGCCAACTCCATCTGGTTACTGGCCTGCACACAGCTCTGACATACACAAAGGGATCATGATTTTGTAAGAAAGAAAACAAGTGAAATGTCACCTTTATGGTGTTTACATCCTATTTTTGTGTGCATATTTTTAACATTCCACTGCAATCTAACATTTCTATGCATCAACTCTATGAATATTTCATTTGTTCAGTTCTTACTCTATAGCAGTGATTGTCTCTCCTTTGAAGTACTATGATATTTGTGTGTGTGTGTGTGTGTAATTCTATATTCCAAACACACTGTAGAACCCAACCATGTAAGTATGATTTTATTTGTTCAAACATTATTTCTGTAGTATAGTATTCCAGAGTTATACCTATGGTTCTTAGCACTCTGTGTACTTATCTAATTGCATCCCCTAGAGTAGTTATTTTCAAAGATGCTTGCATTAATAATCAAAGGCTCCTTTAAAAAAACTGTATGTCAGTCTATTAGCATCCTGTAATATCCCAGGATATAGAGGTTCACTTATGAAGCTCTATAGACATACTGTGCCAGATCATCTGCTGTTGTACATTGGCATAGCTTTATTGAAATCATTGTATTTAGTTTCCCTGCTAATCATCTTCATCAGATTAAAATCAAATGGGCCAGCATTTAAGCCACAAAAGACATGCAAGAAATTACAGTTAAACCAATTCATGCATTTACTTACATTCTATGATTTTACAATGACTAATATAATGTTTTAAAATTCACATTTTTATAGATTTAGCTTGCATTAGAATCTCTCTCATTTCTCCTCTAACCCATGGGAATTTCTGCCTCAGTAGATATTTCGTGTATCAGAGTTCATGGATTCTGATTGATATTATGCTGTAGAATTAATAAAGAAATGCTTCTTGCTGAGAATAAGCAGGATAGTAAGCACTCTAGAGCTGAGAAAGAGGACAAAAAGTATGTACTTCTGATTAGCCAATTTTAGATTGCTGCCAGCAATACGAATCTCATCAGCAATACTATATTGTTATATCATGCTAAAAGAGGAGGGGGGTATAACTGTGTTGGAAAACAGCATTATAGAAAATACAACTGAGCTAGACTAAGGGAAGTTCACTCTTAGCAAATATAACCACATCTGGTTGTCATAACCAATTGATTGCCATAACCAATAAGGCTTTGTCTTTTGGTTAGTTTTTTAGGGTATGTAAAACATATTACATGTAGATTATCAAGTTTTTATTACTTTTTATTATTATTTCATGTGACTTTGAAGGACACATTTTTATCACCTAACTACAAGTGACGGAAAATAGGAATTCAATTCAGTTAGCATGTTCTGCTTTGGAACACAACTTCATTGTTCAGGAATCTGGATTTTTTCATTGACTATTATAATAGTCTTCATTTATGATTTTAGGAAATATCATTATAATGTTTGTGAAACTAAATCAGCCAACTTCAACAGCCAAATGAGAATTTCTTATGGCTTTATATTAGCATTAAGTAGCAGCAATTTTACTGCATCTGGTGTATAACTAATGCCCAACTAGGCTATATTATTTATAAAGCTATGTTTAACTTATAAAAAACTCTTTCACATTTGAAAATTGAGTATTTATGCATATTTGGATCCTCTCTTTTCAGAACATTATAGCCTCTTATATTTAATGAAAAATCACTATGGACAGAATGCACCCCTACTAAAATTGTATAGTTAAAAAAAAAAACCAGAGGAAAACCTTTAATAGTTACAGCATATGAAAGTTTTTTTGCGGCTGTCAGAAAATAATATTCGTCATTATGCTTACTGCCAGAAAACCAGTGGAGTTGGACACTGTAGAACCTTGGGACGCTCCAGCCTAAAATTTGTGTTTGTCACATTATTTAAAATCACGTGAGACTTAAAAGATACTCAAATGGCCAACATTTCACCAATTTATGTATAACCTAATAATAATCACAGAATCCCTTCTGATTGTTATCCAATAACTAACTGAGGTATCTTGCAACAATATGACATTTGTTTGGCATCAGTTTGGCAGTTTACAAATTAACCTGAGCTCAAGATGACAAGCAGATTGGCAATTGTTTGTTAGAAAAACTTGATGGCTTGGAATAATCCCATCTAAATTGCAGATTATTCTCGAACTCTGGTAATGCATGGGTAACTAAAATGGTAATAAATAACCAAAACACAAACTCTTGGACAAAATGAAAGTCAAGCAATAAACATAACAGTAAATAGCTAGAATGTGATCAGATTATATTTGTGCTTCGTTTACATCTTTCTATCTAATTACTGATAACGCAGATCAGGACTAATGTTTTGGATGTATAGTGTTTTCTGGTTGGTTGGTTTTAAAGGACCTTAATGAAATGTGTGTTCATGCACAAAAGTATAATACAGGCAACTTTATTGAAGTACTGATTAGATGGCCAAAACCGTTGCCCTTCATTATAGGCAGGAGCACTGTAGAACCTAACTGTAGTTGAGCAGTTTATACCGATTAAGCAACAAAGAGGTTTCATCCATCAGTGCATATTGCCAAAAAGTCACAGCTTTCACAGTTATCCTGCTACATCAGAAGATGTGATGTGGCAATTTATAAGAAGTGGTATTCCTCAGTGGATTTAGCAGAAGGTCAACTGCTTTTATTTGAAACCCTGGCCCTGTGCATTTTGAAGATTTGGGAGGAACATTTTGATTTGAAACATTAGTGTCTCTGTCTGGACCTCAGGGCTATCTGTGTAACTTGGTATGAAGTAGTAACTTAGTATAGCTTTCTGGGTGAGGTATATTTAAAATACCTTTTGGAAGCATTTATGAGACCAAAACTGTATTTATTATTTGCATTGTGACAGTGCCCTTTTGAACTAGGCACTGTACAAACCCAGAACCAATTACAGAGATGATCCATGTCTGCTGATAGTGTGTGTGAGGGGGCAGAGTGAGGGCAGCCGGCTTCAGCAGTGTTACTGAGCATGCTCAGTACAAGCCAAGCAGCAAGTCTCGGGAAGTGGAGGGGTGGGGGGAAAGGCACTTGACCCCACATGCCTGCCCCCCACATGTCACCACTTGGTCCCTGCCCAGAAGAGCTGGTGTATATTTATGCCCTTAAACTCACATCTGTAGTATAATCTACCTGTTTGAGATTGTTATATATTTTGTGGCATTAAGTTCTTATGAGCTTACTAGTGGTAGGCTTTGACATGGAGGTTTATGGTCTTATGGTAAGTATGAGTGAAAGTGGGTGAGTGCGTATTGTGCTTTGGCATTTTGTGTTGATTTGTGCGGGGTGGTGGTGAATGAAGGGTGTGTGCTGCAGTGAAGGACTGTTTGAGTCTGGGGTTACTGTAGGTGGGCCAGCCTCATTGTTATTGGTCCCTGGCAAGGTCTTTGACCACATTTTGTTTGATAGGAGGCAGCAGCTCCTTGGTGGACACCATTGTTCACAGCAATCAGGTTTCACTGTTGGGCAGTCGACAATGGATGCTGTCCTTACCCTCTGGCTTCTGTCTGAACTGCACCAAGAATTTAAATGCCTGCTTTATGTGGCATTATCGACATCAAAGAAGCTTTTGGTTCGGTTGACAGGTTAGCACTTCAGCTCACACTGAAAAGAGTTAGCGTTCCGTGTGTTCTGCTAAATCTGGTGTATGATCTTCACACTGGTACTGGTGCAAGAGTGTGTATTGGTTTACTGCTTTTACTGCATTTCTACACAACCACAGGTGTGTGGCAGTGATTTATTCTTGCCCAGGCACTATTCTGTCAAGCTACTGACTCGATATTCGGACTTGCCACTCCACATATCAGAATCAAGGCTGATCAAGAAGTGTTCACTAAGACTATGCCAGCTACACTACCTCGCTTGTGAAGAGGTCAAAGAATTTCAGCCCAGCCTACATTATGGGGTTGAATGTCTAATGGTGGAAGACCAAGATCCAGAACTGGGTCACCAGAACCCTGGTGCGAGGGTGGGGGATGTCAAGTACCTTGCAGAGTGTTGATGAGTTCACGTACCTGAGCTGCAAGCAGAGTTCAAACAGTGGCAGCAAACCAGATGTTCTTCAATTACTGGGTCTCACTGTCCCATGCACAAAGTCCACATCTTCAAACATAGTTAAGTTGAGACAAAGTTCAGGATCTATCAAAATTTTGTATTTCCAGTATTGCTATATAGGTCAGAAACCTGGACCCTCTTACAGGCAGACTTGGAGTAGCAGAGGCCTTTCATATGCACTGTGAGTGCCAAATCCTGAGCATAAAGTGGTTTGACTTTGTGGGAAATGTCCATCTAGCAAAGACCTGACCCTCCATCAATCGCTCATTACATCCAAAAGTGGCATTGTGTGCTCTTTGGTCATGTTGCCAGGATGGACAAAAACACCCTAGCACACCAGGCTCTCAAACTTTCCATCAACGTGCAAAGGTAAGCATGTCCTGAACTTTTCTGGATGTTGCCCACAGGGCTGCCCCAGAAATTTGTGGATTTGCAGGATTGAGTCAGATCTGAGAACTTCACTACATGATGTGTGGTGTGATGCCATCAACCATGGTCATTCTCACTGTCGCAATGGTATTCAGTAGACTGTGCATGTTGGTTATTGTTAGGGATAGGATTTGGTCAAAGAATCCGTGATTTCCAGGACCTCGGGAATTTCTTCTGGGGTAGGGCTGGAGTAGTTGTCAGCTCTGGGTCTGCTGGAGCAGCGGCTGCCGAAACAGCTGATCAGCAGCCAGCTTGGGCTGCCAAACAGCTGACCAGCAGCCAGCCCCAAGGCTGCGGAGAAGCAGCTGCCAGAACAGCTGAGTAGTGGTTATCCCAGGGGCTGCCAGGACATCTGCCAGCCCCAGAGCACAGGCCCTCAGAACACCTGGCCAATGGCGAGCCCCAGGAACACAGGAGCAGCAGCCAGCCCTGGGCAGCAGTTCCAGGAACAGCTGGCCAATGGTCAGCCCCAGGGCTGCTAGAGCAGCAGCTGGGGTTGGGTCAGCCCCCCTGGGGCTAGAGCAGCAGTGGTCAGTCCCCGCAGGACTGGAACAGCTGCAAGCTCTGTCAGTGCTTTGTTTGTCCCCACACCCATATTTTTAGTAAAAGTCACAGACAAGTCGCGAGCTTCCGTGAATTTTTGTTTGTTGCCCGAGACCTGTCCCTGACTTTTACTAAAAACACCCATGACAGAATCTTAACCTTCTATTGTGTCTACTGGTTGTGTTGATTTGTGTCTGGGGATCTGTGTTGATCTGTGGCAAATTAGGAATGCGTGCTGCAGTTAGGAGTTGGGACAGAAAGTCTTTACAACACTATATTATGTGACTACGTTCTTTTCTTTCATTATATAATGACTGGATGTCATAGTAAGTGAGAGTAAGCAGGTGTTTTCTAATAGGTGTGATTTTAAACTCTTGCCAGCATATTACTGTTACAGCTGTGCAAAGCCATTCAGTTTCAATTTTCAAGAATTTTGGCATAATCTTCTAGTGGAGTCAATTTTTTTAAAAAATGTGTCCCAATCTCCACCTCAAATACACAGCTTAACATTCATAAGAAGAATCCAAAAACTTAGTCTGAAACTTGGCCAAAAACGTATGCCTTTGGATCCATCCCAAAACTGATGATGGTATTAACAATGAGACCCGCAAGTCAGAAGGAATGAAGATGCAGCTTTCAAAATCCCAAAAGGAAGATCAACAGGTTCCAACTTACTCATAATTAAATGTAGCTAAAGTTCCCTGCAGGCGGAGAGAGGAAATTTTCACACTCTAAAGCTCTCTGTTGTACAGATGCAGTGAACCTAAAGCCGCTCTGTCAGACTGCAGCAGTGTGATGCTAAAAGCAGATGGAGTCTGTCTGAAAGAAGGAAGGAGGTAAAAAAGACTAGGGCCTTGTCTACACTACTGGGGGAGATCAATCTAAGTTACGCAACTTCAGCTATGTGAATAACGTAATTGAATTTGTCATACTTAGATCTATTTACCACGGGGTCCACACTACACTATGTCGACGGGAGAGCATCTCCCATCGACTCCCCTTGTGCTTCTCGTTCAGGTGGAGTATAGGAGTCGACAGGAGAGAGATCTGCGGTCAACCAATGCATTGCTGCACGTCGATATCCCAGTACGTATAGGCAAACCCTAGGTTGTCTCCTTTGTGGTAGACAGTAGTGTTGATAGGCCTCACAATTTTATCATGACTAATGCACATTTGGCCTCAATGCAGGCAGTCTTGAGATGATGCAAAAAGTTCTAGCCTTCACAAATTTTGAGAAAGCAAATCTGTAAAAGTGACTTCAACTCCCTCCGTCCTCCCCAATAACCTTTGGTCTATGAGACAAACTGCAAGTTCATAGACGGAGTTTTGGTCCCAGCGCTTCCTGCGGTTAATGTTTTTGTGCACTTCACAATCCTCATTTTAAATCAAAGCCTCATGCTGCTGCCTTGTAGAGGGCAATTATAATTTACCCATTTCACAGTTAAGATATATGAGAGCTTGCATTGAAATAGAGTTGGGAATAGTACTCAGATTTCTAATGGAGTCAAGTCTCACCACTTTCCCAGTCTTTCAGAAGGAACAAGCCAAAGTATGTGATTCTGTAACCCATGTTAATACATTGTGGCTCTGTCTCATCCTATAGCAGTTAGACCACAGGTACAGGCATGGCTGCCCCATAGCACCCCCTGCTCTCAAACATGGCACTACAAGCTCTCCCTGCCTTAATTTTCTCCTCCAAAGTGGGCCCCTTCAGCCTTCTGCGTACAAGTTGGAGTGGGTGATGTGACTTAGCCCTTCCACCAAGTCACTAACCAAAACTCAACCCCTTTCAGGATAACAAACATCCACACAAACAAAAGGGTCTTCTCCCTTACCCTTAGGGAATATCTTATGGGACGTTCTGTCATAACTACATGAAGCTCATTCACTCCCCTGGCAAAATGATAGCTACTAGAAAGACTATCTTCAGACTGAGACTTGTAAGGAAAATTCTGAGAGACGCTCAGGCGGTGTCTCAGAAGGACTAAACTGATGTCCCAGGAAGAAGCAGATTCTGTGAGCAGTGTCCAATAACTCTGATAAATTTTGGTACCGTTGGGTTTGAAAAGATAAAGCTGAAGAATATTGTGAGGAGAACCTTAATGGAGTGGAGTGAAAAGTTCCCCGCTTTCAGTACAATTTGTAGTCAAGAATCTTTGGTAATGGGGCCTGGACCAGATCTAGACTACTTTGGTCTGCCCATATCAATACCTCTTACATTTGGATGAATATGTTTTTTTGGTGGATGTTTTCCTGTTCTGTATTAGAATTTTCTGTAAGAACAGTTCTCTGTGCATAGTACAGAACTAACTATAAGGGCTTGCAGATCTCAGACCCGGCCAACATGTCTCCAGGCCATGCTCAGACCATGATTGCCACCCAGCAGCTCACCTGAGACAGTGGAGAAGAGGGCTAGCCAAGTTCTAGAGCACAAAAGGCCCCACTCACCAAACTCCTGATTGGGAGAGACATCCAGCCCCACTAATTGGCTGGGACATACTACTTAAATCAGAAAGAGGCAGAGGAAGTTATCTAAGAAACTAGGTGAATCCCTGGCTAGCTGCAACTACTGACCCTGCCTACTTGCTGGGCTTCTGAACCCTGCCTTCCTGCCTGTTCCTGATTCCTGCCTTCCTTATCCCAGGTGACCATCTATTCCTTCTTTTTACTTTCCTGCTTCACTCCAGATCCCTGCTCCTGTTCCTTACACAGATGACTCTGGCTTCAATCCCTGGTGTGGCACCTGACACTGTCTCCAGCTCTGACCTTTGGTGTGGCACCTGATTCTGACCTTGGCTCTGGTTCCAGGCTTCTGACTCCTGACATTAGGAATGACCACCAATGCCCTGGTCCCTACACCAGCCAACTTGAGGCCCATCATCATGTGCAATGACTTTGGGTCTGAATGGAGTACTTGGCCATGGTGTTGCGAGATCAGGTCCAAGCAACCTTGGAGCTGGATCAGAGGCTGGATGGACATCTGTCTACTGTCCGTTAGCCAGAACTTCCTTGGCCAGTACAGAGCCACTGGAATGATCATTGCTTTGTCTCTCTTGATTTTGGAACTCACCCTGGAGTTCAAGGGAATCAGTGACAAAGCATACAAGGGGTCTTGGTACCTCTGTGCAAGGTAGGTGTCTGGTAATGACCCCAGACTCTCATCCTCTCTGGAACAAGCGTTCTGGCATTTGGTGTTGCCATCAGTGGCAAACAGTCCTATCACTGCAGTCCCCATCACTGGAATATAGACTTTGTGATGGATCTCCACAGTGACAACTCATGAGTGGTGACAGATTGTCTGCTCAGAAAGTCTGCCAGGTTGTTGTTGAAATTTGGGAGGTGAACAGCTATCAGGGTTATCCCATATTGCTAGCATGGTGTCCAAAGCTTGACAGCTTCCATGAAGAGAGATGAGCTTGACCACCTGGATTATTTATGTAGAGCATCATGGAGATATTGCCCATCAACATCTGCACTGTGGAGTTTTGAAGAGCAGGTATGAAGACAGTGTAGGTTAGTCTGATGGTTGTGAGCTCCAGGTCATGGATGTGATGCCCCATGTCTTCTGCAGACCAAGTGCCTTGCATCTGTAGATGCTCCAGGTGGCCTCCCCAATCTGTACCTGCTGCATCTATGATTAAAGTCTTTGTCAGGGAGGGGACAAAGAATGGTATCCCTCAATGAACATTTTTGGATGCCTTCCATCAACTCAGTTCTGTGACAATGTGAGGTGGGGCTGTCTGGTCTTTTGCTGGGGAATACACCAACCTGAGCCAGAGTTGTAGCAACCACAGTTCAAATCTGGAAAGTCGCATAAATGCATACTGGCATCTGTCCAACCATCCTCAGACACAGCCATACCATCAGTTGGGTCTGATTTTCTCCTGCACACTAGTAATTGCATAGAAGAAACCTGTCTTTTTTCAGGTACTCTCTTTCTGACTAGAGCTTTTATGAACTCTATAATCTGTGATGGGATAAGAGAAGGCTTAGCTGAGAAAACACGGGGGAGGGCATATTTTAGCCTTGCCACCATTGCCAATCCCATCATGGGATTTATGCTCCTAAGTACCTAAATCCCGTTTGAAAATGAGATTTAGGCTCCTAAATTGGTTAGGCTTTGCAACTCTGAGCACAGTAACTCCTAAATATCTTTTAAAATGTAGGCCCTTGTCCTTAGGAGTTTCCTTAGTGGGCTTCAATTTTTCTTGCACTGTGGAGATGAACAAGGACCATAGATTTTAATGGGAATAAAAGTGCATAAAATTTTGGGGGGCACCTGATATTTTTTCTTCAAACACTTGGAAGAAGAATGGCTGGGATCTCCCATAGCCATTTGGATGTTTCCATGATCCCTTCATTAATGAGAATGATTCTGACAGAGAATGTTATGCTCAGAATGTTATAAAGCTTATGAGGCTTTTCTTGTAGGAACACAGTCTCAGTGTCCAGGGTCTTCACAATTTGGGATGGAAGGTCCTGGAAGACGTTAAGGTCATCTGTGTTTGAGGCAAGCGCTGGTATTACTGCCTTATCTGGCCATGAAGAGGATTCCTTATGTGGCGATGGGAATCACTGTCTCTCTATTGTCTCCTGTTTCTGTAGGCCCACACCTGGTTCTCCTGTGGTTTGCCTAGTCTGAGAATCCATCAAGGAGCATGAACTCCTCCTTTTCCTAGAAATTCAGGAAGGTGACTTGCTTATCGACATGTGGATGGACAGTTGCCAGTAAGGCCAATGTGGCCACAGTGACATGCCATATGTATCCTGTTTGAAACTGCTAGGCCAGTGCCAGTCTGTGCCGTTTGGATGGCCATCTGAAAAAGAGGTTCCCCAATACCTTCCTTTAAGTTACTCTCTGATGGCAAGGGAAAGAGATCACTGCTCAATGGCTGCAGGAAGGAATATGTTGGCAGTGGTGAGCAGAAGTGTATCGTCTGTTCAAAAAGCAGTGCCACAGAGTGGTATGGAGCCAGTACTGGGTCCAGCGGCTGTTGCCTCTATGGTATTAGGAAGGTCTTCAGAGGAGATATGGATGCCTTTACTGCATATTTCAGGTCCTTGGTCAGCTCCATTATGGGCTTCAGTACCAGGATCAGTGCTGGGTCTCTTGTTCTGCCCGATTGCTTAGGGGCTTTGCCCTTGGAGGAGTGATGTCTTGTGTCCTCTCTCTCAGACCCCCTTTCACTCTTGGAACTATGTTTAAGCTCAGTCTGACTCAGTTGGCATCCCATTTATGAGCAAGCATATATTGTGATTTCCTGCCTGGTCATTGGTGTGGATGCAGCAGTACAGGAGCTGTAGTCATCAGTGCTGGGGCATTCACAATGTTGAAATGGTCAGCATCAGTGTTGTTCGTGCTGATTCTGCCAACATTTTCTTTGCTTTCTTTCCGCTGCCCTATCATGGATCATAATTTTTTTCTTTTAAATAAGAAGCATTCTTTAGGTGAAACTGGGAAGATAAGGTTTCTTCACCAAACAGATTAAGAATTGGTTTAGGGTCTCTGAAGACAACAACAGGTCAGACACTGACTGGGTTCCATTTTTCTGCCATGGGTGGCAAGAGGGAATAGAGGGATGTCTGTGGTTCTCCTGCCATTTACAGGAGGATAAGGGGACACAGGGAACATGTGTGACCCTGAGGTACATAGCTATTCAAAAAAAATCCAATCTCATGTGCATGAGGCACATGTACACTTATAGTGGGACCCACACTGGCAAAATTTACTCGAAGAACTAAAGGTTCCAACCATACCAATGCCCCATATGGTTGTCAATATGATGGCATTCCTCTTTCCTTCAGCCCGCAATCCCAATTCATTCCCAGATAGGTCCATCCTGTGCACTGAATGAGGCAGAGGTCCTATGGAAAGAATAGTATGTGATCATGTAATTAAAGACTTATCATAATGCACATGTACTGGTGGTAAATGTATGTGTGTGCGTACGGGGGGAGGAGGGGTATTAAAGTTGCACAGGTAATGTAAGGCTGAGGACAGAGATCCCTATTTAAGAAACAAATACCAAGATTCCTTTTCATATATTTCCAAATACTCTTCCACGAGTGAGGACTTAATTTAAAAACTAGTCACTCCATCTTGGAAGGATTTAAATGGTGAAAATGTTTCAATATCTTTGCGAAAACCTTTTCCAGTCTTTTATAAAAATGGAGTCAAAGACATCTCTAGTTCCCCAGTGGCTGAAACAATCATTTTAGGAAGCACAGTAAATAGTGCGTTGAGTTGTGAAATATATGGCTTTAATGGGTCATTTAATTCCTGGGTTCTTCCTGAGTTGTTGTTACATGACTATTCTGTTAAGCATACCAATTTCAAAATCAGGTTTATATCAAACTCAAGCAGCTGGCCATGTGAAATGACATAGAAACTAGTCATATGAGCATAAGTAGAAAATGCTTCTTTGAGCTGGTGAAATTGCTACCACACAATGGATTTTTAAACTATTATTATTGATGTTATTTAAGAAACAAGACAGAATATATGAATAGCCCAGGCTGATCATTCTGTTTATATAGGGAGATTGTCATTTTGAAAGAGGATTTCAAAAAGAATGTTAGAATTCTGGAGGGCAAGTTTATCTCACTATCTTATAAAAAAAACTCACTATCTTATAAAAAATAAAGACTTTGAATCACCCCCATTTAAAATACAACTGGGTCAATTCATCCCTGGTGTAACTCCAGAGAAACCAATGGCATCAATCTGGCCCCCGTGTGTTTTAGCTCACATGGGAGAGGCATATTTATTTGGAGCTGAAAGTTCTTCATTCTGATCTCCTTGCTAAATGTGTGCAGGTTACCAAAACTGTATCTTACGTGTACGTGGCCATGGATTTGTTACACTTTGTAAGCATAAAATGAAGAGGCAGCCAGAATACTTAGATTTTAGTAATTCAATGTAGTTATCCTATAATAGTTGCAATTTGAAGAAGTGAAGCCTTGTTCAATAGCCATCAAGGTTTAATGAGATGGAAGATTTATCCTATATCACTATTTCCTTCAACAACAATTACTTTTCTAAACCAACAGGAAGACTGGACTCTTCTGCCAACCAGAACAAACAAGAAGCAGTACTATTTTTAGATTTAATGTGTTTAAAGCTATCTCTCTTTATGAAATTTTTGATGGAATCTCACACTTCAAGGGAGGAAGGACCCATATGGTTACAGAACAAAGTCCTACTTTTTTTTGTTTTTTATTATTTTATAGAGACCAAATCTCCTGTTTGTTAAACTTTCTTAGTAGGACTCTGGAGAGTTAATTAAATATCAAACTAAGATCAAAGATGAGTTTCCTATATTTATTAGCCAAACCTAAAGAGCCATTCTGCAACTAACAAGGAAAGATGATCATTTGTAAGAAGACATTGATGCAAAGGCCTTAAGACAATATTTTAACCAAGAATTATGCAAAAACAACAGGACATATATTGCCCAAGAGCATTATGAGTAATGAAGCCAAAATGTGTATTTGAACTCTTAATGGCTCATTAACCAATGCACACCTTAGAGCTATCATATTGCTTTTGAATGTAAATATTGTACTGACATTTAAAGGTGTGTGAGTGCTTCACTGAATATCCTATAAAAATAGGTTTCAGTGTAGTAGCCGTGTTAGTCTGTGTCAGCAAAACGAAAATAAGAAAGAAAAACTTGTAGCACCTTAGAGACTAACAAATTTATTTCAGCATAAGCTTTCGTGGGTTAGTACCCACTTCATCGGATGCATGGAATGAAACATACAGTAGACAGATATTTATACAGTCAGAGAAACATGATAAGGTGGAGGTGCATAGACCAACCTTAAGAGGCTAATTAATTGAGAGGAACCATAACAGCAGGGGAAGAAAAACCTTTGAAGTGATAAACAAGATGGTCACACAGGTGTGAATGAGGATCGTTAACTTAAGGGAAATAGATTCAATTAACGTAATGGCCGAGCCATTCCAAGTCCTTATTTAATCCTGAGGTAATGCAATCTAGTTTGCATATCAATTCAAGTTCAACAGTTTCTCTTTGAAGTCTGTTTTTGGAGTTAATCTGTCGCAACACTGCTACCCTCAAGTCTGTCAGTGAGTGATTAGGGAGGTTGAAGTGTTCTCCTACTGGTTTTTGAATGTTATGATTCCTGATGTCAGATTTATGTCCATTTATTCTTTTGCGTAGAGACTGTCCGGTTTGGCCAATGTACATGGCAGAGGGGCATTGCTGGCACATGATGGCATATATCACATTGGTAGATGTGCAGGTGAATGAGCCCCTGATGGCGTGGCGGATGTGATTAGGCCCTGTGATGGTATCACTTGAATCGATATGTGGACAGAGTTGGCATCGGGCTTTGTTGCAAGGATAGGTTCCTGGGTTAGTGTTTTTGTTGTATGGTGTGTGGTTGCTGGTGAGTATTTGCTTCAGGTTGGGGGGCTGTCTGTAAGCAAGGATTGGTCTGTCCTCCAAGATCTGTGAGAGTGAGGGATCATCTTTTAGGATAGGTTGTAGATCTTTGATGATGCGCTGGAGAGGTTTTAGTTGGGGGCTAAAGGTGACGGCTAGTGGTGTTCTGTTATTTTCTTTTTTGGGCCTGTCTTGTAGTAGGTGACTCCTGGGTACTCTTTTGGCCCTGTCAATCTGTTTTTTCACTTCAGCAGGTGGGTATTGTAGTTGTAAGAATGCTTGATAGAGATCTTGTAGGTGTTTGTCTCTGTCTGAGGGATTGGAGCAAATGCGGTTGTATCTTAGAGCTTGGCTGTAAACAATGGATCATGTGGTGTGTCCAGGATGGAAGCTGGAAGCATGTAGGTAAGTATAGCGGTCAGTAGGTTTCCGGTATAGGGTGGTGTTTATGTGACCATCACTTATTAGCACAGTGGTGTCTAGGAAATGGACCGCTTGTGTGGACTGGTCTAGGCTGAGGTTGATGGTGGGATGGAAATTGTTGAAATCATGGTGGAATTCCTCAAGGGCTTCTTTTCCATGGGTCCAAATGATGAAGATATCATCAATGTAGCGCAAGTAGAGTAGGGGTGTTAGGTGACGAGAGCTGAGGAAGCGTTGTTCTAAGTCAGCCATAAAAATGTTGGCATACTGTGGGGCCATACGGGTACCCATAGCAGTGCCACTGACTTGAAGGTATATATTGTCCCCAAATGTGAAATAGTTGTGGGTGAGGACAAAATCACAAAGTTCGGCCACCAGGTTAGCCGTGGTAGTGTCGGGGATATTGTTCCTGACAGCTTGTAGTCCATCGTTGTGTGGAATGTTAGTATAGAGGGCTTCTACATCCATAGTGGCCAGGATGGTGTTGTCTGGAAGATCACCGATGGATTGTAGTTTCCTCAGGAAGTCAGTGGTGTCGCGAAGATAGCTGGGAGTGCTGGTAGCATAGGGCCTGAGGAGAGAGTCTACATAGCCAGACTATGAAAAATAGTTTGTAGTAAAAGGTGAGAGGAAAAACACAAATAACCATTTCCTACCGGTAAGTGATACATTTCGCCAATATTTTCTTCACTCTCAGCCTTCTGATCGCCAGCCATGGTTTTTGGGTTTGTTTTATTCAAAAACACCTCTCCACTGATGCCGTTCCTGTCGCTAAGGAGTATCAAATTGGTTTTCTGGCCTTTTTAAGGAAATTTATATTGAACCTAAGGCCCTCTCAATGTCTTTACAATCTCCCTTAACCTCTAGTTATTCTGTTGCAGCAGAGTATTCACCAGGCTGACACCAGTAACCTTAAAACAACCACAAATACATAAATATTTAAATGGTAATAGTAAAGCTGCCTCAGCATAGTTTTAGAGACAGTAACACAAAGGGGACCTGCCAGCTGTGCCCAAAACAAGTCACCCCATAGAAAGATGCATGGTGCTTGTTTTGCTACTGTCCCTTCAGTATCCTATCAGAAGACCGACACTTTACATTGTTGTCAGTGCACTATCAGAGCTCCATGAGAGAGCGGCTGCCCAAGGATGTGCATCAAAATGCCAATTTAGTATTTCCCATCTCCATCCAGCACTGCTCACTTTTGAGATTGTGCTGGCTAGCTGCAACACCCCTCACCACAGCAAGAGTCTGCAAGCACTGCATGCCATGTCTTCTCTATTAGGAGACCAGTTTTACATCAGCAGGACACAGCATAACCCCCAAGCTGAATTGAGCCAGGATGCATTACTTTTTGAAATGACAATTATCACAAATCTGAATTATCAATAGAGATCTGTTAATCTGCCCTTGATCTTCACACTTTATAATCTTAATAAAAAAATCGGGGGGGGGAGGGGACAAAATTATGTCCCTCTCCCCGCTAGGGTGACCAACTTTCTAATATCTGAAAAACAGACCCCTGCTCTGCCTCTTCCATCAAGGCCCTGCCCCCACATTCTCCTCTCCCCCTCTCCCACCATCGCTTGCTGATCTCCCACCACAACTCCAGTGTGAGCAGCCCCAAGGGACTTGCAAACCCCAGCTCCAGCAGGCCAGCTTGGAGTGCAGGTCAGAAGAGCGCTGCGGCCGCATGGGAGCAGCCAGGCAGACCTGCTGGCAAGCTAGGACACAGCCCTCCTGCACAGCACCCCCCTGCCTCTCTCTGCATTGCCTGCATGACAGCCCCCTTCTCAACCTGCTTCAGCCATCCCCACCTCACAGTGCCCGAGAGCACGGCCGGGAGAAGTGCTGATTGGTGGGGCAGCTCATGTTCCTTCCCTCCCTGGGAATGTTCCTTGCTCACTGGGAGCCCCTTACCCTGCTCACCATGGGTCCCTTCCGCATCCCTATGAACTGTGCTTCTCAAAGTGGGTGCCCACTTCAGAGCTGGGTGATGGGCTGCCAATATGCCCTCACCCTGGTAACTGGACTTTTAGTGTCCAGTCAGTACATCTGACCAGACATTTCCAGGTTCCCTCTTCAACCAGACTTTCCGGTTGAAAACCAGACACCTGGCAACCCTGCTCCCCACATCTCAGCCAAGATTTAATATCAAAAGCTGTTGTGAATAGCTCTATTACTAAGACTTCCTTAGTTATACAAAATATACCAGAGAACGTTAAAACAAATAAATAATTAATTCAAACTGAATTATAACTGAGAAAATAATTGAACAAAGTACCTTTTTGTATATTTGGTAATGTACTTTTCTTGTATTATTGTATTGATTCACTTCAGTGCTCATTTGCAAAATTTAGACATTTGCAATGGGTCTCCCTACCATTACTGAAATTAATGAGATTCTGCTCTAATTAAAAAGTCTACAATGGTCTTATTTCACTTTTTTTTTTTCAGTTTTCAGTATCATTTCTAGCCTTTAAAAATCAACTACCACAAGAGAGTTCTTTAAGATGCAAAACCAAAGCCAACTGAAGTAAATGGGAATCCTTTCATTGACCTCAACAGGCTCTGGATTGTATCCTAGCCACCAATTCCAATTTTGTCACTTTCTGTTCTTGCAATAGGCAACACTTGGGACTCCAGTTGTGTGTGCGCATGCACACACCCTTGAATATCAGATATAGATCCCAATCTAGTCAATGGGACTATGGTGTACTTAAAGTTATGCATGTGTTTAAGTGTTTTGCTGAAAAATGCTACTGATGCCACTCAGATTAGTTCCACTTCTCTTCAAGACCTCACCACCCACCACCATGTCAATCTGACTATTTGTCTATGATGTGACAAAGCTCTGTCATTGTCTCCATGGGTCCTGCATTTCCTGGTGGATTTCACTAGCCTCAGAGGCTCACTGTGACCCTCAATGTAATCCTTCTCTCTCTAGAGACCAGGGTCACAGTCTACTGAGACATTTTCATCATAAGCCAGTGAGGGAGGTAAGGAGACGCTATCTTCCCTTGCACAGTCTCTGTTGTCTCCCAGTCTAGTGATTAATCAGGGGGGCAAAGGGGGAGAGCCTGGGCCTGCCCTCTACTCCAGGCTCCAGCCCAGGGACCCTATTAGCATCAGCTATGGTAGCTGACCTTTTAGAAACACGACACATACAATTCCCTGGGCTACTTCCCCACAGCAGCCCCCACTTCCTCAAGCTCCACTTCACCCTTACCTCAGGGCCTCCTTCGTTGTGCCTAATATGGTGTGTACAGCTCAGTCTCTCCAACAGCGCAACTTCCTCCCACAGCTCCTGACATGTGCGCTCACCTGACTAACCGGGAGGCTTTTAACTAGTTTCAGCCAGCCCCTGATTGGCTTCAGGTGTCCCAATCAACCTAGCGTCCTCCCTGCCTTCTGGAAAGTTCTTAATTGGCCCCAGGTGTCTTAATTGACCTGGAGCAGCTGCCATTTACTTATCCTGGTACCAGGGATTTGTTTAGCCTGGGGCTTATATATCTATCTCCCACTACTTTCCTATAGCCATCTGGCTTTGCCCCGTCACAATGAAAAATCTTAACTGACATTTCACTTGCTCACCTCCCAATACTTTTGATATTACTAGTTCTACTTAGACTTTGTCTACACTGAAGATTTGCCTTAATTTCAGCCATCAGGACCAGCCACTAGAGTAGCTGCACCAGTGCAAGCCTCTGTTGTAGACAATGTAAACCACTATAAACTGCAATTCACATTGGGGCAGTTTACCCTGGTTCCAATCAAAAGTGAGCTCTAATTCACGCAAACAGCAACTTCGTTTTCTACAATAGAAATGTATACAAGTGCAGCTGCACCAGTGGCTAGTCATGGATAGCTGTAAATGGAGCTAATCTACAATGTATACCAGTGGCTCTCAGCTTTTCCAGACTACTGTACCTCTTTCAGGAGTCTCTGTCTTGCGTACCCACAAGTTTCACTTCACTTAAAATCAACTTGCTTACAAAATCAGACATAAAAATAAAGTGTCACAGCGCACTATTACTGCAAAATTGCTTGCATTATCATTTTACCATATAATTATGAAATAAATCAATTGGAATATAAATATTGTACTAACATTTCAGCGTATAGTATATAGAGCAGTATAATCAAGTCATTGTATGTATGAAATTTTAGTTTGTACTCACTTTGCTAGTGCTTTTTATGTAGCCTGTTGTAAAACTAGGCAAATGTCTAGATGAGTTGATGTATCCACTGGAAGACCTCTGCGTAACCCCAAGGGTGTGCATACCCTTGGTTGAGAACCACTGATGTATACAAGGCCTTAAGTGCACTTCCTTCTGTTCCTCTGTATAACACCACCAATCATCCACTACTTTCTCTACCCTACACTTTCCACTCACTGCATTCACTACAATCTGTCTGGCTGTCAATTAAACTCCCTTCTCAGCCAACTCTGAAGTACTAGTGTTCCTAAAGAATCAAGGATGGCTTTACTGCAAATCCCATTGTTCACAGCAGTTCTATGGGGAAATGGGGCTGGGGGTTCCGGTCTTAAAGTGTCACATAAATTCTATAATACAGTTACAATAAATACTTTGTATAAAATATTTTAAAAAATCATACTTCGTCCCCTTAAGCTTCCTTGTCTATCCCTTTCATCTTATTTTGCTCCACTTTTCTGTTTCCTTCTTTGATATTCTTCATAATCTAATACTAATTGTTCTCTTCCTCCCTCACCCCATCCATAACACCTTACAAAGAGTCTAAACCTGAAACTGGATTCTTAACTGAGAACTGTTTGTCCTAAACATAAATTAGTGATTTTAGGGCTTTTTTTTCTCTCTCTCAAAAATGACATTTGAGTGGTGGACAGAGACTTTTGTTCTTTATGTTGTCTAGAGACCAATTAAATGTGTCCCAAACTGCTGAGTGATGTGGCTTTCACTAGCTGGAAGTCTCATTTCAAAACCCCTCAACTCATTATCGTTCGACCTGAACTAGGTTACAACGAGGAGTTTTTCCCCTGGAAAGTAATTTAAGAAATCTAATGAAGTGTGATGTAATGCAGCAATTTATAAAATTTAATTCTGTGTAATTATATGTACACAATATAAATTGATAACTGTGACTGGTACACAAGGGAATTGTAGAGTGTTTTATTTCTAATCTGTCATATAGCACCAGGACAGGACAGAGTCCATTTCAAGAGGATGTAAACATTCAATTTACATTATTTGGACTTCAAATGATAGTTGACTGGGACACAGCGAGCCTACTACTTTTAGGGAGGGTAAAATTTTCAAAAATGCCTAAATTACTTAATCTCTTAAATCCCATTTTTGAGACGTGATTTAGGGACAGATTTACAAAGATATTTAGGTGCCTAAAGATGCAGATAGTCACTAAGGCTACATCAACACTACAGCCTATGTTGGCAAAATTACGTTGCTCGGGGATGTGAATATGCCACTCCCCTGAATGACATAAGTTACACCAACATAAGCGTTTGCATGCACAGTGCTATGTTAGTGGAAGAGCTTCTCTTATGCCACGCATGGAGGTGGGGTTTTTTATGTCAACAGATGAGCTGCAGCAGTGCAGCTGTACCGATACAGCTACAGTGCTGTTCGTATAGACATACCCTTAAGTGAGATTTTCGAAACTGCATAATGCTTAACTCCCATTGATTTCAATGGTATGTTAAATCCCTTAACTGTTTGATTCCAGGCTGTCAATTAGGGGGTTCAGGGTATTACTGTTTTGGTCTGTGGTTTGATTGTAGAATTTTTGTTAAAATGGTGTACTTTAAGGGGTTGGTTGTACTTAATTAAATCACACCTTCAGTAGTAACTCTCTTTAACCAAAGTTTATCATTTAAGAATGTCCCCAGATTTCTTCTTATTAAAATATAAATATTTATCCACAGTTACTACTGTAAACTTTTCCCCAGTTTAACAACACGCCACCACGTGAGATAGGTACATTTTTTTCAAATATCAACAAGATTCTTTTCTGAGCCCAGATAAGAGGACGCAGCTTGCAGGCCCATAACAGTTCATGAATTGCAAACTCTTTCCTTTCCCCCCTCAAAATGTGTAAATACGTCTCCCCTCAGATACTATGTACAAATAAAAGGGGCTTCTCTCTGAACTCTTTAATGACAGAAAACTCCCTCTTGTAATCAGATTCTAATCAGAACCTTCCAAAGATTTCTGATAACTAATTAAAGTATTGTACAGTGACACAGCCTTTACTGAGGCAAAAAAGTGTTTTCTTAGCTTTAAAATGTCTGAAAAAGGGTAAATAGCAATATGTAGAGATAAAGGCAGCAGGAGTGGGTCAAAACTACATTTCATTGTACTATGTTAGAGTACAGCTTAAGTAATAGCATAAACAAATTTCATTCATATTTGAAAATGTATTTTGATTTGATCTTATTCATGGTCCTTTTGTGTTCATTTTAATGGACATTTGCGTAATCTACCTTTACTGACAGAAACCCTCCTACAGACCCCACGTGCCCTGCTCCCAGCTCTCCTCTTCTCATTCTGTAGGTAGAGACAGAGCCCCAAAGGATTTCCAAGGTAACAAGCCTCACTTGAAAGATGTAGAATTGTGGATGAATGGAGTCCTACCAGCTGCTGTAACAGGCAGAGGCTACTACCTTGAAGGCAAACTCCCTGTTCCCTGTTCAACCTCCTCCACTCAATTCCTACAGTGAGACAAAGTGCCCACCTTAAACTCATCATCTGCCTTTCACAGAATTTGCAGGTTGGAGAAATCTTGCCCTTTACAACTACTATGAAGTTGGCACAAGCAGGTAATAAATTAGCTCTCTGTATAGCCCTGACTCTACTCTGCACTGTCATTTATCCTCCTTTACTAACCTCACAAATAAAATTCTAAACTAATCAGTTCCAGCTGAAACACATTTTAGGTTACTCAATGGATTTTGGCTGTGGAGTTGAAAATTATGTTTCAGGAACAGTTGTAGGAACAAAAGTTTGTTTCCAGAAATGATTATGAAAAGCATATAAAAAGGGTGCAAATAAGGGGACCTGAAATTAAGTTTCAATTCACATTTGTGAATGATTTTTTCCATTATTTACACATTTGCAAAACTCCCATTAACTTCAATGGAGTCAAGATTGCATATCAGGTCTCTAGTACTTGCTTTCATGTCATCCTGAGCATATTTAAAATATTTGACATATAGACACTGAAGCTATATTATGAAACTAAAGCCTGTTTGAGGTTAGTCTTTTGAAAAATCATTGATGATTATTCTAATTTGAAGAACTAATCAGTCCAGTAATTGGAGGGCGGGGGGGGGGGTAGCATTTCCTGTCTTGAAAATAAAAGGTGACAGGAATGTCTCACTCTCAATGCATTAATATGCATCATTCTGTGCCTCTATTATGTATTAGTCATTGTAGCATTCATTTATTCAACCCAATTCAAACATTAAAGATTTATATCACCTCTTTGTCTTTATTTCACCTATTCAAGTCAGGTAAGTCACTAAGGTACAAGCTTTGCTGTTAGCTGGATCAACTTAGATTTGCTGTTAATTTATAAAAGCACCAAGATTTCCATCAGATTGCATCATTTTCATTCTACCTTCATTTTCTTACAGCTTGTATCAATGCGAGATATCAGTCTTAATGAATTTTATTTGCATGCTAATAAAATTGAAAAGTAAGCCCATTTTAATTATCTTCTGAGGACTGTCAACCTATTTGTTTATAAAACCAGTGTATTTATTTGTCTTTTGACTTTTCTTTTGTTACTATTTATTGCAAACAATTTGCTGGATTTGAACCTTTCTTCTAACTGCTTATTGTCTGAAAATTGATCACATTTGTTTTTACATTTTTGTTTGCACTTTTTAATTGTTTGGTGAATGGGTTTTACTAATATATTTTGCCCTATGAGTTGTTTGTAAACTTTTCATTGCAAGTTTTAATAATCAAACATCACTGTGCAATCTGTGTAATTTGATGCCACAGTCTAGAGTTGGCAGGGCTGGTGGAACCAGGAGAACGATCTTTTTTCTTGGCAGCGTTTTGTCAGGCGATCGATCTTGATGCATAGGTTTACTAAGGCACCCATGCTGGCAGGCACTACACCCATGCCAGTTCATCTGTAATATTGTTCTTTAGGTTGAGCCACAAATGATAATGCTGGGTGGCCTTGTTCCAGTTGGTGTCTACTACCATTAGGAAAGGTAACAATAACCACTTCAATACCCCATGACCAGAAGGGAAATCCAAGGAGAAATAAGGGAAATAGCAGTATCTGACTCTTTGGCCCAATCATCATCAAGGAAACCTGCTTATGAAAAGCAGCATGTAGACTGTAGCATATAGAAAACAAGAAGAGCATCATGGAGAGCAGCCCCATTCTCCATGGTATTAGTCAAATAAATGTTGATATGAGTTTGATACTCATGCTGGCTGCAGTTGGGCTCTCTTGCTTCTCTGTCAGTTGCTACCAATTTTCCTCTAGTGCTTAGAGCGTGGCATTAGACTCTCGTCGTTCCTCTTGATTTGCTGCTGCTGCTGTTACTAAAGCAGCATCTTCTCTCCCCCTGTAGTAGCCGTTCATGGTCTACAAGTGCCGTCTCTCTCTTGTCCAATGTGTGCCCAGTAGTGATCCACACCTTTGGCTTACTCCACCTGATGAATACATGTTGCAGAAACAAGGACCTCAAATAGATATTCAGATACCCCAGTGACAAAAGCCATACAAGCAGCTACATAGATAAACCCCTCCACCACCACCTTGCAGCTGCTGCTGTGGACATTACTGTGGACATTACTTTCTACTGCTTGCTGGCCCCACAGTTCTTCCTGATGGTAGCAGGGGTGATAGCCCTACTCCCAGTCAGCAGCCTTTTTCAGTTCACATCGGCAGGCATCCAATTAGCAGCAACATCCATGTGAATATATTCCTGTGCGGTGTAGAGAGGATTCCATACAATATGTGGCAAAATGGCCGATGTTGGTATGGTGGGTCCTGCATTTTTCTTGGTGTGTGTGTGTGTGGGGGGGGGCGCTAGGATGCCACCCCTTGCCCCTGGGGTGCCAAGGGCCCAGCTAGTGGCCCAGGAAGGTGGTAGAGGAGGGAAGCAGGGAAGAGGTCTGGGTTTGCTCCTCATTCTGAGCCCCAGCCCCACTCAGTCCCTTTGGGTTTCTTACTCTCTTCCCCCTTGGGTAGGGTTACTCTCAGTCCTCGGTGCTAGGGGAGGGAGTCTCCCTGCCCTGCTGGGGCAGGTCTCCTTTCCTCTGGTTCTCTGGTCTTTCAGTTCTCAGCAACACACCTCCAAAGTCCAGTCCTCTCTCCTTCCTCGCACACACTGTCTGCCTGAAGCAGGGTTTTTTTATTAGGTTCCTGACAGGGCCTTAATTGACTGCAGGTGCTCCAATTAACCTGTAGTAACCTTCCCTAGTCTACAGGGAACCACACATTAATTAGCTGAGGGCTTATATATCTCCCCTCAACCACTCTCCCACCCCAGGATTGGAGTGGACTCCTGGACTACAACCGGGGAGACTAGGTGGATCCCTATGCGCTTGGCTGGTACATGGGGCTCTCCGCCCTTGGCACCCACCGGCGCCTTACTCTGGGAGGTGGAGGCAGCCTTATTCTCAGTCTTTCTTCGAGTGGGTCCTGCGAGAGGGTATCCCCCGCCCGCCCTCACCCCAGGCCCTCCGGATCTCTTCATCAGGCCCCTGCCCCATGAGCCCTCTTGGCCCCCACCCCTTCGTACCCCGAGCCAGCTGCATGCTTTGCAGCCGGTTTGCTTCCGAACCACGCCACGGGACCATCTTTACACTCTCGTGCGTGACACTCTTCATTTCCCCACCCTCGTGTCCTGCCCTGATACCAAGTGGCGGGACCTTCTACCAGCCGCAGAGGGTGAGGGACCCTGGTGGGCCAGTCTGTATTCCATCTTGGTTCCACAGCCTGTCAGGGACATTAGCTGGCGGCTCCTTCATGGAGCCATGAGCACGGGTGTGTACCTGGCGCAGTTCACCCCTCTTACCGCCGCCTACCATTTTTGCGGTGTGAGGGAGACCCTGGCACATGTCTATCTGCAGTGTGCCAGGTTGCCGCCCCTCTTTCAGCTCCTCCAGAACCTCTGGTTGAGCGCACTTCCCAGCACTCAATATGACCACTCTCTCACTGCTCCCTGGCCCTGCTGTATCACAGATGATTGTCCCGAAGTATTGATCCCTGCCCCAATACTTAGCCAAACTGCAAACAATTCCTGTATGTTCTCAGCCTGGAACATGTACAAAATGCCCCTAGTTAGAGCGACTTTTCAGGTGCTTCAGCTTCCACTCTGTCCCATCTAATCTCCCCTGAATGTTGTCCATTCAGATTTGCTGCCTTTTAAAAATAAATGGCTTTCTCATTCTCCTAGTCTCTCTGACTCCCAGCCCCCTCACTCCTAACTCCAAAAGGTCAGTCTATACTGGTTGGCTTGGCAAACATTTCCTGTGTGAATAAAGTGATTTGTCTGCAAACACACACATTCATGAATATATACTTATATTTCCTGATTAAATTATCTTCCTCATATGTTCACCTAGACAATATTGTTACAGAAATGTTCATTGAAAAGTACACACAGAAGTTAAATAAATGTCAAATCCTGATCTAGAAATTGTGAACTAGTTAGTGGGAAAAAATATTCACTAGTGACCCAGACTTAATACTAAATCCTTACAGCACTCAAAAGGGAAACATAAATTAAAGATAATTTATAGAAGGCTAGAGGGCATTTTAAGATTTTTTTCCCCCTCCATCTCCAGGGGGAATTGGATCATGCCATGTAAAGGTGGCTAACCAAGTTGTCTGGTCATGAACTACTATGTCAACAAAATGTCTGAGCATGATGGATGAATGGGACATTCAGATCTGTATCCTGCTGAGTACTATGACCCTCAGAGGTAAAGAACGAGTAGGCAGAGAGCTAGCAATCTTCTAATTAGACAACCCACTGCTTTGGATATATGTGTAATAGAAAGATGCCAGAGGTAAAACTATGATCATTACTAATGCCTGAGCACATTAGGGAGGAAGAAGGCAAAGACAATTTAAAAAGTAATAATGCATTCTACTATGATGCTGATAGATTTCATAGTTTAAGAGATATAGCTAAATTAATTAACTTTCTTGGGAGTGCACCTTATTGAGACAATCCTGCCATCTTCTCACGAAGAAATGCAAAGTAAGGTCCTAAGGTAAGCATCCTTAGGAACACTTCAGAATACAGTCGATCCCTCTTATAATGAAGTCATTTTATTTTAACAACTTTATTCTAAGCGGAGGTTCACACTAATCAAATTTACAATTTACACATTGTGGTAATGAAGCAATTTGGGACTTTCATTCTACTTCACTATAAATAGTTTCAGAGTGCAACATGAGTTCCAAAGTACCATGGAGATCCAAGGATAAAAAGCTCTTTGGAAGTATCAAGTATTATTACTACTTATCTTACATGCGTATCAATATATGTACATTCTTATTAAATAGATAGGGTGAGTTGAATGCATTTGAGTACCACTTAATAACCAGAGCTTTTTTCAGTGTCCGAAATAATGCTGTATTACTAAGGGCTAGACTGTGATTTAAGGTACCACCCAGGTGTAGCCCTGGAATGCATGGATACTCAGAGAGGCACATGTCTGGGCCACAGTTTCTTCACTGCTTATTCCTTGCTGTCAGGGCTAGTAATTTACTACAGGCACAGAGCAGCAGAAAATTCCTACCTCCTGCCCCAAACTGACTCAGCTACTCTGCCCATTGCTTGCCCATCTGCTCCAGGGAGAGAGTAAGCAGGTGAGTAACCTTGCTTACTCTTATGCACCTGGTCCCAAGGTTTAGGTAGATCACAGAGGAGTGTAAGGTGGGGTCTTACTCCATCCTTAAACTTGCACAAGTGTAGTCCAAGTGACAGTCTAGTCTTAAGCTTGTTTAGAAACAGTAAAAAATTCGGTTGTCCACTTTAGCTTAACTAAGAGTTTGGTCCCTACAAAGTAATTATAAAAAGAAATATTTTTAGTTACTTCTGCCAATTGGCTTTCGTTTACCAATAACTCCACGTTGAATCATTCCACTTTACTGCTGCTTAAAATCTTTTCTGAAGGTTTTTGTTCTCCCTCATCAGTAGCACTTTGATGGTAAGATCAAGAACCACCTTGGCACACAGGAAAAAAGAAAAATCGCTTTGAGTGCATTATTGACAAGAATGACTGAGTTACTGGATACATGTCTAATGAGGCTGATTACTGCAATTTCTTGGTATTTTAAAGTTTGTTTTTCTCTCTTCAATGCCCTAAATACTTATGTTTATTTTTTTTATTTTGGCTTTTGAGTGTAATTAGTCATTACTAATATGCAATTAGTACAACACAATGTCAACAGTGATTTGTCCTTGAATGAATGTCTAACTCATTTTTCTTTCTAGACAAAGAATTCATATCAAGTCACAGATACTGTCAAAAAGCTTCAGAATAGTTGTCCTTCACACAAAGTATTTTAATAGATTTTTGTCATTAGCAACAGAAAATATGTTTACAGTAATTACAAAAATTTCTCTTCTCTCAGACAATTCCCTTTTCATGACACAATAGATATTTTAAAATTATACTGTAGTTAATTAAATAGCAGTTAGAGAAAATATTTTCTGGATCCTCTGTTACAAGTCCTACATTAAATAAATCTTCCAGCAATAATTTAGCAAAGTTGTTTCTAAAAAAATTCTAATTTTAACTGCATTTTAAGTAAACAATAAGATGTACCATAAAGTCCATTTGTATGCTTTAATTCCAGAAATTGATCAATCTGATATGGAAAACATATATAAGAATTAGGTATAGAAATTGGGTAGATATAAAGCACATGCTGTCATTACAAGAGGCCAGAGTTCAGTACATATTTGCACACCTACATTTGCTTGCATAATTCCTAGTATTTTGCTTCCAAATGTAGATGCACAACTGCATGCTCACCTAAAGTGTAACTGTCTGCTGTCCTTCACTAAAAAAAAGGCCCCAAACTCAGTAGTTGCAGTTTGTTATTAGCTTTCAGTGTAGATTAGGGGAATGCACATGGTGCCATTATTAGATGATCAAAGAAATTAACATTTTGAATTTCCACAAAACAAAACACATTTTCATAAATCTTTTCATGACAATTTTATCCATTTTTCAACGACCTCTTGCAATTACTCATATTCCCAACCAGGTAACATATATTACCAATGGATAGCCACTTGCCCCCAAATTGGTGTATATACCTTTGCACTTCCTTATATCTGCCAGGAATGAAAACAGACGTGTCGGAAATGTTCTTATGGAGTATAATCCTGGCCCCATTGAAGTTAATGATAGAAACAGAGATACTAGAAAACTAATGAAAAAGCCTTTTCTTGGAAGATTTCCAGTCCAAATTTCATGAATTCAAGTATCCAAACATTTGAATGCTTATCCAAATAGATTTTCTGAATCAATTCAGCTTCATCTACTATTAATATTATATGAAATTACCAAAACTCCTCCAGTAGTACGTATGTAGTTATGTCCACAGCTCTCCTCGATACTTGTATATGACACAGTGGTCTAAAACCGAGTGATAAAAATCCTGTATTTCCTAAAACCTTAAACACATTTTTAAAAGAAATATATGCTCACTCTTTATCATTTCAACATTCTATGCAAGATAAATTGAAACTGCTCATTGACCCTCATTTACTTTTTCTATGTAATAAAATGTTTTGGAAAAAATGAGGAAATTAAGCAGAATTCAACAGAAAATAGACTCACCATCTCTTCGATTAAGCCTTGCAAAGCCAGGGCTATGACTGCTAGACAGCTCTGATGAACTGCTGAATGAAGATTGAGACAAGGCAGACACCAGCTGATCATCACAATTATCTGTCAGGAAAAAACATCACGTTCAGGTTAATGCACTGAACACTGCTTACTGAAAATTATAACCAAGAACCAACACTGGAAAAAATATCTGAATTGGCCTTTTATTTGAGGAAGCACGTTCCAGAATATTTGTCTTAGGGTCTATTATATGTACCAGATTAGTACTGAGCTGGCACTTTTTATCTCACCAATATTTCATCAGATTACCAGGGTATAATTTCCTATATTCTCTGACTCCTTATATTCCCCAAATTCTAACCTAACTTCAGAGACAGACTTGATAAATGGTTCACAGCTCACTAGCTACTATATACAGGGATAGGTACTGACACCTGCCAGTCCTGCTTTAGCTTGAGCAGCATGAAGCTTTTACCTGAGCACCCGCTCTATATTTCTCTAGGTCTTGAATAAAATCACATTACATCCAATTACTATGTCAAAAAAAAAAGTGCTACGTTAAGATGGATGCCAGAAAGGATGGTACCTAGAGTTTGCCAATCGTATGTGTGTTTGATGTAGAAGCAACATGAAATCACGGTTAGATAATTATTAGAATGTGAGTCTCAACTTCATACAGAAAGAAACCACAGTGTTTCAGATAAGAGAATTAACTGCAGTTCACAATCAATGGTGCATAAGTAAGCAGATTCTAATCAATATTTTGGATGTTAAGTCCCTCTCCCTCTCAATTACTATATAGGACATGTGTTCATTCTCCATTTATATTGCAAAATATAAATTGAGAATCAATACCTGTTCTA
Organism: Macrochelys suwanniensis; assembly: GCA_033296515.1. Taxonomy (NCBI): domain Eukaryota; kingdom Metazoa; phylum Chordata; order Testudines; family Chelydridae; genus Macrochelys; species Macrochelys suwanniensis. The sequence continues at coordinate 47,834,790 of CM065780.1, forward strand.
GTTTTATCTGAAGGAGGACTGACTTAAAACATACAAAAAGTGTAAGCAAGCCATTTCCTGACTATGCTTTGCTGGTATTGTTGCTTAGAAAAAGAGGAGAAATTATGTAAACAATCACTCTTTGAGATGTGGCCTATATATCTGAAACCCTTACTGGGATCATGAGCATCTTCTAGATGCCAACAAGAAAAGGAGGGTCACTAATAATTCCCACTCCTATCAAGAGATGTGATCATCCAACTGCAATTAAAACTAGAGGAAGACAGATGAGTCTAAGATAGGTTTTTTTTTTTAAGTGAGAGAGCTAATACTATGTATGAAGGACTAAAGAAATAATTATCTATTTCTAAGGAATAATTGTTTGTATTGCCAATTAGTAGTGGTTCTTTTGTACCAAATGTATAGTCTTGACGAGTAATTTTTAAGACATTCTCTTAAGAGGTGCTGACCATATCTGCCAAGGAGATGAATTCACTCAACTCCCAGAATCTTCACTAGACACAATTAGCATACTGCATGTCTGCAGCCAAAATGAGTAACACTACAAATACTGAGAAAATACAGTGTGCCACATAGAAACACCTAGTTACAGCACACATGGGGCTACAGCCTTTTGATGCTGAAGTCCTTACTTGTGCCAAGCTTTCATTTATTTCAATCAGAATTTTGAAAGCAGGATCGGACTTAGTCATTTATTTGTATTGTTTTTCTGTGTGGGATAGACACCCACAATAATATGACATGCAAAATTATACAACTGTATATACTAGGGCTGTCAAGCAATTTAAAAAATTAATCACACTGTTAAACAATAATAGAATACCATTTATTTAAATATTTTTAGATATTTTCTACATTTTAAAATATATTTATTTCAATTACAACACTGAATACAAAGTGTACAGTGCTCAGTTTATATTTATTTTTATTACAAGTATTTGCACTGTAAAAAACAAAAGAAATAGTATTTTTCAATTCGCCTACTACAAGTACTGTAATGCAATTTCTATCATGAAAGTTGAACTTAGAAATGTAGAATTATGTACAAAAATAACTGCATTCAAAAATGAAAACAACGTAAAACTTTAGAGCCTACAAGTCCACTCAGTCCTACTTCAGACAATTGCTCAGACAAACAAGTTTGTTTACATTTGCAGGAGATAATGCTGTCTGCTTCTTGTTTACAATGTTACCTGAAAGTGAAAACAGGCATTTGCATGTCACTGTTGTAGCCGGCATTGCAAGATATTTTTGTGCCAGATGCGCTAAAGATTCATATGTCCCTTCATGCTTCCACCACCATTCCAGAGGACATGCGTCCATGCTGATGATGAGTTATGTTTGATAACGATCCAAAGCAGAGCGGACAGACACATGTTCATTTTCATCATCTGAGTCAGATGCCACCAGCAGAAGGTTGATTTTCTATTTTGGTGGCTTGGGTTCTGTAGTTTAAGCATTGGAGTGTTGCTCTTTTAAGGCTTCTAAAAGCATGCTCCATACCTTGAACCTCTCAGATTTGGGATGGCACTTCAGATTCTTAAACCTTGGATCGAGTGCTGTAGCTATTTTTAGAAATCTCACATTGGTACTTACTTTGTGTTTTGTCGAATCTGCTGTGAAAGTGTTCTTAAAATGAACGTGCTGGGTCATCATCCGAGACTGCTATAACATGACATATATGGCAGAATGTTGATAAAACAGAACAGGAGACAAACAATTCTCCCTCAAGTAGTTCAGTCACAAATTTAATCAACACATTTTTTTTAACAAGCATCATCAGCATGGAAGCATGTCTTCTCGAATGGTGGCCAAAGCATGAAGGGGCATACAAATGTTTAGCATATCTGACATGTAAATATCTTGCAACACCGGCTACAAAAGTGCCATGCGAACGCCTGTTCTCACTTTCTGGTGACGTAAATAAGAAGCAGTCAGCAGCATCTCCTGTAAATGTAAACAAACTTGTTCATCTTAGTGACTGGCTGAACAAGTAGTAGGACTGAGTGGACTTGTAGGCTCTAAAGTTTTACATTGTTTTGTTTTTGAGTGAAGTTATGTAACAAAAAAATCTATATTTGTAAGTTATCACTGCTCTACAGCTAAAATGCTTCTGAAATAAATGTAGTCAAACTTTACTAATTCTGGGTCACTGCGAACGAAAATGATGCTTAAAATTGTTGATTGGCTCTAGTTTTCAAGACATGCTATTGGGTCAGTATATACGACCCTTGACTTGGGAATGGCGGAGGATAAGTGAGTTATAAAGGGAAGGGATCTCAATTTAAACCAGAAATGACTAAAATACATCTTTGACTGGATCTATGAATACATCTATGACTGGGTTTGGACAGTACTTGCTTTTTAGGCAAAACAATGAATGATGCAATCTGAAGCTGGTATTGCATCATACATGATATGAATTGCATCATGTTATCGCTAGAAGTCATGGATGATGCAATCATAACGAAGCTTACATCACTCTGCTGAACAAATTGCCCTATATCAGCTCTAGAAATCATACAGTGTCGTGCTCTCTTATTTGTCAGTGTTTGATTTTGCAAAGGGACACATTTCTGTTTAGCCAAAGTGAGCAGAGATGCCTCGTACTTGTGTGAAAAGTGCAGATAACTTCTGCTATGTTTGTGATGAAGTGACTTTTGCATTCCAAAAGCGCAGTATAACCACTATGGTTAAGAAAGCCTATCACCTTTCTTTTGGCTGCAAAATTGGAGATCAGGACAAGAGGTGGGCCCCACACAGAGGCTGCAACACTTGTGCAACAAATCTTCGCCAGTGGTTGAACAGGAAAAGGAAATCTATGCGTTTTGCAGTGCCAATGATTTGGAGAGAGCCAAGAGATCATACCAGCAATTGTTACTTCTGCATGGTGCCTCCAGTTGGAAAAGGTGTGTCAAAGAAGAAAAAGTGGACTGTGCATTATCCAAACATTCCATCAGCTATACACCCAGTACCCCACGGAGAAGGACTGCTGGTTCCTGATGCACCAGAATCATTCTCACTTGAGTCAGACGAGGAAGAGGAAGAGGATGAAACTTCTGGTCCTGAACCATCAATGTCACAGGACCCACATTTTCTCCCATCCTCCTCCTCTGAACCACACCTCATAACACAAGGTGAACTGGATGACCTCGTCAGGGATTTGGAACTACCCAAGAGTAAGGCAGAGCTTTTGGGCTCCAGACTACAGCAGTGGAATCTCCTGGCAGGTGATGGTAGGGTTTCCATGTTCCATGACCGTCAAAAGGATCTTGTCCCATTCTTCTTCATGGAAGGTGATCTTGTAGCCTGCAACAACATCGATGGTGTGATGGCAGCCCTCAACATCGTTCACGATCCAGATGAGTGGAGACTGTTCACTGATTCATCAAAGACGAGTCTTAAAGCTGTTTTACTGCATAATGGCAATGTTTTGCCATCAATTCCAGTTGGTCATGCAGTCCATATGAAGGAAACCTATGACAACATGAAACAACTTTTGAGGTGCATAAACTATGACCAACATCAGTGGCAGCTTTGTGGCAATTTGAAGGTTGTTGCTCTCTTGCTTGGTCTGCAGACTGGATACACAAAGTACTGCTGTTTTCTCTGTGAATGGGATAGTCGTGCAAGAGATTCCCACTACATCAAGAAAGATTGGCCACTCCGACAGTCATTGGAGCCTGGGAGGAAAAGTGTTCAGCATCCACCACTTGTTGAATCAAGGAAGATTTTGTTACCACCCTTACACATGAAGCTGGATCTGTTGAAGAACTTTGTCAAGGCCATTGACAAAACACAAGCAGCTTTCAAGTACCTCAGTGGAAAATTTCCAAGGTTAAGTGAAGCTAAGATAAAGGAAGGTGTCTTTGTTGGTCCTGAGATTCGTGAACTTCTTCGAGATGATGCATTTGACCATGCACTGCGTGGCAAGGGAAAAAAGGCATGGAAAGCCTTCCAGTTAGTGGCACTAAATTTTCTCAGAAACAACAAGGCAGACAACTACAGGTTGTTGGTGGAAAACCTCCTCAAGGCATACAAAAGCCTTGGTTGCAACATGTCACTAAAGATACATTTTTTGCACTCTCAGCTAGATTTTTTTCCACCGAACTGCGGAGCAGTGAGCGACGAGCACGGCGAGCGATTTCACCAGGACATTGCAACAATGGAGAAATGCTATCAGGGCAAATGGAGCCCATCAGTGCTTCCAGACTATTGCTGGACAGTGACAAGAGATGCTCCATTTAATGAATACAAGAGACAAGCCAAGAAGCGCCGAGTAGACACTGAATAGGACTAAACTATGGACATAATAGTTTTTTTGCCTTTTGTTTCATAATCAATTTTATTTATATAACCCCTTTGCTGATTTTTAAAGTGTTACATAAACAGGACAGGTGAAATAGTATCATGTAAAGCAACCATAAACACATGAAAAGACCTAGGTTTACAATTTATGATTAAAACTCTACTATCTACACAATATACATAGACATAAAATGTAAAAACTTAAATATCTTAGAAACAGTAGCCAATCAGTTGTTTTAATTGTCATATTTGAATTCAGCACATCAAAATACATACTAAATAGCACATTTTATCTCTGAAGCAGACGACTTCTCCAAAATTGTAGACCAGTGTTACACATTCACAATAAAGAGATTGCACTGATTTCACTTTCACTTGTGATGGGGCAAGGCCAGAGGGCTATAGGAAAGTGGTAAGGAACCAGTATGTTAGCCCCAGGCTAAACAAATCCCTGAGACCTTATGGCAGTTGCTCCAGGTTAATCAAGACACCTGGGACCAATTAAGAACTTTCCAGAAGGCAGGGAGGTTGATTGAGACACCTGCAGCCAATCAGGGGCTGGCTGAAACTAGTCAAAAGCTTCCCAGTGAGTCAGTGAGGGGCGCATGTCAGGAGCTGCGGAAGGAGGTTGCGTGTGAGGAGCTGGGAGCAAGAGGCACTAGGAGCTGCGAGTAAGAGGGCGTACTGCTGGAAGATCCTGTGGTGAGGATAAAGAAGGTGTTGGGAGGAGTCCATGGGGAAGTAGCCCAGGGAGTTGTAGCTGTTGTGCAGTTGTTCCAGGAGGCACTCTAAACAGCTGCAGTCCACAGGGCCCTGGGCTGGAACCCAGAGTAGAGGGCAGGCCCGGGTTCCCCCCAAAACTCCCAACTCCTGATCAGACACAGGAGGAATTTGACTGTGGGTTCTACCAGAGGGGAAGATCTCTGAGGTGATCAAAATCCGCCAATAAGCGCAGGACTCACCAAGGTAGAGGAGGAACTTTGTCACAATATATACACACACACGTCCATGTATGAGGGCTAAAAACTTGTTTCCACTGTCATGTATGTTTGTTGGGCAAAATTTTTAATCAAATAGTAAATTCACCAAAACTGTGGTTTTGGTGCAACTGAATCTATTTGCAAATTCAGCAAATAGTTTTTGCTGGACAAAAAATAAGATTTTTTCCCCTTAAAAACAAATTATATCATGTGTGTGCGCAGAATAATTCCCTCAAGGTAGCTCCAGAGTGCCTGTTGTTCAGGTTTTGGAGAGGGAGAAAATGTAGATGAAAGGAACCTCTGCTCCCTGCTGAAGGTGAATGAGGCAATCATAGCTGTGATGAGGTGATAGGGTATTGGCTTTTTGGCAAACATCACCATAGTGTTGATATCGAAACAGGAATTCCTGGAGCCATTGAGGAGGTCATGAGGGTTGCCAAGTTGCCTTTGGATCCTATCTTCACATCTCTGAATTCTTTGCCATGCCAAAGTGTCCTTGTTCCCTGCAGTCTTGGCATTGGCCAGATGCCCAGTATTGATTCTTCTTCATATTGGAGAAGCGGGGACACACCTGGTCATCTTGCATGGGTTGAAGCAATGAGGAAGGGACTGGTAATGTGGAGACTAGAGCTGGCAGGAGCTGGGAGAACCATGTTTTTTAATGGAAGTCTTTGGTCAGGTGGTTGTCGATCTTGATGCATAGGTCAATTAAAGCATCCAGCTGAACGGGCATTCCACCCATGCCAATTATTATCTTTTAGGTAGAGTCAGAAATGATAATGCTGGGCGGTTTTGTTCCACTCGGTGTCTATTACCAAGTGTCAGAACTCCACTGCATATTTAGCAACTGGCCAGTGTCCCTGCCACAACACCTGAAGTGGATCATTGAAGCCATAGTCTAACAACGTCCTCAAATTTTCTCATAAGTGGACTGGATTTCTCCTGGAGTGAAGACGCCCAAGCCAGAGCCTCCCCAGTAAGCAGGATACTAATCAATCCCACCCTGGCTTCATCAGTGGGATACGACCATGGGCATGGCAGAAATAGGAGCCAACACTGATCGGAATCCACAAAATTTGTCACAATCACCATTTAACTTATCAGTTAATGGGTGCTTGGGTTTGTGGGGAGGAGGGTTTGGAGCTGAAGGTGGCATGCCTTGAGCTTGCATAACCACATTCTCTGTAGGGTACCAACCTGGGCCTGCAAGGTCTGTAGGACTCCCACTATCTTCATCAGAGATATTGGCCTTTGTAGGATCCATACTTGCCATGTCAGCTTTTTGTTTTTGTTGGAGCTGCTTAAACTGTTACGTGATGGGGACATAGGCAGTGGTGACCAGTGGTTGGAGCAGGAGTCATGCCCAATGGTCAGAGCAGGAGTCAATAGCCTGGAATCAGAGCCCAGGGTTGGAACTAGAGTCAGAAGCCAGATGCCAGAGCCAAGGGGCAGAACCAAAGTCAGAGGTCAGGAATTGGAGGCAATGATCATAACTGGATTACTTGTAGTGAGGAAAGACAAAAGCAAGGCTGGGCCAAAGGAAGGAGTAGGGCTGGATCCAAGGTTGGAAGAAAGAAGAAGTAAGCGGAGAACAAGCAGGGACAGGAGCTATTGCAGTGTGGGAGAACATTTGAGCAGCCATTGAACTACTGCTGCTGCTGCTAGGCTTAAGGGCATGTCTGCTCGCTCTTCGAACCAACCAGGTAGTGTAGCCAGTCAGGCAGACTACTACAAAGTCAGCTGCACTAGTTAGGTTACCTGGAGACTTGCTCTGATGCAGACCCTGATTCCTGACAGCATGTAACTTCTACAGAAAACTCAGCCCTATCTGGCTCAGAAAAATGGTCCTCAGCACTGTAGAAACCATATCCCTTTAGTGCAGTGGTGCCCAAACATTTCCTCTCGCTCCCTCCCTTACCTGTAATGGAATGTGTTTGCACCCCACCCCGGGTCAAGAACAGAGCCCAGGCCCCTCTGCGGCCCTAGATGTTCCTCTGCACCCTCCTAGGGGGTGCATTCCACTGTTTGGGAACCACTGCTTTAGTGGAAGAAAAATCACATTGGCTGTGGACAGGTGAGTCAGCTGCCTCTTAAATGTCTGTCTTCTGATTACATTATTCATTAGGTGCCCTTCATCTGTAGAAACCACTGAGAATATTCAGCAGTGCTATTTTATTCTATTTAGAAGATCTAATAAGAGCTTTACTTTGATATCTGCACAATGCCCTACATGCACAATGTTCTATATGTGACATTCCCATCCATGCTCATTAAGTATATACACCTATATATTGTGCATTGTATTATATTTATATCCTGTCTGTCTCTTTCTCTCTCTCTCTCTCTATATATATATATATTAGACACACACACAGATAGCTGAATATACATAAGCTATTATTCAAAAATACAATACTGTAAGACAAAAATGGTTTGTCTCGTACAATGTATTGACTGAAGAGAAATGAGCCAATTACTGTAAATACATCTATTGGTAATCATACATTTATTGTACAGCAGCTGTGGGCAGGGCCAGCTCTAACCTTTTTGCTGCCCCAAGCAAAAAAAAAAGTGAGCGCCGGCCCTCCGAAACAACCCCCTGTCCCCCGAGCCACCCTGCTGAAACAACCCCCCTCCCCCATGCCCCGCTGAGCCGAAACAACCATCCCTCCCCCGAGCCCTGCCAAAACAACCCCCCTCCCCTCCCCCGAGCCCCGTGCTGCCGAAACAACCCCTCCTCCGCTCCCCTCCCCTCCCCCGAACCCCCCTGCCGAAACAACCCCCCTTCCCCACCCCTCCCAAACAACCGCCCCCCTTCCCCAGCCCAGCGCCGCCCCGCGCCACCGAGCTGAAACAACCGACCCCTCCCCCAAGCCCCGCACCGCCGAGCTGAAACAACCCCCCTTCCTTCTCCTCTCCCAAGCCCCACGCCGCCCTACCAAAACAACTCCCCGTCCCCTCTCCCAAGCTCCATGCTGCCACTGAAGTAAAAAAAACACCCAAAACCCCGAGCGCCACCGCCGAAGGAAAGAAAAAAGCAAACAAACCTCAAGCGTTGCCCCTTGCAAGGTGCCGCCCCAAGCACGTGCTTGGTTGGTTGGTGCCTGGAGCCAGCCCTGGCTGTGGGGAATTTTTCTAGGAATGAAACCTGATACTGCCTTATTCTCTATAGCTTATCAAACCTAGAAAATACTGAGGTTCCGGAGTTGCTATTCATTTTAACCCAAAATTTAGTAAGGACTCCTGAATTAAATCCAAAACACAGCTTGCAAGAGTTGATAATGGTCAGATGGTCTGTATTGAGTTGCTCATTACATTTAATAAAAGATATTGCACACACATCATTTTCATTTGCTAGTTTTAGAACTGAAATACATATTACTTGCATGAAAAATTTGCTTAGTTTCAATGTAGGTTCCGTGGCTACTATTCATTACTTCTGTAGGGTCTGGTGAAAAAGCCACTTTGTAATGTCTTACAAGAATACTCCTCCACATTGACTATCGCCTCCTGCACCAGCTTCTTTTTTTCCATACTCCAGTGGTGAAACAAAAGTCTGTGTAAGATAAGGCCTTCTTGCCAGCCACTTCCAGATTGATGCAAATAAAAAATGATGTACCTAGGGAATATATTTTCAGCTAGGCTGTAAACTGATCAGTTTTATAACCATATTACTTTACTCTTGATTTACAGGAGTCTAAATGAGAGGTGAGGTAAACCTTAAGTTTAGTCATTGCAAGTAAGAACACAGATATAAGGGGAAAGAGAATAGTCAAGTAAAATTCTGGGACTGCTTTAATCTATGAATACATCTTGTTGGTAAAAACAAGGTTTAGGGAATGACAATTGTAGTGAACGGGGGTGTTAATGCAGGGCAATTAAGGTGAACAAGGAAGTCAGAAAAGAACCAAAAAAGTCAGAGCAGTCATTAACAAAGTTCAAGGCCCCAACTGACTGATTATCATAGGTGCTAAGAAAATGCAGCTATCATTGACTTAACTGGAGTAGTAGGTGCACACTCTGAAAAATCAAGTCACAAACTTTCAAAACAGTTCTCAAACCTGCCCCCAATTTTTCACCTACAATGTTATGTACATAATCATCTGCAGCCACAATTAATTAGGACTTAAAATGATAATTAGATGATGAATAAATTACTTTAAGTGGCAAAATAGTGTAAATTTCATTGATATGATATTCATTACATGTCCAAAACAAGGATAAATTACACCAATTTTGTATTCAGTAGGGACCCAATTCTGCCTCTGATATAAATAGGCATAGCTCCTCCCATTTGGCCTTATACTGACCTTACATTGCTGTCACATTAATATAACTCTATTGACTTCAATAACGTTACTCTTGATTCACAGTAATGTGAGATAGAAATCTGACCCAACAGGAGCTATGCCCACTTTGCTTAAACTCACTTGGCCCTGGGAGTGTTGGAGATGGTGATTCATAAGTTAATGGGGGAGTACTGGGACTTGTTTAGTATGCCAATCACTATTCATTTATATTACAGTAGCATTCAGAATCCCCCAGTTAGGATCAGAGTTGGCCCCATGTGTTGGGTTTTGTTCAAACGGATTAACAGCCAGTCCATGCCCAGGAGAGCTCACAATCTAACTGAACACCTGGCATTGGAGTTACACATAGTTTGTACAACACCTGAAAGCCAAATCAGTGAAAGTTACACTATTATCAGTATTCTACCCATGGACATCTGTTTTCTGACCAATTTTCCCTGACATATAAATTATAATAGAGTTTATATTACCATCGAATTTGGCCTAGAACTTTCTATGGGAGTTTCATTCACATACTCTAGACTGAATACGTACAGATGTATATCTTCAAGAGGACTCTCTTTACACCAGTTAAAAATAAGAGAAAAATTGAACCATATTTAATATAAATCAACTTTGCGATTCTGTTAAATTCTTGAGATAAATAGTCTAATTTGTTAAACAATATTCAACGATATCAACGAATATTGGTATCAATATTCAACTATACCAGATGCATAACTGCATACCCACAGTTTCTGTATTATTCGGTATTATTCACACACATCTGGCATTGAATAAATCCTACATGAAGAAAGAATGTGCGTTTGATGAAACACTAGAATATTGTGATGTTGATGTTTGAACCTTGGTTTGGAGACACATACAGACTTTCACATCTCAGGCCTACAGTATGAACAGGTTGCAGACCTAGCACAATCAGTCTCCAGAGAGGTAGTAGGAGAAGATATGCAGTTGGTTGTGGTACCAGTACTGCCAGGTGCTGATGGAGCAATATGCTGACTTTAGTCATAATAGCAGCTATTTAAAAACCAGATGTCTGAAAATGAGACGATCAAAGAGAGACAGGAGTGAACAGTGCATGTTGTGGGGGGAAAGTTGAAATACAATTAAAAATAAAAACCCTGAAGCTACAAGACGTAAGCAGAGGAGAGCGTATATATTAGCAGACAAATAATATCCGCGCCGTCCATCACATTGCACAGTTCATTCCAGTAATCTAAAGCCTTGTCCTTCAGTATACCATAATGTCAGTGCAGATTTAGTATAATCAAGTGCTGCATATGCAAAATAGTCTCGTTTATTCCCCTCCACAACTTTAAAATACTAATGGTATGCTACCTTTGAGAATTTCAACATGCACCTTCCAAGTAAACTAATGTCAACTCACAGACAGCATTTGTACTGCCATGTCCTAGAATCGTAGAACCACAGGGTTCGAAGGGACCACAAGGGTCATCTAGTCTAGCCCCCAGCCAAGATGCAGGATTTGTTGTGTCTAAACCATCCAAGACCGGTGGCTATCCAGCCTCCTTTTGAAAACCTTCAGTGAAGGAGCTTCCACAACCTTCCTAAGCAGTTTGTTCAGTTGTCCTACTTTATTTACAGTTAGGAAGTTTCTCATCCTTTACATGGATCAGTTAAACATGAATAGCATGTCACATTGTAAAGCAACTATTGTAGTCTTGTTTATAACATTATGTTTTATGTATTTGGATAGTGTCTTTGACCCCAAGTGCTGATTAAGGGGTGCTTGAAGAAGACAGCACTCAGACAAAAACAAGTTAAAAACTGTGACAGCTCGCTTCAGGATATTGTTAGTGCCCATTTCAACTTTTATGCATTAAAAAAAACCCCACAATCTCATTTATATTGAGCTCTTTCCCCAATACATTCTTTCCCCTGTATCATCAAGAATATGTATGAGGCATTAATCTCACTGATTTCAGAGGGAATCATCAACTAGAATCCTGTGTATCACTGTAAAAACCTCAGGTCAAAGTTTTCAGTCATCCTTAACCCACCCCTCAATATTGGCTTCCCAAATTTTGCATGGGCACATATTTAGATATGCGTTTACATTAAGAGCACAAATGCTGGAGTTTGGCACCTAATTACCACAATTGCATATGCAAAATGTTTGATGGCACAAAAAGCCTCTGCTCTTGTGCATGTGTGCAGAGGTTTGGGTGCAACAGCAGTCCACAGGATAGATCTGGTGCTGTAATAAGCCTTCCCAAAGCAGAGAAGAAGAGGCAGGAAGGGTGAAGTTAAGGTCACTGATCCACCTTCCTTTCATAAATGGCTGAGTAGCAGATGCTGTACAGAGGAGCAGTGCATGCAGTACCCTAGCACAATAGCTGCACTCCTATTTACACTTCCTCTCCACCATGGGCTGTGGATTTAAACCATTATTGAGCCATGTGGCTTTTAAATCATTCATCACCCTATTACTCTTAAGCTTAATTAACTTTTGGAGTCTCTGCCATTTTCAACATCCCGGTGATACCCAGGCCTCCCTGGAATTAAACATAAGCACCATTTCACTTAGTAAAACTCATACATATTTTAATGGTGGTCATTCTATCTTAGGTCCATATGCTGCCTTCAAATGACATTTGGAAGGCGCTCTGAAATGAATGGAAAGCATGAGACATGCACATTAATTTACAGCAACCTACCTGCTCCACCACCACCCTGTACTCGTTTGCTGGGAAGTATCATAGGCAGGGCTGGAAAATGGGGATAACACTTAAAATTGCTTTGTAAAACAAACATTCTGGTTGCCACATACTTCCCATTATAAAAACTCATTTTCAGTTGCTTATAACTTTTCAAATGTTAACCATTCAGGCTGAAATTTTCAATGCAGATATCTGCCTGAGGCTGCTTTTGTTTGGTTTTGATTTTGTTTTTTTGAAAATTTCAGCCAAAACGGTATAGCCGTTTCCAAGAACCAAGGAAAATACATTTTTTTGCCAATGTTAAAAAATTCTAGTGACTTTTCTTTGAACTGCTCTAGTGCCCCCTAGACTTAACATTTGGCAAGAGGTAGCTTTTTTGACAGGGATATGCCTTTTGCCAACTTCGAGGAAATCTACCAATAATTTGGCCAAATTAAAAGCTTTTGAAAAATTGCTATTAGCACATGCTTAATAGGGGCTTATTCTATTGTAGCAGCTAAATTCCCTAAATATTCTATCTGCGCTGGGCATGCTCCAGCCACTCAGCTCTTACTTGTGAGCAGACTGTACATGTGCCATGCCCACAGAATGGTTGAGCATGTTCCATCCCCTCACAGCCCAGGGCTACAGGGACAAACATGTACTTTTCCTGTAATAGCTGTTCCCAGCTGTTCTGTGCCAGATACTGGAACTGAGAGAAAAGAGGGTCTCTCTCTCCTCTGCTCTTAATGATACCCCTGCTGGCATCCAGGCAGCATGGAAGAGGAAGCTGCTTAATTCAAATGCAGAGGGCACAAAAGCCAGACAAGGGAAAGAGAAAGGAGTAGATTGGACAAGGAATCTGGTGGGGCTGGAGTAGGGAGAGAAACTGTGACTGGCTGGGCAAGGAGACACTGTGACTCATTGGGAAAGGAGACAAGGAGCCAGTGTCAGAAACAGGGATGGGGACCACTGTTCCCTCTACGCTGTGTGCGTGTACGTGCGCACACAGATCCTAAACCCCGTGCACACGGCAAAACACCATGCGCACAAAAATTTGCACAGAAGCACAATTCGCATAGAAGATTTTTTTGCGCACACGGCCTGTCAAAAATTTGCACAGCAGAAATTTTTTGCGCACACGGCCTGTCAAAAATTAGAGGGAACATTGGTGGGGACTGGAAGCTAGTTGGCTGTGGAGGAATACAGATATGATGAGAAGCTGGAGAGTACAGGGGAGACTGGAACGGCCTGGGAAAGGAGACTGGGACTAAGAACCAGTGTTGGGGAGAATGGAGGTGACAAGGAGGGGTGACAGATCTGACAAGAAGGTGTGTGGAGGAGTGGAAGGGAACTAGGATTGGCTGGGTAAAGAGACTAGGACAAGGAACCAGGGATTGTAGGGACTGTGGCAAGGATGTGAGAGAGAGAGATTGAGATTGAGATGGCGGGGGCAGGACTGGAACTGGCTGGGAAAGGAAACTGGGACTGAGATGAGAAAACTGAAGAGAGGGGATTGGGACAAAGTTTGCAAGGAGAATGGAACTGGGATAAGGAGCCAGGAGTGAGGAAGAGACAGGGCAGAAAGGGCTGTGTCTGCTAGAGTACACTCCCTCCCAGAGCCTAGAATGGAAACCAAGATTTCTGAGCATCACAATTCATCTGCTGTCAGCAAATATCTATGACACCTACTGGCCAAGCGTGTGTCCCATCCCTCTCTAGTGCTTGTCCACATGCAGGATGATGACAACATATTACTGCAGTCTGTGACTCCATTTGCTCAAGTGGCAGAGGTCTGTATAGTGAATCTAAAGGTTCCAATCCTGCTGATAACCAATGTGGATGTTGATATGATGCCGCAGGGTGGAATTTCTGGTTTTTCAGTTTACTTTATTAAAACCCTCTGAAATTATTCCCCCAAAAGCTATGATAAAAGAACATTCAGACATGTAATCATGTAACTAAAGACTGTCATAATGCATACAGACAAAGGGGCCCAAAAAGGTCTCCGAGACTGTTTCCTATGGTTAAATACAGGGGGGAAAGGCATATTATAGTTTGGAGTAAAAGTTATCTATTTGTTTTTAGGAAAACTTAAAGGCCACCATCAACACCAAATCTAAATCGTAACTAGGTGGAATATGTGGAAAGGGCTCAGAATCTGGTCCATTATCTCTCTCTCTCCCTCTCTCTTTCCCCACTTTCTTTAGGTCTGAGATTGAAAGACTGCGTTTAATTTATCCTGGCCCCCCATTCTGTAGTTGAAGGGAAATGCCTCATTTGGTATCTGTTGCCCTGCAACTCTTATGCAGTAAAGTATTACGATGAAGCATTCAATAAGATATAAATTCATCTTTTCAAAAATAATCATGCAAATGATCACACATTCCAATATAAATGCATAATTCTGTATTGTTAGTAACATTGGGAGGTATCCTTTAAAAAGTATTTTCCATTTTTAATATTTTTTCTCTTTGCTTTACTAGGTGACCATCTTAATTTTGAACCATGCTGACAGGTGGAAGAAAATGTGTCAAAAACAACCACCAGTTGTTTTATTAGCCTGTAACATAATGAAATGAAGGAACTGCCTGGTCTTTGGAATTGTCATGGGGAAGGACGGGGGACCAAGGACCAACACCTATCTCCATTGTTGCTTCCATAGGAGACCGTCTGAATCAGCCCTTTCCCTGCTGTCCTGTCCATGCCTCCTTTTCAGCTAGTGACATCCACTTTGGGGCTATTTGGCCTGCCTGAGGGCAACAGTGTAGCGAGAGAGGAGGCTTAGTATTGAATCTGACTCCTAAATTTTTAACTGAAATAGAAACAGATCAATGTCCTTTGAAGGCAATAAAAGTCCTTCCATTGAGCTCAATGGTTGCTGGGTCAAGCCCATATTTTTGTAGTTTTAAAATTGTGACCTTACGGTAGATTGCTTGGTGTCTGACCTCAGCAGTTAAAGATGGAATATGAATCAATCACACAATAGGACAGAATATAATTGTCATTTGATGGGAAAATGCACAGATTTCCTATCAAATACTAGT
Organism: Macrochelys suwanniensis; assembly: GCA_033296515.1. NCBI lineage: Eukaryota > Metazoa > Chordata > Testudines > Chelydridae > Macrochelys > Macrochelys suwanniensis. The sequence continues at coordinate 47,850,098 of CM065780.1, forward strand.
TATTCACTTTAAAGGTGCACAGTGGTAGCTATTAAACTTGCTGACTATCTTAGATAAACAAGTATTTTGCAGATAGATAACCTCTATATCAGAAGTATTCAAGGTATTTTCTATGGTAAATATAGGAAAGTAGAAGGGCATACTGCCGGCATGAGATAAAGTTATCTGTTTGTCTTTGGGAAAACTTAAAAGGCAACCACTAGTCTATATCAAATCCAAATCATACCTAGCAGGAACACGTAGAATGAATAATAAAATAGCAACAGAATCTGAAACTTGTGGATCTTGTTTTTCAGTAGTACCTACTCAGTTTGCTTCAATGTAGCTTAGTTTACACATCTCTTTTTAAACGTATTTTCAGTAAGTTAACATGCTGATTGGTGAAACTTTTAATATGAATACGTGATAACGTTATTTATCTTTAGCTATTTATCAGAGTACAGTTACATTGTTATGAAGAATGAGTTTATTGGTAAGAAAAACGTTACCAGCATTTAAAGACAATTGTATACTGTGTTCATTTTGTGCGAAAGTATGAAAGGTTAATGCAATATATAAATTCCTGTAATGCAGTCTGGAAGCATTAAAAAATGGTAATGAGTGGTAGGCTAGTAAAATGGCAAGACCTTGAAAGAGAGCACAGTAAGTTTATGAACGTATGAACTGGACTAAAAATGAATGTGATTTAAAAGTAAAATGATATTTTAATTCACTGATATTGAAGAGATATATTTTAAGTTAGTATTAAAAGGTTCAGTATTCCCTCCACCATGCAGGTAGACTAATTTTGTAACTGCTTGTAATGTCATTTTCTATGAAATAAGACTGCCTTATAACTTCTCACTGGATTATTAAATTGTCACTCGTCTTATACTATCCCATTATGTTTTGAAATCCAATATATTTTCATTATGTTTTTCATTTATTTTTCAGCTGAAATATAAACAGGGACGTTGGTGCAAATTTTGTTATATTAATCCTAAGTATTTCTCTATAAAAATTCAAATTATTTTGTAATGCATAATCAATGATGTTGTAGATGTCTTTTCTCTCTCCCCCACAAGAGCTTCCAGATAATGATAGAAAATTTTTAACAGTTGCCAAAGTACTTTTTTTTTCATCCCCTTATTAAATCGAACTTTGTTTAAAACAACTTTTTGGGATATTTGACTGTGAAAGCAAATCTGTCAGTTTGTGTGGAAAATTATCCCAAAACAACACATTTTATTTAGTACAAAAAAAGTGTTCTGAGGTATTTTACAGACAAGAATCAAAGTTTCCTGCCTCAAAAATTTACAATCTAGGACTCAGATTATGAAATTGAGAGAGTTGGTGAACTGCTGCACCTGTTCAGAACCCCATCAGTCAGCCCATGTGTTATTAACTGCAGGATAGATGCCTAAATAGAAAGAATTGGCCTAATTCTGCTCATTTAAATAAGATAAACTCAGAGTGACCCTACTAAAGCCAACTGATTGAAACCAGATTTACATCTGTGTAATCAGAATTTGGACCTATGTTTGTATATGAAAATTTAGGACCTGATCCTAAGATGCACTCAACATACTTACAATGATCACATTTAAAGGGTGTCATGCATTTTGGGAGAGATTACCTGTTCTAGCTATATTCCCCATTTTAAACACATGGAATAACTCTCAAACCAGCAGAATATTTCAAAACAAACAACTTTTAAAATGCAGTCACTAAGACTCATTGAATTCAATGGGAATTATACACGTGAAACACATCTTGGGATCAAGTAATAAAGCAACCATATTTTCTGTGAAAGTTAATCACCTCAGCTACCCAGTAATGATATCTGCCAGCAGAAATCCTTACAAACATCAGGTGTTCCTCTGAAGTCAGTGGGATTCCATGACAATTTAAGTTTCCACAATGATGAATCCATTGCAGGATTTCGGCCTTAGTTATCATACTTCAGTCAAACCAAAAGGAGAATGACCCTGATTCTCCTTTCACATATTCCAGTTCTCCCGTGTTGTAACTCCATTGATTTACATGTAGCAGCTCCTTGTTATCACTTGTGTGTGAGGTATATATTTAAATACAATCCATACTAAGCCTAATTTGCTTTATTCTGAAAGCCTCCAAACCACTAAAATGAATTTCACATATGGTTTGTGCAGGCTGAAAGCATGAAGTACTGTCTAAATGAGAAAAAAGTAACTATTTTACCGCATTTATTAGTATTTGAAAATCTTTCCAGTTTAATATTATTTACCAATTGAATTAATATGTTGTTTACTCCTTCAGAATCATTAATGACAATTTTAAATATGACCAGAACTATTACCTGTTCCATACTAGACTCATCCCTAAAACATGACATATCACCATTTATTGTTACTCCATCTTTTCCATTTCCATATCCCAACCAAAACAATTTCAATTAATGTCTGAAGGCATATTTTTGCCAGAAACACCATCAAATACCTTGCTACAATCCAAATACTCCAGTGTTCCATTCATACTCTATTAAATCAATCTGTAATTTGAGAGTGCAAACAAAGAAAAAACTACCCTATTTTGTGGACTGAAAATTCTGTGTGCACGCGTATGTGTGCATGCTTCACTTTAAAAAATCTCAATTGCTGATCTATATTCAGAGTCCAGTCTCACACCTGTGTAAATTAGATAAAGAACCGCATATGCAGTTCTTTTATCAAATATGTATTGTGTTAAAAAAGTATAAGCAATAAACTAAGAGGTTCCTCCTAAACCTATAGGACCCAGTAGATGCCCTGAGAAATACTGGAAAAAGTGTAGATTGATGTGGAGTTGTAAGGGGATGAGAGAACTAAAACTAAATTACCTGCAATAAAAAGGACACTGGAGAAAATAAAAAGTGACTTGGAGAGGTGTTTTAATTTTCTCTCTGTGTATCTTTTTAATCCCAATTCATCTGCTGTATGGCAAAATCTATAAATACAGCAGATTCATATTTTTGATAAGCAACCTTGCATCCTTACAGAACGGAAGGTCAGTTATCACTGCCTATAGCTAGGAATGTGATATTTTTACTATATTTCTTAAATATCCTTTTTTTAGGTATCTCTTGAGAGATAAACTTAGCTATATAACAACTTAGGCCATGATCCAGCAAAGAGTATGCATGTGCTTAACTGTATGCATGTGAGTACTTCCATTTATGTACATAGAGTAAAGCACGTGTCCACTTTGTAAAGCATTAGGGACTTGGCCACAAAGAAAAAAACCAAAAAACAATGATAAGTAGATATTTTCCTTCTGGTACTAAGAAAGCCTGGTGATCTTTAGATTCATCTTCTAACAGGAATGGTAAAAATCAGACTTCACTCAGGAGTTCCAGTAAAAACTCACACACAATCTTTGATAGGACCAAGTAGGAGAGACTGACATTTTTAGAAATGCAAGCTTTTTCATACTTCAGGAGGGTGTCGGTGTGGGCTTGCTGAGTTCTGAAAGAGAAGTGCTCACAGTGTGGAAAACTTAAAACAAAGACAATATTTGACACTATCTCATGGCATTATTTGTGCTATAATGAGCTCCAGAGACACACCACTGGAAAAATAAGTCAACATATATAAATAATGGCCAATTATAAAACACACATTTTAACAATGGGTTAAACGTCTCTTTCACCATCCAAACCAGTCATAGGGTCAAATTCTCTGAAGCTTTAAATATATGGAGCTCCATAGATCCCAATGGAGTTTTGACCATTTACACACGCAGAGAATTTGGCTCATAATCTTGTGTTAATGGCGCCATCATTTTATTCCATTGAAGTGATTTTGAGAACAACTTTGCAATGTAGTGCTACATGGGAGGAGAAGCTGTGAGGGTGAATTTCACTCCTGCACAGAACAGCAGCACAAGGCTTATTCATGTACCACTTAAGTCTTATTGTGAGGGTTTAAGTGTTGTGTAGGCCTCATTCTGGCTCTCTGCACACAGTGAATTTCTTCCTGTGAGAGAAAGCACTTGTTAAATACAAATATATCTTACACACAAAAACATTATACAATGATTTTCATTCTAGGACAAAACAAATCAATATGGTAGGCACTATCTGACTTGATAGAATCTATGGACGTAGTAAGTACAACAGGGGAGGAGGATTACCACCTGCCAAATCCCTACCCCTGTTTCAGGGATTACTGAATCCTAGGGAAGAGGCCAAAAGAAAGCATGGTGCTCTTCCGTGACACACATGAGGCATAGCATCACTCATCCTGGCCCTGCTTTAGACAAATCACAGAATCACATTACCCTGTTCTTCAGTACCTGAAACCCTATTTTTAGTGCAGATTTTTTCCTGTATCAAACAGCAGTTTGACATGGTTCTACTTTAATATCCACAAAAGAAAAAAAAAAGAAGAAAGCATGTCAATATGGAAAAGAAATGACAGGTTAGGCCTCTATAGAAGCCCTTTAATAATTATCACAGCTTCAAAATCTCTTATGTTATCCTAGCAGGTAGTTTATTTTGCTATCTGGCACAAAGCAAAATATAGTGCAACACAGGAAACTGTGCTAGTAAAGGACAAGAAAAAATATTAGAGTCTGGTTTGTTCCTTATCTCCGTTGCATCACCTAAACAGTGATTCAGTGTGTAAACGGGTAGCTGAGAATTTCCCTTGCAGCGAGGACCCTCTCTGCTGGCATAAACTGAGATGATGCAGCTCTTGCACCAACTACCCTGCCCAAACCCCAGTGTAAGCCTAAATCTACACTGTAATAAAACACCCATAGCTGGCTCGTGTTGGTGGACTCTGGCTTATAGGGCTCTGGGCTATACAATTGCAGTGTATATGCTCGGGATGGAGTGTCATGGAGCCTGGGCTCATGACCGAGTTCGAACATCTACAATGCAATTTTTATAGCCCCACTACCCAAAGCCCAAGTCAACTGACACAGGCCAGCCATATCTGTTTTATTGCAGTGTATGCATACCTTAAGAGGCATGGTGGAGCTATACTACACCACACCAATCCTCTACTACAGTATAGACCCTGGGCATTAGTGTACACCCTGGGCATTAGTTAAAACAGCACTGCTCTCACAGGCACAGCGGCCAGGCATAGTAGACTCAGGCTGCTGTAACCAAATCTTTGACAACCACTCCCCTACACCAAGGGAAATTTGGCTGCAGTGAAGTATATAGCTCATTATTTCTAACAACAGTGCAAACAGGTTCTATGATGAGTCATCTCAGCACAGTTTTCTACAAATATTACCTGTGCTGGGGAGGAATTATCTTTATTGTGATAATTACTTATTCCAAAAAGGTTCCAAATCTGGCCCTGAGTTAGAAATAAGAAAAAAAAAGTATCATTAAACAGCTGTTCCTGCATTTCTCTAATGTACTTTTACCGAGCAAAGAACAGACTTTAAGGAAAAAGATGTTTTTGTAGTGAATCACAAAGCAAACCTTTTTAAAAGCTTATTTCCAACATGCTATGTTAAAGTAGGTAAAATCATTTTAACTGACAGAAGATTTTCTTTGAAAGGACAACTTTGTAATATGCAAAGCAAATCCATTTTTTCCTTTCATGTGTGCTGTGAAGCAATATAATGTACAGGTAGAAGGGATGTGTCATGATGAATGGAATACAATTTCAGGATTTTGTTTTGAAAACAATGTATTCATGCCTCTATATGGTTGCCTTATTGTGGTGATGTAAAGATAAGGCATCCTAGGTACACAAAATGGTACGCATCAAGAAAAGGTGAGTATAAGATTCTAACTATACTGAAGAGCTATGGTTCAAATTCTGATCTCACAATACTGTAAATCCAAAGCCACTCCACTGAAGCCAACTAAATTCATGAGGAACTACAACCCTGTAAATTAGATTGAAATCTGACCCTATTACTCTGGCAGCCTACATTTCAGCAACATTATGCTAATTTGTCCATGGAATTCAGGCTTTTCTTGCTCACAGTATAATACCGCAGATTGAAATTTTTGAGAAAGTATTTTTATGAGGTATTTGGCAATTAAACAAATTAGATCTATGAACTGATCAGAAATAATTATCTATATGTATTTGAGTTTTGGTATTAGAGCTGTGTTGGTAAGTTTGAGAGGAAGTCATCACCTGGCATTGTTTCTATTCATTGAATGGATGAGTTCTTTGAGTGAAGAATTTTTGATATCAATATTCACGTGACTGACTTAGAAAGTGAATTTCAATAAACTTCAATGCTAGCCATTCTGATGGCAGTTGAAGATTACCAGGATGCAGTGATGCCCTGGCCTAGCCTCATATCCTCCAAACATGGCCTCTCTGCTGAGGGATGAGAACAGATGAAATGTAGGACCAACTATGGATGCTCAACGCCAATAACAATGCCCTAGGGGAGAAGAATCCTCAGGAGGCCAGATCCATTGGCTTCATGGCTACTGTATCACCAGGGTCTGGCCCGTAGTATTGTAAAAGTACACATACAGATGTTTAGGGTCTGTTTTAGTCTCAGAGGATAAACTTCAGCTAAATCAATGGAGTTACACTGGCTAAAATCATTGCAAGAAGAATCATGTTTTCAGTTTCCATATTAAAGGGTGTTTTAATCTCCTGTAGTTATGTTTCTAAACAGTGTTTCAATCAACAGTTTCGTATCTAAAGTAATTTTACTTAAGGACAGTAAGGTTACAGCCAATATACTGAAGGTTCATTTTCTGTTATGAATACGCTCCAGTAATTCAGCTAAACTATAATCTACAAGTCAACTGTCATAAATGAAACAAAAGCACTATATGAAGCAGCTTTCAGTTTCCTCACTTTTTAAAAAACATGTTAGGGGAAATTAAAGATTAAAGTTTGAAATGTTTCATGATAATAAGGATTACTCATAGATAATTATAACATACAAGATTGGCTAAAGAACTGCACCATCAAAATGTTTACTTCTCACTAGAAAAAGCATCTAGTCAAATAAAACTTATATCATCTAAGCAGGACTGAGTTTCAAAAGGTGTTGGAGGCATTAGCAACCAACAGCCTTGATTTGATTGGCTACAGTCATTTTTCTTCCTCAGGATACCACTTTAAAAACATCACGTGATACAATACTGTCCCACCAATATTTATGAGCACTTTTATTTAGATTTCTCAACATTATGGCTCTTTAAAAAAATCCCTTTCAGGGTGGAAACATTTCTCTAAATAATTAGCACTGTTTAGAACTGAAAGGAAAGCTTGGTGCATCATCATATGTTTAAATAAATATTGGATATATAACAATTGATTATGATTTATGCATGATGCCATTTACCATGTGGTAAGTTGCTGTAAGACATTGTACAATAAATCTGCAAAGTAATTATTATAAAATACTTAGTAGACAACCAAGCAATAATAGATATACTTACAATATCCATTATTTACTCCTGGAACACTGGTTCCAGTCTGAATTCCTCACGGAAACCAAGATGACAACAGGGAGTACAGAGGCCCACTAAAGACTCACTTACATATGTTCTTGTGTTTGGAACAAGAACTACTGCGTGGGGGAAGTTCTAAAAATGGGGATCTTGCGAGTAGATGTTGTTTGACTAGGAGTTCAGTTGTTATTCTCAGAACTACTGATCTAGTATTGGGGAACTCTCTTCTTCAGGATGAAAGGCAAGACCTATCTTTTTTCTACAAATTACAATCCTCTCACAATAAAATAATTGAATCAATGCATGATGCTGGAGGAAACACAAGAGAAAGAAATAAAAAGGAAATGAGAAAAGAACAAGTCATTATTTTTTATACACACACACATCTCTCCCATCCCAATAAAAAGATTTGGGATGGATGCATAACTCGAGTGGTAAAGCCAAAAGTCCCAAATAGTTAGTTCTGTTGGGTTGAATAGCCTATAACAAGTAGTGTCTCTCTTTTTGCTTTCAGGTGGTAGAGTAGGAGGAAGTTACTCCATGAAAACCTCCATTTAATTTCCATGACTATTTCCACCAAGACCCCATTATTTCCCTTATCAAAAGAGAAGTTTTGTTAATCATAATAATTTGCAACTGTTTAGCACTCTTATCTAAAGATTTCCATGCAATTTACAAATCTTATTTAAGCTTTGTGGCTCTTTTTAGGTTCAATATATATTATTCTGTACATATGTTACAGCTGAGAAACTTGAGGCAAAGAAAATTGTGATTTGTCCAAATTCACATGAAAAAAATATCCATGGCAGAGTCAGTAACAGAACCCAGGAAGTCCTGTTCCTCTGTACCTTGATCTAAACATTAAATATTCTCTCTAACACTAAAGACTGAACTATAAAGGCTGATCTAGAACAGATCTCTTTTCTTGCTTCCTAAAGGAAAAAAAAATCCTGCTTCATTTTTAAATGTATTTTACATTTTTAAGATCCCATTATCCACTGATTTACACCCTGTGAGCCCAATCCTCATTTACCTAGGGCCCCTTTACACCACTCTGTAAAAGATTCTTTACGTGGGTGCAAATGTAATTTAATCCCACTTCAAGGCCCCTTTATGGTGCTAGAGCAGTGTAAAAGGCCTCAATTGTAAATGAGAATGAGGTTTTAGTGACTTCAATTAAGTTATACAGGATGTAAGATTAGGCAGAATCTATTTCCTAAACCTCACATTTATTTGAATAAAGAGGGTTTCATGCATTGTTCCTCCCTATAAAATGGTCCAAAGTGGAAATAATGATGCTATCAGATTAAAATCAAATAATATATTGAAACCCGGAAAGAACATTTTCATTTGGCCTAAGAGTGGCAATGGAAAGAGGAAAATTAATGTAAAATGCTATAAAGCTTGTGTCTGAAATAAATTGAAAATAATTACTTTATTTATCAATTAATTTAATCCACAGCAATATACTCTACAATGGAAGCAATTGCATTATTAACAACAACAAAAAATTCTGTTCACATAATATGTGGACAAACCTTTGTTTCAAATCCTTTTCATGCCGAATATGGGTGAAATTCTGAGATAAAGCTTCAGTCACCAAATATGTTACAAATAATAAAATCCAAGAGGTGGTAGAGAAACCTTGGTGGAATAAGTGCTTGTCAAATAAAATAGTGTTTCTAATGATCTGTCACACATTTGCTTCACTGAGAACGATGTGAAGGAAACACAAAGAATGTAGTTAATTGATGCAGAAAAATCTGTTCAGTGGGTCATCTTCCTTTCATTTCATGCTTTCATCCAGTGATCCTCCCACTCCACATGTATTCATACAGTTCATGTTCTGCACTAATGTGTGAGGTAAGATATGTCACTTTAAAATTGTTTTACATACACAATCTAATTTGGCACACACAGCTGGAGCAATGTGTGTCTACAAAGGGACAGGGTTTGTTTTAATCCTTCATAATTAGTATAATTGCTGCCACTTCCACTTTAACATGTTTTCCAGGTACGTGATTTCTATTAATACAGTCAACCTGTGGGACAATACTTTTCAACAAATATCAATGTACTTCAGAGCTTACCCACAGCTCCCATTGACCTATACGGAAATAACTATGGTTTAACATTCCTGAAAAATCAAGCTCTCTTTTCAAATTGAGATGAACCAGAGCCACGGAACAGGCTCAGAAGATAGTGCAGTCGGGTTGAGAAGACCAGGTGTCCCCAATTTCCCTCCTAGCTAATCCCTGCTCACCCTTCTCAACTCCATATTTTGAGGTGTCTAAGTGAAGGTAAAGATTGATCAGGCTCTCTCCTGAATCATTGCTTCAGGGGGCATGGTTTGTCCCTTTTGTGAAATGGAGAGAAGGAGTGGCCTTACAAACTTCCAGGTGTCACAAGAGACCCATGAGAAATCCTTCAGTTCCTAGAACTTGTATGGAAAAGTATGGGACATCGTGTGATCAGTCTCCACGTTCCTCTTCCCACTAGTCGGACAACACACGTGTGCAAAGAGGGAGAATGTGTAAGATAATGATGAGAGGATCAGCATTAATTTATGCATGGCAATCCTTGAAGATGTGATGAATGATTGGAGGATGAGGACACTTACCTAGACTCCATCCCCACAATTAAGACACTCCAAAGAGGCCCAAACACACAGAGAAATTGCACAGAGGGATTACTACAGAGTAGCAGGAAGAGAGATTTTTAAAATGCTCAGTTCTTTTCTCTTACTTAACTATTTCAGGAGTGGGGGAGGAATAGAGAGGATTGTATGGTTCTTAGTGTCAAAACCAAAAGTCTTTAGTACAAATTATATACAATACAGAAAGATGAAAATTGTGCATTGGCAGAAAGACTGTATAACAATTTGGCAATTTCCACCTCTAATTTTTCTGACGGTATACACCAAAATTGTTAAACTCATTTTACAGAGTGTGAGACAAATTCCATTCTTAGGATTATGTATTACCCCGACTCCAGAGCAGATCCCTTCTAGATATCAATGGGAGGTTTGTACTGAGATAAAATGATCAGCAACGAAATATTTAACATAGACTTTTGAAATGGCATCACTAGGTTGTAAAATTAACCCACACACACACACACCTCGGGAGATGAATGGGGGAGGCAGAGATCACAACTCTAGAGACATTATTTCAGGATATCTGCAGACTCAGGTAGACATATCTGTTTACACTTCCTTCATATTGGAAGTTCATCTTCATCATCATCAGAGCTAGAAGCTCTGTCTGATATTGTGTCAATTTTGGTTTTCATTAATTGAGTTTTTAAGCACTTCCTGTACCTAGTGAGGATACATTTTATAAAATTAGGAAATATATTCATACATATTTAATAACTCAACTGACATATTTCACCAGAGGCATATTTTTATAACTAAATCCCTCTTAATTAAGTAATTATACTCCTATCAGGGCTAAAAATATATGTGGCCTTTTTGTGCATCTGAGTCCTGATTGATTAGATGCACTGGCTCAGCAAGGACAAAAAGCAAGAATTGGTTGTCTAATATGAAACTGAAAAACTGCTCAATGGGAATCCGGAGTTCAGATAAATAATCTTCCTGCCTTCTATGCTCATCTCCCTATCTGTCTAGTGGGTCCACATAATCCAGCAGACATTATAAAGAATGGACAAGAATAACCTCCACTAAATGCCAACAAAATTGGGAGGTCCAAAGGGATCCTGAACGTGCATATCTAGCATTACATAACAAACCAAAAAACGTCATGAGGGCATCCAGGGAAATTCCATCCCTTTGGATATTTTGATATCTGTTTTGTCCCAAATTCAGAAGAAAAGTTAATACTGAAAGTTTTTATGGAATAAAAAGTTCAGAACAAATTCAATTTGGAGATGTAGAAACATTTCATTTCTAGTAAGTTTGACATTAAGCTGTTTGACATTAAGCTGCATCTACTTATAGCGCAGAGGTGCCTCATGCTTTCATTCTTGCCAGGGGGCCCGGCTCCCTGGTTGGACTACCCCTCCCATGATGCAGCACTGTTATGTGTTTCCCATGACGCACCATGCAACTCAGTCAGAGGAGAAATGGCAGTGCAACACAGATGTACTCCAGTCAAAGAACCCAAAATCAAAAATTACCCAGCCACCTCTAGAGATGACCTATGTAAAAAAAGTAGCCAGCAACTTCACTGGGATTACTTTTGTGTCAGGTAAGCAAAGTTTGGCCCTAAAAGGTTACAGATTTTAACAATATTGAAAAAAGAAACGAAAAAATAGTAAAAAGCTGGTCGCAGAGGAGATGACTGATCAGCTCAATACTAAAAGTATTTAATTTATGAATGAATTCAAGACAACTACCTGAACTCCATTATAGCCCATACTGTCTTCGTCCATCATTTATTCATTAATTTCAGGTGATTATTTAAAAGTACTTATTTTTTGCAGGTCCAACATGAGTTTTCATAGGAAACTGAATGGAAGCAGCATCTGGCAGCCTTCATCTGAGCTGTTAGAACACTTGTAAATTTCAGCCATACCTGTCAGCTGAGCTGGAATGGCTGTTTTCCAATATCAGCCCATGAGTTCCTACAGTCCACATACCAATTTACAGCAAAACAGACCTATGGGGCCAAATTCTTCTTAGTTACATGGATGCAGACCCATTCATCTCAATACAGCAAAGATAGCTTATCCAGTATAATTGAGAGCAATATTTAGTCCGTTTTCTTCAGTAGACTCTGGCATGGAGTAGTACAGAACACTACACAATGCTACACAAGTGGTATCTACAGTACAATTGTAAAAAAGGTGTCTGACAACATAAAGAAATAACATGTGACTATGTCATGTACCCTAAGATATTCAGAGATGTAAATGAGGGCAGAATTTGTCTCAGTAATAACCTTTTACTTCCTAGGCATTAAAAACAAAGCCTGAATCATTGGTTTTATATGGCAAATTTCACAGGCAATGGTTGTTCCACACCCTGTATTTGGGATCCTGGATGGACATAAGCACAGATCCAATAGTTCCTATTCCAGATCCCTGGCACCAGTCCCATTCACATAAACTATTAGACCCAGCAGCAAGTCACCACTCCTCTCAACCCACCTCGCACATGGAACACCCATTCATTCATGTTCTGTCTCCTCCCTTTTCAAAGGGGGGTTAAAATAGTTTAGATGGCCTTTTGTGAGGGAGAATTTCACCCTTTGGAAAAAGTCTTATCTCGTTTGACTGGATAGAAAACAAGTCTCAGTATCAGAACCTGTGCGCTTCTATGTCATAGTCTTACCATGAGGGATGTTTGTTATTATAAGAAATACAGCAATAAAAATAATGTACTATAATAATGGAGAGACTCAAGAAGGTAAGAATTAAAGAATGGTATATGGTATGATCTATTAGCTAGAGAGAGAGAGAGAGAGAGAGGTGGCTAATTGAATGCGCTAATGGTGCCATAAATATTAGTGGAAAAATCCATGATTGGAAAAGGGCTATGTCAGGACCGAGATCTTGCACAAAATGCTGTAGTTTTGGCTGCTTGTAAGTAAGTTTAATATTTTTCATTTGCAGGGTCCTAAGATCCCTAGCATTTGGAGAAAGGATTCACAGAGTGCCTGCCAGGAAAAAATAAATAAATGAAAAGTTGGCTCCTGTGATATGGTAACTCTTCATCCCCCGGCAGTGCTTATGGCAGTTATGTGCTTAGTTTCCTTTGCACTGCACTGCATATGCATCCATACAAATGTATTCTTCAGAGTTTATTCATTTTTCAAATAATAAATAAAAACATTGGAAAATGTGTTTTCAACAACAAAAACATCTGAAAACTGCTAGCAGGGAGTCCAGTCCAATTCAATTAAAATGGTGTAGCTTTTTTTAAAGCAATTTTTTAAACTTTACAACTTTTATTTTAACTTAAGAAACAGGCCTACTTGTCTTCAGTATCACATTACAAAACCAACGATAGGGGGAACATACGTCAGGATAGTGTTACTTTCTGAAACTTAACGTTAAATATTGCTCACGTTTTAATTTTATTCATTAGTATTTTTTTCCAGTTTCATTCAGTTAGGTACTATAGACTCAGAGACTTTAAGGTCAGAAGTGATCATCATGATCATCTAGTCTGACCTCCTGCAAATTGCAGGCCACAGAATCTTACCCACTCACTATGATAGACCCCTAACTGCTGGCTGAGTTACTGAAGTCCTCAAATCATGGTTTAAAGACTTCAAGTTACAGAGAATCCACCATTTACACTAGCTTAAACCTGCAAGAGACTGGTGCCCAATGCTGTAGAGGGAGACAAAAGTCCCCCAGGGCCTCTACCAATCTGGCCCTGGGGGAAAATTCCTTCCAGACCCCATTTATGGTAATCAGTTACACCCTGAGTGTGTGGACAAGACACTCCGCCCCAACCAGATACCTGGGAAAGAATTCTCTGTAGTAACTCAGAACCCTTCCCAACTAGTGTCCTATCACCCTTCATTGGAAACATTTGCTGCTAGCAGTCACAAATCAGCGACATGCCATATTAGGCAGTCTCATCATACCATCCCCCCATAAATATATCAAGCTCAGTCTTGAAGTCAGTTAGGATTTTTGTCCCCACTGCTTTCCTTGGAAGGCTGTTCCAGAACGTCACTCCTCTGATGGTTAGAAACTTTTGGCTACTTTGAATCCTAAACTTGTTGATGACCAGTTTATATCCATTTGTTCTTGTATCAACATTGGCACTTAACTTAAATAACTCCTTCCCCTCCCTGGTATTTATCCCACTGATGTATTTAAAGAGAGCAATCATATCTCCCCTCAGCCTGCTTATGGTAAGACTACACAAGTCCAAGTTCTTTGAGTCTCCTCTCATGAAGTACGTTTTCCATTCCTCAGATCATCATTCTAGCAGCCCTTCTCTGCACCTGTTCCAGTTTGTATTCGTCTTTCTTAAACATGGGAGACCAAAATTGCGCACAGTATTCCAGATGAGGTCTCAACAGTGCATTGTATAATGGTAACAACACTTCCCTGTCTCTACTGAAAATACTTTGCCTGATGCATGCTAGGCATGCCTTTTTCATGGCTGCATCACATTTACAGCTCACAGTCATACTGTGATCAGCCAGTACACCCAGCTCTTTCTCCTTCTCTGTCACTTCCAACTGGTAAATCCCCAGCTTATAGAAAAAAATTCTTCTTGTTATTCCCTAAATACATGACTTTGCACTTTCCACTATTAAATTTCATCCCCGCACTATTAAATGACAGAATTTGTATTCTTGTTTAATGTAATTGTTAGCTAAAAGTTGTTAAAATTTACATAATAACAGTACCCTAAAAATTGGGAATGAGCCAAAGTAATTCTCATAAAACAATCATTCCATTTAACTCATGTTTATTCAAAATTATAGGCCATTACTGATACAATGATGGAAAATTTAATCATTTTTAAACATTTACATTGGGGGAAATATACAATTAAATTGCTTCAACCTAAAGCAGCGTTTTTCCAGGATTTCCAATAAATAAATATACATGTATATGAATAACCTAACTACAGCTTGTTACTTTTTTACATATAAGTTTCGGCTTTCAGAGTTTGAAACCTGATAAGATTTGGTATGAAAAATTACCTGTAATGATTCAGAACTGAATTAGCGTAAGTGAACACTTTACACACTACAGGACATAACAAAAAAAGCAATCATGTTTCAGTCAAACTCTACTCAGGAACTCAGTGACAAGGGCAGTCTCGAACACTGCAGGGCTTTAAGTTGGTTTTTGTGGGATGAGTGTCCTAGTTTTGATGTACTAGTTTTACTAAATTCAAAGCACCTATTGATTCACAGCAGTACTATTATGTTACTTATTTATCTAGCTTTCACAAAGATGGATATGAAATTTATATAAAAATCAAAGTGAATCAAGAGACCACAATATGAAATATGACTACTTTAATACAATAAAAAGCATGCAATTCATTATACATCAAAGTAATTTCCAGAAACAATTGGTACATTTCAAAAGCAAACATTAAACATTTATAAAACCTCATCACTTATTTCATGAGGTAATTTAAGAAAGAACTCTAAGCACATATTGATTTTATAAAAACCTACTATTCACTGACCAGTTATTTTTAACATGTATATTGTGGTTATGTTTATTGATAAGATATTTAACTTATTGTAACAGCAACCCCATATCTCTTTAAAGTAAAAAAAGTTTATTAAATATGGATTCTCTTTGCTTTCTCTCACATATAATTTTAGCCTTAAACTATAAAGAGTATGTTTTATACTCTCTCTCAAAATATGGTTTTAATAAAACCTGTATGATCTTGACGTCTCATAGGATGTGCAAAGTTGAAATAAACTACACACTGATAAACCTTATTTTAAAGGCATATTATAACACCTATAAAATCAGCATGTGGCATTTGTTCTTAAAGGGGATAGACATAATTCAAGTACACTGTGCTTACATGGACCAGATCCTCCTCTATACCTTTACAGGTAGACAAAAACAATATGCATGGAATAAGTTTGCTTATAGACAACTAATATGCATAACTGTTTGTTTTGGTATCCATGTACAACATTGCATCAGGTTATGATATGATGTATCAAAAGGTATACAGAAAAAATAGGAAAGACACTTAAAAGATTTTGCTACATTACTCACATACTGTCAGACAGTTATAATGCTACCTAGCTGTGCAGCCCAACATGAATAATCATGCATCACATCACTAAATAGTTTTAGAAAATTAATAGTGCCTTTGAGAAATAATTTATTTTGCAATTTTGTAATAATTTACTTTTGCAAAGCAAAAGTAACCCTGCGGTGTTATAACTGTATTTCCATAAGAAGGATTGGACAGTGGGAGAAGTTTGCCTGTGTAATTATGCAGCCAAACCCACTAAGCTCTAACATCCTTAGCCAAATTATCTCTCGTATCAATATGTCAATAAAATAATAAAACTAGAGGGGAAAAATCTGTATGACTTTTCACTGCTTTGTATATGCAGGCTGTGAGAAGGAGTGAGTTGAGGTTGGGGATGACAATCTTATTCCTCAGGATACTACTCAGGTTTGTATTACCTTTCATGAATGTTGTGTCCCCTTCCTCTGGGAGTTTAGCTAATGTAATATTCATTCATTGACCAGGCCCCAGTCTCTCTCAGTCCCATACCCAAAAACTCACCGTGCATTGATGTGGAAGGAGCCAGCTGCTTGAACGCAATTCCCTTCTACATCGTCTCCTTAGATCTCCCTATACGAACATACTCCAATTTGGAACAACACCAATTCTGCTTTCTGCTATTGATACTACTTTATACTATGTTGTTAACTCACTCAAAGGGGATTCTAGTAGACAAGAGAAGCACAGCTTTCCATTACAGAAGATATGATATGATAGGGACAAATCAGCTTAAGTATTTATACAAAACTATATTTCATTGTTGTTTCAACAAATTATCCAGTGTTAAAGTAAGGCTCAGTAGTCTTTAATTCCTGGGATCAGCACTTTTGCCTTTTCTGAAGATATACTATATTGGTTATCCACCCATCCACCTGTCAAAGTGAAATTCAATAAGAGATCACATATTTTTGCTATCAGGTCAGCAAACTCATTTTTCAACTCCTTCAAGACCATTGCAGGGAAACAACAATTTATTTTAGTGATTTGTTGCATGGGATACTGTTGGATACAGGAGCGTCAAAAGGAACAAACGGACCATTTAAATAGCAACATGTATTCATGTGGTTCCAAGGAGTAATCTTTTATCAGTGGTTCCAAGGAGTAATCTTTTATGCAGTACATGCAATAAGGCCATAATCTGGCTGCAAATGCCCAGCAAAGAATTCCTCTGTTTGCTCATGTGTGTTTCAGAGTAGGGGGCTGTCCTGGAGGAGAGAAGGGATATGGTATATGGAACCTACCCTACTGGCACAACTAGGAGCAGCCCAGAAGCTGCTCCAAATTGTATTGTGCCAGGCCAGGCCAGAGAATAAAAGAGCTGCAATGAGCCTTTTGATACCTCTCACTGACTCCTGCACAAAACAGAGCTCTGGCACAGGACAGAATATAGCCCACAGCCCTTATCACTGCTGTATCAGTTTCTGCAATGTTTTTGGTAAGTATATGGTATAACCAGTGGGGAACAGGTAGAATATGATCATTACTAGAGCCCTACCTATGGTCCATTTTGGTCAATTTCACAGTCATGGGATTTTAAAAATCATAAATTTCATGATTTCAGCTATTTAAATCTGAAATTTCACCATGTTGTAATTGTAGGGGTCCTGACCCAAAAAGGAGTTGTGCAGGGGGATTGCAAGGTTATTGTAGGTGGGTTGCAGTACTGCTACCCTTACTTCTGCTCTGCTGCTGGCGGCAGCGCTGCCTTCGGGGCTGTGCAGCTGGAGTGTGGCAGTTGCTGGCTGGGAGCCACCACCAGCAGCAGTGCTGAACGAAGGATGGCATGGTATGGTACTGCCACCCTTACTTCTGTGCTGCTGCTGACAGGACGCCACCTTCAGAACTGGGCACCCATCCAGAAGCCACTGCTCTCCAGCCACCCAGATCTGAAGGCAGTGCAGAAGTAAGGGTGGCAATACCACAACCCCCTAAAATAACCTTGCAACCCCGCTGCAAATCCCTTTTGGGTCAGGACCCCCAATATGAGAAATGCTGATCTCCCTCATAGTATAGGGTAAAAGCACACAAAAGACCAAATTTCACAGGGAGGTGGAGGAGGGAGACCAGATTTTGCGGTCTGTAATGTGTTTTTCATGGCCATGAATTTGGTAGGGCCCTTATCATTACTAATCATAAACAGCGGAATATAAACCAACATATCTGTTGGTAGACAATACTAGAAGCCGCAAGGCTGTACTGGAAAACCAGGTGGTTGCCTCTCAGTAACTTATGATCCCATGAATCATAACGCCAGCCTTGTTCAACTGTAGTTCTTTCCACAGCTTTGCTGGTGCCATGTGACACTTGTAAGCAACAGTTTCTAAACACAAATCTAGCAGTGCCAGTGTGCTTTGTAACATGCTTCCTTCACAAAACTCTGCAGAGTGATCAGGAAGCTTCTCCATCTGGACACCGGCTGGACAGTGTAAATGAAATTCACCAATCAACTTAAAAGGCATGCTAGTCCCACTAGAACTGTTAAAAATAACAGACTCCTTCCTAAACTGTTTGCCATGCCTGCACATCCTCTGCTGAAATGAATTCACATTTTCAGAGGCTGAAACTCCTGAGTTATGAAGAGGAATTACTTTGTTGAATAGTATCACATTAGGGTAGCAAGGAGTGAGCAGATCTGCCATTAAGATGAGAAGTAAGCATTTTTTTAAAGCTAACAGAAATTGTATCTCATTATGTTGTTTGCCAGTGTAGAAGTAGGTAAAACAGTTTTGATTGTTCTCAAAATGTAAAAGATCTGCTTATATCTCTGTATATTACTGACCCTTCTTAGGATACCCCAGTTGTACATTTTGTTACTGTGACTAAAGGACGAGAAGCTGTTGATTTGGGGAACTGTCAAGCAAAGCTTACTGTATTTGTAGACTTTTTCTTTGCTCATCTCTGAACAGCTTACTAAAAAACAAGGCAGCAATGTATCTTATCAATATAGGCATATTCAAAATGGAGGAAACTTACACTGTGTGATCCACACTAGAGATCTCTTATCCTCACTGCAGTTCTGTTATATATCCTGCTCAATCATTGTGCACAACTATTCATTGACCTCGATGGAAGTTCCAGGTACATACTGAGCATGGAATAGAAATCTGCATTATAGATAGCGCAACTGCAGTGTGGATCTGAGAACATGAATACAGTACTTAAAACCACGGCAAATCTGAGAGTTTTGGTTTTAAACAAGGCTATATGCTGATTACTCACAAACATACCTCAGACCAAATTTTTAAATTTTGGCTTCTAATTTAGCATGTAAAACCATCTGGGGTTCACTATAGTTTGCATGTGCAGTCCTGCCAACCCCCAGGTGTTAAACACGTATGGGTCAGACTCCAAAACATTATGAGGCCAGTTTTAAAAGCAGATTTTTTTTAAATCCAATTAATCGAGTTCTTTTTATTTGCCCCCTCGTTACTGAGCCTTTAGCGTGTATTGCTTTCATGTTTTCTGGCTTTCCTCCACAACCAAATGGGCTAGCAGCTTACTTTTTTAAAATTAAAGTTGAGATTCTCAGGCAATCATTTGAAAACCAGGGCTTTATGGAAAACACCAAATTACCATAAGACTCATGATAAAATCATGAGATTTGGCAACACTGCAGCTGCAAATGACATTTACATGCACAAATACCCTTTGCATTTTAGTCTGTTTACATGTATAAAAGATGGTGCCTGCAAAATAGGCCATCAGGTTGAAGTCACTTTTAAAAATTGGTTCTTAATATATTTTAAGTTAATCATTGGTCACTTCTTAAAATTTGTCAGCACTCATACTTGAATACATTCAAATAATCACAGAAATCCCAAGTGAATAACTACTATGGAAGGAGCTTTCTACAAGTATTCAGTACAATGGGTGGAAAACTCCAGATTTCTTAGGATCAGAACCACCACACAGAGCACAATAGCCAAGGCAGTTCATCAACATCCAAACCATATGCCAGAGCCAGAGACAATTCCAACCGTTGGCAAACATGCCAGGAAAACATTGCTGCTACAGGAAAATTACACAGTCTGGCATTTGGGCTTGTCACTTATATCGGAAGAGTAGCAGGAAGGGTTATAAAATATACTACCTAAGTAACTCAGAGCAGTGGTTCTTCAAAACTTGCTTTTGATTAATCATGTACATTTTTTTCTGTAGCATCAAAAGACATCCTGCACTTGATTAAAAAAAACCAAATCCCCAAACCCACACATTTCTAAGCAGCAAAACCAATACCAAAAACACTCAAGGGAGACAAAAATGTTAATACATTATTTGAAATGAATTATCTGTATATTTAAATGTTATTTCTAAGCAAACAGATTGATCCAAGTTTGATCAAGCCTAATGCTGCTATGCACATTTCATATTTGCATCCAAAGCTCTGAGGAGAACATTTTATATTAAGAGCTAAAATATTCTTAAAAGAAAATATATTAACATTAAGAAATCACTGACTCTGTGTAGGGGAGGGGAAGTTAGAACGGAAATAGTTATCATCCATCTCTGATATAAGGGAGGCCTGACTAATGTCTGGGTTTCCCCTCATTCCCCTCCGAATATTTGAGTAAGTGGGAAAACTTTAATGAATGCTATATTTTCAATATTGAGCTACTGAGGGCTATAATGAACTCTTCCAAAATCCACTAGAAGTATTCCTGCATGGTCAATTAGGCAGAAAAAGACCACACTCTAACCATCTCTTACATGACACATTCAGTGACTGCTACCTCCTGATAAATGATATGCTTAATCAGGTAGGACATGGAATTCCTTCTGAATGAGTTACTGAAAGGAAAGCAACATTCTCAGGAACTTTCTTAAAGTGATTGAAGTGGATTCAAAAAGTCCTCCTTAGGCATATCAGCATTTCAGTGGGTAGGTGTCTGTCCTTATAGGAGGCTCCAAAACAGTAACTTTTGTATGTAGCCTCTCTTTTTACGTGAAGAATATATGGTGCTCAGTGATCACTTCTTATAGGGGGTTTTCACCTCAGTGATTGACAACTGATGAACGACGGTGTCATATAATGAGATAAACTGTAAAACAGAAGGTTAACATCTTTGTGGGATTGTGGTAAACACACAAGAGCTGTTGGGGAGGCTTGACAGAGTTGGCAGTAGTTCCAGGGCCTAGGAAATTGACTGGAGGGTCCCCACTGCCAAAAGCCCAGGGACAATGCCTAAACTCTACAAAGCCCCAACAAACTAAGGACATGTGGGATTCAGCCAGTGCTTAATTTGTGCCAGGGCTTGCCACGACTCAGCCCTGGCACTTCTAGGCTTGGCAGTTCATAGCCCCAGCACCTCTTGACTTGCCGCATCAATTATGAAAGTAAAAAAATTGGATGAGCCCTGATACGTCTTTCATTATAAATTAAGCAGTGGATGCAGCAGTTGTATCCCCACAGCAGTCTGACAGGCGTCTGACCTGGAGGAGCTCAACTGGATCTGTGACAGATGGTTCCTAGTGTAATGGTCAAAGACAGATGAGAAAAAAACTGAATATAAGAGGATACCTCAAATATTTTGCAATAATCTGGGCACTGTGAAAAACTGTACAGTGTCCAGCTCAACAGTTAATTCAATTCAGAACAGTAACAAATATTAGTACTAAGCACTGAGGAGTAAAACTGTGTGTATTCTGGTGATGAAGAATATGCTGGGGAAGTAGAATCAGGAAGTACAGCTTTTTTGGTGTATCCCATCATCATCTTTGAATCATAGAAGATGAACACAGAAAAAGGCTAATTTATCATCTTCTTCATCCCACCTCCTCCTCCCAGCATTCAAACCACTAGTGCTTGCATTATGTTCCTCATATCACACAGGTCCACTTTCATAACTGATAACACCATGATCAACATTATCCATATCAATGTCAATTTTCTCTCATACTGATATAAATCAGGAGTATCCCAAATGACATCAATAAGATTACATAGTCCAAAACTGGTGACACAGAGAGATGAATCAGGCCCGTTGTTTTAAAGGGCGTTTTGATTTCTTGACTGATTTTCTTCCGAGTCTAAGGTTAAGTTTTTGGAAATTAAGTTTTTGTTCAGATCTCAAGGAAAAGCACATTTCCACCTCCATACCTATGTTCTTTTTTTCCCAGTATATGCAATGAGCGTAACAGCATTGAAGAACAAGGATGGAGAGACAGTAATTGACAGAGCAGGGATGGAGGAGGTCTGCAAGGACTTCTATACAGAACTGTTCAAATCAAGAATCAACGTCCCCCTCCCAACCCTCGAAGAGTCAGAAGAACGCGTCCCCCCAATAATCATCAGCGAAGTCCGAAGCGCACTACACCAGATGAAGAAGACAAAAGCTCCAGGCAAAGATGGAATAACATCAGAAATGATTTATGCAGGAGGCGAAAAACTTTGGAAGGCCCTCGCTTTAAGATTCAGTCGATATCTTGAAGAAGGATAAATACCATCAAGCTGGAAGGAGTCGAATACCATCTTGCTGCACAAGAAGGGTGATCGAGAAAATCTTAAGAACTACCGCCCTATATGCCTGCTCTCTCACATCTACAAGCTCTTCACAAAGGTGATAACGAATCGACTTTCGCAGAGTCTGGATGAACAACAGCCGAGAGAGCAGGCAGGGTTTCGAAGAAATTTCAGTACAATCGACCATATATTTACCCTTAGCCAGCTCCTAGAAAGAGCGAGGGAATACAAACTCCCGCTGTGCATTGCTTTTGTCAACTATTAAAAGGCCTTCGATAGCGTTGAGTTTAACGCAATATTAAAGGTGCTCGCAGAGCAGGGCATTAACACGCAGTACATTAGTTTGTTGAAGGAAGCGAATACTGGATGTACAACAGACATTACTCTCCTTGAAACTCCCCTCCGCATCCCAATCGAGAAAGGCGTAAAGCAAGGAGATACAATTTCACCGAAACTATTCACCGCCTGCCTCAAAATGGTTATGAACAAGATCAATTGGAGGAGTGGTGTCAACATAAACGGAGAGAGATTATCTCATCTCAGATTTTCAGACGACATTGTACTAATTGCCGAAAGCACCAACCAACTGCAGAGCATGCTACGAAGACTCGACAAGAAAAGTAGTCAGGTCGGCCTGAAAATGAACCGCTGCAAAGCAAAATATATGCGATCAGACGTCTTACGAAAAGCCCGAATAACGGTAACAGGAGACGACATCGAAGAAGTGGAACAGTACATATATTTGGGCCAAGAATTTAATATGCGCCAAGACCTGAACGGAGAACTCTCGCGAAGGATTCGGGCAGGATGGTGTGCGTTTAATTCCATCAAGGATGTCCTCAAAGGAAAAATTGACAAGACCACACGTAAAAATATTTTCAATTCAGCAGTGCTGCCAGCCGTGCTGTATGGCAGTGAAAGGTGGGCACTGACGAAGAGAGAAGAGCAACGGCTGTTGGTAGCTGAAAGGGCAATGGAACGAGCTATGTTGGGAATCTCCCTTCTGGATCATATACCAAATGAAATCATCAGAGAACGCAGCGGTGTGAAAGATATTGTTGTGGAAAGCAGACATAACAAGATGCGATGGGCGGGCCACGCAGCACGGCTCACGGATAACAGGTGGACCGCAATCATTGCTGAGTGGTACCCGCGAGAACAGAAAAGACCCCCCGGTCGGCCTCCAAGAAGATGGGAAGATAACATCGTTAAACATTTCGGACGAACGTGGAGAAGAAAGGCAAGAGTGTGAGAAGAATGGCAGACGTGTTGTGATCGGCGCAGTCTTAATGACAGCTGAAGTCCGATCAATCCAGGTGATCCAGGTGATATGCAATGAAGTCTGATTTGATTTTTTATTTGAATCAGAATCAGGAAAAACTGACAAATTGTCAGACTGGAAGAAGTACAAATTTCAGGATGAAATAGATGGAGATTCAGATACTGGTTTTCATGTGCTTTCACTAGCCGCTTGCTTAAGAGTATAAACCATTTTTTTTTTTAGGCTGAAGTTGGGAAACATGCTGAGCACCTGCTCTAAGAGCTTGAGAATCTTTAACCATCCCCCCATGTTTGCTGAAGTGTCTCAATACAAGAATTGTTCACCATCTTATACGACGGTGGTTTGAAAAGGTGCAACATGTGCTTCCCTTTACCCATGATCTGATCTGCCAGCTGTAGAAGAGGGTGAAAAAATCTGTAGGCTTGCCTTTGTCTTCTCCATTTCTGTTCAGGGCTGCTCATGGCCTCAAGTATTGTTTGTTTTAGAGGCTGGGCTCACCAAGGCAGAGGAACACCCACTCCCTGATGCTAGCAGCTGGAAGGGGCAGTGATGTAGGAGCCACTACAGTATCTCCATAAGACTGGAATCCTCTAGGGGCCAGATCTGCTAGCTATCTAGTTTGCTTTGTGTCAGGGACCTGGAGCAAAGCATATTACCCAACCTCAGATTTGGGATCTCAACATTTATTCCTATCATGCTGATAAACAATATATTATAGTTCTCTAAGTGCAGACACAAGAGACCATAACATGTCTGTTAAGGACACAAAAGCACAGGTGTGAAAAGTCATAGATCTCTCATTTTTTTTAAATAATCTATTGGTTAAGTGTTTCCTGGAGTATTTGTGACACCACGGATATGAATATCTCTAAAGGAATCATTCCAGTCTTTCATATAAACAACACAGATATTCAGCATTCCCTAAATATATTGAGTCTTTATGATCTGCCATTCTAACAATATACTGATAACAGATCACTGATAGATCTTTTAATCATACTTTTCTATCCATAATGCTCAAACAGACATCGATGAACATTGAAGCTTAGTATAGTAGATGCAACTCAACGTACATTTTCAGCTCCTAGGGCAATATCTTAGAAATGCATCCACTGAAATAATTTCATTCTCTCACCAAATATATGAGACACAAACATATACATTCCACTGTAGGTGAAAATTAAATCAGGAAATTCTAAATTAAAGTTTTCCAATCTGTGTTTAGCTATACCGTTGTAGATCCCTGCAGAGTATTATCACAGTGGTACAATACCTCACTCCCAAGAGATATATAAAAAAAACACAACTAAAGCAGACTCTCAAACAGAATCTGTAACATAAAGAAGAATTGGAAACTGGGAGAGAAAAAGCACAGTCCAATCCCAGACAGTAGTGACTCTGCAGAGAGTAATACACAGGAGACTAAAACAGACACTTTCTACTACAGTTTCTAAAGGATGAAAGAGTGCAAGAAATATTTTCTACAGTTATTAGATATAATATAAGACTCTACCTAAAAGTGAAAAAGATGATCAGTACCTAACTCTGGGAGAAAGGAGAGGGACAGCAGAGATGGCATCACTCTACATAGCAGCTTGTCACTAGATCAGGAATGAACAGTACTAACAAATAGGCTCATGGAATTAACACATATGGCATAAAGCCCTTTTCTGGGCAGACTGTAGCTAGTTTGAATAGATACATGAGGTGTCTGACTCATTTGCACGTTTACCTTTTCACTCTAATAAAGTATTTTTTTAATTAATTGAGTTGTCTTTAGCTCAGCCCATTGTGCCTATATTATGTAGAGTCCTGTCCTTCAAAAACATATGACTTCACTTTCAAGTTCCTTCTTCCCTCCCTAGTGAACATCACTGTACAATAAAGATATGAGTTTGAAATCCCATGAATGATAGAGTGAAAAACCTTAAGGAATACGAACACACACACACGTTACTATGTGTTTATATTAGAGAAGGCAAGGTCAAAGAAATGCTCTTTACACTTGGAGTGCAAGATGGTGAGGTCGTGATAGTCCTTAGATCCTGTGAAAGATCATTCCACAGTCTTGGGCTAGCCCCCCAAGTCTCATGAAAAGTCAGCGGGACTTGGCTCCTTAGTGCCTATGTCACTTTTGAAAATGGGGCTCTGAGTTTGAGTCTTGGGCTCAGCATCACTTAGATGGCTTTCTACCCATCATCTCAGAGCCACTGGCAGCTTTTTTGGTTCCACACATCTCAAGAGAGTGATTTCATAAGCAAGGGAACAACCTAAAATTATTCCAATAGTCTCCCCCGCTCCCCCAGTTTCTCTTTAGTCAATTTGGATAAGTGGGTAATTCATATCAGCGACCTAGCTCCGTATCTAAATCCTCTAAACAGGCAGGATGAAAAGGCAGTTGCCCATCACACTTTCATATAGACAGGTGATGAATAGCTCAGTTACATCCAAAGAGTCTAGCATATCATTGCCTGCTAGTATGTTCGGAGGCTCTTATTCAGATTTTACTTAGGCAAAAATCCCGTTGATCTCCATAAGAGCTGTGCCTGAGTAAGGACTTTAGGATCTCATGCCCAGCGTTTCACTTTTTAACAATATTTCTTAGTTATTGAAATGTGTGAATATTTCTTTAAAGAAAACAATCAGTACCTCTTGGCATGATTACAAAATGCTTGCCAACTAGACATTTTGATTTCCTCTGTACGGTAGCTAGGAATCCCTCCATTGATCAGTGAAAGGAGTTATGGTGAGACATACGGTTTACTGGCTTACAGAATGTCAGGTCTTTCCAGGCTGTATAAAGATCCATAATGGCACTGAGAATCTTTTCTGCTTTATCACTGTGACATAGAAGGGAATGTGGAGGCTGTAGTATATTACTGACCATTCACACCCCTTTTTACACAACTTGCTTTCTGCTATAAAAAAAGCCATCAGCACAAAGACAACATTAAATTCTAGCAGGCTTTGGGTTAAATCGTGCCTTTAAATCACAGCCTATAATAGGAAGTGATGCAGAAAGGCAGCACCCTAGCATGAGTTCCAGAAGGAACTGTGCATCAGAAATAGTAGTCCCACTGAAATCAATGAGTTTGCCATTGATTTCAGTGGAGGCAGGATTTCACCCAGTGTTCCACTCTTCCCACTCTGTGGCTCTCACAACTATGCCATTACCCACTTCCTGCTTTGTTCCCTCTGGTGTGTCTAGGGCATCTGCAGTAGCCTGAGTAGTCATTGCACTCAGAAGAGGTCAAATGTGTGCATCTGTGTCCAAACACAGCACAGGGGAACAAGTAGGATAGACGACTATTTTTTGGTGTCCTTCAGCTCCTATGCACCCACACTTGTTTACAAGCTGATCAATATGACATGGCTTCAATAACTGGCCTTTCTATGCGATTAATTTATATTGTGACACTTTGTCTACACAGAAACCAATAGAGGCCACCACATACCTTAAAATAAGGCATACTAGATAATTAGTGATGCACAGTAAGAAACTGGAAAGATTACAACGTACGCATTTAACACTTCTATTTAATTCATTCTAAAGGAAAATTTCTGGCAGTGTAACAAACATCTTTTTATATTAATATTATCTTATAATAAATATCATTAGTTTTACTTCAATATATGCTACTGTGAAAATAATATGTAGTTGCTGAGTTTTTTTGTCTCCTACAGTAATTACAGATTGCACATACTGATCACATTTAATCAAACCACAGGAGACTGACACATACAAATTATACTGTGGGTGAGTTAACTCAGATGCATTCGGCTCCCAACATGGAATACAATCTATCTACGTCATTATGTTTATCAATGTGAAATATCATCTGGATGTCTTCTTGTTGCCCAAAGCGTTGTCCTACAGACTTGTTCTCATATTAAGCTGTTCCATGTAAGCTGCTAGTTTTGTTCAGTTACTCAGCATCTGAATAACACCATGTACCTCATATTGCATAACCGAGTGTGTTGTGAGATTTCATAGATTTCTCCTAAAAACTGTATTTTTTGCAATAACTTTGAACAGGTCAACCAGTTAAATTCAGCCACAGCCAATGGAGTAAAGTTGAGTACATTTCAACAGTTTCATACAACAGGTGATTTTTTTAACATTATTGACTACTATCCTTGTAGATGAAGGACTCGTGCTGAAATAGTTTTTCCCCTATAAAATTATACTTTAAAAATCTATTATTCCTTTAAATCTTTTCTTGTTGGTATTTAATTGTGGACTGATTCAAACGTCTAAAAGTGCAAGATATAATTTACTGGTTAGTTGCATAAAGAATGGTATTTAGTAATGGGAATAAATTCAAACATTCCAACATGCTGTTTCTAATCTAATTTTCCCTCAAGATCACACATGTAAATGTATTAATTGCACAAACACTGTTATAGAAACAAACAGGCACTTTACCAGTTAGGAACAAGCAATATCTTATTCTTTAACACTATCAAGTAATAAGATATACTTAATAAAAAAGTAATTAGACCTGCTACCCAGCTGGATAGACTTCCTACTATATTGTTTTCTTTTCCTTTGTGATTTAAAACCTTAGAGGTAGTTTTCAGCACTGGTCTATTAAATAGGTATGCTGTTTAAATAATGATTTTGTAGTTACTAATGTAAAACTATTTAAAATGTCAAAATTTTCGAGGCTTCAATCACTTTTCAAATTATTGCATTGAAAATACTCATTAACTGGAACATAAGCAGTATCATTTTTAATCTGCCAGTTCACACTACTCTCTGCTCATTGTAAGCAGAGTAGTAGTTTCTAATGAACCATGAAGAGAATTCACTCTGAAAAACAAACAGGGTTTGGAGCCCAATCCTGCTCTTATTACCACAAATGTATGGTGTCAAGGTCGGGTAGGTGGGGCTCGTCAGCCTTGGAAGGCAGCCCACCTAGGAGAAGGAAAACTCTGATTTAAAACCTCCGCTGCCTTGTGGCAATACCCACTCATGGGAAAGGCTAAGGGAGTCAACCCTGAAACCAAATCCGGTGTCGGAGTCCCGATGGCGGTCTGACATTGTCCTCAACGTCATTCCGGCAACTCCTGCGACGCCACTGGTGCCAAGTTGTATCGACATTGTCTTTCCCTTGGATCCATCAGTTGCGTGGAGAGGGGGGTTCTGCTGCATGGGCAACAGCTGTTCCTCCATATCACCCTGCCCTGGCTTGCGCCCTGGAGAGGACACTCCAGCTTCGCTAAACATTCCCCATGGGCGCATATCTATCATCTCTCGAGACTAACAGACACCAACAATGGTGTCAATATGATCAGGATGAGGCTACTGACTGTCTTTCTAAAAGATATTATAGAGACAAGGTGGATAAGGTAATATCTTTTATTGGAGCAACTGCTGTTGATGAGAGAGAGAAGCTTTCAAGCTACACAGAAGAACTGTAAGTGACTTGAAAGCTTGTTTCTCTCACCAAACAGAAGTTGGTCCAGTAAAAGATATTACCTTACCCACCTTCTCTCTCTAATATCCTGGGACTGACACAGCTACAAGTACACTGCATACAAGATATTAGACCTTGAGCATTCTGTGTGTGTGTGCGCATATGTACGCGCACGCAACCCTCCATACTATAAACCATTCCTCACCAAAATTTCCCATTAGTGCACTTGGGACATAACTTAAATAAGCTATTTACATACAAACTCTCCCTCTTAATACTGTGTCTCACATTCATTCTATTCAGGGGAAAAACGGGTCTTGAGCTGTGTCTGAGTAAATAGTGACAATACATGATGGCATGTGGAGGTATGAAGATATTATCACCATCCATTTGGGATTGATGCATTACTCATTCGGGTCAAAACCACAAATGAGTTATGCACACCATGTCAAATAAGTGCAAATACATGTTTTATACCACATCACACCATCACAAGCATACAGCATAAGGCATGTTTTACAGAAAAAAATATTTTACGTGTGTCTTGAGTTTTAAACAATGTTATTGGTACTATTTTTTGTATCTTTCAACCTGAAAAACCAGGATTCCTTAATAACATGAATTAAAAGTGAAGGCTTGTCTCAGGGAGAGCAAAATTATAATTTAAGAATTTCAGAAACCTCTAAAATAGCTGTTTCATACAGAAAAAATTGTCTGATTATAACATCTGATATATGAATTGAAGTTGTATCCCGCTAGAAAGATTAAGAAGATCTATTTAGATAATCATATTTTTGAATCAGGAATTGTCCTTTTAGAGTGTTTGGAAAGTACCTAGCATATAATAATGGGTGCTACCATAAAAAAAACACAACCAAATATTAATACTAATAGAAAAGGGTGGTGATTGGGGCTGCTAGGGGAGGAGAGAATTCCTAACTTTAACATAGAACAAAGCTCTCATTTCTGTGAGATACTGCACTTTTAACATACTGATAGAATACCAGAATGGTCAGTTTTGGGGAAAAAAATACTTTTGAAAGAAGGAAACATTTCGCCAGCAATGTGGTGGTGGGATTTTTTGTTTTGTTTTTCCTTTTTTCCCCAGTTGGTGCTATTAGAAGTTTCTCTTCAGTTTTGAATGTTAGAAATAGTTCTACTGTTGATGATTATTAGGCAGACTACAGGTGAGTTTGTCAAAAGATACATAAGTGAAATTTATCAGATGAATATCACCACTCCTTACATTTTATCATTATGCTACATAAAAACAGGTATATACATGCCTTAAGGAGGCACTCTTACTGGATCCATAGTTATGATTACTTTAAGATATGCAGTTAATTTATGAATCTTTCACTCCCCATCCACCCATCTGGATGGGAAAGAAAGATTCATAAATGGATATTCATCTATAAAGTGAAAGAGAAAAAGTATAATACTTGAGAATTTGGAAGCTGTGGTATCATTAATATGTGCACAAGTTAACGGTGAACTCAGTACTCCTGACGGGCAAAGAGAAAAACTACTTTAAAAGGAACATATACAATAGTCCCTAATATGTGACACCAATTGATAGTATACGTTACATGAAATCTACTGTATTCTGCTTAGACAGTTATTTCATTTTTATTTTATTTTATTTTTTCTTTTGCTTTCAGGATCCACTGAATACTCAACTATGAAAGCCTCAATAACATTAAGGTACTATTCTCTAATAGCAAAAGAAAGGTTCTGTTCTGCAATGTTAACAAGAAGTTCCAAAACAAAGACAAGTTGATGGACTTACATAAAGTATGGTCATTATCATATAAGAATGAATGTTTGTGTTCAGGAGTATACCTAGAAGGAAAATAAAAACTTTTGTAAATATGGAAGACTTTAGAAGCAGAAGTACATGCTTTCTGTCTTCATCTGTATACAGAGAAGAGATTTTATGTGAGAATTCTTTAATTTGTTGGCAGTATTTCCATTCATTCCCCAAATCATCCTTAATAGTTTTGGTCACAGTTGAGCTGAAATGTGTGTGAGATTTAATTATGTTTCATGCAACACTTCATTTTCAGAGAGTTTCAAAGGAAGTGCTGTACCTATCAGAGTTTCATGACCAAGTTTCAGGCAAGCATCCAGGAGCTAATTTACCAACTGACTGATTTACGGCTGTGGAGCCAGCTTCAAATAAAATAAAAATGTTTGCTGAACAAAAACTTTACAGGAGTACTTGTCTTGATCCTTACTTTAAAACTTCTGAATGACTTTTCATGGTTTCTGATTTATGGCTGTATAGGTCAATTCCCTTTCAAATGCTTTTGGAGTTTTAATTCTTCGGGAAGAGGTAACTACTTTCTAAACCTTTAACTGAAGCATTATTGGTACAGAACTTAACATGTAGGAGTTCCCAATGACAACCATTATCTTACTGTGCTAAACCGTGTAGTGTGTCATCCTTCAGGAAAGGACATATACCCAGAGAAATGTCATGCTTCAATTTCAAAATGATACGGTTTTTCAGTTTCAGATATGGTGTACTTTAAAATGTCCTTACCCAGTGAAGGAATATCTCAGAACAATATGGATAGAAGAAAAACTTCAGAACAATTCAGTTTGTGTTAAAAAGTGGTATTCACAATTTAGACCATGATCAAACTCAGAAAAAGTTGCTAATAGAACAAGCAATTCAAATTTGTGAATGTACACTTTGTGATGAAATCCAGATCTCCTTACTCAGGTGTTTTTCTATTTATTTCAATGGAAGTTTGAGTAAGGACAAAGTAAAAACTGAAGTATGATCTTCAGTATATGGCATTAAAGTAACACCAGAAAAAAAAAAGAACAGTAGGTTTAGCAGAAGAATGAAAATGTCATCCCATTTTTTCTAAGAATAACTGTGGTTTATCATATAAAAACAAAAAAAATTCAAAGGAAGAATCTGGTTTTGTGATAGCTGTTTATTCTGAGTTATTTGAATTGGTTAATTCAGATAAGAGTCATGTTCTGAAAGGGATTCAGTATGTGGTTAATTTCTAATGAAGAAAGTGAAGTATGTTAAAGGGAGAGTAGAATTAATGCCGCATTGTTTTGCAGTAATTGGGGGACGGGACACAACACTCCCGGGGCATTTGAAAACAAACAACTTGCATTTTTATGGGATAATTTTTTTGTTAAATACATAGTCTGCCACCTCAGATGTACACTGCCCCTTTAAAAATGATTATCCGTGTGAAATAAGTGCCTTTTCAGGATTATGTTTTGTGCTCTTGTGTGAAATGAGGGAGAGATACAACCTAGTGGAGACAAAAATCTCCCAAATTTTATTCCTGGCTCTGACACTGGTTTTCTCTATGGATTTAAGCTAGTTATTTATCTTCTCCAAGCATCAATTTAACTATCTGTAAAATGGGAAGTAAACTTATTTCCTTACTTCAAAGGGGTGTTTTGACTACTAAGTAATATAGGCAAATCACTTTCAATAGGAAAAAATAAAAGTGTATTAACATAGCCATTCATTTACCAACATAAACTTAGCTTGACTTCTCTCTGAGAAGTATTAGAGAAAAAGCAATAAATGTGGTTCACACCTGATTTATTTTACCCTTCATAATTCTATACTGGGAAAAGCTTGATTTTTTCCCCCCAAGCCTTGTTTCTTAAATTGTAAGAGTGACCTCTAGTGCTTTACTGTTTTGTTGTATTCTGGAAGTCCTATTTTGCAATAGCTTTAATATGCCTTTCTGATCTGATTTAGTCTTGTGCACACTACCAAATGCTATTAATGTGTGATTCAATTAGCATGCTCTTGTGAAAATGGCTGTATTCATAAACTATACAATGCAGAATGATGAAGAGAATTAAAGCTGAGGCTGGATTGCAGCAGAGTGCTTTACCAAAGGAGCTTATTATTCATGTTTAGGGCTACTCTATGCACTTGAGTATCAAATGAGATCTGATTACTGAATGACAGCACAAGATCATTTTGGTGCTGCAGTGTGATCATCAGGCTCATGGTAGCATGTTTAGATTGCAAGCTGTCCACAGGAAAACTCTTCAATACACATAGCACACAGCACTTCTAACTTCTATGTCATGGCTTAGATGTTTGCACAGAGCTGTTCCCTGCTACAGTGCTGTAAAGTTATTCCTGAACATTCCCAGTAGCACTAACATTCACATTCATAAAATAGTCACTATTTCAGTCTACCCCATTCATACGCTGCACAGCCAGCCCCTTAACTGGATTAAAAATCAAAACAAAAACAGGCTGCTCATTTTAAGCATCTGACATTTAGGCAACTATTCTGATAGACAAGAACATAAGAACGGCCCTACTGGGTCAGACCAAAGGTCCATCTAGCCCAGTATCCTGTCTTCCAACAGTAGCCAGTGCCAGGTGTCCCAGAGGGAATGAACAGAACAGGTAATCATCACGTGATCCATCCCCTGTCGCTCATTCCCAGGTTCTGGCAAACAGATGCATCAAAAATAAAAATCCTTATGGTCCACTGAGGCCAAAGTACAACCAAAGGAACTCAGAACAATTACTGAACAGGTAAAATTAATGTCTGATAAATTTGTTTAGGGTGAAAATGGTCAGACTTGATTCAACATTGAAACCAAAAGATCCCAGTGCTAAATCACACATACCTTAGATCTGCCTTCTAGAGGACAGGTTCTCTTACACATTGTGATTACTATCTCTATTTTGCAATACCACCCTATTGGCTAACTATGGTTTACTCATTAAAAAAAAACAAAAAACTTTCTGCTGCTACTGATGGTGCCCTCTTCCTTAGTCATACATGAACACTATTCTCTAAGCAATCAGTGCACATCTTGTCCTCAACATTTTTTCTTTGTTACATTTGCTTTGCTCATGAACTGCACACTATTGTACATCAGATTTATTTGAGTGCCAGCTTGTTTCAAGAGATGCAGATACCAGCCTTCCAAATTATAAATTGCTAAAAGCCAAGCTGATGCAGCATACAGTAGAAGTCTTCCAGTAATTTCAATGTAAGACACAATGCCTTGTAAAATGCAGTACTTCTCAACAGGAAACAAAAATTAAAATGGGGATGGAACATGCAATTCCTTGGTAAAATGTTAATTTCAGATTATATTGGAACTTGAACTTCTCAATAGAATTCTGTATATAGATTTGTATAAAAATATATAGGACGGATTTTAGAACT
Organism: Macrochelys suwanniensis; assembly: GCA_033296515.1. Lineage (NCBI taxonomy): Eukaryota > Metazoa > Chordata > Testudines > Chelydridae > Macrochelys > Macrochelys suwanniensis. Next base: position 47,884,552 of record CM065780.1, read on the forward strand.
TAAAAAATGACATTTCTCAGCCAAGGAAACATTTTCAGCCTAGCTATTTGCTGTCATGTTTTCAGAAGCATTAAGCATTTATTTCAAGAACAAGATTTATTCCAAAGCCAAATAAAATAGCCCAGAAGTTTTCAAAACAGTCTGGTCTGAGTTTTAAATCATTTGCAATACTTACATTTATTTCCTGCCACTATGGTGTTCCAGTTATGAACAGATAACAGAAACAGCAGCCTGAAGAAGATTTCAGTGACAGAATCCATGTTCACATTTATTGAGGCACCCAAAAGAACTGGAGTATTAGGAAACAGCTGCTCTGCACTTCAGTCCTATTCTTGCTTCCTCTTCTCTCTCTCTCTCTTCTTTCAGTGCTTCTCAGTAGTCAGACTCCTCAGTGAAATGCACTCTGCAACTGCTCACACATGCATACACACCTCCAAATCTGGATTTTTTTCCTCCCCTAACAGCAGCAATCCCTTAAGAGCAGCAGCAAGAATCTCTCCTCCAATTTCACAGAATCACTCAGGGCTAAACTGCAAGACTACCCCGTAGAGCTTGCTTACAGAAGCTACACGTTCACATGAGTCCTGGACACCCCTTGTGGTGATAGGTAGGAAATGTGAGTCTCTGATGAAAGCCAGACCATATAATAGAATATATTGCATATGTGCACGGGGACAGAGTCTTTGCTGGGTTCTCACTGTGCCCCATTCTTTATAGTGATTTTTAAGTATGTGGAGCGTATGTATTTGTTGTACATGCTGCTTTTCCTCTTCCTTCGTACACAGTATCTAAAAAGAACTTTCAGTTGCTAAAGCATTTAGAAGTACTGCATTTTGGATCAGAGGGGTAGCCGTGTTAGTCTGGATCTGTAGAAGCGACAAAGGGTCCTGTGGCACCTTATAGACGAACAGAGGTATTGAAGCATAAGCTTTCGTGGGTGAATACCCACTTCTTCGGATGCAAGCAGTGGCCACTGCTTGCATCCGAAGAAGTGGGTATTCACCCACGAAAGCTTATGCTTCAATACCTCTGTTCGTCTATAAGGTGCCACAGGACCCTTTGTCGCTTCTGCATTTTGGAGAGAATATATTATGTTTCTCAAGCATTTGTGGTAGGAACTCAAAAGCGTAGAGGCAAAACTGTATTACACCTTTGCTTGTGAAGTAAATGTAGGAACTAATAACCTAGTCTCCATCAGAAAATAATGCCTCACAAAATTGCATTATGAATACTACTTTAACTGACATTAACCCATAAATGAAGAAGCTTCAATAAGATGTATGTCACTTGACTAAGATTGTGTCAGCCTTTCCTGCATGCTATAGCTTATTTTGAGGGTTACAATAAATACTTTGGATGGATATTTAGCACACAAGATATTAACTTGGGATTGCAGTGTTCTTTAAATTGTCCAAAGGTTTGTTATAGGAGTATAAAAGCGTTAGTTTAGATCAATTTTTCAGAAGGATTTTGATCTGAACATTTTAATATATATATCCCAAAAATATATTTGCAAAACAGGCTAGAGAGTCTGTGACTGGTAAACAGAGTAATAGATACAAGCCTGCATCCATGAGAAATGCTGTAAGTTTATTAGGGCCCTCCTTGCATCAGTGAGGCATTTTATGCTACAGTGATCATTCACCTCAAATAAGGGCAGGTAGAGCTTCTATCACTACCATTTCCCCAGGGTTCCCATGACAGAGACTAGATTTACACTGAAAACTGCACCAGACTACTAAAATGATGTGTCAAGTCACTATGTTCCCAGCTTCTCTAAAGCATGCCCCTCTTCCACCAAGTACCATCTTCTTTTGGGGCTCTCCAAATACAACCCCCCAACCTTGTGCGAAGGAGGTTATGACCATCTTGTGTGATCACATCTTCTCCCTGATGGGTTTTTTTCCCCATGAGGGCCTTAGTGTAAAGGTTTATGGTAGGATAAACCAGCTTTAACTATTGGTGAATTCAGCCTATTTGGCCCAAATTCTGCCCTCTCTATTGCAAGCACAAAGCTTCAAAATTCAGCAGGACTACGGAGGCTCTCCTGTATGAATGAACCAGACTGTGGAGGGGGCTGAACACTTATATAATCATAGATGATTAGGGTTGGAAGAGATCTCAGGAGGTCATCTAGCCCAACCCCCTGCTCAAAGCAGGACCAACCCAATTAAATCATCCCAGCCAGGGCTTTGTCAAGACAGGCCTTAAAAACCTCTAAGGATGGAGATTCCACCACCTCCCTCGATAACCCATTCCAGTGCTTCTTAATATCCAACCTAGACCTCCCCCACTGCAACTTGAGACCATTGCTCCTTGTTCTGTTATCTGCCACCACTGAGAGCAGCCTAGCTCTATCCTCTTTGGAACCCCCCTTCAGGTAGTTGAAGGCTGCCATCAAATCCCCCCTCACTCTTCTCTTCTTCAGACTAAATAAGCCAATTCCCTCAGCCTCTCCCCATAAGCCAAGTGCCCCAGCCCCCTAATAATTGCCCCCCGCTGGGTTCGTTCTAATTTGTCCACATCCTTCTGTCGTGGGGGGCCCAAAACTGAACGCAATACTCCAGATGTGGCCTCACCAGTGCCGAATAGAGGGGAATAATCACTTCCCTCGATCTGCTGGCAATGCTCCTACTAATGCATCCCAATATGCCATTAGCCTTCTTGGCAACAAGGGCACATTGTTGACTCATATCTAGCTTCTTGTCCACTGTAATCCCCAGCTCCTTTTCTGCAGAATTGCCACTTAGCCAGTCTGTCCCCAGCCTGTAGCAGTGCAGGGGATTCTTCTGTCCTAAATGAAAGAACTCTGCACTTATCCTTATTGAACCTCATCACATTTCTTTTGGTCCAATCCTCCAGTTTGTCTAGGTCGATCTGGACCCTATCCCTGCCTTCCAGGGTATCTACCTCTCCCCCCAGTTTAGTGTCATCCACGAACTGCTGAGGATGCAATCCATCCCATCATCCAGATTATCAATGAAGATGTTGAACACACCAGCCCAGGACTGACCCCTGGGACACTCCGCTTGATACTGGCTACCAACTAGACATCAAGCCGTTGATCACTATGCATTGAGCCCAATGAGCTATCCAGCTTTCTATCCACCTTATGGTCCATTCATCGAATCCATAATTTTTTAACTTGCTGGCAAGAATACTGTGGGAGACCGTATTAAAAGCTTTGCTAAAGTCAAGATATATCACATCCACTACTTTCCCCATATCCACAGAGCCAGTTATGTCATCATAGAAGGCAATCAAGTTGGTTAGGCATGACTTGCCCTTGGTGAATCCATGCGGACTGTTCCTGATCACCTTCCTCTCCTTTAAGGGCTTCAAAAAAAAAAAAAAGATTCCTAGAGGACCTGCTCCACAATTTTTCCAGGGATTGAGGTGAGGCTGTAGTTCCCTGGATTCTCCTTCTTCCCTTTTTTAAAGATGGGCACTATATTTGCCTTTTTCCAATCGTCCAGGACCTCCCTCAATCGCCACGAGTTTTCAAAGATAATGGCCAATGACTCTGGAATCACATCAGCCAATTTCCTCAGCACCCTCGGATGCATTAGATCCGGCCCCATGGACTTATGCATGTCCAGCTTTTCTAAATAGTCCCGAACTACTTCTTTCTCCACAGAGGGCTGGTCACCTCCTCCCCATACTGTGCTGCGGAGTGCAGCCGCCTGGGAGCTGACCTTGTCTGTGAAGACAGAGGCAAAAAAGCATTGAGTACACTAGCTTTCTCCACATCCTCTGTCACTAGGTTCCCTCCCTCATTCAGCAAGCGGCCCCCACTTTCCTTGACTTTCTTCTTGTTGCTAACATACCTGTAGAAACCTTTCTTGTTATCCTTCACATCCCTTGCTAGCTACAACTAGAATTGTGCTTTGGCCTTCCTGATTTCACCCCTGCCTGCTCGAGCAATATTTTTATACTCCTGTCTAGTCATCTGTCCAAGTTTCCACTTCTTGTAAGCTTCCTTTTTGCGTTTAAGATCACCAAAGATTTCTCTGTTAAGCCAAGCTGGTCGCCTGCCATATTTAATATTCTTTCTGCCCATCGGGATGGTTTGTTCCTGCGCCCTCAATAAGGCTTCTTTAAAAATACAGCCAGCTCTCCTGGACGCCTTTCTCCCTCATATTAGCTTCCCAGGGGATCCTGCCCGTCAGTTCCCTGAGGAAGTCAAAGTCTGCTCTTCTGAAGTCCAGGGTCCATATTCTGCTGCTCTCCTTTCTTCCTTTTGTCAGGATCCTGAACTCGACCATCTCATTTTTACTACCAGGCCCACCAATGAGGGGGGAGCAAAGGGGGCAATTGCCCATGGGCCCGGTTGATTGAAAAGGGCCCAGGGGCTCCCAGCCGTTGCTACGGTGGCAGCAGCAGCGGCGACTGGGAGCCCCGGACCCTTTTAAATTGCCCGAGCAGGCTGCAGGTTTCCTAGGCACATGAGACCACTCTGGGCCCTGCGGGGCAGTGTGATTGGCCAGCGTGTGGTCCCGGAAGTGACGGGTTCATCACTTCCACCCCAGGCCCCGCCTTCCTAGGGACGGCCCTGTCCCTGGCATCCAGAATTTCTGTCGACAGGCCTGGTCACTGCTGCCCAGGTTGCCACCTACTTCTACTTCCCCTACCAATTCTTCCCTGTTTGTGAGCAGCCGGTCAAGAGGAGCATGGCCCCCAGTTGGTTCCTCCAGCACTTGCACCAGGAAGTTGTCCTCAACACTCAAAAACTTCCTGGATTGTCTGTGTACTGCTGTGTTGCTCTCCCAGCGGATGTCAGGGTGATTGAAGTCCACCATGAGAACCAGGGCCTGTTGATCTGGAAACTTCTGTTAGTTGTCCGAAGAAAGCCTTGTCTACCTCATCCTCCTGGTCTGGTGGTCTATAGCAGATGTCCACCACAAGACCACCCTTGTTGCTCTCACCTCTAAACTTAACCCAAAGACTCTCAACAGGCTTTTCTCCAGTTTCATACTGCAGCTCTGACAAATCATACTGCTCTCTTACATATAGTGCAACTCATCCACCTTTTCTCCCCCACCTGTCCTTCCTGAACAGTTTATACCCATCCATGATAGTGCTCCAGTCATGTGAACCCTTGCATGCTTCAGACTACTACCCCATAGAACTCAATCCAGGTCACCATGCAGAAGTGTTTGGTGATGGGAGCAGACAGCAGGGAGGAAATTTGGATAATGTTCGTATAATCTGAACTTCTGATTGCTTATCTAAACCAAGCTTCCAAAGTCTTGGGAATTCACTGATTTAACTAGAGATGGGGAAAGGAGGCTGTTTTGCTTTTACACAGCCCCCTCCACTCAAGTTTTGGTTTTGCAAAACAAGACCAGGTGTGGCTCAGATTAGGGCATGAATTTAGTCAAACAACATATTGAGAGATATTTGGATAAAGGTTTGGTTTCATTCCATCTATAATGGTGAACCAGGGTCATTCAGATTAGGAACCTCTTTTATTCAAACCACAAAAGTTCAGATGGGGGGCACAAAGGAAGTTCAGATAATCTGATCTGGGCCCCTGTTTGGATCAAATTCTGCTTTTATTAATATGGTTTAAAGCTGGAGTAACTCCACTAAAGACATCAGAATGTGCCCCCCTAATTTTAACCTGTACTTCTTCCCTTATATCTACTTACCTAGTTGTGTTTGCAAATGCCTTGTTTTAACCTGGCCACTAGACTGAGCTTCTTTGTCATTTAATTCCTCAAAATAATATTGACCTTCTGACAGACTGAACATCAGAAAAATGTTCTTTAAACTGCATCCCAGCAGCTACTTCTAAAGATCAGTATCCCATCAGAGAGTCCTGAACTCTATAGTTAGAAGAAATTTCATATTTAGAAAATAGGGCAAACAACATAAAATCTTGGGAAGGTCTCCCTATGGAATAAAGTTCTTTAGAATTAGCTCTACGGACCTTGGGGTTTCAGAATAGAAAGAATAATAATTCTGATCAAGTAGTAAAATGGTCTATAACATTTGTGATAAATATTTGTTTTGTAAAATACCATATAGTGGCCAAAAAGGGGTCAGAGATTTCATCTGTGTCTGAACTACAAGGCAGTAAGGCTTAATCTGATCCACTCCTTTCTTATAACTGTGGAAATGCCTTTTTTGTTTTTAACAACAGAATATTATCCAGGGGTATATTTTATACAGTGATTCAGAGATGTGTGTGTAAAGGACATATCTGGCATTTCAGGTTAACCATCATGATCTTCCCTCAGATACTGTATGATTCATTGTGATGAGGTTGGCAGCTAAAAACCACACAAAATAATAAAATGTGTCTCACCTTGAACACTGCAACCTTCTTTCTGCCTTCCCCTCATGTCACCCCCGCTCTCCAACCTATTTAAAATGCTGCTGCCTAAACAATTTTCTTCTGTTGCTCTGACTGTATCACTCCTGTATTTGAATCCCCAGCAGTGGCTCACTTTTCTCCCCCACATAAAATTCATGCTTCTCATTAAGTTCTCAGCTGTACCTTGAGGCCCTGCACCCACTTTGCTCCAGTTAATCTGTCTCCCACTCCCATCCAGCTGTTTATGCTCTTCACAAGCCCATCTACTCATCTGTAGTCCTCTCACTCCCATCATCCTGGCCTTTTCCATGCTATTGCTTATTCTTCAAATTCCTTCCCTCTTGTATGTCAAACAACCTTCTCTTTACTCAAATTCCTTCTCCAAACATACTTCTGTAATGCAACATTGATTTTCCTTAGGGTATTATATATGCTTAAATTGTGTGGTTTTTATATTATACACACAGAGATATATATGATTTAGAGCAACTATAAGTTCTTTGGGATAGGGACAACATCTTTATTTATTTTTGTACAGTGTTAAGATCACAATGAATCATCATCAGCATAGTATGGACTACAGATGGTCTGGGATGGCTTGATTTTATCAAAACTTTAGTCATCCACTTTTGATATTACCATCCTCCACTTTTCAAGTGTCTCCTGCTCTATTTTGACAGACTCAAATTGAAATGAAAATATTATTCCCCTGTAAAATATTTCTTGCCCTGGTTCTTTAGCTATGAGAAGAATAAAATTTTAAATCATGCAAATCCTACTCCTGGCAATGCTCAGACATGCAGAGTAGTGTGAAAGGCATCAGAAAGATGGCAAAGCTCTGTTAACGATATAACTGTAAGAAACAGAGGAAAGATACAGTAACACATGGTTTAGCTGCTTCTTCCTTCCAGTTCTCTTCAGTCAGAAAGCAAACTTTACATAAGAGATTTCAAATTACTTTTAATTTCCACCATACCACAGGCGTTCACATTATTTTACTAAAACAAATATTACAACTTAATATTTATAGCATTTAACTCCTGGAGAATGAGAATTACAAACAAGCAAAGTATTCAGTATTCCATGCCTATGCACTACAAAGTGTTACTTTAATCCTCTATATTAAACTTTCCTAGCTCCCAGGAGAATTCCTCTTGTAGTTCCCTGTAACCACAGGACATGCTGTGAGAATTGGCCAGCTACCTCCGTGTCTTATGCCTCTTGCTTTTAACTAATCCAACACAAATACACGATTATTACATCTCCAACAAACCAACATTTCCTGTACCCAGATACAATATTACGGTTCTATTATGCTTTACTAAACTACAAGAGAGTAAAAAGAAAGAGACATGTTTAAATGCTTCAGTTCTCATTTAGTCAAATAAAAATGGATCCTATTCCTTATGTTGTGACTCTGGGTGTAAGCCTCTATCTACGGCCACCTGCTACAGTTGTGGTATTATAGATTCCTCTTGACACTAGTATACTGTAACATGATGCATGTAGAGCGAACTTCAAACAGAGCTGTCACAAGAGCATAATCACCCTCTCAACACTGCTAGAAACCATGCAAACCTCTGCCCTAAACCTTGTTAGAATACATATAGGAGCATGCAAGAAAACAATCCCAACATGTAGAATAGTTTGGCACTTCACAAGCTAAAATAAAATCCATCCTCACATAAAGCAATTGAATATATTGATGTAACTGTTGAAGTTTGTAATAAATATAGTATACAGTAAAAAGTACTTGTCAAAAATGAACAGTCTTACCATTAATTTGCCCAGCAGGGGCAGAGTTGTTCACTTTGTCTGTTGATTGTAAAATAACAGGCTGCAAGTTTCTCTTCATGGTGTATCAGTTGAAAAAAAAGAAAGGAAATGTTCTGTCTATGAATAGCAAGCTTTGCTGTTATTTTCATGATAAATTATTATTTCATTAAAGGATAAAATTCTAATCCTTTCTCCGCTGAAATGAAAACCCCAAGTGCATCAGAACCAGTTCAGGTTGCCTGCAGCAGGATCAAAACTGCAGCGAGCATGAATCAGAGTCCACTGCACAGCACAGAGCACCATTATGTGTGGACTAGCTGTTGAGCAGCAGGGCAGAACGTTTAATTGCCAGGAGCAGGTGTGTTAATGTAATGGCACAGGCAGAAGATCTACAGTTGCTCTTGAATCGTTGGGCATTCCTCCCCTTCAAGAAGTGTTTAAACCACCACAGGGGTAATTGCAGGCAGCTTTTCTGCCATTCCTCAGACTTGAGGTGTTGAAAGGTCTTATTCTTTTCAGCTGTTGTGGATCTCCTTATGTGCATAGTCCAGTCACTTAGGGTATGCATTGCAAAGAGGAGAAGAGAGTTTGGGCCCTAACTAATACAATAACTCACCATCTCTACTGAAGGGAGTCACTGTAAGTGCTGTGGCATCCCAGTCCCCTCTGATGTCTGATTGCATTTTGGATGTAACACACAGCCAGAGATAAGCACAGCAGACACTCAATGCTACTAGCCCTCAGTGGGCTCCCATAAATGCATTTTGAGTAACAGAGGAATATTTTTCTAGGGCTGCCTGAACTAACAGATAGAAATACCTAAGCACAATTATTTTAACATACACAAACACTTCCTAACCCAGGGGCAGTCCTGTATAGGAATGTAGAGGTAACAGTCTCATTTTAAGCCCTCTGCACTATCCTCCAGCCTGCAGGTCGCTTCCTTACGTGCTCCTGCAGTAGTTAGTGCTAGTACCAGCAATACTGAGAGAATCTACTCACTGTCTGGTCTTCCCTCCACAGCCAGTCCCTGGCCTGCTACTTTCAGCCTGCCTCTTCCTACTTCCAGACAGCAGCTGACCCTCTTCTGAGCTTAGTCTCTTTTGATCTTAAGATCCTATTTGCTTTTTCATGTATGAGGTTATGGAGCCCTTGACCATCTGAATATTGAACAAGTTAACATTATTCCATCCCTTTAGATTTCCAGAAAGCCTGTGACAAGGTCCCTCACTAAAGGCTCTTACATAAATTAAGTTGTCATGGGATAAGAGGGAAGATCCTTTCATGGATTGAGAACTGGTTAAAAGACAGGGAACAAAGGGTAGGAATACATGGTAAATTTTCAGAATGGAGAGGAGTAACTAGTGGTGTTCCCTAAGGGACAGTCCTAGGACCAATCCTATTCAACTTATTCATAAATGATCTGGAGAAAGGGGTAAACAGTGAGGTGGCAAAGTTTGCAGATTATACTAAACTGCTCAAGATAGTTAATACCAAAGCAGACTGTGAAGAACTTCAAAAAATTCTCACAAAATTAATGATAGTTTACAGTGTAGTAGCCGTGTTAGTCTGTGTCAGCAAAAAGAAAATAAGAAAAATACTTGTGGCACCTTAGAGACTAACAAATTTATTTCAGCATAAGCTTTCGTGGGTTAGAACCCACTTCATCGGATGCATGGAATATTCCATGCATCCGAATGAAGTGGGTTCTAACCCACGAAAGCTTATGCTGAAATGTTCCATGCATGGAATGTTCCACGCATCCGATTGAAGTGGGTTCTAACCCACGAAAGCTTATGCTGAAATAAATTTGTTAGTCTCTAAGGTGCCACAAGTATTTCTTTCTTATTTTCTTTTCACAAAATTAAGTGATTAGGCAACAAAATGGCAAATGAAATTTAATGTGGATAAATGTAAAGTAATGCACATTGAAAAAAATAACCCCAACTATACATACAATATGATGGGGGCTAATTTAGCTACAACTAATCAGGAAAGAGATCTTGGAGGCATCGTGGATAGTTCTCTGAAGACGTCCACGCAGTGCGCAGCGGCAGTCAAAAAAGCAAACAGGATGTTAGGAATCATTAAAAAAGGGATAAAGAATAAGACGGAAAATATCTTATTGCCCTTATATAAATCTATGGTACGCCCACATCTTGAATACTGCGTACAGATGTGGTCTCCTTGTCTCAAAAAAGATATACTGGCATTAGAAAAGTTTCAGAGAAGGGCAACTAAAATGATTAGGGATTTGGAATGGGTCCCATATGAGTAGAGATTAGAGAGGCTAGGACTTTTCAGCTTGAAAAAAAGGAGACTAAGGGGGGATATGATAGAGGTATATAAAATCATGAGTGGTGTGGAGAAAGTGAATAAGGAAAAGTTATTTACTTGTTCTCATAATATAAGAACTAGGGGCCACCAAATGAAATTAATGGGCAGCAGGTTTAAAACAAATAAAAGGATGTTTTTCTTCACACAGCGCACAGTCAACCTGTGGAACTCCTTGCCTAAGGAGGTTCCTTAGGTTTAAACAGGGTTTAAAAGAGAACTAGATAAATTCATGGAGGTTAAGTCCATTAATGGCTATTAGCCAGGATGGGTAAGGAATGGTGTCCCTAGCCTAAGTTTGTCAGAGGGTGGAGATGGATGGCAGGAGAGAGATCAATTGATCATTACCTGTTAGGTTCACTCCCGCTGGGGCACCTGGCATTGGCCACTGTTGGCAGACAGGATACTGGGCTGGATGGTCCTTTGATCTGACCCAGTATGGTCATTCTTATGTTCTTATCTGTCCAGAGTAGAGGGATGGTCCCCAGTAATGAGTCAGTAGTTATAAAAGTAACTATATGTTGACGGGCAAATATTCCATTCTTTTTGGTTCTCATGCAGGTAGTGGCACACTGATGACCCCCTGCTTAAAGAAAACCCACTCAGGCCGGGCTACTAGTGAGACTTAGTCATCCAGAAGCCTAGAAGAGCCTGGAGGAGATATTGACCAATAGAGAGTCAGCAGGCCAGTTAAGAAGGCTGGCTTGCTTCCTCTAAAGAGCAATGCTGAGTAAGGCTGGGAGCTCATGAGTGCTAATGCAAAACTCCGGGGCCAGGTCATGTCCCCAGCTTAAAGTGCTGCAACCAAGAGGTCATCCTTTGTGTTTGTTTATTAATTTAAAGATGCACACGGCCAATTCTTGAGTCTGTTCATTGTTTACCATTTAAGATTCATGTTGAGCTCCTGGCACAGACCATTCTTTTTCAGCCCACCTGCCACATCCTGTCTGTGTAAATTCAGTTCTTGAGATCACTTTGTTACCTCTCATCTCTTTATTTTAAGGGGCTTATTCCATGCTTTTTGGGAAGGGGAGCGGGAAGTGGTGTGATACATAAGTAATTTTCTATCAATATACAAGAAAGGACTTTGGATATAAAATTAAAATTATTTACCTCTTATATAAGGCTTTTCATCCAAACTCTCAAAGCATTTTAGAAATAAGAACAAATATTATCCCCATTTTACAGATAGGGAAACTGAGGTAGAGAGGTGCAATTATTTGGCAAAGACACCCATCACATCAGTAACACAATCAGGAACTGAGTCCTAACCCAGTGCACTATCTGCTGGACCATGATGCCTCCCTGAGCATGGTCACTAACCAGTTAAAATTTGTTCATTATTCAATTATTTACTATTTAGTACAAATATCTATACAACTCTAATCAATACAGCCCAATAATGTTTTGAAGCTATGTCAGAGGACGACCTACTCTAACTCAGTTCATTAAGTAACAAGCTAAGGGAGAGAGAGCGACAAAAATTGCTTCATTGTCAGCATTGTCAAAAGTCACCAAATGCAGACTCAGTATGCACCAGCATCGCCAAGTTTGACAACTGCAAGTAGTATTTAAGTAAAGACACATCCTACTCAGTGGGTTCCATCCTCAGAAAATTGCTGAGGTACATAGAGAACAGAAATGAAGTGTAATTTATTTGTACTATCAACATAGTGGTGCGTGTACTAATTCTTGTGTTATGGTTTTCCGAAACAACAGGAAGGATTTTTGATTAGCCCAGCAGGGATGACAATGTACAGTGCCCAGAAGGGAGCGGGAGGAGGGAAGAGCACATGCTTGGCAAAGTAAGAGCAGACCCCTCTCCCTGGGGTCCTCCCCCTTCTATTTAAATTCAGCCTCTCTCCTTAGTTGTAGTACAGGAGCTATGTTTTTCAGGATGCTGTAGGTCTGGCTGATCACTTATTTCAGGATCAGGAAGGCAGTTTTGCCCATTGAGACAAACTGGCCGAAGTTTGGTAGATTTTTCACCTTTCTCACAGCATCATGAAGGCAGAGTTGGGTTGAATGGAATAGGATTTTAAAGTTTAATATTAGGAAAAGTAAAACTGTCTAGCTTGTCACAACTTTCAGCCAGTGTCCAGTGAGAATAAAGGGTAAAAAGGCAGCTCCCAGAGGTAAATGAGACCCTGACCTAGGATTTCACTGGTAAACCTTGTGCCCATAAGAGAAGGCACAAAATCCTCAAGGCCATGAGTCTGGAGGTCCTCAGTCCCTAAAGTCTTCATGGACTGAGGTCCCCCCTCAGTACCTTCAAACCCTCCCCCCACCCCACATGAAAGGAGGATTTAGAAGTGAGCTGAGTTCTAGGGGTAGGGCAAGAGGCTCTACCTTGAGATTTTCCCTGCACTGTACCTGATTAAATTCCTATCATGTGAGAGCAGGCGAGGGCATATAGCCCCCTTCCACAGTGTTAAATTAATAAAGTTGTGGGCTGCTGCTTAAACCCATCCCATGTGTGTCATCATTCACTTGCACGTCCTAATCAAAGCCTCCGAGCACGCCCAGGGTGAACAACATAGTAACAGAAGCCTGAGCAGACTAAGACTGAGCCAAGCAGCACTCATTCAGTTAATAAAAATTGTAGTATTTTTCAGCTGAAAATCTAACTCCTAAATGCGTACTAAACCATGCACTGATCCTCCAAGTGTAATGGGAGTCTGAGCTACTGCCTTACATAAAAAGTACAGCTCAGGTTGAGAGATGAGGTGAGGGTTTCAAGCCTAAAGTAGGGGAAATCACTTATTTGAAAATCATGATCTTTTCAAAGAAACATCTGAGTAAGGAAAATATGGATTTTTCTACATTTCTGAGGTGCAGATTTTCTTGAATGAGAGCCTCAGTTTCTCTAGATAATAAAAGTGTAATTGGAAAAAACTCTTTTGGCTTGAATACATCCAAGAACAATCATATCCAGCAGCCACCTCAAAACGTTGAATTTACAGGGCCATCTGTACAGTCCAAGCCTGCCATTTTATCTTCTTTCAAGATGCTCAAACTCTTTTAGCCACTATTAATTCCCAGTCTAGAGAGGTTATTTTGCAATACATCATGGAAATTGATATGAATAAAAACTAGATTCAGTCACCTAGTGAGCAGATCCAAAATTTCTTGCTAATACTCTATCACTGTCATCTATAGTCCGGAAACTATAGTGCAAGTATGAAAGCTGATTTTATTTCTTTACATGGAAAGCAAAATCCCTCCCTTTTAAGAGATGTTAGCAAAGTATGAATGGATTGCCCACATAGGATTTTGGTTAGACCATTTGAAAGGATTGGCAAGACCACAATAGTTTAATTCTATGCAATTGTTTCATGTTCAAGGTCTGACACTTTAGTGGAAAACAGACAAGTGCTCTGTTATTACAAGACAGTCAGTATACCTTATATAAATTTGATTTCCACAGTGATAAGGCAATGTAGCTTTCCTATCTTTAATTTGATTGAAACTGTTCTTTTGCCAGCAGAATTTTTGACTGTTGGGATACAAATCTGGTGTGTTGTCAAAGCATGTGCAAGAGAGAGAGAGAATGAAGAAGACAACAAATCAACTTGTGCAAGGTGTGCAGTCACAAATACAAGACTCAGCTCTTTCAAAATCCAACTATGTAGGCCCTGTCAGTACTGAGTTTATACAGCAAATAGCCCACGTTTCATTCATCGGACAGCTTTTTACAGAGCAAGGTCAATCTTTACTTACTGTAGGTTAACTCTTGTTGAAGATTCCCTTCAATATGTTTGGCACAATCTTATTTCCCTAAAGGCACTGATTTTTGTTCCATCTCTTTTTCTTGAGCAACTTTTCTTTGGGGGGATAATACAAGGGAAATCCTATCACTTTTTTTGTTTATAATTCCCTCATTCTTCTGATGTATTGACACAGAGCACACACTAATATGGTGGCTAGCTCAAATTAAAAAGAAGCAGATATACAGAGTCTATATGTCACACATGATAAACATAACTCTTAATACCGATAGCTTCTGTTTTTTACGGGGTATTAATTTCATTTTGGGAGAATAAGCAAATTTATTATTTTTATTTATGTTTTTTTTCCTCTTTCCAAGGATTTCCCTTTGTGTATTCCTTACTGACTAATGTATATTATACATTACAGTATATGCTTACTTTATATACTTACTGTAATGAGTAATCTCTTTGTAATGTTCCCTAGTGGATTTTAACACAGTACTGTTTCAAACAGCACTACGTTAAAGCACCCTAAGGAATCTTTAGTGCACACCAGCAGGTTCTACCTGGACCAATGAATGTGCAACATATTAATGTACTTTAGAAACCGCATCCTACTGCTCTGTGTAGACAAACCATTAGATATAAGTAAGGATTTCTGGTGTTTATTGGATAAATACTGATTTATTTTCTTCTTTTTATTGTGACAGACCCAGACAAGTGGGGTACAGAAGTCTCATAGAAGGCAAATATACTGGCCATTGGATGAATAGTTTTCTGTTCCCTGAGTAACCAGAGCAGGGACTGCACTAGAACAAGCAGGAACTTTCTGGAACCAATTTAAGGCAGGCAGGCTAATTAGGACACCTGGAGCCAGTTAAGAAGAACTTGCTAGAATCAATTAAGACAGGCAGGCTAATCAGGGCACCTGGGTTTAAAAAGGAACTCACTTTAGTTTGTGGTGTTGCATGCGGGGAGCTGGAAGCAAGAGGCACACAAGGAGTTGAGAGTGAGAAGAGTTGAAGGACTGAGGAGTACAAGCATCAGCAGACCATCAGGAGGAAGGTCCTGCAGTAAGCATAAAGAAGATGTTGGGAGGAGGCCGTGGGGAAGTAGCCCAGGGAGTTGTAGCTGTCACGCAGCTGTTACAGGAAACCCTATAGACAACTGCAATCCACAGGGCTCTTGGCTGGAACCCGGAGTAGAGGGCGGGCCCGGGTTCCCCCCAAACCTCCCAACTCCTGATCAGACACAGGAGGAATTTGACTGTGGGTTCTACCAGAGGGGAAGATCTCTGAGGCGATCAAAATCCGCCAATAAGCGCAGGACTCACAAAGGTAGAGGAGGAACTTTGTCACAACTGGTGTCAGAGGTGGGATCTGTGGTGTGCACAGCGCGGCGGAAGAAGAGGGGTGTTTTAAAAAAAAAAAAAAAAAAAGGGAGCGGGTTGTTGTTTTTTCTCTCACCACAATGGAAGATGTAGTACGGGCACTGATACAAGCCACAGCTGCCCAGCAGGAGGCTACCCGTGTCCAGGCAGCTGCCCAACAGGAGGCAGTGCGGCTGCAGCAGGAGACCAATCGCCTGTTGATGGAGCAGGCCGCTCAAGACCGTACTATGTTGCGGGAATTAGTAAACCAAGTGAAGGCCCTTACAGAGATGAACCACGGCCATGATGGGACGCGGAAGATACGGGCCAGCAATTGCCTGCAGAAAATGACGGGGAAGGATGACATAGAGGCATATCTCCTGGCCTTTGAGAGGACAGCCCTACGGGAGGCCTGGCCTTGAGATCAGTGGTCTGGCATCCTCGCCCCATTCCTGTGCGGGGAGGCCCAGAAGGCCTACTATGATCTGCCTGAAGAGGCTGCAGCAGACTCCCCACATCTGAAAGCAGAGATCCTGGCCAGATCTGGGGTAACGACCGCAGTGCGGGCCCAGCGGTATCACGAGTGGAGGTACCAGGAAGACAAAACCCCACGGTCCCAATTGTATGACCTCATCCATCTCGCACGAAAGTGGTTGCGAACTGAGTCCCGGGGTCCAGAAGAGATACTAGAGGTTCTGGTCATTGACCGATACATGAGGGGACTACCGCCAGACCTTCGCACATGGGTAAGCCAGAATGAACCCTCCACCTATGATGAGATTGTTGCACTGGTAGAGAGGCAAGGACGGCAAGGGAGCTGACCCGACCAGTTAAGGAAGCGGAATCCCGGGTTAAACTAGCAGCACCAAACCCAAGAGCTCGAGTGACTGGGCCACCAGGAGAGCCCAGGTGGAAAAAGAGAGGGGCTGAAGGCCCACCAGAGGCCACAAAGAGTCGGAGCACTAAGGGGGAAGAAGATCGTGATATTAGACTGCCCAAACCAAGAGACCGGGGAACACCTAGGGTTCCATACAGATGTTATGCCTGCGGAGAGTGGGGACACCTAGCTGCACAGTGTCCCAATGCCGAGGAGCCTATGCAGTGTAACCTGGGAAATTGGGCAGACCCATGCTCCCTAATCCACCTTGTGGGGGTCTCACTAACCCCACATATGTACACCAGACCAGTGAAACTAAATGGGGTAGAGACCACAGCACTGGTTGATTCAGGGAGTGCTATCACACTCATCTCAGGGAGGCTCGTGAAGCGTAGTCAGCTCCTGCAGGCTAAACGTACGGGGATAACATGTGTCCATGGGGCAGTTAATTACTACCCCACCATCCCAGTAAAAATCGAAATCCAAGGAAACACTACTGAGGTAGCAGCAGGTGTAGTCCCTAAACTCCCATACCCAATGCTCATAGAGAGAGACTTCCCAGGGTTTGGAGACTTACTCCCAGTAGGGGGATTGGAGAAAGAGGGGAACGCTGAAATTAGTGAGGCATCCAGAGTGGACTGTGAACCCCCAATCTTCTCTGAAATATCCCCAGATTTGTTCTCCAGTCCCAGACAGGGTAGAAAGATGAAAAGGGAAAGAAGGGCAGCTAAGGCCTTGGGAACCCGGATACTGACCCAAAGCCAGAGGGTCGCTCTCATAGGGAGGCGGACCCATGCAGCTGAACAAGAGGCCACCCAGGAGGGAGAAGCACCCGAGTCTGACCCCCATCCTAACTCCTCTGAACCAGCAGAGGCAACAGAGACTGGTCCCCTAGATCTTGGGCAGATTAGCCCCGGGAGAGGAAATTTTGGACGGGACCAGGCTGAAGACCCAAGATACGACAACATTAGGAAAGAGGTGACTGAAATAGATGGGGTTCCTGTGGAAGGGAGAATCCAGGGATCAGGACCCTACTTCATAATGAAGAAGGATCTCTTATACCGGGTTGCACCAGTACAGGGGCAGAAGGTACAGCAGATCCTAGTACCTCAAAAACACCAGAACGCTGTATTAAGTCTTGCCCACAGTCATCGTTTTGGGGGGCATTTGGGGGTAGAGAAGACCCTGGCAAGGGTTCTACGACGATTCTTCTGGCCCGGAGTACATGAAGAAGTGCGGAGGTACTGTGCGTCCTGTCCAGAGTGTCAGCTGAACAGTCCCCGTCCCCATTTGAGGGCACCTTTAGTACCCCTTCCCATAATAGACGTCCCCTTTGATTGAATAGCCATGGACCTAGTGGGACCCCTGGAGAAGACGGCTCGGGGCCACCAATATATACTGGTTGTTTTGGACGATGCTACTCGCTACCCAGAAGCCGTCCCCCTGTGGAACGCAGCCTCTAAAACGATAGCCAAAGAGCTGGTGGGGATCTTTGCCCGAGTGGGGCTACCGAAGGAGATATTAACAGACCAAGGAACTCCATTTATGTCAAAGCTAATGAAGGACCTCTGTACGCTGCTCCATATACATGCCCTGAGAACTTCAGTCTATCACCCGCAGACTGATGGGCTGGTAGAAAGGTTTAACCAAACCCTCAAGGCTATGATAAGGAAGGTGGTAAGTCGGGATGGGAAGGACTGGGACACGCTACTAACATAAGCAAACCTTATGTTTGCTATCCGGGAGGTACCTCAGGCCTCAACTGGGTTTTCCCCCTTCGAGTTATTATACGGGCGCCACCCTCCGGGCATACTAGATATCGCCAAAGAGATCTGGGAGGAGGAACCCAATGAGGGGAGAAATATAATAGAACATGTATTGCAGATGCGAGACCGGATAGCCCGGGTTACCCCTATTGTACAGGAACATTTAGAAAAGGCACAGGAGGCACAGCGAACCCATTACAATCGCCAGGCAAAAGTCCGACAGTTCCAACCAGGGGATAGGGTGATGGTGTTGGTACCCACGGCAGAAAGCAAGCTTCTGGCCCAATGGCAGGGGCCCTATGAGGTGATTGAACCTGTGGGAGAAGTAACCTACAAGGTGTGGCAGCCAGGATGCCGGAAACAAGAACAGATTTATCACGTCAACCTTCTGAAACCCTGGCATGCACAAGAGGCATGCGCAGCTGTCCGAAAAGACCTACCCCAGGAAAATAAACCTCCCAAACAGGTGAGAGTGTCTCCCGATTTAACACCAGACCAGAAGAATGAGGTGTCTGAGATGATCTTCCGGAACCAAGATGTGTTTTCGACAAAACCGGGTCGAACAACCGAGACATATCACCACATCGTCACAAACCCTGGGGCCAGAGTAACAATGAGGCCCTTCAGGGTGCCAGCAGCCAAAAGGGAAGAAATAAAAGCAGAAGTAAAAAAAATGCTGGAGTTGGGGATCATCGAAGAATCCCACAGTCAGTGGTCCAGCCCAATCGTGCTGGTGCCCAAACCTGATGGCACCACAAGATTTTGCAACGACTTCCGGCGACTAAGCGAGGTATCCCAGTTTGACGCGTACCCCATACCTTGCATAGATGAACTAGTAGACTGTCTGGGCAATGCCCAGTACTTGACTACCCTAGACTTGACAAAGGGGTACTGGCAAATTCCCCTTGCCAAAGACGCAAAGGAAAAGACTGCGTTCTCTACACCAGAGGGTCTTTTCCAATATACTGTCCTCCCTTTTGGACTACATGGGGCCCCAGCTACCTTCCAGCGCCTCATGGACAAGCTATTACGCCCCCATAATCATTATGCTGCTGCCTACCTGGACGATGTGGTCATTCATGCCCCAGACTGGGAAACCCACCTAGAGAAGGTGGAAGCAGTCCTCAATACCTTCAGGCGAGCTGGCCTTACAGCTAACCCTGCCAAGTGTGCTGTAGGGTTTACGGAGACCAAATATCTTGGCTACATTGTGGGGAAAGGTCTTGTAAGACCCCAACTGAACAAGCTGGAGGCCATCCAAAATTGGCCCCGACCAAGTCGCAAGAAACAAGTCCGGGCATTCCTAGGGGTGGTGGAGTATTACCGACGATTTATCCCCCACTTTGCCACAAGGGCAAGCCCCCTGACAGACCTAGTGAAAGCCCGTGGACCTGATCTGGTGAGATGGTCTGATGGAGCAGAGAGAGCGTTCACAGACCTACAGACTGCCCTCTGCAGTAACCCCGTACTGACAGCCCCAGATTTCACCAAGGAATTTATTCTACAGACGGATGCATCGGAAGTAGGGTTAGGGGCCGTTCTATCACAGATCGTCGGGGAGGAGGAACATCCAATTCTCTACCTCAGTAGGAAACTCCTTCTGAGGGAACAAAAATATGCCGTGGTGGAGAGAGAGTGCCTCGCCATAAAATGGGCAATGGAAACGTTGCGCTACCACCTGCTCAGGCGCAGATTTGTCCTCGTGACTGACCATGCCCCTCTTCAATGGATGCAGAGGAACAAGGAGAAGAACACAAGGGTGATCAGGTGGTTCTTATCCCTCCAACCTTTCCAGTTCCGTGTGCAACACAGAGCAGGGAGCCATCATGGCAATGCTGATGGCTTGTCACATGTCCACTGTCTGGCGTCCCAAGCTGCTCAAACCCTTGGTGTTGAGCAGGAGGGAGGGATATGTGACAGACCCAGACAAGTGGGGTACAGAAGTCTCATAGAAGGCAAATATACTGGCCATTGGATGAATAGTTTTCTGTTCCCTGAGAGACCAGAGGAGGGACTGCACTAGAACAAGCAGGAACTTTCTGGAACCAATTTAAGGCAGGCAGGCTAATTAGGACACCTGGAGCCAATTAAGAAGAACCTGCTAGAATCAATTAAGACAGGCAGGCTAATCAGGGCACCTGGGTTTAAAAAGGAGCTCACTTTAGTTTGTGGTGTTGCATGCGAGGAGCTGGGAGCAAGAGGTACACAAGGAGTTGAGAGTGAGAAGAGTTGAAGGACTGAGGAGTACAAGCATCAGCAGACCATCAGGAGGAAGGTCCTGCAGTAAGCATAAAGAAGATGTTGGGAGGAGGCCGTGGGGAAGTAGCCCAGGGAGTTGTAGCTGTCACGCAGCTGTTACAGGAAACCCTATAGACAACTGCAATCCACAGGGCCCTGGCCTGGAACCCGGAGTAGAGGGCAGGCCCGGGTTCCCCCCAAACCTCCCAACTCCTGATCAGACACAGGAGGAATTTGACTGTGGGTTCTACCAGAGGGGAAGATCTCTGAGGCGATCAAAATCCGCCAATAAGCGCAGGACTCACCAAGGTAGAGGAGGAACTTTGTCACATTATTATATCAAGGGTGGTTTTTTGGTGTTCATCAGTTAAAACCAAAAATAGAAAGCCTCTTAATATCTTGAAAACATAGACCAGAACTAGTGGTTGCATGTTATAATGATCCCTTGAAGGCATGCAGTAGAATTTCTTCACTTAGTCTGTGAGGCGGTCTCCCCTTTTCTCCATTGTCCAGCAGCACTACACGGAAAAGACAAATTTGGAATATTGGCAATGGCAGCATGATTAAGAACCACATGAGCAGACTGAGCTGAGGCATTTCTCCCGTCAATACCACGCTCCCAGTCAATACAATGAAACAAATAAACAGATTTTTGTGGAGGCTGTCTCATTCTGAATGTAAAATGACCAGTTGATAACACTTGTACTATTCTTTTTCATGAAAAGCAAAAAGAGAAATCCTTGTTTGTTGCTGCAATTATTCTGGATGTAATTGGCCAAATGGTTTTCAGACATACTTATTTAGGTTGCCCTTTGTATTCAATACTCTATAATGCACCTATTTCTCTCTCTCTTTTCAGCATAGAAGATTCATAGGAAGTTGATCTCTCTCATGAGATGCAGCATCTCATGTGCCTCAGAGGATAACAGGTTAGCAAGATATTAGTGAACTAGGGGTACTTAGCTTTCTCCAGCTACTATTCTCTTCTCCCGCCACCACTGTTGTTGAAAGATTTTTTTTTAAGATCACTGTCTTTTTGGTTTCATGCACCAGCCCAGATGTGATCTTTTCCATCTGTCCTGTAGCAGCCATCTCAGAAACTCAATATTCCAGCCATTGAATGGGGCAAAGCAGAATAAAGTTGTTTGAATATATCCCAAATAGGGCAGGAAGAAGGTGAGAAGAGGCTACTCAGCTGTCTCATCCAAATCCCTAAATAGGTGGCAGCCCCTGCGTACAAAATTACTCATGTTATGGGCCCTTTGTGATTTTCATAAAGCAGCATTCACTTTTGATTAAAAAATTCTACACTCCTAGGAGCAGGAGGTGAAGTGTAACTGAGGAGACAAGATCAGCATGTCCACTAAGCTTACCATGCTGTTAAGGTGAGGGATGTCTCCCAGGAGCACAATGGAGGCAAGGAATTCATACTCTCAGACATGGAACCAGGATTCACTTCAGATCCAAACACTCAACAGAATTAAAAGGAGGACCACATTCTTTACACCCCTTCCACACTGTCACTCATCGGTCCCCAAAGAATAGATAATAACCTGTGGAAAACCCAGTGTGAGTTTTTATATTATTCTTTTCCATTTCCACAGTTCTGTAGATGATGATGATTTGGCACTAACTCTAACCTTGAAAGATCAGTGCATGTGCCTGCAGATTTCAGCAGTAATATTGGTGCACAGAGAAGTAAGGGATGCTTTCAGATTCTTTATAGCTCTTCTCTAAAGAAGATGGCTATAAGTAAATGGCAGACCGACAGACATTCCCTGATTCTTTAGAAACACAGCAAAACACAATCAGATGCAGAGCACAGGTAGAGAAAAGCAAGTATGTCCAGATTTGGGGCACTGAAATGTCCCCAAGTGCAAGTTAATGTGGCATTGCTTTGTGGAACCCACCTTCCCTGCAGCCGCCTATGGGCTGCATGTTAGTATTTTCCATAGTATTGAACTCAATGGACACACTCCCTCAGTTAGCATAGGTGCTGGAACTAGGGGTACAGGGAGTGCTGCAGCACCCCCTGACTTGAAGTGGTTTCCATTATATACAGGGTTTATGGTTCAGTTCAATGGCTCTCAGCACCCCCACTACAAAAATTGTTCCAGCACCCGTCCCTCAGTACTCCCAGCCTCACCCCCAAGAACAGGACCTATATTGCTCCTGCACCTGGGGAATTCTCCCCATTCCTTGCAATTCCCTTTACAGACCCTACGGCCAGGTCTACACTATAAACTTACATCAGTATAACTACGCTGCTCAGGGGTGTGAAAAATCCACAACCCTCAGAGACACAGTTGTACTGACCTAACCTGCAGTGCAGACAGTGCTATGTCAATGGCAGGGCTTCTCCCATCAACATAGCTACTGCCTCTCAGGGAGGTGGATTCACTACACGGATGGCAGAAATTCTCCCATCGGTGTAATAGCATCTTCACCAAAGAGCTACAGTGGTGCCGCTGCAGATTTTTAAGTGTAGACCTGCCCAAAATGTGATCGGAGTGACATAGAGAAGCCAGAGCAGGGGGGTAATATTTTCCCCAGAGTCTGAAAAATGGGGAATGGTAAAACTTGTAAAGGGAAACATGGGATTTTTCAAATATATAAAATCCATAATATATTTTTAAAAGATATAACATTTGATAGACAAAAGTTCCTTTAAATAACAGTTGGTCACTTTGGTTTGATCAATTTATCAATACATTATCCAGCATATGATTTAAACTTGTCTGATGTGTGTATGTGCCAATCTCAATATTTCTGCATAATATTTTACATTCCTGTTTATTTTGCTTTCTCATTCTTTAATATTATGGAAGGATCAAATTAGGCATTCAGCTAGCTTTTTTATTTTCAAATCCAACTTCATCATACACTGTCTGAATGCACGATTATAATAGGTTTTTTATTTCTTATTTAATCTACATGGGTGATGGGGATAATTAAAAGATGGGGCTTCATATTGAGATACAGTAATGAACACACTGAATAACAAACTATTTGCTTTTAGGGGATGCACAAGAAAAAAAATCAGTTGAATACTGATTTCATCTCTCATAACTTAATTGCTAGAATTTCACAAGCTGGCCTTTTTATGCCCACAATATTTGCCCACAAAAAGAAAGGTCCAGTTAAGTTCATGATGAAAATCAGATTCAAGGAGACAGATTCTACACTTCATTACACTGAAGTCAATGAGAATTACGCTGTAGAAGCAAACTGGGCCCTTCATGTCCAAAGATAGAGTGCACAAGACATACTTTGTTAAAATCTAGGACCAGTTTTCCCCAAATGGGTGCCTAAAATGAGGTTCTTTATCCATATGCGGGCACTTGAAGTAGTGGCCTGATTTTCAAAAGGGCTGACCTCCTTGTTACTTAGGTGGACTTCAGTGGGAACAGTTGAGTGCTCAGCACTTTTTCAAAATCAGGTCACTTATTTAAATGCTTAACTATTTGTTTAGACACCGAATCTTAGGAATTTTGGCCCTAAAATACTGTTTCTCCAAACACTAGGGAAACATAAGCCTTTTAATCAGCTTTACTAGGAGGAGAGGCCGCAGACTCCAGCGGTTAGGGCACTAGCCTGGTCTCAGTAGACTCATGTATGTCTACATGGACATACAAACAACCCTACTGAGGTCATCTGTTCACTTTTCTTTTATTCTGAAAAAAATTGGCTTCAATTCCCATACGAACATGCCTCCTTTGTGAGATTTACATTATTTCTTGCTTTGAGTTGGGCAAGAATGCACAGCTTTCCCCATCGTGTTTTTGGTTGAGTAAAGCAGAGGTTCAGGGAAGATGAAAACAACGAATAAAAAAGTAACCAAGCATTTCAGAATTTTCATACAATTGAGGTTCCAGAAATGAGCAAATGTTTGCATGGGTTCTTATGTTTTCTGAACTGTCTTCCTATTCCCAATTCCAATGCACACAGCACTCTGTGTAAGTGCACTCATGTGCTGTGCTTACAGAGCTGAAACTATTCCCAGCCAATAATTTATTCAAGAAACTTAACTCTTTTTAGAACTTAAGCTTAGTCTAAATGTTTACAAAATTAGGCTCTAAACACATTCAGCATTGACTTTACCACTGAATTCAATGGAAGCAGAGTTAAGTTTCTATATCATACTTGTCAACCCAATGTTTGGGTGTATGGGCTGAGAAAAAATGTTGTCTACGTTGACTTTTAGTGTTTTCGGTACTTCATGTACCCACGATGTTACAGTTGGTGTTGGTAAATTAAATCATGATGTAAGCGACATCATGCAGTGCAGCAGAAATTAGAAATGAGAAAGTACAGCTTTTCATATCAATTTTAGATAGTAGAGATGTCTGATCAGAACTCACTGCAGTAAAAAATAGTTCAAAAGGCTGAACTGCAACAGTATTCACCATAAAAACAACAGAAGCCTTAAAAGCTGCCTTTTTAAAAAAAAATTCTTTATAACTGCAAACATGCACCAGTAGCAGGAGCACCAGAGAGTACAGCCATATGGTGCACAGACCTATAGATTGAACCCTGCAGCAGCCAGATTTTTTTTTTTTAAACAGAGGAAGGAAGGAGTTGATCCAAAATAATCAAAATAACCAGAAATAATACGACCCTCCACTATAATAATACATACCCCATATATTGTTTGTGTTTTCTTCAATCTCCAAAGCACTTTATAAACATCTAATTTACAACCTCAGCTTTTGGGGCACAGCCACTGCCTTCATTCCCTATCCAACGATGTGTCACTATAAGCTATTCCACTGAAGGGGAGATTCTTTTGGGAAGAGATGCACAGTCTTGTGCAATATCATAATTCTCACAAGATTCCATGTCTAACACATATTGCCTACAAGAATTCTTTTACGAGTGAAAGAGGAAGGGACAGTGCTGCAGCCCGCCAGTAATAATCTCAGTTTTCTCGGGTTAGCCTTCAATACTGACATTTTGCTTCTTTTGAGAAACTGCTCTTTAGTGACAGTCAGCAGAGCAGCAGCAGAAGAGGAGGGAGTATCAGGCACATTAACTAGACTTTTTGATTGATGTTCCATAACCCATCAAAACCTGCAGGAGCCAGAACCATAGGAGTGGCTCTTCAGTTTTCTTTTCTTATTTTTCCCCAGACTGTTTGGGTATGTACATGTACTCCTGGGGCATATGCAGAGGTCTTCCATCAACTCATCTAGATATTTGCCTAGTTTTACAACAGGCTGCATAAAAAGCACTAGCAAAGTCAATACAAACTAAAATTGCATACTTGTTTATACTGCTCTATATGCTATACACTGAAATGTAAATACAATATTTATATTCCAATTGATTTATTTTATAATTACATGGTAAAAATAAGAAAGTAAACAATTTTTCAGTAATAGTGTACTGTGACACGTTTGTCTGATTTTGTAGGCAAGTAGTTTAAGTGAGGAGAAACTTGGGGTACACAAGACAAATTAAATTCCTGAAAGGGATACAGTATTCTGGAAAGGGTGGGAGCAACTGGCCTAAACAGATGGATGGGCTTCAGAGCCCGTGATCCAGTACAAGCCACAACATCTACATAGATATTTTTAACGCTGTAGCACAAGTCCAAGTCTGTTGATCCCGGCTCAGAGGCTCACTGCCAGGGCTGTGTAGGTGCACCCTTAGAAGTTATTAACCAGTGGTCATGGATTTGAGAGACAAGAGTCTGCAGAGATAGACAACACAGAAGAGGAGAAAGTTTTGGAAATTGCAACATCGGGCATTCCTCGGTAGTTTGTAAGGCTATGTCTACAGCTGCGCCACTGTAAGATCTTTCATGTAACTGCTCTATGTCAATGGGTGAAAGAGCTCCAACAAGCGGGCAGTAGTTGTGTCAGCGGGAGACGCTCGCCTGCCAACATAGCACTGTGCACACTATCACTTATGCTGGCAAAACTTATGTCGCTCATGGGGGTGGTTTTCCACACCCCTGAGCGATATACGTTTTGCTGACATAAGTGATAGTGTAGATATAGCCTAAGTCTCTGAGAAGACAGACTCCTGAATCACCGTCGGGTACAATGTCAGAGACCACCAATCAATGGAATAATGTGGGACACAGACCATAAAATGTGGGATATAATATGGATTCATCCTTGCTTCTCTGTCCATCCTCTTGATCAGTCTATCTTCTCATTTTGCCAATAGTGCCTACTTTGTCCCTTTTTCTTGCATTCTCTCTTTTTTCATACCAACTCTCCACAGCACCAAGGAATTGCTCATACAAGTCCCATACTTACATATAGACTCTCCCTGACTATGAAATGTATTAAATGTATGGAGTGGAACAGAATGCTGATCAGACTCTGAAATATTTGATCAAGCAACAAGAACTTAAAGTGGGTTGGGTCATATGGGGTTGTGAATACAGAAAAAAAAGACTTGGGAGGTAATGGTAAGAAAAGTGGATCACTAGTGAAAGAACATGGATGTCTTTTTTAAAAAAACACATTTAAGCTAGAGCTAGTCAATAATTTTTCAATTAAACCTTGTTTCCTCAGAAAATTCTGATTTGTCAAAACCATGACATTTTTTGTAGAAACTTCTCTTTTTCAACAAAACTTGTCTCAGATCCAGGATGAAGTGGTTGGGCAGGAGACAGACCCCAAGTATAGCCAATAGCTCAATGGTTAGGCCTGGGGATGTGACAGAGCCAGGTTTCACTCCCTACTTTGAATCAGGCAGAGCAGAGACTTATACTTGGATTTCTCTCATCCCAGGTGACTGTCCTAATCACTGGGTTATTGGCTATACTTGGGGGGGAGGGTCTATTTTTTCATGAAAAAATTCAACAGGTCTTGATTTTATTCCACATCAGAACAAAAACAAAACTTTGAAACCTCCCATTTTTTTCATGAAATGAAATTCTTGTTTTCCATCCAGCCCTCATTCAAATACTATGAATTTGTAAAACTAATGAAAACCCATTTGGGGGCAATCACAAACCTAGCAACCCTTTGAAATTGCTTGAAGCCCTGGGAGTAATATAGACATGCTCCGACGGTTTTGAGACAGCATAGCAAGACAATGGGACATGGTTGGAAAAAGTTACCCAAAAATGAGGTTCCTTGCAAAGTACAGGAATTTGAGAGGTCTGACAAGACAGGTAGCACTATGGCATTTTTGTGAGGTGCCTAATGAATCTACAAGCTCCAGCCAGAAAAGCACATCTTCACAATTATTTATAGATCAAGGGGCCCATTGAGCAACTGGGGCAATGGAGCGGGGAACCATGTCAGCCCTTGTCCTTAAAGGAATTTTGAAGCTGACAAGCAGGCAGAATGCCTGCATGGTAGGACAGGGGAGAAGACTTGTGATTCTTCTTTTCAGAAGAGTAGTACGTTCCCTTCAGCACTGGCTGAAGCTCTGCACCATTTGGTGCAGAAAAAAGCATGGCTCACATAGAGTCCCTTTCAGGTGTCTAGAAGTGGTGGCAGTGTTAGGAATTCCCCTGTCCTTGTACTCAGGAAGTACAAAGACCATAATCATGGCTTTCCTTTGCACAAATGAGGGGGCTTATTGTGTCCCTTATCGCCTGCCAACCATGATCTGCCCCCAAACTACCTTAAAAATAAAAGGAACCAAACATGATAATTTGGAGTTTGTGTGGTAAAGGTGTGAACTTCTGTAATCTCTCAGGTAGATTTGACCATTTATGACATTTACTATTCCTTTTCAGCAAATGGAAAATACAGAAGCTGTTGTGTTATAATGCAAATCATTTTTCACTTCACAGATGGAGCCAAAAATGTCCAGTCAAAAGAATGGTAGAATCTCTCCTGCCAGAAGTGAACAGATGCCTCCAGACAGTTAAATACGTTCCCTGTTACTGGCTTACCAGTGCTCTATTTGTTCATATTTGTGATCTAAGCAGATACTTTACTAAGACCTATGGTCTTGAAAATCAATTATAATTAGGTTTTTGCTGATTGGCTCTCCACTATTTATTGATATTTACGGAAAAAGCATTATGATCATGTTTAGTGATTGCCTCTCTGAACTAGTAGGCTTTGTTTTTAAGTAAAAACCAAAAAACCAACCCACCTATGAGAAATTATTTTCTGTCTTTTTAACAAAGCAGTGAATGTTCTTAGCATGTCTTGGGTGACTATAATGGCTAGAAAATTGCTAATTTAAATGGCTTGCTTCTTACAAAAAAACAGAGTGTGTAGTTTGTAACTAAGCACCACTTCTCATTATATTGCGTTAATGTTCCTCATTATATTGCTTTAATGTTCTTCATTATACTACTCTTAATGCTTTAAAGTAAATAATAATATAAGCCTTGTGGAATAACGACTTCACCTTACTGTTTAATGTAAGAATGAAAGCAAATTACACCCATTTTATAAGCAAAAGTGGTTTTAAAACTCGTACTACCAGTTTGCAAAACATGGATTTCTACCATGCATTTCATGGAATAAAATAAATATCTAGTCATACAGTCCAAAATGTTAACAAGACCAGAAAGGGCCTGATTTTTAGGTTTGGAAATAAGCAGTAATATGCATGTATGCATATACATATGCTTAGCTGGTTTGTACATGCTCTTGCAGTTACTCAAGGCATTTGGCACATTCAAATGTAGGTCTAAAGATTTTGAAAATCCAAATCAAGGATTTTGTTCCTTAACAATGTCTTGTACACCATACACCAAAGTTGAGCCAGATGTCCTGGTGGATAAGGGTAGCTTTGTGCCTCTCCAACAGTAGAAAGGTAAAGCCAGTGTGAGGATCCTCACAGTAGCCAGTGCAGGGAGAATGGCTGGAGTGTCCCTAGACCCAAAAATTCTTGGCTGCTCTAATCGTTCCATAGTGCATAGGCTATCAACATTAGAGCAACCCTCAGGTTATTCACAATCAGAGAAGCATAAAGATGCCTTTAGATTCCCCTCTCGTCTACTACAGCTAAGGATTTGGCCCAACAAGTTTTGACCTCCAGCTACATCCCACAAGTGCAGTGCAAAATATTCTCCAAATGCCAACTACTGTGTTTATTTTAAAGATATGCACATTCAAAAATAATATATGTACACTCAAATTGATATTTGATATAGATCTGAAAATATTATAAAATACAAGCACAAAAATGACTCCTGCTAGGGATAGCTGTGCATGAGCAAGAATGAAGAAACAGCCGATACATATAGATGCAAAGTTATAGCTTTGCATGAGGAAAATAACATTTCCTTCTTTTGCTTGCATATATATGTTAAAATTGCCTATAAAGAAACCAAAATAATCCCAACAAAGTAAAGTTTCCACTCTAATTTAATGATTAATTCTTTAAACAAAGATCAGTTGTTATAATTTTCTGATATAAATGGCTTTTTGGTATTTTTTCTATTCTGACTATCTGATTTTGAGCAAATAAGTCTAGATGTTTGACAAAGCAGAACATTTTTTAAAAAAACTTCCACTATTAGAAATTCAGCAAAAACTGAACAAAAAGTTAGTTTTCACATAGTTAGGGCCAAACTATCCACAGCTCAGGAAAAAAGAACTAAGATGCAGTTCAGGATCTTGCACTTTTAAAAAAATAATTTTTGGAAATTTTAACTTGGCACACATAGTGTTAAACCCTGGCTTACACATACCAAAATGTTCATATTGCAAAAGTTGAAGCAGAATGCTGCATAGAATTATTTACAATAGTTATGCCTTGCATTCAGGATCACAAGCATAGGTATCTGGAGGCACAGCCACTTCCCTCCAATATTTGAACACTACCACTGTGACCCAGAGAGTATCAAAATGAGAAGGCATTGTCATGCAAAAAATTCAGGGTAAGAGATTGCCATCCTGGCTCGTTGTCAAGATGAAGATGGTTGGTGAGTATCTCTTCCTAAATGAATGCCTGTCACCCCCATTAACAATAATTGTTAAATGGGTAGGTCAAGAAGAAACAAGGCTCTAGATTCAAGATGAAAAGTTTAATTCCCCTGATCACCTAGAGCAACACAAATAATTTGCTTAACTTGCTCAAGGGAGATAATATTGGATGCTATAAGAAAATAGAAAACAAGTTAATCCTTCTATATTGTTCCTTGCTTTACTACACCATACTTTAATTTAAAATCAATTCACAGTCTGTTGGAATAAGTAGTGTTCAATTAAATGGGAACAATTAGACAAATGGTGCTTTAAACTACAGATGTGCCAAGCTATCCACTGGTAATTCTATTTAAAGATGCATTAGGATGGAAGGCTAAGAATTTTGAACAACAGTTATTGTTGACTGAGTTAAATTTGTACATTCAAGATAAGGTAAATTGTCACAGCTGTGCAGAGAGTTTTGCACACTGTTCATATTTTCATTACCATGATTTGTGAAAGTGAACTTCCTTCACAAAACAGAAAATGTGTCCCCTCTTTCATCTTCATGATTATCTCTGATCTCTGCCTTTTTGCTTGCAGCTGGGAAACTCCCAAGTAAGGATATCTGAAATAGGTGCCTTATGTCTGAAATAGTATGATGCAGGTATTTATACCCCTGTATTTACAGTGTGAGATCAGAAATGGTAAAAATGTAAGTGATAATTAATACAAATATCTTATATTTATTGAGCATTTTTCATCCTGAAAGATAAAGACGTGCTTTAAAACTTTATAAACTATAACCCATATCCTGAAGCCCAGCATGCAGCCCAAATGGCTGGCCTGCATAGTGAGGACTCGGAGCAGCAGAGTTGTTCCATAAACCTGCAGTAATGGCCATATTTTCCAAGACCCTTGTCCACGTGTTTGAACACCGCTGAACCTATGTAACAGCCAGTCCACCAGACACACCATCTTGCCTTCCATCTTAATCATAGTGCACAGTACAATTCAGGGAGCTTCATGGAGCTGAGATGTATATATCACCTGGAACCTCTGTACTGGCGCCACAAATCATGCTCCCCCAAACTCAGCCAAATCATACCATTTCTGTTACATGTGTTACATGTGCAGAGCTTCATCAAAAGTTGTGCCTATGGGTCAAATCCTGCTATTTTTTAGTCACCCTGAATCTATGGGAAATATTACTGAGTGTAGGGTGAACAAGACTTTTTGTAAAATACAAACATATATACACACATGCAGCAATCATTTAAAATACAATTTGAATACAGCCATCTAATTCTAGGTTGAAAAACACCATATTGTTAAAGGTCATTTCACAGAACTATGAAGACTTGGTATAAGTAATTCCATTTACATCAGGTCTGAATTTGGCTGAAAATGGTTTTAAATATCTTGATATATTGAAAACATTCTCCAAGCACACAGATTTTACCACTGTATACTAAATGCAACAAAAATACACTGCTAGAATATCCAATCAATGCAACAAGACAGAAAACTATGCAAACTGCTGGTATGTATTAAGATCCAAATACTGCCCTTTGTTACATATGCTCAACTCCTTTCGGACAAATCCAGACCTGGTATAAGTCTGTATTACTGAATAACATCCATTTCACCCAGTGGCAGAGCTAGAAGCACTATCATCACACCACCATTGGAATGCAGAAATTCTTAGGTTTCAAATGGGACACTCAGTACTTGCTCTCTTACTTCTGAAGGTCCTGAGATATTGGCCTAAAATTGTGACATTATGCTGACTAGAAAAGCTATTCAAGTAATCTTTAAAGGTTTCTAAAACTTCCTTAGACTTCTTTTTCTTCATCTCAGTCCCAAACAGTTGGACTCATGAAAGGAAGCCTGGCTGTATAGGCAGAGAGATATGAATAAAGTAGCAATAAACATTTTAAATCAATTTCCAAAATATGTGGCATATACAGAATACATGAAAGTCTTACTAGCACTCATTTAGGATGACCTACATAAGTCACTCTTAGTTTTCCCAATCACAAGTTATGTGATCATCCCAAACTCATGCCTATACAACCTTTATACCATACTATATCAAGTTTTCCATATTTAGATATATTCATATATATTTAATAAACAACATCTTTTGTTTTAGAAGGATCAAGGCTGATCAAGAGAGCATTCCTTAAACAAACATGCTAAAAAGCAAAGAGATGCCAAATTATGGATCACCATTTGATAGCCAGGGATTTCTCCTCCACCTACCCCAAGTCGTGGAATTTTTTGTGGAGGAGGTACATGCATTTTGAACTCCTCTCCAATCCAAACTGGGCTGAAACCAACATCTCATTTCACATAGGTCACTGACTAATCATCAGATGGCAATGATTTCCATTCACTACCAATAACATTTCAATCAGTGACCTAGAAGTGAAAGGTTCATGCCTCCTGAGCTATCCAGACTAACCATTATTCATCTACTTAAGACTTATAAAAATGAATCTAATGATACTTATTAAAGTTTGTATTTTTTATAAAGGGAGATAAGACAATTTGGCATTGTCTTAGTAAATATTTCATTTCATATGATATTTCAGTTATGACTAATTATTTGTTAACACAGAGGGTATTTATTTCACTTTATAAAAACAAAGCACTCATCCATCAGATGTTCAGGGTGTGATATCAAATGCATGCATGAAAATACTATACAATAAACTAGACTGCCCAGAGAACATCAGAGAGATGACAGTATCTGCCAGTTAGTAAGTCAGACTCAAGAGCAAAAATCCTCTTCCTCCCTCCCTCCCTCCAACACTCAGGAAAGCAGATGTGTTTTGCCGTGCATACAGTGAGTTAAAATGGGTAGTGTATTCCAGAATTAAGGGACCTTCACAGATAGCACCCTGCAAACACTTCTTTTATGTTGAATTTTAATGTGTGTGCTGCTGCTATGCTGTAAGGTTTCTCAGGTAACCAGGTTCCAAGCCACAAAGGGCTTTGTACATTAAAACCTCTTCTTTAAACTCAACCCAGAAACTAGTAGAGGGTCAAGGGCAGGGCTGGTTAGTCTGCAAATACAGATTAATCTGCCAATTCCCATGCCTTTCAGAGGCTAATACAGCCTTGAAACTTTAAAAATGATTTCAAAGTGTCATCAGAGGCAGTATTTGGTTGCTGCCCTGTAAATTGCAGAGTTCCCTTGCATGCCACATATTTAGGGATCAGAGTAGTCCATATGCAGGGAACAAAATTTGGCCATTAGTTAACATTGATTAAAATATGTATTAATGTATTATCAGAATTCATAGAGCAGGACCAATTCGTTTGTTATCCCCTTGACAAATCTGGCCCATTGTCATGTTACTTATTTGTTCACTAGTCAAGCATTTGTTCAAGCAAAAAACCCTCGTTCATTCATTGCATCTTTTTTTCTCCCAAGCTCTCACTCTTGGGAGTCCAGTTAATTTGGGGATTCGTGTCTCTTCTCCATCTCCACATATAACTTCCACTAACATCAATGGAACAAACACACATTAGATATATAGTGAGGAGAAAATAAGGCCCCTTTTACTGTATCTTATTGTATTCCCAATCCAAAATACCCTTCTTTTGCAGCTTTGAATTGTGCAAATCTCCAAGTATAAGGAAATGTTGGGTCTTGCTTGATTGCATACATGAAATAGAAGTATTTTGAATTCTCTTGCAGGTAATCAGCCAGGAAGATATCAGAATTGTCACAACCCATTAGGCAGAATACACTTATTAAGATATAGGGAGGTGGAGCTTTTGTTTTTGTTTTTTTGTAAACAAGAAATGTTTCAAATAATAATTAGTTAAAACAAACCCTCTATTTATTTTACTGAAAATAAAGTATTTTCAAAAATTGAACATTTATTAATTTCTTAGGGATACTGTATTGGAATGAATAAATATTCTTCTGAAATAATTAAACATTTGACAATTGTTTAATAAGCAGATTTAATTTAATTACAAGTTAATTTAGATTCTGGTTGATTTAGATTCTCTTCATAGGCTGCTGGAATAAGTAGCATTTAATTAAATAAGAACAAATAGACAAATGGTGTTCTAATCTAGAGAAGTGCCAAACTACCAGATGGAAATTTGACTACATTTCTCTGAAAACTGAGGTACATTCTTTCTTGCCTACACTGTAGTTTTGTTTCCAGGTCACTTATGTCTTGAGACCATTGCTTCTTGTTCTGTCATCTGACACCACTGAAAACAGCCTAGCTCCATCCTCTTTGGAACCCCCCTTTCGGTAGTTGAAGGCTGCTATCAAAGCCCCGCTCACTTTTCTCTTCTGTAGACTAAATAACCCCAGTACTCTCAGCCTCTCCTTGTAAGTCATGTGCCCCAGCCCCCTAATCATTTTTGTTGCCCTCCGCTGGACTTTCTCCAATTTGTCCACATCCCTCCTGTAGTGGGATGTAGAGGGGAATAATCACTTCCCTCGATCTGCTGACAATGCTCCTAATAACATAGCCCAATATGCCGTTGGCCTTCTTGGCAATAATGGCACACTGCTGACTCATATCCAGCTTCACGTCCACTGTAATCCCCAGCTGCTTTTCTGCAGAACTGCTGCTTAGCCAGTCGGTCCCCAGACTGTAGCGGTGCATGGGATTCTAACGTCCTAAGTGCAGGACTCTGCACTTGTCCTTCTTGAACCTCATCAGATTTATTTTGGCCCAATCCTCCAATTTGTCTAGGTCACTCTGGACCCTATCCCTATCCTCCAGCCAATCTACCTCCCCCTCATCTTAGGGTCATCCGCGAACTTGCAGAGGGTGCAATTCATCCCATCATTCAGATCATTAATAAAGATGTTGAACAAAACCGGCCCCAGGACCAACCCCTGGGGCACTCCTCTTGATACCGGCTGCCAACTAGACATTGAGCCTTTGAGCCCGACAATCTAGCCAGCTTTCTATCCACCTTATAGTCCATTCATCCAATCCATACTTCTTTAACTTGCTGGCAAGAATACCGTGGGAGACCATATCAAAAGCTTTGCTAAAGTCAAGATATATCACATCCACTGCTTTCTCCATATCCACAGAGGCAGTTATCTCATCATAGAACATTATTATAAGCTGTCACAAAGAAATTCACTGGAGGTGGGCAGAGGTCATAGAATATCAGGGTTGGAAGGGACCTTAGTAGGTCATCTAGTCCAACCCCCTGCTCAAAGCAGGACCAATCCCCAATTTTTGCCCCAGATCCCCAAATGGCCCCCTCAAAGATTGAACTCACAACCCTGGGTTTAGCAGGCCAATGCTCAAACCACTGAGCTATCCCTCCCTCCTTCCTCTTAGTCCATGCTGCTCATTTCTTCAGCTTCAAGACTATAGTAGCTTCTGATGGCTTGTGGGACTCGGCAGGCAAATCCACAATGTTATATCTTCACCAGCCCCTACTGAAGTAATAACCCATGTAGCACAGTCCTGTAGCATATAGGGACACAGACCCCTGTATAGTCTCTCTGAATTCAGTATAAAGACACAGTTTTGTTGTGTTCATGGCATTCTGTGGCCTTTACTTAGGCTAAAGGATTTGGCCCTGATTAAGGGAATTATTTGCTTGCATCAGTTGTCAACATTTCTTTAGTTTGCCATTACATAATTTCTCAAATTCAATGGCTGCATAAAAAGAAGGGTAAACACTAATGCAACATAAGCAACATAAATGGGTGGGATGTATCATAACAGACAAAACAGTACTGTCTGCTTGTCATGGGGTTATTGGACCATTTAAGGGGAGTCTGGCCTCAGGCTATCAATGACAAACTAGTTTTAAGAGAAACAAGCCAATCTAGGTAGTTATTGAATGATGATATAATGAGCTCCTCGGCCTGATAAAAAGGCCATCAGGGCTCAGTTACAGGGAGGTGCTCACACAGACAGCAGCTCCCTTAAGGGAGAGAAGCTCTCAAAGACACACAGGCCACAAGGATGAGGGATGGGCCACCCCTGAGTCCAAGAGGAAAGATTTTATTTGACATGTATTTGTATTTAAGAAAGTAGAACCCCAGAGAAGAATTTTGTCTTACATACTGTGTGGTGTTCTAATCAAAATATACTTTATTTTGCAAGGAAACAATAGCACTTCTATAGCACATTTTGCCCACATATCTCAAAAAGCTGGATAAGCATCATTAAACAGGCACAGCACAGAATTCACAGACCAGGCAGGCTAAGGCAGGCTTTAAGCCACCTTTATACCCTCATGATCTTTGGCCACTCCAGGGACTGGAAAAGACCTTGGTGTTACTTGGACAACCCTGGAGACCTGTCTAAATTGTGGCAACCTTCCTTAACTACCCTGTGAGCCACAGAAACCCCTGGAATCTGCACAGTGCTCCGTGCTGAAACTTATGGGAGATGCCCCTCCCACTTCATACAAACCCTGGTATGTGGGGGGTAGGGCTGAAGGACCTTGAGGGGCAACGTTATGGCTGTGTTTTACAGCGCCTGTGTCAGGGTAATCCTCCCATAGTCACAACTGGGATTTAAAGGGTTCCATTTTCCACTCCAGACCCTTTACCTGGCACAAACCAGCTGGTGCAGGGATGAGGATCTCATCTGAGGCCTCCCAACTCTCAGTCCAGTGACCTATCTACAAGACCATGCTGCTTTAACTCTGATAGCGCACGGCCTTCAGGATCAGTTCCACAGCTCCAGCGGTGGAAGAGGGGGAGGCAGAGAAACACAGCTGTCTGTTTTTCTGCAGTGCCTTCCTGCTTCATCCTCTGCAAAGGCAGGAGTAGCAGCAGCTCTGGACAGATGTATCTTAAACTAGCTGTATAAGCTCTGTCTTTTTTCCCTGCTGAATCTGGCATCCCTGCTACCCTGTGCCAAACAACTAGTTCCAATCATGACATTCCTGTTCTCTCTCAGCCTCCTCGGAAGCCCAGGTTTTAAGCTGGCAGATCAAAGTTCCCACTGAAACTGGTTCAGCTGTTCACTATCTCATCTATGGTAGTTAACCACATGAAAAAAAAAACCCTCCAAGTATCAAAAGCTGGGGGGTTTTCCCCCTGAAATCCATGACTTCTGTGAAAGCTGTCACAAAAATGTATGCTCACTCATTACTATTGCAAATCTATTCAGCCCCTTGTCAAAAGTGCATAACTCTTATTCGTGTTAACAAAAGGTATAAAGGAAAAGAAAATAAAGTCCACTGAGCAAAATCAATAGTGCTGAAAGACAATAGTGCTATATCAGTGCTTCTCAATTGGTGGGTTGAGACTGCAGCGGGGAATCACAAAAGGCAATCGGGGGGCACGAAGCATTGTAATAACATTTTCAATCTAAAGCAAAGAAAATCTCACTCCCCCACTTTGCACTTATCCTTACCCTTCAAGGTCAAGTACTCTGCCAGCCTCTTGAAAACACACCAATACATTATATAGGCTTATTGTTGATGCTTTAAAAAAAAAAAACTCTTTTATAGTAAATGTAAGGGGGTTGCAAACATTTATGACTTTGAATAAGGGATCACCAACCTCAAAAGATTGAGAAACACTTGGTTAAGCCATACATTTTAGCCATAGTCCAGAATAAGGGAAGGCGCATAGCCATACTGTCCCAGGGGAAATACAGGAGACATTCTGAACTCCCTGGTGTAAAGGAAGAGAATTCCTGCTCCTACTCTCATGTAGTGCTATAGTCAAGTGGACAGGAGGTCACGGGCTAGACTCCTCATTCTGAATCAACATATGGCCCTGGGGAAGAAAGGAGGAAGTACTTCCCAAATACAGGCAGAGGCATTGCAATTCTAGACAACACAAGGGCGTTTCAGGGTTCAATGCATTGCCTATTGCATCCAGAAAGTTAAATGTTTTCTGTATTTCTTTTTACCCTGTAAAGGTTTCAATCAGATACTTAGGACATGAAGGATAGCAGTTTTAAGAAATGGCTGCAAACTATGTTAATCTAAAGCCATGACAGTATTTGTAATGTTATGCCAAAAATGAAAGATTTTGTTTTTTGGTTTTTATCTTAGTAATCGGGGCAAACACTTAAATGAAGTAGAACATATGGGAAACAAACCTAGCAGATGAACTTGTTATCTCACAAGTTAATAGATTCGCCACATGAAGCAGTGACAGAAAACAGCATTGGTATAGCTAGTACCCAGAGAGGATCATGATATTATAGCACAAAGGTTGTAGTGTGAATAAATTGATAGCCCCATTTGTGATTTTATCAGAAGAATTAGGTACAGGAACATTTATGTTACACATGAATAGAAAAATGATCTTTAATTTTGAAGACAATGGCAATGATAGAATTATGAGGTTTTACTGTTCTACGTGTTTATTCTATTTTTTGGTTTGCTTTATAATTGATTGTCTCTGTTCCAGCCTTCTCCAATGGATTAGTGAAAATGTAAATCACGCTGATGCTGCAAACAGCTATATTTCTATCTTCAATAAATGTGTTCTTATACATTTATTCTATATTAAATTTGTTACAATATAAGGCTCAAGAGTGACTAATTCTGTGCAGGTGCAAGTTCATCTTGTATAATGGCGAACCAACATGAAAGACCAGAATTGCCCTGTGCCCAACATCCAATAGGTAGAGGGACAGGAGAGGCCCCATCCCCCTTTGTGGTTAGATCTACACAGCAAGCTGCAGCTCATGGCAGAGTGTCTCACAGAGCCCACGTCTACAGATTCAGGGTTGGACTACAGTGCTAAAAATAGCTGTTGAGCTGTTTGGGCTCAGGCTGGAGCTCAGGCTCTGAAGCCTAGGTGAGCTCCTGCCTGAACCTGAATGCATACACAGCTACTTTTAATGCTGTGGCATGAGCCCTGAAAGCCTGAGTCTGTAGACCCAGTCTCTGACACTGGCTGCTGTGGACTGCTGCTTGCTATGTAGCTGTACCCTCTATGCTAGTAAATACCTCTGGGGACTGTCACTGGCACAGACCATCTCTACATATACCCCTCTCTCCATCACTGTGATGAGGAATGGGACTGGAGAAAGATGGTCAGGTTTTAGGAGTGACCTAGTTTGGAGTGACACCTAGCGCTCAGGAGCATAAACTGGTGCTTTAGTTACTACTGGGCAAACACAGGCCTCAGTGCATATTACTGACCTCTCCAAATGGTCACAAACAGCATCGCCAACTTTCCCATTTCTATTATGAGTCTTGCAATAGCTGGTGTTTTATTGTTAGAGCTCCAGCTGTGGGAATGAGGTCATTTCCTGAGACTCTGAGCTTTCATGGTAAAAAGAAAAGTAATTTTCTAGCCATCATGGGTACAGAGAAAAGCTTGAAAGTATGAACCCTAAATATTCCAACACCAGAAGGCAAATGAGAATGTTGTTTTGTAAAAATCTTTTTTTAAAGAAAATCTTATGATTTTGGAGTTTTGACTTGTGATTTTTGAATGCTTGGGGCTAGCAATACCGCAGTAAAGATCTCTTTACAATTCTACAGGCCTGCTGTAATACTTATTGCTAACGAAACAAACTAAATGGGCTTCATCTGTAAGGAGAGCCAGTACAACAGATCATACAAGAAGGTTATTCATCTGGAATACCTAATTATGCTACGGAAAAGTATAATTTTATGTAGATATATTAAATAGTTTGTTGCCATAAATATTTTGCCTATGAAAATATATTTAATTACAATTTAAGCAAATACTTTCTCTTGATAGGAGGACATGCTTCTCCACAGTACTAAGAAAGGGAAAACTAGGGGAAACCATATTTACCACCTGGAAGAGAGAGAGAGAAAGCAAACAAGTGCCCGCATTAAGGCTGCAGCTGCTTGCCTCTGACAAATTTAAAAGGTAGGTCCCAGAAAGGCATGCTGGTATAAAAATTCCCTAAAATGGCAGCCCTGTACTTGGAAGAGTTAGTAGTTACAAGGCAGTGGCAAAGCAAAGAGCAATTAGAGGAAGGAACTAACTTTGTGTTTCATGTGTTCCCCCTGGTATCACACAGTGTCTTTCTTCCATAATGCAAATTCTATTCCTGACTATATTGTAGTCAGGGTATGAATGAATGCTTCCCTGACAGCTAGCTGGGATGGGGAATGACTTGGGTGTGTTTATGTAAATACAGTTTGCTCCTGCTCTGCTTACATATTCAGCAAATACAGTGGTGTCAAAGTGCTCAACAATGGCTGGTGTTGGGTATGAATTACCTTAGTACTGAATGCAGGGGTAGTGAAATATGGTTACCAATGTTGTAATTATTGTAGGAATACAGGAAAGCAGGACTGTGCTTAACCTGTCCCACCCTCAGTTGAAAGAAACTCATTAAGACAGGGGCTTGAATGTGAGAGTCCTGTGAAAGTAAGGGAAGGGGGGGAAATAGGTATCTTCAGCCAGGAGGCTGCACACCCTCACCCTAGTCTGGTTTAACCTGTTCCTCCCCACTGTTCAAAGAATAGAGCTGGATAGGCTTCATTAGGAGCCTCTTGGTTGTTAAATGCCCAATCAGATCTGAAATCAGTTGTGGTAGGCCTGTGTTCCTGCCCTGCCTGCTAAGAGCTAAAAATCACAGAGCTGAAATCACTTGAGATGGGGCAGTGTTGCTGCCCAGCCTGCAAAGAGCTGAAAAATACTAACAGACTGATGTGCAATGGTCACAGCAGAGAGGCAGGTGGCAGCAGAAGGTGACTGATAGTCAGCTGGTGAATGAGTGGCTGGTGCAGCGGAGAGGCACAATGAGTAATCAGCAGGGTGGCTGGTAGAGAGGGGCGGCAAGCGAGTAAGGTACCTCTTTACCCCACCTAGGGGTGGAGGTGAACTCTGCAGATGCATCTCTGAACTCTGGGTCTGCACTGACCAAGAACAGCAACTGTGAGTGGGGTGCAAGAAGGGTCGGGCATCTGAAAGGGATTTAAGAACCTGAGTGGAAAAAGGACACTGCCCAACTTACTTAGGGGTGGGTCTTTTACTCATGGTTTTATTTATGAACCTGTTCGCGGTGTTTTCCCAAATTAACACTCAGTTACTTCCCTCGTTTTAGTATATGTTTCTTTTCTACATGCAGACTCTGTGCTTGCGAGTGGGGAAGTATTGCCTTTTAGAGGCACCAAGGGGTGGTGTGTAAATTTCCCAGGTTACTGGGTGGAGGCTTGAGCTGGTTTTGTGTTGTATGAATGGAAAGGAACCCCTAGATATTGAACCCAGCCCTGGTAGCTGCTGGCTCCACCTGGCAGAAGGTTACAGTAGTTTCACAGTATATTTCCTGGTCAAATGTGTTCCTTAGCTATTAAGTGCTATCTATTGTGGCTGGCCCACATGCAGGTGCAGATATGGGGGAAGGGAGTAACAACTCCTTTCTCTCCCCCATATTCATGCTGGGTGATACATGTAAGGACACACAGAAGCACAGCCACAGTACTCAGTGTTGTACAGAGGCTGTCACTCCCGCCAAATGAAGCTGATGGTAAGAGGTGGTCAGTATGCAGAAGCGTGGCTCCATCCCCCTAGGTGCCGGCAAGTATGCTGTAGAAAATCACTGTCCACATACTTACCTATGTGCAGCGGCTAGGCAATCCAGAAGGTACTGTGCTTGTCTGAAGCTGAAGGCCTCCTGATGTTCCTTGTGGAGCTCTACACCATCCCTTTCAACAGTCTGGGCCTAACAGACACCATTGGGTCACAAGAAACTAAATATATTTTAGTCAATCTGTCACCCGTTTCTGCTATTACTGTTTCTACTCTGCTAATTTTAAGGCATTCTTAAGGATAAAAGATAGAAACACATGCTGGCAATGGACATTCTTCACTGTGTTTTATTGAACACAGTTAGTAGTCAGTAATATATCTCAGTGAAACAACCAACCAGAATATAGAATATTGAATAGATCAAAGATCTACAGCCATAATTCACAAACCACATCCCCGAATTATTGGTATTCTGTGATAATTCATTTTCTTGACAATTAAATCAGGAGAAGAAAAGAGGAGAAATTAATCAAGTTATGTAATACAAATTAAAATGAATCTGGGACATGGTGAGATGATAATCCATTTTCTATATAAAATTAATCCATTTTCAATGCTTATGGGCTCCATTTACTATAATTCATATATACAGTGTTCCACAGTGTAGAAATCCATGAATACTGGAAGCATGCTGATCTGATGTAATCCTAGCCATAATAGCAAGAAATTCAGATAGATGATTAAAAGCCTTCATCCAGCCCCCCACCTGCTGCTATAGTTTGCAGATTTTTCCAACAGAGCATGGCTCATGGAAAGAGATATCTGTATAAGACCTTCTCCTTTCCACAGAATACAAATTGTAATCCAGTAGTGCCAAAAAGTTGCCCACGGAAGCTGCTTTTGCATCTTTAAAATTATCCCACAGCTGTAGCAGAGTAGTGATGTCATATATCCTTAAAGATAGGAAGCAAAGAAACTTGCACATACTGCCTTTTCAATTTGAATGTCAAAATATTGGCATTG
The DNA here is from genome assembly GCA_033296515.1 of Macrochelys suwanniensis. Classification (NCBI taxonomy): domain Eukaryota; kingdom Metazoa; phylum Chordata; order Testudines; family Chelydridae; genus Macrochelys; species Macrochelys suwanniensis. The sequence continues at coordinate 47,927,246 of CM065780.1, forward strand.
ATCCTTTTGAAGAAACTTGATGGATATATACTGTTTATTTCTGCCTCCCTTCTTTAACTACAGTATTCTAATTGGCATGATTCAGGTCTGTGGTGTAATCCCAAATTTATCAGAGCTTGTGCGCCAGTCAAATATATTTCAGTGTAGTAGCCGTGTTAGTCTGTGTCAGCAAAAAGAAAATAAGAAATACTTGTGGCATCTTAGAGACTAACAAATTTATTTTAGCATAAGCTTTCGTGGGTTAGAACCCACTTCATCAGACGCATGGAATGGAACATACAGTGAACAGATATTTATAGTCAGAGAAACATGATAAGGTGGAAGTGCCTATACCAACTGTAAGAGGCTAATTAATCAAATATATGGTTATTTTAGAACACATACAAGACACTGCAAGAATATCTTTGTAGTGAAAATCAAGAAAGAAATTATAAATAATTACCACATTTTTTGCACATAGTTGTGGATAACTGTGGGCCCTGCACCAGCAATAAATGCCTACCTTTGCTCTTCCAACCTGTTTCAGTCTTAGGCATTCAGCAGACAGAAAAGAAAAGGTATTTCCACTGCTTCAAGAGGATCAGTTACAGGCCCCTGTATATTCACTTTTTTGTTGAAGATTTCCACTCACTGAATCTTACAATACAATCTGCTATCACAAAGTTCCATCTCTCTGTCAGATCATCTGTTACCCAGAGAGCACATTTCACATCTGGGAGTGGGGGCGAGGGGACGGGAGAAAGAGGAGAAAATTGGCATGCAGACCATAGCTTTATCCTTTCAGAATTATTGAGTAGCTCCAACATCCAAACGTCATTTCTCCTCTGTTGCTGGCTGAGCAAAAAGGCATTATTCAAGTCTTCAGTTCACATAAAAGACATTTAGAAGCTTTTGACTGTAAGAGATGGTAAGGAAATCCCAGTTCTTTCAGGTAGTTCATGAACTAAGTCCTGGATTGCTTCCAAGGAGTATCCAGCACAGCTCAGGAGATGTGTGCCAAGATGCCATTTGAAAACTGATCCTTGGGTGGCTCAGTGCTGGGGCAGTTCTTCTCAGGTAGAGCAACTTTGGTCAGTTTCCAGTGGCCTATAAGGTCCATTCAAACAGCTGAGGATCATTAGTATGCCACGCCTCCTTCCCCCCAATAACTCACTTCCTTCACAGGGGACACAGACAAGGAGTAATGTAGGAGTCATTTCATTGTCTCAGTACCATCGGAGTATTCTCCTGTATAGTGGGATTCCTCTAGCGCAGACAGGCCAGTTTCAGGGCAGCTGTGTGTCACCAGAGGATATGGGTCATCACATGGACCTTTTAGGTATTCATATAGGTCACTGATCTCATTGATTGTAATAATTGATTTTTCTTACTGACTATCCCTTCAAATTAAAATGGGAGAAAGAGCTAAACATCTCCATTTCCTCTGATGATTGAGACAATATCTGGCACAATATGTGCAGAATATCCAGTTCTCTTTTTTTGCAGTTTTTTTTCAGAATGAAATTCTTAATAGGTACTATTGGATTCCTGAGCAAGTGCATAAAGCTGGATTTACCCCACATAGTAAATGTTGGAGATTGACAGCTCCAATGCAAGCCTCTTTCATATAGTCTTTGAATGTCAAAGTATATCCACATGGAAAGAAATGCGTGGTACTCTAAGGCCACCAAGAGTAAGGGTTTCCCCTACCTCAAGTCTCTGTGTTTTGAGCATTCTAGAAGATCTACCCTGTTCACCTAATGCCAGGAAACGGCTTGCTTGTTGCACTTTTAATGGCCAGAAGAGCCTTTTTACAAAAATGGAAATGTGCTATTCCCCTCACATTTTTTGATTGGCTTACTGAGCTAACCAACATCACCCTCAAAACTGACATTAATTGACAGAGGCACAGGATCCAGGAATAAAGACAGTTGGTCTTTCATGAGAGCATTACAAATTGACTGCAGGTATATTGGGCTTCTGATGCTTTTTTTTTTTTCTTTTCTTTTTTTTTTGCACAAGAGGGGGAGTTTTAGGGAATTATTTATCTTAGAACTCATAGGGATATTCATGAATATTCCATACTGTGGTATTGTTAATTCCATTACTCTGCCATTGTATTTGAATATGTCTATATGGATATGTTAAAGCTTCTGGAGGGAAAAATCATGCACACACAAAGCTTTCACTGGTCTCTCATGGAATGTGAGACAATCTTGAACTGAAAGGGTAAATCATTGACCTGGTGGAAACAAGCATGTGAATGTCATTAATAAGAGGAGTTATGTGTATAACGTTCTTCCAATCAAAATAGTCTTGTTTGCTGTAAAAGTGTTTGTGCCAGTGCCAGCCTATTTGGATTTGTGTCACAAAATGAAAGATAGACATACAGGTGAAAAGCGAGCCTTTATTTCCCAAGGGATCCTACCATCCTGAAGGACCTCTAAACTTTCTTGTTTAGTCTTTTTAACTTTGGGGAAAGTAGACTGTTCGATTAGTGTTCAAAAGGACTGGCATTTATAGCAGGATCTAAACCAGACCTTAAAAATGACTTTTTAAAATTGCCTGTGGGCTGCAGGAGAATCAAATAATTCAGTTTCCAGACTTTTACTATAGAAATGATTGCTGGCATTGATATTCTGTTAAGTCATACTTGCTTGATGTCAGTATAGATATGACATTTTATGTTTACTGTTTGATTTCTCTCATTCATTTATCATAGACAGATATTGGCATATAGCTTATTCTACATTAATAGAAACTGGATTTGAACTTCAGTCTGATAAAGACATGAAACATTATATTATTAAGCTGACTCCATCAGGATAACAGGCAAACACATTTTTTGTTTTAAAGATGTTGAACAAATGGCCATTCTTTTAATTATTTATCTACTTTAACATTAATGAACTCAAGCAATAATTTCTGATTTTCTGTATTGGCTCTTGAAAAGTAGCAATGAGTGGGACTGTATAATGGACAACATCCAAAACAGAGATCCTATCTATGACCTTGCTCATGCAGCCCCCATTCCTTCATATTCATGTCTGCCTGGTCATTCCTATCACCATTTTTAAATACTTAATAGACAGCCTTCCAGCGATACCCTGCAATTTATAGAAATCCATTCTGGCTCTCTTGTCCTGTAATTTTGCCATTTTAGCATAATTTTTCCCAAAACAAGTAAGTTGCTATATCCATCTGCATTTGGACAACATCAGAGTTAAGAATGCAGGTTCCAGGACCTAGCACAGAATCAACTGATTCCTTGAACTCATATTCAAAAGTATGGGAGGAAGCAGGGATCACAGAGGTGGTCAGAATGGGAGTAAAGAGGGTTAAGAGCATGTCAAGCAATGGTCACAGATGCTTTAGTGGGAGAATGGAGGTCATTGACTGGAGGACTGGACATTGAGAAGGTGCTTCTTTAAGACTAACTCAAAACTTTTAGATAAGTTTTGTTTTTGGAATAGGGTTGAGATGCTCGTCCCCATGATTACCCATGGTCACCTCGTTCATTTAAGTGAGATATGCACAATAGCAGCAATGATATTTCAATTATGACAGGGGAGGTTCATACTTTTTATAGACAGACATTTTGTGTAGAAAAAAACCTGTTTAAAACAACCAGAACTTACCCACACTTTGTTAAAATTAGCCAAGAGATCAGCAGATACAATGCTAATTATTAATTTATACTGTTTAAACTCTCTCACTCTCTTTCACACACCAGGTTCTTTTTTTTCATAAATACATCTAATTTCATACAGGTGGTAATTAAGATGCTGGTTTGGAGTGTTCAGTGTCTTTCAATGGTCTTACATGGGCCAGAGAATTCAGCCTGTAGTGATCAAAGGGCAAAGATTTAATCTTTTCATGTCTTTTAGAGTAGGTGGGTTATTGGATAGGATTCAGAATCCTGAATAACTAGCTTTTTCTGAGTTACCATTTTGGTCACTTGATATATCTATGTTGTCCTGATGCCACCACATGTGCTGGCACATCATGGGCTAATGGAGGCAGAATATGTATTACCTCCCATCATTACCTTACCTCCACTGCACTCAGATGCTCTCTCTCACACAGTGGTGGAGCCAATAAAAGGGCAGGGAGAAACTGTCTCACTGGATGCTTTTTGATGTATGTGTGGCACCTTTTCAAGCCAATAGGTACAGTAGAAGGTGGTAACCACCTGCACCCTGCTCAAAGCCTCGCTCTGCTACAGACTGGATAGCTATCACAGAGGTCTGAAGCAGTGCCCCGTTGGACTCTCCTCAGCTAGTTCCATCAAGAGGAATTTATATTGTAAATACTGACATCTTACCTACAGTGGTGTGAACACTATGTTATGATTGTAATTAGTAATGAACCACGTCAGTAGGGCTGTCCGTAATGCTGCCAATTAGATACTATACATTGTTATTTACAATGGGTGAACACATGGATGGTTTAAAATTTAATCTAGTGCAGAGATTTAATTTCAGTGCATTAAATTTGCTATTCATTAGCAAGTGTGCTGTTTATCTTGTAAAGGAGAAAGAGCATGTTTCATGTACAGTAGAACTTACTTTCTCTAAAATACTGAAAATTTATTTAGGCTTTACAACAAAGACTATGCCAGCTTGAGCAGTCACTGTGACATTGGTTTTAATTTTGGACAAAGAAAAAATTGAGAGCAATCAAAGATTGTAGAACTGAGTCAATATGTTTAAGAAGAAAGAGAATCAATAAATTGCATAAAACAGTCAAACTAGAAGAATATTTATCATCATTACAGTTGGATGAGTCTGAGATTTCTCACACTTACATCAAACTCAATAAAGCAAGCAGTGAATATTGCATGCCTTCCAGCCTTGAAGAGCTGTCAGGTGAAAAACTCTGAGGTATTTAAATGAAGGGGCATATCCAGTGACCTACAAAGTATTTATGAGACCTTCTATTGGCAGTATGCCTACAGTGAAATCAACACATATTTACAATATGTTAGACTCAAACTTAGGGACATGTGCAGTACAGTACTAACAGGAAATAATAGTGGTTTTTTAAAGTGTAGATACCATTCAGATTTGAAGGAGTTTAGAGGACGTAGTTGTATAAGTCATATGCTTGACACAGACTGTGTTTTTCATAATCATTCTTTCAAGCCTGTGAGTTCAGTGAAATCCCTCTGTGTAGTCCTAAGAACATGGGGGCCCCAGCTGTCACTACTTTCCCATGATGCAGCAGGCAACAAACAGATCATCCTTGTGGTGGCAAACACATAAAGGACAGACTGGGTCAGACCAATGGCCCATATTCTCCAGTATCCTATCTTCTGACAGTGGACAGTGCCAGATGTTTCAGAGGGAATAAACAGAACAGGGCAATTATCAAATGATCCGTCCCGTTGTCCAGTTCCAGCTTCTGGCAGTCAGAGGTTTAGGGACACGCAGAGAATGGGGTTGAGTCCCTGAGCATTTTGGCTAATAGCCATTGATAGATAAGTTCCTGGGGGATAGGTCTAATTTTTTTAAGCCAGTTATATTTTTGGCCTTCACAACATCCCACAACAACAAGTTCCACAGGTTGACTGCGTTGTACGAAGAAGTACTTCCATATGTTTGTTTTAAATCTGCTGCCTACTGATTTCATTGGGTGGCCCCTGGTTCATGTGTTAAGTAAAGGGATAAATAACATTTCCTTATTCACTCTCTCCACATCTTTCATGATTTTGTTGACCTCTGTCAAATTCCCCCTTAGTCATCTCTTTTCTAAGCTGAACAGTCCCAGTCTCTTAAATCTCTCCTCATATGGAAGCTGTTCCATACCCCTAATCATTTTTGTTGCCCTTCTCTGTACCTTTTCTAACTCTAATATATCTTTTCTGAGATGGGGTGACCATGACTGCATTCAAAGTGTGGTCATACCATGGATTTACATATTGACATGATATTTTCTGTCTTATTATGCATCCCTTTCCTAATGGTTCCTAACACCATTCGCTTTTTTTTTTTACACTGAAACTGCCCATTGAGCAGATGTTTTCAGAGAACTATCTACAATAACTCCAAGATCTCTTTCTTGAGTTAGCTCAGACCACATCATTTTGAATGCAAAGTTTGAATTTCATCTGCCATTTTGTTGCTCCATCACCCACTTTTGTGAGATTCCTTTGTAACTCTTCCCAATCAGCTTTGGACTTAACAATCTTGAGTAATTTTGTATCACCTCCAAACTTTACCACCTCACTGATTAACCCATTTTCCAGATAATTTATAAATATGTTCAACACCACAGGTCCCAGTACAGATCCCTGGGGGACCCTTCAATTTATCACTTTCCATTGTGAAAACTGACCATTTATTCCTAGCCTTCGTTTCTTAGTTTTTAACCAGTTACTGATCTACAAGAGCACCTTCCCTCTTCTCCCATGACTCATTACTTTGCTTAAGACCCTTTGGTGTGGGACCTTGTCAAAATCCTTCTGAAACTCCGAGTACACTATATATCCATTGAATCACCTTTGTCTACATGTTTGTTGACACCCTCAAAGAATTCTAATAGATTGGTGAAGCATGATTTTCCTTTACAAAAGCTGTGTTGACTCTTTCCTAATGTATTGTGTTCATCTGTGTGTTTTATAATTCTATTCTTTACTATAGTTTCTAACAATTTGCCTGGTAGAGATATTAGACTTACTGGCCTATAATTGCCAGGATCACCTCTGGAACCCTTATTAAAATTAGTGTTAGCTACCATCCAGTTGTCTGGTACAGAGGCTGATTTAAGCAATAGGTTACACTGCTCTACAGCCAAAATGCTTCTGAAATAAATGTAGTCAAACTTTACTAATTCTGGGTCACTGAGAACAAAAATGATGCTTACAATTGTTGATTGGCTCTAGTTTTCAAGACATGCTATTGGGTCAGTATATACGACCCTTGACTTGGGAAAGGCGGAGGATAAGTGAGTTATAAAGGGAAGGGATCTCAATTTAAACCAGAAATGACTAAAATACATCTTTGACTGGATCTATGAATAAATCTATGACTGGGTTTGGACAGTACTTGCTTTTTAGGCAAAACAATGAATGATGCAATCTGAAGCTGGTATTGCATCATACATGATATGAATTGCATCATGTTATTCCTAGAAGTCATGGATGATGCAATCATAACGAAGCTTACATCACTCTGCTGAACAAATTGCCCTATATCAGCTCTAGAAATCATACAGTGCCGTGCTCTCTTATTTGTCAGTGTTTGATTTTGCAAAGGGACACATTTCTGTTTAGCCAAAGTGAGCAGAGATGCCTCATACTTGTGTGAACAGTGCAGATAACCACTATGGTTAAGAAAGCCTATCACCTTTCTTTTGGCTGCAAAATTGGAGATCAGGACAAGAGGTGGGCCCCACACATGTGCAGCAACACTTGTGCAACAAATCTTCGCCAGTGGTTGAACAGGAAAAGGAAATCTATGCCTTTTGCAGTGCCAGTGCTTTGGAGAGAGCCAACAGATCATACCAGCAATTGTTACTTCTGCATGGTGCCTCCTGTTGGGAAAGGTGTGTCAAAGAAGAAAAAGTGGACTGTGCATTATCCAAACATTCCATCAGCTATACGCCCAGTACCCCACAGAGAAGTACTGCCAGTTTCTGATGCACCAGAATCATTCTCACTTGAGTCAGACGAGGAAAAGGATGAAACTTCTGGTCCTGAACCATCAATGTCACAGAACCCACATTTTCTCCCATCCTCCGCCTCTGAACCACACCTCATAACACAAGGTGAACTGAATGACCTTGTCAGGGATTTGGAACTACAGCAGTGGAATCTCCTGGCAGGTGATGTTAGGGTTTCCATGTTCCGTGACCATCCAAAGGATCTTGTCCCATTCTTCTTCATGGAAGGTGATCTTGTAGCCTGCAACAACATCGATGGTGTGATGGCAGCCCTCAACGTCGTTCACGATCCAGATGAGTGGAGACTGTTCATTGATTCATCGAAGACGAGTCTTAAAGCTGTTTGACTGCATAATGGCAACGTTTTGCCATCAATTCCAGTTGGTCATGCAGTCCATATGAAGGAAACCTATGACAACATGAAACAACTTTTGAGGTGCATAAACTATGACCAACATCAGTGGCAGCTTTGTGGTGATTTGAAGGTTGTTGCTCTCTTGCTTGGTCTGCAGACTGGATACACAAAGTACTGCTGTTTTCTCTGCGAATGGGATAGTCGTGCAAGAGATTCCCACTACATCAAGAAAGCTTGGCCACTCCAACAGTCATTGGAGCCTGGGAGGAAAAGTGTTCAGCATCCACCACTTGTTGAATCAAGGAAGATTTTGTTACCACCCTTACACATCAAGCTGGGTCTGATGAAGAACTTTGTCAAGGCCACTGACAAAACACAAGCAGCTTTCAAGTACCTCCGTGGAAAATTTCCAAGGTTAAGTGAAGCTAAGATAAAGGAAGGTGTCTTTGTTGGTCCTGAGATTCGTGAACTGCTTCGAGATGATGCATTTGACCATGCACTGCGTGGCAAGGAAAAAAAGGCATGGAAAGCCTTCCAGTTAGTGGCAATACATTTTCTTGGAAACAAGAAGGCAGACAACTACAGGTTATTGGTGGAAAACCTCCTCAAGGCATACAAAAGCCTTGGTTGCAACATGTCACTAAAGATACATTTTTTGCACTCTCAGCTAGATTTTTTTCCACCGAACTGCGGAGCAGTGAGCGACGAGCACGGCGAGCGATTTCACCAGGACATTGCAACAATGGAGAAACGCTATCAGGGTAAATGGAGCCCATCAATGCTTGCAGACTATTGCTGGACAGTGACAAGAGATGCTCCATTTAATGAATACAAGAGACAAGCCAAGAAGCGCCGAGTAGACACTGAATAGGACTAAACTATGTACAGAATAGTTTTTTGCCTTTTGTTTCATAATACATTTTATTTATATAACCCCTTTGCTGATTTTTAAAGTGTTACATAAACAGGACAGGTGAAATAGTATCATGTAAAGCAACCATAAACACATGAAAAGACCTAGGTTTACAATTTATGATTAAAACTCTACTATCTACACAATATACATAGACATAAAATGTAAAAACTTAAATATCTTAGAAACAGTAGCCAATCAGTTGTTTTAATTGTCATATTTGAATTCAGCACATCAAAATACATACTAAATAGCACATTTTATCTCTGAAGCAGACGACTTCTCAAAAATTGTAGACCAGTGTTACATACCATAGTTAAAAGAACAGGAGTACTTAAGTACTCCTGTTCTTTTTGCTGACACAGACTAACATGGCTGCTACTCTGAAACATACCATAGTTAATAGTTCTGCAATTTCATGTTTGAATTCCTTCAGAACTCTTGGGTGAATACCATCTGGCCTGGTGACTTATTACTGTTGAGTTTATCTATTTGTTCCCAAATCTCCTCCACTGAAACCTCAGTCTCGGGCAGTTCCCCAGGTCTGTCTCCTAGAAAGAATGGCTCAGGAGTGGGAATCTCCCTCACATCGTTTCTAGCAAAGACCAATGCAAAGAATTCATCTACCTTCTTCACAATGGCCTTGTCTTCTTTGAGTTCTCTTTTAGCACCTTGATCATCCAGTGGCCCTGCTGATTGTTTGGCAGGCTTCCTACTTCAGATGTTCTTAAAAGTTTGCTGTTAGTTTGTGTCTTTTTCAGTTGCTATTCAAATCCTGTTCTGGCCTGCCTTACTATGCTTTTACACTTGATTTACCAGTGTTTATTACTCCTTACTATTTTGATCAGTAGGGTTTGACTTCCAATTTTTAAAGGATATCTTTTTGCCTCTAACTGGCTTTTACTGTGCTGTTGTCCCATTGTAGCATTTTTATTTATTTTTTGGTCCTCTTACTACAGCACAGGAACACAAGAAGAGCTTGTATGGAGCTGGGTCCTATGGGTACAGAAGCTGCAAGCCTCAGATTATGCGGCTCACACCTGCACAGCAGAACTGCAGTGTTTCAACTGTGCCTGGAGCCCTCTATGGCTGCAGAGGAGGAAACAGTATTTGGCCTAAAAGAATGCTACAGAATAGAGTTTCCAGGCAAATTACGGAGAAACTATTTTACATAGCACAGCTTTTAAAGGAGAGTGTTATATTGATACCATTCACTTAAGCATTGCAAAATAGTATAGCTGGAGATATTACTGACATACTCCAGAGATTACATGAGATTTTAATGTGAAAACTCATTGTTCTGAGTCAATCTGATCCAGATAATAACTTTGTCATTTCTACAAGTAAGCACCACTTTTTGCAGGAAAAGCATTGAGATCTCAACCCTTTAGGAGCTATTTAGACTTTTTTTTGTCTATTTGCCTTGGGAAGAAGTTCATCATCCCGCACCTTCAGTATAAATCCAAGTGATGACTTGCAGTTCTTTATATCATCTAGCACAAACAGTAGCAGCTACCAATCAACACAAATAGTTTTTGGCACCACCCAATGGTGCCTCTTCCATGGCACCCCATTGCCACTTGTTCTTTCCCTTCTCATAAAGGGCAGTCACAGTAAATCTTTCCTAAGGAGAAATTTTCCTAAAAAAAATTATAGACAATATAAAGAAGTGTCTAAACAAAGTGAATGACATGCTGCCCAGATTGTGAAGAGAGGACTGCTGTGCAGAGTGTAGTGGCTCAATTATTGCATGAGATTTCTTCACCTGCAGCACATTACAGCAATGCTCCAATGAGCTGCATTGTTTATTTATATTTTTGCCTGCAAGGTCTCGCATCGTTTGGGGCCTGTCCAACTGAGATACTGCCTCCCTCCTAGTGTGATGGCAGATGTGATAAGCAGGAGCACGTGAGCAGACAGCTTCCTCCTGGTATGAATAGGAGACGACTGATGGAAAGGCATATTTGCAGATTGCTTATTGCATTATTTGCCCATTTCCGATATGTGCCAACCTACATACTATACCTTCAATCAATCTCTCCCCCTCCCCGGCCCCCCCAAAAAGATCTTTGATGCTAGATGATGTTTTTCCTGTCTTTTAAGAAAGAAAGGGTTCCCACCTTGCTCTAAACAAAAGTATACATAAGTCCAAGCTTATTCCCCTTTTGGTTTTGCCATAGCATAATAAAGCAATTAAACTTCAGCTGAAACCCAAGGTTGACTATTCCCTTCAAGCCCCGTCCCAGACCCTAGTTCACTCTGCCACTAATAGAAGCTACAAAAACTGGGCATATCTTGGCTGAAGCAACTTGAATCCATCTGCTATTATGACTCAGCAGAAATTATGCTATACCTTTAAACATGCTTTTAAAACCTCATAGCAAGGTTCCTTAAGTAAGAAGCCCTGCGCCCAACACAGTGTCCTAGTCTCTACCCCTCGTGTGCAGAGACAAAAACAGGAAGAGCAATATTTTGCCCTCATGTACACACATCAACTTCCTAACAAATCCACTGGAGCACATATCTGAAATCAGAATTTGTTCCAAATGTTTCTGCTTTTTTGTGAACACTCAAAGACATTATTTGCATTTTTATAATAATTCATATTTTGTACGGAATTCTAGTGCTAAGCTAGTCACTTCAAAAGCCCATGGGAACAACATCCTGTGTTTCACTGTGCCGAATCCCCACTGTTTGAGGTAATCTGTACATATGTGGTAGTTTCAGAAATGGTATTTCAGTGCCAGAAAAATGCTGATTCGCTGGCACTGAAATGTTATTTACAGAACTATCATCCCCACAAAGGCATTAGGTAATGTTCCTTCTTTGCCTCCTGTTACTTTTCAGAACGCTGCTATTCAAAAGGTACTATAAAGCAAGACACAGTAAGTGCAACTACAAGGTTACCAGCATAATTATAAAAACAGAATATTGTTAATTTTAAAAAAAGAAAAAAGCCATTGAAACATATTCAAAGCAAAACTACAGAAAGCCACTAGATACATTTGATCAAATTACTATTTCTTGAATAAAACTATACACCTAGCCTCCATTAAGAGTATTTATTTTTTATGTCTGCAGCTGAATTTAACAATTTTTTTCTTTCCAACAGCCAAAACCATTTTTATCAGCAATAAACTTAGAAATGAAATGAAGTAATTTACAACACTTTGAGATATATGATGTGTCTATTTCATTATGTTTTATGTAAATTGAGAAGCAGAATTTGCACATGATGTTTTAATGCCTTATAGTTCTAAAAGCTATAAATCCTTCCCCAATTTTAAAAATTTGTGCTTCAAGTGGATATAAAAAAATATTGGGACTCATGGCCTGGATAGGAAGTGAATGTTTTGGTCATAGCTACATATCAGCAAAAATTTCTGTCAGGAAAAAAAGTCAGTGGCAGAAAATATCTTTGATTTTCCAAATGTTTACTACATTTGCTCGAAAAATGATCCCAGATTGGATTTGATTCGTGTTTTGCATTTTAAAAATAATCTGTGCTCAGAACAGGCTATTACTGTAATAATTCAAAAATTGCAATCCATTTTGCATTAGAAGTCAAGTCCCTGTCTTAGGCTTTCATGACCTGGAAAAGAGCTGATCTCACAACTAAACAAACTTAGTAGCATCCAGGACTGATTCAAACGTGACAGTCTAGATATTTTCCATTTCTATAGGGCATTTTTTTAACCTTATTGTCATTGTTCTTCATAACATACATTGTCAAAGGTATCATGGTAGCTCACTTTTAGAACTCTTTCAGTTTCCATGTCACATTCTGTGGATTCTTTTGAACTAAACTGAGAGGATATTTCCCTTTGATGTATATTAGACCAAAACGGTCAAATCTTTGCTGGGTGTATATTAGGACTGACTGACTTTCAAAAAAAATAAATCAATTAACTTACCAGTTGCCAGCAGTGCAAGATATTAGGTAGTCCTAGGAAGAAATAAACTTTTTCTTAAGCAAGTTCTTGGTCTCTGTTAACAAAACAAGTTGAACATGATTAAAATTGTAGACTATGCTACTATTCCCTGAAACATTAGACAATTCCATTATCTGGAAGCTGAAATGTTTATTTTATATGCACCAAACACACATACTAATCTATCTATCATTTGCGCTGACAATAATACAATTTCTTGTTAATAACAGAGTAAAAAAGTATAGTTATTAGTCAGGCAGAGAGTTCCTTTAGCATTTATGTAAGAAAAAAACATCTGGTATCATCCAAGCTTTCGTTTATATGTTCCACAATTTACAGTAATAATGCATTTCTAATGCACTTGCCATATTATCCGGCATGTCAAAAATGTATTGTACATTATACCGTGGTAAGTTTCCATGCTATATTAATATATTGTATTAATCAATCTCATTGCAAGAAACAATTCAAGCAAACCTTATATTTCTACATTTTCATTATGTTCTTATATTTGCATCAAATAGACATGACCAGGCAGCTAAAATTCGTTATTGAATTGAAATATTCCTTATACATTTTGTTTTGATATTATCAAGAGTTGCTAGCATCAACAGGCAGTCTAGAAAAATGTGTTTCCCCAAGTTTATTAATTTCTTCACATTTCTTTAAAGAGGGCCTTGTCTTTACTCAAATTCTAGGTGGTTGCACCAATATTTAACTAAAAGTTGAGACAAAAGTTCCCCCGAACAACATGATACGCAAAAAGCCAACTCCAACTTGAAATGTAAATCACACCATCAAAACAATACATACTCACATGTAAGTGAGTAAGTCACTCAAATTCACAAGTCAGGTCATATTAAACAGAGAATACAGCTTCATGTCTCTCACACACAATAAAGACACTATAGTCCATACCTCTATGTTAATGATCCTAACAGCATCCTATATGTTTTGAATAGAAGAGATGATGAAGTATAATTGCACTACTCCATGAGAGAGAGAGAGCGCGCCCTTGGTACAGGTGAACAGTCACCCAGTACTATCTTTTGACCACTCAGACAGAAAGGAAAAAAGCAACATGACTCTAGTTACTCTTGCTAGGGCCTGCAAGGATGTCACTAAAAACCTCATAATCAATGCTATTCAAGACAACCTACACTCCCAGCACAAATTAATGTGGATCCTTGATCTTTATCTATGAAATATCCATCCTCAGATAAACCACTCATTCACAAATATAATCACAAACATTTCTGGAGGAGTCTAAACTTTTAAGAAATTCTGACTCACCCTAAACACATTTATGTTACAATATAAAAGGGCAACATAGAATGCTGTTATTGTTAGAAGTATGTGAAGTCACGTAAGTCAGTGGCTTTTCCTGTGAAGCTCACATACATCACATCTTTAACAATATAGGGAAACAACAAAACCCATAGGCCTTAACTGACTAGGTATAGATGAACTTCCTGATAAGGCTTTCTTGAGATAAATAAACAATTAGTACCATTATTGCTAAACTTCAAGCAAACATTCATGTTTGAAAAAGACAAGAATATATATAGTAGAAGGGCATGGTATTCCCGATAACTTTCCGAGTTAAAAAAGAAAATAAAGGTTATGATAATGCCTAACTTAGGATGATATACATATGATGTACTATGGTACCAGAGGATAGGAGAGTGCTGAATGGTAAAAATGAAGGATACATTAGTTTAAGGTTTTTGACAATTTATGCTGAATGGTAAGAAGATAATTGTTTTGATGTAATGTTCATGATTTGTAACATAGGGTAGGGAATGAGAAACAAATTATGAAAGTTTGGGTAAATATGTAATTGCATATGTGGCACGATAGATGATGTAAAAGAACAAAATAATGTATAAAAAAAATCAAGTGACCAAGGTGAAGAATGCTGAGTGAGAGTATCATGAAGTAGAGAGCCTCCTGGAACCAAAGTACTCAGAAATGTGTGCCTCTACTTGTTCTGTCTTCTTATTTCTCATATCTAGACAATTAGAAACCATAAGTGACAATGATTCCATCTGAAGGTTTATATAGGCAAAAAATTGATTAAGCCTTAAAGGGGGGAGGGATTTGTGCTTCAATTTCCCAACTTACAACAGGCAACAGTACTCTAGAATTTCATCAAAAAAACCTGTATCCAGAAAGGTAATTTTGCAAAGATATGTTATCAGGGATATAATTTAACCAGAGATGCTGGCTCATAGAGAACAATAAGGACACGAGGAGCAAATGACAACTCCCCTGAGCATGACACCGCCCATTTTCAGCCAAAATCTTTTGGTTTTCTGCTAAAAATTTTTGATTTTTGTCCAAAATATTTAGATAAACACTTTTTACCCACGGAAAGCAGACAACACTTCTTTTGTGAAAAGTTTAATAAAAAAACGACTTTTCCACCAGAAAACAGATTTGATGGAAAAATGTTCACCAGATCTAGTCTTGGTCCATGACTGGGGCTCATAGGTGCTACTGCAATGCAAATAATAAAGAGTAATCATAAGTAGCTTGTCTTTTACTATATGTATATGTACAGTGCCTAGCACAATGGAACTCTGATCTCAAAGGGGACTCTAAATTCTACTGTAATACAAAAGTGTATATTTCTTCAAATTTATAAAAAATAATTATATTGACACCTATCCCATAAAATAAATCTTATAAAATATCATACCAGGACTTGCCAGAATATCCACAACAATCCCCCTCCCCACATTCAAGCCCTACTTACCCATTTACACCTAAGGGGGGGAAAGACATTAGGAGATACAGGGGCAAAACTCATTTAAAACTAATCAAGTGCAAAGGGAGTTTGCATGTCTTCAGTTTTAGTATTTGGGTGTGCAAATGAGAGGGGACAAAAACGGCACATGCAAAGCCACTGCAATCATTGGAAAGCTTCTCATTGACTTTAGTGCGCTTTAGATTTGGCCCATGATGCACACAAAGATAGGCATGCAAAATGGAGACCAGAAGAGATTGCGCCCCTTGATATCTGAGGAAGCCAAAAGTTCTCTCCCTTCACCTCCCAAAACCTCCACCCTCAGACACAGAGGCATGAGTGTATAGATTTTTTTTTAAAGGTGAAGTATAAAACAGCTATTTTTCCTCTTTCATTGCCATATTATGTCTTTTCTTTCTCTTTTGAGTTTTCGTCTTCTCCCTCAAAGCCATACAAAGTGTGGATATACATGAACATGTGGATAACAGGAAAGTGGTTCCCTTAGCAACAGAAGCAATGTGGAAACTCATCATAGTCAAGATTTATTTATTATTTGAGATTCAAATGTTTTGGAAAATATGTTAGTTAATACATGGTCTAGCAGATGTTACTATGCAGTGATGTGTCAGACTTTTGAAAGTAACTATGAGAACAGTTGCGAAACTTCTCTTTAGTGTTCCAGGTTCTGACGCTCCATTGAAAGTTCTGTGTTCGAGATACTTCTGCTCACAGTTAAGCTCAGAATGTGAATGTGTTTACTGGAACTCTCCAGATCACTCAACCTGAATCACAATTAAGAAATTTTCCACATTGCTATTTCTTCTGACGGAAACCATTTTCTTGGCATCCATACACCATATTGATCTGCGTTCTAAATTGGGGACTCTACAGTGGAGATACTTGGATGCATTAGAAAGAGAAAGCATTAAGATCAGGCATAGAAAAAGAGAGAAAAATATAAAAATGCTGTATTTTTTAAAATATCTGTAAATTTCCATCTCGTGGACTGGGATGAAAGAATTAAATCTTGCTTGGATATTGCTTTACTTACTCACTGCCTGACAGTATTACTATGAGGGCATCTCTGCCCCCTATTTTCCTACTTCCATCCTTAGGATGGAATGATAATAAATGTGATAGAACTTTACATTTAATTCCAGCAAGATCACAATAAAGTTTTCAGCAGCTTTAATTGGATCAGAAGTTTCTTTTCCAGCTAGTACTCCATGTACCTATTAATGCTGTTTCAATGAGTTGACCCTGCTTCAGCGCAAACTGTAGTCAACGCATGGCAATGGAGATTCCAGTTACCTATTGCTGCACAGAAATTGATTTAAGCTCCCTTTGTCGATACATGGATATCCCAACTCTGTACAATTTTATTTTTCTAATGTTCAATGTTCGGTTATTTTTTATATTCCGTGTATGTTTTCCACTGATGATTGGGAAGGTGATAGGGATTTACTTTTATTTTCTTTGTTCTCCCCCCCGGGAGTCGTCGTTTTTCATTACCTGTTGACATATATCCTGGAGCTGCCAATATTCCTCATGGTTAGATCAAGGGGAACTGAGAGAGATACATGACCTTGAGCATATTGAACTTACGTAAAACATGCCCTTAAAAAGGAATAGAAATGTATCAAGGACCCATTTTCATGACCTATACTTGCAGCCATATAAGAATTTAATTGCATAATCAAATATTGTAATATAATTGGAGGAACTTGGCTCAGGTTTGGTACTGAATAGAAGTCCCATGAAACCTTGCAGTATGGTAAGCATGAAAAATTACCACTGGGGTGCACGTGTCATAAATATAAAGGGAAGGGGGAGAGGGTCGGATGCAGTGCTATAAAATCCTTCTTTTAAGAAGCTGATTGTTTTCTATGGTTTTAAAACCCAGGGGGTGGGTTTTTAGATCACTGTGTAACCAACTGGTTAGGAGATTGTTCTCAAGCTTCCCAGGAAAGGGGGTGTATGGGCTTGAGAGGGTATTTTGGGGGGAAGGGGAACTTCAAGTGGTTCCTTTCCTGGATTCCTGTTTAAAACACTTGATGGTGGCAGTGAGAGAAGCATTTCTCAGGGTGCAGGGAATTTTGTACCTTGGGGGTTTTAACCTAAGCTGGTAAAAATAAGCAGGTCCCCACGTCTTTACCCTAGAGTTTAGAGTGGGGAGGGAGCCCTGACAACATGCTATCAAGCATGATGCCAGATGGGGAAAAGAAGAAATATAGTTATTAGACAAAATGTAAGTGGTTCTGTTACTTGAGTAACAATTTACAAAATTGTAAACAAAACCACAAAAAGAGGAATACAGAGGTAGACATACTGGAAACAAGTAAGGTATAAATAACCTGGTTAAGAGAGTAAAGTGAGACTAAAACAGGCAATGTAACTACAGCGGGACTGTTCTCCAAACTGATAATGTCATGCCTTCCTGCTTGTGCTGACATTATAAATCCTAATTGATTGAGCTAAGCTATCTGGAGTCTCAAAATCTAATAATTACACATTATGAACCTTAACATACCTGTGACATGCTTATGCAACTTCTTAGTTGCAACCATTTCCAATTTTTCCTCCAAAGACATTACAGAGTCTTCAAATTATCACTCCTAGAGCAGCTCCTTAGAATTCTGCAGCTATATCTCCCATGTTGTAAACTCAGATCCCAAAGCTAAGCAAGATTAAATCCAGTCAGTACTTACTGACTATGGAAAACCATGAAGGAATGCTTAGGTTCTGCTAGAAGCGGTAGTAGTGATTCTTTA
This sequence comes from Macrochelys suwanniensis, assembly GCA_033296515.1. Taxonomy (NCBI): domain Eukaryota; kingdom Metazoa; phylum Chordata; order Testudines; family Chelydridae; genus Macrochelys; species Macrochelys suwanniensis. The sequence continues at coordinate 47,945,607 of CM065780.1, forward strand.
GGGGACATTCCCTCCATTGCTAGGGTGCCATTATCTTGACCTGGAAGGAAAGAGAAGCTTAGTCTCCCTGCTCATTCAGTCCTGTCCCTTCTGTGACTGCCAATAGGGCTGCCAAATGGGAGAAGAGAGGGGCATTTTTGAAGTGGAACTAGTCTGAGACCACCAAATTAATCTCTCATAGAACACCAATAACTGATGGTCACAGTTCTCATACACCTCTTACCTGGTCTGGATTTGAACCCATATGTTAAAGGTGAAAGGTTCTGTACATCATTACCAATACTCTGAGTGATTCAGTGACCTGCTGAAGTCCATTACCCTCCCCTCAAAGATGGATGCATAGGCCAAATATTCAGAAAGAATAGCCTGATGTGCATGTTCAGAAATTGTAGCTGTGCTCCTACATATTCATTCCATAGTTATTCCAACTATGTGCCTAACAAGCATTTGTGTGAGTATATGGCCTTTTAGATGGCCAATTAACCATATGCACCCACGGACAGGTAGGATAATTGTGCATAAAAATGTAAAGGGACAAAACTACTCCATGCTTTCTCTCATCCTTCAGGTTTTCTATTTCATTTATGAGGACTTTATGTTTAATTTTTCTTGTCTGTGTGACTGGATTAAATTCATTCCTCATTGTATAGTTTATTTTACAAGATTAGTGTTTCTTCTGGTTTCCACTCAATTTGAGTCCTGGCAAGATGTCAAAACAAGGGCAAAAGGGTCACAGTGAATAAAATTGGTACATACTGGAGGACAAAATCTGATACCCTTACTCATGTTGAGCAACAACGCACTATGCCCCTTGCCTCATTGACTTCACTGGGACTACTTGAGAGAAAAGTACTATTCAGAATGAGTAAAAATATCAGCATTTACCCCCCCATGATAAAAATATTCTACACATGGACTGGGAGATTCGTTAAAGTTTAATGAGACACTATCATAGAAGGTAGAAGGATTTATTGGGTATTCAGATAAACTCTTCTACAAATAACCTCGATATTTCTCTTGCATCATATAACTCTGACTCCACACAAAGGAGGAAGTTCAGAAGTTATCCTACAATATGTTTAGTTATTTATGCACTTTGGCCAAAATGACAAATTAAACAAGATTGCAGAAATGTCAGTTTTTTTAGATTGTTTTCACGTCTCTATTACTACTAGAGCTGGTTGGGCAGCCCTGAAAACCAGCTGACCTTTCGAGATTGGAAGGCCTTGGGTCCCTGGCAGTATGCATGGGCAGTATGCATGATGGGGTGGCCCCACAGCCACCAAACCAGGGAACCCTCTCAGCTCTGGGATGAAATTGATCTGATTCTTTTCAGTTTGGCCACTGCTATTCATATTTTCTTGCAGAAACACTGCATGTTAATGTTTACAAAAGGAAAACTTTTCAGAATTTCTGGTTTATAGGAAAAAATTTTTAAATGAATTTGTTCCAGATCTGAATGAAACCAAATTTTGAAATATCAAATTTCCCATGAACTGGAGAGCCCAAGTTTTTCTCAGCTCTTATTATTTCTACACATTCCATATGGGTTAACCTGCCAACTTCATTTTTATTTTTTTCAGATTGTCCCCATTCTACTTTTACCGAATCGCATGTAACCATCTAACCCATTATTTACTGTCAGAGAATGAGCCAGGGAGAAATTTTAAAAAAAAGTTATCGGCGGGAGCAGTTGATCTCAATAAGACTGAAATTTCCGAAATTAGGTGATACTGAAAGTAATCACTCTGAAGTAATAATGCTCCTCCATCTCTTTTTCTATCTGGTGATTCTAATGTAAGATGCAGAGATTGTTATGCCATCTTTTCAAAGAGAGATATCATGCCATTTGTATTATACCATGCTCGTTTACCAAAGGAAGAGATAGATAGGGCATGGCTGTCAAAGGAAAGGTGTTGTATTAGTACAATACAATTTACTGAGGTCTTGCATTGTTCATACAAAGGCAAAAGACACTTCAAAACTGACTGCAGTCAACGCACACAGCTATTCAAATACAAGTAAACAATATTGTATAACAGTAATTATATTTAGCACTTATATAGCACTCTACAAATGTTAACAAATTAATCCTGACAAAACTTCTGTCAGGTAGGTAAGCATTATCCCATATTACAAAACGGGAATTGAGAGATAGTTAAGTGACTTGCCTAAAACTACAGGAATTAGTGAGAGATACGGGATTAGAGTTTAGGAATCCCTGGCTTTCTAGACCCTGTTTATCTTGACATAATAAATAGATGTAGCATTTCTAGAAGTGTTAAATCAGCTCCAGTGCATGTTATGTGGAGAGCAATCCACTCCATGACTACATGATGGTTCTTCTAAGCATGGGACTCCAATTTCCATCAGCCCTCTCTCTACTACAATTCCCGTTCCCCTGGCCAGGTAAGGGGATGGGTCCCGAATCAGGAAATTGCTGATCTGAAGTTGCCATGGAAAGGAGCAGCCACATAGCAAGTCAGGAGCTGCAGGAAAGCTTGATGCAGAGAGGAACTGCCCACATAGAGCAATATGTGAAACAGGTAATGACTGCCAAACAATACAGCAGGGTGAAGGTCTGTGTGGTACATATAGGGGAGGAGCAGCGGCTGTGCAGGGAGCCCATGCAGAAAAGCTCCAATGAAAGACCACTAAATAATCCTAGAATGGAAACCTGCAAACTTCTATTTGCTTAAATAGAGAATGGATCAGAGACGGCATCCGAGGCAGTAGGCCTGAAGAGCACTGTCTCAGTTGGATTGCCTCTGGGGCCCAAACAAGAACTGCTATTGCTCACTTTGAACTGTAACAATTTATGCTTCTGTACCTAGAGTGTTTGAAACCTATCCCTTTCCTGCCTGCCATAGTAAAATACACTTTCCCTTAGCCATCCACTTAGTTGTTATTGATATCCAACGGGGCTACTGCCTGCAAAGCCTAGCTGCTAAAGCACCTACAATTCTTGCCTCCAAGTCACACTATATTTGGCTTGCTACTGGTACCTTAGGGTTTCATGTACTCCAGAACTGAGCAAACCCAATAATTACACCTGCTTAGTTCAAGTCAGAACCATGGAACATTCTGAGTGGTGAGTAATCCTATTCATCATGAGCCATATTAGACAACCTGAGTTACAGTGCTAGGGAAAACTTCTATGTCTTTATGGTACAAACATGGGGGTAAGTAAAGGCAGCTGGACACAAAGTTCTATCTTTGCTATATCTTGCAAGAGCACTACAAAAGAGGAACACACTAATTAAGTTTCAGAGAGGAGTCACCACCATGGGGAAAATGGGAAGGTTCAGAGAGTAGGATTTAATTGTCTTATGAGACAGGAAGATTTAGTTTCAAGTGTCAGGTCAAGAAGAATTAATATGGATTTTGAGATGGGATCTGAAAAGAGGAGTCATTTAGGCATTGACTTGTGAGACATATCCATGTCCAGTGTGGCTGATTACAGCTAGTAGAGAGTGATTGATTCTGTTATTGACAAAGAGAATTGCTAGTTGCTTTTCAAAAGACAAGCTGCCAACCACAATTAAACAATTGGTGATTAGGCCTTGCTTTAGAAACCATCTTTGGACATTAACAACTTTGTTAAATACCATCCTGGTATGGATCTCCACATTTTACAGTACGTCAGAGCACACTACAGAACTTCTAGTGCATGGTGGTAATGGTAGGGACCACATGGCCAGTTAGCCTGCAGCAAGCTAGTGTCCTGTAGATTCACACCCTGTCTTGCCAAGAACCAACTTTCCATGTGGACATGTCCTTATATTCCACAGACTTCTGGTGGTACCTCAAGTCTATGGTGCTGAAAGTGACTCCATATAGTTTCATTAGTTTTTTTTTTCCCATTTAAATACAAGTGAGCCTACATTGATAATAACAAATGGACATGGGTAAGTGTTATACATATTAAAATAATCTGCTCCATAGTCTCTTCTGGTGAGAAGGAAATAGGGAAATAACAGCATCTAAGCCAAGACAAGAAATGTAATAAGGAAAATAAAGAAATAAAACAAATCTAAACTAACATTTTCAGTATCCCTTTCATCTTAGTGGGGAAATGCAATATTGTATTTCTGTCCGCATAGTGCAGCACAAGTCAGAGGCACCTTAAGGTCTGCTCCCATGATTCTAAGGTAGTACCCTTAAACAATGAGCAAGCACTGCTTCCTTCTTTTGGTCCTCCTGTGAATTCAGGACACCCTAAAGTGAGTGAGTGATCATGTTTTTATTTCTATAATGTAGCGAGAAGGAGAAAGAGGGAGTCACTAGCTTTGATCTGGGTACTGTGCACTTGGTTTCTCCTTTTCTCCTTCTCCCTTGAGCGGTTCCACATTAAGTTTCAGGAAAGGAGTTTGAAATAGTTATGATACCCTAGTTTAGCTTTTATCTGATTGTGATTATTTCCTGAATAAAAGTGATTATTTAATGCTACAACTTGAAGGTGGGTTTTTGTAATGTATTGTTTTATTACTTTGTAAAAATAAATAAAAATACCCAGCTTGCCACAGTAGTAGTTACTCTATATACCCATTGGTAATAAATAACTGCGACATGGGGGTTACTTCAGATGACAAAAGTTTAAAAGGATTTTTAGTAGAACAGACAGAGAGGAGGGAGTCTACCAAAAATCTTAGAGACTAGAAAGGAGTTTTTTGATTGGATTATAAAATGGACAAGAATTTCTGATCACCTGATTTTATCTTTTATGACCCAACCTCAAACAATGATAAGAACCAAAATGAGCATAGCTGGTGTGTTCATAGATTCATACGTGAAATTTTTAAAATAGTCTCATCCCTCCACTTGGTAATGTACAATTGTTCCCTACAGTACATTTTCTAGTATTTTTGTTCAGTCTAATTTTATATGTCCTATGCAATAGAGCTTTAATAACTGTCCTTGGGAGACATCTGGTATACTAGATCACTAATCAATCTAACAGATTCTAATAAAGTCATTCCCTTCAGATCCTTAACTTTTAGTGCTCTTCTCTAAACTCACTCCTAAATGCAGTATCCCAGCTGCTTTTTCACTGAAGATAATTAAAGGAGACAACAGAAGGTGCTGCGGATGCAGGTTGCTTGAGCTTAGAAGACGCCAACAGGGAATCCCCAAATATCATCCCTGAAAATCCACCATCCAACCTCAAGAAATGTTGCATCAAACTACTGAAACCCTCAAGATGCCCTTTAGCTCTGCATCTTCCTCTCCGAATCTGAAAGCACAAAAACAAGAGAAGATCTGCCTCCCTGCCTTCTATAAACAAAACGGTGCGTGAGCCTGATGGAACACAGCTAATGGTTGTACAACAGATTGCTGCAGATACTGTTGAAATTATATCTAGCCTTTTTCATCCTACGGACTACCATGATTGATATTCAGAGTGCACTACAAGCTCTATCCATAAAGATGGGTGAAGCAGAACGCAGAATGTCTAAAGAGGAAGATGATTTCAAAGAGAACAAATTACAGGTTTTGAAGAATTATAATGATATCAAGACTATTAAAACCAAGCTAATTGATCTAGAAAGCCACTCAAGATGATGTAACATCAGGATTGTGGGCGTCCCTGAAGGAATAGAGAAAAGTAAACCCTCTGAATTTGTCCCTAAACTGCCAGTTAAGTAGTTGGATCTGTCAATAGATTTTTGTTTGGTATAGAACAGGCACACTGAGCCCTTGTCCCCAAGACAGCTCCAGGAGGTCAGCCTAGAGTATTGATTGTGAAGTTACTGAACTTTACTACTAAAAGCTTATATTGAAGAAATTCAGAGGGTGGGGGGGAAGGAACTATTTATGGCAAAAAACAGCAATTAAAATACTGCTCTTTTCAAGATTATACTCATAATGTGGTTGCAATAGGGCTGCTTTTAACCAAGCAAAACAACTGGCCAGGAAGACGGACTTGAAGAATTTTATTAAATACCCAGCAACGCCCCATATTAAGAAAGGCGAGAAGACACTATCATTCAATTCTCCTCAGTAGGCAAAAAAATACACCAAAAATCTGCAAAGTCCACCCTCACAAGACATCTATGAAATTATCTGACCGTTTGGAATTTATGCTTTCTGATATCTGATATGATTGCTCTAAAGTTGATGGGTGCTAGTGGATATTGATATGTTACTTCCTTTTTTTTCTGTTATTGGGATTAAAGGGTTATGATCATTAATTCCTTTTGCCTTATCTCACAGGAAAGAATCATCAATGTAAAATCTATCATTTCATTATTAATTACATCTATATCTATGTTATCATTGCTTTATTAGATGGCACTTTCTTATGGACTACCGTATCAAGGTTCTATTGGTAATAGGTGAGTAGTGTATTTGTAATGTTTGGGGCTCCAGGGGCAGTAAAGATCTACAAGTTTCACCTGATCAGGCTGCCCACTCTGGGTGTCAACTGTGTATTTTTGACAGGTTTCAGAGTAGCAGCTGTGTTAGTCTGTATCCATAAGAAGAACAGGAGTACTTGTTGCACCTTAGAGACTAACACATTTATTTGTGCATAAGATTTCATGGGCTAAAACCCATTTCATCAGATGCATGGAGTGGAAAATACAGGAGCAGGTATAAATACATGAAAAGATGTGAGTTGCTTTACCAAGTGTGATGTCAGTCTAACGAGACAATTCAACTGACAACAGGATACCAAGGGAGGAAAAGTAAATTTTGAAGTGGTAATGAGAATGGCCCATTTCAGACAGTTGACAAGAAGGTGTGAGTAACAGTAGATTTAGACCTTCAAGTCAGCGGGACTGCTATGGGTACCCGCGTGGCCCCACAGTATGCCAACGTTTTTATGGCTGACTTAGAACAACACTTCCTCAGCTCTCGTCCATGTACATTGGCCAAACCGGACAGTCTCTACGCAAAAGAATAAATGGACACAAATCTGACATCAGGAATTATAACATTCAAAAACCAGTAGGAGAACACTTCAATCTCTCTGATCACTCAATAACAGATCTAAAAGTGGCAATTCTTCAACAAAAAACTTCAAAAACAGACTCAAATGAGAAACTGCAGAACTGGGATTAATTTGCAAACTGGACACCATCAGATTAGGCCTGAATAAAGACTGGGAGTGGTTGGGTCATTACAAAACCTAAACCTAATTTCCCCAGTACTAATTTCCCCCTACTGTTACTCAGACTTTCTTGTCAACTGTCTGAAATGGGCCATTCTCATTACCACTTCAAAAGTATCCTCCCTTGGTATCCTGTTGTCAATTGAATTGTCTCGTTAGACTGACCTCACACTTTGTAAGGCAACTCACATCTTTTCATGTATTTATTCCCGCTCCTGTATTTTCCACTCCATGCATCTGAAGAAGTGGGCTTTACCCCACGAAAGCTTATGCCCAAATAAATTTGTTAGTCTCTAAGGTGCCACAAGGACTCCTCGTTGCTTTTGCTTATACAGACTAACACGGCTATACAGACTAACGCTCTGAAACAAGTTTATATCTTATTCCCCTAACTCCAGACATAGAAATAATACATGCAAACAAATAGGATGAACACACTCAGTACATCATAAGCTTTGTAATGATACCTTACAAGAGATCTTTTGAATGAAGCATATTCCAGTTTCATCATATTCACACATAAACATATTTTTATAAATCATATGGAGTGCAGTGTCACAGGGCATTTCCTTCCTGCTCCTTTTGTGACACCCTACCCGTGAATTATGTAACTTTTGCTCCTTAGACATGCAAGAACTGTATGCTGCTCAGGAAAATTGGCAATTTCTCATTTATTCACAAAGAGACTTTATATTTTATCCAGTATATCTTAACAACGATGGTTCTGATAATTAAATGTGTGTCCTGGAATATCAAGGGTTTCAATAATTCTATTGAGAGAAAAGACAAATACTCAATGCTTTAAAAAAAAAAAAGAGAGAGAATGTTGATATTGCCATGCTCCAGGAGACACATCTGACAGAACTTGAAGCTTTTAAACTGAATAGAGATTGGGTTGGCCTCTCAGTTTCTAGCTGCTTTAATTTTAAAGCCAGTGGCATTGCTATACTAATACATAAAAAGTTGACTGTTAGTATTCAGAGTACAAGGTCTCACAGTGGGGGAAGATTTAGTATCCTCAAGGCTGGAATTGGCAATTCTATCATCATCTTTGCCAATTGCTGTGGGCCAAACTATGGTTACCCCATTTTTTTTCATTAGTATAACTGACATGGGCCATCATACTTTTATTATAGCTGGAGACTTATGAAACTCTAGACCTAGTCCTTGATACATCTTCTCCATCTCCATATAAAATCTCTAATATTTGTCAGGTACTTCATACATTGATGGCTGATTGAGGTTTACAAGATGTGTGGAGATTGGGTAATCCTATGGCCAAAGACTACAGGTTTTTTTCCCCTGCAGCTCATTCAGCATATTCAAGATCGGACTGTATCTTAAAGTCACAAGACTTGATCAGTTCTGTCACTGATTTTGGCATTAGAGCTATCATTATATCTGACCATGCTCCCACACATAGGTCTTTTAGGCCCAGGGTATGCACCCCCAACTAAAATGTGGAGACTAAATACCTTTGTGCTGTTTCATACTTCATTTGCTATCTCTATCCAGCAGGAGTTAGAACTTTAAAAAAAAAAAATGTTCTCACCACTTCATTGGCCGTCATCATTCAAAAAGCCTTTGAAGTCATCATAAGAGGCCATATTATTAGAGGGCTTTCCCTCCACCCTCCCAGGTTCTTGTCACGCAGACAGCAAGCAGCAAAAGACCAGAAGTCTTAAGCACAGGCAATGCAATGTTTATTGGGGTTCGTTTCCAAGCAAACGTATTCCGAAGCCCTTCACACCAGTCGGGCTTATACACTGATAGAGTCTGTTTCCCAGTGTTCCGTACCCAGCTCTGATGCTGCAGAGTGTTTACCCCATGTCCCCCTTCCCAGCTCTGACACCATAGAGCATTTACCCCGTGTCCCCCGCTTCCCAGCTCTGACACTGCAGAGTATTTACCCCGTGTCCCCCCCTTTCCAGCTCTGACGCCGCAGAGCGTTTACCCTGTGTCCCCCCTTCCCAGCTTTGATGCCGCAGAGCCTTACCTGTGTCCCTGTTCCCTATTCCCTGTTCCCGTTTCCAACCCCCTTAGCAGGCATGATTCCAATTTCCCTTCCCCGCACTTCCTGTTTGACCCCAGTGCACATATAATAATATTCTCAGCTATACCTTAACGAATCATTTTACTGAAATTTAACTAACCAATCCTAATAATCCTTAACTAACATAAATCTCTAACTAATTATATCTCACTACCCTAATTAACTTACACCTAGCAAAATTAATTATACAGCAGGCAGAAACAATTAGAGAACTAGACAGATTAACAATAGAAAAGTGGGGGCCATAAAGATAAAACAATACAGAAATGAGGGTTTCAAAACCACAAACCACTGATGAGTGATTTCTTGCCAGACAGGATGCTATCACTTAGGATCTGTTTCTTTATCTGGTGGCGATGGGCATTATGATGACAGGATCATCTTCCCAACAGCCCAATAGCACCTTATTTCAATGTGACTGGTTTGGAATGTGAGGATCTGACCGTACGCTTCCCAGCTTATGGCTGCCCTGCTGCTTAGCCAAAGGCCTTAGCCTAAGAACAAGACCTCAGACTATCCTAATGAGAGAAGGCCCATTCACAGGGGGACTGTGATTTTGATTCTTTGTTTTTATACCCCTGTAACTAGCTAAGTGATAAAAATACACCTAAGTTATTAAAGTATAAGCCTTTACAGGCACACCTGAATATCGATATTCTAACACCTATCATCTCTTATGCCACCTTTAATAAGAAATGGAGAGAACATAGAATTGATACTTTTGCAAATTAAGGTCTTGTAGGTAGACTACATTTCTGCCCTCTCCCCATAAGAAACTCAGAATCCTCATCACTCTAAGATATGAAATCAACAAACTTCTGTCCCAAAATACTGAGTTTGCTTTATTCTCTTGAAGCAAAACTACTGGCGGTTTGGCAAGAGAGCTAGCAACCGTTGGCCTATAGAAGTAAGCAAAAGGCTAACAGAAAGAAGATTGCTGATATTTGCAATAGTAGCAATAAATTATATACAACACATATTAATAAACAATTAACAGTTTTATATTTAGCTGAAGAAGGAATCTGTAAAGATATCCTAAAACACTTATTAGTGGATTGTCTCTGCCACAGATCTCTGCAGAAGGGTTCCCAATTGAATTTTACAAAAATTTCTCTGAAATGTTAACACTTAAGTTACTGAATATTGGTTCAATGAGGCCAAACATGAACAAATTGTCCTGCCTTCTCTATGAGAAGCTGCAATTTTAGTTATTCCTAAACCTGGGAAAGAACTTGGACCATGTAGTAATTACAGGATAATTTCTTTGATCAATTGTGATGCTAAAAGTTTAGCTAAAAACTCTTGCTGTGCGAGTGGACAAAGTGCTCTCTCATGTCATACACGTAAATCAAGTAGGCTTTCTTCTTAATAGATATGTTTCATATCATTTGCATCAACTAACTGATATTATCGCTGCTTCGAGAGATTCTAAAGAACCCTTAGTTGTCATTTCTTTAAATGCCAATAAGGCTTTTGCCTGCATAGACTGTTGGCAAAAGTTGGATTTTGTAACCAATTTATTGCTTGGGTTAAGCTTTTATACTCTAACCCAACTTCCAAAGTAGTTACCAATGGTGGTATTTCTGCCCCATTTCGATTACAGAGAGTTACAAGGCAGGACTGCCCCCTTTCTCCTCTGCTGTTTGATTTAGCTTTAGAACCTTTAGCCATTACCATCCTAGCAAATCAACATATTCATAGTATGGCGGTGAGCCAAACAGAGCACAAAATTATGCTCTATGAAGATGAGGCACTTGTGTTTGTGTATCTAAACCTGGGGTTACCAATCCTTTCCTTCTAACCACAATTAATGTTTGGACTCCTGTCTGGATATAACATTAATTGGAGTGTGTAATAGACAGTAACATCTCTTCTATAGGTTTGTTTCTTAATTTATTTTGTTTTTACAGAATTCCTATAGAAGAAATATAATGTTATATCAATTTTGGAAGGATGGTTAAAAAGAAAAGAAAAGACATTAGGTAAAATCCTGGTACCATCGAAGTAAAAGGCAAAACTCCTATTGACACCAGAAACAAGATATCGACCATCATTTTTGCTTACATTCAATAGGACTGTCCCATAAGGGTGGTTGGTTTCTCAGCCTAGTTCTCATGCACTACTAGGACAATTTTTTGTGCTTTGGTTTCCACAATTTCAGGATAATGTGTCAATAGGGGGAGCAAGATGTGGGTGTGGAATTACATAGAAATTTGTCAAATATATTTATACAACATCAGATTTTACATCTTCTCTCTTTTTTATATATAAAACCTAAAATTTGGGCTTTAACTATTTGATCAGTGACCCATTCACAGAATGTTTTATAAATTGTGTTACATCCCTTGATTACGTTAATGGGTATAACCAGCTTTCCATAAGTAATATTTTTGCTGCTGTGCAAATACAAGACAAGGTAAAAAGGGTTAGTTGACTATTTATAACAGAAATAAAAGCCATTAACAAGTATTCTCATTTTGCAGCAAAACAGTCAGTCATTTTTAGAATAATCTTTTGTTCTCAGCATGCAGGGGTGGTGTTAATTCAGTTTTATCTCATAACACTGGTCACAAGAATAAGAGATACCGATAAAATGAACTGACACCAACGTCCTCCTGTTGGTGTTCCACAAGCAACATGCATCACATTTTGTATTACGAATGCTTTGTATTTTGCTGTAAATCACCCTCTGTGTTTTTGTTGAGTACCATAATATACCAGTCAGAAAATAGAAACTGAATCATGATACAGAGCAATGCCAGCTTTCTATAATGCAGACTGTAGCTGGCGTTGCTGTACTATCATTTCAGTAAACCGGATATGTGGGTGTGTATTTTTAATTTCAAGAGTTAAAAAAATAGCCACAAGAACATTTTCTCTATCCTAAATAATCACAAGAAAAAATGTCATATCAACACATTTTATGACCGGATGAATCCTACAGAACTTGAGTGGGTTGTTTGGTTTTTTTTGTCCATTTAATGCATCAGAGTCTGAATTCGAAATTAATTCAAAAAATGAAGCTATTTGATGCTTCATTAAGTAGTGGCACAAGAATAAAAAGCAACACATCCTTATCCCATTTTGTACTGCTACTTTTTCCCTTCTTAAAGTGAATCAACTTGCCAAGTGAGCTGAAGTCTTTAGAAGTAAGAAATTACAAATTCAGTTGCAGAAAGAGGTATTGAAGCAGAGCTAAGCACTGGCTTACTGAAAGAGGAAAACATAGGAGTAGAGTTAAGTGAACAATAGAGTAGTTTCACAATAAGCAGTGTCTATGGGTTCTATCACGGTGCCAGATTCTGCCACCCCTTTCCTTTTGATACGTTCTATAACTCCTGGAGAAGTCCCTTGCATAAGTACAACTACACTACAAATAGAGCCCTGAAAATCCAGATATTTGCTTGATATCCAGAAAAATGGTCTGAGGATCGCTGATTGGATATGAATTTTATACACACACACACACCCCCAAAAAAATCCGCCAATAAGCGCAGGACCCACCGAGGTAGAGGAGGAACTTTGTATATATATATATATAGTGACAAAGTTCCTCCTCTACCTCGGTGGGTCCTGCGCTTATTGGCGGATTTTTTTGGTGTGTGTGTGTGTGTGTGTGTGTGTGTGTGTGTGTGTGTATACACACACACAATGTGTGAGAGAGAAAAAACTGGGAAGAAAGAAAAGAAAAGTCATCACGCACAGCGATAAAGCAATGCTCATGGAAAAATGCAAAATACATTAAATTTGTCTAGATATTCTTTGACTCACAGTAATTTGCAAGTTTTAGTTAAAGACAGAAGTATGATGCTGTTGGTCAGACTTTGGCACACTTATTTACATTTAGTATCTTACGCTTCATCTACACTTAAACTTACACTGGCATAGCTATGTCAGTCAGTGATGTGGAAAAAACCACACTCCCCAGTGACATAGCTCTGCTGACAAAACCCCCAGTGTAAACTCAGCTATGCTCACAGAAGAAATGCTTCTGACAGCATAACTAATATCATTTGGGGAGGTGGGGCTGTGCATATAACTGAGGAAAAACTTTCTGTTGGCATACTCTGAGTCTGCACTAGGGGTCTGTGCTAGCATAGCTCTACTGACGTAGCTTTTATAGTTAGAGCCCAGCACTGTTAGAAAATGTGTATCCATATTTGATCTGCAAAAATGGTCCATGGATACCCATGGATTTGCAGGGCCCTAGATACAAAATTCATATCCAATCAGCGATCCTCAGACCATTTTTCTGGATATCAAGCAAATATCTGGATTTGTCTTTATATATATAGTGACAAAGTTCCTCCTCTACCTCGGTGGGTCCTGTGCTTATTGGCGGATTTTTTTGGTTTGCCTCAGAGATCTTCCCCTCTGGTAGAACCCCCAGTCCATACAAAATTCATATCCAATCAGCGATCCTCAGACCATTTTTCTGGATATCAAGCAAATATCTGGATTTGTCTTTATATATATAGTGACAAAGTTCCTCCTCTACCTCGGTGGGTCCTCCGCTTATTGGCGGATTTTTTTGGTTTGCCTCAGAGATCTTCCCCTCTGGTAGAACCCCCAGTCCAGGTCAACTCCTCCTGTGACAGGAGTTGGGAGGTTTGGGGGGAACCCGGGCCCGCCCTCTACTCCGGGTTCCAGCCCAGGGCCCTGTGGACTGCAGCTGTTTAGAGTACCTCCTGGAACAACTACACGACAGCTACAACTCCCTGGGCTACTTCCCCATGGACTCCTCCCAACACCTTCTTTATCCTCACCACAGGATCTTCCAGCAGTACGCCCTCTCACTCTCAGCTCCTAGTGCCTCTTGCTCCCAGCTCCTCACACGCAACCTCCTTCTACAGCTCCTGACATGCGCCCCTCACTGACTCACTGGGAGGCTTTTGACTAGTTTCAGCCAGCCCCTGATTGGCTGCAGGTGTCTCAATCAACCTCCCTGCCTTCTGGAAAGTTCTTAATTGGCCCCAGGTGTCTTGATTAACCTGGAGCAACTGCCATAAGGTATCAGGGATTTGTTTAGCCTGGGGCTAACATACTGGTTCCTTACCACTTTCCTATAGCCCTCTGGCCTTGCCCCGTCACTATATATATATATAAATTGTAGAGATTACTTTAAGTATAAACATGTTTTTTGTTAAATTATTAGCAAATATTGGGCTTATCCTTCAACTCTAAGGGCTGGTCCACACTACCCCCCAAGTTCAAACTAAGATACACGACTTCAGCTACGTGAATAACGTAGCTGAAGTCGAAGTATCTTATTTCGAACTTCAAAGTACTCACCGCTGGTCCACACGGCGGCGTGCAGGCTCCCCTGTCGACTCCACCTGCTCCGTTCGTGGAGCAGGATTACTGGCGTCGACGGGGAAGCACTTCCTGGTTCGATTTATCGCGTCTAGACAAGACGCGATAAATCGAACCCAGAAGATCGATTGGACTCCTCCGACGCGGCAGGTAAGTATAGACGTACCCTAAGGGATTATCTTCACTACAGTGTTAGCTCAAGCTACGATTCAAGTTTTTCCTCTAACTCAACTTCCATCCATACACAAGTGTCTAGCTGGGAGTGTGTGTGGGGGGTGGAAGAAGTGAGTATGTAAGCTTGAATGCTGCTGAATCTTGAGCTAGTAATGTAGTAGGAATACAGCAACTCGACATACAACTCATCATCAGCTGCTAATCTAGTCACTCTGTCCCACTTGAGAGTTGTTTCATGGTGTGGTTGCTCTCATTTAAGCTAGGCTAGCTCAAGTGGAGTAAGACTTAAGTGTACTAACTCGAGCTAATTGTTGCAGTGAAGATAAACTTTAAGAGGACAAGATGATTCTTCTATTCCTGTCCCCAGTACTTTTAGAGTAAATGCAAAGGCCAGCAACACATATTCTAGTAGCCCAAGTGTTCATCCCAAGCCTCTCAGCTGTGAAACCAACATACAAGAACTCAATAAAACAGAATCAACATGGTTGGATGTTTTAATGAAAATGCAATCTTACAGAAGTTTGTACTAGCCAGGAGATCTCACAATTGCCCAGCTAATCTGTTATCAACTAGAGTTCTAATGAATCACTTTTGTAAGTATCTGATTAACAATGTTCCACTCATTCACTCACAGGTGGGAGGAATTGCAATGTTATTTGTTGTTGTTATTGTCCATGCTAAATTAAACCTTCTTCTGGTTAAACATGAATTATTGAGTGCTCCCTTGCTTTATAACATGTTTACAGTTCTCTGGAGCCTGTCCCTCTTTGTATTAAGAGTGCTGTGTCTATTGCAGTTGGGGTGAGAGAACTCACTTTACAAATTTACTTTCCCAATATTTCAATATAAAATGGCAAGGAAGGTCATGTGGATCTAAGGAAGGCAGATACCATCAATTTTACTTATGCTTCACCTCTAGATACCAAGAAGCAGGTAAATATAGTATCCATGTGGCCAGTTATTGTGCGTTTTGTTTGTACTACAGGCTTTTATGATAGTCTAGTGTTGAACTGAACTGACCTGGCTGTTATTGGGTTTCCACTTGGCCTCCTCCTTTAAGCCAGCTGCACATTGAGTACCTGATCTTTGGTCAGGAAGAGAATTAGTGCTGCTGCCTGAGCCAAACTAGAATTGTTCAAAAAATATCAAAATAAGAGCTGACATTTTACAGGGACTTGGTTTGAATACAGATGATATTAAGATTGTGGATTTAGCAAGGTACTTAAGCATGGACCTAATTAAGCATGTGAATCATTCCATTGAAATCAATGGGACTAGTCACAAGCCTAAAGTTAACACGTGCTTAAGTATTCTCTTGTATCTGGCCTAAGAACTCAATAATTATCATTTAGCCCATGAAACTTTATGCCCAAATAAATCTGTTAGTCTCTAAGGTACCACAAGGATTCCTTGTTGTTTTTTCAATAATTATCATTGTATTCTACATTTCAAGTACATTCTAACTACAAATCTTTCATGAATGCTACAGTAATGTTAGTTTTACCTGCAAATGGTATTTAGTTGTTAGTGGTGATCACTCTATTTCTGTGGCTGCATTAGTTTTCAAACCATGGCAAAGGACTGAAATAAGTAGTTAGAAGGATTAATTCATCCTTATTTTAGAGTACATATACAGGTGTTTTTGAGAATATAGCCTTCTCTCATACAACAATACATCTGACCTATTTCTATCTGGATTTCTCTCTGTCTAAGCAGTACAGAAAACATTCTACTCTGTGTTGTTGTTTTCCTTTCTGCTGTTGACAGCACTTCCTACTTTCTCATTCTATTCAACCTCAGTCCAGCCTTTGAACGGAGTTACTCCAACCTCCTGGATCTCCTGCATAGTTGTACAGGTATCTAGTCTCCTTTCTTTCCATTGTTCCTCTTTCTTGCTTATCAAGCTACTCCGTAACTGGTGGGTCTCCTGTATGACAAGACCCCTTTTATCTACATCATCTCCGTGGGTTGTCCTTGACTTTATGCTTTTTTGCTACTTATCTTCTTCCTCATTCCTTATCTCTAACTACTTTTAATCTTAACTAGCACTAATACTGCCTTGACCAAGAAAACATGGCGCTGTAGTGATGGAGCAAACTGCACTTTTACCTGCCCCCTCCATCACTACATGTGCACGGAGAAGCCCCATAAGACATTGTACTTGCCTCAGGTACAGTCTACCTGGTGGCTCCACATCACCCTCGTATCATGAGCTAGCCCGATATATTCTAATATTTCATATATTCTATTTGTTTCTGACAAAAATGTGAGATTCAGGGATGAAGAGAAATGTACAAATATTTTTTCAAACAACAAAATATGTTTGGATAAGTTGAGTTTTGGCTGAGAGGCATTCAGGCAGGTTTTTATTTTGTCAGAATCAGTTTACTTTTCCTTTTTGGTTGTGACATGAACACAATGAATTGCTGATATTGGTGCTAACAGCATAGAGCATGTCAGAGGAATTTTTCATTATTCTCATGGCATAAGTGTTTGTTTTTATTTTATGTGAGCAGATTCAAGCAGGACTTTGGTTTGTGAAACCAATCTGCCTTGACTGTCTTCACTTTTGAAATACATTGGTTTGTTTTTTTTATAAAGGTACTACAAGTATTATCAAGTTAGAAATACTGATAAAACTCAGTATAAAGGCAACAGTGTACTACAAGATAAAGCCATCACTAATTTGGTGAGGAATTATTTTTGGATTCATAGAAGGAATTTGTTTCTGCCTGTTTCATATAGCTGTCAAAACTGCCTGCAACAAGAAGCAACTGATACTCATTTCTCCTCTAGATTGCTGACAGCAGCACAATACATATATGCTCACTTACACAAATACACCCCACTGTATCAAAATATAAAGCCCGAGGGAATCTCAGCTAACTATATTTCAAATCCAATAAAAATAGTATCTCAACAAATGAGACAACCTTTCTGATAGAATATCATCTTTAGTTATCATTGAACTTTTTTTTTGAGGGCTTACTTGCAAGATATGTTTTTCTGCTGACCAAAACCTTATGCACAGAGTTGGCAGAGAATACAAATATTTTGTTTATCCTTTCATATAAGACTTTTAGATAGGGTCTCTCACATTTTATGATCCTCTTAGGTTTATAGCTTTTTGTTGAGTCATGCAGTCTGTCAGTTTTTATGTTCAGCTTGAGACTAAATTTCCTGTTTGTAATGATCAAAAAGTTAACTATTAAAAAATCATTAGAAATCTGTACAAACAACCTTAACAGCTACTATTTTTTGTCTTACTCTTCTCTGTGTGCACCTACACTTTTCTCCAATAGTTTTCTGGCAGAAAGCTTCCATATAACCCTTGTTTCAGTAATAAATATACTATTTTTTTAAAAAGTATGAATGTAAGTAAATGTAGAGCTGTCTTTGTTGGTTATCAGTTCTTTTACAAACCATACACATCTAACTTACACTACCTAAAGGAATTTTAAAAGAAAAAGACAAAGTGAGAGAATGGTATGAAGTTATTCTGACTTTATCAATACAGTGATTTTATATAGCAGCAGAACCACACCCAGGCTTCTTTTATGATCTGTGACTGTAATTAATGGCTGCTCCATATACTAAACCAACTGAAATGATTTTAGTTTATATCAACAAAGCCAGGTTATTGAATTTCAAGCAGAGCAAGTTATTTGAAACATGTACTGTCACCCATCGACTTACCCTCTTTTTTTTAATATAATAACTATCATAAGAAAAAAACAAGGTTGATTCTGTCACATGATTTATTTTCAGATTTGGTGATGCACTGATACTTCACCAGCCTCTCCTCTCCTGGCTGAATGCTGGGAGGGCAGAGTGCCTCACAACCCACTCAGCATACTGCAAAACTTATTCTGAAATAAACAGAAATGAACTAAAGAAAATGCAAACAAGCAGATCTGTCAAACCTCACCACAAAATGAGTCAGTGATTTCAATCCAGCTTCTAGTGGACACATGCATGCATATTACATGAATCATCATCTCAAATTGCATTAATTGGTAATTTCAGAAGAACGGCAGAAAAACTAATGGGTATTAAGACTCATTCCTGCAGAACAGGGTTGTAGCACATTTCATGAGCAGTGCGAGGAAGCCTGTACTATTGTGGTCCATGCTGTACTTTTTCTTTGCATGGAAAAAAGGAATCATGCTGTACCGGTTCTGCTTCAGTCCTCAGATTTATCAGTCCAGCTAACAGTTTGAATTTTGTGTTTTTCCCCAGATTTACTGTGTAACCTTGGGAAGTCACTTAGGTCCAGATTCACATAGATACTTTGACACTAGGACACCGAGCATTGCAAAGCCTAACTTTTAGGCATCTTGCCTCCCAGTGGAAGCCACAATTGCAAGTCAGGTGCTCAGGCTCCCTATACAGTGCATGGGGAGAGTTAGGCGCCTAAATAATGGGAAAAAGCAATCAAATGTCAAAGTGAAAGGTGTGGCCTAATCCCTACCCCTCAAACAGCATTAGGTGCCTAAATCCCAGAGGGAGGTATCTTTCTCTGCTGGGCATTCTTAGCTGTGAATTCACTCCTGAAGACACATACCTAAGATGTTGTTGCAAGAAACATAAGGGAGGAGGTGGAAGCTTTCAGGCAGCTTATCCTATAACTTTTAACTCAGTGGTTAGAGTTCCAGAGTTCAGTTCCACCTTCTGCCTCATGTAGAAAAGGGATTTGGGGTTTTCCCTCTCTAAGGTGACTCCCTAATGACTGGAATAGTCAGTCATTTTCACTCTCTCTCTCATGCTCTCTGGCCCAATGCACATTTAATTATTTACACATGGTGGAACAGTTTCAACAGAAGATACAGAATAGACATACCAGAATAGCTGATGGCCCAGTAGTGTGGGCAAGTGTAAAAAGTAACCTAGAATTCCTAATATAATAAGCATGATATTAATAAAAACAATGAAATATATTGAAATAAAAATGAAAGATACAATACATGCAAATAAAGAATTTTTCAGACAAATATAACTTAATAATCATAATAATCCACTGAAATCAAGAGTCAACTATGTACACGGAACAAAAAAACAAAACAAAGACAGTCCCTACCCCAAAGAGCTTACAATCTGAAAGCTATGGAGAAAATAAAATGTATGGGAAACCCGAGAGGAGGAAGTTTTCAGTAGATTTTGTATTGCTGAATTCTGTATTTTGTGTTTATTCTGATTTAACTCACTTCACTTCTAATATGACTTTGGGGCAAAGATTGTATTTAAGATGGGTTAGTGTTTGCATGATCAGAAGAAAAAGTGACTTGTTAGGAGATATCTGAAAGAGAAGTGAGTAGAAGCTTGGGGCATGAGAACTGGAAGTCAGTCCATGAGTAGGGGGCAGAAAGGAAGAAGGCATGGAGACCAGAGTGGGAAAAGAAATTAATGGAGTGTTGAGACTACCATTAGAGTAAAGTGGGATGTGATGAAATACAGTAACCAAGATGTAGGGTGGAACAGAGTTCTGTAGGGCCTTAAAAGTAGAGAGAGATTTAAAGTTGATATAGTGGATAAATGACATTCAACAGAAAATTCAAAAGAGGCAATAGCATCGTCTGGTCAATATAACTGATCTTGGCCACAGCTAAAGCTGCTTTGCGATACTCAGATGGCCCAAAGCAGCCCTACATATTTTGGGCAGATTGAAGGTAAGCAATATAGGTGTCAAAGTCTGGATATGTCAGACAGACAGTCTGAAGTGTGGAACTAGAAAGGAAGGGCCAGTGAGGAGGTAAAATTAAGAGTCATGAGCATAGGTGGTCAGCCAGGTATCAAGTGAAGGATAGAGTTCTCAGGTATTCCCATGGAGAGTGAGAAAGGAGAGGAGCTACCACCAAAGGAAATGCTCTAAGAACAGGCAGAGTCATGAAAAGAGCAGTGAATAATTTGGTGTGTGGAATATATACTTATGATGACACGAAAAAAATGTGGCCACTTCTAAAATAAAGGTCATAAAAATCCTAGCTGAACAGCAATAGGAAATTTCCCCCCAACTTGAAAAGTTGCCTCTCAAGTTTGTAAAATGACTTCTTATATATGCTCAAGACTCATGAAATGCCAGAGAAGTGCATCATCATGTCCAGAAATATAATAATAGATAATCCTTTTGCAATCATTTCACATGGAAGCTTTTCAGCATACTGATAACTCCTTCTGCATAATCTCAATACCTGTTTGACATGTACAGATCTCAAAATATAGGGCTGTATTTTAGGGGTAATCCATGAATAGAGATATATAAAATATACTTTACCTCTGTCCCTTTTCAATGAGAGGTTTACTTCATATTTGGAGGTGCTATTATTTTTGCAAACCTGTTCAGACCTTCTATTATTTCTGAAGTGAGTCAGTAGGTGGATTTAATTTTTACAGTTACTTCAATCTATGAATAAAGCCTTCCTGTAAACATTTATTGTTTCAGGTGCTAAGTAGATCAAACAACCACACATCTAAGAACGCCTACATTTCAGTGAAACAGCTTTTAAAAGCCTTAGATCTAGTTATACTAATGTATTATGCATTTCACAAATGAAATTTTGAAAGTAAAACATACAATTATCTGGGGATGCTACAGTGACTACACTAAATATTTTAAGGAAGAAATAATTGCAGGTATTGTATGCATTTTGTCAGAGTAGGTCATGAGATTTATTCATCTATTTCATTCCTTAACCATCCATCTATTTCATTGCCGGGGAACAGGTTGTCATTTTAATGGCCATCAAGTTTTGTGTGACTGCTTTTGCAGTTGACTTTCTAGACACTCTTAACTTTCACAATGTTACCAAATATCTTTGCTTGTTATCTGACATAATAAAAATACATTATTTGAATTGAAATAAAAAATTGTAAGAATTAATAAAGCTAATGATTTGCAGTTGTATATAAAATAGGGGAAATGCCATCATGACAAATAATGATCTAAAATTGTTATGTAGATCTGGGAAAGTAGCGAAAAAACTGTGAAATATGTTGAATAACTTATTGGCGAAATATTTTTCAAATATTGCAACTATCGTGTACTAGTTAGTGAACATGAGTCACAATATTTTGTTTGATAATTCTTTAAATACCATTTTAGAAAAACAACAAACTACTGTATAAGGTACTAAATAAAGAACCTTACAGGGAAGCCAGCATGGAAGCCAGTAGAAAGAAATAGCTCTCAAGGGCCTATGTTAAAGCACTAAAATAAGAAGAAATGGAATGAAAAGCAGAAGAAAAACAAAACATGACTAATAGCAACTAAATTAAATCACCGATTTGATTTACACTGAAATATTTGTAATTTGGTTGGAGACGGTTCTCTGGCTTCTAAATATATATTTTAAAAGCAAACAAAACTTTCTCTTACTGTAAATAAATATAAGGATACACTACCCACTGTTTATATATTATTTTGTAATATTTAGGTTTTATAGGGATATAGAAATTGATACACTTATGACATCATAATGTAGTTTAGTACCCTGCAACTGGCAGTGGCCTGTACTTGATGCTTCAGAAACAGAGAATCCAAATTAGATACCTAGCAAATTGCTGAGGAAAAGTATTTCCCTCTGATTACAGTCATCCAGCAGAGGGAGCACAAGCTAATTTACAACCCCAACTTCCAAAGGTTTGTAGACATCACTGAAGACATCACAGATGCTGAAAAACATTATATATATATGGAAATTATTTAGAATTATTTAGAATGCAGGACATGACAGGTCTGCAAAATAAACTGTTTTTTGCTTAAGACACTGGACTGGAACTCAGGAGTGTGGATGGTTCTGCCACAGACTTCCTGATTCCCTAGCTTTAGGGCTGATTTGCGTCACCTGAGTTTTGCAGCGAGGCCAAGATCTGGCCCATAGCTACAGATATTGACATGCTCTAAAGAGTTCATAATCTAGGTAAGACAGGGGAAACAAATTCACAAGAGAAAACACAGGATAAAACATCAAGGCAGAAGGGAG
This sequence comes from Macrochelys suwanniensis, assembly GCA_033296515.1. Classification (NCBI taxonomy): domain Eukaryota; kingdom Metazoa; phylum Chordata; order Testudines; family Chelydridae; genus Macrochelys; species Macrochelys suwanniensis. The sequence continues at coordinate 47,968,237 of CM065780.1, forward strand.
AGGTGGAGATTGCTAATGAGATGAGGGGAGGAGGAATTTCTTGAAGAGGGAGGTTTTAAGAGGGGAGGAGAGCCAGCTCTGTGACACTGCTGGGAGCACAGAGGGTGCTTTTAAGGGTGAAGATGGAGTGGACAAACAAAGCCTCACCTGAACTATATTATGCTTCTCAGGCAATACACTGCCATAGCTTTAGCGAATGACTGACATCTTTTTCATTTCTAGCTTAAAGCAAGACTTGGCAGATTTGGGAGTCTTATGATTTTATTTTGCTGAGCAGTTGTAAAACAGACAGGGAGGAATTCTGACTACTTTATATATAGGGCGAATACTCTTATTTTAATAACAAGGCACTTAGAAAAAGCTTGTGTGTAATTTTTGAATTAGATATTGATATCTAACTTTTACATGGTAAAATTCCAAAGTTATTTAGAAAGCTGTGTCTATGGGGATAAATATAGCTCTCCCTACTTAGGACTATCCTTACAATATATGTTTTGGAATTTTACTTTGTGCCTGGGAAACCTGCACCTCTCCTCAGTTAGATACTATTATGGCAATAGAGAGAGGTTTGACACAACTGCGGTCCATTCCTGCTTCAAATAGCAGCAGCTCAGATACGTAAACATGAATTTGAGCACCAAATATTACTTAGTTTGCTGAATAGCACCAACATTCAAGCGGTTTATCAAATTAACTATTCAGTTCACCAGTTGGTACCTATTAGTAAATATTAACCCTTTTAGTCCCCTTTTTGGATATTATTTTCATATACATATTAACTATTCTCCCCAAACCTTTGTCATATTAGCAAAGAGTATCTGAATAATAAGGGCTGTGTTTGTCTATAGCCTTTGAGTGACCTATATTCAGGAATTTCATATGATTGAGTTTGGACCATAATCTACCATGACTGATTCTGCCAAGTCTGTGGGAAAACAAATGTCCAGGAAAGAGTCCCTGTCAAACTACCAAAATTGTCTACAGAGCTACAAGTAGGACTGTTTTATTGACAGTTATTGCAGATGCTTTCTGCAGTGATTAACTGGGGAGCCATTAAAAGATGTTTTGGGGAAGTCAGTCCAATTGTTCAGGATAGTGACCATGTTAGAATTTTTGTGTGTTTATCATTCATGTAACATAAAAATACCATAAAGGAAATTCCATAAGTAATGAGGTAAACAAACATGTCAAACTTACAGTGAAATCGATCATGGAAAATTTTTATTCCATTCACCAAAGGGGTTTTCTTTGCCTCACACCCTATAAAAGACAAAACTTGAAACCGAGGTTGGAGAATGCAAAATTGTCAGCATCTCACCAGATACAAGGGGGAGAGACACAGAGGCCAACTCTTTACCTTAGACCAAGGGAAGTAATGTTTCGATTCTTTCTGTATTGTGCTGTACTAAACTCTGATTAATAATCTTTGATTAAGTAATTCCGTTTGAGCCTGTTATTTGACAGTCTTGAATCATTGTTAATTCAAACACCCAACACTACTATTTATTCCCAAATTCTGCAGCAGAAGAGAGAGCCCTTAGACTTGAAATTTATGGGGTCATGACAGATTGCATTTTTTATCCTTAAATGCTACTTGGTAGACAATGCCAGCTTTCCAACACGAGTAACATCCTCAAACCTTTTTATATTGAGTTTAGGCCACAGTAGCAGCATCCAGCCAAGGCACCTCTACCTCTCGCTTTTGAAATATCGTTCTTGGTCAAATTAGGCAACAGGGGCTATAATTCAGATTGAAGAAATCATTTTATTAAAGGTAAAACCTGCTTGAGAGCTGCTGTCTCTAGTGCCTGGATTGTGCAAATACTTAGGCAAATGAGACACTTTACCCATTGAATTCAATGGGACTATTCAGGTGATAATTATGTACCTAAGCACATGCAGGATGAGAGTCTAAGTTTAGAACAAATAATAGTGTCTTTTGAATTCTGCTTAGTTCTGTGAGGCTGTTTTTAAAAAAATTATATATGCACAAGCTTTCAAGTTTACACAGACCAGAGCTGAAGAAGAGCTCAGTGTAAGCTTCTGTCTCTTATCAGTAGAAGTTGGTCCAATAAAAGATATTGCCTCACCCGCCTTGTATCTCTAATATTCTGGGATCAACACGGCTACAACAACACTGCATACATATCTAGAAAGCTGCTCCTTTTTGTCCCTTTCCGTGCCCCATATATCACTTCCTTAACATATTCATGATTTCCTTTACCCAGCACTGTATTTTGTTTTTTAAACAAACCTATGACTCATCTGCTGCATACTCAACTCGTTACCATATTCCATATGTATTTAATGGGTGAGCTGGCTCCAATTTATCTCCTAGAGCTTTTCTGCATTGACCTACTGCACCAGCTGTCTCCACTGTTATTCTTTGGGGGTTTCTTTATCTATTTTTGCCAGTTTCATCATTGTTGATGATTGTTTTGTGCTTTAGTCAGACCAGACAGTGCACCATCTTGAATGATCCACCCTGTATGTCAGTTAGCTAATTAGGGAGACTCAATTTCTAAGGCAACAGCTTGCAGTGTCTGAGGGAACTTCTGCTACAGACACCATAATAAATCATTATTCAGAGTGACATTAATGAATTGATCTTTGCCAAGGATTTGTTTAGTTTTCACAAAGGTATCAAGGTCTTTATCTATACTAACCCCTCCTTACCTAAAGCCAGCTCAGTCAAGGTCTCCAGCATTTTCCTTATTCACACCCAAGACAGATAATTTTGTTGCTTGTTTCTGAATTCTTCATGCAGTGCTCTGTCACAAGCATGCGACAAGTGGGAGGGGGCTGAGGCCCCAACCAGAGCTGGATATTTGGCCTGGCCACCCGTCTGTCATGGCAGAGGGGTGACTAGGCCAAATTTGAGTGTTTGAGACCCTGTGTGCCTGCTTAGCTTCCCCACCTTTATAGTTCTTCTGGTGCTGATGGGCACTGGGCACCTCTAGCCCCTGGAGAGAAGCAGAGCATGGGGTACTGGGAACTCTCCAATTCCCATGAAGGTAGGAGGATTGGATTTAGGCTGTTGATGCTTCCTAAGGAAGCAGAAATGCAAGAGGATGGGGTCTGAGGATCCCAGAATGGACTGGCCCATGGTAGGTATGAAGCTCTTCAGCCTTACCACCTCCCTAGAAAAAAGCTTGTGTCTGGCTATGGGGAAGATCATGGGCCTCAGTGAGGGACAGCAGGAGGGAACCATGTGTGGAGCTGAGGGCAGGGTCGAGAGCAAAGGCAGCATGAGAGCACTCAGGACTGGATATGGGGGAGAACTCGAGGCTTGGTGCAGGTGGCGTGTGTGGGGCTGGGTATGGGGGAGGGACCTTGGAGCTGGATGCAGGTTGGGTGGGGAGAGCTCTGGCCTTCTCCTTAGGAAAATTCCAGTTGTGCTGCTGGGTATGGGCCTGTAGTGCTGTTGCTGTCGGACTAGTTCACTCCCCAAGTTCTCATATCTGTCCATAGAGACTTTTCATGAAAGGAAAAAGTTTTTCTGATACTGTATTCAGCCATTCTAGTGTTTTTCTTGGGAGTAATGTGTAACATGTCTGCCTCATCCTCTATAGCTGTATAAATGCTGACCTTTGAGCTGATTGCTCAAATCAGGCAACTGAATAATCTGTTTCTGTAATTTGTTTAAATATTTTAAAAGGCTAAGAATTATAATTTGCATTACTTTAGAATATTAAGAGATCAATGGTACATGTTAATGTAATGTCTTCTGGTATATATTAAACACACACACAAACAAAAAACAGAAAAATTCCTGGGCCACATCATACATATTTATTACAAAAAGACCTCTTGGAATATACAAACCCATCCCAATTTCAGGAACAGTTCAGTAATGGACTCAGTCAATAATCAAACCTAATAAATAAATTACCCTATTTACAGATAGTTTGGCTACTTTATTTTGATTTGATCTACATACAAGTTTATTAAGAATGTTGGTTCTTTCAACCAATTGCTTAGTTATTAAAATAACCTATAGAAAGGTATATAAGAACATAAGAACAGCCCTACTGGGACAGACCAAAGGTCCATCTAGCCCAGCATCCTGTCTTCCAACAGTGGCCAGTGCCAAATGCCCCAGAGGGAATGAACAGAACAGAACAGGTAATCATCAAGTGATCCAGCCCCTGTCTCTCATTCCCAGCTTCTGGAAAACAGAGGCTAGGGTCACCATTCCTGCCCATCCTGGCTAATAGCCATTGATGGACCTATCCTCCATAAATGTATCTAGTTCTTTTTTTAACCATTTATGGTCTTGGCCTTCACAACATCCTCTGGCAAGGAGTTCTACATGTTGACTGTGCGTTGTGTGAAGAAATGCTTCCTGTTATTTGTTTTAAACCTGCTGCCCATTAATTTCATTTGGTAACCCCTAGTTCTTCTGTTATGAGAAGTAGTAAACGACACTTCCTTATCTACTTTCTCTACACCAGTCATGGTTTTATAGACCTCAATCATATCTCCACTAAGCCGTCTCTTTTCCAAGCTGAAAAGTCACAGTTTTATTAATCTCTCCTCACACAGAAGCCATTCCATACCCCTACTCATTTTGTTGCCCTTTTCTGAACCTTTTCCAATTCCAATATATCTTTTTTGAGATGGGGTGACCACATCTGCACACAGTATTCAAGATGTGGGTGTACCATGGATTTATTTTATATCCCCTTCTTAATTATTCCCAGCATTCTGTTAGCTTTTTTGACTGCTGCTGCACATTGAGTGGATGTTTTCAGAGAACTATCCACAATGACTCCAAGATCTCTTTCATGAGTGGTAACAGCTAATTTAGAACCCATTGTTTAATATGTATAGTTGGGATTATGCTTTCCAATGTGCATTACTTTGCTTTTATCAACATTAAATTTCATCTGCCATTTTGTTGCCCAGTCAGCCAGTTTTGAGAGATCCTTTTGTAGCTTTTCGCAGTCTGCCTGGGTCTTAACTATCTTTAGTAATTTTGTATCATCTTCAAATTTAGCCACCTCACTGTTTACCCCTTTTTCCAGACCATTTATAAATATGTTGAATAGGACTGGTCCCAGAACAGACCCCTGGGGGACACCACTATTTAACTTTCTCCATTCTGAAAACTGACCATTTGTTTCCTATCTTTTAACCAGTTACCAATCCATGAGGGCGCCTTCCCTCTTATCCCGTGGCAGCTTACTTTGCATAAGAGCCTTTGGTGAGGGACCTTGTCAAAGGCTTTCTGAAAATCTAATTACACTACAGCCAATGGATCCCCTTGGTCCACATGCTTGTTGACCCCCTCAAAGAATTCTAATAGATTGGTGAGGCATCATTTCCCCTTACTAAAACCATGTTGACTTTTATTATGATAATGGTAATGCCATAATTATCTGTGACGCACAAGCTTTCAGTTTAACTTTGAGACACATAAGAAAAGCTATAAAAACACATTGAATGTGAATATCCGTTATCTTTTGGGACAACAGGATGTGAAGCTACGCTGCATCAACCATATATAAGCAAAGAGGGTATCTACAGTGAATTGTAAACCCAGGTATGCAGGAGTCATGCCGGGGACTTGGTATTTCCAAACCCATGCTGAATTAAGTCAGGGTTTGCAAGTGTTGGACTGTATTCTCACAAAAGTGGGCTAATGCATCAATACTGCACTATGCAGACCTTCTGGCCTGGGTTTGCAACATGAGCTGCATCAACTCTGCAAAACAACTGAGCTTGGAACCAAATATGAGCAGAAATTTGGCACAAACCCCAGTTCTCTCCCCTCCCCAGGTGAGTCCTAGGACCCAAATCTCAAGTGCTTGCTGACCCTCGTCAGACATATTTGTGTATGAATGATAGGGGAGTTCGATCTCAAACCTGAGTCAGAGCCCAGGTCTGCAATGTAGTGTAGAGATACCCAGAGAGATCAGCTAAGTATCTCCCAAATCACAGTCCACACTTTAACCAGAACTAGCTAATTGCACAGAAAAGTGCCTGATTTGTGTATGCAACCATAGTAAGTGTGCATTCAAATGTAGGTACATAATTGTGTGCATTTTTTATGAACACATCTGTAGATGTTATTATTGGAATATTGGCCCATAATACAAATTAATATGTATATTTTAAAAGCTACATATTGGGAAATGAATTTCTTTTATCTCTAACATTTTTAATTGGTCATTTAGCAGTATTCCATATTATGATGTACGTTTATAAGAAATGTTCTGCTTTATATTGTAGTTCTGTCCATAATTTTATTTCATTTGCATACACACTCTCACAAATATCAATCTAAACAAACACTGCAGTATATATTTCAGTAACAGGGAGTCAAATGTACAGCAGGCAGTAATGCAACCCTGAAATTCAGTCCAAAATCAATACGTTACACATATGCATATGTTCCATTTTGCCACTTGGCTGAATGAGAGTATGAAAAGTTCTAATGAGATTATTATTACACATATAATTAACAATCAAATGTAAAAGATGCTCATATAATTTATCACACCACAGAATGGGTAGTAGTCAGTGCCTTTTACATTATTAGAGTATCATCCTCCAATAATCTGCAAGATGTCTCATGATTGGACCTTATTTTAAAACCAGGCTCAGATTACAGTATCCCTACTAGCATAAATTTATCAGGTAGCTTCTAAGTATCATAGTAGATGTGGGTTTTCAAGAGGAAAGATAGTGGTATTTTTAGACCAATTCAGCAAATCTGAACCATGAGCCAGGCGTGGTGTGGAAGAAAGCATGACACATTTGATGGGGAAATTAATAACCAGCACATCAAAGATAGCACATTCTTTGGGTTCACTTGGAAGCAGGTGGTTTGTACATTTTCTTACTCCTAATCTACATACTGAATATTTGCATATAAATGTCAAGACAAAAATATTCAGAATAGTTAAGTGAAATTATTATAGGGAAACGTGCATTCGAAGAAAAAAATTGATGATCTAAACTCTTCGCAGTGGGATATGTAAAGCATTAGTGCCCACAAATTCTCCTGAGACGCATTTTTTAAAAAAGCACACCAAGAATCAGATAACATTTCAGCCAAGTAAGCTTTAATCAAAACTTGAGTGTTTCTGCATTGTTTCCAGTTGACAAAATACTGAAATAATGTAAGGTTGATTTTCTCGCTCTTGAGAAAGTATTTAGAAATAGTTCTTGAATGACTTAGTTTTTTAAAAAATACGTTACAAAAGTATGCAGAAACTTCATTGTTAAAGTACAGAAGACACTAATGAGTAAGTGATAGAGAGGAACTCAAAATTATGCCAACTATTTTCTAGTTATCCTGGAACTTTAGTTTGAACTGCATACTGGTTATTAACAAACACTAATTAAAGCAATAATTCCAGAAGAATATGAAGATACCTTCCCTAAGTATTTGCCACAGTGCTTTACTGTTTCTCCAACTCATACTTTAGTGTGACTCTTTTCTAACAGCCCTGACATAGAGTGTGATGATAGGTATAGTAATTGGATCAGGCAATCAATACATATTTTGGAACATTAGTAGAGGGAAACATGCCGAGATAACATGTACACACACATATACACCCCCCCCCCCACCCATCTCAAGTATTTCAATACTTCCTCATCCTTACTCACCCTTTCATTCTTTGTGGAATCTCACTAGGGGTTTTCTTATATGTCTCCTGTGATTAGAGCTGGTCAGGAATTTGTCAACAAAACGTTTTTCATCAGAAAATGACAGTTTGTTGAAACTGATATTTTTCGTGTTAAAGTGCCTGTTTCAACTTGAAAAAAAAAAGTTGTCAAAACAAAACCACACTTTCAAAATGAAAATGTTCTCATTTTCCTCTGTGAAATAACTTTTTGTTTAGAAATTTAAGCCACAATAAAACAATGATCAAAGTCAAACTGAAATATTTTGATTTACTCAAACTAAATATTTTTGGATGTTTGGTTTGTGAACATTTTCAAGTTTTCCGCTTTTCATCCCAATTTTGGACATTAAAATGTTTTGATCTCAAAACTTTTCACAGCGTGGGAAGATTGTTTCCCACCCACCTCTAGTTTTGATTACTGTAGGCATTTTTGACCTTGCTTGACTTTTTTCCTGCCTATCTTGCAGTTGTCACTAGAACCACTACTAGAGCTGTTTTATCATTACCAATAACTAATTTCATATTACCCTTTATGTGTGAATTATAGTATACTCTTCATTTCTCATCAATTCCTCAGCAGTGAAGATAACCAATCTTATTCGTGGACCACTCATTTTTATTTATTGCTGACAATAACAAATAACCAATGATGTTGGTTTTATTTAGAAATAAAAAAATAATAATTGGGAGATGTAGAGAACGTTGTGCTTTCTCCCATACTGGCATTTAAAAATCAGACTTTCAAGCTGTAAGGAGATGTGGCTTGAAAGGCATAATTTTTAATTATTTACTAACTCACCTAGTCTTCTTTTTTTAAGCTTCCCTGGCTCCTTCACTTCCAGAGCACAGAGACTGCATTCCAAACCTAATGATGGCTGTTGAACTGCAAGACCTGCATTTATACATCCTACCAGACATTTGTGTGGAAAAATAATTTCCGAACATTCTGTCAGCTGCATTGCATACGTAAATATCACAATCCATTTTTGAAAGTATATATAAAAGAGTACCCATTTTAATATGACAAAAGGAAGTATATATTGTAGTCATGGAAAGTAAATTGTTTGGATCGCCTATAAGACCCCTGTTATAAGCTATTTTAGACAGAACAGATTCACATATACATAGTTGGTTTTAAATGAAATACACTTGATTTTAATAATAAAATCTGTCTAGGTTTTTCTCTAATACCCTATATGGTATAATACCATTGAAATGTGTTTTCACCCGCGTGAAAGAACCTGGAAACTATATATATTCATTTCCATGAATATTAGAGAGACTTGGTGGTTATTGTGTTACTGGCTAAAGGGTAACTAAGGAGTCAAATCAGTTTGTACTAGCTTTGGACTGCAGGAACCCAAAATCTACTAGGTGTAGACAGCCATATTCAAAGACACAAGGGAGGTGATAATTCCTCTGAAATTTACTTTCTGAATGTGGAATAAGGATTTGGCTAATCTTACAGTGGAGAGGAGGAAACTCCAAGGGTTTGAGTGGAAACCTCAAAGGCTTTTAGGTGGGGACCTTTGGACAAAGGGCTTGGAAGCAGTTAAAAAGTTAAGCCTTGGAATAAGTAGATGGGAGAGAGAAGGTCTGCAGAGAAACAGACTAACATGGTGCCAAATGCAGGGGCTGCAGGGATAAGAGGGTGTCTCCCTAGAGTTGGCCAAGTAGGTTCAAAGTAATGTACATTTAGGCTTTTGTTACTTTTAACCCACTTCACTCTGCTTACAATATTCCTTGGGATACACCAATCATATTCTGTTTTGAAAAAGGTTTTTTCTGTCACTGTTTTTACCAGCACAAGATCATAGCTCCCAGAGAGGATTCCAAATCTAGTTGCGCTTGCTGGTGATCCTGTCTAAAGTAGGGTGAACTATGGAGTTCCACTCAGAGAAGTGCAGGTGTAGGTCTGACATTTGAAAGAAGTGCCCACAGACAGACTGAAAGAGGGACCGCAAGTGCAGCTCACCCCTGAACTGTAACAAACCAATGCTATATGAAATAATGGCCAGTGGTTATAAGGTAAAGTACAATAGCTTCTTAAGCAAACAAACATTCTCCTAGGCAACACATGGCAGTTACTGAAAAACCTAGTCCACATGCATTCTCAGAACCACCAAGATACTGACAAGCAATCTAGTCATCTGATGTATTGAATACTTCAAAAATGTAGGTTGGGTGTGTAGCATCTGAGGAAACTCTAAGTGATGGATAATACTCAAAAGAGTCAGAGCTTTGAATAGTTTTCTGATGAAAATCTAAATGTATCTGGTCTATTTGATGCTCCTCAGAGATCTTCTGGGAACAACCCACTTCTTCCACCATCTCCATCTTCTTTTAGCCTTTGGCTGTCTCCTCACCTTTAACTCTTCTCCATTCCCACAATGAAAGGTTACTGTAACATCCTAAACTTTGACCAGCTATGCCCTCCAGAATAGCTCATTTGGGTTTGACAAAGGATAGGCCTGTGCCTAACATTCCCTCCCCATTTCAATATTTCAAGAGTTTTCTGAGAGATCAAAAGGCCCTTCACCTGTTAGTCACTCAGAATTTCTCTTATGATTTTCTAAATGCCTCAGGAGCTGATTGCAAACCTATTGAGAGGCAAATCACAGGAGAGAAACAGTCTTCTGTCCTCAAGATTCATGTACATATTAATTTTGTATTCTTCCTTTGTTTACACTCCCAAGTGCTGAGTTGAGTTTTCATTGTTCCCCGATTGTACCCCTGCCCAGTATGCAAATGATTTTGGTCATCAACACAAAAATTCCTCCGCAAAACATCAAGAACCCTGCCACAAACACACACACTATACCAGATTTCTAACATATGCTTCAGTCAGTGTTTGTTCATATAATTCCAAGACAAGTGAAAGACAGTGCATACATTTACCAGTTAAACTAAAATATGTTTGCTCATCAGTTTTTAGTATAGACAGTAGTAAGTTAACCAATTTCTAGCATAATGAAAGCAAAACCTAAAAACTAGAGGGCAAATCCTCAGCTGGTGTAAATTGTCACAGTCCATAGAATTTTTATTTTTTTTAAGTTCATTCTAAATTAAAGAAAAAGTCAATTTTATTTAACAGTTTTCTTCCCCGGATTGTGAAATTTTCTTTGCAGGTATGAAGTTGCCAGAAAATGAGAAGATCTTAGCAAAACTTCACTTATTTTGCAGGCTGGAAAATGCCTAAACCAGTGGCATAAACTAGTATTCATGAGAGTGTCATGGGAGAGCAGAACGTGGGAATGGAATAAGGTTCCAAAGCAGGGTGAACTGATCAGGACAGAGGTAAAAAAACGAGAAAAGATGCAGACTGTAAATGTGGTGACAATGTGAGGAGATGGCCATAGAACACAGGGAATAACTCCTACTGTGTGAGAGTGTGTATACCAAGGAAAATCAGCTTCAGGAGAGAACTAATTAAATGGAAGAAACCATTTCATTCAACCCAAACAAAAGCGTTTTTTTAAAACCTTTTTAAAAGTAAAAGTGCAGTGAAATTCTAAACAAAAGAGGGTGTTTTGATTGTAACACTTCAATTTTTCAGTATTTTTGTCAAATTTTATCTGAATTCACAAATTGTTTTGGTTAAATCAAATCTGCATTTTTCAGTTGAAAAATTTTACCTAGCTCTAACGTAATCCTTTACTGCTATTACACACACAATTAACACTTGTGCAATGGCAGTCAAATAGTTGTATGATCACTTTTATTCAATTTAGTACTAAATGAAAGTTGGTTTATCAATTAAACTTCAGAAAACCCACAGCACTGGGAAAATACAAATATGCTTCACAACCTCTGTCCAGAGAGCCTATGAATCCTACAGCATTCTTAAAATCTTAAGTAAAACAGTAAAACATTTGTCTGAGTATTCTAGTTTAATGACATGCATCCTATCTGTAAAACCACATATAGTTGGGTAAATCTGCTGAGTAGACTGTAGAAATGTGGGTGAAGTGCTGTTATATTGTTTACCTGTATCTCTACTGTCATGTGGTAAAGAGTTATGAAGTGGTCAAAAGACATGTATAAATTACATAGCTACAACCTTCAAAAAATAAATAAAGACATTGCTTATTTTGTTTCTGTATTAAAGACATCCCTTGGTTGATTGTGATGTTATACTAAAAATGCAAATGAAATATTAGGCATTGTATCAATAGCTAAATGGATACACAGTGGATGGAGCTACAGTTCTGGGCCAGCTGTCAAAGGATTGCCTGTATGACAATACCAATTTCTGAAAGCTAATAGTAATTAAAGAGTGGTAATGTTCACGTCTCAGTTTGGAGATGTCAATTTCCATTAAATATCCCCAGGGACAATCTGAGTCATTGCCAGTAATTCTCACAAGTGTCCCCTGTCCTATCTTCAGGGATGATCAATAAGAAAAAAAAGAAGGGATTCTACTTCTTCAACTGAGTGTGTGCATGTAGTTAGAGGGAGAGGAAGTTAGTACAGATAAAACATCAGTTTTATCCATTACAAATTGCTCTTAGCTATCCTCCTCCTATGCTGAGTCTGCAGTATTGTCAGCAAGTGTGGGTGACCTCTTCAGAAACCTATTATATATAGCCCAAATCCGTGGCAAGAGCATGCCATCAGAAAGCTGGGCTTTGCACTACTCTGCTCCACAGTGGAGCAAGGGGGAGAAGAGGATGTGTCACTGGAATGGAATCCTCCCTCCCAAGCAAAAGAGCAGCAGCAATAGCTTCCATACCCAATTCTCACTCCACCACATGGGAGAGGAAGGAGGAAGCAACCAGGGGATCCAGCATAGCAATGGATCCTTTGGTCCCAAACCTTGGTCCCTCTTTTGGCTCCACCTTCTGTGCAGGTGCCCTGGTATCCTGCCCCACGTGGCAGTGAAAGGGTACAGAATCCACAGTTAATGGAATCTTGGTGATCACAGAGGTGAGGCAAGATTTACCCCTTTGTTTGTAAAGCACAAACCTCATAAGATTGGGGTGGCATTATCTTATTTTTATGAAACAGTAAACAAGAGTGTGACAGCTGATGTTTACTATGTAATAGTTGGTAAAACAGAATTAATATTAGGTATGAATTATAGAATGAAGTCAGCCTGTATCTCTAAAGTGGCCGATTGTTTTAGGCTGTCACTCTAGTTAAGTCAATTAGCATGACAATACACTGTTAAGGCCAGCAGGAAAAGGTTGGCAATGACCTGGAATGCCCATGACTTAGAAAAGGAAGCAGGAAATCCCCAGCTGTGAGTATTTACCTTCAAAGGAATACTTGCAGGTACTAGGAAGCAAAGGTGGGGCAGAAACAGGAACTCAACACCAGGGCCGCTCAAAGCAAAAAAAAAAAAAAAAATGACGTGGCTGGAGCTGCCGAAGCAAAAAATAAAAATAAAAAACAACGGCCCTTCAAATGTGCTGCCCCAGGAATGGCCGGAATGCTGTCCCTTTGGATATGCTGCCCCAAGCACCTGCTTCCTTTGCTGGTGCCTGGAGCCGGCCCTGCTCAACACAGTCCCGAACTAATCTGAGGGGACTGCGCTTTGCTGAGGGGAGAGTTGATGATTGTGAACAAGGACACCAGTGCACATGCTTTTGAGAGACATGCAGAATATTATAATGGGCAGGGTAATACCATTAAGCTCAAAAGAATCACAGCCAATAACTAAGGCAGGGACTTGAGACAAAATTCAAAAGAGCTCACAGGACAGGACTTTGAGATGCACAAAGAGGCATCAAGTGGGAGAGAAGAAAGCTCTGAGAAAATGGAATGCAGTTTCTGTATGAACTGTAACAAACCTGAAAGGTACCTAACCTAGCTTAACTTTTATCAAATGTCAGACTAGATGAGTTATGAATGAGGTTTATTTTGTTTTAACCTGATCTTCTCTCTCCATTCTTAACAAGTTTTACTTTTAATTATACCACATGAGACTGCATGCAATTCCCCAAAATGTCTAAAACTGTCCTGAAGAGATGAATAAAACTCCAATATCTAATAGGAAGCGGCAGTGAAGGCTTTCTGCAGGTTAAAACATGCCTGAGATCCTTGGAGTGCAAGTTAAGGAGCCCTTTTCCATAATTTGTGCCATTTCCAGGGCTGCTGTCAAATAAGAAATACTTAAGGACCACTTATGAGAACTGAGATAAAGGGTGTGAAAGAGAGAAACAGAAACTTATGGAACACAGCTAGAATTGTTTGTAAATAGACTATTTGAGTTTCCCATGCGATACCAGGTGGTCTCTGAAGTATTAAGTCAACTTTCTATATATAGATCTATATATACAACATTTAAACAACAAAAAGCTGTGAAGAAGTGGTGGACTAGGAAAGCTGTCGGTGTTATGCCTTCTAGTACTTTGTATGTATGCTGAATAAAACCCTTCATGAGGCACTGTACAGGATAAAATGTTCATAAGGTTATACTTGTGATTCATGCTTCAAAAAAGAGAGAGAGTTGTTTAGAAAGCCACCTAAAACCTATATATGTAGTTAAATGTGATTTCCAAAATCCCAGGATACCTGCATGCAAAATGTGAAAACTTGGGGCATCGGTGCTGGAACTGAGAGAGTGCTGGGGGTGCTGCAGCACCCCCTGGCTTGAAGTAGTTTCTATCACATTCAGGGTTTACAGTTTAGTTCAGTGGCTTTCAGCACCCCCCACCCCTATAAAACTTGTTTCAATGCCTGACTTGGGGCTAAAGGGTCTGTTGAAATATTCAGTTCAAATTTCCAACGTTTGGAGAATAAGTGTACCTAGGCATCTGACTTAGTCATATGATTTCAGTGATGATTCAGTAAAAAATTAGAAAGGGGACAAGGCAAGAGGTAATTTTGCTTTTGGTAAAAGTTAGTTTCACAAACCTAAACCCACTCCTGGTTTATGTTTTAGACTCATGGAGGAAGGGTACAGTGAAAGACCCCAAACTTGCCCAGACCAGGATGAGAATGGACACTGTGCTTCTGAAGATACAGCATACATAGCAGTGCAATTCAAGAAAGCATGTGGGATCATTTGTGTGAACTAATTGCAAACAGAGCCAACTGGCAAAACAAGAGTTAATTTGACTTCAGGCGTGTTAATCCAAGTATTATCATTTCTCTACTCTGCTGCACCTTAAGGACAAGAATTGAGAGTGAATAAAGGATATTTGAAGGAAGCACACAGAGGCCACTGGTGCTCAGAGGGGACATCCTTTTCACAGCTATGGCAGACGTACAAAGTAACCCACAGAGGGAAGCCATTCAATTCATGTTTTTCAAAAGCACAATATAGTTTCAAATAAACAGTTTGTGTTTCTCATGTCTCCCACTGAAACAAAGAGCAATACCACCACCATCTCAATAAATAAATTGTAAACAGCACGTTGAATAGTGTGGATATGTTTCAAACTTCAAAAGAGCAAGTACAAATGTGGGACTTAATCACAGTTCGAAAGAAGTTTAGAACTATACAAGAATTTGAAATCTCTGGCCAGGTTCCATCAGACAGCAGCCAACTACCATATGAAGTCAATATGTCTTAGTGTCTGTGAGTAAATATAACAAGTATCCTAGTGTGCAAGAAGAACTCAGTCCCTGAACTCAGGCTACAAGAACTTTAACAATCCCCCTGTACCCAGATCGCATCAGTTCTGGTGGTAGCTCCTCCTCTCCCCTTGTTTCAGAAGCTAGAAGTTTAAGAGGGGGAAAGAAAGAGGCCCAAAGTTATTAGAACAGAAATGACATGCTTTGGGTCATACTTCCCTATGCCAACAATTGCTTCAGAGCTAATTTTTCCATGATCTTGGAGGGGGAAACAGATCTTTGCTCTAGCAAGAAGTGAGTTCTAGGGCATCTCCCTTTCACTAGCATACATTCACCATGAAATGATAGATTAAAGGAATACCAAGATGTTCTTGCTGTCTTCTCTTATTCACTGTGCTTTTACACAAAGAGCATATGTCATAATATTTATTAGGTGCATCATGGTAATAGAAACTTCAGCCTGATCAAGAGTAGTTATCTACCACATGCTATCATTCATCTCAGCTGTCTGCTGTTGTAATTCTGCATCAGTAGGACATACTGCCATTACTGAATGGCTCCATTGTACACAGTGAGTTGTGTCAGTCATGGATCATGACAAAGTATGAACTATGGAATTTGCTGCCTCAGTGACTTTTTGAAAAATCACTAGCAGCTGGGAGAAAGACATTCTCCTAGCTAAATCATTTGCCTACTTCCCCCCCCACCCCAGCTTTCTCACAAGAGATGCAGTTAAAGGCCTGATGTTAATTCCTTTTAAGTTAATAACCAAAGTTATAATGATTTCAAATGGAGCAGGACTGGGTCCAAAGTAAGATCACATTTCTTTGCAGCATTCTATGACACGACACTGCTCCTGCTATTGGAGTTTGGAGCTTCTTTCAATATGTGCATTTTACCAACTACTCACAAACTACTGCTGGTGGTTATTGTAGCTGCTATTTATGTTGAGCTTCTGCTTCTTTCTTTGCTGTACTTCCTTTCAGTAAGTGCTAATATCCCTAAGACATACTTAGAAAGCTGGTGTTTCTTACTTGTTAATTGGAATTATTCTAGGTATGGGACTTCTGGTCCAGATACATCACACACAGCAGTCAAAAAGGTGCAAATAAAAAAAAGAGGGACTCTGCCCAGTCTCGGACAACAAAGAGGCTCATGTTACGAGGCTACAGAGCCTCAGATAGTGTAATAAATGTAGTTATGTTACAGACAAAGGAGTCACACCAGTTTATACTAGTTGGCCCATGATTCTTTGTGCAATTCTTTGGTATAGGATTGTTTGTGCAGTTGCTGGATTTGGTGTTGGATACTCTAGCAAAATACCTTGGGTGAAATCCTCTCCCCACTGAAGTCAATGGAAGTTTTGACATTGACTTCAATGGGGAAAGAGGATTTTCCCCCTCCTCCCTTTCTCCCTATATTCTATCTTCCTTCTCTTCCAATTCTGGATCCTTCCCCAGCTGGGCTGTTAACATGCTCATGTTGATCCCCCAGCACCACTCAGATTTATGTTGCAGTAGCTTTACACTAGCAGAGTGTTCTACAAAAATAGATTTTAATAGTATTTTAGCCCATAGATATTGGAGATATCATAAGATCATCCTATGCCAGCACCACAATCCATTGGCCAAACAATACATTTCATGAATTGCTGGCTAACATCCAAAAAAAAATATGGATTATGCAGTATGGTCTCATACCCAGATCCACACCCCGATCGAATAATCCTCCTTTTATCCTGTACTTGACACCTGGCCAAGAAAAATAACTTCAAGTCTACATTATCCATGTTTGTTGGAAAGAAACACAGCAAAACGTGACCTCTGTTATTCTGGAGAAAATTTCACTTGCGATCCAAAGGGAGGACTATATATTTTGATATACTTATTTTAGGCAAAGGTGACATTTTATATAGTAAGAAAAAGGTCTATTGGTAAAAAAATAGTTTTCAATAACTATAATCGATTTTT
This sequence comes from Macrochelys suwanniensis, assembly GCA_033296515.1. Taxonomy (NCBI): domain Eukaryota; kingdom Metazoa; phylum Chordata; order Testudines; family Chelydridae; genus Macrochelys; species Macrochelys suwanniensis. Next base: position 47,985,368 of record CM065780.1, read on the forward strand.
TGTAAACAAAAACAAAGCTATTTATTTATTTATTTTCTGGAAAGACAACAGTGGTTTTCTTTGAATTTCTTTTTTTCATATTAGATATCTAGCACTGGTGTAGTAATTCTATTATTTTAAAATAAGAGCTAAGTTATTGCATTAAAGTACAAAAACAAGAATTCATTTTGGACACTTAAGTGTTTTGTTGTTGTTCTGACACTTTCCATAAACTCCATTTAATCAGGCCTGTCTCCAGGCCTGTGGAGAGACAGGAAGGGGACCCACTTTCCCACTCATTCTTCAAAGCCTTCCTAAATATGTAGCTATTACAGCCTCAACACACACAGAGTAACTAATCTTCAGTCATCTCTATTTTTGTTTGGCTCCTAACCTAAGTATTGAAAGCTCAGAATAAAGAAACGCATTGAGTACTACTATTAACAATCTGGCAATATCTACAAAAGTGCCACAATAGCAACATTTTAAATTAGAAATGAAACAAAACAGGAATATTAGAAATAACTGAAGTCAGAACAAAATCAACAACTGAGTATCTAGGAAGCCAAATTTGTCACTGAATTTCACTTTGGATGTTGCTTACAGCACTTCACAATGTTGTTGCAGAAATATCATTTAGCTGTTGATTATTGGCATGGACCTAGATGAAGGCTAGAATGTGCTTAATCTTAACATGAACACAAAAATAGAGGAGTAAGAATTATCTTGCATGGCCACATTAGAGCTATCTGGATTTTAGCTATGCAGTGTGCCAGTACAATGTACCATATGCTCCTCTAGCTGCAAATCGATGGATAGGGTGGTGAGCGAAAGGCTCCATGGGTCTGTCTCACAATGTGGTGGCCAGTAAACTGGCTACATGCACCGGGAAAGTATGCTGCACACCACAAAGGGGTGTTGGAAATTTCTCCCCTGCCATTCTAATGGAATCAGTAACCATTGTGCTCCTGAGTGGGGTGCCTAAAAGCACAATCTAGCACACAGGAAATAGGTACTTACCATAGGACTCACTGTTAACTCCTTACTTGAACTGGTGAGCAGTTGGTCAGACAAGTAATCCCACTGAAGAGTAAATGATTGCTTTTCAGTGTTCACAATAGAGAGTCTTGGGATTATCTATATGTACTCGTTTCAAGCAATAAAGTGGAGAAGGAAATGTGAGGGTTACTAAAAATAATTAAATATAGTTTAATGGTAATCTATACTGTGGCAAGACAAAAAGAGATGGTTAGAGTCATGTTTCATGTTACCTAGGAAAAGTCTCAGCAGAAATTAGAAGGGGGAAAGTCTAAGACAGTAGAAGTCATCAGAATTTTTTCCAATTGAATTTTTGTTAGAAAATGTGAATAGGAATATAAGAATGGCCATATTGGATCAGACCAATGGTCCATCCAGACCAGCATCCTATCTTCTCACAGATGCGTCATTCAGAAAGAATGAACAGAACAGGGCAACTAGCAAGTTATCCATCTCCTGTCATCCAGTGCCAGCTCCTAACAGTCAGTTATATAGAGATACGCAGAGCATGAGGTTGCATCTCTTACCACTTTGACTAATAGCTGCTGATGGACCTCTCCTCCAAAAACTTATCTAATTCTTTTTTCAACCCAGTTATACTTCTGTCCTTCACAAAATCCCCTTGCAACAAGTTCCCCAACGAGCTGACTGGGCATTGTGTGAAGAACTACTTCATTACGTTTGTTTTAAACCTGCTGCCTATTAATGTCCTTGGGTGACCCCTGGTTTGTGTGTTATATGAAGGGATAAATAACTTCCATATTCACTTTCTCCACACCATTCATGATTTTATAGACCTCTATCATATTCCCCACTCAGTTGTCTCTTTTTCTAAGCTGAACAGTCCCAGACTTTTAAATCTCTCCTTATATGGAAGTTGTTCCATACCCCTAATTATTTTGTTGCCTATCTCTGTACTTTTTCCAATTCTAAGGCATCTTTTCTGAGATGCGGTGACCAGCACTGCACGCAGCATTCAAGGTGTGGGCGTACCGTGAATTTATATAATGGCATTATGATATTTTCTATCTTATTATCTTTCCCTTTCCCAATGTTTCTGAAGATTGTTAGCTTTTTTGGTCACTACCGCACATTAAGCATATGTTTTAGAGAATGATCTATGAGGACTCCAAAAGCCCTTTTCAGTTTTAACAGCTAATTTAAACCACAGCATTTTGTATGTATAGTTGGAATTATGTTTTCCAAAGTGGAATATTTTATCAACATTGAGTTTCATCTGTCATTATTGTTGCCAAATCACAGAGTTTTGTGAGATTCCTTTGCAACTCTTCACATTCTGCTTAGGACTTAACTATCTTAAGTAATTTTATACCATTGCAAATTTTGCCACCTCTCTGTTCATCCCCTTTTCCAGATGATTTATAAATATGTTGAACAGCACAAGCCCCAGTACAGATTCTCAAGGGACGACAATATTTACCTCCTTCCATTATGAAAATGGACCATTTATTCAGAACCTTTATTTCCTAGCTTTTAACTACTTACTTGACAGGACCTTCCATCTTATCCCTTGAGTGATTACTTTGCTTAAGAGCATTTGGTGTGGGACCTTGTCAAAGGCTTTCTATAAATCCAAGTACACTATAGCAACTGATCAACCTTGTCCCCATGCATGACATACTCAATGAATTCTAATAGATTGGTGAGGCATGATTTCCCTTAACAAAAGTCGTGTTGACTCTTCCAATATATTGTGTTTATCTAGGTGTCTGATAATTCTGTTCTTTATTATAGTTGCAACCAATCTGCCTGGTACTGTAGTTAGGCTTACCAGACGAATAGCCAGGATTGACACTGGTGCTTTTTAAAAAAATTGGTGCCATATTAGCTATCCTCCAGTCATCTGGTACAGATGCTGATTTAAATGATAGGTTACATACCACAGTATCAAACCTATCTTTCTTCAATTGTGAAAACCAGTGCCAATACATATCCACTGTGCCAATTCTCTACTTCTACTTGAAATTCCTCTATGTATGCATCCAAGGACTTCATTAACCCTTTTGGCCACAATGTTTTTCATGTTCAGCTGATTATCCACCATGACCTTCCAACTCTTTTTTGGAGTCGCTGCAATTTCATATTTGAGTTCCTTCAGAACGCTTTGGTGAGTAGCATTTGGCCCTGGTGACTTCTTATTGTTAAATTTATCAATGTTCCAAAATCTCCTCTACTAACATCTCAATCTGGGACAGTTCCTCAGATTTGACACCTGAAAAGAATGGCCCCGGTGTGGGAATGTCCATCACATCCTCTGCAGTTGAGACTGATGCAAATAATTCATTTAAATTCTCCACAATGGCCATATCTTCCTTGAGTGCTCTTTTACCAACTCTATTGTCCAGTGGCCCCACTGATGAAATCTTGATTTAAAAAAAGGTAAGTGATGGAGAATCCACCATGACCCTTGGTAAGTTGTTCCAATGGTTAATTACCCTCACTATTAAAAATGTATGCCTTATTTCCAATATGAATATGTCTAGCTTCAACTTCCATCCTTTGGATTGTGTTATACCTTTCTTTTACCATTATTAAAAATTTGTTCCTCATGGAGGTATTTATAGACTGTAATCAAGGCACTCCTTAACCATTTCTTTGTTAAGCTACATAAATGGGGCTCCTTTACTCTGTCATTCTAAGGTATCTTTTCTAATCCTTTAGCCATTTTTGTGGCTCTTTTCTGAGCCCTCTCAAACCTATCTTTCTTCAATTGTGAAAACCAGTGCCAATACATATCCACTGTGCCAATTCTCTACTTCTACTTGAAATTCCTCTATGTATGCATCCAAGGACTTCATTAACCCTTTTGGCCACGTTTTTCATGTTCAGCTGATTATCCACCATGACCTTCCAACTCTTTTTTGGAGTCGCTGCTTCCCAGGATAGAGTCCTTCATCCTGTAAGTATGGCTTGTTCCTAGATGCATACATTTACATTTTGCCATATTAAAATACATTGTTCACTTGCACCAAGCTTACCAAGCAGCCAAGTTTGTTCTGTCAGTAGATTAAACACAGAATTGTGACAACTATACCTTTAAAAACATTCAACACCCTTTCATATAAAACACAGCAGTCATAACTTGACTGTTCTTATTAAAATCTAATTTTATGTATTAAATGATTTAATGCGATTGAGCAGTCAAATTCTGGAAAATATTCACTATTGAACTACTATTGGTGCTTGATTCACAGTGCCACCATTGTGCTCTGACTCCACAGAGTGGTCCTGTTACAGGACTATGTTAATGTGCACTAGGTATGTTTTACTTTGTGCCAGCAGGGTCTAGGCAGGGCCATTTACAGCACTCTATACAATTCACACCATGGTGCCATGTAGACATGCCCATGGAGACTGATTTATAATTACTCAGTGTTTATTGAAAACTTTATTTTATGATCTGGAATTATCAGATAACAAAAAACTCATTTTTTGCTGTAGAAGAATTTCTTTAGAATAGAGAAATCAACACTAGCACAACATGCTACTAGAGCCAACAACTCCCAGATCTAGAAATGCAGTTGCTAAACATCTGGCTTAAGTGCCTAATTATATGGGAAATGATTACAGAATCCTTTAAACAAAACTCCAGCCTTTACTATCAACATGCAAAATGCAGTGTTAAGTGATTTCATTACCTATAATAGCCTTGTTTAGAAGAGAATATAAAATTCCAGAGAGGATAATTCATGCAAAATTTCAAGCACATGTTCCTTATATGATTTTTTAAAAAGGTTTTTTTTTTTTAGTTATATGAAAAAAATCAAAATACCATACATAGTTCCAGGAAATAATGTCAAAATATTAATGATAATAAAAACTAATAGTGTAATAGCATTGATGATGTTACTGCAAAGTACAGAAGAGGAAGAATCAATCATAGCAAAGAAGACATGAAAAAAGCATTTGTCTGACTAATGTGTAAATATATGAAGTTTTTTTAAATTTGAATTTAAAATTAGTCAATACAGTACAGGCTCAGCTCTGCATATTTTGAAGGGCTTTAAGGTATCTTGTATGATCTTTCCACTTTTTAAAAACCTCCACAAATTTCTGTAACAAAAACAAAGCAGTTTTGTAAAGAAAAATAGAATGTTTCAAGTACATTTATTTCCAGTTAACTAACAAGACATTTCAATGAGACTTGTATAAACTCAAAAACCTACATCTACTATATTCCTATTAAGAACATTTTCCAGGATCACTAAGCTCATGTGCATGGTGGGAAAAGTCAGACAACATTTTGAAGACTGATAATGGTCATTGGTCAATGTATGGACAAGATTCTACTCAGATTTTTTGGCATAATTTTTTATTTCTGTGGCTCTCTCCACACAGGCAAAGAAAGGATTGGTGGAGGAAGTGAGGCCATCATTAGTTGTTAGTAAGTTCAGTTAAAGATCTAATGTTGGACCTAAGGTAAAATTTTCAAAAGTGGGTATGTGACTTAGGGACCTAAGTTCCATTTTCAAAAGTGACTTGGGTACTCTGAAAAACTGGCCCAAAGGCATTTTGGTGCCCAACAATGCAAATAGATTTCTAGTGGGATTTTCAGAAGTGCCTAAGTATGTCAGTTACCTAACTCCCATTTAACTCAAGTGCTTTCTGAATTTTGAAAAACCCAGTGGGCATTTTTAGGCTCCTAAATACATTTGAAAATCTGACCCTTAGGAGCTTATGACTTTCAATTAGACTTAGACACCTAAGTGACCAAGTCAATTTTGAAAATGTCACTTAAACACTTTTGAAAAATGTACTGTTAAATGTATTGAGGTTCTCCCATTACTACTACAATAGAAAATAATATTTCAAATAGTGGATCAGACAAGCCATCTATCTAGTCAGGCTCTCTGTTTCCGGAGGTCACCAATATTAGATACTTCAGAGGAAGCTGAAATCCCACTAGCTTCTTAAGAAAGAAATCTTTTCTAATACTTGAAGATGACCAGTTTATTCTTGTACTCAAGGGAAAAAAAAAAAAAAAGAAAACCTGCAGTACACAGCTAAAACACTGCACAATTTCTATTGTAAGATGTAGTGTTTTCATAATGGCTGACGCAGGAGATTTGGTTATAGTGATCTTTGCTTGTATAATTACAAAAATTATTAACAGTCATAAAATAATACAGCCCATTTAAAAGTGAAGCTGCATTATTTGACTAAAATATAAGGTAAGAACATAAGAATTGCCATACTGGCCCAGTATCCGGTCTTCCTATGGGAGCCAGTGCCAGATGCTTTAGAGGGAATGAAAAAAACAAATCTTTCACTGTATGAAAGTCTTGACATATTACTAAACAACTTTGTTACCTTTCTCTGGACTCTCTGTATATCCCATCTACATCTCTTCATTTAAACTAAGGCTACTAGAACTGGGCACAACTCAAAAAGGCTAGCATATAATTGAACAATACCAATTTGATAGTATCTTTATTTTATCCTATCCAGTTTTAAAAACATCCATGTATGCTATTTACATTTTTAATTTCTGCGGCACACTATGCACACATCTTCTCTGAACTAGTTACAACAACTCCAAAATCTCAGAGGATCTTGCAATTTCAAAGCCAATCAACATATAAGAAATTCAGACTATTTTTGCATCATCATACTCTGATTCATGATATGTTTCTGCTAATATTTTGCCTGTCCCCCAATATATTCCCTCACTTCCACCAGGAGTTTTTCACAATCTTTCTTGTTTTCAGTAAACATAATAGTTTGGAGACATTAGCAAATCTCACCAACTTCTCCATTCAGGGCCTCATCAGGGACCCAGTAAAGTCAATGGAAAGATTCCCATTCATTTCAGCAGGCTTTGGATCAAGCCCTTATTCTTTCAAACTCAATAGATCCATATATTCTATATTTGTTTGTTAATGGTCCACCCGTGCTTCTCAGCTGGACAAATTATTTCAAGAAGGTTGGGATTGATGTTGCTGTTTCAGTTTTGCTTCCATTTAATTTAGAATTAAGAAAGTGGTCTACTAATGGTATTTCACCATTCTAGTATACTAAAAAAGGGCAAGGATAGATGTTTTTTTTTAAGCAATAGCTTCAAAATGAATAGTAAAGGACATGTTGATCTTCTCTCCTTGCAAAATCGAGAAAGATCAGAGATGAAATCGCTAATAGCAAATGTTTTCATAGAATTATACAAGTCGATGTTAAAATCTGTTAAATGAGTCGATCATCTAATTTACACTCATGTTGGAGCTTCCATACTACTCTGTCAAAGAGCTTACACCCATCTAAACAAGTCAATATGGATTTAGTCTTATGTAATCCTGAGACAAATTTAAAAGTCACCTTGGGTGTTTGCATGATAATCTTCATTGAAAAATCCAGTTTGAATTGCTGAATGAAGAAAGTGAAGTGTTCTCAGATCTGTTAGCCACAACTTTCACAAATGTGTTTTAGCATCTGCAGAATAAGTGGTTTGTGTGAAATATGATCTTCTGATCTTAATATCATGAGAAATTAGATCACGCAATTTTGGGAATAACCATTTGCAATTAGAAGATTGCTGAGCAAAGTTGTGAGATTAGAAAAGATAAATGTGAAAATCAAGTATTCTGAATTTCTTACTTAAAATACAATTAAGTTAAATTAGAATTGGATAACTGGCAAAAAGAGCTTGTTAAAACCATTAGCAACTGGATTCGTCTCTTTCTCCACTTCACTAGTCTTTCCTATTGCTAATCCTAGTAAAAAAAAAGGGGGGGGAGGCATTATGGAATTGTCATAAATGAACTAGTGACTGTAATTAAAATACACCCTGTTCGAGCATGCAATATGCCTTCACTGAATTTTAAAATACTCTAAAGAGTATACAAGAACAAAATGTTGATTTCCCCCCCTCCATATGAGTGGCCCAGATGAAAGATCAACAAAGCATTCAGACGCATTTGGCTCATCGAGATCTGTGATTGAAACTCCAGAAATAAAGTTCACAGCTGGGTTTTCGGCACAGCCAGTACAAGGGAATATAGATCATTAACCACTCATGAGTTTCTAGGCTGCACAATCACATATACTATGATCTGTCAACATAGAGAGGAGGGAAATAAAAATAAAAGTTCTCACTCTGATTTATTATGTAACTGAAGTTAAGAAAAAGACCCATTTTTAAACAAGTTGGCCTGGATAATTTTTTTAAAAAGCCTTAAATTAGCAATTGATGATTAGATAATAAAGTAGATATTTCTCTTTAAACAATGTACAGTATATAATTATCTAGATTAAATGTGTGGGAGGAGTTATCAATAATTGAACAATCTATGTCACTATAAATATTATAAATAGGTTTGAGGGGTACATGACCCTGTTCTCGACAATTAAATAGATAACCAAGACTGCACCATCATCTCTCAGCAGGACTAACATTCCGGTCAGGTGAAAACTGTAAAACATTTCCCATGAACATTTATCAACAATTTACAATGATTGTTCTTAAGTCTTGGACACTTTTAATGACCAACGTTCCTCAACTTTCAGAGGATCCAGTTTCACTGGTATAAATGTTACTAGGAAATGAATTTCCAAGCACATGAATATTTGTGGAAACCCATCTTGTTCAGTTCCATCCAATGTCATAGTGTACTTCGTCTTGAGAAACTAAAGTGAAAAAAAATTAATAAAAGCTAGATATCTTGGACTCAGTTCTTTAAATCCCCTGCTCTAGTAGCATAAAGGAACTGTAAACAGACCAATTCCTCCGGGATACAGGTGTTCCCCAGCTGGAGTAGAGGTGCCAGATTGGCCTATCCCAACCCTTCTCTCAGCCCCTGGGAAAGGCAATGTCCTATGGGCAGGAGGGGATATAGTTGCACTCTGAGGGCTTGTCTTTACTACCAGGGAGATAGATGCTGCTGCAATTGATGCAGCGGGTGTCAATTTAGCAGGTGTAGTGAAGACCCCCTAAATTGACAGCAGAGTGCTCTACGGTTGACTCAAGTACTTCACCTCCCCGAGAAGAATAAGGTAAATCAACCAGAGAACATCTCCTATAGACAGAGTGCAGTGAAGACACTGGGGTAAGTTGACCTAAGTTATGTCGACTCCACCTACATTATTTACGTAGGTGGAGTAGTGTAACTCAGGTCAATTTACCCCGGTAGTGAAGACAAGCCCTGAGTATTCTCAGCTGGCTGTCATCCCAAGAAAGCCATTGCAGTTAGCAAATAAATTACAACATCTCTGGGGCCACTTAAATGTATGTTGGAGGGTGGGCAGGCTCACATCAGAGTTGCTACTTTGGGAGGCATAAACTTGGTTTAAAATCCCTTTGCCTCCTTGTAAACCTATTTTTAGCATGTGGAACAGTCATATAGAAACTTGTCCAATAGCACTAATAAAAACACCCTAAAACCACATACTGCTGTTTTTTCTATACTCTAGTAAGTTATTTTAGGAAAAAGCTGGAAGGCATTTTGTCCCACTAATTATGGTGCTAATTATAAAACACCAAAATGTTTCTCCTAAAATTTGTTTTAAAATCAAGTGTTTATCAGCAGTGTTATGGTGACAATATTAAATAACATAGTAATTTTCATTGAGAGTTTGTTTTACTACTACATTTCACTAATCTCATTTTCCTCAAATTAGTCATAAATTAATACAAGTGGCATTTGAAGATTTAATCATGAATGAATAATTTAAGCACTCACAATAATTAATATGCATATAATTTACAACCAACTTTTGTCTTCATCAGTGTTTTACTGGGTTTCTTTATTTCCAGACACTGTTGTTACAAAGTAGAATCCAATTATTGGCTTAAAGATAGTCTCTTTTATGGGTATCTAAAAGAGTTTAATGGAAAGTGATCCAAGATCTGGTTCATCTATAATTGGTAACCAGTTTTACTGAGATGCCATATTGCAAGTTGCAGAGCATCTCCTGAAACATGGTGAGCACCTTAATTCCCATGTACTTCAGTGTGAAGTGATGGTACTAATACTTCGATTCTATGTAGGTTCTTATAGCACTCTCAGCACCGCAGTATCGGACTGCATGTCACTATTATGTAACTGTTACAATTTTCTGTATTTAGGGTATGCCTTTCCTGATACTTAAGAATACAACCACATTCTTCAGTAAGATCCAGTTCCTGCCCCTGCAAACTGAAATCATCCAATAAAGTAATTTTAAATTCAATTTTGTGGCAGTCAGTTATTAATATTTTTAATGGAGAGGGTAGTGTGAATATTTCTGATTTTTAAGATCTGAAGACCTTACTAAAATCAAATCTGCCCTAGTAGTGTCTTTTTATTTAAAAACAAACCAAAAAAACTTCTTGTGGGCTGGTAACCATAAGATTTATTTTCATGTGCCTCACAAATTTCACAGAAACCATAAAACTGACCATTTGCACAAAAAAAAAAAAAAAAAAAAAAAAAAAAAGTCTCCATGAAAAGTGTGAAATGTATACTTTTCAGCCAGCTTTTGCTTTAGATTTATGAAAGTGTGTCACACATGAACAACTGTAGGGAAATATATCTGAAAAAGATGCTGCTTAACAGAATGCATACAGTTTGCACAGAACATGGTCAACTTGTTCGGGAATATTTGGATGAAAAACTTTGGTACTGTAATTAACCATGCTGAGAAAAGAAAAAAGAAAAATGCATTGACGGTTACTCCTGTGAGGAAAGCCAAATATAAGCAGTTTTTCTAAGTTGAAGGTAAATTTTCAGTGTTATCTCCCTTACCAATAATGAAAATGTGGACATCTTGGTTTCCTATTTCCTACTGTGATGGGTCCCACCCGGGGGGCCACCTGGAACTGGGGTACCACTGAGCCCCCTGACGATCAGCCTGGGCTCCCTCTAACACTGTACTGCTGTGCAAAGCCCTACAGCCTGCACTTTCACCAGCATTCATATAGGTAGGGACCCACCCAGGCTTTCTGTCCAGCCCCTGCAATGATCCAACAATAGAAAGACTACAGCTAAGGCGACTCTCAACTCCCCAGGCACACACCCCATCTGGAGTATGAACTCAAAATGATACAGTCTTGCACTGCACAGGGAACTGTACAGCATAAACTCAAAGTTCGCCGTCCAACCCCCCCAATTGCAAAGGAATATGTAACAGCCTTTGCCCCTTGAGCTATGATTCCCATTCACACCACTCCAACTCACTGGTTTAGATAAAGCAAAAACAAGTTTATTAACTACAGAAGATTGATTAAGTGATTACAACTGAGAGCAAACAGATCAAAGCAGATTACCTAGCAAATAAATAAAAAAGCAAACTAAGCTTAATATACCTAAATAGATTGGATATGAATTATCAGAGTCTCACCTTAAGAGATGATACAAGCAGGCTACAGATTCTTAAGAAGCAAGCTGCACTTGCTTTATAGCTTGGAATTCCCAAGTGTTTCATTCACCAGCTAGAAATTCCTTGAGCCTGGGTCTAGCACTTCCCTTAGTTCAGTCTTTGTTCCCCAGGAGTCTCCTTGTGTGGGGAGTGAAGAACCCCAGATGATGTCACTCCCTGGCCTTATATAGCTTTTGCATATGGGGGCAACCCTTTGTTCCAAAGCTTGGTTCCCAGACCAGTCTGTGGAAAAACACTGACATCCCAAGATGGAGTCTAGAGCCATCTGGCCTCATCACATGTCCTTGTAGAGTCATAGCAGCCATTACTCACAGGCTGTTTGTAGCGTTCTCAGGAAGGCTCATCAGGTGGGAGATAAGCTTCTCCTAAGGCCTATTGATTTTTCCTAATGGCCCATTGGCCTGAATAGGCCCTTTCCCACCCACTATCTAGACTGAAAGCATCTTGTTTAGTGGGCGTTACCCAGGTGTAAATACATTTGAAATACAGATACATAGTCAATATTCATAACTTCAGATACAAAAATGACACATGCATACAAATAGGATAATCATATTCAGCAAATCATAACTTTTCCAGTGACATCTCACATGAATTATCTTGCATAAAATGCATCAGAATTATGCTATAACCCATACCATAATATCATCGCTATGAAGAACTGGGGTGCAGTGTCTCACATACCATGCAGAACATTTGAAAAACTACATTATCAGAGAAGCACTTCATTTTGTGAGATGTGAATTTATTGAGCAGAGTACTGAATCTGTTTATGTGAACTTGCGGTTTATAATTTAAGAAGTTGCTTATGTTCAGTCGGTTGCTTTATAGTGGTTACTACACCACCACCACCACCACCTGCCCCTCATAGCTAGGATATAGCGGGGGCAGACTGCATGACAAGAGGAGCAGATGTGATTGCCTTCAGGAGTTCACATACTTAGTGAAAAACAGTCTCAGTCAGAAGCCTTTAAAAAAAAAAACCCCAAACAAACTATTTTTAGGAAATAAGAAAAGCAAGATACATATTTGTGTGATAGTTTAGTTTAAAATATATTCAAGCATTCAAAAAGTTCAAAGATTCAGAAATATAAAAGTATAGTTCTTAACATGAAAGTGCTATATAAAGTAAAAACTGTTCATGAAACTAAAGTTTGTCTGTCTTCTTGGATAGCACCTGAATTCTTCACAAAGACATCCAGGTTTAGTTTTGAAGTCAAAACACTTTCATATGACAGGAGAATTAGGTTTCTCTTCCTTTCATGGGTCATACTAATCCTTTGGTGTGATAACATTATTTTCAAACAAGAAAAGGAATTTTCACAAACTGCAGTTGATGCTCCAAACAAGACCATTTCAAAAATACCTGGGAAAGCCTCCTTTAATTTCTTGGCAGCACCTAGAACTTCTTCAAATTCCTTGCAATTTCCTTTGCAATTTCCTTCAAGCCTTTAAATATAGCCATTTCAGTTTTCCATCTTCTCGATATCTAATCCAAGCAAGCCAATCAAAGCACCCAGTGATTTCAATTTCTGGAAGTCTGGAGAGCTGGTGGAATAGATTGCTGACAAGCTTTTGTATAATGTGGTCTTCTCAGAAAATCTGCTTTGCGATTCACCACTGGTTTCATCAATCAACTGATTATAAATCTGTGACCACTGATGTTCAATTATACTTTGGCACCCGCGGAAATGCTCAGTGGACATGGAATCTTGAAATTTTGGGGGCAATACATTAAAATGTAACACCAAAAGAGCCAATATTCATGCTTCATCAGAAGCAGCTCTCAAAAAAGGGTGCTTGGATGAAATCTCTAGAAAAAAAAATCTGCAGATGTCTACTCCTTTTGTTGAAGTTCTTCCCAGGTAATAGTAATCAATTCAACTCCTTTATCATGGTTCATTAGTTCCTTTTATTTGCAAGAGCAAAAACTTTCAATCATAACCTCAGCTAACAACTAGAATGTGGATGATTCTGTAACTTCCAACAGCCCTCTTGATTAAATGGATATGTCAATCTGTCCATCCACAAAGTTTGACAGACTACTCAATCCTCAATAATCTGGAAGAGATGATTTCCAAGGCAATAGTATAGCACGGCCTTAGTATAGCACGCACACTTCATGCCTTCACAAATTTTTGTACAGAGACTTACAATTTGAGAACATATCTGCCATTACTGAGTTCTTCTCATGCACTAGTAGCCATTAGTTGTAATTGGTGATCCAGCAGCGTGTGTAAAGTATTTGCATGTTTAATTTTTATTGGAAAAGCATTTATACACATATTTTGCACCCTGCCATAACTTTGGCACCATCAAAGCACAAAAAGTATATTGAGGGTCAAGACCCAGTCCATGGAAGTCTTTCAAAATTAGCTGTGTAATGTCTTCAGCAATGAAGCCATGCAATTGGGCTACATATATAACCTCACTATGTTCTGTATTATCTTCTGAAGTAGAGGGTGAGCTTGGTCGAGTCTCTTTATAAGATGGATGAATCACAAATGTGTCCATTTTGAAAGCCCTATTCCACCATGTAAAAGAGGGGCTTAACGGCAAGTCAGCAGTGCTGAACTGGCATAGGATGCTGTTGTAGCAACAGTAGGGTGGAGAAGCTGTTGGTTCTATGCAGTGTTCTAGTAGCCAAGCTACAGACCTTGAGGGAAGTATGGGAGGAAGGGAACCTGTCATACCATGGGCCCAGCCAATGAGGGGCTTGGAATCAGGTGGGAGATTTGAATTTTGGCCCCAGAAGGAGAGCAGGGGTGTAGGCAGCTGCAAGCTACACCTATTGCCACTCAGAGTGGCTCTACAGGGGCCAGAGGTGGTGTTTTATTCTCCTCCACTCCTCTTGTGTGTGTGTGGGGGGGCTGTCTACAAGTTTTTACAGCTAGCAGTGCCTCCAGCCCTTGTTGGTTTTTTGCAGCGTCATTATACCTACCCTTAAAAGACAAGTGTCTTTCAGCAAGGCTCTGAGGCGGCTTCCCTGACCCCTCACCCCAAAACAGAAGAAACTTAATTTCAATTCAAAAAAAGATATTCATTGGTCTGAAGGAAAAGGAAAACAAAATAGAAAGAGGGCTTAACAATCCACAGTCTCTGGATGAGATGGGACTCTCAACCCTATTGCCAGCAGGGCTTTGAAGCAGAGCCCGGAGCTGGAGGGTGGAGCAGTAGGTTTGTGCCTGGAGCTGGAGTGGAGCCGGAGCGGAGCAACTCAAAAATTTGATTGCTCCAAAACCCTGATTGCCAGTCAAATCTAGCATGTAAAGTAGAGTCAGTCGTTGACAGCCCATATAAATATAAGGTTTCTTCTGGACTCTAGAGCAGCATTCCAGTTCTAGTCAATCCATCCACTCTCTCTCATGCACTCCAAAAGGAGCTTGCTCCTTTCTCAGTTGGAAAGGAACTCTCTCCTCTCCTCCCCTTCTTTTCCTTTCAATCAGGTAGGCAGGGTGTGATCATCGAACATCTGGCATTGAGCCCTGTAGCCCCATTTTGCAATCCTCCCTACAGAGGCCCTCTCTGCAGACACTTCTCACCAGTCTTACACATCCTTTAATATAGCAGCAATTCAATGCAGACACCACACTTCACTTAGCTGAAACACTGTCAATAACATGTCCCCACCCCCAGGCTCCTGATGGCTACTGGAATTGTGACTACTACTCTGTGGCCTTGGGCCTACAATCACTCATCTGAGAAAACAGATAAACATGGGGGAAAAAACCCCAGGAACACGTCTTATTTCTAGAGGGTACAAAGGAATTTCCAGGTGGAGTAATGCCCCTCATGTCCGCCCTCCCTTCCTTTAGCTATGGTAAGTCAACCATCATGGCTCTAAACTGTGTGTATGTGTCTGTTTCTCTAATCAGGGATTCATGCTATATCTGCCATACACAATACAACAATATTTTTTCATTAAAAACCTTACAAAGTAGAAGTAATCAAAACATGAATGAAAATTCCCTCCCCCTTTTTTAAAAATAAAGTTACAGAATTTTTCCCTCTGCTCTATTGAAGTCTGAGGCAGATAATATATAAGATACTGGATTTTACTACATCACTAGTGGAGTTATAAAAACCCTACTATTGCAAGACTATTGATTACAAACAGATTTACTATATAAAAATTACAAATACACACCAACCATCTCAGAGAAAACGGGAATTTATATCTAAAGGAAGGGCCACAATCTAGAATGAGAAACTGATTTCACACAAAATTTCAAGTTGGTTTCCATTTTGCAGGATTTGAAATTGACCTATTTTCAGTTTTTTTGTGAAGTTTTCCTGATTATGTATTGAAGTATCATTTGATATTTTTCATTCACCCTTCCCCCCGCCCCCCAACAAAAACTTTCACTACGGTAAGTAATGTCAGAAAATATTGGCAATTGTCAACAGTTTTTTTTATTGTTTTTCTTTATTGATTGGAGATTTTTGTGCAAAATTTCTCGTTTGATAAAAGGCCCTTTCCCAAGCAAAACTTCTCTCAAAAATAAACTCTAGTTATTACATAAATCAGACAGCTGGAATTATAACCGTGATCATTCAACTCCAATATCATAAGTCTCTGCCAAGTGAGCTAAAATTACGTCTTTACAATAGGAAAAGGTTTCTTACATGCTCTGTGGTGTAGTGACTAAAGGGTGACACCACACACATTACAGCAGATTGTGCCCAAAAGCTGTGTAGCTACATATAACAGTATGTTCAGCTTTTTGCATGTGTTTTGCTTTAAATCAGTAATTTGCACAGTTCTTTGAAAATGGGGCTTTTTAATTTTTCCAAGGTGTAATAGACTGTTACTATGAGAGGATCACATCTGTTGCAGCATATCAGACTTTGAGGATAGTATCCCAAAACAACTTTGATTCTACATGCGGTACTTCAAGAAATCAGCTCCAGTGGACCACATTAGAAGAATATTATCATTCAGTTTTGGCAGGTAAATGCAGAGCTCTTTCCAGGTTTGATCCATATTGCAGATGGTTGTCTGTGTGTCCCAGACCACAGTACATATGCCAAAAGTGCCTTTTGACCTTATGCTGAACTGAACAATATGACAAATGCAACAGTAGAGCACGGAATTTAATTTTGGTGAGGGGCAGTCAGTGAGGGTGATGACAATATAGAGGAGGATGAGGATCTATTTCAACCTTTTATTAAAGATGCAGAAAAAGAATAGGAAAAAAGGTTTAAAAACTGGTAATAGCAGGAGGGACTATAAAATAGTACTGCTCAGAAAGAATAGGCTGAACTATTTACCTTCATGTCAGCCAACTTCCCAACTGGAAAAGAGCTAGCTTCCATTTAAACAGAAGATGTTGTTCTACAAGAGTTGCCTCACAGAAAAGCTTCAGACTTTTTCTTCAGATTTAAATAATATGAATGCATTACAGATCCAGGTCCTTAGCAAAGGTAACACTGGCAAAATTGCCACAGAAATTTTATAAGGTGGAAAACTTGCAGATACACTCCAATCTATGTAGTATTGTATTGCCTAGTCTGCAAAAATTCATTTAAAATAAAAATAAATTCAAGTGCTGAATAAAGCACCAGTCTACTTGCTCCCACTTTCTGAAACTCAACTTTTTATACAACTTATGCTCAAGAAAGTATCTTACCAAGAAAGACATTGAGTTTGATTCTGATGTCACTTAATGTTGGTTTAAATGAGGAGTAACTCAACCAAAGTCAAGAACGTTATTTGCTACAATACTTCAAGCATAGCTTCTAATTTTGGATACCTCAATTTTGGCATTAGGTTGGACCCCCAAATATTATTCACCGTAGCTAAAATGTTCAGAAGCTGTTAAGGCAGTAGCAGCTTCCATACCAACTTCTCACTCCACCATGTGGGAGAGGAAGGAGGAAGCAAGCAGGAAATCCTGCATAGCAGTGGATCCTATGACCACAACCCTTGACCCCCGTCTCAGCTACACCTTCTGTGCAGATGCCCTAGTATCCTGCCCCTGTGGCAGTGAAAGAGTACTGATTTCACTGTTAATGGAACTTTGGTGTTCACAGAGGCTGGGCAAGATTTACCCCTTTGTTTGTAAAGCAAACAATAAAGAAGAGTGTGACAGCTGGTGTTTAGTACGTCCATCTTCATAGTTGGCAGAATAGAATTAAGTAAGCCTGTATCTCTAAAGCAGTTTTTAGGTTGTACTCTAGTTAAGGCAATTAATATACCAATACATTGTTGAGAGAGATAGTGTGGGTGAGGCACTATCTTTTATTGAACCACCTTCTGCTGGAGAGAGAAGATTTTGAGTTTACACAGAGCTCTTCTGCAGGTCTGGGAAATGTTCTCAGAGTGTCACAGCTAAATACAAGGTGGAACAGATAGTTTAGCATAAGCCTGAACATCTACACAGGCCAGCCATGGGTGTTTAATTGCAGTGTAGACATACCCTTGGAGACGAAATGGTCAGCTTATGAAGAGAGTGTGGAATGTATTTAGTCCTCCCCACCATGAGGGGAAAGGAACCCAGACATACGAAGTTTACTATAAAGAAAGAGGAGATTTAACCCAAAATGATACTAGGCTTTAATAGCCAACTAAACTAGCATTTCCCTTCCCTGGCTAGCCTGGCCCTGTTCTTGTCTTACTTCCTTTGACTGAGGTGATTACCCTTGTGTTTTAAATAGGGCTTGGCTAATCTGATTCTCCTAAAGAGGCAGACCACCATGTGACAAGGGATAAAACTATATCATTCATAATGAAGTTTTAATCCATACCATGAGCCCAATCCAACACCCATTGAAGTCAAGACTCATCAACTTCAATAAGAGCTGAATAAAGCCCTATAGGTACAAATCTCAACATAACTTTATTAAGGAGCTGCTCTGGCACTTTTGTGTAATATAATATTTCTGCAAAGTGATTTTGTCAGGAAAACAATATCTCATTTCAGCAAACAACGGGCAATAATTACAATAATTAGTCCCAATTTTAATTAAGTGTAATTTATTGTGCTAGTTTTAAACTATTGAATTATAATAAAGATATAAACACATAGATAATTTACATGTATAACTATATTACCTTTTTATTGCCATTGTAGCTAACTAAATTCTGCTACAAATTACAGAAAGTTTGGTTATGCAGGTGAATTCACTTCCAACATCATGAAATATCAGTATTTGGACTAAATCATGTTTTCAGGAGAGACTCTCCATGAGGATCTTATGCCAAATTACAAAAGATTCTTATTGAAATAAGCAAATAACTTTCCTTTTCTAGATTATATTAAATTCCAAAACTCAGCAATATGTGTAAGTGGTTTTCAGACATGAAAGACGTGATGCATTTCCATTCTTGGTGTTACCGTTGTTTGTATACAACTACTGTAGGGTCTTGTGCTTAGTGCTATTTGTTCTGTGATAGTCTAACTGCAACTTTACTCACAGAATATTAACCTTAGTGGTGAGTGAGTGTCAAACAGTTTTTAGTTAACCTACTCTACACCTCTTCTGATTGATATGAGCATCAACAAATGTAATATAGTACACTAATGGGTAGCCCAGCTACAAGATTAATTTAGCAGGCTCTTGCTATGTTTGACTCAACACAGTTTTAGCATGAATTTTTCTTTGATCTACCAGGGCAGAATAGACTAATTACTCATCTTGAATGAGGACACATTCAGTCTTTAGTTCCCTTATTGCATTTCTTTGATGAAAGCTGAAGTCAACTCAAATTATGTAATAAATGTGCAAAGTTTGTAAGTGTACTAGACAATGCAATTTAAAGACTAAATTATTCCTCTGGGAATGCTGGGGAATGTAGTAATTGCCATACTGAATGAGACCAGTAGTCTATCTTGTTCGTTATTATGTCTCCAACAGCATACAACATCAGATCCTTTCGAAGAAGGTGGAAGATACTTTGGGGTAGTGACTTATGGAACAATTGCCCTACATGGAAAGTTGTTTTTCCTACCTTCCACCCCACCCCCAAACAACCACATTAGTTAGTTTGCCCTGTATATGAGGGTTTCCTTTGTCTTCCAAAGCACTTTAAAAGAAATCCCTGTTAAAATAATGCTGGCTTAACATGTAGTTTTCAATACACCACTAAAAGGATCAAGATCACATATGACCCTTGAAGCTCCCAGTTTATTGAAAAAATTAAACATCAGGAGGAAAACAATATATTTTTCTGTCATAGAATACTGATCTGGAAAAAAGTTCTAACTAGCAGAGTTTTACTAGTTTAAACATTTCAAATAAGATTTTTTCCTCAGCTTAACCTATTTATAACTATTATACCCATCTATACATGGTAACAAATCTATGGAGAGTAATATAGCTGAATACCTTACTGAAGATTTTAAGCTTGTGATGGATTTTTAGGTCATAGATATGAAGTTATAGATTTTCTACTAAGTATGGATAGACAAATATATATTTTATCTACATACATATACACTGTTTCAAATATATTCTATGTATATATGTTAAGTCTTCTAGATTTCAATTCTGCATATATCTTTTACAGTCAGGACTACTCATCAAGCTTCAATATCAATGAAAATAAACCAATTTTCACTCTTTTGTTCCGTTATATCTTTCTTTCAACTTAAATATGACATTCCCCTCCAAAGTCCTT
This sequence comes from Macrochelys suwanniensis, assembly GCA_033296515.1. Lineage (NCBI taxonomy): Eukaryota > Metazoa > Chordata > Testudines > Chelydridae > Macrochelys > Macrochelys suwanniensis. The sequence continues at coordinate 48,005,373 of CM065780.1, forward strand.
CAAGTTGTCCTCTTACTTCAACCTATCATTGACTGACTTACAAGTGTACACATTGTTTTCAAGGACAATGATTCTCCATGGCTATCAAACACAAGTAGAGGTATCCTGAAACAAAAATTTAATGTAAGAGTGACTTATAGAAGCCTACTTATTAAATCATGAGAGTTATAGGCTTCAGATGTCCATGGAAAGGCCAAACTGTTTAAACTACAGTAAAACTCCCATTTTTCTCATCCCCTTTATCTGACACTCTTCATCATCTGAAGCTAACTTATGACCCCTAGCATGAATAATTGATGCAGTTTCACCCCCGAATAACCAAAATCCTTGTTTGTCTGAATGTTTTGAAGTTCCTGAAATATTTAAGATAAACATTATTAGTGTTATTGTACTGTAAACAGTATTATTTGAGAAAACAGATGAAGATGTTATTGTTGGTGGTGTTCAACTGCTAGAGATCCCTATTATCTAGCAGAGTTTGTACATTAGTGAAGGCCATGTTCTCCACTTCATAGCTGTGCATATAACTGATTTTTGTGGGTTTGAGAATTGAGTGCACAGGAAGGAAGGGAAACAGCTGCACTTTGTCCCACATGATGTCTTTAAGAGGTTGCCATGGCCATCTGGCATCTCTGAAGACTTCACAAAAGTGAGAAACAGTAAAATATCTTCACTTTCTTTACTGTCCTTCAATGTTCACTGTGGTTCTTGTTCATATAATAGCCTCCACAGCTAGGTTTGATAGCTTCTCTGACCCACAATAACCAAAGTGGGAAAGAGCCTAGTTCTTTATTTGTACCTCAGCTAAGTAACTGCAATCTTTCTACTGTATTGCTACACTTGAGGTCTTCAGTGTTGTCCTTAGTGCTTTGTACTATGTAAAGAGAGTTTATGGTGTCTTTGGAAGGCTTTTCTAGGGCTGCTCCTGTTGTGGAAAGAGATTCAGAGTTTTTGGAATGTTTCTTTAGTATTTCCTCTGATGTATATGAAGAGTTCAGAAAGTACTACCTGAAGAGTAGGCATCTTAGTATTCATAGGCAGACAGGTATATTTTCTGAGCAGGTTATGACACTAAATATTTTATCTCATTTCTGATGTTCACTTTTAATGATAGTTCTACTGTACTAATTTTTACTTCTTCCAACCCCCATGAGTGAATAATGGTGCATAATAGAGGCTGAAACAGGACCTCTGTGCAGTGTCACATAATAGATATGACATTCATGTATGATCAAAGACTATTTGCTGTAATCCTGATTTTTTGCAGTCTCAATCTTTGGATTTCCAGAAAAGCTGCTTTTCTTGGCATAATATACAAGGACCAGATGCAACACCATGAGTGACAAACTCAAATATGAATTATTATAATGACACACCATGTTAGATCATTCTAAAAGGAGGTCTTCTGAGTGAAGTTGAGGGCTAGAGAAGGAAGATGAACCTGTCTCAGAAAGGCTCCTCAGGCACAGAAAACAGACAACAACAACTAGTTCCTGCAAATGTTCAATTACCCAGTCAAAGGACTGCATCATTTCTTTGTGGGAAATTCTACTTGACAGGTACCCATCTCTTCCTGCTGCTCTTTGCTCTCACCAGAGGTGGTATAATTTAGAACATAAGAACAGCCTACTGGGTCAGACCAAAAGTCTGTCTATCCCAGTATCCTGTCTTTGGACAGTGGCCAGGTGCTTCAGAGGGAAAGAACTCTTACTTTGGACACCACCAATAATTTCTGCATCATTTAATAACCTATATCCTTGATCTGCAGGGTCAGCCAAAAAATTAGAAAATATAGTGCTTCTTTTTAAAAGAGTACATCTTATTTAGAAGTAGGCCAGCATACATTTTTGCTCCTCTGTCAGCTGTTGTAGTCACCTTGCTTCTTGTCAGCTTGCCATTATTAGAGCACCTATTCATCTGTTAGCATACTGCTATCTATTTTGCCATTTATACTGTATTCACAATATACTTGCAACTGCTCTGGGTGACGTCAGCATGCCTTTAAGAGGCATAGAGGGTTGTTCAGTATCAAATGCATTTCTTTTTAAACTGCCCAGTGAAGAGGTGCTGAAGGGACAGACCTAAGCTATTCTCTGATCTACAGGTCACAGGCCTACATGGCTAGTGTACTTCCCTCACTGAAACCCCCATCGGCACCAGTGGCAATTGAGAACATTAAGGAAGAGCAGAATAAATAGCAATTCTGTCAGGAATGTAAAGCTCATGCATAGATTACACCTGAATGTATGTCTGCACTCTGTGCATGCCTAGCTATTTTTAGTGCTCTGGGAAGACTACATCTTATGCATTTTGCCCTATGGGACAGAAGGGAAAATTTAGCTCTATGTTAAAAGCACAACCTTTGTCATTTACCTCCTTCTTAATAGAAACATTGCAAAATAAAATAAAGTTTGAAGATCTACTTTAGTGAGTAAGAAAATGGGGGAAAAAGAGAAAAAAGGTTAACAGCAAAATTCACTCCGTGTGATGTATATATGTGACAATTTTATAAAAAGTTCTGATAAATTAGACTAAGAAAATGTACTTCTGTTGCAAGTTCTTACAAGGAGATTATATAGATATCAACAAAGTTTTATCATGTCTGCTACTTACTATCATTTTAGATGGTAAAGATCCAATGCAAATACCAGAAATCAACATCTACATTTCAGTTTTATAAATGAGCACTTACAGTTCAAGTGGTTTTGTGCAGTATGCGTCATCTTATAAGTACATGAAAAAGAAAAGAAACATTCTTCCAGATGCACAAAGCGTTTATGGTTAATCAATCTTTTGGATTACTCAGTAATTTTTTTAAATTAGATGTTACTAGAGAGGAGTAGAATTAGTTATGTTGAGAGATAAGTGAGTAAAATTTGTATTTTTAGGCCAAAACCTCTCCGAATTTGTCTTTCACTGTTATTTTTCTGCATTTCCATAAGCATTGGCTCTGAAAGCATGGCTTCCAAGATACACAGCTGAACCTCACCGATTGCCTCCAGGCTGATGTAGTGTGAAGTAACATTCAGTAGCTCTGCCCTCAAGAACAGGTGCTTCCAGGAATACTTTACGGTCATGCATGTCCCTTTTCTTTCTTATACACTGTCTATATGGAGAATTAGTGCATTTCAAGCTGGGGTGTAAATCTACAGCACTCTATTGTGCCATACACTATCGACACATGGACCTTGCTGCTGTAAAATAAAAGTTCTGTATAGACAAGCCCTTAAAAAAGAGTAGTGTTATGATGTGTTTTTTATTTGTAAAGATTAAACCTTTAAAGTTCAGTGGTTTAGCTTAGATGAGTAGGCTAAAGTTCAAATATATGTTTCTCAATTCCTTTGGTTGAGAACAAGCTTTCCAGAAATATTTCTAATATTGGGTCTTATCAGGTAGGTTGGACATTACAGGATAAATATTCAGTGGGTAGAGCTGTGAACAAAAATATGCTCATTTTAGTTACCCTGCGTTATCTTAATATCTATTTGCACATTCAGTTGTGATATCTAAGTATCTGTTTGCATACACAAGGTGACTGAAATAAATGACATGCATAATTGTAGGCATGTAAATATGCCTAGATTTGTAAGTATATTTTGAAAATTTGATTTGCAAATATGAGATCCTTTGTAAATTTGAGTTGTCATAAATTTCCTACAGTAAATCGGTTCCAGAGCTGGGTGCCCTTCCCCAAGAAGTCTGTCTCCTGCTCCAGCAAACCTCTTCCTGGGTTCAGCCAGCTGTATCATAGCTATTTATAGCATTCTTTAGGTGGTTGAAAATAGTTTATTGAGGACTTTATATAAAGTAACAAACCCTTGAAATGGAACCAATATTTAATGAGGAGCTACTGCAATATGCAGAGAGCTAGTGTAATACATTTCCCACTATCTCTTCCACTTAGAAGATGGGCAACTATATTCAGGATAAGCTGCAGCTTTCGTGTTGCTTCCACTACCGCTCCTGCAGTACTTAAATACTGAGGTAATAACGGCATGGTTCTTGGTGGACAGCTCTTCACTGCCAGTTGGAGGTGGAAAATGTTTCTGGCTACTGCTGAAACCTGGGCATTCCAGAGTAGTGCTGAATCAAATTCCAAATGCACATCCCATCTAATATTTTGAGGGACAGGCTCCCTCAATTAAAGGTACAGTTATGGATTTGAAAGGTTTCCTCCTACCCACTGCTTAACTTCATCTCCCATCCAGAAACTAAGAAAGCCAGATGATAACTGCCTCCACTCAGAAAGAGCTATGTATCAGCAGTGCATTTGGCATTTTAGCCAGTAGCTTCTCACGATGTCCCTTTTATACAGAGGTTTGAGAGAAAACGAGAAAGAATGAAGTCATGTAGGACTCAGCAGGAGGGGGCTCTTTGTGAGGAGGGATCAGCTGCCTATGACAATCCTGAGATCTTCTGGAGATGAATGAGTGGAACCATTAAATAATTAATCCATGAACAAACTCTTGATTTCTACTGTGCTGAAAGCAGCCATCCATGACTCAGATTTTCCATCAGTGCAGGCAGTGCCATCTGTACCATATCTAGATCTGAAGCCTTACGTCAGGATTCTATTATATTGCCAGAAATACTGGCTATATCCTTTCAGAATTTTGTCCAAGCAGATTTTTATTTTTTTGCACAACTTTTACAACTGATTGAAAAATCAGATATTCTACTTGCAGGAAATTCCAGTAGTTCAACCTTTGTCCTGATCTGGGACAAAAACTAAGAGTCAAAGTGTTAACTTTTTCCAGAATTAAAAAATTCAGTTTGAAAGTATCAAAATGTTCAACATTCTCAGAGAGTGAAACATCTCATTTCAGGAGGGTTCAACATTCAACTGTATCTGCCTCAGGTGCTACAGTAACCCCTTCTCCCTATGGGCTGGGTTACCGGCCAGACAACATCTCTCATTAGGCACTGTAGTCATTGTGACTCATGCACAGCAGCAGCTCAGTCAAAGGGGAGACTGATTTCATCATGGGAGACACAGTCTGGCCAGTAAGGCCAGTGCACAGAAAAAAATAAAACTACACCCTCCCATGAGACACCAAAACTGCTCAGATAGATGCAGAACTGACCCAAAATGAAACATGTCTGTTTGACAAAATAAATATAAAATCACAAGTCATAAAATTTGTGGGTGACAAAATTTGGTGGAGTTGTGATTGAATGGACCTAGTTTACCACTCTGAATTCCAGCCAGAAAGCCCAGCCTATAGAAGAGAATGGAAATATAAAAGACAAACTACAGCTCTCATGAAGCACCAGAGTGCCAGCTGGAATCACAATATTTCAATTTTCAGCCAAAATATTTCACAACACACCTTATTTTCTCAACTGTAAGTGTATCAATAAGCATTCAAGATCTGTTTTGATTGTTGAGTAAGCATAAGGGACTTGGGGCATTTGGTTACATTCTAATATAAGTTTGCTTTGCAAGAGTTAGTTCTCAATAAAGTTCTTTCAAGAGGCTTTTAATCCAGGTGCTCAAGAGGGAATCTATGTCTGTGGTTTATCACCTGATTTTTAGAGCAAAGAGTTTCAGCTAAGTGCTGGTAAGCATCTGAAATTTTATAAGCTTATCTAAAGCTAACATCCAAATTTTTGGAGCTTCACCTGCTGTGAGGATACAGGTATTTTTCTCTACAAGAGTAGGAGGAAGTATGGTAGGGAGAGGACTGGGGAACAGTACTATGAAGCAAACAGTAACTACATTACTTCATTTAAAAAACAAATTATTTAATTTAAAGACAGTAATTTAGGGATAATACTCTTTAATTTATTCTAATGAAGTTCCTTGTTCAGTGTTAGATGAAAGTGACATCATATCTTTTTTATTGTCACAGGACACTGCAATCCTAGAACTGCATTCAAGCTGAATGCTGGTCGCAGGAAAGGGGGAATTTTACATCAGTATCACACTGTGTCTAACTTAGTGACCATCATCATTCCCAGATCCTTAGCACTGGTGGTTTTTAGCCAATATTCTTTTATTTGTGCTGTTGCTTAGCATTAGTTTTTCCTTCTTTTATTTATCCAAATTAATTTTTATGCAGTTCTCTAATGTATTAAGATACTTTTAAAAATAAACTCTTCTTCTCCGCACTCCATTGTGCTCATAATTCCTGTAAGTGTCAATATGTACAGTCTACAGCTCTACTTCTAAATTATCTATGAAACTATTCCAACATTATTGGACCAATGTAGAATTCTGATAGCTCATAACAATATTCAGTTCTGCCATTTATGTGCAGTTGAGCCAGGAGTAGAGAAACAAAATACATTCTCTGCCATGGCTCATTGCTAAAGATAGAGATGGGCTATGAATGGAAATTGGGATGGTGCTTGATGTCAAAACTGGACGAGTGTGGATTTGTTGACTTAAAAGTTTAAATAAGACTAGATCTCAAATAAGTATCCTGAACTCAGGCATTCCTTTTGGAAAATAAACCATTGTGTCTTTTGCAGGCAGATATCTACTCTGCATTTCACATAAAATCCATCTGAAAATCCTATTAAACTTCAGAATGTGAAGATATTCCCTGCTTGAGTTTAGATGTGACTTTTATTAACATTCTGAAGCCAATTTCAGTCTTACATAAAACTTCTTAGAAATTTCTGTCACAGCAATTCAAGTACAATTTTGTATTGGCAAAGATGAGATACATTTGCAAAGTGTTGCAGCTGTATTTATCGCTGACTGCGAACAAACATTTTTATTGAATTATTTATTTTTCAGTTTCATGTGAGACCTAATGTTTTTCAATGAAGAGGAATAACAAAAACAAAAACTAAGCCTAACATTTTTATTCACTAGCTAAGAAGTGCTACAGTCCAGGAGGTTTTCTAGCAAAGCTTTTATTTCTCACTGAAGATACTAAAAATCTTTATCTTTTCCTCTAAACTACTTATGTGTCCTTACAGTGATAATAAAGTGTCCTTTCCAAATTAGGAATAAAACCAGATTATCTCTTTAATCTCTAAAAAACAGACGTTAAATAGACTAATTGTTTATTTTCTATCACTATCATTACAAATCAATTAGTGACTGTAATTTAACCCAGCTGTTGAGTTGCTATAGCAATTCAAAGAGCATAACGTGTTTAAACTTAAACTTTTAACCTTCTTGAGTAGTATAAAAGAAGCAGAAAAATGTAATTTACCAGAATCTAATGATGATCTAACTAGTCCCATAAAACAACAGCAGGGTGAAGGATATTCACTTGTGCTATAGTACCTTAAGTGACCCTCAACTCCAGTTGCCCAAGGAAAGCAACAGTGCGGGATCCTCCCCTTTCCCAGTCACCTGAGAAAGACTGGCAGTAGCATCCTAGAGCATCCAATTCTACAGTAGACAGAAAAGCAGAATAACTGGAGTTTGGGACCAGCCACAATAAAGTCATTGGTTTGTCTGGCTCAACGTTCCTCATTTACCTATGCAACCTCAGTTGAGACAAGAAAACTCAGTCTAGTGGAGGTAGTGTGCCTAGTCTTCTCACTTCACGACCTCCACCTCCTCCCCAGTGACTCTGTGTGAGGAAGCAGTTACTGAAGCTCTTCCCTCCTCCTCCTGTGCTACTGACTACTTCATTCAGACAATCTGTTCCTTCTCCTTAGGCAGCATGTGATATCAATGTCATCACTCTTTCAAATATAAAATGCACATGCTATTTGCTAATCCAGCCCTACAGATACACAATGATCATGAAGACATACTAGTAATTCAAAAGGCAAAACTAACATTTTAAATCCAATGTCAAAGTGACAATATTTGACTGTATATTACTGTTTTATCGTGGTAAAGACATGACACCTTTCTTAACAATCTGAACTTCAAATTATGCTCTCCAATTTGCTTGAAAACATCTTGGAGAATGAACTCCCAGGTAACTCTTTATAGCAGCTGTTAACATATTTGAAGACCCCTTCTCAGTATTCTTTTCTCAAGACTAAACATGCCCAGGATTTTTTTAAAACCTTTCCTTATAGGTCAGGTTTTTTAAACTTTTTGCCATTTTTGTTGCATTTCTCTGGACTATCTCCAATTTTTCCACATCTTTCTTAAAATGTGCCCAGAACTGGACACAATACTCCAGGATGAGGCCTCATTAGTGCCAAGTAGAGTAGGACAATGACCTCCCATGTCTTACATACGACACTCCTGTTAATAGACCCCAGAATAATATTAGCCTTTTTCACACCTGTATCACATTGCTGGATTGTGTTCAATTTGTGATCCACTATAACCCCCATGTCCTTTTCAGCTTCCTAGCCAGTTATTCCCCCATTTTATATCAGTGCATTTGATTTTTTTCCTTCCTAAGTGCAATACATTCCACTTGTCTTTACTGAATATAAGAAGCTGCCAGCTCTCCTGAACTCTTTTCCCCTTAGTTTTTCTTCCCATGGGACCTACCTACCAGATATCTCTGCTTTTTAAAAATCCATTGTCCTTATTCTGCTGCTTTCAGCGGGTGATTTTGCAGAATCTGCCATGAAAGTTGTACTGTTTTATAAAATTAAATCTGCAGTGACCAGTTCAATGAAAGACACAAAAAAGTACTATTGAACTATTAACATCAGATATATATCATCCCCAGTAGACTTTAGAGTGTCAACAAAAATTATGTCCCCTTTATATATGCTGGAAGGGATGTGGACAGAGTGTTTATATTTTTGGTTGTGGTGATGGTATCTTAAAAGTGCATGCCTTTCTGGGTCTCAAACTCATTTGCAGTAATAAGTCTAGACTGACATTTTGGAACTGTGAATTCCCCTCCCAAAACATTATACCCCATTTAAGTCACTGTGATTTACATTCACATTTACTAATGCAGACAAAGAAATGGATGCATGTTGACCTTTCCTCTCACGTGAATAGGCCCAATGCACTTTGTATGTCCTGTCAATGGAAGAGTTGGCCAAACATTTAAAAGACAGATTAAGATTATGTAGCTATTTGGTCACCTTAATAGGACTTCAGTGTGCTTAAATACCAGGTATAGCCAATAATTTGAGTAATTTCTTCCCAGCTATATGAATTTGCATTTATGATTAGTATCAATGAGAGGTCTATGGGCTTGATTCCAAGAGTTGCAGACTCACAACTTCCATTGTTTCATGACTTCCCAGAACCAAGTGTGTTTATCGAGAGAACAATATATCCCTGAGGAGAAGCAGCAAATTGTTGCTTATTAACCAATCCAGATAGGAGGACAACTACTACTTCTTAGCCCTTTCACAATGTATTCCATCAAAGTGTTGTAACAAACATTAGGTAACCCAGTCCCAAACACCACCTCTCCAGTTGTAGTTAATTTTTATTCCAATTTTAGATTAATTTGCACAAAACTACACTAATAAGTGGTAGAGCAAATGATTAGCATTCAGCAATTCCTGGCTGCTAGCTCCATGCTCAGTCCCCTAGAACATGCAGCACAATATCTACTGTGCCTTTTGATTTGCTCAGTTACATGCTTTATTTTGCTATGTATAATACTCTACATTATGCTATCCACTATTTTGTAGGTTATGTGTTTTCTTTTGTTAATTATTTAATAGTAATAGAAAATGTGCTATAAGTAGAACTGATTTACTAAAGCAATTGTGCAGTGAAATTGGTACTGGTGGATCTACTTTTCTGTACACTGTACTGTAATGTGCCTAATGTTGTCAATGATTTGGCTGAATATCCTGTAATTCTGCATAATTGCTGTATGGTACATTTGTTAATAGAAGTGAAAGATGACAAATAATTAGAAGAGGATTTATAATGTATTTGGATATTGTTCTACTTAAGACCATTGCTTTCTACTGCCTTAGAGTCGCCTGTACACTCAAGTTTACATGGGTTGTATCATTCTCACAAACAACCTACAGTAAACAACAATCTTGATAACTGAACAGATACAGTATAATGTTCATTGGTATTTTTCCATAATTGACTTTCATGTGAGATTCCAGGGTATACTATACTGTGCTATAGTGTAGCATTATTATGGACTGGTCCTTTTTCATGAAAGATCACATTGCCTATTAAGTAGGAAGCTATTGTAAATTACATAACATATCCAGCTGCAGCCTTTAAACACCGAGTATATAAAACCCAATTAAACAGAATTCATTTTAACATAGGTTTCACAGCCCTCCAGAGCTTACAACGTATTTTAATATTTCCATGGCACTGGCAGTTAATGCTCTACAGTCAAAAACATGTTTTAAACAGTCAAAATTCAGAACAGCTCCAATACTCAGTATAAAGGACCAATTTTAAAATGCAGGTACCACAGATACACTTGCAAATATTCACTTCCACCCATAAAAGGTGAATCAAATACTCACATCCCTATAGCCGTCCATACGTATATGTAATTATATGATTTGGGAGCACAAAATATTTATTGCTAGCACAAGGGATACAAGTGCATTATGTTGGTATATTTGGTGCAGCCCATAACTAAGACTTTGGCCCTTGGTATTTCTGGTATTAAAGCTACATAACTACAATGGAGATTGGCCTCCTACAAATATCGAAGATAGCTTAAGAAATATAAAATGTTACCTAGTATTGTAAAGCACTTTATTGAAATTAAATAATTGTGCAAAAATTTCAGTTTTAAAGCTCTGTAAAAAAAAGTGTCGAAATAAAGGGTTTATCAGTCATTCAGTTTAGCTCTTTCCTCAAGTTTAGCTGTTTGATCTGCAGTGGAAATTTTGTTTCAATCCAGAGAGAGTTTTCCATTGGAATATAATGTTGTCAGGCTTGTGGAAAATAATTTCTGTATGTAAATCTTTTGTTTACAAAACAAAACAACATTTCTTTATAAAACAGCTGTGGTGATTGGTTAATGTGATTCCACATCATCATTATTGTGTGGAAACAAACAAGGCCTGATTGTGATCCAGTTTAGCACAGGACCCATGAAGATGTCAATAGAAGAGTTATTCCCTGCTGCATCTTCCTGTAACTAATCAGATCTGCTTCATCAGACTAGGGCTCTCAGCCAGTGAATTATAGGAAATTCATTGTCTGGTATAGCTGGTGGATAAACTTAGTTGTGAGCTATACTCCTGAAAAAGTTCAGCTATCAGTTTTTCTCCTCCAAAACTAAGAGAAAGCATGAGGGATAAGGGGGTGGGGGGAAGAATAGTTCAGCAATTGTCTCAGGAGCACAGTTGACATCTCAGTTTCTCTGGCATCAGCGCAAGCAGTCTACTTTCCTACATGGCTGTTGGTGATCCAAAGGTTGATTCCCTAAATGCTAACTTCCCACAGTATAAATCCAAACAATGTCAAATAACTTCTCATATTTTGGGTTATGTGCCTTAACTTTGGTATCATCACACTAGATCTCAGCTAGGAGAACCTACAGACATATTTTTTCCTCTTCCCCCTCCGACACACTAAATGAGGAATAGGGGGAAGAGATATGGACAATTTGGTAGCTTGATAAACACTGTCTCTTATAAGGATGTCCCAGATCAGGGACCTCTTCTCCAAATCATTTCAAATTTTCCAAAACTACTATATTCTGTCCCCATACTTAATTAACCATTCTTGAGACCAGTCTGACCTTTTCAGTGTACTTCGAGAGTGTCTAATTTTTATGCTTCCTGCCCAAAGAAAACTCAGCTACAGCCTTAATTATGGAGTAGCTAGCCATGTTAAGCACTTTAGAGTCAAGCATATTGAGACAGGTTAAGTCATTAGTGAAGACACAGCAACCCCACTTTTAACTTGGGTTAGCAACTCAAGCTCAACTTCAAGCTCCCCTATAGGCTTGAACTCAACCCAAGTTAAAAGGAGAGCTTCTGTGTCTTCACTATTATTTTTATCCAAGTTAGCAAATGTGGGTTAACTAACTTGAGGTAACACCACACCTCTTATTTGCAGTGTAGACATAAACTCAAAGTCTGTTTTGTACTCCTAGTGGGGAGCAGGAACAAGCAGTTTGTGCACCCTGGACCACAGAGATTACTACTGTCGGAAATCTGAGTTACCGCACAATAGGAAAAGGTTCCCTGCATGCACCTCTGTGGCTGACCTAGGGCCCCTCATGATCTGACCCTGAGAGAGGAAAGCCATAAAGGTCCTTCAGTCAATCAAAACTCAATGAACGAAAGTGACTGATGAAAATCTAGCCTTTGTACAAAGTCTACTTCTCCCAGAAAACCAATGCTACCTTACTTGAAGAAAAATTCTGCTCAGCTTAAAACTAGAAATACAAGGATGAATTGTGATAAGCTTTCAAGACTCTAGTTTGCAAATAACTAAACAGCCTAGTAACAGACTTGGTCACAGAAGATTCTATTTTATCATCCTTATTCACACAAGGTGAAATTAATCTCTGTGCAAGGGTTAGGTGCGAGATCTATATGCTCTTTAAGTCCCAGATAAACCCTATTTTTGAGTATGTAAGTGCTGTACAGGTCTTTATGAGTCCTCTGCACAGGAGTGCATGTCATGTATACCGAATAGTGCCTTACTCCACAAGCAGTTTCATTGAAATGGATTGAAAAAATGTATTTAGTAAGGTACTATATAGTGTTGAAATGTAGCAGAATTAGGCCCCTATAGCCAAGGGGTCAGAATTTCTACTCTATTATACCAAATTTATACCAGTGTTATTTCACTGACCTCGTCAGAAAACTAGTGTAAAGGAATGATGAATCATGTTCAAGATCTCTGCAATGCTAGTATTGAAATTTGTTGAAAATTGGCCATAATAAGTCTAAAGTGCCAAAAGACTGTATTATATAAACTCTGTCCCCTCCATTGCTACTAATGGACATGTAATTAAGAACAAATAAACATTTTCCAAACAAGGGTTTGTGTACAAATGTGAAATTAATGAAAGTTCTGGTTACTAGTTTAATTAGCCCGCCTCTTTGTTCTACTCAATGTTCAGATACTTTACAGTAGTAGAACATTTGAGAAAATGGAGCACTCCCCCACACAATATAAGCACAGACATAAAAGGACAAAAGTTGGAATATGCAATCCAATAAAAGACAACAGTCTCAGGAATCATGAAAGACAATCACTCACACCTGAAGAACGTTAACTCCAGAGCAAATAAAAAATGTACATGAGCCCTTCAGGGGTTAAACCTTGAGGATTAGAGTTGAGGTTTCTAGTGCAGGAATCATCTAACTGAAGTCAAAACTAAAATGTTTAACTGCCAGGCTGCCTGAGCATTCATGCCTTAGGAAACCTCTCCAGGATAAAAGAGGAAGAAAAGTCTCTGCTTTTTTCAAGTGAGATGCCACAGTGAGGAGGACATGAATTCACTGGTTCATTGCACAGTTAACAGGAGATAACATAACAACAGTAACATGTATTACTAAGTAATTACAATTGTTTCCAATAGTTACTTTGTTGTTATGCTGCTATTATACTGTGGTCAACAGGTATCTTCACATTCATTGCTGAAAATTCACAAGGGCCTCTTCAACAGCTCTAATTAAAATGTTTATGTCACCAGTAAACTCCTGTTCAAACCCTTGATGAGAAATGTTATCGAATTTCAGCCAACTGAACAGTGTTCTTCTGATAATTAAATATACATGAACTGACTTCTTTGGCAAATTTTGGATAAAATGCCACCATTGTTGCATGATTGTTAAATATAGTTGCAGCACATACATGTCAGAAGGATAAATAAAGGACATGTAATATAACTAAATAATATACTTTGCAATGTTTCAGTTGTAAACACACACATTTATAAGGAAAAGCATTATTGATGCTGGACCTGAAAAATAACATACTTTTCAGTGGTCCCTCATTGGTCCATTGCTGACTATACATATCAGAAACATAACTTACTTCAGTGCTGCACTCCCAGGGTCGAATTCTGTCTGCCCTTTACAAGAATGTGCTTTTTGGGGTAGTGGAAAAATTTTCATCCCTTAGGCAGCCTATGTAAGGGCTGGACTGAATTGTGGATATCACACTCAAGGGCATGCAGGGACTGTTCCCTTCTTAGGGATACCCAGCTAAATAAAGAGGTTGGGCGGGAAGAGGTTGGGCCATGGCTCTGCATTAGCCAGCACTTCTGCACTGTTGTATCCAAGTATGCCAGATGGCTGTTATTTTTATATTTTCAATGACAGAATAGATCAACTGCCAACAGCAAAGAAACAAATTGATAGCCACTATATTAAGTATCCTGAATCGCCAGTTACAATGCTTGAGTGGGTTAGGAGGTAAAGTCAAGGGTGAAGGGAGGCAGATGTTGAGACATGCTCCAGACAATGTTTCTGCTTGCCATCAATGGCAAAGGGCCTGATCATCCCATATTGCTTTAAAAAAAATGTACAGGGAGATGAGATATGGGTAGGGGTGTGGGGAAGTTAACACTAACTGTGCCACTGAACCTCGTTGAAACAGCCAGGTGCATAGACACCACCACTAAAGGAGTGCATTACCAGGAAAAGAAATGGAGTTGTTAGAAATATCTTTAACATCAAGAAATGTCAAAAACATGGCCCTTGATGGATCATAGTGGGAACACAGAAAGAAATTGAAATATAAGCTGTTAACCTTGTCTAGCTGGGATATGAACATATAAGGGCAGTTAACAGCCCCCCTTAGAAGGCAGATCAGAGTGTAGGTTCACATGCAAAGAACGTGCAGTATTGTTGTAGCCTCATTGGTCCCAGGATATTAGAGACACAAGGTGGGTGAGGTAATATCTTTTATTGGACCAACTTCTATTGATGAGAGACAAGCTTTTGAGCTAAAATGGAGCTCTTCTTCAGGTCTGGGAAACTAACTCAGAGTATCACTGCTAAATACAAGATGGAATAGATTACTTATGCTAAACAGTTAACACATATTACAAGGGACCATTCCAGGTGAAGAGGGCTGTTAACACACTTCCAGCCACAGGGAGGAAAGGAACCGGGGTGGGGTGAGGACGCTGTTAGTGGGATACAGATTGCTGTAATAATCCAGTGTCTCTATTCAGTCCATGGTTTTTAGTATCTAGCAAAATTATGAATTTAAGCTCCCAGGCTTGACTTTTGAAAGTGTTGTGCAAGTTAAAAAAGAATAGGTAAAGAAATAGACAAGAGAGGTATCTATGCCTCTTGGGCTACACCAGCTTTGTATAGCACCTAGTACAATGGGACCCTGGTCCATAACTAGGGCTCTTTGGAACTATGGTAATACAAATTATTAAGAATAATAATACATCACTGCAAGTTATTAGATATCTATTTATGGAATGTCGCTTACTACCTTTTCCATCCAGGCAGCCAGATTTTCAGATCTATGCATGAGTAGAGGAGGGAGAGTGTAGAAAACAATATGCAATCATCATAGATTATCAGAACTGAACCACCTATTATGAAAATATAATTGGTTTATGTTTCCTACTAATCCTCTGGACAATATGCTGTAGCTGTATATTTGCAACACCATGCATGATTCACCCTGCAGTCATGGGAATATGGCCTGGCTATGTTTCCTATGCCTGTTGTTATTGTGTGTGGCCTGTGTTTGGCTATTTGCAGAAGGACCCAATACATCACTACACAGTCTCATCTATATAATACAGTTTGTTTTTCTTATTAATAAAAACTAGCTCAAACCAAAACTCTGCATCTGAATAAATCCAAATTTAAAGAAATCTTGGATACAAAAGTGGCGTCTTATGGTTGAGGCCTAATTCTATCCATTACAGACCCCACTTACACACTAACCTCTATAATTAACTTTCAACTTGATTCTGCTGCTCTCTTTATGTCTATGGATCCTTCTGTTTCTTATGAGTCACTTAAGAGTGACTCTCTACTGCCAGACGCTCCCTTTGCCACTACAGTCTGTCACCTTGTATTTAGCAGTGATACTCTGAGTTAGTTTCCCAGACCTGAAGAAGAGCTCCATTTTAGCTCAAAAGCTTGTCTCTCATCAATAGAAGTTGGTCCAATAAAAGATATTACCTCACCCACCTTGTGTGTCTAATATCCTGGGACCAATGAGGTTACAACAATACTGCATATTTTTTGCATGTGAGTCTACACTCTGATCTGCCTTCTAAGGGGTCTGTTAACTGCCCTTATATGTTCAGTAAGTGTACATTGCTATACCACTCTTCTCGTGCTTGTGGATGCCCTCAATTTCATTACAGTGGGGGTTTTTTTAAACTACCCAGGACATTTATTATACTCTCTTGCTTGTATTTGTAATGCATGTTCAAGGGAAAGAACTTGAGGTGTAGCAAATTTTGGCATGACTCTGCTTGCTTTTTCTTAGACTTTATTTTTAGCTGTAATCTTATCTTAGCTTTAATAATTTCCAGTGGCAATGCATTGCTTGTGTGCATGAATGGTGCTGTGGTTTTTGAATCAATATGCACTGAGGCAGACAAAAACATCACAAATCACTTAAGCATGTGCTTAACCTTAACATGTGAATAGTCAGTGCTGCATTTTATTAGTAAAAGGGCATTAAATATCAAATGTAAAGGGAAAGTTATTGTTAGATATTTAAGTTTAAGTAAAATGAGCTATTAATATGTATAAGAGACTGATGGAGAACAATAGATGTTATAGTGACAATGGTTCATTGCCATCTCACCCTTGAGTGACATACAGTTGACCAGTAGCCAACCCTTGATACTTATAACTGCATATAGCTCCTTGGTGAACTTCTCCCCTATAGAAATGTGCCAATGACTAGAATAATAGGAAATTAAAGTGTTAACAACCTCGCAAAAAAACAATTCAGTATACCTTGAGAGCAAAACAAAGCATCTTGTAAACGATCCTGGCAAGCCAAATGTAATAAGGAATTCCTTTATTGGTGCATACAGCTCATTTGATTAAATATCTCTGACTCAGGAGTAATCAATAAGGTAAGTATACTTGAATTTATATTTAAGGTAATATTCCTAATATTTATTGGCAAATATTTGCAGTTTACCCATGGATCATATTAGCTTTTTTTTTTTTAATGGGATTTTTGGCATTTTCTGAAGTAATTTAGGACATCATTTTGATAGCATTTCTTTCAAAAGATAAATCACTATAGTACTAAGTTAAGGTTAAAACAAAAGCATTGTAAATTAATACATGCAGATTTTAATGGGATAGACAATTTACTTCATCAGTGACAACTGAAGTTCCTTTTTCAATTATATAAATGGAACTAATACTATTGCTAGAAGTGTTTGCTTGTAACATTTCAAGATCAGAATAATAATTTTCCGCATTACAAATGCATGTGAAAGGATAAGCTAGAATCACACATAGGCCATGACCTACATGTCAATTCAGCAATAATATAATTCTAATCTGTTACATTTCACCAATTTTTTTTTAAATTATCTTTCCAGGTCCTCCTAGTACAGTGGTTTACTCCTTAAAGTTGCATAATTCCTTAAGAGTGTGTGAGTGTATGTATATTATACATGTTAATTGCTCATTTTCTCCCTAAAACAAACACCAAGAATCCCAAGTCACATAACAAGACTTGCCTTCACAAGCAGACAAAAATACTAGGTTTGCTAAAAATGCACGCATACAGAGGAAAACAACTCTATAACCTTCAATATAAATACTATGTGGTATGCAGATAATTAAACAAGTCCACCAAAAATGAAAAGCTGATATGTAAGAACAGTCATATGGGGTCAGACAAATGGTTTATTTAAGCACAGTATCCTGTTTTCTGACAGCGGCCAATACCAGGTGCTTCAGAGCAAATCAATAGAACAGGAAATGGGAGCGATCCATCCCTTGTCCTCCACTCCCAGCCTTTGGCTAGGGACACTCCAAGCACGTGGTTGCATCCTTGACCATCTTGGCTAATAGCCACTGATAGACCTATCATCCATGAACTTATCTAGTTCTTTTTTGATCCCTATTATAGTTTTAACCTTCACAACATCCTCTAGCAATGAGTTCCACTGGTTGACTGTGCATTGTGTGAAGTGCTTCCTGTTTTGTTTGTTTTCAACCTGCTGCCTATTAATTTCATTGGGTGACCCCTGGTTCTTGTGTTATGTGAAGGAGTAAATAACATGTCCTTATTCACCGTCTCTAAACCAGTCACATTTTTATAGATCTCTATCATATCCTCTGTTAGCTGTCTTTTTTCAGAGCTAAAAAGTCCCAGTGTTTTTAATATCTCCTCATACAGAAGCGGTTCCATATCCTTAATCATTTTTGTTGCCCTTCTCTGTACCATTTCCAATTCTAATCCCTTTCTTGAAATGGGATGACCAGAACTGCATACAGTATTCAAGGTATGGGTGTACCATGGATTTATAGAGTGACAATGATATTTTATGCCTTATTATCTATCTCTTTCCTAATAGTTCCTAACGTTGTTAGCTTTTTGGACTGTCGCTGCACACTGAGCAGATGTTTTTAAAGAACTATCCGCAATAATTCCAAGATCTCTTTCTTGAGTGGTAACAGCTAATTTAGACCCTATCATTTTGTATATATAGTTGAGATGTTTTCCAATGCACATTATTTGCATGTATCAACATTGAATTTCATTTGCCATTTTGTTGCCCAGTCACCCAGTTTTGTGAGATCCCTTTGTAACTCTTTGAAGTCTGCTTTGGACTTTTAACTATCTCAAGTAATTATCTTTTGATATTTTTGTATCATTTACACATTTTGCCACCTCACTAGTTACCCCTTTTTCCAGATCATTTGAGTATGTTGAACAGCACTAGTCCCATTACTCATGTGAGTAATTGCTGGAAAGCCGAACTATATGCCCACTCTGAGATGTGCTTCATAAATGTGCTTCTATCCATGCTCAGGATAGAAATAGGCTTCTAAGTATGTACAAGCAAACCTAACAAATAAATAGATCATATGATACTGGCTTTATTTTTGCCTTGCATACTCGTATCTAAACAATCTAAAATCAAAAGGAAACAACATAGAAGGACAAATTCTCTCTTTGGTTTCAAGACATTATTCTATTTCTTTAACATTTGGTTTATTACTGAAGTATAAAGAACAGAGGCAGAGAAAGAATAAGCTTAATATATTGCAAAAGTACAGATCAAATGAAAGCCAAGTGGTTTAGTTATAGTGAATATTTCCAAAGACACTTTATTAAAAAGTTCAAAGACCGCATCCAAAGCCATTCTTAAGAATATAAATGAGGGTTTCTGTTTCAATTTATTACAACCAATCCCTTCCTCCCATCTCTAAGGATATTTTGAGCTGGGCTACTCATGTTATGTGAGTAAAAGTACTCAACACACCAAGAGTAGTGTGATTTGCACCCCAAGTAATCAATTCAGAGTCTTCCATATAAGCAGAACTGCACCCTGCAGCTTGCTCTTTCAATACTGCTACTTCCAGAAGCATTTAGGCAGGATATGAACTTTCATGGGGTACAGTGTGGTACATAATTTAACACTGTAGAGAAATGATATGCTGCTTCATGCTACCCGGGCAGAGATACAAATTCTACACACTATTAACTTTTAAAAGTCTGATGGATTCTTTGATTACTCTACCCTTGTGGGCTTGATTGGTCAAACTGGCCATTTTATTTATCGGTTTCCTTTCCTTTAAAGGCTTTGGACTAAATTGTGGCTTTGAGCACAGTATAGTTCTGGGGAAGAGAGCTGAGTGTGAGAGTGGAGGGAGACAACTGAATGTCATATTGCTTCCATGGGTATTGGAAAAGAAGAGTGATGTGTAACCTCCTTTACCTCATGCTGTTATTTCAGCTTGCCAGTGCTTAGAACCAGTGGTATGCATACCCCTGGGGGTACTCAGAGGTATTCCAGGGGGAACATCAACTCATTGAGATATTTGCCTAGTTTTACGACAGGCTACATAAAAAACTCTAGCGAAGTCAGTACAAACTAAAATTTCATACAATGACTTGTTTATACTGCTCTGTATACTATACACAGAAATGTACAAAAGTACAATATTTATATTCCAATTGATTTATTTCATAATTATATGGTAGAAATGAGAAAGTAAGCAATTTTTCAGTAATAGTGTGCTGTGACACTTTTGTATTTTTATGTCTGATTTTGTAAGCAAGTAGTTTAAGTGAGGTGTGGTAAGACTTGTATGTACGGAAGACAAATCAGACTCCAGAAAGGAGTACCGTAGTCTGGAAAGGTTGAGACCCGCTGCTCTGAACTATATCCCTATCTTCCTCTATTCTAACACCCAGTCCTATCACCCTTGGATAGTTAGCACTTCTGACAGCCCTAGAGGCTCCAGTTGTATTTCCTAATGGTAACAACCAAACCACGGCTGTCTCCTGGGTGCACACTGCAGAGGGTGGGAGGTGGAGGGCTTTTTGCACCCTCTTTCCATTCTGGCACACCCATACAGTTCCAAGCATAATTTGCTCTTTATTATTTAGGCTTCCATCAGTACGCAGTGATTTCTGTAGAAGACATCTTTCCACTTACTTGAGAAATTTAGATCTAGAAAGAGGAGAGAAGAGTCCTATTGAAAGCCCTGCTGAGGAGAATTATTAAGACCTTTTTCCTTTTTAATGCTCATTGTAATCAGTTCAGATTCCCTCTTCGGTAAATGAAGAGGCAATAAGAAAGAGTTATAAAACCCCACAAAATCAGCTGGGTTTGATTTTTATCTCTCTCATACTCATGGAGTGCACTTTCCTACACTTGACTTTCTCAGTGGAAAAGAGTTGTTGTTCATTCTCAAATAGACATTTACAGTGATAGTTAAGCTTTAAAGCAGCGCAAATGGTTCTGTGGGACTTTCTATAAAATCTCTAAGGAAAAACAAAACATCCTTTATGTCCATTAGAGAGCACATAGATAATGTTTGCCTCTAGAGAGAATAAAAATGTTAAATTGAAAGAATAAAACAATATAATCATAATTCTTAAGTGTAAGGAATACCGGCAATGAAGAACCGGTCTGGAAAAACATTAGAATCAACCGAAACCTTAGTTTGAAATTGTTAGCAAACTTTCTGAAGTTTGAAAAAAGTGTACGTGTGTGTGTGGTTTTTGTTTTTAAATTACCTTTTCATCATTGTGCGCCTTGGAACTTTCTGGTCCTGGCCAGAACTGGAAAGGAAGCTTTAAAATACCCTGAGCGAGGCTGTAATTGTGGTATTTCCAGCCTGACTGAAAAGAGGAAGTACAAAAAGTCTTGCTGGACCCTGTTCTTGTGAGATTTCCAACCTGGTTTGCCAGACTTAAACTCTCTGATAAGTTTGGGTATGGTTAAAACCATCCAATAAGCAGCAGCAAAAGACAGGATTTGTTGTCATTTTCACAGGTTTTACACCAATTTAGTTGTATCGACATTGTCTTTCCCTTGGATCCATCAGTTGCGTGGAGAGGGGGGTTCTGCTTCATGGGCAACAGCTGTTCCTCCATATCACCCTGCCCTGGCTTGCGCCCTGGAGAGGACACTCCAGCTTCGCCTCACAGCGTCGACACAACACGGGAAGCAACAGTTCATTCCCCATGGGCGCATATCCATCGTCTCTCGAGACTAACGGACGCCAACAACACCACCACCAATTTAACTGGTGGGTTAATTCTAATGTCTCACCAGCATATGAGACATCAGAATCAGGCTCTCAAACTTAAAATTCATCCATCATAAGAAACTATGAATAAATTACCCTCTCACTGCAGAGATCTTCAGTTTCTGAGCATGAGTAGAGCTGGGTGACATTTTTTCAGCAAATAATTTATTTGCTGAAAAATGCAGTGTTGATCAACTCAAAAGTGTTCACGAATTCATGTCGAGTTTGCCTAATAGTTTTGATTGAACTGAAATATCTAAATGTTTCAGTAGGCGCTGAAACAACATTTTTTGTTTGAACTATTTTGACAGAAACAAAGGAGGTCTAGATTCACAAGACCCCAATAGGGTGTGGGGAGAGAAGAAGATGTCCTCCCTGATAATCTTTAATCCAGTGGTTAGGGTACTCCTCTGAGGTGAGACACATCCAGGTTCAGTTTTGTCACCCCTCTGCCTAATGTGGAGAAGGGATTTGAACACGGGTCTCTGACCCTGCAGAACAATATCCTAGCCATTGGGCTATAGGATATTCCAGTATGGGAGCCTTTCCTGTTGAAGCTTTTCCAGTTTGTAGAACAATTAAGTAGTCATTGGAGTAGGGACCTGAACTTGGGTCTTTCACAGCCAAGTGAGGGCCCTAGCCACCCATCTAGAGAGTCATTCCCTCACTTGCTTTCCCTTTCTCAATGACTATTCAGTATCATTTATAGCAGCAATTCATAGCCATTGGGCTTGGAGAGTATCTTAACCACTGATAAAGGTTATACAGAAGGATCTCCGCCTCCTCCTACTCTTCCTCCAGCATTTTGCAAATCTAGTCTTCCTTTTATTTTGTCAAAACAACTGTAAGGCATGTCATTACATGCGCATATAGTTAGCTGGTGTCGTCAACTTGTTCAGAGTCATATGATCACGGGATAAAGGATTCTGTCCTAATGTTGTAAATGAGCATTAGGCCTATTAAATTCTGTTTTAAAATTTTACTCTCATGGCTCAATCTTAACAGAATACTTGCATAGATTGACAGATTTATGAAGTATAGTTAAAAGGGCACATTATTCCTTGTGTCATGCAGTATTGTTTATTGTTCTTAGTCTTAAAAAATTATCAAAAAGGAGGAGAAAAATCAGGAAGACGTCACACAAAACCCCACTTTGTTTTTAAACCGGAAACAAACACCTCAGATGACTTTTGGATTGCAGCTATGACAAATTGCAGTAACAGATTATAATTAAATTCCCTAGAAAAAAGATCACAGAAACCTACAGGCAACATATATTTTGTTATATTAATTACTATGAAGCAAAATGCATTCACTCGCAGAAGGGACTACAACATGTGATTGGCTTGTTTTAGCCAACATGCTAAAATGTAAAATAAAAAGATTTTCCCTTGTTTAATGCAGTTTATTTTTTATGGCTATTTATAGTCCAAAGGCTTTCTTTCAGTTGTTCTATATACATCTTACTCATATTTTGAGGGTCTTAACTGAAATGAGTATCAATTTTACCTATTATGTCCTTCACCAGGAGAAAAAATACCCTGCATATATAGATAGGGTGACCAGACAGCAAGTGTGAAAAATTGGGACAGGGGTGGGGGGTAATAGGAGCCTATATAAGAAAAAGCCCCAAACATCGGGACTGTCCCTATAAAATCGGGACATCTGGTCACCCTATATATAGAACAATGGCCTGGAATCATTAAGGTATTTCTATATCCATCTCTATACTTAAGAATATGGAAGTCATATTATAATTTATTAACAGCTTCTATTAATTTACTTTTCTTGGGTTCTAGGTACATTTTAGTATTTCTATAAAACACACATACTTTAATAAAATGTCAATGCACGTCAGCCAGAGGACTATATTAATTAAAAAAAAAAACGCTTTCATTTTCTATTCCCATGTGATCCAATGGATCCTCCCTTCTTTCCTCAATTCATCCCATGTTGAGGACAGAAGATATAGACTATGGATGGCATTCACACACTGAAGGCACTGCCAACTTTTCCTCTTCACTAACACCCTGCACAGTTCTAAAGGCATCAAACAAAAGTTGAGAAGATGAAAATCTGGGCAACCTCACATGAGAGAGTAATTGCCCAATCCTGGGCGGGACCTATCAGAATGAAAGGATAATAGCCACTGAGAGTGGCCCTTCTCACCCCTATAGAAACATCACTGTTACCTTTTGATCAATGGCATTGTAGGCAAGTGATTGATCTATAAGAATCAATACAGGCTCTAGAATTTTATCCCTCGCCAGGAGAAGATTAGCCACCTGTACTCTCAGTGCACTTTTCATACTATATCCAGGCCCAATAACAAAATTGACGGAGGTCAAAGAGATCTGGAAAATCCAGATATTGCTGAAGGTTTTTTTGCAAGAATCATTTCAGTAATCTTCTCCAAAAGTGGGAGATTTAATAGGAAACAATAATTACAGAGATTGCTCATGAGAGACAATGAATTTTGGAGCAAGGTCCTAACATTAGAGGTTCTTTAAGAGAAGCTGGCATTCTCCCCCCTCTCTTTAAGAGACACTGACAATGAACTCCTGTGATGATCCCCAAACCTCTCTGTTGGTTTTTGCTAGTCAAGAGAGACAACTTCTAATTCACAGGTGGTAGCCTATACATTCTCCAGCACCTCCAGAATTTATCATTGGAAACTGAAGAAAACTCCATTTATACAGAGCCAACAATACGGCTGTAGTTCCTCTACACCTGGGAAATCTGGACAATCCCCAGATGTCACAATGGCTCATTGGAATTATTTGACTGTCAGAGTAAATTAGTGCAGCACTCAGGCTGCAGTAACATATTCCAGGATACACAGCTAACCCAAAAGTTTGGGAACTGCAAAAGTGGCTTAAGCCAACTGCCCACCCTACCCTTTTCAATTTAAACATTTCTTGACCACAGCCAAGAATCATGGCCTCTAAATTCTTCCTGATACTTAGCCCCTATCTTTTTTGAATACAGAAGATATTGCACTATCCAATTCAATGCTTAATATGAGTTGAATTGTGAGTTATATGTTGAACTTATTTTGTTTTAAAGACGAAGAGTTACAAATATTCATAGTCATGCAACTTCCAGGGATGCATTGCATGCTTGGATGCAAATATGAATATACAGGTGAAAATGTCCTGTAGTTATAGAAAATAGGTATCTGGGACAATTTATATTTGGACATAAATATGAATCAAATAGTACATATAGACCAACCTGAACAAAAAGGCAGTTTATCACCCTAATAATTGCCCATATACAGAAATCATGCACAGGTTGAACAGACTGGGCTTTGGAGGCCTCAAAAATTCAGGGCAGCAAAAGAAGAAGACAGAAAAAGCTAATGGCTGTGAGGTTTTCTAACCCCTGGTTTCCTAGGCTTAGAGTCTCCACTACCTCCAAGAACTACACTTCCCTGGTAGCTTAATATGGGCTCATACCATATGACCATGGAAATGTTTGTGTAGTAGTTCTTAGTGTTCACCCACCTGGTTGCATAAGTTACGGTCAAGAACCTCTGTGTATAATAGATGTGCAGTGTTATTGTGCATCTTTCACATTTGTGTTCACTGGCTTTTACATTCAATATAGCAGAAATTGCCCTGATTCTTATTTTCTTTTCCTTTGAAGCAACAGAATCTCCAACAAAACAGTTACTGGGGAATTTTGCAGCAGAAATAAGCATCTGATTTTCATCAAACAACGATTAGTATAAAGTCGACAAAGGGTCCTGTGGCACCTTATAGACTAACAGAGGTATTAGAGCATAAGCTTTCGTGGGTGAATACCCACTTCTTCGGATGCAAGCAATGGAAGTGAGTATTCACCCACGAAAGCTTATGCTCCAATACCTCTGTTAGTTTATAAGGTGCCACAGGACCCTTTGTTGCTTCTACAGATCCAGACTAACACGGCTACCCCTCCGATAGTATAAAGTCATTACTCTAAAGCACATCCTGCTTAACTGCAATGTCATACTTAGCATTGTTTGCCTGAAGGATTGCTATGACATACAGGAGGGAACACACTTGGTGTAACTACTGCATTGATAGGCGGTTAGGTGTCTTTTTTTCCTCCTGTCCAAACAGCTTACAAAGAATGTAATGAATAGCTGAAGACCCCGCATATTTAAAACATACACATTCATGTTCATTGCATTGTCCTGAATAAAAAACAATATCCAGTGCTTGAACTATCTATCTTAAGATGCTTTCACAATTGACAAAAGCAACTGATGCTGGGGAAGGAGATTTTGGGCCAATCTATTCAGTAAGCATATGTTTAACAAAGATGAAATCTTAGTTGATGTGTAATTTTAAAAAAGAACTGCAATGCAGATAGAGCCTGGCTGTGTAAACTGCAGGGGCACTGGACCATGCGCTGATTGAGTAAGTGCAGAAAATCTAATTTAAACCAAGTTTGCAATTATAGTCACATAATTATTGATTACCTGTTTCACATTTTTCTACAGAGATATTTATCTTTCTCCCCTAAATTTTCATCATAGATTGGGGCACTCTTGTCTTTAAGTTGCTTTACAAGCATGGCATTTTTTTTGTGGAAAACTAAGACCTGCCTGGGATCTGACTCTCATTACTCCAGCCATCATCAGACAAAAGAAAAATGGAGTAAATCCACCACAATATTTTCAGCAGGAAAAGCTTTAGTGTAAGGTTTCTGTTATTGTAATTTGAAGCCCTGTCTGATTATGCTGTACAGCTAGTGTCTGTTGTTTGTAAGGTTTAGATACAAAGGCCATCTCATTTTTATTATTCAAAAGCTTGCATCCTGTCAGAGCTGAAAAACAACAATGTGCATATTCTGGCATAATAACAAGGATGAAACAATTTTCCTTTACTTGTAGAGGGAAATGATAGTCTATCACCCTACCCCATAAACACACAGTGATTCATGATTAACCTAGTCTGGTATGCTCACAGGCAGAGTGACAAATCTGTCAGTGAATAAATGATCGTTTGAATTCAGCTTTTTTGGTGAATTATACAATTTCAACTAATTGATCATTATATGCATGGATCTGTTGAATGATTTGCATTAACGTCTCATTTTATGGATTGTTTGTAAATTTTTAGTTAAGATTAATATGCAAAATTTCATATTTGAACTGTATAGTCACATAAATCACATGATATTGTTTCTGTTCTATGATTGGATAGGTAACTTTTTTGAGGATGACCATCAGAATAAGTCACTGAAGCTTTGATTCTCTCAGGTAGAAGTCCTTTGGGGAAAAATAGAGGAAGAAGATAGACAGGACTATAGAATTTTAAATAATAGGATAGAATTTTAGATAATTTTCACTACAGAAAAACCTAAAACATCTTTCTCCATATGGAAAGGCAGCAGCAAGACCTCCTTCATGCCAAAACCCTACAAAGTGTGCAGACAGGAAGTTCTGAATTTGCAAATCACTTATCCCTTCTTCTGCTCTCTCTTTCCCCTCATCACACATGCAGAGCTCTGAAACATCACATTCATGATCCTTTTGATGCCCACTATGCTAGAGAGCAAAACCTTTGAAGTTGCCCTTAAACCCAAGCCTTCCATATCACAACAGATTTTGTCACCTCAAATGAAACATTGATGACCATATATCTCACTTTGCAAACAGAATCTTTGCAATTAGCAGTCCTGATCAATGATGACAAAACACATCAGATGGCTATTATATAACAAAGCCTTTAAGGATTTTGGAGTAAAAGGTTTCTGGCAATCTCCACTGTGCAGAAAGTTGCCAAACACTTGAAAACCTGCAGAGAGAAGACTGAACCTCACTTTTTCTGTTGGCATGTTGCTACTCCTCTGTAACTGAATGCAAAGTTCTCCAGCTCTCCTTCACATGGCTGAATATGGAGAGGTGCACAGCTTGGGATGGGAAAGGAACAGGCAGCTACAATGAGTCTTCCAGATAGGATTCTCTCACAGAAATGGCCAGGGTATCTTAGTCCTTTCCTTCCTCTGAGCAATTCACTCCCTACTTTTGGATCTCGTCAGCAAAGCTGGCAGGGAGATAATATGAGTTTCAGGTGTCTCTGATGGCTCATCAATGCCCTCAATCACCCCAAGCAGTAGTCTCATTTTTCCGCTACACGCTCATCAGCTGTGCCAGGTTTTAGTAGCTCACCTCCACTTTGCAAAATTCAATCTCAACACTACAGCTTTTCCACACCAGTTTTCATTTCCCCTTCAAGTAAGTTTACAGCCTCCAGAAGTCCTCCCTCATTCTCTCTTCCCAGCAAATATGGACACAACCACCTTTTCAAGTGCAGGACATTTGCTTACACCCTCTTCTTCAACATACATGGACCTTTTCCTGGCTCTGATCTCCTTAGAGTTGCTAATTAGAAAAAAACGTTACACCCTTAGATTTGCAAATCTGAGAAGGACAGTTTGCATATTAATAACTGGTATCACTATGGAGTTACCACTAGATATTTGCACTGCCAACCATTATAATTAAGTGAAGCTTAACTACAGATGGGGAAATGTATTTAGATTAACTCTATTACTTTGAAGCAAGTTTTTTGTGAATAAAACTATGTCCTCCTCAGCCTTTATGAACTCGTAAATATCAGTAGTTAGAAAAGAAAGCTACACAGTTTTAAAAGCCAGTGCCTTAGTGCTCAAGCCTGGCTTCCACTCTGGCATCACAAAGGGTCAGAACTCTATCTCAAACAGCCAGCTGGGGATTCCCCCCATAGAAAAGATGACTCACTCATTTCTATTTGTCTGGTCTGTTAGAAAGTCTTGCCTACAGTCAGCATCTTACAGGTTATAAAACATCAGTATAATAAATAATCCACCACCTAGATTTCCATCAGAGCCACTTATAGGGCACTGTCCTTCCCTTATAAACCCAGATGAGTCACATATAGGGTTTACAGACTCTCAGCACACTGAGCTGTGCTTTCTTCTTTTCCTTATTAACAATTGAAAGCAATTAACAAGTTGCTAAATGTTACTTTAGGAGGGTTTCTATTCTCAAGAAGTAATAAAAGTTCCCCTCCCAGCAACCTCCCTTGTCCCATAAAATACTCTGGTAGGCCATACATTATTTTTATGAAGACCTTCTCTAATAGGTAAAAGCTGGGATAACATTTACCTGGAACCCAATTTTGCAACATTTGAAACGTCCAGCCCTGGCAGGAACCACATTCCCAGGCCTTCTATTGTTCCTCATGCAGCCAACTCTAAAAGAGAATGTCAGCTAGCTCCTCTATATATAACATCTCACCCTTTGTCCCCTCCCACCTTGAGTTCTGATTGGGTCAAATCCTGGACTGACCTTTGGAACTGCCTTTAATGATAACTTCTGCACTGGCTTTAATAAACTATTAAGCATACTCAGTAATTAACATCCCCCCACCCTCTGCTTTTTAATATGGTTTTCCTTTGGACACTTGTGGCTGAAATCTCTACTCTGCTCCGTGAACATCTTGAGCCCCCAAATCCTTTCCTTTATTCAGTTTCTGGTCTTCCTTGCTTTGGACACATGAATTATATTTACAATAGCTGTTGGGGGAGAATCTCCAATAGTTTTGCTTGCAGGTCCACTAGTGTTAGCAAGTGTGAACTAGTATAAACAGCGCATGGGCATTGCCTGGCATTATTACCAGTGTCATCTAGACTTGCTCTGAGCAAATTTAGATGACACATGCTAGTGGATGGTCTATACTAATGTTTCCACTGTTGCTACCCCTTCTGGAGCTGCACTAGTGAAACACTAGTGAAAAGGTGGGATATTTCACACACAACAAGGCTTGTGTGGATGCATCCTTACTCTGGTTGAAATCAATGAGGCTACTATTCAATATGATTAAGAGTCACAAAATTGTGTCACTAATGACACATACAATAATACTTTCACAAATGTATGCATGTATATGATCTGAAATTTCATTGTGGAAAAAATGTTAGACCCCCCTAAGACAAATTACATAAGAGGTGAGGGAAAATTCCCCATTTCCATCAGAGAATTCAGGCAGCTAGAGGAGGGAACTGATTAAGAATCATCTATGCATCTTCTCCCCAAGAAACCTTCCAGCCTGAAGCGGGGTGGGAGCATGGTATAGGAGCTTAAAAATGCACCATGCTTATTCTAGAAAGAATCATATTGATTTTCACTGTTTTACAATGCGAGGGTCAGTGAAACAGAGTCCAGCCATGCTTTGAAATCAGTCTGAGAATCTGGTACACATATTTTGAGGCAGATTAGTTTAGAACTAGATGAATCTGTCTGCTAAAGGGAGTGCATAACTAGTGACAGGCACTTTATTGCCTTTTCTTGTTTTCAGTCTTTGTAGATATTTCATTTCATGTTCCATTCTTACACGCTTCAAATTAAATATTCCTCCTATTAATAACATTCTGAAAGACTTTGCAAGATCCCCAGATTTGTGGCTAAACTATTTACAAAACATTCCAGTAGAAAGGATTATGGGGACCTGCTGACCCATCAATACCATGTTTTTGCCCTTTGAGGAAGCTGTTTGTATGCAGTGTCCTTTGCATTGCACTCCATTTGCTTCTGTCAGATTCTGTGATATCAGCTAAAGATACTGAATAAGAAATGTAAAGGTAAAGGAGCTCTAATTTTGATGGAAGGGGACATAAGTAATTCCGTGCAACCATTTAGATACCCCAAGAGACACATTGTGTCAATAACAGAGGTTAGGTGAAATAATAAGTTTGTGCACTAACCCTTCACCTTTAGTGTGCCCCAACTTCCCATCTGTAAAATGGCAATAATAATAATACTATTTCTATTCTTCTATCCTTTGTCTATCTTGTCTATTTAGATTGTAAACACTTCAGTGCAGTGACTGGATCTACTATAAGAATGCACATTGCTTAGTTAGCACAATTGTCCTCTGATCTTGGTTGGGATCCTATCATATCATCGATAATAAACAATGAGATATAAGTTAGTTCAGATTCATACTTGAATTATAAATGAAACTGAGTGATGTTGTGCAGATATATTACTTGGCTCAAGTTATTACTAGAAACTTCTTTTTACTGTTATAACATTGAACGGTTATTTATGAGTTTATGAGTTTTGTGTAGAGGGACTTTTGCCTGCATTTACCATAGCAACCTCACCATAGATATTTGTTTAAACATTTACTAAACACATTCATAAGAAAGAAGCAAAATAAAGAAGACTTAAATACTTAGAATTCAAATGTAAATTCCCCTTCCTTTCTTTTACATTCAGAAATCCCTCAGAGGAAAAGCATTATTTAAGAATTCGCTTACTAAACTAAATACCTTTCTTGGGAGAAAAGGAAGGAGAGCTGAGTGAATTTTGATTTTATTCTTCTTCTTTAGACCAACACACACAAAAAAGAAAAAAATGGCCTTATCCAAAGCCCACTGAAGTCAATAGTAGTCTGACTACTGACTACAATAAGCTTGGGATGAGACCCACCAAGAAAAAAGGAAAACATTGTAGAGGATGGAACATAGTCAAGTCAGCCATGAACAGGTATTCTATACTCTCTGGTCCCTGGCTTACTTCCCCAGTCTTGGACAACTTCTGTGCTAGGTGCTATAGTCACCTTTTGCTGTCCCAGCATGCAATGGGCTTCCAGCTTTCTTTCATGGCATTTTTTCAATTGCCCTTCTTTGCAGTGCAACCCAGCATCTTTTTGAGAAGGGATGGATCCCGCACTGCTCTCCTATGCTCTGTTAACTATCATGAAGATATCACAGATGGCAGTGCAGTTAATTGTGAATTTCCTAACTGAAGAGGACTCGCAGGGCTTCTAAGGGGGAGGGGCAGATGGCTGTTTACCTGGCTGCAAGGCAGTGGAGTTCAAACTGCCGACCAGAATTGTCAGGATGGGCATTGTGGGACATCTTCTGGAGGCCAATTAACGTGATGAAATGAAGCATCGTGTCTACACTTGCACTTTGTTGACAAAAATGTAGAGGAAAAAGATGTAAATCTCTTGTGAGAGCAGATGTATTTTGTTGCGAAAACTGGACGTTCTCTCTGGCAAAGGTCGCCTCGCAGTGTGTACGCACTCACTGTTTGAGTCGACAAACAGCAGTTTTGGTGAGAAAACTTGATAGTGTAGACAAGGCCTTACTTATACAGTTCCTCTGAATTTGGATCTGGATTCTAATGGCTGCTGAGGAGAGAGATATACCTATGTATGTGTGATATCTCAGACACATATGTTCACTATTCTACCAAAAAAGGTTCCCTTAGCTAACTAGTGAAGGTGGGACCAGCCTGATAGAGGAAATATTACGATTTGCACCTGCAGTGATGGATTTCTGATAGAGGACTGTTGTGCTGTGAGAACTATTTGTACATATCTCTGAATAAAATACTGCAAAAACTGTACATATCTATAGATTGCAAGGTCAGAAGAGACCATTCTGATCATCTAATCTGATCTCTTATATAGCACAAGTCATAGAATTTACCCAAAATAATTCCTAAAGTATATCATTCAGCAAAACATCCAATCTTGATTTAAAAATTGTCAGTGATGGAGAATCCACCATGATCCCTTGGTAAATTGTTCCAATGTTTAATTATTCTCAGCATTCAAAATTTTCATTTTATATCCCGTCTGAATTTCTATCTATCTTCAACTTCCAGCCATTGGATCATGTTATAGCTTTCTCTGTTACATTGAGAAAAAAGCCCATTATTAACTATTCCCCATGTAAGTACTTACGGATTGCAATCAAATTATCCTTTACACTTCTCTTTGTTAAGCTCCTTGTGTCTATCACTATAAAGCATGTTTTCTAATCTTTTAATCATTCTTGTGGCTCTTTTCTGAACCCTCTTGAATTTATCAACATCCTTCTTGAATTGTGGACACAGTATTCCAGAAGCAGTTCTACCAGTTCCAAATACAGAAGTAAAATAAACTCTCTGCTCCTGGGGATTCATGCATCCAAGGGTCACATTAGACCTTTTCGTCACAGTATCACACAAGGAGCTCACATTCAGCTGATTATCCACCACAACACACAAATCTTTTTCAGGATCACTGCTTCTCAGGATAGAGTCCCCCATCTTGTAAGTGTGGGCTACATTTTTGTTCCTAAATGTATAAATTTACATTTAGCCATATTAGTAGTGATATTGTTTCCTTGAATCCAGTTTACCAAGCAATCCAGATAACTCTGAATCAGTGACCTCTTCTCTTCATTATTTACCACTCCCCCAATTGTGTATCATCTGCAAACTTTAGCAGTAGTGATTTTATATTCTCTTCCAGATCATTAATAAAAATGTTAAATAGAACAGAGCCAAGAACCAATCCTTGCAGGACTTGTGGGCTGGTTCCTTTTATAGTTGCAGATGCTGGCAAGGATTTTCATGTGTCCAGTGTTCTTTTATATAAAAAGTTTGCTAAGGTATACATCAACACTTACGGTAAACTCATGTCTTACAAGTTATCCTTCCCTAATGAATAATTATAGTAAACATAATACTCAAGGCCAGATCCTCAAACGGCATAAGTTAGCATAGATCCATTGACTTCAATAGAACTATGCTGATTTATACCAGCTAAGAATCTGATCCTCAAAATGTAACCTCTTTGGGACATCTGAAGAAGTGAGTATTCACCCACGAAAGTTTATGCTCCAATACGTCTGTTAGTCTGTAAGGTGCCACCGGACTCTTTGCCTCTTTGGGACAGGAACTTGTGTGTGTGTGTGTATGTGTGTGTGTGCGCGCTCTGATTGGAGCCTCTATATATGTCCATATTATTACTATTGTCACAAAATTAAGAGATTATTAATGTTGCAATGTCACTCACTCAAAAGGTAGGAAAGACGAGAATTAAGGATGTCTGTGCAAAATGAAAAAATTACATCATATAATTAGATAAACAAAACATGCTTCACCTGCATATTACTGAATATGCAAACTTTATTGCAGTAACTAATACATAAATATATGCCTATTTTTAACAGTCACCAAGAAATAGTCAAATAACTCCTGTCATAAATGAAGGGAAGGGGGAGAGGGTCTGATGCAGTGCCCCTATAAAATCCTCTTACCAGTAAAGGGTTAAGAAATACAGGTAGCCAGACTGACACCTGACCTGGCTGGCATCTGACCAATAAGGGGACAAGATACTTTCAAATTTTGGGAGGGGGGAAGGCTGGGTGTGTGTGGCTTTGTCTGAGTCAGAGTGATCTTGGAAGACAGAAGGAACCTACAGAAAATCAAACCTTCCTTTTCTGAAGTAAGTTTAGATAGTATAGCGAATAGATTTCTGTTTAATTTTGCTTGGTGTATTCCCTGTGTTAGAAGGGGCAAAGGGGGTGGGGGGCGTTATTCATGGTTTTCTGTAACTTTAAGGTTTTGTCCAGAGGGGGAAATCTCTCTGAGTTTGGAAATTAAGTGCCCTGTAAAATAGTTACCATCCTGATTTTACAGAGATGATTTTACCTTCTTTATTTTGAATAAAATCCTTCTTTTAAGAAGCTGACTGTTTCTATGGTGTTAAAACCCAGGGGGTGGGGTTTTTAGATCACTGTGTAACCAATTGGTTGGGAGATTGTTCTCAAGCTTCCCAGGAAAGGGGGTGTACGGCTTGAGGGGGTAGTTTTGGGGGGAGGGAAGTTCAAGTGATTCCTTTCCTGGATTCCTTTTAGACATTTGATGGTGGCAGCGAAAGAAGCATTTCTCAGGGTGCAGGGAATTTTGTACCTTGGGGGTTTTAACCTAAGCTGGTAAAAATAAGCTTAGGGGCTCTTAATGCAGGTCCCCACGTCTTTACCCTAGAGTTTAGAGTGGGGAGGGAACCCTGACATGGTGGCAGAGCGGTGGGATATATTGAACCAGAGATTTTTTTTGAACCAGACACAGGGAGTTTAGAATTTGTTTTTCTCTTCTCTCTAGCTCTTTCCTGTAGCTGCTGGAAGCAGGGAGGGGGGAGGGGTTAAGCTGCTAGGAGCTAGAGTATCTACATATGAAAGCAGGTAGTTAACCCCTACAGGGAATACCCAAGCAAGTTTTTTTTCTTTCTAACTCTCTCGGGTTAAGACAGATTAAAACAGAAAGGCTAAGATGACTGCCAGTGAAGCAGCTATTAAACTTGAGATAGCTCGGCTACAGGCCAATGAGGAGGAGAAGAAACATGCAAGACTGCTATAACTTAAACAGATGGAGATGGAAGAGAAGAAGTATGCTATGGAGGAGAAGGAGAGAGAGAGAAAGCATGCTGAGGAGGAGAGGAAGCATGCTGAGGAGGAGAAGGAGAGAGAGAGGAAGCATGCCCTGGAGATGGAGAAGACCAGGGTGGAGTGGAATCTACCAGATAACACTAACAATCCTTCCCCAACAATCCACAAATGGGAGCGACTATGTCCACCGTATGATGAATCCCGTGATATTGCGGAATATTTTCTCACCTTTGAGAGACTATGCAATCTCCATCACATTCCTGATGATCACAAAATGACCCTATTGGTAGCAAAGTTGACTGAAAGTGCTCTGGACATATTCAATGACATGCCTATTGATGAGGCTTCTGACTATGAGAAATTCAAGGATTTGGTTTTAAAACAATTTCAAGTTACACCTGAAACTTACCGAGTAAAATTTCGAACCCTTATCCGAGGGCCTGGACTAAGTAATGTAGCTTATGTAAACTGGATAAAGGAGCTGTTAAAAAAATGGGTCAAGGGAAGGAATGTTACTAGCTTTGAAGGAGTGTGTGATTTGATGGCTCAGGAACAATTCCTGAATATGTCCAAGGATGATATAAGACAGTGTTTATGGGATAAGAAAATGGACTCAGCAGACAGCCTTGTTGCTTATGCTGATCAATACGAACAGTCCCAGATCAGCAGAGGGGCAAGGAAATTTGGCACACAAGGGGTGCAGGAAGCAGAGAGGAACAACCCTGGTCATAGTTTGGGGAGATACCAGAAAGGAAAACCCGAGACCACACCCCCTCACCAGGAGCAGCCCAAGGCCCCACAAGGAAAAACCCAGACCCCTTATTGCCCCACCACCCCATTCTCCAGCAACCCACCTCGCCCCACTGACCAGTCAGCTGGGCAATGTTTCAAATGTAACGAATTGGGGCATGTGAAGGCCAACTGCCCCAAGAACCCCAACAGAATACAGTTCATTGCACCGGGGTCACACCAAAGGTCCTCAGGCCCAGATGCCTCCCAGATACCCTTGGAACGAAGAGAAACGGTGAGTGTGGGTGGAAAGAAGATTACAGTGTGGAGGGACACTGGAGCACAAGTGTCGGCTATCCACAAATCCTTAGTGGACCCCAGCTTAATCAACCCAGAGGCACAAGTGACGATTCAACCCTTCAAGTCCAACTCTTTTGATTTACCTACAGCCGTGTTGCCTGTCCAGTACAAGGGCTGGTCAGGAAATTGGACTTTTGCAGTCTATGATGATTATCCCATTCCCATGTTGGTGGGGGAAGACTTGACAAATTGTGTGAAGCTAGCCAAGAGGGTGGGAATGGTCACCCGCCACCAGGCTAAGCAAGCTGTCACACCTAGCTCTGTTCCTGAGACTTCCACCAGAACCCCATCTGTACTACCAGAGACCCAGATAGAGGTGGTGGAACCGGATACCCTGCCAACGACTGCAACAGCCGTCGTAGATCCAATCACAGAAACCCGACCCAAGCCAGTCTCGGAACCGGAACAGGTGAAGCAACCAGCACCAGAACCATTGCCAGCACTGAGTCCAGCGCTTGCAACCCCATCTACCGTGCCAACACCCGAGGGCACCACCGAGCCTGCAATGGCAGCAGCAGCCGATAACTCAATACAAGAGGCTCAGCCAGAGCCTGAATTACCACATTGTGCACCAGCGGAGAGCGGTTCACAGTCAGCGGAAACAAACCCATCACCTGCATCGCTTCCAGAGGCACCCAGCCCAGGTCCACAACCCAGTGAGGAACTGATGTCTCCAGCATCTAGGGAACAGTTCCAAGCCGAGCAGGAAGCAGATGAAAGCCTACAGAGAGCTTGGACAGTGGGACGGAGCACCCCACTACCTCTCAGCTCTTCTAATCGATCCCGGTTTGTTATAGAAAAAGGACTTCTATATAAGGAGACTCTTTCTGGTGGACACCAGGAAGACTGGCGTCCTCAGAGACAGTTGGTGGTTCCAACTAGGTATCGGCTAAAGCGCTTGAGCTTAGCCCATGATCATCCTAGTGGTCATGCTGGGGTGAACAGAACCAAAGACCGTTTGGGGAGGTCATTCCACTGGGAGGGAATGGGCAAGGATGTTTCTACCTATGTCCGGTCTTGTGAGGTGTGCCAAAGAGTGGGAAAACCCCAAGACCAGGTCAACGCCCCTCTCCAGCCACTCCCCATAATTGAAGTTCCATTTCAGTGGGTAGCTGTGGATATTCTGGGTCCTTTTCCGAAAAAGACACCCAGAGGAAAGCAGTACATACTGACTTTCATGGATTTTGCCACCCAATGGCCAGAAGCAGTAGCTCTGAACAACACCCGGGCTAAAAGTGTATGCCAGGCATTAACAGAGATTTTTGCCAGGGTAGGTTGGCCCGCCGACATCCTTACTGATTCGGGAACTAATTTCCTGGCAGGGAGCATGTGAAGCCTGTGGGAAGCTCATGGGGTGACCCACTTGGTTGCCACCCCTTACCACCATCAAACAAATGGTCTGGTGGAGAAGTTTAATGGAACTTTGGGAGCCATGATACGTAAATTCGTAAATCAGCACTCCAACGATTGGGACCTAGTGTTACAGCAGTTGCTCTTTGCCTACAGGGCTGTACCACATCCCAGTTTAGGGTTTTCACCATTTGAACTTGTGTATGGCCGCGAGGTTAAAGGGCCCTTACAGTTGGTGAAACAGCAATGGGAGGGCTTTACGCCTTCTTCGGGAACTAACATTCTGGACTTTGTAAGCAACCTACAAAACACCCTCCGAGACTCTTTAGCCCTTGCTAGAGAAAACCTAAAAGGGGCTCAGGAAGAGCAAAAAGCCTGGTATGATAAACATACCAGAGAGCGTTCCTTTAAAGTAGGGGACCAAGTCATGGTCTTGAAGGCGCTCCAGGCCCATAAAATGGAAGCGTCATGGGAAGGGCCATTTACGGTCCAAGAACGCCTGGGAGCTGTGAACTATCTCATAGCATTCCCCACCACAACTCTCAAGCCTAAAGTGTACCATGTTAATTCTCTAAAGCCTTTTTTTCCCCGAGAATTGAAGGTTTGTCAGTTTACTGCCGATGGAGGAGAAGACGCTGAGTGGCCTGAAGGTGTCTACTACGAAGAACCAACTGGTTAAAATTGTTCTTGTAATGTGGACAATAGTGGTAGTCTTTATCCAGTTATTAGTATATTGGAGATGCATGTGTCTTATTACTTTTGTTTTCTTTTAGAGCTCCAGGAAGAAATCACAGCCAGTGTTTCACACTATCGGTGATTTGTGGGGGGTGTCATAAATAAAGGGAAGGGGAGAGGGTCTGATGCAGTGCCCCTATAAAATCCTCTTACCAGTAAAGGGTTAAGAAATACAGGTAGCCAGACTGACACCTGACCTGGCTGGCATCTGACCAATAAGGGGACAAGATACTTTCAAATTTTGGGAGGGGGGAAGGCTGGGTGTGTGTGGCTTTGTCTGAGTCAGAGTGATCTTGGAAGACAGAAGGAACCTACAGAAAATCAAACCTTCCTTTTCTGAAGTAAGTTTAGATAGTATAGCGAATAGATTTCTGTTTAATTTTGCTTGGTGTATTCCCTGTGTTAGAAGGGGCAAAGGGGGTGGGGGGCGTTATTCATGGTTTTCTGTAACTTTAAGGTTTTGTCCAGAGGGGGAAATCTCTCTGAGTTTGGAAATTAAGTGCCCTGTAAAATAGTTACCATCCTGATTTTACAGAGATGATTTTACCTTCTTTATTTTGAATAAAATCCTTCTTTTAAGAAGCTGACTGTTTCTATGGTGTTAAAACCCAGGGGGTGGGGTTTTTAGATCACTGTGTAACCAATTGGTTGGGAGATTGTTCTCAAGCTTCCCAGGAAAGGGGGTGTATGGCTTGAGGGGGTAGTTTTGGGGGGAGGGAAGTTCAAGTGATTCCTTTCCTGGATTCCTGTTAGACATTTGATGGTGGCAGCGAAAGAAGCATTTCTCAGGGTGCAGGGAATTTTGTACCTTGGGGGTTTTAACCTAAGCTGGTAAAAATAAGCTTAGGGGCTCTTAATGCAGGTCCCCACGTCTTTACCCTAGAGTTTAGAGTGGGGAGGGAACCCTGACAACTCCTGACTGAAAGTGTGCATCAGGGTCAGCACCATTATTCTTTAGAATGCTGGCAAGTTTACAATGTGAACAAATCCCATAATACTGTGTACTTCATTTTCTTCTTTTCTTTGTAATTGAGTCTGTATCATTCCACAAGTATTGAAATCTGTTGGATATACTCAATCCCAGGTGGCAGGTCTTTGTCCCTGCAATTTTCAATGGAAATATTGCTAGACTAAGGAAAGAGATTAACTAAAATTTTATACTGAGTAGTGCTTCCAAGGTTGGAGTCATCCATCATTATGTAGATTGCTGGAGAAAAGAGCATCTGAGGACCTGTATTATGAGATGCCTTCCTGAAGAATTGTTGCCATATTGAACCTCTCCAAATAATATGAAGCAATGATCACATTTCTCTGCATCTTCTACAAAACCAATCTGAATTGTTAGGGAAGATAATTATCAGAAAGGTTTATATAACCTCCAAACAGATCTGATGTTATCCCTAATACATTTAGAGAGGTTTTTTTTAAAGATTTAAACACATTTGTTATGTTCTGATTCAGCAAGGCACTTAAGCATGTGCCTAATTTTATACACTTGAGTCCAATTTACTTCCTTGGGCTTCTCACCTGCTTAAAGTTAGGCAACTGCTTTAAGTATTTGGTGAACTGAGGCCTGCATTCCCAAATTCCTTCCCAAATTTTCCATAAGGGTCACAGAAGAATGACAGAAAGACTCAAAGAAGGAGCAGTGGGGGAGTGTGTGTCTCCCTGTTTTTTTAAAATGGAGTCTCTTCATGAATTAAAATATAATCTATTTAGTTTGCCACAGCTTGGGGAAAAAATACTAAAGCAAACACTACACAAGTTTTTATTACAAATTAATTCTGAAATAAAGCTACTGATTCATATTCATCACTTAAATGGCTTTTTTTCTGCTGTCTCATTGTCTGCAACAGTTTCTTATCATATGAGGCAAGTGCAGAAGGCTGAATGCATAAGGAGATTATAAATACTGTAAATCAAAAACAAACATGTTCCCCATAAATCCAAAGATTTCATACCCAGAGCGCATGATTCAGTAAAGCCTGACTGCAAGCGTTTGCTACTTTAGTAATAGTATTATACTGTCTATTTTTGCATGTTTACAATACCTAATTAGTTTTATTACAATATTTTATAAAATAAGAACATTTTTAATGCACAATATAAAGCTTAGTTAAAGCTTTTATTTTTTGCCACATCTATCTTGGACACAATTTTCATATTGATGACATTTTATAAAAGCAACAATAGCATGTATATCCCCCCATCCTTCTACATCATGTACCATTCCCATGTTTACACAAAAGACATTCTGAAAGCATATGGTATATATAAGGAAATGATTGTGTAAAGCATTATTTGTTAAAGTGGTACATTTAAAGTTCATGATTATGTGTAGAAGTAAGTAGTGGAATTTTTGCCTTATGGGCAGAGCCCTGGATATCACAGCGACCACATCTTTTTACCCAACATCAACTGTAATCAAAAAGATCTCTGTGGCTGAGTGATAAAACTTCTGTACATCTGAGCCAAGTGGTAAGTGGAAGGCCTTTGGCTAAAGAATTTCTACCGCTAGAGATCATGTGCAAGCTAAAGGTTGCTGGGTTTAGAGCCCAGCTGGCAAAAGTGCAAGATACAATGGTGAAAGGATGATGCATGCAATATAAACGAGTACCCCTACCTAGGCATTTTACTTCCAGTGAAGAAACCTTAAATAACTGGTCCTTGCATGCCTTTTATGATGTGTGAATGAGAAAGATGAGAGGTATTGTCTCTGTGTTCATTACTAGGACACCATGTCCATAGTGGCAACAGGGTCCAGATCCTCAGCCCCTGATACAATAGCAACTGCAAACTGTGTAATAACCAGGTGAGAGCCTTCATTAGTTTGTGCAAATTAGAGTAACTCCAAGATTCCTTAATTTGTGCTGGGAGATTAGCAGGGCCCTGCTACCTCAGGATTGAGGCAGTAGAAAGGTAACTGGAAGCTATGTCTGGGCCACACCCTTAGCTCCTGAACCAATGCAGATTGGCCAGATACTATTAGGCTGGTTAGCATAATTAAGTTAAGTGCAATAATGACTAAAAGCACTTTACTCTACATGTGTAAATATATACTTGCCTTGTTACATGTTGCTTGTGATTTTTTTTTAAAAGTGTTTAATCTTTGATTATTTATCTCCAGAGGAGTATTGTCACTGTTAATTCAGGAAGGCCTACCAAAAAGTGTGTGTCTCAATTTTACACACACACACACACACACACACACACACACACACACTCTCCCCCATTCCCCTCCTCCTTCCATCCACCACCACCTCCCCCCCGCCCCCGGCAAAAGTGTGAAAATAATGCAAAATATGGAAATAAATTATTCAAAGTTGTATCAAGAAATATCCTTCTATCTAGTTAGCCAATGTTATCATCAACATTACATTATCTGTAGGGGCACTAAGCCAGTAATGGCTTTCATAGTAATTTTCAAAAACATCACACTTCTCTAGAATCC
This sequence comes from Macrochelys suwanniensis, assembly GCA_033296515.1. Lineage (NCBI taxonomy): Eukaryota > Metazoa > Chordata > Testudines > Chelydridae > Macrochelys > Macrochelys suwanniensis. Next base: position 48,046,726 of record CM065780.1, read on the forward strand.
GATATCAGTAGGTCATTAGCCAGAAAGACGCCAATGGACTGTCTCCATTTTCTAGAGGTTTGAAGGACTCTCCAAAATTCTCTGTTGGTCTAACTAAACCAGGATGACATTTTATCAATCAACTCTAAAAACACATACATTAGTCACAGCAATGCTAAGTCAAGTAGAAAATTATTTGTAAATAATATCTGCATGAACTGTATTTGCAAGAGGATTAGTGAGTGCCTACTCTAATCTACTATTGGAATTAAGTTATTTTCTATTTTGAAAAAAAGACACCAAGCTCTAACCTCATTATCTGCAACATATATTTAATATAATTCTGTAATACAGCACTGTCTAACCATGAAGCTTAGAATGTACATAACACAAAAAGCAAGGAAATGAAAAAAGTTAAGGTATTTAATTGTACATATCACTCTTACTCATCCTACAGACAAACCACCATCATATATCACAAACAGTGCCCCACAAACATAACTGTCCCAGCAGGGATACCAGACATCCACTACCTCTTTCCCTAGATTCACCAACACAGATGGACCAGGTTTCACACCCCACCTCCCAAAACTATCTTTTTCTGCACAGTTTTGGAAAAGTCACTTGCTCAGGTTTAGATAAGGGATGATGGAGCAGCATTAAGGTCTGTGGTGAATGGTAGTTGTTGTAGTGAAGAGTTCTCTCTCTCTGGGTGGAATAGTACAGGGTATACACTGTCAGAGGTCTTAACTTTTCATTTATTAGTTTGTGAACAAAATTATTGTTATAATTATTTTTAAAAGTGTTAACGTAAGTCAAACACTTGAAAGTTAGGAAATGTCCTATGCAACCTTAGCTCTGCTGTTTTGTGCATATGCATTTTGATACAGGGGAACATCCTACCCACACTAAAGTCAATAGCAAAACTCTCATGGACTTCAGTGGAGACAGGATTTCACCTACACTCTTTAAATACATAATCACATACTATTTTTTTCTATAGGACCTCTGCCTCATTCAGTGCACAGCTCTTCCTGGTTGTTGAGTGCTTGATGTTATAGTATAAATAAATTTCTTTTAACATAGGTAAAAAACCAATGTAATAGGTGATACAACAGTAAAGACAATGTCAGGTATGGTATTCATTTATTTTTTATTGATGCATTTCTTGTAAATATTGTTATTGCTATTTTGGCAGGATATTTGCTATTAAATATAAATAAAGCATGCTAATATTATATAATTATCATGTCAAATATCAAGTATTCTTCTGAAATACATGCAAAACTAGTATTGAAAAATGAAACATCCTCTTTCCCATTAATAGGAAAATAGTTAGGTGAATGACTAGTATTAAGATATTTGCACGTCTCTAAAGCAGGGTGTGTGATCAGGGCATTTAGACCACTGCTTTCTTATGCACAAAGTTGCATTTGGAAGTCACCTATTTTTAATGAAAATACACTCAAATACTATGAGGAGACCTAAAAAAAACCTGACTCCAGCAGATGCTAGGGAAAAAAAGCAGGCTCATATAATGATGTAGGGCAAGATATGTTCATCCTACGTAGTCATTTTGTAATTTAAGGTCAAGAATTGAAGATAAGGAAATAAATTTTATACTGGATATAAGAACAGGCTTTTGCTAAAAGGGTCATCAATACGTGGAATAAGCTGCCAGACATAATAATTAGGGAATGAAGCCTAACAGATATTTAAGTCCATAATTGAAAAAAATATTAATAAAAAGAACAATCTAACACATTATACCTTTAGGGTATATAAGCCACGAGTTATGTATTAGGTGAATATGTGGGCTCTCTGAGTTTAGTTTTCTGCACTGGCCCTGCACTATGTGCAGTAATTTGTGTCAGTATAAAGTGGATGTGAAATACTATCATTCTTATCTGGTAAATCTGATACCATTTTTGTAATAATATAAATAACTACACAAGGCATAGGACAAAAGGAATCAGGCCTTCTACATCCATCATTTTTCACTTATTCTATAAAATGGGCTCTCACTTTGACAAAGACGTAGATCCTTTATAATGTTAAACCAATTTTTTATATATGAGAGGTTATTTTACCTCTGTATTTGGCACAGGTGTGACCACTGCTGGAATATTGTGTCCAGTAAATTTTAAGGGTTCAGAGAAGAAACATGAGAATGATGAAAGGTTTAGAAAATATATCTTATGATGATAGACTCAAGGAGCTCAATCTATTTAGCTTAACAAAGAGAAGGTTAAGGGACATGATTAAGTATCTACATGGCAAACAAATATTTAATAAGAATCTGGTCATGGGAGGTGCTCTGGCCCTCCTGCAAGGTTCAGATCAATTAGCTCACATGGAAGTCACTCATGGGTTCACAGTCCAAATTAGTTTATCTATCTAAAGCGTTAGTCTTCAACGCCAGAAAGAGCAACTTAAAAAACACTTCCATTATAATTGAAACCCTCCAGAAAGTATTGCCAGTATATTATTCAACTATAATGATTTGCTGGCATCTACCTCTGACGTTAAAAAAATTGTTCTTGCTGAGCAACACTTGCTTTACAATTTATTTCCATAGTAACGAGTCATTGGGAAATGAATCTGAAGCCACATATGGGTTGTTGTACTTACACACAAACCACTAGGTAGAGGGCACCAATGTAGGTTAGCTATGAAATGACAAATTAGTGAACAAATGACAAGACGGACATGCTGTTCATAACACTGTATGATACTTTTGGGTGTTCCTGGTATACAACAACCAGGGAATTTGTTTCATTAAATTGTTTATTTGTGGATCGTTTTAATTCATTGCACAAGGCCTGAGTATATGCACATGGCATAGGGAAGGATATTTAGATCTATTGCCTGATTCACCATTGCAACATTCCAGTTGTATATAAGAGTAACACCACTGGAATCTGATGAATTGCACCACTGTAAAACCAGGGTAATGCAGTAGCTTATCAGGCTCTATTTGATTCTCTCCATCAGATTATACCCATTTTATTTCCTCCTAAAACACTTACTTTGAACAGCAAGGGCAGCTGAAATGAAAGCAGAAACATTTATTGCTAATGTGGTCTCTTTAAATTTACTTATCCTTCAGTCATTTGAACTGAAGTGGTAATTGCAGAAAAAGAACCTGGTGTGATCCCCCACCATAGGCACCGACTCCGTGGGTGCTCCGGGGCTGGAGCACCCACGAGGAAAAATTGGTGGGTGCAGAGCACCCACCGGCAGCTCCCCACCAACCCCAGGGCCCGCGCCCAGCTCCCCGCCAGCCCCAGGACCCACCGCAAACTCACCTCAGCACTGGAAGACGTTGCGGGGCCCCGCCCCCGACGCTGGGCGACGTTGCGTCGGTGTCGGGGCCCCGCAACGTCACCCGGCGTCAGGGGCAGGGCCCTGCGGCGTCACCTGGCGTCAGGGGCGATGCCCGGCATCGGGGGCGGGGCCCTGCAACGTCACCCGGCATCAGGGGCGGGGCCCGGTGTCGGGGGCCGGGCGTCAGCCCCCGACGCCGGGCGTCAGCCCCCACCGGCGCCACCAGAATTCGGCGCCTGTGTCCCCCACTGTAAAATGGCAAGGAATGGACAATGGATCTGCACTGGAATGGATCCACCAACACATCCCTGCTCCTCCCCCTTCCCACTTTGTCCCCAACTGTTGCTATGTGACTTTGGAAATGGAAGGAGCCAACCGGAAGAACACTTCCACAGTGCCCAAAGGAGGTAGATACACTCTGGAGGCTTCAGCCATCTTATTTCTTGTGCACACTTTGTTCAGCATGTAACCCTTCTGCTAGGTGGTATCATCAGCAACAAAGGCCAGTTTCAACACCTAGGTGTTCTTCCTAACATTACAAAACAGACGCCGCTTGAGCCCCCTCCCAAAAATCTTGAAAAACTAAACACCACCCCTTGGCGCCTCCTTAGAGGCAATACTTCCTCACTTGCAAGTACTATGTCTGTGTATAACAAAAGAAAATATTTATTAAAAAGGAGAGGGACCACAACAATTCAAAATTATGCCAACTATTAGTAATCACCTACCACATAGTATCTTGGGCAATAGCCCTTTGCTTCAGTTTACCACCCTATAGTGCAAAAGTCCAACAGCTGAAAGTCCCTTTAACATGCCATTCCCCTTTCCCTCCACTGCACCTTGTTCACAGTAGATTGTCCAATGTCAGCAAAGTCCCAGATTTTTTTTTAAATGCGACTTTGTTACATTTAAATTTCAAAACACTGAGAACTTCCAGGTCTCATCAAGTGGCTCAAACAGAATTCAGTTGTGTTTTTTTGTTTTTTTCTTCGTTAACTTTAACAGCTTCTCTTTGAATACTCTGTCACCATTAAAAGTCATTAATGCTTTATAACCTTTCACATCAGCATTTCAGTCTCGAAAAGGGAAAGGAATGTATCTTCTTGAGTTGGAAAGACAACCTCAGATGATGAGGTTTTGGCTTTCTTTGAACAGCAGCATCAGTGCAGGCAGAAGCATTCATTGCTAATATGATCTATCTTATTTTTCTTATGGTTCAGTCAATTGAACTGAAGTGCTAATTCCTGAAGCAGCTTCCTTTTACATAACACTTTTTTATCTTTAAGAGAATCTTTCTAAGTGACAGACAACTTAGAACTGCCAGATATCATGTAACTAAAAGTATCGTTTTTGTCTTGATGCTTTATTGGACAATTTTTTTAGAGTGATTCTCTGTGAAGTGCCAGACATTCATTTAATCTCTTTAGTAAACGAATAGTCTAAAAGCATGATTTAACATTTGGAGTTTGAGATTTCTCTCTCTTTTTTGTATTGAACTGTAATATTAATGTGCATTTATTTTTGACTATTTTTAAAAGAGTTTTTTGGAAGAAGTTGTGTTTTTTCAAAACTTCTTGTAAAGAAAATTAACCAAACACTGATGTGTAATGGTTCTAATTTGTCTTACTCTCCATTACCTGCATTTTTATGCCTCCTTTTAGAAGCTTGAAAACAGCACCTTTTCCTTTGTGATTTTCTCCTCTTTCATTTTACCAAACATTTGAACTTCCTGCAGCTGGAATTAACGGGAGCATCTGAAAGTAATGTCTTGTTGTACCTAAATATCTCTCAACATCAGTATCAATGATGATGTGTTAATAGAACAGCTCATCTCTGGCAAACAGTTTGCTAGTTAAAAGGCTGATCCAAAGTCCATTGATATCTGTGCAAGTGTTTCCATTGACACCAATATGCTTTGGATCAGGCTCTAACTGTTGCTGCAACACAAACAGAGGGAGCATTTTTGAGTCACAAAAATATTTGATATTAAAAAAAGTTCTTGGGCCAAGTCCTATTCCAGCCCATCCACAGATGATCACTCTGAATGCAGTGGAAAAGGTGCAATTCCACTCCAGAAGAAGCAGACTTCAGGTAGCTTATACAGGCACTCTGCACTCTTTTCACCTCTCACAGCACAGCCCTTCAGGCTGTCCCTGTGTTTCAGAGCATTTGAGGGTGTATGGTAGGAGCAGGTCAGTAGAGGTGCTGGAGTGGGGACAGTAGAGTTATCACTATGTCTATTTTACTGGCCAAACCCCCAATGGAGATACAAATTGCTATGCAGTTAACGTTAGGCTTCAGTTACTTGCCAATGCAGTTGCAAATATGTATATAGAAAAAAAGCTTTGGACTCACATTGAGTATTACCTTTTATATTACAGAGGGTTGCACTTAGATCTTGTCTACACTTAGCCCTGGGCTACACTGGGGGGGGGGAGTCGATCTACGATACGCAACTTCAGCTACGTGAATAACGTAGCTGAAGTCGGTGTATCGTAATCGACTTACCTGGCCGTGAGAATGGCGGCGAGTCGATCGCTGCCGCTCCCCCGTCGACTCCGCTTCCACCTTTCACTGAGGTGGATTTCCGGAGTCGACGAGGAGCGCGTTCGGGGATCGATTAAGCGCATCTAAACGAGACGTGATAAATCGATCCCCGATAGATCGATTGCTCCCTGCCGACCCGGTGGGTAGTGAAGACAAGCCCTTACAGTGCTGCAGCGGCAAAGCTGCACTAGTACAGCTATGCCACTGTAGCGCTTAGTGAAGACGCTATCTGTGCTGATGGGAGAGCTTCTCCTGTCAGCATAAGTATTCCACCTCCCCAAGAGGAGGTAGCTCTGTTGATAGGAGAAGTCATTCTGTCAACATAGCACCTGGGGTTAGGATGGTATAACTGCATTGCTCAGGGGTGTGGGCTCAGGGGTGTGGATTTTCCACACCTCGGCGCAACGTGGTTACACCAACATACGTTTGTAGTGTAGACCAGGGCTTAGTCAGGATGTTTGGAGTTGTCACACTTACAGCGGGATGCTATTTTGTATCCATTGTTGTATTAAACTACATTGCTAAAATTGTAGGCTGTCGCTTTACATTTCTGGGTTTTTTCCTGCTCCTGCTTGAAGGCTAGGAGGCTCTAGGGAGGTATAGGGAAGTGCACTATCTGGGCTGAACAGTCTGTAAACACTTATGTTGCAACCTTCCAGTAAAAGTATTTATGGTTTTATCTAACTTCTGTGTGTGTACAGTGTGTACATAAAACCCATGTAGCAGAGTGCCCCCAAACCTAGTATCGGACCCTACCTCAGTTTCCAACTTTTACACCGTCAAATAAATCACAACAGCTGGTGCATTGGAATTACACTCCCTTTCCAGGGTCTGCTTTTACAACATGAATTAACAGATTAACTCAAAACTCCAAACATCCAGCAATGCCTAACTCCTGGTGTCCTGCTGCCTAGTGGAACCCACAGCCCCAAACTAGGCCACCACTCCCTGAATACAATGAATGGGGAGAATTAGGCAGCTAAGAAAGGGATTCTCAGAAGCCAACAAGCTGAATGGGGAGCCACCTAAGCTATCCAGGAGTGAAACGCCACGCAAGGGGTAGGGAAAGGAGAAGGACTTAGGCACCTAACTGCTGTTTGGTGTTCCTGGGTGAAAGACCAGAAATAAGCAATTCCCTATAAATGGGATTCTCAGCTACAAGTCCTCCCCTGGAGTTAAGCATCTTTTCCCTGTTCACACTTCATATGTTTTCCATACTCACCCTACGTTTCCTTGTGCCCCAGCTTTCTTTTTTTTGTGGGTGCTGTGCTGCCCTTTCTACGTCTTTTGTGCACGTGTTGTGCTGCCCCTCTGTCAGTGGTCTGCATTCTGGCCCTCCTGCTATGGGGTCTGACATGTATCTGATCTTAGGGGTGCTCTGAGCATCCTTACAGGAGTGGGCCCTGCCAGCGAGATAGATGTTCCTCCTCCTAATTAGAGAATCCCACTTTGTGGCATCTGGGCCTTTGGCTTGAACAAGGGCTCTGAGCTGCTTGTTAGCTGTGGAGTGGCATCAAAGTTTAGGTGGCTTTGTGAATGCCTACGGATGGAAACGTAGATGTCTAAGGATCCTCCAGGGTTAGGCAGAAGCTGAGCAATGGTTTTGAAAGTGGACCCTACATAGTGGTCTGAGACACCTACAAAGGCAGATAGTCACTACACTGAAACCTAAATATTTTTGAAGCTGTAAGCCCTAGAGGCAAGACAGCCACATATTCCTTTTTCAGCTTTGCATGTGATTTTTCTCCCCACTCAACAACATGCATACTGAAGAGGCAAGGCACATTTCTCATTACTCTATGCAATTTACTAGTACTAGTTTTCAGCAGATATCATGTTCTGCATTCACACATCTCATGCAAAAACTAACACAATTCTATTTCTTTGGACATAAAAATGCTCTTGCATTGCTGTCTTTCAGTTGACAGTCAAGTGGTGGTTCCTGCTTTCTTGGGACCCAATTAGAACTTGCACTATTTCATCTTCCACTCACCAGGGGATGGGAGCTACTCATAGTATTGGCGCCTCTTCCTCTTCGCTTCTGTTTCAGACTATTTTTCTGTCACAGGCATGACTGCCAATCCCTCTGTTATCACTACTTTTCTATAGTATATGTGTTGATCTGGTAATGCTTTGTAACACACTCATGACAACATTCTGGTATATCTTTTGTGTGCATGTGTCTGCACATGCACGTTTAAGTGCATGCTGAAGGGATAGCAAGGATAGAAAGGGATACATTATTACTGCCATTAAAACAAGAGACCAAAGTTTTGCAATCTTCCTGTAGCTACTGCAAAAGACTTCCTATGTATAAGATTTATAAAACCTTGTGTAAAGAAGGAAGCCCCAGATAACCAAACATTAGAATGAACTAAATGTGGGGGAGAGTTTTTGTTGGGGATCTTTTTTATTCTGAGGATCTTTAAGCACATTGTAAAACCATATAACTACTACTATTTGTCAGCAGCATTCTCAAAGGCACAAAACATGAACAAGTGAGAACACAATGCTTGCCTTTCAACACATAGTCATGTCATGTTCTATTTTGTGATGTCTCAGTGCACACAAAATAACCAAAACTGAAGCATCAAAAAATGAAAACATGTCATCACTCCAGAACTTTAAGGAAAAAATGCACATGGTTTCTAATGCCAAAATTGAAGAATAAGATGTACTAAAGATTAAAATATATCAGTTTAAAGATACAAAAAGGTGGGTTATCATCTGTTAGATACTTTGCAAGAGTGCATGAGAATAATCTACCTATGTGCTCTCTTCTCTGTATAATCATTATTCATTGCTGTGTCAGGTATTACTCACTTTTCATTTCTTTAAAGAACCTAGCACCACCGCACACAGAGACAGTGTGCAGAAACACTTCCTCTCTGCTGCCGCCTCCTCCATTGTTCTCCTTGTACAGCAGATGGGCACAGTTGTGGTGTCTGTACTTTTCCAATATCAACAACCGCTCCTATCTAGGGCAACTGGGCATGAACCACCCTAATACTAATGGTATGACACCCTAATACTAATAATACAAGAAGCAGCAGCAATAGCCTGACCCCCTTCACCCTAGATTGCAACACTGGCAGAGCATTCAGGGAACACATTCTGCACCGACTCCAGGGGCTGTGGCAGCAGGTGCTCTCCCTTTGCATAGCACTGAGCTTTGGGGGGCATTTTGCCTCCCTGAGACACAAAAGTTCCTCAAGCTACTCCTGTGAGGGTGCTGCTCTGGACTGCTCTTTACTCAGGGCTCTACCGGACACAGCTGAGCCCAAATGGCTTTAAAACTGATGCTTTATAACATTATTTCTCCACTGAAATGAGTTTACAAGGAGACTCGTACGGATCCCTCCTATATCTCACAAGACTTTGATTTTACAAACATGGGCCCTGATCCTGCAATCAGGGTAGTGCAAGAGGGCACTTATGCCCACGCAGCTGCACAATGAAATAATTGGGCCCAGAGCAAGGACAATACAGACTCAGAAACAAAAAGAAGAGGTTATTTGATACCATTTTGTCTAGTCAAAGATTTCTAGTCAAGGGTCTCAGAGCCCAGGTTCCAGCCCAAGCCCAACCATCTACACTACAATTTTTATCTCTGCAACCTGAGCCCAAGTTAATTGACCCAGGCCAGCCACGGCTGTGCCACCGGTCTTCTGTTGCAGCGTAGCGGTCCCCAAAGAGAGCTCTTTCTCATCGATGGCAGAGATTCAAGGGTTTGGGAGGCTACAGTATTTCTTTCCTCCTCCAAGTCCCACTAATCCCTACCCCTTAAAGACTGATTTAAATGAAGGTCTGCAAGGAGAGCTTTGTGAAGCTTCCTCACCATGCACTATGCCCATCTATGAGAATTTCACTAGGGCAATTCTAGTTAGCACCTTATTTAAGACTATTACCTCTTAACTTTGATCCTGTCCTAAAATCTGTTTGGACATGACAATTTCCTTTTAATGTTAAATGATAATATTTTTCTGCTTTTGCAGAAGCTTCAGCTATCTTTAAAAATGAATGTACAATCACTCATTGTTAAATTAGACTAAGTTTGAGAGATATTGTTTTATATAAGCAAGACTGATGTTTATAAAACTACTAGATCCATACACCCACACTTTTGTTTGGGAAGAAGCAAAATGCAGGGCTTCATTTTACAGGACAGAACACAGCCTACGTCTGGAAAGGAGAAAGACACAGGTTTTTGGGGATAAACACAAAGATCATAGTAGGCTGCCCATAAGGGAGCTGAACTAGAGGTGAGAAAAGAAGAAAAGAAAGCCAAGGACTCAGACATATAATGTAGAGCTGAGCAGAGGATGACAATTGCATTTCACAGCAACTTTTGACATTTGTTTTTGTTTGACAAGAAAATTGAATTGTTTTTAAGCTTGGGATTTGGGACACTCAGGGGCAAGCCCTTATTCCGCTACCTGTTTGGACTTGGATGCTTATGAAATCCTCAGTGGAGTACCTATTCCTTTCTCCTGGAATAATCTTTTTAGACTGTGTTCTTTGATAAATCACTAGATTAAATTATAACACCTCCTACCCCCTGGGCACTCTTCATTAAGATTAGAACCAGACACAAATAGAACCTTGTTCATGCTTTGAAATGTCTGGTAAAGTGACTTTGCACTTCTAATTTTAAGACAGACTGGAACCAAAAGCACTGAAATAATAGAAAAGCTATTAACACATTATTGCCTGCCAGGACCTTAACTCCTGGAAATCTCACAAGCAAGACCATTCTCAAGAGATTTTCAGCCCAGTTTTGCCGCTTCAAAGCATTTGCCTAGTTTGGAAGAAGACTGGATGAACAAGCTGAAGTCTGGATGCTCATGCAAAAGAGTCCCAAACTCTAAACCTATTGAGGTTCTCCTGAATTTCAGCCTAATCAGAAAATGAATAAGGTGGAGCTGAGACTTTAACCCAAGTCTTCTAAATCCCGGACAAGTGCCCTAACCACATAGCTGTAGAGCAGTGGGTAAACTACAGCCCGTGGGCCGTATCCAGCCCATCAGACATTTCAATCCAGCCCTCGAGCTCCCGCTGGGGAGCACGGTTAGGGGCTTGCCCCATTCTGCATGTGCCATGGCTCCGCACAGTTCCCGGAAGCAGTTGCATGTCCTTCCTCTGCTCCTACGCATGGGGGAAGCCCAGCCAGGGGGCTCTACACACGGCCCCTGCCCCAAGCGCAGGCTCTGCATCTCCCATTGGCTGGGAACCATGGTCAGTGGGAGCTGCAGGGGCAGTGCCTGCACACGGCGTAGTGTGCAAAGCCGCCTGGCCATGCCTCCACGTAGGAGCCAGAGGGGGGACGTGCTGCTGCTTCTGGGAACTGCTTGAGGTAAGCACCATCCAGAGCCTGCACCCCTGACCTCCTCCTGTGCCCCAACCCCCTCCCCCAGCCCTGATCCCTCTCCCACCCTCTGAACCCCTCAGTCCCAGCCCGGAGAAGCCTCCTGCACCACAGACTCCTCATCCTGATCCTCACCCCTTCTCTACCCCTTCCCAGATTCTGCATCCTGACCCCCGACCCAGCCTGGAGCCCCCTCCTGCACCCTGAACGCCTCATTTCTGGCCCCATCCCATAGCCCAGAACCCTACTCCCTCACCTGCCCACCATACAATTTCCATACCCAGATGTGGCCCTCAGGTCAAAAAGTTTGCCCACCCCTGCTGTAGACTCACTCACCCTCTTTCCTCCTTGGTTACCCATTGGAGACACTCCATTGTGTATTAAATATTTATAGGGCTAGAAAGATAGACTGACTCTATAGTCTGGTGGGTAGGGCACTCATATAGGATGTGGGAGACCCAGGATCAAGTTTCTGATCAGAAAGGGAGAATAAAGAAGCAGAGTTCACCAATTCAGCAAGCCAAAGTCAAAGAAAGAGCATCAGGAGGGGTTGCAGACTATTCATTAAGAGGTACACAGCAGTGAGATGGGGGGGGGGACGACACACACATATCCTGAGGTCACCAGAGTATAGTGCCAGTTCTATGAGAGCTTCTTCAGGATTGTTGTAACTATGAAAGCTGGTGCTGAGCCCAAGGGGCAAATATGAGAACTAATGATCACCAGAGTCCAGCACCACACTGGCCACACCCTCACTACATCCCTTATGCCTGGAGAGGATGGTGAAGGAACTGGTCGTGCCAGCTCCTGCACACCCAGGGATTCCTGCAGGCAAAGAGAATTCTCACCCATTCTCTTAGTGCCACCAGAGGATCTGATCCTAAGTATTAAAAGCATTTGAAAAATTAAAAGACAAAGATTGTGAGCCAAATCCTCAGGTCCTTACATAGTTTTTCATCCGTTCTTTTTTTCCCCTCAGGAAGACTGCCATTGGTATCAGTGGATGTTTGCCTGAGTAAAAGGCCAAATAAATATTGAGTAAGGACCTCAAGATTTGGCCCACTAATTGTAAAACAAAGACAGTACATGGATTTAAAAATACTTCAGATGACTTTGGAATTGGTCCCAGTTGTTTTATGATGTGTTTTGCACCGTTGTTGCCTAAAACTACATGCTTTCTGTAATGGATACATTATTAGGAATGTGAGGGAAATGTGGATATATCCATATATGTTAATGTATCCATAGCATGCAGATAAAAATAACTATATTAAGAGAAGCACATTGTGAGTCAGTAGGAGGTCTGACAACCAGACAGGCGTAAGCTCAGCTACTATGTAGACTAATAAGTACCTACTACAGTAGTGCTGTTCCTCTCAACATGGAAATTGTTGTTGTTGCTATCGCTGCCATTGGCCTAAAATACACCAAGCAGGGAAATATATTTATCAACATTGGAATTATTTAAGATGCTTTGTAAAGGTCACAAAAATACACTTTGTCCTTTTCTCCCTCCCCTGCCCTTTTGACAAATAATTAGGGAAAGTATAATGAAAACATGATGGGTAGACTCATCTCTACATGCTCTTCATGGACATAACCACAACAGCTTTAAATAATTAGATATTTTTCAAGTTCAATCCACTTCCTAAATGTTTTGAGTTGATTAATAAACAATGCATGCAATTCAAAGGCAGAATTGTTAAAAAACAAACCATAGGAAAGGTATTTAATTGTTTTGTTTTTTTTCAGCTGAATACTGGGTACCCATTTAGAGAACAGCCAAAAGATATTGCCAATTAAAATAACAGCAATGCAAAAATATACAATACACTTGTAGTTCACAAGGTGAATAAATAGAACCCTGCACTCTAATCCTGTCACAGTTCTAGAACAAACCCTTTTGTATAGCTAATAAAGTCTGACTTCAGCCAAGACAAACAAACTAACTAAATATTGGATTTTGTCCTTTCAAGGAATAAACACACTGTCATCTTTCTAGAGCAACCAGCATTGTCTGGAAAAATCCTTACTGAGCGGCTTCCCTTTTGCTGCAATTGGCCATACTTCCATAACTAACTGAGGTATATTTGACTTTGATGTTCATGAAGACTTGTGTGGATCATTCATTCCCTTTTCCTGGTAAAATTTTCTTTTAAAACTGTGTTTATTGATAAGTCACCTGCTAATTAGGCTGAAGTTCAGGAGAGCCTCAACAGGTTTAAAGTTTAGGATTGTTTTGAATGAGCACCCAAACTTTGGTTTGTTCATCTATACCTCATCCAAACTATGCAAACCCCTGGAAGCTGAAAAATGGGGTGGAAGTCTTTTCAGAATGGGCTTTCCTGTGAGGTTTACAGGAGTTAAGGTCCTGGCAGGTAATATTGTGTTAACATGTTTTCTGGCATTTTGATGTTTGTAGCTGCAGTCTTGGCCAGAAATCAAAAGTCTATAATCCTTTAGACATGCTCCTTTGATAGGCTGCCCCTTCTAAAACCTTTTTACAGTCCCCCTCCCAAGTGTACCCCTTCCAAATGATAGCCCATGCCTCAACTTTGAGGTGGGACCCCACAACCTAACCACTTTCTGACTTGGTACCTGGTTGCCAATTGTGATACCTAACAATTTGCTTGGTACCTACAAAAGTTTCTGTTTGTGAGCCCATGGAGAGTAACAGTATGCAGTGACACAGAAGGAGTGTCTTCAAAACAAAGTATGATTTATTTGCCAAACAATTCAAAGCACTACAAGAAATTAATTTTAGAAAACAAGAGACCTATATAGTTACTGTCTTACTTACACTTAGTATGCCCCTGCAGACCACTAGGTAATCTTGACTCCCTGTGACAGGGTTCGACACACCGCTGTGGCGCATCCTGCTGGCTGTCCTGGGAATTAGTTTAGTTTGCCCATGCGCCCTCATCCAATGACAACTCACCGCCGTCACTTCTGCTCCAGGAAGTGAATTGTCCCAACGAACACAGTGTCCTCTTCAGGACACAGACCTCCAGCTGTGTCACACTCTGTTCTCCCCCCTTCCAGGGGAACCATTGTGCACTGTCCAGCCACTTCCTCAGTGGCAAGTGGCCCACTACTCCAGGTCCCGGCCCAGGGATCCTGTAGATGGCAGCCGCATGCTGCGTACTCTCCAACCCCACAGTCTACATCTCTGGGCCACTTCCCTGCAGCCCCCAGCACCTTCTCCACTCTTGTCTCTGGGCCCCAGCATGCCAGCAGTCAGTTGAGAGCTCAGTCTCGCTCACTCCCCGATCCTGCCCAAGGTGCTAGCTGCCCTCTGCCTGCAAGGCAGCCAGACCTCCTCCTCCTTGAGCCAGGGATGACTGACCTTCTCTGCATGGCAACTCCTCTTATATAGGCCTGCCGAGCCCTGATTGGCTGCTCCTTGTAGCCCTCTCCAATTGGCTGTCTCCTGCATAGCCTCCCTATGGTCTTTTCCAATTGGCTGCCTGTTGCGTAGCCTTCCTAGGATTCTATTATGGGCTAGTGTGGATCAGACGCCCCATCACACTCTCCCCTATTCTCTTGAGGAACAAGCCTGATTACTGCAGACCCTGACTGTCTCTTTTGCAGTCAGCGATCACTGACACTCCATGAGCATCCTCTCTCATTTTTTCTAGGCCTGGGGTCCTATAATAGCTTAATATCCTGCTTTGATCATAGGCTTATCTTTGGGAAGAGTAAGCCATTCTAACCTGGATGCAGCCAAGTAAGGGGGATTGACCATTTAACAGCTTCCTCATTATTTCCTTCAGGACTCTTACCTGTGTCATTATTTTACTTCATCTACTTGTTCCCTCTAACAATCCCCTTTGGTCTAATGCCATAGCAAGTAACCGATCACAAATACAGATGCATGCACCATATTTAATAAAAAAAATAGTATCACTATTTCCCAGTTCTCTACACATTTAACCTGACACTTGACAATCTGCACAAGGTTCCATTTTGTACAGCTCTAAAACTAGTTGAGATTGTCCAGGCATGTGAGATGTCCAGAAATTATTTTATCTGAACCAGTTCACTCATTCCTAATGCTAATAATTTAAAATAAACCTTGTTAAAATAAGAGTCCGGCATTTCTTTTATGCCTAGACTCCCAGTTACCTCAAGGAAAACAATCTCAGACCAAATATGTAATAAAGAGCCCGTTCATAATTATTGTCTAGGATGTAACAACATTTAACAAAATCAAAGTATCTTGGATTTTGATTATTTTTCTTTTATAATTTGAAGTTTGTTTTTAAATTATATTTATTGGAGGAAAAAAACTATCAATCAAAATCAGACTTTAAAAATGTGTTTTGGTTTTATACAATGAGCACACTTTAAAAATTTCCTTTTCACCACTGGGTCAGGTATAAATAGTAGTTATAACCAGCAGATATTTTCTTCTGCTTATGATGGAGAATATTTCTAGTACAGTTAACAGTTTACCAAACAGTCAAGAAATAAGAGACTGGTAAGAAGCACCCACCATACAGCAATCTGACAACCACCCAGCAGACCAGAAAAATATTTACTTATCAAAAATGTTCTTTAATTAAGGAACAAAATAATACAGGAAAACTTGGCTACACTTTTAAGTGGTGGTCTATGAAGGTGGCCCTTGGAACAAGTTTCACAGTAGGCATATTGGACCTGACTATTGATATCCATGGCCCAATTCCATTGAAATTAACGGAAACAGAACAGGGATGATCACAAAAACATATACAACTTCCTAAAAGAAATACAGTTAAATAGCCTCAAATGGAAATTGAATCCTGATACATTTGCCATGACTTTATATTCTGAATGGTTTTGAGCCCTTCCACTGATTGCAGCAAGCTACTTTTCTTGATTGGGAGGGGGAAGTCTTTACAAATCATTTTTTCAAGTAAAAATATCCTGTCCATTCAAAGTAATAGGTCACTGCTGTGTAAAGTAGCTTGTCATATCAACTGGATAAGACATAATTTAAGTCTGCCTGAAGTACGACCAAATTAAAGTGAAACTAGACAATAAATTGGATATGTTGTGTTAGGAGGTGATGTAGCACCTAGCTGTTGGCAGCTTAAGAACTGTGCTCTGCTTTACCAATGTGATTTAGGACTAATTTCCTAGATTCTGCACCTCCCCATGACCACAATAATAGAAAAAGTAAAGATAGAAGACAGTCATGATAGAGGAAAGACTTCAAATCTTAACCTGAATAGTAACTTTATATTCACTGGCACCATGGAAACTGCCTGAAAGCTGCAAGTCCCAGATATAGATAAATTACTACCTGTGACCACATTGCATCTACAGGAAATGGTGAGATATTCCTACATTCCAGGGGTCCCTCAACAGCAGCTACTGATTTCCTATGGGGATCATGATGTCTCCTTCTCTTTTCCCTCTAAGTAGCTCATGATCTGGGATTCTGTTCTCATTTGTAATAAAATTATTTTGGCGGTTGTGTGACCCTGCCTCATAGTCGTGGTGTCAGGAAGGTGGAGAGGATTTTTTTTTTTTAATGACAAAACCAAGAAAATTCAATACCACAAATTACTGTCACACAACACTGCTAAATGCACAAAAGTATAAAATGATTATTGCACAGCAACAGTAGTTCAACTATATCCCACATTTAAAAGCTTATTCAGTACAAAAATTCCCCATAAATATGTTGAATAACTATAGTTCTTGCATATAAATAATGTGTTTGGTTTAATTCCAGATGGAAGACTATGTGTCTGATTTTACTTATACAGTATCATGACTCACAGGCCTCGAACCCAGGTCCACAGGAGCAGCCATGCTTCACCCTGCCACTTGGCAGCTTCCTACCAATTTGTGATCCAGGACCTATGAAGCCCAGCCCCAGTTTGAGGATCCACCCCTGATGCCCCATTGGCAGTATCCCAGAGCAGCTGATTGGCCCGTTGGCCCTACTTAAGCCAGCAACAGGAAGCTGTCCAAACAACTGGGATCCAGCCTGCTCTGGACTGTGCACCTTGAGCCTCCTGCACCTGCTTCCCCTCCCCTGGATTGACTTCCTGGTGTCCTGACCTGGCTTGACTCCTGATCTCTGACATGTGGTTCTGATCTCTTGGTAGCCTGACCCAGCTGACTCTTGGTTTGTGACTCTGAACTCTGGCTCTGACCATTAGGTCTGGCTGCCCATGACCTGACATTGACATACTGGTTTGACTCCATTTAGTTCAGTGCAGTAAATTCAGATTTTTCATTGGTGAACAGGAGATCCAAACTGAGCCTTATGAATAGCCCTATAATAATTTTAAAACATCTCAAAGTCTTTTCTTGCTGATATCATTGACAATTTTGCTAACCTCTTCAATACAGGCAATAATGTTCTTAGTCTACAAATGGTGCAATCTGCATGTTGAATCAATTCCATAGTGAGGCCTACTATGAATCACTTGATGAGCGGGTTTTATCTAATGATAACTGTTTTTCCCAGGTGGGCTTCCTTGTTAGGAATAATTTCTCTAAACTTATCCTGCTTGTATCTTAGTTTGTTTCCTTCTCTTACATGTCCATTATCTAATGAAGAAGTAAAACATTATGTCCCAGCTAAGAATCACTGAGTGAAATCCTGTCCCCATTGAAGTCAGTCAATGAGAGTTTTGCTATTGAATTCAATGAAGCAAGGATTTTACTCTGTATGTAATATGCCTCCAGCATCAAAGCATATAATGGGAAGAATAATTGGGAAGGATTTTTTTTTTTTCGGGATGATTTCCATACGTTAAACAGGTAAGTGAAACAGCCAATGGATATTGTTCAAAAACACCACTGAACAGATGGATCCCACTGTAATTAGAGCTACACAATTCTTTGGGCTTCTCAAACTTTCAGCAAACACATTTTTTCAC
The DNA here is from genome assembly GCA_033296515.1 of Macrochelys suwanniensis. Taxonomy (NCBI): domain Eukaryota; kingdom Metazoa; phylum Chordata; order Testudines; family Chelydridae; genus Macrochelys; species Macrochelys suwanniensis. The sequence goes on from CM065780.1 coordinate 48,064,825, forward strand.
CCCTCACAACTGAGAACAAGCCTAAATTAATATGAACAAAATTATTCTCCCGAGACAGCAAGAAAGTCAAGATAGGTTGCTAAAATTTTAAAGGTAATTTTCAAAACAAGATCACAGTCACGTTATCATTCTAGATCTGATCTATGTGCATGCATGTATGTGGGAGAGAAAGTCTGACAGTGATGGTGTCAGAAAGACAGAGTGGGAATATTCTTCTAGCTCCAAAATAACACTATTCCATTCTTTTTGCTCTTCTTCACACAGCTGTCAGACTGAAATAGGAAGAGAGAAGAGGACAGGAGCATGGACTGAGCATTGAAATGATTAAAAAATAATCCCCACAACCAAGAAGTTATTCAATATTTCATATTTTGAGTGATTAAAGTTCTGCAAGTCCCAATGTAGCCTTTTCAGTGGGCTATTTTTTGTTTTTCTTTCCTTCCCCATCAGTGCTCTGTTAGTCTGTCAGACTCAACTGTTTTTCCCAGGGGTGGGTTTCCTTGTTAGGAATAATTCCCTAAATGTATCCTGCTTGTATCTTAGTTTGTTTCTTTCCCTTACAGGTACAATATTCTTAAATTTCTCTCTCTTACATATTCTTACATATTCTTAAATTTCTCTCTCTTACAGGTACAATATTCTGAAATTTGCTTTTGATGGAGAGAAAGACATAGCACTGTGGACTCAAAGATAGGAATTTTTAAAAATAAAATACCCCATACATTTAGCTATTCAACAAGAACTGGACCTGATTCTCCTCTGACATTGGTTTTACACTGGTACAATTCCATTGATTTTAATGGCATTACTCTGGATTCACAACACTCTGAGAAAAGAATCCAGCCTATTGGGTAAAGGTTACATGACTAAACCACCAGGCACTGCTTTTAAAATGTACTCCTGTGTTTACAGAATTAAAAGGGGGCAGTCCACTAAATGTAAACTAAATCAGGCTTTTGCATGTCATGGTCTAAATTATGTAGGATGCAATGTAACCCAATGTGCTATATAGAAATTTATGTAAATGTACCACCATACCAAGTATTACTTCAAATTCTGACAGTTTCTCCCTGCAAATTTATTAGTAACATATTTGATTAAAATATTGGCCCAGAATATTACTAAAGGTAATTAGCATGTGATGCTTTTCTAAGAAGCAGGTCACATTTTGAGATAATTGAATATGCAGGTATTTCATCCTTATTGTCACCTTGTAAAGAAGTTAACTTTTCTTAATATAGAAAGTAAGCTTTGGGACAATGTGTGTGTGTCACAAGATGAGAAAACATTGTTCATTACTCTGTAAATAGCCACATTTCTTTGAAATGGCTGTTGGTTAAAACTGAACTTAGATAATAATCTTACCTGGAATTACCATTCCAAACTGATTTTGTTGAGTAAGGATGTAAATGAGAACAAAATAGTCTAGGAGTAACCTTATTTTCTTTTCTATTGCATTATTCATATGACAACCCGTTGTCCACATTATATTTGTAAAATCAACAGTCAAAGGGCTAACAGCTCAGAAACAATTTATTGTTGATTTTTCTGACACTCGGCAACCACCAACTTTATTGTTCTATGTTTAAAAAAGATTGTGGAGTATGAGAATATTGTAACTTTTATGACTCTTTCTATCCCCAAACTCCAAAGCTTGATTATATCTATTTATTCAGTTCAAGCAAGTTACATGTGTCTTTCAATGATCAAATGACTGCACAGCAACTGGACATGAATCAGATTAAGTTGTGTCAAGCCCAAAGTAATTATAAAACAATAGATCAAGAACAGTCATCATTCATTCAACTACATTTCATGCTGATACTGTACCATACTTGCTGATATGTTATGTGTAATGCAGTAAAATACACTACTGTAATTATTATATTTTGCTGTGCCTCTCTAAGGGCATGTCTACACTACAAACTTAAGTTGACGTCAGTTAAGTCAACATCCAGCCGCTACAGTAATTAAGTCGGTAGTGTGTGTCCACATCACATTCCTTCTGTCAGTGGAACGCGTCCTTACTAGCAGCACACGCATCGATGCAGAGAGCAGTGCACTGTGAGTAGCTATCCCACAGTACAACTTGCCACAGGGGGTTTTGGGAAGGGCTTGCAATGCCTCATGGGATCAAAACATTCTCATAGGGGGTCCTGGGAACATGGCTTCAATGTCCCATGATGACATTTTCTCCCTCCCTTCCCTGATTTCAACTGGAACCTATAATATTTTGTGCCTTTTTTCAAAAGGCTGGCATAGTCGTGTGTGCGCCATATCCTGAGACGCATGGACCCCGCTCAACTGTGTGCTATTGTTGTGAGCATTACAAACACCGTGCGCCTTATCCTGCAGTACTTCCAGAGCTGTGAGAAGAGCGGTCTTGTGGAACATTGCAATGTCCTTCAAGCAGCCCTACTGGAAGCCACAGAACAAAACAATTCCCGGTTGCTGCTGGCAGTCGCGCAGCAGCTGAACACAGTGGAGTGCCCTTTCTGGTCCCGAGAAACAAGCAATGGCTGGTGGGATCACATCACTATGCAGTTATGGGATGATGATCGGTGGCTGTAGGACTTTCATATGTGCAAGGCCACTTTCCAGGAACTGTGTGTGGAGCTCTCCCCAGTCCTGCAGTGCTGAAATCTGCTGTGACAATGGAGAAGCGAGTGGCAATCGCCGTGTGGAAGCTTGCAACACCAGGTCAGTGGGGAATCAATTTGGAGTTGGTAAAGCCACCATGGGGGCTGTTGTGATCCAAGTATGCAGGGCCATTAATTGCCTTTTGCTAAGAAGGGTAATGACTCTGGGAAATGTGCAGGAAATACAGAATGGTTTTGCCACAATGTGGTTCCCTATCTGTGGTAGAGCGATAGATGGCATGCATATCCTTATCAGACCACCTTGCCAAAGAGTACGTAAACAGAAAGGGATACTTTTCAATGGTATTGCAAGTGCTGGTGGATCACCAGCGCCGTTTTACCAACATCAACATGGGATGGTCAGGGAAGGTGCATGACACCCGCATCTTTAAGAACTCAGATCTGTTCAGAAAGCTGCAAACAGGGATTTTCTTTCCAGAATTCAAAATAACCATGGTTGATCTTGAAATACCAAAAGTGATCCTAGGAGAGCCAGCCAGCCTTTATTCCTATGGCTAATGAAGCCACACACTGGACAGCAGCAAGGATTGGTTCAACAATAGACTCAGCAAGTACAGAATGGTGGCTGAATATACCTTTGGCCATGTAAAGGGTGCTGGTACAGTTGGCTTACTAGGTTAGACCTCAGTGAAAGCAATATCCCCATGCTTATAGCTGCCTGCTGTGTGCTTCATAATATCTATAAGGCAAAGGGAGAGACGTTTCCACAGGGTAGAGGTGGGGTTCTCAAGCTTCATTGCACCGTGACCACTTTCTGACAACAAAAATCACTACATGACTCTAGGATGGGGGAATGAAGCCTGAGCCCACCCGAGCCCCACTGCCCCAGCTGGGGGGGCCAAAGACTGAGCCCCACTGCTCCAGGCAGGGGGGACAAAACTGAATCCCAGGGGCTTCAGCCCCAGGCAAGGGGCCTGTAACCTGAACCCCGCTGTCCAGGGCTGAAGCCCTCGAGCTTCACCTTCGGCCCCAGGCAGTGGGGCTCGGGCTTCAGCCCCGGGCCCCAGCAAGTCTAAGACAGCCCTGGCGACCCCATTAAAATGGGTTCATGACCCACTTTGGGGTCCCAGCCCACAGTTTGAGAACCACTGGGGTAAAGCATGGAGGTGGATAGGCTATCTGCTCATTTTGAGCAGCCATACACCAGGGCTATAAGAAGAAGAGCTCAGCATGGAACACTACATCTGAGGGAGGATTTGAAAGCCAGTTTCAGTAATGACCCAAAGTAATGTTTGCTGCTCCTCAGTATTCTGCCTTCCCATACTGTGAACCTTGCTGTGACTGCTGGGTTTGTGTCTCTAGCACATCCCCTCCGTTGCTTCAGTTTCCCTGTCGCTCTTCCTCCCCCATTTTAAATTAATAAAAATGAATTCATTCTGAAGACACGGACATTTATTGGACAAACATACTGAAACTTAAAGAGCACAAATAGATTTAACCTTGCACACACACTGGAATAAAATTGGTAGGGAAAAACACATTCATCTTGTGTTTAAAAGCACAGTAGCCTTGCCTGTCACACATCATCATAGCGTGCCTTTTATTCTTAGGAACCTGACGCAGGGTTGAGTGGAAGGGATAGTGCAGTTTCCCCCCTTACCTCCTGGAACATGAGGCAGAGGGGGAATATGGTGATGTTTGAATGCCATTCTGCAGGGACTGCAGAGGGAATCTAGCCTCAAGGTGTTTCTCTTGAAGGTCAACCAGATGCCTCAATGTGTCTGTTTGTTCCGCCAGAATCCCCAGAATCTCCTGCTGTGTGCCATGCTCACTCTCCTGGGCTGCTCTCCTGCTCTTCATGTCTATGTCCAGTTTTTCAGAGAGAGAAATCCTCCAGGCTGTCTGCTCGGTGTTCACTGTCCCAGAGGTATTCATAATCTCATTAAACATGTCATCCTGAGTTCTCTTTCATCTTTGTCTTATCTGGGAGAGCCTCTCCGCTGGTGTGGAGGAAGAGCTGAAGGCCGCACTTTCAGCTGTAAGCCATGGAAAGCACAAAGCAACCATTGTCAGTACAGAACCAGTGTCTAGTGCAGAATTGCTATATAAAAATCACTCCCCTTATTTCATGCAGCTCCTTGTAGAAGTATCTGCGGTGCTGCACCAGAGTGACTGATCACCTTCTGGTACGCTTGCCACAGTTCCTTGATTTTCAGGCGGCACTGCTGCATGTCCCTGGCGTAGCCTGATGTAGTAGGAAGAGGGCCTGAAACATAGGCACTTGTATCAGAGGCCTGGTATGAGGCCTGAGCTAAAGTAGTGGTCAAAGCTTTGCTGATATAAAGCAAAATCAGGCTGTGAGCTAGCAGCAGACCCTGCTCACAGAATCTGGCAAGAAAAGGACTGATATTGCAAAAACACACATTCCTAAGAGGTGCTAGGCACAGAGTACTCAGGCAAACGTGTGTGTTCCAGAAGTGTGGTACCAGAACATCTCGATACCAACACATTCCCTAAAGATAACAGGAACATGCTGACCCATCCTAAAGATAAGGTCAGAATGACCGTGTGATGGACAGAGATGTTTTGATCAAATATACACGTATAAGGTAAGGGACGGTAACAACCCATATCAGGGGACAGTACATAACCACATCAGAGGGGCAATACGTAACTTGTTTGTACTGATTTATCAAATGAAACCTCAAAGGAAGTGCTTCTGTCTGACCTATGGGAGGAAGGAAAGTCCTGCCATTCACTGATCTGGTCCATTGCAGTGGGTATACATGTGTTAGTGTACCTGTAACCATTGAGCCAGGACATTAGGATAGTGCTTCACTGACAATAAACCTGACCGAGTTCCTTCATTACGAACCAAGTCTGTGGTTATTGGGCAGTTCAATCGGACCTTGTTGTATGGGCTATCTGGCCAGAGTCAGTACAGCAAGCAGAGAAAAAACACACATGCAGCCAAACATCTAACAACACCCTTCTCCCCCATGTCCCATGTAATATGCTCATAGATGTCTACATTTCTATGGCTGGATCGGAGATGTTCCTCTTCTCCCCACAGACCAAGAAGATCCACCATCTCCTGTGTACTCCAGGCTGGAGCACATTTGGAATGTGGAGCCACCATGATCAGCTGTGCAGATGAGCTCCCCACACCAAAAAAACAGGACATAGAAATTCAAAAGTTCCTGGTCCTTTAACAGGGGAGGGGATATTTCCGGTGTACCTGACTGCTGTGCAGCAGAGTTGAAAACATTTACCAGAGTGGTCACAGCAGAGCATTTTGGGACACCTCCTGAAGGCCAGTTAAGTCAACGTAAGCAACACAATACACTGCCTCTACATCAACCTAACAACATTGAATTAAGTGCTACACCTCTCACGGAGGTGGAGTAATTAAGTCGACATAGAAGGCAAGTTACCTCGGCGGAAGGGACCTGGTAGTGTAGACACATTCATTATTAGATCAACCTGTGTAGTGTAGACCAGGCCTAATACTTTGATTAACTTTATAAGACCACATGGTTCTGTACTTGAAAACAAATTTGAAATTTCAGATTTATGCTAGGAATATTTGATTTATTCAGCCACATTTTGTAATCAGATCTGGCCTTTTTGCACCACTGGAGTGATGCAAAGGGCCCATAATCTTTGAGCAGCTGGTCAGCAGAGAATTCCCCTTTTCAAAAGGACTCTCTGGCACAAAGTGTGCTAACTCCAGGGCCTGCACCTGTTGAGCTTCTCCTCACACACACACACGGTAGAGAATTTGTCGGGGGTGAGATGGGGAAGGAAGTGGGTATGATGGCACTCCACCTATATAACACCAACTGGATCCTGTATTGGAAGCAACTGCAACTCTAGTCAAGGTCAGGCCTCTGCCACTTCCTCCCTTCACTGAGTAGAGCTCAGGTACTGGAGATAACTAAGCCCATTTGTCCCGCAGTTATAAGACCGGATTTTCAAAACATCAGCAGTCCAGAGTCATATGCAAAGAGGTGTTCACATAGCTTCTGTGTGCACAATAAGGTGACCAGATGTCCCTATTTTATAGGGACAGTCCCGATTTTGGGGTCTTTTTCTTATATAGTCTCTTATTACCCCCCACCCCCTGTCCCGATTTTTCACACTTGGTGTCTGGTCACCCTAGTGTACAATGGTTATAACTAAACATGTAAATTAAGTGAGCCTTCTGCCATACTCCATAATGCCAGTTTTTTTCCTCCTACTCTTCCTTCCAGACCCTTCCCATCTTTTCTATTACCAGAGGCTCCCCACTTGTGTCATTTTAGCACTATTTTCTACAAGGGCATAATTTGAGGGAAGGCCAATCTTCCTCCTCTCTGAACCCAGACAACCATTTTCTGCCTTCCCTCATCCCCCTATGGCTCCCTCCCACCAACCCACCCCCTGAATTGGTCTATTTGCTTCCTCCCCTGATTTCAGGACTACATTCTTCTCCTGCTCCATCCTAATGCCTCTCTTCTCCCTCTGGCCCTTTGTTATCCTGGATTCATATTCAGTTTTAAATTAATACACGGTAACCAATATCTCATATTTTTAAAAATTGATTCATTGCACCTCAGTCATAAGAAAAGAACAGATAATTAAATGCATTAATTTACTGGATACCCTTATCAAAACTAGTGATGTCTGAACCAAAAGAAAGGAGGCATATAAATAGAATGAGGGATAGCTGCTCTTATTAGAACTTGTTGATTGTTTACTCTAGTTTGAGTAAAATATTTCTACTGGACTCTTTTTTAAAGAGTGTGTCCTATGAAGAATACAGTGATAAATTCTCAATATTGTGCTAAGTTGCAGTTACAAAAAAAATGGAAACAGACATGCAACAAAAAAATGCAGGAATAAAAGACCCTGCAAACTCTTATGTGTGTAACTTCACACACATGAGTATCCCATTAAAGTCCATGAGACTATTCTCATAAGGAACATCATGCACATACTTAATTTTTTACAGAACTGGGGCCATAATTTGTCACAAGCCTTTACTGGTTTTCTTAAAGTAACTCCAATAACTGTTCACTTTTCTGAGCTTGTAAGATGCCTGATAACAAGGGGAACTCTCTCAATGGACTATCGCATAAGTCAAGAGGAGCTGTGGTTTGAAAGGGAGACTTAAACATTTATTATGGTCCTGTTCAATTATTGTGCCGTACTGAAAAGAAATACATCAACATATTTATTTAATAAATGGAATGGGCTTTCCACTTACCTTGATAGGAGCATATAAATTTCCCAAATAATTGCTGTCACAAGATACCAATTCAAGAAAATTAATAGACCATCTACTTCTAGCTGGCTGATATGTGATTGTTAGGAACTGGCATTGCTTCAGCCAGCTAGCCAGCGTTTGCACTGATTGGCTTTGACAGGTGTGGTTTGTGGCTGAAATGGAAAAATTAACTAAAGGATTCAATGAGGAACTTGGTTTATTCTATAATGTGGCTCCTCTTATTTCTCCTTTGTATATAGCGCTGAGTTCTTTTAGCCCTTTCTAGAAAAGTATATCAGTGGTTTGTAATAAATGGGGCATTATGAACACAAGTCTATTCCTTATAACAGACACTTTTTTCTTTCAATCTTCTTGTCTCCCCATTGAGTGTTGTAACAGAATAAATTTATTACATGCTGTAGACTGTTCACTTTAGTAAAAGTTTTGTTACTGTGTAGAATTCACTATTGGAACTTCCAGTTAGATTTTAGATTTATAAACTGCATGAGAAAATGTACGGTTAATGTTTAAATCTGTTTTACATCACATTCCATAGAAAAAAATAATTGGGGATTTTGTTATTTATTTTTAAATATTTATACTTCATAAAATACTTGAAGGGGGAAAACAGTTCCAGCAACAGAAAGTGTAAATTCACGTTACCCAAGTGAAGCCCTCTCATGGATTATTAGGGTATGCTTTTACTGCAATGTAAGCCCCTCTAATCATTAAACCACACACACATTCTAGCTGAACAACTAGACTTATGGGAAGAGAAAAAAGTAAAGTAAAAGATTCAGGTGACTTCCTATTCTTTTAAAAGAAGACCTCTTATATATTTATTGCACTCTGCTAGATGCCTATGGAAGTTTTCACAAAAAGCTTTGCAGAAATAAGACTGATATAATTGAATTGCTCTGTCAATCTAATAACACTGCTTGTATTTTGATAGCATTTGTATTTTAAAGAAAGACACAACTCAGCCTTTATCAACCTCCCCATTGACTCATTAACATTCAAAAAATGAAATTCGCTGTCGGCCTAGTTTTAAATTTCATATACAATCATCCTATCTGCTCAAACATACCTTTTCACATTCACCTGCTATCTCCCTCTGTTGAGCTCTTAGGGTTCTTCTTATAAAAACGGTTCACTATAGCCAACAGAGCATGCAGTCATTGTTCACTCTTAAAAGTAAACATTGCAATTTCTCCCTCTCGTAACAAAGGTTAAAACAAGCAGAGAAAATTAGTTTTGAATCAGACAGGTTTATGCACAATTTTATCATGAAGTTGAAGAATGTTCTTGTGTGAGAAAACAGGACAATTGAAAGAAGAACCGCAAGCAACTATAACTATGCCAGATGGATGGTACAAACCATTCAGGACCTTAAAGCGGACTCAGTCATAATATATTCCCATCCACTTATCTCAGTCACAGAAAATGTCTTCAACCTAGACAATGGAATAAGCAACTGAGGAAAGTTAGGACTCGTACATTATTTTCTCTTCTGTCTCAGTATAGGTAAATGCCACTCCCTGTGATTAGGGAAAGTGGGATGAGGAGGTTTCATCCCCATTTCAGTCCCCAAAGTGTTATATTACCCAGCAGCACATTACCAAGAAAGTGACTGCAAGTCACCCGAGAGAGTCCTGAGCCTATTATGTTAGCACATGGCTTTCCACCTCATTTGAGGTGAATAATTTACAGTAGAAAGTTTAAACAATTTGAAATAATGAATATAAAACATTGTGCTTTGAATTAAAATATATCAGAAATCTTAGGGTACTTCAAAAAACATTAGTAAGTAACCCAAAACCTTAAAATCATTGCCCACGATGGAAAAGAAGTGTGATGTAATAAATATTCATAGATGATGCCGATGCTCTACAACCAACAAACTCTAATCACAAATTGTTAAAGGACAATATGACTGTGCCAATATATCCTCATAAGTATCTATATTAATTGCATATTTTGTTCCTTATACAAATTGTGATTCATGTGCTTGATTTCAAAGATTGTGGTTTAAACTACTGGGTTGAAGGAACTGCCTCCAGGAAAATAATTTTGACACCCCTATCAACAGGAGAGACATAGTCATTAAGCCAGTGATTACAAGCCATTAGGACCAAATTGGTCTAACCACCCAAACAAAATGGGCATCCTCTTTGATACACACCATTGAATGGTACAGGGGACCAGGATAAACCAGTGTGGGGCACCAGGAAACTTTACACTTGGACCCTGAAACAAAAAAATGATTGAGCACTATAGTAATGGATTCCTTCTGCAATATGAGTACCTCCCTTCTATTTAGGATAGACATATCCTGTAAGTCTACAGTGCACCTGGAGGTGTAGTTTTCAGCTCAAGAAGACGAACATGCATTAGCTTTGATAAAATAGTGCAGCTTCAGAAGTGCTGATGGCAGAATGGGCTAGCTGCCTGAGTACACTCCTACCCTAGGGTCTTTGATGGAATTGTATTTAGGCAGCTAGCCATGCTGCTGCCTGCACTGCTGCAGCTTCTCTGTTCTTTTTAAGCTCACTAGCTCAATTGAAGCTAGTGCATATATCTACCTACCCCTCTGGCTGTAGCATAGATGTAGCTACACAGACACGAAAAACAGGGGCTAGACAAGTAGCAGTTCTGTTCATTGTGACCAGGATGGGTCACATGAGCATCTTTGCTTTTTAAGATAATATGATTGTTTCAGTTCTGTTTCTGTAAATTAAGAGGTGTTACATAGTGAAGTGTAAGTTTAGAGGAGACAAAATATGCAAATAGAGTGCTTTAAAATTTAGTGTGTTTTAATGCTTAATTCCAACTACTAAATACAAATTCTTTGTTTTAGGCTCTTGCTGAATATCACTGGTCACAGGGTCTCAAAAGGAGGATGAAACAGGTATGCAAACAGAGATGGGGCTGCATGGCAGTGAGGGATTGGCATACATAGGGGTAGAATGCCGAGGTGCTGGTGAAAGTGTGAACAAATATAGATTTTCCACCCTGAGACGGGTCAGGGTATCTATGATAGGTGTGGGAAAAACACCTAATATTTGAGGAGGTGGAATGGATTCAGAGACCAGAAAGGGGACAAGAAGTGCAGCTAGCTCTGCAACCATGATGGGGACATATTGTACATATTGATGGCCACTAAGAAGTGCTTAACCTTACAAGAAGCAAGGTTGGGTGGGAACTGGTTTATTTCCTATTTAAATTCTACATTGGACATCACGGTAGGATAATAGATAGTTCCACAGTAAAATCAAAGCTGTAATTCACTTATGAAGCTTTGCTGACATAATAGACTATGAGAGAGAACACATCTTGGGCAGATTTGATGGATGGCATCAAAGCTCAAAATGTGAAGTCAACCATGTATTATAAGGAAGAGTGAACTTATTAATATGAAATAAGAACAGGTCACAACCTTCCTCCTTCTCTGAAGAAATCTCAAACTGTTCTAAGAGTCATATTAGCTTATTAGGCACCACACATATCAAACACTTCCACAATGCCCTTCAGTCCCCTCCCCTTTCTGCTCCTCAAATCTGATATTCAATCCTTGTTCTTCCATGCCGCTGCCACCTGATCCCCCAATACTATATCACACAGACTGCTCTCTAATCCTTATCCAATCCTGACACCACCTCCACTCTCACTGCTATTTGCCTCAGCCCTCTTCAGTTTGGTCTAAGTATGGAACACATCTGGTCTTATGGTTTTACTGTTGATACACCATAACTATCTAGTATTCAGGGGTAAGATCACAACTCTATAGGTTAACAAAATCAAAAATCAGAATAGTTCAACTGAAAACCAAAATAATTTGATTCAGAAATGTCTCCATAGTGCCTCGTGTCCCAGTTCACCTCTATAGCTCACATTTCCTGGTCAAACTAAATCTCGGAAGATGGATCATAATCTTCCCTCTAGTTGAGGGGAAGCAGTGCATCATGGAAGATGGAGTCATGCTGGAGAGCCAGGCCCATACAGGACAAAGGTGTCATGAGGTACCTAAAATACAACTACACCGAGGCACCATATCTTATTTTTTTAAAAGTGCAGATTTTAGTCATAAAATGTGTGTTTTCAGGCATTCAGTTTTTCAATGAAAAAATAATTTTTTCTAGCACAAGGAGACACTGTTTGCAAAAAATTTCATTTAATTGGAAACCTATTTTCCACTGAAAAATAGCATAATCAGAAACTGGCAAACAATGAGTCTTAGGGAAAATGGTATTTAGGCTCCTAAGTCATGGTAGCAGGTCAGTCCGATAGTCAGCTGGTCTAGTGATCAGGCAGCGATTCCATCATTCTCCTCAGTCTGCTTGTTCTGGAGAGGACCATGCCAGCTCATATACAGCAGGCCTCAGTCCCTCCTGTGAGTCCCTTCTTCTCTCCTTGGGGTTCTGTCACAACAAAGAAAGAGTAGGAGGCTCCAGGCCTTTCCACTCTAGCAGGTCCTGACCCAGGACCCTAAAGCTGTGTTACAATGTCCAGAGCACTCATTGGTCCACCTATTAGGCTGTGGCTCCTCCATGTGGAGTATGGGCACAGTTTTAGTAGTATCAGCTTAGTTTGCCAGGGGGACAACATCCCATTCTTCAGGGCCTCTTTGGGTTTCCAACTCCAAAGGGTGGGGGGAGGAAAGGGAAGAATATGGATCACCACTTCCATAATGACCTTACCAGTGCTGTAGTCACTTTTCTCACAGCTCTAGGCATCAGCCTCTTTTCCTGGTGCAGCCTGTAACTCCTTTCCCTAGGCTACCAATGCCATTTAAAACTGTCTGTAGCCCAATACTTCCCCAGGCCTTGCTCTGGTTTAGTATGGAATCTTGCCCTATTTACCTGCTCAATGAGAAATGGCACATTAGGAATATTTTCCTTGTGAATTGCTGTTCTTTAAAAAACTTATCTCTTCATGTTATATTCTGTCACAACTAGATGGCCAGAAGCAGACTGGTAGGGAGTAGATATTTCAAAACACAGAAGCATTCAGATGCTTATGTGCAGGTTGGGTATTTTGCTTTACCAGCATAATTTCAGAATGGTAGCTGTTATAGTTTTGGATGTCATCGCTGCTGGAAGTTGTCCTTTCCCTGAAAGGATACTGCGGTGCTAGGAATAATTTCACAAACTCAGATGATGCTAACTGGCCCACGCATCCCCCATGCTGAGTACTACTTATTGAGGTTGTACTTCTGGGAATTACATTAAAAATGAGGTTTCTCCCATGGCTTCAGAGAATGCTCAGAGAATGCTGTAGAATATGTGGGGTACCGTTTCTCAATCTGCTCCAGTTTCATTTATAATAAATCAATGGTGAACTTCCTTTTTAACTCTGCATTAAATTTATATTGGCATATCTGGGCTTTGTCTAATTTTTCATTCCCATATGACAGAGAGCTGAAAGAAGGACTGAAGCATGATTCAAATTTTAATACAGCCTTTTTGTTTTATACATAGAAGTTTCCCCTTTTATATTCATAGTTAATCATATTCTTTCATAACCTATTTAATTTCCTGCTCATTTTCATGCCATATTATATAATACTATGTTAAGAAGTGTTATAGTGGCTCAAAGTAAAGCTATGAACAGCAGATGAAACATCTGTATATATTTTAGAGCCACAGAATTTCCTAGTACAAAATAATAGCTGACCATAGTTTAATGAATATCTACTAGTGCTCATTTAGGCCTCTGTTAAATGGTGCCAAGTATCAGAGGGGTAGCCATGTTAGTCTGTATCCACAAAAACAACGAGGAGTCAGGCAGCATCATAAAGACTTGCAGATTTATTTGTGCATAAGCTTTCATGGGTAAAAAACCCATTTCTTTAGATGCATGGAGTAAAAATTACAGATACAGGCATAAATATATATTGGCACATGAAGAGAAGGGAGTTACCTTACATGAAACATAACTAAACAAGGAGTGGCTGGCTCACTACAAAAGCAATTTTCCTTCTCTTGGTATTGACGCCTCCTCATCAATTATTGGGATTGAACTACATCCACCCTGACTAAATTGGCCTTCAGCATTGTTTCTCCACTTGTAAGGTAACTCCCTTCTCTTCATGTGCCAATATATATTTATGCCTGTATCTGTAATTTTCACTCCATGCATCTGAAGAAGTGGGGTTTTTATCCATGAAAGCTTATGGGTGTGGTTTATGTTAAATCCCTGTGAAACAAGCAAAGTGACAACCCCACCTTGAAAGGATCTGCAGGTAATTGAACACTGCAATTAAAAATCTGCAGCTGGCCTATGCCAGCTGGCTCAGGCTCCCAGGGCTTGCCCTGGGAGCTGTTTCATTGCTGTGTAGACTTCCAGGCTCAGGCTGCAGCCTGAACTCTGGGATCCTCTCACCTCGCAGGGTCCTAGAGCTCAGACGCCAGCCCAAGCCTGAAAGTCTACACTGCAATTAAACAGCCCTTCAGCCTGAGCCTGAGTTAGCCGCGGGTGTCTAATTGCACTGTAGACATACCCTTAGAGTGTTACTCAGAAATGCCTGTGCACCATCTCTATTTGTTGTGACAGATATTTTTATAAAATTATTTTGAAGACAATTGCAATGTCAACTGTCAATGGATTTTTAAAAGGGCAATTATGGAGGTTTAGTAACATGGAAGCTCAGATTATATGTAATTAACCCAAGTTACTGTGGCTAAGAAATTAATGCATTCAAATTGCATTTAGGACTGAAATCTGAAATGAATGGGAGTTGTGTGTGTGTCTGTGTGCAGGGAAGGCAGTGTTGGATCCTTAGTCAGTATGTTGGTGGTGGAGACTGACTCCTATCTAACTTGAAACAGCTGAATTAATAGCATGATTTAATACCTAAAATCTTCAAGTAGATAATAGCATTGTCTGCTTTCCTAATCATATATATTTATGTGTAAGATTCAGTGTGTCATCTATTCTGTCACTATGGCTGAGAACTCATTTTCCTGCATTGATTAGAGGATCATCAGGTATACATATTCCATAATCTTCCTTGCACGGGGAGATCCTATTTGGACAGGCATGGACAGAGTGGCTATTCTATCAGGAGCTTTTCAAAACCATATTGTTGCTGTTTTGAGATCTTTGGTTACAACCATGAAGCTCTGTTGATATTGAGGCCTAATGCCCTTCTGTAAGAAAAGGGAACTGTAAGGTAGTGTACTCACCAGTCATAGCACTCCTGTGTGTCAGGGTGAGAAGCTGCAAGAAGCCCCATTTCTGGCACCTCCTGCTGGCTGTCTGCCTCCAGCCTGGTCTTCCATGGCTGGAGGCCATGGACTCTGGCCAAGTCACAAGCTCAGTCCCATTCTGGGATAACAAAAGTGGAGTGGCTCATAGTGACCACACCATAACAGAAAATCAGACAAATGGAATCATTTTCATGGAAAGTTATGCAGAAATACATCAAGCCTCAGAAATATATTGCTTTCTGTTAAAGCAGATCAACAGAATTCTCATTTAAAACATCTGTGAAAAAGGTCTGCTTTTCCAATACACATATGAAAAATGTTCAAAATCTGAGCAAAAGGCTATAAACAACTGCTTTTTAAAAGCTGCTGTTGATGGCAAATTACCCACACAATCACCATACTATCTATTTGTCACTATTCATCTCTACCATATTATCTTACATGAAGGAGCAGCTGCAGATTTTTTACTTGTTCATGCAACTCAGTTGAGTATAACAAAAATGTATCGTTCATTAAATTATATCTTAATAAGGGATCTGTCTGTTAATAGACAGTTATCTCTAATATACTTTAACATCTGTCTTACTAAATACAAAAACATTTGGTCACATGATGTACTGAAAACACAATTAAACTGGTTATAACTACTCTCTAGCACATTTTAGGAAAGATAATTTTATTCTGTGAAGTATTTGGTGAGGAAAACATTGTGTTCCTTGACTACATAAAGCTTGAGACTTTCCATATGAACAAAAGAAGCCTGCCCAAGGCATTTAATATGGTTTAACGTAGACTATTTTTGATGCTTGTCCACTTGTTAGATGTTCTGTAATTTAGGTTGTCGACAAACTAGTTTAAGTGGAAAATAATTCATCTACATCACATGGCTCATATGAAGTATTTTTTCTTCCCATAAATATTTATTTTCTGGTCCAATCTAAGAAGTGTTAGAAATAGGACTCTTCCTAAGATAGAAAAAAAAGGACATTAGTAGTTTGAAAGGTAGAATGACATGCTGTTCAGTTAGCTGGCCAGGTGTTTGCCTTGATTTCTATTCATCATGTTTTCAATTTTTCTTTATATGTTGTGATCAAGGTCCAGAGATTCAGAAAGCTTTTTGTATAAAATGACCAAAATGAACTGGAGAGTACTTCCATTCTATTTCATGTTTTCTAAGCTATGAGACAAGGCAATTTAGGATGGACAATTATACCATCTAATCTATTCAGTGAAGCTATGAAATCTACGTGCACTATAAAGATTTTTGCTATTTAACATCCACTGGGCTTATTTTAGGCAGACATAGTTCAAATTTTGTCACAGCTGTGCCTTGTATTGTTAAGAAAACCCTCTTTTACTGTGAAATTATGAAAGATTCTAAAGACAAGCTAGAGAGATCCTTGAAAACTTTATGAGACTAAGTCATGTTCAACAGCATCTTTGGGTACATGAAGCAACATACCAATTTAAGCATATTCAAAGATAAAACAAATGAGCCTGATCTCATTGTTTACTGGCTGGGCACTGAAATTGAACTGAATAAAAACCAGTTTTATTCACATGTGGCCAAATTCTGCCCTTAATAATACGTGAACAACCCAAATAGTGGCTTCAGCAGTGGCTAATGTGTATAACTGAGGCAGCATTAAGCCAAAACTTTGTAAACAGGAGAGCTGTTCGCAAGCTGCAAAAAGAATAAAACCTCAATATGAAAAAAAGTTAAGTTTTCAACATCAGTATTATTTAGAGGAAGATGAAATACCAAAGGATTGTAGAGAAAATTTACATCCTAAATAAATCTATTTTAAGTACGCTACCATATACAGTTAGGGTTATCAAAATAATTCCCTTTTGCAGGCTGTGAAAATAATGTAAAAATATTATTAGCCATAAAACAATTACTGAGTAATTTATACAACAGAAACAAGTGAGATATGCATAAACAAGTTTGTAGTCATACAGAGTGCATTATATGTTAGTGAAGAACATAGTGATAAAATGTACATTTAAAATTGGCATTTAGCAGATGCAAGCATTGCAAACTGTTCCACAGACAGGCTTTTAACTTTTATGAACTCTGTACAATGAACATTTGGTGAGGTATAGTACTTGAAAGTAACCTGGGTAATTTGCAGCACAATGCGGATTTCTTGCAGGCTCTAATATCACTGCTGGAAGTACTACCTTCCGGAGAAGTTTCTTGGAGGACTGTCAAATCACAGTGGGTCAGGGGAATTATAACTAGTATTTTAGTGCCTGAGCATCCAGGGCTTAAAGTCATTTCAGATATTGAAAACCTGGGATGTTTATTAATAAGGATGGAATAAAAATATCCTAAAGCAGCGTGAACTAGGGATGTGACAAATTCATTTTTCTGGGAATTGATGAGTATATGGATAATGGCCATTTGAATCTGCACAATGTGAATTTTGGACACCGATAACTATTATCAAGAAGGGAGCTGGGCAGTGGTGAGGAATCGATTAAGGTAACTTTGAAGTCTGCGATGAAGAGGAGGAAGGTGGCAGAAGGGACCAAGCAGGGAGAAGGAGCAGGTAGGTTGGTTTCTGGGGCTGGGACCAAGTAGCTGCTGAGCAGGTGCACAGGCAAGGAGGAGGACACTGAGGCCAAGTGTTGGTAGCCAGCAGGCTATTTGTTGGTGAGCACACAAAGCTTATGAGATGCATATAAAATATAGGAATCACATTTGTACATAAATAAATCTATCAAAGTTGCTGGATTAATAGATTCTGAATTGTGGAAACATCACATTCTTACCCTGGGCTGTGACCTTCCTGACACCCAAATGAACCTTTTAGAAAGTTTGTAATATTTTCAGAGGAAAAGAGAGAGACCCTACAACAGTGTTTCACCTCCTCCCCATCTATGGATTGATCAAAGTATAGGAGTCCGTGGGCTTAGTCCTTCCCCTAAATGCACATTCACAACTCCTAGTGGATCAGGACCATCAATTCAACTGAGACCTCCGAAATTACAAATAAATAAATAAATAAATAAATCCACACCAGGAGCACATTCTAGGTGCTCATCATTCTAGTCTCCATTCCTCTCAGCCCAGATATTCTTTATCCAGAAATGCAACAGAATCCCATTCCCAGGACAATCCATTATCTTAGGCCAGGTCTACACTAAAAAGTTATGTTGACCCAGCTGTGGCTCTCAGGGGTATGAAAAAGCTACATAGTTAAGCTGACTTTTCTCCAGCATAGCCAGCATTAGGCTGATGGAAGAATTCTTCCATCGACCTACCTACCGCCTTCTGGGTAGGTGGATTACCTATGCCAATGTGAGAACCCCTCCGGACATTGTAGTGAGTGGCTACACTGAAGCACTACAGCGGTGCAGCTGCAACACGACAGCTGTGCTGCTGCAGCATTTTAAATGTAGACATAGCCCCATTTTGCCATGGCAGCTTTTCAAGGCCTTTTCATTAAAGTACTGCTTTCCCAATTTAAGGTTCATCTAAGAACGCTTTGTGTTGGTTTCAAAATTTGAAGATTGTCATTCTGGGTATGCAAGTGCTCTTGGGAAAACATTAGAGGAGGGAAGCAAACTGGGAGTGAGGCATCTCTGAGGTGCTCGGAATTAGAGGCCACTTTAGACAAACTGACCATTAGCCTTTTCTCTATGCAACGTAGAGAACCACAGGATAAATTTGACATATACATTCACATTGGTATAAAATCATTAACTAGATTATCCTTCTACAAGGAGCAGTAATTGAATGTGTAAATGTAAGCATTGAAATTAAACTAGGCTTCAGAATTACCAGCCCATTACTAATGGACGGGACAACACTAAAAATATACTTCAGGGGACAGTACAGCATTCAGTGGGATGGACTACATGACCTATTAGGTCTCTTCTCTTAGTACCTTATAAGATTTAAATTCATATTTTACTTATGCAAAAATCCGGCAGGATGATGGAGGAACAGACAGACACTGATGAACAAAACTCAGGTGTACTATAATGTATCAAAACCTTAAAGTAACAACAGTAAACATTTTTCCATTGTCTGGGAGCCTATTAATTTGAAAAGCACCAAAGTTTTTGTGTGTGATTTGTATGATGATAAAAATTCAATAATGTTGGGACCTCTTTGAACATAATTAGCACTGTACATTTTTTTTTAAATAAGGGAAGTTTCTTTAGTGTGTGGGATAGAAAGTGATGGGCAGCAAAATGGGGAAACCCTGAACAAGTCTGCATTTTCACTGGTATTATAATTAGGCTTGGAAGGATGAATGTTAGTGAATGTCAATTTCACCATACACACACAAACCAATCAAAAATATTTCTACAGATAATAATCAAAATTTACAGCTAGGAGAAGTAACATAATGCTGCTTGAGAACTTATTAGAGTTTGATTTAAGGATATTTATTTTGTATTTTGTGACATGATGACAATTTGCGATTTAAGAATGATAAAGCTTTAACTTTTTGTATCTCAATATCTACTGTAATGAAATAATTGCCTGACACCCTATAATTTTCTGCAACTGTGACAATGTAAATCCATAATTGAAAAAATATTTAAATATCAATATTATCTGTCAAAATTATGAAATGAAATAAAATAAAATTCTGCCAAGCCTAATTATAATGCAAAGAAATGAAAAGTCTTAATCCAGGGGTATGCTAATAACCAGAATAGCACCATTATATGAGGTCAGCCATAATTTATATCACTGTACTTCACTTCATGAGAGGTAGATTCCAGATATATGGCCCCTCTTAGCCTTAAAAATGATATACGTAGTTTGACATAAATACAACAGTCAAGATTTCCCTTCTAGTCATTCAAAGACCCAATTTTGGATCCCTTACATGCACATTCACTCATATATATGCAAAAGGAACAGCACTAAACCCACTTTAAAAAAAACAAAAAAACTTAAATACTTTGATATAAATAGGGCTCTATTTGTTAGTTGTTAGTACCATCAACACATTAAAGTAGGACATAACCTACCCATTTTTCCTATGTTTAAAACATATAACACAGCTAGGGATTTCTGTATAACCGTGTCAAATGTTTGAACTTTAATGGAACACACGTTAGCTAATACATATTTAAATTTCCTTTCTGTTTTTGTCTTGGTTAACTATGATCCCTCCTTTACTATCCTCTTTAAATTTCTACTTCTCTGGCCACTTTCCAGTGCTAGGTTTGCACAAACCTATACAACCATCTGCCTGGTACTACCCCCCAGCCCCATGCAATTCCCTATGCCTCCTGAACTGCTGATCCAACATTATCTCCTTACTGCTGCTGACCACATATGTAGTTCAAGTAGAGACCATATAATACTGCAATCTCAAACTCTCCTTTGACTTTCAACTCCTTTCCCTCCCCTCTCCACACAGCAAAGCCCAGCTTGATAAATGTTTGTGTCAACACACCTAAATTTCCTTACAGGGAAATGTCACAGCAGGCTGTTGTCAGAAACGTATTTTAAAAAATAAAAATAATGAAAAGACAAAATCTGCTAGTTTCATTTTTTCTCTCTCTCAAACTTGCCCAACAATTTTCTTTGATATCATCAATGCTTCAAATAGGATATTAAAAACTGGAACACTGTAAAAATGTTCCATCTGAACTGGTATGTGGAAAGCAAAAATAAAGGTTCTGTGCCTCTCGAATATTCCAGTGGGGATGCAGGACCTTATCCTGCTGAGTGATTCCTGCTTGGTGCTAATTACCATCAATGTGCATGAAATCAGTGACAGCTGAGGGTGCTCCACACTTTTATAAGAGGTATTTAGCACCTCATAGAATCAGTCCCTTAATTAACTTGACTTTCTCTACCTAATTGTAAGTTTTATTCCATGTAACTTTATATTTCATTCTTTAAACCTCTGTAGCATTCTTCATGCTCCAATAAAACCATTTCTCTTTTTTTAAAGAATTGCTGGCTTCCTCTGAGTTCCCACTCACTTTGAATGGTAGGTATAATCAGGTTGTTATTGTACAATACAGTGCATGAGCTGGCATAACAGTTTACAGCAAAAACTGTCTATCTTATCAATATAAATTGAAAGCTGCCATGTAACTGAATGCTGCTAAGATTTTCAAATGATAAGGCAAGCTAGTCTGATTTTAAGCAAAGAGTTTTAACTTCAACTATAACTCTGATTGCGATTCATTTTGGAGGTTTAAATGAAATCTCTAATGAAAATTCAATGTAGCTTTTTATGGTTAAAATTAATTTTAAAGGGAACACTTTCTTACAGGAAAATGTACCTCTAATGTGCAATTAGAAAACCACAAATTACATATTTATAATTGTCTTCAGCTACTATGATTATATTAGTAAGAGCTTTTAAAATGCCTGTTATTTATTTTATCCAGATATTGGCTCCACCTTTTAGAGAAAACCAGTCCATTCAGTGCCTGCTTACAGAAATGTTTGGTGACCAGACTACTGGCCTGACTTTGCTGGAGCCATTTTGGGTTTCATATAAAAAATGCGTATACAATTTTTGATGAAGTGCACATACTTTATTTTGTGAGAATCACTGCCAGTAAAATAGTTTGACATATTTAACTTCATAATCAGATCTCAAAACTGCTAGGAAAGACTGTTTCATAGAACATCAATGAGAAGCAAGGGAAATAGAATTCAATGTGCAGATGCCCTGGTTTTAGCATCTTTTCCATGAATTTTTACTGTTCTCTCTACTTTAATTCAAAAGAAAAATGAAATGTCTTGTCATTCTAACTGTGCTGATAATCTATTAGTTTACATTCTGATGATTATTCCTTTAGAATTGCCACCCAAGCAACTGAACACAGCTGCATGTATGATTAAATCCCATCCCCTGTACCTAGCCTGTGTAGCTGTGTTTAGACAGGGGGCTGGCATGGGTGAAGGAGTAGGAGTAGGAATCGTCTAAAACTGCAATAGCCCCTGTTGCTTCTGCACCCTTGTTTGACAGGGGCTAGTGATTCTATAGAGAGCCTCACTCACTTCCCACACTTGTGTGCCCCTGCCCTCCTCCTCCCCAGACCCTGCTGCACAGCAACACACAGGGAACCCATGTGGAGTTGGGCTGTATAGCATAGAGCTGGTGTAGATTCCTGCACAGACTCCCTAAATCCTGTCCCAAAAGGCTGAATTTTATCATACCATCTCTTTTCTGTCTTTGTGCCAACTCAGAACAATGGGGCCTCAATCCTGATTTGGTCTTTTGGGTGCTATTAAAATATATTACTAAGAATAATCATTAGACTGAAAAATGTAACCTGACATATTCCAATATAGTATTTCAATCATTAGCCAAGCTCTGCCTTGGGAATTGTGCTGTTCAATTACAGTGGACATGAACTGGAAGGAATTACTGGAAGCTAGAATATCTCCTAAAGCAACCTGGCAGAAAGCATGCCTGCTGCTATGCCCCTTCAATGGGTGCAGTGTGCCCTCCCCTGACATGTAAAAGGAGTGAAAACCACAGATTCACTTTCTTTCTGCATCCTTTGGAGTTTCTAGGGCCCCAGAGCAACACAGCCCTGAATCCAGGAAAGTAGAAAGACTACTTGTGACCAGCTATTTTGTGGGAGATGGAAAGGGAGGAAAAAGCCCCTGTATCATCTATAAAAACTTGAAAACTTGCACAAGGGCCAACCACAATCTGATCCATAGAAATTAACAATTGATGCACATTTTAATGGATGTGCAACAGCAAACACCAATAACTGCAGGACAACTAGAAGAGAACTGAGAAACTCAGGAGTTTCACTTCTGAGGAATTAATGCCAATACTTTCCTTGTATTTGGGCTCCCTGGGTTCAACCAATTTGCAACACCCCCAAAGATAACTTTTCCAAAATGTAAACAGGAAGTTGCCTGATTTGAATGGAGACAAGAGCCACACCTTGGAGCATATGTATATATAAACTGGGACAGAAGGGAGAGGGAGGAGAGGAAAACTGGGACTTGGAGTTGAGATAGGGAGAGACTGGGTGTGGTTGGGCAATCAGTCTGGGAATCAGGGAGAGAAAGACAGGAGTGGGGGGGAGAGAGACTGAGATTGCATAGGAATCTGGGAGTGAGCGTGAGAAAGATTTTGTGTGAATGTATGTATGCGCTTCTATGCTGACACTCTGAACCATCGTTCATGGTGAGCTCTGAAACAGACTAAACAAGCAGACTATCCACATACATTTCATTGCACCCCATGTTTCATAGAATATTGTCTCTTGTCTCTCAGGCTATGTTGTAAAAACTATTATTTGATAGAGCAGTTCTCCAATAAACTATTCAAATTAAAAAATCAAGGGCTCAGAGGCAAAAAAAAACCCTCATATTTCAAGTATCCTAGGCCTTAGGTTAATTCAGGTTTGCCAAACTTTTTGTAATGCAATGTGAAAATGAAGTGTTCATAATACCTATAATTTCCTCCCTCTTTCTCTGTCTGTTATGGCTTTCATTGCATCTCTGAGTTTGTTTTTCAGTTCAAAACCACAGTCAAATTCACTTAGCCATCTGATGTTGTCATTGACCTCATATAATGACAGGTTTCAGTGTAGTAGCCGTGTTAGTCTGTGTCAGCAAAAAGAAAACAAGAAAGAAATACTTGTGGCACCTTAGAGACTAACAAATTTATTTCAGCATAAGCTTTCGTGGACTACAGCGGACTGTAGTCCACGAAAGCTTATGCTGAAATAAATTTGTTAGTCTCTAAGGTGCCACGAGTATTTCTTTCTTATTTTCTTTTTATTGACCTCATATGTTACTATTGATACTTTCTTTCATTTGTTCTCAATGCCATTATCTGAATTTGAAAAAACTAAAGTTTTGGAAGGAATCAAACATTTACAGTAGTGGCCACAGTAACACAAGAAATATAGAGTTGTATTTTAACCTTAACTATATTATAACCCTTTTTCAATTGCTTATAATTTTCTTAGACAAATTCCATCAGGGCTGAAATTTTCCACATTCAAGTCATCCCAGAAGAGTATTTTTTTTAAGTTTGAGCAAAATCTCTTCAGTCATTTTGAGTGCTGTGTGAGTAAGAAAAATAAAAGGTATGTTCTCATGTTTGAATTAGAAATGTTTAATACATAAGACAATACTGATTGAAACATGTTTATATTGAGTTTGGTTTGTACACCTCTAGATGTTTAAAAAAGTAAAACTTAAAAAATTGGCTATGAAGAGTTGTATTTCCCCCCACATATCCAGTAGGAATTGTCAATAGGTATTCTAGCTTGGATTAGAACACTGGAGTAGTTTAGCTTGGATTAGAACATTGTGAGTGAGCATTTTGATTGTTTTGCTTGACAGAAAGCAGCTTTGAATGTTGGGGATGTCAAGGGACACTTCAGATTGATTTAAACTTACAAAGGCTTTTAATCACCACCAAAGCTGAAAGCTTTCAGAAGTCCAGAATACTATGAAATCCCCGGTAGAGAACAGTGTGTTGCCCTATTTGCCACATGATGTGGAATGAACACCTAAGTGGAACCCAAGAACACTGCACCGCTAAATAGTTTCATAGAACTTTGCACTAATATAGCACTTTATAAACTTTATTCAGGCTATGTCTACACTAGCAAGTGGCATAGCAATACCGATGCAGCTGCACTTCTGTCAGATCAGCTCTATGCTGATGGGAGAGAGAACTCCTGTTGACATAATAAAACCACTTCCACAAGTGGCGGTAGCTATGTCAGAAGGAGAAGCTGTCCCTCCAACATAGAACTGTACACACCGGCACTTCTGTTGGTGTAACTTATATCAGTTGGGGGTGTTTTTTCACACCCCTGAGTGAATTAATATACCAACAGAAGCGGCCTTAGGTTTCACAACACCCTGTAAGTTATACAAATATATATTATCTTAGGGCTTGTTGAAACATTTCTAAAAGCTATCTTTAAAATCAATAACCTAGTTTTTCAAACAATTATAATTTATTTATTTTATTTGGCACAAAATTCTCAGTAATGCTAATGGGAGAAAGTTAGATTTGTGCTTCAATAGCAGAATGTGTGTGTGAGATGAACTGGACCTCAGAGTAATATCCTGTAACCACCATATTCATAGTTTGTATATGGTTGGGATATTTCATACATAGCATGCCATTTAAGATACAATATGAAAGGTTATGATCTGCTGAAACTCATTGTGATGTACATATTTTGACAGAAGTGTGTATGAAGTTATGAGATTTTGCTAGATGGTTGTTAATATGTTGTGGGCTTGGGAGACACCCACTGCTAGGTCTCCAATGACAATAAAGGTGGTGCCCCACACCCAAACCTGTTAAATGACCAACATGAGCCATTGACCAACTGGGGAATTTCTGTAAGAGACAGTTGCGCATGCACCACACATTGAAGATCGCTCAACTCTATGATTCAGTTGCATAAGCACCACACGATGGGGATTGCTCAACTCTGTGACTCAGCAATGTCCACCAGGACATGTCTGGGCCAGTATCCTCCGGGACATCCGTGGAGTGAGCTGGAGCTCCCTCTCCCCCTTTAGCACGTGTGCAGCAGCAATTCACCGGGGAGGGGCGGCAGCCCGCTCCCTGACCAGGCTCTGCTTCTGGGGACAGGGGCCATCTCCGAGTATGCCGGGGATGAGGGGGGGCTCCGGTTCACTTGGCCACTGTCTCCGGATGCTGAGCCTGGGTGGGGGGCAGCCTGCCACTGCCTCAGCCAGGCACTCTCCCAGTCAGCTGCTGAGCTGAACCGGGCAGTGTCCTAGCATGGCTGAAAGAGGCTCTGGACCCGCACCCTCTGGTCCCTGCCTGGGGGGAATTGGACCCTCCTTGTCCCTCCCCCCTTCCGATGTGTCGCCTCTGGCAAAAAGAATGCTGGAAAGACAAAGACTTTGAACTGGGGAGATTGGTCCCAGGCTGAGAAGGACATTTAGCCTGTGTATTAAGAACTGTAACCTATCTGCAACATCGAGTGGGGTAAGAAAATTGTTTGATTCAAATCTTGCTTAGTCTGAAAATTTAGGCTTTAGAATGCATGTTTACTTTTAATTTTCTCAAGTAACTATCTTTACCACTTAAAATCTTTCTGTAATTAATACACTTATTTTAATGTTTTATCCTTACCAGTGTGTTTATCTAAAGTCTGCTCAGATTACAAAGGCTGGTGCATGTCCATTATACTTTGAAAAAGTGGTGAACTAATTAATGACCTTGCATTATTCAAGAGGTCTTGAGCAGTGTAAGATGGTACATTTCTGAGGTGCAAGGGGGGGCAGAACGGGGGGGATTTGCTGATGTTTCTCTCTGTGTAGTTCATGAGTGTCTTAGAGAGCACTCATGCAATTTAGCTGGGTGTGTCTCTGTATGCTGGTGGCGGAGTGATAACAGCACCTGGAGGGGTTTGCTGCTTGTCAGAGACAGCCCAGGCCAGAAAGCCGAGCACAGTGGTCCCACAGTTCCAGGCTGTACACCAGGGAGTCCCGTCACAATGTGCCTTACTATTTAACAGAGAACAAACACCAAAAGTTGATAAAGAAGACAAAAATAATCTCTGGCATTGTTCCAGGCCTGCATAATTTGCTCTGCCATCTCATATATTATGCATATATAGCTAAAGGGCTCTGGAGGATTGGAGGAGAGGGATGGGAAGTAGCTCCTGCCAAAACAATTAAGAGTGCTAAGGATCTGCCAACAACCAAACTTGAGAGAAAGTCTCTTAAGGTAAATTGTAACTTTCTAGGTAATTTTCTTACCTAGAACAGAGGTAGGTAAGAAAATAAAGTGACCAGGAACAAAATAGACTAGAACCAGAGGGAATGGTGGGAAGAGACTAGAAAAGGCCAATCATTGATTTTGGTCTGTTTAAAGTCATATTTAAATTGCAGTCTAAATTGTCACACTGTGATTTTACTTTTAGTGATTCTTAGAAGTAGGCAAAATCTTCATAATACAGCCTAAAAACACTAGATACCATTAATAAATTAAACCGTTGTCAATGATGATTGACAATGATTATTTGTCAATGATATTATTGACAAAAGATATTGTGTTAATCTGAGGTACAACACTTTATACTAACTCTTTGCAAATACTAACTTTTCATTAGTGCTTGTTGAAAAACAAACAAAAAGTTCCTGTGGGAATTATTTCAAAATTATTTCTGATTTGCAGGGTTCATATTTGTCCTACATCCAGTTTTTTGCAAAAGTTCTTGTGAAATTAACACATTTTTAATCTTTTTTAAATCTAAATCATATTCAGAATTGCTATTTTCTCTCACCAAAAATGGTTTATTGTGAAAAAAAACTTTGATAAAACTGTTCTGGAAACATGTGAAAAACAGAACATTTCAAAATCGTCAACAAGTTTTTACTAAATGTTTCATGGTATAAAAAAAAGGGTATTTTGCCAACAGAAAAAAAATGAAATGAAATGAGAAAAAAATCCACTCCCCCCCTCTATATTCTGACCACTGTGCTCAGGAAGAGCAGATTCCTATAAAATGGTGAGAGCTCTGTTGGGAGTTGAGGATTCTTTGCACTTTGCAAGGAATGAGTAGGCATTCTTGTGAGGTACAGACTATCCTTAATGACCCCTAATATTAATAGGGGTTGAGAGTTCTGAGTACTTTGCAGAATGGAGGCAATGCTTTTACCAGTATATAATTATGCAGGAACTGTACAGGGCTGCCACACAATGTATGCACCACTTAAGTCCCATTTAAGTCCTAATTGTGGCAGCTGAAACAAAAACATTTGTTTACACAAAACAAAATTCCCACAAAGCAACCTCCTTACATTCTTCCATGACACTTTCCAGTTATAATGGTCACCAGCCAGCCATTTGTTTTTGTTATTACCTTGTCCTTTGTTGTAAAAGTCTTTGATAGAATGCAAGCCCTTTCAGACAGGCAACACATTATTTCTTTGACACAGCTCTCCAGTGAAGGGCCAGAAATCAATAATCAGACAGGCCCAAAGTCCAGAGTCTGGTCAAAGACTGAGGCTCAGACATGTAAACAGGACAACTATGAGGTAATTTTGTTTTTTAGGATGATTAGCAGAACCCAGGTGCAAGCAAATAATTGGGGCATTTATCTTCAACTGCAAATAGACCACATGGTTATGTGAGGTCCAGCCTTTGAAACCTTAGGGGCACTTCTCTTCAAGGGAAGATAATGATGGATTTCTCGCATGAGAATCCAGGGTCCTAGATAGTCCAAGGCCAGGCACAAGATAATGAGGCCCTTCCTATTACTCCCTCCACAGATGTCAGTGTCTGGTTCTCAAACACAAAGCAACTTTATAACTTTATGTCTTTTAATGCTTTGTTCCATTTCCAGATAGATAGATAGATATACCTAATGGACAACCAAGGAAGCTGCTCCATTCCTATGGATCCCAAATCAGGATTCAACATATCTACATATTTTTATAATTAACTAACACACTTACATTGTTATATAGATTGTTTAAAGGAAAACATTTGTTTACTAATCACATATGTTAACCTGAAACTATGGGCGGAGACATGATGTAACCTCTTGACCATTGGCTTCTGTGTTATCTTGTCTTGCTGGTTGAGCTTATCTGGGGCTCAGAACTGCCCCGATTTCTTCCCTCCGCCCATGGTAAAATTCAATATAACCTGCTGTAATTAAATGATTGACAGTATCTCTATGCCACAAGCAAAGTGACACTCTGCCAGCGCTGAACATAATAAACCCACGTGCTTGATTCTACATGGTGTCCGTTTTCATTCCTTCACCAGTATGAAGCATGTGCACTCCAAAATTAAAGGAAATAACGTATTACTATTGTTAGAGTATTGGTACTAGTAGTAGCATCTAGAGACCTCATCCAAGTTGGGGCCTTAGCATGCTAGGCATCGTAAACTAGTACATGGCAGCGCCTACCTCTCAACTTTGACCAAGCACTGATTTTAAAGGGATAATCTAAAATACCTGATCTAATCCACATAATCCATTTGTAAGCAGGGTCTGAATGAACTATCCACTGACAGCTAGTTCGGGAGTGGGAGAGACTTCATGTAAATACAGTTTGCTCCTGAACACACCTACTCTGCCTAGGTATCTAGCAGACAATAGTTGTGTAGCTCCAAGTGATCAGCTTTGGTTGGTGTTGGGTTACAAATCACTGTAGTACTGAATGCAGGGATAGGGAAATGTTTTATCTTCATTGTACGACTAAAGGGGAGCAGAACTGTGCTGAGCTTGTCCTGATTGAGTGGTCACTCTCAGCTGAAAGGAACTCTCTAAGCTAGGAGCTAAAATGCCAGACCCCTGTGAAAGTAAGAGGGGTGGGAACAGGTCCTGTGGACTCTCCCCAGGGGTCCCCAGTCTGGTTTAACCTGTTGCTCTCCACTGTTCAAAGACAGAACTAAATAGGCGTCATTAGGAGACTTTTGTTATGTTAAAGTGCTCACATGAGAGCTGAATTGACTTGAGATGGGGCAGTGTTTCTGCCCAGTCTGCAAAGAGCTGAAAATCACTAAGGGCAGGTCTTCACTACCCGCCGGATCGGCGGGTAGCAATCGATCTATCGGGGATCGATTTTTTGCGTCTCGTTAAGACGCGATTAATCGATCCCCGATCGCGCTCCCCGTCAGCGCCGGCAATCCACCTCATCGAAAGGCGGAAGCGGAGTCGACGGGGGAGCGGCAGCGATCGACTCGCCACCGTCCTCATCGCCAGGTAAGTCGATTACGATACGCCGACTTCAGCTACGCTATTCACGTAGCTGAAGTTGCGTATCGTAGATCGACCCCCTCCCCTAGTGTAGCCCTGGACTAAGAGACTTATGCACAGAGGTCACAGTGGAGAGGCAGGTGGCAGCAGAAGGTGACGGACAGTCAGCAGGCGAACAAGCAGCTGGCGGGATGGCCAGTGGAGATGAAGTGCGCAGATGGCAGAGCAAGCAAGGTGCCTTCTTCCCCGGGTGGGAGGTGAACTCATACAGATACACCTCTGAACCTGGGTTCTCATGGACCAAGGACAACCACTGGGAGTGGGGTATGGTGAGGGAGCAGAGAGGGGCACAGAAAAGGAACTGTTGGTTGTAGAATTCAAGAACATGAGGCGAAAGGTACTGCCCCACACACTCTGGGGTGGGTGTCCTGTTCATAGTTTTCTGATTATGAATCCTGCTTGTGACATTTTCCCTAATTAATGTTGGGTGACTTCCCTCCTTTCATTAACATTTTTTTTTCTACGCTCAGACTTTGTGTTTGCGAGAGGGGAAGTATTGCCTCTCAGAAACGCCCAGGGGCAGTGTGTAATTGAGATGCAGGTGACACAAAAGCAAGACAGTTCGCTGATTACACTGGCAAAGTAAGCATGGCTGAGGTTAGAAACAAATGGTTACTTAGACCTGTTGAAGAGAAGAAGTGGTCCTCCCACCAATACATTTCCAATAAAAGTGAAAAATAGACTTGGACATACTAATGACCTGGGAACAATGAAATATTTTAACTGGAACTTCATACTAGTCCATGGCATCAATGATAAGCTCTACTGACATTTAAAATGCATTGCAGAAATAGTGGGAAAATATCTTTTTGCTGCAGACATAAGTCCTGGGAGTTGGGACAATGCCTCACTAATGATGAACAAGCATAAGAAGTCTCAAAATGTTCTCGGTGAAATCTGAATGATGGTTGTGAAGCTGGATTAGACAGTCAACTGGTCCCCAAAGGGTTAAACCTGCAATTTGAGCCCTTAGAGCTTTATTGGGTATCTCCGCTAGCACACAATGAGAGGAGCAGCTCAGGGAAGATAGGAAAGTGCAGATGCCTCTCAGATGACTACGTCTATTGCTACAGTAGAGGAGTGGCTGTTGGGATTTGGCATGGACTTTGCCATTTTTTCTGACAATGCAGACACTGTGGAAAGTGAATCTGGTCCAACAGAAAGACAACAGACAGCCAGAGGTCACAATTTATGTGAAGCCGGAAAAAAAAGCCAGAGGCAGGTCATTTTCAGTTAGTGAAAAAGAACCTGCTGTATGTGCCATTATTTCTACATTTGACAATATGCTACTGCAGCAAGATGACTCCAGGAATGATAAAGTACATAAACTACAGCCAGCATTGATGAAACTATCTAATAGAGATAGAGTTTGGATGTTTGATGATCCCCTTAGTGATCACTCAGGGAAGGGATGGCTTCTCTGTCATTGGGGCCACAACAGAAGATTCAGACAGTGTGATGCAGCAACATTTACTGGGTTTTCAGCATGTCAGATAATTTGAGAAGCAAGGCTTTAAGAGATGGCATAAAGTTGCCAGATTATTGCCGAGGTAAAGGGATTTTTATCCGAAGAGTCTGGCACAAGAGACTCATTATGCACTTGAGTTGTGCTTTGCTCAGTAAAAGTAGAAATTCAACATATGAAATCTAAAAATCTCCTGGAGAAATTGCCTGCTGTCACCACAAAGAGAAGAAATAATTAACTGTTCGTGGACTCATTTGCTTCAAGCTTCTACTGTTTTATGTCTCCCTTGTATCTTCAAGAGAATGAAGCACTGAAAAGTTTTGTCAACAGGTATCACAGAGCTGATGGAGCTAGCCACTGAGAAACCACAGTTCAGGCTGCTGTCATACTTATCAGAATATATTTTCTTTCCCACACTCTAATGCTTTCTGTAAAAGCTTATTCAGCATGGTCATAAAAACTCCACTTAGGTTCACATTTCATTGTAGAAGATCAATCAGTAGAAGGACATGCTACAATTGGTGCATATGCTAATCACAATGGCATCAGAAACCATCTCTGTGCAGTGATGGTATAAAAAAAAATCAATGTATTCAAGAATGCACTGTGCAAAGAGGGAGTCACCTTCTAGTGATCTAATTCAAAAGGCCAAGTCAGCAACATAGAGGAGTCTGACGATGGCAGGGAAGGAATGGAGTATAATTAAAATGCTGTCTTATTGAGTGTGCTCCATCTATGTGAGCAAGACAGCACTTTACAATTCATCTTCGTTTTATTGACAATAACATAACAATGTACCTATTATCTATGTATAGAGCAGTTCATATGAGGTTTTTGATCCTTGTTTTAAATCTGAAGAGTACCCATATTGCTTTCCTGTCAGATAGGAGAGAATGCGAAAATTTAAAGGGCTTTATTTTTCTGCTGATTTGAATGTTAGACGTTACATACAATTTCAGCAATCATTGTAAAAGCATCACAGGCTATGCTTAATAGCATCTCTTAAAGCAAAGGTCCATATTGTGCAGTCACTTAAACAGTGAAAAAACTTGTGCAACTGAGAACAGAATTAGGCCCATATGTGCATATACACAGAACACATTTAATTTCACTGCAATATCATGAGCTGAATCTCTTGTAAAACATTATGCCTAACAAAAAAAGAAAAAATTGTTTAAACAAAAATGACAGGAAATTCACATAGTCGAGGTACTCATAGGATGAAATCAAAGCTTCAGTATAAAAATGGTTTAAACAGTGGATAATCTCGATTCAGACCCATACTGCACAAAGGATTGAAATGTACTCTTATCAGAGGGCCAGAACAAAGCATATGGACCACATAAGTGCTATATTTAGAGGGACGAAAGTTCATACCTCACTGTGGCAAATAAGAAGCAAGAGGAGTGAGCACTGATCACACAACTTGGCTGCAGGCATTGTTCAGATGAAGATTTTTTTTTTTTTTTTTGCATGCCTGGATTAACCAAGCAGCAGCACATACAAAAAAAAAAAAAAAAAAAAAAAAAGAAACAGAGGCCTGATCCTGCAAGGTGCAAAGCACCTCCTGGGAGATGAGCAACACCATACATTCCCATTGATTTGAATGGTAGTTAAATTAAGCTTGTGCATAAGTGCTTTGCTGAATTGGGGACCTAAATCTTTCAACATTATCCATCTTTTTAAATATTTTCTGACTGAAGAGTGGAAAGGGGATACACTCCACATGAAAATTAATCCATTGAATTTAATAGCCTTCAGTAGGAAGCTCAGTAACCTATTAACAAGCCCCTGGCCATCTAGTCTCTCTGGGGGAGGGAGCGGAAGCCACACTCTTTAAACGGAAGTGTAAGTTTTCTCAAATATGTGATGAAGAGCAAAATATGTAACTTAAAATTTAACATCCATTTAACAGTTGAGACCAGCAACAAAAAATCTCTTACAAAAAAAGCCCACTAAGTTTGTTCACTACCTGTTTCCTGTCACCATTTTGAAAACGTGTTTCTTTACATTTGTAGCACAGGATTTGTATTGATCTGAATCACTTCCCTTAAAGTTATGACACAGTATGTGGCATTAACGCTCTATAATTTGAAGCAGACACACATACTTGTTGCATTCATGCTGGGGTTTTTTGCATCTTTCATCAGTCACATTAGCTCTTTTTTTTGCTATGGATTTCACACTTTTTCAATGCTTAGCATCTAATCCACGCATAAATCCAATTGTTATCTAAG
Source organism: Macrochelys suwanniensis (assembly GCA_033296515.1). NCBI lineage: Eukaryota > Metazoa > Chordata > Testudines > Chelydridae > Macrochelys > Macrochelys suwanniensis. The sequence continues at coordinate 48,098,328 of CM065780.1, forward strand.
ATTTCCTGTCTATTCTGCCACGCATAGTGCAGAAAATTTCCCTTTAAGAACTGATTTGATGTAAAGTAGGGCATTAAAATAGATATCCCAGAATCAAAATGCCTGTGTCTGTATATATATTTTAGCACCTTAAAGGCCATGTATTCTCTTCCGCAAGAGTAGTTGTTTGCAGGCAAACTTCTGCAATACTTACTGCCCCCTTAGGTGAAATTCACACTAATGCAAAGGCCCAGCAAAAGCCCCTTCTTAACACTTATCTTGGAGGTGGGATTGCCCATCAGTGGACTGGCCTCACAGGTGCTTGCATGGTGGATTTGACCTACTGTGTGGCCACTCAGAAATGGCACAAGACTAGTTTTCCTATGTACAAGGTCATTTTAGAGGCAGACCACAAGTTGGTCAGGGAAGAAGTTGTAGATCTGCATTTACACAGATTCGTTGGCTTTTTTGACACCTCCCCAAATGACAGTGAGAAGTTGTAGCTGTTATTCTAGCCCATGAGATGGAAAAAGCAGAAGCAGGGGGGATTGTGCACCAGTCCCATACCCTGGCTTTGGTTTGGAGGATGAGTTTGACCTCCCAAACCTCTTCATGCTTCCTCCGCAAACAACCCAGAAATTTAGGGCCTGGTTTTCTATTCTGGTACACTAAATTATATCAATTTCAGTGTTGCTATAACCTGCTGTAAAAGAGTAGAGATCAGGTCCTCAGTCATTCTGTGTATGGACTGAATTTCACCCAGTGAGTAGTTTCTTACTACATGTGTAGTCCTAAGCATTTTAGTGCAAATACTTATTAAGGTACTATGGAACGCAGCATGAGTAAGTGTGGCAGAATTCAGCCTAATTGAAACACAGCGGTGCTAACACCACTCAGAAAAGGCAGGTGAAGAGAAAGGCACTCATCCTTCCCAGACAACCTATATTCTTCTGAACCTCCTTGGCTCGATCCCTGCATGTCAGAGATGTAGACAGTTAAAATAGCTTTTGACTAAATGCATCAACCACTGTTGTGTAACATCACTCTGGTTGACTGACAGTACATAGCTAGTGAAATCCAAGAGAGAAATAATCATGAAGTTCATCCCCTGGAACTGCAGGATTCTTTGTTTATTAGCACTAAATAGTACTATGTTTCATGTATAATTCCTTTTTCCATTCATAGAAATACAGGGGATAGAAAAGACCTATCTATCTGGGTCATCTAGTGAACACCACTGCCAGTGCATGATTGTTTCTTATTATATCATTTCCGCTGCACTGGGACTGTTTTTCTTTCCCCAAATACACTGATTTCTCCCCTTGATCTTTTTTTTTTATTGTGCTCTTTTCTTATTTTCTTTGATTCTCTCCTTGACTTGTTTTTCTAAGTCATTTTTTACCTTGCTGCTTTCTGCATTTACTGTAGTCCTACCCATGTTTTATTAATAAATCTCTCATCATCATTTATCCTCCTGAGTAGCTACACTTTCCTTTCCAGCTATCCCACCTGCTCTATAAGATTTCTAATTGTTAAACATCCATCACACAGAAATTTCTAGTTTTCCCATTGTTCACAAATGCATACATGGTGCAGAGCTGACAGGCTGGCTCATTTAAGAAAACCTTGTACAGAAAGGTCAAACAGAAAACAATTCTTCCAGGTATAACCAGAACAAAAACTACTTCTACCATACAAGGCACAACAGAAGACTGCTTGGGGAACAAAATATCAAAGGCAGCAAATATTTAGTAACTGCTTAGTTTGTGATTGATTTTGGGCTGGGAGGGGCAGCCATTTTACAGCTTGTGATTGGGAAGGAAAGCCCTGGAAATTATACTATACAATACACATCTTTTGAATGACCAAATATTAGACCACATACAATACATACAGAAGGCCTGTAGATTTGTCTCTTCCACACTGAAAATGTCATTGGACCTCTCTGTTCTTGTCCTGCCAGTTAAATGTGTTCCTATGAGTGACTGAAGCCATTATTGTAAGATTGATATGAGTCAGTCAGAGGAGCTCTACTTTTGTTAAATATGGGACCAACATTGATTTTTAAAAATTGAATGTAATACATGTGATTATGAGGGTTTATTTTCTTTGAAGACCTAGGTCCTTCCACCTAAAGCTGCCCAGCAAACATAATAGGCAAACAACCATCACATCAAAATATTATGGCACATTGTCAAAAACCAAGTGGCAGATTCTCTCCTGCACCAAAAGGCACTCTGTTCTGCTGAAATGGCCAGCCTGGAAAAGTTCTGCCACTCGCTTAGGATCCTTTATAGATCCCATGCCACTAGACGTTTGTTGTGACAGAGCTCTGTTCCACCACATCTCCCCCCAGTCCCCAACATGCTGCCTCCTTCCCCTGATAGCCCCATTACACTGGGAGAAAAGGAGGGAGACCCAGACCCCAGTTGTGGTGTACACACGGCCAGAAAGGAGATCTCCTCTGACAAGGGAATTCTCTGCTGGACATTTGCAGCTGTTTGCGTTACATAATCCAGCTAGTGAAGCTGGTCCCAAGTGTCTCCAGCACTGAAAAAAAAATTCACCTGTATTTCAGGGAGTACATTATTCAATTTAGCATATGTATTTGTTATTGGCTCATTGGGTAAAAGGAGGCAGGGTAACTAATTTCAAGCTATAGGATTATGGTCCATAACCAAACAGGACTCATTCTACTTTCTTCCTTACTCTGGCAAAACTAAGGGAAATAAAAAGGTTAGAGCAGGGGTTCTCAGGGCTGGTTGTGACCCCTTTGGGGCTCATGAGGTGGTTACATGGGGGATGTGAGCACTGTTCGCTCTAAGCTGTGCGCGTGTGCGCGCGCGCACAGATCCTAAACCCTGTGCACACGGCAAAACACCGCGCACACAAAAATTTGCACAGAAGCACAACAAGTTACATAGAAGAAATTTGGTGCACACACGGCCTGTCAAAAATTTGCACAGAAGAAAATTTTTGCGCACACGGCCTGTCAAAAATTAGAGGGAACATTGGTTGTGAGCTATCAGCCCCATGTGGCTAACAGGCCCGAGCCCCGTTCAATTAAATTAATATTACATTAAATTAACACAGACATCTCATTTTTAATTTCTAAGGGTGTGTGTGGGGGGGGGTCACACTCAGAGGCTTGCTGTGTGAAAGAGGTCAACAATGGAAAAGTTTGAGAATCACTGCATTAGCGCCTGTTCAGTTTGGAAATGTAGACTAACCATTGCCACTCAAAGTCACAGGATGACTAAAAACTTCTAGCGATGCCAGCAGACACTCTATATCTGTCTTTTTTCTTTCCCCTTAGTAAAAGAAAAAACACTTAGGCTATGTCTACACTACACAGCTTTTAGCGACATGGCTGTGTTGCTACAGCCATGCCGTTAAAAGTCGTGCAGTGTAGCTGCTGTTTGTCGCCTCTCCTGCCAACAGAAAACTTCCACCCCCAATGAGCAGCGTTTGCGTTGTCGGCAGGAGAGCACTCCTGCCGACAACGCACTGTTCACACTGGCACTTGTTGCACCAAACTTTTGTCTTTTTTTGGCGGGGGAAGGTGTTTAATGCCTCTGAAAGACAAAGTTGCGTCATTCAATTGCCAGTGTAGACATAGCCTTAGTACCAATGGTGACAGTAAAAGTATCTGAAATATGGTTAAGGATGTAAATATTTCAGCCACCACCAGAGAAGGAAACCCAAGCAACTAACAGACAAGTCTAATGCCTTGTCTACTCTTACAACAGCATGTAGAGTACAGGCACTACACGTGTAGCTACATGCCACAGTGAAAGCAGGCTGCATCCACACACGTCACTGTGACATGCAGCTACATGTGGTAGTGAAAGACTCTGGCAGGAGGGAGGCAGTGGGGAAAGAATCCAGCTGGAGCCTTTTCCTGCTGTCTCCTCCCTGACAGAATCTTTCTCTGCTGCTGGAACCTGTCACTGCAACAGCAAAAGGATCTAAGAGAGGGGAGACAGCAGAGGCCTCCTGGGGTCTTTCCCCACTGCCTCCTCCCTCCCAAAGTCTTCCCATCCCCATCTGTCTTCCCCTCCCCCTTCACTGCAGCAGGGAAGGCAGTGAAACACTGCGCTGCTAAAAACAGCAGTGTAATTGTGTGAGGCGCTGCTTGGACTTGTAGAGATCCATGTAGAGTATATAACCTGAGGATTCAGGCATGTAGGGCACTATACTCTACTCACCTAAGCCGTGCTTCACCATCTACCCTGCTGTTTATACCCATGCTAGCTGGGTATGCAGTGTCTGTACACTACATGCCATCATAGGTGTAGATGTACCTTAAGTGAATTTGTAGATGAGGTGAGAACATTTTGCTGAAGGAATTTTTTTATAAATACCACATGAACCTTTTGGGATGCATCTTTCTGACAGTGTCTGGTTCTCCAGTTCATTTTGCATTAGTTCTGTTCTTAGAATCAGCTCAACAATCAGGGAAGTTGGTTGTGTGGTGCTGATCTGGACCACTTTTTTTTATGTCTCTGTATATAGGAGGACACACAGCATAGTTGATTTTAAAGACAGAGAGATGCTATTGTATTTTTAAACTCTGTATAATAGAAAATACACTGTATAAAAGAACTCTGTATAATAGAAATAGTTTAAACTGTATAAAAGAAAAAATAAACCATTATCTACTATGCAAAAAATTCTCATGTAACTATTATGTAGTCCTTCTGATCAGACTTCTCCAACATCCCTTTTGTCTATTTCTCATCCATTACTAGAGATTTATAAATGGAGATATGCCAGTCTCCTAGAACTGGAAGGACCTTTCAAGGTCATCAAGTCCAGTCCCCTGCCTTCACTAGCAGTACCAAGTACTGCCCCAGATCCCTAAATGGCCCCCTCAAGGATTGAACTCACAACCCTGGGTTTAGTAGGCCAATGCTCAAACCACTGATCTATCCCTCCCCCCTTCCAAGAAATCATCAAGAAAATTTCAGTTTGGAACAAAAAAAATTAGTTTTTGAAAACCAAACATTTTAGTTTTTCATTGAAACCCAGAACTCTATCATGGGAAACTTAGAAAATGCAATTTTATATACGTTTCCAGGAAAATTTATTTGCATTTTTGAGCAGCTGTAGACACACATTGTCCTAAGCCTAGACTGTGAAGTCTTGTGGGACAAAGACTGTGGTTGTATTACTGGTTTGCGCATAGCCTAATACGATGAGGTTCTGATCTTTGATTAGGACTCCTAGACACTACAAGAATTCAAATAGATCATAAAATAACTACTTTTTTTCACTTTAGATGACAACTTGCATGTTTGTTTTCCCAGACTTCAGGTGGGATATTCAGTATGGGCCCCAATTCAGCCATCCTTATTCACTTGAGTAGCACCTTACTCACATTTTCTGCCTTGCTTCACAGGCGTATGTGCCAATCACATGTATTAAGTTCAGCAGAACATTTAAGAAATAAATGTTCTGTTTATTTTTTTCAGTGCTCATTTTTTAGTCTTTTCTTTGGAATGTGTTTTATGTACTGTCTAAGGAGTGTTGTTTGCATGGTACCAGTTTTAAAATCTTTACAGAATAGGTTACACAAGTTTGTGATGTATCTTATTTATAAACTGAACTTATGAAGAGTTAATTATAAATGGAATTCTCAGCGTTCAGCTGCTTTGATTAGAACAAAATTATCATTCTTATTTAGGCAGAGCTCCCATTCAAGACTCAACCCCTATTCAGCGAAGCATTTAAGCACACACAAGCTTCAGCATATGCTTAAGAGCTTTTGAAAAGCTAGAAGAGGTCATTTCAGTAACACCTCCCATAATACTCTGACAGAACTTTTTATCTCTTCCTATTTTAAACATTACATACCCCCAACTTTACAGGATCCCATGACCCTGAGCCATGGAGCAGCAAGTACAGAATGACAAAATCCTTACACTCCATTGGCATGGCATTTAATTTTGTGTACTGCCAACATACACTGAAGGCTGTGGGTAGGATTTAATATTATGAAAGATGTCAGGAAGCAGCCAGCTAGCTATGGCCACATAATTCAGAGGAAGAGGAGCAAGGACAGCTCTTTAAAACCAGTTAATAAAATAGTGTTCAAAGAACATTTATACGTTTGGTATCATTTAAAGGAGTCTTAAAGAATTGCCTCTCCTCCCAACCATTCCAATGTCCCAATCAAGACAGTATTTGAGACAGGGTGTGGAGAGAAAAAAATGGCTTTTGCAAAGGCTGTTTATTGCTTTAATTGTTTAAAAGCTTTTTAAAAAGCAGATTTTCCCTCTCCCTAGGCACCAACAAAAACAGCATTACAGGGGAACTGTTCCCTAGAACGCTTTTTAAATAATTGTGCTAAGAAATATAGTAACATCAAAAGCTAGAACTCCTGAAATTTTGCAGCTACAGTAACTCCAGGCAGTGACAAGTAGCTGTCCCTGCATCTTGCTGAAGAATTTGGCTCTGTTTATATTCTTATTCCCTAAATTACAAACATTGTTTCTATAAACAAGACAGCTGCTTTTCTTATAATGCAACTGCCAATTTCCCCACATCTTTTTAGGCAATACTGCATATCTCCTCTGGTCTTATACCAGCCAGTTCACTTTGGTCTAATCCAGCCCACAGGCAACAGAAGGGCAGATTTTCTCCTTAGCTACCAGGTGCACAAACACAATGACATGAGAGCAGGAGACAATCTGAAGTTGTATTGTTTTTCTACAGGTCCCCATTCAATAATCACTGGAGATATAAAAAAAGAGTTTTCTTCCCTCATCACTATCACAGCCTGATATAAGTCTTCCCTGGCCCTCAGGAGGTCACAACTTTTTTTATCATAAATCAAGGGCACCACACAAAATTGGGTTAATGTCTAGCAGTGAAGGCTGCAAAAAATTTTTAGAGACGGAGCTAAACTGATTTATACAGATAATAGTGTGTTCACCATCAGTCCACCTATCATGCCTGTCAGTTAGTATGCTGATCCATGGTTTTGTTTGTTTGTTTCCTCCATTAAATTACCTTTTACCTTCCTCCCACTTATTACATTGTAGTTGCATCCTAGGAAGCCCCATGTTTCTGTTTTACAAGAACGACGACTTTTTTCAGTCACTCAGTTCTGTTATTCAGGACAACTCAATTCCACATAGAATTCTAAACGTTCTGACTCAAATGTCAATTAAAACTGTGCTGACATACTCACATTTTTAAATTGCATAAATGACTCTTAGTTTGCCCTCTTCCCTCTGTATTGAAAATGATTAAGTAAAAAATAAATTAAACCAAATTCTTTATTTGCAGGAGTGGAAAGCATCCTCATCCATCTGTTGACCACAGTAATTCAACTTTCACAAATTTAGGACAATTGGACTATTCAAACTCCAGGGGAAAAGAGATCCTTTAAGTGGTCTGTGGCACAAGACATCATACACTCATGGTGAAATTCATCCCTTTGTAGTGTGTCAGCACAAGGCCTGTGTACAACTTAAATTCTACTAAAGCCCTCAAAATAGAACTTAAATGGGGCTTAGATGGTGACTAGACTGTGCTTGCCCTTAGCAAGGGGTGAATTTCAACCTCAGAAAATATTAACGTCAAGATACGAGCTGAAGCAATTTTTAGTGCTAGAAACTAGCAAAAATAGTGAACAAAGAAAGAGTGGTACCCATGGCAATGGGCATTAATATACATGAAAGAGAGAAATTGTAAATATATTGGATTGCAAAGCAGAAAACAAGATTGAGACAAGAGCCACTGGAGCAGCCAGGAAAACCACTTTCAGTAAGACAAGATTAAATTTCAGCAGCTCCCCAACTTAACTTTTGGAAGCCTGTAGAGAACATCAAGTATTCATTACAGTGGGGGAGTCTTCCATATGGCAATTCCCATCAGTATAACCTGCTTCCTGCAGAGTGGCCTGGGGGAGAGTGAGAGAGAGGGGAGAGTGGAGGGGGGGGGGAGAGGAAGGAGGCAAACTTTAAGCTTTGCAAGTGTCTCCAAGGATTTTTACCTGAAGTAACCTACAAACCATTTCCAACCCAAATCTGACGCATTTAATTTCTCATTCTGCCTCAGGAAAGAATAATATTACTCTGCAGGAGATTAGAAATCGCCTATTCAGAAAATTCAAACTCTTATTGCAAAGAGTCCTAAAAAGATCCAGAATGACTGAAAGTAGTACTTGACTGTAGTTACAGTAGTTTCTCCTCTGTAGATCCTCTTTTTATTACTCTGAAAAAGCCCTTCCCTTTAGACATAATCCTCTTCCATCTCTTGTTACACTCAACTTGTGATGCTCACCAATTATAAGAACCTTCCCCCAAATCACTCTAAGTATTCATCTATTTATTTGCATATCAAAAGAATCAATCATATTTTCTATAATATTTAAAATAGGGAGGAAACGGACTTTACAAAAGGACAGCAAAGGTAAGGGAAACACCCAAGTGTTTCCATGCCCCAATAAATGGAATTAAATGTCTAAAGTGACATCTTCTAAAAGGCACAGCACAATCTCACGGGCAGGGGAGCTAAGGTAGCTTTAAGCCGTCTTTGTGTCCTCCTGATCCTGGGCTGCTCCAGGGGCTGGAGAGGCCCCTATTATAACAGACAGCACTGGAGGTCTGTCTAAGTCCCTCCTGGAAACCTCTGTGGGCTACCTTATAGTCCATAGTGCTTCTTAGAATCTCAGCAGACTGCAGACCACACCCACCCCACCCTGCACTCCCCATGGGGGGCACAGGGAGCCAGGCCCGCGGGAAGGCGGGCACGCCGCCGCCCAGCATGGAGTCGGGCCCGCCGCGGCCAGGCTGCGCGGGCCTCGGGGGGCTGAGCCGCCGCTGTGGTGGGAGCAGGGGGTTAGCATGGGATTGCATGCACCAGCCCTGATCCCAATGTACACCTTCTGTCTCCAGCCCCACCCATGGCACAACCCTAAACCAGAGCCCTCAAGAAAGTCCTCAGAGGAGTTTTTTTTCCTCAGTTCCTGTGCTGGAGAAAGTCCTCTTCCAGTTGAAACCAGGGAATTTAGGGTCCCTTTACACCACTCCAGCCTTTTCACCTCATACTACAGGGGCTGGAGCAGGTGCTAGAAGCTTAGCTCTAAGTCCTGATTTGCAGATCCTGGCACATGCAAAGGTATGCGTTCACATGCCTGTGTGCACTCCTGTAGGGTTCAATCCTGCAAACACTTATCCACATAAGTAACTTTACTTAGGCTATTAGCCACCGGTAACTCCCAGTCCACAGTGAAGAGGAGAGATCTACACAGTGATTTCCCCACTGTATTGAGATCTGTGAGGCATGAGCTGGGCCTTATTAAAACTGGGTTCTGCATGTCTCCAATTCAAAATACATATATTTCAGTAAACTATAAAACTGAAATGCTAATGCAGAAAAATTACATATTTACATAACATTTAGGCATCTTGTCCCCAATTTCCATTTCTTTCATACCCCAAATTCTCGTTTGGGATGCACGTGGAATTGTTGAATCAAGGCTTGACTTATCATACTGAACATTGGATTTAATTCACCTTACTGACCTCACCTATTGGATAGGAAGACGTTAGCAGTTAAATTTAAAAAAACAAACAAACAAAACCTATCTCCGTGGTTTCATTTTCCATTTAAACCAAAAAAAGCCACTACCTGCTGACATATACTAACTTATCTTTTGTTCTTGTTTCACATAGTCTATGAAGGATTTCAAATACATTTAAAGTAATATATCAAAATATCAATTTAGATGCAACCCACTGATCTGTATCCATTGCACATCAGGGGCTCTAGCATCTCATCTCTTTTCTTCTTGACTTGTAATTATTTCTTCCTCAGCTCTTCTCTTCCCTCCCTCCTCAAAAGATTCTGTTGCCTCACCTATTTGCCTTGTAAACTCACTATTTGGTAATCTTTGAGACCGCCATGGGATCAACAGTTCATAGTACCTGTAATTTTGAGCTGTTCCTTAAAAAACAAACAAACACTAACAGCTTATGAACTGAAAAATCTTTTAAATTGAAGTCATCCTTCCAAAATGCCATTTTATAACAAAAGCACTAAAAATCAAAATTCCAGACTTAGCAGAGACGTGATGTGTGAAAAAGAGTATGTCTAATCAAAAACTATTAGCAGTCATTATAGCACTATATGTATTATATGTATAGTGCCAATACATACCAGTTGGTGAGGGCCCTTGATCACTAGGAAGTAAAATGAACCCATTTCACCTGGACCACTAAACAGTCTTTGAATGTTATGTATACTTATTATGTTTTCAAACAAAAATTCACATTGCAAAAATATCTGTACAATTTAGAAACTTTAGTGACATTGGTTCCTAGGTTGTTTTTTTCCTGCTCAGAAAGGCTGAGGGCATAGTTCTCGTTTATACTGTGGCCTCTTTACTCAGCTCTGTCAGCGTAATGGGACCTTAAAGTGGATGCCAATGCTGACAGCATGGTGGAAAGATGCCTTAATGTAAACGAGAATCAGGCCCCGAGAGGGGAACGGCGAAAAGGGAATATATGCCACTGACAATAAATCAATCACCAGTTTAATCTTACCTACAAAACACTAACTGCAGCTCCGGTTACACATGAATAATTTATCCACTAAAAGCTTCTATAGAATGCCATCTTGTTGTTGTTGGCTGTTAGCTTCCTATTTTGGCCTTTCAGCCAAGCTGCTCCTGCCATGCCTTAAAAAAAAATCTTTAATGTCCTCTATTCAAAATAATATACCTCTATTTTAAACATCATTCTTTTTTTTTAAGCTCTATTTTTCTAAGTAATTATACCACATTCACTACTGTGACCATAGAGTGTGATAATTCCAAAACAACCTACAATATGAATAACATCCACACACAAAAATCAAAGTTATGCCAGAAAATTTAAAAAGTAGGCCCCTTCTCAGAAGTGTGATATAAAAAAATATTAAAATTGATAGAAAGACTCAAACATAGACTAAAATATTATATTCACTTGTCAGATTTAACTTGGATCTTTTTAGTTAATTAAAACAGGTGAAAATTTTTCAAATCTTCATATCTCCTGAACACCTTGTTCAATTTGCCTCAATTTTTTTTTATATAAAGTGGCACAAAATCATGTATGTAAAATTTCATTTGGATTAGCTTAGTTTTAACAATTTTAGGGTCTTGGCATCAAAAATAAGGCTTATGGAAAGAGAAAACTAGCTTAAATCCTAAATGTGGAAAGACTAACCTCTCTCCATCCCTAAATACGGAGAGGATAACCTTGCTCCATAATGCAATAATACATCTAGAGAGAGCACATATAACAACACAGATAGCTATCATTTCCCAATCTCTATGTGGACCGCAAGTTTGAAATACTTATGGACAATAGTAGATAGTCAAATAATACAAGCTTGCAATAAGATAACTGTGGAAAATACTATTCTTAAATGTTATCCCTCTAAATGTAAATATATAACTAGGGAAGTAAGCGTCTTGCTCCATAACTGTAATGGAACTGCATGTGGAATATTCATTCTGATCCCTGTAGTTGATAAAGATATAGAAAATTGGAGAAAATATTAAGGAAACTAAAGGATGCAAGAATTTGAAGATAAAACATATGAACATAGACTTAACAACTAGAGAAACAGCACAGTGAAAAACTAGAAGAGAAAGTGGCTAAGGACCATCACTTTAAAGTTCAGGAATAGGTCAGACATTAATGGAGATGATGTAGTGAGTGAGGACACCTGAAAAAAGGAAAGGGTCAGACTGTATGACCCAAGAGATCTATTCTGCCTCCACACTGATTTTATGATGCATGAAGTATTGAATTAAAATTTTATTCCCTATAGTAATGAGAAGATCGATTTCACAGAATCAATTATTGCGTAAGTCTGTTTGTGAGGTGTGGTTGTCAATAGGGCTTAACCGCCTTAGGGTCTGTAGTGATGAGACTTTTTCAGTAACTTTTCCTTGCATTATTTATCTACTGAAGGCTAAAATTCACCCTTCTGCAGAGATACAACAGAAGGCCTATGTGGCACTTAAATCCTATTTTGAAGACTTAAGAGGGATGTAAGTGAAGCATAGACCTTGCCCCAACTCTCTGAATAATGATGAATTTCACCTTGAAGTGAGATCATCTCATCACCTGTTAAGGAGTATATTAAAATAAGCTACTTTGGTGTAAAAACTTGTCAAGTAATCCAGGAATATGTTTGCATCTCGGTTAGCACATTTCCATTAGAACTGGTTGAAAATATTCTGAGACTGTTTTTTCACTGGAAAATAGGGTTTGGTGGAATATAAATGTTTTCACAGGGAAAAAAATCATTGTGGAAGACATTTTATGAATTTTTTTAAGCAGTTTTTTTAGATGAAACACCTGAACTTCCCTCTGAAATGAGATTTTTTTTCTCTTAATTTTCAGAATTTTGTTTCAAAATTTCAGGGGTTTCTCCCCTCCCGCACTCCATTTTGGCAATTTTCCAACTTTTGCCAGTTGGAAAACTGTAACCAAAAACAGTGCTCATTTCAGAGTGATGAAAGTTGAGAAATGGGAAGAAATTATGGGCAAGTGAGTGGGGCAGGGAAACTTACCCACATTTTGAAAATGTCATGTGGCAAACCGGAATTTCTCCTCAGGAAAACTTCAAAAGGGGATATTATTTCTGCAAACATTTTCATCAGAAAAAGGTCCATTTTTCCAGCTACTTCTAATTACTATTGAAGTAGACAACAAAATCTGGACCTGTCTTCTCAATGGCCATGGAATCCCTAAAGCACAATAAAGGCACTACAAAGAACTGCAAAACTGAAAACTAGGAATAGCAGATTCAATCCGTCTGCTTACTGTGGAGCACAGGCCAACCAGTACTCCCCAATGAACTAGTGCAAAGGGAGGTTTTGAAGTGTCAAACCAAGGTGGGGTGAGAGTGGGGTGACAGGGCCCATGACTATGGATTTATCAGTCAATTCCACCTGGACATATAGGTGAAGAGCAGTAGCAATGGGAGCTATTCTGCTCTGCTCCGTGCATGGTTCCTTGTAAGATCATCATATAAAGGAAGATAGGCAATTCCAACTTCCTGCATGAATCCTGCTGAGGTGAGCAACTTGAATTTATATCTGTGGCACCAAAGGCATCATAAGCACTGACTCCATGGGTGCTCTGGGGCTGGAGCACCCACGGAGAAAAATTAGTGGGTGCAGAGCACCCACCGGAAGCTTCCCACTCCCCCGCCCCCAGCTTACCTCCACTCCGTCTCCTCCCCTGAGTGCGCCGCGGGGTCCTGCTTCTCCCTGCTCCCTGCCAGTGCTTGCGTGCGAAACAGCTGATTCGCGCGGCTGGGAGGGAGGCGGGGATTTCGGGAAGGGGACCAATAGGGGCAGGGAGGGGGCAGATTGGGGCCAGGACTTTGAGGAAGGGATTGGAATGGGGGGAGGGGAAAGGGGGGAGTTGGGGTGGGGGCAGGGGGGCGCAAGCAACCACCGGTGCCAGGGGAAGCTGGCGCCTCTGAAAGGCACCCCAGTGATTGGAGGCTAAATATGGGAAAATGCTAAATATTGTGCTGTCTCCATTTCTAGAGCTCCTATGTTGAGCCTATGTTTGGTAATATGGAGTTCTGGTGGTATCTAATCAAATAGGTTTTTTAAAATAAAATCTGTACATGCACCTAGTGTGTGGAGAATGAGAGAGTTATTATTTTATGACTACCAGGTGCACCTCTATTTACTTGTATGATATTATCCTGCCTGATTTCCAGGGGTTAAATCAAAGGACCCTGTTAGTGGGAAAATAAACAGGAAACAAAATGGAGGAAACAATAAGGTATAGTCTGGAGAATACCAAGGGTATTTGAGAAAATAGTTTTAATTGAGTAATACCCCCCTGCCTGACTCCAGTTAGGCGGCTCTTAAGGTTTATTCTTTCCAGACTGGAAGCTCAGATCAAAAGGTACTAAAAACTTAAAGAAGCTGCCCTAGGCAAGGAGGAGAAAGTGGGTTGTAATCAGTGGTCAGTAAACCAAGTATACCTAGACCACCTGACATGTGTTTCTCTAACCTGTTCTTCAAAACCTCTAGTGCAGGGCTGTAGCCATGGGTAGGCCACGGCCCACCCACTTAGCATCCAGGCCCACCCAAATCTGAGCCGGGGTGTAGTGCTGCCACAGCGGCCCAGAGTGTCACTTGGGTACCTGAAATCCAGGAGGGAGCTATGTGCCTGCCTGTCAGAAAGCTATGCTCCGGCAGCTCTGCCTTGCCATTTTCTGAATTGACTCATGTGCGTGCCCAGCTCGGCAGGTGAAGCCCTGTGTCTGGGGGAACCAAGGCTAGGAAGAGGATTTGGCATCAAGGGAACAGCTGAGCTAGCACAGTCTCTCATTGACCGTCCACCCAAAAGTCAGGGCTCACCCAAATTTCCACTCCTAGCTGTGCCACTGCTCTAGTGACAGGGATTCCACGATTTCATTGGAAGCCTATTCCAGTGTTTAACTATCCCTATAGTTAAAAAGTTTTACCTAATATCTAATCTAAATCTCCCTTGCTGCAGATTACGCTGATTACTTCTTGTCTCCCTTCCCTGGAGAACAATTGATCACAATGCTTTTTATAACAACCCTTAACATATTTGAAGACTTATCAGGTTTCCACCCCACTTAGTTTGCTTTTCTCAAGACTAAACATGCCTAGTTTTAATCTTTCTTCATAAGTCAGGTTTTCTAAATAATTTATTTTTATTGCCTTCCTGACTTATGATTTATGAGGAAAGATTAAAACTAGGCATGTTTAGTCTTGAGAAAAGCAAACAAAGTGGGGTGGGAAAAAATGCTGTGTAGAGCAGGACAATAACCTTCCATATTTTACATAAGACAACCTGTTAATACATTCCAGAATGATATTAGCCCTTTTTGCAACTGCACCACATTGTTTGTTCACATTCAGTTGGTGATCCACTATACCCCCAAATCCTTTACAGAAATACTACTGCCTACCCAGATATTCCCAGTTTTGTAGCAGTGCGTTTGATTTTTCCTTCCTAAGTGAAGTACTCTGAGCTTGTCTTTACTGAATTTCATCTTGTTGATTTCAGACCAATTCTCAATTTTATCAAGGTCATTTTGAATTCTAATGCAGTCCTCCTCCCAGTTTGACAATGACCCATTGATAACTACTCTTTGAGAACAGTTTTTCAATCAGTTGTGCACCCACCTCATATTAATTTCATCTAGAGCACATGTCCCTAGTTTGCTTATGAGAATGTCACATGGGACTGTGTCAAAAGCTGTACTAAAATCATGCTTACAGATTCCCTCCTGTCTAGTGGACCGGTAACCCAGTCAAAGATAAAATAATACTTTTCTTTAAATATGCTCTTTTTGAGTCTATCCCAAGTCAGGACTTCTCCCCAGCTTGCGAAGGACTCACTGCTGCACCTACTATCTTTTTAGGCAGGTCTCTTGTCCAGTTTCCCAGCTCACCCTTTACATTTTAGGCTGTCATTGTCTCTTCTCTCAGGGAATCTAGCAGTCCTGCAGTTTCCTTTTGTTCCCTTACTAAGGGTACGTCTATACTTACGCGTCCCGTTGGAGGAGTCCAATCGATCTTCTGGGTTTGATTTATCGCGTCTTGTCTAGACGCGATAAATCGAACCAGGAAGTGCTCCCCCGTCGACGCTTGTAATCCTGCTCCACGAACGGAGTAGGCGGAGTCGACGGGGGAGCCTGCGCGCCACGTGTGGATCCCGGGTAAGTACCTTTTCATTCGAACTAAGATAGTTCGACTTCAGCTACGTTATTCACGTAGCTGAAGTTGCGTATCTTAGTTCGAATTGGGGGGTTAGTGTAGACCAGCCCTAATTCTCTGACCCTTTACAGACCCAGGTGCAGCC
Source organism: Macrochelys suwanniensis (assembly GCA_033296515.1). NCBI lineage: Eukaryota > Metazoa > Chordata > Testudines > Chelydridae > Macrochelys > Macrochelys suwanniensis. The sequence goes on from CM065780.1 coordinate 48,114,176, forward strand.
CTGCCCGCCCCCCCTTTAATCGGCCCAGCTGGGAGCACCTGATCTGCCACAGAGCAGCTGAACCTCCTTCAGTTACAGGGCCCAGCCATCCTGTGATAGAGTTGCTTTAATCAGGTGCTGGCACCAGCTCCTGGCAGAAAAGGGCTTACAGTCACCAAAACCAATTGAGCATGTTGGGTTAACAAGGTTGGGAAAGAGGCTGCAGTCCAGAGATCTAGTATAAGACAGGTGGGAGTGCAGAGTTCCACCCACAGAGGGGTGAAAGTAGTGAAACCTCTCCCCAAAAAGGTGAACTTGAGAGGGACTAAAATGGGTCTAAAGTGCAGCTTGTCCTGTAACCATGACAGAACTTTGAGAAGGCAATCTTAAAAAACAGAAAAAAATAAAATAAAGCTAATCACAGTGACCTTGACAAAGGCACTGTTTCCCAAGTAGTTAGCTTTGCTGATGATATTCCATTGTGTGAGAGGCTAAGGGAGAATGCAGATGGGTTGGAGCAGTTACAGAATAACAGAATTCAAAATGATTGGGGCATATTTAGGCTCAAAAGCTGATAAGTGCACATGTAGTTCAGGATAGCAAAATGAGATTAAAGACTAAATGTAGCTAAATATAAAGGCAATGGCCTAGAAATAAGTCTCAGATTACCAAATACTGGCTCAGAAAATGAATAGACAGTAATCATAGAAAATACACTACCACCAATCTGCATAATATTTAAAAGCAGTAAAATAGGTTTAGAGCTTATTTACTGCAGTATTAAATATAGGGTTAAGTCAGTTTGTAAAGCGCTATTAGGACCCCATTTGCAACACTGGATTCATTCCTGAACACACTACAGGAAAAAAACATTGCAGCTGAGCTAAGAAAGGCGCAGTAGAGAGCCCCCAAAACAATTCAGGGTTTGGGGATACATAAAATGAAGAAACAACCAGTCAGCCTTATGAATGCAGCTTGAACAACCAACAGAGATGAATGTCTGTTTCAATTCCTGTAGAATTAGCTAAGGTACAAGTGGGTGCAGATGTTCTTGAAGAGATTTTCCCTTCCTGTCTAGCATCCTGCCTTTGACAGGGTGCGTATGTCTCTTCCAGCACTACCTGAAGGATATTTCCTAATGCTTCCTTTTCTAGTTAAATATTAAAGCCCCTTTGCAATCATCCCAAAATGATGAGACAAAGTCCATGTCAGATGCTTGGGAAAAGGTTACCTTATTTGACATCAAAGGAAACTCTCCTCAGATGTCATATGAAATGGCTCTCTTATGGAGGACATTTGAACTCAGCCTCCATGTTGGAGATGAATAAGCAGAGATTATCCATAATGTGATAAACTGGAGAGGAATCGCTCTTGAGATGAAGATTGGGCTAAACCTGGTTTTCTAGTCCTGTCACGAGGAAATGTATCTTGATACCAGTGTTCTGACCAATTACCATCCAATCTTTAATCTGCCTTTTTTAGGAAATCTTGTGGAGCAGGAGACAGGCCAACTCAAGCAGCAGCTAAGATCCTCCATGGTTTTTCCACTCCAGTCACTCAAGCTCCAAACCTGTTTTTCCCCACATCAATTAATTATCTAAAACCTTAGTAAAGCCAGAGGAAACTCTAAACATAATGAAAACTAAACTAAAACTAGACACCCCAGTTTTCCTGAAAATCAGTTCAATGCCTTTTCTGCAACTCTACTGATCAGTGTAAGTGATATGATGATACATCCTTCCAAAAATCTAGAAAGTTCCTGGCATACTACATTTCCTCTTCTGCCATTTCTAGGTTCTTGGGAATGGGCAGGGAAATATTTCATTTTACTGTCAAAACAAAATGGCCTGCCTTCCCTTTCAGATGCTCTAATATAACACTACTAGAGGCATTTAGAGTAGAAATTAAACAGTAGAGAGTTTCACATTGTTTTATGTGAAGATTGCTACAGCAGCTTTATTCATAAAGCTGCTGTTCAATATCTTCATCAATGACTTGGATATTGGCATAGAAAGTACGCTTATTAAGTTTGCAGATGATACCAAACTGGGAGGGATTGCAACTGCTTTGGAGGATAGGGTCATAATTCAAAATGATCTGGACAAATTGGAGAAATGGTCAGAGGTAAACAGGATGAAGTTTAATAAGGACAAATGCAAAGTGCTCCACTTAGGTAGGAACAATCCGTTTCACACATACAGAATGGGAGGAGACTGTCTAGGAAGGAGTACGGCAGAAAGGGATCTAGGAGTTATAGTGGACCGCAAGCTAAATATGAGTCAACAGTGTGATGCTGTTACAAAAAAAGCAAACATGATTCTGGGCTGCATTAACAGGTGTGTGGTGAGCAAGACACGAGAAGTCATTCTTCCGCTCTACTCTGCGCTGGTTAGGCCTCAACTGGAGTATTGTGTCCAGTTCTGGGCACCGCATTTCAAGAATGATGTGGAGAAATTGGAGAGGGTCCAGAGAAGAGCAACAAGAATGATTAAGGGTCTAGAGAACATGACCTATGAAGGAAGGCTGAAGGAATTGGGTTTGTTTAGTTTGGAAAAGAGAAGACTGAGAGGGGACATGATAGCGGTCTTCAGGTATCTAAAAGGGTGTCATAAGGAGGAGGGAGAAAACTTGTTCATCTTAGCATCTGAGGATAGAACAAAAAGCAATGGGCTTAAACTGCAGCAAGGGAGGTTTAGGTTGGACATTAGGAAAAAGTTCCTAACTGTCAGGGTGGTTAAACACTGGAATAAACTGCCCAGGGCGGTTGTGGAATCTCCATCTCTGGAGATATTTAAGAGTAGGTTAGATAAATGTCTATCAGGGATGGTCTAGACAGTAATTGGTCCTGCCATGAGGGCAGGGGGCTGGACTGGATGACCTCTCGAGGTCCTTTCCAGCCCTAGAATCTATGAATCTATGAATATGAATAAGAATGGTCCAGATCAGAGGCTTTTTAAAAAAAACAAGGGTACTCTCTTGTAAAACAAGAAGGTTGAGCAAAGGTAAAGTATTTTTGTAAGCATTGCTGCTTACAATCAAGAGATGTTAAACATATTTTGTTGATTTTAAAAAGCTTGACATTGAATGTATCACTTTTACAGATTAATATAATTTATGTTGAGATGCTGGCATAATACTTAGCAAAAATACCTTTATCTCCACAAGATTATGCTTAGTACTAGAAAAGTAAGCATGTTGTTGTCAGATAAAGTTCCTTTTGGAACCAAAAATTGAGACTATTATAAAATTCATAATAGGAATAGCAGATTACTGACAAAGAAGGATTAGCTGACATAAGAAATGGCACAGTTTGTATTGCAAGCTGATTCTAACTCAGACTGTAGGAAAGGAGGATGACATATCATGCTCCTTCATTACTGCTTGATATATGTCCAAGTTTCCCCAAAGTCTGTCCTGAACCTGTTTCCCACTCTGCACCTAAAGTGGCATTGCCCTTTATCCAAAGCCCACTGAAACGAGTGGAAAGAACCCCATTTATTTCAGAAAGATCTGGATCAGAGCTGGGCAGGAAATGGTTTTCCCATCTCAGAGTTTGCGATTGACATTTTTACCATCTTGAAATGGGATAAAAAGTCAAAATCTTTAAATTTTGTGACCCAGTAATCTGCAATATTTTTTCAGATTGGGCCAATTAAAAAGTTTTGGTTTTGGTTTTAAAAACATACCCTTTTTAGGATAAAAAAAACAATTTTTAAAACAAAATTCAAATTCAAAATGAACTTTTTGTATAGAAAATGTTGAAATTAGATGTCTTCTCTATTTTTAAAAAACAGAAATGCTTAACTACCTAGCTCAAAGATTTCATTTCACACACCAAGTTGTATTTGGTTTTGGTCAAGCCTTTGTTAAAGTTCTTCTTTTTCCATTAAATATTAATTATGTGCAGGTCTTTAGACTCTGCCCATGAGCAAGTGAGGGCCAACAATAAAATTCAGATCTAACTAAGCACAAGTAAAAAAAAATTTATTCGGATTATTTGTTGGTATAAATAAATAAATTATATATATATATATATAAAAATAATTATTTGTTGGTATAAATTGGTAAAGTGGGTTCATCATGTTTTATTTCAATGTGAACTCAGGTCAATATAATGTGACAATACTTTAAAGTGAGGTAACGGCTAAAGTTTCAATAATAGACCAGAGATTTCAGACTACATAATCAAATCAATTCAGTGTTGATTTGATGCAGCTTTGTTTTTTCAGTCTCAAATAAAAGCACTGTGTTCACTAAAAATATTGTTTCTGCAACCTCCAACTCAATAGATATCCAGCTGTTCAAAATAAATTTAAATAGGCACGCACATCAGCATTACCAGTGCCCTATACACTGTGGACAAGCTTGTTATTGTATGTTGTTTACCAGAACACATTCAACTTTCAAGCAACAGTGGAGACTAGAAGGTATATCGGCACCACAGGGATTGTATTCTCTAATGAATGTTTCACTGCAATGATTTTTATGTAGTTTTTCTATTGATTTTTCTCTCTCTCTCTCTCTTTTTTTTTCCAGAAAAGGGAACTTTTCAAAGAAAGTTGTTACACAGTATGTAATTTCTGGTATCAATGGGGTTTTGGTTATTATTCTTTTACAATCTTCTTTCTTGCTCTTTTTCCTATGCTTTCTTCTAATACATGGATATTTACAGATGAAGAAGAGAGACTTGCTGGAATTTGTGAAGCTGCTATAGACTAAATGTTACTGAGGAGTTTTCCTCAGTGAGTGAACATGGACATAGCAAATATATTCAGATCCATGAGTCATCCTATGTCTTCCTTCTATGGAGTGAGGAGGGGGAGGTTGGAGGAAGCAATTACAAAGAGAAAATTATACATGTTCCTCACATGTAGAAACTCATTTTAGACCCTGATATTTGGTGAAGATATATATGATCTAATCCGGTCAGTAACAGGTCCACATTTTATGCCTGAATCCACAATCAGTTTCTGAAGCAACTTTTGTTCTGTGTACATTCAAAAACAAACAAACAAACAAACAAACAAACAAAAAGGCAAATAAAAATTCAGCAACAATCTGGGGCCAGAATAGCATTCAGCGCCTTGCTACTGTTTTCATCAGAGTTGGCAACTTTTATAGCCTTCTTTCAAAATTCATGACTGTTCATACACCTGGCTGTTGTATAAATTGGCCCCTCTAAGATCCGCTGATATTCGTTCCATGTACCAAGTCTTTGGCCTCCCCCTTGGTCGTTTTCTATCTACAGTCATTGAAAGGGCCATCCGACTAGGATATCTTTCAGGTCTCTATTGAGCATGTCCATACCACCATAGCTTAGCCTCCATCAACTTGTCTTCATTTGGAGAAACATGCATTAGGCCCCTCATAATCCTATTTCATTTCTCGTCACAGTGTGTCCAACCATTTTACTGTCTCAAAATCTCAGTTTTCATAGTAGAATGCATACTGATTTCTTTTCTTGTGATTGGCCAAATCTCTGTTCCTTACATTAGGAGGGGTCAAATTATAGTTTTATACACTCTATCTTTTAACATTATTGGAATCTTTGTAGCACAAAGGACTGAGGTGAGTTCCCATCATTTGCACCAAGCAGCTTTGGTATGATGCCAGACAACTCAGGAGAGCACCAGCATCAGCAACCATTGATAAAGGTTTTTAAATTCTTTCACGCTTCTAAGCATTCTGCCTATAATATCTTCATGGTGGGTCCCCCTCCCTCACCTAGCCAAGACTGAGACTTACCAACATCCACTCTAAAAGTCCCACCTGCTCAAAACTGTGCTGCTGCTGTTCAAAGCTTGTTTGCACGTGTCACAGGTTGTGGCTCCTCTCCTGCCTTCTTCCCCACAGCAACTCCACAGACTCCCACGGTTGTGTCTTCACTGTGTCCTTTTATTTTAAGTTCCCTCCACCTTTTTCACAACAATCCCCATGCAACAGTCTATTTACAATGTTAACTTAGGTCCTGGTGAGAGAGCCACAAGCTAAGGGGAACCTAAGAGATCTCCCTACTCTGAGCCTCTGTGTGGCTAGGCTCAGCTAGCCCCATTCCTCCCTCTACCCCTTTTCACTTCCTTCCTGTGCCTTCTTATTATCAGCCCTGGGCTAACAGTCAGTCAGGCTGATCGACTAATTACCCTTCTCAGTTTTCTCCAGGGGAACTAATTAATATCTGAGTGATCAGAGTGAACATAAGAACATAAGAATGGCCATACTGGGTCAGACCAAAGGTCCATCTAGCCCAGTATCCTGTCTTCTGACAATGTACAATGCCAAGTGACCCAGAGGGAATGAACATCAAGCGATCCATCCCCTATCGCCCATTTTCAGCTTCTGGCAAACAGAGACTAGGGACACTCGGCGCATGGTTTTGCATCCCTGCCCATCCTGGCTAATAGCCATCGATGGATCTATCTTCCATGAATTTATCTAGTTTTTGTTATCAACCCTGTTATAGTCTTGGCCTTCACAACTTGCTCTGGCAAGTTGCCTGTGGGTTATGTGAAGAAATACTTCCTTTTGTTTGTTTTAAACCTATTGCCTATTAATTTCATTTGGTGACCCCCTAGTTCTTGTTTTATGAGATGGTGTAAAGAACAGTTCCTTCTTTACTTTCTCCACACCAGTCATGATTTTATAGACCTCTGTCATATCCACTCTTAGTTGTCTCTTTTCCAAACTGAAAAGTCCTAGTCCCAATCCCTGAAAACACTTGTTGGTACCCTGCACTGTGTCACAGCAAGGTCTCACAATCTTCCTCACAGATCACTAAGTTATCAGCGAACAGCGTATTTCAAGGTAGCTTCCTCCATATATTCTCACTTACCATATCCATGCTAACTGCAAACAAAAAAGGTCTCAGTGTTGACCCCTGCTGCAGACCAATGTTTACTGGAAATTCTCTGCCCCAGCCCCATTTGACTACTCTAGTCACTCCATATCTTCTTCCATAATTTCATTGCATGTAATGTCAGTTTAATTGGGCAATAATTAGCGCACACAGTATAATATCTCCTTTGTGTTTAAATATGGGCATGACAAAGCTTTGATGCCATTCATCTGGCATGTTCTCTTTCTTAAGGATATTATTTAACAGACTTGTAAAATACTTAATGACTTCCCATTCCAACGACTTCAGCACATCCACTGGTACTTCATCTGGCCCAAGTGCTCTCTCTTTTTTTCATTTTCATGAATGCCTTTAAAATCTCTTCCTCCCGAATGCAGTCTATCACACCCCAGTTCAATTTACATGTTCTTAATTCCTCCATTAGGTTCAACTCATCCATCACTCTTTCAAATAATTACTCCATACTTTATTGACTGATTCACCATTCATTTTTAATATACCATGTTCAATTCTAATATAAGCAAACTAGTTCACATTCCTTCTCTCCTTCCTTAGTGAGTTTATAGATAGTCTTTTCTCCATCATATCCTTCTAGTTAGTTACATAACTCATCATAGGCCACATTTTTAGCTGTTGCATCACTTTGTTTGCCTTCCCTTTTGCCTCCATATACACCAACTTACCACTGCTAAAGACACTGTCCTGCCATTTTTATGGTTACATTTTTCTTCTCAACAGATTCTTTAATTGGAGGATTCCACCACCAAGTCTCCCTTCTAATCTTTTTCAGCGCCAGTTTCACCATTCCTAGGATTTGATGTTCCATTTCTAATAATGTCAGCTTCAGTTTGTACCATATTGTCTTCACATCCCTGTGTGAAGTCAGGAAGTCTATGCATTATTTCTTGTTTAGAGATTTTTTCATTCCCATCTTTAAGTTTCCACCACTTACGCCTTTCTGGTGCTCAGGGATTCAAATGTTTGTGAGGTCTCTGCATTCATAAAAAGTCTGTGCTGGTTCACAATGATTATTTGGGATCTATCACTTCTTGTTAAAAATACATTGATTTAGGACTTGTGTCCTCTACTGGCATAAGTTATGAAGTGGCTTTCCCTCTTCTGATAGTACCAGAAAAGTCTGTAGGACCATTTCCCCCTTGGAATTTCTGATTCCAATGCCATTACCTCCATGAACTGCTTCATATCCAGACTTTGTCGTTCAGTGTGTGCATCTAGATCTGCTCTGATAATTATCTTGTCAGTGGGTGGTATGTTTTCAATAAGTTAAAACAACTAATTGAAAAACTCCTCTTTTATCTTTTGAACCTTTCCTCCCTGTGGTGCTTAACTACTTACTATATGGATAGTTACCTCCTCCCAACACAGTTTAACATTCATCAGTTGGTCCAACCTTCTGGTAAACTCAATCACATATCTCAGCATGGTTTCATCCAAATAAAACTACCCTTTCAGAGGGTTGAACTCCCTGAATAGTAGATTTTGTAACCCTCTACTAATATCTCAGGTTTACAACTTTCCATTTAGTCTCTTGTACACATGCCATATTTACTCTTCACCTCTTTAAGACCTCACATAGCTCCAAGCTTCTTCCGGTCAGTGTTCCTGTGTTACAACTGGCATATCACAGTTTACTGCACTTATTCAATCACTTCTTTAACTTTAGTGGCCCTTGCCTGTTACAACAGTCAGGCAAGGCTGTTGAACATTGCTTGCAGGGAATGCCCTACCCGTCTGTGGGCATCAGTTCACATGAGTATATCTATTGAATGAACTTAACAGGTTGGGTGTCCAAGCTTGACTCCATTGGTTTGGAATCTAAATTTCCCTTCTCCTAGGTGAGTTGCCAAGTAAGGCTACCAAACACCATCTGTCCTGGCAAGACTTATTTTCAGGCAGTCATTATTCACCTTGATGTCTTCATTATAGTGCCTATGTGGAATTTTATATAGTGGTAGCCATGCACCAACTATCCCACCACACCCCACTGAGAGATTCCACCTGTCAGTCAGCTCCTTTCTGATTCTTAAAGATGGATGAAAGATCAGCTGAGATCCAGGAAAATATTATCAGAATGTCAGTTTGGAGGCTACAGTTTATCTAACAAATCCTTGGCCATTAAAATATTCCCAAAGGAATGAATAACCATTAATAAACTAATATGTTGAAAAAGGGTTGGTTAAATAAATGGGAGTATACTCATGTGCCATACAATTCATTTGTATCTGCTTCACTTACATCAATCCTTTACATTGTTCCTAAAATGTGCCTGAATGAGGAATTTTGATTTTTGTACTGAAATCAAGCCCCCTGCATTTTGTTTGTTTCTCTTGAAATGTTCACCCACATTTGAGTTTTTAAAATTTGAAACATATACTGCATGGTATTCTTTTTATCATCATCATTGTGACCTAGAAAACGCATTATACATTGAAAATTGTCACCCTTGTCTGAAAAGCCATTTACATGTTAACTATTTCAAACAAGAAACACTGGCAATAACTTCAAAGCATCTTTTTGAAATTAATGCCACCACTAAGACTATACATGACAATGAACAAGGGGGGGAAAAAAACCTCATTTACAGTCTACTAGCATTTCCTTAGATGTTAATTAAAACCATGACAAACACTTGCAATGTAATTAAGAAAAAGACAAATACTTCAATGCTGCAAAGATTATCCCTTAACTAATCTGCACCTGATATTAATTGCTTAAGGACTGGAATATATTAGAAAATAAATGGCTTTAGAGGGTTATTATACTGCTTGAAAAAATAGACTTTTACCTAGTTTATATTCTGTATGTAGATTAGCAATTTACCTCCATTAACAAATTAGACACAAATCATTTTTAAATCAGTAAACCCTACAGAAATGTCTGTAAACCAAGAGTTTAAATCTGGATATATAGTTTATATAAAAATTTAATCTTTCAATTGGCCTGTTAGGGCAGAGTATTACCAAACACAGTAATCTATACAACTTTACTTATTGAAGACCCAATGCCACAAGGTGCTGAACATGTCCAGAAAAGTATTGAACACTTCAACTTCCACAGAAACCAATGAGAATTGAGGGTGTTCGGCACTATGTTAAGTGAGCAGTGATTTACATTGCTGTGTAAATTAGGTATGGACAAACCTTGGAGAGTTTGCAAGCCCTTGAAATCTACAATTATTTTTGGGGTGTGTAGAGTTCATGAAAGCTTGAGAATTTATTTTTCCTTTAATTTAACCCCATTTGTTATTCTCCTTTCTAGATCAAGAAAAACTTATGCTATGCAGGCCTTTTAAACCAACTAAACCTCATTATCATTATATTGAGGCCCTTTCATGCTGTTTCACTCTCCCTGGCCATTCTGGCACAAGGGCTCTATATTGGCCTTGTGCATGACATAGGGCAATTGGGAGTGGAGGTAGCTGTAGTGTACTGTACTATAGCTATTCTCTAATTCATAGAGCTCAAAAGAGGGGAAATGGAAGCAGACTAAGTTAGAGCAGTTTCAAGTTTTTTGTATCTTACTCTGGGGAAAAGGGAGGCTCCTCTATGGCCCCAGAATATGAAGACCCCAAAGGTGGTTTAAAGTCACTAACAATGCTTTATTCCTGCCCTGAGAGGAGTATATGAGAATGAGGTCCAAAGATAAGAGCCTCTGTGATCAGCGATAGTGTAAGTCAGAGTGGGTATATTGATTTGATGGAACTACACTGCGGCTACGTCTACACTATGAATTAGGGGTGTTATCCCAGCTTGCATACACATACTCGTGTTAGGCTGATTAGAGCTAGCACGACTACAGATAGTAGTTTGGGAGATTTTTTTAATATAATTTTGATGCCTAATCACAATGCTTATTTTCCATTTTTTTGCTTTCAATTTTTATTGATTTAAATGTTTGTAGTTGCGGCCAACTATGGGGATGGCGGTCAGACAATAGGTGGAAATCAGACAATTATTTACTAACAAAAGACATTGAGATTCAAAAAGTTAAAGCTTTATAACCATTAAAACACAAAAATGACAACATCAGATGTCAAAACATACAAAATAAATATCCTTACATCAAATTAATAACTTCTGAAGTCACATTTTTTCTTATTTACCTGTCTGCAAATGTTATTGGCAATGAAATATCTTTTCATCAGTATGTGTTTGTATGGGAAAATTTACATTTACCAATAAAAATCTAATCCTTTCAAGCCTAATACTAGTATAGTCGCCAGTAGTATGGGCATCAGCAGTGGCACATGCTAGCTGTGCCAAGTACACACCTATGGGGTTCAGATGGGATTGTACTCAGCACAGCTAAGTTGCCCTCCTACCAGTGGCTACGCTACTATTAAGCTAGCATGAGTATGTGCACACAAGCGTGGAATCACACCCCTAGCTTGCAGTGTAGCTGTAGCCTGATTTACGTGAGTTGAGGAGCTGGCCCCAGAACTTATAGCTGACTGGTCTGATCCTTCTCTGTCCTTTTTCTTAAAGCTGAGATCGGCAGGCAACTGCAGTATTTTGCTCCTCTTATTAAAGAGTGGGATTCTGAAAAGCACTTAAGTGAGTTGTGATCCTAATTCATTTAAGTGCTTTTCAAAATCTGACCCTAAAATGTTAATGACCCAATTTTAACTTGTAATTCATGCCTTATAATGCATTAATTGTTTATGCATTCAAGAGCAAAAGAAAAAGACCCAAGTCTAAGCTGGCACGAACAGGCATCCCATATACTGTATTTTTTCCATTCGGGTTTTTCTTCTCTTCGCCTCTGTGCTCCTAATTTGCAGCAGAATAAATGATAACAGAATCGTAACCTTTAAGGGATTTTAAATTGGAGTGTTTCCCTTGAAGATGTGAGCAGATACCATATAGTACATAGTAAATAAAATACACACTCACAGACTCAGTACCGTAGCTAGCTTGAAAATTCTCCCAGAGTCCCTCTTCAGCAATTTGACATACCCCTATTAAATAACTGTGCTATCCAGTTCAGCTATCAAATTATACAACCTAGCAAACAAAACAATAAAAATCAATCTACATGGTAACTGATGTTCACTTGGATAACGTGTCACTAGTCTAGTCTAATTTCAAGTGTTAGGGAAAAAAGATTTTTAAATCTCAGAGAAACCACCTCATTCAATTTTATGGAAGTTATCATTAATGGACACACTACACATGCAGGGAGAGCAGAGTGCTTAAGGCAAGCGCGCACCGTACAGATCTGAGAGGAGTGTGTTGTTTTCTCAGAGAGCACAATGAGCAGGTAATCTTCTTTTCTCCCACTGATACTGTATGAAATAGTTGCACAGACTGTATGACACCAGTTCAGCAAAGCACTTAAGCACATGCCTAAATCCATCCCTATTAAGCAGAGCACTTAATCACGTTTATCTTTAAACATAGGTTTTAATTCCATTTACTTCCTTGGGACTTTTATGGGACTTCAGGACATACACTGAAGTGCTTTGCTGAGTAGTTAGGGATTGCTGAATTGGGGCCTATGATACATAATGCTTATATTTATATTGGTTTGAAAAGAATTACATTAGAATGTTTTTATTAATCTAAAAAGCAATTATTATAGGACATTGTTAAGGCAACAATCTGGTTGCAAAGAAGCTTTTTGTAAAGTATATTTTATTTTTCCTATCTAGTACCTATTTAGACACCTAGTAATCTCTCTAGGTACTTCTATGGCCCCTTTGTAGTGTTTGAGAACTTTCCAAATATTAAAAAATATAAACAACAAACTCTCTTTTATAGCAAAAATCCACATAATCATCTAGGACACCACTAGTTTTCCACTAAATATTTCCTTGAGGGGCACTAGAAACTGAAATGGTGGCTCAGCCTCCAAAACCTGCAGATCTTTCAGGGATCGGCATATATCCATGAGAGACAGGGCCCATCTAGGCAGATGACTTGTTCCTGAACTCTCCTTCCTAGAGCTTCTCAGCCCCTCTTGGTAGTGGCTCCAAAGGAGCAGTACCGCACCCCTGCGAGAGGCTCCCATAGGTGACCTCCGCCTCCTGAATTCACATCACACACACTATACCCGGAGTTTCCACAGCATGGATAGCGAAATCCTCAAAAGTGAAATCATGTGTTAGAGTTAGTTTTTGTGCTGCTTCTCAGAAAAGTACATCGATGGATGATTGCCTCACTCCCAGCTCCTACTCCACCCCCGCATATGGATCTCCAAATCCCTGGAGAGGCTTTTGTCCAGTCCGGGGGAAACAATTTAGCAGTGTCATCATTAGCTTGTTAATCAAAGAAACTTTATGGTAAAAAAAAAGTGTGCCAATGCCATCGAATAAAATGATGTCTCTAAGGAAAAGACCATTTCAAGCTTCCATGGATTAATCAACAGTGAAATCACAAAATTAAAACCATTAAAGGAGTATGTTAGCAGTATCCTTGTAAATTTGTTTGATCTATTTCATTTTGTTAAACTTTCATACATCATTAAATTACAACAGAATTGAAAATTACAAATGGGTCTGGAGTTGGTATTGACATGAGCTCTTGCCAACATTGCTAATTAGCTTCTATTTATGAAGTTACTATGATATTGAACGACCAGCAAAAATTAGTGGACAATTTAGACTTCAAAGTAAGCTTTCCAGTTCTACAGCACAGCCAACTACAGCTTACTCATTTTCTTACTAGAATCAATTAGGTCCAGAACTGAACTTTTCAAACATATGATGCATATGAAAGCAAATCATCTAGAGACTGTCGTGATTAGCATTGAAACTGTTGAGGATGAAAGCAACTGTTTCTCCCCTTCTCTGCTCCTCCTCAGAAGGAGGCAGTAGGGTGCACCAAATGTGATGATGGGAAATCAACATGATGTCCCCAAACTTGTCAAGATGGTGTCATTCACATTGTAACCAATTGCCCAGCACTGTAGCAGCCGGGAATCAAAATATTCTCAGCCATTCCTCTGTAAAATGAGAGCAGCACCTTTTCCTTGCCATGGCAAACCAAGGGGATATTGCAGCAGAAGTGTTTCAAAAATGTTAAAGGTGATCTTCAGCTGCAGTGCGACTTATCAAAACCACTGCCACCACATTTCCATGTTGCTGCTGCTTCCCAGAATGTATGGTCAAAATTGTTGATTAAGTACTGATAATCTCTCAATGTACTAACACCGTTGTATAAATTACTTGTGATAGGGGCTAATGTAATCTCTGGCTGCATACATTGTTTATTTCTGTAGGGAGCTAGGGGAAGGAAGATATGTGCGCTCATTGGCTCATATTTTCAGTCTGCTTCTGATGCTTTCTAGTCCCACATAGAATTTGGTAGGGGTAATAAAAAGCCCTTTATTAGCCTGAACAGAGTACTGCGTGGGTGTTCTTAGCCAAAGTATGAAAAAAAAAAAAAAAACACAGGCCCAAATTGAGGGGTATGGAGAGGGCCATGAATAAACTGATTTTTGTTTTAATGTTATATATAACTAGTGCAGTTTTCTTTCCCCTGGTGCACTGGCTTCTGGTGCAGGATAGTGTGGAGAGTGGCAGCGCCCCTCCTTCTCATAACACTTTATAGGAAGGATTGGAATGGTTCTCTCAGAAGGAGAGGGAACTGCTGGGAGTTAGGACAGACAGTACTACAGGAAAGACTCAGGGAACAGCCCAGCTTTGACTGTTGTTTATGTTTTGTTAATTTGTGTTACCATGAAAGCCAACCATCAGGAAAGTGGGGCAGTTCAGACTACAGACAGTGTGTGCATATTCTGTGCAGAGCAAGGCAGAATTCCACAACCTAACACTGACAAACACAAATGCAATGGGAAGAATGCGGGAACTGAACTGTAAAAGATTATGATCAGATGGCAAAAGTCAGGGGAGTTGATGTCTAAAATGGTCTAAAAGAGATTGAGCAGAATCCCATTATAGTGATGGACTCTAAACCTCACTGTTACCATGTAAGCTCCCAGTGGACACCTTTACCAAGCCTTTGAACAATGTACTTTCATGGTTGTGGAAGCACACCTCCTCCCAGAGAACTTCAATGCAAATGTTTAAGAATAAAGTCACAGTGCTGAAGATGCTGACAACTGAGGCCACCAAGAGTATATACATCATGGTCCTAGGAGAGGGGTTTGAGAATCAGGTAGTGCAAGTCTTTGTATTGTGTTAGATGCTTTTAACCTTCAGATAAAATGAGTACCACTCTTAGCGCCCATACCAAAAGCAAGAGATCACCCATTTCTGATCTTGAGCACTACATAGTATCTCTGTGATCACTAAGCATGAAGCCATTATGATAGCTGTTGCAGGAAAAATTGGAAAAGTCACAGCACATGATATTGTTGTGATTAATTGTATTTTCCGATGGAAAAGTGGTAAATAGCTGTCATCAATAGCATAAAAGGCATGAAGATAGCAAAACACCAAAGAAGAGCCAATTGTGTAAAAAAATCATGGGAGTCTCGCTCAGTAGAAGGCAGACTGTCAGGAAAGAGACCATGACTTTTTACGAAAAAAACCCCTAAAAGTCACAGACTGTGTCATGAAAATCATGGCCACGATAAACAGTCTTAATGATGATCCACAATTTGCACTACAAAGGGGACATTTTTTTTGTTCTAAGAGTTTGAGACAGCTTCAAAGGCAGAGGCCTGCCTTTAATCCTGCCCAAAACTACTCAGAAAAAATGGGGCTGTGCTTTGCCAGTCTATCTAGGGTCTTTAAGATATTCATGAGAACTCAATCCTGCTCATTTTAAAAACCAAAAGGGGCATTAAAATATGCTGAGATTCTTGTCAACAAGAAGAACAGAGACCAAGGAATTTCAGGACTACAATTCAAAGATTTAGCTATGTGTCAAAGCCATTAATGTTTGCATAGAGTTAAGCTATTTATTTAGAAAGCAACATACAGTTGCAAGAAACTGATACTGCTGGAGGGTAAATCCAGCCCTGTTATTCACAGAAGTAATTGAGGTTACAATGGGGTGAACTTGGTCCCTCTGGTTAATTTAACAATACTGTTAAACCTTCCACCATATATTTAATAAAGGCATCCATCCTGTCAGGTAAGAAAGGTCATACTGCTAATGAATAATCAATTAGGCATAGATTGTAGCTTTGAATGTACACCTGCACAAGGGAGTAACAACCTCATTCACATCCTTAGTTGGGCTACCCCAACCTTAGGTACAGGTGTGTAAGAGTAAGTGAGATTACTCACTCGCTTACTGTCTCCCTCCCTCGAACCTGGACAAGGAGGGTCTGGGAATGGATGATGCCCCGGTTCCACTCACCTCCACTAACTGGCCAACACAACTGAGCTAACATGGAGGGATAGGGGTGAGTAGTAATTTACAACTGTTATAGTAATTTGTTTTGAGAACAAGTGGGAGATACTCCTGGATTGGTGCAGTTTACATAATATCCCTTGCTCAGAGTTCCACCTAAAATTACAACCTAGCTCTCAGCAGTGTATAATATTTGGTTTTGTTTCTTGACAGCAAAACTCCATATAGGAATACAAATAGCAAAGAAGTTTTATTTTAGGTAAAGATTTAGTAATAGGCAAATCCCACAAGACAGTTCTCTTCTATCAGCAGTAGCTGGATTAAGAGGCCAGGTTATGATGACTTTGATATTCAGTTGCACAAGAGGGATTCCCCAGTTTAGAGAACCAATATTCATGCATTGCTCAATGATAAGCGACTTTTATTGCCTTACCAGAATTAATACACATACATGAAATATTAGCAGGATATGCTACCTAATCAAGTAGAAATTATCATATTTGGAAAAAGAACAGATAGATTCATAGCCCTGAAACTGGAAATGAAGCAATGCAGTACATTGTGCAAAGATTGCATCAACCAGTATCGTAAGGATCATCTTGGGACCCATAAATGGATGTAGCTCATCTTATCGTGAGAAATTTGTACTTTCTTAAAAGTAAAAACAACTCTCTCAAAACCCAGAGCCCATGTTGTGGTAATTTCTGGTATTTTTTATAGAATAAAATTTAACACTATAATACTTAGGTCTCTCCAAAGGTTTTACTTAACCCCAGACCTACTTAAACAATGAGGAGTACTTGTGGCACCTTAGAGACTGTTAGAGATCTTGTTCCTTCACTCTCCCACTTCCCTGGTCCTTCTCGCATGAACAGAGAGCAACAATACCCGAAGTCCGAAGGTGCAAACAATTCAATGTTTATTGGGGTGAACATCCAGAAAGCTTAAATCCAAGTTCCTTTTTCCTTATTTTCGAATGCCAACTTACTTCCTGTTTGCCCCTAATTTATATAGTAATATTCTCAGCTATACCTTAGCCAATCATTTTACTGAAATTTACCTAACCAATCCTAACATATTGTAACATGATTAGCCAACCAATTATATCCCACCACCCTAATTAGTTTACACCCAGCAACATTAATTATACAGAAGACAGAAACAATCACAGAACCAGACAGAGACCATGCAAACAAACAATAGCAAAGTGGGAGCTATAATGACAAAACAATACAGAAGTGAGGATTTCACAACTACATCTATAAAGACATAAGGGTTTCCCAGCTTTTTCTATTGATAAGTGAGTTCTTACCAAACAGAAAACTATCAATCTATATTTCCTTTTACATCTTCTAAGCTCTTCCCTTTCTCTGGAGGTGATAGATCGGATCACCTTTCTAACAGCCCCAGATTGCCTTATTTCAATATGACTGGTTTGGAATGTGAGGATGTGACCATACGCGTCCCAGTTTATGGCTGCCTCTGCTACTTAGCCAAAGGCATTGGTCTAAGAACAGAGCCTCAGACTGTCACAGTGAGAGAAGGCCCTTACACAGATTCTCTCTTTTATATCTCTATAACTAGCTAAATGATAAACATATACCTAAATTCTTAAAATATAGGCCTTTACAGACAGGCCTGAATATCTATATCCTAACAGAGACTAACAAATTTATTTGGGCATACACTTTTGTGGGCTAAAACCCACTTCATCAGATGCATGGAGTAGAAAATACAGTAGGAAGATATATATATAGATATAGATATATAGATATACACACACATATACATATACACACACAGGACATGAAAAGATGGGGGTTGCCATATCAACTCTAAGGAGACAAATCAATTAAGGTGGGCTATTATCAGCAGGAGGGAAAAAAAACTTTTGTAGTGATAATCAGGATGGCCCATTTCAAACAGTTGACAAGAAGGTGAGAGTAACAGTAGGGGGAACTCACACCTTCTTGTCAACTGTTTGAAATGGGCCATCCTAATTATCACTACAAAAGTTTTTTTTTTCTCCTGCTGATAATAACCCACCTTAATTGATTTCTCTTAAGATAAGTGTATGTTTGCCTAAACCAGGGCCCAGTGATGGGTTAATCCAGCCTAGACCCATCTAGAATCTTCCTGTGACCTACTGATGGGTCAGGACCCATTTTTTGAGTAGCACGGCTACAGAGGTCACCCCAAACACTTATGGATCTTATCCTTCACACTCCTCCCCCTTTTTTGGAAGGAGAGCAGGTATTTGTTTTTCTATAAATCTTTCAGGTCCCCTTTATAAATAAAACAGAAAAAAGAAATCACAGCCCCCCCACACACTCTTTTAGGAGACACACATATTGAAACCTGCAATATTGAAACACTTACCAAGATCAAACTGTGTCCTTCATGCTCTTCATATTGGATCAAGTTGCAAGCACAGCAAGTTAGAACCCACCCTGTTGTAAAATTTCCAGGTGAGATGTTTAATTAATGGCCAGATTTTCAAAAATACTCAGCCCGTAGCATCTACCATTTGACAAGGGACCTGCAAATGTAAGGGGGTGTATGGCTGAAGTGGTGGGACAGCATAGAATGGGGATGAGAGCATAGAATGAGAGATTATGACTATGGGCAGGGAGGCAGAGGTTTTTTTCTGTCCTTTAGAAATTCAGGACTTATCTATCCTGGGAGACTGTATAGTGATTGGAGAACTAGTGAATTTATGATTTCACAACAAGCAGCAACAGACTGAAACTGACCAGCAACAGGCCTGATTCAAAAAGTCTGTAACATTGAATGGGAAGACTCCCATTGCTTAAATCACTTTCGATCCAGTTCTTAGAGCAGGAAGGAGACTTTTAATTTCATTTTTGGACCTCATTGGACCAAAACCAAATTCTCTCCTCGAATTTTACACCCACCTTTCACAGGTACAGATGCCTCTACAAGTTTTAAAGCAGCAATGAACCTGCACCCTATGCATCTAATTTTCCTCACTTATACCCCATTTTACAGTAATGTAACATCTGACTTTAGCAGAGTTATTCCAGATTTACATAAGTGTAAGAGAGATCAGAATCATGCTGTTTGTTTTGTTTGGGATATCATCTATATAAATCAAACAGATAGTAAATGAGGTCTTTAGCTAAAGAGTCAATAATCCGACCCTTCTACTTGGCCCTAATTCAGCAAAACAATTAAGCTTGTGCATCTCTTTAAACATAGAAATAGTCCCATTTAATTCAATATAGGGGTTTGTTTAATTGACTGTCAAGGAGTGGATGGTCCGCTGCAGTGGTCCCCCACTCTGGTAGGCATGGCATAGCAGGCTCTCCTCATCTAGCACTCCCTATGACAATTGCTCCAGTCCTGCTGTGGTCTGCCTCTTCTTGTGACTCAGCCCTCCAGCCATGCTTCTCACCCCTTCCAAGATAACAGAAAGTCAAACAATTATGAGTCCAAAGTCCTTACAAAAGGTCTTCGACATAGACTCTGAGCCCTGTGATCCTCACACCCTTGTCTCAGGTTTTTGTCCCCTTTTCAGGGTCATCACAACACCTTCACCAGGAGCTGGTAAGGGGAACTCGGGCCCACCCTCTACACTGGGTTCCTGTCTAGAGACTCTATAACCAGCTTCCAGGATTTGTTCTGTCAGACTTTCCTGAGTTGAATACCTCCCTGGAGGTCCAGATTGTGCCCTTTTATCAGGACTCTCCATCCACTAGTGGCTCTCCTGGCTTCCTGCCAGACTCCACTACTTAAGGGCCAACTATCCCCTTGGGCTTCCTCTTTGACCCTCCCAGTATCTCCACTTTCTAGGTCCAGAGCGTGTCTGCAGAGTTTCTTTTACTCTGCACTCCCCTTCTTTACAGTCACCACCCAGGTCATTCCTCAGTTGGACTTCACATTTAATTAAGCCTTGTCCACCCTCCCCATGCAGCCAGATAGCATAATTTGCCTATCAGGCCCATATTAACTCTTTCATTGCTTGTATTGGGTATACACCACATCAAAGTCTGGTTATGTAATAAAAATAAACTAATATTTTAGGACTTATTTATACATTATAAGGAGGAAAAAAGAAGAAATTTATTCTTTCACCTCTTCACAGCACCTTTAAGTGAAATATAGCCTTTTCAATTATTTTGTTCATGCAAATATATCTATCTATATATATAATCTCTCTATATATAGGCTGAACAACATTTCCCATATAATACATATTCAATATGCAAATACTTTAAATATGTCTTCCATAATATCTTCAACTGAAACCTAAAAGAGAGTTCTGTTTTGGTCTGAATTTCAAAAGTAACATGCACTGTTATTAGAAACATTTTTAGAAGATGAGAAAACAAAAGGAAACAATGTAAATATTAACTGAAACAAAATGAATATCCTGTATGTGTTCAAACAACAAACAGAAAAGAATCCACTGTGGAAATTACCTTTACAATTGACAAGGTCAAAGTAATTTCCTTTCCGTAATAATAGGTGTATCATATTACAGATGGGTGAAAAATTCATAATTTACTCACCCTATGGCAATTTTTTATGCTCTTTAGAATTTCAGGCAATTAGCGCAAACCTTCCAAAATGCTGTGCTCTGGCTTGCTAAATCACAGAAGTTATTTTCAAATGTGGTCTCAGCATGTTTGTTCTATATTCCAATGTTTCCTGTTTTCAGGGATGGATGTCAAATTAACTGTTTCTTTATGGTAGGGGGTAAATTGGGCTTGTTTGTGGGGGTTTTTTGTGCTATTCAGTGTTCCAGACAGGAGACAGATTCAGATTAGAATTTTTTTAAAACTCTTCAGTTTGCTTCCAACAACCATGTTACCCATTGCAGAAAATAGCAACATTGACAAATATTACAGTCATGGAATCATAGAAATGAAGGGCTGGAAGGGGCCTTGAGAAGTCATGCAGTCCACCCCCTGTGCTGAAACAAGACCAAGTATATCTAGACCATCCCCACTAGGTTTTTAACCTGTTCTTAAAAGCCTCCAGTGATGGGGATTCCATAACCTCCTTTGGTAGCCTATTCTAGACCCTAACTATCTTTATAATTAGAAAGTTTTATTTCCCAATATTTAACTGAAATCTCCCTTGCTGAAGATTAAGCCTGGATAAGACTACCACTTGTCCTACCTTCAGTGGACAAGGAGACCAATTTATCACAATTCTCTTTATAATAGCCCTTAACATATCTGTATAGTGTTATCTGGTCCTTCCTAAGTCTTCTTTTCTCAAGACTAAATATGCCCAGTTTTTTTTAAACTTTCCTCATCGGTTAGGTTTTCTAAACTTTTTATCATTTTTGTTGCTCTTCTCTGGACTCTCTCCATATCTTTCTTAAAATGTGGTACCCAGAACTTGTGGCTATAGTTCCCCCGCTAAAGCCTTACCAGTGCTGAGAACAATCACTTTCCATGTCTTACATAAGATATGCCTGTTTATATACCCCAGAATGATATTAGCATTTTTTGCAACTTCATCACATTGTTGGCTCATGTTCAATTTGTGATCCACGATAGTCCCCAGATCCATTTCTGTAGTACTACTGCCTATCCAGTTATGCCCCATTTTGTATTTGTGCACTGGATTTTTCTTCACAAGCATAGTGATTTGCACTTGGTCTTTATAGAGTTACATCTTGTTGATTTCAGACTAATTCTCAAATTAATCAAACATTTGAATTCTAATCCTGTCCTCCAAAGTGCTTGCAACCCTCACAGTTTGGTTTTATTCTGAAATTCTCTGTGTGTACTCTCCATTCTATTATTCAAGTCATTAATAGAAATATTGACTAGTACTATACCCAGGAAACTCCTGCAAGGACCCCACTAGATACGGCCTCCCGGTTTGACAGCGAACCATTGATAACTATTGTTTGAGTATGATTTTTCAACTAGTTGTCATCCACTTTACAGTGATTTCAGCTGGACCACATTTCCCTAATTTGCTCATGAGAGAGAATGCCATGTAGGAGTGTGTCAAAAGTCTTGCTAAAAATCAAGATATATCACACCTCCTACTCTCTCCCCTTTCCCCTATCCACTAGGTCAGTAACCCTGTCAAAGAAAGAAATTAGATTGGTTTGGCATGATTTGTTCTTGACAAATCCATGGTGGCTATCGTTTATCACTGTATCCTCTATATGCTCACAAATCAATTGCTAATTTGTTCCGTAGCTTTCCAGGAATTAATGTTAGACAGTCATCTTTATTTCCCTTGGACCTCTTTGTTCCCCTTTTCAAATATAGGTACTATGTTTGCATTTCTTCAGTCCTCTGGGACTTCACCACTACTCCATGAGTTCTCACAGGTAGTCACTAATGATTCCAAGATTGTTTCAGCTAGTTCCTTAAGTACCCTAAGATTAATTTCACCAGGCCTGGACAACTTGAATACTTTCTGAGTTTGCAAAAGTTTACTTTTTTTGAAGTATGTTGTCTTTATTCCACTGCTTTCACACCTTCCTTTCTTTAGAATTATGAAATCCATAATTTCATTATCACTTTCACACAAATTACCTTCCACCTTCAGATTCACAACTAATTCCTCACTGTTAGAACCAACTCTGAGGAGGCTTCCCCCTTGGTTACTTCCTCCACCTTCTGAAATAAGTTGTCCTTAACACATTCCAAGAACCTATTGGAGATTTTGTGTTTTGCTGTATCATTTTTTCAACAGATGTCTGGGTAGTTAAAGTACCCTATTACTGCCAGGTCTTGTGTATTTGTTCTACAAATGGCTCATCCACCTCCCCTACCATGATATCACATCTCTCCTCCTCCCTCCCCCCCGCCCCTATTGCTTCACCCAGAGACTTTGAGCTGGTCTGGCACTCACCTTCTTCTGGACCTCAGAATAAGTGTTCTTGATGTACAATGTGATACCTTCTCCCTCTTTCCCTTTCCTGTCCTTCCTGAACAAGCTATGCCCCTATATAAATATTTCAGTCATGAGACTTATCCCACTAAGTCTCTGTGATGCCAGTTAAGTCATAGTTTTAACTGTGAACTAAGACTTCCAGTTCTTCCTGTTCCCAATACTTGCTGCATAGACATCCAAGATGCTGAGCAGATTTCACCGCTGTTTTTATTCTTGTTGCTCCTGTGACTCTATTGTAACATTCCATTTCTCCCTCCCCCCAACAACTTCCAGCCCTTTGTCAAGGACACTTTTTTTAATACTTATCTTGGCACTTTTATCATCTATCCCCTTTGAAAATAGTTTAAAGCTCTCCTGACTAGTTTGGCAAGTCAGTGACTGAAGATGCTCTTCCACTTCTGTAGTAGGTGGACTCCATGTCTCCTCCTTTCTGGAGCAGCATCCCACAGTTGGGGGAAGCCAAAACCTTCCTGTTCACACCAAAATAGTATAGTCATTTCAGTGGTGTTCAACCTGCTTTCTAATTGCTTACAGTGCATTTCTTATATAATTGTTTTCATATAACCTCATATTGCTCTGTGATGTGACATAGTTGAATACACAGTAATCCTTCTTGCTCATGAAAGTCGACAGCTTCCCACCCTCCCTGTCACCCATTGTTTCTTAAACATAGAAAGCATACCAGTAGAAAAAACATTCAAATTATAGGTGAATTGGTGGCTATTACTTGATCATTCAGCACATTTACAGCAGATAGATAGGTATTTGTGGCAGTTACCATGGATGAGTGCATAATTAAAAAAAACTAATATATTCTATATTATAAAAATCAAACAGAAAGATTTACATATCCATTATAGGACCCTATTTTAATAATGTTGTATTTGTGAGCACGCTCAGAGAGAGGTTGCATAGAGTTCAATACGGAGGCTGTAAAGTTCACCCCACAGACAGAGCTAGATCTCCCCTTCCACCACTAAAACCCTTAGAAATGGACTATAGGAAAGGAAATCTCCAAAGATTCCATGGCAGGGATTTCATCACATCATTCTGTTGGATGAACCATAGTTCATCCCTCTGGGGTGGCCCCCATGACAGCACTGCCATCCACATTAAGGTCCTGTGCTTCCACAATCTCATTGGAGCTTTACTTCCAACAACTCATTTTCACTGTGGCTGTTGCATGGACACCCATTAAAACGAGGATCTGTACCAAGTTGTGTGCTCTGCATGAAAGGAAATACTATCTTCTAAGCTTTGCTGGTCTGAAAGAAGGGGGATGATGGAGGTATCCCCATTTTACAGTTGGGGAAACAGAGGCCAATATATAAAATGACTTGCCCAACGTCACACAGTAAATTACTGGCAGAGCCAAATTAGACCTCTTGGCCTATTGACCCATAATCCTGTGCTTGTTCGTTCAACCCACACAACCTTACTATCAGAGGTGCTGACTGTATACAATTCCTATTGACCTATTTGCAGTTGAGAGTACTTAGCTGTTCTGAAAATCAGGTTCCAGTTGTCTCAAGTTTATTACTCAGAAAACAGGTAGCGCACAACTGGTAGTCACCTGTGAAAAAATTGGTTTAAGTGAATTATCTAGCATCACATAGAAAGTTTCTGACTGAACCATGGCTAGAACCTATTTCTCCTGACTTTCATTCAGCTCCCTTAACTGCCAAGCTGTCTTTCCTCTTCCTACAGCTTATATCTAGACAATATACAACTTCCAGAGTTAACAAGGTGGGCTTCTACAGACAACGGTTTCATTCACTATACAACTGCAATTCATTCATTAAGCTCCATTCATTCTGTGCACTGACAGAGGTGGGGATCTTGTAGAAAACTCCTTCCAAATCGTAATGGCTGCTATACACCAATTAAAGTATTATAACATATTTGTCTCTTTTTCTTTAAAGAGCAAATTCTGCAAACCTACCCCCTTATGTTAAGGAAAAATATTAGGTACCTGGTGTTAAAGCTAAAATGTAATCAAATCCTCCTTTTCTTCTTTGTTACTTCAGTGAACAGTGGGAGACTTGGGGAGCTGGGTGAATACACATTCCAAAGTGGCTAACTGGTTTTCTTTGAGAAAGTGAGGGACATTGCCTTGTTGTTTTTTTCTGCGGCAGTTTACCCAGTGTGTTGCGTGTCTTCTTGTTTAAGAGTGGAAAGGAAGGACATGGCCATTATCCTTGAAAACTCGGGGTGATCAGGGGAGGTCCTGGATGATTGGAAAAAGGCAAATGTAGTGCCCATCTTTAAAAAGGGGAAGAAGGAGAATCCGGGGAATTACAGAAGGGTCAACCTCACCTCAATCCCTGGGAAAATCATGGAGCAGGTCCTCAAGGAATCGATTTTGAAGCACTTGGAAGAGAAGAAGCTGATCAGGAACAGTCAACATAGATTCACCAAGGGCAAGTCATGCCTGACCAACCCGATTGCCTTCTATGATGAGATAACTGGCTCTATGGAAAGCACTGGACGTGACATACCTTGATTTTAGCAAAGCTTTTGATACGGTCTCCCATAGTATTCTTGCCAGTAACTTAAAGAAGTACGGGCTGGATGACTGGACTATAAGGTGGATAGAAAGATGGCTAAGTTGTTGGGCTCAACGAGTAGTGATCAACGGCTCGATGTCTAGTTGGCAGCCGGTATCAAGAGGAGTGCTCCAGGGGTTGGTCCTGGGGCCAGTTTTGTTCAACATCTTCATTAATTATTTGGTTGCTGGGATGGATTGCACCCTCACAAGTTTGTGGGTGACACTAAGCTGGGGGGAGAGGTAGATAAGCTGGAGAGTAGGGATAGGATCTAGAATGATCTAGACAAATTGGAGGATTGAGCCAAAAGAAATCTGATGAGGTTCAACAAGGACAAGTGCAGAGTCTCGCACTTAGGACGGAAGAATCCCATGCACTGCTACAGGCTGGGGACCGACTGGCTAAACAGCAGTTCTGCAGAAAAGGACCTGGGGATTAGAGTTGATGGGAAGCTGGATATGAGTCAGCAGTGTGCCCTTGTTGTGAAGAAGGCTAATGGCATATTGGGCTGCATTAGTAGGAGCATTGCCAACAGATCAAGGGAAGTGATTATTCCTCTCTATTTGGCACTGGTGAGGCCACATCTTCAGTATTGCATCCAGTTTTGGGCCCCCCACTACAGAAAGGATGTGGACAAATTGGAGAGAGAGTCTAGCAGAGGGCAACAAAAATAATTAGGGGCCTGGGGCACATGATTTATGAGGAGAGGCTGAGGGAACTGGGCTTATTTAGTCTGCAGAAGAGAAGAGTGAGGGGGGATTTGATAACAGCCTTCAACTACCTGAAAGGGGGTTCCAAAGAGGATGGAGCTAGGCTGTTTTCTGTGGTGGCAGATGACAGAACAAGGAGCAATGGTCTCAAGTTGTAGTAGGGGAGGTCTAGGTTGGATATTAGGAAAAACTATTTCACTAGGAGGGTGGTGAAGCACTGGAATGGGTTATCTAGGGAGGTGGTGGAATCTCCATCCTTAGAGGTTTTTAAGGCCTGGCTTGACAAAGCCCTGGCTTGGATGATTTAGTTGGTGTTGGTCCTGCTTTGAGCAGGGGGTTGGACTAGATTACCTCTGAGGTGTCACCAAACCCTAATAATCTATGATAAGCAGAAAATTAGATAAAAGGACTAGACGGTGGAGGGGGGGGCTTGTGTTTGGGGAGCAGGCAGCAGCAATGGTCTCTTGCTTTTCCATTGCTTCTTACTTCCCAGGTTTCCCAAACACCTACCGCTATACAGTGAATAAGAAATGGACATGATGTGCATCCCCAGAGATGTGCATCCTCAAGGTTCAGTTTTGGGACCAATTTTATTTAATCTTTTTATTACTGACCTCGGCACCAAAAGTGGGAGTGTGCTAATAAAGTTTGCAGATGACACAAAGTTGGGAGGTATTGCCAATTCAGAAAAGGATCGGGATATCCTACAGGAAGATCTGGATGACCTTGTAAACTGGAGTAATAGTAATAGGATGAAATTTAATAGTGAGAAGTGTAAGGTTATGCATTTAGGGATTAATAACAAGAATTTTAGTTATAAGCTGGGGACGCATCAGTTGGAAGTAACGGAAGAGGAGAAGGACCTCGGAGTCCTGGTTGATCACAGGATGACTATGAGTCGCCAATGTGATGTGGCCGTGAAAAAAGCTAATGCGGTCTTGGGATGCATTAGGCGAGGTATTTCTAGTAGAGATAAGGAGGTGTTAGTACCGTTATACAAGGCATTGGTAAGACCTCATTTGGAATACTGTGTGCAGTTCTGGTCTCCCATGTTTAAGAAGGATGAATTCAAACTGGAACAGGTACAAAGAAGGGCCACTAGGATGATCCGAGGAATGGAAAACCTGTCGTATGAAAGGAGACTCAAGGAGCTTGGTTTGTTTACCTTAACCAAAAGAAGGCTGAGGGGAGATATGATTGCTCTCTTTAAATATATCAGAGGGATAAATACCAGGGAGGGAGAGGAATTATTTCAGCTCAGTACCAATGTGGACACAAGAACAAATGGATATAAACTGGCCATCAGGAAGTTTAGACTTGAAATTAGACGAAGGTTTCTAACCATCAGAGGAGTGAAGTTCTGGAACAGCCTTCCAAGGGAAGCAGTGGGGGCAAAAGACCTAACTGGCTTCAAGATTAAGCTAGATACGTTTATGGAAGGGATGGTTTGATGGGATAACATGATCTTAGTCAAAGGTCAATTAATTGCCATCAGTGGTAAATAGGACCAATGGTCAATGATGGGATGTTAGAAGTTACTACAGAGAACTTTTTCCTGGGTGTCTGGCTGGTGAGTCTTGCCCACATGCTCGGGGTTCAGCTGATCGCCATATTTGGGGTCGGGAAGGAATTTTCCTCCAGGGTAGATTGGCAGAGGCCCTGGAGGTTTTTTTGCCTTCCTCTGCAGCATGGGGCACGGGTCACTTACCGGAGGATTCTCTGCATCTTGAAGTCTTTAAACCATGATTTGAGGACTTCAATAGCTGAGACATAGGTGAGAGGATTATTCCAGGAGTGGGTGGGTGAGATTCTGTGGCCTGCATTGTGCAGGAGGTCAGACTAGATGATCATAATGGTCCCTTCTGACCTTAAAGTCTATGAGTCTATGATGTGCATCCCCAGAGAGTCTGATGCTCTGCTGTACAGCAGCTGGCAGGAAAAGTGTGAAGAGCACAAAAACTAGCTGCTTCCTTCTCTGTTATCAAATACCTTATCAGCACAAAGCAGATGCTTGCTAGCGGTCTGGGGAGTGGGGTTCTGGAGATCCCTGTGGAATCTGTTATATAGAGTTTGAAGCACTGATGCCTAACTGTCTGGTTGTCAGTAACTTAGAACGGCAGATCTCACTGTTACATTATACTTTCATGAAAGTATATTTATGGTATGGCTATGCACTTCTTCTAACTTCTCTTCCCTTGTTGCTAATGCACCCTTCACTAACAGTATTTAGTCATCAATCCTGGAAATAGAGATGCCTATTTCTAGTCATTTGTAAATTGGCATGATGATATATTTTTCTTTAGTTTCCTGGCTGATAGAAATGCCATGAGTGAGGAAGTACAAGCACCTGCATATATGTGTTCCACTTCTTTTAGAAAATAGAGGAACTGGTCCTTACTCACAAGAAGCTCACGTAAGTAACAAGGGGGTTTGAATGAGTAAGAACTCTAAGATTAGACCTTGCACCAGGAAGGCCCATGCTCCTTAGATGGGATTCATCCCAAGGAATGTCAGGCATTGCTACTGTTAGTTCATTCTCTCTGGCTTTCTACTGAAGAGCAGCTCTAGTTTTTGGCAGAGGCTCCATAGCAACCTCAGCAGTGGATGCTGCTAGAGGATGCAGTGGATCATCCCATTCACCAACAGTCTCCCCTCCCTCCCATTTAACACCACCCACCCTTTGGTTATTCCTCTCTACCTCCCCAATGAAGAAGGGGATGCTGTGGCGCTTTTTCACTGCTGCTTCCTCCTATACTGGTAGACCTCCAGCCACTGAAGATTAATGCTGGCTTTCATTGCCATGACTGCAAGCTGAACCTAAGACAGAATATTTCAGATATGTGGAAACCCATTGTTCATGTGTCATTAAAAAAAATTACAAAATATTATACTTTGCCTTGTAATAGTCTTCTCTCTGGAAACCATTGGAGTGATCTCTTTTGCTTTCTTAAAATACCATAGATCTCATTTTATATTACATACACCTGTGTGGTCACAGAGGCGGATTTTTCAAGGTATTTAGGTTCCTAAAGATGCAGGTAATCCCACTAGGCACCTATTTACATCTTTAGGCACCTAAATATCTTTAGAAGTCCGGCCCTTACATTTGTTCATCGTGGGCATAGTGTGCTACCATTCTGATCTGGTAGTGATTTACTCCCACTTGGCACCAGTATATGTGTCTACACAAGGAGCAGAGCAGTGGAGAAGCAGGCTTCCTCTTTGGAATAGATACTTTTAAACAAAAATACTCCTTCCTAATTTCTATTATTTGTTTTTTGGTAGTATTCAACTATTTTAAAAAATAGAAAATGTAAAACCACATTTTTCTCAAAGGACTCTTTCCTGGTTTAAGAAATGTTGACAACACTGGACCCAATTGCCTGCTGAGTTACTCCAGTTTCATACCAATGTCGTTCTATTGACTTCTGCTGAGTTG
The DNA here is from genome assembly GCA_033296515.1 of Macrochelys suwanniensis. Taxonomy (NCBI): domain Eukaryota; kingdom Metazoa; phylum Chordata; order Testudines; family Chelydridae; genus Macrochelys; species Macrochelys suwanniensis. The sequence continues at coordinate 48,143,878 of CM065780.1, forward strand.
CACCATCTTAAAACTGGAACACCACTGTGGTAAATCAGACCCCACTAATTTGCTTTGGTCTCCTCAACTCCAACCTACTTCAGTTCCTGGTTTATGAGACCACGGGGGGGGAGTGGCGGGAAGTCCCCTCTCCATTAGATCGTCTCACCTACATTTTCACGGGTCTGACTTTTCCTGGTTCTGAGCACCTCCCAGAGGGTGTTGTGCACCCTTAACTTCCACTGACATCAATGCGAGGATCAAGACCCAAGGGCACAACACTCAGACCTGCTACATTTATTTAGGGTTTTTTAAAGCAACATTGACAGGGTCTCCTCCTCTGATGGAAGCCATTGCGTTGAATCAGTGTTTCAAAAAGATTGGAACTTTTAAAAGGAATTAAAGTCCATTTTTGTTTTTTAGGAAAAAAGCTGCCAACAATTTCAAGTTAAGCATCTGTCGACTTGGAATTGTTGCAGCCATTTAGTGTCATGTATATTTGTACTGTAACCATAACTGGCAGCAGCATATCCCCTTGTTATTTACAAATACTGCTGTTTTATCGGATGCGATACACACACCAGAACATGTGCATCCATAACATATTATCCATGACAAATGGGAGTGTGGAAAGCTTTTGTTCCTCATTAATAAATGTATGTGCTAAAGCACACAGAGTTAACAATAGGCATAATTTCCATAAAAGAAATCTGAACTACTGATAATTAATTAATTAACAGAAGGCAAAAGGCCATGAAAACTGAAAGCATAATAATAATTACTTTTTAAAAATCTAAATAGGAGAAAAATAAGGCCATTTAAAAGCAAACAACAATTAAACATTAAACATGCACCAATGTTTCTACTAGACAGTTGAATGCTTGTTTGTTTTGTAAATAAACATTTATTCTTTCACAGCAAAGTAAAAGAGCAAACACCATCAGATTAATCTGTTTTATGAAATGTTTCACATTGAAAGATAGGCAAATCTGCAGAAGATTCAACTCCAAATAATAATATATACCACAGCAAACTTGGCACACCATAGCAAACTTGTTTTCCAAAAATAAGTATGTTTTCCAAATGAAGACACGGAGGGTGGTGGAAGGAAATAGTGACTTGCTTGATATACTCTAGAAATAATATCAGCTGAACAACTGTAGTTTACTTGAGTTTTCTTTGGAGAATGTGTTATACTCTGTTACTCTTTGTGCAGTAACATGCTAAACATGTAAAAACATAACTAGACAAGATCAATCATCCTGACAGTAAGTCAAATACAGGGAAATGATAAAGCTGTGTCATATTTAAAACACCTTAAATGTAAATTTTGGAAATCTATAATCTGAAGAAATTCCTTTCTTAACAAATAACTTATGGCTACAGAACAGCAAGGATCCACTAGTACTGCTATCAATAGGGTACTAATACAATGTTAAGTATTGTAGTTTAATACTTTTTGTTTTCTACAACTACCATTCACATGGATACATATTAACACAGTTGTCACTAAGGCCTGGTCTACACTAGGAGTTTGTCGAATTTAGCAGCGTTAAATCGAATTAACCCTGCACCCGTCCACACAACGAAGCTATTTATTTTGACATAAAGGGCTCTTTAAATAGATTTCTGTACTCCTCCCCGACAAGGGGAGTAGCGCTAAAATCGACATGGCCATGTCGAATTAGGGTTAGTGTGGATGGCATTCGACGCTAATAGCTCCGGGAGCTATCCACAGTGCACCACTCTCTGGCCACTCTGGACAGCAGTCCGAGCTTGGATGCTCTGCCCAGCCACACAGGAAAAGACCCAGGAACATTTGAATTCCATTTCCTGTTTGGCCAGCTTGAATTTCATTTCCTGTTTGGACATTACGGCGAGCTCAGCAGCACTGGTAACGATGCAGAGCTCTCCAGCAGAGGTGACCATGCAAGCCCAGAATAGAAAGAGGGCTCCAGCATGGACTGATCGGGAAGTGTTGGATCTGATCGCTGTATGGAGATGAGTCCGTGCTTTCAAAGCTGCGATCAAAAAAACGGAATGCGAAGATCTACGAGAAGATCTCCAAGGCCATGACGGACAGAGGATACAGCCAGGATGCAATGCAGTGCTGCATGAAAATCAAGGAGCTGAGACAAGCGTACCAGAAGACTAAAGAGTCCAACGGGCGCTCCGGGTCTCAGCCCCACACATGTCATTTCTACGCTGCACTGCATGCTATCATAGGAGGGGCCGCCACCACTACCCCACCCCTGTCCGTGGACTCCAATGATGGGGTATGCTCAACGGTTGCTTCCTCAGAGGTTTTCGCGGACGGGGAAGATGATGAAGGAGATGAGGAGGACGAGGCAGTCGACAGCGCTTTGAACGCTGATTTCCCCAACAGCCAGGATCTCTTCATTACCCTGATGGAGATCCCCTACCATCCCTCCCAAGGCGGTAACCCGGACCGTGAAACAGGAGAAGGATCCGTAGGTGAGTGTTCAAAACATATCTTTTGAATAGAATAGACATGGTATTTTAGCAATGGGTTTTTAATGAGTAATTTGACCTAGGTGCTTTAGCTGCATTCGTGAACAGTGCAGCTACTGGAAAAGTCTGTTAACATGTGTGGGGATAGAGCAGAAATCCTCCTGGGACATCTCCATGAAGCTTTCCTGGAGGTACTGTGAAAGCCTTTGCAGAAGGTTTCTGGGGAGAGCGGCCTTATTGCCTCCTCCATGGTAGGAAACTTTACCGCGCCAGGCCAGTAGCAGGTACTCCGGTACCATTGCCTGACAAAGCATGGCGGCATATGGAGCCGGTGTTTGCTGACATTCACGCAGCATACGGTCTTTCTCTGTCTGCGTAATCCTCATCAGAGTGATATCAGTCATGGCGACCTGGTTGGAATTAGGTGAATTTTATTATGGGGACTGTTTTCCTGTTCCTTGAAAAAAAATCTAACAAGCGGTTTCCAGCCACGCGGTGGGGGCGGGGAGGCGGACCATTCATGCTGAGCAGTTCGCCGGCAGCTTGCAGGGATCACTCCCGAGACCAGCCACGCGGTGGGGGCGGGGAGGCGGACCGTTAATGCTGAGCGGTTCACCGGCAGCTTGCAGGGATCATTCCTGAGACCAGCCACGCGGTGGGGGCGGGGAGGTGGACTGTTCATGCTGAGCGGTTCTCCGGCAGCTTGCAGAGATCGTTCCCGAGACCAGACACGCGATGAGGTGAAGGCTAAACTGACCATCCCAGAGAATGGGATGACTGGGGTTACTGTGGTTTCTCCCGCTGTACGTTAACATGCACAGTGCAGCAGTAACTGGGCAACTGTAGGAGCTCAGCTTGGAACGGGAAAGGAGGCCGCTGCTGTAAAGTAAGCTTTCAGCGGCCAAAAGTCTACGGCTTACCATGTCCGCCTGCTAGCCGAATTCCATTGCCCGGCCCCGCTTGTGTGATCTGCACACCAAGACCCCAGGAACTCAATATAAAGATTAAAAATGCGACCTTGTACTGAAAGCAAATGCAATAGGTAGTGTGCATGGTCTTGTTCACTGGGAAAGACTATATTCATTGTTCTGGAAAATGTATCTTTCTAAAGAATTCACTCCCTTTTTTTCATCCCACAGCTGCAACTGTCTCTAGGGTTGGGGGAGAGGGATAGCTCAGTGGTTTGAGCATTGGCCTGCTAAACCCAGGGTTGTGAGTTCAATCCTTGAGGGGGCCATTTAGGTATCTCGGGGGGGAAAAAAAAAAGAAAATCTGTCAGGGGACAGTACTTGGTCCTGCTAGTGTAGGCAGGGGACTGGACTCAATGACCTTTCAAGGTCTTTCCACTTCTAGGAGATTGGCATATCTCCATTTATTAATTTAATTATAATAGGGTTCCCCCGGCATCTCCCTCCCAAAGGCTGGCACAGATAAGGCGGCGAAAGAAACGAACGCGGGACGAGATGTTCTCTGAACTCATGCAGTGCTCCCACACTGAGGCAGCACAGCAGAGTGACTGGAGAGAGACCATTTTGCAATACAAGCGATCAGCCAGCCAACGGGAGGAGAGGCAGGACGCCCGTGAGAACAGGACGGAAGCTCGTGAGGACAGAAGGGACGCTCGCGATGATCGGTGGTGGCAGGAAGACCAGTGGGTGACTGAGGCGCTGCTTGGGCTAATGCGGGAGCAAACGGACATGCTCCGGCGTCTGATAGATGTTCTGCAGGACTGGAGGCAGGAGGACAGAGCCCCGCTGCAGCACATCTCTAACCGCCCTCCCCCGCCCCAAAGTCCCATAGCCCCCTCACCCAGAGTTCCAAAAAGGAGGGGTGGCAGGCTCCGTGGAAACAACCAGTCCACCCCTGCAGGCTGCTCAAGTAGCAGAAGGCTGTCATTCCCCATGTTTTGAAGCGTCCTTTCCTTCCCTCCACCCGCACCCCGCCCTAGCCTCCGTCCCAGTTCCCTCCCTTTACTGAAAAATCCTTAATAAAAAACACGTTTCTGTTGAACAATGTTTCCTTCATTTTCTTTTTAAAGGAAGGTGTGTTTGAAGGGGGAGAAGGGGGTTGGTAATTGGATAGGATAGGCAATATTAACAGGGGAAAGAAATGGGGGCAGGTTCACCTCATGTTTAAACAAACATAAGAGTCACTGGTTACCCTGGTCAGTCTGGAAGCTAGTTTTCAAAGCTTCCCGGATGCGCAGTGCATCCCGCTGGGCTCTTCTAATTGCCCGGGTGTCTGGCTGTGCGTAATCAGCGGCCAGGCGATTTGCCTCAACCTTCCAGCCCGCCATAAACGTCTCCCCCTTGCTTTCACAGAGATTGTGGAGCACACAGCAAGCTGCAATAACAATGGGGATATTTGTTTCGCTGAGATCTGAGCGAGTAAGTAAGCTTCTTCAGCGAGCTTTCAAGAGTCCGAAAGCACACTCCACCACCATTCTGCACTTGCTCAGCCTGTAGTTGAACAGCTCCTTTTCACTGTCCAGGGCACCTGTGTACAGCTTCATGAGCCAGGGCATTAGCGGGTAGGCTGGGTCCCCAAGGATCACTATAGGCATCTCCACACCCCCAACAGTAATTTTCTGGTCCGGGAAGTAAATACCTTCCTGCAGCCGTCTAAACAGACCAGAGTTCCTGAAAACGCAAGCGTCAGGAACCTTGCCCGACCATCCTACGTTGATGTTGGTAAAACGTACCTTATGATCCACCAGTGCTTGCAGCACCATTGAAAAGTAGCCCTTTCGGTTAATGTACTGGCTGCCCTGGTGGTCCGGTCCCAGGATAGGGATGTGCATTCCATCTATAGCCCCACCGCAGTTTGGGAATCCCATCGCAGCGAAGCCATCTATTATCACCTGCACGTTTCCCAGGGTCACTATCTTTGACAGCCGCAGCAGCTCAACGATTACATTGGCTACTTGCATCACAGCAACCCCCATGGTAGATTTGCCCACTGCAAACTGATTCGCGACTGACCGGTAGCTGTCAGGCGTTGCAAGCTTCCAGAGGGCTATGGCCACTCGCTTCTGGACTGTCAGGGCTGCTCGCATCCTGGTGTCCTTGTGTTTCAGGGAAGGGGACAGCAACTCACAAAGTTCAAGGAAAGTGCTCTTACGAATTTGAAAGTTTCGCAGCCACTGGGATTCATCCCAGACCTGCAGCACTATGCGGTCCCACCAGTCTGTGATTGTTTCCTGGGCCCAGAATTGGCGTTCCACTGCATCAACATGACCCACTGACACCATGATGTCCACGTTGCGGGGTCCCGTGCTTTGAGAGAGGTCTGTCATCGTCACTGTCCTCACCACGCTGCTGTAGCCTCCTCGCCCGATTTCTCAACATCTGCCTCTGAATAAGGTGGATGATAAGGCACAAGGTGTTGACAATGGCCATAACTGCTCCGATGATCGCAGCGGGCTCCATGCTCGTGGTGCTATGGAGTCCGTGCTGTCAATCAAGGGAAAAGGGCGCGAAATGATTGCCTGCTGCCGCTTTCATGGAGGGAGGGGGGGAGGGAGGGTTGAATGATGACAGTTACCCCAAACCACCCGCGACACATTTTTTGCCCCATCAGGCATTGGGGGCTTGACCCAGAGTTCCACTGGGCAGCGGGGACTGCGGGAACTGTGGGATAGCTACCCACAGTGCACCGCTTGGAATGTCGACGCTTCCCCCATTACTGTGGACTCACAAAGTTGAATTACTGTGCTTAATGTGGACACACACGTTCAACTTAAATATCGGTTTCAAAAAATCGGTTTAAGTAAAATTGAACTACTATCGTAATGTAGACATACCCTAATTTGTACAATTTCAGGAAAATAATCTACTTCCCTTTTGTTTTTTGTTTTTTAAATCCTGGGTAAGTATTGATATATGTCTTAAGGAAGATTAAGGGTACTTCTTGTTTTTTTAGTCATCTGTCTTGGTTTTTGTCCTCTCTGAAGACACCAATATTGCAAGTGCCTATAAAGAGGTAGATCCAGCTAGACAAGCCAGAGGATGGTTAGATGCTTGGACAAATCTGAACAGAAATATGGTGATATTTCAAAGATACTCCATTTGTAAGCCTTGATGTACAATAGCACATTTTCATACAGAAAGCAAGTAATAATTTTAGTTCACGAGGCTCACAGCTGTGCTTGTCTACAAGTGATGCACTGCAGTAATGGTTAATGCAGGTTTTGTCCTTAGACCTGCAGGCTGCAAATAACACTATGGAGATACCGCAGATGGAACTCCCACTTTGAGTGTTCTCCCACTTCTAAGTCTGCATTTCCGATTTGGAATTTAAACCAAACCTTGTCATATTATATATGATCGGTTTTACAGGGACTTGCAGCTGCCACAAGGAAATGCTTAAAATCATGTCTTCTATTTGCAGGCATGTCAATGCATTTTTGATGACAGAAACCAATAGATTATCTCATTTTACTATTCTGTAACAAGAAAGAAGAGTTACAATCCAATACACTTTAAAGCTGCAGAAAGGAAGAATTCACACCCTTTCAGATTTTTATTTTCTGAATCTCAATTTCATTGATTGACATGAGCCACTTCTGACACCGGGGTAGATATATAATAGATCCATAATGCTGCAAGAAGAGTTGCCAGTTAAATCTATTCTAAAAGGTTTAGTAAATTATCCCAGATTAACATATTGGGCTAGAACAGCTTTCATTCCCTGAATTGACAAATTCATTGGATTTAGTTATCCAAGGAAAATTAGAAGGCAGTGCAAAGGCATATAATCAGGTGCTTGGCCTGATGTAGTCCTTTCTTACTGCTGTGGTACCATATAGGGCCCATAAAGTCAATTTGGCCAGCCATCTGAGGATTCCCTTAGTGTGAGGGAAAAATCAAGTGAGGTAGAGTGGGTTATGCCTGCTTTATAAAGCCAGCCACCTCGCACCCTTACTGACTATTCTATGGCTATTCTGGTATGTGAAAATACAATGAGACATAAAACTGATTGAGTAATCTCTCCTGATGGTAATTGTATCAGGACTGTAGATTCCAGGAGGCCATCATCTTAAGTAATTACTTCAAGTACCCTAATCAGAGACTCAAAAGTGGAAGTAGGAGTGATACTCTATGGCTGCAAAAGAAGCAGAAAACCTTGACTGGGGCTACAGGTACATAGCAACCCACAAGAGAGGAAGAAGTCTGCTTTTTCAGACAAGAATATCAAGGCAGCAAGATTTGGACCAAGTCTGAGATCCAGGTATACTTCCAAGGTATAGCATTTGTCTCTGAAGAGACATTATTTTTCAACAAATTCAAAAAACTTTTACATCCTATGTATATGCCATCTGCAATCTCAATAACCTGGTGTTTAATGTTTGTTGATAAATAGTATAGTCAGTTGCTTGACCACATTTTGGTTCGCTATGAAACGTATTAAGGAGGCCAAATAACCAGTGTCAGTCAGGTTTATTGCTGTGAGCCAATACTAATATAGTACAGAAAAAACGTTCTATATGAAACCAGATTCCAGGAAGCCATCCCATGCAGCAATGTTGCATTCACTTTACACATGGTAATGGTGTGCTCCCAAAGTTACACATTTTAGCTGATGTTATTTATAGGATTGGGCAAGTTACACAACTCTTTATACACCACTAAAATCCAACCCATCAGTTTGTCCCAGTTCCATAACTTCTTGTTCTGTTCCTTCCTTAACTTTATTTTGGATACTAGCATTCCAGGTAGGTCCATGAATATACTCTCTAGCTTATACCAAGATACAGAATGAACGTGTCTGCTTATTCCAATTGCTTACAAAGCAAATGCAAGCAGCTATGCGATACTTAGCATAAGTGAACAAGATGATGGTATAGGCTATATCATTACTACATTATTTATGCTTTGTGGTATGGATGCTTAGTGCATACTAATATGGTATGGAGAATAGCCTGTTCTCCCCAAACCTCCAATCAACTACATTTATTTTTTACTAAATCAATTAATATAAGTGGCAATGCAATATTTTAGTGCTGCTTCGCCAGTCGCCACCCATGTACATGGACAAAATTAAGCTCCAGTACTAGCATATGTTAATCACCATTATAAATGCTTACAACTTCCAGAACTTGAGCAAGGAGATAAAGAACAATTTTAAATTAACCCAATCCAAAACATCACAGAACAGCAGTATAGAATTGAAACAGGGAGTTTTATATTTGAAAGCAAGTTTGGAAAAACTGTTCTTTAAAGGTGAGATGGATGATCTAAAGTAGATATATAGAGAGAGTAAGTTCTATGCCGTAGGAGCAGCTCCAACAAAACTGTGATGGGTAATGCAGGTGCGATCAGGTCTAATTTTTAGCCAAAGAGCGAGGAAAAAAATGTAAGTGAAGAAATGCTGGATGTCTTGGGTTGCTGGTGAGTCAACAAATGGGACAGTTTCTCTGGAACAGGCACCTAAAGATAGGCACCTAGATAAAAGCTGCCAAGTTTTCAGAAGTATTGAGCACCCACAGCTCTAACTGAAGTTAATGGGAGCTACTGGGTATATAGAATTGTTGAAAATCAGGCCACTATTATTTAAGTGCCTAACTTTGAACGTGTACATTTGAAAATGTTGGTGTTGATTATTTTAGCCATGTTAACTTCAGTTTTGACTCTTTACTAATGGGAAATTGTGAGCTGATGTAATTCATCGTGGAGGGAATACATTTTCACCAGTCTGTAAATCCAACTTCTACTGTACTAGATGGTCAGCGCATCAGAAGTGGTAATGTACACGGATTAAAGAGTCTGGGGAACAATTAAAAAGTTCATTCTGCTTCAGGAGATATTAGCAGTTCAGCAGTATTCCCCATTTTAAGTATAGGGAATCTTTCCAAAACCAGAATTATTTATGTGTGCTCATTGTATATGGCTCTAATATACTTTTACTACAATGTGTGATACTGTTATCCTTTTATAAAGGATACACAGTATATTAAAAGCCTATTAGTGTCATTTCATTCAATCTATACAAAAACCCACCATTGGTATGTAGATAATCTAGTAGACAGTAAGGGCTATATACTCACCTCCTTATAGACAAAATACCTTGGTTGAAATCGTCATCTCTGCTCTGGCCCCTTTACACAGCTGGCCAGACCAGTTTAAAAGTGACCCAAAAGCTCCAGTTCTGCTCCGACTCAAGATTCCCCTTTTTATCCATCCAAGGATCAAATTAACTCTTCCTGCCACTGTCACACTGGAAGCTCAAATTCACCTGATTATCCACCACAACCCACAAATCTTTTTCAGAGTCACTGCTTCCCAGGAAAGAGTCCCCCATCCTTGTATGTATGTATGGCCTGCATTCTTTGTTCCTAGATGTATATGTTTACATTTAGCTGTATTAAACCACATTTGTTTGCTTGCATACAGTTTACCAAGCTATCTACATCAGTGACCTGTCCTTTTCATCAGTTACCATTCCCCCAATTTTTATGTCATTTGCAAACTTTATCATGATGATTTTATGTTTTCTTCCAAGTTACTGATAAAAATGTAAAATAGTGTAGGGTCAAGAACCAATCCCTGTGGGACTCCACTGCAAACACACCTAATTGATGATGGTTCCTCATTTATAGTCATCTTTTGAAACCTCTCAGCTAGCCAACTTTTAATCCATTTAGAGTGTGCCATATTAATTTTATATCATTCTAGTTTTTTAAATCAAAACATTGGGTGGTACCAAGTCAAACACCTTACAGATGTCTAAGTATATTACGTCAACATCATTACCTTTGTACAAAGATTTGCTTTAGCAAAGTTGGCAGCAGGATGTTCAACATGAGCAATGGCATCGGCATACACCCTTGCACTACCGAGGCAAGTATGAAGCGGCTGCAGAAAAACCCACTCATGGTTTTTTTCTTTATTGTCACATGTGTATTGGAATCCTTCCAGACTGCACATCTATGCAAGAGAAGAAGTGAACATTAACAGTTTGGGTTCCCCAAAAGACTTAGTGGGTGCCAAGCTCTACTTTGGGTAAAAATTGACCAAATGAGACCATGAATTAAATTTCATGAATTAGAAGCAAACAAAAACAAAATTGCCAGGATAAAATTTGGAAAATTGCTATGTTTTCAGGTCTTATATTTCCAGAACCCCTGACTCATATGAGGGGGGTTCAGACTCCTTAGAGGGCCAGAAGCCCCACAGATCTGGACACACACACACACACACACAGAATGTGGGGCCGACAGGTGACTCTGCCCCTATACTTCCCAGTCCCTCTGCTTCTCAACCCCATGTTACCCCTTCCCAGTTTTCCACCCCTCTACCTCCTCCAACCTTCACAGCTTCCTCACCTGAGCCCCAGCCTCTCCCCCTCTCCATTATCCATCCTCATTTATCCCCCTCCCCATAACCCCACTCCTTCTGCTGCAACTCTAAACCCCTCTCTCCCTATTTTCTCTCTTCTCTGCCCCCTAATGTTCCTCTGCCAGGAAGCATACTTTTATTATATTCCCTCCCAAATAAATTTGCCACCCATGGTTCATAAATTATAGCAACCTCCAGCAAATTACTCCAAGGCCAGGTCTAAACTACAGACCTATATACCAACTATGTCTATATAGTTATACTGACCTAATCCCCCTTGTAGACAGCACTGTGTCACAGAATCATAGAATCTCAGGGTTGGAAGGGACCTCAGGAGGTCATCTAGTCCAACCCCCTGCTCAAAGCAGGACCAATCCCAACTAAATCATCACAGCCAGGGCTTTTTCAACCCTGATCTTAAAAACCTCTAAGGAAGGAGATTCCACCACCTCCCTAGGTAACCCATTCCAGTGCTTCACCACCCTACTAGTGAAAACGTTTTTCCTAATATCCAACCTAAACCTCCCCCTCTGCAACTTGAGACCATTACTCCTTGTTCTGTCATCTTCTACCACTGAGAACAGTCTAGATCCATCCTCTTTGGAACCCCCTTTCAGGTAGTTGAAAGCAGCTATTAAATCCCCCCTCATTCTTCTCTTCTGCAGGCTAAACAATCCCAGTTCCCTCAGGCTCTCCTCATAAGTCATGTGCTCCAGGCCCCTAATCATTTTTGTTGCCCTCTGCTGGACTCTTTCCAATTTATCCACATCCTTCTTGTAGTGTGGGGCCCAAAACTGGACACAGTACTCCAAATGAGGCCTCACCAGTGCCGAATAGAGGGGAATGATCACGTCCCTCGATCTGCTGGAAATGCCCCTACTTATACAGCCCAAAATGCCGTTAGCCTTCTTGGCAACAAGGGCACACTGTTGACTCATATTCAGCTTTTCGTCCACTGTAACCCCTAGGTCCTTTCCTGCAGAACTGCTGCCCAGCCATTCGGTCCCTAGTCTGTAGCAGTGCATGGGATTCTTCTGTCCTAAGTGCAGGACTCTGCACTTGTCTTTGTTGAACCTCATCATATTTCTTTTGGCCCAATCCTCTAATTTGTCTAGGTCCCTCTGTATCCTATCCCTTCCCTCCAGCGTATCAACCACTCCTCCCAGTTTAGTGTCATCTGCAAACTTGCTAAGGGTGCAGTCCACACCATCCTCCAGATCGTTAATGAAGATATTGAACAAAACCGGCCCCAGCACCGACCCTTGGGGCACTCCACTTCATACCGGCTGCCAACTAGACATGGAGCCATTGATCACTACCCGTTGAGTGCCACCATCCAGCCAGTTTTCTGTCCACCTTACAGTCCATTCATCCAGCCCATACTTCTTTAACTTGCTGGCAAGAATACTGTGGGAGACTGTATCAAAGTCAAGAAATAGCACATCCACTGCTTTCCCCTCATCCACAGAGCCAGTTATCTCATCATAGAAGGCAATTAGGTTAGTCAGGCATGACTTGCCCTTGGCGAATCCATGCTGACTGTTCCTGATCACTTTCCTCTCCTTTAAGTGGTTCAGAATTGATTCCTTGAGGACCTGTTCCATGATTTTTCCAGGGACTGAGGTGAGACTGACTGGCCTGTAGTTCTCCAGATCTTCCTTCTTCCCTTTTTTAAAGATGGGCACTACATTTGCTTTTTTCCAGTCATCCGGGACCTCCCCCGATTGCCATGATTTGTCAAAGATAATGGCCAATGGCTCTGCAATCACATCAGCCAACTCCTTTAGCACCCTCGGATGCAGTGCATCCGGCCCCATGGCACTGAGTACACTAGCTTTCTCCACATCCTCTGTCACTAGGTTCCCTCCCTCATTCAGCAAGGGGCCCACACTTTCCTTGACTTTCTTCTTGTTGCTCACATACCTGAAGAAACCTTCTTGTTACTCCTAACATCTCCGGCTAGCTGCAACTCCAAGTGTGATTTGGCCTTCCTAATTTCACTCATGCATGCCTGAACAATATTTTTATACTCCTCCCTGATCATTAGTCCAATCTTCCACTTCTTGTAAGCTGCTTTTTTGTGTTTAAGATGAGCAAGGATTTCACTGTTAAGCCAAGCTGGTCGCCTGCCATATTTACTTTTCTTTCTACACATCGGGATGGTTTGTTCCTGCAACCTCAATAAGGATTCTTTAAAATACAGCTAGATTTCCTCGACTCCTTTCCCCCTCATGTTATTCTCCCTGGGGACCTTGCCCATCAGTTCCCTGAGGGAGTCGAAGTCTGCTTTTCTGAAGTTCAGGGTCTGTATTCTACTGCAATGGGAAAGCTTCCTGTTGACATAGCTACTGCCTCTCGGGGAACTGGATTAACTACACCAACAGGAGAAACTCTCCCATCAGCATAGTCTCCCATCTTTACTAAGGGCTTGTGTATACTGGCACTTTACAGTGCTGCAACTTTCTTGCACAGGGGTATGAAAAAACACACGCCTGAGCACTGCAAGTTTCTGCGCTGTAACGTGCCAGTATAGACAGTGCATCAGCACTGGGAGCCACGCTACAAGCACTGGAAGCTATGCCCCTTGTGGAGGTGGTTTTTTTAGAGCGCTGGAGAGCTCTCTGTCTGCGCTCTGCCGCGACCTCGCAAGCCATGTTAAAGCGTTGTGCTACTGTAGTGCTGTACATGAAGACAAGCCCCCAAACTCCTTTTGTTTTAGTGGGGTGTGAGATTAATTTACCCTTAGTTACATTAATTGCAGGGTGTGACGGAGTAGAGAGCGAGATGGATTTGACCTGAGAGGCTGGCTGCATTGGGAAAGGCTGCATCGGGAGTGTGAGACTTTACCTGAGGCTGTAACATGAGCCAGGACGGGGGTTGGGAGGTGACACCTTTGGCTGGGAGAATGGTAAAAGGCTAGGGGAGGGGCCCCGGGGGAGGGGAAGAGCCTGCTGGAGGTTTGGCTGGCTCTTGGTCAGTTTTGGAGCTGGGTGGTGAAACGCAGGGAGCCCCAGAGCTGGGGGCTAAGCTCCCTGCCCCCCAGAAGGGCCCAGCTGAGGGGTCCTGGTCATACTTACAAGCTCTGTTTGGACTCTTTCCTGACAACCCTAATAAACCTTCTGTTCTACTGGCTGGCTGAGAGTCACATTGAATCCCGGGAAGAGGGGTGCAGGACCTGACTCCCCCACACTCCGTGACAACTGGTGGCAACGGTGGGATCTTCTGCACCCCATGAACGGCACTTCCTGCAGTAAGTGACTGGAGAGCAGTACAACGAAGGGGGATTGACGGGGAGCAGGTTGCTGAAGAGGCAGAGAGAAGTGGTTTCGGGGGGCGGAGGAGCTACGCTTAACCCTGAGGGTGTGACCAGTGAGAAGGGCTGGCACACTAGGGGTTCCTCCTGGAAGCTGTGGGGACCAAGACCGCACAGGCCTGAGAGTGGCTAGCAGGAAGATGTATGCTAAGCGCCGTAAGAACGACCTGGTGGAGCTGTGCAGGCAGAGGGGGCTGCGCATTGGGAAGTCCACCAAAGACCAGCTGATTGCGCAGCTGGAGGAGAAGGATCGCTTGGATGACCCGATCCCTGTCCCTGGGGGAAGCCGCCCGACAGACGCAGCATGGGCCCCAGGGCCCGACCTGGCTGGGAGGGGTCAGACTGCTGCTGAGGACATCCCAAGACCCCTCTCGCCTCTGCCCAGGGGAGAGGCTGGGGAAAGCCCAGCAAATACCGAGGGCACCTTGACCCCGGCGGCCAGCAGGGGATCTTCCCGGAGGAGCTCCCCATCCCAGCAGTGGAGGCGGCTGGATTGGGAGAGGGAGATAAAACTGAAAGAGCTCGAGTTGAGGCAGCAGGAACTGAAGGAGGAGCGGGAAGAACGGGAAAAGCAGCGTCAGCACGAGGAGAAACAACGCCAGCATGAGCTGGAGGAGAAGGAGAAACAACGCCAGCATGAGCTGGAGGAGAAGGAGAAACAACGCCAGCATGAGGAGAAACAACGCCAGCATGAGCTGGAGCTGGCCAGACTGAGGAGCAGTGAGGCCCCGGCTGCGGTGAGTGAGGGGGGACCCAAGACTACAGGGAAGTTTGATCGTAACTTCCTGGCCCGGCGTAAGGAAGGGGAAGACATAGACAGCTTCCTGGCGGCCTTTGAGAATGCCTGCAGGTTGCACAAGGTTGACCCTGCAGACAAGATCCAGTATCTCACCCCCTTACTAGACCCTGCAGGCCTGGACGTGTACGGCCGAATGAAGGAGACGGAGACTGGGGACTATGAACTGTTCAAAAAGGCCCTGCTCTGCGAGCTTGGGCTGACTCCCGAGATGTACCGTCAAAGGTTCCGGGATCAGCGAAAAACCCCTGAGATCACGTACCTACAACTGGCCAACCGGATACATGGATACGCCCGCAAGTGGACCGCTGGGGCCCAAACTATGGAGGACCTGCTCGAACTATTCGTACTAGAACAACTGTATGAACTGTGCCCATCAGACCTGAAGCTATGGTTGATGGACAAAAATCCAGGGAGCCCGCAGCACGCAGGGCGGCTGGCCGACGAGTTCATGAACAGTCGGTCAAGGGGTGGCAGGGAGGAATCCCAAAGGAGCAGGCCCACCCTGAGGCAGCAAGAGAGGCAGCATGGGACCTCCCAGAGGGGAAATAGGGAGAACCCCCTCCCGAGGGGAACCTCCGACATCAGAACCAACCGACCTGCTCGAGGGGACCAACGGGACATGAGCTGCTATCACTGCGGCCAGAGGGGCCACGTATGGTCCCAGTGCCCCAAGATCAGAGACAGACTGAGCAGACCAAACCCACACCGGGTTAACTGGGTAGGGACCCAGCCAGATGAGGGGCCGACAGCCCAGAAGAGGGGGGCTGGCAGCTTATCAACGGCTCCGGAGGGAGGAAGGCCCCAGACCAGCTCCTCGGGGGGGCTGGATGCTCCGGACTCAGGGTTCTCGGTTTATAGGGTGGGCGCGGGGCTGTCCCTTCGGAGAGAGTGCCTTGTTCCCCTGGAGATAGATGGGAGGAAGGTCACTGGATACTGGGATACGGGCGCGGAGGTGACGCTGGCCCGGCCCGAGGTGGTGGCCCCAGATCGGGTGGTACCCAACACCTACCTGACCCTAACAGGGGTGGGCGGGACCCCGTTCAAGGTACCCGTGGCGAGGGTACACCTGAAATGGGGGGCCAAGGAGGGCCCCAAGGACATAGGGGTGCATCAGCATTTGCCCACTGAGGTACTGATGGGGGGGGACCTAGAAGACTGGCCCAGTGAATCCCGGGATACCCTGGTCGTGACCCGTAGCCAGAGCCGGCAAGGGGCGCTACGCCCGGGCCTCGGAGAGGGTGCCTTGCACGGGGCACAAGACCCTGGCCCAGTGGGGAGGGAGTACCCCAGGACCAGGCGCAGAGAGGCTGCGGCCTCAGACACAGACAGCACGAGAGAACAGGTTCCCATTCCTTCCCCAGCGGCTGAGTTCCAGGCCGAGTTACAGAGAGATCCCTCCTTGCGGAAGCTCAGGGACCTGGCCGACCGCAGGGAGGTACAGACCATGTGGAGAGGTTGCCAGGAGAGGTTCCTGTGGGAGAAGGGGTTCCTGTACCGGGAATGGGCTCCCCCCGGTGAGATGGAGACATGGGGGATCAGGAGGCAGCTGGTGGTCCCCCAGAAGTATCGCCGCAAGCTACTGTACCTGGCCCATGACATCCCTCTCGCAGGGCACCAGGGGATCCGGCGCACCAGGCAGAGGCTGCTACAGAACTTTTACTGGCCTGGGGTCTTTACAACTGTCCATCAGTACTGCCGGTCCTGTGACCCCTGTCAGCGGGTGGGGAAGGCTCGGGACAAGCGGAAAGCGGCTTTGAGGCCTTTGCCCATCATAGAGGAGCCCTTCCAGAAGGTGGCCATGGACATAGTGGGGCCTCTCAGCAAGACAACCCGGTCGGGGAAGAAATACATCCTGGTGGTGGTAGATTTCGCCACCCGCTACCCCGAGGCGGTGCCCTTATCCTCCATTGAAGCAGACACCGTGGCGGATGCGCTGCTGACCATTTTCAGCCGAGTGGGGTTCCCCAAGGAAGTCCTGACAGACCAAGGGTCCAACTTCATGTCGGCCCTGCTCCGGTGCTTGTGGGAGAAATGTGGGGTCCGGCACAGCTGGGCCTCAGCATATCATCCCCAGTCCAATGGGCTGGTGGAGAGGTTCAATGGGACGCTAAAGATGATGCTGAAAACCTTTATGAACCAGCACCCGCAGGACTGGGACAAGTACCTACCGCACCTGCTGTTCGCGTACAGGGAAGTGCCTCAGGAGTCTACTGGATTCTCGCCCTTCGAACTGTTATATGGCAGGAGGGTAAGGGGGCCCCTGGACCTGATGAGAGACGAATGGGAGGGGGAGGCCGCCCCCGAGGGAGAGTCAGTGGTGGAGTATGTCCTGACCTTCCGAGAGAGACTTACTGAGCTCATGGGCCTGGCCAAGGGAAATCTGGCCAGAGCCCAGAGGAAGCAAAAGGTCTGGTATGACCGCACGGCGCGGGCCCGCGCCTACGCCACCGGGGATCAGGTGATGGTTCTCATCCCCGTGAGGAAAAACAAGCTGCAGGCCGCTTGGGAAGGCCCTTTCAAGGTTGTCAAGCAGCTAAATGAGGTAAATTATGTGGTGGAGCTGTCTAACCGGGCACACCACTGCCGGGTGTACCATGTCAATATGATGAAGCCATATTATGACAGGGGGAATGTGGTGCTGGCCGTGTGTGGACATTGGGAGGAGCAGGGAAGTGACCCTCTAGTAGATCTATTCCCTGAGACAGGAGCTGGTTCCTCCCAAGAAACAATCCCTCTCTCTGCTCAGCTAACCCCTGCCCAGCAAGCTGATATCAGAGGGGTGCTGCATCTGTACCGACAGCTGTTTTCCAACCAGCCTGGTCGCACTAATCTGACTGTCCACCGGGTGCAGACAGGATCGCACCAACCTATAAGATGCTCCCCCTTCCGAGTCACAGGGAAGACAGCTCGGGACCTGGAAAGAGAGGTCAAGGACATGCTGGCTTTGGGGGTGATCCAGCCGTCGTCCAGCCCTTGGGCCTCGCCGGTGGTGCTGGTCCCCAAAAAGGATGGGTCGATCCGGTTCTGTGTGGACTATCGGAAGCTCAATGCCATCACTGTATCCGATGCCTACCCCATGCCCCGGCCGGATGAGCTCCTAGACAAGCTGGGAGGGGCTCGGTACCTCACCACCATGGATCTTACAAAGGGCTACTGGCAAGTGCCACTGGATGCAGATGCCCGGCTGAAATCTGCCTTCATTACTCCTCTGGGGCTCTACGAGTTCCTGACCCTGCCTTTCGGTCTCAAGGGAGCACCAGCCACCTTCCAGCGCCTGGTGGATCAGCTACTGAAGGGGATGGAGAGCTTCGCTGTGGCGTATATCGATGATATCTGTGTCTTTAGCCAGACCTGGGAGGACCATGTGTCCCAGGTTAAACAAGTGCTGGACCGACTCCGGGAGGCTGGGCTGACCGTAAAAGCGGAGAAGTGCAAGGTGGGGATGGCTGAAGTGTCCTACCTGGGACACCGGGTGGGGAGCGGCCGCCTAAAGCCAGAACCAGCCAAGGTGGAGGTGATCCGGGACTGGCCTGCTCCCCAAACCAAAAAGCAGGTCCAGGCCTTTATTGGGATGGCGGGGTACTATCGAAGATTTGTGCCCCACTTTAGCGCCATAGCCACCCCCATCACTGAGCTATGTAAGAAGGGGAAGCCAGACAAGGTGATCTGGACCGAGGAGTGCCAGAGGGCTCTCTGTGCACTGAAGGAGGCTTTGATCAGGGACCCGGTTCTGGCAAACCCAGACTTTGACAAGCCCTTTCTGGTGTTCACCGACGCCTCAGACATGGGACTGGGGGCGGTGTTAATGCAGGAGGATGAAACGGGGCAGAGACACCCCATCGTGTATTTAAGCAAGAAGTTGCTACCCCGGGAGCAGAATTATGCGGCCATCGAGAAGGAATGCCTGGCCATGGTGTGGGCCCTCAAGAAACTAGAGCCGTATCTATTCGGGCGACACTTCACCGTGTACACCGACCACTCGCCCCTGACCTGGCTACACCAGATGAAAGGGGCCAACGCCAAGCTCCTGAGGTGGAGCCTGCTCCTGCAGGATTACGACATGGACGTGGTCCATGTGAAGGGAAGTGCCAACCTGATAGCGGATGCATTGTCCCGGAGAGGGGGCCCTGAACTTCCCCAGGCCACTGGTCACAGTGACCCCGCTCAGTTCAGTCTCGAAGGGGGGAGCGATGTGACGGAGTAGAGAGCGAGATGGATTTGACCTGAGAGGCTGGCTGCATTGGGAAAGGCTGCATCGGGAGTGTGAGACTTTACCTGAGGCTGTAACATGAGCCAGGACGGGGGTTGGGAGGTGACACCTTTGGCTGGGAGAATGGTAAAAGGCTAGGGGAGGGGCCCCGGGGGAGGGGAAGAGCCTGCTGGAGGTTTGGCTGGCTCTTGGTCAGTTTTGGAGCTGGGTGGTGAAACGCAGGGAGCCCCAGAGCTGGGGGCTAAGCTCCCTGCCCCCCAGAAGGGCCCAGCTGAGGGGTCCTGGTCATACTTACAAGCTCTGTTTGGACTCTTTCCTGACAACCCTAATAAACCTTCTGTTCTACTGGCTGGCTGAGAGTCACATTGAATCCCGGGAAGAGGGGTGCAGGACCTGACTCCCCCACACTCCGTGACACAGGGTGAGTTCACAGCCATCAGTCTCAACAATGTCTGAGATTCATCCAGCCATTAACACCTCTCATTTTAACAGTAAAAGGAGAAGGAAACAGAAGGAAACTGTTCTGGTGGGGAGGGTGCTGTAACTCTGGAATCCTTGGTCAAATGACCCCAAATGTGGATTGCTAGCACTACCCTGTGCCCCATGAGGCATATTAAATTTATAGGCAATTTAAGTTTGGATTTTAGAGCACTTATAAAATAGTTGGGCTTTAAAGCATATAAAATGGCAGGAATGAAAATCCTCTAGACATTTTTCTGTATTGGCACATGCACACTGTAAAAAAAAAAAAAAAAAAAAAAAAAAAAAAAAGGTAGTTTCTTAAATACCATTCTTGATTTGGGTCCCCGGCAAAGATTACTGAGTGCCATGCATGGCCTTTGGTAAAATTTGACAGATTGAGACCATTTTGACACACATCACATCAATAGTTTGATCTGTAACTGCACAAAAACAACAACAAAACAACAAAGGCACCTCAAATGTTTTTCAAATATGGCTGTTTTCCTTGGGGGTTTATATCTCCACAACCTCTAACTCAAATGACTCAAAATGTGGGTCACTAATGCTAACCTGGTCCCTCTGGAGGAACACCAAATTGCAAAGGAATCTGTCTAAACATTTTGATTGTAGAGAACTTGGAATAGTCAACCTTTAAATAGAAGTCATCTTAAATACAGTGGTGCTGCCGTAACACTATGATATTAAGAAAAAGAAGGATTTGTGCATTTTAGCCATCAACAGGAACCACCACAGTGCAAACCAGGAGACATTTCTTGGGAATAATTTTGAGGACATTAAGTAAAACTGTACATATATGATGAACCTCATTTGGACACCTAGTGGAATTCTTTGTGATAGCTGATGATGCTCATACCATAGTTAGAGCCATAGAACTGAAAAGGTTAATTATCTCTCTGGTGAAAATATTGAGTTTTTCCCCTGTATTAAGGCTTATATAACTGCATGCTATTTTATGATAAATTCAAACCAAGGGTACATTTTTCTTTTAGTTGAGTTCATTGTTTTGACTAATTTGGGGATAATTCAGCATGTTAATGTTTTTTCTCTTGCGCACAAGTCTTAAAAATTACATATTCGTCAGCTTAATGATGTTCAAAGACTTCTGTATTTAACTTTTAGCATGTCAGAAATAAAAAATATTGCAAACAAAATTCACATGCTTGTTTGCAAGTACCTCTTACATACATCCAAGAAACTTCATTGGTTTTTTTCTTCTGTATGAACATTAGTTTGTTTTACACTACAGTAAAATTGCCATTTAAATAAAGGGCCAGACTATTACTGGAGTAACTATACTGACTTCTATGGCATTTCATCAAAGATGAATTTGGCCCAATATTGTGGACTGAAAGCATTTGGATATATGAGGTGCAGTAGCATAGCCAGCGGGGGAGCGGGAGTAGCGGTCCCTCCCTCACTGAGCAGAAGCGGTGCCTTTAAAAAATTTTGGTGCCTTTTAAAAGGGGGAGCGGAGCTTAAAAAAAAGGCGCCTCCCCTTGTACTCACCCGGCGGTGCTCCTGCTGTTCAACAGCGGGACCTTCACTCACTCCAGGTCTTCGGCAGCGGGTACCACCGAAGACCCGGAGCAAGTGAAGGGACGGGACCCGCTGCCAAAGTGCCACCGAACAGCTGGAGCGCCGCTGGGTGAGTACAAGGGGAGGCGCCTTTTTTTAGCTTCGCTCCCCCTGTACTCTGCACCTGGCTACACCACTGATGAGACGTAAGGGATTCAAACTTGGGGACATAACCAACATTCAGATGTTTGTAGCATTGTTGTAGCCACTTTTCACAAAACTATCACTCTATATCCAACCTCTCAGGCCTCTTCTTCAAAGGAAACCTACACAACATCTTCATAAAACCTGGCAGCTTAAACACATAACTTCATTAAACACTAAAAATCATGGCCTTAAAGGCACTGGATTTATGGTTTATTACAACAATCTGTAACTCACTAAACTCCCTATTTTGTCCTATGACTGCAGAGGTGTGAACAGGCCACTTCACCTTGAATAAGCTCTTAAAATATGTGCTAACTACTTATGCTCAACAATCTGTTCCACCTTGTATTTAGCTGTGACACTGAGTACATTTCCCAGACCTAAAGAAGAGCTCTGTGTTGCTTGAAAGTTTGTCTCTTTCACCAACAGAAGTTGGTCCAACAGAAGATATTACCTCGCCCACCTTGTCATTCAGGTAAGATGGTATTTGGGATTCAATAAGTTTAAATGAGTAAGTATATTATTCCCATTTCCCATATATTGTTGTCTGTATATTTGCAGTTATTTTTTCTCTTTTTTTCTAAGCATACCACACAATGAGTGTATAGTAATATGGACTTACACCATTTCAGTAGTGCCTAGAGACATTAGCTAAAATCAGTGCCCGCATGAAGCAAATTTTATAAAGTTTATTTAATCTATCAAAGCCCTGTTATGAGGCTGTTGATCATTCTTGTAGCAGCAGAGGAGCCACTGCTTGTTTTCCCTGATCCCAAATGGGGTGAGGAATCAATGATGGTCCCTCATATTCCCCTATGTTTTGGGGAGGAGAAAGAGAAGGAAAATATTTTTTGTCCAGGAGGATTCTTATGAAGGGGAGAAAAATAAAGACATCTCCTCTCTTTTTTCTTTCTTTCTATGATAGAAGAGAAGATCACGACAAAGGAAGAATGTAAGAAGAACCCTTTTAGTGTAATCTTTGCTCCATTGAAGTCAATGGTAAAACTCCCAGTGACTTCAGTGGGACCAGGATTTCATCCCATTCTTCATCTTCTCCCATTGTAAAAGGCAGGGCTCCATAATGGGGGAGAAAAAGCACAATCACAGTTCTCTATAGCAAAAGGAAGGGGAGGGGAAGCAGAAGATAGAAGAGTAAGACACGTGAGGCTGAAGAAGAGCTGCTGCTAGTCCCACCCTGCTGGCTAGAATAAAAGATAAATGGATAAGTATGAATAGTCCTTTTCCTTCTTATATAAAGAAAATGAACCACATTCACTTTACTTGTAATTACCCTCAGACCCAAAAATCTATTTTCTAACTCCACCTTCAATCTTTTCACAAGTAATGGGGAAAATACTCATTAAAATAATCTTGCTTCACTGAACCAGATAGTTATGGGTTTGAGGGGTTTTTTGTTTGTTTTTTGGTCAAAACTTCTTATGTGATTCATTTATATTTCCTTGTTTGAAACGTATTCTAAGGAAAAGGTTGCTAAGTAAATTGTTCTTGAAATGACAATTTTCAAGGGGAAAAGTTTTAAGAGTACGCCTCTTTTAAATTCATAGATGCCAGGTCTTATAAAATGAATCAGGTTAAGAAGACAGGTCCCATAATGTTTGCCAGCTATCCCAGCTCATCTCCAGTCAGAATCGATGGCAGAATCCAATTGCACATTTCTCAAGATGCATCTGTCTGAAGCAATGTGTATTTACTTCCAAGCACTCAAATCATCCTGTGGACTTTACATTTTTGTTGGTTTCCATTTACCCTGATCCTGCTAAAATGATAGCAGGTAAGCAACTTTTCTGAAACTTGTGAAATTCACATTTTCCCTTCTCACAAAACTTTCAATGCATGGGGCATGTTTATTCTATATATAGTGTACAAAACTTTTCCCAAGTGTAACTTGTTTGGAGCGACTTGTCTCATGACAAGTCCTGTGGCAGGAAAAGGCCGGGGTAGAGACTGTCGAATCGTGGAAGTCAACGAATGGCTACGCAGATGGTGTCGGAGAGAAGGGTTTGGATTCTTTGACCATGGGATGGTGTTCCAAGAAGAGGGAGTGCTAGGCAGAGACGGGCTCCACCTGACGAAGAGAGGGAAGAGCATCTTTGGAAGCAGGCTGGCTAACCTAGTGAGGAGGGCTTTAAACTAGGTTCACCGGGGAAGGAGACCAAAGCCCTGAGGTAAGTGGGGAAGTGGGATACCGGGAGGAAGCACAAGTAGGTGAGTGAAAGAGGGGAGGGCTTCTGCCCCATACTGGGACAGCAGGACGATCGATGAGTTATCTTAAATGCCTATACACAAATGCAAGAAGCCTGGGGAACAAGCAGAGAGAACTGGAAGTCCTGGCACAGTCAAGGAATTATGATGTAATTGGAATAACAGAGACTTGGTGGGATAACTCACATGATTGGAGTACTGTCATGGATGGATATAAACTGTTCAGGAAGGATAGGCAGGGCAGAAAAGGTGGGGGAGTTGTGTTGTATGTAAGAGAGCAGTATGACTGCTCAGAGCTCCAGTATGAAACTGCAGAAAAACCTGAGAGTTTCTGGATTAAATTTAGAAGTGGGAGCAACAAGGGTAATGTCGTGGTGGGAGTCTGCTACAGACCACCAGACCAGGGGGATGAGGTGGACTAGGCTTTCTTCCAGCAACTAACGGAAGTTACTAGATCACAGGCCCTGGTTCTCATGGGTGACTTTAATCACCCCGATATCTGCTGGGAGAGCAATACAGTGGTGCACAGACAGTCCAGGAAGTTTTTGGAAAGTGTAGGGGACAATTTCCTGGTGCAAGTGCTGGAGGAACCAACTAGGGGAAAAGCTCTTCTTGAACTGCTGCTCACAAACAGGGAAGAAATAGTAGAGGAGGCAATAGTGGTTGGGAACCTGGGAGGCAGTGATCATGAGATGGTAGAGTTCAGGATCCTGACACAAGGAAGAAAGGAGAGCAGTAGAACAGAGACCCTGGACTTCAGAAAAGCAGACTGACTCCCTCAGGGAACTGATGGGCAAGGTCCCCAGGGAGAATAACATGAGGGGGAAAGGAGTCGAGGAAATCTAGCTGTATTTTAAAGAATCCTTATTGAGGTTGCAGGAACAAACCATCCCGATGTGTAGAAAGAAAAGTAAATATGGCAGGCGACCAGCTTGGCTTAACAGTGAAATCCTTGCTTATCTTAAACACAAAAAAGCAGCTTACAAGAAGTGGAAGATTGGACAAATGATCAGGGAGGAGTATAAAAATATTGTTCAGGCATGCATGAGTGAAATTAGGAAGGCCAAATCACACTTGGAGTTGCAGCTAGCTGGAGATGTTAGGAGTAACAAGAAGAGTTTCTTCAGGAATGTGAGCAACAAGAAGAAAGTCAAGGAAAGTGTGGGCCCCTTGCTGAATGAGGGAGGGAACCTAGTGACAGAGGATGTGGAGAAAGCTAGTGTACTCAATGCTTTTTTTGCCTCTGTCTTCACAGACAAGGTCAGCTCCCAGGCGGCTGCACTCCGCAGCACGGTATGGGGAGGAGGTGACCAGCCCTCTGTGGAGAAAGAAGTAGTTCAGGACTATTTAGAAAAGCTGGACGAGCACAAGTCCATGGGGCCAGATGCACTGCATCCGAGGGTGGTAAAGGAGTTGGCTGATGTGATTGCAGAGCCATTGACCATTATCTCTGACAAATCGTGGCAATCGGGGGAGGTCCCGGGTGACTGGAAAAAAGCTAATGTAGGGCCCATCTTTAAAAAAGGGAAGAAGGAAGATCCGGAGAACTACAGGCCAGTCAGTCTCACCTCAGTCCCTGGAAAAATCATGGAACAGGTCCTCAAGGAATCAATTCTGAACCACTTAAAGGAGGGGAAAGTGATCAGGAACAGTCAGCATGGATTCACCAAGGACAAGTCATGCCTGACTAACCTAATTGCATTCTATGATGAGATAACTGGCTCTGTGGATGAGGGGAAAGCAGTGGATGTGCTATTTCTTGACTTTAGCAAAGATTTTGATACAGTCTCCCACAGTGTTCTTGCCAGCAAGTTAAAGAAGTATGGGCTGGATGAATGGACTGTAAGGTGGATAGAAAACTGGCTGGATGGTGGCGCTCAACGGGTAGTGATCAATGGCTCCATGTCTAGTTGGCAGCCGGTATAAAGTGGAGTACCCCAAGGGTCGGTGCTGGGGCCGGTTTTGTTCAATAGCTTCATTAACGATCTGGAGGATGGTGTGGACTGCACCCTTAGCAAGTTTGCAGATGACACTAAACTGGGAGGAGGGGTTGATACGCTGGAGGGTAGGGATAGGATACAGAGGGACCTAGACAAATTAGAGGATTGGGCCAAAAGAAATATGATGCGGTTCAACATGCACTTAGGACAGAAGAATCCCATGCACTGCTACAGACTAGGGCCCGAATGGCTGGCCAGCGGTTCTGCAGAAAAGAACCTAGGGGTTACAGTGGATGAAAAGCTGAATATGAGTCAACAATGTGCCCTTATTGCCAAGAAGGCTAACGGCATTTTGGGCTGTGTAAGTAGGGGCATTTCCAGCAGATCGAGGGACGTGATTATTCCCCTCTATTCGGCACTGGTGAGGCCTCATTTGGAGTACTGTGTCCAGTTTTGGGCCCCACACTACAAGAAGGATGTGGATAAATTGGAAAGAGTCCAGCAGAGGGCAACAAAAATGATTAGGGGCCTGGAGCACATGACTTATGAGGAGAGCCTGAGGGAACTGGGATTGTTTAGCCTGCAGAAGAGAAGAATGAGGGGGGATTTAATAGCTGCTTTCAACTACCTGAAAGGGGGTTCCAAAGAGGATGGATCTAGACTGTTATCAGTGGTAGAAGATGACAGAACAAGGAGTAATGGTCTCAAGTTGCAGAGGGGGAGGTTTAGGTTGGATATTAGGAAAAACGTTTTCACTAGTAGGGTGGTGAAGCACTGGAATGGGTTACCTAGGGAGGTGGTGGAATCTCCTTCCTTAGAGGTTTTTAAAGTCAGGCTTGACAAAGCCCTGGCTGGGATGATTTAGTTGGGGTTGGTCCTGCTTTGAGCAGGGGGTTGGACTAGATGACCTCCTGAGGTCCCTTCCAACCCTGAGATTCTATGATTCTATGACATCTGAGTACCTCACAATCTCTCTGTATTTATCCCCATTCTTTATCCCTGTGAGCTAGAGAAATGCTATTGGCTTCAGGGTTACACTTAGGGAACTGAGGCACAAGGGCCAGATCCAGAAAGGGATTTAGGCATTGCAATCCTCAGCCTAAATGTAGGCACCCTACCACCTAGTGAAATGGACAGCCTTGCAGTAGGTGCCCAGTGTCCCAGTATAATGCCTGCGGAGAGTTAGTAATCTAAGAAAGGGATGCAGTAAAGCTAGCAAAATGAGCTGAAAGCTACTTTAACTAGACAGTAGGAAATATCAAGGAGAGGGGTTGGCCTAATCCCCTCCCCTAAAAGGGAGTTACTTGCCTATTGCTCCTTGGGATTCACACCTGTGAATCCTCTCCTGGAGTTAAACACCTAAGCCAGGTCAGCCCTTTCTCATGAAGAAAGCCAGAGAGAGAGACTCCCCCACCCCATTATAGCCAATAACCCCATGAATATGGCACTCACCTGGGATGCGGGAGACCTGTTTTCAAATTGTATCTCTGTCTGGCAGAGGGATTTGAATATGGGTCTTCCATATCCCAGGTGAGTGCTGTTGCCACCAGGCTATTGAACTCTCCCACCTCCTCCCGGTGGTCTTTATCTGGCTTAGCTCTGCTCTGAACATGCCTACCAGTTCAGAGACCTTCAAGTGACATAGGACAGGAAATGCCCACTTTGAGAATCCCACTGGGCTTTGTAGCCTAATCTATAGTTTATGCATTAATTATATTGTATTAAGAATTCCCAGTTACCACTTTTGAGAGTCAGGTTCTTGTCCCAAGTTCAGGCCCAGTATTATTAAAATTACTGTATAGTTGGGAAATCTGACGTGCACAGTTGCAAGACTCACACTGTAGGAACCCTTCTAAATTTACAATAGTTTATTAATACATTTAACAAAGTTACAAACATTCTAACCCAGTAAGGTAGATGGAGCTAATACAGAATGTACATCTGAACATCCATATTCTCACACCATCCATTGCAGAACAACCTGACATGTTAGCCATTATCTTCCTCATCACCAGTGGCCATTATCCTAGTACCTTCCCAGGGCTACATCTTCCCTCTCTCTTACTGCCCAGAGACTGCGATACAACTTTTATATGTTATGGTTTTCATTCCTTTTCCTAATTACTATTTCCTCACCCTATTAATGTTAGGGTGTCCTTCTCGTATAGGTTAGTACATTAATAATCTCAATTTATTATCATATTTGTCAATTCAATACCATGGCACTCTTGTGGTCAGACATTTGTGGAAGTTCTATCCAAAAGTCGGTGTTGGCTCATGTTCTTGTGGTTGGCTGATGTCATTATGGTCAAAATTCTCCCTAGACACACATTATTTCCAGTTTCCCAAAACTTACGGGTGACTGTTAGGCCACTTATCTGAGCCAAAGTTCTTAGGCCTCAAGCCTTACGCTAATTGCTGAAGCCAATCTCTTACAGGATACAGGCATGTAGGTTCCTTGCATTACTGCTGAATAAAATAAATGCTAAAACATGAGCTAGGGTGCCAAGCAGCTCAGCAGCATCTGGATTTTAGGTGCCATGCCCACCAAGAGAAACCTAGGTGTCTTAGAAATGTAGGTGTCCTACAATGTTAGGCAAGAGCTGACTGGAAGTTTCGGGAGAGCTAGTCAGCTCCCCTTATGCTCCCTGGCTGGCCAATGGCAGGTAGAGAAGCTGCTCCCTCTGCCAATCCACCCCTTACTCCCACATGTACTGTGTGGTACAAAGAGGAATTTTGGTCCAGCATGTATGGGCAGAAGCTCTACCCTCTTCTCCTTCCCATCCCAGCAGTTGCTCATCCCCCAGAGATGGGAAGGGTCCTTTCATTCATTCTGGAGCAGAGCATTCCCACAGTGCACTCCACCTTGTGAATGTGTCTATTACTGAAATAATTATGCCTTTGGCTTACTAACACATATTTGACATTTAATATTAACTGCATGTAAAGAACTCATACATAATTTGATTTAATTAACTTGAGATAGTTTTATGGGTGACATTAATTTAATTTGCAGATCATACAGAAAAATATATAGCTGATATGCTTGCCCACAGATGTGTTCAGGTAGTTGTCTTGATATCCATTCAGTTACACATTTGACGTATAGTCACGTTTTAAAGTTTTTCCCTTCAGCTCTGCAAAATCATGGAAGGAAAATTAGCAGCTGAATGACCAGCCTTTTTCAGAGCTGTGCCTACAACGTTCAGCAATTTAAACCTTGTAAAGGCAAAGGCAAACAATGATAATAATCTGTAAACTGAGGGCCTCCAAGAGCATCTTGGAAATAAGTGGTTTAAAAGATCATTTCATTTCTAACATGGTGAGCAGAAATGGAAAAACTGCATGAGGTCAACATCTATTTCAAGATGCATTTTGAAAATCAAACTGAAGCAAGTGTTGTTTTTATTATTATACAAGGATAAAAGTTATATGTTTAATTCCATTGCCAATCTATACATAACAAGAAGTTAATAGAGAGGCAACAAAGGCAGGCTAATCTATGGAACTCTGACCTGTCAAATAGGATAATCTAATGGAGGACATCCTGACTTAAGCATCCACCACTAATGTAAATCAAGGAGATTCCCTTTGGTGTTTTCAACAATTGTAACTGCTGGAGGAGATATGGGGAAGAGAAAGCGTATCTAACTCTCACACTACTAAATAGTATCAAAAAATGGGTCTCTTTTCACTTTAAAGGGATTATTTTGGTTTTAGTAGAAATGGGTCCAAGATTAAATTAAAAAAATACAGATTTAGATTTTTGACCTCTCTTCCCCAAAATATAGGAGTGTGTGGATGTGTTGTATTTCTCTTACTATGGAGGTTTAGACTA
Organism: Macrochelys suwanniensis; assembly: GCA_033296515.1. NCBI lineage: Eukaryota > Metazoa > Chordata > Testudines > Chelydridae > Macrochelys > Macrochelys suwanniensis. The sequence goes on from CM065780.1 coordinate 48,173,193, forward strand.
GTTGTTAAACTGAAATCTGCGTCCAGCTTCAGGATCTGATCTGAACACCTATTCCTCCCACTCAGAATGAACAAGCGAGGCTAATTGTATTCAGACTTTTTTTAAGCCTTAAAAAGAATAGTGATGTTCAAATGAGCCTTCTCTGCATGTTTTAAAGACATATTGAAAGGGCTTGGGAGAGGAGATCTGGATCCTACTTTGAAATACATTGGCAAATATCAATGGTAGCTTGCAAAATACCCTTCCCACACCACCCCATATCTGTGGGGGATTGGACTACCAGGGAAAAGATAAATCTTCGGGTCCTAAATGGAGATGATTACTCTAGGGCATTCTGCCCTTCATCTCTACCCAGACCACATATTGGTATTATGTCTGGGAAGAAGGCGAGATTCTCCACCTCTCCCTGCCACTATTGGCTAGACTCTTGGACAAGCAGGGCTGAGGAGAGAGTGGATTTTTTTGCAGTCCCCCTAGCCTACCACACTCCTATCGTCCTTCCTCTATGTGAAGCCCTCAGGATATGCCTCAATCATTCTGCTGCAGTTGCTTCCCCACTCTTTCTGCCCTGTAATGGAGACACAGTTTGAAGTGTGTTTCCAAGCTCTTGTGGATCTGACTGATTGACTGTTTAGGGGTTAGGAAGGAATTTTTTTCCTCAGGGAAAAATTGTCAAGGTGTCTGGTGGGATTTTACAACTTCCTTCCAGCATCTTGGTGGCCTGGATTTAGCTTAATAAGGACTAAGGACAGGTTTTAAAAGTTGTAAGTATATAAAAAAAGTTTGTAATTTCATTGCAACTTTTGGCAGTCATCCACTGCAGGTGAGAAGCTCAAAGGGGAAAGCTTCCATATGTAAACCTGAGTGAGATCCTGTTGGGAGTGTAAGGTAGGAAACTAAGTCACAAGTCACTAATCCTAAAAACTTAAAAAGTGAACTGCTGTACCTGCAAATTTTAACCATATAACCATGTTCTCCAGCTTAGTTATACACTACTGTGAGGTCCAGTCACTACTGATGCTACCATTCAACTGTTGGATCCATCACCTCATGTCCACCATTTTTGTTTTTCTCAGGAGGAAATCCCTATGGCTAAGTTTAAGACTTACTGTAATACTGAATGCCTCTATGAGTTTAGGTGAGGTCTAGAGAGTCATTTGGTAACTAACACAAAGCATTGTAAACATTCAGACAGCTCTGGGAGTCTCACTCCCCAGCAAAGTGAGTCCAAAATGTCAATGACAAGGAGCTGGATACAGGAGTTGACTGGTCCAACACAAATAGATGCCATAAAATCCCAAGGTACAACATGCTTTTTAAGGAGATGACACAGTAAGAGCTGGGTGTTACCTTAGCTTGTTCATACACAATCAAATGCCATGCACTTGTGAATATTAAAATAGAAAGTAAAATATTACCCTAAACAAAATATCTGCATTTTGAAGTACTAACTAGATATGGCCTGAACAAATTATCATGAAAGGTGTAGCAACCTGGATGGAACTTGAAAAGAGAAGTAGAAGGGTGCAGGAGGAAAGTGTGTTGAAGAGGTACAAAGCAGCCAGTCTGTGTGCACATGGCTAGAAAGCTATCTGCAGCACCTTTATAAATAATTCTCTTAAAGATCCAGTTTAGTATTAGAAACATGGAGTCCTCTCATGTTACACAGGATGCTGTACATGAAACAAAATGAATACCTCTGGAGTTGGGGAGATGAGCAGTTAGAATGCAAACTAAAATTTCAGAGTTGTCTCCTATATCTACAAAGGGCTGAACCGAAACCCTGGCTACTCCATCCTTCTTACTCCACCCCACCACCACCAGACATACCAAATTCAGATCTGAATTCTGTTGCTTTGGCACATATCTTGCAATAATGCACCAATTCCCCTCTCATTTGAAAGGGAGTGATAATATTCTGCTGGTGGGGTGGGAGAGAGAGACCAGAAAAGAGTCCAACAAATAGTAAAGGAACAGACATTTTAGGGTAAATAAAGAAAAAGAATACCTTCGAAATATGAATACATGTAAATAAAAAACAGGTCATATGATAATTCTGATTGAAAGAAAAATTTCTTCCCCAATTTCCATGAAAACTCGCTGCTTTAGTGATTAAAGAACCTAAAAATGATGATAGATTATTTATCCAGACTTCTTTCATAACTGAGGCTTCCAGTTGGGCAGAAAAATCCCACAAGAACAATTTCTCTCATGGTAACTCAGCATATGTGTATCTGGTCGAACTATCGGAAAATAAAATAATCTTTTAAAATGTAAACCAAACTTTCTTGAAATCCAGAATAAGGCTCAGTTCAGGTTCTGTTGGAGTGCTGGCAAACAGGCCAGGTGGCTTCTGCAGTTATCTGAACCAGTTTGCAAACTACTGCTTATATACGGACTCTGAAATTGAGCTAATTTCTAAAACATTAGCTAAAAATCACAAATATATGGTATAAAGTAGAATTTGTTTATAGTGAAATTGAATGCCAGATTGTAATTTATTGTCATGTAACATCATAATTCTGGCTATAGTAAATCTTCAGTGAAGGTGTCATGGGAAAAAAGTTATAGGAGAATTTTAATCTACATATAAAATAGCCAATTGACCCCTATCCCCAGCCACCAAAAAGCAAGCCACAGTTCCTGGGAAATGAATGGACATTCATAGCATCTTAGAGCGTGATCATGTCTGAGTAAATACCAATTTTGTCACCAACCAGAGATTGGCCAACCAGTTCTGCTGTCCTCATCATAGTACAAAATTCCACTAACATCAATGGCAGGTTTGCCTGCAGAAGACTTTCAATGGTCTATTAAAGGGGGTGTGGGGAACCAAATAAATCAGACCAATTGCAAATATATGTTCAGAGTTATGCTTCAATTGCTTGCATTCAGAGGGAAGGTGGTAGTAGACTCATAAATACAACAGTTTAATCTAGTACAATTTTAGTTAGTTAATTTGATAACTAACAATTTAATTTAGTTAATTTATTTAAATAAATTAGATCAGACAAGAATTCAGTTTTCCTAGTTCTAGGCAAAGCAGACAAACTGTAACAGCAACCACTGAGGCAATAGACTATGTGACAGGAGTACAATCTTTTGTAGCCCTGATTCATGTCATATGACTGGAACCAGGATGTAAAAGTCAGTCTCATGCCAGCACCCTGTGTGTCACACCTCAACATGTGATTATTTACCCCTGATTAATGTACTTAGCAACAAGCACTGGGGGTTCACTGACCTGTAGAGAACATGGCTTCTGCTGACTAATGGACTTCTATTTTTCAAATTAAAAAAAAACAAAAAAGACTTCACATTGATATAGTGACACACTAACTACATAATTGAAGGCCCTGCTGTGGACAGGATAGCTACTGCGGTGTCAAAAATTCAAGGCAGACTGAATTATATTTTTTTGCTGATAAAAGGGAAGGCACGAGTTCCCTTTAATAAAACAGATACCATACATTGCAGCTACTGAAGGGTAGAAGTCAGTGGTAGTTATTGTGCTGCTGCTGCATTCTAATTCCTACTGTTAACATAACAGTCAACTAGAAATTGAGCTGCAAATCGAATGCAGTTAGGTCTTGGGTTTTTTATATTTCTCCTCTTGATTATCTGTAACCACTTATATTGACAGCTTTTAGTCAACATTCCTCATTCTAAAGAATTCCCCTGAAGGAGAGTTCTTTCAAATGAATACTGAAATGTAATTCTACTTTGTTTTCTCCCTTTCGTGGAGGATTTTGTTGAGTAAGCAGGAGTGTGCAATGAATATGTAATACTGGAACCAGAGCCATAGACAGGCCACTGTAAAAAGGCAGAAAGACTCTATAGCATGGTATGAAGAGATGAATTAATGGATTAAAACAGCACCCAGTAGAACTTCTACACTTAAAGGTTTGCCAGCATTTCTACTTTCAGGAGTTTATATCTAGGGCATTCAAAATTGCATTAGGTTAAATCTTAGCCCAGGGCTACACTAGGGGAGGGGGTCGATCTACGATACGCAACTTCAGCTACGTGAATAGCGTAGCTGAAGTCGGCGTATCGTAATCGACTTACCTGGCCATGAGGACGGCGGCGAGTCGATCGCTGCCGCTCCCCCGTCGACTCCGCTTCCGCCTTTCGATGAGGTGGATTGCCGGAGCCGACGGGGAGCGCGATCGGGGATCGATTAATTGCGTCTTAACGAGACGCGAAAAATTGATCCCTGATAGATCGATTGCTACCCGCCGATCCGGCGGGTAGTGAAGACCTGCCCTTAGTCACCCCAGTTATGATTATTTCCGTTGACAGCTTCAGCAGCAGCCAGGATCAAGGATTAAACAGGCTTGAAATTTGAACTATCTGCTCTGCACAAGCATTTGACTGATGATGGTATCATGATTTAAAAAAAAACCAAAAAACTCATGCCACTGGTGTGCAAAAAATGAAGAAAACTTCTATTACACAAGTAAAGAAACTTAAGTCCCCACCAAGCACATCAGATCTGGGCTGCCTTCAATCTGACAGTCAAGTTCCTCGATCCCCCGCTACTCGGAGGTATTTTTCCTGTCACTTGGAGCACAAAGTTAACCTCACTTGAACTGAGACGTTCAGGCGGAGTTGTTTGCTGAAATTCAGGAGGTTCTGGGAGAGCTTTGGGCTATAATCAAGGAGTTATATCTCCTGGGTGAAGGCTTTGGGCAGTTCTGGGTCTGTTATTTGGGAGATCAAGTGCTACCTTTGGGGAGGACAAGGTGTCAGCTATCCAAAGCTCTTGTGAGCTCTATACTTAAAAAACCATCTATTGACAAGCAATTCCAGGCATTGTCCTATTTTTAGAACCTCTCCGGGTTTGGTAAAGATTATCAAGAAGGTTACAATTTCAGGTATGCAGAAAAAGGCAATTCCATTACATGGAATATTTTGATACTTCAACATATAGTTTCATTCCAATTAGGAATTAAAACCAAAAATTTCAGAAAGTTCTCTGTAAAAGGGAATGGCACCTCAGGGCGGGGTCTGCTTGGCAGTCTGCTTTGAAGCCACAGATCCTGGAAGCCTTAAGGTCATGGGCTATAGAGCATTTCTCATGGCTAGCTGATCCAGGGACGAAGATCAGGCTCTCAAGCAGACCGCCAAGAATCTGGGCAGGCAAACTTGCAAGAAATCAGGCAGGTTTTGAATTGAACCCTGCTTGGTTTCCAGCTGTACTTCGGTGAAATTTGACTGCCTCCACAAAAATGTTTTAATTTTGCCAAAATATCAGAAAATTCTGATAAAAAAAATCACTTGAATTTTTCAAACCGTGCAATATTTGGAATTTTCAGATTTTCTTGATCCCAGCTAACCTATTTCAAACATGGGTATAGGAATAGTGCTCATAGCATGGTCAATGTCATCTTCTGGTAGTGTAGAGTTATTGTTCATCTGCCCCAAGGGCTCTCTCAAAGATGTTCCATCTTGTTGTCCCTCTTATTTAATGTATACACGAGGCTACTGGGATGGTTAATAAGAGGTATAGGGTATGGTGCCTTCAGTATGTTGACAACACCCACTTCTATGTCTCCATCTCATCCAAACTACCTGGTATGGGTGACTTACCTAGTATCTTGCCAATATTAGGTTATTGAATGAAGGTTAGCTGGATAAGGCTCAATTCAGGCAAACTGAGATAACATTGATACATTGGAGGAAGGAACCTTAATAAACAGCAGTAATATCATTCCCTTCATTGAAGGGGTGCATGCAGCATTTTCCACACAGATTCACATTTGGGTGTCTATCATATTTGACTATTTAGAAACAAGTTAAGCAGGCAGCCACATTCTGCTCTATTAAGTGGTGCTTAAAGAAGGGGTCACATTACAATGTTTCTCTGAAATCTGCCCTTTTAGTTCCCAGCTGGAATTTAATGCATTTGATTTTTAATCTAAAAAGCTTTAAATGACTACAGACCTGGCCAGCTGTCTCTACCATCTCTTGTCATCAATGTCACCAAGATAGTTGTAACCAGAATAGGCACTTGTGCTACAAAGCACCTAATTGAAGGAGGGAGATGGTGGTTGAGTACTTTCTCTGAGTGATCCCTGACTTTGGAATTCACTCATTACCAAGTCTGCCCTACAAAACACGCTGTAAGGCTACTTTCCTCAGCTTTTGGTGAGGTGCTTCATAGATTTTTGCAAGCTGAGGTCAGTCTGGATGGGTTAGTCATATTTTGATTAGTTTGCATATTTTAAATATTTGTATAAGATCCAGACCCTCAGGGTAGCACTTAACATAAATTTGCATAAATACATCTAAATATTAATCTTTTGCCTCTTCAATATCAGCTCTCCTACCGTGAGAAATACCAGGAAATAGGTAAATAAAAGGGTAATACCAAGAGGTAGGGGACAGTGATATTGCTGAGGAAGAGAGATATAATTGCACTTCAAATGTTATTTCATAATTAAGATTTAGAATTTGAGGATGCTTTTGAAATACTAGCCATTACGAACAGATGCTACAAGAGAGGAACAAGGACAAGAACAATAGAATTAAAAGCCTCAATAATTTCAAAGTTATGTTTGGTGAGAGCACTGATGGCTCATTAGGACACGAAAACCTCCAGCTCCCACAACTTGTTTTGTTGTTCCACATGCAGTGCATGGTATGTGCTCATTTGGTTTTTTTCTTAATCTATTATTTTAACATTTTATCGTTTACATTATTTTAAAAAAAATCTATTAGATTTTGGGGCAACAGCAGTTTTTGTCCTTGTGCTAAGGCCTTTAATGTGGTTCCAGAAGGCAAAGATACACGGCAACTTACTGTTTGACAAATATAGGAGTCTGGCCCCTTCCTTACATCAACTCAGAGAGTAAATGAGTGTTAAATCAGAACTCCAGGGCCGAAAGCTGCATTGCAGGGGATTCACTGGAATGGATTTGAAAATGCTGCATTTTATTTTAAGGGATCATCTTCCCTGCTCGGGATGTATTTGTTCTATTGTTTTTATCTTTATGGAATACACATATTTTGTTTTGTTTTTAATGGCTAAAATTCTTTAAAATAATCTAGGGCCAGAGTGCTCCAAATAGGGATGGGTCCATGATGGGGATGCCTTCACCAGGGGCAGCTTTTGGATGCATAATCCTTTCCAGATTTCTTCAGTGCATATGGGGAGTGTGCAAATTGCACCATCCCATATGGTGGTGTGGCAGGCTCCCCACTGCCCTATTCAGCGTGACCGGGCAGTTTCACAGTTCAGTGCGGGAGGGTTCCATTTCTGCTGCAGTCCTTGCTTGCACCCTACAGAGCATATGGCTGGTGCAGTCCCTGGTTTCTGGCTATCCTCCCCATTTTCTCAGAACTTCTCTTTTCAGAGATGTGACAAAAGGCTGGTTGCATCTCTTATCCCTCCCATGACCTGGACGCAATCTCTCACTTAATGAGTAAGTATAGACAAGCCTCAGTTATTGTATGTACGTCATTTCTGTAATTGCTTTTGTGCCTGCCGTTTGCTATTATAAAGTGCTCTCTTGAGCTCTTTGAGCAAAACTGGAGCTGTCTGAAACTCAGTTGTTTTAATTCACAGAGATACATGCAGACATTTTTGTTTCAATCTGTGTGGATTTGTACACACTACCTCTCCAGTTTCCCTTTGTGTTTTGGGTTTGAGCAAAAGGTCTCAAATCTTAGTTTCCCTTCTTTGGCACATAAAAACCCACTTTTTATTATTACTTCAATGCAATTTTTAAGACACCATTAATTGGGGTGCCTGAGGTTTTGGGTGCCCAATTTTAGATAGCTAGGGCCAGATATTCAGAAGTATTAAATATCTCAAACCTCCAGCTGTAATCAGAGCTGCAGGTACTCAGCAGCTTTGAAGATCAAATAAACATCATCATCATGTTCCTATTACACCTCTGGCATTTAGGGCAGTGACGAAGCTCCTCCACTCCTGTCTGTTTCTCACAAGTCTTTGAATGGTTCCCTAGTTGTGCCCCAGGTTTTTCAGCTCGGTTTCCACAGCTCTTCACCAGGTTGTTTTCAGGCGGCCTCATTTTCGCTTGCCTTCAAGTGTTCATCTTATTGCTACTCTGGTAATGGAATCAGTTTCCATCCGAAGCACATGACCAATCCATCTCCAACGCCTTCTGGCAATGATGGTGCTCAGAGCCTCTTGGCTGCACTGTGTCAATAGACCTTAGTTTGAGATTGTTCGGGGCCAAAAGATACGGAGGATTTTTCTGAGGCAGGTTGTATGGAATGAAGACATGTCCAAACTGTCATACTTTCTCATCCCTCAGCATTCTACACTATAAAAAGTAGTGTTGAAAGTACACAGCTCTGATAAATCTTGAGTTTGGTTTTGGTGTTGTATTTTGATGATTTCCAGACTGTATTTAAGCTCCTGAAGGTGGTCCTGGCTTTATTGATTTTGTCCGGCTGTCCTGGCTTGTTCCACCATCCTGGCTGACGGTGCTGTCCAAGTATGTGAATGTTTCTACATTGGTGAGAACATAATCCTCTATCTGTACTGGTGATGGTGAGGCAATATTAAAGGTCATGATATCTGTCTTATGGCGGTTGATTTTCAGTCCAATTTGCTGCCTGAATGTGTTGGGTCAAGTTGTTTTTTCTTGTATATAGTGTTGGGTGTGTGATAGGAAGATCAAACAATAGGTGTATCAAATTTGGCCCCCAAAATTAATGAACAGCTTGAAAGTTTAGCCCTAAAAATCAGTCTATTTACTTGAAAAGCTGACTTTAGTGAAACTTTGCATAAAGCACAGGCCCCAGTCCTGCAAACATTGATGCATATGCTTCACCTTAGGCATGTGAGAGTTGTTCCATTGACCTCAACAGGATTCCTGGTGTGAGTAAAGTTAAGTACCTGCCTAAATGTTTGTGGGACTGGGGCCTTAGTCTGAAGTTAGTGTGTGATGAAACTCTGAAATTAGACAAGGTTCTTACATTGTCTGCTGTCCCTGAAAACATTTTGTTCAGTTCTAGGTGATACTTAGTACTGCGAACTGAAATGAAGTGGGTTATTTTTAAATCACCCAAATGGCAAACAAAAGCATGCTGTAATACCAGAGAGAAAAAAAGCTAGCTTATAAAATACCTTATAAGTATTGCAAGTAATGGGAATTTTCTATCAAAATGTTTTAGCAATGGGGAAAAAAACAGCATCTGTGGAAAATTTTGATTTTGTGGAATATTTTAAAAGTTTTCCACAGAAAAAATTGAAACTAAATTTTGTCTTAGGCTACATTGATTTTGATCTTTGTCCATCTGACCTTTCATTTGGGTGCCTAGTGCCCCTCTTCTCTTCTATGAACCATGCTGTATGGCTGGACTATATCTCCCGTGATGCACAGCAATCTCCCAGCTGGCTGAATCCCTGTCATGTATTTTGAGAGTCCCATGACCACTTTGAATCATGGGGCATTACAATACAGCCATGGAACCTGATCCATAGAGAAGAATAGTGATATGAGTCATCCGAATGGCAGCTCCCATGAGGAACTGCGGCAGCTCAGGCAGACATAGTTCAATGTCTGAGACAAAATGAAACAATGACATTTCTGACAAGATGTTTTCTGTTATGTGACATTTGAATTTTTGGTCCCAATTCTGGATGAAAACAAATATCAACATATTGGAATTTCTCACAAGATGGAAATTTCAATGTTCAACCAGCTCTGTTGTAAGGAAGCTGCTGAACAGTAATAAATCAGCTGAGGGAAGTGTGATGAATCTGCTGAGGATGAATCTCCTGTTGTTCTTCTGGCTCCTGACTGAAAGTAATAAAGCAGCCAGAAAGGAACAGTTCTATGAAAGTGGGAAAGATAGTTGAATAACTGGGGATATGGGCGACAGTGGTAAGGTAGCTGTTCCTGTTGGTAGTTCAGTCTAACTGAGCTGGCTTTTCCAAGATTGCCTGTGTGCAGTTGGGTATCAACTTGGTTTAAGAGTAATAGGACTCATGTTGATAACATAACTAAGAATACAGATGAATACGTGAAAATAAACAAGTTACACCAGACCTGACTCCATGACATCAATTTCTCTCCAGCCTGGAAACTGAGCTGCTATAAAGCCACAAAACTGATAACCTCTGGGCAGAAGACGTTTTAACTAGCTTTCTGTATCTAAGTATTTCGGTATCACCTATCATCACACTATTACAGGCATCATAAAGGATTGTAAGGAACAATGAGAGCTGTTCATAACATACAAATATTTCTCCATCTGTTCTTTTTGGTCAGCCTGTTGGGCCCACGTATAGCAGATGTCATTCTTCTTGGGAAAGAACTCTATTTCCTTATTTAAGCAAGCAATCCATACAATCACAGAGTCTTTGGATATAGAACTGCCTCCCTAGAACTTCTTAAGAGAGTTCACAATAAAAGAATATCGGGAGTATCTCAGTTCTTAGGGCAAATAAATACTTTCCAGTAAACAAAACATTTTCCCCCTTTAGGCCCAATGCTGCAGTCCGCACTTACAGGAGTAGACCTATTGAAGTCAAGGCAAGAGTATACCCTTTATGTGCTTGTTAGTCAATGTATTGACTTTTCTGCATTTACAATGTGTTTAAACATTAAACAACTCTATTTTGTAAATTATTAAAAAGGGAAAATGTATACTATAAGCTTGTAAAGAGTTATATTTAGCATAAGGAAGGGACTCAGCAAAATGCATTGCAGCATCAAGACTCTGATGTGGCAGCTGTTTTATGTGCTGCCGCAGGAACTTTGTTTAGAATACAGCAAAGTAGCAGATGTTTATGAGCTATAAGGGTGTTGGTATATTTATTACCTGTTTCTATGGGCAACATAACCCCTATTTGAATTTCTGTTGCTTAGATCACAAAATGAATACTAGATTGATATTGTAAAAGGTATTAAGTGAGCCTTTTAAAATTCATTCTCTGGTTGCTAGCACTTAATTCATTTATCTAAAGCCTTATGAAATTACTAACACTGATGTTTTGGCATTCCATTTTCCAGCTTGTCTGTACCTGAGGGCCTGCTTTCTTGAAAGTAAAAAAGTTCTGGATATTACAACAATCACTTGAGGGTTGTTTTGTAGTAATATTAATGGGAAGGAGGGGGATCTGCCATCCTGGAATATACTCCGCCTCTGTTTTGTCTCTTTCATACCAGCCAAGCATGGGTTGTTTTGTAGCATACAGAATTCAAGATATATCAATCCTTCATATGATGGCTTGAAAATATTGCACTCGTTTTGATCAGCCTGTCCTGTAACTCAGCAAAGACTAAGGGAGACCTATAATTAGAGAGATTTTCATGATGGCTTAGAGGTCCTTGAGGGGCCTCTGGAAACCATGGGATGAGAAGTGCATTCCATAGCACAGTGGGGGAACCTCTGAGGTGAAAGGTTAACCTCACCTCCACACTGCAGGCAAAGTGAAAAGCAAACATGGATTTAGAAGAGCTGCAGGCAATGAAAACAAGAAAGTGTAAATGGCAGCAAAGTAGTTTAGAAGTCCCAGTCATGGAGAGCTTTGGGAAGACTTTCCCATTGAAACAGGCGTCAGTCTGAGGAATACAGAGTACAGGGAGCTACTAATCCTGGCACACCCAATCACAAAACCATTTTTTTAAAGTATTAATATACTGGCACAGGAGTAGTAGTATTCTTGGCTGAAAATGTTAGATGTATCACATAGAATCTGATCCATTTTTGACAGTCTTTTCTTCTGCAGCTGATACTTAACATTACACCATGTAAAGTCATTGGCTATAAAAATAGCCAGCATGTTCCAATTATTGTTTCTTTATTCCCAATATGACAAATTTTATGTAATAAGCAGAAGAAAAGCTAGGACCCCTTCCCAAAATAATAATTATTAATTATAGACTAGTACTGCTGGCTTCCACCTATTCTTAGGCAGGACTCCAGAAAATTAGTGATCGTTTTGACAGTTCTGCACAGGTGAAGGACTAATTTGCACAGGTTGTTCTTGAGGCCTAACTTTGGTTGTCACAGCATTTGAAATTGCATTGGCTTTTTTCTGACCATGATAACATACTTCTGAGCAGTCAGGATATGTACTTTTAGATAGCTTCAAGTGCTAATTAAAACAAATGTGGACTAGAGAGAATGAATAAAAAAGAATTACAAAAAAAGTTAAACGAGAGGCCTATTTTTATACATACTTATGCTATGCATTCTAATAAGCCTTTTCTTCCCCACTGCTGTGCAGTACTTCAGACGTTTTTTAAGCAGTGAAGTATAAAATACTAAGACATAATTTTAAATGTGTGTGTTTTAAAATTTGTAAAACTAGAAGAATTATTTTAGGCTTGGAAAGATCAGATTTTTTTTTAAATCAGTAAATGTCAGTAAACATCAATTTACACACGCAAACCAACAAAAGACATTTCCATAGATCATCAAAATGTAGAGGTAAGCAAAGTAAAAAAAAAAAATGCTGCTTGAGAGCTCAGTTTGATTTAAGGATATTAAACTACGTATATTTTGACTGGTGATGGTGACAATTAGTGTTTTAATAGCTATAAATCTTTAACTTTTTGAATTGGAACATCTATCATTAATTGTCTGATTGCTTCTATTGTCTGAACTCCCATCACATACAATTTTCTGCAACTGTGAAAATTTAAAAACTGATAAAAATAAAAAATGCTTAAAAAGAAACATATCCATTGAAATTATTTAAAAAAAAACCCACAAAAACTCTGCCAAGCCTAACTATTCTAGTTAGCATTGAACAAACTATTTATAGAATTGTTTTCATTTCACAACAAAAGAGCATTTACAGTATAATAAATATTGTAAATGACAAATTTCAAGCACACACAACATGGAATTACTGTGCTTTTAAACAAGTAAATGGGAGCGGAGGTACTAAGGAGGAGAAACAGATCTGCTACCTCTCATGTAAGTTCTTTACCCACTAGGGTGGAGTCTAACTCTTTCACTAGCCCAGTTAATGTTTAATTATTAAGCCCAGGGCTACACTAGGGGAGGGGGTCGATCTACGATACGCAACTTCAGCTACGTGAATAGCGTAGCTGAAGTCGGCGTATCGTAATCGACTTACCTGGCCATGAGGACGGCGGCGAGTCGATCACTGCCACTCCCCCGTCGACTCCGCTTCCGCCTTTCGATGAGGTGGATTGCCGGAGCCGACGGGGAGCGCGATTGGGGATCGATTAATCGCGTCTTAACGAGACGTGAAAAATCGATCCCCGATAGATCGATTGCTACCCGCCGATCCGGCGGGTAGTGAAGACCTGCCCTAAATGTATTTATTTAAAGTGAAACAACTTCAGTAGGAGAGATTGAGGGAGACTCACATCAGACTTTTCCATAGCTTAGGGCACTCACCTGGGAGGTGGTAAATCCCTGGCCAAATCCTTTCTCCCATTCAGGAGGAGCAGGATGATTTGAAGTGAGGGTCTTCCCCAGCTTGAGTGAGTACCCTACCCACTAGTTCAAAAAGACTATAAGGGAGTTCCACCCCCCCCCCCCAACTCCTAGCTGTTTTGTGTAACCTCACCTGAGGGGTCTGATTTGGACTTTCCTAGTTTATGAATCTCTCTGGGGTTCTGGGAGCTAGATGCTTGGCCATTTAGAGAAGGAATTCAATGCACATGCCCAGAAGCAAAAGTTGTAGATGCCTACAGGGTAAGGCAATAGCCAAGCAGGAGTTTTGTGGATTGCAATGGTGCCTAAAAATGGGTCTTAAGTACCTAAGTTCTTGTGTGGTTGCACCCTAAGCACCTACAAGGGAAACAAATATTTGATAATGGCCTCTTCAGTCTAGAAGACAAAGATACAAGAAGTTCCAGTGGTTGGAAGCTGAAGCTAGACAAATTCAGATTGCAAATAAAGCATAATTTAACAATGAGGGTAATTGACAATTAGAACAATTTACCAAGGATTTGGATGGATTCTCCCTCACTGGCAATTTTTTAATCAAGATTGGATGTTTTTCCAAGACAGCGACTCTAGTTCAAAAGGAATAATTTTCGGGAAGTTCTGTGGCCTTTGTTATATAAGAGGTCAGACTAGATGATCACAATGGTCCCTTCTGGCCTTTGAATCTATGAATTATGTAGTCACATGTTTGTTACCTTATAAAGGAGGTGATTTAATTTCTTCAGAAAGCAAACACCACACTAAATAATTACCACTACATTGCATCTTCTTAAGGATGTTTAGAGCAGCCCAATTTCTATGTCCAGCCCCCACATTCACCAGACACAGGTGACGGCTGGAGAACTGACAGGGCACTCCTGGAATAGGCCATCGGGGTGGGGAAAACAGGTGAAGGTACCCTGAAACTATGACAACTGTTTCCGGCATACTGCATCTTTCTGCTGACAAGGACTCTCTCTCTCTCTCTGTGCAGTAAGATCTTATTTTGTGGTGAGCAGATTCAGTCCCATGTGTCCCTTTGTATGAATCTCTCACACTTAGTCTTGTGGAGACTTTTACACATTCATTTTCTCGCATTTGGTTGCATTTCTTAATCTAAAAATAAGTCATGCAGACTAAATAGTGGCTTTCTATGTACTGAAAAACTCTCTCTCCAGTGTTGAAGCTGCACTAACATTAAGCAACAGAGCCTGGGGCTCTTGAGTTTCCCCAGAGGTTGGGGGAGATTAAAATCAGTTACTTCTGCCAGTTGTGCTAAGAACAAACTGGTAGTGCTGCTGTAGGTTCTTCTCTGCCCCTCTCATCTGCAGAGACAATTGCCCTGATGCAGTGTACTGTGAGGAAGGGAGATCCCCTCCTTGCAAGGCCTACTGCTCACTTACACATTGTTTTTCTGTCATCATTATTCACAGATAGATATTTGTTCTTAATGTACCTTGGAGATGTACCTTGAGCTACACAGCTGTTTGCATGGATATCCTGACTAACTGCTGTCATAGCAAACCATTAGCACATTATAGTAGTGGCATTATTGGGGGGGGAAAGGGGACAGATCTTTGGTCTCTTACAATTGAGAGTTACTTGTGTGTATTACTGTCTCTCTCTCTCTCACACACACACACACTTGTTTGTAGTTTCAGTATACCCCCATGCATTTGGGTGTACTTTGTATTTGGACATGTATGAAATAGTCTATGACTATACTGTAAACTCCTCCTACACAGCTCATGCAGCACAAAAGACTGACATTCTTCTACATTCCCAGCTGTTCTTCCTTTACCTCAGTAATATTCATGGGCTTTGTGCCAGATTCATCATCTACGGTATATAATCAACAAATAAAAGCTAGCCACTTACTCTTCCCAGTACAGAAATGAAAATTGCATTCTTTCAAATTTTATTCATAAACATATAAGAGAGAGGCTGGTTCTTCCAAGCTCCTCCCCTTTGAGCAGTATAGCACTTACTTGCACAAGTAGTCCTATTGAATCCTTTGGGGGCAACTCATGTAAACTATTCCAGTGCAGTAAGAGTTGCAGAATCAAGTTAGTGGTAAGTTATGATATCGCAGATGCACTTAAAACAAGCGATACTCAGATTGAGGCTCACCAGCCACAAGTGGCTCTTTAATGTGTCTCCTGAGGCTCTTGGCAGCGCAATGATATTAAAACAGTGTGATTTAATTATTAACCAATCTAAGTTACTAACCAATCAGGATACTTTTACTATGTTATTAACCACTTGTAACTGATAAAATAATAATACTTGGTCAGTCATTTTGCTGTGAGAATTATATAAATAAAATAGTAAATGAAACAACGAATTCACACTACTGTGGCTCTTTTGGGTAATGTTGATTGCTAATTTGGCTCCTGAACCACTGAAGTCTGAGTCAATGATTTAGAATATCCCTGAGGACCTAATTCTTCAACTCTCACTCATACCAAGCCTGGTTTTCCAGTCCTCAGGGATTGCACTGGTGTACATGAGAAGTAATCTGTGTATTGTGAGTAAAGGTAGCAGAATCAGGCTTTCAGTAGCTTCATAATTATGTCTGTGTCGTCATAATTTACCACTCAACTGTGATAGTGATATTAGCTGCTGTTTTCATTATGTAAATAAGCCTAATAAGAAAGGAGAAAGCTATCTGCAAGCTGAAACCTTGGACATCATCAATAATGAGAAAAGAAATAAAGGAAAGATAATGTGACAACTTAATTGGATTTTGATCAAATTATTTATAGTTTGCCTGAGTGGTTGTATAGTATCATATTTTGTTTTCCTTTAGGGATTTATTCTGCAACCTTTATTTGCATTGAATAGCTTTTACTTAAACGTGTAGTCCCATCATTATAAGTTATTCAGAGCTCTATTCCTAATTTGTTTAAAAAGCAAAATACTAAGCCCCAGTTCCACAAACCTTACTCACTTTGGGTCCAGGTCATAAAAGTACAGGCGACCCCCCCGCTAGAACACACGTGTATTTAAAACATATGCTTAAGTTCATCTCTGCTCAGGACAACACTTAAGCGTATGCTTAACTTCAAGCATGTGTTAAAGTCTCACTGAGATCAGCAGAACTGAAGCACCTGCTCAAATGCTGTTCCCAAAAAGGGACGCTTCCCTGAATCAAGACTTTTGAATTGCATTCACTAATATAAGAATCAGAATATTAGTGGTTTTAACTTTTTGTACCAATAGTAGATCTCAAAGAATTTGCAGAGAATAACTTACTTAATGATTGTTCCCTGAATTGTCTTGTGGATTTCTCAAATTTACTAAATAATCGAAGTTATTTGCTGAATATTTTGGGCAAATAATTATTGGTCTGTAACTTGCTCACTGAATGTATTTGATATTCAAAATGAAGGCTGCAGCGGGTAGTTTATTTACATGCAGGTCGTCATTTGGTATGTTTCTTTTCCGTGTTTCAATATATGTAATTCTTAGAATCAGGAACTAATGTAAATATGCATGTTTACAAACCTGTAATTCATTTTCCATTGATGTTTTCTAATAGTCCCTTAAGATTGGTTGTATTCTCACACATTTCTTCCAATAATCGTACATGTTACAGTATTCCCTGATTGACTTCAGGCCCCTTTGAGTTCAGTCTGGAGTTGTTTAAAAATTGATTTAAAAAAAAAAGTCTACAATTTTGTAACAGCATTCACCTAGGTCTAATTAGAAGTTTTCTTTTTGAAACCTGATCTGAACTCAGCGGTGTTTTATGACAAAGCCTAACATGAGCTGTCTGTTCCACTGAGATCAGCCTTCAATAGAAGTCTATGTGAAAACATTCTGAACTCATATTTAGAACTAAATATTACAATCCCTTGTACAATAAAGGTTTTCCTGTGACATGACTGGCTCCAAGAGAGTATAATAGAAATCTATTGAAGCTGTATTCAATAGGATTCCCCAACAGATTGATTCCAGTGACACATCAAATGGACTTTGTCAAAAAATATTTTTCAGTCTGCATATTTTTAAAATGTCCAGTGTTTATAACATCCTCTTACAACCTGAAAACTAAGTCTCCCATACTTTTGTTCATTGACTTTAGAAACAGTGATTGTTTTCCCTGTATTTCTTCAAGATCAGAATGCAGACTATCTGTTTAGTTTACTACGTTGAGGCCAAATCCTTCTACCTCACTTATATGACTAGTCATATTGAAGCCAAAGGAGTTAGTCGTGGAGTAAGGCAACAGAATTTCACCCACATTGACTTCAAGGGGACTTATGTGCTTTGCTGAATTGGGACCTAAAAGAGAAGTCCTATAAAAACAGATTTTGCCCATTTGTGTGCGTGTTATTGACTATATATAACTATAGTCTCCAGAACTGATAATGTACTGTGCATATAGCATAAGAGTTTTTCAGCAGTTGACGGTGATTCCACCTTTTGACTTAAATTACATCTGGGCATCTACAATTGTTAAAGGAATAGATACTGTACATGTAGGAATGTAAATTTTTAAGTTTAACGTCTTACTTTTTTAAAACAATTTATGGCAAGTCTGAAATGATTCCATATCAAACATCCAAAAAATCCTATGCTACAAATGCCACCCAGAGGTTATAGTCAGCAAGCTCTGCGCTGATGGCCAAGGAATCTGTTAGGCTAGTTTATTATCAAGCACTCTTGATTTACTAATATTATTCCTTTTGGTATTGCTAGCACTTTTTTTAAAACTACTAATCCTAAACAAAAGAAAAAGCCCTACAAAACTTAGGCTGTCAAACTGCTAAAAATATATTCCTTTTTAAGGTTAAAAAACCCCCTTTCATTCTCTCCTTCCCACCAAATCATAATGGCCCTAACTCTGCAAAACACTTAAGCGTGTCCTTCTCTTCCCCTACTCATTTTCCTCCCTCTTATCTGAACTTCTCTCCCTTCTTCCATCTCCTTCTCTCCCTACAGTTTAACAAGGTCTTCCTCTCCAGCACAACTGCAATTGACAGATATTTGTCCACATAGAGATATTTGGTGATGTTTAGCCTCAGATTCCCTATGGAATTTGGAGCTGCGCTGCCAAAGGTGGACAATGTCTTAGGGTGCCAGAGGGCTGGCGTGCATAAGCACGATATAAGCTGCACTGTCATATGTGCCTGCCTCAGTTTACAGCCCATGGAACCCCCTACTACTTTGTGGCAATGTGCAGTCCTGGAGATGTGCCTAGCAATCAGGGCAGGGACTACAGTTGTGAATGAGAGCCCTGAGAGGGGATTGGTGGGTTGGGGATAAAATAACCAATGTGTAAAATCTGAGCTGGAATTACCTGAACGTAAAAACAAATACAACACAGTAATGTCAGTTATGTTGCTAAGCAGGACCTTCGTGGCCTCTGGGAAAGTGAGATGGGTTTATTCCCTTTTCTTACTGTGGAAGCCTTTTTTTTTTTTTCTTTCTGGGGTAGGCTTTTTATTGGCTTCAGCTGAAAGTGAAAAGTTGAAGTGGTCTTTGCTGCTGGCAAAGAGCTTGGCTATTTTAATAATAGGAGTCAATCAGTACAGAGGTATTATCTGATTATACAATCAAAGTAGAGGGATCTGTATATTCATAGAGTGATATTGAGAGAACCTACAGTTAGCCATATCAGACACCTGCAACCAGGCACAATATAGGGAAATGCCTAAACAAACAAGCAAGGCAAAACTGCACAGTTCATTCCGAAGTATACTGGTTCTCACAGATACTAGTGAGCACCCACTTCCAGCCACTCACTAGGACCTAGGGCAATTAAAGCCTCTGTGTCCCTAAATTATTGAAGTATTGAGCTTCTGGAGCTTAAGCATGGTGCAGCACAGTTTCCTCCATTGGCCTCTCTGGCACATTCCCTGAGCACTGAATCTCCATTTGCCACCTCTTCTCAGAAATGGAGCGCCTCAGCTCACCTGCCCAAGGACCCCAGGACCGGCACTGACCACAGAGACACCCCATTTACTTACTTAAACACCCCCTTTTCCCAGAACTCCACCCAAAAGTGTGAAGCTTGTGTGTTACAGTTAACTCTCTCGGGGGCACACAGTAATTGTGAAGCATTTATACACACACACACACACACACACACACACACTTTCCATGGGGCATAACACCTGAAAGCTCTTTTACACTTATTCATGAAGTATGAGCGAGTACAGCTTCAGCTGAAAGTGAAAAGTTGAGCTGGTCTTCGTTGCTGGCAAACAGCTTGGCAATTTTAATAGGAGCCAATCAGAACAGAGGTATTATGTCCGTACCTCAGTTTCCTCACCAGTCTGTGGCTTTCTTTGGGCTGTGGTCAGAATGTCTCAGGTTGTCTAGAGATTCTTTGTGGGTTCAGAAAAATGGGCATGCTCCCCCTACCCAATGACACTGCTACATGCTGGGAGTCTCTCTCTCGTGGAATCAACAAAATGGTCCTGAGCAGAACAGCTACTACTCTTTTAAAACCTCGTAGTCTTTCTGTCAGTATTTATGTCAGCTTCCCTACATGAGCACAAACCCTAGCTAACTGAATTCACTGCCAAGTTGACCTCCCCCTGTTAAACCAGTTCCCCTGGGTAGAAGCTGTGTTTAAAGTGACTAGATTTCCATCAGTTGGGTACATAACATTAACTACCTTGTATTGTCAGCCTTGTATCTCTGCGTGTTGGGCTTCAGGCCAACACGGAGGCAAACAGAACACAGAGAAGGCAAAAGACTTCACAGAGTTTACAGCCTGACACAGATATAGAATCATAGAATCTCAGGGTTGGAAGGGACCTTAGGAGATCATCTAGTCCAACCCCCTGCTCAAAGCAGGACCAATCCCCAATTTTTGCCCCAGATCCCTAAATGGCCCCCTCAAGGATTGAACTCACAACCCTGGGTTTAGCAGGCCAATGCTCAAACCACTGAGCTATAGAGTTCATAATCTCACACAGAGTTTGTAAACTGTTCAGACATTCCCAAATCATCCCATTGGCAAAACATCCCCGTGTTCTGCTTGTCTGTGAAAATTCAGTTTAGTACAGTATCTAAAAATCTAGCTAGGTATTTACAGGAACTCATTTTCAGTGTGTCCAACCATCTAGTTGGTACTGCCAACAATACCCCAAGTCTCTGGCTATGTGTATACTATTAGCTAGAGGTGTGATTCTCCTGCTTATAAACACACACTTGTGGTAGCTCAATGAGAGTTAGCATGAGCATAAAGAGATGAGTAGCTGCAATAGCATGGGCAGGAGCAGCACAGCCAAGTAGGTACCCACCATCTCAGGTGGGTTTGTACTCAGCATAGCTCAGCCATGCCTCCACTGCCCATGCTACATCATTATTTACGCTCATGCTAGCTGTCACTGTTACTCATTTATACTCATGCAGGTAGCACACACTCCGAGCTCATAGTGTAGACGTAGCCACTGTCATTCCCATGCCAATGTGAGATAAATAGAAGATAGACATGTATGATATTGTAACAGACTCTATAATGAAGACACGATTAATCATTATACTGAATGGCTATTCTTTTCAGAGGTGGCATCTAATTTTACCATTAAGATTTTCTCTGAACTGAAACTTGGGAAATAATGACACAGTTTGACAACAGCTGTATAGTGAAAAGAAAGACATTTTCTGGCCAGAGCCAGGCAGAATTCCCAATGATTTCAAAGGGATTCAACCCAGGCTCTTTAAAAAGGCACAAGAGTTTACATATCTGTATCCTAAAAACAGTGTGCTTCCTTTTAAAACAAAGCTTTACATTCTGTTACGTCATAAAATAGACAAGTCATTTCCTTTCTAAGTAGTATGAACAATGGCCACAGGGTACACTCACTGCAGGAGCCCTCCCTTGTGCCAGGATGCAGGTTCTTCCACTCTAGCACCCTCTTGTCAGTCCTCCTGCTTCCACAACAGACACCAACTTCTATGGCTTAGCCCTCCAGCCTGGTCACCACTCAGTTCCCTTCCTGGATTAAGAGAAGGTTCAAAAAAACCCAAAAAACAAAGTCTAATGGCCTGTATGCCAGGCTCTCAGCCCCCATTTGGGACTCATCATTCTTGACCTCTTTTAGTCCTGAGGTCAATACTTCCCCTCTTGGTGCGGGAGAAGTAGGGGAATCCAGGCCAGCCCTCTCCTCTGGGTTCCAGCCACTTCCCTGGGCTGCTCCTACCCTTTCTTGTCCATTGTCTTCCACAGATCTACAGACTGCACCTTAATTCCCACCACTCCTGACCCCTTACAGAAACAGTAATGAGACTTCCTTCTAAACGCTATTTATTTCCAGGATCACTTCCTCTCCACCCAGTAGCATAGCCAGGCGGGGAGCAGGGGGAGCGGCCACTCCCCCTTGAGCAGAAGCAGCGGAAGCGGCGCCTTTTTTTAGCAGCACTAAAAAAAGGCGTCGCTTCTTTTTAAGCGCCGCTTCTTGCACTCACCCGGCAGCACTCCGGGTCTTCGGCGGCATTTCGGTGGCGGGTACCACTGAAGACCCGGAGTGAGTGAGGACCTGCTGCCGAAGTGCCGCCGAAGACCCGGAGCGCCGCCAGGTGAGTACAGGGGGAGGCGCCTTTTTATAGTGCCGCTCCCCCTGCGCTCCGGACCTGGCTGCGCTACTGTCTCCACCAGTATCTTCTACGTCCTTGAATATATTGTATTATGTTTACAGCATAAACACAGAAGTTAAATTTTAGAAAACCCCATAAAATACTCTTGCTGAAAAGTTTCAGCATAAGACTACTTTATTTCTTAGAATTCAGAACAACAGACAAGAACCCCAAAAATAGAAAAAGAGAGAGCAGGCTGCTCCATAAAACAGAGAGGCATAATATACCCCTTCTTGTCCTAGGCTGGCTCTTACCAGATTGACTGTTATCGCACACTTCCCTACAGCATACTGTAGCCTGCAAGCAGGAACCAGGAGCCATGGTTTTCTTCCCTACACTCCACCACCAAAGTGATAGACTACATTTCCAACATAGTCCATTGCATTATCAGACCTCCCACAAACATAAAGGAGCACATCACATTCTAGAGGTGGACTGATCCCTATGCTCCACTACCTTTAAGGAGCCAGAGTACCACCTAACATTGTCATTTGACATTTTGAAAGTATATTTAAATGGATTTACAACCAAGTGAGATCCTGACAAGAATGGAATAAATTGATGTCAATAAAGTGTCTAAAACTGTAATTGATTTTTTTTTAAACGGTGTAGATCAAGTAGCAGAGAGGCAGAATTATTTCACACAAATAGAGGCACGTTTTGGACAGTAAATTGATTCAAGATAGTCAAACATGAATTTTTATTCCACATCCCCATAGTATCTGAGCAGCTCCCAAATGTTTAGAAATATAAATAACACGTCTCCCTCTTTCTTCATTCCCAGTCTGTAGGTGAATAGTTTGATTGTCATGTATTAAGTGTGTGTATGAGAAGAATTTACTTGAAATGTATTGATTGGGTAACTGCTAAAAATCAAATTGTTGGTAAAAATGAAAATTCTGCTTATATAAAAGGATGTACCAGCCCTGAAAGTTTGGCCCTTTGAGTCCGCAAAATTGGACCCGAAATCCCAAGAAAGCTCTTTTATTGCATTAAATTTCTGGTCCCAGCCAGAAATGCTAAAAGAACAGCTTTTTACCTACTACTATAGAACAGATACTAAAGCTAGTTTTGGAAATAACTTTTAAAAAAGTAGTTTTACATTTCAAACCCTTAAAATGATTGAATTTATCCCTTTGCCTCTCCTTCTGCTCTCCTCTTCCTTCCCCCTCTCCCCCCACCACCAAAAAGGCTAAGGAGTAATGGGATTTTGATAGAAGAGTTATTTTTTCCATCCTTTTTCATCCATCCGCAACTAAGACACAGTTTAATGGAAGATGAGACGTAGGAGCATGGACTTAAAAGTTACTAGAACTTCACTGAGCACTCTTGGCCAAATAATGCATTTGACAAATCATGCATTATTTGTCAAATGCATTATATGATGACTAATTTTATTCAGTATTCAACCAGCTCTGTTGTACATTGTTGGTATGATAAGATAATATTTACCTCTATGAGGACACTACTTAATGAAGCATATGTTCCACTCAGCCTTACCCTTTAAACGATTTGTCAAATAACTAGGTCCCAGAACCAAAGTTTCTATGCTTCCTAATTTACAAATAGTGGATGGCTGAGGAGACAAAAAAAGATTAAACAACTCTAAGCAACAGATGTTTGTGATAATATAAATTTAAGATGAGCAGTAAAGTTAGAGGAAGCAGCAAGAAAAGAAAATCAAAAGGATGTGAATCCTTCTGTATAACTGGGTTTACAGACTTGGCCAATAACATTTAAAGTAGATAAATGTAAAGAAATATATGCTGGTTGCAAAAGTTTTAAAAGTACAGATAGAAAACATATTTAGCTGAAGCAGTTAGCTTGTGAAAGGGAAATTAAAGTAATGATATACTACCCTCTAAACAGGTCAATGCAAAGTGGCAAAGTAATAAAACCAAAGTTCTAATACATAATCATCATATGATGTTCAATGTCTAGCTACACACTAATTTTTGCATGTGTGCTGTGTAAATGATATGTTAAAGAAATTGGGTACCCCTGAGTGGGATGATTAAAATGTTATACACGTCAGGCCGGTACAATTTAAGTGTGTTTCACTTGGAGCATTATATAAAATACAGTCCAGAACTTCAGTAACATTTAGAAATGATATGAGGTGAACTTTTTTTAAACCATTATAAAAACAAAGGTTGTTCAATGAGAAATTAAAAACAAAACAAATGCAAAAAAAAATCTGCGATTAGCCTGGGAAATAATGCATAGGAATATCTGCTCTTTTCTTTCACATTTTGTTGAACTATAACATACAATAAAATCAAGGTGCACCATAGTCTTCAGATGTAAACCTTCCTATTTAAAAACATACACTGTTAATAAAAACTCATAACTATAAACTACCCTTTAAATTTTAACTCTATGTGATCACTGATCTCACATATAGAACATTCTGCTCCTCAACAACAAGCTTCTGAATGAAAAATACTTTAAAATGCCATTGATGTTCAGGCATTTTTATACTTTGCCATAGATACAGATTTAAAATATTCCAGAAGTGCAGATGGAAAGTAGACATGTAACGTTAGTGCTGCCATGGGTAGGAAGGGCTTACAGTTCAAGTAGTAGAACATAGTGTTCATTGCTCAGTATTCATTTTCCTTGTTTGTCATGCCATCATACACAATCATTGCAGTGCTATCATCCATTAAGGGGTTTCAATAACAGCCTTGGAGAAAAAAGGGGATGGGTATTATGGGCTGATGTATTTAGACTATATATATATATGTGGTTTCAAGTAGATAATTCATCATTTGTTAGTCATTTATAGGGTGTCCATTGTGGTACTTGGCCACACTTTCCATGGCATAAATTATATTTTCCAAGTAGGGTACATAGAAAAAAAGGCTCAGAGCCCTCTTGCCACTGCACAATAACACTGCAAAGTTATTAGCAGAGTACCAAAGCTGCCTGATAAAACCTGGAAGAGATGGCCAGTTCAGAAGTATTTCTGATACTACAAATTCCAGGCATAAGGACCTGCCACTGGCTCCCCAAAGGCTTACTTTGGAGTCAGTTTAAGAACAGGGCCTGTGGCTACAGTTTGAAGTCTAGGAAGTTGCTGAAATCTAGGCCATTTAGGGTTTGTCCACACTATGATTTAAAGGTGCAGTTAGCTAGTGAATTAATTAATTAACACCTTTTCACGTTTAGTCTAGACAACGTACATCATCCTTAACATATGCTTTAAACTCAACTAGTTTAGTATATATTACAGTGGATAAAATCCTGGCTGCATTGAAGTCAAGAGAAGTTTTGCTATTGATCTCAGTGCAGTCAGGATTTCACTTAGTATGCCTTGTTTTGACTTTTAGCCCACACGATGACGATCTCATGTGTTACCAGTACATCTAAAACTGCAGTCTAGACAATGCCCTTGGGTTTGTCACAACTAGGATTTAAAGATAAAGTTATTAGAAGGTGCCAGCTAACATTTGAAAACTGCAGTGTAGAGAAGGCAGTGTATACTTTTACTGCATGCTAGCTGCAACTCAATCAGCCAACACCTTCTAACAATGTAACTTTAAACCCTAGTCAAGACAAAACCTTTGGGTTTTGTAAATGGTGACCACCAACAAAAGAGGGAGGAAAATTACCATGCATTAAGAGTTGAATGTTAAAATATTCCGAAGGTTAAGGGTATTAGTCACGTCTTAAATCACCAATATTATCAATGGGATTGATAAAGTTGGATCAAGGTACATTTTATGTTGTTATGAAGGATTGTAAAATAGGGGGTAAACTTAGCAAACATTAAATATTTACTGCAAGCTCTATGGAACATTTTAAACAATATCAATAAAAAATGTACATAAAGCAGTACAAGCTAAATAGAAAAAATGTCTCAGTCCTCTATAACATTTTGGTAATGCTTTAAAAAAAAAAAAAAGACCCTAATGATTAATTCCACTAGTAGATGTATATATAACAACATTAATCATGGTGAGCTCACTTGGCATTAATGTGAATGCCATGAAACTATAGAAACTGCATAATACATTTTAAAAGGGCTCAAAAAAGTTATACAAACTGGTTGTTCATTGGCTGGGCTAGGAATGAAAAGGTCTTTAATTAAGGCAGGCCTGCACAACATGCGGCCCGGGGGCCGCATGCGGCCTGTGTGGGCTCACTGTGCAGCCCGCGCGGGGGTGAGTAGGCAAGTGGTGGGGTGGGGCAAGCCAACGGCCGGCCGGCGGGTGGGCGGGCTGGTGAAGAGGCCAGTGGCAGGCTGGGGAGTGAGGGTGAGCCAGCGGCAGGGGGTGGGGGCAGCGGCAGATGGTAAGAGGCCAGGAGCGGGCAGGCAGGTGAGCTGGCAGTGGGGGGAGCCGGCGAGTCCTATTTTACTGCTGTGATCTGGTCACCCTATGTGCGCTGTTTCTTTCCCCCTCTACAGGCTTCCACACCCCAGCGCTGGGGAAGGAGGGGCTGTTTCCACTGAGCGGGCGGCGCTTGGGGTGGGGTCGGTGTTTCTGCGGGGTCAGGGGGTTTCGGCTCTCAGCTGTTTTCTTTGGAGTAATATGGCCCTCGCCGCTTTATGAGTTGTGCAGGCCTGAATTAAGGGATTCCTAGGTTGGGTACTTAAACCTTCTGTAGCTTAGCTGATGAGATTAAAAGCAGAGCTATCATTTCTTGAAATAAAATTCTCACTTATAAACACATCAGAGAATGTCTTACAGCTTTTCATTGTGGCTTTTGTAAAACAAAAAAGTCAAATGCTTTTATTAAAGCATTTTGGTATCTTCTTCCACTCCCGCACCCAAATAAGCTTAGCTGTGGGAAATTACTTAGAAAAATAAACAGACATTTTTGTCAACAGATTTGTTTTGTGCATTGTTCCTTAAGCTAGATAACCGACTTGCTCATAATAGTGATTTAATATGGTGTTTGCTATCCTATTTCTTAAGGATATACATGTCCGTTTCTGTGGATACAGAACAAAGTGGTCTTTTATCGTGCAGCTGAACAAGAGCTACAGCAGTAACATTGGGAAACATGTTGAATTTATAGATAGTTACGTGTCTCTCAGCTATATATATATATATATATATATATATATATATATATATATATATATATATATATATATATATATATATATATATATATATATATATATATATATATATAAAATCTCTCAAAAAAATCTCACTTGTTCTACTAAATCCCATTTCACACTCAGCACTCCTCACTCAGGCTGCGTTAATTTCATGTGAAAGGTGAAGATCATCACCCACATGTCAAATTTTATCTTCTCTCAGTCCCTGAAGCTATTCTGTGCTGAGAATCTGACAGGGGAAAATCTCAAACGCCTTTTGTTAACATCTCTTTCTAAACTCACATGGTTAAAGTGGTGGTAGTAGGAGCCATTTAACCTTGTTAAAGAACAGCTCTCCTCAGCCACAGCTATTCAGTCTCCCTGCCTTCAACTCTCCCATTCTATGACAACTGCCCTGAACTGTACAGAAGTGAGTGACTTGTGCAAACAGAGCTGTTACTTTAGCTAGAGTTTTGCCTAAATAAAGGCTGCAAAATCAGGCAAATTGCTTTTTAGATTTTTTTCCCCCACTTTTGAACATTTCTACCTTTGCTCCTCAACAACAATGTTTTTCCTTTTTAAGACTAATACCTTTAGCTTGGTTTGAATTATCTGTCAGCAGGATAAAGTGGTATATTTCAAAGAATGATATATTTTCAGTTACTCTCCATTTGAGTTTAATAGTCCCTGCAATAGTATAAAATTTAAACAATCATCCACACAAAGTTCCACTTTGTGTTTAATGCAATGGAAAGAGACAACTCAAACTTTTTCTTTCACTTAAAAAAATAAGCATACCTCCAAACCATAGAGGATTCTATCTGAAGTTTTTTCAATTGTAACACATCAGGTTTTTTCCATCCTTACGAGGGAAAAAGTGGCAAATTGTCCCAAATAAGTACCCAATACATTATTACAAATGACTTCTCAAACTCCCCCCCACCCTTTCTTACTGACACTGATAGCTGGATGGTTGTCTCTGCTTGCATTTTGCAAAACTACTGGAAAACTCTACAAACATCAAAGAATGAGAGTAAATTTATAAAGGGTTATTCTGTCTGATTGGAAAGGGAGCCAGTGTTATAAATACTTCCTCGAGAAGCAATTGGATTCCATTTCTTGTACTGTATTCTAGCAGGATGAACTTTTTATAAATATTTCAGAATCTTAAAATGCTACGTGGTGTCCTCTTGAATGTCTGTGTTTCTCCCCTCTTTAATGTGGTGTCACTGATTGTACCAGCTTCATAGGACATCCATTCAGCAGAAAGCTGGAATTTCCTTCCAGCTCATAATTCACAAAGAAACTAAAACTTCTTTGCGCTCTAAAGAAGTCAGCTTCTTGTTTTGTATTAGCAACCAGTCCTGTTGGGACAGTGGCGTAGCCAGGTTTAGAGCACAGGGGGAGCGGCGCTATAAAAAGGCGCCTCCCCGCTCCCCCTGTACTCACCCGGCTGCACTTTATAGGGCCCGGGGCTCCAGCTGCTGCGGAGCCCCCGGGCCTTTTAAATCCCCCCCCCCCCCCCGAGCCCGGCTCCTGCAGCCGGGCTCGGGCAGCGCCTTAGTGCCGCTTCTCCTCACAAGGGGAGCGACTGCTCCCCCTGCTCCCCCCCGGCTACACTACTGTGTTGGGATCTGAAATGCATGTAAATAACGTGGCAAAGTCTAGCTTTCCAACAGACATAGCATTTTCCTAGATCTGATTTAGATTTTGTATTTTCTTTCTTTGGCTCTTAAAGGAGTGTCACAGAATCTAAGTTTGCACACTCCAAATTTCAGTTGGCCTGGATTGTGGGGAAAAAGTTTCAATATGGTACTAAAATCATTCATTTTTCTTTTTGAGTTAAAATTGAAATATTAAACCATGCACTAAATAGAGATGGGCTACAATTGTATTAACCTTAATAGTGGACTATGTAAAACTTTCATCGTCTTTTAAAATTACAAACTGAAGACTTGGACCAAGACATGGTTTGAGAAGAAAACTAAGGATGAGATTGCATGTTGTGTCTCCAGGAGGCAATCCTCCTAATTCTGGGCTTGTTGGGCACCAAAGAGGATCCCAATATAACAGACAGCCCAGGTCAATGCACTAAGTTAGGGCAGCTCCACATCAAGATCGCCATAGCAGGATCGCCACAGCAATGAGCACTATTGCCTCTCTTCCTCCCACATCTGACAGGACCCCTCCCATCCTCAGCCCTCTCAGAGTGTGAGAGAGGGCCTGACTAGGGCAGTTTATGGCTGTCCTACACAGTGCCTGCGCCAGGAAATTCCTCACCCTAACCAACGAAGGGTTCATATTACAGGGGAGAAACTAAGCTACTTTCTCTTTGATCTTTGGTGTTTGTTCAAAGCCTGAAGCTCAAAGCAAAAACTTAGGGGTGCAAATCAAGACGAAAATAAAAGGGTTACATGAACCTCTGGGAAGCAAAACTAGCAAGTTACAGACAGCTCTGCTTAATGCAAGCAGATGGAGTGGACAAAAATTGCAGAAGTATTTTCCACAACATTTTTTTCCATGGGGGTCACGATGCTTTGAGAACATAAGAACATACATACTGGGTCAGACCAAAGATCCATCTAGCTCATTATCTTGTCTTCTGACAGTGGCCAATGTCAGGTGCTTCCAGAGGGAATGAACAGAACATCTAATCAAATGATCCATTCCCTGTGGCCCATTCCCAGCTCCTGGCAAACAGAGGCCAGGGACACCATCCCTGCCCATTCTGGCTAATAGCCATTGATGGACCTATGCTCCATGGATTTTTCTAGATTTTTTTTAACCATTGTAGTATTGGCCTTCACAACATCCTCTGGCAAAGAGTTCCATGGGTTGACTGTGCATTGTGTGAAGAAATACTTCCTACTACTCTGACTATCCTTGATTGGGATGTTGAGGACCCCCAAGAGTGTACTAGATGACCAGAAGCTCTGTCTGCTAAGGAAGAGACAAGTTCATTCCACCATTCTGCAGATAGAGGCCATTGTCCAGCAACTGGCAATGCAGATTGCCTGAGTAGCCTTGGGGAATGAAGTAGTCAATATACTAGCCAAATCTCCCTCTAGCCCTAGAATTGGTCCATCTACTGTGAGCCCCACTTCATTCATACCCCCTTACAGTGAATGGTGCTGTGGCAGAGTCCCAAGAGTAGAACCAATCCATGGTAGTGTGTGATTTTTAAATTGGAAGTTAGGACAGACAGATGAAAGAAACTTGTTTAAAGATTAGGCAGCTCTATATTCAAATTAGGAGGGAGCATCTCATCCTCCTAATCTGCACTGATCTTCTATACAAAGTCAATTTTTGCAGGCTTTGTATAGGGACTGAGAATTTCACCATAATTGCTGTAAGTCTGGATCTTCATTTAGGTGCCTAATTCCCAGATATCTAAATAGTTACCATTGAGGATCTGGGCCTTAATGCCTAATTTCTTTCCTTTGAAGGTCTGCCTTTTACCCTTAACATTACCCCCACTATATTTAAGATAGTCAGAATTTTCATTATAAGTTATACAAATCATTATTTCTGCTATTTTTCCAGAATTATAAATAAACCATTATTTTATAATGCAAACAATACATACATAGAAACTTTTTTTGCATTTTGGGTATATGATCCACATTTCCAAAGTAACTTAAATAATTAACAAAAGGCACTATAACAAACTGATTACATGCTATCTACTAACCAGGACAAAAGAGATAATTTGGATAGTTATATAAGTATCTTTTTAGAACATGTCAACTGTGTATCGTTGTAACTGTGTTCCCTTTGAAAAATCCTTGATAACCTACCAAGTAAACAATATATTTTATTTAGGCAACACAGACATCCATCCACACAAAAGACTACATGATGGCTCAGAAGGACCTTTTATTGGATGTGGTTTCAAGCCTTATTTTTCATGTGAGAGATTTAGGTCATGTTAAGGTTGTGACAGACAGGAATATCTTAGTCAAAGCTGTTGATGTATCTACATCCTTCCCACCTGCAACTAGGTTTCAAAACTAATGTCAAAAATTAACATTGTTTGGCTTAGCACAGAATTTAATAAAAAGCTATAAATCTGAGTGTCTTTGCTTATGTGGACTACAAACAGCAATGAGCAAATACATTTTGCTTAATTTCTAACCTACTTTAACATTATAGGCTTGAAATTAGAAACAGAACTCAATTCATGAGGCGTGTATTATCTCAGCAACTGGATTTTTGCCAGTACCAGCCTGATCCTGCCAAGACCAGCAACCCAACCTACTAGGAGTATATGCACTCCTTGTTCGGGAAGGGCATTCTCCCATCCAACAGGATCAGAGGAAGAAAAGACCTCCTTGACCAAGGAGAGGGTGAGGGAAAAGATAATCATCCTAGCTTGCCTTCCCTTTTCCCATGGCTCCCATAAGGAGGTTGAGATAAATACACCCATACCTCAATTACTCCTGTTCTCTGGCTTTTATCAGAATAGGGTTGAAAATTCCTGGGAGCTATTTCTCCATTTCAGGGGAAGTGAAAATGTTAGCATGTCATGGACTCCAGATTTTCCTCTCCCCAACAAACCTCAGGATTCCTCATATTACCTGTTGGGTTTTACTGGAATTAAATATCCTGTTCTTTCTTCCAGGGCATCTTCCGAAGGATGAAACAGACTGTCTCTTCTCCAATTTGTTCACTAGGGCCTGGATAGAGCAAGGCAATTAAGCATATACTTAATTTTGAGCCCATAAATGGTCTTATTAGCATCAGTGGGATGATACACATGCGTAATGCTGCACACATACTTATGTACTTCGCTGAATCACAGCCTTGTTCAAGACCTCCTGGTCACCATGACATCCATGTACTGTCCAACATTGTTGATGGCCATGCTTTCTGTTTTGGGACGGAGACTGGAGAGAAAGTCATAACGAGTACGTTACCTCCTCCTTTTTAAAGCTGAGGCACCCATTTCCTGTTGGGTCAAAGGATCTGGTCTGATGGCCTGCTTAACAGACTGATGAAAACTATAATGTATTACAAATGCAGAAGCCACATCAAAGTATTCCCTCTCACAAAAGACAGGACTACGATTTGCATTACTTAAATATTACTTAATTATTTCAGGCTGTGTATAATGTATATGAGCATAAACTTTAAACTGAAATTTAGTAAGTAAATTAATTAAAGGAGAACTGTATATACCACAAACAGAAGACTGTATTAAACAGGTCTGTTACTTAATGTCTGAGGATTCCTAATTGATTTCCAGGGTATAGTCTTCTCTCAATCCCTTGCTTTCGGGGGCTCACTAAATAAATTCAGACCACTGGAGATCAGTAGCAAGGGAGTGAAATACAAAACCCATTAATTCCCATCTACATCAAAACAAAACTTGAGTAAAACATCAGGATTCAAGATTGGAAAACAAGTCTTAAGCCAGTACTATCGGTACCTGTAATCTACAGTATTCCATCAGTCCACTCAGGTAAATAAAGCATATACATAAAGCATATTATCTGACACTGGCATTACCTGTAGGTTAACGTCACAACAAGCATTTTATATGAATTTTTATCCATGTATTAGCATAAATGAGGAGGCTAAGTTCAACAGCCTTTCTGGGTAAATCCTCTCTTTTTTTAAACTTTAAATAATAACATGGCATTACCGCTTCTATATTATTTATCATCTGAATTTCAATGCATGGTTTTAATAAGAGTCATAATTATTGAATTGCTGAGGAGCAAACCTCAAATATTGAATAAGCATACAAAAATGTATGCAAAACTTATTCAACCTGCTCCCTCTCCCTCAGCTTCCACTTTAGGCTTCAGTTCCCTCCCAGGTGACGTTTAAAGTTCTTTCTAGAAATCCATGAAAAGGGGCATATTTCACTGTTAGATCTCTAATCAGAGCAAACTACCTATTAAATGACATTCTTCAGAGTGCAAGATTGCCTCTTACCAAAGGCCGAACACCTCCGTGCTCTTCTATGCAGACTGCCAGAGCAGGGGAGATACCAGAAGCTGTGGGTCCAGAAATAAGCAGGCAGTGACTCCATGCCTGGTCATGGGACTGGGTTGAGCCATAAATCCTAGCCTGCAACATCCTTTCTTCCCCAAAGTCTGGACCCTTGACGATCAACAAATTTAGGTTATTTCGGGATGAAAGATGAGTGAAATCCTTAGGTTTGAGCCCCTTTTGGAGAATGTACTGCCCACAGCACTTCATGGCTTAGGCCCAGGATATATAGCTAATTCCCCCAGGAACTAAGGGCCATCACAAACTTCACCATTTCTGCTCCCAGTGAGAGATGCATTTCTGTGACCTACTTTCTGTAACACACTTAGCAACAGGTATTACTTATATATTAAAAAACCTTACCAAAACAAGACACTTCACTGTACACTGTTCTCCCTCTAGGGAGAAGCTGACAGAACAATCACCAAGACAGCTGTATAATCATCTTGCCTAATGCACTAGTGAAAGGTGCTTAGAGACTATGGTGAAGAACACAGTATAAAAATCTATATAGAATAGAAAAGAAAGCTACTTTTAACAGAGGAGGCTTCAGCTTAAATGCATCCAGGGATCAGACTTATGGCAGTATTGCACAAGAACAGAGGCACAGCTTGTTAATCATATGGAAATATCAAGGCCTTTTGTCCCCGCATGCAGCAGTAAGGGATTTATGATTTGTGAAAAAGGGTTTTCTTAATGGCTAGTAAAAAACATAACTAATCACGTTAATAAAAGTTACCGTGCATGCATGGTTGACCTTATGATTAACTAAATATGTGTATGCCCACATTTGTGTCAAACTGTTCACTGTATCTAACTGTAAACTCTGTACATGACATTTACTTTCAGCTATATACTGAAAGCGTTTAAAATATGCAGCAAAAACAGACAGATAATTTTTTATTCTGTACTTGTGTGGCGGGGTTCGTACTCCACCGCCCCTCTGAGACGCAGGGGGGCTAGGAGGTACCCTGCCTGTCTAGTTCCCGGTCCAATTTTTATGCCACTCCAGGCAGCCCGTCCAGCGGGACTCAATGGCCAGAGTCCCCCTTAGTCTCTTCCCCTGAAGGGATAGCACGGCCTAGGGGCCTGAGTTACTTCAGTGTGCCTTCCCAGTCAGGTAAGGCAATCTTGAGTTCTGAGCTTGGGGCCCATCCCCCCAAGGGCGGCGGTCCTTGGTAGGGGACCTGGGGCCCAACCCAGGGCCTTAACAGCGGGTAACACAGGCCGCCAGGGTCAGCGGGGAATCTCACCGAAACACGCTGCCCTCACTGGGGTGGGAGGTACCACTCCCGCACCCCCCGGGTCACTTCCTACCGGCTCTTTTGATGCAGTAGTCCATGTGCTTTCTGAGCCCCCAGGCTCCTCAATTCCCTGAACTTCCTGGGGTTCTAGTAGCGGCTGACCTCCAGTCCCGGTCTTGGGCTCTTTAGCCCTCCCTGGTAAGGGTGGCCCTAGCTCCTGGGCTGGAGCCTCTGCTGGGCGTCCTTCCTCCTCAGCAGCCAGCCCTGACTGAGCAGCTCTGCAGGCTTTTATACCTGGCCCCCTGCTGGAGCATGCCCAGCAGGGCCTCAGGGGCGTGGCTTCCTCTGCCAGCAGAGAAGGGTTAACCCTCTCATGGCCAGTGCGGGGCCAGTCTTCCCCGTCACAACTTGCTTTTGCATATTATTGAAACTATCTTTTCTAGGAGT
The DNA here is from genome assembly GCA_033296515.1 of Macrochelys suwanniensis. NCBI lineage: Eukaryota > Metazoa > Chordata > Testudines > Chelydridae > Macrochelys > Macrochelys suwanniensis. Next base: position 48,207,921 of record CM065780.1, read on the forward strand.
GGCTTAGTGCAATGTTTTTCTCTGCAACCTGGAAAACTGCCCAGTTTAGGAGCATTAATTGAAAAAGCTGTTGCTGACCAGCAGCAAGATAACCATCTAATTCAGGCAATTAAGAATGGAATGGTTATTTGATAGGATTTTCATCTTTGGAAATCATTTGGAGAAAGCATGATGAGGTACAGAACAGCAATGGAAATGAAATGAGTTGTGGATCTTAGGCCTCCAATATGTCAAATAATGGCTTGTATACAAACAAATTCTGTATGGTTACAAGATGGGTATTGATATCAGAACACACACACAAAGAAGGTTATATTAATCCTGGGTGTGACACTATTGTTTTGTTGCGATTGGAGATTACTGTTGGCTAGAAAAGGGTTACCTGAATATGTAGTTAGGGAATACAAAGCAAGAATACAGCAAAATCAGAGTATGCTCCATAGATGGTAAATGGACTTGCTGCCCAATTACAATCAATGCCTGCAGTAACTTACCCCAGCCTTGCTGTGAGTAGCAGAAAAAAAAAAAGGAGAATCCAAGAGCCCAGGTGGAAGAGGACCAATGGACTGAGGAAGTTGTAGGAGCACTTTATGTTGGCTGATAGGAGCTAATAATAAGAGAGAGAGAAGGTTGATGGGGACATCTGGAAAGAGGAGGAATTAAGAAACAATAAAATAATTGCGGTTTTTCTGGGAAGGGCGTGGGAGGAGGGCAAATGTTAAGGTAGGACAGGGGCTCTCACCACCTACGGATGACCATTACCAACTAAGACATTTTTAAAAGGTGTCAAAACCAGTCTACAGTTAGATGAAGAAGTTTTTAAACAGCCCATAATTAATTACAAGAGCAAAAAGGAGTGTTTAAAGTATATTAAGAACAAAAGAATCCAGAACAAAAGAATCCTAACAATGGTATTGGTCAGTTACTGTATGGAAATGGTGGAATTATCAATAATGCAGAAAATGTAGAAATGGTCAACAGAATTCTGGGGTGGGAAAACAGATGATGTAGTCATATCATACAACACTAGTATCTCAGGAGGCTATTAAACAGGAATTACCAAAGTTAGACTTTAAGTCAGCAGGTCTAAATAACCCTGTATCCAAGAATTTTTAAAAAGCTGGTTGAGGGATTTGCTAGAGAGTTAATGTTAATTTTCCATAAGTCTTGGAACAATGGGAAAATTCCAGAAAACTGGAAGGAAATGTGCCAATATATTTAAAAATGGGTAAATGGGATGACCCAATCTGACATTGACCCCAGGCAAGATAATGGAGAAACTGATATGGGGACTTGATTAATAGAGAATTAAAAGGACAGTAATATAATTAACATCAATCAACATGAGTTTATGCCAGAGGGTGTCAACCTTTTTATGTTTACTAACCCCTAAAATATTTTGAAGGGAGGTGCAGACCCCTTTGGAAATCTTAGACAGCCTGCAGATCCCCAGGGGTTCATAGGTTGAAAACCACTGGTTTATGGAAAATAGTTCCTGTCAAACTAACTTGATATCATTTTTGGATGAGATTACAAATTTGATTGACTAAGGTAATAGTGTTGATGTAATATATTAAGACTTCTGTAAGGTGTTCGACTTGGTACTGCACAACATTTTGATTAAAAAACTAGAATGATATAAAGTTAACATGGATACATTAAATGGATTAAAAGCTGGCTAACAGAAGTCTCAAAATGTAATTGTAAATGGGGAATCATCATCAAGTGGGTGTGTTTCTAGTGGGGTCATGCAGGGATTGGTTCTTGGCCCTACACTATTTAACATTTTTATCAATGGACCGGGAAGAAAACACAAAATCTTCACTTATAAAGTTTGCAGATGACACAAAAATTGGGGAATGGTAAATAGTGACGAGGACAGGTCACGGATCAGAGTGATCTGGATTACTTAGTAAGCTGGGTGCAAGCACAGTGTGTTTTAATACTGATAAATGTAAAATGTATGCATCTAGGAACAAATAATATAGGCCATACTTACAGGATGGGGGATTCTATCCTAGGAGGCAGTGACTTAAAAAGATTTGGGGGTTGTAGAGGATAATCAGCTAAACATGAGCTCCCAGTGTGACTCAGTGGCAATAAGAGCTAATATGATCCTAGGATGCAGAAACAGGGGAATCTCAAGTAGAAGCAGAGGTTATTTTGCCTCTGTATTTGGCACTGGTATGACACTAGTGTGTCCAGTTCTGGTGTCCACTATTCGAGATGGATGTTGATAAATTGAAGAGGGTTTAAAGAAGAGCCACAGGAATGATTAAAGGATTAGAAAACATGCCTTTATAATGATAGATTCAAGAGCTTGATCTAGTTAGTTTAAAAGAGAATGTTAAGGTATGACTTGATTATAGTCTATAAATAAGCACGTGGGGTACAAATATTTGATAATCGGCTTTTCAGTATGGAAGAAAAAGGAGTAACACAATCCAAGGCCTAGAATTTGAGGCTAGACAAACTCAGCCCAGAAATAAAGGTGTAAAACTTTTTAAAGTGAGGTTAATTAACCATTGGAACAATTTACCAAGGGAAAATTCTCCTATGCTGGCAATTTTTCAAGTTTGGATGCATTTCTAAAAGATATGCTCTAGGAATTATTTTGGGGAAGTTATTTGGCCTATATTATACAGAAAGTCAGACTACAGAATCACAATTGTTCCTTTTGGACTGGATAGCTATTAATACATATTACCCATTATATAGTTTTTTAAAACGCCTTTCTCCTATTCTAGACATGGCCAATGTGGCCAATGCAAGGGGAGCAGAATAGGCTTCTTGTGGCACTCTCATTCAGCCAAGCACCTCTATATGAGTTATATAGAACCTAGCCATTTATGAGAACATTAGCTGCTTGTTTACATTATTTTACTTGCCCATTACATTTTGCAGTTGGTTACATACATTATCCAATCATACATGGTGTCACATTTGTGGTTAGTATTTTCCCAAGCACCTACAAGATAAAGCATATCTCCTGCACATTCCATTCTATATGCAATGCAAAGTTCATTTGTGACTAGTTTTCCATTATTTCTCTTAGCATAATTATGCTAAACTTTATACTGAGTACCTACCTCAATTTCTCCAGTTATGCTTGTCTACCTCCTTATTCCTTTCTTGTGGTTTCAGTTACAGTTTCATAACTTGTTATTCAAGTAGCAGAACCAATCACATTTTATCTACTAAGCACATATACAGTTAAAAGCTATCTTATGCAGCTGTAAAAGTAGGTTATGAAAGTGTGTCATGCCCAAGACACATTCCCATTGTTTATAGGGCACGTCCTACAATACATTCAATATACTCAAAGTCACATATATCTTTTCGTTTTCTTGACATAACCATGAGGGATGCTGGGAGTTCCAGGCCTATGTAGCAACATAGGGATTATGTCTGAATTCATCCAAAGAAATCCAAGCCACACAAGGACATTACATATCAGTGTTCATTTCTTAGGCTACATTAATATACTCTTAGTTCAAAGAAGCTACAAGTTATGAAAGATGGCGTTAAAGTTCCCATCATTGTTTCACTCAGTTTCAGAGTCTGTGATGGGACATCCCAAAAAGGTTTTGTTCAGATACTTGACCTCTTGAGCTGACACCCTACCAAAACAAGACACTCCACTGCAGATATATCTTCCCCTGCATGGCAGATGTATAGTCATGTTGCTTAGTGGACTACTGGAAGGCACTCAAGGCCAGATATCCAAGAGGTATTTAGGCCTCTAATGCCCAGTGATTTTAGATACCATGGTGATGAACACAGTATAAGAACCTCAATAGAATAGAATAAAATCTTCCTGTGTCATATGGCTCCAAACATGTTTGTCTAGAAATTGGTTGGAAAATCTCACAAGAAAAGGCTCTCTGGTGAACCAGTATTTCCTGGTTTGGAGCAGACTAAAAAGTATAATAAGGATAACTCTTTTGGAAGTATTTTGGTGCTTTCTGCTGGTACTTTAAAATGAGGCAGTACAGGGTAATAAAAAGCTTTTCAAAATTAAGCACAAAAATGTCATTCAGGTTATGACCCAAATTGAAATGAAAGGTCAGTATTTTTGTTTAATTCCATCATATTTAAATAGTTATATCTTTCCCACCACCACATTATTGGAGCACCTAATTATTTCACCCAGACCAATTCATTCACCTCTTCACATAGTACTACAATCGGGGCAGGAGGGGCAGCCAACATAAGACTGGTGAAACTACTGGAAAACACAAACACACACTTTCTGCTGAGGGGTTTGCATAGTGGTTACTTCAGCCTCAGGGATTCTTTTCCTTCCATGTATCACAGAGAACCCCCTCTTGATGCTCATCTACTTGGGTTGTGCACAGATTTCCAGGATTTAGCCTTCAAAGAGTATCTGTCATTTCCTATTTTCCAACAGTCAAGATGGTGTTTCATCATTAGCTCTTCTACTCATCATTCTAAACAAGTGATCTCATTTATTTTGTTTCCCAAGTATAGAAATGTGTAGACAGTAATTCTGTGAGTATGCACTGGTTTTACTTGAGAGAATAAATTTTCTAGCTAAGCTACAAAGGCTCTGGCTAAAAATATCTATTTATCAGCACTGCTTTTATTCAAGAGAACTTTTCTTTAACTATGCAACTTTTAGAAGGACTCATGAAGAGGTACCCTGTATTGTCAAACATGGCATCATTTGACATTAGATTTTTCTAGACATTGGAAATATATGAAAGTTGTAAGCCAGATGCTCAGTTAGCATAGATCCGAGTAGCATCAGTTACTTCAGTGCCTATCTAGACTTACACCAGCTGAGAATCTGGCCTTTAAATTTATAATTTTATAAATTTATATATATACATATACATATATATATATACAAATACACACACACATATATATGCACACACACTAAATAATTGCCTAACATGAGCTGCATGTAAATATTTGTTGAGTTATGCAGTGCACAGTGAAAGTTCAAAAAGAATTCAGCAGGTGGACCTAGAAAAAGATTGGACCATTCATCCATTGAAATGGTAGACTGTGGTGTCTACCTGATTTCAGTGTGTTTTCACAAAAAAAGTATAAGCTCAAGCTGCCAGCTTCCTAATGAGGATAAATGTACAATCTGTCCAATTTTAATTGAATTATAAAGCTTCCTTTTTTAAATTAAGAGGGCAGCCCAAAACATGCTTTCTACTTTTTTTAAACTTATCTCTTAAAATTTAGCACACAGAACTGTATTCCTACAACATAAAATGCAAAAGTAAAAATCTACAACAACTGGACTCCAGGAGCAGTTCTGTGAGCAACATATACCATTATTCCAAAGTTCAATTTCCACTGGGGCTGCCTCTCAAGCACTATACAAACCAAGTGTATATCATTTTTTGAGATTTTCTTTTTAATGAAGTGAGCATAACATGAGACATATGTGAAACATTCACATAGTAGACAGCCTTCTGGCAATCACTCTGAAACACCTTCTGCTCTTATTATTGCCTGTGAAATAAGAGTTTCTATCATACTTCAGTATAAAATTAAAGCATGTACAAAATATATTTCATTAATTTGGATTTTGGGGACGCTGAAATGTTTGAAGGATTTCTCTTTGTGATTTTTTAAAAAATCTTTTTTTATTTATTTTTACAAATTATGTCCTTATATTTATATCCAGGTTAATAAAGACAAGTGGGGAGGCGGTTCTGTTTTGAGAAGCTGTTATTCCAGGATAATATTATATTTACAGTTCATAGGCTCATTACTTTCTTAGGCCTCATGCAATTATATAGAAGTGATGTTTTGATTATATGGATGCAACTGGAGAACTTCATGTAAATTTCTTCAAATGTTAACTGAGTATATTTTTCTCATTTGTCTGAAACTTTAAAAATCATTAAGTCCTCACCTGTACGAGTATTCTTTTATGCCCATGAGCATGACTCTTTTATATCTTGGAGTAAAACTCCACCTAATAGTAAATGTCAAGCTGTATGTTACGGGTATCAACTTAACTCTGAGGCGACAGTCTCTCAATCCAAATCTCCAAGAGAAGAGGTGACGGGCTCTTGTGTCCAATGTATCTTGCTACAAGAAGCTTTTTTCCATTCTTGAATGGGGACGTGGCTTCAGAATCATTTTTCCCCTCCTTACTTTGTTAAAACAGAAAAGGAAAATATGTAGGCAATAAACTATTCTTCGACTGCATCCCCATTTGTACTGTGCGGCATAGAATGCAGTACTTCTTTAAGCGTGGTTGCTGTGACACTGACAAACCAGCTAGGGTTAAAATTAGCAGGCCAGTTCACCTCTGTGTGACCTTTTAAAGCATATCAAGAGGCATTGCAATGTAATCAGGCCAATTCAAGGGTTGTTAAATGGACTAGCGGACATCAGTCCATTCACTTTTGTTGATAAGCGATCAAGGAAAATGTTAATGGTATTAGTTTCATCTGTCTATAGCCTGTACTCAATCAACCTTAATATCAAAGATGTGTATATACTGCATGAAACTAACGATATTACCTAGCTCTGTTATAATGAATGACCAGCAATTATCTTATGTAAATCAATGTAACTGGATTATGTGTGTATACACATGGGAAGTAGAAGGTTAACTTCAAAACTAGGGTCATTGGTTTAACAATGGAGTGTCACAAACAGTCTGCATTACCTATTCTTAGTCAGGGGAAAACTTATGCTGTGCCAGAGACACTCAATTGCAGCTATATGAAGCAGCATTGGGAACAATCCGACCATCTCTGATCTGCTCAACTCTAAACAGGGAGAGCTTAACTCTAAACAGGGAGAGAGCCATTGGACTAAGAGTTCCCCTCCCCCCCCCCCCCCCCCGCCAAATTCACTTTGGAACATCCTGTAAAATTCATGAAAGGACTCTAAGGGCTTGTCTACACCGCCACTTTACAGTGATGCAACTTTCTCACTCAGGTGTGTGAAAAAACACCCCACTGAGCGCAGCAAGTTTCAGCACTATAAAGCACCGGTATAGACAGTGCACCAGCACTGAGAGCCGCGCTCCTAGTGCTGGTAGCTCCGCCCCTGGTGGAGGTGGGGTTTTTTTAGAGTCTGCCGAGATTTTAACATTGCCAGTGTATACTAGCCCTAGGGAAGTAAAGGACTGCTGGGGTATTTGCAGGTTCCCCACCCATCTCTTGTCCCCTCAAAATGGGCATGGGGGTCACTTTGCATAAGAAAGCAGGAAGTCACCCTTCCTTGGTAACTTGAAATGCTATAGCAACACAGCTGAGCCACCCTTGCACTTCAATGTAGACATTACCTACACCAACAGGGAGGTTCTCCGAGTGGCGTAGGTAATCCACTTCCCTGAGAGACGGTAGCTAGCTCAACAGACAAATTCTTCTGTCGACCTAGCGCTGTCTGCTCTAGAGGTTAGGTTGGCTTAACTATGCCACTCAGGGGCATGGACCAACACAGCTACAACACTGCATACAACTTGGTAATTTAGGGCTAGTCTGAAGTATCCAGTGACCTGGGGTGAGTAATTAACTCCTTGAGATTAGAGGAACCTAATGTGTGGTGATTTTGGTTTTAATAACCTTACATCATAAAGACCAGGTTACGTGGGTGATAAACGGGGGCTGGAATGCCAAGGGAATTGTCTGCATTCTGTAGTAAAACTAGTCTAGTGATTCAGCAATACTCTTATTACTGGCTTGCTGAATCTAATGATAGAATATACCACCAGTTTGGAGCATCTGCCCTATTTTCTGACAATCTGTCCTGAGTTTGGCGTTCTCAGCTATGACCTGTTCTAGGCACTGCAACAGTTGCACTATAGCATTTCTCTTTGTAGTAACGGAACTGAAGAGAGCTGCACTCACCATGCTGAGCAGAACAGTTTCAAAGTTAATAGATAGTATTCAGAACAATTTCCCCCTAATATAAATTTCCAATTGTATTTGAAATTCAGTTTTTCAGTTAAACACAGGAATTTCTAAAATTCTTGCTGAAAAGTCACTGTGCAGCACCAGCAACAGGAAGCCAAATGTTTCCAAATACTAAAGACCAAATTTTTTAATCTTGTTTAAATGGAAAAGTAATTTACAACCAAATTCAGACCTTCTGTAAGTATGTGGAGTTCTCATGGAAGTCAATAGAAGCTGCATCTGCTTATGCCAGGACTGAATTTGACACTTACATTTTATAATTTTCTTGATGAAAAGTGGATCATACACTAGTAGCTGGATAATATAATACACTGTCCGAAGACAATTGGACAATTTGAGCCCCTGAAGACTAGAAGTTGAACAGCCTTATATTAATAGTGAATTTAGTTGTGAAAGACCCAACGCAGAAGATCCCTGGCTTTGATCTCCCACGAAGCTCATGGTCTATCCTAAACCGTATCCACACAAACTACTTGCTGCACAAATGAAAAATTAAAAAGACTCCAATGTGCAACTGTGGTCACCCAGAACAGACCATGGAACATATAACAACTCAATGCCCAATTCAGAAATACGAAGGAGGTATCACCAGCAATACACTCTGCTATTCCAGATGCAATTAACTGGTTTAACCATGTAAATGTAAAATTATAGTTGTTGCTCTACATTTACATCAGCCATGCAAAGAAGTAGTGAATTTAGTACAGCTACTCTAATGAAGACATTACAGTTTCTTGAGTAAATCATATGCTTGTCTATGGTATAATATCTCTAAAAAATATTGGGTCAAATCCTCCCACGCGATATGACCACTGCACCACATGGCTGTAGAAACTCGCCACAAAGCATCACCCCAGTGCAAGACCATCTTCTACTACCATAGATCCAATGCATAGATTCCAAGTTCCTAAACCATCTCCTCCCTGCTGACCTTAAAAGGTATATAATTAGGATGACCACCTTTTCAAAAGGCAAAAGTGGGACACATGCAGGAACCACACCCCCCTCAGTGACCCTTCCCCTCCTCTTCTCCCAACCCGCCCGCCCCCCCTCAATTCCTTCCCCCTAACCAGGCCAGAGGCCAAAGCTGGGCCATGGTAAGAGCTACCATGGCTGCTGTGGGGAGCTCCGGACCCTCCACTTGCCCTGGGCAGGGGGCTCAAGAGCAGCCTGTGGCCCATGGCCCTGGTCCCTTATAGTTGGAGCCAAGAGGGTTATGACAATTCCCATCTGTAGTTTTGATCGCTTGGGGCCAACAGTAGCCAGTGTAAATTAGAATAGCCATCAGGCTGTGCTTATTTAGACTGGGAGAAAGGTCTTGCATACAGCAGTACCAGGACAGCAAAATACAAAAAGGTGAGGCAAGTTTTACCTGCCCAACTTGAGATACTCTGACAATTTGGGCTACATTGCCTCAAGCTGGGCAGTTAAGAAATAGAGGGATCCAAAAATGAAGGCAGTTTTTTAATATGTAATCTTCTATGAGAAAAAGGAGATTACTGTAAGATTAACTCATACTAGATTTCCCATCATCTCCCTCGCTGTTTTTTCACATTCTATTTCTTCCTTTTTTGTTCAGTTTCTTTCTCCAGGTTTAAAATGGCATTGTAGGAACCTTGTTTTTATATAAACACAAATGCGTATTTGCTTATAGTTGTATAATCAAATATACATTTCTAAAGATGAGATGTTTTTCTTGCTCCAAAAAGAGGGAAAAAAGACTATGATCCCTAATTTTCAAATAAATTTAAGCAAATGTATTTTTGCCCAAATATAAACAGAAAGACAAATTTAGCATTCCTTTCGGCTGCATAAATTAGACAAGGCTTAAAGTTTCCTCTTGAAGTTAGCATAAAAGCAAATTTATCACAATGACATCCCTTACTAGTTCCATTCTACTTTCCTAGTTATGTATTATCATGCATAAACCACCGACACTGCCGCATTCAGTAACTCTAGTTTAGGACAAACAGCCATATAGCTTTTACATACATCTTCTACAAAAATTGGGAGTTAAACTGTTGTTCAGTAGCCTATGTGGACAGAGGCCGCAAACTCTGTCCAGTTCCTCATAGGCCATTCACATTAACTAAGACACACACACTTGTACTAACTGGCACCTTTTAGACAATCCTGAGAATTTAAATTCATATCCCTGCTGGATTCTAAAAGCCATAGACATAATAGAGATACTGGTTTTATGGCTCATTACAACAATTTGTAACACATCCTGCTGCCTGCTACTTTTGTTTTAAATGGTCTCCTGCAACATGTATTAACCCCTTATGCTTAACAATCTGTCCCACCATGTATTTAACTTGGACACTCTGATTTTCTTCCCCAGACTCAGGGAAGAGCTCTATGAAGCTTGAAAGCTTCTACCTTCCACAACAGAAGTTGGTCCAATAAAAGATATTACCTTACCTACCTCATCTCCCGTATCCTAAGGCCGACATGGTTACAACAACACTGCAAATAGCACCTTATAAGGCATTCAAAGCAAAAAAAAGTTGAAGGGGTACTAAGGCTGAATAAGTCTTATTTTTAGTATAGGGGTCTTTCCCCAGGCCAGAAGAAAAAAGCAGTGTTGGGTGTCACGCTGTCTGGGGGGACTCATGACCATGAGTACCAACCTAAGGGAAGCTGTCCAGGAACAGGGCACAAATCCCAAAGTTGGCTGGGTGTTCTATAATTACCTTTCCGCAACTAAGTATCAAGTGTGAACTCCTACAGCACTATGATAGCCTTAACATGGACTCCCAGACAGTCCCCTTAGGGCCAGACACTTAACCCAGTTCAATTTGCACCCAAAACTCACACCAAAGAGAATGCTTGTGGTCAGTCCTATGTTAATTAAGAAATAAGTTATGTACAAGGTTAAAGCAGGCAACATACACATACAAATGAGTTACAATATTAGGTTCCAAAAAATAATAGGGACTTCTATAATTTGTGTCCTTTAGGGCTAACTCAAGCCAAACAGCTGGCAACCCCTTGCTTATTCTTAAAAATCATCATTATAGTTCAAACAACATAGGGATATAAAGATGATACGTGAGATTAATGCATGCAGGAGCTTACAAGCACTTCTTAAAGTTTAAATATTAAGCACATTGATATAAGTCCAAAACCTATCTTAACAATACTAACACATGGGAGAGGCAAACCAGTTTCCAGCTATGTATTTGTCAGTTAGGCCTAGGGACCTTCACATGAGCTGGCATCTGGTCTGTCAGCATCAGAGGGAACCTGGCACTCCTGCCACTCTGCTTATAGTTGTTCTATGTAATTGTGCTGTAATTGTTCTTTGGATCCAACTCTTTCCCCAAAATTACATTCACTATATAAAGTATAAAAAGGGTATTTGACATACTTTCTAGAATTTTAAAATGATGGAAAATAATTAGGGGGCAATAAAGTTCAATCGATCAGTCTAGTTCAGAAAGCCACTCATCAACAGTAAAAGGAATAAGACTCATCAAGGCCACAGAATGTCAATATGACAATATCATAGAAATATGAGTGTATCTTGCAAGAGCAGAGGATAGGTATGGTATAAAATTAGCTAATGCTTAATATTATCAGGAATGCCTAAAATACTTTGAATTTGACTTATAAACATTATTCTGTGTGTCATCTCTGTCCAGCCAGACTTAAAATTCTTTGCCTTCCTTGTAAACATCACTTTTAAAAACAGATAAAAACTAAAAGTTGTATTAAAATAAAATGTCATAACTGCTGCTATTAGCTTCTCAGAAACTGAATTCCCCATCTGATATAGCAGCAAAAAGAACAGTATTTATTTCAATCTGTACAAAGATGATTCTCTCTAAAGTATCCTCTATGCCAGCCCAGCGTACGGTGGGTTTCTTTTTGTGGAGAAGATGAGAAGGAAAGAAGAGAGAAATATGTTTTATTGCCATTGAAACAATATTTTAGCACATTTGGCTTTATTGTTGGAACGTTTTATAGATTCATAGATTCTAGGGCTGGAAGGGACCTCGAGAGGTCATCGAGTCCAGCCCCCTGCCCTCATGGCAGGACCAATTACTGTCTAGACCATCCCTGATAGACATTTATCTAACCTACTCTTAAATATCTCCAGAGATGGAGATTCCACAACCGCCCTGGGCAGTTTATTCCAGTGTTTAACCACCCTGACAGTTAGGAACTTTTTCCTAATGTCCAACCTAAACCTCCCTTGCTGCAGTTTAAGCCCATTGCTTCTTGTTCTATCCTCAGATGCTAAGATGAACAAGTTTTCTCCCTCCTCCTTATGACACCCTTTTAGATACCTGAAGACCGCTATCATGTCCCCTCTCAGTCTTCTCTTTTCCCAACTAAACAAACCCAATTCCTTCAGCCTTCCTTCATAGGCCATGTTCTCTAGATCCTTAATCATTCTTGTTGCTCTTCTCTGGACCCTCTCCAATTTCTCCACATCTTTCTTGAAATGCGGTGCCCAGAACTGGACACAATACTCCAGTTGAGGCCTAACCAGCTCAGAGTAGAGCGGAAGAATGACTTCTCGTGTCTTGCTCACCACACACCTGTTAATGCAGCCCAGAATCATGTTTGCCTTTTTTGCAACAGCATCACACTGTTGACTCATATTTAGCTTGTGGTCCACTATAACCCCTAGATCCCTTTCTGCCGTACTCCTTCCTAGACAGTCTCCTCCCATTCTGTATGTGTGAAATTGATTGTTCCTACCTAAGTGGAGCACTTTGCATTTGTCCTTATTAAACGTCATCCTGTTTACCTCTGACCATTTCTCCAATTTGTCCAGATCATTTTGAATTATGACCCTATCCTCCAAAGCAGTTGCAATCCCTCCCAGTTTGGTATCATCTGCAAACTTAATAAGCGTACTTTCTATGCCAATATCCAAGTCATTGATGAAGATATTGAACAGAGCCGGTCCCAAAACAGACTCTTGCGGAACCCCACTCGTTATACCTTTCCAGCAGGATTGGGAACCATTTATAACTACTCTCTGAGTACGGTTATCCAGCCAGTTGCGCACCCACCTTATAGAAGCCCCATCTAAGTTGTATTTCCCTAGTTTATTGATAAGAATATCATGCGAGACCGTATCAAATGCCTTACTAAAGTCTAGGTATACCACATCCACCGCTTCTCCCTTATCCACAAGACTCGTTATCCTATCAAAGAAAGCTATCAGATTGGTTTGACATGATTTGTTCTTTACAAATCCATGCTGGTTATTCCCTATCACCTTACCACCTTCCAAGTGTTTGCAGATGATTTCCTTAATTACTTGCTCCATTATTTTCCCTGGCACAGAAGTTAAACTAACTGGTCTGTAGTTTCCTGGGTTGTTTTTATTTCCCTTTTTATAGATGGGCACTATATTTGCCCTTTTCCAGTCTTCTGGAATCTCTCCTGTCTCCCATGATTTACCAAAGATAATAGCTAGAGGCTCAGATACCTCCTCTATTAGCTCCTTGAGTATTCTAGGATGCATTTCATCAGGTCCTGGTGACTTGCAGGCATCTAACTTATCTAAGTGATTTTTAACTTGTTCTTTTTTTATTTTATCTTCTTCATTGCAGTGGATGCACTTCCTTTTAGAACCAAATCACTCCCAGGTTGAAGCTAATGTTAATAGTACAGTTCTCTTGCCGATTAAAGTCATTTTACCCAAATTATAGGTGGTTTTGTGATAGTCCAATACAGGATTACGTGAAACATTTCAATAGGACACCGCTTATGACATTTAACTAGCAAATAAATAATTGGGGCAGAAACAGCTTGATTTATATAGAACATAACTCCTAACCCATAAAATGTGTGGTCTTTTGGACAGCAAGTTTTTTATTTATTTATTTAGGGCTGGTTTAGGTGTTTGAGAAATTATTCTGTTAGTGCTCTCTGATCAATAGATTCTACACATAGCAAGTCATCTGCTGGAGTTAAAACACCCCCAAAAGAATGCTTAAATGCTAAGGTGAGGAAATCTTGTATTAATAAAAATTGGAAAAAAGCAAAACCAAGAAGGTAGATATTTATGCAGGATGTTTGACATGACTTGGGTTTCATTCAGTTTCACAAAAGTGGATGTGGTTGAACAGCTTAGTCATTGGTTTTCTTGGCTTAGCTTCTTAACATCACTGGACTTGATAGTTGGCTAGAGGTTACTTGCTTGTAGGTGTTGAGTCGTAGATTTTGCTGAACTCTTACCCTTGTGTGGCCAGCTGAAAAAAGCTTACACCTCTTGAGGGGTGTCAACACTTCAAGCCTGGGGTGCGATTCCCAGCTTGAGGAGATAAACTCACGCTAGTTCTCATCAAGCTAACATGCCAGAAATAGCATAGCATTATAGCTACTGCAGCACAAGAGGTGGGATGAGCTACCTGCCCCACATACAGTTCCATCCAGTACCCTAGGCACATACTTGAGGTAGCTAGCTCCACCCACCACTTGCTGCGCAGCAGCTACATTCTATTTTTAGCATGCTAGCTTGGTGAAAACTCATGTGAGTATATCTCCTCAAGCTGGGAATCACACTGTGACCCAAGGCCCCCTTCATGCCAACTGGCAAGGAGGTTACAGGAGTGTTCTGATGATAGCTAGGGTCTACCATTGTGAAATGTATGTGTATACATACAACTTTAAAACATTCTCAATGTATCAAGGTATGAGGCACCAGCAGGGGGCGGGGGAAAGAGGAGGAAACTATTGTCTGATGGACAATAAATGTTTATTCCCCTCTCTCTGTCAAGACGCTAATTTAGTTTGTAAGCTACAATGGATATCTGTTTACATACAAAGTCAGTGAAGAGATGTGACGTCAACCGGGAAGCAGCACACAGAAATAAACAAGCCATGGGTGAATAACCTGCATGAGTACACAAAGGTTGGGAGGGATATATGTAGAAGGCAAAGTAGACACCCGCCTCCATGCTGCACTTAGAAAGTAAATGGGCAGTGAATTTACATTTGTGAAAATTCAATCTCAGCCAACCTTTGCTGGCAACATGGCTAGCCTCCTGTATGAAGAAATGTTCTCCCCCAAAGTTAAGTTTAGTCTCTACATATAAAACAAAAATCAAAGCATGCTTTCTAATCAATTTCCAATATCCTTACTCTCGATTAGATCACGTGATTCTTTGGGAATGTTAATCCTGTTTTCACTATAAGTATCTCAATGCTGTGGTGTTAAGCAAAGTGCTGCTCCTCAGCTGAATTTTACAAGCTGGTGTTTATTTCCCAGGGAACAGTAGACCTGGTATTTCTGTGAGTGGCCAATGTTAGGGACTGGATATCACGGGGGAATGTTTCAAAGGGACTCATGGTCTGGAGTACACCCACTGTTAACCTGCAGGGCTGGCATAGGTTAGAGGAGAGTACTTAAGTGGCTAACAGGGAGCTGACACTGGGGACACCCAGCTAAGCACAAGCAAGACTCCCTCATGCTGATGGTAGGGGTAACAAGGTGACTCTCAATCCTGGGTACCCAGAGAACCATCACACACACACCCCGGCTCAAAGTGTATGCACACCTTGTGTCAGCCATGGTGACATTGCAAGGCCAAAGGCCAGCAGCCAGAAAGCTGTGGGATCCATGGTAATGGGAGACAATCTGAAGCCAGAAGCAATAGATTTTCTATTTTCCTTCAGTTTATGAAGGTGGTGGCCTGGCTGGTCATGTCCCCACCCCACCCCACCCCGCCCCAGCCTCATAACTCCATAACCTCATAACTCCACCTTGAGGCTCATGGCAAATCAAAAGGGGGTGCTCTCCTTCCAATGTCACTAGTATCACCCACTGGAGTTTGGATATGTAACTTTTATAAAAGTGAAGATCCTTCCCATTGGGATGTCTGAAGATCAAAAGTTATATGGCTAGTCAGTGAGAAGTTCCATAAGTATTTAAGACATTAGAAGAAATAAAACAACCTCTTAATGTCTGTGGACTGACCCATAATCTCAACCACACTACAAGAGTCCTGCCTCCAAATATATCCATCCATCTCCATAGCCATACACACTCAGCTAGCAAAGAATTGGAACAGAAGTGATAATAAACAATCATTTATTTACTCAGCTAATCACAGGAAAGCCCCTTTTTCTTAAAAGTTACAAGATAGTTCCTGTTCCACAAACAGTTGCTTAACTTCCCTTTTATATTTTGCTACTCTGCAGTTCAACTTAGAGCAGCATTTGACAGTTGGACATACATTTTGAGCAGAAGGTTAGACTTTCCCTGTAAGAGTAAAGCAGCCTTAAAAACCATGAGTTTAAGGGTCAGTTTTAATATGTAGTCTACCTGTCTCACAATCCCAATGCTATCTTTTCCTCTACCCTCAACCTATACCAAACAATAGCTTTCCTGAACAGCTCTTGAAGTGTGGAACCTCAGATTTGATGCCAGGATATGCTATCCAAAAAGATGTCAAATTGTACATCATTGTGTATCCAGATATCAGGATGGGTGGAAGTAATAACTGGCCCCTAGAGCATAACACTCAGATCTCCCCATTATAATTCAGTCATCTTCATGACACCATGAATACACCTACGCCGAAAGTTGTCCCAGAATATCTTCTCTTGGAGATGGAGAACAGAGAAGGATCAATAGATTCTGTATTGGCAGACTGTGCATTAAATTCAACACTCAGAGGCAATGGCCATAGGCTTCATAGTTGAGATGGTCATGCTTTAGCTTCAGGGAATGTGCAGAGCAGGGCATCAAAAGACACCAGAGTAGGATCCTCACTTCTCAGTAGCGTCATATCAGTACCACTGACTTCAGAGCCAGTTTCAGAGGAAAATTGGGATCTGCCATTTTGGTGGTGGTATGAGGAAGTGAATGTTTTTCATGCCGTGGACTCATTCCCCCCAAAATCAGTGAAGCCTGCCTCCTATGTATCTGTGACAAAAGAAATAGCTGATTGTATTGACATCTTAATATGGTATATCTGACCAGTCTTGTGATGTAGTAGCTTGCCTCACCCATAGCCACAGTAGCAGATCACATGGTTCCTGTGTATATTTCCCTTATTCATGGTTTCCTTATTCCCTTCCATAACCCTTGTGTGCTATGGGTATCATCAGTAGTAGCATGTCACAAGCTGTGACATGGAGGTTAAAGTAGTCCAAATGCAGTTGCTATGCTGCTGCTGCCCCCCAAAAAGGAGAATTCAAAGCTTTTGGGAAGCTAAAAAAAGGTAAAATACCAGCCTTCCCCATTCTGAGATGGCTTGGGTGGCCAAGGTCCTCAGAGTGGTTCTCCAAATCACACACACCCCTTCTTTCAGAGGTCACGTAGTTCTGAGTCACAAGCCTGATCCTCCCTTTTTAAGGATCTACCCGGCCTTGACAGGCCTCAAAGATGTGCTATGTTGAGGCTGATTGGGACCCGAGGAGCTCTTTAAAAAACTTTCCTGATGGGGTACAGATCTGTCCCACTTTTTATGCATTGCTTCGCACTGATGGGGTGCCAGATGGAGTAGGAAACATTTCTTACAAAAGATGCACCCTTGTGCTATTGAAATGCTTCAGTAACTTTTTTATGAGATACCTGAAATTCAGGTACGCTTTTATATAAGAATATAAAAAAATATAAGACAGTTTGCCATTCAATTGTATCAATAGTACTTTTGATTGTTAGCAAGAGAACCATCTCTCTCAACTCATGCTCACCCTCTCATTACTAGGGGCTAGTGGGGGGAGGCAGTCCCTGTAATACCTAATGATTGTAAGAGGACACAACTTTGACAAGTAGAAGGGCATGTCAAAATGTTACTTCCATGTTTGTTAGAGTGGACCATATTGTTCCTGCACTCTCGCATACAACAAATGAGCATTTGCAGGACTTTATTTCGACTTGACAAAGTAATTAAGGTGACTTCAGAATTAACTGTGCAGAAAATGGGATCATAAAGACAGTGTCAGATAGATCAGAGCTGAGGTGCAATATTACAAGGGTAAGAGTTTTATTTTCTCTACAACATTACTAGGTTGGGTTTAAAAAAAGAGAGACACCCAACTCTTTACTGATAATGTTAAGCTCTGAGTTTGGAAGAAATAATTTTGCTTCGTACAGAATACTGACATCAGGATGTCAGTTCATTAGGAGAAAAAGCAGGTGTTAGCTACTCTACTAGTTTTTAAATGGAAAAACAAAGGGTCCTCATCCTTATTACTAGCACAAAACAGACCCAGTCTGTTCCTTAAAACATTCAGTTTTAACTGTGTAATTGCCATCACTGTTGGGCCTAATTCTGCGAGTCTCTCTCATGCTGAATGAGACCTTTCTCCAAAAGTGGTCTCAGTGAATTCAATGGGACTACTTGTGAAATAATTCTGAGGAAGGCTAACAGAATCTGCCCCATACCAAACAATATATCTTTGCTATGGTAACCCCTGAGCCCTTAAAGTGATGCCCTAACACCACCACTACTGCTTATTTCTCTCAAAAGACACATGGTTTAAAGATTTTAATATTATATTCCACTGTGCCCATTAGGTTTCCTGCATACTGAAAAAAGGTTGCTCAAGCGTTCCTCATTACTAAGAGAAGTCTGCCCTCTGTTATCGTGGGTGGATGGCCTAGGGGAGGAAGATTCATTAAGGAACCTGTCATTGTGAGACATTGCTTTGGAAGCAGCTTCTTCCTGGAGATCAAGGCCCAGAGATCTCTCTCATCATGCAGAAGATCAGATCTTTACCTTATCAGCTGAGATGAAAACCAAAGGAATGTTTTATCTGTGAAGGTCTCTCTTGTGATCACACTTATGATGAATAAAGGAAAGCTCTTTGAAAAACCATCCAATTACAGAGGTACTGCCTTCTCAGAATAGGCTTTCATCACTCAAGTCTCAGTCAGCATAGGTGCATATCTCACTTAGGAGTTTGGGGTTTTTTTTAAGTGAGAGTGACTACAGTTAACTATGGCTTTTTATACTGATGGAATTAACTGAGAAGCATAATAATCATTCCAAGCACAAAATTTCAGAATACTACATCCATATACAAGCAAGAAATCTGGGATATAGGGCCTGACCCGATGTTTTCTGAACTCATGGACAGTGTTGATTTAATTAATATTAAAAGATATTGAATTACTCCCATAATACTTCAGAACCATATTCATTTTAAATCTCTTCACCACTTACAGTTAAATGGTATGCCTATAGTGCAACTGGAGGTGTGACTGCAGTTCAGGGAAGCAAACTCATGCTAGCTATAACATAGTTAGCATGGCCAGAATTAGCATGGCCATTGGCCAGAGACATCAGTGAAGACCTGGAGCCCAGTGGGGGCTACAACAAGAGTAGGTAGCTGGGGTTCTGGGAGGGCTTGTACAGCCTGTGCTTGTGCAGCTTCATGACTATTTTTAGGCATAAGTATCTAGATTAAAGGTAGTGCGAGTATAACCTACTTGAACTCTATTTACACCTTTGCCTGCAGTGTAGACATAAGCCTGTACATCTAAGAGTCTCACTGTGATGGGTTGGGATCACAGAAACCACCTTGGTGCTGCCACCTGGTGTGCCAAGGCTACTTCTGCCCCTGCTTCCCTGCCTTTTCCAGCTTGGGACTCCCGAATCCTGTCTGTTTTGAGCCAGAGTCCGCTGATCTGCTGCAAACACAGACCCAGGTCTGAACCACATCCCCTAACAGCTGCAGGCCTGCCTGGAAGCAGCTCAGGAAGTGCCTTTGCCTTTGACACCCAGGTGCCCAACTCCCAATGAGGTTCAAACCCTTAATAAATCCATTTTACCCTGTATAAAGCTTTATACAGGGTAAACTCAAATAGTTTGCCTTCTATTTCAAAGATAGAAAGATATGCACAGCTGTTTGCCCTCCCCAGGTACCAACACGTACTCCAGGTAACTTAATAAGTAAAAAGAGATTTTAATAAGTACAGAAAGGAGGATTTAAGTGATTCCAAGTAGTTGCAGACAGAACAAAGTGAATTACTAAGTAAAATAAAATAAAACACACACATCTAGGTCTAATTCAACTCAACACAGATAAAAGCCTCACCAGTTTCAGTCTTTTCCTTTTACAGGCTGTAGAACTTCTAGCCTGGGTCCAGCAATCGCTCACACCCCCAATTGTCTTTGTCCTTTGTTCAGTCTCTTTCAGGTATGTCCTTGGGGGGTGGAGAGCTTCTCTCTTTAGCCAGCTGAAGACCACCTGGAGGGATCTCCCAGGGATTTAAATAAACTCCCCCCCCCCCATAGCATCATGTTGCCCTGAAGTTTTGAGATCACATGGGCAAGTCACATGTCCATGCACATTTCGGAACTAGCCCAGTGACATTCTTGGCCCAGCTCAGATTTGGATTGGGTGCATTCCTTTCTCCAGACATGATCCCATGCTCTTACCAAGGTTATGTATAAAACCAGCAAATATAAAAACCAATATTCATAACTTCAACTACAACAACGATACATGCATACAAACAGGAGGAATAGATTCAGTAGATCATAACTTTTACAGAGATATGTTACATGGCACATGTAGCATAAAACATATTCCAGTGACATCATATATACATTTATAAGCCTCTCCCCATAAAGCCTTTTGGGGTACACCGTCACACTCACCCCTTAAGGACGCCATTTATTTTTGTCACCATAAGCTATTATTTATAGAAGTTCTTTTAAGCACTTAAGTTTGACTTTAGCTTTAATGAAAGTTACTTGCGGTCATTTAATGCCATCTTTAACTATTTGTTCTCTTATCTTAAGAGGAAAATTGAGAATCTGAGCTGGTATTTGTGTACATGAATAATACCATTGATTTCAAATTATGCATGTGCTTAAGAGTTCTGCAGCAACAGGACCTCAATGCACAATCTGACATTAATATTATATTAAGGTTGAGAAGTTGAGCACACAAAAGATCATGAAACTCAAAATCTTGGAGACAATACATTACCTTGGACATGTTGCATTTTCTATTGATGTTTTCCTCATTAAAAGAGAAGCTAAATATGTTTATTATTGACTGTGTAATAAGATGATCTAGGCATGTGTGTTAGTGTTTTTTTTAAAAAAAGTCAAGGATTCTAATATGTGCTTGTTTACTCAGCCTTAATACTGCATTGTCAGGTTTTTGTTCCTTTTCCTTCCTCCCCCCCCCCCCATTTATAGCAAAGTTTTGCTAATTAAGCACAACCTTGTGGAAAGCCACACCTCTACTGAGTGAGCAAGCAAGTAATCTGTATTTCAGCCAAGAATCTCCAATAAGCTCTACTCAGTATTGCTCAGTGCCTATATGGTACTATACAAGTTCAAAAGAGAGCACAGGAATGCATTAGGTCAGTGATTCTTGACTGCCCAATATTGTAAACCCCCCTCCCACCCAGTCTAATTGGGATCTAGCCAAGAGCCAGTGGTGGATTAGCCAATAGGGCCCATGCCCAGGGGCCCTGGAAATGTGGGCACCCCCATGCCCTGACCCCATCAGGGGTGCCAGGGGAAGCCCCCACACCCTGACCTCAGTCTCCTGCAGAAGCGCCAGGTGGGGGAAATCCCCATACCCCAACTGCAACCCCAGAACGGGAGGAGCTCTAGCTCCCTGCCATGGCCTCAAGGCTGGGGGAGCTCTCACTCCCAGCTATGGCCCAGGGGGCTGTGGAAGGGAGGACAGAGCTTCTCCGGTCTTGGGACTGCACTGGAGGGGTGGCAGAAAGGAGAAAAAGGTTTGGGGCTGCAGTGAGGACATGGGTGGGGCTGCAGTGAGGACATGGGTGGGGCTGCAGGCAGAAGAGTCAGGGAGGGTCCCCCCTTGCACTGGCCCAAGGCCCCACGAAACTTTAAACCCCCCTCCCAAGACCCCTTCCCAATTAGCACCACAAGAGCTTATTCGAGACCTATGCCTTGAGAACCCATACACTAGATCATTGATAGAGTAAGATAGCACTGCTGGAGAAATGTACGTGCTCACTACTCAGGCCATTTGTATCCCTATACGGGTTATTGCCAAACTCACATTCTCAGTACATCTGTCATATAACCCAAGAGTTTAAGCTGGTCAACTCTCAGTGTTGCAGGCAAAACTGATTCACCTGTTTATCGTGGTCAAATGTGCACCTCTCTCTTATTCGCCAAAATGTCCGTCATCTATTTTAAAAGTAAATATATAAGTCATTGAATCTGTCTGACTTTCACTACAAATATGCAGCTTTACTTATGGTACTGGCTCCTTTAAGTTCTGTCTAAAGCTTTTTCACTGAAATTATACTTAGGCTCAAGTAAAAGTATTGTATTTGATTAAAATAGTTTCTCTGCCATTTACAGTGAAAATGAGTTTTGTTGTATTGGAAACTACAGCCTTATGCAGAAATTCAAGGTGAATCTCAAGATTGCAACATGAAGATTACAGCAGCCTGCTGAAGTCATCTGGCCTTTGTATTTCAGCCATCTGGGCCAGCCCTTCAACAAGAACGTCCCTATTTATAATGCCTTTCATGAAATCTCAAAGTGCTTTTGTATCAAGAAACAGAAAACATTAAAAGAAAAAAAACCAATAAAAAAGTGTTAAGAACAAAGGGTGTCTCCCCACCCCCATTCTCCTCCCCAAAAATAGTGTTTAAAGATTTTAAAATGCAATTTTAGACTAGGTAATATATAGAATAGAAAGCAAAGGCTGGTGTTTCACTGTATATAAGTAACTAAGAACCTGATCCTGAAAGATGCTGAGCATGAGCACTCAATTTCTAATGGCTTGAGTGGGAGACAAAGGCAGTCACTACTATGCATTAGATTCCAAGCTAATAAGAAAAACAGCTTCTATCACTACCACACTGGTTATCAAGAAGTCCAATACTGTCCCCTTATGCAATCCAGCCTCTGGATCCCATTTAGACAGCCAAGTCTAATAGAGTGAGAGATTACTGAAAATCTTATTTACCATATTTAAAGTTCTACCAATCCCAAAAGATAGGACACATTGCTCACGAGGTCAATGAATATTTCAGACCTCACCCAAATACACAAGTACAGACAGACAATCTTATTAACAAAATCTACGATTAATTTAAAAAAGAGTTCTCTTTTGGTTAAGAGATCAATATACCTACAAGTGTGTGTAAGGTCCCTAGGTTACTTTCATAGCAGAGATGGTGAGGCTGATAGTTTGTAAAATTCTTTCTGGAATTAATTTTAAAAGGTTATAAAACCCAATGGGCAGTCCAGGTGCAGAGTTTATTCAAATTCTTCCATGAGAATTCCAGGGTGAATCCAGAGTAAGCCCAGAAACCTCAGTCTTGTGATTTAGACTTTCCCTGTCAAAAGTTTAAGCAGATCTGAGATTAAAATGATCAGGCCTGAAGGTTCCTTTATAGTTGAAGCCATCCGATAAGCCTCTGGTCAGCAATTGTCAGAACAGGCCCTTTGTTTTGAAGTTAATCTTCTGTTTCCTATGGATACCCAGGTAACTAGTAGGATTCATTAACATAGTTCAAATGATTAATTGCCTTATCAAGACAGTTCGTTATAGCATCATCAATTAAGCTGAAGACAATGTAAATAATATTAGTTCCTAAAGTATCTTATGTCTTTGATCTTTGAGTCAATAGAATGTAATGAATCATTAGCAGACAAGAACAGGATTTTAGCATCTACATGCTAATTGGGTCACATGGTTAAACTTGTAACAAGATATAGGTAAACACAGACAAATACAATTAGTGTCTACCCTTGATTCCCTAACAATACAGGCAAACATATTAAAGATTTGAGTCTACTACATTTCTTTGAAAGTCCCATACAAGTAGGTTGTCTTGATTACATTTTAATGCCTCTTGTTAAGTTGTTATGGGTCACACACAAGTTGACCAGTCTGTTGGTGTCCGTGCTATTTTTGGTTATTTAGACACTTGCATATGGTCAGGGCAGACCATATCAGCACTTAAATAATTTAAGACCTAGTTAAGTCAAAGATTTGTTTGGAGTTCTGCAACCTTTTTTCCCTTCAGAACTTAGGAGGGAATTGGGGGTCAACAGCAGACCACCCAGATAGGATCTGGACTTGCCTAGTTGTTCATAAAACCTGATTCAAAGCTAGAAGACTATGTATGACCAGAATATACAGACGGCACAAACTTGAGGCCCTGCAGAATCTCAGATGCAGTTCCTCAGTAATCCATCTGTGCCAGTTAATAAGGTGCTTTGCTTCCAAACATTCCATCAGCTTCATAAAAGGTAAACAATTTCCTTTTATTTTTTCCAGTAGATTTTTGCAAAAAAGTTTGCCTAGCTACGCATGGGCATTTCTAGAAGTGTCCATTACTGTAGTATCCAGCAATGAGATGCAAGACTTAATTTCAATGGGGGGCGGGGACAAAAAAAAATGCTTGTAGGCCATGTTCCCATACCTGCTCTAGTGCATACCAACACCTTCCTAGCAGCTACATTGGAGCTGTATTACGGTAGGCCATACACCACAGAGGCTATGTAGTAGAATTAATACCACCTGGGTCTTGAATTAGCAGCTCACTTAAGTGGCTAAAGGTCAGATCCTCAGCTGATGTAAACTATCATAGGTCCAATAACTTCAATGATGGACTCAGCTGGTATAAATCAGTGCAAGGTTCTAAGTCTCATTTATCTAGGTTCTGTATGAAGCTGAACTATTCTAGTTTTTAAAAGCTATATTACTATGAAATATTGAGCATAAATTGTCTCCTGTGAACAAAACATATTATAGTATCTTAGAGTATTTTGAAATGTGTGGATAGATTCTATAGAATTGCAAGCCATTTATTATTAAAATCTAAGTCTTCTCTTACATATAGAGTAATTGGCTTCCTACTGAAGAGGAGTGTTATAATAGGTAGCAATTATATTGACATATGTATGACATGATTCATGAATAAATTTTAGCTTTGCAGGAACAGAGCTTTATTCTGTATCTAGTCTCTGAACTTAGAAAGATAACGCTAGACTAACTGATTGGAAGTCTCTCATGTAGGGTCTTTGTTACTGCTGCATAAAATTGGTAACAACTATCAATTTAAATCTCCCTATCAGCCTGCTAAAGTAATAATGAGACATATGAAGATCCCAGGACACTCTGACTCAGTCTTCAATTAATGCTGGCTCTTGAGGTTTGCTCAGAATTTATAGTTACAATGTCTGTTTCTTCTTTCTTTCCTTCATTCATTGCATGTTCAAGATTCAATTTTAAAAGAAATACAAATATATCTCAAAGCTGTCACATTTCACAAGTTGCATTTTTTAAGAAGTGAAAAGAGTAGCAATATCTTAATTAAGATTATAGTGTGTCTAAAGAAATACAGAATTCAGAAACAGCAATGGATAGATTTACGTATGATATTTCTCTCTAGAGCAAGAGATGAATGTTTAAAATGCTCATTATAGAAAAAGTATCCTAGACTAATGATAGTTAAATACAGATTTTCCAAAACAGTTCACTTTAATAAAGATCTTCATAAGAGGGGAAAATGCAGTCTTTCAAATGGGGAGATTAAGAGACCAATTGTATTCCCACATAGCTCAATAGGGGTTTAGTCACTGACATCAAAGGAAGGAGGATCAGGCCCCTAAGGAATGTCCCTAAAATATATACACAACTTCTTAAACATCTTTATTGGTGGTAGATAAGGATTCAATTTCATCACGGAGCTCATGGATTCTGTGACTTGAACAGCTCCCCTCCTCACATGATTTCAATCCCACTTGGGCTTCGGCTTCAGCTTCATGCAGAGGGGCTGGGACTAGTGCCCCTCCCAGGGCAGCTGGGCTTCAGCACCAACCCTATGCTTGGAGGGCTCAGGCTTCTGTGATTTATTACTTTCCTGGGCCCTGCCTATGACTTTCTAAAAATACCCATGACAAAATCTTCACCTTAGTGGTATGCATTGCTTTCTTGGATTTGACCAGTGATAAGCAGAATAGAGATTATAGTATTTTCTTCCTATGTCAATAAGTGACTTTAATAAACTTAATGGGGGAAACAAACACTACAAGTACATGAGAACCAGAGTTTCATCAGTGGCCATTACCTACCTTTTATAATAATAATGCACCTGTACTTCACATTACTACTTGGTGCAGTAATTAAATGAGGCTGCTCTACAGTGCTGTAGCCTGCTTGCCCTTTGCCCTTGCCCTTGCCCTTTGGTTGACTGACAACTTGCGCACAATTGAATGTTGTCACTGCAATATAATGGTAGTCAGTCAACATAATCAGTGACTATGTACAGTGTTGATTGTTTCCTAGTGAGAGGAACAAAGGTTCTAGAAAGAGTGAGAAAGATTATGTTTTTACATATTTAAAGCATTTATTGGTAAATAGTGAAGATTAAAGGCTCTATTGTGAAACTTTCCCAGCACCAAGCAAGAGGTAGCACATTGTTGCTCTCCCCCTGGAGCAGCAGGCTAGAAAGCAGATTGTGACTGAATCAGTGTGCCTTCTGGGTTCACCCTATTGCAACAAAGAAATACCTTCCATCAGGTCCTTCCCCTGGCAAAATGACATAGCTATACAAGCTAGCACACTGGGGTGCTAGACCCTTGGCTCTGTCCAATCCCTCTGCAATTCTGCACACTTGCATAGGCTGCACAGTTGCATAGGAGAGGATACAGCGACCGGGTGGAAGCTGCTCTCCTCCCTATGCTGTTACTTGCGATTTGGGTAGCTAGCACAAGGAAGTAAGAAGGGGCTTTAGGCCTCCTTGTGGAGCATGCAATATGGCCACAATCTGGTTCTATCAAGTTTACACTTCAGCTTGATATCATTGAATGCATGTGCAATTTATGGAATTAAATGTTTTACCAGGATTGTGGTCCAAGTTGGAAAATGAGTCATAAGTCCACCCAATTTAGGTTTAATCAATTTTTGCTTTTAATTATATGGCTTCAGATAGAATTGTCACTTAGTGTCACTAGATACATTTAGGCCAGACAAATAACAGACAAGACAGAATTGTTAAATGAGCTCAAATTACCACATTCTGGAGCACAAGGAAGTTCTTCTACCTTCCATGATAGTCGTCCCGTTCTCTGATCCTTTGGTCAGTTCCTTCAGTCCCATTCTTCAGTTTCTAGTCCAGTGTTTCTCCAATTTAAAGCCCATGTTCACCAACGGGTTTTCTACATTACAGATTAAGTAATCTTTGTCCGATCTGCTTTTCGCACAGTCAACCCTTGGGGTTTTAGGTAGCCACTCATTAAGCATGCACAAGCTTCAGTTACTCAACTTCTGTATTTTTCCTGCTGGGTTTGCAGTTTGAGTCATGTTTTTGTGGCACCCTGCCCTGGGTCTTTCCAGAAAGAGGATAATTTTATTCATCATTATGTTTGTACATCTTTTTTTCTTACCTTTGTACTGTCAACAGCAACATTTTAAGCAGATTGGCAATGTGATATAAAGAACTGGCACAACCACACTTAGGCCAGCAAGGACATGGCTTAGGTGTTACCTCATCTGCATTCTGTCACTATCCATAATTAAAAATAATTAAAAATATGGCAATTAAGAATTCTTCATTTTAATATTTCAGTGTTATAAATCAATATGTTATTCTGTGGTACTCAATTAAAAAGGGGTGGGGAGTTATGAAAAATATGGTGATTCTTAAAGATAAAAGTTGACATTAAAACATTTTCCCTCCCATACTCTAGTTGTATTTGAGAATCATTACAAAAACCCCATTAGAAGAAGTTTTCCTGTGAATGCATTTTGAAGGCTATTTCAGTATTAGGGCCTTGATATTTAATTGCTTTTCATGGTATCTCCAACCCATCTGGTCACAGTCTATTGTAAACAAGGAGGTAAAATTTCAAAATGGCTGACACCCAACTTTGCAGGCCAAAAAAAAAAAAGTTACCAAGGAAACTCCTCCCCCCACACACACACACTTGCATCTGCATTTTGTTACATTTACCCTTTTTTTTGTGGGTAAGTCAGAATATATACCCTCTCCCTGATTTCTGCATGCAACCTGGTATTTAGAGGCAAAAGTATGCAGATTTATACATTCAACAACATTGCCCATGCAAATTTTACAGGTTCAAACTGCGCCCACAGTAGAAGGTTTCTCCTTTTGAAAGTGTGGTGCAACAGTTATCTGTTCTTTACCACTCAGAACTGGTGGGCCTTAATATATGGTGTTTTGATGATGGTGAGAGCAATATTTTGACTTATAAAATTTGTCCGACTAAATTGCTCAGTAATTTAACTAATTTGTTAATCAGAGATGAGGAAGGATGGAAAGTGAGATTGTAGGGATATTAAAGAAAGTACTGGCAGTGATTCCCCAAGTGAAAGTAACTCCCCATAATTTGTCCCCCACAATTTAAACCTCATAGCATTACCAAGTGAAAAGATCTCTTGGGTCTCCTGTTAAAACTTATAAGCTACTGTCTGTGTAAACCATTGATTGTATCTGTTCTCAGAAAGATACTGTATTGCTATGAGAAACTTGCAAACAAGTTATTTGACTTTGTTCTTTATGCATGCTTTGTACCTAGAAACAGCATAGAAAGACCCCCACCCTCAAAGGGCAGGGAGTCTCAAATAAATTAGTACACACCCCGAAAGTGGTGGAGACGGTATGTCTGCTGATGAATGCTTGGTGTACATGAATGAATGAGCAGGGAGGTGCCAGCCTAGGAATTCAGTGACCATCGGCTGAAGGCGGCATCAAGTGGGAACGACCAGACAACATCCCCCGGAGGATAAACTGGGATCCACCCGACCATCTCAAAGGATGGGAAAAACAAGATAACATCTGACAGCACAAACATCAGAAATGTGCCATCTGCTGATTGAGCTAGCAACAGCAAGATGAAACAGTTCCCATAGACTAACATAGGAAATAATTCCTATAAGAATGGCTTCTACACACTGAGGACTTTGAGTCTGGTTCTGCAACCAACCTCCAGGAGCATCAAATGAATCTGACAAGGACTCGGCTCCACCCTCATGCCCAGGTTACCTGGCCAGTAACTTGGCATGAGCAGCTTCTAGGCTGGTAACTATGACATCTATACAGAACCTGTGTGTGTGTGTATGAATGAATGTGAAACTGAATGAAATGTTATAGCTATAACTGACTGCTTACTATGATTCTTTTTGTGTTCACAATAAATGTGACATTTTGTCTTATCCCCTTTAAAAAGATCCTGCTCGTTTTTATTTTATTGGTATAACAAGATGTATAATCCACCCTTTCCTTTGGAAAAAAAATTGGCATACACTGAGAAGTAGTTCATTAAATTGCGCATGAAATTTACTGGAGCCCCATGACTATTCTAGGTCAAAAATAAACTCAGATAATACTGGTCTACAATTTTTGAGAAGTCGTCTGCTTCAGAGATAAAATGTGCTATTTAGTATGTAGTTTGATGTGCTGAATTCAAATATGACAATTAAAACAACTGACTGGCTACTGTTTCTAAGATATTTAAGTTTTTACATTTTATGTCTATGTATATTGTGTAGATAGTAGAGTTTTAATCATAAATTGTAAACCTAGGTCTTTTCATGTGTTTATGGTTGCTTTACATGATACTATTTCACCTGTCCTGTTTATGTAACACTTTAAAAATCAGCACAGGGATTATATAAATAAAATTTATTATGAAACAAAAGGCAAAAAACTATTCTGTACATAGTTTAGTCCTATTCAGTGTCTACTCGGCGCTTCTTGGCTTGTCTCTTGTATTCATGAAATGGAGCATCTCTTGTCACTGTCCAGCAATAGTCTGCAAGCATTGATGGGCTCCATTTCCCCTGATAGCGTTTCTCCATTGTTGCAATGTCCTGGTGAAATCGCTCGCCGTGCTCGTCGCTCACTGCTCCGCAGTTCGGTGCACTTAACCTTGGACATTTTCCACTGAGGTACTTGAAAGCTGCTTGTGTTTTGTCAATGGCCTTGACAAAGTTCTTCATCAGACCCAGCTTGATGTGTAAGGGTGGTAACAAAATCTTCCTTGATTCAACAAGTGGTGGATGCTGAACACTTTTCCTCCCGGGCTCCAATGACTGTCGGAGTGGCCAAGCTTTCTTGATGTAGTGGGAATCTCTTGCACTACTATCCCATTCGCAGAGAAAACAGCAGTACTTTGTGTATCCAGTCTGCAGACCAAGCAAGAGAGCAACAACCTTCAAATCGCCACAAAGCTGCCACTGATGTTGGTCATAGTTTATGCACCTCAAAAGTTGTTTCATGTTGTCATAGGTTTCCTTCATATGGACTGCATGACCAACTGGAATTGATGGCAAAACATTGCCATTATGCAGTAAAACAGCTTTAAGACTCGTCTTCGATGAATCAATGAACAGTCTCCACTCATCTGGATCGTGAACGATGTTGAGGGCTGCCATCACACCATCGATGTTGTTGCAGGCTACAAGATCACCTTCCATGAAGAAGAATGGGACAAGATCCTTTTGATGGTCACGGAACATGGAAACCCTAACATCACCTGGCAGGAGATTCCACTGCTGTAGTCTGGAGCCCAAAAGCTCTGCCTTACTCTTGGGTAGTTCCAAATCCCTGACAAGGTCATTCAGTTCACCTTGTGTTATGAGGTGTGGTTCAGAGGAGGAGGATGGGAGAAAATGTGGGTCCTGTGACATTGATGGTTCAGGACCAGAAGTTTCACCCTCTTCCTCGTCTGACTCAAGTGAGAATGATTCTGGTGCATCAGGAACCGGCAGTCCTTCTCCGTGGGGTACTGGGCGTATAGCTGATGGAATGTTTGGATAATGCACAGTCCACTTTTTCTTCTTTGACACACCTTTCCCAACTGCAGGCACCATGCAGAAGTAACAATTGCTGGTATGATCTGTTGGCTCTCTCCAAATCATTGGCACTGCAAAAGGCATAGATTTCCTTTTCCTGTTCAACCACTGGCAAAGATTTGTTGCACAAGTGTTGCAGCATATGTGTGGGGCCCACCTCTTGTCCTGATCTCCAATTTTGCAGCCAAAAGAAAGGTGATAGGCTTTCTTAACCATAGTGGTTATACTGTGCTTTTGTGATGCAAAAGTCACTTCACCACAAACATAGCAGAAGTTATCTGCACTTTTCACACAAGTACGAGGCATCTCTGCTCACTTTGGCTAAACAGAAATGTGTCCCTTTGCAAAATCAAACACTGACAAATAAGAGAACACGACACTGTATGATTTCTACAGCTGATACAGGGCAATTTGTTCAGCAGAGTGATGTAAGCTTCGTTATGATTGCATCATCCATGACTTCTAGGAATAACATGATGCAATTCATATCATGTATGATGCAATACCAGCTTCAGATGGCATCATTCATTGTTTTGCCTAAAAAGCAAGTACTGTCTAAACCCTGTCATAGATTTATTCATAGATCCAGTCAAAGATGTATTTTAGTCATTTCTGGTTTAAATTGAGATCCCTTCCCTTTATAACTCACTTATCCTCCGCCATTCCCAAGTCAAGGGTCGTATATACTGACCCAATAGCATCTCTTGAAAACTAGAGCCAATCAACAATTTTAAGCATCATTTTCATTCTCAGTGACCCAGAATTAGTAAAGTTTGACTACATTTATTTCAGAAGCATTTTGGCTGTAGAGCAGTGTAATTCAATTAAGACTGTCTACTTAAGACTAAAAGATTATTTTTTTTAAAAAAAAGTTTAAGCATAAGCACATATGTACTCTTATTTCTAGAGAGATGTATTCATACAGGTCAAAGATATTCTAGAAAAAAGTTAAAGAAGGCAAAGTTAAAGTAGTAAGTTGAACAGTATGAAATTGCAAGATCATGCTTAGAGCCTACATATTTATGAAGCAATTGATAGGATTTTCATATGAATAGTCAATCAAGATTTCTATACTTATCCATGTTTTATTCCACAGTAGGAAAGATCACCTACTTTTTTTCCATCTTGTTCTATTGATTTCCCTTTTCTGTTAAGAAAAACAAAAAACAAAAAACCCCATAACCCACTGTCTAATTTATATTTTATCTGTGACCACTTTTTGTATGACAACGAAAGTCCATTTTGGAACTAAGCAAATACTGATGAACTTCTGTAATGCAACGAATAGGCTAAAATATACAAAGGACAGGTATAAGTCTTCAAACTTTTGGATACAAGTCAGTTACTAACTGATAGGGGTTATGGTGAAACTTTTTTATAAGCAGGTTATTACAAGATTGTCTATTATAGGAATTATTATAGGACCTTTCCATAAATTTGATACTGTAAGTGTAGGTACAGGATAGTGGACCAGGATACCAGTCTGAGCTGGTATGGTGAGTTCTATGTTCCTAGAATTTATTCTGGATTAAAGTAAATCGAGGAATAGAATATAATGAAATGCTTAAATCCCACTCGGTTCAGTTAGGCAAAGCATTTGCAAACCAAACCTATACATTTGGTTCTCATGGGCTGGATACAAGTTCGTCAAATCCTAACATGCAAGGTTATTTTGAACACTTAAGGGGAATTCTCCACAGCTAAACCATAACTAATTTGAGTTTGGGGGTTTTTGTTTTTGTTTTCTGAAAACAAAACACCCAAGACCGCACCACAAACTCAGCTTAGTTGATAACGTGTAGAAACTAGAGCCAAGCAGGGCACTGGCAAGTGTTATTGTGAAAAACAAAGTGAGGAGTCAAAATATGAAACGTTCAATTTGTGATTTAAAATGGGATTTCTCGATAAATTCCTTCTGCCCCCTTCTCATAGTCTAAGCCTGATATTTAACAAGGCAGTGTAAACAGCTATTTACTAAAAGCTGGTACTAAAACATAATTTTATCTCTGTCTTTCCCTCCCACCCCATCCTCTCTTGAGATATATCTTCCTTTAGAAAAATATTTATAAAACCCATTAGAGCCAGGAGGAGATAGAAATACTAATTCTTGTCTAAGTGTGCAGATATCATTTTAGGTAAAAAAATTCCCCCCTCATATTTTCTTCCCTCCTATACCTTATCCCCCCCCCCCCAAAAAAAAAAATTGTGGAAATATTCAGAAGGAGATCCTAATACAGGGCCAGAGTCAGCTAACAGAAGCTCAGGGACTAGAAATGGAATGGTAGGTGCTCAGACTTGGGCTGGAACCCAGCAGCAGACACCCTGTGAGTGTTGATCCATCCAAGCTGGATCATCTAAATTGTAGTTTTATAGCCCTGAAAACCCAAGTCAACTGATCTGGGCCAGCCATGACCATGCTACAGATCTTTTATTTCAGGATGGAGTCTTTCCACTGGACCTAATGGGTTTTGAATTAGGACCCTGGTGAGACTTTTTACAAGTATAATTTGTTACTCCTCTGTATCATGAAAATTCTTATTTAAGTGTAAACATCTTTTTGCAAAGTGATTGTGCTTTGAGTTTTGCTATATTAGGAATTTGTTTCCCTGAGCATAATTTTGAGTCACTGCCAATTTTTAACATCTGAGGATTATTTTAGAGATTTTGAGATAGCAGCTGGATAGCAGAGCTGGAGGAAGAGATTTGCACATTAAACCTATGAATTCTTGGTTTTAGAAGTGATTTTGATGTTAAAAATGGTTTTTGCTCCAACAGGCCCCACTCATTGCTGTTAAAGATTGCTGCTAGAGAAAATAAAGCTGTTTCCTAAGAATGGAGAGAGCTGCTTGCTGAAGATCAGAATAATCACAAGCTTAAATCTGAATCATGTGATGTGTCGTATTCACATTTGCATCTGGGAGATCATAAAAGAAAAGATAAACAAAAAACCAGGAGATAAGTAATCCTGCCATCTTGTGAGAAAACTCTGAGAAATACACACTAACACAAAGGACAAGCAGAGCCTTGGCAGTAATGATTACAGATTTTATGCTGTGCTGTTGACCAAAAAAAAAGTTGATTTATAATTCCTGGGCCAGATCATTTGCTAATGTGAATTAAATCAACTGAATTATACAGATTTATTGAAGGCCAGATGAGATTCTATAGTCTTCTGCAATGGATTTCAATCTTTTTTTTTTTAATCTATTAAAGTTGCACCTCTGCTTATATATTGTCTTTTTATTATACAAAAGTCTTTGTCTGGAGCCAAAGTTCCCATTCCATTCCCACCTTCTGCCAGTAAAGAATGCTCATTGTTGTTGACAATAGGTTTGATTAATCAGACCTTGCCATTAAAAAACAAACAAAAAACCACCACAATTTCAGTCCCCCACCTCCCCTTTGATATTCCCTACATAGGAGCAGCTGCTCCATTTGCTGGTACATTAACATGTTAACTATATGTAATTTCTTTAAGTTGTTAAACCATGCAGATGTATAACTTATAGGGTTTCTTAGACCTTGGTGTTTCAAGAGCCTAAAGGGCAAAATATATTTTAGATTTATTTCAGGCTTCTTCCGTCAAAAATAAAAAAGTCGCACACACAAAATGAGTCTACAGGAAGAAATTATGAAAAATATCCCCATTTAAAGGAGTCTATTTTATACCCATAGCATCCAATTCTTCCTTCTGACGTGACATTAAAGAGAGCAGCATGCAGTCATCAAGTGCAGTATTTGGCCCATGGACAGGGGCAGCTGGTTCTTTTTCACAGTTATTTTACAAAGTCACTTAGGCCTCAATAGTTTACCATGTTAGACACTCAAGCCAAGTTAGAAAAGAACATGGCTGTTAACACCTATCCTTCTTTTTTTTTTCTTTTTACTAATTTTTATTGACAATTTAATCCCTACTATTCAGTTTTTACTCATTTTCACCCAGATTTTGTGCAACTCACTCAAGTATTGGTTATGTTAAGAAATTATCCTCCTCAGAAGCAAGCTCCTTACAGATCAGGACACACCAATTCCAAGTAGCACCAGTCTGCTGGGTGAGAGGAGAGCTTTGCTCTGCCTTCTCTTCAAGGCTCCTGACCCCATCCCTTAAAGATACAGTGATGAGATTTCCTCCCAAGCACCACTTATTCTCAGGACCACTTCCTCTCAATCAGTATCTCCTAGGTCCTTTTACATATAATAGACCTTTCAAAATCTTAAAGAGCCAGGCCACCTGAAGAGGTAGGCTGATCACTAGGCACCACTGAAGGCGGCAGACTACCCCATCAGAATGGGTGCACAGTTGGTTAAAAAAAACTTACTCAGTGAATAGTTATCAATGGTTTCATCCTAAATGGGGGGAGAGCTAGTGGGATCTCCCAGTGATCTGTTCTGGTTCCAGTACTAGTCAATATTTTCATTAATGATTTGGATAATGAGGTGGAGAATATTCTTAGAAAATTTGCAGATGACACCAAACTTGGAAGAGTTGCAAGCATTTTAGAGGTCAGAATCAGAGTTGAAAGGGACCTCGATAAATTGGGGAATTGTTCTGAAATCAATAAATGAAATTCAATTAAGACAACTTCAAAGCACTATACTTAGGAAGGAAAAGGCATATGCACAATGACAAAATGAGGAATAACTAGCTAGGCAGTAGTACTGCAGAAAAAGTTCTGAGACTATAGGGGATGATAAATTGAATAC
Source organism: Macrochelys suwanniensis (assembly GCA_033296515.1). Classification (NCBI taxonomy): domain Eukaryota; kingdom Metazoa; phylum Chordata; order Testudines; family Chelydridae; genus Macrochelys; species Macrochelys suwanniensis. The sequence goes on from CM065780.1 coordinate 48,243,302, forward strand.
AAGCCAACAATGTGATGTAGCGGCGAAAAAGGCTAATATTCTGGGCTGTATTAACAAGTGTCATATGCAAGATATGTGAGGTAATTGTCATGCTTTACTCAGCACTGGTGAGTTCTCAGCACGCATGGTGTCCAGTTTTGTGTGTTAGACTTTAAGAAAGATGTGGACAAACTGGAGAGCAACAACAGTGATAAAAGGTTTAGAAAAACTGACCTATGAGGAAAGGTTAATAAAATGGCCTGTTTAGTCTTGAGAAAAGAAGACCGAGGAGACATCTGATAACACTCTTCAAATATGTAAAGGGCTGTTATAAGGACAGTGATCAATTGTTCTTTGTATCCACTGAAGGTAGGACAAGAAGTAATCAGCTTCATATGCAGCAAGGGAGATTTAGGGGGGATATTAGAAAAAACTTTCTAACTATAAGGATAATGAAGCACTAGAATAGTCTTACAAGGCAGGTTGTGGAATCCCTGTCATTGGAGGTATTAAAGTGCAGGAAAGACAAAAATCTGTCAAGGATGCTCTAGGTATACCTGTTCTTGCCTCAGTGCAGGAGGCTGAAAAAGATGACCTCGAAGTCCCTTCTAGACCTAGATTTCATGATTCTATGATTCCTTCATGCATGTTATTCCAGATTCATTATTTATTACCTTCCTAAAGCATGGAAAAGGGGAAAGGAGTGGGAGGGAGGGTTGGGGTGGGCAGAAAATATTTGATCAAAACATTTCAGACACAAAAGTGTCATGTAAAAAAAAATAGTTCCCCCATATTAAAATGTACCTATAAAAGCAGACACCAGAAAAGACAGCTAGGATTCATAAATCCCACTTTGGAGCTCTCAGATGGTATCATTAGTGTGTTCGGATTAATTTGATAGATGACCATAAGTTTTCTAATGCTATTTTTAATAACTATCACCTTTTGAGATGGCTGAATTGTTCTTTTTCTATTTGTGAAGTGTTTGGATCCAACAGAGCATTCAGTAGACAATACCCAGTCCCACAGGTGATGAGGTTCAAGTGAAAATGTTTAAGCAGGGAAGAAAAAGTCTATTCTTTTTTTACTCCTCTTTGCTTCTGATTGTGTTCACACCTCCCCTTAAAGAGATCAGAGCTTCTCTCCCTCCCCCAGGAGACCCACCTTCCAGGTAAGAATTGCCATTTTAGACTAGTTGCCCAACTTTCTTTTTTATCTCAGGCACCTACATGGAGGTTAGAGCCATTCTTTACCAGCAGCTATTTCTTTTATTACTTATTATTTTCTGTTGTTAATATTTGATTTGAAGCCCCTCTTGGGCAGAGGTCTTTGAGTTGTCTGGCACAGTACAGTCAAGTCCTTTTTCCTTTTAAATGTCATTGAGGAAGACTCTATGGCACTGTGCATTCTAACTGAATTAGGCCCCGTCTACACTGGCAAGTTTATGTGCAGTAAAGCAGCTTTGAGCGCTGTAACTCCCAAGGTGTACACACTGCCAAGCCACTTAGTGCGCAGAAACTGCGCAGATGCAGCGCTCTAAAAAAACCCACCTTGACGAGAGGCATACAGCTTTCTGCGCCGGGGCTATCATGCTGCGGTGCCAGTGTAGACACAGTGGTAATTACAGCGCGGCGACTGGCCTCTGGGAGTTGTCCCACAATGCCTGTTCTCACCTCTCTAGCCATCGGTTTAAACTCTACTGCCCTGCCCGTAGGTGACCAACCGACAGCTCCACCCATACATTCCTTTGCAAATTTGAAAGTCCCCTTCCTGTTTGCTTGGTGATGCGTGCAGTGGTCTCAGCACATCTTTCCAGATGGCCATGTCTGCTCCACGCACCAGGCGATTCACCACTTGGAGCAATGCCGAGCTGCTGGACCTCGTGGGCATTTGGGGAGAGGACACAGTGCAGTCCCAGCTGCGCTCCAGCCGTCGGAATTATGATACCTATGGACAGAGTTCTAGATACATGATAGAAAAGGTCTATGACTGGGACACACTGCAGTGTAGGGTCAAAGTGAAGAAGCTGCGCGAAAGGCCTACCACAAGGTGCGGGAGGCAAACCGTCGTTCCGGTGCTGCGCCCACGAGCTGCTGGTTCTACAAAGAGCTGGACGCAATACTCAGTGGCGACCCTACCTCCACTGTGAAGGCCACTGTGAATACTTTGTTGGCTCACATGCCAGTCGAGAGTGGACCAAGCCAGGAGGAGGCAATCTTGGATGATGAGGGGGAAGGGGAACCAGAGGCAGAGGATGGCTTGGAGGCCAGAGATGCATGCATTCAGGAGCTCTTTTCTACCCTGGAAGAGCCTAGCCAGTCACAGCAATCAGATCTTGGAGAAGTGCAAACAGGAGAGGAGGCCCCTGGTAAGTGGATCTGATTTGGGGAATTGCTGAAGCGAGTTGTTGGGAGCAGGAGGGTTGCAGAAAGCAGGCTTGTCTCCCACCGCATGCCTAGTTTGAGCGGCGGAACAGGCTGTTGATTGACTCCCTCGCTTCATGGGAATCTCCCTCAGAGATCTCCAGGAAACTCTCGTGGAGATACTGGGCAATCCGCTGCCACAGGTTCCTCAGCAGAGCTGCTTTGTCTCTTGCCCCATTAACGGTAACTTTCCCGCGCCACTGTGCCATCACGGGGACAGGGGGATACCATTTCTGCACACAGGCTAGCTACATAGGGGCTAGGGCAGAAGCCGCAGGCTTGGAGAAGACCCTCCACTGATTCCCTGCTCACCCTCAGCAGCGAGATATCTTCCATAATGATCACATCCTGTGGAAAGTGTGGGGACAGGAATGATTATCAGGCCCACCCTACAGTGCTGGCTCTCCCCAAGTGCCCAAGAGCCATGTGTCCAGTGTACAGCAGGGTCCAGGAACAGTGATTTACCCTTCCCCTGCAGCTACTCACCATTTTGGGGGCCTTCTGGCTTATGTGTGCTTGCCTGTGGTCAGCCAGTTAGTGACAGGTGTGTGAGTACTGGCTGTGTTTTAAAGCACTGAAATAGTGTTGTCTATGTTGCAAACAATACTGCTTCTGTAAAATGTTGCATTTAAACATCACAGAGATGACGTTGGGAGCACAGCCTCCCTCTTTGTTATTGGCAGCAGAATGGCTGCAAAGAATTAGGAAGCGTCCAAGAAAAACTAAGGAGGACTTTCTCCATGAGATTATGATGCACCTCCGCCACAAAGAAACAGGAATTGAAGGAGTGGCAGGACAGCGAGAAGAAGGACCGAAAGGAGAACCAAAAGGAGAAGAGGGACCAGAAAGAAGCCACGGAGTGGCTCTTAACAGTTATGGAGCACCAAGCGGACACGCTCTAGGCAATACTTGCTCTTCAAACCGAGCAGCTCAGCACACCCTCCCCTGCAGCCGCTGTTGTGAAACTCTTTCCCATGCGCCCACACACACACTGCCAACACACTCTTATCACTCTCCACTCGCAGCATTCCACTCCTCCCTCCTCACAGTCCAGCAGTGTGGAGTCCCAATACCCACTGCACTCAACACCCATCCATCTGCAGTTTGATCCTGCTGAAGTACAACATCTTCTGCTTCATACTCCAAAGGAGAATGTTGGGTATGATCCTTGGACATACACAAATCTGTAGCTGTCCCAGGACCCCTCTTCCTCTTGAGACCTTCCACTCTCCCATTCCTTCTATTCCCCCATCCCCCTCCCTGCTGATGAATTTTTTCATTTGATTCTCTCCTCCAGTTGTTGTCTTTTAATAAAAGAATTGTGTTGGCTTGAAAGCAATCTTTATTCTATTAATTGAAAGCAAAAAGAGCCCCGCAAAACAACATACAATTATGTTAAACCCACATATTGCATCATCTGCACCAATCACCTTCTAGCATAACAAGCACTGCAATCCCGAGCATAGCAACAAATATTAGTGGCTTTCAGCTTCAAATTGCTGCCTCAAAGCACCCCTGATCCTTATGGCCCAGCACCGTGCCCCTCTAATAGCACTGGTCTTTGGCTGTTCAAACTCAGCCTTCAGGTGCTGACCCTCTGCGGTCCAGCCCTGAGTAAAGCTTTCACCTTTCCCTTCACAAATATTATGGAGCATACAACACGCGGCTATAAGCATAGGAATGTCATCGGCCATGTCCAACTTCCCATACAGGCATTGCCAGTGGGCTTTTAAACAGCCAAATGCACACTCAACAGTCATTCTGCACTTGCTCAGCCTGTTGTTGAACCGCACCTTGCTGCTGTCAAGTTGCCCCATGTATGGTTTCATAATCTATAGGCGGGGTCTCTATAAGGATCACAATGATCTTCTGGTCCGAGAAGAAAGTCCCTGCTTGCAGCTTCCTGAACAGGCCAGTGTTCCAAAAGATGCATGTGGCATGCATCTTTCTGGACCAGCCTGCGTTAAGGTCTGTGAAATGCCCACAGTGATCCAAAAGTGCCTGGAGAACCATTGAGAAATACCCCCTGTGATTAATGTACTAGGTGGCTAGGTGGTCTGGTGCCAGAATTGGAATGTGTGTGCCATCTATCGCCCCTCCGCAGTTAGGGAAGCCCATTTGTGGAAAGCCATCCACAATCTCACGCACATTGCCCAGAGTCACAGTCTTTCGGAGCAGGATGCGATTAATGGCCCTGCACACTTCCGTCAACATGAGTCCAATGGTTAACTTTTCCACTCCAAACTGGTTAGTGACCGATTGGTAGCAGTCTGGAGTAGCCAGCTTCCACAGTGCAATCTCCATGTGCTTCTCCAGTGACAGGGCAGCTCTCATTCTGGTGTCCTTGTGCCACAGGGCTGGCGCAAGCTCATCACACAGTCCCATGAATTTGGCTTTCCTGATCTGAAAGTTCTGCAGCCACTGCTTGTCATCCCAGATTTGCATCACAATGTGATCCCACCACTCAGTGCTTATTTCCAAGCCCAAAAGCGGCGTTCCACTGTGGTCAACGCCTCTGTGAATGCCACAAGCCTTCTCGTGTCATAGCTACAACATGTGGCAAGATCAATGTCACACCCCTCTTGCCTTTGTAGTTTAAGGAATAACTCCACTGTCACTCGTAATGTGTTGGTCAGTGTGAGCAGCATTCTGGTCAACAGCTCAGGATCCATTCCTGCAGCCAGAAAGAGGCAGAGCAGGGCGTGTAGTACACAAACCACTGAAAGATGGCACCAAATGTGGACGGAAGCACAGGGATTGCTGGGATGTGAAGCAATGCATCACGGGGCATTGGGACACAAGTCTTAGTGGCAAAAGTGAAACAGATGCTCGGTGGGATAGCTGCCCAGAGTGCATTGCTCCAAATAGCGCTGCAAGTGCCGCAAGTGTGAACACACTATTGTGTAGGCAACTGTCAGTGTGAACACACAACAGCGGTTTTCCGTTGGCGTGCTCTGAGCAGCGCTGTAACTTTGCCAGTGTTGGTGTTCCCGTACTTATTGTATTACAGTCATTTTTGGGACCCCATTGTACAAGGCATTGTACAAATAAGTACTAGCATCGGAGGCAGTCCCTGCTCTTACACTTTAAATAGATAAGACAGACAAACAACACACAAAGTCTAAAATAAAATTTGGGTTTTTTTTAATTATATTGTGCCAGTCCATTAGCATGAAGCCCTGGATATTTTTTAACAGCTGTCATAGACTGTTGAAGAATAAATTGTTTATTTATGGCTAGAATTTGGCTTCCTGCTGTAGCCTTCTGTAAGGAACAGTGTGGAGGGACATTAACCTAGACTCCAAGAGGCATGTGCCTATTATGGGTGCAATGCATCTCAGAACTTAGGAGCACTGCTATCCCCTTGGAGTGCATGCAGTGTGAACTCTACTCTTGCCCTGGTGGTATCAGCTCAATTGGCCAGTGAAGAGTGGGAGACAAAGTTAGGATGCCCTCCTTTCCCCATTCTCTTGGGGGAGACTGGCACAACACTAACTAGCTGGAGCCATCTTACTCTGAGCACAAGGACTGGGATTTCATTGAGCCCACTACAGAAGTTCAAGGAGCAGGAAGGAAAGACTTCTTTCTTCTCTCTCATCCCTTACACACCTATGCTGGGCCAGGCACAACCTAGCCCTAATTTATGTATGAGTTATAATAAGCATGAGCCTTGATCATAAGATATAGATAAATGGAAGGAAAAACAGTACTGTCTTTGCCTGTCCAGTAAGTTTTCTGTGAACTGTTATATCACTGTCTGTCTCTCTTTAAATGAAAAAGCATGAAGACACGTCAGTGTAATAATGAGATGCGTGAACTAGTTCTTACAAAATGAGAATCAGCTGGAAACCTCAGCCCATATGTTAAGCCTGAATTTTTGTAAGGTTAAGAATGGATTCAGTTAAGGAGAACCTATTCTCCAGCTCAGTTCCTCTGCAATTTTCTTTTCAACATCAGGGCATTTCTTTCTTGTATTTAATTGCTCAACCAATGACAGTGGTTAGGCAGCTGATGTGTAACAGCTGCTGCTTATCATGCTGACTACTATTGTCTCATTGTTTCTTTGTGCTCCCCATGTTATGTCTCCACCTATTGTCTTTCATCTTATACTCAGATTGTAAGTTTGTGGGGGCAGGGGCCATCTTTTGGTTCTGTGTTTGTGCAGCGTCTAACACCAGGTCCTAATCCATGACTGGAGCCTCTCGGCACTACCCCAGTACAAATAAATAAGATAAGGCATTATAGTTTTTCACATAACATTGTGGTCTAATTATTTTTAATAAATCTACAGAATATACAGAAGAAAAAAATCAAACATTTCACTACTTTCCCTCAATCAAAAAGTCTTACAATATTTTGCTGATAATGCCAATGTATTAAGAATTTTAAAAAAAATCTGATGGCTGGTAAAACAGGTATTAAGAAAATAATATTTTACTGGGTTTTAAAACAAAGCAAAGCATTTCTCTGAGCTCATCTTTTTCAACAAATTAAAAACAAACAAAAAAGAGCTTCTCTGCATATGGAAACACAGTTTGAATGCAAAGCACATGTTGTTATAAAAAGAGTTAATGTCCTCTTGGCAAACTTCACATTTCACAAATTATGAATAGGTCCTTGTTAATTATAGTGAGCCAGACTCTGTGCTTTTATTACCAATTATATTTTTAACCATTCTACGAGCTCAATTTCTGACTTACGTTTGGGGCAAAAAAGGATAAATCCTTGCACAATAGGGGGAAGTTTACCTATCAAAGCACATATTTTCATATCAGTTTCTCTTTCAGATCCTACCATCCTTCACCCCTGTGGGTTGATAGCAACAGAATACAAAAGGGGAGCAAATCCGCATATAAAAATGTTTTACTCCTTTCACTAGAACTAACAAAGTTCATTGTAATAACTAAGGCCTAGCAGACCTACTTCAACTGTTAGCCTACCTGGTGAAAAGTGGATAAAAGTTCGTGCATTCTTATAATGACCTGTTATATAAAACTGTTTAAGAAAAGCTGTAAGAAGGAGACAGTAGACTGAAAGGGTCTAGTGATATCACTCAAGGACTGTATTAAGATTATGACTGGTAAACAAGAGGAGTAAAGGATAGGAAATCACAGAATCAAAGTTGGTGTGTCAGAAATAAGGCCTAATTGATGGACAAAATAATGAAAGAATGATTATTCCATAGTGACATATTGGGGTACAGTCTACACCCCTGTCCTGCAACCCTGGGTGCCTTTCAGTGTTTTACTGTAGTAGCTCCCACCTCAGCCACTCACAAACAGCCTGCCAGCATGCAAACCACTCCCTGAGTGTCTGTGTAACTGCAGCCTGCCAGTTATACCCTGGATCTCAGCAGCCTTGTCTATACTGCAAGATGACCCCAACAGAACCCCAGTCCTGGATTTTCCCTGAGAAATGTATGTCCTGTACTGCCCAGCCCTCTCCTGGAGAGTACAAATATATTAGGTCTATTATTACTTTAAGGGAATAATATACCAGTTTATTATCTTAAATGGGGTTACCCAGACACTTAACTTAAACACACTGGATTAGATAAAACAATAAAACAAGTGTAATAACTACAGAGATAGAGTTTAAGTGAGTAAAAGCAATGAGACATAAAAGTCAGAAATGGTTACAAGAAAAATAGAGACAAAACACTTACTAGTGCCTAACCTAAAAAATATAGATTAGATTCAAGCACAATTACTCACCACATACTTCCAACAAAGTTACTGACCAAACTCTACAGCCAAGACCCCTCCCCAAAAGCTCTTTGCTTTTGTCTTCTCAGGTGCAGAAAATGTGGTGGGCAGGGAGAGAACGAAAGGGTTGGTGTCTTGAGGTGTTTGCCACTGCTTTTTAATACTTCCAGACCCCTCTTGAAAAACATTTCTAACTGAGTACAGGAGCCAAAGAGTATGTGAAAAGATGTTCCCTGCTGGCTTTTTTTTCACCTGTTTGAGCTTTCTTTGTTTTCCTTTCCTTCTTGATGACTCGGTTTACTGTTTAATGCAAATTAAGACAAGCACACATTACTTTGTTTAGGGAAGATCTGTTTGCTGATGTCTGTTTGGTCAGGGCTGTAGGTTTTGGAACATGTGTTACATCCTACAGGGGAATCTTACAACTTTACATACAGTGTTGCCACACACATTTTATCAGGACAATACTGACCAGAAAATTATGAGTTTTCAAATGGTATCTTACAAGTCATACCTTGTACAAAGATTATTACAATAGTGATTAGGGTGTGGATGCAGGGGTGCATGCACATCCACCCATTGCCTTTTTGGGGCCTTTAAAAGAGACTTGGGGAGAAAATAACCTTTGACCATCACTGTCGCTGCAAAGAAAGGATTGTTGCCAAGACACCAGACCTTGATACTCCAGTGGAGACACTTGAAAATCATTGCTGTACCAGCAAGGACCCCAACTGGATATATGTGATATCCTACTCTGTCTTCCCCTCCCTTGTGTGCTCCTTTCTGCTCTGCCTTCTCCCCCTATCCTTTCTCTCTGCTTTTCAACTGATCCTGGAATCAACTTCAATGCACGGCACCAGCATAGCAAGATGAGATGGCCCATGCAGCTCTGCTCAGCCTAAAAAGGACCTGCGAAGGAGAGAGACATGACTGGACCAACCAGATGATGTCCCTGACTGTGGCTAACCTGCCAGATGAAAGCATCCATCTGTAACTGATTAGCCACCCTGTATCCTGAGAACATCAGCAAAGCCATATTTCCCTCATCTTTACTATCCTCTCTTCTCACTCTTCTGTTTCTGTCTGTTTTTTCTAAAGCAGAAAAGTAACTATCATTCCTGATTCAAAGTTAAACAACAAAACTAACCATTTCTTCCCCACTAAGAAGGACTTTCTGACTAAATAAGAGACATTAACCAATATACACTGTCTCCAAAACAGGACTTTGACAAGTTATGATTAAGTTTGTTGTGCATAAACAATCAATTTCAGTTTCAATGCTCTTTACCTCATTTTGATTCTTTTCCTATTGTGTGTTTCAATCAATAAATTACTAACCTTTGGCATGAATTTTATAGTATGTTTGCCATGTTACTAAGCAAGCTAAAGTCTCTGTATACCAACCCCTGAACCTTGTTTAAAACTGGTTGTTGGATAGTTTCAAGATCATGGTAACACCTTTAACAATTTTGTGCTCTTTATCCTAGACAAATTAATATTAGTGATTCTAAGATATTTCATTTAAATTTATAGGAAGAGGAGATAATCACACTGTCACCAATCGGTCCATCAGCCCTCACAGAGAGAGCGCCAATCACAACACATCAGATGCGTTGTTCTAGCCAGTCCTCCAACTACCCACTGGCCAAGCTGTCAGAGTAGCACCGGACACCCGATTGACATAGAGCACAGCAGCCTAGAACTCCTGAGCAATCTGACAACCACAACCTCCCAGGATTACAGGTGTGCACCACCACACCAGGCCAGAGATAATAATACTAAATAATAATACTTATCTCTTAAATAGCACTTGTCATCAGTAGATATCAAAGTGCTTTACAAAGGAGATCACCTTCATTACTCCTGTTTTACAGATGGGAAAACTGAGGCCCAGAGTGGGGATATGACTTGTCCAAGGTCACTCAGCAGACCAGTGGCAGAGTTGGAGACAGAACCCAGGTTTCTTGAGTCTCAGTCCAATGCTCTATCCACTGATATACTTATGACAGACACATCTGTCTGAAGTGTAATAGTAACCATACTTGGTGCTGCGACTATTCTTTCCCCTGTTACTCTATAGATCCATCATGTAAATGAAAATAAACTTCAACAAACAGAGAGATCAGGATGCCTCTCTAGATTTCAGAACATTGCACAATAAACTAAAGCACTCAAGCCATCCTTCCAGGGATTACAGAGAAGAAACTGCACAAAATCACTGACAAGAGCAGATAGAAGGTGAAAGGTGCAGTATTTTACAATGAGTGTTTCTGCAGTCATCCTGTAATTTTTTAAGGAACAATTTCTTCCATTCGTCTTTCACTGATGTGTAATCTTTCAGGAAGCTGATGTTATCCCATATTAGAGTGGCAGACCTGTATGAAAATGGATAATTTGGCAATCAAGAAAGGCAAAGCAAAACAGTAAGAATTTACCACAAGTTTCAGATACATTATGTTGACAATTTATATTAAACAGTAGATACCCAGTTATCTGAATCACTTTAGTTAAAAACAAATATGCTCTGATAAAGTAAAAAGAACAGGGAACACTCTGGTATCTTATTAGAAAGAAAGGTTCAGCTTGGGGGGAGGGGGAGTGTTGAATAATTTAAATATCTGTATTATTTATCCTCACCCCCAAACTGTCCTGCAGAGGTCAAGGCAAAAAGACAAAATGGTAGACTGTAATTTCTGTCTACTGGGCCCCCCACCATAGTGATATGCCCAAGGACAACAGAGGTTTTGAAGGACATCATCAATTTTGTATTGTCCTCTTTTTTTTTTAAGATAGACAATTTAGAACTAACCCCTCCCCCTCCCCCCCCCACCCACCCCCCAGTTATGGAATTTTCTTGGTTTGAAAGGATGGGGGTGGGGGTAAATCTTGGTCCTGCTCACTTTTACTACCACTACTGTTTCATTTGGAAACAAATCATTTTGAATATTTTCACTGAAAAAAACAGGTAAAATCATGGGAAACTTTTGAATGAAATGAAAACCATTTGTTTTAAAAAACAACAACATGAACTTCCTCCCCCAAATTTCAACTAGCCCTACTTGCCAGTCTAAATTTGGATCTACCCCAATGCAGCTATATCAGTGGCTAGTAGCAAAATATTTTAATTGGTCTAGATATGGTTGTATGCTTAGTAGTTGTTGGGAGCGTTTTGTTACAGCACCAGAATTAAGGTGTGTCTGGGTGTGGAGTAGGTGGGGTATGTATGTGTGTGAGAGAGAGAGAGAAAAAAAAGAATTGTGACTAAAGGCTACCTTCATAATTGCATATGTAACCTTAGTGTAGTATTTCCATAGTTTGTAATTGTGTGTGTAATGCCTTGTTCTGAATGGCATTAAGCACCCTTAAATACAAGTTAACAAAGTTTTGTCTGTGGGAATTTTTGTTAAGGTCCTTTTAATTAGCGGGCAAATGACTGTGTATTTGTAGGAGGCTTGAGCGGTTGCAGTAATTGTTTATGCACTTGTCATTTTAATTTTTGCATGAGCACCTGGGGCACTCTTAAAAACTGAAATAAACAGATGGATGTTGTTTGTCTGCACAGCTGTGTTAATAGTAGATCTTTATGTTTGTATCTTAGCAACAGAAGGAGACAAAAACATAACTAAAAAATCAATAACAATAGTTTAGAATTTGCAGAGGGAAGACAAATACATCAAAAATTGTGGAGGGATGCTAAAAAACTCACAGATCCAGGAATTTTTAATACCATTGTTTTGAGTCTATTCACATTCTTGTACAGTGCCCATTTTTTCTCATCTCTGATGTTAAAGTGTTTTTTAAGGTGATTTCCAGTGGTGTTTTTGGTTTGTTTGTGTGTTTTTTAAATCAAACATTTAGAGACTCACTCATAAAAACTTTCTTAAGCAATAGCCTGTCCTTGACTGGGCCCCTAGTCAGGAAGAACATGGTCAGCAGTGATGAACTTCCATTAGTTTAAAAGCCTTATCAGAAGGCCACTGAGCATGCTCATAAATGACTTGTTTAATTGCTTCTAACTTTATTACTCTATTTTCCAAATTTATCAAAGCACATGCTCCTGGGTGAGGCTGATTCATGTGCGTCAAGTTTGATGTTTCAAATGTCAACCAATTTTGAATTTATTGCATGGGGGAATAAAAAGTAACCAGTTATTTTTGTAAAATGTGAACTATGCAAGCTGAAGGGCTTGTTCTCAAATTTAAAAAAAAGAAAAGAAAAAGAAAACCTTACCAAGCACAGACAATCTCCATCCTTTTCTATTCTAGGATCTTCTTCCTACTTCTTGGGAATTTCCTCCTCCCAAATTGCTGTCCATTCTCTCTCTTTCATACTGTTTGTATTCTCCATGGACTCTTACAGATCTTTTCCCCCCAATCACCCTTTGTATTTGCTGCTACTCATACTTTACCCCATTTGCAGCAAGCTGAAACAGATGATTCTACTCTATTTCACTGGTACCCAATAGCTTTGTGAACAGTGGCAGCAAACTAACCAGACTTTTGTCAGTATTGCTTTGCCTTTGCTTAGAATCCTAGAAGTATCAACAATAGAAAAATACTATCTTCTTCTGCTGCTCTGTAAGGTGCAAGAAGGGAGAGGTTTAATTTTTATTTCAATAAGACCTTTTACAAGATTAGCAACTGAATGAAACTAACAAGACTCATCCAATTTACTGCTGCTGGTAAGATTAGTTGTACTGAGGCTAGTTAATTATCTCAATTTCAATAGCACACTGCTACCGCTATTTTCAGTGATTTGTTAGAGTTAAGTTTCTTACTCACCACTAGTGTACTAATTTTTGTTATACCCATTTTACAGATGGTTGAACTGAGGATCAGAAAGGTTCAACAAGAGTCACTACTGAAGTTAGGAATAGAGTCTAGGAATCCTAATTTACCATTCCCTGTTCCAAACACATTGCCCAGGAGACATGGTTTTATATAAAGAATACTTGGAAAATGTATTCCCATTCCCCCAAGAAATTAGTTTGTCAGTTGAATCTTGTATGAGGCAAAAGAAACAACAGAGGAGAAAACAAAAAACATTTTTCAATGTTTGACTCCAGGCCATGTCTGCTATTTTATAAAATACTAAATGTGTTTAAGAACAGGAGATATGGTCTGTAGCATGAGCACAAAATCAGAAAGTTTTGAGTTCTAACACTGGCTTTTCTGATGACACGACAATATGGATCTTGGCCAGTAATTTAACCCCTCTGCTTCAGTGGAGTAATAATAGTTGCCCACTTCATAGATGTGTTGAGAGTTACTAAAACTGCTATAGATCGATTCACCACTATACCATTCCAGTTTTGTACCAGTGTAACTTCAGTGAAGCCAATGGGCCAGTTTCTTAGCCCTATTTCTTCCCCTTTTTCCAAAATGAGCAGCACAAAGAAGAGATAATCTGGCCACAGCTGGATAGTTGAGAATTTCCCTGGCAGAAGAAAATTATCAGCTGATGTAAAGCCGGGGGAGCCACCACCTACACAACAGGGATCATGCCAGAAAAGGGAGGGTATATGAGGGGCAGAGCAGAACAGAGCAATTTTCACCTGGCATATTGTCCTTAGGGCCCATAGTCATCTTGAATAACTAAGCAGTTATTCAAGGACAGCCTGAGATTAAAGGAGCTGCAACTGGCTCCCTGGCAGGCCCCCTTTTTGCTATGCAGAGCTTATCTTGGTGCAGAAATTTACACAGGTGTAAAACTGGAGTTAGGTCATGATTAATCAGATCTGTTTCCTTCATATGATGTCAATGAGATGTGAGGACATTCAGCCGTTGACAGGATCTGGACTTTAATGTTTGCAAAGCAATTTGAAGGAAAGTGCTAAGTATTTTTTTATTACCATGCTTTGAGGAACATCCTGCAGTTTTATCAGTTCAGTTGTTTAATCTGAGATGGAAACCAGTCACGGGAAAAATGTTTGGTGATTTTATGGAAACAAGTCAGGGGAAAATGTTTGGTGATTTCACACACACACGAACAAACATTAAAGTATGTATTGGGGGACAGGAGAGCAGTAGGAGAGATTTCTTCATAATACGTTAAATAAATTCCTAACCCCACTAGTTTATGGTCCTTTATTTAAAAGAAAAGAAGCAAAGCGTGTACAAGACTGCATGCTTGTCTCATCAGTTTTCTCCAAGATTTCACAGCCATATTCATCACTAAGAACAATACCTTGAGCTACTGTAAATATGCATAGGTTGATTGAATGGTGCTTTTAAATTCACAGCCGCTTAGAATCTGGCTCTTAATGTTTTGGAGCCTAGAGTCATCTGCTGGTTCTGAAACTCTCTGGAATAAAGAGTTTTTTTCCTGACAATTTTCATCCCAAGCACCTGACTAAATTTTATTGTGATTTAGATGGTTGTCATTTTTAGCAATTTAAAAATATACCTTTGGGACAATATTTAAGGACATTAATAGATTAGAGGAAGTTTACACTGATCTTTACAGAGAATGAAAAACAAATAATGGATCAAAAATGATGATACAACCCATGATGCAAGCATCAAATAGGGAGAGAAAAAAAGACCCCTTTGATACATGGAATCTAATTTACAGAAAAAGTCAAGAACTGATTAAAGGTCATCTGAGAGGAGAACACAGGATTGAACAATTTATCATAGACGGCCTTTTTCATATAGCCTAAGCTTCCAAATGGGAAATTAGAAAGTGCAGTGTAAAAGAAATTGTGCCTTTGTGTTATTAAGGGGAAAGGGACATTCTGGTCAAGCATGTCAGGACCTTGCATTCAAAAACTGACTTCAACCAATGCATGAATAATAACTATCAAATTGACATTCCTGTGACTGGTGATCCTGCTGAGGATTTTGATCCATTACTTTATCTTTCTCAAATGCCAGGACTTTTATCTTAGATAGTGGTCCACAGCTGAAGAGGAGATTATTGATGTATTATGCAGTGTACCTTGCTTGAACTGGAACAGTGAGGAGTTAGCTTGTCACACTATGCTACCCATGAACAAGATTTTAAGAATAATTGTTGGTGGCATTTCTTTCTAAGGATTATGAGGAAGAACTAGCTGTTGATTTTTAAAATCCTCTTTATTGGAAGAGTAGCTTATCAGGCATTTGGGAGTTTCTTCTGAAGGTTAGTGTGTCAGTATTGAAGAATGTTAATTGGGATGGCATAAAGACTACTTATGTTATTTTTACATGATTTTTATGAAAAAATGTCTAATTGATGGTTGGAAAAGTTGCAGAATGGAAGAGTGTTTGGCTCAAAACACTTCACTAATTGAATAATACACCTAATTCTCCTGCAATGTACATATTTTTCATCACTGCAAACCCCCCCAAAAAGGAGAGTCAAAAAGCAATTGAGTGTCAGTGAGATGAAGTACAAAAATATTTAAGGAACAAAGCACAAGTTTTGATTGAAGGATGCACAGCAGAGACAAGGTAAACCATGTTAGAATGTTTCAGGAAGCTAAAAAAGATGGGTGTGGAGATGCCTGTGGATAAAGTGGCCATTTTACTACCCATACAATTATCTGCCTGTGGTGTGCGCCATGTGGTACCTGCCTTTATAAGTGAAAATATCACCCCTAAAAGCAGCAGTTCTGGGAATGATGTGGCAGACATTGAAATATCTGCTTGAATGACATCTTTTTAAGTACTTTTTACAGCCTTTGACATTGGAACATCTGCTTGAATGACATCTTTTTAAGTACTTTTTACATGTCAAGAGGTGTATATTCCAACCAGTTTGTCTCTAATGCATAGTACAGCATTTATCAATATTATTTGTATATTGGTAGTACCTAGCGTCCCTAATTATGATATGGGCTCTATTGTTCTAGGCACTGTCCCTACAGATATAAGGGATAGCCCCTGCTTCAATGTAAGTAGACAAGAACAAAAGAGTGAGAGAAAGAAAGTATTACTATAGAAGCAATGTCACTACTGTAGTATCATTACTGTTTAGTACTGCCATACACTTACTGAAGGTGGGAAGTTTCTTGATTGTGCAGTTCAAAATCTTTTAAATACATGAACATTTATGTTGAGCAAGATGTCCTGTAATGGAAAACACCCTCATCCCACTGACTGCAAGCTTAATGAGCATCACTGCACTTAGGCAGTACCAATTAGGCACACTTGCATCACATGCTCTACTTTGAGAAGGGGAGCTTAAAAAGGTGAAGCTGACCACAGAGTATAGGGGGAAGTTTGTTATGAAGACTAGCTTGAGGCAGTGGCTAGCCATCCCCACGCTTATTTAGGGCAGACAAACACTGCAGCCCTGTGAGAGGCTATGGGTGTCTCCTCAGTATCAGTGCCCTGTAGCTGGATCTGAGGAGCAGCAGCAGGGACTGGAGATAATTATACTCCGAAAGAACCCTGAGACTGAGCTCAACTCCTACAAGGAACAATGAGCTTGCACAAGTGTGGGTTCTAGAGGGGATCCATGGGCAAGAGACATAAAGAGATGATGTACAAGCCCAGGCCGACAGCCAGCCAACTACAGTCACTAAAAAGTAAAGTAAACTTCCAAGAGAAGAAAAGGTGCTGAAATATAAAAACAATTTGATAGGTTTCTATTGCAAGCTTGGCTACCCTACAATGCTGCTGATCTAAAGAAATTGATCAAGTGAGCACAACATGTTTTAGGCACTGATCTTCCCTGCTTCTAGGGAAATGCCATAACTAAAACTGATCAAAAATAGACAATAATTACTGTATAGGTGATGGATGGATGTAAAGGAAGAAAAAAACATTAAACCCAAATTGCTGGGTATGTCCAGGCTTAAGCAGCCAGCCATCAGTGAAGAGAAAACAGACAAAGGGAATGTTTCTTTCCCATTAAAAAAAGTTATAGCCTTCCCATTGGCTCTTTTGGTCAGGTGCCCATACCATTTATTTTACCTGTGGACTTGTTAACCCTTTACAGGTAAAGCAAGCAGGGAAGAGACCAAGAGGGATTTTACAGCTAACTGGCTGGCTGGGTGTCCATCAAAGAGAGCTACTTCCCACCCCCTCCCCTTCATGTATCATCCCCTCCACCAAACCACAGATGGTGCCGGCCAGCCTGGTTCAGGTCGGGTCCATACTGGCTGGGATTTCTTCCTGGAAGTTTAGGAAACAGAGTTAATAAGATACATTCACCTCTAATTTTACTAATAAATATATGAATAACTAAACAGTACTTCTTACATTTCAAGGACTACAATGACTTAGAATACAGGGACATTTTCACCCAGCTGATTCTGGGAAACCTTCCCGGGAGAGTGCATCAGCCACTTTGTTAGAGGCTCCTGAAATGTGTTGTATCTCAAAATCAAAGTCTTGAAGAGCTAAACTGCACTGAAGAAGTTTTTTTGTTAGTTTCTTTGACTGTGTGAAGCCACTTCAGTGCAGCATGGTCCGTCTGCAGGTGGAACCACCGTCCCCAAATGTATGGGCGTAGCTTCTCCAGAGCATACACAATGGCGTAACATTCTTTTTCTGAGACTGACCAGTGGCTTTCCCTCTCAGAAGGCTTTTTGCTGAGAAACACGACAGGATGAAATTGTTAATCTGGTCCTTCCCGCATTAAAACTGCTCCCACACCACGCTCGGACACATCTGTGGTTACGACAAACGGTTGGTCGAAGTCTGGGGCCCTCAGTACAGGGTCAGACATAAGCTGGTTAAAGGCTTTTTGACACTTTTCAGTCCACTGAACGGCATTTGGCTGCTTTTTCCTAGTCAGGTCTGTCGGTGAGGTGGCTGTAGTGTGGTACAAATTGTCGGTAATACCTGGCCAAGCCCAAGAAGGATTGGACCTGCTTCTTTGACTTAGGGACAGGCCAATTTTGGATAGCATTTACCTTAGCCTGTAGGGGGTTGATGGTACCTTGACCCACCTGGTGTCCAAGGTACGTGACCATCCCCACCCTTTTTGTTAGCCTCACATGGTTTAGGCCTATTTGACACTTTTTGATCTTAACGGTTAATCCTGCCTCCCTTATGTGCTGGAAGACATCTTGGAGGTGCTCCAGGTGTTCTGCCCATGAATCTGCAAATATAGCCACGTCATCAAGGTAGGCAACTGCAAATTCCCCAAATCCAGCCAGAAGGTTATCTACCAGTCTCTGGAAGGTGGCGGGTGGGTGATGAAGGCTGACCTTTCCTTGGCAGGGTCATATAATGGCACTTGCCAGTACCCCTTAGTTAAGTCTAAGGTGGAGATGAACTGGGCACGTCCCAGTTTCTCCAATAGCTCATCTGTGCATGGCATTGGGTAGTTTTCTGGGCAAGTTACGGCATTTAACATATAGTAGTCCACACAAAAGTGGATTTCCCCATCTCGTTTGGGAACCAGAACCACTGGAGAGGCCCATGCACTGTCAGAGGGGCAGATGACACCCATCTGTAACATGTCCTTGATCTCCCTTTCTCTTGCAGTTTTGGCTTGAGGAGCCATCCGGTAGGGTTGGGATCTAATTGGGCAAGCATCACCTGTGTCAATGGAGCGGTACGCCCATTCTGTC
Source organism: Macrochelys suwanniensis (assembly GCA_033296515.1). NCBI lineage: Eukaryota > Metazoa > Chordata > Testudines > Chelydridae > Macrochelys > Macrochelys suwanniensis. The sequence continues at coordinate 48,261,916 of CM065780.1, forward strand.
CGTCCTGGGGTGGCTGAAAACATTAATGCAAAGCTGGTGCACAACTCCTGGATTTGCTGTCACTGCTTACGCCCAAGGGTCATGGAAAAGTTCACCTCTTCCACGCCACCATGGCTTTTTACATCATAGGAGACTCCTTTAGGCCACTCAGCGTCATCTCTCTCCTGGGCTGTAAACTGGAGAACCTTGATTTCTTGGGAATAAAAGGACTTTAGAGAATTACCATGGTATACTTTAGGTTTTAGGGTAGGGTCTGGGAATGCTATGAGGTAATTAACAGCTCCCAGGCACTCTCAGACCATAAATGACGCTTCCATCTTATTGGCCTGGAACGCTTTCAGGACCATGACTTGGTCACCTACTCTGAAGGAATGCTCTCTGGCATGTTTTTCATACCAGGCCTTTTGCTCTTGCTGAGCATCCTGTAGGTTTTCTCGACCAAGGGCTAGAAACTTTTTGAGGGTGTTTTGCAGGTTGGTGACAAAGTCCAAAATGTTAGTTCCTGGAGAAGATGTAACCCCCTCCCATTGCTGCTTCACCAACTGCAATGGTCCCTTAACTTCTTGGCCATAAATGAGTTCAAAGGTGAAAACAAGAAACTGGGATGTGGTACAGGCCTGTAGGCAAAGAGCAACTACTGCAACACTAGGTCCCAATGATTGGAGTGCTCATTCACAAATCATGAGCCCCAAAGTTTCATTGGACTTCTCCACTAGGCCATTTGTTTGATGATGGTAAGGGGTGGCAACCCCATGACCTTCCCAAAGATGCTTCATGATCCCTGCCGGAAAGTTAGTTCCCGAATCTGTAAAGATGTCGGAGGGCCAACCTACCCCGGCAAAAATGTCTGTCAATGCCTGGCTCATGCTTTTAGCCCTGGTGTTGTTTAGAGCTACTGCTTCCGGCCATCGGCTGACAAAATCTATGGAAGTCAGTATGTACAGCTTTCCTCTGGGTGTCTTCTTAGGGAAAGGACCGAGAATATTCACAGCCACATGCTGAAATGGAACCTCAATGATGGGGAGTAGCTGAAGAGGGGCCTTGACCTGGTCTTGGGGCTTTCCCACCCTCTGGCACACCTCTCAAGAGCAGACATAGATAGAAACGTCCTTGCCCATTCCCTCTCAGTGAAATGACTTCCCCAAACGGTCCTTAGTCCTGTTCACCCTAGCATGCCCACTAGGGTGATCGTGAGCTAAGCTCAAGAGCTTTTCCCTATACTTAGTTGGAACTAAAAACTGTTTCTGAGAATGTCAGTCCTCCTTGTGCCCACCAGAAAGTGTCTCCTTGTATAAGAGTCCTCCTTCTACAACAAACCTGGACTTATTAGAAGAGCTGAGAGGCGGTGGGTTGCTCCATGCCGCCGTCCAAGCTCCCTTGAGTTTCTCATCTGCTTCCTGCTCTGCCTGGAACTGCTCCCTTGATGCTGGAGACATTAGTTCCTTGCTGGGTTGTGGACTTGGACTTGGTCCCACTGGAAGCGATGCAGGTGATGAGGTTGTTTCTGTTGACTGTGAACCACTCTCCGCTGGTGCACTAGGTGGTATTTCAGGCTCTGGTTGAGCCTCTGGCGCTGGTTTAGCTGCTGCTGCAGGTGAGGCTCTGTGACGCCCCTTGGTGCTGGTTCCCCTGACTCTGGTGGGGTTGCAAGCATGGGCTTTGGTGCTGACTGCTCTGCCATTTTCGGTTCTTGGTCTGGTTCTGGCTGGGTTCCAGGAACTGGATTTGCAGCTGCTGCCATAGACTCTGGTCTGGAGTCTCGTTCCAGCACCTCTGGCTGGGTTCCTGTAGGAGGCTCAGGAATGGAGTTAGGTGCAGAGGCCTGTTTAGTCTCGCTGTGGGTGACCATCCCCTCCCTTTTTGTTAGCCTCACATGGTTGGTTAAGTCTTCTCCCAGCATCATGGGAATGGGATAATCGTCATAGACTGCAAAAGTCCATATTCCTGACCAGCCTTTGTACAGGACAAGCAACCTGGCTGTAGGCAAGTTAAAAGAGTTGGCCTTAAAGGGTTGCACCATCACTTGGGCTTCTCGGTTGATGAATTTGGGGTCCACCAGGGATTGGTGACACCTGTGCTCCAGTGTCTCTCCGCGCAGTAATCTTCCTCCCGCCCACACTCACAGTTTCCCTTTGCTCTGGGGGTATTTGCGAGACATTTGTGAGAAAGCTCTTAGTGGGACCCCACGGTGATGAATTGCAGTTGGCTGGTGCTCTTGGGGCAGTTGGCCTTCACATGCCCCAGCTCATTACATTTGAAGCATTGCCCAGCTGACTGTGGGCTGGGGCAAGGTGGGTGGTTGGAGAGTGGAATGGTGGGGTGAGAGGGCATCTGGGGTCTCCCTGGCTGTGTGGAGGCTCCTCCTTGAGAGGTGGGGCTATGGGATGACCCCGATGGTGGAGTATCATCTCGGGTTGCCCCTTCTGGTATCCGCTCCAACTGCTACTTGGCTTTCTTCTCCGCCACCTCCACCCATTTGGTTCCAATCTCCCCTGCCTCAATTATAGTTTTGGGCTTTCCATCTAGGATGTACCTTTCTATTTCCTCAGGAACACCCTCTAAGAATGGCTCTATTTGCATTAGGAGAGACAGATCTTCCCGAGATTTAACATTTGCTCCTGATATCCAGGCATCCCAATTTATTACAATGTGGTAGGCATGTCAGGAAAATGCCACATCTGGTTTCCCCTTAGGGCTCTGAACCACCGATGGGCATGCTTGGCTGTTAGCCCCATTCTAATTCTGGCCTTTTGTTTAAAAAGTTCTTACTCGTTCATGTGTTCTTTAGGCATTTCAGCTGCCACTTCTGCTAAGGATCCACTGAGTTGCAGCCTTAGTTCCACCATATACTGGTCTTAGGGATGTTGTACCCAAGACAGGCCCTTTCGAAATTTTCAAAGGCGGCCTCTGTATCATCGCCTACCTTGCATGTGGGGAATTTCTTAGAATGGGGAGAGGTACCTGGAGAAGGACTGTTAGGATTACCTGGTGGACCCAGCTTAGCCCTTTCCAGCTCTAAGCACTTTAGCTCTAACTCCACCTCCAAGCGCTTTGCCTGCATTTTTGCTTCCAAGCGCTTCTCCTGTCTCCTGTCCTCCACTTCCAGCTCCAAGAGCTTCACCTCTCTTTTGTCCTCCGCTTTCAAGTGCATCATCTGTAGGAAGAAATCCCTGTCTTCCGCAGTCAGAACTTGGTCTGGGTTAAGGGCATCCCTCTAGCTTGGCTCCGCAATCTCGGATTGGGGAGGGCTGACCCTTCCCCCCTGGGAAGTCCGTGTTCCCCCATTCTCTCCCTTCATTTCCATCATGGAACTGGATGTCTGGGCTTGATCTGGGTCTGTCTTCTCCATGGCGTGCTGCTTTGGGAAGACTGGTTTCTTTAGGGTTTTGGTGCCTGACCGCAACCTCATGCACAGGCTGCCCTACTCTAGCCTAACTATCTCGTTGCCACAAAGCTAGAAAAGAAAAAAAAATAAACTCCTTGTTGGACTCCCTGGCCTGGAATTGACTGCTATGGAATCCTGCAGGGATTCATACTATCCCGTCTTCTCTCCAATATCTATACAAAACCAGCAGGAGAGAGAGTGAAATTCCATGGGCTAAGACACCAATAATATGCTGATAACCACCAACTGGGTATCTCACTCTGAATTGATGCATATAAAAAGCGTGATAAACTTCAAAAATTTCAAAGGTTCAGTTCAGACAAGGCACCCAGAAGTTGAATGCTTGATCAAAATGCTTAGTACTTCCACTCCTAACATATTACAACACTCCAAGAAATCAGTTCCAGCATGAAGCTAATTAAAACTCAACCCGGGAAAAAACAAACTGATGTGAAATGGCAGGGGGAAATGCTTTGAAGAACTAGCTAGGAAAATGTTTCCCCCTTTTCCATTAATAAAAGTGGAGCAAAAACCTCACGTAGGGTTGCCAGGCATCTGGTTTTTACCAGAACGCCCAGTCAAAAAGAAACCCCGGCAGCTTCGGTCAGCACTGCTGACCAAGCCATTAAAAGTCTGGTCAGCAGCATGGCAAGGCTAAGGCAAGCTCCCTGCCTGCCCTGGCTCCATGCAGCTCCCAAACGGCATGTCCTTGTGGCCCCTAGGCACAGGGGCAATCAGGGAAGCTCTGCGTGCTGCCCCAGCCCCCAGGGCTGGCTCGGCAGCTCCCATTGGCCAGGAACCATGACCAATGGGAGCTGTGGGGGGGTGACACTTGCGGGTGTGGGCAGCACGCATCATGCAGAGCCGCCTGGCCACACCTCCGCCTAGGGGCCAGACATGTTGGCTGCTTCCGGAAGCAGCATAGAGCCAGGGCAGGCAGGAAGCCAGCCTTAGCCCCGCTGTACCACCAACCGAGAGCTGCCTGAGGGAAGTGCTTTTTTGAAAGGCATCCAAGTCTGATTTAAAGGTTTCAGGTGATGGAGAATCAACCACATCCCTTGGTTCCAAGGGTTCCAATGTCGTAATCAAAATCAAATCAACAGCATACGGATTTTTTAATGCATTTGAGTAAACAACCATGTCATCTAGTCTAGCGGGAACTATTGGTTTTAATATGGTGGTCTGCAATGTTGTGAGATTCAAAATTAGAATTCAAATAAAACCAAAATGAAATCGCAATTCAGAGAAGTGTTTACAGTGTTATTTCTACAAATACCAGAAAGTTGTTATTAACAATCATGTATGGTATAGAAACACTTTCTCTCTTTAATGATGAGATAAAACATTAAATTGGACCTTGTGAATTATTCATGAAGTCCAGTTTGACAGGATTGTATTTTTTTTATCAAGCCATTGTTAATACCATTTTGAGCAGAGATGTCATTTTTTACTAAATTGCTAATTCCAAGAGGAGGTGGGGGAAAACCTGTCTGTAAAAAACCTTCTAAGCTTGAATGAGATATATGTTTTTCTAAACATGGTCTGTGCTAAAAGATATTGAAGCAAGCTCATAGATTAGTTCTGCTTTCATTTAAGGGGATCCAAATTTCACAGAGAAAATGGAGGGCGGGGGAGAAACACAAATCCTTAGAATTTGGTTCTTGAGGGACTTTCACTCAGTTTTTAAGTTGCTCTTAATGTAAAGAGAGACTCAAATGGGCTTGGACTCCAGCCAGAATGACTGGCAGGCAGCATTTGAAACATCTTAAAATAATTTTCAAATAAAACCATTTAACAAAATGCAACTTTAGGATTATTTTTCAGCAAGTTGCCTACTAGTTAAAATAAAAGCTGTGTGACAGGAAAATATTGGATAGTCACCTTTCCCTTTGACACTCCACCTCTCTTCCTTCTGCTCCTGCAGCCACTCTCCCTCAAAAACTCAGCTGGACTACTGAGATGCTAAGGGAGGTACCTATCACGTTTTCATAATGTGTATGGGCATATCTTTTATGGGAGATTTTGAGGAAAGGAATGTTGTTTGAGGGGTGATGTTTAGGGAGTGTGGGGTAGTTCTCTATTTTCCCCCTTTTACTCTAAGGTCTAATAAGTCATTGCTGTAATTGATTAAGTTTGCTGATATTTTTTGTCTTTGATTGTGCTTTTCAATAATTGTAGAGGATGCCTAGATAAGTGTTTGCTTGTTTGTTCTTTGATCTGTTTGGATACATCTAAATAAGCAGACAGAGGTACTTACAGGATTAATATCAAGGTATTAGAATGAGATTTCCCATCCTAAAGCCAGGATTTCTAGATATGACAGACTAGATGCTGTTGCCATTCATTATAAATTAATGTTACTGATATCAACATATGCTTAAGCTGCTGGCTTCTGAATATCAATATAGCTGATCATAGTCAGCCTTGATCAAACCAGTTTTAGCCACAATAACTTAAAATAGTTATGACAAATTATCTATTTTGATAAAATGGAACACACACATTTGAAATGTGCCTGCCAGACATATAAATTAGCATAATATCATGTCTAACCAGAGACACTATTGCAAAACGAGCTAGAGTGTGAATTTTAAATGCAATGACTCTTCATCACTAGCTCAGCATGTGGACACTCTTATTCCGCACAGAGTATCTGTGACGGGTTGGGATCACAGAGATCTGCTTGGTGCTGCCACCTTGTGTGCCAAGGCTACTTCTCCCCCTGCTTCCAGGCCTTTTCCAGCTTGGGACTCCCGAATCCTGTCTGTTTTGAGCCAGATCCCACTGATCTGCTACAAACACAGACCCAGGTCTGAACCAAGTCCACTAACAACTGTAAGGCTCCTGGAAGCGCTCTTGCCTTTGACACCCAGGTGCCCAACTCCCAAAGAGGTTCACACCCTTAATAAATCCATTTTACCCTGTATAAAGCTTATAAATGGTTCGCCTTCTATTTCAAAGATAGAAAGATATGCACAGCTGTTTGCCCCCCTAGGTACCAACTCGCACTCCAGGCAACTTAATAAGTAAAAAGTGATTTTAATAAGTACAGAAAGTAGGATTTAAGTGATTCCAAGTAGTGACAGACAGAACAAAGTGAATTACTAAATAAAATAAAATGGAACATGCAGTTCTATGTCTATTCGCCCTGTGTACAGATAAAAACCTCACTAGGTCCAGTAAACAGGCTATCTTCCTTCTAGCCTGGGTCCAGCAATCACTCACCCCCCTAATATCTTTGTCCTTTGTTCAGTCTCTTTCAGGTGTCCTTGGGGGGTGGAGAGTCTCTTTCTTTAGCCAGCTGAAGACAAAATGGAGGGGTTTCCCAGGGGTTTAAATAGATTTTCTCCTCTGGGTGGACACCCCTCCCTCCCCCTGTGTAGCATCCAGTTACCAAATGGAGTTGGGGTCACATGGACAAGTCACCTGTCCATGTACCACTCAGTTCCTTCTCAGACCAGCCACATTCCTGGCAAAGCTCAGATGTGGATTGGTGTCTGCAAGTTCTATTGTCTGTTAAGTGCTTCTTGATTGGGCACTTAACCTGCACATTCCTTTCTCAAGAAATACAACCAATATTCATAACTTCAACTACAACAATGATACATGCATATAAACGGGAGGAATAGATTCAGTAGGTCATAACTTTCACAGAGATATGTTACATGGCACATGTAGCATAAAACATAGTCCAGTTACATCATGTATACATTTATAAGCATCTCCCCATAAAGTTTTATGGGGTACACCATCACAGTATCTTTTTGTGGTTTAGCTTAATCCACTTCCAAAGATTAAGAATCCACAGGAGGAAATATTGTGGAATAGCTCATGCAGGTTATTTCGCTGTATAGAAAAGCTCTAAAAATATTAACTCCTCTGACAACTTCCAGTAAACTTATGTATCACTCAACACTGCTGTGTTTGTCCATGCCAGCACTGAACAGATGACTATACCTCCCATGGGGTCAGTACTGAGGGTGCATCTTGCATAAAAATAGTCAAAAGTTCAAAAGGGGAAAGAAAACAAAAAACCCGTGTTTTTTAATCTCACCCTTTTTAAAAATCTCACCCAATTGAAAGTATCTCTCAGACTTCTACAGTGATGTTTGTAAACAACAAGTAAACAGACATGTCTCTCTTTATCCAAACTAAGCCCCTTTGGATGCTATTTTTTGTTACCCTATCATTGGGGAAAACATTCCGAAAGTCTGATCCCTGGATAAAAGAGCAGAAGAAAAGACGCTTCCCTTTTTTGTTGTGAATTTTTTATTAAAGCAGTCTGCAAAGTATCTTGACCCATCTCCTTGAATAGCCCTAAATCTAGATTAGTCAGTCACTGGAGGATTTTCCTTGTGTAGGGGGATTCTTAGGATGTCACAGGGCAACAGTGCAGAGGACATGGCCTAGGAAGAGAAGGCATGGCTAGGCTATCCATAGGCTCAGAATACCTAACGGCCAGGATACCATGGGAAGCTGGTGTACAATAAAGCAGCCTTGAGGCTGTTCTAATTTAATGCAGGAGACAACCGCAGGATTGAGGAACATAAAGGTGCCTGAAAGTCCCCTATGCACATACATGTGAGCTGTACACATTAGCAGAGTTCTTTTGTCTTTTGCTCTTCCAAAAAATTAGATTGAGATGGATTACATTACACACTTCAGTTTGGGATTATTGGATCATTCTTTAATGATTAACATTTTTGTCAGAATTGGAGTTGAGATTTAGGAGGGAGGCTAGAAACTAGACACCAGAGGACAATATTATGTAACATGAAGCTGACATGAATTGTCCCACCAATCACTTTGCTGGGATCCTTAACCGCAATTTCTCTGAATTATGTAATTTTGTGCAATCTGACTGGATGTCTGATCTGCCTACCCATTGTATGAGTATTTCTTAATACCCAGACAGTTATGTGTGTTCTAGGATGCTGGCTGACAATCATTATTTGCCAGAGTGCAGAGGTTGGTATTATTCTTGTATAGTTGTTTATTTATAACCACACTGTGATTGCACAAATCTTTCTGCTTTGATCAATTACTATAATCCCAGTGCTTTGATTGGTTCCTATACTATGAATTCTTAAATTGTTTGCCAGCAACAAAGAAGCTTCCTCAGCTTCCCACTCTCTACAATTGAGGCAGATAAACAATATTAACCTGAAAAAAATCAATAAAATACCAAAATATTTTTTTCAGCCCTAGATACAGAAACTACTCCCTAAGGAGGAATCACTATCAAAATTATCATTATACTAACCAATCAGACATCAGCTTCTTAAGATGACTGAACCATAATGAATCAGACAGTGCATACCGCACATGTGGCAAGGATTGTATTGCTCTCTAGCACTTGTAAATTCCCAGAAATATTTTGTAAGGCTATGGCTACACTACAGAATTAGGTCGAAATTATAGAAGTTGATATTTTAAAACCCAATTTTATGGAATCGATTGTGTGTGTCCCCACTAAAGAGCATTAAGACCATGAGGTCGACGGACTGTGTCCACAGTATCGGGGCTAGCGTCGACTTTCGGAGCGTTGCATTGCGGGTAGCTATCCCACAGTTCCCGCAGTCTCCGCCACCCAGTGGAATTCTGGGTTGCAATCCCAAAGCCTGATGGGGCAGAAAACATTGTCGCTGGTGGTTCTGGGTACATGTCGTCAAGCCATCCCCCGTCCCTCCCTCCCTCCGTGAAAGCAATCTTTTTCGCGCCTTTTTTCCAGGGTTTCCGGGTTTGCTACGGCAAACATGGAGCCTGCTCAGCTCACAATTACCATACATCTCCAGCGTACGCCTGGACATTAGGTCTAGTGGGGATTCAGTCATGCTATAATATGGGCAGAGGGATAGCTCAGCGGTCTGAGCGTTGGCCCGCTAAACCCAGGGTTGCGAGTTCAATCCTTGAGGAGGCCAGGAGATGATGATGGATATCAAGCCTATTGAACCATCTGCAGCTAGAAGGGAAGGCACCTAACCCCTGCTTCCTGGCATATTGTACTATCTGCAGTTAGAAGGAAAGGAGCCTAACCCTTGCTCCCCCCTCACTCTGAGAAAGCAGCGGAGTGGGGAGCCTAAAATCCTTTCGCGCCCTTTTTCATGTGGACGCCATATTGCTGACACCATTGTTATCCACCCGCCGCTTCTGCTCCCACTCTGCTGTCCTGCAGACACCATACCAGGGAAAGCATGGAGCCCGATCAGATCACCGCGGCTGTTATCGCCGTTATGAACACCACGCGCATTGTCCAGGAGTATATGGAGAACCAGGAGCTGCTACAGCTACAGCAGGCGAGGAGGCGACAGCAGCGCCCTGAGGACAGTGATGAGGACATGGACACAGACCTCTCTCAAAAAAGGCGCCCCCCCTTAAGGTGGACATCATGGTGGTAATGGGGCTTGTTGATACAGTGGAACGCCGATTCTGATACAGTGGAACGCAGACTGGTGGGACCACATAGTGCTGCAGGTCTGGGATGAATCCCAGTGGCTGCGAAACTTTCGCATGCGTAAGGGCACTTTCATGGAACTTTGTGAGTTGCTTTCCCCTGCCCTGAAGCGCCAGAACACCAAGATGAGAGCAGCCCTCACAGTAGAGAAGCGACTGGCGATAGCCCTGTGGAAGCTTGCAACGCCAGACAGCTACCGGTCAGTCGCGAATCAATTCGGAGTGGGAAAATCTACAGTGGGGGCTGTTGTGATGCAAGTAGCCAGGGCGATCACCGAGTTGCTGGTACCAAGGGTTGTGAGTCTGGGAAATGTGCAGTTCATACTGGATGGCTTTGCAGCAATGGGGTTCCCGAACTGTGGTGGGGCGATAGACGGAACCCATATCCCTATCTTGGCACCGGACCACCAAGCCAGCGAGTACATAAACCGAAAGGGTTACTTTTCAATAGTGCTGCAAGCACTGGTGGAACATAAGGGACGTTTCACCAACATTAAGGTGGGATGGCCGGGAAAGGTACATGACGCTCACATCTTCAGGAACTCTGGTCTGTTTCAGCTGCTGCAGCAAGGGACTTTCTTCCCAGACCAGAAAATAACCGTTGGAGATGTTGAGATGCCTATAGTTATCCTTGGGGACCCAGCTTACCCCTTAATGCCATGGCTCATGAAGCCATACACAGGTAGCCTGGACAGTAGTCAGGACCTTTTCAACTATAGGCTGAGCAAGTGCAGAATGGTGGTGGAATGTGCATTTGGGCGTTTAAAAGCTCACTGGCGCAGTTTATTGACTAGGTTAGATCTCAGCAAAACCAATATTCCCATTATTATTACTGCTTGCTGTGCGCTCCACAATATCTGTGAGAGTAAGGGGGAGACGTTTATGGCGGGGTGGGAGGTTGAGGCAAATCACCTGGCCGCTGGTTATGTGCAGCCAGACACCAGGGCTATTACAAGAGTACAGCAGGGTGCGTTGCGCATCAGGGAAGCTTTGAAAACCAGTTTCATGAATGGCCAGGATGCTGTGTGAAAGTTCTGTTTTTCCCCATTAATGAAAAGCCCCTCCCCTTCATTCACTCTACTTCCCTTTAACCAAACTGCCCTGCCCTCCCCCCCCCCCTCGGTCACCGCTTGCAGAGGCAATAAAGTCATTGTTGCTTAAAAATCATGCATTCTTTATTAATTCGTAAAACAAAGAGGGGGAACTATGGGGGTAACTGCCACGGTCACCCGGGATGGGTGGTGGAGGAAGGGAAGCACCAGGATGGGGTGGTGGAGGAAGGGAAGCACCAGGATGGGGTGGTGGAGGAAGGGATGAGGGAAGGACAAGGACACACAGCACTTTAAAACTTATTGAATGCCAGCCTTTTGTTGCTTGGACTGTTCTCTTGGCTTGAGTGGTTGGGTGCATGGAGGCCACCCAAACGCATTCTTGGGCGTCTCGGGGATGAGGTTATGGGACTCGGGAAGGAGGGCTGTTGGTTACACAGGGGCTGTAGAGGCGGTCTGGGCTCAGGCGGCCTTTCCTGAACCATATGCCTTTCCTCAGCCATAAGCCGGAGGATCTCTGTTTGATCCTCCAGTAGCCTCAGAATTGCATCCTGCCTTCTCTCTGCACGCTGACGCCACCTACTCTCTTCATCCCGCCGCTGTCTCTCTTCATCCCGCCAGTCACTGTCTTCAGCATGCCACCTGTCTGCGCGATCAAATTCTGCCTTCCTGGACTCCAACAGTGTCTGCCTCCACGCATTCTGCTGGGCAGTTTCAGTGTGGGAGGATTGCATGAGCTCTGAGAACATATCGTCTCGATTCCTTTTTTTTTTTTTACTTCTAATCTTCGCTAGCCTCTGGGACGGTGATGAAAGGGGTGGCGTTGAAACATTTGCAGCTGCGGGAGGAAACAAACGGGAGAGGAGTAGTTTAAAAGACACAGATTAGAGAACAATGCTCCAAACATTACATAGCACATGTGCATTTGGTCCAAGGTTGCACTTTGCCTGTTATATTGAGGGTCTGCCGGTTTGGTGTGAGAGATCACACAAGCAGGTCCGGTGGGCAACAGAATTCGGCTTGCAGGCAGCCATGGTAAGCCACAGTCTATAGGCTGTGGGAATGGTTTCAAACAGCAACCCCCTCATTTCCCATAACAAACAGCCTTTGGGCTCGCAATTTAAAAAGGGTTGGCAATTGAAAAGGGAGGGGCGACGGTTTTCGGGTTAACGTGCAGCGCGAACCTAATCGACACCCTCCCCCACACACACATCCAAGATGTTCGCTGTTCCCCCTCCCCCCACCGCGTGGGTCACAGCGGGGAAGATTTCCGTTCAGCCACAGGCAAACAGCCCAGCAGGGACGGACCCCTCTGAATACCCCCTTAATAAAATCCCCCTATTTCAAACAGGTGACCATGAATGATATCACTCTCGTGAGGATAACACAGATAAAGAACGGATGTTGCTTGAATGCCAGCAAACACCGGGACCACACGCCGCCATGCTTTGCAATGCCATGATTCCAGACTACGTGCTACTGGCCTGGCATGGTAGAGTGTGTTACCACGGAGCACAGGATAAGGCTGCCCTCCCCAGAAACCTTTTGCACAGGCTTTGGGAGTACATCCAGGAGAGCTTTCCGGAGATGTCCCCGGAGGATTTCCGCTCCATCACCAAACATGTTAACAGACTTTTCCAGTAGCTGTAGCTGTACTGGCCGCAAATTAATCATTAAACACGCTTGTTTATAAAACATGTATTACTTTCACAGAGGTACACTCACCAGAGGTCCCTTCTCCTGCATCAAGCACGCCTTGGGTGGGTTCATAGGGTACTGGCTCCAGGGTGACAAAAAGTTCCTGGCTGTCGGGGAAAAGGGCTTCTCCGCTTCCTTGCTGTGTCTGTGCGCTATTTTGAGAATGATTATCATCATCTTCCTCTTCCCGAAAATGCTCCTCGGTGGTTTCTGATGATCCACATACAGAGTCATACCACATGGGTGGGTCAGTGCTGGCTGCACCCCCAAAATGGCATGCAGCTCATCATAGAAGCGGCATGTCTGGGGCTCTGACCCAGAGCGGCTGTTTGCATCTCTGGTTTTTTGGTAGGCTTGCCTGAGCTCCTTAATTTTAATGCGGCACTGTTGCGCGTCCCTGTTGTAGCCTCTGTCCTGCATGCCCTTGGAGATTTGGCATATGTATTGGCATTTCGCCTTTTGGACCATAGTTCTGCTAGCACGGTTTCATCTCCCCATACAGCAATCAGATCGCGTACCTCACGCTCGGTCCATGCTGGAGCTCGTCTTCGGTTCTGGGACTCCATCATGGTCACCTCTGCTGATGAGATCTGCACTCACCTGCAGCTCACCGCGCTGGCCAAACAGGAAATGAAATTCAAAAGTTCGCGGGGCTTTTCCTGTGTACCTGGGCAGAGCATTCGAGCTCAGACTGCTGTCCAGAGCAGTCAAATGTTGCACTGTGGGATAGATCCAGGAGGCCAATACCATCGAATTGCGTCCTCACTAAGCCTAGATCAATTCGGCAATATCGCTTTAAGCGCTAATCCCCTCATTGGGGGTGGAGTGGTGAGATCGATTTTAAGAGCCCTAGAAGTTGATGTTAAGGGCTTCGTCATGTGGACGGGTGCACGGATCAATCGATATAATGCTAATAAATTCGACTGAAACTCGTAGTGTAGACCAGGGCTTAGAGAATATTTTAAATTGAATTAATCTCTTGTGTTTGAGGAACCAGTTAGTTGTGTTTAATATACTAACATACTTGTTTTTTAGTAGCTAATCCAGCGAGGAGCTGAGCACCCTTAATTAATTATATTATCTGAGAGAGGACAATGCTCAGAGGGATTGACATTACTGAATACAGAAGCTATGGCAGTAGCACTGGTGTAATAGAAAGAAGATCCAATTTACTAGTGAATTTATTTATTCATTTTGGCAGCATCGTAAATGAACAGGAAGGATGGAGTAGTTATAGTGACAGGTTGTGTTCCAAATTTACATACACTCCATTCTGGTTTGGCACAGCAACTAGAAATTATAAGATGCAGGGAAGATGTCACCTGTAAATTTTTTAAAAACTAAGAAATGTAAGTCACTTCATATCTTGACTTTGCCACCAAATTAGTATCATCAGAAGAAATGGGGTGTGAGTTTCCATTTCTTTCCCAGTCATGGTATGTCATTGATTCATCAGTGTCCCAAAATATTTCAGAGAAGAGAGGATCTTTGGCAGAGGCATCATCCACTAAGATAAGCACTGTATCAAATTACTATAAAACATTATGGATCTCCGTGGACTCCAAAAAGAATCTACAGGAGTAGAAGCATCTGTCCACTTACATCAGATTACAGGATAAGGGTCTTTATTTACATGAAGTTGGCCTTAGCCAAAGGGCAGCAGGAAAATGGTTTCAGATTAGCTTTACTAAAGCAAGAATGTCAATGACTTCAAAAAAGACAACTTGCCATATATTTCACCTGGTTCATACTATAACAATGAAAATTATAGAAGAAACATACCAAAGTATGTTCTATTGACCCTAGAAAAATCTCTAGTTGTATCAGTTTGAACTGATGGATTTATTCGTCATACCAAACTTGATAAGATCTACATAATGGCTAAAGATATTATGAAAAATGTTGATATAGAAGTATGTTTTCAGACTGAAATGCATGATGCTCCAAATCTTTTAAAAGCTATAAAGAAACACAAGAACATAAGAATGGCTATACTGGTTCAGACCATTGGTCCATTTAGGCCAGTGGTCCTATCTTCCAACAGTGGCCAATGTCAAATGCTTCAAAGGGAATGAACAGAATAGGGCAATTACCAAATTATCTATCTCTGGTCATGCAGTCCCAGTATCTGGAAATCAGAGGCTTAGAGGACACCTAGAACATGCATCCATGACCATCTTGGCTAATAACCATTGATGGACCTATCCTCCATGAACTTATCTAACTCGTTTTTTAACCCTCTTATAGTTTTGGCCTTCACAACATGCCCAGGCAATTTATTCTGCAGGTGTTGCTGGTTCTAATGACTATAAATTGGTTCTCAAAAAGTTGACCTAGTTACTCACTGAGTTTTTCTGTGGATTATGAATATTGATGAAAGATACCCATGCTAAAATATTGGTGGAAATGAATCAGTGTGATTATATGGGTGCATAAGAATGATAAGTTTTACACATACATTAGAAGCAAGAGAAAGATGAAGAAAAATGTATGTACACTACTTTGCAGGAAAGGAGAGCTAATAACAGATGATACCAAGAAGTCTGAAATGTTTAATGCCTCTCTTGTTTCAGTCTTCATTAAAAATGATAACATTGAGTAGATATTCAATACAATTAATATCAACAAGAGAGAAGGAATATAAGGAACAGAGAAAGAACTCACTAAAGAATATTTAGATAACTTAGATGTATTCAAGTAGGCAGGCCTGATGAAATTCATCCTAAGGTACTTAAGAAACTAGCTGAAGCAATCTTGGAACCATTAGCAATTATCTTTGAGAACTCATGGAGGATGGGTGAGGTCTCAGAGGACTGAAGAAAGGCATCCATAGTACCTATCATTAAAAGGAGGCATAGGGGAAGAGAACCTGGGGAATTATAGACCAGCCAGCCTAACTTTGAGACCTGGAAAGACACTGGAAGAAATTATTAATCAGTTTGTAAGCACATGGAGGATAACAGTGTTATAAGGAATAGCCAACATGGATTTGTCAACAAACCAATCCAATTTCCTTCTATGACAGGGTTCCTGAAGGAAGGAAGGAAGCTGAAGATGTGATACATCTTGATTTTTAGTAAGGCTTTGACACAGTAGTTCATGACATTGTCATGAGCAAACTAAGGAGATGTGGTCTAAATGAAATTACAATAAGGTGGGTGCACAACTGGTTGAAAAAACAAACTCATATAGTAATTATCAATGGTTCACTCTCATACTGGGAGGAGTTATCTGGTGAGTTCCCACAAGGGTCTGTCCTGGGTCAAGTCCTAGTCAATATTTTCATTAATGACTTTGATAATGGAGTGGAGAGTATGTTTATAAAATCTGCGCATGACACCAAACTGTGAGGGGTTGCAAGCACTTTGGAGGACACAATTAGAATTCAAAGTGACTTTGAAAAATTGGGGAATTGGTCTGAAATCAACAAATGAAATTCCATAAAAGTGCAAACTGCTACACTTGAGAAAGAAAAATCAAATGCACAAATAAAAAATGGGGAATAACTGGCTGGGTGATAGTACTACAGAAACGGATCTGGGGAGTTAGATCACAGTTAGATTACAAGAGCCAACAATGTTTGAAAAAAGCTAATATCATTCTGGGGCGTAATAACAGGAGTGTCGTAGGTAAGACATGGGAGGTAGTTGTCCCACTCCACTTGGTACTGGTGAGGCCTCAGCTGGAGTACTGCACCACCTTTCAGGAAAGATGTAGACAAATTGGAGAGAGTTCAGAGGAGAACAACAAAAATGATAAAAGGTTTAGAAAATATAATCTAGGAGGAAAGATTTAAAAAGTTAGCATGTTTCTTCTTAAGAAAAGAAGACTGAAAGGAGAATTGATAACAGTCTTCAAATATGTTAAGGGCTGTTTATCAAGAGGATAGTGATCAGTTGTTCTCCATGTCCACTGAAGGTAGGACAAGAAGTAATGGGCTTAATCTGCAGCAAAGGAGATTTAGGTTAGATATTAGGGGAAAAACTAACTATAAGGATAGTTAAGTTCTGGAATAGGCTTCTAAGGGATGCTGTGGAATCTCCATCATTGGAGGTTTTTAAGAACGCCTGTCAGGGATCAGGGTGACCAGATGTCCCGATATTAGGGACTTTGTCTTATATAGGCAACCTATTATCCCCCTACCGTCTTTATTTTTCACACTTGCTATCTGGTCACCCTATCAGGCATGGTCTAGTTTTATTTGGTTGGGCCTCACTGCAGGGGGTTGGACTAGATGATATCTTGAGGTCCCTTCCTGCCCTACAGTTCTATAATCACAGCATGCAAGTATTACCACAGAACGAATTCCAAGCTTCTAACAAGAGGGTCAAAAAATCAGCTGGAAGAAAAAGGCAGTGAGAATGTAGTTTATTACTTAAATGGCATTGCACTCACTAACTTTGATCTCAGTCAAAATCAATATCGACAGGGCTTAGATTCTCATCGAGTATTTCCTGGAACCCCTCCCGCCAATGGCTTCCTCCCCACCCAACATGCTATAAAAACTCCAGGGGGGTTGAAAATATTTGCCAGAGCTCTGCTTTGGACATCTCCATCTGAAATTAAGCACTGAATACTGACATCATATGCATGTTACAGATCAAAGTGTAAAAAATACTGAAGCTGTCAAGAACGAGGTGATCCTTGGCCCAAGCACATTTTTGGAACAAGGATTTCTCATCAATAAACATATTGAAATAGGAGGCCAACTGCCTACAAGATATTTGCACCATACTCAATTGAATCACTAAAGGATAGATTATGATTTGACCTACACATCAGCATAGATGAGCAATAACCCTGTGTTATGTCCCTATGCAAAGGACTAGGACTGTAGGTCAAGGCACATAAATTTGAGTGGGCTACATGCCTGCTTAGGCCATAACTGGAGCAGTTGAGCCAGTTTGGGGTGAAGAATGTGTAAAGACTTGGCTCCACCTCCTTACTCTTGGGGCAGCCCAGTTGAGCTAGTGTAGTAGTAGGGTGTGTGTGGCTGTTTGTAATTTACTGTCAGCTTGTAACAGCAGTAATTAACCCCACCCTCAAACCCCACTGGGCAAGGCTGGTGCAAGGAAGGACTTTCAGCACCCAGAGCCACAGTTCCTTCAGTAGAATACTCCTGGCCAGCACATCTACATACCACCTTGGTGACAGAATCTAGCCCAAGCATGCAAACCTTCTGAAACTGTCATAAGATGGACTTTGCTCCAAAACTGAACTAAAGAAGACCTTTCAAGCTCTTGTAAAACATGTAGCCACTTCAGAGTTTATTATGGTGCAGTTTTAATTGTTCTCATAGGTATTTTAGCAGCCACCTATTGGAAAAATGGAATATGAATTTATTATAGCCTAATCAATGGTTTTTCCATCCTGTGAGAATTTTCAAGATTCTGAACATTATTTCCATCCTGAACCAGGACGACATTCAAAATATCAAATTTTCACAAACAAATAATCTGAAAAATGTGCAAGCAGATTAATAATCATGTTTTGTTTTCATTTTGCCTTTTTTATATTTAAACAAAGTATAAATTAACTAAAATTTCTAAACAAAAATTTTTGGAACCAAAAACAAACTGTTTTGAAAGTGTCAAAATGAACATTTTGTAAAAAGCGAAACAAAAAATTTCAATTTCTCCCCCTCCCCCTCAACCCCCCCCCCCCCCCCCAATTCCTCAAAACCAACTCTTTCCTATGGGTAGCTTCGGTTTCAATGAATTGGCATTTTCCAATTAAAAAACATTTAGTAGACATGTCTGGGATTTTTCTAACTAACACATTTGCAGGTGTGGAATCTCAGAAAAAGCTATTAAGCACTGAACATCTCTTAAGTATAGGTCATTGATGACTGAAGCCCCTCAGTTCTGCTGTATTGGTTCAGTCTGGTGTCAGCGGAGAGGAGGTCTACAGTGTGGATCGAAAAGTAAAAATAGGCTCTTATAAAAAGAATTCATACTGGAACTATTCCATAGAGAAAAATCAAATTTAAGTCCCTAAGAAGACAGAATTTTTGTTTTGGCGTAAAATCAATGTCTAAATTAATGGATTTTAAGATATTACTCGTTAGTATTCCTTTCATTTCCATTTAAAATATACTTTCCTTATTCCTCCTTTCAGGGGAGCATAACAGAGAAAGTGAGACAGTCAGTAGAATCACAAACTACATAAATTCAACAAGTGTGCCATTTCTCCAAGAAATTTGAAAAGAGACTGAGCAGGAAAGAGACAGAAAGGTATTCCAAAGGAACTATGCTGAAACCTCTCCAGATAGACATTAAGGTGACCGTGGGTGCTCCAAGAAAAGGGGAAAATTTCCAGAAAAAGAATGTGTTTTAGGGGTTTAAATTAATCTATTTTGTTGGGAGTGGGGGAACAGCAGGCAAGATGTTTCCCTTTTATGGTTAAATCTCAATTAATCTTATCAGCCTGAAGCCCAATGACCCAGGGTTTATGAAACTCCACAAAAGAATGATTGTTTTGGTTACACAACATATTTCAATGGAAAAGCATTCCATCATTTGGAAATTAACCGTTCTTGTCCAGATTTTAGAGAGTGCCTTTGCGTATAAGTCCACATGCTAACTCAGTTCACAATAAACACACTTAGTGGTTATAATTGCCATGCATCACCGACAGTCCTTACCCTTTATCCTTCCATTTAGATTGATCTGGCAATTTAGGCAAATGCATAATAGGGAGAAATTAGCATTTCTTTCAAGCTAACCAGCACTTCAAGTTTACCACTGTCCAAATTATACAACCTTTTGACTCATTTCTAATTAGCTATGCATAATGACTGCTAATCCTTCTGTTAATTAACCCTGCCTTTAGGTAAAAATATATTTTGCTTTGATGAAACAGGATTGAATTCTTAGATTCTTTTTAACCTTTACTTCTAAAAAATCCTCTTTGAAAATAGATAGCTTATAGCCATAAGCTATCTCTTTGGCCTTTCCTCTCCCTTATTTCTGAACGTAATGATGATATTGCCTTGCTGAATTCTCCTTGTTGAGAGAAACAGGAGGCTGGTTTTTGGTTGTTCACATTTCCACCTAAACTGTGAATTAAAATAGTTCCCCACTTGCTCAAATTAATGACTGTATAGTGCCTATTGTAAGCCTCAAAGCATTTTACAGAATCATGAGCTATATAAAGTACTACATTTTACACCAAATAACCCAGACTGGAGTTGGACCAGAACAACAGGACAAAAAATCCCCCTTCTTAGAAAAATACAATACAATGTGATTTTTAATTATCAAAAATATCAAGATCTCAGTTTTATATTTCACTTGAGTGACAAATTTCTCTAGTGCATAAATACTATGGCGTTGGGGGTCAAAGGTGCCCCAATAGATAGATAGATTAGATAGGGCGGTCGCACAATTAAAAAAATCAGTAATGTGATTAATTGCACTGTTAAAGAATAATAGAATACCATTTATTTAAATATTTTTGGATTCTTTCTACATTTTCAAATATATTGATTTCGATTACAGCACAGAATATGAAGTGTACAGTGCTCACTTTATATTTATTTTTGATTACAAAAAACAAGAAATAGCATTTTTCAATTCACCTAATACAAGTATTGCAATCTCTTTATTATGAATGTTGAATTTATAAATGTCCAAAAAAACCTGCATTCAAAAATAAATCATAAAATTTTAGAGCCTGCAAGTCCACTCAGAACTACTTGTTCAGCCAATCACTCAGACAAACAGGTTTGTTTACATTTGCAGGAGATAATGCTGTCCACTTCTTGATTACAATGTCACCTGAAAGTGAGAACAGGTGTTCTCATGGCTCTGTTGTAGCCAGCATCACAAGATATTTACTTGCCAGATGCGCGAAAAATTCATATGTCCCTTCATGCTTCAACCACCATTCCAGGGGACATGCTGATGATGGGTTCTGCTCGATAACAATCCAAAGCAGTGCGGACTGATGCCCGTTCATTTTCATTATCTGAGTCAGATCCACCAGAAGGTTGATTTTCTTGTTTGATGGTTTGGGTTCTGTATTTTCCGCATCAGAGTGTTGCTCTTTTAAGACTTCTGAAAGCATGCTCCACACCTCGTCCCTCTCAGATTTTGGAAGGCACTTCAGATTCTTAAACCTTGGGTCGAGTGCTGTAGCTATGTTTCGCAGGCTCACATTGGTACGTTCCTTGCATTTTGTCAAATCTGCAATGAAAGTGTTCTTAAAACAAACAACGTGTTCTGGGTCATGAAATATATGGCAGAATCTGGGTAGAACACAGGGCAGGAGACATACAATTCTCAACCAAGGAGTTCAGTCACAAAATTAATGCATTATTTTTTTAACAAGAGTCATCAACATGGAAGCACGTCCTCTGGAATGGTGGCCAAAGCATGAACAAAACAACATTGTTTTGTTTTTGAGTGCAGTTATGTAATAAAAAAAAAATCTTAATTTATAAATTGCACTTTCACGACAAAGAGACTGCACTACAGTACTTGTATTAGGTGAATTGAAAAAAACTTGCTTTTGTTTATCATTTTTACAGTGCTAATATTTATAATCAAAAATACTATACACTTTGATTTCAGTTACAACACAGAATACACTATATATAAAAATGTAGAAAAACATCCAAAAATTTAATAAATTTCAATTGGTATCCTATTAACAATGTGATTAAAACTGCGATTAATCACAATTCATTTTTTAATCGCGATTAATTTTTTTTTGTTAATCGTGAGAGTTAACTGTGATTAATCAACAGCCCTAATAGATAGCTATTCCTCTAACTCCACACTTGGATGTTGGTTAATTAATTATTATGTACTGTTAATTTGTCAAGCAGTGGCAGTACGCTCAGCACTACATAAGACTTAAAAACAAAGAGTCCCAACCCCAAAGAACTTACCATCTAAAATTCTGACTTGGAGAAAGTGTGCCATCTATAACTTGTTTTTTCCTTGGCGATCTTCCAGCCAAGTATTTCATAGGCCTGACCCTACCTAGCTTGTAAGATCCAGAATATCAAAGCCCAGGATGTCATGGCTCAGGCCATCTCATGTCCTTTAATTGTGGAAATCTTTGCACAAACTATGGCACTACAGCAATTGTTTTGGTTACCACCACATGAAATAGCATCCCAATGATTAGCTAACCATCTTTTGTATATATAGTTTGAAATGTTTCAGCTGCACTAGTCAACAAAAATCAGTTTCCAAATATGACTAATTTTGTGATTTCTCATGGATCAATTTCTGGAGTTAAGTACTTGCTATAATTTCAAATTTCATGCTAATGTTTGGTACTAATGTGTTTGTGGAAACTGTTATGACTGCAAAAGCAAACAATGTACTTTGTTACTTGAATTTACTACCATATCTGAAATGCTGAAATTCTATAATATTGAGTTTAGAAACGTTAGACAGGATTAGTTACATTTCAACATGGGGTGTTATCTATTAAGTGATGCTTCACAGCATCTTCACTGTAATGCCATTCCCAGAACCATCATCCAGCTAGGATTTTAAAGCCACATTATTGTGGGGGAAAGTCACAAGGTATCATCAGGCCTGATTTTTTCAGTGGCTCTGAACACCAGTAGCTCCCACTCAAGACCATAGGAGTTACTGGTGCTCAGCACATCTGAAAATCAAGCCACATTGTTTCTCCACAAACCAAAATTACATCATTTGAGATAGTGGCTACCCCAACTGCTGCCATGCAGTCCAAAAAACAAAAAATTACATCATCTGGCTTCAGTGAAAGAGAGGCATACAGCTGCGTACCCTTCATGTATTGGTACTATTGCAGCCCACAATTGCTAACAATCATCTCCCTTAGCAGCCTTTTATGCAATTGGAATAGGAAAGGTATCAGAAGGGAACCCCTGCCCCAATTTTATAGGTCAAAAGGCTAAGAAGGCAAAATAAATTAAACAAAACACTGAGGCTATGTCTACACTAGAGACCTTACAGCAGCACAGCTGTAGTGATGCAGCTGCACCGCTTTAAGATTTCTTACGTAGCTGCTCTATGCCGGCAGGAGAGAGCTCTCCCGTCAACATAATTAAACCACCATTAATGAGTGGCGGTAGCAGCACTTCCACCGACATTGTGCTGTGCACACTACCACTTATGCCAGCGAAATTAATGTCGCTCGGGGGGTTCACACCCCTGAGCAGCATAAGTTTTGCCGACATAGGCCACGCCTACACTACCACTTAAGTAGTTTAGAACTGAAGTCTGTGCCAAGGTATCCTAATTTGGGACAGAATGCTGCTAGAATTCTCTCACAGGCTGGATAAACTGGTTGATTGGCATTGACGCTCCAACAGGCACCTGTAAAGTACTCATCAAGTGAGGACTTTGTCACATACTTTCCAGATTTGTTACTTAAGCTTCTTTTCTAGTATAGCAATGATTGTGGATGCCATGTCACACAAAAGCAGTTACCTTTCAATCTATTGTTAGACATATTTCCCTAGTGGATGTATTTTATTGGCATCCCTGTTCTCCCATTAAGTGCTAGTAATGATGAAATATTTATGGATATAAATATTTATAGAAGCCCAAATGAAAGAGAGAAATCTTTGGAGGCCCTTTCAAGAGCAGAACAAGATTTTTTACAAAGGGGACACTCCTCTCCTATGCTTGAAATACACCCTCCCATTATTGTGCTGTAAACAGCCTAAATCACAGATTGAGTTGTTGCCATTGCCTTTTGCCTAACTGTGAAGCTGTTTTCATTGTTTATCCTTTTAATATATAATCAGTGATTTCCTGTTCTTTTTTTTTTTTTCCAATTTGCTACTACAGCTTTTGCAAAGAACATGGTAAACATGCTCATTAAACCAAAGTATTAGGTAGATATAACTTGTGTTTTCATCTTCTGAATGGTCCTCCTTGTAGCTAGCTTTTTATTTTGAATTATTTCTCTTATGAGAATACTTCAGTGATTTCTGATGAGCAGGCATATTTACGGTAGATGGTGATATTCTGTTTTGGTTTGGGAAGGAAATCCTTGTTAATTTTAGTAAACAACTTCAATGAGTAGTCAAAACTCAGTTAAGCTTAAAATGGGGTGTAATTCATGCTAAAGGTAAAGGGGCTTTATAGTGCAGTTCTACTCATTAGCAGTACCTACCTTTTATTGGAAGTCAGTGTAGAAATGGACAACACTTTTAAAAACTATTTATTACAAACCAATTTATTTTTAAGGGGTTCCTGATTGACTCTTTCCATTTTCTTCCACAAACCCTACCCCCCAGCTCTGTGGAGTTCATATATTAGCAACAAGAACAGAGCTAGCCACAGTGGTAGCAACTGGGGCAGCAGCTTCTTTCTGAAGAGAAGAGGATTCTTCAATGAGCAGAAACTCAATGAGATTAGAAATTGGTGAGGGGGCAGCACTAGTCTTCTCTTTGCCTCATTATGTTTATTCTCACATAAGTAGTATGCAGGGTGCAGTTCTTAAATAAATGTTCTAACAGATCTTTAATGATGTAAAGTAGAAGGTGAATCCATAGGTATAGTGTGTACAAAAATTGAGTTATCAACAACATTTTGATCAAATAAAATCAAGCAGTAACCAGTATAAAAATTATTTTAAAGGGTTAAACATACTGAGACAATGCTACCTAGAACCCTTTCAGGTATGTGTTTTATTTTATATAAGACCTGGGACTAGGTTACTGGAAGGAAGGTTAGTTTAAAAAGATTTAAAAGTGAAAGGAAGTAAAGGGGGAAACAATGTGGATTATTTTGAGATTTTGGAAAGTGTGCAGAGAAATCTGCAATGACAAAATCCCACTAAGTATTTTAATTATGTATCTGGCTGAGAAAGCAGTCTCATTGGTATAAATAATTTAACAATTGTAAAAACAGTATGCAGTGTCGTTGTAGCCATGTGTGTCCCAGGAGATTAAAGAAAAAAGGTGGGTGAGAGAATATCTTTTTTTGGACTAACTTTTGCTGGTGAGAGAGACAAGCTAGATATTACCTCACCCGCCTTCTCTCTCCAGTTATAACAATTGTTTCACAATATACTGAGTCCATCTGAAGACCCATTATCTTCATGAGCTTCACTTAAATATGCACTTTAAAAGCTTGTTCCGATAGTTCCAGTCCATCCCTCTACTTTCCATCAATATTAACTCTGAGTGCAAGTTACAACATGCTTCAGATCAGCTTCTCTTCATAACAGCTGTCAGAAAGTGTTCTGAATTTCTTACTTTGTTTGTTGATTGCCATCTTCTAGGTCCTCAGCTTCTCCTACCACAGTTTTTCTCCCTCTCTCTCTGTCTCAATTTCTGTTCATTTTCTGTTTCATTCACAACAGTGACATTAATGGGTTTCCAGCACCTGCTTCCACACTGCTTTCTTTAAAAATGCCACCTACCCCACATCAACCGGTGGGGGAACTTAATGGGTCTGGCACTGAAAGGGGGACAAAGGCAAGGGAGGGAGACACTTGCCAAGGTATAATAGGTAGCACCTCCTTCTGGGAGTCTCTGGCAGTCATTGGCCAGCTGTGGGGAGGGATGCTGATTGGCCAGCATTCCCCCACTCACAGTATTTAACTCAGCTCATTGGAAGCCTCTTTTGGCTTTGTTCCAGAAGCCCACCCTACCCATCCAGACTAGGAATGGGAACCCAGCCTGACTGATGCTGCGGGTCTAGTCGATTACCTGTTTAGGGGGTAGGAAGGAATTTTTTCTCCCATAGGCCAATTGGCAGAGGATCAGACAAAAAAGCCAAACAAACCCCAGCCTCTCACACAGCACTTTCAACCCACAATGGGTTAAACAGGAATGCACTTAGAACCAAACTGAGATAACTAGGGTGGAGTTGTTTATTCATCACAACATGCAGTTGGTTTCCAGTTAGATTAAGAGAATAAAATGAATGGTTTCCAGAGGTTAAAAGCCTTGGGATTTTGGTGATGGTCCTTGGGTTCAAGTGATAGGGTAAGACCTTGTGAACCTCGTGGGCTGAGGTACCCAGGCTGCTGTAGAAATCACTCTACCTCTGTGCTGCTTAGAAGCTCTGTATGGCAGCTGACTCCTCCTGTTTGCTCCACGTGCGTCTCCCAGAAAAGTGCTTCAGCCCATTCTGCCTCACAGTGACTCTAGATCAGTGGTTCTCACCCTTTCTAGACTACTGTACCCCTTTCAGAAGTCTGATTTGTTTTGCATATCCCGTTTCACCTCACTTAAAAACAACTTGCTTACAAAATCACACTCAAATACACAAGTGTCACAGCACTCTATTACTGAAAAATTGATTACTTTCTCATTTTCACCATATACTTATAAATCAATTGGAATATAAATATTGTACTTATTTTTCAGTGAGATATTTGAGCCTGTTTTTCACTTGTGAGCCTTAGGCAATGGGGCTGAAGCATGTAACTTAGCTTTGCGGGGGGTCCTGTGGCCCTGCTTGACATCCCCTAATGCCGGCCCTGCACGTGTGATCCCCCTAAACCCATCCCATGACACCCCCCTCCCCAAGATGCTGCAACCCCCAGGTTGAGAACCACTGCTCTAGATGTCCTATATTTCCTCAGCCAGCTCCTTGGTTCAAAATGACTATCCTCCTGCAAAGCCCCTAAGCTTTCCAAACATGCTATTTCTCTACTATAATCCAAATTAATAATACACATTTTATATAGCCTCACGTTGATGCGCATTTTTAGAATTGTTTCAGTAAAAGTGAAGGTTATTGCATGGTTTGGTAAGCAGTCTGCATCACCACATAATTCTATGGCAGCTCTGCTGCATAAATTGGGAGGCCATGCCACATAATTTAGATCCAACGTCTTCTACAGTATCTGGAGCCTTGATATTAGTTGATTAGCTTCAAGGGATCAGAATATTCAGTTCGCAGCCTAACAGGGTGCACAAGATCCTGATGAATGAGATGTCACCAAGTAGGAAGTTAGTTTCTGCTAATGATTTACAAAACTGGCGCCTCAGTTCATGATATGCAGAGTACACTGTTACTGATATTTTTAAATCAATGTCATTGCCCAGCAGCGCTTCAATATACATGGCATGTCTTCTGCTCTGATTTCCTTTGACATGGGAATATGAGAAAGGGGTACACTTTCAGAGTGCCAAGTGGTGATTTAGCTACTTGACTCCAATTAAGTCAAGGGAAGTTGAACAGCTAAAAAGGAATGCTTTGAAAACTTATCCTATGATGTCCTCTATGGCTATTAAGTTATATGACAATGTACATCAATAAAGTCAGTCTTGAGTAAGGCTAAGATTCTGTCATGCATATTTTTAGTAAAAGTCATGGACAGGACATGGGCAATAAAGAAAAATTCACAGCAGCCCGTGACCTATCCATGGACTTTCACTAAAAGTATACATGACAAAATGGGGAGCTGTAGGCTCCCCACATCAACCAGAGGGGTCTGGCTTGGAGGTGCGGGGTCCCCCCACTGCCCATGGAAGCTCCAAGCTTGGAGCTCCAAGCTTGGGGCTCCTGGATCCCCAGGCCTCCTGCAGCCGCCCGCGGTGGCTTTGAGCCCCGGGCCGCCCGCAACTTCCTGGGATCCCTGCTGCCTACAGCAGTGGGGAGTTTGGGGTCTCTGTGCTGCCTCAGAGCTACAGGCACCCCTGCCTCTGCCCCAGCTGGGAGCTGCCTGCAGGGCACCCCTGCCTCCCTCTGTGGCTGGTTGCTCAGGCCAGCTCCCAGACGCTAGGGGCTCAAGTCACGGAGGTCTCTGGAAGTCATGGATTCCGTGACCTCTGACAAAATCGTAGCCCTAGTCTTGAGCCACTGTGATAGTTCACATGCTTCACTTTCATGATTTGCTCATTGACCATATGTGATTTCAACTCCTTTAGTCGATGTCACAAAGTCATCTTGTTGAATGCATTATATATGTTAATATCCCCCCTTCCCTCTTACTCGGCATTAATTGTTACAATTCTACATTCCTTTAGTGTTTTAGCAACTGCAAATGGCTTTGTCAATCTAACAAACGTCCAATACTTAGTGGAAGAAAGTGCCTTCTTTGAAATAAACAGGGGGAAACGTAGCAAGTACCTAGCAGCTGGAAGATACATGAAGCAGCTTTTAGTTGCACAATGGCTAAATTAGATCTGCAGCTGTTGAGGCTACCAAATTTAAAAGGCTAGTCACAGAAAATCCTGCTAAGAAAAAAAATGTTCCTAGAGAGGGTGACTCTGCATTGAAGAAGTTATTAGGAACCAGAAAGTTAGCAAACATCCTATCAAAGTGAATCTGGGGTGGGAAGGAAGGAAAACTAATAAATGAGCCCTGGCTAGATCAGCATTTCATTACACAAAAAGAGAGTGGGAAGAACATTACTCGGGCCTGAAAATGCCTTCTGAGCACTAGCCTGCAATGGGAGAAGTGTGGGGATGAACTACCCCAGGAAGAGCTTTGAAGCAGAATTATTCCTGGAGCTGTGGGGTATGAAAGGGCAATGCACTCACTGCTATATACCTATTCCCCTGTGTGCACCAGGCCCTCTGCTGGTTGGTGTTTGGCAAGCACAGGGTTACAACATCATCACCTCCTTGTTTCCTTTGGAGTGTCTTGAACCCCACAGTGAACTAGGAGAAAGCAGTCTCTGCACTGAAAAGCACATCACAGTATATGGTGTTAACAAACCTATTGACCTGTTGGACTTTATAATCTACAAGCAAGAATTAACATTTGATTAAAATATTAACCATCAGCGCTTTATAAACTGTTTATAAATAGAACCTGAATATAAATTGCAAGCAGGCATAAGTAGCCCTTGATATGTTTGGTACTTGAAGCCAGGGGCACATGGTATTTTTGAACATCTAAACTCTAATTAGTTTGCCTGGGTATTGTAATAATTCCAAAGGAATTTTATCGGATAGTTTAATTCCTGTAAAATTTCATTTTTATAATGTAACATCTGTAAATATTGTAATTAGTATCTTGAATTGTTATATAACATTAAATAACTAGGCACACTTATCTATGGAAAATGAATGGAGCTTTGCTTGGGTAATGTGGCTCTCTCATTTAAAAGGAGTGTTTCAGCTTTGTACCTTGCTTCCTATTTCTCAACACAAAGTACAGTGCATCAGATGAGTATTGATTGGTGGTAAAATCTTGGCTGGAGATACAACTTCAAAGAAAAATTAGATGCTTTAAAGAAGAATTAAAAGGAAATGTCAAGTAGAGTCTTCTAGGGCAAACCCAAAATTCAATCATTAAAACAGGTAAGATACGTCTTCCAGATTCATATTATATTACATTAAAAGAGTTATGTTGAAATAATGTTAAGGCTGTATAGTTAAGCATTCAGGCCAAGATTTTTTCTAAATGGGTATCTACCTTTATACTCTGAGGTTCTTATTTGGGTGCCTTAAAAAGTCTCAATTTTCAGAAGTGTTGTAATTAAACCCTGTATCAGAATGCATATGGATATACTGGAAACCTTAACTCTGGCTATTCCTAACTTTTGAGTGCTTGACTTTTCAATCTTAATAATGTTCTTTTAATACAGATTTGTGTGTGTGTAATTTCCTAGGTTTTCAAAAAAGCATCTGGAAAAAAACCCCAAACAAATTCCATCATATTGACTCGTACATGATACAGCGTTGGAACATTTAGATCCACTACACAGACCTCTGACACTTGAGCTAACAGAGTAACTAATAGCAGTAAAAGGTTGTCATTCTCTATGTGGACCAGCACTAGAGAGGGATGGAAACCACAGTTTGCCAGTGGGTTTCACAGATAATTGCTGACAGCAGAGGAAGGGGAGATTCAGGAATTTTGGGTTCCATTTCAAGTTCTGGAGGGAAATGTGCTCTACTGATCAGACTCTTCTGCTCATTTACCCCTAAGTATACTCCCTTCTGCCCTATCCCCTCCAGCCTGTCCTCTTCCTAGTCCTCTATCTTCCCCATCCCAGGACACATATCCCTGTCACACTCCACCTCACCCCCCCATTTGAAAAGCATGTTGCAGCCACTTGAACGCTGGGATAGCTGCCCATAATGCACTGCTCCCAATACAGCTGCAAATGCCTCAAATGTGGCCACGACAGTGCACTGGCAGCTGCCAGTGTGGACAGACTACAGCGTTTTCCCTACTCAACTGTACGAAGGCGGGTTTAACTCATAGCGCTGTACAGCTGCAAGTGTAGCCTTAGCCTAAGGCTAGGTCTACACTACAGCCTATGTCAGCAAAATACATGTTGCTTAGGGGTGTAAATATTCCACACACACACACCCCGAGTGACATAAGTTACACTGACATAAGCGTTCATGTGCACAGTGCTATGTCGGTGGGAGACCTTCTCCCAAGACATAGCTTATGACACTCGCGCAGGTGGTTCTTTTATACCAATAGGAGAGCTTTCTCTCATTGTCATAGAGCATCTTCACCACATGCACTGCACCGCTATACATGTAGACATACCCTAACAAACAAACAACAAAAGTGGCTGTGACGGGTTGGGGTCACAGAGACCTGCTTGGTGCTGCCACCTGGTGTGCCAAGGCAACTTCTGCCCCTGTTTCCAGGCCTTTTCCAGCTTGGGACTCCCGAATCCTGTCTGTTTTGAGCCAGATTCCACTGATCTGCTGCAAACCCAGACCCAGGTCCGAACCAAGTCCACTCACAACTGTAAGGCTCCTGGAAGCGCTCTTGCCTTTGACACCCAGGTGTCCAACTCCCAAGGAGGTTCAAACCCTTAATAAATCCGTTTTACCCTGTATAAAGCTTATACAGGGCAAACTCATAAATAGTTCGCCTTCTATTTCAAAGATAGAAAGATATGCACAGCTGTTTGCCCCCCCCGCCCCCGCCCCACCGGGTACCAACTCGTACACCAGGAAACTTAATGAGTAAAAAGTGATTTTAATAAGTACAGAAAATAGGATTTAAGTGACTCCAAGTAGTGACAGACAGAACAAAGTGAATTACTAAATAAAATAAAATACAACACGCAGTTCTATGTCTAATCGCCCTGTGTACAGCTAAAAACCTCACTAGGTCCAGTAAACAGGCTATCTTCCTTCTAGCCTGGGTCCAGCAATCACTCACCCCCCTAATGTCTTTGTCCTTTGTTCAGTCTCTTTCAGGTGTCCTTGGGGGGTGGAGAGTCTCTATCTTTAGCCAGCTGAAGACAAAATGGAGGGGTTTCCTAGGGGTTTAAATAGATTTTCTCCTCTGGGTGGACACCCCTCCCTCTCCCTGTGTAGCATCCAGTTACCAAATGGAGTTGGGGTCATATGGACAAGTCACCTGTCCATGCACAACTCAGTTCCTTCTCAGACTAGCCACATTCCTGGCAAAGCTCAGATGTGGATTGGTGTCTGCAAGTTCTATTGTCTGTTAAGTGCTTCTTGATTGGGCACTTAACCTGCACATTCCTTTCTCAAGAAATACAACCAATATTCATAACTTCAACTACAACAATGATACATGCATATAAATGGGAGGAATAAATTCAGTACATCATAACTTTCACAGAGATATGTTACATGGCACATGTAGCATAAAACATAGTCCAGTTACATCATGTATACATTTATAAGCATCTCCCCATAAAGTTTTATGGGGTACACCGTCACAGTGGCCTTTGCTCCAAAACAAAAAAAGGAAGGAAGGAAGGTAGATAGATAAGCGGGTGTTGGGGAAGAAAATGTGCTTGCAAGATGACAAATTTCTAAAATAAGCAGAAAAAGAATTATGGCTGGAATAGAATAGAATCATAAAAGATTAGGGTTGGAAGAGTCCACAGGAGGTCAGCAAGTCCAACCCCCTGCTCAAAGCAGGACCAACCCCCCAACTAAATCATCCCAGCCAGAGCTTTGTCAAGCCAGGCCTTAAAAACCTCAAAGGATGGAGATTCCACCACCTCCTTAGATAACCCATTCCAGTGCTTCACCACCCTCCTAGCGAAATAGTTTTTCCTAATATCCAACCTAGACCTCCCGCACAGCAACTGGAGACCATTGCTTCTTGTTCTGTCATCTGCCACCACTGAAAACAGACTCGCTCCATCTGCTTTGGAACCCCCCTTCAGGTAGTTGAAGCCTGCTATAAAATCCCGCCCCCCCTCATTCTTAGTCTCTAAGGTGCCACAAGGACTCCTCATTGTTTTAAACACATGAATATTTTATGGACACTAATTATTAAAAAACAAGCATTAACCAAACTACAGAAGAATAGTCTTGGTGTTCTTTCCATAAACATTCCAAGTGTGACTGATAGCAATAGCAAAATGTTGTGGTGGGGTATACAGATGATGTATATTTTTATTTACTACTATTATTTACATTATATTATCCCATTGTTGTACAAAATTATAGGATAACATGATTCTTGCCATGAGGAGCTTATGAAAATGTCAGAGGATCTCACAATTTGGAAGAAACAAAAACAACACTTATAGAAACATTTCCAACCTCGCATTCAAGAAACACAATTGATAGTAATGGGGAACTGAATATTTTGCTTCTACCCTCTTCAATCACAGTGCATAAAATTATTATATAAAAAAAGAAAACCACCCTAAATTCTCCCATACACTAACAGTGAAAAAGTGACTTTGTGCCCATTGAAGCCTAAATACAATGAAAAACACAACATAATTTTTTTAGTCATCAGCAAATCCCAAAAGGTGAGTTTTTATACAATGTTGGGACTTTTCAGGACTTTTTTCTCACTGAGTTTTATAATGCTGCTATTCTTGTAAACACTTTGTTCTACAAAAGCAGGACCCAACCAATAGAGGCCAAGAGGGTCCAAGTGACACAAGCAGATTATTCTTTTTAAGGTATGGGTAGTCCAAATTATTACAAGAAAGCGCTAAGAAAAGCATCTCTGGCTTATGCTGGTAAACAACATTATGGACTAATTTAAAGAAGGGCGTGAGGCACAAAATTCGGATCTGAGTTGTGATCATCAAAGTTTAGCAGTTCTCAGCCTCAAGGTTTTGGCTTGGGTCCATCTCTAGAAGAAATAGAAATTGGCATAAAGTCCACAAACCAGAACAAGGCAAACATTCAGCATTGCTAAAAAGAGATGCAATAGCACAGTACAGATGGACCAAATTCTGCTCTCTTGAACACCACCATAAAAACCAGTTTAGCTCTCTGTTTCATTCAGTGAAATAAATCCACAAATTCATCACAGGTATAATTCCATCAACTTCAGTGGAGTTACACTACAAATGAATTTGGCCTAATATACTAGAGAGTTACAGAATGAATTTGGCCTAATATACTAGAGAGTTACAGAATACTATTAGATACAGAGGAATCAAAGAAGAACTGTACTCCCGCAATACATGAAAACAATATACATTTTATTTAAGTTCTACAAAACACCACTTTGAAGATGCTATGCTCTAAAAAATAGATCCTGAAGTCCACATAAACTTGCAAAACTGTGCTTTGAACAGGAGATATGCACATGCTAATAAGAGGTCTAATATCCATCTACTAAACATGTAATCTGCAAGCATCTCTGGGAAAGAAGGAAGCATGGATTATTATTGCCCACTTATCTACCTGGTAGAAAAAATACTTAACTAGGTGGGCAAAGAATCATTCTATTCTGTCAAACTTTTCAGTGCCTCACCATAAGGCAGTTTAGAGAGAAAGAGATAAAATGTTCAAAGCAAACAGTTAAAAAAATCATTACTGCTATATTTATCTTCAAAATGAAGAGGAAAATGCTGAAGTAGACATTTTGAAAGCATAGTCACACAGGGAAAAATCCTCAAGTGGATACATTACAAAAAAAATTAAAGTATTGTAATCATTAAATTCCAGAAAAGAGAGTGAAAAACAAAGCTGTTATTAAAAAGGGAAAATCATTCCAATTCAGGAAGAAAAAACATAGATCTTTTCTTAGATAGTTTAAAGAAACCCAAAACTAGCGAACCCACTACAAGTAATTTAAGGAACTAATGGAGAAGGGGAGAAAGTAACTATATAAAATGCTATAAAAAATAAATTGTCCAAAAATAATCATTAAGGCCCAAACTAGCAACCCATTAAGTATGTGTTTAACTTTATTCATGTGAGTAAATCCATTAAGTTCAATAGGACTTCTCATGAGTAAAGGGAAGGGGACATGCCTATCATTAAGGCTTAACATTCAGAGAAAAAAAATGACAATTATGTTAAAACAAAGGCTGCCTTTTGTTTGAATTACCAGGAGTGGGAGGGAGGGTTTTTTTTGTTTGTAGCATACATTTACTAGCTCACATAGGATACGTGGGAGCTGCGGGTGCAATTCCTAGCTCAGGTAGATGTGCCCGTGCTAGCTCTCAATGGGTACTAACTAACCAAAAATAGAAGTGTTGCTGAGGTAGCACGGGAAGCTGCACGTGGTGGCATGGCCAGCTGTGCCAAGAACAAACCTGCTTGAACCCTGTGGGTATGTACTCAGTATGGCCAGCCTGTGCCACTTCTCACTGTTGCCCCAGCTACACTACTACTTCCAGCACACTAGCTCAGTGAGAGCTAGCATGAGTATGTCTGCTAGAGCTGGGAATCACACCCCTAGTTCCATGGGTAGGTGGAGCCATATATTAAACACCAACACATTCTACGGAGACAAAATGAAACAGATTCTTATCTCATTTACACAGGTGAAAATCTAAACTAACCCCACTGGGTCAAATTGTGCTCTCTGTCACATCAATTTAAATACAGAAAAATCTTCCCTGAGGTGGAATTACTTTGGATTTGCACTAGTGTAACAGATCAGCATTTGTTTGACCATACGTGCATCACTTTCTCACACTGCTTTCAATGCATCTTAATCCTAATTTACATCATCCCTTCTATTCCATTCCAGAGTGTTACCTGAACAGAAACTGATAAATGTGTTGTGGTTGTGTGGCATGGGCAACTGTGAGCCAGCCAGGCACTGATTAGAGAACTAAATTATTTCACGTATTATTTACAATAAGTCAAAAAGCAGACCATTTCCAGAGGTGACAAGTTAAAGCATTACCATTGTGTAAACTTTGTCCCACCCCCCCAAAAAAAGTAATTTAGTATTTAAAATGATAAATAGCTCAATCTGCAAATGTGTACTAATTCTGGAGCTAACAG
This sequence comes from Macrochelys suwanniensis, assembly GCA_033296515.1. Classification (NCBI taxonomy): domain Eukaryota; kingdom Metazoa; phylum Chordata; order Testudines; family Chelydridae; genus Macrochelys; species Macrochelys suwanniensis. The sequence continues at coordinate 48,296,588 of CM065780.1, forward strand.
TTTCTTCCACTGGCTCACTGTCACTGTGCTCTTTGTATATTAAAATACCCAATATCAATTGTAAGGGTGTAGATCAGAATACTGAGGTGGTAAAGTAGACATGAAGTTAATGTGGGAACCAGTCCTACATTTTAAAATAGATTTTTATTTAAGAAATGCATATAATTATAACAAGTTTACTTATCTTAATCAAATTAACATAATTACAGGTTCTCTCTCTATATATATACATATATACACACACACACACACACACACACTGTGGCAGAGCTCCGATCTTGTCCCTGTGGGTCCCGTGCTTCTAGGCGGTTTATGCTAGCCTCAGAGGCTCACTGTGACCCTCACATAGCCCTTCTCTCTCTAGGGCCAGGGTTACAATCGACTGAGCCCTTTTCATCATAAGCTAGCCAGGAGGTTGGTGAGAGAACTCCCACAGTCCCTGTTGTCCCTCTGGGCTTATTGCAGAACAGTTTAGCCTCCTGTCCTGCCAGAGGCCTGTCTTCCCCTTGTAGTGGCGGGTTGGTGGGGGGAACCCGGGCCCGCCCTCTACTCTGGGTTCCGGCCCAGGGACCCTAATGGTAGCAGCTGTTGGCAGCCGACATTTCACTGCCAGAGTTGCTACAATTCCCTGGGCCACTTCCCCACAGCTCTCCCGCTTCTCCCTTCTTCACCCTTACCTTAGGGCTCCCTTACCAATGGCTTGGGGATGTCCTTATTTACTCAGTCCTTCAGTGGTAGTAACAGCAGTAGCACTTTCTCTCCCAGCCTGACTGGAGTGAGCCCTTTTATATGCTCAGAAGAGCCTTAATTGGGGTCAGGTGTTCACATCACCTTAATGGCCTCACCTGACTCTTTGCAGGTTAATTAGAGTCAGGTGTTCTCATTAGCCTGGAGCAGTCACTGCTCTGGTCAGTCAGGGAACAGAAAACTGCTAACCCAATGGCCAGCATATCTGCCTTCTATTATTCTGTTGTACCCAACTGGCCTGGGTCTATCACAATACATACATACATACATACACACACATATGTGTATTATATATATATATATATATATGTATATATACACACACACACACACATATATACACACATATACATACACTAAGTCTGTGCTATCACAAGGAAAACTAAAATGGAACCAGAGAAGGGAAAGAATTCCGAGTTCTGTAGAACAATGTAAGGGATGATGCCATCAGAACACATGTATGCATGCCGGGGAAGGGAGGGCAGTGTTCCTCTCCAGGTAAGTGAAAGTTAAGGAAACTGAATAGACTGTGCAGCCCAAAGACATCTCCCAGTTTACAGCTCCAAAGTGGATTTGTAACAAGGGATTGATGACAAAGTGAATTTGGCCAAGAAGTTAGGTGCCTTAGGAATCAAAGTCGTTTCTTGTGAGAAGGAGTTAGTAGATGCCTAACAACACAAATAGCAAGAGGAGGAGGAGGAAGTGTTGGTGCCTCCCTACCCACATTATAAATTTTAGCCCAGTGGTTAGAGTGCTCACCTGGGATGTGGGAGACCCAGGTTTAATTTACATCCCTGCAGGATGGGAAGAAAGGATATGAACAGCCACCTCTCAGAAGAATGTTCTAAGCACTGAACTATGGGATATTGTAACATGGGGCTCCCTCCATCTCTCCAGTTGAAGCTATTCCACTTTATATAAATAACTAAAGAGTTATTGAGACAGGGAAAATAGACACCGGATCTTCCACGTCTTACGTGAACTATAGACCACTGGACTAGAGTGTCATTCTCTCACTATCTGGCTCAATGACTATTTAAGTATTGATCCAAAGTGGACCAGCTCCAACAGGAGAGACTGTGGGAGACCCACATCATAATATCCCATAGCTCGGTGGTTAGAGCACTCCCCGTGGAAGGTAGTACTTGTACAGGTGTGTCTCTTCTCCTCATCAAGCAGAGAGGGGGAACTCAATCAGCTCTTGCCAGATTTTGAATGGGATCTACCCAGTAGACAACCTCTGAGCATGCCTACCAGATTGGGCCCCAGAAGTAATATAGATGCTCCTCTACTTCTCTTCCCCTGATTTGTGGGACTTAGGTGGGCAAGAGGTGTCTGGATGCCTAGACTGAGGCAACAGTGCACATGCTCAAAGCAAGAAACATTGGTGCATGGGAAACTTTTACCTTGGAAACTTACGTGCCAGGTGCGCTTAGCAGACTACTGGGGTAGGCACAACTAAGCAGGAGTTTTAAAGATCACAGCAGACCCTAAAACTGGGACCTAGGCATCTAAATCTATGGTTTAGGTGCCTAAATACCTTTGTGATTCTGGGCCCAAATAATTCCTCTGACGATTTTCAAGAACAGTTTGACAACACTCAGATACTTTAGTGATGGGAAGGATGTAAAAATCCAGATACATATATAAATAGGTACTGACCAAGGACCTCAAGTTTTGGCTTGGTGTTAAAATTGTTTTATTATAGAATGATAGATAATAGGTCCAAAAAAGATCATGTGGGTCATCAAGTGTGACACCCTGCATGTTACTGGACTGCCCTCAATTTAGAGCAGGCTGGACATTTTTTTGTGAAATATTTGTCCATTGGAAAATGATATTTTAGCAAAATATTTCACCGGAACATTTTGATTTGACACGTTTCAAGGGAAATTTTTGATACAATTTCAATAGAAATATTTAATTTCAACTTTATTGTTTTGCTTCATTCCAAATTTAATCATTGTTTCATTTTGACTGTCTCATCTTGTTTTGACTTCATGTGGAAAAATTTCATTTCAGTGTAGGGACTGGCTTGTGACATGTCTCCTTGTGTCGTCTTTCATTGGACGTGCGCACATTGTTTCAAATTGATTCAGTTTACCTGCATGATTCCACAGTGTGAGTGGTGACTCACTGTTATTGCTGCCTTTGGGTGGGGCTGTAATTCTGTGACTTGGATCTTTGGCTGAAGAGAGCAGTGATGGCTGGGTACTGCTGAGTCTCTCTGACCCCCAAGGCTGCTATGAAGCAGGACATGTTTATTGATTTCACCTCACAAAGCCTGCCTCACTGTTCTGAAAGGTAAAAAGAGGGAGTGAAGGTGGTTCAGGTCAGACTCAGCAGTTGTTTGACTCTCAAACAAACAAAAAAGTATTTTTCTGACTGTTCCCACCACATCACATGTTGCACCATCCCTCACACAGCTCCCATTTGAAAGCTCTGTTACTGGAACCAGCAGACTCCAGCATGAGGCTGCTCAAAAGCAGCATTATTCTATGAAGCAGTTTAGGATGGGAAAAAGTGAGACCAAATTTTAAGGCTTGGGTTTGCTCAGTGGAGAAGCTGTTGTGGAAGTTTAGAATTTTTTTTGAATTTCCATTCCATGAAAAATTCTGTAATCTTGACGTTTTCCCCCATTTTCCATTCTGAATTGGAACAAGTTTCAAAATATCAGTGTCATGGATCCACAGGATCTTTGCTACACCCCAGCTTTTAAACAGTCTCTTGGAGGAACCCCTTTAGATCCTCAGGGATCTCACTCTTCCTTCAAGGTAGGCCACACAGACTCTCCACCTCCTAGACTGAGGTGCTGGGGTCCAGCACTCCTGCTTCACACTCTGGGCTCTGCCTAGTGAGCCCAATTTAAATAGACTCCTGGTAGAGACTTATACAGTCTTCAGGGACTAATGCATTTCAGCAGGTATTTTCAGTGATACCAAAGCAGCATTTTCAAAACAGAGTAGGATTAATTAGTCAGCTAGAACACAACATTGGAAATCTTTAGGTTAGCACAGATAAATAATGGTTAATGCATAGTCCGTTCTGGTCAAGCCAAAGCAATTCACCAGCCAATCTGTAATGAACTCCATTTTCAGGCTCTGTCCCACTCTGACTTCCTTACTCAGTCCCAATATAGGGCTAGCTTCCTCCAGAACCAGAAGCCCATACTTATTCTCTGTCTTGGTCCTTTGCTCTCAAGGCAGGGTTTCTGCTGAGCTTCCCTGCTGAGAGCATTGATCCCTGAGTCACTGGAGCTTGCATTGTCTCTCTGGACCTCTTTTTGATCTGGGTCAGTTTCAACCAGTTCCTTCATTCCACATCTCTTAGTCTGCCCTGAGAGCACACTTAATCCTCCTACCCCCACCACACCCACTCAGTAGCAATGCAAAGTATACGATGAAACTGATACACATGAAGGACTCATAAAAATATTACAAAAAAATCCCACTTTGTTACAGTTAGAATGCAACAGACCATCTCAGCATATGTTTAATTTTACTACATAGTAATCCCTTTGAGATCAATATGACTACTCATGTGCTTAAAGTTAAGTATGTGCTTAAGTGCTTTGCTGGATTGAGACCACAGTTAAGAATTTTTTCTAATATCATGCCTACATTTTTCCTTCCTTGGCTTTAAGCCATTGCTCCATTTTCTAACATCTTCTGAGACTGATTAATTCCCTTCTTTAATTTATGTTGATATGTCGGTAGTATTTATAGATGGTGAGCACGTCCCCCCGAGTCTTATTTTTGTATATATTTACTGCTTTGATGGAAGTTGGAGAAGTGGGAGGCATCACACACTTTCCAGTGTAACCTTTAAAAGTAAAGCAATCAAGATTTAAGATGTCACAGTTTTATTGGAAATGTCAGAAGAACAGTGGTCTCACAGTTATTCAGAGTAATGGATACCCCTATGTATTCATCTGCCTTGGGACACCAGAAGGTGTGAGGCTAATACTGTTAACTAGCCTGGTAGAAACTGGTCATACCCCAAAATAAACGGCTGCCAGAAAACAGAGCTCAGTAAAACCAATAAGTTTTGCTTTGGAAAATAAAGTAGAAAAGTATGTAAATGAAGAATAACAAAATAATAATAGAAATGTGGGTGATGGCTTAATTTGCAATAGTATCGTGGCATTTTTACTAAATAATAATTCAGCAAAACCATTTGCATAGGCTTTTATACAGGTGTTAGCTAAGTCAACCAGCTAGGTCTTGCCTGCAAAAAACATACAACCCCCTTCCCCAATCCTCTCTCACATATGATTTAGCAGAAGCTGAGGGGAAAAAACTTGTGCTGAACACATCAGCATTTTCCACTTTATTTAAATCTAACAAATACTAATTCAAAAGTGGTGAGACTATTTCCACACATCGCTATAAAAAAGAAAAATCTGTCTCTTTGGGGTTTGATGATCTTGTCTCACTACCACTTGATTGAAGATTCTGTTAACTCATCTAGTCTTCCTTTTACAAATATTAAAATCACTACTCTCACAGAGTAACATTCTCTCAGGCAAACTGGAGGCTCACCGGAAGAGGGTGTAGAGATGCTACCTTATATCTGATATCCCTGGAGAAATTTTCTGAATCAGCCAAAATTCCACCTGGGGGCCACTAGGATGCACTTGCTGGAGTGACAGATCCACCACCTTTGGAAAGAGTATAGAGTTTTCTATGCTTAGCTAATAGAGAATTGGATGGGTTCATGGCCACACCCCCACCATTTCATTCCTTGTCCCTTTGCAGACAACTAACACCCATGGAGCACTTAGCAGGAAATAGGAACTACACTCCCCACTGGGATTCTGCCCAGTCCCTGCTCAGGGGCAGCAGGGTAGATATCTTCATGCACTTTTCCCATCCTTTGTGCACCTACAGCAGCCAGCCACTATCCAGCCCAAAATAATCACACGTCCATATGATTAAAAAACCAACCTTTGTTCCTCCTCCTTGTTCATTTTTAAATTTTACTCTAGCTCAGGAAGAGATTTCTTCAAAGTTCTCCTCATTAGAGATGGACTGACTGTAAATATTCTCTAGGGAGTCAACGTCACAGCCAAGGACCCCATCTTGTTTCCAGTGAAATCAATGACCAAACTTCTACTGACTTCAGTGGAAACAGGATCAAACATTAATACTCTTCATGAGTATCTGTCTAAATAAAGTATAATTGCAAAATATTCTATTTAATAATTAAGAACTCTCAGAAACCAAGCTAGAGGTCTTACTGTACTGGAAGGTGCTAACTTCAGGGACTTGGGTTCATAACTTCAAATGGGCACATGAGAGAAAAGTCTGAGCAGCACTCAATCCCTAGAGAGAAGAAAAGTCTTGGATTGGTCTACAGAAACATCTTTGGGAAATATGTAGTCAGCACTAACAGGCTCTGGAGGGAATTGTGTCCATCCCTCCACAGCCAGAAGCACAAACACAATAATATGAGGATTTGGAGAGTAAATATGAAAAGTAATGTGGCCCCCTTGGGTTTCGCAGACACTCTAAAGGGTTCAGAGAAGCTTTGGGGAACATTTAATACTTTTCTTTAGAATATGGTGCTATTCCTTGAATTGAATTTCACAAAATTAGTTTTAATATATTCCATGTTTTACTACAGGCATTTCTTTCAAAGCTGCTTTAATTATCTAAACAAATTTATTCACAATGGTTATTGCAATGGGGTAACCCTTGGACTCCTAATTCTTACTTCAAAGATGTTTTTCTAAGGAAAACAAAACTACTTTTTTATCACTCTTGCTTTGTCATATGGAACTATGTGTATTTAATGATGATCAAAACAAGTATATGTAAATAAAGTTTTAGTCACTGACCCATTTCAGATTCAGTTAAACTTGACCCCATCACCTCATGCCTCCTAACCTCCCTTGCTGTCTTCCTCATTTTTAATGTTTTGTATTGCCAATCTTTACCCTTCTTCCTCACTGAGCTTCTTCACTTCTGCATTCAAGGATACTGTTTTTCATATTTAAAGGATCCTCACTTGACTACAGTTCTCTCTCTAACCATTGCCCCACCTCCCTCTTCTCTTTTACCTCCAGTTTCTTGGAAAGAGGTATTTATTGTAATATTTCCAATCTCTTTACTTCCTCTCCTCCAACTCCCTCTTCAATTCTCAACAGTATTACTTCTGCACTCTCCACTCCATTGATATTCCTCTCATAAAAATCATTAATGGCCTCTTTATTTTCCAAGCATAAGGGTCTTTTCTCCAGACCTTGTGATCTTTCTGCTGTTCACAATTCACCCACTTCTCTGTAGGACTGCCTCTTTGTTGGGCTTCTGTACCTCTAACTTTCCTGACACTCTTCTCCTTCAGTAATACCTTCACTTATTCTTCTTCCTCCTCCTTCTCCTCTGTTAGTGTTTCTTAGTGACTGCTCTTGGCCCTCTTTTTTTCGTTCCACACAGACTTCCAGGAGACTCCCCCTACTTCCGTGATATTTCTCCACTGTCTGCTGAAAAAAACCTTTCAAAACCAATTCTTTTCCCCAATTCATGTGTTCATTTATTCCTCTCTGACCATTTCTCCTCATGGATGTCATACTACTTCCTTTAGCTCAATGTAGCAAAATCTGAGTCCAAGATTTTCAAAATTAGATGCCTAATGTTAGGCTTCCTACATTCACATTTGTCTTCGGAAGTCTCTTTTTTCTTTTTCTTAAATTAAGGCTAAAACACCTCATCTTCTCCCCTAAACACATTCTGCTTTCCAATCTCCAGAATCATAAACAAATCTACTATCCCACCTGAAAAATCCAGACACTTCCCTCCAACTATGAACTCTGAGACCTGAATCCATGCAAAACTCTAGTTTTATTTTTGCAAAACTAAAGTCTAATCAGTGAATTTTTGCAAAACCAAAACTACTCCCAAGAATAAATCAAAAACACTTTCAAGGGTGCTTGGCAATGTCTGACTCAGTGGTATCTTTCAAGCCAAGTATCATTTCTGCAGATCAAGGGCATTGAAGCCCATATGTTTGATTTCCTGATAATATCTAAAATCATCATAGTTTTGAACGAGAAATGGAAAGGACTGTGAATGTCAAAATATGCAAAACTCAGCAAGTTGACCATAAAGAAATCTTACAACTACAACTAGCGAACGTTTTTTCAACAAAGTGTTTTTTTAATGAAAAATGTCTTTTTGATGTGTAACCCCACCCTAGAGGTGTGCCTCAAACCTCCTCCCTGGTGCTTGCTAATTAGAGTGGCTTCTCCCCAATCCTTGCATGGGTTGGGTCATGAGTTCTTTCTTATGACCACTGGTTCCTCCAGCCAAGAGAACTGCTCTCTGTGCTTGGGACATATTCATTCACAACTGTCCCACAACCCACCAGCTCTCTCTCTGGCTCCTATCCAGGCAGATGGAATGCATAAGATGAGTCCAGAGATAAGCATAGCAGTGCTGAAAATATATGACATCTTAAGGGGAATGAAAGGGCTCTTCTCACAGTGTTTTCACACAAATGGAGCAGGGTCCTCTCCTAGTTGGTGATAGGTAGCCAGCGCAGATTGGTTCTCTGCCTCTCTGGGCACTTGTGTCCACAGGGCTGGAATTGTCTGACATTAATTGTCTGACTGTCCCACGTCAGTTCCAAGTCTCCCTTTGTGGGAACTGGGAGCTAAGCAGAGACTCCCTGAGGCATATTACTTCTTCTCTTATCTCCAAATTCAAATAAAGCTTCAAAAGTGAAACTAAAATTAGTCCCTTTGTCTCTGAGTCAGGCTATCCCCTCACTCTGAGAGAATGAGAAGCCTAGCTCCTCATTGACCCAGCAAACTGTTAATATAAATCACCCCATCCAAAGACTCTCTATTGGCTTTTGCAGGAGCTTCCAGTCTATTCTGTTCCCACACCACAGTCTAAGCAGAATGAGAAATGGTATCTGGAGGGTCTGGAGCCATTGTTGTAGTAGTCAATAGGATAGGTCTACTAGCATATCAGTCCAGTGTTCCAGTAATGACCAAATCAAATGGGGTTACATAAAAATAAGCATTTTAGTTTAAAATTTTCTAGTTTTTCAACAACAAACAGCCCAAAGTGTTTGGTTATCAGTCTCCTCCCCACCCTTTTCTTCTTTCCCTTCTTTAATGGTCACTTTTCAGAGTGGAGAGAGGTAAATAGTGGTGTCCCACAGGGGTCTGTACCGGGAGCAGTCCTATTCAATATAATCATAAATGATCTGGAAAATGGGGTAAACAGTGAGGTGGCAAATCTTACAGATAATACAAAACTATTCAAGATAGTTAAATCCCAGGCAGACTGAAGAGCTACAAAAGGATCTCTCAAAACTAGGTGACTGGGCAACAAAATGGCAGATGAAATTCAGTGTTGATAAATGCAAAGTAATGCACATTGGAAAATATAATCCCAACTATACGTATAAAATGATGAGTTCTAAATTAACTGTTACCACTCAAGAAAGAGATCTTGGAGTCATTGTGGATAGTTCTCTGAAAACATCCTATCAATGTGCAGCAGCAGTCAAAAAAGCTAACAGAATGTTGGGCATCATTAAGAAAGGGATAGATAATAAGACATAAAATACTATATTGCCTCTATATAAATCCATGGTATTCCCACATCTTGAATACTGTGTGCAGATGTGGTTGCCCCATCTCAAAAAATATATTGGAACTGGAAAAAAGTTCAAAAAAGGGCAACAAAAATAATTAGGGGTATGGAACGGCTTCCATATGAGGAGAGATTAATAAGACTGGGACTTTTCAGCTTTGAAAAGAGATGACTAAGGGGGATTGAGGTCTACAAAATCATGACTGGTGTGGAGAAAGTAAATAAGGAAGTGTTATTTGCTCCTTCTCATAACTCAAGAACTAGGGGTCACTGCTTCACACAACACAGTCTACCTGTGGAACTCTTTGCCAGAGGATGTTGTGAAGGCCAAGACTATAACAGGGTTAAAAAAAGAACTAGATAAATTCATGGAGGATAGGTCCATCAATGGCTATTAGCCAGGATGGGCAGGGATGGCGTCCCTAGCCTCTGTTTGTGAGAAGCAGGGAATGAGCGACAGGGAATGGATCACTTGATGATTACCTATTCTATTCATTCCCGCTGGGGCATCTGGCATTGACCACTGTCGGAAGACAGAATACTGGGCTCACTCGACCTTTGGCCTGACCCAGTATGGCCGTTCTTATGTTCTTATGAAAATTACAGCACCAGTATAGCACTTCTACTATGAAGGAAAGGAAAGGAAAATTGGGTGAGTAAATAAGTAACAGAATCTAGAGCAACAGCCCACATTATTTCAAAGGAAGGTTTGGACACCCAGATTACTTCAGTGAAACAGGACTGAAATTAAAGAATAGCTCCAAAGAGCCAGAGGACTAGGATGATACAAAAAGTAATTGTTAAGCAACTATGCAATCTACATAATTTTGCATGAGGCACAAGAGGATCAGGAAGCTATATACCCTGCACAGGCAAAAATTATTCCCCTCTTTGTATCAAAAGAAGAATGCGTGCTTACTGAGTGTGTAAAACTGCCAAATCTATCAAAAAGAAAGGAAGAAAACTTATCAAAAAAGTATCAGAGTATACCCTAGAGCTCAAACACCTCATACTGTACAAAACTGTCTGAAATTACTAGTAATGTATATAATGTCTAGAGAAAATATAAATATCTATAGCTATATTCTATAGGTCATGAAATGGTTACTATAGGGAAGTAGAAAATTCATGTAACATGCAGCTCTTCTGTCCTGTTTTGTGGTACAGTGCCATTCCACCAGGGAATTACAGTGACCCCATCACCAGTCAAGCAATAAAAAGAACAAACTGCTCCCCGTGCATTCCCTTCACATGAGTTTAATATTACTATGAAATACCTAGATACTGGACATGGTAACTTGCATTGTAACTTCAGACAGTAGTGTGAGTGGCTACAAGAAACTTAATTGCCCAGCTAAAGTTAAGAGGCACTGCAGTTTTTATTTTCACTTATTTGTTTTATTTTTCAGACCTTTTTCATGCAAAATATCTGATTATGTTCCAACTTCCACTGAAAGATGATCAGTGATTTCTTCCCAAATAAACATGGAGAGGTGTGAAGCTGATTGTGGTCAGCTTCCTGCAGTGCGACAGAGGACGGTGATTCCAGAGACAAAATATTTTTTATCATCACTCTTCACATTTACAGTGATTTAAAACGTTGCTCATAACTAGAGCAGATGCTACCCTAAGCAGCAGTAAAATCAATGTGATACAGTTAATCCTGATTATCAGTCTGACACTCACAATGATTTGTGATTCTGGAGATTACAAACACTGCAGAAAATAACCACAACAGGAGGAGTCTTGCTACAAGAGCTTTCTGTTATTGTAACCTTGCTGTCTTTTACACCTCTTTGATTAATCCTGGTGACATTATGAAAAGCATCTTTCACTCATGTCACAAGTGAACATTAAGCATACTTTAAAAGCAATTTCAAGCTATTTTAAAAGATATTACAAATGAACTGCCTGCTGTTTTAATCCATCAAGCATGGTACCATATATTAAAGTTTGGAATATAACCATTAAAAGGAATCACCCATCGGTTTTGGTAATCATCTAGGCCAAGTGTATGAAATGCAAGTTGTAGTGTATTGTAAGTGTTAAGCCTGACATACCATTTTCAAGGCAGGCTTATATGAATTACTCTTGCCTGCCTGTGACCAAAGTTGCACTTCAAAAATGACCTTTTTTTAAGCCTTCATAGTATTAACAATCATCTTTCATGTTTTTTAATTAATGTTACTCATTAGATAAGATTATATGACTCTGATGGTACCAAGCTTATGGGAATACTGTTAAGAGATCAAGTCAGGCAGATGTGTTATAGCTGCTGTTAAAACACAAGGAAGAAGCTAAACAGTTACATTCTCTTGTGGGCCATGGCCTTCATTTTATTTGCCAACATGATGGTCATTGCTGTTGGCAGCTACTGAAGAGATGTACATTGTGTCAGCTCACACCAAAATCCAAAAACAGTAAAAAGACATCTCAGTACACATGGAAGATGAAAACAGGACATGTGGAGCACCAAGGACCAGTAGCCAGACATCAAGAATAGATAGGATAAGCACATATTGATTGAGTAAATTCATAACAATTAACCATCAATAAAGGGAATGGTGTTCAGTAAATAGAGAATAATAATTTCAAATGAGAAATGGTGACATAAACCAGGGATGCATTGAATTAAAATCAATAATACGGATTATTTTGTAGTTGTGCAGGAATTTCCCCCCGAGGCATATCAGTTGGGACAGCTTGGTAGATTTTACCTTCCACATGAGTTCTGAGATGGAGACATGAGAATATCCCACACAATCTATTTCCTTGTAGAAAACTGTATGCTGGTGGACTTCGCTTACTTCTCTTTCCTTTTTGTTCTCATTTCTTCCCTCTCTCCTTTACTATGTGGATGTTTTTCTCTCTGACAGCAACAGACATCTTCTGGAAGATGTCCTTCCTCCTCTGAGGGTAGAAGTCTTCAGAGGAAGTTCATATCCCATTTCCCAGGGCACACCTACATCTGTGCAAACCTTTGGCATCAAAATCTGAAGCCAAGTAAAAACCCAGCTAGAGATCAGTTTCCCAACAGTGAGGTGCATTCTGGGACACCTTTCAGGTAAACTGCACAATCTTCTAATAACAATACTGGGAGATATGGGGAATAGGGAACTAGGTGCACCTTGCCTACCCTTGTACTGAAAATGTCAGGATGGGGAGGACACTAGATGGCTTAATCTTAAAGGCTGAGGTGGGCAAGAGACCACCACATCACCCATAGAAGACAGTTAAAAGCCTGTTCAGGGGTAGCAGGAATACTGTGGTGAATGAGTTAGTGAATCAGACTGACTTTATTTTGGGGGTTGTTCGGCATTTGGGGCAAACAAAAGAAAAACAAACAAGTATTGGGGTGGAAATCAAACCCTTTAGGCCTGGTTTCCCTGCTATGTCAGTATGTGGTCTCCAGTTTACACAAATACACACAGCCGTTTTGCAGAAGAAATGCCAGTCTCAACTACCTAACTCTATGTTAGGCCTCAAAGCTTTAATTTCAATTTATGAGGACTCTAGCACATATCAATATCTTGGAGATACTAAACTCAGATTGCTCATATTTACCATAAATTCTTAGATAAGGGTAACAAAAATGTAAATGCTTACCATTCACCTGCAAAGCCTTGACTGTGCCCCTTTTCCACCTCTGATACGGATTTGCTTTTATGCTCACATCTTTGAGCAATTTCTGGGCTACATTGGAAGCTCCTCATTCCTTTTTTTTTTCTTCTTCACTAGAATTATGCTCTCCTGAGTCTTAATTACAGTGGCTTTAAAATGCTTCAGCCTTCATCCATGCTCATGGAATTTACTACTACCTCCCACTATACCATGTTCATAAATTGCTTTTTTTTCCAGTTTCCCAAATTAGTGATTTAGAAATCAAATACCCTCGTGCTACTGTGTTCTCTGAACCTTTCCCTTACACTAAAAGAGAAAAAACACTGATTGGATTGTGAATCTACGGTATTAAATTAACTCTGCTTCCACTGAGATGATTAGATATCCTCATATAGCATTAATATGAATTTTGGAGAGGGGTGGGTTATTTGTAGATTATTCACTTCCCTGGTACATATCCAGTTTGTTGATTCTTTAAAAAAAATATTAAAATGAAATCATGTTCACTGGCTGAGTTATTTGATTAACTGTCAACAAACTTCTAGAAGTATATGGAAGGTTTTCAAAGCAGAAAAATAAATGCACAAAAATGTAATGACTAACATTAATAACACGTTAAAGCAGTATCTTAAAATGTTTGAATTATGGACTGGAGATTTGTGCTGGCAAGTGAAGTAACACTGAACTTCTCACCAGGGATTCAGACTCTCAACTGCTCACCCGTTAAGTTTCTGTTAAACTGAGCTAAAAGTCAGGCTGCTATAAACTAATCTGATTTATTAGCATCTCTCTCACAAATCAAGATGGCACATAGTGACAATGATGACAAAGACTTGCATGTTGATAACTGTTATTCAAAGATATGTTTTCTCTCTGTGCAGAGCAGAAGCAGTCATAGAAACTGAAAAAAGGAACAATATAGAAAGGACTGAGAACTACCCGTACAGGAAATTGGTTTTGGAGGATAGCTTCACCTGACAAGAACAGATGACACCTGCTTAGTTCTCAGTGGAAAGTGATTCTCTCCCTACAAGCCTTTATGTTTGGAGGGAAATATTCCTTCCTATCCAACCATATTTATATCTGTTACTAAGATTCTCCATAGATAAGCATTTAATTTCATTAAAAGACAGAATATTAATAGTGACCAATTAAGTGTCCATATTTTTTCATTAATCCTAACATGGATTTTACCAATGACTCTAGAGGCAGAAAGAAAACAAGAAAAATACCTGTGGCACCTTAGAGACTAACAAATTTATTTCAGCATAAGCTTTCGTGGGTTAAGAACCCACTTCATCGGATGCATGGAATGGAACATGCAGTGAACAGATATTTATACATTCAAAGATACATGAGAAGGTGGAGGTGTCTATACCAATGTTAAGAGGCTAATTAATTGAAAGGAACTGTTATCAGTAGAAACTTTTGAAGTGATAATCAACAGGGGCTGTTCCAGACAGTTGACACAAAGGTGTTAAGGGGGAAATAAATTCAATTAACATAATGACCGAGCCATCCATGGTCAATATTCAAGCCTAAGGTAATGGTATCTAGTTTGCATATTAATTTCAATTCCGCAGTTTCTCTTTGGATCCTGTTTTTGAAGTTATTTTGTTGCAAAATTGCAACTTTTATATCTGTCATTGAGTGATTAGGGAGGTTGAAGTGTTCACCCACTGGCTTTTGAATGTGATGATTCCTGATGTCAGATTTGTGTCCGTTTATTCTTTTGCGTAGAGACTGTCCAGTTTGGCCAATGTACATGGCAGAGGGGCATTGCTGGCACATGATGGCATATATCACATTGGTAGATGTGCAGGTGAACGAGCCCCTGATGGTGTGGCTGATGTGATTAGGTCCAATGATGGTGTCACGTGAATAGATATGTGGACAGAGTTGGCATCGGGCTTTGTTGCAAGGATAGGTTCCTGGGATAGTGTTTTTGTTGTATGGTGTGTGGTTGCTGGTGAGTATTTGCTTCAGGTTGGGGGGCTGTCTGTAAGTGAGGACTGGTCTGTTTCCCAAGATCTGTGAGAGTGAGGGATCATCTTTCAGGATAGGTTGTAGATCTTTGATGATGCGCTGGAGAGGTTTTAGTTGGGGGCTGAAGGTGACGGCTAGTGGCGTTCTGTTGTTTTCTTTGTTGGGCCTATCTTGTAGTAGGTGACTTCTGGGTACTCTTCTAGCTCTGTCAATCTGTTTTTTCACTTCAGCAGGTGGGTATTGTAGTTTTAAGAATGCTTGATAGAGATCTTGTAGGTGTGTGTCTCTGTCAGAGGGATTGGAGCAAATGCGGTTGTATCTTAGAGCTTGGCTGTAGACAATGGATCGTGTGGTGTGTTCAGGATGGAAGCTGGAGGCATGTACGTAAGTATAGCGGTTAGTAGGTTTCCGGTATAGGGTGGTGTTTATGTGACCATCACTTATTAGCACAGTAGTGTCTAGGAAATGGACTGCTTGTGTGGACTGGTCTAGGCTAAGGTTGATGGTGGGATGGAAATTGTTGAAATTGTGGTGGAATTCCTCAAGGGTTTCTTTTCCGTGGGTCCAGATGATGAAGATGTCATCAATGTAGCGCAAGTAGAGTAGGGGCATTAGGGAACGAGAGCTAAGGAAGCGTTGTTCTAGAGGCAGAGTCCCACATTTTTTAATCCTCTGACCAGTAAAGACCCTTTAGTATATTTAATGTAAAAAACAGCAGTTTTTTCTTGTTCCTCTTCAGGAAACCAACAAAAAAAACCCTATTAGCTTGTGGAGATGAATCATAACTAATGGGAAACGTGTGTGTATGTGTGTACCTTTAAAATACTTGGAATTCATTTAAGTGTAACATGCACTCTGAATTGCATGGGTTAATATTTGGTTTGGGAATCATTATAACATCCCCGTAATGTTTTTAATCCTTAAGTTGCTCAGGGCCGGTGCAAGGATATTTTGCGCCCTAGGCAAAAATTCCACCTTGCGCCACCCCTCCACACACACACATCGGTTCATTGAGGGGCAAATCCCAATGAGCCTTTATAGACCCCAGGGGCCAGCCTGCCCAAGGGCTGCTTCCCAGACCAGGTTCCTCCCTCCCCGCCCCCATCCAGTTCCTCCCACTTCCCACCCCCTGACTACCCCCCTCAGAACCCTCAACCTCCCGTGCTCCTTGTCCCCTGACTGCCCCCTCCTAGGACCCCTGCCCCTAACTGCCACCCAGAACACCCCCCCTACCTAAGCCTCCCTGTTCCTTGTCCCCTGACTGCCTCCTCCTGAGACCCCCCCCCATCCTAACTGCCCCCCTAGGATCCTACCCGTCCCCTGACTGCTCCAACCCTTATCCACACCCCTGCTCCCAGACAGACCCCTGGGACTCCCACGCCCCATCCAAGCACTCCCCACCCCCTGACAGCCCCCCCAGAACTCCCAACCCATCCAACCCCCCCCCGCTCCCTGCCCCTGACTGCCCCTATCCCTCTCCACCTCCCTGCCCCCTGACAGCCCCCCCAGAACTCCTGACCCTTCCAACCCTCCCCATTCCCTGTCCCGACTGCTCCGATCCCTCTCCACACCCCCGCCCCGACAGCCCCCCCAGAACTCCCAACCCATCCAACCCCCCCCCGCTCCCTGCCCGACTGCCCCTATCCCTCTCCACCTCCCTGCCCCCTGACAGCCCCCCCAGAACTCCTGACCCTTCCAACCCTCCCCATTCCCTGTCCCGACTGCTCCGATCCCTCTCCACACCCCCGCCCCGACAGCCCCCCCAGAACTCCCAACCCATCCAACCCCCCCCCGCTCCCTGCCCGACTGCCCCTATCCCTCTCCACCTCCCTGCCCCCTGACAGCCCCCCCAGAACTCCTGACCCTTCCAACCCTCCCCATTCCCTGTCCCGACTGCTCCGATCCCTCTCCACACCCCCGCCCCGACAGCCCCCCCAGAACTCCCAACCCATCCAACCCCCCCCCGCTCCCTGCCCGACTGCCCCTATCCCTCTCCACCTCCCTGCCCCCTGACAGCCCCCCCAGAACTCCTGACCCTTCCAACCCTCCCCATTCCCTGTCCCGACTGCTCCGATCCCTCTCCACACCCCCGCCCCGACAGCCCCCCCAGAACTCCCGACCCATCCAACCCCCCCCGCTCCCTGCCCCTGACTGCTCCTATCCCTCTCCACCTCCCTGCCCCCTGACAGCCCCCCCAGAACTCCTGACCCTTCCAACCCTCCCCCTGTTCCCTGACTGCCCCCCGGGACTCCCCTTACCATGCCCAGGCCGCTGAAGCCTCTGGCTCCACGTGGAGGCAACATGCTGCCGTGTGCACAGCCCCTCCCCCTCAGAGTGCTGAGGCAACAGCGACTCACACTCTGTCCTGGGAGCCGCAGAACCCGAGAACGGTGAGGGGGGAGCTGGGGGCACACCTGCCTGGGCAGTGGCCCGGCACCCCCCCCCGGGGGGGGTCCTGCACTGGATGCATGCGGGCGGCGGTCCCCATGTGCCCCCCGGCTCCTCCCTTGCCGCGCTCGGGCTCTGTGGCTCCCGGGAGTGTGAGCCGCCATCGCTGCCCCTCCTGGGGGGCCGCAGAGCCTGAGCGCAGCGAGAGGGAAGCTGGGGGGGCGTATGGGGGCCAGCATCCGCATGCATGTGCTGCAGCCTGCAGGAGCCCCCGGGGGGGCATCGGGCTGCAGCATGGGAATGAGGAGGGGCGGGGGGGCGCCGCTGCTTCCCGCTAGCGGCGCTGCCGTCTTTGCAGGGCTGCTTTTCCCCCCTGCACCGCACCGGCTTCTCCATGACTCGGGCTCGATGCCCCCAACCACTTGGCGCCATAGGCGACTGCCTAGTTTACCTAGTGGTTGCACCGGCCCTGAAGTTACTGGTATGTACTCTAAATATTTTTACATTGTTTTTGATCTTGAACACACACACACTCTAATTGTGGGGTGATCATAGGAGAACATTAGTTTTTCTGGGATATTTGCAACAATAGTAGGTAAAAAACAATGTACACAGAAATGTAGCTTTTTAAATGGATACATCCTTTTAAAAAACTAGGAATAAAGAGGGATAAAACAGATTTACAGATGATGGCTAATTCTCTTTAAATTGTTCGCATCTGACCCACCTTTGTCAAATGCTGAGTACATCCTGTGCATAAGTGCCATCAGCTTCCACTTGGCTTTAAATAGCAGGCACTGCACTTTTCAACCTGGCCACATTACTTTGAGTGCCAGGGGGAGAGACCAGGACCCTTGTCCCTGGAAAGGGCTAGGGAGCCAGGTATCTTCTGTTTCCCCCCCGCCACCCCAGACCTGAACAGAAGGCCACCAGTGCTGGGTGGAAGAAGGAGGCTGTGTGTTGTTCTGTTTCTGGTCTCAGCCATCTAAGAAATAAGGGGGAAACAGGCCTACTCAGGGATGGGTGGGGGGAGTCCAGAGAAGCTGCTGATCTTTATTCCTTCAAGGAATCAGTGTAGGAGGAACCATCAGGGGCTGTTGCAGCTGCTTCTCCAATTGCTAAGGAGAAGAGTTCAGGTAGAGTGAATGGGGCATCCTTACAGACCAGACAGTATAACACCAGCAGCTGCATTCCCACCCGTAGCTAAAGCAGCAGTTAAACTCAGCTACATTTAAATTAAAGCTTAGCTACTGCAGAAGTTGATGGTGTTGGTCACCCTTGCTCAGGACAGTTTCCTTCTGGCTAAACGTGAGTGGGCTTGGGGGATTCTGAAAAGCTAATTATACAATTATGGACCGAACATTTTCTCCCAAGGAAACAAGCAGCTTTGTGCACCAAATAGCCTCACAAGGGATGAGTCACAAAACAGTAAGAATCTTCTCTGCCTCAATCTTGACCCATTTTAGAAGTCTTATATAAGGTCTTGAAATCTTCAGCTGTTTTGTCACATCCAGTCCCTGGCGAGGACCAGCAATCTCATGAGAAAACCCATAGTTATAATATTTCCAGACAAATATAGCAAACTAAAGAGCTTCATACACAATTTAACTAAGTCTACAAACTTCTGTACCACTCCTGAACTCAACTTTCTACGGCTTGTTCATCAACAGTTCCAAGGTGATCATCCAGGCAGATATCAAGCATGAATGAATTTGCCTTGCTTTTAAAATTTGATCCCCATCATGCATATTTAGACCTTATGACAGTCTATTTTCAATTGTGAAGCTGCTACTGCTTTAATTGAAACTTGTTGTGACTCCTATAATTTATTAGTTTCATGATTCATAGAATCATAGAAGATTAGGGTTGGAAGAGACGTCAGGAGGTCATCTAGTCCAAGCCCCTGCTCAAAGCAGGATCAATCCCAACTAAGTCATCCATCGACAGCAAGTCTCTGGTTAACTGCGATTTCTATTAATACTTTAAATGGGAAATCTGGAAAATATTCAAATTTTCTTATTTGTGCATTCTAAAAGGATTTAAATTAATTCTGATATGGAATGAAACCTCACTGCAAAGAAACACTTCAAAACAGAATTCAATTATCAGCTTAAAACCTAGTTTTAAATCTTTGTATTGTGCATTTTTATTCCTACTCTGGCCTATAAAGCTTTGGAATAGACCCATCAAAATGGCACATGAATAAATGTAGGTATTCTAGGCTCACAAAGAAGTAGTAGAAACCTCCAGATACAATCTACATTTTGAAAAAAACAGAGTCTGTTCTCACAACTTCCATATCCCAGAAGTACTAAAAACAAGTCAAATATTTGCATACCATTTGGGGTATTTGTTCATCTACTTTTCCAATTTAAAAGACCTTTTTTTCCTTTGAAGAACACAGATATCCCCGTTTCTCAGTGTTACTTTCCATTATGGAGGATACAATGCTTAGGTCTTTTCAGTATTATCTTATAAATCTTAGTTTAACTTGTGTGACAAGGGTGTAGATTGTTTCTAAGCCAAATGCCAGAAATACCTTCATCTATTGCAGAATGGAGGTCAGAGCTGTCCCTTTTCATTGAAGCAGAGAAAGTTGTAGCCATTCACAGGTGAGGCAAACTTTCTGGAAAAGAAAAAGAACTGGGAAACATATTGTAATAACCTGTTATCTGGACAATGTTAAAAAGTCTAAGGATGACATGAGTAATTAAGAAATGATAAGAACACTGCAGCCCCAGAATTTTCACCCACTTTAAGGAAACAAATGCAAACAGAATCTTGAAGGTTATGAAATGTTTAGATTTCCCCGCCAATATCTGGCCAATGCCAGAACCAAAACTGCTAAAATATCACAGTAAAGGCACATGATATTTCCTGCCAGGAGTGGAAATGTTCAAATAATAAAAACAATGTATTCATAAATAATTTATTCAACAAAAATGCCAAAATTCATTGAACAAATTATTCACAATAAGTAATTCACCAGCTCTACTCAGAAGATGAGTTCTGATAGGCTTTGGATAAACAGCCACATTTTGGACGGTTATCCAAGCAAAGCCTGAATTTTGCAATTTCAGGTTATCATTACTAAATGAGACTTTAAACAAACGGAAGTTTTCATCAGATATGGTACTGAGCTGCAAAATCTGGCGACAGATTTCAAACCTCACAAAACTGTGGTGGGATCAGATTTAAGGTTTGGAGTTCAGGACGTATCCATATAACCTTTGCTAGGAGTGCATGGGTCTATGTCCCTGTTATGTGGCTGGTCTACTGTCCTATTGGGTTCCGGGAAGTGAGCGGGCAGAAGCCTGCTCCTGTCCTGAGGGGCTGAAAACAGCCCAGGAGAGGGCTGTTTATGGAGCAAGCAGCCCCAGGCTCAGTGGGAAGGCAGGCTCAGCTGGCCCTTATAAGTGGTCAGTGAGCCAAGAGCAGAGACAGTCTCTCTCTGCTGTTAGAGGGAGAAGGGCTTGGCTGCAGGGACCAGAGCAGGTACCTAGGGTGGAGCAGGGCTAGGGAAGGCCAGAGGATCTGGGGCGCTCCGGCCTGAGAGAACCCCAGGCTGTGGCCTAGGGTTAGGCCCCACTAGGTACTGGGGTTGCGGGGGCAGCCCCCAGGTAGGCTGAGGCAGCAGGTCCAAACCCCCTTTGCCTGTGATGAGTGGCTTATACTGCAGTCTGCCCCAGGGCACAGGGGCTAGCTGGTGACTGGCAGTAGCCTATGACTGAGGCAAGGTGGGGATAGTGGGTTGGGGTTCCCCTGCGGAGGGGAGACCCAGATCTGGGGGTATTGCCAGGGGGCAACACCGGGTCCTGGGAGGGACATGGGCCAGAGTGGTCAGGCGGATCACTGGCCTGCAGAGGGTGCTCCAGAGGCTGGTGAGCTAATTCCCTGGAGAAACCAGCAGGAGGCGCCACAGAGGTGAGTCCAACCCTGGCGCATCCACATAAAAGAATAAAATTCCACTAGGGCTGCTAACTAAGGGAGTTCCTCCTTTAGCTTGAGTGACCAAATTGTTATGCTTTTAAGCACTGAAGGTTTTAGGCTTATACCCTGCAAATAATCTAGGAAGGGGGTAGTTACATCCTGGCTTATTGCTCATATGGGGCTATGTTTTCAAAAGATGCCTCCATTTGTACACTGCTATTTTTGCACAAACACTCTTCAGTCATTAACACCTGCACACACAGGTGATGGGTTTCTGTGTACAAATTCTATCAACTGCATGCAAAAGTGTTATTTCTCAAAAAATGCACATGAAGGGCTTGCATACACAAAGCTGTGCATGATAGGGTTGGGCATTTGGCTGGTCCAAAAATTGATCAATTGATCGGTTAAGTATTGGTCATATTTTAAAGGCCATTATTTTAGTGGAACAGTAAAAACTTTAATAAAAAGTAAGACTTTGTGGTCTCCAAATGTTTAACTTCAGATACTTATGCCTAGTTACAAAAAACAGGTTACTTAACAGTTATTTTAACTCAGAAAAATGTGAAACAATGACATGAAGTTCTAAAAAATGAAAGAATAATACCTTTTTTTTAGCAATGTTGGGTTAGCATTTGAATGTGAACGTTATTCAAGACTGAAGTTTCCAAAAAAAATAAAACAAATTGAAAAATAAAAAACCCACACACATAGCAACTTAAAAAGGAAAAAGTCATTTTAAAAACATTTATGTGAGACAGGCAGCAGGCCCACTCTTCAAGCATCTTGCTTTTCGTTATCTTCTGTTTCTTTATCAGCTTCAACTGCTTCATTTATATCACTTCCATCATCATCAAATTCATCAGGATCTTTTTCATCATCATCCGATGAATATTAAGTCAATTCTTCATTGGCCATTTTCTTCTCAAAACTTAAATTGTGATACATGGTCACCAGCTTCCCATTGGTCTTTAATCTATTTCTGGTTTTTGAATGGAGGATTCCCCAAACTGACCAATTTCATTCTGCACATGGAGTATTAGCTGAAATTGTTAAAAGAATTTCTACCATTTAGGTAGAGTGCAAAGGGGGGCATATTTATGAAGGGAATATTTGTTGAGAAGGGAGAAATGGGTATTTATTTATATGGCATTTAATGTATGTTTGTTTTGTTGAGGATGGGAGAAGTGTTGGTGGGGTTTAATAACTGATATTTTTGTCTGACAGAGAGAGGCTTACTGGGTATGTGTATTTTCTCATTGGGTTGAGGGAGAGGTGTAATGACTGTGAACCCTCTTCTCCCTCCCCTGTGAATTAATTTCTGTATGTTTATCTAGTCAGTTTAGATTGTATACTCTTTGAGGCAGCAACCTTGTCTTTTAACTTGTTTAAGGTGCTTTTTGAGCTGCCATATAGATTGATGACCTGATATATACATACATATAAAGGGGAATTACACAAAAACAAGGAGGCTAATTAAACTGAAATTAAAAGGAACAGTCACAAGAGGGAAATGCCTGCAAGCTGCATGGAAACTTTTTAGAAACACCATAATAGAGGCTGTGGTGGGGTGGTACCCCGCTCAGGCCCTGAGGGGCTTGAAACAGCCCAGGAGAGGGCTGTAGCTGGAGCAAGCAGAAGGTAGGCTCAGCTGGGGCCAAGCCCCAATTAAGGCTCAGCTGGCCCTTATAAGTGGGCAGTGAGCCAGGAGCAAAGAGTCTTGCTCTGCTTTCAGAGAGAGAAGGGCCTGGCTGCAGGGACCTAAGCAGGTACCTAGAGTGGAGCAGGGCTAGGGAAAGGCCAGAGGAGCTAGGGAGCTCTGGCCTAGGAAAACCCCAGGCTGTGGCCTGGTAAGGCCAGACTAGGTACTGGGGTTGCAGGGGGCACCCCACGGGTAGGCTGAGGCAGCAGGTCCAAACCCCCTTTGCCTGTGATGAGTGGCTTATACTGCAGTCTGCCCCAGGGTGCGGGGGCTAGCTGGTGACTGGCAGTAGCCTATGACTGAGGCGAGGTGGGGATAGTGGGTTGGGGGTTCCCCTGGGGAGTGGAGACCCAGATCTTTAGGGTACTGCCAGGTGGCAGCACCCTCGTTAAAGGGGCACCGGGGTCCTGGGAGGGACACGGGGCCAGAGTGGTCAGGCAGATCACCGGCCTGTAGAGGGCATTCCAGAGGCTGGTGAGCTAATTCCCTGGAGTGACCAGCAGGAGGCGCTGCAGGGGCGAGTCCAACCCAGTTACAGAGGCTCAAAGTATATGTATACCCCAAATTAAAAAAAACAGTACAAGGACCAACATAATGCCACTATGGCTAAACAATAGAGTAAAAGGGATGGTTGGAGACAAACAAACAAAACTTGTCCCCTATAACCAGTTCTTCTATGAGGTCCTCACTGCTCACCAATACCAAATCTAAAATGGCATCACCTCTTGTTGGCTTGGTGACTATTTGATGAAGAAATCTGTTAGCTATTACATCCAGGAGCCCTACCCTTATTAGAAGCACTTGTCCTCCAATCTATGTCTGGGAAATTAAAGTCTCCCATAAATCACATTTCCCAATATTATTTATTTCATTAGAAACATTAAAGCAGCATCTGCCCATATCCAAATTGGATCCTAGGGTTCTGTAGCATACCCCAAGCACTATCCCAGATTCTGTTTTAAGCATTCCATTACTTCTAATTTCTTTAGTCTACCTCATCATTAATATACAATGCTACTCCACCACCTTTACTTCTCTTTCCTGAACAGCACATATCTTTCAATACCTGTACTCCAGTCATGATTACTATTCCACCATGTTTCTGTTATCCCTATAATATCTGATTTCACTTCCTGCACCAGTAGTTCTAGTGCCTCCATTTTGTTATCCAGGCTCCTTCCATTGGTGTACAAACATCTTAGTTGCTCCTGTTTGGTTTCACCCAGATTTCTCATCCAATTAGGTACAGTCATTCTACTGCCAGTATCACCTATGTAACTGTTAGCATCACTAGTATTGGCATATCTTTCTTCTTAATGTTAATTCCACTACTGTTCCTTTCTCCATTGCTGTATTCTTTCTTGCTTGCTTTTCTTCCCGGCCAATATTAGAATCAGGTGTGAATATTATATAAGCATCTTCAACCATCTTCAAGGTTTAAAACAAACATAAGGAAGTACTTCTTCATACAACACAGAATCAGCCTGTGGAACTCATTGCCCGGGGATGTTGTGAAAGCCAAAAGTATAACTGTGTTAAAAAAAGAAAAGTTCATGGAGGATCAGTCCATCAATGGCTATTAGCCAAGATGCTCGGGGACACACCTATGCTCTGTGTCCCCCAAAACCTCTGCCTGCCAGAAGCTGGTACTGGACAACAGGGGATAGTTCACTTGATAAATTGCCCTGCTGTGTTCAATCAAGCATCTGGCACCCACCACTGTCAGAAGATAGGACACTGGGCTAGATAAAACGTTGATCTGATTCAGTATAGCCATTCTTATGTTCTTACAATGTTTGGATGGAATTTTCTAGAACAATCAAGATGCTCAACTTTCATTTAGTTCTTCTTTTTCCCAGCAGCTAGCATTAGCGAGTGGTAAAGTGAATGATCAAGACATTTAAATAGTCTTGCTAACAGATAGGCCACTGTCTATATCATCAGGACATTCTTACTGGAATATATGACAGTATTTGACAATGGTCAAATAATAGATGGTCAATTGACCCATCAATTTACATTATTTGATTGGTCAAGTGATCAGTATGTCACACCTAGTGCACAAATAACTAGAGGCCAGGTTGAAGCTTCTGTGAAAATGTGACATTTATAGCAATATATAACATGACCTGACCTCTTTTTATACTTAGGTATAAATCATCACTTTAGGTTCAGTCTTGAAGTTTCCTGATTATTATTTTTTTAGGTTATAAAAGGATGTTAAGGAAAATATGCCTGTGATAGGGTATATTACCCACCAAGAGCCTGGAACTATCAGGAAAGAGGCAAGTTTAGGAAACCATGCTAGGACCTATACTGGTGAACAAGGGTTAATGTAAGGGAACAAAATCAGAAAAGGAGCAAAATAGACAAGGACAGCATCGCTGTCTGTTGAGACTGACTGGAGACAGCACAACAGCTACTTGTGGAAAGCAGGTTGCCTGGAGAGAGGAGCCTCAGGGTTATTTTTACTTTAACCCTGAACCCGGATCTATACTAGAAACTTACACTGGTATAACTACGTCGCTTGGTGTGTGAAAAATCCACACTCCTGAGCGATGTAGTTATACCAATCTAACCCCCAGTGTAGACAGCTCTATGTTGCTAGGAGAGCTTCTCTCATCAACATAGCTACCGCCTCTCAGTCGCAGAGGTGGATTAATTATGCCGACGAGATAAGCTTGTGTAGATTGCCCTGAGTAAAGGGAGTTTGGAACTCCTGTTTTCACTGACCCTGAAGAAAGAGGAAATATGACTTATTTTGCATTAACCTTGACTCAAGGGAATTTGGGAGTCCTGACTCTGAAGACAGGGAACCAGGAAGATCTGGTTAGACCCTGAGAGCTTGACCTATGGGAGTCTATTTTAAATTCTGAATAGACTGGGTTAAGTTTCCCTCTGAAACTTGTTTTTATGTTGCTCTCTTCATTTGCCTAGGTCCTTTTCGGTCAAAGGACCATCTGTTCTCAATTTCTATATCCTTTACACCATGGAATTATACACCGTTTTCTTCACGTAGTTTTTGTTACAATTTCATG
Source organism: Macrochelys suwanniensis (assembly GCA_033296515.1). Classification (NCBI taxonomy): domain Eukaryota; kingdom Metazoa; phylum Chordata; order Testudines; family Chelydridae; genus Macrochelys; species Macrochelys suwanniensis. Next base: position 48,322,606 of record CM065780.1, read on the forward strand.
TTTACTATTTGTAGAAAAAATACTGCACCAGCAAAGGGAAATTTTAAAAAAAGAAATAATTCTTCATATACATAATTACAGATTACCTTCTTTGTTGAACAATCCATTTTTCATTCCCTCACACTGCTTGAAAACTGTCCACAGCAATGTCATTTAACAGAAGTTTCTATTTGCATGAAAACTCTGAAATAAAATCTAAAGAACAGAAAATTAATGCCTCTCTAGAGCTGTGCAAACAAAATACACTGTATCCAAACTAAAATATAGAACTTTGAAAATGTCAGGTGCACAGAAAAAGATAACAGTTCTAATAAGATCAGATCTAACGGATAGTATTATATCCTTCCTTCTTCACAGGTTGTTTAGTTAAAAGTTTAGTAAAAAAAAAATAAGGAAAAAGAAAACTTTAAAGAAGGCCAAGCAAGGGCAAATCAGCTCTATACACACCTCATTAAGCACTCAGATCCAAGTGTTATATCAGCCTAAAAACACTACATTGTACAAGACGTATATGAAAAAAAACACAAATCAAAGTGTCTATGTCAGCTTCCCTTTCAAACTCTACCAACTGATTCTCCATTTTAATCTTCCTTGGCAATCAGCTGGCAGAGTTGTTATCTGTCTTATTATTAGGGATGGGCAAACTTGTCTTGCCTAATGTTGAACCCACTCAAACATCATGGGTTCAGAACGCAAACCTACAGTCGGGTGTTTTAGATAATAATGAGGACCGACTTCAGGTAACACAATACCATTCCCTTGTTCACACTCTAGGAATATTTTCTCACTAAATAAATTGGCTTTTGACAGTGACTCCAGACACAGAAATGTGCTGTTTTATAAAAAATGAAAAGCAAGACTCTTTTTTAAGTTATCAATTTGGTATTTCTCAACATGTGATGGATACAGTTGTGGTCTGGAATAAAATTTTAGAGTGAGAGAACTCTAAATAAGTTGAATTTTATTGAAGAAAAGGAGGTTGATCAGCAATGTCACTAACCAATAAATACCAGGTAATGGAACATGCACATCCAGACTCTCACTCTCATACATGGCAATGAGACAACACCACAAGTTGAATTGAAGAGGAATCCCAGTGGTTTGACCCAGCTGGATGTAAAGGTGTCCGCACAAAGAACAAAGGGAAAAGTCTCAGCTAATAGAATACCTTTGGCATATAGATGGAGTGAGACGCCTTTGATTAGAGTCTAGATACTGATGTAATTTATGTCCTCAGCCCAATCACTACACACCACTATAGCCAGCTATAATTTAAAATAAAAAAACAACAACAAATACATCTACCATGACACACAGAATCTGAGGTGACAAGATCATGGATGCAGCAAGAATAGAATCAGCAGCTGTTTATTCAGGCAGGTCATACCATTGCCTCTTCCTTGCATTCTCCATGTCCCCATCAGATGGAGGAGAAGGCTAGTATCTGCACAGAGGCATTGGCATGTAAAGGGCTCCCCTGACTCTCCAGTGCAGTAGTGCCAGAGGAGTTAAGTGTCCCTGTGCTGACATACAGGAATATCAAGGGCTCCCCATGGTTCAACTGCCTCAGGGTCCTGGAGAGCCAAGAAAGCAGCACCGAAGGAGTGAGTGTCTCTCTTCTGAGATGCTAGCACATCAAGGGCTCCACGCAGCACTGCTGCCTTGGTACACAAGGGAGAAGAGGCAGCAGTGTCAGGGGAGCTCTTTAAGTGCCAAAGCCCTGGCATACAAGCACTGGGCACCCCCACGGCCCCCAAGGCTTCCTGCACAACACTAGTCCTCACCATCCAGATCCTCCCGACTCCCACATTTCCAAATTACTCCTTCAGTTCCCCCAACGATGCCCACTTATCCCTTTCCACAGTCAGTTCACTTGCTGCTGCTGTATATGGAGTGAGGCAGAGGTGGCATCTGGGGAGTAGGAATGTAGGTGGATATGTGGGGGTGAGTGGGGTCATAAGGCTGTGAGGGTGTGCACAAATGCATGGGCATGTAAGGAGGGAGCAGACAAAAGCAAGTCTGTGCTAAGAGAGGGTGGGAAAGAAGTGAGGCTTAAAATGTAAGGAGCCTGGGAACAAAGAGGAAAGGAGGTCTACTCTGATGTAACACCTATGGGGGCATTGGAGGTGGGGCAGGGCTCTACTGGGGAACATGAGCGAGGAGGCAACTCTATGAAAGGTCAAGGAGGGAAATATAAATTTGGAGTCCATGAAAGTCATAGATTAATAAATTTCACAGCCAGAGGACCGTTATGATAATCTAATCTGACATCCTGTATAAATAACAAAGGCCAAAAAAACGCATTCAAAAAATTCTACATAAAGCCTTCTGTTTGAGCTATAACACTTCTTCAATTGATGGAGCATCCATCACATCCCTAGATATGTTGTTCTAATGATTAACCTCACTGTTAAAAATGTGCACCTTATTTCTACTCTGAATTTATCTAGCATCAACCCCCAACCTTTGGATCTCAATATGCATGTTTTGGCTAAATTAACAAGCTGTCTACTATCAGAAATTTCTTCCTTGTGTAGGTACATGTAGACAATGACCAAGTCACCTCAACCTTTTCTTGGATAAACTAAATAGACTGAGCTTTTTAAGTCTCTCACTAAGTCATGTTTTCAAATCATTTTCTGAACCCTTTCCAGTTTTTCAATGTCCTTTTCAAAGTGTGGAAACAAGAACTATATACAGTATTCCAGGCCCTGTCTGACTAATGTTGCATACACAGGTAATATCATCTCCCTGATATTCTCCTGCCTATTTGTCCTCTAGGCTACAGCATCATACTAGGAGCTCATGTCCAACTGATTACTTATTGTGACTCCGGATTTTTTTTCAGTGTTACTGCATTCCAGGATTTCGTCACCCTTCTTTTTTTACTACATTCTTTATTCCAAGATACATGACTTTGTATGTAGGCATATTAAACTCACATTAGTCAAATAAGACCACTTTACCATGAAATCAGGATTGGTTTATATAACTGACCTGTCCGCATCATGATTTACCACTGCACCTATTTTTGGTATCATCTTCAAATTTTGGCAGTAATGATTTGATTTTTTTTCACATCATCGATAAAGATTTTGAACAGCATTGGGCCGAGAAATATACAGTATACATTCTCAGAATCCACTAGGAACACTCCCATTAGTTGATGATTCCCCATTTATAATTCCATTTTGAAATCTATCAGTTAACCAGTATTTACTATCATATACACTGATTTTGTATAGTTTTAATTTTTTATCAGAATGGGCCTTACAGAAGGCTAAGTATATTATATTATGTTGCTACGAGTAACTGTATCAACTAAAGTTATGATCTCATCGAAAAACAATATCAGGTCTGTTGATAGTCATTAAATTTGATATGATACAATCAGTACAAAATTAAAGTATCCCATATCAGCCTTCTTATGATTTTTCATAAGATTGATATCAGGCTAACTGGCTTATAGTTACTTAATAATCCCAGTTAATATTACATCAATGTTTTAAAATGGTAACTTTTTTTCAGTTCTCTGGACATGGAAGCTCTGCAGGTGGTATTTAGGGAATTTAATTCATATCAGCATTGATAACTGTCCATGTGAACTGTCAACATTGATACACATTCATTTAAAAAACTAAAAAATCCCATACAAATGTGAATCAAGATGGCTACACTGCATATCCCCGCAACACAAAGTGCAAATGTCAGGGAATAAACAGTTCAGTCACACATTGTCCCATCTACATCTCACTCAGAATTTCTCCTCAATCTCAACCACCTCCTTTCCACCACCTACAGCCCACATAGCTCCACCCCCATGGTAAACAAGATGAATCCTTAACTTTATTGCTTATATATTCATGTGTTCTGATTATTAATATAGTTAGTGTGGCTTTCAATATGTGGATTTGTATTGATGGGTAAGTAATGAAGTAAAAATCCTAAATGAATCAAACTATACCATAGAATCTCTATGGATAGAAATTCCATGCTCTAATAATAAGAATATAATGGTAGGGATATATTACCAACCATCTGACCAGGATGGTGATAGTGACTGTGAAATGCTCAGGTTGATTATAGAGGCTATTAAAATAAAAAACTCAATAATAATAATGTGGGATTTCAATTATCCCCATATTGACTGGGTACATGTCACCTCAGGATGGGATGCAGAGATAAAGTTTCTTGACACCTTAACTGACTGCTTCTTGGAGCAGCTGCTCCTGGAACCCACCAGAGGTTTAGTCCTAAGTGGAGCAGAGGATCTAGTCCAAGAGGTGAATACAGCTGGACTGCTTAATGACCATAATATAATTAAATTTAATATCTCTGTGGCAGGAAAAACACCACAGCAGCCCAGAACTGTAGCATTTAATTTCAGAAAGGGGAACTATGCAAAAATGAGGAGGTTAGTTAAACAGAAATTAAAGGATAGTGCCAAAAGTGAAATCTCTGCAAGCTGCATGGAAACTTTTTAAAGACACCGTAATAGAGGCTCAACTTAAATGTATACCCCAAATTAAAAAACATAGTAAGAGAACCAAAAAAGAGCCACTGTGGCTAAACAAAGTAAAAGAGGCAGTGAGAGTCAAAAAGGCATCCTTTAAAAAGTAGAAGTTAAATCCTAGTGAGGAAAATAGAAAGGAGCATAAACACTGGCAAATGAAGTGTAAAAATACAATTAGGAAGGCCAAAAAAGAATTTGAGGAACAGTTAGCCAAAGACTCAAAAAGTAATAGCAATTTTTTTTAAAGTACATCAGAAGCAGGAAGCCTACTAAACAACCAGTGGGGCCACTGGACGATCAAGGTGCTAAAGGAGCACTCAAGGATGATAAGGTCATTGCAGAGAAACTAAATGAATTCTTTGCATCGGTCTTCATGGCTGAGGATGTGAGGGAGATTCCCAAACCTGAGCCATTCTTTTTAGGTGACAGATCTGAGGAATTGTCCCAGATTGAGGTATCATTAGAGGAGGTTTTGGAACAAATTGGTAAATTAAACAGCAATAAGTCACCAGGACCAGATGGTATTTACCCAAGAGGAACTCAAATGTGAAATTGCAGAACTACTAACTGTAGTCTGTAACCTATAATTTAAATCTGCTTCTGTACCAGATGACTGGAGGATAGCTAATGTGATGCCAATTTTTTAAAAGGGCTCCAGAGGTGATCCCAGCAATTACAGGCCTGTAAGCCTGACTTCAGTACTGGGCAAAGGACTGGTTGAAACTATAATAAAGAACAATATTGTCAGACATATAGATGAATATAATTTGTTGAGGAAAAGACAAAAAAACAAAGTTTTAGTAAAGGGAAATCATGCCTCGCCAATCTACTAGAATTCTTTGAGGGGGTCAACAAGCAGGTGGACCAAGGGGATCCAGTGGATATAGTGTACTTAGATTTTCAGAAAACCTTTGACAAGGTTCCTCACCAAAGGCTGTTATGCAAAGTAAGCTGCCACAGGATAAGAGGGAAGGTGCTCTCATGGATTGGTAACTGGTTAAAAGATAGGAAACAAAGGGTAGGAATAAATGGTCAGTTTTCAGAATGGAGAGAGGTAAATAGTGGTGTCCCCCCAGGGGGACCAGTCCTATTCAACATATTCATAAATGATCTGGAAAAAGGGGTAAATAGTGAGGTGGCAAAATTTGCAGATGATACAAAATTACTAAAGATAGTTAAGACCCAGTGTGACAAAGTTCCTCCTCTACCTCGGTGGGTCCTGCGCTTATTGGCGGATTTTTGTTTGCCTCAGAGATCTTCCCCTCTGGTAGAACCCACAGTCCAGATCAACTCCTCCTGTGTCTGATAAGGAGTTGTGAGTTGTGGGGGGAACCCGGGCCCGCCCTCTACTCCGGGTTCCAGTCCAGAGCCCTGTGGATTGCAGCTGTTTAGAGTGCCTCCTGGAACAACTGCACAACAGCTACAACTCCTTGGGCTACTTCCCCATGGACTCCTCCCAACACCTTCTTTATCCTCACCACAGGATCTTCCAGCAGTACGTCCTCTTATTCTCAGCTCCTAGTGCCTCTTGCTCCCAGCTTCTCACACGCAACCTCCTTCCACAGCTCCTCCCCTCTCACTGACTAACTGGGAGGCTTTTAACTAGTTCCAGCCAGTCCTTGATTGGCTTCAGGTGTCCCAATCAACCTCCCTGCCTTCTGGAAAGTTCTTAATTGGCCACCAGGTGTCTTGATTAACCTGGAGCAACTGCCATAAGGCATCAGGGATTTGTTTAGCCTGGGGCTAACATACTGGTTCCTTACCACTTTCCTATAGCCCTCTGGCCTTGCCCCATCACATATCCCCCGCCTCTGCTCAACACCATAGAGTTGGGCAACTTGGGATGCCAGGCAGTGTGCTTTTGATAGACCATCAGCGTTGCCATGGTGGCATCCAGCCCTGTGCCGTATGCGGAACTGGAACGGTTGGAGGGATAAGAACCACCTGGTGACCCTTGCATTCTTTTCCTTATTCCACTGCATCCACTGGAGGGGTGCATGGTCCGTCACAAGAGTAAATCGCCGGCCCAAGAGGTAATAACGTAGGGTCTCCATAGCCCATTTGACAGCAAGGCATTCTCTCTCAACTACTGCGTATTTCTGTTCTCTTGGGAGAAGCTTTCTGCTTAGGTAGAGGATCGGGTGTTCCTCTTCTCCCACCATTTGCGACAGAACCGCCCCCAACCCCACCTCAGAAGCGTCTGTTTGTAAAATAAATTCCTTGTTAAAGTGCGGAGCTATGAGTACGGGGTCATTACAAAGGGCCGTCCGAAGGTCTGTGAATGCCCCCTCTGCTGCGTCGGTCCACTTCACCATGTCTGGACCTCGGGCTTTGACCAGGTCCGTTAGAGGACTAGCCCTAGTAGCGAAGTGGGGAATAAAATGTCGGTAGTAGCCTACTACACTAGGAACGCGTGGACCTGCTTCTTTCGGGTCGGCCGGGGCCAGTTTTGAATCGCCTCTAGCTTATTCATTTGGGGCTTCACTATGCCCCTTCCTACAATATATCCCAGGTACCTAGCCTCTGCTAGCCCTATGGCACATTTAGCGGGATTAGCAGTAAGGCCAGCCCGCCTTAAGGTGCGCAATACTGCCTCAACTTTCTCCAAGTGGGTTCCCCAGTCTGGCGTATGGATAACAACATCATCTAGGTATGCAGCTGCATAACTAGTATGGGGGCGCAGCAGCTTATCCATGAGGCGCTGGAATGTGGCCGGGGCCCCATGTAGCCCAAAAGGGAGGACGGTGTACTGGAATAGCCCGTCCCGCGTGGAGAACGCGGTCTTTTCTTTAGCTTCTTTGGTCAGGGGAATCTGCCAGTACCCTTTTGTCAGATCCAGTGTTGTCAAGAATCGAGCACTACCCAGTCGGTCCACCAGTTCGTCGATGCGTGGTATGGGGTATGCATCGAACTGGGATACTTCATTCAGTCGGCGAAAGTCATTACAGAATCTTGTGGTACCGTCAGGTTTAGGCACTAGAACGACTGGACTGGACCACTGACTGTAAGATTCTTCAGTCACCCCTAATTCTAACATTTTCTTCACTTTGGCCTTGATTTCTTCTCTTTTGGCTGCTGGGATTCGGTAGGGTCTCATTGTTACCTTGGCTCCGGGGATCGTGCGGCTATGGTGATAGGTCTCAGTCGTCCGCCCCGGTTTTGTAGAGAACACATCTCGGTTGCGATTAATCATGTCAGTTGCCTCGATCCTTTGAATCGGCGTCAAATCGGGTGATATCCTTACTTGATCTTGTAAGTTATCCTCTGGGGGAAGAGTCTCCTGGGTGACTAAGCATGCCTCTCGATCGTGCCAAGGTTTTAAAAGATTGATGTGATAGATTTGTTCTGGTTTCCTGCGGCCTGGCTGCTGCACCTTATAGTTCACCTCTCCCACGGCTTCAATCACTTCGTAGGGTCCCTGCCACTGGGCCAACAGCTTACTTTCTGCTGTGGGCACCAGGACCATCACTCGATCCCCTGGTTGGAACCGTCGAAGCTTTGCTTGGTGGTTATAATGGGTTCGTTGGGTCTCCTGTGCTTTCTCCAAGTGTTCTCGTACAATAGGCGTAACTCGGGCTATCCGATCCCTCATCTGCAGTACATGCTCGACTATGTTCCTTCCTGGATTTGGCTCCTCTTCCCAGGCTTCTCTAGCTATATCCAATATGCCCCAAGGGTGGAGCCCATATAATAGTTCAAACGGAGAGAAACCTGTGGAGGCTTGCGGAACCTCCAGGATGGCGAACATGAGGTAAGGTAACAGGGTATCCCAATCTTTCCCATCCCGGCTCACCACTTTCCTGACCATGGCCTTGAGGGTTCTATTGAACCTTTCCACAAGGCCATCTGTTTGTGGGTGGTATACAGAGGTCCGTAGGGCTTGTACATGGAGTAATGAACAGAGATCTTTCATCAACTTGGACACGAAAGGTGTCCCTTGATCAGTCAATATCTCCTTGGGTAGCCCAACTCGGGCAAAGATCTGCACTAACTCCTTAGCTATGGTTTTGGAAGCCGTGTTGCATAGGGGAACGGCTTTCAGGTACCGGGTAGCATAGTCCAGTACAACAAGCACATGATGGTGGCCCCGAGCTGTCTTCTCAAGGGGCCCTATCAGATCCATGGCTATGCGTTCAAACGGAACCTCTATTATTGGAAGAGGTATCAAAGGAGCCCGGAAGTGCGGGCGAGGATTATGTAACTGACACTCCGGACAAGAGGTGCAGTATCGCCGGACATCTTCATGCACTCCTGGCCAGAAGAACCTCCGCAGGATCCGTGCCTGGGTTTTCTCTACCCCTAGGTGTCCTCCAAATAGGTGGCTGTGGGCGAGGCTCAATATGGCTTTTTGATGTTTTCGTGGCACCAGAAGTTGATGTATCTCTTGCTCCTGCATTTGCACCACACGGTACAGGAGATCTTTCTTCACCATAAAGAAAGGTCCTGGACCACCGACCTTCCCATCCACAGGTATCCCATCTATCTCAGCCACCTCTTTCCTGGCGTGATCATATCTAGGGTCCTCTGCCTGGTCCTGTCCGAAAGTCTCTCTCCCGGGACTAACCTGCCTGAGCTCCCAAGGGCCGGCTTCTGTTGCTTCCAACGGCTCACTTCCATCATGGCTGGGGCCAGCCTCCGGCTCACCTTCCGTGGTGGTAGTTTCTCTGGCTGCTCGTGTCTGTCTTCCTACTAGGGCGATCTTCTGGCCCTGGGTCAGGATCTGGGTTCCCAAAGCTTTTGCAGTCTTCCTCTCCTTTTTTGTCTTCAGGGTCTTTTGCGGGGCTGAGAATAGATCCTGAGAAATCTCAGCGAACATCGGGGGTTGACATTCCCCCGGTGACAAGTCGCTGCCCTCAGGGTCCCCACCTCCCCCCAGCCTCTCCGGGGGGAGTAAATTATCAAACCCTGGATAGTCCCTCCCAATGACTACAGGATACGGGAGTTTAGGAACTACACCCACTGTCACCTCAATGGGGTTCCCCTGAACCTCTATCTCCACCTGGATGGTGGGGTAATGGCTTACGGCCCCATGTATGCACGTCACTACTACGCGTTTGGCTTGTAGCAGCTGGCTACTTTTTACCAGCTTACCCGATATGAGGGTGATTGCGCTTCCGGAGTCCACAAGCGCTATAGTCTCTACTCCGTTTATCTTTACCGGTCTGGTGTAGTTATGCGGGGCTAATGAGACGCCCGCAAGGTGGATAAGGGAGCATGGGACCTCCCAATCCCCCAAGTTACATTGCATAGGCTCCTCGGTGCTAGGACACTGTGCTGCTATGTGTCCCCACTCACCCCATGCATAACATCTATAATTGCTTCTAATCACTCCCCTATCCCAGCGGCTAGGGGGTTTAGTTCCAGGATTCCCCCCACTCAGGCCAATCCCTTCCTTCTGGGGTCCCCGCTGGTTTTCAGCCCTCCCCTTCTTCCACCTAGGACTCCCCGGGGGTTTGGGAAGTCTAACATCACAATTTTCTTCCCCCTCAGTGCTCCAACTCTTTATGGCCTCTGGTGGCCCAGTCACTCGAACTCTAGGGCTTCGTGCTGCTTGTTTTACCCGGGGTTCCACTTCCTTAACTGGTCGGGTCAGTTCCCTCACTGTCCTTCGTCTCTCTACCATTGCCACAATGTCGTCATAGGTGGAGGGTTCATTCTGGTTTACCCATGCGCGAAGGTCTGGTGGTAGTCCCCTCATGTATCGGTCGATGACCAGAACCTCTAGTATCTCTTCTGGACTCCGGGACTCAGTTTGCAACCACTTTCGTGCGAGATGGATGAGGTCATACAATTGGGACCGCAGAGTTTTGCCTTCCTGGTACCTCCACTCGTGATACCGCTGGGCCTGCACTGCGGTTGTTACCCCAGATCTGGCCAGGATCTCTGCTTTCAGCTGGGGGTAGTCTGCTGCAGCCTCTTCAGGCAGATCATAGTAGGCCTTCTGGGCTTCCCCACACAGGAATGGGGCGAGGATGCCAGACCACTGATCTCTAGGCCAGGCCTCCCGTAGCGCTGTCCTCTCAAAGGCCAGGAGGTATGCCTCTATGTCATCATTCCCCGTCATTTTCTGCAGGCAATTGCTGGCCCGTATGTGCCGCATCCCATCATGGCCATGGTTTATCTCCGTAAGAGCCTTCACTTGGTTTACCAGTTCCCGCAACATAGTATGGTCTTCAGCAGCCTGCTCCATCAACAGGCGATTGGTCTCCTGCTGCAGCTGCACTGCCTCATGTTGGGCGGCTGCCTGGACACGGGTAGCCTCCTGCTGGGCAGCCGTGGCTTGTATCAGTGCCCGTATTACATCTTCCATTGTGGTGGGGGGGAAAATAAGCCCGCTTCCCCTTTTTTTTTTTTTTTTTAAACACCCCTCTTCTTCCACCGTGCTGTGCAAACCAATCCCACTCCTGACACCAGTTGTGACAAAGTTCCTCCTCTACCTCGGTGGGTCCTGCGCTTATTGGCGGATTTTTGTTTGCCTCAGAGATCTTCCCCTCTGGTAGAACCCACAGTCCAGATCAACTCCTCCTGTGTCTGATAAGGAGTTGTGAGTTGTGGGGGGAACCCGGGCCCGCCCTCTACTCCGGGTTCCAGCCCAGGGGCCTGTGGATTGCAGCTGTTTAGAGTGCCTCCTGGAACAACTGCACGACAGCTACAACTCCCTGGGCTACTTCCCCATGGACTCCTCCCAACACCTTCTTTATCCTCACCACAGGATCTTCCAGCAGTACGTCCTCTTATTCTCAGCTCCTAGTACCTCTTGCTCCCAGCTTCTCACACGCAACCTCCTTCCACAGCTCCTCCCCTCTCACTGACTAACTGGGAGGCTTTTAACTAGTTCCAGCCAGTCCTTGATTGGCTTCAGGTGTCCCAATCAACCTCCCTGCCTTCTGGAAAGTTCTTAATTGGCCCCAGGTGTCTTGATTAACCTGGAGCAACTGCCATAAGGCATCAGGGATTTGTTTAGCCTGGGGCTAACATACTGGTTCCTTACCACTTTCCTATAGCCCTCTGGCCTTGCCCCGTCACACCAGGCATACTGCGAAGAGCTACAAAAGGATCTCTCAAAGCTGGGTGACTGGACAACAAAAAGGCAGTTGAAATTTAATGTTGATAAAAGCAAAGTAATGCACATTGGAAAGCATAATCACAACTATACATATAAAATGATGGGGTCTAAATTGGCTGTTACCACTCAAGAAAGAGATCTTGGAGTCATTGTGGATAGTTCTATGAAAACATTCACTCAATGTGCAGCGGCAGTCAAAAAAGCTAACAGAATGTTGGGCATCATTAAGAAAGGGATAGATAATAGGATAGAAAATATCATGTTGCCTCTATATATAATCCATGGTACGCCCACATCTTGAATACTGTGTGCAGATGTGGTCACCCCATCTCAAAAAAGATATATTGGAATTGGAAAAGGTTCAGAAAGGGCAACAAAAATTATTAGGGGTATGGAATGGCTTCTGTATGAGGAGAGATTAATAAAACTGGGACTTTTCATCTTGAAAAAGTGATGGCTAAGGGGAGATATGATTGAGGTCTGTAAAATCATGACTGGTGTAGAGAAAGTAGATAAGGAAGTGTTGTTTACTACTTCTCATAACTCAAGAACTAGGGGTCACCAAATGAAATTAATAGACAGCAGGTTTAAAACAAATAAAACGAAGTATTTCTTCACACAACAGACAGTCAACCTGTAGAAATCCTTGCCAGAGGATGTTGTGAAGACCAAGACCATAACAGGGTTCAAAAAAGAACTCAATAAATTCATGGAGGATAGGTCCATCAATGGCTATTAGCCAGGATGGGCAGGAATGGTGTCACTAGCCTCTGTTTGCCAGAAGCTGGGAATGAGCAACAGGGGATGGATCACTTGATGATTACCTGTTCTGTTCATTCCCTCTGGGGCACCTGGCACTGGCCACTGTCGGAAGACAGGATACTGGGCCCGATGGACCCAGGGCCATTCTTTTGTTCTGCATAGTCTAGTCAAACACTTGAAAGCTAGGAAATACCAGAATTAAGGTTGCCAGGAAATATGCTAGCAACTCAGCCAAGGCTTCAAACAGTGTACAAAATCTTCCTTTAAAAAAGTACATATATATTTAGACATCAGAATCACCTGGACTGAGGCAATACTGCTGAGGTATACTGGAGGAAGCAGCAGCAGCAGCAAGGAAACCTACATTAGCTAAGAACAACTGAAACGGTGTATTGTGGATACATGGAAAGAAGACTCACCTTCTGGCAACAAATATGTATACTGTTACATATAGAGTTTACTGTGTAATAAAAAACTAATTGTAGAGACACAAATATTAAATGAAATGAATGTTACTCTAAATAGAGATAGTTTTGTGTGTAATAAAAGCTAGTTGTGGGCACACTAAGAATGGAGTGAAATGACTGAATAGATGTTTCAATCTTGTATTTTTGTAATTTTTAATATTTGTCAGTACATTTGTGTGGATAACTAACATAAGGTGTTCAGTTACTCTTCTCCACTACCTATTAAGATATTACTCAAAAGATATTGGTGTCTTAATACCTTACATTTGGAAGACATGGGGAATAAGATAACATGCAGATTTAATTATTGTATTTTCTGATTACAGTCTCTATATTTTGAAGTGTAAGGCAACTGCATCCAAGTGAAATTCACAGCCCACTTTGCTAAATACATATAGACTGACTGACTCCAAGTGACATAGACATTAATAACATACAGCCTATTCCACACATACAACACAGAGAACATCCATAAGTAGATTCTTTTAAAAGGAACAACAGTTATAAAGGGTGGCTTCTTCCAAAATGCTGAGCATTCATCAGGTTTCATTGCCTTCAATGGGAACTCTTCTGTGCACAGCAGTTTTTAAAAAAAATTAGACCGCTTGTTTACATGCCTAACAATGGATTCAGGAGCCTAACTTTAGAGATCCATTGTTGAAAATTTTGACCTTCATGGTCTATTATCTAATTTCACCTGGAAGAATTCTATCCAAATTCCCACCCACAACAAAAGTTTTGGGTTTTTTTGCCGGCTAAGTAAATCATCATCTGATGTTTCATCATCATCATCATCATTACAGTAAAGGGTTAGCAAATAGATTTTGTTCCTAGGCTGGTAAACTTTCCTGATGGATTTGCAGGACTGATTCTACCCAAACTTGAATAAATGATATTTCCCTTCTCCCCAATATATTTTCAGCAATTTAGATTCAGCTACTTACTGGTGAGCATTTTATATGTATTGCCTTTGCAATATTCATATTTGTAAATGGTGTTTGCTTTTGTTTGTGGACTGTGCTTGGATCTTCCGTACAAGAAAATAAAGCACAAACACCTACACATCAATGATTTTGGCATTTGCATGTTCAGATTTAGCTTTTCAATAAATGTAAAAGAATACTCCAATTTTTCTGTGGACAGATATTTGCATGTTACCCCCCTTTAATTCTATGCAAAGCTATGCACAGAGGTAATGCGGCTGGCAAAACTGATAAGCAGCCATGAACACAGGAGATGAACCTTTATTGTCCTGTTAAAACTCCAGTCAAAATAAAATTTATATTTTGTATCTAGTCCTCTGGTGCCTGATAAGATTGTAATGCTCATGTTTTACTTATCCAAGAACATGACAGTTGCATGTTAGCTGTGCCCAAGTACCTATTCCCTTGTATTCTCTGCCGAACACACAATGTAATTATCAATGATCCAAAATGAAGGGATTTTGAGGCCCATTCTAAAAAGAGATGTAGTCTCTTTCAGGATTCATTGTAGAGTGAGTGAAAAATAGAGGTTGGGTATAGAAGAGGGAAATATAGCCTCCATGGAGGCTCCATAGGGTCTTGACCTCACACCTGAGATGGGGGACTAGTTGGGGGACCAGGGGCTGGCCATGCTCAACTAGATGCTCCCCCTTGGAAAATTACTGGGTGTAGAGTCTAGAGGGGGCTTCTAGGAAGTAGTAGAGAGAGGGAAATCTGTTCAGACACCCTTTGCCTTGGGCAGGTTATGAAGGATCCATAGGTTATGGGAGGGCAAGCCCCTTTCTGTCAAGTTGCTGTGCAGAAGAGCAAGGAGTACAGAGAGACGTGTAGGGTTAGAATAATGGTAAAAGCTTTATTAGCAATTCCATGAAGTGACATAGAAATGAACAGAGCAGCATGCTGAAGTGAGCAGGCAGCCCTTCTTTGCCTTAATCATGAGGTCCATCATAAAATTTGCCAATGACATCTGCTTTGTCAGGGTCAAGACTAGAACTCTGGTTGCAGCTTTAGCCATGTTCCATTTGGGGACTGTGGGTGAAATCCTGGCCCACTGAGGTCAATGGGAGTTTTCTCATCTTTGGAAAAAATACTAGTTTCTCCTGACTTCAGGAAAGTAGTCTGCAAGCTGTCAATGAGCTGTCATCCTCACTGGGGCCGGAAGGCTCACCGTGAACATTTGTGTCTATGTATCTCAGGAGAGCTCCTTCCTGCTTAAATAGAAAAGCTTCCTTTGCTCTCTTTCTTTTTCTGAATGCTGCCCCAGAGGGGCGTTTTCTTCTTTCACTCATGACTGCTGTTCTGTGCCAGCTATAGTGGCTCTCAACACTCAATTGAAGGGGACAAATAAGCAGGCTGGTAGCAGGGCCTGAGTGAGGGAAGATATCAGCGTCTTAAGGGCCTAACTGACTCCTACTACTTCAGTTGACTGCCTGTTCTCCTCAAGCACATTCAGTGAAGCAGCACAGCACTCCACCATCTCTGTGCATCTAGAGCAGAGAGAAAACATATGCACCAGCAGAAGACACAAATTTTCTACACTCTGGGTCCTAGAGGCACCCCCCCACACCCATACCCCCCCCCACACACACACACACAGACTGGCACCTGAGGCAGCTGCCTCAGTTCGCCTCATGGTAAGGCCAGCCCTGCAGAAAGTGCTTGAGATGGCCCATCCTTTTCAGCCTGGTTAATTTATCAGCAAAATCGAAGAGTTTGGGAAAGATAAGAAATATTAGTTTCCTTGCTCTGATGACAACTTCTGTTCCTTTATAAAATCTTTCTTTCTGTTCCTTTTCCTGCTGTGCCTTTATCTTGCTTTCCTCTTGTTTTTTCTCTCATTGTTCCTGTAGAGATGATCCCAGCCCTTGTTTTTGCTGTAGGAACTGGTACTTCTTCCTGCAGCTGCTCCCACAGACAGTTTCTCAGCAAAGCCCTCTCTTGAAAGATTAATTTTTCTGCCAGCCCAGTTTTTCCTCTGTCTCTTCCTTTAGCTGCAGCTTTTCTTTCCCTCACAGTTTTTTTCAAAGCTTTATTTGTTTGCTCTCCTTTTTTTCTATTTCACATCAGTCCTTGCAGATCAGCCTGTTGCGGAGGCTGATCCAGGAAAGAAATCAAATCCACTCCTGAATGAAGAAGAGTTTCACTCACTTTCTTGTTTTCTCCTCTCTCTGATGGTGGGATTCAGACACTTTTGACACTTTGTTGTGCTGTGATACAGGCAGGAACAAGGCGCGCAGAGAGACATGTATTGCAAGACCAGTAAGTACTTCATTATAAATGATCCTGAAGTGATATAAAGGAGTCAGCACTATTTCTCTGTATAGTGGGAGGTACACTATTAACTCTTAAATTGTCTTCGAGCATATCTGTCACTTCTTTGAGAGGAGAGGCAAACCCCACTCTTAACTGAAAAATATTGAGTAAAACCCAAGTCAAAACTTGCAGAGTTTCCACTTTCTGATGCAGGTTATTCTCCATAGGGGAGCAGGAGGTCTGTAGTAATACTGATAGTACAGTATTTCACATATATAGTATTTTTCCTCTCAAGGGCTCAAAGTGCCTTTCAAACATTAGTGAAGTCAAAGAACAACTCTGTTGGATAGGTATATATTATTATATTCCATGTTAGAAATAGCTTTTACTTCTGAATCCCTCGCACAGTGAGGGTTGGGTCAGGGAGGTTTTTTCTAGTTTCCTTAACAAACTAGTTAATTTAGCTTCCTGGAAGCTTATTGCTGACATTTTGATTTCCCCTAGAGACCCACTGGGACAGACACCTCTCTTAACTGCTGTATTTCACTAGCCCATTCCAACAATGCTTGGATATTTACTTACATACATGCTCTTATTCTCCAAACAGTCATAGTGGCGCTAAATATATCAAATGAAATCCTGTTTGACTAGTGTCAGTATGTAAAGCGGTCGCGTCTCTCTCCCCCTGTCAGGATAGGAGACCATGCCCCCTTCACTAAGGGCTTGTCCACACTAACCCCCTGGGTCGAACTAAGATATGCAACTTCAGCTATGTGAATAATGTAGCTGAAGTCGAAGTATCTTAGTTCAAACTAAAAAGCACTTACCGCGGGTCCAGATGCAGCAGGCAGGCTCCCCCGTCGACTCCACTTACTCCTCGCGTGGAGCAGGAGTACCGGTGTTGACGGCGAGCACTTCCAGGATCGATTTATCGCGTCAAGACGAGACGCGATAAATCGATCCCAGAAGATCGATTGCTACCCGCAGAATCAGTCGGGTAGTACAGACATACCCTAAGACACTTCCAAGTGCTTCAGTTCAGGGGAAAATCAGCTCACAGTTAGTGGCCCAGGCCAGCAGTAAGGCCTGGCAGCGATTAGTCTATAGGCCCGGAGCCCTCAATCAGGGCAGGGCGACTCATGGTTAACGGCTCTGGCCTGTGGTCTGGGAGAGCCGCAATGAGTCTATCTGCCCGGGCCCTCAATCAGGGTGGGGACAGTAATCGAGTAGGGGTTCTGACCTACAGTCAGTCAGGCAGAGCAGTAGAGAGTCTATTCGCTCGGGCCCTCAATCAGGGTGACTTACATTAATTTCAGTTGGTGTATATGGGCTATAGATCAGTATAGAATTTGTCCCATAATCTTCAGATCCTTTAAACAAATGCAAAATTATTGGACACCATTTAAGTAAAGACAGATACACTTCCAGAAAAACTAACTAGCCAGTTGTGACTTAATTGTGCTGTTTGATCTAAAGCTTTCAGTTAAACACAAAACAAATCACTGGTATAAAAACCAAACCTAAATAAATGTATATTGATTAAGTACTAAATATACTCTCCAAAATATTATTGTCTTTCTTCATTATGCATCTTTGTTCCAATCTAATTCTGATTCTCAGTAGCTACATCCACTCTTTCCTTTTTTAAGCAGTGGCTTCGGTTATCAAAATGTTTACTTTTTTTCTGCAACATGCCTGCCAACTTAGAAAAACAGCAATAACAAAGGTCACCCATGTGATATGGATGTATTTTCTATAATAAACAATATGTCATATTTGATATGAGGAAAAGAGTACAAAGGAAGAGGGCACTTCCTATAATTTCACATGTATGATCACGTATTCAGTTGTAAATACATGTTAAACATATCCTAAATCACAGGCTTGCACAACATGTGGCCCGGGGGCCGCATGCGGCCCGCGTGGGCTCACTGTGCAGCCCGCAGCGGGGTGAGTAGGTGGGCTCACTGTGCGGCCCAAAATCTGGGACTGTGTCCGTTGGTCCTTTTTGCTGCTTGTTTCTGGGCTGGGGGTTGTTCCAATGCTGCAAAGAGGGTGTTCCCAAAGGAAGGTGCTTGCTTCTAACCCCAGAGGCCGTCAGTATGTCTGCTCTTCTCTAGTCAGCCCACTTGACAAGTTTGATTGTCCTTGGTCTGATTCCCATCCCCTCTCCAAGGGTTGCAGCTGTCTGGAGGTGCCTGCCTTCCACGTCTTCCTCATTCACACCTCATTCATTCAACAGGGCAATTGAATACAAAGTGGGGGGAAGATCTTATTCTACTTCTAGCAAAAAGACATTTTTCTTTTACCTTAATTATACTACCGTAGGGGCCCGCTATAACATATTAGCAAAGTTCAATACAAAGTCATATAAAAGTTATACAAAAATGCATAATGCAGAGATTTATCTACAACTGCATTGACTGACTGTTGGGTGCAGTAACATAGTGACCCCTGGGGGGGGGGTGAAGAGGGGTGTGATGATGGGGCCGAGCGGGGAGGGTGTGGGTCCTATTTTACTGCTGTGATCTGGTCACCCTATGTGCGCTGTTTCTTTCCCCCTCTACAGGCTTCCACACCCCAGCGCTGGGGAAGGAGGGTTTTTTTCCACGGGGCGGGTGGCGCTGGGAGGGGTGGTGTTTCCGCGGGGCCGGGGGGTTTCGGCCCTCAGCTGTTTTCTTTGGAGTAATATGGCCCTCGCCGCTTTACGAGTTGTGCAGGCCTGCTATATCACATGGTATGTGCATATGTTACATCTACTGTATCAGGTATAATTTACATAGTATTTTCACTTATGTTATTTGATCCATATGATCAGTTAAGGTTAGTAGATAATTTGTATAAACAACAAGCTCCCCATCAAAATCTGTAGTGTCACCATTTTATCCTTCTTCAAATCTCTCCTGAAAACTCCCGATTACCATAATGCCTACAGTACACTGCAGCATATAATGCATAGGTATCCAGTGAGTTGTGATTACTACTCCTGAGTGGCTAAGAACTGCACATAACTATATAATTTAGTTACCTTGTCTTTCCCACCCTGAATCACTGATATACCTGTTATGTCTTGTATTTTAGCCAGTAAGCTCTTTGGGACAGGGACTGTCATTTTCTATATTTATTCAGAACTCAAAATGACAGGACCTACTTGGCCTGTAGGTAGTACTGCTAATAAATAGTTATATAATAATGATAAAAACAACACCCCATAGTTGCCAACTTTCACGCAGTAAATAAGTACCCCGACTTTCACAATAAGCCAAAAATCAAGCTAATCCCATTTCAAAACAAGGCCCAAACAAGCCAATCCCTAAGAACCCCAATACTCTATGTAACTAGATTCCCCCGATGTGCAGTCTGGGACTGTGATAGGTCTGTTGTGAACGCCTAACTCTCTCCACGCCCCCGCTTGCCCCTGCCTACCCGCACTTTCCGGGAGCCAATCAAAAAAAAGAAGCAACAGGCTACAACAAGCAACAAGCTACAAGCCAAAAACTAGCCAATAAGCAACTCACAAGCCAATTAAACCAAAAACAAGCCCAATTTCTGTGCTTTTTTACCACGGGTTTGGCATGTCTGCAATACAGCTGCCAATTTTCTGCCATTCAAAAATAATGAATTACAATAGAACAGATTGGGAAACTCCCACAGAAATCAATAGGTACCAAGTGAGGCCTTCGGGATTTGGACTTCCAGCATAAGCCCTGTGTCCCACTTAAATATACCAACTGCACTAAAGAGAATTTTGCCCTTAGAGGAAAAATAGCTTTTATTCTCATTTGAGATGATGCATCTAGTTGCTCAGGTTCATATTTAATTTTTGACATTTTAAACTGTACCCAGTGGCACATGTTAATCTTCCATCAGCTGTTGTTGCATTCAAAGTCTCATAGGATATCAATAACTTCTTAGATGGTTATGTTTAGTATTTCAGGTGTATCATCCTCAGCAAGAAACATGCATAAACTTGGTATTCTTGGGGAGGGGAAGAGAGAGTTAGAGTATTGCTTTGTCCATTGTAATAGCATACAAGATAAAGGGTCAGAGCCCCTCATGGGCAGGGATTAAAATATACATATACTTTAAAGTAGAAAACTGGGCAAAATGCCTGGACTTAATGATAAAAAAAATTATTTTAAAAAAATACAAATATTCACAAAAAACGTGTACAAGTGTGAGGCTTCTCTTTAAAGTGTTTTAAACATTTACTTTTCCCATTGCACCATATAATGTGTATTAGTTTATTTTCAATTTAGAAATATACTCTCTTGAATAGATTTATATTCAAGCTAACCTGTAAGTGGTATTACTTGGAATATCTTTTCACTTTTTCTAAAAAAACAAAACAAAACCATATTTCAAATCAAACCAATATGAATGGAAACAATCAATAATTTTAGTAAAATCAATACATTTTCATTCACCTTAATAAATTCATACCTGTCATTAAAATATACATTTCTTCTCTAATATCAACATCAAGGACAATTTTACTATCAAGTCAACTAATGGAAATATCTAATATTTATCAATATTTTCACTGTGTTTGGCAATTTATGTATTAATGTAGCTCTTTATTGTGGTATCACATAAAAAAATTAGCTAATTGTCTATGATTGTGCTCAGTGGTAAATTTAAACTGCTCAGATTTACTAAACCTTCAGTCTTGTACTGAAGTGAAGGGTCATATAGGCAGTTTGGTAGTGTTGGGTTTGTTACATGCATATTCAAATTTACAAACTGATGGAGGTCACGGGAACCTGTCCTGAAGACAACATCTTAAGGACAAAATATTTCAGACAACTGAAAAAAGTAGAATTCATTTATCTCTTTGATCCATGGAGGAAGGATACATGTCATGCATATTTTTATTCATATCATCATCATCTTTGTCTTCAGAAAGGTACTTAAATATTCATACCCTGGACATTCCTCTGAAAACTAATAGTAAGCCATACTCTGACCTTTTCAAAGATCCATAATTTGTTTCACTGACCATTTCTAGACTCTCTTGTTTACAGTTTCAACAACTTGTTAAGAAAAGGTAGATTAGATGGCCAATCAAAATACTGAATGTGAGAAGGTCAGAGTTACATGGCATTAATTTCCTCATTCCATATTCTCATTATAACAAATTAACCGGGATAGAAAATAGTATAAAACAAACATAATTGTGTTCTCATTACATTTTCAGACTAACCCTGCGGTGCTCCTCTCTTGCTACACCAGGGAGGCATTCATCCTTTTGACTTCAGCAACGCTTCTGTTTCATATGACATCCAGTTTTAATCATTTATACTAAGCAGCGGCATGATGAAGGGTTAAGAATCAATTCAGTCTATAGCCTCTAGACTTTAGATGTTGCAGGTTTCAAAGTCAGAAACTAATTTTTATGCAGAGTACCTCATTAAACAGTTTTCAAACACTTACTATATGTCATTGCCCTTTCTTCTCCTTGCTGCCCTCGTGTTAAAGAAGCATGCAGACTTTAAAGCATGCATCAATATCTTGAATGAATAAGTGACCTACAGTAATTAGCAACAGTAGGGTTAGAAAGTTAGATCTTCTTCTACTGCTCAAAGCTTTGTCTACACTGCCAATTGAATGACAAAACTTTTGTCCTTCACAGCTGCTTAAAAAAGCCCCCCCAAAAGACAAAAGTTTTGCCGTGGCAAGTGGCAGTGTAAACAGCTCATTGTTGGCAGGAGTGCTTTCCTGTTGACAACGCGAACCCCGCTCACAGGGGGTGGAAGTATTTTGTCGGCAAAAGTGCAAACAAACAGCGTTTACACAGCCCGACTTTTAGCAACACGGCCATGTCGACACAGCCATGTCACTAAGAGCTGTGTAGTGTAGACAAAGCCTAAGATTGTGCACACTTTTTGGTACACAAGTATTCTCAAAACCACGGCATTTCTTTAACTTCTACTACTTAGGCAGTGAGTTCCCCAAGTATTAGTTGGACTAGAAATGAATTTTCCCACTAAACTCTTTTCAGTCATAAATATTCTCTCACATTTCTGCAAAATCTAGTCTAGTTTATAGGATACAAAAAACAGATTCCTATTTTTGAACAGATAAGACTTTTTTAAAAGAAGGGTGGGGGATTTATCTGTGATTCTAGTTGTACTTGACAAAGCTGATGATGGGAGCCTGGTGGAAAAATGCTACCTATATTCAGAAAAGTACTGCCACTTTAAGAATGCCAATGTTGCATGTGAAAATTCTCAATAGACTCCGTGACTTTTTTCAATATAGCACCTGGAAAGAAAGAGGATGCAAAAACAAATGAAATCCAAGGCACCTGACCCACACAAGGAGGGTTCCCTTTTTCTTCAGTCTTTTTTTTAGTTTGGCCTCCAACTTCATCTCACTATTTGTTTAAGAATAATAAATAGTAAGTCTGATTGTCAACAAATTTTGTATGTAGGCAAATCTTGGATAAACTAGGAAACAATATTTGTTTAAACTACTGCAGGGGTTCACATTTTTACAGTGTGTGCCAAATCTCAATACAGACATTGTCTTATAGTCACGTCCCCTCTCTTTCACAAACCACCTCTCTCTCCTGTCTGCAAATGCATAACAACTTGGCACTACACCAGTTGCTTACATGGAAAATTAATATCTGAACAGTAGTTATGTATTTTTAGATATGTTTAATGTGATCATTGTTTTGGAGGGGAAAACGTTATTCAGACAGACTCCTATAGCTCTTCATTTCTGTTCCCACCTCTCCCACCTCTGCTGTTTAGTGCACCAGAAAACAAACAGGGGAACCAGCACCAGGTGATCTGCCAGTACTTCACAGACCACCAGCTAATGTTTACTGGACCATAATTGACCCAGGGACCACAGTCTGAGAATTTCTAAGTACAAATATGTATTCCTTCCAGCACATGTTGAGAAATGCAAAGTAATGCACATTGGAAAACATAATCCCAACTATACAATGATGGGGGTCTACATTAGCTGTTACCAGTCAAGAAAGATCTTGGAGTCATTGTGGATAGTTCTCTGAAAACATTCACTCAATGTGCATCAGCAGTCCAAAAAGATAACAGAATGTTGGGGATCATTAGGAAAGGGATAGATAATAAGGCAGACAATATCATATTGCTTCTATGTAAATCCATGGTACCCCCACATCTTGAATACTGCGTGCAGATGTGGTCACCCCATCTCAAAAAAGATATATTGGAATTGGAAAAGGTACAGAAAAGGGCAACAAAATTGATTAGGGGTATGGAACAGCTTTTGTATGAATAGAGATAAATAAAACTGGGACTTTTCAGCTTGGAAAAGAGATAACTGAGTACAGGGGGATATGATAGAGGTCTATAAAATCATGATGGGTGTGGAGAAACTAAATAAGAAATTGTTATTTACTTCTTCTCAGAACACAAGAACTAGGGGTCACCAAATGAAATTAATAGGTAGCAGGCTTAAAACAAACAAAAGGAAGTATTTCTTCACACAAAGCACAGTCAACCTGTGGAACTCTTTGCCAGAGGATGTTGTGAAGGCCAAGACTATAACAGGGATAAAAAAAGAGCTAGAAAAGTTCATGGAGGATAGGTGCATCAATGGCTTTTATCCAAGATGGGCAGGGATACAAAACCATGCTCTGAAGTGTCCCTGGCCTCTGTTTGTCAGAAGCTGGGATTGGGCAACTTGGGATGGAGCACTTGATAATTACCTGTCCATTCTCTCTGAAGCACCTGGCATTGGACGCTGTCAGAAGACAGGATACTGGGCTAGATGGACCCTTTGTCTGACCCAGTTTGGATGCTGTTCTGTTCTTACGTAACATTATCTATCAATTTCCCTATTTGCTTCTCATTATGTTTATATTGCATTCCTAGTTAACCATATATTCCTCCTTGGTGGCCAAATAAACACCAAGATACGGTAAGTTATGTGAAGAGTTTTAAAACTAGATGCTGAAAGTTAGGCCCCTAAAACCACCATTCAATATGTAAATAAGTGGGCTAATTTTCAAAAGTGTTGTGCACCCATCAACTCTCATTGACTACCATGGGAGCTGCTCAGAGCATCTGAAAATCCAGCCATTTATTCTGGTTCCTAACCACTGATTTAGGAGTTGGATTCCCATATCCTGGCACATATATGGCAGGGCAGGGCGAGGAGCTCAGAAACACACACCCCTCCAGAGCAGCAAGGCCCCCTCAGATTCCAGCTCACATGGGGGAACAGAAAGGGGGGTTCAGACTCCCCTTCAGAGGGGCAACCCTCCACCCCAGCTCACATGAGGGGGAAGTGCGGGGCTCAGAGTGCTCTAGAGGGGCAGCTCACACACACCCAGATCCCAGCACATATTTAAGAAGGGAGAATATGGGGCTGACCCTCTGCCACCCAACCCCATGTCCCTGCTCCCATTGTCCCACCTCTGCCCTCTCATTCCCCCAGTCCCCCCTTTCTCCAACCTTTTCCCTCAACCTCTCTCCCCTCCTCTACCCCATTATCTCCATCCCCATAATCCCTCTCATCTCTCACAGCAACCCCATCCCCCTTTCCCACTGTTGCCACACACTCTTCCATCTGTAATCCCGTCACCTCACCTCCCAGCAAGCATTTGCACGTGTAATTTATTTTCGTTTCAAAAATAGTTTGGTTGCCTTCTGAATTATCTGCTGTAATCAGATTACATTTCCGAAAATAAAATTCCCACCTGTCAGAGGCAGATTTTAGCAATTTACCTTCAGATCTTTCTCAGATTTCTGCCAATGGTGGATTTCAACATTACACGGCCTGTAGCAGATGTGCAATGGCCACAGTACATCCCCTTCAGCCACCAGGTCATGTGAAACTGGTTGCCTAGAAACTCTCTTGGCTAGTCTTTCTGCATATACAAATTTTAATATATTTGGCCTATGAGCATTAGGCTTGTACCTATCCAGAAAGCTTAACTCATTTCTGGATAACCTTTTTCAATATTGCTGCCCCAAATGGGGTATGGGTGGCATTCATTAGTTGGGGTAAATGTTGAGCAACAGAGATCATTTAGAGCAATACTGACCCCCAAGCGTGCACAAAAATTGTTGGTAGAATGTGTTAAATTTAAGAAATGCTGCTTTGTTGTTCATTTTTGTAGGAGTCTGTATCTTGGGAACCCTTCGCTCAAATGACCTCAAATTTGGATCAGCAACCCCTTTACTCCCATTTCAAGGAAATCTAAGTAAATATGCAGATTTTAGAGCACTTAGAAGAGTCATCCTCAAAACAGAGAAGGCGTCTCAACGGTAACTACAGCAGAGCCCCACTATAATGTATACAAGAATAAACTTTTCCTTTAATTCGAAATGCTGGTTTCCATCTGCATCTCATATTAATCGTAGTCACAGAGCAGCATAATTAATGATCCCCTTAAAATGATCCATCTCTAAAGCTGATTGAGTTTGTGATGACTTGCTATTTTGGAGAATTTCAGTTACACTGGACTAGCTCCTTGTTAAGTGCTTGCCTTGAATAAAAGGGAATGTAAAGCTGTACCTTAGTGTTATTGACAGTGCAGGAAGCTTTTGTGCTGCTGGCTTGCAGAGTTAATTTGGTAAAACAGAAGCAAAGTTTATTTTTAATAGATTGCTTAAGTATTTCTGAAGCTTTAACTGTGCCAACTAATTGAGCAAGTTAGATAAAATACTGCATTAGGATCTGTGTAATTGAAATTTTACAGATGCAGCAAAAAGGAGCATAAGAGATCATAAAATAAATTAAAAATAAACAGAAAGGCTAAGAAGTCAGGATGGACACTCTAGTAGGATAAATATTTGAACTAGTCAATGTGTAGACATTTTAACAGAGGGAATGGTCTGAAATTTGAATTTTACCAGTTTGCCAACAGGGCAGAAATATTCACTTTTATCCCAGTAGAGTCTATGAGTTTCATCCAATGAACATTTTGAGTATGAAAACCACCTTCCATATTACAGAAATGAGAGATGTGTCAGAGTAGAGCTGAAGGTCAGATCCAGATTGTTACATAATTTTGGTCTCAAATCAACATGAATCTACACAGAATCTGATGCTTCATTCCTTGTGCATTCAAAACTGACTGGGAGTTTTGAATGCACAAAGAATGCAGGATGAAGGCCCATTTTGGGGTGACTGAAGGAAAGGAAAATAACGCGGGCATACGGAAAAAACTGTTTGAGAAATTGCCCATTAGAGGAAAATCACCTATTAAATATTAACATTTCATACTTTAAAAAGGCTATAAGATAAGAAAATTATACATTTTGAAAAGGCCATTGTAGTTTTCAACATTAAAAGATACAAAGAGGGCAGTCCTATATTTACGAGGCTCTCCGAGCATTCTGCTGAAGATCAAAGAGTATTTAAAATGATCAAAAAGGATCTGAATATTATCTAGGGACAGTACTGTCCCACTATAGTCAAAATGCTATAATATAGTGCATCAAATACTATAGTGTACAAGTTAGCAAGCAGTTATACAAATTATCTTGGTAAAAGTAGCAGTAATGTGGAAAAAAATTCCAAAATGCATCACAGCTTTTTATCATTGCACATAAAAAGGCATAGCTGTGTGCTGATTGCTGGGTGAGTTCAGTCATACCGAGCAAATGACAGCATCTATGTGGGAGTGCAGGAGCCAAGCAAGGGAAACGAGAATGGGAGAATGCAAAAAAATCATGCGGCTTGGGGCTTATGACTACAAACCTAATTTCCTATCTCCTGCTACAGTCCAGGAGGATGCAGAAGGACCAGGGAGCCAGTCAAGAAAGGCATGGATCTTTAATCCAGAAATTTGGGCAACTGGGCAAAAAGAATCAATTCTGAGATTATTATTTATCAAGAATTTTGAGAACTGACAACTTCTTGTCTGATAGTGCTTCTAATGATGAGGAATGCAAATTAGCTAGCTATAGGGCAAGGCATGTCTCTTAACCTTCAAAGCAGGGTGTGTAGAGATCTCTTCTAGAGTTCTCTTGAACTGAGATGGTTCTATTTTTCAAATAGTTTATTTGCTGAAAAATGGAGTTTTGACTAATAAAAAGGCTAGATTCACAAGGCTGCTTCACAAAAACTGAAAAGGAGAAGATGCCCCCCTTATACCCAATAGTCAATGCTTAGAGCAAAATACCCTAAACACTGGGCTAGAGAATCATTTTCACACACATTCTCTCTGGCCTTATGACTAGCTTCAACAGAACAGTGAAAGAGCCTCACCCCAGAGTAGTAAGTAGCCTGGTGGTTAGGGCACTTACCTAGCACGTGGAAGACCTAGATTCAAGTCCGTGATCCTGGCTATAAAGGGATGGCTGCAGTCTCCTCCTTCTGTTTTGTGAATGGTGTTTCCAAGTTCCCTTTGTTTTTAATAATAAAAACAAAGTGGTTAATGAAACCCCAAATCAAAACTTTTTTCTCTTTTTTGTTTTGTTTTTTTCTTTCACCAAGAAATTAAAACATTTTCATTTTGAGTTGATCCAAAACAAATATTTTTTTTAAATGTTCAGTTTGGCCAGTGAACTTAAAAATTAATTATTTGCACAGCTCTATTCTTTAACGTTCTACGGAGATCTTTTTGATAGTAAGGCAGGCATTCCTACAACATGTCTGGTTCATGCCCACTTTGATACATTGCTCTTTTTTAGCTATACACTTTGAATAGTTTACCAAAATCAAGTCATCTATATACAGTACATGCCAACTTGCCTTCAGCTCTTTCTATCCTGTCATCCCATTTCCTTCATCTTCATCTCCAAATTATTTATTTTAATTGCCATTGATTCTAACCATCATGGACACAGAACAACGTATGTACTGCTAGGTTATTATTGCCATGCCTTGGGTAGAACTATAAATCCAAAGGCCAAGTGTCTTGTACTGACTGTAGAATTGCAGTATTCCCCTTAAAATGGATGGTCTGAAATGTTATTGCTCATATGAAGTGAAATTTATACTATAAGCAAGTAATTTAATAATTATTTACATTTACATAGAACCTTTTATCCACAAATATCCCAAAGTACTTCACAAGCCATATACAGTAAAAGCTTTATTACCCATCATGTTAGGGGAATGAGGGGTTCTGGTTAGTCAAAAATTCCAGTTAACTAAGAGTTATACTTACCAATGAATACCAATTTTCAAAGAATTAGAATACAATAAAATGAATAAGGTATAAAATAGTATACTATAGTAGGTACTCGCCAATCCAGTAGTAGTACTGCACTGCAGAGGGCTGGTTTCTTGAAGCACTTAGCTGTATACAGGCAACGTTTTCTATATAGTAGGTTATCTTATGACACTACATATCACTATGGGCAATGCATGGCGTACACCCAGATCACTAAAAATACACCTAACACTAAAACTATACTGAACATAATTTAATCTTTCTTTGATGATTCAGAAGGCACTTCAGGATCTTTCAGCCTCAGGGTCATCATTATCAACATCAATTATCATTGTAGATGTAGAAGTTGTACGAGATTGGGCTGAATCTGTAATGACCCTACGACATACCCTGGAAGCTGCTTTTTTTAATAAAACCCTGATATCAGCTTGCTTACTTGTCTTCTGCCTCTTTTGCATAAAAATAGAATGCAGAACGTGCAACTGCATAACCTCCTACAGTATACTAGCCCCGGTTACTAGACTGAAGATTTATATTGGGAGATCTCAGAAATGCCGGTTAATAGAGCTCTCTGGTTGATAAAGTGCCAGATAACACAGCTTTTACTGTATGTATAGCACTACTGAAATGAAGCCACTTATGATATGGAAGGCAACTGCCAAGGCAAGCTACAGCATGCAGAAAAGTAGATGGGCAGAGAGGAGAGCAAATTTTGGCCAAGAACCCTGGTGCAACCTTTTACTCATACAAAATGTTCCATGAACCTTTAGTACCCACAAAGAGCAGATGGTATTTTCTCATCTGAAATCTCAGTATGCCCCAAACTGCATGATACTCAGTAGCTAGGCATTATACCTCTGGTCCCAGACAACTGATAGCCAATTACAAATCTCCATCAATGTTCAGCATTCTAATGACATCTCATAATATGTCATTGTTGGTATTAAGACAGCTTCAGTTTCACATGAGTGACATATATATTTCACATAAATACATATTTTGAGTAAAACAAAAAAAAGTACATTCTGAAACCAATAGACATTCTATCCAGGTAGTTTTTCCTTCATGGGAGGTCTTTCAGCTCATGTTGATATTGCAAAAGAAGACAGATAACAGCAGAGAAAACCCGCTACAAAATATGTTTCCATTCTCCTCCCTTGCATCTCCTCACCCCAACCCCAGCTCCTGGCACAACCTATTACACACATGAGGACACACATCTCTTCAATTGCTTTATATCCACCCAATCAATCTTTTCTTTCCTTTTCTGCCTTACAGCAACATGTTCACTCCAAATTTTTCTTCACTGAAGAACAGCTAACTGTCTAAACAAAAACAAACAAACAAAACTATGCACCACTTCCATACAATGTAGGTGCACAACCAAGCAGAGGCGATGGATATCCCAGCATTATTATCAATCAATACTGACAGAAGGATATAACAGCATATTCCTATGGCCTCGGAAAGAGGGAGAGATACTTTGTAGGCATCATTTCTTAGCTTGTCCAGACATACATATAAAGCAAGAGAGAATTCACGCAAAACACTTAACCTATTTTGAGAAGGTGGCACAATTAGGAGAGATAGGCAATACAGGACACAGCAAAATGTCCTTCCACCATGATCTTATTACCAAAGTACAGACACCACAAAACCTGATGTGTATCAGGTCCCAGACCAAAAGATTTTAAATGATTTCTCAGAACTAGTCTTTTTAGTCCTATTCAAAGTTGGAGAAATAGGCCCTGGCTGAGCTAAAGAAATTCTCTGCATCTTACTTTCCAGCCACTATTCTTCTCAGCACAAATGACTACCTTTTTTCCTCCCAACAAAACCTGCAATTTTAAAGCTGGGTATTTAAATCCATATTTATATACCTAAGTATGGATTTAGATGTCTTGAAAGTTGAAAGTCTCTGTACACCCTTAAGCTCAAATTCAGCTGGGTGTAAGCAGGAGCAACTTTATTGAAGTCAATGAGTGGTACAAATTGAGTAAAGGCTTCAGGGACTGCACCAAAAGTAGTTTAAACAGACAAATCATAAAAGGGCTCCATATGTAACAGGAGGAAATAACTCTGTTGCTATCTCTTCAACTCTAATGTATTTAAGTGTAAACCTTCCAACCAAGGAGGAGGGGTTCTTTAAACAAGTATCATATGAGGGAACAAGGAAACAAAGATAGATCTGACTCTCAGTTTCCAACACTGTTATCAAGTATCTCTTTTACCAGCACAGGAGACACACGAGGGAATGAGAGGCCTCTCTAACTCACAATCTGTATTTCTGTTTCTGTGTCCCCCAAAAAAATTTAAAAAGAAAAAAGAATCATCAACCAGAGACAAAAAGGTGACAAAATGGCAGATGAATGTGTGTATTTTAGTGAGCATATCTCGTTTTTAGTGGGTAATGAAATATCATCCAGAAGTAATTCAGTTTCGTGTTTTGTTACACTCTATACAAAAAACAGTAGCCCATTTCTGAGGGCTATATTCTGGCTTTTGAGCCAAATGTATGCAATAGATTTTTAAGGCCAGAAGGGATCACTGATGAAGCAACTGATGAAGTGGGTTCTAGCCCACAAAAGCTTATGCCCAAATAAATTTGTTAGTCTCTACGGTGCCACAAGTACTCCTCGTTCTTTTTATGATAATCTAGTCTAACTTTCTGCATAACACAGGCCACAGAATCTCACCCAGTTATTTCTTCATCAAGCCCACAACTTCTATTACAGCTATAGCACATCTTTCAGAAAGAAATCCAATCTTGTTTTAAAGTGATAGAAAACCCACTATATCCTGAAGTAAGTTGTTCCAGCAGTTAATTACCTCACTGTTAAAGGTTTGCACTGTATTTCTAGCCTGAATTATCTAGTTTTAGCTTCCAATCATAGGATCTCATTATTCAATTTTCTGCTGTATTAAAACAGCCATTTACTATTACTCTTTCCCATGTAGACAGTGACCAAGTCACTTCTTAACTGTCTCTTGGACAAACACTATAGACAGAATTTCTTCAGATTCTCATTATAAGGCAGGTTTCCCAGATATTGAATCATTCTGGTAACGCTTTTCCGAAACTTTTTGTAAATGTCCAACATCTTTTTTGAAGTGTGGACACTAGAACTGGACACAGTATTTCAATAATGGCCTCACTAGTAAACACAGGTAATACCTCTTCCTTAGTCCTATTCGATATTCCTCTGCCAATACATCCAAGGATATGTGACTGCTGTTTTTTCTGATGGGAGTCCCACATGCAGAAGCCAGAATTTGGTCCCATATGTGAGATCAATTATACCTCTGCTTCACACAACAAAACTACTTTCCTAGTTTGTTTCCTTACTGTTTTGTAGAACCCTATAGTTAAGAAACTACAATACAAAATAAAAGGAAGAAAATGTGTGGGAGGATAACAAGTACTGCCTGCCTGCACATTTGCAAAACCACAGTTTGACTAAAGTGAAAAACATCATCCTTAAACACATAAGCATTTCTTTCTTTTATTAATAGTTAAACTTGAGATATACTTCAATGTCCTGACATCACGGTGTACTCCGTACACTGTGTACTCTGCTCTGGGTCTTATTGAAGTGCACTACTATCATCATGGCAGTACTGTATCAGTAATGATCGGAAGAATTTAGCAAGTAAAGATCATTATCTTTCAAAGTCAAGTTCTCTTTTTTATATCTTTCTAAAAAAAGTGAACAAATTATCATTAGTAAAATATGGGAAAGAAACAAAAAGACTAAAGTAAACTAACTTCCCTGATCAAGAAGTCCATAGCCTGGTGAGAATCATTTAGTTGCTCTTGATTTAAAGGGAACTAAATGTGGATTTCTTGGTTTATATCAAGAATGTCAAGAAGATTAAAAACTTGATTTGACCCAAGACCTTGAGCAAGAAAAGAGTCTCATTTATTCTTGCTTGCTTGGTGATTCTTGGTTCTTATGTTCTGCCTCTAGGGATTCAGTAACAACAGGACAGATTTGTCCACCTATATGTCAACTCTGGGGCAAGAATAACACAACTAAAGACTGAGAAAAGAATGACTAGAAAACACACAGGAATCTTTACTACTTCCCTCCTCTCCCATGTTCTTTCCCCCAATGTGTGTATCTTGCAAGGGAAGAGAAGAGATGGTGACCAGATATAAATCATGAAAGGATGTGTGAGGTGACTGTCAAGTTTGTTTTTTGCTGCTATTAAATATGGTAAGTATGATTGATATATTCAGTTATTTCTTAGAGCCTACAGATTCCCGAGCCCTTGGTCTAATCTGCTCATCATAACCTAAACTTCAGCTTGGAAGAAGTCAAGCTGTACGGATACTTTCATTACCATTTGATCACATAAGGAACTAGTCTATAAAGTCAATTTACACAAGACTCTATGTAACCAAACAAAGAAACTGTCATGCTTCAGAGCAGTCACATCCTTTGTAGGTTGATGTATAATGTAGGTTCATTATATAAAGTCAAAACTTCTCACAGTCCCCTTATATTTATTATAAAAGTAAGAGTAAACAACATTTATCAGTGTTAACAATGATAGTGAGAGTGTGTGTGTATGTGTGAGTGTTGATTTCAAGAAACTGACAATGCACTTAGACCTCCCAGGGCAAGGGTGTGACTCATCAGTTGAGAAACAGGGCTTCTGAAGATTCAGATATACTTGTACAAGACTGTATCTCATGTAATATAACAAACCATTAACATTCTTTCACTGGAGCATCCATTTGATGTCACCCCTCTGAATATATCCAAATTCATTTAACTTGCTTTTTCCTCATGGAACTCTTGAAAAAGAAAAAGAAAATTTTACATAAAATAATATAAACTACAGAAGTGATCCATATCTGCTTCTGTATATTGTTTTATCTTAACCCAGTGCAAGCTCTTAGGAGGAGAAATGATGTCTTACATCTCTAAAACACTATGCACATTTATGGCACTGTATAAAGAATAATTAACAATTTGGACATTACCCACAACATGCAGATGTCCTGAAATACAGCATGTCTAAAATAGGGGGGGGGGTTTCTGTAAAATATAAGGCACATTCAGAATACATGAGAATACTGTATGGTACATACACAAGTTGTATATACAATGGAGGGCAGGGATAGCTCAGTGGTTTGAGCATTGGCCTGCTAAACCCAGGGTTGTGAGTTCAAACCTTGAGGGGGCCATTTAGGGATCTGGGGCAAAAATTGGGGATTGATCCTGCTTTGAGCAGGGGGTTGGACTAGATGACCTCCTAAGGTCCCTGCCAACCCTGATATTCTATGATTCCAAGTTTTACTGGCAAAAGAAAAGGGAAAAGAAAGAAGGATGTTTGAAAAATGGCAGTGTAGCAGGGTAGCTACCCGACTCCTGCCCTAAAGGGGTTAAAGCAGCTTGGGAGAGGGCTGCTGTGAGTGGGAAGAGCCGGCTGATTGAGGAAGCAGCCGCAGCAGGGCCCTATAAAGGGCTGTCAGCCAGGAGCTCAGGAGTCTCCTCTAGCTATGGAGGGAGACTGGCCTGGCTTCTGGGAGACCTGGGAAGGTACCCGGAGTGGAGCAGGGCTGGGGGAAGGCCAGAGGAGCTGGGGAGCTCCGGCCTGGAAACCCCCAGGCTGCAGGCCTAGTCTAAGGCCAAACAGGGTACTGAGGTTGCAGGGGGCAGCCCACGGGTAGGCACAGGCAGCAGGTCCAAACCCCCCTTGCCAATGGTGAGTGGCCATTACAAACTGCAGTCTGCCCCAGTGAACGGTTTTTGATGATGACTGGCAGTGGCCTATAGGCTGAGGCAAGGTGGGGTTAGTGGGTGGGGATCCCCCTGGGAGGGGTGACCCAGACTAAGGGGTACTGCCGGGGGGCAGCACTCCAGACAGAAGGGCACCAGGGTCCGGGAGGGACATGGGGGTCTGGCAGCAAGTGAGGCAGAGGGCACTCCAGGTCAAAAGAGCTAATTCCAGGATGACCAACAGGAGGCGCCACAGGGGTGAATTGTCACCCTGTCACAGGCAGCTTTTGTGCTGCTCATGGGTTTGCAATGTTAGAATAACTAATATAATGGGGGAAATGGACTAGAGGGCAGAAAACAGGAGAGGCAAACAAAAGTGCATTCTGTAAGCCATTTATCGTATATAACTGCTGTTTATCAGATACATATAAACATCACAAACCCAGAATGATGTATATGTACATAAATATAAACATGCATATGGAAGACAACTGTAATGAATAAACAAATGCGTTGTATATTAAAATTGTATGTGTTACCAAGGTTTGAAAGCATTTTTGCCTAAACAAAATTCTAATACAGAAAATCAGGTTTGGGATGTTTTTTTTACTCATTCCACAAAGAGAAATCTCTGCAAAATTCTACCCAGATTAAAAACAAACAAACAAAAGCATCTATAAGAAAAGTGTGTGTTGGTGGGTCAGATCAGTATTTGAGTTTCTAACAATACTTATTTACTTAACTAATCCTTTAATGTTTCTTGGTCTTCAAGAAATGCTCCAGAATGCAAATATTACATTATGTTTTTAAAAACATAAATCAACAGCAGCAGCCTTTTTGGCAGCTAAATGCTAGCTTTAAATTCCACCCTCTCCCTTCTTCATCTTTTAGCCAGATCATATAATATCAGGCTGATTATGTGGAGGAAAGATCTTTCTCCTCATCCAAACCTCTGAAAGAAGGGCATAAAAAAATTCTGATGCACTACTGACTTCAGGACTAAATACATCATAGTGGGCTACCATCTGTAACCAGGGCCGGTGCAAGGAAGGCGAAACTTCCTTGCATCAGCCCTGCGCGCCCCACCCCAGCTAACGCCACCCCCCGCCGTGGCAGCCAGCTTTCCCCACCCCCCTTCTCGCGGGCCGCGGCAGCCTCCCAACCCCCACCCCCACCCCCACCCCCCCCCCGCAGCACGCTTGCCTGCCCGTGGGCCGCGGCGGCCTCCCTACCCTCCCACCCCCCCACCCCCCGTGGGCCACGGCAGCTCGGCTCCCTAACCTCCTGTGGGCTGCAGCGGCCTCCCTACATCCCCCCCGTGGGCCATGGCAGCTTGGCTCCCCACCCCCGCCTCCCCGCTGTGACCAGCCCCTCCGCCCGCAGCAGTTCACCTCCACCGGCAGCAGCAGCTCCTGGGAAGCTGCGTTCTCAGCAGCATTTCAAATTGCCGCCGGGAGTCACCGCCCCCCAAATCCTGGCGCCCTAGGCGACCGCCTAGGGTCGCCTAGTGGGAGCTCCAGCCCTGGGTGTCACAGTTCAGGGCAACTTCACCTGTATTCCACTGCCGTGGTCCAGCAAGGTCACCCACTCTTAGGCTTCTAGTTCCTTGACCATCATCTCTCTTGGATGGAGATAAGTGTCTCTCCCACTCCTGACATGGGTATTTCCAGACTACACAGTTCCCTGCCTACACTGTGAATTCCCAAGGAAGGAAGGCTGACCCAGCAGGCCTGCTTTGCCTTCTCCTCAGAGGCCATAAACAGCATAACTGCCCACCATTAAGTTACCATGTAGCTATTTCTAAGCAAACACCTTTGTTCTTTAGGTAAAAGCAATACAGAGAAAACACATGAAGAAAAAAAATAGAAGAATCTATACATACTAATAAGCTCACCCCAACTTCAGCAAAAAGAGGGGATTTCTGTGGTTATGAGATCATACATCTTTCCCTCAGAACAAAACTACACCTCAATCTTAGAGTCACTCCTTTATACAGTTGGGGTCTTTAATCTGCATACATTCTCCCTGCCTAGCACACACTAGTAAAAAGAGAACTATGCCCGGCAGAGGTTCTAGAGTGTTCCCAGAGGGTAGTTATCAACGGTTCACAGTCAAGCTGGAAGGGCATATCAAGTGGGGTCCTGCAAGAATCAATCCTGTTCTGGGTCTTGTTCTGTTCAATATCTTCATCAATGATTTAGATAAGGCATAGAAAGTACACTTTTAAAGTTTGTGGTCGATACCAAGCTGGAAGGGGTTGCGGTGCTTTCAAAGATTAATTCAAAATGATCTGGATAGATTTAAGAAATGGCCTGAAGTACATAGGATGAAATTCAATAAGGACAAATGCAAAGTACTCCACTGAGGAAGGAACAATCAGTTGCACACATGCAAAATGGGAAATGACTGCCCAGGAAGGAGTACTGCAGAAAGGGGTCTGGGGATCATAGTGGATCACAAGCTAAATATGAGTCATCAGTGTAACACTGTTGTTAAATCAGCAAACATAATTCTGGGATGTATTAGCAGGAGTGTTGTAAGCAAGACACGAGAAATAATTCTTCTGCTCTACTTCATGCTGATTAGGCCTCAACTGGAATACTGTGTCCAGTTCTGGGTGCCAAGTTTCAGGAAAGATGTGGACAAGTTGGAGAAAGTCCAGAGAACAAAAAATATTATAGTTCTAGAAAACATGACCTATGAGGGAAGGTTGAAAACAAATGGTTTGTTTAGTCTGGAGAAACTAAACAAACCAGGGAGGAGGGATAGCTCAGTGGTTTGAGCATTGGCCTGCTAAACCCAGGGTTGTGAGTTCAATCGTTGAGGGGGCCATTTAGGGATCTGGGGCAAAAATTGGGGATTGGTCCTGCTTTGAGCAGGGGGTTGGACTAGATGACCTCCTAAGGTTCCTTCCAACCCTGATATTCTATGATTATAACAGTTTTCAAGTACATAAAAGGTTGTTACAAGGAGGAGGGAGAAAAATTCTTCTCTTTAACCTCTGAGGATAGGACAAGAAGCAATGGGCTTAAATTGCAGCCATGGTGGTTTAGGTTGGACATTAGGAAAAAATTCCTAACTGTCAGGGTAGTTAAGCACTTCAATAAATTGCCTAGGAAGGGTGTGGAATCTCCATCATTGGAGATTTTTAAGAGCAGGTTGGACAAACACCTGTCAGGGATGGTCTAGATAATACTTAGTCCTGCCATGAGTGCAGGGGACTGGATTGGAAGACCTCTCAAGGTCCCTCCCAGTCCTATTATTCTATCTTCAAGGGGTTGCCTTAAAGAAGTGCAGGTCCAGCCCTCCAGCCAACTTATACATAAACTACATATAATGTAGTTTGTTTTGCCTTGATCATATAACATCTAAAACTAGATAGTAAGATCTTTAGGGAAATAGCATGCCTTTCTCTTTGCACTGTAAAGCACCTAACATAGTTTTGGATGCTGGAAGGATTAAAAAAATATGATGCTACAAGAGCATGCATTAATGGGTAACACACTTTGCATGAAAACTGTGTCAGCTCAGAGAAATCACACAGGAGGCGGCTGGGAAAGGATTGTGCCCTCCTGAACTGCTCAGTGTGCAGAAAGTCTGTGCAGTCATCATTGTCCTTTAGGGTGGTGCAGTCCTCTTTTCTCAGTGGATGGGGATTATTGTGTGGATCAGTGCAGAGAGTGGGCCATGGCCTTGCCTCCTTTTCTATTGGGGTTGTGTGCCCTGATG
Organism: Macrochelys suwanniensis; assembly: GCA_033296515.1. NCBI lineage: Eukaryota > Metazoa > Chordata > Testudines > Chelydridae > Macrochelys > Macrochelys suwanniensis. The sequence continues at coordinate 48,360,232 of CM065780.1, forward strand.
TGAAAAAAGGGATCAGGAAAATACTCTGCACAGATAACTCAGTTGCTCTGTGGAGGAGGGACTATGTTAACTTGAAATTGTTTAATATGAGATGTTATTACAAGATAAATATTAAGCAAAATTGCATGATGACCAGGTATACTGTTCAATGAAGACCTAAAGAACCTATGCTACTGGGTGCACAGACACACTTGGATTCCTGGGGGGAAGCTCCACCCAGACTGCTCAGGTAAGAGTCTGGAAGGGTTGAATTTGAAGGGTTACCCCTTGAGGAAAGAGGGAGCAGGATCAGAGATGGGACAGGGGCGGGGCGGAGAGGGGTTAGGCTGTGATCAGGAAAGGAACTACTACTGGACTCTGATAAGATTAGGCTCTCCCTCTTTGAGTACGAAGTAGAAGGGTTACCGAGCAGTATTATGTTTACTCTGGTTAAATAGAAGTTTGGTGTTTTGTCAAAGCCAGAAATCGGAGGCACAGTCAAGCAGTTGGGTTTTTGAAGAGATCTGCCTGGTTCTCAAAATGGAGTTAGGAAAAGTAGCCAGGATCATCCAATATTCACAGGATAGTGTCCTGAGAGGTAGCTTAGAGGGGGGAAAGGGTTGTACTAGTAACCCAGAGACACTGGTGTGGAAGAAGGTATGTGCCCAGGAAGGGGCAGGTCACAACAAACTTGTTGAGATTTTGCTTTATTCATTTCTTTTCTATGAAGGAGTTTTAGAAGCAATTCCAGGACTTCTTGGGCCAACCTGAGTTCCAAAGGGAAGCTAAAGCCATAGTTTAAGGGTGTATCCTCCTTTTTCTTTCTTTTCTTTTCTTTTTTTTTTTTTTTTTTTTTTTTTTTTGAAGAATGGCTATTCAGGTCACAGTATCTTAAAGTCAAATCCTGGCTTCACATAAGTCAATGGGAATTTTGACATTTACTTCAATGGAGTCAGAATTTACCCCCTTTGTATTTAAAGATAGAAAAAGGTCATCCCTCTAAAAGAGCAGGATATAATCCTCCATTGATGTATAATTATGTCTCAGAGATTTAATTACTAAGTGTACTGAAGAATACTGTTGGCTGAGGAAGAAGTCATGGGTGAGCAGAATACCAAATACAGTGGGACGGTGCCCATACCCTGATTCATGATAGAAATGTTTTTTTAAAAAAAGTTATTTTAATCCATGTTCAGCACCTAAATTTTATATAAACAATCAATCCCCTGCAACTGAAGTAACTTGAAAAGAAAATTATGCTGGGGTGAAGTTTAGTAACAAATAAGAAGGGATAATGTACATACAGGACAAGCAGAGAAAATAGCACACACTATATAAAAGCGAAACAAACTACGCCATTGGTTTCTTGACAAATGGGTTTTAGCACAGCAGCTTAAATCATGGATCTTGGATTGTTTAAAATTCCTTACTAATGTCTTTTGTTAAAGCAGAGGGATGTCTACCATATAACACCGTTTCCTATAAAAGAGAGGGAATCTTGACGTGGGTGAATAACACAATATAAAATCTCTATCTGCTTGTCATGACAGATAATACTAGAAATTCATAACTCTCCCCATAATATGCAGAATGAAAGCAGAATCAATGGATTGAAAAAATAACCACAGCAACCTAAAAGGAATATAATTTTATTAATCTGTAGGGCTTTCTGGAAAACATTCCATGGTGTTTTAAACTCTTGATCGTGTCATTTAGTTACCAAAAAAAGTGTGCTCTCATTACACATTTTTCTTTGTATTTCTAATTTTGTTTCGGCCACTGGGGGAAGGATATGAGTTTCAGAGATCCATCTTCATAGCTTTTTGTCTGTTGAACTCTTTTTTAAGTGCTAGCCTGTTTTTAAATTAGATATTATTACAAAAACAAATCTTAATGCTTGTACAGCACTTTCAAGATGAAAATAATCTCCACTGTATATATATATTGAGTATAATTGTTATAAAATGTTTCTACAGTTGTTTAAAAGTTCAAATAGTTAAATGCACGCATACACAGTCATCCTGGTGAGTTTCTATCAGAGAATGCAACAGACTGGAAAAGGAAAAATCAATTACAAAGAAAAGGATGCAGTCACCAAAGCAGGGGGGCCATCCTTCAGTGAACCAGGGCCTGGCAAAAGCTATAGTAAGAGATATTCTTGGAACACAAAAAGGCCACTGGGTCCACACCCACAACTCTTTTTCAAAAAAGTTTCTTCATTTCTTTTCAGCTTCTGATCTCTACTATGTTACTACCTCTCTGTTTAGAAATAGGAGTATTTTTTTTCTTAGCCTTGGTCTTTAATCAGTGCAAAATGAGGTAGAGGCATCAAGTGTGAGAACCAGTTAGTGCAGCCAGCTGGCCCTCCTAAGAGGGTGTCCAGGATTTTATCCTTCTTCCTACTGGCAGAGGTGCACTGCAGGATCAGGACAAAAACAAATGCTTTTACAACAACCCTGCACATCAGTGAAGCAGACTGTTGTAATCATAGGTCTTTGGGGGGGTCTCTTGTACACTCTGATACCAAACCTTATCTTGACACAGTCAACACACTGGGGCACCATGGTTCAAGCAAGGATGTAGCTACCCCAGTTGCTAAGGCTCTATGTGCCCTAATGCTTGGTAGATCCTAATGCACACTCCCCAACTATCTTCGACACCATGGTCCCCCAGGCCTTGGACATCCTACCTCTGTGACCCATTCCCTCCTCTGTCTCCCTATAGCTGTGATCCACCCCCAGTCCCCAAACTTCCCCCAAACTGCCAAAGAACCTTCCCATGCTGGGGACCCATCACTGCCTAGAGTAAAAGGGAAAGGGCAGCAGCAGATTCACCATGCTGCCCTCTGCTGACTTATTGATATGCAGAGAATTCATCACACTGTATAGTAGCTGCTAGTATTTTGATGTGTATTATTTTTAAGGTCAGTCAAATATGAGCTTTAGGGAATACATCAATTCCTATAAAAAGTCTTACCATAGACTGAACACTAAGCTATATTCCATATATTTGAATATTTTTGTACATTCTACCAAACTAGTGAGAGTGAAGTGGCAGAGGAATAGATTCTGTGTTAAAGGAAACTGCAGAGCAGATGACGAGCCCTTAAAATAAACAATGAGACAAAAATATATAACCAGTTATGCGAGATCACACAGTACATTGGCAGATAAGGGAAAGATGATGGACCATCAGAAAATTATACTGTCCTTTTAAGATTTATAGAAATTAAAGGGTTATAATATAGTAAGTTCCAAGCAAAATACTGGGTTCTGTTTCAGAATAACACCCTAGGTCTCCACTGTCAGCTGTAGGAAGCGGCAGGAAATCAAAACCTTTTGATAAATGGAAGTATAAGTGCTTCTGACAAATTTGATCCATTTAAAAAAAAAAATCAGGTGTGGGTGGTCACATAGCAATTTAGAAGGGGCTTCACCAATAACTGATGTCTGAATTATTTCATGGAGTTTGTAATGAATGGCTTCAGATACAGAGCCATTTTAATCCTTCACAATCTCCTGCATTCTGCCTCTGTACTTCCTCTCACTCCCTAAACTCATCTGCATCACATTAAAAAATAGCTACACACACACACACACACACACACACACACACATCTACAATACAAGGTCATAAAAAGTACTAGCTACTGACACAGCAAAAGGCATTGAGAGATTGTGCAAGAAAAGTGTAATCCCCCTTTCGGTGCTAGCTTAGTGCCTAAATGATGTGCGAACAGGAGAGGGGTATCTCAGTCGTCGTTTCTGGGGCTCTTTTTCACAGTGCTGCTGGTAGCTGTCCAACTTTTCATTATGCTAAACAATAAAGCTACTTGGCAGAGTCTCCAGTGAGACAAGGGGTTAACCACACTGAGGCAGTGGCTACCGCACTTGAACTCACAAATAATTCAAACTCTCACAAGCAAACAAATTAAAAAGAATAAACTATAATCAAATCCTTATATAAAGTTTAAAGAGAAATAACTGATCAATAAAAATATTAAATGATTAAAATGATTAGAGATAGCAATAATGCTTTTTAATTACTAAAGGCTAGGACAGCAAGCACGTTAGGTCACATGACCACACACTTCCCCCAATGTTCCTAAACAAAAGTGTCTCCCCGCTCAGTACTGTCTGTCCCCCATGCCTCCGGTATGCAGATGGTCCACAGGGAGATACGTTGCAGGCCTCTAAGGTGATGCTATTAGAAACACACTATTATATTGGAACTGGCAGTGCAGGTCCTGATGATCCAGGTGAATGAAAGCCCTTTTGCAGAAACAAAGCTCCTTAATGGTGCACAATTAAACCCTAACTACCTATCTGGCTAGCTATAATACAGGCTACTCAGGTTTCTTTTCAGGCTGAGCGGTCAGGAGAGGAGTGCAGGCCAGCAGGTCCTCCCTGCGATCTGCTGGAGAGGTACTAACCGTTCACCCCCTTCCAAAACTATGCAGACCCTCTTTAAAGCTTGGAACCTACAGGTTCCATTGCAAGCATATCAGGTTTCTAGATCCAACATCCTGGATACGGTGTGGGCTGGCTGCAGGTCAAGCAGGCTGCAGGTGATGGAAAGAGATGGGCTTTTCCTCCTGTTGATGGCAGCAGAAGGAATAGATTGTCTCCTCCTGAGGCTTTCCTGCAGACTGAGGTTACTAACAGGCCAATTGTTGGGCCTATAAATGCTGTGCTGACAGGCTGTAGGGAGACCTTCTCTCCACCACTCCCCAACTGGTCTCTACCAGGTGACAGGAAAGCCAGGCTATTCACAGCCTCCATCCTGCTCTCCATCTGCACAGGGTTAGAAACCACTTGCAATCTGCCTGGCTGTCTTCTGTCCTCAGATTGGCTGTTGGTGACTGTTGTTTTTCCCTATTGGTTGAAGGAGGAAGGTTGCCAGGATCACTGGAGGGTCACATCCTCATCCCCTTCCCTCCTACTGCCTGCAGAAGTCAACAGCACAGGACTCTGTCATCGACCCCATGAAGCCCAAAAGGTTTAAAGCCCAAAACAGATAACTTAGGGTATGTCTACGTTACTGCGGCACAACTATGGTTCTTCAGCTGTGCCATTGTAGTGCCATAATGTAGGATCTTCCTACATCAACAGAATACAGAAGTGGTTTTTCCACCAATGCAGTTAATCCAAGAGGCTGTAACTAGGTCTACAGAAGACCTGTGCTGTTGACCTAACCATGTCTACACCAAGAGTTAGGTTGACCTAACTATGGAGTTCAGGGTGTGAATTTTTTCACAGTCCTGCACAACACAGCTAGTCTATCTAACTTTAAGTGTAGACCAGGCCTAAAATAACTGGTTGTAGTATTTGTTTGTGATACAGTGCTAAAAATACAAATTAATTGAACCTTGAGACTGTGTGTACGTACTGCAAGATTTGTTGTGTAAAAACTTACTCTTCGCTTCTGATTGCGTAAAGCCATTATTTTTATGCAGATATGAATGATCCTTCTGTTAAAGCACCCTCTGGAAACACCCACAGCACTTGCCCTTGAAGGTCACATTTACAAAAGGATACAGTGCTGCTGTCAAAACCTTGATTGCTTATACCAGTTTGTGCACTGTGATTATAAGTGCTTTCCATACTTTGGCATATGACAGTTGAGATGTGTCATTATATTTACACGAACCTAAGTTTAGTGAAATAACTGTCAATGAACAGTTTATCTCTTGCATTTTAATAGAGTTGTTAGTGTTTTAAATGCTTTGAAGATGCCCTTCACCAGTATTTTGACTTTTCTGTACCCCTTTGATGTATCCAATAGTAAAACTTTAGCACTCAGTAATATATTTAGTATGCCTGAGGCATGTTCTTTATGATGTCAACTATTAAGAGGTGATGAAGTCACCAATTTTCAAGAAATAAAGTATTACAGAACCAGAGTTTCAAGCCATCCTAATCTGGCTTCCCTTTTTGTGCATGCCAGTCACTGAATGGGTAACTTTTGTGCACTATTGCTTGACTGCAAAAGAAAAGAAAAAGAAAAAAGGAAACACGGAAACCCTATTTTCACTCATTTTGCACATGCATTTTGCATGTGTAAATGTCATCATTTCTATTTTCAAACAATAGTGTATAAAAAAAATTGTGTGTGAAAGTGGTTACATCCACAAACAGAAGATGTGGTCTACATATACACTTGAAATTCTCACTTCCCTCCCCGTGGTTCTCCCGTGAAGTTTCAGAGGAGGAACAGGTGAGAATTGTACAGCATATTTCCAGTACCTCTAGCTGAAATACAATTTCTCTCCCTATCCTTTCCTAACCACTCCCAATATAAAAGACAAGCTCAAGCTTTACTGAGTTTGGATGAGAAATTTAGATTACACTCTGAGAAGTCCAGAGCTTGGAATGCTCAATTAGGAAGGGCTGTCAAGCCTTTCAGACTTGCAATCAGTGCTTATAAGCCTTACAAGCGCTGCCCCAGGGAAAGAGTAATGTCTCTGTCATAATGCAGTTCACACAGACTGGCTTTTCTTTGTGTACAATACTGTGCTAGAGGTAACTTGCTCACAAACCATTAAGACCACCAAAATGGATGACGTTAAGGTAACATCATTTAACATTTTCAGCACAGTACACTAGGAATGAACAGGAGAGGCAAACCATTAATATTCATTCCCCAGCAGGACACAGAACATTAACACCTTGGATTTCAAGTCACAACAATCCAATTGCACAGCTGTGAAAAAAACTATTCTGGATCTAATAACGCTTAGATCCCATGTCACTTCCTCTTTTGATATAAACTAGAATTATTCCAGGCCAGATTCTGCCACTCTTACTTGGCAAGTAGTCCCATTGGTTTCAGTGGGACTATTTGCAGAGCAAGGCCTTAATCCTGCAAAAACTTGATTACATGTTTAATGTTACTGTCATGCACCTTTCCATCAACTTCAGTAGGACTACTCATGGTTGTAGGATTAAGCATATGTGCAAGTGTTTGCCAGATCGGGGCCCAACATACTTAATCATAGTAAAGGCGACCTACAGCTTATACTTGACAGGTTCTTAGAGGCAACTAAAAACAGTTTGGATTCACCCTCAGCCTGGAAAAAACTTAGTTCTCTATCAACCAATTCCAATGAGCCAAACATCACCATTGATGACACTAAACTAAAGAACGGCAGTCACTTTACATACCTTGGTAGTACCATCTGAAATACAAAAGACAAGCCAGACTTTGCTATAGGATATTCAACAAGCATACCGTCAAACTGTCAACAAAACTAATGATCTACAATGCAGCAATGATAGCATCCCTTTTATACAGGTGTGGAACATGGACAGCTTACTGAAGATACTTCAAGTAACTTGAAAAACTTCACGTCCTATTTTTGCTCTATTCTGAAGGTACGCTGGCAAGATAAAGTGTCAAACATTAACATCCTTGAAAGAGCAAAACCAACCAGCTTCAAGACAATGGTTATCAATGCTCAGCTTAGATGGACAAGTGATGTAATGAGAATGGGTGACAGACTCACGAAAAATGTCCTTTAGGTGAGCTAAAACTCAGAAAGCTCAGAAAGGGTGGCCAGCATAAATCTTTCAGACACGTTTAAGCAGAATCTCAACTCATGCGGCACAAATATTGATAACCTCACAGACACACCCAAGGAAAAACAAAGGGCCAACATAAAATAATATATAATATACTGGAGACTATATTTGTTTTCTTTAATGTATATTATAGTGCAGTTAGTTGAAAGTTTTAACCTGGTTACATTGAAAAGTTCACCTACAGAAGCCTAAACACACACACTAAAATCATAAACAATTATGATATATAGATATACACATATGCACACACACATTACAATAGATTTTTAACTTTTAAAAAAGTTAAAACATAAAAAATGAAATTTACTTTCTTCCAACATCTTTTGTATAAAGTATCATAAAATGTTTTGTTGTGATAGAATAGAAAAATGGAGAGGATATTACAAAGAGCTAGAGTAGATAGAGCAGCTTTCATGCAAACAGAAAAAGGAAAAAGAAAAGATGCAAGTTTTGTAGGTTAGTTATTGTAGTGAGAGGAGAATTGAAGAATGCCAATGGGAATTTCTTCCCCCTTCAAAATCCACTTCTAGCATTCCAGTTGGGATTGTCTCACAATAGCTAGCACAGGGATCGGCAACCTTTGGCACGTGGCCGGTCAGGGAAAACCGCTGGCAGACCAGGGTGGTTTGTTTACCTGCAGGGTCTGCAGGTTCAGCTGATCACAGTTCCCACTTGCTGCACTTCGCTGTTTCAGGCCAATGGGGGCTGCGGGAAGCGACGCAGGCCCGTCCACCTCTTCCCGCCGCCCCCATTGGCCTGGAACGGCGAACTGCGGCCAGTGGGAGCTGCGATCGGCCAAACCAGAGGATGCTGCAGGTAAAAAAAACCATCCCAGCCCACCAGCAGTTTTTCCTGATGGGCCATGTGCCAAAGGTTGCTGATCCCTGATCTAGCACTAGCAGTTGGCAAAGAAAATCATTAGAGCAAAAACATTTAAAAGTGTGAATAAAACAAGTAAACATATCAGTAACAGTCCTAATTAAAAACATGTAATGTCAGTACAAAAAAATGCATTTATTTAATTATACATCTGTGCCCTATTTTTAACATTCATGGCTTTAAGTGAACAACATTCTCTACTCATCCTTCTCTCGGCTAAAACATGTTTCTAAATTCTTTTTATGTATCATCCCCTTCCTAGGATGTAGGCCCTGGCAAATATTTTAATATAATGTCCATTAAAATTAATAGCTTGAAGGGATCACTTGTATCATCTGCTTATGTAAATAAACAAAAAAAAGGACCCTGGGCCAAATTCTACTCTCTATTATATCTGTGTAAATGGACTTCAGCTGTGTTACTGGAGAGCAGAATTTGGTCCATTGTCACTCATGTTGAGTAGTACTGTACCTAATCCCATGTTTAGCCCCATTCTAGTCAACGTGACAATTTATGAAGTAAATTGCTAACTAACACAGAATAAGAGTGGTAGAATCTGTCCCTTAAATTCATAGGAGAGCAAAATAATGCATCACTCTTTTTTATGACGTGATATCCCTTTAGAATGAAGAGCTGACTGATTAAGGACAATAAATAGATTAAATGTATAGGTAATAAGGGCCCTGGAAATCCTCCTGTTATGGAATTCCATTTGCTAAAATGGATTCCTAAGAACTTGTTTTCCCCCAATAATGAAAATGTTCATCTGAAAATAGAGAAATTTGCCTGACAACATTTATGAAATTGTTTAGACGTTCACCATCCTGCAGAGTGTCTAAAATGTCTTGCGAACCAGGATCCCTGGTTTCCCAATAATATGTCACAGAGTCCACTCCACAGGGATTCTTTGATATAAAGATGTAATGAATTTACTTGTAGACTGCAGTGAGCAACAGCATCTTCATATATCCTTCATGTACCAAGTATTCATGTACCAAGTATTGGGTTCTAGTTAGCAGCAGCTATTGTTCAGGTTAAATTCCAAATTTCATTCTGAGCTCCATTTTGTTGTTGTTGTTGTTATTAACCTTTTCAGATACATTGGGAGATCTGTTTTTCTGAGCTCTGGTTTGGGAGCATATCTATTCCAAAATGAGCCAGATTCTCCATGCCACTCTATATATGAACTGCTCTAGTGATGTAAACAGAATAAAAAAGATTGGATTTTCCCTGCTATTCCCCCAGCATGGGAGATTCATAGCAGACACAGATCCAGGGTAATTAGCTCCTATGCTATCTCTCTACAGTCCCCAGCACAGCAGGCATACTCAGGTGGGCAAGGGACATGGCTGGAGAGTGCTATATTCTAGCTATCCTATTCTGGCAGTTCTTGGGTTATGGATAGAGTAAACTAGCAAGGTCGCCAGACAGCTCTAATCTACACCATAACTGTGAGTCATTGTTCTTTATTCCACATTTAAAAATGTCCTTGCTCCACACAAATTGATGATTTTTCTCCATAGTCACTAGCATATTTTTGCTTCATCTTCAGGTTCAAATATGAATATATCTGAAAATGGGATTAAACTGAATTAGCAGAGAAAATAATATCCAATTTGATTCACATTAAATGTCCAAGTATAAATCAAAGCCAAATACACACTATAAATAAAGTAAAACCAAAATTCCTAAAATGGCCATTCTTCTGGTATTACAATACAAGCTGCAATTCAGTCCTCTCCAGTATCTAAAATATAAATATTATATTGTTTCCTTGAAAATGGGACTTTATGCTTAACACTTTCATCTTTCAGTAATATTTATACCTGATCTGATTTGCTTAATCTGATATTGATCCAAAAATTGCACACCTCCTCATCAGAAATCAATACAAATAGCCAACTCTACAGACTTAAAGCTTTATTTATACTGAAATGCCACTATAGTCAATGGAAGTTCTGCATGTAGGGCGCAATTTTCAGAAGTGTCACTCTGCTCCCACTGAAGTCAATGGTAGTGAGCATTGTAATGTGGTAATACGCTCTTAACTAGAAACACTTTATATTTGGGATTCTCAAAAATGCTCAGAATTGGATTAATTCTGCTCCCATTGACTTCATTAGGAATTAGGCAAATGCTAAGTGCTTTTGAAAAGCAAAGATATCGTGTTTACAGGAGTGGGCCCTTATAGGCATACAGCTATATAAAAATAGCCATTTTTTTAGTTTAATATGCCCACCCTATACACAAACTCTCTCCCCATATATAGATATAAATATATACTATATATAAAATTTGATGCTCATTCAATGCTTATTTTATTTATGTTTAGATCAGGTATGATATGGAGCTGGCACATGTTGCCATAAGCCTGCAGGCAAGTGAAACAATGGTACGCAAAATGAGAAAGTGTTATTTTTCACCCCATTCCAGAAACACTGCAACATGACTATGACTACAGTCTTTACTGTTTATATTAATGAGGTGTTTATTGGTCAAAGCTACCAAATAACAATGTATTAAAATACTTTTATTGGGTTTGCATGGGCAAGTCTTTTTTCCCCTAGAAATAATGAAGCTGCTTAGCATGTGTCAAAAATGACAAATATCAACATTTTGCAATATATTAACATGTAACATTTTCATACCGCGTATTCTTAATTGTCAAATTAGCTCACAAGTGACTATAATAGTTTTCTATATTTTCAGTTGAAATGTGCGGACCAGTTCAATCTCACACTGAAGGTTATGCACCAATAACAGTAGATTGTGTGCCCATAGCTTGTACTTCGTAGTGGATGGAAATGTAGGATAGAAATGTATATGAATTCCTAATGCTTCTCCATTTGTAAGCTTTTCTACATACAATGTAGCATCTAGTCTGCCTGGTAGAATGTTTTAATTTGTAACTGCCTGTGGATGCAGTACTGGTCTCTGAAATATTCTAGAAACTAGCCTTTTAATTCAGTGACATTTATGCACTTAGGTAATTTTGATACTAACATATAGACCTAATTTAGCACAAATCTGTACACTTGTACAAAATAAAAAACAGTAGTAGTGGTGGTGGTAATGCTAACAATGTACTTTGGAAATTTACAGTATGTGAAGTCATGCACTATATAAGCTCCTTCAAAGCTTGCATCAAAAGAAAAAGAAAAAAAAAAGAAAAAGACTCTTCATAACCTTTGGGGAAAAATGTGTGATTGGTCAAGAATTTTTTTTTTTTAAATGCAAAAAACTTTCAAAAGCCACCAGTGCTGAACAGAATTCCATGATGCTGGCAGCAGACTCCAGGAGAGGTCAATTGTTTTGGTGGCTACCATATGAGTTTTCTAATTCTGATGATGTACCATGAATACTCTAGTACAGGGGCTTACTTTCGGAAATACACAAGCAAGCCAAATTTGGCATGTTTGAGTTGTATTGAATGCAGGGAAGAAAGCAGCCAAATCTGATCAGAGATCATCAAGTTTTCCTACTTCTACAGCCAGCAGAGCAAGCACATCTTCCAGCAATTGGTCCTGTTGCACTGTTTGAGAACAACCACACAAGACCGACAAGAAACTTCGTAAAATAGAAACATATGAGAGAGCAACCCATCTAAGGGAGGAAGCACTTCAAAGAGGAGATGACGACATATTGCATAGAATATCTATGGGAGACTTGATTGCTAAGGATGCAGTTTATCACTCAGAATGCCTTTCTTCCTTCTTGAGTAAAATGTATCTTAAAGCAAAGCCATCTAGTTACACTGCAACAATACAGTCATCTTGTGACATTGTATTTTTATCAGCTGATTGAAAAGATAGACAATGATTTTATGTACAGAAGGAAGGCTCTTCTCCCATCCAAGCTGCTACAAAGACATAAAGCCCTACTTCTCTCAGACATAGAAACTGCAAACTATTCCAGTAGCAAATTACAGGCAAGATTAGAAAAATGCTATGGCTATGCAATTTCATTCCATATATCTACTATAACATTAGCTGAAGCGATCCAAATTGCTAGTAATTTGAAGAAGAAACTTAAGTCATCCAAATGTTTGTGGATGTTCTTCTGACAAGTTAGCCTGATGAACAGCTTTCAAAATTAACAGCTGATTTTGTATAATGCCACTTCAACCATTTGGTCTGAAATGGCCAAAATAAAAGCCACAAAATATTATCCAAAGCCAGGTGATTGTAGTTTATACAGGTCAACTACTTTTGTGCCCCAGTTGCTGCAGGTATTTGTCCTTTGGCACATAATTCAGCCAGCAATGAGTATCATCGTTCAGAAGATTTTCAAAGAAGGCGCCTCCCAATTACAAAGTGAATAATATCTAATAGTTCCAAACTCATCACACTACTGCACATAAACCTTGCTGCACAGCTGCACCATGAGTTTGGTTTTGCAATTTAATTGACATACTACATCTTCATGAATTCTATATCAGTTATGATGAGCTGAGGTGGTTCATCACTTGCATTGCAAAAACTGAAATAGAAAGCATAGGCGCCAACTTCCGGTGGCGGCTGACGCCCGGCGTCAGGGGCGGGGCCCTGCCCCCGACGCCGGGTGACGTGGCAGGGCCCCGCCCCCGATGCCGGGTGACGTTGCGGGGCCCTGCCCCTGACGCCGGGTGACGTTGCGGGGCCCCGCCCCCAACGCCGACGCAACGTCGCCCAGCGTCGTGGGCGGGGCCCTGCAACATCTCCCGGTGCTGAGGTGAGCTTGCCGTGGGTCCCGGGGCTGGCGGGGAGCTGGGTGCGGGCCCCGGGGATGGTGCAGAGCTGCCGGTGGGTGCTCTGCACCCACCAATTTTTCCCCGTGGGTGCTCCAGCCCCGGAGCACCCACGGAGTTGGCGCCTATGGTAGAAAGACTCCGGGGAGTTGTGTTCATTCCAAATGGAATTGTACCACTCCATGCTGGTGGAAATCTCATCCATGAAGGAGCGGATAACAAACATCAACACAGAGATCACTGACGGAAATAATACCTTCCATTCAATGGCTAGAGTGGTGTTTCAAGAACAGTGTGCAGATAGTTCAACATCACAAGAAATATCACTGAAGTGTGGGAAAGAAAAGTCACTTACTCTCCTTGGGAAATTAGAATCTTTTATACAGTGTGCAGCATTTGAAAAACCTAGAACACATTCAGAATCAACTTGCCATGAAAAAGTACTTGAGAAAGTAAACTCTTGTCATCTACAAATGAATGCTATCTGAGATGTCTCCTGGTGTCCTTTAATATTACCACCTTGTGATGTACTACCACTACCAAATTATATTGATATTGTTCACACTCAGCTGATTCCATTTTGGAGTAGTTTCAACCACAAGCTAGCAACAAGGAAGAGCACCTACACAGCATCTGTATATGCACCTATTGTGGATGACACTAGCTGACATGGCCACAATCTTTACTATAGTGCTGAAATGTAAGGAAATGTCAGCCGCTCTAGACAGCTACATGGCATTCAGACCATGGATAAGCAGCTGTATGCTGTTCCTCAGCAAGTGAAATGAACTCTTCCAAATGAACTTGGTACCAATGTGATTTGCCTGGGTTGTTTTTACATTTTGTGCTGTTTTATTGCATGTATTTGGAAATTTGGGGGAGACACAGGATTGCTAGACCTTCTTATTGATTCTGCTGTGTATTCAGCTTCTATTGAAGATCAAATGCTCTATGCGGCTTGATTCTATCACATGAGGCCCCGAGTACTCAAACTTTATTCATTTGTTAAATGGTGTGAGCTGGGAGGAGGTACTCATGTAGTTCTAGCAATTGTGTGGCAAATGTTGGCTGACACTCAAAGGTGTTTCAGTCTGAAGACACTGAGTCCTTACAACATCTCATTAAAGAACCCAATGATGCTGTAACAGCATATGCTACCACTACTGGGAAATTTCAGACAAGAGAGTATGTCCAGTCTCCTACATTCAAGTTCTAGGATCATTTTCTCTAGGTCTACTTCTAAATATCCATGCAGCACAAGATACTACTTCTAAATGTGATTGTAAGCATTGCCTTCACACACAGCATGCCATGTCAACAGGGCCATATATGTCAGGTGGATACAAATGCACTTTCTTGGTATGTTAAATCTCCCTGAAAAAGTACACTATGCCTTTGAATCTGAGGAATATGCTGTGTATCAGACTCCTGGTTCTTCCAATGGAATTTTGAGTGACATGGGAACAGAGAAATCTATCATCAAAAGACTCAAAGGGTAGCAGTAGGATTGTAGGACTGGCAAGAAAGAAGCCAGTCCTCTTCACAAGACATGTCATGAGTAAATATGCAAAAGCTACAAGAGAAATACATGGCCTAACAAGAAGAAGTGAAGATAAAGTCCACAAGCAAGTCCTTGCCTCTGCACTGAAGAGGGATGAAGAGCTCTTACCAACCATGTCTCAACAATATGACAAACCTATTTGACTCTGAATCACACTCAGAGGTGCTTATCAACATATCTACTGGACTGCAAGTAACATCAGATGTACAAGAGTTTCTACTGAAAATAGTAGAAGGCGGTTAAGGACAAATGAAGAGATTTGTGAGAGGTGCACTTGATTCAGATGGAACCCATAGATTCTTCAGCCCAGTTAAGTAATCTGGCACTAAAAGATTTGATGACATGGCCAAGATGACCAAATTTATGTCTGGCAAGGGAGGGAAAATCACAGCATCTATCAGTCCAGAAAAAAATTTCTGTAGAGCCCTGTCCTTAGAGAGATGTAGAGATGATGTTTCAATTGCAGTTCCTCTGTTAATATATGGTTCAAAATGCATCTGAAAGTGTAGAAGCACACCCAACACAAACACTTCTTGCTGGGTGCTTTTCCTATGGTGATGTTGCAGAGTTCATCACCACTAGAGGTGTTGATGAAGCCCAAGTCTTGTACAGCATTCAAGAGGAAGCAGACACAAGGATGCTTCTACATGCTTTATGCACCAATATGACTTTTTGGGTCTCTTTGTGTCAAAGGAACCATAAATAATTAACACACTGAATACAAATGTTTTGGTCCTTGCTGTTCACTACTTTCCAAAAATGGATCACATGTGGATTGAAACAGGCAACATTACCAGCACAACTGACAAGCATAGCTTCAGACCTGTGCATGCAATTTGTGATGCACTTACTCTTCATTTCTGCAACATACTGTCTGCTGTACATGCACTAACAGGATGTTACTCTGTCATCCCTATTTGGTAATAGGAAAAAATGTGATGAATGTTGTCAAAACAAAGAGAGCTAACTGCTTCAGAGATGTGGCTCAACTGGGAGACAGTGAAGGACAAATCACAATTTCTCTAGTAAAGATATTGATAGCAGTGCTGTATGACCAGAGCAAGAAAGAAAAGGATGCCCTCAGAGACTTGAATTGCTTGCAGCTCAACCTAGCTACCGGAAAAGGAAAAGTCACTGGCCAACTCCCAGCATGCGATGACAGTTTTGAAGAGCATGTCAAAAGAGCATCTTGGCAAACAAACATTTGGACGTCTTTACACATAGGTAAACCGGATATTGGATTACCATTGCAACATGGATAGAAAATGTGGATGATAAATTATTTCGGAGCTTCTATAAGACCTTATTTGTGCCTGAATCAGTATGTGTTGATGAACAATCAACTGGGACTGTGGTCAGAACAATTTTCCCTGCTCAGAACTGTGTACATGCCAAGGCAATGAAGACTGTGGTAACCCATGCACTCTTGACAGATCATAATGATGAAGAAGATAATGATGTTTACTAGAAATGTCACCAGCACTACTACACTTCAATGTTACCTGTGCACATTTATTATTAGCTTTTATTTTACTCTTCATGTCTTGAAATAATATATAGAATCATTAAAATAACAAAACTAATGCAAATATTTCAAAATGGTCATATTAAAATGTTGATGGTATTGTTCATCCCCATTTCCATGGTAACAGCACCTCTTGACAGCTCCACATCATACCTTATCTTAAAGTAGATGTAATAAACTTTCAAATTATGCACAACGTGTCTGTATGTAGAGAGGGTACATTAAGTAGAACAAATTGGTGGTGTCTGCCACTCATCTATTAATATTTACTAAGGGCTAGTTTTGTCCATTCACCTTCCCTAATAATAATGCATGTTTAGATGGATGGACAAAGATAGCAGGATGGGTGAAGAACCTCTGATGCATGCTCTGTGGACTCTGCCATCATCTGAAGTCCAGTTAACAAGACAAGAAAACAAGGTTAGTGTTTTTTATTATCGTCAGAGTCTATTTCTTCCTGAAGCTGGGCAGAAATCATGCCTACCAGCTGACTGTAAGGTATGATGGGCCGTGTATTTTTGATAACCATTCTAAAAAACTTTTTATATATAAAGTTGGGATATGAATTGTATGAACTAAAAGATTTTTATTTTCATTTTTATTAATTTTTCATTTTGTATGGCAGCTCATTGGCATATGAAAAGAAAAGTTCACACTGCATTATTTGCAATGTTCTATTCCTCAAGTAGCTTGGACTCGGGAAATCATCTCTTCAGAAAAGTGTCACTTTGAGAAGTTGGGCTTTATTAATACATTCATAAAGAGAGATTCTTGCTAGTGCTAGATATTTAGGATGAAATTTACCTCTGTGCAGAGGATGAGCACAAGCTCTATGCACTACTTAAGTTCTGCTATAGTCTTAAAAATAGGACTTAAGTAGTGCATAGGCTTTGTGCTGACTCTCTACACATGGTGAATTTCACCTTTAATGAGTAATGTTAATAGTTAGTTTTCCCACGACCTGAATGTATAAGTAGGAGTAAATGTGACCCAACTCATATTGCTTTTTGTGCTACCGTTGCTGTGGCGTATCTTTGAAATCTGCCTCCCAATATGTAATCTCAAATGGATGGAAGACATGTTGCCAACTCTGTGATTTTAATCATGAATGTTGCAATATTTGGTGTTTTGAGTAAAGCAATCTAGTAAAGTGAGACACTTGGCTTTCATTTTTTTAAGTGTCCAACCCCTCATGGATGTGAAACAACTTGAAAATGTGACTCAAGTGCACCTTAAAGGCTCAAAAACAGAATGCAAATAAAGAGCAGCCAAAACAGATTTATTTTTAAAAACTATTAATTTTTTGTGGCCTCACTCAAATTCTGATCTCTTAGGGTTGGCGATATTGCATCAATGCAGTGGTACAAATCCATTGGACATGTCTTGTGTATGATCAGCAGTGAAATTTTCTACATATTCAAGGATAAACCCTTTCCATTTGAATGTAGACTGTGGCCCACTATATTCTAACCCAAAGTTTTACTATTAAGTATAAATTGCTATTTCTTGCTACGCAGATTGCCAGCGCCCCTGAAGATATTTTGGCCCCTAAAGCTACCCTAAACTGGCAGCTGTAGATTTGTAGCCTGTTTCAGCTATCCTTGGTGAGTTTAATGTTCCTTTGGGGCTGTTACAAGATGGTATATTTTAAAGTATCCCTCAAGCAGCACAACTACAGTCAACTTGGTCCACTCTCTCTTCAGTGGCTGCAAAAAAACACATGTATTTGGATGTAGAAAGACAGAGGAACCATTTCCTAGTCCTCAAAAGAATCATAAAGGAATGAGTGGGCCAGCTGGCCATCCCATGAAATGCCCCAGGTGTGCAGATTGGTCAGCTGGCCCCTGAAGATGAAAGAGAGAGTACCAGGCTCTTACACAACTTCTCAAAAATACAACTAAAGAGAACAGCTTTAGGAAGTGGGAAGAGGTTGCCTCGTTCATAGGGAAGATTTCACGAAGCCTCAAAATTAGTCCAAACCTTCCCAGAGGCGCATGGAGTTTCAGGTTTATGCTGAAAGTTTCAAAGATTTTCATGTGAAAAGTTTATACATGCCTATTTTCTACCTTCAGTCCCATATCATATTGTGTATAAACTGTGCTAGGCTGCTTTAAAAATCTACTGACGTGTGAATAGTTATAGTTAGCAAATCAATACATTTCATTTGTATGACAAGAGCATGCAGAGATCATTCTAATCATACCAAGATGACATCTTGAAAAAATAAAGTAAGTTAATGCTTGAAACCACCAATAAATACATGAACATTGCAGTACATTTAAATCTTGAGATGTCCCATAGTATCACTATGTCCATATATTTTGTTGGAATAAAGAAATCAAATACTGAACAAATAAATTACAAACATCCTTCAAATAACACATTTACCTCTCTAATGGCTTTTGAGCTAGACATATAATTGCTCTCCTATACAAAAAGCAAAGCAATTTGATAATCTAATAGTGAGCATTTCAACTCTAAGCTCCTGTTACTGCTTCGTTTTACCAAATAATGAAAACATTAAATCCTAAGCACTTAATGTAGATGTGGTGCTTAAATAACTGTCTCATCATACCCTCTTCTCTCAGAAATGGTCTAAAGCTTTTTGGTCTTAAGCTACCATATAAAGCTCCTTTCATCTTTATGGCAGCAGCAAGTGACCGTATTGTAAACTCTGCAGACATCATCCAACTTGATTAGTTTTTTATACAAGCAATTTACTGGCCATGGGGAGAGTCTTAGCTCTGTGGTAAAAGAGAATATCCCTAATCTAAAAGCATGAATCCCTTTGTCTGGAAACAATTGGAAATAAATTGTTTAGACTGAGCTTTACACACATAATAGTCAAAATATGCCAGAAACACAAGGAAAAATATGCACACATTTTGCAAGCTATAAAACTAATACTCTCCTGCCATCACACTGGTCCCATACCCCATTGCTCTCACTTGGTGACAGAACATTACTGAAGCTGAAGTCCCTATTGTCCATCACTGGCAATGAAAAGAACGTTTCTTCTTGAACTGGGCATCAATTTCCGTAGAGCAATGACAGCAAAAGTATTGCAGCACTTCGACTGGCAAAAGTTTATTCTCTCTAATTTGTTTCATTTGAGACCAATATGTTAAAGGAATATTATATAATGTAAGCTAGTAATGTTTCTAAAATATGGTACTTAAGCACAAATTCGATTTAACTGACAAGGAATAGAAAACAGCCCAGATTTGTGTGTGTCTAAAGTTGCAAATGAATCGGAGTGCACTGATCATAAAAATACCCTACACTGGTATAGCACCTTAGGGCTAGAGTGTGGCATTTAGCAGCCGTTCTGTGCTGGAGGAGGTATTTCGTTCCACTGCCCCCATGGAAAACTTGAGGAAGCAGCCTGTCTCCCAGAATTCCCTTGTTGCACAGCAGAAAAAGCACAATCTGTGATGCCCGTTTAAGGGGTGCAACATGCCACCTCATGGGCTCCCAGGGTCCTGCCTCCTTTCCAGCAAGGTGCTCCTGCAGGGGACGCAACCTCTGTACTCCAACTGGAGGGGCTACTATTCTGGTCAGTTCTTATAAGGGCTGTACAAGGGATGAGGTTTCTTATTCCCTCCCACCCACCCTACTGCAAGTAAGGGACAGCAAAAACTTGGCCTTCAATTAGCTGCTTAATTATCCATTTACATGGCAGTTTGTCCTGTTTGCACTTGCAATCACAAGCCTATGTATATCAACCCTCCTTGCTTTGACAGGTGACCTAGGCCTTTTTAAAAAGTGGTGTTAAGTGTTAGCCTAGATATAAATTATTAGGCTTTTCTCTGAGGAGTGGGATTCTGTCATTTTCCCCTCTAACTTCCCCCTCCCCTCAAATGCATTGGTCTGACCCATTTTGTAGCCAAGGAGAATCTGATATGTTTCTTTCAGAAATGAATCAACTTTTCTCTGGTCCCTTAGGAGCAATATAAAGCACAATATTCTCCAAAGGGCTCAGTGTACTGTCTCTCCACTGCACTACAACTGCTCATGTAACACAGGACACAGCTCATTAATGAAACCCCCTTGTTTTCAGAGAATGACATGGGCTTACAAATTCCATTTGTATTACCAATATGTACAAATTGTTTAACTAAATGATCTTTGTTTAATCAAATTGTCCACACTGCAGTACTGGTGTTGGCAGACTGGACTACTACAATTATTTGTAATGGAATTTCTATTCCAGGGGAGACACTTGAGAAAACAAATCTATTGGATAGTATAGGTATTGTTATTAATTATCGTTTGGAGAGAAAATAAAGTAATGGATATTATTTATTAATGCAAGGAAGTGTGATTTAAACTTACGGAAGTTGTAGGATGCCAGTTAAATAGAGGGAAAAATTAGTAGTCCGAGAGGAAGAGAATGAGCCAAAAATAGAAAGCAAGATTTCACATATACAACTGGTAATTTTTCTGTACATCTGGTCATTTTTTTAAATATACAAGGAAGTTATTTGGCTTAGTAACTAGAATGAAGGTTACATATTGAGGAAGAGAAGATTATATTCAAGGGTCGCTGATTTGATGGATTTCCTTTTAGAGGCTTTAAAAATTTAAAGTCTCTGCTACCAAATGAGACCTTAGTTTTCTGTATAACTGCATCAGAGTGAAGGATTGTCTCAAGCAGAAATCCAAGAACAGATCTTTTGGGTGGTAACTGGTCTCTTTCATTAGATGAGCAAATGAAACAAAACAGCTGAAGAGATGACCAACACTCCTGAGTTCTATTCACATAAAATGCTAACGCTCTTCAAACATCTGAGGTAAGTAGTCTCTCCATCTTTGTGTGAGTGGGGCTCTGGAAATAAATTTGGCAAATAAATAGTCTTATTCAAATGAAATCACTGCAGTAAGAAATTTGGGGTGAGGATGAAAGGCCACTTTGTCCTTGTGAAAGATTATGTATGAGGGTGAGCCATCAGAGCCCAGAGCTCTGTAACTATCCTAAATGTGGTAATAGCTACCAAAAAACCCACAGTTTTCATCAAGAAATGCAATAACAAGCAATTTAAATCTCAGGAAGAAACTGGGTCTTTAACAGAAAGATTAATCTATCCATGCCTTTTAAAAATCTGATAGTCATAGGATTGGAGAATGCAGATCTGGCATCTATAGATGAGAGAAATTGAGAGAGCTACCAGGAGTACCGTCAGTGAGCTAATTGACAAATCTGTCTCTTTTAGGTGTAGTAAGTAGTCCAGAATAAACCGGATAGGAGCCCAGGAAGGAGAGATGGTTTCTCTGCTGGGACCAAAATGGAGAACAACTTCCATTTCCTAAGGTATGTATGCCTGATAGATGATTTCCTGCTATTCATAATAACATTTTGAAGTTCAGTGCAAGGGGCACTCCTGATGACCCAAATATTGAGAATCCAGGCAGTTAGATACAGACTGATTAGTTGTGGTGTAGAGTCTGGCCATGATCTTGTGAGATTATATCTGGGTGCAGGAGGAGAGGAATCAAATCTCGAACTGAGACTGGCGGATGGAAGAAGTCATCTTCTTTCAGGTTGAGATCCCCGTCCGAATCCCATAAGAAGAAAAGTAATACTTCTGGACAGAAGTAGTAGAGGCACCACACTTTTTTCTGGACTTTCACTTTGACAGAGTGCCGAGCAGCTGGGTACTAAATGGGGGCACAAAGCTGTATCCATTACAGTGTCCCTAAGATCTTAGTCCAGGATTTGAATGTTCTGCAGATGGAGCACTTAAGTCCAATGTGACCCTCACACAGACACCTTAAGCAGCTGGAATGGTGAATCGCTGATTGGCATCAATTTACTGAAGCCAGAACAGCATTTGAAGGCCCCGGTGCCAAGCATATGCTCGATGAAAAACAAACAACATATAGTTGAACAGAAACATCTAATGGGTATCACTAATTAAATGTTAACTAGAAAACTTAAGTATTTACAAAATAAACTTTAGTAAAGGTCTCTAATGCACAAAAAGGGGAGGTGTGAATAGCTCACACTTCCTCTGACCACAGACTATGGGATGTGAGAAGGAAGAGAGAAGGATCAGAGTGGGTCTACCCCTTAATACTCTCAGTAAGCAGCATGAATGTGTAGAAGGTGTATGAGCCACCCTAATGGGTACCACTCCGGGAAAAAGCTCTCCAGGTGCGGTGCACTGGCACACACACACTTGAAGCAGAGTGGACATGTGCAATCACTGAAAGAAGAACAGTAAAGTACCTATGGACAATCACCCTCTTGCTCCACTGTGATGAACTCAATATTCTCTGAACTTGTTCAGCCCCTTTCCAATCAGCAGCCCCCTCTTAAATTCTTGCTGTAACATTTACTCAGGATTTTTATCCATTCGATTTAGAGATTTATGACTTACATTTTAATAACAATCCTTATTTTATTCCCAAGCAATAGTCTAGCTCTGTGTCTTTTGTAGACATGCAACTTCTCATTCAATAAAGTCAATTAAATTTGTACAATATTTATAAATGAGTTTAGACATTCTCAGACCTTTTAATCAGAGAAATTAGCTGAGTCAAATATTTTATAGACAGTCTGGCTAATGGAGATGTACTCAAACCATAACTGTCATTCTGAACCAGGGCTAAGGCAAGCATTTTTCATTTCCTCCCCTTTCTGATTTGTATCTGACTCATGCTTTTAAAATAAAAAAAGAGGCACCCAGAGTTGGAAGGACAAACAGCTAAATGAAGGCAGCTGGCCAATTTTAGACTGTTTACTTTGCAACTGTCTTGACATCATAGATACCTTGTTATGAAAGTTTTATGTATCTGTTAGAAAAATAACCCTGCACAAGGTAAGATCCCTGTCCATCTTTGACACCTTCTTCTATACTAGCAGAAAAAATCTACTTCATTATTTTATGATTGCATGTGTTAAATACAGAGTGAGAGATTTAGTACCTGTTAGTAATTATTAACCCTTTTACGTCCTTTACTTTCTTGCACATCTGATTTACTTTTTAACTATTTTTATAATCTTTAGGCTATTAACATAGAGTATGTTGAATTCTAAGGCCCAGAGCACTGGTCCTTGACCAATAAGTAACCCTATTCAGGGATTCTGTGTGTTAGACTGTACTTAACAATCTTGGGTGCCTCTATGTCACTAGAACTCCAGATAGTCTGGGACACCATTCCTTTAATATACATATTGCTTACATAAGCATATATAAACCTGGGAAACTGATAGGTAAGGCTAAGATTTTGTCATGGATATTTTTAGTAAAAGTCATGGACAGGTCACGGGCAATAATGAAAATTCACAGAAGCCGTGACCTGTCTGTGACTTTTATTAAAAATACACATGACAAAATGGGGAGCTTGGGCAGCTGTGGGTGAGCTGGGAGCTCCAGGGGATCCCACCACCCCTGGGGGCTTGGAACTCCAGGGTGCCCTTCTGCTGGTGGCTCTGAGCTGCAGTGGTCCCCCCTGCCACCCATGGCAGGGGGGAATGGTGGGGGTCCCCCTGGCGACCCAGGGCAGCCATCTATATAGGGGGGGATCCCCCTTGCTGCCACCCACCTGTGTTGGTAAGTAGCTCTGGGGGTCCCCCACTGACATGGCAGAGGTGGAGAGCTCTAGGAGCCCTGCTTGCCCAGGGAGGTGGGGTGCTGGGGGGTCTCCCTTGCCGCTCGTGGCGGCTGGGAGCTCCAGGGGATCCCCCTGCTGCCACTTTTGGGTCCCCCCTGCTGCCTGTGGTGGCCGGGAGCTGCAGGGAACCACCTGCCAGCGGCAGCTGGGAGCTGCGGGGGCTCCTGCCACCTGGGGCAGCAGGGGTACCTCGCAGCTCCCAGCCTCCGCAGAGGGCAGGGACCCTGCAGCGCCCAGCCGGTGCTGGCTGAAGTCACGGAGGTCTTTGGAAGTCATGGATTCCGTGACTTCTGTGACTTAATCACAGTCTTACTTATAAGAGATAATTGTTACAGCAGATAGGAAACAAAAATTATGGGGGAAGAAAGACCCACTGAAATATATTAACTTGTTAGTCCTCAGCTGTAAATAATCATGCCTTCACACGTAAATCAGGTAAACTGAGAATGTACAGAAATTACATTAAAACATGTTTCTTTTGGCAAAAGAGGTTTTCTTTGTTTGGAAACCCTATTTAATGTCACTGGTATGGGAACTTAGCTGGGGAATGAAATCTTCCGCATCCTTCCAGATACAGTGAAGGAGAGACACATAGCCAGCTCTTTATCATCATCACATCAAAGGGCGGTAATGTGTCTATTCTTTTCATATGCTATATAATGCTATGCTAATCTCTGATAATCTTTGATTAAATCATTTCCAGTTGAGCCTATTATTCGACAATCTTGAGTCATAATTAACTCAGACACTCAACAGACAGATGATCCAAACAATACCGTGATGTTATAAAATCCTCTGAATCTGCAGCTTCAAACACCACTGAAAGATTGACAAGAAAGTGGAACACAATAGCATGGCTACCCATTTCTATAAGAAAGACATTAATAACTTTTCATGTCCATATATTAAATACATTACCAATGCCATAGTCATATATTAAAAATACAATACTACTCTGAAAGATTATTATGTATTATTTGTTGTTTATAAAGTGCCAGCAAGGTACTGAGCATAGTACAAGATACAAAATGAAAACTGTTCCTGCAACAAAGTGCTTAAATGTATGGCCTAGATTCTGCCATCCCCACTCACCTTGACTCTGAGAAAAATTCCACTGAAATTAATAATTTAATTAAAGACTGGAATGATGTATCAAGGGATCTGGTGGACTGTCTATCCCTTGAAATCAAGACTGGATGTCTTTCTTAAAAGAGATCCTCTAGCTCAATCAGAATGTCAGGAGAGCATAAGTGGAGCAGAAGGGAGGGGAACTGAATTGTGGGAGCCCAGGAAACCCCCACCATACTGCCCTGAGACTGGCTATTCAGGGAGCCGTAACTAATACTGGCCTGGAGAAGTTCTAGCAGCCCCTGAGTCCAGGGTGAAGGCAGCAAGTCCTGCAGGGCAACTTTGGATGGTTGTATGGAGGCTTTGCCGGTCCAATCCTGAGGCAAAAACCTGCGTGAGTTGTGCATTGGCCTGGACAAAGGAGTCTCTATCATCACAGCTGGAAGGAGAGCCCAGAACTCAAAGGAGGGAGGGATTTTTGTCTCTTTACCTCTCCTTTTCTGTCGACCTTTGACTAAGGGTGGTGAGCACTGCTCCTCACTGGTGAAAACTCAGCTAGTGCATTCACCCACTTGGGAGATGGGTCTTCTTCAGTTACTACAGTTTACTGTGGAACAGCATCTAGTGTCTCTTTGAACCAGGGTCTCTGTTGTAGGGGGAGATTTGGTGCTTGCACAAAACAGTAAGAAAAGGAGGTCTAGACACTGCTGGGGCAATTTGTGTGGAACTCCAAATGAAGCTATAACCCGGTTGGCAGGGCATTATCCTCAATACACACCATTTCCAGAACTACCAATACAAAGAGCCAAGCTTTACCACCCCATAGAAGAAACTGTTACTGTTTAAAGTAGGGTTTTTTGTGCATATACCTATAGAGTAAATTGGTTAGTATGTCTTCGACTGGGTATAGGAAGTAGCATAAGAATTGCTTTAATATATTTTAAAACCTTTCAGCTGCTTACTGTATTTTGAAATCTGCTAGCAAGTTTTCTCCCATTTTTAGGTTGTTCCTGAAAAAGATGAATCTGTTTTGTTTGATTTGGTGTATTGTGTGCATGTATGTTCCCTTTTTAACCATTTAGTTCAAGATAAATCTACTACCCAAGTTAGATTCCCAATAAGTAACATACCCCTATTTAGTAACCAAGTGGGATGACTGCAGCTCCCAGACATATTTGATGTGGGTATGGGGAGCAACTGGGTAGGAGGTACCATGACAAGAGGGAGAGGCAATTTGGAAGCTCCCTAGAAATGGTCTCCAGTATTCAGGCTCAGTCCTTCAATCTCATGAGCAGCTGTGATGTCCCTCAGGAGGGAGAGAATTGGATTGAAGCCTTAAATCCAACCCCAGAGTGTCCTGGAGACCCAGCAGGCAAGGCCCCGCTTGCATAGCCTTGCTAGATAGATTGTGGGAAAGAAAGTCCTCTGGAGTTAGCAGCGTCCAACCGCTTCTCACAGGTGGAGAACCACACCCAGCCTGTTCCTCTGGCTAACTGGAGGCTTGAGAAATTGGTTGCTTTTCATCCCACCTGGATAACTTAGGGGAGTAGGGACCCATTTTACAATACTCCTGCCCCTAACCCCATTACAAGTAGTTATGGACTTCATGCAGGAATGCCTGGGTGAAATGTTATGCACTCTGTGATGCAGGTCAGATTCTATTATCATAATGGTCCTCTCTAAATTCTTATTAATTGAGTTATAATTTTCATTCTTGCTGACTTTTTGTGGGTATAATGGAAGAAGCAAGTATTTAATATACATTAGAGAACGAATGAAAAATCAATGTATAGAAGAATCAAGGGCTTCATGCAGCATTTCTATTCTATTCAGGTTCTTATAAGAACATAACAATGGCCACATTGGGTCAGACCAATGCTCCATCTAGCCCAGTATCCTGTCTTCCAATAGTGGCCAGTGCCAGATGCTTCAGAGAGAATGAACAGAACAGGGTTGTTGAGTGATTCATCCCATTGTCCAGTCCCAGCTAATGGCAGTTAGAGGTTTTGGGACACCCAGAGCATGGGGTTGCATCCCTGACCATCTTGGCTAATAGTCATTGATGAACTGATTCTCCTTGAACTTATGTAATTGCTTTTTGAATTATATTTATAATTAATTATAAATATATCCAGTTATATTTTTGGCCTTCATAACATCCCCAGGCAAGGAGTTCCAAAGGTTGACTGCACATTGTATAAAGTACTACTTCATTTTGTTTGTTTTAAACCTACTCCCTATTAATTTAATTGGGGGACCCTTGGTTCTTGCATTATGTGAAGGGGTCATGAGCATAGTCTCAGAGCATCTTCCAGTGATATGATTTACATCTGTCATGTGTGATTTGTTCTCTCTCTCATTTGCTCCCTGGTGGAGAATAATGTGGGCAGTTGATAGTTTTGTTTGGGAAGGGTTGTTTTGTTTTTATCTTTTTCTTATGTGTATGTTGCTCTGTGCTTATATTAGAGAAGAAAAGGTCAAAGAAATGCACTTGGAGAAGGTGGCAACCATGTAACTATTTCACAGCTTATTATTGTTGTTGCGTTAGAACCTTTGTTTCCTGTTATGAGACCTGTGACTTTCATGGAAGAAGGAACAGGCCCTAAAGTTGGAAAATAAGAAAGTTATGTATTTATATTTCTATAAATGATAAAATAATTGGAATTCCCAATGTGATATATCCCCCTTTATCTACTGGAGAAAGGAGCTCATTTCTTCTCTCTTTAGTTTAAAATAAAAAAATCTAACGTCCTGGTCTTCCCATAATAATTACTCAAATGCTATTGAAAGGTGTGGTACATCTGCTATTACTACACATAAAATGACATAGGACAACTGAGGATGTGTAGAAAAATAATACCCAAGCCTGTTGAAGGGCTTTACTGGAATGGCAGGAGAATTTTAAGATAATCTCAGATCTTCCTTTAGCTGTAATAAATTGATTGGAATTGAATAATGGCCTCAGATGTGGTGGCTCTTAAAATGAAATCTAAGTATGAAATCAGCAGGACTCAGGTGCCTAAACACCATAGAAAAGGTGGCCCTCAGAGTTCACAAAAGGCCTGAAGGACAGCTCTAGAGGCTGGAGAACTTTGGTTTTCCATACAACAGACATAGTTTATATAAGAAATATGAGCATCCCCAGGTGCCCCACTAATGTAGGTCTACTGGGTCTAGAGGGACAGATATGTTCCAGGCATTCCTCTAAAAGTGAGATGACAATTTAGCCTCCAGTCTCATTTCCCCCCGGCTTTAACAGGAAAATGTATGCAAGTACATTTACACGTTTCTATTGCACCAATAACTACATAAATCGATGTCTTCTAATATCTACAATTGTATTACTCTAAATGCAGCAAAGCACCTGTTTAGAAATTTGACACATACACACATGATCTCAGGTTCTCATGGTGGTGAGGTAGAGCGTCTCAGAAAGGAATGATTTCATGTTTTTAGCTTCAGATGTTCAGCAGTTTCCTAGCACGCTATTTAGGGTGACAGGATAATTCACTCACTGCACACATTCAACCAAGATTTTCCTACTGAAAATGGTGAAAATATTGCCAAAGAGGGATATTTTTTTGTTACATGGACACTTGTCCACAAAGAACTGAACTTAAACCACCAAAACTATTCTACAGAGGTCCGCAAAGAGACAGAGATACCGGTCAGTCACTACTGTCCTGGGCTACTTTAGACATGGTGACCTGACACATCAGAAGCTCTATTATCCTGTACTCAAGAGTGAGGGTCTTAGTTACTTAATGGAATACCTCTGGTGGGACAAATGTCTTTACGTATAATCCAGGACGTTTATAAACTGGATCAAAAAATATGTTGCTTTTATTCTGAGCAGATATCTCTTTCTAATGCTCTTATAAATGTCTCTTAAGGTGTTGGCAGTGTATTTGCTTTTAAAACAGCTTTCATTTTTCCTATACCAAAGAAAACATCTTTACAAATCTCCCATTTATTTAGTATTGTAGCATGCTGTTGGCAGCAGCATTTTCAGCATTCTCTGATGACTATGGCGTCTCTCCAAAAACATAACCTTGATACAACTGAAAAAGTCACCTTTAAAAAAAAACCAGTGTTCAGGAAAGCAAACAATTCATGCACACACTGTCATGCTGAGCCCATGTATGGCAAGCAGCAGATCAGAGTGATTTTTTTTAATAATGTCTTTTTATCTGAAAGTTCATTTTTGCATTCAGTTCTGGGCACTTCAGTACAAGAAAGATATAGAAAAATTGGAAGGGGTTCAAAGTGGAACAACAAAAATGATTTAGGGGCAATGATGGGTTGACTTATGAACAGAGACAGGCATCTACCAAACAATATTTTCTGTAAGTTTTATTTCAATTTAAAAATATATTTGCTTTATTATCTGAGTTACAAAAACATCTAGAGACCCCAAACAAGATGAGGCTCAAGTACACCAAGTGTTGTCTAAACACAGGAGACACTCTCCCCTGACAATCTTTCAGTCTAATAGAATTTACACTCTAAACAGGGAAGATACGCAAAGGGTGGAAAGAAAAAGCTTTGGCTGTCCTTGGGCCTCTTATATTCACAGCCTGTGCACCTTTTAACAGTGAAGTTTAACTCACCCACATGCTCAACAGAAAACTAATGTTAAGCTTGTCTGATCAAATTCTAGAGGGCTCTTTAACCTAGAAGACAAATGAATAATCAGGTGTCATGACTGGGTCTTGGGGAGTGGGGTTTCAGAGCAGCGGTCAGAGCACTGGCAGTCAGAGGCCAGAAACGATGCTTAAGGTCAGAGCCAAAGTCAGGAACCAGGAGTCAGAGCCAGGGTCAGAATTGGAGTCGGATTTCAAGGACAGAAGCCAAGGGTCTGAGCTCAGGTCAGGAGTCCAAGTGCAAGGAGAACAGCAGGTCCACCACTAGAGCTAGCGGAAGTGTCCCCCTAATTGCATGGACACTTCCTGGAACTCCTCATGGGCTTAATTAGGGCACCTGGACCAATCAAGAGCCACAAGGGAAGCTCTCAGTTCTTCCTTTCAAGGTTGTACTTCCTGTGATGTTCATGCGTATAAGATATGCATACAGCCCTACCATGGCTGCCCAGTAGTGGCAGGGAGGCAGTAGCCATCCCCCTCCTCCCCGGATTCTAGTCTCTGCAGAACCTCAGAATAAGATTCAATGGTTGGAAGTTGAAACTAAACTAATTCAAACTAGAAATATGGCATCTTTTTAAAGCAGTAATGGTAATTAAACATTGGAACAACTTACCTAGGGATGTGGCGGATTTTCTATCACTTGAAATCTTTTCATCTACATTGCACATCTTTCTAAATGATTGTCTTGGTTAAGCGACAACATATAGCCTATGTTAAACAAGTCATGCTAGATCATCATAGTTTCTTCCTGGTGTTAAAATGTATGAATCCATCGATTCTGTAAATTTTCAAGTTATAAAGGAAGTGATTTCACTGCCCACTTTGAAAAAAAAAACCTTTAATGTGAGTGTATATGGATGCAGCAGTATGGTGGGGGATGAGGACTCAGAAAAAGGGAGTGAAACAAAACACTGAGCAGCCCCCAGAGACGGCCCACTCAGGCGGTGGCTGGCCTACAAAAGTATCTGCCACAGGATACCCTGTCCAGCTCCAGTTCCAGCATGTGGCAGAGCCACAGGGGCTAGTTGTTTGCCTGGTATGGTTGGATCTGGGTACGCAAGGAGCTTACCAACTGACTCACATCCACTCTCGGCTTGTCTTCACTACCCGCCGGATCGGCGGGTAGCAATCGATCTATCGGGGATCGATTTTTCGCGTCTCATTTAGACGCGATTAATCGATCCCCAAAAGCGCTCCCCATCGGCTCCGGAAATCCACCTCATCGAAAGGCGGAAGCTGAGTCGACGTGGGAGCGGCAGCGATAGACTCGCCGCCATTCTCATGGCCAGGTAAGTCGATTACGATACGCCGACTTCAGCTACGTTATTCACGTAGCTGAAGCTGCGTATCGTAGATCGACACACACCCCCCCCAGTGTAGCCCTGGGCTAAGACTCACCTCCAACTGTGGCACCATGATTTGCACATGGTTCTATGTGCTTAAAATCTTCTGCTATGTGCAAGAGAGAACTGGGAAGTGCAGAAGCAAGGTATAGAGCCAATAGCATGGGGGTGATGAGGAAGGCCTATTTGCTCTCTTTGACTGCATATGGCCTGAAGTAGAGCTATTGCTCACTGCAGGATTGTTGCTCTTCAGAGTTTCTACAAAGTCAGCAGAGGGACTGAAAAGCACAGTGGTGACAGAGGAACCTTATGTTATTCTGTAGTGCTGCCCCAGTTAGTCTAAGATTCTCAAAGGTTCCCTGGATAATGTAAAAGAGGAATGATTTTTTTTTCTTTAAATGCATGTACTCAGCCTTACAAACATGGAGATGATACTATATGGGTGACTACTGACTACCTGGCTGCAATTTGAGGTAAATATGTTTTGAATGGTTTGCTTTGAATATCCTTAAACCGAGCCATAGACGATAGGTTTCCTGTATGTTTTCAAAGTTTGTACATATCCTTTCAAAATAATGACATTTAAATTTCACCTCCAGTAAATTGGTAGTGCATAATTTGGGTTCTTTATGTCATTTGATCAATGCCATAGAGAAATATGTAATGTTTTCTTCTTCCATCTGTACAATTTGACCAGAGCTCATCCCTGAGTAAACCAAGTCATTTTAAAAGTATTAATACGCGGGGGCAGGATAGAGAGGTTGTTTTGTTTTCTATTCTCACATCATTATAATTACATGTTAGCTGGTTTACCACAAGGTGCTATTAACAGGTTACAGCGCAAAATTCTGTTTGGGTTTTACAGTCTACAAATGTATGTGCATATTTTTCTATACCCATTGGTTTATATTGTCAAATGCAGGTAAGGTTTACTATGGTTTATCAATAGGGAAAGTCTCATGCATCACTAACAATTGCTTGCTCTGTATTATCCATACAGGTTATGACTTTCTGATAAGGACAGTTTATTTGTTCTTCTAAGACAACAATAAAAAGACAAGACATATTTGTTTCTGCTCCTGTAGTCAATGCCCCAATCTCTAAATAGAAGTTGCTAGTTTTCAATCAATCTTTAAAAACACATACAAATTGTTTTATGGTTTTTAATTTGAAAATTGAATTTCATTAGTGGGAGCCAATTAGTTATACTTGTATACAGCTCCCTTGAAACCCTAAAGTGTCCTATCTTACCAGACTAGTTTGTTCTTGGGTAAAACAAATCTTGATCTGGAGTGCGGTAGGGGACATTTTTAGACCTACATTTGGAGGATGGAAAAGGGATTTACAAAAATCATTTCAAATTAGAACAAGCCTCCATAGATAAAAAGAATGAACCCCATTTGTATGACACAGCTTATCATCAACAAAGAGGGGAATTAAATATTTAAGGTGAGCAAGTGAAAGCCTCTAAATACATACTTCTTCTCAACATATTAAAACAGAAAATAAGCTGTAAGCAACAGATACAGAGGAGTGGAAAAGAAAAAAGTCCCCTGACTTACATATGCTGCAGTCCATGGGGACAATCACTGGCATTACGTAATGTAACCATTATTTATTAAAAATGTAATTACTGCTGTAAAATGTTCTACCAGAGCATCTGGAGTGGTGGATTTATTTCAATTAATCATTGATTTACTATTAACTACTGTTGCGGACACTGCAAATTAAGCAAACTTCAGAGAGCTGAAAATTGGCCTAATAGGAATCCCATCCAAAGCATATAATGAAATAAAAACACAAGCTTCAGCACTGAATCCCCCTACAGAAAGTAGATACGTGGTCATTTTTCATAACTGAATGTACTGGTTATGAAAGGTGCCAGACTGACAGCCCTGGACACCCAGAATAGCTAGAACACTGGCAGAGATAGGGAATGCAAAATTTCCCACCCCATTAGTGTGCTTCAGTGATTATCTGGCGAGGCCATCTTTTGTAGTGATCATTTTCCTTTCTGTTAAGGCAGCAATAAATAGGCCAACTGCTGTCATTTATGATGTGGATATATGTCTCTTATTAACTGTGTTCCACTCATTACATCCTTTCATATTGACCATCAAACAGCCATTAGGAAGTAATAATAATTGGTCACTACTAACTCAGACTTGGAAACAGTAACATATAGGCTGAAGATTCATGACCTAATAATAATCCCCTGCATTATCCAGTCCTCCATATGCATGATCAATACAAACCTGCTTGGTCTTTTCTACTAATTTACCTGCCTTTCTGCTATGACCCCATCCCTTCATGTTGTCTTCTCTCCTCCAAATACTGAAACTTTGGTAATTCTCATAGTAAGATTTTTCATTTTTTTGCAATTTTTATTGTGCAGTAAACTGTAGAGAATTTTATTCACCCTGTTTCTGCCACTGTTTCTAAAATAGCATTCTGTTCTAGAGGGTAATGGGAATCCTCTTTGTTTATCCATTTAACTGTGAAACCTGGACTGAGATGCCTTGTGTATGTTTCACATACTAAATGTAAAGCCAGGGTCAAAATGCCTTCTGTAACTGTGGGGGTCTATAAATCAAATTACTTTTCAGGAGCATATTGACGCAATAACCCATTCCTGTAATATCTATCTATCTTTAAAAAAGACTATAGCATGATTAGATGAAACAAAATGGAAGCCTCATATTAAGTCCTTGGCAAAACAGTTTTACAGGTACACAGTTTGGGAAAAGTGCACCCTTGGCAGTTTCTATGAATTTTGTATAAACATGCTTTATACATCTAGGGGAAAAAATACCACATACCAAATCCAACTAACTTTTTGGAAGCCAAGTGTTCTAATGGTCTTAAAAATGAAAGTTGAACAATGTTTCTATTTGAAGACACAAATGAGTTCATACTCTCTGCACTAGTATTAACATTTGTGCTTCCAGAATAAATTAAGTTTAAAATATGCATTCTGCCCACAGACATATTCCTTTGGTCTAACCCTTGCACTTACTCATTAACTCCTTGGAACATTAATCTGACCTAGAGCACTGAGCCCTAAATGCTGAATTCCGCTCAGAGTTATACAAGGTAACTCCTATTGCTGTCAGTGCAAGCCATTCACATGCATTCAAGAGCTGAATTTGGCTTGCAAAATGAAACTGTTCTTTGGCATAGTAAGCAAAAATCAGTTTTAGTGGGAATCAAATGTGTTTTATTAGATGCCTAAACACAGTATGGCAGGAAATCAAAAAACATATACTCAAATTGTAGAAACAAAGTTTCTACAAAGAAGCCCATTCAGAATGTATTTATAGTGAAATGTGGTTTTGGTTTTAGGATTCTAACCATTAACTTTTCACCATTGCCCATTGAATTCTAAACTAAGTTCTGAGAATCTCCTAGATGAGAATTTAGCTCTCTCTTGTTGGCATGTATACTGAATTATTGCAAACCTCATTGAGCGTTCATATTCTGTTTTAAGCCTTGTTTTTTTTAAAAAAAAAATCACATTTAATAATCATGTACACGGCTAACAAAGCAAAACTGATAGACTCCCATACAGCATTTTATATAATGTGCTATTTCACTCAAATGATGGTGGCAGATCTGATGACAAATTAAGTAAACATTGGCCAAAAGCAGCCTTTCATTTGAATATAAATTGACACTGCACTTGCTCCCATATGTCCAGCTAGGCAGTAGAAACACTGATTGTGTCTTATTATAGCTTTTTTAAAATTTTCAAATACAGTCCTGTAATGGACTCAGAAAACATGGTTTTCTGTTTATTTAAAGGAGAGGAAGAATACAGAACATGGATATATTTGATGCGCATAAAAGAAACATTTTTATATGAAAGACTAGGGAATAATTCTGATGACCCTGACTCTAGCTATATATAAAAGTTCAGTGAAGTTACTCAATTTGTACCCCCTCTTCCTCCTTCTCTTTAGCTCCAAACTGCTTTGAGTAGATTCCTCTACTACCAATACCTTCATTTCCTCTCCTCTAATGCCCTCTTCAATCCTCTAAAATCTGTCTTCCTCCAACTATACCAAAAGAGTTCTTACTAAAATATTTATCTACTTTCTCCTGCTAAACTCATACTCATTATCCAGCTTCACTGATTCCTTCCATACTGTAGGTCTTCCTTGCTTCTCTGTCCTGAGTGAGCTTCCAGAATTGACCATTTCCTCCTTATTCCCAACTATCTAACCAATAATATTTTCACAGCATTTTCTTTCCTCCCCAAGAATTTTCCCTTTGTCAACCGTATTTTCTTTCCTACACTTTAAATAACTGGTAAAAGTTCACCATTGAACTTGTGCAAAGCATTCTATCTATTCTTCTACAGCAAAGGACCTAATATTAAATGGCTCATGACCAGCTTGTAAAAATCTGCTATAAAGTAGTTTCTGTCTCAGAGAGAAATACTGGTTATTGAGCTAAACCTGAGTATACAATCCGTGAAGAGGCAAACTATGTGGCCAGTTCTGGGGTTCAGAATCCTTCTCCCCAACCTGGTGACAGAGTGCAGTGTCTACAGCCCGCTACACAACCACAATATGAACCAGCAGATCCACATAACTCTAGACTCATTGGCCATAACCAGTGGTTGAAGAAGGTGCAAGGAGGCTCTTTCCCTTTCTCATTTGCTGTTGGGAACTGGGAGAATAATCCTCCCTCGCATCAAAGAGTGAATGGGGAGCCGTGCTTCTTACCACTCCACCTTTAATCCCTAGCCACTACTGCCTGCCTAATACTGTGACAACTGACTATCTAGGCTCCATGACAAGCCAAACGTGTGAAGGCCTCCTGAAAGCCTACTCCACTAATGTTCTCACTTGCCCAAAGGAATAGAATTGGATCTGCTGAATTCAGGGTCTTCTGTAATACTTATCTGGGCCAAAGGGTATGAATGAGGTGTGCTGGGTAGTATATGGGGTGGGGGGAGAGAAAGGACTTCTTTAGAGTAGAGTTTTAGAAACTGGTAATGAGCCATTTAATATTTGGCTTTTTTTTTTGTTTAAGGAGAGTAAACAGCATACTGTACAAAAATTGTTTTTGTCAATTGTTATAGACGTGAAACTACATCTGCAGTGGGAAACCATTACTTGATGCAAAACACGTAGGTAAACAGAAGCATAGCAAACCTATTGCAAATGTTCTTCTGCCACTTATTGTTGCTACTGTACAATATTTAAAATAAATTCAGCCAAGACAGCTCACAAAGCTTTATTCTTGTTATTGATTTCCCTATAATAATCAGTTTTATTGCCTTCATTCACACAGTAACAGATACAGGAGCTACTCCCTGATTGCAGTGGGAGTCTTTGCATAGGAAGGTAGTACTCTATATGAGTACAAGTGGAAAAATCTAGTCCATGGTAAGCAACAGTCATGTACACTGGAGAAGTAATTGTTCTTCATTATGTTATTTAATTGTTTAGCTTATCTGAACACCAGAGGCCAAATTCAATCACCATGTAAGTGGGGGCAACTCCATTCAATGAAGTAGATCAGTGGAGGTATGCTAGGACTGTACTTGGCCCCCACCTGCCCACTTTTCAAGGGGAATATGTTAAAGTAGATGAGCAAGCACCAAAGATGTGTTCAGACTTCCAAATAAATTATTCTTTTTCTATATTCCTTTCAAATGTTATTTCCTTTAATCTCATTTCTTCTTACACTTATTTGAAGACAGAAAGGGTGCTAAAAGTACAAGAAACTGCTTTTACCATTTCAGCACCCATGGAATTGTTTTCGAATTTTCCTCTCCTTCTAAGTCCTTTTTACACACCTCTCTCTCTCTGCTGGCTGTTTTTATTTCTATTTTTCATCATAGCCAGATGACAATTAAAAAAAACAAACTGCTTTACTTTTAACTCTGCTTTACCAAAATTATTTTGTCCTCCCACTGCTCTGTAAGATAAATGAGAGACGATTTCATTCATGTTCATTCCAGCAACTCTCATACTCCCTGCCACTTCAAAATGGGTTTCTTTTTCCCAATTTTACCCAGTAGTTTTCACCAATGTTTACCCGGTAGTTTGCACCTTGCAAGTTTTCATTAATTCTAGTGTCCTATTTGTCTTTCAACGCTCCAATTCTGAGCTCTTTTACTCCATTGTCCTAAATGAACAGACACAATACTTTGTTCAGCATTTAGCTGAAAATTACATTAAAACTGTAACCAAGGTACATGAAGCTGTACTTCTGTGATACTTAGGGACGGGCAAAAAAAAATGGCAAATGACTAAAAATACGAGTCAGATTTGGTGTAAATCCAAGTCCCATTTTCAAGAAAGATTTTGGTTTACATAAAAACAAATGGGTTCATTACTATTACAACGTCTGAAAATTAGGCTCGCTCACACCAGGAAATTATTTTCATGTAGCTCTTGAACCTACGTACTGTGTTTGCTAAACTGCAATTCTACCTCTTTCATAGAGCAAGACAGAATGAAACAAAGAAGCTTGTGGCAGTTTGCTGCTTCCTTTTGAGTGAGTGAGTGAGTGAGTGTGTGTGTGTGTGTGTGTGTGTGTAAACTATATACAACATATATAGTGTGCCTGATTCTCCTCTACCGGCTTTACATTGGTGTAACTCTATTGGCTTTGCTCGGGATGGTTTGTGTGCTCAAACAGCACAGAGTCCTAACCCCAGTGGATCTTGCCCTTGGAGCAGCCGCTCTGCATAAGTGGCATCCTGGGATAGTATAAACCCTGCGTAGCAGATCCTATGTCTCCCCTTTCTCAGCTGCCAACGTAGGGGGTGTGGCTGCAGGAAACAGAGCATGGCCCAAGCTGTGGCATGCCCCTGTGATCCCTGGCTGCCATAATCACCCCTGGAGACCATTGGTAGTTGCAACAGGTTGGAGTTCTAACCTGCAACAAGGGACTGGCTCAGAATTGGGGGAGCACAACTCAGGCAGCTTTGTGCACTTCCACTCCTTTCCTCAGCTGTTAGGAGGACTCCTCAGCCACAGCTGTGGATTGAGACCACTGACTTTAATTGAAGTCACTCCTAATTTACACCAGAATGAGAAGAGAATCAGGTTTGGTATGTCTAACATTTTATATAAAATATATGTATATAGAGATTGCTAGTGCTTCTCTGCAGTGTATTCAATCCACTTCTCCACAAAAAAAGATTGGTCAAATATTTTAACTGATATTTTACACATAGTTCTTTGGATAAGTGGTAAAAATTAATTTATTGCTCTGTTGGAAAAAACACATCTTAACAATAGCTGCACTTTTTGGGGGGCAGGGACAGGCAGAGCATAGAGCCTGCAATTTGAAATGCAGGACCCATTGTACTTACAACATGAGGCCAATACTTTGTTCACTAGAACAGTCTTTGTTGCCATCAGTGGGATTTTAGATAGTATTAAATTAGCTATGGGAGAGCTCATCTGTAATTTCCTCAATGCCAAGAAACATGCTGAATAAAACAATAGCAAGAATCTGAATACAAAGTTCAAAGATATACATTCTGCAATATTTCATTTAATGAAAACTAGTCTTAATTTTCTGTATAGAGTCTCAGTAATCACCTGTGCCCAGAGGACTGAACTTGATGTGGAATCTTGGGTAAAGCACTGACAATGCTGAACACAAACACTCTGTTTACTTTTTCCACATAGGCAATCACTAACCTCTTGTTTATTTGCACTTTGACAGGTACT
The DNA here is from genome assembly GCA_033296515.1 of Macrochelys suwanniensis. Taxonomy (NCBI): domain Eukaryota; kingdom Metazoa; phylum Chordata; order Testudines; family Chelydridae; genus Macrochelys; species Macrochelys suwanniensis. The sequence goes on from CM065780.1 coordinate 48,398,850, forward strand.
TTATCAAATTTTGCATCCCAGTTTCTTTCAATGTTCGGCTTCCACTCCTACAACACATCTGTTTCTAGCATCTGATTTCTCCCAACCCTATTCACTCTTTGCAAACTTTGTGGGATAGGTTTTCTTAATTATTTAAAAAAAAAAAAAAAAAAAAAAAAAAAGAGTATTAGCCAATAAATGAGCCGTGAAAACCTGTACTCTCTGCTTTCTGACCTCTTGTTTCTTATGGACTTGAAAAACAACATGCTCACTTTTTCTTATATGAAAATTTTCACCAGACCTAATCAGAAAAGGGTGAAAACTTTTCATGTAAAAATATCAAATTTTTGATTTTTCAGAAAGTTACAATCAACTGTAGTGGTCACTATCAAACATTCAACAATTACTAAAATTACCATGTAGTGTCTGAAAGATACCACACTTTCTCAATGCATTAGAATAGGAAATAGCTGTGATAATGCTTAGCAAATGTTGAATTTTTAATAGATTCTTTTTATATTCTTGACTTTAAGTCTTCTTCTTCACAGAGTGTGTCTCTGTCTTACCTATGATTACTTTGCTTCCTAACTCATGTGCACCATCACATTGTTGTCACATTAATCAGCTTAGTATTTTAATTAATGTCTGGGTATGGTCATTTAAATCTCGCATTACAGTTAACGTGTCCTTCCCTCAAGTCTTTTTTTATTGCTGTTTTCTCCTCTTCATCAGCAAATTCATTTTCCTCTATACATTCATTTTTAAACTTTAATTTGAGCCATAATAATTCAAACCCATTTCCAGCTACCTCTAAGGCTCATAGCTCAGTTATTTTCAATCTTCCTTTTATATAGAAAAATATCTTCTTTCCTTTGCCTCCATTCCAGTTTCTTGGATCTTTTCTAAAGACTCACCCCCTCAAAATTCAGCTTTCATTGATTATCTACTTCCCTCAGCTGGACAAGTTCTGGTGAAATCCATGATACATGAATACTTTCTGTGTTCATAAACTTCTAATCCCTTTTTCCCTGGTCATGCCGCTTGCGTTTTCGTTGGGAACCTTAGAAATTTCCCATGGGTGAATCTCTTATTGGTCTTCAGGTTTCTAGCCTCATTTCCTTATTTTTCCCCGACATACATCCTTGCTTTTGTTTTGCTTTGCTCTCTGTAGACATTCCATTTCATGTTACTGTACCACCACAACCTGTACCCCCAATCTGCTTAAGGGGTTCAACAAAGCCCCAACCCAAAGAAGAAGTTTGGATTGTGTCTTGTTCAAAGTTTTCTTATTTTACCCAAACTTATTTTACCCATCCCTAATTAACATATTCATTTGTATTTAATTTTCAGGTCAGAAAGAGGGGGATGGCCGACTCTTATTCCTTGATGCTGTTCTAAGGTACATCATTAATGGATGTCTTGCAGTGAGAAACGCAGCACAGTGGTAAGTTTTGAAATCACTAATGCAATGTTCCATAATTTCTGTAAGGGCTAATTATGGGATGTGATTTAATGGATTACAGCGATAAAGTCAGAGGGGAACAGATTAGCTGTACACTTTATTTTAACACAACTAGTCCAGATTTCTCTGCTGGCATTTGTAAGCAGATATTAACTACTGATTTAACTACCTTAACAAGTTCAGTGAGTGACTGATCAAGAAATTGCAGTTTATAAGCACGTAGATGTCAGACATAACTTTAGTCTTGTATCATCCAGGAAGTACTTTGCCAACCTTATAATTACAATACACATACATATAACCCCAGCTATACACTCTTCAGTGACAACAAATAAGGTTGAGTACTTGCAAGTTTGCACAGCCAGGGATTCAAAGGAAAGAGAATTATCTATAGTAAGAAATAATGGTACGAATCCATTAAAAAGAGCCGTTTAAATAGTGGAGATATAGATATTCAGGACCGTTGTACAAGCATCCTTACAAAAAATTGTGCACTCTGGGTGCCAAACACTGAAATCACATCTTCATCAGCACCAGATAATCTTATATGTAAAGCGAACCAGGAGCATTCAATCTTCCTGTTCTTTCCCAATATACAGTGTTCGATTTCAGAAATTACTTCACAGGCGCTCTCTAAATTCAGTATTGGGGTTGACTTCTAGCCCTTGTAGACATGAAGAAGTGCTCCAGAGGGGATAAGGTTTTCAGGACCAATTAGATCCTGAGGTTTCAGTTCACACAAAGCTTATCAGGAATCATTATTTTGCTATGAAAGCAAATCTTTGGAGTTGCAATAATATTGTCAGCAAAATTATTTTTAAATTTTGCACATCTTTGCAATATGTTAGAAAACATTCATAGTTTATTGATACAATTAATTTGTTTGACTGTATCAAACTATTACTTAGGGATTGGCTTTTTAAAAGCAACTAAGGCCCAGGCCTACAAAAGGACTTAGATGTTGCAAAGCTGAGGTTTGCACTGGCTAACTTTTAGGAAACCACAAATCCTGAATTAGGCACCTAGGGTCCCTATACAGCGCACAGGGAGACGTAGGTCTCTAAAGAATGGAATCCCCAAAAGCCTGTACACTAAGTGGAGACCCGCCTAAGCTAGTCAATAGCAAATACAATAAGAGGGGCATGTCCTAAGCCCCACCTCTCACAAAGTTAGGCACCTCAGCCCAGCTAGGAGGTAAGCACCTATCTCTGCTAGGGATCTACAGCTGGAACCCCCTCCCCTGGAGTCAGGTTCCTAAGCCCTTTGACAGGAGTGATGCATATTTAACAGCCCAGGGAGGAGGTGCCAGCAGCCTCCCATATAACCTATAGCCCTTACGGAACTCACCTAGGGTGTGGGAGACCTTGCTTCAATTCCCGTTTCTGCCAGATGAGAAGGGATTTGAACATTGGTTTCCTACCTGTCAGGTGAGTACCCTAGCCCTTGAACTATGGACTATTCTGATGTGCACTGTTCCCTCTAAGCTGTGTGCATTTGCATGCGCGCACAGATCCTAAACCCTGCGCTCAGGGCAAAACACCACGCGCACAAAAATGTGCACAGAAGCACAACAATTTTCATAGAAGAAATGTTTTGTGCACAGAGCCTGTCAAAAATTAGAGGGAACATTGCTGATGTGGTCTCTCCATTTTGAACAGGTAATTAAATATACATAGAAACAGAAAAATTCAGCAACTGAACAAATGTGTGGTGATGGTGTAAGGTTTCTGCAATAGTTTCCCATAGTGATTCTCATCACTTTGTCTGTTTTCCAATGACTCTTCTGTCCCTCCCAGGCCAAATCCTGCTCTCCTTACTCAGACAAGTAGTTTTGCTGAAGTCCATGGAACTATTTGTATTGGGCAAGCAGGAATTAGTCCCAAATTTGTGATGCTAGCAGTTTCCCTGGAATTAATTTTTTTCCTGATCCCATTAAAATATCAGGCCCTAGATGGAAGATAGTCCTGCTAATGAAACCTTCTGTAACTAACTAACTTATGTTGTCCTTTGAAGAACACCAACCTTGAACCAACACTACTCAGCATCACTGTGCATTTTCCCAGATGGAGAATCGCCCCTATACCTAGGAGTACAGGCCTTTTTGCTAAAATATACATAATGCTATGCTCCCAAACGTATATATAACAAAACAAAGAGCGCAAATGTTTCCTATGAAAGACTCCCACTCCTAAAACTTGCTGTCTCCAGAATCAAGACTGGCATTTTGTTGCTTAATTATAAGACATTACTCAAAAGTTTATTTGTAACATAGATAACAAATTAATAGAAAATAAGTGTAGTCATATATTTCTCACAGTCAGATTTCATGAAGCTAGGTTATGTGTGATTTTTCTATAAAATAATGAAGACAAATCAAGCATGAATGTGTCTATGTACCATGAGACATGTCTGGGCATATACTGCATGCTTGTAGGATAACGTATATAGACTTTGCATGTGTGTGTGGTGGGATATCAGAACGTATTTTAGTTCTCTGAAATTGTTATAAAACCACATATGAATGTGTGTAGGCTATATATGTGTTCTTTTGCATGCATGTTTAAATTCCTGTGCTTCTATTTGTGGATATTTGCCCTATGTGAAATCGATGTTCGGATGTGCCTTGAGAGAGTAAGAATATATATTATTTTGGTATTTTAGAAGACATAACGTTGGGGTGGCAAAATTGGTAAAGCCTTTCTCTTAGATAAAAAGTGTATACATTTTTATAGAAAGACTTCACTGCATTGATCTTATCAAAGCTACATATAAAAAGAGAGGAATAGGGGGAGATGTGTGTTCCTGAAATATCTGCATGACCTTGATACCAGTGCCTCAGAAAGTAGTTAACACCTTTTCTGTGTGTTTTCTACAAACTAGGTATCTATATTACAATGGAGAGCTACTGTCTTGTGATCACTGACACAGCTATCCTGAGGATTTCAACTTGAAATCAACTCCCCTTGTCCCAAAGTACTTTCTTAGAAGATTAGGACAGTTTATCTGCAAAATAAGATATAAAACAAATTAAAATAGTCAAGCTAGTTTGAATGTATTGTGGCAAATTGCCAGCACTACTATGATGGGTCCCGCACTCTCTTCTTGTGGGAGGGTTTCAGGGTGCCATTTCTTGCCCCTGAACTGGGGTAACAGCAATCCCACTAGTATCCCTGGGAAGGGGAGTGGAGAAGGAGGGACCCGGGCCCGCCCTCTACTCCGGATCCCAGCCCAGGGGCCCTAGGATAGCAGGCGAACCACTTGTACCAGTGATTCTTTCCCCTGGGCTACTTCTCTCTCCTGACCTTCAGCTTGTGGGGCTTCCTGCCTTTCCTCTGCACAAGCCAGGTGTCCCTTTACCTAGGATCTTGGTCTTCTTAGCCCACCGCAGCACTTCTCAAAATTCTCCTCCGCTTTCCTCCGAACTGCTCTCTGTTCCACCACCAATCCACTCTGCTTCACTCCTCCAAACTGCTCTCTGCTCCAACTCCTCACCTGGCTGATTGAAGCAGGGGGATTTTATCAGGTGACTGGCTTCAGGTGCTCTAATTGGTTTCAGGTGCTTTTAATTAATCTACAGGGAATAAGGCTTCTCCTCATCCTAGATCACTCTCCTGCTGCCTTCTGGCCATGCTGTATCACATATCCTCCCCCCCTGCTCAACACCATGGGGTTGGGCAACTTGGGACGAGAGGCAATGCTTTCGTGACAAGCCATCTGCGTTGCCGTGTTGGCTTCCGGCCCTATGCTGTACTCGGAAATGAAAAGGTTGCAGAGATAGGAACCATCTAGTCACTCTTGCATTCTTCTCCTTGTTGCTGTGCATCTACTGGAGTGGGGCGTGGTCTGTCACCAGGGTAAATCGCCACCCCAGTAGGTAGTAACGGAGAGTTTCCATGGCCCATTTTATCGCCAGACATTCCTTTTCAACGACGGCATACTTTTGTTCCCTGGGGAGGAGCTTCCGGCTGAGGTACAGGATTGGGTGTTCCTCCTCCCCTACTATCTGCGAAAGGATGGCTCCTAGCCCTACTTCCGAGGGTATCTGTTTGTAGAACGAATTCTTTCTTGAAGTCTGGGGCTATGAGTACTGGATGGCAGCAAAGGGCTGTCCTTAAATCTGTGAATGCCCCTTCTGCCGCATCAGACCACTTTACTATCTCGGGGCCTCGAGCCTTTATCAGGTCAGGCAATGGCCCTGCTCTTGTGGCAAAATGGGGGATGAATCTCCGATAGTACCCTAACTAACCCGAGAAATGCTTTGACCTGCTTTTTATGGATTGGCCGAGGCCTCCACTTTGTTCCATTGGGGTTTTACCAAACCTCTCCCTACTACATACCCAAGGTATCTGGCTTCAGCTAGTCCTATCACGCACTTGAGAGGGTTGGCAGTGAGGCCAGCCTTCCTCAGGGTGTCTAGTACCGCTTCTACTTTCACTAGGTGCGTTTCCCAGTCAGGGCTATGGATGACTATATTGTCTAAATAGGCAGTGGCATACCTAGTATGGGGTTGCAACAATTTATGCATAAGTCGTTGGAATGTTGCTGGGGCCCCATGGAGTCCGAAAGGGAGGACAGTGTATTGGAACAGGCCATCAGGTGTAGAGAAAGCAGTCTTCTCCTTGGCGTTCTTGGCCAGGGGAATTTGCCAATATCCTTTAGTCAGGTCCAGAGTGGTTAAGTATCGGGCCTTTCCTAACTGATCAACTAGCTCATTGACACGTGGTATTGGATAGGCATCAAATTGGGATACTTCATTCAACTTCCGGAATTCATTACAAAACCTCCAGGTGCTGTCAGGCTTGGGTACTAAGACGATAGGACTGGACCACTGGCTGTGGGATTCTTCAATAACCCCAAGTTCCAACATCTTCTTCACTTCTGTCCTAATTTCTTCTCTTTTAGCTTCCGGTATCCGGTATGGTCTTATCGTCACCCTTATTCCGGGTCTGGTGACGATATGATGTTGGACCAGTGTCGTATGGCCCGGCTGTGTACAGAACACATCTTGGTTCCGTTGGATCATATCAATGACCTCTGTTCGTTGTTCTGGGGCTAACTCAGGGGATATCCTCACCTGCCCCTGTGGGTCGTCCGTCTGGGGTGGAGCTCTCCGAATGACCAGGCATGTCTCTTGGTCACGCCAGGGCTTCAGCAAGTTTACATGGTAGATGTGCTCTGGTCTTCGGCGGTCTGGTTGTCTGACCTTATAGTCCACTTCCCCAATGGCTTCCACTATCTCGTACGGCCCATGGCAGCTGGCTAGGAGTTTGCTTTCTGCTGTCGGCACTAGCACCATCACCTGTTGTAATATGTCCGCTGGGTCTCTTGTGCTTTTTCCAAATGTTCTCGTACTATAGGGGGTTACTCGAGCTATTCGCTCTCTCATCTGGGTCACGTGCTTAATGACATTCTTTCCTGGGTTGGGTTGTTCTTCCCAGTTCTCCTTGGAGATGTCTAATATTCTGTGTGGGTGGCGTCCGTATAGTAGCTCAAAGGGAGAGAAACCGGTAGATGCCTGGGGGACTTCCCATATTGCAAACATCAGGTATGGTAGAAGGGTATCCCAGTCTTTTCCGTCCTGTGCTACCACCTTCCGGATCATACCTTTAAGGGTGCGGTTAAACCGCTCGACCAGGCCATCTGTTTGAGGATGGTAGATTGAGGTCCTTATGGCATGGATGCGGAGCAGGGTACATAAGTCCTTCATTAATTTTGACATGAAAGGGGTTCCTTGGTCAGTCAGGATCTCCTTAGGGATGCCCACTCTGGCAAAAACCTGGAGTAGTTCTTTTGCTATTGCCTTGGATGTGGGGTTTCTTAAAGGAATGGCTTCTGGATACCATGTGGCATAGTCAAGGATGACTAGTACATTTCGGTGGCCCCATGCTGATCTTTCCAGTGGGCCCACAAGGTCCATGGCTATCCTTTCAAACGGGACTTCAATAATAGGAAAAGGTACTAATGGGGCCCGCAAGTGAGGTGGGGCTATGCAACTGGCATTCTGGGCAGGAGGCACAATAGCGTTGGACCTCCGCACGTATTCCTGGCCAATAAAACCTTCTTAGGACTCTATCCAGTGTCTTGTCTATTCCTAGATGTCCCCCAAATAAATGACTGTGAGCTAGCTCTAGTACTGCCCTTGTGTGTTTCCGTGGGACTAAGAGCTGCTCTACTTCTTCCCCTCAGATCTGCACTATTCGGTACAACAGATCACGTTTGATCACATAATATGGCCCCAGGCCTTTGGTCTTTCCTTCCACCGGTATGCCATTTACTTCCACTACCTCCTCCCTCACATTCGCATATAGCGGGTCATTGGCTTGGTCCTGCCTGAAATTCTCACGGGCGGTACCGATCTGACCTAATTCCAGGGGGCCTATTTCTACTCCGCCCCCTGGGTTGCCCCTACTTGGGCTAGGAACTGCCTCCGAGTCCTCACTGGCCTGAATTGTCTCCTGGCCTCCTGAACGGGTTCGCTTACCAACAAGGGAGGCTTTCTGGTTCTCTGTTAGAATCCTGGTCCCTAGCCTTTTATCTGCCCTCCTTTCCTGCCTAGACTTTTGGGGTTTCCCGGGGGATGAGAATAGCTCTGGGGCAAATTCGGCAAAAATTGGGGTGAGGCTATCTGTAGGTGCCTCCATTTTAGCCCAGGGGTTGCTACCCTCCCTTGGCTCTACTAGGGGGAGTAAGTTCTCAAACCCAGGGAAGTCCCTACCAATTAAGACCGGGTAGGGGAGCCTAGGGACAACCGCTGCAGTTACCCTGGTAGTGTTCCCCTGGATCTCAATCCATACTGGGATTGTGGGGTAGAAATTTACGGTGCCATGAATGCACGTTACCCCTGTGGTTTTGGCCCGGGTTAGCTGGTCTTGCCCCACCAACTTCCCCGAGACCAGCGTGACAGCACTCCTGGAATCTACTAATGCTGTGGTCACAATACCATTCATTTTTACTGACCTTGTATACCCATGTGGGGTCATTGAGACCCCTACTAGGCCAATTAGGCCACATTGCTCCCCAGGATCCCCCAGATTACACTGCATAGGCTCTTCCCTGTTGGGGCATTGGGCTGCTATATGCCCCAATTCCCCACACTCGTAACACCGACCCCTTATCCCGGTTGCCGCCCTCTGCCTGGGGCTATTTGGTCGGCCCCCCCAGCCCTCTCTTCCCAAACCCCCAGGTCCCTTCTTGGACTCGGGCCATTCCTCAATATCTTTCCTCCCAGTTATAGTTCTCCTGTAGTTCTCGGCGGTCCGGGACCTTGGGTTTGGGGCTGGCTTCCTGGATTGCCGTGTTTCACCCCCTGGGGTCTGGAACACTTCACGGGCTGCTAGCTGTCTTTCCACGAGGGAGACCAACTCATCATAGGTAGAGGGGTCATTCTGGCCAACCCAAGCCCGGAGGCCTGGTGGTAGCCCCCTCATATACCGGTCCAGTACTAGGAGCTCCATCATCTTCTCAGAGCTGAGGGCCTCAGGGCACAGCCATTTCCGGGTCAGGTGGATCAGGTCAAACAATTGCAATCTGGGTGTCTTGTCCTTTGTATACTGCCACTCGTGGAACCTCTTGGCTCGCAATGCCGTAGTTACTCTGGATCTGGCCAGGATCAATGCCTTCAGTTGGGGGTAATCTGCTGCAGTCTCTGCGGCCATATGGTAGTATACCTTCTGGGCCTCCCCACACAGGAACGGGGCAAGGATACCGGACCATTGGTCTTGGGGCCAGGCCTCTCGGAGGGCTGCTCTCTCAAAAGCCAGGAGGTATGCCTCCACATCATCCTCCCGTGTCATTTTCTGTAGGCAGTGACTGGCCTGTATAATCCGGGTCCCATCGTAGTTCTGACTTCACTCCATCAGGGCCTTCATTTGGTTCACCAGCTCCTGCAGCAGGGCTCGGTCCTGGGCAGCCTGACTCATCAACAGACGATTAGTCTCTTGCTGTACCCTAGTCGCCTCCTGTTGGGCAGTTGCTTGGACCCGGGTAGCCTCCTGCTGGGCCGTGGTGGCTTGTATTAGGGCCTTGATCATGTCATCCATCTTAAGGACTGGATTGTTTTGGCTAACCCTGGTTTAAGTCCCCAGCATGAAAATCCCACCCCTAGCACCACGTGTGGCAAATTGCCAGCACTACTATGATGGGTCCCGCACTTTCTCTTCTTGTGGGGGTGGGTTTCAGGGTGCCATTTCTTGCCCCTGAACTGGGGTAACAGCTATCCTACTAGTATCCCCAGGAAGGGGAGTGGAGAGGGAGGGACCCGGGCCTGCCCTCTACTCCGGGTCCCAGCCCAGGGGCCCTAGGATAGCAGGTGAACCACTTGTACCAGTGATTCTTTCCCCTGGGCTACTTCCCTCTCCTGACCTTCAGCTTGTGGGGCTTCCTGCCTTCCCTCTGCGCAAGCCAGGTGTCCCTTTACCTAGGATCTTGGTCTTCTTAGCCCACCGCAGCACTTCTTAAAACTCTCCTCCACTTTCCTCCGAACTGATCTCTGTTCCACTACCAATCCACTCTGCTTCACTCCTCCAAACTGCTCTCTGCTCCACCACCAATCCACTCTGCTCCAACTCCTCCAAACTGCTCTCTGCTCCAACTCCTCACCTGGCTAATTGAAGCAGGGGGATTTTATCAGGTGACTGGCTTCAGGTGCTCTAATTAGTTTCAGGTGCTTTTAATTAATCTACAGGGAATAAGGCTTCTCCTCATCCTAGATCACTGTCCTGTTGCCTTCTGGCCATGCTGTATCACAGTATGTTTAAAGTGGTTTAAATAGTGTTCAGGTTGGTTTGGAGGCATGCTTAATGATTTTGGGAAGGAGAGGGGAATGGTAAGGGTAAGGTTGGTTCTATGTATGCTTGTGTTGTACTTAGATTGCTTAAAGGAGTATTAAAGCAAATATGAGTGTGTGTGTGCGTGCACACACACACGTTTAAAAGTAATGCAGATTGATTTCTCCCTGGAGGACAGGAGGAGCACTTTTACAGAGTACTTCACTTTTAAAGTATTAAAAATACTTTAGAGAAAATGAGTTTTTTTTTTAACCTGCTTGCACTTTTTACTTTTAATAACTGTAGATATATTTATTGCAAACACTTTCTATTTTGACATGTATTTTCTTTCTGCAGATAGGTATAACTTAGGGTCTGTTAAAAAACAGATGCAATAGTTACTTCAGAGGTGGTGCTAGAACAATACCCTAAGAATATGAGTATGTCCAGCATTTCCAGTGAGATCATAGCTGGGGACATCATATCCAGTGACATCACCTCCTTTATCTCATCTCTTATCTCATCCAACCACCTCACTTTGACGGAAGCTAGGGCATAGCACTACCCTTATGTTTGGGACTGTGCATGTAGACATCAGCTCAGAATTCAATCCCTTCCAAATAAAGATTTGATCTGAGTTCTAACAGGTAGACATTTGCCATTTTAACAGAGTGAGGTCACTATTTTGCAGCAGATCATCTTTTCATGGTGATAAATCATGTGACAAGTTACCAACAAATAACTGCCTTTTGCTTTTCAATAATAGAAGCTGAGATTTCTTTCATAAACTGTTTTTCTTTTTGTGAGTCCACAAAAATGCAATTACTTCCTCACAGCTTTTGCCAGCTATCTAGCTATATATTTATCTATCTTAGGTTTTGCAGCAGTCCCCCGGGGCACCAAGAATTGTGAGGCACCTCACCACCACGTGACCTTAGTGTAAGGCAGCCTTGTCCATGTCAGCTGAAGATCAGCTCCCTGAATCCACCGGCTTCTGGCAACATAAGCACTGCCTTCCAGGCCTTCGCAGGCCTCCTTATCTCTGTACAGGTAGCAATAAGGACGCACCAGACTTCAAATCCTCAGCATGTTCCCTGTACTCTTCAGCCCCTTATCCAATGAACACTCTCAGAATTAACTGGCCTGCTGTTCCCAAAGGAACACAACACAGCAACTTTTAAGATTCATCTGAGGACCAACAAGAATATGTTTATCATCAAAAATTCAAGTAATCATGAGTAAAAATATTGGAAACAAATGGTTACATATAAAACAAAATCATAACCCGCTTTCTAAAGACTAAACTTAATAGGTTAACCTCCTGTCTGAAGAAGTTTTATCTCATCCAAAATTCTTGTCAATGTTTTCAACCAAGCCTGGCTGACACCTCTTTTTAGTGAGGTAAAAGCCCTGTCCTTTTACTTCATCAGTGAATCATGCCTGGGCATCCCTTCTTCCCCCCAAATATACTCAAGCAAATCTTGGAAATGTACTCCCCAGAAAAGAGTTTTCTTCCTCCTCCTGCTTTTCTCTTCCTGTTAGTTTTTTTTCCCTCTGAAGTCCTCACAATCCTTCATTTGCAAAGTGATGAATCAAGCTGGTGATAAGAAGCCCATTGTGAATGAAACAATATTCATTTATCTGTTCACACGTAAATTGTGTTAAACATCTTTTGTCTGACAGATGGCCTGTTTTTCACTTTTGCTGGTGACTGGTACCTAAAGACTAAGAATATATTTTCTGTATTTATACATAACTCCTTACATTGCATTTGTACATACAATTTGCAATTATTTTTATTATGAGAGTGACACAGGCTTTTGGTTAAGAAATCACATGACAGCTTCTGGTGAGCTACCATGTATACACCAGATCCATGAGAGGCTTGTAACCCCTTTGCACCCCCTTGCCAGTTGGTCTTAAGAAGTTATTAGATTACAGGTATTTCTAATGCATGCATCACTGTAGTAGCTAGGCCATTCTGAGCTATATGTAAATACTATTAACAGTTGGATAAAATACGTGCACACACCCATGTATGACATGGGGAGAATACTGAGAGATGCAACTTAATTCAGAACATTTAATGGATTTAAGAAAAGGTGAAATAAGAAGTTATCATGGACGTGGCAAACAGTGGGAATGTGGCAGATGGAATAATATACATTTGACAAAGTTAAACATTGGATCAATATAGCTAAGGTGTAAGAATATTGATCATGAAAGGAAACTGGTACATTTATAAAAAGAACAGTGGCTAAAGGGAATACAACAAAAGTTTGTGATGAAATTTCAGGACTACAAATGCTAATTTATTACCATCAGGCAATCACAGAAGTCAATGTCAGGTATGAAGTCATCCATGGTTTTTTTTCCTATTAGTTTTATAAATAATGTAAACTATGCAATGAACACAGATTTGTCATCTGTTGTCATGATGAAAGATGTATGAAAAACAGTGCAAGAAATACAAAAGGATTTCTATTTCAATGCCAAAGCAATCTTACTTTGGCTGAATTTCAAACTGATTACACAGCTCAGGAAAAAGACCAAATCACATCTTCAAAAGATAAGGGATCAAGAAAGAAATTTGGAAAGAGGTTCTGCTGTACATCATAAATTGCTCTAGATTCACAAAAAGTAATAAAGCTCCAAAAATGGCAACTACAAAGGAAGTAAACAAGAGGTATGTTAAATATAAGGACTAATGAGCATTATAGTTTTACCGGTTTAGATAAGGGGAGTGAAATCTCATGCTTCAGGATGTAAACTGATCAGTGTAGCTTTCAAGAAGGAATTTTCTACCTTTAATTAGGATGTGTGTTGGGGTACATCTTCCTCTGATGGGGAAAAAACTTCCCAACTTGATAGACCAATGGTGGGATCCAGAATGGCTATTCCTAAATCAAAATTGGAATGTGTTAATCTAGATCAAAAACCTCTGGAATATCAAGAGGAGAGGAGGACGAGGAGTAATAGTATTTTATTATTAATAATATGTATGACGGTAATACCTAGAGGCCTCAATCACCTATGAGACTGAGGGCAAGAAATTCAATTAGATAAGGAAGGAGCAGTAGGCAAGGCAGGGATTTGTACTTGTAGCAACATTATGAGTAAACTGAAGAGGGCAACCTAAGGATGCAGTTGCAATAGCAAAGGCAAGAAATATTTTGAACACATTTCTCTCTAGCAATTTCAAAATGATGTACAAATATTAATGAATTTAATCTCAACATCTCTTTTGAGGTAGGTCAAGTTTTTGTAACTTCAAGAGATAGGAAGAAAAGAGAGAAAGATAGGAAGAATAGTATGAGACCAATGTGCTTTCATCAGGAGAACTTGCATGACCTGAATATCAAAAAGGAATCCTACAAAAAATGGCAACATGTACAAATCATTGAAGAGGAGTACAAAAGAATAGTACATGCATGTAGCTACAAAATCAGAAAGACTAAGGCACAAAATGAGTTACAACTAGCCAGTGACAGCAATAAGGAAAGGTTCTATAAATACATTTGGAGCAAGAGAAAGGTGAAGGAAAATGTAAGGTTCACTATTTAGCGGGGAAGGAGAGCTAGTAACTGATGACATCAAGAAGTCTGAGGTGTTCAAAGCTTAGTTTGCTTCAGTCTTGACTTAAAAGGTTAATTGTGAGCAGTTACTTAACATAATATTTATCAGAGGGTAAGGAACACAAGCCTGAATAGGGAAATAACAGGTTAAAAATATTTAGTTAGGTTAGATGTATCCAACTCAGCAGGGCTTGATGAAATTCACCCAAGGTTACTTAAGAAACTAGCTGAATCAGTCTTAGAACTATTAGTGATTATCTTTGAGAATTTCTGGAGAACGGGTGAAGTCCCAGACAACTGGAGAAGAGGAAACATAGTACCCACCTTTTAAAAGGGGAACAAAGAGGACGTGGGGAATTATGGACCAGTCAGCCTAACTGCAGAACCTGGAAAGATACTGGAACAAATTATTAATAATCAATTTATAAGCACCCAGAGTAGTGGTTCCCAAAAAATTTTCTTCCAAGGACCCCTTTCATTTTATTAGTTAGGTTAGTTTATTATTTAAAATGTGTGCATGCGCATGTGTATACACACACAAATTAAAAGTAATTAGTTTATTATTACACTACTTTATTAATTATACTGTATTTTAATTACATGTGTATAATTCACTCAAAAGGGAGTGGAAAGTAATAATTGCAGATTGTTTACAAGTTATTTATTCATTACAACCATTAACTGTACCAGAATGGCCCTGCCCATGAGGATGCCCTTCTGAGAACAAAATGGTTCACTCCATCCTGCAAAAGTGCCAGAATGCTGTTCCAGTGTATTCTGGCCATGTCTCAAAGGATGGACCCCCGCATAACCCACAGCAAACCCCAGAGTTCTGGGGACCCCACTCTGGGAACCACTGACCTAGAGGATAATAGGGTTATAAGTAATAGCCAACATGGATTTATCAAGAAGAAGCCATGCCAAACCAACCTAATTTCCTTCTTTGACAAGGTTACTGTCCGGGTGGATAGGGGACATAATAAACATGATACATCTTGATTTTAGTAAGGCTTATCTCACATGACAGTCTCATAAGCAAACTAGGTAAGTGTGTTCTAGATGAAATTACTATAAAAAGGGTGCACACAACTGGCTGAAAGACTGTACTCAAAGAGCAATCATCAATGGTTCACTGTCAAATTGTATTAATTTCTGTTGGTTCCATGTTTTTTCGATTGTATTTAAAAATGAGCCATTAATTACTTGGATAATAGAGTGGAGAGTATGCTCATCACATCTGAGGATGGCACCAAGCTGGGAGAGGTTGCAAGCACTTTGGAGGACAGGATTAGAATTCAAAATGACTTCCACAAATTGGAGAATTGGTCTGAAATGAACAAGATGAAATTCAATAAAGACAAGTGCAAAATACTACACTTTGGAAGGAAAAAATCAAATGTACAAATACAAAATGGGAATAACTGACTAGTCAATGGCATTGCTAAAAAGAATTTAGCAATTATAGGTGGATCACAAATTGAATGAGAGCCAACAATATGATGCAATTGCAAAACAGAAGGTAATTGTTCTGCTCTACTCACCACTGGTGAGGCCTCACAGCTATTGTACGATGTACCATTTTGGGTGTCAAACTTTGGGAATGATGTGGACAAATTGGACAGAGGCCAGAGGCCAGTAACAAAAATAATACATGGTTTAGAAACCTGACTTATAAGAAAGGTCAAAATAACTGAGCATGTGTATTTTTGAAGAAAAGAAGACTGAGGTGGAGTCTTGATTACACTCAAATATATAAAGGTCTGTTACAAAGAGGATGGTGATCAACTGTTCTCCATGTCCACTGAAGATAGAACAAGAAGTAACTGACAATCTGCAACAAAGGGGATTTAGATTAGATATAGTTGGAAAGTTTCTTCTAATAAGGATCATTAGTTACTGGAACAAATTTCCAAATTTTCCACTGCTTGCATCCGAAGAAGTGGGTATTCACCCACGAAAGCTTATACTTCAATACCTCTGTTAGTCTATAAGGTGCCACAGGACCCTTTGTCGCTTCTAAATTTCCAAGGGAAGTTCTGGAATCTCCATCATTTGAATATTTTAAAGAACAGGTTATACGAACACCTGTCGGGGATTGTCTAGGTATATTTGGTCCTGCGTAAGCTCAGGGGGCTGAACTAGATGACCTCTTGATGTCCTTTCTAGCCCTACATTTCTATGATTCTATTTTGAACATATTTATCAGCATCTGTCTGTGATTTCAAATGCTGTACAAATATTAATGAAAAAAGCCTCACAAAAACTCTGAGAGGTAAGTCATTTCACTCTCTCCCGCACACACTTTAGAGATGAAGAAACTGAGGCACAGACATTTTAAGTGGCTTGTGAAAGGCCACACAGAAATCTCTGTTGGAGCTCAAAGTCAAACCCCAATATCCAGATTCACAGTTCTGTGTTTTAATAAGGCCAGTCTTCCCCAGATACGCAAGTCAGCACATCCACCGAACAGGGTGAATACTAAGTTTAGGGACCACTGAACACAAATTCTCCCCCTTCCCATCGTATCATGATTACAGAAATATTTGGGCTAAATAGCTTTATGCTAATCAGCGTTCAATTGCTCTCAACATTTCTTATTTCGTACCTGTGGTGGGTTGTGCAATAGGCTGCAATCCATTATACATAATCATGTTTAAGATGACTTAAAAACTTCTGACTTTATCCACCTGCAAAGTGCAACTGTGTCAATATATTTCTGCATTGCTGTATTCACAATTAGCATAATGAAAAGACAGGTAATTGAGGCTATTCTTTGCGTTAGAAAACTAAGAGCTGCTTTTTGTGAGTACTCCTTGCAGCAAGCCATTTCATAAGCTCAAGGATTCCACAAACAATCCTGCCATGCAATATTTCAGCTAGGAAGATCACAAAATTACACATTCTTGACATTTTAAAAAAAATGTACCTGGTACTCAGGGTTTTCCTTTCTAGCTGGCTTCCATGCTGTAGTTTGTAACATTATGCAATAAAGTTTGTTCAGGGAACTCAATCGTTTCTTAAAATGTCAAGTCCTGAAAACGTCTCATTTGACTTATGTTGATGTTTTCTCCCTAGTAGAGTGTTTTGTCTGTTTGTTTTAAAGCAGCTGAGTTTGTTTTTATAAAATGAAAGTCCTTGCTTATGCCAAATGTACCTATTTATAGGTTTCAGGGGGGTAGCCATGTTGGTCTGTATCAGCAAAAACAACGAGGAGTCCTTGTGGCACCTTAGAGACTAACAAATTTGTTAGTCTCTAAGGTGCCACAAGGACTTCTT
Organism: Macrochelys suwanniensis; assembly: GCA_033296515.1. NCBI lineage: Eukaryota > Metazoa > Chordata > Testudines > Chelydridae > Macrochelys > Macrochelys suwanniensis. The sequence continues at coordinate 48,415,907 of CM065780.1, forward strand.
GTTGTTTTTGCCTATTTATAGTCATTCTGGAGACTTGCTGATTTTTTGCCCTGTGGATCCAGTCCACTCCTCTCTCTCCTGAAACAAAATCAGAAATAATTTAATTGATGCGATCTGAAGTCCATTCTCAGTGCCAAATATCCCCTTTTCTGTACTGAAGAATCCCAAGGCACCCACTTAAAATGCAACTAAAAAAAGATTCCAAAGTGTCCGAGAGTTTAATAGCAGCCTAACTAGCCTAGAAACCATCCATCGTTCTTCCCACTAGCAGCTCAAGAGACTCTTCTACCTAGTTGGGTCTCCAGCCTAGAACATTATTTGCAACAATGTAATATTTATACCATTCTTAGGGATTTCTGGCCAATTTACATATGGCCTGCAAGGCGTTAAAATCTATCAAAAATAGGTTATACTACATTCTCTTTATTATTATCATTATTAAATACTGATAGCATGTCTACTGTTGTACAACACACACAGAGATAGCTTCTGCCTCCAAGACCTTACGTTCATCTAGTCCTATATTGCAAACTATTTTCTTACAAGTTGTTTGTAAAAAAAGTCAGATATTTTACCACTCTATACAGGAGTCACAATTTTAAAAGACAATTTGTTTAAATTATACAAAAGAAAGAAATAGTAGTTAAATTAGATAGGGTGCACCACTAGGGAGTAGCTGTAGGACAACAAACTCTTGATAATCATACTGAGCATTAGAAATCTCTGCTTTGTTTTATTTGCTTTGTTCTCACTTTTTTTTTGTTTTCATAAGTAAACCCCCCCTTGCTTTCATCTTTCCTAAAAAAAAAAAAAAAAAAAAAAAAAGTAAAGATTTTTTTTCCTCTCACCACATTTTAATTCTTTTTCCACTCAAGAGTGGTTATAATTTCCCCTAACCTTGAGGATGCTTCCTTCATTTGAGATGCCTCTAATTGTGCTTTCTATTTTAGTCTTTTTTTTATGAAGTGTATCCTACACAGACTGGCACACTGACATGGTGCCAGTTTAGTTTAAGATACATGGGAATCATGAAAAGTGAAAGTGAGCTAGAGAGAGAGCACAAGAGAGGTATGCTGTTGCTGTTATAGGCTTGTGAGTGTGTATGTTTATTGAACATAAGGTGTACTGATAGATTTATCTAATACTTGATTCATTCTAGCTAACTCCTCTCTGTATTCAAGGATTCTGTCCCTGAAAGTATTGTCATGCTTTGATCTCGGCATGCTTTTAGCATAGAAACATAGAATTGGAAAGGACCTGAGGCAGGACTAAGTATTATCTAGCCTATTCCTGACTGGTGTTTGTCTAACCTTTTCTTAAAAAATTCCAATGACAAATATTCAACAAATTACCTAGGGACGTTGTGGTAGTGCTTAACTACCCTTACAGTTAGTAATTTTCTCTATCTTCTGTATTAAAAAGTTGTCTCCAGTGCATTCCAAGAACTTGTTGGATAATCTGTGTTCTGTATATTATTTTCCAAACAGATGTCTGGGTAATTGAAATACCCCATCACCACCAAATCCTCGTTATGAGTAAAGATTATCATTTCATTCTGGAAAACAAGCATGGTTAAAATACACTTTAATATGCAGAAAAATTAGTTGTAAAAATGCTAATGCCCCTGTGGTGTGGAAGCCTAATTGTCCTTCGCTGCTCCTACTCTCAAACTCAATTGGAAACATAAAAGCTAGAGGAGCATGTCATGCTGAGGTAAGCGGTCACAGCACCTTCCTGGGCACACACCTGGTACAATACCAATGGGTTGCTAGTACAGCCTCTCTTTTTACTCCTCTAAGCTTCATCTCAGAAACTGTCCTGTAAATATTGGGAAATCTTGGTTGCTTTTCCTAACTATTTTGAGGGCCCTGCAGATCTCTTCAGGAATCCCACTGACTGAATATGCCTCTGACTTCTGGGTTTGACAAAAAACAATATTTGTTTAACCAGAGTAAGGCAATAGTAATACTTCTATTTCTTACTCCAAGAGGGAAAACCTCAGCTTATAAGAGCTCAGCAGTGATTCCTCCTGCTGCTCACAGTCTAGCCCCACTGACCCCCTTTCTGATCCTGCTCCCCCCCTCCTCAAAGGATAATCCTTCACATTCACCACCTCCCCCTACAGGTTCCAGATGAGCAGTCTGGGTGGAGCTTCCACCCAAGAGTCAAAGCTTCCATGTTTCTGTGCACTCAGTTGCATCTGTTTTTCTTTTTTCATCCCATAATGTACTGAATTTTATAATTATACTTAAACACTTATCCTAGAAAATCTCATATCAGAGTTTCAGGTTAACATAGTCCCTTCTCCACACATGCCATTGTAGAGAATGGTTGTTCAAACCAAAGAGGGACATTGTGCCGTTGGCTGGTTTTTCCTTTTAAAAAACTTGACATGGATTTATACCATTGGCTCGCTAGGAGAATAATTTGCACCCTCACCATTACTGATCCCCATCTTTTGCCCAGTCATTGGGAAGGGTGATTTTATGGCAACAAATTAGTAATAGGCAGTGGAAGGGAATGATGGGCTCATGGAGGAGATAGATGCTTCCTTGTCAGTGGTTTTGACATGAATTGAAATGTCCCTTCAAAAGAAGTACAAAAACGTTCCTCTGAGATCATCATTTTCAGCCTGTAAGTGGCAAGAAAATTGGCAAATATCTCACCTAGGTATTTGTAGGCTGTCCATCACAATAGTGTCCGAGTACCAAACAGAGATGAGGGGGGAAGGACACTGCAGCTAAGGGAAAGCTGGCAGAAGGACATGAAGTCCATCAGAGCACCCCAGGTTACAATAAAATGCAGTCTCGTGATAATTTGAAACAACGGTGTATCTTTTTAGCCTTTCAGAAAACTGATCTCCTTTTTCTTAACCAATGTTGTCAGATTCCTTTATATTTGTTGAGTCCGAGGGGAGATGAAAATCACCCTGTGACAGACTGTGCCCCTGTATTCGCCTCTTGCACTCGACTGTAATAAATCTTTGTATAAAGTATGCCTTGTGAGCTATCATTTGAAAACTCAATTTGGTCATTATTTTACCAGCACAATGTGTGGCAACATTGTGCGTAAAGTTATAAGATTCCACTGTATGGTGTTGTTAACACATGTTCCAAATCACTGCCCTGAGCAAACAGAAGTTGGCAAACAGGTCCGTTTCAAACAAGAGAATGTGTGCTCTGCTTAAGTTGCGGGTTTTTTTACTATTTAAGTCATCAAGCAGGAAGGATAGACAAAGAAACCTTAAACGGGTGAGGAAAAACAGCAGGAAACATCCTCTCCTGTGGATTGTCTGTCTCCTGAATCTCAGCTGGAAATGTTTTCCAAGGGAGGAATTGACACTATAAAAAGGGGGACAAACACCCCAATCCCTCACCTCCTCTTTGCTCACTCTCTGTCCATTGATTCACTGCACCAGAAGGAATAAAGGAAGCAGCCATTATCCTGAAGAAGGGGTCCTGGCCTACAGAAATTTGGCCAGTAATACAGTTGAGAACATGTGGTATGAAAAACTTTGCAGTGAATTTAATCATAGTTTGTTAAGTTAGGCATTAGTTGTGTTTTACCATTATTTTTCTTGTAACCATTTCTGACTTTTATGCCTCATTACTAGTATTCTTAAAATCTCTCTCTTTGTAGTTAATAAACCTATTTTATTGTTTTATCTAAACCAGTGTGTTTGAATTGAAGTGTTTGGGAAATTCCATTTTGGATAACAGGATTTGTGCATATCATTTCCATTAATAAAATGATGGACTTTATGTGAGTGTGTATTGTTCAGGAGAGGGCTGAGCAGTATATGACATGCAGTTCTGGAGAAAAATCTGGGACTGGGAGTGTGCTGGGGTCACCCTGTGGTGTAATTCAGGCTGGTGAAAGCCTGAGTGTGACTAGCAGGCTGCACGTGCACACAGAAATAGCTGGGAGTGACTACTTGCTGGAGGCTGTTTGTGGACAGTCCAGGAGTGGTGGCAAGAGCAAAGCAGTGAAAAGGGCACCCCAGGTTAGAGGGCAGGAATGACAGCTACTCACTAGTCTAGACTGTACCCTAGGTATGTCACACACCCTCATTGTAACAGGGTCGGACTCACCCGGTGGCGCCTCCTGCTGGTCGTCCTTGGGAATTAGCTCACCAGCCTCTGGGGTGCCCTCTTCTGGCCGGTGAACCGCCTGACCGCTCTCTGGCCCCCGTGTCCCTCCCCGGACCCGCTGCCCCTTTCTCTGGGGTGCTACCCCCCTGGCAGTACCCCACAGCCTTAATCCAAGGGTCTCCCCCTCCCAGGGGAACCCCCACCCACTATCCCCACTTCACCTCAGTGTACAGCTACTGCCAGTCCCCATCTAGCCCCATGCACTGGGGCAGACTACAGCGTAAGTCACTCATCATCAGCAAAGGGGGGTTGAACCTGCTGCCTCTGCCTACCCATGGGCCACCCCTGCAACCCCAGTACCTGGTCTGGCCTTACCAGGCTTGCAGCCTGGGGTTTTCTCAGGCCGGAGCTCCCCAGCTCCCTTAGCCTTTCCCCAGCCCTGCTTCACTTCAGGTCCCTGCTTAGCTCCTGGCAGCCAGGCCCTTCTCTCTCTGGAAGCAGAGAGAGAGACTCTGTATAGAGCGCCTGGCTGCCCTGGCCTTTATAAAGGCCAGGCTTATCTGTTTGGGGCGTGGCCCCCAGCTGAGGCTACTTCCCCACTCAGACTAGCCTTCAGAGCTGCAGCTCTCTCCCAGAGCTGTTTCAAGCCCCTCTGGGCCTGAGCGGGGTTTCACCCCGCTACACTCGTCTATAAGCGGGCTTCTGCCCACCCACTTCCCGGAACCCAATAGGACACTCATCTATAAAAGAAATATTTCAAAGCATTGTTTCAAAATTCTTATTTAATTCTTCGGGTACTAAGCAATTTTTAACAATTAAGTATGTCATGATTTAAAATGTAATTTTCATCAAAGCACCAATCTGGTGATTATAGATTATTGTCAATCTATTAGTGAAAAATACAATCATTCTGTTTGATTTTAAATGAGCTCTTTTCCCCACTGACGTTGCATTCAAATCCTCTCTTTCTATAAAGGTTTTTTTGTTCTAACATTTTTTTAATCAGTAAAGGGGAAGAAAAGATTTTTAAATAGTATGGTGCACAGCTTGGAGAGAATTAAGACAGTAATTACAAAGAAAAATGGATCATTGCCACATGAAAAAGAATAGTCATTTTATATGATGAATTTTGATTTGATTATCCAGGAAAAGTAATGAATTGGTGTCATGGAAATAATCAGTGTTAATAGACTTTCATTTTTCATTATCAACAGGGGAAAAAGAATTTCTATCATTACATCAACCCAGGGTGGGGTGGGGGGGGGGGGAGAGAGTGGTTAGCTTTTGTTATTGTGAGTGCCAATGAATCTCCGGGCTATGAGGATTTTTGGAGGTTCTGTAACACACACACACTGAAAAAGCTGAAGTATAAAATAAAAGAGGAAGCATCTTGGTGGCTGATAAGACACAAGAAACCAAATTACTAAACACAAATTGAAAATGTGCATCCCAGAAAACTGTATATCGTATAACAGTTTCATAGATGACCTCCTATTTTTCCATAAATGAGACTAACTGCAGTACACAGATGGTGATTTTTTTCCCCCACATAAATGTTTATAGTGTTAAGGGAGTTAGCATGAGTAGCTCCATTTGTGAGGCCTCTGCCTCCATTTGCTTCAGGCGAGCACACCACGTACTAAGGAAGGAGGGGGGCGACGCCTCCAGGGGGGAGATCTGGAGTCAGTCTACGATAAGGGGAGCAATGGACACTGGATATAAGAATTTATTGCTTGTCTCTTACTTTGCTGTGTCAGCCTGTTGCTGCCTGCCTAAGGATGTTGCTGCTTCGGCCTGTGTGCATGGGGTTGTGACCATAGGGGATTGGCCATAGATAAGGGGAAGGCTCGTTTATTGGTGTGAACCCCCGATGCACTCAGACAACATGCTTTGCCAATAGTATATAACCTTTGTGTATTCTGTAATCAGGGTCTCGTGCTGCTTAACAGACGATACCACATTTGCAAATGTAATAAATCTAGTAGTTTTGGAAACACTCTGCAAACTGGTCTTTATTTGAGAGCCTCAGCCTAGAATGAACTGTACGTGTCCTAACAGGAATAATTCGTACGAATTGTGCGTGTCCTAACAGGAATAATTCGTAACAATAGTTCAAAGTATCAAACAAGGACAAATCAAGAAAGATTAGACCAAAGCCTTTTCATTTTTGGTTAGAGATACAGCAAGCTGCCCACTTCGGTTGTTTCAAGTTTGGTAAATAGAACATCATGTCTGGATTATTTTATTCAGAAAGGTGTTTGTTCACTCTAATTTAAAGTGCAATTTTGGTTCATGCTGCTCAATGAACAGGGAATCCATGAATCCTGCTCAATAACAAGTCTTATATTTTTAAAATACAACAGCAGCTGTTAGCATCATGCCCTCTTCCTTTTCCAGAACTACTGATTGCTAGAACTGGGTGGACACCACCAAATATTTTCCATCAGTCGTCATTAGAGTTTAAAGATGAATTTGCTGCAGCTGTGCTTGTATTCCCTGTGTGTTCACCTTCTATGGACATTTAAGTAGTTCGGTTTTTCCCCTCACATGACTGCATGCAGTATGTGGATAATTAGTTTGCCATTGCAGTTCTCATATACACTAAATTTTGAATTTGCAAGCATTAGGAACCAGGAGTGGTATATTGTATATGGGATGGACACACTGTTTGACAAAAGCAGGAACATGGGGCTCCCAAAATCCCACACGAAGCCCTGACATAAAGGCAGATTAATGAATGCAGGATCTTACCATACTCTTCATAAGTAGGACTACATAAGTCCTTTGTCTGAACATTATGGAAGAAAATTAGATGTGAACTCTGCATTAACTATTAACATGTTTAATATGGTAGTGCCTAAGGAAGATTCTATTTTACTTCCCCAGAGCTAGGAATTCAGTTCTGGGTAAGGGTTGGAGCCATTCTTCTATTTACTTTAGGTAAGGACCACTATGCCAGTTAAATCTGGCACTTGTTGTTTCCATAGGCACCCAGCCAAAAGGAAACTATATTTACCCTTCTCCAAATGCCCCCACAGCACATGTACGTGTACACACATACATACACACACTATAATTTATATATGGTCTTATTATGAAACCATTTAGAAACATATTTGGGGGCCATATCACTGTATACACTCAGAAAAATAATTGCTCTGTAATTTTCTCCACTTACTTATTAGCAAGCTGTCCAGGAAAGGTTCCCCCATTCTGAACAAATTTTCCCATCCTGAATCGGGAAAAAGTCAAACTAAAAACATTTTCATTAATTAAAATAAATGGTTCAGGTAAAATGAAATTGAGATAAATGTTATGAAGTTATTGAAATATTTCAAACTAATTTATAGTTTTTTTAAAAAAAGGTTGAATTTGTAAACCAAAAGTAATTTCAAAACTGGAAAACTAGAATTTTCAAGTACAAAAACCTGTCAAAGCTGACCCTTTCTTGAAATAAGTTGTGTTTCTGATTAATTGGCTTTTGTTGTTGTTGTTTTTGTTTGGTTGGGGTGTTTTTTTGGGGGCGGGGGGGAGGGTTTGGAAAAAGTTGTCAAAATCCCCAGGCCAGCTCTACTTATTAGCATTTCTAATATTATTCCAACTTCACCTAGTCTTCTATATGGGATGTTACAAGAGAACAAATACCTTGTTTTGACAAATACCTTTATCAACCACCACCAATATACAACCCAAATGTTGGAGTTTAATTTGTTTGTACGTGTAGTAGGAATGCAGAAGCTGGCAATACAAGAGCCAATCACTGGTACATCAGAGCTTCCTCTTGAAGTGGCCAATAAATTATTAATTCCTTTTTCTAGGGTCCGATCGGGAACAGAATATTTTCAGACCTGACTAGAGAATGCCTGAAAATGAGAGGCTGAAATACTTAACATCTGAACTTAGTTTAGGGGGAAAGTGTTTTATTGGACCATTTTTCCAGTATTCGAGTTAGTTTTTATGCAATCATCTAAGACCAAAAAGAGGGAGTGGGAAATAAAAAAAGAAAAACTAGGTTTTTAAAAAATATAAAGCTATGCCCTTAGTTTGGTAAAAACAGAATGTCTTCAACACACATAAAATGTGAATGTAAAATAGGATCAATAGAGACATATATAAATAGATTGACCATATTACTATATAAGCTTAAGATGTGGTATCATAACTGTAATACTATTTTAATGTACATGTATTTAATAACTAGGGGTTTGTTGGTTGTTGTTTTTTCCCATTTTCAACAATTGATCCTAGACCAGGGCCCACAGTCACAGTTGTTGGTTTGTCTTCTGCCGTGAAATGCAATATGACTTGTTCATATTCTCAAAAACCAACTGGTGAAATGAAATCAGCATGCTGTGTGACATCCCTTCTTTATTTGTTGGACATGAGCAGTTAAGGCTTGGGCTGTACGTAATACTTAGGGGATTACCCGGCTGTACAATATGCATTAGACAAAACTACTTCCCAAAGGTAATGAAACCAAGGCTAATGTGGCAATAGTGGTGCATTAAACTCGGGCAGAACTAATCGTGCATGTTCATGTGAGTCAATCTTCTGATAAAACTCATTAAGAATGCACATTAAAGAAATTGGCAATTACTTTGCCTTTTCGTCACGTCTCCTTTCTAACAACATTGTTAGTATTGTGAGAATTCTGTTTAGTGAGCGCACTGCATGGGCGTATTGACTAACTCAGTGGAACAATTTGAAAATCTCTAGAAAGTTCTCAAATGATTCGAATTCAAAGTTCAAACAGAGAGCAGCAATTGATCAAATTCTCACTCCCACTCCTCTTCTCTTTCAGATGCGACAGGCCAAACATTGGTATATTGAAGGAATGCTGAAGTCGGACTTGGAATCTGTGCAAGTTCCTGCCAAGTAACGGTCTGCAAAAGGTGCTGACGAAAGTAACAGTGGCAACAATAACATCAACACTTAAAAGAAGTGTTAGTCATTTTTTTCCAAAGGACACTAGAACATATGGACAGCATGAGGCTCTTGAAATCAGGGAGTTATTGAAGCACCATCAAGACAGCAGCAATCTGAATCTGTATCAGAAGATGGAAATTTATAATCTTATAAATCCGTGTGCTGAGAGACTCATTTACTGAGAAATCAAGTATAGCCAGATTTGAAATGCAGTAGCACGGGAATAGTTCACAAAATAAATAGTGTTTCAAATATTCCCTCATGTCTCTCCCTTACTGATTCTCAATCAGTATTCTTCTGAGCTAAAAGCAACTTCACATCTCAAGTTGAACTGCATTTACTAAAAGGACTTTTTGAAAGAAAATAACAAAGATGGGAGACTGTGAGGGGCAGAGTCTCAGCACATACTGCTGCAGAGTATGCGCAGTACTGAGGGCATAACAAGGAGACTGCTATAACTTAGGCCCTCAGGCTCTCTACAGCTATGTCTACACTTCTGGCAGCATGTAAAGTACATATACTGCACGCCTACCTAGAATGGGTATAAATAGCAGTGGGGGTGGTGAGGCACTGCTTAGGCAAGGCTATTTTTAGGAGTGTAGCATCCTGCCACCTCCCTGCAGCCAGGAAAGGCTTCACCAGCAGGAATCTGCCAGAGTTTTTCCCTGCTTCCTCTCCCCCTGCCAGAGCCTTTCACTGGTGTGTGCAACGACACACTGCAGTGTGGACACAGCCTGTTTTTCACTGCAGCATACAGCTACACATTCTATACACTGCCACCCCCGTATAGACAAAGCTTTAATTACACGAAGGGCTGCTCTACCCCAGGATCACAGGCTACCTTTAATGTTTCCTCTCTCTGGGTTGCAGGCTCCACATTGTAGGTGTGTGTTTCATTATGGATAGTGGTTAAGGTTCTACATTGTGATTTGGTATCATTTTACCCCTCTTCACATTCACTTTACTCAAATGTAAATTATTATATGGGATACAAAACAGTGGAAATCAGGCACAGGAAGGTTCAGTGGGTATTGTGACTGTATTCCATTCTTGGGGGTGATTTATTATGCTATCATTCAAGGTGATGGGCATGAGAGGTTTATTTAGCTACAAGCTTCACATACAAAACTTGTCAAATGTGTATTGACTAAGAAAGGTCCATAAGAGCTTTGTCATCACTTTCAATTTGTACTCAATCACAATTTTGTTTAAAGGGGACAGAGTAAGATATTGGGCTAGATCTCAGGTGATATACATCACTGTAGCTTCCATTTACATCAGCTAAGGATGGACTCATTAAGTTCTTAACTATTAATTTACTTGATTTGAAGTGCATTTTGTAAATTACATGATAGGTAACTACTTGTTTTTCCAATTAACAATCTTAGTCAGTTTGGGGAACAAAGATTTGTAATTATTAAAAAGGTAACGTGTGTTTAAGTTTATTTATGTACAACATGCCTGGGAGATATGAGAATCTGATATTTACCTTGAGCACCAATCTAATTCTCTGGCAGTCCTTGTAGTGGAAAGACATGTAGAAGTTGAGCTTCTAGCTTAGACTTCTGGTCTTTTGTGACTTGTCAGTAGCCATTTTGTAGTTGCTTTCTCTAATTGGCTAAATTAAATAAATGTACTTTTATTAAAGAGATTTGTATATCAGAAGGTAGTAATGAGTTACCATATTTGTTTTCAGCATGGTAAACCAGATGACTTTAATAGAGATAAAGATTAATTATTGTGTAGGTGATTATAGGCAAACCGAATGGGAGTGAGATTAACAGGCAAGGGGAGATATCTTTTGGCAGAATCAAGATATTCTTAAGTAACATCAGAAAAATGCTGTACTGTGTCCCAGCCTGAGTCTCATTCCAATACTTGTTCTGAATGTCCCTCTAAATAATATCCTTTTTAATTCTTCTGTGCCCCATTTACGTTTTAGACCTTTGAACTACTCTAATTCATATAACAGTCTCTGGGGCAAGTAGTACAATTGATTACCCTATCCTGAAACAGTGTCACTTTCTTGGGAATTTACTATAAATCAAGATAAACAACATGTAATGAAATCCACAGCTGCATACATAAGAAATGCTTTTCTTAAATTAATCCCTCCTTGTTAACATAGGAGTTTGGAATTTCAGGAAAGTATCAATACAGTTGAAAAATAAATAGATAAAATATAAATGTCAGTAAAGAAAATGGTAACTTATGCTTCCATAGCTGTGTATTTACAGCGTAACAATACCAATCTGTACAACTAATTAAAAGCAACAAATATCTTCTGGGAATAATTGTAACTCAGCAGCAAGAATAGAACTGAAATTTTTTTTCTACTCAAGTTTACATCATTAATGTATATTTTACACAATGATACATTAAAGAACTTTCTTGTCAAATACATACAAAGAGAATTTACAGAACAGCAATGAAAGCTTCCCTATAGTGGTCCCTCAAACCTAACTTTTGACCTGGGGTGCCTAGAAGTGGGGGCAATTGAAACTCTGTACCTGATCAAGCCTTGGTCTAACAACTAAGATTGTTATAAGGGTCTGATTAGTGAATTATGTTAGTGTTTTTTGTGATGGGGCACATAACGGATAGGAACTGGACTGAGACCCCAACTCACTGGCCAGCCATCAGTTAGAATAATAGAATCTCAGGGTTGGAAGGGACCTCAGGAGGTCATCTAGTCCAACCCCCTGCTCAAAGCAGGGCCAACCCCAACTAAATCATCCCAGTCAGGGCTTTGTCAAGCCTGACCTTAACAAGCCTGACCGTAGAACAACTTTCAGACACTAATACCAATCAGAACTAGTGACATTTTATTTAATATTAAATCAAATATTTCACCAATCCCCTGGGTCACATGGTCCTTTAACTGTATAAAAGTTTAATCTTCTTTATATTCAATTTTTATAAAGGTTTTAGTTTTATGTTTTTAACAAGAGCAGGAATGTAGTAAACTAAAAGTCAAGAAGCTGCACTTGTAAAATATTAGTTATATGGTGGCATATTTTTGCTTAACGTTCCTCTTAATTCAAGGACACAAACAAAATAGTCAACATCACCTAATTCATCTTGCCCTTGCTTTCCCTTCTCCCCCGCCTCCCCCTCCCCCAACATAAAGGCACTTTTCTCATGGCTTTCTTTTGTTTCCCTCAGACTACAAAAATGCCCATGCATGTCCTATCTTTCCAATCCTTTCTCGGGCCTTAATTCAGCAAAGCACTTAGACACGCATAAAGTTGACTTCAATGGAACTGAAGCACATCCTTAACTTTAAGCTTATACTTGACATCCTTTCTTGAACCCGGCCTCAAACCCTGAGTTACACTTTCCTCCTTATGTGGTCATTTAGCCAGTATCATTTCTTCTTTTCTCATTCCTAAACAGCCCCAAGCTACAATGTGTTCAAGATGCAGTGCACCATGTTTTATGTTGACACATAATCATGCTAACTGACCCATTCTGCCTTCTCTAAAGGAGCTGCTTCAAAATCCATCCCCTCATGTACTAAGTTCTCCATGCCTGACCTCTTCTCTCTCTTACCTCCTCTCTCCTCCTTTCTTGTGTCCGGCCTTTTTCCCTGTGAAGTGTCCAGGAACAGGAGTGGTGGACAGTGCCTCAGAGGCACTTGAGCCACCTTTCCACACAGAGAGGTAGAGATCCATGGTAGAGAATCCCTTCCATGCACAGATAGGAGGGCTACAATCCGACCAAAAAAGCGTTACCACACTTTGTATTTAAGAAAAAAAATTGTTAAATTTGAAAGGATGGAGTGTTCAACAGTTCATATTGAATTCTTGATGTGTTATATACAAATATTGTTGAACAGGATTGATTTTCAACAAAATGTGGCTAGTAGTATTGTATCCCATCTTTGTTGTCCATTGCTAGCATGCACGATGAACCAATGGGCTAATAAGGTAGATAATTGCCAGGTAGTTGGATTATTATACAGCATTTAATTATTTTCCCCCTTCACGCTTTGGAAGGGGAAATAATTAAAATGAATACAATGTACTGCAGTGCTTCCAGCAAAGAAAATAGGTTGATTAATTAACTGTACTTTGTGACCTGAATAAGTTTGAGGGAAGACAGAGGGTGTGTAGAAAAACCATACACATCCACAGGCCTCAGTTGTGCCTTGGCAGTTACTTTTATTGTGACAACTTTACCCTTATCAGTCAGATAGAAGGCATCATTTTGGGAGGATGCCTCCTTCTCACACCTGTGCAAATTTTGTGGAAGCAAATGATGTCACGTAGACATTTACATCTATGGATTTTACTTACCAAACTAGTGAGTTGAGGTGCCCCAAATCACTAGTCACTTTTGAAGAAATTCAGACAATATTAGGAAAGTAATAAGAGCTAGATTGTCTCGGGCTAAATGCCACAGAGTAGAGAGTTTTGTGGAGCTACACTGCCAGGGGGAGCACCAGGAAAATTGTGCAAGTGCAGAGGGAGGGCTGGACAATGATCGCATCCTCTTACCACACCCTTTCTAGCATCCTGATCCCTGAGGGAGCAGGAGCAAGTAGTCCTCTCCTCTCCAGAGCACAGGCAGCACAAAGGCTGCTGTTATGGGAGGCTCTTGCTCAGCTGTGCTAGGCTTTAATGCCCTTAACACTTGTAAACAAGGAAGAGTGCCAGCACCATCTGACCAGCCAGCTTTCTGTGGAGCACAGAAAGCTGGCTCACCAGCAAGTACACTACGGACCGCTGATAGTGCGCTCGCCGCAGTTAAGGGACTATGCAACCCATAGCAATTTATCTTTGAGTTCATTTACTTGTGTTAAATTAGCATACATAAATTTGAAGAAAAAATTATACTAAATTACACGCAGCTTTAATTACTACAATGTACTCTAAAACTCCAAAATGCTATTAACATCTGTTACATTTTTCTATGCATTGATGACAGCAAAACACCTAAAACAAAAGGACTTGTCTGATTACTCTAATTCCACCTGCATGTGCAACCCCAGACTGAATCTTTCAATGTGGTGAAAGTGAAGTGTACTGCATTCTTGTGCTGTTATGTAATGCAGCATAGCCTGATCTGAAGAAGAATTAGAAAGCAGATGTTACAAGTTACAGCATTTAAGCGATAGCTCCTTAAGAAAAAAAGTAGAAGGCACTCTAGGAACTAACTTTTCAAGGCTATCCATGAATACACACTAGTATTCATGTCCTGAAGTATGTGAAGAGTTTCAAGTTACATGAGAGTTGAATTCACAAATCCCTTTATAGATTCCTAGATTATAAAGCCAGAAGGGATCATTGTGATAATCAAGTCTGAACTCCTGTGTAGCACAAACCATAGGACTTCCAGGAATTAATTCCTTTTTTTAAACCAGAAAGCCATCTAGTTTTGATTTGAAAATTTCCAGTGATTGAGAATCACCCTTTGAAATCATGACTTTGTAAAGGTTCTTCTAAATTACTGGTGTCTGGGGGCAGGGGTTTCTTTGTTTTAACTATATTATGGGTGTGTTTCTGATCTCCATTACACAGGTATAATTCAGAATAACTATTGAAGTCAGAATTACATTAGTGTACAATAGTATAAAATGAGACCAGAATCAAGATAAGAAGCTAACTCTCTCTCTCTCACACACACACACACACACATACCTGAAATGTGATGTACTGGTCAATCACCCTTTTTAAAAAAATAGGTCTAATCCAAAACTCACTGAAAGGTGTTGACTTCAATGAGCTTTAGAAATCTTGGCCCTGGTCCAAAGGTATTTAGGAATACTGCACTCAGCATTACAACACCTAACGGATATAGGAGCCTAAATCTCTTTTTCAAGGGATTTAGGTAATTAGTGGCCATGAGATTTTTGGCTCCTAAGTGCCTAAATCTCTTTTGAAAAGCAGATGCAGGTTCCTTATTAGTTAGGTGCTGCAACACTGAGCACAGTAATGTATAAATAACTTTTTTTAAAAAAACTGGGCCCAGATCCATTATGGACTACTAGAACCTTTTGTACAAACTGAAATGGACAGTCACCTGTCTTTATCATTATCCAGATTTTATTTGTTTCAGACCACAGCAGGCCTGCCTGGGATGTGTTCAACATGGTAAATAAATTGTCAGCTATAACGTTGAAGATTCTTTCAACTTCACAATCCATTGCTTTCAATGCTGCAATTACTTTAAGCCCTGGTCTTGGGTTCCTGAGAGCATCCAAAACTCACTGAGAGCTTGGGTACTTAACTTACAGATACAAAACAAAGTAAAATTCTGGTCCCACTGAAGCCGACGAGAGTTGTGCCATTGACTTCCATGGAGCCAGGATTTCACCCACTATTTCCTAGTAATGGGTCTGAGTCACTAGCATTCTATACAGTATGCCCATCCCTAATTATATCACTTCTGTGAGATGAAAATTTGTGTGCGAGCGGTATCATGTTTGTGTATATTTTCAGCTTTTAAAAAGATGTACCCTTTGTTGTATCTCTGGGCACGTACAAACACTAATTATCAGCTGTAACAAAGTTTACTTACATTGACTATGGCAAACTAAAGGATGAACTCCAGAGTTAAACATACACATACACATCATCATACATAAACAGTGACTTTACTCTGTGCCCCGAAGGTCAACATAAATAAGTAGAATGGAGATACTCCAGCAAATCACCCCTAATTCACCCTCCTAGATAAGTACAAATCCAGTAATCAATGTACTGTCTCATTTGACACACATTGGGAAGGGAAGGGCTCACTGTATGGGAAGAGTTCACATATTATCCAATATTCATCCTTAGCTTCTAAAATATCAGAGAAACCACTGATATTTCTCTGCATTTATTTAAATGTATACAATGCATTTATAACTCTAAGCACATTTTTAAAATGTGTCATTCATTCTGCATGGTCTTCAAAAGGCACAGTGACTCCAGTACATAAAGCCAAGTACTTGACTGTTGTTTGCAAAGGATTTTTCTATCTACAAAACAATATTGATGTTGCTATCCACTTTTTGAGGGAAACTCACACTTATTATTCCACTGAAATCATGCAGTACAATAAGTTTAGAGGACCTTGTTATTACTTCACCTGCTGTGTGTGTGTGTGTGGGGGGGCTATTTGAATGACATTCTATAATCTTTGCCTGAGTGGACAATGCCAAATTTTATTCCACTATCATGTTTAATTTCTTTACATCTTGAACAGTGCTGATAATCCTTACTGTTTTAGAGAGACTGCTAACCAATGTGCATGGCGATGAATTCTGGTCTGTAAACATTTTACTACAGCCTCTCTAGCAGACTCATAAAATGTTTATAGGACTCAACTGCTTTTTCTGAAAAATTATATTTATTCCCATTTCAATTTTAAAAGCTATTCAAACTAGTTGTTGGACATGCCCGATTTAGTAAGGCACTGTAGGATGTAGATATTAAATGTGAACTACAAATAATTTTGGAAAAGAACAGAGATCAAGAGGTGAATTCAGAAAAGGCATAGATGCATAATTCAGCAAACATTGCCCCCCATCTGATTATACCTCCCTTTATAAGAGTAAGGCAAAATGATATATTTCTTGTACCTGAGAAAAGGTCAAGAAGTTACCATTTTGAAAGAATTTCTATATGGAATATACATAATGTCTGTCAGGAATAAAAATTAATTCTAGTTTCTATTAATATACAAGTATTATCCCACAGTGGAGAATGGAGAGAGAGTTATAGATGGATTTGCTAATTTAGGGATATTGTGGACCACACTAATGAAAAAATATGATCTAGATTTTTTTCTACTATAGGGGAATGTAAGGACTCATTATGTAATCTGATGGTTTACCAAAATAATCCTTGCAAAATCAAATCAATACTAAAGGTTGACATCCCATTATAAAACCAATTTTCAAAACACACAAAGAACCACATCTCCTTGAAATTTAACGTACCACATCTGACTGTACAGTAGAGTTTTTATGGGTGCAGCTGACAGGGGAAGGAGGACCTACAAAGGAACAAGCTGTGGCTCTCTCGCATTACATTGGGGTTAGGGCTGGTGTGGAACTAGCTGCAGATTAGAGCAATCTCAGGAGTGGCAAATCATCGACTGGTAATGTCCAATAGCTTCCAGTTATTATGCAGAATAAATTACAGAAACTGAGCTATGAAAATTGTTCCTATTAAGACTATTTCTCTAGCCTCTCTTAAGGACTTGGGAAATGACATGAAAGTGCCAGTATAACATATTGTCTGCACATGTTATGTGTTATGATGTTTATTATGATGCTGAGTTCTGTCTACACTAGCACAGCATTGATGCATGTACATAGCTGCTAGAAAATACAAAATTTTCTAGCATAGTCCAGCACAAAATGGTAAATCCACCATCTCTTCTGTGGACCCTTGGCACCATAATCGATGTGGTTCTACTGCATACATGGAATATAGGATTTGGGGAGGTATAGGAAGTGCCCACAGACACGTGGGCCACTGAAGAAGCTACTGATACCAGATTTGTTAGCAAACAATGGGTCAGTATCAGCCATACTAACACATTTTGTACATATGCGAATCTGAAAAACAATTCATTGCTGTGACTGACTAAAAATAATCTGTCCATGTTTAATACTCAGAGGAATTAATGTTAAAAAGGAATTATAGAAGCCTCATCTTTTTAAAAGCAAAAAGATGATCCCAGGGTGACACCTCTAGCAAAGATCAATGTTATGCAAAAGCATATTATGCAGAACAAAACAAAAAAGGCAAACCCCTAGAGAAGGGTTGTTTACTCAAAAGCTAGGAGACCAGTACTCTGCATGTACACCTTCAAAAGGAGTAAGTTATGCAGGAAAAACTGTTTATCTAAAGTAATGAATACAATCCTAAAATGGTCTGTGAGCACAAATGGACATTTTAGAAGAGACACTGCAATCTCTTTCCCAAAGGGCAGTTACCTTTGTTGGCAAATTTACAGAGGCGTAAAACAAAGTAATCTGGAAGGTTTAACTGAAGAATTGTCAGGGAAGAACAGGTTTCACCTACCTGAGAAACCACACCTTGTCTTTTTTACTATGGTGCCAGCCAATGGGACAAAGAGAACAACAGGACAAACGGGGGAAAGGGAATGCAGTCTCTAGAGATATAAGTAGGGCCCTACCAAATTCACGGTCCATTTTGATCAATTTCACGGTCATCGGATTTTTAAAATCATAAATTTCATGATTTCAGCTATTTAAATCTGAAATTTCATGGTGTTGTAATTGTAGGGGTCCTGATCCAAAAAGGAGTTGTTGGGGGCAAGGGGGAGGGGGTTGCAAGGTTATTGTAGGCAGGGTTGTGGTACTCCTACCCTTACTTCTGTGCTGCTGCTGGCAGGGTGTTGCCTTCAGAGCTAGGTGCCCATCCAAAAGCCACTGCTCTCTGGCCCCCTAAAATATAAACTTGTGATCCCCCAGCAATTCCCTTTTGGGTCAGGACCCCCAATTTGAGAAATACTGGTCTCCCCTGTGAAATCTGTGTGCTCTTACCCTATGCTATACAGATTTCACAGGGGGATACCAGATTTCATGGTCCATGGTATAAGAATGTTTCTTCACTGTAAGAGCAAGTACCTAACTTAACTCTTGCCTTGTATAAAATGAGGTATGTTTTGCAAACCTCTTAGTTTGTTTTGAGTCTGTGTTCCTCTGTGCTTAACAATTTTCTTTCTAATTGGATCACATTTGGGTGAAAACTGGGTCTGAAAACTGTTGGGAATTTCATGCAGACGATCCTAAATAGAAAAAGACCCTCCAAGTAGCAATAGTAGTGGTGGTGAGGGAAGGGTGCTGGGAGTCTATATCTTGCTTTGAATTTTGATCAAAAGAGCATGAATTAAGGAGGTCCTTTACCATAAAACATTGTTTTCAGAATTGTGATCTGAACACATGGGGAATGTCTAATGAACAAGAATAGAATATAAGGGACATAAAGTAACAACTGCCGGTAGTCAAACATGAGCAAGCCTGATGCAGGGGAAGGAATCCCAGGTAAGTTTATTCCCCATTACAGTGATGGCAGCCCCATAGCAGGACACAGCTATCAATTCTCTCATACTAGAAGTGGCAGCAGTACAACAAGAGAGGTAGTGTTGTTATCTGCTTTTAACTCCCCTGTACAGTGAGGTGTGTGTGTGTGTGTGGGGGGGATCATGTAGAGCAGTTTATGTACACAGGGATGTCCCTTGAATCCTTCTGAGAGATCTCAATGAAACTTTCTTGGAGGTACTCTGCAATCCTCTCATGAAGGTTTCTGGCAGCCTTATTTCTTCCTCTGTGGTAGGACACTTTCCCACCATTGGTCAGCGATTACCACATTGGTGCCTGCCAAAGTTACCACATTAGTGGCATACCGGATCAGGCAGCTTTGGCACACCATCAGCAGCTGTGCTGTATGCCATTCTTATGCTCAGAAGTGAGATAGCAGCTACAGTCACCACCACTTGTGAAAAATGGTGCCAGCATTCAGGGCCATTACCCTATACTCAGTTTTATGCAACCGAACAATTCCCTCCTCATTTCCCTGGCAGGCCATGCTCACCACGACTGGCACTGTGCACAAGCACTCCTAAGCAGAAGTGTCAAACAAGACATGTTTATTAATATTTTAGGGGAGCAAGGGAAGGGAGTTCTGAACCTTAACTTTCACTTTGGGCTGGTCTACACTAGCCCCCAAGTTCAAAGTAAGATACGCGACTTCAGCTATGTGAATAACGTAGCTGAAGTCGAAGTATCTTATTTTGAACTTAAAAGTACTTACCCCTGGTCCACACGGCGGCGCGCAGGCTCCCCCGTCGACTCCGCCTGCTCCGTTTGCGGAGCAGGATTACCGGCGTCGACGGGGGAGCACTTCCTGGTTCGATTTATCGCGTCTAGACAAGACGCGATAAATCGAACCCAGAAGATCGATCCGAAGCCTCCGACGCAGCGGGTAAGTGTAGACTAGCCCTTTGTTATGACAATGGTACCTCCATGTTTTATCTGCATCAGCAGTTGTTGCAGCCTTGAGGTATTCCCTCCATACCCTGAGCCAAACAAGGAAGAGCAAGAAGAGGACTCAGTATGACATGTTTAGCAAGATCCTGTAAGCCAGTGCTGCATCAGACTTTGAACAGAGGGCCTGGGAGGATTAGTACTGCAGACTGTATGAAGAAAGAAGGCAGAGAGGAGAGGAGAAAGACCCAGGAGTTGGAGAGGGAGATGTGGGGATGGGGGCGGGGGCGAGTGATAGATGTGGTATATCTTGACTTTAATAAGGGTTTTGATACTGTCTCACATGACCTTCTCATAAACAAACTAGGGAAATACAACCTAGATAGAGCTACTATAAGGTGGGTGCATAACGGGCTGCAAAACCATTCCCAGAGAGTAGTTATCAGTGGTTCACAATCAAGCTGGAAGAGCACATCAGGTGGGGTCCCACAGGCATCAGTTCTGTGTCCAGTTCTGGTCAATATAGTCATCGGTGATATATCGATAATGGCATACAGAGTATGCTTATAAAGTTTGCGGACTATACCAAGCTGGGTCGGGTTGCAGTGCTTTGGAGTACAGGATTAAAATCCAAAATGATCTGGACAAAACTGGAGATATGGTCTGAAGTAAATAGATTAAATTCAATATGGACAAATACAAAGTACTCCACGGAGGAAGGAACAATCAGTTGCACACATACAAAATGGGAAATGACTGTCCAGGAAGGAGTACTACAGAAAGGGATCTGGGGGTCATAGTGGACCACAAGCTAAATATGAATCAACAGTGTAATGTTGTTGTAAAAAAACAAACATCATTCTGGGACGTATAGCAGGAGTGTTGCTATATCATGCACTTAACAGAACCTCTTAGTCTGCAAGCAGGACCAGGACCACCTTGTCCCCCCCTTCACTCCTCAACAAACACACTCTTAAAGTGGTAGCTTGCAATTCCAAGAGACTTTAGCACACTACACAGGCTATTCTGGGGTCTCGCTGACAAACCAATGGGGGCATGCAAGGAAACAATGAGACAATATTAGTCATCATGATAAGCTGCATTCTTAGCACACCAACAGCCTAACTGTTGTCAAGTCATGTTCAACACCTACACCATCCCTCCTCAACTGTTTAAGCTCTTTAGCATACAGCTACTGTTGTCACAAACAAGGAAAAATGTCTCTCCACCAGCAATAGGAAGAGGCTGGCTTACATTAAAATGAATAAATGTTTGCTCCTACAAGATTACAGAGTGCCAGAGTTCATGGGTAGTAGCAGTGGAAAATTATACAACGCTGAAAACATGGACTCTTTCGTCACTAAAAATCTGCTCTATAAAGTGTTCCACCCTGAAAACTAGTGAGCAATTAGCCTGTTTATACAGAGCAAATGCTGTCTTTTCTCTGGAGATCATTTCTTCAGTAGACATCAGTTGATTAGTAAACAGAAGCAAGGAGGGGGGTAATCTCAGTAGTCAGCATTTGTCAGACCCACACAACACAATCTAGTTCTAATGCTTTAACTAACATCTCAGAACAATTTCTCCCTCTCCTACTGTAGTCATCTGCATTGCATGAACATTACTAAAGCACAGGGAAAATGAAAATTCACAGGAAATTATTTTTCTTAACTAGATTTAAATCAGGACACAAAAAGGAAAAGGACCTATTTGAATTATGTATTAGTTACCTAAACATGTTAGCATCTATGGAAGTGGGCCATCACGTACTGACAAAGACTACATATTGATTTTGCAGAAAGAAAAAGCAAATGTACTTCTATGTGGCTGATATTTATTCCAAGTATTCCTAAGTAGCACATACAACCAATTCTGCAGCTGACTTTTGAGGCATTACAGAATGTGTGGTATATATAGGTTACTTGAAGAGATCGCTTCAGATAATGGTCTAAACATTCCTCAGGAGAAATTCTGTCAAACAGCAGATGTAGTGTTCTTATCACCCAGCATAAAATGGATTAATCAAACACTTCATGCACACTTACAAAGCTACTAGTCTCAAAATGATGGGAGAACTCTGCAGTTGTTGTGTTTCAAATTTTCTTCTTGTCATATAGATCACCACAACAACTTACCATCTGGAAAACTCCAGTCAATTTCTATGTAAAACATAATGCATTGTTTAGACTTGATGTACTTAGACCAGATTTAACAAAAGATTTGGATGAAAAATACAGAGGGCTAGATTTTGAGTCAAATTTCACGGGTGCACAAAGATATAAAGGGCAGCAAGACTTCCTGGGAAGTCTCCCCAAATGTTGGGCCTGGGCACACTTCCACCATCATACCTAGCCAGGTGCTCTGGCCATCAAGTAGTGAGTGGTGAAGCCAAGACTATCCTCTCCTCACACCCTTGCACCTCCTCCCCATTCACTTACTCACAGTGGAAAGGGAGCTGTGTTCCACACCAGACCTGGACCCAAGATTCTGGTAGGTCAAGCAAAGGACTGAAGCCTTACACTCCGCATGGTTAAGTAAACTAAGAGCACAATATAGCCCTTACGTCTAGCATTCACACAAGCTAGCCTTTCTTCTCCACCAGACCCAGATTCCAGCCTGCTAAAACCCTGCTCACATTCAGTCAAAACATGTACTCAGGGGCAAGTAACTATTCTGCTCTCAGTCACACTGACATCAATGAAGTAGGAAGCTCTACCTCCCTGCTTCTGCTGCCACACTTCCTTCCATACTGCGGTTTGCCTGCCTTCCTTTGACTGGTGATACTACTGTCTCTGGGGCTGATCGTCCCTGCCCACAGTGTACAAGTGACAGCAGCAGGAGATTATGAGGAGAGAAAGCACCCTAAATTTGTGGTACCCTTCACAGGGGTGGACCCAAAGTGGGTTAGCCTCTAGCTGTATATTTCACCAGCTGTCTCCATTCTAGGCCTCAAATTATTACATCTGGTCAGCAATTTTCCATCAAAATGATTTTGATAGAAAATCTGGCTTCTGCAAAAATAATGGTTTACCCAGACTAATTGGATTCCCCCCCAAGTTTTTAATCCTCCATTAGGAAAATCTAAACCAAATATTTTTTCAGCCAGGTCACCCAGATTGTGACATTATCCCGACCTGGCATTCTGGATGCAATTGTACTCAGTTGGCAATACAGCAATTTTTAGCCCACTAGCTTGATCAAAGATAGCATCTGTACATCTACCTGAGCTGGGACTTATGTTTACCAGATGGAATATGGATGTACCCAAAAAAGAGTGGGTGATGGGTCCAATTTTGAACAGCTCTCTCACTCAAGCATGAAGTTGTGTAAGCCAAATACATAATTAAAGCAATGTATCAGGGATCTGTTTTCACATGTAACCCCTTTGTTTGCCTTTAGCTTAAGGTTAAGGATTTGGATATTCACAAGCAAATCACACACAAAAATAACAGTGGGCGAAGCGGACTTCAGTAGGGTCAGTATTTTACCAACTCTCTCTCTACAGATTTTTTTCTCCATACACAAAAGTAATGAAAGCCCTTTACATTGATAGGATTAGTACAAGTAGATAAATAACTACATTACTGGTCTTTAGAATACCCACAGATATTGTTCAATAGACATTAGCAAATATTTTACAGTACTAACTGCATCTCTTATTTATTTGCTTATTTTCATCGGTTTTTGTTTGTTTTCATGGTGGTAAAAATATTGAGTAGAAATACTTTAAAAACATGAGTAAGACATTTATATTTATCCACAATTTCCCTTGTGCATACTGTTTTATGCATGTATATACCATGAGCTACCACTTACAGATTTATGTATGTAATTTGCACCAACCATAAAAAGGAGGCGGTAGTTTATTTTTCGCTTTTTAAAAAATGGTCATAAATAGAAGCCTTAGTAAAGTCCTAACTGGAGCCCCATAAAGTTAAATGCAAAGAGAATTTTTCCCAAGTTAAACTATTTGATAAAAGGGATAGCAAAGATGAAAGTACGACACCCTCTTCATTCAGATATTATGTAAACCTGTGTATATAAATACTGGACAAATACCAAAACAAATGCCAAAGTAATTCAATGTTTTTTTTCTATGCTACAGTGAAAGTTGGGCTTTAGAAACTACACAAGCCTATTACGGTTAGGTCTAACAGAAGCAGTAATGTAAACAATTTTGATTTCATGGTTACTTGAACTAACAGATATTTTGTCAGAAGTGATATTTTGATTGTGAGTACATTTAAATATACAAACAACAACATAAGTGTACCTATGTTAATATTATATTGGCTGAAATGTTCTTCTATTAGTGTGTTAATGTTTCAGGTAAAAATCCCCCTTCGGCAAGTCAAGGGTATTCTTGTTTTCCTTGAATTACAATTGTTGACAAGGAGTCTCAATTCAGAACACTACTCATATGTTCTGCTAATTGATTGTAATGAAACTTCAATACTCTAGCTTTACATCAGTGTAAGTAAGAGCAAAATTTGGTCTGATGTCTCTTGTCACAAGCCTGTTAGTTGATCACATTTAGGTCCACAGATGAGCCAATGGCCCAAAAAACTTGTTAAAACTGATACAAGTGCCTTAATCATCTCACCCTTTTGGGAAAAATCAGTCATCTTGAATTTGCTCGGTGATCAAAAGACCTCCATGGAGTTATTTCAAATTTACATTGGTGTAGCCAAGATGAAATAGTGGCTACTATCTGTGCTTTCATCTGATGAGAGTTCTTTAGATGTACAGCAAGTAATCAGCTCAACCCTTCCATGAAAGTTATTCATTCTGATTTCAATAGAAAACTAAGCAACCTTCCTCTACATTTTAATTTTTAAACTTAATCTGCATTTTAAAATAGGAAAAAATACTCTCCTGCCCTTATTAGATTTCAAACCAGACAGTTCACTTTATGACCAGACCTCTAACTAGAGGTTAAGATGTGTATTAAGAGTTGTATTATACTGTAGCTCTCAAAATTATGAAGGCTAAAGTTTCACTGCATGATAGGGCAGTAAACAGTGTAAGGATGTTGGATGTCACCCCTCAAGATGACAGGTTTTCATCTATGCTCAGTGTTTCCCTGTCAGATCCCCTGATTTATGGGGGGAGGATGATCATGAGTCTCATGATATGTTCATTGGATTTATATGTGTTGCTCTGAAGCTCAGTTCCTTATGCTGCACAGCTGGGAAGTAGAAGAGAATGCATAATAACCACGAAGGGGCCTAATGGAAAGCCAGAGGTTCAACCGCCAGGAAAACATGTGAGGAGCCTTATCACATGTTAGGGATATGGTCCATATTTACGTGGAGCTGGATAACTAATTGTTCTATACTGGCTGAAATTAGCATCATAGAAATGTCAAAAAAGTTGTTTCTTTAGGTTAGTGGGGAAGGTTATGAACTTGTACCCTGACTGTGCACAGTCACCTCCCTAATTTTTCATCTAGTATCAGAGTGCATGAGTGAAAACTAGCTAGCTGTCATAAATTATGACAACGAGCAAATATAGCTTTCATGTTTGTTAGCCTATACTGAAGCCTGTTACCAAATTCCTAGTATAGGCCCTCACACTTCTTGTTCAGGAAGGGACATCTGTGTGTGGTCATCTCCAGGAAGATAACCACCATTGTGGACTGGAATCTTGTAGTGACCCAAGACAGAGACTACCCACTGCCAAAGGGCTGGGCCAAGTTAAACTACTGCCATTACGTTGGAACCCCCTAAGATACAAAGCTGGCCCCTGAGGTGCAGTAAAGGGGAGAATAACCCCCATAAAAATCAGATACTATGCAGAGGAAAAACTCTCTCTCTCTCTCGTGTAACACAGTCAATATGGGAAGACATTCCCCTATCTCCTTAGACAGGCCCTCCAGTGGAAGAAAAGACCAATTTTCAGCTACACCAAGCCTGAAGTCTACAGCCAAGAGAGGGATCCCCACATGTGTGAAGCGAAGAGCTCAAGCCTCCTGCTACAGCCACCTGATTTCATCTGAACAACAGTATTGGAAGTCAAAAATCCCAAGAAACAAAAGCTACATCTACACTTGGAGCTGGGGGTGTGACTCCCAGCTTCAGTTGGCATACTCAGCTCTAGCACTTATCAAGTTAGCACACTAAAAATAGCGTGGCTGTAGTAGCATGGACAGTGGTGAACAACAGCATGAAGTAGCTGCGTCAAGTACGTACCCACAAGGTCTGAGGGGGTTGCATTCGAGGCGGTTAGCCCATTGCATTGCTCACCACTGCCTGTGCTACCACGGCTACACTGCTAATTTTAGTGTGCTCTATGGATGGAGCTGGAATACACCTTGTGCTAGCTCTCTACTGTGGACATAGCCAGAAAAGTAGCAACTTTGGCTTGGTCCACACTAAGCCTCCAGTTCAAACTAAGATACGTTAATAACGTAGCTGAAGTCGAAGTATCTTAGTTTGAACTTCAAGGTACTCACCGCGGGTCCACACGCAGCAGGCAGGCTCCCCCATCGACTCCGCCTACTCCTCTCACGGAGCAGGATTACCGGCGTCGACAGCGAGCACTTCCGGGATCGATTTATCGCGTCTAGACAAGACAATTTGTGTGTCTGTGTGTTTCACAGCACCTTTAAGCATCTCCCAGAGCAGACACTAAAACCCCAGTCTGTTATCTAATAAGTAAGAGATTCTCCTAGGTTAAAAAGGAGTGTTTATTCTAAAGTTGCATGTGTATACATTTTAGTTTTAAATATCACTTCTGTGTTTTTTGCCTAGCCTGTCAGAAAATGTATTATTGTGTGAAGGAAGGAAAGTAAATACAGTTAAATTATAATCTGTTTTCTCAGCAAGATTTAATGGAAATGTTAAAATGGTAAGTAAAAGAATCTCTGTACTTCCTTAAGACCAGTCAGGGAGATTATTGTCTGCTTTAAGCAGTCTCCCTTGGTTGAAAGCGCCCCCTTAATGTGCCTGTAAAGGGTTCATGAGCATCATTTTGTTTTAAGTTTTATGTTCTATTAATCTCTCTGTCCATCTAGGCACTTACATGGCATCTAACACCATATTATCCGAGCATACAGCTGAAAGTATCTATGATGCATATGTTTATGAGAGCAATAATAAAAGAATCATTGTATAAATGTTTTGAAAAAGGACAAGTTAGCTGATGGCTGGGCTATCAGATAATACAATCATCTCAGAGGCATAAGCCCTGAACAGGACGACTCAGGAAAATTTGCTAAGGAACCAGATGTTCCACTACAAGTATATCTTTTGTGAATGACTATCTTGATCCTGGAATTGCTGTCAGACAGGGAAAGGGTTGGTGAAAATGTTTTAAATCACTTCATCAATTTGCTTCCGTGATATTAATTTTTATAGCTCCCTAAAGTGTGCTATTGTAATTAACCTTTTTTATATTGTAGACCACAGTCTGAGAAAGATTTTTCTCATGGAAATTCATGGAGTATAATGTCCCTGTACCAATTACAGCAATTGCTTACATAGTTTACATGGAAAACCTCTAGTTTCCTATGTGTGTTGTACCACTTCCTTATACTTGGGATAAAGTGAGAACTGCTTAAAATTGTGTTTAAGCTGAATACTTCTCTGGATTTTACACTGATGTTAGTAGAAGATTTGCACAAATGCTGACGGTATCAGTCGTATCTAGTAATTACATTTTTAAGCTAGTAAAGTTGCTGTTGCGTTAACTATTGTTGAGTTGGAACAAAATGCCGAAGAGCAGTTTTATTTGTTTATTTTGTTCTGTGCTATTTATTTAGCTCACATTTGGCACATGCAATAACCTAATTGCTCTTGAATTTGAAAGCTATTTGAAAATCTGGTCCTTAAAATTTTATATAATTAAGCTTTAGAGTTAACATCCCATCGAGACAAACAAGAACTGCTCACAGATCTTAGTGCTGCTGGTTGACATTCAGAAGGAAGCCTTAATAACCACATGGTACAGTTATTTTAATGAAAAATGTGCCTTTTGCAGAATCTGGTTGATGGGTTGTCCATGGGGGAGGGTGGCATTTAACACCAATAAAAAAAACATTATTTTTAAATATTATGGTTAATGTATACTTTAAAATGTCTTGCACTTCACTAGAGCTTCAAAAGCCTACTGCCTTTCCCGTGCACTCAAATGCTGAGCTATATTTCTTGTGTCTTAGACTACTGTGACAGATATGGCAATTTTCTGCAATATCCTTGAAAAACCCTATTGAATCAAGTTTAAGTAGCTTTGGAGTCAATTCTATTACAAATGCAAAGTTTATGCATTACTGTAGAATTGTATGTAACATCTACAGGGGGAGATGTGACCAATGTATACCCTGGGAAGTGTTATGAACTTTAAAGGTTTAGTTAAAATAGTGTGCCAGAAAATAATGAACTTTTAGACAAAGTTAAGTGGGGTCTCAGGAAATCTCCAGGGGGAGGTGAATGCAGAGGTACTACCTCTGGTTATGCAAGACTCAACCTTTTGAAGCTATGCCCTGAGAAGTGGACCTTTGTCTATCACCTGTACATGAGGACAAGATAAGTGGCCCAAGCTGTATAAAGGAAAAACTGAACTGTTCATGAGTAAACACTTATGAATTTGTAACTACAGAATAACCACTTGTTGAGGTTTGAAGGACTGACTCCTTGCAGAGCCCTTGCTGGAGTTCAGAGGGGATCTCTGGTAAGCTTATCAGTCTGAGTGTAGGTTTTTTGGTGGTTTTAACATATTTTCACTGTAATGCTTTCACTTTAAGACTAAATGTGCTTGTTATAAAGGGCTGTGTGGTCATTTATAATGGTGGGCAGTCACACTTTATAGCTTTTGGAGAGAGAGAGAGAGAGAGAGAGAGCGCAAGCGAGCACGCACGCACACGCGCACTCAAGCATACAAAGCACACAGTCTCTGGGCTGCTGGGGAATCACAGGGTAGGCAGGAAACCCAGTCAGGATGGGGAGAGGTGCAGGTCTCCACCCAAGAGAGGTGATGGCGGACGAGACTGGGAACATAGAATGGGTGCTTTTGCTGGACCACGGAGGACGAATACAGGGGCAGCTGCCCTTAACTGTGGGCAACAACTACATCAGACAGAACTTCATTCTGGGAAGTGTCAATAAAATGGCAGCTCTCATCAAAAAGGGACAACAGAATGTCTGGCACCATTCAGAGTTGTAAATACAGTGAAGCAAGCGGTGTATGAAGTGCAAAACACTCCTCAGCACCATGTGTAGGGAGAACAGGGAAGAAACAGGAAATCCTTCATTTAAAAAGTACACTACTTTTCATACTTATCCAAAATATTGTGCCCCTGTGCCAAGTGGTAGAAAATGACCAGAGCCTTACAGGTCAGCTTCCGAGGGAAAGAGAAATCAGTGACAGAGTCTGGGTTAATATGGTCTAACTGTAATTTATTTTATTTACACATATACACTTCTGTTCCCAGACAAGAGGCCACAAAAGAGCATGCAGGCAATCCTTTCTTTTAGGAATCTCGGCCAAACATTAATGCCAGATTCCCAGGTAATGACTAAGATAAATTCTTGAGATAATCTGAGACCAAGGCAAAGATCAAATACTCCTACTGCTTGCACAGCTCCTCTGCTCAGAAGCTTGCACAACAATACCAAAAAAAACCACCAACAAAAAAAAAAACCCGTAAGTCTTTCTGTGACTGAACATTTGCTCACATGTTAACAAAAATCTTGTCAGACTACATGTGATGGTGCCACCTGCCATAACATAGGGGAATAGGGTATAGGACTAGACAGGACCTCCTGGGTCATCGATTCCAGTCCACTGCTGTCACAGGCAATCCCATCATATAGTCCCATCTATACATTTATCAAAAACTCTGTTTAAAAACAACTTAGGCTGTTTGCTGCCCACCCCTTCCCCCCGCCCACTACTCCTACTGGAATCCAAAACCTTCCTCCTCTAATGAGTAGCAGCTTTCTAATTTTCAGCCTACATTTATTCATAGCCAGTTTACACTTATTTGTTCTTGTGCCAACATTGTCCTTTAGCTAAATAGCTCTTCAACCTCCCTGCTGCTTACCCCCTAAATTATTTATTGAGAGCAATCATATCCCCTCTCAGCCTTCATTTTGCTAGGCTAAACAGCCCAAGCTCTTTTAATCTCTTCTTGTAAAATATGCTCTCCATTCCCCTGATCATCCTAGCAGCCCTTTTCTGCACTTCTTCCAGTTTGAATCAATCATTCCTGAACATGAGTAATCAGAATTGTACACAATATTCCAGGTGAGGTCTTACTAGTGCCATGTAGAATGGAATTAATACTTCTCTCTTTGTTGGTAATACAGTCCTAGGATGTAGCAGGTGAGGTATTTGCTTTTTTTCCCCCACTGCCCCATCACATTGGTGGTTAATAGTCATCTAATGATCGACTAATATGTCCAGGTCTTTCTCTACCATTCTCAAGTCCCCAGCATATAGAGACTAATAAGGATTTCTGCTACATGTATAACCTTACACTTTGTACTAATCATGTCATCTCACTCCTATTTCTCCACTCCTCAAGGTCATCCAATTCTTCCTGTAGAAAATTCTGATCCTTTTCTGATTTGAGGATGACTCCCAACTTTATGTAAATGTCATTAGCACACTCCTTTTTTGCCAAGATAATTAATTAAAATATTTAATAAAATAGGTTCCAAGACCAATCCTTGACAAACTGTACTAGAAACCATCCTCCAGTCCAATAGTTCTCCTTTCAGCACAACCTGTTGTCTTCTTTAGCCAGTTCCTTACCCAGCATACAATTCTTGCACTAAAGCCTATATTCTCTCATTTAAACTAACAGTTTCCCTTATGGTACTCTATCAAATACTTCACTGAAGTCCAGATAGATTAGATCTACCTCATTTCCCTCCTCTGTTGGTCTATTTCCATAAAACACTGTGGTTTTCTCTTAAAAAAAATCAGGAGAGATATGGATCCACTGATGAATACCCCCACACATTGAAGCGCACAGGGGTCATGCATGATGTGACAACCTACCAGAGCTAGTGATGGCAGCAGAGTGGCTGCCACCATTTGCATTCTACTTATCAATACCTGATTGGAGGGGTAAATATTCTGTCCTACCAGCCCCTTCACAGGTTCCCCACACAAAGCTTGTTTGCTTGGACTTTGTGCAGTTAACCAGGATCAAGCCTTAGTAAATGAATTTATTAAACAGATCCCTGCAATGGATATGCCGAGGGTGAATTTGCTGCTATGCTTCTGGCCCCTCACAGGAGGGCAGCAGGGCAACTGGGAGGAGAAGGCTCTGCACCAGTAAGGACAGTTGGACACCTGAAGACAGTGTGAAGGCAGCTGTTCCTGGTGGTAGCTCAGGGTGACTGAGCAGGGGTTAGCTGTGTGCAGTTGGGTATAACTTGGTTTAAGAGTAACAAAATAAGTGCACATAGCATAAGAACATGGACACATGGAAATAAGTGATACCAGACCTGACTCTGTGACAAATTTCTTTCAGCATGGAAACTGACCTACTGCAAGGCCCCCATAACGAACAATCACTGGGCAAGGAAAAAGAAAATTGATTTAGCCATATAAACAGCTATAGACAAAGATGTACCAAGGAGATGTTTAAATCAGGATCAGGTTTAAGGCTGGTGGGGGTGAGGGTGTCACTGTTTGAGGATAAATTAGGGCCAGAGTATGGATTTGGATTCAACAGTACCCAAGTCTGATGAGCAGTTCTCACGAGATTTCAGCTGCATCTAACCCAGAACTAAAGAACAGGCCTATTGCTTTTTTTTAAATCCTGTCTGGAACCAAAATCCCAGAGGCAGATTTGAGCTGAGGATTTAAATCTAAACCCAGAGTGAAATGGAAAAAGTTGAAGTTTTGCTCCATGTCTAGTTATAACTAATCACTGCATTCTTCCTAGAAATAAAATTTCATCCTGAAATAGATATTGAGAAACCCAGTTTGATTAAGGTCTCCCAGAGAGCACCATTCTGTACTCTGTGTCCAAAATCAGCAGCTTGTCTCAGCCTTTTTTGCATTACATAATATAACATGACAGTGTTATGTGACTGATAACCTGATGTGATTCTTTATATGCCTGCTGGTGTATGAGCAATAATATCACTCAAAACTGGTTCTATGGATACTCTTAATGATAAGCTCATGAAACTTTTTTTAAATAAGGTCTCATTACCTGTAAAAAGATTGAAGTTTGGCATTTATTATCATCCATATTTTCATAGATAATTTCCCTTTAGCCATGGGTAGAAGTGAGTAGCAATTATCAACTGAGCATATCTCCATTAAAGCTCTGCAGCACTGTCATAAAGGCAATGACAGGAAGGCTGACCTCATAGGTGAGTCAAGAAGTGCCAGCTAAGGGCATCTGCTAAGTTGGAATCAGCAGTCTCAGACATGTATTTCAACCTTCTCGGAACACTGTGCAGATTTTGTCTCAGCCAGAGAAAGGTCAGCCTCCTAGCTGATAGTTATTGACAGATACTTATTTAGGTTCAAGATGATAGCTTTGAAAGTAAAATCACAAAGCTATTTTGGATGATTGCTTAGAGCCTTGGCAGATAAATTGCAGATGCCCTTAGCTCGCATTTGTTGGCATTTTTATGAAGTCTGTCTCTGTCATTTTCCCTTATGGTGACTTGAATATTGCTACCCATTATTCACTATAGTTTTACTTTGAAAAAGTTTAAATTCTAAACATTAAACAGCAACACCCTAAAAAGAAAACATTCAGAGCACAATTTAAGTAACTGAAGAAAGGCTCTGATAATTAAACATAACTGGTACAGATTTTCAGTGGTCACTTATTTCTTGATTAAATCCAAGAGTAGTTGCCTGCAACATGGCCTTAGAAAAAAAAATAATGAAGAGATTATACAATTGCAGTTTAGCAAAATTACATCTATTTTAAGTGGTTTATTCTTAAAAATAGCGCTGTAGTCGTGTAACCTTAGTCACACAAAGTACTATGCAATATCCCTATGCAGTCATCCAAAGCAGCTAACCATTTACAAAAAGATGCTTCAGGACTACACTCCAGTTAATTTGGTACACTGCAGGGCTGAAAAGAAGTTGTACCTCAAAAGAAAGATTTTGTTAGGGAACCGGGGTCAAAAACATTGTAAACCAAAGGTAAAGAACTGAGATGTAGCAAAAAATGTATACATTATTGTAACGGGGCAAGACTCACCCAGAGGCGCCTCCTGCTGGCTGTCCGGGAATTAGCTTTTTCCAGCCTGGAGCACCCTCTGCAGGTTGCTGTCCCGCTCACCGTTGGCCCCGTGTCCCTCCCAGACCTGGGTGCCCCTTTGACTAGGGTGCTTCCCCCCTGGCAGTATCCCCTTAGTTGCTGGGTCTCCCCTCCCAGGGGAACCCATCCACCCTCTAGCCTCACCTTGCCTCAGCCTATGGGCTACTGCCAGTCATCATCAAGCCCCCGTTCACTGAGGCAGACTGCAGTCTGTAATAGCCAATCATCATAGGCAAGGGAGGTTCAGGCCTGTTGCCTTTACCTAGCCCCAGTACCTCCGTGAGCCTTGGACAAGGCCCTGCAGCCTGGGGAGTTGCTGGCCTAGAGCTCCCCAGCTCCTTTGGCCTTCCCCAGAACCTGCTTCACTCCAGTAACCCCGCTCCCCAGGCAGCTAGGCCCATCTCCCTCCTCAGCTAGAGGGAGACTCCCCTAGCTTCAACTAGCAGCCCTTTTATAAGGGCCTGCTGCAGCCTGATTGGGTCATGGCCCAGCTGTGGCTGCTTCCCCAATCTGCCATTCCCATCCACAGTCCTCTCCTGGGCTGCTTTTAACCCCTTTAGGGCAGGAGCGGGGTAGTCACCCCGCTACAAATTATACACACACACACACACACACACACCCCTTAATATCAGCAAGTATTCTAACCTCAAGTTTAGAAAATGGCTTGTATCAATAACCATGAAGTTATAGGGCTGACACATGGCTAGAAAGGATTAAAATCCTTCAAAATAAATAACCCTCAAAAGACATGTGGAGAGATACTGTTTGTATTTACATATGTATGAGTAGGGTCAACAACGTAATCAACAGTCCCTGTCTATGCTGTATTCTGATAGTTCAGAGATCAAAAATGAATTGTAAACATGGGATATTTCGGTATTCATCTGTCTTTGAAATGTACTGTGAATGGTGACGGAACAAGCAAATGGCCTTATGTTAATTTGTATAGCTAAGTACCAGAGACGGACCTCCTTCAAAGTCATCCTAATTACCTTTTGTTCCCTGAGGAATTCCAACTTGTCAAAAGACATGAAATTGTATAAAAGATCCTTGGGTCCGGATTCTGTCATCTCAAATAGGCTTAGGCTTCATCAAGAGACGTTTGAGTCACAAGACTGAGGTCCCAGTTATGCTGGTATGCCCTAAATATGATATTTGGACATTGGACTATAACCTGTGAATTATTTCTGAAAGAACTCTTTCTTTGCAACTACAAAGCTCACCATCTCTGCTGTGAATCTGAACCTCAATGAATTAAAATCATGTCTGGTATGTATATTGATCTTTTAAACATACCCTTTTGTTTTTTAATAAATTTTAGTTTAGTTAATAAGAATTGGCTGTAACGTTTATTCGGGTAAGATCTGAAACATTTATTAACCTGGGAGGTAATGTGTCCAATCCAGTGGTGGGCCACCTGTGGCATGTCCGGGTAATCTGCTGGCGGGCCGCCAGACAGTTTGTTTATATTTGCACGATGAACTATGGCCACTGGGAGCTGCAGGAAGCAGAGGCCAGCATGTCCCTGCAGCCCACTCTGCTTCTCACAGCTCCCATTGGCCAGGAACGGTGAACTGCAGCCACTGGGAGCTGCAGGCGGCCGTGCAAATATAAACAAACTGGCGGCCCGCCAGCAGATTACCCTGACAGGTTGCATGCAGCCCACAGGCCGCAGGTTGCCCGCCACTGGTCTGATCCTTTGGAACTGATAGAATCTATTATTTTATATGATGAAATAAGATTTACAGAAATGTTCATCATATTTGACATGGGTACCTGGATGGAGGCCTGAGGCAGGATCACTTTAAGGGAATTGTGTTGTTTGGACTCTGAGTAACCAGGAAGGTAATAAAGAAGCTGTTTTATACTGGCTTGGTAAATCTAAGTATTGGAATATCCACCAGGTTTATGGAATTGTCTGCTCCATTCTTTGGGATTCACCCTAATGGAGTTGCCATAGCTGACTCCCCACTAGGACTCTGGTCACAATGACACTTTGAACAATGTGATCAATATTTCACTAATGTCACCATTGGCCTGATAATGAGATACATTGTGAAATGAAGTGAAAAAAATAGAGCCTAAATCAAAAACCTTATTAGAACCTTAATTTTATTAAACTTTACAAAGCTGTTTCCTCATCTGAGTATTTAATATGTACTAATAGCTCCATGAGTAATTAACTGTATGAAAGGATAGTGAGTTTCAAAGAGAATAAAAAAATTCCTGGGCTCTTCTTTAGATAGAAAACATCCATATCTAAGACCAGTGGTGTAAATTCAAGAACACCAGGTACTGGAAAAGTGAAACTAAGTGCCAGAAGCAATGGTTATTCATAGATTTTAAGACCAGAAGGCACCATTCTGATCCTCTGCTCTGATCTCTGTGTAATACAATCCATAGAATTTTACCAAGTGGTTCCTGCATCAAATCCATACCTTCTGGTTGACCTAGAGCATCTCTTTCAGAAAGACATTCAATTTTGATTTAAAAGACTAAGTAGAGAATCTACCATATTCCTAGGTAAGATATTCCAATGGTTAATTACCAACACTAACAAATGCTTATCTTATTTCTAGCCTGATTTTTTCTAGCTTTAATGGCCGGTCATTGGATCTTGTGAAACTTTTGTCTGCTACACTAGAGAACCATCTACTGTCAGAAATCTCCTCATGTAGATTCTTGTAGACCATGATCAAGTCACTTCATAATCTTCTCTTAAGGACGATGGATCTGTTCAGTTTACCTTAGTCTCACTATAATGCAGGTTTTCCTGACGCCAAACCATTTTTGTAACTTTTTCCAACTTTACTCCATTTTTAAACATTTTCTGAAGTGTGGACACCTGAACGAGACATAGTTTTTCAGTGATGATTGCTGCCATTTTAGTGAGATACCTCCCTACTTCCATTCAATATTTCCTCTGTTTATACAACTGAAGGTAGTATTTGCTCCCTTAACTATTGAATTGCATTGCAAGTCATATTCAATTGGTTACCTACTATGAAATCTAAGTGCTTTTTGGAGTCTCTACTTTCGAAAACACAGTAAGTGTGACCTTTTTGTTTCCCAGGATTATGACATTGCATTTGGCTGAGTGATCTGGGCTTACTGTGCAGAACTGACCTGTCCTTATCTTTACTTAACAGTGTACCAATTTTTGTTTCACTACCAAACTTTGCCAGAAATGATTTTATGTTGTTTTCTTCCAGGTTATTGATAAAGATATTGACTAGCAGTAGGTCAAGAACAGATCCCTGTAGGTATCCACTAGAAACAGATGACTCCCCATTTATAATCATGTTTTGAGAACTATCTGCCAGTTTTTTAACCTTCAATATGTTCTGCATTGATTTTGTACAGTGCGGAGTGAGATGTACAAGTCTTTTAAAGATTTACAGTTATCACAAGATCCTTCTTTCTTCCAGGAGCTAAAACATACATCCCTGATCTGATCATCTTTTGTTTAGTTGATAAGTATATTATATCAGCACTATTACTTTTAAGACTTCTGCAAGACATTTGACTAGTACCACACAACATTTTGATTATGAATACAAAAATCAAGATGACATATTTTAAATGGATTAAAATCTGGCTGATAGATACCAATATGTACTTGTAAATGGGGAATCATCATTAAGCAGGTGTTTCTCTCATGGAGTCCCAAAGGAATCCATTCATAGCCCTATTTACCATTTTTTAATCAATGAGCTGGGGGAGGGGAGAAGTCATGACTGATGAAGTTTCCACGTGACCCAAAGATTAGGGAATAGGATAGGTCACTGATAGAACAATGTGGATTGCTTGGTAAACTAGGCACAAGCAAACAATATGCCTTTCAAATACAAATGTTTACATCCAAGAACAAAGAATGTAGGCCACATTTACAGGATTGGGAGCTCAATCTTTGAAAAGCAGTGACTGTGAACGAGACATCAGGGGTCGTGCTGGATAGTCAGCTGAACATAAGCTCCCAGTGCAATACCATTGTCAAAAGAGCTAATATGATGCATGGATGTATAACTAGGGGAATATCAAGTAGGAGTAGACAAGTTATATTAGGTCTGTATTCGGCACTGCTGTGACCACAACTGGAATATTATGTCCAGACTTCAAGAAGGATCTTGATTAATTGGAGAGGTTTCACGGAAAACTCATGACAATGATTAAAGAATTAGAAAACATGCCTTATAGTGAAAGAGAGTCAAGGAGCTCAGTCTATTTAACTTATCAAAGAGAAGATTAGGGGGTGACTTGACCACAATCTATAAGAACCTACATGGGAGTATAGTATTCATGCATAGTTAGAGAACTGGTGCACTGTCCCATTAAAAGGCATAGGAAGTGACTCTGATATACTGACTCTGTGTGCCCACAAGCTGAGGTGGGCTGCTGAAAGCAAAGTATGTATCTGAAAGCCTTCTAAATAAAACCAAGTTTAGTTTACCCTATCCTGCGTAGATCTCCATTCCTGTGAGCAGTCTAAACAGAGACAGTACAATAAGTGAACAGAAATCTGATAATAAAGGGCTTTTCAACCTAGCAGACAACAGTACAACAAAAACCCAATGGCTGTTAGTTGAAACTGGATATATTCAACTCAAAATAAGGTGCAAAATTTTAACAGTGAAGGCAATTAACCACTGGAACACCTTGCCAAGGGTTGTGGTGGAATCTCCATCACTGACAATTTTTAAATTAAGACTGGATGTTTTGCTAATATAGATATGCTTTAGTTCAACCACAGCTATTAGTCTTGAAGCAAAAATTAATTCAGGGAAGTCCTATGACCTGTGTTATGCAGTAGGTGAGAATAGATCACAATTGATCCTTCTGGCCTTGAAATCTCTGAATATGAAAGCCATCCCAATTACTGACACCTCTTCCTTTTGATACTCTCATCACCCCTCCCCACCCCATCAGTGACTCCAAATGTAGCTGCAATAGCTATAATGATAATCAGATTATTAACATTTGTTTTAGTAGAGAGAGTTTTAAAATCACTTTGATTAATCAAAGAAATGCATTTAATAATACAACCCCACAACTCTTAGTAACATGAATAATCCATGACCACGTGACTACAATAAGATAAGATAAATGGAGACATGCCAATCTCCTAGAACTGGAACGACCTTGAAAGGTCATCAAGTCCAGTCCCCTGCCTTCACTAGCAGGACCAAGTACTGTCCCCTGACAGATTTTTGCCCCAGATCCCTAAATGGCCCCCTCAAGGATTGAACTCACAACCCTGGGTTTAGCAGGCCAATGCTCAAACCACTCAGCTACCCCTCCCCCCTACTCACATTAGTAGGGCCTACTCATATGATTAAGGGTTGCAAGAAAAGGCCCTAAAGCACCATCCAGCAAAGGCTTGCATACATGCTCACCCTTATGAACTCTGAATTGCCCCATTGGCTTAAACAGGACTACTCACAGTGTGTGAACTTAAGTACCTGTGTAAGTCTTTACAGGGTAGGAGCCTAACTTTATAAGTGTGATTACTTTACTGCCAACATAAACCTTACAAAAACCAGGATTTTTGGTGACAAAAGAATCTAGAAGAAAAGCAAACTATTTTGGTATTCAGTTTCAGAAGAACTACAGCATCTAACAGTTCCCTAAAGTCCATTTCTATAGAAATATTAGGAAATTCTCAAAAAAAGTTATCACTAAATATTCAGTAAAAATAAAATAAACCCCACAGAAATCACATCTTAGATATCAGATCTATGGTAATTCAATTATCTCTCTAGTTTCAGTATCTGTGAGATAGAGGTTAGACCCTGATTCAAAATGCTGAACTAAACTGGTGGGCTGGGTCAGTGACATTGTTCTAGTTAAACATACTGCTATACCCTTGACTGCTAGCACCACTCACTTTTTTCCACTGCTTGCATCCGAAGAAGTGGGTATTCACCCACGAAAGCTTATGCTTCAATACCTCTGTTAGTCTATAAGGTGCCACAGGACCCTTTGTCACTTTCACTTAAAAGGGACACTGACAAGACCCACATTTAACCTACCTTGAACATTTTTTTAAATGTAATTGGATTTCTGATTCTGAAAGTTACATCACTCTCCAAAGCAAGGGGTTTGGAATAGGTAAAATGCCTGATATTCATCTGGGTATTAAAGAGAGACAAGGTGAATGAAGTAATACCTTTGATTGGGCCAACTTCTGTTGGTAAAGAGAGACAAGTTTTCGAGGTTACACAGAGCTCTTCTTCAGGTCTTGAAGAAGAAGAGCTCTGTGTAAGCTTGACTATCTCACCATCAGAAGTTGATCCAATAAGAGGGATTACCTTGTCTCGCTAATATCCTAGGACCAACACAGATACAACACCACTGCAACAAACCCATAGGGATGGATTTCTTTGCAAGTATGTTCACACTGTGCTATTCTTCTGTTCTTACTGACCCATTTCAGCAGAGTACTTAAGCACATGCCTAACCCCACTGACTTCAATGAGATATCTCACACATTCAAAGTTGGGTATGAGGTTAACTTCTTTGCTGACATTTCTGCTCCTTGCATGGGAATAGGTATTGTGCTGAAATATTACACTTTGGCTGCAGAAACTGTTTGTCCAAAGCCCTATTCTGATTGGCAAGACGACTCTTTTAGATATCACAACCAGAGGTGCTGGTACAATTTGTATAGCAGGGGTGCTAAAAGCTATTGAATCAAACTGTAAACCTCATATATAATAGAATCCACTTCAAGCCATGGGGTGCGGCAGCACCCCGTGTTCCTAGTTCCAGCACCCATTGTCACAACTGTGTACCAGCTGTCAATTATGTGCAGCTGAGATCTTGTCAATGAAAAACATGCAGAAAAATATGTATGCTCATTATGGAAGTGTGGACTTATGTAGGAAATAATTCATTATGAGGCATCAGTTAAAAAGGCTCACTGCACAGGTGGGACATTTAGAGAGATGGATGAGGTTAAAGAGAGAAAGAGACTAAATGAGAAAAAGTAAACGTTTTAGACTTTTCACTTCTTAAAAGGCACTATTTAGTAGAGCTAGTTGAATAATATTCACCAAATATATTAATCAGTGAAGAGCACTGTTTATCCATCAAATACCTTGTTCAATTAAGGGGGCAGGGCGAGGAGAGGATATATATATTCATGTAGTTCTATAGTTGGCCAAATACTATATACCAACACCAACAATATTCAAGTAATTTATTTATGGGAGATTTTTTCTGGTACTCAGCTAGCCATTCTTTTGAGACACTTTCTCAAGCAAAAGCTAAACTGGGAAGTGTTCAGTATTTGGGACTGTAGCAAAGTCGACTCACCGGTGCAGCGTGTCCTGCTGGTCGTCCTGGGAATTAGCTCTTCATCACCTGGAGCTCCCTCTGCTGGCCGGTGTCTTGCCTGCTGCTGGCCCCCACGTCCCTCCCGGACCCTGGTGCCCTTTGCCCAGTACCCCCACACTCTGGGTCTCCCCTCCCAGAGGAATCCCAACCCTATAAACCCACCTTGCCTCAGTGGCTACTGCCAGTCATCATCTAGCCCTCGCTCACTGGAGAAAACTGCAGTGTAATGGCCACTCATCATTGGCAAGGAGGGGTTTGGACCCGCTGCCTTTGCCTATCCTCAGGCTGCCCCTCTGCAGCCCCAGTACCTTTTTATAAGACTTCATCAAGGCCTACAGCCTGGGGGTTTACCAGGCTGGAGCTCCCCAGCTCTCTTTGCCCTTCCCCAGCACTGCTCCACTTCAGGTACCTTGCTCCCAGGCAGCTAGCCCTTCCCACTCCAGGGCTAGAGTGAGACTCCTCCAGCTCCTGGCCCCCAGCCCTCTTATCTGGGCCAGCTGAGCCCTAATTGAGCAGCTGTGGCTGCTACTCCAATCAGCCTAACTTGGCTGTTTAATCCCTGTTCTTCAGGAGTGGGGAAACCTCCCCACTACAGGGACACTGCTTTGTTTTTCCTCACATTTCTTTAGGTTCCCCTAGCTCACCAACCACATTCCCCACAAATTCCAGCTTCACACATGCACACAGACTATCTCTGACAGAGGCCGCTTTTCAAAAGGGAGAATTGTAAAAAAGAAGTCATTCAAATGTTCCCTCTGCAAAAGTTATTGAATGTTTCACTAAAAAACATTATATAAAATGCTATTGTGCTCTGAAGATTTATTGTGCCTAATTTGAAGAACAAATGCCATAATTAAAGAG
The DNA here is from genome assembly GCA_033296515.1 of Macrochelys suwanniensis. Taxonomy (NCBI): domain Eukaryota; kingdom Metazoa; phylum Chordata; order Testudines; family Chelydridae; genus Macrochelys; species Macrochelys suwanniensis. The sequence continues at coordinate 48,457,317 of CM065780.1, forward strand.
TAAAACAGAGGGATTTTAGTCCGCCTCTAAGCACAAATTCTCTATACAACCTTAACTTTGGAATCACTGTTGAAGCCTACACACTTTTCAAAAATATGTTAATTAAATAACCCCAATAAGGACTCAGGGAAATAAGCAAACTAATTTGCATAGTTCCCTGGTGTACTAGGGGTTAATTAAAATGCTTCAAAAACATTTGATACACCATTCAGTTGAGTTCTGACCATTTCTTGATGTTTCAATTAGTTCTGTTAATAAGGGTTTTGATGATGTGCATTAGAGGGAACAGACCTGGGGGTTGGGTGCACAAAAGATTCTTACAACCAAGAATAGCCTCCTGAAGCAGGCCTTCTATTTGGTGTGTTATCACATACCCACACTGTTTCTCTCAGAGGATCTGGATCTCTGTGTAAAGTATACAGATAATGCAAAAACGTGACATTAGCTTTGTTGGGTATACTATAAAACTGCTATTGACAGTTTATGAATTGGTTCTGTGATGATGCAGCTTTTGAATGAGTGAGTATTATAGGCATGTAAAAAAGATGAAGCAACTGTAGCCCATTTTGCTATAAAATGTTTCATAGACCTGCCATAATTTTTTACTTTATAGAATTATGTAGAAATGGTTTCTCCCTAGGGTTGTTACTTTTTTTGCCTTATGTCAGTCATAGCAGTGCTTGAATAAGCAGCCAGGAGTGAAGCTTCTCAAAACCACTGCCTCTAGGCATTTCAGATTAGTAATTCATTCAATCTACAGCCCATACCAACAACACAAGGAGTGCTGCCTAATTGTGCCCAAATATGGCATGATCTTCCAATATGAATCCCTTGCTTTTTAAAATGTAACTGCCAGATGTATAAAATGTATCCCCAAATCCCAGTACATAAGCCAAAGTGCAAGAAATAATGCCTAGAACATATCAGTTCCTGGTCAAAACTGACATTTAACTTTCACTTTAAATAAATAAGAATGTGACAGTCTAATACCTATTCACATATTTTTCACTGTAACAGCCATGACATCAGAAAGTCAGATATACCATTTTCAGACATTATTAAAACAAGAAGACAGGTATAATTCATGCAAAATCCACTCCTCAGGTAATGCACCTCCTCCTCCCCAGCACTTTTTGGAGGCGAAACGCCTGATTCACAAGTGAGTTACTCCAGTTTTACACCAACGTAACTCCATTGATAAAAGTTATACTAATGTAAAGCAGGAACAATGAAGAGATGAATAGGTTTATAATATTGCCTGAAGTACATGCAACACCGTCAAATACATGTAGCTGTTAAAATGGGATATATAGAAGGCAAGGAAGTGTCCAGGCCAGCTTGGCACATCTCTGAGATGTGTCAGATTTTACATGGAGATTCAGGTTTATAGCAAAACTGACACTGAACTAACATTTACAGAACCCTAATCCTAAAGTCTATTCTCCATGCTGTGTGTGCACACTATTTAATTGGTGACTTCAGGGTCTGGTTTTATTTTTCACTCAGATGTTATTCAGAAAGCAATTATATATTGGTAGGATTTTTATGCACAACACTGCCCTCTACCTGCAAGTATAAAAACATCCTCAAAATGATCAATTCTATAGTTAAGGTTGTGCTGAAACAGACTTAAAATTGGGCATAAATTCCTGTTCTGCCCCCCCCCCCCCACACAGCCATCCTGTGTGAAATTTCACACACAATTAGTTTTTATGTACTTTGAATATTCAATATAGTTTTATTTGGTCTTGTGCAATATATTTTTATATGTGTTTGAAATTGGTCTGTGCCCAAGTTGTCAGCATTTCTAATATTTCATTGTTGATATGTATCTTTAAAACAACTGTGCACATCATAAGTTGCTAGGGAGAGATCCCTTGAGTATATCTGGTACAGTGGATAGTTTTTCATAAGAAATATGTGGATTAAGAGTCAATTGTTACCATCATTCTCCATAACTAAAAGTTTGTCTGCAGAGACTAGCGCATAAAATTTCTTCATTCCAAGAAACTCACAAATAACTATTCTTTATTAAATGGCTGCCATCTCCAGCTCTTCTCAGTTGGGACTAGGGTCACAAGCTACCTTCAGTTAGGATGGCCACCATTTCCCAACAGCTTGTGCAGAAGGATATTTAGACTGTCTTTAACAAAGATGGGCACCATCTATTATTGTCCCACTAGGAGTAAAACCAATGAAGACCACAGTATACTAGGCTCTTAGGAGGCATAGAGGGGTGCTCTTGGTATCATTGGGATAGGGAGGCCTTGAAATTTCATGAGAAAGGGAAATAAACTGGGCTGGGGTATGTGAATGGAAGATACAAGGTAAACTGGTGAAGGAGAGGGAGAGAGAGGGAGGGAGGGAAAAACTACCACAACCTTAACTCTGCCCACCTTACTGTACCAAAGATCCACAACGACTAGAGTTACAAGGAGGTAGAATTTTGAAGTAGGTATATGGAAGGGAAAGAAGCTATGGAGTAGTTTCTCTCTCCAGTAACATAAAGTTTGGTAAAATTAGTGCCTGAAGGCTGGCATGTTAAGATTATTGCATTCCTGTGAACAAAGGAGCAGAGGTTATATACTATTAAGTGGCTTAACTTCTCACTTCCTTGCTTCTGTGTGTCTCCACTGTGTTTGTAATTCAGGTATTGAAAAATGTGAACAAAAAGATATATTACAATTATTCTGTACGTAAGAATAACCTATGGAACTGAAGATATCTTTGGGGATGTGGTCCAGTTGCTCAGTGGTGTAAATCAGCATAATGATAATGAAATCAATGGAAATATGCCAATTTACACTGCCACTAAATTCTTGACTCCAGATTTTCAGCCATTCATAAAAGGATTAGTCACTTTTATTTAATTCTTGATATTCATTTCACTGATATTAATATCAAGAATTAAATAAAATAGGATACAAATATGCTTTGGGGCATAAGGCAACCGCCATCTACTAAAGGTTAGAAAGAAGCTTCCTCTATTAAAAGTTTATTACACAATTGTCCTTAAAGGAATTTCTTATACCCCTGAAGACTGAGTTTAGGAAGAAAAAATATAGACCATGTGTCTTCCAGTCCAAATCTGATAAGACAATTCCTAGGTTTTTAAGACACTTGTTGGCTTAAGGAGGAAAAGAAATGAGGAGGACATTGCAGCAAAATAGGAGCGTGGGGAGAGAGAGAAAGATGGTGTCAAGGCTGATTCCCCACTCTGGCACTTTGAGTGCAGAAGGCGGGGGCCCGCAAGGATTCTAAAAATTAATACTGACCACTCCAGGCTTGTATTAAACTCCCAAGGTTACAACTTCTCTCTGACCTTGGATGGGTAGATGCTGCCACTATCCAAATGCAAAAAAACCCTTTGAACCCAGGAAGGCGCACTTGGGAATTCCTCCCTGTGTGGTATCCTCAAGCCCTTTAACTCCCAGGGAAGAACGGAGAAAGAAAACAAAGGAAATCAGCTGTTGCCACCAGCTAATTAAACAACATATGCACAAACCTCTTAGGACACAAAAAAAACCAATAATGTTCTTTAAAAAGGTAAATTTAATTAAAAACAAAAAGAAAGAAAATACATCGGGAACTTAGGCTATTGCTAGATTTGAAAAGAGCAAATATAATAATGAAGCATCAAGAATGGTTTTCTTGAGGTCCAGCTTAATGGTTACAAATAAAACAAAAGCATTTGGGGGTTAGCACAGAGGAGTCCACAAGCCATAAAGAAATAAAAGAAATAAACCTAATCTCATCTTCCTAGACATTTCCTATCTACTTACATATCGGGAGGTGGGGTTCAAATGAGTAGTTTCTAGGTATGATCTGGTGATTTTCATATCTGACCCACAGCTTTTTACAGCATAGCTCTAGCCCTGTGTCTGCTCTGTCCCCTCTCTCCAGAGAACAGACAGACAGACAAAGGGAAAGTTTTTTCCCCCAATTTAAAAAAGTTCTAGCCCTCACATTGGCTCTTTTGGTCAGGTGCCCACTCCCTTCCTTTTACCTATAGGCTTTTTTAACCCTTTGCAGGTAAAGCAAGTAGAGAACAGCTACTAACAGGGATTTTGTAGCTAACTGGCTGGCTGGGTGTGCATAAAAGGGAGCTACCCCCCTTCATTTATCACAGATGGTCTCAGAGTTGATTCGCCTAAGATGATGTTATTACCTCAGAAACAGGAAGAACCTTTCAGTTGTCATTTAAATATCCTTAATGAGTAGAAAAAAGTTGCAAGAGAATGGAAGCCAGTGAAAGGTGAGCCAGTCAGACCATGAAATAATCTTGTCCTATTTTGGGGACACCCTGCATAACCAAGCCCCAGTGACACCACCAGAAGCTCCCTCTGATTAAGCAGAGAGAAAATAGATTCTCTCGAAAAGGTTTCATTTATTAGTTTTTAATAACTTCAAAACAAAGGCAGTCAAACTCAGATGTCCTGTGCCTGTGGTGATTCTCAACCTTTTCAGACTGGTGACCCCCTATTAGGGTGACCAGATGTCCCGATTTTATAGGGACAGTCCTGATTTTTCGGTCTTTTTCTTATATAGGCTCCTATTACCCCCCACACCCTGTCCCGATTTTTCACACTTGCTGTCTGGTCACCCTACCGCCTATTTGAAGTTTTTTTTAAAAAAGTTCACTATGGCCTTACATTTAGCAATAGTAAAATAATGTATTGATAGTGATAAGCATATAATAAATTTGCATTTGCAAGTACATATGTTTTTCTGAGAAGCTGACAGAGAACACTCGACCTTGAAGTGAAGGCCAGGAGCAAGATAGTGTGAGAGAATTACCTGTGTGGACTCACAAACTTTGAAGGCCTTGGCTGCCCTAAAGTTATTCTGGAAATGTTATTTTCTTTGCTTTAAAAAAGTAATAAAATTTTCATTGCTTCACAACCCACCTAATTGTCTTTTGTAACCCAGCTGGGGGTGAAGACTCACCAGTTGAGAAACACTGAACTAAGGTATATAGAAGAAATAACCTCTGCTTCATGCTTGCGTAAGTCCCAGGTCTATCCAAGGAGATTTCCCTTGCGCTTCCCCAGAAATGGAAATGTTTTCTGTCAGCCCTCTTTCTTTAGATACTCTTTATAAACCCTCTATTAGCAATATTGCACAGCTGTCTTAGTTATAGTGAGTTAGAGTCTCAAAATGGGTATTCAGGGTTCTCTCAACTTTCAACAGCATTACAAGCAACATGTGTGGGTCCTAGCTTCCCCTGGAGTCCTCCTATCCTAATGTCCAAGTTGATGTCACAGCACTTTAAGAGAGAAAATGGGGCAGGAGTGCATCCGGGCTATGAGGGCCACATATGAGGCACCAAAATGTACCACCCATCACAACCAGTAGCTAATCATCTTATCACTCCTTTCATCACATGGTCTTACACAGACTGCAACTCAAAATGTCTATGGGAATTCAATCATACCACGCTTGCACATGACAAGGGGATGCAAACCTCATTTCACCGAATGATGAAAGTACCAAAATAGAAGAGTTTCAATGCAAGTAATTCAATATGCACCATTTCCAAACTCAATCAACCATTATCCAACCCATTCACACAATCACAGAGACCCACTCGTGCATAGAAATGCTCAGTGAATGATTCACTCATTCACTATTTCACTTTCTTAGTCAATCACTCCTCAATTCCCCTTGGATACATTAGACATTCAAGAATTCAGTCCCTTAGTTACTTGGCTCTACTCATTTTTTGAAAGGACATGTCCTTTCACACCTCCATCTTTCACTGCTCTACAGCTGCCATTCAGTTTCTTCCAGAATTTTTATGTCAAATATTAGATAGCACTGAAATGCACACAGCATTACCCGTCCTGGTTGATCCTTTTAAAAAACAACTAGAATCAAATACAATTGTAACTAAAAATAAAAACAGATGTGTCACTTCAGGATATTTTTAGCTCAAATGTAGGGTACTCTTAGGCTTGTGGACTAGATTAGGATTTCACCTATCTATCCTACTTCTGAACTGATGCATGTCATGTTCTGGAACATTGTCATTCCACAAAGCATTAACTTCATGTCTGACATCAAAAGCTGGTATGATACTATTTATTACTAGGTCAGAACTCCTATGGGTAGAGCTGTTTTGAGAGGAAAATTGCCTGTAGGGATAGGAAGTAGGACATGCCCACTAGCAGTCATACCATGGCTATGAGGAAGGAACAAAGCTGATCTTGGAAGATTATTTCAATCTCAAACAATCTAATTCATGCAAAAATATACAGATTTATATTTAAATAAATTATCAAATTTTCATAACTACACTGGACTGACCACACTGGAAAAATATGAGTGAGTGCCCAAACCTGCACATGGTAGTGGGGAGAGAGAAGAAGGTAAGAAGTTGATATGAACCCAGGGGAGGGGAGCACAGGACTCAACTGTGAGGTTTATAAAGGGATCTGCAATGAGTGTGGGGGAATCTGATGGAGCAGGAGAAGATGACGCCAGTTAACGGTGTGACCAGGGGATTGGGAGATATTGGGCAGGGGCAAGGATTAGAAAACATTTCAGTGACAATAATGAATTTAAGAGGCAAGGGAGGAAACAGAAGTTGGATGGGGAACTGACAGTTTGACCCTACTTTAGTCCCTCTAGTGATCAGGATGGTGAGGACACAAGTAACTGGCGGGGCGGGGCGGGTAGAGGGGAGTGAAGCTGGCTAAGATCCAGATGTCAGCAAAGGCTAGCAGATGTTTTGTTTTGACATGCTGGATATTATCTGATCTCAGAATAGTGTCCCTTTAGCAACTGCATCTTGTTCAATGCAAGGAGGTGGAGAAGGTTCCTCTCACATTTGACCCTGAAGTTGCTCTAACAAAGCACTAATGGAATTTTCACCCCTTGGATATCTAAAGAAATGTAAACTATATATTTATTATGCAACTGATCCTCATTGCTGTATGACAGAGCTTGGGTTATATGAACTTACACCTCTTTGAACTACGAAATCCTACAAGTTGATGGTTTCCAGCTTTATTTCATTTTACATCTGTTCATGTTTGTTCTCCCATTTTACCCCAGCTATAAACAGAAGTTTCATCTTCCCTTGATCTTTATCTTGAAGGACCTTTACCAATAACCCTTCTCTTGTCCTCCTTACTGCCAAGCTCCACACCCAGCTCCTTGGTCGCATTGCAGCATCTCATGATTATTTCATTTGGTATGCTATGTTAAAAAGTACAAGTTGCAGCTTTTTCACTGAAAGTGTATTGATTTAAGCTGAGCATGAAGTGTTTGATTTAGACTTGTTTTGGTCTACTCTGTACATCTTATGGGGCTCACTCACAGCTGAATGGATCTGCTCATCATTAGACCATATTAGGAAAAGTAATCAGTACAAAACTTTAATCTATCTTCGTTTTGTGTGATAATGGATCATCTTATTTTGATTTGGTTTTCTTGTTACAGTAATAATGTGACTACAGGAACACATTTAAATATAAATTGCAAGCAATGTGAAATACATTTAGAAAATGTTGGTGAACAAAATGCAAGCCTAGCTCTAGCTCTGAGAAGGGTAAACATCTTAATATTTCAGGTGAGAGGGAATAGAGCTCTATTGGAGAAATAGAAGGGCATATCATTATCAGTGTTACTGCATATTTGGAGCAGAGAAAGTAACCATAATATAAACAGCAATAGGCAGAACTAGAGGTATTTAGTACCCACAGGTATCATCCAACACCTATGGATATGGGCTTACATACTGCCACATCAGTAGTTAGAACCATTTTCTAAGACTTACACAATAGCTCAAATTTGTCACATTGGGTTTAAGCCAAAGCCCACTTAGTTCAACAGGAGTCTGTACGTTGACTTTAGTGGGCTTTAAATCAGGTCCTAATAGCAGAAGCATGTAGAGTGGTTCAAGATGAATTAGAGTCCTTCATTACACTAACTACAAGATAAGTTAGGCTTTTCAATTTGTTGATGTGTATTTCTTTTATTTATTTAGCCTACACCTAACAGCTTGCTATGTTTCTACACTCTCCAAATCTCTCCTTAAACTCACTTCTCCAATGACACTTGTAAAGCTTAATCTTCCCTTAACCATAACCTTATATTTAAAGGAAAATCTACGTAACCTGATCAGCCATGTGATCTTATTGTTGTCATCCTCACCCCTGTCTTCTAACCACTCATCTTCTCTTCCCCAATATATCTGTCACCATCTCCCATTACACCTGGCTGTCACTTAAACCTAAAATCTGCAGTCTGATCCTGGTGGACAGATGCTTACCTACAAAGAATCCCACAAGTCAGTGGTGCTCAGCCTGAGTGTGTGCTGCTTAGATCGCAGTACCAAGGTCTAAGGCCTAACCTATAATGTCGTTATACTGGTACATAAATTGTATCAGGTAGGGGTGTCTTTTCTTTTTTCAGCCTCAAAAAAAGTTATACCGGTACAGCTCCTACTGTAGGCACAGTTCTACTGGCATAAAGGTGCCTTATGCTGATATGGCTTATTTTCCTTCTCATACGGGAATAAGCTATGCTGATAAGATAACCTTTATACCAGTAGAACTGTGTCCCCAATAGGGGAGTTACATATAATGGTATAGCTAAAGCAGTATAAGAGAGTGTGTGTGTGTGTGCGCGCACGATCAAGGCAGTAGGTTATAAAATTCCTCAGGACAGGGACATTACAAACAAAGAAAGACAAAAGTCCCATACAAACAAATGATGTTGAATAACTTAATACATTTGTATTTAGCAGATTTTAAAGGGCCTGTTGAGTAACAAATGTTAGGGTTAAACATTTTAATAAAATATAAACATAGGAGCCTGGGTTTTGCACAAGAAGTTACCTTAACATTTCTGGAGTTTCCAAGTCAGGCACTCTCTGATGAATGGAAGCCAATGTGGTCCTGGATCCCAGAGACTGCATGGCCTCTGCAAACCAAAATGTATAGCAATAGCTTATACACATGCCTGCGCATATCAGGGCAAGGCACATAGTATCCTTTCTGTAAGCACATTTTTCTACTATTCCCCTATACATTTTTAAAAATCTATTATTTTAGAAACTGCTTTTACCCTGGAAAACCCTGATGTGTACTTTGGAACATACGTGTGTGTTGAAACTTATCAGCTTTATTGTGGCTTTTATCCTCAGGCCTGCACTGGGACAATGCAGAGCTGAACCTCCCCTATGGGTGCACTGGCAGGGATCGCATGTTTAGGAAGTATAATGCTACCTGGGAGTCCTTAGCGCACAAAGGACCTGTACCCATTGCTTCACCCCCTACAGGGGTGCAGCATGTGCTGCCTTGAGTGGCTGGCTAACTCTGGATGATACAGTTGTATGGCTGAAAGGGAGGTCAGAGCCATAGTCCTGCCTCCCCCTTCATGACTTTCTGTCTTCTTGAGATGATTAGATGCCACAACACACAAGCAGGGAGCAGTTTCTGAACACAGCTGAGTAATAAGATTGCAAGTGTTGCCAGTTTCTGTACAGGGGAACAAGAGAGGGAAAGTCCCCTCCCTCGTGCATCCACACAAGAGCGAACTGTGATCTGATCCAAAATGTGTAAGTATTTAAAATGTTATATAGAGAGAACAGATGTTACTTTCAGAAAAATGAACACCAGACTACATAAACTGGCAGTGAAAGCCTAGCTGCAAAATTGATTGAGAGTCTGGTAGCAATATCTGAGTGGGAGAGGCATTCCCTAAACCAAATGGAACTGTCAAAAAACTGCTTGATGTTTGAATATAAAGCTGGTTAAATTTCCTATAGTTGATGATCTAAGATTCCATTAGTACCATGAAGTCATTCACTGAGTTTCATAATCTCAGATTCTCACTTCCCAGAAGTGCAACTCTATCAAGCCTCTCTTTGCCTATCTTAATTCCTTCCATAGATTTCATGGGACAGATCTCGGAGTCCAGACACAGTGTGCAGGGACAGTGAGAGCAAAATTGGCTTGAAGTCATCTTCAACATCCCCCCAATTCTACAGTGGCTGCCTGAGGCATCCAGGGTTCACCAGAGCGCAGATACCCCAACATGCTCCCATTGCGCTGAACACATAGGACTAGTCACAGCAGCTCTAGGTCATCCAAAGATACCCCCTACTCTTATGGATCCTCCATTAGCTGGCTAATCCAGCTTTAGGGTAGCTGTGTACTGGCTGACCAATGCAGATTGCCCTAGTGACCCCACATCTTTTTTGTATGAGTGCAAAATATGGCAGACAAGACTTGTCTTATTTTTAGAGAAAGAACTGGTGAAAGTGTCTGTCACAAAAAGATGAACAGATACTACTAATTAAATGTTTATATTAAACACTATAACAAAATTTGAATCCAGAGCTTTTTAAAATGAATTTTGTCACATTATCAGCTAAACTACATGGAGTCTTTGGTAAGAATCAGAGGTGTTTTATGAAGTCTGATATTCCATGAAGTCCTGTGAATTTAATAGGAACAGAATAAAACAAGCAATGTTACAAGCAACCATATATTTTCAGGGAGGAATTTTTTTCTTTATGTACAGTGTTCAGCAATGGATTAGGTCCATTGTAAGAGGATTTTGTGTTCTTATGAAGCATCAGGTACTGTACTTATTACTGGACACAAAGTTAAAATTTGATGGATCAAAGGTCTGAAACAGTACAGCAATCTGAACAGGTTTGGATAAATACAAGAACAGTAAAGTTCCAATGTACAGATTTGTTATCAGAATGTTCCTATTGTCTTCCTAATGTGCTGTCACACTCATGTATAAATCAGATTAGTGAACCAGCAGTTAAGTTGTCTTAAAAAAAAAAAGTCAGTTGCTAGCAGAGAAGAACGTTCAATATCCCAGACTCATGTGTAAACTAATACAAATACATTATTTTAATGCATCACCTTAAGAACAGTGATAGAAGACCACAAAACACCAATGCTTTGTTAAACAGGCTAATTGTTTTACATTTATCATTTTTCTTTGATACTGTGACCACAAGGTATCTAGTCTAATACTAATGCTCGTAATGGCATGACTGACAACAGAGATGCATGTTAGGGGCTGTTTACAGGAAGTATCCCAAATCCTAACTTCAATTCTCTTCAGATTCTTACATCACACAAACAGTATATGGGCATCTACCTCAAGAGGGATCAGTATTTCTTATGGAATTTCATAAATTCAAATATCCTTTAAAATACAGAGTAGAAATCTGGCCTGCTGACTGCAAAGGAAGGGGGGAGAAACACACATGCACACTTTTGGTAACTGCCCTATCATAAGTAATAGAGCAGGATCCTCTCATGCTGCAGTCTTTGTAACAAACAGTCCTCAAATGGCAAGTTCAACACCACATGACATATTTACAATATGCTAGTCAAGTTTTTGTTTCCCACAGCATCAGGCTCTTACCTTCTCCCCAAACACCCAATGAGAGGAAGAAGAAATCTCATCTCCCTGAGATCCTGCACTTCTCTCTTCTTGTCTCTCTTAATTGTCCTCAGCTGACAAGATGAATCATCTTTATTGATTAAGCACCAGGTAATTAACCCATTAATCAACCAATTTGGCCCATTTGGGGACAATTACAAAGTGCACAGAGTGGTGAGTCAACCTTAGACTACTCACACACAGTCAAAAAGGTCATACAAGAGACAAGGTGGGTGAGGTAATACGTTGTAGACCAACTTCTGTTGATGAAAGAGACAAGCTTTCACACTTCCTGAAGAAGAGCTCTGTGTAAGCTCAAAAGCTTGTCTCTCTCACCAACAGAAGTTGGCCCAATAAAAGATATTTCCTCACCCACTTTGTCTTGTGACCAACACAGCTACAACACCATTACATACGAGGTCATAAATTAATTTACAATACATTCTTCCTTGAAAAGGTCACATTGCATACTCTACTCTAGCACTCCTCCTGTGCAGTGCAAATGTGAAGCCACTGAGGGAAATAAGAAGAATTTTTGCAATTCAAGGTCTTTATTTTGATCTGTAAAGGCTCTTATGATTTGGATATAGCTACATGAGAAACAGCATTTCTTCTCATGCTTTGTCCTGAGTTGATATCAACTCAAGTACTCTTGCTAATAGTTTTCAGATTTAAGTGTCTGAAACTGTTGACAGCCCTAGCCACTGGGCTAAAAGTTAGAAGGAAGGTCCTCCTCCTTCTTTCTCCACCTCCACCCAGCTTCTTGCTAAAATAGCATAGGCACCTAACTTTAAGAGAATGTTTGAAGCTGAGAATTCCCAGCAGATAGAGGCACCTTTAGGAGATTTAGGAGCCTATCTCTGAGAAACGGGAGGGGATTAGCACATACTCCTCTCTTCAGCATCTTCCCTTGGCTAGTTTAGGCAAGAATCCACCTAGCATGCTGGCTTTTGTGCATCCCATTCTGGGATGCCTATCTCTCCCCATTCCTCATGGAGGGAGCCTCGACAAGGCTTTGTGAATCCTACTGAGTTTCTAGGCACCTTAAAGTTAGGTGAGGGGGATGATGATCATCGCCATGCCTGTGGTGTTTTTTGTAAATTGAGCCCTCTCTAATACATTACTATTATAGGGCTAAATTTCATACTTGGTTAACAGGGGTCCAATCCAATTCACTTCTCATCCCCTGCATAAACTATTATCTAATTGATAATACACAAACCCTTTTTCTTCTGAGGGACATTAAGATATTTTGTTACAATGGGATTCTACCAGTGCTACTGAGAGTGGAATTTGGCCCATACTACTTAAAAAAAATTCATTTTGTAAAAATGTATTTAAAACAACAGTAGACATTACTACAGTAGTCAGTTCCCATACCCAATATATGAGTATATTTTCTTACTTAAAAACTTAAATGAAGTTTCTCTACAGAAATACTTAGTGTTTCCTTTAGATTCCTGCATTCTCCATTCAATCAGTTTGCCTAGATTTCTGTTCCACTCAATTTTTACAATCAATTTATTTACTGTTGATGCTCTTTGAATCTGTTTCCTTTTTCCAGAAATCCCTCCTTCCATATTTTGCTTGAGTGACTTTCCTACTTCAAAGGAAACCTGAATGGAACATAGAATGGGCAGCAATCATTACACTTTGCTACAATTATTACAGTATCTGATCAGAGTAAATCTTGCTTCATTTCTTTTTATAACATTAATTCTAATACATTTTTCTGACCTTTTTTCAAGGGCTCGGTTACAGAGGATCTCATTTTAAATATGAAAAGTTATACCTTTATATAAACGCCAGAGCTGGCATAACCTACAATATATTTCTTTATTAAGTGGGTAATGTAGCCTGATCCATGCCAGACATTAAGTCAATTTACAATACTTCCTGATTTCATCTTCAAAAATAAGTTTGTGTTTTCTGTAAACCATGTTCAACAAATTGATCAGGGAAATATATTATACTGGTTTCTGCTTTCTGCATAGCTGGTTACATTTCACAGACTCTAAAGCCTGAAGGAACCACTGTGATCATCTAGTCTGACTTCCACCATAACTCAGGACCTAGAACTTCCTCAAAATATTTTCTTTTTAACTAGGGCATCTCTTATAGAAATAACATACAATCTTTCCTTCCCTGCATTATTGAAAATTTTACCATTTCCATCTAATAATGGATCAATACCATCATTGGGATTCTTTTTTGTTCCCAATATACTTAAAGAAAAGCCCTCCTTATTGTCCTTAACTCTGCTGGCCATAGATATCTCCCTCCTTTGTATGAAGCATTGTTCAGATGTATGTTTTAAGTATTTCTTAATGACAAAAATGTAGGATAGAATACAGCATACTATGGATTTCATCTCATATTGCCTTTCTGTTGGATATTTTGTATATGTTCTATTATGCAAATAAAATGAATGGAATATGCAGGAAAAATTTGCAGTGAAAATAGGAGTGGAGAATTTTGCCTATAGGTTGATAAGTCTCTAATTCAACAGCTGTATATGTTACATGTTAATATCCCTAAGTTTTCATTCCTAGAATGGTAGTTTCTGTGAAGCAGGGAAGTTAAACACCTTTTGTGACATAAGATCGTGAAAGAATTGTTCCTTGCATTTCTATAGCCCTGCCGTTTAATTTTTATTTTTTCCTGAAAATCCACTTTGAGATATTTAGGCAAATACAAAAACTGCCTGCTATTTCAAACCATATCTAAGGATGTGTTTCCTTTTTACTTCCCCCAAAATTTGCTCTCTGTGTGACTAAAAGCCTTGAAACTCAAGTGAAGACTTTAAATAAATGCTTCTACAAAAATGTATTAAACATCAGTTTTTATATTTTTTCCCTTGGGTTGTAAGTCACTTTATATGATGCAGCATTATAAAGAATAATTAAAAACTGAGGAAACCCTCAAGTCAATCCAGAGATCTATAAAGCTTTAGGCTTACAGACTTAAAAATTCACAACCAAAATGATAGTTTGGGTATTTCAATTATTATTACACAGCAGTAGTTGTAATTTAAACATTTGACCATCATATTTATGACTGTAGATAACAGCAAGCACACAGCAACCAGTGCTCATAGAACCTAAGGTCCAGGATTGTCAGGCCCTGTGGTGATTAAAGTATATTTCTTTGAAGTTGTTAGTTGCCACTGTGAGGGGATAACATAAGATGTATTGAATACTGCATGAAGTACTAAGAATAGGAAAAGCCTAAAAGCTTTTCCAACATTTACATTTGCTTTTTGTTTCCTTTGGTCAACAAAGGTCTTATTAAAAAGTGAGACATTTTGAACCTTTCGTATTAATGAGTTTTCAAATTGAAATGCTACAGTTTCAACAAAAATAGCATCTCGCTTATCTGCATGCCAATAAAACCCAGAACATGATTTTTGTTTTGACAGTGGTACTAGTTCACCTTTAAAAGTTTCCTGTATACATTATTAATAGAGAACATTCTGTGTACTAGAGTGCACACTGGAAAGGTGGATCTAGTTATTTCATGTGGATAAAGTTATTCCATAAAGATACTTTAGAATCTCCATAAATTCACCCCTCCAAATTCAAGCCAACATAAATTGTCCGAACCAGAGTTAATTTGAAATAAAAGCATCCATAAAAAATAGAGAATAATTTATTCCACAAGAGTATACAAAATAATGAGATGTAATCGCTCATTCCTAAAGAGGGCCTTGTACATAAATTGTATACAGCAAATAAAAAGCAAATGGAGATATTAGTCAGTCATGTCCTAGAAAAGAAATAATATGGCTCTCTCAGAAACCACACATTTTTAACACTGTACTGATACATTTTCAAAGACTTAAGCCTGCTAAGTTAAATTCTCTGGCCTGTGTTTTTCAGGTAAGCATGAATGGTCCCTCTGGTCTTCAAGCCCCTAAATCTACACTACACCCCTAAAACATGATAGGGCTCTTACAGCAATAGGGTACACAGTAGCATTTACACACCCTTTAATACTTTTAGCAAGTATTTAAGACCATAAAAGGTCTCTGTGCATCAAGGTGAGAACACACAGCTAAGTGGAAAGGCTTTGGCCAGGAGAAATCTAACATGTCAGGGCAAGCAATACTTAAAATGAAATGACCCCTCTATATAATGTAAGTGAGGACACAGATAGGAGGTGACTGTATGATAACAAGCAAGAGTGGAAAATGACAACTTTACAATGGGAGGGGGAGGAGGGTTGAGAATCTAATATAAGTGGACACGTCAGTGAGTAGTGAATTAGAAGCACAATTGGGCAAGTGATTTCCTTATTTTCACTGGCACTTGTGTTACTAAAAACAACCAGACAGCGGAGTTAAAGGAGCTTGTTATTAGTCATGCTCAGAACCATACAGCATATAGATCTCCTTCCAGGCACTTATGCAAGAAGGAAAATCCTCTCTATTTTCCTTTCTATTCCAGTTTCAAAGGAGAGTAGATCAAAGCCTACTACAGAACTTTTACACATTCTTCTGAAGCGTCTGGTGCAAGCCACTCTCAGAAACATGATATTCGCCCACACGCCTGATCCCATACGACAATTCATATATTTCTATATTGTCAACCTTGACAAAACAAGAAAAACATTTTATGTTGTGCTTTAGGAAGTCTTCTTGGAACATAAGGATAATACGTAGCATTAGACTATAGTCACAATAAGTTACTTGTGCAGTTATACATCCCTACTTGGTTAAATCATTTATTTACCTTCAAAAGCCGCTTTATTGCCTAGTATACTGTTCTGTCATCAACATTATACCCTAAATTATGTCTTCAGTTTGGATTAATCTTCACAGTGTTTCATAAACAAACAATGGTATATTATATGCTTTGTGAATCCATTCAGACTATTTCATATTATCTGAATAAAACTCATAATTGAATGTTTAAGTTTAAAACTTTTAATAAGGGTTTTCATCATAACAGACTGCTGACTCACAAGCATTAAAAAAACATACTTGCTTCAATGAATAATATGATCAAACACATAATTTAAACTTCAAATACAACAATGGATTAAAACCAAAATTGACTATACAAGAGAAGCCTACATTACATAGTCTATGCATTTTACCCAATGTTTTTCTCATCACTGTAAACAAAAGCAAAGTAATCTGCAATGGACAGAAAAAACTGATGTTTTATATTTAGTTTTAGAATTTGTATTGACATCAGTTCTCCTTTCCAACCTTCACACAATAATCAAAATCTGTATGTGCATCAATAAGAAAATCAACAGGATGAGCTATGCAGCTTGTTTTCATTATTGTCCCGTTAAAGTCAAATCCTGTCATTCTCTCTCAACTGTTAATTAGTCCAAACTCCCACCAGCGTATTGATATTTCCACCTTTCAGCTCTTTTCCTCTAGTCATCACTTTGTTGTTCAGTCTGCAATGATTGGAAACTCATTTGGCTGAACACCTATTAGTGACCCGGGTAAAGAGTAATAACCTGATTTTAAAACTCTTCAACTGCCTTACCTCCTGAAAGTTGTTTAACAATTTAAGCTGCTTTAAGTGCTAAGATGTGTTAAAGCTCCTTTGAGGATTTTAAGTCATCTTAACTATTTAGACTGCTTTAAAGAGTTAAGATGGCTTAGTTTCTTAAAGCATCTGATGGACTGATTTTTAAAAAAAGATTGTGAGTAGCTGCTACTCCCATTGACTTCCAGGCATTAGGAAATCAGACCATGAACTCCTTAATGTGACTCAGAAGCTTGAGTAACCATTTAAGGAGTTAAGCTGATTTAAACTATCTGAGCTCTGTATATTTTTCAGGTCATTATCCAAGATATTCCAAATAGTTTGAGGCTGCAACTTTGTACAAATCGAACCCAGGCTGAATATTCATCACATCCCTAATACCAAGTTCTAGTCTGTCACATTTTTATTTTTAGAAGCTGACCGTGTGTTATTGAAGCAAACCATGTTTATCATTACAAAGTTACCAAGCACATTGTGAGGTGCTTCCTCTGAAGCATCAGGTATTGGCTAGTGCCCAAAAAGCTAGGATGCCTACCGGCTAAATGGACAAGACATCTTAGCTGGTATGATAATTCCAGTATCTGTGTGTTCCAGATTTATCAGTACATCTGTTCCCCTCAGATGAGCACATGCCAATACATTTGTGAGACAACTTAGAGTGCCTCATACTGAAATACATGGGAGACCGTTTTCATACAGAAAATGGCACGTCACTATGGATTTCAAATATGGCTTCTAGTCCTGATAGGTGCTGTAGGCTATTTTAGTGAAGAGATCAACCTGTTAGGATTCGAGGCATTTGCTCCTTGAAACGATCAGCAAGGGCAATAACAAGAGATGTTTGGTTTTTGAGTATTTGTTATTTTAACATTCTTTGCATTGTGTCTTACTGCCTTGTCACATCATACCAGGTGTAATATGATGTGCTTTAACAGTATCTGACAGAGTGTAGCTAACACACTGCCATGAGAGGATGAAAAGATAACCAACAAAATTCACATCTCTCCTCTGCTCTTTCCACCTTAACATTTCTGAAGTAAATGAGAAACTTGATTTCCCCCTCCCACCCCTCCGAGTAAAAGCAACCTGTTCCAGCCTCAGAAATTACATTCACTAGCATTAATTTCCTCGAGCTGCAACTTCATTCACTGTGGTCCTTGTAACAGAAAATTAAGCCCAAATAAAATACTGCTTTCTCTGTATCAGTATTCAGTACACAGCTTCAAAAAAGTTCTTTTTCTTACCAGTCGCAGCTCAGTTTTGCTGTCTCCTTGGGAAAAGGGGAAATAGTTCTATTTTCTTTTACTTGATTGCTTAAAGTTTTCCCACTCCGTTGCACTCTCAGCAGGCAACTTGGCTCATGCTGAGTGAAAACAAAAAATGGTCACTTTGAATTCTAGCCTGGCATCTTACTTCCAGCCCACACCTCAGAATAAACCTGAGGCACAGTAAGGTGAGAATTTTACATGTCATTCAGTAAACTACAGTTAACCTGATTGCTTTCAAATAATGCCAAATTCCTGGATGTTTTCATATAATTCAAAGCAAAGCAAAAGAGAACAATGGGCAGGAATAACCCATACAAAAGTTGGACCACTTTAACTATAGTACAATAGCAGTACAATATCCTATAATGGATGCTGTTGCATTCGTATAAGATGCTTACACCGCTCTAGTTTATTCTCATATGTGAAAGGGAATGTTACACAGGTATATGCATCTTTATACAAGTATTACATACAAAAAACTATGATAAAAGAACATGACGTTTTGCAAAGTCAAGCACTCCCACAACAGTGGCGAGGAGCAGCAGCACTAGCAGCCACACTGCTCACTCAGGTTTGGCTCTGTGGCCCCGCAGTCCTGAGAGAGGGCTGGCAGGACCAAACCTAGGGAGGCAGTGGGGCAGCCAGCCACTGCCGATCGTATGTGCCATGCAAAACATGTGTATAGCTTTGGGCGCCAGAGTTTGAAAGCACAGGAGATATATAGACTCCCTGCTTTTGGTTTCAGTGCCCATTCCCCCCAATCAGGGATTTCCCTAAATTCCCCCCCTCCCCCAACCCCAGTTACATGCAGAATTGCCAATTTAATCATTGGTTGGAAATTTGAATTGAAACTGAAACATTAATACACACTTTAAAAGCATACACAGTATATGAGAAAATACTTGTACCTGAGAAAGCATAATGGGTTTGAAAAGTATGAACAAAGACTAGCTTCCTCATACGGCCGTTATTTATGACAATGTCGGCACATTTGTTTCAGCTATATTGGCCTACCTAATAATTTCAAATTATGATTTGTAAGCAAGGTCTGAATGAGCTCTTCCCTGACAGCTGGTGATGAGCCAGAGGTGGGTGGAAAGGCTTCAGGATCGGACTGCATTTACATGAACACACCTACTCTGCCTAGGTATCCAGCAGACAGAGCTGTGCTGCCCAGGTGATCAATTTTGGCTGGTGATGGGTTACAAATCACTATAGTATTAAATGTGGGGGTCATGAAATGTTGTTATCCGTATTGTATGAGTAAAGGGCAGCAGAACTGTGCTTAGCCTGACTGAATGAGGAGATCTCCCTCAGTGCTTTATTTGTGTGAGGGCTTGCCAGGGCTGAGCCCTGGCACCTCTAGGCTTGGCAGTTCATAGCCCTGGGACTTCCGGGCTTGTAACATCAGTTATGAAAATAACAAACTTGCTTGATCCCCGGCACCTCTTTCATCACAGTATGGATCATAGTAAAGGTACAGAAATAAGATGAAACCAGAATACTCCCATTGATTTCAATAGTATTTTACCCATGGAGTTTTGGTAAGCAACTGATACACTACTAATCACAAAGAATATCTTTTCCGTATCATAAATAAGAGACGGAGTTTATATGTAAATATACTAGGGAGCCCAAGTTTCAAATGTGAGCAGCTAAATTAGATTTCAAAATTGTCACTTACCAAATTCAGACACTTTGTACAGGTATTTGGTTGCCTAAATGCACAATTTGGAATGAATCATGGAAAATTACACATTTAGTATCTTATGGTGCCTTTTACATTGCTTCACTCTACCTCCAAAGTTTTTTAAATATATGTAAGCAAGCATTTCCAGCTAGCAATATTTTGCATAGTTTTTAACAGTGGATACTACTTTTATATAGGTTACTGGTAACCCTGAGGAGCTTAAAGGATATGAATGTTACATGAAAAGAAGGATTTTAACAAGAATAATAATGGTTTTGCTGTTGTTTGAGCAAGGATTTAATAGTCTCACATCTGAAAGGATTCTAGTAAAGAGCTTTAATGAGAATAGTTTCCTCTATATAGCTTAAATATCATCTTATTACTGTCAACATTTTAATTGCTGTTGAAGTGAATCATACATATATATAAAATTATATACAAAATCATAGGAGGTAATGTGATACAAATTGTTTTATAATGTAAAATGGATATTTAATGAGAACTGTATTATAAAATGTGGAAATATTTTGCTCAGGTTTCACACTTATAGTTTTCTCCCCATTTTAAAGCCATATCTTTCAAACTTATAGAAAAACTTATGCCTCCATACCAGAAGGCCAGGATCCAGTCTAATTATTAGTTTTAGTTAAAAGTTACCATTCAAAAGAGAAAGTAGATCTTTGTTAGTGTCTGGAAACTGTAGTAAAGGAAAATTTCATGCACAAGATGTAGTACAGTGGATGTAAGCATCAGAATAATGAAGTTACCTTTCCAGAAAAGCAATCTTCTTGCTTGGTTCATTAATTACTGACTTTCTGCTTGAAATAGTTACAGGGCAAGATGGACCTTCGGCCCCTTTTAGTTTCTCTCAAGTGCACCCTTTAGGTGATAGGCCTAGCTTCCTGCACCTCACTCTGGGAGGAACCACATGATCTCTGGGCTTCAGCCCCCCTGTATAGCAACCATGTTAATCCAACAGGCCCAACTGCATTGGACACCTGTGGAGCCTGTGATGGTAACTGATTAAAGTGACTCAAAAATAGCTTCTTCAAAACCAAGCAGCATTTAATTGCCAAAGGGAACCCAACATTTAGGGAACTGGATTTAACACAACAAAGAGTCTAAAATGTCCATTTCCTTATCTAAACTTAATCTTTCGATCCATAATTTAGGTAGGTCCAGTTTATTCCCATCTCTGAATTGGGAGAGCCAGCATGCTCGAGTTATGTGTTCTCTCTGAGTCTCAATCATTTTGGGCACCAGTATCAGTCTGCTGACATCCCACCCACCCCTCCTCTTTTCTGAGGCCAGCATATTTAAGTTTTAAGTTCCTCTTTAATTTGAGGCTGTCCATCTTGGAAGAGTAAACTATGCCATGTTTGGATGGAACCAAATAGGTAGCTACTTCCCACTGTTGTGTTAATTCATTTGAAGGAATTAATTAATTTTTATTCAATGGGGAAAAATTACTTAATTTACTCCCCACTTCTCTTCTCCCAGTGAAAAAATGTCAAAGTGAGAAACAGATTTTTTCCAAAAAAAATCTGAAAAACTTAAATATGTAATTTTTCATCACAAAACTCAAATTTAATTTTTTTCTTCATGAAATATACTTATTTTATTCTTAACAGCTCTGTTCACTGTGTAACACACAACATCATTGTTCTTGCACTGCATCTCCAGTTCTATGGCTAAGGAGAATCAACACTGCTATAGAAAGATATTGGATTTGGGTAAATTGGAGCAACTCTATTGACTTCAAAGGAGCTACTCTGATTTACACCTGCTGAGAACTGGCTCATTGTGTTGTGCCACACAATTTCAAATAAAGATATGCCCACTGAGATGGTGTGCTCATATGTATCTGAGTTAGGTTTGGGCTAGTATATGGCTATGAATTCAAGGTTGGATTGGGGCTAGGATCCAGATTCTGCCAGGAATTCAAGAGATGTTCTCACAACATTTCCACCATCATTTAAATTCAGATTTCCAGTGTTAGTCCATTACTCATGCCTAGCTCATGGACACTTACTAGTGTAGTAACTTATGTATAATTCCCCCAGGTGCAACAGAGCAGTGATTAACATACCCAGGGATGTGGGGAAGGAGGAGGTAGGATAGGCTGACCCTGGATGCTGTCAGGGGCCAGACTCACACCAGCTGCTGTAACTTATGTTAGCAAATAACTGCCCTCCAGGAAGTGCATAGGACTCCATCCCTGTCCTAGAACACTCCACATCCTGACCAAAAATGTACCCGTGTAAGTGCAGCCAGAAAGGGCCAGTGTATGGCTGGCTATGACAACTCAGAATTCTGCTACACTATTGGGATTCTCCGCTGTTAGCTTAAGGTAGCTTTCAACTCTCTCTGTGACACTTTAAGAGGAATTCTCATTGTGTCACAGAGGCTGAGGATCTGGTCCTATATATTCATACAGATAGGAACGTTATCTTGTTTATTGTGAACCTACCTCTGAGGTAACAGATGGTCCGCACAGTAATATCTAGCACATACGGTGGCAGCAAAAGGGAGAAGAGGAGAGTGGAGGAGTGAAGGGAAATAGGGCAGGAAAGAGGGAAAGGAAAAAGCCACACAGATTAGGTCTGTCATAAGAAAAACTAATTTAACTCTGATGTCACAATCCCAGCACTCAACCATGATCTCTTTCATGGGGCAACAGCAGAAGAGAAAGAGGGAGGGAGGAGATAAGAATAATATGTACATATGTATATATGTGTACCAGATCTTTCACGCTCATGTTAAAAAAGTTATAAATCAAAGATGCCATCTAATTTACTGTAATTGTAAACAATTTCTTGTATGCATTTGTGACAGATTTGGAGTTAGTTGTATCCATCCATGAATGCTTTATATGTTTGTGTATTGAAAAGAGGATCACTAAATGTACATATTGAATTAGTTCAACATAGAATTGCAAGGAAATACATCCAGGAAGTGGGAGGATAAGTCCAGAAAGCTATACATGTCAAGTGATAACGTGTTGTCTGACCTCCCTTTCCCCCATGATGGATAGAGAGGTTAAGATTAGATAAGGAAATAGGCATATTAGAATCTTTGTGTGTTAAATATATTTTCCTAGTTCTTGTCAGATAAGTTCAGCAAATAAGGACTCCAGAGAACAAAGGACTTTGGCTGTTTTAAAAAGGACACTCGCTGAAGCAGAGGAAGACAGGTTTTGCAGGGGGCAGAGATGGCTTCTTAGACAGAAGGTGAGAGCCAAGATGAAAAGAAACCTAGGCTGAGACCCCAGACCCACTAGGGTGACCGAAGGAGTGGGCCTGCCCTGGTCATCTACATTAGAAGGACTTTGGGGTCAGTTCGGCTTGCATGGAGGTATTTTGTTGTTTTAGTTCTCTGTCCCAGAAATGTATTAGTTTTAAGGAGGTTGCACTGCTCTTTGAAACACACCGACCACAAGCTCCCAGAGGGGAACAAGAACTGCACATATATGAACCCAGACAGATCCGTAGGGGAAAACTGCTGGTACACAGGATGCTGAAGCCCAGATCTCTGATCTGAGAGAAGGGGGGAACCATATGATTCCAACTGGAGAGAGGTAAAAGCCAGAAGGCCTAACACCTGAGGATGTGCACTCAGAGATATCACAAAGGGGACAGGGGCACAGTTAGCCCTGAACCGTGGCAGCATTTAATTGCACATCTTTCTTTGTTAGTCTGTTGAAAAACATTGAATACATTTTTGCACTTAGTCCTCCATCCCTTACACATATGAATGGACCCATTGATTTAAATAGGTCTTCTCACATAAGTAAAGGTGATGGATCAGGTCCTGGGGTAACACTTAATACTATGCTAGTCATTTTTATTTAAAAAAAACATTTTTGTATGTGTTACCTGATAAATCTGCCTGAGTGAAGTATGCAGGAGCTGATGGATAACAGGTATCTTGACATGAAATACTGGGCTTTTAAAATTATTGTGGACCTTGTTTACTAGGTTTAACTAAATGGCACTCTTATAAAAAGTGACACAACAAGGCAAGAAGCGTCAAAAATACTCTAAACACTCACACTCATAGCTTGTCAGCTATCCACTATCAATTATAGATAGCAGATGTGGGTATAGAAATATCCTCTCTACCCCATTAACTTCCTTTCTGAGGCATCTGAGCCATTTCCAGTAGTTCAATACATCACGAATAAGAAACATCTTTCTTTAAATATGATACCAGCTTGAGGGCTGCAACAGACAATCAGCAGGACAGAATAGTAGCCTTACTTCAGAAATAACAGTACAGAACATCAGGGGACTCACATTTTAGAAGGAGACAGGGGGAAACTGTCTGCAGAAATTTTTCTTTCAGTCTTTTCTCATGAAGTTGATGCTTATATCAGCTTAAACTGTTAACAACATGCTACCTACTATTATCAATGCCTCCTTGCTAAAAGCAAAATAAAGGGATGACACTTCCAAGGCAGGCAACATTTGTACCTGGTGTCAGGAGAAACAGCAAAGTGAAATTTAAAATAAAAAGCCTTTGAAAAGGTAAACCAGTTTCTAGCCTGTAAATATGTGTTACCTGTTGAATTTCTATTTATGTAAAGTAGACCAAAACAAGGAAGGGCCAAAGAGAAAATGTGATTGTGATCCCATCCGAGTCTCCATTTGTCTGCAACATAAAGCCATAATTTAGTATAATTTAGCATGATTGGCAGCTCAAGAGAAGCCCAGCAATAGTATTGAGGTGTGCTGGCAGAGTTTGGGGGGAAGCTTGTACGACATTCTGCTTTCATTGTGACTTTTCCAAGCCAGTGTTTTTAGCTTTTTGCTATCATGGATACTAAATTCACTCACAGTATTTCGAAAAAGAAAAGAAGGGAGGCCACACCTGTTTGAATACCTCCAAACATTATACTATTCACATCTAACTGCAACTAGTTAGGTTGATCTATTACATCTCTCTAAGCAGAACTCTCAGAAAGTCTATAAGATGTCTGAGCGAAAAGCATTTTTGGCAAACATCATTATAGGGGTTCTATTCCACTTATCCACACATAGGCAACTGGAAGGCTGCTTTGAAATTAAACAAGTCAGAGACGTTGCCAATTTTTGCTGGCTCTGATGTTGGCTCCTCTATTCAGATTTTTGTATATGTTCTGGGGATTTCCCTATCAGCTGAACCACAGTGTCTTCCACAGTTGTCAACTGGTTTTAGTAGTAGTGAAAATGTTTTGGCAGCATTTTCATATTTTTGTGAAATCACCAAAATAGGGTTGCCACCCATCTGAGTTTTACCCGGACACTCCAGTTTTTGTCTTCTGTATCCAGGTGCCATTTAGGGTTGCCAGGTGCCTGGTTTTCGACCAGAAAGTCCAGTTACCGCAGGGCAGGGGAAGGCACTGGGTCATTAACCCGCACCAGCCCCTGCTCAGCTGCGACTGCCTCCTACCTGCATGCAGGCTCCTTGAGATGACCCAGCGACCTAAGGGGGAGGGAGGGAGAGGAGCAAGCAAGAGGGGCATGGCCTCTGGGGAATAGATGGAATACAGGTGGGGTGTTGGGCAGGGAGAGGCAGAACAGGGGCCGTGGCCTCAGGTGTCCGGTTACCAGAAATTAGAAAGGTGCCAACCCTACACTAATAAGGCAAAGAATTAAGTTCTCCAAAAAAGTATTTGGCACTGTTTGAGTCAAGATGCAGAAGAGTCTTTACTAGGAGAATCCTTACTAGAAGTCTGAGTCAAAGCCTGTTAAAGCCAGTGGGAGTTTTTCTATTGATTCAGTGGGCTTTGGATCCGGCCATAGGTTGGCAAGTTTAATAATCTATTCCCTATTTATGGAAACAGTTCCCAAATTTCTCTATTCACCTAGCAAAGACTGACATATAGTATGAGGTTATACAGTAGTTGCTAACTAAGGTAACTTCATGAGTGCACTGCATCAGAAACAGCTTTGTAATGGTAGGAAGGAGAATGGAAATTTAAGCCGCTTGGGGACAAACTTAATTCTTGCAGGAAAAACAGAGCAACCTTCTTACACCCCTGAAATTAACTGAGCTGCATGCCGTGGAAGTACACTACATAAAACATACAACACAAAGATGGAACGAAGGCAGGTGTATACCGGGTCTAAGTATATATATATTGTACTCGTACTCACAAGGTGCACTTGTTGTAATTAGAGGCCAGAACTGGAACACTGAATCCAAACTCCCTCATATTTAAGGTGTATGGAAAAGGAGTTAGCTTTTAATCCCTCAAGTCCAAACTCACCCCTACCACTTTGGTGATGGGTAGTTCTAAATCTGGATGTGGCTTACCATCTGGTTCTAGCTGAGATTCAGCGGAAGCTCTAATGAAAACAGCTGATCTTGCCAGAGTTCCACCATTGGAAATGGTGGATTTCATTTGAAAAATCATCTCCCAAAACTTCTCTCAGATAGCTCTCATCATGATTTGAGCCCAAAGAAGGCAGATTTTGGTATCATCAAAATCAGTGGTTCTCAACCTGCAGCCCAATCAGCACATAACTGTGGCCTATTTGACATCCTCAGGGCCATACAGGTAGTATTGGATGCAGCCCACATAACACATTGTGGGCCGCATATGTGGCCCACAATGGTTAATACGTTGATCTATAAAACCACTGATCTAAATGTTTACCTAAAAGATAGAGGAAGGAAGCCAATAATAAGGTAAAGGAGGGCTTTTCCATATTGTAAAGACATTTTGTCCTCACAACATTTCTTAAAATATTGTAGCCTAAAATATGCTTTAAAATGAACATATATTGTGAATAATGCTTGACCAAGAACAGAGTTCAGTATTATGCACTTATCACATGATGCAAGTTTTAAAGAGTTGCTTTTGTCACAGATATGGCAATTTCCTTCAATATCTTTGGGAGATTTTATGAAATTAAGTTTAAATAGTTTTTGAGTCCATTGTATTATAAATGCAAAGTTTATGTATTATTGTGAGATTTTATAAAACTTCTCTAGGTGGGAGATGTGGCAGTATAAACTCTTGGGAAGTGTTTCTCCTGCCTGTTTATTCAAGTTTGTTCTCCATAGCTTGAGAAATAATTGCAATATTAACAGTGCAGTATTAATAGTGGGTGAAATGTTTAGGACAAAACTTTTTTTTTTTTACAAAATATGTAGATTCAGGTTGACCAAAACATATTGCGAATTTGTGTGGAAGTCACTGAATTGTTTTGGCTGTAATAAATTCCAAAAACACAAAATGTTTTGACATTTTTAACACTAAACTTTTCAATTTTTCTATTTAAAATGACTTTTGCATTTTTTTTCAGTTTTATACAAAAGGTAAAAACTCAAAAATGAAATGAAACATTTCTTTTGATCTGAAACAAAAGCTTTTTCAGTTTGTCAAAAAATTCAAGAAACATTTTTTTGAATTGACACAAAATTATTTTTTTTTTAATTTGGCCAGCAAACTGAAAAATGGGTTATTCATGCAGCTCTAATTATAAAAATAAGAGTATTCTGGTAAGATTGTACTAACAGGTCTTAGACTTGTCAAACCACCTTGCTAGAGTAGAAAAGACAATACAGAAAATAAAAGCTAGTGCAGATAATATGAACATTCACTATAGAGGCCACTTGCTGACTATGAGTGTAAAAGGCTCAAACCTTCATTTTCCCCAGATTAGCTATATATATAATATAAGCTTGAATTCTCATGTCAGTTGTATATCTTTCTTAGCTATTACTCCTTAAGTGAGATATGCATCTGTGTTTGACCCATCCTGCAATCATTTTAAAGTGGTGACAGACACAAGTTGCTATGAGCAACACAGACCACACAAACATGGTTCTTAACAGGAACAGTAAAATCAGATTGCATTCTAAGAGCATAAAAATCTTCTACAGTTTGGTAATAGAAGGATTATGGATTAAATAGAGAGAGAGAGAGAGCTATGCAAACTAAATTCCCCAAGAGCATGAATATATATAGATATTCATGCTCTTGGGGAATTTAGTTTGCATAGCTCTATTTCACTCTATAATTTAGGGATTTGATGGCCTTCCTAATTTTAGAAAGTATTTCTTATACCATCCCCTTCCATTCCATACATTTCCCTCCACTCATTCATCACCACCATGGTCTCTTTCTCTCTCTCTCTCTCTCTCTCATTTTTGCTCTGTTATTTGATAGTCTAAATATGAATTTAATTTGTCTGTGTTGATTGATTGCTTATTTTACTCCAAATGGGAAATGTAGGTTCAGTTATTATTAAACAATCACTCTTATGTAGGTCAATAGTGGAAAGAGACAAAGGAAGAGCTTACTTATGACTTACCACCACATAAAAACAATGCCATTACCAATGAAGTTTGAGGACACAGTTTTGAACCTGAGATTGCTTTGGGGTAACTATTTCTCCACATGTGAACACAGTGAGCAATGATTGATTGATTTCAGTAAATCAATATTGTTATTGGAGAAGAGAGAAACAGTTGTTTAGCTGAGCAGGTCAATAAAGATACAGATGCTTTAAAAGTTTCTGCAGAGGAAATAATTACATTGAGCAGGTTTCATTAGCATAGAGGTTATTTTGAAGGAAATACCCATATCATAGGTCAATAACTATCTTGTGGGTTTAATCACTATGTTGCCAGTTTCCACTATAGAGACACATTCACAATAAAGACTGCTGAGGAAATAACTAATGGTTGCTGTAGATTGTTAAGTAATAAACTACTTCTCTGTTTCTAGACTGACATGATCCTTTCGTTCATTTATAACACAATGTCTTGGCACCCAAAACACCATAGTGAAACTTCATCTCCACACTAAAATCCTGATTCAGTTAAAGTTAAAGCATGTGCTTAAATCTCATTAACTACAAATTAAGATTAAGCATATGTTTAAGTGCCGTACTGAATCAGCCCCTACGTCTAAACCCATAAATAAACCAGGTGAGTGTTCCTAACAAAACTATTATATGAGTAGATTTTTGGCTTTGTAAGAGCCTATGGCACTTAACTTCTAATTTACTTCAGGTTAGGAGGTATTCGAATATTTCACAAAATTTAGTTTATGTCGTATTAATAATATGGATTGGGAGGGGCAAAGATAGTAGGGGACTGACACCGAAGGAAAGAAAGCTCTCTTGTGTTCTATTTAGAAACTCAGGGACACTCCGAGTTCATTCATTATATTTTTACAGTCCATGTTTGAATCCACACTTAGAAGTCACCATAGAATCTACCATATCGGCACACAAGGAAGACAGACCAATCATAAAAAATTTGTGTACAAGGCACTGCTTACATTTAAATATTGGCTTTACTTAAGGTTAGTGATATTGGTAATAGTCATGCATGTTTATAGCACTCTTTCTGATAGGATCTCAAAACACTGAACTACATGTAGAAATTCTGTTTTAGGTATTTACAAAACCTCACTTCACCAGCACATGCGACTGAAAAATCTCTTCTTTGAACAAGGTAGGAATTGTTTTACAATGCACAGTAACCTACCATTAAGAACAGGAAGTAAAGTTTATTTTACACAATTGAAACTGATAAAGGAAGTTAGGAAGACAGAACATATTTTCCTAAAATGTAAATTAGCCAGGGGTTGCATATCCCACTTGTTTACAGGAGGAAATTGACAAGAATAGATACTGTGGAATAAACTACTCCTCAACAGCTATTCTAGAATAGCTCCCCATGTGGACACTCTGTTCCAGAATAATTACTCGGCTTTGGAAGTGAATTAAGGTAAACTGAAGGCCTGTTATTCCAAATTAGAATGTCCTCATGGGGGGTTAATCTGGTTTAACTAATTTGGTTTAAATTCACACTTTCAATTAATCCAGATTAATTTCCTTGTGTAAACAAGCCCTATGAATTTCTATTATATCACACTCTTGAAGGACATCAGGAACAGTGTGAGGTACGCTGAAGCCATTCCCTAAACAGTGTAGGCTTTTTTACATTAATAAATATATTCAGAAAATGAATGTTTTTTGTTAATTTCAGCATCATGAGTTATTCCAGTCTTAAATCCTGCTGATCCACTGCTGCAGTTTTTACTTCAAGAGCCAGGATTATATTGACAACTTTAAAATCTTAAATCATTTGGGCTCAGCATTCAATAACAATTGTTCTGCTTCAGGCTTTTGGAGTCTGCCCTTAATTCTTTATAGATGGGGACACTTAGTCCATCAAGTTGCTTAGTCAATCACTAAATTTCCTGGAGTGACACACTTAATCACTAAGGTTTGTAGCTAGTGGTTATGCTTTTTAGAGTTATTTCAACCTTTATTCTGATTGGGATTGGTCTGATGGTTTCTTAATCTCAAAGAGGTCTGTTTTGTTAAGAAATAAATCAATGCCTCCCTCTTTGCAAAATTTCTAATCACTATGCATTTACCATGGAAAAGATGTTCTGTTTCATGCCCTTTTAAAAAGCATCAACTCACTAGCTGTGTGCCCTTTCCAACATCTGTTATCCAGGAGTAAGATGATTATATCTGGGAGACTGGATGGCTCTGGGCTATGGCTTTTCACCTGTAGGTCACCAATTCAAATCCACAGTTAGTCAATAGTGACCAAAAGTCATTTCCATGAATACTGATGAGTATGGTTTGGTGTGGAATACTTAACCATGTAAATAATGGAGTGTGTGTAATTTGTTTTAACAAAACTATTGGTTTGAAAAACTGCTTCCCACAAGCTTTGCAGATTGAGTTGTTCTTGGCATCACTGTCTAACTTCTCCTGAAATTGAATTACTTAAAATACAATGCATCTGAAGAAGTGGGTATTCACCCACAAAAGCTAATGCTCCAATACGTCTGGTTAGTCTAAAAGGTGCCACAGGACTCTTTGCTGCTTTTACAGATCCAGACTAACACAGCTACCCCTCTGATACTTAAAATACAATGTTGGTTTGACCAGTCCTCAGAGCCATCTCTTCCCCACATGTGCAGATCCACTAAGCACTCTCCTTGAGGCCAAGGAAGAAAGGGGATACTGTTGTGGAAGCAGATAAGCCTCCTTCTGCATGGGAGGGAGAGATCTATACAACAGAAAGTTCCCTCATCATAGGTTCATCATTTAAGGCTAGGAGGAACCATTAGATTATCTAGTCTGACCTCCTGTATGTCATAGGCCATTACAGTTCACCCAGATGACCCTTGTGTCATCCCTTCATTTTGCTTTTAAACTTGTGTTTACCTAGAGCATATTTGCCAGCCTTCATCTGAAGACATCACAAAATGAAGAAACCACCAATTCCCTGAGTAGTTTGTTCCAAGGGCCAGTGACCCTCACTGATAAAAAAAAAATGTACCTAATCTCTAATTTAATTTGTCTGGCTTTTGCTTCCAGCCACTGGTTGTTATTCTGCCTTTCTGCACTAGATTAAAGAGCCCTTTAGTACTTGCTGTTTTCTTCCCATGAAGGTACTTATGCACTGTAATCAAGTCACCTCTCAGTCTTCTTTTTGATAAGCTAAATAAATTGAGTTCTTTAAGTCCCTCACTGTCAGGCATTTTCTCCAGCTCTCATCATTTTTGTGGCTATTTTCTGTACTCTCTGCAATTTTTCAACATCCTTTTCAAAATGTGGACAAAAGAACTGTATGTAGTTGTGACACGTACCTCAAAGTAGCACCATCTAACTCCATATTCATCATTCATATACGGTTTTGATATTTCATACAAACATGCCATGTAAGATATCATTTGAAAGGTCATTATCTGCTGAAACCCATTGTTTTGTAAAAATATGTATATCGTTCATGTGTATGAAGTTATGAGATTTTGCTCTCTGGTTATTGTTGAAATTCGTTGTAAGTTTGGGAGTTGTCCATTGCTGGTTCTCCAGTGACAACAAAGGAGGTGATCCACACCCAGGTGGGTGTGGCCGCTAATTAGCTAAATGACCACTAATTAGCAAGGGAGTCGTAAACAAGGGATTTACAATTCTGTAAGAGACGCACCACAGAATGGGGATTTCTCAACCCTGTGACTCAGCAAGGCCCACGAGGCATGCCTGGGCTACTTTCTTTCCAGGGACATGGACTAAGGCCTGGTCTACACTACACAGCTTTTTTGAAAAAAGGCAGTTTTTTGTCAACAAAACGGTGGAGGTATACACACTACAATGCTCCTCCCGCTGACAAAACTCTCCTGCTTTGCTGACAACATAAAACCACCTCGATGAGAGGCGTAGTTTTTTGCAGCAAAGTTAGATTGACAAAGTATCAGTGTAGACACAGCATTAGTTATGTGACCATAACTGGCCTTCAGGAGGTATCCCACAATGCCCACCATGACCACTCTGCTCACAGTTTTGAACTCCACTGCCCTGCATCCGGCTACACAAGCATGCACCTCTCCCCTTTCAAAGCCCCAGTAAGTTTTGAAATTGCTCAGCATGGAGAGCTCACATAGCTACTGCTCAGCTGAGCATGCCAGTTCCTGGCAGCAAACACACCCCTTGCCTGGATCACGGGTGTGTGTGGATCTCCTTGGTCTGTGGGGAGAGAAGGCTGTTGGAGAACTCGGAGAAAATCACAGAATCAAAACATTAATATGGAATCCTGCTCTCCCCAGCACTAGGACCGCAGTGTCAGGCAGGCAGGGCAGGATGCTGCTGGTGGGCGGGGAAGAGACTCCTGGTGTGCAGAGCCAAGGAAGGAGGTGGGGGTTGATTGGAAGGATAGGGGGACAACAGCTGTCTGTGCACCAACTTCTGCCTCAGGATTGATTGCTTCTGAACAAGAGTTCAGGCTGGCAAGTGCTATACTTAAAGTGACAGGATGCCAACACACTCACTGTCCCCCAACACATACCGTATCTCTCTCACACACACAAACACACTCCATCACAAACTCTCCCTCCTTTCCCTTATCCCCGCCCCTCCACTTCTATGGGCTTCTTGTGTTAGTGTTCAGCAATGTCAGTTTACTCATATTTACCCAGTGCTACTTTAAAAAGTGATTTAAAAGGTGTTACTTTTCGGGCACAAACAACCATCATTACAAGGTTCATAACCCGCTGCAAACAAACATTGCCAGGCTCAGCACACTACAGCAACACACACTACTGTGGCGCAGTGTTAATATGCTCCTTAAAGGCATCACCCAGTCAAATAGCCCTCCCCTGTTGAGCACCTCTTATAGCCTTGTGTTCATAATGCACAGCACAATACTGAACAGCAATGCAGGATCCATGCTTTCTGACAGAGATTTCTGGGTTGCAAGTTCCCAAGGCAGGTGACAAGTGGCTGGCAATCTAGTAGGATGCCCATGGAACACTAGGATTAAGAAACCTTCTTCGTGTGACACTGTACCTGCCCCCATGAGGCATTGCAACCTCTTCCCAAAGTACCCTGTGGCCAGTTGCACAGTGGGATAGCTACCCATGGTGCACTGCTCTCTGTGTCATTGCAAGAGCTGCTGTTGTGGATGTGCCAACACAACACAAGGAACATAGTGTGGACATGCAACAGCGGTTTAATTATAGCGGTGGCTGTACATTGGTATAACTTAAGTTGACTTAACTGTGTAGTGTAGATAAAGCTTGAGTATAAAATAAGGGACAGTGGCATCATGCTTTTACCTTTCTCCTCCCCCACCTACACTGGAAGCAATAGGAATGCTGGGAAGACAAAGACCTGAACTGAGGAGACTGGTCCCAGGCTTACAGGGGAAGCCTGTGTATTAAGGACTGTAACCTACCTGCAACATCAAGTGGGGTGAGAAAAATTGCTTGATCCAAATACTGCTTAGGCTAATGAGGTTTAAGATTTAGACTATGTGCTTACTATTTATTTTCTTTGGTAACGATCTCTGGCTTTTTATGCCTACCACTTAAAATCTATCTTTCTGTAGTTAATAAATCTGTTTTATATTTTACCTAAAAGAGCTTTTTTTGGTTGAAGTGCTTGGGAAATCTCAGCACAGTTTACAAAGGCTAAAGTGTGTCCTCTCCACATCGACGGAGGGGTGGACTGGGTAATGAACTTACACTGGTCAGGCTTCTGATCAGGACAAGATGGTACAGTTCTGGGGTGCCAGGCTGGGGGCTTGGGAGATTTTCTGGTGCCTTTCTCTGTGATTTCTGAGTGGCTATGGGAGCATTCATGCAATTTAGTTGGGTGTGGGGCTCCATATGCGGTTGTGCTGAGTGATAGCTCCTGGAGGGGATTGCTGCTTGTCACTAGCAAAGCCTTATGAGAGACAGCCCAGGGTGGAGAGCTAAGGGGACACAGCAGTATTCTAGTTCCAGGTTGTACCCCGAAACCCATCACAGAAGTATTTCAGGATCAGTTTCACCAATGCCGTACAGAGGTAAAATCATCTACCTGATCTTATTCACTATTTCTCTATTTATTCATACAAATCACAGGGACCCAATTTGGCATTTAAATGTAAATAAATAGAAATGTATTGATTGGAAATTGTTAGACATATATATTGTTTCTTCACTACAGGAGCATTAGAGATTATATTTACATAATCTAATAGATTGGCTCCCAATTGTATTACTCTAAATGTACAGTTCTGATATATCTATTCTGAATCTGATCCTGCACCTTCATGGCCTCATGGAACCTCATTTCACACTCAATTGCAGGATCAGTGCTTTATGTTTCTTCAGTTATAAAATTATTTTGTCATAATGTAGCATTGTGCAGTTGCAGTCTAGCACTCCTCTTGAACACTCAGACTCAATGCCCGTGGAGTCTGAACAGTACCTAGTCACTGCATCTGGCCTGTGGTCTACTCCAGACTGTCTATCTAGCATACCTTTCTGAGAGTTTAGACCACATGGCCCACTGCCCAGCACCCTGGAATCAGGACTGACCCCTCAGACTCCCTCATATCTTAAAAACACCCTCCCCTAGAATCTCGCTGAAAACAAGAGCCTTCTGAATTAGTTTAACTTTCTCAGGGGTCACATAAATTATAGTACATAATTCATACAGACCTTGCACAGGACTTGAACAAAGCATTGCTCTTTTTTTAATAGCATGAGAAATACCTAACTCTATTCAAAAATAAACCCTACATATATTTCCCTGCCTCAGTTTCCTCTCCACTCCAGAGCATTCTTTGGGCTGGGGTCAAAGTCATCATCTGTTGCAGTTCATGGCTTGAATTCTGAAATTTGGAGCCTTCTCCACAAGCTCGCCTCCTCTGACCTCTGCTGGTTTGTCCTCTTCCCGTCTCCTGCCCAAAGTTCCTGTCTCTGCGTGTCTTGTCTCTGTGTGTCTTCCCCCCATTAGTCCTTTATAAACTGCTGCACTGTCGCTTCTGTCTTGTCATCCTGATTGGGGAATTTCCACTCTCTCGTCTTCCCCCATCCCTTCAGACAGAGGAGAAAATATCTCCTCCCAACTCAAGCACACCTCCTTAGCATATCTCGTGGTCAGTCAATGCACAGTCATACAAGTTAAGTATTTCCCATTGTCCTCAATCTGGTGTGAACTTATTTTGGGTCTTGTCAGAAACGGTGCATACACTTTGACATAGGGTCTTTCATTGATGGAACAATTTCATAACAACAACTAGAATTCATAAATTGTACAGACAGACTCCCAAATATGGATCAAATTCTGAACTCCTTATTCAGGCAAATCTCCCAGTGATATCAATGGGAATCAGTATTTGGCCTATATCTATATATGTATATAAATATAGATAAAATTGTGCGTACGACAGAACAGAAAAACATGTGTGCTTTAAAAACTCCTGGTTTAGTGGTTTTTGTGGTGAGTTCTTTTTGATTGTCAAACAAAATATATGAAATTTTATTCTGTGGAAATAAGGCAGTGCTAAATTTGTCTTCTATTTAGTGTAATTCCGTTAAGATTGTTATGATGTACATTGCTGTCAATTATACTTTCTGCACTATGTAGTTGGAACAATTTGCACAGAATAAATTACTAGTTATTCTGAAACCATTTTCTCATGGCATAGTGTGCTAAATGTGCTATAATTGCATTTGATGTCCCTCTGACAGCTCTTGGTATTTCATATCCATTAAGTGAACAAAGATGCACTCTGGCCAATAGGATGCATTATGGATAAATGAAGTGTGGTATTTACATTGCCATGTCCATTGATATTAAAGTAAGAAAATGTTTATATTTTAAAAGTCCATTCCAGCTCTCACAGAAGTCAACGGAAAGAATCAAATTTCTTCACTGGGAGCTGGATAGGACCCAAATATGGACCCAGCTCAAGGCAAGCAGTCCACAGCACTTGAAAATGAGTCAATAGCCAAGCATCCAAATGGGATGACAAACAGCAAATTTTCTCCTTAATAGTATGAAGAGCCATGCATTGAATATACAATGACCTTGTAATTTAGCTCAGTCCAATAATTAAGTTGCCAACATATATTACTGTGACATTTTTATATTACAGCATGTTTCTTAATAATATCAACTCAATTTAATACTTCTATAGTGCCTTCCTTTTCAAAATGTCATCCAAAGTTCATTTAATTTCTAGTAATTTTTGTATTACCAAGATGATGTTAGAAACATTCCCGTTAAGATTAGAACAGTTAAGACAGGAAAAATATTACCAACTAAATGGGAGTTTCTTTGAACTATGCATACAAATGAAATTTGCCAGAGTTTAGTTCAAAATTATGCAGATAAGTAGGGCAGGTCAAAAATTTTCCTTTGAAGCAGTTTTTCCAATAGAAAATTGGGAGTGGGGAAGGTGATTGAACAACATTTTTCATGAAAATATTTACTTTCCTTAGAAAATTTTAATTTTTAATTGAAAAAAGAACATCTGAAAATCTAAGTTTTTGCAATATAATTGGTACCCCTCATTTCTGTAGTTAGAAACTCAGTTATTTTTTTCTAGTGCATTATGCAAGTCTCTGAAATTTACAACAAACAAGTTTCTACCCCTGAACACACACAAGCATATACATGACCAGGATGTGCTGTTTCCAGGATCCAAGGATATGAGGTTGCATATTATATACAAGACACATTCAGCAATGTTCTGACAAGGTGTGAATAAAATAGCTTTAAAATAATCTAATTTCAGATCTTCCTTTCAAAGGCTCATGTTCAGCAAAGTATTTAAGCACATGAATAGTCCTACTGAATTCCACAGGATTACTCACATGCTTCAAATTAGGTATGTGCTTAAGTACCTTGCTGATTCTGGACCCATGGCTTAATCCATCTCCCACGGTAGTCAATGGAAATCTTTCTGTTGACTTCATTTTGACTTGTTTTGACCATACTGAAAAACAATGAATTTCAATCTCTCCCTGTACCGACTGGCAAGGATTTGTGAGTGATTTGTTGTTGTGGGGGAAGGATTCCCTATTGTCTATATGCTTTTTTCTGCATCTCCTGGACTGTTAGTATTTTGCTTTCATGTCCTCCGCACAGCCACTGGCTAGATCATTCATGATGCTGAATGATCTAATTCAGCACCTCTGTAGGGTCACAAAATACTTTCTGAGATACTAAGAGTACAACTATTTCAGAATATAAAAGAGATAGATATAGAATGGTAGTAAATATTTCAAGTACCCTTCAGTACACCACAGTATTTGACCATCTGGATGCAAAATCAGAGAAATGGAAGTGCAAAACAGTTTTTTTGAGTTAGACTCCTATCTATTTTTCAGACCTGCTGACCATTTTTATATTTACATTTAAGACCAAGCAAGGCCAGTAAGGATGTTTGGCTAAACTCTTCATTCAGCTACATCAGTTTAAATTCCTATTGACTTCAATGGGATTA
The DNA here is from genome assembly GCA_033296515.1 of Macrochelys suwanniensis. Taxonomy (NCBI): domain Eukaryota; kingdom Metazoa; phylum Chordata; order Testudines; family Chelydridae; genus Macrochelys; species Macrochelys suwanniensis. The sequence goes on from CM065780.1 coordinate 48,494,945, forward strand.
CTCCACATTTTTATTAGTGTAAATAAGGGCAGATTTTGATGCATTATGTCTAAATCTACCAAGTATGAGCCCCTCTGAATACTCATGTTTTCACTGATCCTTCAAACTATTTTAATGTAGGTAATTATTAGATAAAATCTAGTTGGTAAAATATACTATTAAATGGATTCCTGTGCGGAAAGACCATTTCCTATTTCATCTGGTGTAGTAGCTACTTATGAAGCTGGGAGACCTAGACTTTAATGCTTCCACCTATTTTCTTGGGGAAATTACTTATCATTTGACATACACAATATGCCTTATATTAGCCTTCCATCTTTTGGAGTGTTATTGCTCTCATGAAAATAAATATGCATCAGCTACATAATATTCAGAAAGTCTTGTCTGAAGGTCAGTTTTGAAAGAGGAAATTTCCAGAATGTGTAACTGCACTTAGTCCCAAACAGGTAACTGCAAACCTGTACAATCAGAACCTGCTATAGCTAATCTAGTTCCTCCTGTTACAGCATCCATTTAATAAAATTAAGTTAATTTTTAGAACAGAGCCAGTGGCATCAGTCAAGACCAGGTCTGTACACTTTCCACTTTACTTGTGAACATCATTTTAAAATTATTTTGTTAAAGAATCTTAGTACTTCTGAATTTCAAAATTCTCTACGTTTAAACTTAGAACCACCAATCTACCCACAGAAGTGCTACCCTCCCCAACCTACCCAACCCAAACATAGGCTAGAAATATTATTTTCTCCAGAGATAAGAAGTTGGTCAGTCTCAATAGTTTAACTGGTCTGCCACACTAGAAATCGCTTGCTCTGTTGACTTATTTCTGATGATTCTATGAGGAGGATTCTAGTTCACTGAGATGCTACACCAAGATTTTGATGAGTATTGATTTAGGTGCCTCAGTTTTGGGGTGCTCAACTTGAGACACCTCAAAGCAGTCCTGTTTTTAGAAAGTGTTGAGCTCCCATCCTTGAAAAACAGACCATATTTAAGATGTCTCTTTGAGTACCCAAAATAACTAGACACTATGGCTAGCTGGGAATTTTCCATCATAATTATTTTTCAATGGATAATGCTAGTTTCACACATTTTTATTTGACTAATTTTTTTTATTTTTCTGTTGGGAAAATCAAACCAAAACATTTTATTTTGGGTCAGTTCACCCAAACATTTTGGTTTGTTGAAATTATCCAAAACATTTCATTTCAAGTTAGTTCAACATTAAACTACATCTCGCATGACGCAACACAGTATCTCTTCAGAGAGCTGTGTGGTGCAACACAGGAGTCACATGGCTGAAGGTGCATCATAGGACAGACAGTCTGGCCAGAGAACTTGACCCATAAGACAGAATGGAGGAATAAGACTCCCAAACTACAACTTCCATGAAGAAATTCACTACATAGTGAAATGTGTCAAAATGAAACACTTCATGTCAGTTCAACTGAAAAGAAATATTTCAATATTCCTGAATCAAAATGTTAATTTTGGTTTGGTGAAAATGCTAAAACAAAATGTTTTGCCATTTTCAAATGGACAGTTTTTGAATATTTTGTTCCCCTGTCCCTAAAAACTATTTCAAAATTTCATTCCAATCTGAAGCCCCCAAAAAAGTTTAAATATTGGAATTTCCCAAGGGAAGGACATTTCAATTTTCACTCAGTTCTACTAGTCACTTTTGAAAACTTTGACCTCTAGAATATTATTATTAGTTATAGTTACAGAGCCCCATGTGTTTTATACACTTTGCGGAGGGAAATGGAAGTACATATTACACTCTATATAGCCTATAAGCTTGCAGTCTAAACCTTTTTCTTTCTGAGTGCCCCCCCCCCCCGAACATGCTATAAAAACTCCACAGCCCACCAGTGTTTTTCTATGTATAAAAGCCAGGGCCGGCATTAGAGGGTAGAAAGCAGGGCAATTGCCTGGGACCCCATGCCACAGGGCCCCGTAAAGCTAAGTTGCTCAGGCTTCGGCTTCAGCCCCAGGTGGTAGAGGTCAAGTCCACGGGCTTCTGCCCTGCAGTAGGGCTTCAGCTTTCTGCTCTGGGCCCCAGCAAGTCTAATACTGGCCCTGCTTGGACGACTCGACTCCTGGTTGAGAACTACTCATCTAAATGACATGGCAAGTAAGGGTAAAAAAAAAATAGAGAGGAATGGGGAATAAGGAGGTGTTGTGATAACTGGGCCTACAAATTTGCCCTAATTGTAGCTTGATTGTAAAAAGCAAGTGGAAGTTTATACATTGTCACAATGACCTACTATATCAAATTGTTTAAGAAAAGATATAAGAAGGAGACAGAAAGACTGAATTTAAATAGAAAGGCTTTACTTGTACCACTCAAGGACAGCATTAAGAGTATGACTGATAATGACAAGAGAAGTAGAGGACTGGAAATTAATTAAACGACAATTGGTGCATTGGAAATTGGGCCTACCTGGCAGACAAAAGACTGAAGGGATGGGATGTTCCACCCACTGCTCCCCTTTTGGGTCCTCAAAAAGAAACCTGAGGGGGAAGCTGACTACCACAATGCTGGCCAGAGAGGGGGAGCCAGCTGACACCACCACTTCTACTGGCTCCAGTTAAATCTTAAACTCCACATAGGATATAAGAATTTTTCCCTCTTCCCCCTGGCCTCTTATTCACTTTTTCTTTCCCCCCTATTTCTTTTCTTTCCTCTCTCTCTCTCCCTTTGCCTTCTGTTTAATAAGAGTCTGGCTTAGCCAGCCAAGACTTCATATTTTGCAACACTGCTGTGAGCTCATGATCAGAGAGACAACTAAAAGCAATGCCTGATGCAGTACAAGTTTGCCAGGTCCGAGTGGCTGATAAGACCATATGTAACCTGGGTTTAAAACGTTAAAACTTGGGTTTTTCCAGCAATGAGGTTGCAAGTGACAGTCCACACCAGAAACAGAAGCTGTATTTTCTCTATTTGCTATTGTTTTCTCTCCCTTTGTGTGTGTGTTTGGCTTGTGTTGCCTTCGTAAGAAACAGGATTGGAGTTTAACAGCAGCAGCAATAACAACACCTCCAATCCATCTCAACTAACTTCTGTTTTCTCCCAAAAAAGGCATTTCCATTGCTGATACCATCTAAAAAACTGTCAGACATGAAGGTTTTTTTCCTTCTAAAACTCTCTCCAGCTAGAGGGAAAGCGAAAAAGAGATGTTGTTACAATGAAAGCCTCATTTAACACTTTACATCTAAAATGTTTTAACTGATTTTCATTCTTTTCTGTATCTTTAACAAAAAGTAAAAAAGGATTTTTAATAGTGTATTTGCCATTGTACTAAGCAGGCTGAGGTCTGTGAATACAAAACCCCAAAGCTTGTTTAAACTGTTTATTGTTGGACGGTTTCCGGGTCACATTAACACCTTGTGCCCATATGTTCCATTTAAATTAATACAGCAGAGGATGAGGATTATAGCAAAGTCATACTGTAATTATGTTGAGGCATGTGTCCATCTTGAGGATACAATTAGAAAGGATTATATCTGATTACTGAACATTTGCTGCTGCCAGCATTGCCATGGCAATGCTAGTATCTTTAAAGTTACCTCTACTTCACCTGACCTTGTCAGTTCACGAGAAAAAAATTGTCACGTTTGTGGGGCCCAACTGACATGCCTGTCAAATATCACTCATGTAGCCTGACACACACTTTATCTCAATGTGACTTACCTGCACACAAATTTGAATGGCACACAATTTATTTTTATGTGCAACAGAACATTACATTGACAGAAATTGTGGGATGTGTCTCCTCAGCCATTCTTCAAAAGGGACCTCGTTTTGGAAGAAACCTTCAATGCACAGCCCCACTCCAGCTACTTTACTTCCTATAGCAGATAGCGCTACTGCTTCCAGCCTCCTGGAGGCCCTTGGTGTGGAAGCACTGAGATTAGAGAGACTCAGATATAGCTAGTCATTATTACAGACATCTGCAACAGGCATTCCTTCAGTGAATGCTGCATTCTCACCTCCCTTTCTCCACTAGTGCCCTCAACAGTGGTGTCCCTTCTTCCCCTAGTGAGTGCTCTGTCCTTCTCCCCTCTGATCTGGAGAGTGGAGAAGTTGGTGGTGGGCACCCAAAATATTCTGAGGGGAAAGAAGTACCTCCTACAAAAAACATGCAAGCTTTGCTCACAGCAGACACTAAAAACGTAATCTAACGGACTACTGTAAATTTGGTTGCTCTGAGTTAACTGAGTGGCTACCCAAAACTTGGTAGCTCTGAGTCGATGATTCTCACTTTCCTGTGGTCCACATTTTACTTAATGGCCCCACTGTGATTGTCTACACTGTTTCACCTCTTGCTTTTGCAGTTATTTGTGATAAGAATCTCCATCTCCAAAACAAAAGCTATATGCCCTGGACACTATCTTTTACTGCACATCCTTTCAATCTATGCATTTCTGCCACAACCTTCACGGTGGGATCCAAGCACCATTAGTTCTATACAAAGGTTGTGTAAGGGAACCCAGAGCCTTATGAAAATTGATTAGTTATGGGCATGAGCAATGAAACTAAACAAGTTTATTGTATACCATCACTGAGCTTCCTGACCTTTCACTGAATTTTAAAAATAAAATCTTATTTTGCTGTCTCAACAAGTATGTATTTATTTAGATTTGTGATTTGCTCGTGAACATTATTTATTAACTGGCTATTTGGTAGGTGTCCTGGGTCCCTCACAGGATGAGCTCTGCCCCACATGACACCGGTTTACCCAGTTTGCTTTGGATGGTTCATTTAGGCAGTTTTATCTGATGGAATTCTGTATTGCTTCGCATTTTTTTAAAAAAGACCACCAAACACGCAAGGCTCCTAAGAGTACCAAATCTTATAGCACAACAAATCACTAACTTTGTATAGACAGAAAGCAGGCAGGGACAGGAAAAGGGGAGTGGTTTTTGTTCTCTTTTGGCTTTGACAGGCCTCAGCCTCCTCTGTCCAGTAAGTGAACAAACATAGTACAAGCCTAAAAAAACTCCCATTAGTTATCCGTCTGAGTATTATATATTATCTCATCTCTATCACCAAGCACTGGCACAGACCCTTTTATACTAAACAACAACAGAAACTCTTTAGGAAAAAGAAAACAACCTGTTCCTGTGAGATGGGAAGCATGTTCAAGGGGCAATAGCACAGTGCATCATTAGCCACCTCACAAACAGGCAATTCCACTATGATGAAAAATCTCATTGGGAACTGTTGCAGCAAAGTTCAGATTTAAATTGAAATTTGCTACAGGGGAAAAGGCATCAGGAAAGCAAGGGTCAGACCCATCCAACACACCCTGCGAGACAGAGAGAGAGCTAAAGCCAATGTTGATTCTAATTCAGTTGCCTAAAGCATAGCTGTATCTGACTGGACTTAATGACAGTAAAAGTGGCTGCAGAGAGGGAGGGCTCCTCCCCCCATCTGGAAGCCTTGTTCCTGAAGGGCATCATAAAGAGTGGTGCCGTTTTGAGGTAAAATCCTGGCCCCATTGAAGTAAGTAGTAAAACTTCCATTGATTTCTATGGAGACGGTAATTCTCCCTTTGTTGCAACATTAGCAGTCAGCATATTTTAAAAGTTGCAGAGATGCTACAGCTATCAAAAAAGAAATGCAAAAAGGTACATAAAGACACACAAGGAAAGAAAAGGACAGGGTCTCCACACTGTAACAGAGCAAGCAGTGAAAAATATACACCCACACACACAAACACACACCATGCAAGCAAGCAAAATTAAAATTATAAGGAATGAGACATTTGCATAAATGGGAAATTTGAGTAGTAGTAGAGAGGGTTTTTTACCTCTATCTTTGGCACTGGTGCAACCACTGCTGGGATACCATGTGTCCAGTTCGGATGTCCACAATTCAAGAAGGACATTGATAAATTGGAGAGGGTTCAGAGAAGAGCCACAAGAATGCTTAAAGGATTAGAAAACGTGCCTTATAGTGATAGACTTAAAAGCTCCATCTATTTAGCTTAAATAAAAGGTAAAAGGGTGACTAGATTACAGTCTATAAGTATCTACATAGGGAACAAATATGAAATTATGATCTCTTCAGTCTAGCAGAGAAAGGTCTAACATGATCCAACAACTGGAAGCTGAAGCTAGACAAAATTCAGACTGGAAACAAGACAAATTTTAAATGGTGAGAGTAATTAACCATTGGAACAATTTACCAAGGTGGTGGATTCTCCAAGATTTGAGGTTTTTGTAAAAGATATACTCTAGGAATTATTTTGGGGAAGTTCTCTGGTCTCAGACTAGATAATCACAGTATTCCATTCTGGCCTTGAAATCTATGAATCTATGAACCATTTCTGTCTTGATTATTGTTTTTCAGATCCAGCATGATCTAGGCACTTTTAAGATTTATATTTAAATATAAATTAATACTAATACCTAGCTCTTATTTAGAGCATTTCATCAATAGATTTCAAATTGCTTTACCCAGGAGGTAAGCAGCATCATTATCCCCATTTTACAGATGGGGAAACTGAGGCAGAGAGGTTAAGAGACTTAAATAGTTGTGTTTTTTAACTGGGATCTGCATGAATGTAAGAGTGAGAAAGTACTTAATTTTTTTTATTTCAGTGTTTGTTATCCTAAATGAATATCTTAAAAACCTCACTGGCAGTATCAGTTCTTAATATGGAAAGAAGACCGGGAAACTTCTTTATATGTGATTTATAAAATATGTATTGGGTTGGATAAGACTTACAGCCAAACCACAGGATAAGTATATCTTAAAGGACTCACTGACTCAGAGGACTACCCCTAAATCACAGGTTTGAAACCAGTCCATTAGCATTATTATTATTGAATAGCATAAAATTGCTGGGCATTTTACAGACAGACTGATAGATCACACAGCCTACATTGGTAGTTTCCAAAGGTTATCGCCATCTGCTGGCTACAGCATCCTCCTGTACGTGAAAGGAGTTCATTTTCTCAAACCAGTCCCTGGTGACATCACACGATCCACCATTGTAATTGGCACCTTGTTTGGCAAACTCAGCAAAGAGGCCTCTGAATAAATAGGCCTGGAAACTGAATCATCATTTTATCCCTAAAACCAGTCCTTTCCCATCTGGAATGGTGACCATTCGACCATTGTGAAAGTGGTATAGGTAATCTCATGTTACTGATGTGTGGGGAGGATGGGGAGGTTGTTTGGATTTTTTTAGTGTACTTCCAGTGAAAAGGGGACTAGGTACCCATAGATCAGATCAGCAATTATTCTACTTCCTTTCCTGGGAAATTGCATGAGGTGGACAATTAGGATTTTTTCACCAACATCAGCCAAGGTCATTTATCTTTATAGACATCTTTGGTGTATCAGCAGACACAAATATGGATACCCTTTGGATTATGATATTTTTGCCCTAATGATTATTATACAAGACAAAAAGGACTTCATGAATTATCCATATGTTAGCAGAAGTTCTAATGATAGATTTTAAGCCAGAGAACATATGAAAGCTCTACAATCCAATGTTCAGGGAGTAACTGATGCTTTTTGGTGTGGTCTTCTTTTTTGTTGTCATGCTTAACTTTAATATATCTGCAGCACCAGAGAACTACTCTGATGCTGCAGATATGTTCCTCATATTTCAGCTTTGGATGTTGCTTTCCTTTTAACTTTTATTTTAGAATTGTTCCCAAGTGGACACCATTCATCCTTGTGTTTATAACCATGATGTGGTGCAGAATGCAAATCACTGAGGTGAATAGGCCAGAATATAAGACTTTGTTGATCTTATGATTTCTGCTGATTTTTCTAATGCATACTTTCAGCTTTCTTTTGGATCATATTTTGCATGCAACTGAACAATGGTTCTTTGAGCACTCATTATTACACAGCATGGTTATCAAAGGTTTTGTGGGTGCTGCAATTTGTGGGTTTTTCTTGATAATGTACATGATGCATAGGAGGTCAATGTAAATTACCAGAGGGCTGTAATTTAAACATTCGCTGACTTTCTGCTTCACAAGTTTGATGGACATTTTAATGGTCTGACTTAGATTATGTTCCTCAATAAAGATCACCCTCTGCAAAGAGCTCACAGCTACAAACACCCTCACAAAAAGCTTCAAGCTACATTTGTATTTTCTGTCAGATGTACTTAATACCTGCAGAATGCTTCTGCCACATGTGCCATTAACTTCACCTGAAATGTAACGATCCATCCCTAGTAAAATTACATAGATGTACTGCAAAGGATTCTTGGTATTATAATAGTTGCGCTTTAGAGAACTTTTTTTAAACTTCAATAAAGAAAAATAGAAGAGACTATTGATGTTTTAATATAAAATGAATTGAGCAAACAATTAAGAATTTTTGATTAAACAATTTGGCAACTTATCTTCATCAACTTGAGTGGCTATTAAATTACATACAATTACTCTGCTTTAGTACTCAGGATGCAATCTACATTTAATAGTTGCTGAGCAGTCTTCTGATGTCTAAACTATTTCTAGACACAAAATGGATTTTGTAATAAAAGTAGAATTAAAGAAAATAGGGGACTAATAAGAAGCTATTGATTTTTATTTGCTTTACTTTGTACCATCTGCGTGCCACAGAGTTTGCAAATGGCATAGTAAGCAAGTACACATATAGACCAGAAATGTGCCCCCACCACCACCACCAAAAAAACCCTCCAGCAACCTGAGAAAATACTCAAGTAGAATAGCAGTTAGGTAGATATTTTGCTGCTGTTCTCACACAGCAGAAACTCTTCTGAATGGTACATTAATAGTTTTTTCTTTAGTAAATTTATGGACTGATTCTCACTTCCACTTCAGCTCCTTTACATCACTGTGGTAGCAAAAAGGTCCTATAAAAGTGGCAGCAACAGCCCCCAGGGAATATCCCTTCAGAAAGGGATTCCCTAGGCAGCAAAGAGCTGCGTCAGTGGTGCTACCCTGCCACCCAATGTCAGCCCATGCATACGGGAGTGCCAGAGTGGGGCAAGAAGCAGTGGCATAGCCAGGTTCTAACACCAGGGGGAGCGAACACATAAAAAAAGGTGCCACCCGACCCGACCTGGGTGAAAGAACCCAGGCCAGCAGCAGGACCCCTGTTGACAGGAGCCCGTGGGGGGGGAATCCTAGAGTGGCGGCTGGCTGAGCCGCTCAGCCCGCCCCGCTCTGGGATTCCCCCCGCGGGCTCCTCCAAGCTGGGGTCTCTCAGCCCACTGCCAGCCTGGGTTCTTTCACCCAGGCCAGCAGCGAGCTCTTGGTGCGGGCAGCGGGGGATGTCGCTCCACCTCCGTCCACTCCGTCTCCACCCTTTCAAAAATTAAAAAGGCGCCACCTTTGGAAAATGTGCTCAGGGGGAGCGGCCGCTCCCCCTGCTCCCCCCCCAGCTACGCTACTGGCAAGAAGGAGATGCAGTAGAGTGCAGTGCATTCTAGCTATTCTAGGCTGGCGAATGGCTACAGGGCTGTTGTGGCCAAAGTGTAAGTTGGAGCCACCCTGAGGATGATCTAACTTTTGCTGAGGACCAAACATGGGAGGCACAAGAGGTCATAAAGCTACCTTTGCCTCTCTTCCATTGCTGGGCACTTACAACAAAATAATTTAAACTGATAGAAGAAAGCCTGGATGGAGGGGAAGGGAATGACAAGTTTATTAAAAAATACATCTTCCAAATAGCATTTTGGTAGCGGAACCTGAAACACTCAGCGACCTGCAGTACTAAGGTTATATGTGCCGTGCTACAATAGCCACATCCTTGTAATTCCAACATCAGATCCCCCAAGTATTTGTGACTGGAGAAGAGATTCCAGTAATGCTCAGCATCAGCCACTTTGGAAGAAGAAGAAGAACTACCCATCCTGCCATTCCCAGTACTGCTGGTGCTGGAGAGTCCATGATGGCCTACAGGAAAGATATTTTATGGCCCTGAGAGAGATATATAAGGGCAAAACTCTCACAGTATCTCCTGCTGTGCTGTGATAAAGGTGCAAAAGGTACATGCAGTGGCCATAGCAATAAGTTTAACTCTCTGAAGTAGAATGAGAAAGGGCCCTGGCAGCTCTGTCCCATCACTGTCAACTCACTAGGCTCCTGAATACAACACATGGAGCAACTACTTCTTCCACTGCAGCCTCCCACACAACCCCTGTGGTGACAGATAGTTGAAGATCAGCACCCCATACTGGTTTCAGGCTGCCAGAGGAAAGTTTCCAATCCTCCGCCTCCTGGTGCTGCTACTTGCACAAGTGAGCAATGAAGGGGCATGTATCGGCAAGGACAGGCAGAACTTTGACTCCATCCCCAGCATCCCAGACAGTGCTAGTGAGCTAGCAGCATGAAGGAAGCATTCGACACCTGGTAAACAGATTACTTCCCCCCTAGACCAGGCAGGGACCCTGGAACTCACCTATGTGAGTGAATTGTCACAATTCATTCCTGAGGAAGCACAGCTACGTACTGCTCTCTACTCAGGACAGAGGGCAAACCTGCAATAAAGTCCTTAATTATTTCATATTTTCACAAACCCTTTTTTCATGAAACTAAAGTTACTTGCAGAACTATTAACTTCTTGTTTCCTAACCTTTCTTTTATTTTGTAACTTTTAAAAAGGAAATACACCACATGCAAGTGAAATAGCAATTAAACAACATTAATGCATTCAGCCTCAACTAGTATCTTTCAAATTAAGTAAATCAAGCCTAAGTAATGCTAATAGAATAGAACATAAACCCTGGCTGGTGAGTGAAATTGTGTGTTCCTGTACAGCCAACGTCAAGGCAGGTTCTTGGAGCCCTGCCAATAAATAGTGTTGAGCCTGTTTCTCTGTGTATGTCTCATGAATTTATTGCCCTCAAGATTGTACAGTAAAATGTAACATGGAGATTATGAAGGCAAAGAGGAAATTTTAGGAGCAAGTAGTCAAAGATCTCAAGACAAATTAATTCTCTAAGTACACAGTAAGCAAGAAACCTACACGTTAGTCCAAATGTCCACTAATCTACCACAATGTAAAGAGAATAGTTTAAAAAAAAAGAAAAGGCAAATGAATACATTATTTTCATGATTCATCACCTGACGATACCAATCCCAAGGTTAATCTCTGCAGATAACACAGGTGAGGCACTCGCAGGGTTATCAAAGAAAAAAGTTGATAAGAAAAAGTTATCAGAGAAAATAGTGATGGAATAGCTCATTTCTGTTCCCTTCATTACTAGGACTTTCCCACCCTGCCTTGCTAAATGCTTTGAGTTTTGCCTCCCAGCATGTTATTTGGCAGCATTTTTTCCTCCTGCAGTTTACAAACAAAACATTCTTGAAATTTTCCTCCACACTGAGTTTCTGATAACACGTGTGTCATTTTCTATCCAGAAATTTCCTTTGGCATGCCACAATGCCACTTTTATGAAGTTTAGACGAAACATTGAGGAAGAGTTGAATTGGTGGTTTTGGAAGTTAATAAATTCCTCATGCTATCACCATCTGCATCAACGACTCTGTATAGCTGTATTTATAACTCTAGGCGCTGATCCTAGAAGATTTTGCTCAGCATAACACATATGCTTTTTGCTGATATTCAGTATATTTTACCTGTATCTAACTTTTAAAATATCTTGTGCACTGGCCCTATAACTTTCACCTCCCTCCTGCCACTCATTTGTAATATTATTTCTCCCTGTATGAATTATTATAAATATTTAACAGTAAAGTTTCCAGTGTCACATTTGTTGTAACCTATTTGTCCACTCAGCAACTGTACCTTCACCTCTCTACCACACCCATGAAACAGCTTTTCAATGTAAAACACTTTATTTGTGGGTCTTGAGAAAGACTTTCATTATAAAAACAGCTACATGGGACTTGAGACACAGGAAAACCTCCATCAAATGAAGCAAGAAACGCCAGTAGCTCCAGAAGACCGACCACCACTGCATACTGTTCTTATAGCAGCCGATAGGGTTATGGCACTGAGCAAATACCTATGGATATTTAGCTCACAAACATTTTGAAATATTCATTAACATATGTTCAGTGCAGTTCTCAGTGTAGCATAGGCTACCACCTTCTCTGAAAGGCTTGGGGGTGAGGTTTGAAGTCTTGGGAGAGGAATGTGGGTATTTGGTCTACTGCCTGCAAACCTATGTCTGTAGCAGCTTCAACTTCACCATTCGGATAAATGTCATGTTCAACAGCAACAAAGTAGAACTTCAGTTGCACAAGTAACTGATATAACTAGGGGTACAGATTAATGGGGGAGCCAGCTTTATGGGTAAGTGAACTTTTGTGTGCTGCAGTCTTTGCACACAGGGCCTGGTCTAAAGCCCACTGAAGTAAATGGAAAGACTCTCATGGACTTCAATTGACTTTAGATCAGGCCCATAAAGGGGAAAATTGTGGCATGTGTCACTTTGGTAGAGCAGTACAGAGGTGCACCTCCCCCAATGGACACTCTTGGCAGCTTTGTGCCCAGCTTCACTAGCTGGTAGGAAAGAAGCAGGAGCAGGACCAAGGCCGTGCACTCTCACCCGCTCCCTGCACAGGAAGGTCAGAGCCTCTGTTGGCACTAACCTCAGACAGCGAGTAATGAGATCCCCTAGCCTATACCTGCAGGACTATTCAGTTTTAAAATGTTGACACCTTGAATGCCTTATCTCCGAGACAGAAAGAAAAGAAATAAGAATGGTGGGGGAAATGGACATGAGAAGAAGGGGGCGGAATAGGGTGATATGCAGAAGGGGTGAAAATGGGAGATGCTGGCATTAGGAGGAGGAGGGAATGTGGGTACACAGTGTCCTTGGCAGGAAGGAGAATAGGAGACATGGAGGAAGTGAGGTGATACACTAAGACCCTAGCCTAAGGGAGGGAGCTAGGGTTTGCAGAGAGTCCTTGAAATAGAGGGAGATGGAATGTGGCATGCAAGGAGCTCGTGATAGGGTTGGGGGGGGGAGTGAAAGGGTACACGGACCCCCTGCTGTGTGCAATATGCTCTGCCTACAGAAGAAAAGGGTACAACCCACCAGTTATATTTTTATTTTATATTATAAATAAAATATAAAATAAATTTCTATATGAAAAGGTTTTTTTAAATGAAAAACAGAAATATTCCATTCCAACAGGGCCACGTCCTTTATTGCAATACTGTGTTTTCATTTACTTTCACAACAAAATTTCATCTTAATTGACACCATTCCACCAAACATTTCAATTTCAACAAATCAGCATTTCCTGACATAAAATCGTTACATCAGAAAATTTTTGGCCTGCTCTGCTAGCCATATTCTCCTGGGTGAGACCAGTTTAAAGTTTGCTTTCCTCACCCATTAAAGCACGAAAGTAAAACCCAAATGAAAAAAGAACTGCTGCTAGTCATATAAAGCAAAATTCTTTGCAGCCCCTGAATGGATGAATAAGAGGCAAGGACAGGGGCTGACCAGAATCTTGCCCAGGAGTGTGATCCCTTAATCCTGGTTAGCAACCCCTGTGGGTACTAAATATGAAAAGGAATCAAGTGACAACAGGTCCATGCCCCCACTCTGCACTTGGCTAGAAGAACTGGCTGGGTATGGAGCACAGAGTGGCAGAGCTACTGATCCAGTGCAGGCTGACTAGGAACATCCAGTAGGAATTTTGGCTGATCAGATTTCATCTTGAATGTTCCAAAATAATGCTCACCCTCAGCATCCCTTCTAGCACAGCAGAGGGGACCCGAGGCAGAATCTTGCCTAGGATTGTTTCAGCATGACTGGAAAATCTGTTTGATCCCTCCTTAAAGTAAGTTAGACACAAAGGAAATGCACCCAGATAAAGAAAACTCACCTCCCATGAGGAACCATTAGACCACATCACCACAGATGAGAAATGAGCCATTTTTTAAGACCAGTTGAACAATCTGCACATTTTCACAGTAGATCAGCGTAAAGTTATTTGGCACAAGCTGTTTCTTTAATTGTGATATATTGAGGGGAATTCACAGTGCTTAGTGACCCTCAAACACCTCCTTCCGCCTGGATAGGGTAGTGCTGTGATCTAGGTACATAGTTGTTGTATACATAACATAGGGATACTGGTTGACTGAAGACCTACTGAAGGGTTTTATTTTCTTATACTGTATTTATCTATCAGTATTTCTTTGTGCAAACCTGAAGCCTATAAAAGCTGCACAGGAATTTTTATTAGTTTTAAAACATTCAGCTTTGTCCCCAGAGTCATTTTGACCAGTGATGTATCCTTATGCCTGTGAAGCAATGAAACAAGGAATGCAATCGTACCACTTTATAAGTAGAATGGCTCCACAGCCTCCAAATTAGGTTAATAAATATCAACATTAATTTATATATCCTAATTATCCAAACACGAATACTGCAAACACTTGGATAATGTGGTAAACAGGTTAATTGTTTTCATTTCTTTTGTACTCTGAAAACTGCCTAGTAAAATCAGAGGAGATAGATATAGCTTACTGAGAAAAATAAGGTTCTTCTAAAGGTGCCCTTGCTCCTCCTCCCTCCCAAAAAAACCAGCTACATAATAAAATGTTTTTGACTCCAAAATTCAGATACTTGTGAACATTCTGAACAGGAGCAAGGCAGTCTCAAGGGATTAGCATGATTTAAACCAGCCCAGGGGAAGATACTGTATATTTCAAGAGCAATCAAAATTGCACTCATTCTCAACAAGGCTAGCTGGAAAAGTCTCTTCATTCATGTATTGTGAGTATAGTCAGATATGAAGTCTTGTGTGGAGGAAGGTGTTCCCGATCTCCATATATGTTAATTGTGGACATTAGGAAGTGGTCAGAGAATACCATTAGTGTCATATCAAACATGAATAGCTCTCTCTCTCTCTCTCTCTCTCTCTCTCTCTCTCAGAAAGCACAGATGAAGGTCTTGGGCAGAGAATTAGGAATGGATATAAAAAAAATTACTGGAGTCTATGTAAAAAACCCTGCATGTTTATATCTGTCCCTGACCATCTTCATGTTTTTATTTATATATACATATAAACACCCATGGGATCACAACATTTTACTGTAGCCAAGCCAGCAATTATTGTTGTTCTTTAGAAATTATAAATCTGAGGTGCAGAGAGAAAGAATCACTTTCATTCATTATTTCCATCTTCAGTTAATTTCACTTAGAAGAAATCAGGTATTACTATGAATCCTTCCAGATCATGAAATGCATTCTCAGTTTTATTTAAAATGTTACACTTTAAACACCTTCCAGATTCTGATCTTAGTTACATGGTGTAAATCCATTATAGTGAATGGAGTTACCCTTGATTTACACCAATACGATTGAGATCAGAATCGGGTGCTATAGCTCCTATGGGCCTTAAAGGTATAATGAATAATTTTCAGTGTGTCGTGGTGGAATTGATCATATATAACTCTCATTCACATTCATAGAGTTGCATAGCTAAATCTACAGGTACCACACTGAATAGCTTTTCCCCAGCTGCTGTTAGTTTCTGCCTCACCCCAATTCCCACCCTCTCCTTGATTTTATTGAATCTAAATTTAATAAGGAATAATAAAATACATTTTAAACAGATTATATTTTCCTTTTTTAGAGATGTTGTTGTTGTTGGCGTCCGTTAGTCTCGAGAGACGATGGATATGCACCCATGGGGAATGTTTAGTTGATGGTTGTGCAGCATCTGTTGTGGCTGTGGAGCCCCACATGAGAGTGGCAGTCTCGATTGCATTTGCTGCATTTGAAGGCGGTGTCAGCTGTGGGTTGGAGCCGCTGCTTCCTTTTTCGTTGAACCCGCTTTTCCTCGGCAAGCTGCCGCAGCTTGTCTTCACCAGTTTTCAATCCAGTGGTCAGAGCGTGTCTCCATCTGCATCTGTCCTGGGCGAGCTCTTCCCAGCTGTTGATGTCAATTTGAACAGTCTTCAGGTCCCTCTTACAAACATCCTTGAAGCGAAGGTGGGGCCATCCTGTAGCTCTGTTTCCGGAGGCAAGTTCGGCATACAACAGGTCTTTGGGGATCCGTCCATCTTCCATGCGACTTAGATGGCCAAGCCACCTGAGGCGGCGCTGACAGAGGAGAGTGAACATGCTGGAGATCTTGGCACGTTCCAGCACCTCGTTGTTCGTTATTCGATCACTCCAAGTGATCCTGAGTATGCGACGGAGGCAGCACATGTGGAAGGTGTTCAGTCTCTTTTCTTGCGAAGCGTAGAGGGTCCAAGTTTCGCTGGCATAGAGAAGAGTGTTTAACACACATGCACGGTACACAGCGACCTTTGTGTTGATGGTCAGCATGTTGTTGTTCCATACGCTCTGTGACAATCTGGCCAAAATTGTGAAGGCCTTGCTGATTCTACGGTTGATCTCAGGATCCAGTGAGAGGTTGTCCGTGATGGTAGATCCAAGGTAGGTGAACTGACTGACCACCTCTAGCACATAGTCATTGATGGCAATACTTGGATGTTCTGCATCCTGGGCCATAACTTTGGTCTTCTGAAGACTGATTGTCAACCTGAACTCTTCGCAAGCTCTGGAAAAGTGGTCAATCAGATGCTGAAGATCGGTTTCTGTGTGGGTGGCCAGGGCAGCGTCGTCTGCAAACAGCATGTCTCTGATTGTTGCCTCCCGTACCTTGTTTTTGGCCTTTAGAGATATTCCCCCCTCTATTCACTATGCACTCCCTCTGTCTGGATCACACACGCACACAACAACCCACACACTTGAACAGCAGGTGGAAAACAGTAAGTGCTGCTAGTGACATACTTTAGGAACGGCATACAGATAAATAGATTGTTTAGGCCTGATTTTATACTATTAAACTGGTGCTGCATATGAATATGCAAAATAAATAAAGTGCAGACTTTTTTTAAAAAAAACACGCACACAATAAAGGTTTTAGTTCACAAGTGTAGCTGGAAAATTGTGTTAATGAAGGCACACAAGTTTTATGAATTAAACCCTATATATTCTCAAAGCTTCTACACTGAAATTATTGCCTAACTAATCACATAACAAACTATTTAATAAGATCTCATTTAGGACACATCCCCAGGTGGCCATGTTCCACTGTATAAGAATCTTTTAATGGTTTCCATATTAAAACATTTGAATTATTCTTGGAGTTAAGCTTATTGGTTCATTATGAAATATAATTACTCTTGGGGAAGAAAAATAGTTTGGTTCCAAGACATTTAAGGACTTTTTTTTAATTATTATTTTCCCTCCATTAAACCTGTTTTCTGATCTACTGTTTTTCCTTCAATAAGAGCTGATATTTTACATTGTGTGAGCCTAAGCAGATTTTTCAGCATGACAAATCCAGACACCATAAAACAGAAGTGGAAGTAGTTTGACAACATGTGAAGTAATTTATTAGCCTATTTGTAATTAGATGTAAGCTCCTGAAGGCAGGGACCTTGCCTTAGTTTACTTCTGAATTTTAAAATAATTTAAAAAACATTATAAAATAAGAATAAAAAATTAATGAGGGCATCACTGCTCTCTGCTGTATAGACTGTCAAGAGATAGTAATGATGTCACCCTCTAGTGGCTTTGCATTCAAGGATTTATACATACAGTATTGAGACAGCTAGGAGAGAGTCTCCTTTAGCTTGTACGGTATAAGCTTATTTTCTGTAGCAGGTGGTCTTTGTTTCAATTCTCTATGCTGCATGTTTGTAGTTAAAATAGTTACTAAAGGGTCTGTATATACACAGCAAGATTTACCTGATACACTCAAAGGCCCTAGGTATGTCTACACTGCAGCTCAGGTAGACAGCTCTCAGCCCCAATAGACAGATTTGTGCTAGCGGAGCTGAAACTAGTGCGCTAAAAATAGCAGTGGGGACATTGCAGCTCTGGGACAGCTCCAGATTTGAAGCCTGCAAGACGTCCTAGGTCTGAGCTCAGATAACTAGCCCAAGTCTCTGCCAGGGCCACAACATCCGCACTGCTGTTTTTAGAGCTAGCACAAGTCGGTCTAACTGGGCTGGGAGGCCCACTCCCAGCTGCTGTGTAGACATACCTAGGGCCCTATTGAATTCATGGCCATGAAAAATGTGTCACAGACCGTTAAATCAGACCTCCATGGTGAAATCTAGCTATTGGAGGGTAGGGGAAGAGCTGGGGTGCCCCAGCCAGGGGCTCCTACCAGGCCCTCGGCTCCAGCTGCTAGTCCACTCCAGGCTGGGGAGGGATGTGACTTATTCTTCTCCTGCACAGCCGCTCTGGAGGGGAGATCAGACCCACCCCCAGGTACCTACCCCAGCTTCCTGCAGCACAGGATGTTGCCAAAGGTGGGTCTGATCTCCCTGTGCTGCTGGGAGCACTCCAGCCAGGGGCTCCTAGTGGCTAGTCCCAACCAGGCTGGGGAGGGATGGGACTTACTCTTCCCCTGCATGGCTACTCTTAGGATGACATCAGACCCACCTCTGGGTACATACC
This sequence comes from Macrochelys suwanniensis, assembly GCA_033296515.1. Lineage (NCBI taxonomy): Eukaryota > Metazoa > Chordata > Testudines > Chelydridae > Macrochelys > Macrochelys suwanniensis. The sequence continues at coordinate 48,513,358 of CM065780.1, forward strand.
CTGTCCTGCTGGGAGCACCCCGGGGGAGATCAGACCCTCTGAAGGCAGTGCAGAAGTGAGGGTGGCAATCCCGCAATCCCCCTACAACAGCTTTGCGAGCTCCCCACAACTGCATTTTGGGTCGGACCTCCAAGGTTACAACACCATGAAATTTCAGATGTAAACATATGAAAACGTGAAATTGACTAATTTTCAAATCCTATGGCTGTGAAATTGACCAGAATGGACTGTGAATTTGGTGGGACCCTAGACATACCCTAAAAGTCCACAGCAATTTTTGATATTTTCATATCTGTGCTAATATTTGCTACATTAAGGTTCTCTGGCAGTCCCAAAAATACTCCTTGCTATGTCAATACCATCAATTACTGTAGAGTATAAGAAGAACATCGTTCACCTGGGCCCAGACCAAATCTTCAGATCTAAATTTCAAATCTGAATTTCCTGGGTGAAATCTTGGCTCTTTGAAGTCTGTAGGAGTTTTACCATTGACTCTACTGCAGCCAGAATTTCACCCCATGTCTCTATCAAGGGCAGAGCTAAAAAGCCTGGTTCCAAATATTCCTGAATATTCCCATGTCAAAATCCAGAGCCAAACTTTGCCAAAGCCCAACATTTTTCAGATTCAGTGTTTGGATTCAGCCTATTGTAGATAGGTTTAAATTGAGATTCAAGAAATTGAGATTCAAGCCTAGATCTGGAGCTGGTATTTGCAGTTGTGGAAGTTATCCCAGGGGTAGAAGACCTGACAAGAAGAGCTTAATAGAGGTATCTATGCAGTCTGTGTATTTCTATGCAAACAGACCTTTACTGAGGGTATTCTCCAGAGCTCTCCAGAAAGATCCAGTGCAGGCAGAAATAAGAACTTTTCATGTGGTTTAATTAAAATATATTTGAATGTGTTTCCAAATGTGCGTACTACAATGTAGTCTAAAGGATTTATATGAAAATGTTCAGATATACTTTCCAATAGGTCTGTGGTGGGGTGTTGACCCCACCTTAGCTTGGAAAGAGTTAAGAAGGCTGAGATGAGGCCAATTAACCAGGGAGGCCACATCTGAGGGGAATTAGGTGGCCTAAGCAACCCCTGAATGATGATGGAGCCCAGCTGAGAAGGAACAAATCAGACTGGTATAAAGCCAGGAAGTTGGCAGCAGAAAAGGGCTGCAGCAAGGGTGTGTGTAGTCACTTTCTGGGCATTAGAGAGAGAGAAAGTTGTCAAACCTAGGGGTCTAGGCCCTGAAGGAAGAGTTTACCAATAAGGGTGGTGGAACAGAACCCTGAGAGAGGTGGAGCAGGAAAAGGCTCAGGGAAATGGCAGAAAGGTGGGACTTTGCAGACCTTGGCTGCTGATTAGAGGGTCTCTGAACTGCAACCTGGAGTAGAGGGTGACCCTGGGTTCCTCTACCAGCCACTGGGGAAGTGGCATAGTCAGGACAGTGCATTTGAGGATAGCCTGGGATGGTTTGTCCTGTGAGACTTTGAGACTCCAGTAGTGGGAAAACACAATGAGCTGGCCAGAAGGCCAGGCCACAAAGACAGAGCACCGTGAATTGCATAGGGAGAAAGAGAGGCTACAGGATGTGTGAATGAGCCATGGAAGGGGGTGTAGGACTTGAATGATGCTAATTCCCAGAGCAGCCAGGAGGAGGTGCCCTAGCAGTGCATATACCCTGTGACAATGCCTGTTCCTATAGTTCTGAAAACAGCCCTGGTTTGGTTGCATCTTAGGCTACATCCACACTACCCGCCCGATTCGGCGGGTAGTGATCGATGTTCTGGGATCGATTTATTGCGTCTCGTCTAGACACGATAAATTGATCCCAGAGCCGCTCCCCGTCGACTCCGGAACTCCAGCTCCGCGCAAGGAGTAAGCAGAGTCGACGGGGGAGCCTGCCTGCTGCGGTGTGGACCAGCGGTAAGTACTTTTTAAATCGATCTAAGACATTCGACTTCAGCTACGTTATTCACGTAGCTGAAGTTGCGTATCTTAGATCGATCCCCGCCCCCCCTAGTGTGGACCAGCCCTTACATTCATTTTTTAGTAGGTGTAAATAATAGACAAGGTGCCAGGCAGAATCAGTCCTTTTATGCCCTGAATTCTTGCCTACCTACTTCTAGTAATCTACCACTCCTACCTGATAAATTAGTGGTGGCATAATCCCAATGTGAGTTACCGCATAAATTCCATGCAACTGACACTCTAGGGTTTTCAGAGCTGTCCCTACAAAGAATTACAAATTAAAATCTCCTTATCCAACAAGCTTAATAAGACTTTTTTTTCCTTCTTGAGTGCCTATAATTCCCTGTAATGGAGATAGGTGACCTCTATTAGAAAGAGCTTGGAAGCTTTGCTCTAAGGGTTTCTTATGGAGAGGATATCTCCTTGGCTCATAATATTAGAACATTCCCAAACACAAATGACCCAAATCAAATTTAGTTTAGTTTCCAGTGGACTGTAACTCATTTCATTGCTGGAAGGTTCTGAATTTTTAAGCAGCTTGCCGCCCTCGGATTGGGTTATTTTGCTACTCAAACAGTCCTGGAAATGCCATATTAAAAATGAACAGTGTGAATATTGCTATTGGAACATATTACTTTTTAAAGATTTTGTAATTTAAAATATTAAATACTACCTTTTTTTAATACCATGCTGGAATGACATTTGTCCCAAACAGCTTAACCATCTTGATAACTGATCTTGCCCTCAGTTATGATTCCTAGGCCTTCAGCATGATATACATAACTCACATCACTGTCAGTTACCAAAAGGTAACACCTACAGCAATGGGGAGTATTGCTGAATACATTTCCAAGAACTTCAGCTCTTACTGTCAGCTTATTTCTAACACTAGCTATGGGTACAGCGTCAAGCCAATTGCAACCAAACAAACTGTAGAGAGTCGAGTTTAAATGATACCATCAGCTCCATGGGTCATATATTGTATATGTGGATTAACTGAACAATTTTGAGGATGAAACATCTAATTGGGGATCCACAAGATGATTTTTGACTCCACATAGTGACACTAAGGTCACTTAATCACAGAAATTTTGATCTGGGGGCAAATCTGTAGTTGGTATTTGGGGAGGGAAAAGGCAATGTTGTGGAGTCTGTGGCTAACAATAGATGGGTCCAAAGAAGGATGGTGTATGGCTGGATCTGTGGGCAATATGTGGCAGATGGGTGGGCAGGTAGGTTTTGAGCATTTGTAAATCTCACTGGAAATGTACATGATCTGGGGTAGATAAGTGCTGGGCAAGGATAGAAGGGTAGAGCTGAGGTTGCTTTTTATAACATGCAATATGATATTTTACACAGGTATGTTGATTTTAGAGATTGTAAATTGTGAGTGAATTTGAATATTTAACTATCTTTCCTTACCAGTCATTTCCAAACTTTTAAAGACTTAATTTTTTGTTTAACTGTAATGTCTCTTGGTATACAAACATTGTAGCAACTTTAACTTTTAGTTTATTTCAGATCATTGGATGCAAGTTGCTATTTAAGCGCAAAATATTATTAATATGCAAAACTACCCATCTGAGTATTGTATTATAGCTACTCAGACAGATAAGTAGCTAAATATTGGGAATAGGAGCCCAAAACACATTCAGATCTCCACAGATTCTTCAAAAACTTTGCAGAAAAATCTCCAAGACTTTGCTAAAATCTTTTATGGTGCATATTCTCTTTTGTGATCACTTTAACTCTAACTCTTTTTTTCTAATGGCATTTCTCATAAATGCCATCCCACTTACAGGAATATACATGTTTTAACTTTAGTTCCTGGCTTTACAGCTTGCTTATAAATAGTAACTTCTCAACTACCAATGCACTAAAACATTTGTTAAATCAGGGTTAATATTTTTCAATGCCTTCTTTTCCTCAAAGTTTGTTTTGTTACTTACTCATTTTAGACATGATTTTTTTGTTATGGGGCTTCATTGTGCTGTCCAATTATCAATTCCTTAAATGTCCTTCCACTATTACATTTACAATGGAACACGTTTCGTGGGCTTCATTGTGACTTCTAATACTGTAAATTGATATTAATCCCATTATTAAGTGCTATACCATATAAACCTCAGGGTATTAAACTGAAATGAATATATAAGTTATGCTACTTCTTAGCAAAATTTATTGTAAAAGTAAATCATTGATATCAGCTGCAAGAGCAAGTTATTCATCTCACTAAAACCTTTAGAAAACATACAATTTTGACTTGCCGCCTAAACCTCTAGCTTTTTTCCAGCCATTTGCATTTCACATGAATTCAAGCATAAAAGGCTCAAGCTAATGTTCTCTCTACTTTGATGTTTTCTAATTAAATTATTCATAGTTCTCTTACTCTTGTAGCTTTTGTTTCTTTTCTTTCCAGAACTAGCGCTTTTTGCCCATATTGTAAAGTAATTGGAAAATATAAAATAATAGTCAGTGCCCCATTGAACAAGAAAAGCCATCCAACAAGAGTTCTTGAAACTCTCATTACAAACAAACATGTTGCATTCAACTGGAAGAGTTATTTTTTATCTAAAGCTAATGACCCTGGGTCAAATTCAGCAGTGATGTAAATGGTAGCATAAGGTACACTTTGTGTATGTTGGGGAATAAGGACACTGCACACTAGCATTTTGATCATAGTCACTGGGGACTAAATTCCACAGGAATGTGAAGCAGGTCCACTACAGGAGCACCTCAATGGAGTAGCAATCAGGAGCAAGGTACAAAGTGTGGAGGAGGAGGCAGGAACAGTAGGTTGGACACAAGGTGGGAGAGGTCAGTACTGGCCATATGGACCCTTCAGAAATCTACCACAAACTCAACTGCCTCTGGTCCTCCTCTCATCTAAAAACAGTTGATCTAAAATGCCCAAGACACCCTCCACATCTCCCCCTCAGCCAAATAGCCATGTTCCCTCCACAAACCCTCACCAACAATTCAGTCAGCTGAGTTTCATTTTTAAAATGTTGAAATGAAACATCTCCATTTTTTCCTGAATCTTTTGTTTCCAACCAAACCAATTTAGAGAAATCAGAACAAATTTGCAAAAAAAAGGTTTGGTGTTGCCAAAAAAGTTAGTTGAAAAATGTCACCCTAGTTCAGTGCTGAGCACTTGCTGTCTCTCTGGATACTACTACGATAGTAGACAGAGGGAATGCAGATGCTGCTAAGATGTGTAACCATAGACTAGACAGAAACAGAGCGTTTTCTTCACACCACCTACCCAAGGACAGAGTCCCAGAACCATGGGATGGGAACTCACATGATATGCATGCTGAGTGCTGTTTTGGCTGACAGAGGGTGCAAAAGAAGTGAGTGATCCAGCCAGATGTAGCAGGGAATCCAGACTTCAGCCCAGAAGTGCTCAGCCTCAGTTTGTGAGGGAAGAGCTCAGTGGGGTCTGAGACAGAGGGTCAAAAAATAAGCAGTTTCTCAGAAGAATACAGAGGACACTTTACAAGAAGAAAGGAACAAAGGAAAACTGTATTTGCAAGAACCTGGTATGAAGAACTAAGAGGTGGAAGAGATGTTTTTGTCACCTGACCAGGTTATGATCTCGGACCCCAGGGAAACATTGGATTTGAATATCACTGGTGACAGTCTGAAAACAATGGGTTGTACAAGGGAAGCTAACATGATTTGTCCTGCAGAACACGTCTAATTGATGATGTTGGATAAGATGGCAAGAACCCAGGTTGATTGTCAGAACCCAAGATGAGTTTGAGGGATTAATTCAGGCATCGGCAACCTTTGGCCCCTGGCGGGCCGGGCTGGGTTGTTTACTTGCCACGTCCGCAGGTTCGGCCGATCGTGGCTCCCACTGGCCGCGGTTCGCCATCCCAGGCCAATGGGGGCTACTGGAAGCGGCGGCCAGCACATCCCTCGGCCTGTGCCACTTCCCGCAGCTCCCATTGGCCTGGAACAGCAAACCACGGCCAGTGGGAGCCTTGATCGGCCGAACCTGCGGACACGGCAAGTAAACAAACCGGCCCGGCCCGCCAGGGGGCTTACCCTGGCAAGCCACTTGCCAAAGGTTACTGATGCCTAGACTAACTGTTTGGAAACCCCACATTTTTACTTGCAAACTATGCACATTTGATATACAAGCAGTGAGATACCACCCACAATGATCATGGAACCTCACAATGTCATTTTTACAAAAATCATATTTTAGAGTAGAACCAGACTTTAAACATCTCAGGGTAATCTACAGCTCAAAAGGTGCCTTTATTATCTTTGCTCTTAAGCAGTTACGGTACAATAGGACTTCTAAAGATAGCCCAACACATCATCTTCAGCAGCCCAGGGCAGCCTAAAGCAATTCAAAGACAGTCCAACATTTTAAAGTGCTTTTTGCTTTTAAGGCATTGTAAACTTGAATATAAAATATCCTCTCTCATATTTTAACAAGCAGTGACACAGTTAACAACACTGACTAAGATTAATCTAAGAATAATCACTAGCATCTGAATTAGCACCCACTAAAACGGATGGGGCAATGTACACCTACAGCTGTTATTTCAGGCTCTCTGCAAACTCAATCAGGCAATCATGTCATTTTTGAAAGCTTTCTAAGCAACCATAACAGCTAGAGGCAATTTTTTCAGAAGTGACTCAGAAACCTAAATCTCATTTTCAAAAGTGACTTAGGGCAAGATTTCAATGGGAGTTAGATGCCTAGACACTTCTGAAAAATCACACTAGGTTCCTTTCTGCATCTCTAGACACCTAAATACCAAATCTGGCTTTTAGGCACATAAGAGCATAAATCTCAACAAACCCAGGATCTGCCAAACAAGGCGGAGATGAGCACTTCATAGTCAAGAACCCCTCACTGCTGGTGCCCTGCCACTAGCCTGCTCCAGTTTAGTTGGCTCAAGTGCCTGGGCAGATTGCAACTGCCACAGTATGGAATGGGGAGAGTGTCACGGTGCATCAGTGGGTCACAGATGAGGATACCAATTTCAGGACAAACTACTGAGAAAGAGGTCAGACTCACCCCAAATTGGTGGTTATTCTAGCATTAGATTATACCAAGGTAGTAACAAAAGTAACACTACACTGGTTAACCAGAAGTCAAAAATGCAGTCTTCCAAGGCATTCCAGCTCTTGTCTCACCACCCAGACACAGGACTTTAAATCAATTTAATCAAATATAGGGTCCTGCTAATCCCAAGAGATTACCCAGTGATCATACTGATGCCAATTCTTTAGTAACTAAAAACTAAAGGTTTGATAATAAAAGAAAAGGAGATAGTTAATAATGGTTAATAGACCATGTACATACAAATAATTGCAAAGTCCTTATATCAGGTTTGTAGCAGTGACGGAATAGACTGCTGGCTTGCAAAAGTCTCTCTGGTAACTTCCAAAAGATTAGAAGGTCCTCAGTCCATAGTGCAAAATGCTCCTTTTAGTTGTAAATCCACAGTCCAGAGAATCAGGGAAGGAAAAAGGAGATATCCCATGGGTCTTTTATAGCCTTTGCCGTGTGCCTGGAAATGTATGGTCTCTGTGGAAAGTTACTGGCCTAAAATGGAGCCCAGTGTCACATGAACATATCACATGTCCTTACATGGCTTGACTCACAGGGAGTAGCCACCCATTGCCTATATTCTTGCTGAGGCAGCCACAGGAAGAGCTATCTGGGCAGAATGAGTTTCTTCTATGGCCCATTGTGAGAGCTAAGTGTCCTTGCTGGGCCATCAATACATAGCTGTCTGATCTTAATGTAAATTTTATCGGGTGGGTGTTACCCAGGAATTAAGACTTATGTATGTTGCCAGTTACATAACTACTATTCATAACGTCAGATACAAAAAGTGACACATGCATATAAACAAGATAATCATACTTAGCAAATCATAACTTTTCCATTGACACCTCACGTGACATACTTCACACAAGATTTGTTTTGATTGTTTAACAGTAGCAATATCAATGCTATAAATGGGCATATTCGATCATACAGTATGACAGAGAGTCTGGAATGTGACATGTTAAATAAAAAGCTCAACTGGTATTTTTGTAGCTGCTGAGTATGGGCTCAATCCTGCCAGGTACTAAGCACTACCAGTGACACACCGATTGCAAGAGTGCTTAGCACCTCACAAGAGGCATTGAATAGCTGGCATGTTCAAGCCCCAACATGAGGAGACTAAAATACCAAAGTTCTATAAATCTGTTATACATTGTTCACAATGTATCTAATTTTAATTTGATCCACAGTTACTTGTGTGACAGTTGTTTATTTATTAGATTAATGTGGAATGTTGTTTATTTCACTTTAAACTGATGTTACAACTGCCTTCCTGTGATAATGATGGTAATTGGCATAAAGGGCTGCATGTGTATATTTGTTTGCTTGTTTCAAACAAAGTCAGTCTTCTGTTTGTTTAACGGTCAGGATTCAATGTAGTTCCACAATGTTACTGTCTGTCAGAGTTAATAAAAGGTAGATAAACCTGTCAAAGTATCTGCAGTGTAATTGTATAAATGTTTACCTTCCTTTTTGTCTTTTGCTAAAGTGAACAATTTAGACAACATGCTTCATGATATCACTTAGCCTGACTATCTGCCACCCAGACAAAACCAAAGACTAGATATTTTTGTTACTTCAAATCAGTTTTACACTACTTTGATCTCTTTGTTATAAAAGTAACTTGGCAGTCAAAGTACTTGCCAATAGTACAGTTTTGTACTGGAATATTACTACATCATAAAAGTTTCCTTTTAAAGAAGCTGTAATAGATAGATTACAGACATGATTCTCATCTCACCAGTCACTTCAATGGCCTAATCCACGATTTACATTGGTATGAAAAAAAGAATCAGGTACTATGTCTCTTATTATTAAGCCCTTCCCTATAGTATCTCAGCACATTCATAAATGTTCTCACACAGAAACTCATCCTGCTCACCTTACTCATGTAAATTGTCTCATTGAAATCAACATAAAACTGGTCCTCATTTCTTACTTAGGAAAGCTTCCAGTGAAATGAATGAGAACTTTGTCCAAGAAAAGACTGAGTAGGAATTATTGTATTTGGCCCTTTACTGGGTTCCCAAATGCCTACAATGTAAGAGTTGTGGAGCCATGTGATTTGTACTTCACTAAGGGTGACCCTGACCCATGAAATTTTTTAAATCTAGAGCGATACATACCACATATGACAGCACACAGAAGCATGGTTACATGTTACAGTGATATAGCATTTCTCATACCATATGTTATCTGGAAGTTATGGCTGAGTACAAGAAACAAAAACCTGAGTATTTAACTTTTTTTCTCTAAATATTTTGTCTATAATAAAAAAAAAAAGTATACTGCCACAATTCAATGAGTGCCTAACTATCTTAAAAGGACTAGAGTAGCTATGCACCTGCTATCCTAGAAACAGCCAAAGGAAAGAAGCAACTGAGGTCTGAGTCAAAATAATGATACCCCGCATTCTTGGAAGCAGATTCTATTGCTTGTTTATCTGATGTTAATAAGAAGTGGTTAGTGATCCTCAAAATATATGGAGGTCCAGTTTACAGAAGCAACCGATGTCTAGATGCTTATATGAACTTTATCCAAATGTCCTGAGAAAATTCGACAGGAAATATCACAAGAGAGACTCTTCACATGCCATTTACAGTATATCCTGTTTCGACTCAGGCAGGAAATACTGCAAAACTATCCATTTTTATGATGTTTTAAAATTTCCGCTTTCTTATGGAACTAAAATTTGCTGAAGCACTTGCAAATGAAAATACAGCATTAGCTTACCTTTTCTGAAGCTCAGTAATGATTCAAGTTTGGTCAAGGGTTGGGTGACTCAAAAGAAGAACTGAGATGGGTTTTTGAAATGATCAAGTTATATCCTGCTTTTCCATTGGCACTGCCACTGTGGCAAACTTATTACTGTTAGTTATGTGCTTAAACCCAGTCTTGCAACCATTTCCCCACTCTGAGTGGTCTGTACTGGTTGCCCACTCTGTACACTTTGCTCACTGTTTCAGGAGAAGCTCAAGCATACAGCATGAAAAAATAACAACGTACTGGAATGTCTGGCTTTAGACTATATTGTTGCAATTTGTTTTCTTACTGCAATCCATTCAAGATTTTTCCCCACCATTACAGAGTGAATAATATATCTATAGACTGGAGCTGTGTGACAATTCCAGTACTAGCAAAAGTGTTGAAGAATCAGTTTGTTTCCTCAGCTCTTACCTTAGATTTTCACTGGAGTGTTTTTGTTGGGTTTTTTTGGTGGGGAGGAGGAGGGTTGGTGTTTGTTTTAATCCCTCACCCTCCAAGTACTTTGTTGTAAAAAAGTTGTTTAGAATAAAAATGGCAAATATTCTACCTTCGAAAAAATGTTGACTTTCTTGTAGGAAAAACAGCTGTTTGCCACAGAAATAGTGAGAGACAAGGTAGGTGAGGTAATATCTTTTATTGGACCAACTTCTGTTGATGGAAGATACAAGGTTTTTACGCTATACAGAGCTGCTCTTCAAGTCTGGGGAAGGAAGACTCTTCTCAAACAGAAGAGGTTTGAATAAACTTGGATCAGTCCCTTTTCCAAACCAAACTTTGAAGCTTACCCACCACTCCAAGTTATGCATCTTCACTATAACAGCCTTCAGATGTTCCCAGGTGAGGCCGTATCTAACAACAATGAAGACATTTTATAATTTCCCTTCACTACTTGTCTACAGGTGCAGAGGAAAATGTTGTAAGATGTTTATTAACTGATGTCACAGTAAAAGGCAAATGTACCTGTGCTGATGCCTTTATCTGTACTCATTCAATGAAACCAAAGGATCTTATTAATTTAACACAAAGTGAAGGTTTTATGTTTTAAAATATATTTTATTATAAACTGCACTAACCTAAATATTGGACACTGGCTTTTAGGTGTGATCTTGAAAAAGAGTTGCTTATAGGATCTATAAAACACCAAATAGTGCAATCCCAACTTTATACATATAGCACAAAAGTGTGATTAGTAAAACAGACTGCAATAGTCAGAGTTTTTGGTTTTCTCAGCTATTTTAATGCAAGCACAGTGGAGAAATTCTTTTTAGCTACACCTAATGCAGCACAAATTTTTATTTCTAATGTATTAGCCAATTTCTCTGCCAAGTTTTTGTTGCTTTCATTAGAATAAATGCAATAGGGTACTAAGTCAAAAATTAACACTGATTACAGCTTTATATTTGCCTATCTATCAATGGATAAATGGGAGTTATAAGTAAAAACACTAGTTGATATTTTATCTATCGATGTATGTATTTATAAATTGTTCTATGGCATACATCTCTGTACCATCTGAGCACCTCACACATTTATTTAGTCTCAACAATCCTGTGAGATAGGGATGTATAATTATCCCCCTATATTTGCAGTGGAGAAACCAAGTTGGGGGAGTGATCTATGGAGCAATATAAGTGCCTAAACTGAAGTCAATGGAGTTGTTCAAGCACATCAAAGCAGAATTTGGCAGTGAAGGCTATTGACCAATGATCTAGAATAGCGGTTCACACACTATGGCCCAAAGAGCACTTGCAGGCGGTCTGCAGAGCTGATTCTGTGACATTGGTAAAGCATCTGTCAGTCTCCAATCAGATGTTTCCTGTAATTATAGCCCAGACCATGCCTCTTTGGGGATTTCTAGATCAGCTGAACTAAAGCAGAAATCTCCAAGCACCTTACTGAACCTGACATGGCTGCTTCATCTCCTTGGGCTCGCTTCACAAATGGGGTGTTCTGAAACCAAAGTTGTGAGGCCCCTATTGTTGAAATTCCAATCGGAGTTGGGTTCATGGTAGCACAAGGTGACCCCAAATTGCCAGCCCCCCTGAAATGAGTAATAATGGGTGGGGGATTTGCCAGGCTAGCTAGAAGATGCACTGATTCAATGCATCCCCATAAATATCTCCCATTGGAAGCCCCTATGTAGCTGCTTCTCCTGGTGGAATCTCCAGGACAATGCAATGGGGTAAGACCTGCTTGCCTACTGCTGGGATGAATCTGTACTCACTCACTACTGCCCCTGCTGACACAGAGTGAAATTGCATCTTTGTCTCAGCCGAGGTGAATTAAATGCTTTGTTGTGTGTTGCTATGATGCAAGTTCAGCTGCGATTAAGTTTTTGAAAAGCACCATCGTTGCTGCAGTTGCAAACACACAGGACAGAATCAAAGTGCCAAGTGACCTGAGGAGATTAGAGCAATGGGGGCAGCAAACAATTAAAGTAGACTGAGTATTAATTTGAGAAGTACTAAAAATGAAATCCCAGATCTGACCACTGGATCTCCAGAAATTTAGATTTAAAGTTTGTGACTCAGATCCCATCTCTAGTATTAATAAATGTAAAGTCCTTCATCCAGGGATAGGAAATGAACAACACAACATGAAGTAGGTAGTATAGGACAGATGGGAGCAATGTAACCACACCCAACCTATCACCATGAGTTCAATTCTGTCACAATTAGAGATGGGCCTAAACCACAAAATTCAGGTCTATATTTTGGAATAGTAGGGTGTTTGCAGAGGTTAACTGAGGCCCAATTTTAGACTCGGTATTAGTTTTTCACATAACAATACACTACAGTTATTTCAGGGAAGCAAGGATATGAGCTTGAGAGTCAGGGATGTGAGAGAAGGGTCTCTATTTCAGGATGTGGTCACAAATGCCTCACAAGTCTTTACAGAACAGAAGCTTACCTCATTCAGTTAGATCTGGACTCCAAGATGAAATGAATGAACAAATCCAACTGTAGAAGACCAGTTCTGGTAGTTCCACTGAAACCTGGCAAATATATGATGAGTTTGGGGGTTGAATTTTGCAAAGCCCATAGTCTTTACATTACTAGAGGTTATAATACGTTTTTGACAGTGTGACCTTTCCATTTTGTTCTTTTTAAAGCCTATTAAGGTTCCTGACTTTTGTGAGTCATTTAATCTAATTTCACTCCTTGAAGTAGAGTCAAAAAAACTTTCAAGATTCTGATTAATGCTGTTTTCATCGCTATTTGTTAAATCTGCTGATGCTGTGTTTATCATGGTAGGCTATTGCTTTATGTAGTTAGCTCTCCATCCTCCAGTAGGCTCTGTGATCTCTCAAATGCAGAGAAGGTCTTAGGGAGAATGGAGTTAGGGTATCTTCTCAAAGCAATGCATCAGTTTAATTTAAGGAACAACATTTAAAATGGAGCCCGGTCTTTTAAGCATTCCCCAAAGCTGCTATTCTGTGCTCTGAATATTTTACACTGGGAAAAGGATCAAGACAAGTTTCTTTCACTGCTGTTTGCCTGGCCAGTAGAAATTCACAGGGAAGCCACTAGACAGGTAAATTTATCTCAGGCATTGAAGTGGGAAGAGGCATGCCGAAAGTTGCACTTTAAGAGGAAAGCATGTTAGAGTTATTCACCAAATCCATAGACTTCTATCTGATTTCTGTTGCTAGATGTTTTGTCTCTTGCTGGTTTCAGGTTTAATTTTGGTCACTTTGAGAATCTTGTTCTCAGACCCACAGAAACAAGGATGTCCTCATTTTAAATTGATGAACAGAAATAGCTGTTCTCAGCATTAGGATTCCTAACAGTCTCTTATCTATATGGGTGTAGCATCCCTCTCCTAATTAACACAGTTAGGGATGACTTGTCAAGGTGGTTGCAAGCGCTTCATTAGTAAGGAGAATTAATCTCTTAAGAATGACACCTGTGCCCCATTTACTATATATTCTACAACTGATGCTGATCACAATGTTCAAAGACTTTAAAAGAAAAGGAAAATTGTTTTCAAACTATATTTAGAAAACAAACAAAAGGGTCTGAGGGTGGCTAACCAGTCTAAGTCACAATAAAAGTGGGGAGGGCCTGTGAGCCGCTGATCCAAAACAGTATAACTTGTCAGCTGCAAATTATTCAAAAGTGGTTGGTTCCTGATGAGAATTATATTCCAGTCAAGATCACAAAGGGGTTATGTTCTTCTCTTTCACCAGGGCAACCACCCAATTAGATACTCAAATCCTTAAAACATAATATATTATATTCCTCATTCTTCCTTGGAGAGATGAATGTACACAGTGAATTTCTGTTCATATCCCCATTAGGCCAGTCCTAAATCATTCCTATTTGTTAACCTAGCTTGGCCAATTTATATATATGGAGTTATGCCTATCTCATAGAGCTGGAAGGACCTTGAAAGGTCATCAAGTCCAGTCCCCTGCCTTCACTAGCAGGACCAAGTACTGTCCCCTGACAGAGGTTTACCCCAGATCCCTAAATGGCCCCCTCAAGGATTGAACTCACAACCCTGGGTTTAGCAGGCCAATGCTCAAACCACTGAGCTATGCCTCCCCCCATGCAATTTGATACTCAGGACATAGAGGGAGTATGGTATTTAATATCTGGCTAATATTTTTGGTGAGAGGAGGGATGACCCATGGTCAGGACATGACCAAGGACACAGGAGACCTGGGTTCAGTCCCTGCTCTGCTATAGATCTCCTGTGTGACCTTGAGCAAGTCATTTGACTTCTCTGTACCTCAGTTTCCCAACTGTGAAATAAGCCTAGACTTGAGTTGCCTGGCAATCTAGGTATGAAAGTCAAGAAACCAAGAAACCAACAGAAGCCATGCCTATTTAACCTTGGTGCTGGAAACAGGAGATGGTGAGCTGCTTTATCCCAAAATCTGTTGCAGGACTACAAACAGAGTTGAAGCTGAATAGAAAACAATCATCACCTGAGGCATTTAATGAAATAACATAGATTAGTCCCTAACTCATGCTTATCTCCCTCCCCCTTGGAATCTGTTCTGAACACACGAGACTCTCTCAAAGATCTGATCTCTGCTATGTATGTATTAATAAATGAAACAGGATTTGTTGCTAGACCGAATGGTGCAAGAATGTACAGAAGGACAAGAGATTGGCTGGAATGGCCAACACAGCCTTGCTTAGGTGTATACTTTATGAAGTTATTTAAAAAAATACTGTGCATGCTCAAAACACAGGAGGGCAGGATAGCTCAGTGGTTTGAGAACTGGCCTGCTAAACCCAGGGTTGTGTGAGTTCAATTCTCGAGGGGGCCATCTGGGGCAAAAAAAAATCTGTGAAGGGATAGCACTTGGTCCTGCTAGTGAAGGCAGGGGACTGGAGTCAATGACCTTTCAAGTTCCTTCCAGCTCTATGAAATAAGCATGACTTTCATCCCTTCACTCAGTCTATTCAAAAGCAGTTTCTTCCACAGCAAAACTGTACATTACTCACCAATGGACATGTCTTTCTGCATTAGAAAATTATGTTGAATTAGAATATGATATTGAGAAATCTTGTTTGTATTACCATACCACCTCAGAGACCTCAGTCATGAAACAAGATCGCATTGTGCTGCTAGACACTGAGCAAACACAGTCCCATAATCATGATTTTGCTGTCAATGTAAAGAGTGACAAGTCAGGTCATCTTTGTGATAGCTGATATTAAGTAACCTCCTCAATGGCATGTTCTGACTTTCAATCCAAGTTTGTTTTGGACTCTTCAAGCAAGGATTACAACACTTTTTTTATTCTAATAAGAAAAGTGCATTTCCACAGACCACCTCCCTTCTCCACTTTCCTTACACCCAAAAATGGCTGAAACACACCTGTTCAAGCTTAAAAAAATAGACTGAGATCATTACTCATAACCAGCTAACACATTATTGAATGTGAATTGTCCCTGTCTACATTAACTGAAAAGTTATAGTCAATATTATGTTAGCTAACATGATTCCTTGGGTCACTTTCTAATGTGATGTGATTTTTTCTAATGAAGGCAAGACCTTCCTAGAACACTTACTTCTCACATTTCACCTTTCGCACTCAAAATGTTTTACATTCTTCAGCCCTTGATTAAAGATCTTTTTATAATGGAAAAACAGCATCTTCCTTCCACCTGCCCTCCTGTCTTCTTGCACTACCAAATGTCTGAACAACTTTTTCTCAAACTTATATATAAATCCCTTCGGACAGAGACCATGCATGGAAATATTCTGCCCCCAGAGGGGAAAGATTCAGAAGGTTATGAGTGACTGAAAACCAGAGAGATTAGAGTAGAAACTTATGTAAACCTAACTATAGCAGGTCATGCCCTCCACCTGTTCTAATACTATATACCAACATATATTTATTGAAAGGAAGTCATAGAAATGGAATTACAGATAAATGATACTTTATTAGGATTATGGCTCTATTTATGCTGTGACTACAAAAGATTTGGAAAATTCTCAGCTTAAATCTCTGTGTAAGGGGAATTTCAAAGGACTCATTTCTAAGGCTTTCTAGTCTCATCCCTGATTAGAACTTTAGAATGAACTTTCTGATTCTGAAAAACTCTCATCAGTGTGGCTAACAGGTAATTCTTCCCATGTCCTGCCTGGTAGCAGTCTGCTTACATTCTCCACTGCCTCTCTCAAACTGAATGTCAAGCCACTAAAAGACCTTCATCCATCAATGTCCTCACTCTCTAGGTTTTACAAGCACTCTGAGGTTAAAGAAAATATTCTCTGCGGGTACTGGTATCAGCACAGTAAGAACAAAAATGTATACAGCAATGAGCTTCTCTGCTGGAAAGAAGTCTGCAAGAGTGATGTTTCATTTCTGTTAAGCAGGAAAAGATAATTTTTTTGGTAGTAAATTTTTTCTATGAGCTTATTCATTGTGCAGCAATGCAATATTAGAAAATACTTGAAATGCATAAGAAAAACTCCTGAAAACTCATAGCATAGTGGCTGCAAGTTAATGATGCTTTTCTATGCCTGAAAAATCTTTTAGAATTGAAAGTTATTATTATTATAGGCATCCCTCTAACATCTGAGGGGCTATTTGTCAGTGCTGACTTAGTCCCATTGAAGCCAGTGGGACTTCATAGTGTGCAAGTGCGCACCTGAATTTGGCTCTAAATCCCCAATAGTCATGTTTATGGTGCATGTGGCAGCAATACATTCTGGATGACGATGGATCTGAAGGAAAGGATCTGGATCCGAAAAGCAGCACATTTAGATTTTGCTCTAGGTTTTCACCAGACTGCTTATTCCTCTCATGATGTAAGTTGGGAGTCTAGTATGCAATCATTATTCATACGGAGCAAAATTCTGGAACACGGAACAAATCCCGAATAAGAGGGGTTTTCCTCAACATCACAATGCAGAGGACTGAACCTTCAGCTCCAGCTAGCTAAGGAATCCACACAGCCAGATTGCAACTAGGCTATGGGAAATAGCCACAGCGCTCACTATTGCTATCCTTCTGTGCAGTTTTGCCCCCTTCCTCCCCCCCCACCCCCCACCCCCAAATGCATGGGCTCACTAGCTACTTTCCTGTCCCTCCCTCCCATAGGCTCTGCCTCTGTGCCACAGTGTACTATTCAGGCCTGCTGCAGAAATCTCCTTCCCACAGTGTTCTAGCAAGGTCTTGCCTTCATTAGAAAAATCACGACATTGGAAAGTGACCTGAGGAGTCATGTTAGCTAACCTTTTCCATGGGTGTGTCTCTGCTCTTCTAACCCCAGACAATTTACATGCAGCTCTTGAATTACTTCGAAGCCTTCTGCACCAGAGGAAGAGCCCCAGAATTTGAAACAGAATATGATTTAACAATAATCACACTTAGCATTTTTATGTGTTCCCTGTACAGTAACCCACTAAGCCTTGAAACATCCCAGTGAGCTAAAGGGGAAACTCAGTCAAGTAGGTGAAATGACTAGCCTACATTTATACAGCAAATCAGTGGTATGTAATGGAGCTGCAAAACAGGAGACAACAGCTCCCATCAGCTCCCTCCCCACTGTACATCCCCTTCTCCTGGCCCGGTAAGGAGAAGGCTCCTAAAGCAAGTGTGGCCAGGCTCTGGGAGTGAGAGCCACACAGCAAGAGGAAGCTAGAGAGAAGCCCCAAGGAACTGTGGCTAGAGATGCATGTGGAAGAGGCTGAGAGTGCCGGCCATTACAACTGAATGCAGGTCTGTGTCTGACATACGGGGGAGCAGCAGAGGCTGCATGGGAACCATGCACTCATCAGAAATGTTGACTGAGCCTGGCTTGGAAACCCACAAATGCTGCTTGAATAGAGACTGGACTGGAGAAGGCAGCCCAGAAACAAGTCCTGAGTCTCAGTTGGACTGCCCCTGAGACCCAAACAGGAACTGCTACTGCTAACTTTGAACAGTACCTGTTTAAGCCTCTGTACCTAGGGTACTTGCAACCTTTCCTGCCACCCCTCATAAAAACTTTTCCTTTAGACATGGGCCAGAGCAGTTAGTGGGACCGACACAGCTAGTATCTACAGGGTTTTATCTGCTGAAGCACCTCCCGTGCTCTGAGATGCCATACATCAGGCACACAACTGGCTCCCTAGGGGCTTGGGGTACAGATATAACCATTATTAGAACCCAGGAGTTTCTGACTCCAAACTGTCTGCTCATCTTCTAGACCACACTGTTTAGCAACATGATGGCATTTGCTACTTATTATTTGCATAGCACCAAGAGTGTTAGTTGTTTTACAGACAGGCATGACCACATAGTAAATTGCATGGCCAGGGACCAAACAGGAGATTAAACTTAAAAAATGTAGATTATAAACTATGTCATTGTGTTCATGAGAACATGAACAAGTACAATGACATTGTACATTTCTTACTGCTTCCTAAATATGGTTATTTTATGAAAGTGGGGCTTTATATGGGCAATTTTTAAGGGAAACATACATTATTAGAACAGTACTGAGTTTACTATCTGTACAGTATTTTGAAAGCAATGTTTACATTGGAATTAAAAGTTAACTATTCTGCCATGTCAAGATTATATACTCTTCACTGTTAAAATTGTGTGAGTTTTATTTTAGCATTGCTAGATGTTGGTTTGACAAATTCCAGAAATAGGCTTCTTGCCAAGTCAAACACAACTCCCATCTGCTATTTAGAACTATCCCTGTAGTGCATCTCAGCACTGATGAGCAAATAGACCCATCCCTGGTATCTCTGCAATACCGCTAATAGTCCTAAGAATAATTTGAACTGAAAGAGCAATCCTTTCTCCAGGATATTACATCAGTCTCAGAAACAAACACTTTATCCTGCCAAGGCCCCTACGTGAGAGAAAGACCAAAGAAAGAGCCACAAGAGAAATAATAGCTGTAGAATGCTGAAAAGAAGATGAGGTTTATTTACTTAGCATAAACAATATTCACTATAGTTTCTTTTTAATGTGTCTGTATTTTAAATGCATAATTTACAACAACATTCAGAACCTCAGGCTTGTGTAAAAATTAATCTAAAATAAGAGGCAGTTGTTTGTAATTAATTATCCAAAAAGAAAAGAATTTCTGCTATAGTGCATTCCCCTCAGAAAAATTGACCATCTCAACTCCCCTTATTCCTTCAATGTGTATACCACCCATCCATCTCATCCTTGTAATTCTTTTCTTAGAGAAACTTCCTGCTGTAACTGAAGGCTCAGTGCATTATCTTGTATTCTGCTGAAATTAAGAGTACAAGAATAGAAAGGTAAAGTGGAATGGAATACTGCTACTTCCAAGCCCTGAGGATATTAGATGATTAAAGGTTCATCTGAACAGGAAGATCAGCAAGCATTAGAAATTACTCCAGGGTAAAGTAGCATTTTCAATTAATCAGAAGCCTTTTTATTTGAGTAATTTGCTTAGCTCTGCCTAACAACCAAATTGTGGGTGCACGGAACATGTTGCAAGGAGCCTTTTCCCTCTTGGGCCATTCAGAGGCATGCCAAACTTGCAGTCCTAGTGCTCCCCTTAGTGAAAGAGCCACACAGGCTCATGTTTCCTTGGTTGCTGGCCCCTCCCAAAGGTATGCAGAAGGGAAATAGCTGGATATCCCAGGATCTCCACGGGGCACTCTACCGCTAATGCAGGCTTGTACTTTTATGATAGAATCTCACCCTTAACATACCACAATTTATCCTATTAACCAGATTCAAATATGGAATGACAAGATGCACTGTCCTTTTCTCATTGCAAATCCGGAAGTACTGACAGCAGTATACTCCCTTGTATATACTTCCCAGAATGAAACTGGGCAAGGACCAGAGCCAGGGTATACTTTCCTGGCCCAAAGGCAATCCTGATAGCATGGATGAATCCAGCAGGACTACAAAGACTGTATGGTTGAACCTAATCAAAACAAACTTTGTAATGGAGCAAGTGTCAGCAAGAGCAATGCAGAACT
The DNA here is from genome assembly GCA_033296515.1 of Macrochelys suwanniensis. NCBI lineage: Eukaryota > Metazoa > Chordata > Testudines > Chelydridae > Macrochelys > Macrochelys suwanniensis. Next base: position 48,533,595 of record CM065780.1, read on the forward strand.
CAGATGAGTCTGAAAGGAAGTAGCAAAAAACTATCAATTATTTTTGAAACTAATTAGCAATAGAGTTACCGTTATGATTTTGTATCTATTTGGTGTTATATAGGCACAGTGCTATCCTCACTTTGATTTAGACGTGTTACTGAAAAAAGGGGAAAACATTACATACAAACATATTCTTTTAATATTTACAATAAACAATAGTTTACATAAACCAGGAAAACCCCAGCTCTGTGCAAAGTATATGATGCAAGACAACCTTGAAAGGATTTCAGATCCCAAACATTATAGACACAAATCAGAGCATCTCCTTGTAGCTTGCTGGTTTAAGTCTGAACACAAACAATATTTATTTTGTGTTTCCAATATTCATTCTTTGTAATTTAGTATTAAATATAGGAGCAAACTCACTTATTCCCCAGATATAAAATTGCTCATAGGCATCTCCTTTTCATTCTCTTCAATAATGCTTTGAGGTATGTCAAAGTGAACTGAGAATTGAGTGCTCCTTGCTACCTTTTTGACATAACTCATCATAGCAATTCCTTCAAACCCATTATGATGGATTTTGCCAGTCCTTGGTATTCAACCATTAGAATGATGATCTGGCTATGTCTATTCACAATATTATAAGTTACCACACATGTAATTGCAAACAAGAATGTTGCTTTTTTAAAATTTATTTTAAATTCTTGACGTCCTTGTCTGTACTGGGCATTCATGGCCTGCAATACTGCTTTGTAAAAGAAAGTAAAGCTGATTTTAGGCAGGTAAGTGCACAAAATCATCAAATACTCTTATCACACACTTTTAAATATGTATAAAAGTATATATAAAAATAATTAAAAGAGAGGTTTTCAGAACTGTGCAAGCACAACTCTAGGACTAATTTCCATCCACAGTTTTTGCTAACATGGTAAATGACCATGCAAATGTGCAGCTCTGCTTTTAATTATTTCCATATGCAATTACTTTGAGTGTAAATGTGTAGTTCTGAAAACCTGATAGGAATAGTTTCAGACCTATATAAACATTTTAGACAACCAGCACTATTGTTGAAAGAGCTACATGGCCGTTTTAATGAGAAAGCGTCCTTTTGCTAAACACATCCTTTAGAATGAAAACATCCTACTCCCTCGAAACAAATAGCTCAGCTCTCTATTTTGTGTATGAACCTGTTTCAGCTCTCATGTATATTTTGTATATGCAATTCGGGTGTCTATTTTTTGAAAGTTTGGGCTATGAAATCTAAAGATGGGTGGCAAACAATTTTCCTGTCCCAGGAGAATATTCAATATATCGAAAACTTTCCCCATTCCAAGTTGGCACAAAAAGTCAAAATCTTTAAAAAAAATTATGAATTGGAAATCTGAAAAAAACTTGTTTTGGCTTAATTGAGACATTTCGTTTTGATTTCAACTCTTTTTAAAACATTTTATCACTATAAAAATGACTTAAATTATTAAACAAAGTCCTTTTGAACCAAAACCCAATTTTTTTTATTTTGAAAGTGGATATTTTGACTATTTTGACTTTTTTTTTTAACTTTTGAAACAGGAAATTTGTTGAAACTCATCTTTTCCCATGGGCAGTCTTGATAAATCTGCATTTTCCAAGGAAAAATGTTTGATCAAAATATTCACAACCAACTCTATAAATTATCTCTTTTCCAGCAAAAATCCTTGAGACATTGCCTGATATAGTCCCAGACTTTGGCAGAAACAAAAAACAAAACAAAACAAACAAACGAAAACACAAGGTATCTAGAAGCTCCTTCTACATAATAGAATGCTAGTCCAGCACATTGTATTTCTCTTTACTTGTAAATCATTATGCTTTCAACACAAACAGAAAGAGCCCAATCTATCACTAATAGTTTTCTTGTTGGAAATTATCCTAGAATAATTACACAAGGAGAGAATAGCATATGAATTGATATATGGGGCAGAAGGTCACATTAAAGAAGTTGTTTAAGAAATTTGTTTTACATATTTACCTTCCCTAATATTTTGTTGTAATCTAACCAAATGATGTGTAAATCCACTCCTGTTTTCATACATCATTGTGTAGGTAATGATCCCTTTAACTAGCTTCCATCATTTAAATGGCTTCACTCTCATCAACCCTTTTTCAAATATTAGATGTGCATGTAACTTTACATACATAAAAAAAATCTAGCTCCTCTCAGGGGTTCCAATTCATTTCAAGTATTATGTTTATCCATACATGAGGAGAAATGTACATATAGTCTAAGATGACATTTTTAAATTAAGGAGAAAAAGAAAAAACGAAAGTACAGTCTTTACAAGAGTGTAGTATATCTGTACTATTACAGGTTAGAAGCAATTCTGAGAGTACAAGTGGTTGCTTTGCTGTGCATACAGCGTACAAACTCCATCAGTGTTCCAGAGCTACGCGTACCACACAACTGCTTTCCAAAGACTGATTCTGCATGGGGCTGAGTACCCTCAATTCCCATTGATTCCAGCAGGAGCTGCGAGTGTTCAGCACCTCACAAATTAGGCCCAAAAGTAGGTGCAAGCCAAAAGATCATGTTCAAAGTAAGCCTGTAATTCTATAGATATACTGAAAATGACATTTTACATATGGAAGTTTTAAAAATGGATGCTTTCCCTTTGGGAGAGTGGTTGGATCCTTGTAAGTCTGGAAAACTGGACTGGAAATCTTGCAAAAACAAGATACCTTGAGAAATTTTGACACTTTCATTTTCTAGCCCAGCGCTTCTTGCCGTGTTTCTAATACGTGGGTGGGTAAAAACACCCTAAATGCTATATAATTCATGATTTTCCATTCATGCATATTGATCCTGATCTTGCAAGGGTTAATGGGCTCTGGACAGCACTGGAGTCTGCCTATAGAATTGTCCTTTGTGGGTCAAGGCCATTGCTTCTCTAAGGAAATTAATGCAATATGTTGACTAGCTCTGAGACAACAAGGATGATGAGTGATTATGCATATGGATAACTGGTTAATTCTCATGGTGATGTTTGTTGTTGTTTAATATGATTTTGTGGCCAAAAATCCAAGCTGCATCTGTGACTTTTAGCACAAAATGTGCATAATGCATGATTCCTAGTGTGGCTAGATGTCCAGTTTTTGACCGGACTCTCCAGTCAAAGGTGGGACCTGATGGTGTCCGGTCAGATCTACTGATCGGACACCCAAAGTCCAATTACCGCTGAGTCACCACCCGTACCAGTCCCTACTCCTCCAGGGCCACCTCCTACCTGCCTCGGGCAGCTGCAGCTCCCAGCCCCGGCTCTGCAGGTGAGTTCCTCCCAACCCATGCAGGGAGGATGTGAGAGGGGAAAAGCAGTGAGTGATAGAGGAAGGGGGAAAGAGGAGCAAATGTGGGGAGGGGCCTCCAAGGGAAGGGGCAGCACAGGAGCAGGGCCTAGGAGAAAGAGACAGGGCAGGAATAAGACCTGTGTGGGAAGGGGCGGGGCAGGGACAGGTCCTCAGGGGGAAGGGGTGGGGAAGGGGAGGTCCCAGAAATCCTGCTGGATTGTCCAGTTTTTAAATTATACAAAGTTGGCAACCTTAATGATTCCTGAAAGCCTGATTCTCCAAGTACCCTTCCTACTCAGAGATATCCAGCATGTTCTTTGCTTCCATGAATGCCTATCTGCACAACTTTTTTTTTTTTAACTCTCTTCCTCTGTAAGGCTTTGTCTTCAAAGGCTAAAAGAGGTGTGTGGGGTCTGTTGGGTTTTTGTGGGTTTTTTTTAAAAAATCTCAGAGTAAAAACACAACGAAGACAAGACACTTTAGCTTTATTGTAAAACTAGAGCTCTGCCTGGAGTTGGCCTCACAGTAAACCTCAAGTACCCTCCCTTCACTGTGTTTTTACCTCAGGATAACATTTGTTACCTCGAGATAACACACACACCTTTTTAGCAGTGAAGATAAGGCCTAACACTTCTATTCCCAATTAGCAAGGTGTTAGCAGTTTTATTTGGGTATAAGATTGACTGAGGAGGTCTGTGATGGAAAGAAGCGGAGGCCTGGTCTATGTGAGGAAATTAGGTTGGTATAACTACATGGCTGAGGGGTGTGAAATATCCTATCCCTGAGCAATGCAGTTAAGCTGACCTAACCCCTGTTGTAGACAGAGCTCAGATTGATGGAAGAATTCTCCCACCTAGCTACTAGGGAAGTGGAGTACCCCTCCTGTAGGTGTAAGTAGCATCTTCCCTGAAGCACTACAGTGGTGCTTCTGCAGCGTTTTAAGTGTAGAAAAGCTCTGAGACTCCCAGGGCAGACCAAAAGACTATGTCCTAGTTGATATTAAGCAAACCTGGATTGGACTGCTCACTACACTACAGAGGGGAGATAGATGTAGGGAGCTGGGGAAGGCAGATGGTAGAGGAGAGACAGAAAGTTATAAAAGAGGAGAAAAATAAAAAGAAAGCAAAAGAAAAAGATGCAAAGTTGAAAGTCAGAGACTGGAGGGAAAAGAAAACAAAGGAACAAGACAAAGGAATAAAGAACAAATCAAGAAGAAAAAAATGATACACAAATGTAAAGTTAGATTTTTAAAAAAAATCAACACCTTATTCCTCCTACCATCTCCCCGTCTCCAAATCCAGTATTAGCCTTGCTGTTGGCTCCTTAAATTCACTTGCCCAGAGACCCTTTTTCCTTACGTCAACCCTGATTGATATTTGAAAATATTTATAGTTTTTTCTAAACTGGCCAGCTATCATCATATTACTTTTTCCTTAGTCAGTACACCATTGACTAGAATCAGCATGGAGTTCCAAAGTCACTACACTTTCTAATGGTCTGTATGCTTTTTTTCTAGATGCAGATACATGATTTTTCCTTTTATGGCTTGTGGTAATACTTTGGATAGCACATTTCCTAATTTGCTATTTAATCTAACTACAAAGAAAGGGCATCATCCTCTGGATTAAAATTCTTTCACACACATTTAATTCTTTTAGTTCCTCAAGGAAGGAATCTACTGCCATTCCATATTGTCCATAGCAAGGCGGCAGTTTGTCTTTTTTTAAATTTTATCCAAACAGAATGTATATAACAACACTTTATCTAGAAAGACTGTCATATTTGACTGAAATTTACAGTGAAATTTGACTGTAATTTACAGTGCCCAGAAATTAATTTCTGATATTTCTGCCTTTTGCAAGATGCACATATACTATACAATAAATGTTTTCTTGTTTTCCTTGCCAATTTTGAACAATCTATGTTCTATATTTTGTTTACATTTTCAGTACGGTAGCATTATACCATAGGATCTTCCTCATTTGTTTCATCAGCAGTGATGGTTCTTTTAATTATTTATTAAGAATTCAAGACTTGTTTAAATTTTTCTTGTTTCCTCCTACAAGTAAATCATCCCACTTGTTTCCTGAGGTAACTAAAGATTTAACATTGTAAACGTTTTCATTCCCACTTCTGAGTTCAGCTGGCATTCAGAAATGATAAAATCTTCTTGTACAAATTGACAAATCTAAAGATCTAACAAAAAATCACTTACAATTGTTTTCTCACAGATCCTTTTTGTCATTTTTTGTAATAGTTGAATTTTTCCCCCACATTTACCAAACAGCGTTCTTTGATTGCCTCCTCAGCTTGGAAAGATTCAAATCTATAACATGACCTTCAAATGATTCATGTAATGTTTTATCTTCCTCTTCATCATTCTCATGTCGAGATGTTTGTGGTAAAGAGTTTCTGGGATTTACTCATTTATGTGGCTGGTGTTTTAATATCATGCTCCTGTGAAAGAGTAGGTAGTGTATCCTATGAAACTTCAGCTACAATATAAACTACAGGAATTTTGTTTGTTTCATTTCTTTTGTTCTCCAAATTTCATGTAAATCTTCCACCTATTGACTCACTGTAACTTCTGATATTTAAGGAATGTAAATGTATTTACAGTAAATTATGTTCAGTTTTAAGAATTTAAATTTGTTACTATTTACAGTAAAGGTATTGTTTTGTTTTTTAAAAAAGCCTAAATTTTCCATCTTAGCGCTCTCCGCAGTTATTTGTTGCCATGACTCTCCCTAAAGTGTGTGAAAATTGTATTTATTCCAAATCGTATGTAATTTTACTGATAATATTTTTAAAGAAAAAAGTATGTCCATCAAATAATGCTTTTTGTAGAATAGTCTTCTAATATTTATTATTCTTGTTACCTCTTTTGGATTTCTTTGAGAGTTATATCCAGCGTTATATTTTCCAGCTGTACTTATGGGGAGTTGTACTGACTTTGAAATTTTGTTCTCTGGGTGTTTTGCATCTTGAACAGGGCCGGCTCCAGGCACCAGCCTACCAAGCACGTGCTTGGGGCGGCACCTGGAGGGGGGCGGCACTCAAGGTTTTTTTTTTTTTTTTTTTATTTACAAAAAAACCTAATCTTCTTCTGGCGCCCCTGCCCGGGGAGCGGGGCAGCAGGCGTGCTCCGCTCCCTGCCGGCGCCCCGGCCAGGGCAGTGGGGCAGCCGGCGTGCTCCGCTCCCCGCCGGCGCTCCAGCTGGGGCAGCAGAGCGGCAGGCGTTCCGCGCTCCCCACTGGCAGGGGGAGCGGGGCAGCGGGCATGCCGCCCTCCCCGCTGCCCACCCCCCCCCACGTTTTGGTGGGGCGGTGTTGTTGGGGGGGGGTGTTTTGGCCGGCATTGGGGGGGGGGCAGCACTTGTTGGTTTGGTTTTTTTTTTGCTTGGGGCGGCCAAAAAGCTAGGGCCAGCCCTGATCTTGAAATTTAGTTACTTTTTTCTATTTTAAAAATATGTATTGATATTTTCCTTGGCCCAAGTCCTGATTTCAGTATCAAGGTCAAATATCTGTCCAGCACCAGCCTTGCTACATCAGAGGCAGGGATGGGAGAAGAATGTGTTTCCCATCCAGACCACAGACCTGTCTGCAGTCAATCAATGGAAACAACTCCAGAGCAATGTCTGGAATAGACTTTCCAGGCCCACATAGTCTCCATGTGGGAGATGAGTTGAGACAGAATCCATATAGCAGCAGAATCTTTGGCCCTACACTTAGTGCCCCACCATCGGACAACTCATGTCCATTTATAACCCCATAACATATCTATTATGATTTTCCCCCAGTGGTCATATGAATAGCATGATCAACAACTTAATTTCAGGAAGGCATTGTACATACTCAGTTCAGGGACCCTCAGCAAGGGTTGAGAGGTCAGTGAATATGAAGTTAGGAGAATAAGAAAGGTTAATCTATTTTCCTGCATCAGAGTTAATTTATGTCCACATTAAAAAAAAACTACTTAAAGGAATCATATAACTTTGCAAAACATTCTATTAATAAATGTAGGGAAAACCTTGTTTCCAATCCCCCATATTGTATTATCCTATGACAGCGTTACTAGCTAACAGTACATATTATGACAAAAATGGTTCATCCAAGAAAGTATAATGTCGTATCAGCATGTGACTGCTTTAAGCTATCATTAAGAATGTAGAGTACTCACTCTGGAAGCCAGGAATGAAGCAACTTAAATGACTTGAGAAATGGTTATCATAACATATTTGGCATTTTATTCTCATGCTGTGCTATTCCTTGCTGAAGCTCATTTTCAAGGTATTAACCTGAAACCTGTGAGTGATGGACCTATAGAGTGAAGCTTACACAGCAGCATTTTACTTTACAAGTGAGCCATCCAAGAGTCAGGAGTTTTTAATGTATTAAAGCTAATGCTCCTTTGTTCATTGTTCATTGAGATTTAGAATCTTTGTCACTGAAACGATTCGAGCATTAACCCCACCCTCTCCTTCTCCCCATACTTCCAGGTCACGGCCAAACCTTGCTGCATTTTCTTCCAATACATGGTGAAATCCAACATTTCCTATCGGTCCTGACTAGTTAGACTCTTTCCATGCGCTACTCATTTTGGCCTAGACCCTCAAAGGTATTTAACTCCCATTGAGATCAAGCACCACTTTGATTACTGAGTGTTAGTTACATAAGTGCCTTTGAGGATCTGGGCCTTTCTGTCTAGTATTGTGATCTCCTTTCAACCCCTCTACTATCCAAATCTTTTCAGAATCTCTGAAATGCAGTTTCCAAAATGTTTTTCCTTGCCCATCTATAAGGCTGCATCACTCACCTCTTTGAATCCATCCTCTGCCACCTCCTAGCCCATCAGCTCAAGTTTACACTTTCTGTCTTCACCTTCAGTGGAACAATTCAGGCAAGTAAGGGGCCCAATATGCAAATAATGATGACAGCTGTAAGCCATAATTCAAAGCAACCTCCTGCATTCCCAGGGAATCAGGCCTTTTTCATAACCATTTTTTAGGCTGTAAGTGTGATAGCCTTCACCCCGAACAACATAATGAAGACTGAACCAGGAACTTCCCGAGCTGAAAGCATAAGCTGTTACAGTTGATAGCCACAGCTAGGCAGCTTTAGCGCAACATATCCCCTGCATAGTGGGCACGGAGTGGGATTCTGTCCCACACACTGACCAGCATGTTACATAAGCCCTTTGGGGCACAGACTGTACTCTTATGATGGTATCACACCACACACTTTTTTGGGTTCTTGAAGGAATTGTAATAGCAGCAGAAGCAATGGCCAAGCAGCAGTGCTTGTGCTATGTTTATCTGAGTGACATTCCAACGCATAATATTCTAAGCACAGTGTTGTAAGAACAGTAAACCTAAGTAATTTTCAGCTTCCCTTTCCACCCATGTCTTCCGTGACTGTAAACATTTTAGCTATTCCCTGAAAATGCCTGCACAGTGGTGTATGCAGTATTGTTGTAGCCGTATTGGTCCCAGGATATTAGTAAGACAAGGTGAGTGAGGTGATATCTTTTATTAGACCAACTTCTTTTGGTGAGAGAGACAAGCTTTCAAGCTTACATAGAGTAATGTCGTTTTCTCTGAATAAAGAAGCCTGACGTACTTCATGAGTTTTTAATTTATTCTCTATCATCAATATTCAAAATCTGCATGAAGGGTAGAAGTCCACAGGCATCTGTATAACAGAAAAGCACATAGGCACAAAAATATTTGTTAATTCTTTGAACCTGATTCTCTGATACTGTTAGATCAAGAGTAATTACTTACCACAGAAAAATTCCATTTTAGAGGAAGCTTTCTCTCTTTAGGAATGAAAAAAATAGATCACTTTTATTGTACTTTCATAGTCACATTCATATCTGTTGATAATTAATTTGAAATTGTAAATGCCCAGCACTTTATGAGGTGGTTTATAGTTGCAAAACAAAGATGCAAATCTACCATGGTAAATAAAAGGAAAGGGCGGGGTGTACACATAGGATGAGAGGATTATTTTCTAAACAGGCAATTTGCAAAGCAAAAGAAATAAGTTTGCTCAAAGAATAAAGTGTTTTTTAATTTAAAAAGCATCCTAGTGTATACTGGTTTTAAACCTAATTATATAATATGACATATCCTTTAAATAGCATGTTGGGAGCTATGAGAAAAGGACTGTAAACATTTACTGAATAACCAAGAGGGCAGAACTGCAGTTGATTGTAATAGCACCAACTACAGGGGTTTTTTTCTGTTTATAACTCCTCCCTCAGCTCTCCTCAACCATTTCCCACTCTAGTCTCTCTTTCCAGTGGTAGTTCACCTTCCCTTCCATCAGTGGTCTGCTTCTATTATGTCTAGAAGGTGGTGGTTAAATTTTATTGTTGAAAGAAGCACCATTTTTATAGGAAAGCAATTTCCAGTTGTTGTGCCAGTCTGTACTTATACCCACTATGTGAGATGAATATAGCTTATATAGTTTAGTATTTCACTGAAGCTTGACTGCAATTGCCTGGTGACATGACATGCATAGGAATAGTTAAGGAAAAGGCTATGATAAGATGTGACATACAATAAATATTTTGTAAACATTCATGCTTAAAACCTGATTCTGCCCTTTTTGAAGGAAAAAAGCACTTAACCCAGAATTTGCATCAGATCTGTGTGTTCTATTGTGGCAGCAGAACTTCTAGATTCTGTCATTTGATTTTCATGAGTCTGTCTATGGTTCACAGGGTTTCACACGCTCACTTTTTTAACCTTACATATGCACTTTTCTAGTTAAACTTTATAAAAGCTATCAAGTGCCTTCTTCTAGCTGCTTTGTTACATACACCCAAAAGTGGACCAAAAAGGGCACTCACATATGCAGCAACAAATGGTGTCCCTTATTTACAATAGAGCAACTACAGTGAAGTCAGTGGGGGCTGAACATATATAAATAAGAACAGAATTAGGCCCACAGGAGTTGGCAATTGGCTCACATGTTTGTTGTGAGGTAAATTGTTGTTGTTTTTTCCCCACATACTTCTCCAAGGGGACAGCTGAAGGCTGGCAAATCGAGTGCCAGCTTTGTATTTAGCAAGAAGGCTGTTGGGTACAAGGTAATATTACCATTTCAGAGAGGGAGAAATTGACACACAGTGGTAGTGACTGTGGTCTGCTGGATTAATCAAATTCCTGGAAGCGAGGTTTCAATCTTGATCTGTGTGACCTTAGGCGAATCTCTGAGCCACTGTTTCCTCATCTGTGAAATGTGGATAATACTGTAGTTCCGAGTATCTTTTAGTGAGGTATGTTGAAAATGACGTTGAAAAGTGCTATCATACATAAATACAAAATATTATCAAGGCTAGTCAGTGCCAGAGATAGAACTAATGTACCGAGAACTATGTTCATTCCATGCGGGCAGAGCCCCTACCTCCTCCACAGACATCATTATGTCCCAGACCTCTTGAGGTATTTGCAAGACTTGCCAAAATTTCAACATCTTTGCAAGTTTAGATTAGCTAAATGCTTCACGTTACCTCCAACATTCAAAGCTGCTCTTATAGACTCTACTGTTCATGTGCTCCCCCAGGATTCTAAGGTATAAGAGGAGCAAAGACATCTAATAGACATGATGAGTTTAATGTTCATACTTGCAAAAGCATCATATCAAAGTCCTTGGCTTGCGCCTCAGATTTAAATGAGACCTACATAACAAGCTACTGTAAGTGTGATGAAATTGGTTCAGCCTCTGTTGTGCTATGCATGAGCAACAGAAAATACAAGGGAAGTGGTTTTGTTTTATTTTAACTAGTGTAAAGTTCTAAGAACAATTGAACAGACTCTACTGAAACTTTCCAGAAATACTTTACATCTGAGATCAAGCATAGAACATTTTGGCTCTAAAGGGATTTGTTTGAGAAAGTTATGGGAAAATGAAAAGGACTATTATAGTGGACATTGTATTTCAATCTTAACCATGGCAGACAGAATCCTTCCCTGCTGTATTTGCTCCCCATTTTTCATATCTTTTGATAGGAGGGTCTGAAATCCCCTTTGTCTCAGAGGGTCCTTTATTAACTTGAGTGCTCAGGCTAGTCAGAAGGGTCACTCTCCCAGCATTTGCTATTCTCCCCATATCTCTTTGAGCTTTCCCTGGTTTTCTTTCACCTAAAACCTCTGCTTTCAGACAAGAAAATCTCTATTTGTAGCTCACTTTCCACTCCCCTTCTTTTGAGGATCAGATTCTAACCCTCCCTGGAATGCTGAGTTATGAACTAAACCTGCTTCTGGCTGCTCTTCTTCAAAATGGAGAATTTAAATAATAAACAAACAACCCCCCTCCTTTCATGAATAAGGATATGCTAATTAGATGCCAGACTAATTGCTCTGACCCTGATAGCAGGTGACCTGGGTTGACTTTGAAAAAGAGAAGACATGCTGAGATCAAGGCTATTTGTTGGGGAAAGGGGTCTTTATTGAAAGTATTTTTTTCCCTCTGGTACACGTATATATAGTATTTTGTATTTCATTGTCTTGTCTATCTCATTTTTGTTCACACTTTTATTTGGTGTCCATTGCATACTGTAACAAGAGTATCTGTTGCAATCGCAACAATAATACAATATACCTTATCAATATTCATGGCAACACTTTATAAGAGTACTGTAATTTCTATTCATATCCCTACTCAAAATCTGCTTCTTTTACTAATCCTTCCTATTCTGATCTCCTTTATAGCGTTCTCTCTGTTTTGTCTGTTAGATTACAAAGTCCCTGACGCCTAAAGTTCCATGTACATTCATGATGCTATAAATAATTATATTTCTTGTTCTCTAATACATGGTGTTATAAAACAATTAAAGGAATCCCCACCCAATTTAATCAGGCCTGCAAAATCAGAACTGACTCTTAAAAAAAAGAAAGAGATCCACACACACTTTGAGTGCACAAATATGCTATTTGTGTATTCAGTTTCAAGTAACTGCACATGCAAATGCTAGTATGCAAAAATGCAGAATCATGGGGGCCCCTTTTCTTTCTAAAACAGAAAGACCAGAAAATCTGAACAATAAGAAACACTTCTCAGCATGAAAGACTTATGAAATTATTCTAACCCTTACCACTTAAATATTTTCAAATACATTTTACACTTTATTGATGCTAAGATTACTCTTTATTTTCTGTACGTTTGAACTGAAGAAGTGAATAAAATGGGTAGTCATCTTTTAAATATCATACAATATAGGAGCACAATTGCATCTGTCACAGTTGCAAGACTCGATAGCACTTATCCATGATTGCAATCTGTTCATTAGTTTCTAAACTCAAAGTCCTCCAGAGAATGTCACACATCCACATATTGTCTCTGAATTTTGCAGATGTAAGTAAAAGATCTGCAAAATCTGATGCAGCTAAACAATTCTCTATTGCCTATACATTTGAGATGGCTCGGTCACTTTATTGGAGAAAAAGATAGCAGTAACTTTTGCTCCATATTGACCCATTACAGATATCAGTAAAGGGAGAACTTGAACAGTTTGCTAAATCTGAACACTTAGACAATCCGTAAGTCAGTTTTGATCTGTCATCTGTGAGCTTTGTCATCACAAATGCAGAAAAGAAGAGGAAGGGGGGTCTGATCCAGTCTTTCCATTGACTTCACTGGTTGCATCAGGTTCATAGATTGCTAACAGTGAACTCAAGGATTAAACTGAATAGTTTGAGCATGCTTGTGGATGCTCTAAATTATTCTCTGTAGCAATGCATAGATTGTTCATATGTTTATGTTAAGGAGAGGGAAATAAGAACAATTAATATGTCTTTTCCTAGAAATTCAAGCAACAATCTGAATAAAACAGTATTGCAGACAGAGACACTGAACCTGATTCTCAATTACTTAGTTCTTGCTCTTAGGTCAGGATAAAGGTGGGGTTATGTGGGAGGGGATGGGGAAGTTATACAGCTTTTGGGGAACTGCATGACCCTGACCATGCTCCCGGGGAACTTAGGGTAGCCTCACGGCTGCTCCGATTTCTGTTTGGTTTCCCAGGACAGAGCAGAGCTGTAGAGCAGAGTTGTAAGTGCAGGGTTCTCCAGACACCCATCCCTATCTGCCCAGTATGCTGAGGCCTCATGCCAGCTCTACACCCATTGGGGTGGCTTTCTGGCCACTGGTATTCTTAAGGGGCCCTTTCTGTATACTATAAGGCCCCTTGATTCTATCAGAGTAGCATGAAGGGGCCTTAGAGTAACTGAGAATAAGGCCCATCTAGTAGATATGTCCATCTCTAATTCTTTTCCAACATTTCTATCATAGAATTCATAATGTTTCCATTTTAATGTGTCTTTATCCAGGCAGAAACAAAAATAAAAATTTTTTAAGAGAAAGACATCTCATGTTATAATATGTCCTAACTTCTAGTGACAGCTCAGAGTCAACATTCAGCCCTAGGCTGGAGAGATGTGCTGATTAGTAAGTCTTTGTAAGACAATGACAAACACCTAAGTTCTAGACAAAATGCATCAAGATCTTTACAATACTTCAAAACTGCATTAACAGCAACTATTTCTACCCAAACTTTATATCAAACTTCATTTTCCAAACGGCTCACAGCTTCCTATGCACTTAGCATAACAGTGCTCCACACAGCACTAAAGTGATTGATTTATTTAGTTAAAGGGACTAGAAAATAAGCTCAGCAAGTGTGCTTCGCTCTCTAAAAAAGATTATATGGTTTTACACATGGACATGGGGGAAGTGCAGTTGCAGTACGTAAAAATCAGTACTGTCCTTTGCATAAGTAGCAAGGAGGAAAATTAGCCTAATTAAATTTGCCTTGAAAGGTTTTTCTATAGAAAATTCAATCATTCCCCTAAGTTATACACTTTAAAGTTCCATGAGATCGCATACTTAATTTTATTTAATTAAAACTATTCTTGTACATGAACTCAAAGCCTTCTCTAACTTTTCTGTTTCTTCTGCTCACAATATACCCTGCACTTCATTTATAAAGATGAAACTTGAGTATTAAAATTAAATAAAACTTCTTATCTTATTGCTGAAGTAATGCCATTATGGTTTGGAAATACAGTGCTTGCTCACTGTATAGCTGCCTGCTTTACATCTACTCCTGGCCACAGTTGTCACCTTGAACAGGATCAATTAAAGGATATTTCTGGAAATACAGGGACTGGCCCTGGAGACCCAAGAGAATCAATCTTTAAAATAAGAGGCAAATACTGTGTGTTCAATTATTTGTCTATTTAGCCAGGTTCTTATCTATCATCAGGATTCCCAACACACCTTGTGTCTAGTTTCTAACACTGGCATCACAGGAGCTTACAGCTTTCCATACTATGCCATCCAGCGGCTATATATGTGCAGTAGCTCAGTGTATCTAATGAATTCTTTAGTTCAGTTTGGCTGGCTATAGCATGCATAGTAATCCTTTTTTCTTCCTACAATATAAATGATTTGCTATATGTTTATCTACTGCTCTAACAAGAAATGAGTTTACCACACCACTGACTATGAGGATTAACTACATTTAGAGCCTCACTGTAGTCAATGGAATTCCTTGCAGATTCAACTAATTGCAAGATTGGGGCCTAAGGTTCTAACTGCATAGGCCCACCATATATTCTTACAAATATATTTCACAGAAGACCAAATTCTGAAACCTCCACTTAAGATTTTTTTCCTCATTTTTATATTAAGGTGAGCTGTGCCTGCATAGAGACTGAGTAAGGACCTTCAATATTTGGTGAATTTAAGTCTGGAGAAGTGTACCCCAAACTGGGCATCACTGAGAACCAATTAGATTAAGAACAGTTTCTCAGACAAAATATGAAAAAGGGATAGGTTATTAAAGGATGTGGTTAGGACTCTAGAGAAAAATTTAGATCTCTTAATAAAGACGACTGGCGTAACCCCTTCCCCAGAGGAAAAATGGGGTGTCATTTAGCTCAGTATATAGGTGTTCCAACAGAAAAATGCTAGCATTTAATTTGTAACTCAGTGATAAATCTATATGGTGAGTTTCACTGAGGGGGCACCAATTCTTCTTCCATACTAATTTCTGCTTTAATTGTCCCCTTTTCTTCCCCCCAAAATCCATCCCCCTGCTCATTTCTTTTCTCCCCGTTAACCCTCATTTCAGGATCTCCTTCTGTGTAATTATATCCTAGACTGTCTTTCTCCTCATCTGCACCATGACTGGGTTGGTAATCTGGGTGGTGGTACAGGGCAGAACAGGCACTGAGTGCTAGACCAAGAGACACTTACTGATGTGTTATTGTTGAGAAGGAATCCCTTCCTCCCCTCTCTCATTTCAGGTTGAACTTATTGATTGATTTGAAATGAAACATTTTGCTTTGATTGACCTTTTCCCCCTTTTTATTTTTTTAAATAAAAAAATTAAGGTAATTTGGAAACAAAGTCATCTTGAAGCTTAGGGCTTGTCTACATGAACATTCAGTTCACAGTAAGCTTCTATGTAAATCTGCCCCACATTAGCCTAATGCTGATTAATTGTCCATGTGGATGCTGCTGAAACTGAACACCTCTTTGAAATGGGACTGGATCAAAGCTCCTTAAACTAGGAGAGGCCAACCTGTGGCTCTGGAGCCACATGCAGCTCTTCAGAAGTTAATATGTGGCTCCTTGTATAGGCACCAACTCTGGGGCTGGAGCTACAGGTGCCAAATTTCCAATGTGCCGGAGGGTGCTCACTGCTCAACCCCTGGCTTTGCCATAGGCCCTGCCCCCACTCCAACCCTTCCCATCCCCTCCCTTGAGCCTGCCGTGCCCTCGCTCCTTCCTCTTTCCCCACCCCCAGCCTCCTGTAGGCCACGACACAGCTGATCAGGAGGTGCGGGGAGGCGCTGATCGGCAGGGTTGCCGGTGGGTTGGAGGTGCTAGAAACTTGGGGGGGAGCTCATGTATTACTGTGGCTCTTTGGCAATGTACATTGGTAAATTCTGGCGCTCTCTCGGGCTCAGGTTGGCCACCCTTGCCTTAAACTGTTAATGCACATCAGCAGTGTTCATACAAACTATTAAAGCACGACAGCAGGGTCCCCGAGGAAAGTTAGTTCATGGCAGGCTAGTGTGATTTACTCCCCAGCTTGCCATGAATTAATCATTTGTTTGTGTAGAGAACCACTAAAAGTTGAAAGGTTTAATTTAGAAAATGCCTCAGATCTGCATTTTTCTCAACACCCAACCCCCGCCAACTTTCATCAAAAAAATTCACCCAGCTCTAAGTGTGGGCTTAATCTAAAATCCACTGAAGTCAGTGAAAATCTTTCCATTGACTTCAGTGGACTTTGGATAAGACCCTTTGTCACGCTTTTCAGGAGAAGAATAACATTTCAGAACAGCTGTTTTCTCACACACTTGCTCCCCCGGATACTAGTGTTTGTTTTATTCTATGCCTAATGGCCTTATGTCAACAACAGTGTGTGACATACAATGTCATGCTAGTGCACTTCTTCCTTTCCTTTACCACATTTGGGTCTAACCTTACCTATTTACTCACATAGGTGGTCCTTTGTAACAGAAGTATTTCCATTAAAGTCAATAGGGTGCACGTTTGAATAAGGCCCTGATTCTACAATACCTCCCCCCACTTTTTTTTTTTTAATGTCAAGCTCTGAGGCCCCAATTCAGAAAGGTACTTGAGCACATGCATGACTTTAAGCGCACAAGTAATCCTATTGAAGTCAGAGGGACTATTCACGATGGTTTAAAATTAAGCATGTGCGTAAGTACCTTGCTGCATCAGAGCCATATAGAATGTAGAACCTGAAAATTGTGCCTCTTAGCTTTTCCTCCCTCCTAGGTTATAAATACTTCTCTTTTGTCTTCTGCCATCCTTTATGGAAAATGTCTATATAGTTTAATAGAAAAATTAATTTTCTACAGGATTTTTTTAATTTCACTATAAAATTTAACAGAAAATTATATCCCTGCCATAGCATTTTATATACTGGTTAAAAAATATATATATATATACACAAAGGATTTCTTTCTAAACTAACTTTCATTGGGTTTTAGAGTAATTTCTATAGTTTGATCCTTATTATATTCATATTTTCCAGAACAAATAGAATTGCAGTTTCCACATGCCACTATCTTTCACACATTTCACTTCAGACCATCTCGATTTTGGTATTGTCCTCTTGCTAAGGGCCAGATCCTACACTCATTTTTTTAACAAAAGGGAGTTTTCCCATTGATTTCAATAGAAGTAGATTTGTGCCATTAGTGTCTTAGCTATGAATAATCCATCCTCCCAAATGTTATGTGTGGAGTATGGAAATCTGAATTAAAGAGTCAGCAAATTTGTTCTTGAAATATTTCATTGCAGGCACATGTACTCCCCACAGATGTTTCAGCTAGAAGCAGAACATCTAGTATTACTCATAAATCAGAGAACTGTCCCCATTTTAGGTGCCTCACAGTCCTTCCAACATTGTACACAAATATGAAACATGATGTAAAACCACTCAGCCAATAGGCCCTTTCTCCTCATACCCCAAATACATTTCTTCCAGATATACAAACTGATTCAAGACCTAAACCAAACTCATAACCCACAACAACATGGCAGTTGCAGCTCCTTTTAAATACTTTGAATATGAACGTTCTATACAACTAAATTCTGATCCGTATGCCTGTTTGTGGTGGCCTAAAATTGGCATACAACTCTGAAATGAAACAGTTTGACATCTTAGCTGGTGAGCTGTGTAGCCAGCTTTGTTTGGGAGTTGAGTCAGCAAAACAGTATTTCACCACCCCCCAAGGTGCCCACAAATTCTTCTCTTGAATCTCAGTTCAAGTTTGGCTAAGTCAGAGTTTCTTAATGATGTTTTTTAATTAGTTTCTTAATATTGTCAATATTTCAATATATTGTGCTTTTTCTCATCAATTATTTTCCTGTCAATTCTCTTCTATTCATAGAGAGTCAATGTGGAGTATTTTGCTATATCTGTTACAATATAGTGCACATTAATAATTGCAGAAATTATAGGCAATTCTATTGGGTTTTATTTCAGGAGGGGAAAAAATCCATTCAATCAGTAGACAGGAATGTGCTTGATTAAGTATATTTTGTATCAAATCCAGTCGGGTTTTCATCATGTACATAGCACTTAGAGAACACTCTTATAGAATACCAGCAATAAAATTAGCTTTGCAATGGATGCTAATCTGCTACTCAAGGTAATATTTATACCCATCAACAAAGCAGTTAATTTTGTCAGTCCATCCTGATGAAGGAGTCCCATACCAGTGAACTTGATTTGATAAACTGAATGGTTTTCATTATATCCTGTAGATCTCAGGAAATTAGGGCTAATGATGATAGATGCTCTTCTCCTTAGACAATGTTCATAATAAGTGTCCCCAGAGGTCCATACTAATGCCAAACCCTTGCAATGTCAATGTTTATGAAAGGTATTTTGCTGCTTCAGACCCTCTCTGGAATTAATACATTCTGAGAGAGAACAGAAGGATGACACTGGCTTCCATTACTCAGTGGTTAAAACAGTAGTTTGGAGTATGGGCTATTGGTCTCATGAAAATGTAATGAGCCTATTTCTGCCTTCCAAACCACAGAAACAGAAAATCGCCCGATTTGGCGTTTCATGAACCTGAAACTTGGCCCAGATTAATTGATGTTTA
This sequence comes from Macrochelys suwanniensis, assembly GCA_033296515.1. NCBI lineage: Eukaryota > Metazoa > Chordata > Testudines > Chelydridae > Macrochelys > Macrochelys suwanniensis. The sequence goes on from CM065780.1 coordinate 48,552,568, forward strand.
CATCAGTTTACAGTAAACCTATACCAAATTTCAGCTGAGTTTTGGGTCACCTCCCCACAGGTTCCCTGCTACTACATTAGGACCTGGGCTATCAGCTTACACAAGGTGGTCTACTAGGAGGGTGAGTTTCTTGGGTACCTCAGTGTCCCCTACCTGGCTACTTCCCCCTTCCTGAGCTTATGAAATGGCAACTGGCTAGCTCCTTTCCATCTTCCTGCCTCTTTGTGGACTAGGAAAGTAGGCCCACTCCCACATACCACAAATCCACTTGCAGTTCATTGCTACAGGACAGTAGGGCATCTGGGCCCCAGAGTAAGGTAAAAGGCCCTCTCTCAAGCAGCTGTGGGATCCAGTAAAGTTATTTGAATCCTGGATGTACAGAACTTGGGGGAGAGGAGGACCAGTTTACCCTGTGAGCCAAACACCTACTCCAAACAGACAGGAGGGGGTAGGACTTGATTGGCACACTACCAGAGACCTCAGAAGTGATGAGAAGGCTTCTGGACATACTTAATTACATAATACTATACTGTCTCAGTAGCATTTTAAAACATGTAAGCCTCCCTTATAAAGTGCTTTGAGATCTACTGCTGAAAAGCGCCATCTAAAAACTAAGTATTATATTTAAATTTAAAGATGTCTCAGACTTCTAGATGAAGTCTGATGAAAAGTCTGAAGTTCAAGATGAAAAACAAGGCACCTGAAACTGAATTAGTTGTGCCATTTAGCTTACTTGTTTTATCTAAAACTTAAACCACTACAGCAACTTCTGCCCACTAACTAATCACCATCAATGACTTTTCCATCTTCATTTTTGATAGTTCTTGGGACACTTACATCCACTGTAAGCTATTCTATTCAGGGCTGCAGTCTATCTGCACTGTTTTCTTGTATTATGGCCAGGGCACAACCATTTTTGATTTTTTGCAGTCTCCAGGATGTTCTACACCTAGGTTTGCCCTCTTACACACACTTGTTTATTCTTCTGGCTCTTTTTGCAATTCTAAGCACACCTATATTCCTCTTTATTCATTTTTTTGGCTTCTGTGCCACTGTGGATATGTTACCATTTCACATTGGCATGTAGACTATTTAGCATGGCATGAACAGCAAATCACCTTCATGTTACATGTACGAACACTCTGTGAATGTGAGGACTGGCAGCTTCCTCTCCAACCAAGTCTAAGTTCGCTATCTACCAAATTTAAAGGGGCATTCGGCAAAGCTGATGCGATCTGACCCTTCTCACTCCACGGAAGTTCAGAAAGAGTGTCATCCTCTACTTCTGTCCCCAAAATCATTGTCACTGGCAGCAATAAATTAACACTTCTTACGCTCTGAAAAGAACTGCATGTTGGCTAATTGAATTAACCAAGAATACTTTGACATTTCTCTAATTTGTGACAGGATTTAGGTAAAAAATGAAACAAGCAGTTTGTGTGTTAGCATGTCAAGAATCAGGCTGAAGGCAAGGAGAGGTGGGCGTCACCATAAAAGTTTTAAGTGAGATAGATATGGGATCAGAGAGTAATATAGCACATATCGCTGAAGTATCAGACAAGGTGAGAATGCACACACCTATGCACAAAAATTCACAATTTACTGTTAAGATGAGACAAGCTGAAGTTCATTAGCGGATGGTGTACCTAATTAACACAGCAGAACAAGAGAGAAGTGATGAAAGGGCCTTTTCGGTACTGTCATATCCCTCAAAGCGATTATTCTCCACTGTATTGTAGAACAGAAATAGGGCCAAATCTTATAGTCCTTACTCACTCAAAACTCAGCCAAAAACTTACTCTTTCAAGTAAGAACTACATAAACTACTAAAACCTCTATTTTAACTTGAGAGTTCTATGAGATAAAGGCAAGAACAGCAGGTGAAATCTTCTTACCTTTCCTTTGAAACTCCTCTGACACAATGAAGTTACACATGGAATTAATTTGACCTTCTAGTTTAGCTCTGATAGGATCCAATATAAAATGTGCATCACAGAGGCAATCATATCTCAGAAGTGGAAATGAGCCCTGCCACTAGGGTATTGTATTTTAAACAAAGGCAGACAAATTCTGTCCTGACTCTCACCCAGTAAAACCTCACAGACACCATTGCACAGAATGTGAGTCAGGGCAGAATTTGATTTTTGAAATATTATAACGGAAGGGAAGTGAACTAGCAAAACTAGCATGGAAAAAACAGCAACACAGGAACTGCCATATTAGAACAGGTCCATCTAGTTTTATATCCTGGGTCTGGTTAATGTGGCATGTCTCAGAGGAAGGCGTAAAACCTATGTACCATAGTGCACCTATTTGTGCAATATTATTTTATGAAGAGAACTTTTTCCTCCTCCTAGTTGGTGATCATCACCATGTGCTGAAGCATAAGGGTTATATTTTTCATATTCCTATAATTCTTATTTATGTGTTTCTGTTCATAAATATTAAATAAGTGCTCATCCCAAGCTCTGGCCAACTTTACATACATTAAAATTCCAGTGTTTCATTTTCACCTGACTCAGACAAGTTTTTGACTTCAATTTATTGAAAATTCTCAAAAAATCTTGTTTTCTGTTCAGCCTGAAATTACACTTCTCCTCCCCCCAACCCCTGAATTTTTGGAATTATCAACAAACAGAAATCCATGTTTCTCCCAGCTCTGGTCAAAAACTGCAGAATCAATATAATCCTAATCAGTACTTCTTGCTGCTTGTACTATAGTATTATAAAATTACGTATGTATCCTATTGTACTACATATATAGGAGATTTTTTTCCATGGGATTTTTTTTTTAAGTCAGATTTGACAAATGCACAAAAAGTAACCATTTAGATAATGACAAAGGGTGTGCGGAATTGGGGATCACACTGGAAAGCACTCAGGAAAAAAATTGCACACACAAAATTATGCTCCAAAATGTTGTAGTATTAAGATTTCTTCTCTGCATGAATTACAAGATCATAAAATTCGCCAGTGACAGATTCTTTCACTTTCAACCAATTGTTCTTGAGCCCAATTTAATAACAAGCTGAAGGTGTACACTTCCAGCTGAACAAAAGCTGCTCATACTATCACAACTAATGCTGCTGCTACCATGGTACCAGCAATGACCCCCTCCTCCCATGACATACATATAAAAATGTGAGGCATGTATTTCCCAAGTGACAGATGGGTGCATGATGCTGAAGACAAGTAATTCTTCACTGTGCTATTTTCTTAGCAAGGATTTCATTCTGGGCTAATTAAAACAACCATTTTTGATATGTTGACTGTAACTCATCATAAGGATACTGCCAATATTAGTACTGTGTTGGGCAAATCTTTAAAGGCAGTGAACCTTAGCCTGGCCAAATGTTCAGCATTTATATAAGACAGTGCATGGGAAGGCAGCATGACTGTGTGCTTAAAAGACCATATCTTTATGGAACGCAGTGTGCCTGTCATTTACCTCCTCTTACTAACATGAAAAGGTGGCAAAGTAGCACTAGAACATTCTGAGTTGGAAATATGCCAGTGATCTGATTTGCCACTTTTCTAAGGCAAAAAATTGTCAAAACTCCAAAGATCTCTGGCATTTTATTGAACCTAACATAGTTCTGACATGTGAAAATGGCAAGATTAAGTGATAGCAGTTCTTAAAATTGACTCAAAACTTTGTGTCATGCTTTCTTATAAGTCTGACAATGAATACAAAAATTCTACGGTGCACAATAAAAGACGCTGGCTGAAAATAAAAAAAAATCAAGAACCTTGCTGCTTTCTTTTAAATATAGCAAAGTATGGAAGGACAGCAGGGAAAAAAGAAAATGACACCTGCGTTAGATATGGAAGAAAGGCACAGTATCCTGCAAGTTTCCCTCTGCATCAGAGCCTAATCAACTTCAGAACATCTGAAGATTAGAACTTGAACACTGGTCACAAGAAACAAGCCTCTAGAGAGAAGAAAATATGATAGATTTTATCCTTCAGGGATTCTTCTGAAAAACAAGATATGGTCTTGCAGTCAAGCTTGTCTGCACAAGAGAGAGGAAAACTAAGTTTCCTCTTAAGTTAAGAATGTGGCTTTTCTTCTCCAGTCTAAAAGGATTAATTTTCTTTTGCATACTATAAGCACACTAAGAGAGATGGGTCCAACTGGCAGAGTTTGAATTCTGATCCAAATGTAGATTTGAATTTCACCAAAGTTTGAGACTGTTTGAGTGTGTGATGTTCGCTCTGCCCATTACAGAAATACAGTAGTTGCCAGATGTAAAGTTCAGATCCTGATCAAAACACAAAAGGTGCTCTGATCTGGGGTTTTGGTTAGAGCCTCTCTCTAATATTAATCACTTTCAGGACATAGTTTAAAAAAGTATTACTGCTTTGCCTCAGGTACATACTTTATATTTTTATTTTGCTAATCTTTAAAAGTATCACATGTAATGTCTGCAAAACAAATAATGACATTAGAAAATAGACCAAGCCCTTTGACACCAATGGTGAGTTGTGTGTTCACAAGTGATGCAAGATTGGATTCTTTAAATTAGGTAAAATACGGTCCTCTTATGGGAAGGTGACATGACTTCGTGTGTGTTCTAGTCCCACCACTAACAGCCTCCCGAAAAAACATGAACAAAGCATGTGTAATAAAAAATGTGAGGCCTGATTCTCCTCTCCCATACACCAGTGTAAATCAGAAGTAATTCCATTTCAGTCAGTGGAGTTACATCATCACAAACCCTACGTACAGGTGGAGCTCTAGCTTTTTTGAACATCAGGGTGGAAAATGTTTTCAGCGTCCTGACCCCTCTCTCCGCTTCCCCCACCCCCACCCCGCAAAAAAAAAGAAAAAAAAGCAGACTAGGGTGGAAGTAGCATGGAGGGGAAAATACAGCTAATCAGAACAAAGTGGGGTGGGAAAGGAAAGCTGAATGGTGCAGTGGTATGGTGCCCCCTTGAAGTTGGCATGCAGGGTGACCCTAAAACCAGACCTGCTTATGTAAGAAGGGAATCAGGCCCTTGATATTTCAACACAGATAAAGATGTCTAGTAACAAAACTTTTCAGTGATATCAATGTTCCTGCAGGGGCCAAATGACTGACTCACTCATTAATGTCTATGAGAAAGAGAGTTGGTAACCATGGTAACCCAGCTAATGCTAGTTGAAGAAATTAAATCTTTTGAAAATATTATGAATACCTCTTCAAGTGAAATAAAAAGATTGGCAAAAGTGAGGTCAGATCTGAATGAGTCTGGGTCCAAGCCTTGCTTAAATGGAAGAAAATGAAGAGTTTGGAGGATAATGTAACTGAGTCACAGAGAAGTAGTAAAGTAAATTCCAGAATGCTCTAGAAAAAGAAGTAGTTAACCCATAGAATATAAACTGGTGTCAATGACGACAGGATATTGAGTCTGAAAGAAAGGCGTTCAGGGTAATATCCACTCCATTCTTTCCACCCACAGAGGGGAATGAAATAACACAAGCAATTATAACTATCTAATCTTTGTCAAACAGCATATAAATTGTACTTGTTCTTATATAGTTTACAGACAACCTGCTCTTACAAAAAATTTAAACGGGGTCTACATTCTGAAAGAAGGGTTTTCTAATCTAATTACATTTACCAGACTCTCAGCTGACTAAGAGGTTGGTGTGAGTTTGGGGGCAGTCATTCAGAGAGGTGGGTTTGTTGTCCATCAGTAGTTTGGGATAGGCAGGATGCCTTTACATACCTTTTAATGTTTAAATAGTGCTTGTCTTTATTATTTCTTTGTACACATTTGTTTTTAAGTCTGAGAAATAGCAAAGGGAAATTCAGTTTCTTGAACATGATGCTGGCTTATTTTTATTATACACTAGTCATATTGAGACCTTCCCTTTCCTCCTGCCTCTGAACACACATCATAAAAGTGTCAACTTTAGTTTATTAAGGGCCCAATTTTGCATTTCTTGTACTCACAAAACTCCCTTTGAAATCAAGGGCAATTTTTAGTGAGCAAGGAATTCAGAAAAAGGCTTGAGAAGTCAGTGGGATTTCAGAGTACAAGAAGTCAATGGGTGCTGAGGACACTCCGCCCCCATAGGACATGCTCAATAACTTCTGAGAATAAAAAAATGATTTGTAAATAAGCAAAAATATAACTTTAAATATTAAATTTCAATGGCAGTTCTGTGCCTGCCTCTCTTAGGCTTCTTTGAAAACCTCAGCCAAAGTCAAAGTATTTGCACCTGCTTGTTTTAGTAATGGATTTGGCTCTGTTTCTTGATCTCTGTGCTCTTTTATAATGAGGAAAAGAAAGGGTCTCCAGAACTTAAACCCAGTCTTGAAAGTTACAGATGATGTTATCATGGATGTAAATAAATGTAACCCTCCACAACATTTTACAGCCAGTGTTGGGTAAAGGATGTTATGAAATTAACAAAAATGTTTTTAGAAGTTGGGCTCCATTTTTCCATCAACAGTTATATACACCTGCAGATGAGGTATGAAGAAGTCCAGGTGACCTAAACTGAATGTTCAAATAATTGTGGATGCAAATAATGAAGACCCGGTTGAAAATTTGGCCCAAAGTGACTAAAACGGTAGGAATGCAAGTATCCAGAACATGAAAGATCTTACAGGTAAGAGCCAATGACTTTCTGACTTAAAAAGAAATATAGCTTAAATGTAGGCAAGTCAATAAACCCGTAAAACTAACACAATGCATTTAAATTGTACTTGTGCAAGAAGTTCAGAAAATAAATCTGTTCTTAAAAACGCAACCATTTTTCCACAAAGGAAAACCTCAATCAGTTTAATTAATTAGGAACACATTTTTAACAGTGATGGTGTTAACCATTGGAACAAACAATCAAGGGAAGCAGGGGATTCTCCATCTCAATGTCTCAAATCAAGATTGGTTGCCTTACTGGAGGATACGCTTTAGTCAAATTAGTTATTGAACTAATACAGGGGTACCTCGTGAAATGTAATGGCCTGTGATAAACAGGAGGTCACAATAGATGATCCAATGGTTCCTTCTGCCCTTAAACTCTGGCAATCTATGAACTCATAAATTCCTGAAAAAAACCACCAGAAATAAAGTATCTTGGGAAAGCGTAGAAGGTTGGCTTAGTTGGCAATATAGATGGTGGACTCTGGGTGGGTATGTTCTCTTTTATTGTAAACTTGTTCTTAACCCTGTCTTCTCTCACAGCTTGATTCAAAACCCACTGAACTCAAACTCTGTTTTTGTCTTATGAATAAACCCATGTGGAATCCAGCTGAGAAATAACACAGGTTTAAGTTCATCAGATATTTATGACGTGTTCTTGCCAAGTGTACGTATCACACTCTACATTCATCTTCATGTGTCATGGTTAAACCATTTTGGTTCAGAAATGAGCACTTTTATTACTTTTATTTGAAATGTCCCATTTCCCTTATCCTTCCAATGCCTGTCTTGGGGAGCAGTTATGTGCTAGACTGTGAATTTGAATGAGGAAAAAAACTTGTCAAAACTTTAGTTGCAATTCATCTCAAGGTGATTTTAAATAACTGGAAGGACATAACTCAAATTTCATATGATGCATGGTTAAACCTGATAATCAGCACTTATAAATGTGAAAAGCCTGCTGCCCTCAGGGATCAAACACTTCGTAATTTTAAAACACACACACACACAAAAAACCTATTAATTCCAGCACATAATTATTTGAAAATATAAACCAAATCATGTAATTATTGTAATGTATATACAAATTGATCTGTTTGCAAATATACATCCTACAAATATAGACAGCTATATTCTAAAATTATTTTTCCACCAATGTTTAAGCTGTAAAATATTTAATGGATATTTTTATTTTATTTTTTTCAACAGTTAAATACTCAAATCAGAAAATATCAAAATTAGGGTTCTAGGAACAAGATTAAAACACAGTCCATTTTGTATATGCAGTACCGTAATGTTTAATTACTTGACTGCTTGCTGTTTTTCAGACAATACGATATAATAGCAATGTTTTTCTGCATCCTTAGGTACACTTATCTAGCATTTTGCAGTGTTCTATATATACCAGATAGCGTCCATGAATATCCTTTATATGCATGATGTACAATGGAAAAGGCAAAGACCCCAACTCATTCACTATGCACCTTACAAAATTGTGATTCTAAAAATAAAAAAAATCCAAACAAGATCATCATATGTTATATATATGCAATTTTTTTACAGAAACTATTTGAGATACTGTTTGAGTGTTTTACATTTTTTTTTAATTTGAGAATATGAATTGTATCATTCGGCCTGTAAAGTCAAGTCCCTCAGTAACTTTGGGGCAGATCCTTGGCTGGTATACATTCTCATAGCTCCATTAAAGTCAATTTACACCAGCTGAGGATCTCATGAGTCTAGATGAGGACACCTCAGAGGAAGAAAAAATGTAATGTGCTTAAAAATCTTAAGGGATATCCCAAACCTCTGGAATCACATATGTGGGCAAAATAATGCTGAGCAGCTGGAGTTTATAAGTTCTGCAGGTGTGAACAGAGCTCTCAGGATGCTGACAAAGGATGATATAGGTCCCAGAGGAAGCAAGATGCATATTGGACAGGGAGAACAGTATTTCTCCACTTACTAGCAGGAGCTGCAGGCTCCATTATCTGTTTCTCTTCTGTCTGGCCTTACCTGGTCATAAGTTTGGAGAAGAGCTTTGCTACTATGAAGCTAAAAAACTCTGCAGGAATCTCCTCAAACCCAACCTTGCCCCATTCCCTCAATCCTCTGTAGCTCCTCTTAGCAGTTCTGCAAAATACAAGTATCTCCAGGACACATAGTCAGCCTTATACCTGATTCACAGATAGATGACTACATATTGATATAGTGTGTGTATCTATTTGCATTTCTGGTTTCTCACATTGGTTTGATGCATTTCATCCTATTGAATAATCTATGTAGCTAGATTTTACATTATTGGCTGTGAATAATGACCATTTGTATCATTTCTGCTACCACTGTTATACAATTGCAAAAACTCTTATACAAAGTATATCATGTAAGCTGTCTACAGAAAAGTTACAATCTATCAGATATGATTATCCTGGTTAAATCCAATGTATCATCTTTGAATCTGAAGTTATGAGTATTGGCTGTGTACTTGTATCTTCCACATGTGTTGTATTCCTGGATGACACCCCCAAATAGATTTACATCAAAGCTAGACAACTATGTGTTAATGGCCCACTAAGGACACGTCGCTCTAACTGGTGTGAACGCTCTAATGGGCCATTGAAGAAACTCATCCCACCCAGTAGGTCTTCCTGCAGATGCCTCAGATTCTGAGGAGCCAATGGCTATCTCCTGTGATTCAGCAAAACATGCAAGGGCATGTGATATCTCATGTGACCCTGACTCCATCTTGAGTCAGTAATTTTCCACAAACAAAGGCTATGGACTTTGGGATAGTACACTTCCATACACATGGCAGTGGATATAAAAAGGCACCTGAGACATCTACATTTTGTCTTCATTTCCTGCTTCATTTTTTTTGACTTGATATCTAACAAGGAAGCTCAATACAAGCACTGATGACCCCCCAATCTATTTGGGTGACTCCAGAGAGACTTTTGCAAGCTAGCAGTTTATTCCATCACTGCTACAAACTTTATATAAGGACTTTGCAATCACTTGCATGTATATAATTCCTTAATCATTTATAACTGTTTTTTTATATTAAACTTTGTTTTTAGTTACTAAAGGATTAGCATCAGAGTGATTATTGGGTAAGATCTGAGTTATATATTGGTCTGGCTAAGTGGCTGATCCCTTGGGATTAGAAGCAGGGCCAGTGCTTCCACAAGGCAACCATAGGCGGTCGCCTAGGGCGGCAGGATTTGGGGGGCAGCATTTCGCTACCCTCGGCAGCATTTCAGCAGCAACTCCCCAGCAGTGATTCGGAGGCAAGAAAAGCGGCCGCTGAAACACCACCGAGAACGTCGCTGAGAATGCCGAGCTGCCACCAAAACGCCGCTATTGGAGGTGAGCTGCTGCGGTAGCTGCCACGGGGGTGAGCTGCCGCGGGCGGGGGGTTGGCTGCTGCAGGGGGTGGGGAGCTGCCATGGGGGGGTGAGGAGCTGCTGCGGGCGGGAGGAGTTAGCTGCCGTGGGCGGGGGTGGGGGTTTGCTGCCACAGGCAGAGGTGGGGATTAGCTGCCGCGGGTGGGGGGGGGGGTTAGCTGCCGCAGGCGGGGTGGGGGGTTAGCTGCCGCGGGCGGGGTGGGGGGTTAGCTGCCATGGGCGGGGGGTGGGGAGCTACCGCGGGTGGGCAGGGGGCTGGCTGCCGTGGGTGAGCATGGAAGGCTGGCTGCCATGGGCAGGGGGCTGGCTGCCACGGGGGGTGGGGAGCTGCCACGGGTGGGGGGCTGGCTGCCGCGCAGGGTGGGGAGTTGTTGCGGGTGGGGGGCTGGCTGTCGGGGGGGTGGGGATCTGCCTCAGGTGGGGGGCTGGCTGCCGTGGGCAGATGGGGGAGGCTGGCTGCTGTGGACGGGGGGCTGGCTGCCGGGGTGGGGGGGGAGAGCTGGCTGCCACGGGGCAGAGGCGTGGCATTAGCTGGGCGGGGCAGGGGTGGGGCACAGGCCGGTGCAAGGAAGTTTTGCCTTGGGCGTGAAACTTCCTTGCACCGGCCCTGATTAGAAGGACTCTATATCTGATTAAATTGGTTTTCAGTAACCACTCATCATAAAGTCTAGTGTCTGGGTGGTGAGCCAAGGGCTGGAATGCCTAAGGAGACTGCATTTTGACTTCTGGTTAACCAGTTTGGTGATACAGAAGTTCACTTTTGTTACTGCCTTGGTATAATCTAATGATCAAATAACCACCAGTTTGGGGTGTACATTTCTGTATCTATCTTGTTTATTATAGTTAATTGAAACATTTTTAAACTTAAAAAAATCTCTCTCATTTAAATCAATATTGGTGATGATAGGGTATCGTTCCAATATTTTGGCCCTAGTCCTGAATCAATAGGACTTCTCACATAACTAAGGTATGCAGGATGTAGCCTTGCAAATATGAGAGCACTGAGAGAGAGAGAGAGAGAGAGAGAGAGAGAGAGAGAGAAAGCACTAAAACTATGTGAAGTGTAATTGAGTCACTATTGGCAGGAGAGAATAGAGCTGCTGCTTTAGTAGAAGTGGCAATGAACTTGTTTTGGAAGCTGTAGCAACCTCTCTCCCCAATTACATATACTTGTTTGTCTGTGTCCCATTAGAAAACAGAGTACAGAATCAGATCACTGGCTGTAACAATGATGCAGCACATCCAAGGCAAGTGATTAGAAATGGCACCCTCACAAACTCATGGATAATCACTGGACTGATTCTATGCTGGGGCAGCCAGGACTTCAACAAATGTGCTTATGCCAGCCAAAAAATTGACTGTTTTGCAGTTGTAGCTCTGTTCAGTTTTACAAAACATCTGGATGACAAAACAACCATTTAGACTCTTCAATCATCTTCTTTGCAGCCCTAGTCTCTAGTTCAAGTAGTTGTTTGTCCAGTTCTAGATGCCAAGGCAGATTTCCCCAACCGCAATCTATTGCACTTCCATGCCTTAAGTCTTTAGAATGCACCTTTCCTTCCTTGCCTCTAGTGAATTTGATTCTTATCTAGGCCAATATAGACTGCCTTTCTTCTTAGTTATTCCACACGGAGTGTGAAATAGATCAGTCAATGCTGCTTGCTTTTTTTTTTGCTTTTTTTTTTTTGCAATGACTCTTATTTTTTTTCTTATGCAAACAGTCTATTACTAATGTGCAACCCTACAATAATAAAACAGGGCCAGATTCTAGCTTGCCTGTTAAGGGAGATATAAATTGCACCGCCCTGCCAGCCTGGTCAACTCCACCAGAGGTATTCACCTAAGAGAGAGCAGATAGCAATACTACTATTGCCCTTCTTTGGGGTTTCACTTAGGATAGGGGAGCAGCTTTAATTTCCACTTGAAGACACAATACCCAGTAGATGCTGCAGTGAAGATGTAGCAGGGCACACCCTGCCTGCATTAACTCCACCACCCAGCTTGCAGCTGGCACCACCTACTCTCTGAGCTGTACTGTCCACCTACAGACCCCCTGTTTAAAAGGGAGGATCCCTCTAGTTTTCACCATTGCACACTCACCACTGACAAGCATTCTGCCATCAGGGCTCCAAGCTGCTGGATCCCACCTGCCTCTCCAACTACCCCCATCAAATTTCATTTTATTCCTTCACCTCTAAACTCATTTGAATGCCCCACCTTCAACGACTGCCAGGATCCTGGTACTTTCATTCTAAATGGGTTTTGATGATATCAGAGGCCACTAGAATTGGGGTCTACTGTGCTGGCTCAATCCTGCAGGCCTTAGTAGCACAAAACCCCATCGAATTTTGCCCTGCGGTATCTAGCTCGGCATCTTTGTTATGTAGTTCATCAAACAAGTAACATTGCAAAAAAATAGTTTTGCAGTTATGTTAGACAGTAACTTTTAGCTTAGGGCAGGACCTATTTTTTCTCCCAACATTTAGGTCTATTAGATCATGTCATCAAGCTGGCTGCAAACGAATATGTGGCTGTGCATAAGAAAGGTGGCAGTGGATGGGAACGTGTGCAACAACTTTTGCTCTATTTCAACAGACCATTCAAGGAAAGTTATTGTAGTGGTAACAAATATCTAGAAATCTCTTCACACAAGCCTAAACGGCAACAAATTTAAAATGATGAGGAGAGGGAAGTGAACAGGCAATGGACCGTGCAGGAGATGTGCAGTTCAACAAGAACATTGCCATACTGAGTTGATGAATCTGACAGAGGCATTTTTCTCAGCAAATATTCCTCTTCATACCCTGGATCATCCAGCCATGAAAAAAACACACACAGGTTGCAATCTAAAGAATATGGGACTAATCTGCGTTGTTCACCAGCTGAGAAAATTCAACCTGCCTGACCTCTGTGATGTGTAAAAAGAAGTCAGAAACAGAGTGCCTGTGCCGGCCCTGTCTGTTGTGGGTGATGAGACTACCGAGGTGGGAGATTGGTACCATGTGTTCTGAATATTCTTGCTCAGAGCTTTAAAGTGTGACACAAACTCCGAGACATCATGGCTGGAACCCATCATGACAAGCTGTGGTCTTTGACTGCGGGGATTTCAAGGAATCCTGTAACCACAGGCCTGAAAGACAACTCTCACATATGGAAAGGCAAACTAACAATATGTCACAGACAATGCCAGCTACAATTTTAAAGCAAACATCTCTTTAAAAGCTTCACTGCCATTTTACTGCTTACTCTGCAAGGAACATACTACTCAGGACAACAGTCAGGGAGACATGAATCACAATAACATTAGCACTTATCCAATACCTTTCATCCAGGGACCTCAATGTTCTGTATAAAGCTGGGTAAGTATTATAAGCCACATTTTACTGATCCTATAAATGAGACAAACAGAGGTTCATTTTTAAGGCCAAGTTTACAGAGTGAGTCAATAGCACAGCTTGGAACAGAACCCAAATCTCCTGGCTCCAAGTCTGCTAGACCCTACTGCTTATCATGTGCCAGTACCTGTTGCTCCCTTTGTAGTGTGGCACCTGTTCCCTCAGAATCACCTCCTGAAATTCATTGGCTTCTGGCAAAAGGAGAAGAAAAGAAAAAAAATAACTGATCAGGAGCTTTGCCTGGAACAGAATATTAATAAAGCTAACCTGGATTCACATAACCTATCAGAAATGCTATGTAGGCACTTCTGTGGCCTCCACTACCATAGTGTCTGAGTGTTTAGATATTTCTCCTTCCATAACCCATCCTATTTTATCTTTGATGAACTAAAGAATCTCCTGACTTGGACAGATCCTTGAAGTATGTTGATCAAATAACACATTCAACTGTCAAACAGATGTGAGGGGGTGAACAACACAGTATAGAGCAGTTCTCCATCTGAATATTTGGAGGAGCCAATGTTTTCTTCACCATTAACCAACAGCAGTTGTCTTGATGGCATACTGTGTATAGAATGCCTCAAAGTGAAGAAACTAGGAATCCCAAAACAAAGGCTTGCCTTGTTAGCAACAGTAAACAAAAAGAGTTTGCAAAGTCAGCTAGAACTTACATGTGCCGCAGACCACATGCAGCTTTGGCACACACTTAACAGTTCAGCATTCGCATCAACAGCAGCACAACTGCAGGTCTCTACCTGTGAACAGTATCTCTACAGAGCATTCATTAGCAATGTATGAAGATGTCTTGAGATAACAAGAGATCAATCAAGGAATATGCATTATGTTAATTCCAAACTACATGAACTAAACTACTGCTTTTAAGCTTATATGCAGAACGCAACTGATTCTTGTTTGATTTTGTTTTGGGGCTTGCTTTGATTTGCTTCAGTTTTTAAAAGAAAGAAACCTAGTATTTTCAAACCATTTGATTTGGACTAAAAATTTAGCAAAACAAAGTTATTTTGTTTGCTACCAAGTATATCTATGACCTTACATGAATCTCTATGATTTCCTTTATTTTCAACATTAACATAGCTAATGCAGCATTTTACCCAAAGGTTGGCAATACAAAAATATAGCCAGGGTGATCACACAGCCCAGTGGATAGAAGGGAAGCTGTAGATGTGATATATCTTGATTTTAGTAAGGCTTTTGACATAAATGACTTAGCCCAGGGCTACACTAGGGGAGGGGGTCAATCTACGATACGCAACTTCAGCTACGGGAATAGCGTAGCTGAAGTCAGCGTATCGTAATCGGCTTACCTGGCGATGAGGACGGCGGCGAGTCGATCGCTGCCGCTCCCCCGTCGACTCCGCTTCCGCCTCTCGATGAGGTGGATTGCCGGCGCCGACGGGGAGCGCGATCGGGGATCGATTAATCGCGTCTTAACAAGATGCGAAAAATCGATCCCCGATAGATCGATTGCTACCCGCCGATCCGGCGGGTAGTGAAGACCTGCCCTTAGGAAGAAACCTGAAAACAGTCTGTAACTGTGTTATTGGCTGTTATCAAGGGGAGGGTGATCAATTGTTTTCCATGTCCACTGAAAATAGGACAAGAAGTAATGAGCTTAATCTGCAGCAAGGGGATTGATGTTAGATACTAGGAAAAACTTTCCAACTCCAAGGGTAATTAAGTTCTGGAAAAGGCTTTCTAAAACAGGCTGGACAAAGAGCTGTCAGGGGTGGTTTAAGTTTATTTGGTCTTGCCACAGCATAGGGGGCTGAACTTGATGAATTCTCAAGGTCACTTCCAGCCCTGCATTTCTATTATTCTATGATCTATTCTGCAAGAAACCCGTGCTCTATGCCAGCTCTGATGTCCTTCGCTTGCTTACACTTGCTGACACTTCTGCGTACCTGTACACCCACAAAAAATACTCGAAGAATAAAGAATGTTACGGAACTCTTGTGTTAGCTACCCAGGCTGAACGTAACCGAGCTCACACTTAGGAAACCCAGGAAGATCACATAAGGTGTCTATCTAAGTAACAACATATTGTGCATGGGCATGAGACAATTCCATGGCAGCCAGTGGCATCAGAAGACAAACTGAACCCTCTCCCAAAAGTGATTACAACTGAGTCCAAAGCAAAAGCTGTGTATTTGTCACCGGTGACCCTACTCAAGGACTATTACCATGACCACCAGGGAATGCAATGCCCTCTGGCCTATGCAAGAGTAAATACTCCAATATACTAATGTCCACAGCTCTTGCACTGCAGTCTTCAGCCTCCTTAAATCTTTGAAGGAAAAACAAGACTTGTTAGTCACTGGCAGCTGGAGAATGCTACTCCTCCAAAGTCTGCCAGTTCATTTCAGATTCCACAGCTGTGGGGAAAACAGACCTCCCTGCTGTAGAGCCCATCAACATTTGGTCACTTGTATTATCTATTTTTTTCCTGTAATCTTCTCAGGAAGTTGATCTGGAAATAATTGTGCATCCAGGACTGGGTTTTCATGGGCCACTGAATGGTCCTTTCCCTAGCTGTATTCCACAGTTCTGCAACAACCTGTGCCTTTGAACTCTAAAACATATCATGGTAATGGCAGAGAAGCAGCCCATGAAGAAATGGATTCAGAAGGAGAAGGAGCAGGTCCTTATTTCTTTTTTCATTAAGCATCATTTCATAATTATCACACAGCAAATCCAAATTAATGTCTCACAAGGAAACTGTTGTAATAGAGACTCCTATTGCTTTTGTTAAGACTGTTGCTAATTTCCTGGAGGTGAAAGCAGATTGTTCTTTCCTCCCTGCTGCTATTTCTGCATCTTAAAGCAGGCTGTCAGGGAAATTAGTGCATTGTCTTTGTATGCCAAGAAGATGAAATGCAATTTCGGATAAATTAGATGAATAATAAAGAGTGAAGTGCTGATGCAAAAGGCCATCAAACCTTATTAATGCTTTGTCTGGACTTAGTGCTCTGAGGGTGAATCCAGCTGAGAAACACTAACTCTGAAACAGAATCTCCCACTTGTTAATACCCACCATCTAGAACACAGAGTTACCATATTAAATGTCAGGTTTTCTCCTCCAGGAAGCAGTTGGGGGAAGTTGTTTTAGTGAAATGGAGACAGAGAGCAAATGGCATATACCTTCAGCTGTCTGTGTGACTGGCTAATCCTACTCTTCATCTTCTCAATTTCTTCAGACAAACATTTCTTCATTAGTTCATTCTTTCCAAAAGTGCTCATTAATTGATATTATTTGGAAGTCTATTCTATGTAACTAGAGATAACCAAATAGCTCACCGTGCCACAGCTCTGATGCAACAGAATACAGGAATGGGTATTCTGCGTCTTTGACTACTAAAGGGTCTGCACTGCAGAGCAATTCTGCAATCCCAAGATTCCGAGATAAACTTTGCTATTATCACAGAGTCCTGAAATTTCATGTCATATCACTGGTCATACAGCTTTAAATAATATTCCACCCACAAACCCACATTTAAAACACTTTGTATTCATATCTAAGGCAATGAGACAAATAGACAGACATGCAGATAACCTTTACTTCCAAATCATACAATTAAAAACATCACTAGTACCAAAATTTCAGGATTAATAGAGATTCAATCCTGCGATTTCAGGAATGAAATGTACCATGGGATCCCAGGATGCCTGTTTCAAAATCCTGGGACTGTATTCCCTAGCAATTATACCAGTTCCTGAGGAAGAACTTTTCAAATGCCATGATGATGAACATTAAATAAGAACCTAGATAAATATACAAACGGATTGATTTCAAACAAAACAATTAGTTCCCACACTGAGCAGCATTTAATTTTGTGGTGAGGAAAAGAACTACTAAACTTTCATGGATCAAACCTCAAAACTTTAAGCTTTTAATGCAGTGCAGATCCTAACCTAAAACAGAAGCCTTGAGACTGCCAACTTGATAGGATAGACACTATTTTAAAGGTTAATTGGTACAATAAATGTTCAGAAGTTAATAACCAACTGGAATTTTTTTATTTAAACTTTTCAAACTCTTGGTATTAAATTAATCCTTCACTTAGTTCCGCTTACTCATAATGAGTATGTCTTTTTAAAAACTAGAAATATAGATAAATTTTAGGTCATGAGGTAGCAGAGGTGGGCATGTAAAAACCAAAATAAATCTTGGGGGATAGCCAGTGAGTGCTCAAAATAAGCTGGCTAAGGGGGGAAATCTGCATTACATAGGTAACTAAAAGAAATGCTGAAAACCTCTATTGTCAGTCTTCTCTCCAGTTTAGTTTATGTTCCTGTAACTTAGAGTTATATATAGGAACCAGACTTGAACTCAAAATATACCTCAAACAGAACCCTGAAGAAATCTTTTAATTTTTTACATGACAGTAATAATTAAAAGTCTCCATAACCTAGGAAAATATACCCCACAGACCAATCAAAAATCACTCACTCAAGCCTGTGCATAGCCTTTACAAACACAACAGGCTGTTGTACAGAGTGAGCCACTATCATATATGCAAAAGGGCACTTACTAGAGACTGAAAAAGGCCAAAGGACATTTGCAAAATATTAGCACATCTGTTCAATGAAAACCATCTCAAATACTCATAAAGATCCTGAGTAGCAGTAATACACTACAAGACCCAATATCTACTTCTAGAAACAAAGAACAAACATTGTAAAACTTGCTCACAAACATGCTTGTGTGAATCATTCACTTCAATTTCTTAAAGTATTCACAGTCAGCCTTGCATTGAGTTTCCAGGAGTGATTCACTGGTTCACTTTGTCAAATTGTACAGGGAAACTTTTTACAAACTTTTATTTTATTTGTTTTTATTTTTTGCTCTTTATGAATATCCATTATTTGTTTTTCAGACTGTAGTTTACAGGGTATTTTACGTTCAAGCCTGGTTCACTGAATAAGTCATATGGCATTTCTCCTCTGACAGGCTGAGTCTATTCCATATATATGACACAATAGGAGGGTCAGCCCAACTCAACATAAAACCATTTTAAGCTGGTTTTACAAAGTGAAACTGCATTTCAATATCTGTCTCTGATGCAGCTCGGTAAAAAAATTATTACCCTGATCCCTGTGTCTGTGCCATGTAGTAATTTCCATTACAGATCACCAGAACGTTTTGTCAGAGAAAGTTTATACCAACTGGGAACAGAATCACACAGGAACAAGCAAGTCATTCAAGAGATACAGTACAAAGCTCTTTAAGCAATGGATAATATCTCATCATTACATAAAGATATAAAAATGGTTTCTTATCCCTCATCTGAAAATTGACAACTGTTTAATTGTTCCTGGACAATGACTTTCCTACTATCACTCATTGAAGGAGAGAATCAGGACTCTCGCCTCTGGAAAAATATAACTGTAACAGTGTTTTTAAAAAATCAGGAGTTTGGAAAGAACTTAATCCAAAATATACAGGGCAAAGATCAGTCTCAACAGCAAGGCCAAATGGTCAAAGTCAGATAGGTGGGAGAGCTTAACCATAATAGTGAATAAACCCCTGGAGGAGAAACCCTTAGTAGGAACAAGAAGATTAAAAGAACAATGGTTCTTGTAAAAGCCACGGCTGGAGAGTAACTTTCCAGGCAGACCACGTTTCAGCAATTTCTAGGCATACAGAAAATAGCTATATAAAAGGTAAATTCACATTGCCCAGATCTGTATTCACCAGTAAGCAAAGAGTGATCAGGCCAAAGTGGAGTCTAAATACAGCAGCCACATTGCAGGCTCAATTATAACCAGATCAATGGATCCCATCCTCCTTCTCCTAAGGCCATGTTTATACCATAAATGCTGGTTGATGCAAGTTACATCAGCATAAAGCCACTGCAGTTAGTATATCACTGACACGTGTGCATACTTAGCTCCTTGCTTCGGTGCTGTGCGTACTCACCAGGAGTGCTTGTGTCGATGCACAGTGCAGGGCACCTTGGGTAAGTATCTCATCTTGGAATTCGCCAGCATCCAGCACACTGTCTTTTGGGAAATTTTGGCAACGCATGCTGGGGCAGAAATGAGTTGTGCAGGGTGTGACGGAATGGGACTGTTCTTAATGTTTCTATGCCTCAGTTTCCCCGAGGCATGTGTTAAGCCTCTAGGTGGTGGAAATAAGGGGTGATTGTTGCAGATCTGGAGATGGTTGCAGAGCTAGAGAGGGCCAGTGTGATGGGAGAATGGCCGACACCCTGTCTCCTGGCAACTAATAGCCTAGGCCCCTTCTCTGCAAAGGTGCAAGCTGAAGGTATTAGAACAAAGGGATCAGGTAACCTCCTGGCCCGGGAAGGGGACATAGGCAAAGGAAGGACTAGAGAGGCTTCAGTTTGCAGCTGGCTGGAGACATGGAGGGAGACTCAGACAGAGTCTGGCCTCCCTACCCCCTCCCCCCCCACCCCGTTTGGAGCTGGGTGGTGAAACGCAGGGAGCCCCAGGCTGGGGTCTAAGCTTCCTGCCCCCCAGAAGGGCCTGACTGAGGGGTCCTGTTTGTACTGACTAGCTCTGTTTGGACTGTGTTCCTGGAGTCCCTAATAGACCTTCTGTTCTACTGGCTGGCTGAGAGTCACATTGAATCCCAGGGAGAGGGGTGCAGACGCTGACTCCCCCACACCACAGGAGCCGGTGTCGGGGGCAGGGCCCCACAACGTCGCCCGGTGTCGGGGGCGGGGCCCCGCAACATCGCCTGGCGGTGAGGTGAGCTGCCGTTGGGTGCTCAGCGCCCACCAATTTTTCCCCATGGGTGCTCCAGCCCCGGAGCACCCACGGAGTCGACGCCTACGCCCCACACTCCGTGACACAGGGGTCACTAGGAAAAAAGATCATGTTCCCATAATGCAACTTTCTCCATCCCATAATGCCATCTATATGGTGTCCCTAGCCTCTGTTTGCCAGAAGCTGGGAATGAACCACAGGGGATGGATCACTTGATGATTACCTGTTCTATTCATTCCCTCTGGGGCACCTGGCACTGGCCACTGCAGGAAGACAGGGTATTGGTCTGGATAGACCTTTGGTCTGACCCAGTAGGGCCATTCTTATGTTCTTATTCTTATATCCCATAATTTTTATACATTTTTTTAAAATCCCACAACTCCCTGCCACCTTTGACAGAAGCATGGAGCCCACACAGCTCTGCACTATTGTCATGCACATTGCAAAACACAGGATGAACAACCCTCCTGTATTTGCAGAGCTGCAGGAAGAACTTCAGCAATGGGGCACGAGACTATTTTGTGGACAATAGATTGCTGTGGGACATAGCGAAAACCAATTCCAGGTTGTTGGTGACATTCACAGAGCAGCTGCAGATGGTGGAATGCTGCTTCTGAGCCTGAGAAGTGAGTACTGACTGGTGGAATTGCATTGTAATGAAGACTTGAGATGATGAGCAGTGGTTACAGAACTTTCGGATGTGCAAGGCCACATTCCTGAACCTGTGTACCAAGCTTGCCCCAGCCCTCCAGTGCAGGGACACCAAAATGAGACCAGCACTTACAGTTGAGAAGTGAGTGGCAATCACACGGCAGAAACTTGCAATGCTGGATTGTTACCAATCAGTGGGAAATCATTTTGGAGTTGGAAAATGGAGTGGGGGCTGTTATCATTAAAGTATCCAGGGCCATTAATTATCTTCTTCTACACAGGAGTGTGATTCTAGGCAACATGCAGGACATAGTGGATGGATATTCAGTAATGGAGTTCCCAAATTGTGGTCAGGCAATAGACTGCACACACATGCCTGTATTGGCACCAGACCACCTTGCCATAGGCTACATCAACAGAAAGGGCTACTTGTCTATGGTTAGGGCTTCGTGTTTGTCATGGAGATTGCAGAAGTCACAGATTTTGTGACTTTCTGTGACCTCCGTGACTTCTGCAGAGACCAGTGTGGCTCAGGTGGCCCTGGGGACAGCCATACCGGCCACTGCTGGAGTGGCCCCAGGGACAGCTGCACCAGCCACTGCTAGCCCCAGGGACCACCCGAACAGCAGTCCCTGGGTGGCCGGTGCCATGGCTGGCCCTGCTCCCCCCTACCGGGGCACCACCCTCCAGCAGCAGCCCCTGCAGATGCCCACCCAGAAGCTGCCCCTGGGACACAACCCACCCCCTCAGCAGCGGCACCCTTAAGATTTAGTCAGGAGTATTTATAGTATAAATCATGGACAGGTCACGAGCTGTGAATTTTTGTTTATTGCCCATGACTTTTACTAAAAATACCCATGACTAAATCGTAGCCTTATCTATGGTCATGCAAGCATTGGTGGATCACCAAGGGCATTTCACCAATTGGCTGGTCAGGGAAGGTGCATGATGCTCGCATCTTTAAAAACACAGGGCTGTTCAGAAATCTGCAAGCAGGGATAGTTTTTCCCAACTGGCAGATTACCATTGGCAATGTGGACATGCCAATAGTGATCCTGGGGAATCCAGCCTACCCCTTGCTCCCCGGCTCAGGAAGCCATACACTGGCCCCCTTGACAGCACCAAGGAAAGATTCAACTACCAGCTCAGCAGGTGCAGAAGGGCAACTGAATGTGCTTCTGGGAGTGTGGAAGGTTGCTGGTGGTGGTTACTCACCAGATTGGATCTCTGTGAGAAAAATATCCCAATGGTTATAGCTATCTATTGTGTCCTCCTTAAGATCTGTGAGGCAAAGAGGGAAAAGCTGTCACTGGGGTGGAGGGCAGAGCTGATGCAGCTATCTACACAGTTTGAACAGCCTGACACAAGGGCTATTATAACAGCTCAACATGGAGCTATGCAGCTGAGGGAGACCTTGAGAGAGTACTTTAACAGTGAGCAACAGTAATGTGGTGTGGTGGACTGTCCTCTATCTGGCCCTGAAGTTTTGGGGGCTATTAGAAATCGTGTGGTGCTTGATGTACATTTATGAATATAACAGTCTGTTGATGCACCTATTAATTTTTGCATTGCTTGCAATCCATTTATAATGATTACACTGCTTGTCACTGATCCTATGAGTTCTGTCACCCTGTACAATAACAATGGTAGGTGCTTTCAGTAGTGCTAGGAATTCTGCAGCTTATGTTGTGTGTTGCATATTCATCAACAAAGATGAATTATTTACCAAAAAATAGATTTTTATTGCTTACCAAAACTGGAGCAAAAAAACCAACAATGTGCAATAGAAAACAAGGACAATAAAACCTTCTGAAATATATTAACAGAACAGAATTTATGGAGAAAGAATATTCATGTCCATTTCATTTCAATTTGGCTACAAATACAGCAACCGTTGTTCTAACATATCAGTGTACGTGAAGTTGTGGCTGTCCTTATTGTCCCTCTGCAGGAAGTGCTAGGGGTAGATTATGGCCCCTAGTGTAAAGGGGAATATTGTGGGGGTATAGGGCGGTGCTAAAATGGAGTACTCCATCGGATGAAAATGGAGGAAAACCTGTGATTTTTGAACCTGTAGTTCAACAAGAGACTGCAACATCTGTGTTTGCTACCAGTGAAGTCTTATGTCCTAGTATATAATCCTCTCCAACTCCTGAGCCTTTCACCTGTCTGTGCTTTCCCTCTCCATACGGTCTGAAGTATTCACACTCCAGGTTCTCTGTTTACAGTCTGATGCAGCACTGGCTTGCAGGATCTTGCTGAAGATATCCTCCCATGTCCTTTTCTTTCTCCCCCTCATCGTGGTCAGGTGATCCATGGGTGTGGAGGGGGGACCTCTCACAACAGCAGCAGCAACAGATAACACAGAGAAGTATCATATTTACAATCACAACAGAAAGCAGAAGTTTAGTTTAAGAACTCCCTTCCATTACACCCCAAAAGTTTGAGACAAGACATGCTTATTGACACTTTAGCTTTGGAGCACCTTTGCACAACACCACTCCAGCCATGGTGATTATGGCCCAGCTGGGGTGTGGGGATTGGAGAAAGAGGGGGAAATGAGGAGTGAATAGTTCAGTTGCATTAAACAATAAAATTTCAGCCCCTATTTCCATGGGTATGAATGCAGGGCAATGGTATTGAACACAGGTACTATTTTCCACAAGCAGTGGTGACTGTAGCTGATATTTCACTCCTGAGGGTGACAGGCTGCTGCTGGCATCCTGAAGCTAACTAGGCCCATATGCCACTAGCCTTCTTTACTAATACGGTGCCATACCAAAGTCATTGTGGACTGGTGTGGGAAAGTGTCCTACCGTGGAGGAAGAAGTAAGACAGCCATTCCTGGAAATCTTCAGGAGAGGATTGCAGAGTACCTCCATGAAGATCTCTCAGAAGGATTTAAGGGACATCCTCATACATAAACAAGCTGCTTCATGTGCCCCTTAACCCTACGGAGAATTAAAAACAGGTAGCAACTCCACTGCTCTGTTGTACTGCTACCTCTTCTAGTACGAGTAAAGTAGTGAAAAGTTGCTATCTGTGTCCTGCTACATTGGGGTCAGGCACCATCTGTACATTTAAACATAGCAATGGGAAATGCATTCACACACTTACCTGAGGTTCCTTCCCTTGCATTGGATTTGTCAGTGCTTGGATGCTGGGACTGGCATCTTGGATGCTGGGACTGACTAGATTGTGGCAGAATTGCAAACAGATCTTGGTTCATGGTATAGCTGGACCCACTGGTTATGTGTCCTCCTCCTTGCTGTTCATAGGAGAGGTTTGTCTGCTCTTCAGGGTGCTGGTAGGGTCTCCACGGAGCATAGGACGCAGCTCGTTGTAAAAGTGGCAAGTCTGTGGCTTGGCACCAGATTGGCTGTTGGCCTCCCTGGCCTTCTGGTATGCCTGCTGCAGTTCCATCGCTTTCCTGCGGCACTGCTGCTAATCCATGTCATACCCCTTAGCATGCATCCCCCATGCAATCTGCTCATAGATGTCCACATGTCTCTGACTGCTCCATAACTGCCTGCACAGACTCTTCTCCCCAGAGGCACAAGAGAGCCAATACCTCCTGTCCACTTAGGGTGACCAGATGTCCCGATTTTATAGGGACAGTCCCGATTTTTGGGTCTTTTTCTTATATAGGCTCCTATTACCCTCCACCTCCGTCCTGATTTTTCACATTTGCTGTCTGGTCACCTTATGTCCACTCCAAGACAGGAAGGGATCTGGAGCATGTAGCTGGCATGGTGGCTTGGGCAGTTGCACACAAGGGAGAGCTGCTGGGTTTGCACTGGATTTTTAAAAAGGGAGGGTGAGGGCTTCCAGTCTCCATGACCCCTAGGCAATGGAGTTCACAATTGTGACCAGAACAGTCAAGAGTTGGGCACTGTGGGACAACTGCTGGAGGGCTGTTAGGGTCAATATAGGTCACGCAGTGTCTATACTTGCACTACATTGACCAAAGTATGTCGACCGCAACTCTAAGCCACTGCATCATCATAACAGGGTGCTTACATAGGCAAGAGACAAATCTGAGCGTAGCCACATGCACAACTCTGTCGACACAAGGTAACTTATGTCAACTTATGTAGTGTAAATGGGCCTAACATTCTTAATACACTTCTGTAGCTGTTCCAACAGCTGCTGAGAAGGGTGTAGACACACTGACCTCTGACACAACATGGAAGTTGTCAGCTAAACTAAACAACATGGAAGCCGTCAATTAACAACTAGAATCCATCCTCCAAAAGGAAGCCTAAGAGCCAGCACCATCTTTGCAATCAGCGATTAGACAGATATAGATGCAAAGTCAGGCAACAAGTGTGCCTGCATCCAACAGATGTATATCTCCATGGTGAATAATAAGGATGGGGAAACTATTCTTTTAACGTAGGAAGCACTTTTAAAGTTTCAAGAAAGGCTTAGTTAAGGGGACCTCTTACTCACTTTAAACACAGCTCTTCCTTTTGCTTACATTTCATCTACACCAACATTTTAATGGTTTCCTCCTTTCAAGACCTCAGCTGTTCTCACATCATGTTTACATCATTTTTGGGCAGGAAGTGGAAAATAACTTGTCTACTAGAAACTGTAGGGAAAACATATTTCCCAAAAATGTAACTTGCTCAGTATGCTGGGGTTAGCAAAACTTCTCACATAAAAAGAGTCATAGGATCTTTAATTACCAGATATGGTCAGAGCTTTGATTTTACATCTGATCTAAAAAAATGGATACTCTGTATTTTAACTTTAGGCAACATTAACACTAGACAATAAAATGACTCTTTTAAAGGAGCCAGCCCCGTAGCTCAGAGATATGATGTTTTGTTCTGGAATTCACTCTTTGTCAATGTAGTCTGCATGCCCATTTGTCCTATGAAGCTTGCGGGGCTTGACACAAAAATCAAAATCAGCAATAGTAGAACTTAATTGTACCAAACCATGCTAAGGTATTGACAAGATAAGACACTTATGTGTCTTCAGCTGGCGATCACTGTGCTGCGTTAAACAGAAACATAGGAAAGCGACTACATTCTACTGTTACTCAGTTGCTGTATACGTGAATGTTGCATGCAAGAGTTTTTACATGAATGCCATTGTTGATGTGCACTATTCTCAGAGAGCAGGGAATACCACGTGGATTCTGATGTGACAAAACACTTGATAATTTCAAAGTCGGAACAATTGATCACAAAAAACACCACAGCAACATGAGATAAAATAAGACACGAATACAAGGCAAAAAAATGTGTGCATTTATCCCACATGGGTCATTTATAGAAAAAATGATTCACCTGCTAATGGAGAATCCACCAGATTTGAGTAAACACTTTCCAGAAACCCCAGATAAGAACATTTCTTATGACACTCGGTTTACCAGTGTACTTCATTTTAACAAATCTGAAATAACATTCTTATTTTATAATGATATAACTATGAATCATTTATTACCTGATCTTAATGAAAAACTATGCAAAATTCCACATTTAGTAATAACTGTTATTTGCATTGTTTTTATGAAGACCAGATAATAAATGATGATCTATTCTATATGTGCATTACACTGAAATTGCTACTGAAACACAATACTATGTATTTGTGGTCTTTATTTTTTTTTACAAGTGTCTTCCATCTGCAGAAGCCTGAACCCTAAGGAAAGAGAATCCCTTAGAGAGCAAATCGAAGGACGATCTCTTCTCCACTGGAACAAGGTGTATGATGGTATGGACAAAAGCACTTTCTGGATTATTTTTTTTTAATTCAATGGGACAAATTTTCCCCTCATTAACACTACTGCACCCTCACTGATTTCAACTGAGAGATACATTTGGGGTCAATCTTTTGACAATATGGATAATATATTTGCATCAGAATGGAATTCTTTGAGGCGCCTGAAGGAAAGAATTGCTTTGGAGCACAGAAAGAGGAATCTGAGAATAGACGCTTGAAGAAATTCCCTATTATAAAGTAAATTTTCTATGTATTAAAAATAAACAATGTTTCCTAAATTAATATTTTTAAATATAAAATGTGG
This sequence comes from Macrochelys suwanniensis, assembly GCA_033296515.1. Taxonomy (NCBI): domain Eukaryota; kingdom Metazoa; phylum Chordata; order Testudines; family Chelydridae; genus Macrochelys; species Macrochelys suwanniensis. Next base: position 48,579,441 of record CM065780.1, read on the forward strand.
TGCATAGAAGATCTAGCTTTTTAAACACAAAACATGTCACTATTTAAAATAAAACACCTTGACTTTTTCTGTTCCTACATTCCAGATTTAGCAAGACAAGTGAACTTTACATTCCCTCTGATTAAATAAGGTATTTGTTAGGTGTTGTTTCTTTTTGGTTTAACTTTCATTTTATTGATTTTTAAATAAAAAAGTACAGTGCAATTCTTGATGCATGACAGCATAAAAACCCACAAGAGAATATTTCAAAATAAATGTAATAGTACACACCAATTCAGTCAAGTAAAGTCATACTAAAGTTATGCCTATGGAAAAGATCCTCTTCCACAGAGTAATAAAGACAACTGTCAAAACTTATACTGTAACCACAGTTGGACATCTGTTCCCTCACAGAACAATAAAGAAACAGAAAGACATATGCACCGGGGTAGAAAAACAAAAGATTCTGGAAACAACTTTTTTTGAATAAATGATTCAAAAAGGCCAGTCGTTTTGAGTCAGAGAAAAGATACAAATATGGATTAGTCATCCTTACATTCCTTATGTTTTCTCTGGCTAGTGTCCTTCAGGCAGATAAAACTCTCTCATCCTGCCTTAATTCTCCTCCCATCCATCATGCTTAGTGAATGAGTGACTATTATTTTTCATATATCAACTGGTATTATTGTTGATATTATGCCCTTGGTATGCACGGTGAGCTACAGACATTTTCCTTGATGCTTTGAAGACCACTGCTTTCTCCCCTTCTCAATAGTCTCTCCTCCTTAGTCACTTGTGTTTCTGGCACAGATCAATCACCCATCACAACCACCTCTCTGGCCTATGTTTCTCTCCCACTGTTGTTTTGCTGAAGGTGTGCCACATTCACCTTACAGTCAAGTCTGTAGAAATGGGAGCTGGTTGTGTTCCCTCAGTTATTCTGGCTTTTGTCTGTGGCTTAGACTTGGTTTCCTGCAGCACCAAATTTTACCTTGTACATATGGTCCAGTTTCTTGCCCTGGTTACAGACCTTACTCTAAGCATCATATTTCTGGGGGGAAATGGGTCCCAGTCAATTTCAGGCTGATCATGCATAAAGTTTCTTGGCCTGTATCTCCTGTTCTGAGGGCGGTGGCCTATGTTAATCCTTAGAGCTCTACTTTCTGCACACCAATGAGCCTTGGGGGAACATAGATGTGTTTCCTTTGCCACATACTGTGGAAGCAGTTATGGTTCTGAATCTCTAAGCCTTGTCCGCATTTCCTCTTGGTGGGGAAGGTGGGAGATTTTCACAGAGGGAATGGGGCATTTGTCCTCTCTCTTCTTTCTTATCCACCACATCTTTTGAATTAATGTTCAGAATTACAGTCCCTTAGTATGTCACTGTCTGTAAAAATAATTTGGCAAGCAGTTTAAATGTTTCAGGGCTCATCCTTTTCATGTGATTCTTCTGTGATTATTATCAAATTCCATCTTCCGTGTATGTAATATCCTTGGGGAAGAAAAGAAACACACGCTTAACTGAGTACTAGACACTTTGTGAATTTGCTTTAGCTTTATTGATCCTCAGAAGTTGTTCAAATCTTTTTATATTCTTAGCCTACCTGGTATCCACGCTGGGTTCAGCCTCTGTAATCTCCCTGCACTATTCTTCTCCTCTTCTCTTTATCTTGCAGAGTAGATCAGCATTATTTCTAGAAAGCAGACATGTTCAGTATTAGCTGTGGCCGTATGTAATTTTTTTCTTTGACTGATTTTCCATGGTACCCTCCTTACTTAAAACTTCGGTACTTTAAACTTTACTTGGTATTAGGTAAAAACTTGATTTAAGACACCTACCTTCATTGCAAGCAAACATACAGTTCAGTTACTATAAGAGCTTAACAGCTATAGTACAACACTTCAAGCCATAATTATTCATTAATAGGGACCTTTTAACAGAGTAACAGAGTCATCACCCGCCTCTCGTGTGTACCCCCTTTTTTCTTGTTTACGTGTGAGCCTTCTTTTCTTTTCTGGTCTTACATCAGGGTGGCACTTGCCTCTCATGAGTATCCACCAGCCACTGGTCCTCTCGGCTGGACTTCCGCAGCTCAGCCCTCCAGCCGAGCCGCACATTCTGTCCCCCCTTCCGGGGTATACAATCCCAAGTTCTTATCATGGCCCTTGTATGGGTCCGTAGCTCTTAGGCTTCTTCCTAGAGGCACTGCCTTCTTAACCACCCAGTCGGGGCCCATCTTGGTACCCGCAGCTGGGGGTGTTTCAGCAGGGATCGCTGGTCTCAGTCTTCAACTAGACGAGCGGGGCCCATTTCAGTATCCTCGCTGGCCTAGCCACGTTCTGTGCTCAGTCCCCCTGGGCTTCAACCTGCCTCACTGACCTTCTGCTGGTTCTGCTGCTCTTCCCACCAGCCTGGCACCCGGTCTTCAGCAGCCTTCCCTGGGCTTCAGTCCTATCTGCAGTGAGCTCTCCACAGTGAACTGCCTGCAGTATCGCTGCTCTTTCAGCCAGCCAGTAACCCAGTCTTCACTCCTTGAGCTTCATCCAGTCACTGAACTTCTCTGCTCTTCTGCTTGTCTTATATAGGGCCTTTCTGGTTCTGGATTAGTCGCTTCAGCAGCCCCTCTGATTGGCCACTCTTCTGCAGCCATTCTAGGCTGCCTGGAGGACATCTCACTGCTCTATTCTGGGGCAGGGTTATGCAGGGCCACGAGGCCTCCAGCAGGGGGTCTCTGGACCTAGTCCACCTGCCACAGGAAGAAAAAAGGATTTCTCCAGCTCCCCAACATCCAGTGTTAAAGAATGGGGGTTCCAGGATCCAAACCAGCATCTTGCACATTCTTCATGAACTCTGAGGGTGGCTGCCTGAAAATCGCAGGAGATCAGTGATAGCAGCTCCTCTTCTTTCCCTCTGAAGGAGGCTGGAAGTGGCTCTTTCTTGCCACCCTTAGAGAGGATCATAGACATCAGCCAAAAGTTGCTAGTCCCTCCCTGTTCGTTTAAAAGCTTTGCAAGTTGTTCGGCAAGTACTGCACTTTGTCCAGAGATAGAAGACTGTGTGTAGAGCCTTCACCTTCAATGCACACTCAAAGCTATAGATTAGATGAAGGTCCACAGAGGGGGACTCGCTGAGACTTGCTTTGAAGTTCAGCAGACACAGGAAGCAAAATTTGCCTTTCCTTTGAACCTAGGCCCACTAATGCCATCATTGGTAAGAGAACATCTGTCTGCAAATAGCAACTAATGGGGAAAGTTTTATATAAATCACAACTATGGAAGTCATTTAAGTAAAAAATAACCTTTATAAAAAGACCAAGACTGGTCTTGTCCTCTAGCTGAATTTCCCCAACAGTATATTTTAAAACTATATAAAATAACTTCATTAATAAGGCTTTAAGGGACTAACAAGAAACCACAAAACCATGACATTTTTAGTGACAGTTGAAAGCTTCCTGTATCTTTAACTCTCCTTCAGTTGTACCTATTTATTGCATATACATTGCAAGTTGGGGGAGGGTCCTCTCCTATATACTTTGGAACTATTAATGACAGTTATTTAACACTTTTCTAATGAGAAATAAAGTGCAACATGCATAGCTTTTGACTAAAATCATTTTTGCCATGACAAACAACCAGTCTTAATAAATAATAAGTCGTTATGTAGTGCTTTCTATCTTTCAAAGTATTTTATAATCATCAACTAATTAATCTTTAATCAAATTAGTACAACTTTTAATGCAACCTCATTATGTGACCTTAGCATCTAAATCCATATATAGACCGCTTAATGAGTGTCTGATTTTCAGAGGTGCTAAGCAATGTAGGATCTATGAGACGTGTGACTTTAGATGCCTAATAGTTGAGTTTGGACGCTTGGGCCCTAATCTGTCTTCCCCCATCCTCTCTAGGGTTACCACCCAGCTGGTATCGACCAGCCTGGCCAGGTTTTTTATGGATTTGCCAGTTGCCAGAAAAATAATTTAATCTGCCGGGGGGAGGGGGCGGGGAGTGGGGTTATGTGTGTCTAGAGATTTGCATTATCATCACAATATAGTGGGATATCTAATGTTAAAAGTTTCTGTGTTCAGCTAAAGATGCTGCAGTGTTCCCACTTCCACAGTTTAAGTGATAACGGATCAACCCCATTGAAAATACAGTAGCTGTCTACCCACCAACACGCAAGTGCACCGCATGTGTGTGCGAGAGAGGGTTTGAGTCACTGTAAGAGCCCATTGAAGGGCAGGAGCTGCAAAGTTGCCTTGTGTTTGGGGCTGCAGTGGGGTTGCCTTGGCGCAGGGGGGAGCTAGGTTTTTTGTATTTCCAATGGTAGTAACTCTACTCCTCTCCCATCTGTAAAATGAGGTTGACAATATTTACCTGTCTTACAGGCTAAATGTTTTTTAAGTGCTTTGAGATCATTAGATAGAAAGTACAAACGAAGTGTAAAGTACTATTATTACAGGTTTAGGGTAGATACATTATTTTAAATGTTAGTATATCTATGAATTACTGTCAACATTCTTCACGTCCCTACTCAGACCCTATGGCTGGTCATCTAGAGATGCAGATGACAAGCTTTAGAAGATACCGTTTCAGAAAAGACATCTGGCTCCTTGACCAGACTTCTGAGACACCATTCATCACAATTCTGGAGTTGCCTCTGGCTATGTCACATGCTCAGGATGTTGTTCATTCAGATAATTTGTACCACTTCCCTTAATGATATTCTTTCTGAATCATGTTACATTATGGGGAATGTGCATCTTCATACTGCATACATTTGACAATACATTTAATACAAACTCCTAATGAGATATCTGACATTTGATATTTTTAAATGAAGGTACATATTTGAATACACCATTTGTATTTATTTGCACACGTGCTCTCTCCCCTGGTGCCAAAATAACACTAGATCTGAAATACTCATGGTGCTTCTGGTCCTAGATAGATAGTGGCTATACCACAAAACCATCAGATCCTGATATTTCAGAAACATCAACAGCTTCCTGAGAAAAAGTCTGATAAAAAAAATCAGTTACCAAGATATTCAAGTTTATCTAAATACTGAGATAGTTTGGTTCATTCAGATTCCTGTGAAAATCAAATGGACAGCCCACTTACATAACTTTGAATGGCTTCATAACTTATCCTACTCTAAAAGTCAAAACTTCCGTCCATAATAATTTTAGCACAACGGGCCAGTCACTACAACCCATTTCTCATTTCACAATAGAGTAAAGGACCTTTTCTGACACCTGGATTTCAAAACTTAATGCCTTGTCAAAATGAATTTGTCACAGGAAAATTGTTCATATAAACACCAATATGTAATATGGTGTCTTTGTCAACTGTTTTATGGAATCTGTCAACTAAGACCTACCTACTGTACCTGTGGGTCTTGTAATCAGGCAAATATGTATCTACCTAACTAGAAGCAGACAGCACTTTTCTTGACTATTTCTGCCCCATTCTGGGGATAGTAAATATCCAGTGTCCACATGTTTTTGACTTGAGTTAATTTCTGAGTGATCTCTGAAAGATTCTGAAGGAAGTTCAAGGCACAATGACAGTTCGGTCTAATTTTCTTTTTTTAAACATCCCAATCAAGTCCAGTGCTTCATGATGCAAGCTGATTACTATATGGTACAAGAAAAAATGATTAACTACCTTATGTGGAGTGGTTTGTTTTTCTCTTTCTCTGAAGCAGAGGCAGGGTACCAAACTTGTTTAGTACGGTGCTTAGATACTTCAGCAATGGGCACAATTATAAAAAGCTGGATAGAACAAATGGTATCATAACTTTCCTGGAACTTAGAAAAAAGTACTATAAAATGTAATACAAAAGGATAACCTTTCCATAGAATTCTATAAGCTGTTTAAACATTCTATGTCAAGGCTATAACTCTCTACTTTATAGTTTGGTTTAAAAATTCTATAAGAGTGATATCATTTTCTATTAAATTCTATAGTTTTTGGAATAGTTTCTCTAGAAATCTATTTAATGTCTATAGAACCCTCTTGACATCAACCTTCTTAAATTCTGTAGACTATTTCTATAGGTTGGAACTAGAGCATGCTATTTTTTTTTTACTCTTGTTTTTGATGGATCTTGAAAGAAAGTCTCTCAAAGGGCTAAGGTTTCTCCTTCCTTTATTGTTAGTTTTAGTAACCTTTGAGAACTGGGGTAACAATGAGGAAGGGGGAAATTTTCATCTTTCTTGCATCTTGTTCTCTCCTACCTTTAAGAGAAGCAAGAGCAACTTTAAACAGCTAATTCCTTAAAAGGTGTCACAGAGGGAGGACAGTGCTGGCATAAAATATGTGCTATTTATGAGCATAAATACTGAGAAACTGGCTAAATTCATCTGGGTTTTTTTTAATATTGGGGTAAACATAGTCTAGTACCATAAACGAAGTGTGAGCTCTCCTTTGCTGTACCACTCATGATCTCAATCCTGATTTAAAGGGAATCACACTGTCTTTGAGAAAATAGTAGAGCAGTGATATGTGTTATGAAATTGACAGTGTAATTACCATGGCTTCCATTAGAGTTAACGCTGTTATAGTTGTTGAATAATGTGTATTACTCAGTAACTATAGGCAAGGACTCACAGCTTTGGTGGCACATTAAAGGTAAATTATGTACTCAGTATTATATGGCATGGTCCCTCTCCTTCTCCAGTCCTGTCAGGATCATATTCTTATTTGTTTATTTTATATTATATTAAATTTACTTTACACTGTTCTCAAATCAGTTTTTGTAAAGAAATATTCAGGCTTTTGTAATAAAATGAATATCTGAATTGTAGCCATTATCAAGGAGCAAAGCAAGAACCTTTGGCAGCTGGGAAGAGGGAGTTGGGACTTTTGAAGGGTTGGATACAATTTTAGTTCTTGGAAGTTGTTTGGTTTTGTTACATGGCAGAGGAAACTATAAACTTCAAAAGGGTTTGAATTCCTCACTCTCCACCCCAGCAATCATTTGTTCCACAGCATCCTGTCCTAATATCTGCCATTACATCCAACAGCGATGGAGAAACACGCTAATTTGATGCTTCTACATAAATGATTACCAGTGACATAGTTTGTTGTTTGTACCAATAAAGTAAGCAGATACATGGAGCCAGATTCCCTCACACCAATTTAAATTATGAAAAATTCTACTCAAGTCAATGAAGCTATGCCAGTGTGAGTTCAGAATCTGCTCTGTTGCCAGATAGGCCTAGCATTCTCATTGTCCCTTGTGGTTAAGTTAAAAGAATCATTTGGCAAATATACTGAGTACCCATAGAATTTTGTGAACCTATGCTAAATGGAGATGATGAAAATTCACTAAGTAAAAGTATATTGCTTACAAGAGCAAAATATTCAAGTGGTTTTCAACTGCAAAATTTGCTTGCCAGGTAAAATGTAATGGGCTATAAGTTGTAACTGACATCTCAAGAAAAGAAGCATGAGGGGAACATAACTGAAGTCTTGCAGGTCTCAAAGGAATGTTGACCACAGATGTGACATCAGCATAATGTAAAATGTTCAAAACGAAATGATTGGTTGAGATTCTTGTTTTGTAGATGTTCTAGTGCTATTGTTAAATAGAGGTCAAGTTGTTAGGCTCTCTTTTGGCTGGAAATTTGAGGCATAGTGGAATTTGTAAGAAGCTGACAATAAACTGACATTTGTTAATAATTGGATATCCACCTGATTGGATAATGGGGTGAGTAACAGACTGTTACTCTGGATCTGTATGCATTACTTTTCTGTTTGGGCTTGTAGGGGGTTTAGGCCCTCTCTGGGGCGGCTGGGGACCAGACCGCCTCGCTATGTCATCACAGTTTGGGGGAATAAGCACAGTTAACAGTGAGCCCGGGCCCTCGGTCAGGGCGGGGCAAGAAGCAATTCCAGCTCAGGCCCTTAAGCAGGGGCTGAGCAACCAGCAAGTCAGTATGCCCTGGCCCTTGGTCAGGGCGGGGCAAGAAGCAGTTCCCAGCTCAGGCCCTTAAGCAGGGGCTGAGCAATCAGTAAGTCAGTAGCAAGCCCAGGTCCTGACTCTGGAGAACCTGGGAGAGGGGGAGACTGCCACCCACACGTTGGGTGGCAGGGGGGACGCAGGCCCACCCACTCCACTGCGTCCCAGCCCGGGGCCCTAGCAGCGGCAGAAAAACCCGCTGCTGAGTCAGTGGGGATCCTGGCCGCAACACACTGACCTTGGCTCTGGCAGTGCTGCAGCCAGACTAGAGTTGGCTGCCCCCGGGCTACTTCCACCTTCCCCCTCTCCGGGTACCTGGACCAGGGGGGCGTCCTCCACGAGGTCGCAGACCACTGGCACCTCAGTGTCGGCGGCGGGCGGGAGGCTCATCGGCTCGTCGGGGTAGCAGGCCGGCGGCAGGCCTGGCGGCTCCTCGGGGTAGCGGGCCGGCGGCAGGCCTGGCGGCTCCTCGGGGTAGTGGGCTGGCGGCAGGCCTGGCGGCTCCTCGGGGTAGCGGGCCGGCAGCAGGCCTGGCGGCTCGTCGGGGTAGTGGGCAAGCGGCAGGCTTGGCTGGCCCAGCCAGGCCTCCGGTCGGCTGCTGGGCGCCGGGGTCTCCCAGAGGGGAGCTGGACCTCTGGCGTCCGGCCTCTCCGGTGACTGCCGCCCAACTGCAGTCTGAGGGCCGGCTTTTCTACTTCCTGTGCCACCCCCTGACCCTTGAGGGGCGGGGCCAGGATTCTCCGGCTCCGCCCACTTAGGCGTCCGGGAAGGTTTCTCTCTCTCTGGGGCGGCTGGGGACCAGACCGCCTCACTACAGGCTGTTTAATCTTAGATGCCTAATCTCTGATTAATAAACTGATTTAAGATTGACCATCTGATGTCTTGTCAATCAATAATCAAAATGAACCCAATTAATTACAGCTCCAGGAGAGCCAGTAAAATGTGTTGAATAAGGAAGGAGACATTTATAGTCATTTTCCACCATAATCTTACATTAAATTAGCAATGTCCTATCATTTCTATTAGGAATGCCTAATCTCCACTGCAAGTACACAGATTGTTGTACACTCCTTGCTGGACTACTGACAGCCAAGAGTTCTTCCACAAATACAATCAGTGTAGAGACTGTGACAAAGTTCCTCCTCTACCTCGGTGGGTCCTGCGCTTATTGGCGGATTCTTTTGTTTGCCTCAGAGATCTTCCCCTCTGGTAGAACCCACAGTCTAGATCAACTCCTCCTGTGCTTGATCAGGAGTTGGGAGGTTTGGGGGGAACCCGGGCCCACCCTCTACTCCGGGTTCCAGCCCAGGGCCCTATGGACTGCAGCTGTTTAGAGTGCCTCCTGGAACAACTGCACAACAGCTACAACTCCCTGGGCTACTTCCCCATGGACTCCTCCCAACACCTTCTTTATCCTCACCACAGGATCTTCCAGCAGTACACCCTCTTACTCTCAGCTCCTAGTGCCTCTTGCTCCCAGCTCCTCACACGCAACCTCCTTCCACAGCTCCTGACATGCGCCCCTCACTGACTCACTGGGAGGCTTTTGACTAGTTTCAGCCAGCCCCTGATTGGCTGCAGGTGTCTCAACCTCCCTGCCTTCTGGAAAGTTCTTAATTGGCCCCAGGTGTCTTGATTAACCCGGAGCAACTGCCATAACGTATCAGGGATTTGTTTAGCCTGGGGCTAATATACTGGTTCCTTACCACTTTCCTATAGCCCTCTGGCCTTGCCCCGTCACAAGACCCAGAAATTGAAAAGCCCTCCTGACATCAGTAGATGCACCACGGTGGAAACAGTGGCTTGAATGTGTGGAAGGGGTCAACTTCACACACTCAGGAAGATGGGACTGGAACCTGGGGGCTGAAAACCCCACACATGCCTCTAGGCTGCAGGTGAAAGCCAATGCCATCACTTTTAAACTGTTGTGGATATTAAAACAGCTAGTGGACAAACAGTATCGCTGAAAGTCCAGCACCAGTTCCAGCAGATGATGTCCATATGTGCTCCATTGTCCCAGTGGTCTGGTCCATTCACAAGTAAGGAGATTGATGCAGCCATAAAACTGGGAAAAGCAGTGGGTAAAGATGGCATCTATCCTGAGTTTCTATATAACCTAGGTCCACTGGCACAGAGATGGATGATGCAGCATTTTTCACCAACATTCTGGAGACCAATGAAATCCCCAGCATGTGGAGAGAAGCCTATGTCATCGCACTCCTAAAGCCTTGAAAACCTGCAGATGATCCTTCCAGTTCTAAGCCAATCTCCCTCTTCAGCACTGCCTGCGAGGTGATGGAGCATATGCTTCTGAACTGAATGAGGCCCACTGTGGATTCCAGCCTACTCAAACAGAAAACTGGTTTCTGACCTCACAGAAGTTGTTGCAACCAAGTCCTGTCCCTAACCACAAACATTTAGACAAGATTTCAACAAAAACTCAAGACCAGTGCCACTTTAATCAACTTGTCAGCGGTAGAAAGGATGGACTGCCACTGATATTGGCCAAAGTGATCCCCTTCATGCAGATTCTCTGGCTACTGAAAACCATGCTTAATGGCCAAAGGAGGCACGTACACCTTGGAGATCAAACCAACAAACCACGCACTTTGAATAATGGACTGCCACAAGGACTTGTACTCACTCCGACACTCTTTCAATGTATACATGAGCAATATGTCTGAAATGATAGTGCAGAAGTTTGCATATGCTGATGATTTGGCACTGCCAACTCAGGCCCATAGCTTTAAACAAATCAAAGGGACCCTTACATCCGACGTTAAGATCGTGGAAGAGTACTTCCAAATGTAGTGGCTGAGACCAAATCCAAGCAAATTACACTGCTCTATAGCCAAAATGCTTCTGAAATAAATGTAGTCAAACTTTACTAATTCTGGGTCACTGAGAACGAAAATGATACTTAAAATTGTTGATTGGCTCTAGTTTTCAAGACATGCTATTGGGTCAGTATATACGACCCTTGACTTGGGAATAGCGGAGGATAAGTGAGTTATAAAGGGAAGGGATCTCAATTTAAACCAGAAATGACTAAAATATATCTTTGACTGGATCTATGAATAAATCTGTGACTGGGTTTGGATAGTACTTGCTTTTTAGGCAAAACAATGAATGATGCAATCTGAAGCTGGTATTGCGTCATACATGATATGAATTGCATCATGTTATTCCTAGAAGTCATGGATGATGCAATCATAGCGAAGCTTACATCACTCTGCTGAACAAATTGCCCTATATCAGCTCTAGAAATCATACAGTGTCGTGCTCTCCTATTTGTCAGTGTTTGATTTTGCAAAGGGACACATTTCTGTTTAGCCAAAGTGAGCAGAGATGCCTCGTACTTGTGTGAACAGTGCAGATAACTTCTGCTATGTTTGTGGTGAAGTGACTTTTGCATCACAAAAGCGCAGTATAACCACTATGGTTAAGAAAGCCTATCACCTTTATTTTGGCTGCAAAATTGGAGATCAGGACAAGAGGTGGGCCCCACACATACGCTGCAACACTTGTGCAACAAATCTTTGCCAGTGGTTGAACAGGAAAAGGAAATCTATGCCTTTTGCAGTGCCAATGATTTGGAGAGAGTCAACCGATCATACCAGCAATTGTTACTTCTGCATGATGCCTCCAGTTGGGAAAGGTGTGTCAAAAGGTGTGAAAAAGTGGACTGTGCATTATCCAAACATTCCATCAGCTATACGCCCAGTACCCCACGGAGAAGGACTGCCGGTTCCTGATGCACCAGAATCATTCTCACTTGAGTCAGACGAGGAAGAGGAAGAGGATGAAACTTCTGGTCCTGAACCATCAATGTCACAGGACCCACATTTTCTCCCATCCTCCTCCTCTGAACCACACCTCATAACACAAGGTGAACTGAATGACCTTGTCAGGGATTTGGAACTACCCAAGAGTAAGGCAGAGCTTTTGGGCTCCAGACTACAGCAGTGGAATCTCCTGGCAGGTGATGTTAGGGTTTCCATGTTCCGTGACCGTCAAAAGGATCTTGTCCCATTCTTCTTCATAGAAGGTGATCTTGTAGCCTGCAACAACATCGATGGTGTGATGGCAGCCCTCAACATCGTTCACGATCCAGATGAGTGGAGACTGTTCATTGATTCATCGAAGACGAGTCTTAAAGCTGTTTTACTGCATAATGGCAATGTTTTGCCATCAATTCCAGTTGGTCATGCAGTCCATATGAAGGAAACCTATGACAACATGAAACAACTTTTGAGGTGCATAAATTATGACCAACATCAGTGGCAGCTTTGTGGCGATTTGAAGGTTATTGCTCTCTTGCTTGGTCTGCAGACTGGATACACAAAGTACTGCTGTTTTCTCTGTGAATGGGATAGTCGTGCAAGAGATTCCCACTACATCAAGAAAGATTGGCCACTCCGACAGTCATTGGAGCCTGGGAGGAAAAGTGTTCAGCATCCATCACTTGTTGAATCAAGGAAGATTTTGTTATCACCCTTACACATCAAGCTTTGTCAAGGCCATTGACAAAACGCAAGCAGCTTTCAAGTACCTCCGTGGAAAATTTCCAAGGTTAAGTGAAGCTAAGATAAAGGAAGGTGTCTTGGTTGGTCCTCAGATTCGTGAACTTCTTTGAGATGATGCATTTGACCATGCACTGCGTGGCAAGGGAAAAAAGGCATGGAAAGCCTTCCAGTTAGTGGCAATACATTTTCTCGGAAACAACAAGGCAGACAACTACAGGTTGTTGGTGGAAAACCTCCTCAAGGCATACAAAAGCCTTGGTTGCACCATGTCACTAAAGATACATTTTTTGCACTCTCATCTAGATTTTTTTCCACCGAACTGCGGAGCAGTGAGCGACGAGCAAGGCGAGCAATTTCACCAGGACATTGCAACAATGGAGAAACGCTATCAGGGCAAATGGAGCCCATCAATGCTTGCAGACTATTGCTGGACAGTGACAAGAGATGCTCCATTTAATGAATACAAGAGACAAGCCAAGAAGCGCCGAGTAGACACTGAATAGGACTAAACTATGTACATAATAGTTTTTTGCCTTTTGTTTCATAATACATTTTATTTATATAACCCCTTTGCTGATTTTTAAAGTGTTACATAAACTGGACAGGTGAAATAGTATCATGTAAAGCAACCATAAACACATGAAAAGACCTAGGTTTACAATTTATGATTAAAACTCTACTATCTACACAATACACATAGACATAAAATGTAAAAACTTAAATATCTTAGAAACCGTAGCCAATCAGTTGTTTTAATTGTCATATTTGAATTCAGCACATCAAAATACATACTAAATAGCACATTTTCTCTGAAGCAGATGACTTCTCAAAAATTGTAGACCAGTGTTAGTAGTCTCTACTTTCCACTTTGACAACAGAATTGCACAAAAAACTTCAATTGTTGAGTTTTTCAATGAAACTTTGCATTATTCCCCCAAGCCAACGTATCTTGATGTCATTCTTGACCACACACTCACCTTTCATGATCATCGCAAGAAAGTATTCTGTAAAGCAAAGACTCACGTCAATATTATCCAAAAGTTAGCCAGGAGATCAACTGCCCTGCTGCTACAGACATCGTCCTTGACCCTGGTGTACCCTAGTGCACTGGTATGGACAAGACGTTGCCATATCCAATTTGTGGATAGGCAGCTGAATAAGACCATATGAATCATCACAAGAACTTCAAAATCAATGCCTCTACCACAGTTTTCTGTATTAGCAAACATTGAACCTCCAGCTATCTGTCAAGGACAAGAACTTAAACTCACCAAAGACTATCTGGAACTTCCCATCTGGCAGCCTATGGACAACATACCCAAACAACGCCTGAAATCAGTGGCGTAGCAAGGTTTAGAGATCAGGGGGAGTGGCACTATAAAAAGGCGCCTCCCAGCTCCCCCTGTACTCACCCCGGCGGCGCTTTAAAGGGCCCGGGACTCCAGCTGCTGCGGAGACCCCGGGCCTTTTAAATCCCTGCCCGAGCCCGGCTCCGGCAGCGGGGCTGGGGGGGGGCACTTTAAAAGGCCCGCAGCTCCCCACAGCGGCAGGAGCTGCGGGCCTTTTAAAGCGTCCCCCCCAGCCCGGGTCCGGCAGCTGGGCTGGTGGGGGGCGCTTTAAAGGGCCAGTGGCTCCCCACAGCGGCAGGAACCGCGGGCCTTTTAAAGCACCCCCCCCCCCGCCAGGGTCCGGCAGCGGGGCTGGGGGGGGCGCTTTAAAGGGCCTGTGGCTCCCCGCAGCAGCAGGAGCCACCGGCCTTTTAAAGCACCACCCCCCCAGCCCGGGTCCGGCAGCGGGGCTGGGGTGCGCTTTAAAGGGCCCGTGGCTCCCGCAGTGGCAGGAGCCGCGGGCCTTTTAAAGCGCCCCCGAACCCGGGCCGCGGCTGGTGCCTTAGCACCGCATCTCCTCACAGGGGAAGCGGCCGCTCCCCCTGCTCCCCCCCGGCTACGCTATTGCCTGAAATCACGAAAACCACCATGGACCACATGCTATCACCTCATGTCTTTGGATGGCAAATGGGAATGGCAAAGTGTCTGGACTTCATCTACCATTCCAAACAAGCACATTATCATTGACCCAACAAGCTGCCCTCTCAGTTTCAATCTACAATACAGACTTTGGACCACATTGAACCACGTCCGAACAAACCATGGACGATGAAGCAACTTGATACAAAAGTGGAAAAATTCAAGATTGTGTGACTGTGGTGAGAACATCCAGACCATCTAACACATCATAACCCAGTGCCCCAAATATAGATTCAAAGGTGAAATGGATGATATCCACAAATGGATTATGCACCTACATTAGCATCTATAGAATGTTGCTCTGCAGATGCCATCCACGAGAGACAGACAGACAGACAGAGAGAATGTCTATGTTGTGGTCATTACTTTCCCTAGAGCAGTTTGTCAATCTATGGTCTGTTGAAGCCCTTTCTGGTGCTGCAAAGAGTGAAACATTTTGAAAGCCAACAAATGATGGGTTTGAATTTGGAAGGGGGTGGGACTATGGGAAAAATCTCTTACAAAAATACTCCACCAAGTGCAAAGGTGAGAAAACCACTGCGGATACCTCATACTTAAACTTTCCCCAAGAGAGCAATGAATGATATCTATGCTTAAGTCCAACCCAAAGAGGTAAGCTGTTTTTCCTTTGGCTTTGATGGTTTCTCCCATTTGTTCCATTGTTTTGTTTTAAAGAAAAAAAACACATCACACAAAAACAGACACTATTCCATACTGGGCTTTTTTGTTTGGTTTGGGGGTTTTTTGTTTCCCCATCTTTCACTTGAATGAGTGTAATTCCCATGCAGTGAACATAGTAAGACTGGAAACTAGCACAGGATATTTTTAAACTAGGAACTGACCCAGATACACCTACCAAAATGATAGAACCTTTTGATATTAATTTGATATTGAGCAAAAGATTATTGCAGTCAATATCGAACACTAAGTGTTCTGACAATGTTATTTAGTGTAATTTACTATGTTGGATAGAAAGACAAGGTGATAAATGGATAGGTTCCATTAAAAAAACAGACACAAACACTGTGTCCTGCGTGTAGTAGTTTTCATGTATACTCTCTTCTCTGGTATTGCCTTTGACAAAGGCATTTTGACAAGGCTGTGAGACTTTGTCTCACCTAATTTCCTTTGGCAGAGTGAGGCAGTTTTTCTGCATGATGATTGATCTCTGGGTTATCAGGATATTCTCATTTTTAGCTAATATTGGGAAGACTTGAATAATTTACAGTTTCTGCCATGAACTTGGCAGCTCTTTTCAATAGTTGCTGATTTATTACACCTAACAAAGAACTGCTACAGTGGGTCAGTTAGTTGTCTAGTTTGCACAAAAGCAACATGCAGTTAAAGAGAATGCATAGGTAGCGTGACGTTTTTAATTCACCAGTCATGAAGCATTCCTTTTAGGCACCTATGAATTGGTAACAGCTATAAATAGGGTGACCAGATGTCCCAATTTTATAGGGACAGTCCCGGTATTTGGGGCTTTTTCTTATATAGGCACCTAGTATCCCTCACCCCTTCTCCCAATTTTTCACACTTGCTATCTGGTCACCTTAGCTATAAGAATAATTTACCTGAACTTTGCCCATAACTCAAACCAAACTCATTTTCTTTGGTGGGTTGTTTTTTTAAGATTCCCATCTCCTTTTCTCCTCTGCACAACCAAATGAATCAAGAGATGATGATGACAGAAGGACCCAACTAAAAATAGGGGGGGAAAGAACCTCTCCCCTGAATTAAAACAAGCCACAAAATGCAGATCCAGATTTTGAATATCCCAAAATTCATATAAAAATCTGAATCTGGTTCCAAATCTGGAAGCTTGAGACAATCTCTGATATTTTCAACTCATTTCTCTAGCAGAGAAAGGTCTAACATGAACCAATGGCTGGAAGCTGAAGCTATACAGATTCAGACTGGAAATAAGGAATACATTTTTGACAGTGAGGTAATTAATGATTGGAACAGTTTAGCAAGGTTTGTGACAAACTCTGCATCACTGCATTTTTAAATCAAAATATGCCCTAGGAATTATTTTGGAGAAGTTCTATAGCCTGTGTTATACAGGAGGTCAGACTAGATGATCACAATGGTCCCTTCCAGCCTTGGAGTCTATGAATCTAAGATTTTTCAATCATTCCAAGCCAGGAACAGTGCACATTGGGATAGATAATGTCCTCTAGTTGTGTTCATGGAGCTTGCAGAGGGTAGTGCTTAGGAAATAGTAGATGATATTGGGCTGGCTGGAATGAGAAATTGGTGGCTGGGAGGATGAGAACTTAGTTAACAAACAAAAGATACTAGAGTCATGTTTTCCATTCCACCTCACCCCAACTTGTGGAGACAGATTCCTTTCACTACATATTGTAACTGTTTTAAACACTTATGAATCTGTTGTAAATTTCAGAAGGCAATAATTTGGGGAAGAGATTTTATTACTATTACCTCTACTGAGAGATACAATTTAGTAATAATCTCTCATTCTCTCTGGAATAAATTGCCATAATTTAAGTGTGCTGATGTTCAGAGCACAAGCACTGGTTTGACTTTGATCACCATTGGTGAGGTTTTTCTTAAAATGGATTGGGTTCGAGTAGTAAAGAGAGAAGATTATTTGATCCTGACCATTCAACCAATCATGTTGTTTGTTTTTAATTTATAATGCCAGACTTCATGGCATAATAAAAATTATTTGGATCACTAACTTTAAACACAATGACAACCAGATTTGACTATTATGACTATGAACTTATCTCTGATGGCTTTTGCCTGTATCACTAGTTCATAAACTTCATGTAATTATGCTTTTCTCTTTTACAACACAAACCAATTTGAATATAACTGGGCAGATGTATTATGTGATACACACACAAAACATTAAAAGATCATTATTTAGGTTGCAATTTCAAGCACTCACGTTAGTAAATGGCAGAATTAAGGTTGCCTGTATGCATGCACTATGACACAGACTTTCATTATATGACCACATACTTTTTAGATAGATAGCTAGCTAGATAGATAACCATATCACAGCTCCTGAGAGATAAAAATACATGGGGAGGGAATCGGGGGTTTTTTATATCTTCAAAAGTTTTGAAGGTTCTGCTCAGATAACGATTCAAAAGCCTGTCTGCTCTGTTTGTCTAGGTTCCTGTGGGGCCCTCATCACAGTGTGTTGTCTGCTGCTTAGCCAAAGGCATTGGCCTAGGAACAGGGCCTCAGACTGTCGAAGTGAGAAAAGGCCCTTACACAGATTCTTTCTTTTATATCTCTATAACTAGCTAAATGATAAACATATACCTAAATTCTTAAAGTCTAGGCCTTTACAGACAGGCCTGAATATCTATATCCTAACACTGTGGTAACCAAAAGCCTCCTCTAAAAGTATCAATTCTCACAAGATTTCTAGCCAGGTTTGTAATCCAAATTGTTTGGGATATATTTGGATTAAGTAGACAGCCTCTTCCCTTAGATATGACAAACTCAAACATCTCTCTGGGATTGCATGCATTTTTTAATGAGTTCTTCTTGCTTGCATGCATATGAAATACAATAACATGTATGTTACCAAATATGATTTTGTAAGTGTGTGCGCTGACCCTGTTTGTTAAACTCACTGATAGGTAGAATTTATTGCTTATACTAGATTTGCTAATTAAAAACTCTGAACAATTTAGCTTCTTCAAAGGATTTTCATTATTTTGTAGACTGTCTCTTTCTTTTCTTTTTTAGCACAAATATACTTGTGTCTGGAACATTACATTCATTTGAGTCTTCTATTATTTCTAATTTTATTCCTCAGCAGTTGTCTAGTCTTTTCTTCTTTTCTCCTGATCTCTCTTTGTCCTCAATTCCTTTTTAAGACCACACTTTTTTTCTTGTGTTCTCTCTGTCATTTATATGTTTCTTGCTGGTCTTAATTTTCCAGGCTCATTTCCCTAATCAGCTTCTTTTCTACCTACCTTGAGACTTTTTCTTTTATGTTGCTCATCACTTCTTTGCTTCTCTACCTTGGCTTTGTCTTTCTTTTATTTGATTGACAAACTTCCTGATATTACCAAATAATAAACGTTAGGAGAAGAGATACATCATGAGACGCTAGATATTAAACACCCATTTCAGGATTTCCCTAGGCTGGGCAAATCTACCAGCAGAGTAGATCCTAGACCTCCACCCCAGTGGAGAGCTGGTCAGAGTGCAAGATGTTACAGCAACCATTCCTTATTCTTTTAGGGTGCCATATTCCCCATCGGCAGCACCTTGGAAGCAACCATGCACTTCAAGCTCAAGAGCTGCAAGTCTGGACAACCTACATGTGTATTGCACAATGAGAGGAAGGCTTACTCATGACTCCCCACCACAAAACCAGAAAGCGTGCGCTCCTCTCAGTCTCTCCTGTTGGAGATTCATAGATTCTAGGGCTGGAAGGGACCTCGAGAGGTCATCGAGTCCAACCCCCTGCCCTCATGGAAGGACCAATTACTGTCTAGACCATCCCTGATAGACATTTATCTAACCTACTCTTAAATATCTCCAGAGATGGAGATTCCACAACCTCCCTGGGCAGTTTATTCCAGTGTTTAACCACCCTGACAGTTAGGAACTTTTTCCTAATGTCCAACCTAAACCTCCCTTGCTGCAGTTTAAGCCCATTGCTTCTTGTTCTATCCTCAGAGGCTAAGATGAACAAGTTTTCTCCCTCCTCCTCATGACACCCTTTTAGATACCTGAAGACCGCTATCATGTCCTCTCTCAGTCTTCTCTTTTCCAAACTAAACAAACCCAATTCCTTCAGCCTTCCTTCACAGGTCATGTTCTCTAGATCCTTAATCATTCTTGTTGCTCTTCTCTGGACCCTCTCCAATTTCTCCACATCTTTCTTGAAATGCGGTGCCCAGAACTGGACATAATACTCCAGTTGAGGCCTAACCAGCGCAGAGTAGAGCGGAAGAATGACTTCTCGTGTCTTGCTCACAACACACCTGTTAATGCAGCCCAGAATCATGTTTGCTTTTTTTGCAACAGCATCACACTGTTGACTCATATTTAGCTTGTGGTCCACTATAACCCCTAGATCCCTTTCTGCCGTACTCCTTCCTAGACAGTCTCCTCCCATTCTGTATGTGTGAAACTGATTGTTCCTACCTAAGTGGAGCACTTTGCATTTGTCCTTATTAAACTTCATCCTGTTTACCTCTAACCATTTCTCCAATTTGTCCAGATCATTTTGAATTATGACCCTATCCTCCAAAGCAGTTGCAATCCCTCCCAGTTTGGTATCATCTGCAAACTTAATAAGCGTACTTTCTATGCCAATATCCAAGTTGTTGATGAAGATATTGAACAGAGCCGGTCCCAAAACAGACCCTTGCGGAACCCCACTCGTTATACCTTTCCAGCAGGATTGGGAACCATTTACAACTACTCTCTGAGTACGGTTATCCAGCCAGTTGCGCACCCACCTTATAGTAGCCCCATCTAAGTTGTATTTCCCTAGTTTATTGATAAGAATATCATGCGAGACCGTATCAAATGCCTTACTAAAGTCTAGGTATACCACATCCACCACTTCTCCCTTATCCACAAGACTCGTTATCCTATCAAAGAAAGCTATCAGATTGGTTTGACATGATTTGTTCTTTACAAATCCATGCTGGTTATTCCCTATCACCTTACCACCTTCCAAGCGTTTGCAGATGATTTCCTTAATTACTTGCTCCATTATTTTCCCTGGCACAGAAGTTAAACTAACTGGTCTGTAGTTTCCTGGGTTGTTTTTATTTCCCTTTTTATAGATGGGCACTATATTTGCCCTTTTCCAGTCTTCTGGAATCTCTCCTGTCTCCCATGATTTACCAAAGATAATAGCTAGAGGCTCAGATACCTCCTCTATTAGCTCCTTGAGTATTCTAGGATGCATTTCATCAGGTCCTGGTGACTTGCAGGCATCTAACTTACCTAAGTGATTTTTAACTTGTTCTTTTTTTATTTTATCTTCTAAACCTTCCCCCTTCCCATTTGCATTCACTATGTTAGGCATTCCCTCAGACTTCTCGGTGAAGACCGAAACAAAGAAGTCATTAAGCATCTCTGCCATTTCCAAGTTTCCTGTTACTGTTTCTCCCTCCTCACTGAGTAGTGGGCCTACCCTGTCCTTGGTCTTCCTCTTGCTTCTAATGTATTGATAAAAAGTTTTCTTGTTTCCCTTTATTCCTGCAGCTAGTTTGAGCTCATTTTGTGCCTTTGCCTTTCTAATCTTGCCCCTGCATTCCCGTGTTGCCTATATTCATCCTTTGTAATTTGTCCTAGTTTCCATTTTTTATATGACTCCTTTTTATTTTTTAGATCTTGCAAGATCTCGTGGTTAAGCCAAGGTGATCTTTTGCCACATTTTCTGTCTTTCCTACCCAGCGGAATAGTTTGCTTTTGGGCCCTTAATAGTGTCCCAAAAGATGTTCCACTTTGCATGCATAATTAAATGTGTATTGAAGTAAGGATTTGAACCTGAGTTTCCTACTCCTATGTGAGTGCCCTAGCTACTGGGCTATAGAGTCAGTCTGTCTCTTTCCCAGGGAATATTTAATTTTTTATATAAAGTAAAAGACATTGAGAAAGACCTACCCCAGAATAGTCAACAGCGTGGTAGTTAGGGCTTTCATCTGAGATGTGGGAGACCCAGGTTCAAGTCCATGGTCCAAACCAGGCAGAGCAGGACCTTGAACCTGGATCTCACCCCTCAGGTAAGTGTCCTAATCACCAGACTATTGGCTAGTTTTTGCGAGGGTGGGGGGAATGTCTCTCTCTCCCCACATCAAAAAAAAAAAAAAAAACCTGTGCAAGTTCTCAGTATTAGCCCAATGGAGAATAAGAAAATTTTTTGAAATCTCAAAAATCTCTCCTGGACTTTGCCTAACTGATATGGAAGTCAAGTTAATTAGCAGTGCTTAAACATGGTTAGATAGTTTAAATGGTTTCTTATGTTATTTGGCTAGCCAGTGTAGAAAAGGCCCAAATGCAATAGAACCATTTATAAAAACTACATAGTCCAGATTGCAACTAAAGGACTGATGTGCTTGACTATTTCCATTCATGACACCTATGACAATTGCTGAGTATAAAATGACAGGACTGGATTACCAGCACTCAAGTCCTGGTGAAAGCTAATTTGATCAGCTTTGAGGCTCATTTGATCTACAGCCAACTGAGATGGACTGGCCATGTAATTCAAATGCCTGAGACGCATCTATCAAGACAAGTCTTATATTCTATATTAAGCTCAGTAATCATAAGTATGGAGGGCAGATGAAACACTTCAAGACACTCAAACAAAATCGGCACAAAATGAACATTTCGGACTCAACGTTTGAGCAACTGGTGATTCCATGCTGCAATGCCGTAAGGGTTAGCACCACGACTTTGAGAAGAATCGCATGGAATAGCTGGAAGCACAGTGCCAGGCATGAAAACAAAGTGCAGCTCAATCAACACAAATAGGCAAAATGGCTCTATGGCCAGAGCAGTAAACACTGTTCTTCCTGAATTTGTCTATGGAGTCACATGAAAACCCATTAATACAAATTATGATTGTTGACGTCGTCCTTGAAATCAACATGACTGGCATTATCAAGGGCCTGATACAACACCTATTTGTAGTGAATGAAAAGGCTGCCATCGACCTACTGGGTCTGAAGCAAACCATTGTCCCCTAACTTATTCCTTAGGCAGGTAAAGCAGAGGGTTGACCTCTTTTGAGTATTTTCCTGTCTTTAAAGATGCAACTATGATAGGGTGCAGGGGTACTGCCAGGTCCCCAGTGCACAAGGGTTATCTCCAGTTTCAATATCCCTTCTGCTTGCTCAGGTGAAGCGTTACAAGAGAGTGGCTGTAAGAAGGCAGGGTTCCATAACTAGATGCTGACAGTGGGGTGAACCCCAGGTTGTGGAATCCTTGTTACAGACTTATGGGGACTTTTTAGATTTACACTGCTGAGTCACACCTGTCAATTTAGTGTCATAAGCATATTTAGTGTGTTCTTTACCCCCTCTGCCCACCCTCCAAGATCGGGTATGTTGACTAAAACCACACTTAACACCAATCTCTGCAGCACGGTACCAGGCATATATACTTCTAGCCATGTTCAATATACATCTTGCTTTTTCTACAGTTCTTCCACTAATTTTCAGTCCATAAGACAATGCTCCTTTCCAAGCCAACTGGAATTAATGATTCAAACAAGACAGACATTGAATCAAATGCTTTACTAAAGTTAAACATCTTACATTTACTTCATTTGCCTCATCCACTAATTCTACAATTTGATCAAAAAAAGAAATCAAGTGTATCTGATTTCAAAATCAGTTTTGATCAAAAATTAATTTGATCTTCAAAAAAATCAATGCTCTTTATTGTTAATTAATCTGTTAATGAATCTGTTGTCCCTTAATATTTGTTGAATGTTACTAGGGACAGAAGTTAGACTTGTCAGTTGATAACCACCAGGAGCACTTTTTTTCCCCTTAAAGATCAATTCTATATGTTCTATTTTTCCAGGCCTTTGATAGCTCCCTAATCTCCATGACTTTTCAAAAATAATTGCCAGTGGCTCACTAAGATCATTACCTAACTCCCTCCCTGGGACATACGTGATTTCAGTCCTGCTGATTTGTATAAATGTAATTTTTCCAAGTATTCCCTTACCTGCTTTTTATCAATACATTGACAAGGTCTTCATTGCCTCCTAATTAACCACACACTTCTCCTTTAAAATCTGTTTTAACAAGAGAAATAAAAGAGCAATTCTGTAGCTCAGATATTTTAGTCTCACCAGATACTTTGTCTACTCTCCTTGTATATTAATGAGCCAACATTCTCTATAGCCCTTCTTCTCTCTTCATTCATAGCCACCCCACCCCAACCTGTGCAAGCGGCTTTGTGGAGATGGGCAAGCTTCTAAAGAGTGGATTGCAGGTTCACTTGGAATTTGCATCTAAAAATTCATAGACTTATCCAAAACTAAGAAAGCTCCAGTTCTTTCCCATATGCCACCTGAGTGTATGTTTACACACCTAAAGATGCAGCCTGATTTTCCAGAGTGCTGATCATCCAGCAACTCCCACGGAAACATGGAGTCTGTGGAAGTTGTGGGATATTCAGTACTTTTGAAAATCAGGCCATTCATTTAGGTGTCTAAACATGGATTTAAGCTTATCTTTGGGCACCCATTTATGAAAGTCTTGGCCTAAGAATTTTTTCCTCATTCATCTAGTCCAGTATTCTGTCTCCATCCACAGCCAGTGCCAGATAGTTATAGGAATGTAAAACCACCAACATTGCAACTAATTTTGCAAA
Organism: Macrochelys suwanniensis; assembly: GCA_033296515.1. NCBI lineage: Eukaryota > Metazoa > Chordata > Testudines > Chelydridae > Macrochelys > Macrochelys suwanniensis. Next base: position 48,603,290 of record CM065780.1, read on the forward strand.
GTTATAAATGAGAGAGAAATTATTTCCACCCTGCAGAAACAAATCAGTGGTAAAAGAATAGATAGTTCCTATTTTACCCTAGTGAGCATAACTGCAGATGCCATTCTTATTCATACAAGTGATTCATTTGTTTTTAATCTTGGCAATCTAATTTGATCTGTCTAGTTTGCCCTCCCTTAGTAAATCCTCTAGTGAAGTACACTACAACAGTAGAAAGTTTTCTTATAAACTATATATTGTACTTGTTTCAGTAATTCAACCTGGTCTCAAAGACATCCATATTATTCATCCAATCTCCCAGAAATGTTGAAGCGCTGGGCAGATGAGTCATGCGTGGGAACAGATAACTAAAAGAAACACGAATATTAGTGTAATTAAAGGAAAGAATTGTAGAGTTTTTGAACAGCCTTTGTCATGCATTTAAGCATAAGAGGTCATCAACAATTCTCTTTCTTTCAGATAAGTACTATAAAGTAGCTGACTCATGACCTCACTATCAGTAATACTCAGTATGATTGGAAATAGACTAAAACTACCAGGGAAAAAATCCTACAAATAACTGAAGAAACTATTATTACCTGATGTAACCTTATACTATGCGCCAAAGTTATTAACTCTATAGCCTTAATACCGGTTAAACTTTACCTAAACAATCAATTTTCAATCTAGTTTAAAATTAATATAGTAAATAATTTTGTAAAAACAGAAAGGAATCTGACTCCCAACCAACTGAAGTGCAAACTAGAGAACATTGAAGTTCCTTTAGATTCTTTACAGAAAAGGGGAGCATGGCCTACTGCAGATTCTTATCCTTATATTGTAATAGTATTCTCCAGGAAAATGTGTGACATTAAAGAGAGTCTGTTGCTATGGCACAAGCAAGGGAAAGTCTCAGCTGTCTCCCTCACATATGAATATATATTCATGTGGAACCATAACAGATTTAAGGTTCCTGATTGACATTAAGAAAGAGGGAGGGATTATTTTTGGAACATTTACAATGGTATTTTCAAAACCACCCAGCATTGGTCTAACTCTGCTCCCAGTGAAGTAAGTGTGAGTTTTACTGTTGACTCCAATGGGTGCAAGTTAGGCCAACACTGAGCACTTTTGAAAAATCCCAATTTAAACCAGGAATGCATTCAAAGAGAGTTCAGTTCAGGATCTCTCTATCTCCATCTAATCCAGTCATGTTCTCTCTCACACACATATACTTTTTATGCTTTCCTGCCTCCCATCACACACACACTCGGTTTCCTCCCCCACACCTCCATATCCATCACATACACACACTCACTCCCTGTGTAAACCAAACATAATAGCTGCCTTAAGAACATATCAGACAATCCTACAATTTCTAACCTTTCTGCCTGTTCTGATGCATTTGTTGCCAAGTCCAGGCTAGATTTAATGTGTAAATGTTAAAATGAAAATCAGGTTCACAAACACTCAGTACCTTACTCTGAAATGACTATCTGCAAAACTCAGAGTTTTCTTTACCCAGGATTGCCTATAAAACTAAGTATGCTTATCAAACCTTTGACATAAACATCCAATGTTATGACAATTAAAATTCAGGTCAAACTCTCTGTTGAAGTTCCAACAGCCACTCAGATTTATATTAGCCCCTTATCTCTGTTTGAAATAGATTTGCCAAGCTTGAAACAAATCCAGCTGTTTCTGCCTAATGGTTCAGAACACAATCCTAAAAGCTGCCTGCAGTTGTAGTTCAAAAGAGCTTATCCAACATACTATATCTAACTCAACGATTTCTTGTGCTAAGGGTAAACTTTTAAAAATTATAGTTATATATGTGAGTCATCATAACAACTTATACCATATATGACATGAGTAATCTTTTGTATTACAGCTATACCATACAGTGATCCAATAGAGAGAATAATAGTGGTAATGAACTTGTGCTACTGTTTCCCATTCCCTTGTGCATTTTTCCTTTAAAAAGATATTTAAAACTCAAAGAATACATAAAAATCCAAACTTTACCTACAACTTGTGACTTGTATGGTCAGGATACAATCACTGTTTCCTAATTCTCTTAATGTTTTGGGGTCTGACTGACAACAATGCGCATTAAAATGTCAATAAAAATCTTCATGCCAAATACGTGCCTCTTCATACATTAAGGCATTCTCAGACTAGGACAAGGTCATTTTTTCCACATTATTTTATCATACTACTTGTGGTTTTTGTGTAGCAAAAAATGTCACTTTAAAGGTAATGGAGTCAGTTAGACCCCAAATCAATTATGCAGGTATTCCAGCATCAGATTGTTTTTATTTTGAGGCAGATATATGATTATATGAATCTTTCAGCATTGTTTCTAGCATCATAGTTTCAGTGGTTTTTGTTTTTCAAAAAATGCACAAAAAAGGCCTGGGGGTCCTGTGAGATGCTAGATAACATTTGTCTCATGTATCATCACAATCGTCCAGCAAATTCAGTGTCCTTGTAGACAACACTGTCAAACTGATTTGCTGGGAAGCCTACACTTGGTAGGAAGAGTTTCTGGACAAGACACAACTGACAGATGCATTTTCTAGCAAGCCCACACTTGACAGATGCTGTTGCTGTGGTAAAGACTCACTGTTGCATTGAACAGGCACATTGCATATCTGAATGCATACATTGTTCGGCTTTTGTTGAACCGTACATGGGATAATAAATTTTTGCATAAGAGATGGGTGTTTCTCAGTGATCCAGATACAGAAATGGTGAAACCACTGGTACAAGAAAGAAACACTGCAGCCTTGTCTCAGGCTTCTAGGGAAGCAGCATTTAGTGTGCTGGGTACTTATCCAAAGCCTAAGAAACAGGAAAGATGTTACATCTGCTCCAGAGAACAAGACAGAAAAATGCATCAAAAATGTGTAAAAACTTAGTAGGTTCAGAACATGTCACCTATTTGCTCCATTTGTTCACAGTAGTAGACCATTTACTGCCATTTTTCTGTGTTTGTGTCTTTTATATTGTTGCTGTGGCTATCTATTTCAATTGTATAAACATGGGGTCAGTTAGACCCCGACATAAGTACTGTGCTTCTGAATCTAGGAAGGTTTTAACTAGTTCATAGTTCACTGGTTATAATAAAGTCAGTTTTAAATGCACCCCATGCCTTTTTTCCAATGTCGACATAGTTGGGGTCTCCAATTCCCCAATACAGAAATAGTTGGGCAATTTTGGGTCCAATACAAGGGCTAAGCAGCCAAATTACAAATCCCCCCTAAAAGGGCTAGAAACTTATTTTTTTTCTGCTTAAAAATTGGTTCAAGTGAATATAGCGTGCCCCTGAAATGTGAAAGATTGAATTCCTGGACTGATTCACAAAATAGACACTAACCAAGTTGCCTCAGCTCAGACCTAAAGAACTACTTCCATGATTAAAAGAATGGTTCAAATTTCATCCCCATTCAATTCTTGGCCTATGTTAAAAGTGCAACAAATTAGTACAATTTGTGGGGATGACTTTTGTGTTGAGGACACATTTCCATTAGTAATTGGATTAAGACTCCTTTCACATAAATCACTTCATAACTTTCAGGTAGGAATGGATTTCAAATTCTTCTTTTATTAAAGAAAATACCTAATATCTTTAGCTCACATTTTTGGGTACGCCATTCGATCTGGGTTAACCCCCTTAGGTGGAATTTCTGTGACAACTCTCAGCATATTTTGAATTCTGCAAAATCAATAATGAATAGGAAAATTGAGAGGAAGAAAGTCTTCCTTTTTTTTAATTATTCACTTATAACAATCAGGAAGGAAAATCTCGATGAGATATAGCTGTCGTGTTTCAGTGAGAATCCTGGCAAAACAACAGTACAGAGGGCAAATCAGATTCAGCCAGTGATTTGAGTTAGAAAGTGGACATTGACATTAGTTTTCAGATTACAGAAAGGGGTTGATTGTACCTTATTCTAAAGAGGTTATTTTCCCCCTCACTGGTCATATCTATTTATTATTTCCTTTTACTACTTAGTTTTTTTGGAGGGGTGGGGGTCGCAATAATTAATTAGCAAAGCAAGGTCCTACCCTCAACTTGATGGCATTTCTTTGTTTGTTTCGATGTAACAGGATAACTTTTCCATGCTGCATCCAAGGGAGGGTGTTAGGGGGTGCAGGGAGTTCCTGAAATAGACAGAGATGGGAGGGTGGCATATAAGGAGCTTGTGGGAGTGCAGGGTAAGGGGGGGAAATCAAGGAGCCCCTGGTGTGTACACTGAGCTTGGCCTGAAGAAGCAACAAAGTATGTAGCCTGCAAGTAAATATTAATTTATAAAACTTTGCCCAGATGAGCCATACAGGAGCTTTCAGAAAATGGGACTTCAGGAAGCCATAAGAGGTTAAGTTCTTAGAATCTGCAATGTGCAAGATAAAAAATTATATCTACACATGTATTTCCAGAATATCATTCTAGTAGGACCCATCAAGACTAAGGACTGGTCTACGCTGGGGTGGGGGGGAATTGATCTAAGTTACACAACTTCAGCTACGTGAATAATGTAGCTGAAGTCGACGTACTTAGATCTACTCACTGCGGTGTCTTCACTGTGGTGAGTTGACAGCTGATGCTTCCCCGTCAACTCCGCCTGCGCCTCTCACTCCGGTGGAGTACCGGAGTCAATGGGAGAGTGCTTGGCGGTCAATTTATCGCGTCTAAAATAGACGCAATAAATCAACCCCCGCTTGATCAATCGCTGCCGGTCAATCCTGCGGGTAATGTAGACAAGCCTTAAGTGTTTCCCATAAATTTCTCCTAACGGCTTTCCTTTCTTCAGCTATCATCAGTAAGCATCTACATGGAGAAGGTCTTTATTATAAGGAAAGAATTTTTGTACAAAGTAAATATTAATCATCCTTTCAGACAAAATACTTTTAGACTCGCAGTCTAAAACTCTCTCCATGCTCTCCTTTATAGTAAGAGCCCTCCTTATCTCTATCTTTTGTGGAGAAAGTGGCATTCACGCAACTACAGATTTATCAGACTGAAATAGTTTTTGGACTAAACTTGTTTCAAACTTTAGTATAAATCATTTAAAAATTACTAACTCAGTGTTGTCAATCTGAGATCCTTTTTCCAAAATGTTGATGTGCTAACCCGTTAACTCTGCTAAATGCCATTTGTGACAGATATGGCAATTTCCTGCAATATCTTTAGCAGATATTACTATATTAAGTTTACATATCATTGTGGGCAAGAGACTGTAATTCCATATGGGAGGGTGACCACAGCTCCTCCAGGAACTAAGCACCGAGTTGGGAGGAGGGGGAATTAATCAGAGGGGTGATTAGGCAAATTCACTTAAGTTGTAACATCTCCAGAGAGGTACCAACACCTGGAGAGGCTAGCATATACTGGTTCAAACTGGATTCTCCGGGGACCAACAATAAACTATTTCAGAGCCTCCTTTATGATCCAGAAAATGGAAAGGACCATCTGTCAAAAGGGCACCCCAATCCTTCCTGGAAGGACTTCGACCTACTGAGGCCCATAAGATAATGAGTTACCTCTGGTAAGCTTTTAGGATGTGTATGGGAGCTTTTTTTAAAAAACATTTTCCCTGTAAAACTTTCACCTTGAAAATACATGTATTTGCTTATAAAAAGCTGTGTTGTAACATATGACTGCTGGTAATCACATTGTTCATAAGCCTTCGGTGAGAAAGCCAAGTGAAGACTCTGGCTTGCTGGGGATATCACAGTGTAGGTAGGGAACCGTACAACCTGGAAAAATCAATCAGGCAAGATAGAGACACATGTCTTACCCAAGAGAGGGGACAACTGATAAGCTGGGAGCCTAGAGTGGGTGCCTCAAGGGATGGGGGCGGGGAAGAAATACAGTGGCAGTTGCAATGATCTGTGATACCATACATGGTATACCTTTATGTGATGCTCTGTACCTTGGGGGAACACCCTACACCCCCATATTCATCTTTATAAAGTGATAGTGTGGTATCCAATGCAAAGTTTGTCATGGTGGGCGTCTTTGGAAGGCTCATGATACACTGAGCATGGTTGTTATAGTGATGTTATAGTAATGGTTACAGTAACCTTATAATTTTGTATATATAATTGTGAGGCTGAAAATGTATCCTCATGGCTTAAAGCAAGCCCAGGTAAAAACTCTCCAAGAACAGAGAGGCAGTTCACACATCATCAGGGCATATATGGGACAAACTCAGCCCAGCCTCACGGGAACAAAGGACACTGGCCTAGGCAACAACAACAAAATCTGTTAGACTCTCGAGTGAGTCACCCCCTTTCCTTTGGTCAGTTTGGAACTGCAATGAGGTAATGCTCACCTGACTCTGAAGGGGGGAGGGACAAAGCCAAGAGGGAAGAAAGGACATGATAAAAGGGAAAGATATTTACCAAAGGGGAGAGCCTGGCTGAAGAGCAAGCAGCCAGCCTGTGGTGAGAAGCATCCAAGTTTGTAAGGACGTTGAAAGTGTTAAGATCAGCGCAGAATGTGTTTTGCTTTTATTTCATTTGACCAAATATGACTTCTTGTGCTTTGACTTATAATCACTTAAAATCTATCTTTATCGTTAATAAATTTGTTTGTTTATTCTAGCTGAAGCAGTGTGTTTGGTTTGAAGTGTGTCAGAGATGCCCCTTGGGATAACAAGCCTGGTACATTATCACTTTCTTTGTTAAATTGACAAACTCATATAAGCTTGCAGTGTCATAGAATCATAGAATCTCAGGGTTGGAAGGGACCTCAGGAGGTCATCTAGTCCAACCCCCTGCTCAAAACAGGACCAACCCCAACTAAATCATCATTGAAGTGTCCAGCAGGTATAACTGGACATTTCAAGATGGAGGTACCTAGGTTGTGTCTGGGACTGGAGATGTTGGCTAGTGTAATTTGGTTGCACAATCCAAGGAGCACCTTACTGCCAGAGGCTATGCATTAACAGCCCAGGAGTGGGGGTTCTCACAGCAGAGCAGGGTAAGGCTCAAGGATTAGAGTGACCTAGCAGATCACCGGTCCAGATAACACCAGAGCGGAACATCACACCTTAACTTTTTGTTTGGATAGCCAGCCAAACTAATATTTCTGTAAAACAATCCCACTTCACTTTTCAGAGAGGGGATCTATTTCATCTATAAATGATATCCCTAAAGAGCCACAAAGTTGTCAAGTGGCATGCTGACTAAAACTAGTCAGGAATTTTTTCAACAAAGTGTGTTTTCATTGGAATCCATTGAGGTTTCACAGGTTCAGGGTGAATTTCTGGTGACAGAAACCCACCTCACAATAGTCACATTCTGGGGTGCAATCCAGACAAGTGAGAGGTTCTGTCAGTGCCTGCCCTGTAATCTGAGTGGCTCAAAATGCTCTGCTTCTGTAGTTCTCTTGTCAGGGTGCTTCCAGCCAGCATACAAGTATGCAGTACCCTGAGTGTCTGTGCCATGCAGCTCTGGTTAAGTGCTCTGACCCCAGCAGCCTGCCTACAACACATCATCCGGTTACCTTATGCAGGGGTGAACCGAACACACTCCCAGTCCTGAATTTTCCCAAACCCATCTGCCCTGAAGCGTACAGCCCTCTCCTGGAACACTCAGAGAAATAATGAGCTTTGTTTGCCTCTTTGAAGAGACAAAAATACACCACAGCTTATTAACTTAACTGGGCTAAATATGCCCTTGCCTTCAAGTACTGCATGGAGTTGGTTTACAGTAAAAACAAAACAAGTTTATTAACAAAAGAACAAAGGTTAGGGGATAGCAAGTAGAAAGAATAAAAGTTAGAAAGTTACCAACAAAGGTAAAATATACTTGCCAATGGCTAAGACCTAACTTAACAAGCTACAGTTTTTATTCATTGTAGGTTCCTTACCAACCTTCCATTCCCAGAGACTTTGATTGAAGTACCCATCTTTCCCAACTTGCAAGAACTCTGGTCCCTTGTGTCTGTCCAGTGATGGATACCATGAAAGCTTCTCCTCTTTCCTTATATTTTCCTAAAATTACTGTTTTGTCCCCAGACTCAGGATGACGTCATGCTGTCCTTCCCTTCCTGTGAACTTGATTTTCATCATGTTTCCACTGATTTTCATCACACCTTGCTTAATTTCATTGGCGATAGGTAGGTAACTGCCTTCCCTCCTGTCTGTGAGGGAACCTGTTTCTCTCTGTGTTTGGTCACAGACTTTAAAGCATAATAGCATTAAGTATCCCTATTTCTTCATATAGTGTAAACACACTTTTCACAACAATAATAACCACCAGTGTCATTAGCTTACAGAAAAGGCATCAATTGTGTTAGAAAACTGTATCATATAATATTGTATACAGTTGATTTAATTACTTATCATTTGAGGCACAGACCCCCAGTCTTTATAGCCCAGATAAAGTTTTTAACTCCTGCTGGGGTATAGATGCCATGCTGTCTTTTCCTCTGCTTGATAGCTTTATTTACCTTATGTGTATCTTGATCTTTATTGTATCTGTCTGACAACCAGGCTGGTCAGAGAAGCACACACATTCCGTTATCTAGGGCATTGGTATTCTAGCTGGTCATTGGTAATAATAATAATTAAAATTGGTATTCTAACTGGTAGTTAGTTTCATAATTGGTTTGGTATTTGGTATTCTAATTCATAATTGGTAGAGTAATTGGTATAATATAAAATTTCACAGCCATTTCAAAATGAAAAATTGAAGAATTCCATTCCAATAAGGTCAAAACATCTCATCAAAATGCTTCATTTCAATTTTTTCCTCAACAAAATGTTGAAATCAACACTTTCCTGTGGAACATTTCAGTATTGATGAATTGACAGTTTCCAATAGAAAAACATTTTGTTGGAAAAATGTTAACTATCTTTCTAAGTAGAATTTTAATAGTAGATTGTTCTTAACAGGATATTTCAACTTCAGAAATTCCTCTTATAACTTTCAACTAGGACTCTTGGAAACATTTTCAAAGTCCCTGAAGATATTGATAAAAAAAAAAAAAACAACATTTCAACATTCCTTCTAGAGACCAGAAGCATTCATTATACTTTCCCTGACTAATGAGGTAACCATAGTAGTTGGTTATGAACTGTTCTAAGAGCTGAAAGTTAAGAGATAATAACTTCTTACATTACCAAGATCTGGAGAATCTAAATGCAAAATCTAAAAGCTATTCCTTTGATTAAACTAGTAACAACCAGGTTTAATGCCTTTTGTGATATTGATTTTGTTCTAAACTGTCTCTTGAAGGTTGATATTCCTTCCGCTTAAGAGAATTATCAAAAAGTTATCTCCATTATTATTTTTAGCATGGGCATCTGGGGTCTCAGTATTAACATTAATCAGAATTTATGAACTCTAGCATTAAGCTGTAAGGTCCTTCTGGGTTGTGGATGTAAAACACAATTAAATGAAAATCTATTATCTTTTCAGCTAGAGAGTCACATGAAAGATGAGTGCATATCCCTTGATGCCCAGAAACTTACTGACAAAACTTGATAAATAAGCAGAGAGTTTCTGTCTTCACTTTAGACTCCTTAAAGGTTTTTGTTGTTAGGTGTGAAGAATTACGATGTACAATTATTTTGACACTGCAGATAACATGTTTTAACAAGTAGAAAAGATAAGTGTAGCAGCATTTTCATTATTATTACTATTATACACATTTCTGAAATGCCGATTCCTGTAGCACAGTGATCCCCAAACTGTGTGGTGTGCCCCCCTAAGGGGATGCAGAGGAACCTTTGTGGGCATAGGACAGCTCCCAGAGGGGTGGGAAGAGAGTGCCACCCAATCCCTCCCCACCTCCAGCTCTGCTCTGGTCCCACCAGCAGCTGCATCTCCAGCTTCACACCAGGCCCCATCCCCAGCCTCGCCATGGCTCTGCTCCCGGCTCCACCCCCAGCCTTGGCTGCAGCTCTGTTCCCCACCTGGGGCCAACGTTGGGGGCAGGGCCAGGAGCGAAGCTGCACCTGGCTGTGGGCCTGGCTGCTGGCCCCCACCGCAGCCCAGCTGCAGCTCCACTCCCACTTCCAACCCCAGCTGTGGCCCCTGCCTTGACCCCCCTTACCTCTGTCTGCAGCCCCCTCCAGCCATGGCCCTGCTACCAGCTCCAGGGGCGGGGGAGCAGCACAGACAGAGGTAGAGTGGGTGCAACCCTCAAAAGTTTGGGGACCACTGCTGTAGCAGCTGGTGCATTATGTAAATGTAGGAGTATATTGAAGAGGATCAATACCTCTCCCTCCTTACATTAAACTGATGTAATCAGTTTACTTTAAAAGAGAATCAGATCTAGCCAGTTTATTTCCTACAGCATGTTTTCAGACTTGAATGTCCGACTTTCTCTACACGCATCACCTTAAAGAAGCCTCTTCCCTTTTCACAGCACCATGTGGCTGGCCAGAGTGATGTATCCACTTCTGGGAGAAATATTTAAGTACATTCATGTCCATGGATTTTCATATTCGCTAGTGAATAGAAACATTCTATATTTGTTGGGATGGGCTCCAAGAACTTAGGTCTTAGTCTGGAAGTGGTGCAGATAGGTTTCTTCCATTAGCCCAAGCAGTCAGTCTTTGTCAAACTATAATCCCTTGCCTCTTCCTCACTCAGTAAGCACCCTGGGCCGCTTCTCCAATGAGTAATGAAGACGTACCCTATAGAGCCATATAGCCCTCTTCTCTATACACCTAAGCATGGATGAGAATGATGAGAATTTCCTAATGAAGAGTCAGCATTATCCTGTGTCATATTGGGGAATGTCCTACCCCAATAGTGTGAGTAGCCCACACCCAATAATCAAATAAAGTATTTCTCCTTGGGAGGTATAAAAGCAGGCGTGCATACACACACCCTTCTCTTTCCCACAATGCAATAATAGTTCCAATAACTGCCCTTCCTTCTGACGGATTTATCCATGGCTTTCAAATGAAAATTTCTGCCCTTCTGGAATTAAAGACGCCAACCTTACCTTGAGCACCAGCTTACCACTTCTTGCTCCCTTCGCCTTTTACACCCAGCAGTGGGGGATAATAGGTCATTGAGACCAGCTGCATGTGCTTCCACACCCTTCCTTGCCTGTTTCTATACCCCTGAAGAGCCAAGATAGAAAGAGAGGGTTGGGCTGGTGCCACTCTGGTGTTTCAAGCCTCAGCCACCCAGGAATCTCACAGGACCCAAATGAGTAATACACCCTTATCACACTAAGGCAGTGAGAAGTGATCATCTATGAGATTGGGGTGAAGAGAGTAAAGAAGGAATAGATGCAGCTTCATTAAACTAATGCCAAAGCTTCACTGCCTGAACCCTAATGTATGCTCCTGAGTGGGTTAGGCTAACCTGCAAGAACCCCAACACCTTGCTCCACTTGGAGAGGCCACATGGAGAAAAATGTTTTCTTTCCATCCTTCCCCCTCCACCCTAAAAGAATACAGAGCCCATGAAATGAGATTTAATGAATAGGATGAAAACCAAGGATGATGCAGTGTCAGAGACTACTTACTTAAAGTTGTAGGTGGGTTAGAGTAACCACTCCCACACACACCCAGTCAAAAGCACCATCCACTCTATCCAAACTAAAATAGATCCCAGTCAAGATTCAACCACTGCTGTGACAGTCTAAGGCTTGACTGAAATTTCTCATACAAGGAGGTTTTATTTTTCAAAAAGAAAATTACTGCTCTTCAGCCATGATCTTTTAACACACCTTTGCCAAGAAGAGGAGATTGGACAAAGGCCAATGATTAATAGACTTCATGTATAAAGGGAAGACTTTTTAGCAAAGGAATAATTGCTGCCCTATTGAACTGAGAAGGAACTCTTCTGTACCAGGAGGCAGTTATAATTGCAGTAATATATGATGTACGAGTCCAAAAAAAAAAATAGAAGCAATGACGGGGTTACAAAGAAGAGAAGGGAGAACTGGGCACAACTACTTCATGGAACTGACTTTGAATTACATTTGAAAAAATACACAGTTGGAATTAATGATCAAGAGAAAATCCTTTCCCAAGAGTTGCTCAGCACAAATTTTAACTAAGCATTGCTACACAGGTATCTAATTGGCTTTATTCCCATTGAAAGGCTTGTCTTCTGTGCACCTCTTGCTTATGTATAGGCACTAACAAGTAAAACTGGGTGGGTGAAACATTTTCCCTGCTGAGACGGGGCCTGCTTACCCTGCACTAGCCCAGACAGGGTTGAGCCCATGTTATTGACAGCAGAAGTCCCGCCTCCCTGGCAAGACTGGGCATGCTCCAAGTGTTCTAGTTGTATAAAGGGAGGGAGCCCAGCTCATTCAGGAGAGGAGACTGCAGGGGAAGGACCTGCCTGGTGAGTGCCTGCAGAGGGCCAGTCACAGCTGCTGACTGCACCAGGAACTGAAGCCTTTCGCAGCCCACCTGGTCCTCGGCAACTGGAGAAGCCCCTGACGACAACCAGCCCTGCTGAACACGGAGGACCTGACATCTCATGGGATACCCCAACGCAGACTCTTGTAGGGAGTGACCCAGGAAGGGCGACAGAATGGTACCTCCCGCCCTGGGGAAACTCAGTATGTTTCGTCAGGACCCCCCCGCTGAGTCAGTGGTGAGCTGCTATGCCACTGTTCGGGCCGCTAGGCCCCGCTGCCCTACACCAAAGGGTGGTGTTATAGACTCCGGCCGCTAGGCCATGCTGCCCTGCACTGAAGGGTTGCATCAGAGACTGTGACCAATAGGCAGCGCTGCCCTGACCCTAGGGGCGTGGACCGTCACACCTGCCCTGTGCGAGATTTTGAATTTTTTTCATGTCCTGAACTCAGACGAAAAGTTGAAATCTTCAAAGTTTTCACAGACTGATAATCTGGAAAAAAATATCAGGTCAGGTCAAAAACATTTCATTTTGATATTTACTGTAGTGAGTCGGAGTGGCCTCCCTCCAGTGCTGATAGGGAGGAACCACTCTCCACCCCCAGAGGGTGGAGCTAGGCCAGGCCCGCCCCCCATGCCGGAAACAGAAGGGCAGAACAGGAGGTATAAGAGGTGGTCTTTTTTGGTAGAGTGTCTTTTTTTTTTTTTTTTTTTTTTTTTTGGTGAAGGAGGTTTTCAGTGTGTTAACGCGTATATCCCAGACTTTCTCCTCTGAGCATATTCTATGGTATCCAAGTGGCTGTCTGTAGATAGATTGTTTGGGGTGGTTACTGGATCTCTGAAGGTAGGTGTGGTAAGCCATGAGTTTCTTGTATATCGTTGTTTGCAGGGTTCCATTGTTTAAGCTGATTATGAAGTTGATGCTATTGAGGATATGTCTATCTGCGCTGCGAGGCTTGCAGCGTAGAGAGATACATGCTAGCCAGAGTACTAAAACCAACAGTGTGGACACTGCAGCATGGGCAGCAGCTAAGGTTAGCCACCTGAGTCTAATCTTCCCCTACCCTGGGTCCGAGCTCAGTGGCTAGCCCAAGCCACCACCCATGCCACAGTGGCAACATTGCTATCTTTAGTGAGCTAGCTCAAGCAGAGGTAGTGAGAGTTGGTGTGGTGGAGCTAGGCTCTGGCTGCCTTCTCCCTGCCTTTTACATCATCTGAGAGCGCACTTCTCCACACTTCAGGCATGTGGGAGAACAGGATTCCGACTGAGAGGAGAAGGAAGTAGGCTGAGCCCTGCTCCACCCCCTCTCATCCCCCATGGTGCACTGGCACAAAGAGGGGGAGGTATGTTACACCAACTAGGGGTTGTAGCAAATTACCCCATGGGGGAAGTCACAACTGAGTCACAATTCCTCCTACGCTTGTCCTGGAGTGGGGTAGCTATGCACCATCCTTGCACGAGTTGTGGCCAAAGGCCCTTAAAGTTTTAGCATTGTTCTGTGATTTCACGTTCCAATGTGTACATCTAGGAAATGGAACTGGGGACCTGTGATAACAGAACCCTAGCCTGTAACATTCTTTAGCTTTTCATTGAACATACTCAGTGCATGTAAGGTCCTTAACTTCAAGTAGTAATTATATCCTTACATGTTGAATACTGTGTGGCAAGAACAGTACAAAGAAATGTCTGTTTCCTTTTTGCTGTCAAATTTGCAGTTTTCATTTTACATGTTTTCTGTTGGATTATTTTAATTTACATCATAGAATCATAGAATCTCAGGGTTGGAAGGGACCTCAGGAGGTCATCTAGTCCAACCCCCTGCTCAAAGCAGGACCAACCCCAATTAGATCATCCCAGCCAGGGCTTTGTCAAGCCTGACCTTAAAAACCTCTAAAGAAGGAGATTCCACCACCTCCCTAGGTAACCCATTCCAGTGCTTCACCACCCTACTAGTGAAAAAGTTTTTCCTAATATCCAACCTAAACCTCCCCCTCTGCAACTTGAGACCATTACTCCTTGTTCTGTCATCTTCTACCACTGAGAACAATCTAGATCCATCCTCTTTGGAACCCCCTTTTAGGTAGTTGAAAGCAGCTATCAAATCCCCCCTCATTCTTCTCTTCTGCAGGCTAAACAATCCCAGTTCCCTCAGCCTCTCCTCATAAGTCATGTGCTCCAGCCCCCTAATCATTTTTGTTGCCCTCCGTTGGACTCTTTCCAATTTATCCACATCCTTCTTGTAGTGGGGGCCCAAAACTGGACACAGTACTCCAAATGAGGCCTCACCAGTGCCGAATAGAGGGGAATAATCACATCCCTCGATCTGCTGGAAATGCCCCTACTTATACAGCCCAAAATGCCGTTAGCCTTCTTGGCAACAAGGGCACACTGTTGACTCATATTCAGCTTTTCGTCCACCGTAACCCCTAGGTCCTTTTCTGCAGAACTGCTGCCCAGCCATTCGGTCCCTAGTCTGTAGCAGTGCATGGGATTCTTCCGTCCTAAGTGCAGGACTCTGCACTTGTCCTTCTTGAACCTCATCAGATTTCTTTTGGCCCAATCCTCTAATTTGTCTAGGTCCCTCTGTATCCTGTCCCTACCCTCCAGCGTATCAACCACTCCTCCCAGTTTAATGTCATCTGCAAACTTGCTAAGGGTGCAGTCCACACCATCCTCCAGATCGTTGATGAAGATATTGAACAAAACCGGCCCCAGCACCGACCCTTGGGGCACTCCACTTCATACCGGCTGCCAACTAGACATGGAGCCATTGATCACTACCCGTTGAGCACGACCATCCAGCCAGTTTTCTATGCATCTTACCGTCCATTCATCCAGCCCATACTTCTTTAACTTGCTGGCAAGAACACTGTGGGAGACTGTATCAAAAGCTTTGCTAAAGTCAAGAAATAGCACATCCACTGCTTTCCCCTCATCCACAGAGCCAGTTATCTCATCATAGAAGGCAATTAGGTTAGTCAGGCATGACTTGCCCTTGGTGAATCCATGCTGACCGTTCCTGATCACTTTCCCCTCCTTTAAGTGGTTCAGAATTGATTCCTTGAGGACCTGTTCCATGATTTTTCCAGGGACTGAGGTGAGACTGACTGGCCTGTAGTTCCCCGGATCTTCCTTCTTCCCTTTTTTAAAGGGACATCATTGTCCTCCATGGCATATTTCCTACCTGTTTAAGATTGTTCAACAACCACACTACAAGATAAACAAGGGTAACATTTGTAATCACAAGATTCATATTTGTGGTCATAACTGCCCTCCTGTAAGGTACAATCCTTTATAGAGAAGATAAATTTGTTTGGTGTAGTAACCTTTACTAATGTTAACTGGTAAAATCTCTAGTGCTTATTCCATGTTGGTTTAAGGCTCTTGCTTGCAAACATGTGTTAGCATTTTGTAATTTTATCCATTTTATATTTAGTTAAGTTTGGGCCTGATTCTGGGATGTGAGGGGCACCTGCAGCTCTCACTAGGTTTGTCTCCACAAGGGAAGTGTTATAAGATGTCCCACAATTGCTAATGCCAACTGCCCATTGTTTAAATCCAACCCTGACAGGGTTCAAGAAAGGATTTGCTCACCTACAGTATAAACATTTAGTTTGGAGGAAGCTGAGGATTATCTTAACTGTGGAGAAAGCACTCAGGGCCTCATATGCACTAACATGGTAGTAATCTCTTTACCCCGACCCTGCTCCTTAACTTGTTGATCTCCCAGGATCCATAGGAGTCAAGGAGCATTAGCATGGATATGGTTTGCCTCCACAGTGCAGTCCAGACCTATTGGCTCCTGCCCAACTTTATACGTATATAAAGCTCCTAGAGAAGCCATGCTGCCAGAGGCTTCACCAGAATAGTTGCTCCTGCAATCCCTAAAAGGAGATTCCACAGCAAAGACGAGGGGAGCACTTAGACTGTATTAACATTGTTTTCCCAGACTGTGGGGCAAAGAAGCTAGAACATCCAGCCAAGCTGTCCAGTTTGCAACCTCCAGGTTTTTGAAGCTGGAACCCCATTAGAGCTCCTATGAAGGGATTATGGTAAAAGAGGGGCACACCACAGAGATGGAACTCCATCTCCCTCCCATGGACACAGGCTGCCTTCTGCCTAGGATATATAGGGGAGTGTGGAGCCCTTAATTTTCTTCTCACCAGAATTTATGTATGGCTCCATGTTTAGTTGATTCTCTCAAACTTTTCATGGTGTGGAACATATCTTAATAGAGTGTTGCAGGGACCACCTCCTCTACCATTCACCACTGACTGTACCATCTTCTCTCTCATTAGCAATCAACATTTCTGGAGTAACTACAGCAAGTGCTTACATGGAAATGTAATATCAGGAACATTTAATGTATTTTTAGCATCTGAGATTTAGCAAATGGAAGCAAAGAGGTGATCCAGCATCAAGATCTATATGGACCATCAGCAAGTGAGTCACGGATCAAAGTTTGAGACCATTGCTTTAAACTATGTAGTATTATGATTATTCTCAATACATTGGTTACTGGAATCCAGTATGTGGGTTTATTTTCTTACTACCAACAACTCGCACTGAAATTGATAGGAGCTTCAAGGTGTTCAGAATATTTGAAAAATCAAGCTACTTTATTTAGGTGCCTAAACACAAATTTAAGAGCATAAGTATAGACATATTTCTTGACCAAGGTTTTCAAAAATATACTTCAAGTCAATTGTTATCATTGCTTAAAATGTTTTCCTTTAAATATATAAAAATACTGCCTTCCCTCTTAAGTTCCACTCTTCTGGGATAAGTGAGAATTTAGGAGCGCTCTAGGGTCCAGTATTCCTGCAAACAATTTTCGACAAGGCCAAAATGGTAAATTTCTGGTATTTGGGATTTACAGGGTATTTTTAAAATCTAGTCTCAATATTATGCTTCCATATAGTTATCCTGAGTTTTATCAGATTAAATCTAAAACAAATATTATACACACACGTACATACACCTTCATAAACATTGACATGTTAGCCTTCATATTATCATTAATTTAAATATATATCCTAGGGCCATAAACGTGTGGCCTCTAAATGCTGCATTATGTATGTTAGGAACAATCTCTTCTCTGATGCTGAAATGAATTTAGCTGCTGCAATTAATCACATTGTACAAGTGATTTGACTATTACTATGTGAGTACATGAGAAATATGACAAATGTTCATGGAACCAATATGATCTCTCATCACCTGAAACCAGCATCTTTGATAAATACCCTTGAGACAATTTTACAAATGCACATTTTTGTACATTGTAATCCAGAATGACTTCTTCAGAGACGTGAGACTAGGTGTGCTACAGAGTCTGCACTAAATTGCACAAGTGCACATCCTGGAGCATGATCACACCAGTGGAAAGTCCACCTATAACAGGGTTTAAGAGAACTGTTCATGGAGATTCATGGAGATGAAGTCCATTAATGGCTATTAACCAGGATGGGTAAGGAATGGTGTCCTTAGACTTTGTTTGGAGTGGGGGTGGTGATGGTTGGCAGGAGAGAGATCACTTGATCATTACCTGTTAGGTCCACTCACTCCAGGGCACCTGGCATTGGCCACTGTCGGTGGACAGGATACTGGGCTGGATGGACCTTTAGTCTGACCCAATATGGCCATTATGTTCACGGGGTGGGGAAGCTTTTATGGCAAAGGATAGGCCACTGCAGCCCCAAAGCAAGCAACAGTGGTAGGTGAGGGGGTTAGCTATCTGCACCTCTCTGCAACACAGGCTGAGAGTCTAGCTCTCTGCAGGGTAGGAGGCACAGACTAGTAAATATCAAGTGTAACTTATCAAAGTTTATTAATAAAGATAGAAAAATTGTCCTGTAATGGGCTGTACTCACCTTCATGAGTGCCCCCTGGTGAAGTGTGTGCATGCCTGCAGTTTTTTCTCAACTCCCTTCACTCACAGTGCCCCATCAGTTGCTGTGCTTAGCAGGCAGGTCTTTGGTGACTCCGGCCACATCACATTCTGTCCATGTGCTAGACAAACAAAACCCTTCCAGGGTTTCCCAATCCTAAATGTTCCCAATGTCCTGCAGCCCTCTCTGGACTCAGTCTTTAATCAGTCCAACAGGGCCTATTATGTACCCTCGCTTGGTCTGGCTAGGTTGCAAGGCTTCTGCTCTGCAACTGAGCAAAGCCCCAAGGGCTTCTTCCCTGGGGACTCCTTGCCTCTACTTCAATCCTCAGTGATCCCAGACTTCCTGCTGAGTCACCCCTCTTGGACTCAGTTTGCTGACTACAGTTCCCCACTGAGTCAGTCCCAGTACAGCCCCCTTCCCTGGGGTGCCACAGTTCTAATTCCTTTCCTTAGGGTATGGCCACTTCCCTGCTAGTGGGGGGGCAGGGGAGACTGGATCCTGGGTCCCACCCACTGCCACAGGTCCCAACTCAGAGAACCTTGAAGTATAGCAGCCCTGCACTGCATCCCTTTACTAATTGCTGCTTATGTTTCCTTGGGCCACTTCCCCATAGCCCATATTAGAGTCCCAGCAGCTAGCCAGAAGCTCCTTCCTCACACCCCCAGTCCCTGCCAATAACTACCAGCTTTTGCCCTTGTAGCCCCTGCAGACAGCCAAGAGCACCTCTTGCTTCCCCAGTCTGACAGCAGACTGATCTCACTCTAGCCCCGCAGCTCCTTTTATAGGGCCTGCTGGGCCCTGATTGGCTGCTCCCGGCAGCCATTCTAGCCCACTTGGAGGACTTCTCTACTGCTCCTTTCCTGGAACAGGTATGGCAGTACTGTGAGGCCTTCAGCTGGGGGCCTCTGGGCTTAGTTCATCCCATCACATGGTCCAGGGCAGGTTATAACGTCAGGACAGCAGACAAATGCAGCTGAAATGAAATTAAGCACTAAACTTTTTGAGTCAACAATAAAGCGCAACATATTATCCTCCTCACCTGTGATTATTTTGCATATCTAAGAGCCAGTTAACATGGTAAAAAAATATCCAGTTGTTTGCAAAACCTTTTTTGCTGTAAATAAGGTGACATTTATCTGTGGAAAACATACAAAAAAATACCATTTTGCCTCAGTGGGAGGAGTGTTTTGCCATCTCGTACTAAAAAACTATGTTCATTTGAAGAAACTATGAAACTTCTTCTTGGGTCTAAAGTGCAAATGCTCAGGAACACTCCAAAAAATGTTTATTTCTGTTCACAAGTATGAGTGCAAAGCCCTAACCTGCTTCCTAGATTATGTACATTGAGTATCTGTATCTTAATTTACTAGGGGTTGCAATGGCTAAAATGGGGTTTAGTAGAAATACCTCACTCACTTTGCTACTGAAGTGGCTTTATGGGATGTTGCTATATTCTTATACTAATAATGCTTATTAGGAAACGTAGGTTAAGATTTTCAAAAATGGGTGCACAAAATTCAGTTTTCAAATCCATCCTTAGGCACCTAAATAAGGATTTAGAAGCTTAATTAAATGCTCATCATTTTTTAAAACTATAGCCGAAATCCTCAATTTAAGCTCTGGTTTTCCTAAATTTGCTAATTGTTGTCATAGCAGCCATCAGGAGTTTTTAAAGAAGTCATCCTGCAATCTATTCCAAGTGTTGCTCTGTAGTATGTGTGCTACCAAGACAGTACAAAGCATTCAGTAGCCTTTGGCTGGTATGCAGATGTGGTACATCCTACAAAGTTCTAGCAAAAACAAAAAGCCAGGAGAGAGTTAAACAAACTGCATCTAGACTCTCCTGGCAGCCATAATACTAGAAAATAACTTCAGCAGCACCAGGGGTCTCTCACAGAGGTGGAGGTGGGAAACAGTTCCATCTGCTTCTCTTAATTTTTTGGCCAGCATCCAAGCATGTCAGTCAGTTTTGAATATCAGTCCAAATTCCACAAGTTAAAGCATAACGGTACTACACTTAAGTGGCAGCACAAAAAACAAACCGCAAAAGAAGCAGCTAATTAAATCTAGCACATCTAAGACATTAGCATATAAAATTCACAAGTACTCAGTAACCAGATGAACACTGCATGCCGGATTGGCTGCCAAATATTTTTTTTAATTGTCTTTAAATTTTTGACCCAACACACATGACCTACTGTACAATACAAGGATCTTGTATTATTTTTATGCTGAGAGGCCCTATCAAAAGGTGGGCTGCTGTCCACTTCCTTACTGAAATTCTTTCTTTTAATAACTGTCTCCTGCTGTTCTCACACAGAACAGGCTCAGGATGCTGTTTTGTCTGTGCATTTGGGAACGGATGACAAAATTATTTCTCGTTTTCACCATGGTATCTAATCCCTAAGGACAGAGTAGAAATATTTAACCCAATCCATGAACATGGGAGCCAAGAAAGTAGGGTTCTATAGGAGAACCATGCAACTGACCAGTGCATGCCTCTTAATCTCCCCTAGATCCATTCTTTTGGCCCTGTGACCCTCACTCCTGTCTGTTTTCTCATTTGTTGTTAATCATTTGTCAGCTGGGCTCAGTTGTTCCTCTCCCCTCAGTTGAGAAAGTGGGCCTAGGCACTCATCCCAGTGACCATAATACATACCTGCCTCTTAATTCTGCCTCCACCACGAGAGCCCAATAGCCAGATTCTACTCTCATTTATACTGGTTTAAATTCAGAACATCTATTTTATCTAAAATATTTATATGGCCCCCCATTACTTCAGTATCTGAGCACCTCTCAGACTTCAATGTATGTATCCTCACTACACTCCTGTGAGGTAGGAAAGTGTTGTTATCCCCATTTTGCAGATGGGAAACTGAGACACGGAGAGATCAAATGACACACAGGAATTCTGTGACAGAACAGGGGAGTGAACTTGGGTCTTCAAAACTCCCAGGCAAACCACTGAGCCAGACTTCCTCTGTGAAGTCAACTGAGATACAGAAACTTCCTTCTACACATAAATATTATCAGAAGCTCAGTGATTGGGAGGGATAGGATGGTGGTTCTCAGGATTTGTGCTACATGTATCCTGTGATGAACTTGAGCAAACATTATGTACTTCTGAGTAATTTTTTTTTGTAGTAATGTAATCACCTGCACTTTAAAAGTTGTTCATCTGTCACTCTCTTTCTAGCTTTTCTCTTTTAGTAACAAGTTGGGAATTACAAGAAGAGAGGCAAAAGCAGCTCAGCAAAAGAAAAACTTGAATAGTTGTAAGGATGTCAAATAGATTTGGGGTCCTCTCTAATTTTTGGTTTTTGTGTGTGTTTTACAAAGTTTTGCTTGATGTATAATAAAATTAGGATTGCAGTACACATAGGGCCAGATTTTGAAAAGTAATAAGCCTGCAATTGTGCATGCAAAATGCATATACAATATCACTCCTAATTGTCACATGAAATTACATATACAGATAACCAATTCTGGATATTTGAATGTGCAATTACCCAAATTGCACATTCAGTCAAGGTAAATTGCTCATCTAAGCCTTATGAAAATCTCATGCTATGTAGTGCATACTGTTCTGAAATGTGTGCATAAGTGGAGAGAGTGAGATAAGAACTAAGTGGCAAGCTCACCTCAACGTTTACTTGTGGATCTGTTTGTTGATTGAAGCTGGACAAACACCCCCTTGTGTGTTGCTGTTTTCAAATGCAAATGTCTGTATTTAAGATATCAACATTTACATAAGCAGAAGAGTCAGCTGTGAAAATCTTTAGCACCCTCTACTGATAGAATCTGTAGCAGCAGACAATACGCATACATCACCTTGCTCAGACAAGACCCAATGAACTGTATGTTTTATAATATTTGTTGCCAATTAAAGGGAGTGAACTATTCCTGTATTACTCACTCAAAGTGTAGATTTATTATAGAGAGATATAAAAAGGTGGCCATCAGTTTTCTTCTGATATTTCTACTGTTTACTTGAGACAAAATTAAGTTTAAGGATGGTTTCAGATTCACAGGTAATATATTCCATTGCACTGGAGTGCAAGCAGGAAATAGTCCCTCAGGTCTTTTAAAACAAGGCCTTGCAAAGTGCTGTCATTCTGCCAACTTTCAGCCCTTTAAAATAAATTTTATATATATATGCTGTGAACTTTGTACCCAACACATTGGTTTCTGTACAAAGAGAGAAAACAATATTGAACATATATAGATAAGACGACTGATGCGATAAATAGAGATGAGCGAAGCACCTAAAGTCACTGCTTACATATCAAAAAGTACCTGCTTTCTAGAGATAGCCAGGTCATCAACCAACATTAAACAATCTGCACAGTCTAGGTCAGTACCAGCTTCAGATCTCTAAATGAAAGAGTGGTGCTCTTTACTTTGGGGGCCATGATGTTCTGTTGGGTTACATCAAGACACTAGCCTATCACTTCCCAGTGTGAAATAATGCATTGACCTCTACAGCTGCTAAAAGGTAGTAGAGCAGATGCATACAGTCATAATTTATTTTAAATTTTCAGAAGCTGGGACACAAAGACTAAACTCTGTTCTCTGCATTGCTTGAATACAGAGGAAGAGAAGAGATTGCCAACCATCTAAATTATTTCTGGGTGGCTTGACACATCTGTGATGATAATCAAAAGGAAAGACTATGCAGCAGCCACCACTCTGTAACAAGGGATCACATTCTGTTATGTGTCCAGTGTCTGTGAAAGCTTTCGCTTTAGCATTTTACTCAACTGCCATTCAATCCTGGGAAGCTTTAGCATTTTACTCAAATGCCATTCAATCCTAGGAAGCAGCAGGCCAGATCAACAGAAGAGGAAATGGCTGAGAAAGAATCCAGAAAATCATTGTAGCTTCAAATATCCTCCCACCTTTACAAGTAGTTTAAAAGAAATTCCAAATACCATGAAGTGCTATATTAACAGTGGTAATCAGAGTTAAATATCTCATTTTAAAGCCTACCAATGAACTAATTCATTCTACCTGCCAATCTACTTACTTTATTGTCCTGGCAGTTGGATATTTTGAATCAACATAGGAAATATTGATATAAAATTGTAATTTCAACTTGTCAGGATCTTTCCCCTTCAGGAGCAATGTAGAGAGATACAGAAATATTGTCTGTTACAGAGAGGTTATTAAAACACTCAGCTCAGGGCAACAGAAAACAAGAAAGAGAATGTACCATAGACCAAGAAATGAATATACCCTGGGTTGTTACCCCTTTCATACTAAAATGTCAGAAAAAACAAGTACAAAACATTGTTGAACTGCAAATACCTTAAACATTTGTATGTTATTTATTAATTATTACAATTTGTAATACAAATAAATAATAACACTTGGCAATCCCCAACAAGATCAGAGCCCCACTGTGCAACACTTTCAGTGCACAGAATTCCTAGTAATAAAGGGTGATAAAACACAAGATCTGTTTTGAGGTCGGAAAGGAAGTACATTTGAATGTGAAGCAGCACATATTTCATTATTTAACCATATCTAAGGATTGAGGGACAGCTTTGTGAAGATATTTAGGCACCTAAAGATGCAGATAGACACCCAGTGGACTTTTTATAAGCAAAATCATTTAAATCTATATCTTTTAAGCACCCTAAGTATCTTTAAAAATCTGGCCCTGAGGTACTGTATCTCAGGTAAAATTTCTTATATAGCTTCACGGTAGCCTTTTTGTATTATTGCTGAAATCCCTTGAAGGGCAATAAAAGGAAATAGTGTAATAAATGTAGCTGACTGTGGAGATGTATTTCAGATGATACCCTAAAATTCAAGGTTTTGTCTGCCCTTCATGAACATCAGATAATAATGAACATCAGATAATAATGACTGGAGGGATTTTTGTCCCAGTATCTTTAGCCTCCTTCACACTTTGCTCTGCACGGGTGAAGTGCTTTCCTGAAAAGAAATTGGATTACTCAGTAAAGTTAAGAACATACTTATGTGCTTTGCCGAATTCAGACCATAGTAAGTACATCAGGTGCTGGTAGAAGATTGAGGGACATGTGAACCTTGCAGAGATTGTTGCTGGAATACTATGCACAAACGCATTTCAAGCAAGGATTTAAAGTTTATGAGGGTGGACATTTGGCACATTAAAAGGGGCATATTGTTAATGTATAAAAGGCACCTGGAAGAAGACTGATGACTGGATTCAGAGAAGGATATAAAAATAGCGATTAGATGTAAGTTTAGAAGGAATGAGAGGAAGCAGATATATGAACAGGAGCAGGGCGTCAAAGGAGAGGCCAAGCAGTTTGAACTTGAAGCACAAGGCTGAGAAATGGTGTTCAAGGGGAAGAGATTCAAAAAGTGGAGTATTTTACCATAGTCAAAGAATCTTCCAACCCTTAGGCAGAATTTTCCCACCCCCCTCCCCCAGAGAAAACTCCCATTGACTTTAAACCATCATTTCCTGAAAATCTTGCCATAAAAGACCCAGGGTGGGATTTTCAAAAGTCCTAACTCACTTTGGAGCATAAGTCCATTGAAAGTCACTGAGGTACTTTGGAAAATCTGAGTTATGCCTATATATGGTGTAACAAAGTTCCTCCTCTACCTTGGTGAGTCCTGCGCTTATTGGCGGATTTTGATTGCCTCAGAGATCTTCCCCTCTGGTAGAACCTACAGTCAAATTCCTCCTGTGTCTGATCAGGAGTTGGGAGGTTTGGGGGGAACCCGGGCCCGCCCTCTACTCCGGGTTCCAGCCCAGGGCCCTGTGGATTGCAGTTGTCTATAGGGTTTCCTGTAACAGCTGCGTGACAGCTACAACTCCCTGGGCTACTTCCCCACGGCCTCCTCCCAACACCTTCTTTACGCTTACTGCAGGACCTTCCTCCTGATGGTCTGCTGATGCTTGTACTCCTCAGTCCTTCAACTCTTCTCACTCTCAACTCCTTGTGTGCCTCTTGCTTCCAGCTCCACACATGCAACACCACAAACTAAAGTGAGCTCCTTTTAAAACCCAGGTGCCCTGATTAGCCTGCCTGTCTTAATTGACTCTAGAAGGTTCTTCTTAATTGGCTCCAGGTGTCCTAATTAGCCTGCCTGCCTTAAATTGGTTCCAGAAAGTTCCTGCTTGTTCTAGTGCAGCCCCTGCTCTGGTCACTCAGGGAACAGAAAACTATTAATCCAATGGCCAGTATACTTGCCTTCTATGAGATTTCTGTATCCCACTTGTCTGGGTCTGTCACAATGGAGAGTACAAGTTTAAGGCTTTTTATGTCACTGTTTTAATTCCTCAAATAATTCAGTTCATGCCTAGTACATATCACAAACTATTCTTCCTGGAAGAAATATGTATATCAAGTGAGTTTTACTACAGTACATGAGAACTCGAGCTAGAATCCAAGCAACAAAGAGTAAATGTAACTGCAGACATTTATTTCATTACAGTCCTGCCCAGATCAGGCAATTACATTCAGTATCTCCCTAAATTAGCATGAATTAACCACTAATCCAAATTTAATAAAGGAGATCATTTCAGTTATATAGCAGTTCATATGCAAAATATTGTGCAACAATAGTGATTAAGAATCCTTCAGGATACAAGACATTTAGAATCTGACTTATTCAGCAACATCTAGAGTAGAAGTACATGTCATTTTAGACTACAATGCATTATAAAGGTAAAGATGAACAAATCAAATATGTGTTAGAAGTACAGTTCACGCTACCATGGAAAATGTCAGATGAGCAACTGAACTTCCAAAACATGAACAGAAATTTCACAAGATTAGACACTCTCAAAAGATTTCCAGTAGAGCTGGATGGGAAACAATTTTTCTGTTCTGTGAATATTTTCAAGAGTTCAAAATATTTTCCCATTTCAGACTGGAACAAAAGGGAAAGCTCAAATATTTGCAAACCAAAAAATTATTTTCCCTCAACTTTGGGTCTATCAAAATATTTCATGTCAATTTTAAGCATTTTTTAACCTTCCTTTCAGTCTAATTAGCTTAATTTTTGAAACAGTTGTTTTCAATCAAAAAAACTGATTTTTTTTTCAGTTTGAAAACCTTGAAACTTTTTCTCTCAACATTTTTTGAGTCAGGGAATTCATCAAACCCAACCCTGTTTTGGAAACAGTTTCAGTTTCAACAAATCAGCATTTTTCAATGACAAAAAGGATTCTTCTAAAAATTCCCAACTAGCTCTAATTTCCAGGTTTTGTCCCATGCATCCATACTGTGCCTCATGGTTTTTTAGTGCCTTTGGTTCTGATCAATTAACAAACCAGGAAGTGCTGTAAGGAGGTGCATACAAACTTAGGGTATGCTCACTGTCAGGAGTAATCAATAAAAACAAATTTAAATTGAAGAATAAAGCACAGAAGACATCTCGTGCAACATACTCTCAGAGAAATCTGTAGTACCATCAGGGATCAGTGGCCAGATGGAAATTTGAAGTACATGAAATGTTTGGCCTACGTCATTTTTCTTGGTTGTAGTGCGGAAACTGGTGGTAGGAAGGCGCAAATTGGAGACGGGCTTGGGCCTAGACCCTCAGAGAGTTGAGCATTTGAGTGAGAGTATAGGGGATCAGAAATAAGACGTGGTATCGGAGAGTTCAAAAAGGATTTACTGAGGAGAGAATTTGGGGAGAGAGAGCATTTAAGACAAAAACAAGACAAACATGCAAGCAGTTTAAGTGACTCTGTTCGATTTCTATCACAAATGCAAGACAGTCAAACAAGAACACTGTAGTAGAAGTTCAAGTGTTGAACACTGTTCCTTTATGTAAGGAAGACTCCAGACATCAGTGCACTAGCATGATAGCAGCATCAGCTGTGCATGGAAATGAGGAAGTAAAGAAATGGCACCCACTGTGAAAGCTGCACCACCACACAGTAACAAGCTCCATACAGACAGACACACTTTGATATGCAAACCAACTGTGAGTGTAAGCCTTCCAGGGCTTGTTAGTAACAGAACTAATTTGAATGTGAAAATGATTTAAACTGTAATACTGTTCTTGCAAATCAAATCTCCCAGAACAGATCTGATCTACATTTCAGACAACTCAAAAGAGGTGCCTATGTAAAAAATGTCCCCATGTCAAACATTTAGTTCAAAAAGTGCCTGTGTTTAAAGAAAAAGAAAAAAAAAAGACACCTCATTGGATCTGACCCTGTGGTTATACAGTCACACCTACTGACTTTGGTGACAAACACTTTACTCCTGTTACAGCCAAACTTAACTGCAAGAGAGCTAGGGTCTTATATTTTTTGGAGCACCATCAACAAATGTATTCACTAAATTCAATTAATTATACCTGCACACCCCATTAAAGACCAGAGGGTTGCTCAGATGTCACTGGGGGCATAACCTGAAGAGTGTAGAGAGAACCTATATTAATGGTGGCAATGTGCAAGGCAGAAAGAAACAAGCTTGTCTCTCAGAACCCAGGATGAATGTTCAGGGCTAGGAGTTAGGGGAGGGAAAATTATATTTGTAAATTGAGAGTATTTGATATGGAAAAAATCACTAAAGACACATTAAATATGGGGCCTCAACATGTCACTTTTACAGTCTTGTTTCAGAGTACAACTGCACTTTACTTTTTCACATCTTTATTTTGTACTTAATTTTCCTCCATTTCACAAATCCTGCCAGTCTTAAATAAGCAGAAGACATCTCTCTATAGAAAGGATCCCATACAGCAGCAGGGGAGGGTTGCACTTGATTGTTCTTCATAGCCGATGAGGCCAAATCAACAGAGAAAGGCAGCAATTTTGGAAAACATTTTCTGTCTTCACTGTATTGTTTTGCATCACAAAGAGAAGTCTTTCAGTCTTATCTCCAGCATGATGTCTTTTTATATATAACAAGATATTTTACATAGATTTTATATACAGTAAGTTTAACTCAAAATTAGTTTTCTCTGTGTTAAACTTGAAATATATAAATAGATACTTTTGAGTTATAGATGGACAGTCGAAGTCAAGCCTTGCATAAGCAGTCAGTGCTCCTCTGGTGTTGTGCCTGCTTACACCAAGGCTTAATTTGGGCCATACACCACTCAAAGTCCTTCTTTGACAAATTATTCAAATAGGGTGACCAGATGTCTCGATTTTATAGGCACAGTCCTGATTTTGGGGTCTTTTTCTTATATAGGCTCCTATTACCCCCCCACCCTGTGTCCTGATTTTTCACACTTGCTGTCTGGTCACCCTATATTCAAAGCTAATACAATTAGGCCAACTTGTCAAGATGATTTGTCCCAATTAACAATTAAACTTGACTTCATTGCTGTAATATTGATATCAGCCAACTAGCTGATAGTCTTCCACGCATGTCGATTTTCTGTGTCACCTCCTATTAGTCAACGTGACCCAGCCCAGCACACGTTGTTGTTACACAGTGTTACCTCAAAACACCACCATGTTGGACATCATAAATGCTTCTTTCAGTTTGGATTCTCATAGTTCACTTCAGCAGGGCCATCAGTACAGACAAACAACCAAGAGTCCAAAATCTACCCTCTTCCCCTCTCCACTATAAAGCCAAGGCCTTTTTAAAAAACTCATTTACTGCAGCCTATGGTCATGAACAACCACAAACTGGTATGGGATGTACACCCAGCAAATCTAGCCTTTGGATGGCAGACTGCTAATTGGACAACCCTACTCTCCTTATCTGTCCACCCCTTGGCAGACAAACCCCCATGAAAATACTGAAACCAAAGCCTGTGATGTTGACAAATAACAGTTGCCATCTCACTGTGCCAGCTTAGCAAATTACTTCCTCGTATTTTAGAACTTTTGTAAGCAAGGCCCCAATTCAACATATTTATTTTGGTAACTTTAAAGGAGCCCCACTGGGTGTTCTAACATGCTTAAGGTTATGTACATGTTTAAGCATTTTGCTGAAGGAGGGATTAACGCATGGCAGTTAAAAGTATCTGAAGATGGCAAACTAAGTGTGGAGCAGAGTGTGGGTTGGGCACAGTGTCTAGGAGAGATTTTGGAGCATTTTTCTTTATTGTTTTATACTGGATAGAAGATCCTTGGTATTTATTGGATTGAGTTTCTCCTACACTGATGAGTGAATGCCTTTTGCTGCTTTATCCCATGAATAGATTGTATAGAACATTTTTACACTCCTTTTCAAGTTTGCAAATCTCACAGGGAACTATACAATTGTTCATTCTCTGGAAATAAAATTAATAAAACAAGCTCATCTAAAATCTGCTTTATTTAAGGCAAAAATCATTGCATATATTAGACACGCCAAGATGTTCTGAACTGTGTATAGACAACTGCATGTGCAAAAATTAGGACTGTCAAGCAATTAAAAAATTAATCATGATTAATCCTGCTGTTAATAGAGTACCATTTATTTTAAAAAATTTGGATGTTTTCTACATTTTCAAATATATTGATTTCAGTTACAACACAGAATACAAAGTGTACAGTGCTCACTTTATATTTATTTTTTATTACAAATATTTGCACGGTAAAAAACAAAAACAGTATATTTCAATTCATCTAATACAAGTACTGTAGTGCAGTCTCTTTATCATGAAAGTCGAACTTACAAATGTAGACTTATGTACAAAAAATTACTGCATTCAAAAATAAACAATGTATAACTTTAGAACCTACAAGTCCACTCAGTCCAACTTCAGCCAATCGCTCAGACAAATAAGTTTGGTTACAATTTGCAAGAGATAATGCTGCCTGCTTCTTGTTTACAATGTCACCTGAAAGTGAGAACAGGGGTTCGCTTGGGACTGTTGTAGCCGGCTACGCAAGATATTTACATGCCAGATGCACTAAAGATTCATATGTCCCTTCATGCTTTAACCACCATTCCAGAGGACATGCTGACGACGGGTTCTGCTCGATAACGATCCAAAGCAGTGTGGACTGACGCACATTCATTTTCATCATTTGCGTCAGATGCCACCAGCAGAAGGTTGATTTTCTTTTTTGGTGATTCGGGTTTTGTAGTTTCCGCATCTGACTGTTTGCTCTTTTAAGACTTCTGAAAGCATTCTCCACACTTTGTTCCTCTCAGATTTTGGATGGCACTTCATATTCTTAAACCTTGGGTTGAGTGCTGTGGCTATTTTTAGAAATCTCACATTGGTACCTTCTTTGCATTTTGTCAAATCTGCTGTGCAAGTGTTCTTAAAACGAACATGTGCTGGGTCATCATCTGAGACGGCTATAACATGAAATATATGGGAGAATGTGGGTAAAACAGAACAGGAGACATACAGTTCTCCCACAAGGAATTCAGTCACAAATTTAATTAACACGCATCATCAGTATGGAAGCATGTCCTCTGGAATGGTGTCCGAAGCATGAAGGGACATATGAATGTTTAGCATATCTGGCATGTAAATATCTTGCAACACTGGCTACAAAAGTGCCATACAAACACCTGTTCTCACTTTCAGGTGACATTGTAAATAAGAAGCAGTCAGCAGTCCCATAAATGTAAATAAACGTGTTTGTCTTAGTGATTGGCTGAACAAGAAGTAGGACGGAGTGGACTTATAGGCTCTAAAGTTTTGCATTGTTTTGTTTTTGAGTGCAGTTATGTAACAAAAAAAATCTACCTTTGTAAGTTACTTTCACAATAAAGAGATTGCACTACAGTACTTATATGAGGTGAATTGAATAATACTATTTTATCATTTTTACAGTGCCAATATTTATCATCAAAAATAATAATATAAAGTGAGCACTGTACACTTTGTATTCTATGTTGTAATAGAAATCAATATATTTGAAAATGTAGAAAAAAAATCCACAAATATTTAATACATTTCAATTGGTATTCTATTGTTTAATAGTGCAATTAATCATGATTTTTTTTTTAATCGCAGGTAATTTTTTTTTAGTTAATCGCAAGCTAACTGCCATTAATCAACAGCCCTAGCAAAAATGCATACATAATTTGTGTGCCCATTTAGCATAATTGAGGATATGATTAAACTAATTGTGCACAATTCTGAAAGTTTGAGCTAGTGTGAAAAGTTGAATCAGCCTGTGTTATGTGGATGAAGAGAAAGGAAACTTGCTTTTGTATGTCCTTATGCTATCACAGTTCCACATCTAAAAAAAGAATACGACGTACACCGAAGTATTTCTAATCTCATCTGCCAGTAACAGTTATTATGAGTGGTGGCCATAAACAATGCTTCACAGGGACAATGATAAGCTGCTATCTCAATTCATGAGTACTGTATATGAGGAAAATCACAATCATAGAAAAATTGCCTTTTTTGGTGGACCGTGGCAACATATTCTGCAGTGCACATTTCTGCTAAAGTGTCAACAGAGCAGAAGAAATAAAAATGGAGCTAGAGAAATCCAGGTGTGATAACTGGATTTACTGAGATAAGATTGGAGAGCTATAACTGTCAGCTGTGTAGTGATCATCCTGTGTATTATAATATAACTTGTGTGGGAAATATAATTTGGTGCATATCAAAGACTTGGCTGGGAATCTGGAATATCCTGGAAGTCTGGCAGACTATGACTGAAGTCACAAAAGGAGATACAAACTAAGGAGCATTCACATTCATGCATCAAACAAGACATGCAGAAGGGGTTTGAATATTCACACAATCTGCCAAAGGACAGAAGACCAGAGGTTTCAAGCCCAAACTGCTGAAAAAAGATGGACAACATCTGTAGCTGTCCTGTAGGTTTTTTCATATGTACTTTTCAGTGAAGACAAAAAGAAGCATGAAAAGTGATTGTAAGCAACACTAGTATGATCATCATAGTATAACCCATTGCATTCAGAAAGCTCAGCGTTGACACTATCACACAACAATAACTCATTCCATATATTTCATGTATTTCAAGATATTGGGTTCTCTCAATTATCTTGTTGGTCCTGTAAAATAGGATAAACTAATGGGCAGAAAGTTTCAGGGTGCCTATTGAATTGGAGGGGGGGCAGGGGCCCCACTTTCCAGTCACTCCAAAAAAAAAAAAAAAAGGTGCCCCTCAACTGGTCATTAATGCCCAAGACATCAGGAAGGAAAGATGGTTAAAGACACTAAGTCAAACCTGAAAGGGCAGCTGAAACTAGGCCAAGGAGAAACCAGGGGCTATGGGAGATTGTGGATCTGTGGAGACGAAGAGGAGAGGTAGAAGGGACTGAAAGAAGTAAAGAAGAAATTTGGTGGCAGGATTTGGAGTGGTGTCTTGTTTGGCTATATGGAAGATCTCCTCTCCTCTTTGTCCTCCAGTCAGGAGATGGGGTCCCACAGCTGGGTTTTTCTCTTCTTCCACTCCTTCCCAGGACCCTTAGATGAGAGTATCTGCTCCTACTTGAGAATGGAGAGGAACCCTATAGAGATGGATTTCTTGAGTCCCTCCCAGAGGCAGTGGGGATGGGAGGTGCTTATGTGTATGAAGTGGGGCTTTTCACTAGCAGGGAAGCCCCATCTAGGCACTTCATTCTGGTTTTAGAATAGTATGTACAGCAGCCTTTGTGGTATTAGACCAACATCCAAATTGGAAACAAAACAGGGTTCCTAGGATTCGGTTTCTGACTGGGAGACAAAACCTACAACAGATCCCTGCTTCACCCCACAGTGGGACTGTGTCAAAAGCCTTGCTAAAAATCAAGATACTATAGATCATGTCTACTGCTTCCCCCATCCACTAGGCCAGTAACCCTGCCAAAGAAGCAAATTAGT
Organism: Macrochelys suwanniensis; assembly: GCA_033296515.1. Classification (NCBI taxonomy): domain Eukaryota; kingdom Metazoa; phylum Chordata; order Testudines; family Chelydridae; genus Macrochelys; species Macrochelys suwanniensis. The sequence goes on from CM065780.1 coordinate 48,636,223, forward strand.
TTCGTTTGGCATGATTTGTTCTTAAGTAATAGCCAACATGGATTTGTCATCACCCTATTATTCTCTAGGTGCTTACAGATTGTTTAATAATTTATCCCAGTATCTTTCCAGGTATCAGAGTTAGACTGACATTTATAATTTATAATTCCTCAGGTCCTCTTTGCCTATCTTTAAAAAGGAGAACAAACATAGTACCTTTCTCCATTCCTCTGGGATCTCACCTGTCCTCCATTAATTTTCAGAAATAATCTCTAGTGGTTCAAAAATTGATTCTGCTAGTTCCTTTAGTACCCTAGGATGAAATTCATCAGGCCTTACTGACTTGAATCCATCTAACTAATCTAAATATTCTTTAACCTGTTCTTTCCCTACTTTGGTTTATGTTCCTTTCTCTTTGTTGTTAATATGAATTGTGTGTCACCATTAACCTATTTAGTGAAGACTAAAGCAAAACAGGCCTTAAACCCTTCAGCCTTCTTGATATCATCCATTAGCGAACAGGGCACTGCAAACCGGAGTTTGAGAGAGGGAGTTTGTAGGAGGGAGACGTAATAAAATCGTTATGGTTAGGAAGGGCCGCATCACCAGTGCCAATATTGCTCCTGTCTCCTCCACCTGCGCCTGTACCCATACAGAGAACCTAAGCATGGATGCCTCTACCCAGATCCTAGGGTGGATTTTCAAAGACTGTGGCATGCATTTCCCACTCAACAGAAACCCAGACTGAGGGGACCATCCAGTGTGAGAGGTGCCTGCTGGTGGAATCTCTCAGGAACCAGGTGGGAGAGCTACAGGAGAAGGTGGCTAGGCTGAGGTGCATCTATGTACATGAGGAATTCATTGACAGTATTCACATAGAGACTTCCAAGGCTGAGGACACTATCCAGCTAGAGAGGACTGCTGTCATGCCACCAGGGGAGGAGGATAAGGCTCTGGTACAGGGCGGACACTGGCTTCTGGTTACTTCTGGCAGCAGGCAGTGCTCCATCTCTACTCCCAACCCACTCTCCATGGTGATGGAGAACTGTTATGCTGCCCTGGATATGGATGATGAGGAATGACCCCCAAAGATTGAAGAGAAGCCACATACCCCCAAGGCTGGGAGGATCACAGACACCCCTCCCAGGAGGAAACATAGGATAGTGGTGGTTGGAAATTCTCTTCTGAGGGGGATGGCAGCACCCATCTGTCGCCCTGACATGGCATCCCGGGAGGTATGCTGCCTGCCAGGGGCCCGTATCTGAGATGTTATGGAGCTATTGTCAAGGATCATCCGGCCCTCTGACTACTACCCCACGCTACTCATCCATGCGGCACTAATTACACTGCAAGGTATGACCCTCAGCATATCAGAAGTGACTACAGGGCTCTGGGAGTAGGGGTGAGGGAGTTGGGAGCACAGATGATGTTCTCTTTGGTCCTTCCAGTCAAGGGTAGAGGCCTTGGCAGAGACAGATGCATCCTGGAGGTGAATGCCTGCCTGCGAGGATGGTGTTGCCAGGAGGGCTTTGGCTTTCTTGACCACGGGATGCTGTTCCAGGAAGGATTGCTAAACCGAGATGGGGTCCACCTATCGAGGCAGGGGAAGAGCATATTTGGCTACAGACTGGCTAACCTAGTGAGGAGGGCTTTAAACTAGGTTTGATGGGGGCAGGTGACCAAAGCCCACAGGTAAGTCAAAAACATGGAGACCTGGGAGAAGGGTCGGAATCTGGGGGGAGCATGGGCTGTTATAGCAGAAATAAGGGAGAGACAAGACAGAGAACTGGGGAGGGAAATCAAATCAGTATCTTAGATATCTGTATCCTAATGAGAGAAGTATTGGGAATAAACAGGAAGAACTCAAAATGCTCATAAATAAACACAACTATGACATAGTTGGCATCACAGAGACTTGGTGGGATAATATGCATGACTGGAATATTGGTATAGAAGGATACAGCTTGCTCGGGAAGGGTAGGCAAGGGAAAAGGGAGGAGATATTGCCTTATATATTAAAAATGTATACACTTGGACTTGGGTTGAAATAGAAATAAGAGACAGACTTGTTGAAAGTCTCTGGGTAAGGATAAAAGTGGTTAAAAAAAACACACCCAAGGGTGATGTCATGGTAGGGGTCTACTACAGACCACCAAACCAGGAAGAAGAGGTGGATGAGGCATTTTTTAAACAACTAATAAAATCATCCAAAGCACAGGACTTGGTGGTGATGGGATACTTTAACTACCCAGACATCTGTTGGGAAAATAACACAACAGAGTACAGATTACCCAACAAGTTCTTGGAATGTATTGGATACAATTTTTTTATTTCAGAAGGTGGAGAAAGTTACTGGGGGGAGGCTGTTCTATATTTGATTTTGAGAAATAGGGAGGAACTCGTTGAGAATTTGAAAGTGGAGGGCAACTTGTGTGAAAGTGATCATGAATTGATAGAGTTCATGATTATAAGGAATGGTAGGAGGGAGAACAGCACAATCAAGACAACGGATTTCAAGAAGGCAGACTTTAGCAAACTCAGGGAGTTGGTACGTAAAATCCAATAGGAAGCAAGTCTAAGGGGGAAAACAATTGAAGACACTTGGCAGTTTTTCAGGGACATTAGGAAAGATAGGAAGTATGGCAAGAGACCACCCTGGCTTAACCAGGGTACCTTCAATGATCTAAAACTCAAAAAAGAGTCCTACAAAAAGTGGAAACTCAGTCAAATTACAAAGGATGAATATAAACAAATAATACACGTATGTAGGGACAAAATTAGAAAAGCCAAGGCACAAAACAAGATCAAACTAGCTAGGGACATAAAAGGAAACAAGAAAACATTCTACAAATACATTAGAAGCAAGAGGAAGACCAAGGACAGAGTAGGCCCGTTACTCAATGAGGGGGGAAAGACAATAAAAGAAAATGTGGAAATGGCAGAGGTGCTTAATGACTTTTTTGTTTTGGTTTTCACCAAGAAGTTTGTTGGCGATTGGACATCTAACATAGTGAATGCCAGTTAAAATGAGGTAGTATCAGATTCTAAAATAGGGAAATAATAAGTCAAAAATTACTTAGACAAGGTAGATGTCTTCAGATGTACCAAGGCCTGATTAAATGCATCCTAGAATAATCAAGGAGCTGACTGAGGAGATATCTGAGCCATTAGCAATTATCTTTGAAAAGTCATGGAGGACAGGAGACATTTCAGAAGACTGGAAAAAGGGCCAATATAGTGCCCATCTATAAAAAGACAAATAAGGACAACCTGGGGCAATTAAAGACCAGTCAGCTTAACGTCTATACCCAGAAAGATAATGGACCAAATAATTAATCAATCAGTTTTCAAACACCAAGAAGATAATAAGGTGATAAATAAATAACAGTCAGCATGGATTTGTCAAGAATAAATTGTATCAAACCAACCTGATAGCTCTCTTTGACACGGTAACAAGCCTTGTGGATAGGAGGGAAGTGGTAGATGGGGTATATCTTGACTTTAGTAAGGCTTTTGATTCTGTCTCACATGACTGTCTCATAAACAAACTAGGGAAATACAACCTAGATGGAGCTACTATGAGGTGGGTGCATAACTGGTTGGAAAATCGTTCCCAGAGAGTAATTATCAGTGGTTCACAGTCATGCTGGAAGGGCATAATGAGTGGGGTCCTGCAAGGATCGGTTCTGGGTCTGGTTCTGTTTAATATCTTCATCAATGATTTCGATAATGGCATAGGGAGTACACTTATTAAGTTTGCGGACGATACCAAGCTGGAAGGGATTGCAAGTGCTTCAGAGGATAGGATTAAAATTCAAAATGATCTGGACAAACTGGAGATATGGTCTGAAGTAAATAGGATGAAATTCAATAAGGACAAATGCAAAGTACTCCACTTAGGAAGGAACAATCAGTTGCACACATACAAAATGGGAAATCACTGCCTAGGAAGGAGTACTATGGAAAGGGATCTAGGAGTCGTAGTGGATCACAAGCTAAATATGAGTCAACAGTGTAACGTTACAAAAAAAGCAAACATCATTCTGGGATGTATTAGCAGGAGTATTGTAAGCAAGACACGAGAAGTAATTCTTCCGCTCTACTCCGCGCTGATTAGGCCTCAACTGGAGTATTGTGTCCAGTTCTGGGCGCCACATTTCAGGAAAGATGTGGACAAACTGGAGAAAGTCCAGAGAAGAGCAACAAAAATTATGAAAGGTCTAGAAAACATGACCTATGAGGGAAGATTGAAAAAATTGGGTTTGTTTAGTCTGGAGAAGAGAAGACTGAGAGGGGACATTATAACAGTTTTCAAGTACATAAAAGGTTGTTACAAGGAGGAGGGAGAAAAATTGTTCTTCTTAACCTCTGAGGACGGGACAAGAAGCAATGGGCTTAAATTGCAGCAAGGGCAATTTAGGCTGGACATTAGGAAAAACTTCCTAACTGTCAGAGTGGTTAAGCACTGGAATAAATTGCCTAGGGAGGTTGTGGAATCTTCATCATTGGGGATTTTTAAGAGCAGGATGGACAAACTACTATCAGGGATGGTCTAGAATAATACTTAGTCCTGCCTTGAATGCAGGGACTGGACTACATGACCTCTCGAGGTCCTTTCCATTTCTATGATTCTATACTTAAGTCTCTTATCAAAACCCCTAAAATGTGAGGAACTTCATGAAAAATGTTCTGCTCTTGTGCATTCACTTATTCTTGCTCTGTGGAGTGAGGACTTTACTCTTCATTCAATAATTTACACAAAGCAATAAATTAAGTTAAAAATCAAATTGAAAAGTTCTTAAAAGTTTTGAAAAATAGAGGGGGAACTTTATCAGGTGGCAGAACAAACAATCCATTGGCTAGAAAATTATGTTATTCTACTGAAATTTGTATAATAAAGAGCCAAGAACTCATTCCTTGCTATATAGGAGTCTTAACAGATTGTTAAGTTTCCACTAGCCATGCTATAATATGTAGCAGACAGTATTGAAAAAGCACTCCAGAAAAACTGTGCAAGGAAACTTTTTACATCTTTATTTGTGGGATCAGATTCAAATTAGTGGTGTTTGTTTTTCAGGCCAGATAGTCTTTTCAGGAAATTTGTGTTCAACTTATATCTTAGGAAGGCTATTTCAGCTGAGAGATGTTCACGTCCATAAGACATCTGATCTTTCCAAAAAAGAAAATGGAAAGGAGAAATGATAAAATATAGATCAAATTGAAAGCAAAGGTAAATATTACACTTTTCATTGTATTACAGAAAGAAAATGAGACCACTGCCTGTCTGTTTGCTTTCATATTTTCAGTATTTGTTGCAGTGGAATGATTGCTCTTCTTCCCTTCCTCTGAAGTTTTGGCCTGGTTACTACCCTCTTCAATGAGAGTGGTTCTCTTGGATCTCACATCAATTATTCAAATAATTGGTTTTTCAGTTTGGTGGCCTAACCAAAAAAACTGAAAAAAATATTTTGGTACAAACAAAACAATTTTTTGTTCAACCAAAAAAACCATTTTTTCTATTTCATTTTGTTATGTTTCTGGTTGTTTACCTTTTTAATATTTTTTTAAAATCTAGCTAAATTCCTAAATGAAATGTCATTTCAAAATGAAAAGTTGAAAACATTGAAACAAACTGTTTTGACATTTTAAAAAAACGTTCCTTTTTTTTCAGCCAAAACTATTTGTCAAATTTGACCTTACTATACAAATAGTTTCATTCAACCAAAAAATGCATTTTGGGTGTGGAATAAACTATTTGCTGTGGGGGGAAAATCGCCCATCTGTAATAAAGAAGCATTCCCTAGCCTTAGTTGAAAGAAAATATGCAATTTTAAGGCCACGCAACATTTTTACCTATCTAACTGGCTTTATTATTACTAATAAACCTGCAAGATTTTCAAAATGTCTCGCTGTGAGTGTAGATATCAAGATATCATTTTCTCTGATATATGAAGGAAATAAAACTAGCTCTTTCTACTTCCTGATATTCTATAGCCTGTATCTGTGATGGTACAAAGAATAACTTAATAGAAAATTCTAGTCTGGCAGCCTAAAGGAGGCAAATACCTTCTGCAAATTTCAGTGGCTCATTGTATTAAAATTCAGCTCCAGGACATTTGGTAGATATCTCCTCCATAATGCTCAATACAATTTAACTTTACTTTTGTTATTAGATAGCTGACATTTTTTTCTTCTGATGCATTGTAAGGCATTTGATACTGTCTTGCATGATATTCTTATCAATAACTAGGGAAATACAACTTAGATGGGGCTACTATAAGGTGGGTGCACAACTGGCTGGATAACCGTACTCAGAGTAGTTATTAATGGTTCCCAATCCTGCTGGAAAGGTATAACGAGTGGGGTTCCGCAAGGGTCTGTTTTGGGACCGGCTCTGTTCAATATCTTCATCAACAACTTGGATATTGGCATAGAAAGTACGCTTATTAAGTTTGCAGATGATACCAAACTGGGAGGGATTGCAACTGCTTTGGAGGATAGGGTCATAATTCAAAATGATCTGGACAAATTGGAGAAATGGTCAGAGGTAAACAGGATGAAGTTTAATAAGGACAAATGCAAAGTGCTCCACTTAGGTAGGAACAATCAGTTTCACACATACAGAATGGGAGGAGACTGTCTAGGAAGGAGTACAGCAGAAAGGGATCTAGGGGTTATAGCGGACCACAAGCTAAACATGAGTCAACAGTGTGATGCTGTTGCAAAAAAAGCAAACTTGATTCTGGGCTGCATTAACAGGTGTGTGGTGAGCAAGACACGAGAAGTCATTCTTCCGCTCTACTCTGCGCTGGTTAGGCCTCAACTGGAGTATTGTGTCCAGTTCTGGGCACCGCATTTCAAGAAAGATGTGGAGAAATTGGAGAGGGTCCAGAGAAGAGCAACAAGAATGATTAAGGATCTAGAGAACATGACCTATGAAGGAAGGCTGAAGGAATTGGGTTTGTTTAGTTTGGAAAAGAGAAGACAGAGGGGACTTGATAGTGGTCTTCAGGTATCTAAAAGGGTGTCATAAGGAGGAGGGAGAAAACTTGTTCATCTTAGCCTCTAAGGACAGAACAAGAAGCAATGGGCTTAAACTGCAGCAAGGGAGGTTTAGGTTGGACATTAGGAAAAAGTTCCTAACTGTCAGGGTGGTTAAACACTGGAATAAACTGCCCAGGGAGGTTGTGGAATCTCCATCTCTGGAGATATTTAAGAGTAGGTTAGATAAATGTCTATCAGGGATGGTCTAGACAGTAATTGGTCCTTCCATGAGGGCAGGGGGCTGGACTCGATGACCTCTCGAGGTCCCTTTCAGCCCTAGAATCTATGAATCTATGAATTGTTACTTCAGTCAGACTGACCTTGGGTCCCCGCAGGGATCCCGGACAGACCAGAAACCTCTAGGAATAACTGCTTTTCCAAAACTTTTACGATACGCTGGTTGAATAGAGTTTACCTAAATGTAGGCAAACTGAGTTCTCACAGCGTCTCTGTTCCTAAAGGTTGTTATTCCTTCAGCAATACCATGCCAATGCAAGCACAAAATCCACTCTGCAGAAGCAGCATTGTACTTCTTGGAAATACTGACAAAAGATCCTTCTTTACTGAAGTTGTCTTGAATACCCTTTTCACTACATAAAAGGTCACAACATCAAATCACTAAGGAAAAGGGACATGCTTTTACGAGCATGCTTACCTTTAAAACTTTGCAGCACAGTGAGACAAATTCATCCCTGACTTCAGTGAAGTGACATAGGGGATGAATTTGATCCCTATATAGGGCTTTTTTTTTTTTTTAGTCATCTTCATTCCAAACTAGCACAAATAGATGTGACAATATTGCCAAGGATTCATTTTGCCACAAACTATTACAAATTTCTACAACAGGACAAAAGAATTACTGCTGGATGCACAATAAGCAGTTACTGTTAAAACAAAATACAAAATGCAGAAGATGAAATTTCTTGCATTCCAGAAACAAAATGCTATGTACAGAGAAATCAGCAAAGCTACTTACAGCTGTATTTCAAGCTGAAGTTTACCTTGTTCCTTTTTAATACTTTGCTAGCATTAGTGAGTTCATTGTGTGGCCCACATGTGCATGAGATAAAGAAAGATACATCTATTGGGGCAAATGTTCTAAAATGCTCATAATTCCCACACCAACAAATAACTCTGGAAATCTGATGCCCATTAACACGAGGAAAAAGTTTTCCCTACACTACCACCTCCACCGACTATCTTCACAGCAAGACACTACCTTTGTTTAAACTCCAGCCTGGGTAGCAGTATGGTTCAATGAAAAGGTCACTCACCTGGGAGTTAAGCCACCTAGGTTCTATTCCTGGCTCTGTCATTGACCTGCTGTGTGACCTTGGTAAGACATTTCACCTCTCTGTGTTTCATTTTCTTGAGCTCTCAAATAGAGATGTTGATATTTTCCTTCCTTTGGACAGCACTTGAGATCCTTGGATGAAAAATACTATGTAGGTGCTAAGTATTATTATTATTATAACCTTCTATACAAATGGGACCATATTTTGAAACCACAGATACGAAATCACACCCACCAACATAATTGTTTACCCCAAACTTACATTTGTGTGAGTAATCTGAGTAATTGATGTGGCTGTTCTGTGCATAGTTACCGATGAATATATGCCTGCATCTATTCCGGGTCAATTTAGGACCCAACTTTTGGGGAAAAAATGGCCATGAAGTGTTCCAGGCTTAAAAACAAAAATCACATGTGTACAAACACTAACAGTGGGATTTTCAGAAGCACAGAGGATTGGCCAAAATTAACGGTCATTTTACCACTGACTACAATGGGAGCAGAGTCAGGCAGAATCTGAGTACTTTGAAAAATCTCACTTAAAGGCTGTTGCTAGTGTAAGTAATTGTAGTGAATATCTCACATTCACAGCAGACTAACAGCACTGGGGTGGCACAAGGTATCAGCCAAGGACAATTTGCTTCACTTTGCTCAGAAGCAAGCTTTAAATGGTTTTAAAGATAATAATAATAGCACACTTTTTAAAAACCATAATTCTTAAATTCGCTGGCTATTTTAATCCAATTTAAAAAAACTAAATTAAAAAGATAATGAAAGCAACACAACAGCAAGGTCTCCTGTCCTGTCCCAGGGATGCCATGGCTGTGCTACAGCACAGAATGTATTGCAGTCCCAAAGATGCAAGCTCTCGGTAGAAAAAACCCTGACTCCTGGCCTTTCAAGATACTACCCCAGGACATACTTGATATTCCTCAATACACTCAATTTTTAGTCTAGTTGAATTAGGGAAATATATTTTGAAGGCCTAAATATAACTTTGATGCAGCATCAAAATGAACTAGATTTAATTGGTAGTATTAAAATAGTGTTTTACAATATAACTATCTAATAATTTGTTCAGTTTAAAGTCTCAGGGTTAATAATGAAATAAGACAAAAAAAGGTTAAAAATAGTCTCAGCATTTAGTAAATGAGGGTTTGTGCCAACACTCTTACTAAGAACAGAATGAATCAGCTATACTCAAAACACCTCTGTCGTTAACATTATGCAACCCTTGACCTATAATCTGATGCATTGTATGAAGAGTGAAGAAAAAAGAATTAGTCTTGCTGCTTGGAATGTAAAACTGCAGGTGTGATCCAGAATGCAATGTACAGTACCCAGGAATACAAACTAAAGAAATAATACACAGCTTTTCAAATGCTGTAAAAATAAAATAAAATTACATACCAGGCAGATTTGAAGAAAAGTAATAAAAAATTTCAATAATTTAGTAGCTGGTAGGTTGCTAACCTGAGGCCAAGAGAATTACATTTTCCAACATCAAGGCTTACATTTTCAGGTTCAGAACAGGAAATTAAAAGAAGACTCTTTTCCCTTTTGCCATATGTAAATATGTTTTAAGTGCAGCCAGGATTTAAGAAAAGAAAAGAAAAGAAAAACACCAGCATCTTGATCAAGTGCAGTCAGGCATAGTACAGGATTGACAAGACCACCTGAATAGCACACATGACTAGTCCTGCACTCTACATCTGTACATAGAAAAAATAGAAGTGCCACAACTACTATTTATGAAATATTCCTTCTATCATTTCTAGAGGAACACAGCACTGAAAGTGCTTGCATGCTGGATTTTAGTGTTCCTCTCACATCTGTGTGAACTTCTCCATCTGTGCATGTATGTTTGTATACACACCAATTGTGCTTTTTTACTCTAAAGAAGCAATTGCATTTTTTGTAGATTGAAAGACTTTATAATATTTAAAAACAATTACAAATCCTGGAGTTTTGAAGGGTTGCAGGACAGAAATAATCAACACACCTTTAACAAACTTGGTTAGTACAAATGATTACAAGTAGAGTGCTGGAGACAGAAGATACTGTGAAAATACAAGCAGGCTAATAATGTTAAGGGCTCCTTTGAAAGTGGAAGATATTAAGGTTTCTTCTGATTTTGATACTCCTTCAGAAGAAAAATTCTCATCACATTATTGGAAAACTGAAGAAATTCCACTCTGCCCAAATAATACTGCCGCAGGTGCATAAAAAGCTATTTTTATTCTGGTATAGAACATGTTGCCAGGTGCCAAAACAGTAGCTCTGACTCATCACAACTTCATCATTTCTATTGTGTCATCTGTCCCAGCTCTTAGCCAAAGGTGACGATGTAGATCCTGCTAAAATCCACCGCATGAGCAGTTCATTCCGATAGCAATATGTCAAAGCACAGCAATTCTTAGGAAACCCTTCCCCTCTTAGTCCTACAAGCCACCATATCAGAGAAAGAGGGACCTTTGGGATATGGCAGCGGTCAAAATCTTATCTGCTATAGTTTATGACTCAATTACCTTCATTGCCAGTTGCAGTGGCTAGAAATTGAGTTAATTTGTAGCCATAAATTACAATGTGACAATCAGAAGAGGGATTAATCTGCCATTTTCTAGTGATATAAATTTTGTCCCCAGCTCAGCATTTTGAGAACATAAGAACAAGCAACATTGTTTGGCTTGATTTGTGTTCATCAGGATGGAAATTTGAGTTTTTTTCACCTTCAGCAAAAGAGTATTTTACATTTAAATTTTTTTAGGACAATGAAATGAGTTATTCGTGGGGGAGGGCAGGGAATCCTCAGGTTTTAATTTACACTACAGTATAATTTCCCTTAAAATGTTGACAAGATCCATGGAAGTCAGGATACAACTGTTAGACATAGATGGCTTTTCTTTACTTCAGTACTATTCTGATGGGCTGAATATATTGTCAGAATAATGTCTTGCAGTCACAATGATTAAGTCCATTTCTGCATTACAATACTCACACACATTTCCTCAACAAACATGCTTTTCTACTTTGACACATGGACTCACAGACCATCTTAGTATCAGAGAGGTAGCTGTGTCAGTCTGGATCTGCAAAAGCGACAAAGAGTCTTGTAGCACCTTATAGACTAACAGATATATTGGAGCATAAGCTTTCATGGGCGAAGACCCACTTTGTGACATGCATCTGACTAAGTGGGTCTTCGCCCACGAAAGCTTATGCTCCAATATATCTGTTAGTCTATAAGGTGCTACAGGACTCTTTGTCCATCTTAAACAGAAGGCTTTTGTTAAAGAAAACAACTACAGACACAAACAGGCTTCCACACAACTCGAGTTCCTGCTTGTCCTCTGTGGTTATCATGGCCATTGGCTAGAACTTCATCCAGCACACAGATACACAAAACAATGCCCTGCAACATATTAAATCTTTCCAAAAACAAAAAATCCAACTCGACCACACAAAAAAAAGTTTCAGATAAAAGAACAGAAACATCAAATTAATCTCAAAACATACCACATAATCGAACTAGCAAACATATAGTAATACCACAGAAAACCTATTAGGGACTGTGATATACATTTATCCAATTTACTTTCCAACACTCCACATTTTGTTAGCCTTGGACTGATGGCCCAACTCCAGTAAGTAAACTGCTGACTGGATGCTATTTTTATTTTTTCTTAGATAAAAGCATGATACAGCTAAAACAGTTGGGATTCACAACTTTTGTTGTGAAGTTGTGGGCATTCACTCCAACAGATGGCAATGTTTTCAACTAAAGATTCATCCAGAGAGGAATATCTTGCTTTAGCCATATTAACAGCTGCTTTTAGTTCCTTCTGACATTCCTGAGGACATTTTTACAAGTACAATATGATGAGTGCCTCCCAGAACTTGTTATAATTAAAGGGTCACTGTTAACTTGAAACATAGTAGATTTCAAAAATGAGTGAAAAGTAGTATCAGGTACGATACCTGGCCCCTGAAAATGTTGTTGGTTTTACAATCACGTTTTCCTGTTTTTCTTGTAATGTTATTGTGTGAAAGATCCTTGTCTAAAGACGGGAGGGGAAATAGTGAAACTGACTAAACACAAAGTGCTGTCAAAGGTGCGAAGTAAATAAATGGGAAAAATACTTTAAAGATCCCTATAACTTTTTTTTAATGTTATTGAACAGTTATTATTAAAACCTTTGTTTTCACATAACCCTGACTTTCTGAAATATTGGGATTTTGTCAGGATAACAGGCAAAATTTTAGTCCAAAATGTTTAGGTTGATTTTCTGTTCTCATGCAACTTAAACACTTTTCTCCATAGTTAAAAATAATATATTCTAATCACTTCAGTGAAGCTCATACAGACACAGACTCCACCCACTCACAAGATGGGGGCCTGATTTAAGACAACATGTAACAAGAGAACACTATAAACAATGGGAGGTGAAGAGTATCTGGAGGATAAGAGTGACAGTATATGATCATAGCTTGTGCACATTTCCAATACTCGTTACAAAACCATTTCATTTTTAAAAGAATTAAATGTCAGAAATCCACATTCTCCATCCCCTTAGCTGTTATCCAATTGCAAGCAAAAAGAAATGGGGGAAGATGCAATAGGAAATCAAACAATAATGGATAGGGAAGAAGAGGCAGTTGTTAAAAGCCTTGAAGATGAAGACAAGAAACTTGAAGTTGATGCACTGGAGAGGAAGAAACTAGAGCAAGGATTCCAAAAAGGTGCTTGATATGATCAAGATGACGGGCAAGTAAAATGTTTATAGCTATAGCAGCTTCATTTTGAATGGATTAGAATGGTGATGTAGGTAGATGATACATAAAAAACATATGTTAAAAATCAAGCACAGAAAGAAAAAAAACCATAAAAATAATCCCATAAACAAGTGTTGTTTTGGAATGCTGTATTTCTATTCACAGCACTTTCATTTACTTGTTAAGCTACCGAAGAGCCCCTTAGCAGTGAAATATTCAAAAGTGCCCAGCCCCACAGAAATCTAATTTTTTTCTATTTTTAAAATTAAAGGTCTTGAGTCAAGCCATTATATCTTATGCAATGAATCTATAACAAAAAGAGCTGTATAACATTGCCAGCTAGTGGTCAGTTGACTTCAAAACAACTCAAATCTAGCAGTTTCAATATTTTTGAAATGTTATAAAAGCTTTGACTTTGTCATTTAAGATGATGACAGTAAAAGAAATTATAAGCATCATTCTGCAGCATATTTACCATGAGCTCAAATCTATATAGTGGTAACATTTAATGGACATGTTGTTAAATAATTTGGTACCCTGAACTTTGCACTTCTTTTTAAGTTTTCCAATTCAAGAACACTGGTGTATTTCAAAAACATAAAACCACCAAATGTATAGAATGCAACAACATTTGTTAAACATTAATTATTTCACTACCAGTCCCATTACTGGGCCATAAATTCTTACTCCTGTGATTTAAGTATGTATTTTTATTACTATAATTACTGGAAAAATATTGCATGCAATGAAAAAATTAACTTCAGTGAACACATTCCAAACTCTGCAACATAACACAAATGTGGAAAAGATACTAAAAGGCTGGGAGAAGAATGAAAGTGCTCACTTCAGAAAGTAGTAAAGACAGATAATTCTTTCCTCCTAGCTGTGTGTGTAAACACCGTTTTATTAAATGGGATAAGTAAGTATATCAACATTGAATAGTATGGAGTAAATATGGGCGTTAAGGAGTGGAGGAGGAACAGGAGAGTTTCCAAAGAATTCATTACAAGTTAATGCTCAGAGTCCACAAGTGTTTATGCACATGCTTAACTTTACTACTGAGAGTAGCCCTATTGACTACAATGGGACTTCTTGCTATAGTAAAGTTAAGCACCTACCTCAGTGTTTGCCAGTTCAGGGCCTAAATATTGTATGGCAAGATATGCCACCTGCTACAAAATTAATATAAAGAAAGCAAATCAGAGAGCAACTGCAATCCACACAAAATGTAGAAAAAGCTTGCGTATAATGTGAGAAGTCGTAACTTGCTCATAGGATTTATTTTTTTAAAGGGCAAATTCCACCCTTACTCCTAGGCTACATCTATACTAAGACAGTCTAGGGGTGTCATTCCCAGCTCACACAGACATATTCATGCTAATTCTTATCTGAGCTAGTGTGCTAAAAACAGTAGTGTAGCTGTGGTAGGAAGGGCAACAGCAGCAGCAGCATGGCCTGTCACCCTGAGTACAAACCCATGCAAACCTTGTTGGTATACAATGAAGGCTGCTCACACATGCTGCGGCTGCTCATGCTACCGTGACTACACTGTTTTAAGTGTGTTGCATGAGAGCTAACACAAGTGTGTTTGTGCAAGCTGGGAATCACACTCCTACCGTGTAGTGTAGACATAGTCCTTTTAGTGTTACTCTGTTAAAGTGGGTGAGTGCTGATTTGGTTCTTTCTTATCATAAAAAGAAAGACATTCTGTGCTAGTTATCATAACCTTCCATGAAAAAGAATATTAACACTGCAAACACAAGCATCATTTAAAAAGAGGGTTTTGTTTTGTTCTATGAAATGTAAATTTCACCCATGCTCATGCAGATAGGAAACAATACAAGGTTAATAAGGCTATTAGGTGAGAGATACTGATTATATAGAAATTTATTGCACTCTGTGAGCCCTACTGAGCTAATAGTTTCCTTTGACTAGATACATGATTTAATAAAACTAACTCATTTCAGATTTTGCAACTAGAATCTTCTACATGCACCATTATTGCTCCCTAAAGTTCCTTCTCTTGAAGGCTACCTTTCAGGGGGTGGGGGTGGTGTGTGTGTGTGTGTGTTTTTACAGCGTTGTAGCACAATATAGGCATAGTCCTGTCTCAAAGAAAAAGGAAGAAAATTCCAGACTTTAACGTCCAAAGACATTTGTGTGACTTTCTAACAAGATTGGAAGGTCGGTGCCTCCAGGCATAGTCCAACTCAGTGGTTCTCACACTGTGGGTTGGGACCCCAAAGTGGGTCATGACCCTGTTTTAGTGGGGTTGCCAGGGCTGGCTTAGATTTGCTGGGGCCCAAGGCCAAAGCTGAAGCCTGAGCCCCTCCACCTGGGCCCATAGCTTGTTGGCTTCAGCCTTGGGTGACAGGGCTTAGGTTACAGAGCAGTGTGGCTTTGGCCTCCCATCCTGGGCCACTGGGCTCGGGCGGGCTGAGGCTTTGGTCCCCCCTCCTGGGGTTGTGCAGTAATTTTTGTTGTCAGAAAGGGGGTTGCAGCACAATGAAGTTTGAGAATCCCTGGTCTAACTCTAACAACAGGTTGGGTTTTGTTAGAGTTGCCACCCTCCCAGGATTGTCCTGGAGTCTCCAGGAATTAAAACATTAATCTTTAATTAAAGATTATGTCATGTGATGAAATCTCCAGAAATAGATCCAACCAAAATTTAGGTTTTGCAGATGGATGTACCAATTCCTCTTCTAGGATTTTCTCCTCTGATCAATTCTGCTTAGTAATGAGTGCTACAATCTTTTTAGAGAGAGAGACACTGATGCCTTGAAGTATTTCTGAGACTGTGCTGTGCAGGTTTAACACCATGGTAGCAGAAGTCAGGATTTCCTATTATTTTAATTGCTAATGCAGGTTTTCCACAGGGCTGCTGTCAAGGGGCCTGATCACCTGAACCTTGACTAGTCAAAAAGGCCCGTCAAGGTTGAAATATCATTATGACTGTATAGTGTTTTCCTCAGATATTTAGCTCTTTTTATATGGCATGAAGAAACATGGAAAGCGTTACACCAATGTCCCTATGGTAATAAGCAAATACCATTGAACTTGCTCACATGACCAAATAGATGGCAAAATTTTGGCACTACCAAACACAGAACTTCATCTCCCCAAATGAGAGTAACATTATATGCACATTAGAGTTCTTGTCAAAACCTCACTAAGAATGTGCCACCTTCTCAGGAATAAGCAAAAAGGAAATCCAGGGAAAAATATATCAGGAACCAGATTAATAAATAAAAACCTTACCCCAGATGGAAGGAAGGAAGGTGCATCCTGCAGCAGTCAGATGCAAAATGGCCACTCTAGGACTGCAGTGGGTTGGCTTTCCTAGATTTAAAGAATCAGCTACCAAAGAATATGCAGCAAAAAGCTTCTGTCAGAGGGTGAATTGAAACTAGAAACATCAGTGGAAAGCAAGCAATTACAGGAAAAGTCACTGTGGAAGAAGGGACTGGATTCCCTCTTTTTTCAGAGTTAAGATATGGAATGGAAGGTTTTCAAAGCTGGAGCTTGGTGTGTTTGGGATAGTTACATTATTTTCTTCTGATGTGTTACTATAATAAAACATCAAGACATGTTTTGGGCTTAGCTGGAGTTTACCACTGCTTCATTGTACTCCAAATATCTGCGGAAAGTGCCTGTATTCTTTAAAAGTAAACTATATGTGTGCAAATTAATCTGGTGAATAATAAATCCCCTTCCTCTAGAAATGAGTTTGCATTTAAAAGGTGTGATTTTCCAGTGTTCTGCAACTTGTGTAGTCATTTATGCCAGTCCCAAATAAGAGTAAAATGTTATCTGTTCAGAATGGGGTAGCATTTAATCTGCTTTGCACTGATGTAAATGACTATACAGGCAGCACGGCAATGGAGAATCAAGCTCAACTTGTAGTTCAACTCTGCAAACCATCAGGAAGCTATTTTTAAAAGGTACTTTTCAGAGAGTCTAAAAACAAAAAGAAAACCACACTTTTCAACTAAAATGTTTCAACAAGAATTTTGCAACCAGCTGGTAACGTCTCTCAGTAACGTCTAGATTAAATTTGCTCAGGGTTTTTTTTTCTTTTCCCCAATCCTGAAAACTCATGGTGGGATCCGAAAGTCAAGAGGTGCTCTTGCCTGGTCTCCCAAATAACCCTGTGCATACCTCAAATGCACCTACTACACCTCAGGTGGATCAGCCTCTCTGATAATTACGTGCAAGCTCAAAATATAACACAAACATAATGTGCAAACCTCAGGTTGAGTTTGCAGGGTTAGCAGTTGGGGGGGAAAATCTTTTTACTTGAAAAATTAGCATGTTTGATCCAGAGCCAGAAAGACAAACAAACATAGTACCCCACAAGGCCATTTTTACCATTCTCTTTCAAAGTAGAACTACAGTCCAAACTGAATAAAAGCAAGGAAATGTAGAGCTCTTAGAGTTAGATATTCGTTGGCCTTCACACCTCCTTCCACGTAGCTCAGAGATTGAGTTTTTACCTTTGTGAATTTCTTACTTAAATGAAAGAACGAGACCTCAGCCAACACTACTCAACACCTACAGCACTTTTTGATAACATCAGTACAAGGGAGTTTGACTTATTTCCACTAGCAATGGGATAAGGCAAAAGGGGTTGTTTCTGTTACCTTCACTTGTTGTCAGGGTGGCACCAATTAGTTTATTCTTTGGTGAGCTCTTTATCCTGCCTGTGAAAATCTTTTCATTGATCTGTTTACTGACATTCTCTGCAAGGCTTGGCTTGATCCATTACCTTAAACACTCATAGTCACTCATTCTTCTTTCCTTTACCTTCCTTGAAAACTGACTATGATTGTGTTGACCTGCTATACGTACATATATATAGTTTAGTGCTTACTATCAACACTGGAAACTGAAATCTTCCATTTAGGTACAAACTTGACATTGGAGCAATGCAAGCTTCCTCATGATGCAACACCTGTATACATTCATTGGGAAAGCTCACCGCTGGAGGCAAAAGGGAAATTCAGGCTCAGTGCCAATTAAATCTTTGCAGTCTTGGTAGAGTGGGCAAATTGGCACCAGTTGTGATAGTAGTGGCTTCACTAAGACCATTGGCTTCAAGGAGGCCAAAAAACATGAATCACTGCTTATATCTGACGAAGTGGGTATTCACCCACAAAAGCTTATGCTCCAATACCTCTGTTAGTCTATAAGGTGCCACAGGACCCTTTGTCGCTTCAGTAATCAGATAAGAATCCTAATAGAGAAGTTGCACTTGGGCTGTTTACCACAGTAAATATTTTTCATCATTCAACCACAGTATTTCAGTTTTACATTTTTCTGTTGACCACCAAACAATTGTAGAAATGAATGAGGTGACCTATTTTAGGCCTCTATCCTGCATACACTTACGCACATCCTTAACTTTACTTCCATGAGGAGTCCCACTGAAGCCATAGTAGTATAATCAATCACGTACATACATAAGTGTGTTTCAAGAATGGGGGCTGAATTTAGCCATAAGCTTCACTATATTAAAAATAAAGATTTTTAAAATTACATATTGATGAATTTAAAGGTAAGTATGATCATTACAAAATACTTTTCTGTAAATTAGAAAATGATAAAGATGAACACAATGAATGTATGTAAAACAAATACTTACGGTTGAGAAGAAAAATTACTTTTCTTTGACAACAAGCAACTTACATAGAGATTCATAGACTGGTTTGTTGCATATAATTGCTCTATTGCAAATCTGTCACTTCTCACATTTTATACTTAGATAAAATTTTACTCATGAAAGATCCAATCCAGGTATTAGCCCATTGTTTCTCATGAGTGGTTTTGATACACTGTAGTCCAAGAATAGGTACAAATTAAGTTGTAATCGAAGTGCATGAAAAGTTCTTTCCAATTAGATTCTTTTTAAGAGTCCTTCACATAGAAAATTATTTATCTTTCAAAAAGTACTGTTTTGCTAACATTACTATGCATTACTTTGCATTTTTTGTGGAAAAAAAATTGATCTTGACAGACAATTGCACAGTCCGGTTTTCAGAACCAGGATGCAAATATCAATATTTAAGAACACGGAATTTGTACCTAGGTTAGTTCTTGCATACATGTAAGAAGAGTCTGATATAGAGGCTAACATTGTTGATCGCCTTCCTCACGATAGTTTTGTTGAATCATGTCTGAGTTTGGTTACAACCTCTTCAGGGCAGCGATCGTGTCTTCTTTAAGAACTATAGGAGTTACTGGGTCCTGAGCTGTTTTATAGATCTGCCCACTTTCTGCTCACAAGTGTAGTCAGGTACTTAGCCATCTAGATCAAGATTTTAAAAAGCAACTAGTGATTTTGAGTGACCAAGTTGAGACAGAATTAGACGCCTGGTTTTCAGAGGTACTTTCTGAAAATTGCATCACTAACTTCTGAAAATCTTGAGCCTATATTTCTTCATTAGGATCCAGAATTATGTGCACCCACAGTTTGCTGCAGGCACAAAATCAGAGGCTGTTTCTAAAACTTTGATCCCAATTTGAATAAATATTAAGGGCCTGATTTGGCCATCCTTACTCACATTTGAAGAACTTTAAGTCCAGATCCAAAAAAAGGATTTAGGTGTTGCAACGTCTTTCAGTTGCCTTGAAAAATCACCAGAATCCACAAACCCTGCATTAGGTAGCTAAAGTCCCCATACAATGCACAGGGAGAGTTACACAGTCGAGAATGAGATCTGTAAAAGCCAGCATATTAGATGGGGAGCCACTTAAGCAATGCCTAGCAGATGCTGCTGAAGTGGTGTGGACTAAGCCCTGATCCTCTCAGGGAATTAGGAGCTTAAGTCTGGACTAGAAGATGCCGCCTATTCCTACTTGGTATCCACAGCCAGAAACCCTCTCCTAGAGTCAGTAGTCTTGGGCACCTTGCAAGAAGGGACTTAGAACAGCAGCATCACACACTTAATTCCATTGGGTGGAGGGCGGGGCAAGCAAGAAGCAGCAGACTCCCTGATAACTTTTAGCCCAGGATGTGGGAAGCCCCATTTTGATTCCTCGCTCTACCTGATGTGGAGAAGGAATTTGAACAAAGGCTTCATACCTCTGGAGAGTGCCCTAACCCAGGGGTTCTCACCCTTTTTCTTTCCGAGCCCTCCCCAATATGCTATAAAAACTCCAAGGGCCAGCAGGAGGTTGTGGGGGGTGGGCCTCGGGGCTCCCACCACCGGGTAGGGTGGTGCCCTCAGGCATAGGCACAGTTTGACTTCTGTTGAGTGGGGGCAGGGAGTGGTGGAGCTACTTTGGAAAGGTAGCACCACCTCCATCACCAGCTCACCACCCAGTCTGTCTGAGTAGTGGGAGAGAATGCAACCAAAAATTGTAACTCAAAAAGTGAGGGGCTCAGCTCAAAAAGTTTAAGAACTACTCAGGGCACAGGCACAGACTCTGTGGGTGCTTTAGGGCTGGAACACCCACACAAGAAAATTTGTGGGTGCTTAGCACCCACCAGCAGCCAACTCCTTCTCCCCTTGTCTCCCCAGCACCTCCTGCCTGCAACGATCAGTTGTTCTGCTGTAGGAGGTGCTGGGGGGGAGGGGCAGGGATGGGGCATGCTTGGGAGAAGGGGTGGAACTGGGCGGGAAGAGGTGGGGAGCGGCTGGAATGGGGATGGGAAGCGGGGTAGGGACGAGGTCTTGGGAGAAGGGATGGAATGGGGGCAGGACCTGGGGCTGAGTACCCCTGGGGAAAGGAGAGAGCCGGCACCTGTGGCTCAGGGAGGGGGTAGCTCGGAGCTGTGTGCAGTGAGACACGTATCTCAGAGTGCAGGCAAGGGGGTAGCTCAGGGTGCAGGGAGAGGGATAGCTAAAGCCTGTGGACCAAGAGCCTGGGAGGGCCCCCGCATCCTACGGTCACTGGTCCCCAGGGTCCCTCTGCCCGGGCAGGTCTTACAGCTGCCTGAGCAGTCAAAGGGAGCAACCATAACCCTGGGCACCAGCAGCAGGAGACAGGGGAGCTCTGCAACGGTCCGGTCGATGGCACCAGCCAGAGCAGCAGCTGCCCTCCATTGCCTGGCTCCGGCTTCCCACCTCCAACCTGGCCGGGTCGGGAGAGGATGTGGAGTTTCCCTCAGGATTGTCACACTCTGGGTAAGGGCATGGCTTGGGGTCCAGGATTCAGACCCACAGCTCCAAGCTTTAGCCCCACAGATCTCCCTGCTCCTGGGTGAGCTCTCAAAGCATTGGGCTAAACGTTACATGAAAAGTCTTCCCCCTCTGTGGCTGTTTTGTGCAGAGTTGGCGCCTGATCCAGTAAGAATGCCAAACTCTACCTCATTTGAGCTTGGGGCTTAGAGGTGAGAGGCATCTGGAGGCAGCCATGCACATGCCCAGCGGCAGAAACAAGGGTGCCTAGGGGCCTTTTACAGAAAAAATGTAGGGAACAAGTGAGTTTACGCCCCTACAGGGTTAGGATTAAGCTGACCTAGGTGGTTGGGGATGGCATTGGCACTTAAGTGTCTGTGGATCTTGACCTTACTGTAAGGAACCTGAGTGGGTCTTGCTCAGTACAGGTACTTCTATCCTTATGTTGAGTAGTATTAGACCTTAACCATGTGGAGTATCCAAGGATCACAACAAAGAAATCTTGTCATGTGAATTTCCTTATCAAGATTGTCAGACTTTGTTAAACTTTGTTAAATATTCTTGTTGGAAGGCAATTTCACAAATCTGCATGGGGTATAACACTTAACCATTTACAATGCTTTACAATAAAGAGAAAATGTTGGTATTCCCAAACTTAAAGTGTTCAGGTACATGAATAAAAAACAAAACAGTGCAAGAAACATTCCATATGCCCACAGTGCCTTTTTATTCATGATCTTTGAACATGCCCTTGACAGAATTTTTCATGGGGAAAGAGTCTTAAAATAGGAAAAGAAAAACAACCCTCTGAGGCAACCCTTAACAGGGGAAGCATAGCTCAACAAAGGACCAAAGGGGAGCAGCATAATCTCTACAGTAAGGATGTTGTTACAGTGCAAGAGAATGTAGACAGAGTTGCAGATCATACCCACAGCAGATCACAGCATGATCACAGCATGTGTTTGGGTTGCCAATGTAATCACAGTCCAAATCTGTTTAGTCTTGTTTCATATTAATACTATGTAGGACATGAAGATGCCCATATAATTTTGTTCAATTAGCTGCCTTTCATTGTAATCCAGCAAATACCAATATGGGATAGAAGTCTCAGGTTTTGCAAGAATGATCTCCCATAGCGTCCAGGCCAGACATAAGCTAGGAAAAGGAATGACAATCGGCTTTAGCATTGGTCATGTGAAGTTGGCCAACTGCTGTCAGTTCCTTCAGCCTATATAAATGGGGTATACACTTCCCAGTTTGGTGCTCATTACTGTAATAACTGAGTACCTCATAGAAAGCCTTTAAATCCATAACCTAACACATGCTTCCCTAAATCCAGCTTGCTGAATAGGACCCCCAAACTCTCAGAAGATACTGGCAAAACAAAAGTATTGTGCTCATTAGAGCTACATATACCTCATGCACCACTGGAATATGTAGTCAGACTGCATCCAACCACTACAATCAAGCTTCCTCTCAAAATAGGAGTTTGGAATTCAAAGACACCTGCTGTGGAAATTCAACACTCAAGCTAAAATGTCAAGTAAACTATGAGGGCATAAAAATAAAATGGAACAGTTATCCCCATCGAAAATTTGAAGACTTAAGGAATAGAAGAATTTAGGATCCAACTAAAAAAATAAATCAAGTCCTGAGTATTTGACAACTCAAACCCATAAGATTAATATTTCACGGTTATCCATCCTCCCCTCCCTACTCTTCCCATATCTCTACTGCACCCAACAGTCACACCTTGTCAAACCTATATTGTGAGCTTTCCGATATACAGAGTGTCTTATTACTTGTATGTACAAACATAACACTATGGGGCCCTGAAACTTTATTGGGGGTATTGAGCCACTACTGTAATATAAATTTGAATGGTAAATCATCTTCAATCTGAAGCAGGAAAAATGAAATGGAAGTAATAAATAACTGCAAGAACACACATTTAACACATGAAACCTAAAAAGTATAAGTTGCAGATTTATTATGGAAGCTTAACTTAAAAACCAAACTGCATAGTACAAAAGGTCTGTTATCACTGCTCAAGGTGGAACAAGTTTCAAAATATATAATTTTTTAAAATTTGTTCAGTCAATACACAATCCTTTATAAAAACTGTATAACTGTCAGTACCCTCATTGCATTTATAAATACAAGATTTACACAGCGCCCCCATCTGGATAAAATTAAACTCCTTACAAATATCTACATATATTTCATACGTACAAAACATTCATAGGAGTACTTTGTTAAAGTCAGGTTTTGTTTAATGGTTCATTTACACTGCAACAAAATACATATAAATCTGTATAGTTTTTCATAAAATGTCTAAAAATTAGCATAACACTTTGTAGACACTGAACTTCTTTAAAGCATCTT
This sequence comes from Macrochelys suwanniensis, assembly GCA_033296515.1. Taxonomy (NCBI): domain Eukaryota; kingdom Metazoa; phylum Chordata; order Testudines; family Chelydridae; genus Macrochelys; species Macrochelys suwanniensis. Next base: position 48,659,818 of record CM065780.1, read on the forward strand.
TTAGAAAAGAACTTAATATGCATATTTCCTTGAGATTCAGCAGGTGAGACATATTGATATGAAAGCTAAATGAGAATAAATGCACACTAAGTAGCAGTTAAGGCAGGGGTGAAATTAGTGGGAAGTGTTATTTTAATATGGCAGATCAGAGTGACAAAATGCAATAAATACATACAAGTCTTGATGTAAGCTGCCTGAGCATCCAGTTAACTAGCCCCCACACAAACGAACAACATCTTCATTTGTGGTGCTATACAGTTAATCGTTAAAATCATTTTTTACTAGCAAAACACTGACGCTATCAATGCTCACAGGTGCCAACTGGATTTTCTTTTTAGACACTTCAGGTCAGACACTATTCTGGAATGTGGCTTTAAGACTTGAATATGTCCTTCACTCAAAGACAAGTTGTCATACATGATCCCTCATCTGTAAAAAGTAATTGTTTAGTTTTATCAACGCCCTAAGGAGTCTACTGGATTTTGTATTAGTATGAGATACAAATATTTGAGAATATGGGTTCAGGAATTTTAATATGACCTTTAATCATCCACAATATTTCAGATGCTAAAACTACGTAGATTGGTCCCTCGCAAACCTAGGAGGGTTACACAGGGCCATACATCCAAAGAAAAGGCTTAAAATGCAAAACTTACCCTTTAACTATTTTGGCAGGAACTGTAGTCTGCCTCAAACCTGCTTATTTTGTTATAGTGACTTCAGGAACTGAATGTTCAAAATATTTTATTAAAGTTTGCTCTCTGCAAGGTCTGTGTTTTTAGGTTTTCAATCCAACATCAGGGCTTGAGATGGCATTTGCAGTTACATATCTGGTACAGGGGGAAAAAAGGACTCAAACCTTACCTTGCCCTAGTACACAAAACACACAGTAAATGTTTGATAGTATGAACCCAAAGTGGACACCAATATCCACATGTGGCCTTCACTTGCACATGGCTCCATCTTCCCTTAGGAGACCAGAAGCTCACTGCATTCTGTCCTGTTTTCTGGGTTCACAGCTCAGTGCATGAATCTTGATTTGCAGCCTCCTTTTTCAAAGCTAGCCCTCAGACACTGCTGTCTTGCAGCAGTGGTTCAATGTCCTCATCACTGCCACGATCTGGGTTGTTGCTCTGGGCACTGCTGATGCTGTGCTTCCTGGTACAGCTGGTTTTACTGTGCTCAGGAATGAATAAGGCAACCAGAAAAGCTAGAAGAACTGCACATGCTCCAAACAGGAAAGGTGGGCCAGGGATGATAGCTTTCTGCAACAAAACAGGCAAATCAGAAAAATATGAAACTGAAATATCTACTTGATTAAAATATGACACCACTGAATCAGGAGGCAATAGGACAACAATTTTAAAAAGCTGTTTACTAAACGTATATCTAACTGCATGCTCAATTTGTATGTGCATTACAACTAGAGCTGACTGAAATTTTCAGTGGACACTTGACTCCCTGAACAAAAAGTTTCATTCAACTGAAAAGTATCTGTGAATTCATGTCAAGTTCACCAAATAGCTATGACTGAAAGCATTCCCCTGAAGCAGTTGAACTAAAAACAAGATTAAAACGTGTTTTTGATTTTATTGTTTCTTTATGATATATAAAGATGCTAAAGCTATTGTAAAAATATTATATTAACCCCACCTTTCTTTTTCATTTGTGTAATGAATAGAAGTGTCAGATCTCTCTCTCAACCTGAACAGTGTCACGTTAAGACGTCACCTGAGCTTCAGCTCTCTCACCTCCAACAAAGGGGGCCCCTCCAAAGATCCTGACCAGGTCTTCCAGCAAAGACAGGGAAATGGGGATGTGATTTTAAGCTCAAGTCAAGAAGAAAAAAACCCACCATATAGAATTCAAGGGGGCACATTTTTGGTTTTCTTTCTTAGGGTACGTCTATACTTACCTCCGGGTTCGGCGGTAAGCAATCGATCTTCTGGGATTGATTTATCGCATCTTGTCTAGACGCGATAAATCGATCCCAGAGCTGCTCCCCGTCGACACCGGAACTCCTGCTCGCCGAGAGGAGTACGCGGAGTCGACAGGGGAGCCTGCCTGCGCCGCGTGGACCCGAGGTAAGTGTGTTTCAGTTCGAACTAAGATACTTCAGCTATGTGAATAGCATAGCTGAAGTCGAAGTATCTTAGTTCGAACTGCGGGGTTAGTGTGGACAAGCCCTTAGTTTACCCTTTAAAAAAAAGGGCAAAGGAGAGAAATCTTCAAACTACTCTGTCCTGTTGACCAAGGAGTCGGCAATGAGCAAGTGCTGCATAGTCTGCACTTCACCATGCTCGCATGTATTCATGTCATTTGAGTAGCCCCATTTGATCAAGTTAGTCTGATCTACCAGGTGCAGGCATCGCCATGTTCAGCAGTCTGTAACTTCCCCTCGGGGAAGGACCTCTTAAGGTTCCAAATCTACTTCAGTGCAACTAAATTTTAAGGGGAGGGATAAAGAATGAAAAGCACCAAGTTTCACATCATAAATCAGTTTTAAGAAGTGAATACAAATTTGAATAGCAGGCACACATTTTTGCCGCAATTAATCCTATCAGCGGTGCAAACTGAAAAGAAGTTCACTACTGTGGGGATATGTTGATCCAAATTATCTTCTTTCTATTCTTTATCTGCAAAGTGAAAGGCTAAGAACCATTGCTGTCAACCAAGTTTCAGTGGGTTCTCTCAGGCTGGGATCATCTTTGCAAGTTTCCAAGGCCTCTAAAGCAGTGATTCCCAAACTCAGTCCGTGGCTTGCTCAGGGTAAACCCCTGGCGCGCCAGGCCGGTTTGTTTACCTGCCGCCTCCACAGGTTCGGCCGCTCACGGCTCCCACTGGCCGCGGTTTGCCGTTCCCGGTCAATGGGAGCTGCGGGACGCTTCCCAGGAACGGCAAACCGCGGCCAGTGAGAGCCGTGAGCGGCTGAACCTGCGGAGGCAGCAGGTAAACAAACTGGCCCAGCGCGCCAGGGGTTTACCCTGAGCAAGCAGCGGACCGAGTTTGGGAACTACTGCTCTAAAGAGCTGCAGATACATTTTAAGGCGAAGCTTACATTTCCACAATAAGACTGATCACGGGCTTCAGATGACTTCCCTGGAAAGGAAATCTTAACTTCCAGGATTAATAACCTTGACAGAAGATTTGATAGGGCTAAGCATTATACTACACTCATACAGGTGGTAAAGAAAAGTTCAGGCACTAGGAAGACAGTATTTTAACACAAGAGCAACTCTGTCTTGGATGGAAAAAACACAAACGATATTGGAAAACCAAATCTGTCTCAGAATTTGAGTCCCAGTAGAGAAAGCAAACACAAATCTTTTTGATTGTTACTGAAAAGGCAACTTTTTACTGGAATTAGACACCACATAAAATCATTTTTACACACAGAAAAATGTTACAGGTTTCTCAGTACAATGAGGAAATGGTCACTGAAACCAGTGGCACACATGCAGGATCCTAAAGTATATTCTGTTTTGTGAAAAGAATCTTCAGAATGAAAGAAGCTCCACTTAACTAGAACCTTGCTCATCATCACTAATGATTGGATGCAAACATGATTTTAAAATATTGAAAATTCTGCAATAAAGTGCACTTTTAAAATTTATTTTGACAAATGTAGCTTAGTTTTATGTATGATATACTAGTGAATGGAATGCGGAATATTCTATAAAGGAAATGAATTCTTACTAATGCAAGATCTTAATACATCAATCTACTGTTAAATATTTGATTTCAAGTGCACAGAGATCATTAGGCCTCTTGGAAAAACAGAGTTTTCAGGCAAGACTTGAAAGAAAGAGTGAGGGCTGAATGGGTCAGGGTAAAAGATAGCATAGACCGGCTGAGAGAGAGAGCAGTAAAAGACAAGCGAGACAGCTAAACAAAGCTTTAATAAAAGAGTGAAGGGGCAATAAAAAGATGACGTAGGCAGGGACATAGGCAAGAACAAGCTTAAACTTTACAAGATGGACCAGGGGAAAGACAGCAAAGACATTTAAAAAGCAACTACTTAGTATTACTGGAGGGAATCAAAAAAGGGGTCACAAGGTATTGGTGCAAAAATGTCAAAGAGAAGGTGCAAGTCTATTGAAGCATATTTTTCTAGAATGCCTACATTTTAAAAATGGTTGTGTAGAATATGCTTATCGTTATGATCACTATAAAAACTATATGCCAAAGCCTTTTCATACTTGCATAATCAGACCTGTACTGTCATGTTCATGAGGAAACTTGCTGTAATTAAATAAACCAATTTTTTAACCTCCCCAACAATAAATCAGACATATTATTGCATCAAAAATCATAGCTGCGCACAAAGTTTTTTCTTATGTCAAAAGAAGTTTATTAGCTTCACTATAATAACTAAAAACCAAAGCTATTGCTTTGGCTCTAACATCTGTTATTTACTTCTCTCTTTAAAGTGTCTCTTATGTAATTAAGAATAAAACTAAAGCATATGAACAAATACCAGGAGTTCAAGATCAAGATATTTTAGTCATGCAAATATGTATTTGTGACTGAAAAACAATGGAAGGTGGCCATGGATTTACCTCATCACTAGGATCCTGCATTGTGTTCTTATCAGAACTCTGGACAGGTGCCAATTCATTGAGCTCCACATGGAAGAGAAAGAATATAAAGCCATAGAGAGCTGGTCCAAGGCCATTACACAGACCTCTGATTCCAGTTATTATTCCCTGGACAACACCTGTGAAAGGAAAAGGTAACGGTAGTGAAACAGGCAGCCTTTTCATTAGCCATCCCTTATTTTTATGTATGGTACAACAACCCAAAACTTCTCTTAATTACTGTGTAATTCTATCATGTAATAGACTAACCTCACCTTTCACATGAGAGGGTTTTAATAAATGCCTTCAAGGAAGGTTAGCTGGAGTTTAGTTAGCTTCCACATGGGCAGTTTGCTCAATATATTAATGTGCTGCCAGCAACATTTTCAATTTTGAAACTGAGGGGTCTGAATTAGAAGTTATCAAAATTTCCCAGCTATAATGGGTGAGCTCAGCCTCTACGCTCTCCCTATCTCAACTTCTCTCCACACCTATACTGAACAAAAGAGGCTTAAGATGTTATTTGCTTTAGCTAAAAGATAGTTAGCCTTGGTTATAAACAAACAGGTAAATTTCTACCTGCAAAATACCTCCGTCAAGCTATAGACTAACATTTTGTTCTCCATCAGTAACATCCTGCTCTCGTCTGATCCTCCTCAGAGGAATCTTATTCCTGCTCCTACTCAGGGGTAGCTCAGGAAATTCAAAGTACTGAATAAAGGTTTGCCCACATTTGTAGCAGTTTCTGAAGGATACTAACTTACGTATTATTACTTTAACAAGTGTCATTATTAAGCACTGCCTGTGTACGAGGTGATGCTGTATAAGACAAAAGAAGCCAATCTGTCTTGATGAGCTTACAAACTAAAGAGACAGACATGAACAAAACAGATCTTCAGATTGGTGTGAACTATTTTTAAATTACGTGGAGACCATTTTTACTGACACATGTAGTATAAAATCAGGGGAAATGTGATTCCCATTAACCGCTGGAACAAAAAGAAAGTAGGAAAGAATCCTTTTACTTCGTTTTGTTTAATTTCTGTGCAGTTTTGGGGGAGCCATGTGTAATTACAATGGCTGTTTCCTCTCCACTAGGTGGCATAACTTCACTCTGGAATTACATAAATCCTTTCATGTACAGCTTTCTAGGTGGCTTTGAATGAACAGTGCACAGCTGTATTTCCCCCTAACTTCCACAGAACTCTTCCCTGCTACTTTTAACTGTTTACTACTTGAAAAAAACCCAAACTATTCCTTCCACAATTCAAACAAACCAACAAGAACAATACCTCATTTGAAACTTAGTTCACTCTTAGAATGTAATCACTGTAAACTGTGTTAAGCCTACAGAAAACTACCATCGAACGTGTACAAATACCACCTTTGCCAATAGAAGACTGCCTCCTAAGGCTGTATCCTTTCTTTACTTTGTCTTTCCCATTCTATCTTACTGTCCTCATTTGTTTATTCTAACTTTAGACTGTAAACCCATCAGGGCAGGGATTTGATAGTTACACTTCCCTTTAAAGCACCATGGCGCTATAGAATATAGCTCATATTTTAGCAGTATTAACTGCTAACTTTTCCACTTTAAAGCAAGTATAGGTTTTACCTCTTTCTCCAACTTACCATTTGGAATAAACCCCCTGCCCTTTCTACCATGGCTTCATTATTCCTGCTTCCCTAGAGAGAGAGGTTATGAAGTTTTTCTTTTATATTTTTGAAAGAAGCTTAGAGCAAATTGGGCCACTCTTTCCCTGGCAAGGAACAAAAAGAAAATGTTTCTTATGTATATAAGATAATAAATCGGACAATGGGAAAATGGGGACTCGGCTACTAAGTGAAAGGTGATACTGCTACACTAGTGCTGGTTGTTCAGAGTCATAGAATGCTTTTAAAAACAAGTGGAGAGGAAAAACCATGAAAGTTACCGTAGCAACTTACTTTTATTTTTTAGCATCTTTAAAGGCAATTATGTAAAGAGATGACTGCACTGACCAGAGCAATGCTTTTTAGGAAATAATGAAAGGCAAGTATGCCTGATGTGCATCCATCTCTCTCCACAATACCCAGAGACAATCTTTCATTCCTACTGACAAAAACTAATTACCTCCTTTGTCATCTTATTTGAAGAGCACAGCTAGATAGGTATTATGCTTTTTAAGAAAGAAAATTGGTCCAAGGAAGAGTTTTTCAGGAGCACCAAGATGAATTTATTGAACTTACCTTGTTGATCTGGCTCTGCATTTCGTGAAACCAAAGCACTGATTGCTGGAAACGTAATACTTGACATGGCTGCTACAGCTCCTGCTGCCCACATCATCCTGTGTTGATTAAATACATATTTTGTTCAAAATATATAGCAGCAATACTTTTAGGCACAAAAGGATTTCCCCAAACAAGCAAGAATATAACAAACATTTTCAGGTTCCTCAATTAGGGTCTATTTAAAACTATCACTAAAAACAATTCACCATTAAGTATCAAGAGATGTAATTTTTGTAATGGCTACACATTTACAATTTAGTTATTTTCTTCTTACAATTTGTCAAACAACCTCAGAGACTCTCCTATTTATGTTTTTCTGAGTTACACTGAGCTCATAAGTTAACTGATTTGATTCAGCTCAAGCTAAGATGAAAGGTGAGCAAAATATTATTGATGCTGCCTTGTCCTCTGTTAGAAAAGGTCGTACCAAAAAGCAATTTCAGTGAATCTACCGCATGGACAGGTGCATGCCAGGTTCTGACAGACTCCTTGGAAATAGCTAGGTTTTATTAAATCCCATCCTGATTGATTTTATTTAATATCCCCCAAGTTAACTGAATAGGGTCTGAGGTGATATTCAATATACAGGACAGAGCACATATTAATAGGGGAATATGCATTTTCTAGTGTGGCTTTTGAACGGCTTGTCTCCGGTTTTACTTCTTCACCATCAAATCCAGTTCCAGAATTCACCCAATGTTTTTGCACAGAGCCTAAAATCTCCGTTTACCTGCTACTACTCTAGTTAAAGCTGCTCTCTAGCTCATCTCAATTGCTATGGAGAGCTATCGTGAAAAAGTTGGTGAGGCACTCTTCACTATAGCACAGAAGGGGTTTGTACTCCAAAAAGGAAAGAGCTTTTGCCTCAGTGGCCCTCACTGGTAGAGCTGTTTGAAAATAAGTTATGAAGGGGCTCTACGCAGCACCTAAAGCTTTAAAAAATACTCTGTCACTGCATGCATCTGAGATGGTCGGAGAGGGCCGATAACTGACAAAAGCAACCTGATGAGAATAGCAAGAAGCCTGTGCTCCCTAGTAAGTTTGTGTGCTGAAACAGTTGGGCAAGCCAGAATGAACAGTCTTGCTGGCATCCAACTTCAACAGCAAGTTTCTCAAAGTAAAACAGACCAAACGGTTCCTGAAATGATACTCCAAAAACCCTCAATACTATATATAAAAGGGAAAGATGGGCAGAGATCAAGCTGGCAGCCCTCAGCTGCAAACGTCCAGAACTGTTCACTGGAATCAGAGGACTAAATTGTAAGAACACCTTAATTTTCTTACCATATCAGCCCATTTAACTATTAGGATGACTAGCACATCCTGGATGTTTGTGGAAGAGTAAGAGGCAAATTAATTAATAAATTCAAGTCCTTGCTGTACATGACTAGTTGCTACAAGCATTTGAAACAAAGCTTAAAAGGAATAAGTACAGTGATTGCCCACCTAACAGACTAGTCATCTGTTATAACCTGTCTCTCAAAGCAAGCAACAAGAGATAAAAGCTACTCTAAAGATTAATATATATATAAAAAATATGATCACCAAAAAAATTTTTTTGCCCTTGTAGATGCATTTGCTTTTGTTTTAACGGTTAAGCGATACAGCTAGCCTCAGAATAAAACGGTCCTTGTTTTAAAGCACAGTACGCCATAACTCTAGGAAAAAGCCAAGTGCAACTTAAAAATTAGGAGTCAAGTTATACAACTAACCAATGTAATGTACTTGAAGGACAAGTGTATCATGTTCTGAAAGAAAATGATGTTAATGTTCAAAGTAGTGAAAGATTTTGAAAAAAAATACTTTAAAGCCTCATGAAATTTGTGCAGCTCAGGAGACGTGTGCTTACCAAGGCTGAGATCCAAAACCATACCAGGTCAGCTGGAGCATTTGGAAGCCAAGGCCAAGGAGGACTGTATTCTTGTTCCCTATTGACCTCATAAGAATGCTGAGGAACACTGTCTGTAAAAATAAGGAATGGACTCAGCTGAGAAGCATTTTAAACTTGAGATCTTTAATACAGCTTCCACTTTTACAGGAAACAATCAAGAGAAACTCCACTATTGCTGTTTACATTCAATTAACTGAACTCTGACTCTTATGACATTTTTGTATTTAATAATCCAAACACACAGACACCTGACTTGATCCACAATTTGATCCATAGGTATTACTAAAAGCACAACCAGAAACATTTTTAATTACCTTTTCAAAAAAGTGAGTTTATTAAAAAATGTAAAATGTTAAGTATTGAATGCAGAACAGTGATTCTTTTGTTTTCTGGAATACACAGATATCTAGCACATAGAGGTTTTTCCCATCATTTCCTCAAAATAGAGTTCAGTTTTAGTAAGTCTCACAAAAGGATGAGTCTGAGAACAGGTTGACTTTAGAGCAGATGCTTATTTCTAGATGGTTTTCAAGAATCAAAGATGGCTGCTTTGCTCACTGGAATCCAATGTTAAATCCCATTTTTTCTCCTGTATGCAGAATGAAGGACTGCATTTCATTCTGTGCCTTCTCCTGTCCTACCTCTCCGTTCCACACATACACTTCCTCTCGTCAACTGTGAGGGGCACCCTATGGAGCAGGAGTCAACTGTGGGAGCCCAGGAGCCTCAGAGGCTACAGCCAGAGAAGGCCCAGTGGTGGTCCCTGTGGGAAGGGAAGCCCACTAATCCAAACCAGAAGACAGGTACTTTCTGATGGAGCTCTCTGCAAGGCAGGCACTGCCCCAGTACATTGTGCCTGACAGTAGAAAATATCCAAGACACTGCTAGAGACCCATCTTACATAGAACACCCCCATCACAGTAAGAGGGAAGCAAATCATATCCGTATTTCCGTAATACACCAAACTTCCTCACTTATATCATTCTGCTATTGGTCTTTATTTTCATTCATTATCCCCATATTTAACTGTATTGGTATACATCACGAAAATATTTCAGTAGCAAAATTAGAACTAAATCATATGCCACGTGGGTAATCTTTGTGCATATCCAGAGTCACAACTTTCAGAGATCAACATTTTAAGGGGCCAAATGTACCCATTTATATTGAGCTGATGTGCATTTTACAAATATAAAAGTTAAAGGACTCCATTTCTATATCCTCCTCATTATTTGAATTTTTTTGTTGTTAGACTGTGAGAAAGCAGTTAAGAAATAAAGTTTGTATTGTGTTTTGAAAGCAGTTAGGTTAGTTGCCATTAATCTCTTGCTGAAATAAGGGCCAAAATCTTGGTCCAGCTGTTGAAAGAATCCCATTTTAGTGAGCTTGCACATCTCACACTTCTGAAACTCAGTTCCATTGCTCCTGAGGAACACAGTTGTTACTGGAAGTCATGGAGAGAGGCGGTCTCTCAGGAGAAATCTGAATGAACAGATGTTCCTTTACTGAATAAAATCTACTCTGAGGCTTTAAAGGGTGGAAAGGAGCTTACCTATGCATAATTGCAACATGTCAAAAATGACACATCAGTAGCATTCATCTGATTGCTTATACTCATAGAACTTTGGGGAAATATGTTCAAGAAATGTACTGTATTAGGTTGGACTCATTTCATGTTTTGTAGAGGAGTTTCATTATCAGAACTCTAACAGATGTGATTATATATGCACACTGAAATCCCTTAATTATTCTTCTTTGTATATCCAAAGAGTCAACAGAATTTCTAAAAAAGCTATTAGGAGTAACACTTACCTGAGCTATTATAGATAGAATTCCTACCACAGCTATGAATGCTGCTATCGTAGCAGGACCAAAACCTATAATCTGAAGGAAGATAATATAGTATATATTATAAATATAATATAGTAAAACAAATGCTAGTTACAGGTAATTAGTTAAAGCAGTTCCATATAAAGATGACATTTAAACACACAACTACTTCAGTAAGAACTAATTCACAGATATTTGTAAAGATACAACGGTTAAATATCTTCCTTAATTTTAGCACTATGTATGCCATATAATCAACACAAAACAAAGGACAGTAAAATGTTATGATTTGGTTTTGTGTGAATTTATTCTCATAAGGGGTATTGATAGCTCTGAAGACAAAGCTCTAGCCGTATCGCAGCTTGAGGTCCTCACAACTAGAAATCACCCTATGGGCTGAGACACAATTGAGTGATTCATCTTTCTAATGAGACTGCCAATTAGTGCCATTTGTGATGGTTGTTTTTACGGCATGGGCACTTGTTTACTAGCAAATCAACTGAGACCACTAACTCCTCTCACATAAGTCAAAGTAATTTCACATTTAGAATCTGGTTACCACAATCTTGGGCAGAATTTTAAACCTGTGGCAAAAACCTATTACCAGCTCAACTCCATCCATCCTGTCTCCTAAAATCTTTACCACCTCTGACTCTTATTCACGGTCCTCAGTCTGCTTCCCCTCTGCCTCCAAGTACTGCTGCTTCCTCTTATATTAAAGAAATCCTCACTTGACCCCACTTCTCTCTCATCTCCCTTCCCTCTATTTCCAAGCTCTTGAGCAGACTATTCCCAGTTCCTTACCAATTTCTCCTCCGGCTCTGTCCTCAATCAAATCTGGCTTTATCCTTCCCACCATGGCAATTCCCCCCCTAAAAGGCAATAATGACTTCTCCAAATTTCAAGAGTCATTTAATGTAATCAGCAGAGCACTTCTTGAGACTATCATTTCCATGGATTTCTGTGATGTGATTCTCTTCCTACTTTGCTGACTGCTCCTCTGTTACCCTGAATGGATCCTCTTGCTGCTTCCTCCGCCTCTGCACAGTTCTGTCCTCTAGGGCATTTTGTGTTGCCTCCACACCTTGCCCCATCATTAAGGCTAAGTTTTTGTCATGGATATTTTTAGTAAAAGTCAGGGACAGGTCATGGGTAATATTGAAAAATTCACAGAAGCCATGACCTGTCCCTGAAAATACCCAAGACAAAATGGGTAGGCTGGGCAGCTGGGGGAGCTCCAGGGTCCCCCCGCTGCGGCTGGGAGCTGCCAGGTTCCCCTGCCACCTGCAGCAGCCAGGAGCTCCGGGGGTTCCTCTTGCCACCCGCAGTGCATGGGAGCAGTGGGAATCCTCCCTGCCGCCAGGGGCAGCCATGAGCAGCGGGGATTTCCCCAAGCCGCTGATGCTCGCTCCTGCCACCAGGTCCACCCGCAGAAGTGTGGATCCCCCTTTCCACCAGCGGGGGTGGGGAGCAGCGGGAATTCCCTCTGCTGCAGGGTCCCCCCTGCCACAAACCCATAGTGGTCGGGAATGGCGGAGGAGCTGCAGCAGAGCTGCCAGGAGACCCTGCAGCTCCCAGCTGGTGCTGGATGAAGTCACGGAGGTCTTTGGAAGTCATGGATTTAGTCAAGTGACCTCCTTGACTAAATTGCAGCCTTACCCATCATCCTCACTTTATTATTCCCTTTGTCATCTCCATTTAATACCACTTCCTACACTTCCAACATCTTTCTTCCTATGTATTACACTCCCTCACACACACCTTTCTGCCTTAAAATTTCATTTTACCTCACTTTCCATCACTGACCATCACTTCTATGCCATTTATTCCTCCACTCAGCACAGAAGTATCAGAACATACAATATTACTCACTTTGTTTTTATCACCCATAATTTCTCTACCCTGTTGTCTATCAAATGCAAGAACATTCGACAAACTGCTTATAAATGCACACGAGTACACTCACTTTACAGAAACGGTGCTTCGCATTCATATTAAATGGACACGATTAGGAAAACCCATGGAATTGATGTTGCATGTTTAAGATTTCAGATTTGTGGAAAAAAGCACACTCGAAACAGACTGATGATTCTTAAGTGTATAATTGAGTTGTGAACTCTTATCTGCAATGCATTATAAAAAGTCATTGTGCTACGTAAAGGTTATTAATAATCATTTCCCTGACTCACCTAGTCCAACTGACTATGCTTTCATATTTTCAGTGCTTTCAGCTTTAAAAGAAAATCTCTGTTCTTGCTGTTTCTCTATTGAAAAGTAAACTTATACTGAGAGGCAGGCAAGAATATTCAGCCATCCCCAAGCAGCTATGCAAAACACTAGGAACATAAATGCACTTTAAGAATAGAATCTTTTATTACTCAGAGCGGAGGGGAAAAATCATCAAAGGAGGAGCAATTCTAGCACAAATTTAGTTGTTTTCATTAAAAACAGTGCTATTCTAGAAGCAAATACATATAATGCTATTAAATAGACTGGCTTGTAAGCACTGGTTCAATATTAAATTAAAACTAGACTTCAGTAAGACCTTTCCAGCGCCACTTCAGAATTAAGTCATGCACTTGAGTAGTTTAGAAAAAAAAAGTCTTTAGATCATTAAAACCTACAAAAAGTTTTAACAATAGTTTTACAATAATAGCAAGAATACTTTCCCTCAAGGAAACCTTGTAATTGTTGTAAACAAAGTACAATGGTTTCATACTTTATGTACATATGTTGCTTTAAAGGTGTAGTTCCCCAAATGGAATATAAATTTAGAAATAGGACTCTGGCAATCCTAATTGAAGTGTAGCTTGACAGACTCTGAAAACATGACATACATTCTTCAGTGACCAACCGTTACTCACCTGTCGCAAATAGAGAAAAAAGCTAGAATACTGGCCAGCCTCGGGCAGGTAGGACAGAAATACTGTGATACAGATCAGGAGGACTGTAGAATCTTTTCCAACTTTCTTCAAGGACTATTACAAAGAGAAGAGAAGGAAACATGAGCCAAACTGAACTACTTTGAAAGCTCCTTGTAAAAAGGGATAAAAACAGTAGTTCCATTAACTTTTCCATTACTAATCTCAAGTGAATGAAATTTTATGGAACAGCTAAAGGGTCACTATTACAGTAAAAGTTATTTAAAAGCAAGTTTCCTGACTTGTCCAACATCTCACGAAATAATTTTAACTTGATTCTCGTTATTTGTTTGCTTACTTTACACTTTATTCACCACAGACAACAGGAACAGGCTAGTTGAGTCACTTTGTCCTCCTGCACTAGTATAATATTGCAATGTCTGGGGAAGGGACTGGCAAGGAAATAGTTAATGTAAATTAAAAAGATTTTCCTTAAATTAAAATATTATGAAGATATTTCCATTAGCAGCTTTTCATATAGCCTAATATAAATTTTGGGTCTTATCCATCCATGTTGTCCATTAAATTTTGATGCCAAGAGTCATCAGACCGTCAAACCTTAAAGTTAGTTAAACCTACACACACATTACTGCCTTTATGAATTACTCGAAGTTTAAGCATTTACCACATGAACCCTATTAAAGGGACTGCTGCTAGTGATCAGCACAAATCCTACTTTTACTATTCTGTAGGTTCAGCTTGCCATATCACAAAAGTATTTTTATTTCTTATACTTGCTTATTTCTGATAATACTGTATCATATTCTGAAAAACTATTATTAAATTATGGAAACCAAATCCCCTTGCTGCAGTTTTTCCAAGCATATCACTCATCTCCCAACATTTATAAGGCAGTTTCTTTAGATCAGCTCTCAGCAGGGTAATTTCATTAAGAACAAATCACTTTTTAAAACATCAGTGTATTAATTCACCTACAGAAGTCAGCATCCTTATGAAAGCAAAAAGCATACAATTAGTGTAAAAGGCTTACCTCAATTTTTTTTTTAAATGAGTACACAGCAACATAATAATTCAAACACTTTCCTTTCCATAACAATGTGTTAAGTGAGTCTAGAGGGTGGAGTGTTTCCTTAAGATTTTCTACCTCCAGACCTCTACCATACTACGAGTATACGTAACAGCTTCCAAATGCATGAATATCCAACGCTGTTATTTTCATTATAGTTAGAACTCTTTTGCAAAAGAGGTGTAAAAATTAATATGTATTAGTTTAATGACTAATTTACCAATAAAATTAAATTATTCCTGATGTTTAAAAAGATCTAATAACTACTTTAAAATATTTATAAAAATGTATATCTTACTGCAAAGGGATCTGCTTGTTCCCAGGATATAGGGGCTCCCCATGAAGCAGGTCTCATTTTTTCAGGCAGAGATTCTGGTACAGCTAATAGGATGAAACAGATATCCAGGACAGCCACCACTGTGGCCACTAGTACTACAAGGTTATCTCCTTTGCTGGCAGACAGGTATGCTCCAATGGCAGGACTAGTTACCAAACTTGCTGCAAAGGTGGCAGAAACCTAAGTATAAAAACAATTTTATAAGTTATATTGGTTTCACTACTACAGCATACAATTAAGATTAATAAAGAAATTTTAAATGGTTTTGAAAATACTGGTAACTTCATTTAAAAAACATTACAGCTGGCCAGAAAATCGGGGGGGGGGGGGGGGGGGGGGGGGGGGGGGGAGAGAGAGACGACACACGGGACGGGACACCACGACGACTCCATTTTCTACAACCAAAACCTGGAAAGTTTCCAGTTGAAAAACTTTGATTTTCATCCAAAAATTCAGTTTTCCAATGGAAAAAAAATCAAAAGTTTTCAAGGAAGGTAGACACATTCCACAATGTAACTGAAAACCCAATTTCCCAATGGAAAAAAATTCAGCAAGCCCTAGTCAATATGCACAACTTAAACTGTTTTAAACTTTTTGAAATCAAGCATCCACATTTTGGGATAATTGTGATACCAAAATGCGTTATACAAGGCCTTGTCTACACTCAAAACTTGTCGTCCTGCTGCACAAAGAGTACAAGAGCATCAGTGTAAGCACTAGCACAAACAGGGCTCAGGTACTTTCATTGTTTCATGAAAATCTGTTCATGGCTGATAGCACTTAATGGTGCAGATGCACCAGCGCTAAAATATGGGTACCAATTTCTCTAGTGCAGGCACATCCTAACTTATAAACGCAGTAGTGTATATATCTGATTCAAATCCTAAATTAACAAAGTTCATGATTTTAGGCTTACAATATGTTTACAATAAAAGTTGTGTTTTTCTTATGCCAATTAAGGGATTTCTTCTGATTAAAAGTTACAAGTTATGGTATTTAACACCATGCTGCTTACTCTGTGGCAAGCTGAACCCACAGAAAAACCCCTTTATTTCTGTGGCAAACTGGTAGTTCTTTGGTAGATACAAGAGCGCTCAAAATTTGAAGTTTTCCTTCAATAAAATATGAAAATGAATACAACTAATACCTTGTGTTGTGTTAATACAAATTCTGGAGCATACTGAAAATGAGGCATTGTATAACTGAATTTAACGTAACTGTAGAAGCTGATGGAGGGGGAAGATGAAGAACTGGAAGTTTTGAGAGCTGAGCACTCAGGAAGACAATGCAAAGATGTTATGTTTAGAATTGTTATAGTTATAACCATAAGAGCTAGAAACTTAATTTTATATATTCTGAGGCCACAGAACCATAAAAAAAAACAGAACTTACCACACTTATGTACATTAATAAGACTGATTAGAAAAAAGGCATGATCCTTACTGAAACAATTTATCTCATCTTACAGTCTATTCCTTTCTAGAAATTTGTATTGAGGAATTCTAAGAGGGTTTTATTTTATTTTATTTAAAGCATAAGAAAGGCAAATGATCCCTGACTTTTAGCTATATCACATATATTTGCACAATTTAATAGTAGTAGTCCTTTTCAACTATGATTAATAAAAATGAGCCTTGGGGGGGATATTTTGGGAAAATAGGAACTCCAAGTGGTCCTTTTCCTGAATCTGTGTCTAAATCACTTGGTGGTGACAGCAGCAATATTGTCCAAGGACAAGGAAAGGATTTGTGCCTTGGGGAAGTTTTTAACCTAAACTGGTAGACATAAGCTTAGGGGGTCTTTCATGCAGGTCCCCACATCTGTACCCCAGAGTTCAGAATGGGGAGGGAGCCCTGACAGCCCATTACTACACACCTCCAATCTTGAGCTATGCAAGTACCTATCTACACTGGTATAGCTTTGAAGGAAATCAGGCAAATTTTCTCTACTCAGATTCAACTGGTACAAAGTAGCTGCTTCCAAGTACTAAAATGGTTCAAATTCTAGTTGACCAGAGAAGGCTATCGCAAACGAAGTACTAGGAGGCTTCTTGTTATTTGAGAAAGACGATGACAATACTTGTGGCCAACGACCTAAACCCATCTTTAAGGGCACATATCATGATGCAGAGTTGCAAATAACTGAAAACAGGTATCTAACTGCCAAATATATCAAGCTCCAACTGTTTGCATTCAATTCAGTAAACTAACACAATTTATCTATACAGTTGAATTTCCTGCTCAAGCCATTCACTCCGACCCAATGTCCAAACTACTGAATAACAGAACTTATTTTGCTATGATTCCTACTTTCTTCGAACTTTGTGCCAAAGTACGGAGAAGATTCCTTAAAAATGTCACAAGGTAGTTACTGTTTTTCAGAAGCAGAAGTATACTATTATTATTATTCAGGGGTTTCCTAATGCCAATGCATTAACGAAGTAACAGGAAATAGGTGCTTAGCACCTGTACATCTCTGCTCCAATGAGTTACTGTTGCCAAAGAATTAAGCAGCAGCTGATGTTCACTTTCAATTTTAAAAGAGTTACACACTGTTAGCCAGACAAGAGAAGGATTGTTTGATGATGTGCCCTCAGGAGAGGTTCTCTATTAAAAGAGAGAGAATCGGAAAATGATTTGTTTGAAAAGATTAAGGAAACATACATTTTATCCCCCAAAATAAGCTGCAATGGAAGTCTCCCAGTCAAACCATTCCATTAGGTCACAAACAGACAGACAGACATGTTACAAGGTGCTGCACCATATGAATGTGGATTTTTTAACTGATCATCATACTAGCATTGTCTGGGAGAAAGGCCAATGTTGCCTCCAAAAACAGACTCAATAACTCGAAGCAGCGAATTGATAGGGGAAAAAATTATGCAGTCTATGGAAATAGCATTTCTGTATCTACTTATACTCTTGAATTCCATGCCAGCTCAGTCAAAAAAGACTCTGAACTTACCCTGTACCATGTTCATTCCAAAACTAATGTTTTTTTTAATACATTAAATACACATTTAATACATTTTTTTAATACACAGTTTTTCCTGAACAAATGTGAGGAGGGCAGAGGAATTTTCTTAATTTAATCATTAAGGTTCTGCTAATAGCTGAAATTACTAGAACATTTCTGATAAACCCGTGACTTTGTCAGACAGCAAAACTCAAACAGAAGCAACAATTTACCTCAACCAGCACACAAAAATGGGGGGGGGACTCTAAAAGAGCTACCTATCCTCCAAGAAAACCTCAAAAAAGTGGACTTTACAGCATTCTAAGAAAGTAATCAAATTCAGGCTATTTAAAACCAAGGCAGGAGCAAGTTCCAGAATCCAAGGACCCTCAGAAAGATCACCTGGTCAGCTCTCTCTCTCTTTTTTCTTTTTTTTTTTTTTAAAAACAAAGGAGATTTGGCTTGAGTCCATCCATTGACTGCAGCTGTAGCAGTGTCATGTCATTAAGCTCTTGATCTACATTCTTGTCCAATTCCAAAATAAGCAGTCTCATTTCACAAGGGAGACTGAATCAGAGCACCTTTCCTTCCTTCTCAAAAAGGCAAAACTCACCCATTGGCTCAAGTGACACATGATGTTATCCTGAGCAAGATACTTATTAGGAATCTCAATGAAAGACGCTGGCAGCATCACAAAGAAATGGAGAGGAAGAAATTGGTCATGCTCCTGCCCAAGCCACTAGGAATGGGCCCACTGAAAGCTGGATCAGGCCGAAGATGCTTGGCATAGGCACTTTCCTAAATGCATAAGAGGAAGCCTACACTCGGATGCCAAAGCTCCCTTTACACCAGGGAAGAGGATAAACATGGTTAGTCCAGGTTAAAAATAGAAAAGACAACTGTGTCACTGCATGATACAAACAGTAAGAATTAAGTTTACAGAACCAAAAATAATCAAGTTATTTTACAGAATTAATACAGATACACCATGGTTATGTTATCCTGCAAAGTTCACTGCAGATATGTGGCTTAGATAATTTTTACACAGCAAGTGCATGCATTAAATTCTTTTTGAACAGTTCCCAGAAAAAGCTTCATTAAGGCAAAGTTAAGTTTGAGCAGTCACGTCAGTAATTAAAGGGTAAAAATCCTTCTAAGAACATTGTACTTAGTAAAAACAATTGCCAAGAAATTCAGAATCAATGTTAACCTTTCAAGAGTTAGCTTTGTGTAAGACTTAAAACTCTTTCCATTCAGGTGTTCTGGTTTCATGAGCTGTACCTAGATGGTCTGTATATCTAAATACACTTGAAATCACAGGGGACCAATCACACCCTCAGTATTTCACAGAGCTGGGTCCAAAGCCATTTGTTGCAAGTTAGTGTAGTTTAAGGTTAAGAGTAGAGAGAGCTGCTCTAGCCTGCTCTAGGACAGATTACTACAAAGCTCTGTTGGTTCTCATCTTCTCTTTCTCTCCTCTCCTGGGTTGCCAGTTCCAACATGACCATGTGAGGAGCCATCCTTTACTAGGCAATCCCTAAGTTCAGGCAAAGCCAATAAAGCTCTGATCCTGCTCTTCCATGAGGCATCTCCACTGGCAGATAAAACAAGCAATGGAAATCAGAGCTACCACCCCATCCAGCCCCCACATTGTAGCAGGCAGCTAGCAGATGAGTTGCTGAGCATCAGAGAAGGGACAACAATTGTTTAGAGATGCTTCTAGAGAAGCAGTGCTTCCTATCGACTATTTACCTACAAGTCATATACATACATACTCCTTTTACTGTAGTATCTGACTGCCTCACAACCTTTAATAAATTCATTCTCAACACCCCTGTGAGATGAGTATTATCTTCTTTTTACACAAGGGGCAAAGAAGCTAATTGACTTGCCCAAAGTCACTAAGGAAGTCGCAGGGACTTGCACAGAGATCTTCCAAGTCTACACTAGTCTAACCACTGTAACACACTTCTCCCTGTAGTAAAAAGGCTGATTCAAATATTTCAATTTTAACGTCCAAGGTATGGATCAAGAAACACATTTTCTACATATAATTAAACACAAGTGTTCTTCTTGATACAATCTCCCTCAAGGGCCAGAATTTAGAGCCTCAAGGGCCATAGGTTAGAAATCAGTGCCCTAAACACCTCTACTGATAATGCTCTAGTGTACAAGAATTTACATTTTTTATATACATCTTACCAGTCCATAGGCAGTACTTCTCTCATGTTCTTGTGTTATGTCAGCTACATAGGCAAATATTACAGAGAAGGTAACAGAAAAGACTCCAGATACTGAAATCATAGCAAAGTACCACCTAAAAAGTCAAAAGGAGAATTAGAAAATACCCACAATTTATCTTCTACTACAAAAACACACTGTTTATGCCATGAAAATATTTGTTAATATTTAGTCTAGAACAACTTCATATATAATTTAAAATACAGGTATCCATAATGTTAATCAGTCTGTAGATTACAATATATATTGTTAAAATCAGTGCCAACAAAGCTGTCAAACATCAAAATATTGACCCAATTAAAGCAGCAGCATTTTCCCTTTCTAGAGAATTATAAAAAGAAATTCCCAATTTCTGACTGACCTATAATGAAGGATAATGATTCCCATAAAATTATCAAACTGTCAAGGAAAAGAGCAATATAGGCTATGATGAATTTCAGTTGTGAAGTAGAAGTAGAACTATGAAAATCTAATCCAAGGTTGCTCTACAGTGGAAAAGTTTTTCTGCAAAAAAAAAGTTACTCTGGAGTTACCTTTCAATGAGTTAGTGGTAGTTAATCCCCATGTATTAAAGTTACAAATGCTTTCAAAATCAAGAGCATGATTACAGGCTCTAAGACATTCCGCAGGTGTAGAAAGTTCTCTTAATAGCTTTGCTTCCCCCAAAATACAGCAAATAAAGGTAAAGGGAAATAACGGAAAGGGAAAACAAGGCAACAGTTAAAATTTCAGAGCTCTCTAATGAAATGCCAAAGATTTTCTGCATTTTATACTTCACACTATTATTCACCCATTTAGAATTGCTACCATGAGACATTCATTTGGCTTGTAAAGTATATTTAGTATATTGGTTATTAGTGCAACCCCGTAAAGGTCTCAGAAAGAAAAAAGTAGTAGAGCTTAGTTTTGAAAATTGTGTAGTGCAGTTATGTAATGCATTCTAAGCATTTTTAGCAATTACTGCTAGACTTTTGTGTGTGTGAACATAGTCACTAAATCAGTTTACAGGAAACATTGCTTTTTTAACACCCCTATAGACAAAATCAGCGTTTAGAACATGAACAAAGAAGTGCCAGGATGATTTAATCACATCTTAAGAAAATCATTTTCTTCTTGCCCAATTATCCTTACTTTCCAAACACCAATCTGCCTGCAATTGAGTTCACCACAGCCCCCTGCTGTACCACTTACCATGGACTTATCCTCATTAATGGAATTGGGACACAAGTGAAGAAAACTGTAACAAGAAGAAACGACTTTCTTCCCCACACATCAGATAGAGCACCTATTAATGGAGCACTCATAAAGGACAAAAAACCCTGTAAGAGAGAAGAAAAGGTGATTTGTAAATGCATTTTGAGGCATAAAAAGGTTGTGTTTTTTTAACTACAATTTAAATGGAACTGATTTAATCTGTGCTTTGATTCATAGTTGTTGTAGAATAAGGAAACTTCAAAGCTAATGATCAAGTGTTTTAGGTTTTATTTAATTTATAAGACAAGGATATAAACCTTCAACTAAAAACCTACATAAAAATAAAGCTTATTGCAGCTACAGGACACTTATAAAACTATATTCTTCCACTAACTTTCTGCCCAACTCAATTATTCAATTCTTTGTGCCACTATAACAAGGTTGGTCTAGGTTTCCTTTTCTGTGGCATGGAACTGGCTAGGCAATGGAACAACCTTTCCCCTGGTATTATTTGCTATGTGCTTAAACCCCTCAGCTATTTCAGACTAACTGATATTCTAGCTAGGATTCCTTCACTTTATCCACAATTGGGTAAAACACCAAATACTTGACAAAGGCTTCAGATATACAGTCACAGGACTAGCAGCTTTGCAACTATCAATAAACCCTTGATGTGTTATACAAAAAAAATCTGCAGTACTTAAAATGGTTCATTTTCTTCTTCTAATGTTATTTAATTTGGGGAAAGATTCTGGAGTAGAGAGAAAGCACAGGAACTAAGAACACCAGTTTTCATTTAAAAACAACGGGGAGTCCTTGTGGCACCTTAGAGACTAACAAATTTATTTGGGCATAAGTTTTCGTGGGCTAAAACCCACTTCATCAGATGTATAGAGTAGAACATACAGTAGGGAGGTATAAATACACAGCATATGAAAAGGAGGGAGTTGCCTTACCAAGTGGCGGGTCAGTGCTAACTAGCCAATTCAATTAAGGTGGAAGTGGGCTATTCTCAACAGTTGACAAGAAGGGGTGGAAATCACTTTTGTAGTGCTAGTGAGGCTAATGTAAACAAGGTGGCCCATTTCAAACAGTTGACAAGAAGGTGTGAGCCTCAACGAGGAAATTAGTTTTTGTAGTCTGTATTCAGGCCTAATTTGATGTTGTCCAGTTTGCAAATTAAATTTACACCTCCCTACTATATGTTCCACTCCATGCATCTGATGAGGTGGGTTTTAGCCCACGAAAGCTTATGCCCAAATAAAATGTGTTAGTGTCTAAGGTGCCACAAGGACTCCTCGTTGTTGTTGCTAATACAGACTAACATGGCTATCACTATGAAACCTGTCAGTTTTCATTTAGTTCTTATTCAAAAGAGTTTCATTTCACTATAAAAACCACATAGGACTAATTTCCTCTTTTGGTTTCTTTGAGATATCACAGGACAGAGGTAGTGGGTTTACTTTTTGAAACATGGCCAATTTGTATTTTGCTACTTGACATTTTCTGTAGTAGTATATGTTATTTACAGAATTATGTTTGTATTGTTTTTTCTTTGTGAACTGTTTTGTGTTTTTCTGGGTCTTTTTTAAACAAAGGGTAAAGTGTCAGTGCTTTTAGGTCTAAGCACGATTCAATTAATTATATCTTAATGGCAGAAAGCCGAACGTACTCGGATAATGCTTTAATAAGTCTACAATTCCATCAATTCAAAAACATGGGATGGAGTTAAGGGCATGTGAGAAGTCAGTGTTTGCAAATGGAAAACTAAAAACTTAAACCTTCTAAAAGAACAAGCAAAAAATTGCTTGCTCAAATCTAGAGACAAAGTCCTGCTGCCGCCTTCTACATCAAAAATTGGACCTATCTTCCATGAATGAATCTATCAGTGGCTATTAGCAGGGCCCTACCAAATTCATGGCCGTGAAAAACACATCACTGACTGTGAAATCTGGTCTTCCCTGTGAAATCCGGTCTTGTGTACTTTTACACTATACTATACAGATTTCATGGGGGGAGACCAGAGTTTCTGAAACTGGGGGGTCCAAAAAGGGGTTGTGTGCACTGGGGGGGGGGGGGGGGAGGAGGGGTTGCAAGGTTACTGTAGGGGATCGCAGCATTGCCTCCCTTACTTCTGCACTGTCTTCAGAGCTGGGTGGCCGGAGAGCAGCAGTTACTAGGTGCCCAGTTCTGAAGGCAGCGCCCTGCCAGCAGCAGCACACAATTAAGGCTGCCTTCAGAGCTGTGCGGCCGGAGAGTGGCGGCTGACAGCCGAGGGCCCAGCTCTGTTGCTGCCTTCACAGCTGGAGTCCCAGCCAGCAGCCGCTCAGCTCTGAAGGCAGTGCCACCGCCAGCAATAGCGCAGAAGTAAGGGTGACAATACCACCACCCCACTACAATAACCTTGCGACCCCTCCAACCCCTTTTGGGGTCAGGACCCCTACAGTTACAACACTGTGACATTTCAGATTTAAATAATTAAATTTACAATTTTAAAAATCCTATGACTGTGAAATTGACCAAAATGGACCATGAATTTAGAATGGCCATGGCTATTAGCCAAGATGACCAGGGACTCAACTCCATGCTTTGGGTATCCCTAAGTCTCTGACTACCAGAAGCTGGGAGTATACAAGAAGGGACAGATCACTCAATAATCGCCCTTTTCTGTTCATTCCCTCTGAATCATCTGGCATGACCACTGTCAGAAAACAGGATACTGGGCTAGATGGACCATTGGTCTGACCCAATACGGCTGTTCTTATGTACAGTTCTTTTTTTTTTTTTCTTTTTAAAGAGATGCTGGTTTACCTGAGACAGAGGGAGAAGTAGTGGGGAGAAATGTGAATATCTGCCACATACTAGCACTATTTATTAATTCTGGATTTGAAAAATAAGGGCATAGATACTAAGACTGTAAATATTCTGAAAATGGATCTTGTCACAGTTGTTCAACATATGACCTCTGTTTGCAAAATAAAGGTGTTTAAGTTTCCAGAAAATGCTTCAAATGTTAATTAAAAACAAACACCAATGCCTTTGAACTGATGCATAAGCACGTAAAAAAATACTTATGGATCAGGAAAAAAAACTGGTTTAGACACCTATTTCACATCCAAGCATTCTAGACGTTACAATAAAAAAAATGAAGTGAAAAAGGTGACTGAAACATGGACATCTTTGTAACTCATAAGCACAAAAAGATTATGTTCAACTGTCTATTTAAGAGTCTTACCTTAACACCCTGGATAAGACCATTCATTAGAAACGTATGCTGAGGAAATGTTTCATGTAAGACCTGAAGAGAAAGAACATGTTAAAATTTAGCTTGTGTGAATTAAGAAACAAAAAAAGGGAAAAGAGGATTACATTTTTGTCATCATTTTTCTCACCAATAAGGAGGAAACAGATACAAATAAACTTTTAACAAGGCTTTGTGAAGTTGTATCTCTCAGCCCTGGTCTACACTACGAGTTTAGGTCGAATTTATTAGCGTTATTTCGATTGATCCGTGCACCCGTCCACACGACGAAGCCCTTAACATCGACTTCTAGGGCTCTTAAAATCGATCTCGCCACTCCACCCCCAATGAGGGGATTAGCGCTTAAATCGATATTGCCGAATTGATATAGGCTAGTGAGGACGCAATTCGACGGTATTGGCCTCCTGGATCTATCCCACAGTGCAACATTTGACCGCTCTGGACAGCAGTCTGAGCTCCAATGCTCCGCCCAGGTAGACAGGAAAAGCCCCGTGAACTTTTGAATTTCATTTCCTGTTTGGCCAGCGTGGTGAGCTGCAGGTGAGCGCAGATCTCATCAGCAGAGGTGACCATGATGGAGTCCCAGAACCGAAGACGAGCTCCAGCATGGACCGATGGTGAAGTACGCGATCTGATCGCTGTATGGGGAGACAAAACCGTGCTAGCAGAGCTACAGTCCAAAAGAAGAAACGCCAATACATATGCCAAAGTCTCCAAGGGCATGCAGGACAGAGGCTACAACAGGGACGCGCAACAGTGCCGCGTGAAAATTAAGGAGCTCAGGCAAGCCTACCAAAAAACCAGAGATTCAAACAAACGCTCTGGGTCAGAGCCCCAGACATGCCGCTTCTATGATGAGCTGCATGCCATTCTAGGAGGTGCAGCCAGCACTGACCCACCCATGTGGTATGACTCCGTATGTGGATCATCAGAAACCACAGAGGAGCATGATGATGATAATGATGCTGAAAATAGCGCCCAGACACAGCAAGGAAGCGGAGAAGCCCTTTTCCCCAACAGCCAGGAACTCTTTGTCACCCTGGAGCCAGTACCCTACGAACCCACCCAAGGCGTGCTCGATGCAGCAGAAGGGACCTCTGGTGCCTCAGGTGAGTGTACCTCTGTTAATTAATACATGTTTTATAAGCAAGCGTGTTTAATGATCAATTCGCGGTCAGTACAGCTACAGCTACTGGAAAACTCTGTTAACATGTTCGGGGATGGAGCAGAAATCCTCCGGGGACATCTCCAGAAAGATCTCCTGGATGTACTCCCAAAGCCTGTGCAAAAGGTTTCTGGGGAGGGCAGCCTTATCCTGTGCTCCGTGGTAACACACTCTACCACGCCAGGCCAGTAGCACGTAGTCTGGAATCATTGCTTTGCAAAGCATGGCGGCGTATGGTCCCGGTGTTTGCTGGCATTCAAGCAACATCCGTTCTTTATCTGTCTGTGTTATCCTCAGAAGAGTGATATCATTCATGGTCACCTGGTTGAAATAGGGGAATTTTATTAAGGGGGTATTCAGAGGGGCTCCATCCCTGCTGGGCTGTTTGCATGTGGCTGAACGGAAATCTTCCCCGCTGTGACCCACGCGGTGGGGGGAGGGGGAACAGCGAACATCTTGGATGTGTGTCTGTGTGTGTGTGTGTGGGGGGGGGGGTGTCGATTAGGTTCGCGCTGCACGTTAACCCGAAAACCGCCGCCCCTCCCTTTTCAATTGCCAACCAGTTTTAAATTGCCAGCCCAAAGGCTGTTTGTTATGGGAAATGAGGGGGTTGCTGTTTGAAAACATTCCCACATGTTATGAAGGTTAAAGAAGCCTATAGACTGTGGCTTACCATGGCTGCCTGCAAGCCGAATTCTGTTGCCCGCCGGACCTGCTTGTGTGATCTCTCACACCAAACCGGCAGACCCTCAATATAACAGGCAAAGTGCAACCTTGGACCAAATGCATATGTGATATGTAATGTTTGGAGCATTGTTCTCTAATATGTGTCTTTTAAACTACTCCTCTCCCGTTTGTTTCCTCCCGCAGCTGCAAATGTTTCAACGCCACCCCTTTCATCACCGTCCCAGAGGCTAGCGAAGATTAGAAGTAAAAAAAAAAGGAATCGAGACGATATGTTCTCAGAACTCATGGAATCCTCCCACACTGAAGCTGCCCAGCAGAATGCGTGGAGGCAGACACTGTCGGAGTCCAGGAAGGCAGAATTTGATCGTGCGGACAGGTGGCGTGCTGAAGACAATGACTGGCGGGATGAAGAGAGACAGCGGCGGGATGAAGAGAGTAGGTGGCGTCAGCGTGCAGAGAGAAGGCAGGATGCAATTCTGAGGCTACTGGAGGATCAAACAGAAATCCTCCGGCTTATGGCTGAGGAAAGGCGTAGGGTTCAGGAAAGGCCGCCTGAGCCCAGACCGCCGCTACAGCCCCTGTGTAACCAACAGCCCTCCTTCCCGAGTCCCATAACCTCATCCCCGAGACGCCCAAGAACGCGTTTGGGCGGCCTCCGTGCACCCAACCACTCAAGTCAAGAGAACAGTCCAAGCAAGAAAGGGCTGGCATTCAATAAGTTTTAAAGTGCTGTGTGTCCTTCTCCTTCCCTCATCCCCTCCTCCACCACCCATCCTGGTGCTTCCCTTCCTCCACCAGCTATCCCGGGAGACTGTGGCAGTTAGCCCCATAGTTCCCCCTCTTTGTTTTACGAATTAATAAAGAATGCATGATTTTTAAGCAACAATGACTTTATTTCCTCTGCGAGCGGTGATCGAGGGGGGGAGGGCAGGGCGGTTTGGGTAAAGGGAAGTAGAGTGAATGAAGGGGCGGGGCTTTTCATTACAGGGGAAAAACAGAACTTTCACACAGCATCCTGGCCATTCATGAAACTGGTTTTCAAAGCTTCCCTGATGCGCAACGCACCCTGCTGTACTCTTGTAATAGCCCTGGTGTCTGGCTGCGCATAACCAGTGGCCAGGCGATTTGCCTCAACCTCCCACCCCGCCATAAACGTCTCCCCCCTTACTCTCACAGATATTGTGGAGCGCACAGCAAGCAGTAATAATAATGGGAATATTGTTTTCGCTGAGATCTAACCTAGTCAATAAACTTCGCCAGCGAGCTTTTAAACGACCAAATGCACATTCCACCACCATTCTGCACTTGCTCAGCCTATAGTTGAAAAGGTCCTGACTACTGTCCAGGCTACCTGTGTATGGCTTCATGAGCCATGGCATTAAGGGGTAGGCTGGGTCCCCAAGGATAACTATAGGCATCTCAACATCCCCAACGGTTATTTTCTGGTCTGGGAAGAAAGTCCCTTGCTGCAGCAGCCGAAACAGACCAGAGTTCCTGAAGATGCGAGCGTCATGTACCTTTCCCGGCCATCCCACATTGATGTTGGTGAAACGTCCCTTGTGATCCACCAGTGCTTGCAGCACTATTGAAAAGTAACCCTTTCGGTTTATGTACTCGCTGGCTTGGTGGTCCGGTGCCAAGATAGGGATATGGGTTCCGTCTATCGCCCCACCACAGTTCGGGAACCCCATTGCTGCAAAGCCATCCAGTATGAGCTGCACATTTCCCAGACTCACAACCCTTGGTACCAGCAGCTTGGTGATCGCCCTGGCTACTTCCATCACAACAGCCCCCACTGTAGATTTTCCCACTCCGAATTGATTCGCGACTGACCGGTAGCTGTCTGGCGTTGCAAGCTTCCACAGGGCTATCGCCAGTCACTTCTGTACTGTGAGGGCTGCTCTCATCTTGGTGTTCTGGCGCTTCAGGGCAGGGGAAAGCAACTCACAAAGTTCCATGAAAGTGCCCTTACGCATGCGAAAGTTTCGCAGCCACTGGGATTCATCCCAGACCTGCAGCACTATGTGGTCCCACCAGTCTGTGCTTGTTTCCCGGGCCCAGAATCGGCGTTCCACTGTATCAACAAGCCCCATTAACACCATGATGTCCACCTTGCGGGGGGGCCTTTTTTGAGAGAGGTCTGTGTCCATGTCCTCATCACTGTCCTCAGGGCGCTGCTGTCGCCTCCTCGCCTGCTGTAGCTCTAGCAGCTCCTGGTTCTCGTTCTGCATATACTCCTGGACAATGCGCGTGGTGTTCATAACGGCGAGAACAGCCGTGGTGATCTGATCGTGCTCCATGCTTTCCCTGGTATGCTGTTTGCAGGACAGCAGAGTGGCAGCAGAAGCAGCGGGTGGATAACAATGGAGTCAGCAATATGGCGCCCATATGAAAAAAGGCGCGAAAGGATTTTTTGCTCCCCCCTCAGTTGCTTTCACGGAGGGAGGGGGGAAGCAAGGGTTAGGCTCATTTCCTTCTAGCTGCAGATGGTACAATATGCGGTGAGCAAGGGTTAGGCGCCTTTCCTTCTAGCAGCAGATGGTACAATATGCTTGATATCCATCATCATCTCCTGGCCCCCTCAAGGATTGAACTCGCAACCCCGGGTTTAGCGGGCCAACGCTCAGACCGCTGAGCTATCCCTCCGCCCGTGTTCCAGGCAGTACTGAATCTCCCTTAAACAAAACGTAAAAAAGAGAATGACCAGAGTCACTCTGGTCACTCCCATTTATGTCCAAGCGCCCCCGGCCAGCCACACCATAGGCCGCCGGCCAGGAGCACACGAATACCAATCATATTGTACAATCTGCTGCGAGAAGGCAAGGAGCTTCTGCTGTATGGTCCCGTGACCACGACCATTTATGGCATATTGCACCATCTGCAGCTAGAAGGCAAGGAGCTTCTGCTGTGTAGTCCCGCGACTACCAGCCTCAGGCGGAATGGCCCCCTCAAGGATTGAACTCGCAACCCCGGGTTTAGCGGGCCAACGCTCAGAACGCTGAGCTATCCCTCTGCCCGTATTATAGTGTGACTGAATCCCCACTAGACCTAATGTCCAGGCGTACGCTGGAGATGTACGGTAATTGTGAGCTGAGCAGGCTTCCGTAGCAAACACGGAAACCCCGGAAAAAAGGCACGAAAAATATTGCTTTCACGGAGGGAGGGAGGGAGGGAGGGAGGGAGGGAGGACATGTACCCAGAACCACCAGCGACAATGTTTTCTGCCCCATCAGGCTTTGGGATCGCAACCCAGAATTCCAATGGGCGGCGGAGACTGCGGGAACTGTGGGATAGCTACCCGCAATGCAATGCTCCGAAAGTCGATGCTAGCCCCGCTACTGTGGACACAGTCAATCGACCTCATGGTCTTAACGCTTGTGTGTGGGGACACACACAATCGATTCCATAAATTCGGGTTTTAAAATATCGACTTCTATAAATTCGACCTAATTCTGTAGTATAGTCGTACCCTCAGACTCACAGTAGAACTCTTAGGGCTTGTGTACATGAGTAAATTATACTGGTTTAAGATAAGATATGAATTTAAGCTAATATATACTGATATAATCCTTGAGCAGACACCTATTCCTGGATAAAAGTGTTTTTCTTCTATTTAGCTCATGGGAAGGGATTTAAACTACACCGAGGGAAAAGCGACTCTTATCCTGGAATAATTGTGTCCAAATAGGGGTTCATACTAGTATACCAGTATAGTTACACAAAAATACTGTAATACAATTATACCCAAATAATTGGCCCAAGCACTGCTATATTAAGTGAACACCATTTTCAGTCTAATTTGACTATAATTATTCTTATTAGCAGGATGACAAACTATTTGAAAGGATGTTGAAAAGTTATAACAGTGAAAAAAAGATCTACAATTAGTATATCCAACTACACTGCGATGAGTACAGAGCTTGTTGGGTTTCTAACAGTTATGCAGATAGAAGCTGGTGCTCGGGGGGTGGGGAATCTAAGGTTACTAGTACAATTATGCATAAACCAATCATTCTTTACATACTAAGTGGATTTTTGCTAGAGGCCCTGATTAAAGCACATTAACAATCACATGCCTGTTCTTGAACTAGTCCAGTAAACTCTAATTAGATGTGAACAAACTTGCTAGAATATTACCCATGAGGCATTTTATCAATTGCTACAACTTAGCTTTGTCTATTAGAAGGGGACACGTGCATATAAAAGTTTTATGGATTAATGTTAGGAATAGAACTGGATGTTACTTGTTTAAACCAGCATAATTTTCCAAGCTCTTCACAAAATCTCAAATAAAATGCATCTATTTCTATACCAGGGTTGGCAACATCCATAAAAGCTTACATGTATACTGAAAACACACCAAAAAAACCAGCATTATGCCACAGTTTATGCCACATTAATAGCTTTCTTTCTAGAGATAATTCTGCTGAAAAGAGTATGCTTTTTATGCGTCTCCTCTTTTATTACCAGGGCTATTTAAATCAGCTTCTGCTTTTAATTTATCTTTTAAATCACAAACAGAAAATTAGGACTCCAGGTGGAGAAGAGGGACAGCAGATAAGCTTTTAAAAAGATTCTAACTTCTTGCAAGTCTCTCTTGTCATAAAAATAAAGGAAGAAGCCCAGAAAAAGTAGAAATCAATGATCTTTAAACAGAGAATCATAGAATATCAGGGTTGGAAGGGACCTTAGGAGGTCATCTAGTCCAACCCGCTGCTCAAAGCAGGACCAATCCCCAATTTTTGCCCCAGATCCCTAAATGGCCCACTCAAGGATTGAACTCACAACCCCGGGTTTAGCAGGCCAATGCTCAAACCACTGAGCTATCCCTCCCCCTCATCAGCAGAGCATCTCAGCTTTTTTCCTATGAAGCCATCACACTCCGATGGAAGTCCCAGACTTCTGTATTAACTACTTTTCTTTCTTATATTTAGCTGGTTTTGGTACAAAACTGTAGAGAGTAAATTAAATGTTTAAAAAACACAGATTTTACTAAGTCTATGGGATTCTTTCTAACATAACTCACGGATGATGGTTGACGTCTGAGAGGACTGGAGGTACAAAGTAGCTATCTTTAGAAAAAGGAAAAAAAGGACCCAGAGAATTATAGCCAGTCAGCCTAACTTTAATATCTGGAAAGATACTGGAAGAAATTATTAAACAATCAATTCATAAGTATTTAGAGGAGAAGATTATAAAGAATAGCCAGCATCGACTGGTCAGGAACAAATCATGCCAAACCAATCTCTTTCACTGACAGAATTATTGGCCGAGTGGGGAGGTTGTAGACATAATTTATCTTCATTCTAGTAAGGCTTCTGACAGTCCCACATGACATTCTAGAAAGCAAACTAGGGAAATGCGATCTAGATGAAATTACTAAAAGGTGGGTGCACAACTAGTTGAAAGACTACACTCAACAAGCAGTTGTTATGGTTTGCTGCAACATAGGGAGGGCACACCTAATGGCATCCCGTAGGGGTCTGTCCTGGGTCTGGAACATTCAATATTTTCATAAATGACTTGAATAATGGAGTGGAGAGTATTCTTATAAAATCTGCAGATGACCCCAAACTGGGAGGGGTTGCAAGCACTTTGGAGTACAGAATTAGAATTCAAACAGACCTTGAGAAATTGGAGAATTGGTCCAACTTTGACAAGATGAAATTCTATACAGACAAATGCAAGCACTACAACTCGGAAAGAAAAATCAAATGCACAGCTACAAAATGGAGGATCACCAGTTAGTAGTACTGCAAAAAAGGATCTGGGGGTTATAGTGGATCACAATAGGAGTCAATAGTGTGATGCAGTTGGGAAAAGGGATAATATTCTGGGATGTATTAATAGGAGTGGTGTAAAACATGGGAGGTAACTGTCCCACTCTTCTCAGCCTCAATCAGGCCTCAGCTGGAGTTCAATTCTGGGCACCACACTTTAGGAAAGATGTGGACAAACTGGAGAGAGTCCAGTGAAGAGCAACAAACATGAGAAAAGATTTAGAAAACCTGAACCATGAAACGAGATTTTAGAAAATGGGCATGTTTAGCCTTGAGAAAAGAAAACTGAGGGGGGCCATAACAGTTTTTAAATATGTTAAGGGCTGTTATAAAGAGGACTGTGATCAATTATTTTCCATGTGCACTGAAAGTAGGATAAGAAGTAATGGGCTTTATCTACAGCAAGGGAATTTTAGGTTAGCTATTAGGGAAAACTATTTAATTATAAAGGGAGTTAAACTCTGAAATAGAGTTCCAAGGGAAGTTGTGGAATCCCCATCATTGGAGGTTTTTAAAAACTGACAGGACAAGCAAGTGTCAGGGATGGTCTAGGTTTACTTGGTCCCGCCTCAGCACAGGGGGCGGGACTTCCAGACGTAGGTAGCTTTTTGTTGTTAATATCGTTAAAAGTGAATTTAGTGCTGGTGAACAGCATTGAGAGTAACAGGACTCGAAACCTAAGCCCTCTATCTAAAGAGCCTATGTAGCAAAAGGTATCAAATAAAAAGCTTCTTTTCACTGTCATGACAATATACACCACCACCATTCTGGAGGGGACCCTCCTAAGGAACAAAGTAATGTTGGTTTTCATGCCTCTTTGAATCCTGAATCTGTTGAAAGATGACCAAGATGTTACATGGACACTTTTCACTGAGAAACAAGACTGAAATACTAGCATCTCTTTATCACTAAGAGGTCGTTTGATAACTCAGAGCATGTCTACACTTAAAACACTACAGCGGCAGAGCTGTAGCTGCACTGCTGTAGCACTTCAGTGTAGACACTCACTACAGTCACAGAAGAGTTCTCCCGTCACTGTAGTTAATCTACCCCCCGGAGAGGGAGTAGCTAGGTCACAGGAAGAAATGTTCCATCAATAACCCCTGCTGCAGACAGTGCTGTAAGTCACAATAGCCACACCACATACCTCAGCATATGGATTTTTCAGACCCCTCAGAGATAGTAGTTATGCCAATACAAGTCCTCAGTGTAGACCAGCCCTTAGGCAGTCTTGATTTGGAAAGAATTTACACCTCTAGATAAAAGGCTCCATATCCTATTGCCAATCCTTTAAATGATCTAGTCATCTGGAGAGTAGCTGCTTTCTATAAGGGTTTAAGCAGCTGTAAAATCTATTTCAAACATGAAGATCTTTAATAAATTTTACTGCAAATTTTATGTTGATATACAACATACAACCCACACTGCAGTAAAAATTATGGGCAGTGAATATTACAAATTGTTATAACCTGCAAATAATGCATACATTCATGTCTTTATAGTATAAAACAAAACCTCTGCAGTTAATTTTTTCTTTTA
Organism: Macrochelys suwanniensis; assembly: GCA_033296515.1. Taxonomy (NCBI): domain Eukaryota; kingdom Metazoa; phylum Chordata; order Testudines; family Chelydridae; genus Macrochelys; species Macrochelys suwanniensis. The sequence continues at coordinate 48,693,495 of CM065780.1, forward strand.
AATGCTTTTTGTTCTTATAAAAATGAGGCTCTGACAACACTGACTTAAGATACAGCACTGTAGGTGCTCTACCAATGAATGTCAGATCAGACTTGCAGTCCCTCTGACAGTCCTGCTGTGGTCCATCTAGCAGAATACCAACTGTACAAATCATGATGGCTTGATATAAGCAAAAAAAGAGTCACAGACCTCAAACTGCTTTATTAAGAAACTGGGGAATAAAATAAAACTCATTTAAAACCAGAGCCCCCAGAGAGTATGAACAGGATCTCCAAAGTAAACAAACTGAGCTGTGACATTATCACAGGGAAAGAGAAACAGATTGGCAATACTTACTTTTAGCATGGGAGTTGTCAATAGTCCCCAGGCAAAGAATTCCAGGAATATGACCACCACAGCGTGGTACACACTTGGTCGACCAATACCTTGTTGCTAAAAATAAAAGGGTATTTAAATATTAATAATGCATATCTTTTGAAGTGACTTCCCAATTTACATAACATTTTGAAACAGTAATAAGCTTTCAAGGTGACCTACAATTTAAAAAACCAAAACACTTTAAAAGTGATCTGAATGAGCCAAGTAACCAAGGTAAGAGAAATTGATCACATCAACATAAAAAACCTTCCCTTCCAACCACTCTAAAGGACCACTAAAGCCCTAACCTGAAGCCACCAGCCATTCCCCATTTGATATGTTGCTTTAGCTTTCTAAACCTAACAGCTATAGGCAGTATGAATAATTTGTGGAGGGGAGTGAGCAGATCCAACAATGAGGTCTAGGGGCAATGCCCTAAGAAGAATCCAAGCTTCCGCACTCAGAGAAGGGGAAGGCTTCTTAGATTTGTCTAAGACAGTGGTTCTCAACCTGTGGCCCTTGGGCCGCTTGCAGCCCAGTCAGCACGGCTGCAGCCCATGTGATATCCTCAGGGCCATACAGGTAGTATTGGATATGGCCCACAATGGTAAATAGTTTGAGAACCATTGGTCTAAGAGTACTGCCCGTGAACCTTCCTCAGGAGTTACTCTGGCATATCTGAAGACCTGCTTCCCCAACCTCCAGGTGATTAGAAGAAACATCTCTCCGCTCTTAACCTTCCTCTGTGTCAGGAGAAAAGTTTCTACTACTTATCCCACCTCCAGTCTCCTTTTTTTGGAGGGTCTTTCCTGTGAATAACTCCAGCTCCCATCCCTTCTGCTGCTTGTAGATTACCAAGCAGCAGCAGAATCAAATTTATTTTTGCCTTCAGTTTCACCACTGTCCAGAGGTTTTTGTTCTGCCCAAGTGAAACTAATCATTCTTACAATCTACTTAGTTTGAATAGCAGAGGCACTACAGTAGTCTATCTTAAGAATCAAAAAGGCAACACTGCAGAGCATCACATGCCTAATGGATAGAAACATGACAAAAATAAATGAAAGCTTAAATTCTGCAGAAGTTGATGGCTTCAGCACCCTAAATCAACAGGCAGAGCTGTCCATCCACGAGTGGCAAGTAGCTGCATATGTTCATAAAAATGAGCAACATGGATCTTTATCAGCTATTTCATCATAAACAGCAACATGACATGGTGTATGTAGACCTTTAAATTTCTCTCATATCGTTTTCCTTTTGGTATATTTAGCTCCATGGTATTAAAGGCACTAAATTACAACCTGTGTTTTGCTACATATTAGAAAGACTACTGTATTCCATCTTGAACAACTGCATTGAAGTTCTCAACCTCAACAGATTTGAACATGTGATTTGAATTTTTTCCTGGCTCACTATTTCAATATATTTTTCAACTTGGAACAATATACCTCCTAACCTTTAAATAAGCTCCAAAGACGACTTTCTCCAATTTTAATCATATGACCATAAAAAGGTTTACAACTCTGTCAAGAGAAATAGAGTCTCAAAGGATTAGAGACCCAGGAACTTGTTGCTCTACTGGCTCCGATACAGACTCCTTCCCCTCTGTGGTCCCTCTGCCTTAACTACAACATCTGCAAAGCAGTTCAAGTACCTACCGCAGAGGGGGCGTTTTAAGGCTTCATTAACTCATGTTTATAGAGCACTTATGATGAAAACAATATAGTTATGGACTTACTGTTCCTCCTCTGCTCAATGGCTTTGATATACCAGGGGAACCATGTGATTGTAAATGTGCTTTAATCAGGGCCTATAACAAGGCATTTTTATTACTATGTTAGTTCACTTAAACATGCTGTTCAGATGAACCATGTCATGGGTGGGATTTTAAAAGAATTCCCTAGAGTAGACACTAAGTGTATAAATCTACAGTAATTGCTAACCTGACCATCAGATGTTATTAAATTATTTTTGTTTGCTGATGCATACCTCTTCTCCCAGAAGCACACATACACAATAAATTAAGTTCTGTATCTGTCAAAACAGGTTAATGCAGGCAAAAAAAATCAGACATCTAGCTTTGAAATAAGGTACACTAATAGATTATATACATAATCCACAACATTAAAGTCAGACTTCCCGCAGCCACAGTCTCTTCAATGCCAATCCTGCAATCACTGCTGCATATGCTTAACTTTACCACCATGAGCATTTCCATTTAAATCAGTGGGGCTACTCATGGTAGAAAAGTTAAGCATGTACCTAGGTGTTTGCAGGACAGGGTTATACTGAAAATTTACACAGTAATTGTCTGCATTAAAATAAATATTTTAAGTGTGGTAAAATGAATAGGCCACATCTCAAAGCATTTTCATTACACTAAAGGAGGACGTTTTTAGCTCTTTCTTGCCACAATCAAGATACTTCTAAGCCATGTGCCTCTTGGAAATTCCCTACAGGACTCAAAACTGCAATACTTCAGAGGAACTCTCCCTCGAACATTGGGTTTAACAAGACCTCTAAAAGGAGAACTTCCACAGAAAGGAGAAGCACCGTAGTAGTACTCAAAATAGTGAAACTTACAGCTCTGGTATCTTGCAACAGGATGAGACAATTTGGGTAACCCAGTTTAAAAAATGAGAAGTAGGTTGAGACAGATGTAGGTAAGACAAATGGATATGAGCTTTAAAATGTAACAGAGCTTCAGAATTCCTGAAACTGGAAGATAAAGGACAAGCTTCTCATCGCCAAATCTTAAAGGAAAACCAGAACGTTGTGTTTTAGCAGCAGATGAAGAAGAACACGTGAACTAAAGTGTGGCATTGGAAGAATCAGTGATCGGGATAATCACCTGAACCATAGAGTAGATTATTTTCCTTGTCTCCATCACAACATTTTGAAGAGTTAACATGTTAAAAGTTTAATGCTCCTAGTGACATGAAGAAATTTCAGAAAAAGTATTTTCCTGCCATATCACGATTCATATTTCTTGTATAAGTTATTGGAATTTATGTACTGAGAAAGTGTACAGCAAGTGCTATGATAAAGATAAACCAAGCCATCTTTCAACAAAGTGCATTAGTCAAAACACAGCTGCAAAAATCAGTGAAGAAAAGTACATGTACATCACACAAAATCCCCCTCTCTCATTAATACCTAACAATGAACCAATGACCAAAGTTATTAGCCAGTCAGCATTGTTGGGCAAAATTTAAAAATCCTAACTTAACCTAACCAAGATGTTAAAAATATCAAACAAAAGCAAAGCTCCATTCCACCACACTTCTCTTCCTCTCTATGTTCCTTTCCCCCTCTCCTCCGCAAAGTTAAATTTCTCTCTGTGAAAGATAGGACAGTAAATTCACAAAACATTCATTTGAATGTGTTTCCTGTGACTTGAGTACTGCATTCCAAAAATGCCATCAAAAACATTTTCAACCAGAACACAGACGTTCAACATGAACAAACCTGTTCCCTAGACTCCCAACGAACTCTTACAGAGGATAAATCTAGCTTGTTAAGACTTCTACAATGTAAGAGGAAGAGCATAACTTGTAATCACAAGAATGGGTAGGAGAAGAAAGAGATAAAGCTCATTTTATTAGTGGTTCAAATACCATACTTTTAGCTTTTATTGAGGGTTACATTTTTAGTATATCCCTGAAAAAGTACTATAAAAGGATAAGCCTGATAAAGGGAAGCAGGTTAACTCCTCTGATCAAAGTTACAGACTGGTGTCAGGCTCCCTTTTTGGCAGCATTTGTTCCTCAGACAGCTTCATAGCAACCGTTTACCCATTAACTCTTTTCCAACCAATTTTCACACATTAAATTTTAACTTTGCAATATAATAATGCAAATTTCAGCATCAATATTAACAACCATTTTACTTAATTGAATTGTCTGGCTAATGTGCTTATTCCATAAAAAAAGAACTGCCTCTCACATGTTTCCCATACCAAAAGCCTTAAGTATCCCTTTCCAAAGTTATTTAATTTGTATTATGTTAGTGCCAAAGGGTTCCATCAGAATCAGTGCCCCAGAGTACTAGATGCTGTACCCCTTCAGTGCTCCTTCCCCATGTATGGCATCATTTGATTGGATGCTTTTAGTTCAACCAGAACCATTTTATTTTCATCACACTGGCCGCTCAAATGTGTTTAGTCTATGAATCTTAATTGACATTTGCAGGAACTTTAGTATTTTTCCTCCCTCTCCTGGGAATTCTTTCCCAGACAATAATATAATGTATTGAGACATTTGGTACCAGCTAAGAGTGGTTATATATTTCTACTGATGTAGACATTGTATTCATGCACTATTTGTTATGTCTTTCAAAAGAACACATCATCAGTTCACTTAATATAGACAATGTGCTGTTGAGAAAATAAAGTGAGAAATTTGACAATTAAGGGATTTCTAAGGTGTAGCTTTTTACCTTTATGGATGATCTCTCACCTTTCCTGTATCCATACTGCTGCAATCAGCAGAGTAGCAACTCACAGCACTGCTTCAAACACTCTAATCACCTACAGGGGAGTCACATCTTACGCAGGGGTTATGTTCTAAAGTCAGCACGTAAGGCAAAAATCGTGTATAGTCAAGCTCTGAGTAGAATGGTGGGCGGAATTGCCCGCATACAGGTACAGTATTTACATTGTTATTTTTCTCTCTTTTTTTTGCCGAGCACGTATAGTTGAATTTGCGTAATTTAAATGCGCGTATGATGCGACTCCACTGTACTCTGTATTTTTAGTTTCAAGATGCTTTCTTTTTTTTACAAATCAAAACGCTCCAGCTTGTGTCACTAAATCTTACAATTAAAATCTTTAAAATGGTATGTGCCTTTATCCAATTTATTCAGTTAACTAAGTTTTAACAACACTTCCATGTACCTATTTGGGTACAGAACCAACAGTTATCTATGCAGTTGCTTTAAACAGAAGAGAGACTAAAATTAATCCAATATTACCAAAATTCCTAAAGTCAAGATCTCCCAGGCTAACTGCCATGTTACACTTCGTTTCATAGCATACACAGCATTAGTTTACATTTAACAAAACAGAAGATACTATACATTTGTAGTTTGTCTGTGTATACTACAGGAGAAAACTTCTTGAATATTTAGTTTTGCATCCCTAACAAGAAAGAAAAAGGGGAATCACCTTGAAATTCCCTTAGTTTTAGTTTATTTTAATAAAGTAAATATCCAGTACTCTTTACAACCTCTTCAGACTTCTCCAGTGGAGTCCAGGCTTCTGAAAAGTTGCCAAAAGCTCCTTAAGCCTGGAGCCAAGCTGTTTGGCTGCACTTTCGAACCCCAGCATCCCTTGCTCTGTGGCTATTATGTCTCTTCAGCTTACAATTTCTTCCTGTTTCAAGAGATGAACTTGTAGATTCAGCTAACCAAATAACTGTGAAGTTAATTACCGATGAATGCATCTCTCATCTGAGTAATTCAGCTTAATAGAATTTTCTTATTCCACTCTACCCTTACATGTGGATCAGAAAAGGGATGATGTTCCACAAAGAAACTAACATATCCTAATTTAGATCGAGATGAAGGCTCACTTCTACTAAAATGCCTATAAGGATTCAGCCAATTATCCACAGCTAGGAAGAGGGGTAGATGGGGATGGTTGGCAATAATTTAATCTGCTAATTAAAAGAACAAATACATACTATTTCAATATACATTAACTGCATTTCTCTTCCCCATTCTTGTAGAGCACTTCTCTTTTTAGATTATAAACTTTTTAAGGAATGGACAATATCTTTGTAAAAGTTTGTACATGTCCTACCACTTGACACTTCTGAAATGCAAAATGTTTAATAAAAATTGCATATGCTCAGGTCTGCCACTGAACATTCACAACTGATTCCTCACTCCCATAAGCACTATACAGCATGCACCACTCAGCTTCATCATTAGTATAGATCCAATATTTTAATGACTCTCCAACATCTCTCCTTAGAAAGGATTTCTTCCATTTTCTTCTAAACAGAGAAAGAAAGCTACTATAAGGAGTCACATGTGACCTAGAAAGGACACAGAAGAGGCTGAAGAGTGATGGGAAAAAAGTTGAGTGTTGCTATATACACAGTGACGTGTGCATTAGATAATTTGCATTGAGTCTTTCTGCTTCCTCAGAAGCTAAGCTTTACAGTGAGTCATTCTGTAGGATGATCAGAGAGGAAATAAAATAAATGAGGTGAAATTATATTTTGTTTCAGTAACATCTATTTCCGTGCTCAAATGCCATTTTCTCTACTCTTAAAAATATACATTACATTGTTTTTCAGTCTCCTTATTTACTGATGTATAATCTGCCAGTCAAAAGATCAACAATACATATTACAATGGCCTGATAATGCCACAATCATAACAATGCAAATCCTGATAATTTTTCTGGATTATTTTAATAAAAATTTCTGCTCCTGAAAAGATACTAGTACTGATGCTCCGTAGCCACAAACAGGTACAGTATGGGCAACAACTATGCAAACTTCCCCATGTGGCCCTGCTAACAAGCCTCAACCCTAACCTTCAGGGACTATTTGTAAGATGCACACAGTACCTTTTCCATGCTTCTTCAAATCATCAACACCTCTGGAAAACTGTCTGAAAGGGAAAAACTAGTGATCGTAGTTTCTTCACTTTAGGCATTTTAGAATCCAAGTGAGACAACGAGGCACTGATTTCATGTAGTCTACCAGCCACCCAGAGATCAAAGTCTCTCTGTTCCACTACTGAACCTGCAAGACATCCAGTCCCCTTTAGTTCAGTATTTCAAATTACACTGAACTTATCTATTTTGTGTTATCATTAGAAAGTAAATTTTCCATGTTAGTATAGGTTCATGTCTATTATTTGTAAACCACACATAGTACTCAACATCAAATTCAGTGATAGTTACACAACGTCATAACACTGCTTTTTCAAGCCCGGAGTTGTTTCAATTATTCCAGGCAAGTTATTTTGCCAATGACTTCAGATACAATAATGGAACTTTTGTTCAGCATACATAGTTCCTAGGCAGCATACCTCAAACACTGCGGGTAGGTGGCAACTGAAGTCTGAAGTCTCAGATATCAAATGCTCTTTTGTTTTCACAAACAGTAGTGAAGTTCTGAGTAGTCATTACTGCAAATTAAAAGGCATGTTGATATAGCCATTCCCACTGGACAGAAAGCAATTTAAAGTAACTTGAGTACCATCGTAATATGCACAACATAAGAAACTTGGACAGAACTGCAGAGCAAAACAAAATTGGTCCCATACTGCTGCTTTATGACCCTGCTGTATTCACAGGTTGGTCAGCCAGCACAAATAAACTCCAGCTTGTACAACACGTGGCAGTTTGTCTAGAGTGGAGCAAGCAACAGAGCGCACATCACACCAGTTGTCCATATTCTCCATTCATTTTGTTGTTCAGTTCAATTCAAGGTGCTGGTACTAATAATCAATGATTTTGGACCAGAATACCTCAGAGGCCACCAATTAAGACAGTTGCACTGAGTGTGGGCAGAGAAAAAGTGTCCAAAGTAAAACTTTCATGAACTGCAGGAACAGCATTTCTGATGTTGGGTCCTAGACTGTAGAACACTAGGAGAGCTCAAAATGACACTGTCTGTACATTTTCAGAGCCCAGTATGAAATCTACCTTTCCACCAAAGCCTTTGAAGAACATTGAGAGGTGGGAAGAAAGAAAACTCAAGTCTGAACAGCTGAATGGCAAAAAACAGTACACGGTTAATTTTTATGATTGTTGTATAATAAAATTCACACCCAGTTACTGTATAGCAGGGGTTCACAAACTTGGTTCGTGGCTTGTTCAGGGTAAGCCCCTGGCGGGCCATGAGACACTTTCTTTACCTGAGCATCCGCAGGTACGGCCACTCACAGCTCCCAGTGGCTGCGGTTTGCCATTCCCAGCCAATGGGATCTGCGGGAAGAAATGGCCCAACCCGCACCAGTTCCCATAGTTCCCATTGGCTAGGAACAGTGAACCGCAGCCACTGGGAGCTGCGAGCGGCTGTATCTGCGGACGCTCAGGTAAACAAAGTGTCTCACAGCCTGCCAGGGGCTTAGCCTGAACAAGCCACGAACCAAGTTTGAGAACCCAGCTGTATAGTAACTGTCAATCTATAACCAACAGACAAAAGTAAAAGATTAGATACTGACTGATCTTAAAGATCATTTTTGAAGTAGTCCATATACAACATACAAAAAACAAAAACAGTACAAAAACGCTGGTTATGCTTCACAGTTTATCTTTAACCAATGACAAAATGACAGAATTAAAGACAACTGTTAAATCAGTTTGCTTGGTTTACTCACATTGAAGTTTTGTAACAAGTTTCATTCTTTATTTCTAAAGAAAATTTAAATTCCAAAGTTTGGTAATACCTGTTTTAAGACATTTAATCAAATCTCCAAGGGGCTTAGAGTCCCAAACTTTTCATAGTGAAAACTATATCTTAACAGAAATATGGGTCTTGGACTACCTTCCCTCATGTACATGGACAATGATCGCAAAAGGGTGGGGAATCAATCTTGTAGCAGCTACAGCAGTTGCTTCCATGGAAGTAACTACAAAAGCATTTACTTACATTCAGCTCTCTTTAATGCAATAAGTATTTTGACTTTAAGAGATTAGCCAGAATCTCCTTTTGCTCTTCATTTCATCTCTCCCCAAATCCCATCTTCCTGACTTTTGTCCTCAAGTCTACATGTGCAGGGAATAATGGGATGGTCTTCACACCACTTGTCACCTTGCATATTGGACAGCACTGGTCTAGGATTCTGATCAGATTTAGTACACCACCACCTACAAGACTGTTCTTCCACATGTACAAACAGCAACCTATGGTGAAAACTGTAGCGATTCCCACAATTCAGTAGTTACTAATGAGAATGAGTAGCATAAAAAATTTAAATAAACCCACTTTCAGTTTTTTACATGTCTCATCACTGAGCTTTATGGAATGGGAATGAAGTAAAAAACCATCAATTTCTTCAGCAAATAATAAATCCTGATCACTTTAATTTTTCATTTGCCAGACTGAATTTAAATGTGCAGCAGACACTCTGAACATTAATCTGTAAGAAATCAGGAAACCATGCTGTACTTTAAACAAGCAACTTCTACATCGGGTGTAAATATGCACATTCTTGAAATGAATAAATGATTTTTCCAGGTATTTAGCTCTTACTCAACTTATTTGTTTCCCAAGCAATCATGCAACTTAGATTTCCTCCTATTTAAGATTTTTCTAAAAAGTCTGTCACTATAGTATTTAAGTGCTGAGGAGAGAATTTTCTTAGGAAAAGACCAGAAGGGACCATTAAGATCATCTAGTCTAACCCCCAGCATAACACAAACAGAACTTCATATCATAATTCATGAATCAAATTTACAACAGACTGAGAGCATATTTTGTAGAAATTCATCTAATACGGATTTCAAGTGATGAAGAATCCACCAGATCCTTTGACAAATTCCAATAGTTAATAACACTGTTTAAAAAAAATGCACCTTATTGTATTAAATGGCTCACGTTGGTTTCCAGCCATTAATTCTCATTATATCTTAGGGCTACATTAAAGAGTCCTCTACTACCAAAAATTTTCTCCCCATTTAGTGAACTAATCTCTTCTTAACCTTTCCTCTGATTAAAGAAAATCTAGATTGTCTCAATATATGGCAGGTTTCCAGAGATCTCTGTTCTATAAGGGGTCTTATACCATCTTCATATCCATAGTATTCAAGCACCTTCCATAAACATCTGTCATGTGTGGTTTGTTCCCTCATCTTGCTAAGGGGAGAAGGGAGTGCAGCAGTATAGCATTTTGGTAGAAGGTTTTTTATGCTATCAGTTTTTTGTTTATTTTTAAAATATGTACCTGCTGCTATGTGTCTCTATGAGAGACCGCAAGCTTAAAGAAGGGTATCTTTCACTTACAGCAGAAGTGGAGAGGTGTATAACAGCCTCTTTCCTCTGGACTTGGGTCCAGTTTCAGACCAGTCCCTTAGAAACTGCTGCCTCCAGCACACTAGCTTTACCTTTAAAGTAGAAAGTATTATTGTGCCCACAGCCTTGTCTACACTACTGCGGTAAATCAACATAAGTTACGCTACGTTACGCTATGTTTACAACGTAGCTAGAGTCGACATAGCTTAGGCTGACTTACTTCTGTGTCTTCACTGTGCTGCACTGAGGGGGGACGCTCTCCCGTCGACTTACCTTAATCTTCTCGTTTCAGTGGAGTACCAGAGTCGACCAGAGAGTGCTCTGTGGTCGATTTAGTGGGTCTTCACTAGACCCGCTAAATCGACCCCTGCTGCATTGATCGCAGCAGCGTCGATCCGCTGTAAGTGTAGACGTGGCCCGAGATGTCATCGTTGTCATCCCTGAGTTTCAAGCAATCTGATCTACCCTAGGTCAGGCCATGGAGTGCAGAGTAGAGTAAAACTGACTTCTTTAAAAGTAAAGGTTATTATTTTTATTTTAAATTAGTTTCTTTAAGTTTTTCTTTTTAAAAAGAACCCTTTTTAAAATTAAATTTGAAATTATGACAATTTATGTTAAGGCCTAAGCTTACTATAATTTATTAAAATAATTTCAATGAATGAAAACATGCTGCACCAAGGAGCCCTCAAATTTTAATGTGTGCTGCTTTTTTAAATAAAGGGTGCTGCTTTTTTAACTGTACATAGAATCAGGGGGAAAATATCTGACTTTTGAGGTCAACTCAAGCTTTACAAGTATGTCACAGTGTCACATGCTACATTAAGTATCTATATTATTTTCAGTCTTCATTTTTCTTTCCCCCAATGTAAGTACTTTCAGTTTGTGCTGTGCAGAAAACTTTTGCCTCATTTGCTTTTGGTTCGCTTTAGCTAGCAATTGTACAGAAGGGTTTCTTAATTTGGACCAGTTAATTCAAAGTGGAGAAACCAGTTTACTGCTTTTTCAACAGCTAAGTTTGTTTTCCTCTTGAAGTCTATGAATAAAAACCAGGTGGGAGAGGACGAGATCTAAACATGCGAAAGCATGAATGACAACGGGAATTAGGCACCTAATTTGCTTAGGTACTTTTGAAAATCCCACTAGGTATATCTGCATCTTTAGGCACCTACCTACCTTTGAAAATGCAGCCCATGGTGACCAGAAACAATCAATTCACTAACTGCATTTAATACATCCTTTGTTTAATAAATCAGTTTTAAATGCAAAACAGGTTTTGCTAAAATTCTTATGCATCCAGCACATTTAATGTAGTTTTATTTAACTAATAAGAATCTTTAAATGTTGGTTTTGTGTATTTAACCGGAATTCAATTTCCATCCACATGCACCTTGACATAAATCATGAGTAAAAAATTATCTAGTAAGAAATGCATCATTCACTGTTTTCTAACAGAAAGCATGTAAAAAATTACAAGTGAGAATAAGTATATGTTCAGTTATATAATTGCTTAATTAAATGCGCAGAGGGTAATTAAATGTACCCTCTTGGTTAGCAATTAGTAGTATCAAATTTAGTTTAAAAGCCGTATTTGGTCGCAAATAAACAAGTTTTAATAGTTATACCAACCCGAGAGGAGGTGCATTCTCATTTTAGGAAAGTAACCAAAAAGTGAAAAAGCAAAATAAGATTAAAATCAAGGTTTCCTGCTTTCCGCTTTAAATCGTTAAAATCAGTTCTTTAAATACCTGATTTAAATCAGTGCACTCTCACTGCATGCATTGAAGAGAAAGACTGAGACCTTGAACTTGACTTAGTCTATGGCAGGGATCTCAAACTCAAATCACCACGAGGGCCACATGAGAACTAGTAAATTGGCCCGAGGGCCGCATCACTGAATATGATATAAAAGTATAGTAAAAAATGAAGAGTAATACATTGACTTTTAATAGAATACTATATTAACTTTTTAAAAATTGTAATGCAAAGAGGGGTTTTAATAAAATATAAACACTCAGTAATGTTTGGAGCTTGGCTGCCAGTGGAGTTGGCGCCTATGGCGGGCCGCAGGAAATAACTCCGCGGGCCGCATGTGGCCCACGGGCCGCGTGTTTGAGACCCCTGGTCTATGGGAAGCCAGTGCAGAAAGTGGAGGACAGGTTTAACAGGCTCACACTAGCTTGTGTTGCTGAGAAGATGCAATGCAACTTTCTATACTACCTGACATTTCCTAAAGTCTAATGGCTTTATGCCCATGTATACCATCCTGCTGTAGTCCAAAACCACAAGCTTCAAGACATTTTTGTAGTTCTCTGAATCCTATCTAGATTTTTCAACATTCTTGTTGAAGTGTGGACACAGTATTCCTAAAAAGATCTCTTAAACGCTGCATATAGATGTATACCATTTATACATCCAAGGATTACAACAAACATCTTTGCAACATCTGCATTGACCTAGCATAGTGCAACTTTATCAGAGGCTAATGGTCAGAGAGCATTTCCAATGTAGTCTGATCACAAACTGTCAATACCCTTGCAGACATCTTTGTAAAAGGGTTGACTGCATCTATTGAACAGGAAGTATAAGCTGGGTGTGCTTAGCATATGGTTGACAGCAGAGCCTGGGATGCCTTACAAACTCAGTCTCATGTATATTGTCAAGAGGAGATGGCAACAAAATAGATCCCTGTGGTGCTGCATATACAAGGACCTTCAGGGGAATAGGAATAGCCTCAATCACCACATTCTGGGTCCTGTTTGAGAGTACTGACTGATGCCTTTGTATGGATGTGCCATCTACTCAAATGCTGTCACAAAATCAAGTTAACAGCAGTTTACGACTTAGTGTTAAAAGCTGCAGAAGTGAAGCAGTAAGAGCACTGACTGGCCAATACCCATGGGACCATCTCCATATCAAGAACCAAACTAGAGACTGACTGCAAAGAACCCACATAGTGAATTCTAAATGGTGTGGGACTTTGGATGTCAATCTATAATTATTAGGGCTGTGAAGCAATTAATCATGCGATTAAAAAAATTTAATCGCGCTTAATCTTACTGTTAAACAATAATAGAATACCATTTATTGAAATATTTTTGGATGTTTTCTAGTTCTTAAAATATAGTGATTTCAATTAACAGAATGCAAAGTATACAGTGTTCACTTTATATTCTTTTTATTACAAATATCTGCACTGTAAAAAACTGTATATTTCAATACACCTAAAACAAGCACTATAGGGCAACCTCTTTTTCATGAAAGTTGAACTTACAAATGTAGAATTATGTACAAAAAATAACTGTATTCAAAAATAAAAATGTAAAAACTTTAGAACCTACAAGTCCACTCAGTCCTAGTTCAGCCAATCGCTCAGACAAACAAGTTTGGTTACAATTTCCAGGAGATAATGCTGCCCACATCTTGTTTACAATGTCACCTGAAAGTGAGAACAGGCATTCGCATAGCACTGTTGTAGCCAGAATCGCAAGAAATTCACGTGCCAGACGCGCTAAAGATTCATATGTCTCTTCATGCTTCAACCACCATTCCAGAATATATACATCCATGCTGATGATGGGTTCTGCTTGATAACGATCCAAAGCAGAGCGGACTGACACATGTTCATTTTCATCTGAGTCAGATGCCAGCAGCAGAAGATCGATTTTCTTTTTTGGTAGTTCTGGTTCTGTAGTTTCCGCATCAGAATGTTGTTCTTTTAAGACATCCGAAAACATTCTCCACTCTCAGCCCTCTCAGATTTTGGAAGGCACTTCATATTCTTAAACCTTGGGTTGAGTGCTGTATCTATCCTTTGAAATCTCACATTGGTACCTTCTTTGCATTTTGTTAAATCTGCTGTGAAAGTGTTCTTAAAACGAACATGAGCTGGGTCATTATCTGAGACTACTATAACATGAAATATATGGCAGAATGTGAGTAAAACCGAATAGGAGACATACAGTTCTCCCACAAGGAGTTCAGTCACAAATTTAATTAACACTTTTTTTTTTAAACGAGCATCATCAGCACGGAAGCATGTCCTCTGGAATGGTAGCCGAAGCATGAAGGGGCATATGAATGTTTAGCAGATCTGGCACGTAAATACCTTGCAACGCCGGCTAAAAAAATGCCATGTGAACACCTGTTCTCACTTTCAGGTGACCTTGTAAATAAGAAGCTGTCAGCACTATATCCCATAAAAGTAAACACACTTGTTTGTCTTAGCAGTTGGCTGAACAAGAAGTAGGACTGAGTGCACTTATAGGCTCTAAAGTTTTATGTTGTTTTGTTTTTGAGTGCAGTTATGTAACCAAAAAAAAATCTACATTTGTAAATTACACTTTCATGATAAAGAGCTTGCACTACAGTACTTGTATGAGGTGAACTGAAAAATACTATTTTTGTTTATCATTTTTACAGTGCATATATTTGTAATAAAAATAATATAAAGTGAGCACTGTACACTTTGTATTCTATGTTGTAATAGAAATCAATATATCTGAAATATTTAATACATTCAATTGGTATTCTTAACAGTACAATTAATTGTGATTAATTTTTTTTAATTGCAGTTAAATTTTTTTTAGTTAAATTGCAAGAGTTAACTATGATTAATCGACAGCACTAATAATTATATGTTCTATCAAAGGAAAACTAAAGACTGAGTGGAAGCAGGAGAGGCTGCCGGTATCACATGTTGGTTTCTTGAGGACTCAGCAAGCTAGTAGTGCCTTCTTCCAAGCAGGATGATTAGTTGCCTTGTCTGAAGGAGATATATGAATCTTAGACACAGTATTCTGCCATTTTCTTTTCAGACAATCAATACCATTAAACAGAAACATTTTTCCCATTATGTACATTTGTAATCACTATCAGGTAACTTCTCATGCCTTAGTGTTGGCGGTGTTGATGCCCTGAATTTTAAAAAAACAATTTCTTCAGCTTCTTCTCTTGCAGAATCTACTCGTTGATCTGCAAGTGTAAACCTGTCTGGAGGAATAAATTCAAGGCGAGGTGCTTCAAGCATTTCTTAAACATTGCTCCATTTTGTGCTACGCTGAAGATAATGTTATCATGAAAAAAGGTAACAACCTTATTCAAGTCTCAGCTTTTTAATGGCAAAAAATCACTCATTGAAAGAAACAGAGCTTCTGAACAAAGCCAAGGATAAAGAGCAGTTGGAAGGCCTGGAACCAGGACTTAATTGATCATTAAGGCTGTGTTTTGATGATGGCATTCAAAAATGTCTTGCCTTGTGATGGGGCAGTTGCCCCTCACTTGTATGTAAGGGGTTAAAATCACCCTGGGGAGGCTGCACGGGAGGCAGCCAATAAGGAAAAGGCTTGTAGTGCCAGCCAATTAAAGGAAGGTTTATTGGAGGAGCCAATCAGGCCAGGCTGGCCCATATAAGAAGGGGCTACTGAGCAAAGCAAGGGCAGTTACTTCCTGGAGTTCGAGGGAGAAGGACTGACTGCTTAAAGGGCTGGTGTTCAACGGACAGAGCAGTGCTGGGCAGGGTCAGCAGAGTATGAGCAAGCTCCAGACTGACGGTGGCCAAACTGAGGCCCTGATACAAGGGCAGGAGGCGGCTGTGGGGAAGTGGCCCAGCAAAGGAGACGGCAGAGTTGGAAGAGGGGCAGTACATGGCTGCTAGCTATAGGGTCCTTGGGTCGGTGCCCCGAGTAGCAGGCAGGCCCAGGCTCCCCCCCGCCACTGAGGGGAGTGGCCAGTGCATGGACTGCTACCTGCCACTGAGATGAGTGGCTAGAATTTTTTTTTTTTTTTTAAATGGAGATATGCCAATCTCCTAGAACTGGAAAGACCCTGAAAGGTCATCGAGTCCAGTCCCCTGCCTACACTAGCAGGACCAAGTACTGTCCCCTGACAGATTTTTTTTTCTCCCCCCAGATCCCTAAATGGCCCCCTCAAGGATTGAACTCACAACCCTGGGTTTAGCAGGCCAATGCTCAAACCACTGAGCTAGCCCTCCCCCCCCAACCTGGACTGCAGATTGCCACTGAGGCAAGTGGTTGGACTGAAGACTGGTGGTCCCCTGGAAGGGGGAAAGAACCAAGTGGGGCAAAGCCAAAGGGCTTTGTCCAGAAGAGGACGACACAGTCCGGGGAACGACGCAGGTCCTGGATGTGGAGACAGGAGTGACGACGGACATGACACCACCTGAGGAGTGCGCACTGACAACCTCGAGCTAATTCCCAGGACGGTCAGCAGGAGGTGCCGCAGTGGTGAATTGAACCCTGTCACACACTTGTAGAACCAAATTCTGTACTCTGCTCTTTTACCTCAATAGACTGGGAATATTATTAGTGATACTACAAGAATAATCAGTAGGTGAAAATGGATAATACATTTATAGTTTTGTCATAAAAAAATAGTTTTTCAGTGTTAGAAAACAAATGTCTGAATTATTACTAATTCAGAAAAAGTTGCAGGCATATTCCCTCCTCTACACTTAAACTTGTAAAAGGAAAAACCTTGTTGCAGAATAGACCACAATAAGTTGACAGAACAAAGAGTAACTATCTCAAGTTGCAGTGGGGGAGGTTTAGGTTGGATTAGGAAAAACTTTTTCACTAGGAGGGTGGTGAAGCACTGAAATGGGTTACCCAGGGAGGTGGTGGAATCTTCTTCCTTGGAGGTTTTTAAGGTCAGGCATGACAAAGCCCTGGCTGGGATGATTTACTAGGGGATTGGCCCTGCTTTGAGCAGGGGGTTGGACTTTGACCTCCTGAGGTCCCTTCCAACCCTGATATTCTATGATTCTAAGTTAGTATTGAATAATAGTTATTTTGCTATCAGTGTTACTAAAAAACTTCCTTACTTGTCAAATGTTTATTATATGAACTTCCTCCATGGTTGCAAAACTGAAACTAATTTACCATGGTATGGATTTTTAACTCCATACCATCAGAATGTATAGTATTGCCAGCAGGCACTTGTGTAGAAATCAACCCAATGTCCAGCCAAAGTGTCAATTTAATTTTAGAAGACAATGAAAGCTAAAATTATGAAGTTTATATTGCCAGAGTAAATATATTTAATACCATTAGAATTCACTTAGTTAAATGACTGCAGACTTCTGATATTAGTTTCAAGGAAAATATAATTGATTTTGAAAAAGTCACAAAAACTTTTCAGTGAATGTATCTTTTTTCTACAATATAAGAGAACAAATAAAACAAACTTCAGCAAAGCAAGACTTAAATACGGAAATTAATTCCTGACACGAAAATAGAAGCCTATTTTCCAAAATTGAAAAAGATGAAGAAACTTGCACAAGACAGACTTACTTCCAAATACTCTTCCACTTTGTCAAAACAAATCAGTTTAAAATCCATTGTCATAATTCTTCTGTCCTGCCAAACATGGCATCTACTGTAGAGAGCAAATAAAAAGCCAGATCAAGTAGCTGACCAAAAATTCATTTAATAGTATTTCTTGTTTTATCAACTGCCAAATGGCAAATTTCTGCTAACCTCAAAGGGAGCTTTGCAGACACCCATAAAGACAAGACTTGGTCCTCATTATTTTAGCTTGAATAATCCCATTCAATAAACTCTCATCATACAGAAGTCTAGCAATATGACAATCACATGAATTTCAGCTGAGATGACCTAAACTGCCATAACAAAATACAGCAGAACCTCAGGGTTATGAATGCCTCTGGAACTGAGGTTGCTCGTAACTGAAATGTTCGTAACTCTGAACAAAATATTTTGGTTTTTTCAAAAGTTTACAAATGAACGTTGACTCAATGCTGCTTTTAACCATCATAATTTAAATGAAACAAGCACAGAAACAGTTTCCTTCGTCAATTTTTAAAAAAAAGCTCTCTTTTTTTTTTAGTAGTTTACATTTAACACAGTATTGTACTGTATTTGCTTTATTTTTGTTTCTGTGGCTGCCTGATTGTGTACTTCCCTTTCCAAACGAGCTGTGTGGTAAAGTTTCACGCCCTGTACAATGTAATTAAATTGAGCTAAGCAGCAGATCGGACACCACTAGATCAATGCAAGTACACTTCTATGACTTAAAAATCCACTTCTTCAAGAGGTGGTAGCTATTACATCAACAGAAGAACGTTTCCATCCCTGTAATAAGTGTCTACCCTACAGAGGTGCATCTGTGGTGTTAATGTAGACATATCCATAGGCTGCATCAGTTTCACAAAGAAACAGGGAAAGAAAGACAACAGGAAAGTGCTGAAACAAAAATGGGCTGGGAGATTCAGGAGCAGACCTATTACCTGAAGCTACTTTTAAATAGACTGGATTTCAAGTTGACAGTATCCTTTAAAGTAGATAATAGCTCTATGGCTTCAGCTTGCTAGAGTAGGCAGAGAGAAGTTACCACATATTCATTACAATTAGAAATGCTAAAAATAGGAGGATAAACACAAAAAGGGATTTTAAGGGCAGAATATACTTAAACAAAATATTCTTAATATACTATCTACCCAGGGCTCTCACAAACTGCAACTTCCTTTATCTGAAACACAGTAATAGAAACTCATACCAACGTTTTGTGACTGGAGGTCAGGGGAGAGCAGCAGGACAACTGCAGAAGCCTTCCGTACAACTTTTCAGCCAGTACAATAGATTGGGTTTCAAACCAAATTCACTCAGCACCAACTACTTACAACATTATGGTCCACTTGACAAAAGGAGCTGCAAAACCCACTGCAAGTTAGCAGCGAGTTAAGCAGAGTTTTTACTCCAACCAACATTTTAACCTACATTTGGTATGTGGAAGTTCATTCACAGTGAAGTGAAACTACTATAAAGGACGCGATTAAAGACACTCCCAACTTCAGAAGAGTTTATGCAATACACCCTCCATACAAACTGGATTTTCCCCATGCACAGGATTATTTAATTACTTGCATGCGGTGAGCCATTAACCAATGTTACTACCAATGAAACCTTCTAGGACATCGGAACAAAGTAAATTCAAATTCTTTCCGGTTAGCGCCTCTGTGTCCCTCCCAAAGTCAACTTTTAAGAGCAAGAGGCATAGACAGTTGCCCCGACTGACAATTTGCTGTTCTGATGGAGAGAAGGAAGGCGGCTACTACCCTGGCTCGAAGTAGGGACCTCAGGCTGCAGCCCATGGAAACACTATGAACGAAGTAAGGCTGGAAACCTCCGCGCTACAGGGCTGCCCCGCACAGGGGGAGAACGGATCGGCCAGTGGCACAAGGAGCCTCGCGGTCCCGCCGCCCTAGCACGGTGTCACCGCCGGAGTCATGGCAGCCAGTGCGGCGTCCCCGGGGGCGGGAGACGCGGTGCGGTGCGAGCCCCCGGCCAGCGGGCACCATCCCTCACCCGCCTTTGAGAAACGGGCCCGGCGGCGGCCAGGATCTCACCCACCTGCCCCGCACTCACCGCGCTGCCGCCGCCCGGTTTCAGGCCGATCCTCTTCACCAGCATGACGCAGATGCCCCGCTTCTCGCCGCCTTCCCCCGCTGCTGCTGGCGCTGCTGCTGGCGCCTCCGCCTCCCCGGCCGGGGCTGGCGGCGGCTCCGGCTCGGGGCTCATTTCGCTCCCATCCTCCCGGTGCAGCCGGGACGGCAGAGCGGCGGGATCCGGGCAGGCTCGGGGCGTCCTCCCGCCGGCACCTTCATCTGCAGCCGCCGAGCTCCCGCTAAGCCGCGGCGCGGGAGGGGCAGCGCTCCCCGGCCACAGTGACCGCCACCACCACGTGACTACCGCCGCTTCGCTCCGAGCCTCCCCCCGGAAACTACGTCACGGACCCGCTCCGCAGCGCTTCCGGCCTGCGGCAGAGGAGGGCGGGGCCGGAGCGGGTCTGGTGGGTGGGTCCTCGCACCGATCCATCCCCACCGCGAGAGAGCCGCCCGGTCACGTGATGCCGGCGCCTTTTCCTCTCCCCCGCCCCTCCGCCTTATGGTTAGTGTTTAACCCTCGCGTTGCCATAGAGATGGGCGCCCAGCCAGGTCCGCGCCGAGCAGCCTGCTCGCAGCGACACCTGGGCATGGGGAGCATCCATTGCCCAAGGTCACCCAGCCAGCAAGCCGGTGGCGGAGCCAGGAATAGGACCCAGGTCTCCTGAGTCCCAGCCCAGTGCACACCCAGCCATTAGTCAGGGCCCCTTACATTAATGACTGTTAGGCCTGACATCACCAGTCCCTCTGGGCGACTGTTGCATTGCATTGGGATGGCCAGTGGCATGCAATCCTGCCCATTTAATCAATGGATATTTTGCCATTGACTTCCATGGGGCCAGGACTTCACCATCTAGTTCTAAACGTAATGCTAAGCATGTGCCTAAGAGCTTTTCTAGGTCAGGGTGAAAGAACTGAGTACCTTGCAGGATTGAGTCCTACCTCTAAATATGTAAATTTAAAGTTTTTTATAGTGCTTGTAACTGTAGTATCTAAGCACTGCATAAGTAAGTTAGATCTGTGTTGTGATGAAGTTTGTAGTGGACTTCATGAAGTATTCTGCTCTTTGTTTATCCCTTCCAAAGTTTTCCAGGAAGTCCTATTTAGAAAATATAAAATTATCATTCTGGTTACAGTGGGAAAGCTTTATCCCAAATGAGGGCCTCGCGGTGTGTTCTAAAACCTGTGGTTGGACTCTAGATTGGTCTAATCATCTTCTGGCAGCTCATTCCCTTGTTGATCCCTTTCCTCCAAGAACATCTTGTCTCTAGCTTCCATACACTTTGTTCTGGGTTTATTAGCTGCATTATTCTAGAGGACTACAGCACATGGTGGATTTTTGGCTGATTTTTGTTGGCCTTACAAATCTGCACTTTTTGGCAGACTGCCATCTTGTGCTGCAGAATAATAATTATTTTTAAAGTCTCTAACCTTTATGGTTGTGAAGATAACCTTTAAAATATAAACCAATTCAGTGATGGCTGGCTAAGTTTGCAGACAGGGAAGTGTGACTGCTACTGGTTCATTTCAATGCCATGTTAACTCTATAACCTAAGATGATAATTTACATGTCTGCATTGTTAACTATTGTTGCTTATCAAAGTGCACAAGAAAAGCAAAGAAAAGTATTAAGACAATCTATACAATCTTCTGCAAGTGATGTCTTGCTTTAATGTCCCAAGTGGGTGGCGCTTGGGATAGCACCATTTTCCCTCAGCACAGCTGTCTTGGCAGGCCATGGATGGAAATGATATCACTGATTAACTGAACTGGCAAACAACACAGATTGAGACTCGATAGAGGAAGTGAAACAAAGCAGTGATGTACTCAGCTTCTGTATTCAGACCCGGCTCCAGCAAGTTACAATAATCCAGCCTGGACCTGATGAACATGTGGATCACTGTGGCCCAGTCTTCATC
This sequence comes from Macrochelys suwanniensis, assembly GCA_033296515.1. Classification (NCBI taxonomy): domain Eukaryota; kingdom Metazoa; phylum Chordata; order Testudines; family Chelydridae; genus Macrochelys; species Macrochelys suwanniensis. The sequence goes on from CM065780.1 coordinate 48,715,160, forward strand.
CAAAAGGAATGGACAAAGTCTCCTGGCAAAATGAAGTTGGAATTAGAGATCCATCTTTTCTCTTCCACCTTGCAAGAAAAAGAGCAAGGTGAACATGGCAATGGATACATTTTTTCTTCAACAAGGAAAACATACATGCTACCCTCCCCTCATGTATATCTGCTCACCTAGGTCTTAACAAAATTTATGTAATCTGAGTATATAACGCAGGCGGTCTGTGATCTTGGTTGCTTCAACAGGGCAAGAAATATTTATTTCCTTCTCCCAACGCTGCTGAAGGTGCTCATAAAACGAAAATGATCAATTGATGTACATAGCCAGTACTGACTGAATTCATGTATAGCGCCTAACATATTCTGATCCATCACTGGGGCTACCACAATGCAAGTAATAGTAATAGGAAAAGATGTGTATGTTCTTTGGCCTCTCTGCTGGTTGAATTTCAGAAGAATCTCACTGGAGCATGGCCTGGTTGTTAGTTGATGGAATTTAGATAAACATCTAACAGTATAAAATAGGAATGTAAGATAAGCAAAATAGCTATTGTAGATGCATTAAGATTATTATGAGAAACTTTACTTTTGTATTTCCTGACTTGTGATTGTTTTAAAATATAACCTTAATATTATGTGAACATAAGGGAGATTGTATTAGAGGGGTAGCCGTGTTAGTCTGGATCTGTAGAAGCGACAAAGGGTCCTGTGGCACCTTATAGACTAACAGAGGTATTGGAGCATAAGCTTTCATGGGTGAATACCCACTTCATCGGATGCAAGCAGTGGAAATGTCCAGGGGCAGATATAAATGTGCAGGGAAGACTTAGGCTAGAGGTAACGAGGTTAGCTCAATCAGGGAGGGTGAGGCCCTCTTCTAGCAGCTGAGGTGTGAATACCAAGGGAGGAGAAACTGCTTTTGTAGTTGGCTAGCCATTCATAATCTTTGTTTAATCCTGAGTTGATGGTGTCAGATTTGCAAATGAACTGAAGCTCTATTGTTTCTCTTTGGAGTCTGGTCCTGAAGTTTTTTTGCTGCAGGATGGCTACCTGTAAATCTGCTATTGTGTGGCCAGGGAGATTGAAGTGTTCTCCTACAGGCTTTTGTATATTGCCAGTCCTTATATCTGATTTGTGTCCATTTATCCTTTTACGTAAGGACTGTCCAGTTTGGCCGATGTACATAGCAGAGGGGCATTGCTGACACATTATGGCGTATATTACATTGGTGGATGTGCAGGTGAATGAACCGGTGATGGCGTGGCTGATCTGGTTAGGTCCTGTGGTGGTGTCCCTGGTGTAGATATGTGGGCAAAGTTGGCATCGAGGTTTGTTGCATGGATTGGTTCCTGAGTTAGAGTTATTATGGTGCGGTGTGTAGTTGCTGGTGAGAATATGCATCAGGTTGGCGGGCTGTCTGTGAGTGAGGACTGGCCTGCCTCCCAAGGCCTGTGAAAGTGAGCGGTCGTTGTCCAGGATGGGTTGTCCAGGATGGGTTGTAGATCACCGATGGAGAGGTTTTAGCTGAGGACTGTAAGTGATGGCCAGTGGAGTCCTGTTGGTTTCTGTCTTCGGCTTGTCTTGCAGCAAGAGGCTTCTGGGTACACATCTGGCCCTGTTGATCTGTTTCCTTATTTCCTCATGCGGGTATCGTAGTTTTGAGAATGCTTGGTGAAGATCTTGTAGGTGTTGATCTCTGTCTGAGGGGTTGGAGCAAATACGGTTGTACCTCAGCGCTTGGCTGTAGACAATGGATCGTGTGGTGTGTCCGGGATGGAAGCTGGAGGCATGTAGGTAGGCATAGCGGTCGGTGGGTTTTCAGTATAGGGTGGTGTTAATGTGACCATTGCTTACTTGCACCGTGGTGTCTAGGAAGTGGACTTCCCGTGTAGACTGGTCCAGGCTGAGGTTGATGGTGGGGTGGAAGCTGTTGAAATCGTGGTGGAATTCTTCCAGAGTTTCTTTCCCATGGGTCCAGATGACGAAGATGTCATCGATGTAGCGTAGATAGAGAAGGGGCGTGAGTGGACGAGAGCTGAGGAAGCGTTGTTCCAGGTCGGCCATAAAAATGTTGACATATTGTGGGGCCATGCGGGTGCCCATAGCGGTGCCACTGGTCTGGAGGTATATATTGTCAGCAAATTTGAAATAATTGTGTGTGAGGATGAAATCACAGAGTTCAGCAACCAGTTGTGCTGTGGCATCATCAGGGATACTGTTCCTGATAGCTTGTATTCCATCTGTGTGTGGGATGTTAGTGTAGAGAGCCTCTACATCCATGGTGGCTAGGATGGTGTGTTCTGGAAGATTACCATTGCATTGTAATTTTCTCAGGAAATCAGTGGTGTCACGGAGATAGCTGGGAGTGCTGGTGGCATAGGGTCTGAGTAGAGAGTCCACATATCCAGACAGTTCTTCAGTGAGAGTGCCAATGCCCAAGATGATGGGGCGTCCAGGATTCCCAGGTTTGTGGATCTTGGGTAGTAGGTAGAATAACCCCGGTCGGGGCTCTAAGGGTATGTTGATTTGTTCCTGTGTTAGTGTAGGGAATGTCCTGAGTAGATGGTGCAGTTTCTTAGTGTATTCCTCAGTGGGATCTGAGGAGAGTGGCCTGTAGAATTTGGTATTGGAGAGTTGTCTGGCAGCCTCCTTTTGGTAGTCAGACCTGTTCATGATGACAACAGCACCTCCTTTATCAGCCTCTTTGATTATAATGTCAGGGTTGTTTCTGAGGCTGTGGACGGCATTGCGTTCTGCACGACTTAGGTTATGAGGCAGGCGGCATTGTTTTTCCACAATTTCTGCCTGTGCACGTCGGCGGAAGCATTCTATGTATAGGTCCAGACTGTCATTTCGACCCTCAGGAGGAGTCCATGTGGAGTTCCTCTTCTTGTGCTGTTGGTGGGAGGGTATCTGTGTATCTGTGTGATGTTCAGTGTTGGGAGGGTTTCTGTGTATCTGTGCAATGTTCAGAGATTGTTTTTGATATTTAAATGCCGAGCCCACTATGGCTGCTACTGCATTCTAAATAATAAATAATGTCATTTCCTTGTTTCTTTTTTGTTTGTTTGTTTGTTTGTTTAAGAATAATGAAAAAATAGATTCATTATCTCACCTAAATTTAGTGAAATTAAATTAAATTGGGGATAAATCACTAGTCTGTTTACATATTTTAAAAAGAAAACCAACTGAAAGTCTTATCTTTCACACAGAGAACTGCAAACAGGTAAAAAAAATGCATGAGAATTAAAACTAACCCCTAAGAGATTATAATGTAGTGATTTTACCAATAATAAGACCCATTGGAAAAATAAATAATTTTATTTAATACCACCTGAGAAATGTCAAAGCTCCATTTTCAGCAAGATACTTAAGCACATGCATTCCGTCTGCAGTCAGTGCATACAACTCTAATTCAGTATGAATTGTGGAAAACAAGAGCAGTATGCAGCCTTAACAATGCAAATTACCTGCATTTCCTGATCTCTAAATACACCTATCATAGCTGAGAGGTCTCTTTACCATTATTGTTATTTATCTAACATGCTTAACATAAGAACGGCCATACTGGGTCAGACCAAAGGTCCATCAAGCCCAGTATCCTGTCCTCTGACAGTGGCCTATGGCAGGTGCCCCAAAGGGAATGAGTAGACAGGTTATCATCAGGTGATCCATGCTCTGTCACCCAATCCCAGCTTCTGGCAAACAGAGGCTAGGGACACCATTCCTGCCCATCCTGGCTAATAGCCATTGATGGACCTATCTTCCATTAATCTATCTAGCTCCCTTTTGAACCCCGTTATAGTATTGGCCTTCACAACACCCTGTGGCAAGTAGTTCTAGAGGTAGACAGTGCATTGCATGAAGAAATACATTCTTGTGTTTGTTTTAAACCTGCTACCTATTAATTTCATTTGGTAGCCCCTTTTCTTGTATTATGAGAAGTAGTAAATAACACTTCCTTATTTACTTTCTCTAAACCATTCATGATTGTATAGACCTCTGCCATATCCCCCCTTAGTCGCCTCTTTTCCAAGCTGAAAAGTCCCAGTCTTATTAATCTCTCTTTATACGGAAGCCATTCTATACCTCTAATCATTTTTGTTGCCCTTTTCTGAACCTTTTCCAATACCAATATATCTTTTTTGAGATTGGGCGACCACATCTGCACATAGTATTCAAGGTGTAGGTGTACCATGGATTTATATAGAGGCAATATGATATTTTCTGTCTTATTATCTATCCCTTTCTTGATGATTCCCAACATTCTGTTTGCTTTTTTGACTGCTGCTGCACATTGAGTGGATGATTTCAGAGAACTATCCACAATGACTCCAAGATCTCTTTCTTGAGTGGTAACAGCTAATTTAGACTCCATAATTGTATACATATAGTTAGGATTATGTTTTCCAATGTGCATTACTTTGCATTTATCAACATTTAATTTCATCTGCCATTTTGTTGCCCAGTCACCCACTTTTGTGAGATCCTTTTGTAGCTCTTCGCATTCTTCCTGGGACTTAACTATCTTGAGCAGTTTTGTATCATCTGCAAATTTTGCCACCTCACTGTTTACCCCTTTTTCCAGATCATTTATGAATATGTTAAATAGGACTGGACCCAAAACAGATCCCTGGGGGATACCTCTATTTACCTCTCTCCATTCTGAAAACTGACCATTTATTCCTACCCTTTGTTTCCTATCTTTTAATCAGTTACCAATCCATGAGAGAACCTTCCCTCTTATCCCATGACTGCTTATTTTGCTTAAGAGCCTTTGGTGAGGGACCTTGTCAAAGGCTTTCTGAAAATCTAAATACATATCCACTGGATCTCCTTTGTCCGCATGCTTATTGACCCCCTCAAAGAATTCTAGTAGATTGGTGAGGCATGATTTCCCTTTACAAAAACCATGTTGACTATTTCCCAACAAATTAAGTTCATCTATATGTCTGACAATTTTGTTCTTTACGATAGTTTTGACCAATTTGCCCGGTACTAAAGTGAGGCTTACTGGCCTGTAGTTACTAGGGTCACCTCTGAAACCCTTTCTAAAAACTGGCATCACATTAGCTATCCTCCAGTCATTTGGTACAGAAGCTGATTTAAATGATAGGTTACAGATGACAGTTAGTAGTCCTGCAATTTCACATTTGAGTTACTTCAGAACTCTTGAGTTTATACCATCAGGTCCTGGAGACTTATTACTGTTTAGTTTATCAATTTGTTCCAAAACCTCCTCTAATGACACCTCAGTTTGGGACAGTTCCTCAGATCTGTCACCCAAAAAGAATGGTTCAGGTTTGGGAATCTCCCTCACATCCTCAACAGTGAAGACCAATGCAAAGCATTCATTTAGTTTCTCCGCAACAATTAATGCCTGGTGTGGTGGCGCATGCCTGTAATCCCAGCTGCTTGGGAGGCTGTGGTTGGCGGATCGCTCAGGAGTTTTAGGCCGCTGTGTGCTATGTCAATCGGGTGTCCGGTGCTACTGACAGCTTGACCAGCGAGTAGTTGGAGGACTGGCTAGAACAACACGTCTAACGTGCTCTCTCTATGAGGGCTGATAGACCGATCAGTGACAGTGGCAACAATTAATCACAGAACTCCCAAATTGCCAGTCTCCTTTATATAGAAAACAATGGAATGGTTGTGAATATTGGAGAATTAATTTCTACTGCAACAATGAAACAAATAGGATTTTATTTTTAATTTTGTGGTCTGGAATGACTTAAGTGAAAATCATAATCACATATCAAAGCAGCAACCAATGTACAGTGCAATTCATTTTCAGTGAACATGGACTGAGTGAAACTGCTTCTAATGTAGTAGAATTAAAGTCCCAAAGTTTCAATGTATTACAATTTCATTTATACTGAAACTCTGTTTACAAGCCCAGATCTTTTCTCTTTTACTCAGGAATTCAAGATTTGGTGGTAGACTAATTTCACTATGACATGTTTCTACTGTTTCATAAAGTACCTCAGACTAATTACTCTAATAATAAACAAATAGCATAGTCTCTGTTAAATTAACCAAATATATAAAAATATCAGCTGCTGACTGCAACTCTGATGGTTCATGAATACAGCATCTCTAAAGTATCTGTTTAACCTGCAATGTGTTTCAGTAACCCGGAAATAATGCTGCATCAGAGAGATAACGTACAGTGTGCACGTCTCTCTGTGTACATTTGTGTCATAGCAACTGCCACCAATGTAAGTAAAGAATGAACTGGAGCTGAATAAATTAGACCAGAGATTAATTTCTGGCAGCATACTGAACCTACAGAAACAGTCATTATCTCCTACACGAGTGCAAGAAACACGCACAACAGGTGAGTGAAATATGGGGTTGTTGATAAGTAGAAGAATAACAAAAGAGGAGTATACTTCTGACTCATTCATTGTCAGTATTTAAACTTTTTCTCATGCCAAGTAGAGTTTTTTAGCTTGGAAAAGCTATCAGAACTACTATGCAGTATATGAAATACCGTTAACAAATATTACATACAACCAATTAAAAAAGAAATACTGGCTACTGGTTTTCTTTTAAATCTGTTCTTTTTAAACACCTGTACAAAATCAAGAACATTCATACATTTTGGAATTTTCTTGCTGACTATATATATTTTTCTGAATAGTTCAAAGATGGCATTAGCAAGTGGACATTGGATTAGAAAAGAGATAATTGGAGACTCTCCAAGCCCTAGGTATGTTATAATGGTACTAACTTACTATTGTCTATCAGTCTCCTTCAAATAGTGTGTTTCCTGTTTTACTTTTATACAGTAAAAGTGTGAGTTGGATTTAGTTCATGTTGCTGCACCTAATTTGGCCTGTGAATAAGAAAATCAGCTGTTATTCAGAGTTTTACATTGTCTATCTGCCCTTACAGCTTAATATTAATTAAAAATCACATATCTTTCACTGGTGATTACATAAGATCCCATAATCTTATGTGGGGTGGGCAAATGTTTGGCCCAAGGGCCACATCGGGGAATATAAATTGTATGGCGGGCCATGAATGCTCACAAAATTGGGGTTGGGGTGCGGGAGGGGATGAGGGCTCTGGTTGGGGGTGTGGGCTCTGGGGTGGGGCTACGGATGAGGAATTTGGGCTGTAGGAGGCTGCTCTGGGCTGGGACCGAGGGGTTCGGAGACCAGGAGGGTGCTCCGGGCTGGGACAGGGGGTTGGGGCGTGGGAAAAGGCTCAGGGGTGCAGACTCCGAGCGGTGCTTACCTCAAGCGGCTCCCGGAAGCAGTGGCATGTCCCTTCTCCGGCTCCTACGCGGAGGCGCAGCCAGGCAGCTCTGCACACAGCGCCATCCGCAGGCAGCTCCCATTGGAGTGCCGGAGGGGGACATTGGAGCGTGTAGGAGCCAGAGCGGGGCCATGCCACAGGTTCTGGGAGCCGCGTGGTGTGGCCCCCGACCATGCGCCCCAGCTGGAGCGGGGCCGAGCCACGTGGTGCAGCTCCCAACCCAGCGCCCCAGCCAGAGCGGGGCTGAGCCATGTGGTGCGGCCCCCGACCCTGCTCCCCAGCAGGAGCTCACGGGCCAGCTTAAAACGGCTCGCAGGCCAAATTCGGCCTGTGGGCCATAGTTTGCCCACCCCTGCGCTAGTCAGTATTATACAAGTAGTTTGTAAATTGCTTTGGGATCCTACCAGATAAGGGCTGTATACACAAGGTAATTATGATGATGATTATTATTATTTCACTTCACTCATTATGACAGAGTACCTGAGCTATCCATCACTCACTGAAGATATCAGAGTACTTTATTTACCTCCTAAAATTTAAAAAAGTTCATGGTGTTAAGCAGATGTGCTTAATATATTTGAAAATATGTATATATTTTTGTAATGTAAATATCCATATGCACCTTATTCATTTTTTCTTTCCTCTCTATTAATTAAAACACATAGGAAAAAGCTATGCTGTCTTTTTGTTTATGGTGCTGGACACTGTATAAACACAATAGACAATCACTGACCAAAACAGTTTATAGTCTAAGGCTCAGTTCTGCAAAAAATTGCACCTATGCTTAGAGTTAAGTGTGTGAATAGTCTCATTATGTTACTCAAATGCTTATGTGCTTTATTAGATTGGGGTCATAGAGGTCCAGTATCACTAACGGACTGTGCATGCAAACCCTTACTTCAACTCAAAATTCCAGTAGGACTCTATGTTGAAGTTAGGGTCTATGTGTGCAAATATGTTTACAGGATTAGGCCTATAGTTTTTAAAGTGGCAAATGCTATTCCAGCAGAAACTGGGGAAGGAATCATTCTGTCCCTGAACCACTCCCTACCAAATGTTAATTTGTTTGAAAAAATATTAATGGGACATATCAATTCTGGATAAAACCAGGAGATGAGTTGGGGTGTTGTAAAAAGGAGCTTCTTCAATGAGGGGGGGAAAGAGTTTATGGACAGAATGTATACAATTAATTATTTTCTTGCCGCTAAAGGTCCATCACGGTATTTATTGATTTAATTAACCTAACCATACAGGCACTTGGTGATTTTTTTAAAAAAATCTACTGAAATTCTGTGAATATTTTTGTTTGGTCATTAATTTTATAACCTTTGTAGTTGGATACTTAATCACAGTTGAAGCTGTGCTGGGGTGTTCTTTATATTTGAACAATTCATCTCTGGAAAACAACTATGTCCCAAGGCTTGGCAACTAAAAGGACACACTGTTGATAATAATCTAAAGGATTTTTTTATTTTCTCTTCTCATCTGCTACAGTGGCCAGTGCTGCTTCATGTGTTTGAAGTGCCAGTATTCCAGTCACACAGCTGAATGTGCTTTCTTCTATTTTTGACAATCATGTTCTCTGTTTACAGTGCTCTCTCCTGGATTGCTTAATACCAGAGAAACTTTGCTTGTATTAGTTTCAGTTCTTGCTTGACATTAGAGAGCCCATGGAATAAAACAGTCCTAAGAACAAGCTATATCTAGGTGTGAATAAATAAGACTGAAAAAATTACAAAGAGCTTCTAGTGTCACTAGCAAAGCCCTGTGGAGATACTTCTGGAAGTGCAAAGCCAACCACTAGTATTATCTGCAATGGGGGAGAAAAGGAAGAGGTAGATTGAACACCAAAGCTCCCCCAAAGAGGAGATGGAGAGGGGGATGGAAGACATGCTGCTTCTGAGTGAGAAGGGCTTTTGTCCTCCCACGAGAGCTACCAAATTAGGAAATCTCTAGGTGTCTAAAGAATCATTTCTGACAAGAAATGAGAGAATCATAGGAGTATCAGAAGACCTTGGGGATGTGGGTAAAGAAGCACACAATATTTGTTTCTAAACATCTAGCACAGTGGTGCATGCGGCCCATCAGGGTAATCTGATTGTGGGCCGCGAGACATTTTACTAACATTGACCGTCTGCAGGCACGGCCCCCCGCAGCTCCCAGTGACCATGGTTCTCTGTTCCCGGTCACTGGGAGCTGTGGGGGTGGGGGCCATGCCTTCAGACGGTCAACGTCAGCAAAATGTCTCACGGCCCGCAATCAGATTACCCTGATAGGCCACATGCGGGCCGCAGTTTGCCCACCACTGATCTAGCACAAACTTTTTGCCCTAAACTTCAAAGGCATCTGCAGTTTACTCCACCTTACCTATCCATCCTATTATCTTGTTGTGAGGTTGACCCCTGCCCTCACTCTGCCAATGAAGACAGCCTCAGTAGTACGCATCTCCCAGAATCAATTTCAGGCTCTCTCCCTTACTGTTACTTGTGTGTAGGAAAAGCCTCCACCTTCAGGTTCCTCCTTAAAACTCACCTCTGCTGCTATGCATACAGAAACCTAGCATTGGATAATGGGTAGGCAGGTGGTAAGCTGTGATTCCTGCTACTGATTGGCTATGAATTGTGCCCTATGCTTGTCTGAACCGACATCCTAATATTTGATACCCCATCCTCTTCCTCCTCCCTTCCCTGACATGTATGTAATTTGGGCAATAAACACTTTGGGGCACTGATTCTTGTACAGCGTCTAGCACAATCAAGCCCTGACCTGGCTGAGATTTCTTGTTGTTACTGCAATATAAATGGCAAATAATCATAATGAATAACTTCGATAGAAGAAAAAAATATTGCACAGTCATGTCAACAACTCAGGTTATTCACCATTGTTCTGTTTCATTTTTAGGCATGGACATGCATTGACAATGGCAGGCAACACAGCATTTGTATTTGGAGGCTGTTCCATTTATAATACCTTTGTAAGTGTAGCTGGGTATCGTTGCCATAATTTATTGAACTGTTAACACTGAGCAATTTGTGGTAGAACTGTATTCAATGACAACATTTTTATTTTAAAGCTAGTTTTACTGTTTGTTGTTCTGAGTTCAGAAATGTTTACTTAAGAATCATTGCAGAAGCATTCCATGTATTGTGTGCTGTGATGTATTTCAGTACTACACCCACTACTCCCTGGTAACAATCTGTGTATTATTTCTTGTACCAGTCACTGTTTAATTAAAAGGGTTTTCCCTACTTTGGTGGCATTATTAATGTCCTGAAAATAAATATATCAACTTCAGTTTTTCTCTCTGTCTCTCTCCCCCAGGATGATCAGCAAACATATTTCAATGACTTCTACATGTTGACAAGTGAGATATTATTCATCTTTTGTAGCAAGCAAAATACTCATAGGGTATTCCTCTTTTTGGAGTTGCACATATTTCACTGTGATAGGATGATCATTTGTGATACATATAACGTGTTATCACCATAGAAATAGTGAAGGGTTATTGAAAAAAGCAGTGAGACCAAGACTAAAATTGCTTAACAATAGTTTAAAAATTATTTCAGGTTTTCTTCCTGTTCTGCTAGGTTTGAATAGATGTACTGAAACAAAAGCTGCATAATCATAATTCTCCATGGATTTGAATGTGCTTAATATGATCAACCAATGTCTCCTCACTTAGAGTGTTACCGAGAGAGCTTGTTTAGATATATTTTACAATCTATTTGCTGATCTGCTGTGATTAATTATTTCTTTGTATTTCTGGAGCAGTGATATTAGTATAATTTGCTGCTGCCAAATTACTAGCACACAGAATGGCCAAATTCATGAGTGAAGTTTATCAGCTTGAGACACATACTTCTTGCAGCCAGACATATTGCAAAGGAAATGAGTTTGTCTTGGAAGGACAAAGAGGAAGGGCAAGGGACTGGTAGGTCAAAGTTTTTTTCTTGTAGCTGGTGGACACTCCATGGCTCACTATGAGCATCAGTTTCACAGGAAGCAGCACAATCTTTTTCTCAAACAAAAATAAAAAGATTGGAGGGAGAATAAGGAAAGTCTATGAAGTTATTTTTAAAAGTGTACTAATTCTAAATGATAGGTTTCAGTGTAGTAGCCGTGTTAGTCTGTGTCAGCAAAACGAAAATAAGAAAGAAAAACTTGTAGCACCTTAGAGACTAACAAATTTATTTCAGCATAAGCTTTCGTGGGTTAGTACCCACTTCATTGGATGCATGGAATGAAACATACAGTAGACAGATATTTATACAGTCAGAGAAACATGATAAGGTGGAGGTGCATAGACCAACCTTAAGAGGCTTATTAATTGAGAGGAACCATAACAGCAGGGGAAGAAAAACCTTTGAAGTGATAAACAAGATGGTCACACAGGTGTGAATGAGGATCGTTAACTTAAGGGAAATAGATTCAATTAACGTAATGGCCGAGCCATTCCAAGTCCTTATTTAATCCTGAGGTAATGCAATCTAGTTTGCATGTCAATTCGAGTTCAACAGTTTCTCTTTGAAGTCTGTTTTTGGAGTTAATCTGTCGCAACACTGCTACCCTCAAGTCTGTCACTGAGTGATTAGGGAGGTTGAAGTGTTCTTCAACCAGTAGGAGAACACTTCAACCTCCCTAATCACTCAGTGACAGACTTGAGGGTAGCAGTGTTGCGACAGATTAACTCCAAAAACAGACTTCAAAGAGAAACTGTTGAACTCGAATTGACATGCAAACTAGATTGCATTACCTCAGGATTAAATAAGGACTTGGAATGGCTCGGCCATTACGTTAATTGAATCTATTTCCCTTAAGTTAACGATCCTCATTCACACCTGTGTGACCATCTTGTTTATCACTTCAAAGGTTTTTCTTCCCCTGCTGTTATGGTTCCTCTCAATTAATTAGCCTCTTAAGGTTGGTCTATGCACCTCCACCTTATCATGTTTCTTTGACTGTATAAATATCTGTCTACTGTATGTTTCATTCCATGCATCCGATGAAGTGGGTACTAACCCACGAAAGCTTATGCTGAAATAAATTTGTTAGTCTCTAAGGTGCTACAAGTTTTTCTTTCTTATTTTCGTTTTGCTAATTCTAAATGTGCATTATTAGAGAATATTATTGAGAATTTGAAGCATAGCACTCCTTTTCAAACTTACTTTTTAGTGTTTGTCTAATTATGTTTTATAGAATGATACTGATTTTAATAATCAAACATATCCTTGTTTATCAACAGTTACTCTTACTGATTTGACTTGGGAAAGGATACCTCATGATGGCCATATTCCTTGTGCCAGAGAAGGTCATACACTTTGGTAAGCAAAGAATTCAGAACTTTCCCTGCCATCAGTTTGATAAATCTTTAGGTCGTTCTTTCACACTTCCTCATTGTTATTTGGACAACATTTTGTTCACTTAAGTAGTGTACCCTTGTAGTATTACTCCACATGCTAATCAGCAACTTTTGAAAAATTAAATCACATAAGGAAAAATCAAATCTTTCCATTTCAGGAGAATTGCTAAAATCCCTGAGTTCTGGTGGTAACTTAAAAATTGGAGATCACGTTCAACAATTATTAGAATAAAAAACTAAATGGGCTGTTATAGACATCTGTCTTTTTCTGTAGACAAAGCTCCCAGAGTTCAAAACTGGATATAGCATCAAGCAAAGCAAAAAATCATGAAGAATTAAATAAGGATACACTATTAAAGAAATGAAAATAAATAACAAAAGCTAGTAGTGGCAACAGAAGAATTTACTCATGAGTAAATATATCGGTAACATTCTGGATTCTTCAAAGTGCCTAAAAGTTGTGAATTGCAACTATTGCAGGCCAGCTTATTTAGAGGAAAGTTTGCTTAATTCTGCATTCCACAGCTGCAGGATATGGAAGATTTTCCACGGTTGATTAGCCGGTGTTGTGGCAAATTTCAGCTTGATTGGACTAAACAAGCTCTCTCACTAACACTCTAAGTGAGGAGACATTGGTTGATTATATTAAGCAATATATTTCTTCAGCAGTTCATCGAAAAATTCCTTGATCATTCAAAAATTTATGGTTGTACACAAGATTCACCCATAGGAAAGTAAAGTGTTCACCCTTAGAAATGTTATCTATTTGATAACTATCAAATTAGATAGTAATTATGCTTTCTTCCTGCCAGAGCCTTTCCTCACTGCATGTAGCTATACACCGCAACATGGACACATCCATCTTTTCACTGTGGCATGTGGCTACACACTGCCACAAGTGTAGACATAGCCTAAATAGTATGTAAGAGATTTTGGCAGCTGATTCATTTGAACACAGGTAAATGCCATTTTTAAAAACTGTAAAGGTGCCATTGCTAATGAATAGCCAGACTTACTGTTGAGTTCTTAGAGAAGAAAGGCATGGAAGATTTTGTAGCATACAGACATTTTTAAAGATTATTTTTGAGATCATAAATGTTAAATAGTAACAATCATTTGGGTTCCAGTGTACTCCTCTGCTATTTGATGTGAATGGGAGCAAAACTGCAGAAATCTCATATGGTTGAGAAGGGGGCTATGGGAAAGGCAATTGCACAGTAGCATTTTCCCTTACAGAGTAGCCAGCAGCAGCCACTGCATGACCATTTTAGGAAGCCACTCTATACGGCAATTCCATCTTTAAATACATAGAATGAACTAAAGAGGTTGAGTTAATGTCGCTGGGAGCAGCATTATTTCTAGTTGTATACTCCAGTCATCCAACAGGAGAAATCATTCAGTGCAGGCATTGACCAAGACACTATGAATTCCATATTTATGTAATAATTAACACAGGCAAAAATTTTCAAACATGAGTGCCTAAAGCTAGGCTCCTAGATAAGAGTGGCCTGATTTTTAGAGGTGCTGAGCAACTGCCGCTCCCATTGACATCACTTGTGTTCCCAAGAAAAAATGGTTGTTCAGTGACCTGCACTTCCCTTGACTTTAAGAGAAGCTGTAGGTGATCAGCAAATCTCAAGATAAGGCCTTTGTTTTTAGCCTAATTTTAGGCACCAAGTTTAAAAATGTTGGACACAGTATCTCTGTAAAATAAGGGCCGGATTTCCTGGACACTGTTTTTATTGATTAATTTAAGTGATAGCTAGCACCCATAGACCCACATACCATTTGGCTAAGTTATTTAAGAATGAGGACATGAGGGATCACTCAGTATTTCAATATCAAGAATCATATTGAGCATAGAAATGTAGGGTTGAAAGGGACCTTGAGAGGTCATCTAGTCCAGTCCCCTGCTTTGAGGCAGAACCAAGTATACCAGGGGTGGCCAACCTGTGGCTCCGGAGCCACTTGTGGCTCTTCCGAAGTTAATCATAGAATATCAGGGTTGGAAGGGACCTTAGGAGGTCATCTAGTCCAACCCCCTGCTCAGAGCAGGACCAATCCCCAATTTTTGCCCCAGATCTCTAAATGGCCCCCTCAAGGATTGAACTCACAACCCTGGGTTTAGCAGGCCAATGCTCAAACCACTGAGCTATCCCTCCCCCCCCTGGGATAATATGCTGCTCCTTATATAGGCACCGACTCCGGGGCTGGAGCTACAGGCACCAACTTTCCAATGTGCTGAGGGGTGCTCACTGCTCAACCCCTGGCTCTGCCACAGGCCCTGCTCCCACTCCGACCCTTCCCACCTCCCCCCTGAGCCTGCTATGCCTTCACTCCTCCACCTCTCCCCCAGAGCCTCCTGCACGCCACGAAACAGCTGATCGGGAGGTGCGGGGAAGGTGGGGGAGGCGCTGATAGGCAGGTCTGCCGGGGGATGGGAGGCACTGGGAGTGGGGTGGGAGGAAACTGATGGGGGGGCTGCTGACATATTACTGTGGCTCTTTGGCAATGTACATTGGTAAATTCTGGCTCCTTCTCAGGCTCAGGTTGGCCACCCCTGAAGTATACGTTGACCATCCCTGACTAGGGTTGCCAACTTTGTAATATTTTAAAAATGGACACTCCTGCAGGAGTTCTGGAACCTCTCCCACCCCTCCTCTTCCCCCCACCCCCACCCTACCTCTTGCCCAAGGCCTTGCCCCCTCCTCCCCCGTTCGCTCCTTTTTTCCCCCACTCCCCATCGCTTGCTGCTCTTCGCCATCCCCACCTGTGTCATGAGGTACTTGCTTGTGGAGCCAGGGCTGAGAGCTGCAGACACTCAATGCAGGTAGGAGGCGGCCCCGACTGAGTAGGGGATAGCACAGGTGATAACTTGGTGCCTCCCCACTTCCCCACAACTCAATAACCAGACTTTGGGTGTCTGGTCAATAGAGATGAGCTATTTCCCTCACAGCTGGATTTCCACTTGAGTCATTCTTGGATTCCCTGTTGTGTGATTATTTGGCTCTCTTATGTATTCCTTTATAAGTTGTTTTAAGATAGTGAGCCCCAAACTCTTTTTTTTTTTTTTTTTTTTTAATCTTTGAGAGGATTAAAGGAACAAAACAGCCTCAAAGAAAATGGTGTGGCAGCTCAGTGACATTCTTCTGTCCCTCTGAGTGAGCGGAAAACCCTCCATGGAGCTCGTCCCCACATACATATTTGGGGATGACATGGGGCAGGGAGATCAGCTACTTTGCACAACATGTTCCCCTTAATTACTGGCAGATTCCCAAGTGAAAATTCACAGGGTACTTAAATACTGGACAGACCAATATTCACTCTCTCCTGGGCCTTTTAGGCCCCTCAAAGAATAGGTAAAGCAAATAGGTGGGGTGAGCCAATGGTAACGTTGGTCCTGAGGGAGGATGGGCCATCACAAACACAGTCTGGCTCAGTGACCCCATGGAGGGTGTCCAAGGCTGGCCTGGGTCTGTGGAAAAATGCCCAGAATATATTTTAAACTGTCCTTTTAAGGGTCCAAACTCCAATTAGAAACGTTCTCCGTAAAGGAGCTTGCCTGTTTCTGGAGAAGGAAACCCAGGCTTCTATCAGCTGAGGGATGTTTGGAAAGAGTCCACTGCAAAGACTCTAGCAGGCTCCTTTGAGGACTTATAAGGAGATAAAAAAAATATCAAACAGCATTATCTGCAGCCCTCTCCAAGTAGAGAGAGAGCAATCTGCCATTCCAATAGAAGTAGCTCTGATTCTTTTTCTCCCTAGGCTGTTTAAATAGCTGCCTTGCTGAATACAGGTGGAGAGTCTCTCTCTTCATCGGCAGGCAAAACAGGTTGTGCGAAGAGTTCTCCTTTCCCTGTAGAAAATTAACCCCTTCCCTCACTGCTGTAGTGTGACATACATACAACCAGTCCCAGAGGAGCTCAGTGATGTGCCTCCTGGATGCCAGTGCAAGGATTTATGGGATTGGATCCTGAGTTCTTTGCAGCTGGGTGAGATTTGCAGGCTGCACCCCATGTCCCTCCCCAAAGCCACAAACCCCTCCCTGAGAGAAGCACAAGGCACTAACTTCAAGTTCTAACTCATGAGACCGGAGTCTTATCTGGCATATCTCCATCATTAACTTTAGCAGTGCCGGCTTTAAGCCGATTCCTCCGATTCCCTGGAATCGGGCCCTGTATTCAAGGGGGCCCCGCTTTTTTTTTTTCTCTGACGAATTAGTGGGAGGGGTTTTTTTTTGCTCCGACAAGTCCGGCGGGAGGGTGCGGGGCCCCGCCGTCATTCTTCGTGTGGGGTCCCGCACCCTCTAAAGCCGCCTCTGAACTTCAGTGTCAATTTACAACAGTGGAGGATGTGGCCCATGGATTTTTTTAGTTATTTTTCCTATCCTGTGTTTTTTCCCCAGGAGAGGAACCCCATACCAGGCGCTAACAATATTTTCTTTCTTCTATTTGGAGCTCATCAGTACATCCTGTAGGGGAATCACATCAAGAGTGTGGTGGGGGTGATCCCAGGCCCTGTTTACATTAGACAAATTTGCACTGGTATAACTACATCAATGTACATTGATGCAAGCCCCTAAAGTAAATATGCTGCACAGATGTGAAATAGAGTTTTCACCAGTGCAAGTTCTCTGATGTAGATAGGGTCCTAATCTCAATGCCTGACACTTAAGGAAATGTGCATCAGTAGAGCAAACTACACTTTAGTAGAGAAAACAATCTCATTAAAATAAAAATCTGGTATCTAAGGAGGAGAAACTTGCTATATAAAACATCCCACAGCAAAACTCTATCTGATCACATTTGTTAATCATTTTGGAATCACTTGTAAGGATCTTTAACATTACCCCTGACTTATGTCATTGCCTTTAGAATAGGCTATCAACGTACCTTGCCCATATAGAGACCATATTAATGCACCACAGAAAAAAAATCTTTCTCAGAGAAAAATGTAAGTTTTATCCTCTAAAAAATAATAATTCAGGACACTCTGCCCTTCTAAGAATTTCGAAGCTCTTTACAACATCAGTTAATTAAAACTCACAGCATCTTTATGGAGTAGTTTAGTAATTATCTTCCTTTTTACAGATAAAAGTCCTTGTGCCTCACCCTTGTTAAGTGTTTTGACAAATCTGTTAGTCAGGAATAGGGTTCAGGAGACTTGCCTCTGTGCACCTTCCTTTGGACCACATTCCCTCCTTTATTCTTTCAGTCTAGGTGTATTTATTTATTTGTCATCACAATATACTTGCAATTTGGGAGTTTTTAGTAAATAAGTACAATTTGCCTTTTCAGAAATGTTTTATTTTGTTGGTTTGGAACTCACTTAATGTGATGCATACCATACTACAAAAAGACAGAATACCTGAGAGACAAACAATTGTATGGCAGGGATTCCTCAGTGATAAGAGACAAGTGGAAGTCTGGCTGTGAAGAAAACAACTGACTTCACTTTATTTTAAAATGGTCTCTACTTGAGGCTTACATTTATAATCTCTAACTTCCATAACATGGCCCCATGTGGGCCATAACAGTGGACTCTTTAAGTTTGCCTGCTCCTGCAAGGTAAATAAACACTGATATCCAAGATACAAAAGACTTGTGATTTGGCTTACGTTAATTAGACCTGCTATTCTGAAATACAGTAATTATCAAGATTCTTGGCTCAAGAAATCTAGATTTTCATAACAACATCCATTAATTCATCTTCAGGTAAGTGAAATTTGTAAGGGATACTGGAATGCATTGGATGTTAAATACTGCCTTGTTTCCCAAGAATAATAATGAATCATTATAACAAGGTTGTATCCATACTTTAAGCCAATAAGTGACATGTATGTCTACAAAAAGTACTGTTTAGTTGGAACAACCTACATAGAAAATTGGGAGTATGCAATAGATAGATAAAAGTGCAGCACAAAATCCTTCTTTAGCAAATCCTTTCTTTAGCAGAAATAACCACTGACTAAAAAGAAATAATTTGCACTTTATTAGCATCTTTTATCAAAGCATTATATCTCAAAAGCACTTCAAAACATTAACTATGAAGCACTGGTGTCAATAAGATGATATCTGATATTTGTTTGCTGGCACTTTCAGTTCTCCATTAATATTAATACAATGTAAAAAAATAGAAGGAAATTGTGGTTAGAATACAAAAGCTCACATTAGGCAAATTTGAGAAAGAGACGTGGTACCATTTTAACAGTGATGAATTAAATTTCAAATTATTGCACCAATGTGCTTTTGCTTTCCAGGTTTTTAATTTATAAATGAATTTGATTTAAATACATAGATATGTTTCCATTTTTGGGTAAAAGGGTACTGCCAACTATTTTCCTCAATTAAAAAAATAATATTCATTTTTGTAATGCTTTCTTAGAAACTTGAAAATAAAATGTATTTCCTTATTTGTCATGGCATCAGCAGGAATGTGCAAAGCTCTAGAAATATTTGCTAATTGACAGCTTTTGCAGAGTAACAGGGGGTGTCCACACTTCATTTTTAGATGTATCATGAAGCCAAAACAACACTGAATATTTTAGTTACTCAGTGATGGAGTGGGGAGAACTTTTTACTAGATTCTTGGAATCAGAGGACATCTTTTTCTATAATAGTTTTAAAGTCTGTGGACCTAAACAACTTGACATTGTACCTTTTAGTAAATCTAAACAAACAGAGTAGATGCAATTAGTGGGGAGGTAAAAACTTTAACTGGATTCCAGATAAAATTTTATTGCAGCTGGATACAAAATACAGTTTATATATGTGCATTGCTAACAGGAATGAATCAAAAAATGTAATGGGTTTTCTATATAAATCACTTTTAATAATTCAAGATATGTTTTATGAACCAATTGTAAAATCATTATTTTTCATTACAGTGTAGTAAGAGGGAAGATATATTTATTTGGAGGGTGTTCAACCCAGGATGCTAAAGAATGCCTTCCAGGAGTCTACAGCTTTGACCTTAGTGAGTAGAAATATAAGATTACATTTTGTGCTATTTATAGTTCACTAAGGTAATAACAAGTCTAAGGGACCATTATTCAAATTAAAGCAATATGCTGCTTTCATTATGAAAACTTGCAATGATTATTTTAATGTATTAATAATCAAGACAGCCCCACATATGACTCCTAACACCTCTACCCTCCTTCAAAAATGGCATCCTTATCTTTTGTATGGAAAAGACTATGCTCTCTGCAGATTGAGAGCTGTAATTATCTTAGAATGAGAGGTTTTAGAAGATGAAATCTAAACAAAATCTGCTTTAAAATCTGCATTTATAGTATATCTGTGTTTTTTTATTGGCAGAAATATTTATTTGACCTAATCCCACACAAAAATTGAGCTAATTCTGTGTAGATGTTGTTTCATAGTCAGTTAACTAAATAAAGATGGTTGGCAATGGATTAACTCTGTTTATTGCTATGTAGCCATTACTTTAATTCTAGAGCTTACTTTTCCATGCCCCGTAGAGAAATAAAAGGAATACAGCTCATTTAAGAGTGCCTCTTTGCGGTATTAGAGAGGCAAGGTGGGTGAGTAATATCTTTTATTGGACCGACTTCGGTTAGTGAGAGAGATGAGTTTACCCAGAACTCTTCTTCAGGTCTTCATTGAGGTATGTCTTCTTACTTCAGTCTCTGAGGCAATGTGATTAGTGGGTGAGATTCCCTGCTGTAAACTTTCCAAGTGAAAGGTTAATTCTGTACCAAATGTCAGTTCATGATGCACCACATTTCAAGTTAGACTAACTAGTTCCACAAAGGAACATACTTTTAGGCACTGAGCTAGACCTGGGCAAGACCCTCTAAAAGTTATAATTTTAAGCATTCATACATAAAACAAATAAAACTTTAATGGCTACATTTTGAAAAGTTAATGTACAAGTCACTTTCCCAGACATGTTGTATAATGTACATTATATATTTGGTTTGGGGGGGAATTCAACAGTAAGGGCCACATTTTTAAAATATTATGCACAAAAGTGCATGAGCACCTTGCCTAGATATGCTGATACCCCTAACTTCAGAATATGCCTTAGGGTAACACACACAGTTTGCTTTGTATGTGACCCCTAATTTGCCTACATACATTAGGGGATTTGCACAAGATTACAGAAAGCTTTCTGAAGGTGATTACTATGTAATTTGGCTCAAAAATCAAGAGCAGAAGTCAGTAATTACAAAGATATATTCTTGATTATGTCTATAAAAATATTATTACAATAAACCTGTTTAAGATTGTTTGGTAATACTGTATAAAGTTGCTGGTAACAGAGATGTGACCTATGATATATGTACTCTCTATAAAAATGATTTAACACTGCAGACATGCTGTACGGCTTCTGACATGTAAATGAGGTAAACTTTTACCAACCCTCTCATTATTCATTTGTATTTGTTTTGCTATGCTGCAAAAATATCAGTTTTTGTAAAGTCTTTAGATTTTTTGATAAATGAACTTTTTTTATTATTTTTTCAAATAAGTGGCAACAGAAATAAAGGAACAAGTAATGAACAAGGTGTGTACAAACCAAATTCATGATGTAAATTTACAAAACAATGAAAATAAAAAGTGCAGTCTCAATCAGACAGTTTATCATTATTTGAAAAGATGAATATACCATCTCATTAGCATGTAAAGTACACTTTGTGCTAATGTTTAATATGCGAGCTAAAAGCCTGATATAAATCCCTTTGAAGTTGATGGTATTCTTTCCAATGACTTCAGTGGGCTTTGGATTGAGCCTTGAGAAATAAGTAAAGTAATAAGTAAAGTGAGTGTGTGTTGGATGGGGAGGGTATTGTGTAGTTGGGGGAAGCCACAGAGAGACATGGTAATGGAATATTTGGCATTAAAACGGTTGTGAGGCTAGAACAACAGGGGAGGCGCTAATGGACAGGAGGAGCCAGTAGAGACCTGTTACGTGTAGGGTGACCATACGCCCTGTTTTGGCCAGGACAGTCCCTTTTTTAAGGCCTGTCGGGGCCATCCTGACATTTTTCCAAAGGGAGGCATTTGTCCCAGTTGCTCTTGCTGACTTAATCAACTGGGAAGAGCAAACAGGACAAATGCCCACTTTTGTAAAAAAAAAAAGTGGGGTACAGTACGGATGGGGCAAGCGGAGATGCCAGCCCATGTGGCATGTGGGGGAGTTCCAGCATGTGGGGGGGGGGCACACAGGGTTCCAGCAACCAGGCAACAGCCTCCTGAGGGCCCCCCCCCCCCAGAGTTCCAGTGACTAGGCAACAGCCTCAGGGATGGGGGAGGGGCAGGGTTCCAGTGATGGGCAACAGCATTGAGGGGTGCCCCGTTTTCTCTTTGGGAAATATGGTCACCCTACTTACATGATGTGTTTCATAGTTGGGTATGATGTGCTGTACTACTCATCTGGAGTCTGGGAACTTTGAGACTGGGATAAGGGTAACTCCTATAGAGAATGCTTTGGTATGTTTTATTTTGGAGTTGGAGTTGCTTGGTTTCCTTAGGGAAGAAGGGCCACTCTCCCACAGAAGGCTTTTCTGGAGCAAGGATGTCTTATAGTATCTTCCAAGATAGGGAGAATAAGTCTAGGTTGCTTCTCCTTATCATCAGGATTAAAGATGCAGGTTCTGTTTTCTACTGTGTGACTAAGTAGTTTTAAAATCTTTCCAATAGCTACAGGTGATTATTGCATATAAAGTAAGAGGTGTGAGAACACATTTTTCAGGTACAGTAATATGGCACTGTGCTCACCAATGCCAAGAAGACAACAATGTGGAGTGGAGCTGGTGAAATGGTTTAGAGCTTATGCAGAAGGTTGTCCAGGTCAGGGAATTTTTGGCAAAGAATCATATAAATATATGGCTGGAGGGCACCTGGAGAGATCATTAAGTTCATCCCCTTGCACTAAGGCAGGATTAAATAAACCTAGACCATCTCTGGCAGAAGTTTGTCTCATCAATTCTTAAAAACCTCCAATGAGAGAGATTCCACCACATCTCTTGGAAGCCTATTCCAATATTTAATTATTTTTATATAGTTAGAAATTTTTTCCTAATATCTAACCTAACTCTTCCTTGTGCAGATTAAGCCCATTACTTCTTCTCCTACCCTCAGCGGACATGGAGAGCAATTGATCACTGTCCTCTTGATAACAACCTTAATATATTTTAAGACTAATCAATTCCCCTCTCACTCTTCTGTTCACTTGTCTAAACATGCCTAGTTTTTTAGCCTTTCCTCATAGGTCAGGTTTTCTAAACCTTTTATCATTTTTGTTGCTTTCCTCTGGACTCTCTCCAGAGTCCAGATTTAGCCACATCTTCCTTAAAGTGTAACGCCCAAAACTGGACATTCCAAAATCCAAAAAACCTTATATTTTAAAAAGAGCTAGAAATCATCAGAGTCCTGCAGAGATTCAAGGAGCACATCTGCTCGGTAGCCTTCACATGTGTGCCACTCGTGTGAAAAATGTTGGCAGGTCTGATGGTTTTTGTCATAGAGCTGCTATGCTGAGGAGAATTTGTATAGTGTGTAAAAACTAAAATGAAAATGTTTGTTTCCATTTCTACTTGGTGAAAAGTAGAGGAAGATTCTTAAAATTTTGGTTTGTTGTTTTAGGTTCTTTAACATGGCAGAAGCTAAAAACCAATGGCATTGCACCTCAGACCCTCAGACACAGTTCAGCAGTAATAGGGGAAAATATCTATGTCTATGGTGGAGTCCGTAATGGAAAAGCTGTTGATGACCTATATATGTTCAGTACTGGTAAGTAAATCTACTCTGTTATACGAAATCATCACTCAGATTCTAGGAAAATATTTTTGAGTCCCACTCTTGCAAAATCACACATAGAATGTTTTTTGCACAGAAAGATGCATCTTCCAGGCCAACAAAAAATTCCTGCATTAAAAATGTAAACATTTTACCAGAATAAGGACAGTGGATTCTATATATATCATAAACTTGACCAGCTAAAGAAAGTTTACAAATTAGTTTGAAGACTTACATTCATTCCTCATACTAAGATTTCCAAAAAAAGGCTTCAACTTAGCCTTCATTTCTCTGGGCTCATGCAGGTACATAGATGTCTAAATGATAGCAGTTGCACCCACAATTAATTGCAGGTACAATTTTTGTGAACCTAAATTTGTGCCTTCAAAAATGGAAGCCAGCCTCAAAATCGGGCCCTTTAAGTCTTTTTTTGTTTTTGGTTGTTGTTTTTTTGCATATGCCATATGAACATAGAACAGTTACTTAATCATCAGTAACTTGCTTGTTGTCTTTCATATTATACACAAGGTGAGACCAAGAGTGAGCATATAGGCCAACATTTTTCAACTTGGGCACTTAATTTGTTTTTAAACGTTGGCCATATTGCAAGTAAAATACATACCACCTTCCTATAGCAGACTACAAAACTACAAAATCTCTCTTACACCTCACATTCTCTTCATGTGAATTATTGTGCTCTGAAAACTATGCGGCCATATTGTGCCAGCAATTTTTAAACAGAACTCATGACTGCAGTCCAGAAAAACCAATTATATGTTAAATCAATTGGGTTTTATGTATTACTGTTAGTTCAGCATATTAGTAATGTGTTGTCTGCATTGCTGTTACTATATACTGTAATTTAAAATTCTATATTATGTTTCAGTATCTCTCAGCTGGACCCCAGTCAAAACCACTGGTTCAGCACCTGGTGCCAGGTTAGTGATTTTCTAAGACTACCCTCATAGGGAATAAGGGATTAAATGATTAAGGGGACTGGATCAAAATGGAGTCACATGCACAGAAGGTTTTGCCAATTAGCTCCAATTTCTACCCAAAAATAGCAAACATCATATTTGGAATAATTTTGTGCTTCTTTCTGAGAGTCACAAAGAAACAATGGCAACATTTTAATATAGTCACACAAAAATAATTCATTAAAATTATGTTTAGGCTGTGATAAAGCAAGGTGGTGCATAGGTAGGGAAGAAATGTACTGGATTCTTCTGTACTGACAAAATAGGCCACATACAGAAAGTCAACTATAGGCTCCTTGGGCCACTAAGTTAGAAAACAGGCTGTGTTCACACCATAACAATGCTTTGGATCTGAAAAAAAAAATCAGGCTCAAAATAGAAAGAACTTTGAAAGAGAAATTTTCCTGGATGTTCAAGACTAAAGAGAAAAAACTTTCATCTAAAAAAAAATAAATCAGCAAATATTTCACTAACCCCCCCACACACACTGTATTTAGTTGACTTCTGAAGAATTGTTGTGCAAAATTTGGAAACTAAGCAAAGGTATTTTTAATCCCTGCTTTAAGTACAAATCTCAATGCCGCCTCAATGATAGAGCCATTACCAATGCCTCCATAACTCAGTGCTTATGTAATTCCTATTTGATGACTTTAAAAGAATTCTTCACTTCACAGAATAAGAAATGTCACTTTCATTATTAATATTCTGTTATTTAATGCTGTGTTTTTGCATGTGTTTTGCATAAAACTGAAGAAACACAAAATGACAAATTAACAGTTATTGTGTACAGTATTGAAGGGTCAGAATCTTCACTCATTTCTCAAGCCTTTTCTTGCAGGTTTATTTTTGAAGAGAAGCTTTTGAACAATTAAAAACAAAATAAAGATTAAATCTCATTAAGTATGACAAATATGTATTGCTTTAGTGCTGCTAAACCTGCATGTAGTTGGAGAAACATTGAAACAATATCACCTTCCATAACCTCATACACTGTGAAAGTGGCTGCATTATTTTTGTTAGATCTGGCAATCTTCAGAGTGAGTTTGAAAAGAAAAAATGTACAATCTTTTGTCACTGTTTTAGGGAAATTTCATCTAGGCCTATTGAGCTTTGACTTCATTTTCCTGCCATGTCAGTAGAATCATTGACACATAAGAGAGCCACAGACACGTGTTTCATAAAGCAAAATAAAAAATATGGTTAGCTTCTATTTGGGAACATTAACTGCATGTGTTGGGCTCTTTTCAGTATGTGGATATATCATAGAATATCAGAGTTGGAAGGGACCTTAGGAGGTCATCTAGTCCAACCCCCCCTACTCAATCAAAGCAGGACCAATCCCCAATTTTTACCCCTGATCCCTAAATGGCCCCCCTCAAGGATTGAACTCACAACTCTGAGTTTTGCAGGCCAATGCTCAAACCACTGAGCTATCCCTTCTCCCCTATGATGGCACGATGTCTACCTGCCTAGTATAGCTCCCTATCACAGATTCACTGCTTGCTGTTTCCCCAACTGTCCCTCTGCACTCCCTCATAGGATTGTGTCCATTCTCTGTACAGATGAACAAGACAGAAAGGCCCCTGGTGTTCTTTCCCTACCTCGTGTGTGCCCTTGCAGAGTATGGGCTACAATCTGGACCTAAATATTAAAGATGCTTGTTTCTTACAGCTTAACAATACAAAACAGTCTTTTTTTAAAACAGTATTGGAAAAACGTTGTATATATTACATATACACACACATGATAGATTTTGCCTGCCTATTAAGATTTCCTGACACTTCCCTCACCACAGAAACTAAGGAGTGAATGGATACAGAGACTGAACCACTGTCTCATCCCTAGAATGTCCATCTGAGTCTCAGGTGAAGCACACTGGTGGAATAATGTCAGGAGTTTGCATGAGCTCTACTCCGGCTTTTTTTTTATTTTTATTTTTATTTTTATTTTTTCTTCATAAATGGAAGATGTCAGTCTCCAATTCAGCCAATCCAGCACCTTCCATAAGCACTAACATCACACTTAAAAACAAAAATGTAAAATCCTAGCTAATTTACAGCCAAGCTTCTGCTGTCCCCAGCTGTCAGGATACAGGTAGATTTAAAAAGCTATTGGTAAACCTTGTGTATGATAGATATATTATAAAAAATATCTAGACTATTCTGAGTCATTAATTAACTGAGCTCCAAACTAACTCTTAAAATGTGAGGAAAACTTCTATTTGGGTTATCTTCTCCAGCTCCCTGTCAGTTCAGGATGTTTCAAACAGTCAATTTTTTGGAGTTTGTTCTGTCTAGTTTTAAAACAACTCAAAATCGTTCCCTTGGGAGACTAATCCATTGTCTAATAGACTTCACTACTAGGACATTTTCCCCCAATTATAGCTCACAGTTATATGGTGAAATCTCAGTGGAAGTCAATGGGAGTTAAACTTAGATGCTGACAGTAAGTTTTGTGCCATTAGGTCAACATTTCCTTTTGTAGATTTCAATTCATTCCATTACTCCTAATTATAGTTCCTTGGAGTCACATATAGTTTAACAAAAAAATTGAAGTTTAATGGCGCTGTCTGCCAAGTTCTAATTTCTAAGATCAAACAAGGAAGTTTCTGCTCTTTGTTCAGGGGATAACAGTCATTCTTCTTTCCATGCATTTTCTTTTCTCTATTTCTCATTTTCCTCTATAGAGACCATGTGACACTAGATTTTTCTATAATTCTTGACATAATGGGAGTGTCTGTCTCAACACACACAAGATTGTGGCAAGTATTGCCTTGGAAAACATTCAAATTCTGAAAGCATAAGTGATGTTATATATTTAGTGTAAAGCCTTGGACTCCTTCCAATAAAAGTAGGGTTCACTGAGAGCTCATTGAGTGTAAGGACAAAGAGCAAAAATGGTACAACAAAAAGCCCCAGATGGCTGCTCTCATGGGGTTCCAGGTGTAGTCCAGCCTAGTGGAGGGTTGTCTAACTACTTGCCCTGCTAACAATGCTTTGCTGCTGAAGCTTCCAGACTGGGATGCTCAGAGCCAGCCCACAAGCATGTAGGCCACCCCCTGAGTGTGTGAGCAGGGCCGTCCCTAGCTATTCTGGGGCCCTATGCAGCCCTCGTCCCCCCCCCCCCGGCAGGGGGGGATGTGGTGCCCCAAGCCTCTGTGGGGAGGGAGCAGGGGGGCCCAGGCCTCCACGGGGAGGGGACAGGCCCAGACAGGCCCCAGGCGTCTGCAAGGGGGCGCAGCTGCGGGGCTGGCCCCTGCCTCCGCGGGGGAGCTGGCTTGGGGGACAGGGGGTTACCCAAATCTCCTGGTGTCCTAGGCAACTGCCTGCTTTGCCTATGGGTAAGGATGGCCCTGCGTGTGAGCTACATCGGCACCCCTGGTTCAGCAACTCTGATCCCAGCAGCCCATCTACAGCTCCACTCTGGTGTCTACCAGTCTCAGTTACAACCAGCAAGGGACCCTAACACACCCCCAGTCCCAAATTATCCCAATGTTCAGCCCATTCCTGGATAGTTCAGAGAAATAATAAGGTTCATTTGTTCCTTTACAGAGAAGGAAGTATATCACAGCTTATTAACCTAACTGATACAACTACACCCTTCCCTGCAAACACAGCACTGAATTGGGCTAGACTAAAACAAATTTATTAGCAGGACATAGGTTAAGTGATGCCAAGTAAAAGGAATAAAGTTAGAAAGGGTACAAGCAAGTAAGAGTGAAAACACATCTAAAAGTGTAAAACTTAATCTAGCAGGGTACAGGTTTTGCTGAAGATGGTCTCTCTCAACAGTCATTCCTGTTGCCAGTCATTCTTCTTCCCAGCCATGGTGACTTTCATTCAGTCAGGACCTTCAACAAAAGTACAAGATGCAGGCTGCCCTTGTCTTCCCAAGTGAAAGATCTTTGTCTAAGCAGGTTTCTTGCCTGTATTCAGTTTCCAGAGACTTCAACCCCTCCTTGGTTGAAGGACCCATCTTTCTCAGCTTGCAAGAGCTCTGTTCCCTTGAGTCTGTCTAGTGATGGATGCCCAAGATGGCTTCTATCCTTGCTTTTATCTTCAAAAGTTCAGTGATCTTCAGGATGACCTCATGCTGATTTTCCCTTCCTGTGGGTTTCCCATCTCCCTGTATGTAAATGGGGTTTCCACTGCTTTGATTCCCGTGTGCTTTATTTACATAAGAGACAGATAGGTAGCTGCTTTATGAACTCTAGACTGGACTCTGGCCTTTGTTCATAGGAGACTGATAGATAGCTGCCTTCTCTCCTGTCTGACAGGGAATCTGTGTCTCCTCGTTTAGTCACCGGCTTTAAAGCATAATATCATTAAGTACCTATATTTCTTCATGTAGTATTACTATATACACGTCAGTGACATTAATCACCAGTGTGTCATTAACTTTTAGAAAAGACCTCACTCTATACACTTTTATAATACAGTAATGTAGCATACAAGTGATTCAATTGTTTATCACTTGAGGATCAATACCCCCGGCAATGATGCAATAGGATTTAGCCACTGGCTACTCCACAGGGATCAGTTCAAAGCTCCCTGAACCCAAAAAGTGTGGCCCACGGAGTTATTTCCTGCGGCCCGCCATAGGCGCCAACTCCACTGGCAGCCAAGCTCCAAACATTACTGAGTGTTTATATTTTATTTAAACCCCTCTTTGTATGAAAAGGTTTCAGTGATGCGGCCCTCGGGCCAATTTACTAGTTCTCATGTGGCCCTCCTGGTGATTTGAGTTTGAGATCCCTGTTCTAAAGGTTACCCTTGAAAGTAAAGTTTATTTAAGCTGTGAGGAAGGCAACATGGAGTCTAATGGTGAAGGAAGCTCCATGTTTTTTCTTCTCCTCCTGCTGTTTGCTAAAATACAAATTGTTCTGTTTCCTTCAGTCTCCCCCTCCCACCACCTTGTTAGTTTGATGGCCCTGTTTACAACATATATGTAAATTGGGGTAAACCCATATTCTGTGCTTTGGGGTAGACTGTGCTTATGCACTGCTTGTGAAACACATTTTAAGAATATAATTCTGGCACATATCATAACTCTTAATACCCATGATCACATACATACATCACACAAGAATATTAATGATAAGTAAGTTATTCGTTTTCAAGTGATACCTCAGAAGGCATATTTTGTACAAAGATTATTACAATAGTGTGTAGGGTGTGAATACAGGGGTGCTTCGAGTCACAGGTATATTTTTAAATTAAGGGTTTCTAATATTGTGCATGGGGATGATTTGAATTATTGGCTTTTCTCACTTGTTGCACCTTTGCTGATAGAATCAAGAAAGTTTAATTGTGAAATTAATCCCATAATCCCTTTTCTATGAGAGCTTCTTATTTTTTCATAGTGCTTTGTTATTTCTGTTTTAAACTAAAATCATTCATGATGACTGACAGAATGATTAGTACAGGTTTGAGCATGACTCAGACAGGTTAATAATCCAAGATCTTTACCCCCTTCTTGTTTTTCCCCTTCGGTTTAATTACACATCTAGATTAGGGAAACATATGAGTGTACTATGATGATTAATGGTAGAGGCATATGTGATGCTTAAAAGCAGGAATTATTGCACTATAGTTATAAATAGCTGATGAGGGGCTTTAGGCCAGATTTAGCCCTGCAATTGTTTTTGCACTCTGTGTATGCTAGGATTGAATTTGGCTCCATGTGATTGAATATATATAGAATCAGAATTTAAAAGTTTAGTGTCCAGATATGTTCATGGCGAAGATTCCAGTTATATAATCACATCACTAAATAGCCATGTGATTTTCAGCAATCTTTCAAAGTACTTTAAAACCAGTAATTGTCATGGAAATAAATATTTCTCGTACATTTGCATTTACCGTGAAAAAGCTTTACTCTAAAAATCACAAGTTCTGCTTTATATAGCAGGTGCACAAAGAATTGGTTGTCAAATAGAATTTATTCTGACTCTGGCTCTGTATCTATATTTTGATGACATGGGATTACTCATTGCAAAGAAAACAAGGGGGTGGGGAAATAGTAAATGGGCTTAAATCTTCACACCTGGGCAAGGCTTGATTAAATAGGCTTCCCACAGAGGAGGTCTGCAAGGGCTGTGGGGAATAGAACCTTCCCTTGAAGGCCCTGGAGTACGGCGTCCTACTCAGGAATCAGTCTGTCTCTGACACTGACACACACCGACACGGACATGGACACAGACACACACACACACACCAACTGCAGCAGAGCAAGCCCCCATGAAGCAGTGCTCCACAACTGAGAACTTCCTTTGCAGCTGTCCACATCCTGCACCTGCTGTTTACTATGAACCAACAAGAAGCTTGCCAAAGTAAATAAGTTAGGGTACCTTTAAAATAGTTTCTTTTTCCTCTCAGCCAAAATGTTGCAAGTTACGATTGAGATGCATTGGCAGGGCTATGTGGCTGTTCACTGAGGGCTTGGCTACACTTGCGAGTTAGAGCGCCTTAAAGCAGCCCCGGGCACCCTAACTCCCAACCCGTCTACACTGGCAAGGCACTTAGAACTCCTGGATTCTGCAGCTGGAGTGCTCCTGGTAATCCACCGCCACGAGAAGCATAACGCTTGCTCTGCCTCGGCTGAAATGCCCAGGCGTCAGTGTAAATGAGTGTTGCATTACTGCGCTGCGATTGGCCTCCGGAAACGTCCCATAATCCCCTTAAGTCAAGTGGCCACTCTTGTCATTGTTTTGAACTCGGCTGTAGGAACGCAGATATGCCCTTTCAAAGCTCTGTTTCTGACAGCCAGCATGCTTATCTGCTCCAGGACAAAGCAACCATTACTGAGGAATGCTGTTTGCTTTGAGTGAGTGAGAGAGAGGTGGGAGGAAAGAGGGTCTGCTGCTCTCTGAATTTACAAGACAGCATGCGGACACGCTCAGCACCCCAAAAACCCACTCTCTCTCCTCCCACATACACACAACACACTACCCCCGACCCCCTGCATTTGAAAAGCACATTGCAGCCACTTGCATGCTGGGATAGCTACCACAATGCACTGCTCTTTGTGGTGATGCAAGAGCTGCTAATGTGGCCATGCCAGTGTGCTTCCAGCTGAGAGTGTAAACACAAGGCAGCGTTTTCCCTGCTGCGGTCTCCGAAGGCTGATTTAACTCCCAGCGCTCTACAACTGCAAGTGTAGCCATGCCCTAAGTGTCTCTTCCCTGCCATCAGTGTCACTTTCAGTAACACCACAGAAACTTTGAGTTCCAGTTCTGCACTAAGCTCTGTGGACCTTCACACCTACATGAAGACTCAATTACGGTCATTAGGATTCTTTAGCAATAGTCTTGTCTGCACCCAAAAGTTGTTACAGCTTTAACTACATTGGTATAGGGTTTTCCATGGCCAGGTGGCCTAGTAGCTGGTCTTTCAATCTGTAAGGCCAGAGAAGGTGGTAGGGGACCCAGGCCCTCCCTCTCCACCAGGACCCAGGCCCTCCCTCTCCATCAGGTCCCAGGGCCCTATGTAGGTCTACCCCTAAACAGGGGAGATGGGTCTCCCTCCCAGTCTGTGTGCGGGGGTCAAGACCAGCTTCTGTGGGTTACTTCCTACAAGTCTATTTAGTTTGGGGCAAGGTCCCACTAGTCCAGTTGCCCCACAGCTAGGGCTTATTTGCATACTCCCCTTGGCAGGGGAACTCTTACTTGCCTCAAGTGGCTGTGCCCGCTGGCACGTTACTGATTCATCTCAGCTGGCAGATAGCTCCTGCTATCTCACCAGTCAGCCCCCAAATGAGCCAGCCTCCCTTCTTTTCTACCGCCTCCAGGTCTGGTATTGTCTGCAGGTATAGCAGGGTGAGCCTAGCTGAACCCAAAGGTGCTCCACTGTGCCAGACGGCAGTTTCTTTGCTCCCTCATAGGCCCCGATTCTGCAATTGGTTGGGCCATACAATAGGTGCAGCAGTTGCTTACATGCTAACAATTGCAAGATCAGGGCCTAATTCTCCAACCCCCAAATATCTCTGTTACTCAAACTTTGTGCTTTAGCCAACCCCATATCCATAATTCTTATCAAAATTAGTAGTTACAAAATCTCAATTTTATAAAGGTTTTGTGATGTTCCCTGAGACGTTAACAATTAATAAATCAGGATTTATGTGTATCACTGGTGACCTGCACAGGAAACTATATCCATTTTGTATCTTTCTCTATGCTGTATAAAAAAGGCTTGAAAATCTTGTACAATTATATGTCTGTTCTTTATATTAGCAATGCAGGTCTTGCCTGGGCTGAAAGACTCTACAATCCCCTCTATTCGGCACTGGTGAGGCCACACCTGGAGTATTGTGTCCAGTTTTGGTCCCCCCACTACAGAAGGGATGTGGACAAATTGGAGAGAGTCCAGCGGAGGGGACTGGGGCACATGACTTACAAGGAGAGGCTGAGGGAACTGGGGTTATTTAGTCTGCAGAAGAGAAGAGTGAGGGTGGATTTGATAGTAGCCTTCAACTACCTGAAGGGGGGTTCCAAAGAGGATAGAGCTAGGCTGTTCTCAGTGGTGGCAGATGACAGAACAAGAAGCAATGGTCTCAAGTTGCAGTGGGGGAGGTTAGGTTGGATATTAGGAAACAATGTTTCACTAGTAGGGTGGTGAAGCACTGGAATGGGTTACCAAGTGAGGTGGTGGAATCTCCATCCTTTCAAGGCCCAGCTTGACAAAGCCCTGGCTGGGATGATTTAGTGCAGAAGTGGGCAAACTATGGCCCGCAGGCCACATCCGGCCTGTGGGATCGTTCTGCCTGACCCCTGAGCTCCCAGCCGGGGAGGCTAGCCCCCAGCCCCTTCCCTGTTGTCCCCCCTCCCCTGCAGCCTCAGCTCACTGTGCCGCCAGTGCTCTGGCCCACCGCTCCTGCCAGGCAATGCAGCGGTGTGGCTGGCTCCAGCCAGGTTGCGAACTCCTGCTGCTCTGAGCAGCATGGTAAGGGGGTGGGGAGCAGGGGGGTTGGATAAGGGGCAGAGGGTCCCGGGGGGCAGTCAGGAGACAGGGAGCAGTGGGGGTTGGATAGGCGTGGGAGTCCCGGGGGGGCCAGTCAGGGGGCAGGGGTGTGGATGGGGGTTGGGGAAGTCAGGGGACAGGGAGCAGGAGGGGGGTTGGGTAGGGGGTGAGGTCCTGGGGGACAGTTAGGAATGGGGAGTCCTGGAAGGGGGCAGTCAGGGGACAAATGGGGGGGGTTGACTGGGTTGGGAATTCTGAGGGGGGCAGTCGGGGGCGGGAAGTGGGAGGGGGCGGATAGGGAACAAGGGCCAGGCTGTTCGGGGAGGCACAGCCTTCCCTACCCGGCCCTCCATACAGTTTTGCAACCCTGATGTGGCTCTCAGGCCAAAACGTTTGCCCACCCCTGATTTAATGGGTGTTGGTCCTGCTTTGAGCAGGAGGTTGGACTTGATCATCTCCTTAGGTCTCTTCCAACCCTAATATTCTATGATAAACCTTTAATATACCTTTAAAACTCTGGCTCTACATCACTTTTGAATACTGGAAATCGTTATTTATGATTAAAGGATGATATTTTAATGATGCTACTCATACATGCACCTCTGGGTCCAGCCTATTCTATTAACATTTTGGGAAACTTTTTGGACTTTGAGAAAGCCAAACATTTTCTCATTGCAAAAACTCTCTCCTCTCTGGATCAGGAAGAAATGGGAATCAATATGATCAATGTGGACATTTCTAAAAGCTCTCTTCTACCAGAATTCTCCTATCTATTATTTTAAGGCTTCTCTTTCTCCTTTAGGATATAATTGCGTGTAGGAGTTTTCCTTCTATAATATCAATTTAAGACAGGGAATTGCTGTATCAAGTTACTATGGAGAAATGATTCTCAGATGTACAGATGTCTAGTCTTTGTTAATTATGCTTTAATTAGAAAACATAAGGTTTTTTTTCTTTTTTAACCAGATGATTTCTTTTGTACAATGGATTTGTTGTTGCCTTCTTATATCTACATTTATCTGCACTGGCATATAACAATCCCCAAGGATCACTTGAGAACCTCATGCCCTGCCCCACCCCGACGTCCCCTTCCTCTCTGCTCCCAAAATGTCCTTTACATAGGATGGGGCAAGAGGAGCTCACGTAGGGCTGATTACTCCATCCCTGTGCCAGCACACTCCCTGACATCCCTCAGGTTCAGGGGGTTGGAAAGGTGGGGAAAACCACCTAAGCCCACCAGCCCTACCTCCATTCACTGAGCCCCACTTTAGTGCACCTGGAGAGCTGGGGATTTTAGCCCAAGATACTGAAAGGTAGATGAGGGAATCTCTCTAGAATGACAAGGAAAAATGGTTGAATTGTTTATAGATGTAATGCACACAAGCACATGTGCCGCTACTATATGGAAATAAGAGCTAATGCTTCTTCAGAGAAGGGGAGGAAAGCACAGATGCTGTAACACTACACTGCTAGGAGTGTAACAAACAGGATATATTTTCCTCTTATGTTGTTCTGACTTTTAGCAAATAGTAGCCTGGCTTCTTCCAGTTTCAGTGATTTTGCTTACTTAGTAAATGTTAGAAAAACTGTTGGCTTCAAATGTTATTTTATTCTTTTCAGGTCAGGCCATGCTTTTGCAACAATTGGGCAAGTAATATACATGTTTGGCGGTTGTTCGGGTGAAAATATTTACTGCACTGATGTTCATGCATTGGATACAGGTATCTTTTAGAATTGCAGATGATTTCCTTCTTAGTACATTTTATAGATATAAAAAGTGTGATAAGAAAAGAGGAGTATCACAGACCTGTCTTACAGATCCCTTGGTACTATTTCTAACCTCCCAACAGAATCCAGAGTTGGTGCAGAATTGCTCTGCAGCCAATACTCCATTCTGAGGACAGGACTAGGCCCCGCAGCCTTAGTGCCCCTTCCATTGATAGAAGGACTGGAGAATCTGCACAACAGTAGGTACTTCAGTCAGACCACCAAACAGCTGCTGTGTGTAGCTGTGCAAGACCTTCTTCTGTACTGGGCTCCACACAATGCAGAAGAGCCTGCACCCACTTTGTGAGCTCTTGGATTGTTTCTTCCTGGCCCCTGTGTTGCAGAACTACCAAGGTTCATCTGTGTTAGTGGGCACTTAACAGAGGAGGGGAGAAAATTTTGACCTTTGTGTGAAGTATCATTTTTGTTACCTGTTTTTGAAAGATGCGTCAAGAATATAGTCTTAAATATAAGCTTGTAAATATAATACTGAAAAGGTGAATTCACAACAGAAAATTAAAGCCAGCCAAAGTATATCGAAAGAGTTGCATAGTTTATTTAATTACATTTGCCTTATTCGTAAGTCTGATAGGTCTGCAAAATAGAAATCCTTAAAAGCATCATAGAAACTGGCTCATACAGCTGGAGTGTAGACAAAATTTACCCTTTTTTCTATCCTTCCCACTTAACTCCGTCCTCACCCACCACCCACCCACATTTACTGTTTTCAGAGGAACCATACAGGGTAAATTGGGGTACTTCCTGGAAACTTCTCATTGGTTCATTTCAAATATCTTCTTTCCTAGGGTGGATATGAGCTAACTGATATGAAATAATTGTATTGCCTTGTCGTGCATTTGGATATTGCCTCATGAAAATACACCCAGTGTATTTACAGCTGCACACCAGATTCAGGGACAACCCAAATTATTAGGAGGGGCCAGTCATTAAGTTCTTTGTCTGGAGACAACTGCTTCCTTCACCTATCCTTAGTCAGAAAAAAAGACATTAGAAACAAGCTACTATCTCAAGCCCCTCTTGTGAACTGTTTATCTTCTGGGATAAGTTAACTGAAATTTCCCTCTCCCAACTCAAACTTGAATTTTAATATGTCCAGATGTAAATAGGCCATTTTTGCAGAGAACTTGGCTTTTTCACTGTAAAGGGAGTTTTCCACCTGCAAAATCGGCTATATTTTTATCAGAGGTTTGAGGTGAGACTGCATGGGGGCAAATTGGGTGTGGCCTCGGTATGGTTGCATGGAGCCAGGTGTGGCCTCTGCACAACTACATAGGGCCAGAGGGGTGAGAAAGATGATTTATTTACTCCTCTCTGCAGCTGTGCAAAGATTACACACAGACCAGTCACTGTGCTCCCTGCACTTTGGGGAGCACAGCCTGGCCTTGGTCACCCCCCTGCCCCTAGGAAGCAGGGCTCCGCAAAGGGAGGAGGGAGGAGGCAGGGCTGTGATCCCACTTCCCTTCTGCATCAGCTTGTGAAGTGGAGCCAGCACATAAAGGTAGCAGATTGCTCACCCCTTATGCGCAAAGAGTATCACCGGAAAGATTGTGCCAACCTCCCAAGTGCTCCTTCTGAGGCATTGCAACTTGACATGGCCTTCTCTTCAGGACAGTGGCTGAAAAGGCACAATCTAGCTCAAAATGTCTCACTCCAGCTGACCTGCAAAAAATATTTTCCCCCCACTTTGTTTCTTCAGCAGTGAGAGTTGGTGGTTTTGCACCACTCTGTTTTGTTAATCCATGAACTATAACTGTAACTTCCTTTGATCTATTAGCCTTTCAAGTAATACTTCTTGCAGCAATTTAGTATGCTGTCCCACCAAGTTTTCTGCTGAAGTATTATACAGGAAAATTAGTTACAGTCTGGATATGATCAGAAAAGTAACTACCTTACATAAAAATGGTACCTCTTACTCAACATACCATAGTCCTTTATGGCTTCAAAGCCCGTCCACTTACTTTCCTGACAAAAATGTTAATACTGTTAGCACCATAGAGCCATCCAAGATATGTAAGAGTGAGCTAGAGTCTATACTGCCTCAGGCATCGTCAACAAAATTATAAGTTCTGACTGCAGTCTTTATTATTGGTAATAATGTAAGAAGCAGAAAGAAGATGGTTTGGTTTTCAGATCACACATTGTTTGCAGTGTTGTCAATTAGAAAAAGTATCTTCTAACTGATGAACTGAACAAATTGGGAGAGAATAAATCTGGATCCCCCACAAGTCCATTTTTGCAACCAGCTTTTGGATTATAGCTGCACATTATGATTTTCAGATAGCAAGGGAAATCAGTGGAAAATATATAATTATGTGAGGCTCTTTTCCAACAGGTTTGTTAGCCTGGCAGCAGTGTGAAGTCAAGGGAGAGAGACCCAGTGGAAGGACACATCACACATTTACAGCACACCATGACAAGGTATAGACCAAATGTCATTTTTCTGTCCTGGTTTATTTTTTCTGTAATTCCAGTATGAAAGGAAGATGCAGGAATGTCTCCTTCTCAACACTTCTCAGATGTATACTCTTAAAGAAGGTGTAATGGGATTTCACCTCTAGGTTTTTCTGAGCAGCAGTATGATCAAGAAGTCTAGTACAGGAGTAGGAGCTAGGAACTCCTGAGTTCGAATTCTGGTTCTGGTACTGTATGAGCTTGAGAGAGTCATTAAGGCCCAGATTTTCAAAAGTGCCCTTTAATTTTTGTCTACTCAATTTGAGGTCTCATTTTCAAGATACTGAGCAACCACAGATCCCATTGCCTTCATTTGGCTTCATATGGAATTTTGGGTGCTCCATGCCTCTGAAAGTGTCTCAGGTTGAACACCAAAAAATGGAGGCATCCGATAGAAATGGCCGCTTTAGAAAAAGTTTGTTTTTAATATCTCTTCCCCAGTTTCCCATCTGAGAAACAGGGATTATAATACTAATTTACCACACACAGGTGCTGCCAGAATAGATTCATTAATGCTTGAATGTGGAGTGTATTTGTTTTTCAAACGAAAAGCCATATGCAAGTTTTCAGTTGGGATTTCCTTATAAATATCACTGGCACAATGTGATCCATTTGGCATATAGATCACT
The DNA here is from genome assembly GCA_033296515.1 of Macrochelys suwanniensis. Taxonomy (NCBI): domain Eukaryota; kingdom Metazoa; phylum Chordata; order Testudines; family Chelydridae; genus Macrochelys; species Macrochelys suwanniensis. The sequence continues at coordinate 48,753,343 of CM065780.1, forward strand.
TGTTCAAATTTAGCCGAGATTACTAGTGATTGAATGTTATTGCTCTCTAGGTTTTGGTCTGTGTGAGTGAGTGGATGTCCCTGGTCCAGTTCCCAGTGGACAAGTGCCCACATCAATAAACATCACTACAGTTGGCAATCTCATCAGAGAGACTCTAGACCAGTGGTGGGCAACCTGCAGCCCGCAAGACATTTAGCTGACATTGACCATCCACAGGCACAGCCCCCCGCAGCTCCCAGTGGTTGGGAACGGTGAAACATGGCCACTGGGACCTGCGGGGGGCCATTCCTGCGAAGGGTCAACATCAGCTAAATGTCTCATGGCCCGCAATCAGATTACCCTGATGGGCCGCATGTGGCCTGCGGGCCGCAGATTGCCCACCATTGCTCTAGACTGAATGGGCATGGAGACTGAACAAACCTCACAACCCTTGCAGCATTCTTTCCAGCACAGAGCTCAGGAGCAGTGGCAGAGCAATGGGGATTCCTGGCACTACCAGTGCTTTTTAGCAATGCCCAAGAATCTGTCTATTTTAAGGTTTTCTATAGCCTCATCAGTGTAATAACCAAGCAGTAAATTCAGGTAAATTAGTTCCACATAGAGAGACCCTAGTAGATTTCATTACATTGTCTACTCTTCTCTTTTCATTAGTAATAAGAGTTAATAAATTATTAGGAAAAAGCAAGTGCTTTTTAGCAGTGCCTAAATGAAGGAGTTCAGTTTTCAATACTGTCAAGCGTAGCAAATAACTTTCATGCAAACACTGTGCTCACTTTTAAAAATATCATTACTTCCTGCATGACTTGCTTATGTCTCATAGTTTCCTCTGTTGCCACATTGCACATCAGCCTGCACGAGTTGCTGAAAGAGTGCTGAATGCCATATCTTTTTCTTCTAAAGTCTAACCAGGCTATACGCGCTACCTTCTGGGAATCCAACAACCTGGATAAGGAGTGACAGTACTGATTCTCTTCCTTTTCACTGCAGTCTGAAACACCTCTTACTTGCAAATGCTGCAGCATTTTTGCATTCACTAATATATGGAAAATGTTCTGAATGCCCAAGAATCTATTTTAAGGTTTTCTATAGCCTCATCAGTGTAATAACCAAGCAGTAAATCCAGGTAAATTTGTTCCACATAGAGAGACCCCAGTAGATTTCATTACATTGTCTACTCTTCTCTTTTCATTAGTAATAAGAGTTAATAAATTATTAGGTTTTCTTTCTCCCCTTTTCTCTCCCTTTTTTTTTTTTTTTTTGGCGGGGTGGGACAGGGGATATGTGTCTGTTGAGAAGAGGGGAGTTTTCATGTTGTTTTTCTAGATACATACAGTTAAATTGCAGGGAAAGAGACTTTCCATAAGATAACACTTTGAGTATAGAGTCATATATATTGGTATTACAGTTGCAGTTCTTGCCAACAGGATATCTATTTGTTTGGAGGAATATATGAGTCTAAAGATGGTAATAAAACACCAAAGAATGATGTAATGAAATTAAGCCTAGGTGAGTAAAAATGCAAAAGAGGGTTGTCAGCACAATTTTTTAATCACTGAATAGAGCAAGATACTATCCAGAAGTATCCTAAAGCTAGATGACTGCACAAGGGCATAGTCTTGTAATAAAATGAACCTGAGTACGTCTTTCAAAGTATGTGTGGAGCTACATAAAAATACATCCAAATGCACAAGTGCATCTCTGTACTCAATATATTCAATCATTTAACAATTTGTTGAAAATTTGTAAGATTTAATTAAAAGTTGTATAATATTTATATACACATATATGCTCCAAATCTAACACCACTCTCTATCCCTTAAAGATATTACCACACCTTCCAGTTTTGCCTGGAATCTGTAATGTAAGGCTGCGCAGCATTTTATGGTTTACATTAGGTTGCAATGTTTCTCTAGACAAGCTCTGTAAACCACTTTAATTCAACACTTTTTGTTGCTTGAGAGATTGCAGGAAATGCTGCCTTTGTTATTTTTTGATCATACATACCTCTGAACCTCCCCCTTCCTTCCTTTGGTGAGCAGTTACTCACCCAAGTGGTTCTATAGAAGTCCTTGAGACTACATAGGCAAGTAACCGCTCATGAGCAGGAGCAGAAGGTTCACAATGTGACCTACAGTGATTTGGGAAGGCTGCAAAACGCCATTCTTTAGGAAAGTCAGATTTCAAATATGATTTCACCTGTTGTTCTAAACAATGGACATGCAAAAAGAATGGACATACCGTGGAGTTGTACAGTACTCATGTTGAGCAGCAGCTAGTGACTGCTTAGCACATTTTTTCTAACTGTTTTCCTTAAACAGGAAGAAAAATGTTAGACCTGTTTATAAATTCATTGTTGTTTAGTTTTTCCATGTTTTTGTGCAGAGAAGCTTCTTAACCAACTTTTCTGGTTTAAAATAAAAAAGTATATTCAAATTAAATAGTTTCAATGACATTTTGTCACATATTATCACTCCTATCACATATTTTTTTTGCTTGACAATACATATCATCACTTTTTATTATGGCTCTCCCTTTGTGCCCTAAATTATTATTTAGAGTTGCTGGTCTTGAATCAACCCTGAGATATTTTTGACTTCTATCAGCTTATTCCAGTGAATAAAGCTTTTAGTGGCAGAAAGCCTACCTGAAAGTGGGATTGAGATGCAAAACACCTGTAACCCATGCTCGGCCTTGAGGTCCAGAGCCAGATAGCAATTATGAAAGTGTAAAGCTATCAAACACTTGGAGTGTGTCTCTCTGTGGCAGAGCTGTCCTCTTTGTCATAGGGGAGTGAATTGAGTTCACGGTGTGCAGCTAAACTGATGCCATGTTCACTCCATAGATGGCTGAATTTCACTGATGGGCAGAGATCCCTGTATATGGAAGTGGGAAAATACTTTGGGATCATTTGAGATTAAAAGCCATTATATAAATGTAACAGATTTACCGCATTAACATTATTATCCTCCTTGACATTACAATAGACTTTCCTATCATCTCCCATCCTTGGAATGTTTTTCTTAGCTGCCTATTTTGAGTAAATCTATTTTATGACAATAACTTGGGTATACATTTCTTTTTGGAATGTGTTTGGCTTTAGTGATTTTGATCTTTCTGAGGTCAGTCATTAGTCTTTAGAAGACTGAAAGATACCTGTCTAAAAGGGCCTCTCTTTTTGTCATTAGAGGATTACCCAGAATTCTTTGTTTTGCATTTTCCCTGTGGCTTTCACTACTGCTGTTCTTTACTTGGCAGGTCCTATAATTATACAAATGTCTTAGGGTTGCAAATGCTTCATGTGTAATACTGAGAATATCTAGAGCCTAATTTACTGCAAAGACACGTCTGTCAATGCATTGACAGTAGACATGTTCTATTTTTGATTTCTGTCTTTTGTATTTTACAGCAAAGATGAAATGGAAGATGCCACTTTATGTAGGGATCCCCCCTGCTTGCAGACACAGCCATGTAGCATTTATTCTTCATAGCCATGTAAGTGAATGTAATGTTAAAGCCAGAATTCTGCCATCCTTAAATTTTACTAACTGTGTTTCATCCTTACTGATTTAAAGAGCCTACCTGCAATCTGTATTTATTCAGGCAACATACAGCTCAGCTGTTTCTTCAGTTCTTAAATGTATATGTAGTCGCCATATAGACCTACATTTTAGTTTTTTATTTTCTATTAAATCCCATGTTGATTTTAATCATTCTTTTCAAAACACAATTTACAACAATTAAATAGTTGCATTTAACAAAGTAAAACCAGTTTATTAATACATGAAACAATGTACATAAATTCCAATAAATCAAGGTTTTTTCCAACCCTTAAGGGCAGTAGTAGGAGCAGAGTGAAGTACGAGCAAGGCTTCTTATGGATTGTTGTCGCTCTCCACGCTGTTTCAAGTATAAATGCAGACTTCCAAGTATTCCACTCAGCATCTTTTTGACTATCATTAGTGAAAGAGTTCTCCACAGGAGCTACACCTCAAAGACTGTTGCTCCAGCTCTTCTTCACATCCCAGCAATATCTTTGGATATCCTTTTCTCAGATTCTACTGTGTTTTTCAGTGATTAAATTTCACAGGTCTTTGCCTTGTATTTCAATACATTTTTGCAGCTGTTCATCAGTTGTTTTTTTCAATGCTCTGGTGACTGACTCTGGCACCTGCTTGAAGCTCTGGCACTCCTGGTTTCTTGTGCTTGGCATTGTCTCTGCACCTCAATGCCTGTTTTGGTGCATCTGCATTTTTTTTTCTTTGCACCTCAGTGCCTGTGCTTCTAGTGACTCAGTACTACTGCAGTACCTCACCACCAGTGTTTCTCAGTGGTTTAACACCAAACTTTGCATTTTGGCATAGCTTCCATCTTGGCATTTAGCATTTGCTTCACTGTTCCACTCCTTTGGGACACTACTTAATGTAGCAGTTTGTCTATTAGGTATGGTGGGTGCTTCCCTGGAGGAGCCTGCACCCCTTTTCCTTTTCATGGGAAGTAACTTCTAAAACAGAAGGAAGGTTGTACAGTAGCAATTCATGGGAGTAAAACACAACTGATGTCTGTGATGGCTGATAATCTTTGTGCCATCTATCTTGGAGTTAACCACAACGTGCATGGGTGGCAGATATGCTTGCAAATATTATCCAAAGGACTTAAGAAATGTGCAGAATGACTCCAAGCGCTCTTTGATAAACCCCTGGGGTACTCCTGTAAGTCCAAAACAAGGCTGTCAGGGTGTGTCATAGCACAGGCTAAACCCTCAAGGCATAAAACTGAGTTGGCCAAGACCCCTGAGCACTAGGACTCAGAACTGCTGCTGTGTTGGTACAAACCGACCTCCTCTATGGCAAGTCCACTGTAGCCTTTTCCTCAAAGTGACCCACACAGTCACCTCTAGCATTGGCAGGTTCCACTAAGTATCGGTTCCTGAATGCACTTGAGGGGTCTCAGAGCCTGATCTTGCAGTGAGGTCAATGACAAAGCTCACACTGACTCCAGTGGTGCAGGATCAGGCCCTCAGTCCTTGAAGTCAGTTGTTCTGAGCTCCAGCTCCTCAGGTGAGGAGGGACCCTCCACACGAGAGACTGCGGTAGAAGGCACTGATTGCAGGCCAGCAGCGCTCCCCTGTTGAAGCTGCTAACTAGGCAGCTCTATGGTGTGGGCTCTAAACTTTCTTTTTCAGGCAGTAAATATAAACCAAAAAGGGGTTTTCATGTTTATTTTACTTTATTTTATTTAACACTCTCCACCCAACAGTGTTGCCAATGCATTGGAGTGAGCAACAGAAATTACTCAGGACTGTTCCTCCATGAGATTAGATGGTAGTGGGTCTTCTTCCCTTACCAACACAGGGACTGTGGGAACAGCTAAGGAGGTTCTCTTCTGAACTACTGGAAGTCCCAAAATGAGCATAAAGTCACTCTCTGGAATGAGCTCCTCCTCTTCTTTCAGAGGGGCTGGGAGATTGGAAACATCTTCTCTAGAGGGAATTAGGGAGCAACTTCTGTAAGGTCCTGCATAGACCAGGCTGAGCAGTTCCTCTCCTCCTCTGGGGCAGGGTGGGCGGATTATGTCAGAGTCTTCTGTGCAGGGATTCCAGGCAGTGACACAGTCAGGCATTTTCCATTTAATGGAATTATACAGTTTTCTTCAAGAAGAGTTTTACTGTATTCGATTGAAGTGAGCACCGGGGACCACAAAGACAGAATGTACTATACTAAAGGGCCTCTGCAAACATTAACTGATACATTAATGTGATTATGTAACCCTGTCATTATATTGGTTTGCTATTGATGTCGCTTGCTTTTTCATTGTTGCCAGCTCTATATCTTTGGTGGCATGAATGAGGAAGAAGAATTCAATGATATAATGGGGATGAAATTGATAAACCCTTCAGACAGACAACCTAGTAAGTTTACTATGCATTTGGTAAATTCTAAACGTATTATTAACTTGAAGCCAATTCTTCACGTCTCTGTCCTTTCCCACTCCCATCTTATTCCAAATTCTGTGTTAATATGTCTACAGAAAGACAGTACTATTATGTTTGTTTAACATAGGCTTCCAGAGCTGCTGTTCCTCCTTAAAATGCTGTTTAATACATCACCTAAACTGACAGTCATGATCTCTGGAAAATATACACTCTATCTGGTCTTATAGGGCCCAATCCTCTGAGGTGCTGAGTGCCACCTGCAAGGAACTGAACTCATTTCACATTCATTGACTTGAAGATCAAATAGCAGTGTGCATGTTTTCTGAAGAAAATAACTTTCAGTTAACTTTAGTGGGAGTTAAGAGCTCTCATCACCTGGTAGGATCACATGCTCAGGTATTACCTTATTTTACACTCTAAAATAGTACACTAAAATGTACTTAGTCCCTTAATACCATAGGATTGGTTTTCCACCTATTGGGTTATTCTTAATGTCACTTCACACATGGTATGAAGTTAAACTCTTACTTTTAGCCTTTTTAAAATAAGAATAATGGTGATATCAGCTAGTTGTAGTCATAGATCCAACTAAAATATTGTAAGTGTGACAGGGTGGGGCCCTCTGCTCACTTCTGTCTTCTTGTTCAAATGGCTGTAACAACTCTGGTTTGTAAACACTGACATAACTTATTCGGGTTATCTCAACCACCACCACCTTTTTTACAGTCCATGCAGCAACTCCGTTTACACTGACTACAAACCTCATCCCCCTTTTGCCAGCAAGAAGAGAGGGAAGAGATCTCGCCACACAGAAATCTCCCTTTTACCCAGCCCTATTCCTAACCCTGATGTCATTCCCATTGCCCCTTCTCCTTGCACTTCCTTCCTGTATGCGATTCTACTCTTTCAGTTAATGGGTTAACTAGCTTGTTAGCGCCCCAAGCTCAAACTGATCTAGTAATTAGCCCCAGCTTCACAAGAACATAAGAATGGCCATACTGGGGCAGACCAAAGGTCCATCTAGCCCAGTATCCTGTCTTCCGACAGTGTCCAATGCCAGGTGCCGCAGAGGGAATGACCAGAACAGGTAATCACCAAGTGATCCATTCCCTGTCGCCCATTCCCAGGTTCTGACAAACAGAGGCTAGGGACACCATCCCTGTCCATCCTGGCTAATAGCCATTGATGGACCTATCCTTCATGGCTTCCATCAGTCAGGTTTTCCTTGGGGAAACTAATTGGACTTAAATTGACCAGAGTGCTGGTTCAGCTGCTGGTTCTCATCACTCTGTCACAGTAAGTAATAGTTCATCTGAAATGTGTTTCTTATTAAATGTCTGAGTAAAATGAGCACAGTAGCTTATAACAAAAGGAGCACTGGCACTAACCCTAAGGCAATCCTACCACATGATCTTGGTGTCACTTACAGGTGGGATTTTTCTTCTTGCACAAAAGCCCCAAGTCAATCAGGGGAAGTTCTAGAAAAGACTCTAAAATGGCCCTTCAGCCAACCTTGAACTATTGCTGACTACACAAAACGTTGCCAAGCGTAACAGACTTTGTCTAACAGTTAATGTAAGCGCTTGATTACAATGGTTACAAGAACTGTGTTTTCCTGAGTGTTTCAGATAGTACTGAGTATAATGAGAAGACTCCACAAATAATAATCTAAGTCCCCAGTTCAGCAAGGTGTTTGAGCACATTTTAATCTATTGAAGTAAATGGAATTTATGCATGTGCTTAACTTTAAGTATGTCATTAAATGCTTTGCTGAATTGGATCCTTGGGCCACAATGCATAGCGCCATCCACATGCCACTGCACATGCTTTTACCTGTTGCATTGAGCATACCAGACACAGTACAGTACAGTACATAAGAGGAGAAAATGCTTCCTGTGATTTTGATATGTACTGTAATGCTTGATTAATTTAAATGGAATAGCCACTTGAAATAGCAGCACAATGGAATGGGTATATATGGGGTGGATGAGATGGGGTAAAGCTATAAAGCTGGAAGAAATATCATTTTCAGATAAAGTTGTGTTAATATGATCACAGTGCTTGCAAAACCTAGAGATGAAACAAACAATTTTAATAAGTCAAGATTATCCTAAAATAATAAAGGGTTCAAGTTAAGAGCAAATAAGAGTAATTTACTATTCTGCGTAGCTCTTTCATTGGGAACCTCTCCTCTAAGAAAAGACCACAGGAAGTGACTCAAAGTTGTTATTGCCTCCTTGTGATGAGCTTTGTTAAATCAGTCGAAAGAAAAAATCAGTTCTGATAAATGGTGCCTTTGTACCTCCTGTTCTCTGTTCACCAAACTGTGTGTCTAACGTATGAGTGGAATTTCATTTTAATAAAGTTCTTCTTCGAGTGCTTGCTCATACGTATTCCAATTAGGTGTGCACGCGCGGCGTGCACGATCGTCGGAAGATTTTACCCTAGCAACACTCGGTGGGCCGGCTGGCGCCCCCTGGAGTGGCGCCATTACGGTGCCTGATATATACCCCAGCCGGCCCAGCGCCCTCTCAGTTCCTTCTTACCGCCCGTGACGGTCGTTGGAACTGTGGAGAGCAGCTCGCTGATCTCCACCTCCCTAGCATACTTAGCACTCGTTTATCTTGTAGATAGTTTTTAAGTACTTCTTAAGTAGTTGTTAATAGTTTACTGATAGTTCTTTTGTTGTAGTTAGTGTAAATAGTAGCGGGAGATAAGGGGCTTCTCCCCTGTCTCCCTCCCGGTACCGGGCCAATGCCTGGCTCTCCGGGATTCAAGCTTTGCTCAGCCTGTCAGAAGCCGATGCCCACGGGGGATCCCCATGACTCCTGTTTAAAGTGCCTCGGGGAGTCCCATCTTCCGGACAGGTGCCGAATTTGCAAGGCTTTTAAGCCGCGGACCAAGAAGGAGCGGTACTTTCGTTTAAAGCAGCTCCTCTTGGAGGCCTTGCTCAGCCCGATGTCGGCCCCACACCGGAACCCGGTGCTGACCCCGGCGGGCTCATCATCGACAGCACCGGAACGCCCGAGCTCCGGGAAAGTGCCCCGGCACTGTACACCTCAGGCCGGGACTTCTCAGAGGCGTCGCTCTCTGTCACCAAGAGCGAGGAAGTCGGGTCCTGGACCAGCACCGACTCCGGCGCCGCTGCCCCTGCAGCCTGTTCAGGACCGCGCCAAGTCCGGTGTGGCGCCAGCACCATTGACTCCGGTACCGCAAGGACCGTCGAGCTCGGTGCCTGTGGCTCAGATATCTATGCCACCTACTCCGGCTCCGCAAAGGCCGTCGAGTCTGGCACCGCTACCAATACCGGCACCGACCCTGCCGACTCCGGCACCCCAGAGGCCGTTGAGCGCAGGACAGCCTTCTAAGGCTCCGGTACCGATGACTCCGGCCTCTCAAGGCCCGTTGAGCTCGGTGACCGTCAGCTCCCCGGTGCACACCGTGGTAGAGCTTCCACTGCCGTCCACTCCGGACACCTTCTCGGCGGCACGGGACCTGATTGCTATGACTGATCCAGCACCCTCATCCTCGGTACCGCCGTTGCGGATTGTCACATCCCGCGGCAAACCGGCCATGTTACGCCCGGTGCCGCATGCGGAGACCAGCCAGCAGCAGTCGGGTTCTCCTCGGCACCGCTCGCAGTCCCGGCGCCGGTCATCATCCCGGCACCGGTCGTACTCGCGGTACCGTTCCAGGTCGCCCTCCAGGCGGCGGTATGACGACTCCCGGTACCGCTCCCGGTCCCGCGGCCGCTCACCGCGTAGATCTCCGGACGATCGACATCATTATCGTTCGCCGAGACGTTCCCGATCCAGGTCGGGTTCCCGGTACCGCAGCAATCGCCGGTACCGTTCCAGGTCTCGGTACCGATCGAGATCCCGGTACCGATTCCCGGCACCTCAACATACCATGGCCACGCAGACCGCTCTTCAAGGTTACTCTGCACCGCCTTGGTCTTCTCGCTCCGTCTCCCACTCTTCTAGAGCCGGTAGCGACCTTTATGCTGAGGATCACACGGTTGGTGAACAGGGCCACTGGCCGGATGTTGGACAGGAGCCATCTCAAGTCCAGGGGCAATGGCCCTTCTGGACCCCTATGGCATACCATCAAGCCCAAGGGGTCCCATCTAGAGCCTCCCACTCGGCCCAATCCGAGCCCAGAGCACCAGAGGCGACGGTATCCCGCCCTCCCCCAGAAGTCTCTGACCCGCCACAGTCATCGGTCGTGGTCCCAGACCTGGAGGCCCCGACCTTGGACTCCTCAGCGGTTCCCCACCAGGACCCCTCCCAGGATCCCCTGGCTCAAGCTCTATCGTCCTCCTCCTCTCCCGACGAGGCAGTGGCGGGAGCGTCATTTTCCGGCCCTCCTCCTATCGATCTCCGGGACCATCAAGACCTGCTACGCAGATTGGCCCTTAACATGAATCTGCAGATCGAGGAGGTACCAGAACTTGAGGACCCGGTGGTGGACATTCTGACAACTGACGCCCCCACCAGGGTAGCCCTCCCATTCGTCCGCACGATATTGGCCAACGCCACATCTATCTGGCAGTCCCCAGCCTCGATACCCCCCACTGCCAGGGGTGTAGAGAGGAAGTATATGGCGCCTCCAAGAGATTTCCAGTATCTCTATACTCACCCCCCTCCGTGCTCTTAGTGGTTCAGTCGGTCAACGAGAGGGAGAGGAATGGCCAACAGGCCCCCGCCCCAAAGTCCAAGGACGCCAAGCGCCTAGACTTATTTGGGAGAAAGATCTACTCAGGGGGCGGCCTACAGCTCAGAGCTGCGAACCAGCAGGCGCTCCTGAGCCGTTACGGCTATAACACCTGGGTCTCCATGGAGAAATTCAAAGAACTTATACCTCCGGAGTCCAGGCAGGAGTATAAAGCGTTTGTCGAGGAGGGTAAGAAGGTGGCCAGGACGTCGTTGCGGGCTTCTCTTGATATCGCCGACTCGGCTGCCAGAACTATCGCCTCAGGAGTCGCCATGCGGCGTATCTCCTGGCTCCAATCCTCCACCCTCCCCACGGAGGTCCAACACACTATTCAGGACCTACCGTTTGAAGGTCGGGGTCTGTTCTCCGAAAAAACTGACCCGAGGCTGCAGACCCTTAAAGATGGTCGAACCATCATCCGCACGCTGGGGATGCATACCCCTGCGACGCAGCGCAGACCCTTCCGGCCCTTCGGGCAACGTCCCTACTTTACACCCGCACCACGGCAGGACTTCTCTAGGAGACGGTGTGGTCGAGGGGGCAGGAGACAACAGTCTGGTCGGCAGACTGGTCAGAGGGAGGGCCCCCACAAACCATCGTCGGGGCCCAAACAAAATTTTTGAAGGGACGCTCGAGGCCGGAGTACCAGTTTCAGTCGATCCTCTCCCCCTGTTCCGAGACCGCCTTTCCCATTTCTCCCGTGCGTGGTCGAATATCACCACAGACCGCTGGGTCCTACGCACGGTGGAAAGCGGATACCACTTGCAGTTTGTCTCCCCCCCCTCCCTCCCTGTCCCTCTTCAGGGACCCTTCTCACGAGCAACTCCTAATTCAGGAGATACAATCGCTCCTCTCCGCTGGAGCGGTAGAGGAGGTTCCGAGGGAGTTCGGGGCAGGGGTTTCTACTCCCGTTATTTCCTAATCCCCAAGTCGAAAGGGGGGCTGCGTCCTATCTTGGACTTGCGGGGGCTCAACAAATTTATGGTAAAGTTGAAGTTCCGCATGCTCTCCCTGGGCACCATTATCCCCTCTATGGATCATGGAGACTGGTACGCCGCCCTCGACATGAAGGACGCGTATTTTCATATTGCAATTTACCCACCTCACAGACGCTTCCTCCGCTTCGTGGTGGGCCAGAGACACTTTCAATTTACGGTTCTGCCCTTCGGCCTCTCAACGGCACCGAGGGTTTTTACAAAATGTATGGCAGTGGTGGCAGCCGCCCTTCGTCGTCAAGGAGTTCAGGTGTTCCCCTACCTCGACGACTGGCTTATCCGCGGCAACTCCAGCAGCCAAGTCCAGTCGCACATTTGGACGGCCATGAGCATGTTCAAGCAGCTCGGCCTCCTCCTGAACGTAGAAAAGTCCACTTTGGAACCAACCCAGAGGTTAGACTTTATAGGGGCAGTACTGGACTCCACTCTTGCCTGGGCGTTTCTTCCAGAGGCTCGCTTTTAGGCCCTTATAACCATCATACGCAGCCTTCAGAGCTTCCCAACGTCGACGGCCCGCTGCTGCCTCAGCCTCCTCGGTCACATGGCGTCCTGCACTTTCGTGACAGCTCACGCCAGGTTGCGCCTCCGACCCCTCCAGGCATGGCTCTCCTCAGTATACCAGCCGCGCAGAGACAGCTTGGACCTGATTTTGACGGTACCATCACAGGTCCTGGCCTCCCTCAACTGGTGGCTAGACCCCAGGAAGGTGCTAGAAGGTGTTCCATTCCATCCACCTCAGCCATCCCTAGCCTTAACCACGGATGCGTCATCGCTCGGCTGGGGAACCCATTTACAGAACCTCCAAACACAGGGCCTGTGGTCGGAGCAGGAATTGACCCTGCACATCAATGTCAGGGAACTGCGAGCGGTACGCCTTGCCTGCCAAGCCTTCGCCCAGCATTTACAAGGTCGTTGTGTCACCATCCTTACAGACAACACAACGGCCATGCATTACATCAACAGACAAGGAGGGGCACGCTCCTCCTTGCTCTGCCGAGAAGCGATTCATCTGTGGGACTTTTGCATAGCCCACTCCATTCACCTGGTAGCCTCTTTTCTCCCAGGGGTCCAGAACACCTTGGCAGACGGACTGAGCAGGTCCTTCCAGACTCACGAGTGGTCCATTCGACCGGACGTTATCCACTCTGTCTTCCGGAAGTGGGGATTTCCCCACATAGACCTATTCGCTACTCACGAGAACCGGAAATGCCACGCATTCTGCTCACTCCAGGGTTGCTCCCCAGGCTCCCTGACAGACGCTTTTCTCCTGCCTTGGATGGACCACCTGTCCTATGCCTTCCCGCCAGTTCCACTGGTCCACAGAGTCCTGATCAAATTGCGCAGGGACAGGGGCCGCTTAATCCTGATCGCTCCGGCGTGGCCCAGGCAGCACTGGTACACCACTCTCCTGGAGCTCTCGGTGTCCGCCCCGATCACTCTTCCATTGTGGCCGGACCTGATTACGCAACAGCACGGCAGGCTCCATCATCCCGACCTGCACTCTCTCCATCTAACAGCGTGGCTGCTGCATGGCTGAACCCATCCGAGCTATGTTGTTCCAGCCCGGTCCAACAGGTTTTACTGAGCAGCAGGAAGCGTCTACCAGGTCCACCTACTCAGCTAAGTGGAAACGGTTTTCCTTTTGGTGCGGCCCTCGGGGTCTTAACCCCTTGCAGGTGCCGATACATACCATTCTAGACTACCTCCTGTCCCTAAAGGAGCAGGGTCTGGCCCTTTCATCGCTATAAGTCCACCTCGCGGCAATTTCGGCTTTTCACCCTGGCGACAGTGGGCTTTCGATCTTTTCCAACCCCATGGTTAGCAGATTCCTCAAAGGGTTAGAGCGGCTACACCCATTGGTTCGCCGCCCGGTCCCCACCTGGGACCTCAACCTCGTCATCACTAGGCTCATGGGGGCCCCATTCGAGCCTATGGCCACGTGCTCGCTTCTGTACCTCTCCTGGAAGACGGCCTTCCTCGTAGCCATCACCTCGGCGAGGCGCGTCTCTGAGCTCAGAGCGCTTACTTCGGAACCCCCTTACACGGTGTTCCACAAGGACAAGGTACAGCTGCGACCACACCTGGCCTTCCTGCCCAAGGTAGTGTCGGCCTTTCATATTAACCAAGACATTTTTCTACCGGTCTTCTACCCAAAGCCCCATGCCTCTCAAAGGGAGCAGCAACTCCATTCCTTGGACGTCCGTAGGGCCCTCGCCTTCTACATCGAGCGAACGAAGCCTTTTCGGAAAACGACTCAGCTGTTCGTCGCCGTGGCGGACCGGATGAAAGGTCTCCCGGTCTCTTCCCAACGCATCTCCTCCTGGATCACATCATGCATACGGACATGCTATGACTTGGCAGGTGTTCCCACCATGCACCCTACTGCCCACTCCACCCGAGATCAAGCCTCGTCCTCTGCCTTCTTGGCACACATACCAATTCAAGAGATATGTAGGGCAGCAACTTGGTCATCGGTACACACCTTTGCCTCTCATTATGCCATAGTACAACATTCCAGGGAGGACGCCGCTTTTGGTTCGGCGGTCCTACGCTCTGCAGTATCACAGTCCGACCCCACCTCCTAGGAAAGGCTTGGGAGTCACTTAATTGGAATACATATGAGCAAGCACTCGAAGAAGAAGAGACGGTTACTCACCGTAGTAACTGTTGTTCTTCAAGATGTGTTGCTCATATCTATTCCAAACCCGCCCTCCATCCCCACTGTCGGAATAGCCAGCAAGAAGGAACTGAGAGGGCGCTGGGCCGGCTGGGGTATATATCAGGCACCGTAACGGCGCCACTCCAGGGGGCGCCAGCCGGCCCACCGAGTGTTGCTAGGGTAAAATCTTCCGACAATCGTGCACGCCGCGCGCGCACACCTAATTGGAATAGATATGAGCAACACATCTCGAAGAACAACAGTTACTACGGTGAGTAACCGTCTCTTTGATACTTTAATCATTTTTACTATCATTCCTCTGACCACTGGCTATCATCAATCCAGAGCATATGGATAGGGCAGGAAACAATTTCATTAGCATGCAAAATATCTTTAACAGTAAGTACCTCCAAGTTGTAATACTCCTACAGTGGACACCAAAAATGAAAGGCGCGTCCATATAGTGATATTAGTATTCTGGACATAAACACACAAACATGATCAGTGGATTTAATAACTAATAATGCTGAATTGATTTTAATTCATGACATTACTAAAAGCTATTTTAAAATATCTGAGAGAATATATTATTTTCACCCATAAAAAGTGGTGTGAATTGTTAATGCCTACAGTGCTCATTTTGTGAATTAGGGGGTCTTAATTGCCATCATCCCAGCAATATGTGTCTTACCATCTTTCCAGACTAGACAGCATGTTATGGAGTGACTAGTGTTGTTTTCACAATTACCACAAGATGTCATCACACTAACCCATTTTGTGGGTGTCAGCCCAGTACTGTGCTCCAGCTTCACTTGTACACTGTGTGACTGGTGACCATTTCAGCTGCGTACATCCTCACTGTCCCTCTTTATAATTAGCAATAGGTAATTCTCCTCAGGGACAGGATTTAGTTCAACATTACAAATTTTTGTTTTCATTCAAAGCTCTGAAGCTTTTTCCAGTATCCCTTGGACAGTCCCCAATTGTCAGCTTCCCTGCAACACAATCCCTCCTCCAACAAGCCCCATCTCCCCTCAGCTAGCAGCAGGATCTTCAATGGTATGAAAAAGGACTCTTCTCTCCCACGTTGATGGCAGGCCTTTCCTCTGTGGCCTGTCTGGCTGATCTCTTCCAGTGGCATGTCATTTCTGTGGAGGGGTTGATGTGCAAACCTCTAATTTGAGGTGTGGGCCTCTATCTTCTCACTGGAGGCAGTAGCTAGGTGGCAGGACCCTGAGGTCTGTGATGCATTTCTCTTCATACTTCATGATGCTATGGAATTTCCTTGTGCTTTCACCCCAGAATGCACAACGTGTGCTTCTCAAGTCATGGAACAATTGAAATTTCATGCTCGCTGCATTCTGGGACTCAAGTTGGTAGTAAAGCCCAGCAGTGTCAGGAAGTTGGAAGAAAGCTGCAACAAATAAGGTTGTAAGCTACTGGGCATATTCTCTGGCTGGGGAGGGTATAATTAAGCTCCCAACAACTATTTAGGCCAAGACCCTTTCCTCAGGACTGGCTTTATTTTCAAACCTGTCTGCTGTCCTTGTTTAAGGGTATGTCCACACTGCAAATAAAAACCTGCTGCTGGCCCATGCCTGCTGACTCGGCTGCAGGGCTGTTTCATTGCTGTGTAGACTTTCTGGCTTAGGCTGCAGCCCATGCTCTGGGAACTTCCCACCTCGCAGGGTCCTAGACACCAGGCTCCAATCCAAGCCCGGAAGTCTACACTGCAAAGAAACAGCCCCACAGCCCGAGCCCTGGGAGCCCAAGTCAGCTGTCACGGGCCAGCTGCAGGTGTCTAATTGCACTGTAGACATACTCTAAAAAGCGGGAAGCAGTATATCTGCCTTCCAGTAGGTCACATATTTGATACTAGTCATGTGCCCTGCCACTGCAGCTCACAGTTTTAAAAGGCTCAAGGGCTATTACAAGTGCCCTGGGAGTCTGGGACATGTGCATGTTCACCAAGGCCCATCTTGCATGTATGCAGAGATACAGATGTTTCCAAGTGTTGTGTAATGAAATGCAAGGAAAGAAAATGAAGAGTTGGGGAGAGAGAGAGAAGCAAGAGCCCATCTCAGCTGATCTCAATCCAGCATGCTGGTGCAGAGAGGCAATTCCTGAGGTATCTAGAATACAAGTAATATAGGGGTTTACTCTTATTCAATATTTATATTACAGTAGTGCCCAAAAGCCCCAAACAGGATCAGGGCCCTATTATGTGAGGCCTTATACAAACCAAGATGTGGACGCAGTCCATGTCCTAAAGAGTTTAATATCAATTCCTTAAGCTGCACCTAAAAGTGAAAAGTCTAAGGAGGGCTTGCATAATATGTTCCAGGCAGCAAACCCCGTTGCCACTGTGGCAAGCTGGCAGTCACATTCTGTATCAGCTGAAGCTTCCAAATGAGCTTGAGTGTATGTCTTTTGCTATGCTAACGTTTTATCACTTCAAACCTTGTCTTGCGGATGAACATTCATAGCAGTTAAAGAAGCTATACACATATTATTGTAATTATATGGTCTTGGCCAAAATACATTATAAAAATAGTAGGAAGATCCCATAATGGTTCTGATCTATCTTGTTCTTAAAATGTTTTAATGGACTAACGGCAAATTGGTGTCTTTATTTCAGTAATGAAGGAGATTCTCTCAGAATTTGGAATCCAGGGAGTAAGCAGCAGGTAGTCCTTATATTTTTGTTTCTTTGCTTTCTTTCTCTCTTTGGGAAAAGGCAGGGAAGATTGAATATTTGTGATATTTTTCACATTGGCTCTGCCTTTGACTGAGCTGGCCTGTCCATGCAGTACAAAGTATTTTCTGTGTATAAATCATCGTAAATATGTGATTAGTTGATTTTTTGAATCTGGCTCATCACTAATAATTGCCCACATTTCAGTGACAAATACAATGGCCCAGCTAGGTAAATCAATTCCCTTGCTACCCAGAGAACAGCATTTCATAGGGATAAAGGAATAGGCTGATATTCAGATGTGGGTCCCTATTATTCTGGACCCTTAATAAAAAGGCTGCCTGCCTTTACTCCTCTCCTTCTCTGGTGTATCTGAGGCTATGTCTACACTGGGCATGTACCCAGGTCCTGGCTCGCATGCATGCATCCACGTATTAGCTAAGCCCACCACCAGAGTCCACACTGCAGAGCTGCACAGACGCCATACCCCATGTAGCCATGTCCATACTGACAGTGTAGCTACATGGAGTTTCGTAGTCCTGAGTGTCCTCACCATCTGGAGCAGCCCTAGTATTGGTTTGTGGGAGACCCCTGTGCAGAGGTGCTTTCAGCCTGCCACATTTTAAATGCAGTTTTTTTGTGAGGCACTTGCAAGTTGTGAATGCTGTTCACTTCTGTCCAATCCATCCCGGGAAGAGCCCGGGGACCAGCTGATCAGCTGCTCCTGTTTGCAAATGAATGGTTTATATAGAAGAGCAGATGTTCAGCAAGACACTGGATGGCATTTCAGGAGCACTTTCTGAGACACAGAAAGCAACTGAACTTGGAGGAGGGTCCATTCACAGCAGACTGGACACAGCTAATGCGTGCCACAATTGGTGCTTATTTTCCATGTACAGACCAGCATTTCTGGTGCAGGACAACTAGCATAGTGTGGTGGGACCGCATCCATTTGGATACCATGTGGTGTCAGCCAGGGGAGAAGTGAAGTCTGAGGACAGAGTGGATGCCCTATGGAAGTCTCTTATGTACCTCCCTCTGCCCAGGATAAACAATAACAGAGTGTTTAAAAATAAACTTTTCTCAACTTGGCATACCACATGGTGGTGGTGGCCGCTGGAGCTAGGGATCTGGAGAGAGGGAAGATGCCCAATGAGAGTTTCTTGTGTACTGCCCTCCACCCAGGATAAACAAACCTTTTCCCGGAACATAACATCCTTCTCCATAGCAGAACAGGGAATTGTGCAAATAACAGTGGAAGAGTAAGTAGACTCAAGGACAGGTCACCACATCATCGCTATGACCACACCACACAGTGACTAGGAAGAGAGGTGGGTCATGTGTCAACATGTGGCCTTACCCAGGCCCCCAGACAGGTTTGACAACTCCATTTCTACACACTTTTGAACACACATCTCAGGAATTTGTGTGTGGATGATACGGACGTAGAAGGCAATGACTAGCGATTTGACACACAGAAAGCTGGAAATGTAGACATACTCTCAGAGAACATCTCTTGCCACCCTGGCCTCCATGTGGGCAAAGACACTTATCTGTCTTCTCAGCAAGGATGCCAGTGATATTCATTTACCTCCTGAAGACTTGAGGAGGGAGGACCTGAAATAGTAGATTGAGGATATCAAGTAGGAAGATATTGGATATGGGGAGAGAAAAATAGAAGAGTCAAAGATGACACTAATGCTGAAAGATCAAGTTCTCAAATATTGCTGCTGTTTTGCAAATCTATTATTTAAATCACCCAATTGTAGCACATAGCTCTGTGCTTAACAGCTTTGTCCCCTTGAACTAAATCAATATTCTAGTACCTGACCTCAAATAACTTCCAGTACAACCAAGAGAAAAAGAGAATTCACTTCCTTTGCAGCCATTTTTAGTTGTTTAGAAAAGTGTTTAGTTTCAGGCTCTTTATTAATACCATGATTTTGTGTATGTGTGTGTGTGTAGGTTTACTCCCACCAAAATACCCAAAGTGAAATATGAATTAATGGCATCGCCTTTACCTGCCAGAATGGAGTCTCCACCTGCGATCCCAGTAAGCATCTCATTCCAGTTTCACTAGATCTAAGGAGGTTTGTTTCTTTGTGTAACATTGCAGCTGTGGTTTTATCCAGAACACTTAGGAAATGCGCATTCACCTGAAAGTTAAGCAGTAAGACATGACAGGATGTGCTTCATGCTGTACAACATTACCCCTCAGGTGCCTTGTGAGGAACAGAGCTAAGGCAAGTGTCCTGAATCTCTTGGGCATGATGTTGCACCTTATTGTGCCTCAGGGTAATTACAAAATGGCTTCGTGGAAGAAAAATTATTCCTGTTTGCTTGGGGGTTTAGTTGGTTGTTTTTTTAGTGTGGATTTTATATAGATCCTTCCACTTGGGAGGGGAAAAAAGTAAAAGAAATAAACATTTTAAGGGCCAGATCTCTCTCTCACACACCCTGACTGGAATGCCCAAGAGGGAGAAGAACTCCATGAGGTGACCCTGGCAGAGATTTTCTTGAACCAGCCCTTACGGATTTGTGGAGAGGAATGTCTGTACTGAGGACAGGAATTGTCTTACAGGGGTGACTGCTGCATTGCTGCTTCTCCTAGCCTCCCCTGCCCCTCCTCGGCAACATAATTTCTGCAGTTATTGGCTGGGGTCTCCCTGTGGCAGCTCAGTAGCTGCTGCAGAGGGCAGGGCCGGATTAACTTTTTGTGGGCCTGGCGCCAAACATATGTGGCCTTCCTGGGGAATGAAGAGGCACAGTGGGCAGGGTGGATTTGATTTAAATCCTAATTTAAATCACTAGTCAGGAAGACTCGATTTAATCATGGTTTTCTACATGAAAGTGCATTCTTGTTGGTTGTTATAACCTTAATACATATTCTTCACAACTCAGAGATAGATGTAGGTTTCATTTTCAGATGGTACACACTATACATTTTTAAAGAGTGATTTATTTTGAAAACTTTTCAGATGAGTTTTACAGCTATATCAGAAAATGAATGATTGTTTCGTTATTTCATTTACCAAAGATAATTAAAGAAGATATTTATGAAGTCATTGGGAGGTGAACTATCTCCAATTCAACAAGTTAATCATTAATATTTGGAGGATTTTCTTGCCAGGCTGTATTAGGGGGAGAACATCACCAGACAGACATTTAAATTGTTTTATTTAACTAAAACAACAACGTTAAATATTCTGGATTTTTTTCTTCAACAGCAAACATAATCTTTTAACAAAAGAGCATATGTCCCTCGCTTCTCATATTTATCTCCAGACTTCTTCTCCTTGTCCAGATCTATTCTGCCCCCCAACAATCTTCTATTCATTGAACTTTTTGTAACTTTTCACTTTTTAAGAGAGGTAAGGGATTGACTCTGTGTACACAAATTTTCAGAGGGGCAATAGAGTTGAGGTCTGTTATTTCTCACCTCTATATATTATTTATTTATTTTAAAACATTTTTGCTGTTAACAAGCATGTTACCTGTGGAGACACAAATCCACAGTTTGAGAACTGCAAAACTAAGTATCTCTGATGGTATCTTCTAGACTGAGCACTGAGTCCCATTGGGTAGATAGAAAGATTAACCTAAATAATCTATACAGAAGCCTGTGGAACCCCATAAGATTGGGTCCCTAATCCATGAAGTATTAGAACTCATTTACAAAACTTTTCTTAAACATTACATGAATATATTGTCTCATACTATAGAATTAGAATTTATAATCTCTAGTCCATTAAGAGATATAATGTATCTTAATTTAAACTATCTTTAGATAGGTTTTTTTCTCAAAAATCCAATTTAAATTTAAAAAATCTGATTTTTTGATTTTTTTAAAAAAGTCATCAATTTGTATCCACCCTGACAGCGAGGCATGGTGCGAGGGAAGGATTGGTCCCCAGCTGGAGCGAGGCAGGGGCTGGGGCAAGATGAGCACAGTGGGGCATGGGGGGAGGATTAGTTCCTGCTGACTGTAGCAAGGCAGGGTCTGGGGGCAAAAGCATAGCGGGGCAGGAGCTAGGGTTGGTGCCTGGAGCAAGGGGCTGCAAGTGCAGCAGGGCTGGGGAGGGGTAAACAGGATCCCTGCCCCTATGGAGCGGGTACTTGCCTTCTCCCAGGTTCTAGCCCATTCTCTTGTCTCTCTCTGCATTGAGCACAGGGCTGGGGGTGCAGGATCTGGGAGGGAGTTAGGGTGCAGGAGCAGGCTGGGGGTTGGGGTGCAGGGTCTGGCCAGGAGCTAGGGTAAGGGAGGGGGCTCAGGGTTGGGGCAGGAGGTTGGGGTGTGGAGCGCTTACCTAGGGCAGCTCCCATTTGGTGCAAGGGATGCAGGTGGGAATGTGGGGGGGAGCTCCCATTTGGTGCTCAGGGTGGGGATGTGGGGGGGAGGGTGCAGGAGTCAGGGCATGGGATGGGGGGATGGGTATGTGTGGGGGGTGCAGGAGTCAGGGCTGGTGGGTGTGAGGGGGTGCAGGAGTCAGGGCATGGGGTGTGGGGGGGCTGGGTATGGGTGGGGGTGCAGGAGTCAGGGCAGAGGGCTGGAGGGGGTATGCCCTGATTCCACCCCCTTCCCCAAGGCCCCGCCCCCACCTCTTCTCCACTTCCTCCTCCAAGCAGCAAGCGCACTGTGGCTCCGCTCCTCCCTCTCCCTCGTGGTGACAAACAGCTGTTTGGGAGAAGTGCTGGGAGGGGCAGGAACGTGGCACGCTCCGAGGAAGAGGTGAGGGAGGGAGGAGCTTGGCTGCTGGAGCCTGCCCTGCTGTAGCAGGAGCCGGCAGGACCAAGCTTCTGCCCACTGCCTCCGCAGGAGAGAGCAGGGGGCAGGGGCGGAGAAGAGAGGGCTGGGCTAGGGCCCCTTTGGAGCGTGGGCCCGGCGCCATGGTAAATCCAGTACTGGAGGTGACTCAGAGGGAAGCACTATAGCTCTCAGCTGTAGTGCTTCCACATAGCTGTCTGCAAGACAGTTTGCAGTGCCTCAGAAAGCAACACTTCCCCTCTTCTACTTCTTGGTCTTGTACCATGAACTCAGCAGCATTCCATCCATGATGCAGAGCTCCAGCAGAGAAGCATTAAGGTTGCCAATTTGGTTGGCTGTGTTCCTGGAGGTTTCATCTCATGACATGATCTTTAATTAAAGATTAATCTTTAATTCCTGGAGACTCCAGGGCAATCCTAGAGGGATGGCAACCCTAAGAAGCATCCACATTCGGTAAGGAGAGGGGAATGGAGTGACAGGAATTACTCTCTCTTCTGTGCAGCAAGACCAGGCTCCTGCCTGGCTTTGTTTATACTAAGCATGAAAGTAAGAAAAAGGGATCTATAGAACCAGAACCTATTTTAATCATTTTGTTTATTCTGAAAGAGGTTTCTCTTCCTTTCTCCTTTGACTTAGCAGAAATGGGGGTTAGACACTGAGCATTTTCTTTTTTGGGGGAAGCTGCTAAAGTGTTCGAGTATCTCCAGGAGGAATAAAAGAGAGAGATCCATTAATTAAATAATAAATGGGAGAGAACGTTCTGAGGGGGGACATAATGTATCTCATCTTTTCCATCTGACAGGTATATCAGGTTAATGGCCTCCACTCTGAGTCATCTCTTTTGGTGCTAAGGTTTTGATTTAGGGTTATTTTGGCGGTAGAGCGGGAGGGGAGCTCTTTAAGGTCCCAGTTCAGTAAAGCTTTTAAATACATGCTTAAATACTTCGCTGAATAGGGCTGGATGGCTGAATTGGGGCCTAAATTGCTCCTTCTATTATCACTGTACCTTGCATAGTAATTTTAGCAGTTATTTTCAAATTATGGGCTAATAGACTCTTTTCATTTGGTACAAACCATTCAGGTCAATTTTATGTATTTCTTATGGTATCACATGAAAAAATTGAGTATGCCAGTCCCATGTGCAATCTGCTTTTGGGGATATAATTTGAAAATTATTGTTACAATACAATTACTATATAAACTATTTGCTGTAGGGAACAATTTAAATAGGTCACATGTTCCTTGAATCACTTGCATATAAAGATTTCCCAGATTACCCAATAACACCATTACTTAGCAAATAAATTACTGGGTTCTTAATTTATGTAGTAAAATATTTAATTATTGATTTAATTGCTATGTAAATATGTTATTCAGTAAAGGAATTAATTTCCATTACTAAACATTATACTACAGAGTATTTGCAGAATGGATGCATTATTTTATTACTATTAATAATTTCAGTGTAGGATTCCATCCCCCTGCAGATGATTTGAGACGAGCCTTCAGAAGAATTTCAGCCCTGTCTCTGAGATCAGTGGTTGAAGCCAACATGTGCAGGCCACTCTCCTGGAGAGACTGGAACTCAATAACTAATGCTGTCAACAGGATTAAATGAGGAAATTCATAGCAAAACAAATGTATTGTTTAGAACAGAAAAGGTAAAAATCACTGCTGAGCAGAGACAAGGTGGAAAAATGTGCAAATAAATGACTAGAATAAACCAAAAATCACAACTGGCATCCCCCTATGAAATAATGATCAACATGGGTCTGTGTTGTAGTGAAATGTATCATCTCCTATCATCACCAAGGGAAAAACTGGTAGATAGATAGATAGGAAAACTCGTAGATGACTTAGACCATTGGAGGTTTAAGGGGAGATGCTAATAATCATTAAATGCCTTCTCTTCTTCTGTGATTCTTTATGGTATCTCAAGCTGTGTTAACTTATGACTTTCTACACAGGCAGCTCAACTCAGAGATTTCATTTCTGTGCGTAACCAAGCACTGGACATGATCACACGGGCCTTTGCCTTGCTGGACTTGGAGTTTCAAAAGCTAGACATGTGTGTATTATTTAGAGTCTCTAGAAATGTTCTTTATCTGTTTTGTGGGAGACGGGGGGGGGCGTGGAGTGGTAAAAAAACATCTCTTAAAGGGGGCAAGGATAAGGATTATTATGGGAACCAATGTTTTATGAGCAAAAAATAAGATGTAAAAGTTCAGCATGATGATTCAGCTTTCTAAATAAAGGGCTGCAAGATTCATTATCATTAAACTGTTTTCCTCTCCATGGAGCAGTATGCATCATATGGCTGCTGCCAAAAAGGTAATGTGATATTCAGAAACCTGCAAAGGGCATAATTGCTCTACTGTTTGCTCACAATTTGTTTAAAGTTTAATATACAGTATGTATTTTAAAATGTGGATGTTAGTTATTATATCATGAATGTCAAAGTATTTTAAGCAACTTACAGAGAAACATGGAAGAGTTACTACTAGGCTGACTTCTAGTCTCGTGAGCCCGATTGCCCCCTCTGGCAGAAAAACACTACAGAAAGGGACTCAGAGAAAGAAAATTTCCCTACGGATCCCCTTGCAGAGATCCTTCACTCTGGTTGTTTCATTAAGGGAGTGAGCTTATCCCTTGTGGTACAGGTTGTAGTAGGACCCACCCACAAATCTGAAGGATTCCAGGGGATCTGTGGGAGATCAGAGTCATCTGTGTGGATAACCTGTACCTCCACAGCTCCTTGAGCCCCCAGTGGAATCCTCCTGTGCCCCATCCCTGGCAGCACACCACCACTGTAGCTATGTTATCAGGAACTTGCCTGCGGCTGCCCCTGGGAAAAAGATAATACAGCCCCAATTTATATTTTCTCAGTAATCTTTGCAGGGCTATACTGAGGGAGGGGGATCCACCCAGGTCCACCTAGTCTCTGTTCCTTTCTCCAGCCCTGTGCCCACAGAGTGCCCTTCATGTGGTAAAGATGAGAGAAATATTACCCAATTCCCCCCCCCCCTTCTTCCTGAGAGTTGGGATAACCACCCTCAGTTTTTAAGGGATGTACCATCCATCCCACACAGAGATCATTAGTTGAAGGGCCTTTTGCCTTTGCACTAATTTCCTTCTTACCTACCTTTTGGTTTTGTTTTCAGTGTTGTTTAGGGCTTATTTCTTTTGAATGTTTAATTTCCTTTTAGAGCCTTCTGTAGCAATGGGTGAACCACACAAAGTTTGGAGGTTCAAATGGTCTGAAAACCTTGAAAGATCAAGCTCTGGCAGGATTTCCAGTATGTACTACAGCTTCAGCTGGCTAGAAATAGCACACAAAAAGTCTTTCCCATGGTTTTCTGATTCCTGCTGTCCTAGCCAGAATCACAGTGTACACTGTACAGAGATGAGTGATAATTGTGTTGGGAAAGGGCCCAGGGGGAGGCTAACTTGCTTCTCTTCCCTCTGAGTTGTAGTGCTCAAATTAGCATTGGATTTATAACACAGCTGCTGGGGTTCTGTGAATGAGCTGCTACTGCTGTGAGTAGGGTGTGTCTGGGCAGGTACTGGTTGCCGAGGTTCAGCAGCTCCCTGCTGGATTTGAGAGGCCTTGTTCAAGTGCAGCCAGGTTCAGTAGACATCAAGCCAAATAGTTCAAGATCATACTACATATCCCATTGCCAATATTTTATTTTTTTCTTTCAAAATAAAGCCACAAGGAAATTGTACACACAAAATTAGCATAAATGCTTTGCTGACACTGGGAAATCAGACCTCCAGAAGAGAGGAAATGCAGGGTTAAAGTTGGAAACCTTAACTCTGACCCATCTGCCAATTCCTTGTTAATGTAATACAAATGGGGATTTCTTATAACAGCCCTGTGTAAAGTAAGGTTTGATTGTGTAGGAATGCACAGGAAGGGAGACAGGGCAGGTAGACAGGTGTCGATGTAGAGAGTCTGTTCCTTTTAAGGGCAATGGGGACCTGGAGCCAGCCAACTCTGTTACAAGTCATGGCCCCTTTAAGAAAAGGTATTTTGGGGAGGATCATGAGACCAAACTGGGAATAGGACACAGGTGCTTGAGGCATGTGATCATCTGATGAGGATTAAAAAGTAGTGCTGTGAAGTCAGTTAGGAGGAGCCTAGAGAGGTTGTCTTGTGGTAGGACTGCATGATGATGGATTTGGGAAACCTAACAGTTCAGGCACAGCCCCAAGAAGGAGGGCTATGGTGACTTTATCCCAAAGGAAAGAGGAGTTTGAGCCCAGGGACTGGTGCCAGGAAAAGACCTGGTGGGGTGTTTCTTATTAGAATACAGGCCCACAGGTTGGAGAGGGACCAACAGAGCTCCTCAGGCAGAGAAGGAACTGGGGAGCTGTGAGAGCTTGAAACAAGGGACTTGATTCTTGTCAGTCTCACGGCTGCTCACTACTGAATAGCAGGTGTAAAAGTGACCAGTCTCATGTTCACTTGAGAATAAATCTGGTCTATTTCACCGTTACAATTCAGCAGTGACTAATATGAAACTGACAAGGATTGTGTCAATGTTAATGAGTGGCTTCCAGTCTCTGTAGCTCCATTTGCAAAATGAAATACTGGGGGATTTCAGTTCTGTGAAAACTTTTGAGTAGTTGGCTTTTCATTCCCATTTGGGATGAAAAATATTTTTTAAAATACAAATTTTTTTGCAGAACTAAAATTTTGCAGAACTTGGCCAGCTTTGACAGTATCTGTTTAAGACAAAGTGCTTCCAGGAGCCCTGTTGCAGCAGTGCACAATGAAGCCCACAGTTCCCAGTCTAGACTGGATCAGCTCCAGTGAAATTCATTACCTTGAGATTATTCCACTGACCACGCTCTTACAGTAGGAAACTTTTGCTAAAAGATCTTATCGTTGTTCCTTGTGTTTGAGCTCCACTGTGGGTCACAATGTAGGCAAAGCTGCCCTCAATTTCCAGTGTTTTAAGTAAAGTTGGGCAGGAACCAGACTTCCTGTTTCATGGGAAATTCTGAAATTTTAAAACTTTTCTGTTATGAAATAGAATAATAAAAAAAATTGAAATCTCCCAGGAAACAACATTTTGAAAAGTTCATTTTTAGGTCATTTGAAATGTTTTGTCCTAATTTTCACTTGTATTAAAAAACTTGAAACAATAAAGTCTTTTCAAAATGAAAAACTAAATTTATTGGAACGCCCCATTCTGGGTTTTTTTGTTGAAATCTACACGTTTCACTTCTGGCAAATTGGCATTTTCTTCTGACAGAAAATGTTCCTGAAAATTTCTGACCAGCTTTCATTTTAAACTGTATGTCATTTATCTCTGTTAGACAACATGTGCTTAAAATGCTGATGCCTGTATCATGCTCTGTCTACACTAGTGTCATCACTATTACTAACACCAGTTGTTGTCTGATCCTTTTCAATGATTAATAATGCTTGGATTGGTTGCCAGTTGATCTGATTAATGAGCTGAGGGTAACAGGGCTCTTATCCCAGAATCAATCAGGCTACACAGAACTAAACCAACCAGTTTGATATCTTGTAGGGAACCTCAAGGTGTCTGGCAAGGACACTCACACTGAGGGCAAAGTAAAGCCTTAGAGATTTTTATGAGGATCAATAATAAAGCCAGAAAGCTCTGAGCCACATAAACAGATAGGAATAATACAGTATTGGGGATATCTGTGGTACCATTCTTTGCATATGCTCTTAGATTTGCATATTTATACCCTTCCTTGAGGAACTGATGGCAAGAGACAAAGGACCAGCCCTGTCTATGGCATAACAAATGAGTCGAATGGTCCAGGTTCCTCAATGCCCAAGATTGATGGTAGATAACAATGGAGATGAAGGGTCAGATGATGGAAAGCTAACCCCCCTCCATATGGTGGTTTGCCCTATTATAGGTAGAGCCCTGCTCAGATACAAATTTATGCCCTCGGATGCAGATATAAATCGGTATCTGTGGAACCGCAGGGCTCTCCCAAGAACCACAGCAGTGAAAGGAGCAGAAAGTGGGGCCGCCGCTCCCAGGAGCCAGCGCCTCACTCCAGCAGCTCCTCCAGTGCGGCTGTACTACCCCCGTCCCTTCCATGCAATTGTCTGTGTCTCCTGTCTGGGGCCGTGTGCGCTGCTTGAACACAAGAGTGTGACCAGGCACAGCTGCTGGTGAGCCTGGTGCCCACCCTGGTGGGCGGCGCTGGGGGTAGTACAGCCATGCTGGAGGAGCTGCCGGTGTAGAGCGCTGGCTCCTGGGAGTGGAGGCCCCACGTTCTGCTCCTTTCGCCGCTGCGGTTCCCAGGAGAGCCCTGCGGTTCCATGGATACCGATTTATATCTGCAGATATCCACATCTGCGGGTATGAATTTGTATTTGCGCAAGGCTCTAATGATAGCACCTGAGCACTAGCATGAATATTCATTCTAATGCTCAGCCTTCCATGTCCAAATCTAATTTCCTCACCCTCAGAATATCGGGGTGCACTTATCCTATAGGTTAGCATATTAATACATATTCATACCATTTTGACTCATTATTTATACATCACCTCTTGCTCATGCAAATTTGTGTTTAGACATCTGCCAATGATTGCATCCTAAAATATCGCAGCTCAGAATTGCTTCTATGTCCCTATGGTTACGTGGTACCATTAGGTTCCAACTTCTGCTAATGAGCAAGCTATTCCTAATTCCCAAAATCTGAGCCCTGGTCTACACTACGAGTTTAGGTTGAATTTATTAGCGTTATTTCGATTGATCCGTGCACCCGTCCACACGACGAAGCCCTTAACATCGACTTCTAGGGCTCTTAAAATCGATCTCGCCACTCCACCCCCAACGAGGGGATTAGCGCTTAAATCGATATTGCCGAATCGATGTAGGCTA
The DNA here is from genome assembly GCA_033296515.1 of Macrochelys suwanniensis. Taxonomy (NCBI): domain Eukaryota; kingdom Metazoa; phylum Chordata; order Testudines; family Chelydridae; genus Macrochelys; species Macrochelys suwanniensis. The sequence goes on from CM065780.1 coordinate 48,781,984, forward strand.
GTGAGGACGCAATTCGACAGTATTGGCCTCCTGGATCTATCCCACAGTGCAACATTTGACTGCTCTGGACAGCAGTCTGAGCTCCAATGCTCCGCCCAGGTAGACAGGAAAAGCCCCGCGAACTTTTGAATTTCATTTCCTGTTTGGCCAGCGTGGTGAGCTGCAGGTGAGCGCAGATCTCATCAGCAGAGGTGACCATGATGGAGTCCCATCAAAAGGATTTTTTGCTCCCCCCTCAGTTGCTTTCACGGAGGGAGGGGGGAGCAAGGGTTAGGCTCATTTCCTTCTAGCTGCAGATGATACAATATGCGGTGAGCAAGGAGGCGCCTTCCCTTCTAGCAGCAGATGGTACAATATGCTTGATATCCATCATCAGCTCCTGGCCCCCTCAAGGATTGAACTCGCAACCCCGGGTTTAGCGGGCCAACGCTCAGACCGCTGAGCTATCCCTCCGCCCGTGTTCCAGGCAGTACTGAATCTCCCTTAAACAAAACGTAAAAAAGAGAATGACCAGAGTCACTCTGGTCACTCCCATTTATGTCCAAGCGCCCCCGGCCAGCCACATCATAGGCTGCCGGCCAGGAGCACACGAATACCAATCATATTGTACAATCTGCTGCGAGAAGGAAAGGAGCTTCTGCTGTGTGGTCCCGCGACCACAACCATTTATGGCATATTGCACCATCTGCAGCTAGAAGGCAAGGAGCTCCTGCTGCGTAGTCCCGTGACTACCAGCCTCAGGCAGAATGGCCCCCTCAAGGATTGAACTCGCAACCCCAGGTTTAGCGGGCCAACGCTCAGAACGCTGAGCTATCCCTCTGCCCGTATTATAGTGTGACTGAATCCCCACTGGACCTAATGTCCAGGCGTACGCTGGAGATGTACGGTAATTGTGAGCTGAGCAGGCTTCCGTAGCAAACACGGAAACCCCGGAAAAAAGGCGCGAAAAATATTGCTTTCACGGAGGGAGGGATGACATGTACCCAGAACCACCAGCGACAATGTTTTCTGCCCCATCAGGCTTTAGGATCGCAACCCAGAATCCCAATGGGCGGCGGAGACTGCGGGAACTGTGGGATAGCTACCCGCAATGCAATGCTCCGAAAGTCGATGCTAGCCCCGCTACTGTGGACACAGTCAATCGACCTCATGGTCTTAACGCTCTTTAGTGGGGACACACACAATCGATTCCATAAATTCGGGTTTTAAAATATCGACTTCTATAAATTCGACCTAATTCTGTAGTATAGACGTACCCTAAGAGTAACTGTCAGGCCATTTATTTATGCCCAGGGTCACAGGCCTACTATATTTGACTATACTTAAATTAACTTGCTTAAGCTAATATCTTACAGTATTCAGGCCTGTAGGTTATTTGCATTACAACTTTATATAATAAGGCTAGGCTAGCTCTATGGGCTACACAGTGGAGCTGAAACAGTGGGGACATTTAGCAAAAGTATTCTAGTGTAAACACAACTTAAGTGGTGGAAAGTAGTTTGTTTGGCACATTTAATATAATTTTTAGAGTGGACAATAGGAAGCAATCCTGCACAAACAAGGAGATGGACTAGAGATAATGTAACAATTAGATCTCTTCTGTCTCTATTTTTTCTGACATGTCTAAATTGTAAGCATGAAAAGGGGTAATTTTTTATGAATTTGCCAGGGTGCCAATTAGATTTTAAAACTGAAATCTAACAAGCTAGGTTTGCCAGTTGGGTACGTTATTTTTATTGAATCCAGGGAGCGTTAGCTTACCAGTTTTAATGCTGGGTTCTTTCCAGGTCAATTTTTAACTTGAACAGTATTCCTTAAATCAGGACACTTCACACTTGCTTATTCTTAGCCAACCAACAATTTATTGATTCACCCAGAACCGCATTAGTATACAATCAACAGTTGACCACTCAAATGTGGACACAACCAATATTCTTGGTGTGTACTACGTACACAATACAGTCTTGCAAAAAATTATCACAGAGTTGAGGCTCAGCAGTTATATTGAAGGAACAGTGCATATTACCAAGATTTCTTATTATGTTTACTTATCAATTATTTAATACCTAACACATTTATCATACTTCCAAGGATACACTTGTCTTTAAGGCACTTTGAAGAGTGTGGGTAGTATGGTACAAATGGATTGGTCCAAAAGGACAAGTTTAGAATATTAAAAGCAATTGCTTAAAGTTATTGTTTTCAATCTCACTTGGTTTATAGAGGAGTAAAAATTTAAAATATGGTTGCTTGAGAGAAGCTATTAGACAGTGTAGGCTCAGCAAGATAATATACAGTTATTTATGTTAAAGAAATAGGAGTACTACAATCTCTGAATTGAAATCTCACCACTTTTTATCCCTTTAGCCCTGGGATTGGGGAGGGTCATTTCCACAAGGCTGGTCTGGTCTGGACGTAGGTCACATTTAGGATTCCAAAGCTTCTTGTTAGGTTCAGTCAACTCTCTTGTGCACATGGTGACCTCAGTTTATTTACCCTAGTTTTAGGACTAATTGGAAGGGGCCACGAATTCCTGACATGCCAAATAGGTGCTCAGATTTCAGCTCTTAGTTTCTCTGCTGCTTTCATTGTTATCCAGTAGATGGCAGTGGTGTATAACAAATTGTTTTAATCCTTTCCTTATCGGAGGCTTTTTAAGCTTGATTCATTTCAAGGATTCAGAGTAGCAGCCGTGTTAGTCTGTGTCAGTAAAAAGAACAGGAGTACTTGTGGCACCTTAGAGACTAACAAATTTATTTCAGCATAAGCTTTCATGGGCTACAGCTCACTTCATCAGATGCATGGAATGGAACACACAGTAAGCAGTTATTTATACATTCAGAGAAACATGAAAAGGTGGAAGTATTGGGATTGTTCTTCATTATTAGCCCCTACTATTCTCCTTCTCCCCACCCCTTTTAAGCAATCCTTGGAATTTCTATACATTATAGATGACAGTTTCCTAACTCAAAAAGTATTACAGCCAACATGAGCGAATTCTATACTAGGCCTTGTCCTAACATAAAGAGGAAAAGACCACGGAACTAAAAGTTATTGGTAGGTTAGTGTACAAGTGACCATGAGTTGATCATATTTATAATGTGCAAACAGAATAAAGTCCAGACCAGAAATATATATATCTATGGTGCTTTAATAGGGCTGAGCTAACTCAGCTGGTAGAAAGAATTTAATCAGAAAAATGTGCATGATAATTCACATCCTTTAAGAATGCCTTACTAGATGCCCAAAATGCCACAGTCCCACAACTGAGGAAGAAGGCTTTTCTGCTTAAAAAAAAAACAACAACCTGGTTTAGAAGGGAAGTGAAGGCAGCTATAAAAATAATAAAATATAATGAATGGAAAAAAGGGGGAGTTGATAGTAATGAATATAAATCAGAAGTTAGGGATTGTAGAAAATTGATCAGTAAAGCCAAGGGACACAAGGAGAAATGTATGGTCAATAGACAAGGACAATAAGGACAATAATCCTGACAATGGTATTGGTTCATTATTAGATAGAAATGAAAGAACTGGCAATAATGATGCAGAAAAAGCAAAAAAAAAAAAAATGTTCAATAAATATTTTTGTTCTGTATTTGAAGGGAAAAAAGATGATGCAGTCTCATTATAAGGTCATAACACTCTTTCCATTCCACTACTATCTCTAGAAAATGTTAAACAGAACCCTCCAAAGTTAGACATTTTAAAATCAGCAGGTCCAGATAGGAGCTCACTGGACTTTTAATGTTGCTTTTTAATAAGTCTTTAAGCTCTGAGGAAGTTCTAGAAGAATGGAAAAGAACTAATAGAATATCAGGGTAGGAAGGGACCTTAGGAGGTCATCTAGTCCAACCCCCTGCTCAAAGCAGGACCAATCCCCAATTTTTGCCCCACATCCCTAAACGGCCCCCTCAAGGATTGAACTCACAACCCTGGGTTTAGCAGGCCAACGCTCAAACCACTGAGCTATCCCTCCCCCCTAATGTTAATCATATTGATTATGATATTATCAACTAATATCATATGATTATCATATTATCAACTAATGTTGTGCCAGTTTTTAAAAAGGATAAACAGGGTGACTCAGGTAATTATGGGCCTGTCAGCCTGATGTCAATCCCAGGCAAGATAATGGAGTGATGATATGGGACTGGATTAATAAATAATTAAAGGAAGGTAATGTAATTAATGCAAATCAACATAGGTTTATGGGAAATAGCTCCTATCAAACTAATTTGATATCCTTTTGATGAGATTACAGGTTTGGTTGATACAGGTCATAGTGTTGACGTAATATACTTAGAATTCTGTAAGGATTGTGACTTGGTACCACATAATATTTTTGATTAAAAAACTTGAATGATATAAAATTATCTGGCATACATTAAATGGATTAAAAACTGGCTAACTGATAGGTTTCAAAATGTAACTATAAATGGGGAATCATCATTGAACTGGCCTGTTTCCAGTGTGGTCCTGCAGGCATTAGTTCTTGGCCCTATGCTATTTAACATTTTTATCAATGACCGGGAAGAAAATATAAAAGTTTGCAGATGACACAAAAATTGGTGAGGTGGTTAATAATGAAGAGAAAAGGTAACTGATACAGAGCTATCTAGATCACTTGGTAAACTGGGCACAAGCAAATAATATGTTTTTTAATACAGCTAACTGTAAATGAATGTAGCTGGAAAGAAAGAATATTGGCCATACTTACCGTATGGGAAACTCTATCCTGGAAAACAGTAACAGTGACTCTGAAAAAGATTTTGGGGTCATGGTGGATAATCAGCTGAATATGAGCTCCCAGCATAACACTGTGTCTAAAAGAGCTAATGCAATCCTGGGATACATAAAAGAGGAGAATCTTGAGTAAAGAGAATAGAGAGTTTATTTTACTGCTGTATTTGGCATTTGTGAGACTGCTGATGTAATAGTGTCAAGTTATGGTTCCCATAATTCAGGAAGGATGTTGATAAATTGAAGAAGAGTCACAAGAATGATTAAATAAGTGGAAAGCATGCGTTATAGTGATAGACTAAAGGAATTTGATCTTTTTAGCTTAACAAAGAGAAGGTTAAGGGCTGACTTGATTACAGCCTTTAAGTACCTGCATGGGGAACAACTATTTAATAATGGACTTTTCAGTGTAGCAGAGAAAGGTGTAAGACGATTCAATGGCTGGAAGTTGAAGCTAGACAAATTCAAACTGGAAATAAGGCATGCATTTTTAACAGTGAGAGTAGTTAACCATTGGAACAATTTACCAAGGGTTGCAATGGAGTCTCCATCACTGGAAATTTTTAAATCAAGATTGGATATCTTTCTAAAAGATATGCTCTAGGAATAATGTTAGGGAAGTTATGTGGCCTGTGCTATACAGGAGGTCAGACTAGTTCCTTCTGGCCTTAGAACCTATGAATTTTTCTGAATATTTCAAAGGTATACTTTGGTTTACATCTTTTAATATTCCTTCTTCCTTGTGCCAGACAATTCCTATTACTTTGAGAATGTAAAAATTACTTACAATGAAAACCAACTTTCTTTGATTATACATTAGCATTTCACATTATTTATGACTTACAATAGAACAACAGATATTTTCTACATATAGAAGGATGTAGATCTGACTCACAAGGCAAACAAATTGTGCAATTTCCAAGTTGGGATGAAAGACAGATTATCGCTGATAATTTGATTTACAAGGAAAATAATATATAGTTTATAATTTGGGGTGGGAACATGTGAATTGTATTTCTTGGGTAACAGGCATTTTGTCCAATTAGACCTTCAATCTTACAGCCACATTTCTAGTTTGCTTAACTTGCAGGTTCCCCACCCATCTCTTGTCCCCTCAAAATGCGCACATAGTCACTTTGCATAAGAAAGAAGGAAGTCACCCTTCCTTGGTAACTTGAAATGCTATAGCAACACAGTTGTGCCACTATAGCACTTCAATGTAGACATTACCTACACCGACGGGAGAGGTTCTCCCATTGGTGTAGGTAATCCACCTCCCTGAGAGACAGTAGCTAGCTCAACGGTCAATTTCTTCTGTCGACCTAGCGTTGTCTGCACTAGAGGTTAGGTCAGCTTAACTATGCTACTCAGGGGTGTGAACCAACACAGCTACAACACTGCATACAACTTGGTAATTTAGGGCTGCTGTGGCAGCGCTTTAACGTGGCTTGTGTAGTCGCAGTGCTCTCCCAGCACTCTGAGGCTTTGGCTACACTGGCGCTTTACAGCGTTGCAAGTAACTCGCTCAGGGGGTGTTAAAAAACACACCCCTGAGTGCAGCAAGTTACAGTGCTGTAAAGCACCAGTGTAAATAGTGCCCCAGCGCTGGGAGCCGCGCTCCCAGCGCTGTAAGCTATTCCCCTCGGAGATGTGGAGTACCTGCAGCGCTGGGCGACAGCTCGCCCAGCGCTGGCGTGCGATCACACTTGCACTTCAAAGCGCTGCGACGGCAGCGCTTTGAAGTTTCAAGTGTAGCCAAGCCCTTAAAAAACCACCTCCCCGAGGGGAGTATGGCTCCCAGAGCTGGTGCACTGTCTATACTGGCACTTTACAGTGCTGAAACTTGCTGCGCTCAAGGAGGTGTTTTTTCACACCCCTGAGGGAGAAAGTTGCAGTGCTGTAAAGTGCCAGTGTAGACAAGCCCATAGTGTTCTTTTTAGCTAGGTTGGGAGGGAGAAAGAGGTTTTATTTATATGCAAAGTATGAAAGATTCTTGTTAATCACCAGGACAATACTCTCATTTAGCCATTTTAGTTTCTATTCTTGGCAAGAGGAACTCCGGTCCTAGGCTGATCTGTGGGTGCTTAGATAAAGTGTCTCAAATGATGTGAACCATTTTCTTAGTGTCTTTACTTCTTAGGTGGATCCTATTTTGGGATAAACAGAGGTGGATAGCTTTTTTTAATTTCTGAGGGCCAGAAGGAATCAGTAAGTATTGGTCATTCAAGGGATATCTGTTCTATATATCCTTTACAAGATTATTATACATTTATTGTTATATAAAAGCTATCTTAAACATCTCATTTTCTAAACAAGGTCACAGAAATAAAAATATTGTTAAAAGTAACTTTAAAAATGTGTTTAAAAACTACAAATCTGTTTTTAAAAATGCTGTACCGTTAAAATTGGTTTACACTTCATAGGGATTTTAATATTCTCAAAATATCTTTTTAGGAAAAATAAAAATGACAGAAAAAGCACTGGAACCAAGAAAGAGTTTTCTTGTTCATTTTGGAGTTAAGAGCCTTCATTTTGGAATGCAGAGTTTCTCAGAAGTATGATAGTAACTTTCATCAGATAGTTAGAAATACATCAAGATTACTCTCTTCTTGAAAAAATTTAAATCTTTCTCACTATGTCAAGAGTTTGAATAGGCTGTGTGTATCCACTACTCTTATTTTGTTACTGCACACAAAAGAGATTGTTAAAAAGATAATTATTATTTTATATTTTGCTTTGTTTTGTAGAGAGTTCAAGCAAGGAACTATAAAAGCATAGATTCTACTTTAATCAACAATATAGATGTATATGTAACTGTCAGAGCACCTGTAAGGGACTGCTGTAGTTCAAGCCTTTGGCTTTGATCCTGCAATTGACTTTGTGGTTGGACCCTGGCCCATGTGAGGAGCTTAATTGACTTTAATGAGGATCCACCTTGTAGAGGGGTTTGGCCAGGGCTCGTCTCTCTCTGGGGTGGTGGGGGACCACACCACCTTGGTACTTCCTTCCAGTTGTTGACAGGGAATTAGCCTGGCCGCGGGAGTTTCTCACCATGGCAGCAGTAGAGGCAAACACAGACAGTTATTCATGCCCGGCCCATGGTCAGCGGCAATAGTGAGTTAAGGGCTCAGGTCCTCAGTCAGGAACTGAGCAAACAGTTATATAATTAGCAGGCCCAGGCCCTGGTTCAGGGCTGGGCAGCAGAAAGTCAATGGTTCAGGCCCTCAGGCAGGGGCTGAGCAAAGGCAGGTAAACAACCAGCCCAGGCTCTCAGCTCAGAGGGGCCTGGAGAGGGGGAGACTGCCACCCACAAGTTCCCACTGCACTGCGCCCTAGCAGCAGCAGAAGACCCGCTGCTGAGTCAGTGGGGATCCTGGCTGCAACACACTCACATAGGCTCTGGCAGTGCTACAGCCAGACTAGGGTCAGCTGCCCCTGGGCCACTTCCTAACTCTCCCTCTAGAGATACCTGGGTCCGGACAGTGTCCTCTGAGGAGTCAAGTACCAGGGGCTCTTCAGGGTAACTGGCGAGGGGTAGGCTTGGCAGCTCCTCAGGGTAACTGGTGAGGGGTAGGCTTGGCAGCTTCTCTGGGCTCTGGTCAGTGTCAGGCGTTGGTCAGGCGGGCCAGTCTTCGGGTCTACCACCAGTTGCCAGGGTCTCCTAACTGGGAGCTAGGCCGCAGACATCTGGCCTCTCCAGTGGCTGCTTCTCCAGTGAGCTCTGGGGTTGGGCTTTTATACTTCCTGTCCTGTGCCTTGACCTCTGGGGGGTGCAGGTGCAGGACTCGCTGGCTCTCATTGTGGAACTGAGGCTTTAGATCCTAATCCTGAAAACATTTATGCACGTGCTTAATTTAACTGTACCGTGAGTAGCCCTACTGAAGATAAAGGGCTATTCAGAGTAGTAAAGTTAAGCACATGCAGAATTAGGGCCTATATCAGCAAGGTCGCATGAGAATATTGCCATGAGACGTGGGAAAAATGCCTAAATTCACATTTTTTAAACATATCCTGCTAGAAACACCACCATGTTCACATTATGTCATTTCCTTTTTCTTTTTGCCTCAAGGGAAAGGGGTCTCTAACCCGACAATTGAATGAGGCCTACTGAGGCCTCACTTAGGGTTCCTCAGGGAAAACAGGCTGCAATCCTGTGGATCCTGTGTTGTAGCATGGAACGCTAGACCATCCCTGGAGTATCCTCGATACTCAACTCTGGGCAGTATGATTCCTTAAGGAGCTGTTCTCCTGCTATTGCTTCTCCACCCCAGAGTCTGCAGTGCAGTCTCCCCACATATCTCCACCCCAGGGGATAAAAGGAGTGAAGGAAGGAAGTTTGGAGCAACATTAATTCCTGGGCAGGTTTCCACTTGGAAATTTGTGTGGTTAGGAGGGAAACTGGACATGTTTAGGGGCTGCTTTAGAAGTGTGCTCTCCTAAACCACAGACCTCTAACACTTGGTATTCCAGCACAGATCAAATAATCTCATTTACATTTAAAATCCATATTTAAAATGGCATATTATGTTTTTAAAACAACGGAAGCCACCAACATCTTTGGAAAACATGCCTTTTTTCATTTGGTAATTCATGACTTGTTTATTTTTACTAAACATATTCATCCCTTCTCCCCCTCCCTACAATTTACAGTGAGAAAGCTGAATTAGTTCAGGCCACAATTACTTTCCAACAAGAAAAGGAGGCTTACAACAAACAGTTCAGATATCAACAGCAGGTGGGTTTCTGTATTTATAAAAAATATGGTGAAAAAGTGGCTGCATGTTCATGGATGGAATTTATTTCTTCAGCAATTACATAGTAGCAAAGTATGGGGACACAAAAGTTAAAACATCTCTTGATGCTAACTAGGCTCAACTTGCACAACTCAGGTGTTGATAAATTAGAGAGGGTTCAGAGGAGAGCCCCAAGAATGATTAAAGGGTTAGAAAACATGCCTCAAAGAGCTCAATCTATTTAGTTTAACAAAGAGAAGGTTAAGAGGTGACTTGATTACAGTCTAGAAAGTACCTACATGGGGAATAACCTCATCTTTTTTTAACGGCTAGTTGCAGGATAGAAAAGGGAATGGGGATTAGCCTGCAGAGCTGTCCTCTCCCCTACTTCATTTTCCCAGCTATAAAAATCTTAGCTGGTAATAAATCAGAAATGGAGACTGCATCATTTCTTTTACTTTCAAGAATGGAAACGGGCAAGTTCACAAAACATCTTGGGACATATTCACCAGGCTGCAGGCCCCTGGAAATAGAAAGTCCACTTGGAGCTGGGGCACAGCACCTCTCAGGAACTAACATTGCCCCAAAAGTGGAAATGGCCACCACAGAAGAGAACAGGGACAGATCAGCTGAGAGTTGCATGGATTCATTGTATCTCCTAAGCAGTTTCCTGCGGAGGAGCTCCTGTACTGCCCCAACAATAATTTAAAGCTGTTTTTCTCTGGCAGCAGAACTGATGAGGATAGCAGCTGCACTGCTGCCTACCTTTGCAGAGCAAATCCCCCCTCCATTGTTGCTGCTTTTGCAGGTGTAAGGGATGAGCTTTTCTATTTATGTTTTTATCACCATGACATGTGGGCACCCGTTTTGCACCCCAACCCCATCCCCAAAGGAGTGAATCTGTCCCTACTGTAAATATGCAAGAGGTAAGACAGAAAACGTAGTAACCATCCAATTACACTCTGTGGGAAAGTGTTAGATCTACACAGGCGTTGTAATATGTCTCTACATAACTTAGCCAGCTGTTATGTCCCTTGGCTACCAAATTCCAAGACATCCTGCTGTTCTTCTGAAAGATTAATGGTCTGTTTTTCCTGTAACATTCTACTCTGCTTCTCCTGTTTTGTAGGATTCAGATTCCTCTCTGTCGTGTAGCAGGCAGCATCTACATATATTTGCTATTAGATGAAATCTTTCATTTCAATAGCTTACTATAAAGAATGCTTTCACCTACCACTTAGAGTTTAGGTGCCTGGTTTTGGATGTCTCTAGATCTTGACCCTACTGCTTTCTCCCTGGTTCCTGGTAATGAGTGGATCACAGCATTTTCTTTCCTTTGTCTGCTCTTTCTGCTAACCTAGAGATGCTAATCAAGGCTCTCCACATCCAATCCTTTCCAGAACAGTACTGCAGGTGGCAACAAATTCATGTGCTTTATGGCAATCCAGGCACAAATCTATCCAAGAATCTCTCCCATATCTATGATTAAGTCATTGTGCGCAGAATCTCTTGCCTCCAACCTGGTTGGAACAGATTATTTCACCTAGTTTTATCCAGCTTGGAGATGTCTTAAAATTTTGGGAGAAACTTGACAAACAGGGTTGCCTTGAAAAGCAAGTTATTTACTGTGTATTCAGCTGCTTCCTCCCTCCAATCCTGTAAGGCCTTTCAAGGCAATGGCTTTCCTTGAAGGGAGGAGATCTGATCTGTTGCCTGCTGGTGGGAAGCCTGACATGACCTCCTGATCTATATTTGCTTTCTCCACAAACCTTGCAAGCCATTAAAAGTGATCTGTGTCTTTCCTCTGCCCAATGCCCATTCCTCTATGACTAGAACTGAAGGAGACTCATATCATTGGTCCCTACCACCCAGGCTTTAGCTACACTTGAAACTTCAAAGCACTGCCGCAGCAGCACTACCGGGGCAGCGCTTTGAGGTGCAAGTGTGGTCGCGCGCCAGCGCCAGAGCTCTCCCAGCGCTGCAGACACTCCACCTCCACGAGCGGAATAGCTTACAGCACTGGGAGCACGCCTCCCAGTGCTGGTGCACTGACTACACTGGCGCTTTACAGAGCTGTAACTTCCTGCGCTCATGGGGGGTGTTTTTTCACACCCCTGAGCGAGAAAGTTGCTGCGGTGTAAAGTGCCAGTGTAGCCAAAGCCCCAGTCTCCACAGCATCCCTACCCACACCACACTGGATCTGTAAGTCCTTCCTTCCCATTTTCTGCTCCTTTCGTGTCTTATTCTTTATTTGTGATAGATTAGTGCCTACTATATACCGGTCATTTCCAAACATTCAGAAAGGACAGCTCTTGCTCCAAAGAGCTCACAATCAAAGGGTGTTCCTACATGCAGCAGAACTGCAGCTGCAGCACTTCAGTGTAGACACTCACTACGACGGGAGAGGATCTGCTTCGCTGTAGTTAATCTACGTCCCCAAGAGGCGGTAGCTAGGTTAATGGAAGAATTCTCCCATCGACCTAGCACTGTCTACACCAGGGATTAGACTGGCAGAGCTATGTCTCGCAGGGATGTGTAGAAGCAGCACTATTCCAATGTAAATTTTCAGTGTAGACCAGCCCTAAGCAACTCCTGGTCTCTCAGTTGCCATAGAGGCCAAAGATAGGGCCTCAAATGCCAGCAAGATGTACATGGTACTCAGCTCCATGTCTTCTTTATTTAAATGCAAATAGCACCATCTCCCAAATATCCTCTCTGGCTGAGATGAATGAAAGGCAGCTGCGTGAAGCTGAACTGAGGCAAGATAAAGGAATGCTGGTGAGGAAAAAGGGAAACTTTGAAGACCTAGAAAGAAACCCTATCGCCTGACCCCAGATTGTTAAATTGGTCTGCAGCCTCAGGCACTTCTCCTGGCCTCTTCACTAGTGCTGGACACAGAGATAGAGATAGCCACAACAATGTCTTTATCCATCTAAAACTAGAAATAAGACTGCATCCCATTTTATCTAATATGGACTACGCCATAGAAATCCATGCCTTTGTCATCTCCACAATGGACTATCCCAACTCACTACTCCAATATTAAAACAGCTTCAGTTAGTCCAGAATGCAGTAGCCCAATTTCTCAGCATGACTGGCAACTGAGAGCAGTGCTCGGCGCACTATCTTGTCTCACAGCAGGGGCACAGGTTCCCTGGCACGGGTTCCCCAACTACAGGGGGCCCCAGTGCTGGGCAGCCCAGCACCGTCCAGCACCCCCTGCGGGGTGGGGGGGAATCGCTGCGGGGGCAGAAGCTGTGGGGGAGAGCAGGGAGGGAGCCGTTTAAGAGCCGTGATGGAGGCGCGGTGTGCTGTGCGCTCTCCCAGCTGGTGAGCCGGGCTCCTGCTGGCTCCCGGGACTACTGCTGCAGGCTGGCGCTGGCAGCCCCCGCGCACTGCAGCAGGCAGCCAGGTGAAGGGCCAGCTTGGGGCGCGCTGTAGGGGAGGCGGGCGTGTTCCCCTGGTGGGGCGCCCGTCCGCACCTGTCCTGCTGCCCCCTCACCTGGCGTCCATCCGCGCCTGTCCTGCTGCCCTGCTCCTCTGGATGCCAGGAAGTGCAGGTGCAGTCTCTGGCATGCACTGCTGCTGGTGGCCCCTGGAAAAAGGCCTGGGGAAGGGAGCAGCAGGCCAGGGGGGTCTCAGCTTTCACATGCTGCTGCCGCCACAGCTCCCTTTGGCAGTGAACAGGAACAGCATTGCATCCACCAGCCAGCCAGGTAAGGTAACCCAGCGGCCGCAACTGGGAGTACCCCAGCCCCGAGCTCCCACCCCCACCCCCTATACACACACACCCCAGCCGCCTGCCCTGAGCCACTCAGGGCAGGGGGCCGGGGTGGCCCCCCACACACCCAGCCCACCCACCCCTCACTCCTGCACCCCCACATACACAACCCCAGCCCTGACTCCTGCACCCCCTCACGCACCCTCAGCCCCCTGACCACCCTGACTCCTGCACTCCCCACAACCAGCCCCCCCCCACACCGTCTGCCCTGACTCCTGCACCCCCTATCCCCACCCCTGCCCTGAGCACCAAACAGGAACTCCTGCACCCCTTGCACCAAACAGGAGCTGCCCCAGGTAAGCGCTCCGCACCCCAACCCTCTGCCCAAGCCCTGAGCGCCCTCCCTCACCCTAATTCCTGGCCAGACCCCGCACCGCAACCCCCAGCCCGCTTCTGCACCCTAACTTCCTCCCAGACCCCACACCCCAACTCTGAGCCCCCACACACACCCTAACTCCTGGCCAGACCCCACACCCCAAAGTTTTTTTATTTTTTTTTATAAAGCGCTCTTATCCAAAGCGCTTTACAATAGTTAGCTAACAGTACAAACAATATTTGGAAAGATCATTAAGTGGTCTGCCTCGACCTTTAGCAATTTTCAAGTGGTCGGTGAAAAAAAAGTTAGACTACAAAAACAATCAAGGTACCTCACTTTATTTTCATTTACTTCCTATTACTTATAATATAGGAGGATGAAGGGGAAAAAAAAGAATGAAAAATGGCAGGGGGAGATAAGAGAGAATGTTCTTTTTCTTGGCTGAATCCCAAAGGGGGGCCCCAAAAATGAAGCTGAGCACAGGGCCCCACTAACTCTAAATCTGCCACTGTCTCACAGAGAATGTGGGAACTTTTAAGACCTTTGTTACCTTACACCAGTTCCACCACTTTTCTCTTTCTTGGTCATGTTAGCTACTTCCCAAGTATTTGCCTGCCACCGCCTTTTGCAACACAACACAGGAGTGGAAACCCTTGCCCGTATCTTGTTGTCTGAGGTGAGAGTGGGAAGGTTAGGTTCCAGAACCCTTTTTTCTTCCATATCCCTCTCTGGAGTTTGCAGCATGCTTTTTCATGTCCAGGACCAGGATGGACTCGGTGAACCTTCCCCACACGCAGCAGCAAATGAGGACAAGATTGATTAAAAACAGAGAGAAAGTGGAGTAAGAACAAAAAAGAAATTGTTTGGCTGACATACCTAGACATACGCTTTGCATAAGATAAATCAAGAAAGACGCTGTTTGCCTCATGTTCCAAAAAGCACTGTGTGGCTCAGAGCCCAGAGTCAGAGTTCCACCCCCACCCTGTTCCAAGGTGAAAGAGAGAGTCTCCCTTCCCTCTGTCTAGAGACCTCTCTTTTCCCTGCCCTCCAGCTTGCCTGTCTAGAGATGCCTCCCATCATCTAGTGTTGCTGTAGCCATGTCAGATCCAGAAACATGGTGGGTGAGGTAATATCTTTTATTGAATCAGCTTCTGTTGATGAGAGAGACAAGCTTTGGAGCCCCAACACAGAGCTCTTTTTCAAGCCCTGAAAGAAGACTTCACTCTTTCAAAGTGGCAGATTCACACTTCCAATGTGTATTGCCCATCAGAAACCACTGTACTTGATGGGCAGACTGCTCTGTGAAATACAGTCTTTCAAATGGGTAGTTAAACTTTTGAAAGGTGATAATTAAAGGCTTTCGGAATATCAATAGAACATCTCTCAGGCATTAGCTCAACAAAACCTTAGAGAAAACAGCAAGTCCAAAATCTATTGTGTAAAAAAACTAAATACCTATAAAGTTATCAGGGGAAGACTTGTCTGAAGAATGGGGGTAGCAGCCCTAGATAATGGGCGAGACATGCTAGGTGAGGTAATATCTTTTATAGGCCCAACTTCTCTTAGAGAGAAACAAAGCTTTCGAGCTACACAGAGCTTTTCTTCAGGTCTTCCCCTAAGAATTTTTAAGGTATTTATTTAGTCTTTTACCCAATAGGTTTTGGACTTGCTGTTTTCTCTAAGGTTTTGTTGAGCTAATGCCTGAGAGATGTCCTATTGAGACTCCAATGGCCTTTAATCATCACCTTTCAAAAGTTTAACTACCCATTTGAAAGACTGTATTTCACAGAGCAGTCTGCCCATCAAGTAAAGTGGCTTCTGATGAGCAATACAAATTCTTCACTGAATAAGGTCTGGCTGAGGGAAGTGTCTTTCTAAAACTGAAACTCCCCTTCCCCAGATTATAAATATTACTTTATTGACATGTTTAGTCCATCACAACTCTCCAGTGAAACAGTACAAGATATTGTACCTCACAGAACACCTTTCTCTTCACAACCTCCCTCAACTACTACATTCCTCTGCCACCCTCTGTGAAGCTTGTGAGAGTGAGGGATTTCTTAGCAACAGGCCCAGAGCTTTGGAACCCATTAATGGAGGCGCTAAGAATGAGCTCCAGTCATCGCCATCGGGGTAAAGTGCAGTGCTCACTTATTAGACTGTGCTATCCCACAGCAACTATACAAAGCAAAGAAAAATAGAGGTGGGAGACGAGGAAAAAAGAGGCAAAAGGAAGAAAGAGAAAAGAGAAGATATAACAGGAGAGATATGGAAGAACCTGGACAAAGCATCATCTGATTTAGAAATTCCTGTCTCCCAAGCAGAGGAGGCTGTTATATTTGGATACTTGACAGATATTTTAGATCTCAGACAACCATTACTTGAGTCTATTTGAACACAAAGACAAAATATCCGCCTTTTAACATTTTACAAGATTAATTAATTAGCAAGTAGCACAGTAGTCTCTTTGTTTCTAAATCACAGACTGTTTTAGGTAACAGGTAGGACGAACAATTGAAGAACAAATCCTTAATGTGAAAGTTTAAAGTGCAGGAGTAAAATCCTGAGTCAGGATCAAATCCAGATGTGTTGTACAAAGTATTTTTCACTAATATTTGTGAAAAACTGAAAAGCAATTTGCCTGCCTTCCTTCCTTCTGACATCCTGCTCCTCATTCAGACACTCCTGTGCTCAGCCAGCTACCTGGCTTCCCCAATATTTTTGTATGAGCTTCTCTTCCACTCTTCTTTCCCCTAGACAAACAGCAATTCCCAGGCTATAACAAAAGTCCCAGCTTTCCTGGAGAAGGGGCAGCAGACATCAGATCTCCCAGCCCCATTTATTTTCTTTTTCAGAGCTTTCAGCCCCCACTTCCGGCATCTCCATTGGCATAAGCTGGCACAACTCTATTGATTTCAGTGGAAACCAAGCCAAATTCAGCTCTGTCTTTAAATTGTTGTGCTACACTGGAAGTTGACTTTGTATTTGATCATGGGCCTTCATATTTATTGCATTTCAATTGTTCCATAACATATCTGTTCAATTTACAAATAGAAAAATATGTTCTAATTGCCAAGTCTGCAAACTCAGCCTTTAACCTGAAAATCAAATTGAGTTCATACTGGCTAAGACATCACCAGCCGCAGAGATCCTATAATTGGAACTTATTTAACAACTCTGTTGATGCATGAGCCAGAATAAAATCAGCTCATTCTCTCTTAGTTTTGTTAGCTCTGCAGGGCTAACAGGAGTAAGAAGTTGTACAAATTTATCAGTAAATTCAGTTGCTGTGACACTAATTATCCATTGGATCAGGTCCATTGAGTAAGAAGGTGCCATTTTGTATGGGCACTCTTCAAAGTTGGAGTGCAATTTACAGGCCCTGTACTGCAGAACCCAGTTCACAGAAGTAGTCCTTACTTGGATCATCTAAGCCTTGAACAGTGTCTGTACGGGGCATCTCCTGTCAGTGACATGACAGGTCAGCCTGTCCTGCCCCCTCTGTGATGTAGAAGTAGAAGGGGTCTCCAAGCTAGCCCCACACAATGTGGGGCAGAAGTCCACAAAAGGAGTATTGGATTTCACTCACAAGTAGCACCATTCAGGTGCAAGCATAGGCCTGCTAAGTATTATTATTATTCACATGAGCAAGACTTACTTAGATGAGTAAACATCTGCAGAAATAATAAATTACTGCATTTGTCAAAGAAAACAATTTTCTGTATTATCACTGTTTAAACAGAAAACTGAACAAAATACAGCTTAGGGAGACTGAAGAAATTTAAAAATGTGTCCTGAAATTTGGAAGAGTCCTAGGATGTGAGTATGCTTTTGACAGTTGTTTCCTGAAAGATGCACTGGACTAGATACTGGGTTGTTTTTTAATGTATGTAATTGAACATAGACAACTTTAAAGCCAGTACGACTTAGCATATCTTTTAATTTTTGTTTGTTTTTAAACCAGGAGCTGCAAGAGATGCTAGATAAGCACAAGGCCCAAAATGAATCCTGGCTCAAAGCCAGAGCAGAGGAAAATGACAAGGAAAGAAAAGAAATATGTAAACTGAGGGTAAACTTTTTCAAAGTAACATACAATTGTGTACATAACTGGAGAGTCCATTTGGATCCTGATTCCTGTCTATATGTGTTGTGGGCACAATTCTTATAGCAATAGTGAAATAAGCAAAATGTTTCTTTTTTTCTTGAACACCGCATATGAAGATAACACAACAAACACAAAACCACTGTTACCAAATTGTTCTAGAAGGAAATGTTAAATGAATCACCAACTGCTACTTCTGGATCACATTTTTAAATTGCTTTCAAAGATTTTAATTGTTTTCTCCTTCAGCTTTTTAATTATGGTAGCTAAATTACATAAACATGTTTCCAGCAACCAAACAATAAATTTTTGCATGAATGATAAACATGTTTTGTTTCACTATTGCTCTGTTTTAGCTCTGATTTACCTTTAAGAATTCCTGTGGTAAGAACTGAGCCAAAAATATCTACTTTTAAAACAGTTAATTCCCCCCACCCCCCCGCCTTATACTTGTTTGTTTTTAAAACTTAAAATACGTTATTTTGTCCATATAGAACCAGGTTTAATAATTATCATCACAATGATTTTCCTTCATGTAGCTTTGGGTTTTTTTAATGTATGCAAACATTCTTTCAATCCTCCTCCTCAGTGGCCCAGTCCCGCCATCCTCACTCAGAACCAGATTCTCCCCTGTGCTTTGAGTAGAGAGGAGTGCAAGCAGATTATAACTGAGCCAGGGCCACAGAACACAACAGCACCAGCTCTGCAGTATGTTCTCCTCTCTCCTCCCCCAACTAGGGAAACTGCAGAAGCCTTTTCCCTAGGTTATGCCAGGTCAGGCCTCTGAGGTATTTGGAGGTAGGGCCAGGGATAGAACTAGGGAGCAGGTGCAGTCTGGAGTGTGCTGCCATGCTGAATCCATGGATTATCCAGTCAGGTGTTAACATTAATAACGAGGGATTCTCCTGCATAGCTACTACCGTGAAGCTGCAGGTGGTGTCAGCCAGTGGTAGAAGAGTTCCTGAATAAGAAACTCAGTGGCGTAGCCAGGTTTAGAGCACAGGGGGAGCGGAGCTAAAAAAAGGCGCCGGAGCAAAAAGTGTTGGGAGCAAAAAAAGGGGCCGGGAGCAAATAAAAATGCTCCGCTCCGGCTGCAGCGCAGGAGCAAAAGGCATCAGAGCACAAAAAAGGCGCCGCTTCTGCTCAGTGGGGGAGCAGCCGCTCCCCCTGCTCCCACCCTGGCTACGCTACTGAAGAAACTGGCAGGGAGAGGGGAGCTCTGTGAATTGGCTGCATGAGACCCTGGGCTTCTGGAAATCTCAGGAAGTCAGGAGACCAAACCCTCACTCCAGCCATTACACAAGGGGAGAGCAAGCCCAGCCTTCTGAAGTCACAGTTCGGGAGGGGGCGGGGGGGAGGGGGACTCCACAGCTGAAACTTGGAGATTCCTCCTGCTACTGAGATAAAAAACCAGTTTGGGAAGAACATGGTTCTGAGCCCTTACTCAGACAGAACTCCCATTGGAGTTGGGATTTGACTAAGGAATAATAGATAGTAGTTATAAATTCTGCTGTACAACATCCTGCACAAAGCCCTCTCATGCTCAGAAAGCATAGAGCAAATGTCACCCATTTGGCTGAAAGTTTCTGAAAGGATTATTTTGGCCCTGCTGATAAGGCATGAGAGGGAGTTAATTGGTAGGTAAAGAGAAGTTACTCAATAGCTTTCATGGGAACTAGATGCTCTCTGTGGAATCATCCTCTGCTCAGCCCATAGATTTCTACACAGAAACTAGAGTTGGAGGTAATGCTGTTAGAAATGTAATAATTCTTGCTGGGTCCCCTCTGAGGTTTCTACTATGTAGTCTCCGGGGAACTTAGCCTGCTGGAGCAGTGTTACTGAAGGGGAAGGGATATAATAGAGAAACACAGGAAGCAGCCATCCATCTGGGCTTTTTTTGCCACTGGGGATCTGGAAGTATTTTTTCCTAAGGATCCATTGGATTTATTAAGTAGAGAGGCTTCACTCCCTGCCCACTCCAAGCCCCAAACCCCTGCCATAAGAGGGGACAAAGTCCTGCAGCCTATATGGCAAGCCCTTGGATTTTCAGTTTGATCTGGCCCTAAATTATTTTTTCCACTTGGCAGTGAGCTAGTTGGATTTTGTTTGTTTTGGGTTTTGAATTTTACTTGACTGAAAGAGAGTCTGGTCATAGCTGTGGATCTCTAGCACTTATGAGTTTTTTGGATTGGAGAGGGGTGGGTGGGGAGGAGGTGTTACATTTTAACTCATTTTTCATATTAGTTGCCAGGACTGGATGTTTCATCTAAAGCTTGGTCTCCTGCTTTTTGTAGGAAGAGATTCTTCATGGTCAGGAGAGGCTAAAAGAAGAACAGCAAAATGTTCAACAGCGCAGTCAGCAACTGCTTTCTATTATGCAACAGTTTAAAGGAATGTGACCAGTCTGCTGAATAAAGCCTGACCCACATGATCAGGATCATAGCAACAATACAACCCTACTTGAACAACTGAGCTCTTATATCCTAATATAGAAAAGATCCAGTTACTGTGCATGTTGAAGGACCATATTCAGTTAGTGTGAAAAAGAGTTTCATCTCCTTAGGTTTCTCATGAGCACTGGAATGATATCTCAATTAAATTTCCACCCACTACCTTTCCTGCATTTTCCATTTTGATTCAATGTTCTTTTCAGATTTTTAAAGAATTATCTCCTTGCCTTGTCTGAGCTTAAAAAAAGAAGAAAAGGCAGAACACTATGGCTGCCCCTATGAAAGCTGGACCCACAGAGTTTTATTTCAGAGTCATGTGGTTAAGATTAGGATGTCATTCATATACCAGAAAAAAGAACAGCGCGATTGTCAAGTAGGGCATTCTTGTTGTTGTTGTTTTTTTTAATTAAATATTTTGTAACAGTGGGAAAGAAGACAGAAACCACAGCTAGGATAATATGATTAGATTTTATGGCCAGATGCTGCTTACAATTAAACTGGTGTAACTGAAGAACAAGTCTATTGAGTACAATGGAGTTACATTGAATTCATACAGGGGGAAAACTAAGAACACTGATGAGGTCCAGCACGTCACCATTGCTCCATACGGGGGATCGCCTGGTGCGTGGGGGCATGGTCACCTGGAAAGATTCGCTGAGAGCACTCCATGCCTGGCTGAGCAAACAGGAAGGGGATTTTCAAAATTCCCAGATAATTTAAAGGGCGGGTCTGACGGTTGGTCACGTGAGGGCAGGGCAGTAGAGTTCAAAGTGATGACCACAGTGGCTAGAGCAGGCATCATGAGACACTTCTGGAGGCCGATCAGAGCGCATTTTAACAAACCAGGGCGTCCACACTGGCGCCGTGGCCCTCCAGCGGGGGTGCATCAAATGTTATTCCACTCGCCAAGGTGAATTACCGGGAGCACTCTAGCCGCAGAGTCAGAGCACTCTACGTGCCTTGCCAGTGTGGGTGCGTTGTGAGTTAGAGCGCATGGGGCTGCTTTAATGGGCTCTAACTCGCAAGTGTAGCCATGCTGTGAGTAAGTCAGTCTAAGGAAGTAGAGGACTGCTGGGGTATTTTTCATGCTCTGACTCAATGACTTGCAGAAAGCTAGCCTGCCAATTCAGTAAGGAGTAAGGAGTCCTTCAAAGCAGAATGGTATGTATAAATACCAAATTCCAAATAGCATAAAAAATGGTTGTCATAGCACTTGGCCACCAAAACTAAACAAGGTGCTATTCAGCCTCTCTTAGTATCTTGCTATTTGAATGCTGGGATATATCTGAGAGGAGGCTGTTGAGTAAATAGATATAAGATACATTGTTATTATACTACAGCTGTGGAAGGCACAGGCATCAGCTCAGTGAGGAGGAATTCACTGGGGCTTAATTCCTCCTCAGACAATGAAATCTCAGGGACTGTCTCCCACTGCCTGAGCAGCTGCCAAGAAAATAGACCACATTCTTTACCCACTCCAGTTTTTACTTGAAGTGAAAAATTAACTGTCCATTGGATCCTCACTCCCAAGGCCATCTGTATGACAAGGCTGCTCCCAAAGTTTCCAGCTTACCAGTAGCAGCAGGAGAAACTAGAGCCACTCTGGGCAACCACAGCAGCAGGACACACAGAGATCACCTGACCTCTTGGACTTCCCCCTCCCCACCCTGTTTCTGTCAGTTAGCATTGAGCTGGTGGGCCACCCTCTCATGCTCACCTTGCCTCCCCACCAGCCCCCCAACCATGCCATCCTTTCCCCCCTTTGCAGTTTGCTGCTTTCCCCATGTCACCTGGTCCCCCAGTGGCCTCCCCCCTTGCAGTTCACTCCCCCCATCTTGCATGGTCCCCCTCACCTCACAGTTCACTGCCTTCTAGTTTGTTACCTGCCTCCCCTGCCCACCATCCCACCTGTGTTTCCCCTTTATTGTTTGTTACCTACCTCTCCCATCCTGCCCAGCCCCCCTCCTCTTACTACTTTGTTGCCTGCCCTGTCCAAGCCCCTCCCCCTTCCTGTATGTTCTCTGCTTTCACTGTCCTCACCTGCCCTATGCAGCTGTGCATTCCCAGTGCTTGTGATTCTCCATCCCCATTTTGTTTTCGTCCCCCCGCCCCCGCATCCACTGCACCCTTCACACCTACATCTGCCCATTGCCCCCAGTGCAGCAGGTGGAGCTAGTTTCCCCAAAACTGGCTGCTGTGACTTTGTTGCCAGCTTCTTTGTTGGCTTGTTTTAATTCCCCTCACCACCATTTTCTGTTTGCACCGTCCTGCCGCCACTCATAGTCTAGTGAGGAGGAATATTTAGCATTGATTTTCCTTACTCCCCTCCCGCTTCCCTTTATAATATCTTCCCACCAACCCCCCACTCCTGTGGCAGTTCCCATCACCTGTCCTCAATGGTGGATCCCAATTCTGCCGCATGTGAGGCTTCTGCTCTGGCGGCTTCAACCATGGGGGAAAGAGAGGGAAGAGACTCAGGGAAGAGGTTCCCCAGTCATCACTGTTGCCCCATCTTGGTTTTCTCTCCCATTCACAACACTGCTGTGATACCATCAGCACCCCCACTGGGACAATGGCAGCAGCAGACACTGGCAGGGACCCCCGCTGCTAAAAGTCCTACCACTACCAAGGGAGCCCCCCTCAATCAGCAAAAAGGACACTGCTCTACAGCCAAAATGCTTCTGAAATAAATGTAGTCAAACTTTACTAATTCTGGGTCACTGAGAACGAAAATGATGCTTAAAATTGTTGATTGGCTCTAGTTTTCAAGACATGCTATTGGGTCAGTATATATGACCCTTGACTTGGGAATGGCGGAGGATAAGTGAGTTATAAAGGGAAGGGATCTCAATTTAAACCAGAAATGACTAAAATACATCTTTGACTGGATCTATGAATAAATCTATGACTGGGTTTGGACAGTACTTGCTTTTTAGGCAAAACAATGAATGATGCAATCTGAAGCTGGTATGGCGTCATACATGATATGAACTGCATCATGTTATTCCTAGAAGTCATGGATGATGCAATCATAACGAAGCTTACATCACTCTGCTGAACAAATTGCCCTATATCAGCTCTAGAAATCATACAGTGTCGTGCTCTCTTATTTGTCAGTGTTTGATTTTGCAAAGGGACACATTTCTGTTTAGCCAAAGTGAGCAGAGATGCCTTGTACTTGTGTGAACAGTGCAGATAACTTCTGCTATGTTTGTGGTGAAGTGACTTTTGCATCACAAAAGCGCAGTATAACCACTATGGTTAAGAAAGCCTATCACCTTTCTTTTGGCTGCAACATTGGAGATCAGGACAAGAGGTGGGCCCCACACATATGCTGCAACACTTGTGCAACAAATCTTCGCCAGTGGTTGAACGGGAAAAGGAAATCTATGCCTTTTGTGGTGCCAATGATTTGGAGAGAGCCAACAGATCATACCAGCAATTGTTACTTCTGCATGGTGCCTCCAGTTGGGAAAGGTGTGTCAAAGAAGAAAAAGTGGACTGTGCATTATCCAAACATTCCATCAGCTATATGCCCAGTACCCCACGAAGGACTGCCGGTTCCTGATGCACCAGAATCATTCTCACTTGAGTCAGACGAGGAAGAGGATGAAACTTCTGGTCCTGAACCATCAATGTCACAGGACCCACATTTTCTCCCATCCTCCTCCTCTGAACCACACCTCATAACACAAGGTGAACTGAATGACCTTGTCAGGGATTTGGAACTACCCAAGAGTAAGGCAGAGCTTTTGGGCTCCAGACTACAGCAGTGGAATCTCCTGGCAGGTGATGTTAGGGTTTCCATGTTCCGTGACCGTCAAAAGGATCTTGTCCCATTCTTCTTCATGGAAGGTGATCTTGTAGCCTGCAACAACACCGATGGTGTGATGGCAGCCCTCAACATCGTTCACGATCCAGATGCGTGGAGACTGTTCATTGATTCATCGAAGACGAGTCTTAAAGCTGTTTTACTGCAGAATGGCAATGTTTTGCCATCAATTCCACTTGGTCATGCAGTCCATATGAAGGAAACCTATGACAACATGAAACAACTTTTGAGGTGCATAAACTATGACCAACATCAGTGGCAGCTTTGTGGTGATTTGAAGGTTGTTGCTCTCTTGCTTGGTCTGCAGACTGGATACACAAAGTACTGCTGTTTTCTCTGTGAATGGGATAGTCGTGCAAGAGATTCCCACTACATCAAGAAAGATTGGCCACTCCGACAGTCACTGGAGCCTGGGAGGAAAAGTGTTCAGCATCCACCACTTGTTGAATCAAGGAAGATTTTGTTACCACCCTGACACATCAAGCTGGGTCTGATGAAGAACTTTGTCAAGGCCATTGACAAAACACAAGCAGCTTTCAAGTACCTCTGTGGAAAATTTCCAAGGTTAAGTGAAGCTAAGATAAAGGAAGGTGTCTTTGTTGGTCCTCAGATTCGTGAACTTCTTCGAGATGATGCATTTGACCATGCACTGCATGGCAAGGAAAAAAAGGCATGGAAAGCCTTCCAGTTAGTGGCAATACATTTTCTCAGAAACAACAAGGCAGAGAACTACAGGTTGTTGGTGGAAAACCTCCTCAAGGCATACAAAAGCCTTGGTTGCACCATGTCACTAAAGATACATTTTTTGCACTCTCATCTAGATTTTTTTCCACCGAACTGTGGAGCAGTGAGCGACGAGCACGGCGAGCAATTTCTCCAGGACATTGCAACAATGGAGAAACGCTATCAGGTAAATGGAGCCCATCAATGCTTGCAGACTATTGCTGGACAGTGACAAGAGATGCTCCATTTAATGAATACAAGAGACAAGCCAAGAAGC
Source organism: Macrochelys suwanniensis (assembly GCA_033296515.1). Classification (NCBI taxonomy): domain Eukaryota; kingdom Metazoa; phylum Chordata; order Testudines; family Chelydridae; genus Macrochelys; species Macrochelys suwanniensis. Next base: position 48,806,940 of record CM065780.1, read on the forward strand.
GCCGAGTAGACACTGAATAGGACTAAACTATGTACATAATAGTTTTTTGCCTTTTGTTTCATAATAAATTTGATTTATATAACCCCTTTGCTGATTTTTAAAGTGTTACATAAACAGGACAGGTGAAATAGTATCATGTAAAGCAACTATAAACACATGAAAAGACCTAGGTTTACAATTTGTGATTAAAACTCTACTATCTACACAATATACATAGACATAAAATGTAAAAACTTAAATATCTTAGAAACAGTAGCCAATCAGTTGTTTTAATTGTCATATTTGAATTCAGCACATCAAAATACATACTAAATAGCACATTTTATCTCTGAAGCAGACGACTTCTCAAAAATTGTAGACCAGTGGGACCAGGGTAGAAAAAAGGGCAAGAGCCCTCCCAGAAGGCACCTTCTATGATGGCAGCAGCTTCTGCCATGATCCCACCATCAGACAGGGTTCCTCCTCCCCTAAGAAGAAAACCAAGCAGGGAACTGGGACATAAGGTTTCCAACTGACTCCCCTGGAATCATGATGACTTACACTTAACTATGCTGAGTTTAGGATATAGACTTGTCACAGGCTGACTGGCCCTTTAAGTAGAGCTGGGAACAGACCCACCGCAGGTGGGGAAAATGAGTAAAGACACATGGCAGGCAGGTGATGTAACCAAATCAGGGCTTCTGGGGGTGGAGAGAAGAGAGAAGCATGGGGAGAGTCAAAGTGATACTTCAGGGAAGATGGCATGGGGTTTGGAGCTTGGGAGAGACTTCAACGTGCCCAGGAGGGGCTGAGGAGAAAAGACAATCCCTTAGGAGGAGTAGGCCCAGTTTAAGACCAGGGGGTGAGTGTGAAAGACTCTTTTTGCATTTGTTTTGAACTTGGATAGTCTACAGGGGTGGACTTCTTTCTTTAATGACTTACCCAGAGGACCAAGTCACTGCAGCAACCAAACCATGCTGGAAAGTCAAGAGATCCAACCTGAGTGAGGGGAAGCTGAGGTAGGAGCTAGCCTGAAGCCAGACTGGGTACTACGTGGTGTTGTGATGAGACCCCCCCCCCCCCATGATACTGGAGAAAAGTCAAAATGGGAGAGGGATGTAGTGCAATGGCTGCTTAAAATCAAATTAAATAAGACCTTAGAAAACCATCACTTCACTACCCCTATTCTTTCAAGGAAATGGACACCAGACTCTATATGAAGATAAAAACCAAGTTCCAATTTATTGCTAGCAACTAAGTAGCAAAAAGCAAAAATATAGTCTCTTCATTGTTCTCTGGCTAGAAAACTCATATACGACATCCTGAGCCAACCACCCAAGCAGTAACACATTTCATCAATGTTTAAAAAGACAGTATAAGTGATTAGATATAAATATAGTAAAATACAGTTACAGAAAACAAGACATCAACAAATATATTAGTCTTAATTTTAGCTCAAAAATTGCATTTTATGGGTACAGAGTATCTTATTATTGACATCAACCTTCAGTGAGACTACTCTCACAAGCAGGAATCAAGCTGCAGCAGTTTCAGGGTTAATATTGTAGCTCTTAGCTGAATAAGAGCTGCTGCTAGGTGTGAGTTTTAAATATTTCTAGGAACATGTTTATGGGCATGAGTATGACAAAGTCTACTTTTGCCTTTCTTCCTTCCAGATAGGATATCGTGGTAGACAGTCACTGGTGGTCAGCTGAGCGGTTAGGCTCTCTTTCCCATTCTTGCCCATGCTTCAGGCTTTTTCTGGTCGGGTCTGTCATCTTTCCTTGCACCGTTCTTGGATTTGGTTAGCCTGATGACTCATAAATCAGTGAACCCATGATCCACTTCACCCTTTTCCTCATTTTGGAGTTGTTATTTATAATCCTCAAAGTTGCAGGATAGCTCCCCTGATGCTTTTAGGCTACAAAGTGCAATATAAAAGGTTTTTAATCAAGATAACTAACTTGAATTAGCTATCTTGATGTAAAATCCTAGCTGAGACAAGCACATGTGATTACTACTTTGATGTGACTAGTTAAAGTCAACACAATGTTCCCCCTTTCCACCAGTTGGGGCTGGCCTCATCTAACTGTATCAAAGTAAAAGCTTTGTCTCAGCTAGAATTTTACATCAGAATAGCCAACTTTCTGTAAATACACATTTTTCTTGCAGTGAGGACATAGCCATAAACTATTCACTGGCTTTCCCTCTAAATTACTTCAAAAGAAATAAATTTGTTAGTCTCTAAGGTGCTACAAGTTTTTCTTTCAAAAGAAGTGGTGCCCCTTTTCAACCTCTTGGCTGGTGGAAGTTTGGGGCCATGGGAATGATCCAGTTGGGTATAGAGATTGTGGTAGTCAGGTATGTCTTTGATGCAGATTTGTTTCTTCACAAAGAATGTACAAAGTCCTGAGCTTCTGAATACAGAGGGAATTAAATAGCATGAAAAAGCTTTGTTTGCTCACAGTGCCACGAGCACTCTTTTTTTCAGCCTGCACCCCTGACCCAAAAATCGCTCTGCAGGTTTCTTCCAGGTTCAGACAACATGTTTTTAGCCTCTCTTCCTGTCTGTCTCTGTCATTGGTCCTTTGTGTTCTGGCTATTCTCTCTCTCTCTTTCCTCTCCTCTCCTCCCCCCAATCCCAAAACAATGCCTTGCAAAAGTCCTTCTTCTCCCATGGTCCAAAACTCCTGTGTGGGTTCACATAAACCTTTTGTCTTAGATAGAGGCCTATGATTAACTTACCCCTTTCAGTTTTGTGAGAGACAAGGCGGGTGAGGTAATATCTTTTATAGGTCCAACTCTTGTGGCGGAAGGGACAAGCTTCACAGAGCTCTTCCTCAGGGTCTGAAGACGGTAACTAGAGTGTCCAAGCTAAATACAAGGTGGGACAAATTGCTAAGCATAAGGGACTCACAGCAAATTCTCTAGAGGGTTAAAATTAACCATGAGGCTGTTACCCAAAACTTTATCACCTATAACGAGTATTTTCATAGACTACTGGTGGCTCAGTAGTATGTGCATTTCTTTTGTTTTCTAGCTTTTTACACTTCTCCTACAACAGTGTGTTTACGTCAGTTAATTCTTTCCTTAAGGCACAGAAAAAAACTCAGGAGAAGGAGGCATTAAGTCAAGTTAGCACTTTCCCAGTTCCACACTATTCCTTGGGATTGAGTGCCCACTGGCATAATTTACACTGCCCCACTGGGCTAAGTGATGACATCCTGTTCCTTCCTGGCTGTGGGTAGCAGCACTGCTTAGAACCTCCACAAAACTGTCTCTCCACACCTGAGATGTCCTCCTGCCCCAGCCAAGGCTCTGGGCCAGTGCTTGCAAGGACGTCAACAGTAGATGACCCCTCGGTCCCTGCACCCTGGGAATTGTCCCCTGACTGGATCCAGGACTTTTAGAGCCCCTTTACACTGCTCTGGTCCTTACCGCCAGCATAAAGGAACTGGGGTGAGGATCTCACTCTCAGCAAATCACTTGGTTTTAGTATATGAACCTCTGCCTTCACTCATATTTTTAATTATATTAAAATGGTGAGATCCATTTATGGGTGTAAAACCCAACATTTTTTTAGTTATTTAAGGTTGCAAGTACAGAAATACATGTTTGTATTCATTTCACTTTTAATTTGTTGCTTCCTATCACTTAGATGAGCGACACCATTTTTAAAATTACACTTTGAAACAAAAGGGTCTCTTTTTTCCCCGGATTTTTATAATAGATTTAATATGTACAGCCATGTTATAAGTCCCTGAATATAAGACTTATCACAGAAACACCAACAGACACTTACACTGTAATTGTTAACTGGAAACTTTAACTGTAATAGAATTACTAAGTTGAATCCCTTGTCAGTGAATATCAGGTGCCAAACTCTGCTCTGTTATACTGGCATACATTCAGAATAATTCTTGGCTTCAAGAAAGTTACTCCAGATCTACACCAGTGTAAATGTGCCCAGAATTTCTTTAGATATGCATGTTTTAGAAAATTTAGATCATAAAGCTCTGTTCTTGCTCCAAATGGCAACAATGGTAAAACTCTCACTGACTTCACTGGTGCAAGATCAGGCCCTACATGAAGAAAGTAGTTTGGTCTGGTTTTAACACTAGCAAAAATATTGTGCTACTTTAAATAGAGTAGAAATTATAGGTGATAATAAGAAATCCTGGAGTTCTATGACAGTGAAATTGCTATCATCATAATGTTCTACTAATGTATAATTAGTAACCAATTATATTTAAACTGTTTTTACTTCATTTGTTCTTATGCAGTTAAATTTCCTAAATGGTTCAAAAGGATTATTTCACTTTAAAAGGTGCATGGAGAAAAGTGTGTGTGAGTAAGAGAAAGAGATAAGAACAAGAGATCTCTTTTTACATAACAGTACTGATCCCCAGTTGCTTAACGGGAAGGATAGCACACCCTCCCCTAGCATGGAGTGTGACTAATGGAAAAAGAATCCTCAGGAATTAAATTTGATTATTAGCCTCTACCTCCAAGCAAATAATCATGAAGGGAAACATCCTCTTCAGAAGCCATTACTAAAATTTCTTGATTGTAGATGGATGTTACCCGCTCAAGAGAGATTTAACTAGGCAATACTTCTTAATACTAAGAGGAGATACACAGTTGAAAAGCCCCAAATTGAGAATTATGGATAAGTGATAGCAACTCTGTAGCAAGGTTGCAATAGCGTTTAAAGCCAGTTTTCAAATCTCTCTATAATCCAGATATACTACCCAATTCCAACACACTGTGCTGTGTAAGAATTGGGTAGTGTTCCTTCAAATAACTTGTGAGAGCCCACTCTATGATTCAGAAGCCACCAGACACGCACCAGAGCAGCAGTGTGTATACATAGCTAGGTCTTGCATATTACACGTTTACTAAACAGAGTTATTTGGACCCCCTTGTGCCTGCGTTATTCCTTCATATTACATTTGGGATGTAAAGAGCAAAAGACTCTACTCATAGCCATAGATTTAAAGGCTACGAGGGAATCGTTATGCTCCTCTTGTCTCACCTCCTGATTAACACAGACCATGGATTTCATCCAGTAATTTCTGCATCTAGTCCAACAACTTGTGGTTCAGTTTTATTTTATTTTTTTACAGATGTATCCAATCTTTATTTAAAGACTTCATATTTTTAATGAGACATAGAATTCAAGGCCACATGATGAAGAGCTGGGTGAAACCTCTCTGTTTTGATAGTTTGAAAAGTTAGTCTTTTTACTTCCCATTTCCTTGTTTTATAAATCTGGATTTTATTAGGTGTAACCCATCCCCAAATGGGTATTACTGATATTATTCTGCCATCTCCCTCTCTAGGCCTTCTCCTTTTGTCATTTTGTCTACCATTTTTTCTCTATTCTCCTCTGTCATGGCTCAGGGCTAGCTGCACCTCTTTGAGCTAGAGGGAGCAGACTGTCCTCCTCTCACCCTCCCCCAGTGACTTTACCTATGTCAAGGTGGATTTCCACAATTCTCACACTCTTACACCAGGCTTTCGGCTACTGTACCCTGTGTATCAACCATGTTTATCCTGTAGGTCCAACTGAGTTTGAACACCTGCGTTTCTTCCCTTCAGGAGTCTATGAGCAGTGGTATACAATGCTGTTGGCATATCTATTAGGCTTACCATCCTCTTACGGTAAACAAGGTGGGCTTAACTTCATCAGATACTCCAGAGTGTTTGTCTTGTTCCCCTGAACAACTCACCCCCTCTCTTAAGAAAAAGATCCTCCTTAAACTTCCAGAAGTATTTTATTCTTCTGTGTTCCAGAGCTTTGGCCCTTCTGGACAAAACTGGTTATACACGTTGGAGAGAAGGTAAAATGTCCAAAGCTAAGAGGTTGGGGCATTGTTCCTTAATAACCTCAAGTGTTTGCTGGCGGGTAGGCTATCTTGAGCTATTCTTTGCCCTTCTTGCTTGTTTTTTCTAGCTGCACCCTATTGAACTAAATCAATATATTCATTCAGTAAACATATAGCATTCGTACATTAGTTCAGAGCAGCTCCACTTCCATCATGCCCTCTTCCTGGATTTGTTACTTATCAAAATCATAACCAAACACCTCAAATATGCCACAGGTAATGACACTGATTTCTGGATTACTTTCTATGTGCTAAGTTTTATTAAAATTGTAAAATAAATACAAGTTATTGAAGGGGAATATGCAAAAAACACAGAAAGGAAGGAAAAAGGCCAATTAATTTATATACATATTCTAGGTTTCTCCTGATCCAAAGATGCAACTGACTTCAGTGGTCTTTGGATCAGGCCTTAAACTTGTTTAACAAGCAATGATTATGACAGTTTCTCTTCAAAACCAGTAGGCTGTGCTTATGAAGAAATTTTCTAGCTAAAGCACAGCTGATACTAAAGTGCCCCTGTTATGTTCTAATAAATATAAACTAGAGAAACTCTAACAAGAGCACTTCTGTACTTGCAGGGTTTATGGGCTAACTAACGTAATTAGGGGCAAAGAGTCCTGTGGTACCTTATAGAGTAACAGACATATTGGAGCATAAGCTTTCATGAGTGAATACCCACTTCTTCAGATGCATGTTGTGGAAATTTCCAGAGGCAGGTATAAATATGCAAGCAAGAATCAGGCTAGGGATAATGAGGTTAGTTCAATCAGGGAGGGTGAGGCCCTCCTCTAGCAGTTAAGGTGTGAACACTGAGAGAGGAGAAACTGCTTTTGTTTTTAAAGGCTAGCCATTCACAGTCTTTGTTTAATCCTGAGCTGATGGTGTCAAATTTGCAAGTGAACTGAAGCTCAGCAGTTTCTCTTTGAAGTCTGGTCCTGAAGATTTTTTGCTGCAGGATGGCTACCTTTACATTTGCTATTGTGTGTCCAGGGAGATTGAAGTGTTCTCCTACAAGTTTTTGTAACTGCCTTCCCTATAATTAATTAGTAAAACTCTTTCTAACATGTTCCCATTCAAGTATTTCTAAGGACCTGTCTTCCCACTTCATCATTTAGGAAAGTTTTGTATATAGTTTTGTAGATGATTTTGGTTAAAATGGAGCTGGAGGAAACTGGAATCCTTCCAGGAATTAAACACTTTACTTTGCTGAAGACTAAACAATTTATTTTAAGGATTAGTAAATTATCTGGAGTACAAATAATCCAGTTCTTTACCTATACCCCTGTACCAGTGAGAAATGGAGTTCCTTGTCCTAAAAATCACAGAGTAAAAGAATAAACTGTAATTTATAACTGAGGAAAGGAGGTATATACACACTGCCCTGCATTGTAAAAATCTAGAACAACAGGCAATTATACTTCCTGTCCCACTTTCTTCCTCCTGCTCTCTCTCCTCTCCCCCCTCCCCCTGCCTGTCTCTACTGCCACGCTCTGAACAGACACTACTCGCTGATGAGATTGTGAAATCAGAAGTAGATTAGCTAGTCATCAGCTTCCTCCTTATCCTCCTTTTCTTTGATCTAGCCCCAGGAACTGCCTGCCCAGACTTCTGGATTCCTTTTTCAGTGGGGCCACTGCTCACTAGGTGACCTTGGGCAAGTCAGTTGATCTCATTGTGCCTTGGTTTCCCCATCTATAAAATGCATATAACTCATAGGGGTGTTCTGAGGCTTTATTAATGTTGGCAAATTATTTTGACATGATCAGATGACAGGCACTAGGTAAGTGTACTTTTTTTTATTATTTTCCTTCTCTTCTCCCCCTCCCCGTCCTTTATTTCACTTTCCCTCCATCATGCAGTACAGTGACAGAAATCCTGGTTCCATTACAGTTAGTGGTAAAATTCCCATTGATTTATATGAAGCCAGGATTTCACCCAGTGAATGTAGTTATCTGCATTTTTAATAGTATTACAGCTTAAGAGTTTTGCTCCAAATTGATCTCATGGCATATACAGAAAAATGGGGTTTGAATAACAGTCCATTCATCTAAATGAAATCAAAACTGCAGATGTAGTTAGTGAGCATATCTGCATATGTAACTAGAAAGCTAAACATGATTGTAGTGGATTTAAAGTGAGATAACTGTGAGCAACAGTCCTTTGTGTTCCTCTGATGGGTATTCAAAAGTGTCTGAAACCTCTTTCCACTTCTCATAACAATTTGAATGTCTTTTACTTCAGCATATTTCATACAAAGTGTCCTCAGCATTTTTGCTCTAAGTTCTGTGCATTACTTCCATTTATAAGGATGACTCTTTTGTTAGGTCTTTTCAATTTCCACACAATCCCTAGACATGTTTTGATCACTTTAGGGTTCTTGACAGGATTCTCTCGCACTCTTCTCACTTACAAGAAAGGGAGAGGGCAGCAACTAAAGCTCAGGAAAAGTGGGCACAAAAGAAGGTGGAGTTGCTTTACACATTAACAATGACAAGTAGCAAGGGCGGCAATAGGATCAGTGAAACAAATAGAGACAATTACTTCAGGGGGAAATGCAGGATATCTTTGCTAACTCAAAGGACAGAACAAACCTACACAATCCTTCTGGCCTTGAAGCCTAAATGTCCCATTTTTCTAACTAGGATACATGAAAGGATGAATATGATTAAGTGATAAAGCATAAAAAAGTGATCTTTGTCTGGCCCCAGTACTCCTTCACACAGGAATTGGAGCCCAGGTATGCCTTTGGCTTTAATCTTTTGAGATCTCACATTTGAGATCTATATTGGCCAGCACAAGATGCCCCATTATTCATACTGTAATTGCTCTAATGAGCTCACATTTTCTTCACGAGTTATGATTTCTAAAAAAAAGTTAAGTAAGAACACAGAGAACTGCTTCCTGCTATGGATCTGTGCTAAAAATGTAGCTACAGGTACCGATGTGGCTGGTTACTTGATCCTAGGGTGACCAGATGTCCCGATTTTATAGGGACAGTCCCGATTTTTGGGTATTTTTCTTATATAGGCTCCTATTACCCCCCACCCCCTGTCCCGATTTTTCACACTTGCTGTCTGGTCACCCTACTTGATCCATACTGAATTGCTTATAGAGATTCAGGATGGGTGTTTACAGTTAGAACCAATTTCAGTACTGATGCCGAAGACTACCAGAAGGATGTGATGGTGGAAAGGGCGCATGGTGCTAGAAAGAGATGTAATGATGGAAAAAGCTGAATAAGTTGTAACATAGAGCACGGATGCATTTGACACTACAATAAATTGTAGGGCTGTAACTGAGGGATTGATGGGGAGCAAGATAACAGAAAACATTTTCATCTAGTATTTACTAGCCTGCTAATCCTTTTTTTAGAAGGATTCTAAAGGATGTACAGGCTACTGTACATATATCAAATGTTTCCCAAGTCTGATTTCATTTGCTTTTTGTATGCAGGAATATTACAATTAACTTACAATGTCTAATACTGTTCTTTATTTTACCTATACCCTAAGGCATGTACTCTTTAATCTGTGGGCCTACTTATCCCCTCAGATAGGCATGGGCAACTCCCATTGTTGCTTATATGCTTCCAAAAACCAAGGGCCAGAATATCCCCTCCATTAGGACAAATATGCATTACTCTCCACCAGCACAAAAGTTGCCCTAAACCTCGCTCAGCCAGGTACAGGAGGATCACTCCAGGGTAGGGGATTCCTCAGGTGGCATTATAACCACTCCTAGGCCACCCCTCTACCTCATGGTCAGTCCAGGGCCATGGATGGCATGCACCTGCACATTGGTGATCCCTGATAGCTGTAATAGGCTCTTCGGACTATTAGTAGCCAGTACAAGTTAGAGCAGCCCTAGGGGTTAACTGATTTATGTTGGGAAACTGGATCAGAAGCAGTTCAAAGATACCTCTTCAATCCCTCTGCCTCCTGAGTTGCGCTAAGAACAGAGCATCAGGACTAGAATTTGATGCTAAGAGCACACACTTCACTTTTTATAACAGGATGGCCAGCCTTTTTGAGGACCAGAGGCCTGGAGCTTGCCAGCCCCATACAATTAACTTTGCCTGCCACACCTAGGATGGTGTGTAGGGTTCAATTAGTAGAACAAGCTAGGTGCTGAGGAGCTGATTCTCCTAGGAAGAGCATCAGGAAGCTGCAGAAGGGAGATGATAGTGCCTTACCATGGAATATTGGTTGAGCTTGTTCAGGCAGGGTAAAAAGGGAGGTGTTGCAGTATACATCAATATATATACTTGTTCTGAGGTCCACAACGAGGTGGAAGTCAGACCAGTTGAGAGTCTCTGGGTAAAAATAAAAAGGGTAAAAAATAGGGTGATGTCATGGTAAAGGTCTCCTATAGTCCACTAAATGAGGAAGATGAGGAGGAGGTGGCATTTCAAGAACAAATAACCAAAAACCAAGAGGTGGTAATGGGGGGTTTTAACTCCCCAGACATTCATTGTAAAAGCAAACCCCAAAATTTCCAATAAGTTCTTGGAATGTATTGGGGATATATATATAAAAAAGTACGTCCCTCATCCACATTGCTCCTGTATTAAAGAAAGAACTAAGCAGGGTTACTTCTCAAGTGACCGAGAGACATTCTGGCACCTACCTCCTGGATGGAGCATCCACTATAAACTCTTCTAATTTCAAACTTCACACAGTAAGTAAGACTTCCCATAACCAAATAAATATACATTTCTCACTACATTGTACAAATATTCCCTTGTGATCCTCCTTGCAGCCTGCTTTTGATTTAACTCTATGCATTCAGGCAGGATAAACTGTGGTGCACCTGATATTTATAAAAAATCATATACATAACTCCTTCATTCTCCACATCAGTATTTGGATAAGTGTCAAAATATTCCCTTTTGAATATTTAAATAATTTGAGCTGGCAAAATATGAGCAAGAGGTCTATGGTATGTGCAAAATCTAAAATCTCTCTATGTAATTGACTCAGATTCTTATCTACTATTGCTGAAAAATGTGTGTTGACCTAAATATAATTCCATAACAGTAATAGTTTTTAGTTTAAATTATTATATTGTGTGCTTTTCCTTTACATTTTCCAAGTACATCAATACAAAGTGATTGACTCCATATAGTTTGTCAGTCAGTAGGATATATATTTGCTGGAGTCTTTAAAGAAGCAGGATCATTTTTAATGCAAGTTGATAATATTACACACGTTATTGTGGGGGACTGGCAATGACCCCTATACTGAAGTTGCCTAACACTTCCTAGAACTTCCACAGAAGACTGATTTCAACCTAGAACAAATATTTGTATCCTGGAATAAACATTTGTGATGTGTCTACACTAACCTTTATAGCCATGCTAACTACCTCAAGCTAACTGGAAATCCATTCACTCAAGATTAATAACAAAAAACCCAATGGTCTGTTTAGATTTGAGGATGGAGCCTTATTGGGTTTGTTTCTACTACATTTTTTACATCAAGTGAAACTTGGAGAACAAAATGAGATAGTGAAACTGGCAAGACTGAATCTTGCGCACCAGCTAAATGCCATTTTGTTTGGGTTCACAACACCACAGAAAGTAAAAATAGAGCAAAACAAACAAACAAAAAGCCACCTGGGCTACATTAAAATATACTGAATTATCCTAAAACCATTTTTTCTTTATATTAACTTTTTGAAAATTGTGTGTGAGAGAGAGCGAGAGTGTGGAGAGAGTGTTGGTTGGGCTTAAATGAGATTTAAATGGTGCATAGATCTTTGTGCTGGCACCCACAGAGTTGCCTTAATAAGCACTAACATAGGAATATTTTGTGCTCTGCCATTCCTTGAAAAATGTCCAAATATATCCATGTGAATGCTGACTTCAAAAGTGTTACATTTATGTAAGTGAGGTGGATAAAAAACATTGTGGTTTTAAATAGTACAGCTGTGACAACTTAATATTATTTTGTTTCACCCAAGGGGAATAGAGCTCTCTCAGGTTCCTTCTGTAACAAATGTTTATGCGAGACAGGGCAATAAAATCTCAGCTGTTCCTAATCAGACAGGACTTCCTTCATTCTTCATCCAAATTTCCCAGACCCACATAACTACTATTTTTCCACGGTTGTAAGTTACAAACATCTGAGGTGTTAACTTAACGTCCTTTTAAAAAAATGTCAAAATTATGAATCATGGAAGAACATCTCACATTGTAAACAAGAAAAACTCTTTCATCGGAGGGCAATCATTTTTTTTCTACATAGTGATCTCCCCCCATTCCCTGATTCAAACCAAATTGTTTTTGCAGTAAGAGGCACAAGTTCTTTTTAAAAATAATAGGGCATGATCTTGCACTTATCACTCAGGAAAAATGTCCGATTTCAATAAGAGTTTTGCCTGAGTAAGAAGAGTAGGATTGGTTCAAATGATTAAATGTAGAATTATAGGCCCTGATTCTGCAAGTGCTTATACATGTAAGTAGTCCACTGACAGAGGAACTATTCACATGCGTTAAGTTACCCATGAATGTGTTTGCAGATTTGGGGCCATATCCTGTATCTCTTCTAGGACTAGAGAAGGAGTGGTTGAAATGGCTTGTAAAACAGACTTCAGTAGCAGGATACTTAACCCAGTCTTTGCATTTGTATGCCTCTTATTGCACATTCTCTCCTATCTTATGAGGAGTTGGTAGCTTTGTAAGACATGAATGTTTCATCCTGTTGTTCTCTGTGCAATTCTGCAAAACTGAAATTGAAGAAATACAGATAATCACTTTGGTCAGATTAAACTGGAGCAAAAGAGAATTTCAGATAAAATAGTAGCTATCCCTGGAAATCAAGGACTGCTGAAAGTCACAAAGTGTACTTCTCCATCCCAGGCAATGTTGTTTTTCCTTTGGCTTCCACTACTTGTTCTTGTGGTCTGTGAACTGTGTCCTAATTTCCCCATGTGAGAACCATATCAAAATGTGTCTTCCCTTTCAAGTATAGAATGCCTTTCTTTCCTACTGCCATTGTGGTGTCTGTCAAAGGTATTTCTCAGCCATATGGGTCAATGAATTATGATTATTCTGTATGAAACTGACTTGTGACTAATAAAAGACAGGCAGAATACTTGTACAAAAGTATTCTTGAAAAGCAATGCACATAACTCTGTTTCTTGTCTATCTGTTTTTAAGCTTTTTATTTGCCCTTTTGGGATAAAATTAATATATCCCCATTTTAAAATATAAAATATATAAATTTAAAATATACTACAACAATCCCCAGATTCCAGCAATTGTATTTCTATTTTTAATCCAGTGCAACCGCATATGTGGGTATTTATTTTTATAGTTTTGGTTCCATGTTCTTATCTGAAAAAAAAATGAGCAAAATTCTGTTCCTTCCCACTTGTTCAACTTGTCCCTCTTAATTTAGTGGGAATCACACCCATAAATTGGCCCTCTACCTCTTGTTCACTTCCAAGCCAGTCTCTCTCTTTATATTCTCTAAGTCTCATTTGTCTTTCTCTGTCTCTGTTTAGCCCTGCAGTAGCCCTCCAAAAGCTTTTGGATGGGATTTTCCAAAAGTGTTCAGTGTTGTTCCTAACTCTGCTCCCACTAAAGTCAACGGGAATGGACTTAAATTGCATGGATGCAATTCCAGCTCAATAGGAATTGCCTTCCATGGATGCAGTCAGGACAATGCTGAGTGCTTCTGAAATCTTACCTCTTTTTTCTCTTGTTCAATTTCTTCCCCCTTGCCCAGCTACACAAGTCTTCCCCGACAGTTCCCTCCACAAAGCTGAGCTAGAAAAAGAAGTTTTAATGCCATTTAACAATTATTCATCACAAAATTTTCTTGTGGTATCTCAAACCCTCCATTTTCACTACTGGTAAACCCTCACTGAACTAACCGTTCATTCACTGGCATCTCTTCACAATAGATTCTACATAATAACTGTCCTAAAGAATGGTGTGGCATCACTTTCCTGAATATAACTAATACATTAAATATTTTTTAACTCCATGAGCACTCTCCTGGCATAATATGAAGAAAGAATGGAGAATACAATCTTTTAAACCAACTGCTTTACATAATCTTAATTTTTGGTGATGGGTAGATTGGAAAGCAGTGAGACCCACCTTTTATTTCTTCTTTTGTGGCACGACCAATCCATTGCCACTTCAGAACATTCAGATTTGTAAAGTTGCCCTTTACATTGCCTGGCTCACTTGCTATTTATTTGTTCTTTTGTTTTGATCTCACTCTCTCTATAATGCCTCTCGTTACTTCATAGTTCAGTTTTTCTGAATCACTTTCTTCCTAAATGCCCTTGTTTCTGCACCATGGGTGAAGAAACCACACTGTTATGACAACCCATTTGATCCACCGTTAGGGATCTTGCAGTTCATAGTAATATTCATCCTTCTGAAAGACTCTCCATTGTGTGTTCTCTTTACCTCCTCTTACAGATTAGGAAAAAGCATATAATTTTCTCCAAGTAGACATCTGTCTTAATAGCTTCTAATTCTCATCAGATGTGATCTTTTCTTTCACAACATTTACACTAAATATGTTTGTCTTCTGCATATTTATTATGAGTCTGTTTTCTTACTCTCTGCTCAGGAATCTATGGCTTCAAGGTCTTCTGGGATTTCAACAAAGTAATCTGTTACACTGTATGAGCTGACTGCTGTGCTCTGTTGTTCTTACTGTCATTTTTATCTCTAAAGGGTTCTGAAGATCTTCCTCAAGAAGAAGGGAAACATTTTGGTAAGTTACTGAAAATAATAAAGTAAGAAATCCTTTTTAAAATTTGCCCTTTCTGGTATGCCTCTGTGAGATGAGACTAGCATTGGCTGTCCCTATTTTCAAGATCAGTGAAAACAAATCATGCTGAGGGCTAAACCCAATTAGATATACATCAGTTTCAAAAAACAAATTCAAGTTGTTCTTTAAGGATGCATAACCACTTAAAACCTCTATTACTTGGATCTTAAACAATGTAGTAACAGAATGCTTGTCTTTCTAAAGCACAGCAAAGTAGACTGCCCTGTACTGCTAACAGGGCCGGCTCCAGGCACCAGCCGACCAAGCACGTGCTTGGGGTGGCACCTCCTAAGGGGCGGTCAATCTTGGGGCAGCGCTTGGGTATGTTTGGTTTTTTTACTTCGGCATGGCGTCGCTCGGGGGCGGGGGGCGTTGGTTTTTTTGTTTTTGTTTCGGCAGGGTAGCATTCAGGGGTGGGGTTTCGTTTCGGGGGCAGCACTCAGGGGCGGGGTTTTGTTTCGGGGGCGGTGCTTGGGAGGGAAGTTGTTTCAGCAGGGCAGGGTGGCACTCGGGGGGGGGTTGTTTTGTTTTGGAGGGGCGTCACTCGGGTGAGAGGGGGTTGTTTCAGCGGGGCAGCACTCGGGGGGGTTCTTTTGTTTCGGCGGGGCGGTGCTAGGGGGAGGGGGAATTGTTACGGCAGGGTGGGGTGGTGCTTGGGTTTGTTGTTTTTGTTTGTTTCGGCGGGGCAGCACTCAGGCGGGGGGGTTGTTTTGGCAGGGCGGGGCGGCACTCGGGGTTTTTTTTGTTTGTTTGTTTTGTTTCGGTGGGGCAGCGCTGGGGGTGTGGTGTGGGTTTTTTTCCGGCGAGGCGGCGCTAGGTTTTTTCTTTTTTTGCTTGGGGCGGCTAAAAAGTTAGAGCTGGCCCTGACTGCTAAGGCATATGTGCTGTGATATTCTGGCAGGATTCAGGCTCGCATGAGTCCTATTACTCTGTCGTACTTACTAAGCCCGGTTGATCACAGTGTTATCCTGATTCCTGGTCATGGAGATAGGCTGAATAATAATATACACATATTAATAAGGGTATGGACATAATCAACCCAGCTATGTGCTCACCTTCATAAATTGAAGGTGCAGGGCCAGATTGTGGCTGGCCCTTACACTGGGACGCAAACAGCAGGTCATGGAGGTATACAAGGAGTTTCTCTATACATCTTGCAACACTGACCATAATTACAGCCATGCTTTCTTGAGAGCAGGGACTGTTTTCTGTTAGTGCCTCTTGCAAGCCATCCTAAGGGCTTGTCCCTACAGGGTGATTGAGGCACGGCGATCGATCCACCAGGGGTTGATTTAGCAGGTCTAATGAAGACCCGCTAAATGACCGCTGATCGCTCTCTCGTTGACTTCGGTACTCCACCGGAATGAGAAGCATAAGGTAAATCGAGGGGAGAGTTAGACCCGTCAACCCACACGGTCTAGACACTGCAATAAGTCAACCTAAGGTATTTCGATTCCAGCTACGTTATTCATGTAGCTGGAGTTGCATAACTTAGGTTGACTTAGCCCCGTAGCATAGATCTGCCCTAAGAAGGGTCAGGGAAAAGAAACTTAATGGTTGCAGAAGGAAGCACGTGTTGTATTTCCTTCAGGGGTGGGACAAGGAACACAGTTCTACAGTGCTCAAGGGAGCTCTTAGAGGAACACTGTCTCCTGAATCTTTCTCTGTGTTAATTACTGGGTGATAAGGACACACCCTTTTTTCCCGCCCTAGTGAAGATGAACTCTTGTGGGTCAATGCCTAATAGGAATAATCTGTCTCAATGTTTTTCATCTATTTTGCCACTCCATTGGCTTAGTATCAGCTGCCATTGCTGCAGTTGGTTCACTTGCTACTATTTGCAAGGAAATAAAGTGGGGACTGTATTTTGGAAAAGTCAAACCTTTTAAAACCTAGAAATAGGCCAATAATGATGTACACATTGGGATTTTTAAATTCAGATTTTCTTGATTCATTGAGAACTGAACAGAGCAGTTGGAAACTTTTTGGGGTCAATTTGCTGACATTTTTCAATACTAATTTAATATCTGTGAGGTTTCATGGGATTTTATTAACCTTGCAATCAACTTTCATCTTCATCTGACTTTAGGCAAGATTTTTCACCATCACAAAGGTGGATTGAAAAACCATATTAATGTTCAGGTCAGCGAGAATTTTTTTTTTTTAAATGTCCACATGAATTCCAAGTACGCCAAAGCAAATTCTGGGTTTGGTTAGACTGTAATATGCCTTCCTCAGCAAGACTCTTATGTAGCAGCCTTTCAAGTTTGTTCCAAAATTCTTAATGGCTTTATAAATTACTAATCTTTCTGTGGGATGCAGGGAGTTGGAGAAAGGAGCAAATCAGCAGGGCCTATTTTAAATAAAGGTTGGCTCAAACTGCAAACTTTAGGTCTGAACTTAGATCTGAATTTCAACTTCCCTAAAGTTTGGGGGGCTGTGGATTTGGTGTTCAGTATAAACCCATCTGTATTTTTATTAACTTAAAATTTTAAAAAAAGCTTTATTAAAGAAGAGATAAAAGTTAAGTGTGTGTGTGATGTAAATGTGAAATTTATCAAAAAACATATTGGGGTGTAGAAGAAAATCCCAGGAAGTTTCAAAAGAAAAGAGCATTCCAATGAGAGGGATAGGAGAAGTGTTTATTTTTTCCCATAGCCTTTTAGCATGTGTGTGTCTGAGACCAACTTAGAGTGTACTTTTGTCAGCAAGTTGTAGTGACAGGCATATATATCACTTGGAGACTTGCCAGCAGTATTGTCCTTAACCACATCTGGTAGTGGCAAGATTGAAAGTTGAGGTAACTGTAAAAGGATTCAGAGGGGATCTGTGAAGTTGTCTGATTGTTGGGGGATGGGTTGCCAACACCAGAGTATAGGGTGGACTGATTTGCTGACCCTACTAAGATAGACAGTGCTACAGCAGATTCCCTTGTGGAGCATCCACGCTGCTATGATTCTGCATCCATATGAGCCCTGGTTACGAATCCTTTGGTGTGTTCTAATTGGGGTTTTTTGGCCCACACAGAATGCTTCTGCCTTGGTTGCCTCATTTCCTACAGAACATCCCCGTAACAGCATCTTCTCCCCCCCGCTTAGATCAACCTCTCTGGGGAGGAAGAGAGGATCTTGCTCTTTTTGACCACATTTACTGGAACAAGTGCTTCATGTGACCCCTGTATTTTGTTTAATCATATTACTGCAGTATTTACTTAGTTAAATATAAAAGAATTATTTGATATACCATAAAAGGCTGCTAAGTTAATTTAGTTTTTGGGTACATGTAGTAATCTGTAACATGCACTTAAGTACTGTCCTGAGTAGGGATATTTTCCTGAACTGGAACCTAAGAGTCTGATACAAGTCAATAGAAAGACTTAGCCTATGGTGCTGAGGACCTTCTGTAAAGTGATGAGCTCCTCACCTTGCACTGAAATTTGCATTATGAACTTTTTTTTTTTACTATACTAACATATTGGTTCCACCTCAGAGGAGACTGTTAAGAGTTAATTATTCCATCCACGATATGAAATAACTTGTGCTACTAAAATTAAGCACAATCTATTGTCTGAAAATACATCTCTACCATGTGAAAAAAGAGACACACTTGGATCTAAAGTTAAGCATGTTTGGAAGTATGAAAGAACCTTGAAAAGCATCAGATAAGCATTCATGTCTCCAAGGAGCCTCAGCTACAGTAAGACCATGTCTACACCAGAAACTTTGGTCAATGCAAGTTGTGTTAGTTGGTGATGTTCATGGAGCAGCAGCTGATGGTAGAGCTCTGTTTCTGGGCCTGAGAAATGAGCACTGACTGCAATCACATCGTAATGCAGGTTTGGGATGACAAGCCATGGGCGTAGAACTTTCGAGTGCAAAAGGCCACATTCTTGGATCTGTGTGCCAAGCTCACCCCAGCCCTCCAGCACATGGACACCAGAATGAAAGCTGCATTGACAGTGGAGAAGTCAGTGGCAATCAGACATTGGAACGCTGGATTCCTACAGGTCAATGGGAAATCATTTTGGAGTTGGAAAATCCATAGTGGGGCCCATTGTCATGGAAGTGTGCCTGGCCATTAATCATCTCCTGCTATGCAGAATTGTGACTCTTGACAGTGTGCAGGAAATAGTGAATGGATTTTCAGCAATGGAGTGTCCGAACTGTGCTGGGGTAATGGACGGCACACATATCCCTATTTTGGTACTAGCCCACCTTGCCATAGAATATATGAACAGAAAAGGCTACTTTTCTATGGTTATGCAAGCACTGGTGGATCAATGTGAGTTGCTCAGGAAAGGTGTATGACACATCTTTGGGAACACAGGACTGTTCAGAAAGCTGCAAGCAGGGACATTCTTTCCCAATCAGCAGATTACCATTGGCAATAGGTGTAGAGATATGTTTGTAGAAGATTATAATTTACAAACGCTCCTTCCTAAGGGACAGTATTATGAACATAGGAATTTGGACATGCGCCCTGAAGGCGGGGGTTGGGAACACCACATGGGTGTGTGCAGAGCCATCCCTTGGGTAGGGTGAATCAGGGCAACCGCCCCGGGCCCCGTGCTTTGGGGGTCCCCCCGTGCTTCAATAAAATTGGGACTGTACCGCTATTTAGCCCTTTGTCCCGACCGAGGTGTGATTGGGACACCATTTTTCTCAATATTCAGGTGAGAAGTCGGGCAGGGAGGTGAGGCAGGAGATGGGCAAGCAGGGTGAGGAGGTGAATGGGGAGGTGAGCAGCAGGCGGGCAGGTGGACAGCGAGGAGGAGAGTGGCAGTCAGGTGGATGGAGGTGGGGGGCACTAGACAGATGGCAAGGAGACTAATGGGGAGGCAAATGGCGGGTGGGCAGGCAGGATGGGGGTGAGGAGGCAGGTGGGCAGGTGGATGGTGAGGAGGAGAGCAGCGGTCAGGAGGATGGGGGGGGCATGCCAAACGGATGGCGAGGAGACTAGCGGGGAGGTGAGCGGCGGGCAGGAGGGAGGAGGGTAAGGAGGCAGGCGGGCGATGGCGAGGAGGAAAGCGGTGGGCGGACGCGCCGGGCGGACCGTGAGGAGACTAGTGGGAAGGCTGATTTGTCCAGGGCCCCACACCCCTCTAGGGACGGGCCTGGCTGTGTGCAGCAGTTCACCAGAGCTGATCTCCAGTTTGTTTTATTAAAGTTTTATGCCTTTTTCATTCACTTGTTATTTAATGAACTCCAAAATCGTTAATTGGTGTCCAAAGTACTGAATGAGAAGGAAACTACAGTCATTTTGAAGTTAACTCCGGTGTTTGCAACTGAAAGCAGAGACAAAGGGAGGCATGTGAAGCACTGGGCACAGAGACTTTTGCATGTATTTAGTGAGCACAATAGTTGGTTGACTAGCTTAAGAAGGGGAAAAAGCCAAAAATGGGTGTGTGGCAACTTCTGTCCAGTCTGCAATTATCAGGCAATGCTGCAGAGAACTGGAAAAAATTCAGACAGAGATTTGAATAGTATTTAGCGGGCAGAGGAGAAAAATGATTAAGTGAAATCATCAATATTTTTGCATGTTGTTGGGGAGGAAACATTGAGCATATATAACAACGTTAAGTTTTAAGAAGGTGAAAACATGAAGTTAAGTAGAATACTGACTAAATCTGAGGAAAATTGCATGCCAAAAAGGAATGAAATCTTTGAGAAACACATTTTTTTTAACATGCGTGCAAAAAACTGCAGACACCATAGAGCAATATGTCACAGAATTAAGGAAGCTCAGTAAAACCTGTGACTTTGATCAGAGAAAGCATCATTTGTGGCATTAAAGACAATGTGTTAAGAGAGAGACTGCTCTGTGAAGGAAACTTTAGAAAAAGCTCTCCAAATATGCAGGGCAGCAGAAACTGTGAAAGCACAAGCCAAAGAACTGAATTAAACAGAAGGGATTACCTCTGGACTAAGAACAAAAAAATATAGCCAGAATAGGTAAAATCAAGAGTGGAACCACTCACTATGAAAACCACTGTTAGGGGGAAACTGGGTACAAACGGTCAGGTGGAAGGTGTGGATCACAGCATGGCTTCAGTGTGTTGACAGTTTCCCAAAGGCATAAATGTGGAGGAAATAATCATTTTGCAAAATGCTGCAGATCCCAAATGCAGAAAAGTCAAGTGCATTCATTTAAAGACAATCTGGTTGAGTTTTTTATAGAAATACTGGGTTCTAGCAAGCCTGATCAGAGGGACTGGATACTGCCTATGACAGTGAATGGAACAATTATTCCACTGAAACTGGACATGGGAGCTCAGGTTAACATTCTGTCTGAACAAGATTATGAGAGACTAAAAATAAGACTAAAACTGAGACCAACAAAAATAAAAGTAACTGGTTATTCTGGAACTAAAATACCAGTGAAGGGGAAGTGTATTGCTAGCATCAACCATAAAAACACCATGTACAGGCTCCCTTTCATTGTAGTGCCAAAGGAGGTAACACCAATTTTAGGCTGCATGTGAGAAACTCAATCTGGTAAAATGGGTGCTCTCATTACAAGATCATACTGAACCTGGCTATGAGGCAATCTTTTGGGAATATCATTACCAGTTTCAAGGGTTGGGTTGCTTGAAGGGTGAACATACAATCAGAATAAACAAGCAAGTCCCTCCAGTGATCCATCCATGTAGAAAGGTGCCATTTGCACTCTATGATAAACTCAAGGCTGAGCTTGCAAGGTTGGAAGCAATGCAAGTTATACAAAAAATTGAAGAGCCAACAGAATGGGTGAGCTCCCTCGTCATTGTGAAGAAAAGTAATGGCCAGCCACACATGTGCGTAGATCCCAGAGACCTCAACAAGGCTATACAAAGAAAAAATTTCAAACTACCAACCAGAGAAGAGATTATGGCTCAATCTGCAAATGCTCAACATTTCAGTAAATTGATGCATCTTCAGGTTTTTGGCAGCTGAAATTAACTGAAGAAAGCTTAAAACTATGCACATTTTAATACCTCATTTGGAAGATACAGATTTTTATGCTTACCCTTCAGCATAGCTTCAGCACCAGAAGTGAACCACAAAACCATACATATGATCTAACAACATATTAATGGTGTTGATACTCAATGGATGACATCATCATTCGGGGCTCAATGAAAGAGGAACAAGAGCATAGACTTTAGGAATCCTGGAGGCAACTAGAACTGCAAATATCAAACTAAATAGGGAGGTGTGTGTTTTAGGGGTTACAGAGCTGACTTTTTTGTTGGGGACATTATTTCCAAAGAAGGTGTTAAACCTGATAAGAGGAATATTTCAGCCATTGAAATGATGCCATATCCTCAGTCAAAGAAAGATATCCAGCGCTTCCTGGGAATGGTTAGTTATCTTGGAAAATTCATACCTCATTTATCTACCAATGCAGCGGCTTTGAGAAAACTCCTAGAGAATAAAAATGAATGGTATTGGGGTGCAGAACAGGAGGAATCGTGGGAAGGTCTAAAACAACAACTGATACAAGAATCAGTATTGAAGTTCTATTTACCACGAAGGTCTATTAAAATTTCAGCAGATGCTTCAGTCTGGGTTAAGTGCAGTGATTTTACAGAAGCATGAGAATTGTTGGCAACCAGTGGCAAACACATCCAAATCACTGTCTGAGGCAGAAACTAGATACACAGATCAAGGAGATTTTAGGAATATTGTTTGCCAGTGAGACATTCAATCAGTATATTCACGAACAGACAATGGAAGTTGAAATGGACTACAAGTCCCCTGATAGTGTTATTTAGCAAACCTCTAAATGACTGTACATTAAGGATTCAAATAACGATGATAAAGCTGCAAAAGTATGATCTGGTTGTGACCCAAACGCCCGGTAAATTCATGTTCACTGCAGATGCACTTCCCAGAGCAGTGGCTCCCACAGAACCAAAGAAGAATTTGAGAGAGAAATGCAAGCCTACGTAGATTTGACTGTAAAGTCAGTTCCCATAGCTAACAGGAAACTGCAACAAATAAGAGAGGAAACAGCGAAAGATGAATAATTGGGAATCCATAAAAAAATGATAATTAAAGGGTGGCCTGAAGAAATAAGCAGTTGGTGTCCAAGTATAAGGGACTATTGGAACTGCAGACATGAACTTACTGTGATAGATGGAGTGGATTTTCAAGGGCAGTAAAGTTGTAATTCTAATGAGCCTCCAAAAGGAAATGCTACAGTTGAAGATGCACAAGGGTCATCTAGAAATTGAGACGTGCAAACAACGAGCACGAGAGGTGCTATATTGGCCACAGATCAATCACGGCATCACTAATGTGATAGGAAACTACTTTTCATGCTTAAAATACAAGCCATACCAGAAGGCAGAAGCACTGAGACCTCATCCATTTCTACAAAGGTTTTACGAGAAGGTTGGCGTTGAGTTATTTACCTGGCAATCAAAGGATTATTTAATAGTTACAGATTATTCTCTGTATCCAGAAATTTGCACACTGTACAGTACTAATAGTAAGTCAGTGATAGGCATGAAGGGAATCTTCTCCAGAAATGGAATTCCAGATGAAGTTTTTAGCGATAATGGGCCACAAGTTTCTAGTGTAGATTTTAGACAATTTGCCATACATTGGGATTTTCATCACAAAACATCAAGTCCAAATTACCCAGCAATCAAGTAGACTTGTAGAATAGTCTACAGGGACAATAAACAACCTTATGAAAAAGACTTTTGACGGTGGGGGTGATTTGTATAAAGCATTACTGGTTTACCGAAGTACATCCCTGAAGAATGGCTTTTCTCCAGCTCAGCTGTTAATGGGAAGAAAGATCACATCTAATTTACCAATTACTGATAACCTGCTGAAACCGCATAACAATGAAACCATACAGAAGAGGAAGGAAAATCAGAAGTGGCAGCAGAAATATTATTTTGACAAAATGGCCCTTGGTCTTCCATCTCTTAACCCCGGTGATAGAATATGCCTGAGAAATCACACCTCTAATACTTGGGGCCAAAGGGGTACCATGAAGAACAGCTGCATTAAAGGTCTTACGTAGTTCAGACAGACCAGGGAGACACATTTCAACATAATCAAATAGATCTGAGTAATCCCAGATAGTTGCAACACATTGACAGTAGATGTGGACTCTGGCATTTCCCATCTGACTGATCCTTTATCATCAATACACAAAGGAGAAACTGTCAAGGAACAAGAGAACAACTCAGACTCTAATGAAAGGTTGATACTGAGAAGATCAAAGAGTGAGATTTAACATCCCGAAAGACTCACAGACACTTGCTAACCTGCCTGGAGAAGGGGTATTTGAGGAAAGTGAGTGGGAAAGACTCACTTGAGAGTGATGTGCTGGTAACCACTCCTCTCTAAGCAGCTGACACATCGTGTTTATGGAAATGTACTACATGGGTTAAGAATGTAATATATGTGTTAGCGATTTATAGATATGTATATGAATTAATTTGTTTTTCTTTAAGAGGGAAGATGTAGAGATATGTTTGTAGAGATAGCAGATTATAATTTAGAGGCACTCCCTCATTAGGAACATAGGAATTTGGAGATGTGCCTTAGAGGCAGGGGTTGGGAACACCACATGGATGTATGCAGCGGTTCACCACAGCAGCTCTCCGGTTTGTTTTATTGAAGCTTTTTCCTGTCGCATTCATTGGTTTGTTATTTAATTAACCTCAAGATCATTACAATAGGGAAATGCCAGTAACGATTCTGGGGGATACAGCCTACACCTTGCTCCTGTGACTCATTAAGCCAGACACTGGCCACCTCGACAACACCACGGAAAGATCCAGTTTCCATCTCAGGTGCAAAATGGCAGTTGAATGGGGATAGATTGAAGGGATGCTGGTGGTATTTTCTCACTAGATTGGAGCTCAATGAAAAAAATATCCCAATGGTTATAGCTTCCTGTTGTGTCCTGCAAAATATCTGTGAGGCCAAAGGGGGAAAACTGTACGCCAGGATGGATGGCGGAGATCGAATGGCTGTCTGCTGACTTTGAACAGCCAGACACAAGGGCCTTTACAAGAGCTCAGTGTGGATTTATGCAGAGCCCTTCCACAGTCATTCACACTAGGTTTGTCATGCTGCCTCCCCAGGAGTAGTAGAGGTACTAATGTGCCCCATGATGTCATGTTGTGGGGTGGGGAAAGAGCAGTGACCATGGAGTTCTCCAAGGATTGTAAAGAGTGGAGAGTCTGGGATCATTGGATTTAAATGCTGCAGACCCTGGTTGACCTTCGGGTTTGCTGTCTGAGAAGACCTATTATGTCCTGGAACATTTCCCTCTCCATGTCTTGCCCGAACTCCTGGACCTTTCACCTGTCCTCTCTGTCTTTCTCTGTGCTGTCAGTCACATTGGCCCTTTGCTCACAGTCCAATGTAGTACTGGCTTGCAGGATCTCACAGAACATATCCTTCTCCCTCCATCCCCCCCACTTCTCATCATCAGGTTCAGAAGTACTGTGGGCATGGAAGAGGCACCCCTCAAGGCTGCCACACCAGAAGCTGCTAATAAAAATGGACAGATTTACATTAGATTTACAGTCACAAGCGAAAGAAAAGTTTCAAAACTCCCTTCCCTTCCCCCCCATAAACACTTTTAATAAGAAATGCTTATTGACACTTCAGCTTTGGAGTTCCTTGGTACGGTGAGTTTGGCCTGCCAGGATCAAGGGGGGAAGGATTTTCTCTTGCATTAAGCTATAAAATTTCTGTCCCTGTGCCATGGATCCAAGCATTTGGCAATGGCACTGAATACTGGCACTATTTTCCACAGCTGGTGATGATTTGAGCTGATATCTCACTCCTGAGGGTCATAGAGAACACAGCTGCTACTGGCATCCTAAAGCCATCCGGGCCCATACGCTGCTGGCCTGTTTACTGCAATGGTGCCAGCTGAACTCATTGCAGAGTTGTGTGGGAAAGCATTCTTCTGTGGAGGAAGAAATAAGGCAGTCATCCTCAGCAACCTTCAGGAGAAGATTGCAGAGTATCTCCATTAAAGTTTCATTGAGATCTTACAGGAGGATAAAATGGACATCCCTGTTCAGAGAAAGTGCTCTGTATACTTATCCCAACAGGGGAATGAAAAGCACATGCCAACTGTACCTTTATTTGTTGTACCATTACTTCTTCTCGTTTGAGTAAACTAGTGAAAAGTTGATACCTAGTCTTGTTAGCTTGGGAATGAAATGGGCACCATCTTTAAATTTTAAGCATTGTAAGGAAAAAAGCATGCACGTACACACTTACCTGAATTCCCGCCTCCTTTGTCAGGCTTATCTGCATTTGACCGTGGGACTGGCTACGTTGTGGCAGAGTCTCAAACAGGTCCTGGTTCACAGCATTGTGTCTCCCACTCCTCAACCTCCTCCTCGCTGCCTTGCTACTTCCTTCCAGTTGTTGATGGGGAATTAGCCTGGCTGTGGGAGTCTCTCACCGCGGCAGCAGTAGAGGAAACACAAACAGTTATTCATGCCCAGCTCATGGTCAGTGGCAATAGTGAGTCAAGGGCTCAAGTCCTCACACAGGAGCTGAGCAACAGTTTATATAATTAGCAGGCCCATGCCCTGGGTCAGGGCAGGGAAGCAGTGTGTCAATGGCTCACGCCCTCGGGCACAGGCTGAAAAAAGGCAGGTAAACAACCAGCCCAGGCTCTCAGCTCAGAGGGGCCTGGGAGAGGGGGACACTGCCACCCACAAGTTGGGTGGCAGGGGGGACGCAGGCCCACCCACTCCACTGCGTCCCAGCCCGGGGCCCTAGCAGCAGCAGAAAGCCTGTTGCTGAGTCAGTGGGGATCCTGGCCGCAACACACTGACCTGGGCTCTGGCAGTGCTGCAGCCAGACTAGGGTCGGCTGCCCCCGGGCTACTTCCTAACTCCCCGCCCCTAGAGATACCTGGGTTCAGACGGTGTCCTCCAGGGGGTCAAGCACTATGGAGTCCTCTGGGTAACTGGCTAGGGGTAGGCTTGGCAGCTCCTCTGGGTAACTGGTGAGGGCCCTAAATGATAGCTCCTCCAGGCTCTGGTCAGCATCAGGCTCTGATCAGTGTCAGGCATTGGTCAGACAGGCCAGTCTTTGGGTCTGCCACTGGTTGCTGGGGTCTCTAGCCTCTCCAGCAGCTGCTTCTCCAGTGAGCTCTGGGGTTTGGCTTTTATACTTCCTGTCCTCAAAGGCTAGAGCACCCATGGGGAAAAATTAGTGGGTGCTCTGCACCCACCGGCAGCCAAGTTCCCCTCACCCCTCCACCTCCTCCTCATCCCGAGCATGCGCGTCCCTGCTCCTTCGCCTACCTCCCGGCGCTTCCCGCCTTGCCGTTTGGCAGCGTGCTGGGAGGGAGGGGGAGGAGTGGGAACGCGGCACGCTCAGGGAAGGAGGCGGGGAAGAGGCTGGGGTGGGGATTTGGGGGAGGAGTGAGACTAGGGACAGGGAGGGGGCGGAGTTGGGGCAGGGACTTAGGGGAAGGGGTTGGAATGAGGGCGGGGCAGGGGCAAGAGGGGGCGGGACAGGGGTGGGGCAGGGGGCAGAAGGGGTCGAGCATCCACCAGCAGGAGCAGAAGTTGGCACCTATGCCTATCCTGCGCCTTGACCTCTGCAGGGTGGGCGCAGGACTCGCTGGCCCCGCTCATGTTGGTATCCAGAGGGGCTCGTCCCTCACCGGGGCGGCAGGGGACCACACCACCTCGCTACAAGCATGTACGTACTTTTCCTTCGGTGTCAACTCAAAATGGATTGATGCTTTGATTATTTTCTTTGCATATAGCCTAGACATAAATCTTAAAATATGGGCTTTAACCAGAAGTGATGATATCATCTTAATTATAGTAGTACTAGAGAGCTGCACAAACTTAATAACGTGGAAAGAAGATCCTATAACAGCAACAGTGAATAAGCAATAAATGAGAGCAAATTGTTCAACACACACACACACACAAAAACAAGATTAAAGCACAATTTAATGAGGTATGTTACATTTTATTATAATTTTAAAGTGCTCTGAAATAGTTACAAACTAATTAAAAGTCACTGAAGGCAAAAACACACAAGCTTTATCTATAAAGATGTTTTTCTCTGTGTCTATATAGAGGGAAAAAATCCACTTACAATTTTTGTTAAGAAACTTCTATCAGTATTTCAGACTCTCGTCTTCTCCATCATCCGTACTGTGTCTCTGGAAGAAAATAATTTTCATATTTTCTTTTGGAGCTATTAGGATGTGAAGTAGGGAGGTCATCTCTGTCTCTGAGATTTCTTTACCAGTGTTTTTTTCTGCTATGTTTCTTTTTATATTATCACTGTTAGGCTCCCCAGGGGAGCTATAAAACACAAAGCACAGAAGGTACATGTCTCTCAAATGTTTCCTCAAATGTTCAACAAAAATTCTCAAGGTGGAAATGAATGTTATCTGTGTGAAAATTAAGTTGCTAAGATTACAAGGTCATTGTAAAGGAAATAAGGAAGAGGATACATATACTCCTACTTTGATCTTTACAGACTTTGTCCCTATTTGCACCGAAACCACCAAAACAAAAGCCATAATTTGTCTGCCAGCAAGCAAATAATGTATAGTATACCTGCATTACATGGGTCCCTTGTTCAGGACTACCTCTTGCTATGAGTGGAAAAAGTCTATTGAAAGATGAGACCCCCTCTGCATGATGAATAGTCACTTATGTTTCAAAGGGGTGTCTGGCTAATATCAGTGACTTTCTTTCCTGACACTTTTATTAGATTATTTCTTCACTAGCTTGTCATTAGCCGGTATCTGTTAAGGGCATGAGAAGACCATTTATTTACAAAAGGGGATAATGGAAAAACTGTGCTGGAAAAAGTTAAGGATTTTGTTAGTAGGAGACAAAATAAGCTATGGCAAAAAGGCTAGTTTTGCCAGTACCGCTTTCTAGAGTAGACCAGGCCTTGATGGGACTGAAGATCTGGCCCTATACAATGTATATTTTCTGCTATAAATCCACCACTTTTCTGACATTTGGTCACGTTTTGAACTCACTCCAGTCTTTTGAACTCACTGATGGATGAATTAGGCCAACACAGAATTAACATGAATGCTTCAGCTTCTAAATGTGAGTCATCTTTAGTTGATTTTTGCCCCCTCAGGTTCAGGGATTCTGTTTTTCATTCCAGATAAGGCAGTGAGTTTTTGTAACCTTATTTCTCTGGGGGCTGAGGCTGTTGATCTGAAGTCATTTGGTGTGCTGACAGAGAAGAAAGATTTTGGAATAGGCAAAGCCTTACAAACACACTTGCTCATCCACAACAAATAGGGTTGTCAACTGTTTAATCACACAAACCTCAACACCAATGCCCCGCCCCTTCTCTGAGGCCCCTCCCCTGCTCACTCCAGGCCCCCTCCCTCAGTCACTTGCTCTCTCCCACCCTCACTCACTTTCACCGGGCTTGGGCAGGGCGTTGGGGTGCAGGAGCACAGGCAGCAGGCAGGGGAGGCTGGGTCTCCTCAAACAGCCAAGTGTGGACCCGCCCACACTCTGCTCCCAGGGCCCCACTTCAGCGGTGCCGCTAAGCTCCAGGGGCTGGGGGGCTGCGGCAAGACTGCGTGGTCTCCCTCCCGGCGCTCCGGGGCTGGGGGGCTGCAAGCACAAGCCAGCCTGGGGCGGGGGCCGGCAGCTGCAGTAGGAGAGCTTTGGGTTCTGGGGTGTGCAGAAGGGGCAGTGCCTTGGGTGGAAGGGGCAGGGCTGGGGGCTAGCCTTCCCCAGCCATCGGTTCATGCTCTGCCCAGGTGCGGGAGTGGGTGTGGGGTGCGGGCTCTGTGAGGTAGTTTGGGTTCGGGAGGGGGTTCAGGGCTTGGGCAGGTGGTTGGCATGTGGGGTGTGGGCTCTGTGAGGGAGTTTGGGTTCAGGAGGGGGCTGGAGCAGAGGTTTGGGGTGCAAGAGGGGGCTTGGGTGCAGGATCTGAGAGGAGTTTGGGTGTGGGAAGGGGCAGGGGTTTGGGGTGCAGGAGGCTTGGGGTGTGGGCTCTGGGAGGAGTTTGGGTGTGGGAGGGGGCTGGGGCAGAGGTTTGGGGTGCAGGAGGGGGCTTGGGTGCAGGCTCTGGGAGGAGTTTGGGTGTGGGAAGGGGCTGGGGCAGGGGTGTGGGGTGCAGGAGGAGGCTTGGGGTGTGGGCTCTGGGAGGAGTTTGGATGTGGGAGGGGGCTGGGGCAGGGGTTTGGGTTAAGGGAGGGGGCTTGAGGTGCAGGCTCCGGCCAAGCGGTACTTACCTCTGGTGAGTCCTGGAAGTGGCGGCATGTCCGGCAGCAGCTCCTAGGCTCAGGGGTGGCCAGGTGGGACTGCACGCTGTCCCTGCCTGCAGGCAGTGCCCCCACAGCTCCCATTGGCCGAGGTTCCCTGTTCCTGGCCAATGGGAGCTATGGAGTCGGCAGTCAGGGCGGGGGGCAGCACACAGAGACCCTTTGGCCACCCCGAGCCTAGGAGCTGCTGTTGGACATGCTGTCCGCTTCCCGGAGCTGTGTGGAGCCAGGAAAGGTAGGGAGCCTGCCTTAGCCTCGCTGTGTCACCGGACTTTTAGTGGCCTAAAATCTCCCAGATTGGCTTCAGTCGCCTCTGGGAGATAAATCCCAATTCCGGGAGACTCCCAGCCAAACTGGTTGGCAACCCTAAGAGCAAATAGGGCATTTTCCTTTGCAAGTTGCGCCTTATTCGCTTGCTTTTGCAGAATGTATGCTCTCATTTAAAAAAAAAAGAAAAAAAGCCCCAAATCTGCAAAAGCATTTAGACTCCTAATTTCCATTAATTTCAATGGAAGTTAGGAGCCTAAATACTTTTGTGGACTGGGCCAAGGCCTTTTTGGTTGTGAAGATCTTCTGAATGTGAAAGTCCTTACTGTGACTTTGCAGACTGATATCATAAAATACTAGAGAGATATCAGCTGGCTCAATTCATATCACTGAGGTATTATTTCTGAAGCCTGCCACAGTGCCACTTAATGGGTCTGTATATACTACCAAAAACAAGTGTATAGCACAATTAGTCTCTATTCCCATGACATATCTTAACTATGCTGTAACCAGGCCATGTAATATCCATGTTGGTAGTAGACACGTTTTTGTAGTGCAAATGGGCACCATGTTTTGTTATGCTTATAAGAAGTGCGTGCACACACGCACACACACACACAAAAGGTTCTGCAGATGGATTTTATAGTTACCAGTCCTTAGTGTTGCTCGGTCAGTTCCAGTGGCCAGCTGAAACTGCACACGAGGGAGGGGAACCGGGCCTCTGTCCAAAGCTCCAATGTTGATGCAGAACGAACCCAAAGTGCCATGGCAATACACCCTTCTTTTATAGTGATAAGTTCCCATATAAGTGTATGGACCTTGCTGTGTCACACCGGAGCTGTCAATTACAAGGTATTCAAGGTTGCTCTTAATTAGCATTATTTTGAGTTGTTACCAGGAGGATCCGCAGCTGTTTCTTATCTCGTCCCTTTGGCTCAACTCCTTATCTCGTCCTTGGGGTGTATGCCTTTGCTTTAGGATAGACAATCTGCCATCTGGGTGATTGATAATAAAGTTGGTGCCTCTTGACTCCTCCACTCCCTTCTTGACCATCCGGCCCAGTTGTCCTTTCTTAGTTAATTACCATACGTTCTTCACTCACACCAAACAGTAAATAAGGCAATTACAGCCATAAAACTTTTATCCTTCTAAGAACAAAAGTTAACACAATCAGCAAAAAATTAACTCAGAACAATTTTTTCTTACTAATTCAAGGCTACAATTTCTTCTTACTAATTCAAAGCTAGCAAAATGGAGTATAATGCAAAATAACCAAAGTGGAGTACAATTTGACTTGAGACAAATTCTTCCCATTAGGCTTTTGGTCTACATTGTCCCCACTTTGACCCTTTAATATCAATATATTAAATGTGTCACATCTTGTGTAATTGCTTTAAGGCAACGTATTGAGAAGCAATTTGGGCTTGTGGTTTTAATTTGAGGTACATTCTCTTAATGCAACAGCACATAAAATACATTATGACAAACATTATTCCAATTAGTAAAAAAAT
This sequence comes from Macrochelys suwanniensis, assembly GCA_033296515.1. Lineage (NCBI taxonomy): Eukaryota > Metazoa > Chordata > Testudines > Chelydridae > Macrochelys > Macrochelys suwanniensis. The sequence goes on from CM065780.1 coordinate 48,838,635, forward strand.
CCAATTATGGGATGAATCATAATATTTAAAACTGATGTCCATGAGGGGGACCAGCCTCTAAAAATGTCACACCAATGATGCACCATCATTTGTTGAGCTTGTGTGGATACTTTTAGAATTTCAGTTCTCTGGTGCAAAATAGCCAAACTTTGTGTTAATTGACTAATTTGCTTATTCCCTGATAGCCATTGGTACGAGTTGGTCCAATTAACCCCCAAAGAAAAATTAAAACTCAGCATTATTGGCATCTACTAGGTTAACATCCTTATCTTCATGAACTGGAAAATAGTAAGTCATGGTGCGGGTTCGCAATATTGTTACATTGCACATACAATGTTGTACAGGTGGCCTTTGAGTATACTTTTCCTGACACAATTTTTTCCAATCCAATAATACAAACACAATTCTTTCCATCACAGTATACTTTGGTGGTGCTATTGTCCAATTCATCACAGTAGCATGTTGCTACATTTTTGTTTTGTACAGAGCAAGCCTCCTCTAAAATCAGCAAGGTGGGACATACCCACTGTCAGGCAGTCCATTTTTCACGTTTTACCCTTAGGTTTATCCTTCAAAACTTATGTGTGGAGCTTCTGGAAGACTTCAACCATTCCTCTCCCATCCAAACCCTGTATGTACCTCAAACACTAACAGGGACTTGGATATATATTTGTCTGGCTAATGATCTAGAAGATGACTTGTTAAAGGATATTAGTTAGATTAAGTTTGGGTTCTTACCTCAAACTTCAGTAAATTTGACCCCAACCCATGCTCTCATTCATTCCCCTGAGATGCGACAGTGCTTCTTTTGTGTCTTGATGCTGGTGTTACAGTGTCAACACCAACTAAATCATTTTGCCATACTATCTCTGTCAAACAGAAGCTTGAAAAAGTTCAGATAAGGCAGAATGAGGCTGACACACACTATACCTCAAAGTAGTACCCTGTAACCCCCATATTCATCATTTAAATATGGTTGTGATATTTCATACAAAGCATGCCTTGTAAGATATCATATGAAAGGTCATGATCTGCCGAAACCAACTGTTCTGTCAAAATATATATATCATTAGTGTGCATGAAGTTATCAGATGTTGTTGCATGGTTGTTATGGAAATATGCGGTGATCTTGGGAGTTGACCACTGCTAGTTCTTCAGTGACAACAAAGGGGGTGACCCATGTTGACAACAGGAGGCGCTATTACCCCTGAAATGGATCTTTATTGGCTCCCGGTGGAGCAGATTACTGTCATACCAGTGAAAAAGGTCCACAATAATTATCTTCAATACACAGCAGTTTACTGAGAAGGAATTACACAAGCAGTAAAGGGTTATATTAAGCACATAACTCCTATGTTAGACATTACGAGCTATACATTAAGAACTATACATTCCTCTTAACGAGTCTCTCTTTCACAAACATACAGAAACAGGTCCTGCGCTAGCCTCACGTAGTTCCTGCTTGGCAAACAGAGAAGGTGGGTACCAATTTTACATACAGCTTCTTTTCTCCTGGTCTGTTCTTCTCAGCCCTCTGGTCTATCTTGGATTCCCTGAAGGCAAGGCCCTCGTTGCCTTGAGACCCCTCTGGTTTACAGTCCTGTCTAGCAGCATTGCTTTTTCAAGCGTTAATTAAGGAATCCCAAACACAGTAGTTTACTTTGCTTGATTCTTATATACTTTCCCCCCAAAGGAGTCACGTCTTAAAAGCATGCCCAGTGGGCGTATGGTTACTAATTTTTACCTGATTAGTATTTTAGAAGGGGTGAGAGGGTGGTACTGAACGAAGATCACCCCACATTTACTCACTCATCAATCATTCACTCTATCTCTCTGCGTGATGTTCCTGTTGTAAGGTCACTATAACCAGGTCGACCTGTGCTCCATGTTGGAACTTTATACATGTGATATTTACTTTTGCATGGGCCCTTATTTCCTGACTAATAGGTTCAATATCGATCATACATGCAGACTTTGCCAGTCCTTTATCAAATTTGCTTGTGCTTAAAAGGAACCCGCTCCCAGGATCCTCTGCAGCCATTCAGCCATGTTTAAGTCATGTCAAGTTATGCTCTCACCATTCATTCAGCATGGCCACACCAATTTGGCACCATCCCAACAACCCACACCCAGGAGGGCGTTAAATGACCATTAATCAGCAGGGAAGTTGTAAACAAGAGATTTATAATTCTGTAAGAGTTGTGCAAGCATCACACAATGTGGCTTGCTCAACTTTGTGACTCAGCCATGTCCAACAGAACATGTCTGGACTAGTACTTTCCAGGACTGAGGATATTAAAAAAAGGGACAGTGGCATCATGAGATTACCTCTCCTCCCTCATCTACGCTGAAGGCAACAAGAAGAGTGGGAAGACAAAGACTTGCGCTGAGGAGACTGGTCCCAGGCTGAGAAGGAAAGTCAGCCTCTGTATTAAGGACTGTAACCTGCCTGCAACATCCAGTACTGTGAGAAAAACTGCTTGATCCAAACACTGCTAAGTCTAATAAAGTTTAGGATTAAGACCATGTACTTACTTTTTATTTTCTTTGGTTACTATCTCTGACCTTTATGCTTACCATTTATAATCACTTAAAATCTTCTTTCTGTAGTTAATAAACTTATTTTAATGTTTTGTCCTTACCAGTAAGTTTGTCTGAAGTTCTTGTGGAATCTGCTCAGATTACAAAGGCTGGTACATGTCCACTTTCCTTTGATGAAGTGGCAAACTAATTAATAAGTTTGCAGTGTTCAAGAGAAGGTCTTGATGAGTGCTAGATGGTATATTTCTGGGTACAAGGATGGGGGCTTGGGAGACTTGCTGGTGTTTCCCTGCGTATAGTTCATTAGTGGCTTGGAGAGCATTCATGCAACGTAGCTGGGTGTGCCTCTGCAAGTTGGTTGCTGATAACAGTGCCTGGAGGAGTTTGCTGCTTGTCATTGGCAAAGCATTGTGAGAGATAGCCCACACTGGAGAATTAAGGGGGCACAGCGGTCCCACAAATCCAGGTTGTACCCCTGGGATCCCGTCACAGTGGCTGGTTCAGGTTACTGCCTCAACCATTCACCCAGTTTCATAATTAGAGCAATGGTTGTTTGGCAGAGAAGAGTATGTTTGATCAGTACATGTTCTCCATGTATTGCTTGCATTTGTAAGGCTGTGAAAAGGTCTGGATGTTATATCCTTGGATGAACTAGCAGGGGAAAATTAACTATGATTAGGTGATAATGTGTTCTTATTTGTACACGGTTTCATCCGAAATCTTTATTTTCATTTCTGGCTGTATGAGGATTATATTTTCACACGGGTTTATGCTGAGTGATTTTTCTGTCATGGTAAATGTTCTTGAATTTTGTCCTCTTGAAATCTTTTTTTTTTTTAATCTTTCACCATGCCATTAGCTGTCTACTTTGTGCAGATCTCATAAATTAAACAGGTGGGTCATACCAATGTTTGGAGTGATTTTCAGGGATCTTGGAGGTGCTGCAGGAAGTGATGCTAATAATTCAATAGGCGACACTTTTCCATGTCCCAAGAGCTTCTCTTCAGGTTCTCATGCAGAGATCACACCAAACTCAATGTGACTGTTCAACACCCGCTTCATTCAGCTCTCAACCTCTGAGTTTGAAACCTAGGATCCCTTCTTAGCTGATCCTTGGACTCCAGGGTACTACTTTGATTCCCTGCATATGATTTTAATAGCCTAGTACAAGGTTCAATAGAATGTCATGAATAGGACATGTTTGGTGAAGGTCTTCAACCTCTTTGTGGAAGATGAAGAGAAATAGAAGGGAAACTTACCTGCACATTTCCAGAGCTTCTATTATTTAGATTTTCTTTTTAAACATTCTGCTGTTTTTAAGTGTCAATGTATTCAGAACCTTCATAATAAATAAGATTCAAAACAAAAATAATTTTTTTGGACTGGGAATAGACTTACATTTCTGCTCTCCCAATTTCCCCAGTTGAACAATTTTTATGTAAAATTAATCATTTCAATGCAATAATGAATATGGAAAAGTTTTAAACTTAGATTTTTATATTCACAACGTAATTCTTGGCTTCTTGCATCCGGTACTTTTGGAATACTATTACATCAGTATCAGAGGAGTAGCCATGTTAGTCTGGATCTGTAGAAGTGACAAAGGGTCCTATGGCAGCTTATAGACTAACAGAGGTATTGGAGCATAAGCTTTAGTGGGTGAATACCCACTTCATCGGATGCAAGCAGTGGGAAAGTTTTCCACTGCTTGCATTCGATGTAGTGGGTATTCACCCACGAAAGCTTATGCTCCAATACCTCTGTTAGTCTATAAGGTGCCACAGGACCCTTTGTCGCTATTACATCAGTGACTGTATTGGAATGCGATATATGCAGCTGCATTAGAATCAAGTGAAAATAGAGTTGGGAAATAGAAATAACTGGCCAACACCAATATACTTCAAAAGTATCTGTGTGGAGAAGTTCTTTAACCAGAAACGAAGCAGCTGCTTTCATAGGTCTTGAGAAGCAGCAAGTGTATTTGTATAATTAAACAGTAATATTTTACAACACTGAATTAATTCTACTCTTATGATGTGAACATTATATGGCAGCTCATTTTGGTTGAAACTGCAGCCAGCCTTGCAGACATCTTAATGTTCACACTGTGTCCTAGACATTAATGAACAGGGAAGGTGAAACATTGCCCTTTTAATGAAGGGGAATGGAGGGAATTCTTGCTTTTTTTATAGTAGGGTTGTATTTCTCTAATTGTGCAACTCATTTTTCCATTATAATTTTCCAATATACATATTTTGTTTCTGGCTTATTTCGCCTGAAATTACTAGAGACTCTGCCCTTCATTTCAGTTAGGAACAAGCTCTAGCCCCATAGGTATAGTGCCACTACACACTGGGGGACGTTTCGGATTTCCCCCGACGTTTCATATGCTTCTGCAGGGAATTAGCATCGCCGCCGTTAAGCAATGGGATACAGGAGGCTGCTGCGTTGGCAAGCGGCGAGCTCCGTGGCGAAGTCCGCATTGCCATCAAAGGTGGGAGGCATCAGGCCCGACACGCGCCACCTCCGTAGAAAGGCCGCCGGGTAACACCGAGGAGACCCAGGAGCAGGTGCCTGGTGGGGGGACGTGGCGCTGGCCCCTCCCCCCGCTCCCGTCTCTAGCGAGCAGAGGTGTCCGCGCACCAAGGAGGGAGCGCTGACCACAGTCACCGGGGGAGGAAACCGTCTCAATCCGCGCAGGCGCACTGCTGCCCAGCACAGGCAGCAAGCGGGCACGGAGAGATGGGGCGGGGCGCTTCCTGCTCTCCTGTCGCAGTTAGACTAGCTGAGTGCGCCTGCGCGCTGGCGAAGTGGAGGAGGGCGGGGCCGTATTTTGAACGGCTGGATGCGGGCGGCTCACTATTTGGCAGGAAGGTGAGGAGGCCTCTACCCTGGCAGCAAACGCAAGGCGGGCAGCGGCGGCTCCAAATGTGGCAGAGGAGAGCAGCAGGCAGCGGCGGCAGAGGAGGGGGGCACACGAGAGAAGGGGCGCAGCTGTCCCCGCGGCGGAGCTGAGCGGCTCGGCGAGGCAGGGGGGCTCCGGCAGCTGCAGCTCTGGCACCCCCAGGCCGCCCGCCTGGCACCCCCGGGCCCCGCCCGGCCAGCAGGTGAGAGCGAGAGACGAGGGGAGAGGGGGAGCCTGTCGCGCCGCCCTTGGCATGGCCCAGTACCAGGCCGAGCCGGAGGGAGTCGCTGTGGGGGGAGCCGGAGCCGCCGCTCCCAGCCTCCCCCTCCCCCGGGGCTGCCATGAGTTATTCACTCGTAGCTCGCCCCGCCCCAGGGCCCCCTCCCGGCCGTCGCTGCTGCGACTCAGCCTCGGGGCCCAGCTCCGTCCTGGGGTGTGCGGGGGCAAGGCCCCGGCGTGACCGCTGCTGCCCCGCCCCCTTGGGCTCGGGGGAGGGGTCCTTTCGCTGCCGTCCCTAAGACCGCCCCCCCCCCCCCCCCCCCCGGCTGCACCCGCCGCTACCGGGCTGCAAGCGGGGGGAAGGGCCCCCCTCGCTGGCAAAACACCAGCATCAAGCCCCGCTCCTAGTTGTGCTGCAGCGTGTGTCTCTCTCTTCCCCCCGCCCCCGTGTGGCCGGGCGCGTCGCGCGGGGGCTGGTGCCCCACTGGGGCACGCGGGGGTTGGGGGCGCTGCTGTGGCGGTGGGACTGCGCCCGGCCCCCAGCACCGTAGCGACACACGGTGCTGCCGCTATCTGAGACACTCCGTGTGCGCGTGTGTGTGTGAGCGCGCCTGGCTCCGGCTCTGCTGGCTTCCTTTGTCTGCTGCTGCCGCCGCCGCGCTCCCCTCCTCCCTCTCTCGGTACCTCTCTCCCTCCCGCCCCCTCGCCCTTCCCCCTCCCTCCCTTCCTTCCCCTCTCTCCCAGACTCCAAGCGCTGCTGCAGCTGCAGGTTTGTAAATACTGGACCAACACACACACAACATGGCTGACGCTCGCCCTGCTCTTCCAACAGGCTCTTCTCCTCTGTCTCTCTCCGTTTCTTAATGTTTCATCCGTACGTGCTTTTCTGTCTCTCCCCCCATCCCTAATCTCCTTCCCCATCCCCCCAAAAAAGGAGGAAAAGCAATTCACCCTCCTTGCGCGCATGGCGGGATTTCAAGGGTAAGGATCCTTGCTTTGGAAGCTTTCTCCTTTCGCTTTGCTGTTTACAACAAAATGAAACCTAAAATCAAAGGGAGCTTGGCAAGGTCTGGGGCGGAGAGGGAGGGAGGTGAATGGGGTGAGCCCTGCTGAGAGAGGCTTGATTGGAATGTGCGTGTCTTTTTCTCTTTAGGGAGGTGGTGGGGGTGGGGAGGAAAACTGATGCACCAAAATGTTGGCAGAGATGAAATACTCTGTGTTGCACTTGCAGAATGCTCTAGAGCAGTTTTTTTTCTTTCCTTTATTTTTTTTTTTTAAGAATGTAGTTCATTATAAAGGTATCAACCCAATACAGTCACTTGAAAAAAGAACTGGATCACTTAGTGAATGGGTGTTGAGTGGATAAAAATCATAATGTAGGCTTTTGGAATTTTTGGCTGTACCTTATCCAATACAGTATCAATATCTTGAGGAGCTTTCATACCATAGGATCCAGAACTGGAGTGGAGCTTGCTGAATTCTCTTTTGCAATGCCTGGTTTGTTGTACAAACCTATTTGCCCTTGTGATGACCACATCATGGCTGAAGGATGTTTCCTTTATAAAAGAAACATGATGCTGGGTATGCGAGAAATCTGAAAAGAATTGTGAACTTCAGTGTGCTGTGTTGAACTGCAACAAGAAAGCATGTTTCCTTCCTACTTGCTCTTGGACTCTGGATGGAGTCCTAGCACTGGACTAACATTCAGCCCACACCCTCAGGCCTCAGTTATCCACAGCACCCCCTTCTGGCTTCCAGAAGAACATCCTCAATTCCGTGTATAAATGATGATGAATTTCTAAACTAGATGCCAAAATAATATTGTTTGAAGGCAATTTCTTGTGCCTATTTTCACTTTTTAGTGCTTCCTAGGCCTCTTGCTACATGTTTTGTGACTTTAGTGGTAAACATTTCATTTTCAAAACTGAAATTTACAGTATAATGCTGCTGGTGTATTGTCTAAAATGAAGTTAACATAGGTGAAACTATAATTATTTCAGTGACTTGGATAACATACCCTGCAGATTTGTGTGGAATCATTGCAGTAACTTATTGATTGACAGGCCTAACTTCCATTAATAAATATCTGAGTTGTGCTCCAAGATAACATTTTAGCTTTTGTAGTTTTTGACGGCCTGCTTTGCTTTGGAAGCTTCTGGTAGTTTCTGGAAGAGAAACAGACTGGTATATTTGCATTTGTATAGGTCTTGAGAGATTATTTTTCTTGTGTTGGAATTAGGTATGATATGCTGGCTGTATAAATATTCTACCATTTGCATCTCTATTACAAAATGTCAATTGAGTAGAGATGAGGTCCAAATAGAAGATCATTTTGGAATGTGTATCTATGTCCTCTGTACTTCATACAATGGCGGTATTGCAATATTCAGTTATTCCTTTAACCTCACAAGGTTCTTTATAGTAATATCTGTGGAACCATTAAAATGTTCTAGTAGTAGCAGGTAAATACTCTGAAGACTGCTGTGCATTACATATCAACCACACTTCAAAACTGCTATTAATTTTGTTATTTTTATCTGAAAAGCCTGCACATGTACTATGTGTGTTCAAGTCCCCTCTCCTCCTCAGTCCTGTTGATATGCAGCTGCATCTCGTTGCAGAAGTAAAACTAACTTGAATGATGGACTTATATTGTAACTGTTTCAACGTAATGTGAAGTCAAAATGTTTACCCATATAATTTATGTTGGAACTGGATCTTGCTCTATAAAGCGAGAAACTAACTTTTCTTGCAGTTGAATAAATTCAGTTCATGGTTGCTTGTTACTGTTGTAGGTATCCTATAAGTAATTTTGCATACCCTGTACACTTCACAACATGAATTTTTTTAGTTGTACAGATGAGTCCTAGCCCAGAATGGAAGTCATTGATCTTTCTCAGTAGTGTTGCATAGGGAACTGGGCTGACCTAGGGATTTGCCCAGAGAATCCTCTCAATTTTCATCTGTTTTTCAAGTACAAATAGAGCAGGTGGGTGCCATTGGAGGACCATTTTTTTGCATATTGGGGGTTGGGAGACAATGAAATATAAAATTCAAGAAGTTGTCCAGGTTATTGTGCCTAAAATGCAAAGTATGGTGTTGATAGAAAAACATAGAACAGAACAAGGCACATCAAGTTTTAATATAAATTACTCATTAATATAACAATATTGTAAAACAAGACTGAAAGGTGTTTTACGTTTTCTTCCCCTATTGTACAGGTAGGCTAGCAGGAAGAGGTGAGAAGTGGGAAACTTATAAACTGATTTACCCTCTATTAACATTTTTATCAGTGGATCTTGGTACAAACAGTAGACCGTAATAGAGTGTGATTCTTCATTTTAGCACAGAGCTTCACAAATGATTAAATGAACTCTGAAGGTAATAGGCCGTTTTAGTGCATGTCCACTTGAACTTCTACAGCTCTTCTGTTTTAGCTCTTCATATGGGTGTGTGAATAGTACATCATTCATCTTATTCGGTACCTTCCCCCCAGTAATAGCTGCCAAACCCTTCTTGCCATGTTGAGATTTATAAAAATCTTGCTGAGGCAATGTCTGTCAAACTTGCTTTAAAATATTTTAATGCATTACAGATAACTTCATTAAATTCCAACTTGTTTTGCCAAATAGGATTAAGATTTTGAAGAGCAAGACAGAACAGCTTATCTTTGCCATTAAAGTTGTGCTTTTGGTTTTACTCACAAACTTATTAGGAAGATCAAACTCATTGCTTGCTGGAATGGGTAGGAAGGTATTTTGTATGTAACAATTTTAGACCATGTCCAAAATATCCTAATGTTGATGTGTTCAAAGGATGTTATCTGAAAAATGGTTAACATAGAGGCTTATTTTGTGTCTAACTGACCTTGTAGTATTAATGTGTTAGTGCTTTAGAATACTTGAGTGGAAGTAAACTTTCAGATCAAAATGGCAATAAAATACAATGATTGTCTACATTTTATCATACCGTATGTAAAGGATTCATCTTTATTCTTTGAAATGTTCTTATATTATTTTCATTATGTCACTTTGGGTGGTTTTAAACCAACGACTATAATGGATATGAAAGTAATCTTCTGTACAAGTCAGGTTAAGTTGACTTACTTTCTCATCATCTTCTCTTTCTTTTAAGTAGTTGGCATAGACACGTAGCTTGTACTTAGAAGAAAAATGTTAATCATTCAACTTGCGTTTATATATGATTTAAAAGATCTCTGGTTATGGCACTATGGTAGTCCTGTTTCCTGTTTCTTGTTGCTCTGTTACTGGCTAGTAGTTTCTGCACATTCTTTAATTCAAAGAAACCTACCTAAACATCAACATGAAGAATCAGAATTCATTTTATGAGTAAATGTCTGTATCCTACTCCTCCCTCAACATACAGTGAAGAATGAGATTTTTAAAGCAGCCTAGGGATTTGTCAGATATGCCATTAAAGTTTAATACAAGATGTGTCTAAAATCACTAGACTACTTTGAAAATCTCAACCAAGGCATTTACTTGTATTACTAGCAGTATCTAGGATTGCTTTTACCATATGGATGAATGTTGCTTATTAAACCACAACAGAAACACTCGCTTGAAGGATCTGGCTAACTCTGAATTTAAGAATGTAATTGACTCTTCTAAAAGTGAAATTGACAAGTGTTGAAAGTGTTTTCCTGACTGGAGACTTTCTTTCTATATTCCTCTTCTGTATTGTATGGTATGAAACTGGTGTAATTCCATACTAAGTGAGATCATACATATTTTCCTTCATCTACCTTTAACTATTTTTTTTAGTGTACTGGTACGTCCAACTGCCACAATGCATTAATCACAGGAACGAATGGTGGCAAAAGCTTAACTTTTAGAACAGGGATTGGCAACCTTTGGCACGCGCGTGCCGCTTCCCGCAGCGCCCATTGGCTTGGAGCAGCGAACCGCAGCCAGTGGGAGCTGCAATCAGCTGAACCTGTGGATGCGGCAGGTAAACAAACTGCATGCCTGGCGGGCTGCATGCCAAAGATTGCCAATCCCTGTTTTAGAATATCTTATTCTTCAACACAAGGTCCCAGTGTCTGCAGATCTTAGCAAGGTGGTTATTGATGTCTATAGAACCATTTACATCAATATGAGTAAATTTGGAAAAGACATGGGGAGTTGTAAGTGAATTATAAAAGAGCAACAGTACTCTACCACAGTATTTATTTCCTGATGCATGCTTGAGACATTATAGGGTTGTAGATGAAGTTTTTTGGGTTTGTGAAGAAAGGTGGCAAGACAAGACATCTCAGTGTTTTCAATTATATATTTTTCAACTAACTTAGATTGTGGGAAAATTTTAGAGATAAATAGAATTTACAGCTTACTATTCAAGAAGCTGAGGACAAAAACCACTGACAGTTTTGCGAACATCTAAAGTAACTTTAATAAAACTTTATTAAACTATCCTGTAATGCTTCTGTATCATCCATCATTGCTGAATGATGTGTACTGTTTAGGCAGGGCCTGATCGTGCAAGTTTTTACTGTCAAGTGTAGTACTTATTGCTATGAGAAGTCCCTCGACTTCAGTGCAGCACTGTGTTCGATAGCAGATGTGTGCAGGCTGAAGCACTTGGATTGTAATCTCATTGGAGAAGGGACTGGTTTTGCCTCCTTCCCCCCCAAATACTAGGCAGAGAATGATGTTGGCATATTTAAATTTTGTTTTTTATAAAATGGCCTTTTCTGTTCATTGAGTGATTTCATGATAGTGACTTGTGACATCATCACACTTAAATCTGGGAAGAATGTGATGTCACAGTTACTGGGCTATCTGCATCTCTGACCTTTCCTGATCTCTTCAAGTTCTCCTCCTGTCTGATCTCCCCTTCACTTCTTTCTGCATAGAATCACATGATCTTTACCACACAGAGTTGGCCTTAGGTGTCAGTGCAAAGTACAAACCATGATTACCTCAGCAGGCCTGAGTTATTTTCTGTACCTATAGTTCCGCTCCTCAGAAGCAGTGGTGCAGGGGTTACCCATTTAGTGACCTTTGATCTCTTCACTTCCCAGCCTTGGCAAAACAGCTGTGGAACTTCAGCTAGAGCCTGGAAATAGTTCCACAACAATTGCGTATCTCCCCTCTCAACTGTTTCTTGAGAGGTTGCTTATCTAGATCCATTATGTTGCTTTCCTGCTTGTTATTCCAGCAGCTCCTGTTAAACTTTAAGTGATCTTGATATTCCATCCATTCACTTCTCAGCAGTTGAAGATGGTGAAACAATAAAGTTTGGGAGCTACTGAGCTGGACAAATACATTGACATAGTTAATTGGGTTAACAGGTTTCTATACAGTAGCTTTACCTCACAGACTAGAAAACATTCTGTATTCATAAAATACATATCTGTATTAGATTATTGTATTGCAGCTGCACATCAGCCCTAGGTGTCTTCCTCCCCCCAGTGAGAATGGAATTTATTTGCACACACTTGGTAGTCACCCATAAAGTGAAAAAAGTGAGCGCTTTACAGTAAAATTAATCGTGTTTGTTCTAAACTATATATGAAGCTTTCCTGGCTTAACATGCTGCCGCCTTATCTCTGTAATCCCACATTTTTGCTTTTTCACCATACCTTGAATTCTTTCTTCTGGAGCAGATGTAGCTGTCTGTCTCCTTTATATTGTTTCAAACAATTTCTCTCATCCCCAGAAACACAATCAAAGGACAGAGAGAGGTATCTGACGCTAAATGAGTTTTGGTAGCCTTTTAGAAACTAATTCACACCTTTCTTCTCAAAACCCTATGGTTGTTAGAGAGGCTTATTAATGTAAGATGTAATATTATTGGTCACTTTCTTAACATCTTCTGTTGCTTGACCACCATGCTGTCTAACCAAGCTCAGAGCAGACCTAAGTAACTTGGTAGTAAAAATCATTGGTGGCCAAGTTGATCATCGCAGTTCCTGTGTGATAAATCTAAAGAAAAATGGCAGAGTAGACCAGGCTATTGAATACATCCTGACAAGTGGTAGTACAAAGTGACAAGAGGTGTGAACTCCTTTTTCCCTTTTTACTTCGTGTCCCAAATAATACTAAATCCAGTTGAACTCTGAAAAGTGAAAATGTAAGAATGACACCTATTTAATAGAAAGTTCTGCCTGTTTTGTAATTTGGGATGCATATGCTTGCTGTATGGCCTGACTTCCAATAGTCATGAGCACTGGCAAATCCTATTGAAGTCCATGTGAACGTCAGGTGTTCAACATCTTTGAAAATCAGGCCACTGGTGATTAAAAATATTTTACGATTGTTGGCACTGCAGAGCCAATACATCAACAAAAGGGTGAGCTGGATTCTGTTCTAGCTCATGGGTCAACAGAATTGTTAACTTCAGTTCCAGGGTTAAATTTGTCCCTCAGTTATATCGGCCATTGACTTGCCTACATATAAAACGTACAGAATTTGCTCCACAATAACTTTATTACTACAGGTGATTAAATGGACCGTCACAGCTTAAAAAGGAAAAAAAATCATACTTTCTGAATGGCTACCCCTTTATGGTTACGTAGAATCTACTATAACAAAGATGGGGAAAATACTTGCCTATATTTTTGATTTACTTCCCATTTGACACTGTTTTAGGGGTAGTCAGTTTCACTGTTTCCTGTGTTGTTTGTGCAAGTCTGATATAGGAGCAAGACAGAGAGGCGCACTTCTTTTTAAGCACACAGAAATTGGCAGGTGCACTTGAAGGGGAACATAATACCTGAGACAACTTCTGAATTTTTTTAAATGAGTAGATTTCTAGTTGATTGTCACTTTAAGGCTGTATTTCAGTCTTCACAAAACTTGAATTTCTGCATTTTTTTCAACCAGTCTCTCTCCACTCCCCCCCCACCTTACTGTGAATGCATAGAGAGATGCCTGTGAGATAGATATGAACCATTTCAATTTGGGGCTGGTAGATGCTATTGTAATATAATTAATTAAGCAATTGACTTCACCAAGGTAGCAATGGGTACATGAGACTAGTGGAGCAGTGGCCTGCTCTTGTGCACTCTCAGGCTGAGCCTGCAGAAGTCTGAGAGAAGGGTAAATTCACAAGCTTGGGGGAAGAGGGACCCAACTCTGTTTTTTAGAAGTACAGTTTTCTTGAAAGACTGTCCATTTCTCCCTCTTCTGAGTCCTTTTCTTTTCCCTCCTCCTCTAGTACTCTGTGATCTAGTAGTTTGTAGGACATGTTTTGTTTCAAGTGCCTGAAGGTGATGTAAGTTGTAACATCACAACAACAAAAAATGTATTTGGTTCTTTTTAACCTCAAGATAGATATCTTGATATAAAATCTAAGAGGAGACAAGGCACAAATAGTTTTGACCTAGCTGAGGTCAATTCCAGCTGGAGAGTACAAGATTGACCTCAACTCCCTGCAACAGGGTGGGCCAGCGTGAGCCTGAGAAGGAGCCAGAATTTACCAGTGTACATTGCCAAAGAGCCACAGTAATATGACAGCAGCCCCCCCCCTCAACTGCCCCCCCCACTCCCAGCGCCTCCCGCCCAGCAGCCCTGCCGATCAGTGCCTCCCTCTCCCTTCCTGCACCTCCCGATCAGCTGTTTCGTGGTGTGCAGGAGGCTCAGAGGGGGAGGAGCAAGGGCACAGCAGGCTCAGGGGAGCGAGCGGGAAGGGGTGGAGTGGGGGTTCAGCAGAGAGCACCCCCTGGAACATTGGAATATTGGCGCCTGTAGCTCCAGCCCTGGAGTCGGGGCCTATACAAGGAGCCGCACATTAACTTCTGAAGAGCCACAGGTTGGCCACCCCTGCCCTACAATGATGTAAAAACTATCTCTGCCTTTTGTCTCCTCCAGGATTTTACATTGAGATAGGTGCCTTTTTACATCATTGGCTTTTTTTTTTTTTTTTTTTTAAATAGTGAAGACATAGCCTTAGTCATGCAGAAGCAGGAAGGAGGAAAAACTACAAACCTAAGGGGAAAAGGAATGCACATTTCTCCTTCTTATTCTGACCTTGCCCAGAAAAAAGTTCCAGAGAAAACAACACTCTTAGAATGGAGAACCCCCTCCCATTGTTGAGCCTGTGACTTTATTCTTTTCCTTTTAAGCCCACTTCTTGAAGGTTTAATTTATTTCACTGCAGGCAGGCTCCTGGTTACTCTGCTTATCCTTGAGGAGCTGTTTCTGTAGACAGTTTATTCACAAGCTATCCTTTTAAAGATTACGAAGATGAAAGTTCCAGCAAGCTAAAAAGTGTTCAGGTCTAGCGTCCTATAAAGTATTGTTTTGTTGGTATAGGCTATTAAATATCATTACATTTCATGAAGACTTAATGTAGTCCATGAAAGTTGGTATCTTGCTTTTTGAAAAACTGCACTTTTTCTGTGTGCGTTCTCTCAGTTGCTTGGTTGGCTGGTTTTTGCTCATGTACTCAGGGTCTGACTGCTGAATGTGGGGTTGGGAAGGAATTTTTCCCCAGGTCAGGTTTGGTAGTGACTTTCAGGGGTTTTCGCCTTCCTCTGTAGCGTGTGAATGCAGCTTATTTGCCAGGATTATCTGTGTATATCTTATTTAATCATTTCCTTTCCATTGCAGGGGCCTCAGGCATTTGTGCACCTTGATCCCACCTATTCTCTTCTTGTGGCACATAACAGAGTCTTCTGTAATGCTGTAATACTTTAGTTCAACTTCAGTTATTGGGTTTAGTGGGGCGAAGAATTGCTGAGTGGTTGGTAGCCTGTGATATCCAGGAGATCAGACTAGTGATCTAACAGGCTGTGTCTACACTGCCCCTTTCAGTGCTAAAACTTTTGTCGTTCAGGGGTGTGAAAAACACCCCCCTGAACGACAAAAGTTTTAGTGCTGAAAAGTGCCAGTATAGACAGCGCTTTATCACCAGGAGCCATGTGATAAAGTGTCTGCACTGCCTATGTCGCGCTGTAATGTGGGTAGGATAGACGTATCCTTAGTCTCTTCTGGTTTAAACTCTGACTCTGGATGGAGGTGTAATACAGCATTGAGCCTCTGATCACAGGTGAAGTTTGTGTTCAGTTGCTCTTTCCCTTCTTGCCCCCCCCCCCCCAAAAAAAAACCCTTGAAGGAATTCCCTTATGTGTATTAGTGACGCCATGCCCACCCAAAGCCATGCATATACTTCAATATTAAACTTATATGGGAATATTTTCACTCCCTAAATAAATCACTTTTCCTTCTCACAGTTCAATAAATCATTTCCCACAAAATACTTCTAAACAGTTTTTTGCCCCACGCTCATGACCTACCATTTTTGTTGGGCTGTTTTGCTACCACTGTCTTCCTGAGTGCATGTATATCCTCCACTGTCTAGCTCTGAAGTTATTGCACTCCCCCCCGCAACTCCTCAACAAAAAATAGCAACACTTGGGCCTGTCTGTTCCTTGCTTCCCTACATTCCTTCCAAGAAAGAGCAATCAGTTCCCCAGCTTGACTTTCCCGGTCAGAATATTTACTCATCCTGGACATGTTGACTTTTTTCAAACCCTAGGGGAAAACTCTTTACTTGTAAACTGAGCAAATGTGATAACGTGAGGCACAATAAATAAGGAACCATACACTATTGCTGCTTATTTTTCTGAGAATAAACACTTTTATGGAGCATTGAGAGTTTTATTAGTAAATAGTTTTAAATACGAATTTTTTAAACCCTTTATGGACTGTAATGCTGGTTAATAGTTAAGAATTTTCATTTCTTTCTATTCTCCATCTACAATTCATTACATTTTTTCCAAAAACTTTATTCCTTTCACATTCCAAGTTTATCCAGTAAACTAATTTTTTGTTAACTGAAGCTAGATGTATGCTTGTTACAGATTTTGAAAATACCAACACAATCTTTCAGTCCAAGGTTTCATTTTCTGTCCCTTGATTCTGCAAAAATTTAAGTACATGCTAAGTTGTTGTGGCTACTTACAAGCATAAATAACTTTAAGCATGCAAGTCTTTGCAGCATTGGGGTTCGGAGGAACAACAGTGTTAAATGTTATGATTACGAGAAGAATATTGTGCTATTCTCTAAATTTGTCAGAAACGTAGATTACACAATGAACATGCTATTTATAACCATGGTATTTCATATTGTAGAAACTTTATTCAGAAATGTCAAGTAAAATATTTTCACAATAGGTTTCTTTTTTTACGTTAACTATTATCTAAAGTACTTAAGGTTAATCAAATAGTGAGTTAAGACTGTTAGACTAGCAAAAATGCATGAGTTAAGTTTACCTGGAGATGGTTTGTTCCTCTGGTCTCTGCAAAGATACAGTTAAAGTGGATGGAAGAGTTCCTTTCCATGTTCATCTATTCATTTTTTTTTCTTCTCATGGGACTGATCCTGTAAAAACTTACATATGTGCTTAACTACTATGTAAGTTTTTACAGGATCAAGACTGCAGGTAGTACTGATAACTTCCCCTTTGCCTTTCGACAATCTTTAGCATCTCTTAGTTCAGTTATGTATTGAATTGCATAATAAAAAACATCTGCCCTTTCACTACTGATCATACTTAACAAGATCACTTTGGTTAGTCTCTAAAAACTGAAGGAGACTTCTTCCTTGTTGGTAGTGTTAACTTTATTTGATTTTAGGGGAAGAGAGAGGGGGATGGGTTATAGAGTTGATACAAAATATCACTATTTTTCTAGATGGTTAGCTTTATCCATTCAGTGCTGCTTGTAATGAGCTGTAGAACTCTTAAAACATGCAAAATAGGATTCTAGTTGACAGCCAGTAATGATAAATGTGTTATCAGTTGGACTACAAATTGATCAGCCAGATATTAATAGGGTATAAAAAGGGAGTTGTAACTCATTAATAAGCTTTAGAGTCGACTATACACATAGAAATTAAACATGGCAGCAGTACACAAACTTGGGGAGAGGAGTTAAGTATAACTTATTTAACTGAAATTTCAGGATTCATTTTAAGTAGGTAAATCATGAGTAGCCAACTTGAAAATTCTCTCCTGTGAATAGTGGTGTGTGATATACTAATGACATGAGTGATTATGGTTTGGGATTTTATTTGATCTGAAAGACTATTAATATATCCTCAGTACGCTAAGGAGAAAGTGACACCTAGTGGGTGCAGTACATGCAATGTTCTTTAACACATTAAGATTTTTTTTTCTTAGGCTATGGCTACGGCTACACTTGCAGATGTAGAGTGCTTTGGCTTAAAGCGTTCGGAGAGCGCGCTAGGGAAAGTGCTGCAGTCTGTCCACACTGACAGTTGAAAGCGCACTGGCGTGGCCACATTTGCGGCACTTGCAGTGGCATTGGGAGCAGTGCATTATGGGCAGTTATCCCACAGAGCACCACTTCCCATTCTGGCACTGTAGCTTGTGGGAAGGAGGCGGGGTGGGGGGGGGGCGTTCTGGGTCCTGTCCCAACGCCCCGTAATGCATCGGTTCGCATCCCAGCAATCCCTGTGCTTCCCTGTGATTGGGTGCCATCTTTCAAAGTTTTTTGTACTGTGTGCTCGGTCTTCCCTTTCGGTCTGCGGGAATGGAGCCCGAACTGCTGAGGAATATGCTGACGAGTCTCACCAGCACATCACGTTTGGCAGTCGAGTTACTCCTTAAGTTCCAAACTGACAGTGAGGACTCAGACGATGATATTGACTCGAGTAATGCATACGACACGAGATTGCTTGTGGCATTCACGGACATGCTCACCACTGTGGAACGCTGCTTTTGTGCTCGGGGAAACAAGCACTGTGTGGTGTGATCACATTGTCATGCAAGTCTGGGATGACGAGCAGTGGCTGCAGAACTTTCGGATGAGAAAAGCCGCTTTCATGGGACTGTATAATGAGCTTGCCTCCAGCCTGCGGCACAAGGACATGAGATTGAGAGCTGCCGTGATGGTGGAGAAGCAGGTGGCTATTGCAGTCTGGAAGCTGGCAACTCCAGACAGCTACTGATCGGTTGCTAACCAGTTTGGATGGGAAAGTTGACCGTTGGAATCGTGTTGATGCGAGTTTGCAGGGCCATTAGTCGCATCCTGCTCAGAAGAACAGTGACCCTGGGTAATGTGCATGACATCGTGGCTGGCTTTGCACAAATGGGTTTTCCTAACTGCAGAGGGGCGATAGATGGGACGCATATTCCAATTCTGGCACCAGCCCACCTAGCCTCCGAGTACGTTAATCGGAAGGGATATTTCTCTATGGTTCTCCAGGCACTTGTGGATCACTGTGGGCGTTTCATTGACATTAATGCAGGATGGCCCGGAAAGGTGCATGATGCACTCATCTTTCAGAACACTGGCCCATTTAGAAAGCTGCAAGCTGGGACTTTTTTCCCAGGTGAGAAGATCACTGTAGTGGAAGTTGAAATGCCCATTGTGATCCTTGGAGACCCCACTTACCCTTTAATGCCATGGCTCATGAAATCCTACACAGGAAGACTTGACAGCAGCAAGGAGTGGTTCAACAACAGGCTGAGCCGGTGCAGAATGACGGTGAAGTGTGTTTTTGGCCGTTTAAAGGGCCGCTGGCACTCTCTGTATGGGAAGCTGCACCTGGCCGATGACCATATCCCCACGGTTATATCCGTGTGCTGTACCCTCCATAACATTTGTGAAGGGAAGGGTGAAAGATTCACTCAGGCATGGAAGGCAGCAATTTGAAGCTGAAAGTCACCAGTAATGTTTGGTGCCCTGCACAGGAGTGAAGTGCAGTGGTTCCAGTGTTCGTAGGAATCCAGTGTTCGTAGGAATCCAGTGTTTGCTACACTGACTTGCAGTACCTGTTGCTTTCCTGGGCTTTTACTTTATGCAATAATAAAAAATGTTTTCAAAGCCAAAAAAATTCATTTGTTGAAAAGAAACACAACTGCTTGGGCAACAGGGCAAGGGGGTGGGGTGCGGAACAGTACAATCACAGATTTTCTTATGTCCTGTTATCATACTCAGCCTTTCTGTCTGGAGTGCTGTGCAATGAGTGCTGTACTTCAGGATGGCTATAATGCATGGTGATGGGGGTTGAGTGCAGCGAGTAAGGGTCGTAGTTTTCAGAGCTGGGTGGTGAAGCTACACGTGTAGGAGGCAGCTTGTGGCAATAAGACCCCGCATGTTGGGGAAAGTGGGTTGGAGGTGACATGGGGGCACAAGGGAAAGTGTTTTGGGACAAGTCCTGCAGGAGTGGGTGGGTGCGGTAGTGCTCCGCCTGCATGGCTACGAGTGCCTGGATTGAGTCCGCTTGACGCTCTATGATGCTTATCAGCCGATCCGTGCTTTGCTGCCGGTTGTGCTAGCGCTCCTCATTCTGCTGGAGGATCCTTTCACTCTTCCTCTACTACTGTGCTTTTAGATTCTCGTTAAGAGCCCGCACCGAATAACTTATTTCCCAAAATAAAAGCCACTTATCGGGGACCTCCACTGGTGTTTGTCCTTCCCCAAGCACTGGCCGCCGCGACTGGCTACCTTCCTCCTGGCTTGAGAACAGCTCCTGGCTGCATGCATGTAGGGATTCCGGGGTGTCTTCCTCTGCCTCAGCACCCTCGCTCTTGCTTTCTTCCTCCTGCTGCCTTGTTGAACTGACCTCTGAAGTGTCCATGGTGGTCCTCAGAGTGGAGGTGGGTTTGCCCCCAAGTATCACGTCCAGTTCTTTGTAGAAACAGCAGGTCACAGGGGCACCACTGGAGCGGCAGTTTGCCTTGCGGGCTTTGTGGTAGGCATTCTGCAGCTCCTTCACTTTAATCCTGCACTGCAGTGCATCCTGGTCATGGCCCCTTTCCATCATGTCCCTTGATATCTGCCCTAAGGTATTGTAATTCCTATGGCTGGAGCGCAGCTGGGACTGAACAGCTTCCTCCCCCCAAACACTGATGATGTCCAGCACCTCGCCATTGCTCTACACTGGGGATCGCCTGGTGCATGCAGGCATGGTCACCTGGAAAGATTCGCTGAGAGCACTCCACGCCCAGCTGAGCAAACAGGAAGGGGATTTTCAAAATCCCCAGAGAATTTAAAGGGCGGGTCTGACAGTTGGTCACCTGAGTGAGGGCAGGGCAGTAGAGTTCAAAGTGATGACCAGAGTGGCTAGAACAGGCATTGTGGGATACTTCTGGAGGCCGATCAGAGCGCATTAACAGACCAGGGCGTCCACACTGGCGTGGGGGTGCATCAAACGTTATTCCACTCGCCGAGGTGGATTACCAGGAGCGCTCTAGCCGTGGAGTCAGAGCGCTCTACATGCCTTGCCAGTGTGGACTCGTCGTGAGTTAGAGACCATGGGGCTCTTTAATGCGCTCTAACTCACATGTGTAGCCATGCCCTTAGTCTCGTCTTGGGCTCTTATTCAAGTACCAAGTAGACCTGACAGCTAAGTGTAAGAATTTGAGGTAGAATGGTTATTGTGATACAGAAAGGGAAAATTATTTTTAACTCTTTCTTGAGCCAAAATAATGAACTGAGATGGAACTTGATGTTTCTTCAAGTATTTTCATCAAGGTACTGAAGATGATGATTTCTTTCTTTGTGAGGGTTACTGGTCTAGTGAACGTGGGGAAGCAATGGACCTAATATATCTTGACTTTTTATTAAGGCTTTTGACACAGTCCCACATGACATTCTCCTAATCAAGCTAAAGAAATATGCTCTAGATGAAATTCCGATAAGGGGGTGCCCAGCTAGTTTAAAGACTGTACTCAAAGTAGTTATCAAAACTTCATTATCAAACTGGGAGGGCATATATAAGGGGGTCCCACAAGAGTCAGCTTTGGGTCCAGTACTAGTCAGTATTTTCATTCATGACTTGATAATGAAGTAGGAAGTATGCTTATAAAACTTGCAGATCACTCCCACCTAGGAGGGGTTGCAAGCACTTTAGAGGACAGGATTAGAAATTAAAAAGGGCCTTGACAAATTAGTGAATTGGTCTGAATTCAATAAGATGAAATTTAATAAAGACCAGTGAACTTCCCTTCACTTAAGAAGGAAAAATCAATTGTGCTACTACAAAATGGGCAATAACTTGCTAGGTGGCAATAATGCTGAAAAGGATGTGTGGGTTGTTGTGGATCAAAAACTGAATATGAGTAGACAGCTTTTTGCATTTGCAAAAGAGGCTAATATAATTCTGGGGTGTATTAACAGGAGTGTCAAATGTAAGACATGGGAGGCAACTGTCCTGTGCCACTTGGTACTGGTGAGAACTCAGCTGGAGAACTGTGTCCAGTTCTGGGCACCACACTTTAGGAAAGATGTGGACAAATTGAAGAGAGTCCAGAGGAGAGCAACAAAAATAATGAAAGATTCAGAAAACCTGACATATAAGGAAAGGTTAAAAAAAACTCTGCACGTTTAGTTTTGAGAAAAGCAGACTGAGGGGAGACCAGATAACAGCCTTACTCTGTCAAGTACTGTTATAAAGGGGATGGTGATCAAATGTTTTCCATGTCCACTGAAGTTAAGACAAAAAGTAACAGCCCTAATCTTCAGCAAGAGCGATTTAGATGTAACATTAGGAAAAATGTTCTAACTATAACGGTAGGTAATCTCTGGAATAGTCTTCCAAGGAGGGGTTGTGGAATCCCCATCATTGGAGGGTTTTAAAAACAGGTTGGACAAACACAAGTCAAGGATGGTCTAGTTTTACTTGGTCCTGCCTCAGTGCAGTGGGCTGCACTTGGTGACATGTTGAGGTGCCTTCCAGCCCTATGTCTATATGATTCTATGAGAAACTAGAGCCTTTAATAACCAAGTAGGTTGTAGAACAAAACACTGTGGATCTGATAAGTATTTCAGTTAGCTCTTTCCTGAAAAGAGTGGTATTGATGCAGATAAGGAGCAAATGATCTAGCGTAATACTGAGAGGTGAAAGTTGTGGCAGAAATGTCTGCCTTAAAATTGTAGGAATATAACAATAGCATGGAGTAAAGACAACACAGGACTGGAACTCCAGGAATTCCAAAGTTCTAATCCCTGTTATGTCTCTGGGTTTGTAGTCTTTGAGAAGGAATTCTTAAATGACTTGTCATTGATCCCATTTTACATGTAGGAAACTGCTTGCCCACTTTTCAGGGTTGTGTGCATAAATAGATATTTGTATACAACTTTGATGTGGTAAATTGTTGTGTGTTATAGCTATAAAGGGGCTTCACCATCATTAAAACACTAATTAAAAGTGCCCTCGTATGCATGTCTTTGGTGTTCTAGTAGCCAAGAGGCGTGAATAATTATTCTGTAATAATTTACAAAAAAAGTTCCTGTTCTATGGATCAGCGATGTGATTATGAAAGGTCATTATACAGATGAACATTTCAAGAGGTCCTTGTGATTGTCAGATTGAAACAGACTAGAAAGTTGAGTGAATTTCTTTTGAAACTTACATGTATAGGTACATACATAATATAAATATTTATACTGGTTGATACCAATACACTTCTTTGTTTAAAGTTGATTTTTAAGTTTTATTCAGCTTTGTTTGGCAGTAGTCTGCTCTTTATTTTTCTTATAGCTGACTCTTAAACAGTGGGTTGTTCCATTGAGGTTTTTAAAAAATATTTAACTTCATATTCACTTTCTTTGGATCATTCTGTTCCAATTTAATCCCTGGTTTAATCTGGGAGCAAGACAGCAGATGGCAAATTGTCCAATGCCGTAGCCAAATCTTCTTGAATGTGGCGATGGTGTTACTTACGAGGGAGGTAAAGCAAATAGGAAATGATTACATTTTCATTTTACCTAAATGTTAATGGTTTGCTTTACTGTCAATGATCCTTTGAAGTAATATTCGAACAACTAACACTTTTTGGGACACATCCTATGCGGGAATTGCATTTGGTTTTGGTTTCGTACACCCCCCGGACATTTGGGGTGGGTTCCTGAAAATTAATGGATAGGTTTATCTGTCTGTCTTAGACATGAGGGGGCGGGGAGGCTGTCATTCTTGTGCTGAAATTAAGCAGTTCACTCTTTCCCTTTTTGTATTTGGATCTGTTTGTCTTTTTTCATCCTCATCCAGGTAATCCATTTTTCTTTTTCTCCCACTACCACCCTCTTGGGCCTCATTTCCTTTTTTCTGCTGGCATCCAGCACTTTTTCCTTTCAAATTGGGCTTTATTTGGCAGTGACTGGTTATAGTCTCAGTGCTGTCTACACTAGAGAATTAAACTCTTGATAACTGAAACCAGTGAGATAACATCAAACTAAGTGCCCACCGTACAGTGTGTACAAATTAACCATAGTGGTTTGATTTAGGTCTTGTACTATGTCCACACTTTCTCTTTACTTTGCTATTTCAGTAGCACTGTTTTTGAGTACCCATTTCACTACTATTAGTGCAGTTACCTTCAGTGTCTGCTTGTAGGAGACTTAGGCCCTTGTGCAATCCAAAGAGAATTGTAGAGGAGGTCAGTCAAACTCTCAAGTCTCTAGGATCAGTTGTATTTTTCAGACAAGGCCTGGAAAACGATAAACTAGGATAAATTTTCAGCTCTTACTCTTTGCTCAGCTGGAAAGGTTTCTGTTGGAGCTTTTTAGGCAGGGTGAATTGATTTAAATCAGTGATATAAATCAGCAAGTGGCAAGCCTTAATTTAAATCATCCTTTCAATTTGTGCTTCAGTTATTTTCTAAAAAAAGGTGCATTCTCATTGGCACAGGGTGGATTTGATTTAAATCACTAGTCAGGAAGACTCAATTTAATCATAGTTTTCTACATGAAAGTGCATTCTTGGTAGTTATAAACTTAATACATATTCTTCACAACTCAGAGAGAGATGTAGGTTTCATTTTTAGAAGGTACACACTATACATTTTTAAAGTGATTTATTTTGAAAATTTTACAGATTAGTTTTACAGCTATATTAGAAAATGAATGATTGGTTAATTTATTCACCAAAGGTAATTGAAGCAGATATTTATGAAGTCATTGGGAGGTGAACTATCTCCAATTCAACAAGTTAATCATTAATATTTGGAGGATTTTCTTGCCATGCTGTTTTAGGAGGAGAATATCACCAGACAGACATTTAAGTTGTTTTAGTTAAATAAAACAACAACGTTATGTATTCTGGATTTTTTTCTTCAACAGCAAACATATATTTTAACAAAACAAGCATATGAATTTTTGATTTTAGTTGAATCTTGAACGTTGTTTAGTTGAACTCTTTTAGCTGAATTTAGTTGAATTCAACTAGTTTAGTATGTTGTGGATGGATTCTCCTAAACAAAATAAGTCAATGCAGTTATTTAATTGTTATTACTATACTACTCATTTAGTATTACTCATTGCGTTCACTGACACTCAGTACTACTTTAAAGGTGAAATTGTAAAAGGAAGATCTGCCTATTTCAGCTATTTATTTTTTTATCACAACTGCATCTAAAATGATAGTACCATAGAATAACAACTATATTTTTTGCTCAAACATGAGAATTCAAGAATAGTCCAGAAGGAAGACAGGCAGTCCTTAAGAAAAAAGGATGAAATAAAAAAGTTTACCAACCTGAAGATCCTGCATGTTCAAACATGTTCCTTTCATCATCTTCAGCACAGTTTCCTCCTGAGAAGGAACACTTCTCATGATGTTGTTTCATTCGGGCAGCCAGGCCGTGCTTTTCTTTGTTGCACTTTTTGCATTTTACGCACTTGTCTGTCTTACCCACAGGTAGAGGAACTTCATTAAAATATTCCCAAACTAGGTCTGTTTTACGGCCTGCTGCCGTTACAGGTCTTCCCTTCTAGTGAGAGAATGGTATGATAGATCTCAAAGCAATGAAAGCTACACTCAGAAAGACCTCAAGACTTCTGGAATAAGCTGCTCAAACAGTTTCACTTTTGTTTCTACTGCCTGTCCCTCCCTTCTCACATTTATCTGCAGACTTCTTCTCCTTGTCCAGTTCTATTCCACCCCCAGCAATCTTCTATTCATTTAACTTTTTGAAACTTTGCACTTTTAGAGAGGTAAGGGATTGATTCTGTGTACACAAAGAGGGACAGTAGGGTTGAGATCTGTTATTTCTCACCTTTAAAGACATTTTTGCTGTTAACAAGCATGTTCTCTCCGAAGACACATGTCCACTGTTTCAGAAATGCAAAACTAAGCATCTCTGATGGTATCATCTAGACTGAGCACTGAATCCCATTGGGTAGATAGAAAGATTAACCTAGATAATTTATACAGAAGCCCCTGGGACCCCATAAGATTGGGTTCCTAATCCATGAACTATTGGAACTCATTTACAAATCTTTTCTTAAACATTACATGGATATATTGTCTCATACTATAGAATTGGAATTTATAATCCCTATTCCATAATGAGATACATTTAGCTCAAAGATATCTTAATTAAAACTATCTTTAGATAGGTTTTTTTCCTCAAAGCATTTTATCAAAAAAATCTGGTACTTTGGATTTTTTTTTTAAATCATTGATTTTTATCCACCCTGCTTAGCAGTATTTTTAAAGCAAATTGACTATACAAATTAATGGAGAGACTTTGATCTGTGATCTAACCTGAGTAATGAAGTTCAGTTGTGTAACTCACATACAATATCACTGAATTGTCATACTTGCCCATCTCAAAATTGTCATTTTTTCCCTCCCCCACTTACTTTTTAGCAATACATTTGCCTTGGTGTCACTAAGTGCTGGGGACAGAGGGCATAATTTAATTTGTGCATAGAGCAGTGGTCATCAACCAGTCGATCGTGCTCTCCAGTGGCGCAGCGGGGCTACTGTTAAGACAGGCTCCCTGCCTGCCCCGGCCCCACGTCGCTCCCGGAAGGATCCAGGACGGCTCCAGAGGTAGGGGAAGCAGAGGTCTGTCTCCGCACGATGATGCTGCCTGCAAGCGCCGCCCCGCAGCTCCCTTTGGTCGGTAACGGGGAGCTGTGGCCAATGGGAGCCGCGAGGGTGGTGTTTGCAGAGAGGGGCAGCGTGTGGCGCCATGTGCTGCCCTCGCCCCGCAGGGACACGGGTGCGTTGGCCCCTTCTGGGAGAGGTGTGGGGCTAGGGTAGGCAGGGAGCCTGCCTTAGCTGCACTGCTGACCATGAGCCGCTGGAGGTAAGTGCTGCCTGGTGGGAGGCTGCACCTCAACTCCCAGGCCTGAGCCCCTTCCCGGAGCCAGGACTCCAAACCAGCCCTGAGCCCCCTCCCAGAGCCTGCACCCCAAGCCCCAGCCCTGATCCCCTTCCCAGAGCCAGCACCCTGTACCTGCTCCTGCACCCCTGTACCCTCTTGCACCCCAACTACCTGTCCTGGCCCGGAGTCCCCTCCTGCACCCAAACTGTCTCCTAAAGCTTGCACCGCTCACTCCCTCTTGCACCGCATCCTCCTGCCCCAGGCTCAGCCCAGAGTCCCCTCCCACACTGCAAACCCTCCAGCCCTCTACCCTAGCCCGGTGAAAGTGAGTGAGGGTTGGGGAGAGCAAGTGACAGAGAGAGGGGGGATAGAGTGAGAGAGCGGGGCTTTGGGGAAGGGGCGGGACCTCAGGAAACGTGTGGGATAGATCCTTGGTTGCCCTTAAATTCAAAAAGTGATCTTTGTCGTAAAAAGATTGGAGACCACTGACATGGAGGATATGATCTTTAAGGTTTCAGAATAGCAGCCGTGTTAGTCTGTGTCCGCAAAAAGAACAGGAGTACTTGTGGCACCTTAGAGACTAACAAATTTATTTCAGCATAAGCTTTCGTGGGCTACAGATCACTTCATCGGATGCATAGAATGGAATATATAGTAAGAAGATATTTATACATACAGAGAAACATGAAAAGATGGAAGTAATTAATTAGCCTCTTACAGTTGGTATGGGTACTTCCACATTTTCATGTTTCTCTGACTGTATAAATATCTTCTTACTATATATTCCACTCTGTGCATCCGATGAAGTGGTCTGTAGCCCACGAAAGCTTGTGCTGAAATAAATTTGTTAGTCTCTAAGGTGCCACAAGTACTCCTGTCCTTTTTTGATGATTTTTAAGGGGTTTTCTGTCTTCAGTGTGTGGTTGTTTGGAATTTTGCACTCATGTTGCTACTAGTGTAGGATGATAGGTAATTTTGTTTAGGACTTCAGGTTAAACAGCTGGCAAACAGTAGGAGTACTTATGATGCCCTCCAAAAGTAGCCGCCTGCTCTTCTTCTGAGTGTGTCTTTCTGCCTTTGCAGAGACAACATGCATACAGAGGCAGCTCTACTGAGATGGCTTGCTTTGTTAAAACAGATTGATGGTGTAGCTGAGGCTATGGCTACACTTGCAGCTGTACGGCACTGTGAGTTAAACCCGTCTTCGTACAGCTGAGTAGGGAAAGTGCTGCAGTCTGTCCACACTGGTAGCTGACAGTGCACTGTCGTGGCCACATTTGCGGCACTTGCAGCAGCATTGGGAGCGGTGCATTATGAGCAGGTATCCCACAGAACACCTCTTCCCATTCTGGCACCGTGGGTTGTGGGAAGGGGGCGTGGGGTGCGGTGCATTCTGGGTCCTGTCCCAACGCCCCGTGATGCATCGCTTCGCATCCAGCAATCCCTGTGTTTCCGTCCACATTTGGCGCCATCTTTCAATGGTTTCTATCTGTGTTCATTTTCGGTCCGTGGGAAATGGACCCCGAACTGTTGAGGAAAATACTGACGAGTCTTGCCAGCACGTCACGTTTGGCAGTCAAGCTATTCCTTAAGATCCAAACTGACAGCGAGGAATCCGACGACGAGATCGAGTCGCGTAACGCATACGACACGAACTTGCTTGTGGCATTCACAGACAAGCTGTGCACCGTGGAACGCTGCCTTTGGGCTTGTGAAACCAGCACAGAATGGTGGGATCACATCGTCATGCAAGTCTGGGTTGACGAGCAGTGGGTGCAGAACTTTCGGATGAGAAAAGCCACTTTCATGGGATAGTGTGAGGAGCTCGACCCCGCCCTGCGGTGCAAGGACACGAGATTGAGAGCTGCCCTGACGGCAGAGAAGCGGGTGGCTATTGCACTCTGGAAGCTTGCAACTCCTGACAGCTATCGATTGGTAGCGAACCGGTTTGGAGTGGGAAAGTCAACCGTTGGAATCGTGCTGATGCAAGTTTGCAAGGCCATTAATCGCATCCTGCTCAGAAGAACCTTGACTTCGGGTAACATGCAGGACATTGTGGCTGGCTTAGAACAAATGGGTTTCCCTAACTGCGGAGGGGTGATAGATGGGACGCATATTCCTATTCTGGCACCACCCCACCTAGCATCTGAGTACGTTAATCGGAAAGGGTATTTCTCCATGGTTCTCCAGGTGCTTGTGGATCACCGTGGGCGGTTCATTGACAGTAACGCAGGCTGGCCCGGAAAGGTGCATGACGCACGCATCTTTTGGAACACTGCCCTGTTCTGGAAGATGCAGGCCAGGACTTTTTTCCCAGACCAGAAGATCACGGTAGGGGAAATTGAAATGCCCACTGATCCTTGAAGACCCCACTTACCCTTTTAATGCCGTGGCTCATGAAACCCTACACAGGGAGCCTGGACACCAGCAAGGAACGGTTCAACTACAGGCTGAGCCAGTGCCGAATGACTGTGGAGTGTGCTTTTAGCCGTCTGAAGGGCCGCTGGCGATCTCTATATGGGAAGCTGGACTTGACCAAACACAGCATCCGCGCGGTTATATCCACGTGCTGTACCCTCCATAATATTTGTGAAGGGTGAAATGTTCACTCAGGCGTGGACCTCAGAGGTTCAACACCTGGAGGCTGAATTTGCACAGCCAGAGAGCAGGGCTATTAGAGGGGCTCAGCGTGGGGCTGCAAGGATTAGGGATACCTTGAGGGAGCAATTTGAGGCTGAAAACCACCAGTAATATCTGCTGCCCTGCACAGCCCTGAAGTGAAGTGGTTCCAGTGTTATTAGGAATCTGTCTTTGCTAAGCTGACTTGCGTTGCCTGTTTCTTTCCTGGGTTAAGGTGTCTTTTACTTTATGCAATAATAAAGACTGTTTTTTAAATCCAAATAATCCATTTATTTAAGAGAAAACACATGTATTAAAAAGAAACACAACTGCTTGTGAAACAGAAAGGGGGTGATGGGTGGTCTGGGGAACGGTTCAATCACAGGTTATGGTATCTCCTGCTCTCATACTCGGCCTTCCTGTCTGGAGTGCTGTGCAGTGAGTGCTGCACTTCAGGATGTCTATAATTCGGGATGGGGGTTGAGTGCAGTGGGGTCATAGTTTCCAGTGTTGGGTGGTGACGCTACAGGTGTTGGAGGCAGCTGGTGTGGGCGATAAGAACCTGGATGTTGGGGGAAGTGGGCAGGAGGTGACATGGGGGCACAAGGCAAAGAGTTTTGGGACAATGGCTGCAGGGGCGGGCGCGGTAGTGCTCCACCTGTATGGCAACGAGCGCCTGGATAGAGTCCTCTTGGTGCGCCATGATGCTAATCAGTTCCTTTGTGCTTTCCCGCCGGTCCGCTGCGTTTTTCCTGGCGGATCCTGCTTTCCCTCTCCCTCCAGTCCTGAGCTTTTTGATTCTCTTTAAGAGATTGACTCATAACTTCCTGCAGCATGTCTTCTTTGGTTCTTCTGGGCCTCTTTCTGAGTCTTTGGAGTCTTTCAGCCAGTGATAAGATGGACGGCTGAGATCTCAAGGTTGCATCTGTGAAGGCAAAATGCAACATTTAACAGAGGAAGCATTGTTTTATGCCAGACAGAGCAATGATTCCCCCCACACTTAAGGAGGGCGCACACAATCTACACAACAGCACAATTTCCCCGTCCCAAACAGAGCACACAGAACCCATGGGAGCCCCAAAATGGTGAGTAAGCACAGGGTCAAGGGGGACTGATTGTTTCACGGATGTACTGTTCTGCGGGTTTCTGTTCTTTGGGGAGAGCCAACAGCTGTAGGGGGCACCTACACTGAATACTGTCCGCACATTTTCTACAGGAGTTCGTCCTGGAAGATATCTTGCTGCTGAGGGTGACCGGGGAAGCAAGGGCGAGTCTTCTACTGCAATGTGGCTTCCGCCCTGGCCCATATGCAGCTTGCATGTGTGCAGCAATGGTCCCCCCGCCCCTCAAGGCACAATGGTGCGGACACGTTAGCCTGACTGGGACAAGGACCACGGCTCCTCTCCCAATATACCTGTGCAAGAGCATTGCCCACGCTCTGGATGAGACTTTTGAAGAGATTACAGTGGCCGATTACTGCGATGTGATAAAGCACATCAATGCACTATTCCACATCTAGGCATGCATGCAGCCCAAGCCCTCCTCACCCAAAGAGCCCACACCAAAAAAACTCCTTCCCCCCCCAAAAAAGCCGCTTACCGCGAACCTGCTCGTCTCTTACTCCTCCACCATGTGCTGGCCGCTGCGACTGGCTCCCTTCCTCCTGGCTCGAGAAGAGCTCCGGTCTGCATGCCTCCAGGGATTCAGGGGTGTCTCCCCCTGCCCCAGCACCCTCACTCCTGCTTTCTTCCACCCCCTCTTCCTCCTCCTCCCTCTCTCCCGTGTCCACGGTGGTGCTCGGAATGGAGGTAGGGTTACCCCCAAGTATCGCTCCAGCTCTTTGTAGAATCAGCAGATTGTGGGGGGAACACCCGAGCAGCTGTTTGCCTCGCGGGCTTTGGGGTAGGCACTCCGCAGCTCCTTTACTTTTATCCTGCACTGCAGTGCGTGCCGGTCATGGTCCCCTTCCATCATGGCCCTTGATATCTGCCCGAAAGTATCGAAATTCCTCCGGCTGGAGCGCAACTGGGACTGGACAGCTTCCTCCCCCCAAACACTGAGGTCCAGCAACTCGCAATTGCTCCATATTGGGGCTCGCTTGGCACGTGGAGGCATGGTTACCTGGAAAGATGCGCTGAGAGCACTCCACACCTGGCTGAGCAAACAGGAAGGGGATATTTAAAATTCCAAGGGAATTTAAAGGGTGGGACTGGCGGTTGGTCACGTGAGGCCAGCGCAGTAGAGTTCAAATTGATGACCAGAGTGGCTAGAACAGGCATTGTGGGATACTTCCAAATAATTCTGGAGGCCAATCAGAGCGCATTGGGTGGCGACACTGGAGCCGCAGCACACCAGCGGCAGCGCAACAAACGTTATTCCTCTCGGGGAGGTGGAGTACCAGCAGCTCTGTACTTGCGGAGATGCAGCGCTGTACGTGCCTTGCAAGTGTAGACGGTCAGTGAGGTACAGTGCTGTGGGCGGGTTAATTGCTCTGTAACTCGTGAGTGTAGCCAAGGCCTAAGATTGTTATAGTGTGTGATAGACCCAGGCCAGTTGGGTACAACAGAATAGTGGAGGGAAGATATATTGGCCATTGGGTTAGCAGTTTTCTGTTCCCTGACTGACCAGAGCAGGGGCTGCTCCAGGTTAATGAGAACACCTGACTCTAATTAACCTGCAAAGAGTCAGGTGAGGCCATTTAGGGTAAATCTGAACACCTGACTCTAAATAAGGCTTTCTGATAATATAAAAGGGCTCACTTCAGTCAGGGTGGGAGGGAGCCAGAGGAGAGGAAGTGCTGTTGAAGAGCTGAGTAATAAGGATACCCTCAAGCCATCAGTAAGGAAGCCCTAAGGCAAGGGTGAAGAGGAGAGAAGTGGGAGAGCTGTGGGGAACTGGCCCAGGGAAAAACAGCAACTCGGGCAGTGAAGAGTTGGCTGCCAACAGCTGCTATCACTAGGGTCCCTGGGCCGGAACCCAGAGTAGAGGGCGGGCCCGGGTTCCCCCCCAACATGCCACTACAAGGGGAAGACAGGCCTCTGGCAGAACAGGAGGCTAAACTGTTCTGCAATAAGCCCATAGGGACAACAGAGACGGTGGGAGTTTTCTCACCAACCTCCTGGCTGGCTTATGATGAAAAGGGCTCAGTAGACTGTAACCCTGGCCCTAGAGAGAGAAGGGCATTGCAGTGAGCCTCTGAGGCTAGCATAAACCACCTAGAAGCGCAGGACCCACGGGGACAAGGTTGGAGCTCTGCCACAAGTGTTAGGTTAAGAGCAGCTTTCTGTTTAAAACTTGACACTTAAATGCTCTTAATCTACATGATTACTTGGATTGCCTTGTAATTTGGTGTGCCTCAGGTGCGTGGGGGTCCTGTTAGTGATCTAAATTTGGGGCCATTTAATCCAGGGGCTCCCCAAGATGCAACCATTGGTTTGAGGAGGACACCAGCTTTCCTTAAAGTTGTCAGGTTCTTACAACCTTATAGATAGAGATCAAATCAGGTCTCAGATCGTTGTACCGGGGTTTCAAACAGTTGAGGACCTGGTGCTCTTTGGAGGAAATCAAATTAAAATGTTATTTGAAAAAGATTATGCTTTTCCAGTTAGGCATGCTAAGGTTCACAAGGCTGTTCACATGCTTAATGGGTTATACTGAGCATGTGTGGAATGAGGAATTAACAGGATTGTTAGGCTTTGAAGTTTCTCATCGGTTGGGTGGCTAAAAAATACTCCTTTTGAATCTGACCCACCCAGCCAGTGTCACTTCAGGTTCTGCCTCGGTCAAAAATTTGGAAGGGGTTGAATAGCCTCTTGCTAAAATCTGTCACTTCTTTTGTTTTAATTTTTTGGGAATATGATCAAGTATTTTTCCCTTTAAAAATGCAAATGCTGGCAAGGAAGGGACATTTTAGGGGGTGGAGAATTGGAAGGAATAGTGGGGTGAGGTGTTCAGGGTTGCATCTGGGGAGGAGAAGGGATAGGTGGGGATGGGTAAAAGGCAAAATGAGAGGGAATGGGGGCTTAGGTGAGGGAGAGGGATACGTGGATAGTGAGTGATGGTCTGAAGGAGAATAGGATCAGCCCAACATTTTCCCCTTCTGGGTGTGTGCCAGGATTTTAGAATGGTCTGAGTCCCTCTCATGTGAGCAGGCATCTCGGTGTTTCTGCCCCAAAAGGGTGTCTGAGCCCTATTCCTTGCCACCCTTTGCATGTGGCAGGATCATAGGGCCTCTTGCTTTTCTGGGGGGCTCCCTGTCCCCCTCATGTAAAATGGGATATTGGGGGGAATTGCCTCTATGGGGGTGACTGAGTTCTGCTCCCCACCTCTGTGTCTGCCAGTATCTGGGGACCCCTGCCCATATATGGGGGTCTGATCCCCCTCAATGTATCACCTCATGTGATCCAGGTTTTGGAGGGGGCTTGCCTTGCTTGGGAGTCTGAGCCCCATCCCCATCTCTCCTCTATGAGCTGGGTGAGAGGGAAGCCTGGATAAAATTAGAGTGGTGGGAGGTGGCTGGGATGGCAGCTGGACTGGAAGGGGAAAGACTGGTTTGTGGGGTTGAGCATCAGGGGTGAGAATGGTATAGGGCAGTGGTTCTCAAACTTTAGCAACCCAAGAACCCCCATTTTGGTTTAAAACTTTTCACAAACTACCAAGTCCCCCTGCTCATCCCCAGGCCCTACCCCTACTCCACCCCTTCCCCAAGACTCACCCCGCCACACCTCTTTCTGCCCCACTCCACCCCGGCCCCTCCTCTTCCCTGCCTCTTTCCACCTCTTCCCCCGAGCGTGCCCCGGCCCTGCTGCTCCCTCACCCTCCCAGCGCTTCCTGCACGCTGCTGAACAGCTATTCCGCAGCATACAGGGGGCACTGGGAGGGAGGGGGAGAAGTTGATCATCAGGGCCAGTGGCCTTAGACATGACTCGCAGACCCCAATTTGAGAAACCCTGGCATAGGGCTAGGATCAGTAGTCCACTTGAACTGCATGCTATCTATAACTGCTACAATGACCACTAACCCCTCCTAACAAGCTTTCTTTCTGTTTTTTTTTGTTTTGTTTTTTTAAAGAGGGGAAATTAAATTCAGCAAAACTCAAATTTCAGAAAACAGAGTTACAGTACATAACTTTAACTCTGCCTTCTTTACCCCGAAACACCCATAACATACATACTCTCACTCTTTTCATGTACAAGAAAGGCTGTACTTGCACTGGCCCTATTCTTGAACACTTAGCTTAGTTTCCTGACAGAATCTGATCTCGTATCAGTCACAGCTCTGTGAGCTGAGGAGATGAGGGATTAGTTTGAGAACTGTCACAAACACACCTCTACCAACTTGCCCCCCCATTGCTATCATCATTCACACCCTTCAATACTGCTACAGCTCTCGCACTGAACACAGCTACAGTTCATGGTGATAATTCCCAGTGGCTGCTGTCAGCTCCAGAGAGTCAGAGTCAAGGTTACAGGGGTATGTACTGTCGCTCTGTATTTCCTAGTTTTCTGAAATTTGAGTTTTCCTGAACTTTATGTTCTGTAAGGGCACTAGGAAATTCCATGGTGCATAAACAAAGGCTTTTTTTGGGAAGGGGGAGGCACTTAAGTAATCTTTCAACTTTGTATATTGTACACTTCTTAATGCTATGCTAAAAAGGAAATCTCGTGGTGGAAAAAAAGTGCCCACTAAAAAGAAAAAAGGCTATAAATGTTAATCTTCTGTTGGTTTTGTAGGTTTCTATGACAAGAGCTTTTTGCCCTGCTTGCACAGCTGGTGGAACATCTTTTGGTACCATTTCAAAGGAAGTGTCCCTGTTAACTCATTATGAGGGGTCATCCTTGCTGTGTATGTGGGTATAAAAGAAAACTTTTCCTGAGGAACAAGGAATAGAGACCTGAGTTATGCAGACTCCATCAGTTTAGGAGCAGCAGAGTAAGCCAGGTTCTTGTATCCAGGTTCAAAATGTGATTTCAACAAGACTTCTTTAGGAAGGAGGTTACCTTGAGAGAATATCTTCTGCTTTGTTCAGCCCTTACCCTCTCAGGTTTCAGAGGGATCTGTGTAGTAGTGATGGACCAGGGCTGTGTTTCTGATCTTGTGCTCTGAGAGTTGAACTTGTGCAGAAACCTTTATTCTACCTGACTGAAGATAAAAGGAAAGTTTTTGGATGTGTAGAACCCTGGGGCATCACGCACAACTCCAAAGGGAAATAGAAGTACCTGATAAGGCACATACTAGGCACCCGTAACATTTTAACCTGTAATTGAACAGGATAAAGATACTAGGTAACTATCTAAATGGAAGACACTAAAAAAGGAGTCAGACCAAGATTTCCCCCTCTAACTAGTGCGGGGTGGACAAATGTTTTGGTCCAAGGGCCACATCAGGGAATAGAAATTGTATGGCAGGCCATAAATGCTTAGAAAATTGGAGTTGAGGTGCGGGCTCTGGATGAGAGGTTTGGGGTGCAGGAGGGTGCTCCAGGCTGGGATTAAGGGGTTTGGAGAGCAGGAGGGGGATCAGGGATGGGGCAGGGGTTTGGCTTGGGGTGCAGGCTCCGCGTGGTGCTTACGTCAAGCAGCTCCCAGAAGCAGTGGCATGTCCTTTCTCCAGCTCCTACGCGGAGGTGTGGCCAGGCGGCTCTGCACGCTGCCTCATCCTTAGGCACCGCTCCTGCAGCTCCCATTGGAGTGCATAGGAGCCGGAGTGGGGCCATGCTGCGGCTTCTGGGAGCCACTTGATGCAGCCCCAACCCTGAGTGCTGGAGCGGGGCCGAGGATCGCGGGATGGTTTAAAACTAATTGCGTGGACAATTGAGTTAGATGTGAATGGCAACTTGGTCAAATGACTACAGTGCCATTGATTTGCTAGTCAAAGCACTTGACTGTGTTTTTGATCTAGAGAACACCTGGGTAATCTGACCACTTTCAGCTGGCAGAGCTGTCCCTTGGGTATGGCGAATTGGTGCGACCACCCCAGGACTTGCGCTTCGATGACATCGTGAGGAGATGGGTGGGCGAGTGAGGTGAGGCGGCGAGTGGGGAAGTGAGCGGCAGGCGGGCGAGGAGGAGCCCCCTACCAGAACCCCCCCCCCAAGTGCTTCCTGCCCACCGGCGGGTCCTGTCGATCAGCACCACCTCTTCTCCCCCACCCCCCCGCCCCCTGCGCCTACCACCTGCCGTGGATCAGATGTTTTGTGGCGTCAGGAGGCACTTGTGGGGAGGAGAAAGGCACGAGGGTGCAGCATGCTCCGGGGAGGGGTGGAACTAGGCAGGGTGGGGGCAGGTGGGGGTGGGAAGAAGCAGTTTGGAGTGTGGCCTTGAGGCAAGGAGTAGGGTTGGGGCAAGGCCTGGGTGGAGCCGGGGGGGAGCACCCCCTGGCAGATTCGAAACTTGGCGCCTATATCCCAGGCCCCGCACCTCCATGGGGATGTCCCTATCGGCCGGGGAGTCTGTTTTATAATAAGCTGGATACTGTTTTGAATGGTGTTTTGGACAAAAAGTTCTTGTAATCTTCCAGGGAAGGCAGTCTGGAATGTAATCATTCTATATCTTTGCTCTTATTCAGAGTCGATAAAAAATCCTACACGTTTTTTTTTTGTTGCTTCATTTTTATTACAGCCTGGACTGGAATAACAAATGATGATGAATGGAGTCTGTCAATTCAAGCAAAGACTGACTTCAAAAAATTCCTGTGCCTTTCATCTCCCAGAATAACTGAGTCAATTATTTGTATGAAGAGTTTCGTTTCTTCAAGCACTTCACTCCAGATAGAAATCATAGGTGTCTGAAGGAACAGCAATTTGGCATGTCACTTACACCATATAAAAACCTCAGAATGCGAAGTTGGACCAGTACAACTTCTTAGGGGGAAATCCTATGCATGTTGGGGGAATAGAAAGAAACCTCTCTGACAGTCTTTTAAAACCATGTAAAAAAAAATAAATGAAATCATAGCTGTTAGAAAAATGTATGGAGGTTCTGGATGCTAGTCTTGAAGAGCAATTATTGGTCAGCGTGCAGATGAGGTATGAAAGGTTTATGATAAACTGCAGAGCTGCATACAGTCTTTATCATACATACATTGCAACCTTATATATGTGTTAATTCATTTAAGCTGTTATGAGGCGATCAGTCAGGAGTCCTTGGACCTTGACATTTGAACAAGCACACTAAAGCACTCCATTTCATAGTACTGATGCCTTCAAGGTGTTTAAGCTTGCTTTTTGTAGTGAGGGTTTTATTGTTACCTTTAGAGTGAACTGAATGCAGAAACTTATTCAGACACAGATCATCCCTATTTACATTTTCTTCAAATTGTCTCTGCTGAATAAATAAAAGCTCTGTGGATAAGGAAGGATGATATTTACTCTTTGATTCTACATTGTGTACACTGACAGCTCCAAGATGAGCATTCTATATATGTCTCAAGGATAGATAATGGAAATACTTGAACATTAGAATTTCAGTGTGATGGTTGCACGTTAGATTCTAAGAAGCACTGACATGTTCACTTTAAAAGTACAATATTTATTGTCATACATACCACAACTTTGTAAGCTGCAAGTCATGGAACTGTAACTTTTTAAAAAAAAATTATTTCTCAAAAGATGACTTAATTGTACTAAGGTTAAAAATTAAGGGAAGCAATGCATGTGGTAGGAGAAAGCTGGAACATGTGAGTTGCTCGGAGACAGGAAGGTTATTCTCTGTAAACCCACTTAGCTGCAAAATCTTCAATATTGCTGGGATAAATTTTGATGGGAAAATAGCAGAAGAGCTAGGGTAATCTATCAAAAAGCTGATCATTATTGTTGTAATCAAGTTTCCAATGTGGAATTCCAAAATTAAATTACATTGTGGGGGGATGGGGACTCCCAGTGAGAATCAGCTTCTTCGAGTAGTGGCCCTCTGGGTGCTACACTGTAGATGTCTGCGTCCATGTTGTGTTTGATCAGAGAACTCTGGTAGCAGCGTCTGTTTAGCGTGAACATGAGCTGCTCCTCACCTGCCATGAGGCTAGCAAGCATGCACAGGGGAACGCTCCTCAGTTCCTTCTCAACTGCCTCTGGATAGAGACAGAGCTGTGCCTCTGGATAGAGACAGAGGTGTAGCTATCGATTGTAAATGGTTAACTTTTTTACAATTGCTAATTTTTAGCTTCCTTTGAAGCCTTTTTTCTTTTTCTTTTGCATTTTATGTTGGCCCTGCTTAGAAAAAAGGAAAGGACTTGTCTCCCACCAACTACTGTGCAGGGCGACCCCCCCTGGAAAAGGGTATGCCCAGCTGTCCGAGCTTCGAAAAGTGCCTCTGTTGCAGGGGCGGCTCCAGGCACCAGTGCAGCAAGCACGTGCCTGGGGCGGCAAGCCGCGGGAGGCAGCGTGACAGTTGCTGTGAGGGCGGTAGTCAGGCAGCCTTCGGCGACGTTTCTGCGGGAGGTCTGCTGGTCCCGTGGCTTTGGCGGCAATTCAGCAGCCAGCACGCCTATGGCGTGGGACTGGCAGATCACCCGCGGAAACGCCGCCAAATCTGCGTGACCAGAGGACCGCCCACAGGCGTGCCGCCGAAGGCTGCCTGACTGCTGTGCTTGGGGCGACAAAAATCATAGAGCCACCCCTGCTCTGTTGTAAGGAATCTATCCCAGTGACTGATGGACACTCGGTGTGTTTGCTACTGAGAGAGAAACACATGCCACAGAAGTGTGGCTTGTGTCAGTAACTGGCCCAGATCCAGGAGAGACAGAGAATGGAGGCTCAAACTTCTACTGATGAAATCAGCCCTTCAACCTCCAGAGTCCCGATGGGAGCCCTCTCCACAATCCTCTACTTTGAATGGAGGTGAGCCCAGGGAGACACCCATGAGCCACTCACTTGAGGCCTGTAAGAAAAGGTCTGAGTCCCCGCAGCAAGCCCCAGTCGAGCTAAAAATGAAATCCGTATCGATCAGTATCATCAAGTACAGACGGCACTGATGCCATCTAAATGTGGTACCCAGAGCATGTGCAGTACTGAGCCAACAGAGCAAGTCGGGTTGCCTAAAGACCCAATGGGCACAGGCAAGGAAGCACCGGTTCTACGGGGGCATGAAGAACAGAAGATTTGCCATAGGGAAGGTTCTATTGGTCCGACTCCAACAGTACTGCCTGTTGTATGCCAGGCACTGACAGATCTTGCTACCAGGTCCACATCTCTGACCCTGTCAATACAAGCCTCTTGGCTCTGACAACCACCGCCGGTACAGATGCTGTCTATACCTTCAGCTTTCCGGAGTGTAACGGATCTTTCGGTGTCTGACGCACTGGACTCTCCTCTGCTCAGTACTGGGGCCCTTGACTTGCCAACATCTTCCTACCACTGATCGTCCTTCTTGTCAGCAGAGTCAGAAAGTGAGCAAGAGGATGTGTTGCTGTTTTCTCACCCGCCATATGGGGCTCAGTTTCACTACAGACATCATGATTATCGTCGTCCTGATCCACAGCCTCCCTGGTTTGGCCAACCATGGTACCGACCACCTGGTCCCTTCCCATCGCAATGGCCATGCTAGGATCCTTGGCAGGCTCAAAGACAGCAAGTGCCCCTTACCTCTAATGTGACCAACAGCAACCAAGGAAATGCCCTCTTGTAGCTGCTGCCTTCAGGGCTTCTGAACCCTGAACAGGCAAGGGAGGAACTGGAGGCTGAAGTGGAGGAAGTCACTCCCCCAGCCCACTTCTCGTCGTCCTCACCAAGGGATAAATGGAAATAAGTTTATTGTACAATTAAAACATTTTTATGTAATGTTAGGCTCATGCTGCAGTATTGAAATATTAATATTTTTTCTACTGTATACCTCATTTATGAATGGTACTTTTTCTACATCCATATACTGTATGGAGTAGAAAGATGTTAAATGAATTTTGAACAGTATCCCTTTTGGTCAAAAGACAGTTTGAACAGGCTGGACTTACTGGAATTCAGGGAAGAAGCGGAGGGATTGAAGTATATATTCAGCATTTCCAGAATAGCAAAGGAAAGGTGTAGTTTTCAGTCTTTCCCTGTTCTGACATTTCAGTGAACTGTACCGTGAATGCAGCTTCTATTCATGGTATATGTTCTCAGCTCTAGAACTCTGAGGATGAGTTTGGACATACATTCCTCCTCACCCTCCTTCTCTTAAGTGTAGGAAGGTAGAGGGTGCCAGCTAGTCTTAAGTTGTGTTGACTTCTGTTCAAGAAACAAACTTTGGATATTGATAATCTTACCAACTATTCATCAGTTTCTCATCTCTCCTCCAAAGGTGTCAGGGGTTTGAAAAGGTGGTTTGGAGGCTTCTCTTACTCGGACAAGGAAGTTCAGTGATTCCAGACATTATCTTTTGGGCTATAGAACTGGGTTTGAGGCAGAAACTACCTTTTTCGCCCAAAGGCCACATCTAGGTATGGAAATTGTATGGTGGGCCATGAATGCTCATGAAATTGGGGGTTGGAGTGTGGGCTCTGGTGTGGGGCCAGAAATAAGGAGTTCGGGATGCGGGAGGGGGCTCCAGGCTGGGGCAGAGGGTTGAGGTGCAGGTGGGGAGGTGAGGGCTCCAGCTGGCGGTGTGGGCTCTGGGGTGCAGGAGCGTGGGACTGAGGGTGGGAGGGGGAACAGGGCTGGGGCAGGGGGTTGGGGTGCTGGAGGTGCTGCAGGCTCCAGGCGGTGCTTACCTCAAGCAGCTCCCAGAAGCAGTGGCACGTCCCACCTCTGGCTCCCACGCAAAGGCGCAGCCAGGCAGCTCTGCACGCTGCCCCGTCTGCAGGCAACTGTGGCCAATGGGAGCTTCAGGAATGGTGCATCCTGGATGTCCCTAAGCATAGGAGATGGAGGGGGGACATGCTTCTACTTCCGGGAGCCGCACAGAGCCATTGCATGCGCGGAGTGGGGCAAGCCCCGGATCCCGCTCCCTAGCAGGAGTTCGAGGGCCGGATTAAAACATCTGAAGGACCAGATGCGGCCCCTGGGCCGTAGTTTGCCCATCCCTGATCTATGTACAGATTTTGCATTAGTTTAACTATCTGTTTAACAACCAATGCAGTTTAATTGGTGTTATCCCTCACATGGTTACAACTGTAATGGTTTAAGTGTTTATATCTGTATGGCTTGTTTTGACAAGCTTCTAAACAGATAGAGTTAAACCCATGAAAAAATTGCATAGGTAAATCCTAAGGGGTAAGGGAAGAGATATAGCAAATGCTTAAGTTTGAGCCCTATGAACCAATGAATCTACAATTGAAAAGTAAAGCTCTCCGCCATTGTCACTTGCAAATCACATACTGTAGAAAAGAGGGAGAGAGAGAAAAAAAAAAGGCTCTGTGGGCACTCAAATCTTTGTTCACAGACATCTAACATTATTAAGGCTAAGTTTTGGTCACAGATATTTTTAGTAAAAGTCAAGGACACGTCATGGGAAATAAACCAAAATGCACGGCTGCCCATGACCTGTCCCTGACTTTCACTAAAAATATCCCTGACAAAAGGGGTACGTGGGTTCAGCACCCA
This sequence comes from Macrochelys suwanniensis, assembly GCA_033296515.1. Classification (NCBI taxonomy): domain Eukaryota; kingdom Metazoa; phylum Chordata; order Testudines; family Chelydridae; genus Macrochelys; species Macrochelys suwanniensis. The sequence goes on from CM065780.1 coordinate 48,880,482, forward strand.
CTGCTGCTGGGGCTCCTGGGTCCCCCACCGATGCAGTGCATGGGCGCTCTGGGGTCCCCCTGCCCCGGGGGCTGGGCTGCTGTGGGTCCCCTCACTCCGGGCACCTGGTAGCTGCAGGGTCCCTCAGCCACAGCGGGTCCCACCGCGGTTGGGCAGCTGTGCTGGGTCCCACCGCCAGGTTGGGGGCTGGGAGCTACAAGGGAGGGGCTGGCTAGGAGCTCCAGCCCCAGAGCAGAACATGTCATGGAGGTCAATGGAAGTCACGGATTCCGTGACATAATCGTAGCCTTAAACGTTATCACTAATAATAAATCTTTGTGAGCTAACAGGATTCTAAATATTAACATGCAAATGATTATGCAGGATATCCTGCTCTGATTTGAGTTTTTTGAATACCATTACAATGAGAGGAATGTTCCCTAATCCAGACTAAGAACCATGGACTTTCTTTGTTTGTTTTTTGCCCTTATGTTTGGGTTTTGTTAATATTTTGATGTTTTTGGCAGCCTTCTAGGGTGAAAGAAAGGGGCCTGCAGAGAAGAATTGCATAAGAATGGAATCTTTGGTTCTGTACTGACCAACAGGGATCCTAGAAATCCATTTGCCACAGAAAAAGTGGAATTTGCATTTTTACAGAGAACCTTTAGTTTTTACGTTTTGTGAAAAAAGATTAAGAACATATTAACTGCTAACACTGAAAGAACCAGTGTAACTGTTTCAATGCATGTAACCTCCCCTCTTGTGGTTGATTTTTGAATGCACTTTTAATTTACATACAGTAGAATCCTGTTTATCCGAGCCTCTTTTATCTGGCTCTCCATGTTAACTGACCAGTAGGGCCACCGGTGGCTGGTGGTTTGGTTAACACAGAGAGCCAGATAATGGAGGCTTGGATAAATGGGGTTCTACTGTATATCAGTAAAACATTGTATTCAGCTGATATCTCTATATATTGTGGCTAGGGAAACTAAAGTTCAGCATTTCATTTTAGTAGCAGAAAATAGCGAATTTTTATTTTTTATTTTTTAAATGAGTTTTGGCTTTGGTTTTTTTCCTGTGGAAAACTAAGATTCTTGCTCACCAGCCTCTCTGGCTCCCTAACCATTATCTGCCCCATCTCTCATAACCAATCCTATGATATTTTATAGCTGAAATATTATTACTAAGTTCCTGTTAGTTCTGGCAGTTAGCTACCTGAAACTGCAGAAAAAACTTCCTAGCTGCAATGCAACAGCATAAAAAATCACCAAGGGCCACACGACCGAAAATGTGACACACACAGCTAAAAATACTTTTGAGGAGGGATGTCAAAATGCATATCAGTGTTACTGAATGCCTTCCTGTAGGTGGAGAGAAGAATTGATCAACCTGGAGGTGATGCAAACATTTCCGAACAAGAGCTGGTCAAATGTCAGTATGACCACAAAAGTCCCTGAAAGCAGTGGCAGCAGCTCAGCAGCATTTGCCACAGCCCCAAGATTTGCACAAGTGGCTGGTCCCTCTTCCTCCCCTTATGTGGGAGGGTGGTGCAATATAGGATGGAGCACAATATCAAAGGGCCAGGTAATGCCCAGCCCCTCGAGCCTGCACTCAGACCTGACTGACTGTGGAGCTTCTGCCCATCCAATCCTCCACATTTGCTGTGTTGGCAGAGAGCTGTTAACAGGGATTCAGAGCACTCAACATGAGAGTCTGGTAAGGGGACCTTGGACGGAACCCCTTCCTCTATTCCTAGAGCATGCCCCATATCAGCTCTGCAGTGGCTCCTGGCTACTCCTTGCCAGCAGTGTCAGCTCTCTCTCCCAGTGCAGCAAGCGAACCAAAGACTCCCTTTGAATTTCCAAAGTTTGAACTTGGTGCCCCTGGGGTGAGGTCATCCTATGTCCAGGCCGCATCTGAGTATCTCCCTTGAATGGAGAAAGGGACCATAGGAAGACTTCTTCACCCAGTCCAGCACAACCCTTCAATCTGAGCCTCCTCTTTCTCAGGGCAAGAAAACTGCTTGAAAGAGTAACCACAGAGGCTCTGTCTGAATTTTCACTCCATCTGAGGAGGAGGAAGATCAAGGGAGACCTAAGAAAAGTCTGTTAGAGTCTGAATGTTTAGTTGCCCCAGTATAAAGCACTAAGGGAAGAAAAAAGACCTCCATATCCTCCATTTTTTGAAGATTCTGATTCAGGGGATTCCTCCAGGAGGTGCTTCTAAAGGCACAAAGTGAAATCTGTTTCTCTTAAGCCACATACATCTGCAGAGTCAGTAGGGCAAATGAACATCAGTCAAGGCTCCCCTGTTCACCTTCATGGCGTACAGTAAGGCAATCGGTTCAAAAAAGCCCAGGCCATATACATGTGCTGATTCTTCTAAGTGTGCATACTCACAACCCTGCAAAAGGAAGTTCTTGCTTAAGGGAGGAGGGTCAGCATTCCAGATCAGAGTTAGAGGATTAAATAGTAAAATAGTTACAAAACAAAACAATAAAAAACATGTGGAAAATAGACTTTCAGGTGAAAGTGAACTGAGTATTTTGAGTAATGTAAATTATGATTGAGGTCTACAGATGCCCTATAAAAGCTATAGCTATATATGCCTCATACACCCTTCCATGGTGCAACAGTGGGATACAGTGTTCTTGACATATCTAAAAGATTGTGAAAGTATTGAATTGTCCATCCTCAGCTGTGGGTCACCATGCCCTTAACTATTAGGCTGTCATTGACTGCTGCTGCTGGGGGTCACCATGCTTTTAATGTCTTGGTCTTTGCCTCTCAACTTCTGTTGCAGTTTGTGGTGCCTTGCCTTGCCTTGCCTCCACTTCCCACCCCAAGTAGATGATTATGGAATGATGGAGGACAACAGCTCGGTTCTGGAAGGGCTGGCAGGCAGAAAGGGGCTTCTTGACCCACTACTTCTTTATTTCTACTGCATGATCATCCCCCGCCCCAATCTCCATTACGTAAGGCCAAAAGGCTCCTTGCTGTGCACCAGTCAAAATTTATCCTGTAATCACTACGAGAGCTAATGTGCTTGTGTCCCTGGTCAGACTAGGTGGGTGAGGTAGTAACTTTTATTGGCCCAACTTCTGTTGGTGAGAGAGACAAGCTTTGGAGCTACACAGAGATCTTCTGAAGTTAAAAGCTTCTGAAAGCTTGTCTCTCACCAACAGAAGTTGGTCCAATAAAAGATACTCTCACCCACCTTGTCTCTCTAATATCCTGTGACCATCACAGCTGCTACAACAAGACTGCACATTTCCTTGATGTCAGAGTGTTGTTTCTAACTGGGAGAGTTCTGAAAGAGTTGCTTCCTCACTGGACAGCCAAATCCAGGCAGGCATAGTCTCAGCCCTCTTCTTCAGGCATGAAAACCACTGGGGGAACAGGCCAACAAGAATAAATAAATAAAACAAGAACTGTTATGTGACACCCTAAATATCTCTGCATGTTTTCACAAGTAAAGCTAACTTGGGTGGACTGCATAGGCGCTGATTCCGTGGGTGCTCCAGGACTGGAGCACCCACAGGGGAAAATTGGTGGGTGCAGAGCACCCACCGGCAGCTCCCTGCCGGCCCTCCCCCCTCCCCCCCCCAGCTCACCTCTGCTCCGCCTCCTCCTTCCCTGAGCACTCTGCTGCCTCCTGCTTTTCTCCCCTCCCTCCCAGGCTTGCTGCTAAACAGCTGATTCTAGTGGCAAGCCTGGGAGGGATGGGGGAGAAGGAGCAGCAGCAGCATGCTCCGGGGAGGAGGTGGCAGAGCAGAGGTGAGCTGGGGCAGGGAGAACGAGAGATCCGAACAGTCCAATATGATATCAGGCTCTGCTCCCATATCTGGACTTCCCTTAAGCTGACTATGACAGACAACACCTCAGCCATGTCGTATGTCAGCGGGCAAAGGGGAACAAAATCTACTGTCAAAGAGAAGCTCATGTCTTATGAGTTGAGCTGAGGAGAATCTGCAGTCTGCTCCCTTTGCGTCCACTGGAAAGTGAATGTAACACAGCTCACAGACTCGGCAGGCAAAAGGTAGATCATACAGAATGGGGTCTATACTGAGAGGTCTTCCATTTACTGGTAAAGGAATTTGGTTTCCAAGCAATAAATCTGTTTGCATCCAATTTGAATCACAAAGATTCAGTGTTCTGCTCTTGCCAGTGAGATTATAAAGTCAAGGCAACAGATGCCTTGTTGCAAAGATGTCTAAAAGGGACTGACTTTTTTTTAAATATGCCTTTCCTCTCCTCAGAATGCTTCAGAAGAAAAGCAAGACTGCCAATTCTGGTAGCCCTGTTCTGGCCATGAATACCTTGGTTCTCTGACTTCCTTAACGTGGTACAAATACCTTCCCTCTGCTATCCATCCAGAAGGGATCTGCATTACAAGGGCCAGTCGTACATCAGAATCCAAACAGTCAGAGCCTCGCTGCCTAATTCTTGAACAGAGCCTCTTAAGCCAAAGAGGTTATTCAGAAGGGATAATATCCATGTTGTAAGGACATTTAAAACACAGCATATTCAAGGGCCTGGGTGACGTTTACCCATTGGTACCAGGACAAGGGTCTCACCCCTACATCTGTGTCAGTACTGCAGCCTCTTTGATTTCTTCTCGATGGACTCAGGCTGGGCCTGATAGATGAGACATTTGAAAATCAAGTTGCTGCTTCATCTGGCAGATTTTTAGTTTATAGCAGAGAATTAGTGGATTTCATCCCTCCTATATGTCTAGTGTGCCTTTTTTGAGAACAGCATGACTTCTGCATCCTCCCAAAGTACAGAGTTCTTTCCTGGGATTTTACCTGGTTAACAATTCCTTCTCAGGCCCTCCTTTTGATCTACATATGAAGGTGGTTCATTATTTTCTAACTAGTAAAGAGGCTTTTTTTTATAACAATCATGCTAGATCACAGGGTATCAGAATTGGGAGCACCTTACCTGGAACCTCAATGCTCTCAACTTTGACACTCATCTTTCCATAAAGATTAAGTGATACTCGGAGCCAACCATGTCTTTGTACCAAAGACTAACTTCAGGTTCTGTAGAGTACCCCAAATACAATGTGGTATTCGTTGGATTTCTGTAGAGTTTTATATACAAAGTATATACTCACTACGCAGCTCAATTCAAAAAGACAAATGCTTGCTTTGTTTTTATTATCCAGTGTTAAGAGAAAAGAAGGCTTCAAAATCCTCCATTTACATAGGGCTAAAATACTGTATAGTATCTCGGAAGATAAGAGTAAAAATCATCTGATGTTGCCTTTGGTAAGTGGGTACTCCTCGCTGAGGTATTCCAGTAATTTTTAGAAAGAAGTTACCCCGTTTCACATCTCTACATAACTATATGAATAGTATACCCCCTCTTGCCTCAAGTGGTTACTGCTATGAAAATCCCGATGTCCTGCATCTGTGACCTCATTACAAATACTAATAGATTTATTTATGCTCTATTTCAACAAAGGAAAAGTTTTCAGGTAATGAAGTCCACAGATCTAACCCACCCCAAATAGGCTGTCAATTGGGGAAAGGTACGGGATTATTTAATTGTCAGTCAATGGTTGGTTGGTTTGTTTTAAATTGATTTGCATGCTCTTTTGGAGGATTGTTCTATTTAGTCTCAGTGCTTAATAGTATAGTTAGTTTTTTTTTTTCCTGGGGTATGGAAGTGTTTCAGTTGGTGGCTTACCAGAGATGGAGCCATATCTCTCTTGCCACAGAATAACAGATCTGGTTTGCCCCGAAGGCTGCATGGATCAGAGACCTAAAGCCATAACTCATTTCTTGTAAATTTACTTTCTTGGAGTAAGGCATGGATAAACTTTCATATTCTGCATTTGTCATAGTTCAGTTCAAAATGACTCGCTCCAGAAAAAAATGTGAATGAATATTATGGACTCTTGAGACATTTAACTTGTAACCTGCAACTTCTAATGAAACATCTCTAGTTTTAAACTATGGTCAACTGTAAGCACTTTTAGAAAGGGAAAAGGTTTTCGAAGACCAAACTAGAAAAGTCCAAGAGGGAGGAAGCCACTAGAGGGTGCCAAAAGGCCTATTCTTGAATAATTAGGTGTAATTCCACTTTGACACTTACTGAAAAGTGCAGTAATTGAAATGCAGTAAGCAACTCTCTTGCATTACTGTGCCATAACTGAATTGTTACAGTGGGGTTCAGAGTAGGCATGTATGTTAATCAGAGAACAGTTAATCTACATAATTAATTTGTGTAATGTACATCTATTTGATTTTTAAAATGTCTAACAGAAATTGTTTATGGATTTATGAAAATAACACAACTAAAGGATTTATGGATAAAATGAAATTACTTTGCTGAAAAGGGAAAATTTCTTATAATCTATGCTGTGTTGGGAAGGCATAACTCATTCTGCTTTGCTTCCTCTCCACTCCTCTGTTGCAGTGTCATAGGCTTGGTCCACACTAAGCCCCCAGTTCGAACTAAGATACGCAACTTCAAGTCGAAGTATCTTCGTTCGAACTAAAAGGTACTTACCGCGGGTCCAGACGCAGTAGGCAGGCTCCCCCGTCGACTCCGCCTACTCCTCTCGCGGAGCAGGATTACCGGTGTAGACGGCGAGCACTTCCGGGATCGATGACGCGATAAATCGATCCCAGAAGATCAATTGCTTGCCGCCAAACCAGCCGGTAAGTATGGACGTACCCTTAGAATCCTACTGGAAACACATTTTTGTGGTAAATCTGGTGGTAATTCTTATTTCTGCTGTATTAATACTGCAGTTGTATCAGATATCAAATTTCTTTAAATATATATGAATCTTTAATCCAAATTTTAACTGGTGTGTAAATATAAAGAAAAGCTTTTGTCATGCATTGAAAACTGATCAGAATTATTTGTTATACAAAATATTAAACGTTCTTAACTCTGATCTGATGGCATTCAGCTCATTTTTCATAGCTATGAACTAATTTTATTTACAGCTTTTTTCTTTTTTTCTTGTTGCTAGGTAAAATCCAGCAAACGAGGAGTTACCTTAATCCATTTAATGATCTCTGTCCAGTTCTTAATGAACAGCTGTACGTCTATGCACATGTAGTCACAATTGATACTTTGTTGCAACTTTAGAAGAGGTCACTGATAAGTCGGTCCTCCCTCCAGAGTTGCGAAACTTCCATCACTACGTGTGCTGAATTTTGCTTAGCAGGCCCTGGCCCCTATCTGTTACTGGGAAGGCCTATGCCAAAGGGTTCAAGCCTTGGGTGGTCTGTCAAAAATCTTTTCCCCACCAGTGTCGCTGTTAGAAGTGCCAGGATGAGAGCCATGCTAGAGACAGGTGCTCTATTTCCTGTGGTTTTAAGACCCAGAACAAAGAAATTGAGGGAGGAGTATCTTGGCTACATCTACTGGAGGCAACCCTGAGACCAACCTCAGAACCCTCTTAATCATCGAAGGGAAGCTCTTTAAAGGTTTCTTGTCAAAGTGATTGCCCAGAGCAGAGCCAGAGGAGATCCCTATCAGCAGATCGGTCATCTTCAAGGTCCAGGACTTCTGTACATTCATGACCTCAAATCATAAGAAAAATTCAGTATTTAGTTACTCAAAGTCCAGAGTCCAGGACTCCACAGAAGGATGAGCCGGTACTGATCAGTAGCGTAGCCGGGGGGCGCTCCCTGCAGCTGCAAGAGCCGCGGGCCTTTTAAATCCCTGCCCGAGCCCCGGTGGCGTTTTAAAGGGCCTGGGGCTCCCCGCAGCGGCTGGAGCCCGGGCCCTTTAAATCACCCCCGGTTCAGTCCGGCACGGCGCCGTCTCTTGCCGGTACGCTGTACTGGACCCCAGATGCGCCGCCGGGTGAGTACAGGGGGAGTGGGGAGGCACCTTTTTATAGTGCCGCGCCACCTGTGCTCCGGACCTGGCTACGCTACTGGTACTGATCGAAGTAGAGCTTTCCCTTAGGCTCGCCAATCCCATCTTATTCAGACAGATCTGAGCTGTCAACTCTGGCACCATTCAGGGACTGTTGAAACTGGCTACCTCATCATCTGACAGAGCCTATGTCTGCTCCAATCACTCTGGAGGCCTTTGCTATGGCCAGAGACATACTGTGCCTTTTTGCATGATTAGGCACCAGAGGGGGGGAGATTCCCATTACTTCCTGATACCCAAAACCAGAGGTGATCTGTGACCCATTTTAGACCTTGAAAAACTCAACAAGTACATCAAGATGATGAAGTGCCAGTCCCTAGATCCTGGAGAATGGTATGCTGCTTTAGCTTGTAGGATTTGTACTTCCATGTGACAATTCATCCTGGCCATAGCAGATTCCTCAGGTTTGTTGTAAAAGACAACTATAATACCACCTTCCTTCCCCAGAATCTCCCATTGATTTCAAGTGCAAAGGGGCTGAGGAAGGGATGGGGGAGGACTCTGCCCTTTATACCCTTGCTTTGCCACTTGTGGACCTCAGTGATGGGCAGGGCCACCCCTACAGGTACTGCTAGAGAAAACTCTGTGGCACCAGTTTACAACAAAACATTATACTTGGTCATATGTGTCTTCTCCACCAAAGTGTTGCTACCTTGTATTTTAATGTGAGAATGGTAAAATCTGTGAACAAACTAATGGTTACTTTTTGGCCATTATCAAGGTATAGTTTTGCACTTTGACTTCATATTTGTGTTGAGCCAAGGCATGTGCTGGCCGCTGCTTCCCACAGCCCCCATTGGCCTGGGATGGCGAACCGCGGCCAGTGGGAGCTGCGATCGGCCGAACCTCCGGACATGGCAGTAAACAAACCGGCCCGCCCCGCCAGGGGGCTTACCCTGGCAGGCCACGTGCAAAATGTTGCCAATCCCTGTTCTAAGTTAATGTGATCTGTAAAGGACTTAAAAATGGCTTGGCTTTTTTTTTGTCCCCGTGACTGTGTTCACTGCAATAAATAGAGGCTTTTTATATAAGATGGCAAGTTTGAATTAGCTGAGACAAGATGTTAGTAGTTAAATCCCAGGTTTTGGTTTGGATGTGGGTGTAATAGGGTTGACGTTGACTAGCTATATTAAACTCTACAAGTAAAGACTCCCTATGTCATGTCTCTGCTAGGTGGTTTTTATCTATGTTTTGCAGTGAAGACATAGCCTGTGATTATATAAAGAAGACCCAAACTTCTTGTGAGGGTTTTTTGGTGCTGACTGGTTTGCCTGTATAAACACCAAGAATGGCAATTGTGACCTTTTCTGGCTTGTTGAAAGACCCTTTTGGGGGGACATCTCAAAGGTTTATTCTTGCAGCACACCTAAAGTATTAGAGATGGTTGACTCTCTCTAATAGCTCCCTTTATTAAAAATGTTACTGAAATGAAATGCGTGTTTGACGTAAGCTAAAAATCCAGTTTTTTGAACGACTGACTATAAATCCCTTCTCTGTTGGTCAGTTTTAGCCATCTTGGATCCTGAGATGATTTTCTTAATTCTCCACTTGTAGTGTCCCAGACTAGAAAGGATTTTAATTTCCTTTAGAAAAAATGAGGAGGAAAATCGTCATGTCTCTTCTGTGCATCATGAAGAAGCAAAAAGGTACAAACCCAGTTATTTTTCCCCTTGTGCAGGTTACCTTTTAACTGGTTTTAGAGTAGCAAGGGTTGAATTTCATTTCTAGCAGTCGTGGCGTTTGACAAAATGTGTTGCAGGGAAACTGTTGTGACTCAAAGTAGAGGAGCAAATGTTGTGAATGTTAAATGGAAGATAATTTAACCTCCTGCTGTTTAGGCTTCTTGGCTCCAACGACCAACAAAATAATCTGTAGATTACTCTCCCAAGTACAGCCTACAACTTTCCTAAGAACTGCATGTTGCTGAATTCTTATTAACTGAACTAGTAATACCAACACCACAAGCCAGAGAACTTCATGTTTGACTTTTTCTCTTATTCTATTTTATTTATTCTAATTTAAACATCCAACTGGTTTCTTTTCTTTATCTGAATAGTGTTATATGTACTGACATGTCTGATCATGATAGAACTGTCATAGGTAAGAATATGTACATGACATAAATATAATGTCCCATGTAATCTTGTACCCTTTGTCTATTAGCATCAGACCTTTACACATGTAAGCACTTATCACCTGGACAAAATAATTCCCCGTGGTGTATTTTGTGTACTGAAATGATAAACTTTTCCATAAATATTCGGTTATAAATTAGCTATTCCAGTAGTCCTTTGCTTTGTCATAATTACTGGTGCAAAGTGCAATTTAACTAGTTGTGACAGTAGTATGATGTTTAAGCAGGCTTGCTCATTACAGGTTAATATAGTAGTCTTTTATCCCTGGAGGTATGGATTTAAATCCTAATTTGGTTACAAATGAGATGACTAAATCTGTTTTTATTTTAGTTCCTAGAGGGCATTTGTCAACAGTGTATGACCAAATAGTTTGGCAAAATTGCCAGCCTTCTCTTGAAGCCCAAGATGGTGACAGAGAGTCATGTATGTAGCTCAAGAAGAGAAATGCCTTAAACTGCAAGCAAACTTGCACATCACTTGCCCATGCTAATGTGCTGCTTTTTTCATAGTGCTACTAGTACACTTTCCATGTACACCAAATTCACTCCATATTTAAGTGTTACTTTACATTAGTGTATTTTTTGTAGTTTAGGGTTCTTTGGATATGACTGCCTTTAATATTACTGGTTAACTGCTGAATCAGTATTTAAACTCAAGGACTATTACAAGTAGGTATTCTAAATTTTGAAGTTTGCTAACTTTTTTGGGCATTACATTACTTTTATAATGCAATGTTTTGCATGCAACCTCATGGTGGTTCTTCCTAAAATGTTAAGAAAAATTTGACAGTGGGTTGAACACATCGTAACAGTACATTTTGAATCCATCTGTCTTTTTTTTTTGCTGTTTTATGCTAAAAACTGCAGTTGCTACTATAATGTTTTAAGTGTGAAAGAAAACCAGACCTAACCATATAATTAACATGAAGACTTGCTTAACAGATGGCTAGCTTGCATGGAAGAATACAAATTTAGAAACTTAAAAAAATGCCATATTGATCAGACCCAGGGTTTCGCTAATTGAATATCGTATCAGACAGTGCCCAGTGCCAGATTCTTCATAGAAAGAAGCAAGAAATCTAATGGTGAACAAGTATAGAATAACCTGCCTATAGGTGAAACTTCTTCATAACAGTTGGTAGTTGTCTTATTTTTGGAAGCGTGGGGGTACATATTGCTTCTAAATGTTTATCCATGTAAATACCTAATATTTTTTTCTTGAAATCAGCAAAGCTCTTGGTTTCAGTGATGTCTTGTGGCCAAGAGTTCCATAGGCCAGCTATGCATTATGTACAGAATACTTCCTTTTTTCACTTTAAATTAACGTTCTCTTGCCATAGTTTTATGAGAGAAGGCAGATAGGGGTGTTGTATATGTGTCTTACCATGTCCTGTTCCTTAAATGAAACATTTCAAATCTTTGTTGTTTCTGATTTCTCCACATTTCTATCCTCTTCCCTCCCCCCGCCCCTTCATAGTTTTGCCTTTTCTTTAGATAGTATATACAGAATTGAATACAGTATTCCATAAAGTGAGATCAGAACCCCATTAACACAAACTAGATATAAAAATCTGACTTCCATCGACCACCGTGAAATTTTCTGCCCTGGGGCTGGAGCTTCCAGCCCCCATCCTGGTTGGGGAACCCCCTGAGCTGCCTAGCCACGATGGGCGGCGAGGGTACTTCCCACCGCTGCCCAGCCGCACTGGGCGGTGAGGGAATCCTGGCGCTCCCACTCACTGCAGCAGTGTTGGGACCCTGGAAACCCAGCAGCAGTGGGTGCTGAACCCACCTCCTCATTTTGTCAGAGATATTTTTAGTGAAAGTCAGGGACAGGTTACGGGTTTCTGTGAATTTTTGTGTATTGTCCATGACCTGTCTGTGACCTTTACTAAAAATATCTGTGACAAAAACTTGACCTTAGTTATAGACCCATGGTTGCTGTCAGATCAGGCCTGTGTCCACGTGACATAGTTGTCAGGTTAGCAGCTTGAGTATAGGCTATAGTCTATACCAGGCATGGCCAAACCGTGGCTCACGAGCCGCATGTGGTTCTTTAAGGGGTCAACTATGGCTTGCAGAGCTCGGGGCTTGACCTCGTGGCGGGAGTGACGAGCCGGTGCTCGCAGCTCCAGCCCCACGGGGGTGGGGTTCCGAGCTCTGGGCTTCGCCCCGCAGCATGGCAAGCTGGTGTTCGTGGCTTCAGCCCCGTGGGGGGGCTCCAAGGCTTGGGGCTTCAGTCCTTCGGGGATCAGCTGATGCTCTTGGCTTCAACCTCGTGTGGGGGTGGCGAGGCGGGGCTTCAACCCCACGTGTGGGTGGCGACTCACTGCTCGGGATTTCAGCCCCGCAAGCACTGGCGGCAGCGACACATGTTCATTATAACAGGAAATTGCGTCTCTGTAGTGCTGTGCAGACCTCGTGTGCTGTGATCTCCTTGCATTCTGCACACTACAGGCTGTGTTTACTGTTCATAAGTCGCGGTTGAATAGTTGTAGATTTAAGTGTTAATCCTACGTTAATTTCATGGATGACAATGATATCTTCAAACTGTAAGAAACACAAATATGAAGAAGAAAACAAACTTTTCAGTCAGAATGGGAAGAAGAATTTGCATTCACTATTAAAGGTGGCAAACCCCTGTGCCTTATCTGGCAATGCATCGCTCTCTCACTACAAAGCCAGCAACTTGAAACATCACTATTAAACAAATCACATTAACTTTTCCTCTAAATACCCGCCTGGATCAGAATTAAGGAAGAACAAGCTAACTGCATTAAAATTACACCTCAACTGTCAACAGACCCTACTTTTGGCATTCAGGAAGGAAACCGACATGGCGACCGAAGCTAGTTTTGTTATGGCATGGAATATTGCTCACGCGAAACATCCATATTGTGATGGAGAATTTAAGAATATTGCAGAAGTGGTTGCAATTTTAGATCCAAGTAACACAAGACTTCATCAACTAATACAGCAAATTCCAATTTAACGCCACACTACGGAGAGGCGGATCTCCCAGATCAGTGCTGATGTTGCAAGCAAGATGCAAAACAGTCTAAAGAATTCTCTAGCATTCAGCCTCGCTGTTGACGAATCCACAAACCTTCAAGATAAAACCAAACCACAACTAGCGATATTTGTTTGCTATGTTTCCTCAGATGTAATTGTGAAAGAAGAAATGTTGGACTTAGTGGTGCTGAAAGTAACAACCCGTGGTGTCGACATAAAGAACGCACTCGGTAAAGCATTGACAAATACCAATGTACCACTAGATAAACTTGTCAGTGTTGCAACGGATGGAACACCTACAATGGTCAGGGAAAAAAAGTAGGCCTTATTGAACTTTTGAAAAGCGACCCCAAATTTCCAGAGTTTCTCCCTGTTCATTGCATCATCCATCATGAGCATCTCACAGGCAGATAGTTCAAGTATGAAAATTGTTATGAAAACAGTCCTGGAAATTATCAATTTCATCCGCTTGAATTGGAAGACTCATCAATAGTTCAAAAATGAAGACAAACCTAACGACGTCTCTTTCTACTGTGTTGTGAGGTGGTTATCAGTCAGCAACGTCTTCAGTACGTTTGTGGAACTGTTGGAGCCTATCAGTGCTTTCCTTGAAGAAAAGGAGAAGTTCTATCCACAACTGAAAGATGAGCAATGGATGCAGGATCTGATGGTTTTTCACTGATATTATGCAACATATGCAAACATTCAATTTGGCACTCCAAGGGAAGGATAAGATTATTTCTGACCTTACTCAGACAGTCTTCAGCTTCCAGAACAAGTTAAAGCTTCTGCAAAGAGACATAGTGTCAAGAGACTTCAACCACATTCCCTATCTCAAGAGTAGGGTTAAACACATTCCCTGAAATCAAAGTAGAAGATCACAAACTTGAGGAATACAGAGGTAAATTACAAGGACTGCACGATTACTTTCAGACCAAGTTTGAAGACTTGTAGAAGTTGAGATCCTGCTTCAGCTTTCTTGTAAACCCATTCATGATCAACTCCAGAAAGACCAGGTTCTAAAGATGATTCATAAATCACAGTCTACAATCGAGTTCTGGAAGCAAGTGCCAGGAATGAAGTATCCTCTACTCAAAAAGACTAGGACGGAGACCCACAAAGTCTCTAGCTCTAGCAGTAATTAGCCGTGATACAGTAAGTAGGATGTGAATATTTTAAAAAATGCATGTGTAAAGGTTGTTCATGTCTTGCGGCTCCCGAATTTCTGAAGATTATCGTATGCGGCTCAGACAGTAAGTTTGGCCACCCTTGGTCTATACCACTGATAAGCTAGTTGTCTGGTGGGGCTTTACGCCCAAGTGTTAAGTGAGAGGTATTTGTGCATGGACAGGACTCCGATTGGGGCAACACTCAAATAAGAACCAGAGTTAACGTCGTAGTAAAGACAAGGCCTAGAACAGCCATTCTGGGAATTTTGCTGAAAACATAATTACTACTCATCACCTCTTCTTTTTCACATACTCTCTTCCCCCATAACTCTCCCAACTGCCCCCTAACATTTTTCTGATCGCTCTTGAAACTCTGTTCAGAACTCTGTATTACTGGTTCTATGACACTACCAGTTTTCAGGAAAAAAATCATTGGCTGTCTATTAAGGTGTACATTTTTGGCTCTGCTGACGTGAAGAAGTTGCAGAGCCTAACCTTTCCTACATAAAACACAGACATAAGTATTGCTGGTGTAGCAAAATGCTGTAGTTCTATATTGTTCTGGCTACTTTCAAGAGAAATCGTGCTACTCTTTCATAAAACTAATTGGTATATCTCTAATTTCATGCAGATTGTGTTTGGATTTGGTGAAATTTTGAATTGGTTACAGTGGTATTTTTCTTTCTCTTGTAAACATTTAGTAGTTTAACAAAGTGAATGTACACTGCCCTACTTGCATGTTTGAAGTCGGAGCTATTCCACTGTGGGATCCACATGATGTGTATTGCTTTCCCCCGACCTGGCTTTTATTCCTCCTAGCCTGCTCCCTACAATGCAAGGGAGGGTAACTCTCTAGCTCTCTGCCTGCCGGAAGTTCATTAAACAGCATTTCTTTCTCTCTCCTTCACCCTGCTGCTTGTTTATCATGGACAACCAGCCATGGTGGGAACTATGTTGTATATTAACTCCCAGGTACAAGAGGCAGAGGGAGTGCTTTGTGCCAAGATCTTGTCACCCTTTCCGGGAGAGGGAAAGTGAATGAGAGAGAGGAATAATGCAAGCCAAATGCTAGTTGTCACTGAAGACTTCATTTGAGGCTGAGATCAATTCTGAAAAACAGTAACTCTGAAAAGGACTTCCTGCTCATAGTGAACAAACCAACTGAATATGAGCTCACAGTGTGATGTAGCAAAATTGAAGTAATGCGATCCTTGGATGTATAAATGGTAGAGGAGTGATGAGGAGTAGGGAGGTGATTTGACCTCTATGGCATTGAGAAGACTGCCACTAGATGCCAGAATTGTACGTAGTAGTCAACATATTTTAAAGGATGTTTGAAAAAACTGGAGAGAGTGTATTAAAGAGCCACAGAAATTATTTGAGGTCTAATGAAAATGCCTTACTGTGCGCCTATGTCTACACTTGGACAGAGTGTCGGTAAAAGGCGCTATATATGTAGCTACATATTACTATGAAAGGCTCCAGCAGCAGGGAAAGGCTCTGGCAGCTCCTGATATGCATCTAAATATAGCCTGTTGTGGGTTTTGTGTAGGGGGAAAAATTCACTCAAAATATTACCATAGTTTCTGGTTTTTATTTTTCAAAAAAATGTAGTAAAAGTGTTTTCTTGCGGATCTTTGAGACTCCAAATAACATTTCCCTCATATCAACAAATTGAGGGTTTTGTTTTGTTTTAAGATAACATGGTCAAATTGATTTTTCTGGGAAGCCTGTGCTTGCTAGGAAGAGTTTCTGGGGAAGCCACAATTGTCAGGTGCATTTGCTGGCAGCCCATACTTGACAGAGTCTTGTTGGGGCAAAGACTGGCTATTACATTGCACATGTACATTGACTGACTGACAATGCATATATTTGGATTTTGTTGAACTGCGTATGGCATAATCTTTGAGTAAGAGATGGATGTTTCTCAGGGACCTGGGTACAGAAATGGTGAAACCAGGAATAGAAAAGGAACATTGCAACCTTGCCTCAGGCTTCTAGGGAAGCAACATCTAGTGTGCTGAGTATTGATCCAGAGCCCAAGAAACAGGAAAGATATTACATCTGCTCCAGAGTGCAAGACAGAAAATTGCATCAAGAATGTGTGAAGTGTAAAAACTTAATATGTTCAGAACATATGTCACCTATTTGCTCCATTTGTCCAAAGTAGTAGGCTATTCACTGCCACTTTGCTGTGTTTGTGCCTTTTATATTGTTGTTTCCATTGTCTAAATGTGGGGTCAGTTAAACGTTGAAAGCTGCATAGTGTAGCTTTTCAAATAAATGTGTGTGTTCATGGGGTCAGTTAGACCCCCACACAAGTACTGTGTAGTGTGCTTCTGAATCTAGAAAAGTTTTAATTTGTTAATAGATTTATAGTTAACTGATTATAACATCAATTTTAATTGCATCCCATATGTTTTTTTCAATGTTGACATACTGGGGTCTTGAAGACCCAATACAGAAGTAATGGAGTGATTTTTTTTGTCCAATATGAATGTTAAGGCTAATGGCATGGATAACTTGTGCTAGGCAAGTACAGAGCTGCACTGCAAGGACTTGGAACAGCCTTCAGCTTAGAGCAGAAATTACAAATAACCTGTGCAAGACAGACTTAAGTCAAAATGGCATTGGAGATAATTATTGTATTTGAATGGCTAAACTGAAGTATTCTAGATCTTGATTTTGTCCACTTTGATATCAGTCTTAGTTTTTTGACCCATATCCAAAGTAGCAGCAGAACAAGCTAGCTAAATAAGAATGTATCTTGATAGATTTTTCTACTAAATGTTCTTCCAAACAAAGAAAGCTTCCTTGTCAGCAAAATGTTGATCCATATGTCTTGTTCACTCTTCTGAGTCAGTGGAAAATTTAAACATTTCGACTATCTACATTTTTTAATAGACTGCAACATAGTTTTACTCTCACTAGTTTTAATATACCGGTGGGATTTTGATCTCTGAAGGATGAAAATCATGGAGTCCCAAGAATGTCCGGTGCTCTAAATCTAAGGGGCTCTACATTTCTTAATTAAAATGAATGATTTTGACTTCTTACCACAGTTTGATGTTTCTTTTGCTCATTTCCCTGCACAGTGCAAGAAGTCAGGTATTCTAAAATGTTAACTCCTGATTTCACTGAACAAACCAATTTAATACGCTTTTTATTTTCTTTAGATTTAACTTCCTTGTCTCAATTTTCCACAACCTCATGAAATTGCAAAGCTATTGGTAAACACTAATTAAGCCAGGACAGCAGATGTTTGTGGTGTGAAAAAGTGAATACAACTAAAAAAGTTTTAAATTGTTTCAGATCAGTTACTGTGATTTCTCTTGTTCTGTTTGGTTAGCAGGAATTGTTTTAGCAAAGATGTTGCCAACTCTCAGGGAAAAACTGCTTGATAAGAGTGCTCAGTGCAGATTTCTATGAAGCGCTCACATAGCAACTGATCTAGATAAATGTAATGAGATTAAGTATTTCAGAAGTTTTAATTCTCTTCACTTGTCTTTACAAATTACTTTACTCAAATACATACCCTTTCTGAAAAATTTCTGTAAATGTGTCATTATTAATTTCACACACTGCAGAACTCTTCTCCCTTTAGTCATAGTTGAATTATTTTTTCAGTTGTGTTCTAAAGTCTCAAATCACTGTTCTCTGTAGAGCTGGTTTCCTCTACTGAGAAGTAAATCTGGTGTTTTATCAGCTAACAGAAGTATTTGGTTACTGCCAATACCTCCTGCTGTGCAGATACAGTGATATGTAGTTTCTTATTCTAAAGCAAAGACTTTCATACAAACATCCACATTTTAAGAATTAAAAAATAACACCCTGTACTACCCTGGCTGAAAACAAACTGTTAGTTTATTGGTTCCTAATCATTTTATTCCGTGTTGCTTTCAGATCATTCTGATCCATATCTTTAAATACTGGCCTATAGAATGGCACTGTATATTGTACAGAAATTAATTTAAGGGACAAAACCCTACCAGATATTGTAGGTCCAAGTTGGTTTTGTGCCAGGTTATTCCATTGTTTTTACTGCACACAGTACTAAAACATTAAAATAAAAAGTGAAACTTCTCTGAGCATGAAAATTAACATTTTTGCTTATAATATAATTTTAGTTTTTAATTTTTACATTGCTCATCTGGACCACACTTCAAATTTGACTGCTTATACTAAAATCTTTTTGTTTTGCAGAGAATTATAACTGAAAATACTTCAGCTAATCTTGGGACAAGCAAATTCTCGTTTGAATGGTGGATTAACGAGTAGTAATTTTATCATTCTAAGGCTAAGAGGACATTTTAAGAGTTGGAAAGAACTGGATTTTCACCCTAGTCCAGCAGCTTTGCTGCTCACTTAAACACAGATGAATGAAGACCCCATTCGGAAAGACACCAGGTCAGCGATCCAGAGCTGATGCAGGTAGGCAATCTTTTTTTTAAACTGGCTGGTGAAATACTGAATTAAATATTAAAACACAAAAGTGTCTGTAATGGTTTTATGAAGTTTTTAGTAACTTTCAGTTCTTTTCCATCTTGGTATTAAAATTGTGTGTGTTCTGCTCCTGTCAACTTCCTTGACTTTATTTTTGTAGTATGACAGCAGCTTGTCAGAAATCCAGTGGAGACTTGTATGTAAAAATATCTTGTATTTTAGTTTTGCTGAAGCTTTCATATTGCACACAGACATGACATTTTGAAAGGAAGGGGAAAATGCTTCACAACAAGATTAGTGTCTTTCCGTTTCAGAACATAAGCAGTTCATCAGTGATCCCCCACAGTGCTAGTAAAGAGAACTCTGGAACATGATATATTCATTAGGTGCTACTTAAAACTTGCTATAAAATAATGTCAGCACTCTGAAGAAGCTGATCAGCCAGTAACTGTAAAGGAGCATCTCTAAGATGTTTTTTGGGCTTTGTTTACATGAGATTTAGGAGTCATCTAAGTAGGGAAATTAATTCAGATTAAGGTAGTGTGTGAAGTTAAAGCTATTCCTGATTAACTCTGTGGGTGCTCTTCTTCCACAATAAGAGTGCCTTATTCTAAGGCTACACTTGCAGCTGTACAGCGCTGAGAGCTAAACCCACATTCGTACAGCTGAGTAGGGAAAGTGCTGCAGTCTGTCCGCACTGGCAGCTGCCAGCGCACTGTTGTGGCCACATTTGAGGCATTTGCAGCTGTATTGGGAGCGGTGCATTATGGGCAGCTATCCCAGCGTTCAAGTGGCTGCAACATGCTTTTCAAATACGGGGGGGGGGAGGTAGAGTGACAGGGAGTGTGTGGGGCGAGAGAGTGGGTGTTTGGGGTATCCACAGAGTGTCAGCTCATTGTCTCCTAAGTTTACACCCCCACACACACCTCCCCCGCCTCTTTCAGTCATTGAAAGCAAACAGCAGGGGCTTTTTTTTTCTTTTGTTTTTTGTGTAGAGCAGGTAAGCAGCTGCTCGCTGAAACCCCCTTCCTTCCCCCTTCCCTCCCCCCGGCCACCGCCGCCTCTCTCTTCAAGCTACCATTTGCTGTCGGCACTCCTAACAGAGCCCCCCTGCCTGGCTCTCGCTCATTCAAAGCAAACACTAGCTGTGTTTTGTTTTTTTGATAAGCAGCCCCCAGAACGGAGCTCTGAACTCCAACCCGGAAATGCCATTTCAAAACAAAGGGAGCTTCTGGAGGTCAGTCAGTGCATACTCCAATGACTACATTTTAACAACAGCATCTCAGCCACTACGCAACAGCTGTTATTCTTCTTGGGGACATGGAGTACCAGCAGCACTGTAGCCATGGAAATACAGCACTTTACGTGCCTTGCTAGTGTAGACAGTATGAGTGAGGTACAGTGCTCTGGGAGGCTTTATTGCGCTGTAACTCGCAAGTGTAGCCAAGGCCCTAAATTAGCGTGATCCATTTCTAGAGTATCCATGCAGGAAGTTAGTCAGGAATAATCCCCTTGTAGACAAATCTTTTGTTAAACCAGTGCAACCTTTTATGTGGCCAATCCTTATCTTGGTTTGAATGTCTTATTTCAGTTGAGTTTAAATCAACTCCTGACTAATTTAAACTATGTGAAAATAAGTGTTCACACAGCCTTATGCACCCATTTAACTAAAGCTGTTTAGAACTGCACATATAATTAAACCAGTACCACTTTGTCTTGCAGACAAGCACTTACTCCATGGTTTGAGGGCAAGAAGAATTTAAGACAAAGCAAGTATAAACTAACAAGATTTAAAATAATTAAGTACCTGGGGTCTCTCTGAACAAAAGCAAACTAATTCAGCTTTCCCCTTGCACTGGGTGCTAACGGGGGATGTCTGTAAGGGCTTGTGTACACATGGAGCCATACAGAAAAAGCTATTGTACTTTAAATTTCCACCTATCATAATCTGAACTAACTTTCTAGTATAGACAAGCCCCAAGTCATTTCTTGTGAGTTGGGGGGAGAATGGCTTTGGGACATAACTGCATATCCAGGCATTTTAGGAAACTGTTGAACCACAAGCTGGAAGTTCTGTTGTTTTAATCTGTTTGATAAACCTTCATTCAAAAACGCAAAATAGTTTATCTTCGAGAGAGAGATTGCTTGGTACAACTGTATTGTTGAGGGGTTTTTTTTTTGTTCCCCTCTCCTCCCTCTTCATCCCTCTCCTCTCCTCCCCCCCCCCCCCCCCCCCACCCCGGTGCTGCAGGGTCATTCCATTAAGCCTTCATTCCCGGCAGAGAAAAATCATATGTTCACTTTATAAAGCATAGAATGTAGCTAATGAGTTGAAGGGAGGGATAAAAGAGTATTTAGGTACACTGTACGGTACATGTACCATAGTAGATTTATGTGAAACTCCTGTGATTTAATATAAAATTGGGAAAGCTCAATTGATATGAAACTAACCGTACAACCCATATTGATGCTTCCAAATGTGTTTCCAGCTCATCATTCAGATTTGTTGAATAAATTATAAAAAGTCTTTAATCTCCATGAAAGGCTGCTAGTCTGTCATATTCAATAACCTAATCCCTGAAATATTAGACACATAGAAGCAACCACCATAACACTAACTCCTTCTGGGATATGAAATATAATTGTCTTCCAGTGTGGTGTGTTAAGTATTACAACAATTTTTTAATCTTCTGTATTGCTAGTGAGAACTTATGAAAGGCGCAACTGGTGTTGAAGGCATTCTTTTCAATGAGATTTGAGGGATATTGTGCATCTTATTTCATATATGGTTTACGTTAGCATATCTTTACCTGAGTTATGATTGTCCAATGAGCGTCATGCAGTAAAAACTACTGTTGGGGGAAAATAGTTCTGGAAAGGGTGCTTTTGCTTCACTTTCATTTTTACTGATCAAATTCATAGTAATGCTACAATACTTAGTTTCTCTTTTGCAATTATAAACTTTTTGGTTACTATTAAAAACAATTGGTTTTCTAACTTTGCTTTACAGGTACAGGAAAGCTACCTACAAAGTTGGAAGGGTTAGGAAGAAACAGATGAATCAGTTTCCTAAAGAGCTGAGCTAAGACTCTGTGTTCAACTATAATAAAGTAAATTTCAGATATGGCAAACTACAAATTCTTTTTTAAAAATTGGTACTTACAAAATAGTGTTTTGCGTCTTCTACTGTCATTCAATATGGAAATGTTTCTGGTAACGAGAAATCACAGTTTGGTGATTAGTTGTTTTATCAATTCAGTTCATAATTATCTGATTACATTTTGTTCATTGGCATATTATCTTATTAGAACAATTGTATACTAGTGCCCACATATGGTCCTTTTGTCAGTTTTAGCAGAGAATTGTCTGTCGAACTTTGTGGTTGCCAGATCGTACAGGCAGTTCCTTCTGTATAATTTCTTCTCTTCCTGAGGTATTCTTTTCCCACCAGTGGTCCGTGTCCTCCTCCCCCCGCCCCCCTTCTCCCTCCTCCCCTTGCTTGTCACTTCCCAGCAGCTACAGGATTGACAGATATTTATTTCCTGGGAAGTTTGACATTTTTCCTGGAGATTTAGACATCTTACCTTTACAATGATCATCTGCGAGTGAATATCTGTCAGGCTGATGTATTCCTCCTCCTCCTCCTCCTCCTCCTTTTTGTCCTTCATTTCTCCTAGATTTGGAAGTATTTTCTAAACTGATAAGTTCCTGGGAGACTTTCTAGGGTCGTGTTAGGATTGGAAAAAACATACATAAGGGCTGCTGCCAACCTGCATGTGAGCATGGCTAAACCCAGCAGTTACATACCTATCATATGTTCATGCATCTCTAATACTCTTAGCCATCCAGAAAAGTAACATCACTGTTTCAAAATCAAAGTATTTTTGTCTCGGGTAATAAATCTAGTTTTTTCCGCTCAGTTGGCTATGGCAGAATGCCTGTGTTTTGAAACAATGGTAGTTGTCAGCAGCAGTCTAAGAAATGGCAGTTAACTTTCAGTGAAGGTTAACTGCCACCAGTGTAGACAAAGGGCTTTCCCTTCGCAGGCAGGCAGGAAGGGGTAGTTAGTCCAGATACAGAAGCATTCACCTATTCTTTCAAATAACTTTTGAGTGTATAAAGTGAAATGCCTTAAAGGACCTAGTTTTCAGAACATACTGAGTACCCTTCTTCTGAGGGTAAATCCCACCTTAGGGATTTAAAAATTGGGGCTCTTAAAATCAATGGTCACTTCAACAATTCAGGTCTTCCTGTTTGGTTCTACCCTTTCTCCCATTAAGCTCAAGATTTTATTCTCCACTTCGTAGAATATTAATAATGGAGCCTCAGACTGATTTGCAGTCTCAGCTTGCCTTTGCTATATCAGAATGGAAGAAAAGCCTTCAGTAAAGAAGTCTGAAGAGGTGAACTAATTGCAACACCGCTTTTTCAACCTCCATAATCTTCCCAATATGGCCCCTTCACCCTGAGCTTTCCCTGTTTCAGCATTGTGTATGTATGCTCTTCCCTGTCAGCCACCCGTAGAAATGGTGCCTAACAGGGCGTTTTACAACATGGATCACAGAGCCTCCCAAAAGTCAGCCACCTGACATGATAGCGCCATGGGAAAAAGAGGAGGGAATGCTAAATAATTCACTTTAACTTTTCCTATCCTGGTGCTCTGCTCTCCAGAGTGGAAGCACTCAATCCAAGGAATACTCCTTGGATCACAAAGCTTTTCTCCTCAGGTACCCTTATAGATCCCCTTTGCACCGTAACAGTTTCTCTTGCTCCTTCAGTTATCTCTAAGGGCTTGTTTGCTGAATCTTCTGGCAACTGGGTAATTCCTTAATCTCCTCCTCCCAGGTAGCTGGATACCATAAAGAAAGGAGGACATGGTCATCCTCTTCTTCTCTCCTCTCCCCCCACCCCGGAAGAACTTCTACTGACAATTTGACTTATTTAATTGTGCACACAACTGTAATTCATTTAAATTTCTGCAGTGAACTAACAGGATGCGAGGTTTCCTGCAATGAGGATGTTGGGCAAATTTTCCTTGTTTGGTCAACTATAATAAAAATGGAGGGAGCTTGCAGCAGAAGTCCTAATATTGCCAATGCAGCACCAGCTCATGAAACAAGAAAACAACGGAGGAATTGAAAAGAGTTTAGCCCAGCAGTAGCATGGCTCTGCTGAAAACACAGTGGGTGCTAGCTGAAGGGCAACAAGGAGCCAGACAGCCATGACAGACCTGGACACCAAAATTCCACATCCATTTCTCGGGAGGACTGGGTCTGTGAAGCAGATCTGGGTATTGCTTCAGCAGTTCAGTGAGGCTCTGAGAGTGGCAGGTAGTGTAGTTGGAACTACAGCAGGCTAAAGGAACAGCAGCAGTATCTGTTATGGATCCTGCAGGAAAGAAGCAGTAACAGGTACTGGGTAGATAAGAGGGATCCAGTGGTCTGGAAGCCTGAGACTTGGCCAAGAAGATGTTATGATTGTGGACAGATGGGATATTTTAAGAACGGCTTGCCTTTGGGTGAACTCCTGAGAGATACCCATAGAAACCAGGACAGAGACTGCAAAAGATTTCCGGGCAGAGAGGTCTGAGAGAGAAGACCCAGACCAACCAGGGCAGAGACCAATAGCTCTCCACACAGAGAAGCCTTGGAGAAAAGACCCTGACAAAGCAGGGTAAAGAGACTGCAAAAGCTCTCCAAGAGGTCAGAGGTGGGAAATCGTATCTAATCAGGACAAAGGACTGTTAAATGCTGTCCAGGCAGAGCAGCCCAGGAAAGAAGACCCTGAGAAAGCAGGGCAGAGACTGCAAATAGCTCTCCGCATAGACAGGCCTGGGCGAGGAGACCCTAAGCAAGCAGGGCAAAGACTGCATAGGAGGGGACATTAACCTTCAGATAGGCCCACAACCCTAAATCCCTTCTTTGGGATTGGATCTTGGGTTAGGTTTGTGATGGAGTCTACCAGGTCCTTTGAGGCCCCCTGCCGGAGGCACCACATTCCTACCCCACCCCACCTCAGGAAAGAGCAAGTAAAATTGATTCTCCAGGGTTGCCTAGAATGGTTGCTTCTATGTAGTCTATCAGAGCACATCAGGCTCAGATAAAAGGAGTTGCAGGGCCTGATCCCACCCAGGAACAGACCTGACCAGATGGGCAAGGAATGACCAAAGGCATGTAACAGGCAACATTTACTGAACCTGGGAAAGAGGACATGAAAACTGAAACCCTAAGGTAACCGATGAAAGGAACAGGACCACATGGGGGGGAAAGCCCAGGGAATAATAGTAACAAACAGAGCAGCAGTACATGGCTGCTGTTTATAGGGTCCCTGGGTTGGGACTCGGAGTAGTGGGCAGGCCTGAGTTCTTCCACCCACCACTGAGAAAGTGACCTATGCCCTGAGAAGGGGACAAGGCTCTTTTAGAAGCCCAAGTGAAAGGTGGGATTTAAAAGGCCAAGAGACCCTAGTGAGGGCAGGTAGCTTGTTAGACTTTTGATACTGTTGGCAGAGGTTTGCTTTTTGACTGTGTGACTTGGCTGGAGGGCTGAGCCACTGCAGACCTATGAAGCAGGTAGGTACCAACCTACAGGGGACCTTCCAGGACCAGGAAAGATTGCAGTATCACACCTAGCCGACAGGAGGAACTCACGAGAGGTGAGTGTCCCTTGTCACAGTATGATTTTATTAACTTTGCTGAATGTTCATTTTGTGAAACTATACTGAATATATAATAAATAGCTGGGATTTTTTTTCCCTAGGCTTTCCAGTTGCAACGTAAATTCTGAAAGCTTATGTAGGTAGCTGGAGGAAGCTTATCCTGAAAGGAGTATCTCAAGTGGAACAGTAGTATGCTGTTTTGTGTAATTATCAAAGTAGTACAGAAATTGCAGCAAGTGATGTGAATCTAAACCTTTTCACATTTAATGGAAATAGCATTCATGCATTGTGAAATTTGACAGCTCCCTTGTGATAAATTCATTAATGTTGGCTGCTTTAATACCAATTACTGCTTGAGACCAAACTTTACTTATACCAAAAAACATACACACTGAACTTTCCACTTATTAAATGTCTGAAATATTGATATTGAAATTTCTATCAAAGTGTTTTTCTTTTAATGAATAAGCCACTCACTGTTCATCCTCTAAATTCTGTTTAGAAAAACTGCTGCCCTACTTAGTGTGTTTGGAAGTCTCTGTGCTGAAGAGAGGATTAGGAATTAAGTGTTAATTTGAGGGTTGGGAATGGTGTGAGGAAGCTTGTACGGGATCTGACTGCACTACACTTGCTTGTTTGATTTCTAGTAAAATGTACAGAAAACCTATCTAACACACTTCTGTCAAAGGTGCCTAAAGAAACAAAACTAAAACAGCATCAGCCTGCAGCAAAACTCTGCCTTGATCAAAACCTTTAACCCATAAACATCAGGTACTATCAAATCCCTTGCTCTCCAAAAGCCAACCAATTTTCAGTAATGTTTAAAATTATATTTTGCAGGGAAACAAGAAGACTAGTGCCATTTTTAAAGATGCTTTTCAGTAAAATGCTTCAAGTATTATAAGCTTTCTCAGGCTTACTAAATCATATGTTCTACAAACATATGCAAATAGGTTTGTATCTAAAATAATCCAAAAGTAGCTAGAGAAGTAGTTTTTGATTAATATTTATAGAAATTATTTCTTCTGCACAATTTATTTGACACTCTGGCAGTACAAGATTTGTGGGTCTTCCTTAAGTGATGATCAGTGCAATAGGATTAAGATCCTGTTAAATTATTTCATATATTTTTTTATTCATAAGTACTTTTAAAGGGCAAATTTGCATAAAGAAAAGACTTGCATAGAAATAAAATATGCCTCAAAACATCACCAGAGAAATTTTAAAAGTATTTTAAATAAATTTGTCCTGGAATGTGCACTACAAAGAGAAGATTATTATTATTCACACACTTATTGTGAGCTTGCCAAAGTGAATTGGGCAAAATTGAAGGACCAATGCTTAATGTAATTGGAGGACTGTTGGATATTATTGTTTTGCTCATAGAGCTATCATTCTGCTTAGGGTCATATTATCTCTTAAACATTAAATATCACTCCAGTGAGGGGGGAAAATTCAACAGCTTGATTTT
This sequence comes from Macrochelys suwanniensis, assembly GCA_033296515.1. Lineage (NCBI taxonomy): Eukaryota > Metazoa > Chordata > Testudines > Chelydridae > Macrochelys > Macrochelys suwanniensis. The sequence continues at coordinate 48,907,254 of CM065780.1, forward strand.
ATTAGTCACTTATCCTATTTGTGCGGTACCTGAATATGCAAAGGCAGCAAGTTGCATGGCTGTCTGAAAAGCTGGCCCTTGGTTCCGTCGCTGGGATTCAGTGTTAGCATTTACTTACCAATATAAGAGTGGGCAGACTGGGTCAGACCAAATGTCCATCTACCCCAGTATCCTGTCTTCGGACAGTGGCCAATGCCAGCTGTTTCAGGACAAGATTCCTGATTGAGCCCCCACATGCCATGCTACTGCAGTACAAAAAAACCACAACAGAAAATAGGGTCCCTTCACGCCTTTTTAGAGCAATTTTCAATCTAAGACTATAGTATGTTGGTTCACATTCAAGCATATGGACCATCTTCCACTAGGAATTCATAAATGCATCAAGCAAGCTGGGAATATGGCAATTATCCATCTTAATTTTTACTGTCATTTTAAAATTATGAAATTGATATTTTAAGATCCTGGGTACTTTAAGCACTTTTTTTTTAAAAAATTAGTAAAAGGGAAAAAATAGTTTGTCATATAACTGATTAGTTCTTACCATCTCACCAAAAAAACATGTTCCTGTGGCAGTTAGGGGATGAAGGGCATATTTTTAACAAGTATGCCACTTTTGTTGGTAAACCTCTATCAGCTTTTTCTAAAGGTTCAAAAATGCGGTTGCAAATCATTTGGATGTGTTTTTTTAACAATTCCTTTCCTTCCCCTACCCCGACACGTGTGCACACTTTTGTATTTTGCATTGGTGTACATCTGTAAGGATTATTAGTATCTAATCTTTTAGCTACAGCTTTTAGCTACATTCTTTAGATGTACGGTGGTGATAATGAAAAGTGCAACTGGTTGGGGCTTGGTGGGGTGGGGATCCAGGTGCAGGTGGCCCATCAGGTTATAGGGAAAGTGGGGCTCAGGGGGAGTTTTGAGTGTGGTGGGTGAGGCTCAGCAGGAGGGTCTGAGTATGAGGGCGTCTGGATGCCCGGGGGTCGGGCGAATGCGGAAGCAGCTCCCTGCACAGGGATTACTCCCCCTGCAGCTGAGGAGTGATAAGTGCAGGAATCGGGGGGGGGGGGGGGGAGTTTGCAGAGCTTCCTGCCGCCGGGGGAGTAATATGGGGGTGGGTCTGACCTAGCCCCAGATGCCGTGCAGGGGAAGAGGAAGTCCCGTCCTCCCCAGCCCAGCTGTGACTAGCAGGGTAGGACCCACCAGACGGGTCTTCCCCCAATCCCGCCTCCTGCCCCACAGTGATTTACCTCTCTGTTGGCTGCCCGGGGCCCTGAAACATACTTCTGGGGAGGGTCGCATGACCGCTTTTGTGCCTTCCCCATCAGAAAATCATTTTTCTGCAGAGAAGCAAATAAATCTGCAGGGGACATAAATTCTGCCCATGCACAGTGGTGCAGAATTCTCCCCAGGAATAAAGATGGATCCAGCAATCAGATGGTTAAAGCCTTTAACTTGTACTGATTTTGAAAGTTTAAATGTTAAATTGTTTTGGAATTGCTTATAGTTTGGAATCTTTCAGGAAAGGCGATTGAAGAAGGTGGAGAACAAATGTGTGATAGTCATCCTCAAGGGAAACAAATGTATAGGTTTTTTTTATACTGGTTTTACAGCGTTGTTTAAGCCATAGAGACTGTGGCGAATTGAGCATTCTGTCTGTACCACTTCTGAATTGCTTATAATTTTTAAGAAACTGTATCATGAAATTACTGTGTCATGGAAAGCCTCTAGATGTGGATCCACCATGAGTTAACAGGGCTGTGTCATACCTCTCCCAGGCCAAAGACAATAAGGAGTGATCAGTATTTAATGGTCATCTATTCAAAGTAAAACACATTGGGACAATGGCTTTGTTGTACCTGGGAGAAGACGCTTGCTTCCTTGTCCGAAGGGAAGAGGGTATCAGAGCAATGGAAAAAAAATACCAAAAGGCTGAACAAAGCTAACTGCTGTTCAAGATATGTTGTCTATGTATTCCATGACCTGCCCTTCTTACCCTGCTATATCTGAATCTATAGTTACTTGGAGTCTGGTTGGCAAAAGAACTGTGATGTAGTTGGCCCATTTATGCCTTGGGGTGGAGAGGTGGTTGAGGACGTTTAAGGTGTTGTCAGGTTCAACACTGTGAAGTACTGAGACACAACACATAATGCTGATATTAATTCTATACCATATATTCTAAAGTTAAGAACGTACGGTTGGCCATACTGGGTCAGACCAATGGTCCATCTAGACCGGTATCCTGTCTTCCAACAGTGGCCAAATGCCAGATGCTTTAAAGGGAATGAACACAACAGGTCCAGCAATTGATCCATCCCCTGTATCTTTTTTTATTCCAGTTACAGTTTTAGCCTTCACAACATCTCCATGAAACAAGTTCCACAGGTTAACTGTGCGTTGTATGAAGAAGTACTTCCTTTTATTTGTTTTAAACCTGCAGCCTATTAATTTCATTGGGTGACTCCTGTTCTTGTGTGCTGTGAAGGAGTAAACAGCACTTCCTCATTCACTTTCTCCATGCTGTTCATGATTTTATAGACCTCTATCATATCCCCGTTAGTCATCTCTTTTCCACTCTGAATAGTCCCAGGGTCTTTTAAATCTCTCTTCATATAGAAGTTGTTACATACCCTTAATCATTTTTGTTGCCCTTCTCTATAGCTTTTCCATTTCTAATATATCTTTTTTGAGATGGGATGACCAGGACTGCGTGCAGCATTCAAGGTGTGGACATATCATGGATTTATATAGTGGCATTATGTAATCTCTTATTTTCTATCCATTTCCTAATGGTTCCTAACATTGTTAGCTTTTTTGACTGCTGTTGCAAAAGTGGATACGTTCTCTGAAAGTGGATGTTTTCAGAGAACTATCCAGAATGATTCCAAGATCTTTCTTGAGTGGTAATAGCTAATTTAGACCCATCATATTTTGTATGTATAGTGGCAATTGTTTCCCAATTTATCAACATTGAATTTCTGCATTTATCAACATTGAATTTCATCTGCCATTTTGTTGTCCAGTCACCTAGTATTATGAGATCCCTTTGTAACTCTCAGCTAAGCCCAAAGCAGACTGCAATCTTGAGTAAGTTTTTTGTATCTGAAAACTTTGCCACCTCACTGTTTACCCCTTTTTTCAGATCATTTATGAATATGTTGAACAGCACTGGTCCCAGTACAGATCCCTTGTGCACTCTATTTACCTCTCTCCATTCTGAAAACTGGTCATTTATTCCTACTTTATTTTCTGTCTTTTTAACTGGTTACTGATCTATTGGAGGACCTTCCCTGTTATCCCATGGCTGCTTAGTGTACTTGTCAGAGGCTTTCTGATGATCCAAGTACACTATATCCACTGGATCATCCTTGTCCACATGTTTGGTGACCCACTCAAAGAATACTAATAGATTGGTGAGGCATGATTTCTCTTGACAAAAGCTGTGTTGACTTTTCCCCATCTAATCGTGTTCATCTGGGTATCTGATAATTCTGTTCTGTACTATAGTTTCAACCAACTTGCCTGGTACTGAAAGTAGGTTTACCAGCCTGCAATTGCTAAGATCACCTCTGGAGCCTCTTCTAAAAATTGGTGTCACATTAGCTATCTTCCAGTCGTCTGGTACAGAAGCTGATTTAAGTGATAGGTTACATACCATGGCTAGTAGTTCTGCAATTTCATATTTGAGTTCCTTCAGAACACTTACTTGAATACCATCTGGTCCTAGTGGCTTATTACTGTTAAATTTATCAGTTTGTTCCAAAACTACCTCTCGACACCTCATTCTGGGACAGTTCCTCAGATTTGTCACTTTAAAAAAATGGCTCCAGTGTGGGAATCTCCCTCACCGTTGTGTTTGGAATTTGAACATAGTGGTTGTGGTCAAGATCACCTGTATCTGTTTTTAATCTGACATCTGAGTAGAAATTAAAAGTGTATTTCATGCAAGTTTAGCTCCAGAACTGTATTAATTCTAGGATTTTTACTCACTTTTTTGTTTTTTATTGTTAGATATTTAGCTCCCATAGAATGGCAGCACTTCATCTACATTTTGGCATTCAAAATAGCAGCCTTTCTCAGCACTCTGCATGCACATAATCTGTTCCTTTCTCAGTAATTTATGTGCTGCTTTCTCTGTTACAGGGCATGCAGGAGTGTCTGCCAGCATGATGAAGAAGAGAACTTCTCACAAGTAAGCTATTTCTAAAACTTATTTTTATAGATTTCAACTGTTTGTACTTCCCAGTGTAGGGTTTGTTACCCAGAATTACCTTGTTAGAAACGTGTTTCTGTTCTTATTACTACTGTTCCAGCCTTTACTTTTTGTTCTAGGAACAGTGTGGAATTGTGTTCAGCTAATATATATCCACTGGCAGATATACACTGCTTTTGCTCACATGCTTGCTTTTTAAACTTATTGATGTTTGAATAGAACCATCACTTGAGAAACAAGATGTGAATAAAATACTATAACTTGCTTGAAGACTTTAGGGAGAGGAAGTGGCAAGGAAAAACTATAGTAACTTCATTGCCTAAGTGGTGCGTTGTGACTAGGTCAGTATAAAGCTGTTCTCATCAAGTATTTTTCCTGATGATTGCATCTGGAAAATAACTTCAGACATATAATAGATTTCTTATTACTACTTGTGTTTTAGTAATTTCATTTTAAATACATTTTTGTCATGGAGATTTCCCACACTTATTTTTTCAAAATGGGGTGATTGGAAATACTGCAACACTTTATAAGGATGCTTTATTTTTTGTTAGGGGTATCTTGTCACCCTCCACACTCTCATCGCTTCCAAAAAAGGAGAATTAATTTGTTGTTCACCTTGTGATTTTTTAAGAGGAAGTAGATGATGGAAAGAGCTAGTCTGAGGGAGGAGAAGGTATGATAGTCTGGACATGTTTGATCTCATTGTTTTTAACAGCTAAATAGGTTGAGTCTGGCTAGTTTTCTGATGGGACACTTCAAAGACAAAAACTTAGTGCAGGTGCATTGTGTGATTATTAAACATTTTTTCTAAGTGCAAAAACCGGTTTATTCTTTTTCAGTGTACACTCTTCTACGAAATAGTATGTGACAATCCAAGGTTGCTGGTCATCCATTAATAATTCCTTAAATATGTTCAAATGTGTTCCTCAGTGTTCCATCCAATGTTCAAACAGATAGAGGAATGGATCACAGAACTAAAAATTAGTAGTAGCTTGGGCATGACTCTTAGATTTTATATGCAAACAATGGACAACATACACTGTGTTATGGCTGTTTCCATGCAGCCTGACTCCCCCTTAATAGATGTTTCTGTCAGTTGGTATGCTTTCTAAGGGTGGTAGTTTTGGTAAGGCCATTCAGTGAGTCATTCTCTAAGCACCTTAGGGGCAGCCTCTCACCTTACAGGAGGATGGGTATTCGTCTTCTGATAGTGGGGATTCACTCTCTTACCTTTTAGGTGGTACCTTTCTATGACCCATATATGTTTGAGTCAGTTCAGACATGGGAAAATATAGGCATGTTAGTTCAAAGACCCTAATTGGTTACTCCTCCATCCTGGCTACTCTCTCATTTTATCCATATGGACAGACTGCTTGGCCTCGCTGGCCCCATGGCCATATCATAGAATCATAGAATATCAGGGTTGGAAGGGACCTTAGGAGGTCATCTAGTCCAACCCCCTGCTCAAAGCAGGACCAATCCCCAATTTTTGCCCCAGATCCCTAAATGGCCCCCTCAGGGATTGAACTCACAACCCTGGGTTTAGCAGGCCAATGCTCAAACCACTGAGCTATCCCTTCCCCCCCAAATCGAAATATTTCCCAGCTTCAGTTTCCAGGGTTAAATCTCGTTCACCCCCAGATCTGCCTATCATGCAAAAGCAATCACAGCAATCTAAGTATTGTTGAACCAACTCTTTTCTTCATCAGTTTCTGCATGAACATATATTTCAGCAACAAGTTTCTGAAACATTCCCAGAGCATAATCTATCTGTCTTCACAGAATGAGGCTGACTCCTCCTCAGGCATCTTCATTAGATGATTATAAGTCATTTCAAGAATTAGCCTGCAGAATGCCAGAAGCTTTGAAGAGATATCAGCTCAGACTATTCAAAAAAGAACACATTATTGGTAGGGCCCTACCAAATTCACGGTCCATTTTGGTCAATTTCATAGTCATAGGATTTTACAAATTGTAAATTTCATGATTCAGCTATTTAAACCTGAAATTTCACAGTGTTGTAATAGGTGTAGGGGTCCTGACCCAAAAATGAGTTGTAAGGGGGGTTGCAGTACTACTACCCTTACTTCTGCACTGCTGCCGGCGACAGCGCTGCCTTCAGAGCTGGGCAGCTGGAGAGTGGCAGCTGCTGGCCAGGAGCCCAGCTCTGAAGGCAGAGCCAGCACCAGCAGCAGCACAGAAGTAAGTATGGTATTGCCACCCTTACTTCTGCACTGCTTTCTGTAGAGCTGGGCCCTCAGTCAGCAGCCATCACTCTCCGGTCACCCAGCTATGAAGGTAGTGCAAACGGAAGAGTGGCACTACCACAGCTCCCCTGCAACTCCCTTTTGGGTAAGGACCCCCAATTTGAGAAACGCTGGTCTTCCCTGTGAAATCTGTATAGTATAGGGTAAAAGCACACAAAAGACCAGATTTCACAGGGGGAGGCCAAATTTCACGGTCCGTGACGCATTTTTCATGGCCGTGAATTTGGTGGGGCCCTAATTATTGGACACTTTTCATGTCTCTAGGAGAGAGGCTTGCCTTACTTGTAAATGAAGACCTATTAGAATTAGCCCAGGTTTTATGGCACACTCTGGAATCTATACCACCAACCTCTAGGAAATTTGAAAAAACGTATCAATTCCCTTTAACAGGCTTTAAATATTTCTATACAGGATGTCAGTTATGACTGCAGCACAAAAGAAATCGAAATATCAGTCCTTTAGAGTTATTCCAAAGGAGAAGATAGTAAGAAGATTGGGCTTTTTAGGAAACCATCAGCTAGCCTTCAACTTTGCATAGTGAATTATCAGGTTTTTTGGTCAGATTATTATCTTACTTGAATTAAAGTGGCTGAGTATCTTGATAAACTTCCATAAGACCTCAGAGAGGCATTTAAATCTTTTCTACATAGTTAATAGCTAAAAAGCCTCTCTACAAACTTCCATTTATGCTGCTTATACAGCATCAAGAGAGCACCAATTACTACGTTGTGTGTGTCATGGCTCCAGTTTTCTGGGTTGCCAAAGGAGGTTCAAACTATGCTGGAAGACCTCCCCTTTGGAGGGGTCTGGTTAGCTCTAAAACAGATGAGTTATTACATACATTGAAACTCTATGGTCATTAGGCATCTACACTTCGCAATATAAGGAAAAGCAGTCTCAATATCAAACTCAACAGAGTCTGTTACTATTTTTTTTAATCTATCAGAGAACATCAGGTTTCTCTAAGAAACAACAACGTATACATGGGTGGATACCTTCAGCAACTTCAAATGCTGCTAACGCTGCTCTAAGAAGTCATTTGATGAAGTCATCTTCAAGATCTTTATCCCTTCCCTACATCTTTTTGGGACCATTTCTGGAAATAATGCAAAGTATGGAACAGTATCACCAGCAACAGATGGGTACTGAAAATTAATTCAAATAGGTTACTCTAGTCAATTCTAAGGCATTCTTATCCACAAATCATCTTCCCCATCCCATTTCAGAGCTGTTGCCTCATGAAAATCTCCCTCAACAAGAGGCTTAGTCACTCTTGATTTTTGGAGCTATGGAGGAGGTTCCCCCCAATATCTGGGAAAAGGGTTCTATTCCTGATATTTTTCTAATCCTCCAAAAATCCAGAGGCTGACATCCAATATGAGACTAGAGAGATCTGAATTTCTTCAATGCCATTTCAAATTTCTAATGGTAATGCTGCCCTCCATACTTCCTTTCATAGATCTTCTAAATTGGTTTGCAGCTCTTGAGCTACAAAATGCATTTTCATCCATCCAGCACACAGGAAATACTTGTATTTTTTGTAGCAGGCAACACAGATTAGCATTCGAGTGTTGCCTTTTGAGTTGTCAGCCCCAAGAACTTTCATGAAATGTCTGGCTACGGTAGTGGCACATCTCAGAAAGAGAAATGCTGGTTTACCCCATATCTCAACAATTGATTGGTGAGAGGATCATTTCTAGAACAGGTGATAAACAGTGTTTGGTACCTCGTACATCTGCTCTCCAAACTGGGACTGAGAATGAATGTGAATTTAATCCCCGCACAGAAGACAGAATTTATTGGGCTTCTACTCAATGCTCGAACCTCCGTGGAATACCTGCCACAACCAGATTCAAGAACATGATAGAGTTGATCAATCAACTTCATAAAAATCCATGTACTACAAGAAGGATATGTCTCCAGATTTTAGGTACCATGGCTTCATGTACACTTGTGACCCTACTCACCAGACTGCAGTTTCATTGTGGCCAAGACTGTTTATGGATTGTCCATTTCCGTGCTGTTCACAAAATAGATATGGGGTGCGCATCTCTTAAGGAGTTGTGAACTCCCTCAGCTCATGGAAAGATCCACATCAGTTCTGCAGGGGAGTTCTGTTCACAGCACTTCACACAAGTCAGTAGTGACTGATTCTTCATTGTTGGGTTGGGGAACCCATCTCAACAACTTTTACAGTACAGGATCAGTGGTTTCAGAGGCATGCCTTCTGTTGCAGGGCTCCGATCTTGTCCCTGTGGGTCCTGCGCTTCTAGGCGGTTTATGCTAGCCTCAGAGGATGGTGAGAGAACTCCCACAGTCCCTGTTGCCCCTCTGGGCTTTTTTCTCAGAACAGTTTAGCCTCCTGTTCTGCCAGAGGCCTGTCTTCTCCTTGTAGTGGCAAGTTGGTGGGGGGAACCCAGGCCCGCCCTCTACTCTGGGGTCCAGCCCAGGGACCCTAATGGTAGCAGCTGTTGGCAGCCAACCTCTCACTGCCAGAGTTGCTACAATTCCCTGGGCCACTTCCCCACAGCTCTCCTGCTTCTCACTTCTTCACCCTTACCTTAGGGCTCCCTTACTGATGGCGCGAGCGTGTCCTCATTTACTCAGTCCTTCAATAGCAACAGCACTTCCTCTCCTCTGGCTCCCTGGCTCTCTTCTAGCCTGACTGGAGTGAGCCCTTTTATATGCTCAGAAGAGCCTTAATTAGGGTCAGGTGTTCACTTTACCTTAATGGCCTCACCTGACTCTTTGCAGGTTAATTAGAGTCAGTTGTTCTCATTAGCCTGGAGCAGTCCCTGCTCTGGTCAGTTAGGGAACAGAAAACTGTTAACCCAATGGCCAGTATATCTGGCTTCTACTATTCTGTTGTACCAAACTGGCCTGGGTCTATCACACTTCATACCAATATCCTTAAGCTCAGAGCAATAAAGCTTGCCTACATGACCTTTCTACCTCATATCAAAGATGAGTGTACAGGTAAGAATTGACAATACCAATTACATGATGTTTTATGTAAACAGTGAGGAACCAAACGAATGCTCTTGTGCAGGGAAGCAGTCCTTCTATGGAACTGGTGTATCTGGCACAACATAACACTAACTGCAGTGAATCTTCCAGACCTATACAACATGCTGGCAGGTAGAGCATCCAAGTAGGCATTTTTCTCAGAATAATGAATGGTTCATAAACAATTCAGTCATCAAGTCCATTTTCAATCAGATCTGTTTGCCACTGAACAGAACAAGAAATGCAAAGCATTTTATTCCAGGGAGGGACAAGAGTCTGGGCTCTCAGAGATATACCTTCATAATCCCTTGGACTCGAGGCCTATTATACACACACACTTATCTCCCAATTCCTCTGATCCCATATGTGTTAAGGAATTCAAAGAGGAGAAGGCCTCAGTCATCCTAATAGCTCTGGATTGGCCCACACAAGACTGTTTCACAGAAATCAGAAATTCTCGGTATTGCTAATATCACTTACTACTTCTACTAGACTTAATTACTCATTAACAGGGAAAACGTTTATCCATTTTTGTTGTCACTACACCTCATGTCATGGAAACTGTCTGGCTAACAGACTTGGAGAAGAATTGTTCTGATGATATATGCAACATATGGATTCAAAGTAGAAAGCAATCCACAAGGACAAATTATACTGCAAACTTGAAGCATTTTTCATCCTGGGCTTACCAGCATAATGTTTCTCCATAAGAGACATCAATTTCTCATCCTTCAATATCTATTATCCTTATAAACCTCTGGTTTGTTGTTAAGCTCGTTATGTGTTCGTTTGGCAGCTATCTCAGCACATCCCTCCCCCAATTCAAGACCATCCAGTTTTTTTTTCCTCATACTTGTTAAAGGTTGCGAAAGGTCTTTTTAGAGTTTTTCCTTCAATAAGACAACACCCTCCATCTTGGAATCATAATGGGCTTACTAGCCAGATGGAACCTCCATTGGCACCATTACACTAATGCTCGTTACTTCATTTGTCTATGAAGACTACATTCCTCATTGCAATTCTGTCCGCACCCACAGTCTGAGAATTGCAAGCAACCATTGCATTTTCATGTTGAAAGTTACACTCCGGCCATGCCCTTACTTTAGGAAGAAATTTATCTCTGACTTTAATTTAAATCAGTCCATTCACTTACCTGTTTTTCCCAAAGCCTCATTAATTCAATTGTGAGGCTGCATTACATACTGTAGATGTCCTCTGAGCTTTGCATGTTTGATTTTTTAATAATGATTTGAGATGTCAACCAGCTCAATTGGAATTATTTAATCAGAGGTCATTAGTCAAAGATTAATACAGCACTATGCAGAATACAAAAAAAGAAAGTATGCTTTACCATCTCCTGTAAATGGTGAAGACAGAGCAGCTTATTTCCCTTCTGTAACTAGCAGAATGATGGTAGTTTATTCACTCTCAAACTAACACCCCAACCTTTCCTTTATAAGATGTGAAACAAAGCAATTTCTTCGCAGGGAGGGAAAAGTTACTTTCCCCAAAACCATGTGTTTTTGTTTTTGATATTTCAATTTACCTAATTACTTATAGAATTTCTTTTGATAGCTCTGCTTACATGATTGATAAACTAAAGGGATTTCTATTCCAATTATTTTTGACTACCTGTTGAAACAAGTCTAATGAGTTAAAAACCTCTTTCAGTGGGTCATTTGATGATATTGGCACAGAAAATATTTGCGATAACAAATACCTCTTATCACAGAACATAATTGGATTATAAGAACCCTAAATCAATTAATCAGGCTGGTTTATTCTAACACACTTTTTTATAATAGAGATCCTTATTAGTTTCCAAGGGTTCCTTCCTGGACATATGGGCTATGTTAGCAAGGTAAGCGTAAAAATCAGGGTAAAAGATTACACATTCTATTAATGAATATATATTTCCTTTATCCGCCAAGGTTCAACTGAAGGTTAGAGAAATTTTAATAGGTAGAGGGCACTAAATTTATAGTTACACTGCATTAAAGGGAATTTGGTTAACATATAAAAATGTTATATATCTTATATTATATAACATATATATAAGACTTAATATCTAAGTCATTTTATTTGACTAGAACAAAACCATTCAGGCAGCCCCCCATGCTATTTATATCTATTGCCAAGAAATCCAAGGGTCAGGCAGCCTCAACTTGGAGAATATCTAAATGGGTGCCACACGTCATAAAGGTGTGTTATGAGGTGTCCAATGTAGAACTATGTGTGCTAATAGATTTTTTTCAGTTAGCATTCAGAAAGAATTAGGCTTATTCACCAAACAGTTAATCAAAAGATGTCTTAGCATGGGACTCCGTTGAAGTAAACTTATCGCACACAAAATCAGATTATTTTCATTGTGCAGGAACAAATTTCATATCACTGATTCCTTCCTAATGAAATATTGCTGACATTGTAGTGAATATATTTAGTAAGAAATGTTAACGAGAAATTTAGCAGAGACCTGTTATATCTCTTAAACACACACGTTTTGAAAATGTGCTTAACAAAAGTTGCTTATAGAAACAAAATACTGAACTTCATGTTTCTGATGTATTTAATTGGGAAAAGGTTTCAGTTATGTATGTGTTATAGTAACCTGTGATTCCAAGGTGGCATCCCAAAGCCTTTCTAGAAAATACTGCTAAAGACTTCATATAATTGTGACAGAAGTGAAATCTGAAAATAAAGAAAATACTGTTGAACTGCCCACCAAGAAGTTCTTCGTGGAGAATGCAAGGCTGGAGTGAGAGAAATTGTAGAGGAATTGCAGTTCCCAGTGAATGTATAGTTATAATTATATCTGATGGAACAGTACATATCCTACTTCAGCAACCTTATAGAATGAGGGAAGCATTCTATGAACAGTTTTTCCAGATCTCACTACTATCCGTCATTTCTTGGATCTCGGCCAAGCGCTGTTTGTTCTTAGTGCAGGTCCCTATTGATATTCACTGTGGGTGAGCATGTGCTCCATGCACCTCAGACAGGAAGATTTTTCAGTCGCAGTCCATGCCTGTGCTCTACATCTCCTTATGCTCTGAACCGAGTGTGTAAGGGGTGGCATGAATTGCCTGCCTTCTGGGTCTTCCTGGTTAGGGATCCTCACGAGCTGCCTGTACTATCTCAGGGAATTACACATTCCTTCTAAGTGTGAGAACTGCCATTCTTCCTCCATGAACTAGATAATCTTGTGAATTCTAGCTTTGCAGATATAATTGAGCTCTCCCAATCTGGAGATTGGGGCACAATCTGATCCTGGATGTTGAGCTCCCCAGTACATTGACTGGAACTACCAAGTAGTGCCCCTCCAGCACCGGCTCTCCCTAGCTCTGGATCCTTGATCAAATCTGAGGACTTCTCTAAACAGAGACATGAGGAGGGTATGGGTCCCCATAAGAAGCAGGATAAATAGCCTCATAAGTTCTTGAAGAAAACAACTGCTTCTCCCCTACTCTCCCATCTAGTCAGAGTCTACACCCAAGTAGGGGTGTTCTAGAGCTCACGGGAGCATGTATCTGCACTGACCATACCAAAAGCAAAGAGCACGCTGAAATATCGGCCTGACCCCCTGTAGCTCTTACCCATGCGTATGCTTACAACCATTCCTGAACCTTCTCAGAACAGAGACCAGAACAACCATTGCAAGCCAGGGTCCCTCCATCTGGCAGTATGGTTTTTGGATAGACAGAGATTAGCAAGATTGTGTTCAGAAGAGGTCCACACCATCCTTAACAGCAGGAAACCCTCTAAAATCATCCGTGATTAGACAATGGCATCACCATCCTTAACAGCAGGAAACCCTCTAAAATCATCAGTGATTAGACAATGGCATAGAGAGGACACTTACAAAGTTTACGGACGATATCAAGATGGGAGGGGTTGCAGGTACTTTGGAGGATAGGATTAAAATTTAAAATGTTCTGGACAAATGGTCAGAAGTAAATAGGATGAAATTCAATAAGGACAAATGCTAAGTACTCGGCTTAGGAAGGAACAATCAGTTGCACACACGTAAAATGGGAAATGACTGCCTAGGAAGGAGTACTGCAGAAAGAGATTTGGAGGTCAGAGTGGATCACAGGCTAAATATGTGTTACACTGCTAACACTGTTGCAAAAAAAGCAAACATCATTCTGGTGTGTATTAGCAGGAGTGTTATAAGCAAGACCTGAGAAGTAATTCTTCCTCTATACACTGGCTGATCAGGCCTCAACTGGAGTATTGTGTCCAGTTCTGGGTGCCCCATTTCAGGAAAGATGTGGAGAAATTGAAGAAAGGCCAGAGAAGAGCAACAAAAATAATTAAAGGTCTAGAAAACATGACCTCTGAGGGAAGATTAAAAAAATTGGGTTTGTTTAGTCTGAAAAAGATGTGTCCTTAAAGACATCTGGTCTATCTATTCATTCCTTGTGAGTATATTTAACAGCTATTAACTTCTTCCATCCTCTGGTGATGAGCTGTTCAGTTTTCACCCATCCTACAACTGTGAGATTCTTAAAGGGTATTAACAGAATCTTCCCACCTCCCCCATTATGAAAACCTACGTTTTTCTAGAACCTGAACCTAGTTCTCTCAGCCCACCATTCGAGCAGACCCCACATGGTGAACCCTTCCCTATACAGTGTTTCACAGAGAGAGTCCCCTTGAGATTCCATCTCAGGTTCATCCAAAGGTTCCCTCTGAATTTCACATGAATCAAAATTGCCTATTTTCTTCTCCAAACCCCACAGTAACAAGTATGTCCTTTACAAGTAGATGAGAACTCTGGAGACAAAGTCCTTTAGTAAGTTGCTGAGACTATTGGTTTCCATCACTGAGGGTACGTCTATACTACAGAATTAGGTCGAATTTATAGAAGTCGATATTTTAAAACCCGAATTTATGGAATCGATTGTGTGTGTCCCCACTAAAGAGCGTTAAGACCATGAGGTCGATTGACTGTGTCCACAGTAGCGGGGCTAGCATCGACTTTCGGAGCATTGCATTGCGGGTAGCTATCCCACAGTTCCCGCAGTCTCCGCCGCCCATTGGGATTCTGGGTTGCGATCCCAAAGCCTGATGGGGCAGAAAACATTGTCGCTGGTGGTTCTGGGTACATGTCATCCCTCCCTCCGTGAAAGCAATATTTTTCGCGCCTTTTTTCCGGGGTTTCCGTGTTTGCTACGGAAGCCTGCTCAGCTCACAATTACCGTATATCTCCAGCGTACGCCTGGACATTAGGTCTAGTGGGGATTCAGTCACACTATAATACGGGCAGAGGGATAGCTCAGCGTTCTGAGCGTTGGCCCGCTAAACCCGGGGTTGCGAGTTCAATCCTTGAGGGGGCCATTCCGCCTGAGGCTGGTAGTCGCGGGACTACACAGCAGGAGCGCCTTGCCTTCTAGCTGCAGATGGTGCAATATGCCATAAATGGTCGTGGTCGCGGGACCACACAGCAGAAGCTCCTTTCCTTCTCGCAGCAGATTGTACAATATGATTGGTATTCATGTGCTCCTGGCCGGCGGCCTATGGTGTGGCTGGCCGGGGGCGCTTGGACATAAATGGGAGTGACCAGAGTGACTCTGGTCATTCTCTTTTTTACGTTTTGTTTAAGGGAGATTCAGTACTGCCTGGAACACGGGCGGAGGGATAGCTCAGCGGTCTGAGCGTTGGCCCGCTAAACCCGGGGTTGCGAGTTCAATCCTTGAGGGGGCCAGGAGCTGATGATGGATATCAAGCATATTGTACCATCTGCTGCTAGAAGGGAAGGCGCCTCCTTGCTCACCGCATATTGTACCATCTGCAGCTAGAAGGAAATGAGCCTAACCCTTGCTCCCCCCTCCCTCCGTGAAAGCAACTGAGGGGGGAGCAAAAAATCCTTTTGATGGGACTCCATCATGGTCACCTCTGCTGATGAGATCTGCGCTCACCTGCAGCTCACCACGCTGGCCAAACAGGAAATGAAATTCAAAAGTTCGCGGGGCTTTTCCTGTCTACCTGGGCGGAGCATTGGAGCTCAGACTGCTGTCCAGAGCGGTCAAATGTTGCACTGTGGGATAGATCCAGGAGGCCAATACTGTCGAATTGCGTCCTCACTAGCCTACATCGATTCGGCAATATCGATTTAAGCGCTAATCCCCTCGTTGGGGGTGGAGTGGCGAGATCGATTTTAAGAGCCCTAGAAGTCGATGTTAAGGGCTTCGTCGTGTGGACGGGTGCACGGATCAATCGAAATAACGCTAATAAATTCGACCTAAACTCGTAGTGTAGACCAGGGCTGAGAGAATGAAAGGAGAAGCAGTCTCTTTGCAAAGACTCTATAAATGGACTTTGGACTGCATTGTCCTTGGCTATGGGATTATGAACGCCCCTTCGCTACAGAGTGTCAGGGCTCACCCATCCAGAGCACAAGCTACCTCAGTGCCTTCCCTGCAAAGAATTCACCTCAAAAATCTTTGGACTGGCACCTTGGGGCTCGAGTCACGTTTTTATTGGACATCAGGCCCTTGCTCAAGCGTCACCATCAGATGCCTACTTTTGTCCTGCGATCTGTGGCACAGCATATTTGCTTGCACCCTCCTCTTCCAGTGATTGCTGCTTGGGAGTCAACTACTGTGACTACCCATAGGGAACAGCGCTTGAAGAAGAAAGTAAGGTTACTTATTTTATAGTAACTGGAGTTCTCTGAGATGTGTGGTCCCTATGGGTATTGCACAACCCACCCTCCTTCCACTCTTCTCACATCCTCTCTTGATTCAGGGTAGAGTTAGGAACTGGAGAGGTGGTCAGACTGTGCAACCCTTTAATGCCCTTGATTTAGAGCACAAGGTGGTGTAAGATGCAGGTATGACTCAGTGGACCTTGCTACTGAAAAATCTTCCGGTCTCAGATGCCTGGGGCAAGAATACCATTAGGGACTATGCAGCTCAAGCTTCAGTTACTGTAAGGTAAGTAACCTTCCCTTCTGAGAGGCTGCTCGCTACTGCTGAGAATACTTTACGCTTTCCCAACTTTTTTCTGAGAATGGTATAGGTTGCTTTTTGTGACATTCAATTTCTAATTAATGCTGTGTAAGTATTTATACCAGGTTAAATGAAGTTGGCAAGGTTGCAGCAAACTGTATTTATTCTAAAACTGTACTAAAATTATCTCAAGTTATCATTTGAAAAAACAATGATTATCTTGCACTGTTCACATGGCTAAATTAATCAGATTATTAATTATGCAGATTATTGCAAGCTAAAATAAATATATGAAATAATTTAAATACGTTTATTTCTATCTCTTTAAAATTGCTACAATATACTGGTAACCATATAGTTCCTACATAGATGCTATAAATTGTCACTTAACTTGTTTTAATGAATTACAAAAATAAGACTTTTAACTGTTAAATACTGCTAGTTACAGTTTGGTACTCTGTCAGATAGCAAAAGTAAGATCTCTCACAATCATAACTGATGAAGACTTGGAAATATTAACCAGTGGCAAGTGGTTTGTGCTTGCAATTATTTGTTTTTGGTGGCAGGTTCCATAAAGAAAGAATAAACCACTGAAGAGAGAGAGAGGGGAGCAGAAGTGGATTGCTAGTCCTCACTGCTCACTCTTAAGGAGAATCTTCCGTACTGCTCCTTCCTTGCATCTGACCCTAGTGGTGGTGTACTGAAAAGGAACATCGAAAGAGTGCTGCTTTTCTTGGCATGCTACACCCATGTTTGATGAGCACTTCTCAAGCGATGCTGCACTTACTGATAGTTTGAAAAGTTACTTGAACTCCAGCGTAGGCATGGAGAACAGAGAAAATACATAAACACTACTACAAAAACAGCTGTTGACCAACAAATGCTCATGGCTGCTTCTTATCCTGCTTGCAGGTGTGAGAGGCATCCTTCATATTGGCCTCTGATTAGTTAAGCATCTGACAAATATTGATACCTTGTTAATAGGAGATATAGGCATGGCTCTAATTAAACTTTCCTTTTGATGACTGAACTGAACTTTTAAAACAGGTGAGTAGTGCTTTCAGGAGGTTAAATTGGCAAGACATTCTGACGTTTCAAAAAATGTCAGTCCAAATCCGAGCAAAAATCTGAAAGTTCAAAATTTCCCACAAATTGAAAGTTCAGAAAAATTTCAGTTCCTCACAGTTTTGATTCAGGAAATGTTTAAACTTTTTTATATTATATTTTATATGTAGGATCATGGAACTGTAGGGCTGGAAGGGATCTAGAAAGGTCACCCAAATCTGCTCCCCATGCTGAGGTGGACCAAGTATACCTAAACCATCCTAGACGTGTCATACAGAATATAATATTGTATTTTTTAAAGTAGAAAATAAATTGTTTCGGCCAACACTATTGTGAAATGAAACTTTTGGATCTTTTTCTGTCAATTTTGTTAAAATTAACAAGTTCCTACAACACACTTATTTTGATAAAATTGCATTTTTGCTGAAAATCTGTTGGGGCAAAAATTTGACCAGCTTGGTTAGTTTCAAATTATTTGGCAGCATAGCAACTGATCACAGGACGGTAGTTTTTTCTTTTCAGCATTGTAGTAGTGTGTTTCCTAGATAATTTAAGGCAATTAGTACAGTAATTTGGCCTATAGGTGCACCATAACACAAGCTGCATTAGAACTTGTCCAACATTGTTAAATAAACATAAAGGTATTAAATAAAAAAATAAGGAATACTTGCATATTAAAATAAAACATTGAACTACATTGGGTTATAAATAGAATAAAAAACATTTTTCTGCACACTAGCTTAATCCTGTTTGTATCTATATACAGAAAGCATCGAAACAACGTGGGACCTAGCAAACCCATTTCTCAACCCCGAAGAAATATTGTAGGGTGCAGAATACAGCATGGATGGAAAGAAGGGAGTGGACCTGTAACACAATGGAAGGGGACAGTTCTTGATCAAGTTCCTGTAAATCCTTCTCTCTACCTTATTAAATATGATGGATTTGATTGCGTCTATGGACTAGAACTGCACAAAGATGAAAGAGTGTCAGCGCTTGAAGTCCTTCCAGACAGAGTTGGTAAGTGTTTTTTTTGATGCATGTGTTATATATTGCATGTTCTGGACAGGATGCTGGATGGAGCTGCTGGATTGCATTTTGTCAAATCTGTGGACTTTTATTAGTAAATGTTCTCCTTATTTTGGAGTGAGGAGGGAATTTTACTCACAAATTAAATAACTTATTTTATATTACATTGAGTGCTATAGAAGTTCAGTACTGTAAATTGTCATCTAATTGGCATGCTTATACATGATATAATGTTGATCAACCTTATCCACAGCCAAGATTTCTCTCTAAAAAGCTTATATAGTGCTTAGACTATTTCTGTTAAATGTTAATTTGATGCTGAGTGAGAGTTCACATTTTACAGTTCAATTTCATGAGAATTTTCTTTGCTGTACTCCATATTCTGTTGTCCTGTATTAAGTGTTTCTCATATGCCTTTCCTGAGAAGTAATAAAAATAAAGTGAAATATCTTTAAAAATGAAATATTGAATTAATGTGTTTGTTTTCAGTGGCTCGGTCTGAATTTTTAAAACCTGTAGGATGTCTGAAACACTTATTAAAGTTCTGAATTCACGCCGATTGTCACTGACTCTCAGACTAGATCAGCTTTTTTATTGGCTGCAAGGAGTTAGCAGTGTTTCAAGAAGAAAAGAATTCAGTGACAGTAGAAAACTCTAAAGGCTATTTTATGATCAGTCCTCACCCCTTTTGCTAAAAGTTTATTTTTAATAGAAACAAAGACGTGGTATCTGCTCTGTAACCCGCAATCTGTTTTCCCTAGTGTTTCTACTTATACTTTTCTGTAGTGTGAGTGGAGTGAGTTAGGGCTTGTCTACACACACAAATTAACCTGGAATACAGTAGGGTGTGAATTTAAAGTGGATTAATTTCCTGACTACTTCCATGTGTGGATGCTCTTGTTCCAGAATAAGTGTGTCCACACATGGAATTTAATCAGGAATAGCTATTCTGGAATAATTGACAATGTAGACAAGCCCTTAGTTAATAACCATAGCTAGAATTCCACATTTTTGTAATCTGGATATACCCAGAAAATAAAAATATATCCACCAGTTAATTCATATAATTATTTTGTCTATTTTGTAAAGAAAACAATTTGAATGAAGCTCTTTTTATGATTTCTATGGAAGATGTAGTATGCAGGCTTCCGAGTGGTCCTGAATTTTATACAATATTGTGTACGTATTTCAGCTTCATCTCGAATCAGTGATGCTCACCTGGCAGACACAATGATTGGCAAAGCTGTGGAACATATGTTTGAAACAGAGGATGGCTCAAAAGATGAGTGGAGGGGGATGGTCTTGGCTCGAGCTCCTATAATGAACACGTGGTTTTATATTACTTATGAGAAGGATCCTGTCTTGTACATGTATCAGCTCTTAGATGACTATAAAGAAGGTGACCTCCGCATTATGCCTGATTCCAGTAAGTACGCCAGTACGTTTTTTTTCTTCTAAACTAAAATGACAGCTCACTTTCCATAGACATTGGGTTGGTTTATTTATTGAAATGAAAGAGCTGACGTACTGTAAGAACTGCAAAAGATTCATGTGATCTTAATATTAGGGATGACTCCTAAATGATGATAATTTGAAACAAAGATAAAATGGTTATTGTATTAGTTTATACTAACACCATCCACTTTTTCCATGTGTATAGGTATTCTCCCCCCAAAATATTGGTTTAATCATAGCATAATTTTGATGGGAAAGCAAAGTTAGGCTTTTTTTGTTCCATTGTGTTACCTTTTAACTAAATATAACATCACAAGGGCGAAAGTGAAACTAGATGAATTCATGTACACTAAATAAACATTGTGTGTGTGTTTGGGGAAGGCGGGGGAGAAGAAATAAAAGTGTTCATTTTAAAATGAAACAATGCGTGTAGGAAAACACTTTAGTCCTTGACAGTCGCTGTATGTCTGGTTTAGATACACAAGTATAACAAAGGAGTTTGGAATTTCTTTCAAACAATTTTGCACAAATTAGAATAATTGTCACCAAATTAAACACTGTTTTCTTAAATGATTATATCAGGACATGGGAATTTTGAGTGATAACTCTTAAAGGCTTTTGGTACGTGTGTTTGTGAGTCAGTCGCGCTATAGCAAAGATGGTAAGGGGAAAACTATGTGTGTACACATGTGCCATTCAAACATTACAATGCACAATGAAATGAACATAACAAACACACATAGTGAAGGTTTTTCCCTAAATTTAATTCTCAGCCCTGTAACTGTAGATAGGAACAACCAGTTTGTTTGCAAGTTGGTATGATAAAAAGAATATAATAGAATTATTTTAGAAATGTTTAAAGACTTGAATGTTAGTTCATTAAAAATTACCCATGTCTTAATATTATTCCTGTTTTGATTAAATTTCACTTTACACTGCCCCCCAAACTTTGTGCTCAGTGTGTTGCAGATTTCGTATTGACCATGTCTGTTATAGGAGTTATTTAAGGGGAGGCTGGAGGTTTTGAGAGACGGGTTTTTGAAATCCAGGAAGGTAGAGGGGTGATTGTGTGTCTTGGATTTTTTATTTTTTTTTTAAATTCAGGTGGCAGTTGAAGCTTTTGGTACTAGGGAGAAGGGGGGCTGCATCTCTTGTCTACCTCTTGGCCAGGAATAGAGGTTACTTTGTATAAACTATGGGGGGAAAGAGGTTGTCTCCCTCACTTCACTGTAGCATATATACCCCTACATCCAGCTATAATTATTAAACACATTAGCTCAGCGTTTCTGCTAAAATGATCAGCAGTGAAGCTATTAGTTTGATGGGTTTTTTTCTTTTCCCCCCTTTGGCTGCGCAGTGGATTTGGCGAGGGGAAGAAGTATCAGATGGGTACTAGAAGATTTCTCTTACATTAACTGAAGGAGAGAAGTGCTGAATCTTTAAAAATGAGGCAGAGGAAAAACAAAAAACACTGTTTTAAATAGTCTGAATAAAAATCCTATTACCCCCACCTTCAGTGAATGAGGTTCTTGGTTCTTGTGCGGTCATATTGTGCTTGTGCTGTTATAGTAATAGTAGATCTCCAGGTATTCACAGTATCTTTCAGGGTAGAAAATATTGAATTGCAAATATAGAAAACTCCTTTAAAAAAAAATTTTTTTTTTTCAAGAGTGGACCCCTTTACCCTTCTACCTAGGTGAATGAATTGTGACAGATGCTTTGGCTTTATAATGGGTTATTCATTTGGTTGTTGGAGTCCTTGATGGATGAAGCTTTCTGTACACATTATTGCTGGAAGCCATTCATTGGGTTCTTAACCTATGTGGTACAGTTATTAGTAGACAATATCACACCAGTGTCATTTGTACCTGAACAACCAGGATATACTCATGGTTACAGCCTATGTTGTGATTTAATGGCTGTTTGGAGTGATATGCTAATTATCAGATCAACCCAGCTTCTCCATATGACAGTGGGGAAAAAACTTGTGTGCCACCAGCATGAATCACAGAAGATGGAAGCTGTAATTGTACCTGTTCCTAAATAAGTCAGTGGTACAAACTCTGTTTCAGAAATGGGGTCATGAATCAATAAATCTGTGTTCTACCAAAAGCAATTTAAAATGTCCCTGGTCTTTTTCTTTTTAAGAGCAGGAAAGTTTCCCAGCTCTGACAAATGGCTTTTTATTGGACTGGAGACATGGTTTTATGTCTTCCCTTCCCTCCCTCCTCTACACCTCACGTCCCACCCCATCTCATAGCTGAGGAGACAAGGTGTACATACTTTTCATAGTTACAGATTGAGTTAATGAGTTCTGATACTCTGATCTCCTGGGCTTGATGTTGAAGTCTCTCTCGTACTTGTCACTGTGTTTCCAGACACACTACCAGGAACAGTCAGTCCTCCCTAGGGTTTGGAAACCTTTCATCTAGTGTCCTGGATTGTGCTCTTGATTACAGAAATTCAGTGTTCCAAGGATGTATGTGTGGGCTTGAAACTTAGCACTTAAATTGATGGAGCTTCTATTAAAACCTTTGGAAGAGTGCTTTACCACCTGTCCATAAGACAACCTTTTTCTTTTCTATTACATCTGCAACTAGAGTAATTGAACTGTAGGCTTTTATGGCTGACCTTTCTTTACTGTATTCCATGAGGAAGAGATTACTTTGGGGTTTTGTTTTGTTTTTGTCCTGACACTAAATTTTTCCCAAACGAAGTCTGATTCAGAAGGAATTCTGAAACTACACCAGTTTTCTTTTTTTTTTTTTTTTTTTTTTTTTTTAAGCCACACTGTCTAACAAAGGAGGCTAAGTTAAATAAACTTTATGTAAAGTTTAGGATAAAACCCTGAGAAAATAACTCAAGTTTCTTGCAAAGTTAGCATCCACAGCTTCGACTTTGTCCTATAAACAATAAATAACCTCATTGTAAATCGTTAACACTCCTAATAGTTTATAGTTTAAGCAGTTTTAACAGTTCTAGCATTAGATTAGTCTATATGGGGGGGTAACCCCCGTACCTCATTTGGGTACTGGACTGTGCCCAGGAACCTGGGCTTCGAACTCTGCTTCCTGCCCGCAATCCTTCTTGGTCAGTGAAGACCACTAATGTTATCTGTACTGCTTTGAAGAAGCTAATATCGTGGTGAGGTGCAGTATCTGCCAATCATTCCCCAGCCCTATCCGAGAAGGGTAAGAACTTCGTCTCCGCAAATATGTTATGGAGAAGGTCATGAGGCTCCAGTCAGACCTAGGCTGGGGGAACCCTCCCTGTACATCAGCCTGATTCAACAAGGAGTGCGCCTCCTGCTGCAAAGTCTGATGTGGGAGAGAGACTACCCCCATAGACCCTATGCCGAGGCCTTTTCAGGAAGCTAGAAAGCATTTTCATAAGCATGAGACTATCTTCCTGAAAGTTCATTTCAAAGACGTCGGATGCAACTGTAAGCAAACCTACCAGCTCAGCCCATGAGGACTTAGGACATACTAAGTCCCAGAGGCAAAAGAAGAAAGCTTATAAGCATTGGGTTCCATTGGTTCCGGACCGTGTCCTGTTGGTACCATCATTCCCAGCGCTCCCAAACAGTTGGTACTAATAAAGCCCGATCACTGCTGGATATCATCCTCCTAGCTGGCTCTGATGGTCCAGAAAAGCAGAGTCCCCCTTATACCACAGAGGTCCAAATCTGTTGCCACCCCCAGGATATCTTCTCTTTTCTGGATTCAGAATCCCTTCCTCTATCGGGACCCTCAATTTCCAGGAGATATCTCCTCTGAGAGAACCCACTGCAGGACAGAGCTTATCAACTCCCATTCCCACCAGATGCAGAATACGTTTCCCCTCCAACGGCACCACCTCTGGAATCGGAATTAGCCTTCTCCTCAGAAGATTAGGAACCATCTGATGAACTGCTCTTCCCTTACCAATACTTATCCTCCACTACCCGAAAGACCCACACAAGCTCAAGAACAACCTCCGCCTCATCGGACTTAGAGCCGTTGGTACCCCATGCCACAGGGGCCCCTGTAACCACTTACTGACCCCTCCTGCTGGCCATATTGGGGGCCTCAGGACCAGTACCACCCTGCAGAGTTGATCCAATTTACTAGGGAGTCACCCCTTGCCTCTTCTCTAAGGGAATGCTCTGATATGGGGTTCTGGAACAATTTGTATAGTGGGGGTGCTGAGAGCCATTGAATCAAACTGTAACCTTGTATATGATAGAAACCATTTCAGGCCAGGGAGTGCAGCATCACCCCCTGCACTCCTAGTTTAGCACCTATTTGCTCCGATCTACTTCTGGATCTGACAGAAGAGGAGGAATACTATGTGCTGGTTTCACCAGAACCAGCAAGACTGCCATCATCATCCCCAGATGAAACTGTGGCTTCTACATCTCCATACATACATACATACATACATTCTCTCCCTCTCCCTTTCTCTCTCCAATGACTTCAGGAAGAGGACTTTCCAGGACCTTCTCTGCAGAATCGCTGGAGAGCTTCATGTTCCCCTTGAGGAGATCCAGGATTCCGAGGGCAAACTCTTAATCATGCTCCACCTCTCCAGACCCAAGAGAATAGCTCTCTCTGTTAACAAAACTACACCGGAGCAAGCTAGCACAGTTTGGCCACTTCTGCTACCTGTGCTCCTACCCTCAAAGGGGCAGAGAAGCATTGTTATGTGCCGGCTAAGATTGCAGAATTTTTGTTGTCTCACCCAGCCCCTTATTCATTGTTTGTCCATGCCATTTCTGAAAGGACCAGACAGCAACATGCCAAGTCTCTTCCCAGTAGATCCTGGTGTTTATCCTCCTTGTCCACAGGAGTAAAGTTCTTCTTATCATCCAGCCTCCAGTTCAGAATAGCCAATTACCAGGCATTGCTGGCTAAATACGATTCCCTGAACTATGGCAAGTTTGTGAAGTTTTACTGACAGCTCATTTCCTAGCTCTGATGGATGAAAGCAAACTGATAGCCAGGACCACCCCCCAATTTGCAGTCATTGCCACTGATACCTCTTCTAGAGTTATGGCAACTGCTGTTGACATGTGCAGGGAATCATGGCTCCTTGCATCAGTTCCTTATAAGTCCACTTGGCAGCAATCAGTACATACCTTCACCTTCTCAAGACTACTGAGGTTTCGCACACCCACTGACTAATAGATTCTGGAAAGGCTTAGGCTTTGGCTACACTGGCGCTTTACAGCGCTGCAACTAACTCGCTCAGGGGTGTGAAAAAACACCCCCCTGACTGCAGCAAGTTACAGCGCTGTAAAGCGCCAGTGTAAACAGTGCCCCAGCACTGGGGCTCCTAGCGCTGTAAGCTATTCCCCTTGGAGAGGTGGAGGACCTGCAGCGCTGGGAGAGCTCTCTCCCAGCGCTGGTGCGCGATCACACTTGCACTTCAAAGCGCTGCTGCGGCAGCACTTTGAAGTTTCAAGTGTAGCCAAGCCTTTAGTAAGAACCTTCCCGCCTACTCAGAGGCTTGCACCCCAGTGGAACCTGAATCTTGTTCTCTCAGTGCTAACAAGACTCCCCTTTGAGCCTTTAGCTACTTGCTCCATGTCCTTCCTTTCCATGAATGTAGCCTTACTTGTAGCCATCACATCAGCAAGAAATGTTGGGAAATTTGGAGCAGTGATGGCTGACCCTCCATACACTGTATTCCATAAGGATAAGGTTTCTTTACATCTACACCCCAAATTCATCCCTAAAGTAGTTTTGGAGTTTCACCTTAACCAATCCATTCACTTACCTGTGTTCTTCCCAAAACCACACGCTTCCGCAGATTCCACTCCCTCCATGTTCAGTGAGTCTTGACTTTCTACTTGCTGAGAACAAAACCAATCAGGAAATCCTTGTGACTATTTGTCTCCATATCAACAACAGTCAGAGGGCAGGCCACCTCCACCCAGAGAATCTCCAGATGGCTATCTGGCTGCATTCTACTCTATCAGCTCTCAAACCCCTCCCCTTTCATGCTGGGGCTAAGAGCTCATTCC
Source organism: Macrochelys suwanniensis (assembly GCA_033296515.1). Lineage (NCBI taxonomy): Eukaryota > Metazoa > Chordata > Testudines > Chelydridae > Macrochelys > Macrochelys suwanniensis. The sequence continues at coordinate 48,933,249 of CM065780.1, forward strand.
ACCAGAGAGGTACCCTCCTGGACACTTGTAAAGCAGTTATGTGGAGTTCCATTCACCCATTTGCAAGACATTATTCCCTGGTGCAGGATTGTTCTGCTGATGCCTCCTGTGGGAAAACGGTAGTCTGCTCAGCCCTACCGGCCACATCCTCGCACCTTCCTCCTGTTAAGATACTATTTTTAAATCACCCACAGTGGACTACAATAGGGACTATCGCTCAAATAAGAAAAGGAGGTGACTTTACCTGTAACTGGAGGTTCTTAAGATGTGTGGTCCCTATCTGTATTCCACTTCCCACCCTCGTTCCCCTCTGCTTCAGATCTTATCTCTGACTCACGGTAGAGAAGGAACTGTAGAGATGAGCCAGGGCACATACACCGACACTACTTTCAAACTCTCTGGCTCCAGACACATGGTGTCTGTGTGTAACCCACAGTGGAATAGAGACAGGGACCACACATCTCAAAGAACGTCCTCATTTGTTACTTTGCTTTATGTGCATGTGACTACATAGGAGCTAATAGATACAGGAAGTCTAGGAGGCTAGTATAAGATTTCAGTTTCTTAAAATTCTCGTTGCAGTGTTACCTAAGTAAATGTTTTCCTGTAATTGTAAACTGTGGAACTGATGAACTCTGTTTTGACTGAATACACTCAACTTTTAAAATATTATTCTCAAACATTGTAATTCGTCTCTTCTCACCACTCCTGATATTTTTATACATTCTGAAGATGTCTTTGCAGTTGTTACATGGATTGAAAAACCTTAAATTCCTAACTAAACACATCATATTTTTGTGTTATAGATGATTCGCCTCCAGCAGAACGGGAACCAGGTGAAGTTGTGGACAGCCTGGTAGGCAAACAAGTGGAATATGCCAAAGAAGATGGCTCTAAAAGAACTGGCATGGTCATTCATCAAGTTGAAGCCAAACCTTCTGTCTATTTCATCAAGTTTGATGATGATTTCCATATTTATGTCTATGATTTGGTGAAAACATCTTAGACATCATCGTGAACTTTTGCCAAACTTGTGGAACTATTAAATGTAAAATTTGTAGACACAAAGACTTGACTGCTTTCCAGTTTAATGAAAGCTTAAATGTCCCTGCGAACCCACAATCTCTGCCAACAAAACTGTTTTGTTCTGAATAATACAAACAAATTTGTGTGAACATGACACATTTTGTGTAAGGGAACTCCTTTTCTTGAAGGAAGTCACTATATTTTTGGGGAGAGGGAGTTAAAGTAAACAGCTGCAAATTCAAGCTGTGTAAAGTTGATCTAGTATTGTAATCATTAATCTAAAAAATTTTTCATAGCCTTTAACTTTTTCTTCAACCTCGCACTCACCTGTTCAACTGCCACATGCAAGTGTAGTTTGATATTTTCAATATTGCCTTCTTATGTAACATTAAATTTAATTTCTTGGCTACTGGCAGTCCTTGTTTTCAGGGTTGGGGTTGAGATGATTTCAAAAAAAGTAAATGGTTGGTTTGTGCAGTGTTAAGGAGTGCCTAACCCAAGTAACATCAATTTACTGTGTTTCTACCCCTTATTTCAAAGTAGCTTTTAAAAAAATAGCAGTACATGGGAATATTTGTGCATCTCAGTAGACACAAGACAGTACAGCATAAAATGTTTGACTTGCATCTTTCAGTGAAAAGGGTTTAAACTGTAAAAGGTTTAATCATCTATATAAATTGTTGATTAGAAAATGCAGGTTAATGGCCCACATTTACAAGTTGTAGGAACCAGTAAAACTACACACAAGGCTGCCTTCAATTCTAAATGTTGTATTTTTGTTATATACACTTCTTAACAAACCCAAGTGCTTGGTGCCACAACAGTCATAACATTATATGTTACTTCAGAAAGATCTTTAGACTACACATTGGCAATCAGTAGTCTCTCATTTAATATCAAAATTAGCAACCTGGATGTTTGTGTGTGGACTTTAAAGCCTAATAGTTTATCTGTTACATGTAAAGACAAAAACCTCATGAAAGAACAGTCCTCTTACATTAAAGACTTATTTTAGAGAAGGAGAAGCATTTGTTGCCTTCTGCTCAGTCTGCTGCATTCCTTTTTTTTTTTTTTATTTTCCCCCGAGAAAACATCTTTCTTAGCTCTTCTTTCTGGCTTTTCTACGAGTGTCCGGACAAATCATCTACAGCTTAAACCTGTTGTCGCCTTTTGTGGTGTACGTTGTACTCGCTTTGAGGTATGCTGTTGCGTGAATTTCATTCAATGAACACTAGAGTTCTGCATGCCAGTGGTGTACTAACTAATGAAAGCTATAGGCAGCCTCAGAGGTTTGGTCATCTGCATTAGATTGTGGATGTAAATAGCAGCCCACAGCAGAAGAATCCTTTCACAGTTTTAATCTTGCAAGATAGTTGTAAACCAAGGTAGTTTTTTTAAATGTGGCAGTTTTAAAAAGTAATCAGAATTGCAAAAATGGTCAGTTCAGCAACAAAATTGTCATGTCACATTAAGGCAGAGCGTTGCAAGTTTGAAAGCACTGCTTCACAGAAGGCTAGTATGTGAAGCCAGTTACCACTGTTGAGGGGAGGAACACCCAGATACCCAACCTTACACAGAAGGCTAGAAAAAGGTGCTGTTAATCAGAGATCTGAGGCCTAGATGACCTCTACTATGGATGTTCTTGGCATTGAAGATTCAGTGGTTTAAGCCCCTTTCTATCCATTTTTGCCTGACTTCATATTTTAGCCTTAAGGCTTGTGCCTCATTATGCTGTTGAATGGTAACAAATACTCACCATATAAATACAGTACCTTAATTCTTTGTCCATTGCTACTATTGCATTATGTCCAGTATTTCATCATGGGCAACCAAAGGCAGGCTATTGTCTTTCAGTGAATAGCTTCTCAATGCAGTCCTGAAGTACTAAGTACCTGAATCATAAATGTTCCTTGTGTTTTTGAACAAAGTGAGCAGATTTGCAACACAGTGTTTTCATCCTGCAGATCTGTTATGTGTTTTCTATTGACTCTTAAGAGTCCTGCATGTAAATCTCAAAGCTGAGCCTGGCTCCATGAGCCCAAGTTGATATTTGTGGCACAAGAATGAGTGAGAGTATTGATTATACACAGGATACGTGCATAACGTAGTACAGTGAATTTTGGGCTATACATCTGAGGAAAACAAGGTTTGTTTTGAAATATTTGAAGTTTAGGTCTACTGAAACATTTTTAGCATTAAAGGCTTGCATTTGTGGGTTTTCTGCAAGCCACTTTAATATACCACATAATCTGCCAATTAGTGGAGTATAATCTGTACATTTTCATGGCCTTTTAAGTGTCCCCTGATGTCTGTTGCTTTGTTGGTTTTTTGTTTTGTTTTTTTGGGTTGGGTTTTTTTTTGTTTTTGTTTTTGTTTTTTGTGTTTTTTTTGGGATAGCTTAAACCACCTTTTTTGAGGCTTGAGACTAATTCCACTTCCTGCCCTTCTGCTTTGGGCTTTGTTTTAGGCTCACGTTTCAGATCTGCATGCAGTGCTTGCGTTACCCTGGTAACTAAATGTTGGTTCCTTGTTCTAGGGGTTCAACATTACTTTCCAAAATTATCATGGAGCTTGTCACAGCACAAGCCAGGATCTGTGTATAAAAGTTATTGGCCTTTCTCATTTACCTGCTGTAGTATTGTTGTATATTGTGTGTGCGTGTGTGTGTGTATGATGTCAGGCTGCCATGTAAAATTTTAAAAAGAAAAAAAAATCTTAAATGCAGACCATCCTTTTTTGCATGCTTAGAAGGTAGAATGTTCAATGTAACAAACTAAAGTTGCATGTTAAAATGTTTAGGTTTTTTGTTTTTGTTTTGTTTAATTTTGTGTTCAGTTTTTGTGAATTTGCTTATTGTGCTGTTTTAATGGTTGTTAGTAGGACTAAATGCACCGGTGAGGCGAGCATAGTGCCAACAGAAGGTAATTTTCCAGTTGTATGTGTCACAGCATTTGAAGGGACCATGTATTCTGTTCACTAGTAACTAAAATCACAGTTGAATCTAAAACACCACACTTTTTCTTTTTTTTTTTTTCTTTTGAGTGCCAAACCCTAAATTAAGTTGGAGTAGAATACATAAAGACCCAAGTACATTGGGGAAAACCCTTTTAAACTTCATAAATTGCAATACTTTTTTAATTGATTCATTTTAAAACTGAAGGTTTCTTCGAGGACAGCAGCAATTATAATCAATTCAGGGAAGGAGAATTATAGCTAAAACAGTTTCTGGTTCCTTTAAAATGCTGTGCTTTTTGTATTTTACATCATTAGTGCAATTTGGATGGTTCTTGGTATGTGTATAGTTCAAAGGTCTTCGTGTTCACATTTTAAAATTAGGTAATGACTTCATCTTTAGAGCTTGGTTTCATTATTTTTATTTTATTTTGAACAATGTAGACAGTTCCCTGTTCTCTGCATTTAGAAGTATAAACACTTTAAATCTGTTACTTAATTCTGTAAGTAATTTTTATAATTATGATGTAACTCTATCCTTAAAACATTTAAAATAAACCCTTTATGTGCAACTTATGACTGTAAATTTTGTTCTCACGAGCAAAATGTAGTGGTGTGTTCTAAAATTGTGAAGAAGCAGTTTCTTCAGTTTTATAATTAAAAAAGGACTTACTATTTTAACATTGAGCCATTGATGCTGGTATAATAATTTGCCATTTGAAACATCTTTGCTTGCTAAACAAATCTTTACTCTCTCTCTTGCCAAATAGGTATGAATGTTGATAAGATGGCATTTAAAGTGGATGAAATCTGATTGAGGTGAAGCATTGTGCTTAAATTTACTTTAACAAGCAACAAAAAAATTGTGTAAGGGAATTCTGCACATGCGTGAAGGAGCCTGTAAATTAATGTATTTTTCAGTGCACATTATAGTTTGCACTCTTAAAAGCAGTGACTCAGAAATTGTGAACATTTGTGCATTTGTCAATATGTAGACACTTACTTCTATGCCTGCTTAGAATCAACATTCATAATTAAATAACAAAGTAAAACTTGAATTTTTATTTCACTCACAACAACACAAAAAAGACTGAAAATTGGAGGTTTGAAACTGCTTCAGTTATAGGCATAATATGTTTCACCTCAGCTTTATGAAGATGGGTAAGTATTATTTCCACTGTATACGTGAAGACAATATTTTTAAAAAATAGGGTGCCTAAAGGTAAGCTCGTAAGCCCATCTTTAGACACCTAAAATAAGTGGTCTGATGTTTTTCAAATGTTCTGAGCATATAGGAACGCCTTTTGAAGTCAGTGAAAGCTATTGGGTACTCAGCGCTTTGGGCATCCAAATATGTGGTTTGATTTTCAAAAGGAAATCATATCAAGCTGAGAAAATCTTAAGAGGCCAGCCCAAGGTCACATAGCAAATTAGCTGCAGCACTGGGAATTGAACCCAGATCCTTCTGATTCCGTCCTGTGCTCTATTGACTGGATTATGCTGCATGAGAAATAAATCTGAGTGAAAGTTACTTTAAGTAATTGACTTATTTTAATGTTTACTATCTGTTCCATTGCAACCAGTTCAAACCCCTGGATTATATTTATAACCAGGCAGCCAGTTACAGGACTAAAATACAGTGTCTTTGATGCTCTATACCAGGGGTGCCAAAGGCGGCACGCGAGCTGATTTTCAGTGGCACTCACGCTACCTGGGTCCTGGCCACTGGTCTGGGGGGCTTTCTATTTTAATTTAATTTTAAGTGAAGCTTCTTAAACATTTTAAAAACCTTATTTACTTTACATACAACAATAGTTTAGTTATATATTAAAGACTTATAGAAAGAGACCTAAAAACAAAATGTATTCCTGGCACGTGAAACCTTAAATTAGAGTGAATAAATGAAGATTTGGTACACCACTTCTGAAAGGTTGCCGACCCCTGCTCTATACCTTTTTCATCACATTTAACCAACTGCTTAATTGCTTCCACAGTGGGTAGTTACAGGAATTCCTGGGGGGTTGTGTATCTTCCCCTCTGCACCTCCCCAGAAATGTTAACTCTCTTCATGGTATTAGGTCCCTTCAACTATCCTTACACAACTGATTAAGACTTCTGAGAGGGAGAGAATGATAGGAAGGCAGACGTGTTAATCCATCTGAGGGCAATATACATAAAGCTGGTAAATAGTTGTTTAATGTGTAAACATTGAAGATACAGATCTCACAGCCCTAAACAGTCATTTGTATTGTGTAGGGCACGATGTATTCTCTGACTGCAGAAGCTAAAACTGCTTAACTGCAGCTAGGCTGACCAGACAGCAAGTATGAAAAATCGGGACAGAGGGTGGGGGGTAATAGCGCCTATATAAGACAAACCCCAAAATATAGGGACTGTCCCTATAAAATCAGAATATCTGATCACCCTAACTGTAGCTAAAGGTCTTTTTAGACCTCTTATGAATGGAAGGATAGCCTTCCAAGTATGAACTGGCTTTAAACTGATGCAATGTCTTCATGTGTCTGCAAACGTTCTAAAACAATATCTCAGAAAGGAATAATTTGTTCTTGTTTAGCTCTGAGGTGTTTACTTTTGAAGCCTAATAGCCATTTAAATGGCATCCCTGTTAACATTTACCTTACTGCTTACTTCAGCAAAAACACCAGGTAATATATTGTTTCTTGCAAGGAGTGAATTGGAGTAGCTGGTGGTTGCTAAGTTTTGTGATGTTCCCCCTTTATGGCCTCTCTGATTTGAGGAGGAATGATGGATGAATCATTTGGAGTTGAGGAAATCACAAGTGATTTCAATTCTTCAGCCATATCTAGCAGAGGTGTCTAATTCAGCCTTCTCTCCAGTGATGGTGATTCTGCAATTTCACTGGGCATGACACACTGTCAATTCTATTTGTTTTCCTTGCTGATGCCCATAACTGCAATTTGATGTGGATGACTAAATAAGAATGAATGATCCCTGTCTATTCTAACATCCCATTTTATATTTGTAAAGAATTGTTTTCCCTGTGTTTTTTCTTCAGATTGACATTGCCACTCCTTTAAGCTTTCTTTAAATTCTGTTCTCATCATTTTATTAGTGTTGCTCTCTCTGAATTCTCATTAATTTCTCTTCCAAATTTTGGAGTATAAAAACAATCCAAATATCATATACTGCAGTTAAGGCACTAACCAGTGCCAAAATAAGCTGACGTCTAGTTAATATCTCCCCGTTCCATTTTGATACAATTGATTATTCTTCCCTACCACGTGAAATTTTGCTTCATTTTTAAATTTAATGTTATTGATTTCAATTCATTGTTCTGGTTTAAAGATTTTAAATCTTATTCGACAAAACAATTGCTCACAGATCAACAAATGCACCGAAGCATAGATATAATTTGGTATGCTCTATACTCTATCCATCAAGTCATTAATTATATCTAAGACCTGACCCCTGTAAGACCTCAGGGAACATCTTCATTCAATTTGACACTAATCATTCCTTAGGCATTCTCTACAACCAAATATCAACTAGTTTTATTAAAAGCAATTTAGTTAAACAAGTGCAAACCTCTGTGTGAACACTTACTTTGGTTTCTTAAACCTGTTTCACATTGACTTAATCTAAACCAAAATAAGCTGCTCAAATGAAATAAGAGTATCACACAGCCTTTTACAGTAATTTAATAGCACATTTTAAGTGTAAACCAGCACAACTCTTTGTAGACGAGCCCTCGGAATTTTTTTTAATGCATGTCCCTATTATCTCACTTAAGTTTGCTTGTGAGACTGCCCTGTAGTGTTGTATCAGATGCCTTAAATGACTGGCTTTTTTATTCACTAGGTTTGTTAATCTACCAAAAAAGTAGAAGTTGAGTGGGCATTTGGTGTAATGCCATTAGATTCACTAACCAAAGATGAAGGTGTGCTCACCTTGAGCTGAGTTGTGGAACCATCTCTCTGGGATGTGAGGATAATTCTTTGTGCCGGTTCTATTCCTGCTCTCCAATGAAGTTGCCACTTGTGGTAATAGAAGGTTTTTTGTAACACAGGCACGTCTATTAAGTTTGGCATTTAAGTGGATTTCACTGTGTTCTGATGATTTGACTCTTCCCTCGGTATTTTTTTGCTTAATCCTCTGAAAATGTGAATCAATTTACATTTTTAAATATTTTCACAAGTTTGATCAATTAGAAAACAAGGAGAACTTTAAAAAAAATGTTATAAACATCATGTTAAGGAAATACTCGTAAAATGTGAGTTCACCATGTGACCTATGATGTCCAAAGAAAGCTGCAGCAATTCTCTGCTGAGGCTCCCCTTGTTTGGGAATCCGCATGGCCCAGTGGACAGGGCACTGGCCTAGGAAAGTGGCCCTATTCCCATCTCTGCCACTGGTTTGCTGTGTGACACTGGGCAAGCCACTTGCATTTCCTTGTCTGTAAAATGAGAATAATGGCTTATCTTTTTAAAAGTGCTCTTGAGATATATGGAGGGAAAATGCTAAAGAGCTAAATATTACTGTACTCAATGGGCAGCTCATCAGCCCAGGCAAGTGAGGCAGAATCTCACAAAAAATTCCCAAAAGCGACAAAGTACATTTTATTGCATTGATAGACCGATTTAAGGACAAATTGTGATTTGATTTAAATATCACAACTCCGTCCAGTAGCAAAACACAATGCCAGAAAGGTCGAAGACTGTAGTGCTGCATGAGGCTCAAATCTTGGTATGGCTAAGAGTGCCTCAAGAAGCTACCTTATTACCATGGCAATTTACCATGCCCAGGAGTCACTTTATAAGAACTTTGCTGTGGTAATCCCTGCTTGATGAGGCCACAGCGGGATTGCAGAAGTTGAGCCAGGTTTGCAAAGGTCCTGCACCTCCCCAGCCTCCCTTCCCCAAGGGGTAAGTGCATGTGTGTGTATGCATGAAGAGCCCCTGCCAAGCCCAGTGGTGGTTCCAGCTCCGCGGTCAGCCTGCTGCTTCTTCACCATAAAGAAGGTAAGCTTTTAATAGCTTTTAAATTATAGATTGGACGGGTACGGAAATATACATATCTTATGATTTTGTACTTCATCTGTCAAAGTCATAAGCTGCCATTGCTTGATAAGCAAGAAATCTGCCCCAAAAGCTTCCTGCCTGTAGCCCAAAACATTCAAACAGAGGACAGAATCAGGAACCCAAAGAACATGCCCGACTCTAGGGAAAGGATGGCAGCAGCTGACCAAATTCACTTCTAGGGGAAGCATAGTTACTTTTGCTCATGGTATGTTGTTGTGCATTGCATCGAGGAATAGTGTTTTCAGTAACTGGTTCAAAAAATTATTTATCTCTGTGGAGAGTCCCACCAACATGAGATTGTTCATCTATTCTCTGGGTCTTCCACCATTTCCCAGGTGTATTAATTTTGTGGCTGCCAAGAATTCACTCAGATCAATAGCATAATTGTTATAATAGTATAATTCACTCCATATATGATGGGGTGTTGTAGCAAGTGAAGACTCATCGGCCCGGCACCTCCTGCTGATCGTCCTGGGAATTAGCTCTTTTCCAGCCTTGGAGCGCCCGCTGCAGGCCGGTGTCTCACCTGCCACTGGCCCCCGTGTCCCTCCCAGACCCTGGTGCCCATTTACCTTAAGGGTGCTGTCCCCTGGCAGTACCCTCACACTCTGGGTTTCCCCTCCCCAGGGAAACCCCAACCCTCTTAAGTCCACCTTGCCTAAGTGGCTACTGCCAGTCACCATCTTGCCCCCGTTAACTGGGGCAGACTGCAGTCTGTAATGGCCACTCATCATTGGCAAGGGGTAGGACCTGCCTTTGCCTATCCTCAGGCTGCCCCTCTGCAGCTCCAGTACCTTTCGGCCTTAAACAAGGCCTGCAGCTTGGGGGTTTTCCAGGCTAGAACTCCCCGGCCCCCTTTGCCCTGTTCCCCAGCACTGCTCCACTTCATGTACCTGGATCCCAGGCAACTAGGTTCTTCTCTCACTACTGCTAGAGAGAGACCCCTAGCTTCCAGCCCACTAGAATGCCAAGTCCCTGTATATTTCTGTTGAGCAGAAACCCTGGGACTATCTCTTGTTAATTCAGTTTAAATTAATGGGGGCTGGGCTGGTGTCAGCACTTAAACTCTTTTGTCTATCTTCAGTACCTGTATGGCCCCATTACTGTTGTGCCTCACAATTTATAACTTATTTCTGCTCACAAAACCTTTAAGGGGAAGTCTGAAGTGACTTGCCTAAGGTCACACACAGGAAGCCTGGAATTGAACACAGGCAGCAGAGCAGGGAATTGAACCCTGGTCTCCAGAGTTCTAGGCTAGTGCACGAACCACTAAAGAACCCTTCCTCTTGTCCCTGTTGGTACAGTCACAGTGGAGCCGCTGGAGGTAGCAGCCAGCTGGGAAGTGAAGGGGACAGAATAAGGGGATAGGCTTAAAGAGGAACATGCTGAGAGAAGTGGGAAGCAGGGGCAAAAGGGAGAGGTTTCTCCAGGATCTCAGTTCAAACAATCACTCCAGGCTCTCCCCAGAACTGCCCTGTGTTCTCCTGCTGCTAAGAACTCCTCCAGGCTATTCCATGCTCTCCATCTCTAAAGAGACTGTTCCTGCCTCCTTCTCCATCTTGATCTCAGAGGTTTCCCAGGCTCAGCTGCTCCAACCCCCTAGCTGCTCCTATTTCTCCTCCTTCCTTTTTGCATGGTACAAGAAATAGGCTTTGGCCTCCCACATACATCTGGCACTGAGGCGGGCATCTGCGTCTTTATCACTGGTGAAACATTTCACACATGGAGCTGCACACAACATGGCAGTTATGAGGTAAGTTCATTGACTTTGATAAAAGTGGAGCTTGATGGTTAAAATTTTGATGATCACCTTTTTATCAAACGGTATGTGATGTTGCATGGCATTGTGATCACATACAGAAAGACATGTAATGGAACAGACTTACTGTTGACTTGCCTAGTTGAATTCTCAGTCTTAACTATATTAACACTATTTCCACATGGCTTAGCTGCTGCTCAGGCCTTGCCATGCTGGTCAATGCCTTGGGCAGTAGGCTTCTGTTTCAACTATCATTATGCCAAGTGGCATTTAATTGCTCTTTCCTTTTAGCCTGAATGAAGAGTGCTGAGTACACCCTTTAGCTATAACTTAGTTTGTGATTGAGGGCAGCCATTAATACCTTCCAGCATAATACCTTGCATTTCCTAGATCTCTGTTGTCTGATGTGAGTGGTGTGGCAAATTGCCGGCACTACTATGATGGGTCCCGCACTTTCTCTTCTTGTGGGGGGGTTTCAGGGTGCCATTTCTTGCCCCTGAACTGGGGTAACAGCTATCCTACTAGTATCCCAGGGAAGGGGAGTGGAGAGGGAGGGACCCGGGCCCACCCTCTACTCCGGGTCCCAGCCCAGGGGCCCTACGACAGCAGGTGAACCACTTGTACCAGTGATTCTTTCCCCTGGGCTACTTCCCTCTCCTGACCTTCAGCTTGTGGGGCTTCCTGCCTTCCCTCTGCACAAGCCAGGTGTCCCTTTACCTAGAATCTTGGTCTTCTTAGCCCGCTGCAGCACTTCTCAAAACTCTCCTCCGCTTTCCTCCGAACTGCTCTTTGTTCCACCACCAATTCACTCTGCTTCACTCCTCCAAACTGCTCCCTGCTCCACCACCAAACCACTCTGCTCTAACTCCTCCTCACTCTGCTCCAGCTCCTCCTCTGGCTGATTGAAGCAGGGGGATTTTATCAGGTGACTGGCTTCAGGTGCTCTAATTGGTTTCAGGTGCTTTTAATTAATCTACAGGGAATAAGGCTTCTCCTCATCCTAGATCACTCTCCTGCTGCCTTCTGGCCATGCTGTATCACAGTGGATAGATTTGAGTCTATCCCCCTCCATCATATTGCAAAGGAGTTAAGTTTAAATCCTGTAAAGGGTGTGCCATCACTGAAATTTCTGTTAAGTTTTCCCATAAGCCTGTTATTTTGTGTATTACATATTTGCCTACTATTTAACTAAGTCAAATTTATAAGTACCACCATAAACATTATAAAATCTATCTTCGTTTTGTCTTTTGGATTGGAAACAGCCTTGAATACAAATTGAATTAAACAAGACAGTGTAACAGAGATTTCTGTGGCAGGACAAAGACTAGGAAGTGGAATGGAAGTGCTAAAATTCTAAACTGCCTGATCGGTGACTGCTGGCTTGGGGGCAAGTGAGACAATAAAGGAGCAGGTATGTCAGAAAGAGGACAACCCATTAACGGCCCCATCCACACCTCAGTAGTAATGGGCAGGGCACCTGATCAGAACACAAGAGTCCGATTAATTCCCAGGCTGGATTTGGGCAATTTGAACCCAAGTCATGGCTCTTTTCCTGCTTGGGGTGACAGTGGCAGGGGGCATAGGAAGTCACCACCACTCTTATTTGGACAGGATGTGGCTTACCCTCTCTAAAAGCAAATCTTAAATTAAATGTATAGCTGTGAAACTCCCACTGATGGGAGAGTAAGCTTGCTAGCCTGCAGCCAGCATAATTAAAACTAATGGAGAAAAATAACCAGGGAAAAATAGTCACACTTAAATGTACTATTTTTGAGCTGGATCACACGGTCTTCCTGACCTGTTTCAGATATAGCAAGTTACAACACCAGGGTCCAAAACATTTTCTCCCAGGAAATTACCTTAAGTCACTACTCAAGTGGAAAGGTCTGACAGCTTGCAGAAGAGACAGAGGGTGTAGCCTCTTGACCCTGTGCATCCACTGTTAAGGGAACCTAGTTTATTCTGGAAAGGCTTTCTTTCCCTCCATATTACTTCACTGGCTTCCTCTCCGCCCCCGCTCAGTAGCATAACCAGTGACAGAAACCCCCTCCCTGCAAAAACACATGCTTCTGCACAGTACAGCAGTTGATGCTTCAAGTAGCACTAATTCCTGCTTGTTTTTCCAGCCAGAAACGTGAGCTTTGCAGAAGACAGTATTGCAGAGACGGCGCGGTCTTTCTCCACTAACCACTTTATTTTAAGCAATCAGTCAATACCTGTTACACTTGAGTGTGTTTGTTTTTCTCTTCATTTTGTATTCATCAGAACTTTTTGATGTCTCCATAAATAACCAGGCATGAAAATTATCCAAAAAATACAAATTTAAGAAGTGAAGTACTTACAAATGCTATTTGGAGGCTTGGCACCCACTCAAGCAGCACACCTCTCTCTCCTTGGGGCTCTGCGAAAATAGGACTTTAAATACTTTGTTGCCTTTTTTATTAGTATAAACTCATCCCAAGCAGCTAGACTTTGAAGCCTTGCTAAAGACTATGTCTAGAGAGTTATTGCATTATTTTTTGCCAAAACCCGAACACATTAAATTTATATGCTGTAGCTACAGGTGCAATCTTAACATCAGGCTCACCATCCCATCTAAGTTCACTTGAAGAACTATTATGCTCAAGAACAAGAAAATGGTAGATTTTTGCAAGAGATTAGTGTTCAGGTAACAACCGATTTTCTGTGAATAATGTTAACCAAATGATGGTGAAGGGCGCAATAAAAACAGAGGAGCAATCCTCTAGTCCAGTAGTGCTCACCCCATTCCCAAATCTTCCTGCAGCAGCCACACTCTTGTTCCCCATGATCCTGCAGGATGATTTAGGCTTACTGGTGGTTTGCGCCTGTCTCTCTGATTGGTCTCTGCTCTGCCTCCTGTGATCAGAGCAACGCACATAGTATCCCGAGCCACTCTGTCTTAAAGCAATACCATTCCATATAAAGCATTGTTAATGATATTCTTATTTAGAGAAGGAAAGGTTACAGCTTCACCTTTTTATTGTTTCTAAAGTTAATCTAACTTGAAAGGTGAACAACAAAGGAAACCCATCATGGATACTGTTTATGTAGGTCCTATTGAAATGGTCACTCATAGGTATAGTGGTGAACTTCTAAGCTACGTGGTAGAATTCACCACTGTAGTACATTCCACCTCCCAGAGGGATGTTGCTCAGATTTCTACAGTGATGGGGGCAGTATACAAACCTAGATAGAGATGTACGTGTATTGATGGAGGTCTTATAAAATACAGTCTTTGACCTTCTAAAATACTGAATATAGCATCCTGAACTGGCCTCAGTTTTTGACTGCACCCTGTTCTCCTGCTCCCATCCCCCAGGACACACACATGAAATAGCAGAGATGTTTTGCACATATTGCCCTGGGGTACAATGCATGATTCCTTTAGCAGGTTTAGTAACTGTCCATGAGAACAACAAATGAAGTGCAGAATCCATTTAACAATATTTAATAATTTAGTAAATCTGGTGACAATCTTATTTTACTATTTCATACTTGAGATATTTATTTGATATAGCTTTAGACCTTCATCTGATATTCCTTCGAAGCCAGGAATCACAGTCCTAGAATCTGTGAAGATAGTTTGGTCAAATAATTGAGTAAATGGCCTTTGCTCTATAAATTTAGCCTCTTGGTGAAGAAATTACACATTTCTGCATTATTTAATCATTGGGAAATCTAAACTCTCAACATCCAGGGATCATCATAAATTATATATATTGTGACAGACCCAGACAAGTGGGATACAGAAATCTCATAGAAGGCAAATATACTGGCCATTGGATTAATAGTTTTCTGTTCCCTGAGTGACCAGAGCAGGGGCTGCACTAGAACAAGCAGGAACTTTCTGGAACCAATTTAAGGCAGGCAGGCTAATTAGGACACCTGGAGCCAATTAAGAAGAACCTGCTAGAAACAATTAAGACAGGCAGGCTAATCAGGGCACCTGGGTTTAAAAAGGAGCTCACTTTAGTTTGTGGTGTGGCGTGCGAGGAGCTGGGAGCAAGAGGCACACAAGGAGTTGAAAGGGAGAAGAGTTGAAGGACTGAGGAGTACAAGCATCAGCAGACCATCAGGAGGAAGGTCCTGCAGTAAGTGTAAAGAAGGTGTTGGGAGGAGGCCGTGGGGAAGTAGCCCAGGGAGTTGTAGCTGTCACGCAGCTGTTATAGGAAACCCTATAGACAACTGCAATCCACAGGGCCCTGGGCTGGAACCCAGAGTAGAGGGCGGGCCCGGGTTCCCCCCAAACCTCCCAACTCCTGATCAGACACAGGAGGAATCTGACTGTGGGTTCTACCAGAGGGGAAGATCTCTGAGGCGATCAAAATCCGCCAATAAGTGCAGGACTCACCAAGGTAGAGGAGGAATTTTGTCACAATATGTACACACACAAACTGTTCTTAAGGAAAACATTTCTTTAAAGAAAATTCTTTCTCATCTTGCCTAAAATTGGAAAATTTCTCTAACGAACACCTCTAACGAAGGTAAAGATACTGAACTGCAGTTAAGTGAGCCCTTTATTTAATAGTGAGGTTGAAAACATTTTGACATTGAGCAGTCTTGACTATTCCAGAGTCATGTTAACTATAGTTAGAGTATGTCTTCATTGTGCACATTTTTGTTCTACAATACAACCACCTCATCTGCTGAAATTAGCAAATTACATCATTACCAACTTGTTTTTGCTCTCTCTCATCACCAAAATTCTTTTTTAAAGACAAAAGAAAAGATGTAGAAATAGAAGACCTGTTGAGCCAAAAGGCCTTTTGCTGTTACCAGAACACATTACCAGTATGTTCTTAACAGGGAGGGAGTGAAGAAGACTTCTCTACATAGCTCTATCCAAGGCCTTCACATGGGAGGACTACCCTCCAACAGGTTATCAAGGTATTTTCTTCTCCATGTTCCCCGTAGTGTTTAATTTGAGAGGGCCTACTGAGAGGACTGAGTTGTCTGATCCAGCCTAATTGTTCAGCAAATGCAGAAACTACACATGAGGAAATGTTAAGCAAAACTGGGAGATTATGACTGAAGTCTATATATTTAAGAAATAGGAGAGACAGTGAAAAAGTTCAACAGATAAATTACCTGATTTAGAAACAGAGGAAGGAGAACCATAATTTGAATATTTTTTTATAAAACAAAAAGCTTTTTAAATTGATAGGAAGCATATTAATTATGCAGCAAAAGTCATATTCTACATAATTTAAATTAATATAATTAGATTGATTAAATTCATCTATATAGAATGTGAGCCATTAGGAAAAAATGAAATTCAGTCCTACAATGCAGAGGAAAGGACTAATTTACTTTAAGGTCTCACCTATGCCAATCCTGATATCCTTTCTCAGGCAAAATTATCATTTGCTATAAATAAAACTATATAAACAACCTTAAAAAGGAGCCCAACCATTACTCTGGGTACCTGTGGCATTATTTAAAGGAACAATGCAACGAAAACCAGCAGCAAACCCCAGGAAAAACTCCATCTCTAAAACACTAGAACTTTCCTCATCAGAACGCCTATGGCGTGCCCCCCCCTCCCCCGCACGCAATAGGAGGTATCCATCAGACCATACCCTTTTCCAAAACCCTGACAAAAAAGAGTTTTAGGAGTGCAGGACCCTGTGTCTGAACCAGAGAAAAGATAGGAGCAATCACATGATAACATCACAAAGAAATTACAGCAAATTGCTATAAGGACACAGAGAGGAGGGGAAAAGAGAATGAGTGAAGGCAATGAACTTGTGCAGAATTTTATGCCAGTGTTTTTCCATTGCTGCAGGCACACACATTGTTCATTGTTGCCATGATGCTAAGGCTGTATTAAATCATTCCAAGTTGCTCCCTAATCATACGTGCTCATTGCATCAGCGTTCTTGACTTCTGAAGTCTAGCATACCTAACAGTAATTGCAGCTTGATGTACATTAGCGTAGGACATAGTTATCGAAACACCCTTACTAGCCCAGGTTTTCTCTAGGGAGAAAGTGCCAACTTCAGCTAATTTCCCAAGGCTATCTTGAGGCTCAGAAAGTCAATGCTGTAATTTCAAACACTAATTAGTAGTGCTGGAAATTCAGTCCTGAGTCTCGCTATGCTTTACAAAAGTATACTGCATGCTTATTTAGCCTCTATGAATACTTTTTTGATTTAAAAAAAATGGTTCCTTCCAACATATTAAATCCAGATGGCTTGTAAATTTTTATAATAGCATTCTTTTCTCCCTTTCCTTGCATCTCTTTTCCTCTGTAATTGTTTTATTGAATTCCATACAATGTTTGGGGTAAAGTTAGTATGTAAGAGATAATGCAAAGTAAATACCTTAGTGCTATCACAGTTGCAGTAAAGCTGTTGTTCAAAAGGAATGGATGTGATTTACATGCATTGAACAGCCCTACCACCCTGAAGTACTTTGGTAAAGGGCCAAATCCTACAGTCCATACTCATTTCTTACTTGGCATTAATTTTTTTTCCCGGAGTAAGAATTACAGGATGAGGCCAAAGATCTATCTTTTCCAGAGAAAGGGAATTTACACCCAGTTAACTTGCTGTTAGCCTTTTATGGGTACAGTATGCTACTCTCACAGTTTGAAAAAGGCAGAAGGGGACATAATTTACAAAACTTTTGCACTAGCTAGTTTGTTATCTAGGAACATTGGGCTAATATGTTGTTTACCATTTCATGTTCAGAGGGCACTATGTCTTTGTACTCATTAGACAAGAAAGTGACTCCAGTAAATTCACTAGAGAATTGCATTCTGTTTTCATATATCTCAAACTGCATGTATCTGGCTTCCCCCTCTTCCCTGACTGGGAAATAGTATGTGAGATGTGGCATGTACAAATAGGGTGGAGAATTTTGTATGAGAGAGATGTCATTCATTTCATTTAAAATATTATTTTGCATTGTGGTCAAATTTTATATTTTCTGTCTCCCTTGTCTTTCTGGTCTGGACTGTGGTTTCTCTTCAGACCATTGTGAACCAGTGGGCTGACTGCTGGGCTGGGACTCAGGGGATCTGCCTTCTACTTCCCAGGTCTGCCACTGGCCTGATGTGTAACCGTGGGCAAATCACTTTTCTTCTCTGTGGTTCATTTTTCCCATCTGTAAAATAGGAGTAATGATACTGACCTTTGTCAAGTGCTTTCGTATTTACAGAAGAAAAGTGCTATAGAAGAGCTAGGTGGTGGTGGTGGTGTTCATTATTTATTATTATGTGATTGATTGACCTGTCTGTTTTGTTTTTGATCAAATATTATGTATTCTGTAATTCATTGAGTCTCAACTTTTTCCATACTGGGATTCTCTCTTCTATATCATAACCCATGCTCCCATCTAGGTGGGATCTAAACAGGGCTCTCCTTCCAGTTAGCAATATGGAAGGGCAATGCGGTTGTGATCCCTTACACCATTAGTAACTGACAACCCCCAGCCAGCCCTGGCTGAGAACCTCTGCTATAATCAGCTCTCTAAGTATTTGTTTTGTTTGACAAGTGTCTTTTCAAGCTGTCTGCTAGTCTTTCATTTTGATATTGTGCTGGTGTGTTAGGGTGTTCCCATTGACTGTCAAACCAAAGTTGCTACAGAAAAGTTTGCTTTTCCAATTTCTCACACCTCTCCAAGGACTTGATTCATGTCTGTTGAAGTCAATAGACTCCCATCAACTTCAGTGGATTTGGTCTGAAGTGAAGAATTGAAACATACTACTACTCAGGTTTCTCAGTGTGTGGATCAGTGTTGGAAGTTTGCTACACACATATTGCACGGGCCCACATTCACGTGGCTTGGTCTCCTACCAGAGGAAGTACTGAGCTTTCACCTTAAACTTCTCTTTTGCTTGGCACATACTCTAACATTCTGAACCCTCTGAACAGCTTCAGACAGCTGTCTTTTATCTTCTAAATCAGCCTACCAGAGAGGTGCTTCTTCCTCCAAATGTGAACTTCCTGCCAAAATCTACACCTGCATGGGCCCAGAAGTCCTAAATCAATTATATAAATAGGACACACCTTCAAAGCTTGCTATCTGCAGAGCTCTAATTAGGAGCTTTTATGCCATTGGGGTGGACAGAGTTCCAGTTCTTGCTCCTAAACTTACAGGGTCATGAGATTACAACCTTCAGAGTTGTGACATTTCTAGGTGTAGGAAAGTTATTTTCAGTTATCTTCAGAGACTTTTATGGTTTCCGGAGAGATCTGTATAGTTGAACTCATGGTAACTAACACATGAGTTTAAAGGAGGAGTGGTACAGAAAAGATCCCAAAAATTCTTCTAATTCTCTCTCTCAAATAATCCTAAAATACCTTTTTGTAATGTGTGTGATGTACAAAATACATCATAGTGAGGCATGGCATAAAAATTTTATTGGCACTCATTTTGGGATGGCATTACCAATTCATGCATAATATGCCCATCCTGCTCATTTGTACTACCCAATCCTGTGTTCCTATATAGTAAATGCTGCTTTGCAAGGAAATTAAAAAGATGCATCTAGGGTGACCAGACACAAAATGTGAGAAATGGGGATGGGGTGGGGGGTAATAGGAGCCTATATAAGAAAAAGACCCCCAAATCAGGACTGTCCCTATAAAATCAGGACATCTGGTCACCCTAGATGCATCCCTGTTCTGAGAAGTGTGCAATCTATGGCCTAATCCTTTGTAAACCTTTGCTTACCTACCAGACATAGTGCTTACTAATGTGAGCTGTCCTGTTGACTTCAGAGGGGCTATTTGCAGAGGCAAGCACTGAAAGTGTTTGCAGGATCAAGCCCTTTATTACATGGGACACAGCAAAAGATGCCAATAAAGAGGGTGGAGGAGGGAGTGCAGGGTATGTTTAGAAAACACAAGGACTATGAGTAAAATATAATATGCTTTCATTATATACTACTACTTTGTTCTTTAATTTGTGTGTGTAGCTTATAGGAACAGTAGTTTTACAAATGTAAGGGCAGGGGAATGATACCACTTAAGTGCATTGCACTTAGGAAATTTTTAGTCAGTTTTGGTCAGTATTTGCTTGCATTGAATTTGTTCTAGGTTCAAGCAGAGGGATGATTTGGCTTTAAACTGCTATCTTAGATGGAATTTAAGATAAGATGTTACTGAGGCAAGCTGTTAATATTACTTTGACATTCCTGTTGCAGTCCCCAAGTCCGGGGCCAGTTCCAGTTCCCTTTGAAGTTAATGGTATAACTCCCATTGACTTCCAAGGGAGCAGGATCATGCCCACTGTGATATGAATTAGTTGAAAATATTAGACTTGCCATTATGTTAAAATAAAACAAAAACACCCACCATATGATCAACTTAATATTCAATGTTTATATCTGTAAGGAAAAAATCTGAATGGCACATTTTAGGGTGGAAAGTGTCTTATGTTGAATTGTGTTAAAATCTGATATTTGCCAGAGGATTCCAGTAACCAGGAATTGTTTACAAGCTTTCAGAGAGGCAGTGTCATCTCTGTCTAGAGCTAACATATTCTCCTGAGGAAGGATCAGGGACTCTCTATAAATAGCTCCATGATTATGAATCTGAGAGAGGATTAGAGAACTAAGTAAAGCAATAATGTTAATGCCCTTAATGAAAATGAAAGGGAAGAGTCCCAGACAATATTTGCCATGAACAAAGGTCAATATCATTCAATAAACACAGCAGTCTCCTGTTCTGGCTGTAACTGAAAATGAAACCTCTTTGTACCAGCATATGTTAATGTCATGGAGAGTTGTACTCAAAGTCAACTGAGGTCAAAAGTTGTTACAAGCTAAGTTTTTTGTGACTCAGTACTGTGTTGTCAATACCTTGCAATGTACTGGCTAGATTCTTTTTTGTAAAGGGAAGGAAGATAATTGGCTATCTCTTTAAATACTGTTCTTTAAATACTAAGCTGGTCCAAACTATGGTTGAGGTTCATGACCTGGAATATTGGCCAGCCAATAAGGAGCTGAGATCAATTAACTAATTTCACTTTAAACTAGGTCTATCAAGCGATTAAAAAAAATTAATCGCGATTAATCACACTGTTAATAATAGAATACCATTTATTTGAATATTTTTTGATGTTTACATTTTCAAATATATTGATTTCAATTACAACACAGATTACTAAGTGTACAGTACTCACTTTATTTTTATTACAAATATTTGCACTGTAAAAAACAAAATAGCATTTTTCTATTCCCCTAGTACAAGTACTGTAGTGCAATCTCTTTAGCATGAAAGTTGAATTTACAAATGTAGAACCCTGTAAAAAAAAAAACCATTCAAAAACAAAACAATGTAAAACTTTTAGAGCCTGCAAGTCCACTAAATCCTACTAATTGTTCAGCCAATCGCTCAGACAAATGAGTTTGTTTATATTTTCAGGCAATAATGCTGCCCCCTTATTGTTTACAATGTCACCTGAAGTATGCCCGTTCATGCTTCAAGCACCATTCCAGAGGACGTGTCCATGCTGACGACGGGTTCTGCTCGATAATGATCCAAAGCAGTGCGGACCAATGCATGTTCATTTTCATCTTCTGAGTCGGATGCCATCAACAGGCTGGGTTTTTTTGGGGGGGGGTGGGGGGAGGGTGGTGGTGGTTCGGGTTCTGTAGTTTCATCATCAGAGTGTTGCTCTTTTAAGACTTCTGACCGCATGCTCCACACCTCGTCCCTCTCAGTTTTTGGAAGGCACTTTAGATTCTTAAACCTTGGGTCAAGTGCTGTAGCTATCTTTAGAAATCTCAGATTGGTATCTTTGCGTTTTGTCAAATCTGCAGTGAAAGTGTTCTTAAAACAGACGTGCTGGGTCATCATCCAAGACTGCTATAACATGAAATATATGGCAGAATGTGGGTAAAACGGAGCAGGTGACATACAATTCTCCCCCAAGGAGTTCACTCACAAATTTAACTGATGCATTATTTTTTGAATGAGCGTTATCAGCATTGAAGCATGTCCCCTGGAATGGTGGCCAAAGCACAAAGGGGCATATGAATGTTTAGCATATCTGACACATAAATACCTTGCTTTCAGGTGATGTAAATAAGAAGTGGACAACATTATCTCCTGTAAAAGTAAACAAACTTGTTTGTCTTAGCAAGTTGCTGAAGAAGTAGTAGGACTGAGTGGACTTGTAGGCTCTAAAGTTTTACATTGTTTTGTTTTTGAGTGCAGTTATGTAGCACAAAAAAAATCTACATTTGTAAATTGCACTTTCACGAAAAGGGATTGCACCGTAGTACTTGTATGAGGTAAACTGAAAAATACTGTTTCTTTTGTTTATCATTTTTACAGTGCAGATATTTGTATTAAAAATAATAAGTGAGCACTGTACACTTTGTATTCTGTGTTGTAACTGAAATCATTATATCTGAAAATGTAGAAAAACATCCAAAAATATTTAATACATTTCAATTGGTATTCTATTGTTTAACAGTGCAATTAAAACTGATTAATCACAATTTCTTTAATCACAATTATTTTTTGGAGTTAATCAGATGAGTTAACTGTGATTAATCAACAGTCTTACTTTCAACTCAGCTTTTAAAAAGAACAAGATGGATCTACAGGATGGTCCTAGCCACACAGCCCTCCAGACCAGGTCTAAAATTACCTTTATTATTCCCTTTGTTTTCCATACATACAAGGCAACCATCTATGCTCAGTCCAAACTGACTTTTATTTTAGATGAAAGAAAACAAAGCCAGTTTTTCATGAGTGATTCTCCTCTGTCTAGGCTGCTGCAAATCTCAGAACAACCTGGTTGCTGTCTGTGCACACAGAATTCCAGCAATTTACAGTTGTGGAACTCTGAAAACAAAAGCATCAAAGTGTCTTAGCTGCTTACACTACAAATTTTAAAATTCCTTCTGCTGCTTATTATGTCTTATTAACCAGCTAGCTCAGTGTGGGTACTTGTATGTAGACTGCATGATCACTCAAACCTCTTCCCCACCCAGTTATGTGGCAGGTATGTGGGAACTCTGTCCTGCAAGACCAGAAGAAAGAAGTGAAGAGTTAGAACAGTTAGTCTACAATATTTATTCCCATCTTGTGACAATGCAAAAAGGAGCAGCAATCACTCCTCTTCCACTTTGCAGAGGTGGGTTGGTTGTGGGTTTGTGGGATCACCAAACAATGACCTCACGATACCTCTGAAAACTGTGGTGTCCATTGCTGGAAGGACAGGTCAGCTAGGTGCATGAGCAAAAGCAGAACCACCCACATAGAGCCTGAAATCCTTAGGGTTTTCTTTCCATTTCCTTATCTGTCTCCAGGCTACTAGGGAACATGGCCACGATTCCCAATCTGTTCTGCAAGCCACCATCTCTGGAGACAGTGTGACAGATTGGAGGCTTTGAAAGAAATGTATGTCTCGGAGGCTGAGCTCCCTTTGGGCTGTTTGAAGCACAAGAAAAGCATGTCAGCCTTGATCAGTTGCTCCATTGTTCCCGCTTTTGTGGTAGAGATGAAATAGTAAAGGGACATGGAAAAAAAATAGGGTGGTCAGAAGTTTGGAGGAGTGAAGCATGCATGGCATGGGAGAGCTACTTCATATTATCAAGTTCTCCTTTTAAAATCACTCTGTTTTCCACTGGAAGCAGATAGTAATGCCTATAGGATTAGAGGTTTATGGTCAGAAAAGTAGGATACCTGGTTGTCAAGAGTCTGGTAAAACTAGAGAACTATTATGCTTGAACTCAAAACATTTCTAACCACCTAATAAATTATTTTTCAGCTATAGTGGTGCATCAGCACAGTAATTAATGATTAGTCATAAGTGCTTGGAAAGAAACTGCACTGATGACTAATTTGTGTATCTAAAACCTCTTATCAAAGCAAAATATTGGCTGTAGCCAAGTGTGGATTACATTTGCTATAAAGGGGTGAATTTTGGCATGTAGAAAACAAGCACCCGCTCAATAATACGTTGAGTTATAAAAGATGGGGGTAGGGGGGCATGTGAACATCAGGAGATGAGGTCTCCTTAAATCAAAATGACTCTAACATCATTTGTTTAAAATCTATATAATACAAACCAATGGACTTATCTTTGATAAAGAGTATCAGGAACATATCACCATGTTTCCCAAAAAAATTGCCATGGTAATAACCAAAACTATGGCTTGGAGTTGCCCTAACATTCTCAAGCTCTGAAAGAGACCACCTTGCTTTTCTCTCCCACCCAGAAGTGGTGGTAGCACCCTCCAGAGAAAAATGTGTGTCCATCCTTTCTCAGATAGAATGTTGGGTCAGCCCAATGAAAGAACTTTGAGAGAACTAAAGGGCAAAAAAGGAAATCTCTCCAGAAATATTTAAAATACTGCTTGGTTTCAACTCAGTTTGCGCATATAGTAGAATCTCAGAGTTACGAACAACTTCCATTCCCGAGATGTTTGTGACTCTGAAATGTGTGTAACTCTGAATAAAATGTTACGATTTCTTTCAAAAGTTTACAACTGAGCATTGACTTAATATAGCTTTGAAACTTTACTATGCAGAAGAAAAATGCTGCTTTTAACCACCCTAATTTAAATGAAACAAGCACAGAAACAGTTTCCTTACTTTGTCAAATCTTTTTTTAAACTTTCCCTTTTTTCAATAGTTTACATTTAACACAGTACTGTAGTATACAGTATTTGCTTTTATTTTATTTTTTTCGTCTCTGCTCCCTGATTGTGTACTTCCAATTGAAAAGGAGGTATGTGGTTGACAGATCAGTTCATAACTCTGAGGTTTTACTGTACTATAAATTATATTTGCTTTTCAATAGATATCTAGCTTTGTGGTTTATATAGCTCAGACTATATAGTTGGTACCCAGAAATTGGCTCTAGATGTCTCAAAATCTCTAGAAAATGCATGCTCTATTACTACAGATGGTGTTCCATCTTATTATAGGTGACACTAATTTTTTCAAATGTTTAAATCTGTACTTGATATTCATTGGGCATAGCTCTCAATCTTCCATTAAATCAAATATGACCTAAACCTTATAACATGTAGGACACCCCTCCCCCTCCAAAGGGAAAGAACAAATAAGGGGAAAACTTGAAATGCAGTTGTCTTTTCCACATGCAAACTGTGTAAAGAGTGATCCATTATCTGCATATATAGAATGTCTAATAGAACCCCATTGTGCGAGGTAGGCACTGTACAAACAGAACAAAAAGCCCCTGCCTAAGGAATTTACAATCTATGTAGTCAGGATATATTTTTAAAGCAACGGTATTACATTCAGCCTGAAAACGTTTCTACTCCACATTTGGAGAGACTTCAGTTTAGTAATGGCTGAGTCTTGGGATGGGAGAAGATCAACTGAATGAGAAAAAGAGAGAGAGAGAGAGTGTGCTACAGCCATAGCGGGTGTTAGGGAGACTGGCTGAGCAGCCAGGTCAGGATTAAGTGCTAACTCTTTAAAAAAATAATTGGTAAATAGAGCATCTGAAAGAGTATGATGTCCATTTACAGAATGATCAAACAAAGAGACTGAGAAAAAGATTGAGATGTGAAAGCTGTGGAATAATTGTTCAGTTTACATCAGGCATTTATTTGTTGGATGATATCCAAATAGTATAATCAAAACATTCACTGTATAAAGGCTTTCTGTATATTTTACAGGAGGGGAAACAAAACAGCTTGCACTTCAGTTTGTGGTTTGTATTGTTTAGCATAAACCTTCCATAAACACACACACACTCAATTCTTTACGTAAGTATTCAGTACTGGTTTTGGATTATTTAACTTGGCCAAGGTCCTTCTTAGAAAATATTACCTCCTAGAATCCAAAGATTTTTTTTTTAATTTTGGAAAACAGATTCATCCTGCATCTGAAAATTTAACAATAATAAAACAGCTATTTCAGTCGAAACAAAACAATACTGAATAAATCAGTCTGGCTCCCTAGGATAGGAAGTGATGCAATGGAGATAACACTAGACAGTCATTTGTAACTACTTCCTTGATACACCCTGTTGTGCTAGGGGAGGCGAACTCATGTCAGTAAAGTTATTGTTGTAAACTTGTATATGCAAAAACACTTGACTGAAAAACAGCTGAGATTTTGGATGTGAAAATGTCAGAAATTCAGCAATTGCAACTCAGTTCCCTTATATATTCATAGGCTTAGGAGGGACCACAAGAGTCATCTAGTCTCACCCCCTGCCAAGATGCAGATCTGTTGTGTTTAAACCAGCCAAGACAGATGGCTATCATCCAGCCTCCTTTCGAGAACCTCCTAGAGTGACCAGATGTCCCGATTTTATAGGAACAGTCCCGATATTTGAGGCTTTGTCTTATATAGGCACCTATTACCCTCCACCCCCCTCCCGGTTTTTCACACTTGCTGTCTGGTCACTCTAAAACCTCCAGTGAAGGAGCTTCCACAACCTCCCTAGGCAGTCTGTTCTATTGTCCTACTGTTCTTACAGTTTGGAAGTTTTTCCTGAGATTTAATCTAAATCTGCTATGTAGTGAGGGAATGTTATCTGTTTGCAAAGGCAAGACTGCAACGGCGGCTACTGTGATATGTTGTATTCCTGCTTATGGTGTTTATTTTTATGTATTACCTTTCCTGTGAGAGCCAGAACTTTTTATTTCCTTTTGTGTGTACTAAATCTCACACTTCATATGGTGTACTGTTGGCTAATTCCTAAAATTATGTTAACACCTGACAATTTAGGCTCTATCTAAAGTTAGCCTCCCACCTCCATGTTTGGGCATCTAAATAAAAGTGGCCTGCTTTTCAAAGGTACCCTGGATTGGATCCAAAGTCACTCCTCTTCTCTAGTTTGTATTTAGCTGTCTGATGTAGGATTCAAAACTGGGATATGTAGTAATTGAATTGGAGACAAGGACATTTTGTTTAAATGTGAGATGCTCCAGGTGTGCACATGTGATCCTGAGCCCCCTCTTGTTAATAATAATAATTAAACAAGGAGAAAATGGCACGATGCACAATTTTCAGACATTGAACATGTTTCTAAAGTGTTCTCAAATGTAAAGGTGCTTAGGGACTGATGTTCAAATGTAGGTGTATGCACATAAGTACTAGAGGTGTGTGTTGCAAAATCAGGTATTTCCATGTGTATGGTCAGTTGACTGGCCATGTGTAAGTACCTGATTTGCGTGCACACATCTAGAAGTGGCCATGTACAAACATCTCCATGCCTTTTGCACAGACCATCTGTTCCTTAGTCTAGAATGAGGGGGTGGGTTTGGGGAAAGTTTGAAGTTCTAAATAAACAAAATCCGTACAGTTTTAAAAGTTATTCTAGCACAAAACAGCATCCAGAAACTGCTCGTTCCTCTTTTGATGAAGTTTTGTCTAGGGGGGTTTGTTTTTATCAGGTGAGTGAACAGGAAATATTGGGGCATTACAATGGAACTTGAGGTTTGTGCTTTAAAATGGGACCTTTTCTGTTTCCCATGTGGCTTGGATTTGAAATTCGCGTCTTCCCTAAAACGGAAACTGAGCCCAGAGCAGTGTGTGTGTGAGGTCTGGGTGTAGGGCAGCAGCAACCCTAGAGCCCAGCAGCAGCTGTCGGTCAGTGGCAGGAGCTTAGTGTTTCTAAGGGCAGTGGAGGAGCGGGGGGTGGAGCTCAAGGAACAATGGCGAAGGCGAGGAGAGGCAGGTGCTGTAGCGGTGACTCCGGGGAAGCCAGAGCAGTGATGCAGCCCCCTCGTCCCGCGCTGAGACTAATGAGGTTTTGCGCTAGGGTGAGTTTTGCCATGGAGAGGCTGGTTCAGCTTTGAATCAGTTTAGACTCCAAAGGCTGAGCCAGGGCGGAGCCTGGCTGACTCCAAGCGGCCGGCGGGGGCTGGTGCTTCCAGCTCTCGCTCTGGTCCTGAGCGGAGCAGGGATTGGGGCCGCCGGGCTGTGTGCGCTTCCCTCCGCCCCGGGGGCAGGGTCGTGTCTCGCCCTCCCGCGCTCCGGCCTGTGCCCGCTGGGACGTTTCGCGGCGGTGCGGATAACAACGCGCGCTCTCCTCTCCTCTCCTCTCCCCCCACTAGCCCTGAGGCGCGCGGAGCGGCGCGGCCGGCGGCGGAGAAGACGCGAGCGGACAGGGACCGGGGCGCGGGCACTAGGGGCGGAATCTGCCCCCGCCCCTCGCGTACCGTAGCCAGGCCCTCGCCCCCCCGAGCGGAGTGTGGCCGGTCCTCGCCGTGCGCAGCTAAGGAGCAGGACCCCCGCCCCGCCCCGCCCCGGCCGGCACCGCGCTCCGGGGGCAGGATGGTGGACGTGTTCAGCGGGCGGCCCCTGCTCACCCGGGACGGGCGCGCCGTGGATCCCGAGGAGGTCTTGCAGAACAAGATCGTGGGCTTGTACTTCTCGGCCGGCTGGTGCTCCCCGTGCCGGGACTTCACCCCCATCCTGAGCGACTTCTACAGCGAGCTGCTGGAGGGCGCCCGCCCGCCGGCCCCCTTCGAGATCGTCTTCATCTCGTCCGACCGCAGCCCCGAGGAGATGGCCGAGTACATGCACGACATGCACGGGGACTGGCTGGCGCTGCCCTTCCACGACCCCTACAAGCAGTGAGTGCTTGGGGGTGGGGGGGGGGGGGTTGGAGAAGAGGCCGCGTGGGGGTTAGCAGCAGCCTGGAGCCCCCTGCCCCGGGAGAGCTGCGCGATCCGTGGGTGGGATGGCCAGGACCAGAGCCGTTGCTATTCCCTAGACCGCAGGTGCTTCGGGCTGGGTTTAAATCCGAGCTAGAACGTGCCAAGTTCGCACCCAGCCTCCCGAGTTCCACTGGCTGAACGTGCAAGTGCCTCTAGCGCCCAGAGCACCTAGACCCCGGCGCAGTCTGGTGGCGCCCCTGCTGCAAAACCCGAACTGGCACCTGGGTCCTGCTGGATCCCAGCCAACCTTGGGCCCCAATACCCCAAATTCTAAGGTGGAAATCTAGAAGAACTGTCCCTGTTCTGACTTGCACCAATGAAACCCAGACCATACTGCACCCTGGCACCGCAGCATCAGATCCAAAACCTAGATCCTGCTGGATCGGGCCAGTGTTTGCTTTTGGCCCCCAATTCTTCCACATTAATAGAGAACAAGAGTAGATGCTCCAGCCCTCCGATTGTACCAGGACCCGTGAAGAAGAGCTCTGTGTACCTAGAAAGCTTGTCTCTCTCATCTACTGAAGTTGGTCCAATAAAAGGTCACCCACCTTGTTTCTAGGGGGAAAAAAATTATTAGTTTTCATCATGGCAAATGGTTAACAGCAAGGTGCCTTAAGGTTTTTCCGAGGGTCCTGTATTGTTTAATATATTTATTAACTGCCTGGAAAGAGGTGTGAGTAGTGAGGTAGCAAACTTTGCAGGTTACACAAAGTTATTTAGATTATTCCAGTCCAGAGAAGAGTGAGAGGAATGGAAGAGAGACATAAACAAGCGAGGTGACTGGACAGCATGATAAAGTTCAATATACACAAATATAAGGTAATGCATTTTGGAGGGAAAAGTTTTAACTGGTGTGCTTTACAGGGTTCTAAACTAATTGAATCAACTGAGGAAAGTGACATAGGTATCACTGTAGCCAGGTCAATTTAAACAAAAAAACAAAAAAAATTCCCATGAAAAATAATCCATTGGAAATGTATCTGTCTTTGCTGCCCCATGTTGTAGAAATTTTCCACCCAGTGGAACTGTGGGTGTACTAACCTGTTTAGTTACACGGGGCCAGAAAAAGGAAATTCAGAAAAATGTCGGTGTTGTTTTTAAAGAAGTCTTTGATAACATTTTGTAATGTTTGCTGTAGTGTGGCAGTGATCTTTTAAAGTTAGCTTGCTCTGACGATTGATGTTGTTTTGATTAGTTGGTTTACTCCTATCATGACAGGGTACATTGATTTAAATCAAAGCAATTTAAATTTTAATCATGATTTAAATCAGAAAGCAGGAAAACTTGTTTTAAATAGTCAGTTTTAATTGTGTTTTGCATTTGTACTTTTGTAGTTATTTTCCTTAAAAGTGCCTATTCTCATTAGTTGGTAACCATTAAAACATATTATTTAAACCAAATATAGCATTTATACTAAATTTGGTGTTCCTTTTCGCTAGCCAGAAGGATACACTACAGCTATACATATTTATTTAAGCAATTGTGTAGCTTAATTTATTTTTATTCAGGTTATTAATTTTTATAAGTTTATTATGTCAGAAAATGGTGAATGATGCATTTCTTATTTATTAGATTAATTTTTTACTTGTGATTTGTGTCGAGATCTATTTGGATGGAAATTCAAATGTAATTAATGCACAAAACCAGCATTTACATTTTTGATTAAATAAAACTACTCTAAAAGTGCTGGATACATTTTAAAAAGTTTATCAAAACATGTTTTGCATTTAAAAGTAGCTGATTTATTAAACAAAGGAAATATTACCTGCAGTTAATTAATTTACCTGATTGTTTCAAGTCACCATTTCCATCAAGATTCTCGCGTCTCACATGGCTAATTAAGGTCTTTCCCTTTAAAAGTTCCAGAGCTTTAACGTTTCTGTATTAAAGCTAGCAATGCCACAAGACACCACACTTAGAAGGATCTAAGCATAACAAGTAATTGACATTTAAATTGGAATGAATTCTGAGAGCTGAAATCATGTAGAGTATTACACCAATGATATATTTTAACTGTTAACACAGTTTTTAAAAACAAAAATGACTGAGGTTAGCTCTGTTAGGTCTCTACATTTTAATACTCTGTCTAGTCCTGACTCTCACATGTTGAATAGACAGGCAGGTTGGATGGCGAACCTGGAGGAGGGCAGGGAACAGTCAATGGCAAAACTCTTTGTGGGTTTTGCTCTGAGTAGGTCTAAGTGACATAGTGCCTAAAACTATGTTGACAACTGGTGGGTTGTGTCTATAAAGGCTCCCAATATTGTGAACAATGAGTAGCAATAATGGGATGGATATATAAAAGAAAACATCCCTTCTATATGTTGGGAGTCCCTCTGAGACGTTTTCCACTTGGCTTATCTGAAACACCTCGTCCAGTTCTGGGAAAACACTTGATCCAGTTCTCTGGAATCCAAAAACTAGGTTTGAATCTGGCTGTCTCTCTTTTATTTGGCATTTCATAAAAGCTACACCTGAGGTGATCAGGCTCAGGTGTGGGTTAGGGTGTACCACAACTCCAGAGCACATAATTAAAAATCAGAATATACACAGGTTTTTAAACAGACTTATGATTGGCTTACTAATTTTGTGAACCAGTCCCCATATAGATCATGAGCTATCCGTGCACTACAAAGTGTGATAGTAAGCAAAGCTGCAAGCTTATCACACAGTACTCCTCTTCTTAATATTTCTTTATGTACTAGCTACATATTATTTATGAAGCCACTTGTGAATTCATGCTTTGTCCATTGTTAATCCCTGATTCCTTACAATAGTTTTCTTTCATTGTTCATGCAAGGCCTACACCATAGAAAACACAGTTGTGCAGTAGCTGCAGTAAGACCCTGGATCAGGATTTCCTCTTCACCCCTTTCTCCATGGGATAGCGGTGACTTTTTCCTCATTTACTCTCTCAGAGCGGAAGGGGAGAGGGGTAGTGTTACTATTTGATGAATGCAACATCAAAACTGATCTGGTAGATGATTTGTGGCATTCCAATAGCATTAGCATAGTAGAACCTGCTTATAGAGAAGCCAAGGGTCACTGTAAGCAGAGTGAAGCAAAAGTCTATTGAAATTAATTGAATGATTTGGGACTTGAACTATAGGCAGAAATTTGCTAGAATAGAATTCATATAAAGAAAGTTCCACTCTGTTTATTAAACATAGAATACCTGCATTGTTGGTGAATAGTAATTTGATGGTCTACTCTGTGTGCACAAATGGATGATCTCATTTGCATAGCTACGCTATATTTAGAGTGGACAGTGTGACGTTACACCCCATAATGCTTTATGGGAATATGCTTATGAATGTATATATGACCTAACTGGAATATGTTTTATGCTACCTATGCCATGTAACATATCTGTGTAAAGGTTATGATCTACTGAATATATTCATACTATATGTATGCATGTGTCATTTTTGTACTCAAAGTTAGGAATATCGGCTGTGTACTTGCTTGATTTTTAATAGCTTTAGTAAAGCATTTGGTCAGCTTCTTGAGAAAGGAATGTGTAAATTAAGTGCCCAATCAAGAAACACTTAACGAACAATGGATCTTGGAAGACTCCAATCCACATAAGAAGTCTTCCTGGAGACATTCAAGATAGCATGTGGGCAATGGCTGCTGCCTGTAAAAACTGAGTCATGCATGGACATGTGGCTTGCCCATGTGACTCCAAAACTCCATCTTGGAGCTGGACTTTGCATAGGAGAGAGGAGGGGGTTTCCACCCAAAGAGAGAGTCTATTTAAACCCCTGGGAGACCCCTCCATTTTGTCTTCAGCTGGCTCAAGAGAGAGCCTCTCCACCCCAAAAGATACTTGAAAGAAACTGGGACAAAGGACAGTAACTACAGGGGGTGTGAGTGATTGCTGAACCCAGACTAGAAGGAGACTAGTCTGTAAAAGGAAGCTTACTGGAACACCTCTGAGGGTGAGGTTTTATCTGTATTCAGTTTTCTTACTGTATTAGGCATAGACTTGCGTGTTTTATTTTATTTTGCTTGGTAATTCACTTTGTTCTGTTACTACTTAGAACCACTTAAATCCTACTTTCTGTATTTAATAAAATCACTTTTTACTTATTAATTAACCCAGAGTATGTATTAATACCTGGGGGACGGGGGGGACAGCTGTGCATATCTATCTATCAGTGTTATAGAGGGCGAACAATTTATGAGTTTACCCTGTATACAGGGTAAAACGGATTTATTTGGGGTTTGGATCTCATTGGGAGTTGGGTATCTGAGTGTTAAAGACAGGAACACTTCTTAAGCTGCATTCAGTTAAGCTTGCAGTTTGTGGGACGTGGTTCAGACCTGGGCCTGTGTTTGTGGTCGGCAAGCGTGTCTGGAGTCTCAAGCTGACAGGGAAAGCAGGGGCAGAAGTAATCTTGGCACATCAGTTGGCATCCTCAAAGGGGTTTTGTGATCCAACCCATCACAGAAAGTATCCTTCTTTTCACTCGCCCCTCCTTTGTTTGTTTGTTACACCCACTTGCAGGTTTTTGTCTTAAATTAGACTGTAAACTCTTTGAATCAGGGACTATCTTTCTATATGTTAATACAATATCCAGCACAATCATAGGTGCCAAGTTTCTAATCTGCCGGGGGGTGCTCCCCCCGGCTCTGCCCAGGCCCCACACCTACTCCACCCCTTTCCCCAAGGCCCCACCTCCACCCTGCTTCTTCCCGCCTCTCCCCGCCCTGCCTCTTCCCTGCCCAGTTCCGCTCCTTCCCACCTCCCTCCCCAGCCCCTTCTGATGCCATGAAACAGCTGATCCACAGCAAGCGGTAGGTGCTGGGAGGGAGGGGGAGGTGCTGATCAGGGCCTGCTGGTGTGCAGGAGGCACTTGGGGGAGGGGGAAGTTCTGGTATGGGGGCTGCTGGTGAGTGCTTAGCACCCACCATTTTTTTCCATAGTCGGCACCTGTCATAAATATAAAGGGAAGGGGGAGAGGATCTGATGCAGTGCTATAAAATCCTCTTACCAGTAAAGGGTTAAGAAATGCAGGTAGCCAGACTGACACCTGACCTGGCTGGCCTCTGACCAATGGGGGGAAAGCGGTGTGTGTGTCTTTGTCTGAGTCAGAGTGATCTTGGAAGACAGAAAGAACCTACAGAAAACCAGTCTCCTCACCAAACCTCACTTTTCTAAAGTAAGTGTAGTCAGCACTGCGAGTAGATTTCTGTTTATTTTGCTTGGTGATACATTCCCTGTGGGAGAGGGAAGGGTTATTCCTGTTTTTCTGTAACTTTAAGGTTTTGTCCAGAGGGGGAGGGAATCTCTCTGAGTTTGGAAATTGAGTGCCCTGTAGTTAGTTACCATCCTGATTTTACAGAGATGATTTTACCTTTTTTGTTTTAATAAAATCCTTCTTTAAGAAGCTGACTGTTTTCTATGGTGTTAAAACCCAGGGGGTGGGTTTTTAGATCACTGTGTAACCAATTGGTTGGGAGATTGTTCTCAAGCTTCCCAGGAAAGGGGGTGTACGGCTTGAGGGGGTATTTTGCGGGGGGGAGGGAAGTTCAAGTGATTCCTTTCCTGGATTCCTGTTAGATACTTGATGGTGGCAGCGAAAGAAGCATTTCTCAGGGTGCAGGGAATTTTGTACCTTGGGGGTTTTAACCTAAGCTGGTAAAAATAAGCTTAGGGGCTCTTAATGCGGGTCCCCACGTCTTTACCCTAGTGTTTAGAGTGGGGAGGGAACCCTGACAGCACCTATGAGCACAATGCAATCCCAATTCTGATTGGGGCCCCTTGATGCTATATAATAATATAACCAGGACTAGGTTGTTTTAAAAAGTGAATGGATTACATGTGATTCATGACACTAAGAAATGAACTCCTCTAACCACAGAACAATACACTAATACAGCCCATATAGTATATTTCCCCACACTGCCTCGCCAATATGCTTTGATGTTGACCTGGAGGGAAACATTCTCTAGTGGTGAGAGTAGTTTGATTTTTGCCTATTCAATCCTTGATCTGCCTGTTGAGACCACTGCCATGTAATGCTAGTTCTGGTGGTGGGTTCTGCAATATTGATTTAGTTCTACTTAGAACTAGATTGAGGTCTCAAAGTCATTTTATATAATTTTACTGAACAGTCCCTAGGTAGTAACAGTATCTGGTTGCTACTAACATTGGCTGGATTTAGACAAGTGACCTAAAGGAGAAAGGTTCTGAATTCCACAAGCCATTCAGCATGTGCCATGGGAAGGTGGAAGTCTAGTGATTAAAGCTCCAGTCTCAGTCATGAGATCTGGGTTCTATTCCTGACTCCGTGTCTTACTCTGTGATATGAGCAAGTCACTTTATCTGTGTCCATCCTCTAGATGAGGAAATTGAGGTAGAGAATTACATTTACTTTTTCCTCATGGGAGCACTGGGAAGGCTGATGTTTTGTCATATTTTCTGAAATCCTCTTATGAAATGTGGCAAGTCCTATAGTGCCATGAGTGCATATTAAGAGTCTTAAGTGGCTAATATAAAAACAGCAAAGAAGAATTGTTAAGTGTTAATAAATCATGTATGACTATTTAATCATAATGTGGCTTATTTTAGGTGTTCAGAAATTATAGCTAAATAACTTAATTGCTCATTTTTGGAGCGTGCAACAAAGTGCTATAATATCTTTATTATTAAACTATTTATCTGGTGAGCTTATTACTTAATGTAGTCTCATAGGTGCAAGAATTTAAATTCAAAGCAGGATCACAAGCGTCCCCCAGGGCTGTGCATCTTAAATCTGTCTCTGAGTTAGGACATAAGTAGGGGTGTAGACAACAACAAAGTATAACTCCTGATTATGTGTTTTACTCCTGGGGGAATTCTGCACCACTGCGCAATGCAGAATTGTGCAGAAATTAATGTTGTGCATGCAGAAATTCCTTCCTGCCCCTCTCCCCTGGAAATGGGCTACAGAGATATTGGCCGCCACTAGGGGCTGCTGGACCTGGCAGAACCCAGCTCTGAAATAGAAGACAAGGCTGGGGGAAGCAGAAGGGAACTGGAGGGTTCCCATCAGCTGCAGTTCCCAGCACACCCTGAAAGGAGGAGGTAGCGGTGTGTAGGAAATTCCATGCAAGCCTGGGACCCAGCATCAGGCTGTTTCTTCCTCTGGATCCCTGGGCTCTGGGGGATGGCGGGGGGGGGGGGGGGGTAGAGAAACAGGAACCGGGTTGTCATAAGGTTTTCTTTAACTCTCTACTCCTGGGGGAAATTTGGTGTGTCTGTATTGTTACAGAAATATTTGCTGACAGGTATTTTGAAA
Source organism: Macrochelys suwanniensis (assembly GCA_033296515.1). Lineage (NCBI taxonomy): Eukaryota > Metazoa > Chordata > Testudines > Chelydridae > Macrochelys > Macrochelys suwanniensis. The sequence goes on from CM065780.1 coordinate 48,968,964, forward strand.
TAAATTACCAAAATAATTGAAACTGACGTGATTATATAGTGTTATTTTGGCAAATAACATTTGCAGAATTTTGCAATTTTTTGGCGCAGGATTCCCCCTGGAGTAGTGTTTATTGGCTTTGTATTGCTGCTGCTGGTGTGCACCTTGTGATCCTGGTGGAGGGGGATAGGAACAAACAGGAGGAAGATGAAGAAAAGGAAGGAGTTAGCAGATAGGAAGGGGTACAAGCAGGTAATCATTTTGCAGCACTTGGAGGAGAGGAAGGTGATCGGGAACATGGTTTCACCAAGGGCAAGTCATGCCTGACCAACCTGATTGCCTTCTATGATGAGATAACTGGCTCTGTGGATATGGGGAAAGTGGTGGACGTGATATATCTTGACTTTAGCAAAGCTTTTGATATGGTCTCCCACAGTATTCTTGACAGCAAGTTAAAAAAGTATGGATTGGATGAATGGACTTAAAGGTGGATAGAAAGCTGGCTAGATTGTCGGGCTCAACGGATAGTGATCAATGGCTCGATGTCTAGCTGGCAGCCGGTATCAAGCGGAGTGCCCCAGGGGTCGGTTCTGGGGCCAGTTTTGTTCAACATCTTTATTAATGATCCGGATGATGGGATTAATTGCACCCTCAGCAAGTTCGCAGATGACGCTAAGCTGGGGGGAGAGGTAAATACACTGGAGGGTAGGGATAGTGTCCAGAGTGACCTAGACAAATTGGAGGATTGAGCCAAAAGAAATCTGATGAGGTTCAACAAGGACAAGTGGAGAGTTCTGCACTTAGGACCTCTACAGGCTGGGGACCGACTGGCTAAACAGCGGTTCTGCAGAAAAGGACCTGGGGATAAAGGGGGAATGCATGGGAAAGGGGCAGAGGGCCTTTGCTTACTTTTAAGCAAGTGATTGAGTTGATAGCTGAAGAAAACTCAGATATAAAACTTCTTCATTCCTTTCTTGAAATTTTAGAGTCCAGCCCCCAACAGACAAAATTAGACTCCTAACTTGTGATACTCTTGAGGATATGTCTAACATTTAATAATGTAGACAATTCTTAAATTTGTTAGAAATATGCAATAAATAGTATGAATAAACAGGAGCTGTGCATTATTCTATTTACCACTTTTAATAAAGGTTAGCGAGACTGCCACCATTTACAAGGATAGCTGTCTTTTGAGTAACAAGTCCTACCCTCCCAGATGGAGCTAAATATATCCTATAATTCCCTGTTATGAATTATAGTATATACCATGCTATCGTTTCCATTAACTTTCTGCTCCCCATGAATGCACTAGCTATATATTTTAGAAGAACTGAAAAATAACTAATGGCTGTGAAGTCCTTTCTGCTCTTAGGTGAATTAAACTGAGATAATAGAATCATAGAATCTCAGGGTTGGAAGGGACCTCAGGAGGTCATCTAGTCCAACCTCCTGCTCAAAGCAGGACCAACCCCAACTAGATCATCCCAGCCAGGGCTTTGTCAAGCCTGACCTTAAAAACCTCTAAGGAAGGAGATTCCACCACCTCCCTAGGTAACCCATTCCAGTGCTTCACCACCCTACTAGTGAAAAAGTTTTTCCTAATATCCAACCTAAACCTCCCCCTCTGCAACTTGAGACCATTACTCCTTGTTCTGTCATCTTCTACCACTGAGAACAGTCTAGATCCATCCTCTTTGGAACCCCCTTTTAGGTAGTTGAAAGCAGCTATCAAATCCCCCCTCATTCTTCTCTTCTGCAGGCTAAACAATCCCAGTTCCCTCAGCCTCTCCTCATAAGTCATGTGCTCCAGCCCCCTAATCATTTTTGTTGCCCTCCGTTGGACTCTTTCCAATTTATCCACGTCCTTGTAGTGTGGGGCCCAAAACTGGACACAGTACTCCAAATGAGGCCTCACCAGTGCCGAATAGAGGGGAATAATCACGTCCCTCGATCTGCTGGAAATGCCCCTACTTATACAGCCCAAAATGCCGTTAGCCTTCTTGGCAACAAGGGCACACTGTTGACTCATATTCAGCTTTTCGTCCACCGTAACCCCTAGGTCCTTTTCTGCAGAACTGCTGCCCAGCCATTTGGTCCCTAGTCTGTAGCAGTGCATGGGATTCTTCCGTCCTAAGTGCAGGACTCTGCACTTGTCCTTGTTGAACCTCATCAGATTTCTTTTGGCCCAATCCTCTAATTTGTCTAGGTCCCTCTGTATCCTATCCCTACCCTCCAGCGTATCAACCACTCCTCCCAGTTTAGTGTCATCTGCAAACTTGCTAAGGGTGCAGTCCACACCATCCTCCAGATCGTTGATGAAGATATTGAACAAAACCGGCCCCAGCACCGACCCTTGGGGCACTCCACTTCATACCGGCTGCCAACTAGACATGGAGCCATTGATCACTACCCGTTGAGCACGACCATCCAGCCAGTTTTCTATCCACCTTACCGTCCATTCATCCAGCCCATACTTCTTTAACTTGCTGGCAAGAATACTGTGGGAGACTGTATCAAAAGCTTTGCTAAAGTCAAGAAATAGCACATCCACTGCTTTCCCCTCATCCACAGAGCCAGTTATCTCATCATAGAAGGCAATTAGGTTAGTCAGGCATGACTTGCCCTTGGTGAATCCATGCTGACTGTTCCTGATCACTTTCCCCTCCTTTAAGTGGTTCAGAATTGATTCCTTGAGGATCTGTTCCATGATTTTTCCAGGGACTGAGGTGAGACTGACTGGCCTGTAGTTCCCCGGATCTTCCTTCTTCCCTTTTTTAAAGATGGGCACTACATTAGCTTTTTTCCAGTCATCCGGGACCTCCCCCGATTGCCATGATTTGTCAAAGATAATGGCCAATGGCTCTGCAATCACATCGGCCAACTCCTTTACCACCCTCGGATGCAGTGCATCCGGCCCCATGGACTTGTGTTCGTCCAGCTTTTCTAAATAGTCCCGAACTACTTCTTTCTCCACAGAGGGCTGGTCACCTCCTCCCCATACCGTGCTGCGGAGTGCAGCCGCCTGGGAGCTGACCTTGTCTGTGAAGACAGACGGAAAAAAAGCATTGAGTACACTAGCTTTCTCCACATCCTCTGTCACTAGGTTCCCTCCCTCATTCAGCAAGGGGCCCACACTTTGCTTGACTTTCTTCTTGTTGCTCACATACCTGAAGAAACCCTTCTTGTTACTCCTAACATCTCCGGCTAGCTGCAACTCCAAGTGTGATTTGGCCTTCCTAATTTCACTCCTGCATGCCTGAACAATATTTATATACTCCTCCCTGGTCATTTGTCCAATCTTCCACTTCTTGTAAGCTGCTTTTTTGTGTTTAAGACGAGCAAGGATTTCACTGTTAAGCCAAGCTGGTCGCCTGCCATATTTACTTTTCTTTCTACACATCGGGATGGTTTGTTCCTGCAACCTCAATAAGGATTCTTTAAAATACAGCCAGCTTTCCTCGACTCCTTTCCCCGTCATGTTATTCTCCCAGGGGACCTTGCCCATCAGTTCCCTGAGGGAGTCAAAGTCTGCTTTTCTGAAGTCCAGGCTCTGTATTCTACTGCTCTCCTTTCTTCCTTGTGTCAGGATCCTGAACTCGACCATCTCATGGTCACTGCCTCCCAGGTTCCCATCCACTATTTTTTTCGACACCCAGGGAGGTGTCATTTTTCATTATTGATAGATCATTTTTCATTATTGTTCACTTTAATCAGCGGTATCTGCTGAAGCCCTTGATATAATGGATGAAACATTAGGAAACACAAAAACAGATAGTTGAGTAAAACACCTTATGCAGTAAAACCGTTTTTTTTTTTTTTGTAATGAACTATAATTGTCGGAAATAGCTACAGCCAATTTAGGAAAATGTGTTGGCAGCCTACATTCTGGTCAAGTGTAGGTACCATAAGTTTGTACAGATGTTGTAGTGCTTGGAAACATTGAACGAACAGAGCATTATATCTTACTAGCAGCTGAATGTCCATGTTTGTTGCAGGGGGTGAGGCAGTTGGGCCAAGTAATCCACCATCTGTGTAGTCTCCCTCATACGACCGATTACATTTGTTTTGCATGCAGATTAGGTGTAGAGTCAGTTTTGTGATTGGTTGTGTTACCTCTGATCTCACACTGAGATTCTAGTTTGGGGTAGACATCCCAATCTGCCCCAACCATCCTTTCTATGAAGGTTGAAAATCTCACTATATCTTCCTTATTCACCTCCCCAACTTGAGGTGGAGACCCCACCATCTAGAACAGGGGTGGGCAAACTACAGCCCGCGGGCCATGTCCGGCCCATTAGACCATTTAATCTGGCCCTCGAACTCCCACCAGGGAGCAGGGTTGGGGGCTTGCCCCATTCTGTACGGCTCCCAGAAGCAGCGGCATGTCCCTCCTCTGGTTCCTTGGCATAGGAGCAACCAGGGGGCTCCGCATGCTACCTCTGCCCCAAGTGCCGGCTCTGCAGCTCCCATTGGCCGGCAACTGCGGCCAATGGGAGCTGCAGGGGCGGCGCCTGCGGACGGGACAGCGCACAAGCCTCCCTCGGTGTCCATGTGCCTCTGCCTAGGAGCTGGAGCGGGACATACCGCTGCTTCCTGGTACTGCAGGGGTGGTGCCTGCGGACGGGGCAGTGTGTATAGCCACCTGGCCACGCCTTCACATAGGAGCTGAAGAGGGGACATGCCACTGCTTCCCGGAGCTGCTTGAGCTCCTGGAGCCTGCACCCCTGACTTCCTCTTGTGCCCCAACTCCCTGCCCCAGCCCTGATCCCCCTCCCGCCCTCTGAACCCCTCAGTCCCAGCCCGGAGCACCCTCCTGCACCCCAAACCTCCCAGCCTCAACCCACAACCCTAGCCGGAACTCCCAACCCCCTGCCCCAGCCTGGAGCCCCCTCCTGCACCCTGAACCTCTCATTTATGGCCCCACCCTGGAACCCGCACCCCCAGCTCAGGGCCCATACCCCCTCCCACACCCTGACCCCCTGCCTGAGCCCAGAGCCCCCTCCCAGACTCCAAACTCCTCTGTTCCATCCGCAGCCTCCTTCTGCACCCCAAACTCCTCATCCCTGGCCCCATGCCGGAGCCCTCATCCCCTCCCGCATTCCAACCCCTTGCCCCAGCCTGGAGCCCCCTCCCACACCCTGAATTCCTCATTTCTGCCCCCACCCCGGAGCTCTCACCCTCTCCCACACCCTAACCCCCAATTTTGTGAGCATTCATGGCCCGCCATACAATTTCCATACCCAGATGTGGCCCTCAGGCCAAAAAGTTTGCCCACCTCTGATCTAGAAGGAGATCACATCTATACCTCTATGCAATACACTGTAACTATCTAGGTCACAGACTTCAAAGTACCCTGTCTTCAAATCATGCTAGCATATTACTTTGTTTTTAATTTAATTTATTTATTTTACCAAGGAGAGAAGAGAGTTGACATGTGTGGTATGTGTTGCATTTTCATTTTGGGCCAGAGATTAGAAATGTGTGGTGATGATAAATAAGCCTGTCCAGCAGACAGAAAGTGGGCAGATGGCTGGCAGAAATGTTTGTTCCTGCAGTGTGCAAAGTGGCATTTTACAGCGTATAGTTGTCTAAGTGATGGTACCCTCTGTGAGGATATCTTAAGTATTTCTTTCCATTCACTTAACTGTTCATTGCCATAACATTAAATGTTTAGACATGTTTTTAACTGTGATGTTCCGTGGTTACACATAGGTTCCAACTTTACCGTTAACTAGCAATCCTAACTTAAATCAAGGGAATGCGGTCGTTTGTCTTAGTTTTTGTGATTTAAAATTATGGGGCTGTTGAGGAGCTGTGGAGTGCCACAGTGTCTCTGCCATCTCCTGTCTTTGCTCAGTGGAGCTTAGGATCTCTGCAGGCTCCCCGCCTCCATCCCTGTCTCTTTCTGCAAAGTGGAACCATCCCTTGCTCCCGCTGCTCTGCAGAGCTTAAAGTTCCACAGAGTAAGTGGCTTCCTGCGCTGCTCTGCGGTTTCTCTTCTCCACCTCTCCTTGCCTTGATGCTGGCTTGACTCTCCCCTACCCACAACGAACCATTGCAACTCAGCTCCCTCCCTCATAGGCACCTTGCTACTCCTTTAAAGAAAACAAAGCAAAGGGCCTTCAGGTGCCAGTAGCAGCGAAGAGCTAAGCCAGCACTGATGGTATTGAGGGAAAGAGGGGACCAACATTAATTGCACTGCGGAAGGAACTAGCATTGGTTCTTATCAGTGGGTGGGGATGTCTAGCCTCAACTGGATTGGGAGGCAGCCTTAATCACTGTGGCTGTTAGTCCTTCACATCAGAAAATATTCACATGCAAATCTAGTTTTATTCCTGGAGTTTGATGACACCTGTGTGAAAATGCATATATTTGTAGGGACCCCTACATCTGAATATTAGAAATGTAGGTTTTCTGTTGTTTTGTTAAAAGGACGCTGTAATAACTAGATTTCAGTTTCCTCAGATTTGGTCAGCTGGCCATCAGTCCGTATCTTTGTATCACTTAAATTCCTGTGTAAACTGAAAGGCTCTGTCACTTTGGGTTAATTTAAGGTACTTTTTAGAGTACAGCCTTTCTTTATGATGAAGGATTATGAAACTTGTTTCAATGAGGAATTTAAAGTCTCAATTCAAATTGGCACAGTTTAATATCCCTATGTGAGGAGAAATGGAGTAGCCATCATTGTATAATGCTGATTTATACTATACCTTGGAGAATGAAAACTCCTGAGGTGAGATCCTCATCCCTGTTCCAGCCACTTCACACACAGTAAAAGGGCCAGAGCTGCATAACGGGTCCTAAGAATTACTGTTCTGGCTAAGGGAGAATTCCCCTGGTGCAGGTGTGCTGTGGAAGAGGGCTGCCTTCTGAGGATCCTCTTGTAAGCCAAGGGCATGCTGAGGTGAGACTGGAGCAAGCAGTGCTTATGGAGGCTCCAAGCAGTACTGCAGCCTATATGGAAGCCCAAGGGAGACTGATGAAATTAGATTAGGTCCTCCAGGGCTGCAGAGCAGCCCAGAATCTTGAGGGTGCAAAGAGGGCTAAAAGCTTTCCCTAGTGCAAGTTCTGTGTTTGCACCTCTAAGAGATGCAGTGCAGAATCTCACCCCTTGTGTGTGTGTTTTCAGTTTGTATTGCATAGACCACTCCTTTAAAAATACTTGACGGCTTCCTGAAATGTTTCTAACAGCCTGTTTAACTTTGTGTTTTGTTTCCAGTGATTTGAAGAAGAAATACAATATAACGGCCATCCCCAAACTGGTGATTGTGAAACAAACTGGAGAAGTCATTACTGACAAGGGAAGGAAACAGATCAGAGAAAAAGGGCTAAGCTGCTTCCGAAACTGGCTCGAGGGGGCAGATGTCTTTCAGAATTTTTCTAACTGAACAAAAATTGGGAGATACAAGCAAGACAACTAGACAAGGCTTGTGGGGGAACTTGCAAAGTTCCCAAACTATAACTTTTTTGGTTAGAACAAAGGGCATTATTGATTAGGAGCCATTTAATTTTAGTCCAAACTATACAAAGCAGAATATGCCAATAGGCTAACATAGTTCAGAACAAATGCACTTACCGTTTTATTCATGTTGTCTTGTTTACTGCAGTTAGTACAAACACCAAAGCATTCATAATAATATTCAAGAGTTATGTATTGTAGGGCTCTTTCAGACAGATAGAAGGGCAGCCCTGTGAAATCTATGCAAATGTTTTATTTTTGCAGATGTATACTGGTAAAAAAATACATATTTTTCTCAACCACAAGATTTTTCTGGTGATTAGCGCATAATTTATATTTATTCATAAAACAGAAGTATACTTGCTTTAATAAAGTACTATTTATGCATTGCATGCCTTCAGATGTCTCCTTCGATATGTTACATGTAAATCTGAACAGAAAATGACATGCCTCTTAAATAGGGTGCACTGTTTGCCCATGCATAAGTCGTCCCTTTTTGTCTATGGTTGGAGTGGGTTTTTTGTAGACTTTACAATCTCTCTCTCTCTCTCTGTTATCCCCAGATTCTTTTCCCCAATACCGTAGTGTGAGTCAACATCTCCAATTCGCAGTCAGGCTTTGTCATAAATATGAAGGGAAGGGGGAGAGGGTCTGATGCAGTGCTATAAAATCCTCTTTCCAGTAAAGGGTTAAGAAATGCAGGTAGCCAGACTGACACCTGACCTGGCTGGCATCTGACCAATAAGGGGACAAGATACTTTCAAACTTTGGGAGGGGGGAAGGTTTTAGTGTGTGTCTTTGTCTGAGAGAGGGTGATCTTGGAAGACAGAAGGAACCTACAGAAAATCAAACCTCCCTTTTCTGAAGTAAGTTTAGATAGCATAGCGTATAGATTTCTGTTATTTTTGCTTGGCGTATCCCCTGTGTTAGAAAGGGCGAAGGGGGGGGGGGGGCGTTATTCATGGTTTTCTGTAACGTTAAGGTTTTGTCCAGAGGGGGAAATCTCTCTGAGTTTGGAAATATAGTGCCCTGTGAAATAGTTACCATCCTGATTTTACAGAGATGATTTTACCTTCTTTATTTTTAATAAAATCCTTCTTTTAAGAAGCTGACTGTTTTCTATGGTGTTAAAACCCAGGGGGTGGGTTTTTAGATCACTGTGTAACCAATTGGTTGGGAGATTGTTCTCAAGCTTCCCCAGGAAAGGGGGTGTACGGCTTGAGGGGGTATTTTGGGGGGGGAGGGAAGTTCAAGTGATTCCTTTCCTGGATTCCTGTTAGACATTTGATGGTGGCAGCGAGAAGCGTTTCTTGGGGTGCAGGGAATTTTGTACCTTGGGGGGTTTAACCTAAGCTGGTAAAAATAAGCTTAGGGGCTCTGAATGCGGGTCCCCACGTCTTTACCCTAGAGTTTAGAGTGGGGAGGGAACCCTGACAGGCTTTCTAAAAAATATCAGTGTTGTATGTGTTTGTGTGTTTGCAATGTGGAGAGGAATGGCGGGAAGGAGGAGAAAGGCAGGGGATATAGATGAAGTGGCCATGTAAAACAAAGATGCTAACCAGGCTGGTGTCTAGTATTTAGAGCGCAAAACTACGGGTCTGATTTTCCTCATGTACATCAGTGTAAACCTTTGACTTCAGCAGAGTTACATACAGCAGAGTCCAAGCACAACTGGTAGGAGAGGAGAATCTGTCTTTAGGCCTTATGAGCCCAATTTCTGGATGAACTGCGGATGTGGATAAGGATTGTTAAGCACATCTGTCAGGGTAAGAGGTAATTCACAGAAAATGAGGCACTTTGCCTGCAGAATTCTCAAGCACATTCTCTAAATGAAATATACACAGTTACCATAATCATGCATTAATATTTGGAAAGCTATATTTACCATGCTATAAACAGGAAGTTAAATATTTGTTGAACATGCGGATTCATTTTCTTGTAATGGAGGAAATGATGTTTTCTCCTCAGAGTATGTAATCTAGGAGGGTTCATATCTAGTCCTCAAAAATAAGCCATGAAACAAGAGCTCCAAAGATACTGAGTAGAAAAACAATGTTAGCTCAGTGTAGTAGCCGTGTTAGTCTGTGTCAGCAAAATGAAAATAAGAAAGAAAAACTTGTAGCACCTTAGAGACTAACAAATTTATTTCAGCATAAGCTTTCGTGGGTTAGTACCCACTTCATCGGATGCATGGAATGAAACATACAGTAGACAGATATTTATACAGTCAGAGAAACATGATAAGGTGGAGGTGCATAGACCAACCTTAAGAGGCTAATTAATTGAGAGGCACCATAACAGCAGGGGAAGAAAAACCTTTGAAGTGATAAACAAGATGGCCACACAGGTGTGAATGAGGATCGTTAACTTAAGGGAAATAGATTCAATTAACGTAATGGCCGAGCCATTCGAGGTCCTTATTTAATCCTGAGGTAATGCAATCTAGTTTGCATATCAATTCGAGTTCAACAGTTTCTCTTTGAAGTCTGCTTTTCGAGTTAATCTGTCGCAACACTGCTACCCTCAAGTCTGTCAGTGAGTGATTAGGGAGGTTGAAGCATTCTCCTACTGGTTTTTGAATGTTATGATTCCTGATATCAGATTTATGTCCATTTATTCTTTTGCGTAGAGACTGTCCGGTTTGGCCAATGTACATGGCAGAGGGGCATTGCTGGCACATGATGGCATATATCACATTGGTAGATGTGCAGGTGAATGAGCCCCTGATGGTGTGGCGGATGTGATTAGGCCCTGTGATGGTATCACTTGAATCGATATGTGGACAGAGTTGGCATCGGGCTTTGTTGCAAGGATAGGTTCCTGGGTTAGTGTTTTTGTTGTATGGTGTGTGGTTGCTGGTGAGTATTTGCTTCAGGTTGGGGGGCTGTCTGTAAGCGAGGATTGGTTTGTCCTCCAAGAGCTGTGAGAGTGAGGGATCATCTTTTAGGATAGGTTGTAGATCTTTGATGATGCGCTGGAGAGGTTTTAGTTGGGGGCTAAAGGTGACGGCTAGTGGTGTTCTGTTATTTTCTTTTTTGGGCCTGTCTTGTAGTAGGTGACTCCTGGGTACTCTTCTGGCTCTGTCAATCTGTTTTTTCACTTCAGCAGGTGGGTATTGTAGTTGTAAGAATGCTTGATAGAGATCTTGTAGGTGTTTGTCTCTGTCTGAGGGATTGGAGCAAATGCGGTTGTATCTTAGAGCTTGGCTGTAAACAATGGATCGTGTGGTGTGTCCAGGATGGAAGCTGGAAGCATGTAGGTAAGTATAGCGGTCAGTAGGTTTCCGGTATAGGGTGGTGTTTATGTGACCATCACTTATTAGCACGGTGGTGTCTAGGAAATGGACCGCTTGTGTGGACTGGTCTAGGCTGAGGTTGATGGTGGGATGGAAATTGTTGAAATCATGGTGGAATTCCTCAAGGGCTTCTTTTCCATGGGTCCAAATGATGAAGATATCATCAATGTAGCGCAAGTAGAGTAGGGGTGTTAGGTGACGAGAGCTGAGGAAGCGTTGTTCTAAGTCAGCCATAAAAATGTTGGCATATTGTGGGGCCATACGGGTACCCATAGCAGTGCCACTGACTTGGAGGTATATATTGTCCCCAAATGTGAAATAGTTGTGGGTGAGGACAAAATCACAAAGTTCGGCCACCAGGTTAGCCGTGGTAGTATCGGGGATACTGTTCCTGACAGCTTGTAGTCCATCGTTGTGTGGAATGTTAGTGTAGAGGGCTTCTACATCCATAGTGGCCAGGATGGTGTTGTCTGGAAGATCACCGATGGATTGTAGTTTCCTCAGGAAGTCAGTGGTGTCGCGAAGATAGCTGGGAGTGCTGGTAGCATAGGGCCTGAGGAGAGAGTCTATATAGCCAGACAATCCTGCTGTTAGGGTGCCAATGCCTGAGATGATGGGGCGTCCAGGATTTCCAGGTTTATGGATCTTGGGTAGCAGATAGAATGCCCCTGGTCGGGGTTCTAGGCACGTGTCTGTACAAATTTGTTCTTGTGCTTTTCCAGGGAGTTTCTGGAGCAGATGGTGTAGTTTCTTTTGGTACTCCTCAGTGGGGTCAGAGGATAAAGGCCTGTAGAATGTGGAGTTACAGAGCTGCCTGACAGCTTCTTGTTCATATTCCAACTTATTCATGATGACGACAGCTCCTCCTTTGTCAGCCTTTTTGATTATGATGTTAGAGTTGTTCCTGAGGCTGTTGATGGCATTGTGTTCTGCACGGCTGAGGTTATGGGGCAAGTGATTTTGCTTTTCTACAATTTCAGCTCGAGCACGGCGACGGAAGCAGTCTATGTAGAAGTCCAATTTGTTGTTTCGACCTTCAGGAGGAGTCCACGCAGAATCCTTCCTACCAAAACTACAAAAAGAAGGATTCAAAGGTTTTTCTTCCCCTGCTGTTATGGTTCCTCTCAATTAATTAGCCTCTTAAGGTTGGTCTATGCACCTCCACCTTATCATGTTTCTCTGACTGTATAAATATCTGTCTACTGTATGTTTCATTCCATGCATCCGATGAAGTGGGTACTAACCCACGAAAGCTTATGCTGAAATAAATTTGTTAGTCTCTAAGGTGCTACAAGTTTTTCTTTCTTATTTTCATTAATGTTAGCTCAGTGAGGTGATTAAGTATACTTTGTGAGTCAGAGGCTCTGAGAGCTGGGTTCTTAAGGTGATATTAGGTAATACTGCAGCCTATTTCTGATCTTCACTATCTAACCGGTTAGTTCATAGTTTAGTACTCTTCTGAAGAATACTGAGCTAGGAATGAGTTTTTGGAAAGGCCTTTATGCATGCACTACCTGCTGTTCTGGGACCAATTGATGAATGTAGTTTGAAATAACAGCTCAATCAGAAACTGAAAAGGCATTAATAGAAAACGTTTCCAGTCCTTAAATATATACAGTTGTGTTGCCTGAAATATGGGCCAACTCCAAATGTCACAGACACCAGTTGTAGCCTAATGGGTATCTCCTCATTTAGATTTCATGTTCAATTCAAGGTAGATTGCCATTTGGTTGCCTGACTCTGTGTACAGTATATGCAGCTATATGTAAATGAAAGCCTTATACTACTTAAAATTTGATTATTTTAGGTTCCAGTGAATATACATTGAATGTGGGTGATAAAATGGGCTGCTGAATCAGTGTGTCCCAATCCAGTCGCAAATTAAAATCCAGATGGGAGTTAACAGAAATAGAATTGTGATGAAGTAAAAGAAGTATTAAAAAGAAGTATATTTGCTCTGTGGGGGTCTACTGTATTTTCACATCAGTATGTTGCGTGCCTTAAAACAATATTACCACCCCTGCTTGCATTAGTTATGCTTTTCATGGTATTTCATGTTCCAAGTATAGGAAATATGGGGTAAAGGAAAATAGCATAGTGTAATACATTCTCTTTAACAGCTTCTACTATACGTAGAGAAGTTAAAGGAGTAACTCGCATTGAGGCTACACAGGAAGCCATGTGTGTCATTCCCTCATGTATTGATAGGGAACTAAACTCATTTGCATGTTATACTTGAAATCATGGGGTTTTTACACCTTTGTTTTTGCTTTAAACCTAAACCTTAAGTATGTCTTACATGTGTTAGCAATTTTTTTACTGTCCTTCCTTTTTTCTGTGGTGAAATGCCATGAATATTAATTGGTGGCCAGCTTTCTTTCTTGATGAAAAGGAATGATTCTGTGTTTTGATACAGTTATATGCAGTAGCATGAGTGTTATTGATAGATATTACACACTCAAAAGGAAATTAACGAAAAACTGACTGAGGTCAGGTGAGCCTCTGCTGGGATTAGACAGGATATTATTACTCTTTATTAGTAGCTGATTTATGGGCCAACTTACTTATGGCACAACACATGTAAAAGCAATCTTGTACAGTCTCTAGTTGTTACACAATTTACAAGAACATTTCACTAGCAAGAAATGGCAAGGTTTGTATGCTGATATACAAGCATTGTGGGTTGATCCATAATATAATTCTGAGGAAGAAGAACTAGCATTTATGTTCAAACAAATCAGTGCTGCAGGCTCTCTTGTGACTACTGAACATATCATTCGGAAAGAAGTAAAGCATAGAGCTCAGAGGAAAAGAGTGATAGATTCATTAATGAAGTAAATACAAATGCAAGTGAAATCAGCGTTTGAGGTATACAGTGAATCTCTTGCTCATCTTTCATTAGCTGAGCTCATTCCCACCTCCCCCCACCCACCAATGCCCCGAAACTCCTCTGCACATCTAAGTATTCTTAGTTCCTTCTTAAGAGTTGCTGTTGTGTATATATTGTGTGAGGATTTTTAATGAGAGAAGTAGAGTTACATTACAATGCTTCATTATGTTAATAAGATTCTTATCTGGAATATTTGCCTGTCGATATTTTAATTTGATCTTTCAGAAGATATCTGTTTGCCATACATTTAGTAGACACATTTAGAATACAATTGCTTTCTTTAGGATGTCTAAGACTAACAGTGACTCTTTCTCCTCATCTCCCTCCTCATGGCAATGTCAACTGATGGAGAGGAACATGGATTAATTTCTAAATCTTCAAGGGCTTGATTTCTTTGTCACCTATTGCCACAACAAGCCAATCACATTTAATCACCAAAACCATGTCTGTATTGAATAATAGGCCTTTGTCACAGGAACCTTCCACTGTTTGCAGATACCAACCTGTTTGCATCCTCTAGGGTTTAATTTATGTGTATATATCTTCTAGTTAGCATACATCCTCTAGTTATCTGTGCTGTGCAAAAATGACTCATACTTCTGTCCCACTTTTCTCTTGTAATGTCATCACTGCAAACGGTCAAAACTGGCTGATCAGGGAATATAAATACAGACATTTGAAAATTAACAGAAATGAAATGGGTATAAAACATTGTGGTACATGGAAAGTTGCCTATAAAAATAGCCATTCTCTCAGACATTAGAATCTGGAATAAATAAAATAAATGTATTCTACCAGTAGTGTTGGTATATCAATCCATAGTTCAGCAAACCACATACGCATATGCTTACTTTTAAATGTGCCTAAATCCCATTGAAATCAATGAGATTTGAGCACATGCTTAAGTGCTTTGCTGAATGAGGGCCTAACTGGGGGACATTGTCTTTGTAACAGGTCTAGGTGGCGTATGTAATCATTAAAGATTATTGCTGCAGAAGATTATCATGTTTCATTTTAATCTGGCAGATTTCATGTGCCAAAATGTGGTCCATGATACAACCTAAAGTAATCCTAAAGAGGGAAAATATGAAACCAGACTAAAATAACTGATTGAAAAATAACAATAAAATGACCCAAGAAAGAACTGACAGTCCGTGCTAATGATGTGCATTCTTCCACTGATTCTGTAGTGGATTTCATTGTTTCAAAATGTTGCATAAGGAAGCAAAATAAGGTGGTGTATAATAGACATGGAAAATTTCTTTCAAAAACAATATTTTAGGATATATGAGACTGGAAAGAGAAGAGCAATTTAGTTGATGTGCAGGAGGACAAGGACAAAACATTCTTCGGTAGGTCTGACATACCTAAGAACCACAGCATGGAATGTTTGCTTTTCCCCTTATTCCCCATGTAAAGGCCAAGCTTGTCCTTGCATATCTATCATTTGCATGAGTTCAGTCTAACAGCCAATCAGGATCTATCTGTGGACATCTTAAATGTATGTGAAGTATGGAAAAACGGAACTCATGAACCTAGTTCCATAACCACGGGTCTCACTCAGTTGGGCTAAAGGAGAACTTCTTTAGCTGTCAATAGCAATGGGCTTGTTATATTTAGGGTGACCAGATGTCCCGTTTTTATAGGGACAGTCCAGTTTTTTGGGACTTTTTCTTATATAAGCGCCTATTTACCACCCCCCCCCCCACCCCCTATTTTTTCACAGTTGCTATCTGTTATATTCTCTTGTTGAGGCATGCCACTAGATATCTGAGTAGATCTAACATTCTTTCTGCTAAAAGACAATAGTGTATATGTGCAAAAGCCTGGGCACTACAAAGAGAGCACCAATCTTACCATATAAACTTGACTACATTTTTCTTTTGGGACCAGGTCCAAGGTAGGCTTGATTTTTTTGTGCCTTCCAAGATTAATAGTATCCCTTTTAAAATACTGTTTCATGTACATTTTGAAAGCTTGTTCTGTGTATAAACTTCAAAGGAGAGAAGTAAACTGATCTGTATTTACTCCTTCATGTAACTGTAAAATTTTTGGAAGGAATTTTCACGTTTAGGCCTTTTATCTAGAAAACTCCCTGGGAAACTGGGAAGAAAATTACCATTCATATGCCCGAGTGATGGGTGCATAATAAATACTTAGATAGAAAATAATGATATTTATTGGAATTTGTACATTTCTACTGGGAATAGAAAACTAGAGATTTACAAATGAGCTGTGAAGGCCCAAATGTGTGATTTTATTTTTTTATTTTTTATTTTTTTTTTATTTTTGTGTTTGACTGTAAGACACAGATCCAAAATGGGCCAAAACCTAAAGATTCTTCACATGATGTAATGATGTCTTCAACATATATTGTAAATATCAGTTTATTTTTTTCATTTTTGATCTCGATTTACAGTAATACAAAGTGAAATAGCAGATCTCTGTAGAAAGGGGTAAAACTCAAGGCCTAAAAGAAATGATGCTTTCTTGTGATAAGGAATAGTTGAGAGCATGTCTAGGCCACATGGATCTGATCAGTAACAAACCCTTTTTAGCCTCCTATTCCCCTTTCCACAACACTGTGATGGGTGCAGCTATCAGATTACAGGATATGTTGCTTTTGTTCATTGTGTGACTGAGTTTCTTTTCAATTGCTGATGTTGAAAAGTGTTAACTCAAGCAGTTATCTGTACTGTGCCTGGGTGAAGGGTATTAGATGTTACTTGGTGCATAAATATGTGGGCGGCCTTAAATTCTCTGCTGTTGAGTACCATGAAGACAAATGTGCAGATGGGTGAATCCCTGATAGAGAGGGATTTACACTCTCCATCGTCTCCATTTTGTTTAAACTATTTCAAAGCAACCACTCTGCTATATGAAGGGCGATGTACTGGGAAACACGAATGGCTACCTGTTGCTTTCCTTTCACTTTAAGTGATGTATGGATGTTTGCAGGGGGTGTGCACTGCAGGATGCGGAGGTTGCTAAGGTCAGGCCCTCCTCTCCTGAACTGAAACCCAAATTGAAGCACCATAGTAAATTCCCATGTAAATGGTTTGAATGCAGTTTTGAATAATTCTTCACAAGTGTTGCTGTAGCAGAGGGAATCCAGATGTGAACCCTCAAGCATGTGCTGACATCTCAAGTAGACAGACCGAACTGCTCAGGCATGTTGTAAGGCGGTGCATGCGCTGCACAGGAAATGTTTTGGACTGTGCCAATACTAAATTGACTCTCGTGACACTTGTCAGCTAACCCCTACTAACGTTTTGCCCAGCCTGTAGGTAGACTCCCGGATCCACAAAACAATAAAACAGTGGTTTTTGAATGACAAATGGTTTAAATTGATTCATTTACTGTACACAGAACAAAATCTTCCAAAAAGAATGTCTTTCTGACGACTACAATATAACTGCACAATTCCTATGTAAAGATCTGTTAGAGTTGTATCAGCAGTGTCATGTTCAGATCAAAGTTCTGTTTAAAAGAAATAATTTACCCAAGGAAGCACCCCGTTGACAGACACCTGGGCTTTTTTAGGGAGCTTCTGCTTTTTAAAAATCCAGTTTTCCAGCAGGGTTCAGTGAGGCGCAAGGAGATAGAATAACTTGCCTCAGGTCAGAGTGACTCAGTGATCAGCCTGGATCAGAATCCTAGAATTTCTGGGCTCTTAGTGATTCAACCTGTTTTGTGGTCGAGAGCATGGGAAACTGAAGTTCTCTGTCTGCTGAACAATTAAAGCGCAGACAGTGGCAGTGCAATACTCATATCAAGGTGTTTCAACCTTTGCTTGAAAGGGTCACTTCTAGCAGTCAGAGGGTCAGTATAATCTCCATGCTCACCAATACTCCATGCTCCAGTCCCTGGCTTCTCTACTAACAAGGTATTGTAAACTGGGATGATAGCTTTTGCCTGAGAGATAATCTGTTCACTAAGGGCATATCTACACTGCCCCGCAGTTCAGACTGCAGGGGTGTGTACAGCAGTGTGCACCAACGTGCTGTCCTGTAACTCCCCCATGTGGGCGCAAACTAAAGGGTTTCTAGTTCACATTAATGTGGTCTTGTTTGAAGAAGAAATGTTATTGTGAACTAGGGACCTTCTAGTTCATGCGTGCAGCATTCACCGGGGGAGTTGTTGTGCACTGTTATTCACACCCTCAAAGTCTGAAATGTGGGGCAGTGTAAACAAGCCGTAAGATGTACATTGGGAGCATCTCAGCGTCTCATTTCATAGGCCAATGTACAGCCGTACAGTAGTTACCACTTTTTGGTTACTGTTTCTCTGTCAGATTTCAACATTGAAAGGTATGTTCTGAGTATGAAATTCTTGAGTTCTCAGCTGGACTTTGACATGCCACACGTCTGTGCCCTTGGGCAAGTCACTCAGTCTCTCGGCCGCAGTTTCCTTGTCTGTCACATGGGGCTAACAACACTTGTGTGTTCTGAGGATGGATTGTGTGTAGACTGCTTTGGAGGTTCCAAAACTGCTTAGATAGCACCAAACCATACCACTTTTATTCCCCCACACTGGGGGCTTGCACCATGGTATCTTCATTAGTGTAGGTTACACCAGTGCAAAAATCCCTAATGTAGATGTGCCCCATGTCTAGATGATATGTCCACCACAGCAAAGTCATCCATTTTGCCTAAGGGGATCAGTTAGGGCTATCTGAGAGAGGCCAGTGACTGGCTGGGTATGGAAAATGAATGAACTATGTTCTCAGTCCTGGAGAAACCTATTTTAGGCCTCAACCCTAACTTGGTGATCCCTCTAGGTCAGGGCAGGGACTCTTGGATATGGTTCTTCAGGGAAGCATGCATTGTCATTGTCAGTCCTGTGCCTCGTGGGGATGAATAATGTTTCATTCTCTAGTACCCTCAATCTCTCACCGTTCACCAGCATTATGTTCATATTAATATAGATGTATTTTGGAGAAATGTATTTAACCAAATACCACTATTATAGATCATAAGTATAGGGTACTTATTTTTTATAATATAAACAGCATCAAATAAAGAAATACAGCAAACTAAGTGCATCTCATTCCATGTCTCTGCAATCTGCACCATGCTGTACTTTGGATTAGCCTCAGAGTAACTGATTAGATGAACTCCGAGGCCAGGTAGAATGTTCCATAGTCACAAATCTAGGAATCATTTGTAATCGTCTTACCAGATTTGCTTTAAAAAGATTTGACATATTTGACCTTTGGGAGAAGATTATTAGTTTGATGTATTTATTTCCAGTCCCCCTCGGACCATTGCTAAAACAGAATAGTACTGTAACAGGAAGTTTTGGGGTGACTGGAGGCAGTATTGGCATATTTGCATTTTTAGAACTCAAAAGAAAGATGAACATACTCCAAACTGTGACAATCAAGTGCATTCTGTGAATGCCAGAGTGCATTCCTGTTTGAGGGCTGTACTTTGTAACAAATTACCTGTTGCTGTATCCCAAGCTGATTTTAGTGATTACATAATCCTCTAGTTGTTAGTTACTTATCTGAGGAAGCAATCCCATATGAGACACATTATTCTTTCAAAAGCCATAAAACACTTAATTTTAATCCCAATAGGCATTATCCTTTGCTAAACACCGTATCATTTCAGATAAGGCAGAGAATTTGACTAGCTCAGCAGTTGCATGTTGGTTATTAGGGCATAGCCCTTGCTTTTCCTTGTGTTTTTTCATTCCTCATGTTCACATTGTGGGATTAATCCTTCAGGGCCTTGGGCATTGGCAAGAGAAAAGCGCGCATTTAAAGGCGAAATCAAGCTGTTTCATGACATTTCAAATATACTTAATGTTACCCCCCTTTTGATGTGAACAGCCATAATTCCAGGTCTAGAAGGTTGTTTCTGTTAGGAGAAATTGGTGATGGAGTCAGGTATTTCCCTGATGCAATCCTGTCTATTTACAAAGAATGTACATGAAGTCCTGTTTCCCTGAACACTGCAGGAATCAAATTGCAGGAGGCAGTCTCTTTGCTCATAGTTCCCTGCCCCTATTCAGCCACCACCGAGCCCAAAAGCTTCTCCTCTCTCTAGCCCTTTCTCAGGGCCACATTCCTAGTTCTTGTTCTGGCTGTGGCCATGGCTTTCTTTTCTCTCTCAGCATCTCTAGGAATTCTGGTCAGGAATTTTTCAACACTATTTAAAAAAAAAATGCAGCTTAGCCTAAGCCAAAAATTTCATGGGACGATATCAGATCCAATTAAACTTTCTTTGGCCAGAGAGAAAAAGACCCCCAGAATAGCCAAGAGCCTACTACTCAGGGCACTCACCTGAGATGTGGGAGACCCAGGTTCAAGTCCCTGTGTTGGAGCATAATTATTGTGTGATGTCATATCTGTGAATTATGAACTTTAGGAAATAGGTTGAAGTTTAACATTGTAATCCATGTACAATCTAGTCGTGGGGAGGCACACATACCTTTTAAACAGGTAGAAATACATATTCGGTTTAATAAAGCTTGAGTTCAGATTGTGCCACCAGAAATAGGTTGTTACACTAGACAGAGCTTAAGTGATACATCATTATTCCTTACAACATTCAGTACTCTGCAATTATCCAACAGTATGCTTATTCAAAGTTGTTTATTCCTGCTTAAATATATTTTTATAGCATTTCCCCAAATCTTCCCAGGAATGTACATTGATTCTCCATAGACTTTTTTTTCTTTCAATAAATATTTTATTATGGCTATTTGAAACATAAATGTTTATACTCCTTTTGTGAAATAAATTTAATAATAATTAAACTCAAACATGCATTGATCAGACAATATGCTGTTTATGCTTAGAGTTTTTACCTATTGCCCATGACAACAAATATACAGTATCTTTAGCCAAAAAAGAAAAATAGCAACAATGGGCTTGAATCTCTTCTCACTCATACTAGGTTTTACTGGTGCAATCCCATTGACTTCAGTGGAGTTACTCCTGGTTTACACCACTGTGAGAGGAAAGTCAGGCCCAGTGTCTTTTGATACAAGTTCAATTTTTCAAGATGTATTTCAAAATTGAAAGCAACACTGAAGATTTTTGTATGCCACTAATGTCATCTATCCATTCTCAGAAGGTATTGTAACAAAAGTGTAGAATAAGGGGCTGAAAGACATTGCCAAGAGCTCCAGTCTCTTTGGAGATCTGATCATTTGTTTGGACTTCTTGGATAGAGATTTCCAGTCTTTTCTCATCTGTGTCATATGTAAGAGAGAGGGATCTATGATTCCTTTTTCTTTTCAAGCATTTTCTCTACAGATCACCTGAGGGTGCTGTGGAATCAAAGCTTGAACCTTATCCCTGGCTGCTGAGATTTTAAAATGCTAAAACAATACCACTAGATTTTAACTAATTGCTTTGACATACAAATCTTATTTCATGCCATGTAATTGCTCATGAGAAAAAATGTTTCCCAGAAGAGTTCCAATTTCTTTCATGAAATATCAAGGACTTGAAAATAAATCTAACATTTAATGTGCACGAAACTCCACATTGTTTTGATTCTCCTAATTCTGATTTCAAATTGCTGCAAGAAAAATGTGTTCTATAAACATACATTACTTGTCCCTTGTTTTGGACTCTCGATAAGAAATTTAGCAATATCACTGACCCTTGCTCTATAAGGTAACAGTCTGATTCTTGTGCGAATAAATTGAATGGTTCATCAGCCTTTTAGTTTATTGTAGCAAGGGAATCTGATGACTGCCTTGTAAGACAGAGGGGGAGCTATGACAGTGCTGGTACATTAATATAAAACTAGCAATTTACCCTTTTTATTTCACTCCCCCCATTTTCTCTCTCATTCAGAATGCATGACAATCTGCTGCTCATTATGTACGTGGTTGGAAGATGATGATGTCACTACTATGTCTCAGGTAAGGGGAAGTTTCTAAATCGAAGCACAGAGATATGGTCATGAGTGCACCTAACGCAGTTTACTGATCATGTCTGTACTGCATGAATATTCACACAGCATTGACTAGACTTCTATGGGGAAATTTTCCCTGGTGCAAAGAACCAGAACGAGGCCTATTCACCATGTATGTCCCATTTAATTCTCAAAACAGGGTTTAAAGGGGACTTAAGCAGTACAGTGCTTAGGGCTGACCTGCTGCACAGCGGGAATTTCACTCCTCTATGCACTAGGAACAGTATAAACCATGAGAGGTGTCCTCCAGGAGCAATCTTCTCTGAGTGTTCCAAATTCTGGGTCAGGAGCACAGAGAGCATGTCCCCAGGACTTTACATTGTCATTAGCCATAATATTGAAGATTAAATATGCGGGGTCACGTCCACTGCCTGGAACTGCAAAGTAAGTTCTTACCCAATTGGCCAAGATTCGCCACTTTTATTATTATGCCTGGATAAAGGAGTTTGAGGCGCAAAGTGATGTTCTCGTCCGTCCTCCGTGTGGAAGGAAAAGACCCAGATAGAGACCATCCAATTGTGGAAGTCAACGAATGTCTACTCAGGTGGTGTTGGAGAGAAGGCTTTGGATTCTTTGACCATGGGATGGTGTTTCAAGAAGAAGGATTGCTAGGAAGAGATGGGCTCCACCTAACAAAGAGAGGGAAGAGCATCTTCGCAAGCAGGCTGGCTAACCTAGTGAGGAGGGCTTTAAACTAGGTTCACTGGGGGAAGGAGACCAAAGCCCTGAGGTAAGTGGGGAAGTGGGATACCAGGAGGAAGCAGGAGGGGACGACTCCTGTGTAGCCTATAGGACTAACCTGCTTGCTTGTGTGTATATATATATATATATTTTCTTATAATTTAAGTGTTTGGTTTATTGTAATAGGTTTATAGATTTATATTAAAAATAAGTTTGGCTGTAATGCAAGAGACCTACAGGTCAAAAACCAGTATGTTAAGCTAAGGCAAAGTTAGCATATTTATATTAAGACCTTTTACCCAGAAAGCAAAGTTGACCTATATATTGAGACTTGTTACCTAAATAGATAAGCACCCACGCATGTGTCTAAGACCTTTTATCTAGACCAACAGACAACGGAAGAATGGCATAGGGGTTTTTTCAATTTGTACTCACAGACTTAACAGGTACACCACAAAAAAAGAACTGAAATGACTAAAGAACAGAAATAATATATGTGCGTAAGTACATGCCATCAACACGCACATACATACTAACCTATGGAGTAAGCGTACCCTAACATTTTGTGAGCAAGGAATGAAATCTGGGCATAAAGGAAGGATTTCTGGCACTTGCCCTATAAAAGAGGTAACCCACCTCACTAGAGTATTCTCACTTACATTCTATTTCTACTCTATCTTCCTCTTCCTCTTCTATTCTATCTGTCCACTGTGACTACTACTATTAGTAGGCTGTACAGTAACTTCTCACTTAACATTGTAGTTAGGTTCCTGAAAAATGTGACTTTAAGCAAAACGATGTTAAACAAATCCAATTTCCCCATAAGAATTAATGTAAATGAAGGGGTTAGGTTCCAGGGAAATTTTTTTCACCCGACAAAAGACTATATTTTATAGTATATATGCACACACACACATACAGAGACTATAAGTTTTAAACAAACAATTGAATACTGGTACACAGCGATGATGATAGTGAAGCTTGGTTGAGGTGGAGGAGTCAGAGGGTGGGATATTTCCCAGGGAATGCCTTACTGCTAAATGAACTAAGCAGTTGGCTGAGCCCTCAAGGGTTAACCTCACACTCTACAAGCCAGCAGGAAAGAACGGAGGGCAGACAGAGACAGAGAGGCACACCTGTGTTTGTTTGAGAGATAAGAGATGCGCATTTCCAGTTAGGTATCAAGAGTGGGGTCAGACGTACACTGCCTTCTTAATTAGATCAGCAAGCCCGACACTGCAGCTTCTGCCTAAGGCAGCAGATCCCTCCCTCGTGTGTCCCCCCTGCTCTATGAAAGATGGGGAAAGCGAGATGCAGGAGCAGGGGGACATTAGCCCCCTGTCTTTTTCCCCTCCCCCCCACACAGCAAGCAGGCACCCTGACATTAGCCCCCCTCTTCTTTCCCTCCCCCCCCACCCACAGCAAGAAGGCAGGAGTCTCGGGGAGCAGCACATGGCAGTGGGGGAAGGGACAGCTGAACTGCTGTAATTGATAGCCTGCAAATGACGTTAGAAGGGAGCATTTCACAACTTTAAACGAGCATGTTCCCTAATTGATCAGCAACGTAACAACGAAAAAACGTTAACCAGGATGACTTTAAGTGAAGAGTTACTGTACCTTGTTCTTCTTAAACTTTGTTTCAAGGGAACTAGGCTAAGCTTTTATTCTTAGTTTTGTTTATTAGGTATTGATTTTAAGTTTGTTAGTCAAGTAAACCCTAAGTTAGCTCTTAGCATTAGTTTCTTCTAAGCGCTGCATCCCTCACTCAAGAATTGAGAAACCTGAACTGCAAGGCTGGTCCTGTGTCTCTTACCACCAGGTTATTAAGGAAAGGTGTGAGTATATTAACCAAATCTTTGTTGCATATAATGCTATATTATCATATGTATCTTTTGAATAGCTGTAATGCAATTGTATCTTTGTAACTCTGGTTATTTTACCATTTACTTACTATTTTATTGATTTTAATAAAAAGTCTTTAAGGCTATATCTGTCTCAGTGTGAGCTTCCTGTCATACCCCCGAGGGTCCTTTGTAAATTCTGTGGAGCCTGATTCGGGACAAGAACTTTTATCTTCTGATCAAACAGATTGGCAAGCCTAAAACCCACACCAATAATATAAGTTATTAATATTCTTAATTTAATTTAATTGAAATTAAATTAAATTGATGAATTAATATTAGTACACCCTAAATCAGGCTACATACTGAGAAAGCAGGACGATCAATGAGTTATCTTAAGTGCCTGTACACAAATGCAAGAAGCCTGGGAAACAAGCAGGGAGAACTGGAAGTCCTGGCACAGTCAAGGAATTATGATGTGATTGGAATAACAGAGACTTGGTGGGATAACTCAAGTGATTGGAGTACTGTCATGGATGGATATAAACTGTTCAGGAAGGACAGGCAAGGCAGAAAAGGTGGGGGAGTTGCATTGTATGTAAGAGAGCAGTATGACTGCTCAGAGCTCCAGTAAGAAACTACAGAAAAACCTGAAAGTCTCTGGATTAAGTTTAGAAGTGTGAGCAACAAGGGTGATGTCATGGTGGGAGTCTGCTATAGACCACCAGACCAGGGGGATGAGGTGGACGAGGCTTTCTTCAGGCAACTAACAGAAGAGACTAGATCGCAGGCCCTGGTTCTCATGGGGGACTTCAGTCACCCCGATATCTGCTGGGAGAGCAATACAGCGGTGCACAGACAATCCAGGAAGTTTTTGGAAAGTGTAGGAGACAATTTCCTGGTGCAAGTGCTGGAGGAACCAACTAGGGGCAGAGCTCTTCTTAACCTGCTGCTGACAAACAGGGAAGAATTAGTAGGGGAAGCAAAAGTGGATGGGAACCTGGGAGGCAGTGACCATGAGATGGTTGAGTTCAGGATCCTGACACAAGAAAGAAAGGAAAGTAGCAGAATACGGACCCTGGACTTCAGAAAAGCAGACTTTGACTCCCTCAGGGAACTGATGGCCAGGATCCCCTGGGAGAATAATATGAGGGGGAAAGGAGTCCAGGACAGCTGGCTGTATTTTAAAGAATCCTTATTGAGGTTGCAGGAACAAACCATCCCGATGTGTAGAAAAAATAGTAAATATGGCAGGCGACCAGTTTGGCTTAATAGTGAAATCCTTGCCAATCTTCCAAACATAAAAAAGAAGCTTACAAGAAGTGGAAGATTGGACAAATGACCATGGAGGAGTATAAAAATATTGCTCAGGCATGCAGGAGTGAAATCAGGAAGGTCAAATCACACTTGGAGTTGCAGCTAGCAAGGGATGTTAAGAGTAACAAGAAGGGTTTCTTCAGGTATGTTAGCAGCAAGAAGGTGGTCAAGGAAAGTGTGGGCCCCTTACTGAATGGGGGAGGCAACCTAGTGATAGATGATGTGGAAAAAGCTAATGTACTCAATGCTTTTTTTCCCTCTGTCTTCACAAACAAGGTCAGCTCTAAGACTACTGCACTGGGCAGCACAGTATGGGGAGGAGGTGGAGAAAGAAGTGCTTCAGGACTATTTAGAAAAGCTGGACGAGCACAAGTACGTGGGGCCGGATGCACTGAGTCCGAGGGTGGTAAAGGAGTTGGCCGATGTGATTGCAGAGCCATTGGCCATTATCTTTGACAAATCATGGCAATCGGGGAAGGTCCTGGATGACTGGAAAAAGGCTAATGTAGTGCCCATCTTTAAAAAAGGAAGGAGGAGGATCTGGGGAACTACAGGCCAGTCACCCTCACCCCAGTCCCTGGAAAAATCATGGAGCAGGTCATCAAGGAATCAATTTTGAAGCACTTAGAGGAAAGTGATCAGGAACAGACAGCATGGATTCACCAAGGGTAAGTCATGCCTGACTAACCTAATTGCCTTCTATGATGAGATAACTGGTTCTGTGGATGAGGGGAAAGCAGTGGACGTGTTCTTCCTTGACTTTAGCAAAACTTTTGATACGGTCTCTCACAGTATTCTTGCTAGCAAGTTAAAGAAGTATGGGCTGGATGAATGGACTATAAGGTGGATAGAAAGCTGACTAGATCATCGGGCTCAACGGGTAGTGATCAATGGCTCCATGTCTAGTTGGCAGTCGGTATCACGCAGAGTGCCCCAAGGGTTGGTTCTGGGGCCGGTTTTGTTCAATATCTTCATTAATGATCTGGAGGATGGCGTGGATTGCACCCTCAGCAAGTTTGCAGATGACACTAAACTGGGAGGAGTGGTAGATACGCTGGAGGGTAGGGATAGGATACAGAGGGACCTAGACAAATTGGAGGATTGGGCCAAAAGTAATCTGATGAGGTTCAACAAGGACAAGTGCAGAGTCCTGCACTTAGGACGGAAGAATCCCATGCACTGCTACGGACTAGGGACTGAGTGACTAGGCAGCAGTTCTGCAGAAAAGAACCTAGGGGTTACAATGGTTGAGAAGCTGGATATGAGTCAACAGTGTGTCCTTGTTGCCAAGAAGGCTAACGGCATTTTGGGCTGTATAAGTAGCATCATTCCCAGCAGATCGAGGGACGTGATTATTCCCCTCTATTTGGCATTGGTGAGGCCTCATCTGGAATACTGTGTCCGGTTTTGGGCCCCACCCTACAAGAAGGACGTGGATAAATTGGAAAGAGTCCAGCGGAGGGCAACAAAAATGATTAGGGGGCTGAAGCACATGATTTATGAGGAGAGGCTGAGGGAACTGGGATTATTTAGTCTGCAGAAGAGATGAAAGAGAGGGGATTTGATAGCTGCTTTCAGCTACCTGAAAGGGGGTTCCAAAGAGGATGGATCTAGACTGTTCTCAGTGGTACCAGATGACAGAACAAGGAGTAATGGTCTCAAGTTGCAGAGGGGGAGGTTTAGGTTGGATATTAGGGAAACTTTTTCACTAGGAGGGTGGTGAAGCACTGGAGTGGGTTACCTAGGGAGGTGGTGGAATCTCCTTCCTTAGAGGTTTTTAAGGTCAGGCTTGACA
The DNA here is from genome assembly GCA_033296515.1 of Macrochelys suwanniensis. Classification (NCBI taxonomy): domain Eukaryota; kingdom Metazoa; phylum Chordata; order Testudines; family Chelydridae; genus Macrochelys; species Macrochelys suwanniensis. The sequence continues at coordinate 48,996,158 of CM065780.1, forward strand.
AAGCCCTGGCTGGGATGATTTAGTTGGGGACTGGTCCTGCTTTGAGCAGGAGGTTGGATTAGATGACCTCCTGAGGTCCCTTTCAATCCTGATATTCTATGATTCTATTAATTGAGATTCTAGACCCCAAATATTGCAACTGTGGAACTATGGTCTTTTTTGTATTTTCCACCGAGTGGAAATTTTCCAACTGTCTGCTACAGAACGTAATACTCAGGGAATGAGAACAAGTCAACACAAGCAGCAATAATAGGAGCAAAATGTTTTCCCTCTGAGGACTTGTATAACAGAGGAATGAAAAGCAGACCTTTGTTCTTACTGTGATATTAGCAAGTAGCAAGGCTAATGGAAGTCTATGGGCATGAGAAAATTGCAGATGCTGTGGAGATTTTTGTAAAGATTGTTTCTGCTATTTATTTTGTTAATTTCAGTTAAATTCTTTACTTCACGCACTATGAAGATGATGGCCAAATGGATAAGTGAGTTCAAAACCAAATTAGGTAAGTTCATGGAGATAGAGCCACCAATGGCTATTAGCCAAAACAGTCAGGGATGCAACCCCATGTAAAGCCAGGAGCTGCCAGAAGCCAGGAGGGGAAGACAGGCGTGGATCACTCCAACTGCACCGTTCTGTATGCTTCCTTTGAAGCTATTGGTGGCACAGCTAGGACTAGAATCCCAGTCTTGTGATTTCACCCCAATATGGTACTTCCTCTTCTGCAAAGAGAAGCATTAGAGTAATGGTGTGATCTATATGGTCTAGCTAAAAATTGCTAAATCAATTTCTGCCTTCATGTGTCTGCTTTTTCCACTTTAGGTTTCTACAAGAATGCTATTTTCAGTATACTACCACCGTCAGCCCCTATGGCTATGTAAATGTATTTATTAAAGGGAAGGTGATTAGGTGAAGGCAGAGAGAGAGGATAAGGGGAAGGGAATAGATGCAAAGATAACACATTCCCAGCTATACTCATGTTGTCAGTCATAATGTAGGAAACGTGCATGTAGGATGTCAAGTCATTGACTGTACTGCTAATTTCATTTTAAAGCGACAGTAACACCATAGCATGTTAATTTAGATAAGTAGCTGTTGTGTCTTTTGCTCTATACACAACAGCATAACATGAAGAAACCATAAAGGCACGGTGGGGTCCAAATAACAAATAATGATATAGAACATGCAAGGCCTAGCTGCATATACACACTGCTGTTCTGGCAGGTGTCTTGAGGTTTTAGGAATGTAGGAGACAATGCGGGCTACTAGATGACTCTCAAACTATTTAAAGGAATGCTACCCAGTTCGATACCTTTCAGTAACTATGATGTTATGGTTTAGATGGTGTGCATTGCCCTCCATCGCCCACACACACAGGGCGAGGATGACAAGATCTCTTAGACCTGGCCTATCCACAAATTGCACTGATTTAATTAAAAGGCAGGATATTAAATTCATTTAAGTAAATCAGTGCAACTTCTATGTAAATAAAGAGACCGGAATTAGTTCAAAGGCCATGTCTGGTGCAGAACAGTTCTCATTTTTCTGTTTCCATTGGCCACCAGATTTAGATACACCTGACTTGCATGTACACCTGCTATTAGTACAATGTTTTGTCCTTTTAGTTTCTTAGGCACCCACTATCCACTACAAGGAGTATAAATATTTTTCCCAACATGCTTTCATTCTGCTCTTTATGTTGAACTGAAGGGCAATTTCTTTGAATTATGCTTTTTTTGAGTGTGCATCAATCTGTTAGACAGTCCACTTAGCTCCCATCTTACTTTTTCCAGTACATTGATAAGCAGCAATACCATCTTCAAAAACGTGGTTGTTCTGTGAACCGGGTATTGTTTAAAAAAACAAAAACAAAAAAAAAGACTTCCGTTAAATATATAATCCTGTTTTCTCCTCCTCCCTTTCAACCACTGAGCAAGTATTTTTCCTCCATTTCAAAATAATTGAAATCAGACAGTTAAAACAGGGAATGAGAACTTGGAGGAATTAGGGCTTGAAAAGGTGGCTATATTTCCTAACCACACTTTTTAAATATTTGAAAGGACTTTGGAAGTAGAGCCCCCGGGGGGACTATTTTTAATCCCACTCCCTCCTGCTCCTGCTATTATGGCAGCAGGAACCATGGGATCCCATTCCCACTGCAGGGCTCAGTTTGGAAGTTAAACCTCAGATAGGATACTTTCTAAAACTTGAAATGTAATGGTTTAAATTAGGGTTGTGGCGGGTTTTTTCGTTTTGTTTCTTAACAGCATTTCCCACCCCTTAATTGAAGATAGAGGCTGGGGGTGCTTTTCTGGTATCAAGACAGAGTCCTAGCAAAGGTCCATACTGGAACACTGTCCTAAGTAACAGACATTTTCACCCACTGCCTCCTCATTTAAGAGTCTGGCTCAAAGAGTCCTAGGAGGACGTGGTGTCCTAGGGGGAAGAGAGCACTACTGATGGCTTGAGTGGCTATTCCTAAGGGGCTATGCTGGGTGTGGAGAGGGTGCTGGAACCACAGAGAAGAGCTAGCTCCTTCCCCTGACTCCTGGCCCCTGCAGCATCAGCATGCTTACAGGCTTCTTGTTGAAGAGGATGAAACATGCTGCTCCTGGCAGAAAAAGGAGGTGGACAGATCCATCTCCTGCCAGCACTTCCAACCTTGGCTGCTCAAGAGGTTAAAGCCTTTCTTATTGCACTCCTTTGATCAGCAGTCACTCAGACCTTCAGGGAGACTCCCTTCTTTTGCTCACATCCTGTAACTTGTGGCCTCTGGCTGGGATGCTATTTGCAAGCAAACTGTCCTGCACATGACCTCATTAAAAGCGCACACCCAGTTCCTTCCCTCAGTCAGGAAGTGGAGTGGAGGCTTGTAAATCAATATAGTCCACACTGACTCTAATTTCAAGGTGTTTTTTGACTAAAATGTGAGCTGGCTGGAGGGCCAAGTCACAAGAAGAGGCAACCTGAGGGACTATTGGCAGGGGGCACTACACAGGAGAGAACTGCTATGCCATGCCCAGCCACCAGAGGGTGCTCTAGTGCTGAGTCGACCCTTTCTCAAGCAGACATGAAAAAAGGAAAACTAGCTTCCCAACTGCACCCTGCAAGGAACCAGCTGCAGCTCCCTGATTCTGGGGCTGGTCCCACATCAGATTACGTCAGAGCAGACCGGCAGGTATTGTAAAGTATGGCAGCTTGTAACTGCTCCCAAGAGAGCCACCCATCAGCGAGGGATTTTTGAAACACCGTGCATGTCAGTCCTGTCCATCCCTATCCCTCCCTCCAGGCACCAGAGGGATTTGGGGATGAGGAAGGGGGCGGGGGATATAAGAGGAGCTGGCTACGCTGGCTCTGTGTGTTCCTTGTGGCCTCCATAAGGCCCGGGGAATCCCTAGTGAAGGAGATTTGTCTGCTTTCCAACTCCTATATGCTGTGAGCATCTTGCCAAGATTGCCAGATCACAGCTCACGTATCTGGCCCAGAATGCCCAGTTAAAGAGTCAGCCTTCATGAGATAGCATGCTTTCCAAAAAACAGGGTAGTGTTACTTATTTTCATAGTTTAATTTCCAGACCCCTCAATACAATCCATAAATGGTTTCCGTATGTTTCCAGATAAATCCCCTCTTGTCCTGTAGTGTATAAATTGTTCTCTTAAGAGATGCAATCTGAGTAAGGTTAGACATCTGTCAACTGGCATTAAGGAAGGTGTGTTCAAAACAACAAACTCCTTTTCAGACTTGACTTCCAACGGCATAACTACATGTGGCTGGTGTATGTGTGGGGAAAGGTATTTGAATCCTTGCAGGGGGGAGGAGGGGTGGAGAAATTGTGCCTCCTGATAGAGTTCAGAAGGCTAAAAAGACACTTCAATGTGCTAATTTTTTTTTAGGGTACCAAAATATCTCTCTCTCTCCTTTCTCCCTGCTCCAGGTAGTCTCATTGTGAGTTAACAGAATCTGCAAATTCAAAGACCATAGCATCTTTCAGAGAAGTGTCAGCATCCAGACCTTGTATGTAAATAGCAGCCTTAGTAACCCCACTGGCTTTTCTAAACCACACAGCAACCCTGCAAGATACAGAGAGCCCTCAACTTTGTAGGAGCTAAGCATATGCAGTAGCTTGCAAGGAGCATTAAGTGCTTTACAGGATCAAATCCTTAGTTTGCTAGAGTTTGAATCTCAGGTGACTCACTGCAACACTAGTTCAGCTTGTCAATTTCCATTTTGCTGGTTACCCACAAGAGGGCAATGTAATCCTTAAATTCAGTGGCTGTTATGGCACCAAATACATTATAAACCTTTAACATTTTGCTTTCAGGAACATCAACATTGCCCTCCATCTTCCATTCCTCTATATTCCCTAATCTAAACATATTTACCAATACATTAAAAAAAGTCAATAAGTGAAAAGCTGTGGGTATAGTATGCAGCATTCATCAAGGGGGAGTTACAACACTACCAATCTGTGTGGTAAGTTTGCTTGTTCTGCTGAAAGCTTGTTACATACCTCTAAATACCTTCTGTTTAGCTGAATAAAATAGATTAGTGGCTTAATGGTCTAATAATAAACCCCATAAAATAAAATTCAGGGCTGGCACTCCATCCTCCAATCACAACAATCTCTGGGTACATTTAAAAAACAAACCAACTCAACTGTGTGATTGTTACTTCTAGTGGGTGGAGTGGGTGGAGAGAGAGAGAGGAGCCAGCTAACATTTAGTAGTGCAGCTAGTCTCCAGTGTTTGTTGATCTCTATCAGAATTTTGATACACAAATGTGTAGTTTTGGCTGCGTAGTTTGCTGTTTTCAGTTTCTGTTTGTTTTTGTGTAGAATAGCTTTAAAAACAAACAAGCCAAAGCTTACACCTCATTTCCTATTTATTTGAAAGACATAGGATGGCTCATGTGGAGTCAGTCTGGTCCCTCCAGTAAACATATGCATCTCATTTAACAGTACCCTTTTCCCAACCACTTTTTGTTCTCTTTGTGAGAAAAGTGGCCACCTTTTACACATGGGTTGGACAAAGTAACAGAAAAGGTTCGCCAAAGGCTATCTGTCATTTTGCCATCTGAACTATATCATCAGCATAAGGATAATACTTCAGCAGCCTGTTCCTCCATATAGTTCTGGTGGCTTTTGGAAAGGGCTCCCTTCACTTTCACTTCTCCCCAAAGGATAGAGATCTAGGCCTTCCTGGCTCCGAGCAGCTGCACAAGGCACTGTGTAACACCAATACAATAGCACTGCTGGAATGCTGAGGTATGCAGCTTCAGGAGCCAATGGACCAATCCTGGCTTTGTGCCAGCATTTAAATGGGGAGGTGACATCTGGGCCACATGACTCCAGAGCACTAGAGAGTGCACCCAGGTAGACAGGTCACTCCTGGTGACATGCAACCACTGTGGGGTAGACCTCAGAGGACTACTGTGAAAGAGCAATGTGTGGACAGGAACATTCGTCTGCACTAGCTCAATACACAGTGAACTTAAACTGGATGATAGAATATGTACTACTTGACCAATTAGTTAGAATTGTTATGGTTATGCAGGGCATTTTAATGCGCACAAACTAAAGTTAGTACATAGTAACACCTTCCCCCTGCCCCCGGGCATGTTGAACAGTAAAGGAGACAAATGGCATGCCATGCAAGAGACCTCAGGAGAAGACAATGGAAGCGCAGGTATCTCAGTACTTCACAGGAGGTGCTGAACGTCTCTCAGGATCACCTAAGTGGCTTACCCAAGGGAGTCCATGTCACATCCAGGGTCAGCCTGGCACCCAGTCTTGAGTGTACAGACCCAGCTGTCTCTAAAGGTAAACTGCTGTACAGGATAATAAAGGGAACCTGGGGTATTAAATGATATTCACATTACGATTGCTTACTCCCCAGAACAGAGGTTGCAGCTCTTAAAATTCTTAAATAAAAAACACTTTAAAATAATTTATAAAAATGGTTTGTAAGTCTGACGGCATTTATACCAACAGAAAATAAATTCAAATGGGGAGTAGTTTTTCTCTTAAGACACTTATGGAATATGATAACCCATAAAGCTGTAGAGTCAGAAAATCTAAAATTCTTTTAAAATAAAATTTTGATTTGGTGAAATCATTTGATGATGATCTCAGAATATGTCATTTAGCATAATTTTTTGTTGCTTTGTTCAATAAGTACTGAATATTTAGCACATTCTTTGAAATTTACAAAGGAGCCATTATTTATTTTCCTATATTTTAGACTGGTGATTCTCAACCTTTTTGGGCTCACGACCCATTTGTAAATGCTTATGGCCTGTTGCGACCTAGTAAGTAGTCTGGGGGTGAGGCCCTGGTGTGGTTTCGGTCGGCTCCTACCCCCTGAAGGGGTTGGGTCCTGCCTGGCACTGTCTTAGAGGTGAGGGATATTTTGGATGTGGGACGTATTTGTGGAATCTTGTTTTGCTCTTATGCAGTATTCTCTCAAACATGTTAGCTGTCATTCAGTTCTCCATTTGTATAAAACCATTGAGGATGGTGGATTTGGTGTGAGATCCCCCGCACTAGATTTGACAAGCTGAAGTAGAGTACACACACACACATACACAGATCAGTCAAATGTAATATTATTACAGAACAGTATTCAACCCCCTGCCATGATTTAAATATTGATTTGCTACCCGTTGAAATAAAAACTGCGTATCTTTTCAAATGTGGTGCCCTTTGAAATTAAACCACAAATTGCTTTGTATCCTGTAATCACTACCCTGTGTGTAGTTGGGGAAAGAGAAATCTTGATAAACACATGAGCCAACCTTATTTACACTGAGCCAGATCCTCAGGTAGTGTAAATTGGTGTAGATTTTCAATGGACTTCAACAGAGCTGTACCAATTTACAGTAGCTGAGGGTCTGGCTCACTCTGTTTTTGTCATTGTTAAGAGTACTGGCACAGGAAATAATAGCTCTGGAAATAATAGTTCTGAAATTTTAAAAAAATATATCAATAGATGGTATTGACTAGAAAAAGGAAACTGTATTTGACAAAAGGTCTATTGGCTTGTACCACTTCTGTAGCTCCATCTTTCAGAAAGTACTGAGCTCTGTTGCCTTTTTTCTTTTTAAGTACCTGTTTTGGGCTGTAAAGCCCTTTGTCAGGTTAGACTGAACACAATGGATACTTAGTTTTTAGCTTCTTTAACACCTTTGAATCAAAAGAAGGTTCATACAATAAAACATTCCACCTGAAGCGGTAAGGAGCTGTTTTATTGATCTAGGTATAGTACTTCTCCATAAATGCTGCCAAGTCTCATAGCTCGGAACCAGTGCCCTGAAGGATTAAAGCCTCACTGTGGTGTCATCAGGTATTACTGTCCTGGCCAAAGAGAAACAAGTAGGTTTTCCAAAGAATCCCACTTTCTGTCTATCTGTTTTAACAGATAGCACTACTGTGCCATCTGTGCATCAAGTCCCACCCACCAGTGCCAAAGTCAGCTCCCAGGTGTCCCCATCCTGACCCCAGCAGGGAGAGTGCTGGGGGAAAGAGGGTACGTGGTTAGAGCACTGATGTTCTTGGCTAATTCTCAGCTGGCAGATGGTTGCTTGAGGACTGCAGTCAATTGGCAGAGCTACAGCAGTCCTTAAGAACTCTAAGCCAACCCAGGACTGGGACTGTGCTTCTTCCGTCTCTTGCACTGAGTGGATCTCAGTGCAGGAGTGAATCAAGTCCATAACCTACTGAAGCTTAATTGCGCCATTTTTAACCTGCTCATATTCCAGAAGTGCCCATTTCTCTACCCTCTTGGTGTTTGGACGCAAACAAGTATCGACAAGCTTCTAGCCTTGACTTTTCTCTTCACCTCTTCCTTCTCCTCCTCGGAACAGCAAATCTCAGAATGTGTGCTCAGGTAGAATCAGTCCTCCACAGTCCTTAGATTTGTATTGAACATCCATTCAGCTGTGCTTCCCCAAGTGATGTTGTATTGATCTCAAAGGTCAAAGGAGTTAAAGCTGTAAACCTAACCCAATCACGGTCCAACATGTAAACATTGTTACATAAGGTTTGGGGGGTTGGTACACAGAGACCTCAGCCTGCTTAGTACCATGGGAAACACCTTAAAAATCCTGTTAACCTTTTATTAAAAATACAGAAAAGGAAAAACCGAGCATTTGAAATGTAAAGTATTAAGTAAGGCTTTCTTTTTAACATCTCTTGTTCCCTTTCCCTTTAGCTGGAGAGAGCTTTTAGAAGGAAAACCCCATTTGTTTGACACTCTGTTAGATGATATCAAAGATGGTAATAACTGTCCTTTTGGGGAAAAGAGAAGTTAGTTGAGATGAACTGGAGCTGTTTGTTGCTGCTGCAGTTGCTAAAGTCTGATCTCATTTCATCCCAGGTGGTGGCTGGGATTCAGCTGAATCTGCTAGAGGTGGTGATGTCATCTGGATCCTTCTCTCTGTTCTGATCAGAACATTTCTCAGGATTAGGCTAACGAAGGTCCAGGATCCCAGGAGATGGTGGAGATGGCAGCCGGGCCGGTGAAGCTTGCTTCAGTATCCTCCATTTGTTCTTTCTCTGTACTTCCCTCTGGTCTTCACCTCCCTTCCCCCATCCTCTCATTATTTTGTCCACCAATTAGGCCCAATATCCAACATACCAATTTTGGTTTATTAATTTCTGGTTTCACACCTTCAGTTTTTTCCAAGCATGAATTCAACATAGTCCTTGAATTATATTAATGTGGCTGTGACACTTTATACCTCGGGGGAGTGCCCTGTAACCCCCATATTCATCATTTGTATATAATTTTGATCTTTCATATAAAGCATGCCATGTAAGGTATCATGGGAAAGGTTATGCTCTGCTGAAAGCCATTGTTCTATCTAAATATGTATATTATTAGTGCATATGAAGCTATGAGATTGTGTTGTATGGTTGTCATTAAAATATGTTATGAGTTGGGGAATCGCCCAGATATTAGCTCCCCAGATATGACAACAAGGGAGATGATCAGCACCTGGACAGATGTCGAACAACATCAACAGCCATTGTCCAGCAAGGGAGTTAAAATTCAATGACTCATTTGCACAAGGCCACACCAGGAGAATTGTTCAACTGGCGGCCCTGCCAGTAGGGGCCCAGTAGGGCCGCCGATGGGGGCGGGGGCGCGCAAAAAGAGCAGCGACATTAAAGCACTGCCATGGCAGCGCTTTAAAGTAAGGTGGTAGGGGCCTGTACAGGCAGCTACTTTTTACCAGTACGCCGTACCGCCTTACTTTCACCCCTGACTAATGCCCACCAGACATGTCTGGACTTGTGTTCTCCAACTACATGGAATGAGGATATAAAATAGAGAACAGACTGAAGCTGCATGTTTTTGTCCTGTCTCTTCTCCTACCCATGCTGAAGGCAATGATCTGGAGGTGAGGCGACTGGTCCCCAGGCTAACAGGAAGAACTTGTGTATGAAAGACTGTTGCCAACCTGCAGTATCCAGTAGGGTGAGAAAAATTGCTTAGTCTAGATATTGCCTAGTCTAACAAGGTTGAATTATACTGTGCAATTCATTGCAATAGGATGTCGGTGAGATCAAGAATTTAGGAAGAATTAAGGAGGGGTTGGGTGTTATACTGATAAAAAGAATATCCAAAGTTACAATAGTTGATAGTGAAAAAGCTTTGGAAGGGATATAAAACCTCATGCTTCAGGATTTGAGACCATTTCTATCTATTATGGGTTAAGATGACTTCATGGGGTGGGTGTGCAGATTATCTCACATCTGCTTTGCATGTTCCTCTGAAACATCTGGAACTGGCTACTGTTAAAGACAGGATACTGGCCTAGATGGACCTCGGGTCTGATCTAGTAGGGCAATACCTATCTCAGTTAGGAGTACTATAATATGTCATGTATATAGATACAATGCATGTCAGGTCTCTCCTTTCCTTTCTCTGAGATGGCAGCATCTGGAGATGTATGTCTCTGAGGCGGAGGCAATGCATGGAGGGAGCATGTGGGGTCATGTACTCCCCCAGATTTGCTGCTTGGTTTGAACTGGGCATGCTCAGTAACACTGCTGAAGCCGGCTGCCCTCAGTCTACCCCCACAGGTTGTCTCTGCTGAGGGGTCAGCCGTACTATGCTACTGGACTAAAACTGACTAATGTGGTGGATATATTTGCAAGAGTTCTCTAACACTAAGTTAAAAAGGGATAGCCAATAAATCATTCTACTTACAATGATAAGCAGGTATTTGGTAGGTACAAGCAAAGTCTTCCTCCAGAAATGTTGCCAAGTCTCACATCTTGACATCTATCTGGATGAAAACCTTACATACAGGGTCTCACAATTTTGCTGCCCCAAGCAGTTGCCGCGGCCCCACCCCCGACGCAAGCAGTCCCAGTCCGCGGCGGCAAGGGAAGAGCAGTGGACCTGCCGCCCCATTGCCGCCACGGCAGGCGAGAATGGGGCGGCAGTTCGAGTCCCGCGGCGGCAATTCGGCGACGGGAAGAGTGGACCTGCCGCCAAATTGCCGCCGCGGGACTCAGACTGCCGCCCCAATCTCGATGCCGCCCAGCCGGCCCTGACTGTATGCTGTGAGCCTACACTTCTCTGGAGCCCATGCATCCAGCACAAGCATTAGAAAATCCCTTCCCATCCTTTCCTCTATGAAAGGTTCTCTCTCCTGCTGTGTAGTGGAGAGTCACCTATTAAAAGGAATCAGAACCTGATTTGGTGCATGCTGATAACAGATGCTAGTCTGCTGAGGCGAGGTCTGAGGTAAGAATGTATGTGTGTGTAACTCAGGGATTCCTTGATACGAATGCTGCTGTTAGTTGGAACAAATGATATAACAGCAGGGATTGCCTATATCAATCTGGAAGGGGGCACTTTGGGCCCAATCCTGCAAGGTGCTCAGCACCTTGGGAGAGGTCTTTTCAGTATGTGTGTGCCCAGCGCAATGAGGGTCTGATCTCTGATTATGTTTGTAGGGGCCACTGCACTGTTAACAATAATTGTATTCCACTATGAACTTTAGAACAGATTAATTGTATTTAACAGATCTAATCAACAGCATTAAAAAAACCATGCTTGTGTGTCATAGAATTTATAGGAGTAAATGCATCCAGTGTTAAATTGGTGACGTCTCACAGAAAGTCATTTTCATAGTCTGGGCTGTACAGACTTGCTAAATATAGTGTGAATATAGAAAAGCAGTGTCATGACCTTTATTATAGGCAATAAACTACCACCCGTCTTTTGCATACACTTTTATGAAAGCAATGAGCTCATCCTATTGTGCTAGCTCACAGCTCTGCAGACACTGTGGCACTCTAAATGGTTTCCTGCAGGGAAGCGCTATCAGGCTATGAAAGAACCACGATAGTTTTAAAAGTTGCTCTTTGATCTGATAAATGTGTTCCAGTTAGACGATTTCTACCCACAGTTAGACTCAACTGGCACTGAAAGTAAATTTTCTGTAACGGGGAGGCTGCCCTGCTAGTTCATAGGACACAGTACTGGGAGTCAAGACAGCCTGGTTTTGTTTTTCATTTCTGACACCAACTTGCTGTGTGACCTTGAACCAATGGTTTCTCATCTGTTTCCCATAAGTAAATTGGGGATGATGAGTTCCCATCTTATTAGAGTATGTAGAGATCAATGGGCATCAAGTGATGTTGTCAGTGAAACCAAGGGTGGTATGTAGTGTCCAGAAGGGGTGAAGTACAAGGGAAGGTGTCACCTCTTCCCTGCCCAAAAACTGGGGATGCTTTCTGTAGCTTTTATGAACTTTTTTCTTCCTTGTTATCAATACCCTGGGCCCTCCTCACCCTTTCTTTATTCTAAGTGGTTTTGGCATAGCAATAACACAGCATCAGCCTTTAAAAGTGAAACAATAGAACCACACAAAAATCCAGCATCGATGTTTTCAAAATGCCCAGACAGTACTCAGACAACCCTGGGGAGTTATCTGGCTCAACTGAAATCACCCCAAACCCCCACAAGAACCTACCTTCTATAGGCCCTTCAGAGGCAGGTCTGGAAGCTTCTACTTATCCTCTCCCCTGCAGATGTGAGGAAGGAGCCTGACTTCTCTCCAGGGCTAAGGAAATGGGGATGACTGTGATGAGTAACCTGCACTGTCCTTCCACAAGGACCCCATGGGAGGGGGCTGCTTTCAGGGAGAACTGTCACTCCCCACTAGGCTGGAGGCCAGGAAGAGCAGCCACAGCACCTGCTAGCTCTCTTACACTGCCCGTGTGAGCTAAGTGAGAGCTAACCACTAAGTTGAGGCTGTCCTAGATCTGCCTAAGGGAAAATCCTCATCAAGATCTGTTCTGCTCCCACAGACAGAGCGGGAGGTGAAACTATTGAGGGTTCATGAACTCAGAAAGGGGGATGGGGCAGAACAATGAAATCCAAACTGGTAGTTAACATGGACTAGTACAGCTAGCAATGGTCTGCTATAGGCAAGGTGCTCATCTCATGCAATGTGATAATTGGGGAAGTATCCTGTGTTGTAGACAGAAATTTCTCTATGGCCATGTCATACCTTAAGCAGACTTCTTCCATGCAAGGGATAGGAAAGTCCATGAGTTTACACTCAAGGGTTTGGATTCTCTAGTCAGCTGTGACCACTTTGCATGGCATAAGCAGCCTTTACATTGGCTGGAGATATCAGGTGAGGAATTCCTCTTGGGCAGGAAAACTTTCTGTGGATGGAAATATAAAAAAAACTTTCTGTGGATGGAACTTGTGTGTGTTTTGAAAGGCTGGGTAGGTAGTGCATAGGTAAGAGGAGAAGATCTTATGCCAATAGTGGAATTTAGAGTAGGTCCCCAGCTGTTGTAACTTCTGCTGAAGTGGTGGGGGTGGGCAAGGATCAGAGAACCACAACTGGCTCCATATGACTGCTATCTTCCATTATCTCCAAGTGCAGCTTCAACATAGTGGGGAATCGGGGCCAGTGTTCCCTCTAATTTTTGACAGGCCGTGTGCGCAAAAAAATTTCTTCTGTGCAAATTTTTGACAGGCCGTGTGCGCAAAAAAATTATTCTATGCAAATTGTGCTTCTGTGCAAATTTTTGTGCGCGCGGTGTTTCGCCGTGTGCGCGGGGTTTAGGATCTGTGTGCGCGCGCACACGCGTACAGCTTAGAGGGAACAGTAATCGGGGCCTGTATAGTAGGTCTCATCCTGGTCTTTAATTGTTAGAGATTGACTTAAATCCAGGATGAGGTTGAATATCCCTTCCAGAAAACTGCTGTCATCATTAGGGACTAAAAACAAAAATTTTTGCTATAAGCTGGGGATGTATCAGCTGGAAGCGACCAAGGAGGACAAAGACCTGTATATATTGATTGATGGTAGGATGGCTATGAGCCATAGGGTGACCAGAAAGCAAATATGAAAAATTGGGACAGGGAGTGGGGGGTAATAGGAGCCTATATAAGAAAAAAAAACCAGAATCAGGACTGTTCCTATAAAATCGGGACATCTGGTCACCCTAATGAGCCACCAATGTGATGCGGCTGTGAAAAAGGCTAATGCAGTCCTGGGATGCATCAGGCAAGGTATTTCCTGTAGTGATAGGGAAGTGTTGTTGCTATTATACAAGGCACTGCTGAGAACTCATCTGGAATAATGCGTACAATTCTGGTCTCCCATGTTTAAGCCCTGGTCTATACTACGAGTTTAGGTCGAATTTATTAGCGTTATTTCGATTGATCCGTGCACCCGTCCACACGACGAAGCCCTTAACATCGACTTCTAGGGCTCTTAAAATCGATCTCGCCACTCCACCCCCAACGAGGGGATAAGCGCTTAAATCGATATTGCCGAATCGATGTAGGCTAGTGAGGACGCAATTCGATGGTATTGGCCTCCTGGATCTATCCCACAGTGCAACATTTGACCGCTCTGGACAGCAGTCTGAGCTCCAATGCTCCGCCCAGGTAGACAGGAAAAGCCCCGCGAACTTTTGAATTTCATTTCCTGTTTGGCCAGCATGGTGAGCTGCAGGTGAGCGCAGATCTCATCAGCAGAGGTGACCATGATGGAGTCCCAGAACCGAAGACGAGCTCCAGCATGGACCGATGGTGAAGTACGCGATCTGATCGCTGTATGGGGAGACGAAACCGTGCTAGCAGAGCTACGGTCCAAAAGAAGAAACGCCAATACATATGCCAAAGTCTCCAAGGGCATGCAGGACAGAGGCTACAACAGGGACGCGCAACAGTGCCGCGTGAAAATTAAGGAGCTCAGGCAAGCCTACCAAAAAACCAGAGATGCAAACAAACGCTCTGGGTCAGAGCCCCAGACATGCCGCTTCTATGATGAGCTGCATGCCATTCTAGGAGGTGCAGCCAGCACTGACCCACCCATGTGGTATGACTCCGTATGTGGATCATCAGAAACCACAGAGGAGCATGATGATGATAATGATGCTGAAAATAGCGCCCAGACACAGCAAGGAAGCGGAGAAGCCCTTTTCCCCGACAGCCAGGAACTCTTTGTCACCCTGGAGCCAGTACCCTACGAACCCACCCAAGGCGTGCTCGATGCAGGAGAAGGGACCTCTGGTGCCTCTGGTGAGTGTACCTCTGTTAATTAATACATGTTTTATAAGCAAGCGTGTTTAATGATCAATTCGCGGCCAGTACAGCTACAGCTACTGGAAAAGTCTGTTAACATGTTCGGGGATGGAGCAGAAATCCTCCGGGGACATCTCCAGAAAGATCTCCTGGATGTACTCCCAAAGCCTGTGCAAAAGGTTTCTGGGGAGGGCAGCCTTATCCTGTGCTCCGTGGTAACACACTCTACCACGCCAGGCCAGTAGCACGTAGTCTGGAATCATTGCTTTGCAAAGCATGGCGGCGTATGGTCCTGGTGTTTGCTGGCATTCAAGCAACATCCGTTCTTTATCTGTCTGTGTTATCCTCAGAAGAGTGATATCATTCATGGTCACCTGGTTGAAATAGGGGAATTTTATTAAGGGGGTATTCAGAGGGGCTCCGTCCCTGCTGGGCTGTTTGCCTGTGGCTGAACGGAAATCTTCCCCGCTGTGACCCATGCGGTGGGGGGAGGGGGAACAGCGAACATCTTGGATGTGTGTCTGTGTGTGTGTGTGTGTGGGGGGGGTGTCGATTAGGTTCGCGCTGCACGTTAACCCGAAAACCGCCGCCCCTCCCTTTTCAATTGCCAACCAGTTTTAAATTGCCAGCCCAAAGGCTGTTTGTTATGGGAAATGAGGGGGTTGCTGTTTGAAAGCATTCCCACATGTTATGAAGGTTAAAGAAGCCTATAGACTGTGGCTTACCATGGCTGCCTGCAAGCCGAATTCTGTTGCCCGCCGGACCTGCTTGTGTGATCTCTCACACCAAACCGGCAGACCCTCAATATAACAGGCAAAGTGCAACCTTGGACCAAATGCATATGTGATATGTAATGTTTGGAGCATTGTTCTCTAATATGTGTCTTTTAAACTACTCCTCTCCCGTTTGTTTCCTCCCGCAGCTGCAAATGTTTCAACGCCACCCCTTTCATCACCGTCCCAGAGGCTAGCGAAGATTAGAAGTAAAAAAAAAAGGAATCGAGACGATATGTTCTCAGAACTCATGGAATCCTCCCACACTGAAGCTGCCCAGCAGAATGCGTGGAGGCAGACACTGTCGGAGTCCAGGAAGGCAGAATTTGATCGTGCGGACAGGTGGCGTGCTGAAGACAATGACTGGCGGGATGAAGAGAGACAGCGGCGGGATGAAGAGAGTAGGTGGCGTCAGCGTGCAGAGAGAAGGCAGGATGCAATTCTGAGGCTACTGGAGGATCAAACGGAAATCCTCCGGCTTATGGCTGAGGAAAGGCGTAGGGTTCAGGAAAGGCCGCCTGAGCCCAGACCGCCGCTACAGCCCCTGTGTAACCAGCAGCCCTCCTTCCCGAGTCCCATAACCTCATCCCCGAGACGCCCAAGAACGCGTTTGGGCGGCCTCCGTGCACCCAACCACTCAAGTCAAGAGAACAGTCCAAGCAAGAAAGGGCTGGCATTCAATAAGTTTTAAAGTGCTGTGTGTCCTTGTCCTTCCCTCATCCCCTCCTCCACCACCCATCCTGGTGCTTCCCTTCCTCCACCAGCTATCCCAGGAGACTGTGGCAGTTAGCCCCATAGTTCCCCCTCTTTGTTTTACGAATTAATAAAGAATGCATGATTTTTAAGCAACAATGACTTTATTTCCTCTGCGAGCGGTGATCGAGGGGGGGAGGGCAGGGCGGTTTGGGTAAAGGGAAGTAGAGTGAATGAAGGGGCGGGGCTTTTCATTACAGGGGAAAAACAGAACTTTCACACAGCATCCTGGCCATTCATGAAACTGGTTTTCAAAGCTTCCCTGATGCGCAACGCACCCTGCTGTACTCTTGTAATAGCCCTGGTGTCTGGCTGCGCATAACCAGTGGCCAGGTGATTTGCCTCAACCTCCCACCCCGCCATAAACGTCTCCCCCTTACTCTCACAGATATTGTGGAGCGCACAGCAAGCAGTAATAATAATGGGAATATTGTTTTCGCTGAGATCTAACCTAGTCAATAAACTTCGCCAGCGAGCTTTTAAACGACCAAATGCACATTCCACCACCATTCTGCACTTGCTCAGCCTATAGTTGAAAAGGTCCTGACTACTGTCCAGGCTACCTGTGTATGGCTTCATGAGCCATGGCATTAAGGGGTAGGCTGGGTCCCCAAGGATAACTATAGGCATCTCAACATCCCCAACGGTTATTTTCTGGTCTGGGAAGAAAGTCCCTTGCTGCAGCAGCCGAAACAGACCAGAGTTCCTGAAGATGTGAGCGTCATGTACCTTTCCCGGCCATCCCACGTTGATGTTGGTGAAACGTCCCTTGTGATCCACCAGTGCTTGCAGAACTATTGAAAAGTAACCCTTTCGGTTTATGTACTCGCTGGCTTGGTGGTCCGGTGCCAAGATAGGGATATGGGTTCCGTCTATCGCCCCACCACAGTTCGGGAACCCCATTGCTGCAAAGCCATCCAGTATGAGCTGCACATTTCCCAGACTCACAACCCTTGGTACCAGCAACTCGGTGATCGCCCTGGCTACTTGCATCACAACAGCCCCCACTGTAGATTTTCCCACTCCGAATTGATTCGCGACTGACCGGTAGCTGTCTGGCGTTGCAAGCTTCCACAGGGCTATCGCCAGTCGCTTCTGTACTGTGAGGGCTGCTCTCATCTTGGTGTTCTGGCGCTTCAGGGCAGGGGAAAGCAACTCACAAAGTTCCATGAAAGTGCCCTTACGCATGCGAAAGTTTCGCAGCCACTGGGATTCATCCCAGACCTGCAGCACTATGTGGTCCCACCAGTCTGTGCTTGTTTCCCGGGCCCAGAATCGGCATTCCACTGTATCAACAAGCCCCATTAACACCATGATGTCCACCTTGCGGGGGGGCCTTTTTTGAGAGAGGTCTGTGTCCATGTCCTCATCACTGTCCTCAGGGCGCTGCTGTCGCCTCCTCGCCTGCTGTAGCTCTAGCAGCTCCTGGTTCTCGTTCTGCATATACTCCTGGACAATGCGCGTGGTGTTCATAACGGCGAGAACAGCCGCGGTGATCTGATCGTGCTCCATGCTTTCCCTGGTATGCTGTTTGCAGGACAGCAGAGTGGCAGCAGAAGCAGCGGGTGGATAACAATGAAGTCAGCAATATGGCGCCCATATGAAAAAAGGCGTGAAAGGATTTTTTGCTCCCCCCTCAGTTGCTTTCATGGAGGGAGGGGGGAGCAAGGGTTAGGCTCATTTCCTTCTAGCTGCAGATGGTACAATATGCGGTGAGCAAGGAGGCGCCTTCCCTTCTAGCAGCAGATGGTACAATATGCTTGATATCCATCATCATCTCCTGGCCCCCTCAAGGATTGAACTCGCAACCCCGGGTTTAGCGGGCCAACGCTCAGACCGCTGAGCTATCCCTCCGCCCGTGTTCCAGGCAGTACTGAATCTCCCTTAAACAAAACGTAAAAAAGAGAATGACCAGAGTCACTCTGGTCATTCCCATTTATGTCCAAGCGCCCCCGGCCAGCCACACCATAGGCCGCCGGCCAGGAGCACACGAATACCAATCATATTGTACAATCTGCTGCGAGAAGGCAAGGAGCTTCTGCTGTGTAGTCCCGCGACTACCAGCCTCAGGCGGAATGGTCCCCTCAAGGATTGAACTCGCAACCCCGGGTTTAGCGGGCCAACGCTCAGAACGCTGAGCTATCCCTCTGCCCGTATTATAGCGTGACTGAATCCCCACTAGACCTAATGTCCAGGCGTACGCTGGAGATGTACGGTAATTGTGAGCTGAGCAGGCTTCCGTAGCAAACACGGAAACCCCGGAAAAAAGGCGCGAAAAATATTGCTTTCACGGAGGGAGGGAGGGAGGGATGACATGTACCCAGAACCACCAGCGACAATGTTTTCTGCCCCATCAGGCTTTGGGATCGCAACCCAGAATTCCAATGGGCGGCGGAGACTGCGGGAACTGTGGGATAGCTACCCGCAATGCAATGCTCCGAAAGTCGATGCTAGCCCCGCTACTGTGGACACAGTCAATCGACCTCATGGTCTTAACGCTCTTTAGTGGGGACACACACAATCGATTCCATAAATTCGGGTTTTAAAATATCGACTTCTATAAATTCGACCTAATTCTGTAGTATAGACGTACCCTAAGAGAGATTAATTCAAACTGGAACAGATGCAGAGAAGGGCTACTAGGATGATCAGAGAAATGGAAAACCTACCTTACAAGAGGAGACTTAAGGAGCTTGGCTTGTTTAGCCTAACCAAGCGAAGGATGATATGATTGCTGTCTATAAATACATCAGCGGGATAAACACCAGAGAGGGAGACGAGTTTTTTAAGTTAAGCACCAATATTGACACAAGAATAAATGGATATAAACTGGCCATCAACAAGTTTAGGCTTGAAATTAGATGAAGGTTTTTAATCATCAGGGGAGTGAATAGCCTTCCAAGGGAGCAGCAGGGACAAAACCCCTAATTGGCTTCAAGACTGAGCTTGATAAGTTTATGGAGGGCATGGTATGATGAGACTGCCCACTATGTTGTATGGTCCATCTGCGCCTCCTAGTAGCAAATATCCTCAGTGGCCAGAGATGGGACACTAGATGTGGAGGGCTCTGAGTTACTGCAGAGAATTATTTCCCAGGTGTTTGGCTTAGGGGTCTTGCTTTAGCCTCTCATTACTTGTCACCACTCTGTTTAAGTTGTCTGCTTGATCATAGGCCAGTGGTATTTGTGTAATATTTTGTTTGTTTTCCCATAGACAAAGAGCAAGACCTTTATTTTTTCAGTGTAAGTGATTTTTAATTTCAAATTAAGGACAAGAAACAAAGAAAGCACAATTATAAACTGTGTATGAGAGAGAGAGAGAGAGCATGCATAGTAAATTTCTCTGTAACATTCTGCATCTGAACTAAAATTCTAAGCTACAGCTGCCCTCTACAGTAGGCAGGGATTACAAAATTTGAAGGTGCAGTACACAATAGAGAATATCTCTTTCCAGTTATACCTGCAGGACACCTGCATAAACAAATTGTCTTGCATTTCACCTTAAAGATGTTATTTGTAAATCATATAAATGAAGGGAGCTAATTTAAGATTTACATGGATTGATGACCCTGCAAAACGTGTGCTGATTAATTAGAATCTTGGCATTGAAGATGAAATAAATAAAGCTGGGGACTCCAGATTATGAAGAAATTGTTTCTTTAGTACAAAAATTATTCAATACACAACTGTGTGTTTATGTCAGGTTCTTCCTCACGCTGTGGTTTTTGAGCCATGCAGCTCTCCTTGACTCACAAGTTCCTCTAGGGAAGAGGTGGAGCCATGCAGCCAGGAAAGGGTGGAGGAGAGACAACAATTAGAGCCACAAAGTTCCTGTTTTTCAAACCCCTAACATCCCATTGCATTGTTTGTGTCAGAGGTCAGCGTTTGTGTTCCAACTCACTATGCTAACATATGCATAGTGGGCCCAAACTGAAACGCCAGGTAAAGCCCCTTTCCTTACATTCCCACTAGTCTGCAGACCTCTGGCAATAGTGAATATATATTCACATATCCAATACTTTGCTTGCCAAGCCCAGAACTGTAATTTGTTTGCATATTTAAGATCAGAATATTGTTAAGCCATCACTGAACTGAATAAGCCTTTGTTGATTGGCCAACTGCGGAAGTTCTTAGTTTCTTGAGGCTCTAACCCATTATTATTCAGCTGCAGGGGTCATGCTAAAACAGGGAGATCAAGTCCAGGTCAAAGGAATGGGAACTCCCTCCAGATCAAGAGAAGCCTGTGCAGTTAGTTGCAGTACAATTACCATGCAAAGGAAAGTTCCCATCAAAATATGAGATGAGGCTAAATCCTTGTAAATTGTAGTTATTGGGCTTTCAAGAAGCGTTGGTTGGATTGTAAGTGCTGGAATTCTTGTTGGCCTGGTTTTATTATGCCATTGATGTGTCCTGACTATGCACCACTCAGCTTACATTTTGAAAAACTCATATCAGCAAAATCTTTACATAAAATCCTAACATTTATTGGTTGTTCTTAGAATTACGCAACATTCACCATGCTAACCTAATCTTTTAAGAGTCATTTATTGAACAAGGAAAAGCTCTTTTTAAATGGAGTATTTCATTGTCAAGCAGGTCTTATTCTTTTTAAATCTAATTTTCAATTTAGATGACAGAGGCATGTAAGGTCAAGTGATTTGCCCATTGTCACACAGTAAATTAGTGGCTCTGCTGGGATTAGAAATTGACTCTTGGTAGCTGCTGTTTGCTCTAACCATTAGATCAGCCTGCCTGAACAAACAGTCTACAAAGCTTGTTAAGAAGGTGAAAATGTCAGGTCAAGTACTCTTTAAACTGTTTGAAGTACTCATGGAAAGGAAACTTTGTGATCAAGTTCATATTTAGCCAAAAATCTTCAAATGAATCACAAGCCAAACATGTGGGAGTCCCTGATAATCTTCTAGTGGATCCTCTAGAGCATTTTGCTGTATTCAGACAATAGACATCTTGCACTCTCGCTATGAAAATCCAACTCCCTACTTAGGCAAATGAGAATTAATCAGTAGTTCTAATATACTGAACTGGTTTTAGGGGTATGTAAAAGTCAAACTGCTTTATCAGCTACTAAGAGTGATTAAAAATTCATGGAGTTTCTGCAAGTTAGCAATACTGTCGTAAAATTTCAGAAGAAAAATAAAGACACATAGTAAACAGCTTGTTTGCCAAGTCATGAAACTTTCTTCCCAAATTAATGTGTGTGGATAGGCTAAAGGGGATGTTAACCACAGCATGTGCTTGTTCTGCTGTAGGAAACTACTGCACTTGAATTGGAAAAGTTGCAAACAGTAAGTGCTAAAAATGGAATTAAAATGGGATCCAGGTCCTCAAAACGCATTTCCAGGTTTGAGGAGAAACACTGATTTCCATCTAGACAGAGCCTCAAAGTAGTGATTCAGAAACACTTTGGCCCACCTTCCTCAGTGGTCCATCAGAATTTTGTGCCATGCAGTATTAACTCTGGTTCAAGGTGCAATTTGGGGTCTCACCTCATGAATGTGCAGTTTTGTGCATGCACGTATGCGCATTTATGAACCTACACCTAGATCCTCAAATGCCCTATTGTAATCAATGGGAGTGAGGTGTCTAAATATCTTTGAGGATCTGGGCACTAACACCTGTGTGTGCAAGTATTCATAGACCAAAGGTACAGATAGAGTTCAGGTTTGTGCATGTCCAAAACAGCAGGAGAACTGTTGGAGGAGGAGGTATAAAAATAAGACCTACAGCTGGTGTCTAAATTAAGAAGAAATCCCTCTAATTACCCCCTTATTATTTGAATTACAGAACCTTCCTGCCAAACACTGTACAAACATATTAAGGAGCAGTCTCTGCTTCTTACACTATAAATAGTCAAGACAGACAAAGGGTAGGAGAAAATGTATGCTATTATCTTCACCTAACTGGAGGAACTGAGGCACAAAGAGATTGTCATAGAGCTTAAGGCCAGAAGGGACCACCAGATCATCTACTCTGATCTGTATATTATTGGCCACCAATGCCATCCAGCATCCACACACTAAACCCAACAACCAAAATTGAACCAAAAGATAACAGCCCACAGGACTATTATGTGCCAAAGGCAGCGAACAGAGGGTGGTAAGTGATTTACCAGAGAGGCTGATTAGGAGAAGCTGGTCATGTTGACCAGCTGCCAGGGGCGGCTCTAATGTTTTTGCCACCCCAAGCAAAACAAAACCAAAAACCCTAAACGCCGCCCCCGAAACAAAACAAAAAAACCCAACACCCACCAAAACAACTCCCTCCCGCCTCTCCCACTGGGAGCGCGGGTGGCATGCCCGTGGCCCCCCGCTCTCCCCGGCCAGTGGGGAGCGAGCGCAGCATGCCGGCTGCCCCGCTCTCCCCGGCCGGAGCGCCAGGGCATGCCTGGGAGGGAGGGGGAGACGCGCGCTGCGGCCACTCGGGTTCTCTTCTCCTCCTCCCTCCTAGGCTCTTAAGCCTGGGAGGGAGGGGGAGAAGCGGCACGCGAAACAGCTGTTTCATGCGCCGCCGCTCCGGGAGAAGCTGGCGGCGGCCGCGCCAGCGCAAAGCAGAGGTGAGCTGGGGCGGCCGGCCGGGGCACATTTCTAGGGGTGGCATGGCCGGTGCCAGAATGCCGCCCCTAGAAATGTGCCACCCCAAGCACCAGCTTGTTTTGCTGGTGCCTCGAGCCAGCCATGCCAGCTGCTTTCCACCCAGGTCCTCAAAGGTTCTGGACTCACGTTACTTACTGAAAGAAATGTGAATCCATATCCTTTTCTAAATTTTATTAAACACATCAATCAAGAAAAGGTATCCCCAAAGTTGAGCTAGTATTAATAATATTAAACTAAAATAAAAATAATCTTACAATAACCAAATCAACAAGTTAGTCTACATATTGGATGGTAATTGAATCAAATTATTTAATAATTCAATTAGTACTAAAAACAATCAATACTTAAATTCTAAAGATGTTTCTAAGCATGTGGCTGTTCATTTGCTTATAAAGGCCAACTAAAGAATTTTACCAAAGTCTATTACATTATGATTTAAAGCTAGCCAAGAGCTTAATACTGAAACCTAGCTGTGTTATGTCTAAACCACAGTATCAGCTAATTATAAAGCTTCCTTCTTAGAATTCAATTTTTGTACAAAGGCTAAGCCTTTCTTTCCTGCCCCCAATAGATATATTATAATACAGACTTTACCCAAACATTCTTGGTAAGTGGAAGTTTGACAACTCTTATTTACCAAAACTTACAGATGACAATTTCAAGTCTGGCAGGACTTTTAAATATAAAACGCAGATCATTTTTGAGTTTGAGACTAATTATGACATCAGAGGCAAGTCACCCCTTGAACTGCTTTTAAGAAAACATGGTCATCAATGTTTGACTGTTTTGCAATTGAAGTATTTGATTTCACTGTTCCAAAATCTCCTGCTCTTTAACCAATATATTCAATGGCTTCTGAGCAGCAGAGCTTTTTGTTGTTTTTTAAAAAAATGTTAAAAATAAACAGAACTAACTGCAGCCATTAAAATCTAAAGTTTAGTTACCAATAAACTGCAGTAAATAAACTAATGGGGAGACTGGAATTTTCCATACTTGCAAACATCAAGGCACTCTGCTGTCAGTTAGTTTTTCATGTCTAGAACCAAACCAAACATTACCAAAAAAGGAAAGCCGGAGAGAATGGTGGTATTAGTGAAAGATGTCTCATGCAGCTGCGAGCATTGTCCATTTATTTTATCCAAAACCTAGATGGAAAGGAACCAAAAAAAGTTTGAACAGAAACTCAGAAAGCAGGTCCTACCTTACTTCAATGATAATAAGTTAACACTTGACAAACATTGAAACAGGTCATTTAGGGAATGAAGTGCTAGATAGCAAAAGATCATTGTAATATGAACATGCATAAACTTGCCTCTGTGTATTGCTACAGCACACAGTAGTTAAGATGATTTATTCTGATCTTGGTCACACTCTAGCAAAAGTAAATGAGAGGAAACCCTAGTAGAATTACATGAGATCCAAAGTATTTCAATTGTTAAAAAATAAACAAAATACAAACCCTAAAGAAGTTAGAAAAACAGTCATAGCCTTAGAAAAAGCATAAAGCAAGGTGTGGAAAACCTAGAACAAAAGGCAAGTGATAAAAAGTACAGCCATATAAATACCTAGTTTTAAAAAAAATAACCAGGTAAGAAAAAGGATGAACTATATAAATATTTGGGTTAAACAAGTTACAGACAGGCTAAGAGCTGCTGCCTTCTCTAATTGAGGGCTTCTGTGTGTGTATTTGTGAACTCTAGGAAGGCGTCCAAGATAGCTCCAGTTGTGCTATTTAATTTGGCTATTTAAATAATTAATGTAACCATCTAAGCACCTGCTTATTTTCTTTTGTTGCTATTTTTATATAACTCAGGCTGAATCTGCTCTCTTCCGCCTGTGTAAATCTGAAGTTATTCACTGAAGTCAGTGGAGTAATTCTGGATTTACACTGCTGTAACTAACAACAGAATCTGGCCTTTAGCCACAGCCTGCAAAATATTTACCATTGTGGGACTAGCTTTTGCAACTGGTTGCACAATTTAATCCATAATAATTTAGAGGTGCAAAATTAGCCAGGAGCAGTTGCTACAGGATAAAAGAGGGAGCTCATCTCTCTGTTGGTGGCTGTCATCACAGGTCAACATTATGTAGTGATAGGACACAGCAAGGGGGATTAAAAGAGAGGAAGGAATTAATTTAGGAATTGAGATGCCTGAAATTCCCTGCTCTGCTATAGATTCCAATGTGACCTTGTGCAAATCACTGCTTCAGTGGGTAATAGCACTTCCCTACCTCACCAGGGTTTTGTGAGGATAAATGAGCGCAGGGTGCTCAGATCCTATGATAATGGAGGCCATAGAAGTACCCAAGATGGATAGGAAAGAGTCAGCCATAGCCCTGTGTGTGTGTGTGGGTGCAGTACAGCTGGTCAGTAATTTTTGGATGAAATATTTTTCTGTTAGAAAACACCGATTTGTCAAAAGGGAAATGTTTTGCAGAAACGTGTCCATTTAGATACAATTTCATTTGGAAAGAGACTGAAAAAGCATTTTGAGAAGGTCAAAGTGGAATGTGTTGACCTTTTGGAATGGAACAGTTCAGTGTTCTGTTCTGTAATCACTTTTAACATACTATCAAATAAAGTCAAAATCCAAATGAAACATTTTCAGTTTTATCAAAACAAAGTGTATCAGTTGACCCAAAACAATTTTTCGAGTTTCTTTTCATGTGAAATTTCATTTTTTGTTTTCTTTCCAACAAAATGAAAAATCTGCTTCCCCCGCAGCTCTAGTGTGCAGTGCCTGGAGCTCCTCACAACCATTTTTATAAATGCCCCCACTGGAGCTTGACTAGGAGAATCTGACATTAGACAGAGAAAATTGGGTGGCTGGTGGTTTGTTCCTGGAAAAGTTGAAATCCCAGAGAGAAATTCCTGCATTTAAGAAAATTTGAAGCAATTCCATGAGAGATTTTGTGCAGTTTGGAAAGAAGAGTAAACTTGCCTGGTATTTACTGTACTTACCACTGGAAAGTTATGTCTTTAAAAAACAGGCACCGAAACACCAGAACCCATGGGTCCTAAATACATATGTATTTCCTATAAGACCTGCATATCAAAACATGTAAAAACAGAGCAAATGCCAGTATTAACCATGGGGAAAAGCAGCCCCCAAAGCAGGTTACCCTCTGTTTTATCTTATGTTACAATGCTGGGCTCCTATCCTCCTCGTACATAATGAATTCCCTGTTGCTAACGCTTCGTCCTAAAGAATCCTGCCCTCTGCCATCCAATGCAATTATTTTCTCAGCACAGTCCATCTCTTTCTCATTCCTCTTCCATATTCTTTGTAAATCCATATAGCTTCATTTTTAATGGAAGGATATTCAGCCTGCTGTATAACTGCTTTTGCTTTGTGAGGATAAATATTTAATGAGGATGACTACTCCAGTTCTCCTGTGCTGCTGCTGTTCTCAATGCTGTCGTATTTCTCTACAACCCCAGATCATGGCATTAACCTAACAAAGTCTATTTTGCCTGCTTGTTTAGACCTATTGCCAGGAAGGCAATGAAGACATATAAGTTATCTTAAGTGCAAAATTACTTTGTAGCTTAATGCAGAAGGCTTATTTAGCAGACAAGGATGCTGCTGGAGAACATTAGTGACAATACATTTTAGAAAGAGACAGCATTGGATCATCATAAAAGATAACATTGTAATATGTGAGCCATTTCCATCCATCATTGCCATGGGATGCTGTGTATGTTCATCAAGTAAAGAGGCATTCATATGACCTCTAGGAAAAAAGCTTATAGCCTTTAAAAAATAACAAGCAGGGTTTTATAAGAACTGGCCGTGAGCATGTACCGAAACATGGTGCAGGAGGAATTAGCTCTGCAGAAACACGTTACTTCCTATTTAATTTTTATTTAGTCTAGATCCTGCTGAAGGGCTTAGAAAATAGAGAGCCGCCTTATACTTGTAATGATGCAACAATTTATTTAGATATCTTAATTTTCACAATCATTCAAAAAAGAGGAACATAGTCCACTAAAGGATTAAACGCAGATGTCTGCAAGAAAATAACTGACTGCAATGAACTTCTCAAACGCTTCAGGCCAGATTAGTCAATTTGATGTAAATTCAGACACTCCAGTTAAGCCAGTGGAGTTCCCTGATTTTTTTTACACCAGTGTGACAGAGGGCAGAACTCCTTTGGCTCCCAGGGACTTATTTCAGGTCAACGCTGGTTTAACTAAATTCAGAAACTGGTCCCTAAACCTTTTAGAAAGCAGGGATTTTTTTAATTGAAAAACTTTTCCACATTCTTCAGAGCTGGAGATGAATATCTGCTGAGAAGCTTAGTCACTGCAGAGCACAAGGACTTTCAATGGCAAATAGCCTATGAATTAAAGATTTATTAGCTAACTCCCAACATGATTATACAGAGCTAGAGGGTAAGTATATGTTGACGGTTGTGTACTATTGATGCAGGATGGGGGATATGAATGTAGTAAGCTTATAAAAAATTAAACCAGATGAAAACCGTAGCTTTCTGTGTCTCACTGTAAACAGATAGCAGGTTAATATTGTGAACTTTGACACTATAAAGGTGCTAACTTTGTCTTTGTGAAAATGTAGAAGGGGTCTTATTCTCCTCTCCTGTACATTTCTGTAAATCAGGAGTAATCCCACAGATGTCAGTGGGTATATCTAAACTTCGAGCTGGAGGGTTTGTGTCCAACTCCAGGCAACATACCAGTACTAGCTCTGACCGAGCCAGCACCCTAAACCCAGAAGTGTGGCTGTGGCAGTGCAAGCAGTGGGAGGGGCTAGCTGCCCCAATATGTACCTGGAGTCTCAGACAGGTACGTACTCGGGGTGACGAGCCCTTCCCATTGCTTGTAGTGCCACAGTTAAACTTTTACTTTTAGCGCATTAGCTTAATCAAAGCTAGTGCAGGTGCATCTACTCGAGCTGGGAATTACATCTCCAGGTCAGAGTGTACATACTGAGTGGAGTTAATGGTATAAAACTGGTATAGTTGAGAGTAGAAGCGAACCCAATACATTTTCAGTATCATATGCTTGTAGAACCAGATTTCCAGCCCTGTATTTGTTTTCCAGCCCTGCAAATAATTGGGTTTCTATTTCTGAACTAGCAATATGCCTTCAAATTAAAAAGCTCTCTGGGCACACTCAACCGGTCTGTGGATTTTTGCATTTCTCAGAGGTGCTATGGGATGTTTACTGAGTACTACAGACTTGTATATAAAACAAGAAGTAAACATTTAAACTCTATTTCATTATTGTAATTATCAGTATACATGGCAAGGCTATTTTATTGCAAGTTCCTGGGCAATATTTTTAGCACCATCATAAGAACATAGGAACAGCCATATTGGGTCAGACCAATGGTCCATCCAGCCCAGTATCCTGTCTGCCGACAGTGGCCAATGCCAGGTGCCCCAGAGGGAGTGAACCTAACAGGTAATGATCAAGTGATCTCTCTCCTGCCATCCATCTCCATCCTCTGACAAACAGAGGCTAGGGACACCATTCCTTACCCATCCTGGCTAATAGCTATTAATGGACTTAACCTCCATGAATGTATCTAGTTTTCTTTTAAACCCTGTTATAGTCCTAGCCTTCAAACCTCCTCAGGCAAGGAGTTCCATAGGTTGACTGTGCACTGTGTGAAGAAGAACTTCATTTTATTTGTTTTAAACCTGCTGCCCATTAATTTCATTTGGTGGCCCCTAGTTCTTATGGAAACGAGTAAATAACTTTTCCTTATTCACTTTCTCCACACCACTCATGATTTTATGTACCTCTATCATATCCCCTCTTACTCTCCTCTTTTCTAAGATGAAAAGTCCTAATCTCTTTAATCTCCCCTCATCTGGGACCCATTCCAAACCCCTAATCATTTTAGTTGCCCTTCTCTGAACCTTTTCTAATGCCAGTATATCTTTTTTGAGATGAGGCGACCACATCTGTACGCAGTATTCAAGATGTGGGTGCACCATGGGTTTATATAAGGGCAATAAGATATTCTCCATCTTATTCTCGATCCCTTTTTAAATGATTCCTAACATCCTGTTTGCTTTTTTGATTGCCGCTGCACACTGCATGGACGCCTTCAGAGAACTATCCACGATGACTCCAAGATCTTTTTCCTGATTAGTTGTAGCTAAATTAGCCCCCATCATATTGTATGTATAGTTGGGGTTATTTTTTCCAATGTGCATTACTTTACATTTATCCACATTAAATTCCATTTGCCATTTTGTTGCCCAATCACTTAGTTTTGTGAGATCTTTTTGAAGTCCTTCACAGTCTGCTTTGGTCTTAACTATCTTGAACAGTTTAGTATTGTCTGCAACCTTTGTCACCTCACTGTTTAACCCTTTCTCCAGATCATTTATGAATAAGTTGAATAGGATTGGTCCTAGGACTGACCCTTGGGGAACACCACTAGTTACCCCTCTCCATTCTGAAAATTTACCATTTACTCCTACCCTTTGTTCCCTGTCTTTTAACCAGTTCTCAGTCCATGAAAGGATCTTCCCTCTTATCCCATCACCAGTGCATTGTACCCCACAGATCTAAAAAGGGGTCATCAGTAGCAGTTTTTCCTGATAACTTTCCTAATTTTGCTTGATGAATTGATTTGAATTGTATCCCATGGGACCGCCCTACACAATTCCTCTTCCTATTTGCAGGACACATGCCATCTCTTCTTTGACAATCAACAGCAATTTTTGTGAAGGCATAGGGAGCCTTAGGTGTTTGTTTGAAAAACAGGATGTTTTGCCCAGCCTCTCCTGCTGCTGCTATCGTGGGCAAGCTCTACCACATTATACTGCACATGCAAAAAAGAGGTAAGTGATTAGGTTTTCAAAAGCTACTCAAATATAGTCTCAGTGCTTTGATGAGGGACATCCATGAGTCCACGATGCTTGCATCTTAAAATGAAACTGACCGTGGTTAGTACAGTTTTATTTGTGGTAGAAATTTGGGCTGGTTGAAATTTTCTGGGGGAAAAGATTGATTTTTGTTAAAATTTTCTTCCAGGAAAACCAAAGCAAAATGTTCGTAGTAGGTTGGGTTGAAAGTTTTGATATTTCAGCTTTGCATCCCAATTCTGGACAAAAGTTAATGTAAAAATATTGAGTTTCCTGTGTGACAGAAATGTCATATTTTGATCACAGAGTCACAGGGCTGGCCAGCCTATCTGTGACAGGCTTTACTGAAGGAAATGAACCAACCCAGGTCCAACTGGGGATAGCTAACTGCCCAAGTAGCTAGAAGGCAGGTAAGTAAGGAGCACCTGGACCTAATACAAGGCTTAGACGAAGTCAGTTGGAAAAGCTCCTGAGGAGAAACGGAGCTCCCAGGGAGGCAGAACTAGGCAACAGCTCTCTGGGCAGGGAGACCTGGGAGAGACGGTGAACAAACACAGGAGAGACTGCAGAGCTCTCCAGACATCAGAGAAGCCTGAGATCATAGAGTAGAAGGAGCTACTGCTGGAACCCAGAGACTTTATTTTGTGATTTAAGTTGTATCTGGTCTCCGAGGTACGAGCCTTTAAATTGCTTTACAAGTGTTCCTTTTAGAAGGCTTTAGTAAAGGGAGGTGTACTGCTATAAAGTAGAATGTTTTGGCTTCTCCTTGACCAAGCTGCTTAAGTGACCTCATTGAAGGGGAAACTGAGGCAGGCCACAGCACACCCCCAATCCAGCTGCAAGAGGATATTTGGAAGGCAATGGTGCCCCTTCTACACAGCTCTAGTATAAACAGCTTATGATCCAAGTTTGAATTTTTGCCTGTCATTATCAGTAATACTACTGCCAACAGTGGCAGCTAATTTATGAGAATTATTATTTCATAGAAAGCTATTGAAATGCAGTATTAATATGGAAAAAAGTAGATGAATGATTTCGTTTTAACCCAGCACTCCAAAGGAAGAGCTACTAGTAGAGAAACATCCAATATAACATTTTAACAGAGGCTATGCAGCTGTTTTCTATTAACTTTGCTTGAGATAAGTAAGGAATCAGTTTCCTGTGGTTTAAATTGAAAGGCAATTTGGATTTCCTGTGCCTCAGCTGGAGGCATTATTTATATGAGACCAAAAAGGCCATAACGATCCTAAAAGTCTCATGTTTCGCAAAGAATAACACCTACAAAAATTCCTGCAGGCTGTCAAAGTGGGGTTCTTAAGGCTTTCCATGTTTCTGACATTAACATTCAAGTCAGAACAAAACTATATGAAATATTCATGTAATTTCTCTGTTTAAAAAATCACCAATTCAGAAGAACCAATTGTTCAAATAAATATTAATCAGTTGATATGATCACTGGGGTTATCCTAATGGATTCAGTTGAGTGAGGGCTATGTAAAGGTCGAGTAAAAGATTCCATTAGGATGACACCATTGATCACACCAATTGATGGTAGTTGTTTGGTCTACATGATGGACATTATTTAGTCAGATTCTGATGAATCTTTAGGTACACCAAGATTTTCAAAAATCTGATTAGTGATTTTGGGTGCCTCAGTTTTTAGCTACCAAATTTCAGGTCTGATTTTTCAAAGCACTGAATGTTTGCTCTGTGAGAATCAGGCCCCTTTAACATGTCTCACGCTGGACAACATAAAAATGAGGTACCCAAAACTGCTAGTCCCTTGTGAAAACCGTGACCGTGGCTGCTCTGAAAGAATGATTAGAACAATATTGATATAATGGGTGTATAAATAATAAAACATAATTAGGGAGGAAATGGCTGCATTGCATCCTTTTATCTGGCAACTTTACAAATTGAATATCACTCTGTCACTTTGAGATGCAGGAGGAAATGTTTTCTACTCACCTATCCAAACCGAGTTGTCAACTTTTTCTTTCAGTGAATGTTATCTGCATCACTTAGTCTATTCACTTTGGGTGAAATCCTGGTCCCATTGAAGTCAATAGGAGTTTTGACATTGACATTAATGGGGTTGGGATTTTGCCCTTCATGTCTGACTATTACAGTAACCCCAAAGATGCATATAAGGCAGGACTTGAAAAACCTACTCACCCACTTGCAAGTGGTGAGCAGGAAACTTTCCCTTGTGATTGTGCAGAGGCATAATACAGCATTTTCTGCACAATTAAAGCGTTCAATAAATAACAGTAAGGACCAGATCCTTAGCTTTGGTTAAAGAGCTTGCAGTGGAGCTATGGAAGAGGGTGCAAAGATTATCTTAAGGCACCCTTGACTCCTTTCATCCTGGAGCCATCCTATGCTGGTCCAATTACCTGTTCTAACTTGTGCTGGCTACCAACAGCTCCAGTAGTCTTTCGCGGCTGCCAGGATACATTTGGACATATGGATGTCCCATGTGCCCTCGCTAGCCCATCCCATCCCATCTTCAGAGAGGAGTGGTGATGGTATAGTAGTAACTATGATGGCTCTACACCATTTGAGGATCCCTCTGTGTTAGCAAAATCATCCAGTGGCAGGGGGTGCCAGCTTTAGGGCAGTTTTGTGCCAGTGAAGCAGTGTCAACCTGCCCTAACACAACCCAGCCTTTGGCCCTTTGTCTCTTTAACTGTAATACCAAACAGTCAGACTCTAGGTCCTCTCTGCCTTCAGAGGTCATTGTAATCCATTATTTAACATTAAAAAAATTCAATCATTAAAATGGAAAATTAGCCAAGCTACTTCATTCCTACGATAAGGCAGAAGTATATTTGTTAAAGCTTCATCCATGTTAAGTTTCTCGGTAATTTACATGTCTTTAAATTTTTGGGAAGACCCCGCACTTGTCAAGCATTTAACAAAACTTCAAATATGTCATTTTTCTGTGCTAAATTCAGATTGTGTATTAGGAAAAAGCTAAAAGTGATTGGAAAACAGGAACTTTCTCTGTGCAAAATTGACTTTTCATCAAAAAATTCAGCTGAAATCCAAAAGGTTTTGATAAAAAGTTGACATTTTCTACAGAAAGGAGACTTTACAAAAGTTGCTGTCAGGGTTCCCTCCCCACTCTAAACTCTAGGGTAAAGATGTGGGGACCCACATGAAGAACCCCTAAGTTTAGTTTTACCAGCTTAGGTTAAAACCCCCAAGGTACAAAATTCCCTGCACCCTGAGAAATGCTTCTTCCACTGCCACCATCAAGTGGGTCTGAGCAGGAATCCAGGAAAGGAATCACTTGAACTTCCTTTCCCCCCAAATACCCCCTCAAGCTCGGAGCCCCCTTTCCTGGGAAGCTTGAGAATAATCCCTTAACCAATTGGTTACACAGTGATCTAAAAAAACCCACCCCCGGGGTTTTAACACCATAGAAAACAGTCAGCTTCTTAAAAGAAGGATTTTATTAAAAATAAAGAAGGTAAAATCATCTCTGTAAAATCAGGATGGTAACTATTTTACAGGGCACTCAATTTCCAAACTCAGAGAGATTCCCCCCTCTGGACAAAACCTTAAAGTTACAGAAAGACAGGAATAACCCTTCCCTCTCCCACAGGGAATGTATCACCAAGCAAAATAAACAGAAATCTACTCGCAGTGCTGACTACACTTACTTTAGAAAAGTGAGGTTTGGTGAGGAGACTGGTTTTCTGTAGGTTCTTTCTGTCTTCCAAGATCACTCTCTCAGACAAAGCCACACACCAAGTTTTTTCCCCCTCCCAAGATTTGAAAGTATCTTGTCCCCTTATTGGTCAGATGCCAGCCAGGTCAGGTGTCAGTCTGGCTACATGCATTTCTTAACCCTTTACTGGTCAGAGGATCTTATAGCACTGCATCAGACCCTCTCCCCCTTCCCTTTATATTTATGACACGCCCCCCAAATCACCAATAGTGTGAAACACTGGCTGTGATTTCTTCCTGGAGCTCTAAAAGAAAACAAAAGTAATAAGACACATGCATCTCCAAATATACTAATAACTGGATAAAGACTAACAATATTTCCCACATCACAAGGACGATTTTAACCAGTTGGTTCGGGGAAACTTTCATGGGGGAGTGCATCAGCCACCTTGTTAGAAGCTCCTGAAATGTGTTGTATTTCAAAATCAAAATCTTGGAGAGCTAAACTCCATCGAAGGAGTTTTTTGTTATGTCCCTTGGCGGTATTAAGCCACTGTAGTGTAGCATGGTCGGTTTGCAGGTGGAAACGCCATCCCCAAACGTATGGGTGTAGCTTTTCCAGAGCGTAGACAATGGCGTAACATTCCTTCTCACTGATTGACCAGTGGCTTTCCCTCTCAGACAGCTTCTTGCTGAGAAACACGACAGGATGGAATTCTTGATCTGGTCCTTCCTGCATTAAGACTGCTCCCACACCACGCTCGGACGCATCTGTGGTTACTAGGAACGGTTTATCAAAGTCCGGGGCCCTTAGCACAGGGTCAGACATGAGTGTTGCTTTAAGCTGGTTAAAGGCCTTCCGACACTCATCAGTCCACTGAACCGCATTTGGCTGGTTCTTTCTGGTTAGGTCAGTTAGAGGGGCGGTGATTTGGCTGTAGTGCGGTACAAATCGCCTGTAATATCTGGCCAAGCCTAAGAAAGATTGGACCTGTTTCTTTGACTTTGGGACAGGCCACTTTTGGATAGCCTCCACCTTGGCCTGTAGGGGGTTAATAGTTCCTTGACCCACCTGGTGTCCAAGGTAAGTCACTCTGTTGAGGCTTATTTGACACTTTTTAGCCTTAACGGTTAGTCCTGCCTCTCGTATGCGCTCGAAGACCTTCTGGAGATGCTCCAGGTGTTCGGCCCATGAGTCAGAAAATATGGCCACGTCGTCAAGATAGGCAACTGCCGATTCTCCCAATCCCGCTAGGAGACTATCTACCAGTTTCTGGAATGTGGCAGGTGCATTCCGCAGCCCGAAAGGGAGCACATTAAATTCATACAGCCCGACATGGGTGTTGAAGGCTGACTTTTCCTTGGCGGATTCATCTAGTGGTACCTGCCAGTACCCCTTGGTTAAGTCTAAGGTGGAGATGAACTGGGCATGTCCCAGTTTCTCCAATAGTTCATCTGTGCGAGGCATTGGATAGTTGTCTGGGCAAGTCACAGCATTTAGCGTACGGTAGTCCACGCAAAAGCGTATTTCCCCATCTGGTTTGGGGACTAGAACCACGGGAGAGGCCCATGCACTGCTAGAGGGACGGATTATACCCATCTGTAGCATGTCTTGAACCTCCCGTTCTATAGCAGTTTTGGCGTGAGGAGCCACTCGGTAAGGTCGGGCTCTAATTGGGTGGGCATTACCTGTGTCAATGGAGTGGTATGCCCGTTCGGTCAGTCCTGGGGTGGCTGAGAACATCGGTGCGAATTTAGTGCACAGCTCCTGGATTTGCTGGTGCTGCATACGTCCGAGGGTCATTGGGAGGTTCACCTCTTCCACGCCACCGTCATTTTTCCCTTCATAGTAGACACCTTCAGGCCACTCAGCGTCTTCTGCTCCCTGGGCAGTAAACTGACAAACCTTCAATTCTCGGGGGAAAAAGGGCTTTAGAGAATTAACATGGTACACTTTAGGCTTGAGAGTTGTGGTGGGGAATGCTATGAGATAGTTCACAGCTCCCAGGCGTTCTTGGACCGTAAATGGCCCTTCCCATGACGCTTCCATTTTATGGGCCTGGAGCGCCTTCAAGACCATGACTTGGTCCCCTACTTTAAAGGAACACTCTCTGGCATGTTTATCATACCAGGCCTTTTGCTCTTCCTGAGCCCCTTTTAGGTTTTCTCTAGCAAGGGCTAAAGAGTCTCGGAGGGTATTTTGTAGGTTGCTTACAAAGTCCAGAATGTTAGTTCCCGAAGAAGGCGTAAAGCCCTCCCATTGCTGTTTCACCAACTGTAATGGCCCTTTAACCTCGCGGCCATACACAAGTTCAAATGGTGAAAACCCTAAACTGGGATGTGGTACAGCCCTGTAGGCAAAGAGCAACTGCTGTAACACTAGGTCCCAATCGTTGGAGTGCTGATTTACGAATTTACGTATCATGGCTCCCAAAGTTCCATTAAACTTCTCCACCAGACCATTTGTTTGATGGTGGTAAGGAGTGGCAACCAAGTGGTTCACCCCATGAGCTTCCCACAGGCTTTTCATGCTCCCTGCCAGGAAATTAGTTCCCGAATCAGTAAGGATGTCGGCGGGCCAACCTACCCTGGCAAAAATCTCTGTTAATGCCTGGCATACACTTTTAGCCCGGGTGTTGCTCAGAGCTACTGCTTCTGGCCATTGGGTGGCAAAATCCATGAAAGTCAGTATGTACTGCTTTCCTCTGGGTGTCTTTTTCGGAAAAGGACCCAGAATATCCACAGCTACCTGCTGAAATGGAACTTCAATTATGGGGAGTGGCTGGAGAGGGGCTTTGACCTGGTCTTGGGGTTTTCCCACTCTTTGGCACACCTCACAAGACCGGACATAGGTAGAAACATCCTTGCCCATTCCCTCCCAGTGGAATGACCTCCCCAAACGGTCTTTGGTTCTGTTCACCCCAGCATGACCACTAGGATGATCACGGGCTAAGCTCAAGAGCTTTAGCCGGTACTTAGTCGGAACCACCAACTGTCTCTGAGGGTGCCAGTCTTCCTGGTGTCCACCAGAAAGAGTCTCC
Organism: Macrochelys suwanniensis; assembly: GCA_033296515.1. NCBI lineage: Eukaryota > Metazoa > Chordata > Testudines > Chelydridae > Macrochelys > Macrochelys suwanniensis. Next base: position 49,032,421 of record CM065780.1, read on the forward strand.
TTATATAGAAGTCCTTTTTCTATAACAAACCGGGATCGATTAGAGCTGAGAGGCAGTGGGGTGCTCCGTCCCACTGTCCAAGCTCTCTGTAGGCTTTCATCTGCTTCCTGCTTGGCTTGGAACTGTTCCCTAGATGCTGGAGACATCAGTTCCTCACTGGGTTGTGGACCTGGGCTGGGTCCCTCTGGAAGCAATGCAGGTGATGAGTTTGTTTCCGTTGACTGTGAACCGCTCTCCGCTGGTGCACAATGTGGTAATTCAGGCTCTGGCTGAGCCTCTTGTATTGAGTTATCGGCTGCTGCTGCCATTGCAGGCTCGGTGGTGCCCTCGGGTGTTGGCACGGTAGATGGGGTTGCAAGCGCTGGACTCAGTGCTGGCAATGGTTCTGGTGCTGGTTGCTTCGCCTGTTCTGGTTCTGAGACTGGCTTGGGTTGGGTTTCTGTGATTGGATCTACGACGGCTGTTGCAGTCGTTGGCAGGGTATCCGGTTCCACCACCTCTATCCGGGTCTCTGGTAGTACAGATGGGGTTCTGGTGGAAGTCTCAGGAACAGAGCTAGGTGTGACAGCTTGCTTAGCCTGGCTGCGGGTGACCGTTCCCACCCTCTTGGCTAGCTTCACACAATTTGTCAAGTCTTCCCCCACCAACATGGGAATGGGATAATCATCATAGACTGCAAAAGTCCAATTTCCTGACCAGCCCTTGTACTGGACAGGCAACACGGCTGTAGGTAAATCAAAAGAGTTGGACTTGAGGGGTTGAATCATCACTTGTGCCTCTGGGTTGATTAAGCTGGGGTCCACTAAGGATTTGTGGATAGCCGACACTTGTGCTCCAGTGTCCCTCCACGCTGTAACCTTCTTTCCGCCCACACTCACCATTTCCCTTCGTTCCAAGGGTATCTGGGAGGCATCTGGGCCTGAGGACCTTTGGTGTGACCCCGGTGCAATGAACTGCATTCTGTTGGGGTTCTTGGGGCAGTTGGCCTTCACATGCCCCAATTCGTTACATTTGAAACATCGCCCAACTGACTGGTCAGTGGGGTGAGGTGGGTTGCTGGAGAATGGGGTGGTGGGGCAATAAGGGGTCTGGGTTGTTCCTTGTGGGGCCTTGGGCTGCTCCTGGTGAGGGGGTGTGGTCTCGGGTTTTCCTTTCTGGTATCTCCCCAAACTATGACCAGGGTTGTTCCTCTCTGCTTCCTGCACCCCTTGTGTGCTAAATTTCCTTGCCCCTCTGCTGATCTGGGACTGTTCGTATTGATCAGCATAAGCAGCAAGGCTGTCTGCTGAGTCCATTTTCTTATCCCATAAACACTGTCTTATATCATCCTTGGACATATTCAGGAATTGTTCCTGAGCCATCAAATCACACACTCCTTCAAAGCTAGTAACATTCCTTCCCTTGACCCATTTTTTTAACAGCTCCTTTATCCAGTTTACATAAGCTACATTACTTAGTCCAGGCCCTCGGATAAGGGTTCGAAATTTTACTCGGTAAGTTTCAGGTGTAACTTGAAATTGTTTTAAAACCAAATCCTTGAATTTCTCATAGTCAGAAGCCTCATCAATAGGCATGTCATTGAATATGTCCAGAGCACTTCCAGTCAACTTTGCTACCAATAGGGTCATTTTTTGATCATCAGGAATGTGATGGAGATTGCATAGTCTCTCAAAGGTGAGAAAATATTCAGCAATATCACGGGATTCATCATACAGTGGACATAGTCGCTCCCATTTGTGGATTGTTGGGGAAGGATTGTTAGTGTTATCCGGTAGATTCCGCTCCACCCTGGTCTTCTCCATCTCCAGGGCATGCTTCCTCTCTCTCTCCTTCTCCTCCTCGGCATGCTTCCTCTCCTACTCGGCATGCTTCCTCTCTCTCTCCTTCTCCTCCTCAGCATGCTTCCTCTCTTCCTCAGCATGCTTCCTCTCTCTTTCTTTCTCCTCCTCAGCATGCTTCCTCTCTTCCTCAGCATGCTTCCTCTCTTCCTCAGCATGCTTCCTCTCTCTTTCTTTCTCTTCCATCTCCATCTGTTTAAGTTGTAGCAGTCTTGCATGTTTCTTCTCCTCCTCATCGGCCTGTAGCCGAGCTATCTCAAGTTTAATAGCTGCTTCACTGGCAGTCATCTTAGCCTTTCTGTTTTTAATCTGTCTTAACCCGAGAGAGTTAGAAAAGAAAAAAAAACTTGCTTGGGTATTCCCTGTAGGGGTTAACTACCTGCTTTCATATGTAGATACTCTAGCTCCTAGCTGCTTAACCCCTCCCCCCTCCCTGCTTCCAGCAGCTACAGGGAAGAGCCAGAGAGAAGAAAGAAAAAAAAAATTCTAAACTCCCTGTGTCTGGTTCAAAAAAAATCTCTGGTTCAATATATCCCACTGCTCTGCCACCATGTCAGGGTTCCCTCCCCACTCTAAACTCTAGGGTAAAGATGTGGGGACCCACATGAAGAACCCCTAAGCTTAGTTTTACCAGCTTAGGTTAAAACCCCCAAGGTACAAAATTCCCTGCACCCTGAGAAATGCTTCTTCCACTGCCACCATCAAGTGGGTCTGAGCAGGAATCCAGGAAAGGAATCACTTGAACTTCCTTTCCCCCCAAATACCCCCTCAAGCTCGGAGCCCCCTTTCCTGGGAAGCTTGAGAATAATCCCTTAACCAATTGGTTACACAGTGATCTAAAAAAAACCCCACCCCCGGGGTTTTAACACCATAGAAAACAGTCAGCTTCTTAAAAGAAGGATTTTATTAAAAATAAAGAAGGTAAAATCATCTCTGTAAAATCAGGATGGTAACTATTTTACAGGGCACTCAATTTCCAAACTCAGAGAGATTCCCTCCCTCTGGACGAAACCTTAAAGTTACAGAAAAACAGGAATAACCCTTCCCTCTCCCACAGGGAATGTATCACCAAGCAAAATAAACAGAAATCTACTCGCAGTGCTGACTACACTTACTTTAGAAAAGTGAGGTTTGGTGAGGAGACTGGTTTTCTGTAGGTTCTTTCTGTCTTCCAAGATCATTCTCTCAGACAAAGCCACACACCAAGTTTTTTCCCCCTCCCAAGATTTGAAAGTATCTTGTCCCCTTATTGGTCAGATGCCAGCCAGGTCAGGTGTCAGTCTGGCTACCTGCATTTAGGGTGACCAGACAGCAAGTGTGAAAAATCGGGACAGGGGGTGGGGGGTAATAGGAGCCTTTATAAGAAAAAGGCCCCAAAATCGGGACTGTCCCTATAAAATCGGGACATCTGGTCACCCTACCTGCATTTCTTAACCCTTTACTGGTCAGAGGATCTTATAGCACTGCATCAGACTCTCTCCCCCTTCCCTTTATATTTATGACAGTTGCATTTTGTGTAAACCAAATTTTCCATCAAAAAGCAGTTTGAATGGCAAAACTTCAGTCAGGCTTTAAATGCAGGATTGTTTCCTATATGTATATTTTCTAGCACCTTTTCCCCCCATTTTTAAATCTCAGGTGATAAGCCTTCCATTTTAAGACTATTCCACAGTCTTATCAAACTTGTAATTACAATATTTTTAATGATTATCAACCTAAACTTTCATTTGCCACATGTTGTCCAACACTCCTATCTACTACAAGTTATTGTAGCACCAGAAGAACCTCTTTGCAGCCTCCATGAGTTTCACTCAAATGAGTCTGTGTATAACCCTCAAGACATGTTGCTGAAAACATACTTCTTACTGTTCAATAATGAGTAATAAGGGTCACTATAATAGCATCATGTTATCACTCATGAATATATGGGTTGAGGTAGTTTGGTGGCAATGTTGGTTACTTGTATCTGTGGGGTAGGAGGAAGGCAAAGAATGTGAAAGCGAAGTGGTGGTTTTATGTAACATTAATAGCTCTTTATCACTAAAGATCTTTAAATCAATTAAAATGGGACACTTTCCCAGCAGACATGCCATCAGATTGATCAGGCGTAATAGATAGGGTGACCAGACAGCAAGTGTAAAAAATCGGGACGGGGGTGGGGGGAAATAGGCATCTATATAAGACAAAGCCCTAAATATCGGGAATATCCCTATAAAATCAGGACATCTGGTCACCCTAGTAATAGATCTTTTTTTATAGGGCAATATTAGTAGAATCATGTCATTCATGACTAAAGCACAACAGAACCACTTAGGTAACCAAAGCAGAGCCTCTTTTACTGATACAGTCTGAAAACCACAGGGGGGAAACAGTGTCAAGAGGGACCATATCACTGCTTTTCTGTTTAAGTTGTTTTATCTTTCTTCTCACAAAGCCAGATACTTCTGGAACACCAACTGGAGGTTTGATCCAGTTGCTTTGATCTTGCCCTCCAGTGGTTGGAATTCTATAGTATTTATTGTAGCTGGTTCTCTCTACAGCTGAAATTTGTAAACAACTTGAACAATTCACTCACGAGGAAGAGTGTCTGACTGTTGAAAAACTTCACTGTCACTGTTTTGGAACAGGAAAAGGCCTCTGTAGTCTGAACAGGACTCTGGTACTTGCATGAACTTTCCTGACCCCTCTTTAAAGTTCTAAACATTCCAGGTTTTGAGCATTCTCCTGGAAGTCATTTGTTGCTGTCAATGAAACCTTGACCTTGTGTGTTCTGAGTGACCCAGGTACTCTAAGGTGCGCTGTTGATATGCAGCCATTAATATTACTGAAACACAAAATCAGCACTGCTCTTTTATATGGGTTAATAGCTATTTTGAGAAGAGGCTTACCTGACATGTCCCATGTCCAGGCCTGTACTTTGTGAAAGTACCATGTTTCATGGCATATGTCACTATACCCTTTTCCTTTTCTGCCATTTTTCTAATTTTTCAAATATTTTTTTTCTTTACTAAATCACAAGGCCATTTGTGGCTGCTCTGAAAGAAAAATGGTCAAAATCCAAATACAGAGGCAATGACTAATGTGAGAAAATTATGTTTTTTTAAAGGGAGATTGTTTCTATAGAATTTTATCATGCTAATGGATTCCCGCAGCAACTTCATGGCATGGGAAATGCAGTAGTAGCTGAGCTTAGTTATTAGGAAAATGCAAAACTGCCTAGCAGAGAGAGAGAGAGGGAATAATCCAAGGACCACTGAAGTCGATGAAAAGACTCCCATTGACTTCAATGCACGTTTGATCAAGCCCACAGAATTTATCTGTAGAGACAGATTTCTTCAAATACCAGAGTTCCTTGAACTGCCTACATGCATTTAAATCAAAATGATTTGTTCAATTTGTTTATACCACAGAAATTGAACAGGAAAGAAAACTCTTTAAGTATGACAGTTCTGTATCTCAGTGCTGTCTGGAACACACACAGAGATATTAGTCACAATCCTGAGCTGTGCTAGAGCTCAGCTAACCTATATCAGGCCTCATGTAGAACCAACTCTGGAATCAAGGAGCCACAGTTGGCCCCTTCATGCCCCTATTTTCAGTCAACCTGTGGAACTTGTCACCAGGGGATGTTGCCAGAAGTATAACTGTGTTAAAAAAAGAATGAAATAATGGAGTATGGGTCCATCAATGACTATTAGCCAGGATGGTAAGAAGGGAACCCTATGCTCTGGGTGTCCCTAAACCTCTGACTGCTAGAAGCTGGAACTGAATAACAAGGGGTGGATCACTTGATAATTCCCCTGGTTTGTTCATTCCCTCTGAAGCACCTGGCACTGGCCACTGTCAGAAGACAGGATACCAGGCTAAATGGACCATAGGTCTGACCCAGTATGGTTGTTTTTATGTTCTTATACTCAACTGTGCACAGCTAGGAATCTGGCCTAAAGTGATCTTCATCACAACTAGAGGATTATGGAGGAGCAGTAGCTCCACCATATTTTAGGCAGAGATGAGATTATAAAAGGTGATTCCCCACCCCCCCAAGAGCTATAATAGTGATAGAGTATGTGGCAAGATACACTGAGGGCCACACTTCCAAAAGTTAGCACTTAAACTGCATATGTAAGTTGCCTGGTAGATGCCAATTGTGTGCATATTCTTTTGTACATGCAACTATCCACCCTGAGTGCTCACTATCAATTTTGCCTTTAAAGGCTAAATAAATTAGTGTTAATGCAGATGTAAAAACATCTTTGTATTGTATAATCTCCATTATTTTCCCCATACAAAAATACTAAAACAGTACATTGGGGGAGAATAACATTGTTACTCAGTAATAGCTAGGATTTACATTCTATGAAGAGTACAGAGATGTGTTTAAAAGTGAGGGAGAAAGGGTTAATAGCTGTGAAATAGTGAAGCCAGTTAATACAAAATTCTGAGTTATACATTCACATTTGGAGGAATATGACAACTATTAGTATTGTCTATACAAGGAAGTGACTCTTCAAAGGAAAGAATGGTTATAACAATCTTGTTAGTAATTATCATTACTAATAAAAATGAAGAAACACTTAGTGCCTAAAACTTTAAGTTTATATCACATATAATACCGGAGGAATAAAAAGGTAAAGAAGGCAATGGACAAGTTTTTTTCTCATAATAGGATGAAACATTATGTTCTGAAATCAATAAAGGTGTGCCAATTTATACCAGCAGAGAACTTGGTCCTTTGCATTTTGACATCTTATCTTTTTTTTGTACAAAATGCTTAATTAAAAGAGTCCTCAGTTGTTCATATGAGCTCCTTCAGAGCCTATTCAGTTTGTTGTGTTAAAGAAAGTTTGTGTGTGCACACCCTCATATATAACACATCATATACTAGACATATTCCTATAGAATCTTTTGGAGGCTGTTATGCTTGTGATTTATGTCCCTCCACACCCTCTCTCTCTCTGAAAGTATATAAAATCCCACACTCTGAAATTCATTATACTATTGTTTACTTATGCACTTTTAACAAAATCCAGACTGAAGCTTTCTGTAGCAAAGAAAGGATTAAGACTGAACATTTTGGAAATCCAGAGAGAATTCCAACAATGAAAATAAATGTTTCAAGCATCTTAGCAGTACCTTTGCAAGAAAGGGAGAGAAAGCATGTGTACATAAAATATGATCCCTATAGCATATTTTAGACAATAAGAGGATAGTTTTCTCACAATAGGATCACAAGAGTCCAAAATTCAAGTTTAGATTAAAGATGACCCTCTTGTTTAGACATCACAACCATGTGAAAAAATATGGAGAAGCAAACATTCCTATTCCATCTTCCTCAGTAGGATGGATGCGTCTCAGTTATAGCAAACAGTAATCATGAAAATTTTTGAAAAAATGGTTCGAGGACTGCTTCATAGCACTTCAAAGTCCCATAAGCAAACTGAACATTGTCAGTACAAGATAAGCAAATCATGTTGCTCCACAAATTATATGTAACTGACAAGGAGAATTGAATAAAACTGCAGTATCTATTTAGATCCTTTGAAGTAAATTTAAGTCAAGGATTTCTTTGGGAGGTCTGCAAGGGTGAATAACCACCTAGAGTAGATGACTGGTAACTTTTTATGTCTCACATCAGAGTGTGCTCTGTGGTCAAACAGAGGTGCTTTGATGAAATGAAGCAGTGATTGCCAATATTGTCACTGCAGTGATAGGTGTTTGTGGGACTCTTCCAAACAAGTCACTGTAGGGATGCCGAGGAACTTCATTTGATTATTTCTTTAGGGTTAAAGCAGCTGCCAGCACAGAAGTGAATTTGGGAGACACAGATAGGAAAAACTGTTTGTGTTTTGAGGAAATATAACAAAGTACTTGGACTGAACTATGTTCACTGAAACGTACATTGATTTAAAGGCTGGAATGCAGGTATTTGTTAGATGCCAAAATGGAAATATCTTTGCGGGATAGTTTACTACTGAACTGGAAGGTTATTTGGCAATTGAAGATATATTATAAATACAACTGTATATATTATAAATGCTTCTGGACTTGAGTACATTGTCAAGCATGTTGTATGTTGCTTGGCAATTTATTGAGCCAAGTGGCAGCTGAAATCGGATGTATGCCATATGTGTAGTTGATACCCCAGTGAACATAACCAAGCTGGGCTTATCATTACTTCCTGCTCATACCTCAGAATGTGGGGTAGATGGAAGATGTTGCAGAAAATGGGACTGGTGGAATCATGATGCTCCAGTGACATAAAACACCAATATGCAGCTGTCGGGAGGTTTGAAGGTCTAATAAGGTAGGAGATAGAACATCATACTGAGGCTGCGAACCAAACAATAGATAAGCACTGGTATTTTTAAACTATGCTCTTCTGTGTATTCCTAGAATTCATAGGGGCTAAAGGGGAAGGCTGTTCAAAAATTATTCATTGAAACCTTTTTTGACTGAAAACTGGGTTTTCGGTTAAAATCAAAACTTTATGGAAATCTCTTGTTTTCCTTGGGGAAGGGGGTGGAAAGAACTTTTTTTGTTCTTATCACTAACCAAAAGACAGAAAGGTGAAAGATTTTGGTTGAATGAAAATGTTTTGGTTTCCAGTGCCCTTCCCCTGCAAAAAAAAGTCAGCAGTTTTCTGCTGAAAATTTTGGGTTTTCAGTTGCTGACCACCAAAAAACCCCAAAACCTTCCTTCTGGGGTTGTCAGTTTTTCAATGAAAAGTCAAAATTTTCTGGGGTAAGGCGGGGCAGAACACTTTCCAAACAGCTTTAATAAAGGGGTTTGCATCTGTGTAAGTGGGAAATTTCCCATAGAGTGATCATTTAAATGTTATAGGAAATTATTTACATGGGACTCTTGCTCTCTGAAGATATTACGACACACCCAGCAGCCTTATTGAAATCAATGAGAGTTTTGCCATTGTCTTTAATGGGGCCAGGATTTCACTCAAGGAGTTTAGAAAGACAGATGGTGAGCCAGGTATGTGGTGTGGACTTGGAAGGCAGGTTCTTGAGGACTGGCTGAAGATTCTGGAGCCGTCCAAAAACGTTTATGTTGTCACTGCTTGTTGAAAGGGGATTTAGGACCATTCAGCTTCTGTTTAGTTGTGAGTGAAGCTGAGCAAACAAATTGCAATTAATAATTATTTGATGCATTTCACCCTTCAATGAACTGAAGCAAAAATATCAGATCAATTTGTCCTTGAGGGAGTAATTCAATTGGTGTGCTGTGAATATTTGCAGTTCACAGTGTCCAGTGTGTTGATTAGTTGCATACATCACATGATAATGTTTCTGTTCTCTGATTGGATGAGCTATGTTACTAACCAAGACCATGCGTTTTACTGTCAGATACAACGTGAAATTCGTTTTCAGAAAATATTTGAGCATTCCAGGTTAAAATTCACATTTGGGATCATGTGGTCTTGGAGGCGTTTATGTGCATTCTGGTGAATTTTGGTACTTTCATAGCATTTTATAAATGTTAACTGGTATAATCAGTCTGTGGAGTAGGCATCACTGTACCTCTTTTACTGAGGTGGAAACTGAGGTGCAAAGAGGCTAAAACTAAAAATTTCAAATTTGGGAATAAGTTTAAAAAATATTATTGCCTAATGGAAGGCTTCTCAGTTAGGTGCCCACATAAATGTTACCTGATTTTTGAGAAGTGCTCAGCAATCAGAAGTGTCCATTGATTCAAACCCATTGATTGTGTGGGTAGGTTCTTAGCAGTTTTGGACCTAGATGCCTTACTTTAGGCACCTGTATTTCAAAATTGTGACCTATGTGACTTGACCAAGGCCACAAGATAAGTCAGTATCGTGGCTGGGATTAGCACATTGCTCTCAGTCCTTTGCTTTGTCCTCTAGCCATGCTTGCCCTCCCTGCATCCACAAGTCATACTCGCTGCTCAGCAGAGGAGCTGGATCTGCCTCAGGCAGCCAGTTGGTGGGGAACATGGGGCAGTCATAATGCCACTAGTAATAAAACGGGGAGAACTAGAGCGATGAACTGATCTTGGGATCTTCCCCCCACCCTCAAAAATCAAGAGATCTATGGCTAGTCCTGTGAACAGCTGTGGATAACCTGTGATCTTCAGGGAATACTGCTATCGGTGATAACGTTTCACCCTCTGTCATTGGTTAGTATTCAATTGCATTTTATTTAAAAATAAAAAACAGATTATTCTTTATATTTATAGCTCTCCATTTTGGGGTAGCTAGTAGCCTTGGACTTTGCAGGTCTGCAAAGGTTAGCTCTGGCCTGCATTAAAGAATGCCCACCACATGCCTGACTGCATCCACTCCATCATAAGCAGTCTTTCTAAATGTCTTCAGTGTCTCCCATAGGAATGGAAATCCAGTGCATATGGTAGCTTTCACTAATATTGTATTACTTGGGATCTTCATTAGACTTGTCAATATTTGCCTGTTCAAATCTGCCAGGGATTCCTGGACTTAGAATGGATTTAAAAAGGTTTTAGAACTGAAATGAACTCTAGGGATGGTAGAAAATATCGAATTGTTTGGCTAGTTGCCCAGGTGAATGTAGTTTTATACTGGATCTCATTCTCATACGTCTCCCAGACTTGTTTGTCTCTGTTGAGATACAGTCCCTATTTGGAGTCAATAAAATACAAAAATACTCTGCTTGGCATTTAGTTTGGCACTCAGCAAATACAACATGTATAAACTGTGTTTAAATCATAGCTTAGAAACTGGAACATACATCCACCCGTGTCATTTTGAAAACTATTATGTTTATATCTTCTGGGCAGACAGCCCGGCAGGGACTGTGAATTTCCAGCCAGCTGAGCTGACTTTTTGTCTGTCTTACAGTGTGCTGTCCCTTCCACATATTTTAACTGACCCTTTCCTCTACGAACCATGAGGGGCTTGTGTAGTGCAGTGTGTGATTTGTGATTGAGAGGCTGTAATAGGTTCCGCTCAGTGGTTATTGTAGCTATGTTACTCTTCAGAGAAAATTAATGTGACCAGTGACGTACAGGGAGCTAAGGAGACTAGCGAAATATGAAACAGCAGGTACTGTTGCTGTTGCAATTAAGGGCTCCTGTGATTTTCTCCCTTTACAGTGATATAAAGACATTGAAGTAGTGCACCATAAAGCAGCCAAGTTCTAGCAGAATAATACTAGGTTGGATTTGTTGCACTCTTGTAATTTATCCTTTTCAAGGTTAAATACTCAGTAAGATGGTGGTACATGGTGAAATGAATACAGCCCAGAAAAGAGTGACTAAGGGTGAGAGGATGTGATGGGGCTTACAAACCATTATCTCAGCCCAGGACAGGGGAAAGACTGGAGCAGTATTGGGCCAGGAAAGCTCCACCCCTCCGGCACTCCCATACATACTTCTTGGGATAGGAGCAGTATAAAAAGAGCTCCAGGAACCCAGGCAGTTGGGAGGAGCCCTGTCCTGAGACAGGAGGAGAAGGGGCTCTTACTGAGAAGGTCTGACTGAGTCTTTCCCCCTCCTTGCAGACATCACCCCAGAGGTAGGGAGAACCACATGCAGGGGCGCTAGGGGTTCGCCTGCATCAGCCCTGAGACTGAGGGTTTGGAGCAAATGACTATAATCAAACAGCAGCCACACCCCAAACTGAGACATGTGGTGGGGGAAGGAATTGGCCCTGGGGAAAGTGAACAGGAGATGGGTCAAGTGTAGGCCTGACTGAACTGTCACACTTTCGGGGCCCTGGGCCGGGACACCTGCCCACCCCCAGATTCCCCTAGCCTTGGGAAAGGCAGGACCAGGTCTTTACTGACAAAGAAGCTGTCCAGTTGAACCCCATCCAGGGGTCCTGGAGGCATTGGGTGAAAAGAGAGACTGGTGCCTCAGGTCCTAACTACTAGGCCTGCTGACTGAACCAGCAACCCTACTACAGAAGCCAACTGACTGTGCCCAAAGTTCCATGTAACCAATGTTCCCTCTAATTTTTGACAGGCCGTGTGCGCAAAAAATTTCTTCTGTACAAATTTTTGACAGGCTTTGTGCGCAAAACATTTCTTCCATACAAATTGTTGTGCTTCTGTGCAAATTTTTGTGCGCATGGTGTTTTGCTGTGTGCGCGGGGTTTAGGATCTGTGTGCACGCACACAGCTTAGAGGGAACAGTGGATGTAACCCAGGGTATTTCATCTATCACATGGCCTCAGTCAAAGCATCCAAAGGTAAAAATAAATATTCTTCTCTGCTGACAAGATTTGATCGGCAGGTCTTTCAAACAATGCAGAAACAGTCTGTTTGAAGTGGAAGGTCAGAGCAGCCTTCTATTGCAGTACTGTTAAACTCTTTCACAGTAAAACTGTCTTTGTGAAGGTCACACCACAGCTAACTTTGATTTAAGTAGGGTAGAATTGTTCTGTGCCTCATTGATATCTTCCTATTTCTCAGGAAAGGAAGAGCAAGCTGACTTTTTGACCAGTTTGGGTTAAAAACCAGGGTGATGAGCAGGTTTTGTTTAGTCCCACTTATTGTGTTTGCTCACCATGGGCTCTTTTTTGGGATAGTTTTAAGCTAGCCTCAATAGCTGATATGCCATGGGATCAATAAGCTTTTCTTAACCAAATACTTTCCAAATGTGCATTTATATTGAACATCATTTTCTTTGTTTATTTGCCCCCTTGACGAGAGAGGCTTGTAATGGAAATGTGCAGGATGCCCACAGTATGAGATAGAAGTAGTAAAAGGGGTACAACATCAATCAAACTTTGACCCCACCTCTTGACCCCATAAGGCCACACACACCTGTCACCATAAGTCCCAACCCCCCAGAGTATTACTTCCAGGGTCAAGATTTACAAATGACCTGAAGCAAGGGGTGGCATGTGGCCCCTCTAAGAATTCCTCTTATCACCCTCTACCAGTCTGAGTAGGTTTCAGCCCCATAAGACCTCCCTGAGAGCAGATTTGACCAACCAGAGAAGTTCTGGGGTGGGCGTGGGTTTCTTAAAAGTTATTTTGTTGTAAACTGCTTGTTTTGGAGTATTTAAAAATCCTGGGTATTTTGCTCTGCAATATGTGTTTTGTGTGTTTTTAAATGGTTCAAAAGTTGGTTTCAATGTTTCAATTGTTTACAATTTAGGGGCACATTCAGGAGATAGTTGTGAGTTTCTTGAAAAGTATTTTGTATTAATAACTGAGTCGCTAGAAACACTGACCCATAGCATTATACAAACTCCTGAGGTTTTATTTAAACTGTCCAATACCATTATAAGAACTCCTGAATTTTTATTTCATTTAATATTGATCAGAGCCCACCATCCTTGCCCATCTCCCCCTTACTGTGAATGAATGTGCATCAAACCTCATTAGTGATAATTTTTCCAACCCCAACAGGACCTAATATCTTTAACCCTGATGAAACATTAAGAAAACATGGGTGTGTGATTGCATCTGAAGATCACAGTTCCACACAACCCCACTTTTTCAATAGGTTGTGGTTAAGCCAATATAGTTCAACAGGCTTGAGTCAGCTCTACTGTGCTCAAACATCCATGTTTTATATAGAGTATAGAACCTTTTTTGCTTTATTTTAAATGTTTTGTTTTGTTTTATTTTTTCTGGATTCTCCAACACTCATTTTAACTTTTTATTGTAAATAGGTCTCTTTTCTCAAAGATACATTAGCTGGGTTCTCACAAACTATTTTTATTTAAAAGATATACAAATCCTTGAAAACGAACCAAGATGCCCCATCAAAACTTTTGTCTTATTTAAGGGCCATGTTAACAGACCTTGTAACAGAAACACAGATAGTCACAAAGACTTTTTCAATAGATATTTTTATTTACAGATACCAAGTTTTATTATAGTTTATATCACATGCTTGTCCCCTAACCATTCTGTGATTTAATCCTTTTAGATTTCTAATAAATAGTCTTTTTCCTAAGCACAGTTCTGTAACTTTTTATGTGGACCAGATGGTCGATATAACACACTAAGAGAGGTATACTGCAGTTTGGTAATTTTTTTAAAAACGCTGTTAGGGTCTTGAGCACTTTGCACAGCATTTACCAAGGTCATCCCTTGTGCTTAATTTTCTTGGGTTAAAAGCAGACATTGCATTGCATAACTTATGGCAATAACTGCATTTAATAAGCTTTCCAAACATAAGTCAGCACACAGGTCCTGGAGCTTGCAGTGTCCATCCTCTGATGTTCATTTCACACAGCCTCTGGCCTGGCGCATCTATAGCACAGTCCTCACAATTTTCAAAAAGCTTCTCTCTAAGGCAATGATTAAGGACAGCATAAACAGAAATGCATACAACAGACTGCATGACTCTTTTCTGCATGTGGCACTGGCTCAGTTGGTTCTATGCCAAGGGCCTACCTTAAATCCATATAGCCATCATCCTCTTCAAACACTGTGTCCTCCTGAACAAGTTTTCTTGGTATTGAGCAAACCCAAGTTGGACCAGATTCACCTTCACTCTCTGATGCAATGCTGTCCAGGGTCTCTGGGTCCCCTAGAAAGGTATTGTCGAGCTGCTGAGAGATTTTCAGAAAAGAAACAGCTGTAAGCCCGCTCCCCCTGTTTTTAGATTTACGCATCAGCGGGTTGGTTCCTACCCCATTACCTACCATCCTCAACCATCACTTCTCTGTTCATCTTATCTACCAGTGACTCCCACAAGCCATGGTTGCCTTTCTCCATTGGGGCGAACAATGGGAGGCCATCATGCTCACCAGTCTTCCTTATGAGCGCTTGAGTCTCGGGGTCAGTTTCTGGCATATCCGTCAACGACTGAGCCAAACGGCTTCCCTCGGTCACTTTCTCCTCAGAACTGTCACTGATGTAGCATTTTCTCCATAGGTGATCAAACGCCCTTGGAGCTAAAACAAATTCTGAAGTTCTCACAAGAGATAGTGAAGGAGTCCATGTTTCCTCTCAGCATTTCCATGATTTCTGCAAAACATGTTCTTAAAATGAGACAGCATCTTCCATGCAGTGATAGGACTTCTGGGGCAGTGCTGCTGGCCAGCCAGCCAACTGTTGAACTCCAGAGATGGGGGGTTCTGGCCTAGAGCCTCATGGTATAACTATTATGATTGATACACATTTCCCTTCTGGGAAGGCTGAAGGGAGTAAAACACAATCACTTTCTGGGCATCACCCCACCCTAGCTCATTCCATGTTGGCACTTGCCCTGATTGGCCATAGTTGCTCTTGGGGAGGTCCTACAAGGCTGAAACTCCCTCTGATTGGTAGAGGGCAGTGGGAGGACTCCTTAGAGGAGTCACATGCCACTCCTTGCTTCTGGTCATGTGTCAATCTAGCCCCTGGAAGTAATGCCTCAAAGAGGTGGGGCTTATGGTGATCCTTAGGGGTCACGGGGTGGGGGTCAATGTTTGATTGACATTGTACCCCTTTTACTGTTGACAGAGTTCAGTTCTATGAGACATCTATTACTAGACAATACAAAGACAGATATGCTCTAGCTCAGTCACAAGTTGCAAGCTTCGTGCAGGAATTATTGGGTGAAATTCAGTTGCTTATGTTATATAGGAGGTCAGAATAGATGATCATAATGCTTCCTTCTGGGCTTAAAAATGTATAACTCATTCTGAGATGTTCTATTGTTGCATAGAAATGCATGACAAAATAAGCATTCTAACAAAACTGACAAAATATGTTCTGTAGTATAGTATGTGGTTTTCACTGACTTTGACAGTACAACCGACGGAGAAAGAACTCTGCATGTAAATTTTGGGAACAGAAAATCAGGGCCTGATTTTGAAACTTGTTGAGAGCTCTTACTGACTTCAGTGGAAGTTGAAGATACTCAGCATCTCACAGGATTTGGTCCTTTATTTCATAATCTGCCCTCCACACAAAAGACATCTCCAAGTTTTTAGCCTCAATGCAGCACAGAACAAATTGGCTGGTGTGTTCTTGGCATGTTTCTGGATATAATCATAAATAAAGCTCTTTTGCTCCTATATTTTTTTAGCTTGTGTTCATGAGACTTCTGACTTCTGTAACCATGGATATCAGTTTCATTCAGCTTCTCAGTTTGTAGCTGAAGGAGATAAATGAAACTTGACAGTCTAAGATATTTGGGAATTTTGGGCATCTGGGGAGAGAGCAAATTTTGAAGTGATGACTTGCAGACTTGCTGAGTAGTGAGTGGAGCTATGTTGATTTATACTGCTGAGAATCTCTTTCCCACATGTCTAATATTTCTGGGACTGTTAGTAATTCAAACAAAACCCTTTTTCTATATAAAAATAAGTGCCAAATATAATAATGCAATAAGGAATGCAACCTAAAGTGTCTTGGCATTGCACAAATAAAGATATATCCAAACATAAAAAGTTCCTAATTAAATCCTTTTAAAGATTAATTTTAAAAGGCAATAGAAAAAAATCACTAGGCTAGGGTTTTCTTACACTTCCAAAGGGATAGATTCAGACTTATGGTGGGGAAAAGCATAGAATTTTGGTCAAGGAAGATTTCACAACCTATCTATAGCAGCATGGGGACAATATTTAATACTTATTTACTGTACCTATATCACACAGGTATGAGGCTTAATTCACTAATATTCATAAAATACTTTAATATCCTTTGATGGAAGGTGTGATAGAAATGCTAGGTGTGTTATTTAATTATATCTTGCAATATGGAAATACTAATACTAATTAATACAATATGGAAATACTAATAAAATAAAAAAATTCCGCAGTTCACATTCTCTCTTTGTATTGTATCACTCAACCAGAGTTATCATATGCATAAAGGCTCTGATTTGAGAGAAAGAAGAGCTATAATACTGGCTCACCTAAAGTGGATGATATGAGCTTGTTCAACATATTATCCCTAGGCTATGTTAGACTGATCAAATACTTATGCACCACTGAATACCTAGTCACAGAGGCTTGCACATTCAGTCTGACATTTCCAACAGTCTTTGAGTTGAGTGGGGGGAGTCCCTGTGACATGATGATGAGCTTATTAGGAAAATGTAAGTACTGTGTTTGTGTAAAATATGACAATATTTATATTAGAATTATTATACTAGTAAAATCTTAAGAATGATAGTTTTTCAAGACAAAGGAGCTATTGGGTTATGGATTGTAAGAGTTATATTTCAGTATTTTGGATGATCTAATTCTTCTATAAGAGTCCCTGTGAAGGTTCTCATTCTGTATACTTAAAGGGGCCAGTTTTCAAAACTTTTTTGCACCTTTAAAAGTTATGCAAAGGCAAGATCTGAATATGCAAATTAGATAACTGTTTGTGTAAATTAGTTTTTATATGCACCAATATCCATTTGTAAGCTCAGTTACCTGGTTTACATGTGCTAATTGCAGACTTTGGATTTGTAGTCCTTTACAGACACAAATCAGAGGGTGCAATTTAGGGTCTGAGTTTGGAACTTTTGGCCTAAAGAGTATTTAATTGCTAGATTATTCAAACTAGTAAAGAGGAGGAGGAAAATGACAAACAGACCTTTTTTTTCCTTTTCTTTCTTTTTTTCTCCCCAAGAGAAAGATTTGAATGATTGACACTGATCTGAAATTTTCCAAACCAATTTGGTCTGAAAATTGGGCTAGGAATCTTGCTAAAAAGATTTTCCTGCAATGTTGGCAGTACCTCTTGATTTTGGCCCATCTGAAAAGACCAAACCCCTTGCCTTTGTTGTGGTATTTTGGTGTATGAGCTTCAAAATGATATCCGGAAATACAAATTAAAAAGATTGACCCCCCTCCAAAATGTAAACCAAACATTTTCAAATCTCAAAAAAATTCCCGGGTTCTAGTTTTCAGCAGTGGTTGTAGATCAGTTTTTATATGATCTGAACTAGTTATCTCATGCCTGATAATCACAATTGTCCATCTTCAAACAAGGGAGCTTTCTCTCTCTTTTGGTCTCCCTATTACACAGCCTTTTCTTAATAGAGCCTTTTCTAAATATTTCTTTCCTTTTGTGAGAATGAACAATTGGGATCTTAACAAATTAGGGCAATGTAGCTTCAGGATTCCCACAACATAGACTACATGCTGTTTCATTCAGAAGCCTTTGATAACCCATCAGTTTTCAGAATATAGCCTGTGGGACATCTTGTTTGTTTAACTCATTGTCTTCTTGCAAATGGATAATAGAGCTTTGTCAAGCCTTTGTTTCATTTGCCACATCTGAGCGTTGTCTGACAATTTTGCAAAACAGTAAAAAAATGAAGGTATCCAATAGCAATCATTTCACAATTTTCTTTATGAATAGACAAAGGACATGTTCTATGTAGGCCAAACAGCTGCCACTGGGGAGATTTCTGGGTGAGAAATTGTTCTGTTGATTCAGCATTATGATGACCTCCCCTCTCTCTACCTCCAGCCTATTGTTCATTCAACCAAGTAAAAGAGTTAAGCCAACTAGAGGATTCCTTTCCCTCATCATGCTAACTTGCAGTTATGGCCCATCTAACTATCTGTGAGGAATACCTTGTGAGATATGATCTACCATCCTAAATGTGACACTGTTGTTAACACTTTGTTAACCTGAGTGCTGGACTGGAGTGGGGTTGGCCGCCTGCCGTGGCACCTGCTTGTGGCCTGAGCTCATGCTACAGGTAGCCTGCCTTCGTTTCTTCATCAAGGGGCTTCTTAAACTCAACATAGGCTTTCCTTGTCCGTTCACCGCCCGTTCTCATGAGTCCAAGTTTAGTGACATAAATAAAGTGCCAAAATAAAATGCAGAGTCCCAAAACAGAGTCGGTTTTACTATCTCATCAGGTCATTCCAGGCTCTTCCTGCCCATAGTTTCAGTAGGGAAACCCCATGTCCCAGGTCTTTCTGCTGGAGCCTGCTCTCTCACAGCAGTCTTCACTTCACCCTTCCAGGCCTTACTTGGCTGAAGCCTCAGGTTTTTTATTGTGGTTTCCAAACTCCCAGGAGTCAGGGTTTTCCCCGCAGGAGCCTTTCTTACTTCCTGCAGTGTTCTAGGCTCCCCCCTTTATTGCAGCCATCTGCTGCCCTTTATAGGCAATTACCTGATCCAACCCAGGTGTGTGTCTTTAGTAACCAGGGCTGGCCAGCCCCAGGCCCTACCCTTATGGGGCAAGCCACCCGGTTACATGGACATTAATGGGAGAGACACAGATTTCACTTTATTATTTGTTAAAGCAAAGGGAAAAATTCAGCACTTATTATTTTGTTACTCGGTTATTGTTTTCTTCATATAAAATATGACAAAGCAATCAATTGGGGTGGGGGGAGGAGGGTTATCTAAAAAGAAGTAACATTAAGCTTCAGAGAGCAAGTTCCAAGGTGATGCTGTCAATGGTACAGACAATACTGGGGTTTTCTGGGTCTAGACTATTGCCAGCCTCCTAAGGCCACATCTGCAGTAGGCTGTTTCTAACACCGGTTCAGCTTCACAGGTGAAGCACCATTAGGACCACTGGTGTCGATTGGTTGTCAGCTGTGGCCAATACTTTAAGCACCATGTTGATTAAACTTGCTCTGAGAAGGGTGATGTGACATGACACTTATTATGCTGGAAGTATATAGGCCTTGTATAAGAAAAAGAGGCTGAGGTTAGATTGGGGCTTGCTAACATGAGCTTCCTTCACCGTCAGTCTCAACCAGCTAAATCAAGGTAAAATACCAATGTTAACCAATATCTACAGAAGGGAACAGGTCAGGCTAGCTAACCCATCCTAACCTCAATTTAACTTAAACAAAACCATAGTGGTCTATCTACACTAGGGTCTTGTCTACATGGAGGTGGCTGACCACCATAGATAGTATAATTTAGCTGTTCCAGAATAACTCCCCCATCTGGACATTCTATTCCAGAATAAAAGTGATATTCCAGAATAATTCACTTTACTCTGTAAACAGAATTATTATTCTGGAATAAAGTCACTTTTATTCTGCAATAGAGTGTCCAAATGGGGAACTATTCGACAACTATTGCAGAATAAAAACAACAAGGAGTCCTTGTGGCGCCTTAGAGACTAACAAATTTATTTGGGCATAAGCTTTCGTGGGCTAAAACCCACTTCACCAGATGCATGGAGTGAAAAAAATAGTAAGCAGAATATATATTATAGCACATGAAAAGATGGGAGTTGCCTTACTAAGTGGGGGGTCAGTGCTAAAGAGCCAATTCAATTAAGGTGGAAGTGGCCTATTCTCAACAGTTGACAAGAAGGGGTGAATACCAAGGGAAGGAAAATTACTTTTGTAGTGCTAACGAGGCCAATGCGCTCAAGGTGGCCCATTTCCAACAGCTGACAAGAAGGTGTGAGTATCAGAAGAGGGAAAATTAGTTTTTGTAGTGACCCATCCACTCCCAGTCTTTATTCAGGCCTAATTTGATGGTGTCCAGTTTGCAAATTAATTCCAGTTCTGCAGTTTCTCATTGGAGTCTCTTTTTGAAGTCTTTTTGTTGAAGAATTGCTACTTTTAAGTCTGTTATTGAAGCAGAGGAACAAATCTACACAGACACACCCCTAGAGCCCACGAAAGCTTATGCCCAAATAAATGTGTTAGTCTCTAAGGTGCCAAAAGGACTCCTCGTTGTTTTTGCTGGTACAGACTAACATGGCTACCACTCTGAAACCTATTGCAGAATAGTTATTCTAGAATAGCTATGTTGGTCAAATTCCTGTGTAGACAAGCCCTAGGTCTCCCAACATTGCTGACACTGACAGAGCTGAACAAATAGTAGCAAAAGTGTGATATTCCACAATGTGCCCTCTGTGGAGACAACCCTTCCTGTGCCATCTTTATCCAAAACAAGTCTCTTTGAATATTATATTTTTGTACACAGGTAGTTAGTAGTGCCCAATATATATGGTAGTGTTTTCCCAATGCACCTTAAAATGATGTATAATTAACGGTGGTTTGAGTTCCCAACAAATGTCTGACTGTGCCCATTAAAATTATTTCACACATACTGGAAATCATCATAGTTATAATATAATGGGCAGCCAGATTTGGGTATCAGTCTCTGCTTGAACAAAAATTTTGAAAAGAGCTTTGTACCATGTATCATTGTTGAATCTGCAAATAACATAAATTGGAAGTGACATGTAGCTGACAGGAACTTCACAGACTTTGCTGGGAACACAATGGAGCTGGCTGTAATTGTTCAAACAGTTCTCTTCATATCCAAATGCCAGCGGCATGAATGCATCCATCTCCCAATGCATTTTGAATGGCTCTGACAAAATAGTGATGCAATAGATACTCACAGTAAAATCAAAGAGCTTTTGTTAAACAATTTTTTAATCTCAAAAAGAAGTGAAGATACTCTTGATATGAAATTTTAAAAAAGAAAATAAATTACTCAGAAATAGAAATTACTTTTTAAAATGTAAAGTAATGAGAAGGAGATGCCTAAACACTATGGATATCAAGAGGAAATCAGGCCATAGAATGACAGATAGGTCATAGCTATCAGACATCAAATCAAATCTCACAATATTAAACAGAATAAATATTGGTAAGGTGCAGTCATATCAGACAAGTGTACTGTTAAATAATCTTGCTGCCAGGGAAAAATGAGTATGTTGCATGCATTAAGTTGTGCATATTTAAAACCATAATTTTATCAGTATAAAATAAAACATGGAAGAAAAAAGAAAGAACGGGTGGCGTTGTTTTTTTTTTTTTTTAAGTTAAGTATCTTGGAATACTTGGGTGTTAATTTTTGCCATAAAAGACTTTTCTATGGTTTGCGAATGGCAGAGAGCTTTGGGTCAGGCCACATACAATTGAATTATGCACTATTGTTAACTACATAACAAGCGAAGAATTTCAGCCCAGAAAAAGCAATTATCCACTTTGAAATGCCATTGAAATTACATTAGAGAGAGAAAAGGTGGGTGAGATAATATCTTTTATTGGACCAACTTCTGTTAGTGAGAGAGACAAGCTTCTGAGCTTTCAGACTTGAAGAAGAGCTCTATGTTGCTCGAACGTTTGTCTCTCTCACCAACAGAAGTTTGTCCAATAAAAGATATTACCTCACCCGTCTTGTTTTTCTAATATCCTGGGACCGACAGAAATACAGCTACATTGCATATTGAAATTACATGTCCAGTCACTTTATATGGCATCAGATGTGCATATGGACTGAACAAGCACGTACAATTTTTTATCCCTTGCTGTAATGGGGTATATAAATGCCACACTGTGGCATCTTTGCTTGGGTGGGGATACTGAAGAAGATACTAACTGACTAGGGATCAATTTAATTTCATGGTTAATGGAGTTTTGCAACCTGTTGAAGGCCAAGGCACTGAATCCATTGATTTACCATCCCCAAACAGATGGACTGGTGGAATGCTTCAATAAGACACTGAAAGAGATATCAATAAAGTTTGTGTCCTCGGATAACCATCTACGGGGTTCTCCCTGTTTGAACTACTATACGGAAGCAGCTTCATGGAATACTAGATCTCCTCCACAAGCCGTGGAAGGAACAAGGACCTAAAATAACAAACAAGGTATGAGATGTGGTCTGCCTGAGGGAAGACTTAAAAGCTCTGTGAGCTTTCGCGAAGGAGAATTTACTGAAGTCACAGCAGAACTGGGAAGGAGCCTACAACAAAGGGGCCAGGTTGCGAGAATGCCAGTCCGGGGATAGGGTGGTGGTGTTACTGCCAACCTCAGAATCAGAATTGTTTGCAAGGTGGCAAGGGCCCTTTGAAGTCGTGAAATGAGCGGGGATGGTCAATTATTAAATCCATCAATCAGGGAGAAGGAAAGAGATGCAGATACACCGTGTAAATCTGCTGAAGGCCTGAAAAGACCATGAGGACATCCTAATGCCTTTACCACCTGCATCTGAGCTTGGCCTGCAGTCACCCATAGTCCATGAGCCAGGACTAGTGCGAATAGAGCTAACAAATACAATGACCAGTTGAAGCCTGTTCCTCTGTGTTCTCAGCCTTGCTGGGACAAACCTACCTAGCCTACCATCATGCAGACACAGAGCCAAGGAAAAAGGTCTGTGAAAATCTACAGTCCCATCTGCAGAAAAGGTGGGAGACAGTCCACCAAAAACTACAGGCCCTGTTGGATGTAGGGGCTGTTGAGGAGTCCCATACTGCTTGTGCCAAAGCCGGATGGATCATCCTGGGTTGGCATTTACTTCTGGAGAGTAAATGGAACATTAAAATTTGATGCGTACCCTATGCCTAGAGTGGATGAATTGCTGGAGAGGCTAGGAGCTGCCAAATATGTCTCTTCCTTTTCCCTTACAAAGGGGTACTGGCAAATCCCTTTGAGGACTGAGTCATGAGAAAAAAAAGCCATGTTCTCTACCTTGTTTGGCTTACATCAGTTCAAACCCATGACGATCAGTCTCCATGGGGCCACAGACACCTTCCAACACCTAATGGACTGGGTACCACAGCCTCATGGACAATATACCATGGCGTACATTGACGACATAGTCATTTACAGCCCCAACTGAAATGCACACATGAGGCATGTCACTGCAGTCCTACAAGCCCTTGAGGAGGTGCGACTAACGGCCAGTCCAGCCAAATGTAGGCTGGCCAGCCAGGAAGTGACTTATCTGGGCTGTACAGTGGAGGGTTGAAAATTAGGGCCACTGGTCAGCAAAATTCAAGCCTTAATGCAGCGTCCTGTCCCGGCTACAAAAACCAGGTATGGCTCTATCCATTCCTAGCTAGCTATTATAGGTGTTTCATGGTGAACTTTACCATGATTGAAGTGTCCAGAGGGGCCGACGTTCCAAAGTACTGTGCAGTGCTCGACTCCCACTCTGCCCTAGGCCCTGCCCCCACTCCACCCCTTCGCCCAAGGCCCCACCCCCACCCTGCCTCTTCCTGCCCCACCTTGCCTCTTCCTGCCCTTGCTCCACCCCCACCCCGCCACTTCTCGCCCGGTTCCACCCCTTCCCCCAAGCACACCCCTTTGCTCCTCCCCCCCCAGTGCCTCCTTCACGCCACAGAACAGCTGATCACACAGGGCAGGAGGAGCAGCGGGGAGAGGGAGGTGCTGATGAGGGGGGCTGACAGTGGGTGCTCAGCACCCACCATTTTTTTCCCATGGCTGATCCAGCCCCAGAGCACTCACGGAGTCCGCACCAATGGAGATGCCCCTGATGGAACTAGTGAGAAATAAAAGCCAAAAGAAATGTCAGTGGTCCAGGGCCTGTGACAAGGCCTTCAGAATTGGAAAAACTAGCTAAGTCAAGAGCCAGTCTTCTTCCACCCAGATTTCTCAAGGCAATTCATTCTGCAGACAGATGCCTCTGTGCGGTGCTGTCTTGGGACTTTTATGGAAAAGAACACCCGGTCCGCTACCTCAGTAGAGATTGTTCCCTGGAGAAATATCCTACTCCATCATCAAGAAGGAGACGCTGGTGGTAAAATAGGCCATGGACATCTTATAGTATTATTTGCTGGGGAACCCTTTCCTTTGATAACAGATCACACAGCCTCTACCCTGGCTGATCTCAATGAAAGACATCAACCCGAGGAGTATGTGGTTGTACCTCTCCCTGTAACCCTACAGGTTCCAAATACTCCACTTAGTGGGGAAGGGCTGCAAGAATGCAGATTTCTTTTCATATGAAGCAGGAGAACAAGGATTCCAGGGTAGCACCCCAGCTCCGGACTTGAGGGTGAGGGCATGTGATGGGGTAGACAAACCCCACACTGGAATAGAAATGGTTAAGGAGCAGTTCTGGGTTGAGGTAGCCCTACCCTGCTGCAAATGCAGAGCCTGCTCCAGGATCAGGAGGAGCTTTTTTTAAGAGAGAGCCAAACAGCTCAGAAGGAATCATAGAATATCAGGGTTGGAAGGGACCTTAGTAGGTCATCTAGTCCAACCCCCTGCTCAAAGCAGGACCAATCCCCAATTTTTGCCCCAGATCCCCAAATGGCCCCCTCAAGGATTGAACTCACAACCCTGGGTTTAGCAGGCCAATGCTCAAACCACTGAGCTATCCCTCCCCCCCACAAGAAAAAAATGTAAAAAGGAGGCAGACAGGATAGGAGAACAAAGCTATCTCGGGAGCACCTGGGTAAAGGCTCAGCTGGAGCCCTGGAGGGAGGCAAGAGGTCTGTAAACAGTAGCTACCCCAGGACCTCAAAGAGGGGACAAGCTTTTTCCTAGCCCTAAGGAACTTTTCACTATATCATCTGGTGGATCATTTGCAAGACTTTTTGATCACACCCTGACTAGGTGGGCAAATGGTAGGAAGTGGCCCACTGAAGCAGCCCTAAAGCACTCCTGAGTGTTTGATATCACTGCCTCTCATAGGGCCCTGGGTTGGAGCCAAGTGGAGACAGAGGGCCCAGGCTCACCTTCCAAACACCTTACTTTGATAGGGGCACAGGCACCCCCCTGGAGATAAGGAGGTGCAATAGAGACATTGTAAGCCCTGAGGCAAGGGCACAGAGTCCTTTAGACATTGGATGTGGACTGAAGATTTGTTTCCTTTGTGGGGGAAGTTGGAGTTATATACTTTGTTGGACTCTTACCCTGGAAAGGGGGTGGATGAGACGTGTAACCTGTTCAGAGGCCCAAATTACTATCTGCTGGAAAGGAGACTGCCACCATACTGGAGCAAACACTGGTGGGAGGAGGGAATGCGGGGGAAAAGGGGAAGACTCTAGAGCAGGGATCTCAGACTCAAATCACCACGAGGGCTACATGAGGACTAGTACATTGGCCCGAGAGCCGCATGACTGACACCTTTTTTCATATAAAGGTACAAAAGCCCCCCTCTTCCCCACCCCCACTCCACCCCTTCCATGAGGCCCTGCCCCTGCCCCACCTCTTCCCACCTCTTCCCTGCCCCCCATTCCAACCCCTTCCCCAAAATCCCCACCCCAACTCTGTCCCCTCCCTGCCCCTATTCCAACCCCTTCCCCAAATCCCCGCCCCTCCCCGCCTCTTCTCCGCATCCTTCCCTGAGCGCACAGCTCCCGCTCCCTCCTGGAAAGCGCTAAGCACTGCCAAACAGCTGTAGGCAGAGGAGTGGGAACGCGGTGCGCTGGTGGGGGAGGGGATCTTGGCGGCCACAGGAAATAACCCCATGGGCAGCGTGTTTGAGACCCCTGCTCTAGAGATGGGGAGAATTGTGACCAAGGTACCTAACCACTAGGAGGTGGTACCTGTAAGCCTAGCCTGTCCCACTGCCAGAGATTTTTTAGTCCAATTTGGATAGATACAAAACAAACAAGTAAAGATCAGGATGAGACTGAGAGGAGATTGTAACTAAATATTAAAAGCTTGAATGGCATTGAAAAATGCACTTAGCTTTCCAAACAAATGATATATACCCAATAACAACAAAATCACTCCTGACATAGGTCTGAGGTTATGCTCTCTATATCTAAGCATGGCCTATGTGTTAAGTGATTTTCGCACATGGTTAAAAGTTGAAGCAAAGCCGAGACACTTGGTGAACAGCAAAAGCATTTTATTGCTATTACATGTTTCATTAATTTATTAATTTTCATTTTTCATATATAAGACACATTTAGGCTCTGAACCACTTATGTTCATGAGTAGTCCCATTAGGTTAATGCAATACCAGTTAATTGTATCACTCTGTAATTTTACCTCTACTACCACTAGAGGTCAGATAATATACCATCAGCATGAATGGAGGAGAGAAACTTTGTCAGATCCTCTGACAGAATGGCATCTTCAAATATAACACACAGAAAAAATATACTGTAAATTCAATCTTTATGTAAAAAATCCCCCCCACACACCAAAAATGAACAAACAAACAAAAACATTGAACTGTTGGATTATAAGCACGACTCTGGAACCTTCTGCTTCATAAAACAATCTCATAAAACTAGTACCAATATTCTCAAGACATTTTAAAACAAAAAACAACTTATTTTCCTCATTCCCTTATTTTGGAATATCATTTTTTCCCCAGTTAAAATGTTTCTCTTTTTCTTTTGGGAGGTGTTTCTCTTTTTCTTTTTTGTGTTCCTGAAAGTCCTGTCCTCAGGGAACAGCTTTTTTCGATATTACATCACCTGTCAAACAATTAATATCAACCATTGGTGACAATATCTATTGAGTCCTTCCTCTGGAGAATCCCTAAGGGTGACATCCTGATCCCATTGAAACAATGGTAGTTTTCTCATTGACATCACTGGGACTAGGATTTCACCCCAAGACTGTCCACTTTCACGGGTAGAATACCACACTACATTAATCACTGGCAATTCCTATGTGATAATATTACTCCTTCTGCTACTTCCATGGCAGCACTTTTGAGAATTATTCCTTATAAAATGGTATCCAGGATATAGATTGATTACACAGACACATATCTTCCTAAATCTCAAGCCTATGCAGCCTAAGCATGGACGCTCACCAAAGTCCAGCCCATCTCTATCACGGAATTTATAAAATGGAGTATGAAGTAAGAATTCTATGTCCCATAGTATATTGCCATAATGGGTAAGAATGAATCATTAATGATGCAGGGCCTGATCCAAAGTCCATTGAAGCAAATGGAAAGACTCCCATGGATTTAAATGGGCTTTGAATCAGGCCCCATTTAGCTTCTATCTTTAGGTGTTAGCATCTAAATGATTGCTTAGGTGACTCAGTTTTTCTACTTTAGTCATAATAATTTTAAAATAATTACTTTGCACTTAAACATTGTCCTACTTTTATCCTTCCTTAAAGAAATAGTTCTCATCTATCGACTGGAAAGTTCCATTCTTTTAGGATAATTATGAGATTATTTTTTAGTTATAAGGGATTTGGAGGACATAGTATGTCTGCTAGTGCACATGTGAAAATTACATTTGAAAACCCCTAATAACTTGAATAAACCTGCCAAATATCAACCAGGAAAATAAGATTGAAAAAAGTTAAAGGTAACTGAAAACAAGCCCTTAGAAAAGAAATGTGTGTGCAATTTTAGCTATAGATATCACTATGTGTTTTGCCATAGTAAATTATGCAGTAGCACAGATTTTCTCAAACTGTGGTCTGCGGACGACCAGTGGTCCGTGAGCTCCATTCAGGTGGTCTGCAGATAATTCCCTCTAAGGTGCGTGCCTGGGTGGCTGCACATGAGAGAATGAAGGGCTGCACACCTAATTAGTGGAGCTGCACAGGCGTGGCTCCACTAATTAGGTGCCTGGACCCTGAAGAAGGTGAGGTGAGGTGGCCTGCGGGGAATAGGAGGTAGGTGGAAGCGGGCAGTGGAGTGAGAAGAGGGAGTGGGGGGGATTTGGGACGTGCAGTGGCTGTTGTGGCGGGGGAGAGACCCCGCTCCTTCCCAGCCCCAGCTCGGGGGCTGCCGCAGCAGGGGAGAGAGGGCACATCCATTGCATTAGAAATGTAAGACTACTGATATTAAAATATGAATTGTGTGCTTTTTTTTGTAGAACAAAAACCCCTTAATTATAGGGGTTTTTTTATATAGCGCTTTTATCCAAAGCGCTTTACGAGAGTTAGCTAATGGTACAAACAACATTTGGAAAAATCATTAAGTGGTCCGCCAAGATCCGCAGCAATTTTCAAGTGGTCTGTGAAAAAAAAAGTTTGAGAACCACTGCTTGTAGCATCAATACACTGACCAGTGATAGTGAACTGCTGGTACAGAGACCAATCCAACGCCCCATCCAAGTCAGTAAAAAGACTCCCATTGACTTCAATGGGATTTGGAATGATCTTGTAACAAAGGTTTTATCCCGTTATTAATCATCCTCCTGCATGTTAGCATGCTGAGTAATTATTATCAGTATCATTTGCTGTTCAACACTAGACAGTTCCAGCTTTACTTCCATTTATAATAACAAAAATGAGAATGGATCTGATCCCATTTCACATTTACAGATACTGATGTATCTGTAGAAATCAATGCTCATTTTCTTCCTAACTGATTATTACTCCAATTTGTATTAAGCATCAGATATAATTTTATAAAGATATGTGACCACCTTTGCAGAATTTATATCAGCTTCACCTATGTGTATATAATTTTCCCTTCTGGTATGCCTGCATGTATTTGAAAAATTTCCCCCTGTGTTGTTTTTCTAAATTCTAACCCTGCCTTTATTTAAAGGCAGTTTCTTTGTGTGGTTAATCTTCAACATGCTTCATCTGCTTTCCATTTTCCTGCCTGTAGCCTAAGGCAATTACCTCAACCCAGCTGGGATAAAATAAGCAGAGATTCTTCTTTAACCAAGGGACTATCAGGCTAAGAATCACATTTCTTCTGAGATAAATGATGGTCTCTAAGATATTAACCCTTCAGGATATAAATCAGTCATAGCTAGGTATTACAAATAGGAAATTAATAGCCTAGAAAATGTCCTTGACTTGTCTGCTTTTTAACTGTGCAGTGAATAACTTGTATGGATAAATGACCATCAGATAGAATGAAAAATCATAGTTAAAGTTCTTTCTCATTCTCACTGGAGTAAATAATATGCCTTAGAATAGAATATCAGGGTTGGAAGGGACCTTAGGAGGTCATCTAGTCCAACCCCCTGCTCAGAGCAGGACCAATCCCCAATTTTTGCCCCAGATCCCTAAATGGCCCCCTCAAGGATTGAACTCACAACCCTGGGTTTAGCAGGCCAATGCTCAAACCACTGAGCTATCCCTCCCCCCTTAATATTAGTAATAATATCCCTCCTCCCTTAATATTAGTCACTGAGAAACTACAGAATGCTTTTCTTGAGTAAATTTTCATTTAAAAATGAAGAGAAAAAACTTGCAATACAGCCTGTCAAAATGTCTAAATTATTTCTATATGATCCAGGATAGATGCTTAAACAGAAAATTGTTCCCTTACTAACTTTTTAAATACTACTCTTTAAAAGAAACTAGACCTTAATTTCATAGAAACTAGATTGATCTGCCCCATTCTTGGACGATAATTGAATTTGGGTATGTGGAAGCAATTTAATGGCCTAAAACTCAGACGTGGCCCTAGGTCAACATGCAAATGGAGGCGATAGGTCTCTTTGGCTATGTCTACACTGAAATTAGGCACCTACCATGGCAGGCCTGTGCCAGCTGACTTGGGCTCATGGGACCTGGGCTAAGGGACTGTTTAATTTCAGCGTTGGGCTGGAGCCCGGGCTCTAGGACCTGCAAGGTGGGAGGGTCGCAGAGCTCAGGCTGCAGCCCAAGCCTGGAAGTGTACACAGCAATGAAATGCAACCCAAGCCCTGGCAGTCTGAGTCAGCTGGCATGGGCAAGCCGCAGGTTTTTCTTTGCAGTGTAGACATACCCTCTGGCAGTTGGATGCCTGGCTGAGATGCACTGTTTATGTAGTAAAGCAATTATTTAGCAGTGGAAGTTGCATGTTCCCTGTGATTTTTAGATTCAGTACCGTGAACCCTATACATTATCTGCTTTATAGTTGTCTGACTTTAATGGCATATGTCTAGAATGCTTCTTTTGAATGACATTGCTAAATTTTAAGATTCAGTATTTTATGTCTTGCATCCCTGAACAAAGAATGTAGGCCATACTTACAGGATGGGAGACTCTATCCTTGGAAGCAATGATTCTGAAAAAGACTTTGGGATCATGGTGGATAATCAGCTCAACATGAGCTCCCAGTGTGGCACTGTGGCTAAAAGGGCTAATGCAAACCTTGAATGTATAAACGGGAACAGACGTTATTTAGTTCTGGTGCGACTGGTAATGGAATACTGTGTCCCCTTCTGATGTTCACAATTCAAGAAGAATGTTGATGAACTGGAAATGGTTCAGAGAAGAGCCATGAGAATGATAACAGGATTAGAAAACATGCCTTGGAATGATAGACTTAGGGAGCTAATCTGTTTATTTTATCAAAGAGAAGATTAAGCAGTGACTTGTTCAGAGACTATAAGTACCTACACTCAGAACAGAAATTTGATAATAGATGGCTCTTCAATCTAGCAGATTTTAAAAGATCCTATGGCTGGAAATTAGGGTGACCAGATGTCCCTGTTTTATAGGGACAGTCCCGCTATTTGGGGCTTTTTCTTATATAGGCGCCTATTTACCCACCACCCCGTCCCAATTTTTCACACTTGCTATCCAGTCACTCTACTGGAAATTGAAGCTATACAAGTTCAGGCTAGAAATAAGGCACACATTTTTAAGAATGGGCATAATTAACCACTGAAACAATTTACTAAGGATTCTCCATGACTGGAAATTTTAAAATCAAGGCTGGATGTTTTTCTAAAAGAGACGCTCTAGTTCATCCACAGTTATTGGACTTGAAGCAGAAATTATTTCAGGGAAGTCTAATAGCCTGTGATATGCAATAGGTCAGACTACACAATGGTCCTTTCTGGCCTTCACATTTGTGACTCTAGAACTAAAAGGAAGAAAAAGTAACTTCATAAATGCTACTTGTTAAAGCACCAGTTACTACTAGTTAAATGCACAATTTTTGGCGTATGATACCATTTTTTAAAATAAACTAATTTAAAAGTCTCTGCTTTTTACCTGATTAATTTTTGTGCCTTGAATAGCACAACAAAGAAATTATATAGCATTGCATTGTATATTGTTGCTCGTTTGGCATAAAAATATAATTTCCTATAGTCAATGCACAAGCAAATTGGTGGTCAAGAAGCCAGGGGTCAAGGAATGACAAAGTGGTTTACATTATATTTATTATATTTAATAATATTCTAACAATGAAAGAAAAAAAGAACAGTGATGGTGACAGAAAGGTGAGGAAATCTCCACTTTCTGTTAAGAAGCAATCTGTCAAAATAGCTTGTTAGCTTGAAAGGAGAGGGTCACCTTCAAGAGAGTGTAAAGACAAGTGGCATTTGTTTCAGAAAGCCAGAGAGTTCAAGCAAGTGTTTACAGATGTACGTGTTCTTTTCCCATCAGTTAAAACTATCCAGACTGTAACAAGGCCAGTATTCTTACATGTTCTTAAAAAGTGTTGGTTTGTCTCTTTGAATATATCAGTTGCTTTTTAGAAGCTTAAGAAGGAATACAATGGTATGTTTAAATGAGTGCATCTTGTATAAAGTTTGTTCACCACATGGTGGAACTGCATAACTTAGTGTATTAAGTGTAGTTCTTACAGTAATGAATCCAGTTGTCCTTAAGTGCAAGATAAAATTTTGTGACTGGCTTAGTCTCTAGTGGGACAGCACCCACATGTTGAAAAACACTAGAGATGAGCTTTCTGTTGAGTCACATTCATTACCAAGCTTGAGCAGCACCAAATTGCATTATATCATCCTCCACTTAAAAAACCCCTAAAACATCTGTAATGTTGTAATATGAGCAGTAAGTTGATGGACTGAAGTAATGCATTATACCCAGGAAGTTAACTTGCAACAAGTAGAACAAACCTGTTCAATCCATACATTAAATACACAAGTCCCATCTCCCCTCAAGTTCCAACAGTTTTCAAGCAAAACCACACACTATAATAGGCTCAGAGTGAAAACTTAATCCAATTGAAATCTAGGGGAGTTTTGCCATGGACCGCAATTGAACCAGGATTTCACCCTCAAATTTTAAAATATGGCCCTGAGTCTTTTAAAATAATCTGAGGCCAAATCTTGGTGTCCCTACTGAATTTTTATTCAGTCCGTACTCCGGCAAAAGTGAAGTCAATTAATTACTCTATCCATGGGAACAGGTACTTTCCCATTACTCAATAGGCTGATGGTGTGTGGGTGTGGGGATGTGTGAGCCGAGAAACTGGGCAAATGATTGTGTCTCCAGAAGCACAATTCTTTCCACAGCTATCACCCCTTTACTCAGGCTCATGTGTAGTCTGCACAAGCTGATCCTAATTCTATAAAAGTCTTAAATATATAGCTATTTAAAAATAACATGGAAGTGCTTAGATTCTAGAGTGATTGGCACTACAGAAAAGACTAAGACAGGTAGGGCTTGTGAAGCTAATTGTTTCTGAAGTAGCAGATGTCTAGCTCTTATTTCTAGTGCTGTATGTTAAACCTGCCCTAACAAAAATAAACAAACATTAAAGTCCCTCAGCATTTGGCAGGTCAGCTGAGTTGTTCAAAGCCTTGCCCATGTGTCACAGGAGTTGTTGTGCTTTTTCAGCAGGCAGAGTTATGATTATGGTGTTTTCTGGGTACATCTGGAGAAAACAACCCAACAAATATTTGGCTTATTTCACAACTGTAATTATATGCCTGGCAAGGTTACAAGTAATTATGTTTGGTTCTTTTTTTTTCTATATGCATATGCCCAGATCTTCCAGAAAGCGAGCCCTGGTTTTATGCTAGAGTGTAATTTCTTCATAGTAAATGGAGTTTTTCTCCACTCTGGGCTACCTGTTTCCTTGCCATCCTTCTCCTGCTGCAGACTGTAGCAATTACGGAGCCTTGAGGGAAACCTCTCTGATTGGCTCATTCTCCTTTGCAACATATATTTTGTGATACTGATCCCTCATCTTTTACGGCTTATCTTAAAATAGATTTGCAGGATTTTTGCTATGTCTTTTCTGCCACGAGGTTAGAGGATTCCTAGCATTCTGTGAACAAACTGCTCCTTGATGTGAATCCTTCTGTGCCCCTCTTTCTATCTGCATACCAAGAAAAGCAATTTCCACATATGGCAAGACTTTTCAAGCTCTATTCCTTCACATTTCCTTTCATAGTCACTTACGCAGATGCTATAAAGGATGAGGAGGGACTACAGTCTTTTTAACTGGAGCAATTGCCAGATATATTTCTTAGTACTGTACACTAAGTGTTTTGGAGTTACAACAATGCAAATGTTCTTGTAAAAAAAAGTGTATTCCGGTGTTTTCTTCAATATTAATGGATGATACAGAAATTTTCAGACACATGATCAAGAGCCAAACGTGATGACCTTACATGAGCTTCTGACTGTACTATATTGTATAGGTGTCAATAAGTATGCACAGATCCTATTGATATTAATGGAAGTTCTGCCAAAGATCATGAACAGGGAATTAAAGTCAATGAGAGACCATATATTTGGACCTATGTATATTTTAAGGTGCTCAGATACCACAGTGATATCAAGATGAAAATGTCTAGCTAGAATAGAATAGATCAGGGGTCTCAAACTCAAATTACCAAGAGGGCCGCATGAGGACTAGTGCATTGGCCCGAGGGCCGCATCACTGACCCCACCCCCTCGCTGCCCCTGGCCCTGCCCCCATTCCACCCCTTCCATTAGGCCCCGCCCATTCTCCACCCCTTCTCCACCTCCTCCCCTGAGCACGTGGCTCCCTGCTCCTCCCCCCTCCCTCCCAGAAACCGCGAAGCTGCCAGACAGATGTTCTGGCGGCGGAACTTCAGAAAGTAACTCAGGGGGGAGGGCAGGGGGGCGCGGGGAGCCCGGCGGGCTGCAGGGATGCACTCCGTGGGCCGCGTGTTTGAGACCCCTGGAATAGATCTAGGAAAATGCTGGTTTTAGGCAGTCTCCTTTGATCATAAACCTTTTGGGGCAGGGACAATATCTTGCTATGTATTTGTGCAGCATCCAACAGCTCCATCCCTTAAAGGAGTCTTAGAATGTTACTGCAATGTAAATATTAACTATTAATTGTCAGGCAACTATTTATTTTAAAGGATTTGGGGCTTTTTTGATTTAACAGTCTGAGAACATAAATCCTTTGCTCTGGGGTGCAGGATTAGGTGGGTGGAGGCAAATGTGGCTTTAAGTCACCTTGGTGCTCTTCCAATCCTGGTCCTTCTGCACACTGGCCTGGTCTCCAGTATAACATGAAGCAGCATTCAAGGCCGTTCTGGCCAGGGGATCAAGCTGGCGAAGTTCTGATGTCCTGAGCCAGGAGGGGAGTGCCATAAGAGAGACTGCATCCAGCTGATCTATAGTATCACATACAATATAAAAACACCCACAAAAAATGAAACTACATATCTAGCTTTAAAAACAAACCAACCTGTGAAATAATGATCACCTGAGACATTGTAGGCACCATAAAATAGTTTATAATATTTGTAATAATGGAAACTGCACATTATTAGTTGTAATAAGAGTCCCTTCAAGGGTGATTATCTTCAGAAGGGTGATTATGTAAAATGACACCACCTCACTCCTCATTTCTGTTCCATATGGCTGGAGTCATGCCTCTTTACTTGGCAACAAAAATAATTTTGTACTACTTTTGTATTCCTAGTAGACCTGCAGAGCCAAACACTCCTGTGAGATAGCAAGGTGGTTTTTTACTATGGCGGTTGCATCATCATGAGTAGAATCCTTACCAAAATTCCAACTGAAAAATCTTTATAGATGGTCATTTATAAGTTTGAAAGAACTGAACTTGGCTTTCAGATTTCAGGCTAATTTGGCAGAAACCCCCCACCTTTTTGTGCAAACTGAGCACATTTGATATAAAAGTCACTAAAAGACAATGAACAAGGAACCTCAAAATGCCATTTTTACAATTCCCTTTATGAACAGAATTGTACTTTGACTCACAAGTCACAAGATCACAAAACAGAATTGCACAAATAAAAGCCAGATAATATTAAAAATAAAAGGAGTGTCTAGAAGTATATACTGTCTCTTGAATTTTTAAATAATGCAGATGTGAATCCTGTAAACATTTACACATTTGCTTAACTTTACAGTGCTATTAAGCATATGCATAAATGTTTGCAGGATTGTGATCTTATTGTACTTTTGTTGTTCATAACATTTTGTACAGAAGCAAAGCTATGAAAGATGCCACACAAATAGATAAGGACGGGGGTATAAATTCAGTATAAACTAACTTTTTTTCCTGTGGCCAACTTCTGTAGTTCAGGAATCCAAAATGCAACAAGGGAATGTGGTGGTTTACTTCCAGAGAGCTGAATAAATAGTTTACACATTGCTTCTAAAACAACCTCTAATTCATTTATAAAAAGTGCTTCAGGGCTAAGGATTATCTCCCTTTATGTCATTAAAGCTGCATGTATTGATGATGATCACAACAGGCTGCTTCCTTTCCTTCATCACTTTTCTGTTCCTTTAACTATAAACAGCTGGCACCAGTTGAAGATAAATTTAAAAAAATATTTTTTTTGAGTTATAAAACACACAAATCTATGGGCTGAGAATGCACAAAAAGGGGATATTATGAAACAAAAACAGAGCTATTAGACATATTTATAAACTAATTTGTACAGAAAGCAAAGCACTTGTAACATACATATGCTGGAAAAACCCACTTCAGAATAAACTCTTATTAAATGAAATATGCTTGCTGGTCCCTAAATAAACAAATCTAGTACAGTACTATAAACAGTATTACCGCAGACTCTTATTCTCCCAGGTCATCCAAAAGATTGGGTGATCTGGATATCTTCATGAATGAACTGGGAAACCAACTTAATGGCTCTCCCTTCCTTCTCTCAGGTAGTCTGAAGGGTGAGGAGACATCAGCCTAGAATTTTTCCTGTACCTGGTAGTCCTAATTGGGAAATCTGAACAATTTATGAATTCTGTCTGAGATTATGAACTCTGTTCTATATTGTGGCACCTTAGAGACTAACAAATTTATTTCAGAATAAGTTTTCGTGGGCTACAGTCCCACTTCATTGGATGCATAGAATGAAACATACAGTAAGCAGATATTTATACATTCAGAGAACCATGAAAAGGTGGAAGTACCTATACCAACTCTAAGAGGCTAATTAATTAATTAATCTGACATCAGAAATCATAACATTCAAAAACCAGTAGGAGAACACTTCAACTTCTCTAATCATTCAGTGATAGACTTAAAGGTGGCAATTTTGCAACAGAAAAGCTTCAAAAACAGACTCAAATGAGAAGCTGCTGAACTTGAATTAATATGCAAACTAGATACCATTAACTTAGGTTTGAACAGAGACTGGGAGTGGCTCGGTCATTACATTAATTGAATCTATTTCCCCTAGTTAACTATCCTCACTCACACCTTTGTGTCAACAGTCCGAAATGAGCCATCTTGATTATCACTTCAAAAGTTTTTTTCCCCTGCTGATAATAGTTCCTCTTAATTAATTAGCCTCTTACAGTTGGTATAGGTACTTCCACCTTTTCATGTTTCTCTGAATGTATAAATATCTGCTTACTGTATGTTCCATTCTATGCATCCGATGAAGTGGGACTGTAGCCCACGAAAGCTTATGCTGAAATAAATTTGTTAGTCTCTACGGTGCCACAAATACTCCTGTTCTTTTTTCTGACACAGACTAAAACGGCTGCTACTCTGAAATCTGGTCTATATAGGCTTTTATACTGTGCTCCTCACTGTAGTATCTGAGGGCCTTCCTGTAGTAAATTTTAGGTCATGTGACTACACATCTGCTGCATGTGTCTTCGCTATTCCTCTCCCTAGAGGAAGAAGGGTGTGGAGTGGAGTGTTTTGTTTTGGCTGGCTTTTGATTTTTTGTTGTCATTGTGTTTGTTAAATATACCTGTTGCTTTGTGTTTGTACTAGAGAAAACAAGGTCAAAGAAATGTGCCTTGAACTTTGACAGAAATTGGTGAGGTTTGTGATAGGTCTTAGTTTCTGGGACAGTTCATTCCACAGTCTGACTACCCCCAGAGAAGGTTCTGTCACCCACACGGACAAGCATTATGCTTACTGTTGAGTGTCCCATTGTGCCAGAGGAGTGAAGTTGCTGACCATGATCTTCATCTCAGAGCTTTAAATGGTTTCTTAGGTATCTGGGCCCAGGCCACGGAGTGCTTTGACGATAAGGACTGAGACCTTGAACTTGATTCAAAATTCTATGGGAAGCCAGTGTAGAGAGCGGAGGACAGGTATGATGTGCTATCAGTAACCTGGGTTGCTGAAGAGAGACGCTGCAGTGTTTTATACTAGTTGGATTTTCCTAAGTACTGAAGGTTTCATGCCCACAATTGTCTATATTTTGTGTCAAGTTTACCACATTAAAAACTGCGACGCTTTTGGCACTTAAATGTGAATTTGAGGAGCCAAATGCAAAGTTGCCCACCCTCACTTAGGCAGTCCAGCATGGAAAATATTCTATTTAGGTCCAATCTAGTTTTAAGGTTACTATGTATTTGTAGGTTTCAGAGTAGCAGCCGTGTTAGTCTGTATCCATAAAAAGAACAGGAGTACTTGTGGCACCTTAGAGACTAACAAATTTATTTCAGCATAAGCTTTCGTAGGCTATAGCCCACTTCATCAGATGCATAGAATGGAACACACAGAAGTAAGATGTATATATACACACAGAAAACTTGGAAGCTGCCATACCAATTCTAAGAGGCTATTTGTATGCCCCTCTGCCATTGGACAAACTGGACAGTCTCTACGCAAAAGAATAAATGGACACAAATCTAACATCAGGAATCATAACATTCAAAAACCAGTAGGAGAACACTTCAACCTCCCTGGTCACTCAATAACAGACTTGAAGGTGACAATTTTAAAACAGAAAAACTTCAAAAACAGACTTCAACGAGAAGTTGCTGAACTTGAATGCATTTGCAAATTGGATACCATCAACCTAGGGTTAAACAGAGATTGGGAATGGCTGGGTCATTACACTCATTGAATCTATTTCCCCAGAGTTAAGTATCCTCACACCTTCTTGTCAACTGTCTGATATAGGCCTTCTTGATTATCACTACAAAAGGTTTTTTTTCTCCTGCTGATAATAGCTCATCTAAATTAAATGACCTGTTAGAATTGGTATAGCAGCTTCCAAGTTTTCTGTGTGTATATATACATCTTACTTCTGTGTGTTCAATTCTATGCATCGATGAAGTGGGCTATAGCCTACGAAAGCTTATGCTGAAATAAATTTGTTAGTCTCTAAGGTGCCACAAGTACTCCTGTTTTTTTTATGTATTTGTAGTAGAGTATGCCAAGATCCAGGTTTTCAACAGAACCGTGAAAGCTGAAAGCTCTTTTGCCTGTGTTAGTTATTATGATATAAGGCAGTTCTTTGCGCGTGGAAAAGCTTTCTCTCCCCTAGGAAAGAGTATGAGGCCCACAGATATCAATGGGAGTTCCATACGTGGTTCAAGAGGAATACATGTCCCTTAACATGAATGAATTGGAAAATGCTGGCACATCCACTTACTGAAATAATTTTAGGGATATGTACTTTTAAAAAAATTGGTTAAACCTGTTATAACTTGTTTGCATTTATGGTTTCTGTAGGCATTAATAACATTCACTTAGAACCCAGGGGTTGGAGTGGAAGGATGATCGTGTCTGACTCCAAGATCTCTGAGTTTAACCCAATCTTAATATCTGTGAGAACTGGGATGGAATTAAAATTACAGCATTGAGGTCAATGAGAAAACAAATAACTAAGAGAGGAACCACCAAACCTAGCCTCCTAGGAATATTTTCAATAAAATATATCTCTACTGGGGCACACACTTAGCAGCTGGTCTAAACATTGCAGAAAACCACATGTCTATTTCCACCCCAGTAGAAGGAAAGGAATTCCCTGAAGAAATCAGAGGAATTAAACATTTTCCTTACTTCACATTTGAGAAGCTTTTCTGTGACTGTTAGAGTGAAAGCCATGGAATGATCATAGAAAACACACATAGCTGTACATTAGGGCCTGCCTGCCTGATTCTGATCACCCATTTTTTCATCTGTATGTTTATATTGACTTTAGAGGAACTACTCCTAATTTATACTGGTGTGAGTTCAGAATCAGTCCCTGTGTGAATACAGCTTATTCTCACCTCTACAGACATAGGGCCAGTTTCTCCTCTCATTCGTATAAATCAGGCACAGCTCATCTTTAGTCTACAGAGCTTGAAGCAGCATAAACTCCTTGTGACTGCTGTTTCACAACCGTCGTGAGATGAAACAATAGTAGGGGAAAGAGACCCAAGCAGCACAGAGGAGCCAGCACTCTGAGCAGATGTCACCTGTTTCTATGGACCTAGGGCTTCTAAATCTCATCTTTAAAGTTTCCAGCTCAGCATCCCTACATTTTGTGGTGAAGTGCAAGAAAAAGATGTCAAGTATCAGAGGGGTAGCCATGTTAGTCTGTATCCACAAAAACAACGAGGAGTCCGGTGGCACCTTAAAGACTAACAGATTGCATCTGAAGAAATGGTCTTTTACCCACGATAGCTTATGCCCAAATACATCTCTTAGTCTTTAAGAAAAAAATGGCTCACACTTCCCCACCTTATTTATCAGTTTCTTAATTCATAAAATCTTGTGGAGTACAAGAGCAGTCAGTGTGTTCAGAGTCAATGTATAACAGGATTCTTGCTTGTTGGTGGGAGGGGAGAGAGACTGAAAGGCAAGCTTCATCCAGAAAATAGAAGAAGAGAAAAAGGGCCAAGCTACATATTTCAAATTAAAATGCTTACCAGGTGATAGAGACATATTGTCTGCAAGATTCAATAAACATGTCCACTGAAGAGTATCAGCTGTGTCTACAGTGGATGGCATGAAACAAAGAAACATCTGTTACAGATATGTTTGCAACATATAGGAAGGCTTGGATTCAAGGCTAAGGGTCAAGAATGCTTTATATATGGCATAAATTGCCTTTCTGAAACATAAACATAGCCAACGTTCTGATACTTTGATAACATCCCCTACAGTGAAATTACCACCTAAGGGGAATGTGCTATGTTCTGACTCTTGAGACACAAAAAGACAAAGTGGCTTTGTGCTAAGTCAATCTCTATTAAAATACTTCTTATCTGGATAAAAATCACTATACATTTAAAGTTGGACTCGATTCAAAATAAAAATGATCAGAGCTAGCCCTTGACTCCCAGGAAACTTGTGGCTTTAGATTCTTGTGATTTGGGGAAGCTAGAAATGTAGAGAGATCATTCTGTGTTTTTAAAAGTAAGTTTCTAGCTCTTTTCCTTTCAAATGTATCAAAGAAAATGTAAACGGATGTGAAGTTTGGCAGGAATAAGCATTTGGGCAGCAGCAAGCTAGGAGAGGCATTTGGGGTGGAGGCTAGAGAGAGAGACATACACATGTGCACCCACACAATTTTTTATATCAAAGGTATCTGTTAAGTTTGGGA
Organism: Macrochelys suwanniensis; assembly: GCA_033296515.1. Lineage (NCBI taxonomy): Eukaryota > Metazoa > Chordata > Testudines > Chelydridae > Macrochelys > Macrochelys suwanniensis. The sequence goes on from CM065780.1 coordinate 49,073,235, forward strand.
CTGTCCAAAAGAGTCCTTTTTCTACTTCGTCCCCAAACCCTGAGGTCATCCCTACACAGAGTAGCATGGGAATAGTGGGCAGGAATCAGTGACATTTCTGGACAGAAGGGGCACTATGATTTGCAGGCCTGCTCAGAAATGCTAAGACTGGCTCTGCCAGCTACTCTTTAATCTCCATGAATACCCATCAAAATGCCCGTGTACCCAGGGGTACACTGAACCTTCATGCTTGAAATGGCACATCTAGAGGTAGGCTGATCTGGGAGTGCCAACCAAAAAAACTCCCATATTAACTCATCTAAATGAAAGACCTGGGGCTCGGATTATGTGATTTTTGGAATCAAGGCTTAGAGAGGAAAGTGTGTAGGAGAACAGAAGCAACAAGGGGAGGCAGGAAGGCAGGAAGCTGAGGAACAGCTAGATAGCCAGCAGGACACTCTGAATAGTCTGAGCTGTACGCACTAACACTGGGAGGAGACTCATCTGTATGCCAGCAGGAAGCAGCTGGCACTCTTGAAGAAGGTGGAAGTGAGGAGATGGGCATTGTGAGAGGATCCATGAGCTGGGAGACGCACTGCAGAGCAGACAGCAGAGAGATGACCCTGTGAAAAGCAACAATGGAGGAGGAGGGCTGCAACCCTTCCATCTCTGCCTGGCGTGTTTTGTTATAGGTGTTTTGGGACTAAAGGGTTAATAATGGAGATTGGTGAGCACACATTTTTAGGCACCTATTTAATCTATTTTAGATATTTTACAGTGCCGATCACATTGATACCTAAGCCTATGGGTATTTATTCACCCCTGCCAACCAGTAACGTTTTGGACACCACAATGTACAGTAAATCTGTCTCGTATCATCATATCCAGGATGGTTTTCTGGGAATGGTACTTTTGGGAATGATGCAAAAGGAATCATAACAACAATCCACAGAGAGTCCGTCTCTAATTAAAGCGTCTTCTCTCTGACACTCTAAAGACTAAAAAAAAAAAACCACACAAATATTAATTTGTGTGATCATTTATATGAACTGCAGCTGTGCTATCTGGTGCTCAAGCCAGGACAATTTAATCCACAGAGTGGAAACTCTGCTTCCTCTGTCACACTAGAATAATGCAAGAGTGATGCCAATGAATTAAAAGGAGACACACCACTGTACAAGCAATGCAAGAGGAGAATTAGGCTCAGCATATTTTTGTTCAAGGCTTATTTCCGAGAAGCAGAGTGAAGTAACCAGTGGCTATTTATTTGTTAGCTAGCTTATTTAAAAAAGAAAGAAATCCTTTGGTCCTCACAGGAATCACTTTACAGTGGAATCTTTCCCTCTTATTTCACAAAGGTATTTGCTACGTGATCACAGATGGCTTTCCTAATGTATTTCTTCTCTGAGAACCAGAGGGATTGGCGGTATTAGGAGACTGCATATGGTAAAGTTTTAACCCCAGGGATCTTCAGATGCGTTTTTGTGATATATATCTTCCCATGGTAGGGAACTGGATTCAGGAGGCAGAGAGATTCCTGTATGGAGGTTTAGAATGGAAGACGTTCTGAAAAACTAATGATTCTTTCAGCAAACTAACTTTATCTTCTCCAGTGTGCATGAGCCCAATCATTGGTCTTGCTCCATGTGTTTCCAAAGGGATAAATCCTTTACCCTGCACCAAGCCTAAGTTTGAAGACAGATTGTCTGTGGGAGTTGGGGGAGGAGTGGAATCCTCCCCTCATGGCTGAAGAGTAGCAGGCAGTGCATCTGCTCCATAGAACTGGTCAGAAAAATTCAGACAAAACATTTCTTCCCCAGAATGTACTGATTTGTCAAAATCAAAATGTTCTGTGAAGATGGTTCGATTTCCACAAAGTTCTGATGGAACCGAGGCCAGGAGCGATGGAACCTTGCATTCAAAAGATTTCAGAACCTGACACCTCACCCGCCTGACTCAGCAGCCTGCCATGTGGACTGCCTCAGAGTTGGGGATGCCAGGTTTTCCAGTTTCTGCAGCTCCAGAAGAGCCACCAAATGGACTGCCCTGTAGCCAGGGCTTCATCTCCTTGTGTGCATCATTTTAAAATTTTGGGGGGTTGTTCCAAATCTGAACAAAATGAAATTTCAAAATATCAAAATCCTTGGTGAAGCAGCATTGCCTCTCTCCCCGTGGGTCTATACAGCAGCTTCAGGACCACAGTAGATGTCACAGATGATGCTTTCTCCATTTGGGAATCCACAGACTTACATATCCACCGATCCTTCTATCAGCTGTTATTGGGAGGGCCCTTAGAATCCTGCTCCCATCCATCATGCTGCATTTTCTCCTGCATTCTGAGCTCTCCACTGCCCAGTCAATCCTAGTCTCTCAGGGCTTGCTGTCTGAGTCCCAGTTTCCACCCTCCCGTACCAGTCTCTGCCCGTCCTCACACCCAGTCCCAGTCTCCTTGCCTAGTCAGTCCTAGTTCTCCCCTCCTCCCAGCTTCTCATCCAGTCTGTCTGGCACCCGTCCCCACATTGGCTCCCAGTCTCCCTCTCTGGGCGTCTTATCCAATCTCAGTCTCAGCTGAACCCCCTCCTTGGCTTTTTGTCCCAGTCTCTCTTGCTCAACCAATTCTAGTTCTTCCTCCACACACTAGCTCTTTATCAGATCGGTCTCTCCTTCTCCTTCCAGCTTCCATTCCTCCTACAATGATTTTTAGTCCCAGTCTCTTTCTCCAGCCCTGCCCAGTTCCAGTCTCCCCTGGCTCCCAGTCCCAATCTCCTTGTCCAACAAGTCTCTGTCTCAACCCCCATGTCCCTGTTTCTTTTCCCCTCCAATCCCAGTCTCACCAGTCTCCTTGTCTCAATCCTTTCCCTGCCCCCAGTCTGGCTTTTGTCCCATCCTATATTCAAATCAGACGGCTTCCTCCTCCACACTTCCTGGGTGCCAGCAGGGGGGTTACTGGGAGCACAGAAGAAATGGACTCCCTGCTCCCCAATTTCATTCACCCATTCCCACCATAGCCCAGAGCAACTGGGGGTTGCAATTACAGAGAAAGTCAAGCCTTGTCTCTGGGCTACAGCATGTTCAATCACTCTGTGGGGATGGCGCATGCACAGGCTGGCCTACCTGAGGAGCTGTGAGAAGCTCGGGCATGCTCAGTGAGGATGGAACCTTTGGAGATTTAATTGCTGAAAATCAACAACGTTTCTACTGAGTACATGCTAACTGAGATTTCTAAAAAGCTTATAACTGGGCTAAATTTGGGCAGATATTCACAGGAACAGCAAACGACACATTACCGACACAAAGCCCAGGCCCTGGACAAATTTTATATCCCTGCTCCAAAGCATGGGAGCACTAGAGCTGTTCAGAGAAAAAAATCTCAAGGATTTTTAACATGGACAAAACAAAGTATTTTCCCCTAGCCTCATTCTTAGAAACAACTGAACCATTTTGGCTGAGATTTTCCAAAAATATTCAGCCTGAAACAGACACGCAGCAAGGACAATTTCAGCTCAGACAGTTATTTTCATAAAATTATAAGCAATTGAAAACAGGGTCTTATAACGGGAAGTGTTGGGCAATATAGGTGGTGCTACCAGTCCTTCCTATAATAAGCAACTTTATACTAATATAACTGTATCCACACTAGGGAGGGTTTACGACTTTAACTACATCAGCGTAGCTTACATACTACTCAGGCAAAACTTTCTAATTTAAACAACCTTTTCCTAACCAGTTAAGGCAACAGAAGAAAGCTTAATTAAAAATGGACACTGACAAATAGGATAGATCAGGGATCGGCAACCTTTGGCATGCGGCCCATCAGGAAAATCCACTGGTGGGCCAGGACAGTTTGTTTACCTGCAGCGTCTGCATGTTCAGCCAGTCGCAGCTCCCACTGGCCATGGTTCACCAATCCAGGCCAGTGGGGGCTGCGGGAAGTGGCAGCCAGCACATCCCTTGGCCCACGCTGCTTCCCGCAGCCCCCATTTGCCTGGAACGGTGAACCGCGGCCAGTGGGAGCTGCAATCGGCCGAACCTGCAGATGCTGCAGGTAAACAAACCGTCCCCGCTCGCCAGCAGATTTCCCTGATGGGCCACATGCCAAAGGTTGCCGATCCATGGGATAGATCCAAAAATTGTAAAAAAAAAAAAAAAAAAAAAAGAGAGAGAGAGAGAAGTATTTATAAACACTATAGGAACACATGTATGTTCATGGTATTAAAAACAAAATCTCTTGTACACAGTCCCATACAGAGTTGTGAACCCATTTGCAGGAAGTTGGATTCTATATATGTAAAATGAATCTCATCCAGTTAGGTCTTGTCTAGAGCTGTTAAAAAAAAAGAGAACTTTCAGTTTCCTGATGGTCAATTACTGGTCCCATTTTTGCGACTGTAGACATAGCCATTGAGTTAAGGATGATTTGTGTTAGTTTGTTTGTTTTTACCAAGTTTAAGCCAAAATCCTAATTTCACGTAACTCCTTGAGTATCACATGTCACTAATGTACAAGGAGGCTGAATAAGGCTTCCCACTGTGACTGCACCCACCGTAAACTTTTAATGCAAGATGTAGACATTAGATGTATTCTCACAGAGCAGTAACATAAGCGCAACTTTTCTGAGTATGCACCAAGCATCCAAAGAGCCCTGAGGTAGTTAAAAAAAACAACCCTAGTTAAATATTTTAATGCAGTTACTAAGCAAAATGGAAAGTTCATGAAAAGGACAAATACAAAACATATGGTTGCCAAAAAATGGCACTGATAGCAACTAAGAGTATAAAACTGTGTCCACAAATTCCTAAATGTTTGTAAGTTATATCTGGAGACACAAAAGGCTAATGAGATTTCAAACTACAGTATGTCAAATTTATGAGCTGTGGAAGGACATGTCCCTTACCTTCATGTAAAATAATTGGCAATAAAGAAGCTCTGGAACATTCTTGGCTGATTTTTAAATTTAAAAATAAATCCTAGTTGGATTTTATGAGAAAGCAGAGGGTTTGGTTGGGGGCGGGGAGGGGCAGAAAGTGTGTGTGAGTGTTCAGGATCCATCAGCAGCTGCTACTCAATCTTAGAGTTTCTATAGCGCTCAAGCCTGTAGCATCTGCATGCTAACATATCTGCATCAGAATGTCTGTGTCATTTCATTCACTCTGCATTGATGGCATGACACTCACCAGGGCTTTCATGTTATTTCAGAAGTTTATATAGAGATATAATCAATATGGAATAGAGCTGGTCAAAAAATTTAGAATTTTGAAATTTTTCCACAAGGGACAAAATTTTCACAAAAATAATTGTGAAAAATATTCCCGTTTTCTAACTAGCTCTGCTACAGAGGCACTGATTGTGGATCCACGGTTAAGGTTGATTTGAGTTTTGCACTTACAAGAGGGATTCAATATCTTTGTTCTGTATGAAAAATGCAGCCTGTACTTCCTAACAACAGTAAGTCTGAGTAGAGAATTAATTAATTTTCTGGGAATTTCCATGTAAATCATGTTAATTAGATTCAGTTAAAGTTGAGTTAAGCCAAAAGAGAGGATAGCCCAGTAGGTATGGTGTTAACTTCAGCTGTAAGTTCAATTCGTTGCTATGCGCCAGATTGCTTGTGTGACTTTGGGCAAATCACTTAGGCCCAAAATTTTGAAAGTAATGGGAGTTAGGTGCCTAAATGTTTTTACAAATCTGGCCCCTGGTGTTTCTGTGCCTAGGTTCTTTCCTCTGTAAAATGGGATAATAATACTTCCCTACCTCCCAGTGGGTCTTGTGAGGATAAATACATATTGAAGATTGTAAAGCACTATTACAATGAGTCCATATAAGCCACATTAGTTAGATCAATTTCCATTTTTTAAATGTAACACTATTATATTCTGAGTAATCTCCGTAATTACATAACAAAGTGCCTCAACATTTCCTATAGTGAAAACTCACTGAAATTTTCTTCTTCTTATGGTAGCTGCTAAAGACCCGCACTGAATTTCCTGGATTAATAGATTCCAAGGCCAGAAAGGACCATGTGATCATCTAGTCTGATCTCCTGTATGACATGGACCATAGGACTTCCATGAATTAATTCTGGTAAATTATTTGCTTGATTAATTACCCTCACAGTTATAAACATGTGCTTTATTTCCAGTCTAAGTTTGTCTAGCTTCAACTTATAGCCATTAGATCTTGTTATGTCTTTATCTGCTAGAATGAAGAGTCCTTTATCATATATCTTTGGTCCTTATGTAGGTCCTGATAGATTTTTATGAAGTCACCCCTTAACCCTCTCTTTATTAAGCTAAACAGAGTGAGCTCCTGGAATCTGTCTCTATAAGGCATGTTTTCCAATCCTTTAATCATTCTCATGGCTCTTCTCTGAACCCCCTCCAATTTATCAACATCCTCTTTGAACTGTGGATATCACTATTGGACACAGTATTCTACCAGAGGTCACAACAGTGCCAAATACAGAGGTAATATAATTTCCCTACTTCTACTCAAGATTCATATATCCAAGATTTATATATCCAAGGATTGCATTATTCCCTTTAGTCATAGTGCCACACTGGGAGCTTATGTTCACTTGATTACCATGACCTCCAACTCTTTTTCAGAGTCACCGCTTCCCTGGATAGAGTCCTCCATGCTATAAGTGTGGCCTACGTTCTTTGTTCATAGATGTATAACTTTTTGGCTATTAAAATTTATATTTTATGATTTTGCCCAGCTTTGCAAGTGATCCCGATCCAGAGTTCATGGCCCCACTGTGCTATACACTGTACAAACAGATAGTAAGAGAATTTACAGTCTAAATAGACAAGACAGACCTACTGCTATAAATCCAGAAAATGCAAAATTAAGTTTAAACTTAACTCATGTTAACAAACATGTTAAAGTATGCCCTAAAAACACCATAAGGAAAATAGAAAAATGAGCCTAATGTATTTTAGTAACCCACATCCTTTATATTATAGCGTTTTGCTTTGTTTGACCAAAAGAAAGGGAAAGAAGCAGAGAGCAGGGCAAGGCAATTCAGCTACAAGGGCCCAGAGCATCCAGAATAGTGTGTGGCAAATACTTAACATGCTCAGCAGCTGTTTCTGAAGCTGTATAGGAAGTTTTTGTTGTGGGCAATCCACCTCGTAGGTCACACCCAATCAACCTCCAAGAGTTGAGCCAATCAGAACATTGAGTTGGAAAGAGAGGTTAGAAATATAGGAGTTAAAGCCAGTCTTGTGGACTCAGTGGCTGACTGATGCAAGATCAAAAGATGTGTCCACTGTGAGGTCTGGTCCCAACACTGTTCCACTTTGGATACAGGTGAGTGCTATTGCAGCTAGAGGAGGATTAGGGGTTTGTGGGGCCATGGGCCAGAACAAGTGGGATCCCCTCCCCACCCCTTCTGCCTGCAGTCCCCCCCACTTCCCCACTAGCGCTCTTGCCAGGGAAATGGGGTTGGGGAATGGGGGCTTGCCCTGCCCTGCCCCCACCTGCCTGGCCCTCTTCAGGGGAGCGGAGTCGGGGTGGGGGAATTCCCCTGCTCCCCAGCAGGAGCACCAGGTGGGCAGGCAGAGTGGGGCAAGTGAGAGATCAGAGGGGAATGTGTTTTGATACACGTGTGCTAACATATAGGAAATGTTATGTAGAAACATTCTATTTGAATATATGTAACAGAAGGAAAGTGGGGAAGTTTGTATAAGGAACACCAGTAGATTTATTGTCTAATAGCTTTTGTTTAAAAGTTATTCATAGTATTCCAATTGCTATTTACAGTGTTTTCTGTGTGCACTAAATGTTTGTTTTACTAAGTTTGGTACTTTCTCTTTGAAATTGACTGGGAACTGTTAACATCTGTTTTTCAGTGTTTTACATACAATAGCCTGATGTTTAACTCTGTATAATGCTTTCTGAAAATTCCTGAAAAGACAGTATTTTGACCTGTACTTCAGCAAAGGGTGAAGCTGAGATGTAGGAAGCAGAGGAGTGTAACAGTTATACATAATATTGCTTCAGTATTGCCCTATCTGCATTACATCTTTAAAAATCAGTTCAGTTTAATTTGGGACTGTGGACATTAAAATGTTTTAATCATAAACTTATGGCTAATGTCATATCATATTGCTACAGGGCAGAGTTAAACTATACTTTTTTTAGGTTTATAATGTTTGGTTTTTTGAATAATTATACCATCATTGTAATGTATTTTACCCTAAATTTCTGATATATGTTCTCAGCCTTAACTCCATTTTAGCATAGCTTTTATTTATCCGGGAATATAAATTAGAGATGGAAAAGATATATTAACTTTCATCTAATCTGCTCCTTTATTGCCTTGTCAATGCAGGATTGTTCCTTACAATACATTTTCCTGGGAAGTCACAAGTAAAACTTCCTTTGGGAAACTGCTCCATACCGTGATAGAACTCAGCGTCATATTAATGTCCTTCTCCATCCCATTGTTCCCATTGTATACCACTCTAAATAAGGTTGCCAGTAAAAGTGGTGACTGAACATGTGTTGAGTCCCTGCTCCACATGCACATGGCTTCAGTGTGAAAAAGCCAACCCAGCTCCCATAAAGCCTGATTCTTTAGGGGATAAGCAGTTTTCCAAAAGCTTAAAACTTGGCCAAATTTGGGGAGTTATTTCAAATCCCTGCTCGAATACATGGAGCTGCTAGACAGTCTCAATGAAACAGGCTTTTTTTAACACAGGGAAAATGTCCCCCCTTCTCCCCTGCCCCTTCTCAGAAACAAATGTTTTTGCTGATATGTCCCCAAAAATCCAACCTGAGGCAGATACCCAGTATGGGAAACTTCAGCCCAAATGTTTAAAGTTTGCCAAAGTCATAAAAAACTGAAAATTGGGTCACATATTAGGAAATGTTAGGCAACCTTAACTGTCATCAAGGCTGCCAACTATAATATTTGAAATATAGAGTTATGAAATGCTTACTATCTATTTTTATCTGTAAGAATTTTGGTAGTCAATTTAATTACAACGTATTTTATTGGTTAAATCCCTGTGAGGTTATATTCCCATTATTTCTGTCAAAACCCTGTGTGATTCATCAGTCAGTTATACTCTTACATTAACCTAGTAGCTTGAAAGGCTGTGCTGTCACATGGGTGTGGCAGGTGGGCCAAGTAATCCTCCATCTGTGCGGACCCCCTCACACAATCAATACAGTTGTTGCATGCAAGTTCGCTGTAGAGTAAGGGCGATTGGTAGAATCACCTCTGATATCTAGGGCTCTTGGCATGGCACAGATACACACCCTACTATAGCTGAAAGCCTGTGCCGCTGCAAGGCTGTAACTTATAAAGTCAAAAAGTCTGAGAACTTTAAAAATTGGATACCAGACCACAAATCCCAGTGATGAGCAAACCTGGTGATGTTCTAAACAAAAAGAGCATTTTCCATGGCTTCACACTGATTCAACAAATATTCTAGGCTTCAGAGTGACACAAAGTAATGCTCCATAGTGTGTTATGGAAAAATGGTTGGAACAAGAGGTCATACCTAAATTTCAGTGCTTTATCCATCACTGTATAATCCTATTTTACAGAAGTAGGTGGAAACTGTGCTTGTAGTATATCTGGCTATCAGTGTTTTGTCTATCTCACTGTAGCATCTGAGCAATCGTAGTCTACCTACTGAAATTATTTGCTCAGGGGAAGCTTTTCCCCGAGCAAGTTCTGTAAAGTCTCTAATCCATTCTGAGTAGGAAAGTTAGCTTCAGCATTTCTAAAGTTGAACATTAGTCACTTCTAACAAAACCCAGTCATGCTAAACCAGGAATGTTTGTGCAGAGTTTTCTCTTCAGTCTTGCTCTTTGTTTTAAGTGGCATACCTTGAAGTTTAAGAACGATAACCACAGTGAAACATCAAACGGAGAGCTAGGGTCTTTTTATGCCAATCCCCAGGCATGTTTAATACCAACTTTTGACAGTATCTTAGCAAGGCTAATGGGAACTGTGAAATGAAAAAGTGACAGTGGAGGGAGGGTGGAATGATAGCTGGTCGAAGTGGTGAATTCTGCCTGTGTGCCTTGAGAACCTTTCACAGGCAAACACTAAGCCCAATTCTGAATAGTGCAAGAGGAGGAAACTGAAGAAAGCAAGAAATTACTTATGTATGGTACAGCCAACTTCAATGCACAGCAAGTGGGGTGTGTTTTTAAATTAAGCACCCGATAGGGAGGAAATGCACTCCCTCTAATGATTTTATTTCTTTCCTCACTGATAATACTTGAGCCACCGATGATAAATGGAGTTAGGAGGAGACGTAAGGGAACTAATCAGTGAATTGTAGCATGCATAAAAATGCCTTGAATTGTATACAGTATTCCTTTTTCTGCAGTGATATCCAGCATAGGCTTGCATGATTGGTCTGGAGGAATTAACACAGGAGAACCTGAGTTCCAATCTGGTGCTGCCATTGACTTGCTGTGTGACTTTAGACACATCACCTTTATGTCTCAGTTTCCCCATCTGTAAAATCAGGATACTAATATCCACCTATCTCAGGAAAGGACGGTGTGAAGCTTATATCTGTACAATGCTTTGAGCATGCAAAATAGTATGCACACAAAGTTTGATGATAGTAATGTTAGAGGGGTAAACGCTTGATAGGTCAGTGCTTTTCCTGCTGAAATACAATTGTAATAGGGAAAAGCTTGTGATTTCTAACAGCTGGCCTTTTGCATTAGGTATAACTTAATTCTGAACCTAGATGAAAATGCTTCTGTCAGTTTAAGACAGGCAATTGCAGCAAGTGAATGCTTACCTGGAAAAATCAGAATAGTTAGGTACCTGGAGATTGGATGGAGAGAGTGAGAGAGGTGGTCTATAAAGGAGTATACTTGTTCTAGAATTCTGTATTCAGATCTGAATTGAGACACATGAATTGAATTTTTACAATTTTGGTCTAAAGTCTGGTAGACTGGTGTACATTAAATGGATCTATTTACAGTGGTGGTGAAACTGGCAAAAAGACGTCATGATTCCATCAGTTTCACAAAAATTGAAATCTTTTGTAGTTTTGGCTTGAACACATTTTTCACAGCTTCTGCAGTTTAAAAAAATATCCAACCTGTTTTCTTTTCTTTTCTTTTTTACTGTAAAAGTAGCCATTTTTCTTCAACTAGACTCTGGGTATGTAGCAATGGAATTTAGCTGGGATGGGCTTGATGGGAGAAACAATAGATTAAAACTCAATCATGACACAAACAATAAACTATGGTTACTCAAGCAATTGATCAATAAGTGGCTTCACTTTACTTTATGTGGGAAGCAAAGACCTTATTGTGTGATGGGTATGAGAGGTCAAGCAAGAACTCCGCTGCTGCTGCTGCTCCTTTTAGTGGCAAGGATTTTAACTACAATAAATACTCTCAGCAGCGTCTAATGAACAGAACAAATGAGCTCTGGAATGGCTGTTACAATAAGAAGCTGAGGCACTGTAATACAGTCATTGCAAACAGAAATTACTGACTTTTCTGGAAAAGCCAGCAAAGTAACACTCTGGCATGCATTTTATAAAGATGTGTCTGACTGGGAAAGAAAGGAACTACATAAACTGCTCTCTAGGGCTGCTTCAGCATGGTTTTAACAACCAGCCGCAACAAATTATTCAGAAGGTGGCTAGCCAAAGATGTCCCCTGCTTGTCACAAGTGCCTGCAAGGTTGAGAAGGAGGGAACTGAATGGCTTCCTCTCCCCCTCCTCCTGAGATCTGGTGGAGAGTGCTTGCTTTTCCTCTAGGAAACTCCCAGCCAGCTTCGCAAAGCTCCCTGCCCCTATTACTGCAGAGCTCAGGAGTCCCACAGGAGAGCCTCACCACCACATACATGCTGGGAAGTTTAGAAGCATCCCAGGAGAAAAGCTCTTCCTCTTGAGTGTTGCAGGAGAGAGAGGCTATGTCCCCTCCTGCAATGCTTGTAAAGGACCTCTCTACCATAGCACTTGCCATCCCTGATTTTTAACTTGCAGGCGAGTGGATTTGTCGTGGGTTGGCTTAAAAAGCCAACAGGATCATAGGCACCGACTCCATGGGTGTTCCGGGGCTGGAGCACCCACGGGGAAAAATTGGTAGGTGCTCAGCACCCACTGGCAGCTCCCCACCAGCCCTGCGCCCGTTACTGGAGAACTTACTTTTGCCCCCGACGCCGGCCGACATTGCAGGGCCCCGCCCCCGACGCCGGCCGACGTTGTGGGGCCCCGCCCCCGACGCACCCAGCGGAGCCGACGGAAGTCGGCTCCTATGAACAGGATGTGGCAGAAATGTTTGGGTAATCCTTACTTCCTATGTGCAAATGTGGTGTTTTTTCTCAGGCTACTAAAGATAGCAAAGATCTGGAAAATGTCCAAGCATCATCTCTCATGTCTTTGTTTAATTTTCAAAGCACTGGAAGCTTGCTCTCACTGTCCTGACCCCATGCGTTAGTAAATGTATCTGAAGACAAGGTTATGTGCAACTCTTTCCAACATGCCTCTTCTTAGCATTATTAAGTTGCCCAGGCAAGCGTTACTGGTTCAAATGGGGAAGTAGAGCATTTTCAGAAAAAGGCGCTTGGCTCTGAAACTGAGTTCCCCCTTTGGCCTGATAGAGCCCAAGTCTGCTGTTCTGCAGGGCACACTGCAAGGTCTACATATTGTCCCATGCTGTTGAGGGGGTATAGTAATTACTCTGACAGTGTATGTAGGAAAGCAAAAGTCATTGTTGATTCTTCACATTATGTGTGTGTGTGTATTTTACATTGTACTCAGGCCAGAAGCCCAGAACAGGCACCTTTCTTTAATAAAGATAAATAAATAAATGTGAAAAAATGTTTAACCTGATGCGTAAACAAATGAGAGGTCTAGACAATAAGTATTGATCTGTGAAATACAAATTAATTGGTAAATTAGGAACAAAATCTTCCTGGCGAAGCAAGAGTTCCTGATAGCATTGATCATGTAGCTGTTATGTAAGTCTGTTTCACTAGAAACCTAAATGTGCATATCTTCCTTCAAGTTGATTAAGGCTGAATATAGTTAAACAGAGAGGCTATAATTAAGCAATAAAAGCCAGGCAGTGCATTTCTAGGGGATTTTAGCACACCTTTTAAAACGTGCTATAAAATCAGATGATGAGTGAGTTGAACCATAGAAGAAATGCAATAGTTGCAATGAGACACACACAACTGAAGTGTCTCACTGCCATTACGAAATGTCACTTAGATGTAAAAGTAAGGAAATATAAGGAGAACAGTCCAAACTGTGCTCTGGTGAGATGGATACGACGTCACTGATAATCAGTTCCAAATCTCCACATGCAGGGTACTAAGTAATAGGGCCAAATTCTACCATCATTATTCCCATGAAACCCCATTCAGATCCATGGTGTTGCATTTGTGGATGGCCTGTTACCCATATTAAGCTTGTTGCCATGCTCGAAAGCAACTACGTAAAAATCACAACTTCTCACTCCATATATCTTCTCCAGGCAAGTCTGTCGTATCTTTTCACTTTCCTGTAATAAGCTATTAGTACTCTGGGCATTGCAGAGCTAATGCAGCTATGGAAAAGTGAGCTGGATTCTGTTCTGCCTCATATACTGTCAACAAAAATGTTCCAGAACATCTGATCACAGAATCTTTATTGCTAGTGAGAATGATATGAGTGGCCAAAAAAAATGTAGCTTGATCCTTCCTCTCTCCCGCCCCCCCCACCCCGATGCCAGGTTTAAGTTGAAGTTAGAAGCTAATCTAATACTGAAGTCATTGGAGAGAATAAATACAGAGTCCCATAATATTGTTTCTACAGTCATTTTCTCGCCTTGCTTTTATAACACAGGGGTCCCTCACCTATGCCGCAGTGGCTCTTCCAGGCTTGTATGCCTTTAGCTAGATTTCTGCTTAGCTGGATCTCCCCCTGAGATGGTAACTGGGAAATTTGGCCCAGTCGAAGATGATCAGGTTTTATTCAGAGGAGTATGAAGCCTGCAGAGTTCAGTTCATAAGTGATTCAAACTTGCAGGTTTCCCTTCCTCCTCTGGGGCATTCTCACCTTGGTATTCCTCCCCCTCAAACTTAACATTAATGTCTTAAGGTACCCCAAAGCTGTTACCTCTGCCAATTTGGGTACCAAGCATAGGTGCTGGAACTAGGGGTGTGTGGGGTGCTGCAGCACCCCCTGGCTTGAAGTGGTTTCCATTATATACAGGGTTTACAGTTTGGTTCAATGGCTCTCAGCACCCCCACTATAAAAACTGTTCCAGCACCCCTGGTACCAAGTGGCTCCCTCAAGTTCCGAGAGCCTTTGGGGGCAACCTGCCAAGAGTCTTGGTTTCCTCAAAATCTGAAGCGGCTTCTGGGAGGAAGTTGTGTCATTCATCTCTTCTAAAGCAATGTCAGGGGGTAACATTCCCACTTCCATTAGAATCACCAGAGGCAGTGCTCCTCACTAGGGGTCCTCCTGAGCAACCTGCTGGTAGGAAGCAGCCACATAGCACCTCTTGAAAACTAGGGAGGCCCAGGATATGGTAGGGGGCCACATCAAAGGTAAAGCATGGAGGAGGTGGGTCTCGAGTCTGGGAAAAGGAGGGAAGGAGCTGAGGAGGATCAGAACAGGCTGGTGAAATTGAGCTCAGTCCAGGCTAATGAAGTCGATTAGTCCTGAGCACTAGTCGTGGCTATCAGGCTACTTATTTAAATGTCTAAATATGGCTTTAAATGCTTAAAGTTTAGGGACTCATGGTTGAAAATTTTGGACACAGTTTATATCTATATCCATAGAGTATTCTGTATATTTATAATCCAGTTGGATTGTTAAGAGTAATTTTCTCGGAAGGAGGAAAATAGACAACAGCAGGGAAGGTGAGTTTTCCCCAAAAAATGTTTAATGTCTACAATCGGCTATATGGACACACAACCTAATGATCATTCTCTGCAGAATTTTCCAGTCATAATCCAAAGAATTTAGTAAACAGCTCATGGAGAAATGAAGTGAGTTGATGGTCTGGAAACGAGAGATTAATGATCAGAGGTTTTTTTTAAGTTTGTAGTGATGGAAGGTCAGAGGCCAGGGGAATGGTGAGGAGATTACAAAATATTTCCATGAATCCATCAGTCGTCTGCTAAATGTATTATATAATTTTAAAACAAAAATAAATATAAATTAGACACAATTTTAAGTCAGCTGAGCATTTTACAAGGGGCTCTAATGTCAGCTTTCCTCATAAGGAGATGCAATAAGGTGCATAAGGATAATGAAAAATTTGAATTCTCCTACATTTTGAGGTGCTATTTACTTTCTTTCATAGAGAGATTGAAATATCCATTGCAGAAAGATCCTCTCCAAAAACCACACTGTCTGTACTAGCATTTTATTTAAAATTGAAGTGCTAGTACTCACATTTTAACAGCAGGTTTCAGTGTAGTAGCCGTGTTAGTCTGTGTCAGCAAAAAGAAAATAAGAAAAGGAATACTTGTGGTACCTTAGAGACTAACAAATTTATTTCAGCATAAGCTTTCATGGACTACGGTCCGCTTCGTTCTATGCAGCTGATGAAGCAGACTGTAGTCCACGAAAGCTTATGCTGAAATAAATTTGTTAGTCTCTAAGGTGCCACAAGTATTCCTTTTCTTATTTTATTTTAACAGCAGTCACCCTGTCACTGTTTCTATTCATAGTTCTTGCACCTGGGGCCTGACCTCACTAATTCAAGAGTTACTCCAATGAAGCCAGTAAAATTACATCGATTTTCACCTCATACCAATCTCCTAGTGTATAACTGTTCTGGAAACCACAGTTTTATCAGGTAAGTAGCCCCAACTGTGTGTACAATGATCCTTTTCTGTTCCCAGTAGGCAAAAAGAAGTCAGCTTCAGAGAAAGAAAGTTCACTGACATTGAGCAGACAAGACATGCCTGACCTGAGGAACGCCATCTATCTTATCTGCACTGTCTGGCCTGACTAAACCTGGTCTGTTTAGATATTTATGCTGAAAAAGACCATTAGCCAATACATCACAGAGAGAAAGAGAGAGAGAGCTCTTCAAAACACAGTGGTTTCTGTTTGGAGGGAGTCATGCAAATATTCTTCTTGGCCTTGATGTGCGTGGGATTGCATTGCCCCCCCCCCCCAATAAGTTTGGGGTTCAAGTAGATCAAAGAGCATTTGGGGGATCCATCTGTGCATTTCTAATTCACTCATGCCATGGCATCCAGCTGTCAAATCCAAAATGAAATCCTGGCTGGGATCCTAACTCTCATAGGCATTGCACTCAGAGCACTGGTCCAGTATTGTGTCTTCCCCAGTTGCTTTCACCCACTGCTTCAGAAGAAGAAAAACTGCAGTAGGCAGTTGAGGTATAAGCTTTCTCCAGGCAAAGTTACCCTCTAACCCCTAGTATTTAGAGGTTGGCTTATGCTTTGAAGCATGAGGCCTTTTATCGCTTTCATTGATCTTCTTTTGTGCTTTACTGTTTATTATTATAACTCTCAATATTCTTGCTATTCTTATAAATGTTTAATCCCCTTTTTGAATCCTGCTAAACACTTGACTTTAATGATACCTTGTGGCAGTGAATTTCACAGGTGAAAAGTGCATTGTGTACAAAGGTATTTCTTTTCAGCAGGTTTGAATTTGCCACCTTGCAGTTTCCTTGAATATCCCCATGTTCTTGTGTTATAAAACAGTGTGAATGGAGTTTTCTGAAATATCTTCTCCATGCCATACATTCATTTTTATACTTCTATCTCATCTGTCCCTTACTGGTATCACTCAAAACCATTATTTTGCACCCTGCGTCTCTTCAGAGTTATGCAAAATTGTGAGGTTCTCATGGTTTGATGAGAAACCGTTATTCACACACTCAAGTGGATTATGAAATTAGCAAACCTTGCAACAAACCTACATCCAGTGACAAATCTGTAATGATATTCAATCTCAAGTGAAATTTCCTGTGGTTTTAGGTTTCATAGCAAAAACTTTGCACAGTCTACTCAAAGCTCCCATAAAATAAAGCAATTCTGAATTTCTTTAGAAAAAGTGAGATGGAGGGGAGTTATAATATTAACGAACAACACAGGAAATGTTAGGAACATAGACATGGCCATCCATCCAGTCCCACATGATTGCCCCCTTTTGTAACTGATCTCCCTCACCTTCTTCCCAATGCAGTTTTCTCCTGGGCTTTATTCATCTGAAGTGTGATTGTTTTTGGCTTGTCAGGGTAAACCAGTTAAGCTGAAAACAGTGTATGTTTGTGTGGCTTAAAGAATGTCAGCTTGTAAATAAGTAATAGAAAATGCTTACTCAAATTCAAAACCACAAATGATTTCTCCAGAAGATGAGCTATGAGCATTTTGGGAAACAGTCAGCCAGAGTTTACTCAGGAGTTTAGCAGCGGAGTGCCTGCATATTGAGACACTGATGCAGAGCAGGAATTGGAAGCTGAATGACTAGGGATTCCCAGTGAAGTGTTTCTTTTCTCCTAATATTTGTGAGTGCCTACTCATGTGAGTAGCCCCACTGAACTTAATAGGACTATGCAAAGAGGAGAAATGCTGCTCTAGTGTGGGTAAAGTTTGCAGGCTTCAACCCAGAAACTTGACAACTTTTACCAAAACCCATAATCACGGAAGAAAGGAAAGGCTAATATTAGGATGGGCCCAAACGTAAAATTCCAGATTTTGACCACCTACATTGGAAGGTGGATTCAGAATTCAAATGTGAATACGGATGGATCTGAATTTCATACCTGGCCTCTGTCTTTCTAAGAGGCTGGACACAAACTTTGGATCTAAAAATCCTCAAACGTTGGTAAGAAGGACAGTGAGGTAGTGAATTTAACTAAAAGAAAGGCAGAAATGCAAAAGAAGACTAAAATATAGTAGATTAAAAAGGAAAAACAGGAAAGAGGATGATTGACACTAAAGATGAGACATCAGTGTCCTTAATAAATTATCCTGAGGACTGTTTAGTTGTCAAAACACTCATGTTAAGTACAAGTGGGCATTGTGACATTTTCTGTAGGATTTATGTATTTTGCAGTTACGTGCTATAACAAATGTTTTGATAGATTCATAGATTTAATGCCCAGAAGAGACCATTTGATCATCTAGTCTTTACCTTCTGCAAAATACAGGTCACAGTCTTTCAACTGTTTACTCCTGTATTAAATACAATGACTTTTGTTTGACTAAAGCATACCTTCCAGAAAGGCATACAGTTTTGACCTGGAGAATCCATCTTTTCCCATGGTAATTTGTTCAGATGGTTAACCTCTCTCTGTTAACCAATGTGTGCCTTATTTTTAATTTGAATCTGACCACCTTCAGCATCCAGCATTGGTTCATGTTGTGCCTTTTTTTCCCCCACTAGGTTCAAGAGCCCTTTATTACCAGAGTGGGCAGGAATTGTTCACTGACACGTTTTTTGTTGGGAAAATCCAGATTCTTCAAAATCAAAACTGTTTGCAGAATTGTATCACTTTGCAGAAACGTTTGTAGGTCCAGTCTGGAATTTCTGGTTTTGAGAGAGAGAGATCCTCCCCACAACAGCCCAGTGGTTAGGGCATGTACGTCCAAGCCACGGCTCTGAATCAGGCAGAGCAGGGACTTAGATCTTGGTCTTCCACATCCCATGTGGGTGTTCTAATTACTGGGTTAGTGTGTATTCTGGGTTGGGGGGTGTATCAGACTCTCTCTTGTGGTTTTTTCTTTTTTTTCCCTTCACAATAGAATTCAAAAACTCCTGTATTTTTGTTCATGTCAGAACAAAAACAAATTTCAAAACCTTGAAAATTTTCACAGAATGGAATTCTTATTTTCTAGCCAGCCCTATTGAGTACCTGGTATTTTCTTCTCAAGTAAGTACGTAGAGCTTGTAATTAAGTCACTCTTGGGTTTTTTGATAAGATAAAACAGCTTGAGCTCCTCACATATGTTGTGTGATGAGCTATTAGATTTGTCTTTTCCAAAATTGGCCACATTCTAGCTATTTAAAATATAGTGACATAATGTGGTCATGACAAAGGCTATTTTTGTCATAATTTAAATACATTTATTATCTTGTCACAATGTATTTTAAATACATAAAATGTGATCAAATACCAACGAGCTATACGTAAAGAGACACATGTACCTTTAAGGCTCAACTCCCAGCGTGCACTCTCATCGCATAGAGTCAGATCCTTTGGCTGGTGGGAAAGCAAGGCCATGGCCCTGGTTCCACTGGGAAGCAGCAGCAGTAGACGTGTGCCATCCCTATGCAAGAACTGCAATTATGCCTGGCCCCTGCACAAGCACAGGGCCCTGTAAGGGTAGAGGGGCTCTTTGCAGTACCTCCAACCTTGCAAACCCATGAAGGGCTGGGCCTGTCCCATCCTAAAACGTTTACTCTTTCCATAATGGCAAGTATGTTTTACTGAGTTATACATGACTGGATGCTAGTCAGCAGATGCTGGCAAGGATCAGCATGATGAGTCAATGTTTGTAATTCTCAGTGTGCTAAGACAGCCTTTATAGCTCCTTGGAGACTAGAGACGTGAGAGTGAGAGAGATGAAGGGATGGATCAGTGAGTTTTAAGGAGCTGAATATTGCTGAAAATGTTCTGCGCTATACTCCAATGAAGCTAGGATTGGTGGGGCCTGCCCTTAAGAAAGAGTGAAACGTATTGGCTGTGGTAGTGTGGCAGCTGCACTGCAGGAGTCTAAAGGAAGAAAGGAATTTGACAGGAACAGCTATCTTAATTCATGTTTTATTAGATACTATACTTACATGCAATAGGAGCAGTCTGAGTAACACTGCATTACTCCAAAGTGGAAACAAAGCCTGTTAGGTCTGATTCTCCTCTCTCTTGCACCAGTGTAAATCAGGTGTAACTCCACTAAATGAAGATAGAAAGGCTTGATTATCCAGTGCTTTGCCCCATGTGGGTCCCATTACACCTGTGCAAAATGGGGGGAAGGGGGCAAAATACACCCATGCTGATTTAGTAACACCGGTGTAAATGATGACACATGGTGCGAGGCAATGACAAATGAGGCCCACACCAGCATAAAAGCCGCGCAAATGAGAGGAGAATGAGGCTCATCTAGTCTACAGATGGTGTGCTTCCCACATCACTGCAGGCAGTGCTTAATTTGTGCCAGGGCTGAGTCCCAGCACCGCTAGGCATGGCAGTTCATAGCCCTGGCACCGCTGGGCTTGCTGGATCAGTTATGAATGTAAAAAAATTGCTTGAGCCCTGGCACCTCTTTCATTACAAATTAAGCACTGACTGCAGGTTACCAGTATCAGGAATGCTGAACCCTGGGAGTAAAACCAAAGGCTAAATTCAAATGGACTAAGAACAAGCAACCCTTTGGGATTGAGTTTGTTTACCTAGTTCTTTTTTAACAGTAGTTGAACTATCACTTCAATTTAAGATGATTTTTGCTGTTCTTGTTGATATGCAATTAAAATATTTTCCAATGCAGAGAAATAATAGTTCTTGGCTCTTGACAGGAAAAAATTTCAGGCCTAGAACAGAGATAATATTCATCACATAATCAAATCACTTTCTTCATTCACCCAGCCTAGTGAGTATCCATTTATCCCACTGATAGTAACCACATGTCTTTGCTAATTGCCAGTAACCCACATGCCAGGAAAGCAAGGGGATTTTTGAGGGGGAAGGAAAGGAAGAGTGGATGAAGATAGAAGAAATGTGGACTAAGGAATTGCTTCTCTTGTCTACCCTCTTTTCTGTTGGCCTAAGACTAGTTGTACCCTTGCCCCAGATGCAGAATGACACCTCTAAATGGGCATCCCTCAATGGATCAGAAGCAGATTAACATGCACAACAGTAAACTGGAACATTACTGAAGCAAGAAATTGCTGTAGCGACAAGGTCAGTGACCCAGCTGCTTCCCTTCACACCCCAGAGGCTGAAACTAAACAAACAGTTGAGTCTAGATTTCCCTTGTATAACCCTAACTTCAAAACCTGCCCTCATCCCAATACATCTGGTAACATCAACAAGTCAGCAGAATTTAATCACATACTTCTCAAGGGGATAGTAGTGCTGAAAAACAACCACTTCACTAGTGAGTACTTTGAAGAGAAAGTGGTATGCGACTTCCTTAGACTTCTGTATTTCTTTAGACTTCTGTATTCCGGTGCTCCAATGAGGAAGTGAATCCAATAATTTCTTATTCAGTTAGTTGTATTACTTAGGGAGCTTGATAATATAATGTTGTGTAATGAATGGAAACTTTTAAATGAATCATGCCACTAAGAACTTTTTGCCAAGAATTTTAGAAATGCTCAATGATTTTTGAGTGCCTCCATTTGTCAGTTCCCAACCTGAGACACCTTAAAGGAGCCTGATTCTCCAAAAATGCCAACCTTTGAAAATCCCTTCAAATTGTCTTTGAGTTTAGTTTTCCTCTTAAATAGTATATCATGATTAACATCTAGTAAATAACCTGCTTAAATTTCATTGTCAACAGGAAGAAAGACTGATTTTCTTTGCTCTAATCTTCTAGAGAGAACTTTCCTCCTTTATCTAAATGTGTATATTCTCCCTAATATTACATTGGTCTAACATGCGGAAATATTCAGTTTAAGATGAGTGACAGATTATAGTTCCAATATCTCATGCCATCCAGGGTTAGAAATAATAGTTTTATACCATTAAAGAGGTTCCCAGTGGGGCAATGCACATACTTCTAGTCTTGGAAGCATTTGAGATATTGAACTTCAAAGCTGTGAAATTGACACTTGTAGAAAAGTTATTTTTGGTAATTTTAGAGACTTCTTGGCTCCCTCTGAGCTCTATAGGGTTAGGCTCTTGGCTTTAGAGATGGAGAAATACAGAAATAGTCCCCATAACATTATTGTAACCCTCTTTACAACTATCCATAACAACTTTTCATAGTAGCAGACAACAGGCATTTCCCATACATAACTAAATTTGTGTTGGTATAGAAAACAGCATTTGCCTTTTTAGAGCCTTTCTTAATTTTGATGTAGTCTTTTTCATTCTGTAGCTATAGCTTTACAGAGTGATGTTTCTGTAACTTTACCATCTCATACCTGGCTACAATGTAATGTTTGTGTATTGTGTGGCTGCTATAGCTATGATAAACAGATAAACTAAGTGCTACACCTATGAAATTAACATATTTTCAGTGTGCATTTTTATTATTAGTGTGTAATAAGTTCAAACCTATAAAATGGATTTTATATCTGTTTAGCAAATTGACCTCAGAAAACAACAGATGTACTGCAGTTTAAACTCTGATATTTAACAGGTTTACACTGGTTTGAACTAGTTCTATCAAGCCACTTAAGTAAGAGATGACGTGTGACATTTCTTGACTGCCTGGTACCATAGGTTTGAATCCCAGAAGGGTCTACTCTGCCCTTTATCTTTCTTTGATTGCTGAATTCCAGACAGTTTACTGGGTGATTCGGGGGAAGTTTAGTTGAGCTCTTAAAAACCCCTGAGAGACTGAGGATCCCATAACAGTTTTAGGAAAAGCAGAGGTTGCCCTACTGTCCCTAGCTAAAATTTCCCTACCCTCATTCCTTTGCTGTGTGCCAATTTTCTGCATGACACTACCAATTTTAAATCTAACCATTAAAAAAATGAATTGAGGAGCTCCATGTACTACACTTCCCCTTGAGATTTCCCAACAGATTTTGTGGTTTTACAGTAACATATCTTTCTATCTGTCTCTTTCTTCCTTCCATTCTGGCCTCCTCCCAGTCCTAAGAGTATTCAATAATCTTTGCTACTCAAAAGTGACCCACTGAGTCCAAAATGACTTCCTTTTTCTTTTTCCACACTGTTTATCAGGGCCTGCTTTGAGAATCTATTTCCCTAAAGAAACCACCAAAGTGTTGGTCCCCATCATGTGTTAAGTGTGGAGCAAACATCAGACACGGCAGCCTGGCTTTCCCTGTTAGCGTCCTGTGGGCAGAAGGAAAAATATGCAAAAATATCATTGTGAAGAATGTTGTCACTACAACCTGGAGATATCAGGTGACTCTTTAAAAGCCTTTTTTTAGCCTGGCCAGGTCTGCCAACTTTGGCTCTCTTTTAAAATAACCATTCTATTTTAATATATTTTTCTTTAAAATGCTATTCATTCCACTGCCTATCGGCAAAATCACCTGTCCCTCTCTGTTCAACAGCTAGTACTTTGCAACTACAGGGTCTCAGGACAATGGTAAGCCATTTTAATATTCTGTTGTTACTTTATTTGAAATATTAGCTAATGCAGTATTGTCACCAGAGAAGGGAGGTTGAATGGATTGCTTGTTTTATGTGCTAACAATGCACTAGTCCATTGATAACTAATATTTCACTGATGAGCAATGGCCAATATGCCACGATTGTAGTAGGTTGCCAAGAAACCA
The DNA here is from genome assembly GCA_033296515.1 of Macrochelys suwanniensis. Taxonomy (NCBI): domain Eukaryota; kingdom Metazoa; phylum Chordata; order Testudines; family Chelydridae; genus Macrochelys; species Macrochelys suwanniensis. Next base: position 49,096,602 of record CM065780.1, read on the forward strand.
GATTGTTTCACTCTGGGACTATTCAGGGTTATAACAGATTGAGACGTGCTTGGTGAGGCAGAATACCATATTCAGACTCAGTCTGTGACCCTGTTTAGCCGGGTGCATAAGCAGGAACTGCTGCCTGAAAAGTTCTAATTTCTGAAAAAGACTAAAGAAATACAAGCTAAAATAATCCTTATTCTGACTAGTTCAGTGAGACAAACTACTAAAATGGGTTGTAGAGCGACAGTTGTTTAAAATGGTGATAACCAGAGCTAATTCCCTAAATAAACCTCTTCACTGATTGAAGAACTCTCCTTGTTTTCTGATCTTTTGAAATGTGTGACTAGTATTGGTCATTAGAGGGTAACAGTGACGATAAGTATGCAGTAAGGGACAAGATTAATCAGTTCAGTTGTCAGTCAAATGCATCAAGTAAACGAGCTTTAATAATAGGGAAGAGTTTTTCCCCTCTCTAATCTGGTAATTTAGTGTTACTTGTGACAAAAGCAGGTAAGAAAATTACAGACAAAGTGTGCTTTTCAAATGGACACTATCAGCTTAACCACTTTTGTCTAAAATATTTTTTACCTACCCATAGCGACCAGGAACACCTAAGACTACCACCACGGTCTTGTAAGGGATGGCACTGGACTAGCAATATCAAATGAGCCAGCCATGTTCCTACATTATGCCACCATGGCCCTTTTTGGAGGTCTTGGGCCCACCATCCCCAATTTTGAGAAACTGGTTTCCACCACATTAAAAGAAGAGGTCTCCCCCCGATTGGCATCACTGGCCAGACCACCCATGCCAGAGTACCATGAAGAACCAGATTTGTGAGGAGAGAAACAGCAGTGCCAAATATCACCATCAAAGGGCCTATCATCATCACCTGACAAAGCTGTATCTTCAGCACTAGTACCGGTGCCACTAAGTCCTTCCAGGTACTCCTTGTGAGGATTGCTGAGACTCTGGAAATAGAGACTTCAGGCTTATCAGAGAAATCTCACAAGCTATTTGACTTCTTGTCAGCTTTTGGTCCACCCAGGATTGCAGTCCCTTAGCTTGACCCAGTAAAAGCTTTGTGGCAGATGCTGGCTGTGATAATACCCACTTCAAGCATGCAAGCGTACTATGTCCTGTTTTGGTATCCATACTTCAAGAAGGACGTTGACCCCCAAAAGTTTTTTTAACCAAAAAGCTATAGCTTGTAGCTATATTTGTTGCATTTTTAAAATCAATAACATTGTGGTATGCAAATAAACTAAGGTCAACTCTGCGCTGATTGGCCCAGTCATGAAGTGACCTTAGTTTTACTTTTTTGTAATATACCCATGAGGCTGATATTATTCAAAACAGGCAGAGAAGCAATACCAACTCCTGCCAATGAAGTTTGTCTACTTCTGCACTCACCCCAACCTGGCTCCTTAGTTGTGTCAGCAGTACAAGAGAAATCTAAGCTGAGTAAGGGTACCACTCTTCCTGAGCACCAGCACTCCCACATGGATCTCAACATTGCCTTCCTAAAACTCAGGAATCCTCCTTTTGAACCAGATTGCTCAGTATACCACTTTACCCTTAAGTTGGTCTTTTCATTGGCCATCATTTCAGTACAAAGAGACAGCAAATTCCAAGCCCTTACTGCAAGTTTTCTTTAAACATCATTCCATAGGGACAAGGTGATGTTGAGACCACACTCCAAGTTCATCTCTAAGGTTGTCTTCAAATTCAACCTGAACAAATGAATTACTCTGCTGATATTCTTCCCAAAGCGCCACACTTGATGCAGCTTCTTTTTACCCTGTTTTGGACATCGCTGGAGCTCTGCTCTATTAGGTGTGAAAAAGTGGGATTGGGGGGGGGGGGTTTAATAGGGACCTATATAAGAAAAAGCCCTGAATATCGTGACTGTCCCTATAAAATTGGGACATCTGGTCACCCCAGCTGTATTACTTTAACAGGACCGAGACTTTCAGACTGTCTCCCCTCTGCTTTGTGGCCATATTGAACCCAAAAGACCAACTCATCTCAGAATCTCCAAGCGGATAACACAGTGTGTTTCCACCTGCTCTCAGATGGCTGTTGAGCCTCTGTCTCTGAGTGCCAAGGCGCACTCAACCAGGACACAAGAACCATCTTCCAGCTAAGTCAGGACAACACCAATCTATGAGATCTAGAAAGCAGCAATGTGGATCAACCCACTAACTTTTGTTAAACATTATGCACTTGACATGGCAGTCAGGTCTGATGTCAAGTTTGGGAGAGCAGTACTTCAATCACTGGTTGACTGACACGCTTCGTTCCCACTGATGAGGGATGATCCTGCTTGCCAGCCACCTGCAGTGGGGTCCATCCTGAAACATACTCGAAGAAGAGAGATGGTTACTTACCCTATAGTAACTGTGGCTCTTTGAGATGTTGTAGGCAGTATGGATCCCATGACTTGCTTCTATCCCCAATTTCCAGAATTCCTCAGCTACACAGCTTTGAACTGGAAAAAACAACAACCCTGAGTGAAGATGCCCTTTATGCCCTCATCCAGGAGCACAAGGAGGCACAGTGCATATCCCCGGCCCTGATGGACACAGCTAGTGGAAAAAACTCTGGCCTTGCAACCATGACTAGAGCCCTACCAAATTCACGTTCCACTTTGGTAAATGTCACAATCATAGGGTTTTAAAATCTTTGTCACAGTTTCAGATATTTAAATCTGAAATTTCACGGTGTTGTAACCAAGGGGGTCCCGACCCAGAAGGGTGCTGTGGTTGGGGGCGCTGCGAGGCTACTGTAGGGGTGATGCATTATTGCCACCCTCACTTCTGTGCTGCTGCTGGAGGTGGCGCTGCCTTCAGAGCTGGGCTCCCATCCAGCAGCTGCAGAGCTTCCTGCAGCCAGGGGAGCAGCCCATGCCGGGAAAGAGGAGTCCCACCCCGCCCCCTCCCAGCCTGGACTAGCAGCTAGAGCCCAGTGCAAGGTAGGAACCCCTGGTTGGAGTGCCCTAGCCCTGACCCTCCCGGGCTCTGGGCCCAGCACTTAGGGGTTAAAGGGGCCTTGGGCTGGCTGCGTGGCAGGGAGGGGAAGGGTGACCACAGCGCACACCTCCACACAGCTGCTGGCAGTGGTGCTGCCTTCAGAGCTGGGCACCTGGCCAACTGCCACTGCTCTTCACTCTCCAGCTGCCCAGCTCTGAAGGCAGCACCACTTCCAGCAGCAGTGCAGAGATGAGGATGGCATGGTATGGGGGAGTCATCACTTTTTGCAGGGGGCAATGCCGGCCTTATGGGTGGATGACGTAGGCAACTGCCCAGGGTGCCATGTGGGGAGGGCAGTGCACGTCCTGGGCAGTGCACTGTGGTCACCCCTTTCCCCCCCTGGCCCTCCGCAGCCAGCCCAAGGCCCCTTTAACCCCCAAGTGCTGGGCCCAGAGCCAGGGAGAGTCAGGTCTAGGGCACTCCAACCAGGGGCTCCTATCTTGCACTGGGCGGTAGCTGCTAATCCAGGCTGGGAGGGGGTCACGGTATTGCCACCCTTACTTGTGTGCTGCCTTCATGGCCAACTGCCTCTGCTGCCTAGCTCTGTAGGCAGCACAAAAGTAAGCGTGGCAATAACATGACCCCCCTACAATAGCCAGATTTCACAGGGGAGAGCAGATTTTATGGCCCATAACACGTTTTTCATGGCCGTGAATTTGGTAGGGCCTACCCATAAGGCATTTGCATATTTACAGTAGGATCCATACTGACTATAACATCTCAAAGAACCACAGTTGCTGTAGGATAAGTAACCATATTTTCTATAAGTTATCCTAAGAACCTATAGAATTTAATAGAGACTGATAACCTTTCTATAGGTTACAATTTATAGCCAACCTATAGACTACTATTAGCAGAAATACAATTTTTTCTATTAAATTCTACAGTATGATTTGAATCTTTTATATAAAAGAGTTCTAATTTGTTATTACGTTTTCTAGGAGTCTTCCGTAACGAGTGACTAAATTCCAAGATGATGTCGTCACTTTAATTACATGTTTACTGTGTATTTCTCACATACTGTGTTTTTTTTTCCAGACATTGCAAATTTTTCTGCCATCTTTGACTGGCATATTTTAAATTACGAAATATCACTTATAATGCCTCATCCCCTTCCTTTAAAGAAAAATCCTATAGACTTTGACAATCTTCTTGTATCTGCTCAAAGCTGGCGCCTTAACTGAGATGTTCGGGTGATGTTATAAATCAAGAGTGTCAAGTTCGTGTGGTTTTTTAACTTCATCACCATGACCCCCAAGATAAAATCAGAGCTAGTCTGGATGTAAGTTGTTATAGAACATTGAGAAATCAAAATAAGAGTTGCTGGGTCTCTGATAACTTCCTGCTTCTAGAACAGATTGTCACATGGATAACAATAGAATCATGTTAGTTTGTAACAGAATCTGTTCTTTAAAATTAGCATTCTGAATAGGACTGCACATAATATTGACAATGGAATTCAAAAGCCTTGAGCCTGATTGCTCCTTGAACTGCATGCCTGCATGTAGACCCAAGGGAAGGTAAGACATCCTCCCTGGTCCCCTCCAAATTTCTCTGGGGGTTTCCCAGACTTTGGATCCAGGCATGCAAGCGTACTATGTCCAGTTTTGGTATCCATACTTCATGACAGACATTGACCCCAAAAAGCTTTTTTAACCAAAAAGCTTGTAGCTATATTTGTTGCATTTTTAAAATCAGTAACATTGCGGTATGCAAATAAACTAACGTCAACTTTATGCTGATTGGCCCAGTCATGAAGTTGACCTTAGTTCATTTACTATAGCTTTTTTGTTATATACCCATGAGGCTGATATTATTTTTATTATCATCTATTACAATGGAATATCTATATACAGATAGATTACACAAAAGCTTCTGAGCAATCATATTTCCTATTCCTTAGCTCAATAGAGTTGACACTAATAGCTGGTGATATAGTGCTGAAATGAGCATTAATTTTAAAATTTGATACACTATCAGATTTTTCCTTATATAAGCTGCATTTCAATTTCTTGGGCTAGCTCAGGCATCTCAAACACGCGGCCCACGGGCCACATGCGGCCCGTAGAGTTATTTCCTGCGGCCCGCCATAGGTGCCAACTCCACTGGCAGCCAAGCTCCACACATTACTGAGTGTTTATATTTTATTAAAACCCCTCTTTGCATTACAGTTTTTAAAAAGTTAATACAGTGACTTTTAATAGAATACTATATTACTCTTCATTTTTTTTCATTTTTGATTATACTTTTGTATCATTGTATGAAAAGGTTTCGGTGATGCGGCCCTCGGGCCAATTTACTAGTTCTCATGCAGCCCTCGTGGTGATTTGAGTTTGAGATCCCTGGGCTAGCTGATATAAGTTGGCATACCAGCTCTATTGATGTCAATGAAGCTATGCCAGTTTACATCAGCTAAGAATCTGGATCCCTGAATAGTCTCACCAGAAATCTTTGCTAATGTAGAATTAAGGTTGCCAAAGTAATTAAGATAACCCATGTGTAAAAGACATAACTGCAGTCTTAAAAAACTATTAACTATTAAAAAACAAACAAATCCTAAGCCTCGATAAAGGCTAAATAAATGACTAGTTTCAGTCATTTAGATTCATATATGGTTCCCTTGCCTGTTCATACCTTTATTTAAGAACCATATTTGAAAATTCACTTTCCATATGCCAGTAACAACTTTAGCTTTCCACGCAAAACCTACTTATGAACTCTTTTTGATGTATAAATGATCTCTGTGTGTGTGTATGTATAGATAGATAGATAGATATACTATGTAATGTATAACTTGCAACACATTGATGGTTAGTCATCTTTAATGATCAGTTATATCCTCCCCTAACTGGTGAAGATAAATCCCAGCTCTAAAACTATTCTAAAGTGTGTCATACATACGAATTTATAGTGACAGTTCATGTTGAACTGAATTCCATATGTCTATATGTTCTGAGAACATATATGAAAAATGATATGGAAATAGTAACTGATCCAGTGCAAAACAGTTGAAGCATTTAAAGTTCAGTTGCAAAGGACCCATAGATTTATAGTCTCACATGGGTTAATGCTGCACTTTATTTAATTTCAAGTTATTTAGACATTCAGATGCTAAGCAGATGTGGTCGTAAAAAAGCTCAGCAATTTCCTTTGAGAGTTGGAAAAACTCACATGATAAAACATCATTTTCTCTAGGAGTAATTAAAAGATCATTGTCACATTTTGTTTTGCTTGTCTTTTCATGACCTGGTACGATGACCTATGTGAAGATCAGTAGGGCAAGCCATTGTCAGCTGTCCATGAGAACAGTTTGAAGGAGTACCCAAGCTGGTTGAGAGTTCTTGAGACTAAGCTTATTTTGATCATCTGTTGCACGTGCAGCTTCTTTATGGTTAAACCTGGCTGTTCTCCATAGTTTTCTTGCTTTGTAAATCTGAAACCAATGGGCTGCCCAAACACTCCTTAACTCCCTAATCCCTACCCTGAATCATCTGCCTCTGCAATTCCCACCAGCTGCTTTAGGGAGAGGGAAAGGAAAGGAAACATTGATGCTCATCTTTCCCTCCCCTCCACCCACCAAACCATAGGGGAGATTGGAGAAAAGGACCACATGCTTCTATAGTGGGAATCATCCCAGGACTGCTCACCCACAGCCTCCCACAGCCAACTCTGAGGGGGCAAGTACTAACCTGATAGCCATACAGGTCTCTTTGCTTCAAACATTCTTCCTTTATTTTAGCAGATGGTCTGTTACGCCAGCAAGCACTGCCTCTTACAGCAGTATTTGTACTGATTGGTCTGCTTTGGGGTTTCAGCAAATAGTTCTAGAATTGTTTACCTAAAACCAGATTCTCCCACCTTCACAATGAATAGTGCCTTACTCCACAAGCAGTCTAACTTATGTGGCACTTCTCACAGAGTTAAGGACATGTCTACATTTACCTCCGGGGTGATGGATCCAGCAGGAGTCGATTTATCACGTCTAGTGAAGACTCGATAAATCGACTGCCGAGTGCTCTCCTGTCGACTCCGGTACTTCACTGGAGCAAGAAGCTTAGGCGGAGTCAACAGGGGAGCGTCAGCAGTTAACCTACTGCAGTGAAGACACCGCAGTAAGTAGCTCTAAATACGTCGACTTCAGCTACGCTATTTTCTCATGCCCCTCCACCTCCAGTGTAGATCAGATGCTACTCAGTGTGAGTAAGGGTGGCAGAAAGCATTGCCATAGAAAACATCTTAGTGTAAGTGTCACAGCTTAATATTTATGCTTGGATGATTTGCTATGCATTATGAAAAATCACTCATCACTTAATCACTGTAGTCATCATTGTGAGTGTTCCCATCCGTACAAGCTTGCAAGATCAGGCTGCTGGTTTTGAAATATCTCAGCCCTAAGCACAGTGCAGCCACATTTAGGAAAATGCTGTTTGCATTGTAATATGGTTTGCAATCTTCATGCCTTGTGCCTGGACTTAAAACAAACACTTCTCAGCACAGCAAATGGGAAAATTCATCTACTGCAGTCCATCAAATACTTGAGCATCCCAGTTTTTAAATGAAATTTCTTTGTTTCTAAATTGGCAACATATGTTATTTCTAAATGTTTGTTTGTCTGATTGGTATCTGTGATAAATCTGTAAACCTTAGTGAATCACATCTTTCAGACTTATGACCTTGAGACATCATCCAGATAATACCACACATAAGTTAATCTTACCTAACATCCTGACACTTGTATCAGCTCACTGCTGCTTCTCAGGCTAGAGGATTTGAGGCAACATGTGGTTTGCATTTAAAAACAAATTTAATTTAAAAAACCCTTAGATTTTGCTTCACTGATGATAAGTTTCAGACCTAAAGAAACCCATACATATTTATTTTTTTGCATACAGGGCTTGGGTGCAGGAGAGAGATATACAAACATTCTTGCTCCCAAATCCTATTCCCTTCAGATAACCTTGCCTTGAGTGAAAGGGACTCAGAGTTCTTAATGCTACTGCTGATTACAGCAAATGGAGCTCCAAAAGAGATCCAGTCTAAAACCATTTTATCCTCTGTCCAGTAGCACTGGTTCATTTTAAAGAGTAAAAAGTCAAGTACTCCTTGAAAAGGCATAACATGATCATGTTTTAAAAGGCCTGGAGGGAACCTGAGAAAATTCGTAACTATAAAGTGTTCTAGGACTTTTCGAAAAGTTCTGTTTCACAGAACAGAAAAAGTGCAAAAATGGAAAAATATTGCATTTGCAAGGAAGATTACACAGAATACTCTGTGTTTTCAAACTAAATAAATAAAATATATAATTTATAAAAAATCCCACAACCTCATTATCACAAGACTCTAGGCTAGATGGATTTCTCACTTAGAATTCTAGTAACATGTGCTTGCTTGTTTGTTCTCTCTCTCTCTTTCACACTGTGACAGGGTGCACTCACCCCAACTGGATGGGAAGGAGTTAACCCCTCATTGCAAGCTGAGGAAGCCATGCCCCCATGTCCCTACTGGGCATGCACCAAGTGCAGCACAAGTATAAAAGGGAGCAGCCCAGCTGAGTCTGGGCTGACTACCAGTGAGGAAGGACATCTGGTGCAGGCTCCTGCCTCAGAGCAGGGGCAGCCCCTGAACATGGAAGCCAGAGAAGCTGAGACCCCGGCAGATGCCCGGATACCTGCAAACACCCCAGGGACTTTGGAGCCACCGGGAACAGTCCAGGCAGAGGAACCCAGGAACCCAGGAGTCACCCAGACCACACACACAGGAGTACCAGTAGGAAGTAGCCCTGGGGAGGGACTAGCCATAGTCCCAAGCATAGTCAGCATATTGTGGTTGAATCCCAGATGACTTGGTGGTGAGCTCACTAGCTGCTGCCAGGGCCCTGGGCTGGGTCCCCACTACCCTGGCCATCTCCTTCCCCCCTACCCCACACAATGATAGCCTACCTCTCTGCAGGCCACTGGGCCTTGCTGCCTTATTGTAGCCTTATTGACTCTGGCTAGTAGGCCACACTGCCCTGTGAACCAGGATAACTCTATGGACTCTAGCTGTTAGGCCTTGCTGCCCTGCAGAGACGGGCTACCCCATTGACTTGGGCCACAAGTCCCTACTACCCTGCGGATCAGAGATATTATATGTACTCTGGCCACTAGACCTTAACACCCTGTGGATCAGGGCAACTCTGTTGACTTTAGCCCTTTGGTCTCACTGCCTAGAGACAGACAGCTACTCAAAGGACGGGGTATGCTCACCCCACACTGGACGTCACTCTCTCACACACACACAGCTACTCAAAGGACGGGGTATGCTCACCCCACTCCACCCCGTCACTCTCTCTCACACACACACCCCTGGCAGAACCCCAGTATTCAATCTTTCTGCTTCTTGTGCTGGTCATCAGCACCTCAGATCCCAAAGCCCCTTGCTATCCTCTCTCACTAAATCCATGTGCTGTAAATAAATTGATCTGAATTTCTTTAATAGCATCTAAAAGCCACTGATAAAAAAATGCTACTGATCACATGCAAGAGGAAGGACTTCAGAATGATATTAAACTAGTGCTAGGACCAAGTAAGGAAGAGAGTGAGTAGCAAATTATTCAGCTTTTCCAGGAATCTCCAAACACTGTCTAGTTTGGAAAAACCTGAAGTTTTCCCAGTTGATTAAATTAATCTCTACAGGGGATATTTGACTTCACTAAGTATTGCAGTGGAACTTCTCCAAGGGTGAAATCCAGCTGCACTGAAGTCAATTACTTTGATGGGACTCAAGTGTTTTCCATAATTAAAAAAAATCATAATGGGTTATTGTGTGTTACATTTCAAACATTTAGCTATTCTTCCATTAGCTAGGCACACCCTTATTGCTGCGGAGCTGCTCTGAAAGGCTGGGAGATTGGCATGCATTGTTTTCTTTAAAGCATTTGTTTTGGAATATCAATATGCATTGCATGGATCTTCAAAAATGGGAAGTCAAACCTGGGGCCTCGAAACCTTGACAGTGGCTTTTCACCTTTTGCTAGATTTTACAGAAAACTTTTAGAGATGGACTAAGGAGGCCATGGTTTAGTATTGCAAAACCCAAACCAGTGATGTTTCCTATCTCAGAGTATGTGCAACCCTGTTAAAAAGGTGAAGGAGACGAGGTATGAGAATTTTGCTCAAAAAAGAAAGTTAATGTGGAGCATGAGATGTGGGATACTGAGTTTATCTTAGTCATTTTGTTGCCATAGATTAATTTTAATGCATGCCTCCATCACTGCATTGCTTACTGAAACACTTTGCCATTAAGCTCTCTTTTGAGTAATGTATAGTAAACCTGCTTTGTCTCCCTTAAATGTGTTCTTCCTTTTCTTTCCCCTTTTCCATTTTTTATTACTTTTTTCTTTCCCTTTTCCTTCTTGGTGTATCTTCATCTTTTTTCTATATTATATAATAATTGTGCCCTCTATTTCATTTATTTTTCCCTTAACTTCTTTCTTTTTCAGTGTTGTGTTCTTTTTTTCTATTAGCTCCTGGTCTTAACACCTCTCCTCCATGTCTAGCATTCTTTTCTTCTTTCATTTTTTCCAATCCTAAATTTTCCTAACCCCAATTTTTCTGTATTCTCAATTCCCATATCTGTCATTCAGTGTTGGGCATTATAGGCCTATGCCCCAGACCCTAGAGTATGTAATTATATCAGAATCTCACTTTACATTTTTAAAACTAATTTTCTAGCACTCATGGTTGCAAAGAAAAGCTTGAAAATGTGATTCAAGTGTAATTGATGCAGCAATTTATGCCTGAGTCTGCAGAGGGTCTGAAATAGTAGCTCAGAGTGGTGTGTACTGCCCCATGCATCACAATGGGGTGTTAGCTCCAAGACTCCAATACTCCTCTGGAGACCGCTGGGGGACGATATGTGAGGCGGACAAGAGTGCAATGCCCCACTTCCTCCCCCCCAGCTCTGGTACAGTAGATAGCTGACAGACACCTATCCGAATTTGCTATCGCAGGGTGCTGCACATTGTGCCAACATGACAAGAAATAGCTGGAGGATAAAGAGTTCGGGGAAGGAAATTTTTGAGGGACGCATGAAATGATAGACCTGAATGTCAGATTTTGCTGCTGATGTTTACAGGAGTGTTCTATGTAAATAGTTATTTAATAGAAAAGATGCCAATCAGTGATTCTCAAATACATGTAGCACAGTTCCTGGATTTTGTAGGAGCAATACCACTTGTTGCCATGCACTGCAACTGGCTGCATTTTACATTAGCTCTTAACATCTAGACTAAATACTGGGATTACACCAGTTTGAGAAAAGTAGGCAGGGTGCAGAGGCAGGATCTCTTATCAGAAATCTGCTTGTGATGGGAGGGAGATGGGGAGTGGCTGGAAGGATAGAACGTGGGTGGTGCTAGGAGAGGGAGAACCATTTTGAATGTTGCATTGTTCTTCTTTGTTGTGGCATGTTGGGGAGCGAGGATGACATCACCACCAGAGAAGATTGAGGTGGTAGCATGTATCCCATATCCTTTCCCTAATAGTCTGGATGTGGGTCCATTCAATCCAAACCACCAAAGTTCAAGGGCTGGGTAAAGGTTGCAGTTTAGACCCATTTCTGTGTACTACAGCCCTGGCATGTTCATCTGAGGTTTGTTTTAATCTGAAGAATAAGGAAGCTAGGAGATTCATTTTTTCCTATTAATAGACATTGTTATTTGCAATATTTGTACTAAGAGCACAATGGTGACATATCAATAGGAATACTTCATCATGATGTAATTAGCACACATGGCAGTCCTTCATAACAGCAGCCAGTTGCAGCTCGTTATGCTCTTTACTGCAGGCTGCATTTTATTTGAGCCATATCCTCCCCTTTGTATCTACTCAACCCACATTCATAGAAACAAAATTCAATAGTGCTGTATGGATGTTGGAGTTTGTGCAGCACACATTGAGGTTCTCTGAACTTGAGGACCTTTAGACCATCCAGCAAGCAAGTTAAATATCTTGACTACTGTACCTAGACATGGATCTTCAGTCATTGCCACCCTGAATGATATCAGGCTTCCAATAATTGCATACACGAAAGGTGCTTTCAATGAAGACGTCTTGTCCTTATTAGAGGCATTGGGTCAGATTCTCAGTGGCACTCAGCTTCTGCTGTTGCAACTGAGAGAGGGAACCAAAAGGGATTTGATTATGGCTTTCTTAATCCTGGGGCCTATTTTCTACCAGTTCTAGCTCTGGAGTAGATTAGAGAAGCCTGAAAGCTCTTCTAATCTACACCTGCTATGTATGGCCTTTACATGGACACCTGCCAGTTGTGGACAGACAAAATGTTGCATGTTTTTGTAGTTCCCCTCTTCCTACATCTGGTGCCCCCTACACCAGAAGAATCTCCTGCAGGGGACATCAGGATGCTTTCCACTCACTTTGTGCTGCTACAAAGGGTATGGAGTGAGCTGGAGAACCTGGCTCATTATTTCTCTGACTGATGTAAGAACTGTGTGCTGGAAAGCAGGTGAAGGCTACAGTACAACTTTGCACTCTTGCAGATGAAGAAGCTAGCCCAGAAAAGTAAGATCCAACTGGCAAATTGGAATATTGGCACTCTGAGAGGTAGAGACACTGAAGAGGAGGAAGGTACAGGTAGCATGCATCCAGGAACAAAAATACAAAGGAGAGAAGGCCAAAGACTAGGGAATAACTTACTGTGGGGCCTACAGCTCAAGAAATGGAGTAGGCATAGCTCTTGATGGTAAAATAAAGGAAAGAGTGGTGACAATAAATAGAATTATTGACAGAGTAACGATGGTCAAGTTGGCTTTTGCATGTGGCTCGCTAAACATACTTAGTGCATAAATACCCTTCTCTGGTTGTGGGACGGATGAGAAGATACATTTCCGGGAAACAGACATTGCAGTTCAGCAAATTCCAGGACACAAGAAAATAGTTGTCAAGTGGTCACCCAAAGTCCTTCCAGCATTTTACAGCCAGGTTTGGCTGTGATCCTCCATTCAGAAGACAAACATGCAGTTAGCTTTCCTCCTCAGTGAAGGATCTTTCTAGGGCATACATCTGCACTCCCAGACTTAGCCTAACAATCCATTGTCTTTAGTCTTAAACAGGATCATGTCTGCATGTTTATTTCTTCCTGTAAATTTCTCTCTTGCAGTTTTTGCAATCTTCTTATTAACATTTGGCTTACTATGCAAACAGGCATCCATTGTTAGACATAGAGTACCCAATGCACACAGATAAAAGCATCGATTACCAACTTCTTGAAAGGAAACTGTCTGAGACATGTCACTTTCTGATTACCTCCCTTAAGAACATAATTTTCAGTATAGACACAGACATTTTGCAGTGCTTATGATAAGAGACTAAGAAGTGATGTAGACATTAACACAAATCCATAGGGCTTTATGCCAGGAAGTTAGACAGTAGATGTTGTTTTTGCACTGAGGCAGCTAATGGAAAAATCAGAGAGAAAAGGAAAAAAAATATTCAATGGTGTTCATGGATCTGGAAAAGGTCTTTGATCAAGTTCTAAGAGAAGTCTTCTCATGGTGTATAAGGGAGATGTATAATGGTGCCAGAACTTTGTGTGGCTTGTGTAAGCCATGTATGTAGGTGTACCAGCAATAGTCAGAACTTCTAGTGGTGAAACAGATGAACTGTTGGTAAAGGTGAGAGTGCATTAGGGATCAACACTCAGCCCTTTCTTGATTAACCTGGTTCTGAATACCCTCACAGAGACCATACAGGAGGCACTTTGGTGCATGCTGTTTGCAGATAATATAATTCTATGCAGTGAGGAGAAATATAGTTTAGAAGAGAATCTTGATAAATGGAGAGAATTGTTGGAGAGACATGGGCTAAAAATAAGCAGAGGAAAAGCAGAGTATATGATATGTAATTGCAATAATGTGAACACTGAAGAATTATCCTTGAAATTAGGTGGGCAGGTGTACTGAAAATGCAAAATTGCAAGTATCTGTGTTCCAGAATCTGGGGAAATGGAGGACAAGTGTAGAGCCAAGATAATGGCTCAAATGGAGAGAAAGTGGTCTAGTAAGTGATAGAAAGATATCGGTAAGATTAAAAGAGAAAGTTTACAAAACTGTGGCTTGTGCAGTTTTAATGTATGGTGCTGAGTATTGGGTAACAAAGGAGAAACAGGAGCAAATGATCTTTTTCAGAGAAATGCAAATGTTAAGGTGGATGAGTGGTGTTAGCAAGAAAGACCATGTGAGGAATGTGTATGTTAGAGAGATGTTCAAAGTAACTTCCATAAACAAACAAACAAAAAGAAGGAGTGCCGGCTCAGACAGTTTGACGATGATAAGCACGGTCCTGGTAACTATGTGGGTAAGAGATGCCAAAAGATTGATATTGAATGACAAAGTTGGAGAGGTTACTCCAAGGAGTAGTTGTGGGATGTCATAAAGCAAAATGTGTTAGCATGTGGTGTGATAGAGGATATGGCATTGAACAGCATTTGTAGAGCAGACCCCATTTAATGGGATTAACACAAGGAAGATGATGATGTAAAAACAGAAGTTCTTGCACCCCCTTTGCTAGAACTCAGGTGGTATATTGGGCATTGCTAACTGTACTGATTTTGCCCAGGTCTTGATTGTATAGACAACTGGACACATCAGAGGAAAGAAATCTAGACCTCTGCTCCTAGAGTGGATAAATCAATGTATGATGTTGGCGTAGCTGCTTTGTGAGGAATTGCTTTTGAAACCACACATGGGTGCTGTTTAGGTTCAGCTGTGAATCTTCTATAAAATCTATAACATGAACGGGAAGGGAATTGGGGGGGGGGGAAGAGTGAATAAATAAAGGATCACATCACATGTATGAGTGTTATGAGACACAATGTCTGTGTTAGGAGGTCATTTTTCTTTTTCTAACCTTTTTGCCACAGGGACATCTCCTTATCATTTTTTCCAGTTGAACATATGGCCACCTTACCATTTGTGAGGACCTAAGACCTTTCCTGCTCTCAGAGACAGGTGACAAAGAAATTCCTCCCCTTCTGGCAATAGTACCTGAGACAAGGAGAGAGGGCTTGCCTTTCAGTTGCAGAATTTTCATGGGACCACATAATCCCAGAATCTGAGGGCTCCAAATGGTTACTTGCTTGTGGGTAGGCTTTGTTGATACTGTCAGTCATATTGTCTTAATCCCCAGCTCTGATCATCCTGGTGACTACTCAAGTAACATATACAAAAAAAGACTGATTATTGTTCAGTATATCTACACTTGTTAAAAAAACAAAAGACAAACTACCAACATAAGAGAGGAATGGTAGTGTCTTTTCAAAACTGCTCATGCAGAGTAATCATGCACGTCCGTGACTCCAGAAGTCCTTCTTCTTGCTTCATATGGAATCCATTCATGAGGTGATTTTCCATGTAAAACTAGTTTGAAAGTTTCAGAGAGAATTGATTTTCTTGGAATTCCTCCAAAAGGCACCGAGATGCGATGGGGCATTCTATAGAGATTCATTAGGATTCTTGTGGTGTTGGAAATGTAGGAAATTCGAGCAAAAAGCCAGTTTAATCAGACATCGGCATACATGGCAGTTAGAGCCAGGCACTCATGCTCCTTTCTTCTAGGGAAACAGCAAAAATGTGCACAAAACTATGCACTAAGGCAAAAAGATAACTTGCTGCTGCTACTCCAATCACAGCCCTTCTCTGCAGCTGTGGGTCTGTGCAGTTGTTTAGAAACAGTGCAAGAAGATCAGTGGGTACTGGGAGCATGCTCAGTTCAGTTGGAATGTTCAGAAAGTTATGAGCGAGGATCTAACAGCTTTTACTGAGCATGTATGTAGTGTATAGGAACTGGGTAGTATTCCTTTAAATAGTTTGACCCTTCCAGTGGCCCTCACTACCTGTCTTCTATGTTTCAGAAGTCACCAGATGCCTGCCAGAGCAGTAGTATGTATATGTAGACTTGCATGTTGTCTATAGTTAGATAACACAGTTATTTGGACTCTGTCAGGCCTGTGTGCTTCCTTCATAATAGGGTTGTTGTGTAAACAGCAAATACACAACAATGTGCAAATAGTGATTTTTCTGAAGTTTATAATTTGGCCAAATTTGAACAAATCTCTGGCCCCTAGGCAACTAGCTTAAGTTAGAGCAGCTTGCAGACTTAAAGCTGCTCTAACTACCACTAGGGGACTGTTCCTGCACAGGTTAGCCCTAGCGTCAGGGGAATGCTGCATACACACCCCCACCCTCCAGCTGCACTGAGCACCACTTGACATAGGATTTGCCTCCTAGGGCTAGACACTCAAGGAGTGTTGAACACTTGCAGCTCTCGCTGGTTTCAGCTGGTGTTGTGGATACTCAATGCTTCTGAAAATCAGGCCCACAGAAGTCAAAAACTGAGGCATCCTAAATTACAGCCCACGTTTGAAAATCTGGGCTATAATCTTCAGAAGAATCTTGGCTTTTGTCCCGTGCTTGTTTCACAAACATAATGTTCTGTTTCTGAACTTGCTGTTATATGAACAATTACAACAACCTAAAAACATATTCCTCATGGGATCACTGTATGGATTTACACACTTCACTGGAGTTAGGCTTTTTTTTCTTAACTGGATGTTAAACTTAGCAAAATGATGATTTGAGGAAGTGTAATCTAAGAACGTAACAGGAGTGTTTGGCAAGATTTTGGCTAATGGCCAGAGTGAATAGCTGTATAAACTCTCGCAGGTATTACTTTATAGTGTCCCGACTTCTGCAGTACTATGTGAAATGATTTTGTTTATAGCTCTTCTGAAGGACCTATACATGGTTTGCCCTCAATTTTCCAAAGCAGAAATACACGTACTAGAAATTCATTCAATTTTTCTAAAACCCCAATTATCCAAAAGTATTCCTTGTCTCCAGGATATCCAGATAACCAAGGTTACACTGCACTGGCAGTCAAGAAGTACATTTAGAACCCTAAGGGTTGCTTTAACTTATGCCCTGGCTGATGTATAGCCCTCATGGGTGGTGTGGCTGCCAGGGAATAACAGAAGCAAAGGAATGCCCCAAATGTGTTTCCTCACATCCTAGCACATCCTCTGCCCTAGATCCCTCTTGCAGGAGGGGAACAGAGGCCATGTTCACTGGGGATGTTTACTGATTGAGGCCTTGCAGCTGTTCTGCAGTCCCTTTGTCTTGTCCAAATCAGTGGAAAGAGACCAAATAGTCCATGTTAAAAATTTGGTGGGCCCAATTCTACTGCCATTCAAGTCAATGGAATTCTTTTGCAGTGACTTGAAAATACAAAATTAAAGCTAGTTAAGATCTATAAACAGCCCGTAGCATTCAGCAAAGTACTACTTAGTTTTAGGGAATTCACAAAACCTTTGAAGTTTTATATTTGTTAAGATGTTGCAGTTTCAGAACAGAAGGGAAGCAGAAGAGTTTCAGTGAGTTCAGTGAGTGCACGGTCAAAGTGACCCAAAATAGAAACTCACTAACATTTCTAATAGTGTAGTCTGTTATGAAAAGCCCTGCCTATTATGTATAAGGCTATGTCTGCACTGGAGATAGTTGTAATTTCCAGTTCTGGCAGAGCTAGGGTGCTAAAATAGATACGTCATCACAATGCCACGAGTGGCAGGACAGGCTGGCCACCCCAAATGAAGTTCTGTCTGAAGCCCTAAGGGTTGTGGTGGTACCTATTTGAATAGCTAACTCATCCTGCCTCTCATGCCACTGCGGCTATACTTCTATTTTTATCATGTTAACTTGATCAGAGTTAGAAAGTGTATGTCTACCCAAGCTGGAAATTACACCTCCAGTTCCAGTGTAGACATGCCCTAAGAGCAATGTGAAATGTAACAGCTATCAAAAATATTTTTTGGGAAAAAATTAAATGCATTTTATTTCTGCTTTTTTGTGTGTGACTACTCTGTACTGTAATTGATTTCCATATCAAATTCAAAGAATATTTCTTCCTCTGGTTATTTGTGTCTCTAGGGGAAACTATGCCTGGAAAGTTAGATTTAATTTGGTGCAGTATTGATTTATTAATCTCTCTGCACACTTTGTGTTTCTTCCCTGATGGTTTGAAAAGTTCAGCAAAAACATTTTTGTGTTCCCATGTGTTAGATCAAAAGAGAGTGATAAAATGCAGATGTATGCAATTTTGTTTTATTCCAGACCACATGAACCACTAGCAAACAGCACATAACTATTTGAAAATGTATGATTTGTAAGAAGCTTTAAAGACAATGTATACCAGATTGCACTATGCGTTTGGCCATTTTCCTCTCACTAAATGATATAGTGCTGAGCCCCTTCTCTCTACTTATACTGAGAATTATAGTGTACACTTGTACTGTCTCGGTGGTGGTGCAAGCAAAGAAGGAATAAGGTCAGAGCCCTGGAATTAGTCCTTTCATTTTCTTTCTTCAATACAGACCTAGTGTGACTTCATATTTTATTGAATGCTTCAAAAGAGTTTATTTTTTTACACTATATCTTCCTTTTTACAAAAAAGGCAATATATAAAAACACATACTTTTTTACTGTTCTTGGCAAAATCACAAGGGTCATCAATTGGATTATTTCCTTATAAGATAAAATGGGGACTTACCTATCAATTATTTGTTGTTGCTTTTTATTATTTCTTTCAAGCAGTATTTTAGATCAGATTTTCAAAAGTCAACTTAAATTTATACTTGCAAGTTTGCATGCACAGCTATTTGCAACTGAGCATTTGTGTCTGGAAATTGGCTTATAGAAAATGTCTGTGGTGGGGGGCAGAAAAGGGGAGAGAAGAAGAGGCCTGGGTGGCACTAGTTGTTAACCATCTGCCTCTGGAGTAATGGAGCAAGATTCTGCTGCCATTTATGCTAAAATAAATTGACTTCAATGGAGTTACTCTAGATTTCCACAGGTGTAAATGAGAGCAGAATTTTGCCCTCAGGACTGAACAACAGTTTCATACAAAATAAGTACAGTAACATACTTTTACTCTTCCTCCACTACTGATGCTGTATCACAGTACAGGATAAGCTGTAAGACTAGGAATTCATTTAAAAATGCTATTAAGGAAAACTGAAAAATTGAAAAATAAAATACCATTGTGCTTGAGCAAGTGTTAGAAACATAAGAAATTTTAACTTGGCCAACTGATAAAGACCTTTCCATACCTGAAATTGAGATGTGGATAAGATTAAAAAGTAAAGTAGGGGGACAAATCCTGCCCTCATTTACACTAGTGGAAATCCAGACTAACTCCAACAACTTCAGTGGAATTAGTCTGGATTTACATTAATGTAAATGGAAGTGTAACACACTGGTTAGAGGCATTATATGTCTCTCTCTTCCGTGGAGCATGTAGTCTGTTACCCCTCTCCACTACAGAGTCAGGCTCTTTAGCTCAAGTGGTAGAGACTCAGTTTTTAGCTTTGGTGGTCAGCTATGATGGCAGTCATCCCTAAAGCAGAATGTCGCATAGAGCTTTTAGTGGTTTCATAAAAGCTTAAATAGTATAACCTTCTCATACTCCTAAACCAAAACATATTTGAAACAAAGTTTAAAACAATCCCCAGAACAGAATGAGCAGAAGAGAATGACCTTGCCAGATGGGGAGGGCCAATGAAAAGGGGGCTCCATGATGACGTGGCAGATAGGCCACTAGACTTGAGACAGGCGATCTGGAGTTATTCACAGGTTCTTCCATTGTCTAACCCAGTGTAAGTCTCTTAACTTGTCTGCATTCCCCACCTCCTCTTCCCCTTCCCCGCATCTGTATTAATGGGAATAAGGATACCTACATATCTTTTTTAAGCACTCTGAGATTCATGTATGCAGAATGCTGGACTGTGAAAGTCCTAAGTACAGTGTGATGGGTTCGGTCACAGAGACCCCCTTGGGACTGTCACCTGACGTGCTGGAATTACCTCTGAGCCTGTTTTCTACTGCCAGCGTAGGACTCCAGAACCCTGCCTTGTTGAGCCAGTCACGCTAGTCTGCTGCAACACAAACCCAGGTCTGGTCCACGGCCCCAAAGCTGCAGACTTTAACCAAAAACTGCTCAGCAAATCACTTATTTCCAGCCCCCATACACCCAGTTACCAATGGGATCCAAACCCCAAATAAATCGGTTTTACTCTGTATATGTAAAGCTTACACAGGGTAAATTCATAAATTGTACGCCCTCTATAACACTGATAGAGAGATATGCACAGCTGTTTGCTCCCCCAGGTATTAATCACTTACTCTGGGTTAATTAATAAACAAAAGTGATTTTATTAAGTATAAAAATAGCATTTAAGTGGTTTCAAGTAATAACAGACAGAACAAAGTTACCAAGCAAAATAAAACAAAACATGCAAGTCTAAGCCTAATACATTAAGAAACTGAATACAGGTAAATCTCACCCTCAGAGATGTTCCAATAAGCTTCTTTCACAGACTAGACTCCTTCTTCATCTGGGCCCAATCCTTTCCCCTGGTATAGTTCTTGTTAGTTCCAGCAGGCAACTTAGGTGAAAAGCAGGGGATTTCACATGACTGGGACCCCCTTTGTTCTGTTCCACCCCCTTTTATATCTTTGGCATAAGGCGGGAATCTTTTGTCTCTCTGGATCCCCACCCCCCATCATATGGAGTGCAACGTAACATGTCCTGTGAGACCCCAAGCCTCCATTCTTCCTGGCCTGACTCACAGGAACATAGGAAGGCTTACAAGTAAACAAAGCCATTTACAAGCAATTGTCCTGGTCAATGGGAGCCATCAAGATTCTAAACCACCATTAATGGCCTACACTTTGCATAATTATAATAGTTACTTAATAATTAATTAATACATAATAATTACTTCAGAGTAATACTTCGTATTTCTAGCTTCAGATACAAGAATGATAGATTCATACAAATAGGATTAACACACTCAGTAGATTATAAGCTTTGTAATGATACCTTACAAGATACCTTTTGCATAAAGCATATTCCAGTGACATTATATTCACATTCCAAGCATATTTTCATAAATCATATGTAGTGCAGCGTCACATACAGTATTAATGATTTTTTTAAATTAAAAAATGTACTGCAACAGAAAGATAATGGGAGAGCTGGTTTGAAAACAGAATTTCTGTCCCTTGGGGAACTCTGACATCTGGAAATTTGTTTTTGTTCCAAATCAAGTCAAGACCTCAAAATATTTCATGGAATGGAAATTCCAAATTTTTGATTTGGAAACATCAGAATGACCTTATCAAAATGTTTTGTTTCAGTAATAATGAAACATGATAATATAAATTATACCACAAAGTCAATTGAAATGAAGTGAGTTACTTGGAATAAAACTAAAGAAGAAAGTCAAAACAAAAATTGTTTTGAAATGTGTACGTCAAAATAGACATGCACACTCTGCATACATTTCCCAGTCCCGAAGAAGAGCTCTTTGTAAGCTCTGAAGCTTGTCTCTCACTAAAAACAGTTGGTCCAATAAAAGATATTACCTCACCTACCTTGTCTCTTTAATGTTCTTACCAAACATTTAGATTTTGACAAAACAGCATTTTCCACTGGAAACTGTTCCATCAAAAAAACTTTAACCAGCCCTAGATAATGGGGTACTGTGTGTCAGAACAGAGGTGTATTTGCAGAGTTGAATGAGTCAGTGTGGAGGGCTTCAATCTGCATTATTCCTCCATCCAACCAATGCTCCCAGTTTTCACTCCATGAATACAAACATTACCAATTGTTTCTTATCTTAGTACCTGATACCTGCCAAAAGCTTTGGTTTTGAATTTCTCTCCCCCCTCCGCCAGGTATGACATACCCAGGGGACACTAACAGAGAGAGCTTAGTACAGCATTATCAGCAGTCTTGCTCAATTTCATTCTTTACAGAAGGCTTCACTCTAACTCTGACTGACGATTAGGATAGTTAATTTCTTTCAGAGAAACAAGTCATCATTGCTCCATGAAGCCAGCACAATGGTGCTCAATGTGTCAGCCAGCAGGATATGTTGAACAGCAGGGCAGTTCAACTCTCTCAGAGATCAAATGTGTCATCTCTTGTGACGCATACTTCCTGTGAAACCCACTGTATCTCAGAGTGTCTGGTAAGAAATCCTATGTGAACTCCACCAACACAGGAGTGGTGGTGCCAAACCAAAAAAAAAAAAAAAAAAAAGAGCCAAATGCTTGTCGCTTTGGGACAGTGAAAACATCTGTGGAGTATTTTGCTAATCCTAAACACTGCAAAGTCTGCAATTTTTCAATGGCTATTTTACTAGACAGCAGGGGTGGGGGGAGAGGAAATGTCCTCAATTCTTTAGGGAAGCTTTGGATAGCTATTTCTATTAATATTTTTGAGGAAGTCTTGAATCCTTCATTGACTAGGATCATATTCCCATAGCATGTTCCAACTTCTGCAAAAGCACTTTATGTAGGCTTGTCTGGCACTACATCCAAGAATGAAATAGCTCTATTGGCTAGAATACAATATGCTTGTCATGCAAAGTCTTTAATAGACTCCATATTGTCCAAATACATACATCACAGAAGGGTTAGAGGAAAACTGTAATCCCCCTCTCGTTGTCCCTCTTCACCTTTCAAGATATGAGATTGGTGTGGAAACAGTTTAAAATATAAAAGGCTACTTCCTTACCATATGTGTCAGTGAAATTCACATTAATTGTACAGCGGATGCTGTAATTTAGGTCAATTTCAAGCTGAGAAGAATGTTTCCTTTCCTCTGCTCTTCATATTCGAGGAGCACAGTGTTGACAACATCAAATTTAATCTTGTTAAAAATCCACATTTGCAATTATTTTAATCAAATACTGTGGACAGGTTTTCAAAGTGATCTCCAATTTGCAGGGCTTCATCTAAGACTCCTGTTGGTATCGAAATTTGTCACCCAAAAATTGAGGTAGCCAAACTCAGAGGCCATTTTGGAAAATTTGAACTCATGAGATTATTATGTTATCATACCTGGAAGGGGAAGGAGAGTTGATGGCAGCTGTCTGATCAACTGCATAGCCTCACATACAAATTAAACAAGAAAGACAACTTAATAGAGCCCGCCAGTATACCATATGAGAGAGCTCTGGGAGCATATAGACTCATAGACTCATAGACTTTAAGGTCAGAAGGGACCATTATGATCATCTAGTCTGACCTCCTGCACAATGCAGGCCACAGAATCTCACCCACCCACTCCTGGAATAATCCTCTCACCTATGTCTCAGCTATTGAAGTCCTCAAATCATGGTTTAAAGACTTCAAGATGCAGAGAATCCTCCGGTAAGTGACCCGTGCCCCATGCTGCAGAGGAAGGCAAAAAACCTCCAGGGCCTCTGCCAATCTACCCTGGAGGAAAATTCCTTCCCGACCCCAAATATGGCGATCAGCTGAACCCCGAGCATGTGGGCAAGACTCACCAGCCAGACACCCAGGAAAAAGTTCTCTGTAGTAACTTCTAACATCCCATCATTGACCATTGGTCCTATTTACCACTGATGGCAATTAATTGACCCTTGACTAAGATCATGTTATCCCATCAAACCATCCCCTCCATAAACGTATCTAGCTTAATCTTGAAGCCAGTTAGGTCTTTTGCCCCCACTGCTTCCCTTGGAAGGCTGTTCCAGAACTTCACTCCTCTGATGGTTAGAAACCTTCGTCTAATTTCAAGTCTAAACTTCCTGATGGCCAGTTTATATCCATTTGTTCTTGTGTCCACATTGGTACTGAGCTGAAATAATTCCTCTCCCTCCCTGGTATTTATCCCTCTGATATATTTAAAGAGAGCAATCATATCTCCCCTCAGCCTTCTTTTGGTTAGGGTAAACAAACCAAGCTCCTTGAGTCTCCTTTCATACGACAGGTTTTCCATTCCTCGGATCATCCTAGTGGCCCTTCTTTGTACCTGTTCCAGTTTGAATTCATCCTTCTTAAACATGGGAGACCAGAACTGCACACAGTATTCCAAATGAGGTCTTACCAATGCCTTGTATAACGGTACTAACACCTCCTTATCTCTACTAGAAATACCTCGCCTAATGCATCCCAAGACCGCATTAGCTTTTTTCACGGCCACATCACATTGGCGACTCATAGTCATCCTGTGATCAACCAGGACTCCGAGGTCCTTCTCCTCTTCCGTTACTTCCAACTGATGCGTCCCCAGCTTATAACTAAAATTCTTGTTATTAATCCCTAAATGCATAACCTTACACTTCTCACTATTAAATTTCATCCTATTACTATTACTCCAGTTTACAAGGTCATCCAGATCTTCCTGTAGGATATCCCGATCCTTTTCTGAATTGGCAATACCTCCCAACTTTGTGTCATCTGCAAACTTTATTAGCACACTCCCACTTTTGGTGCCGAGGTCAGTAATAAAAAGATTAAATAAAATTGGTCCCAAAACTGAACCTTGAGGAACTCCACTAGTAACCTCCCTCCAACCTGACAGTTCACCTTTCAGTATGACCCGCTGTAGTCTCCCCTTTAACCAGTTCCTTATCCACCTCTCAATTTTCATATTGATCCCCATCTTTTCCAATTTAACCGATAATTCCTCATGTGGTACTGTATCAAATGCCTTACTGAAATCGAGGTAGATTAGATCCACTGCGTTTCCTTTATCTAAAAAATCTGTTACTTTCTCAAAGAAGGAGATCAAGTTGGTTTGGCACGATCTACCTTTTGTAAAACCATGTTGTAATTTGTCCCAATTGCCATTGACCTCAAGGTCCTTAACTACTTTCTCCTTCAAAATTTTTTCCAAGACCTTGCATACTACAGATGTCAAACTAACAGGCCTGTAGTTACCCGGGTCACTTTTTTTCCCTTTCTTAAAAATAGGAACTATATTAGCTATTCTCCAGTCAAACGGTACAACCCCTGAGTTTAGAGATTCATTAAAAATTTTTGCTAATGGGCTTGCAATTTCATATGAGCAATTGCTGTACACTATGGGTATTGTTAGAGAGAAGAGGTCACATACATACACATATCTATTGATATATTCACCAACCACAAGTGTTACAATGGTCATCAACTTTCCATTATGACAACGTGTTGGCGGCTGAGAATCGTTTTTTTAGTTATGTGTCTGTTGATTCTGAGGTATGTTAGAGGCACCTTTAAAGAAAGAGAGGTAAGTAGTGTAAACTTCACAAATGAACATTATATTGCACATTTGGGTTTACAATTCCCTCGTAGTGTCCCCCCTTACACAATCACTTGCAATTACTATGACAGCTTAGAAAGCAATGAAAAAATGCTAGAACTTATCAAATATTAAATGAAGCATAATATTAACAACTGATAAAGAGATGTCATGTAATTTACCACAGTGCATCCTAATCACCAGGTCCTTTGTAATATCCAGGCAATTAATATATTAAAGAAGAGCTGTTTGTATTTCACGTTCCAGATTATGGATATCTGATTAAAGAAAATATTCATGAAAAGTGCTTACTATGCACCAGTAATCACGTTTGACATTCAAAAGTTGGCACTGAGACTTTACTGTTGTAATTAATGTGCCATAGACTATTCACCCCAGAGATATGTAAATCCACACAGTGCATGTATTATATACACCTTAATTCATATACATTTTATCTATTTATAATGATTAATGTATAACTTTTAAGGAATTCAGTCATTTTTAAGTTAGACATTGCTTTCTACTATCTTTTTTTTCTTTTTAACTGATTTAAATGTACAAATCATAAAGGGACAAATTCAAACCAGATACAACACTCACGGACGTTTCTGGGCTAAATTTAATAGCAATAGTGTAAGAGACACTCATTTTGCACACCCACAACACTAAGTTGCAAGTTACTACACTAAGGGTGAAAGGATAGGGGCAGATTCTGCTCTCAGCTTCCTAGGTGTAAATCCAGAGTCATTTTGCTGAAATCAGAGGAGTTTAGATTTTCCCCGTTGTACCCGAAGGGGATAATCTGGCCTATGTATATACATTTTCTGATTAGTTTACACCTGACCTGTCACACTACCACTTACGTCATCTCTGAATTTGCTCTTAAATGGCCAAATTCAGCTGTCATTGCAGCTCATTTAAAATCACTAGGCCGGCACTGGTGAAACAGTTTAATTTGGCTCTCTGTATTCTACTCTCACCTTCAAGTAGATTGCACTTTCACAAAGGGATTGTGTGTGGTAAATAAACCTTCACACCTTATGCTGTGGGTAGTAGTAATTTTCAAAATCCAGAGTACGGCAATATACGGTTATAACTGTGCATACCTCATCCCCTGCTACTTCATTGCCCACCCCTGCTCCTTCACTCTGTGAGAATGGTGATGGAGTAATTACACGTCCTTTTACTTTGCCATCAAATGTATTCTTATGACATTTCTCTCATACTGTGGGGATAGGGACATGAGAACAGTGAAACAATGGCTACTCTTACTGCACTGTGTGTCTGAATATCCCGTTGCAGGACTGGAATGCCTGAAAATAACTATTCTGTGAAAAGTTTGAATCAGAGTCTGGTCCAGATTTGGCCTGCCTTTTCAGACCAGGTTTTAATTGTCTGTCTGTCCCTAACTCCAGGCTAGTCATCTGTCCAACCATTTATTTCTGCATCCCTCTAGTTTTCTCAAGATCATATGTAATCTACCCTTGCATGCTGTGCAGTAGGATAGAGGGGAAGGTAGGAAAAGAGGGAGCACACAAGAAGCCGCCCTGTGTTTGTGCCTGCTCAGCAAAGAAAGATCACAATAGCAGACCATGTGAGCATAAGAGCAAATTGCCCAGAAAGGGCTGAGGAGGTGGTGGTGCTGTTGTTCTGTCCCATTTTGCATTGTCCCATGGAGCCTGACTAAAAGGAGCAATTTGCTCCATCCTTATGGATGATTCAGAGTGAAAACTCCCCCCCACCCCACAACCACAACCACCCTTCCCTCCCTCATGCACACTAAGCAGACCTAGGAGAGATTGTGCTTTCTCAGGGCATAGAATAATTTGGTGATATAGCAAAGTGGCCAGGGTTATGGTGGTGGTGTCAAGCATGATAGATAATTGGGTGTGAGGGAGAATAAAGAGGGTTTGGGAAGAAAGATGAGTGTGGGGTTTTTTTTTAGGTTATGTTAAGTTTAAGCTAATGGCAAGAAGTCAGAGGGAGGCTGAGATGTGGGATTAGATGGAGAGAGACAGAGTAGGAGTGAAAACGCATATTTATGAGTTTTTGGCATAGATAGTGTAGTTACAGCCATGTGAGCAGATGTAGTCATCCAAAGAGAGGTTGTAGAGAGAGCTCAGGCCTAAGCTCAGGACCCCATAGAAGACCTCCCCAAAACGATGCTAAAGAAATAGCCAGAAAGGTAAAAGGAGAACTAGGAAATACCAAGGAAGAAGAAGAGGTATGTTGTGTTCGATTGGAGAGATGGATGTGCAAGGACTACGGTACTGGGCCTCGTGATGAAGCTTCAGACTATCTCATTTAGATCTCAATCCCTCTGAACGTCCAGGATATGTACTGTTTCTGTAGTGTCTTGGTTTCCATTTATAGTTTCCTGAAAGAATTGTAGGTTTTGTTTAGAGGAAATACTGCATTAGTCTGTGTGAGTGGAATTTTTCAAAGCACTCAGTGGCAACTCAATTCTGCCTCAGTGGAGTCAGTAACAAAACTCTTTTTGACTTGAATGAGAGCAGTTGTGCAACAGAGTGATTTTGAAAATCCCTATACTTCTAGCTCATCATTTACCACAAGAGAATTGAAATACATCAAGTCACTAAACATTTCAAACACAACACTCTCATAGGTAAACTAATAAATAAAAGATCAGGGTTTGAACTCTGCCTGGGATGAATGACATGTTTGTATTAAATTAGCTACTCCCCAGTCATTGATTTCCTTAGTCTCCCTCACCGTTTGTTGATCTGTGATCTCTGAAGGCCTGATCCAAAGCCCATTGGAAAGACTCTGACTCATTTCAATGGGCTTTCGATCATGCCCTAAGTATACTAGTGTGATGCAAGCAGCTGGAAACATACATAAACTATTGCAAATTTTCAGGCTTTCCAAGTTTACACATCAAGGAATCAAGTGATTTATTTCAGAAATCCGCATAAACACTAAAATTTTACATTCTGTAGACACTTTGTAAACACAAAGCAATGTAACGGCTCTCTGGGTATAATAATTTACCAGAAAAGAAGTTAAAATGCAACCACAGCTTCCGCTGAATTGCATGATCAAAGAGTATTATGATTCCATTCTTAAGCACTTCCCATGCTTATGGGAAAAGACTCAATTAATGACTGAAAGCATATGTGTACTCTTTTTTGTCTAATTATGGTGGTACTGAAGCTTTTGTTTTGTTCTGAAAGCTTTTCCGTATACTTTTAATATTTTCATTTGTTCAATCCTTGCAAGATAATACTAAACTATTAATAAAGCTTTCATGCCCAGCTTGTATGCAGTGTATCTGCAGAACACTTTGCTGGCCAGGTGCTTATAGTTCCGAGCTTCTATGAAATTAGATTACACACCCAGGGTGACCAGACAGCAAATGTGAAAAATGGGGACAGGGGGTGGGGGTAATAGGAGTCTATATAGGAAAAAGATCCAAAAATCGGGACTGTCCCTATAAAATTGGGATATCTGGTCACCCTATACACACCACACTATATACCATGACTCCTGTTGACTTTGGTGTGAGTTGTGTACAAATCAAAAGGAGTATTGTGAAATTGTTCACATCACAAAGCATATAACACAGCCAGATTGACAACTGCCACTTAGGAGAGTGCCAGGAATAAAATAGCTGGGAAGCTGCATGTCAGCACTGAGATGCATAGGCAGAGCCTTGCAGAGGAATTAGGGTTTGATCCTGCTCCCATTGAAGTAAATGGCTAAATTCCCGTTGACTTCAGTGGGGCAGGATCAAGCCCCTAATGCCCGCTTATACTCACTCCTCCACTTTTTCCAAATTATTTAACAACTCAGAACTAAGTGAGGTCCTTAATTTGCCTATAAAACCTACAACTGTTAAAAAACAAACAAAGGGAATCTGCCTTTTTCTCAAAGCCACAGATACTACAAGGTGAACATTTCTTTTCTATAATTTACAAATGATATATACTCATCCAAATACCGGTCCTTTCATTTTTCTCTACTCTTCTGGTTTTTAAGTGCCTTCTCTAGGTATAAAATTGCAGTAGTTGTGTGGGTCAGATTATCCAGAATTCACCCCTTAAAGATTCTGTGAGCCCATTCCTCACCCCACAAAAAAGATCTGTCTCACAATGTTCTGCTTCATTGCTAACTATATGTCTCAGGTTGCTTGGCTTACTTGCAATTTTCATTCCAAAAGCCTGAGAAGATACAGTAACTATCTTACATCAACCCAGTGTCTCAGACTCATGCTTGCTTTCCTGTTTTCTAAATTTGTAAATCACTGTTTTCCCAGATAAAATATATACTGACTCCTTCTACAAACCAAAGCTGTCATTTTTCCAAAATCAAATTAAATGCTGTCTGAATTTCAATTATATGTTTTGTAAAACAAATAAAAAACCCAACAATAGCCACCTCCTTCATTGTGGCTGATTTAGCCTTAAATCTTCTTGTTTGGCTAGATTGTGATTCAGATTACATAGCCATACGAGATAGCAAGAACCACCCCACCTTACAACCTCCTACACAGCTACTCAGTCCTTGGGTCCAGGTGCCTAGGAATGAGCAGGGCTGCTCACCCTCTTATTCTCTTCCTAGAGCAGGCGGCCAGGGAATGAGTAGAGCCTTTTCCAAGTGCTTAAAGTTAATCACGTGCTTAAGAGTTTTGCTGAACTGAGGCCCCCAAAGTGCTTACAGCCACAGAACCCATTCCTGCAAATGGATCTATACAGACAGACCCCTGTGCCCACACAGATCCAAATGCAGGACTGGGGCCTACCTTTGATATATGACATAAGAAATTATGATCATAAATAGGTTCAGCAAGGCACAGTCATATCTGGGAGGTTCTATTCATATTTTTTTCTTTCTAGTAGCCTCTCTTCCCCACCACTTCTCATAAGTGAGATGGCAAAAATGAGGTTAATGCTCTATGGTGAATGCGTACTCTGCTACAGATGATATTTTTCCAGTTTTAAAAGGAACTCCTGGGAAAAGGTTTATATTGAAAAGTCATGCCCTATAAAGGTAGTGGAAAAAGCTTTTTTTTAAAATGGTATATAAGATTTAAAATCCTTAAGGGTTCTATCCTGTTGTCTTTATTCAGATAAATTTCCTATTGAAGTCAGCAGGAATTTTGCTTGAATAAGAAACGCAACATCCGTCCTTAGCAGAACATACATATACAGTTAAAATGATGGTGGAAGACTATAGCATCATGTTGAGTGCATCCATTCAAAGTCTTAAAAGCTAAAGTAACAGAAACACATTTCTGTTTGGAAATAGATTGACCAGTATTGACAACAGCTGGAACATAGTGATGCTGAACTTTTGGGTCATTTGGGCCTTTACCAGGACAATAATATAAAGACTTGTGCATCATCATTGATTTTAGGTTTAGGGGACTGTAGTCCACGAAAGCTTATGCTGAAATAAATTTGTTAGTCTCTAAGGTGCCACAAGTATTCCTTTCTTATTTTCTTTTTGCTGACACAGACTAACACGGCTACTACACTGAAACCTGACTAATGCATAGTGCACTTCAAAACAGCTAGCTGACAAGTCCTGAATATGAGGTTTTCTGTTTCCTATGTCAGTGTTAATGAAGGTATCACAAACATCAAACAATGCATCTGTGACATGGATAAAACCAAGCAAACCCTGTGGTCTTTGACTTTCTTGTATATTAGCACCACCCAGCAATTACAGTCAACATACAATGGTAATAATGACAATAAAAAATGTCCCCTGGCTTTGAAACAATAGGGAAATAAATTAAATGAATCATGAGGAACCTTTGTTGAAGAAGCTACTTTGCCATATAGAATTTGTTTTTCCAAGGATCTTCATAAATCTGATAAGGAAATCACTGAAAGAATTTTTGGAGCATTTATATAACAGCCCAGTGTGAGTTATTGTTGAACAAGTACATCCACGGATTATAAGATGCATCTAAAACACATGGCCCTTGGGTCACAGAATTAATTTATCTCACTTATTGTTATGCACTGCTTGAGCAATATGTACTGTATATTAAACAACAGAGGCTGGACTATATACAGACATAGCTAAGGACAGTAAAAGTACAAGTAGTTCTTTAACTTTTCACTGTCGACTAAAATGTTTTGGTCTTCTGAGTAAGTTTCATAGGCGTGGGAATGCTGGAGTTACACCAGGGAAGATTTTGACACTCTGACTCTATAAAGAAAATGTTTAGAAATTAAGATAATTGAACCAGCAATGCTGACTAAAGTCACCCAATGATGGTGGCAAGTAGGTATGGTCAAATTTAAAAATAAGCCAAAGAACCATATAAATTGCTGATGCTAGGTACTTTTCTACAAATTCCATTTCACAGGATAAATATTTTTTCTGTCAACCATTAGGTCCTGTTTTCTTTACCCAGATAAAATGATGCCCATCTCTCTTCTACATAGAGCCAATTTAGCATAACTTCTTCAATCATGGGAGGCTCATCAACCCAGCTGAGTGAGGCACAGCCTAACGAAGACTTCCCAGAAGCTACAATATACATGTTGCATATTATTTTTTATTTCATTGATTAATATATATATTTAAAGACAAATTGTGATTTGATTTCAATGTCACAACTCACTCTCTCCAGTAGCAAAATGCAATACTGGAAAATTTGAAGAATGTAGTGCTGCGTGAGGCTCAAAAGTTGGTATAGCTAATAGTGCCTCAAGAAGCAGCCTTGTAATCATGTCAATTAACTATGCGTGGGAATCACTTTTTAAAGGTGTTGCTATGGTAATCGCTGCTTGGTAGGGCCAGGGCAAGGTTGTAGCCGTTAAGCCTGGGCTGCAGGGGGTTTGCAGATGGGGCTTGCACCCTGTGTCTCCCCAGTTCCCTCCCCCATGGGGCATGCCCAGTGGCTATGTGCATGAGGAGCCATTGCTGAGTCCCGGGCCTGTCTCATGCTCCACCCTCTGCACCAGCCCACGTAGCAACCGTGGCTCCAGCTCCCGCATTCCTCGGCTGCTTCTTCACTATAAATAAGGTACGCTTTTAATAGCTATTAAATAATACATTGGGGTGGGGATAGCTATCTTGTGATTGTTGCCTCACCTGTCAAAAAAGCCACCACTGGTTCTGATAGCCCATCGGTAGCCACACAGGAAACAGACCTAATGGCTTAGCAGAGACACCAGGCCTGGATACTAAAAGGTATTTAGGTGTCTAACTCCCAGTCTTTTTTTTTTTTTTGAGGAACTAGGCGTGTGTGTGTGTGTGTGTGTGTGTGTGTGTGTGTGTGTGTGTGTGTGTGTGTGTGTGTGTGTGTGTGTGTGTGTGTGTGTGTGTGTGTGTGTGTGTGTGTGTGTGTGTGTGTGTGTCTCTGTGCAATACTACCACTGAAACACAAGCCAGAACTCTCATAGTTGAACGACAGTATTTTCAATGAGTCAAACATAAATCTTTTTCTGGTCAGTGAAATAGAAGCTAGGGTCAAATAGAACACTGAAAGCTGTTCTTTGCATATCTTAGAATAATATTATTTATCAGAAGACACCCAGAAATAGTAGAGGCTGCAAAGTACATGCACAGTTATTACACTGTATAATACAATATGAATTAATAGAATATTTGGCCTATTTTTATCCATGTCTGTTTTTCCAATCAGTGGTGGATCCAAGAACTAGTCTATTGTGCTTTTAGAAGGGATAATCCAACAACTTTTAAGGTTGCAGGTCTCCAGTGTTTCCTACTTCCAAAAAGAAATGTTAACACTTTTGTTGCAACAGTATATTTTCATTGATGGAAATAGTGTAGAACTAGTGTTTCCAGCTTCCCATTATCCTGTAGCTACCAACATCTTCATTTGTTACCATTGACATTTAGTCTATCTGTCTATTCATTAACTATGAGTCAGGGAAATCATAGGAATTTGGTGAGTAAGAGAGATATTTCTCACAGAGATCCAGTGGTCTGAATGTAAATCTGCCTCCCATTGATCTATAAATCCAGGACTAAGTACAGCCAATATTCTTACAGATATTTAGATTCAAAGCCAGGCAGTTAAACTTGTTATTTCTTTGCCTCCTCTTTGGACTGTCAGAGTCAAGAACAATAACAAGTTAACTGTGAGGTCTCCAGACTGGGAATAATAATTTAGTTTTCAGTTTGGTTCATTTTGGAAGAAATTATATATTATCAACTTATGAGGAAAGATTGAAATAACTCAATATGTATAGCTTGGCTAAATGACAGCTAAGAGGGATATGACAACTGCATACAAGAATAGTGTCTGAAGGGTGTAAACACCAAGAGGAATTGTTTAGGGTGGGGCATTACTAAAAGAAAAGGGATGAAAAAAGTCAGGAAAATATTACATTGAAAAACCTATTAGTGAGGCCTATTAGACCATGGTGAAAAACAATCTCAAGGGAAGGAATAGGAGCATCATTGTCTGAGTCATTTAAACCTGGAATGGAAACACACTGGAGAATAAGCTGTAAAGAACATTTCTAATATGGCCTTTGGGAGGTACACCAGAAATGACCTAATAGGTCCTTTTAATTTTTAAGATCTAAAATTCTATAACTACTTGCCACATATTCTCTTTATATTCCTCCCTCATACTTGAAAGAATCTCAGAGAGAAAAGATGATCTCAGTCAAGTGAGAAACACTTGGACGTAGCTATGAAGTGGGTTTGAAGGGCTTTGTAATATTTTGACACAGACTCCACCAACACTGGTCTGTCTTGCAATCATTTTCACTATAATCATCTGATTTTTTAAATTCCCATCTATTTTCTTTACATCAACATGGTGAACTTTTTTTATTCTGTGTTCGAGGCAGTTCGTATAATCTGTTAAGTCTAGGAAGAACCTTGAGAATTTGTAGGATGGGAGTTGCTATACACAAATTAATTATCAACATGGGGGACTCTGAATTTGCTTTTATAACTGATAATCAACATGTTCAATCTAATTAATGGACACTGGGAAACATAACTCTGTCTTCAATAGGAAGTTGTGGACTATTGTAGTTTTGATCGTCAAGACTGCACTACAGAAGTAAGTTATTAATTAAGAATAGTAACTCTAAAGACATGTAATAGTCTATTTACAATGTTTAATGCCTTTCCAGATTGCACAACCCATTTTGTTGTTATTTGTTTATTATTACATGTTAATTGATGTATTGGGTTATGTATTGAGTATTTTAATGTATTACCCACTGGTCTCACCTACTCTCCTAAAGGCTTTTAGTTTAAAATGATTTCTCATACAAATTGGTGGCAATTTTCCAATCCCATTGTAAAAAACATCTCTTTTTTTTTTCTGTTCAAATTAGCAAAAAACTTGGTGAATAACCTAGGAGAATAGTTGATGACCTGCAGTGAAAAGCATTTCAGGAAATACAGAAGCAATTGAATAATTGGCAAATGAAAACAAGACAATTCCATGAGGACACTTGCATACATTGACTGCAGAGGGAATGTGACCGTGCAGGTGCGACCCAAAAACCACTCTGTGCCAACTGGCAAGGGGATTACAAGAATATCCTGGTCCTAGTATGTACATTCAGGTTCACTGAACAATATCATCTTAAAAGGAAGCCCGGGTCACACTGTTCATTAATATCGTTGTGAAATGTATGTACAGATACTATGTAAGGAGTTATGTATACATACCAAAATGTGTTTTAAAGCCTGTGTAAAGACAGAGTCAACACACAGGTTTTCTTTTAGACAAAAGATGTTTATTCACCTGTCTCACTGTCAGTGTGTAAATTAAGCATTGTAAGGCAACACAATGGCTATCCATCTACATATGAAGTCACAAGGGGGCTTTGAAATCAACAGGGCAACAGCACACAGGAAAATAAGATGGGGTTATCCTGACTCAGAGGACAGACAATGAATTTTGGGGATTTAAGAAGGCAAAAAGACATCGCTTTATCCTACACCTAGAAGTAAACAGGCAGTATTTTTACACTTTTGAAAAAGGGATCTCAACCAGCCTTGGCTGAAACACTACAGAGGACATTTAAGGTGAAATAAACTTCTTTAGATAGGAGGTTAGCTTGATGGATTAAGTTTAGTCTCTTGAAAGCATATTATGATTTTGTTTCATACGTAATCCTTTTGTTTTCATTATCCCTAATTACTATCTCTTGAATCTTTGATAAACTTATTGTTGTGTTCACTATAAATATATCTCAGTGCTGTGGTATTAAGCTAGGTGCTGATCCTCAGCTAAATCATACAAGATGGTGTGTATGCTGTTCCCTTGGGGGCAACAGACCTGGTATTTCTCTGTGTGTTCAGTGGAGAAGGAACTGTCATTACAGGGGAATGCTTCAAAAGGGGTGGGAGACTGGGGTGCACCTATTATTAACCTGCAAGGCAAAGTAAGGACTAGCATAACCCAGGCAAAATTGTCTGGGTGGCTAACAGGCAGTGGTGTCATGGAGCTGACACCCAATCTTCCTCTCACGGGAGCCAGGGGATAATAAGATGGCTCACAATCCTGGCCACCCCAAGAACTGTCACAGGAGGCATGTGAAAAGTATTTTGAATTGTGAGGGGTTTTTAAAATTCTTTTTGTAATCTGTGTGCCACACACATAAAGAGTCCAGTGCTGTATTCTGATTCCTCATCATGCAGGCACAACCCCATTGAGATCAGTGGGAGTTTTGTTTGAAAAAGGCTTTAGGCTCTAAGAAGTTGTGCTGTTTGTTGGAGTGAACTTTTCTCAGACACAGGATAAGATCCAGCTGGCCTGGTAAATGATGATCTGGCCGTTTGGAATCTGTTGATTTGCTTAGGGAGGAGGTGGTATGGCTAAGCAGATTCATGAATGCCAACACATTTTACCCAATAGTGAACATTTAGTTCTTTTCTTTCCTCCCACTTAGGACCTGATATTTGAGGTGCTGAGCAGCTCTGGAAAGGTGCTGACCGGACAGCCCTAAATCTCCAGCACCGTCAGTGGATGTTGATGTTACTCCGCATCTTGCTAGTCTGAACTGTCAAAATAGCAAAATTAAATATTTCTTTTAAACAAATTGTCAGAAATGCTCATCAGAGTTTAGTGCTCATGAAAGGTGCTGGCTTGATGTCTCGGGACAGCAAAGTCCTCTGCCTAGTCACAGAGGAATGAGACAACTCACATGCTTACAGTTAAGCATGTGCTTAAGTGTCTTGCTGGATTAAAGTCAGCGTGCTCAGAATTTACAGGATTGAGCCCCTGGTGAACAAACTTGTTATGAGGTACAGTGGGTATGAAGAGAAAAAGTACCTAGACCACATTCAATGCTTTTCACATCTATGCTGTCCTTGTCAGAAGGATTGTTAAGAGTACATTATAATTTCTTAAGAGCAAAGTCATTCGACTTTTAATCATAGGAAAGCCACAATGGGACTCTTGGAGGAGTAAGATATTACTCAGTATGAGTAAAGGTGGCAGAATTTGGCCTTCTAGCATCAGACTGCGACACACAGAGTTATGAAAGTATCATACTGGGTCGGAGTCTGATCTCACCAAAGTTTTACCCTGAAATAACTATTGGCTGCAGTGGCTTTATGCCTCCTTTACATGAGTGTATTTGGGATGAGAATCAGGGCGATTGTATTTAGAATACAAAAATAGTTACTACTGTCATGACAATAGCTAAATAGAGGCTCCAAACGAAGCAGTAGCAGCACCCTGAACAAAGAAGAAAATTTCCTCTCATTCATCCCTAAAAATCCCGTGGTAACCTTTGCATTTGCTTTTCTGTGTTCTGGCTGTGCTTTTTAAAATACTTGCCTGTTGACTTTCTGCTTTGTCACATTTAATGTTACATTCACGTAAACTTCCATTCATTTTCTGCAAAATAATACTAATTACCTGCAAAATGCTAGGATCTTATTAAAATACCTATTGCACCAGCAGTTTTACCATAATATCATTCTTCATTTCAGTCACTATAATTACTCATCTGAGCAACTTTATTAAAAAGCTAAAACTTCAAAAGCTTTCCACTTCTACTATTCTTTTCATCCAAGGAGTTCTAAGGGTGCTTTACAAATCTTCATCTATTAAGCCTTACAACACACAAGGTACTGTTTTAAGTAAATGTAATTGTAATCATTTGGGGGAAACTGAGGAACAGAAAGTCAAAAGACACAGCAATAGTCACACAGGGTAAAATATGGAGGGCTTGAGTAATGCATAGGCTTTGCACCAGAGTGACTTTCACCTACCATGAGCAGAGCTGGGATTAGAACCTAGGAATCCTTGTTCCTTTCTCTAGCCACTAAACAACCCTCACAAATTCATCTTTGTGCAGACTAATTTCATTAAAGATGTTTGCAGGAAGGAAGTTTCATGAGACTGGGAAACATCTATTCCTGGGAGTCTGTAAGTGAGGGCCTGGGGATTTATGATTGATAAGGTAGGTAGGAATGTATTTAAACTCATAAACTGCTCTTAAAATGTAGACATACACATTATTTTTTTATTGATGCTGAGCATAGAGTAACACAAAAGAAATAGGTCAGAAGGAGTAAATCAAGATGCAATGCTCTTATGTAAACAGAATCAGAGGCAAAGGCTCAGCAGTGTGTAACGTGATTTCGTTTTGTAACTGGTTAACTTTTCTGTTAATTTTGTAAAGATAAAGCTAGAGAAGACTACAAATTCAAATAGTCCTTTATGTCACTCCTTCCCTCTAGGCACATTTGTATCATACAATAAGTGATCTAAACTACGTGCCAATGAACATGCATTATGGGCCTAACAAGAGTAACAATTCCAGGAGGGGCTGTGTTCAAGATTGTGCAACAGCAGCAGGATGTTATTCCACAAACTTGTTTCCCATTTCATATATACCACATGGAACTCGAGAAATTGCTGGGAGGGGTGAGTGAGTGAACAGGAGGCAGAGAGAGAAAATAAAGCAGTCCCAAATAAGGGTGTGAATGTTTGGAGTGTTTTTTTCTTTTTTATTAGATCAGTATTCAACACTTACTGTTTATTATTTTCTTTTTATTACTGAAACATGAAACTAAAAATCCATGGTACAAACTAAGCCCTGATTCTTCAATTGACTCCAGGGGGATGCAGCAGTCTGCACATGCGGAGTCAATTGTAAGGTCAGGGCACAAGAGGAAAAATGAAGCTAGCATTCAACTAGCAGCTGGTAAACAGTCTGACTTGTCACCTCATTAGACACAGATGGCTTTGCTAATGAACTAGTCAATTTCCAGGTATCTAACATCTTCTTGATTTTTTATTGAGACAATCTGAAATCTAGCAATTAGATCACCCCTAAAAAAATCATTTTCTGACATTTACTAGGAATATCATGTGCAGATGTCAATCAAAAAACCTCAAGCAAACCCTGTCCCCAGACCATGTATTTTGTTGTACCTCTATGTGTGCTCACTTAGAGGGGAAGAGTCAGGGCACAGAGGAATGTACATATAAGAATTTTTGTCCTAGCTTTTCAGAAAAACAACAACTCCTTTTTGTCTTTAGTACTGTCTCAGTAAATATTCTTAGCATTGCAGGAGCCACTGTAAATCAAAGATTAACACTTTCTGCATGAATATTTTACAGTCCACTAAGTGGGACCCTATTAAGAAATTAATGCAGCTTTATAACTCTTCCCCCACTTATAATTCCTTTCTGCCTTCGAGCAACGATGTGACACACTTGGGAAATATAAATTGCCAGAGACTGCAAACAGCGGATGTGTCTACACACTGAAATGTTAACTTTTATAGGCTGTAAAAACAGTTATTGCTCTTTTATGGAATGATAGTGTTCAAGACCTCAAGAAAGAATTAGCCTCATAAAACTAAATAAAGAAAATATTGCACAGAAGGAATAGGTCTTTTTATTAAAAAGCATGGATCTTTTCCCACAGGAAGTTAAGGTTTAAGAAACTGGTGCACAATAACCAGCAATGATTTCTGGTTCTATGTCCATTCTAACTGTATCTTCATCTGATTATTTACAAACATAGGTCCTATGCATAAGTCTTGGCAAAATGAGGACCATAAATTGGTGTGTCTTGTTTGGACCAAGGTAAGATTATACTCTATACAGTACCTTACAGCTTGGATGAACCACATAATGCTAAGTCTGCATTGCATTAAAAATGTAAAATAGAGTGTTTCAATTTTCTGTGGAAGAGTAAAAATAGATGGGTGGTACAGGAGGAGGTGTCGGACTGAAGAGATGCAAACATCAGGAACCAAAGCTGTGTTCTAGTTATTGAATGAGGAATAAGGTGGGATACATTCAGCAAATGAAGACTGTTCTGAGCAACTCTATACAGAATGGTTGCAGTGTCATTAAGAGAAAAACCAAGAACAAGAAATAAAGAAACATGTCCCCTCTATTGGAAATATAAAGGGGTCATTTAGTGAAAGAATATCAGAAGTGGGATCAGCACTTTCCTAATAAATTGCACAGGTCTGAAAGGAGGTGCTACTAACTCCTTATGAAAGGTACGAATTCTCATCCTACTGGAAGTATGTCATTTCAGCACGTGTCATTGAGTCTTCACCCCATCCTGAAGTAGTAGATAATGTTATTTAGCATATGACAAATATGAACAAAGGATAGCTGGTGAAACTGCCAACATTGTATTTGGAGGAAACTCCTCCAATAGGGCCCTAGCTTGCAAGTTGTTTAGAGCTGTTACAAGCTCCCATTATTTTCAGTGGGAGTTGTGAATGTGGTTTTCATAGAACTCAGCCCATAATAAATATTTTATTTTCAAGTGGAATAAGATTCCTGGGTTGCAATTACATTTCCCATCTCCAAATGTGTTCTGTTCAGCATATATCACATATCTATAAGGAGTGCTCCAATTCCTTACACTTTGTGGTCTGTGGCAGTTTCCGTTCCCAATATTAGCCAAGTTTTTGATGAAATGTTGATGAATGAATGTTTGCCTTCCACTTCGGGTTTTGATGGGTTTGTTCATCTTTGCCACTTGAGAGGCAATTCTTTTCGCACAATACTGATTTATTTTAAGGCTTCTACATGATGTACCAGATATCCACCATTGAAAGACAAGCCAAAATGATTGGCTCTGCTAAAGTGCTTTCCAGTGGTGTGTGTTTGCCCTAAAAAAGAACTTGAAGATTTATTAAAGAGAACTCATCTGGAATCGCTTTCTTTAAACCTTCCAAGAAGAGCCTATCATTGATATTTGTATACAAGCCTTTTCCTCACAGTTAATACTGACCTGGCTTATTGAATATAGTAAATATATTCCATGGATCCTTGTCAATGTTCAAAGGGTGAAATTCACTATAGTGTCTGGGCCAACACAAGGCTTATGAACAACTTGGGTGTTCAGCAATTTTTTTTCCACTTTGAACTCTATGCATGTAACACAGGGCTAATATAAAAGGAGGAAAGCACTATTCAGTGAAGATTATATTTGCTCCCTTTAATTGAGGTTGTGTGCTTATTTTTTGTTATGATATTTCGTAGTCTGGGGATACTGTTGCATCCAGGATGCTCTGATGCTGTTTAGATAGTCACATAACAGCAAAGCCCAGAATGGTTTTTTCATCTGTCTGGCCAGAAGTCTGTGACCATTTCACATGACCCATGCCGTATCACACTGAGATTAGATTACCGCAATGTGCTTTATATGAGATGACCCATTAAATCAACTCAGAACCTGAAGTTCATGCGCAATGAGGTGGTTCCCTGGTTAAGTGATGTATAAGCTCTGTCCTGACTCTCTGGACAGGGTGAATTTCACCCTAAGTAAACAAAAATACCTCAGTTGGATCAAATATGCCACAAATTAGCAAACAGCCACCGCCCATCTAGATTTAATCAAATTCTCAATTATTGCTTCTTGAGCCTCTGGATGCTACACTACAGTTTGTATCTAAAATGTCCTATGGATTCAGTGTGGGTCAGATCTATTAACTTTGACCATGCTCTCCTATTAAAATCTAATGTTTATATAGCTGACCACAGCGGCTTCAAATGAATGCATTCCCCTGAGGCCAATTGGAGCTGCTGACCAAAACAGAGGCAAAACAGATCTTCTTTGAATGTTTGAAAAAATCTCATCCTGCCTTTTCTGTTTCTTTATAGCCAACTATGCTTAAATATAATTTAAGATTGCGTCTTGCACAATCATCTCCAGCAATTTCACTGTGCAGACAAGCTTGTAAATTGAAGTTCCTTTTAAGGACCCAGGCCCAGATCCACAAAGGGACTTAGGTGTTGCAATGTTGCATGTCACAACAGCTAACTTTCAGGCACCTAGGAAATCACAGGAACAATACTGTGACTCACAAAGCCTGAGTTAGGTGCCTAGGTTCCTATACAGTGAATGGTGTCCTAGAATGAGATCTACAAAGCCAGCCTGCTAGGCAGGGAGCCACCTAAACTAGCCAATGGGAGATGTTGACAAGAGGGATGTGTGCTAAACCCCACCCTTCTTTCAGAGTTTGGTGTCTAGGTCCAAGCTATACGGAGATGCCTAGCTCTGCTTGTGATTCATGAACCTGGGGAAGATAGGTGTTCATCCGCCTAAATCACAGGCAGGGCCCAATCCAGTATGCGTGCTCAGAGGCTGCCTACGTCCACACAAAATGGTGCGGGGGGAGGAAGGAGGAAGAGGTCATCCCTTATATGGGGGCTCTGTCTCCAACCTCCCCCCTACAGGCTTCCCCTCTGTACCGGGCTGGTGACCCACCTAGAATGTGCCCAGGACTCACTGGTTAATACTTTAGCCAGTTATTAGGGTATGCACGTGGGATCTGGGAGACCCCTAGTTCAAGTCTTCTTTCTACCTGATGAGAAGAAGGGATTTGAACAGGGATCTGACCCTCTCAGGTGAGTGCCCTAACCCAGTTCCAAATAGTGCGTTGCAACCCACCAGTGAGACCCGGGCACATTCTAGGTGGGTCACCGCTCCGGTGCAGAGGGGAAGCCTGCAGGGGGGAGGTTGGAGATCCCCTATCCACATCCTGCAGTGATGGCTCCTGTCCTATGGGGCTTGGTCTAGCTCCTCACTCTGGTTGTGGCAATATGGAATGCAGGTTTGCAGCACTACTTGCTAAAATTTGTCCCAGCCATCCCTCCATCATAACAGAGCGGCCCAGTGCAGGGACCCAAGTCCAGTCCCAGGGGGCAGGGGCTGCCGCTGTGGGGTGAATGTGAGGCAGGCTCGTTCTCCAACCCTTTCCCCCCAGGGCCTCCCCTCTGCACTGGGCTGGGATTAAGGTTTGCAGTGCCAGGGTGGAGGGTGCTGCTGTGGGTGGTCAGTGCTCCCTTGGCAAGGCAAGGAGGAGAAGGATGCCGCCCTATTAATTTTGACCCGTCTGCTCTCAACTATGAATCTGGACCCTGGGTGAGTCATAAAAAAGAACAATACGCAGTTGGTGGGTTGCCTTACTAAAAGGTTTGGGATATTCTGATATTCTCCCTCAAGCTCTCCTATTGAAGTTGTTCCCCTGAAATTAAATAATTGAATAATTAAATGTTAATTGAGCCAGAGAAAGAGTAAGAATGACTCTATAGCCCAGTGGTTAGGACACTCACCTGAGAGAGCAGATCTCTGTTCAAATCTCTTCTCATCATGCATTAGGGACTTGAAATGGGTGACTCCCACATCCAGGGTGAGTACCTCAACCACTAGACTAAAGGTTATAAGGGAAGCCCTCCTCTTCCCCACTGTTTTGTGTGGAGGTAGGCGGCCTCTGAGCATACCTACCATAGCAGGCCCCACACATGACTTAGGCAGCTGAACGCTTCTCTTTTCCCTGGTTTGTGATTCCCTGTTGGGCTTAGTGGGAGATACACATCCAGACCTCTAGAAGGAGGCAGTATTGTGTGTGCCCAGAGGTAGAAATATAGGCGCCTAGTGAATTTTTACTGCAAAAACTTAGGCACAGCATAAGCTTGAGCACCTACATCATTAGGCAGTAGCTGAGTGGGAGTTTTGTAGATCTCAGTGGTGCCTAACAATGGAATTTAGGCACCTGAGCACCTTTGTGGTTCCTATTTCCATTGCCACTCCCAAAATCAGTCCTGTCCTTCCACATGTAGCTCTCAGAATGATAATTTTGCAGACCCCTGAAAGGATTTCTTGGACTACTGGCAATCCATAGGCTGTGAACTACAGCTGACTGGGCTGGGTTTTTTTTGGGGGGGGGGTGGGGGTTTGAACATTTTTCCAAGAACAAATGAATTTTCGATCCAAATGAAATTTTTTGGTAATTTGTTCAGTTTTAGAAAACTAAATTTTTTTTACTCAGTTTTTTTAAAACTGAAAATCCAAAACATTTATCCATCAAATTTAGAAGAAAAAAGGGCATTTTCCAAAATTTCCCACAGTCAACAATTTCCATTTTTTTGACCAGCTCTGCTTTCAACCATTGTATCTAATGTCTAATACAGAATTAATGTGTGAATTAAATGTTAATTTACTGTATAGAATATTCTAATCACAGAAACATTGACACGTAAGGCTGGAAGGAACCTCAATAGGTCACTGAGTCTAGTACCATCCCCGCCGCAGTGACGCAGAGATGGGTGCCTCCATCTGCTTGGGATGCTCAGCCACAAACCCTCTCCTGGAGCTACAGGTCAGCTGCTTAGATAACCCAGTCACCTAGCAACCGAAACCATCTCTCTCTGTCTCATGCTCGCCCTACGGGGTGAGGAATAGAATGTTTAGTTAAAGAACATCTTTGATTGATGGGAACCTAGCATCTTTCAGAGTCTTCATTACTAACTATGTGCAGGTATTACATGAGCTGTGAGACCATTTGAATGCAGCTTCCTGAATGCCACAGAAATGCAGTCAGACAGATTGTCTCCTTCTCTAGAGCTCTGCTTGGCTCAGGAGAGAGTGAGGGGATAGGGGCAGCATGTCAGGAATCCATAACCAGATCCAGACTCTGATGCTCGACAGCTAT
This sequence comes from Macrochelys suwanniensis, assembly GCA_033296515.1. Taxonomy (NCBI): domain Eukaryota; kingdom Metazoa; phylum Chordata; order Testudines; family Chelydridae; genus Macrochelys; species Macrochelys suwanniensis. The sequence continues at coordinate 49,140,670 of CM065780.1, forward strand.
AAATGACACCAGTAACCGGAGTTGTAATCCATTACAAGTCTCTTTAATCAGGCAGCTAAATAGTTATAACATGAACAAATATATTGCAAATACATTATTCAATGTACTTAAGTCACTGCAAATGGGGTACATGATTCTAAATGTGTATGTATATTTATAGGCATTTGAAAGTAGATTTCAATGGAGTTGTTTTATATTCTGCTTTCAATTATACATGTATGAAGTGTAGTAAACAGTCCTTTCCATGACTGTTTAGTCCAGGCCAGGATTTAGAAGAGCCTATGCGATGACAATTGGAACCATAGGCTGTCTTTAGTTAGCTTGGAAACTAGAGATACAGGGAAAATTACAAGGTCTTTCTTAAGACTTGTGGTTTCAATAAAGAATCCCTTTTATATTCCTTACAACTGAGTCCTCTCTCTTTTCTACCATGAGGAACAGACAATACAGCATGCAACCACATTTGAGCCATAGTCTATAGAGTCTACTCTATGGAGCTGTATTTTGTGGTTAAATTATACCAGTGTAACCCCATCAATGGCAGTAGTGTTGCACATATATAATGAAGTTCTTTTGGAGTACATTCTGTGAAACGCTATCCAGTTGAACTGGGGCTTAACGTGAATATCATTGTTAGTGAGAATAATCAGCAAAGTGACTAAAAGCTTTTTTCCACATTAAATTGTTTAATGTTAATTGAGTGTATTTATTTATTGACTTGACTCCAGTGCTGAGGCAAGAGTCTCTTAGACTGCTTTAAAACAGAACCATAAACCAAGACAGGCACCTATAATACAGAAACCCAAGACAGCGATCTACTGTAAAAAGTATCTATGGAGAAGTGAAATCCAGCGAGCTTCCCTATTTCCATGACATTGAGCTGTTATGGGCACAGCAGACAGTAGATGCAGCCACTAATTGCAACTAATTGCTTCTGTCTAGACACCATGTAAAGGTTAAACTATTGTCCTTGCTTCCAAGCTAGAGAAGACCTGTGTTCTCAACCAGCATTATTTTAGGATACCGTGTGGAAAGTCACCAGTGCAAAGTGTGTATAAAATACTACTACATCAGAATGGTAATGAGTTACACCAACTTTGCACTGCGGCAAAAGACTACACAAAGTGAGGAACTGTGGTGGGTCTAACAGCATTATTTTTTGCGTCATTAAATTCTTATGTGATTCTTTCTAGGATATATCATGAGCAAGTAATTTCCTAAATTATACATTCAATCAACTTGCTATGAATGATAAATGATCCCAAATAAGGCCCTTGGCAGATGAAAATCCTACAGAGAATGGTAGTGGAATAAACCATTTAGTAAAAAGGAGCTAAATTTGCCTTTTTTTAAACTGACACCAGCTTAGAGTAGAGGGTGTCAGTGTTTGTCATCCTAATATAATAAATCTCTCACTGATTTCTCTTTTAAGAAGAAAAAAATACAATATGAATTTTCCTAAGGGTGAGAGGATTGCAATATCTTTTATGGGAACAGGATATCATTGTTTTGAAGTCATAAAACTACAGCTACCCAGCCTAAATGCATCTTTCCTGTAGAGAGACAGGAGAGGAAAATGTAGCATTAGTAGACAGAACTCAGTGTCAAATTCTTTTATGCGGTGTTGTTGTAGCCATGTCGGTTCCAGGATATTAGAGAAACAAGGTGGGGAAGGTAATATTTTTTATTGGACCAACTCCTGTTGGTGAAAAAGTCAAGCTTGCGAGCTTGAAAGATATTACCTCACACACCTTGTCTCTGAAATTCTTTTGGCATTTTGATGCATGGTATCTCTTATCTGACTTCTAGTATGATTTAGTGCTTTTACTATTGTCAGGTCTCATTTTCTCCGTCTTGTACTGTGACTAAATCTAGGTGCAATTTTTCACATGTCTTTGCTCAAACAATCTAGGTTTGAAAGCACAGCTCATAATGGCACTTGCAAGGAGTAGTTACTTCCCTCTTGCTACTGGTCTTACCATTGTGAGTCTTGTAAATGAGGATGTATAACAGAGAGAGGCCCTGCAAGCTGTTAAAATACTGACAGATGGAAATTGTGGATAACTATGTAATGGCATGGAGGTGGGGAGAAAAATAGAAGATAGGAAAGAAAATCTGAAAAGCCATAAAGTTCATCTAAGAAGGGGCAAAGATATTGCATTCTACTTTACACAGAAGTAGCAAAATTGATTGACTTATGATATAATGTTTTATATCTGAATTAGTTGAAGAGTTAAAATCACTACCAGGGCCCAAGGTAGTCCTTAAAGTACAGGTATTTGAGACCTTTGTCTTTAAAAGGAGGTGACATTCTTGCAGGTCAGTAAATACCATCAAACTGCTGATGATTCCATTCTCCTACACAGTAGCCTTGATCAAAACCCAGCAAGAAGACACTGAGGCCTGGTGAACACTACAAAATTCTATAGTGTTTGGACACAGTTGTGAACAATTGATTTAGCTGACACAATGCCAAGCATTACTTAGCAGTCAGGTACGTTGAGTATCCAGTCAGCTAACTGTGATTAGAACCCTATTATATACGCCAGTAAAAGGTGAGCTGTAAGTGTAGAGCTTTATATTTCATGGCAACATCAAACAAAGTCAAGCTGATGGCAATCACTTGTACAAACTCCCTTCCACCACACTCCAAAGCATGCCGAGCAGCTTATTGCATGGCTTGTCTTGATTAGAAAATCTTATTGAGTTTGAACTCAGTTGAGAAACTTTGCCTGACATATTGGCCACTGCTAGAGACAGGATACTACACTGGATAGACCACTGGTCTGATCCAGTATGGAAATTTCTCTGTTTTCACTCTCTTCTCCTTTCATACATGCTCCATATGCCGTTTCTCTTTTTTGCTACAACTAGGACTGTGTGACTCATTCACAATGATCCCAAGACCCACTCTACTTTAGCCTGGAGTGCAGGGTTTCCTGTGTTTGCAAACCTTAGCTCATGCTCTCAAAAAGTTTATGAACCGTGGGCTGAAGTTCAAATTCACACAACCCCTCTACCCACAGCTGGCCTCCCTCCAGCTCCTACTAGACCCAAGATCCTACATTCTTATCTTTGATGTATCAGGGATTACAGGTGGCTGTCCTCTCCTACTATGATGCTGTTTACAGGAGTGGACTTGGTACAAAATCATGCCCTTCCTATCCTAAAACAATCTTTTGGGGGACAAGAAGAAAGGATTACTGGACTCCACTTTCTCAGCTACAGTGTCGTAGTACAGAAGCAGCAGCACCTACCTTCAGGACTGAGAGGGAGGAACCTTTCAGGCCTTCTTTATACACTATAAAGAAGCAAAAAGGGCACAGAACCAATTGTTAGTTGGTCATTTAATGAAGTCATTTGGTCATTTGCTGGTCTCCCTCTTCTGAAGAAAGATTTTGCTGTATTTCAATGAGGCTTTTTTTTTAATCAACCTTCCATTAATGAAGCTTGATGACCCTGTGCACTTGATGGAGCTTCACAACCTTGGTAAGTAGGGGACACCTGCATGCTCACTAAAAATGACACATATGGTTATGGGCTATCTGGGACTGAGAGCTGGCTCATAATCCCCACTGGAAGGTTGCTAAGGAATCCCCTGAGGTTTCCTAGCTACTGAGGTAGAAATAATATAGCATCCCTGTCTCTGTAGTCAGTTCCTGAGGCAGAGACAACAAGATGAGCCTATTTGCTGCTGTTTTCCTGCACTGTGATGGAGGGCACATCCTACTTCCAGAAGACCCTCATAGAAGAGAAGAAGTGGCTCATGCTTGATTGACAGTTAGCCTGGTAGGAAGAGGGAGTGGCCACCCAATGTCTCATGAAAGCTCTGGAGCATGGCAAAGGCCACTTGTCCCCAGGACCAGAATGAATAAGAGCTGGCTGTTAGGCACCCCATATACACATCAGATCTAAGGCTGGACTCTCCTGGGATGTGTTGGCAGATAGGGCAGCAGAGGACAGGTTAGAGTCAATTCATTGAACTTGAACTTCCAAGCAAATCTATGGGAGATGTTTTGATGCCATCCTTGTTGACAGAACTCCCAAGGTTTTGCTTGCAAACCCCAGGATTTGCACAGCTCATTGTAGCCATTAGCTAAAGCACTAAGGGTCAGAGTTTTACATGTTTGATTTATATTCATTAGCAATGTCATACACTTTAAGAATAACCCATCTGAGAGATGCTAACTTTTCCCTCTTCTGATGGTAACACCTTTTGAGAGTTTAGGTTGAGCTGACTTTCATTACTAAACCTGCTTTGCAAGATTTAATTCCTGAGCCATTTCAAATAGCACAAGGAATGAACCTGAATCTACTTAACTCATATCAAACTTTCATCGACTTCAGTGAGAGCTTTACCTGAGTCTTTACTCAGGTCCAGTGGCAGAAAATGTTGCCAGTAGTTGTAATTTGATTTGTTCTGTTCTGGGAGAGGGAGAGGCTATGATTTTATAAGATATGGTTTAAGTGTATTTTGTTGTTTTCAGTGCTGCAAAAAAATGGATGGAAACTGGACTTGCAGCATCAGATGCTTCTTTCGCTAAACTTGACACCATAAATTTCTTATTGTTAAATAAAAGTCTTGTAAGAAAGTAATCTTTATAATGGAAAAGTATCTTATGGTACTGTACAAACTATGGTCATGATCCTGCAAACACTTATACCCATGAATAATTGTGCATATGTGAGTAATCCCATTGAATGTATTGGGTCTAATCACTTGAATAAAATGACTCATGTGCGCATGTAAGTATTTCGAGAATCAAACCAAAACTGCTTCTAAACAATCAATCTAGCTAAGATTTAGCTACTGAGAAGAGTAGTTGTGTGTTTTGGCAAGTTTACTATTTGTCTGAGTTAGGGTTGTCAAGCGATTAAAAAAAATTAAAAATTTAAAAAATGAATCACGATTAATTGCACTGTTAAACAATAATAGAATACCATTTATTAAATTATTTTTGGGTTTTCTACATTTTCAAATATACTGATTTCAATTAGAACACAGAAAACAAAGTGTACAGTGCTCATTTTATATTTATTTTTATTACAACCTAATACAAGTACTGTCGTGCAATCTCTTTATAATGAAAGTAGAACTTACAAATGTAGAATTATGTACAAAAAATAACTGGATTCAAAAATAAAACAATGTAAAACTTTAGAACCTACAAATCCACTCAGTCCTACTTCAGCCGATCACTCAGGGCTGGTCTACACTATGAGGTTAGGTCGAATTTAGCCACATTAGGTCGAATTTAGCCGCGTTAGGTCAATTTTATAAGCAATGCAGCTACACAACCATTCCCATTCCGTCGACCTAAAGGGCTCTTAAAATCGACTGCTGTACTCCTCCCCGACGAGGGGAGTAGCACTAAAATCGACCTTCTTGGGTCGAATTTGGGGTAGTACAGATGCAGCATTGTGCAATTCGATGGTATTGGCCTCGGGGAGCTATCCCAGAGTCCTCCAATGTGACCGCTCTGGACAACACTTTCAACTCCGATGCACTAGCCAGGTACACAGGAAAAGCCCCGGGAACTTTTGAATTTCATTTCCTGTTTGGTCAGCGTGGTGAGCTCAGCAGCACAGGTGACCATGCAGTCCCAGAATCGCAAATGAGCTCCATCATGGACCAAACGTGAGACACTGGGTCTGATTGCTGTATGGGGAGAAGAATCTGTGCAGGCAGAACTCCGCTCAAAAAGAAGAAATGCTAAAATATGTGCCAAAATCGCACAGGGCATGGTGGAGAGAGGCTACACCAGTGACACACAGCAGTGATGCATGAAAGTTAAGGAGCTCAGGCAAGCCTACTACAAGACAAAGGAGGCAAACGGTCACTCTGGGTCAGAGCCCCATACATGCTACTTCTATGATCAGCTGCATGCCATTCTAGGGGGGTGGGAAGACTGTACCACTACCCCACCACTGTCCATGGACACCTGCAGGGTGGGAGTCTCACGCAACATGGAGGAGGATTTTTTGGATGAGGATGAGAAGGAGAAGAATGCACAGCAGGCACGCGGAGAATCCGTTCTCTCCAGCAGCCAGGACCTTTTCATCACACTGGAGCCAATACCTTCCCAAGGCGGGTTCCCGGACCCCGAAGGGGGAGAAGGCACCTCTGGTGAGTGCACATTTGTAACTACACTACAGGGGTTAAAAGCAATTGTGTTTAATGTTTGATTTGCCCTGAAGAATTGGGATGCATTTGCAGCCAGTACAGCTACTGGAAAAATCTATTAACGTGTCTGGGGATGGAGCGGGAATCCTCCAGCAACATCTCCATGAAGCTCTCCTGGAGGTACTCTGAAAGCCTTTGCAGAAGGTTTCTGGGGAGGGCTGCCTTATTTCGTCCTCCACGATAGGACACTTTACCATGCCAAGCTAGTAGCAAGTAGTCTGGAATCATTGCAGCACAAAGCATGGCAGTGAATGGAGAGTGATATCGTTCATGGTCACCGGATTGAAATAGGGGAATTTTTGTAAGGGAACAGTAAAAAGACCCCGTTCATGCTGGGTTGTTTGCGCTTGGCTAAAAGGGATCATCCCAGAGAATAGCCACCTGGTGGGGGAAGGGGCGTGCTGCCAAGATGGAGTCTGCTCTGCAGGCAGCTCTGGCCAAGAGAAAGCGCGTGCAGGCATGCAGCAGGGAAAGTCCCGTCCACCCGAGGGGCACCTGTTCCAAACCCCCCAGAATGAACACACACACCCACAGGAAAAGTACAATGGATATAAGAAAGGGAAATATTTATTTACAGAGGGATGAGAGAGGAAAAACAACAAGGGGAAATATAGGGGGAGCGGTAAAACAGGGTTGCATCCAATCCAACGCCCCATAGGCCCAGTGGTAGCTCAGGCTGAAAGGGCAGACACTGAGCAATGTGTCTGCACACGGAGTTCAGAAGTCCCGAGCAAAGTTCCAGTCCAGGGGTGAGTCTTGGGTGCTCCTGGTCGTCTTCGGCGCCAGTGAACTTTCCCCAACAAACCCCTCCAGTGCCCTCTTCTGCCGCTCTCTGCAAAGCCACACAGAGCGACAACCTCCCTACTTAACTAGCTAACAGCCTCCCTCCTTATTCCCAGTGCAGAGTCACAAGCCCCAGTACTCACAGCCCCATGCAGCTCTGGGCAGAAGTGATACAGATCCTGGGTCCATCTCCAGCCTGTCCTTCTCGAGCAATGTCTCCCTGGCACAGTGCTCCTCCTGGCTCCTGTCCTGGGGTGTCCCCGATCAGTCACCCTGTCCTTCTCGGCCTTCAGGCAGGTTCTCTCTGCTTCTCCTCCCAGGGCCTGCAGACTGCAGCCTTTCTTCTCTTTCCCCAGCTTCAGATCCACCTCCTGGAGTTTTCCTCCTTTTTTTTCACTGCTCCCCCTCCCCCGTTAAGAAAAAGATTTAAAGGGGCCATGCTCTCTAAACCCCAAAGGGGTTACATTAACATTTACTCTCCCTTTTTATCCCCCCTGCAGGTGCAAATGTTCCTATGCTCCCCGTATCAACTCCGTCCCTGAGGTTATTGCAGATTAGAAGGCCAAAAAACCACACTTGCGATGACATGTTTTCCAAGCTCATGCAGTCCTCCCGCACTGATAGGGCACAGCTGAATGCATGGAGGCATTTGGTGGCAGGGGCCAGGAAAGCATTCAGTGAGTGTGATCAGAACATGCAGGAGGAGATGCTGAGGCTAATGGGGGCGCAAACAGACATGATAAGGTGTCTGGTGGAGCTGCAGGAAAGGCAACTAGAGCACAGACCCCCCACTGCATCCATTGTATAACCGCCTGCCCTCCTCGCCAAGTTCCATATCCTCCTCACCCAGATGCCCAAGAATGTGGTGTGGGGGGAGGGGATGCTCCAGGCACCCAGCCACTCCACTCCAGAGGATGGCCCAAGCAACAGAAAGCTGTTATTCAAACAGCTTTGATTTGTAGTGTGGCTACAATAAGCAATGTGGCTTTGTCCTTCCCTCCTCCCCCACCCCACCTGGGCTACCTTGTCAGTGATCTCACTTTTTAAAAAATAAATAAAGAATGCATGGATTGAAAACAATAGGGACTTTATTTCCTTTGCCAGCTGTGGTTGAAGGGGGCAGGGGGACTGGCTTACAGGGAGGTAAATTCAACAAAGTTGGCGGTTTTGCATCAAGGAGAAACACACACAACTTTCACACCATAGTCTGGCCAGTCATGAAACTGTTTTTCAAAGCCTCTCTGATGCGTAGTGTGCTTAGCTGTTCTCTTCTAATCACCCTGGTGTTTGGCTGTTCAAAATTGGCTGTCAGGCGATTTGTCTCAACCTCCCACCCCACCATAAACGTCTCCCCCTTACTCTCACAGATATTATGGAGCACACAGCAAGCAGCAATATCAATGGGAATATTGGTTGCGCTGAGGTCTAACCTAGTCAGCAAACAGCGCCAGCGGGCTTTGAAACATCCAAAGGCACATTCTGTCCAAAGGCACATTCAGTCTGCCGGTACTGTGTGCTGTCTGATTGGTGCTAAGATACGGGATGTGAACCCAAGGCTGAAAAGGATCCTAACCGGAGCGGGAAAGAATCCACTGATTATCCTTCATGTGGGAATGAATGATACGGCTAGATTGTCACTGGAACGTATCCAGGGAGACTATGCCAGGCTGGGGAAGACGCTTAAGGAAATCGAGGCTCAGGTAATCTTCAGTGGGATTCTGCCTTTCCCTAGAGAAGGGCAACAAAGGTGTGACAAGATTATGATGATCAATAGAGGGCTCAGGCAGTAGTGCTATAAGGAGGGCTTTGGGATGTATGGCCACTGGGAGGCATTCATGGACAGAGGACTGTTCTCTCGGGATGGACTTCACCTGGGTAGGGAGGGAAATAGACTTCTAGGATGAAGGCTGGCACAACTGATTAAGAGAGCTTTAAACTAGGTATTTGGGGGAGATTGTTGGGAGATGTCCAGGTAATCTCCACACCGGATTTTAACATTGAGAGAGAAGAAAACGAAGTAAGAAAGGATACAGCCATGGGTAGGAGAATGGACATAAGGAGGAAGGGTAGTGTAGATACCAGTCTAATAGGTGATACTACTGGCAGTAGAATGTCCATGCCTAATCGGGTAAAGAATGTGAGTGAGGCCAAACAACAAAAATTAAGATGTTTGTATACTAATGCGAGGAGCCTAGGTAACAAAATGGAGGCACTAGAGCTACTGGTGCAGGAATTGAAACCAGATATTGTAGGGATAACAGAAACATGGTGGAATAGTAGTCATGACTGGAGTACAGGTATTGAAGGGTATGTGCTGTTTAGGAAAGACAGAAATAAAGGTAAAGGTGGTGGAGTAGCATTGTATATCAATGATGAGGTGGACTGTAAAGAAATAAGAAGTGATGGAATGGATAAGACAGAGTCTGTCTGGGCAAAAATTACATTGGGGAAGAAAGCTACTAGAGCCTCCCCGGGATAGTGCTTGGGGTGTTCTATAGACCACCGGGATCTAGTGAGGACCTCATAGAAGAAATGGTTGTAGGGGACAACCTTGGTTCAAGCGATCATGAGCTAATTCAGTTCAAACTGAATGGAAATATAAACAAAAATAAATCTGTGACTGGGGTTTTTGATTTCAAAAGGGCTAACTTAAAAAAATTAAGGAAATTAGTTAGGGAAGTGGATTTGACTGAAGAACTTGTGGATCTAAAGGTGGAGGAGGCCTGGAATTCCTTCAAGTCAAAATTGCAGAAACTATCAGAAGATTGCATCCCAAGAAAGGGGAAAAAATTCATAGGCAGGAGTTGTAGACCAAGCTAGATGAGCAAGCATCTCAGAGAGGTGATTAAGAAAAAGCAGAAAGCATACAAGGAATAGTAGATGGGAAGGATCAGCAAGGTAAGCTACCTTATTGAGGTCAGAACATGTAGGGATAAAGTGAGAAAGGCTAAAAGCCATGTAGAGTTGGACCTTGCAAAGGGAATTAAAACCAATAGTTAAAGGTTCTATAGCCATATAAATAGGAAGAAAACAAAGAAAGAAGAAGTGGGACCGCTAAACACTGAGGATGGAGTGGAGGTTAAGGATAATCTAGGCATGGCCCAATATCTAAACAAATACTTTGCCTCATTCTTTAATGAGACTAATGAGGGGCTTAGGGATAATGGTAAGATGACAAATGGGAATGAGGATATGGAAGTAGATATTACCACATCCGAGGTAGAAGCCAAACTCGAACAACTTAATGGGACTAAATTGGAGGGTCCAGATAATCTTCATCCAAGAATATTAAAGGAACTGGCACATGAAATTGCAAGCCCATTAGTAAGAATTTTCAATGAATCTGTAAACTCAGGTTGTACCATATGACTAGAGAATTGCTAACATAGTTCCTATTTTTAAGAAAGGGGAAAAATGTGATCTGGGTAACTACAGGCCTGTAAGTTTGACATCTGTAGTATGCAAGGTCTTGGAACAATTTTTGAAGGAGAAAGTAGTTAAGGACATTGAGGTCAATGGTAATTGGGACAAAATACAACATGGCTTTACAAAAGGTAGATCGTGCCAAACCAACCTGCTCTCCTTCTTTGAGAAGGTAACAGATTTTTTAAACAAAGGAAATGCAGTGGACCTAATTTACCTCGATTTCAGTAAGGCATTTGATACAGTACAACATGGGGAATTATTAGTTAAATTGGAGAAGATGGGAATCAATATGATAATTGAGAGGTGGATAAGGAACTGGCTAAAGGGGAGACTACAGCGGTTCATACTGAAAGGTGAACTGTCAGGCTGGAGGGAGGTTACTAGTGGAGTTCCTCAGGGATCGGTTTGGGGACCAATCTTATTTAATCTTTTTATTAATGACCTCGGCACAAAAAGTGGGAATGTGCTAATAAAGTTTGCCGATGACACAAAGCTGGGAGGTATTGCCAATACAGAGAAGGACCGGGATATCATACAGGAAGATCTGGACGACCTTGTAAACTGGAGTAATAGTAATAGGATGAAATTTAATAGTGAAAAGTGAAAGGTCATGCATTTAGGGATTAATAACAAGAATTTTAGTTATAAGCTGGGGATGCATCAGTTGGAAGTAACAGAGGAGGAGGAGGACCTCAGAGTACTGGTTGACCACAGGATGACTATGAGCCGCCAATGTGATATGGCCGTGAAAAAAGCTAATGCGGTCTTGGGATGCATCAAGCCGGGTATTTCCAGTAGAGATAAGGAGGTGTTAGTACCGTTATACAAGGCACTGGTGAGACCTCATCTGGAATACTGTGTGCAGTTCTGGTCTCCCATGTTCAAGAAGGATGAATTCAAACTGGAACAGGTTTGAGAAGGGCTACTAGGATGAACCGAGGAATGGAAAACCTGTCTTATGAAAGGAGACTCAAGGAGCTTGGCTTGTTTAGCCTAACCAAAGGAAGGCTGAGGGGAGATATGATTGCTCTCTATAAATATATCAGAGGGATAAATACCAGGGAGGGAGAGGAATTATTTAAGCTCAGTACCAATGTAGACACAAGAACAAGTGGCTATAAACTGGCCATTGGGAAGTCTAGGCTTGAAATTAGACAAAGGTTTCTAACCATCAGAGGAGTGAAGTTCTGGAACAGCCTTCCAAGGGAAGCAGTGGGGGCAAAAGACATATCTAGCTTCAAGACTAAGCTTGATAAGTTTATGGAGGAGATAGTATGATGGACAATTAATTGATATTTGACTATCAGCGGTAAATATGCCCAATGGCCTGTGATGGGATGTTAGATGGGGTGGGATCTGTGTTAGTACAGAGAATTCTTTCCTGGGTGTCTGGCTGGTGAGTCTTGCCCACATGCTCAGGGTTTAGCTGATCACCATATTTGGGGTCGGGAAGGAATTTTCCTCCAGGGCAGATTGGCAGAGGCCCTGGGTTTTTTTTCCCTTCCTCTGCAGCATGGGGCGTGGGTCACTTACTGGAGGATTCTCTGCACTTTGATGTCATTAAACCATGATGTGAGGACTTCAATAGCTCAGACATAGGTTAGGGGTTTATTACAGGAATGGGTGGGTGAGATTCTGTGGCCTGTGTTGTGTAGGAGGTCAGACTAGATGATCATAATGGTCCCTTCTGACCTTAAAGTCTGTGAGTCTATAAGCTGCTGTAAGTTACTCCTTTACAGTTTTTTCCCGATTGTCTGCCATATTGAACAGCATGGTCAGTCAGGAGGAAAGGGGGTAGCAAGGAGAAGAGGGACACATGTAATTATGCTGCCTCCACCTAAAACTTAAGTGAGAGCTGAGATTAGAGGTTAAAACCCAGTCACACATTTCATAATATCCTTTATAATCATAACAATAATGGCTGCACCCAGTTTACCTGGGTGAGATGCTTTGACCTCCTCTCATTCTTCTATGTGTGGTTCCTCCACCTCGTTGTGCTCCCTGGGGTCCTGGAAGCATTTCACCAAAGGGATCCTGTGATGATGTGGGGCAAAGGTCCTCTCCGCCTAGCCAATCACAGCTGAGTGGGTGGGCTGCAAGTCCTCACAGACATCCAAGCTCTGAATCCACCCTCAGCCTGCCTCCACAGATTGTTCCAGGCTGAAACTGGGATCCAGGCTTGAAGTGCTGTTAAGCATATGGTCCAGCTCTCTGTAAAACAGACAGATCTTTTGGGGCAGGATCAGACTTTGAATTGTTATTCTTAGCCCTCCAATGGCTTACCTTGAGGCACTTTATAGCTTCACCTGCACTGTTGTCCAGTCTGGTTGATCCCAGGATCGGTCTGCAGTATCATTATAGTACTGGACATTCTTTCTCTGGGTCCCAAAGTCATAGGTTTAGCTCACTTCAGCCAAAAAGGTTTTCCAAGGCTTTGGTATCAGCCTTCAGCCCAGTGGCTCTATACTGACATATGGGCTTCTAGCCAGACATGTGTCTCATGGCTCTATTGGAGACCAGAGATAAGTAAAACTGAAGGTTCTGCAAGCAGTGTGGGACCAAGGACTCTGAGAAGAAGCATATGAAGGTAAGCAACTTCCAGTTAAGGGACAGAGCACAGGTAGATGGCAAGATAGGACACAGAACAGGGTGCTTGGGTGCTTGTGGGAAGGGACTGGAGGACCGTCATCCATCAGTTATTGTGATTGGTTGTGGCTGTGTTTTCACTGCAGACATCTTGAGCTAGCAATAAGTGAGACAAGCTAATTCATGGTCTGTCTTCCACCTCACACGTCTCAGCTGCCTTGTGGTGTGGCACAACTATAGCTTGACTGAGGTGGATTCATGGCTAATAGTGGAGCATGTTAAAAAGAAAATTCATGGTGCACAATGAATTAAATCTCTGGTGAAAACAAAACAAGAGCGAGAGAGTAAGGTGATCCACACTAGCCTTTACAAACATGTTAAGTACTTCAATTGAAATGATCAACAATTAACTCACAGTACAAAAGTCTAGTGTAGACATATCTATTCAGAGAAAGCAGTAAATCAAAAAGCAGCATTCCCAACCCCAAGCATTCAAAACTCATGAGTTAGGCCCTAAATAGTCATGAGACTGACTTAAAAATCATGAGATTTTCAAAAATATAATACTTTCTGGGTTCTTGTTATTTACCTTCTGGTTTTTGAACCTTTCACATACAATTAGGTGGTGTTTTCAAACTTTCTTCTGCAACTATGAGGGCTAAAATGTCCTTTAAAAAAAAATAAAAGCTGAGATTCCATGTCGTCAGGAGCTAAGGCTTTACAAAAAACACCAAATATTGTGAGACTCACAATCAAAATTACAAGAGTTAGCAACACAGAAGATCTCCACATGTTTATGCCTTATATGGAGTATGATAAGGGAGGTTCAGAGAAAAGAAGAACTAATCTCATTGTGCAGGCAAATATCCATAGAGCTACCATTGAGCATGAAACCAGGCTGTTTATAATAATAATAATAATAATGAATAATAAAAATAATAATTGCCTAATATTTTAAGGAATGTGAATAAACTATATATGCTTTTAACTCCTGGCTCAAGTTGTGTTCTGGGTTTTAGCAACTACTGTAGCTAAGTTATGAAGGCTTGAAACCAAGGAATTTTATCATGCTTCTGGCCAAGTGTTAAAGTCTGAACACAAAAGAAAACTACGCATAACATTTGAACTATTGTGTAACAATGAAATGAGGCATAAGGTTTGTTGTGCCCTGCGTAGTTATAAAATGACTGGCATTCTGGTCATTTGTGGTTCAATGTAATGGGGGTCTGGTTTGGCAGCTTCAGTCAATCCAACTCCCATCTAAATTTCCCATGTTTTTATATTTTAACGACGTCCAAGTCTCCCAGGCACACAGGGAGCAGCAAACCTGGTGGTCCGAGTTTTCTGTTTTCTTTTAAAAGTAGAGGTCTGCTATTGTATTTCCAACCCTCCCCTCTTTTTTCTGTAGTTTCTAATCCTGATTAGCTCAACTGATGATCCCTTTGAATCCTCCTCCACTAGAACTCCTAGTGTCAGGAATCCAACGCGTTGGTATTAAAGTTTGTAATAAAGTTGTGATTGGGTGCATGTTAGTAAAGTTTGTTTTGTATAGATTTTATCTAACACAAAGCAACTGAATGGAATTTTCTGCCACTTTTGGCCATACAGACATGTTTTGTTTGAGGTCTGCTTATTACCGGCTTTAAACTAGGGCTCGTGATTTTCTACATAAAATCAAATTATTGGTCACACATAATTCAGCTCCTTTTCAGAAAATGTTTAAAGCTCCATTCTGAGCTCTATTGATTTAGAAAAACATTCCAGCATTGTAGATTTTAAGCCAAAAAAGGTGCTGTTGGGATAGTACATTGTTCTCCATTTTAATCCTTTTTGTAGCTATGTTCTAGAGAAGTTATACTTTAAGACACATTTCACACAGCATAGATAACATGTTCCCTTTTTGCACATCTCGTTAGTTCCTGTATGTGGTGTAAACCAAGTTCCTTGTTGGATATGTCTGTCAATATTATCGTGCAGTCACCCACAGTGGGGATTTCAGAGGCTTTGTAATATCTTACTACAGTCAGTGTTAGCATTTAGGAGAATATCCTGTATTTTGGGATTGGTCCACACAGAATGATGTCCTATCTCTTCCTCGAGTTCTGATGCTGCTTTGAATTTCCACAGTCACAAGCCCAGTGCTATTACACAATCCCTTGTTAGATACTTTCACTTGCATTAAAGAGTCTGCATTCACCTGACATATTCCCTTGGGAATTAGTCATTCAGCTTTTATGGCAATGGGACTGTAAAAAAGCCTTAGATAGAGACACACAATTATTGGAGGTGCTCTGTGGAGCAATTTCCATTTAATCAACTTTAATTTATCTGACTTTCAAACTCATTATCCATCCAGATCCTTTCCTCATTTTTCTCCATTAATATTTATCTCTATCTTTCTCTCAATTTTGGTGACCAGATTCTGCCCTCAGTTACACCAATGCAAGTCCATTGGCTTCTATATCAATATAAAGGGAAATCCAATTTCATTGGTGTTGCATTGGTGCAACCTAGATGAGAATTTAAGTCCCACCATCCCGCTATTTATTTGTATGTATATATAACACATTAATCACTGAGGACTCAGATGCATATATAAGAAATCATTAGCAGACATATTTCAGGCCATCCTGAAAAGTTTAGAGTCACACAAGTCCATAAATGAGGAGCCACACATATTTTAGTTGACCATAGTTTACGTCATCCCACAGGCTTCTTTATGATTCAAGTCTGCTTCTGATCTGCAATTTCAGTGAAAAGGCAGTTTTCCCAATGACAGATGGCAGAGTGAGCTACTGTACTACAAGATCATTTGAAAGAAAATTTTACTCTTTTTAAATTATTGTCTGCTCAGCCAAAACTTCATCATGCACTTCAATGTTTGCTTTCAATTATTTCTTTTCCATAAACAAGAGAGGCTGACCCAAAAGCCACGTCCTAGAGATGATGATTGGCCACCAGTCAAGGTTGAGCAGTGCAGGAAGAGGAGGAAGAAGCAGCATGAAGGCAAATGGAAGGATTTCTAACCTGTGCAGCCCTCTTTGGAAAGGGTCCCTGTATATCTCAAAGTTCACTTCTCTGTCTACAACTTACCTTAACAGGTGAATTTGCTGAGGATTCTGAAACTGAGATGATGAAGCTCTCAGGGAGAAGGCAGGGTTTCCTCAGCAGAGGATGCTTCACTATGGAATTCCCTTCCTCACAAATATTGGGATGATCTGAATCTCACCACCTTCAGAGCTACAGGCGGACCCTGTGACAGGGTGAAGGAGTGAACAACGGGTTAACTCAAACTGAGGTTCCCCTTCCCTTTGCATGGTGTTCAGGGGAAGGGCTATAAGAATGGCTGCTTGGGAGCTATGGGGGAAGGAGGAGAATTGCCTTTGGGAAGGCAAGAGGGGCTCCTGTTGTGCTGAACTCTGCCCTAGTTAAAATCTTCAATTGTCCCAGCGGGGGGAAGGATGACAGGAAGTCTTTTAATCATATACGCATGTGATGTAAAATTATTGTTGTTGAAAGAAAGCCCAGCATGGGGTCCAAGAATAGCATCAGCCAAGGTTGTCTGAACTGTTCATTAGGGAGTTCGACTTGCAACACTTTGCTGTGGCCCATTTGGCAAACCAAAAGCCCTTCTGAGCAGACAGGCTTGGTTTAAAAAAAAAAGTTACCTCCCACAGACTGACCACTGGAAAATAAGAGCAACCTTGCCCAGCATTTCCCCCATGCTAGTTCTGAAAGTGACTAATTGAGCCTTTCCTGTAAGCGGGGTCTGTGTTCATCCAGCAACTGAACTGCAAGCATTAGAGACAGAAGCTGCATTTTCCTCTAGTCTTTTCTCTCGCCCCCTTTGTCTGCATTTGTCTTCTTTTGTTTTAAGATGAAACAGAACAAACAAAAGCCTTAATCACCAGGGGCTGGGACTGTTTGTGTTTGTTCTGTGCCTAGTACAGCAGGCCCCTGAATTTGCTTTGGGTCTCTAGTCACTATTGCAATATAAATATTAAACAGTAAGAATAAAATCTGAAAGCCAAAAGCAACCACATAAAATGGACCCTCTCTTTTTCCCAACATAGAGATTTAATATCCTCTGAGAGATTGTTTAGCAGATTTTCCAGCTGAAAGACTATAGAAGTACAAAGAGAGGAAGTAAGGGAAATGGTTAAACCTCTGATTTACTTGATTTTTTCATTTTGAACTGCTTTAAGTGTGTACTTGTTATTTTCTCTGTATGTGAGTTGAATGAATGTTGAAGAGCTTTTGTTAGCCGGTGTACAACAAGAATATCCAAGTCCCTCGCAACCAAACCCTTAACCCAAAATACTATTAATGTTGTGACCGTACAAAAGTAACATCCCAAAGACCTACCCAATTCTCACAACAGTCCACATCCAGGGTCAGATGACTGGCTTGTGCTAAAAGCTTGAGTGTTTTTCTATTTACTTTCTGATTATGTAAAAATATTTTATTTTATTGCTATAAACATTAACTCTTGAAGACAAAGATCCTATTGAAAACCTCTTTGTTTGATTGGTTTTTATTTCTGTTTTTGTTTGTTTGCTAAGTCAT
Organism: Macrochelys suwanniensis; assembly: GCA_033296515.1. Taxonomy (NCBI): domain Eukaryota; kingdom Metazoa; phylum Chordata; order Testudines; family Chelydridae; genus Macrochelys; species Macrochelys suwanniensis. The sequence continues at coordinate 49,158,215 of CM065780.1, forward strand.
TCCATCAGTTTACAGACCCATCCCAGTCAACCTGTGGAACTCCTTGCCTGAGGAGGCTCTGAACACTAGAACTATAACAGGGTTTAAAAGAGAACTGGATAAATTCATGAAGATGAAGTCCATTAATGGCTATTAACCAGGATGGGTAATGAATGGTGTCCTTAGCCTCTGTTTGTCAGAGGGGGGTGACGGATGGCAGGAGAGAGATCACTTGATCATTACCTGTTAGGTCCACTCACTCCGGGGCACCTGGCATTGGCCACTGTCGGTGGACAGGATACTGGGCTGGATGGACCTTTGGTCTGACCCAGTACGGCCATTCTTATGTTCTTATCTATTTGCATGTCTTTCCCCATCCTCACAGAATGGGCCTGCAACCCATCCTGGAACATAAAAACCAGAAATGATCCAAATACCAGAAAACAAATATATGAAACCACTAACAGTGAACTATAAGTGAGGGATGGACAGTACAATGCAAACCACATATTGCTGTATATTGCAATGTACATTAAGGCTACATACAAAATACCCAGGTAGACTAATACAGCAGGGATATTATGACAGCTAAAACAAAGAGAATGAGAAAGAGGTGTGAAAGAATGTGAAACTTGGTGAACTATATGCAGCTAATTTGAGTGGGCTGCATATCAACATGGCGCTACTCATTTTCTGCAAGAACTTTATTAAACATATTGGCTCAGTTTCAATGCAGATACATTGTTTATGAATGAGTTCCCTCATTGTCACAAAATTGCAACTTTTGTAAACATTAAGCAAAGCAAGGAAGCCAGAAGAGTTTCATTTTGAAAAGATATATACAGAATGCAGAGTCACAACCAACCCCCAAATGACCTAAGGACTGTTACAGATAGGATGTGGTTATCACTGTCCAGTCTGCATCATTTTAGACATACACAGAGGAAGTACACTTCATTATAGACTCTGCATATTTATCACAAGCTTAACCTTTTCAATGAATAATGGAGGAACCTTCATGTTTAATATCAGATGAATGTTTTATTTAGTTGTTTTGGGTGGAGTGGGTGGGGTGGACGATTGCTTATGGAGAATAATTAAATAAGCTTGGCATCCACCCACTCCATTCCCTTCTGAAGAAATAAATAATCTCCCAGTGAAGTTGCTTGGGAAATATTGATTCAGGCAGAGAAACTTCGTAACTAATGACTATGGGATATCCCCTCCAAAGTCCTGCAGAGGTTTCTGGAGCAAACAAGCAGCCTTAACTCTTCCCTATAATGGCACAAAGGGGAAAAATGAAAAAAAATCAAATGTGTCTTTAAATATCTGCTTCATATAATCTGGGACTACAAACACTATTATTCATTAATGATAATTGTATGTTCATGGTATTGGGTCACTATAGGGCAGAATTAAGGTTGTTTGGGTGCTCCATGTTTGGATTTCTTTTAAATTTAATCTTGACTCTGAATTCCCTGGCTTTATGATCCTTTGTTTTTGGATAATACAACATTCCTGTAGTTCATTTTACCCTAAATAACAGACATGTACTCACAACTTTAACTCCATCATAATACAGTTTGTCTCTGACAATTAAGTGATTACTTATGTCAAGAGCACATAACTCTAGTGCCCTGGCTGTCCATGGTATCCAAGGTGTTGATTGTGATCTATCAAGTCTTAAATTGGTTTGGAACCAGGCTGCTTTAGAGATCTTCATATGCCCTACTGCCTCGGAGCAAGTCTAGACTACAGCGCTACATCAGTGCAGCCGCCACTGATGCAGCTGTGCCACTGTAGTGCATCTGGGAGAGCGCTTTCCCCTTGGCATAATTACTCCACCTCCGTGAGAGGTGGAAGCTATGTTAGCAGGAGAGCGTCTCCCATCAGCATAGCGCTGGTGTGGACAGCACTTAAGTCTCTGTAACTTGCCTTTCTCAGGGGCGTGTCTTTTTCACACCCCTGAGGGACGTAAGTTACATTGACTTAAGCGGTAATGTAGATCAGGCCTCAGTTGAGATCAGCTTCTCTCTTTATCTGCCAAGACCAGATTCATTAACCTTGTAACCCCATTTTTGTTTTCTGTACTTTTGGACAGATGGCTCGGTGTGGCTTTTGGGAGGCTTTTGGTGAGTCTATGGATTTCACTTTTGTGGGGAGAAGTTTGTTATTTCTGGGGGCTGGAGAGTGAGTCCATTGTATGACATGTGAATTATACTGTGAAGGGTATAGAATTGATGACCAAAGCCTTGTGGGATGAACATTTCGGGGATTTTATGAACTGAAAGAACAGAAAAGTATCACTATCTGGATCTATAGCTTTCCTGCCACTCCATGATTAAAACGAATTGTTAAAACTAAAGAAATACTGACTGTTCAGTATCTGTTGCAGTTCTCAGATTAATTCAGTCATGGCTTAAGGTCTATGGCTCAAGCAATATGTTTTTTTATAAACAATGGAGAGCAGCTATGATCTCCTTACATGACCGCTAACTCCCATAATCCTGATGTCTGTTTACAAATGGCAAGAGGCCAGAGAGACGGAAGACAGGACTTTTGACCAAATGACTGCAGCGTTATCAAATCTTTTATTTAAACAAACTATGTCCAGAGCAGCATGGAGGGCGAAGTAGGAAGAGGCTACCCAGCACTGCCTATCATGCTGGGGTTTGTCAATAGCAGACCTTTTAACAAAGGAGGGCTGCCATTGGCCAGCAGTCACTATGACACTGACCAGGTGTCTTGCCCCACCCTCCGGGGTCTTGCTCCATAATTGGCGCCTCTCATAATGGCTTAGTCCCTGATCCAGAATAATCTAACTCTGATTATTAAAATTAGTCTGTCTATGTGGTTTACCATAGACATATAAAGGTATTGATACCTCCTCCAACAAGTAATATCTCACCCATCTGTGGAAAGGTAGAAGAAAACTGTCTCCCTATAAAACTGTTAGACTGATACATGGTACATTATAATTTCATAGGAAGTGACCCCCCTCAGAGTTTATATAAAACAAGCAGGTGGGAAGAATGGGGCTCTGTGTTACTTAAATGGTTTTGGGGTAAAATTTTCAAGAGCACTTCAGTGACTTGGGAACCTATGCTCATTTTCAAAATAGACTTAGGCACATAGGAACCTAAATCTCATTGTCCTTCAGGGAGATGTAGGTTTGTAAGGCCCAGAATTATAAAGGTATTAAGGCACCTAACTCCCATTGAAAACAATCAGAGTTAGATTTCTAAATACCTTTAAACATCTGGGCCCAAGGCCCAGGTCCTCAAAGGGACTTAGGCACTTCACTCAGTAAGGCACCTAAATCCCTTTGATGGCCTGGGCCAAAGTGTCTTAATCAGTTTGGAAAATGGGACTTAAGGTCCTATGTTATTTTGATGGTTTTGAAAATGTTAACCTTTGCCTCTTACACCCAAAACTGTGAGTCAGATCTTGTGTCAAGAATCAAAATTAAACTGCAGTTAGAATTTCTTTCTTTTGCCACATTGCTATCCATTCGTTTAGCATTTTGTATGCAGAGCATTTGAAGCATCAATAACCCCCCTATGAATTTGAAAAGTAATTCACAGACTGCTTTTTGCAAATAGGACGTGTAACCTGCATTAATTACATAAGACGATCATGGGACCCATTTTCCATTATTTCTGGCAAAATTAAAGGAGGGTTTTTTGGTTCCCTAAAATTATCAGTTTTGTGTAACTATTTTCATTTGAAGAAAAACAAACAAAAGTATTACTATGGGCAGTTTAATATTTCTGAACTTGAGCTAGCAGTGAGAAAATGCTCACATGTAGAGCGAAGTGGATTTGTGATGTGTGAGGCACTTTTCTAACTTTTCTTTTTGATTGAAGGCATATTAAATCAAATTAAACCAAGAAAGGCAGATCTTGCTTTCTGGCTATCCTGTGCTGCAGTACCGTGGCGGTACGGACAGCAACAGCATGGTAGAGTTCAGATCTCTGTTGAGTTAGCTTTCTTGATTCTGATCCATGTTGCTTGTGGACATCACTCCCCTGCATAGGATTACAAGTCCCTTTGTAGACCTCTGATGACTGATGCTTGATGGAAAATTTACTGCAACACTTGGTAAATTGTTCCAAAGGTTAATTATCTTCACTGTCAAAATTTTACACCTTATTTCCAGTTTGAATCTGTCTCACTTCAATCTCCAGCTATTGGATTGTGTTATACCTATCTCTGATAGACTGAAGAACCCATTATTAAATATTTGTTTCCAGTGAAGATATTTATAGATTGTAATCAAGTCACCCCTTAACCTTCTCTTTGTTAAGTTAAATTGATTGATCTCTTTGAGTCTATCACTATAAGGCATGTTTTCTAACCCTTTAATCATTCTTGTAGCTCTTCTCTGAACACTCTCCAATTTATCAACATCTTTCTTGAATTGTGGGCACCAGAATGGACATTGCATTCCAGGGGCAGTCACATCAGTGCCAAATACAGAGGTAAAGTAACTTCTCTACTCCTACTCAAGGTTCCCCTATTTATTCATCCCAGGATCGCATTAGCTCTTTCGGCCACAGCGTCGCATTGAGAGCTCATGTTCAGCTGATTATCAACTATTATCCCCAAATCTTTTTCAGAGTCACTGCTTCCCAGAATAGAGTCCCTCATTCTGTAAGTATGACCTATGCTCTTTTATTCCTAGATAAATACATTTACATTTAGTTGTATTAAAACACGTATCGTTTGCTTGGTTACTAGGACAGCTGATGTTCAGTTGGGCCCTGTCTAAAATAGGTCATCTTTAAAAACATGTTAGCTAACTCATTTAAACGAATATGTTTTTAAACATTAGTGTAAACAGGCAGGAGCATCGGAGGCTTCCTAAAAGTGGAGGGGGCCACCAGCACCTGAACTGTGACCCCGCTCCCACACCACCCATTTTTAAAAGTAATGAAGCCATGTCCTTGGCTCCCCCTTTTCTGGTAGACAGGGTTCAGCAACTTAAAAATGTGGGAGTCTAAAGGTTAACTATGCCCAACTAACATGTTTTAAAAGTGTTAAAGAGAGCTGCTCTTCTCTTCACTAGTAGTGAAAACATGTTAATTAAAATGAGTTAACCAGCACATTTTAAAACATGATCAATTTTCCTAGTCAAGACATGCCCTTTCTGTAGTATGATCCTGGTGAGTAAAACAAGATATGAATTATTTAGGAACTGTACTGTTTAACATGATTGCAAATGTGTCAGAAAGCTGGTGGATACTTGCAAGCTTAAATCCATAATACATTTTAAAATCCATAATACATTAAAAATGTCAAAGAAACTTTTCCAGTTACATTCTTTTACATGTCACTGATCAACACAATCATTTCTTTGTGGATCTCTGAAGACTGAGAGGCAAAAGTCCCATCTGTATTTGTTTCAAATCAAATCAATTCCAAATTCTCCCAAATGAATCCCCAAATGACCAGGAAAGAAGCCTGCTGCGGTTTCATTTATGTGTGAGCCAGGTCAGCTTACAAAAACATGGAAAGAAATTCTTCTTGCCAGGACTCCCTAGAAGGGGCTGTTAGTGCTTTCCATTAATTTTTTGTTTGCTCATAATGAAGCACATTGCAGTAAGTATTTGTAGTACGTAAGGGATTTATATTCTTCTTTGCCATTTATTCCATAATTGTCATCATACATAAAAAGAGCTTTTGAGAGTTATTCAAACCTGTTAGTTCCCATCCAGCACTGGATCTAAGGCAAAGGGTAAATCTGTAACATCTGTGATTCATTGAGAGATCAAATTCCATAAATATTTAACACAAGCACATTCCCAGGAAGAAAGAGGCTCAGACGTAATTGCATTCTGTCTGAAATGTATTGTAGATTGGCATTTATGTAGACATTTGAATGCCTGAGTCCAGAGTTCATCTGAGAAGAGGCATTCTTCCAAACCACATTCCACACACTCTTCAAGAGGGCAAAATTTATCGCCCAAATAACAGAGTTTAAGACATGAAGACTATACCTACTGTTGAATCAAACCTCCCCTTCTATTGTATTAAAATGAAATCAAGTTCAAAGGTCTATGGTTTTGAGGAGTTGTTTCTCTTTATATCTAAGCTGTATAAAAATGATCACCAGTTCCACAAACGAAAAGTCAGAATTTACAGTTCCCAGGGCAAGACTCACTCCTGCATCAGAGCTCTGTGCAGATCATTGTGATAAACAACATGGTGCCACCATGTGCCTATTCAGTCATCTCTGCTGTTCCAAGGGCAGGTTATGAAGTACACAGAACTGAAGTGCAATTGTTACACTGAGGAGAACTTTAAAATAACTCATACTTAATTTTATTTACCTTTCACACCTTTTACACATGATGTCACATTTGCTAACATCTGAATATATTTGTGTTTGGACAAGGCTTTGCTTCCTTACAGTCCATTTCCACATCCTATCTGATCCTGCAGGGAAGTGAAGAGGGCTGGGTTGGAAGGGATATTCACGTTAATGTAGATCACTCCTATTTTGGCCAGAAAAGTCGTTCCTTGCACGTAGCACCATGCATTTCCTCTGCAAAGGCTGAACAAGTTACCTTTATGGCAAGTTCACATCCCCAACAGTTTAGGGACCAGTACATCAGATCCAAGAACTGAACAAAGGTCTCTCCCATATGGCAGTATGCAGCACTCACCACAGGGTACTAGGCCCGCCCCGGAATTGCAATATGCCTAATTCCAATTATTTGTATGGGGCTTCTTGTAATTGCGAAAGATATTCAGATATAGCTGTTTATTGTTGATTATGATGGTTTGACTTTGTTTGTAACACTTTTAAAAATCTATGCTATGAGAACTAATGAAAGTTTATTTTCATGTCATATCATGTTGAAAATTTCTATCACCTCAGCCAACTTGCAAACCAGTATATAAGTCATTTGCTCTAAATAGACCTGAAAACTCTCACCGGAAATGTCTTTGGCTTTTTTAGTACACAGCAGAGATCTAACAGGCCTATAGGAAACAACAGGAAGGAGATGAAACACTTTGTGACTTTCCAATTGTTTAGCACAAATAACAAAATAGACTGAGGGGAATAAAATCTTCAGACAGTTTTGGCTTTCAGAGGAACAATTAAGTTGGAACTACAGGTGAATTCAGCCCCCAGTATTCATACACTAACCAAAAGAATCTTTAGTGTAAGATGCAATTCAAATCTTTCGTGATATAAAGTCAAATCCTCATCTGGTGTAAATGGCCATAGTGTCCCTGAAATCAATTCAGCTACACTGATTTGCACTTGTTAGGATCTGGCTCATGGTGTCTATTTGTCTTGTCCTTTGTGATCCAGATGCTAAACATTCTAATAAACAATAGTAATTGAAACTACAGTCTCTATCTCTCTCTTTTATACTCTACTTAGCATATTATGTTTTATTCAGCATTAGTTTTTCTATTAGATTAGCACCACAAACTCTTCAGGGCAAGAAGTGCCTTACTATGTGTATGTAGAATGCCTAGGATGAAGGGGCTTTGAATTCTGTTAGAAGCATTCAGGAGCTTCAGCAACACTACTAATGAATAAGGAAGATCCTAAAAAAGAATGAAAGTTTGAACTGGAAAACCAACACAATTCCACAGAACCAGAATAGGTGCAGAGGATAGTGAACCGTCTGGAAGGGAGAGAAAATCAAAAGACAATTCCCTCCAGCAAAGCCTGCTGGGCTTTTTTCTGTAAAAGAATATGAGAATGGGATGGAAAACAGAGAAAAAATAGCTACAGACTCTCCTCCAAGCCCCATGTTTTGAGGCACTCTGCTGTCCACCAGATGTATATATAGAGACAGATGTACACGCCGGCTTGTAACCCACAGCAGCAGTCTCTTTCACCTCATTGTCAACCACCTAAGCCATCCACATTTGTAGTACTTGTGGCACCTTAGAGACTAACAAATTTATTTCAGCATAAGGTTTCGTAGACTACAGTCCGAAAGCTTATGCTGAAATAAATTTGTTAGTCTCTAAGGTGCCACAAGTATTTCTTTCTTATTTTCTTTTTGCTGATACAGACTAATATGGCTACTACACTGAAATTTGTAGTACTGTTATTCAGATCATTCTTTTGAGTGATGGTCATTTAACAGATATTCCCTGGTGCATCCTGTAATTATTTCATGATACAGCTACAATTGTGCAGCTTACTGCCTCAGTCCTCCCTCCCAAAATGGCTCTGTCCTCCCCATGGACACTCTTGTCCTCATTTTACATGCTGCAACAGCCCCATTAGGAGAATGGAGACATTGCATAGGATGTTTTTGAAAGGGAATGCTTTGGTAAAATGAAATTGAGTAGGGAGGTACATTTTCCTAAATATCCTGGAGGGAAAAATATTTATACATGAAGTGTAAAGGGATGATAATTCTGCAGCTTCACAGCATCTACAGTACAGCATTCACCTAAACAAATGTTCAGGTTCATTTTTCTTTAAACAGCTGCTAAATGGATCTATCTGGAGTGATGCCACATTAAACAGCAGCTTTTAAATCAGTGCATCATTTCCTTTTCTTCGGCACTAGCAGATAATTTTTGGTTTTCCATTCAAATACCATGAAGAGCTTGATTCCTACAGAACCTATTTTAAGATACACCAAACAAGCATTGCCCACACATTACAGAGCTTTAACTGATATGATGAGGTCAAAAGTTTAACAGAATGTTCAAGAAATGAGCCTTTACAAACTTCTTATCACTGGGGGAATGTAGAAAGCTTCACTGCTTGAGTGAACAATTAGCTAGTGGAGGATAACAATTGTGATCACACAACTCAGCTTTTAAACTAAAATAATGAAGGGTTTTGGGGCAGATAACATTAGGCAATTGTGTTGCCCCATCTCATATATGTCTGTCATTCATTATTATGCATCACTTTCCACTACTTCTCATATGGTATGTACATCAAGACCTAAAAGAATCCATTGTAACTTTCCTGGACAAAGGTCACAAGAGCTGAGGGTGACAGATCCTAAGAAAAACAGTGTATTTTTCTTTTTTTAAAATAAAATATATGGTACAAATCTTCAGCTGATGTAAATCCATTGACGTGAATGATGCTAGAGTGAGGACCTAGCTAAGTACATAGGCTTATATTTTTACAGTGCTAGTTTGCTTTCACACAAGCACGCACGGCTGCTAAATTCTTAGAGCACTGTTGAGACAGTGTGTTGCCTTTACAGTGTCATAAAAACAATGATCTCACATTTTTAGTGCTGTGCCTGAGTCAGGCAACAGTAGAGCAGTTAGAGCAGTGGGGCTTGGAGCCAGGAACTCCTAGTGCTTCACTCCACTCTTTGTTTGGAAAATCTAAATACCTGGTAGTTCAATCAATTTTAGTTTCCAAATAATTATGTAGCATTCAGAATTTCTTTGTCAGGCAAAAAGCCTTCATGTACAATTCTTTATTTTTATAAGACCTTTCAGAAAATGATTATAAAGGAGAAGCAGACAGGAAGATATTGCACCATTTCAAACTGCTTTGAAGTAACATTAGAGTTGTGACAAGAACCAATAAAGTCAGGAAACTCAAAGTTATTTGTTAACTAACACCGATGTGAAGAAAGCAACTTTTCTCTGATTTTTATGATTTATGCTGAAAAGATCACATCATAATCCAAGTTTCAGCTCATAGCAAATTTTTATTAACAAGATGTAAAACCCTGAAAATTCAGATATGTAATATGAATATTGATGGAGCCTGGACTATAATGTAAAGAGGAGAAAATGTTTTGAATTTGAATCAGACTCATTCCATCCCTGATCATGTGATATCCTTCACTTCAAAATAGACTAGTTCATGACCACTTTCATTTTGTGTTCCCGGTCCAGTCTGTCCTGGGAATAATATCAGAACAGGCTGCTACACTATTTTGATGCCAGCCCATCCATTAGCTAGTAGGAATAGCCACTGTACGAGGAAGGGAGATACAGGGAAAAGATATACAAATAAAAACCAATATAGTGGCAGTATTTAATTAAAAAAATAACACGGACATTTGTAAAACTATGGCCAGAATTCCCACTTAACTAAATATCAGAAACACCAAATAGGGAGCAAAACAACACAGATCTTATAACATGTTCTCCTATGCACAAACGCACAGTGGAAGCTACTGAGATTATGTGTGAGAGGAAATGCTGTTTTAGCAATATTATCACCTGCTCAGATTTCTTGGAAATCCACATGATCTTAAAGAAGCACGCAACAAAGAGCATCTTATCTCCTGCCACAAGCTTACCCACCCCAGGCCTGTCCTGCCAAGACCCATGCAGCCCTGAATATGCAGAGTACTACTACTAATGCTAATATTTAGCTTCCATATAGAACTTTTCATCGATAGCTTTCAAAGCATTTTAGAATAGAAGACTTTTCTCCCCATTTTACAGGTAGAGAAACTGGTGCACACAGAGATTAAGGTCACATCGCAGATCAGCAGCAGAGCTAGCTGTAGAACCCAGGTCTCCTGATGCCCAATAGAAATGAAGGTGCATCTGTTGGGCTGGGGGGAAAGGGAAGAATGCTGTCTTGGCTATAATTTTGGTCCTTTCCAGGTCACGAAACAGAGGGAACCACAAGGCCTATAATTTGTACACTATAATCAAATCAGTTGTTAAAAAGGAAAACATATTGTATTCTATTTCTACAAAGAGAATTTGGAAATTAAACAAAAACCATATACTCATTTCACTGCACAAAAGTGGCATTCCAATACATCTCAACAAATCTCCAAAGTACCCAAATACAAAGATCTGATGCAAATTATTTTCCAGTGAAACTTTGTGCTTCTTTGCAGAACAAGGAGAACTGTGTCTGGAGATCCACATGATATAATAATGTAAGTGCTGAAGCAAAAGAATGGGTGTAAACTATATTTTTGCATGTGAAGGGTTAGGGTACTTACCCCCCTCTCTGTGCATGTGTAGTTCCCACCAGTGTTAAGAGTAGCTAGGTGCATGAATTAAGGATTGAATATACAAAAAAGAGGTGCATTATTGATTCTATTGCTATTTCTGTTTCTTATGAAGGTGATTCTGTTCTTTTGTTGATCCTGCCACCCATGGTGTAAGCAAATGCTTAGTATGAGATGGTTGGACAAACATGTGCCATGTTCAAGATCACCAAATATTACTATTAGGGTTGCAATCCACACCTAAAATTCATACCAGAAGCACCAAGATTTACAAACCTTTCAGCAAGCCTGGGATGCATTATTGAGGTCACCTAAGCCAATGTAAGAATTCACAGAAACACCACTTAACATGACTTAACTGAGTTGGAGCGTAGGGTTCTGCTGTTTGAGAGTGCCTCTGTGTGTGTTTGTGTGTAGTAATGGGTAACTGCAACAGCTGAGGTCATCTCAGCTACTTCAGCTAGCAATATTTTCCTGATGTAAATGTCAGAGGGCTGGTGGCAAGATATTTTCAGTGAGGGGCCCTTTGCTTTGGCTTTTAATTTCTTTCCTGGTCCACCTGAATCTAAATATGATGGACAGCTGACTGCAAGATAAACATAAAATGTTTGGATTTTTAAACATATTTTGGTATGTTTTACAGTATTTTGTTTCAGATAAACTGTAATAATAAATAATATCTTTCTTTTTACTGTCTCCCTCTCTCTGTCTCTCTGGCCAGAGTTGGGAAAAAAGTTGGGAAACTGAGTCACAAATACAGCCAATTTAGGCTTAATCAATTTTGCATTTATTTGTACAATTTGAGACAGTATTATTTGTCAGCTCTGGCCCTCTGTCTTCTGGCCCTCTCTGGCCAAGAAAAGAAACTAAGGAAATCAGCTTGTAATTGTACCAGTTCTAAGGCTGCATGGGCTACGTGACGATCAGTGAAGAGACAACTGAAGAGTTTTTCTGTTCCAAAACCACGGATCTCTACATTTAAGCTGAGTTAAGCCTCGATTGTGCCTTTTAGACACAGCCCAGAGCAAGGGGTGGGATATAAATTACACTACTCCAAAAGACATTGTGCCCAGAAACATACAATTTCCTCCCTGCTTCCCCTTTGCTTGGGGGGCAGGGGCAATAATTTCCTACTTGTTTATACCAACAACATATAACAGCACCCTTCACACTAGTCAGTGCATGGGGAGGTTGTTAATCTACTCACTGCCCACTCAACCCCCACCTACTTTTCCCTTCATGCCTGACCCACAGCAACCCTCCAGGCAGGCCAGTGCTTAATTTGTAATGAAAGAGGCCCCAGGGTTCAAGCAATTAAGTGCCAGGGCTCAAGCAATTATATTACATTCATAACTGATGCAGCAAGCCCAGAGGTGCTGGAGCTATGAACTACCACATCTAGATGTGCCCAGGCTCAGCCTTGGCATAAATTAAGCACTGAGCCAGGCCAACAGGGCCACACATTGGGGGCAAATTCCGCACCTGCCTGAGGCTTGCAGGGCCGGACCCGCTGTGGGGGTCACAACTGGCCCATGGGGCCAGGTACCTGCCCTGGGGTTTGTTCGAGTCTCACTCCGAGACCCCGGGGAATTTAACCAGGGCATGCAGTGGCTAATGTGCAGGAGACCCCAGCCGGGGGGCCTTGGAAGCCATTGCTAGAAATCACCCAGCCTCCAGGGGCTCGGGGCAGGGCTGCCCCACACCCACGTGTGAGTTTCCTGTTGACTAACAGCCAGCTCCACTCGGTCACACGATGTCACCAGGCCCCCTCCCTGCATGGCAGCTGGCAGAGCCGAGCTAGTCAAGTGACCTCGGAGGCTGGACGAGCTGTGCTGTGAGCTGCGCCTCGCAGGGAGAAGCAGGAGCGACAGCCGGGCACTGCAGAGAGGGGCTGCTGCTTTTCGCAAGCGGAGACTGAGGGTAAGCGGGCAGACTGCCCGTGGGTAGGGGGCCATGACTCAAGCTGTTCAGTGGGCAGCTGAACCTTTAAATTGTAACACCCTTGCTCTCCTTGATTAGTACCTTCCCCCATAAGCAATCTCATTGGTTTCAATGGCACTAGTTAAGGGGTAAGTTGTTACTAAATGTGACTAAGGACATCAGAACCTGGCCCATATTACAAGCGGTGTGTTATTTACATGTATTTTTATCATTACATTTTGGCATTAATTTTTCTATAAAATAACAAACATGGATAAGTACTTAGATGTTTTAAAAGACTGCTGCACTGAATTGGCAGATGTCGTTTCGCATGAGCATCTTGTTTCTGTGTAATGACAATAAAGAATGTCATGTGTTATGGGAAATATTTCCCTCTTATATAAAGAAAAACAGATGTGAAATGGCTCTAGATATGAGATCACTTAGGAAGTTATGTAGCAGATCACGGAGCTGTTTTTTGTACACTGTGTTGGGGTAAAAGTTGGGAAACCGAGTCACAAATCCAGCCAATTTAGGCTTAATCAATTTTGCCTTTATTTGTACAATTTGAGACCATATTATTGGTCAGCTATAGTGTCTGGACATACATTTATGCCAGACAAATAATAAAAGACAAGGCAGAATTGGTAAAGGGCCCAAGTTACCATATTCCAAGGCATCTGGAAGTCCTCCTGTACTTCTTGATGGTTGTCTCCCCTGATCTCTTTGTCTGATCTTCAGTTCCATCCTTCAGTTTCTGGTCTGGTGTTTCTCCAATTTAGGCCCATGTTAACTTAGATCTTTTATTCATTTCTACATTACAGATTACTTACTTTTTATCCAATTCGCTTTTAACTCATCAACCCTTTGGGTTTTAGGTAACACTGCTCTACAGCCAAAATGCTTCTGAAATAAATGTAGTCAAACTTTACTAATTCTGGGTCACTGAGAATGAAAATGATGCTTAAAATTGTTGATTGGCTCTAGTTTTCAAGACATGCTATTGGGTCAGTATATACGACCCTTGACTTGGGAATGGCGGAGGATAAGTGAGTTATAAAGGGAAGGGATCTCAATTTAAACCAGAAATGACTAAAATACATCTTTGACTGGATCTGTGAATAAATCTATGACTGGGTTTGGACAGTACTTGCTTTTTAGGCAAAACAATGAATGATGCAATCTGAAGCTGGTATTGCGTCATACATGATATGAATTGCATCATGTTATTCCTAGAAGTCATGGATGATGCAATCATAACGAAGCTTACATCACTCTGCTGAACAAATTGCCCTATATCAGCTCTAGAAATCATACAGTGTCGTGCTCTCTTATTTGTCAGTGTTTGATTTTGCAAAGGGACACATTTCTGTTTAGCCAAAGTGAGCAGAGATGCCTCGTACTTGTGTGAACAGTGCAGATAACTTCTGCTATGTTTGTGGTGAAGTGACTTTTGCATCACAAAAGTGCAGTATAACCACTATGGTTAAGAAAGCCTATCACCTTTCTTTTGGCTGCAAAATTGGAGATCAGGACAAGAGGTGGGCCCCCCACATATGCTGCAACACTTGGGCAACAAATCTTCACCAGTGGTTGAACAGGAAAAGGAAATCTATGCCTTTTGCAGTGCCAATGATTTGGAGAGAGCCAACAGATCATACCAGCAATTGCTACTTCTGCATGGTGCCTCCAGTTGGGAAAGGTGTGTCAAAGAAGAAAAAGTGGACTGTGCATTATCCAAACATTCCATCAGCTATACGCCCAGTACCCCACGGAGAAGGACTGCCGGTTCCTGATGCACCAGAATCATTCTCACTTGAGTCAGACGAGGAAGAGGAAGAGGATGAAACTTCTGGTCCTGAACCATCAATGTCACAGGACCCACATTTTCTCCCATCCTCCTCCTCTGAACCACACCTCATAACACAAGGTGAACTGAATGACCTTGTCAGGGATTTGGAACTACCCAAGAGTAAGGCAGAGCTTTTGGGCTCCAGACTACAGCAGTGGAATCTCCTGGCAGGTGATGTTAGGGTTTCCATGTTCCGTGACCGTCAAAAGGATCTTGTCCCATTCTTCTTCATGGAAGGTGATCTTGTAGCCTGCAACAACATCGACGGTGTGATGGCAGCCCTCAACATCGTTCACAATCCAGATGAGTGGAGACTGTTCATTGATTCATCGAAGACGAGTCTTAAAGCTGTTTTACTGCAGAATGGCAATGTTTTGCCATCAATTCCACTTGGTCATGCAGTCCATATGAAGGAAACCTATGACAACATGAAACAACTTTTGAGGTGCATAAACTATGACCAACATCAGTGGCAGCTTTGTGGTGATTTGAAGGTTGTTGCTCTCTTGCTTGGTCTGCAGACTGGGTACACAAAGTACTGCTGTTTTCTCTGCGAATGGGATAGTCGTGCAAGAGATTCCCACTACATCAAGAAAGATTGGCCACTCCGACAGTCATTGGAGCCTGGGAGGAAAAGTGTTCAGCATCCATCACTTGTTGAATCAAGGAAGATTTTGTTACCACCCTTACACATCAAGCTGGGTCTGATGAAGAACTTTGTCAAGGCCATTGACAAAACACAAGCAGCTTTCAAGTACCAAGGTTAAGTGAAGCTAAGATAAAGGAAGGTATCTTTGTTGGTCCTCCGATTCGTGAACTTCTTCGAGATGATGCATTTGACCATGCACTGCATGGCAAGGAAAAAAAGGCATGGAAAGCCTTCCAGTTAGTGGCAATAAATTTTCTCGGAAACAACAAGGCAGACAACTACAGGTTGTTGGTGGAAAACCTCCTCAAGGCATACAAAAGCCTTGGTTGCAACATGTCACTAAAGATACATTTTTTGCACTCTCATCTAGATTTTTTTCCACCGAACTGCGGAGCAGTGAGCGACGAGCACGGCGAGCGATTTCACCAGGACATTGCAACAATGGAGAAACGCTATCAGGGCAAATGGAGCCCATCAATGCTTGCAGACTATTGCTGGACAGTGACAAGAGATGCTCCATTTAATGAATACAAGAGACAAGCCAAGAAGCGCCGAGTAGACACTGAATAGGACTAAACTATGTACATAATAGTTTTTTGCCTTTTGTTTCATAATAAATTTGATTTATATAACCCCTTTGCTGATTTTTAAAGTGTTACATAAACAGGACAGGTGAAATAGTATCATGTAAAGCAACCATAAACACATGAAAAGACCTAGGTTTACAATTTATGATTAAAACTCTACTATCTACACAATGTACATAGACATAAAATGTAAAAACTTAAATATCTTAGAAACAGTAGCCAATCAGTTGTTTTAATTGTCATATTTGAATTCAGCACATCAAAATACATACTAAATAGCACATTTTATCTCTGAAGCAGACGACTTCTCAAAAATTGTAGACCAGTGTAACCCATACATTAGGCATCAGTAAGATTCAGTTATCCAACTTCTGCATTTTGTCTGCTGATTTTGCAGTTTCAGCGTCATGTTGTTTTTTTGTGTCATCCTGCCCTGGGTCTTCTCAGTAAAAAAGGCTTCTTGTTATGGATTTGTTTATTTTCACCCCTAAACTTCCAGGAAACCATTATCTTTGTTCTATCTGCAATAACATCTCTTCAAGCAGATTAGCAATTCTATGTAAAAGAAAAATTGGCAAAACCACACTTATGCCAGCAAGGCCTTGACCTTACCTCATCTGTACTCATTCACTATCCATCATTAAAAATATAGATATCAAAGGTCTTAATTTTACCATTAACAATTCTTCATTTTCTATTTCAGTGCTATAAATCAGTATATGTTATCCCCTTCTACTCTTTAATCTGTTAGAAAGTGAAGGAGAGTTATGAAAACCATGATGATCTTTAATATCAACACTTCTTATCTTCTGTAAACGTGGTTTTTTTGTTCAAAGTCCAGTTTTGTATGTGAATCACTACGAAAAAGTTCATTATAAACTTTCCTGTGAATGCATTTTGAGGGTGTGTCTCAGTTTTAGGACCTTGATATTTAGTTGTTTTTAATTGTACTCCAACAGGTGCTTGTTTTGTGTTACTCGTGTATAATTTTGAATCAGTATTTTAAAAATCAATAAAGATGCCTAATTTTCAAAGCTGCTGAGCACCCACAACTCCCATTAACTTCACTGAGAATAAGAAAGGTTCAATAGCTCTGAAAATTAGGCCCATACACTTAAAAAAAGTCTTCCTTTATTTTGTTTTTCCTTCTCCTTCCTGTTTCCCTTCCTTCACTCACTTTTTCTTCCTTACACTGTGATTTGGCAAGGAACCACTTCACACAATGTGTCTGTTGGTGCTGCTGAGGAATCAGCAGTAACCATATGGTCCTTCAGTCCAGACTAATGCCCATCTCAAAGGCAAATTTCGGGGTGCCTGACAGTCTAGTCTAAGCCCGATTGTAAATCATTCTGCTCTAAAGAATGAATGAATTCTAAAGAATTACTCTGAAAAATTGAAATAGCATGGTTCCATATTTACTGTCTCAGTGGCTCAAAATCCAGAGCTCAATCATTTAAGGTTCTGAGAACACTGAAATCTCACTGAGTTCAATGAGAGCTGAGAATGCTCAGCATCTCAAAGGATTGAGCCCCATATTTGCTCAAGTTACAAACAAAGGTATTTCCTCTCCACCCCCCAACCCCTATCACTAAAATCTTGACCTAGGATCCGAAAGTCAAGCTGTGACCTTTCTGGCTCATGATCATCACTAGTAACTTTATCCCAGCTGAAGGTTACCCAGGGTGTAATTGTTTGTACAGCCACCATAACTGTTATCTGGATCAGGGTTAATAAGCCCTAAAGAGCACAGCCTAAATTTCAGTTCCCAGGGCAAGCTTGCAATGATGTCAGCTAGGAAAAAAAAATATGCTACTTATAAACTGAACAAATTTGTTATGGAGTCACTGAGACACAATAAACATACACCCTAGGATTCCATTGTTACAGCAGAATGTTTCAAAGTATAATGGCAGTTTAATACTGTGCTTGCTGGTTTAAACATCATGAAAAAAGCATCGTTGTTTAATATTTCAATAAAACATTCATTGTTTAAATATTGCAAACCTTTCATCATTTGTTATATCAGTATGAAAACAGGAAGGAAACTCTGGTTTCTTGCACTGTGCTTCCTCACTAGCACTAAAGGTTGTCCGTTTTTAGCATGAGGGCTTCAACAAACACTGGACTCAAGAAATCACTTGTAATAAAGAGTGCTTTTCAAGTATGGTTCCTGGTTTGTTTATACAGAGAAGTGCTTCTTACTGCTCGAACTTTCAGGCTACTGAGCTGAACAAAATAGGCCATATCGGCTGGTGTCAATCAATCGAGCCTCAGTCAATGAACACTTCAATGAAGCTATGCCAGTTTACACCAGGTGAAGATCTGGTCCTATTTTTATTTTGGGGAAATAAGTCATGCTTAACTATGATTGTGATGAAATAAAGCAATTGACTCATATAAACATATGTTGTGGGATTTTCTTAGAGATCAGGTTTTGAGGAAAATATTAAAAACAGACACATTAGTAACAAGAGTCTGTCCCATCCATACAGTATTAGAAGTGAATCAAAAGCAAATCCTGAAATCCAAATCCCTTTGAATGTTAGGGGACCTTTGAAACCCATAAGAGTCAAGTCTGTTCATATGGTTCTTGATCAGACCCAAAACTAAAAGGAGCCTCTCTTCCAGTTCTGGCTCAGAGGGGGTAATATCTTTTTAAAATAATAAGTAAAAGATTACCTTTTAATGCTTCAGAATGACATTTGGCTACTTTGCTACTCTGCAACACAAAAATTACTCTGAATGTTTGAACATGTTACATTCCATATCCTGTAGTCATTAAATTTTTAATTTAAACATGTGATAGCTACTTGACTCTAGACCCTTGAGTAGAAGTGTATTCCACCTATTCACCACCATCTCCATAAAATAACACCTCTTCAGACTCCTCTCACTTGTAACCTCTCTTAATTAAACTCTGTTTCATAGAATCAGAGAATCATAGAACTGGAAGGACCTCGAGAGGTCATCTAGTCCAGTCCCCTGCACTCAAGGCAGAACTAAGTATTAGCTAGACCATCCCTGACAGGTGTTTGTCCAACCTGCTCTTAAAAATCCCCAATGATGGAAATTCCACAGCCTCCCTAGGAAATTTATTCCAGTGCTTAACCACTCTGACAGTTAGGACATTTTTCTAATGTCCAACCTAAACCGCCCTTGTTGCTATTTAAGCCCATTGCTTCTTGTCCTATTGTCAGAAGTTAAGAAGAACAATTTTTCTCCCTCCTCCTTGTAACAACCTTTTATGTACTTGAAAACTGTTATCATATCCCCTCTCAGTCTTCTCTTCTCCAGACTAAACAAACCCAATGTTTTCAATCTTCCCTCATAGGTCGTTTTCTAGACCTTTAATTATTTTTGTTGCTCTTCTCTGGACTTTCTCCAATTTGTTCACATCTTTCCTGAAATGTGGCACCCAGAACTGGACACAATACTCCAGTTGAGGCTAATCAGCGTGGAGTAGAGCTGTAGAATTACTTCTCATATCTTGCTTACAGTACTCCTACTAATAAATCCCAGAATGATATTTGCTTTTTTTGCAACAGCGTTACACTGTTGACTCATATTTAGCTTGTGATCCACTATGACCCCTAGATCCCTTTCTGCAGAACTCCTTCCTAGGCAGTGATTTCCCATTTTGTATGTGTGCAACTGATTGTTCCTTCCTAAGTGGAGTACTTTGCATTTGTCCTTATTGAATTCCATCCTATTTACTTCAGACCATTTCTCCAGTTTATCTTCTTCTAATCTGTTCAATAACCTCAAACCTATCTTAAGCCTTAATCTTATAATAACCCTAAACTACTTTAAATACTTTAGTAAGGTCACCCACAGTATTAATTAATTTCTCTTAACACTAAATAATTCCCAGTTTCATCCATCCTGTTAATTATTTTTGTTGTTTATAACAATAGGAATAACTAGCATATTGTACTCTCTCCAACTTAATTATATAGCTTTCTTACAATAAGATGACCAAAATTGGACACAATACTCTAAAGGCCTTAGCAAGGCTCCTATACATGATGCTGCATTGGGGGTTGAAGGAAATAGCACTTCATGAGTGATGATGATGGGAGGCATTATGCCCATGGAGCCTAGTAGCAGGCACGATGCCACAAGTTGTGCTCTACTGACCTGTGTTGCATCTTTTGAAATCTGGTGTGGTGAGAGAGTGGAGACGTGTTCTCAAGTTACCCCCTCTCTGCTGTTCATCACTGATCTCCCCACCCCACTGCCAGCACTAAGAAAATGCAGACTGACAAATCATGACTCCACTCACCCACAGACCCCAAAGCGAGAGCTCCTAAGACACTTACCATGCTCCCTTCCCATCTCAGAGCCACATGGAACAGAACAGAGTCCTTACTCCCAGAGGCAGAATGTAGGGGTATGACAAGAATTCAGTGACAATGGGCTGGTGGGAGAGAAATGAAAATGAGAGAAAGGGGAAAGGAAAAGCTACACATTAAATAGATGACACATTCTAGAATTTGTATTTATATTGTTCAACCACAGAACCGTACACGAGAAACCTGAATAACCATGTGATGTCTCATTGTACCCTCATCTTTCCCTCTCCAGTCCCTTTCCTTTGTTTGTTGCATTACTTTTTGCCTCAGGTCTGCTGTGACTGCTGTAAGGTCTTCATGACACCAACATTTATTGTATGTGTATTATGGATCCTGGCCAGGCTGGCCAGTAAAAGTTGGAAAGGAGGCTGTGAGTGAGAAAAACCATCTTAAACAAAGACTGTGTCCAAAAGATGTGTATTTTCTCTTTCGTTTGCTTGTAACCATCTCTACCTTTATCCCTTTTGCTTGGTGTCACTTAATCCATGTTCTTTTGTCAGTAAACTCGTTTTGCTTTCATTGAATCATCAGTGTTGTGTAAATTCAGTAAAGTGTGTACTTCTACTCTGCTGATAGGTTGCAGTGTTTTACCATTTCTGTGAGGGTCCCGTGGGAGGGACTGGTCTCTGTAGCAGGATGATTTGGGTGACAATTTGGGGCTGGAAGGGTACTAAGGTTAGTCTGCAAGGCATAACCAGGCTGGGCAAAGCCATGGTGAGGCTTCTGGGCTGCTGGCAGGCATTTGGGGGTCAGAGCTCTGGACCAAAGATGCACAGCCACAAGATATCCAGAGTTACAAGGCAGACAGTGACCAAACCCCTTACTGGCCTGGGTGAACCCCAAAATGTCACAATGTGTTTGTACAACACTTAGCACAATGGGGTCACTACCCTGATTTGACTCTGTGAGTGCTACTACTACTAATAAATACAAAATGCCTGTCTTCTCTGAAAGCACAGGAGGGAAGGGCCGCCGGCACCCGATGCCCCTCCCCAGTGCACCACTGTAGAAACAGCCATACTTGGGCATAGCTAAGTATGTAATTGAGGTAGACAAGAACATATACAGATCCTTGAAATGTCAGTACATTCACACAGAATAATAAAAAGGATAACAGAAGCCACAAAAGTCACATGATCTTGCATTTAGCTTTTAAGATAATAGCAGCCTGACTTGGACATCCTAAATAACAATCTGAAGCACCAGTAATGGCAAAAGATGTAACTGTCATCGAATACACTATATACTGATTGCTCTAAGAGTAATATCAAAACTTAGATCACTAAAGCAACATTCATATTTTTAAAGTTCTCTAAATCAAAGGTATTATTTATTTTGAAATCACTAAATAAATATATTCATTGAAAATACATAGTCAGAATGTGAGCTGCTACTACTAAAGTTAGCTTAAGTGGATTTTTTGAAATAAATATGTAGGATTTTGTGGACCTAGGCTGCAATCCTACATTCTTTGCATACTCAAAAATCTCAGGTGAATTTAATGGGAATTTGGGGTATACAGGAATGGAGTTTGGGAGCTCCTGCAACTTACCTATCAAAGTTAATTGCTTTGTGAAAGAAAAAAATAACACAAACTTTTACAGCAAATAAAGGTAGGCCAGAAGACAATAAAATTGTGCAAGTGCAAAATAATTGGATACAGATGACAAATGTTAAGGGCTAATCATTTCTGCAGTTTGCAAACCCATCCTTTTTAAAATCTAACTGTGACAAAAGTTGTTTGGGGCCCCATTGCCTCACTCTATTAACAAAATTTATTTTGGTGTCACACTTTAGGATCCAAAAAAAGTCCTTCATTGAAGCTTTCTGAATTAAACCATGTTGCAGACAGTGTAACATTAAAAGCAAATTGCAGACAATAAGTATAGGCTACATGTTAGAAAATCATATATGCCGCAATAATTCTTTATTTAGGCAAAACAATGCATATTATTTATATTTAAGATTTAAAAGTATAAAATCATTAGCAATGGAAAGTAGTAGAGCCCTCAGATATTATTTAATATAGTTTGGTCAATTTAATTCTATTTTGAATTATAATTTAAAAATGACATTATTACTGTTTTGGTTTTAGAATGTTAGAAATAAAGCCCTGCAGCTGGGCCTGTTAAGTCTCCCTGACAGCCTAATGCTGCCTGATGGACCACCCTTCCTGATTGGCTGAGGAAAGCTAGCAGGATGGTTCTTAAGCCCATCTGCAGCAGTAGCTTGCTCAATGCATGTGTCCAAAGATTCTCTGCCTCTCTGTGCTTGTCTGTCTTGCTAAGCCCTGCTCCTCCACTGCTCCAGCCTAGACCCCGCCTGCACCCAGCGGTGTTCCAGTCCAGCCCAAGCCTTGCTCCTGCCTTCCCTGACTCCTGGTAGAATCATAGAATATCAGGGTTGGAAGGGACCTCAGGAGGTCATCTAGTCCAACCCCTTGCTCAAAGCAGGACCAATCCCCAACTAAATCATCCCAGCCAGGGCTTTGTCAAGCCTGACCGTAAAAATCTCTAAGGAAGGAGATTCCACCACCTCCCTAGGTAACCCATTCCAGTGCGTCACCACCCTCCTAGTGAAAAAGTTTTTCCTAATATCCAACCTAAACCTCTTCCACTGCAACTTGAGACCATTACTCCTTGTTCTGTCATCTGCTACCACTGAGAACAGTCTAGATCCATCCTCTTTGGAACCCCCTTTCAGGTAATTGAAAGCAGCTATCAAATCCCACCTCATTCTTCTCTTCTGCAGGCTAAATAATCCCGGTTCCCTCAGCCTCTCCTCATAAATCATGTGCTCCAGCCCCACTATTAATTTTTGTTACCCTCCTCTGGACTCTTTCCAATTTTTCCACATCCTTCGTGTAATATGGGGCCCAAAACTGGACACAGTACTCCAGATGAGGCCTCACCAGTGCCAAATAGAGGGGAATGATCACGTCCCTCGATCTGCTGGCGATGCTCCTACTTATACAGCCCAAAATGCCATTAGCTTTCTTGGCAACAAGGGCACACTGTTGACTCATATCCAGCTTCTCGTCCACTGTAAGCCCTAGGTCCTTTTCTGCAGAACTGCTGCCTAGCCACTCAGTCCCTAATCTGTAGCAGTGCATGGGATTCTTCCGTCCTAAGTGCAGGACTCTGCACTTGTCCTTGTTGAACCTCATCAGATTACTTTTGGCCCAATCCTCTAATTTGTCTAGGTCCCTCTGTATCCTATCCCTACCCTCCAGTGTATCCACCACTCCTCCCAGTTTAGTGTTATCTGCAAACTTGCTGAGGGTGCAATCCATGCCATCCTCCAGATCAGTGGTTCCCCTCCAGGTCCGCGGTTTGCTCAGGGTAAGCCCCTGGTGACTGGGCCAGTTTGTTTACCTGCCGTCTCCGCAGGTACGTCCACTCGCGGTTTGCCGTTCCCGACCAATAGGAGCTGTGGGAAGCAGAGCGGGCCGGCCTGCTGCTTCCCAGCCTCTCCTGTGTCATTGTGGAGCGTAGATGTGTTTTTATTAATTTCAGCTTGGAAAAGCTGCGTTCTCCACTGGCTATTGTGGAATGCCCCCACAGCCCCCATTGGCCGGGCACAGTGAACTGCGGCCAGTGGGAGCTGCAATCGGCGATCAGCCAAACCAGCAGATGCAGCAGGTAAACATACTGGCCGGGCACGCCAGGGGCTTTCCCTGCACAAGGGGCGGCCCAATTTTGAGGAACGCTGCCCTACGCTTTCCAAAAACTTCCTGGATTGTCTGTGCACTGCTGTATTGCTCTCCCAACAGATATCGGGGTGATTGAAGTCCCCCATGAGAACCAGGGCCTGTGATCTAGTAACTTCTGTTAGCTGCCTGAAGAAAGCCTCGTCCACCTCATCCCCCTGGTAATCTGGTTCTGACCTTTGGCTCTGATTCCTATCTTGATCTTTGGCATTTGGACTCTGACCAGTAGATCTGACCACCTACAACCTGCCCCCTGACATAGACAAGACTAACCTACTTAAAATTTTTGAGAACACCTCGTGCACTGAAAAGTCAGTCAAGAACTAAGACCTATATAATCAATAGATGAAAAGAATTAATGTCAAACCTTTAAAAGCATTTCATTGAATAATGTTAGTCTGAAGAAAATGTAATTGAGACACTATTAAGATGCTGATGGCATGAATTTTAATGTTGGTAGACGAAAATGAAAAATATGCCCTAAACAGCTTGTGGAAAGAAGGAGCTGTTAATGGATTTAAGGAGGATAGGCTCATATGTGACACATTAGAGTAACATAACTGATAACTGATATCATTAGTCATCAAGAGCTGTTCTGTCTATCACTGGATGTTGCTATAAATGTCATCTGAGGATAATTTCATATTAACTACAAACCAAGGCCCCAATTCAGGAGCATGTAATCATTTGTTTAAGCATGTGCTGAAGTCTCATTTCCTTCAAAAGGATCTAAGCACATGCTGAACAGAGATGCTTTTCTGAATTGTAGCCAAAAGACTTGACCCAATGACGACTGAAATGAATGCAAGGAGTTCCACTGACTCCAGTTGGCATTTTATCAGTCTCCGTATACTCATCCCATTGAAGTCAATGGAAGTTTTTCCATCATGTATATCGTATATAATACATATTACAGGAAAAACAAGGTAAGGAATGTTTTAGAGAGTTTTAAAAAAATGTATTGGGACTATTTTTGTATCCCACTCCATATAAAGTCAGGATCCTTTGGTACTATGAGTCCAAGTGTTCAGGGCTCAGGGGAATGCAATGACCTCTAAAAATGACCTGAAATAGCTTTTCTAAATATACAAATGTCCTAAGTGTAAGGTCCAAAATCTCAGGAATTTCCTGAGCTAAAAGTGAATGCTGGCTCCTATTGGGAAGTTGGGAATGACCAATAAATGGGAGAAAGCACCTGCTTCTAATCCTCCAAGGTCCTGAGATCAGTTTAAATTTGTGGCCTGCTTATATAGCAAACCTGCTATTGGTGCCAATGAGAGTTTTACCTATCCTAGGCAACAAGCCAGTGTGATTCTGAGGAGTGAGACTAAATGTATACCAGGAGAAAGAGAAAACATTTCTTTGGCAGGTTGTTATTTTTTTAAAATGGGGAGTGCATGACATGGTTGAGGAGTTTGGAATGTTAGATTAAGTGCTAGAGAGATGGATTAGTGGGCAGAATGCAGTCCAAGATGTGTGATAAACTTGGCTATCTCCTCCACCTGTGTGGTTATATTATAGAGACATCAACTGTAACTTCAGAATTACATTTGCATTGAGATTTCCACTTCAATCAGAACTAAAATCCTTCTGATTATACTTTAATGAATTGACCCGGTCTCCAAATTTGGCATGATAACTTTCCAAGAGACAATTTAATATTCATTTCCATTTTAGCTTTTGCAGAGGAAAGATTTTTAAATGCTCACTTTTTAAAATGTTGCCCTTTTCCTTTCATTTATTTGGGTTCTTCTAACTTAAAAGATAAATGTTACAGAGGCTTCAATTTTCAGACAGTAACTCATCTTTACAATCTCTCAGACATTGGCTAGGCATTGAGAGTTGGAATAATGCAATTTAAAGGGTAGTGCTATAATTTGTCATAACCAAATTGAATTTTGCCCCCAAAAGCTGAAAGACACAAGAAGTTTCATCAATACCCTACTCTTCTATGAATCAAGAGACTTAGGGAAAAGTGTTCTTATGCAAAGGAGGGAAATTGGCATTGATTTCCTTTCATTTCCTGATGTATCCAGTTCCTCTAAATCACACTCCAATGAACAACCTTAACTATGGCCACCATGCGATTAAGGTATTTTACTGAGAAATACAAATTCCCTGTGGAAGTGGGCATGTATTATTACTACATTAACAAATCCAAAGTCCTAGTTAAGTCTGTATACCTCAGTGTAATTTAGAGGAATTGGATGAGTGCTTTGTGAGTAGTTTCGCATTAGAACCGAAAGAATGTTTGTTGTGATGTCTGTGGGAGATATAAGTGTGATGCTGATGGTGGAAAGATATGTGGGTTTAGGTTGCTCTGAAGTTTATAATAGCCTTAAAGGGTGATTTCCACATCTCCTGACCTTATCACTCAAGACTGGGAGACTGAGGGCCTGATCCAAAGTCCACTGAAGTCAATGAGAGCTTTGGACCCAGCCTTGAGTGAATAGATGAAGGGATATTGAGTGGTCAGTCACTGACTGTGGCTGTCAGTGTGGGAGTGGCAAAAAGACTAAAATAGAATGAACTACCATTGGCCCCCATAAAAATGACCAAAGGATTGGTTGCCAGGGAGGAAGGATAGGTAGGTAGGATTTTCACTTCAGCAATTAAAGCCCCATTCTAGCAACTGACACTATGTAGTTGACCCCTGCACCTCCACAGAGTCCTATGAAATCAGTGAGGCTCCACAAAAAGTATAAGGTTTTGCCCACATGAAGTCAGGTGTGGATCAGAGCCCAAGTTTGTAATGTTCTGTTTGGAGGCAGTGTAAGGCCTTAAGAAACAATGACTAAGTAGTAGGCCATCATATGAGGAACAAATATTGTTTCAATGTTGTGTAATGTGAAAAAAATGAGCCCAAATATAAGTACAGCTGTATAGTCCCATTACCCCCAAAGGGTTACTATGCTTAGTGTCAGAGGAAAGTTATATTTGTCATATTTTTTAACCAGTTTAGAAAATAAAAATCAGACTTTGAAAAGGCCATTTGTTCTGCCACTCCACCCATTTGTGCTTCTAGCTTTCTCAATGCTTGAAAATTATTCTGTTTTCTTCAAGGATTTGCTTTTCTACTTTCTCAGTAACAAAAATGCAGACAACACGACAGATCTAAGTATTGCATGGCTGAGTATGTGGCACAAATCCCAGCGTGGCTTTGCTCAACTCCAGGGAGGAGACTCCCAAGAAAAATACTGAGTTACTGTAGCTGAGACGAGTTAGCAACCTTAAAAGACAGTCTGCACTTAGCAATGGACCCGTTACAGGGAAATTGATTGATGGAAGTGGTTTGTTGCACCACTCATTCTTACAAGTTCAGCACGTCCACCTAACAATGCTGTCTTTGGGAGAACAGTTTTGATGTATCCACACACTCCTTACAAGCATGTTTGTACGTTTTGGAACTGCTGATACACTAAAGTACTCAGCACCACTTGACCAAATGTTTGCATATTTTCAAAAGCAGCTGCTTCTACATATTTTAATAGAGCCATCTAGAAGTTATGTAGTTATGAATTGTTCTCCTTAACCACTGATAGGACAAAAAGTAAATTACAGCAAGGGAGATTTAAGTTGGACATTAGGAAAAACTTCCTAGCTGTAAGGGTAGTTAAGCACTAGAACAAATTACCTAGAGAGGTTGTGGAATCTCCATCATTGGAGATTTTTAAGAGCAGGTTAGACAAACACCTGTCAGGGATGGTCTAGATGATTCTTAATCCTGCATCATTGCAGGGGACTGAACTAGATAACCTACCAAGGTCCCTTCCAATCCTACATTTCTGTGATCCCAGAACTCCCTTTTCTCAGTCAGTATTCCTGACATTGTCAGTGTGGGCTAGTCTAAGAACCTATTGTAGAGGAAGTTAGAGGCAAACAGTGTAGTGTCCTTGCTGTGAGCCTCCATAGAAAAGAGCAGTTTCTCACATTATGTTCATGTTGCTCCTATTGGCCCCAGTAGGTGCTGCTCTAATACAAATAACATGGTGATATAGACAGGATGAGCAAAGAAGAGTATGGCTCTGATTCAAGAATGCTAAAAGCTCCAATGTAGTAAGAACTACCCAATATTTTTAAAAAATGAAAAATAGCATATTTTTGCTCCAAAATGTTTGATTCCAATGCGGTTCACTGCTTCAAGGCTCTCCTCTGTCACCCTCCTTTACACCTATTGTTCCCATTCCTGTCACTACCTTTCACCAGCAGGCATCTGTATCAGAGACTGGTAGTGACAGCAGTAAGATCATAGGGACAGCAACCAGCCAGCCTCAGTCCGCACCACAAGAGCACAATATTAAGATAAACCTGAGAAAAGGTCTAAAAATGGGACTTGGAAGGAAAGGAAAGAGGAGAGGAAGGGCGGGGAGAAAAACTGAGAGGGAGAAGGAAGTGGAGGGGAAGGGTGGGAGGAAATGGGAAATGAGAATAAAAAGACAGGCCTATGAAGAAAGAGTCAAGGGAAAAGGCTAGGATCAGGAAATGACGGGCTGGCAGAAAGAGAAAGAGGACGGACAAGGTGGAGTGGAAAAGGGGAGAGGCAGGTATGGAGGGAGGATATGGGAATAGAATAAGGCAAGAGGTGGAAGGCCCAGGTAGGAGTGGGCCACAGGACGTAGAAGGAGCAGAGAGGAAGGGGATGGACAGAGGCTGAGAGGGACAAAGGGGAGTGGAAGGACCAGAGAGCTGGGAATGGGAGGAGGGCGACACAGAGGGGAGGCGCTGTAAAGCGGGGCAGTGCGCAGCGGCTCCTCCCCGGCAGCCCGGGAAGTTTGCTGAGCATCCCTGAGACACCGCAGAGCTCTGACTCGCTGCAGGGGAGAGTCACACGGGGCGGCTGGGGGGAGGTTCCGCTGGACTTGACGCGTTTGCTGGCTGGTCCCTGCTTGGCCCGGAACAGAGCCGGGGAGTGGAGAAAGCAGGGAGCCAGGAAGAAGCGGCTTCGGGGGCATTTGCCTGAGACCAGTGCAGCTGCAGCCGCGCCAGACCCGTCATCCCCAGCCAGAGGAGTAGGAGGACACTCACAGAGACACCCCATCTTCTCCAGGATGCTGGGTACCCGAATGCCCCCGAGCTGGGAGTGTGACGCGACACAGGCAATAGCTCGGGTGTAGAAGGTGAGTACAAGCAAAGCTAAGCCGCTGATCGCCGCACCTTTAGACAGGAAACCCTCTTTAGAAACCTGGCTACGCTCAACTCCCTGCTGCAGGGGCTGTTAGTCAAGAGGTGTCTATAACCACAGGACTCACAATCAGAGTCACGAGCCTCTTTAATTGCCCGGCTATAGGTCGGCAGTGAGGTATCTGTGGAGGGCTGGTGGTTGGATTATTTGGCACTGGTTCGGGGAAGGGAGTTTTTTAAAAGGGGGGGGGGAGGGGCGTCATGCTTGATTCCTGCCTGGAATTCAGCCCCCGGCTTTGTGAGGCCATCCAGTCCTCCCCTGGCGGAGAGCCGGCTGCGGAGTTGGGGGAAGTTTTGGACTCTCCGGTTGGCTTTTCCTGGAAGCTCGCGGCTCCCCTGCCGTTTTTCCAACGGGTCTCACTTCTCCTTGCAAACCGTGCAGGCTGCGGGGTGCGAGCCGGCGGTTCCCAGGCGGTGTCGCACGAGGGTGAGCTCCAGCGAGCGGTCCCGCTCCCGAGCGCAGGACCCCGGCCCTCGCTGCCGCTCGCGAGCCACCTTGTCCCTCGCGTTCCGGAGCCGAATGTCCACGTGTGTTGCGCCAGCTGGAGCCGGACGCGACGCGGGGTAGGTTCTAGTCAGACCCAGACCCAGAGTCGGGGGTTAAAGCGGAGCGTGCGATTTTGACGGGTAGAGGCAGAAAACAGGACTCTGGGGACGCACTTATGTACAAATCGGGTGCCCAGACAGCAAGTGTGAAAAATCGGGACGGGGCTTGGGGGGTAATAGGAGCCAATATAAGAAAGACCCAAAAATCGGGACTGTCCCTATAAAATTGGGACATCTGGTCACCCCATGTATAAAGTGGTGCTTACAGAAATAAACACCTCGCCAGACATGCTAGACCGTTACAGAGGTGGGGCCAACAACTACACATTGCATGCCACCTCTTGTTCCCTGGAGCCTCACTCTGCTGAGCTAGCGGTGTAGTGGCGTATCAAGTACTTTCCCCTGAACCTGGATGCCAGGGGCTGACCTTTACGCCATGGGTGGGTGTGTTGTGTCAGACGGACGCTGAGGTGGCTTTGCTATTTGTGGGCTCAGGTCATTTGCACTAGTCTGATGGCTGCGGTATGCTTTGCGAGGAAAGGGTTGTGGGTGGGTGATCAGCTAGTTTGGGCAGATCCAGACTTATTTGTTTAGTCAGATTTTTAGACCGATTTGCATTTTAACGTTTCAGCTAAAGTCAGAGGACTGGAATTGTGGTACAACGAGTCCATCACTCTTGCTAGTCTCAGTTACAGGACGTCATATTCTTTGTCCTATTTCCATGTTGATTAATTATCACTAATTTCACCTGAAGGTGAAGGGACATGCCTAAGTAGTCAAGCCCCAGCCAGCCTTACCTCCATTGTGCTAAGAACACGATTTAGGCGGGCCGTGTGACAGGGCAGTTCCAATGAACAGTCCTGGGGGTGCTAGTAAAGTATCAAGGTTGGTGATAAAGTTCCTTGAAACTGAAAATATCATCTTCTCCAAGCCTTACAGCCCAAGAGCGGTGTAAATATTGGAGTCAGTTACAAATTTAGCTCTCCATCTACACCTGGTTGTTACATCGACTTAGGCAAAGTTATATGCTCCTAGCGCGGCATTTCTCCTGTCATTGCATTAAAAGTTATTTCATTTTTTTCTTGCAAATTTTAGTACCTGTCATATTTTATTTTTCAATACTCTCATGTGGTGGTCAGTCTTTGAGGCTTTTTAAAAGTTATACAATGCCCATGTCAGCTTTTATAATCAGTTATTTATCCTAGTACTATACTTAATGTAATTTCTAAGGTTTCCTTATACTGTACTAGATAACCTAGAAAAGTACATGTTGGTGCCACTTGCTGCTTTTTTAGATTTATTTGTTGCCACTTTATTTGGAAAGATCCTGGAGGGAAAATTAGTTTGATATGTAAAGTGAAGGCTCAATGTCACACTGATTGAATTTTCGGGAGATTGGTTAAACAGGTAAAGTCATGAGAGTTGTTCCGGATTAGAAAATTACTTCCTGTTTAGAATAGTGACTCTCTGCATACCTTTAGCTCTTTGTTTAGAAAAGAGCTTTGACCCAAAGTGAGTGAAAGTCGGGGTCACTGCAATCTTTTAGAATCTGGAAACTGAACAGTGGATGCTTTCCAGGAGGGAGGGCAGCTAGAGGGATTGAGGGGGAGAAAAGAGTAAAGATAACTTTTGCCAGTATGCTTCAAGCCAAGATTCAAAACACCCAGAGCTCCTGTATGAGAGTTGCACGCTTGCTACTTGGAAGAATTACTAATGCAAAAGCTGTTGTCTAAAAGCCAAGAAAAATAACTCTTTATTAAAGGTTTTGGCCTAAACCATAAAACTGCCAGCACATTCATTTTAAAAACTTTTAAAATTTTCTTCGTTTGTTTGTGCTTTCCAAGAAATATTGTTCTACAGCTGATGTTTGTTGTCTAAATCCCATGTGCAGCTAGAGCCATTCAATTTCAAACTGGTAATGTAGATTACAATTCACCTATGTTCTCAGAAAGCTTTATGTATTCTTAAATTTAATGCCACCAGGGTGTGCCTGACAAACTACACACATTTACTCATCATCTGGAAAAGCTTTAAAAATAAATACAGTAGAAGAAAGTTTGGCGTCATACACATATTCTTTTCCTTTCCTTCTCCTTTCTTAAAATTGTCATTTGTGGGTAAAGCAAATGGCTACATATGGAGAAGGACGGAGACCTGGAATGTGTTGAGTGTCTCTCCAGTCCCTTTATTCAAGAGGTTTTTTTGTTGCTGTTTGGAATGTAGGGAAAGGTCAGTTCCAGTGGTGTACTGGAGAGAGATATAATTCAGTTACCAATGTGACTGTGTAATATAATATGTCCGTATAGACAAAAGTAAGAGGGAGAACATAGAAACAATGAGCCAAACCCTTTTCTCCTTTATACCCATAAAACCTCTTTGCCTTCAAGGTGGGTGTAACTAAAAGCAAAGTCGCTCCGTTGTTGTTCCAAATAATATAACTCCTAGATGACTATTTCTTCAGTCTACTGCAAGTTGCTGAGTGTCTATTGTGTGATGCTGAGAGCCCTCAGTGCCCAATGGGAGTCTTACAGGAGTTGCTTAGCACTTTACAAGATAGACCTTATACATTACTTATGTGTAATGGACCAGCTCCTGCTCCATTGATTTCAGTGTTTCAAGACTGGAGCCAACAGTGTTGGGGTAGATCTTTGGCTTCCATACAGTCCTATGAACCTCTCCAGCAGCAGCACACTGAGACCACAAAGTGCATTCATTGGGCAGTTAGGTATTTCCCTGACATGGGAAAATCCCCAGCTACCACAGCCACATTACTGACTCTATACTACTTCCTCTGTTCTCAGTATAGAGAGCATATCCGCAGTGCTGCTTTGCTTTGGGATCCCAGGCCAACTTAGTGGGTGCTGGGGGGCCATTTCTGCTGGTGTGAGTTAGAGCAGCAAGGAGGCTGCTATACTTTGTATATGGGGATAAACTGGCCCACAGCTGCACTGGAGTTTTGGGGAGAAAGTGAGGTGTTTAAAGCTGGTATACATCCACGTTTTCCCCCTACCTTGAGGTCTGCACTGAGGACAGATGAATCAGACATGTAGAGGAAGGTTTGATATTTAAGTGTTCTCAGTGAGACATTCACATGAACCTCTAGATGCAGTTTTTCATGGTGAGTGGATATCACATTGTTGTGAATATGATGGGAGAGAGAGAAGTCTCACAGCTTTCCTGCTGTTATTGTTTAGCTGGAAACAGTTTTCTGCTAGGGCAATTTAAAGGAGACCTGGAAATAAATTACGGGTTTGTGATTTTTTTGTTTTGTTTTGTTTCTCTAATTTATGATGTATGAAGAAGACTTGGATGGCTTTTGTTTTATTTAGAGGAAGTCAGGGTGGGAAGGTCCTGTTTCTTTGTTACATTAGAATTTGGTCTTATCTACCCTGTTTTACTTGGAACACTCCATGGACAACAGGAGAAATAGAAGGATTAGTAAGCAGTGACCAGTCATTTGTATGTAACTGGCATTAAAACATTTTGTTGAATGTCTACATCTGTAGTGCTGTGTTGACAAAGAAATGTCCTGTAAAATGTTCTGGCTGACAATGTCTTCTTATAGTAATATTCAACTATTTTAACTAACTATTAAAAAAAATTTACAGGCCATATTATGCCATTGATTTTTAAGCAGAAAAACAGGAAGTTCTGCTTAAAAATCAGTAGCATAATATGGTCCAAAACATTACTTTTAAATGTTGCTTCCAGATTACATTTTAATTTTCAAGCATTTTCTTAAATTATTTATTGCATTATTATTAATATAAACATTGAAAAGGTTAATCGGTGAGATTCATTTTCTGTAGGTCCTAACAGGTAATATTGCTTTCTTTAGATTATGTTGATGAACTCCATTGTTCAGCAGGAAACTATTGTTGATTGTCCAAAACACTGTCCAAAGCAAGCAAATATTTACTTTGATTGTGTTACTGCATATGATCATAATTTTAACAAGAGGTAGTTAAGAACAATGGAAGATATCCTGTGTATTGTCTGTTGATTAAATATATAGAGCATGTCCTCAGGTGGTGTAAATTGGTGCAGCTAACTCTGACTTTAATAGAGCTGTGCTGATTTACACCAGCTGAGATTCTGGTTGATAAAGTTTAATATTTCATTGGTCACATAGAGGACAGAAAGCAACATACTTGTTCTTCTACATAACAAAATGATGGCTCTACTCACAAAATAGTTACTCCTACAATATTTATTTTGTTGCATGTGATACTGTAAGTAGGTTTCCATTATATCATATATATATATATATATATATATACATCAACTAATCATTTTGTTGTGTGCCCAGTGATGAACATCCTTGCTTGATCTAACTATGGCTAGCTGATTTCTTCTATAGTCCCCCATAAGAATGTATTATAGTTCATATTGCAGTGAATGTGAACAATGTGAAATTCCTTTTATAGTGAAGGAGAAACACCCAAAAAGTTTCAGTGCAATACAGTGTGCAGATTGTAAATTATTTATGATAGTCAACCTCTGCTTAGAATAAAGTTGTTTTGTTTAAAAGGTTCAGCTTTATAGTGCTTCAGAAAAACTATTGGCAACCTAATGGTCCAATCCTATTCCAGTGACATCAATGGGAATTTTGCCTCCCATCTTCAGTAGGAAAAGGATCAGGCCCAAGTTGTAATAGTGTTTATTGAACAGTTTTATGTATTTTCTAAAGTACCTAATAACTAAGTGCTGGTACCAGTCTGACCATGCAGTATCTAAGTTCTAACAATTCCTGCAAAATCATAAGGCGTAAGCACCACCATACTTACATCATCACATATTATTTTTGCATAGTCATGTAGTCCTTTTGCAGTATTTGTATGCCATAATAAAAAAAAATGAGTCTCGGAGACTCTATTGTGAATTTATGTTACATCAAAGTTCATGGAAAAAACTAGTGATGATTCAGAGTCATGACAGAGAAAGAAAAATCAAAGCTGTTTTTAAAAGTATTAGTAAAATATTAAGTTTGATTAATCTTTTGTGTATAATTAAATTGAGAAACTAATGTAGTTCTGAAGTTACATGCTATGAACTACTGATTTCTTTTCATTAGATGGTACAAATAAAGGTTGGACTTAATTTGCATATAAAATAATGATACTGAAAAGTTACCTAATGCAACCAACTAGTACAATTGTCTTTGAGCTCATGGGTTTTCAGACATCAACTTAACTATAAATAGTATAATTTTGTCATGTTAAGAGAGAGAAACTATTTTAGGCCTTTATAACACATCTATTACAGTAGCAGCTGGAGTCTGGGCACCTGACAAGTTGAGCACAAGTGGCTAAAATCCACCTTTATACCTTTTCTTATCCTAGGGCTGCCAGGGACCAAAACAGATCCCACAGCCACTTTTAACAGTCACAGGGATGTTCCACTGGTTAGACATCAGCAGAACACATAGCATTCAAGTACCGCTGCCTTGACCCTGTCACACTCCTGACCTGCCCCAGAATATCCCTATCCTGTCCCAAGCTGCCTCATCATCACCTCTGGATTTTCCCATGCTCATCAACACTTTAGAGATGGTGCAAAGTCACTTTGTACCTCTTCAGTGGCCCAGGGAGCATAACAGAGCTGAGGATCTGATTTTTTATCTTAAAAATCATGTTGGCTTTGGAGGATTTCAAGTAAACCTACTTACACTTATTCCTGCTTAGAGTCAAAATTAGGTAGTTACTAAACTCCCTGAGATTGGTTGGGTGTTTGTGCTAAACCTTCCTTCCTACTCCTCAGTTCAACATACAATACTTTGTTTACTCAGCAATAGATATTTTGGATCTGACGACACAGGGAGTCAATACCCTCCATTTCCCTCTTTTTTTCATCAGTAGAATTATAATCAAAGTACATGACTAAAGTTTTAGTTAGTAGATGGTTGGCTTTCAGATACCAAATTATCAAACCCACTGTAACGCCAGTCCTTGGTATATATTGAATGTTCCCCACAAATTCAGTATATATTATTACAAGGCATATACATAGGATTTGCTTTATATAAAGACAGTGATATTGACTCTACTGACTTTTTTTCTCCCCCAGGTTCTCGGTTTCACTGCCACTGCTGGATGTTGACATGCAACAACTACTGAAGCCTGGGGCATCCTCAAACGACTCAGAGACCTGCTTTTGGGAATGTGACTTGAGCTCCCTCTTGTGGAAAGATATTGGAATTAAACTTTCATGATTTTAAACAACAAAACAAACAAATTATGGCAACGGTTACCATGCCATTTGTTGCTACGTTCACCCCTCCAGGAAATGAAGAATCTGACTCTCTAATCGTGCTACATTATAATTATACAGGAAAACTTATTCTAAGAGAAAAGGCAACTGATCGCATAGGGTTAACAACTGTTTCATTTTTGATCATATGTAGTTTCATAGTCCTGGAAAACTTGATGGTGTTGATTGCCATATGGAAAAATAACAAATTTCACAACCGTATGTACTTTTTTATTGGCAATCTAGCTCTCTGTGATCTGTTGGCTGGAATTGTTTATAAAGTAAACATTCTTATGTCTGGAAAAAGAACTCTGAGCCTGTCCTACACAATCTGGTTTATTAGGGAAGGAAGTATGTTTGTTGCTCTAGGAGCTTCCACTTTAAGCTTATTAGCCATAGCCATTGAGAGACATTTAACTATGATTAAAATGAGGCCTTATGATGCAAATAAAAAGTACAGGGTCTTCCTTCTTATTGGAACATGTTGGCTTATCTCAGTTTCCCTGGGTGCCTTACCAATTCTCGGCTGGAACTGTATCAACAATTTACCAGACTGCTCAACAATTTTGCCTCTTTATTCCAAGAAATATGTTGTATTTTGTATAAGTATCTTCATAGCCATTTTGGTGGCAATTGTTATCCTTTATGCACGTATTTACATACTCGTAAAATCCAGTAGCCGTAACGTCACTAATCATAGTAACTCAGAGAGATCTATGGCACTGCTTAGGACAGTTGTTATTGTAGTTGGTGTTTTCATTGCCTGTTGGTCTCCATTATTTATTCTGTTGCTTATAGATGTAGCCTGCAGAGTAAAAGAGTGTGCCATTTTATACAAGGCTGACTGGTTCATTGCTTTGGCTGTCCTCAATTCTGCAATGAATCCCATCATCTACACTTTAGCCAGCAAGGAAATGCGTCGGGCTTTCTTTCGCCTTGTTTGTGGCTGTCTAGTGAAGACCAATGTGTCTAGATCTTTGCCTATTCAGCCCACTCCGGATCAAAGCCGAAGTAAGTCTAGCAGCAGCAATGCACAGAAACCAAAGGATGATTTCCCACAGGTTAGTGTTCCCTCAAGTATAACTGAAAAAGATAAATCATCATTTCAGAATGGAAACTTGTGCAAATGAAGGACTCTGCAAGTCAAGGACTCGTCTATGGCTTTTTAGGATTCAATTGCAAACTTTCAATTTTCATGCACTTAAATCATAACTTAAATCATAGGGGAAAACACTAACCACTTATTTAACTGAGTGTCTATTTATCACATGGCTTGTTTTGGTTTGGGTTTTAATTCTGTAAAAGATCTGACTCAGGAAAGCTTTTGCTACTACCCAACAGTCTGCACAAAATCCTTGTGTGTCTTGATGACATGTATGACATCAGTGTATTTGGTAAAGTCTGATCTTTCAGTACATCTACATCACCTATAAGAAAGTCAGCTATTATACATATCCCACTATCCTGTTTATTGTTAATTGGGAGAAAGGTTACTTATAGTATACAAAGTGCATTATATTTCTCTATACATATCTTGCTGTTATGTTAATAGCCTTACATGTATGTGGTATAAATAACTGTATATTTGTACATTTCTTTATTAAATAGTAATTGTATGGCAAAAGTTTGTATTATGCTACACCATAGTCTTACAGTATAATGCAATAATACAGATAATACAAGTATGTAGAAGTTTCAAATAATATGTTTGAAAATGTATGAAGTAGTAATCCTGAACTGAGCAGATAAATATGCTATGTCTACTCAGTACTTTGTCTTGCAACAGTAACCACAGATTGCTCATGTTTACATAGTAACAGTATGATCAGGAGGGCTGTGGCCAAATTTTTTCAGTTTATTTTACGCAAACTATAGCAAATAACCACTGCCAGTGAGTATATATGTTTGTTATTCAAGGTAGTTAAAATATGATCTAACAAGTCACACATATATCAAGTGTAGGTACTTTTTCAATGCATGTATTTTTACTTACATTTTTAAATATATTGAAAACAGTATGTCAAACCTGTGAAAGTCTCTACAAAGTGGCATTCTTCCACAGTTAAAGCAGGCTTCCTTTAAAAAGACAATGGACCATGTGCAAAATCCTTGCACAACCTTTGGAGTTCCATCCAGGAGCTAGTACAGCATGGAGCTGTATTATCATCTTCTAGGGACAAACCCAGCTCATGCAGAACTGTTCATTTGGAGTCATGCTGCACAAGAGAAGGGATATCACAGTTTGTTTCTCTGGATGTGGAATGACTCCCCATGAGTCCGATGGGGACCTGGCCCTCTGCACCTACCTTAGCACCCCAAATCTATCCTTTCTGAGGACTTTGTGGACTTTTCCTGCCCTGTGGTCCCCTTCCAAATGCGTTCTCCCAAGAGGAGGTAGTCTGGTCCATTGTGATTAACAGCTCATAATTATATGGGGCCAGAGCCTCGGCTGGTCTAAATCAGCATAGTTTGCTTGAAGTCAGTGCAGCATGCCTGATTTACACACAAGTATAAATGAATTGTGCTTTAAGGCTGGGATTTTTCAAAGGGACCTATGTGAATTAGGTGCTCAAATTAGCTCCCATTGATTTTCAATAGCAGTTGAGCACCTAACTCCCTGGGACCCATTTGAAAATCCCAGCCTAAATTAATCAAACCAAGCATTAGAGTCATAGAGTTTTAAGACCAGAAGGGACCCCCAGATCATCTAGTCTCAGTGCCTGTATATCACAGTCCCCCATCCAGCACCCACACATTAAATCCAACAACCAAAATTAGACCAAAGTATTACAGCCCACAGGAGACTAGACTATTATGTGCCATAGGGAAAGAAGAGGCGCACCACTGCCTGAAGCCCCTGCAATGGCAGGGAAATCACTAAGTAAGGTATCGTAATCTTCAAACAATCGTAACTCTTCTTAATTCATAACTTACAAAAAACTGGTGCTTAGTTTTTTCCCCTCTTATCTTAATTAAAGCAGCTGTGTTTAAAGAATATGTCCAAGTATGTACAGTGCATAAACCCTGTAATGTATGTAGCAAAAGCCTTTCAACATATACTGTTTTGCCTTTTCATTGTCAAGTGCAAGGTAGGAGTATATGTGTAAAAATGTCAGCAGTAGTCTTTTGACAGCTGTAAAAAGAGAGGCTGATTTTGCAGCAACTGTGAAGATACCAATAAATATGAAATGACTTGTATAAAATAGAGACTGCCCAAAGCAGTGAGTTACAATTTATTAGCCACTTGAAAGAAAACCTTGGCAAAGAGTGGCAAGAAAACAAGTGTACTGACATAGGATACTGAACTGTAGCTATGAAGTGAATCAAAGCTGTAGGATTTGTATGTGTATTTGTTATAAACTGAACTGTGGCTGTATTGTAGTTTCATGGTTTACCTCTTTACATCTTGGAGTGATGTGTGGTTATACTCTCCAGTCTTGGACAGCTCTCTTGAAATGAATGTCATTAAAAATGTTTGCTAAAGTCCTTCTGTTACCTGTTCTTCTAAATGTTTGATTTGTTTAAATGACCAGTCTTCCCCTAACCCAAAGACTGCAATCTCAGCTATTGTAAACAGAAAGAGCTTTATCAGTGCAACTCCCATTAGTGTGAGGGAAAGCAGTGTGGCTGTTGTCTGGCTATGCCGAAAGAATGACAGGAGACATTAGATATGGGTTTAATCAGGCCGCAACTTTATTATTAGATGTCTGGGACTAACCCAGCAGATAAAATGGGCTGTGTAGGTGAAAACTCCCACAATTCACCGGGGGACGGGGAGTGAGTGCTTTTTTTAGTCTTCCCCACCCTCCCCGCACACCTTTCCATTCATGTCCCTCCAGCAGATCCACTGCTGGGAACCTCCAGTTCCAGCGGGGGCTTCCACCAGCTCCCCAGCCCTTTTCATCCAGGTCCCTCCAGCAATTCCCTGTCTGGGACCTTACCGACCACTCCCGCTCGTAGGAGAGGTTAAGGTGGATTATAATGCTCGGGGGTTGGCTCCCTGCTGTACCAATCAGGGAAGTCCCCAACTGCCCCCAGCTCGCTCAATTACCAAGCACCTCTCCCAGGGCTATCCTTACCCATATACAAACTACACAGCTGCATAGGGCACCTAAATTTCCTGGTTCCCTATGCAGCTGCGTGCTGCTTCAGCGGCCAGCCCGATCCCCCTGCCGGCTGAGCCAGCCAGGAAAGCTGCCCCTGCCCTTGCTCTGCCCCCACCCCACCTCTTCCCCAAAGTCCCCGTCCTTGCGCCGCCCCCACCCCACCCCACCCCTGCTCTGCCCCAGTCCCGCCCCCCCACTCCACCCCTTCCCATGAGCTACATCCTGGGGGACTGCAGCAGGGGTTGGGCACACCCTGCACTCACCGGTCGGTGGGAAGTGGAGCGACCCCGGCCCCAGGCCGCTCGGCTCCACCGGCTCCCAGCCATGCTGCTGGTGAGTGCTGGGGGGCGGTTCCCCACTGCCCCCCAAGGCTGGGAGCCAGGGGAGCAGAGCGGAGTGGGCTGGGACCGGGTCACTACACTTCACGCCACCCCGTGAGTGTGGGGTCAGGCCCGCCCTGCAATCACCGGGCAGCGGGAAGTGGAACGACCCAGCCCCAGCCCGCTCCACTCCGCCGGTGACTGCTGGGGGGCAGTTTCCTCTCTGTCCCCTAAGCCTGCTCCTGCACCCCGTGGAGGCCTGGGGCCAGCCCCTCCACCGCTGTGGAGGCCTGGAGACGCCTCCCTGTGGGGGGGGGGGGGTTGCGTAGGGCACCAAAATGTCTAGGGACGGCCCTGACCTCTTCTTAATTCCTTTTCCAAGCCATTTATCCATTCTTTTGTGCCTTAATTTATGGAGTACCTGCACTGAACGTCCGCTATACACTTAAATAAAAAGTTGCGACATGTGGCCTACTCTGAGGTTCTACTGTCATAGCCAAAGTCCACTTACATGTCCATAAGCCTGAGCTTAAAAGCCCACTTCCATTCTAAGAAACTAATTGAGTTAGCCCAATCTACAAGCTATTTAAGCCGTTCAACTGTTTAGGGCCTCATGGTTCTGGGTTGACATGGCAACCTTCCACTCAACCCTGATCTCTTCTCCTCATTCTGGCAGTGGATTCCAATGGAGAGGAAACTCATCATTCAAACTCACACTTCCTGCAGTTCAGCACTGTGCTCATTTTACAGCTAGCTACTCAGCTTGTGCATGCCAATGCAATAGCCAATAGCACAATATATGAGGCAGTTATACACAAATGGATCAATCTAGCTCTATTCTTCATGGGAATTCAGAGCACTGCACACTGCAGAACCAGCATGGCGCTACGGTAAAAAGGGGAGCCTGAATTTAGGAAGCCCACCTGGCAGTGCAAACAGAGTAGGGATTTAGGGGCAGGGAAACTAGGGGATTGGCAGTGATGATGGGACTGCAGCTGCTGTGGAGGATATCCATCCTTGATTCTTTCACCCCAAACACCAAAGAATATCTTAGAAAGCAGCCCAAATAGCTGGGTCTGCACAGGACCAAGAGTTGCACTTTTGTGGGATCAGAATCAGACCCTCAGTCTGTAGCTGATTTGTTGTAAGCAGAGGAAAAGCCACAAAAGAAATACACACTTCACATTCATTATTTCATGAACTGGCGCCTTTATTTTTGTTCCAGACTACAAAAGAAACCACCTACGGGAAAGAGCTTTCACAAGAGTTTTTATTGCCAACAGTCTTACAGCGTTACAGTATTTTAAAATCATTAAGTACCATAAACATTTTAGAAAACTTTTTTTAAAATCTCAAACCTTTGAACCAAAGTTAAGATGTAGCAGTTGCCTTTCAAAGAAATGGAACAAGCATTTGTGTTTGTATAGAAAACTTAGTAAAATTATAAAAGTCATGCTTGAAAGCGCTGTGTCTACACAAATAAAATGTCAACCAAATATGATAGGCTCTGACTCTGTTGCAGTCAAAGGGAGTTTGGCCTCTGATTTCAATGGGAACAGGCTCAGATCCTTAGTAATTAAGTTAAATGCTCTAAGGGTTTGCTACACAAGCAGAATTATGCTATTTCATAATAAAGGCACATTTCCCAGTAACCAGTTGTAATTAGAAGTGCAGCATTGCCTGAAAGTTCATTATTTTCATCTGCCATAATAATAAAAATGAAAACAAATAATGTTCACACAACTCCAGCTGCTATCATAAAATCCAAAAAGCTATGAAACCCTGAGAGGGTTGATTAACTCTCACTGGGCCATACTCTTTGAGCTGAATTCCACCAGTGTAAACCTGGCATAGCGCCATTTAATTTAATGGAGTATGTGGGATTTACACTGATGTAATCAGAGCACAATTTTGTCCATTGACTTCAGCAGGAGTTGTAGGTTCAGCCTCTCTCAGGAGCCTGGACAGCCCTTTCCAATGGTAAAACCCATGGAATTTAGCAGGCTAAATTGGAAGAACACTCAAGGAGAGTTTTCTCTGAGTTTTGCCAGTATTGTTTGCCGAGTCACAATGAGCTGAGCTGTGGGGCCTGCCCACAAACATAAGGATTCCCCTAGCATCTACAGTAGTGCTGCCTCCACTGTCTCTAAAGCTCCAGTTCCCCAACCACACTCCGTAGTGGCATGGCTGCAAGGAGCAGCCCTGGTCACAGCTACTTCTGACCTCCCCTTAGAGAGGGAAATTCTACACGAAAGCTAATACAAGGTATTGCCTTTCTCAAGTCATCTGTGGGATCAGAGGATGGCTGGGTTGATGTGCATCAGCCCACTGATCCAACATGGAGCTGCCCACACCTCACCCCGCAGCACACCAATCAGTGCCCTTCCTCCTGCATGAATGCTAACCCTCAGAGTGCAGTCCATAGTGTCTAAGGAAGGAATAAGATGTTACTGTGGAGTTGGCTAACCCACCAACTCCATCCTTTTGCAGACGAGAGGGGAAAGTCTTGGCACACAGACCAGGATATTATCTGGCCAAGAATCAGGACATACAGCAGCAATTATTTGTGTTATGAAAATGGTATTTGGCAAAATTAATGGGGTTTGCTTCAGTTCTCACATGGATTCTTGTAAATCAACAATAACTCTGTTAGAGCAAATGGAGCTACTCCAGTGTAACTGAGCCAACTCATAACATATTATTTGGCCCTAGTGTCATTTTATTTCCCTAGCATGTTGTAATCTAAAATAATTGGGGTCAAATTCCACCTACTCTGATGAGATGAGCAGTTCATTGACATCCGTCAGCCTCCTCAGTGAAGTAAGCCCTGTAGAATTTGGCCCTGGTTCACCCTGGGCCTGATTCTGATCTCACTGTTTCTGCTCTAAATCAGGAATGACTTCAATGAAGTAAAAAATGAGTTAAACTAGTGAGTGGAAAACCTGGATAAGGGAGATAAGAATCAGGCCCACTGCCTACATTAAATTTGTCTGTATGCTGTGGCCAAGTTCTCCAGAGGGGTGTGATTTGTAGAGTGGTCTAATCTTCTGTGCTCTTACTACCCCATACCTAATCAGCTACCTTTTAGTTCACGCCAGAAGAGTTTACATGGAGCAGTTAGAGCACCACAT
Organism: Macrochelys suwanniensis; assembly: GCA_033296515.1. Lineage (NCBI taxonomy): Eukaryota > Metazoa > Chordata > Testudines > Chelydridae > Macrochelys > Macrochelys suwanniensis. Next base: position 49,201,733 of record CM065780.1, read on the forward strand.
GTTACAGCACTCCACTATTCGCTATTCCTCTCTCGAGTGCTTTGTTGTGCCATGTAGATACGATGTCCTTAACTTTGATAAAAGTAGTGGTGAGTTCATTATTTCCTGCATAAGTTGGAAAATTAAAAATGGTCTAAGTGACTAAATTCCATGGCTAAAGGATTTCCTAAGAGTCAATTCAGCTCTAAAATCAAAGTGGCCACTAGTAGTGGACTAGTAAAAACTTGGGACATAGTAGAACATTTCATGATAGGTTTCATTTTGAACTCACAAAAGTTCCAGGACAATAAACAACTACAGTATTTCCACATACCACTCATCCTTACAGAGAGACCAGTCTGTACAATTCTCAATCAAAAATGTTTCTAAAACGTAATAAATATTGAATGTACTTTTGAAAAAAAAATTTACAGCAGCAAATTTTTTTAAATAATGACTGAAAGAAACATATTCATCTTCAAAAAAAACCCTCAGCTTGTGCCAGGATTTAAGTTACGTTTGGACTTGAGCACTTCACTTGGGACAGAAGTCATTATTACACAAATCTAGTCATAGGGGGGAAAAATCTATTTCCCATAACAACTATATTAATTATTTTTCATTAGTTTATAATGTACTTTCATTGGTTTATAATGAATATTTTCTGGGTGGTTTTTTTTAAAACCTCACTGAAGATAGAGGAGGAACTGGGGGAGAAAGTTGTAGAATAGATCTTCATGTTAGGCATGAACACATTTCAAATGTAGCCACTGTATTTCTTAATTTTGAGGCTATTACAAGTGTGAGAGTCAAATATATGATTTAGTGAACAGTTCCCCCTACTTTGATCAGCAGTAAGGTAAATAACCTTCACAAAACTCTAACTGGAAAAAATATGTGAAGTAAAAACTCAATATTGTTGGTAAGTGTTTGAGGTGAGCTCTTTTATTTCGTATTCCTGGTCTGGGATTTTCAAAAGCACTGAGCATTGGCCTAACTCTGCTCCCAGTAAAATCAATGGGAGTCTGACTTTAGTGACAGCAGAGTTGGGTGAGGGCTGCACATGTTTGAAAATTCCACCTTAGTGTACAGCATTGTTTATATATATTTACACTTATTGTACATATTTGGTTCTATTCGCTGCATCAAGTAGATTAAGGATCTGGACTCCACTAAGGTATTTAAGTGTGTAACCAGTTGGACAACTACATACCTTTGAGGATCTATGCCTTGATGCCCTGGACAAAATTTTGGAACATGGATTTGTAACTAAATGTTATTAGACAGTCACAAGTTGCAAAGTCCTGATATAAAGCTGCAAATTGCCTGGACACTGCAAAAATGTGCCAGCTTTAAAATGGAGCATTTATTATTTACAAATATATAACTATCTATAAATTCCATTACGAATAAATTGTAGGTAGCATCTGGCATTTTGTCTGCCAGCAATAATTGTACCAGGGTATAAATATTTATTAATTCTCCTCTCCTAACTGCACAGCATGGACCCTGGAGACTATCATGCTAAGAAATATGAGAATGCCATTCCACGAGGGGAATAAATAATAAACCCCAGGCACAGAACATATAAAACTGGCAGGTGATACCTGCCAGATTTCTAGTATGTACCTACATCTTCTTCGTGCACTGCTTTATTTTCTATTCATACCTTATAGTCCTTGTTCAGTCCTAAATTGCAATCTCCCATAGAAAACCTATAGGAGAGGGCCACACAACTCCATAATGGAACACTTATGGAGTTTCCTTCTAATACTCTCCTCAGAGGGGAAAGGTTTGGGGGCTGTAGAAAAGGCAAAAGGCATGGGTCTCCAAACTACAGGCTGACTCCATTGATTTTAATGGGCTTTGGCTCAGCCGTCCCAGGGGCAATGGCACCATTGGCTGCTTTCCATGCAGCTTCTTAACACAAACCCTAGGACAGATGCCGTAGCAGTTAGTGCTGCTTGGGACAGCATTAAGTCCCATTGGTGGTATCTGTGTGGTCTGCAGGACAGCATGCTGTGGAATTCTGATTGTCTCCATCCTCTCCTGTGCCACACACCATCACCTGACCTACAAAGTCTCAGCTCTGCTCTCCTGAGGGTCTTCCCCAGGCAAGGAGGCAGCATGCCATGGAAGCTGGCTCTCCTGTGCTCCCTACCCAGACATGGCCAGCCTAGCTCTCCCATGTTTGCATTATTGACAATGAGCACAGGAGTACTTTTTTGGGCAGAACTCCCATTGAAGTCAGGAGCCAAAGGTATTTTTTGTTTTCTTTGTGCCATCTACACGCTTGAAATTTCTGCAGCAACCAAAATGTCTGATTGAAACTTTGGAAACAAGGCTGAAATTCAGCTGCCAGAACTAATAAGGCCAACTTCACTGAAAAATTTGCATTGATCTCAGCCAAATAACATTTGCACACCTACAGTGAAATTAATGTGAAACATTTGGTTTACTTAAGAATGTCTTAGTAACATGGCCCTAAGGCATGTCTATTGCACATGGTTTATACAATTGTAACATAAATACAAACCAAACTGATGGGCAGATTCTAGCTGTCATCACACATAATTTGGAATGCATCTAGATAATAGGCCCGCTACTGCAAGGTACCAGTAGCTTCCTACATAGTTCTGAGCATCTCAACTCCCCTTAGGAAGAAACTGAGGACACTCCAGTGTTGCAATACTCATGGTTTTATCATGTGTCTCACAAATTTGGCTCTCTTTTGTTTGTTTGTTTTGTTTTTGTAAAATCCCAGCTCCTGGAATCATGGGATGATGTGCTAATTTCATCTTTCATTCTAAAAAGTAGCCTTTGTTGCTTCAGGGGGGAAGAAAGCTTGAAAACATGAAACCTAAAGCCTGAGACACCAGAAAGAAACTAAAAAGAACCCACAATTATGATTTTTTAAAATTTCATAATTTTAAGCCCATATCCTGATTTTTTGGGGCTTGATTCATAATTTTTGAATGTTTGGGGTTAACAACACTTCACAGGATTGAACTCTCCATCATGAAGGGTTTAATCATGCCTCCCTCCACAGAAGTCATTAGCAAATTGCTCACTGATTTTAATGGGCCCTGCGTTCATATATTTATACCCTTATTCTATTATTTTCACAAAGAGGACCAAATCCAATGAGCAGCAACAAGAGCAGGTGATGGATCACACAAGGATCCATTCCAGCAGCTGGGAATCACTATAGCACAGGCACAATGGAGCCACCATCGCCCCCTTTTCTCCAGTCACTCTCCCTACCCCAGTACTACCTCACCTAGGGAAATTGTGAGCTGGGCAGATTTGCCCAGTTTCCAGCTTTTTATGCCACCAGAGCTACTCAAAGTAGCTTAATTATAGTGGAAGATGTAGCCCATGAAACATACTCTTGAGAATTCAGTAAAAGGGCCCCATCATTCTGTGTCTCCTTGCCACCTACCTGAAGGCTGATTTCCAAAGCATGTGTTAAAGCTTTCAGAGGGCCCATTTACAATTTCAGAACATAAAGTAAAGGTTGTGTTTGTGTGCAATTACAATTACATGGTTACAATCTTCCTGCGAATCTCTCATGTTTTCACTGTACCCATGTGATCTAAGAAACGGTAAGTTAGGAAAAGGGTCTGTTACATACAGCTGATTGATTGGCAGTTTATGAAGGCTACAACTGGGACAATGCAAAAGATTTTTTTGCAAGTTTATTTTAATGCATTTAAAATGCTTTCATTCATGCACTATCTCCCATCACTTTATTCTGTGGGCCAGATTTCCAAAGGTATTTAGGCAGCTAAGGATGTAGACAGACACCTAATGGGATTTTCAAAATCACCTAAGCAGGTGTCTAGCTCTGAAATCGTGTGTGTTTTAAGTACCACAGAAGCCACTCTTCTCACTGTGTAGTACCACGCTAAAAGTCTCCTGTGAGATGGCTGGAAGCAGGTGGGATGTGATTCTCCATAGCCTTACACCTTTTGCAATCTTACACTTGTGCAAAGAACCGAGTGCAAAGTGTTGTGGTTTCACACAAAGTCCTTAAGACTCATAGACTCATAGACTCATAGACTTTAAGGTCAGAAGGGACCATTATGATCATCTAGTCTGACCTCCTGCACAATGCAGGCCACAGAATCTCACCCACCCACTCCTGGAATAATCCTCTCACTTATGTCTCAGCTATTGAAGTCCTCAAATCATGGTTTAAAGACTTCAAGATGCAGAGAATCCTCCGGTAAGTGACCCGTGCCCCATGCTGCAGAGGAAGGCAAAAAACCTCCAGGGCCTCTGCCAATCTACCCTGGAGGAAAATTCCTTCCCGACTCCAAATATGGCGATCAGCTGAACCCCGAGCATGTGGGCAAGACTCACCAGCCAGACACCCAGGAAAAAGTTCTCTGTAGTAACTTCTAACATCCCATCATTGACCATTGGTCCTATTTACCACTGATGGCAATTAATTGACCCTTGACTAAGATCATGTTATCCCATCAAACCATCCCCTCCATAAACGTATCTAGCTTAATCTTGAAGCCAGTTAGGTCTTTTGCCCCCACTGCTTCCCTTGGAAGGCTGTTCCAGAACTTCACTCCTCTGATGGTTAGAAACCTTCGTCTAATTTCAAGTCTAAACTTCCTGATGGCCAGTTTATATCCATTTGTTCTTGTGTCCACATTGGTACTGAGCTGAAATAATTCCTCTCCCTCCCTGGTATTTATCCCTCTGATATATTTAAAGAGAGCAATCATATCTCCCCTCAGCCTTCTTTTGGTTAGGGTAAACAAACCAAGCTCCTTGAGTCTCCTTTCATACGACAGGTTTTCCATTCCTCGGATCATCCTAGTGGCCCTTCTTTGTACCTGTTCCAGTTTGAATTCATCCTTCTTAAACATGGGAGACCAGAACTGCACACAGTATTCCAAATGAGGTCTTACCAATGCCTTGTATAACGGTACTAACACCTCCTTATCTCTACTAGAAATACCTCGCCTAATGCATCCCAAGACCACATTAGCTTTTTTCACGGCCACATCACATTGGCGACTCATAGTCATCCTGTGATCAACCAGGACTCCGAGGTCCTTCTCCTCTTCCGTTACTTCCAACTGATGCGTCCCCAGCTTATAACTAAAATTCTTGTTATTAATCCCTAAATGCATAACCTTACACTTCTCACTATTAAATTTCATCCTATTACTATTACTCCAGTTTACAAGGTCATCCAGATCTTCCTGTAGGATATCCCGATCCTTTTCTGAATTGGCAATACCTCCCAACTTTGTGTCATCTGCAAACTTTATTAGCACACTCCCACTTTTGGTGCCGAGGTCAGTAATAAAAAGATTAAATAAAATTGGTCCCAAAACTGAACCTTGAGGAACTCCACTAGTAACCTCCCTCCAACCTGACAGTTCACCTTTCAGTATGACCCGCTGTAGTCTCCCCTTTAACCAGTTCCTTATCCACCTCTCAATTTTCATATTGATCCCCATCTTTTCCAATTTAACCGATAATTCCTCATGTGGTACTGTATCAAATGCCTTACTGAAATCGAGGTAGATTAGATCCACTGCGTTTCCTTTATCTAAAAAATCTGTTACTTTCTCAAAGAAGGAGATCAAGTTGGTTTGGCACGATCTACCTTTTGTAAAACCATGTTGTAATTTGTCCCAATTGCCATTGACCTCAAGGTCCTTAACTACTTTCTCCTTCAAAATTTTTTCCAAGACCTTGCATACTACAGATGTCAAACTAACAGGCCTGTAGTTACCCGGGTCACTTTTTTTCCCTTTCTTAAAAATAGACCTAAAGAATGAAGTGTTGAGACACCAGTGCATTTTAAATAAAGTGAAATAAATGTGTAAAAATCTTTTAGTGTCCCAGCTGTAGTAATAATAAATAAACATGTAAAATGGATTGCTATTCAGTTGTTGTGAGGGAAAAGACTCTTTTTAAAAAAGCTAAATAAACTAGAAGTCTGAACTTCAAACATTTACTCAGCCTTGGGGGGAATCGATCTAAGTTATGCAACTTCAGCTACATTATTCACGTAACTGAAGTCAACATACTTAGACCTACTCACCGCGGTGTCTTCGCTGCAGTGAGTTGACTGCTACCGCTCCCCCGTTGACTCCACCTGCGCCTCTCGTGGCGGTGGAGTACAGGAGTCGACGGGAGAGCACTCGGGTTGATTTATCACGTCTTGACTAGACGCGATAAATCGACCCCCACTGGATCGATCACTACCGCCGATCCGGCGGGTAGTATAGACATACTGGGTAGTGATCGATCCAGCGGGGGGTTGATTTATCGCATCCCCCAAGCGCTCTCCTGTCGACTCCTGTACTCCACCGCCACAAGAGGCGCAGGCGGAGTCGACGGGGGAGTGGAAGCAGTCAACTCACCGCAGCGAAGACGCCGCGGTGAGTAGGTCTAAGTATGTCAACTTCAGCTACGTGAATAACATAGCTGAAGTTGCGTAACTTAGATCGATCCCTCCCCCAGTGTAGACCAAGGCTGATTAGTCTTTGTTTATGCAAGTAGTCTCCATGCATTATCTCCTGTGTGCTACTGACATAACTAAGGGCAAGTCTACACTACAGTGCTACATCAGCGCAGCTGCACTGATGCTCTAGCGCGTCTGGTGAAGATGCGTTATGCTCACAGGAGAGCGCTCTCCCGTCAGCATAATTACTGCACCTTGGCAAGAAGCTATGTCGGCAGAAGAGCATCTCCCACTGACATAGTGCTGGTATGGACAGTGCAAAACGTGCGTCGCTTGGGGGCGAGGGAGATTTTTCACACCCCTGAGCGATGTAAGTTAGATCAACTTATGCCAGGGGTTCTCATACTTCAATGCACCCTTCTGACAACAGAAATTACTCAGGACTCCAGGACCAAAGCCTGATCCAAAACAAGCCCCACTGCCCCAGTAGGGGGGGCTGTAACCTGAAGCCTGCCGCCCAGGACTGAAGTCCTGGGGCTTTGGCTTCAGCCCTAGGCAGTGGGGCTTGGGCTTCAGCAAGTCTAAGCCATCCCTGGCAATCCCATTCAAAGGGGGTTGCAACCCACTTTGTGGTCCCGACCCACAGTTTGGGAACCGCTGACTCACGTGGTAAACCTGTAGACCTGCCCTAAAAGTTTGCAGGATTGGGGTCCATGTTTTTCCTTTCAAATTGTGTACAAACAACTTTAGTTTTTATAGTTAGTTACACTCTTATAGCAGAATAAGCCAAACAGAATTGCTAGCTAAATTCTAACTAAATCCCTCAGGAAATTTTGACATTTCACAATAAGTTTCCATTCTACATCAAATGGAAAGTCAAAATAGCAAAACATTTCATGGAACAAAATTTTTTGAAAGGGTTTGAATTGGAAATGTTGAACCAGAGAATTTCAACACTTTCAATTTAAATGAAACAAATCAACATTTGAAATGGCATTTTTAGTTTCAAACCAACATTTCATTCTGACATGTCAACTCAAAGTGAATTTTTTTCCCTTTGATTCCCCCAATCGTACATTCAAAAAAACTTTGTCTAAATCTACATTTTTCTGCAGAAATTTAGACAAAACCACATTTCTGACAGGAAAATTTTCATCTAGAAAGTTTCAGTCATTCTCACTGTTGAATCGTTCCTACGTGTGGTGATGCACAGACCAGAAAGAATCCAGTTTGACTTTCAATCTCAGGGAGAGACTTCAGGGCCACAAGTTAGAGACAACATTGTTTTACTAATAAACTTCACAAATGTGATATGGAATTATTGAAAGACAATAAAAATTGAACCACAGGCTGTGCCAGATTAAAGCATTAGCACTATTAGGGCCACGTCTCATGTCCCAGCTCCTAGAGTGACACAACGAAGTCAGAATCTCAGCTTTCATTTGATTTTTAAAATAGCCCTGATGAATGCTACGAAAAGCTTGAAATTGTGACCCAAAGGTAACCAGTACCTGTCTGAGTCGATACAGGGCCTGAAACAATAACTTTCAAAGGTGTGCTTGTCCCATACATCTTCACTCTGACACTTGCTGCTACCCCAAAGAGGGTAGCATGGGAAACCATTGAAGGGTGTGCCTGGGGCCTTGGATTGCCTTAATTTAGCCCTAACCAAAGATGCCAATTTTACAGAGTCACTTTGCACAGTATAATCACAGAAAAAGCAAAACAAGACTTTTCTTTCCTAAAATCATGGTCATAGCTACCAGACAGGGTGCTACTTTAGTATCTCCATATTTCAGCCTTCTGTATCCCTGCATGAATAGGGCAGACCTAATCTGAAGTTCTCCATCCATGCCAGGGGGGACTGTTATGATGCATCTGACTCCTTTCCTGTGCTCTCTGCTCCTACCCAAACCTACTGTTCTGTGCAGGGGAGATGGGAACTGAAGCAAACCGCTATATCATCACAGCAAGGAGGAAAAGGGAAGGATGCAGCCATAATTCCCTGTCTACTAGGAGGCATAAAGAAGAACTGCTTCTCCCACACAGATAGGGAAGGGAGGGGAAAGAAGATTTGGGTGTGGTCTGATGGGGAGAAGGTCCAACAGCTGCATGGGGAAGTGCTGGTGAAAACCAGCCTCTGCAGCCTAGATGTGTCAGGAAGTGGTTAGTGGGGATCCAAGACAGTGGCGTAGCCAAGTGCAGAGTACAGGGGGAATGGAGCTGAAAAAGGCACCACCCACTTGTAGTCACCCGGCGGCACTCCAGCTGTTCGGCGGCACTTCGGTGGTGGGTCTTTCACTCGTTCCGGGTCTTCGGTGGTACCCGCCACCGAAGTGCCGCCGAAGACCCGGAGTGAGTGAAGGACCCGCCGCCAAAGTGCCGCTGAACAGCTGGAGCGCCGCCAGGTGAGTACAAAGGGGAGGCGTCTTTTTTTAGCTCCGCTCCCCCTTTTAAAAGGCGCCAAAAAAATTAAAAGGCACCACTTGTGCTCAGTGGGGGAGTGGCCGCTACCTCTGCCCCTCCTCCCCCTCCCGGCTACGCAGCTGATCCAAGAGAGAAGCCATATGAGTGATTTAGTGTGAGATGCCAGCGAGGTTGAGTCTTGAATGTCTGAGGGAGTTCCAGGAAGGGATCAACATAGGCTGGGAAGTTTCATGTGACTGGGGTAGACAGGGAGATAGGGGCTAGCTGCGGGCTGGTCCCATGGTAATGCATTGGGAAGTGAAACATACTTAAGCACATGTCTACCTTTAAGGACAAGACAGGTCCTATTGACTTCAATTGCACTAATATACTTGAGGGTAGACATGAGTGTAAATACCTTCCTTAATCAGGGCCTTTATTAATCAAATCCTGAAACTTGGTTTGAATTTCTGACTTAGAAATACTGAAGTTTAAATTTTGCTCTCAGTTACAGTGGTGCAACCTTCACTGAAGTCTATGGGAGTTGCATCCATTAAACAGAGAGCTGAATTTGGCCCTCAGTTAGATATGTATAACTGAAAGACAAAGTCCATTCCAAAAGAAAGGCAAATTAATGAAGTGTGTGTGTGTGTGTGTGTGTGTGTGTGTGTGTGTGTGTGTGTGTGTGAGAGAGAGAGAGAGAGAGAGAGACAGAATGCACTTTTCAATGTACACTTCCCAATACCGAATGTTAATGAAATATCTGCCAAAAAAGCAACTCTAACGTATATCTATTTTTTTCACACTGCTCATTAGAGACAACCAATAAATTTATAAAAACAATCACTTGCTAAAGGTTAACTTGAAGCTGTACCTTAGGGAGAGGCACATAAAAACTAAGTGAATCAAAGTTAAATAATTTAAATGGACTAACATTCTAGGTATTCATTTTTGTCATTGTTCTATGAGAAAAAAGGTTTTTCAACTATGTCTTTGACCAACCACAAGCATCTTGCACCAAATATATTAAAAAAACAAGCAGTTTTAACCCTCTTAGTCAATGTATGACATTTCATTGGTGACTGACAGTCAAAAACAATTAATTCTTTAGCACAAGAAGTGAACTATTGTAAATAATCTTAGTACTGAATTTAATAAATCAAAGCTGCAGAATATTAGTTCAATAATATTATTGTTAGAAAAATCAAATGCATACACCTTGTACACAGAGAGATCACACCAAGTCATTGTCAAAGCAAGTTACAAATATCTTGAGTAGTATCATATAAGAATAAAACTGGACATCAGAAAGAGAAAATGCTTTTGAACTCAGTGACACTGAATAATGCTTTTAAAAATTGTTTCAAGCTAAATTTCCATGTTAGAATACTAGCTGCTGAATTTAATCCCCTCGACTGGTATTTAACCAATGTAATCCGCCTGTGTTCTCACCATAATTGTGCTTATTAGATAAAACTACAAATAAGACTTCTAATATTGTATTCTCAAGGAAATGAGACTGTTGAATTCTATTTTTATCTGAACAATCACAATGGGCATCTTTTTCAGTTAAAAACACATAGCACAGAACATTAGTTCCATACCTTCAACAGACTGACTTGAAAAATATAAATATATTACTGTATTTATATATAATGTATGTATGTACAGTGTCAATATTCACATGAAAGAATCAGAATAATTTTACTGAAATTACATTTTAAGAAATCTGTCTGTTTTTAATCAGCCTTCATGTCTGCATACAGCAGTAAGAAATTTCAAGTGGTACTGTACGGGATGGGGCTTTTTAAAGCTCAAGAAAACATATTGGTGATAGATAGATAGATACACGTGTGTATTTTTTAATGTACATGTTTCCAGGTTTGCAGTGTCCACTGCAGTAGTTATAGATTACAAATGTTGAACATGTCACCATGGGTCACTGTTTCCGCTCAGCTGGCTGCTGGAGGCAGAGTTCACTTCCAGCGGAAACTATTGGCAAATTGTTCTCAAGATGATGGTTGATGAGATGGCTTATGCTGTCAAATACACGATCCTTTGTACGAACCTTAAAAGAAGAGCATGGAAAAGTAAAGGCTAAATACAGACCAATCTTTCCTTTACCATTAAACTAAAATTAACTGAAAATAAGACAAAATATTTTCCTTTTATATCTGTTTACAGGTGCTCTCTCTCTCTCTCTCTCACACACACACACACACACACACACACACACACACACACACACACACACTTTTAAGGATCTGATCTTCCTCCCATTAGAGTCAATGGAGGTTTTGACATCTCCAAATTAGTTGTTTTGCCTCCTGCTCCCTCATTCTCTCCAAACTTCTGTTTTGCCTGCTCTCTTATTGGTCACCTTTACTCACACCGAATAGGCCTGGATGAAGATTTTCCATCACAACTTTTTTCAACAGAACATTGATCTTCTGATCAAATTAAACATTTTGGAGATAGTGTCTGCTCTCCGCAAACATTTTCAATTTCAATTTTTTGTTGAAAAATTGAAAACCAAAACATTTCAAACAAAATCCAAACCTCCTGGGGGGTAGGCAATTTTTGCCCAAATTTTTTCATTTGTTGTTGCCAAAATCTGAAAAATATTTGGCGTTTGGTTTTTCATCAAAAAGTAAAAAATGTCTGCTGAAAATGTAGGCAGTACTAATGAAATATGTTTGTGTTTGTCAACAAAAACAACATTTTTCTGACCGGCTGCATCCTGAATAGACCCCAAGTTGTCTATTACCACATGAGGAGCCTCATGATTTAAATGAGGTTAATTCCAGAGTAAGGTGTCCCTCAAGGTCAGTAAATGCAGCAGGACCTAGCCCTATCCTTCATACACTTGCATCTTTCATACTGCACCTTCTATTTAGATGTCAATGGCCTTCCTGTTTTCTGTCTCAAAACCTGCTCAAAGAAATATTCCAGCTACAAAGGATGGGACGGGGCCTTTAAATCCCCAGGCCCTTTAAATCGCTGCCTGAGCCCCAGGGCTCCTGGCCGCCTCAGCAGCTGGTAGCTCCGGCAGTGATTTTAAGGGCCTGGGGCTCCCAGCTGCTACTGCAGCCAGAGCCCCGGGCCCTTTAAATCTCAATTTAAAGGGCCAGGGGATTTAAAGGCCCTGTCCCTTCTGGTTGAGACCTCGCCCCCTACTCAGGACTCTGGTGTACCGGTAAGTCCTTTAAGTTACTTTCACCCCTGAAGTAGCCACTTCAGCCCCTTCTAGCTAGAGTCTGTCTCTGCTCTTCCCAGAACGTTCCGATCTTACTATCTACAGTCCTTTCTCCCCCAGGAGAGGGTCCAGCACTCTCTCAGTGCGCTCTATTCTCCAGCTTGGGAGATCAGCAGGCAAACCCCTCTACTACTCCCCTGGTCCTCAACTTTCTTCAGCCCTCTGCCTCTGGCTTCCAGGCTCAAGCCCTCCCCCATAGTCAAGGTTCTGCTGCAGGAACCTCCTGCTCACTGCCACTCTCTTACCACCTGCAACTCTGCAGCTGCCTCTCACTCTCTGTCAAGCAGCAATTCCCAGGGCCTCCCGCCTGGAGAGTCAAGTTTGGAAAGACCCATCTCTGGCTCAGGGAATCTCCTCCCCAGTCAGCAAGCAGATGCTGGCTTTAAAGAGGCAGGCCATCCTGTTACAGAAATCAAAACCTCCTTCCATCTCTGCATAGGTTACATGGATCATGAACCCAGATGGGTAGGAGATACCAGGTAAGACATCTCAACTACTCCTCACCTGCAGGAGGTATGTTGGGAAGGGATCCTTGGCTCTTCCATCACTTCTTGCTGGGTGGCACTGAGCACAGGGGTTGGAGGTGAGTGCTGTAATTTGTAAGTATTGGTATAGACCACCAGCAAATTACTACTCCCCCAACCCCAGCCCCAGAGCAAGGAGGAAGCAGTGTAGCCATTGTGACTCAGAGGTGCATTACAAATGGACTCAAGTGGAGAGAGGTGATGCAAGGAGAATTTCATGCAGAGAGGGGAGCAGGCTTATGCTGCCTTAAGGGGAAGGGGTGGAGGGATGTGAGGCCAATATCCTGGTCGTACACAGAAGGGAATATGTGGTGCTCCCTTGTGTAGCAATGGCCTCATGCTCCCTGCCTACCAGAACTCCAACCAGGACACTGCATCTCTGCACCAGCCATATTGCAGGCTTGTGCCTTAAAGGTATGATAGAACCCTACTACTTACTCCTCATGGCATCCCACTCAAAAGGTTGCTATTTGTATGTGTATTGCAGATAAACCAAAAGGCCCTTCTGCAGGAGTCACAAAACACTGGTAAACGTTCAGTCAGTGAGTCGAAGAGGTTCATATCTCAGAGATTCAGTATTCATTTCCACTGGCTTGTCAAGGCTGACACAAGCACATGTAACCTCAGGAGTAATCCGGTTATAATGGAAAACATCTTAATAATATTCTTTGACTGCCCTCCTGTGGCAAATACAATGACAACATGTACAGCAGCCTTCTCTAGTCAAAGCTTTTGTGAATCAAACCCTGCTGGCCTTATGCAAGTTTCTCTGTTGAAGTCAGTAGGAGTAAAGCCCAACAGGATTGGTCCTTCTGTATGTATACCATATACACTATTTTGTCAGGAACTTTTTGCTCTGATTCTTATTATTTAAACTATCATTTTACACAGGAATAGAAAGCATTGTATTAAGTGCCAGACTGGTTAGCCACTAGGAACAGGGAACTTAAATATGTTGCTTTCCACCCTCTCCTACCATGTGAGTCCCTTCACAAATGCATAGATTCCAAGGCCAGAAAGGACCATTGTGATCATCTAGTTTGACTTCCTGTGTAACACAGGCCATAGAACTTCTCCAAAATAATTGCTAGAGCAGATTTTTTAGAAAAACATCCAAACTTTATTTAAAAATTGTCAGTGATGGAGAATCCACCATGACCTTTGGTAAATTGTTCCAATGGTTAATTACTCTCACTGTTAAAAATGTGCACCTTATTTCCCAGTGAATTTGTCTAGCTTCAACTTCCAGCCACTGGATCATGTTATATCTTTCTCTGCCAGACTGGAGAACTCATTATTAAATATTTGTTCCCCATGAAGAGAGTTATAGCCTGCAACCACGTCACCCCTTAACCTTCTTTTTGTTAAGCTAAATAGATTTTGCTCCTTAAGTCTACAATGGTAAGGCATGTTTTCTAATCCTTTAATCATTCTTGCATCTGTTTGCTGAACCCTCTCTAATTTACCAACATCCTTCTTGATTTGTGGACAGCAGATCCGGACACAGTATTCCAGCAGCACAGTATTCCAGTGCCAAATATAACCTTTCTACTCCTCTTTGAGATTCCCTGATTTATGCATCCAACGATAGCATTAGATCTTTTGCCCCAAGCATTACGTTAGGAGTTCATGTTCAGCTGATTATCCATCACAACCCCGAAATCTTTTTCAGAGTCACTGCTTTGAATAGTCCCCCACTCTTTAAGTATGGTCTACATTCTTTGTTCCTATATATATATATAGAGAGAGAGAGAGAGAGAGAGAGAGAGAGAGAGAGAAGCGGGGTGGCACCCCGCTCCTGCCCTGAGGGGCTGGAAACAGCCCTGGGGGAGGGCTGAGGCTGAAAGCTGGGCTGCTTGGCAAAGCAGCCACAGCTGTGGCCAGTTTAATCAGGGCCCAGCTGGCCCTTATAAGAGGGCAGTGGGCCTGGAGCAAAGAGTCTCCCTTTGCTTGTAGAGGGAGAAGGGCTTGGCTGCAGGTACCTAGGGTGGAGCAGGGCTGGGGAAGGCCAGAGGAGCTGGGGAGCTCCGGCCTGAGAAAACCCCAGGCTGGGGCCTAGGGTTAGGCCCAACTAGGTACTGGGGTCGCAGGGGGTAACCCACAGGTAGGCCGAGGCAGCAGGTCCAAACCCCTTTTGCCTGTGATGAGTGGCTTATACTGCAGTCTGCCCCAGGGTGCGTGGGCTAGCTGGTGACTGGCAGTAGCCTACGACTGAGGCGAGGTGGGGATAGTGGGTTGGGGTCCCCTGGGGAGGGGAGACCCAGATCTGGGGGGTACTGCCAGGGGGCAGCACCCCAGTTAAAGGGGCACCGGGTCCTGGGAGGGACACAGAGTGGTCAGGCAGATCACTGGCCTGCAGAGGGCGCTCCGGAGGCTGGTGAGCTAATCCCCGGAGAAGCCAGCAGAAGGCGCCGCAGGGGTGAGTCCGACCCTGTCACAATATATATATATATATATTTATTTACGTTTAGCTGTGTTAAAACATATTTCCTTGCGCCCAGTTTACAAAGTGATCCAGACCTCGCTGAATCAATGACCTGTCCTCTTCATTATTTTCCACTCCCCATATTTTTGTGTCATCTGCTTACTTTTTCAGTGATGGGCAGCTACAAAAATACCAAGGACCAGTTTTCTGGCTACTTTATATTGCTCTGCTGCTAGAAAGCCAATTTAACCAGCTAAGGGAATCCTCAGGTAGCAGAGACACAGAGTATGCCATTTCTCTCCCAGGCCTGAGTGAGAGCCTATTCCCAGAGAAGGAAGTCACACCCCTTATGCTCTGGAGATCACTCTTATCAGAACAACTCATTGGGGCCTCAGGAAGCTGGGTGGAAATAAGTGCAGTGCAAAGGCTGTTCTAACTAATGCAAGGGACCAGACTGCTCCCCAGACAGCCACGGGATCTGCTGGGGGCCACAAAAGTAACTTAATACCTTTGACCGTCCCTGTACTGCACTGAGGACTAGACTAGAGGGAGTGGCCTCAGAGCTACCTATCCATGTAGAAATGCTGCAGCAGTTCTTCAGCTAAGCATCATGAGTTGAGATTTAAGGTTGGGTGATGGGAACCTTACAAATGCCTGTAATAACAAATAATGTTATAAATAGGGTTCATTTTCTGGCTTACAGAAAATATATAGAGTCGGACACTTTTTTTTACTCTCATCCAGGTGTCAACACTTACTGTTCCTTCCGGATCCACTAAAAGAAGATGTTTGGCTTGTCTATTGTGCATACCAGTCAGCACATAGGAGCCTGGATTTGTGGTGCTTTTCCTGACCAGGAAGTCTCCACATTTCTTTAACAGCTGTTCTGCTTCTTTCCTACTCATCTCTCCTTGATACCAAGGCTCTGTATTCAGCTCGTCCATTATAGTGCAGTTAGCTGCTCTGGGTAATGGAGGACTGGTACACTCGACCGAGGTAGCCTTATTCAGCGCAGGCCCAGTGGCCTGGTTCTTGAGAGCATCTTCAAAAGGTTCTGGTTACAGGTATAGAAACAAGTGCAAGATCAGTCACAGGTAAACTGCATTACACAAAAAATACAATTCCAGTCTTTTTAACCCTGGTTTATTTTCTTGTAATAGCCACTTCCATTTATCCTTAACAACAAACACAGTATGGTGTATTACTAGTCCCACTAGTTTATATAATATATCAGGAACATAGAGAACATTGTTTGTAAACAAATATATTAAAATCACAGACAATTTTGACTTTTTTGGAGTAATTGCTAATGGTCACATATTTGTAGGTAGCTGGTATTTGTATGTTCTGGATAGGATCAGAGCTCTCTTGGTGTCTGGCCAGTTAGTTAGGAGTACTTTAAATAAACTGTATAATCTGCATAGTCACGTATATTACACATATCTGCCTCTTTTCAAAACAGAGTATTAATTTAACAAAAATCCCTGATCAGTGTGATCCTTAGATCAGTGTGAGCTAACACTGCTACCTAATCCCAACCTTCTTCCTAGTGTAGATGCAGGTTAACACCTTTTACCTTGATTTAGCTTCAAAACTATAAGCACCCATCATTTCAAACGCAGAAAGATATGGATCACGTTCATTAATTCAAACTGTTTTAGGAATGAATAAATGGCAATTCTATTGGTCCAAAATAAAAGGCTAATTATGTAGGATCTGTCATTAGAAGTGAGAGTTGAAAGGGAACTCACTCATATCAAACAGATCTTTTCTTGGACTGCTGTCTTTGGTATACTCTTTTCTTCCACTGAATGCACTTTCAGCATCTGCCTGAAGTGCAAGTAGAGCTTCCATGTTTATGTGTTGGGTGTTCACATAAGCTGGCACCTCTCCTGTTGGGGTTATCTGAGGCTTCCCTTCTGGCACGCTGTAAATGTCCAAGGACCCTGGAAAATTCAAAAGACTTATTTCCACCCCCCTCTTTAACATAGCGTTTGGAAGGATAAAGCAGCATTGTTTAGCATAAACATAGGAGGTGTCACTAACCAAAGTGCAGACTCAACAGTCTTTGGAAAGAGAGATGGAAAGACAAACAACATGCCTGTCTATTAGAGCTTGGCACAGTGGAAAAATCGTTCTCGAATAGTCATTCAAATTCAAAACTGATTTTGATTTGACTGAGTTCATGGTCCTTTTGTTTTCACTTTCTGCCTATTGTTTGCAAGCACAAATACAGGAGGAAAGTGAATTTTAAGCCTGACTACTGGCTGTATTTGATTAGAATATTCAAAACTGGGACAGCATTGGTTACCTATGTCATGCGATCAGAGAACTGAAGTATACTAATCTGACTTAGGTAAACAACCAACACAGCATCAGTTTTGAAATTTAAAAATCAAATATCTGAAGCAATACTGCAAACTAGTCAAATGAGGGGAAAATTTCATGAATTTTCATAAAAGTGCATAAAAATTCTGAATAAGGAATATATTTCATAATATTATGGTTCGCTCATGACATTCACAAAAAAAACAGGAAAATTTTAGAAATCAATTATTTGTTACAAATTTGCTCAACTCAGCTCATTCACGAACATACGTGTATGCACAGACACTGTGATGTATTCACCCTTTGACCCTTACTGTAATAATCTTTGTACACAGTATGCCTTATAAGGTATCATTTAAAAATTCATAATTTACTGGTCAATAATTGTCCTGAACAACATTGTACATAAAGTTATAAAATTCCACTGTACAGTGTTATTAACACATGGTCCAAACCACAGCCCTGCTCAAACAGAAAATGGCAAACAGGTCTGTCTCAAAAAAAGAAAAAGAAAAAAGAATGTGTGCTCTGCTTAATCTGCATTTAAGCAGAAAACAAAGGGAGTTCCAATGGGTGGGAAAACCAGCAGGAGATATAATACCCTTAGACTTTTTGTCTCCTGAATCTCAGCTGGAAATATTTCTAAGAGGGGGACTGACTATAAAAATGACACCCCTCCTCCTCCTCTCTTACTCTCTGTCCATCGATTGACTGCACCAGAAGGAACAAAGGAAGCAGCCATTATACAGAAGACGGGGTCCTGGTCTAGAAATTTGGCCAGCAAGACTATTGAGAGCATGTGGTGACAAAAACTTTGCTTTTAATGTAACATAGTTTGTTAAGTTAGGCACTAGTTGCGTTTTATCTTTATTTCTCTTGTAACCATTTTATGCCTCATTACTTGTATTCACTTAAAATCCTACCTCTTTGCAGTTAATAAACTTGTTTTATTGTTTTATCTAGACCAGTGTGTTTGAATTGAAGTGTTTGGGAAACTCCATTTGAGATAACAGGATATGTGTATGTCATTTCTATTAATAAAATGGCAGACTTTATATTAGCTTGTATTGTCCAGGAGAGGAGTGGGCAGTAGAAGATGTACCGTTCTGGGGAAAAGTCTGGGACTGGGGGTGTGCTGAGGTCACCTTCCAGTGTAAATCAGGTTAGTGAAAGCCTGAGTGTGACCAGCAGGTTGCAAGTATACACAGACATAGCTGGGAGCAACTTACATGCTAGAGTAGTGGTTCTCAAACTTTTGTACTGGTGACCCCTTTCACATAGCTAGCCTCTGAGTACAATCCCCGCCTTATCAATTAAAAACACTTTTTTATATATTTAACACCATTATAAATGCTGGATGCAAAGCGGGGTTTAGGGTGAAGGCTGGCTGTTTGACACACACACACACACACACACACACACACACACACACACACACACACACAGAGTAAATACTGATTTTGGTTGCCTGATTTGATTTGTAGGACCCAACTGGAGACACCTTCAAGAGGTCAGATTTTCAGAAAGTGCTGAGCACCCACCTCTTGAAAATCAGGCCCCTTAAAGGTGTGTCACATTGGACAGCCAAAGATTAAGGCACCCAAAAACATAAATTTTCAAATGTGATTAAATAAACAGCTCTGGGAACTGAAATCCAATGTATATTCTGAAACAGTGTGTGTGTTTCAGAATATACAGTGGATTTCAGTTCCCAGAGCTGTTTATCCAATACCTTTCACAAACACTGATGCTAAAATTCACTTTAAGGAAGGAGAGAAACTATCAATTAACTATAATGCCTTGCTGCAAGATTTCCATGTATCAGACTTTCACCTTATGGCCTCAATCTACCCAATCAAATCCAACTCTATGGTTGGGGCCTATATAATGTCTACACTAAAAAACAAAACCAAACACGGCAGTGAGTTTCAGAGCCTGTGTCAACTGACGTGGGCTCATGGGCTTGCACTGTGGGATTAAAGATAGCAGTATAGACGGTTCCTGCTCAGGATGGAGTCCACGCTCTGAAATCCTCCCCACTTGCCAAGTTTCAGAGCCCAGGCTCCAGCCCTGGCAAGAACATCTACGCTGCCATTTTTAGCCCCATAGTGCAAGCCCCATGATCCTGAGTCAGTAGACCCAGGCTGTGAGACTCTTTCTCTCTCAAAATAAAAACAAACCTGCAGCAGGTGTTGAGTATACCCGTTGAGAAGTATAATTACTTTAAAGTTTAAGTCACCTTGTTTAACAGGAGCATGCTGCCAATCTTCGCTGAATTTGTCTCCGAAGTGTCGACTCTGGTAGTAGGTTTGTTCTCTTCCTGCTGCTGTTGCAGACTAGAGTGGACATACAAACAACAATTCTTCAACGACTCCTTCCTTTAAAACACTGTGATGCAGTGTGCATCTTTGAGGCTTTGTTTGGTTCTGTTCTACTTAAACCTAGTCTTTTTTTCATTCCTTATGCATGACACTATGATTGAGCATTCTGTCTTGACTGTGTTTGCGTAGGGGAATGATAGTGTGAGTGACCTTCATGAAAACCTCACTCCTTCCTGTTTTTATTCACCCTTGTAATCCTCAATGACAACATTAGGTGTGTCTATAAAATATGCTCATCCAGTGCAGCCTTCTTTATTGGCAAACCCTGACAACCTATTGAGGATGCTCTGCAGAAAACAGATGCTGGAATACAAGAATGAGCAAGCGTCTTCAAAAGGATTAACAGAAAGATTCACTCACTGGAATCTACTGACTGTATGGTGGGAGGGGGTTCATAGAATCATAGAATATCAGGGTTGGAAGGGACCTCAGGAGGTCATCTAGTCCAACCCCCTGCTCAAAGCAGGACCATCCAGGGTTCGCATCAGAGAAGGCATCTCTCGGAATTAAATAGAGATGTGCCACCAACATTACGATCTTTGGCTCAGATACTGAGTGCTGTTCCACTCAGACTGGTGGACCCTCGCTGATTTCAGTAGGGTCTATATGGGCAGCCTCTTATAGCTGCTCAGCCCCACTGAAGTCAATGGAACTCCATATAGGTGCAGGGACCTGTCTTCATGGATCAGCTTGAAGGAGCACAGACTTTGAACCCAATCCTTGTATTTTTGCCTGAACAAGAACAGTAGGATTGGCCTGTTCTTAACCCAGCACACAAACAACTGGATGGCATCCAAACTACCCTTTCCTGGGGCTTCCTTTACTGTTAACCTAAGGGGACATCACCAGGTTGAAATATTAGTCAATTAAAAAATGAGCTAAAAGTAGTTTCAAGTGCTACCCCTGCCCATGTGTCCCTCTGCCAATTGATTTGGTTAGAATCAAAGTATCCTGTTTCAAAAAATGTTTCTCTCCCCTGTTGTAGCGGGAAAGATACAGCAGGGGATAGTGACTATACAGGAGAAATAGTAAAGGTAACTATACGAAAAATAAGTTGCACAAAGCAAGCAAATGGAAAAATGTGTAAAAAAGTCCCCTCCCTAAGCATGTTCAATTATAGCATTCTTAGGTGTTCCATGTAATAATAATGGGGGGAGAGGGGAGAAACGTGATTTATAAGGCAATGGTACCTCTTTAAATAAGCCTTCTATCAGGACATGTACTCGAGGTTGGCTATTTCTGGATTTGCTGCTGCTGCCTGTGCCTCATACAGAGGCTCAACCTTTCTTATGTCATGGGTTGGAGCTAACAGGACCCAGTTGCCTAGGTCAGCCAAGAGAATAGCTCTGCAGGCTGCTAGGCCCAGATCAACAAAGGGACTTAGGAACTGTGACGTTGAGCATCACAACACCTAACTGTTAGGTGCCTAGAAAAATCACAGGAACAACACTGCAATCCACAAAGCTGAGCTAGGCACCTCGGCTCCTATTCAATGAATGGGGAGAGATAGGCAGCTTAGAATGCAACCCACAAAGCCACCTAATCTAGCCAATAGGAGATGCTGATAAAATGGATGGGTATTAAGCCCCGCCCCCTCACAGAGATAGGTGCCTAAACCCAGGCTGCAGGGAGGCACCTAGCTCTGCTAGTGATACATGAACCAGGGGAAGATAGGCATTATTCCACCTAACTAACGTGAAGGGCCCAATCCACTAGGTGTGCTCAGAGGCCACCTAACTCCACACAAAACAATTTGAGAGGGGACGTGGAGGAGGAGGACACCCCTTATAACTGTTAGCCCAGTGGTTAGGGTACTCACATGGGATGTGAGAGACCCCTGGTTCAAGTCACCTCTGCCTGATGAAGAGAAGGGATTTGAACAGGGATTTGCCACTTCTTAGGGGAGTGCCCTAACCATTGAGCAAGGGGATATCCTGATGAGGAGTTCTTAGTGAAGTTGTTCCACTGAAATTATATAATTGAATAATTAAATGTTAATGGGGCCAGAGAAAGATGGGAAATGACTCTATAGTACAGTAGTTAGGGCTTTCAGAAAGTTCCATAGTTCTGGTCAAAAAAGGAACAGTGTACACTATCTTTCCTTCTGTGAGTTAACAGGGAGTGGGGACCTTATAATTTCTCCCTAGTTACTTAGCCATGTCCTATTGAGGACAACGAATGTTGGCCAGTAACCACTCCCACCTAACATTCTGTGATCTGGAAGGCTTTGATTTTGCCTGTCTACTGAGCAGGTGTGATGGGTAAGAGGTCATCTTCAGCCTCTTCTCCCCCAGCACAGCCATTTCAGGACAAGCCAGAATTTAATAATAAGCAATACAGAGCCATGTTTCATTTCTTATTCAAGTCCATGAATAAATATGAAGCAACAATAAATAAGTTGCCACAGAACAATTCAGCCATACATGAAAAACTATAAGATATTCACCATTGTCAGTGCATTGATCTGGAAATAAAATGCTGCTTTCAAATTATTGATTGAATAAGAAAGCTAAGCAGGTAACGTTTCACTGACCTGAGCAGTATCTGCAGCATTTGGGATCCTGGTTTTGAATCTAGCATCAATAAAGCCACCAGTAGGAGGCATTTTATTAGGAATGCTGTTGTAATAGGGATGTTCTGCTGGCTCTCCATTTTCCTCCATCCAAGGTTCATCAAAACTCTGCATCCTGTAGAAAGGGATTACGTTACTCATCTTGCAGCACTCGAAGTGCTGTAGTACTAGCTACATGGGCCATATACTACCCAGCCCTTTGACAATTAAGCAACGTTTACAAAGTAAAATAGAATGAACCAAGCAGCACTCCATTCTCATAATGGGACTTATCCAAAGCCCACTGAAATTGATGGGAGCCTTCTCATTGACTTCATCAAGCTTTGGATCAGGCCCTATATACCCCGATTAATGACAACCATTAAAAACTTTACAGTGCCTTTCCTAGTTACATTTACTATGTTCTTTGTAGTATTATTTGTGTGATTGATTGACTGATGATAAAAAAAAGTATCCTTCATAATGTCTTGGGGTCTGATTCTGATCTAAATAACCATGGTGTGAATCAGGAATGACTTTGGTGAATTAAATAGACCTGATTCTCTGTTTCACAGCACATCAAGCTGTCATTTACACCAGTGCAAAGGGAAGGTGAAATGCTTCCAAATCAGAATGGGAGCATTCTACACTCACTATGCAAAGGGTTGCCAAAACTCCAGGATTGTCCTGGAGTCTCCAGGAATTAAAGATTAATCTTGAATTAAAGATTATATCATGTGATGAAACTCTCAGGAATACATCCAATAAAAATGTTGCCCACACCAATGGAGCTGATATGGTGCTAGCATTGGTGGGAAAGTTTCTAAAAATGTTACTGTAGACAGAGACTGAGGTGGGCGAAAGAAATGTGAAAATCAGTGTGAAGGCTGAACCATAGGCTAATATGGTAGAGGGTAAATCCAGTTCCCCTTTTAGAACAATCTCACATAGGGTTTCCTCCCACTCTGCCCTTCCATGTGCACTTTTTTCGTGGGAGGGGCAGTCTAACCTCTATTTATGTGTTTTTAGAAAGCCTGTTTCTTTGACTTTAAATAAAGGTTATGGTGATCTTTATGACTTGCACCAAAAAGAAAAATCTCTAAAACGAGCAGATCAACATCTGTCATGAACATTCATGACTTTACAAAGAAACCCTGCAGGATAGATTCCAACCTTCCGGGGAAGTTCCTCCACTTGCATTACTTCAAGGCAATAAAGCTGGATTTAAAAACAAATTTTAAACAGATTTAGGCTAACATGGCTTAAAGACCTTCAGTGTGGATATGGGCCAGGGCATAGCCATTTAAAAACCATGCTTAAAATAGTGCTTTGACCTGGGGCCAAATATAGAGATGACTCTTAGCTGGTGTAATTTACAACTTGTTCTAATCGCTCACTGTGTAAATTATACCAATTTAGGCTCCCTTAGTCTCACTTTGCGATGTGCAATATACCTCCTATAGAACACATCCCCTCTGAATTTGGCCACCTGTCTCTATCTCTAACAAGCGTTTGACTAGCCAGTATGGGCAGGACATTATAATTTTAAAACAGTTTAGCCTAGAGGCCATGTTTAAATGTGCTTTTAAAATGATTATGGCTCATCCACATTGATCAGGCAAACCATGTTTCACTCATTTATCAGACCTTGTTTTCAAGTGTGTTTAAAATCCAGTTCTTCTAAGACAGTTTCATCCACAGCACAGCCATAAATTCACCCCTCACTTTACCAGCTGGTGAAGGAAACTGCGGAACTAGAAAAGATTCTACTGCAATGTTACTCACCTATCATGGAGAGCAGGTATCTTAGAGGGACACCGCAAATATTGCTTAAATCGAAGTTCAAATGCTTGCCCTATGGTGCTGATAATATCCTGAGCCAGGTCATCACAGCATTCCAGTATATGGCACGCTAGAGGAAAGAAGGAAAGATGTCGCCATTTACACACCATTATTTATATAGTCTTCACTGTGATGCAGTAATTAATGGCACAAGGACCTCCAGGCCAAGGACAGTTGTTCTTTTCATGATGTATAGATTTTATTAAAATCTGAATGAACAAAAATAGCAATTACCTACAGCTAACTTAAGACATTGGCTTGACTCTCCTCTCACTCACACCATCTGAAATCAGGAGTGATTCCACTCCAATCCAATGGAATTATCGTACAACAGTGTAAAACTGGTGTAAGTAAGACCAGAATCAGGGCCCATAATTTGAAAAGCTCCTTCAAGAAGAGAAACCCTAATGAATGTCATTCATTATCACACTGACTGTAACTGTGTGCAGCAAGTTACAGGAGAATTCTGAGCTTTCTATTAAAATAGATAGATACTAGAGAATATTTTCACATCATTCCAAATTAAATTTACCTTTATTTCTCTTTAATCTGTTTTCCATAATTTTATTGCCATCTTAGTTGATTTTTTAATCTACTTATCTTGATGTGTGCCTGTGCGACAAAGTTTTCAACTGGTTCTGAACTTCCCCAAAATGAGGTGTGAGGGAGGTTTTCATACACAGGATACCAGCCAGATCTTTGGCCCTGCTATGGCTCCAGTGATGCAAAGGTGTGGTGTGTTGGCATAACTTGCTATCTGGGAAATCCCTGGGTGGCATACAGCCAATACAGCAGCTTGACACCAACCCCCTCTGTGGAACTGTGTAGAGGGAGGCTGGCTACACCGTCTCTACACCTGCTGGGGCCAAGAAACCCACTCCCTTTCCACTAACTGAGCAATAAGAATCTGTGCCTGAAATATAGCTGGATCAAAGCTGGCTTGAGTATATCTACACACGCTGAAATCACACTTCTTGACTGCAGTGTAGACAAGCCTGCATGTCCAGTGCCTAGCAGAAAGGGATTGGAGCCTCTAGGGTAGGGGTGGCCAACCTGTGGCCCTGGAGCCACATGCGGCTCTTCAGAAGTTAATATGTGGCTCCTTGTATAGGCACCGACTCCAGGCTGGAGCTACAGGTGCCAACTTTCCAATGTGCTGGGGGGTGGGGGTGCTCACTGCTCAACTCCTGGCTCTGCCACAGGCCCTGCCCCTACTCCACCCCTTCCTGCCCCCTCCCCTGAGACTGCTGTGCCCTCGCTCCTCCCTCTCCCCCCCAGAGCCTCCTGCATGCCACGAAGCAGCTGATCGAGAGGTGCGGGGAGGGAGAGGTAGGTGCTGATCGGCGGGGCTGCTGGTGGGCGGGAGGCACTGGGAGCGGGGTGGAGGAGCTCATGGGGGACTGCTGACATACTACTGTGGCTCTTTGGCAATGTACATTGGTAAATTCTGGCTCCTTCTCCGGCTCAGGTTGGCCACTCCTGCTCTAGGGACTAATGTAATACAAATTAGAAATGATGCTGACATTTCTGTGTGGTTGTACAATTTTGTTAGTAGCAGTCACACAGCACTTGAAGAGCATCTACGCAGTGGCCCCACACAGGCTGGCATACAGGAAGGATTTGTGCATAGACCAGGGTAAGACATCATGAGATCTCCAATTACGTAGATACAGTGGCTACTATTCCTGCTCATAGGGTTGTGTGATGTCTTGATGCAGGGCAAATGTTCCTGGCCCTGGGTTGCACATGGATTTTCCCCCCAGCCCAGCACACTTCACCTGCATAAACACGGAGACCGACGCCACTGGTTTATGAAGTGAATTTGCCATACATGAATAAACTGTACAACCAGCTGTGTTAGGCATTCAGCATCAAGGGATTCCCTACGCAATGTGCAGACATCTCCAAACGTGTGGACCGAAAGAAGTGAAGCTGAACAAAGCACTATAATATGTATGCATGCAATAGTGGAAGTGGGTATTTAAAAAGAATATGTTGCCTGCTGCTAAACAATTTGGGAGCTGAAAAGACGCTTAAGTCATATTAAAAATAACATAATGGATAAACTATCTCCTTGGATACGAGGATGGTTTCTGGGCAGGTGAGAAGTAGAGGCAGGATCCACAAAGGGACTTGGGTGTTGCAACCCTCAGCATCGCAGTGCTTAATTTTTAGGTACCTAGAAAATCACAGGAATAACAGTGCAATCCACAAAGCCAAGTTAGGCCCTTGGGCTCCCTATACAATGAATGGGGAGCAATAGGAGCCTAAGAATGGGAACCACAAAAGCCAGTATGCTAAGAAGGAAGCCACCTATGCTAGCCAATGGGAGATACTGACAACAGAGATGTGTGCTAAGCCCTGCCCTCTCTCAGAAATAGGTGTCTATCTCCACTAGTGATCCACAAACAGGAACCAGCCACCTGGAGTCAGGTGGCTTAGGTATTTAGTTGTGGTAATGAGTTAGGTGCCTGCCTCACTCCATACAAAATGGCTGGAAAAGGGGGCAATGGTGCTCACCTTACTTACAACCTGTAGCCCACTGGTTGAGCACTCACCTGGAGGTGGGCAATCCAGGTTCAAGTCCCCACTCTGCCAGAAGGAGAGAAGGGATTTGAACAGAGGTCTCCCACCTTTCAGGAAGGTCCTCTAGCCACTCAGCTATGGAATATCGAGGGGTGGGGGACGGGACTCCCTCAATCTCTCCTGTTGAAGCTGTTCTACTGTGGATAAATAATGAGAGAGTCATTGGAGCAGTGAGACTGGACCCTGGGTCTCCCCTCCTCCCAGGTGGGTGCCCTAACCACTGGGCTCTCTCTTTCATTCTGTCTCTCTCTCTGGCCCAGTGACTATTCAAGTATTTATCCACAGTGGAACAGTTATTGGCCCCAGATTAGGCTTTGCATGTGACTCAGGCAGCTGAATGCCTGTCTTCCCCTGATTCGTGAATCACTTTGGGGTTTACGCAGTATAGGCACCTGGTCACCTAAAGGGAGGCAGCAGTGCATATGCCCCAGGATCTAATACTTGGGCACCTAGGGAACTTTCACAGTGGGAAGTTAGGTGCTGAGTGAGTTTAGGCACCCACAGGGTTAGGTGGCAGCAAAGCAGGAGTTTCATGAATCACAGTGGTGCCGGGCACCTAACTCTGGAGTTTAAGCCTCTAAGTTGCTTCATGGATCACACCCTTAGGTTTCTTAAAAAAGGAAGTAGAAGTTTGGCTCACACAGAGATATTTCTTTAGGGTTTGTTATAGACTGGGTGACTGGAAGACAGACAACCTCTACACTGCAAAAGCGAGAGCATTAGGCTAGGAGAGGAAAAGTACCATTTTAATCTTTTTAGGGAAAGACTAAGTCTTCTTATGTGTGTGTATAATGTGGAGCATGCTGTGGATGCTAATTTAAATAACAACAACATTTTCATCAGTGATATAGAAGTACATATAAAATCACTGCTGATAAATTTTGTGGGTGACTGGGAGAGTGGTAAATAATGAGGACAGGACAGTCATACAGAGTGCTCTGGATCACTTGCTAAACTGGGTCCAATTCAAACAAAATGTCTTTCAGTACAGCCAAATGCAAAGTTATACATCTAGAACCAAGGAATGCAGGTCATACCTACAGAATGGGGGACTGTATCCTGGAAAGACTTGATTCAAAAAAGGATTTAAGGGTCACAGTGGAAAAACACCTGAACATGAGCTAAGCTCCTAAAGCAATGGTGTGTCAATTGGATATTGTGAGGGGGTGAACCCCATCATGGGTGAGAAAGGATTAAAGGCCAGTTAGGCACATTCACTCCACCTGTCAGAGGCTATTGGAAGCTAGAGGCCTCAGGAAGACTTAGGACAGGACTTGACATCAGAGCTGGGGAAAGGCAGTGAAACCGCTGGAACACTTGACCCAGAAGATAGGTGGATACTTTAGACATTTTGTTACCCTAGAAGGGGTTTGTTCTAGCTGCTTCTCAGCCAGAGAGCTGGGTGGTGTGCAAAGACAGATGGCCTGAAGGGCACTCTTGAGGTGAGAACGCACCATTACAGATGTATAATAAAAGGAGTAGCGAGGAGATGATTTTACACCTGTACATGGTGTTGGTGAGGCGAATACTAGAATTCTGTGTCAAGTTCTAATGTCCACATTTTAAAAAGATTATTGAAAAATTGCAGACAGTGCAGAAAAGAGCCACAAAATGATCTGATAGTTTGAGAAAATGCCTGACAGTGAGAGACTTATAGAGTTCAGTCTGTTTAGTTTATCAAAAAAGAAGATTGAGAGGTGACTTGATTACAGTGCATAAGTGCCTTCATGGGGAGAAAATGCTCGGCTGTTAAGGGCTCTTTAATCTAGTGGAGAAAGGCAGAACAAGGACCAACGACTGGAAACTGAAGCAAGAGAAATTCAAATTAGAAATTAGGCATATATTTTTAACAATGAGGGTGATTAACAACTGGAAAAAACTACCCCAGGAACTCGGAAAGTAGAGGATTCTCTATCTCCTGATGTCTTCAAATCTAGGCTGGATGCTTTTCTGAAATATATGCTACAGCCAAGCACAAGTTATTGGACTAACACGGGGTAACTGAGTGAAGTTTAGTGAACTGTGATATGCAGGAAGTCAGATTTGATGATCTAATGGTCCTTCTGGCCTTAAACTCTACCTGAGAATCTATTTATTATTAATATATCATACAATATTTTGTAACAAACTTAATGCCTCACAAAGCTTTCTGTAATACAAGCAGATGGGAGCCTTTTGTACTTGTCCTTCTAGATTATGATTTCTTCTCTCTCTTTCTATAATTTGCTTTTATTTATGAGAATCATAATTGGATCATAAATCCTGTTTGTTGGAGGCAATCACTAACAGGTGCCTTAGAGAGAAACCAATGTCTGACCTCAGGGAAAGTAGAAGGAGAACTAGGTAACAACTTGAATACAAGATCAGAGACAAAGAGGGTTATGATCTCCTTCCTCATAACATTCAGCGAAGGGGCTAGGAAGGTCCAGTCTAGGCATGAGGAGCATCCAAATTATTTGAAATATATTAATCATGGCAAAAAATCTGCTGGACTAACATATGTGGCTGCTGATTATTGCTGTGCTGATTGTTCCAGTGATCATCCCTAATGTCAACTTTTTATTGTGTTGCATTTACTTTTTCTGGAAAAATCTAATAACATGAAAATATGAATTTATATTTTTAAATAGAAGGCACCAAATATAAAAAATACCTTACCTCTGCGATTAACAGGGTCCTTAGCTACATATGCAACATAGTCTGTTGTATCCTGTAAAAAATGGATATATATATATAACGAATATATTAATTTGCTTTTGCACTGTAACAAAAGAACAGAGCATATCACATAAGTATTTCCCATGAAGTGATAGGCTGGTGGTGAGGGTGGGACAGATAGCTAACCCACCATTTTACACACAGAAATATGACTGAGTACATCCTCTGTATGGAATCACTCTGAAGACCACGTTCACAATATAGTTACACAATGCCATCAATATCCACGTTTAAGCATGCTAGTCTGTAGCAGACTTCCAGCATGGTTTCCCTGACCAGTGTGTACAGTTTTTGCAGTCCTTTCTTATATGTGAGTTTACCCATGATATAAAACCATGCTACAGACTTACTCTCAGGTAAACTTAACACAAGTATGCAAATAAAATGGGAATAAGGAAAAATAATTTTTTATTGTACATGTCTTCCAGGCTACTTTTTGATGTTTTGTTACTACTTTTAACTGATAAATAAGGCTAGGAATGCTGGCCAGGTAAGCAAATTCCTTTTTAAAAAGCTCTTCCATCTTGCCCTTAAGCACAGCTAATGCTGGCATCTGTACAATTTTAATGTGAACAGGGCCTAATTATGCCCTTTTGAGCAGTTTATTAATATCCTGTTTGAACACCTGCAGCTTGGACACCTGACAAGCATGTGCAAAAGCAACTCTTGTTTTATCGCAAAAACATTTACAGGATTGGTTCTGATTCCACTCACTCTGGTTTCACACTAGTGTGACTCCACTGACTTCCAAAGCATTACCTTTAATTTACACCAGTGCAAGGACCTCTGCCAAAGCCCTTTGAAATCAATTAAAAGACTCACATTGACATCAGTGGGCTTTGGATGAGGCCCTAATTGACAAAAGAATCAGGGTCTCGTCCAAGACACTCAATGGCTTGGGCCCAGCATGTCTAAAAGATTGCCTGAAGCCATGGATGGCGGGTAGCATAGGCAGGGGAAGGCTGTGCCTCCCCAAACAGCCTTGTGTGGCCCCACCCACACTCCACCCCGAAGCTCCTTCCTGCCTGCTTCCAGTTCCCTTCCTGCTCTGCTGTGGCTGAAAGGCTGGGGCCAGTGTGCACAAGGTCCGGAGCTGGGGGCACTGGGGCTGGGGGCGCTCCGGCTGTGCTGCTCGCATGCCCGGTTTGCTGGGGCTGCTCCAGCCTTGCCGCCCACCTGCCCAGTGCTGGGGCTGGAGCCGGGGACACTCCAGGGCTGGGGGCACTCCAGTCATACCGTCTGGCCGCCCTATGCACTGGGTTTGTGGACTCTTCGGCTGCACCACCCGCCCACCCAGCACACTGGGGCTGGGGGAGCGCGAGGGGGTTGTCAACCACAGAGGGGGTACTCCTGGCTCTGGCGGGGGATGGGGAGCAAAAGGGGAGGGGAAGGGGCCGGAGGCTATCCTCCCCCAACGGCACGTTCACCCGCCGCCCATGCCTGAATCTCCGGCATGAAGACCATAGTTGACAACTCCAGTCCTCAGGAACAATGGAACTTCCTGCCACAAGAGTGAAGCTTGTCTGTATGGGAGACAGAGCCTTCTTGAGGGCCAGTCTGAGACTGTGGAACAAAATCCCACAGAAGTAAAGATATCACAGACTTCAACTCCTTCTGCTCCAAATGCAAGTCACACTTCTTCAACCTCGCCTACCAAAACAAAACATTATATTGCATACACAGTTCTTCTCCTGGGGAGAGGATGAGAGCAAGAACAAACCACATGTGGCAGATGTTAGTCACTGTGACAGATATGGCAATTTCCTACAATATCCTTGCAAAAAACCTTAATGGATTAAGTTTAAGTATCTTTTGAGTCCACTGTATTAAATGCAAATTTTATGTATTATCGTGGGCCGAGATTGTATGTAACCTCTCTAGGGGGGAAGATATGATGTGAACCTTGGGAAATGTTATGAACGTCAAAGAACTGTGCTGAACAATGTGTAAGAATGGGCTTTTGGGGACAAACATTGTCAAGTGATTTACCTGAGGAATCTCTAAGGGGAGAATGCAAATTCCCCATCTCCAGTTATACAAAAACCCAGCCTTTTGAAGTTCCACCCTGAGAAGAGGGCCATTATCTACAGATTATCTGGTCTTGGAGTCTCACGATCAAAGGCCCAAACTGCATACAGGAAAGACTAACCTGTTCGTGGGGGTGGTAGTTCTGAGCTAAGGCTGTTATGAATTTGTGACCACAGAAAAGCTCCATTTTGTGGGGTTCGAAGCACTGACTCTTAACAGAGCCATGAGGAGTTGGGAGGGGTGATCTCTGGCAAACTTATTAGAAAGTGTGTAGGTTCTTTTGTTGTTTTAATATTTTTTCTGTAATGCTTCCACCTTAAGAATAAATGTGCTTGCTTAGAAAGAGTTGTGTAGTAACTTGTGACTGCTGGCAATTACAGCTGTTCATAGCCTCTGGAGAGAAAGCAAAGTGTAGACACTGGCCTGTTTAGGCAGTCTTGCTTGCTGAGAATATCACAGTGTAGGCAGGGAACTGTGCAGCCTGCAATAATCATTGTCAGGAAGGAGAGAGATGTGGGTCTCTTCCCAAGAGAGGTGATCATAGAATATCAGGGTTGGAAGGGACCTTAAGAGGTCATCTAATCCAACCCCCTGCTCAAAGCAGGACCAATCCCCAATTTTTGCCCCAGATCCCTAAATGGCCCCCTCAAGGATTGAACTCAGAACCCTGGGTTTAGCAAGCCAATACTCAAACCACTGAGCTATCCCTCCCCCACAGCCATCCCAGTTCCTCAGTGATGGCTGAGGAACTGGGAGTTTAGAGTGGGTGCCCTCAAGGGACCACTGTGGGGAATACTGGTGCAATTGCCCTGAACTGTGACACTCACATCACTTAATGCACTACTGCAATGCACTCAGATACCCCGGTGATGAAGGTAGTAAAAGAAGGTGTATAGAACAGAACAGAATAGCCCTGTTTCTCTGTTCATGCATCTCTGATACTCCCAGTGACCTGATGTATGGGGAATGACTTTGGTGGGGGTGGGGGTGGATTTTACCCCTGAAGAGGAAAGAAAACAATGAGTACATTTATGTTGGGATATATGCTAGGCTGGTTTGGTGTGTTTGGTGTATCTAGCACCAAATTAAGTTTAGCTGTGAGAGACAGGAACCACATAAGCAAGCTCTTTCTTTTATTTAAAGTTCTCCCAACTAGGAGCCTACTGTGACAAGCCTGCTGAATGTCAATGGATGCTCACACCTACCCTCCTCTTCACCCCCAGGATGAGATCATCATGCAGTGGTCTTGTTGTGAATGCTACTTTAGTTTCACCAGCTCTTGTTGACTCCTGTACTTGGTACGATTTGATTTCTCAGTGACTCAGTGGCATGACTTTCATCTCATTAAAACATTTGATAGACCTTGTTTATTTCAATTCAAATCTCTTACTGCTGCTGCTGGTAATGCTGTCACCTGGTAAATCACTCTGCCAATGGGTGGTGGTGTTTCTAGGACTTAGCATGTGGGATGGCAGATGGAGTGGCAAAGAACTTTCTTATGGAGGCAGGCAACTGTACTAATCACTCCTCTGCCCACTGCAGGAATTATCCATTTCTAGCATGTGTTGCAATCGGTGGTATTTCAGAGGTGCTGTTGATCAATTTTTTACTCCCTGAATTATTATTTTACAATGACCCAAATTTATCCCTGCTGTATCCCCATCTGTTTAGCAGAGTTACATCATGGATGAATTTGATCCATTTAGCATATTGATAACAGTCAGATTGCAAACATGTCAATGATATTTTGCCCTGAAGAGCTGGTGCAGTTAACTCATCTTGCAGTTGAGGTGGGAGAGCTAGTTCATAGAGAAGGCTATATGTTCCATAAGTGGACCTATCCCTGACAACAGGGACTAGGTTGATCAATCTAGAGTAAAGGCTTTCAAGACTCAGGAGGGACTTTTACTGTTTTGAGATTCTCTCAATTCTTCATGTATAGGACATATTCTGAAGCATATTTAGTATGAAATTGGGAGGACAGCTCAAACAAATATGTAGATAAGTAAAAAGCCCAGATCTGCCCTCTGATATGCATGAATTGAATGTGAGTTACACAGAGGCATCTGAGAGCAAAACTAAACATGGCAAGTGTAGAAATGCAGAATTGGGCTTCTCCTAAACACCACATCCTCTCCTCAAACATACGAGTGGAATGGACATATCTGAAGGCAGTATTTGGCTCTCCGTTTTCATAAGATAGAGTTGAGGAAAAAGAAAGGAAAGAAAAATTACCTGGGGCTACACCATGCTAGAAATACAGCCACATCCTCAGTCCTTTACTGCAGGAAGGGCAAAATGGATAACAAATCAAGATGAAAAGTAAAAGGATATCCATATGAAAATACTGTGCTTACTGTGAAAACCACAGGGCCCTACTTACAGGATTTATAAGATTTATATGAAATGCTCCAGGCCCTTTGACACTTTTCCTGACACTCATTCACAGAGGAGGATTTGTGACTGCCTGTCAGTGGTTTCCCTCAAAAAGAGCTTGATTGCAACAGCCAAGAAGAGCTTACAAAATAAGAAACAGAAGCTATCATGCTTCTATTTTCCTTTGAGTAAGACATGAGACAAATCCTGGTATAAGGTCCTCCTATAGCAATACATATGGAAGAAAATGACTAAAGAAATGCTTACCGGATCACCTCCCGAGGCAAAGGAAATAGACTGCATATGATGATTTGCTATGATCTGTTTGGATCAAAAAAAAAAACACAAAAGTATGAGTCAGTAGATTCTCTTTTGCAGATTATCCCCTTTGGAGTTTTTTTGTTTTTGTTTTTTGTGAGAGTGAAGTAAAAACCGAAAACAAGATCAAAATAAATTCTTGCCTTTCGTCTCTGAAGAGTTAGTCATGGAAAACATGCTGCTGATGTAAACAAGCTTAAGAATATTGGATAGCCCTACTTCAGGTCTTCCTTAAGTTGAAGGACAATGAAATTTTAGAATAGCAATGAATGAACATAAAAATGTGCCCAGCAGTCAAGTACATTATATAGCCCTGCAATACAGTATATTATCTGAAAATATAGTTTCCTGAAGATATTTTAGAGAAACTTTAATCTGTTGAAGTGAGTTTTTGGTCACAAGTAATGATGAATGTAGCAAAAGGGTACACTTCACCCAAAATACATAGTGTCTACATCCTGCATGGCTATAGAGGGCAAATGTTAGGGGCTTCCATAACTTTCTGTGGATTTGAACATCGTGGACACCAGATAGGCTCTCTGGCTCAATGGAGTTAACTGTCAGAGCAGTGGAAAAGGAGTGGGGGGCATAGAAAGAGGCATTCCCTGAGCTGACTCATTTTCCTTTCCCCTTTTTTCCCTGCACCTGAAAGACCATGCCTAGCAGTATCTGCCCTCTTGAGAAAAAGGCTGAACATGAGTGTCTCTTGAAGTTCCTTCACTGAGTTAGAAAGGGTCACTAGAGAATAAGGTGAAGTGTTTCCTCCATGTAACGCATGCTGCCTTCATAATACTTCCAGCCCCTGCTGCTCACCCAACTGTAACCTTTAAATAGATCTTCAATTTTTATTGTTCTCAGAGGAGGACTGTATTCCTCTTTATCCCCAAAGGAGGGTTTCTCTCCCCACTATCACTCAAAGACCTGCATCATGGTGGTCTTTGTACCAGGAGGACTGAACAGTAATTCACTCCATGTCTCAATGTCACTCCTAACTAACATG
The DNA here is from genome assembly GCA_033296515.1 of Macrochelys suwanniensis. Classification (NCBI taxonomy): domain Eukaryota; kingdom Metazoa; phylum Chordata; order Testudines; family Chelydridae; genus Macrochelys; species Macrochelys suwanniensis. The sequence continues at coordinate 49,236,890 of CM065780.1, forward strand.
GAGCAACTCAATTGGTCCCTTACCTCCCTACTCCAAACTAAGAATGCTGTTTTTCCATTGTTTCCAGTCCAAAGCTGATCCAGGAACAAGAGACTAGTAACAAGAATCAAGCCTGTCTTTCTTGGATAGCACCGTAAAGAACTAATCACAAAGCCACTTGGCCAGCCTTGCTTTCAGTATTCTGAAAGGTATGCCACAGAAAGCAGACCACATTTTTATACGTTCCAGGAATGCTCTCTGGGGTAATCCAACACTCCTAGTATAAACCAGAAATGAAGGAGAGCGCTGGTTTGTCAAAGACCCCTTCATTTCCCAGTCCTCCATCATCATAGCCAGTGTAGTGAATATAGATACACATGATATCAACCATCTCTTCTAGTTCCAGTTAACGAGACTAATCTGTGGAGAGAAGCCAAAACGTTTGGGGCTGATGTGAATCAGCATAGCTCCATTGACATCCCCAAATCTCTGCTGCTTTACACAGAGCTGAGGCTCTGGCCCTTTATTTAAAATGATTTCTTATTTTTAAAATGCCTTCAGTTTTTTGTATGTTTTGCAGATGGGTCATACTAAGGGAAGACTCCCTGTGCCAGTAGTGAAAGCTGGGGACAATTGCCCTTAAAAAAAGTACTATCAGATTCTTTAATAACGGTCCAAAACACTACAACATGCCATAGTGCTGATATTACAGTGCTTGAGCTAGTACTGTAGAAGACTACAGCATCTTATATATAAGATGGTGGGGAAAAGACAAATAAAAAGTAAGAAACCTCTCAGGTGTGTGTGTGTGTGTTTCTAGTTTATTTTTTATCTTGCAGCACAGCAGGTTTTTCTCCTCACTGTATCTAGGCACATCTAGGTACGTAGCTCACAGCAAATAGCACAGCAGTGATTATGTTACACTATCTGCTTTCTCTACATACATAGCGAGCAAGATTTTTTCTCATCTCATACATCATTCACAACCCACTGCAGTGATTCCCCAAAGTCAGTATATACCTTCAGCACAAAGGAGAAGAATAAAGGGGTTGGTTGACACAGGCTTCCTTCTTCTGAAAGGCAGACATTTCACTGAAGTGCAAAACCCCCAAAGCAAGATTTTTAACATCACCTTATGAATAGAAAGCCCTCTAAACAATATATAGAAAGCCCTCTAAACAATATATAGAAAAAGAAAAAAAAACCACTGGGGATAGGCATTCATCTCTGTAGATGAGTCAGAACCAAAATACCTCCACCCAAACACAGCCAAAGTTTGGAACTGGACCTTTTTCTGCCAGAAAAAGCCATTTCACATTGTAAAGTGGACCTTTTAAGAGGTAATGACAGAATTACTGAGAGAACATTATTTTCACCAATCCATGTTAAATGTGTAAACAAACTAATCTATTGCACTTTATATTTTCACTCCTTTTTTATTTGATAAAGAAATAATACTTTAAGCACAGGAGCATTTTATCAAGTAGCAAACATTACACGCTATGCTCTTCATCGATGGACTTATTAGGGATTTTTATACACAAACCTGTTTTGAATCAGGAGTCATTAGATTTAAGCTGGTGGTGGATATATTCAGAGTTATGTTCATTCCTGCAAACTGAAGATTGCTCTTTCCCAAGACGCTAGCGAGAACTTTGCTTGGTGGCTGTGAAGTAAAGTAATACATTTTAGTTGATTCTCGAGGGCAACTCACTGTAATGGATTGCTAAACTATATTATACTGTTCAGCAACGTGGGGACACTGTGTGTAACAAACCCTAACCTCAGCCATTCCTGGCAGTTCATTAAAGAATCTTATGGAAGGTTCATACATGGTGTACATCTGAGAAGGGAGCTCTGTAGCCAGTCTATATCCAGTACAGGAGCCTGACTTGCTAATAGCAGCCCTCCAACCCCCCCTGTACAAGATGTACATGACACACTTCATGCAGGCTCAGCTGACATCTTAAGGGCTGCTATTCAAGAATTACAACTTTTACTCTACACGAGTGATCACTTCATTTGAGCAGCTACTTTTCTCTGTAGGTCATTCCTCATAACAATTAACAAAACGGTTAAAGCATAAGTGTGGAATATAGCAACAAACCATAGGTTACAAAGCATTATTACTGTACAATAGTCAGTGGGGATCAACAGGTCCGGCTCTAACTTTTTTGCCGCCCCAAGCAAAAAAAAAAAACCACCCCCCAAACCCCGCCGAAACAACCCCCCCGAGCACCGCCGCCCCGCCGAAACACCCCCCCAGTGTTGCTCCGCAACAACCCCCCCCCCAGCGCCTCTCCCACCCAAAGCGCTGGCGGGGAGAGCGGCATGCCTGTGGCCCCGCTCCCCCGGCCGTAGGGTGACCAGACAGCAAGTGTGAAAAATCGGGACAGGGGGTGGGGGGTAATAGGAGCCTATAGAAGAAAAAGCCCCAAAAATCGGGACATCTGGTCACCCTACCCGGCTGGAGTGCCAGCAGGAGGGCGGCATGCCCGCCGCCCCGTTGCAACAATCCCCCAGCGCTGCGCCCCGCCGTGCCACCCCGCTGCAACATCCCCACCCCCAGCCATAAACTCACCCCTCCCAAGAGCAGGGCGCCGAAGATTGTTTTTAAAAAAACAAACAAACAAAAAAAACCCAAACCCTGAGAGCCACCCCAGGATTGACTGCCTGAAGGTGCCGCCCCAAGCACGTGCCTGGTCGGCTGGTGCTTGGAGCCGGCCCTGGGGATCAAACCCTGGACTTACAACACCAAAAGCACATATTCTTAATACTTGAGATGAAGGAATAACTTTGTTAGCTATAAGTAAGCAGCAGAGTCTTATGCTCATTAGAGATAGAAGGAGATATAACTGCATACACTAAGCCCGGGTACTTCACATAGGAGATTTTTTATTAATATGTAATAAATCCATATTACAGACTAGAGACGAAAATTTGCCCTAGCCATGTAAATTAAGATACATGAGCTGAAACTGACAAAAACATGAGAGTCACCATGAAGACAGGGTGGGGCACAGACCTGCAAAAGTTTGTGTGTTTTTTGTTGCTGTTAAGATTTAGCTGAAGTGCTGCTACCAGCACCATTTCCCTTTCCAAAGGGTTGGTTTAGTTTAAATGTAGTACAAGTGAGTGCTAGAGACTGCTGAATTGGTCAACACTACACTCAGCTGATGCGGCAACTCATGGTGTTGGGACACCATCAGGTGGTCGAGGGACATCTACATAGACCACATCACCGGACATCAGCAATACCAGGAGGGATGAGCTGGAGTGCCGATGAGAAGCGCAGTCAGGAAAGTAACAAATACTTTCCTCGTGGACTGTATTTTCTAAATGGACAATCAACCTAATTCTCAATTACTGTGGGACAGTCTCCACTCATTGATATATTTTGCTTTCCACAATCAAATCTCTGTACAAATCAATGTACATGAGTGATGTACCCGAGTATTCAGATTCTAATATCTAAACAAGAGATACTGCTCTTAGACACACTGATTCAGCAAGATGGCTCATTGGGCACTAGGAACTTCCTTTCATCCATTTTCCCAGTGTTATTTTGTGGCATTTTGTTTTTCAAGAAAAAACACATTTGTCTTTCTGTTACTTTCTGATTAAAAGCCCCCATTAAAAAGGCTGAATATGGAAGATATTCTTTGAAAAAACAATTCTGTTCTGAAGCAGATTCCATTGTCACTGTGGTATTTGTTGTTTTAGTGTTTGCATATGTCTCACTGTGAGTTATATGCAGTCCCCCCTTGTGACCATGTGAGCTAAATATATATTACATGGCTCTCAGCTACAAGAAAAAGGCCACATTCAGCAAGGAAGGTGTATGGGTTCTTGTTCTGAACACTCCCTCATACGTTCTATTTCTGTTGATAGTACAGCAGTTATCCATTTCAGATACAAGCTCATGTCACTGCAAACTAGACTTCCTAAGAGTTAAACTGTGGCTTTGCCACAAGCCCTGAGTCAGAGGCAGTTCATAGTTGTGCTGCTCCAGAGGTAGAGCCGGGCTCGTACTGGCACTCAGAGTCACAATATGGTGCCTGGCTGGTTCTCTCCTTGCTCCAGGAGGGCAACAGTTTGTGTCAGCCGTATACCTAGCAGAGTGTACTTCCCCCTTTGCTGTGGCCAGTAGTGTGGGGGCAGAGCCAAGACTTCACTCACTCCCCAGCCACTTCCCCACCCAGCTATGCTACTAGCCATGATATGGATATCCCAGGCAGGGGAGGAAGGAGTATCTTTACATTCTCTTGCTTTGAACTCCTATGAGCAATGCTGACTGGAAGGGCAGTAGGTGCAATCTACAGTGGCTGCACACAGACAAGACCTTGGAAGATTATGCACCTGCAGTTCTCAGGCTGGCTTAAACACACCTGCCCACTGTGTCTGGTTTCCACTACGCTGAGCTAAGGAAATATGGGTGTCTGACAAGAAAGAAGGAAAAATACCTTTCTTTTTTTGAAGGCTGCTTTGGCTCCAGGTACTGCTTCACAAACACGGCTGATTGCTTCCCTGTGGAGACAGAAAATAAGCTTTATAGCAAATGGATGTGTTGGTTTCTTCATTATATGTTCAAATTGTACTGAAGCGGAATATTTGACAACTTAGTTCTTTATGGCATTTACAGTCACAAGTGAAGACCCTGTAACTAGTGAGTCAATTAGTTATTTTCTCACCAGTAAAGATATCATCTCTGATCAGCTTTAAAACAGACCCCATTTTAAAAAAAAATACAACCTGCCAAAAACATTTCCCTACTACCTTCCTGCCTAAATGTGGATTTTTCTCCAAATTTAGACTACTCTGCTCTGAGTTACAATACTCAATTTTGGTTCACGGTGCAATAACTTGAGAACCATTAAGGATAAATATTGGTTCTTTACACCATTGGAGAGCTGGTATATGCTGCACAATTCTCTCTTTTTTTTTTATCCTAGTGAGATATCAGGTCTTGAAACAATGCTGCTCTTAATTATTAAACACCGTTTGAGACCATTTTTAACATTTGTATTTACTTGGGTTTTTTCCTCTAAATTTAGAACATAGACATGATTATTTTCCTCTCCCTCTGAGGCTTGTGCAGAGCCAAGCCAGCCTGGTTTCACATAGTATCAAAACTCTCTAAAATATTTCTGCAATCATTTTGCTGTAAAATGTATGTTGTAAAGAAAATATATGACAGTGTGTTGTGGTGTAAGGATTTTACTGGTATTTGTTCATTATGACACACACAACTTGTGGCCTTACCTCACCACTACAAATATCTTTATCTCACAAACATTATGTTTTTGTTTTCTAATCACACTTATGTCATTGGTAAATTAATGCTGACAGGCTAAGTGAAAGAAACATGCAGTCAGGAGGAATTTAAATGAAGACTATGATTGTATTTCAAAATGAAATTTTGCTGAACCTACAGCTATAGGGGAATGTCTTTAGGCCCTTTCGGTTTTAAACAATCGGTCAAATGCAACAACCAAATTGTTAATTCTTGAAAATCCGTAAACATGCATGCACAGTCCTTAGTCATGTTAATATCAATGCTGTAATGGATCTAGTCTTGATTGATGCAATACATTGTAATGGCTCCACCGGGACTGTTAAAGATAAACTGCAAAATATTGTTTAACAAGATTAAATGTTGAGGGAGATTTCAAATTATTAACAGAATAGAATGTGTATACTTCCAAATAGACAAATGACATTTATTTTATACAACCAACTATTTTTAAAAATAACAGAATTGTAGGGAACCCACCGCAAACTGGAAAGCCCACCCAGCCAGAAATAACCAAAATCTCAAAGCCAACCTAAAGGATCATTAAAAACCAAAATATTACTTTAATTCTACTCTGACACAATATCTGTGTCACGGTTTCAACCCACAGTCTATGTGAATGTATGTGTTCAGTGTGCATATGGGACGGGGTACACACCTATGTGCAAGTGCACACACAGACAATGGCCTAACAAATGAAGTTATTGATTTATTATGGAGGAATCAGTAGCGACGCCATAGTTAAGATCGGGGCGTGCACAGAAATTAAAATTTGGCCACTTTTGGAGGGGCACTTTCTGTGCCCCCCGTGGCCTGAGATGCTGGCTCCCCTCCCCCTCGCGTAGCCCTGGGTGGTGCTCGCTCTCCCCTGGTGGTTGGAGGAGCGGGATCTTCCCCTCTTCCCCCACGGCCCCGGGGCTGGAGGAGCTGGCTCCCCTCCCCTCCCTCTGCAGCCCGTGGAGCTGGATCTCCCGCCCCGGCCCAGGGCAGGAGGAGCTCACTCTCCCTGCCGCGGAGGAGTTCTGTGCCCTGGTTTTGTTGACTGGGGGGAGGGGGATTATGCCCCTGCTTGCTCCCTGTGAGCATGCCCCTGGTTAAGATTGTGTGGCACTTCTTACCTAGGGCCCAAACCAGCGCACCTGAAGTCAGTGGAAAGACTCCCATTAACTTCAACAGATTTTGGATCAGGCCCTTGAAGCAAGACTAAATCCCTCCATTTCACTGTCCAGTGATTGAATTTAGTCTCCAAATCTACCCTAGTTCAGAAGCCTGATGAATTTTCCGCAATGTGTTTTGTGTAAAATTGTTACTAACTCTCCCAGATACAGCAGGTAACAATCAGGCCAGTTGGCAAATCAGACCTGACATGTCTCAGAAGCACAGTACAACAAAACATCCCACTCCCAGACATCATCACTGCACCTCAAAGACAGGCTACTTTTGAAAATTTAATGTCAGGAAAAAAAATATTCCCCTTGTTCATAACAACTGTTTTCATTAACCCCAGGAAAAGCCAACACATATGTCTATGATCCAATGCTGCCTCCTTAGCCATGCTGCCCAGCCAGGAGCACCCCTGGCTCCTCAGATAGGCTCCCAGCAAGCCCTGGATCCTGCAAAAACTGTGAGGAAGACTGGATAGTAGCTGGGAGTCCTTCTCCCCAGCCCATGGCTGGCTCCCCAGACTTACTCCCCATCCCTTCCCAGTGTGCTTCAGAGCTAGTCTGGGCAGTTCTTCAGCTACTCATCCACTCTGACTGCAGCCATACAAACTGTGCTTATCAGGTAAATTTTCCTGCAACTCTCCCTGCCTGCTCCCACAATCTCCCAGCTACCATCAGCAACAGGAGGCATGGAGGGGGCTGGGAGAGTCTGCAGGCAAATATTCCTGACAAGCTCAGCTTGCATTGGAGACATCTCCATCTCGGATGCTGAGCTGGGGTCGGTACTTTGGTTGCCTGGCCTCTCTGCCTGCAGGCTACTGAGTGTCAAGAGAGGAGCCCTATACTGAGGAAACTCAGTCAGTCCATCAGATTAGGACTCCTGCTGGCTACCCTTATCAGGTCTGATGTTGGGGAAGTGAATGTACTGGAATGAGAGGAAGAAACATAGCTTGAAGAATTGGCTGGCTGGCTGTATCACCAGCCTCCTGTTGGAACAGCCAGCCAATCGAAGCACTGCACACTTTAGCTGGGAAGTGGCTCTGGAAAGGGGGATGGAGGACAGCTGGGGAGCCAGGATGCATAGCAGCTTAGGCAGTAATAACACACGTCAGACTTCCAACTGCAGGTACATCTGTCCATAAAACACCTTAACCTTGCTGAGCTTGGAGTTCAGGTTGTGTGTCTGAGTGTGTGAAATGAAAGAGTGTGCTGTGGATCTCAGGAGGACGAGAGTGCATCTGGGTGTTATGATATTGAGCTGATAAGACATGCTGAAACTTCCTTGATTTTCAGAAAATACACTAGAGCAACCTCAGCTCTAAAAGTTAACAATGGTTTTGGTGGCGATATTAGGAGCTTTGAACAACATACTAGCTTATCTTTGAAGGCTGCTGGTGAAGACAGTGGAGCTGGAGAAGAAGTTCTCCAAGCAATTTTGCTTGTGCAAGACAGGATGGCCCAGAGAAGTCTGGGGTCAGCTGCTCAGCAGCAATCCTCACAGCTGCTTCAAAAAGGTGTAGCATTTACTTGGCCAGTAGGCATACAGGAGCTCACGTACTGAGGTGCTCATATAGATCCCTGATTAGATAAACAGATGGAAAGAAAGCTGGCTGGTCACCCCCACTTTGGGCCTAGGAGGTGGGGAAGAGGCAGAGCGGTAAGAAGCAGGGCAGGGGTGGGGTACTGGAGAAAGGAGTGGAGTGGGGGCAGGGCCTGGCTAGAGCCAGGGGGAGCATCCCTGGCAGATTAGAAATTAAGCGCCTGTGCCCCAAGGTCTCTGCCAGTCTGACCTGGAGAAAAATTCCTTCCTGACCCCAAATATGGGAAATCAGTTAGACTCTGAGTGTGTGGGTGAGAACCACCAGCCAGATACCTGGGAAAGAATTCTCTGTAGTAACTCAGAGCCCACCCCATCTAGTGTCTCATTTCCAGCCCGTGGAGATATTTGCTAACAGCAGTCACAGATGGGCCATATGCCATTGCAACCTCATTATAGCATCCACGCCATAAACGTATCAAGCTCAGTCTTGAAACAAGTTAGGTTTTTTGCCCCCACTTCTCCCCATGGGAAGATATTCCAGAATTTCACTCCTCTGATGGTTAGAAACCTTCATCTAATTTGAAGACTCACTGATGGCCAGTTTATAGCCATTTATTTTTGTGCCAATATGGCCATGAACTTAAATAACTCCCCTCCCTCTCCGGTGTTTGTCCCTCTGATATATTTATAGAGAGCAGTTATATCTCCCCTCAGTCTTCATTTTGTTACGCTAAACAAGCCAAACTCCTTAGGTCTCCTCTCATAAGAAAGGTTTTCCATTCCTCTGATCATCCTAGTAGCCCTTCTCTGCATCTGTTCCAGTTTGAATTAGTCTTTCTTAAACATGGGAGACCAGAATTGCACACAGTATTCCTCATCTGGACGAGGTCTCACTGGTGCCTTGTACAATGGTAGTAACACTTCCTATCTACTGGAAACATCTCGCCTGATGCATGATTGCGTTAGACTTTTTTCACAGCTACATCACATTGGGGGCTCATGGTCATACTGTGATCGACCAATACACTCAGGTCTTCTCTTCTGTCACTTCCAACTGATAAATAGCCAGTTTACAGCAAAAATTCTTGTTAGTCCCTGAGTTCATGATCGTGCACTATTAAATTCCATCCCATTTCTATTATGCCAAAATTCCTTGTATGATATTCCGGTCCTCCTCCGTATTGGCAATACCTCCCAACTTTGTGTCATCCACAAATTTTATTAGCACACTTCCACTTTTTGCGCCAAGGGCATTAATGAAAATATTAAATAAGATTGGTCCCAAGACCAGTCCCTGAGGAATTCCACCAATAACCTCCTTCCACCCTGACAGTGCTCCTTTCAGCATGACTCATTGTAGTTTCCCAGTTCCTTACCCACCTTTTGATTCTCATATTAATCATCATCCTCTCCAATTTTGCACCCATCATTCCCTGTATAGGCACACATCAAACCAGATTAACTGTGCATACAGCTGCTAGTTTGAGCGTGCACTTATCTGACTTGTGCATACAAACACGTATCCGAACAGGAAAATACAGAGGTTTGTGGCACATTTGCATGACTAATCAATTGCATGGACTTTGGAAAATTTGGACATAAATGTAATTTCTTGCTTGACATGGAAAAGTGGGTTTAAATAATACTGTATGTTTAAACCTTTCTGCACCCCATGCCATTATAGTAACCAGGCACTGATCTCAGATATGTACCACATAGTGCAGCACTATCTTGATATCTTGTAAAATTTGTTTCGGTGCAATGCAGACTGCAGTAAGGACCACATACTGAGTTCCAAATCTGGCCCTAAATATTTTCTGCTTTGCAGATGGTCATATCTGAAGTCATTTTCTCAGCACAAAACACACTGTATGCTTTCAGTATAGATTTCAGATGGCAAGTATCAAGTGAAATGCTATATGCAATACTGAATTTCTCCAGTCTTACCTATAGTGCTCCATGATGATCTGACATTATTGTGAGAAAGAAAAGCATGCCTTTCACATTGGCGTCTTGTTCCATTTAAAAGGGCATAGTCCTGTTGTTTGTTTTTCATAACTTTAACCATCATACTTTGTGTGCACTTCTAGCCCTAAGGAAGCTAAAATCTGTTTCTTTACTAAACATTTTGTTTTCACAATCACCTGAATGTACCCTTGCTTGTTTTGGATTTTCTAAATTTATTTAACTCATGTAATTGATTACTTTTTATGAAAAGAGAGTACTGAAGCTATTGTTTTGTGGAAGACAGACAGACAGACAGAGACAGACAGACATGTAAAAGTTGCATTGACTTTTCAATTGAATTTTAAGAAAAAAACTGGTAGGTCAATTTTGAGACTAGAAACCCTGACCAATTTGCACACACAAAATGACTTGCATGCCACGGCCATAAAACTTGCTGTTTTTTCTCTTGCCTGTCCATGTTACCCCACACTTCCATCTATATGTTTGCCAGCCTGAATCCCACACCTGGGGCTGCACAGGCTAAAAAAGGAAACAAAGAGACAAACGGCTGTGTGCCACAACCATTCAATGAATTTACTTAGAAAAAGAACTGCACATTTCTGGACAAATTGTGCAGTCTGCCCCTATTTATTTCTGAACACTATCTTTGCCAATCCTTTTAATAAACAAATTATGTAGCTACCACCTGCCGAGGAGAAAAAATGGCCTATATTAAAATTAATATTAACACTTTAATTCTGAATAAATCCAACAGAGGCCAAAAGTAAACTTTCAGAAATATATTTAATAATCAGAATATTTGTTCATTTACAAAACAGGCACAGTAAATTTGTAGTGTTTGAAGTGGTTAAGGGAGGATTAAGAAGCCTCAAGGGCTGGTGCTCACGTATTATAGTTAGTGGTGCTTTAAAGGCAGAGAGGCAAACGGGTGGGGTCTGATAGAGGTGAGGATGAAAAAGTAGCTAATGGACATAGAACTGAGAGTATGGAAGAGAATGATGAAAGAATAGTGGACAGGTCTCATGATATAATGGTACAATGAGTAATCCTGGAGCAGAGCTGCTTGTACAAGGGGTGAAAGGATCTAATGATGTGAAATGGTTACAGTGAACTCACAGAAGAGGAATGTGAACAAGCCTACTTGTTCCAGGTGACGGAAAGCATGGAGCAGAGGGGAGGATTTATAGAATAAGCTGGTGGTGATGAATATGTCAGACAAATTGTGGTAAACTTATACAGCAAGATATGAAGCCATTCCTCTTTCTTCCCTTCAGCTTCTCAGTTTGTTTCTTGCAATGTGGGATTCTCTCTATGTGTGATAGATCTGTAAGGGGGAAACAAAAACAAGCTGGCCATTCTATCCTTAACACATTTTATAAACTGTATACATAGTCAGGACTGTGTAATCAACTATAATAAGAGAAATACATCTTTGGCAATAATTAGCTATGGAACATAATTTATGGTTAGATATATGTTGAACTACACAATAGCAATTCAAGCGCATTGGCATAATTAATACTTTTGCACTCAGAGTTTTCTATATGCATTTGAAAAGTGTTTTCTAAATTAATGACAGAAGTCAGTGCACTCAAGCCTTTTCAAGGCTATTTCAGAGCACCCTGAGTCAACAATTCATGCATGCTTTTTTAATCCCTTCACTGCCAAAGTATTTTTTTAATATTTGTTACCCATTGATTTGGTTTAGCGGTGTTCAGTTACTTTCAAACTTCCATAGATGCATATTTATTAAGCAATATACCAGGCAGAATATCTTAGCACAACCAGTACCTTTCACTCATATCAAGCCTTTGTGGGAATCTATTCACATATTTACTAAATTCCACACAAAATGTGAATAAAATGCAGATTTATAAGACCAATGTCTTTAGGCTAATATGAGCTCCAGAAAATCCTACTGTTTTATACACCAGCAGCACAGAGAATTACATATTGTTAAAACCTACTTCTAATAAAGTAGTTAAAAAGTCCAACAGTGTTCTGATTATAAGAAATGTGGAATTGTGCATGCAATTACACACCTAATTTGTATTTATAACCACACAATTTGCATGTCCACAGGGTCAGTTTTGCACCTAACTGGCATTTTAGGAGCATACACATCTGATTTTTGTGCACAGCTAGGGCAACTGTACATGCCAATTAGACACAGAACTCCATTTTTGTGCACGCAGTTTTGTGCATATTTCTGAAAATAACACCCTTTATGTTTAAGCATCATACAGATGCTAAAAGCCCTTCCAGTACAAGGAGTACATTTTCAAAACAAGCTTCTAAAAACACCTTTTAGTGTACATAAATAGTGTGTGTGCAAAACCCTATATTTGCATGCACACGTCAATAGGGATTCTCTTTTTGGAGGGTAAGTTCAGTGATGCCAACAAACTAAAGGAAGAACCTAAGTCTAGATCAGTTTAGTTAAGAAGCCATAATTCTCTAACCTCCTTTGCAGGCGATCATTCTCTATTCCAGCATGGCCTCTGGAAGTGTAGACCAATGGGCAGGACAATGGACTGAGACACAGAAAACATAAGCTCTATTCCTAGCTCAGCCATCAGCTCACAGTATGACAGTGGGCACAGGAACATAGGAATTGTCGTATTAGATCAGACCCAAAGTTCATCTAGTCTAGTCCCCTGTCTCTAAGAGCAGACAACACCTGTCACTTCAGAGCCCTCGGTAAGCAGATACGGGGTAATCTTTGCCCCAGGTGACTCTCCCACTAATTGTTAGAGATTATTAAATCCTGAAGCATGAGCTTTTACAACTCTTCCAAAATCTCTTGTTTTTAGATTAATGATTATAAAACTGACTAGCCTCATTATTCATATAAATGTCTAATCCCTTCTTTGCTGCCTGATAAGTTCTTGGCCTCAACAACATCCTGTGGCAATGAGTTCCACAGACTAATTATGCATGGTGTAAAAATGTCACTCAGCTTCCCCACACCTGGCTTTTCCCTGTGTGTTTGAAGTCCCATGGCCCATCTGCTGTTAAAAATTTGACAGCCTCCTAATTGTCAAGTAATGACTTCACAGTTATCTTTGCACTGAGATTTGCCTTTAAAAGCAGGAATAAAACCCCTCTGCTTCACACTAACTACTAAAATGAGTCCCCAGATTTTCTCTCTTTTTGCTCCAGTAAAATGTTCCACTTTCAAAATGTAGCCCTGAGAAGTCTCACTTCTTTTTGCCTCCCTCTGGCTTAATCCACAGTTGCCACAAATGCCAAACTTTACACACACAGACATTTTCATAATATCTCAGAGACAGGACACATTTTGCATTTTATACTTCAGTACAAACACAGTTATTCTTGAACTGAATGTATTTATCTCTGCTAAGAAAAGCCAACAGAATTGCTCAGATTCATCAACCTCTTGTCTGATAATGCAGGGTGCAGCTACATCCATAGGAGAGTTGCCAGCTCCATGTCTTTGGCAATTTGGTCTTCAACACTCCTCCAACCCTGTCCTCTCTATAGCTCTTTCTTACTCACAGTGGCTAGCAGAAGGAGACAGAGAGAGCTGCCCAGATTTAATAAGTTATCATTATTGTCCACGTTTGTTCATTATTGTTGGACTACCATAGGTCAATCAAAGTATTCCAACACTATTGAAAATGTTTCCATTAATAATAAATTAAAATTAAAGATGCTTACAATGTAAAGCACGTTAAAAAGCCTGTTTGTTTCAACATATTTGCATGCTACTTTATGGGAGCTAAGTGGGCAGATGTAAATTATTCCTCATCAGTATTTGTTACTCTGTTAAGATTGAGTATCAGGTATTATAAATTATTAGTTATTCTGGTATTATTCATAATTCTGGTGCATATGAGTAGCAGTTATTCACTTACTGGGCACATTTCCTGGTATGAAACTCATTAACAATAAATTACTACTTCTAATCTGCCTTCCATTGAAGGTTCTCAGAGTATGTAAAGCATGGGCTAGACAGTGACTTTTGAGTCACAGACCTGAGGAGGGGGCAATCTGTCTGGAGCTACACTGCTCCAAGAGGAGAACCAAAGCTCTTCCTTGCATAAAAATGGGGCAGATTGCTCTCCTTCCACATCTTGCTGTTACAGGTTGTGAGCACAGCCCTGTCTCCTCCCTGCCCTGAAGAGGGCAGCAATAGCAAGCAGTCCCTGTGCTCCCCAGAGCTCAGCCCATGTGGCTGTGCAAAGGGAGAAAAGCTTTTTGATCATCCCTCTGTCCATGCACAGGTGTGCTGGGGTTACTGACAATCTGAGTCTATGTATGACACACCCCCTACAGTACCATCCAGATGACAAAATCCATGGTCCATTAACCACAGGTGAACTATAGAACCCTGGTGCTTTCCAAGCAAAAGCAATATTTTCCAAGTAGCTGACGGATGGGGGAATTCAGTGACTACATAAGACTTATTGTTTGAAATACATGTTACCTAAATTTCTTCATAAGCTATAGTGGAGCCATTTTTCCCTCCCAATGTCTTCCTTCCTTCTGGGTGATCTTTGCTGGCAATAAGTTTCTGTAAAGAATACAAAATATGTAAAGAAATACTGTACAAATGAAAATGACATCAATAGAAAATTAGTGGTGGGCTTGAGCCTAGTTCTGTACCTTGGATTTGGATTTTGAATACCTCCTCTCCAAAAATAGGGGCAGGGGAAATGGATGGAAAAGTGTGTATTTATGGTTTTGGTTCAGCCCCTTCTGAAAGTAGGGTCCAATTACAAGATCTGGATCGGGAGCAGGGTTTGCTTACCTTATCCCCACAAAGTTCATGGGGGACTAGGATCTGGGTGGTATTCAGGCCCATCGCTAATATAAATTATTCCACTATGGGGATCTACTTATTAATGGAACATGCAACATAATGTTTCACTCAGTATGGTGAGATGGCTTTCAGATGCTGCATGCACTAAAGTAATTGCACTCAATTAGCTAACAACACTGAACATGCAGGCTTGTAATCCAGATACCTGTAGTATGACAAACTGTACATGCAATATAATTATAATTCGGTCCATGCATGCAACATGGTAGCTAAAGCTCATTATATTATAACAAATTTAACAGTAAGCACACAGATGTAGACACTTGTGTATTAGATGAACTGTAAACATTGCACTTGCTGCAAAAATATTTTACCTGATTTTTTTTTAATAAAAAGTTTGAGGTCACAAATGGGCTGGCCAAAAAACGTTAAAGGTGGTCCCTTTCAGTGGCGATGGTGGAAGGAGTCATGGTGAATTTAGGACCAGTTGCCAGCTGCAGTTAGTTCAGCTGTCTGGCTCCTCCTCTACGTTGAAAATGCAACACTTCTGTTCATGCCGCTGCCCAAGCAAGTTAGCATTACTTCATGTGTGCGCCAAGAATTGCCAATGCATAGTTAATTATGCAATCTGTGGATTCAGTTGGCTTTTATTTTACCATTATCTGTACCTGCTGACACTTTTGCTTGCACTTCCATTTAAATGTTCAAAGATTCACGTGGAGATTACAAAATAGGTACAATACACCTGACAATACAATAGCACTCTAATTCTCACATTTGTTCTGTAGTAAAAGCTTCTGGCAACTTCAAATTCCACAACAATCAAGGAAAAATCTCATACAATTTATACTTACCTTTTCATTTCTCCATATAATATAATACCACCTTTTTCAGGGCAGCACTGAAACTCTTGATACCCTTCTACTAACAGCATGGTAAATGGAAGCATCTGTTCATTGATTTCACTTAAGGAGAAAGTATATTAACGATTAAATATTTAACATTTTAATTTTTAAGAATGATAAACAATTCAAGTTAAGTGTTAGACACACAAAGCGCCAAGTGAAACACAGTGAAAATAGCTTATATTTTTCACAAGTGACCTTAAGAGAAGGGAGACCCCTAAGCAAATCATATTTATTCTGGGCCTTCAAAAGTTGCAGCCAGTTTTTCATATTTTTGTTTTGCCCAAGCATATGCTTGGATTTGGGTGCCTAAATACCTGATTAATAATAATAGGTGGGATGATTTTCAATACTTCCTAGTGGATCTGGACACCTAAGTCCCATTAATTTCTAATGGGACTTGGCATCTAAATCCATTAGGCAGCTTTGAAAATCTCAGCCAGTATTATTAATTGTTTGCACTTCTACAGTCCTTTCCATCCAAAGACTTCAGTGCACTTTAAAAGCATTAATTTATTTAGTCTCACAACCCTGTGAGGTCAAAACAGATTAAGTGGTGTGTTCCAGGAGACACAAGAAGCCAGAACCTATAGAACTTCCTCTCCGCAAGCATGCATCAATGTAGCAGGAATGCACAAATCTATATGCAAAGACTTAGATGTGACATATTGTGGGCACAATTTTAAAAGCTGCTTTAGAAATTTTGGCCCTTGAGATCAACAGAACCTCCCAGTGAATTACAACTTTGTTTTTCTTCAATTACAGGCAAGACTGTGTAGTCTTTACAACATAATGATGAGCACTTATTCAGACAAGCCATAGACTTCAATAGGACTATTCATGTGAGTAAAAGTTTGCCAGTAGAAGGAGTCACAAACAATCTGGCCCAAAGATAAATTCTATACACCTGAACAATAGATATTATCAAATATGACATTTACACAATCTTTAAACCAGATGTCTTTTCCAGGAACTTTATCTCCCTCCCATTCCATCCCATGGTGTTATTTTAAATGTGCAATAACTGTGTTACCTATTTAATTTAAATGTTTTGAGCTCTTGGGTATTGTGCCTCAGATAAAGCTACTCCTTGGCCCCTTTACCTGTGATCATGTCCTCAGAAATCTCTTACCACTCCTTACTCATTATTGATCTTGGCAAAAGTCAGGGGGAAGGAATTACAGAGTCAGATTTTTCAAAAGAGTTCATCTCTTTTGAATAGGTGGCCACTTACAGTGATGCCTAAATGAGAGCTGAGCTCTTCAGAAATCTGGCCCCAATTGTAAGAGCTGAAATCTTTTGAAAATCTGCCCCACAGAGAAGAGGAGTGTGCAGTGACAGATATCATGGTACTGCCATGGGAGCAACTGTTGATGTAATGTTAGAAAGGGAGTGACTATGCTACTGTCAGTGCACACCAAGCCTTCAGCATGGTCACCAGGAAATAGATGTTTCCAGAATCCTGGCAGACTCTGACTGGCCTCATATTCTCAAACTGGACTCCAGAGTGCTTACTAAGCATTACCTGACATCAGAAGTTATATCAGGCCAAAGGTGGAGCCATTTCTTCTTTCAAGCCTATAGGATTTGCAAGGACACCTCACAGCAAAATGGCATCAACTAAACCAAGAGCAATCCATGCTTACAGCCAGCCAGGAAGGTTGCATTACAACTAGAGGTCCATACATGGATTTGAACTGCTTAGACATTTGAGGCTCAGGGTAGCTTCTCCAGCCAAGAGGAGTGGTGCAGCCACGCTTGCACAGTGTGACTCTCTGTCCCCTTCCAGTGGCTAGTCATAGAGCAATTTATGGAACCTGGACTCTTTAGCTCAGGCAGTAAAGGCACCACAGATCCCAGCTTCAATCCCTGCTGCCGATGATCCACTACACAAGGGTTTTCAAATTTTAAAATGATTTTCATTGGTGAAGGAGCTGCAGAGAAATCAGCTAACAAGCAAGCAATGTTACTTGTCACTTGTCAGGCCCAGTAGCACAGCATACAACATTTATACAAGAATCAAGGACAATGATACAGAGCATTTGGCGCCAATAATGAATAAACTATAGAATTACTACAATCTTAGAATAAACGTGATTTATAGAGACTTCTGTTTGTTATTTGTAAGTGAGGTCAGCAGGAACCAGTTGGGGCTTATGTGACATTTTACCATGAAGGTTAAAGCTCAAAAGTGAGTTTGGGGAAATATCTGACTTCTTAATCAAACATAAGCTTGTATGTGAAATATGAAACTACAATGTGAGGCAGAGACTGCTTGTGGTGATTGCTTTAACCGTAACCCAAGCCATAGGTATTTCTAATGTCCGCGATTGTTTCTAATGTTAGTGAAATGCAGATTCAGGTTCTAGCATCTGATTCAAAGCTTCCACTGGCTTCAGTGGACTTTGGATCAGGCCCTATGAATGAATCTGAGGACTGAGTCTATGTGGCATCCTTTTTTTTTTTAAATCGGAAACCCCAAGCAACATAAGGTTTTCTGCCTGCTACTTTTCTTACGTTTTAGATGTGGACAAAAGAATATGAGCCAAGGAAGTGCCCAGTATGTGATCGGCTATGCTACTTCATGAGAAAAACGTCATTTTCCAAATGTATGTTTCACGTTAAAGCCAAAAATAACCATGTGCTCAGAGAACACTGGAGCAGTGACATTTTGCATGTAAAAATGACTGCAGATTATACTGCCTTCTGACTGGCAAATAGGGTTCAGTTTTACTGGCAGAGTGGGGCTTTAAACTAGTTACTGGAGAAAAAAAAGCAATGCTAAACCAAGGAAAGTGTATACCAAAAAACAAGTGACTCATATTCAGATATAAAATACCAAAGCAAGTATCTATTACAAATTGTTTTATAAGCCAGTATCACTTAACTTTCCAAGTGGTAAGTACAAATGTGCCACCTGTGTCAGCACTAAAATTCTGTCTGGCATGAAGTCATTTAAAAAGGCCATTATTGTGAATACTGTAGAAACACATAAAGAGAGACCATGGAGACAGCTTACAAGAAATATTCTCAAATGTCTTCTAAGGCCTAGAATGTTTGACAGGAAAATATAATGTTCTGTCATCTATCTAGCTATCTCTATTCCCCTCACCATCATAGTATCCGAGCACCCAGTTAAAGGACTAATAGGGTATGCCTACACGGCAGCGGGGACTGGGAACAAGCCTCCCAGTCCGGGTAGACAGACTCATGCTAATTCAGCTTAAGCCAGCATGCTAAAAATAGCAGTGCAGAAGTTGTGGCACTGGCGAAGACTCTGGCTAGCCACCTGAGCTCAGACCCAGGGGGTCAGGTGGGCTTGAGAGCTCGAGTCGCAACATCCATAGTGCTACTTTTAGTGGGCTTCCAACTGCTGTGTAGTCATACTCATGGGGGCAAACTCAAAGTTGGTGCATGCAGGTGCAACTCTCTTAAATCAGTGAAATTACACCCATGTACAAGAGCTCTGAATCTGGTCCATGGAGTCTACAAGAATGACATCGAAGCACGAGAGGTATTAGTTTCATAACAGATGTAGCATGTTTTCTTTGATTAAGATAGACCACTAGAAACTGGGAGGTGTTTTCCAGAATCACCATTCACAACCCATCTCCCTGAATTCAAAAGGCCAGTCTTCTCCACTAACCCCATTTTATATTTTTCTTTTCAAACAGAATGGTTTATTGCCATGGATCTGTGACACCTGATTTGGCTATGGTTTTTGGAAGCTGTACTGTCCAAATGCTAGAAGACACCGGCATCTTGCCACATTGGGGGCCTGATTCAAAGTGAATGGGATCAGGCCCTAAAACTAGAATGTACACAAACAAACATTTGCTATATTTCTCCCTAAAGAATCTCTTTATAAATAAAATTATTCGTGGATAACGTTTTAAAAGCAATATAATCCTTTAGCACTTGTAAAAAATGCTGTGCTTAGAAATTCTAATGTCTACCCAGCATATGTTTACTCTTCATTATGGATTGTCCAGAAAAAATAATAGGCTTGTATTTGTTTCTATTACCATTCTACTGATTTCTTCCCGTTTATATGTTCTGTACTATAGATTTTTGAAAATATTAACCCTCCTTTTGTGTGGTTTCACAAGGAACAATTAAAAATATATACACAGAATATTCTTTAAGGCCTTTTAGCATTTCAAGCATTGAGGCCCCAATTCAGCAGTCCATCCCTATTCAGTGAAGTAGTAAGTATTTGTTTAACAGTAAGCACATGCTAAGTTTCATTGACTTCAATGGGACTTAAGCATGTACCTAAACAAGTGCTTTGCTGAACAGGAATGTTCTTAAGTACATGCTTAAATGCTTTGCTGAACTGGGGCCTGAAAGGTCAGAAGAACAGGCAGAAAAAGACTCTTTAAGTCCCTTTGGAGCTACACTAATATAAGATGCCCACCTTTAAATGCAAAATATAAGAATGGGACCAAAGAATCTAAACATTCGGTTACATATTTGCTCTTCTCCAGTTATATGCTTGACTGTTTGGAGATAATACGAGAGTTAACTATGTGACTGTATTTGCAAAAAGTCTTACCTTGTAATCTGTGTTCTTGTATTGAAGTCAAGAGATCTCATTGAGCGTAAGACTTCTATACATCCCAAGTACTGCAGGAAGAAAGAAAAGTTATAAAGTATGTATTATACGCATTGCTGAGCTCTAGGAGAAGAAACAATTAATCAATAAAAGTTATTGTGCAATCTTTGTTTTACATCTGATTTATCATTTGTAAGATAGCTTTTCATAACTAGATTCTCTAGCTCACAGGGCTGTTCTATAAATACTGCATTTCATGTACAATTTAGGTATATGTCAACATATTTTTTTATGCCTAATCTCATCATAATACATAGTACATAATGTACTGCTTAATAATTCATTCGCATTCATATTCTTTACTAGGCTTGAAGATATTCAAAGAAGTGCAAATAAAATCAATATAAAAAGGGGTTAAATTGAAAAATATGCCAAGATATTGTCATGTCTATCATCAATTTGTTATAAACAAATCCATATATTATGGGCCAGATTATCAAAAAGTCAGGCATACAATTGCACGTAACTATACCCCAAATCAGATATTTGAAAGAGTAAATAGTGAGAAAGACAATTGAGTATTTGCATGTGCAAACATCTGATTTTGCACATGCACAGTTGCAGTAAGTTGATGCACATTATCTGCCCTTCCCCAAACTCCTAACTATTTTATGGTCACAGATATGAGGTTCTTTATAAAGCAGATGATGTGAAAAGCAACACATTAATCCTTTAATCAGCTGCTTGTAAATTCAGTTCAGAAAACCCCTGAAAAGACACATGGACAGCCATCTATCTATTGTTCTAAAGATAATCCTGCAAAATTAGCAATATCTTACTCAAGCAGATTCTAGCACATGGCTGTCTGAATACAATCTGCCTTGCCGTCATGTTAAAAAAAAATCTAACTGAAAAAATAAAGTGGGTGGAATTCAAAAATATTCTAGGAAACGGTCATGCCAAGCAGATCACTTTCAGACAAATGCAAAAAAGTATTATGGACCTGATTGAAAGCAAAGCATAGACTCAGACTTTAAAGTCAGAAGGGACCATTATGATCATCTAATCTGACCTCCTGCACAATGCAGGCCACAGAGTCTCACCCACCCACTCCTGGAATAATCCTCTCACCTATGTCTCAGCTATTGAAGTCCTCAAATCATGGTTTAAAGACATCAAGATGCATAGAATCCTCCAGCAAGTGACCCATGCCCCATGCTGCAAAGGAAGGCTAAAAACCTCCAGGGCCTCTGCCAATCTGCCCTGCCCCTGGAGGAAAATTCCTTCACGACACCAAAAATGGCGATCAGCTGAACCTCAGCATGTGGGCAAGACTCACCAGCCAGACACCCAGGAAAAGCTTCTCTGTAGTAACGTCTAACATCCCATCACCAGCCATTGGGCCTATTTACCACTGATAGTCAAGGGTCAATAATTGCCAAGATCATGTTATCCCATCAAACCATCCCCTCCATAAACTTATCTAGCTTAATCTTGAAGCCAGATAGGTCCTTTGCCCGCACTGCTTCCCTTGTAATTGTACATGAAAATTATTATAAACCCACATTAGGTATTTCCATGTGCAAGTGACGAGTTAGACATAGATGCTCTATTCACCTGTATCCCACCAGTGGAAGACTGAGCATTACAGAAATCAGTTCTACCACAGCTCCACCTTGCCCCACCCCAATATGCCTCCTCCTCCCTCTTATGCTAGGAGTGCAAAGGGAGCGAGGGGAGGGAGGTGGCTATAAATTCCCCCTACGCAGGGAGGAATTATCCACTGCAAATCTCTGGCCAGTTTAAAGCTACTTTGCATAAGCAGTAAAGTGGCCTTAACAGACTAGAGAATCCACTTCTATAATTAGTTATTTGCATGAACAAACACCTGCTCAGCACATGGACATTAGGTGTACAATTAGCCACCGCACTTTTTGAAAATCAGGCCACACAAAATACATAAAGAAAGAGATCTATAGATAACAGGCCTGATCCTTCGCTCTAATACACTGGTTTTACACCAGTGTAACTCCAGTAAAGTCAATTGAGGTATGCTGGTGTTAAACCAGTGTAACAAAGTAGAGAATTAGGCCCGCATTCTTTGGAATAGTGGATAGATGGGTGTCCCAAAGTGTAATCAAGAATTTTTTTTTACTGACGTTATGAATTTCTGATTAAAGGATTATTATGTTGTAGGGTTGTCGATTAATTGCAGTTAACTCATGCAATTAACTCAAAAACATTAATCGCAATTAAAAAAATTAATCACGATTAATCAGACTGTTAAACAATAGAATATTTAATAAATTTCAATTGGTATTTTTGGATGTTTTTCTACATTTTCAAATATATTTATTTCTATTACAAAACAGGATATAAAAGTGTACAGTGCTCACTCTATTATTTTTATTACAAATATTTGCACTGTAAAAATGATAAAAGAAATAGTATTTTTCAGTTCACCTCATACAAGTATTGTAGTGCAATCTCTTTATCACAGAAGTGTAACTTACAAATGTAGATTTTTTTTGTTACATAACTGCACTCAAAAAACAAAACATTGTAAAACTTTAAAGCCTACAAATCCACTCAGTCCTACTTCTTGTTCAGCCAATCGCTAAAACAAACAAGTTTGTTTACATTTGCGGAAAATACTTCTGCCTGTTTCTTATTTACAATGTCACCTGAAAGTGAAAACAGGTGTTTGAATGGCAGTTTTGTAGTAGGTGTTGCAAGGTATTTACATGCCAGCTATGCTAAACATTCATATGCCCCTTCATGCTTCAGTCACCATTCCAGAGGATATGCTTCCATGCTGATGATGCTTGTTAAAAAAATAGTGTTAATTAAATTTGTGACTGAACTCCTTGGAGGAGAATTGTATGTCTCCTGCTCTGTTTTACCTGCATTCTGCCATATATTTCATGTTATAGCAGTCTCGGATGATGACACAGCACATGTTCATTTTAAGAACACTTTCATAGCAGATTTGAGAAAATGTAAAGGTGGTACCAATGTGAAATTTCTAAAAGTAGCTACTGCACTTGACCCAAGGGTTAAGAATATGAAGTGCCTTCCAGAATCTGAGAGGGATGAGGTGTGGAACATGCTTTCAGAAGTCTTAAAGGAGGAACACTCGATGCAGAAACTACAGAACCTGAACCACCAAAAAAGAAAATCAACTTTCTGCTGGTGGCATCTGACTTTGATGCTGAAAATAAACATGTGTCCGTCGGCACTGCTTTGGATCGTTATCGAGCAGAACCCATCATCAGCATGGATGTATGTCCTCTGGAATGGTGGTTTAAGCATGAAGGGACATATGAATCTTTAGTGCATCTGGCACGTAAATATCTTGTGATGCAAGCTACAATAGTGCCATGTGAATGCCCATTCTCACTTTCAGGTGACATTATAAAAAAGAAGTGGGCAGCATTATCTCCTGCAAATTGTAACCAAATATTTTTGTCTGAGCGATTGGCTGAACAAGAAGTAGGACTGAGTGGACTTGTAGGCTCTAAAGTTTTACATTGTTTTATTTTTGAATGCAGGTTTTTTTTGTACATAATTCTACATTTGTAAGTTCAACATTCATGATAAAGAGATTGCACTACAGTACTTGTATTAGGTGAAGTGAAAAATACTATTTCTTTTGTTTCTTACAGTGCAAATATTTGTAATAAAAAATATATAAAGTGAGCACTGTACACTTTGTATTCTGTGTTGTAATTGAAATCAATATATTTGAAAATGTAGAAAACATCCAAAAATATTTACATAAATGGTATTCTATTATTGTTTAACAGCACAATTAATCGCATGATTAATTTTTTTAATCGCTTGACAGCCCTATTATGTTGCTATTTACATTAGCTGGAATCTTGACAAAGTGTCTTATACAGGAGCATACAAGTATAGAGAGTTTCTTGTTCATTTTCATATGCCAGCATAGATTGTCTTTTTATTTATCTCTATAAAATGATATTGGAGTCATTGTAGCTTGGAGTAAAATGAAAGATTGAGTGACTACTGTGAGTTAGTTGATTTTCTGTTGTTGTAGTATAAGAAACAACAGTTTGGGGGATAGATTTGTTTCAATATCTATTTTTTGTACCTTTTTCACTTCCCTTGTATCTCACCTTCTGGTTTTTGAAGTTTGTAAAATCTTGATGAAAAAGGCATCAGCAAATATGAAGCCAAACTTTAAAGGTCAGATCCTCAGCTGTTTTAAATGAGCAGGCTTTACAGAAGTTAGTGGAGTTACACTGATTTTCACGAACTGAAAATCTGGCCTAACCACCTAAAATTTAAAATGCAAAATATATTTGAGAGACCAACTGCATGTTTCTGCTGGTGCCATTACCTATTTGTATCCACATATTTTGCATGTGCAACCCAGGCACCTACAACATTTTCAGGCTTTAGAGCATAAAGTTAAGATGCTAAATTTATATTTAGGTACCTCTGTAGGTGGCTTGATTTTCCTGGGGCCGAACACCTAAAACCCATTCAAGAAATCAGCTGATCTCAATGAAGCTATGCCAATATACATCCACTGAAGATCTTTGGTGCAGCATATTGAGGAGTGTCTGGAATTATTTAGAACCAACCTCTGAAAGGTAAATTAACACGCACACGGCACTGTAGGAATAAACAACGATAAAGTAGTGTACCTTTCTTTAATGGAATTGTTTTTCTATTTTCTACAAATTATGCCTGATAATTCTACAATACCCTGATGATTACCTGTTTATAACTACCTAAAAGGGAAAATCTAGAAAGAAGACTGGATGTTTCCTGAATCATTGAAAACCAGCGTGGTAATACAAAATCATGGGGGCTACTAAAAGCAAAATGGTAAGACTTGCAGTACTCCTTATGTAGCTAAGCTAAGATGGCAACTCAAAAATGGTTTTCTTAGATCAGAAGATGCCAACCCTTAAACGTCACATGTTTTCAAATAACAAGATAGCTGTCAATACTAACTGCCACCAGAAAGTACAGATAAAGTCCCAAGAGCCAACAGCAGGACGTATGAATATCTCATATGTTGTCATCCTCAAATCACTCCACAACACTAATACTGACCTCTGAGAAATATCCACTTTAAATATACATACAAGGATCCACCAAAAGATAAATATAGTCAACTCAACAAAAAACACATATATTCATTTATTTTAATTTGTACTCTCATTCACTAAAAGAGTAGCCTATCTTTTGCTCCCAGCACTCCATGAAACACTTAAAAATGCAGTTATAAAAACAGACTACTCCTGTAACCTCCATTCTTCACCCAATACTTAGCAGCTAAACATACTGGTAACCTTAACAAGCTTCCACCAGAGTCTTCCCAATACCTCAGAACTCAGGAAAACTCGTGGGGCTTGCAGAACATTCTGGAGTAAAATTATTCTGGACCAGCACAGAGCACGTTCCAAAGCTATGGGACTCTTGTGAACAATGCAATGCCGGCTGGCCCTTCTGTCAAGCAACTGTGGCAGTTTGTCCTGGAGAAAGAAGCAGACTTTCAAATAGATAGGTCGTAACCCACTTAGGGCTTTGTAAATCAAAATCAACACCTTAAATTCTACCCAGTACCTTGAAGGTAGCCAGTACAGATCCCAAAACATGGCATCTCATGTTGCTGGAAAGATGTATCCATTTGCAAGCAAGCTGCTGAATTCTAAACAAGCTGTAATTTCTGCATATATTTTAAAGAGGGCTATATGTCTCAAAGAACTTCTTTCAGGCCACCTGAAGTATCCCTTTTTTACATCAGTGTTATTTTTTAAATAACTAGAAAATGTTTAGTCAAGATTTATTGCTAGACAGGGTAGAATTTTCTCTTTGTTTACGGGGAACAAACGGTTCCATGGAATGAATGTTCAGTGTAATCAAGTGTTTGGAGTGAAAAGTCGAAGAGTGTAAGCACTATCAACCAGTTTTTGCTCAAAGTGAATGTTAAAAATTATTGTTCAGTGTTTCATAGTAGGCTTATTCATCACACTACATTTCTGGAAGCAATCTTCCACTCTAAGCCCTGGTCTACACTACGAGTTTAGGTCGAATTTATTAGCGTTATTTCGATTGATCCATGCACCCGTCCACACGACGAAGCCCTTAACATCGACTTCTAGGGCTCTTAAAATCGATCTCGCCACTCCACCCCCAACGAGGGGATTAGCGCTTAAATCGATATTGCCGAATCGATGTAGGCTAGTGAGGACGCAATTCGACAGTATTGGCCTCCTGGATCTATCCCACAGTGCAACATTTGACCGCTCTGGACAGCAGTCTGAGCTCCAATGCTCCGCCCAGGTAGACAGGAAAAGCCCCGCGAACTTTTGAATTTCATTTCCTGTTTGGCCAGCGCGGTGAGCTGCAGGTGAGCGCAGATCTCATCAGCAGAGGTGACCATGATGGAGTCCCAGAACCGAAGACGAGCTCCAGCATGGACCGATGTTGAAGTACGCGATCTGATCGCTGTATGGGGAGACGAAACCGTGCTAGCAGAGCTACGGTCCAAAAGAAGAAACGCCAATACATATGCCAAAGTCTCCAAGGGCATG
The DNA here is from genome assembly GCA_033296515.1 of Macrochelys suwanniensis. Classification (NCBI taxonomy): domain Eukaryota; kingdom Metazoa; phylum Chordata; order Testudines; family Chelydridae; genus Macrochelys; species Macrochelys suwanniensis. Next base: position 49,263,651 of record CM065780.1, read on the forward strand.
CAGGACAGAGGCTACAACAGGGACGCGCAACAGTGCCGCGTGAAAATTAAGGAGCTCAGGCAAGCCTACCAAAAAACCAGAGATGCAAACAAACGCTCTGGGTCAGAGCCCCAGACATGCCGCTTCTATGATGAGCTGCACGCCATTCTAGGAGGTGCAGCCAGCACTGACCCACCCATGTGGTATGACTCCGTATGTGGATCATCAGAAACCACAGAGGAGCATGATGATGATAATGATGCTGAAAATAGCGCCCAGACACAGCAAGGAAGTGGAGAAGCCCTTTTCCCCGACAGCCAGGAACTCTTTGTCACCCTGGAGCCAGTACCCTATGAACCCACCCAAGGCGTGCTCGATGCAGGAGAAGGGACCTCTGGTGCCTCTGGTGAGTGTACCTCTGTTAATTAATACATGTTTTATAAGCAAGCGTGTTTAATTATCAATTCGCGGCCAGTACAGCTACAGCTACTGGAAAACTCTGTTAACATGTTCGGGGATGGAGCAGAAATCCTCCGGGGACATCTCCAGAAAGATCTCCTGGATGTACTCCCAAAGCCTGTGCAAAAGGTTTCTGGGGAGGGCAGCCTTATCCTGTGCTCCGTGGTAACACACTCTACCACGCCAGGCCAGTAGCACGTAGTCTGGAATCATTGCTTTGCAAAGCATGGCGGCGTATGGTCCCGGTGTTTGCTGGCATTCAAGCAACATCCGTTCTTTATCTGTCTGTGTTATCCTCAGAAGAGTGATATCATTCATGGTCACCTGGTTGAAATAGGGGAATTTTATTAAGGGGGTATTCAGAGGGGCTCCATCCCTGCTGGGCTGTTTGCATGTGGCTGAACGGAAATCTTCCCCGCTGTGACCCATGCGGTGGGGGGAGGGGGAACAGCGAACATCTTGGATGTGTGTCTGTGTGTGTGTGGGGGTGTCGATTAGGTTCGCGCTGCACGTTAACCCGAAAACCGCCGCCCCTCCCTTTTCAATTGCCAACCAGTTTTAAATTGCCAGCCCAAAGGCTGTTTGTTATGGGAAATGAGGGGGTTGCTGTTTGAAAACATTCCCACATGTTATGAAGGTTAAAGAAGCCTATAGACTGTGGCTTACCATGGCTGCCTGCAAGCCGAATTCTGTTGCCCGCCGGACCTGCTTGTGTGATCTCTCACACCAAACCGGCAGACCCTCAATATAACAGGCAAAGTGCAACCTTGGACCAAATGCATATGTGATATGTAATGTTTGGAGCATTGTTCTCTAATATGTGTCTTTTAAACTACTCCTCTCCCGTTTGTTTCCTCCCGCAGCTGCAAATGTTTCAACGCCACCCCTTTCATCACCGTCCCAGAGGCTAGCGAAGATTAGAAGTAAAAAAAAAAAGGAATCGAGACGATATGTTCTCAGAACTCATGGAATCCTCCCACACTGAAGCTGCCCAGCAGAATGCGTGGAGGCAGACACTGTCGGAGTCCAGGAAGGCAGAATTTGATCGTGCGGACAGGTGGCGTGCTGAAGACAATGACTGGCGGGATGAAGAGAGACAGCGGCGGGATGAAGAGAGTAGGTGGCGTCAGCGTGCAGAGAGAAGGCAGGATGCAATTCTGAGGCTACTGGAGGATCAAACGGAAATCCTCCGGCTTATGGCTGAGGAAAGGCGTAGGGTTCAGGAAAGGCCGCCTGAGCCCAGACCGCCACTACAGCCCCTGTGCAACCAACAGCCCTCCTTCCCGAGTCCCATAACCTCATCCCCGAGACGCCCAAGAACGCGTTTGGGCGGCCTCCGTGCACCCAACCACTCAAGTCAAGAGAACAGTCCAAGCAAGAAAGGGCTGGCATTCAATAAGTTTTAAAGTGCTGTGTGTCCTTGTCCTTCCCTCATCCCCTCCTCCACCACCCATCCTGGTGCTTCCCTTCCTCCACCAGCTATCCTGGGAGACTGTGGCAGTTAGCCCCATAGTTCCCCCTCTTTGTTTTACGAATTAATAAAGAATGCATGATTTTTAAGCAACAATGACTTTATTTCCTCTGCGAGCGGTGATCGAGGGGGGGAGGGCAGGGCGGTTTGGGTAAAGGGAAGTAGAGTGAATGAAGGGGCGGGGCTTTTCATTACAGGGGAAAAACAGAACTTTCACACAGCATCCTGGCCATTCATGAAACTGGTTTTCAAAGCTTCCCTGATGCGCAACGCACCCTGCTGTACTCTTGTAATAGCCCTGGTGTCTGGCTGCGCATAACCAGTGGCCAGGCGATTTGCCTCAACCTCCCACCCCGCCATAAACGTCTCCCCCTTACTCTCACAGATATTGTGGAGCGCACAGCAAGCAGTAATAATAATGGGAATATTGTTTTCGCTGAGATCTAACCTAGTCAATAAACTTCGCCAGCGAGCTTTTAAACGACCAAATGCACATTCCACCACCATTCTGCACTTGCTCAGCCTATAGTTGAAAAGGTCCTGACTACTGTCCAGGCTACCTGTGTATGGCTTCATGAGCCATGGCATTAAGGGGTAGGCTGGGTCCCCAAGGATAACTATAGGCATCTCAACATCCCCAACGGTTATTTTCTGGTCTGGGAAGAAAGTCCCTTGCTGCAGCAGCCGAAACAGACCAGAGTTCCTGAAGATGCGAGCGTCATGTACCTTTCCCGGCCATCCCACGTTGATGTTGGTGAAACGTCCCTTGTGATCCACCAGTGCTTGCAGCACTATTGAAAAGTAACCCTTTCGGTTTATGTACTCGCTGGCTTGGTGGTCCGGTGCCAAGATAGGGATATGGGTTCCGTCTATCGCCCCACCGCAGTTCGGGAACCCCATTGCTGCAAAGCCATCCAGTATGAGCTGCACATTTCCCAGACTCACAACCCTTGGTACCAGCAGCTTGGTGATCGCCCTGGCTACTTCCATCACAACAGCCCGCACTGTAGATTTTCCCACTCCGAATTGATTCGCGACTGACCGGTAGCTGTCTGGCGTTGCAAGCTTCCACAGGGCTATCGCCAGTCACTTCTGTACTGTGAGGGCTGCTCTCATCTTGGTGTTCTGGCGCTTCAGGGCAGGGGAAAGCAACTCACAAAGTTCCATGAAAGTGCCCTTACGCATGCGAAAGTTTCGCAGCCACTGGGATTCATCCCAGACCTGCAGCACTATGTGGTCCCACCAGTCTGTGCTTGTTTCCTGGGCCCAGAATCGGCGTTCCACTGTATCAACAAGCCCCATTAACACCATGATGTCCACCTTGCGGGGGGGCCTTTTTTGAGAGAGGTCTGTGTCCATGTCCTCATCACTGTCCTCAGGGCGCTGCTGTCGCCTCCTCGCCTGCTGTAGCTGTAGCAGCTCCTGGTTCTCGTTCTGCATATACTCCTGGACAATGCGCGTGGTGTTCATAACGGCGAGAACAGCCGCGGTGATCTGATCGTGCTCCATGCTTTCCCTGGTATGCTGTTTGCAGGACAGCAGAGTGGCAGCAGAAGCAGCGGGTGGAACAATGGAGTCAGCAATATGGCGCCCATATGAAAAAAGGCGCGAAAGGATTTTTTGCTCCCCCCTCAGTTGCTTTCACGGAGGGAGGAGGGAGCAAGGGTTAGGCTCATTTCCTTCTAGCTGCAGATGGTACAATATGCGGTGAGCAAGGAGGCGCCTTCCCTTCTAGCAGCAGATGGTACAATATGCTTGATATCCATCATCAGCTCCTGGCCCCCTCAAGGATTGAACTCGCAACCCCGGGTTTAGCGGGCCAACGCTCAGACCGCTGAGCTATCCCTCCGCCCGTGTTCCAGGCAGTACTGAATCTCCCTTAAACAAAACGTAAAAAAGAGAATGACCAGAGTCACTCTGGTCACTCCCATTTATGTCCAAGCGCCCCCGGCCAGCCACACCATAGGCCGCCGGCCAGGAGCACACGAATACCAATCATATTGTACAATCTGCTGCGAGAAGGAAAGGAGCTTCTGCTGTGTGGTCCCGCGACCACGACCATTTATGGCATATTGCACCATCTGCAGCTAGAAGGCAAGGAGCTTCTGCTGTGTAGTCCCGCGACTACCAGCCTCAGGCGGAATGGCCCCCTCAAGGATTGAACTCGCAACCCCGGGTTTAGCGGGCCAACGCTCAGAACGCTGAGCTATCCCTCTGCCCGTATTATAGTGTGACTGAATCCCCACTAGACCTAATGTCCAGGCGTACGCTGGAGATGTACGGTAATTGTGAGCTGAGCAGGCTTCCGTAGCAAACACGGAAACCCCGGAAAAAAGGTGCGAAAAATATTGCTTTCACGGCGGGAGGGATGACATGTACCCAGAACCACCAGCGACAATGTTTTCTGCCCCATCAGGCTTTGGGATCGCAACCCAGAATCCCAATGGGCGGCGGAGACTGCGGGAACTGTGGGATAGCTACCCGCAATGCAATGCTCCGAAAGTCGATGCTAGCCCCGCTACTGTGGACACAGTCAATCGACCTCATGGTCTTAACGCTTGTGTGTGGGGACACACACAATCGATTCCATAAATTCGGGTTTTAAAATATCGACTTCTATAAATTCGACCTAATTCTGTAGTATAGACGTACCCTAAGAAATATGCATGTTACTATTGAGTCAGAATCTGGCATTAGAAATACTAACATTGTTAATAAAAATATACAAAGATGTAGCCCCACGTAGAGTGGATTGCAACAGTCTAGTCTGGCAGTGACTAAGGCATGGATGACAGGTTCAACATTTGCACCCGAAAGAAATACCCAGAACCTCCTGGCCATACATAGATGGAAAAAGCTTACCTGCCCAAAGCTGCTACCAGATTTTCGAATTGCAGGTAGAAGTCCAGACAGACTACTATATTGCACATCTGTCTCACAAATGTTGAGCAAACCCCTTCAATCAGTCCGAAACAGGGTTAGAACTTCCAACCGCCGCAGCTGAGCTACTGGGACATCAATACCTAGCTCACCACTACTATACAGGTCTTCCTAATGAGCTAAAATGGACTAGCAACATTTGCTTAACAAGATGATTGTTATCAATGAAGTCCCATAGCTCATGACATTACAGATTGTACCAACAGTACACAGCGCCATGTACAAACTATGTCAGAGATAGCATGGTTGTGTTAGCAAATAAGAGTGCACCTCCCATGTATGTATAGCCTTTAAGTAACCCAGTGCCTTCAGATCCTAACACATGTAAAGGCTGCTATAGTTGTGTAAACTACTGACGATAGCTCCATGGTGATGTGAAGTAGCCTCAATGTTCTTGGGCTCTGGGTTGAAATACATCTAATATTTGAAAGAAGAAAGGCCTAAAATATATTGGAACATATTCTATAATAAGCACACTAGAAGCACAAGTTCTTGATGCTCAGGCTTAAAGTATATTTCTATTTTGGAAAATAACTATGTAAAAATGGCACATACGTACTCACCGCATCTGTTCCTTGTGTGTAGTCAAAGTGATATCACTTGACTTTCATTATTAAATAGAGCTTGTGCTGCATTTTACTCTTATTAGCACTACACAATATGACTAAGAGTGAATGAAAAGGATTTAGTTCTTTTTTGTGCATCAACAAGGTTGTTCCCTAAATTCTAGCTGCAGGGACCAGCATTAATAGCTAAAAGGGAATGGGGTTGTGAAAATGTCATTAAGGGGACGGTGAATAATTTGAAAACAATAGGATTATACATGTGTAACCCAGGGCATAATGTAAAGGCTCCAGGGTTGACCAGGTGCAACTGAGAGCCTAATTTGGGCAGTATACATTTTACAATGGGCATTGATACATGAGAATAAAAGAACCCAGACTGATTCTCAGGTCCCAGGTTGAGATTCAAGGGTTGGCAGTTACAAACATCTTGTATAATAAGCATATTTGTACTTGACATCATTAAGAAACAATAAGCTTACTGCCCTGCAATGCCATTTTTAGAGTCTCTTTTCATAGTACAATTGCACTTAAAGTGCGCCCTGCCTAGGCCACCATCCTGGAAGCATAATCAACAGGTTGCTACCCTCTTTGTACTCAAGCCACAAAGCTATTTTGGTAATTAATGTTTTTAAATTGTTGTTTTAACTTAACATTTATTATGTTGAGCATTTCACTAATTTTTACTGATGGCAATTGGAAAATACATTGGCTAAATTCAGTCACTTGCAATTAGTAAGAATAGATTATAAAAAAGTGGAGATAATGCATCACAAAATACATTTGGTCATTTACTTCACAAGCAGGTCATAGCTTAGTTTCAAATATTTATGATACTTCATAGCATATCTTTCTAGTAAAACTCTGCAATGTATTTGTAAAACTAATGATGTCTTAGTAACATAACCCTTCTATAGCAATTGCTATTAAACTTGTGTGGAGAATTAGGGGGAAAGCACTGATTTCCATATTTTGAGACACTCCTCGGGTTATACAGTCTTTGCCAATGCATATGATAGTCCTAGGCCTGGTAACTGACAGCTTGTTGGGAACCTCAGAAGACTTGGCCTTCAAAGATATGGTACCAAGTCAGTAGGCAGTGTTTGCCTAAAGAAACACAGTGCCGATATATCCTTTGACAGTTTTGATGGCAATAATATTGGAAATGGATTTCTACGATTTGAAATAATTAGCAAAGAGGTGACCTGTTTTGTTATTCCCTCCAGGGTATTTTGCTCTACTTATAAAAATAGATACCTTTCACTCCGGATTGAAAGAGCTTTAGGACTACACCATTGTCTCCAGGATGAATGTGTAATTGCTTTAAGGTCTTACGTGGCCAAGTCTGCTATCCTTACTTGAGTAATAACTTATTCTGGCATTAGTCCCATTTAAGTCAATGGGATGACACATGAATTAAAGCATTACTCACTGTGACTTGAGGAGCGGGGGACAGACAAATCAAGCTCAAGTGATTATCCCAAACTATTTCATTTATTTGAGATACATTTTTCTTGGCAGATGATCCCTCAGAGATATGCCTTAAAGCAGTTGTTCCAAATTTTCCACCCTGTGACCCTGTTATAAGAAAAGAACGTTTTAGGGCTCCCTCTCCCACCCCTCCATAGTTTTGGGATCCTACTTCCAGCCAGCCAGTGTAAAAAGAGAGATTGGTCATGACCCCTAGAATGAGAACTCGTACTTTACAGGCACTCCAGATAAAGCAGAATAGGAGAATCTCTGATCTCTTTTGCGGGAAATAATCTTTAACAGGTAAATTATTAAATTCTTACTTAGGCAACCTCCCACGGAAGTTAGGGTTTGTCCTTTCACTCCTCAGAGCTAAATTGTGCCTTAACAGGCATGTCTATGAGTTGGATGAGATGTGGAGGAGCTATGCTGCAGCTGGAACCCCGGGAAGAACTCTGGCTAACTCACTCACTACCCGATTCAGTGGGTGGAGATTGATCTTCTGGGATTGATTTATCGCGTCTCATCTAGACGTGATAAATCGATCCCAGAAGCGCTCCCCGTCGACTGCGGAACTCCTGCTCGGCGAGAGGAGGAAGCGCTGTCGAAAGGGGAGCCTGTCTGCACCGCGTGGACCCGCAGTAAGTAAACTTAGTTCGATCTAGGAAACGTCGACTTCAGCTACTCTATTCTCGTAGCTGAAGTTGCGTTTCCTAGATCGATCCCCCGCCCCAGTGTAGACCAGCCCTAGACTCCCTCCTGAGGGACAACAACACTTTGTCACACTTTAAATGGATAGTGTTCACTCCCCTGCATCTGGCTAGCGCCTCCTCTGGTGAAGAAGTAGGTGGCATGGCCTCACCTTCACCCTGTCCCTTGCCACTAGACTCCGTGGTGGCTAGTACCACTGGCAGCACGGAACAGTGACTCTGCATCACACTCTGATTGGCCCACGCACAAGGTGTAAGGGGGAGAAAGCTCCCTGCACTCTTCTTTACCTCCCACATTTGTGAACCCACACACAACCTGGTGCTACATTTGGTACAGAAACAAATGTCCTATAACAATTAGGAGGCATTTGTATCTGGGATGTTTTAAAGTGGGCGGAATATGGGCCTGGTCCCAGATTGTGAATGGACCTATTGAGACTGATTGCATCATTTAGCATACAGCAGGTAATGATACTAGAAAGTACTGCAGGTAGAAGTAAGAGTGGAGGTTTGAGAGTAGGAAGTAAATGCAGCAGGTGAGTAATAGCCAGACTGTTTTAGGTCAGCACTTAGAATTTAGTTTTTCTAGTGCTTTAAGATGTAAATATTTGGCTTTAAATGTTCTATTTAGGTTCTAAGTGAGATGGCTATTGAAGTCTCCCCTATTTTGAGTCCAATTATATACATATAACATTGTACATTATATAGTAACAAAAAGTATTCATGCAGTCAGTTTCCTTGACTTCTAATGGCCCCTCTTCACAAAGATACACTGTGCCTCATGTAAAGAAACGTAAAAATTTGAAGAGAGCTGATTAGTTAGGACTTTTTTTAACTAGACATTTTTTTGTCTTCACATCAAGACTTCAGCATATTTTCTAAGGGGGGGCGATGCAGAGGGGCACCTAGTCCAGGGGAGCTCCAGACAGAATTCCCCCTGCACTACAGGGGTACAAGGAGAGGAAGGCAGTTGCTACATTCCTTCAGGCAACACAGCATACTCCAGCTGCTTTGCTGTGCCCCACTACCACACTGCTTGTTTGGGGCTTAGGGTGCCATATAGAGTACACTGAGGGAAGCATAGGGACTGCACGGTGACAGGCTCTTGCACAGGATAGGGGGAGATTTCTTATGCATTCCCATTCCCTCCCTGTGCACCTCACGGAGTCATGCACTCACTAATATTGTGTTAATTAATAAATATTCACAGCCTCACTCTCTTGGTCTTGTTTAATAGTAAAACAAGTATGAACAACATATATTTGCAGTATAAAAATAATAGCATGTAACACACTGTAGCTGAAAAGGCAAAAAAGTACTATTTAGTGTTTCCATACATTTGCAGTTTTTGGTAAATTTTATAGCAATATGTAAATCATACACAAAGGTTTACAATGAGTCAATTTCTCATTAAGGACTATACAGAATGCATGTTCTAGCCCAGACAGAAAACTGTAAGTAAATATTGAGTGAATAGAAACGAAACAGAAAATCTGAAAACAAGTCTTCTTTAGAGTTCAACAACAAATAAGACTCGACCCCTTCAGCTGTGAATTTATTGTCACAAATTGCTCCAAACAAATAATGCAATATTGCAGTACAGTACTTCTACACTAGTTTAAACCACCATTAAATATTATTGTCAATCGTTTTTCATGCCTCTTAAATGGAGAAAACTATCACAAAAATGCAGTCAGCTAACAGATGACGTAGCTCTGGAAAAGGGGAACTAGTTAGACTACTAACTGAAGTTGTACATAATACAATTACTAGCTTGTGCTAACTACAGATCGAAAGAATGTAATGATAGAAAGAACGTAATCTATATGGATTTATTAATCCTTAATTGGTGAACAACAGTCTATTGTTTGACTGCCACATTCTATTTGAACACCAGGGTAGTTTTGCACAACTGTAATAGCAAATGGATTTAGGGGACAGATTCATTTTCTGTGGATGAGTTCAATGCCTCCCAGAAATCACTTTAAAAAAAATCAATTGCTGCAAACATTCCATAGTGTATGTATGCTTTTTTTTTTTTTTTTTTTTTTAAATGGTACCTCATTAATGTCATTTGGGCTTTCTGTGAAGTCTACAATTCGGCACTTTCTCCATTTTGTTCTCTGAACTGTCTCCTTGGTTTTCTGATAATGAGGTCATTGCTAAAATTATATTATTAAAATTGTTATGGAAAAGAGGTATGCTTCATAAGCTCTAGATTTAATTAGCACAGTAGAAATAGACAGCATTTTCATAACGGCCTGCAGAGAAAAAAGAGATTCCAAATTTTCTTTGAATCAGTTCAAGATGTTTTTTTAACTCACTTTATAAAACAGTGGATATAGACAACACTAGGAACTTTAGTATTTGTTTAATACTCAGTGTGCAAATTCTTAAAAAAAACCAGGGCCAGTTTTAAAATTTTCACTGCATGACTGTGAGTCACTGCATATTATTTGAGGCTGTGCTTTAAATAGCTTAAAAGCTTTTACAATTAATTTCCTGTGAACTCTTTTGGATGGGAACCTTGTCTTCATGTGTGTTTGTTGAGGTACCATATGGCTCTGATCCTGACTTGGATCTCTGGGCTCTACTAGAATATAAATATTCAATAAGAATAATATCAATAATAATAGCTGCTGAGTGACTATACAATGCTTTTGTCTAGATAAATCTACTTTATGGCTAATCTACTGAAACGGCTTCTGACCAAAGAATGACAACCATTTTGTCCCATCTTACATACAAACCCTGTGCGTTTAGTTGTTTAAACGATAAAAAGATTCAGCTTCCTATGACAATGCAAAAAGTTATCATAAATAAACTATAAGTTCCTTCAATTAATATATGGACTTCACACACAAAAATGTATGATGTCATGGATCTTAAAAATGCTTATTAAGAATAATTTTCTGAGTAACAGAGCTATTTTTTGTCCGTCTAAAATAAACATAAATATACATAACAATCTTACTATTTGAGAGAAAGCTATGTCTTGGTACTAATAAGTGAGATATCCACTTATTAAGAAGATATCAAGATTTACTAAAACCCTAAAGAAAGCCAAAATAAGCAAATAAACTGTCATGGGAAAAGAGGGACGGTCTTCTCATGGATTAGTAACTGGTTAAAAGATAGGAAACAAAGGGTAGGTATAAATGGTGTGACAAAACTTTGTCCCCGTCTCCATGGATCCTGCGTTTCCTGGCAGATTTGTGCTAGCCTCAGAGGCTCACTGTGACCCTCCTTGTAGCCCTTCTCTCTCTAGAGGCAAGGGTCATAGCCTACTAAGCCATTTTCATCATAAACCAGCGAGGGAGGTGAGGAGAAGCTACCCTCCCTTGCACAGTCTCTGTAGTCTCCCAGTCTTGGTGATTAATTGGGGGGAGGTAAAAGAGCGGGAGCCCGGGCCCACCCTCTACTCCGGGCTCCAGCCCAGGGACCCTAACAGTATCAGCTATGGTAGCTGACCTTTTAGAAATAGGACACGTACAATTCCCTGGGCTACTTCCCCCACAGCAGCCCCCACTTCCTCCAACTCCACTTCACCCTTACTTCAGGGCCTCCTTCCTTGTGCCTGATATGTTGTCTCTCCAATAGCACAACCTCCTTCCACAGCTCCTGACATCCACACCTCACTGACTAACTGGGAGGCTTTTAACTAGTTCCAGCCAGCCCTTGATTGGCTTCAGGTGTCCCAATCAATCTAGCCATCTCCACTGCTTTTTCTAGAAGGATCTTAATTTGCCCCAGGTGTCTTGATAGAGCAACTGCCATTTGGTTACCAAGGTATTAGGGATTTGCTTAGCCTGGGGCTAACATACTGGTTCCTCACCACTTTGCTATAGCCATCTGGCCTTGCCCCGTCACAATGGTCAGTTTGCAGAATGGAGAGAGGTCAATAGTGTGTCCCCCAGGGGTCTGTACTGGGAACAGTCCTATTCAACATTTTCATAAATGATCTGGAAAAAGGGTAAACAGTGAGGTGGCAAAATTTGCAGATGATACAAAACTACTCCAGATAGTTAAGTCCAAAGCAGACTGCGAAGAGTTACAAAGGGATCTCACAAAACTGGGTGACTGGGCAACAAAATGGCAGATGAAATTCAATGCTGATAAATGCAAAGTAATGCACGTTGGAAAATATAATCTCAACTATACATATAAAATGATGGGGGTCCAAATTAGCTATTATCACTCAAGGAAAAGATATTTTCTGAAAACATTCACTCAATGTGCAGCGGCAGTCAAAAAAGCTAACAGAATGTTCGGAATCATTAGGAAAGGGATAGATAAAACAGGAAATATCATATTACCTCTATATAAATCCATGGTATGCCCACATCTTGAATACTGTGTGCAGATCTGGTCGCCCCATCTCAAAAAAGATATATTGGATATGGAAAAGGTCCAGAAAAGGGCAACAAAAATGATTAGGGGTAATGGAACAGCTTCCATATGAGGCGAGATTAATAAGACTTGGACTTTTCAGTTTGGAAAAGAGATGACTGAGGGGGGATATGATAGAGGTCTATAAAAATCACAACTGGTGTGGAGAAAGTAAATAAGGAAGTGTTATTTACTCCTCTCATAACACAAGAACTAGGGATCACCAAATGAAATTAATAGGCAGCAGGTTTAAAACTAATGGAAGTATTTCTTCACACAACACACAGTCAACCTGTGGAACTCATTGCCAGGGGATGTTGTGAACGCCAAGACTATAACAGGGTTCAAAAAAGAACTAGATAAGTCCATCAGTGGCTATTAGCCAGGATGGGCAGGGATGCAAAACCATGCTCAAAATTGCTCTATTTTTCTATAGAATTTAGCTAATCTGTACAGTCCCTCCGCTGTAGGTGGTAATTCATATAAAATTGTGTGCACTGGAGAAAGTGAGCACCTCTTGCAAGGAACTGAGTGACTCCAACTCTCACTGACTTCAATGGGAGAAAAGAGTGTAAAGCCACTAAAAGGGAAATATAGCACACCTCACAGAACTGGGCACTGGATACTAAAGAGGAGTACAGCACATAGTTCAATGTCAACAGGAGATGCCAGTGGCAGTTTTGTATGCTCAATAAATAATACTTTGTGTGTCTGGTAATATGGTTCATGAATAATCAGGCATAAAGGATTTTATGCAGTAGAACCTTTTCATTTACTGGGGGAAGAGGTCCCAGAAGAATTGTTGTGCAGTGATGTACAATACATTTTCCCCCATGTTGTCAGGCTGTTTACCCATTTCTTCCACACCTGGATGTGTTCGTAACTGCTGAAATTTAAATCCTGTCCTTCATTTCTTGTGTCAGTAGATGCAGACAGGGGAGAACAGACTGGTTAGGGAAGTCACTACATAGCACACGAGCAGAGGCATCAGGGAACAAAAAGGCTATCCAGTAAACCTCAAGAAGAACTGCAGAGACCTTTTACCAACTGATATATCTCTGCAACTCTAATTACAACCTCAGGTCTTTATAATGAATTAGTGGCTTTAGATTTGTCCCCAGTGAAAAGTTCTAACACCATCTCAAAACCAGCACACATAATGATAATTCAGTAACACTTAAAAGATAGAGGCCATGGAGTCAGTTAATGGATGGAGAGTACATTTTGTCTCATCCCTAAAGGGCAATTCCTCTAAGTCAACACTAAGGTTTCATTTCTGGCATGTTATAGATGAAGTACTGCTGAGAAGCAAATTTCAGCTCCCAGTTCTGAAAAATTTCTAATCTTCATTAGTGTGGATAAACACATGTTCAAAATAATTTTGACATGAACACTTCAGAACCCGATTCTAATCTTTTTGTATTTCCTATGCTTGTGTACGTGAATTAAACTCACTATCACTATAGCTCAAAAATACACATGCAGTACAAAAAGTCAATGGGTCACAATTTCACTAGCTGCCTCTATAACTGCACTCACAATTTTGCATGTGCAAACTTTTGTTTGTGCATTTTTTCACCCATTTTTGCATGCAAAAACTTAGTGTAGAGTTTAACATGCATATATTGGACCACTATAGATCTACCTATTTTATTTTATGTAAGCAAAGGCATTTTGCATCATGCATCCAAGTTTTTCTACACAAATATCACCTGTGGAAACCTGCACATGAAAAAAACTTTAGTGTACCAAATTTCTGACGCAATTTTCAAGTCACTCTGATTATCAATGAGTGTGACTGTAAATATATGCACTATGCAATACTGTATCAGCAATGCATTGTTTATTCTTCATTAATGCATACTTAAATAAGATGAACTACTCTGCCACAGTTGTCAGAGATGGTTGGTGGGCAACAAAATACTCTGACAAGATACATTTTCTTAAAAGCACTGTGCAGATTAGTTTAGCAGCTTGTGTCACACATGAGAAATCCTTTAATATGAACATGCAAAAGCTTCTGCAACCAAAACATTTTGCTACAATAGAAGATCCTAATGACATATGTTAAACCACAAATAGTGTACAGTACATCTAGATTTATTTAGTATTAGTCTTGCCGTAGTACCGAGCAGCCCTATTCATGGACCTGGACCCTATTTTGCTAGGCGATTTACAAAGACAAAACAAAAAGATGGTATTTGCTCTAATCTAAACTTGTTATTCTGAACATCTTCAGACAATACAGTGGCAAAAATGCCTGAGTCCTATCTGTGCTACAACCTCCCCCACTTCTACTTTCAATGGTCATCATGAATTTTGGATCCTGAAAGAGCCAGTATAGATGCAGCTCAAAAGTAGATATAAATCTAGCCTGCACTCTTAGTTCAGATGGTTTGCAAAATTCTTGTCAGTTTTCTTCATTTGGCAAAAACAAAAATTGTTAGAGAGCACACCTCTTTAATGTGTTACTCATGCAGGGCAGTCCAAAATTTAAGTTCCACATCACAACAACTTGGCTGTATACCTTGGGCCAAATTCACTGCTAGTGTAAGTTGTTGAAACCCTATTAAATTCAATGGCGTTAAACCAGTTTACGCTGGGGTCAGGATGGATAAAAAAAATCAAGGTTTTAGAAAAAATAAAAAAAAAATCAGTTTTAAAATTTAAATAGGATTTTTTAGATAAAATGCTTTTTAAGGAAAAAAAAACCTATCTAAAGATAGTTTTAATTAAGATACATTATAGCTCAAAGATATCTCATTAGGGAATAGGAATTATAAACCCTAATTCTATAGTATGAGACAATATATTCATCTAATGTTTAAGAAAAGATTTGTAAATGAGTTCCAATAGTTCATGGATTAGGGACCCAATCTTATGGGGGCTTCAGGGGCTTCTGTATAGATTATTTAGGTTAAACCTTCTATCTACCCAATGGGACTCAGTGCTCAGTCTAGAAGATACCATCAGAGATGCTTAGTTTTACAGTTCTCCAGAGACAACATGCTTGTTAAAAGCAAAAATGTTTTTAAATAAATATATAGAGGTGAGAAATAACAGACCTCAACCCTATCATCCCTCTGCAAATTTGTGTACACAGAGTCAATCCTTACCTCTCTCTAAAAGTGAAAAGTTTCAAAAAGTTCAATGAATAGAAGATTGTTGGGGGTGGAATCGATTTGGACAAGGAGAAAAAGTCTGGAGATAAATGTGAGAAGGGAGGGACAGGCAGTAAAAACAAAAGTGAAACTGAGCAGCATTCCAGAAGTCTGGAGGTCTTTCGGAGTGTAGCTTTCATTGATTTGTGATCTACCATATCATTCTCTCTCTAGAAAGGAAAACTTATAATGGCAGCAGGCCAGAAAAGAGAGACCCAGTTTAGGAATATTTTAATGAAGTTTTTCTACTGTGCAACAAAGAAATGCAAGGCCTGGCTGCCTGAATGAAACAACATAATGAGAAGTGTTCCTTCTCAGGAGGAAGCTGCGTTGAAGATGGTGAAAGGAACATGTCTGAACATGCAGGACCTTCAGGTTGGTAAACTTTTTTATTTCATACTTCTCTCAAGGACTGCCTGTCTTCCTTCTGGACTATTCTTGAATTCTCATGTTTGAGCAAAAAATTTAGTTGTTATGCTATGGTACTATCATTTTAGATGCAGTTGTGATAAAAATAAATAGCTGAAATAGGCAGATCTTCCTTTTACAATTTCCTTTAAAGTAGTATTGAGTGTCAGTGAATGCAATGAGTAATACTAAATAAGCAGTATGTAATAATAATTAAATAACTACATTGACTTCTTTTGTTTAGGAGAATCCATCCTCAACATACAGGATTCTGAAGACTATCCACCTTCAAGATCACCATAATTTTCTATCGTTTCAGAGTTATCTGCCACATCATGTATGTCACATAGCCACCGTATATCACCTGTAGCAAAAAGAAAAACACATCTCCATCATCCAGAAACAACCATAGATAAATTTGTGATAAGAACCAGCAGATTACAAAAAGAAGTAATTGATGAAAAAATTGCCAGGTTTGTTTATGCAACAACTCTCCTCTCCATATGATTGAGAACCCACACTTCATTAACAGGCTTCAGTCATTAAGACCAGGATACAGTCCACCGAACAGTGCAGAAGTCGCAGGCAAATTGCCGGATAAAGCGTATGAAAGAGAAATTGAGCAGTGTGCAAAAGGTCTAGAGGGTGAAATTGTTAACCTGAATCTTGATGGGTGGAGCAATGTCCACAATGATCCTGTTGTATGTGCTTGTGTGACAACAGAAGAAGGGAATGTCTTCCTTACAGAAACAATTGATACATCAGAAAATGCACACACAGCAGAATACATACAAGAAGTAGCAGTAAAAGCTATAACAAACTGAAAAAAAATTCAAATGTCTAGTACGTAGCTTGGTCACAGACAATGCTGCAAATGTATCCAAAATGAGAAGAAATTTAGAAGCGAGTGAAGAGAGTCCCAAGCTAATAACATACGGTCGCAGTGCTCATTTGATGCATCTCCTAGCCAAAGACTTCAGTGTTCCAGAAATAAAGGCTAATGTTGTTAAAATTGTAAAATACTTCTGTAACAACCACTTTGCAGCAGCTGCCCTGAAAATGTGGGAGGAACCAAGCTAACTCTCCCACAAGACGTGCGATGGAACTCAGTAGTGGATTGTTTTGAGCACTATATCAAGAACTGGCCTAATCTGATGACAGTTTGTGAACAAAAAATGGTTTAAAAATGGATGGCACTGTCACAGCCAAAGTTCTCAATATTGGGCTTAAGAGAAATGTTGAGCACATGCTGAATACCCTGAAGCCTATTTCTGCTGCCCTGAACAAAATGCAGGGAAATAACCGTTTTATTGCTGACGCTGTTGAAATTTGGAAGGAACTGAGTGAGATCTTAAAAAGAGAAATATGCAATGACAGAGTAAAATTACAAGCATTAAAAAAATGAATGGGACAAGCACTATCTCCAGCTCATATTCTTGCAATTATTCTCAATACTCAGTACCAGGGTCAAACCTTAACTGCTGAAGAAGAGGAGGGGGCTACGACATGGACATCCAGCAATCATCCCTTCATAATGCCAACTATAATAAACTTCAGAGCTAAGGGTGAACCATTCAAGAAATACATGTTTGATGATGATGTTTTAAAGCAAGTCACACCAGTGAACTGGTGGAAGTCACTTAAGCACTTGGATTCAGAGACTGTTGAAGTGATAATCTCACTTTTAACAGCAGTAGCTTCTTCTGCCCGTGTAGAAAGAATATTTTCTTCCTTTGGACTAATTCACTCCAAATTGAGAAATTGTTTGGGACCTGAAAAAGCAGGGAAGCTTGTGGGTTTTTTTTCTAGATTATGAACAAACAGGAAAATGAAGGTGAAGACGACCGAGTTAGCTGCAGAAGCCAATATTTTAAGTTTCTCATGTTGACCTGGCTGACATAATCGATTTAATTTTTGTTTTTTAAAAATATTTCATTTAACTCTTATTAAAACCAAATTTTAACAAAAACAAACCTGATTTTAAAAAACTTGAATGTTTAACTAAATTCAAAAATTCATACGCTTGTTTTGTTAAAATATTGTTTGCCGTTGAAGAAAAAAATCCAGAATACATAATGTTGTTGTTTTAGTTAAATAAAACAAATTTAAATGTCTGTCTGGTGATGTTATCCTCCTAATACATGGCAAGAAAATCCTCCAAATATTAATGATTAACCTGTTGAATTGGAGACAGTTCACCTCCCAATGACTTCATAAATATCTGCTTCAATTACCGTTGGTAAATGAAATAACCAAACAAACATTCATTTTCTGATATAACAGTAAAACTAATCTGAAAAGTTTTCAAAATAAATCTCTTTAAAAATGTATCTAGTGTGTGAAACCTACATCTATCTCTGAGTTGTGAAGAATGTGTATTAAGGTTATAACAACCAACAAGAATGCACTTTTATGTAGAAATCCATGATTAAATTGAGTCTTCCTGACTAGTGATTTAAATCATGATTTAAATCAATTTGATTTAAATCAAATCCACCCTGGCTGGGGTGAACTTGCCTTCTTGTCTTTTTTGATATGTTAGAACCAGTCACCAGCTCTTACACCAACATCAGTCTGATATGCTAACAATCAAGTGCTTTCAGTACACATAAGCGCACCCGCATACACACACTCACACACATGTGCAAATAAAACTGATCTTAACATGAATTAAATAAATTAAAACAAACAACATTTAGGAGAAAAGTTATCTATCCTGGGCCCAAATCTAATTCAGATTTCAGTCAAACACTAGAAATATTTAGCTTTTCCTTGTCTGCCATGAGAATATCTTTGGGCCTGATTCTCATTTACAATAAAACCACTCTACTCCGCTAAGAAAACTTAATTCACAGTGCAGTATCCACTAGGCCACAGTGCTCTAAGTCTCAGAAGACCTGGGTTCTGCTACTAAACACAACATCAAGCTGTCATTGTTTTAACAACTACATTGTATAGCGCTAGCAACACAATTCTTCATTTAATAACTTTTTTTTAGAAGGCGGCTCACAGACGTGCAGTTTAGTTGTTTGATCTTTTCTCCTGACTGCTGCTTAGATTTTAGATAGTATTAAGTTAAAATGGCTGATGTCTTATTTTACTATAAAACATGGCATCTGCCCTCAGTGTGAATCATTCAGGTTTTTGAGGAGGTGAAGAGAAAAGGATCTATTTAAAATGCTTTGACTACAATACCTGTGCTGCCTAACAGGTTCCTGTGCAAGTCAACAAAAAGTTTTGCTTTTTACAATTACCACATTGTGGTGATATGGTGTCGGAGATAGTGAAGATGTTAAACTTTATAAACAATAAAGGCATTTCTTGGTATATAATTCTGTACTAACAAATAAAAGGGTAATAAAAGCAGATCAGCATCAAAATATCTGCAGCATGCATACTATACAGTGTATGGCATTAAAGGTCCTTCAGGGAACAGACAGGATTTATTTTGTTTTTTGTTCTTGTTTTTCTTACTTCCTGGATTTGTATAATTTAATGTATTTCTCAGATTTGATTTAATATGAAAAAAAACAACCCTTAACTCCTGTGCAAATATAAATGCGATGGTGTCAATGGGAAGAGATTTTTAACGATTTTCTTATCATCTCTTACATTATCATCTTTGGATTTGCTCCTTGTCTTTGTCTGCCCTTTATCTTAATGTATCTTGTTTACTGTTCAGGTAGCGATCTTTAAATCTTTATGCTGATTTCACTATGTACATTTCAGTGCTGGCTGAGATTCTTAAAGCAGGCTGATGAAGTTAGGCACCTAACTCCCATTGACTTTCAGTGGGATTTGGGGGCCTAATTCCTTTAAGCCCCTTATAAAGCAAACTTTCCAAATAGTTAGTCAGATATTAAATAATAGCAAAATGACATGTGCAATGTGGTTATATTGGCCAGATCAGATCTTTAACCCCACAGAATGAATGGAATATACACTAGATCTGGCTGGAATGGGTGGAGGTAGGAGCAGTGCCAACCTACTCTCCTTCAAACCTCTGAAATTCATTCCCTGGTAGCATCATGCAGTTGATTCTCCATGGACAGGATAGGCTGTGTCAGTTTTGAAAAAAGGGAAGAGTTGGGGAGATATCTGCACTGTGTGATACCATCTTCTGGCAAATCTGCAGTGTTTCCACTGGAAATGTCAGCAGGATTTAACACTGACATTTTCAGCATTAGTTCCACTCTATGCCTTAAAATGGAGTGAGAATAGAGTATAGGGAGTCTGCCAATCCAAGTGGGCTCCTCAATGGGGTATGTTGCCAGGGGACAAGGGCATGGGTCCTTCAGTAGTACTGAGGAAAGGAAGGGACTCTGCACGAAAGCCCCAGGCCTATATCCCTAAAGATCTTGGTTCATCCATTTAAGTGGAGGGCCGTGCCTCTTTTAATCTTTAGCAACAGATATTTAAATAACCTGCATAGAATTGCTCCTGTGATTGTGATGTTATCTGAATGTAGCTAAAGTAATCAAAGATCTAATTTCCAAAGGGGGGAAAAAAGGGGCAGCTGAGTGCAGATTTGCCACCTAAACTAGTTAGTTTTATTTGGGTATTTATATTGTAAATAAATCAGCAGGATTTTATACTGACCTTTCTTTAAACATTGTGATACAGCATGGCCAGAAGGCAGCAGGAGAGTGATCTAGGATGAGGAGAAGCCTTAATCCCTGTAGATTAATTAAAAGCACCTGAAACCAATTAGAGCACCTGAAGCCAGTCACCTGATAAAATCCCTCTGCTTCAATCAGTCAGAGGAGGAGTTGGAGCAGAGTGGTTTGGTGGTGGAGCAGAGAGCAGTTTGGAGGAAAGCGGAGGAGAGTTTTGAGAAGTGCTGCGGTGGGCTAAGAAGACCAAGATCCTAGGTAAAGGGACACCTGGCTTGTGCAGGGGGAAGGCAGAAAGCCCCACAAGCTGAAGGTCAGGAGAGGGAAGTAGCCCAGGGGAAAGAATCACTGGTACAAGTGGTTCACCTGCTATCCTAGGGCCCCTGGGCTGGGACCCGGATTAGAGGGCGGGCCCGGGTCCCTCCCTCTCCACTCCCCTTCCCTGGGATACTAGTAGGATAGCTGTTACCCTGGTTCAGGGGCAAGAAATGGCACCCTGAAACCCCCCCCACAAGAAGAGAAAGTGCAGGACCCATCATAGTAGTGCTGGCAATTTGCCACAACATATATAATTGAGACTTCACTAATCAAATAAATATTAATACCACCTGTATAAAAGAATCATAAATATGAAGAAACACGCTGAAACTTCTACAGCATTGTGTGAATCTAGAGATCAAAGGTTCTCACTGGGGGCCTGATCCTGCACTAATGAAGTCTATGCATGCTTTGCTTTTGACCTAAATGGCTGCTAGCAAAGGTCCCTAGTGTGTAATAATATCTGATTGATGAAATAAAAACAACATTATCATTATGGGCTATCATCTATGATTTCTGCCCATAGGGCATGATCGAAACTCAGTGGCCATCTTTCCATTGACTTCAATAATCTTTATATCATGTCCACAGACACTAGATCGGAACCAATAAACTCAGTGGGAACTTGGACTGAGCAAGAAACACAGGGTTTATTTAACCGTAGACAGTCTTACCATTCAAGCAAAAGTGAAGGCTACAGACTGACCACAAAAGGGTTGTAGAATATTAGAAAAATTAATCTCTGAGATCAAAGTAGTTATTTTTTAATTCTGCCTTATCACCTACCCAAGTTTTTTAATTCAGAAAACAAAACTGAGTTGCCACCCTTCTGATGTTTTTCATAACACTCCAGCACCTGTTGTCATGTTTCTTTAAATGAAAGCTGAGATTCTCACGTAAGTTTCTAGTTCTCCTGGTTGCTGAGAAAAACTTGAAAACATGAACCCTAAAGACTCAAAAACCAGAAGACAAAAAGAATCCAAAATATATTTTAATCTCATCATTTTTTTGTGAGTCCCAGCTCACGATTTTTCAAAGCTTAGGGGTTGGCAATAGTGGAATTTAAATATAAGGAATTCACCTAAGGTGACCACACAGCAAATGTGAAAAATCGGGACGGGGGGTGGGTGGGAAGGTAATAGGAGCCTATATAAGAAAAAGACCCAAAATCGGGACTGTCCCTATAAAATTGGGACATCTGGTCACCCTAAAGTCACCTTCATCCCTTTTATCATCATAAGGACAAATTTAAAACTTGGCCTGTAAACATGCACATAAACCCCGCATTTGGATTTGCAAATTGGATATTTGGGAATTGTGTGCCTAATTACTTGAATTACATGTACAAATACCTACTGAATACACAAATAAAAAAATTTGGCTTGTAATAATTTAGAGGTTTCCCCTGAAAACTGGATCTATAGTTAACATGCTTAGTACCAGTTATTCTGTAGTTAGTACAGGTGCATCGTGATGGACGTAAGGAGCAATGAAAAGATGACCAAAAAAACCCCACCCCACACAATACTGTTATAAAGGAGGAAAACGAATTTAGCATCAGCCAAATGCAGCAGGTTACAACAAACGAATGCAAACCAAAAAGTCATGTTTCAATTTTACTACTCTACAAATAAAACTAAGGGCTAGATTGTAACTTTGATTATATGCCCCTGCAAGGCAGTAAGGGAGAGTAAGAATATCCCTTCCCTCGCTGCCTGAGCTTCCTAAGAGAAGGGGGGCAAAGACTCACAAGAACAACTAAACGGCTACAGAAGCTGTTATAATCTGCTGCTGGTGTAGGCCAGTAGCAAATTATTGCCCACTATAGCATAGGAGAAGAAGAGAGGGAATTGTGCCTCCGAAGCGTAGCCGTTAAGTACAACGCCTCCCATGGAAATGCAATGGGTGGTGCAGTTTACACATCAATCCCTTTTCAGAGCTGTGCTTAAAGGTATAATTTAGTCCCAAAAGACGGAAATAATTCCCTAAATTCAACAACTGCCTGCAGAATGCTGTTAAAATCTCATATAACCTGCTTGTGGTCCAACATGGATGCTCCAATAAAATCTAAATGGATGATGATGTATAAGCATTACCCCTCCTCTAAACACATACACATAGCTTTAATTTTACCTCTGAGAGTAGTCACGTTGATTTTACTGGGACCCACTCCTGTAAGTAGAGTTAAGCATGTGTGTAATAGTGTGTGTAGGATTGGGACCTAAATTTGGTTACACTCTCAAATTGCTACACAAAAAAGTATCCACCTGTTTCCTTATCAGATTTAAAAATTTTCTCCCACTCAAGACTTCAGTGTGAGTATGGTGACCAAATTTATTAGATATTGCCAATTAGGCATTGCACTTATGTATTTTTGCAATATGATTTTAATGTACTTTAAAATGTTTTATCATTCAAATATTTGTTTGTGGTGTCATGCTCCTTATATCTGGAACTCTTGTCCCTTGATCTGAAAGACTGACGGTACATTTTTTTTTTTTTAAGACCTGGTTTACATAGTGCTTTTTCTATGGTTTATCCACATTAACTGGCTTGTTTTTATGCCTAGTAAAGCACTTTTTGGTGCACTGCATGAAATGTTTTGAATATAAGAATGGATTATATTGCAATATAATAGCATTTTTTGTTTTGTTTTACTTTAAAACTGCTGAAGGCCACTATTTTAATCTCATCGGTACTTATTACAAGACTAAACCACAGGTTATCTAAAGGCTAACATCTATTTACTTCCTATCATGATTGTTGACTGTGTTGTCAGTTAAATCTACAAATAAACAAAACATCTATGCCATTATCACAGTTAAGATAATCAGTAGACTTCTATAATTTGAAACAAATGAGTTTCATTGAAACACTTAACTGCTGTTAGTTGTTAGATTATGCAGTTTTACACTGTTTTATTACATGGATTTATTTTCCCAACAACATGAACATTTATAATCACTCTATATTAAACGTAGGCTCTATAACAGAAACAATTGAGACCTTCAAGGACATCTATTACTACAAGCCATTTTCTCTTTCATTTTTTTCTTTAATACACAAGTTGTTAAATTGTTCACCAATGGTGTAAGTAGAATACCAGCACCTTTCAGTATTTTGTCTCCATATATGTCTGATGTCAAAAAATGAACTAAAAAGTCAAATATATTTTGAACTATAATTTGTTACACAACCTTTTCACTGTGTTTGTGATGAAATATTACAATAAAAAAATCCATAATCCACATGAAATTCACAGGAAAAACAGATTATAAATAGCACCTATAGTTTTAGGTCCAAAAAAATTCCACCGCAACAGAAGATTATATCGCAGCTCCTGTGCAATATAAATCCTACCCATTTTTAAATATTGCATTTACGTCATCCATCTCAAAATGGACAATGTGCATAAGCTTAAAAAACTGGGATAGCAATAAAGTCTGGCAAAAAAATGACCACTGTCATCACTGAGAAAAATATCTGTCCATTTTTCTTTTGCAAATTATATGTTGTTCATAATTGTGGACTTGAAAAAAAAGGGAAATTGAGGAAAGGGCATATATATTATACTGCATATAATACACATGTACAGTTCAAGTCAACATAGGAATATTGCTCATTCTACTTGGAGATGTTCCAATATGGTTTACATTAAACTGTCCACTGGTGACATTTTGCCCTCCTCCTTGAATAATTTCCACATTTCTGATGTGAGTTAATGAAAAATACTAACCCTATGCCAATACACACATAGAATGATAAAAGCTTTACTGGTTAACAGCAAATCTAATTTTTGTTTCATTTAACTAATGGCATATGGAATGCTCAGCAAGGCATATGGTACTAATTAAACACTGTACAAGTCCCCCAGATATTCAATATAGCCATGAGGTAGCCAAAGACTGTTTCCCTTCAATGTACATTATCTATGTATTGATTTGATGTTTTGAATGCACAAAAGCCCTGGGAACTAACAGTGTTTAATGATGTGGGAACTGCACTTCTGTTCTTATCTATGTGAATGCTGCAGTTGCTGAGGAAAAAATTCAGAGAGACTTAATGAACAGGCAAATTATTAACTAACTATGATGGGTTTTAATTTCATTCATACATAATCCTTTGTTTTTTATACTATTTTTAAACTTTGTTTTGACATTTACAATACATTTTTATCTATAAGTGAGTATTCCAGACAGCAAAAAGTTAAAGATCTCATCATCCTATTTTTAATAGAAATGCTAAACATCATAATGTTATACATTTTGATTACATGTAAAACCCAACTGAAATATAGGATGTTTAAAGCTAACGCAATTTGTTTAAATATCCCAACGTACTGGTTAAAGCATGTGACACTAGCTGCACAGAGAAATCTTTGCATTGTTCCAACTTTAAATATTGGTTAGTTTTTGAGAGTTCACTTTGATTTTTTAAAATCATTTCTTTCCTCTCTTTTCAATCAAACTCAAACTTTTCCGTTTCTTCTAGCATGCTTGTGGTCAATCAACATATTAGCTCAAGAAAATAAGTGCTGTATTTGTTCTGCTTCATAATTATTACTTTTGATTGCACTTGTAACAGTGAATTCCAAAAGCCAGTAACTGCATGTTTCTGATGTCTTAAACAGAAAAAAATAGATTAAGTTTCATGAGCTAAGGTGAGGACAGTATATGACCTTTTGTTAACCAGAATATTGTAATACAAGAGAACAACAGAGACCCACTACTTTAACATCCAACATCCAGGTGTCAATTTTACTAAGAGACTTCTTGCAGAGTAACAGAAAAGCAGTGTGCATTCATAAAGGTGATATTAATTCATTTTCCTTTATGTCTCATGGTAAGTTTGAGACTGACAAAGAATGACAGTACTTTTAAAAAAAGGTACTTTTGAACTGTACCTTTTGTTAAATCTATCAATCAAAAACCCACTTCTCAAAACTCCAATTGTTAAAAACGTGCTCTGTTTTTAAAATTGCTTACCTCACATTACTCTAAATTCAATGTAGCTTTAACTCATTTAAAATATTGCGGATTGAACTTTATGCTGTAATTTTTTACACACTGAAAAAAACAGATAAAAATAGATCTACATTCTGCTTAACACTGTTACATAGTAATTTAACTCTTAAGCATCAAAGCTGTTACATATGTAAGAATTTGTGATTTAAGAGGGAATTTTGAACAGTATAATTATTTTTATACCTACTATATGCTATGTTTGAAAACATCAACTGGAATCTTCCACGACAGAGAACCTGCATGCACCCCCTTCTTACCAAAGGTACCATCCTTTTTACTGTACATTTTAAATGCTTTCAAAAATACGACAGTATTAGCCTGGACATCTATGGTTCACTGCTCTGGAAATAAAGCATCAATGAACTGAAAAGAGAAATAACGTTGAAGGTAGCCAAATCCCTGTTATGTAAAACGAGTCTGCATTTTGCCTGCACTA
This sequence comes from Macrochelys suwanniensis, assembly GCA_033296515.1. Classification (NCBI taxonomy): domain Eukaryota; kingdom Metazoa; phylum Chordata; order Testudines; family Chelydridae; genus Macrochelys; species Macrochelys suwanniensis. The sequence continues at coordinate 49,289,592 of CM065780.1, forward strand.
CTGAGATAAACAATATTCCTATTTATGGAATGAGAGAAAACAGTAATCTGTGGTTTTCTCACCATGAGATTGCAAATACAACTTCACTCAAAAAAAAGTGTGCATTTTTGAAGTAATTTTTAGTTTGAAATATGGTGCATGATAAACAGGTCTCACGTAAAGGTGTTTCTCCTTCCTCCTGTATTACAGATTGCACCAGACATATTGAAAATCTATGTATCGGAGACATACACAATATGCCAGATAAAACCAAAAGCCCGAATTAAGAAAAACACCGAATGTTAGAAAACCAGCTTTTTATCTTGAGAAAAAAAATTCTACATAGCTGTAAAACATGCTAACTGACAGAGCCAACGTGCGTGCCTGTTTCCTCTTCTCTAATATAACAAATTAACACTGCTTTCTAATCCTGCCTTTCTACATTTACATTCCATGCATTCCACAGAAAAAAGAACATACAAATAGAGATCCTTTCAGCTTCACTAGTCTGTCATCAAAACCTGCAGAGAAATTTTCATTGATTAAAAAAAGAGAATGGAAGGAAAACAGACCAACCTTCACAATGTACGTCACACCAGGTCCCAGGATCTTCTCATTCGAGTGCAGCCACCCTCGGGAGGGTTTATTGACAAAGCTGCTACTTTGATTCCAGTCTTCACCTCCCAGGTGCATTTCCTCTGACCGTGTTTTTTTTCCTGTACTCATCTTGCTCATGTCCTGCTGAGAACACGGAGTGGCACAGACAAGGTTACATGTGTTGTCTGAAGCCCCTGCTGCTGAGCTAGAAGCACTCGAGCTTCCCTGCAATTTGGAGACAGCAAGCTCCTTCACTGCAGAGGAGAGATTTTTGATACCCAAAAGGCTGCCTGTGTTGGAGAGTTTCAAGTGGGACACCTTATGGATGAGGGTACAAAAGGTGGTGGGTCCATCTTCTTGGTCTTTGCGGAGAACTTCAGGCGAGACCAGGTATGAAGGTGCTGTTGAGGTCGTAGCAACTGCCGAGACTTTGCTGTTCATGGACAAATTGTGAATAAGATCATCAACTGATGTCACGGAATCATTCCTGAAGCGGTTATACTTGGTACGCTGAAGCATGCCCTTCTATCTGGTTTCCTGCATATGTTCTGGCAAATCTGATGCCAATGCAGGAGATGCCTGTGCTAACATAGCAGGCGATTCATAATAAAGAGGACAGAGTAAATTTTGGCTTAAAAAAAATAGAGTATAAGGAAGTGCAAAAAATTTTTTAAAATAAATGTATGGTTCCACGTTAAGGTTGGGTGAAGTAATAGTTTTCTATGACAGAGATCCCAGTCCTGCTTAGAGCTGCCAAGTCGCTCACAGCAAAAGCATGACTCACACAAATGAGAAGGACCCTTTTCAACAAAAGGCTCAGTGAACACTGCAAATCACTTCCTGTAGCAAAAAAAAAAAAAAAAAAAAAAAAAAGAAAATATCCACCCACTTACAGCACACTAGCACCAATCAATTCTCAAATTTCCTTTTCCTGTCTTCTCAAATAGATATTTCCTTCCAATCTTTAATTTTTCCCCTTTTTATTACCAAAACCAAATACCTCTAAATATCTGTACTAACTTAAAAAAAAAATACTCCACTCTATTCTTCTGTTAAAACGTTCTTCCATATCACATATTCGTCAATCTGTTAAAAAAAAAGAAAAAAGTCACAGTTAGGTATCAGATATTATAACAATGCTTCAACATACACAAAACAAAACAGGATTCGTATATCTTGAAAGCTCTCAGAAAAACTTGACATACAACAGCATTCAAAAAATTGGGTGGACATACTACACTAAAGAATATATTCATTTTCTTTCACAAAAGCAGCCTAACAGCCTTAACAAAATGCCTTTGTGCCAATGCCGTTTCTCACAAAAACTGTTACATCAGTTTTTGTACAGAAACAAATCCTTCTGCCCTATATTATTCAAGAGCAAGCTTTTTCTATTTTTAATGCAGTGTTACATGAAGTACCTGTGTCTGAAGAAAAAAAATTTCTGATGTACGGCAGCAGGCTTACGAAATATGCCTTCGTTCACCACTGATCTTCACTCTATAGCAAAAACTGTAAAATGGATCTTCAGTACAGTTGAATATTTGGCTTAGCTCTCAAAAATTAAGAAATACCAGAGGAATATTCAAAAGTCCTTATAGCAGCATACTGATGCCCTGCAGTAAAGGATATAAAATGCACTAGCTCTTGTGAAGCATAAGTGCCAGTCAAAAACACCTAGGAGGAATAAGAAAACAGGTATAAATACTGAAATTTGCATCTCTTTTCCCTTTTATTGTAAAAATCCAAAATGTACAGTATAATGAAAATACAATGCAGATTATAAACCATATGGCTTTTTTTGTCAGTTGGTCTGCTTTGCAAATTATGGATTTTGGACATTATACTGCACTGTAAGAAAGTGAATTCAGACAAAAGGAGTTTAACAGTGCAAGTTCTCTTAAAAGAATCAGTATAGCTGCAGCATATCTTTGAAGGAATTATCTTGAGGGATTCCCTCCCTTCCCCCATGACTAAGGCTGCAGTACATGAAGTACAAATACACTAAAACAGCTTTAAATACAGGTATTTAATTAGTATAATTTATGACACATTAAGTTAAGTCAGCACCTCTTATCCCAGCAGTGATGAATAATGGAAATGTCCTATTCAGTGTAAAAACAGATTTCTAGTGATCTGCGGAATAGCCTTTCATCACCACACTGCAAACCTGCTACAGTATCCACACAGCATTCAGTTTTCTCTCCATCCTGCTAGCATAGCAACAGCAAATATACACATCATAGATTATTTCTACTGTTCTCTAATGCACAGAAAACCCTGTCATTTCCAAATGGCTCTCTTCATTAGAAGCAGATTAAAAAAAAAACCCTGCAAAATGTGAATGAAATTCTGTGTATGTGAATGAAAGGACTGGCTAGCATACCAACATTTCTGTGAATGAAGCAAGGCCTTGCAGCCTCTGCCAGGCAATCCCTTGGGTGCTAACCATCCCAGCCAATAAGAAACAGCTTGGATGACTCATTCAACAAAGGCTTGCTAAATAGTGGAAGATTCCATTTCAAACACAGGCGGGATCTTTCATACAGCAACCCGAGGGGAAAAAAGCCTGCTTACAATGATCTAAAGATGACTAGCACAATAGTTTTGCAGTAAAGATATTTCACAACTAAATGTAAGGGATTTTTATTAGGAAGGGGGTGTGAGCAAAACTGTTTGCTTGAATGTGTATTTCACCCCAAGACATTCATTCAGCTGTTTCTTTCACATCAAGGACAGCAACATGAATGTGCACATTTTGTCTGATTTTTTGATTGCTATAAATGTACATTGGCAGATTCCAATTTTTACAGGTTTGCCTTCAGAGATCCTCTGGTTTGTTAATTAGCCCATTGAAAAAATTGAGCTAAATATTTAACCCTTTGGCAAACTGGGTATTTTAAAATAGTGTCATCTGTAGTCCAGTGAAAGAGAGAGGCAGAGGAAGGGGTAGAGAGTGAGAGTTTATGGACTTTTAATGCAGTGACCACAGATTCTTTTCTGAAACTGACCTAGAAGGCATAGAAATGCTACCAAAGCAACTAATGGAGGCCTAGCTCTTTTGAAAATCTGGTCCTGGGTGCTGCACTAAGAGCTGCTGAGTGCTGAATACTTGGAAGTCTGGGCCTTATTTCAGTGTTGAATGGGAGCTGAGCCCTTTTGAAAATCTGGCCTCAATTGTAAGTAGTGAGCACTTGAAAATCTGGCCCCACATAGCTCCTGGGACTGATAATTGTATAAATCTTTCAACCACACAATTGGTTCAAATCCAGTTCAGATGAATAGTGATCAAAAGTCACTCCGGAAGGATGGTCTGATTCTCATTAACACTAAGGATCCTGTACACTGCCCTGGCAGTGCTATAAATAGGCCTTCAAGTGGGCATAAATTACCATTAAAATTAACGTGAGACCATTTTACAGAGCAGTGTAATGGAGTCTTATTGTAAACGAGACTCAGGCCTTAGCTGTTTAATGGTTTAACTGGTTTAAACTATTCTCTCTCCAGGAAGCAGTAATTTGTTACCCTCATCTTCGTAACCGGCCACGTTTTATGGCGCTCCATGTGTGATAATTTACATATGCCCACCACCATCAGTTTTGGAAACACTGTATGGCATTAGTGCCAGTGAAGGGGGGGAGGGATAGCTCAGTGGTTTGAGCATTGGCCTGCTAAACCCAGGGTTGTGAGTTCAATCCTTGAGGGGGCCATTTAGGGATTGGGGCAAAAATTGGGGATTGGTCCTGCTTTGAGCAGGGGGTTGGACTAGATGACCTCCTAAGGTCCCTTCCAACCCTGATATTCTATGATTCTAAGGGCATTGGATTGAGAGTACATTTCCCTTTACAGGGCTCCCTGACAGTGGGTGGCAGGACCTTATTCCATGCACCCCTCAAAAGGAGGAGGGAAGGACTTGGTGAGAACCAGAAGCAGCCTGGGGAAAGCTCGGGGTAACCTATGGAGAGTGAAGGGGTGCAGATGTTGGGCAGGAGGGAACCTGGGAGGTGGCTGCTAAGGGATGGCGTTAGGCCCTTTAGCTCAGGTCCTCTCTATTAGCTACTATCCCTCTCCTGTCTCCCCTGCTATTCCCCATTTACCTCTGCTCCATAATGGCTCCTGCTCCTCACTTAGCTCCCACCAGTGACAGTAGCTCCTGCCCCACCTTCCTTCCTCTCAATAACCCTTGTCCCTCCTTTCTGCCCTGTAACTCCTCACCTCCCCTGCTGGGGCACTGGCGAGACTCTACCTGGTTGAGAACCAGCAGAAAAAGTTGGGAACAGACAAGACAGATGCATTTGGCTGCCTGCTCTTCAGGCACCACAGTGAGCCCTTGCTTCAACCAGGATAAATTACAGCCCAAGCCCTTCCGCATACTCACAGCACAACTGAATGGTGACTTTCAATCTATAAGTGAGTGTCACACAAGATGCATGACACTTGGTATGTCTGCATACGCTGACATTTTAATTGGTTTCTTATTCGTCTTTGAATCCATTTCTAAATTGCCCTCCTAGTTTCCAGAACTCTCCATGGATTTGCTCCAACTCACTTGTGACAGTGAGCTACCCTCTAATGTGAATCATACCTGATATCAGAGGCGACACATGGGAGAGGGGTCATGGGGGGGTCACATGCCCCCCCCCGCCCCAATTTGCTGCTTGGCTTGTACTGAGCATGCTCAGTAACACTGCTGAAGCCAGCTGCCCTCCCTCTGCCTCCCCCGCCCCCACCCCCCAGCAGGCACAGGTCATCTCTGTCTGATAAACAAACATCAATGAATAATTTAATTTGTATGTGTATAAAAATCAGGATGCCTGAGATTTCTGACTGAATAAACATGGGGACTACTTGGGGTGAGAACATAATTAATATTCAAAAAACACTTCACAAAGGGTGAATGTTTGTGCAAAAGCTACCCAGAAGGAGAGGGTCTTATGGAAAGATGACAATATATAGAATCAAAAGAACTCTGCAATTAAATATTGATAGGCTCATTTGACCCCAAAAAAAATCAAACTGGAAGACTAACTTTCTCCACTAAAATTACACTTATTTCCCCTTTAATTCTGCCATCTTCTTAGGCAAAGTATTCTACTTCTTTATTGAATCACACACCTACAACCCCAACCAACTCTTCACATGTTTGACTCTTCCTTCACGCCCTACCCACATATTATTCCCTCCTCCCTTTCTACAAAGGATCCTGCTGATTTCTTAAAGAAAAAATTAATATGATCCAGCATGACCTCCCCCTCCACTTTTCCCCTTCTATCCTTTCCCCCAGGACATGCCCTTCCTTCTCTCCTTTCGCTCACTAAGAATTCCTATCCACTATTTTCCTCCACCCCCTCTTTCTGCCCAGGTGGCCCCATACCCGCTCCTCTTCTAACCTCCCTTACCCCTGCTGTCACCAAATCTCTTACTTTTCTCCTCAACCTCTCATGGTGTTGGGAACTGTACCTTAAAGTGGTTTAGCTTCCCAGACAGGAAGTCTGTGGGAGTGCGCTACAGAAGCCTGCATTCTGCAATGCAGAGGCAGTTGGGAAACTGCATCACAGAATAAAGAGGTTCTCTTTCAAGCACCTTAGTCCCAATGTGATTACTAAACACCACATGCTATTGGGAGTAAACAGAAATTAAAGAAAAAAACCTGAGTGGAAGAAGGGAGCAGCTAAAAGGTCCAGGGCTGAAACTCTCTGGCAATATGAAAAATAACTGGAAGAGATTTAAAACAATGCTCCACTGCAAATAATGCAAATAAAAGGTGCCAGCACAAAGATAGAAGGTAGCCTTATTGCTGACAAGAGCAGGTTTAATAATTTTCATTTAACTCAGGCAGACGAGGCTAACCATCAAACCGTATTACAAAAATTTGAGGAGTACTCCTCCACATGTAAAAAACCAAAAACAAATGGAAGGGTTTTTTTAATCTGAGGGTACAAAAAGAAATGTGAAACTATATAAGAGTTTCTTATTGATTTAAGGATTATGAACCAACCTTGAATTTTTTGTAGGGGGAAGGGGCTGAGTGCATGATAAGTAGTCTGGCAGAATTCCAATTTCATTTGGAATTGGGGTCAGATAATTATTTAATGACAGTAGACATTAGGATTAAAAAAATTAAAGCTTTGTAACATTATGGAGGGTGGACAGTGCTCGGACCATAAACTCAATGGCATGCCAGGACAATTTTCGTAAGGCATGCAACAATTCACTCGCATGTCTTACGTGGTCCAAAATGGCGTCCTCCAGGCAGCATGATCATGCTGCATAGAGGACATCATTTTTTTCTACAGAATAGCACCTTGCATGGAAGTTAGACAGAATCATCCCATGGGCCAGATCCAACCCATAGGCCACTGCATAAACCACTTATTATCATTGCCAAAAGGGGCCTAACAAACACCTCTCTGAGAATATAGATATTCTTTCGGTTACAAATTTATGATTTGCAAATTGAATGCAAACTTGGTAGAGATTTGGTGGCTGCAGACACACACTGTAAAGCAGTTGACAAAAGAGCTGTGGAGCAATGTTCAGGGTTATACAGTGAACATATTAATTTGATTTAAAAAACTGTCCACTCAGACAAAATGTTGACTGTGATTGCAACAGTTCAGGATGAGACCATTCAGAAAGGGAGTAAGGCCATTAGCACAGAGTAGGTGGAACAGCATGTTCTCAGCCCCTATCACCAACTCAAGGGGGAGCTCTCAGTCTTAGATGGGATTTTGTTTAGAGACACCAGATGGTGAGCCCTAAAGGTTAAGACAAAATATATTAAAGAGGATAAATAGATGTCACTTAAGATAGAAAAATCTACAAGAAGGACTAGTGATGTTTTATACTGACCTCAAATGAACAGCATCATTGAGGAAATTATTAAGGTTTGTCACATATACCAAAAATATGGACCAAGTCAAGCAAATAGCCCATGTTGGTGACATAGGAAAAATTGGCCCTGTGGAGCAAAGTAGGTGTAGATTTGTTTATGTTGTTTGGAAAAAATATGTACTCATTCTAGACTAATATTCTTATTTTCCTGGGATAGTTTTACTAGAAGATACTATGACTAAATAGGTGATCAAGCATACCATATCTGTTTTTGCAAGACATATTCCTGACATAGTAATGTGTGACAATGGGACACAGTTTAGTGGGAATGGTTTTAAGCAGTTTACAGTTAAGATTGTGTTTAGACATGTAACCATAGGACTCTGTTATCCCCAGTTCAATGGATTGGTGGAAAGTGATATTAAAATAACAAAGTGCTACTAAAAATGACTGCAGAGTCAAACTCTGATCTATACTTAGCATTGTGAAATTACAGGATAGCGCCAATGAAATGTGGTTGGTCACCTGCAGACATTTTGTTTAACAGAAAACTGAGAATGAGAATATCTGTAAAGATAGAAACTGACATCAGAAGAACTGGGGATGTGCAGAAATTAGAGACAGATACAGCTAAACAACAAAAAACAACATGATTTAGAATCCTGGGAGTTAGCACTTCATGATCAGAATGCAGTGTGCATCTCAGATGGAAATCAGTGGTCACAAACAGCAGTGGTTTCACATGAGGTTGCCCCAGTGTCTTACAAGATTGTCATTCCAGATGGACATGTACGGAGGAAGAATAGGCAACGCCTTCTCCAGCTTCCTGAAAGGAGAGAAATAAGGGGCACTGAGTTTGCCCCTTTGCCTGAGAAGGCCTCAGTTAGGCAACAACCACAACAGTTCAAAACAACCACGCCTCAGGACATGACAGCGCCAGAACAAATGGACTTATGCACTCCTGACAACAGTAATACCAATATTTCAAGGGAAACCTGGAAGTCCAAGCAACAGCGCAAGGCACATCAGAGGTTAATCCAACATTGGTAGTACATTTAGTTAGGGATTATTTACAGTACCCACTGGATCGGCAGGCAGCGATCGATCCAGCAGGGGTTGATTTATTGCATCTAGTCTGGTATAGACCCGATAAATCGACCACCAAGCGCTCTCCCGTCGACTCCAGTACTCCACCAGAAGCGCAAGCGGAGTCAGCGGGAGAGCATCAGCTGTCAACTTACTGCAGTGATGTGATATGATGAAATCATCTGTTACACACACACTCCAGAAATATTTATTGAACACTTCTGCCTGATTATTGATAATTCTACCATTATGCATAGACACTATTACAAACAAAAAATCTACATTAAACAAATAAAAATATTGCATAATGAAATGTCAAAAAATGGCAGAATTAAGACTGGCCTTAGTTGCACCTCACATAGGAAGTCTGTGGTACTGCCAGGAATAGAACTTACCTTTCCTGGGGCCCAGTCCAGTGCCCTAAGGAACATCCATTCTCCTCTTAGTGCCCTCTACTTCATTTGCTGTCCATGCTGTGCACTGAAAGAGATAGTGGTCCCTGTAGAATCAATAGGATGTGATCATGTAATCACAATACATCTCCACAAGATTATTAACAAATATTTGTATTAACAAATTAATATTGCATGGACAACTTTAATTCTAGCATTTCATAACTTTTGAGTGCCTGACTTTGCAACATTAACATTCTTTTATGAATGACTTTTTTCTAGTCATCTCCTATGTATTTTTAAAAGAAAACTGATCAAACAAATTCTATAATATGGAACTATGGAACTAGAGGTGGATGTGAAACACATTTCACCAGTATTTGCTACACAGCAGTAGTTGGCTGAGAATCAGGATTCTTGATGTCTATTCTGGGTTCTCTATGGGAATCTGGTCTAGTGGTTACAAAGAGAAGCCAAGTACATAGAAACTTGGCACATTCATTCTGAAAGGCAGTGTGGCTGTAGATGAAACTTCCATCTGCTATATTAGAGAGGGTTCTATTCCCATCTCAATCAGATGTGACTTTGTACACCTTGGGGAATAATACTTAACTCTCTCATAAATTAGGGATATGAGGTCTTGCTCAATAAGGGCTGTCGAGTGCACAGAATTATTAATATCAGTCAGTGGAAGAGCTGGTCTCCTTGTGCCACCCAGCATAGCACTCGTTCCTCTAGGCCAAAAGAGTGGTAGCTGCTGTTGTTTCCCTGTTCATTCTGGAGCTAAAGCTCCACGAGGCATGTTCAGTGCAAATGATGGATCAGTGAGGCCTGGGAGTATGTTCAAGGCAGATAGAAGGTAAGAGGGGCCACAGGCATGCTCAGTGCAGGTGGAATATTCAGAGAGTTTAGCAGCAAACCTCTGAGGGTGGGAGTGAACCTCTCAGGCCAGGACAACTTGGGGTAGCAGGGCATAACTAGTGCTCTAAAAATAGATGTACAAACAGTGCTTTGAAGTTGCACCATCCAGATAACTAGGCTTCGGAGCCAGAGCTCCAGCCTGAACCACAACTTCAAAGCACTGTCTTGTACAGCTATTTTTAGAGCACTAGCGCAAGCCCAGCTAGCCCAAGTCTGTTGACCCAGGTTGGGAGACTCACTCTAAAATGCTGTGTAGAAATACCCTCAGAGGCTCTACTGAGCATGTGAAAGAGGTGATTTTCAGGGACTTATAACTTAGCCAAATCTGAGTTATTATCCTGGGTCCATAAAAGATACTTCTCTGATCCCAGTACCATTCCTGCTAAATGTCAAGTCCCTGCTCCAAACAATGGAGTGCTAGAGCTCTTATAAGACACTGTTGCAAAATATTTTTACCATTAGTTAAACCACCTATTTTTCCATAGGTAGCAGTTTTTGCTGATACTTTCCTAAAAAAAAGGCAGAAATCAAGCATGGAAGTTTTCAGCCAAAACAAGTTACAGTTTAGCAAAGATACAGGTAACTGTAAACACTGACTTACAAGGAAAGTGTTAGGCAACTTGAAATACAGGCATCGGCGCTACTAGTTCCACCTATAATACATGAAAGGTGGCAGTTGTTTAGTGCATCACAGCAACACTCCACAGTTTAGGAAAATGTGTAAAGAAGAATGCCAGGTATGATTGCAGAGTATTTAAGTAGACAAATGTTATTTTCAAATTGTAATCTGACAAGGACATTAAGGTTAACACACTACTCTTGCAAAATGTCTCATGGGACTTTTAATGACCACAAATGATTGAGAAGTGAAACCGAGGCATTGACCAAATAAAAGACAGCACTTCCAATGCTACCGAGCTCTCCGGCACCCTATGGGGACATTGGTTCACAACAAGAAGGAAAAATGCCACCTACTGAATCAATTTTCTACCCTATCTAGATTTTATCTCTCTTATCCAAGTACAAACCAGGTCCAATCCTACTTAATTTATGAGATCACAACTTCAAGTAGAATGGCTATAGCCAAGAAAAAGAATGTTATGATCTCATCTTCTGGGAAGAGAATTAGCTTTTTTAATAAACTAAAAACCCCACAACAACTTTGATGTAGCTATTCTAAGGGTATTTCTCTCTCACACACAAACACAACCCTATGAAATTTCAAAGGAGAATCAGATAACTGATGTAAATATTCAGAGGAATCACAGACCCCATCCGTGTTGGAAGCAATAACTGGTGACTGTACTCTACTTCAATTCGTTTTGCAGGAAACAAACATGGAGTGGGCTCACATCATTTAGATTTTCCATACTGAGCGTTTGGTGGTTGCAGAGCTAATACAGTATCATGTTTAGATTACCCTATGCCAAAAGAGAATGATAGCAAAAAATATCCTTTTGCATTTTCTATTTCACAAATTCAAACTCAATTGCTTCAATGAAAAATTCCTGCAAACTCCCCCCACCCCTCCCAGAGTTTCATTGTGTTTCCATGGCAACCTGGTTGCTAAGGTTGGACCCTGTGAATACATCAGAGTACTGTGTAGAGCTTTGTAAGTTGATCCTGTGGAAGGCCAGGTTGGTGGAAATGTTGTTATTTAAGGGCCAGCTTCTGATCTCAATCACACCAGTGTAATTTGAAATACCTCCACTGACTTCAGTGGAGTTACTCAAATTTTAAACCAGTCTAACTGAGATCAGAAGTTGGCCCTAAATTAATATCGCTCTCCTTCCTATACAGAGTGTTTCCTAAAAAACGTTAGTATTTTACATGATAATGCTCTTGTTGCAAGATATTGAAATACTTTTACTCTTAAGACAAGTAATTCTGTGAGATGACTTATGAAAATTGGTAAGCCAATTAAAGCTGTAACTCATTGTTCTCCACTAGTGGATCCTCTCTTATTGTCCTGTTGTTAAAAGCCATTATTATGTAAAAAGGTAATAGTAGAGCTGGGCCAGAACTAGCTCTAAATCTGTATTGTGTGGCACAGGCCCATCTCTGATAAAGAATTAATTTCTTTTCTTAACTCTTACATGTTCCATCACAAACCATTGAGGGGAGAAAAAAGAAACAATATAGGGAGACTTTATTTTCAAAAATCAAACCACAAGATGCAACATATTTTCCTCAGTCTTCTTCCATCCCTCAAAACTCCTCAATGGAGTCTCTCCCTCCTTCCCCCAGTCCCAATCCCATTAGAGGATATTTCCCCCCCCTACCTTCCCCATAGGTCCTACTCCTGTTCCATTACTGGTCTTAAATCTCTATTAGTTTTTTTATTCTTGAGTTCTGACCTTTATACTGTGTCTTCCTGTTTTTATGAGTTTTCAGATTCTCTTCTTTTCTTTTCCAAGTGCAGGCCCATTCAAGATTCCATAGACTTCAGGAAGTCTCCTGCTCCAGGCTCCAAATTGACATCTAAGACTAGACAGGAGCTCTGTTGGTTGCCACACAGATTATCGAGTCTCTCCTCCCACCTTGCCTACCATTATCCCCATAAACTTAAAGTCATGAAGGTCACAGTCTGTGCTGCAACCTACAACCTCATAATGACCCCATATTCTGTGTCCTGCTCTTAAATAGCCTCTCACCCTGCTGGAAATTGTAGCTCCATGTGGGCAGATATGTATTCATGTGCTAACTATCAGCCGCTGTCACAGTCATCAAAGAGATAGGACATGTACTGCCCACACTGCCAGACTTGCATTGAAATTTAGAAGCCAAAAAGATACAAGATGCGACTGAGACAAAACATTAGATTTTTGTAAAATTCTGCCTCGGAGCTAAGACATGTCCCTGAAACCACGCCACTTCCAGAAACCCAGGGCAGAGGCTTACTCTGCTCCAATATGACCATTTTGGTGTAAAACAATTTGAGAAGTCCTACATTTAGAAAAATTAGCTTAGTGAGAAAAGCAACTATTAGATGATTATATTTGCAGTCTGGTTATTGTTGATTAAGTGTAGTGACAAAAATAACTCTCTGGTAGTCAAGTCCACACCATTCAATTCCTTTTTATATATTAAATATGTTAAATAATTCAGTAATTCCCTTTTCTGCTTCATTGCTCTATGCCTGTTTACTTTCTTTATCCTCTGTGCTTATAGCCTGTTTTTGTTTGAAAAGTAGTTTGACATATTTACAAAAACTAGTCCAGTTCTATTCGCTATTGTTTTTAAAACAGGGGGTGAAATCCTGGCTCCACTGAAGTCAATGGGAGTTTTGCCATTTACTTCAATGGGGCCAGGATTTCACCCTGGGTCTTTTTACACCAACCAATATTAGTGCTGTAATAATGTAACAACTACAGAAATTTTAAATGCTTCTGAATTTGCATTCAGAGACAAGTTTTGGAGCTTTCACAGGTACTCTGAGTACCTTTCCCAGACCTGAAGAGCTCTGTGTAAGCTCAAAAGCTCATCTCTCTCACCAACAGAAGTTGGTACCATAAAAGATATTACCTCACTCACCTTGTCTTTCTAATATCCTGGGACCATCACAGCTACAACACCACTTTTATGGAATTCTGAAAATACTCCACAATATGAAAATATTAACAGTGCACATTTACAATGTAGTAGAGATACTCTGCCTGGTGTATGCCTAGCCAGTGTGAAACTATGGGGGTTGGCTGAGGGATCATGAGAGAGACTGGGGCTGACACTCCTTTAAGTTGGAAGGACAGATAGTGAGCAGGAGGAATCTGCTGTGCTACAAGGGAATGTTTGTGCCAAGGAAGGAAGAGGTGCTCAAAGCTCCTAAGTGGATCTGTAAGCAAGGAACAGGTAGGGATCATAGAAGAAGTGAGAGCATGAGTGAACTGGGATGGAGAAGGGGAGGCTTAGAGCAGTGGTCCCCAACCTTTCTGTTGCAATAGCATATTCATGTTTCCAGAAGAGTGTGGCGGGTGCCAAACGACCAGCCACCAAAATGCCACCGAGAAGTAGCGTCATCGAGAAGCGTCGCTGCCGAAATGCCGCCGAGAAGCAGAGGCATTTCGGCGGCAACACTTCTTGGCGTTGCCGCTTCTCAGAGGTATTTCGGCGGCTGGTTGTCCGGCGGAAGCGCTCCCTTGTCAGCAGGCGGGCGCACATAAATGCCCTGCGGGCCCCATGGCACCCATGGGCACCACGTTGGGGACCACTGGCTTAGAGTGTAGAAAAAAAAACCACCATGCAGAGCTAAGACTCCCAGGAGGGAAGTACCATTCCAGTGTAGTGTGAGCCGTGTAGGAGCTTCACACGATTGCAGCGATTTCTTCTCCTTCCCAGAACCTAGACTGCATGGGAATAGAGATCCCCCCCAGGGTAGGAGCTGTGTAGAAGGGGAAAGCAATAGTCATGAGGAGATCTTATACTGTGCAGAAGCGAAAACAGCATTAACTCTTACAGCCCAGGGCTACACTAGGGGAGGGGGTCGATCTACGATACGCAACTTCAGCTACGTGAATAGCGTAGCTGAAGTCGGCATATCGTAATCGACTTACCTGGCCATGAGGACGGCGGTGAGTCGATCGCTGCCGCTCCCCCGTCGACTCCGCTTCCACCTTTTGATGAGGTGGATTTCCGGAGCCGACGGGGAGCGCGATCGGGGATCGATTAATCGCGTCTTAACGAGACACGAAAAATTGATCCCCGATAGATCGATTGCTACCCGCCGACAAGCCCACAGTGTTCCTTCTGGTGCTGCTACCGAGCGGCCAATGGCAGCGCAGCTCTTGGACAGGAGGAGGTAATTCACCAGAGTAACAAGTGCTTTCTCTGTCTGATGCCCTCTCCAAAAGCCTGACTGAGAAAGATCCAGAATACATTAATTAACAAAATGTCAGTATGGAGATACAAGAGCCTGTCTCCTGCCTGTATAATCAACATGATTGCTCACATTTTAATACCTGTAAATAGGCTGAGTCCCTATCTATCCTCAACAGACCACCTGGACCCTGATTTAGCATCTAAAACGCCCCTTCTAACCTCCTTTTTTTCAAAAGGTTTAGCTTTATTGGTAACTATATGTTTAGTCTGATTTTTAATATTCTAATGTCCATCATTCTCATTTCATCAGAAAGTTCTGATAATGCACCCTTTGGATTTATGAAATTATGTCTTTTCATTCCTACTCTAAATTTCTCTTAGTCCTGGTCTACACCACGAGATTAGGTCGAATTTAGCAGCGTTAGGTCGATTTAACCCTGCACCCGTCCACACAACAAAGCCTGTTTTGTCGACTTATAGTGCTCTTAAAACCGATTTCTGTACTCCTCCCTGGCGAGGGGTTTAGCACTAAAAATCGACCTCGCTCGGTCAAATTTGGGGTAGGCAATTTGATGGTATTGGCCTCCGGGAGCTATCCCAGGGTGCTCCATTGTGACCGCTCTGGACAGCACTCTCAACTCAGATGTACTGGCCAGGTAGATAGGAAAAGCCCTGGGAACTTTTGAATTTGATTTCCTGTTTGGCCAGCATGGCGAGCTAATCAGCACAGGTGACCATGCAGTCCCAGAATCGCAAAAGAGCTCCAGCGTGGACCAAATGGGAGGTACTGGATCTGATCGCTGTATGGGGAGAAGAATCCATGCAGGCAGAACTCCGTTCCAAAAGATGAAATGCCAATATATATATGCCAAAATCTCCAAGGGCATGATGGACAGAGGCTACAACAAGGATGCACAACAGTGCTGTGTGAAAATTAAGGAGCTCAGGCAAGTCCAGAATCATAGTCCCCTCAGAATCTTAGAATGTAGAATGTTTCTACGCTCTCCTATCATCTCCATTGCTGAGGATATCACAGATTAGAAGACAAAAAAAAAAAAAAACGCACTCACGATGACGCTTTCCGAGCTCATGCAGTCCTCACGCACTGATAGGGCACGGCTTAATTCATGGAGGCATTCAGTGGCAGAGGCCAGGAAAGAATTAAGTGAGCGCGAAGAGCGGAGGCAGGACACGATGCTGAGGCTAACGGGGGAGCAAACGGACATGATGAAGCATCTGTTGGAGCTGCAGGAAAGCCAACAAGAGCACAGACCCCCGCTGCATCCACTGTATAACCGGCTACCCTCCTCCCCATGTCCCATAGCCTCCTCACCCAGACGCCCAAGAATGCGGGGGGCCGGGGGGGGAGGCTCCGGGCACTCCACTCCAGAGAATGGACCTAGCAACAGAAAGCTGTCATTCAAACAGTTTGATTTTTAGCGTGGCTACAATAAACAATGTGGCCTTGTCCTTCCCTCCTCCCCCACTCCACCTAGGCTACTTTGTCCGTTATCTCATTTTTTTTTAATTAATAAAGAAAGAATGCATGGTTTCAAAACAATAGTTACTTTATTTCGAAGGGGGGAGGGTGGTTGGCTTACAGGGAATTAAAATCAACAAAGGGGACGGGTTTGCATCAAGGAGAAACACACACAACCGTCACACCGTAGCCTGGCCAGTCATGAAACTGGTTTTCAAAGCCTCTCTGATGCGCAGCGCACCTAGCTGTGCTCTTCCAATCACCTCGGTGTCTGGCTGCTCAAAATCGGCCGCCAGGTGATTTGCCTCAACCTCCCACCCTGCCATAAACGTCTCCCCCTTACTCTCACAGGTATTATGGAGCACACCATTCTGCACTTGCTCAGCCTATAGTTGAACTGCTCCTTACTACTGTCCCGGCTTCATGAGCCATGGGAGCAAGGGGTAGGTGCGACCGCATGGGGCTGCCAGCTAGGAGAGCAGCCTGAGGCAGAAGCCTGCAGCTCGCAGGAGAGCAGAGTTGCAGCAGAAGCCATACACCATGCCCTGGAGGTTGCTAGGAGCCAGGCAAGGAGGACGTTCCCAGAACCCCCAGCCAAGCTACCTGTCCGATGAGGACAGCTACCAGTCCTACTGCACCATCTGCTGCATAGTTGCAGGAGAGCAGAGTTGCAGTGGAAGCGGTGGAGCCGTACACTGTGGACGAGGATGGCTAGCAGCCCTGCTGCAGTCTGCTGCAAAGGCATCCCGGAACTACAGCGGTGACGGTGAGCTGAGCAGGCTCCATGCTTGCCGTGGTATGGCGTCTGCACGGGTAGCCCAGGAAAAAAGGCACAAAATGATTGTCTGCTGTTGCTTTCATGGAGGGAGGGGCGACCGACGACATGTACCCAAAACCACCCGCGACAATGTTTTTGCCCCATCGAGCATTTGGAGCTTAACCCAGTATTCCAATGGGTGGTGGAGACTGCGGGAACTGTGGGATAGCTACCCACAGTGCACCACTCTGTAAATCGGTGCTAGCCACCATAGTGAGGATGCACTCCGCCAACTTAATGCGCTTAGTGTGGACACACACAATCGACTGTATAAAATCTCTTCCGAAAAATCGACTTCTATAAAATCGACCTAATTTCGTAGTGTAGACATACCCTTAGACTCAGTTAAATGTGCCTCAGTTACTCATTTCAGCCTGAATCCTTTATGGAAGGCAGCTTTATTTTTACTTTAAACAGCAGTGAAAATAACAATGCTAAAATGAGTATTTATCATGGTTGCTGTCAGATATAAAATGGTTGGGTGCACAAGACTGTGTAGTACATGCACAGAGACAGGACACTCAAATAACCTTGTGAATGTACATTGTGCATCATCACAATCATCTAATGGAAAGGAAACACATTAAAAGGGGCTAGTGCTGTGGTGTGTGGGTGGACTGGCAACATTTACAATCACCGTTCCTTCTACCTTTGCCAATAAAATTTTAGCTTATGTTTTAACATTTTCTGACCAAATTGTCTTTGTTTCAAAAGAAACGCAAAGAGTTTGGTACCCCAAGAATTATTTTACTATTATGGCAATGGTATTTGAAAAAAAAAAAAAAAAAAAAGGTGCAGATTGTATTTAACTGTTTTCATCCTACAAAGTCACAAAAATAGAAAACAGTGCTGTCATCTTCCCTTTCATGGATAAAAGAGGACATTCCATAAACTTATAAAAACACAGAAGACTTACTTTCTCCCTCTGCTGTGTAAAAGGAGGAAGAAAGCATAGGGAGTGGGTGTGTCGACACTGCAACTGGGAGGTGAGATTCCCAGCACAGGTAGACAGATTTGTGCTAATTCAACTCAAACTAGAGTGCTAAGTCTTAGGGCTTGTCTACATTACCCACTGGATCAACAGGCAGCGATCGATTCAGCGGGGGTCGCTTTATCGTGTCTAGTCTAGATGTGATAAATCAGCCGCCAAGCGCTCTCCCGTCAACTACGGTACTCCACCAGAGCAAGAGGTGCAGGCGGAGTCAATGGGGGAGCATCAGCCGTCGACTTTCCACAGTGAAGACACTGTGGTAAGTAGATCTAAGTACGTCGACTTCAGCTACGTTATTCACGTAGCTGAAGTTGCGTAACTTAGCTCGACCCCCTCCCCCAGTGTAGACCAGGCCTTAGTATGGATGTTGCAGCACTGGTGGTGGATGGGGATCCAGGCAGCTAACTACACCATGTAAGCTACAGAGTAGGTTAACTCCCTCTAGCCTGCAAGGAGCAAAGGCCAGCTAAAATGCCACCCTGAACATACCTTAAGAGAAAAGTGGTCTGTTGGTTAAAGGTGTATTAGTATTATCAATTATTTGTATTACTGTAGTGCCTAGGAGCCCTAGTCATGGATCAAGGCCCCATTGTGCTATACTCTGTACAAAGAAAACAAAAAGACTGCTACTGCCCTAAGGAGCTTATAATCCAAGTGCAGTAACTCCTCACTTAAAGTCATCCCGTCAACAACTTAATGTGGTTTCCTTGTTATGTTGCTGATCAATAAGAGAACATGCTCGTTTAAAGTTGTGCAATGTTCCCCTATAATGTCGTTTGGCAGCTGCCTGCTTTGTTCACTGCTTGCAGGAAGAGCAGCCCGTTGGAGTTAGCTGTTGGGGGCTTGGAACCAGGGTGGACCAGCAGTCCCCTATCAGCTCCCCGCTCCCCTAAGTTCCCTGTGCAGCAGCTGCCCAGAAGGCTATCAATTTCCAGCAGTTCAGTTGTCCCTCCCCACACTGCCATGTGCTGCTCCTGCCCTCTGCCTTCGAGTTGCTCCCGGGAGCCTCCTGCTCCTGCACCTCACTTACCCCATCTCCATGGGTGGGGTGGAATGACACAACAGGGCTCAGGACGGAGGGAGCTTCCTGGGAGAAGCTGCTGTCTCAACTTGCTGATCTACTTAACAAGGCAGTGTACTTAAGAGTGGGGTCAGCGTACTTAAAGGGGCAATGTGCATCTCTCTCTCTCACACAGGGTGTGTGTCTCTGTCTGCCATGCTGTCTCCCCTCCCTCCATTCGTGCTGCCTTGTAGAGTGTGAGGCTACATTAACAACAATGGGTTAACCCTTGAGGGCTCAGCCAAAAGCTAGTTCATCATTTAGCAGTAAGGCATTCCCTGGGAAATATCCCTCTTCCACCCTCTGACTTCATCACCTCAACCAAGCTTCACAGTCATCATTGCTGTGTACAGTATTAAATTGTTTGTTTAAAACTCATACTGTGTGTATATAATATAGTCTTTTGTCTGGTGAAATTTTTTCCTGGAACCTAATACACCCCCCCCCCCATTTACATTAATTCTTATGGGAAAATTGGATTCGCTTAACATCGTTTCGCTTAAAGTTGCATTTTTCAGGAACATAACTACAATGTTAAGCGAGGAGTTACTGTATAAAGAGACAGCTGGATACAGACAGGTTGTTTCCTTGTATTCCCCCATCAATGAGACAATACTGGTCAACATGACAGGCAGTGGTCTTAGCACAGCAATAGCCTAATTGTGGTCAAGTATTTTGTAGGTATTATGGCAAAAGAGCATTCTGAGGAAGGATCTGAAGATAGATAATGAGTTAATTTTGCAAATGTTTCCTGAGAGCTCCTTCCAAGCGTGAGGGGTAACATTGGAGGAAGCACAAAGGTGCTTGTTTGAAAATTTAACAAGTGGGTGATGGAGGCTGGTATTGTGGGCCAATCAGAGGCAGGTCAGCAAATAAGTAGAGCGGGGTTAGGTTTTGAAGGGCCTCAAAACTGAAGATAAGTAGCTTATGTTTGGTGTGATAGAGGAGGGGGAGCCCAAAGAGGGACTCAGACTGAGTGGATGACAGGTTGAGCTGTGTGAATGGATAGGAAAGGCCATGTCTTAGAGATGTTATGCAGAAAGAATCTAAAATATTTAGATGTAGCCTGGATGCAAGCACCTAGAGAGGTCTGAGTCAAAGATGACACCAAGGTTATAGACCTGAATCACAGGCAGAACGGTGGTGTTGTCCACGGTGACCGAGAAAGTAGGGAAGAGCTTGGGGAGAAACAGTTCTGTTTTATCCGTTTGTTACCTAAATAAACACTTTAGTTTATGAGCACCCTCAACTCCTACTGTCTTAAATTCAAAAATAACCCATGTACTAAGGAAAGGCATGCCCTTTTTGCATACCTCCACAGACTCCTCCAAACAAACAAACTGCTTGTTTCACTTTCAAGGACCTCCACAATCTATCCCCACCCAACCTATCCTCTATCATTCGCTCTCAAGCTGTTGACTCCCCACTCCAATCGGCCCATAATGCCAGCCTGCACCAACTACTTGTTACGTTTTCAAACAAGCTTCTTCATGCTTTCTCCCATGCTGCCCCTCACACTTAGGAGGAGCTCCCAGTAAATGTCTGCAAAGCTACCTCATTATGCAGCTTCTAATCCCTCCTCAAACTCTTTGCCATGTTGCTTACAAAAACTTGACAATGGTTAGGCTGCTGGTGTGTTGTGGCCACTGCCTATCACCAATAATGTCACATGTTTTTTGTTGTCTCTTGTCTTGGACTGCACGCTCCTCAGGGCAGGGACCATCTTCTGTTCCCTATTTTTATAGTGCCTAGCACAATAGGCTAGTCCTGGTCCATGACTAGGATTCCTAGGCACCACTGTAATACAAATAATAAATAACAAATTTTTTTTTACCAAAAGTAGTCCAGCCCTACTGTCATGTTAATAGTTTTACTAAAGTAATTACCCAATAAAAGAATATTGTTTAAACAGTTGCTCAGTTCCTTAATGTGACCTGCACTTAATGAATGGTCTTGCAATAACATTCAGCCTCCTTCTCTGATCCTTTTTTATGCAGAAAATAATTATTCTTCCTAGTGTCTTAGCCACCATGCCCTCCTCTTGCATTTTTGCTTCGATGACTGTTCTCTTACATTACCATCTTTCTTCCTTCCTCCTGTGCTTCCATTTTTTATAAAGATGTTTCTTTTCTATTATTGTGGGTGGTCCTAACTCTACCACAAAACTCACAGCCATGGAGGTACCCAGCTGAAATACATGATAGGGGAGAAGTGATAGATGTGGTACATCTTGACTTAAGTAAGGCTTTTGATATTGTCTCGCGTGACCTTCTCATAAACAAACTAGGGAAATACAGCCTAGATAGAGTTACTACAAGGTGGGTGCATCACTGGTTCAAAAACCGTTCCCAGAGAGTAGTTATCAGTGGTTCACAGTCAAGCTGGAAGGGCTTATCAAGTGGGGTCCTGCAGGGATCAGACATGGATCCACTTCTGTTCAATGTCTTCATCAATGATTTAGATAATGGCATAGAGAGTACACTTATAAAGCTTGCGCATGATACCAAGTTGGGAGGGGTTGCAAGTGCTTAGGAGGATAGGACTAAAATTTAAAATGAGCTGGACGAACTGGAGAAATGGTCTGAAGTAAATAGGATGAACTTCAATAAGGACAAATGCAAAGTACTCCACTTGGGAAGGAACAATCAGTTGCACACATACAAAATGGGAAATGACTGCCTAGGAAGGGGTACTGCAGAAGGGATCTGGGGGTCATAGTGAATCATAAGCTAAATATGAGTCAATAGTATAACACTGTTGCAAAAACAGCAAACATCCTTCTGGGATGTATTAGTAGGAGTGTTGTAAGCAACACACGAGAAGTAATTCTTCTGCTCTACTCTGCACTGTTTAGGCTTCAACTGCAGTATTGTGTTATTGTGTCCAGTTCTGGATGTCACATTTCATGAAAGATGTGGACAAATTGGAGAAAGTCGAGAGAAGAGCAACAAAAATGATTAAAGGTCTAGAAAACATGACCTATGAGGCCTATGAAAAAATTGGGTTTAGTCTGGAGAAGAAGAGACTGAGAGGGGACATGACAATAGTTTTCAAGTACATGAAAGGTTGTTACAAGGAGGGGGGAGAAAAATAGTTCCCTTAACCTCTGAGGATAGGACAAGAAGCAATGGGCTTAAATTGCAGCAAAGGAGGGTTAGGTTGGACATTAGGAAAAACTTCTTAACTGTCACGATAGTTAAGCACTGGAATAAATTGCCTGGAGTGGTTATGGAATCGCCATCATTGGAGATTTTTAAAAGCAGGTTAGACAAACACCTGTCAGGTGTTTAGATGACCTCTCAAGGTCCCTTCCAGTCCTATGATTCTATGACTGTTGTTACAATACATCAGCAACATGACCAGTAGTGTTAAAAATGAGCTGTGTTGTCATGGAGTTGCAATGTGGTGACACCACATCGTGACATCAAATAGTATTCAGATTTAAGGGTTTAAACTGCATTAAGTTGTGATACAATGTTGGGGCCTCAAACCTCATTCCTTTGCTCTAAAATCTTAACATTGCTAATAGTCTTATAAAATATGGCCACCTTTTAAAAAAAAATTTTTTTTACCCCCACTTGTCTTCTTGAAAGGTGGGATAAGTCTGCTATAAGTGCTAAACAGATTTGACTTGAATATACCTCACCATCTCTCTAAATCTTTATCCTATTGTTTTTCAAATTGTTATTCCAGTTAAGGGGGTGAGGTAGAGGCTGCAGCTGTGTCATGTTTCCAGCTGTCATTTTGAATTGACGAACAAGGTTGGCGGGGAAGAGGGCATGCATTTGCTGGGCAGGACAGAAGAGGGCAGGGCAAGTAAAACAGATAAACGGGCATATACCTTACAGGTCATAGGCAGTAGCGCAGCCAGGTCCGGAGCACAGGGGGAGCGGCGCTATAAAAAGGCGCCTTCCCCTGTAGTCACCCGGCGGCGCTCCGGGTCTTTGGTGGCACTGAGGCGGCAGGTCCTCACTCACTCCGGGTCTTCGGTGGTACCCGCCGTCGAAATGCCGCCGAAGACCCGGAGCGCCGCCGGGTGAGTGCAAGAAGTGGCGCTTAAAAAGAAGCGGTGCATTTTTGCTAAAAAAAGACGCCGCTTCCTTTTTAAGGCGCTGCTTCTGCTCACAGGGGGAGCGGCTGCTCCCCCTGGCTACGCTACTGGTCATAGGTCTAAAAATGGTCAGATGTGGGGGGTTTAGCATGAGACAGAGGCCAATTGCCCAGCCAGAGCAACTGCCATTTTAGAAACATGTATGGTTGTGCCAAATGGACAGTCTGGGATGAGGGAGGGAGGGAGGAAGGTGGGGGCCTAGGAGTCCGAAAAGCTCCTAGCTCACATCCACCTAAAATGGCTGCAGACATGGGGCACCCAGAACGGAAGCTAGCATGGCAGCATAGCACAATAATAATAATAAAGGGTAAAGACAGATACTTACATGTCAAGGTTCCCTCCATAGGAGGTGCCTCCTCAATCCCAACTTCGGTTGCTGCGGGGCAGGGATTGGGCTTGCCTTCTACCTGCCTGGCCACAGGGTCCTGAGTCCTGACAAGATCCTGGCTTTCCAGGGAGATCTTTTCCCTGGCCTCTTTGTGCTCAGCTTCTGAGGAGTCTTGCTGCTCATGGAGGTGCAGAAAGAGAGAAGGCAGCAGGCTCTCTGCTAGATTGAAGAGCCCATTATTAAATACTTATTTCCCATGTATGTACTTACAGACTGTCATCAACTCACTCCTTAATCTTCTCTTTGATAAGATAAATAGTTTGAGCTCCTTGAGTCTATGCCTATAAGGTCTGTTTTCTAATGCTTTACTCAATTTCATGGTTCTTCTCTGAACCTTCTCCAATTTATCAACATCCTTTTTGAATTGTGGGCACCAGAAATGAACACAAATATTCCAGCAGCAGTTGCACCAATGCAAAATACAGAGATAAAATAACCTCTCTACTCCTCCTTGAGATTCCCCTGTTTATGCATTCCAGGATCACATTAGCTCTTATAGACTCAGCGCCACACTGGGAGTTCATGTTCAGCTGATTAAATACCACAATCCCCAAATCTTTTTCAGAGTCACCGCTTCCCAGGATAGAGTCCCCCATCCTGTAAGTATGGCTGACATTCTTTGTGCCTAGATGTACACTTTTACATTTAGCTGTATTAAAATGCATATAGTTCACTTGTGTCCAGATTACCAAGCAATCCAGATAACTCTAATCAGTGCCTGTACTCAGAGAACAAACAGCCAATTTCCCCACAGAAGACAGACCAAATGCACCATTCACCGAGTCCTGCTACGTCCAAGCACAAGGTCTGCACTATATTGAATTGTGACATGTGTACACAAGCATTTTCCAACCAGATTCACTCCACTTAATCTAGTTTAAACCACCCGTGTGCATAAGTCTTTAGTGTGCACTCTGTGTTCCCAAAGTTCCACATATTAAAGTTCTTACCAACCATTTCTGACTGGTAGTCAAAAATCCACAGCACTATACTAAGATTACTGTTATCTGGTATTCAGACCCCAAGATTCCTTAGTGTTTTGGCAAAACCCAGTCAGTAATCCCGTTGCACTTCTGTTACTGCTGGCAAACTGACTACCACGAAGAGAAAGTTCTCTAATAACAAAATATGATTAATATTATATAGTCAACGGTTTAGTATTGGGATTAAAAACCTAATCTTAATACTCTCAGTGTGCAGATCCCAAGGCCAGATGGGAGTATTGTGATAATCTATCTGATCTTCTGCATAACGCAAGACTTCCCCAAAGTAATTCCTGCTTGAACTAGAGCATCTCTTTTAGGAAAAAAACAAAAACAAAAACAAAAACAAAAAACACCCCACCCAACCTTGGTTTAAAAATTGCCAGTAATGGAGAATTTACCACAGCCCTTGGTAAATTTTCCAGTGGTTAGTTCCCCAATAAATTGTTACGTTCTTATTGTTTATATGTATACCTTACCTAAAATATCACTTCAGAATAGGACCTGAATCATATTCGCAGCATTTTAATATGAAAATCTTTTGTTGATATTTGGCGCAGAATGATGTATATCTAGTGATGAGGTGGCCAACCGGAGCCTGAGAAGGAGCCAGAATTTACCAATGTACATTGCAAAAGAGCCACGGTAATATGTCAGCAGTCCCCCATTAGCTCCCCACCCCCGGTTCCCAGCGCCTCCCACCCATCGGCTGCCCCGCCGATCAGTGCCTCCTCCTCCCTCCCTGAACCTCCTGATCAGCTGTTTCATGGCATGCAGGAGGCTCGGGGGGGGGGGGGAGGAGCGAGGGCACGGCCGGCTCAGAGGAGGGGGCTGTAAGGAGTGGAGTGGGGGCAGGGCCTGTGGCAAAGCCAGGGGTTGAGGAGTGAACATCCCTCCCCTCCCCGCGTAGCATATTGGAAAGTTGGCGCCTGTAGCTCCAGCCTTGGAGTTGGTGCCTAAACAAGGAGACACATATTAACTTCTGAAGAGCCGCATGTGGCTCCGGAGCCACAGGTTGGCCACCCCTGAGTGATTCATACAATTGCATCAGAAGAATGATGATACGATGTTAACAGAACTTGGACAAAATCTAAAAGTAAAAAAGGATACTAGGCTGCATGTGTGTTTTGGATGTGTGCTATTTTACTGTGCTACTGTTATTTTCTGATTACTGTATATCAAGACATTTAATGTACCAGTAATACTTATGATTTTTATATGCAAACATGGAAGCCTTATCTAAAGAATGAACGGAAATTTTTCAGAAAGTATCATAGGTTTTTTTCTCCAATAGTGCCTATTATTGCTAAAGAACTAGCTGTGGCGGTGTATTCTAATATTGGCATTTTAGGGGACTGGTTTTTAAAATGCAGTCATATAACAAATCCTTGTAGTAAACAAAATGTTAGTATTTAAGACCATGTTATTTACTGTTGGTTTAATGGTTCTCTCACTCAAAACAACTATACATACAAAGTATATTGCCAGTTTATTTCTAAGAGCTTTTCCTTTTAAGCTATGTTGATTAACTGACTATTATACATATAGCTTGATAGAAGATGTGATCTGATCTCAGATTACTAGGAACTGAATAGCAAAATTAGTGAACATTTTCTTCTGTAATCCAGTTTATTTTCTCATTAATATATAGTACTGTGTGACAGCCAATTGTGTATATATTTTGACTAGTAAATATAACCCTGCTTTCCCCATTACTTCCTTAAAATACATATTCACTGCAGAATGCCCATATCAGTGTTTAGAGCATATTAAACTCTTAATTCTTTAAAGTCTACACATTAAAATTAGCAATATTATTAAATCAGTTTTAATTTCATCAAAGGCAGCCTGGTAGACATACAAATAACTAGCATTTAAAGCCTGCCTTGTTTTTCATTTTAATTAGGAATCATGTCACTTCAAAACTAACATTTGATTCCATGAGACATTTGAGTCTGCTTGATATGGAAATGAAAGTCGGTGCTTGTAGGGTTAATCTGCTGAGTCGTGACTACTTGTAACTGTCAAATTCTCTCCAAGGATAAATAATTAAAGCTTCAGAAAGAATAAGCACACAGGAAGCAGTGGAGATTGGATGTACGTAGGTGTTGAGGGCATTCATTTTTACCCAATCGCTGAATAAAGAGCGCATTATTCATGCAATGTTGTTCATTCACTGCTACGTGACCTGCACCACAATGGGAGACTGCAGCATCCAGTGCTGAACTGAACTGCATTAGAGACAAGAAGGAGAAAACTGTAACTGTACTAGTATAATATTTCAAACACAAGAACAAAATGCTGCCCTGTAGGTGTATACATAGCCTGTGGTTAATGTTATACTGAGATGAGTTACAGTTCTGATGACTAACATTGAAGCAGCTCATAAAAAGATATGTATATTCTTTGTCATAGTTTTTCTTCATACTCTACAATATGACTAGCAAATATTAGCCTTAAAGTGAAATCTCTTCCTCTTTTTTAACCTGTCTCTTAAATTTGTGATTAAATAGTCTCTTCCAGACTTTTAAAACCCCAGCCTAATAGATGGATGCTGATCACCTATTCCACAATTCACACAGAAACGAAGAGAAAATATTATCTAAGAGCATCTTATATTGCGAAATATAAAACCTGTAGCAAGGCACGTTAGCACTACAGCTTTAAAAAACCGCTGTTGAGTCTTTTTAAAAGCTGAAAGTCTTCCTGTCCTTTAAATAGTTCCTTTTTTCTCCATGGTATATACACCACGTTTACTCATTCCAATATCCATCTTTGACATGATACATCATATCCCTTGTTAACGCTTCTCATTGTATGTCTTTCCAGATATAATTGTTGCTTGCTTACATATTTCTAAAACCAAAGTAAAAAAATGAAATACCCCTCCCACCCTTAACATGACTAAATCAGCCAATACAAATTTTAAAAAGCCATAATATAGGACCAAAAGTCAAGGAAAAATATCATTAAGCTAGGCTTTGACATACCCAGAGGCAAAAGCACCACTCAGAGATTATACCTTTTTTTCCTAACTATGCAGTTTTAGATACCGGGATCAATTGCATCCAGCTTCATCATCTTTGGTAGTATATGTAATAGATTTAGATATTATATCCCAAGTCTGGACAGACCATGCAATGGTTGCAACCCTATTTAAAAATCAATAATGATGATCCTGTAGAAACGACTTGGAGGCTGAATAACTCTAATGAAAGATTCAGTTATTTTCAATGCTGTAAAAAACAGAAACTCAGTTCTATTTTGATACTAATGATAAAGGTCAGACATCTAAAAACATTGTCCAAGTTGCATAGAAAACAGAAATAAGAGGAAGATTAGTTAATTTAGCATCCCAGAGGGGGGAAAAAAGGGAAGCAGAAAAAGCAAAAAACACAAGAAATTGAATAAGTGCAACCTTTGTACACAAGAACTGGGTCGAGAAGTATATTAAACACCTCTCCCCTTCCTCAGAGGGATAACTAAATGCCATTCTTATAGATAAAACTAAAGAGCCTCTCAGCTGGCTGAAACAGAGTATTATGAGTGATGGAATAAAGCTCGTAAATTCCTCACCTACAGAAAAGAAAAGGAAAAAACTCTAATACAAACAAGCAAACAAGCAAACAAAAAAAGGAAAATGTAAGACCAGAAAGATTGTTGAAGAATTCAGGAGGTTTTATACAAATCTTTATAACTTCAACTATAAAGAGCCTATGGGAAAAATTAAGGAATATAATATGAATGAAGATAACATCCCAGGGTTAATTCAGAAACAACTGATTGACTTAGAAAGACAAATAGAAGAAGAGGAGGTTATAGAGGTGAATAAATCAATGTCAACACAAAATTTTTTAGGATCAGATGTGTCCTAAGTAGAGCTTTATAAAATGATATCAGATATCACTGCAGGTAAATTAACTACTCTACGTAATGATTTGTAGAGAATAAGGAGGTTCCATATACACTAAAAGAGGTAGATATAGTAATAATACCAATGCTACAAAAAGACAAGCTTCAATCTCGCTTCTTAATGTAGACATGAAAATATTTTCAAAGCCTCTTGCCAGATTCTTGCTATTTGGCACTGGTGAGGCCACACCTGGAGTATTGTGTCCAGTTTTGGTCTCCCCGCTACAGAAGGGATGTGGACAAATTGGAGAGAGTCCAGTGGAGAGCAACGAAAATTATTAGGGGGCTGGGGCACATGACTTACGAGGAGAGGCTGAGGGAACTGGGGTTATTTAGTCTGCAGAAGAGAAGAGTGAGGGGGGATTTGATAGCAGCCTTCAACTACCTGAAGCGGGGTTCCAAAGAGGATGGAGCTAGGCTGTTCTCAGTGGTGGCAGACGACAGAACAAGAAGCAATGGTCTCAAGTTGCAATGGGGGAAGTCTAGGTTGGATATTAGGAAACACTATTTCACTAGGAGGGTGATAAAGCACTGGAATGGGTTACCTAGGGAGGTGGTGGAATCCCCATCCTTAGAGGTTTTTAAGGCCCGGCTTGACAAAGCCCTCGTTGGAATGATTTAGTTGGTGTTGGTCCTGCTTTGAGCAGGGGATTGGACTAGATGACCTCCTGAGGTCTCTTCCAACCCGAATATTCTATGATTCTAAGAATAGAAGTAGTCCATCCTCAGTCATAGAATCATACAATATCAGGGTTGGAAGGGATCTTGGGAGGTCATCTAGTCCAACCCCCTGCTCAAAGCAGGACCAATCCCCAATACACATTGATCAAATAGGGTTTATACATAATAGAAAACTGAGTGATAACATTAAAAAATTATTAGAGTAATTCATGATACACAGAATTTAAAAAAGGACTATTGATATCCCTTGACACTGAGAAGGCCTTTGATAAAGTAGAGTGGTCTTTCCTAAAGACACTGCATTTGACGATGGATTTTGGAGGTGATATGACAACTTGGGTAACTATATGACTTTCTTTCTCTACTAGGATAACAGTTAATGGAGAATATGGCAAAGAACTACAAATAAAAAGAAGAATCAGACAAGGTTGTCCTCTATGTCCCTTGTTGTTCACCTTCTTTATTGAACCTCTGACCCCAAAATACATCAGAATAATAGCATAACAGGGGTTACCATTAATAAAAGAGAACATAAAATTGAGCTGTAGGCAGATGATGCAGTTCTAATGGTAACCAATCCACTACAATGTATGACTTGCATTCAGAATGTTAATAATGAACCCAGTGATATATCATGTTATAAAATTATACTAAATCTGAAATATTAAATGTAGGACTGGAGGAATGTATGATTAAATAACTACAAAATACATTTGAGTTTGTGTGGTATAAACAAATAAGCACTTAGGACTGAATATTTTTCCTAACCTCCATTGGTTCTATGAAATGTATTTTCCTTTCATTATTTCAAAATGGAAAAATGATTTCTTTGAACAGAAAAAAAACTGTATTTGTCTTGTCCTGGCTCTGTAGCTGTGGTAAAAATGAATTGGTTGACAAAAAATAATTTCCTATTTCAGAATAGGAATTCCCTACCAATATGGATACCAGAAAGAACTCTAAAGGAAATTCAAACAAGAATGGTTAAACTTGCATAGCACAATAAGTTCCCAAGAGCAAATAGCAAAAATCTCTATAGACTCACTCTAAAAGGTGGATTGGTAGTACCAATTTCACTAAAATATTTATTGCCAGCTCAGTTAAGATCACTATCAACCTGGCACCATAATGACCTCAATAAATGCTGGGTAGAAATCGAACAGGATTGAAATATAAATTTAGTGCACTGATTTTCTTATCTAAAAGATTTAGACCAACACAACGGGGAAACAATCAAGGTGTCCTAATGACACTTTAGATATGGTCACCTGTTTTTTGTGGCCTACAAATCTATATGTTGTGTAGCATTATGTAGTTATAAATATCCAAACTTTTGGATAAATTAAATGAAAAACTAGGTCATCCCAAAATCTTATTCGGATATCAAGACAGCATATAAAAAAACTGTGGAATGGAGAAAACTGAGACATAGCGGGTCTTTTTACATAAAATAGTAATTCATTCTCCAGGCCCACTCAGGTCTGACATGCTGCTAAGTAGGCACATGCTGCATGTGGGAGGTTTCCAGGTTCAAAGCTCACCTTGTATGTCTGTTATTTTGTTTGAGCTTGTCTCCTAATCCATAATTCAGACTCAGATAATTTTCATATTTGGGGTCCAAATATATGAATATTCACAACACCAAGTATAAATCCCATCCAATCTGTAAACTAAGCTATCATACTATCCTCCTTCATATCAGTATCTCCCTCCCACGCATATTGCTCTTTAGTTATTTCTGTGAAAAGCAGCCCAGCAGTCTTCTAATCTCCTCTCCCTACAATGTTTATTGTCTTCAAGAGAAGGCTGTTTTTCCCCATTATCTCTTCCTTATGTGGCAACTTGGTGATGAGCTCCTTGCTTCTCTGGGAGATCGGCAAGGTAGACCTGTTTAACTTTTTTCTCAGGTATCTGCAAGTGGGTGAGTGGCTTGTCCACCCACCTCAGTCAGTAGACTAGTGCACTCTTGGGGTGAGGATCTGCTGGGATCTTCAATCCCCACCCACTAGGAAGAGGCAGGCGCAGGGCAGGAAATAAAAGCACCACCAGTTGCCTAGCTTTATTCCAGAGTTTGAGATGGTCTGAAGAACCTCTGACAAACAGCCTGTTGGGAGTTATACTGAATTGTATTACAGGATGGTATCGCCAGACTTGGAAAATGCTAAGAAGAAAGAAACAAGAAATATTCATCTTTAATGAAGTATATTTTATAGCCATTCTACTCACCTACCAACAGTTTAAAAATATTAATATTGGAGACTAACCAGCTGATACGTATAATACATGTTTTCTTAGCCAATTTATAAGTAGACAGTAAGGCAAAAATAGTGATTGTGATTATTGTAAACACAGCCCTGAGCCTCTTCAAGAAACAAAAAACTTGCTGAACTCTAACATCCTCAGATATAATTATCTCATGATAAACTAAGTCACTGGAATTATTCAGCTACTCAAATTTATATTCTGAAGAAAAAAAAATGTGAATTTCCTATGATGAAAGGATATGTTCATCATAGCTCGAGCTCTACATAAACAATATAGTCTATGCAGATTAACCTACTCCTTAAAACCATCCTCAACACCAACTTCTGCTGCAATGCCTGTAAGAAATACCAGGCATTTCTTGTAGATATTAAAAAAAAATTCTGCCCTACCATGCTATACACTAGCCCTTACTGAATAACCACATACTCTCACAGATATAACCCTATCCATCCCCTCCCCCTGCTCCTCTTGTATCATGGATGTAGTTAAGCCCCAATCCCGCAATAAACTATTCATAGGTGGACTTGCATCCTCACACAGAAACCCAATGGCTTTAGTGGGGCTTTGTACACAGTTCACTGTGGGTTGACGGCTTTAGATTATGATCTCTTCAGAAGGTTCATATATTCAGGTGACTAAAAATATTGGGAGCTATAGTAATACAATAAAATAAAAAAAATTAAAAATACCTCTCTCTCAAGCACCAATCAGTATGTTATTTCAGTCCTTACTTTAATTTACTTATCATTGCTGTCAGTAAGATAGTGTAAGCAGTCTGAATGAGCTTTCCCCTGACATCTAGTTGTGAGTTGGAGAAAGGGACTCCAGGAGCTGATCTTATTTGCATGGCACATCCACCCTGCCTAGGTGCTCAGCATGATGGGATTTCTTGCCCAAATGGTCACTTTTGGCTTGTGTGGGACCCCCCCCCCCATCTCCTTGTTATTGGGGAAGGAGTAATAAAGTCACTGATACCTAGGTCTAAGTATTAGACCTGCTTTGGGACAGTGTCTCTGATGCAAGAGACTGCCCAGTGTGCACCAGCAGTGAGGCTCCCCAACTAACAGCTGAAATCACTGAGAGCTGTGTTAAATGGGGTGCCCAGAAGACACTTTGGTGCAGCCAGCAGGGTGGCTGGCAGAGAGGCTTGTCCAGCAGGGCAGCTGGCGGAGAGGTGCAGCCAGCAGGGTAGCTGGTGGAGAGTACCAGAGCAGAGCCCCACAGAGACTAGTGGTGAGTCAATGCCTGAGCACCAGAGCGAGTAAGGTGCCTCCTTATCCCCCCCTCCATTCCCAGGGTGGGAGGTGAACTCTGCAAATGCACCTCTGAACTCTGGGTCTGCACTGTCCAAAGGACAGCAACTGTGAGTGTGGTGCAGAGAAGGGACAGGTACGTTAAAGGGACTTTTGGGTTGCTGGACTTAAGAAACTGAGGGGAAAAGGACACTGCCAAACTTACTTGGCGGTGGGTCTTTTGCTCATGGGTTATGTTTATAAACCCTGTTTGTGGTGTTTCCCCAAATTAATGCCACATTATTTCCCTCCTTTTATTAA
Source organism: Macrochelys suwanniensis (assembly GCA_033296515.1). NCBI lineage: Eukaryota > Metazoa > Chordata > Testudines > Chelydridae > Macrochelys > Macrochelys suwanniensis. The sequence continues at coordinate 49,322,457 of CM065780.1, forward strand.
AAGTTTTGCTACACTCAGACTCTGTGCTTGAGAGAGGGGAACTATTGCCTCTTAGCCCAGGGCTACACTAGGGGAGGGGGGGGGTCGATCTACGATACGCAACTTCAGCTACGTGAATAGCGTAGCTGAAGTCGGTGTATCGTAATCGACTTACCTGGCCATGAGGATGGCGGCGAGTCGATCGCTGCCGCTCCCCCGTCGACTCCGCTTCCGCCTTTTGATGAGGTGGATTTCCGGAGCCGACGGGGAGCACGATCGGGGATCGATTAATCGCGTCTTAACGAGACGCGAAAAATCGATCCCCGATAGATCGATTGCTACCCGCCGATCCGGCGGGTAGTGAAGACAAGCCCTTAGAGGCACCCAGAGCGTGGTGTATAATTGTCCCAGGTCACTGGGTGAGGGCTTGAGCCAGTTTTGTGTTGTATTGTTGAAAAGGAACCCCTAGATACTGAACCCGGCCCTTGCTGCCAACTCTGACTGGTAGAAGGGTTACAATAGGAAAAGAAGACTTTCCCTTAAAATATAGATAAAATGAAAATTGGGAACAAGTACATTTTAAGCCTGTTCTCCTCTCACTTATAGTCAGGAATCATTCCAATGAAGTCAATTAAAGTGACACTGATGCACAAACGCTGGAAGGTTTACCAGAATCCTTTATGCTTTAGAAAGCTTCTTTTTAAACTACATTGAAAAGACCCTTAGCCTTCTTGTTGGCCACCATCTTGAGGAAATAACAAGATCATTTTTTCCAGCAATCTGTCACAATTAGCAGCTTTGTTAGCCATTTCTGTAGAGAGATGAAGAAATAGTTGGGCATAAAGACTACAAGGTCTGATTCTCCACTACCTTAACTTTGTATAGATATTTACACTTGTGAGTGTAAGATGCTACTATTCTCATTGGATAGAATTTTACACTCATTATGCCTCGTTTCACTCAGGTGTAAATGACTATACAAGGTGCAAGATAATGGAGAATTAGGACCTGCATTTTCAGTTTCACCCCCTAGGTCAGAGTTGATGTTCATCGGCAGAGCAATGTGATGGAAGCCTGTCCTTCAGATACCTTTCTGCACTTATACTATGGATGAAAAGAGGACATCACTTCCCGGGGCTGTCAGTCCAGCAACATACACAAGCACTAAAATTCACTGAAAAATTAGAAATAGAAACACAAAGAGCTCAATCCTGATAACTGAGCTGATTTTTACCTGATAATTATCCATATTATTATTATTGTATTTGTATTTAGTGCCTAGAGATCTCAGCCATGGACCAGGATCCCATTGTACTAGGTACTGTACAAACAGAACAAAAAGTCACTGCCCCAAATAACTTACAATCTTAAGTAAGTCCTGTACAGAAGAAACTCCACAGGGACCTGATCTATTCGGTGAGGAAACTCAGGCTAGTGCAGTAGACTCATGAAGATCCAGAAGGGTGCAGGCAACTTATTCAAATGATCTGCACCTGAGCAGGTCTCTACAGACCCTGAACTTTTCAGGAGAGATCCAGAAGAGATCCACAGAAGGGCAGCAATAACCCAAATTAAAATCCATATCTAGGGAAGAGAGAGGGATCAAGTGGTTGGGCAGCTGAGTGTGGAAAGGGGTTCAGGCAGTACATTCAAATCTTAATTGGAGAATGGGGAATTGGATAAGCCAAGAAAGTGGAAAATGTGATGGTTTCCACCCTCCCAATTTCTTGGGTTGTGGAAGAGATCAACCAGTTCCTTTCTCAAGAGGCAGATCCTCTCATGTGGCTCCAGGTATGGTTGGATGGGGGCATTCTTAGCCCTTGGGGGTCTATCTGGCAGAGAGACAGAAGGGAGTCTGCCCCCATGCTGGGATGTTGTGGGGAGACATCCTCCACAATGTCACTCCCCTGGTAATTCCTCCACCCAGAGCCATTGCGAGGCATAAGCAGACTAAGCAATTGCTTAGGGCCCCAACCAGCTCAAGGGGGCCCCTTTTAATTGTCAACATGTGTTCTTGGGTGGGGGGGGCAAAAATATTCCTGCTTAGGGCCCCCACAATGGGCTAGCACTGGCACTGCCTCTACCATATGGATCAGTCAATGGGAAGAGTCATGGACTCAGCCACTGGAGGGTGGGAAGAGCAGATCAGCCACAGACCATTCCACAGCTCCTGCTGAGGAGGGCTTCCCTCACTTGAGATGCCATTAGCATTTCATGAGTATGAATCTTAACAAGGTTAGAGACATGTGGCCAGTCTCTGTATGCACGGAGGATATTTCACTTGATTTTGACAGTTTCATCTCTAATCCAAAACAGCTTCCAACATTTTTTCCTGGTACTGAAGGCAAAGCAAAGCTTATGACTTTGTAATTACCCTCTGCCATTTAATATGTGTGCCTGTGTATATTTAGTGCTCTTGAAAGATGTCTAAGTAACAGCCCTGGAAACGGAAATCCTCTATTTAACCATAGAAGAGACCTAACATTGTCAGTGAAACATGCAAGTTGCACCATAGAATATCAGGGTTGGAAGGGACCTTAGGAGGTCATCTAGTCCAACCCCCTGCTCAAAGCAGGACCAATCCCCAATTTTTGCCCCAGATCCCTAAATGGCCCCCTCAAGGATTGAACTCACAACCCTGGGTTTAGCAGGCCAATGCTCAAACCACTGAGCTATCCCTCCCCCGTCTGACAGTGCCTCAACCCTCACCTAAAAGGATCGCCCCCCAAGCATAAGATTAACGAGACTTTTTTTCAAATCCAAAATCTAGGACACTTTCATGGCAACATTTTTATAGGTAGATAATACTCATGTGCTCTGCATTCTGCCTCTTTCCTTTGATCTGCTTCACCTGATAGAAAAAGCTCCAACTGGAGCTAGGGAATAGATCATGACAAGGTTGATTTCTTGCTCTGCACTCTTTTTTCCTACCTCCTTCCTTCACTTCCATACTATCTATGGTTCTGGTGACCATGAAAAGGAAAAAAAGTGAGATACAGAAGGACTGCAAGGTACTTATCCACCTTCCTCTCCAACTCCCTCCCCATCTTTTTTGAGGGTCCAGAGCAGGGGTTTTGCACTGGCTAGTCTGTGCCATTGACTCATTTTACAATTTGCAATGTTGATGCCCGACAAGCTTTGGCCTTGAACAATGGATGGTTCAAAACACCTGCTCACTATGTAACAAGAGTGAAACAGCACATACAAAAGTTTCTATAGTGGTGTAGCATTGTGTAGTTATAAATATCCAAACTTTGGATAAATTTTATGAAAAACCAGGTCATCCCAAAAAGTTCGAGACACCAAGACAGCATATAAAAAATTGTGCAATGGTCCTGAGAAAACTGAGACATAGGGGTCTCTTTAAATAGTAATTAATTCTCCAGGCCCACTCAGGTCTTGACCTCTCTGCTGACACTCTCAACAAAGGTAACAGCACTAATTTTGGTAGGGATTAGTTTTGGTCCCAAGCCATGGGAAATGACCACCAAACAGCCACAAGATTAAAATTTTCAGACACTGAGTTGAGCTAGATGTGAACTGACCTATAGGTAAAAAGCTGTCTCTTACCCCTATCGTCAACCATCCAGTTCCCTAGCTATACTTTATAACTTCATCTTGGGGGGGGGGGGGGGGAATTTTACCCTCCCAGAAATGTTTTGGGGAAAGCTGTTTAGGGTTAAGAAAAGCTTGGTATTAATTTTGATTTATTGAATTTTCTGATGCAATATCAGATAAATGAGGGAACATGTTTAACTGTCAGATGATACATTACTGGATTATTTGCTTTAATTTATCATCAGTCATATGAGGCATGATTTTTTGGTAACAAGTTTATTTTAGCATTATTCTGTTTCAAATTTCTGCACCAGCAAAACCCTCTTCTCCATGTAGCTCCATCTGCTGATTGAAGAAATGTTACAAGGTACCATGGCAACGCTTGCTATGCTATAACACCTATTGAAGAAATACATTTCAGACTCATGAGGCATAACTAAGACATACAAACATGCACAAACACTAAGAAAAACACCCTGGAGCAGGATTACTTTGAAAAAAAAAAATACCACAGATTTTTTTGTTTTAAATTAAAAAGACAATGTAGTGAAAAAATGAGCTTGCTTTAATAATGTGGAAGTCAGTGAAGGGAATTTGGATGCAGGCCTCTATATGAGGAAGAAAGTGAGAACTCTGTTTTTCTCCAACAGTTAAATGCAGTTTTGTGTTTTTAAAATGTATTAAATCCTGCAGTTTGAAATAAAATTCAAGAATTTGCAGTGGTTTGAACTGACACTTTTGATGCCTAGGCTTTACAGCTCGGTGCTCCAACCAGTTCACAACTCCCTATTTTATTTAAAGGCAAATCCAGTCCTGTTCTTCACAGAATGCCGCTGCTAAGGGGCATAGTGTGGCAATGGAGAGGAGGAAACAGAACCTAGTCTGGCCAGATGACAGAGGATCTACTTGGATGGAAGCAGGCAAAAGCATGAAAGGTCCCACAGTGTCTACCTCAGCCAAGTGGAACCACTAGAGGGAGGATTCCTCCTCCTGGCCCACCTACTTAAGCTAGAAGTTGGGCTTTGCATTTACCCCTTGCAATGTTGTAAAGCAAATGTCAGTAGTTCATTTATATGAGAAATGCTATTCTAAACAGTATCTCCTTTCAAGAAATGTAATGTGCTTTTCACTGCTAAAAATACAAATGTTCTACATAGAATACCACTCTTGCATTTGTGATTTCAATAGGATTGTGGCTTATCATTTATTTATATTGTCATTGATACACATGACAATGGATAGACAGGCTTATAAAAGAAAAAAAATTTCCTACATGAAATGGAAAGCATTTTAACTGCCAAGACCTGAATTCAGGGCTCAGAGTTTCTCCTACAACAGCTGGTGATATCTCTAATACAGAGAATGGAACAGGTTAGTAAAGGAGGAAACAACTGCCAATATTTGGTTTTTAATTTATTTTTTTTTGTAACACTGGGGTAGAAATCTGTGGATTAATATATTTGCATGTGCTCCATCTGTGTTAACAATTAGTTATGTAGTACTCTGAAAATAACCCAAATACCTCAAATTTTGTTTATGATGTCATACCAGACAGATTTGACAGCGTAATGTCCAATTTGTATTTATCAAGAGGAGCTCAGTGTCTTCTATGCATTCTTTTTAAAAATTGCAGCTTAAGATTTACAACCCTTCTTACTTTATAGCTCTAAACCAATAGCAGTTATCACATTTACCCCCAATTTTTTCCAAAGATAGAGTTTAATTTTAATCATGTCTTAAAGCTATTAAAAATGATATATATTAGATGCTTGATGTGAAGAAAATATTTTTTTTAAGTTGCAAGACCAAATGGTCCAGTGGTTTATTGAACAAGTTTGTCAACCACATTCTCGATAATGCTGTAATTCAGATTTAGCCCAACCCCATCCCTTATTTACATCACACACAAAAATACCTTTTAAAGTCCTGCTCCACACCATCAAATGAGTAACTGACAGTGGTTATACCCCACCAAATCCAACATTTCAGAATAAATACAAACAGATGGGTTCAGGTCCTAGTTACCTTCATGGAGTACCCAGACAGAGTATCCCCATAATCTTTTACTATTTCCTTTAATGTTGGAATCACTAGCTCTACCAATAAACAGTAACATTATTTGCACCAACAAATTAGGAGGCAAAATTCATAAGATATGGTCAATGCTATATTACTGATCCTCTCTTCCATTAAACATGTGGTCCAAAATGAGACAATATAAAGTATGCACATGAATCTGCATATTCACAGTATAAGACATGGCAGGTATTAGGCTTGATAAATATGGGATAAATTTATACATAGCAAAACTCCCTATACATGTCAGCCTGCAGCCGTGCATTTTATATCTGAAGAGATCAGAACACGAGGCGGTGTATGCATCCTTTGGGTGTCTAAGACAACAGATCTTAAGCCTGCTCTTATTCCATGTTTTGGCCCTCTGGTGCAAGGACTACTCACAAGAGTAAGGACTATAAGATCTGGCCTTATTTTCCTGAAAATAGCCCTGAGGAACTTTAGTTATATGGCTGGTTAAGAGTCATAACGCAAAATGTATTTGCAGGAAGGTAGGATGGGGGAGGAGGGGGAAATCAAGTAATTCATCAAAGTACTGGTTTAATCTAGCAATGCTTGCCTCTCACTTTTCAGACACTGCTGCTACTATTTCATGACGAGTTAAGTTTGCCTCCCTCTTGTAATGGAGCATAATTTACTGTGGAAAGGATGAGGGCCCAGGGGAAGAGATGTACTACAGAGAATTCAATATGCCAGCAGTTTTAGTTTGGGATGTTCTAGTATAGCAGGATGCTTCATGAACTCCTGTTGCTAAAGAATTGAACATAGATAAGAAATATTAGTATTCCAAAAGTGGAATAAGATATGGTAAAACTAGGTAGATCTCTGGGAATTACCCTAAAATAGTAAGTTTACAGAATTGTATTGTACTGTTCATGCAGGGACCTATCCAAATACCACTGAAGTTGAACAGTCTTTCCATTTACTTCAGGGGACTTTGGATCAAGCCCATAAGCTTGGGATAACTGTAGGACTAGAACAGAAAAAACAAAGAGACTGACACACCAAAAAACAACAACAACAAAAATGAAAATAAAACCCACCTACATTTTTCAACACATCTGCAAGTTGCAAAACCAGGGCTCAACTCAGTATCCATGACAACTCCACTGATGTGTTGCTAAAAACAAGACAAAGACTTTAAGTTTTAATACCTATACAGCTAGCTGAATCAGTTTGCCTGAATGGTTGCTGAACATTGCTTAATTTTTATTAAATTCAGATTATTCCACACAAAGGTTTACTATATACCCTGAAAGTATGTAGATGTTCTCCACTAGAAGAGCACCATCAAGTAAGATTTCAACCAGATGTCTACATAGAATGACTCAAAAAGGGGGCGGGGGGAGAAGGGGAGACATCATAGAAAAGCAAATCCGGAAGAGACCTTGAGAGGTCTCAACCTTTTTCTTTCTGAGGCCCCCTCAACATGCTATAAAAACTCCACGGCCCATGTGGGCCACAATAACTGGTTTTCTGCATATAAAAGCCAGGGCTGGCATTAGCAGGTAGCAAGCAGGGCAATTGCCTGGGGCCCCATGCCACAGGGACCCCCACAAAGCTACATTGCTTAGACTTTGGCTTCAGCCCTGGGTGGTGGGGCTCAGGGACTCAGACTTCAGCCCCATGCGCTGGGACGTCAGCTTTCTGCTCTGGGCCTCAGAGAGTCTAATGCTGGCCTTGCTTGGCGGCCCCCCTGAAACCTGCTCGTGGCCCCCCCCAGGGGGACCCAGACCCCTGGTTGAGAACCAGTGATCTAGTCCACTCTCCTATGCTCAGCAGAACCAAGTACACCAAAACCATCCCTGACAGGTATTTGTCAAACCTGTTCTTAAAAACTTCCAATGATGGGGATTACACAGCCTTCCTTGAAAGTCTATTCCAGTATTTATCTATCCTTATAGTTAGAAAGTTTTTTCTAAAACTTCGCCTACATCTCTCTTGTTGAAGATTAAGTTGATTACTTCTTTTCCTATCTTCAGTAGCCATGGAGAACAATTGATCACCATCCTCTTATACAGCTCTTAACATATCTGAAGACTTATCCGGTCCCTCCTCAGTCTTCTTTTCTTAAGAAAAAACATGTCCAGTTTTTTTAACCTTTCCTCATAGGTTAGGTTTTCTAAACCTTTTATCATTTTTGTTACTGTCCTCTGGACTCTGACCAACTTGTCCACATCTTTCTTAAAGTGTGGCAACTAGAACTGGACATAATACTCTAGCTGAGACCTCACCACTACTGAGTACAGTGGGACAATTACCTCCTGTGTCTAACATATGATACTCCTGTTAATAAGCCCCAGAATGATATTAGCCTTTTGCAACTGATTCACATTGTTGACGTATATTCAATTTGTGATCCATTATAACCCGATCCTTTCCAGTAGTACTACCAGCTAGTCAATTATTCCCCATTTTGTAGTTGTGCGTTTGATATTTTCCTTCCTAAAGTGAAGTACTTTACACTTGTCTTTACTGAATTTCATCTTGTTTATTTCAGACCAATTATCCAAGTTGTCAAGGTGATTTTGAATTCTAATCCTGTCCTCCAAAGGGCTTGCAACACCCCACAGGTTGGTGTCATCCACAAATTTTATAAGCATACTTTCCACTCCATTATCCAAGTAATTAATAAAAATATTGACAAGTACCAGACCCATGATTGACCTCTCTATATGCCCTCTCAGTTTGACAGCAAGCCATTGATAACTACTCTGTTTAGAATCTTTCGACCAGTTTTGTACCCACCCGTAGTCATTTAATCTAGACCACATTTACCTAGTTTGACACAGTCCCACATAACAGACTTAAAAGCAAAGCCTTACTAAAAACATCAAGATATATCACATCTACTGCTTCACCCCTATTCACTAGGCCAGTAACCCTCTCAAAGAGGGAAATTAGGTTGGTTTGGAATTTTTGTTCTTGACATATCCATGTTGGCTATTTCTTATATCCCTGTTATCCTGCAGGTACTTACAAAATTGATTGTTCAATAATTTCTTCCAGTACGTTTCCAGGTATCGAAGTTAGGCCGACTGGTCTATAATTCCCCAGGTCCTCTTTGTTCCCCTTTTTAAATATATGTACTATTGCTGCCCGTCTTCCATGCTCTGGGGCCTCACCTGTCCTGTATCAGTTCTTAAAGATAATTGCTAATGGTTTCAAGACATAAATTCAAGGTTCTGTGTTTCTCCTACAAAAGATAACAGCTCTAGCAACTAAGACAAAGCAGGGAGCCACAAGGGACCTAACAAGATGAGAAATATGGGAAGGACAAAAAAAAAAAAAAAAAAAAAAGAGATTTAACATGAAAAAATGCAAGATACAACATTGGGAGCAAAAGATTTCAAATGGATCTTCAATGCAAGGGAGGCACATGGAAATGAGCAATACTCAGAATTATCTTATGGTCATAGAGAACAATAAATTAAATAAGTTTCCATGCGATATGGCAGCAAAAATGGCAGTACAGTTATGCGGTATTATACATACACAGGCATTGCCACAAAGAACAGAATAAATGGTCCCTTCCTGTATAGCTCTGGTGCAACCACACCTGGAACATTGTATTCAGTTTCAGAACAAGTTATTACCAGAAATAGATTGATAAACCGTAGGGAACTCAAAGAAGGCTAAAAATAACTAGGAGTACTGATTAAAAACACTAAATATGTATAGTTTGGTTAAATGAATTAAACGGGGGACATAACAATCAATACCAGAAGGGTATAAACACCTAGGTCAGACAGGAATTTAGGCTTGTATAAAAAAGCATAATAAGAAATAATGGAATTAAATTAGGAAAAGCAAGATTGAAGGAAGAGTAATTGGAACTGCACTCAAAAACAAAATTCCTTTAAACTTCAACAAGAGCAGGATTGGGTACAAAAATACTAGGAAAAACTGACAGTGAGATGTAATGTATTAGTCCTCAACTCCACGCTCAGACTCTTATTTCAGCACTAGCCCAGTTTGCTAATGGCTGACTCATCTTTGAGCCCATGCTGACTTTAGCGCCACGCTCAGAATAGGGGTGTCAGAAGGCATCCCTTCCTGGAGCACCCCCCTACAGCTAGCCAGGGTACAACAGGCATGCCTGACTCAGTTTCTCTCTTTCAGAACCCCTAGAAGTAGTCCAAATAGTCTAAGTAGCCCTGTACGTCAAGTAGAGCCTCTCACCATGGCCCAGCTCTGCAGTACTACCTCACTCTCATCCTTCAGCTCTCCAGCTGCAAGAGCTAGCAGACATCTCTCTCTGCTATTCCCAGCATTCAGTTCTTACCTGCTTTCTCTGCCCTTGGTTCTTTGGCTCAGGGGAATCAGCAGCTAGCCCCTCCTCTAGCTTCCTGATAATTCCTTCCTCGTTCAGAGAGAGAATGGCAGGGGGAGGGAGGAATTCCAGATCCCCAGAGACCTCCTACACTCTTCTGACTCTGAGCCAGTTCCCTTTTCTTGACGATTTTCACAGACTTCTGAATCAGCTAGTGTTCCCCCTCTCAGGGTACCTCTACACTAGGAATGCTACAGTGGCACAGCTGTGCCAACTTAGAGTGAACACTTACTACAGGGATGGAGGGAGTTCTTCTGTAGAAATCCACCTCCTTGAAAGGTGTTAACTAGGTCAGCAGAAGAATTCCTCCGTCAATCCCGAGGCATTTACAGCAGGGCTTAGGTCATCTTAATTACATTGCACAGAGCATGAAATTTTTCACAGGCCTGATCCATGTAGTTAAGCCAATCTAATTTTGTAATCTAGAGCAGCCCTCGGGCTCTCCCTGATTCTTTACAGCCCCAGGTGCAGCTCCACCCTCTTAATTTGCCAGACTGGCAGCACCTGTTCTGACACCTGCTTCATTTACAGGGGCCAGCATCCACCCTGTGATACGAGGGAAGGCAAGTCTGCCAGATTTGGGGGTAGCTTTTCCATGGGCAGGAAAACCCTCACACAATGATGCAGGGTTATCCCCTCTCATAGCTTTTACTACAAGAGGGGACAATCTGGTCCTTGGTGTTTATTCTGTGTCATTTAGATCCTCCTACCTTTGGAAATGTTCCTACACCATGAAACTTAATCACATAGCATATAGATTTTCAGATGATAGAATATCACTATCTGTACCCACAAGTACCAAAAGTAGACATGCACAGAAATTATCTGCAAAAATTCCATTATCTTCTAATTTTCTCAAAATGTTTAATACATTTTGATCTCTTGATATTACCAGAGCCAAAAACTAGGGAAAATATTAGCTTTTAAAGACCTTCTGGTCATTTAATATGGAATCAGTGAGCCCTCCAGTGGCTCTTTTAAATGTTGCACATTATAATGCATATTATAATAAAGGGTGTAAAACAAAGAGAAACATTTGTAATGCTGCACTCCATATTCTTCATAGTTGTATGGTTATGATATAATTATGACATAATTATGATGCATTTTGTACAAGATATGTCTTGTCAGGTGTCTATGGAAGTTATTATTTGCTGAATATGATTATCCTAGTTGTATGCATTTATCATTTTTGTATCTGAAGTTATGAATTTGACTAGGTATCTGTATTTCAAATGTGTTTACTCTGGGAACACCCACAGCTAGCCTTTCAGCTACAGCAATAAAGAAGCTAGACTGTGTTGATGGCAATAACTCAGCAAGGGCATGTGACCAGACCACATGATACTGAACTCCATTTTGGGTATCTACATTTTTCCACAAACTGGGCTGAGAACCGAGTTTGGAACAAAGGGTTCCTGCCATATGCTAAAGCTATATAACAGGGGTGGCCAAACTTACTGGCCCGCCAAGCTGCATATGACAATCTTCAGAGATTCGAGAGCTGGGGTACACCTGCTGGGAGCAGGGGCTTCAGCCCCACTCCTGCTGAAGCCATGAGCCCCAGGAGGTGCGCCCGACAGGGCTGAAGCCCTGAGACCCCTCCCCCCACTGAACAGAAGCCACTACCCCACCACCCCACTGCAAGGCAGAGGTCCCAAGCTCTTCCCTCCCCCCCGGGAGGCAGAGAATGGGCAGATTGGGGGCTTGTGAGCCGCACTTTAACAGTAAAAGAGCTGCATGTGATTCATGAGCCACAGTTTGGATACCCCTGCTATATAAGGTGGGGTGTGACATCATCTAATGGCCTCACTCCCCACACAAGAGCACTCCTGGAAACACTCAAGAAACAAAGACTGAACTGGGGGAAGTGCTGGTCCCAAGCTAAAGGGATTTCTAGTCTGTGTATGGAAACTTTGTGGACTGCTTGTATCATCAGCCAGAGTGAGAAATTGCTAATTCATATCAAATCTATCTAGTATGTTAGACTTAGTTTTCAGTTTTGTTTATTTACTAGGTGTGACGATCTGTACCTCAGGGGAACACCCTGCATCCCCATGTTCATCCTTATAATATGATTGTGTGGTATCGGATTCAAAGTTTGTCACTTTGGGTGTCTTCGGAAGGCTCATGATGAACTAAGCATTGTTGTTATAGTAACTGTGATAAATGAAGGCAGGTAGCTCCCTTTTATGGACACATATTCAGCCTCATAACTATATACATGAAATTACAACCTATAACATTACTGTGATAAATGAAGGAGGGATAGCTCCCTTTTATGGACACCCAACCAGCCAGTTAGCTATAAAATCCCTGTTAGTAGCTGTTCTCTACTTGCTTTACCTGTAAAGGGTTAAAAAGTCCATAGGTAAAAGGAAGGGAGTGAGCACCTGACCAAAATAGCCAATGGGAAGAACTTTTTAAAATTGGGAAAAAACTTTCCCTTTGTCTGTGAGTTGTTCTCCCGGAGAGGAGGGACAGAGCAGTGATGCTGTAAAAAGCATTGGGCCAGGTATGAAAATCATCAGATCATAACTAGAAACTACTCATTTGAAACCCCAGATATGTAAGTAGATCAGGAAATGTCTAGGAAGACCCGATTAGGTTTCTCTCTCTTTATTTCTATTTATGGCTTGTGGACTCCTCTGTGCTAACTCCAGGTGCTTTTGTTTTGCTTGTAACTTTCAAGCTGACCTCAAAGCTATCTTGATGCTTAATCCTTGTAATTGTTTTCTTTTAAATTTAGCAAAAAGCCTAAGTTCCAAATGTATTTTCTTTCTTTTTTGTTTTTAATAAAATTTACCTTCTTTTAAGAACAGGATTGGATTTTTGCATCCTAAGAGGTTTGTGCATGTTGTTTAATTAGCTGGTGGCAATAGCTAATTTCCTTTGTTTTCTTTCTCAGCTCTTCCCCAGAGTGGGGGTGAAGGGGCTTGAGGGTAGGAATTCCCATATGCGCCTTCCTGGGTTCCAAAAGGGGATTTTTGCACTTGGGTGATGGCAGTATCTACCCACCCAAGGTCAGAGAGAAGCTGTAACCTTGGGAGTTTAATACAAGGCTGGAGTAGTCTGTATTCATTTTTAGAATCCTTGCGGGCCCCCATCTTCTGCACTTGAAGTGCCAGAGTGGGGAATCAGCCTTGACATGGTGGCACAGTGGCGGGATCATTTTGAACCTAAAGCACCTGGGGTTAGCACAGAGGAGTCCACAAGCCATAAAGAAATAAAAAGAGACAAACCTAATCACATCTTCCTAGACATTTCCTAATCTACCTACATATCTGGGGTTTCAAATGAGTAGTTTCTAGTTATGATCTGATGATTTTCATACCTGGGCCAAAGCTTTTTCCAGCATCGCTGCTCTGTCCATCCTCTCTGGGAGAGCAAACACACACAGACAAAGAGAAAGTTTTTTCCCAATTTAAAAAAAGGTCTAGCCTTCCCATTGGCTCTTTTGGTCAGGTGCTCACTCCCTTCCTTTTACCTATGGACTTTTTAACTCTTTACAGGTAAAGAAAGTAGAGAACAGCTACTAACGGATTCTACAGCTAACTGGCTGGCTGGGTGCCCATAAAAGGGAGCTATCCCCTCTTCATTTATCACAGTAATGTTATAGGTTGTAATTTCATGTATATAGTTATGAGGCTGAATATGTGGTCCTCATGGCTTAAAACAAGCCCAGGCAAAACTCTCCAAGAGCAGAGGGGCAGTTCGCACCTCATTAAGGCACTTATGGGACAATCCCAACCCAGCCTCACAGGAACAAAGGACACTGGCCTAGGCAGCTACAAAGGATCTGTTGGACTCTCGAGTGAATCACCCCCCTTCCCTTGGTCAGTTTGGGACTACAATGAGCTAATGCTCACCTGACTCTGACGGGGGTGGGCAAAGCCAAGAGGGAAGAAAGAACATGATAAAAGGGAGAGACATTTGTTATGCTCTCTCTCTTCCACCTCCATCTACAGACACCACCATCAAGCAACTGAAGCACTGATCAAAGGGGAGAGCCTGGCTGAAGGGCAACCAGCCAGCCTGTGGTGAGAAGCATCTAAGTTTGTAAGGGCACTGAAAGTGTTAAGATCAGCTTAGAATGCATTTTGCTTTTATTTCATTTGACCAAATCTGATTTGTTGTGCTTTGACTTATAATCACTTTAAATCTATATTTTGTAGTTAATGAATTTGTTTGTTTATTCTACCTGAAGCAGTGCCAGAGACTCCCCTTGGGATAACAAGCCTGGTACATATCAATTTCTTTGTTAAACTGACGAACTCATATATGCTTACAGCATCCAGCAGGCATAACTGGACACTGCAAGGCGGAGGTTCCTAGGGTTGTGTCTGGAACCGGAGATATTGGCTAGTGTCATTCAGTTGCACAACCCAAGCAGTGGCTGGCCAAAAGTGCTCACTCACGTAGCTGGGAGCAGCTTACATGCTAGAGGCTGTGCGTGAACAGCCCAGGAGTGGGGGTTCTCACAGCAGAGCAGGGTAAGGCTGGCTCCCAGAGTCAAGTATTGGAGTGACCTAGCAGATCACTGGTCCAGATAACACCAGAGGAACATCACACTAGGTAATCTGCTTTGATCTGTTTGCTATCACTTAAAATCTATTTTTTGTAGTTAATAAACTTGTTTTTTGCTTTATCTAACAACAACAAAAATGAAAATAAAAAACCCCTACATTTTTCAACACATCTGCAAGTTGCAAAACTAGGGCTCAACTCAGTATCCATGACAACTCCACTGATGTGTTGCTAAAAACAAGACAAAGACATTAAGTTTTAATACCTATACAGCTAGCTGAATCAGTTTGTCTGAATGGTTGCTGAACTGTGCATTGCTTAATTTTTATTAAATTCAGACTATTCCACACAAAGGCTTACTATATACCCTGAAAGTATGTAGATGTTCTCCACTAGAAGAGCACCATCAAGTAAGATTTCAACCAGATGTCTTGGTTAACACAGGCTTGTTGCATATTCACATCGAGGGGAAGGCAAACTTTATTAATGAGCTTACATTGTACAGATCCCTATGCAATGCAAGATGGTATAATTTTGGGTTTATATTTCAGTGGGGGGTGCGAGTCTGGGGAGCTTGTAAATTGGCTGTCTGTCTTTAAGTGACTTAGGTAAGCACTCAGGTAGCTCAGTTTGGGTGTGTGGCACCACCTGCTGTCGTGTTGGGTGATAACAAGGCCTAGTGAGACTGGCTGTGTCTCCAACCAAGAAGTGTGGGCAGGGCCAGCCCAGCTGGGTGATTAGAGGGGCACAGCAGTTCCCACAGCTCCCAGACAGCATCCCAGGGGTAACAACCCATCACAATATTCTTAAATTGTTTTTACATAGAAGTGATTTGTTCAGCTTCTATTTACTAGGACACTGAATTTGATTAAAATTAATCTTACAATGTTCTGTTCATTACATGTTATAAAAACCCAGATGCAAACATGATAATATAATTTCAGCTCAGGTGCCATCTGTTCCCTCTCATGTCCCTGATCATTTTGAAAACAAAACAAATAAATAATAATATCTCAAACCAGATAAAACTAGAGAAACAACCCACAAAAATTAATGAAACAAAATAAATGTTCAGAATTCTTTGTAAATAATGCCTGCCCAGCTACAGTATTTGCTTTAGTATCATTGTGTTTGTTTCCCATCATCTTCTCTCACCATGTTGTGTTGGACTCTCTCATTGTGTTATACATCTAATTTAACCCCTGATACTGCCAAGACTTAAACATGTGCTTAATTTTACACTCAAGTACTTTCACTGAAGTCAGTAGTAAGCATGTGTTTAAATCTTTGCAAGATCAGGGTCTTAGACTCCTTAGTGTAAGAAACTTGAGTGGGATTCACAAAGGGATTTAGGCGTTGGACTGATGACCGTCACAGTGCTTACACCTTTTAGGGACCCAGAAAATCACAGGAACAATAGTGTGATCCACAAAGCTGAGTTAGGTACCTAGGCTCCCTATACAATGAATGAGGAGAGAGAAGCAGCCTAAAATGTGATCCACAAAAGCCAGCATGCTAGGCAAGGAGCTGCCTAAGCTAGCCTATGGGAGATGCAACAACAGGAGTGTGTCATAAATCCCTCCTAGAGCATCCTCCTCACAGAAATCGATGCCTATCTCTGCTTAGCAATCCATGGGCAGGAACCAGATGCCTGGAATCAGGCAGTTTAGGTACCTGTTGCAGGAATAAGTTAGGTGCCTGCATGGCTCCAGACAAAGCAGGTGGGGAGGGACGGCAGGAGGGGGGTAGCAGAAGAGGAGGTACTGCTGCTACCTACCTTATAACTTTTAGCCCAATGGTAGTCCAGTGGTTAGGACATCCACCTGGGAAGTGGGAAACCCAGAGTTCAGTCCTCCTGCTCCAATCACTCTCTCATTATTTATTCACAGTGGAACAGCTTCAAACAGGGGAGATTGAGGGAGTCCCATATCAGAATATCCCATACTTAAGTCATTAGCGCACACTTCTGAGTGGTGGGGCACTCCTGTTCAAATCCTCTCTTCATCTCAGGTAGAGAGTGGGAATTGAATGTTGGTCTCCCACACCCCAGGTGAGTGTATTAACCACTGCGCTAAAAGTTATAAAGTGGGGACTTTATAACCACGTCCTCTTCTGCCTGGATTCTGAATGGGATCTGATCTAGTAGGCCTCTGAGCATGCTTACTGGATTGGGCTCCATGTACAACTTAGACAGATGAATGCCTATCTGCCCCTGGTTTGTGAATCGCTCTGGGGCTTAGGCAGGGAGATGGGCACCCAGACGCTTACAGGGAGGCAGAAGTGCACCTGCTCAGAGGCTGAAACCTGGGTGCCTAGGGAACTTTTACCTAGAAGGAGTAGACAGTGAGTGCATTTAGGCACCTACAGGATTTGGCAGTTGTTTGGTTGATTGCAGTAAAACCAAAACTGGGATTTAGGTGCCCAAACCTGAGACTTTGTGGATCTGGGCCCTTATCTCTAGACTGCTATGGACATGGAAGGCAATGAATAAATAATAATATTAATAATAATAACCATTACGTCAAAAACTATTGGTAACTTAAAAATAAAGCCATTGTCCTACTTTGGGGTGTTGTGATGCTGAACAGCCTATGAGGAAATTCTGGGCAGGATTGTGCCTCCTCACACACCATTTTCTTCTGCTTGATTCTCCAATTATTATACCTTGTAATCCTGTCTTTGTGATACCAGAGTCAGTTGCTATGGAAATAATCATCTCCTAAATTCAGTGTTATGATTTGGTTAAACACAAGTATTCTTCAATAGTGACTTCTTTTGAAATCCATCTGTACCTTACTAAAGTTCCAATCACTCCCCTCACAGGAAAACATACAGGAGTGGATTAAATGGAAGGAAATCTCAGCAAAATTATCCTCACAGAGATGATTTGCTATGAAAAAGTATATGGGACTGGCCCCAAAACCCTGTGAATCTACAGGGACCTGCCTGGATCCCAGTGAACAACCAGGAGGCACATATGCAGAAGCCCTGTACTTCTGCTGACTCTATACCCCAGCCCTATGCCCAGCCCTGGTAGTATGGCTCCATTAGATCCATGCAACCAAGACTTTTCCAGAATCTGGCTGCCCTATGGACCCTCCTTAAAAGGGGAGAATGTTCGGAATTCTTTGTAAATAATGCCTGTCCCGTTACATTGTTTGCTTATGTGTCACTGTGTTTGTTTCCCATCATCTTCTCTCACCATGTTCTGTTGGACTCTCTCATTGTGTTTTCTGCCTAATTTAACCCCTGATACTGCCAAGACTTAAACATGTGCTTAATTTTACACACAAGTACTTTCACTAAAAGTGCATCCCTTTCCAGTCCTGCCTGGCCCACCCACTCCTCCCCAGCACACCAACTGTCCCACCAGCTCCCTTCTTATGGATTTCCAAATCCATGGAGCACCCTCTTTAGTGTATGGGTTGCAGCAAGGACACTGCCATGACAGCAGCTCATTCTGAATGCTCTATGTGAGGTCACGGTGTGATCTACACATGGAGGTTCCCCATTGTGTGTGTGCATTATGGAGGCACAATTGAACCCTATAATGCCACGTTCTGTGGCACCAAAGATCTGTAAGTCTGGTCTAATTTACAGTTATACCCATATTTTTACTCCTTTCCTTCAGCCTGACTCTCAAGCTGACAGAAGTAGCAGTTCAACTGTTGTTTACATTTCCAGGTCTGACTCTGCTCTCAGATACACACACACACACACACACACACACACACACACACACACACACACACACACACACACACAC
Organism: Macrochelys suwanniensis; assembly: GCA_033296515.1. Classification (NCBI taxonomy): domain Eukaryota; kingdom Metazoa; phylum Chordata; order Testudines; family Chelydridae; genus Macrochelys; species Macrochelys suwanniensis. The sequence continues at coordinate 49,340,696 of CM065780.1, forward strand.
ACACACACACACACACACACACACACACACACACACACACACACACACACACACACACACACACACACACACACCCCCTATTGAACCAAATTCTGTCCGGGTATCAAATGGCTGCAACTCCAACTGATCTGAATTTGGATCAGTGGGTTTTCACCAACGTAACATCCTTCAATGGGAGCATGTATACGTGTTTGTAGGTAGAATTTGACTCAAGTGACTAGAAGTAAAAAACTGGAAAATTACAATATAGCTCAACATACTACTTCTTTCCTGAGAGAAAGATGGCTCACTGGCCATGATACTAGTCTAGGACTTGGGAGATGCAATTCAATTCACTGCTCTACTACAGACTTCCTGTGTGATCCTGGGCAAGTCAGTTAGTCTTTCTCTGACTCAGTTCCCAATTTTAAAATGGGGATAACAGTATTTCCCCACCTCCCAGGGTTGCTGTGAGGATAAATACATTAAAGACTATGAGGTACTCAGATAATAGGGGCCAAAAACATACTTTAGATAGAAAGTCACTAAAGTAAAGAACTTTAATAAATTCAGGACATACCATGCTTTGATTCTAAAGAAATCAGGAATTAAAGATGAATTGAAAATTTAAAAAAACAAAGTTTTTCAAATTTGAGTGCTTGAATTTAAACATATAAATCCATCTTTATGTATCTAAATTAAGACAGTCTAATTTTAAAATACTGTGCACGGAATTTTTAATTTTTTGTTGCAGAATTTTTATTGGCACAGAATTCCTCCAGGAATCTACTTTCTTTTCATTTATACAATTATTTGACTGTGAGTGTATAGATGTGTAAGTATTATTAGCCCAATTTTGCAAATGGGGGTACAAGTGGGTATAGGAGTCAGTAACAGAGTCTAAGAATAGATCCAAGATGTATTGGCAATTCTGCCTCCCCAAGTACACAGACATGTTCCAGTAATCTTATATTATTTGTTCAATCAACTGGTGTAACCAGAGATAGGTTAGCACTAGGACCTTCTGGAATTAGTCTCTTGGTTTAAACAATGTAAATGTAACCTGAAGAAGAGTTTTGTGCAAGCTTAAAAGCTAGGTTTTTTTTACCAACAGAAGTTGGTCCACCTTTGTCTCTCTACATGTAAACAGACAAATATGCAGTTTTCAGCTACCTAGAATCTTCTGGTAAATTTTTACTCTGTGAAGACAAATGTATCCCAAAACGTTGCCAGACATCTTACAGATATCCTGTCCAACAAAAACTAGAAAACCAGCCCCAATAGAGCATGCATTAATCAGTCTCTTAATCATTAACTACGATACCCAGTAACCAAACTAAGAGAAAACAAGTACTGTGGTTGCCTGCTGGTGAAGTCAGTCTGTTCTTATTTGTGCCTTCATGACTCCTATTGACTGCTAGAGCTGTGACTCTGGCACACAGCACTTAAATAGTTTTGTCATGGCTAAAATCATCGGGTGCAGTGGGGAGACTAGGATACATACTACTGTGATAGTCCTGGTTAACCATTTTTTTGTTATTATAAGTACACTGGGTTTGATTCTTTTCCTCCACCTCCATTGTACTTTCATTGTCTGATGAGTCCACATCCATGCAATCCTCCTTGGTTTCAAAAGCTGCTAGGGGATTTCACTTCTGCACCCCCCAAAATCCTTTGGATATATGAGTTCCTTTTGAAGGATAAAAATCTTAAACTGGCATGCAGTGTAATTTTGTTTTTAGATGGGCTTCTCCCGAACCTCTATCAATAACTGTCTGACCACAGCCTGAGCCTCTTTCAGTTCTACCTCCTGCTTTTCGGCAGCTCTCTCTGCTGCATTAGCCCTTTGAAATGTTTCTCCAATCTGCGTTTCTAACATGGAGACTTAGAGGGTTAAGGACGTGGTTTGGGCCTGTGGCAAATTGCCAGCACTACTATGATGGGTCCCGCACTTTCTCTTGTTGTGGGGGGGTTTCAGGGTGCCATTTCTTGCCCCTGAACTGGGGTAACAGCTATCCTACTAGTATCCCAGGGAAGGGGAGTGGAGAGGGAGGGACCCAGGCCCGCCCTCTACTCTGGGTCCCAGCCCAGGGGCCCTATGATAGTAGGTGAACCACTTGTACCAGTGATTCTTTCCCCTGGGCTACTTCCCTCTCCTGACCTTCAGCTTGTGGGGCTTCCTGCCTTCCCTCTGCACAAGCCAGGTGTCCCTTTACCTAGGATCTTGGTCTTCTTAGCCTGCTGCAGCACTTCTCAAGACTCTCCTCCACTTTCCTTCGAACTGCTCTTTGTTCCACCACCAATCCTCTCTGCTTCACTCCTCCAAACTGCTCTCTGCTCCACCACCAAACCACTCTGCTCCAGCTCCTCCTCTGGCTGATTGAAGCAGGGGGATTTTATCAGGTGACTGGTTTCAGGTGCTCTAATTGGTTTCAGGTGCTCTAATTGGTTTCAGGTGCTTTTAATTAATCTACAGGGAATAAGGCTTCTCCTCATCCTAGATCACTCTCCTGCTGCCTTCTGGCCATGCTGTATCACATATCCTCCCCCCCTGCTCAACACCATGGGGTTGGGCAACTTGGGACGAGAGGCAATGCTTTCGTGACAAGCCATCTGCGTTGCCGTGTTGGCTTCTGGCCCTATGCTGTACTCGGAAATGAAAAGGTTGCAGAGATAGGAACCATCTAGTCACTCTTGCATTCTTCTCCTTGTTTCTGTGCATCCACTGGAGCGGGGCATGGTCTGTCACCAGGGTAAATCGCCGCCCCAGTAGGTAGTAATGGAGAGTTTCCATGGCCCATTTTATCACCAGACATTCCTTTTCAACGACGGCGTACTTTTGTTCCCTGGGGAGGAGCTTCCGGCTGAGGTACAGGATTGGGTGTTCCTCCTCCCCTACCATCTGCGAAAGGACGGCTCCTAGCCCTACCTCCGAGGCATCTGTTTGTAGAATGAATTCTTTCTTGAAGTCTGGGGCTATGAGTACAGGATGGCAGCAAAGGGCTGTCCTTAAATCTGTGAATGCCCCTTCTGCTGCATCAGACCACTTTACTATCTCGGGGCCCCGAGCCTTTATCAGGTCAGTCAATGGCCCTGCTCTTGTGGCAAAATGAGGGATGAATCTCCGATAGTACCTACTAACCCGAGAAATGCTCTGACCTGCTTTTTACGGATTGGCCGAGGCCAATCTTGTATTGCCTCCACTTTGTTCCATTGGGGTTTTACCAAACCTCTCCCTACTACATACCCAAGGTATCTGGCTTCAGCTAGTCCTATCACGCACTTGAGAGGGTTGGCCGTGAGGCCAGCCTTCCTCAGGGTGTCTAGTGCCGCTTCTACTTTTACTAGGTGCGTTTCCCAGTCAGGGCTATGGATGACTATATCGTCTAAATAGGCAGCGGCATACCTGGCATGGGGTCGCAACAATTTATCCATAAGTTGTTGGAATGTTGCTGGGGCTAACTCAGGGGATATCCTCACTTGCCCCTGTCGGTCGTCCGTCTGGGATGGAGCTCTCCGAATGACCAGGCACGTCTCTCGGTCACGCCAGGGCTTCAGCAAGTTTACATGGTAGATCTGTTCTGGTCTTCGGCGGTCTGGTTGTCTGACCTTATAGTCCACTTCCCCAATGGCTTCCACTATCTCATACGGCCCATGCCAGCTGGCTAGGAGTTTGCTTTCTGCTGTCGGCACTAGCACCATCACCCGTTCTCCTGGCTGAAATTTCCGTACTTTCGCCTGGCGGTTGTAATATGTCCGCTGGGTCTCTTGTGCTTTTTCCAAATGTTCCCATACTATAGGGGTTACTCGAGCTATTCGCTCTCTCATCTGTGTCACGTGCTCAATGACATTCTTTCCTGGGTTGGGTTGTTCTTCCCAATCCTCCTTGGCAATGTCTAATATTCCGCATGGGTGGCGTCCGTATAGTAGCTCAAAGGGAGAGAAACCGGTGGACGCCTGGGGGACTTCCCGTATTGCAAACATTAGGTATGGTAGAAGGGTATCCCAGTCTTTTCCATCCTGTGCTACCACCTTCCGGATCATACCCTTAAGGGTGCGGTTAAACCGCTCGACCAGGCCGTCTGTTTGAGGATGGTAGACTGAGGTCCTTATGGCATGGATGCGGAGCAGGGTACATAAGTCCTTCATTAATTTCGACATGAAAGGGGTTCCTTGGTCAGTCAGGATCTCCTTAGGGATGCCCACTCTGGCAAAAATCTGGAGTAGTTCTTTTGCTATTGCCTTGGATGTGGGGTTTCTTAAAGGAATGGCTTCTGGATACCGTGTGGCATAGTCAAGGATGACTAGTATGTTTCGGTGACCCCGTGCTGATCTTTCCAGCGGGCCCACAAGGTCCATGGCTATCCTTTCGAACGGGACTTCAATAATAGGCAAAGGTACTAATGGGGCCCGCAAGTGAGGTCGAGGGCTATGCAACTGGCATTCTGGGCAGGAGGCACAATAGCGTTGGACCTCCGCACGTATTCCTGGCCAATAAAACCTTCTTAGGACTCTATCCAGTGTCTTGTCTATTCCTAGATGTCCCCCAAATAAATGACTGTGAGCTAGCTCTAGTACTGCCCTTGTGTGTTTCCATGGGACTAAGAGCTGCTCTACTTCTTCCCCTCGGATCTGCACTATTCGGTACAACAGATCACATTTGATCACATAATACGGCCCCGGGCCTTTGGTCTTTCCTTCCACTGGTACGCCATTTACTTCCACTACCTCCTCCCTCACATTCGCATATAGCGGGTCATTGGCTTGGTCCTGCCTGAAATTCTCACGGGCGGTACCGATCTGACCTAATTCCAGGGGGCCTATTTCTACTCCACCCCCTGGGTTGCCCCTACTTGGGCTAGGAACTGCCTCTGAGTCCTCACTGGCCTGAATTGTCTCCTGGCCTCCTGAACGGGTTCGCTTACCACCAAGGGAGGCTTTCTGGTTCTCTGCTAGAATCCTGGTCCCTAGCCTTTTATCTGCCCTCCTTTCCCGCCTAGACTTTCGGGGTTTCCCAGGGGATGAGAATAGCTCTGGGGCAAATTCAGCAAAAATTGGGGTGAAGCTATCTGTAGGTGCCTCCATTTCAGCCCGGGGGTTGTTTGGACCCGGGTAGCCTCCTGCTGGGCCGCGGTGGCTTGTATTAGGGCCTTGATTACGTTGTCCATCTTAAGGACTGGATTGTTTTGGCTAACCCTGGTTTAAGTCCCAGTGCGGAGATCCCACCCCTGACACCACGTGTGGCAAATTGCCGGCACTACTATGACGGGTCCCGCACTTTCTCTTCTTGTGGGGGGGTTTCAGGGTGCCATTTCTTGCCCCTGAACTGGGGTAACAGCTATCCTACTAGTATCCCAGGGAAGGGGAGTGGAGAGGGAGGGACCCAGGCCCGCCCTCTACTCTGGGTCCCAGCCCAGGGGCCCTATGATAGTAGGTGAACCACTTGTACCAGTGATTCTTTCCCCTGGGCTACTTCCCTCTCCTGACCTTCAGCTTGTGGGGCTTCCTGCCTTCCCTCTGCACAAGCCAGGTGTCCCTTTACCTAGGATCTTGGTCTTCTTAGCCTGCTGCAGCACTTCTCAAGACTCTCCTCCACTTTCCTTCGAACTGCTCTTTGTTCCACCACCAATCCTCTCTGCTTCACTCCTCCAAACTGCTCTCTGCTCCACCACCAAACCACTCTGCTCCAGCTCCTCCTCTGGCTGATTGAAGCAGGGGGATTTTATCAGGTGACTGGTTTCAGGTGCTCTAATTGGTTTCAGGTGCTCTAATTGGTTTCAGGTGCTTTTAATTAATCTACAGGGAATAAGGCTTCTCCTCATCCTAGATCACTCTCCTGCTGCCTTCTGGCCATGCTGTATCACAGGCCTTTTTGGCATTTAAGTCCAAAAGGCATTGTTGGGCTTGTATATCACATTCCCCTTTTCCCCTTTCTAAGCGGAGCATTTTTTCCTTTAATTGCCCGACTTGATTGTGTAGTTCTCGGCTGGTTAAAGCCAGATCGTAAATTAAGGCACTACGTTTTTCCTTTTTCTCAGGTTGTGGTTTACTAATGTTATATCTTTCCCATAATGTGCTGAATGTGGACAAGGCCTCCACCCCGGAAATAACTCCCAGTTTCCAGGGGTTTCTTCCTTTACCAAATAGTTTCACACCATGATCCAGATTAAATTTATTTTCCTCCGACTCCCATCCGCGAAGACTGAATACTCGGTCCATGACAGCTCCTATGGAGTCCCACCACACTCCCCTATAAAAGGTTGCACAAAAATGTTTTTGGATGGAAAACCTTAATGCCAAAATTATGCGGGATCTCTACGCTGGTGGCCGACTCACCGAGAGCCACCGTTAGCCGTGAGGAATATCTCCTTCACCGGTCCCAGCTCCGAGACTATCCCTCGCCTATCACAGCACGGTAGTCTCAGTCCAGGAAAAGACAACACAAGCGCCTAATTAATCAGCCCCTGGACATTGCTGGGCGGCCAATGCACTGTGTGCTGGGGCAGTTGAGCACTAACTAACCCCTATTGCCTACTTAAGGAAAGAAGCGGGGGTTAAAACTAATGGGTTCTTCCCAGAGACCAGCTGTATTTATGTGCCGGTTGTCCTCCTACTGCTTCGGAGGCCGCACCACGCCAGTGGCGAGATCCAAAAGAAAAATCCCGTTTTTCCCCCAGAGCCGAAACGGCCTAAGAATCGCTGTAGTTAATGTAAATAAACTACAGGACTTAGAGGTTTTTAAGGTCAGGCTTGACAAAACCCTGGCTGGGATGATTTAGTTGGGGTTGGTCCTGCTTTGAGCAGGGGGTTGGACTAGATGACCTCCTGAGGTCCCTTCCAACCCTGAGATTCTATGATTCTATGATTCTATGACTTTCCTGGAAATACAGTGCCTGACGGGAAGTCCTGCCACAGTCGCCACTGATAGGATGGCAAAAATGAAAGGAAGATGCAGACATAAACCCTATACATTTACTATTTGTTTCCCGTTCTCAGTATCTATCAGGTTCTGGAAATAACGAGGAGTCGTAGTACTTTGATACAAACAGGAGCAAGTGTATTGTGGGGATTGGTATACAGGATAAGGGAAACTGGGGTGAGAGGAAAACAATTCAATTACAGTGATTACAATAGGTGGCATGAAGCCGGCCCCTTACAAACCTTTAGGCCAAATCACAGACAGCAAGGTAGGTAAACGAATAAAAAGTCCAATTATAGCAATCTTCTTCACAGTTCAAGCGCTGTCGTCACTTGTCAGTCAATGGGGGGGGGGGGGGGCTGTTGGTTGCTTAGGACCTACAATCCTTTGGCTAATGTAAAGCCACAGGAGAGGACTCTAAGGCGTCATTTGAGGAGAAGATCCCGGCGTGATATTGATTCTACTGTTTCTGATCTAGTAGATCTAAAAAGGAAAACATGCATGCTCCTGCCACTAAGATGGGCAGCCCGATTGTGAGGGCTGATTAGCCTTATATACTCTCTTTTGGCGGGGAAAAAAACCTCAAGGGAACCCCTGCTCGGGAAGCCCCGTGCATTTCCCAGGAAAAAACAGTTAAAACTGGAAGTTGCTTACCAGATTTAAATCAAAAGAGTGAGATGGCTGAGTCAGGTGACCCAAGAGTCCATTTTGAAAACTAGGGCTCCATTTTGAAACTAAAATAGGACTCCTTACACAACAAGGAAATCAGATAAACATACAACCACTGTTCCCTCTAAGCTGTGCGCGCGCACACAGATCCTAAACCCCGCGCACACGGCGAAACACTGCACGCACAAAAATTTGCACAGAAGCACAACAATGTGCACAGAAGAAATTTTTTGTGCACACGGCCTGTCAAAAATTAAGGGGAACACTGCATACAACCAATATAAACATAAACATATACCATGAACCCAATTAAGCTTTAGGAATGCTTGGCCGAACACTATTTCTGCGCTAGCTAGATTCAAGATAAATTGGGCAGGCTAATCTGTGCACAGTTTTTGCTGTGAAGACTCACCCTCAGTGACTTGCCAAACGCCACAAAGGGAGTCAGTGGTGGAGGAAGGAAATTGAACCCAGGTCTCCCAAACCCCAGCCTAAAGTACTGATGCTATGTTTCTAACCTTTGAGAATGAGCTTGTTATGGTTAAACCCAGAGCCCTAGTCACACAGGATCATGCCACCCTGGACTATAGCTGCAACTGTCCTTGTGAGTGGTGCCACCCCATGGAGATGTGTTAGATAGAACTATGCTTATGAGTAGTTTGGACAGTTTCTATCTTGTGCAGCTTTTTTGCACCTGCCCATTGCCATGAGATCTGCGTTGGTTCATCAGGGCTTACGTTAAGTGAACCCACGGGTTGTAATTAAAGGTATGTCTATGCTGCAAAAAATGGTGTGTCCTTAACTCGGATTAGCTAATCCACATTAACTATTTTGGGTTAATGCAGCAGTGAAGACATAGCAACTTGGCTCAGGTGGTTAGCAATATTGAAGCCTCTAGAAGCTGGGGCTGACGTTGTGCTGATAGCCAGGGTTACCACGGGTATGTCTACATCACAAAACAACCTGCAGCAGCGAGTCTGACAGCTCAGGCTGTGGGGCTAAGAATTGCAGCGTAGACATCCAGGCCCAGGCTTTCAGGCCTTCCCCACTCACTGGATTTCAGAGTATGGACTCCAGCCTGAGCAAGAACATCTACACTGCTATTTTTAGCCCTGCAGCAGGAGCCAGAGTCAGCTAACCCAATCTCTGAGACTTGCTGCGGCAGGGTTTTTTTGCAGCGTAGACCAGTGGTTCTCAAAGTCGGTCTGCTGCCCGTTCAGGGAAAGCCCCGGGCAGGCCGGGCCGGTTTGTGTACCTGCCGCGTCTGCAAGTTCGGCCGATCACGGCTCCCACTGGCTGCAGTTCGCAGCTCCAGGACAATGGGGGCTGCAGGAAGGGCGGCCAGCACATCCCTCAGCCCGTGCCGCTTCCCGCAGCCCCCATTGGCCTGGAGCAGCAAACCACGGCCAGTGGGAGCCGCGATCGGCCGAACCTGTGGATGCAGCAGGTACACAAACTGGCCCAGGGCTTTCCCTGAACAAGCGGCGGACCGGCTTTGAGAACCACTGGTGTAGACATACCCCAGGTCTCCACCACTATTGTAACTTGAGGTAAGAACAGACAGCGGAGTAGCCAGACGGTATGTCTACAGTAGGAAAACGGGTTAGCAGAGGGGGTTTGTTAATGTAGGGCTTCAGCAGCTACATTTATTTGTAACCCCAGGTTAGGAATTGTTGAACCCTGATTCCCACCTGCAAATCCAGCCTATCCGCTGCATTAAACAGGTTCAAGCCCAGCCACCCATATCCCAGACTGCCTAGTGCCCTCCCAAAATGTGTCACTCTGGCCTTTCGTTCATGGTACAGTGTGGGGAAATTTGACTGTCCAGCAGACAAAGCCAGGCTGCCCATGGGATACTTCAGGGGTACTCCCAGAGAGAGCACAAGCCCAATGAGGCTATGTCTACGCTGTAAAACGATAGGATTTGAACCCTGATTCCTGGCTTGATTCAGGCTTCAACCCTCGACTCCCATGGGGTCCTAGGTTCCAGCCTTAGGTTAGTGTGACTGGGGGACAGGGCAAGGAGTTAGGCTTAAGCCTGTTTGAACCCTGCGTGGCTGACACTACAATATAAGCACACCCAGACAGTCCCTCGCTGCTAGCTGCAGCAGGCAGGTACCGCTATGGGGGGAGAGCTGCGAGGGACACGCCTCAGCAGAGGGTAGGAAACGAGCAGGATCGCCGGGAGGAGCGGGGCCGCTCAGCAGCCTGTCAGCTCCACCCGCACATGCAGCTGACGGAAGTCTACAAACTGCTGGAACCCGCCCCATTCCCTAACCGCCGGCAACCGCCCCACTGCTGCTCACGAGGCAAGCGCATGTCTGCAGAGGAGCAAGAGGACTGAGCGAGCGCATGCGCTGACTCCAACTCCCTCCCAACCTCTGCGCGCGCAGCGCACTTTAACCGTCCTACTCATACACCGTGCCCTTCGCTCTAATGGCCTCTAAATGGTTGGTTGAAAGAAAGTAGAGGGTGCGGGTGACGTCATTGTCCGACGCAAGTGATAGAGCGCTCTATGATTGGCTGGCGCCGCCCGCCAATAAACGTCGAATTGTTGGATTCAAATTGAGTGGAAAGCTGACTGGGTCAGTTAATCAGCGGGCGCTGCCTCAGGGTGAGGAACGCGAATTGGGTCCTGCTGGTGCAGTTGCCTCCGCCATGGCCCACAAGCAGATCTACTACTCTGACAAATACTTCGACGAGCACTACGAGTATCGGTGCGTGGGGCGGGGACCGCTTCTCTCTGTCCTTCACCTTCCGTGCCGCGGGGCATGCGCTGGCTGGGGTGGGGGGCGTCTGTGAATGCTTTGCCCCGCTGCTCCCCTCTGGGGGCGGGGATCAGTGACTCGGGGGCTTGGGTCAGAATATGGCGCTCTACTGTCGGGACCTAAGTCCGCCGAGGGAAATGAGGGGACGGCGGGTCCTTCCGCAGGGGTCGGGGAACAATGGGCCCTGCGCGGGGGGAGGGGAGCCGGGGGCGCTCGGGCTGTGTGCGCTGAAAGGGGCTCGCGAGCCAGTGACTTAAGTCGCGGGCGCTGCTCGGAGCCCTCAGCGCCGTCTCCCGGGGAAGCCGGGCTTGCTGGCGTTGAATTCGGGAGAGTTGCCGTGAGCTCGCCGAACCTTCCACCTCCCTGAAATTCATGGGGGGGGGGGGGACTCTAGCGGCCATTGCTGAGCACTGGCGGGCTCGCAAGTCCCTTACCCACTCGGAGCAGACATTGGCGGGACTGGTTTTACTACCTGTAAACAATCCTGGTCTCTGGAATGGGGTGACAACAATGGCAACTGTCTGTTGGCCATATCAGGGGAGGCGCCTCTGGCTCCCTCCAGAACCTGACTCTGCTTTCACCGCTCCACAATGAGGCAATTCCTGCTCTAGTCACTTTATAGAAGCTCACTGAGACCACGTGGCCGGGGCAGGTGGGCACTTAGCCTTTTCGGGTGTAGCTGCTCTGCAATGCAAGGGAGTCTTGGAGCTTTAACTTGAAGTGTATTAACACACAATACCCTGAACAGATCTTAGTAGTAAAGATGCCATGCTTGCTATGGGAAGTTTTGCTCTGGGTGTGTGTATATTGGTGACTCCTTATATGCAGGTTAATCACATTGAGTGCAAGGCTATGGGATAGATGACCTCTTGCGTACCCCACTCGAGTGTTTTGTTCATTCAAGCCTGAAACAATGCTTTGTGACCAATTTGCATAAAAAGGAGGCAGTATGCACTGGTCTGAAAGGGAAAATGTAAACAATGCTCAGTGCCCTATGAAATGCACTACAATGCCTCTGTTTATTGTCCTTATTAAATGTTACTCTCACTAAAATAGGCTTGTGATCTGCATGTATAGTTTGGTATTCAAGGGCAGAGGTCAGATTATCTTGGTCAGCAGTTGACTTGGGAGTGATAAGTGAATCATGGCTACTGGTATAAGAATGTTGCTTTGTATGTTTCCTAAAACCACTTATCTGATCAGGTAGATAGGAGTTTCCTTTAGTCTCTTAAACAGTGTGGCAATAATCAATTGCCAGGAGCACTCTTTGCTTTGACTAGGCAGGAATTCTCTCCTGGCTCGAATATACTTCAGATGAAGTAGGGAATGGAGTGCATGATTACACCTTACCTTACAGGGCTGAAGTTTTAACATCTACTGTACTGGCTTTTGGATTTCAAGATTTAGCATACCACCTCAAACTCAAAAGTATTTTAATATGAATACTTAAATATGCATGAATTAAAACTATTGAATCTTTAAATGTACCAATGGCAATATATGGGCTATCATGAACACGTAGAACAGTTGATGTCACTCTCCTAGTGTAGTGAATGGCACTCCCAGGAAACTTGAGAACAGATGTCATCCTTCCAGCAGCTGGGACAGAAATGGATCAGGAGGGGCACAATATCTTAAGAAAAGTGCACTGGGCTTCCCGCTGGTGGTCAGGATAAAGCGGAGTTGCCTGATATCCTCCGTCTGAAGGATATAGTTCTGGTGTCTGGCAGACTTTGAGCCCTGCTTAAGATATGTCTCTAGGAAAGGCAGTAAGGGTTATAGCCTACAAATACAGGTGTCATCAAAAAGAAAACTGATCTGTACTGTAGGATAACTTTAGTACTATTCTATTTTCAACAGACATGTGATGTTACCCAGAGAGCTTTCAAAGCAAGTACCAAAAACCCATCTAATGTCTGAAGAGGAATGGAGAAGACTTGGTGTCCAGCAAAGTCTTGGCTGGGTCCATTACATGATCCATGAGCCAGGTAAATAGAATGACTGTTCTATTGCTATAATGGCACTTGTAACTGACTACACAGGTACTTGTTGGGATTAAAAGGACACCCTGAATCTTTGCCTACTAGCAATACCCAATGTTACAGGAATCAAGAGATTGTCACAACTGTGTAGTTGCTTGGGAAAACTAACAGCAGTGGAAAAGCATTGGAGTCATTTTGTGGGGGAGGGGGTGTAGGGTGTGGCTTCAAATTTCTCTAACGCTTGCCTTTAGATCCAGGGCAGGATTTCTCTGGGTCTAACTAGTGGGCATCTTGTCTAGTTTGTAGCTGTCAAAGTTTTCAAGCCCTGAACTAGAAAACTGACAAGTTGCTATCTGTGCTAGATTAAAACTTAGACACTTAGGGCTAGTCTACACTGGCAATGCTAAAGCGCTGCCGTGGCAGTGCTTTAATGTGCGTTGTGTGGTCGTGGTGCAGTGCTGGGAGAGAACTCTCCCATTGGGTTAAAAAAAACCACCTCAACATACCCCCCCCAGCGCTGGGGCACTGTTTATACTGGCTTTTTACAGCGCTGCAACTTGCTGTGCTCAGGGGTGTGTTTGTTTTTAGGGGTGTGTTTTTTGTGTGGTTTTTTTTTTTCCCCACACCCCTGAGCGAGAAAGTTGGAGCGCTGTTAATTGCCAGTGTAGACAAGCCCTTAGATGTAGATAACTGTATAACTTCGTGAACCAGAATAAAACTCATCCAAGTGGCGATATTGCAGCTGATTTTCTAGAAACAACAGAAGTTAAAGATTAGAAGATCTTAACTGAAGGGACATACTAGATAAAGCAGAAGTGTTTAAGAATAAAACTAGTACAAACCTGACTGACCGTTACGTTAACTGTCAGTGGACAAACTGCAGCTGATCTGTCTGTGGTTTTCAAAGTTTGATGGTTGGAAGAACCAGCAAGCACCTTCAACCAAAGGTCGATTCAGATTTTCTGCTAGTGTGGCCATTCCTTCCAATGATTTACTTTTATTATTTCACTCTCCTGCTTAAGGATGTGCATGTGCCACTTGGCCTGAAGGCCTTGTTTAAACAAAGAAGTTGAATCAATTAACTAGACCTGCCTAAAAATTGATCTAGTTAAATCAATGTACCCACTTGTGGGGACACTCTTGAGCTGGCTTAAAACTGACAAGCCAGCTCTCTACTAGAAAAGGTTGGCTAGTATAGCTAACCTATAGTGTTGATTATGGAGCATAAACGTGCTCTTGCCAGTATAGTTTACACTAGGTTAGTAAGCAAAACAAGCCAGTATAAACCGCATCTACATTAGGAGGGTTTGGTATGGAAATGTTGCAAAAAATCAAACTCTACTGACTTTGCTGTATTAGCAATATTCTTCTGTTAAACTACAAATTCCTTACTGAAATAAGGTCTAAGAAGTTGATCATGATCATATGCTCATGGATTACAGTTGCACATAAGAAAATACAATTTCACACTAAATCTTCCAAGTATTTGAAACTTGAGCATTCATGGAAATACCTAACTGTTGTAGTAATTCCCATCTTAATTTTGAGTGGCCTGTCTTGACACCAAAGGTAAAACTTCTTAAAAGCACCTAATTGGCTTAAGATCCTGAGTCACTCAGGTGCTTCTAAAATTTTTACCCCATATAGAAGGGCAAGCTTGAAGGCACTGTATATAGGAATGGTCATTTTTCTTACACTCAGTGGGGAGACTTAACATATTAAATGTAGTAATTGAGTACTAAGCTGCTGTACACATGTGCAGGACTGGCAATGATAAATATTGCAGGATAACATTGAAATTTGTGTTCAATCTTATTTCCACAGAACCACACATCCTTCTCTTTAGAAGACCTCTTCCGAAAGACCAACAAAAATGAACTTTTTTTTCTGGAAATCTTCTATTAAATCTTCTGGAACTTTATGTATATGAGTGTATATATGTTGGTAGTATTCAGTGAATACTTGAAAAAAATGTACAAAACATACATCCGTATCTGTGCATGAGCTGTATTATTCACAGCAACAGAGCTCAGTCAAATGCAATTCCAAGTAGGCTGCTATGGTGTCTAAAGATTAATAAAAACATATTCCTTTAATGTAATATAAATGCCTATTTGACTTTTTATTAAATTACTTTTGTTTAATAAAGTGTTCATGTTGCATGTGTATGTCCTGACTATAGACTTTCACTTATTACATGTATTTTTTTCTTTAGAAACTTTAGTTTCAATACTGAGCTATTCTATACAGCATTGTAATTACAAATGTTTGACTAGTTCAAAGCCCATGGCTTCCCAACTCTTCACAATGGGTCTGAAGAAATAAACACTCTTAATTCTAGATACCTATTTTGTGATTTCTTTCTAAGAAATCTTGTGTTAGCAGATAATCAACTATGTAGACTTTGGGTGTTAAAGCTAAACTAGTGGAGGAGGTACCTGTCCAAAACTGATCATGAAATCATTGCATAAGCAAAAAAACCCAAAACCGTGGCTTCACAGTGACCTAGTTCTCTGCTATGACATATCTGTCTCTGGGAAGACACAGTTGCTGGCTGACTACTCTGAATCAAGAATCTATTCAGACAGGTTAATAGAGGCTTCACTGCCCCACAACAGAACGTGCGCCATCACTTTGCTGCCCTTAGGCTATTTGAGCCACCTCTCAAATAGAGTGATTGTCAAAAATCACTAGCATGGTGACACTAGTCAGAAGATCACACTAAAACAGGCTGGAGAATGCAGTTGGCTGACCCGGTTTGAAGATTATAAATATGCCAAGTGCTGCTTGAATTTGCATTCAGTGAGTAGCAAAACTCCCAAGCTATTCAGGTATTGGCTGTAGCTAGAGATTTTATCTAAATCTTCTGACCACTCATTCCCCTCTAAAGAACTTCCTGCTATAATTTTATATCTATGCCATCTCAACCCAAGACTGGCAATACACTTTCAGAGGGGGTAGTGTAAATCTAAATCAAAGTTGCTGCAGTAAGCTTACACCCTGGTAAGATTTGCTGCAGTATCAGCTTAGTCACCTGTATTTGTGGATTACTAGGTACCAAGTGCAGGTCAGGTGTCTGACAATGACCTGCTTGACTCTACTATGCCATCACACATGAATAGGAGTACTTAAGCCTCTCAATTTAAAAACAGGTTTCAGAGTATCAGCCGTGTTAGTCTGTGTCAGCAAAAAGAACAGGATTACTTGTGGCACCTGTTCTTTCAATTTAAAAAGTAAATGACTGCTAACTGGGCCTTCTCCCTAAAGGTCACTTGACATTAGTGCTTCCCTATAGAAAAGGCATAATTTGTCAAAAATTAAGTATATGAGCAAGCCATACTGTCTACTGGAGGTGTATGGGGAGAAAATGTATTAGCTAACAATATTCTAGCCCATGAATCATGGTTAGTACTTAATCACAGTGCAATAAGCTGTGGCCTGAGAATACATTCTTGAAAGGTGAACAGTAAGGGCTGTTCCACTGCAGTCAGTATATTCAGAACTGCATATAGATTCAAGGCATTAGATTGTAGAATGGTATAGGTTGATAAGGTCATTGAGGCTGGAATTGTCTTAATGTTTTTCAGA
Source organism: Macrochelys suwanniensis (assembly GCA_033296515.1). Lineage (NCBI taxonomy): Eukaryota > Metazoa > Chordata > Testudines > Chelydridae > Macrochelys > Macrochelys suwanniensis. The sequence continues at coordinate 49,356,601 of CM065780.1, forward strand.
AAGTACTTTGTAGAACTGAATCTCAAAAATCATTAAAGCAATTTCCTAAGTTATGTTGTAGCTGTGTTGGTCTCAGGATATTAGAGAGACAAGGTGGGTGAGGTAATATTTTTTGACCAACGTCTGTTGGCAAGAGAGACAAGTTTCTGAGCTTACACTGAGCTCTTCATGTCTAAATTAGTCACCTTAATTGTCTTAAAGTTCTATCCTTGCATGGGTCAATAGAAGACATCGAGTGCCTGTGGCAATATCAGATTTAAATTGGGTCTGGCTGCGTTTAGTAAGTTACATGTTGGTATTTTAGGTCCATGTTGTGCAAGCAAATTGCTTTCTGATATGCGATGTGCTGCTACAATTTTATATCCATGCCATCTCAACCCAAGACTGTGACCCAAGACCTCTCCACTTGTGAGGTAACTCCCTTCTCTTCATGTGTCAGTATATTTATGCCTGTATCTGTAATTTTCACTCCATGCATCTGAAGAAGTGGGTTTTTTACCTACAAAAGCTTATGCCCAAATAAATCTGTTAGTCTTTAACATGCCACCGGACTCCTTGTTGCTTTTTACCTGAAGAAAAGCTCTGTGTAGCTTGAAATCTCACCAACAGAAGTTGATCCAATAAAAGATTTTACCTCATCAACCTTGTCTCTCATATTCTGGAACCAAAATGGCTTGAACTACATTCCATAAAGAACATAAAGGACATTTGCATGAAAAGTTTAAGGGATGCCACCCCACAATGTTTTGTTGCTGGTGCAAAATCATACACTTGTATCAATTTTTGAGTCTGCATTGTTATTGCTGAAATACAGGACAAGGAGCATCCTGTATTGACTTGATGTGGAACTTTAGGCACTGCAATGTTTATCAGCACTCAGTCATCAGGTTTTTTAAGAGAGAAGACCACACATATCAACCGGCAAGTACTTAGTTCAAGACTGCTCAGAAATATCATACGCGAAGGGGAGTACTGGGCACAAGCTTCCATTCAAGAAATTGAATTTTGCATTGCTGATGTACTCATAGCAAGTCTGAGGGATCAATATGGTGCTTTCTTGATGGCCAAAGCTCTGCGGTTGGGAGTGGCGGCAGTAAAGTGTTGTTCCCTCCCACCCCCACTTTTTAAAATGATTATTTTAAATAGGAAGGAGGGAAGAAATTGAGTGGCCTTCAGTTGCCCCCACTCTAAGCAGTTCTCATATTCTCTCACTATGTGTAAGAGCACCCTTAGATGTGTGCATGTGACTATTAGCTGGCTCTAGATGCCTTGTTTTATTATTACTGGGCTGCTGTGGTACTGGGAAAACAAACAGGAGGGGGAGTTTATAGAGATGCTGCAAATATAAATAGAAATGGTGAAAATGGAAAAAATGTGCCTGATTAATTTTTGTAATGATTGATGGGAATAAAGTGTTCTCAGATGGTTGTAATGATTTTGGGCTTCATTAAATAACAAACCAGTGAATGAAAAAGGAATACAGCTTTAATAAAATTGGAGAGAATCTGTGGTGAACTGAGGCACACATCCATGCGGTGTTCCCAACCCCCGCCTCCAGGGCACATCGCCAAATTGTCTACGTTCATAATACTATCCCTCATGAGGGAGCATTTCTAAATTATAAAAGTCTACAACCATACCCCTACACTGGTTATTTGGCTATGGATAGCAAGAGCCAGATAAGAGGGAAAACGCTGGAAAATTGACAAAAATGCCACCATGACAGATGGATTATTTGCACAAAATAACACAATCAGCTTTCCCTGAGGAACACGCACAGGAGCGTGTCACCCAAAGGCTCCAGGAGTCGGGGTTACCACCTAGGCTTGCACACGGCGGTTGGGCAGTGGGGTCACGTGACCAGATCAACAGGCTCCTCGGTCCCTCGCTGCTACCCTTGATTGGAAGGTGACGTAGAACCAGCTGCGCCGCGGCCCTTCTGACGCCTCTCGCAGGCGTCATCGGCCGGTCGGACTCGGGAGCTGGTTTGGGGGAGGCGGCGCGTGGCGCTGTTCCCATTTCCGACCAGCCATGGCCGCGGAGCGGGAGCCGGGCACGGCCAGCGAGGTAAGGCGGCTCCGGGCCGCGCAGCGCCCCCTCCCCAAGCCGTTACATAAGCGGGGGCCTGGCTGCACCACAGGCCCCGGGGGTCCGAGGCGCCCCGCTCCCGAGTCTCTGACAGCGGCGTCTGGGGGCCCCCAGAGACAGTCACTTACCGTCCCCGCGGAGCAGCCGCCCGGACCTGCCCCGGGGGTCCGAGGCCTGCACGGGGAGCCGGGTGGAAACGTCCCACGGCGCTGGGCTGCCCCGGCGGACTCACGCGCCCTGCAGCTCTGCCCTGGGGGTGGAAGCAGCGGCGGCCTCAACCTTGGCCTTGTGTGTGACGGGCTAAGGGGCTCCGAGCTGGTCTTTGAGTCCAGTGGGGTTCTTTTTAAAGGGACCATCAACTTGAGATGACACTTCTGGTCTGAAGATACTTTACCTGCTGTTGCTGCAAGTACCCCACTTGTATTACTGCAACTGAAAGGGAGCCGGGTCGGGGAGATACCCTGTCTTTAAGTTTCTCTTGTGCTTTTGACAGTCGTTTAGCCTTGATTTTATAATCAGATCCGTGCAGGTGAGCTCTGTACCCGTGCAGAGCCATTTCCAGGTGTAGGGATTTGCTCACATGGCTCTGATTGCAGTGGGATGGGCGAGCCTTTGCCTGTCATAAGTTTCATGCTTTCCTTGTGAAGTCTTAAGACTTCTCTACATGGGAAAGTTATACTGGTGTAAGCTAAAGTGTGCATATAGATCTACTGGTATAACCTTCTGTGTGGACAGTCTTATTCTGGTGTAAAGAAATGGCCCTTTTCAGTTTGGCTGGTGTAGCTTGGGAATGGGTTTAATTGTTTCTGCAAACGCTCAAGCATGTATGTAACTTTACTCGTGATCAGTCCAGTAGTGTTTGTCCGTGATTCTGCGGCTGGATCCATGCAACTGTTGACTTCTGTGGCTCTATACATAGGCATTGGGGTCTGCCTCCTCAGATCCAGTTGCAGGATTGAGATGTCAATCCTGCAATAACTTAAATACATGCATAAGCCTTTACAGAATCAAGACTCTGTTGTTTGTGTGAGGCTTTCACGCAACATCAAGGAAAATGATAGAAACTTTTATGAAAAGGAACATATGTTTATGAAACCACAAATAGTAGGAGAGTCAGGAGCTGATGTAGTACCTGAAATATCTTATTAATTTTTAAAGATGATGTTTGTTCTCATTATCCCAAACCATTAAAAACGTTTGTGAGTATTTTGTGCAGCATAGGAGACTAAATTCTACATGCTGATCTATTTGTAAAATATACTTTTCTCCCAAAAGCCCTGAAATAGTTACTTTTGTCAAATACTTGTGGAGGAGAGAAGCAAGTAATTCAAAGTATATACAATATTAAGAGCATACTTAAAAGCAAACTATGTTAGAATGCTTCAAGGTCTTTGACTAAAATCAGTCTTTTTACGATTACAGCGTTATCCGCAGGAAATGTACTTGAAATAAGCATTAAGTGAATATATTGCACCAGTACCTTAAGAACCTAAATGTCTCATGTTAAGAGACTAAACACATTGTAGGCATGGTGAAGTGTGTATGTGTATATGAGAGAGAGAATATATATGTAAAGGAACCCATTACTTTTAAGAGTCAACTATGCTATGGGATAGTCTTCTATTATATTCTACTATATTCATTCTGTGAATAATGCCCCCTAGGTTGTGTGTCAAATATAAAATGTACATGTATAACCAGTATGGCACTAGATTCCATAGAGATCTCCCAGTCAGACTGAGATGTCCTGAAAATTAATGATCAACCCCAAATTAAAATTACTTTTATGGTTGGTATTATTTATGCCTTATTCATTTGTCTGGTAACTAGGCTTTAACACCAAAAATAACTTGGATTTGTTTTTATACTGGTGTGTGTACATATTTCATGTCCTAGTTCTCACCAATGCAATCTATATTACGTATTTAAATGGCCAGGATAAATTTGGCAACAGTTGAAGTGAACACTCTTCCTGCCAAAACCATGAAGCCTAGAATCCATATTATCTGTTGGGTTGTAAAAGCCTTAATCCTCAAATTTCTAGGTGCACACTTAACCACCAGAGGGTGCCCTTGTGCATTCTAAACACAAACATTTTTATAAACAAGGCTCCATGTGCCCTTGCATGGATACAGCTGTTCATGAAGTTGACTTTGTTTTACTGCTTTAACAATGAGAACTAATAAAGCAAGTTATCCCACTGTCTTAGTTATGAAGAAATATATAATCAGCTTTAAAATAACTTACTGCATGTATTAGAATTAGTAGAATTATGAAATACTACTTTTTCCAAGCACAAACTATGAAGTGCCAGTAACAAGTAACATCAATAAATACATTCTGGCTTTAACTTTGGAGCCTCCTTTACATTCAGAAGGCATGTTGAAGGCAGCAGTAGTCCAGCATGTGGAACACCTCCAAAATTTGGCATGTCAGTATGAATACATTAGTGCTGTGAAAATCTCATTAAAAAGATGTAGAATTTAATGTTTGATCCATATTTTTTTTTAAAGCATGCTTATAGTCAGTCTCAATTACTGTACCTTTGGAGACAGCTTTTACACTTTTCCTTCTGAGAATTTTGTTGCTTCACAACTATTATTATTAGAACAAGTGAACAAACTAGCTCTTTCTTGTGCAGTTTTGCTCTCACAGATAAGGTTGGGGTTTGGGTTTTTTTTCCCCCACTTTTGGTTAATTTCAAAATGCATGTATCCAAAAAACATTTTGTTTCTCAGGGCTTCAAGTTCTCAGCAGATGTCAAACCATTTGTCCCAAAATACACGACAGTCACTGTGGCATGGTCAGAACCCTCAGAAGCATGTGTCTTTCCTACTACATACTACCCATGTGTTCAGGAACCGTCTGTGGATAAGTATGTATTTTTCTGAATCTCGTATGGGTAATTTTAACCTTCTAGTACCTTGACTTTGACTACTTTTTTCAAAATTGATGTTGTACCTCTAGTGCTTTAATTCTTCTAACTGCAGTAGTGCTTGCCCAATGGTTTAGTCTTCTGCATTGCTCTCTGAGTGATACAGATTTGATACCTAGGTTGTTGATCTCAAAAACCTGGTATTGTGGAGTCACTAGAGAAGGGCAAGGAAGAGTCGTGTCACTCTGCAGTGCCTAGTCTAGCTGATTCAGATGTTTTGCTCTGGAAGGAATCATATCCAGTCCTGGGGTAGAAGGATGATAAACTATTATATGGATGGGAGAAACAATGGGTATGTATAGAAGGGGAAGGGAGGACCCTTGAGCGTGGGGAAGGGGGAGCCCCCCCAAATGCCTTCATTCTAGATATAAGGAATCTTCAAGGTCCTTCCTTGGTTTTTTGCCCCTCTCTACCCCCAAAAAACAACTTATTCTTACTAGATTTACCTTTTAAAATAAAATACGCATGCAAAAAAAAAAACCCCAAACAAATCTATTTTCAATGTAGCAGTTTTGAGGATTCCTCAATGTAGATTTTAATAAATGGATTGTTAATGCTGTGTATTAGGATAAAAAAAAAACAGTTACAAGGGTTGGGTTTGATATTCAGTAGGTGTCCTAACTTTTTTATTAGTTTCTCAAAACGGTAATCATTGGTTTCATTTTAGGCTTAATTGTAGTGTCCCTCAACTCATTTACTGCCTTTAAAAAAAACCCCAAAGATTGTGGGGGTTTTTAATACCTTAACTGACTTTTTCCAAGGGCGATCTCAGAATTTTTACAAAATTGTTTTTGTATGTACCCTGTATTTTGTATTGTTGTAATCCATTTAATGGTGAGCTGAATGCAAGTCTGATTTATGACAGAATATAACATAACTAAAGAAATAGTGAGAAGCACCAATATTGTGATTAAGGTTGCATTGTTGGGGGTTTAAGTCAGAAAATGAAGGTTAATGGTTGATGCACTATTGTGCATATTTCCCCATATAAATTAGGATAGGCTGAAGTTAAAACAACTCTTACTACCAGAGAGGGAGAGCATTTCTTATTGTGTATTGCATATCTGAAGTATCTTCTTATTCCAGAATTGAACAGATATATGAAAATAGGAAAACATCAGGCTTATAAACTTTGTCCACACTAAACTGGTTTTTAAAATTAGATATGCATAAGATAACATTTGTTTGCTCAGATTGAGAATGTCACTGCTAGCTATTCACTTTACATCTGTAAATATAATTTCTGTGGGAAATGTGTCTTCACTTTCAGAGGCCCGCTTAGAATTTGACATGATCTGGGTTGTGGAGACCTTACTGACATCAATTTAGAAAAATGTGTTTACTGAACTCCACTTCCTTTTTTTATTTTTTTAAAAACTTTCAGATATGTTGAATTTGCGGAAGCTGTATTTAAGGCTTCCTTTAGCCAGTAAGCACAACCCAAATATCTGCCATCTAAGCACCTTGTACTATATTGTTTTATTGTGATAAATTCTGTCCCACAGAGCACTGTATTTATACTCCTGTTTTTAAACTGTATTTTAAAATAAGTTTCAGTACTTCATATTCCTTTCCTTGTAGTGAAGTGCATTCGCACATGCCTCTTAGTTGTATTACAATTTCAGTCCTCTCTGTCTTTTAGTTTAAGCTCACTCTTTACCATAAGGAAGTCTGGCAAAATAATAAAGGACTTGCTATCAACTGTTAAAGCTGAAATAGAGAAGTATAACTTTAAGTAAAGCAGAATAGTTTTGAAACTCAGTAACAAATATTTTGTAGGTAGAATCATTGTGGTTTTTGAATTTTAAATAACCATTACAAAAGTTTAACTCTAAAAAGGAGAGAAACATTAATATTTTAATCATGTTTGAGGAAAAACTTGAATTTTATGGTTAAAACACTTATCTAGAAAACAGTGAGTAAATACTTAATTGAAATTATGGCGAATGCGTTTCTTGCAAAATATTATGCCTGCCTTGATTTTGAACAAAATCTTCAACTAAGGAATGGTGTATTTATTTAGGCCACAGATGTGTGCGGAAGATGTGTCCTGGGATGGCTCTTCATCTCTTTCTCAATATATATCTGGTAGCGTTATGGGATATACTCCACTTGGTGAATACTCTAGCTTGCCTTCTTCGTCTGATGCTGCACCAAATATGTACTCACTAGCCAGTGCACGGTATAATTATAACAACTCTCAACACTACAGTCATTCCAGGATAGTTAATGAATGTGGCGAACAAATTTGTCCAGTCAGACAAGAGACTAGAAAGACTCCTAAGGTAAGTGAATAACTTCTTCTGTGAGCTTTAAAATGAATAATCATTACTTGTTCACTATTGCTACTACAACAACATTTAAAGCAGTAATATAGACCAGATTTAGATTTTTATGGTAGCAAGATTTTTTTTTACAGAATCAAAGACCAGTAGAAATCTTTCTATGAAACTCTTACAATTCAAGTATGCACAGTATTTTAAAATTCCGCATATTTTATTTGTGAAAATAACACAATATAATCATGCCAGTTTCAATTATTTTGTTAATTTATTTCAGAATACCTGTCGACAAGTACATCTAACAATACAGACCACAAAAGATTTAGGAAATGTTTTCTGACAAATAGATTCCTTACTAGGCATACAGATCTTTGAGGAATAATTCATTTAAACTACAATAAAGAAATGTATTTCCTGCACCCCTCAGAAGTAGTATAAAAGCGTGGGGGAGTCAGGGATAATGGAAGAGCTGAGTTGCTGGGAAAGAGGCAGGACGTGAACCTGGAGGCTTGTTGGGTGTGGGTGGGAGAAGTATGGAACAGGTTTTTTTTGTTTGTTTTGTTTTTTTGGGTGGGTTTTGGGCGGGGTGGGGGATTCTAAAAAATAAGAATGGCACCAGATGCTAGGCCGCTGTCTACATCAAGGCATCACTGGAATATTTGACCATGGTTAATAAAAGCAGGTCAATTGACCAGCTTGCTAAGCCTGTCCCATGGCTTCCAGGCTCTCTGATGCAGAGCTAAGAGCCTAGAAGTCCTGAGAACCGTGTCTCAGCTGGGTCTTCCAGGGCTGCCCTGAAGCTGCAGACTCTGGAAGCTCAAGCCACGACTCCAGGGGGTTGCGGACAGTTTTCTGCAGAGCTGCTGTGGACCCTGAAATGCTGACTCTCGGTTCAGGAAAACGATTCAGACCAGAAAATGGGCATTTTCTGACCAACTCTCGCTGTAACAAGCATGGGAAATATAGTCTGTGAGGCAAGTGGAGAAGCAGGAAGCAGGTCAGCAAGGATAGTAAAGTGGGGGACCAAGAGGTGTAAAGGTGATCCAAGGAGTGTGTATGGTTCCCTTCCCCTGCAGGAAGTCAACCCTATCCCAGCTGCGCACTCTTGAATTGGCCAGGGAAGTATGGAGGGGAGAAGAAGGTGAATTGGGCCAGTATCGAGAGTCTGTGGGACAGAGATGGGCAGGAGTCAGAGGTAGTGGCTTGGGAAGAGGAGGTACTGGGCTGCAGGTAGAAGGAGAGCTGAGCAGAGCCAGTATCCATGGATGGTGAAAAAGGAGTTGAACAGGGGACTATGTCCTTGAGTGGAGCAGGACAGGGCAATGGGCAGCTGAAGTAGAGCGAGGCAGAGGGTGGTACCCATTGGAGGGAAGGGTCTACAGAAGAGAAGTCATAGAGGAGGGAGCTGAGATTAGTGTTTGGAGAAAGATGCCCCCCATCAATGAAAGAAAAATGGAGGCAGTCACCCAGTCTGTGGGGATTTTTTATTTGTGCATTTTAGGATGAATTTCTTGAAATTCTGAGAAAGGAAGGCAAGTCGTCGCCCCCCCCCCCCCCCCCAAAAAAAAAAAAAAAAGTTTACAAGTGTTTCGAAACAAAACAAAAACTGCCAAAAAGCAGTGTGATGTTAAGCCATTCTCTTGATGATTTTGGTCTGTTGTGAATTTTGAACTTGTTAGGTTAGCAATTTTGCAGGGAACATGCAACTCAGACTGCCTCCTGCGCCAGTGCTGAGCCCTACTGACTCCAGTAAAACCCTGTCTGTGTGCGGGAGCCAACCCACGTAGGTACAGTTGCAGGATCAGAGCCTAAGTATGCATTAGCATGAAGTGTCATGAGAACCTCAAAGTCTAATTGATTAGAAATAAGTGGACTAATCTGGTTTTGTTGTCCAAACTGTGAGACCTGCAAAAACTAAATAGCAGAAATAACAAAATGTAAATCCGATTTAATAATGTAAGATATTCCTCTGATTTTTATTGGTCCTCAAACTCTGTCCTCAGACTGACCTCCCACTTGGTAAGGCAACTCCCATCCTTTCATGTGCTGTGTATTTATACCTGCTATTGTATTTTCCACTCCATGAATCTGATGAAGTGGGTTTTAGCTCACGAAAGCTATGCCCAAATAAATATTGTTAGTCTCTAAGGTGCCACAAGGACTCCTCGTGGTTTTTGCTGATACAGATTAACACTGCTACCACTCTGCAAACTGTGTTGGTTATTTTAGTACTAATTTAAAGTCCAAACTCTTAAGTTATGCTTAACCAGAATAACCTTAAGTTATGGTAATGCAAATATAGTGATCTGACAAAGTGTAACTAAAAAATCTTCTGGAAAGTTTTTCATTTAACCTGCCAGTTCATTGTTTCTTACAGAGGAGATCAAAAGGTGATGAGCAGAAATTGGACAATAAAAGGCTTGATGGAAGTGACTCGTCGGATAGAACAGCAAATAGAAGTTCACTTCATACTTCTGTTTATGGCAGAGATGATTTGAAACCAGGTACAGGTGCTAATATGTGGCTTAGTTAAAATATATGCAGTAGAAATTATAATTGTTGACTATTTAGTAGTTTCTAGTTTAGTGTGACTATATGTTTCTGAATCTAGAGGTTCCAAGTCAAGGGGTATGGGGAGAATACTTCTTCGGGTGACTCCCTTTTTGAGAGAGGACCATGAATAATCTTATTTGGTGACTCCACAACATAAGGTAGATTGATATGAAGAACTTCCTAGGCAAGCAACTAACTTTAAAATTACTCCTAGGTTCACTGTCAAATTACTCTTTCTGCATCTTTATTATAATGATTAGTGTACCGACATATTCAAAATAAGTTATTGTTGACCTAAAACTGTTCTATGACAATCAGTGTGTTTGGATATCATGACAGTTGAGGTGACATAAAAATCTAGGTACAATTTAGTGATTATAAACAGATAGTTGGCTTCTTTGACTTTACATGTTTTAATTAGACAGGTCTAATAAAGCCATGAACAGGAAATCAAAACCGATTCCAAAAAATGAGTCTCTTCCAAAACCTGCTTTTGAAGTTACCCTTTCAGATTTCCCGAAGTTGCGGAGTCGGGAAAGCAACGATGTAGTGGACCTACAAAAACATAAATGGGGGCCGTTATGCTCAACTGAAGGCAATACTGCATTCTTGAGACAACCAGAGAGAACACAGACTTCTGCTTTGGTGACCACAGAGGTTAGTTGATGTTTGCACTTTGGAGCCTTGTAGAGTATTTCATAAAAAGACTTTTTTAGTGATTCATTAAACCACTTGTGTCATCAGTAGGGTGATGAAGTAACAAATAGCTTGTAGGGCGAAAAGAGAAAAGATAGGGTGAGGCAGGCTGCAGACTGTCACTGTAATAAAGTAGGAGACAATTGCTTGAGAGTAGACAAGGAATTTAAACTATTATTAACTGTGGGAATTCTGCATCTAAAAATTCTGTACACAATATTTTAAAATTCTCCATGTTTTATTTGTCAAAATAACACAATATAATCACTCCAGTTTCAATTATTTTGGTAACTTATTTCAAAATAATTGTCAACAAGTATGTTAACAACACCCATAAAACAAAAAAGATCCCCCCCACCCAAGAGTAGAGTTACAGAAACCCCTACAATTACGCAGCTCCAGTTGGGGGGTACTGGAAGGGGCTGTGTGGAGGCCTCCAGAGCCCAGACACCTGTACCCCCTCCCTCCCAGAGCCCAGCCATGGGGCACGCCCAGACACGAGCACCCACCTTCCCCCCAGCCATAAGGCACCCTTAGCCCAGACACCTGCACCCCCAGAGACTTTACTCCCTGCTAGCTTCTTTACTGTCCTGCCAGGAGATGTGATGTGGTGCAGCCCTGCCCTTCCTCACCCTTTGTCAGAGCTGGGACTCCTGAGCCCTCTCCCATCCCCAGGAGAATGAGGATCAAGCTGTCAGCCAGAGCATACAGTCTTTATCCCCGCTGGGCTAGGCAATCCACTCACTGTGAGCTGGGCTGTGCAGAGTCCAGCGGCCCCTAATGGCAGCCAGCGACTCTGCAGCCCCAATTCCGCGGGGGACACACTGAATTCTGCACAAATTTTGCATTGCGCAGTGGCGCAATTTACTCCTGGTGGAGTTCTATAACAGCTAGTATCTTGCCTTATATACAGTAGATTGCTGCTTAATAGCAATCCTGATATTAGCAACTTCTGGTTAAAGACAGCATATTGCTGGGAACCAATTCCAGCTCATTAACATCAATGTTAATGGGATTTGGATATTAGCAATGGCATGCTGCTTATTAGCAACATTTTTGGAAGAAAGGCACCGCCTTTTGCAGTCAGGCCTGCGAGGCTGCAGCCCAGAAGGAAGCAGCCTGGCAAACCTGCCTGCAAACGGTGACCACACAGGAGGTAAGAGGCTGTGAGCTGGGATCCTGGGGGGTGAGGCTGTGGGCAGAGCAGTAGCAGATAGAGGGGCTGCAGCCTGAAAGGTGGAGTCTGCACATTACATCTCGCTGAGCTCTCTGGGCTGTGCCCTGCTGCAGGACTATGCATAGGGAAGGAAGTGCTGGGACATACTGAGCCCTGACCTCTGGAGAGCCTAGGAAGAGGTACTGTGTAGCTGCATGAGCCCCAGAGCACTCTTCCCCCCTCTCTTGCCTGCCCCCCCCCCCCCCACTTGTGGAAAGCCTCAACATCTGGGCTGCAGCCCTCTAACACTTCCTTCCCTGGCAGCTGCCTCACAAACCTGTCTTTCACTTATTAGTAGGGCTGTCGTGTGATTAAAAAAATTAATTGTGCGATTAATCGCGTTGTTAATAATAGAATACTGTTTGTTTAAATATTTTTGGATGTTATCTACTTTTTCAAATATATTGATTTCAATTACAACACAAAATACAAAGTGTAGAGTGCTCACTTCATATTTATTTTTGATTACAAGTGTTTTTGAACTATACAAAACAAAAGAAATAGTATTTTTCAATTCACCTAATACAAGTACTGTAGTGCAATCTTTTTATCATGAAAGTTGAACTTACAAATGTAGAATTATGTACAAAAACTGCATTCAGAAATAAAATCTAAAATTTTAGAACCTGCAAGTCCACTCAGTCCTACTTCTTGTTCAGCCAATCGCTCAGACAAACAAGTTTATTTGCAAGACATAATGCTGCTCGCTTCTTGTTTACAGTGTCACCTGAAGGTGAGAACAGGCATTCACATAACACTGTTTTAGCTGGTTTCACAAGTTATTTATGTGCCAGATGCACTAAAGATTCATGTGTCCTTTTGTGCTTCAACCACCATTTCATAGAATCATAGAATCATCGAATATCAGGATTGGAAGGGACCTTAGGAAGTCATCTAGTCCAACCCCCTGCTCAAAGCAGGACCAATCCCCAATTTTTGCCACCAAGGAGTTAGGTCACAAATTTAATTAATGGATTTTTTTAAACAAGCTTTATCAGCATGGAAGCACGTCCTCTGGAATGGTGGCCGAAGTATGAAGAGGCATACGAATATTTAGCATATATCGCATGTAAATACCTTGCAATGCCAGCTACAAAAGTGCCATGCAAATGCCTGTTCTCACTTTCTGGTAACATTGTAAATAAGAAGCAGGCAGCATTATCTCCATTGTAACTTGTTTGTCTTAGTGATTGGCTGAACTAGAAGTAGGACTGAGCTGACTTGTAAAATTTCAGCTCCTACATTGTTTTGTTTTTGAATGCAGTTATGTAACACAAAAAAATCTACATTTGTAAGTTACACTTTCAGGACAAAGATTGCACTACAGTACTTGTATGCAATGAATTGAAAAATACTATTCTTTTGTTTATCATTTTTACTGTGCAAATATTTGTAATAAAAAATAATATACACTTTGATTTCAATTACAACACAGAATACAATATATATGAAAATGTAAAAAAAAAAAATCCAAAATATTTATTTAATACATTTCAGTTGGTATTCTATTGTTTAATAGTGCGATTAAAACTGATTAATCGTGATTAATTTTTTTAGTTAAGTGCCATTAATTGGCAGCCCTACCTATTAGCAACTGATGGATAACAGCAACCCCTCAGGTTCCAGCAAAAAGTTGCTAATAAGTTAAATCTATTGTAGAAAGATGTTTCAGTAGCCCAACCCCTCCTTGTTCCCCACAGCTACTTTCTTATGGAAAAAAAAAAAAAAAGGCCGCCACCACCACCACCTCTGTGCACGGTATTGCCTGTGGATTAATGACTAACGTGCATCAGCTTCAGCCAGTCATGAATTCCCAGGAAATGCTCTGCACCTAATTTTTGTTGCTAAAGTAAGATAAGTCTGTATTCTGATTTGCATATTGTTCACATAATTGCTGGAGCCTGAGAGCAGGAGTGTCATGGAACCTTTATGCCTGATCTCCACTGGCTGAGGAGGTCTCCTGCTCAGGAGGTATTCTCAGGGTGCCATTTCTACCCCCTTTTAAAGATTCTTTTATACTAGGTGAATGGTATAAAAGGGTCTTGGTATAGTTGCAGAATATAATTGGGGCCCATGATTCTGTTCCAGATGAGTTTAAAAAGTTATGTGCATTGGGAGTCTTCTGTATTTAAGAATACAAAACAATATGTTGTTGCTTTGTAGAATGACGCTTCAGTGGAAAACAAAGCTATATCAAACACTTATACAAAAACAGGTTCCGTTTCCTCTTCACTTGATACTAGAGGTAAGTGCTGGAGAAACCCCAAAATATCTACCACCTATTCGGTTTGAATTGACTCTGCATCTCATTAATATAAAAGTTACAGTACTGCTGAATACTTCTTGAGAATAAAATAAATGTGCAAATTTAAAAATAAAAACCTACAATGTGAAAACTAACCAGTGAGAGATAATGAAGCAAACTTGAAACCGATTTCTCTTTCCCTACAGTGTTTGTGTGGCTTGAGGGGACACTAATTTGAGTAATTATTTTAATTTACTATGTAAATATCTTGACTTATCACAAACTATTTCCAAAATATATGTAAATAATAGATTTCTAATGTAGGGAAGTTCTTAGTTTGTAGCAGATCTCTAGTTTTAATTTTAAAAATTCACTCGTTAAAAGCAAAAATGGCAAAAGGAAAATTGTTCAAAGCAAACCATTTTTAATGCATTCATTTTTCTTTTAGGTCTTGGGTCTCCTCAGATTTATGTATAAGCTTTATTTTGTGAGGTTAAGAATATTTTATGTTAATGTATCAGTTTTTATATGATTCAGAACTATGTCCATTTGTATTGCAGCAGAAATATCTGCTCTCTCAATTGAGGTAACCGCAAGTGGTTAACTGGTGTATATAGAATTCACAAGCTAATTGTCCCATTTTTATCTGTGATGTCATGAACATTTTAAAGAGTAGTGCTGATGTACTCATTTCTGTGCTCCTGCTTTTTTTTTTTTTTTTTTTTTTTTTTAAGTAGAAATTATCAGGTTTTGAAGTCTAGTGATCTTTGACTTCTGATGTTAAGGGTACTCCTCAAGTTTAGTGCTTTGCTTTCTATAAAAAAAATCAGAAGCAAATTACAAGTACCCATAACAACATTTAGTAAACCTTGATAAGCAAACTTGTTTTGAGTGGTTGACTACCTGGTTGTTAATAGCGGTCTTCTTTCAGTGGCTGGCTGAGTCCTTGCCATTACAAGTATATTTCATGCTGTTTTGCAGATAAAATGGATCCAATTCAGACTTCACTGTCTGTTTCTGTGGCTGCAGGGCAGTGTCTTGAGAGGACAAATGCAAGGTCTTTGCTGCTTGAGTTTGGGACAGTCCCTCCCTCCCTCCTTGAGATGGCAGAAGTGTTGTGAATACTTTGTCATGGCCTGTGCTCTGGACTCATGTTCCTTGCTGTCTGAAGACCAGGATGAAAAAACTGGTTCAGTTTATTGGCAGAGGTCATCAGTGCCTACTTTAGGAAGAATAGAATGCTGGCATCTGCTAAAGAAATACTGCTGATAGTTGGCTATCATCCGGTATTGTGGCAGGACAGTTCTGAATATATGGCTGCCTCAGATCTCCTTGATGCAGTCTCAGTACAGACTGGAGTACAGGAACTGGTAGCACTACTAGATGAACTTCTAATGTCTATGCTAATAGATCTAGCTCTGTCCTTGATCCATTGATTGTGAGGTGTTGATGTCTTGTCTCTGAACCCTGGCAGAAGTAGATGGGACTGCCCTTTGGTATTTTTGTTCTTAAGGTCCATGTTGTCTCTCCTCTATTGAATATGTAAGTGTTGCCAATTAGGAAGGAAATTGAAGGGTTTGAGTTGCTCTTACCCAACCCAGCCAGTGCTGTCAAGACATATGGACAAATGTCTTGGTATAGTAGGGTAGACAAGGCAGGTGAGATGGTATGTTTATTGGACCAATTTCTGTTGGTGAGAGAGACAAGCTTTCGAACTTCTCTCTGACTCTCTGGGCACTCTCAAACCTTATTTCTTTATTAGGGCTGTTGTGGGGGAGGGCTGCTGAGGTGGTATTTAAAACAAGGTTATATTGGGGTGGTTGGTTTTCATGTTGGCTTTATGGTGGCTGTATATATATATATATATATATATATATATATATATATATATATATATATATATATATATATATTATATATATATATATGTGTATATATATATGTGTATATATATATATGTATGTATATATATATATATATATATATATATATATATATATATTTAAAAATCTAACGCTTAGAGCCTAGAATAGTTCGGGTGGAGGGTCCCCTTAAATTTAACTGCAGTTTTTCGAAAACTTAATTTTCAGTTCTCTTTTGCAAATAAAAATCAATGTCAAAGCCCACAATCTGCATCATAACAAACAAGTGTGCATGTCCAGTGAAGGAAAAATGTAGTAAGGAAACACCGTGGTCTCTAGCTGCCAAGTAACTAATATAAACAGCAGTCAAAGAAACTAAATTAAAAACATTCAGAATATCTTGTCACTAACTGTTAAGCCTTTACCCCCAATTGGGGATGTTGCAGATTATGTATTCCTAACGTCATCCAATCCTAAAACCGAACTTCGTTCTCCTTGATAATCTGTACCTTATCCCCTGATAACCAGAAACTTCTATGCTTGCACTCTGTACCGTTACTTTTATTTTTAACATTATCTTAATAAAATTTTGATTCATTCCTAAACCTTTGGAATATTAAGTAGTGTGACAGGGCAAGGCCAGATGGCTATAGGAAAGTGGTCAGGAACCAGTATGTTAGCCTCAGGCTAAACAAATCCCTGATACCTTATGGCAGTTGCTCCAGGTTAATCAAGACACCTGGGGCCAATTAAGAACTTTTCAGAAGGCAGGGAGGTTGATTGAGACACCTGTAGCCAATCAGGGGCTGGCTGAAACTAGTCAAAAGCCTCCCAGTGAGGCGCACATGTCAGGAGCTGTGGAAGGAGGTTGCGTGTGAGGAGCTGGGAGCAAGAGGCACTAGGAGCTGAGAGTGAGAAGGCATACTGCTGGAAGATCCTGTGGTGAGGATAAAGAAGGTGTTGGGAGGAGTCCATGGGGAAGTAGCCCAGGGAGTTGTAGCTGTCGTGCAGTTGTTCCAGGAGGTACTCTAAACAGCTGCAGTCCACAGGGCCCTGGGCTGGAACCCGGAGTAGAGGGCGGGCCCGGGTTCCCCCCAAACCTCCCAACTCCTGTCACAGGAGGAGTTGATCTGGACTATGGGTTCTACCAGAGGGGAAGATCTCTGAGGCAAACAAAAAATCCGCCAATAAGCGCAGGACCCACCGAGGTAGAAGAGGAACTTTGTCACAGTAGCTTGTGAAATAATTTACCTTTAGATATCTCTGAACATTATTTTCTTTCCAGCAGCACTTCCTTCGACATCTGCACCTTACTCCACGCAGTCGCATTTATCACGGGCCACCATACTATCACAGGCTCAAAAGAGAGTTGTTTCCTCACCAGCCTCTGAACTTATTTCCAGTAACTATTCTTGCAGCAAAGAAAAACCAGATGTTCAGGCAAATAGTAAGGTATTCAGAGAATTGTCTGTTACACTCCATTGATCTAACAGTGGTTCTCAAACTGTGGGTCAGGACCCCAAAGTGGGTTGAAACCCTGTTTTAATGAGGTCGCCAGGGCTGGCATTAGACTTTGAGGGCTGGGGCTGAAGCCTGAGTCCCACTGACTGGGGACAAAGCCCTTTAGGCTTTGACTTTGGTCCCCCTACCTGGGACAGTGAGGCTCGGGCTTTGGCTTTGGTACCCCTGCCTGGAACGGCGGAACTGAGGTGGGCTCAGGCTTCAGTCTACCCTCCTGGGGTTGTGTAGTAATTTTTGTTGTCGGAAGAGGGTCATGGTGCAGTGAAGTTTGAGAACCCCTAACATCATCCATTGACACATTAATGGCTTTTTTTTATAGTGTCTGTAAACCGAATGCCTCGTTGCTAAGGTAGTTTAGGTGTAATTTTACACTGTTTGTTAGAAGTGTTGTCCATAATTTTAAGTTACACTTCTTTCACATCTCGCTGTCTTCAAAAGTTAAAACTGAAACATGGCCTCTTAGGAGGAATGTTTTCTGCCCAAATCACTGTATCCAAGGTATGCTGTGATAGTTGTGCAGTACGTTTACAGCAGTATATTCTCTGCTGTACTCTAACTGCTGCTGGGTCTTAAATGATGATCAAATTCTGCCCATATGTTATCACAATGTAGATTGGTTAGGGCATACTTTGTTGTACATGTTTGATCATTTGCATAAGTTTGGTGGTTTTTTAAAAATATATTTACTTGTATTCTAATACTAGTCATCTGTAAATAGTTGATTTACTCCACTCGTGGTCTTTCAATAGTCAAAAACAAGAAATGATGCTAGTGAAACCGAGCCTGAAGAAGTATCAGAAAAGAAGAAGAAAAAAAAGAAAAAGAAACCTAAATCAAATCCTGAAGTGGAAAAACCCCAAAATGAAAGC
This sequence comes from Macrochelys suwanniensis, assembly GCA_033296515.1. Taxonomy (NCBI): domain Eukaryota; kingdom Metazoa; phylum Chordata; order Testudines; family Chelydridae; genus Macrochelys; species Macrochelys suwanniensis. The sequence continues at coordinate 49,374,868 of CM065780.1, forward strand.
TTTATAATACAGGAACCACCAAGGATTGAGGTACAGTCGAAAGTTTTGGTAATGTATGCACATTAAGGGGTTGGTATGTGATTTCAAATTTGTAGAAATCTGGATTCAGATGGGTGGTGTAGACTGATTCTGTAGGTATACTTAAGAAGGCAATTTTCTCCTAGTCCCACAGTACAATTGTGACTGGAATTCCAGGGGATCCAGCTGAGGTCACTCAATTAGGGTGAACTGCAAAGAATGGGGCAGACAATCCGCAAAGCTGGTGGATATTCCAATACTTAGATTTACCAAGCCAGCACAAAACAGCTTCCATAATAACCTCACTGGTTACCCAGAAACCAACAACACAGTTTCCTTAAAGTAACCCAGCCTCAGGCCTCCACCTAGGCACCCACATCAGATATGAGGATTAATGAATCTTATTCATCATACAAAAAAGGTTCTACCAGTCCCAATTCTTATTAACTAAACTAAAAGTTATTTAAAAAAAAAAAAGGGAGAGAGGATTGGTTAAAAGATCAGTATACATACAGACAGACTGGGAGTGGCTCGGTCATGTTAACTGAATATATTTCCCCTAGTTAATTATCCTCACACCTTTGTGTCAACTGTCCGAAATGGGCCATCTTGATTATCACTTCAAAAGTTTTTTCCCCTGCTGATAATAGTTCCTTTTAATTAATTAGCCTCTTACAGTTGGTATAGGTACTTCCACCTTTTCATGTTTTTCTGAATGTATAAATATCTGCTTACTGTATGTTCCATTCTATCCATCCGATGAAGTGGTCTGTAGCCCACGAAAGCTTATGCTGAAATAAATTTGTTAGTCTCTAAGGTGCCACAAGTACTCGTGTTCTTTATACAGTCATGAGTCAATCTTGAGATTCAGATTCATAGGAGAGATGATGAGCTTGTAGATGTAGAGTTTTTTCAGAAACATTGGAACATTTTTCAGAAACATTTTTTCAGAAACATAGGTTATAGTCCAATGTGTTTATTTCAGGTCAGTCCAGTCAGAACTGGGATCTCAGTCCTTGTGGCTTAGGCTTCCCTTGCATGAAACTTCAAGCAGATCTGAGATAAACAGGATCAGGACCCAAGGGTCTCTTATACAGTTTTCTAGCAGCCACTTGACCATACAGTCCTGGGTAAACAATAGGCTGTTGATGTAACCTTCTGTTTCCTAAGCACCACTAGTAATTAGTTACATACGTTAATACAGACTGCCTAATGGATAAATTGCCGCATCACAAACTTCAAAGAGACATATAGACATTGACATTATTTCACCCAAGATGAATCTAAATGTTAATACTCCCTTTTGATCTCTGAATTAATAGTTCTAGTGACAGATAGGAACTGCCTGTTTACATGGCTAAAGTTTGAGTGCACACAGACAATTAGTATCACTTCTAACTTCTAACAACATAGGTTTGCATTTCAAAGTTCTAGCCAATCTAACATGAATGGTCCTAATTACCATTTCTAATATGTGTCTACAGGTTGGCTCTGGGTTGGTTAGCCTGCAAGCTGTTTAACCCTTTCTGGCCATGTGTTACACTTTTGTATAAGATTTGTTGCAATTATATAACAGTGGTAGCAATAATGATTTGCATGGTTATATTTTAATTAGACAGTGTCACAACAGTATATTACAAAACCCTAACTAAGAAGTTAGGCAAATCAGACTCTGTATGTGACCATGGAGATTAGAGGGAAAAATAGGATGTGGTAGCATGACACTTGCACATGTTAAGTCCCACTGAATTCCACGCCAGTACTAGTAGATTCCCCTGCAGGATTTGCGTCCGTAATGTGCATCATGACTACAAGCAGCCAAAACCTTCAACTTGGGATTTCTTTTTTGGTAGCAAAGGAAGCAATTAAAATTTGCTTCTTACTGCTTTGCTACACTGTACAGCAGGGATCTCAAACTCAAATGACCATGAGGGCCACATGAGTACTAGTGCATTGGCCCGAGGACCGCATCACTGACACCCCACCACCCTACCCCTGCCCCACTCCACCCTTTCCATGAGGCCCTGCCCCTGCCCCGCCTCTTCTCCACCTCCTCCCCGAGCACATGGCTCCCCACTCCTTCCCCCTCCCTCCTGGAAAGCGTTAAGCGCTGCCAACAGCTGCTTGGCGGTGGAAAGTGCCTGGAGGTACGCAGAGGGGAGGGAGAGGGGACGTGGGGAGCTTGGTGGGCCGCAGAAAATAACCCCGCGGACCGTGTGTTTGAGACCCCTGCCTTAGGTGAATAAAATATATACATTCAGTAATGCACCTCACTCAAAGGACAAAACACGCACTTAGTTAGATTTACTTCTGTTAAAGCCCTCCCTTTGCACTGGGATGCTCCCCCACTCCGCCTCTTCCCACCCCTTCCCTGTCTCCATTCAGACCCCTTCCCCAAAGTCCCCACCACAACTCTGCCTTCTCCCCGCCCCTATTCCAACCCCTTCCCCAAATCCCCGCCTCTTCTCCCCCTCCTCCCCTGTGCATGTGTCTTCCCTCTCCTCCCACCTCCCTCCCAGACACCACTAAGCCGCCAAACAGCTGTTTGGAAACAGCCTGGAGGTAGGTAGAGGAGAGGAGAGCAGCATGTATGTGGGGTGGGAGGGGAAGGCGGGGAGTTTAACAGCCACAGAAAATAATGTGGTGGGGATGAGGGGCGTTTGATGGCCACAGGAAGTAACTCGGGGGGGGGGGTGGCACGGGGAGCTTGGCGGGGCTGCATGTTTGAGACCCCTGCTGTACAGCTAACAGTGTGTCATGTGCTTCAGAGTAAATATTATATTGGAATGGGGGGAAGATGCAGTTGATTTCTCCCAATATAATTATTCAGGAGTAAATCAGGTGTTCTGCTAGGTAAAGGTTACATTTTTGTGTATTACATTTTAAAAGACAAACAGAGCCTTTTAATGGTAAGTAATAACTCTGAACATTTTTCCCTAAGATTACAGAATTGTTTCTTTTTGTGTTTGTGCATTGGACAGCGCTTTGTATGTTAATTTTTGTTGCTCTAGAAAATGAAGCAGTTTCCATTTGTTTGTGTGGCTCTTCCCTCCTGCAGCAGTGGGGGGAGAGGCTTTTTCAAACATGAGTGGTAAAATGTTGAACTGACTGGGACTTGGAGGGCAGGACGTGTAGGACCTAGATTACCCTTTTTTTTTTTTTTTTAAATTGTCTAGATTTAAATTGGTTTCCCTTTTAAGATTTTCATATTAACCTTAACTCTTCCACCTTACCTACATATAACCCAATCTGGTCTTCAGATTCATGCAGCTCCTGCTGAAGGCATAAGTACTCCTGTTTCTATATAAATGGTATAGGTTTACAACAGAGCTATTTCACAATATATGTGTAATTTGGGCAATTTAAGATTACTGTGAGAGCATTAATGTAAATTTGTGTTTTTCCTGCTTCCAGAAAAAGAGAGTAGTTCTAATCAGCATTATTTTTACTCTAAATTCCTATTGTGGATTTTGTTAATCTATTTTATCAGTTGTAATTTAGCTATTGCACAAATAAAACTGAGAAATAATTTTCATAGATAACATTCAGTTTATTACTTAGCGTAAGTTGCATTTTAAAGTACACTGTGATTGAAAACTTTTTTAAAAAATATATTCAGAAATTCCACTAAGCATAGTGTTATGGTGCTAATTGGCTGAGCAAAGAAGTCTTTCACTCAGCTCAGAGATGTCAGTCTGTTCATTACAGCTACTTGAACACCACATCTGGTCAATTCCAAAACTTGATGTTCTAGGCGTCAGTGGGCAAAAATCCAATGATTTGGGTAAAAATTGAAAAAACCTGAAGGGGGAAACAGGAGATCCATGGAACTCCTTGAATCTTGCAGCAGCTTCAGAAACCTCTGTAATGGTCTTTAGATTGAAGAACTAGTTGATGGCAGCCATTAACACTTTCCAGTATAACTATATCACCCATCTCAGCTCTGCCCATCCTCCAAGTACAGTTTAAAATTGTTGACATCCTGAATTACTTACCTCCCAGTCAGAGGAGAAAAAAGAAAAGAAATGAGAATGGGGGGAGAGGGAATAGGGAGGAATGAACAGGCAGGCCGTTGGTCCTGCTTTTTGAAGGTTTGTTCCTATCCGGTACTGAGACAAAATTGGGCGTGGCTTCCAGTGGAAGTGGAGTCATGCCATTCCCAGAAGTACTGAAATGTCGTATCCTGGGAATATGTGAGTGGCCTCCTTAGGAACGAGGGCACATATGGAGCCTGGGGACTGCAGGGGTGGGGTGGGCAGGGAAAGCATGGAAAATGGTATGGTGGGAAAGGGAACATGGGAGAGACAGATCCCTTCCCTACCATGTGGCAGAGCGGGGAAATGAACAGGGACACAACTCCTGGCATGGGGGGAGGAGGACAAATGGAACACAGAGCCCACAAAGCTCCTGGCATGTGGTAGGGGAAAATGGGGAGAGCACACAGAGCCCATGGCATGGGGTGAATGGGGGGGCCACACTATTTCTGGCCTGAGGTGGCGGGTGGGATGGCTGCAAGGAGTCCCTGAAATTGTGGGAGATTGAAGCATGGCATTCAAGGAGCTTGTGCAGAGAATGAAGGAAGTCAAGGAGCCTGTAATGTGCTTGCTCTTTTTTTTTATGCTCTCAGCCTACAGAAGCAACAAGTGTGTGGCCCTCTAGTTTGTTGAATATTGTATACTGCATATATGCATTCTCTGTGCTGTTGTTTCACTGTAAACGTACATAGTCAATTGTATCAAAATGTGCATATACTGATGTCTTTGAGTTCACAATTCCATAATCCAGAGCTTATGGCACTCCCCTCTTTTGTTCCCCTTCTCTCTCTCACCCACGCGTTTTAAGGCAGGACTACATAACTGGAGGCTAGAGTGGAAAATGGGGGCTTTGTAGTTCAGAATGTGTGTAAATCAGTGGTCGCCAACGCAGTGCCCGCCGGGGCATTTATGGGCGCCCGCCCACCAACTAGTGCCCAGAATGGAAGAGAAGCTGCTGCCCCAGCCTGCCGGGGACAGAGAACTCTGGGGCTGTGGGTGCCGGTGTTCTCTGTCCCTGGCAGGCCGGGGCAGCACAAAGAAGCCACAGCCGCGCGCCTGCCGGGGACAGAGAACACCGGCACCTGCAGCCCCAGAGTTCTCTGTCCCCGGCAGGCTGGGCTGCGGGCGCCGGTGATCTCTGTCCCCGGCAGGCGCGGGGCTGCGGCTTCTCTCTGCGCTGCCCCGGCCTGCCGGGGACAGAGAACGCTGGCGCCCACAGCCCACTAGCGTAGCTGGGGGGGAGCAGGGGGAGCGGCCGCTCCCCCTGTGAGGAAAAGCGGCGCTATGGCGCTGCCTGAGCCCGGCTGCAGGAGCCGGGCTTGGGGGGCGCTTTAAAGGGCCAGCGGCTCCCCGCAGCGGCCAGCGGCTCCTGCTGCTGCGGGGAGGCGCCGGCCTTTTAAAGTGCCCCCCCCCCCCCCCCCCCAGCCCAGCTCAGCTCTGGCAGTGGGGCTGTGGGGGGGGCGCTTTAAAAGGCCGGCGGCTCCTGCCGCTGCGGGGATCTGCTGGCCCTTTAAAGAGCGCCCCCCAGCCCCGCTGCCGGAGCTAGGCTGGGCTGGGGGGAGCGCTTTAAAAGGCCCAGGGGCTCCGCAGCAGCTGGAGCCCCGGGTCCTTTAAAGCGCCGCCGGGTGAGTACAGGGGGAGCGGGGAGGTGCCTTTTTATAGCGCCGCCGCTCCCCCGTGCTCTAAACCTGGCTACGCCACTGCCGCAGCCCCAGAGTTCTCTGTCCCCAGCAGGCCGGGCTGCGGGCGCCGGTGTTCTCTGTCCCCGACAGGCCGGGGCAGCGCAGAGAGAAGCCGCAGCCCCGCGCCTGCTGGGGACAGAGAACACCGGCGCCCGCAGCCCCAGAGTTCTCTATCCCTGGCAAGCCGGGCTGCAGGCACCGGTGATCTCTGTCCCCGGCAGGCGCGGGGCTGCGGCTTCTCTCCGCGCTGCCCCGCCCTGCCGGGGACAGAGAACTCAGCTGTTCTCTGTCCCCAGCAGGCGCGGGGCCACGGCTTCCCTCGGCACTGCCCCATGGTCCCGCGCCTGCCGCAGACAGAGAACTCCGGGGCTGCAGGCGCCGGTGTTCTCTGTCCCCGGCAGGCGCGGGGCTGCTGCTTTCCTCTCAGCTGCCCAGAACTGCGTCGTCCCCCCCCCCCCCCCCCCCCCCCCAAAAAAAAAAAAAAAGGTAAATAAAGAGCAAATTCACATGGTAAGGTGAAAGAATAATTGCCGAATAATTTAATTAATACATTTTACGTGTAAAATTACCTTTTTTATCTTATGGATTCATATATTATGTAATATTAAATATGATGGTTTTCATATTATTTAATGTACAAATACAAAATAAGTCTTGAAAAATTGTTGGCGGCCGCCACACTCTTCTGAAAACATGAATGTGCTCTTGGCCACAAAAAGGTTGGGGACCACTGGTGTAAATGATCTAAAGCAGGGATCGCAAACTCAAATAACCACGAGGGTCACATGAAGACTAGTGCATTGGCCGAGGGCTGCATCACTGACACACACACCCTTGCTGCCCCTGGCCCCGCCCCTGCTCCACCCCTTCCATGAGGCCGCACCCCTGCCCCACCTCTTCTCTGCCTCCTTCCCTGAGCGTGCAGCTCCCTGCTCCTCCCCCCCTCCCTCCTGGAAAGCGATGTTTGTTGGTGGGAAGCGCCTGGAGGTAGGAAGAGGACGTGGCATGCTGGGGGGCGGTGGGGGAGAGGAGCTTGGCGGCCGCAGGAAATAATGGGTGGGGAGAGCGTGGGGAGCTTGGTGGCCGCGAGAAATAACCCCGCGGGCCGCATGTTTGAAACCCCTTATCTAAAGAGTGGTTCCTAAAAGGAGACATTCTGTTACTTTTAACTGTCCATACTAATTGGCTGCAGTACTGACTGCACTCAGAGTACTAGAAAAGATTCAAGGTCTGACATCTGTTAATGCAAGCTTTTTTTTTTATTATTTAAATAAACCCTTCATCTCTGAACTATTTGCTGCCATATGCAAAATCTGTGCCTTGTGCAGCTTTTAAGCATTAAGATGTTAATAATAGTTGAAGGAGATGTACTCAGATCCGTGAACCTCTATATACCAAAACAGATGATGTATGTTTATGTGGGAGAGAATGTATATTTGATTTGGAGCTGGGAATTTGGAGCTGATTGTCCTCTTTAAAAACGATGGCTTGTATTTTATTTAGGACGCTGAAGAGTTTCCTGACCTGGCAGCTGCTTCTGACCGAAAAAACAGGGTGGGGACTCAGAAATCATCCTATACTCCTCCTGTTAGCAGATGGCAGCCTGAAGTAAGAAATTTTGTCAGATGACTCCCATACACTTGCTTTGCATCTCCAAAAACTGAACAGAGAAAAATGGAAACTTTAAAATGTTGAATTTTCATATTGTGCTTCTATTTAGTGAAGACGCTTGCTCTTAGAATGTGTAAGGGAAAATGGACACGGATGTCTACTGCAGTGTTGTAGCCATGTTGGTCCCAGGATATTGGAGAACAAGGTAGGTGAGGTAATATCTTTTATAGGACCAACTTCTTTTGGTGTGAGACAAGTTTCCAAGTTTCCACAGAGCTCTTTTTCCGGTCATATACAAGCTTGAAAGCTTGTCTCTGTCACCAACAGAAATTGGTCCAATAAAAGATATTACCTCACCCACTTAGTCTCACAGGTGTCTGTTGCTGAGTATCTTCAGCTTCTGGCTGTGCAGCCTGATCAGTGTTAAATCTGCTCAATTATATATCTGGGGCACCTAGAACACTACATTTCAGTGCCAGTCTGCAGCAAGGGTAAGAACTGTGCAGCTTTTTGGCAAATGTAGTCTACCTGCATATGTATTCCTTTCACTATTTTCCACTTTAAAATTATTCTGCAGCTTAGGAGCAAATCTAAGGCTTGATCTGTACTAGCAAGTTATGTCAACATAACTACATCGCTCAGGGGTGTGGAAAAGTGACGTAGCTATACCAGCCTAACCCCCAGTATAGACAGCGCTGTGTTGATAGGAGGGCAGCTCTCCTGTCAGCATAGGTAGTGTCCTAGCTAAATGCTGCAGTAGCACTGTGAGTGTGTAGACAAGCCCTAAGCCATTTCTGTGTTACACGGGCGTAGTGTTTCTAAACCTTTGGGCTGTGATCTGCAGGGGGATAACCAAAGACAGTTGGAGTGGGACGTATCACAAAGTATTAAAAACTTGTCTTCTAAAGCAAAAAAATATAAAATTTCCAGAATAACTTGGAGGCAGCCCAAACCTTCAAAGTTTGTAAAGTGAAGCATGGTCTCATTGCACGCACGCGCGTGCGCGCGCACACACACACCATATAGGCTTGCCATATTTTTTTTTATTGTTATAATAAATGTAGAGGGATTGCAAAAATATTTTTCACCACCAACCAGAAAAGATTGAGACATTGCATTAGAAGAATCTAGATACTATCTTAGTTGGCAAACAAGAAATACTGAAGAAAGATAAAGGGCTTGGACATAGTTGACCAATCTAGCAGCCAGTGAATGCTCACTTTCTCAGACGAAACTCATTGCTTAATATTTCAGGTCTGGGTCACAGCTCCTGTTACTGTAGGTAGACTTGACTACCACGTGTTCCCTTTATCCCCCTGCAGATATTCATATTGCTTACATTTTGGTGTTTTAAGTCTATATGACAGGAGTCTAAACATTTTCTGTTCCTTCTTGGCACTTCCTTTCTATCTTTAAATTTCAAAGGTACATCTAACCAAAGAGTCCTGTGACAGCCATTATCGAAATGATACATCGAATTTGGGAGCTGTTGTAACAGGGAAAAAAACAGGGAAACAGGCTTCATCTGCTATGTTGGAAAGAAAAAAACCTCAGGTAAACCAGTTCCCATTGAACCTAAGGGATCATAGGCTGAAATTGCAATAAGGACCAACCAAAAGGTTCAATCTTAAATGCAGGTATATCTTTTTTGTATCTACAGTAAGTGGCCTGATTCTTTAGTTGGAAGCACTTGGCACCTGTGAAAATCAAGCCACTTTAGGTTATCAGATGTGAAAAAATTTGGCCAGTGTCTCTTTTCACTTGTTTTTGCAGTATATGTGTTTTAAGTATTGGAGATTGTCCCCTTAGCCCAGGGGCTCTCAAACTGGGGGTCAGGACCCCTCAGGGGGTCGTGAGGTTATTACATGGGGGGGTTGCAAGCTGTCAGCCTCCACCCCAAACCCTGCTTTGCCTCCAGCATTTAGAATGGTGTTAATATATTAAAAAGTGTTTTTAATTTATAAGGGGGGGTTGCACTCAGAGACTTGCTACGTGAAAGGGGTCACCAGTACAAAAGTTTGAGAACCACTGCCTTAGTCCATCTGACTTAATCATGATGTGCCCTATCCTAAACCAGTGTCTTAAGAATTCAGGAACAGTTTGAACTGAAGTCTTAAGGATATTGCACACCCAGAGAGTATATTCTCCCTTCTACATCCAACCATAGGCACATCATTTTTAAGCTGCGTAAGGAAAGCAACTTCTGTTTAGGGCTGCAGTGCTGCCCCCAAGCTACCTTTTAAGACCTAAGAGAGGGTGATATAAGCTGCCTTATTCAAAAAAATTCTTGCTGGATCAAGCTTGACTTGGATTTATTAGCATTTTGCTGGGTTTATATTGTCTCTATAAACTTTGAGAAATGCTTTTACTGTTTCAGTGGGCTCTTCAAAATTATTTTCATCTTGATATCAAACAGGTGGTAGGGCAAGCTAGTAGTCAGCCATGCAGAGCTAGGTTGTAGCATAGCTCTGGTAATGGAAGTGTGGAAAGACATAAGATACAATGGACCCCCTTAACAGCCAGCAGCTATGGCAACCAGAGGCCACTAGGAGGAAGTAGATGCCTCACCTACGCAAGACCTTGCATTTTTACAGTTGTCCTTCGCTTACACAAGAATAGAGTTTTCAGCTGAGACAGCTATCCTATACCAGTTTTTACTAACCAGATAGCAGACATCCGAGGTCTAGCTAGCACCGATCAAATGTTAACACACCAGGGCTTTGTCTAAGTGTGTATAAAAGACCTGTAATTTCTGTGTTAATTAGAGTCCTGTCACTTGGCACAGACTCTCCTTTTTCTGCAGAATAAAGTAACTTTCTTTCCTTATCCCTGTCTGGCTGTTATTGGTTCTCAGCTAGGCGGACCCGATATTTCGGTAACAGTAGTAAATCAGAAGGCCCTAGTCTCCTGCTTCCTGGCTTGGCTTATAGGTTTGGTACATTACTAAAATGATGATGGCTGGGACTATGAAGGCAATTTAGGAAGGCAACCTTGGTTTGGACATATTGCTTACTCTGGCATGGTTTGTGTACAGAAATCAAGGAGGACCATGATCCTGCAGAGATCTTCTTGTGTCTTATTTAGGTAGCTATAAAATAACATTTTGTTAGTACTTTCTGCAACCTTAGGCCTGGCCTACACTTAAAAATTAGATTGACTTAGCCATGTTGCTCAGGACTATGAAAGATTTTGCACCTGGAGTACTGTGGTAAGGTTGACCTCACCCCAGTGTAGACACAGCTAGGTTGATGAAAGAATTCTTCTGCTGACCTCACTACCACCTCTTGGAGTAGTTGGTTAACTACATCAATGGAAAAAACCTCTTCTGGTGATGTAGGAAGTGTCTACGTTACAACAGCACAGCTGTAGTAAAGACATACCCTAAGTTTCATGTTTCTGCCTCTGTTAGGCTATTCATTTACAGTAATAAAAGCAAGTACATGAAGCCATGTACATGAAGCCAAACATTAGAAGTACATGAAGCCAAAATTTGGATCTAAAATTAATTTTGTCTCTGTACAGAAGAGACTACTGAAAAGTATAGTGCCAACCATGGAGAAGGCTACTTGCCCACCTTCTCGGATGGAGACACAGGAAAATAAGGCTTTGTCAGTCAGATGACTGGCACATAAAGTGGGAATCACTAGAGAATTCTTTTCAAAGAAAGGCTTGGGGAAGGGTGAGGTGTCTGCACCAGGCCCAGGTGCTGAAAAACAGCTGCTAAAAACAAAATGCATCAGCTATTTATCCTATATATTTCTGAAGTAAAATTAGTAACTTCAGTAAGCCTTTTTAGTAAAAGGTACCTGACATACTTCCCAAAGCAGACACCTGTTGAGTCGTGAAATGTCTGCTGATGCTAGTGTAAAGAGCTTTGGTGCTGCGTTTCAGTAAGTGTCAAAAAAAACATACATCATTAATTTAAAACAGGGATTGGCGACCTTTGGCACATGGCCCACCAGGGTAAGCTCCCTGGCTGGCCGGGCCAATTTGTTTACCTGCTGTGTCTGCAGGTTTGGCCGATCGCAGCTCCCACTGGCCGCGGTTCGCCGTCCCAGGCCAATGGGGGGCTGCCGGAAGCGGGGGCTAGCGCATCCCTTGGCTCACACGGCTTCCCGTAGCCCCCATTGGCCTGGGACGGTGAACCACGGCCAGTGGGAGTCGCGATTGGCCGAATCTGCAGATGTGACAGGTAAACAAACTGTCCCGGCCCGCCAGGGAGCTTACCCTGGTGGTCCGTGGGCCAAAGGTTGCCGATCCCTGATCTAAAACAATCACTGTTCCAAAACATTAAGATTTTGATGTTTTTTCCACTCTAACTTGTTTTGATCTTTAAACACAAGTATTCCTGAATGAATGTGTCCATAGTATATTGTCAGGTTTCAGAGTAGTAGACGTGTTAGTCTGTGTCAGCAAAAAGAACAGGAGTACTTGTGGCACCTTAGAGACTAACACATTTATTTCAGCATAAGCTTTCAGAAAGCTTATGCTGAAATAAATGTGTTAGTCTCTAAGGTGCCACAAGTACTCCTGTTCTCTTCGTAGTATATTGTATGTCACAAGAAATGCAGCCTCTTAAGATCTGAAATGGGACAATCCCTGTTTTATTCCTGTCTTACTTAGGAAGCTTCTAAGAGCAGTGGAAAGAAGAGTCAGATTCCAGTGAAGTTGGATTTGGGAGGCATGCTGGCTGTATTGGAGCAGAAGCAACATGCAGAGAAATCGAAACAGTCCTCAAAACCTGTGGTGCTTTCAGGTACAAGCTATGATTACATTTCCGTTTTTCATGTCAACTGTGTTGGTTTCAAATATGGGAAATGTAAAAATAGCCTCACTTTTAATATATGGTAATTGAAGGAACATACTTCACATTTGTGATGGACAAGAAAATCAAAGTGAAGCAAAGTTTTATATATATATGAAAAGTTTAAGATAAATAACATGGGGGTGGAGGTAGGGAAGAGCCACAGTTTAGCTGTAAAATACCTTTTCAGATGGGTCGGAAAGATGACTGAAAATTAACCCAAAAAGTTGGCAAGAGAGGGACATATTTGGTCTTTTTTCCACTTTATGATGTATAGGGATGGCCAAAGTCTATTTCAGCTTGGCATTTTGGTTTTGTTTTTAAAATTAAAACTGTCAGGTCTTGTTTGCTCTCCCTTTGCTTGAGGTCTTTCTTATTGACAATTGGGGAACTGATAGGATTATGACATTGCAAGTGACAAGATTGGAACCTGAGCAAATGAAAGCGAAGAGAATTTTAGTCCGTTTCACTTTTTTGAACACTGATTTAACTGAAACTCCTGACAAACACTTGGCAGAAAAGCTCTCTGGTAAAGATTCAAACCTTTCCATCCCAGCCCTATCAGCTGAGGGCTGAGAACTCCCACAGCAATTCCCTGGTTAATGGAAGAGTTATCTAGGCAAAAACAAAAGACAAGACTAAGTGTCTGTTAGTTGTAAGGTAAAAAATGAGCAAAAACCTGGCTATGGTGAGGGAAAGAAATGCTTTCAAGTTTTATTTGTATATCCTAAAGAAACAAAAATGGCACAACACATTGCATTGTAGATCACCTGCAAGGAAACTTACACTTAACTACATTAGTTCAAGTAGAAAGGAAAAATTTAGTAATCCATATCACTTGGCAATGATTAAGAATTTCTCTCCTTATTTTGGTATTGTGGAAACAATATACTGAGTTGAATGAACTCTAAATATGGTAAAATTAATTTCATAACTCTTTTTTTTTTTTTAATACAATGCCATTCTTGAGATTTCAGAGGAATAACTGGATATCAATTATCGGTGTTTTTTGTCTTTGTTCACTGTGAGAACTTGGAATACTTTGTGTATAATCTCTCTTCTAGCATTAAAGGCAGCCAAAATACAATATTGGAGAGGTACTAGCAACTACAATTGTTAATCCTAAATCACACAATAGTTTTAAAATGTACATACAGGAGGATAATTTTAGGTGGGGACAGGGCGAGTGGTGTAGCATGAAGTAAAGCATCATGAATCATAGCGTCTGCTCCTGTAGTAGTAATTACATTAGATTACTTGTGTCTGGCATTGTCTCGTAAGAGGGATGAGAATGTCTTGGCTCTATCTAGGAGGGATAAGACAGCTATTGCATTATTAAGAACTTTTTGAGACTCAAGTGTTCACAATAAATCACTTGAGACTGAGCCAAAATTTGAGCCTGGCTTATAGGTTGTGAAATGCCTTTATGCTAACAGCTGATATAGCTGCAAAAAAAAATAGAGAATAGGAAAAGTCATAGAAATCTAATAGTGTGACAAAGATAGCGTTTATCCACATTATTGCCTTTCTACCTTATACTTCATTTTCAGAGTATGGTGAAAGTGAGAGAGTGGCTCAGTCATAGTAGCTAAACAACTTTATAAAATTTAAAGGATGTTTATATATAAAGACATCTGTCATTTTAAAGAACTGGAAGGAGATCACATCTTAACTATGTTAAATTACTGACTTGTTTGACAGCTTCAGAGATTATTAAATGTGTGTTAATTGGTCCTAGAAACAACAAATAGCAATCTCTTATGATCTGCCTTACATCATAGTTTAAGTTCTAAATCATCAGCTGATTGGTTCTTGAGTACTTAAATTGAGCAATATCCTTATGTTTTATTATCTCTATTAACCGTTAGATTTCAGAGTAGCAGCCATGTTAGTCTGTGTCAGCAAAAAGAACAGGGGTACTTGTGGCACCTTAGAGACAAACACCTTTATTTCAGCATAAGCTTTCGTGGACTTTAGTCCACTTCTTTGGATGCATAGAATGGAACATACAGTACGAAGATATGTATACATTCAGAGAAACATGAAAAGGTGGAAGTACCCATATCAACTGTAAGAGACTAATTAAGAGGAACTATTAGCAGGGAAAAAACTTTTGAAGTGATAATCAAGATGGCCCATTACAGACAGTTGACACAAAGGTGTGAGGATACTTAACTAGGATACTTAACTAGAGGAAATATATTCAGTTAACGTAATGACCGAGCCACCCCCAGTCTCTGTTCAAGCATAAGTTAATGGTATCTAGTTTGCATATTAATTCAAGTTCAGCAGCTTCTCCTTGGAGTCTGTTTTTGAAGCTTTTCTGTTGCAAAATTGCCACCTTTAAGTCTGTCACTGAGTGATTAGAGAGTTTGAAGTGTTCTCCTACTGGTTTTTGAATGTTATGATTCCTGGTGTCAGTTTTGTGTCTGTTTATTCTTTTGCGTAGAGACTGTCCGGTTTGGCCAATGTACATGGCAGAGGGGCACTGCTGGCACAATGTGATATATGCCATCATATATCACAAACTGCGGGGGGTGGCCTGCCGGTCGCTGTGAGGGCGGTAGTCAGGCTGCCTTCGGCGGCATGCCTGCGGGAGGTCCACCTGTCCCGTGGTTTCGGCGGCGAACACGCCAAAGGTGCGGGACCGGCGGATCACCCGCAGAAACACCGCTGAATCCACGTGAGCAGTGGACGGATCGCAGGCATGCTGCCGAAAGCTGCCTGACTGCTGTGCTTGGGGCCACAAAAAACATAGAGCCGCCCCTGCGTTCAGGATTTATGCATATTACTGGATATGAAGCAGCACATAACCTTTAGCTCTACCTACATACACCTTTATATTGAAGAACTTCCTTGGCTGTGTTCTCAATTCAGTTCTCATTTACTAAGTCTAGCCTGAAAAGAGAAGCTGTCTTGTATCAGCTTTAAGTAATCTGAGTGCACAGTAGCTAATCAGCTCTGAGTAACTTGCATCTGACGAAGCGGACTGTAGTCCACGAAAGCTTATGCTGAAATAAATTTGTTAGTCTCTAAGGTGCCACAAGTATTTCTTTCTTATTTTCTTTTTGCTAAATAGAGGTGGCTGAGAGATACAAAAAGTGACTTGCAATATTTTCAGGAACAAATGTGGCATTTCACTCTGCTGTTATTTCTGATGTCTTATTCATTCAAGTACTAAGGTAAAATGGTTTCTGTGCAGATCCTGAAAGTTTCACAGACTTGATGTATCTACGAATTCTTATTGGGAGCATGTTAGAGGAAAGCTGGTCCAATGGTTAGTGTGCTAGCTTGGGACTTGGGAGATCAGGTGCAGTCTGTGCTCTACCACAGACTTCCTGTGTGACCTTGGGCAAGTCACTTACTGTCTCTGTGCCTCAGTTCCCCATCTGTAATGGGGATAATACTTCTCTACCTCATGGGAGCATTGTGAG
The DNA here is from genome assembly GCA_033296515.1 of Macrochelys suwanniensis. Classification (NCBI taxonomy): domain Eukaryota; kingdom Metazoa; phylum Chordata; order Testudines; family Chelydridae; genus Macrochelys; species Macrochelys suwanniensis. The sequence continues at coordinate 49,390,451 of CM065780.1, forward strand.
GATAAATACATTAAGGATTGTGAAGTGCTGAGATATAATGATGGGAGCCATATAAGTACTTAGATATCTCATTATTCATTTGTTACACTCCAGTAGAAATTGGGTGGTGTTGGCTTGCAAGCAATTCACAAATAGAAAGGGTGGAGGAGGTTAGACACATTTAACTTATTCATAACAAATAATTCTAGAAGCTGTAGCACATTCTTGAAGCTACCATAGAATCTGTTTATGGAGGTGGAGCGGACAAAATCCCAAATGGCAAGTCTAGTAGAACTTTAGGTGACCTAAAATTTTCCAAATTGGATTGGTATGATATTGAATGTAGCCTGCATTGCAATATTTAGCTTAATTTCTTCTCCATATTTTTGAGATTGAGAGATCAGAGCTAATTAAGCTAATAGTATAATAGAGATGGGTGGGTATGGGTAATATTTTTTTTGTGAAGGAGCTGTGACAGACTAACGCTCTTCTCCCCCCCCCCCCCAACTCTATATTGCATAAAAATTATCTTTATATGATAGGGGACCTGTTGCATTTACACTAATGACAACCAAACACTAAATTTGCCTTAGATTTTGTTCAGATGTTAACATTGAGTTACAGCTGTCTGATTAAAACTCTCTTATCTCAGTTGGCGGTGCCATACCATTGCTTTCAAAGGAACCTACAACAGTAACAAAAAATCAACAATTAAATCAAGGAAAGACACCACATAATCCATTGGACTCCAGCGCTCCTTTGGTAAAGAAAGGAAAGCAGAGAGAAGTCCCCAAAGCAAAGAAACCAACATCTCTTAAAAAGGTGTCCCAATTTATTACCTTTTATTAAATAGCTCTACTATTCTTTTTAAGCATATTACCATCATTTGTTAAATGTATTAATCTGGATTTTAGCCTTGCTACAAATTCAGTTTTAGATATCCTTGATTTTTTTTTTAAAAAAAGTCTTTGTATATGATCAAGCTAAATATATTATTCAGTGTTCCAAATCAGCGTTCTCTACTCCTAACTCAAGCCATATACATAGCATATGTATGAAAAAGTGCTCAAATCTTTGGGATGGGGAAACGTATTAAGTACCAAGTTCTCTAGTTTAGCCAGGCTGTTCTCAGTGCAGGTTTGGGCAGAATGGTCTGATCCCTAGCATAAATTAGAGCAGCCTGAAAGCTTCTCTAATCTCTGCCTGGATGCCCATGGAGCTTTTCAGGAAGCTGAAAATATAAGGACATCAGGTCCCTTCCCATACCTCTTGGGCATCCCATTTGTGCTGAGGGCAGTGGCGTATCATTAGTTCAATATCACCTGGGATTCCTTAGTCCAAGGAGATCCTCATGGAGCCAGTTAGGATGGCTTAATAACCACTCTGCACTGCTGAAGTGCACCTGGAACTTGTACAATATAAAAACTATAGCTAACAAGCAGTGTGCCACGTGCTGCCTTGGACGACATCACCCTTTATCAGTTTTCAGACTGTAAATTTAAGGGATGTGGACCATGTTTTGTGGCCTTTTGGGGTGGGTGTGTGTGTGTGTGTGTGTGTGTGGTCTGTACAGTGTTTAGTACATTTAGGAGCCATTATAATAGAAGTATCTGATTTTGCTTTTTCTTGTTTTTTCCCCTCTTGCAACTGGGCCCTGTGGCGTGAGTGGTCACAAAGCTTGGACCAGTCAACTGAGCCAGTAGCCCCAGACATGTTACCTGCTGCAATAGCAAGCTACGTTGGGGGCTGTTGCAAATGCGGGGAAGGATGACTGATTTCAAGAAGCTGTCCACTGCTCTAGCTATAGCAGTACAGTTGTAATGAGTCACCAAACTGGATCTAGTGTTGCACAGCTTTCCTCATCCCCAATACTCCCCTTTATTACCCTGTACCACCACTCTCCTTTCCTTTTGTCTTCTCTGAACCCCTCAGATTTGTCTATTTTCCCTCCCTCCCTCCCCCCACCTCACCCCCACAGTTGAGGAATGCTGATGTACTACAAACTGACTGGATTTTACATAGTAGGATGGGAGGGAGTAAAGCCTCAATCCAGCAAAGTACCTTAAGTGTGTATGCAATTGGACTACTCCCACATTTTATGTTCATACTTAAGTGCTTTTATGTGCCCCTTTGTTTTGGGCCTACTTCTTGCTCTAACTTATCCCTACTCTTCAGCTTTTCTCTCAGTCCTTGTAGTTGGCCACCAGAAGTCTCTCTTCCAGTTATGATGATATTCATTAGAAAGCATCAATGTTAATGTAGGTGCAGAAAATTCATCTTTTCCCCTTTTGATAGAGAGGCAGGCTATGGCATACGTAGCTTTTGGCTTGAGTCTTTACACTTACTCTGACATCAGACTGCCTGAACCTGGTGTGAGGGAATACACCTACAATGAAACTCAGACGTTAGTGACATGGAGGAGTTTGTGTTTGTGTATTTGGTTTCGGTGTTAAAACTTGATTAGTATTGGTGCCTGCCTTACACTGAACTGTTTAATTTTTAAGATTATTTTGAAAGAGAGAGAACAGCGAAAACAGCATGTGTTAGAACAGACGACGATTCCAAAAGATGATGGAGATATTGTTTGTCAGTGTGAAGAATCCACAACTGAAGATCAGACACTTACTCAGGATACCAAAACAGGTATTTCCTGATGCTGAATGTCTTATTTATTTATGGTATGGGGGGAGGCTTTTTAATTTTTTTAAAGAGCTAGCTAACTGGATACAACACCAGCAATATCACACTGCAGTGGTACTTTCTGCTGAGTAGACAATACAATGTGTAGGTGGTGGTGTGGGTGTAATTGCACTTGCTGCTTTAAAAACTTGTACACAAGACTTGTGAAATGAAGATTAGTATAGAGCTCAGGCCTCCACTAGGGATTTTCTGAAAGGTTTTTTTTTTTGCAGAGAATAATTCCAGCCAAGTTAGAAGAGCATGTCAGAGCGGATAACCTGTGTCTGTGCTGCTGGATAATTGCGAGTCTAATTATTGTTGCCTCCTTTCTACACACATTGGATTTACTGTATTTGTAACAGTGTCACAGCCCTGGTAAAGCTCTGCTTAGTCAAGTAAACAGTCCCCAGGAAGTCATCTCTCACTCACATACCACCACCCCTGGAATTCAGACTTGAAAAACAGGTTTGCCGTGGAGGGTAGCTGTTTGTCCAAGGGTGGGTGCTCCATGTGAATGGATGATCAGCAAAGTTTAACAACCCTCCATTGTTATCCTTGTGTCAGGTGCAAGAATTTCTTCTGTCAATTCCTGTGGGTTTTAGCTCAATATGGAGGCAAATATAACAGAGAAGGCAAACAAGCCCCCCATTGAAAATGAAGCTGGAAGTTTGATATAGGCATGCAGAATCTCCAATATCAAACAGAATTTATAAATTGTACGTAGATTTCCCAAATTGTCACACTGTAGGAGTCTCTAAAGGATGTGTGTTACCTAGCGTCCATCTATGTCTTTAGAGAATCTCTGTCTCTCTTAGGTCATCTGATCTGTTCCTCTGCCAATATAGACGACTAACTATTTTGTCTAGTCTGGGGTATTCAGCGGGGCTTCCACTTCCACCATTTCCAAAAGGAAACTGCTCCACACAGGCTAATACATCATATTGTTACTGAGGGTTTTTAAATATCAGCTACATTTCCCTTGCTTAATTGTATTCCATTATTCCCAATTAAATCTGTACAGAATAATGCGGTATATGCTATGAATATACATTTTGAGACTTTAAATTTGAATTAAATACTTCAATTTGTAAAGAATTTCTCTGAAAATCTTGAATACATGAAAAGAGAATTAAACTTCCCCTGCATTTGTAATTGCGTTTATCTATTATAATGAAGGTTAAGACTATTTTAACTGTTTAACAGCCAGTTTTCCAAGTGCTCCAAAATCCACATGCTCGCTTGAATTGTTTTGGAAATTGCTGTGCCCAGTGGAGGCCTGAGATAGGGTTAGTTTTCCAGTTTAGAGGTTGTTTGAGCAACTGTTTCCAGAAGTACAGCCCCCCTAAAATCATATGACATCAACATTGTATGGTGCTGGCAACTTTTTTTGCATGCACCCGAGGCTCATACTATGGCTCTGATATCCATCCCAAGTAGGTGATCTCAGGTGTTTGGCACCACTGTTGCTTTGGGAAATCAGTGTTTTAAGTTATACATACTAAAGGTTGATCTGCAGTGTTTGCCCACACCAAGTTGACAAGCCACAGACAGTCATTTACTCATGTGTCGCAGGAAGCACTCTGTTGAAGCCAAAGGCTTTTCAAGCAGCCTGAGATCATAGTAAGTGGGTGGCTCATGGTGGTGATGTGGCCACTGAACCTGAGTAGTATCCATGTGTTGTAAGGCTGAGTCCTGCCTTTGGCAGTCTCTTGATAATGTGGTGTGCACATTAGTTGCTGACTGTCTACTCTTGGCCAGGGTCCTTTTAGAAATTTTACCCTGAGAGCAAAGTTTATAGTTTAAGAGCTATATTTCAAACTATTCTAAAATCCATGTGCATACTTATATTTTACGTTAGAAGTATTGTCATGGAAAATAGTATTAACAAGAAGGAAGATGCAAGTCTTTGGTTAACAGTAACCTTGGGGTAATGTAATCATGCCATATGCTCCTCACCCATTCCATGAACAATGGAGTTGAGGCCAGATCTACACTAAAAAGTTAAGTTAACCCAGATATATTGTTCAGGGGGGTGAAAATCCACATCCCTGAACAATGTAGTTAAGCTGTCCTAACCATGCTCTAGACAGTGTTAGGTTGACAGAATTCTTCAATTGTCTTAGCTTCTGTCTCTCAGGGAAGGTCTACACTGCAAACGCTGCATCAGTGCAGCTGCAGCGCTTTGATGAAGATGCTCTAAGCCGACGGGAGAGAGCTCTCCCGTCAGGTTAGTTAGCCATCGTCTCTCATGGAGGTGGACTATGTCAGTGGGAAAAGCTCTCCCGCTGACATAGGGCTATCTACGCAGGGGTTACGGTTGGTATAACTACATCGCTCAGGAGTGGATTTTTCACCACCTTCGAGTGACAGTTATACCAAAGTAAGTGTGTAATATTGACCTGACTTCAGGGAGCTGGATTAACTATAGCGATTGAAGAACCCCTCCTATTGCTGTAATGAGTGGCTGTACTTGAGTGCTGCAGCAGTGCAGCTGCAGCAGTCTAAGTGTAGCCGTAGTGTTACCCAGGGGTTTCTGAACCCAAAACTATGGTAACTAACCTTCGTTTCCCAGGTGGTTTCAGGAAATAAATCAGTGGGGGACATACCTCTTCCTTCTGATAAATGATTGGTACACACAAGGGTGCTTTCACTCAAAGATCCTTTTTTTTTTTTTAGCCTTAAGTGCACATCTAAAATAGCAATAGTCTAGAGCAACCCAGACATAGTTATCCAAAACCTGAAATGGTGTTGAATGGTCAGCGGCAGGTTTCTGGTGGCCAGCCTTCCTCCTAGTTGCTGAGGACTTGGATGTCAGCCTCCTAGCTTGTAGAAATCCTCTCTGAACTTCACCAAATTACACACACTAACTAACCTTTTCATAGGTTGCTCAAAACAAAGGACATAACTCATAGTAACCCCTAGCGGGCTAACAATTTTCCTAGCATCAGCAAAAAACCTCAGAATTCTGCTTGTCACCAAAGCACCTCCTAGTCATAACAACAGCAAGAAACTCATGGTCATAGACACCCAGGTCCAAGGTCAGTTATCCACACTTTCTCCCATTCTCATGAATCTGTCCTTATTAGCAAAGCTGCCACTGCAGCTATTTCACATGCTTATGCAAAGCTCAAGTTATTCCTGACTTTTTGTGGTGTTCTCGCTTGCAATTAATGGTGGCTAAGTGCACAAAATGGCTGTGGTTATGTCAAGTCCAGTTCTCTCGTAACAGTAGCCTGAGTGTGCTCAAAGAAAAGAGAGTAGCTGCAACTCTCATCAGTGTCCAAATGACCAAAGTGGTTGCTGAGCATTAGGAAGTGAACCCATAATAGAAAGCCGTATTCTAATTGTTGGTGTAAAGTTTACATTTTCTAATGTAAAACCATGATCCTGGCATCAGCCGAGTATTTTTTTTTATTTATCATGAAAACATCACACAACAAATTTCAACTGACAATAATTAATCCCATCTGTGCCAACCAAGGGATCATGCTTATCAATTTTCTTTCTTAGTGATGTGTAGTTATCTAGAAAAAAGGATCTGAAGGAAATGTCAGACATTAGACAAATTTTAGTCACATGGTCCTCTTTAAAACAGTCACAGCAAACGTAAAATTGTATTTTTCCCTGTAATTTGCTATAGAAAAATTGAGTAGTGCACAAACTATTTATTTATTTATTTAAATGATACTCTAACCCAAATGTGTGTAGATCTTTTTCACACCTATTAAAACAGAAATTCTGTGTAACCTTAACTGTGGTGGCACTGCCATCCATAATATTACTGTGCCACATTAGGGTCAAGGATAGAGATAGTGGTTCAAGTAGGAATTACTTTGTCAAGGGGTTCTCAGGTACAGCTGCCCCATGAAGAGCTTGAACACTCATGAGCATAGTGAGATTGTCTTGAGGTAGATTTTGGGATAGTGTGGGAAGATAACATTCATTAAGATGAATAGGTCAATTCACACTTCTCAGGGTTAAGATTGATTGACAGTGTCTCATACACTTCCAGAATGTCTAATACAGCTAAACTTAAACTTCTTAAAACCGGGACATACAAAATTAAAGTACATACTAGCCCTGCACTGCCCTTCAACCTTAGCTGTTCTCTTTGAGTGACGCCCTATGCAACACCTGACAGATGTCGTAGCAGTCCATCTTTACTGGTGATGCACTGTGGGGATACAGCATGAGTACGATAGGAGAAACCGAGAATGGCGAAGTTGCATTTAGGTTGGAATAATGATCAGCAGTTGGCTATACCTGGGGTATATTCAACCACTTTATCTGTTCTTTCCAAGCAGCCAGTGTTGCCAAGTGTTACTACCCCCTTGAACCTTGTCCTGTAGATTCCCTCTAGAATATTACTTGCACTTACCTTTGCTCTATATGCTAGCAGACTGCTACAAATCCCCATGGCAAGGATAGACGGTTGTGCTCCTTTACTTGCACAACTGACATAACTTAGCCTAGAAAGCAGATGGACATCTCCTCATTACAGTGTGAAACGTGGCAACCTGCTGCAAGTAATCTCTGCACTGTACATTCAGTTGTCCCTAACACAGTAAAAGGGCAGTTGAGAGTGCATACAGATGAATGAGAATACGATTCTGTGGGACACACCACACCATGAAAAGTGGCACACTAACTTAGTCATTCCTCATATCTGTTTATCATGGGGCAACTGTGACATATATTGTATCTTAAAGTGTTGGCACAGGGCTGGTGTGTATCATAACTCTGTATTTCCTTCCCTGGTTTTCAAGGAACTGCCAGTCACCCATAACTCTGCATTAAAGTTTTTAGGACGTGAATTTTTATCTAATGCTGCTTCCTGTTTCCTAGCCAAACCTATCTAAAATTGAAAGATCTGATTCTGTAGGGAATAGATTCTAAAGCACTCTGGTCATATTTTAATACTTCTTGCTGGGTCATTCACTTCAGTACTAGAAATGATCCTAGTAACTCTGAAACTGGTAAAAGCAGGGCTGGTAGGAACTACCTATCCTATTTGTGTGTAGGAGAGTCCTTGAGTTACATTCTCACTTACAGATCAGTTCAATTTTCCATCTGCCTTTTATAACACAAATACAAGAGTTTATTTCTTTATGCTTACATATAGCAGAAGATGTTCCCATAACCTCAGATTCTGTGGCTCAGAGCAGTTCAGAAGTGTTCCCGGAATGTAAAGACCTCAAGGATTCTACAGAAAGTTCCTCCAGTCTAATACAACTAAACTCCAGCCTTCCAAAAATTCATAGCAGGAGATTTAGAGAGTAAGTATTTGTTAGTATTGGCACTTCCTTTGTACTACGGTACCACAGGCAGGACATTGCCCGAATAGGGTAAGTTACATTAGTAACATTTTGTGAAATGCTAACTGAATTTTAAACTCACAACTCTGAATTCTTATTTTCAACTATCCTGCAGGTTGACACCTAATAAGTGACATCCCAGTAAGCAGCAAGTGCAGTACTAATGTGTCGTCAGTCAGGCTAGGAAGGCAAATTCAAGATCAGCAGAGAAGAGGAGGATAATAGGTTTAGTGATGGCAAAAGGAAGGAGGAGCAGATACTCTTAGAATAAATCACATAGTTATACAGTAAAAGCTGTGTTATCCGGCCCTGTACCAACCGGAAAGCTCTATAAACTGGCATTTTTAATCTTCATAGAAAGTCCTGTTTATAGTCCTGTTGGTGGAGGCCAGCAGCTCCCTACCTGGCTCTGATGGTTCCCCGGAAGGGGTGACATGTCCCTGCTGCTCCTAGGCAGAGGAACAGCCACGAGGGGTTCGGATTACAGGAGGGAGTGCGGGGCTGGAGGTTTGGGAAGGGGTGTAGGGCAGGAAGTTAGGGCACAGGATAGGTTTCGGGGTGCTCACCTTGGGTGACTCCCCGCAAGCGGCGACCTGTCCCAGCTGCTCCTAGGCAGAGGTGCGGCAGATGATTCCTGGCCAATGGGAGCTGTGGAGCCAGCACTCAGAGCAGGGCGGAGGCAGTGCGCAGAGCTGCCTGTTGCGCCTCTGCCTAGGAGCATCCGGGACAGGTGGCCGCTTGCGGGGAGCCGCCCGAGGTGAGCCCCTGAGATTGGGCACCCTGAAACCCCTCCCCAGCCCGCGCTCCCTCCTGAACCCAAGCTCCCTTCCAGAGCCCACGCCCAGCCCCGCACCCAAACTCCCTCCCTCTTAGTTAACCTGCATTTTTCACTTACCAGCACCTCCCTTTCCCCGAACATGCCAGATAAAAAAGCTTTTACTGTACTGAGAGAGAGAATTAGGGCTCTTTCACCTTTCCAAAAACACTCTTATTATGGTTAAAATATTTTTCTGCTGCCAGACAAAATGATTGAGAGGTACAAAGCGGAATGTGATTAGCAAGATGACATGTGTGTGTTGCGCGGAGAAATCAAGGGGACAAGTTAGTTGCCCTTTTGTACAAACACTTTAAATGTTATGATAGCAGCTGTGTGTGCATGTTTCCTTTTAACGGGAAACTTTGGTTATTGTGTTTGAACAGCAGGTCAAAGATCCACTTTAGGAAAAATGAAACTCTGCCATTGACATAACTGTTTAGTAAGTGTTGCTTTCATCTTCATTCTTCAAAAAGGCACCATGCTTTTTTTATGCTTCAAGATTTAGTTAATGTAAAAAACTGTCACTGTTTCAGTATTCCCTCTCTCCTAGATAAAAATAAAAGCAAATTTTTAATTGCTTTTTTTTAAAGTGAACAAATTTCTTGGGTCCCACAGCAACCCAACATTATTTCACTGAAATGGAAGATAGGTCTGGATATGCTCGGGGCTACTCAACCAAAGAGCTCTTCTATTGCTTGGCATTCAGAGTGGAGGATTCTTTTCTACAGCTAGATTACATTGTTTTGGATTTTCATTGAGTTGTTTTAATGGGCTTGTCCATTAAACTGTACTGAGGTAAATCTGAAATGAGTAAAGTTCTTCTACCAAAAAAATCCCACTGAAATATAAGACTAACCGATATGAAACCTAGTTTCAGTTGTAAGATTAGTAATGGTTAGAAATAGGGGGCCAGATCTCACCCTTCATGGTAATACCTGGAGGGAAGGGCAAGGAACTCTTTGGTTCCCCTTGTGGATTACCCTGCATTCTTCTGGTGTGGGGAGAGTTAGTGGGTTCCAGTATACCTCCAGAGCAAGAAAGCAAGGGTCTGACTTGCAAAGTGCTGAGATCTGGGTGGTCTTGGATCTGTGGGGATACAGGACCATCCCTACAAAGGCCCTGTGAATCTGTAGCCACTTATCTCACCACTTTCTGGTAGCCTGGCTCCATGGTGTCAGGGATTCCCTTCACTACAGCTGTCCCCCAAACCCTTTTTTAGAGTGGTTACCAGTGTTGAGGAGGTCTGTGGGAAACTTCAGTGCAGCTATCTAAGGCTATGTCTACACTAGCACTTTTGTCAATAAAATTTATGTTGCTCAGGAGTGTGGAAAACACCCCCCTCCCACACCCCCACACCCCCGACTGACATAACTTACATCGACAGAAGCTCCAGTGTGGACAGCACTATGTCAGTGAGAGATGCTCTCCTGCCAACATAGAGCTGACGGGAGAGCTCTCCTTGTCACCATAGAGAGCTACATGGGAGACCTCACAGTGGTGCAGCTCATCGGTGCTGCTGTAAGGTCTCTAGCGTAGATATAGCCTAACTTTCCACACTGATTTCCACTCGGTGCTAAGAGGAATGAGGTGCATCTACTCTTTCTGTGGATCCCCCTTCACAGGCAGATCACAAAGGCATGATCTGGCCCAGAGATAAGTAAAATGATGATACAGTTGACTTTCTCCCTTGCCTTTGGCTCTTGTTCCAACTTTGACATTTCAATCTTCTTATAGGTGACAGTGCTGTAGAAACAAGTAGCACTTCTACAATACGATTGCTATCTCTCTTGAGTCTTATGAGTGAAAATAGGCTGTGACCTTGGGAAAACTTTCATTAGCAAAACTAGTCCTTTATCTTGATGTACATGTCTTGGTATAACTTGATACGGGAGCTGGAGTGTCAAGAAACAAATAAACCTCCCGGTACCCTTTAATACACTGAAAAACCTGGAAAACTACTTTTTTTTTTTATTGTCCTGTACATTGAGCGTGTATTTGAGAGAGTGCAGTTATGTTTGCGATTGCAGAATATTTAACACTTAAACAACTGATTCTTTTTTTCCAGTTACTGTAGCCAGGTACTAAGTAAAGAAGTTGATAGTTGTGTGACAGATCTTCTAAAAGAACTGGTTCGTTTCCAAGATCGCTTGTATCAGAAAGACCCAGTGAGGGCCAAGACAAAACGCAGACTTGTTATGGGGCTCAGAGAAGTTTTGAAACACCTGAAGTTGAAAAAATTGAAATGTGTCATCATCTCTCCAAACTGTGAGAAGATTCAGTCAAAGGGTAAATGTTTTACAAAAAATAAAGTTTTGTTTTCAAAAGATAAATGTAGAACAGACCTGTTATAATGATAGTAGTACCCTTTGAGGGCCACATCTTACACTTGGAGAAAACTGCCATGGAAGACCAGTGATTTATTGGTGCCTTCCTTGAAAGGTAAATCAGATTGTTCACTCTAAGGAATCTGAAAGCAAATGACTGGTTGGAGGATGTATCAACTTGTCATTGATGTATTGTTGAAATGTTATAAGCCACTCCTGTTCAGATCACTGTCTTTGATCTGTGATCTTGCAGTGATTTTGCTTTTAAAAGTTTTATTTTTTTGACCGCCCTATTTCATCTTTAGCCACACTGCATTGTTTTATAATGTTTATAGTGGTGCTGGTGTGTCAGTCCAATCTTTGTTCTTCAAATGTAGTAAAATCTGGAATTTAGTAGTAGTGTTATCCGAGGATTCTTGTTGATTCAAAGGGAGAATTGTCAGACTAACCTTTTAGATGAGCAGATCCTACAGTACACTATCGAGCTTCAAGTAATGTTTCTGTGCACTGCACTTTCGTAAGTATATTTTAACAAATACATTCTAACAGTTCTAAATGCTGCAACATAAACCTGTAGCTTTTACTAAGGGACTGCTGTCAGTAATGCCTTTTAGTTAAGTGGATTGAATAAATGATCTCATTCTCCGTTCTCTGTCTGTTCCAGGTGGGTTGGATGAGACTCTACATACCATTATTGACTGTGCCTGTGAACAAAATATCCCATTTGTCTTTGCGCTCAATCGCAAAGCTCTAGGACGTTGTGTGAACAAAGCAGTGCCTGTCAGTGTGGTGGGAATTTTCAGTTATGATGGTGCTCAGGTGAGTTGAACAAAGACACTGGTTCATAGCGTGCATGTGTGTGTGCGTGTGTGGGAGAGATATGAGTACAGTAAAGACCTGACTTCGCTAGTCAGTCTCTTTCTCTCACACTCCATTTTCTGTATTCATACTTGACAGGTCAATTGCTTTATAATGTTATACAGAATTAACATTTATTTCCGCACCACCTTCCTCCTTTTTGCTTTGTTCACAGATGCATTTTTGGCCAGCTCTCTCCCTCTTCTCTATCCAAATCTGCTCTTCAAAAAGCTTTTCTTGAGGATAACTGGTATTTTAAATACCTCATGAAATGTGTGGAGGGAGCAGCCTAGTGGCAGCTCCCCCCCCCCCCTTTTTTTTTTTTTTTTAAACAACCTTGTTGCAAATTGGGAGAACAACTAGAGATAGAGAGGGATACTGAATGTTATTAAAAGACAGTTGAAAATCTAAAATAATCTTCCTCTTCTGGCTGGTAGAATATTAGTTCGAATGAAATTTTGCAGGAAAGGGGACTACATTTTCAAACTGGTACATAATAAAAATAGTATTTATAACACGTTAAGTTCAAAGTAATCTATAAAAATGGTATAGCAATACATGTCAGGTGTGTGGCTAAAACCACATGTTGCTTAAAAATGTACCTGAGTTCCTCACTGCGTCAGAAAGTCTCTTGATGTATTTCCCTGTTATCATTAACCAAAACAAGATGATAAAGTTACTAAACAAAATCCAAGTACATGGTTTATTCTGTTTTGCCTGCTCATGTGCTTATTTAATATTCTGACTATAAGGGGTGCAAAAACTGTACCCTACATCTTTACACACTTCAACAGAGAAGTATGGTTTAAGCCATAATAGTGTCTCATGTTCTCTTATCACTGGCTTCCCTCCTACTTTTTTGCCATGTTAGGACCACTTTCACAAAATGGCAGAACTGACAATGGAAGCCAGGCATGCATACAAAGATATGGTAGCAGCTTTAGAGGACGAGGCAGCTGAAGGGGGAGGAAGTGAAAAGCACAGCACAATCTTAACCACTCAATATGAAGAGAAGAACTTGTCCGAGACTGGTAAAACGCCCCCTGTGGAATCTGATGAGAATGTACCAAATTACAGTGAGTGTTCAGTGGTTTATTCTTTGTGTTCAGTTTTCCTTCCTTTGTACTAAAATTCTCCTCTGATCAGAATCTTCCTGAGGCAGTGCAGACTAAGGATGTCTGGTTAGGAAGGGCAAACATATCACTTTGGCCCGTGACCTTACCAGACTTCATGAATTGAAGTCAGACCTGGTCGCTATTTGGATGGGAGACATCTAAGGAAAACCTAGTTTTTCATGAAGTTGTATTGTTGACACATCTGGGTATATCTGCACAGCAAAAGCTTTGCATGGGCTAGTTTACCTACGCTGGATTTAGTCCAGCTAGCGCAGGTAGTAATAGCAGTGAAGTCCGCATAGAGCAGGCTAGGAAGCCAAGTATACTCAGGCTCTGTGCTGGGCTTGTGCTACCTGCACTGAAGCCCATGCTGTGCTGTTTTCACTACTAAGTTACCCACACTAGCTGGGTTTAAGTTAGCTCAGGTAGGCTAACCTGTGCACAGCTTTTGCTGTGTAGATGGACATATCCTTCGTAGATGGCACTCTTCCTTTAAGTAATTTCTGAAATAGTCCACCTGGTGGTAGATGGCATATGCTGCTCTTTCATATAAGACTTGTAACAGAGCGCCTGATCATTTGTGGCTAAAATTCCACTGGCACTTCTTGTAAGACTAGTTGGCCCAAGCAGACTGGCTAAAGTCTGGTTAAATAGTTTGACAATTTGCTACTACAGCTTCAGTTGTGTAAGATTCTTCTTTCTGTCTTAAACTATTTCTATGCTGTGTGAAGGCCTTCAACCCTGCAGGTAACTGCATTTGCAGTACTGAAAGAATGATCCCTTTTTGTGTATAACTTTGTGTGTGCATATTAGGATCTGTAAATAAAATATGCTTATGATACAGCATTATAAAGTTATTCGTCAGATCATTACTTTGAAACAGCAGTAGGCAAATGAGTCTGTATCAGTTCCTAAAATGCAGCAAGTAACATAGGGTTTAGATAATTTGAAACTTCTCCAGGGGGACTTATCTTCCAGTAGGTGCTGCAAAGTGTGTTGGCTTAAGAGTCCCTTACATGCTGATTTCTTCCTTAGTTCTAACGTTGTCCTTCATACTGGGAGATTGAGCATTTCAGTGCTTAAGTAGGGTTGTCTGTGAATACTTCGGGGGGGGGGGGGCCGCAGGAAGAAATCTGTGCGATAGTCTGGGAGAAATTAAAGTGACTTTCATACTAATCTTCTGTTCTTTGTTTATAGTCAAAGTCTGGAAGAGAAAGCTTGAGGAGGAGTATAACCCTTATGCCTTGGAATTAGAAAAGATTGCAACTACTGAAATGCTGACCTTGAATTTAGAAGAGCCTCAGTAAAGCTGGATCATATTTTATTGGGCCTTATTACTTTTTATATTGATTTTAGATGATTCAGTATTTACATATCTATGGTCCATCTAAGCTGTGAGGTTTAGCAAATAAAGTGTAATCTAGGAAATGTCTAAAGTTGGCTAAGAAGACTATTCTGATCTCACTTAAAATGCACTGGAATGCATGAAACATTGGCTGATTCTTACAGGTTTCTGTGTACTTGAGTGGCTGCTAAAGCTGCTGCTTCATTCTTTGTATTAGAGAATTAATTTGAAGGGAGGGGAAACTGTTGTTTTAACCCAGGACCACTTAGGAATGGGCTTGTTTTAATACATGCCATGTTTTTATGGGTTTTACAGGGTTGGTAAGGCTGATTACTGCTGCTGGCTGGTGCCACAAGTAGAGCTACCCAGGAAAGAAAACCTCAACATTTGTTTGAGACACACAAATTCTGAAAACCTTCATTTTGGGAGAATATTTCACCTTGCTGGTTGTCTGTCTGGAAGGCTCTTGTTAATTTCACTTTCTCCCTGCAGGCAGAAAGTGAGATTGACAAGAACCTTCCAGGTGGGAGCAGTCACTTTAGTTTTCCCAATGGAAAATTTTAAATTTTATTGGTAAAACTGGAAATCTTCTGCTGGAATGATTTTCTGAGGCAAAATAGCCTCTCCCCCCTCCCCCAATCAATCAAAATTATCAACCAGCTCTAGCTTCTAGTCAACTATAATCTCCCTTCTTTCCCTTGGGCATGCAGCAGCTGGGAGGGGGATGGGGTAATGAGTCATGAAATTCCTGAGAGATGGTGAAGCTGGTAAAGTTAAAATGGACCACAAAGGAGATTCCTGCCCCAGAGAGCTCTTAAAATCTGATGCAGATAGAGCCCTTTTGCTGGCAGATCTTCGGAATGCTTCAGGGAAAGAGGTGGGCCAGCCTGTTCCTGCCTCCTCTCTCCTCTTTGCCTTAGGAGTACCACAGCTTGGAGGAAGCAGTGCTATAGCAATGGTACTGAGTTCTGCAGGGAAGGGCAACTGCTTTCTTTAAAATGCACCTGCTGCCTGCATTTTCTTTAGCTGTTGTCCGGCTGCCTCAGCCAGGCCCCAAGGGCAGCCATTTGTGTAGCATGGTTGCATAAGGGAGAATTATACAGCAATGTGCTTGGTTGCATAAACACAGTATGTGAGGTCTTAGCCCTTCCCTTCAGAAGAATTTGTCAGTCTTGTCGCTACTCTTCTTTTTATGTACAGTTGTGAATTTTGATTCAGATAATTAAGTCTTAATTTGAGGGAAAAGATCTAATATGTTAGAGCCAAGACTGACTGTATATAATTGTGTATCAAATGTAGAGTTTTCTGAAGACAGGTTTAATTTACTTTTGATATTGAGACTTTTTTGAAACTTGACATGTACCTGGTGGTGGTAGAGCACTTTCGTCGGAGGTTTCTTTTATAAATAGCAATGCTTATATATTTTTAGAATGAAGATGGCACACTTAATGGAGAGGGCCAAATTGTGCAGTATTCAGATTTGTATAAGGGTGAAAACAAAAATTAGGATTTCTGATTTCAATGTGTGCAAAATAAAATGGGTGTAAATCCCCGATGCAACTAGTACCTTTGTGTAGTCCGCCATTCGCTGCTTCTCAATGGTTAGAGCAACTTTCATTTCAGCTTCTCTAGCACAGTCCTCCTGAAAAGCAGGTGCCAGGGGGGAGTCACACAGGTAAGCCAAAAGCAACAGAGGCAATATCAAAAGTCAACCTTGAAGTGATTTTAAAGTATAAAACTGTCGTTTTATAGTATGTAAGATACAGTATATAATTTATATTGATTTAAAAAAATATCGTTGGGGTTGTCGTCTTTCTGACTTGCATAGCATCCTATGGCTGGAGCATAGCAAATGCTTGAGATGATCTGTGAACCACCATCTTATGCTCTGGGGAGTAAAGTCAGTAAAAGAAACAAAGCAGCTCTGCTTTGACACTGAGCTGATCACTGGATATGAGAGCATTCTACTTTTGCATAATTGCAGCTGACCTTAACTTGACTTTGGGAATGGGGGAAAGAGTCCAGTGCTGAAAGATGATTTGGGCTGGCAATAGACATTCCTGGCCCAGTAGGAGGTTGCTGTGTACTCACAGCACTGCAAACTGTTGTGTATGAAGGTGGTTATGGTTGCACTCTATCAGAATATTTATAACTGCAAATACCACTACAGGAGAGTTGGTTTGGGGTTTTTTGTTTTGTTTTGGTCAGGGGTGGGTGTTGGGCAGCTGCACTGCTCAGGCTAAACTTTTAATTGCATCATGGAAAGGGGGCCAGCAGCTGAAGAGGCAGCTATGTGTTTGCATTATACAACTGCAAGTCACCAGGACCTGATGAAATGCATCCTAGAATACTCAAGGAGCTAATAGAGGAGGTATCTGAGCCTCTAGCTATTATCTTTGGTAAATCATGGGAGACAGGAGAGATTCCAGAAGACTGGAAAAGGGCAAATATAGTGCCCATCTATAAAAAGGGAAATAAAAACAACCCAGGAAACTACAGACCAGTTAGTTTAACTTCTGTGCCAGGGAAAATAATGGAGCAAGTAATTAAGGAAATCATCTGCAAACACTTAGAAGGTGGTAAGGTGATAGGGAATAACCAGCATGGATTTGTAAAGAACAAATCATGTCAAACCAATCTGATAGCTTTCTTTGATAGGATAACGAGTCTTGTGGATAAGGGAGAAGCGGTGGATGTGGTATACCTAGACTTTAGTAAGGCATTTGATACGGTCTCGCATGATATTCTTATCAATAAACTAGGGAAATACAACTTAGATGGGGCTACTATAAGGTGGGTGCACAACTGGCTGGATAACCGTACTCAGAGAGTAGTTATTAATGGTTTCCAATCCTGCTGGAAAGGTATAACGAGTGGGGTTCCGCAAGGGTCTGTTTTGGGACCGGCTCTGTTCAATATCTTCATCAATGACTTGGATATTGGCATAGAAAGTACGCTCATTAAGTTTGCAGATGATACCAAACTGGGAGGGATTGCAACTGCTTTGGAGGATAGGGTCATAATTCAAAATGATCTGGACAAATCGGAGAAATGGTCAGAGGTAAACAGGATGCAGTTTAATAAGGACAAATGCAAAGTGCTCCACTTAGGTAGGAACAATCAATTTCACACATCCAGAATGGGAGGAGGCTGTCTAGGAAGGAGTACGGCAGAAAGGGATCTAGGGGTTATAGTGGACCACAAGCTAAATATGAGTCAACAGTGTGATGCTGTTGCAAAAAAAAAAGCAAACTTGATTCTGGACTGCATTAACAGGTGTGTTGTGAGCAAGACATGAGAAGTCATTCTTCCACTCTACTCTGTGCTGGTTAGGCCTCAACTGGAGTATTGTGTCCAGTTCTGGGCACCGCATTTCAAGAAAGATGGAGAAATTGGAGAGGGTCCAGAGAAGAGCAACAAGAATGATTACGGGTCTAGAGAACATGACCTATGAAGGAAGGCTGAAGGAATGGGGTTTGTTTAGTTTGGAAAAGAGAAGACTGAGAGGGGACATGATAGCGGTCTTCAGGTATCTAAAAGGGTGTCATGAGGAGGAGGGAGAAAACTTGTTCATCTTAGCCTCTAAGGATAGAACAAGAAGCAATGGGCTTAAACTGCAGCAAGGGAGGTTTAGGTTGGACATTAGGAAAAAGTTCCTAACTGTCCGGGTGGTTGTGGAATCTCGATCTCTGGAGATATTTAAGAGTAGGTTAGATAAATGTCTATCAGGGATGGTCTAGACAGTAATTGGTCCTGCCATGAGGGCAGGGGGCTGGACTCTATGACCTCTCGAGGTCCCTTCCAGCCCTAGAATCTATGAACTTCCAGAAGGCAGAAGTGCAGATGATAGAGAATCTGTACGCTCTAGGGTTGCTACTCTGCACATACCATTTTGCACTTCCATAGATAGGGTGACCAGACAGCAAGTGTGAAAAATCGGGACGGGAGTGGTGGTAATAGGAGCCTATATAAGAAAAAGACCCAAAATCGGGACATCTGGTCACCCTATCCATAGAAGTGCATGAACATGACTGTTAGCCAAGTCCTAATGCTAGCATCCCTAGCAGTTTTCATTGTAACAAACTTAGGGAGTTACTTTCCCATGCCCTCCCTAAAAAAAACCCACTGTGTGTATGGTAAGGGCTGTTGAAAGCAGAATTAGTGTGGAAAATGATTAAGCAGTGAATAGACATTTGTCCTTCAAAATAGCTTTTGAGGGGTTGACGTGTTCAATCTCATTATCACTCAACCATCCCCTTTAAGACAGTAGTTCTGTGGATAACTTTGTAAGAAAATCTCTGCTGGACCCCCCCTCTCCTTCTGGAAACTAAGCAACAGGACTAAAGTGTTTTACTGTGTGCATCGCCACAATGTGCTCTGCTTCCCGCAGTGTGAGACTCTAGCTAAAGTTTAAAGCCAGCCTCACTGCCAACCAGCTCCCTCTGCTGGACCTTCAGTATATAAAATCACCTGATAGTGGTTTCCTTCCCATAGTGTCCATTTTTTTGTGTGGATGGGAGCAGGGCAGAGGCTGCGGTGTGCTGAATTACAGCCTAGCCAACTGTAAAGGCTTCCTTTCTCCTTGATACTTTGGGCCACTGGTTGGGGCAGCTCTTGCTGATGTAGCACAGCAGTAGCATACGTCTTTGTGCTCGCATGCTCTCTTGCTTTTTTTTAACAGGTAAAGCAGCAGTATTTTTAAAAATTGATTATCTTCAGTGCTACTGCAACAGACCTTAATAGCAAAGGGCTGTAAGGTCACTTGTAGTCTCGGATAGGAAGAGGAATTGACCTATTTGCTCAAATTATGCACAGGCAGGTGAAGCATAAAGTAACCTGAAGTGAGGGTAATGTTCTGAGAACAACTTACTGATAGCTCCTCTGACATACATTATCGTACTTCATTTCTCTAAAGGCTGGGTGTAATTCAAGTGTATCTCTTCGATAGCCATTGCACCGCAGCATAGCAAGCAAAGCCTCTGATCACAGCTCCTTTAGGACTTCAATAGTGCAAAATCAGGCCCTTCCTTTTTCCCTTTGTTTTGCTTATTAGTGCACCCAACCTTTTGCTCCAGGAATGTCACTTAGTGTGTCAAACTTTTTGAAGTGGGAGGACTTTTGATGGGCCTCTTTCAAAACAGTCATTGAGGAAATGCAGCTGGCTTCTTCATGCCAAGATCCACAGATCTGTTGGAATGATACTTCAGCATTGGTCAGTCACTGGCAGGAGGGGAGTGTCCAGTCCCTTAAGTTCCCTTCAGTTTTTCCTGGCACATCAACCAGCCCCCCTCCCGATTTGAGAATTCCAAACTGTTAAGTCTAAACATTTGAAATGTGATGTGTCTAATTCCCAGCAGTGTCAGAGGGAAGCATTTGATTTTAGGGGTTATTGTCCCCTCAGTTCTGCTTCCCCTTTTGAGGCAGATGCTGGTGCCGCTATAGGGGTTTGGGGGGCAGAAGAGCTAGACTGAGAAAAGCCAGAGGCAAAAAGGAAGGGCTGTCTCCAGCTGCCCCCTCCCTCCTCCTTACCAATTGTCGTGTGGGGAGCTTTGCCAGCTCTGGGGGTAGAGGGCATTTTTTCCTCACAGCTCAGGCCCAGTGAAGTTGCCTCTTCTTCCATGGGCAAGAGAAGAGCCAGATGGGATTGGAAAAGAACAGGCTCTGGGGTAAGTAGTTCCATCTCCATAAGGGGAACGAAGCCAGAAGGGCAGTATGCCAGTGGGAAGACCATGCTTGAGCTCCTACAGCCTGCACCAGCAGTCATGCCTCTGACTGTAGAGCTCAGCTACCTCATGGATGGAGGACACAGCACATCTGCTACCAACTGCAGAAAGTAGTAAGGGACCTTCAGACCCAGCTTCCTCCTGCTGCTGCCACCTCTAACACCCTTCTGACCCTGGCAGTCAGGGGCTCAGCAATTCTAGCTGGTACATTTTTACCTGAAAGATTAACCTTTCTTAAATCTACAGGCCTTCCTTCACAGGCAGCCAAGCCTAGGCTGGCATCTCATAGTGAAAACTCAGGCCAAAAAACTAAATATGAACTATCAAAGTGCCCCTGCCTGCTTTCACGAGAAATGGACAATATTTCATGTATGGTCCTTGTCAGCCTAAAAATCACATGGCCTCTCCCTGAGGTAGGGAGAGGGGGGATTTAAATCTGTTTCAGGCAAGTATATGGGACTTTGATCCTTGGGATCAGATGCTGAGACAAATCTAGTTGTTGACAGCCGGAAACTGAACTTAAAGTATGGACCAGCCAGTAGAATAACTACGATGTTAAATAAAACCCTTTGGGGTTTTATTGTAGGTATATTAAATGTCCAAGCAAAAAAGCCAAGTGTCTGGAGTACAATGTGTTTAGCATGTTACGAATCTTCCTTAGGGTAACCAACTTATTCCAGTTCCATGATGTCATAGAACATGACCTTCGAACCTCATTCTGGTCCTCAATGTACTATCCAGATTGGACATAGGTCTTGTTTGAGAGCCTCCCCAGTATTGTACTCTTAATTCAGAAAGTAGGCCTCACATGTGTCAGTGCGTAAATTCTGTAAGTAAATTAGAAATATTGCTCTTCAGTTAGGCATCCAAGTCCAGTCCTTATGAGCACTGACAGGCTCAGGGCAGAATAGTTATGTCTCCTGTCCTGAGACTGCCTTCATCAAATTCTGCATATTAGTCTTCTGCCAAAAGAGAGGAAATGGCATTGGCTAAGCCTTCTCCAGGGGCAGATGGCCATGTCCCGCTTTCCGCCTTGGAGGCGCACTGCTATGAAAGTCCCATTGTAATGGATCTGTGGACCCTAGATAAATTTCCAGGCTGTGCCAGCCTGAGGTACTTTCTTCAGGCAATAAGGTCTACAGAGCTGGCCCACCCTCGAGACAAGTGGATCATTCTGAATTGAGACGGAAATTAACATTCAAGGACTTAAATTTTACTTAACAAGGACAAGCCCACCATGCTTTGTGTAGAGAAATTGTTTTTCCTCCAAATCTACTTTAAGTATCCTGGCTGTGGAAGTGCATAATAAGAGGGAACTTCAGACATGGGGTATTCCCCTGCTGCCAGGTCTGGTCCCCTAGCTCCAGGC
Organism: Macrochelys suwanniensis; assembly: GCA_033296515.1. Lineage (NCBI taxonomy): Eukaryota > Metazoa > Chordata > Testudines > Chelydridae > Macrochelys > Macrochelys suwanniensis. The sequence goes on from CM065780.1 coordinate 49,411,975, forward strand.
AGGCTGAAGTACCATTGTAAAAGACCTGTAGAGCTTGCTGCTCAAAGAAAGGAATTCTTCAGGTAAGTGTGGAAACGTTTTATTTCATATACATTCAGGGTTATGAAGAGAATAAAATACTTTTTGAATGACCATTCCTAGCACAATCATTCTAAAGCTTTTTATATAAAAATGAGGGGTTTCTGTGCAATGCTAGCAGTGAAATTGAGGAAAAGAGAAAAACAATGAAACTTGCCTCAAACTTTTTATTGCTCCTTTGCAGAAAGATAACTTATTTTAAAACAGCACTGCGGAACAAGTAGGTCCCCAAAATTTGACTGGCTACTTCAATGTTAAGTCTGCAAACATTTACTAGGAATAATAAAAAACAATCCTGGTATCACATTAGCCCTTTAAACAAATATTCAGCAATTGATAGAGATGTTTAGGATAAATCAGACTTGAGCTTTCACAGTACCAAATATTATGCATATTTTTTAACTCATGTGCTGTCGTTTACATTATGCCAACTATATTGAGTCCTGTAAATAAATATTTACTGTACCTTAAGTAGTCAAATTTTGTTTGGTACAGGAAACTGTATAATTAACAAACAACTTTTCAAAACAACCTTAGTTTTCAATTTAAAGTCTCTCTAATTCATGAGACGTATTAATGTACCATGTCCATGATGAATCACACAGTTTCTCTTTGAAATACTATTGTAGTTTTGCTGCCTATTTATACAAACAAGGAAAGTGAATCTGTCCACACCAAAAAGGAATGTTCTTTAAAATGCCAGAATGGACTTTCAAGGTAAACCTTACTCTCCCCTGTTACTTTTCTGAAAAACATTTAAAATATAAGTGATCCAAATCCTTGTTAAATCCCCATTGCTTTAATAAATTCACGTGTTATAAGAGCATCACAATCAAAGTTACTTCAAGATTTAGGGGTTGCATTACAGTGTTTTGAGCACCACAAGTCTCAGTAGGAACGCTCTGTTCCTCAATAACTAGCAGAAAAAGAACTGGTATCTGGTTGTTCAAAGGGGGTAGGGGAGTTGTCTTGGTAGTAGATAAATCAGTGCAATGAGAAATCCTGTTTTGCCTAAATTTTCAGTAGATTCTCCTGAACAGCAAACCCCCACTGCCAGCTACCATATCTGCTGAATCCTTTTTCAGAGTACCAGAAGCCTCATTTTACAGACACTTGTGTGTCAGCCAACTCTTACTCCTGTCTCTGTCCATTAGGGGGTGTCTTTCTTCTTGCAACTCTCCTGAATGAACAAGACAGTTTCATTTTACTTTAGAATATTTTCATATTGAACAAACAGGGCTGGCTTTAAATAAAACCAATGAGCTAGCAGTAGATCTATCAAGCTGAATTGCCATGCCCATAAAGGTATGCTTCCCCACCCCACATTGGTCCTTTATCAAGGAAAGTTGGGCCTACTGATAGTCAAAGGGGAGGAGGAAGGAGAGAAAATGTGCTCACACTTCACTGATTTGTCTTGGTCCTAAGGTGGACTTTGAGTTGATGACAACATATCTAGGTATGATTTAACTGGCTGGAGACAGTTTAGTGTCATCTATAGGAGCCCGGGTTTAGTTCCCAGCATCAACCCCTAAGGTACTACATCTTAACACCCGAGGAAGGCAATTTTTGTCTGGAAGTAACAATGACAAGCAGCCAGTAGTATACATGGACTACAAATGGAATCCCATCTTGTTCTCTCTGTCCAATATACTGGTAAGTCAAACATAAGGATTTTCAGGCTCCTCCCACTCACTCACTAAAGCAGCATAGCACATGACAACATGCATGTCAAGAAACTTACCCAGGTCTTTTTCCAGCTTTGCATCATTGCATGATGTTCACTGACTGCACTTTTCCAGCTGTCATACTCCTTTACCCATCCAGCCTGACCAGTACTATCTGAAAATTGTAAGTAATGAAACAAGCTATGTGAATAGGCTGTGATCAAATAGATGAGCATCTGCCATTGACTTCAGGGGAAGCTTTGAAAAACGTCTGAGTTAACATCAGTGGATAGATTCTGGAGAGAATGCTGGTGTTCTCTTGATCCCCATGGCTAGATTTTCAAAAGTGCTGAGAATACAACAGCTAATATTGACTGCAGGGAGAGCTGATGGGTTACAGGCCCTTTTGAAAATCGGGCTCCTTATTTAGGTACCTACAAATGGATTTAGAAGTCTAATGTTAAGCATCTACTTTTGAAAACTGTAACAAAGTGCTTATTTTGGAAATTTTAAGTGACTTCAGTAATATAAATGGCAGGGGTTTGCAGTAGATACCAAACACAGTAAATCAGTAGTGGAAATATAGAAAACTGACAGCTGTATTCAATCAGGAAACTAAAAATCCAAGCTTGTCTAAATGAACATGTTTTATGGTTGTTTTAAAATTGCCCGTCAGCAGACTGTCTGTTTTCATAATTCACCATGTAGTCTAGAAATTAAACCACAACAGCAATCACAGTAGTCAATATGGATATGCTATTTATTCCTTCCAGAAACAAATGCAACCCTCATGGGAATAAGTCAGCCTTTTAAATATTGTGAACTAGGATCTGAATATGGGATCCCTTCTACAAATAACATCTGAAGTGGTCACTAAATTTACTTAGAAATTAGAGAGGGATTTTTAATAGTGACAGTCTTCAAGTGTATATGGTCTTTATGGGTGAGCTAATTTTAAAGCTGTCCTCCCTGCATCAGGGCCAGGATGAATAGTGCATACCCACTGCAACAGCCTACCTTTTCCTTCCACTGTGATGAACACTTTTGATGTTTTATTTCCAGCTTTTGAGAGGACTGAACAATGGTATTCTGAGTTTTCTGCTACAGCATCTTTCACCCAGCTTAGAATATGCACTCTGCCATCAGCCAACGCATGAGATTGTTCACTGACACACACTTCCACGTTCTGTCCATTCTTCTTCCAGACAAAACGTGCATCACTGGGACCTGTGAAAATATTAGTTTAATTACTGAAGAAACCACTTGTAAGAAATTAAAAATCGAGAGTGTCAAATGTAGATTAAAGTGTGATGAAACGTGAACCTGAAACCCTGAAATTGTGATGATTAGCACCCGATTCTGGATTTTAGAACATAAATAGCAGAAAATAAGGACTGTTCTGTTTGTTCCTAGGGTTCTTAAGTGCAGTGTGGTCAGAAGACTGGGGGAAATGAGCCAGTGTTGTTGATAAGGTAAGAATAAAAGCTTAGCACTCAAACAGAAGAGATTCTCAGGGAGTTAAGTGGGAAAGAAACGCTTGGATTCTGACATTCTCACAAGTAGAAGCCACCCCTGGAAGAAGTAACGACATTCTAGACTGGAGAATGAGGGAAACTAGGTAATCCCATGTGCAAGAGGTGCAGCGTTAGTTTTCTTGCAATGAAGACCAATACCAAGTACAAGCTGGTAGCAGAAAAAAGGCCAGGAACTCAGAACAGTTGAAGATATTGGATGTAATGAAGAAAGCAAAATCAGATGAAACAGAGGAGACATCACAAATGTCAGCAGGGTAGTCAGATAAAGGAGGTGAAAGAACTGGGCATCTTAGCTATTTGCCCTCTGCGCCTTTTACCCTATCTAGCCTTTTTGTCTAATCACCAATATTCATACCATCAGCAAGGAACAGAATGCAACCAAGCCAAAGATTGACATAGTTTTCTTGGTTGCTGTTTGGGATAAAGTAAAATAGGGGCTATCAAAGAAAAAACAAATGCAATTCTGCTTGGTGTGTAGTTAGGAATTTAGCAGACAGCTATAGCCCAGATAAAGAAAATGGATGTATGCTGTCTTCTGCTTTCCATATCTAACAATGTAAAAAAATAAATCTATTGCCATTCTGAAGGCAAGCCCTGTTGTGCCAATGTGACTTATAATCAAACACCCTTAGAGAAGAATAGAGGAGGGAAGATAGCAGTGAGGCAGGTGCTCTTAGGCTTCTTTTTGTTGCCAAGGTCAATGAAGGGAGGAGACACCATATTAGAGAGACTTACCTACATTGCAAGGGGTGGATTCACTGACCACTGGCATGAGCTGATTTGGATCAGTGATTGTCACATAAGAGGGACACTGACCTAGGTTGAAACAGGCAGACCATATTAGGTAGGATTTGCATGGAAAATGGGGAACTTTCACATTAGTGTTCTACCACCACGCCCAGTGCAATAGGTACAGTACACGTACCAAAAAACCTTAGTCCCTACCTCAAAAAGCTTACTGTAGATTAAAATACCTTACACAAATGCAAAGAAACAAGGAAGATGTAGTAGGGAGGATGAATGATGGAGATTATGATCTAATTAAAACTTGGTAGGACAATTCTGTAAGAGCGAGATGAAAGGGAAGAGATAAGTACTATTAAATATATTGTGCCAATTTCTTAAGCCATTGAGATACCAGCTGACAAGAGTGGGGAGATGAAATTATTTGGGGAAAATATACAATGAACTGAAAATAGTCCACATCTGCCACAGCCCAGGTGTGCAGGAAGACAATGAAAATGAAAGTTTCCTGGACCATTTGCAGGACACTGGTATTTTAGCTTCCCCAGTATCTGTACAGTAACTACATACTCCAAAAAAAAAAAAAAAAGACCACACCAATCCTGCTGTGATTTGGACTGTTGGGACTAATGCCCCAAGAAACTTGAATTCAGTATAGTAGTGAATGGGGCAAGGCTAGAGATTTTCTCACTATTCTTTCTACTGGTCCCAGATGTGTCATCAAAGTCCAAAGATATTTTGATTTCAGGAAATCAAATCTTGGAATTAAAAATTTAGATTCTGATTCGTCAAAGCCTTATGTAGTTTCCTACTGACTTTTCTAGGCAAGGAGAGTGTTTTATTGGCCTAGGTGCCATGCATACCTCTGGCATTTTATTAATACTAATGTTGCAAAAGACTGCATTCTTCTTGCAAATAAAGAGTAACAAGTTAATGTAGCTTTTACTACCCCAGGAAATGGAGAAACGAAAACTGATCCACCACAAATACAGAAGATCAGTTTTTAAAAAGAAAAAGTTGATTCTAACAAAGGTTACCATGCATAAAATTGACTTTTGCAAATGCCAAGATAAACTCGTGGAGAGAGAAAATCCATTGATACAATGGAAGAGGTAAATTTAGTAATGACTTAGCTGAGGAAATTAGTTGCTTTTCCAAAATTTCTTAAATAGAGAAATTGATATTTGACCAACTGAAAGTCTAGAAATACTTGTTAAAAAGAGCAAGATAGAGAATACTGTGAAAGTTTGAAGAGAACACAGGCTATTAGGTAATTGGTTTACTGGTATAGCACACTTAATGTTATAACATGTCCCATAAGATTAGATAAGGTCACATGAATTCTTATCTTCCCACACAGTTGGTATCATATCATATATACTACTAATTAAATTTAACCATTTGTTGCTTTTGGCAGTGACCTAACCCAAAAGGGGGGAAGCAAAATACTAAGCTAGTAATTTGCCTGGTTCGCTATTCAAGCTTTTCAACAGTTGCAATATGCATTTTCTTTTAAACGAGATAGTGTGAAACTATTCAGTGTACTCAAGTACCACAGAGGGTAAGAATGCAGTGTATGACAAGCCATCCTAGAGAATACTAGCTAACTCTTCTCAAGACCTTGCAAATATACCAGTATCTGGATAAGTATCTGCATATATTTCCATGCAAAAGTAATTGTACAGCAGAATATCAAAATGACTGGCACTACAAACAACATAAATGGCATACACAAGAAGATGAAGCAACTTATTCCCTTTCCTTCAAACTCCTAATTCTATTCAAAATACAGATCTTCACTCATCCTCTTGCTCCTTAGAAGAGAGGGCCTTTGCTTGGGACTTGGGCTATTGAGGTTCAGTTACCTGCTCTATTAGACTTCCTGTGTGACTCTGGACAAGTCCCTTCTCTCTGGGTCTCTGTTCCTGATCTGTAAAATGGCTAAGATACTTCCCTATCTCACAAGGTTTTGTGAGCATAAATATGTTAAAGATTGGCAGGTGCCCAGACACCCCATATGCATTTAAGAGTGTAATTTTTAAACAGCAAATGGATTCATAGTAGCTCAGCTACTAACTTTACCAAGTTTGGTTTGAGCTATTTACTATCTTGACCTGCTAGAATGTCCCGTTTTCCTACAGTAGTAGGCGGGTCATGTCATGAAACAGCACAATCAATGCAAAAGACCATTTCCTGCAAGCTTATTTTAAATTAATTAGAAATGCAAGTCAGTGTGATTTTATGCCATTTCCCATTTATACCGAAGTGCCAAAAGAGTTGCCAAGCGCCTGCTCTGTTTTCATTACCAAAACAATCTCAGGTCTTAAAAATCATAATGGTCTTGGAAAGGCTTCAGAAGCTTTAAAAACAAAAAAAAAAGCTGTAGTTTCCCAAAAGAAACAAACTTGGGTTTGGCAATCCCTTCAGAAGCTTCCTTGTTCTGGTTATCTCACGAGTGTGATCCTGGGTCATCACTCTGGGGAGCCACTGAACAAGTGACTACTTTGCTGTCTTCCCACAAACATCCATCATAGGCACAGTCAACAGTACTGGGATTTCCCACACACACTGCAAGATTTTTGCAGGTCAGACTTTTACAACAGCAAACCAGGATGCAAACATGTTTGTGCCCTTTTTGATCTGCTTGGGAAAGTAATATTTAGTGGCCTTTCTGCACATTTCACGGTAGTTCAGTCCTGATTCTGTAATCTAATCATGTCTTCCACTGTGGTACTTAGTTTCATTTGCTCAGCTTTCCAGAAGCATGCAAAAGGTTACAAAAAACAATTGCTATGAAACATCTTGATCTCCCCAAACTTCTTGGTGACATTAAGTACTATATTATTTGCATAAATCTTGATTCAAACACCTATTATGTGTAACTTAGCTTTAACTCTCCAGAATTCCCTCTGGGATACATTGTTTCTATAAGTGATGAAACAATGTCTGCTAAAGTTTCTTGCAGATATGTGCTGGTGAATCCAATACAAAGGACTATACTTTTTAAATTAGGTGATGATACTAGATGATAGAAGCATTGATACTGCTGAGAAATAGCTGGCAATCAGTTGCCATAACTAGAAAATGTATAGTTTCCTTTGTATTTATGAAGTGGATGTAACATAGATTGAATACAAGAGAATTGCTCACTGAGTGACCATAGAATTTCATATCTTGGGGTCTTCAAGCATATTTAAAGAAATACTTACATTCAGTTGTTATCCTCTCTTTGTGAGTGCTTGAGAGATTTAAAAAAGGGTTATAAAATGAAAGAAAGGGATCAAATTAATGCATAATAATAGGTGTGCAATACACATCCGAAGCCATTCTGCATGTGTAACAATCAATATAGTAAAACCAACCTTAGGAAATGGACTTTTCAGGGGTGTCATCTCAAAGCCACTGTTTCAAGCAAAGTTACTAGTTACTGAAAGCCATCAACACTTGGGCAACTATTTGGAGATTTACTTGAAAGGAGTAGAATTAATGGTCTGTCATATATTCACATTAAAAAAAAACCCACCCCAGCCACCACTCTCCCAACAAGCACTCGTTTTGAGACTGAACTATTCTTTTCCTCTAGAAAGCTCCTCCCGGAGTCAGTAAGGAGTCACTGTCTGGGTAGTGAAAGGAAGCTTGCATTACCTGTGTTATGCTTGTGTGCATATATTCAAGGCTTCATTTTCCAGGGCTGCCACCCTAGTACATTTCACACAAAGCCAACATTTTTAGACTTAACACCTTTGAAAATCAGAAACTTAAAGTTCCCCCAACTCCTGTTCACATCAATGGGAGCTGCAGATCCTCACCTCCAATTTGGGTCACTTTTTAGGTCCCTAATTAGGGATTTAGATGCATAACTTTAGTCACTGAAATTTGAAATGTTCTAAATTCCCTTAAAAAATTACAATCTTAAAAAGCAGAGTAAAAAATCTCTCCAAAGTATGAAGAATACAGCTGCAGATGTTCTACTGGCAACATGCAAGAATAGACTTCGAATACTATAATAATCAGTAAATTGGTAATAGAATTTAAGGGTTCACTGTGTACATACATACCTAATCCTGAAAGAGTGCAGACTGCTTCCAAAAAACCTCTGAGATACTAATTTAAACAGAGCTCATTGGAATGAGCTGTTTCCTTGACACAAGAAGCAGTAGTCCAAGAGAGAAAGATTGCCTGAAGGAGAATATTGGAAAATCCTGACTCCTGGGGTCAAAAGGCTACCATGCCTTGCAAAAGAGGGGAAGAAAGTGAGTGTCCGCCACTTAAAGATGCATTATGCAGAACACATGAAATGCTGCCACTACACAATTTAATGTATTTTTCCAGAATCATGCTATTCCTGGTGCTAAAATGAAGAAGCTTATATCAGGTCTCCCTGAAGGTCACTCTAAGATTATCAAGGATGGAAATTAAATAGGAAAGGAATGAGACTAGTAATCAGGTAAAAGCAAAGTGTGATCTTCTAGCAAGAATAAACAGCTTAGAGCTGTACCTAGCTAATCTCTAAAAGTCACCAGTGAATTGATATCCAATGAACTTTACTGATTAATCAGCACTGGCTGCAAGGGAATTAGAGAACCTTCATCTCAGAATAGAAGGGTTTTTGTACTAGCCTAATGAAAATTTACTCTGGCATCTCAGGTGTGTGCTAAAGCAGGATCACAAGAAAGACTCTTTGTACTGATGGTTGGAATGATGAGAGAAAGGCACTATAAAGAGAGCCAATAGAAAAGGGTGTCATTAATGAATGGTGTACAGGTAGTTGCTGTCCTAGAACAGAAAATATATAAAGATAGAAGACGTGGCTGGCAGCCATGGAACTGGTTTAGAAAAGCCATACAGGAACAGACACATTTCTTAATCTCAAAAATGAGAGACATCTGGAGTAACAGCTGGTGTCTGGTCTGCAGGTTTGGTTTGAACTGGACATACTGTACTGCAAAAAAAAAAAAAAAAAAAAAAAATCATCAGGACCATTTAGGAATCCCTCATCCAAAACTAGGATTAGGTTTTAACAAACTGTATAATCTGGTTGCAGAAAAAATGATCAGGAGCAACAGGTCAGAAAAGTGAACGGCAACTTTAGTCCTTCCAAAGAAGTGAACAGAAAGAGAGAGAGCATGCTTCAGGTGGAGTAATTCCTGTTACATTAGAAAGGCAACTACCAATACTATACTTTGAACAGTACGTCAATGGAAACTAGGTGGTAGGATGAGTGATTCTTTATTTGGAAACTGTGCAAGGGCTAGGTGAGAAGCAGAACTCTTGAGGGCTTGTCTACATTACCAGCTGGATCGATGGGCAGCGATCAATTTATCGCGTCTAGTCTAGACGCGATAAATTGACCACCGAGTGCTCTCCTGTCGACTCCGGTACTCCACCAGGGTGAGAGGCGCAGATGGAGTCGATGGGAGAGCGTCAGCCATCGATTTACTGTAGTGAAGACACCACGATAAGTAAATCTAAGTACATCGACTGCAGCTACGTTATTCACGTAGCTGAGGTTGTGTAACTTAGATCGATCCCCCCAGTGTAGACCAGGCCTGAGTGAGTCACAGGCTAGCTGTTAATGAACTGGCAAAACTGAAGCAGACATAAGAGCTATGACTCAGAAACCCCTGTGAACAAGTAGTAAGAAAACGGCACTTGCAGAGGGAGAGGAAGTTTCTTGACATTCACAGATTGCAACAAGTCCAGAGATATGACCTAAAGTGTGGTCTGCTGTTGCGCTTTCCGGATAATGACAAGGAAGATGTTTGTATGGAGGTACAAGTTCCTTACCCTTCTAGAAGAAAAAGTGGATTTGTTTGAATAGAAGCTAAAGTTACAAAGAGAAACATGAGAAAATAGATCTCTCCAACTTCTGGACAGAGGGTTCATTATGTATCATAAGATACTATTTGTTTCACTTAGCAGCCAATTCATATCTAAAGAACACAACCTGCTGCTTGCACAAAACTGGATTGTTTGTTAAGTTACTGCTAAATTTACAGAACAGCAACATTGAAAATGTGTTGATGTCAGCCTTATGGAAAAGATTAAATAGGTTGCATATGAAATGCTGCATGTGCAAACTAAAAACAATAAAATGTCTCTTGTGGGGGAAAATATTCAGTCACCACTGTACAATACACATGTATGAATCTAAGACCAAGCATCTGACCTAAAAACAGTAAAAAAAATGCAGAGAGCAAACCAGAGGACCGCTGACCTGTCTACAAGGCTGGAAAAGTCAGTCCACTTACGACCTATTGCTTCCAGTGTGCCAATAGTATGTGTTTAGGTATCAGCTAGGTGGGTCCAAGAAGGGTCTCACAAAAGGAAACCTACACAGTTGTCTGTAAAAGATAATACATTAGAAAGTTGAACACTAGGGATTAGTGGGATTACATAGTTTCCAGATTGTGGGTTTTCTAATTTAAATCACTCTAACATTTGGTAGCCTCCTGCATCTAGTAGCAGGGATAAGATGTGCATTTCTTAGTTTAGAGACACGGCAAAATAAAGTTCAGCTCCCCAGAGAGTTTACGGAGAGCATCTACATAGCCACTGCCTGGGGGCAATGGGGAAGAAAAGCATGTGCCAAAAACCCCTCTAACTGCGGTGCTCTAAAGTGAACAAGGGAATATGTCCCATCATTTTACCTTAATCTTTTGGAGGAGAGGGGATATGGCGTGAAGAAGGCTAGAGAAGGGCAAAAATTAAGTTTGATCCTTGCTCGGGGGGAGGAGGTACATAACACCTATATACAGCAGGTGAGTGATTTCAGAAGGAACAGTAAAAGTTTAATGGGATTTACTCAGGCTCCAGATAATGGAAATACCAGCAGTCTGAGAGGTAAGGATTTTTCATTAAAAGAGCTGATCCTAGCTGGAGCAGAAAATTAGGTCCTCGTTTGTATACATGATCCAACACTAAGCAAGGACACCTAATCACCCCTTCTAAGAGAGAGAACATGGAAGCTGGGAAAATATATTCTGTTTATAGTCCTCGAATGTTCTTAATATAATGCCTCATTGCTGCAACATGGGTCCAGACATATCACTTATCAGTAATGCATTTTACAATCTAGGACTCTGAAACCCAAATTCTTACTGGTGCCAAGGGCTTAGCAATAAATCTTGGCTTGCTAGTCTGGTCTAAGCCACTACCTATCAGATATATGTTAGGCCTGGGGGAAGGAGATCGAAGAATGGTTTAAGAACGTTATCTGTATTACAAAAGAAGAGAGGCTAAGATATGAAGTCTAGTAAAACCAATCTACAAAGAACCCTCTCTCTCTTCTGAGAGTCTTGGAGTCCACTGCAAGAATCTACAGACCATATTTGGGTCAAAAACATGCCATAAGGTCACTCAGAGTGCAGACTTTACAAGCTAAATTCAGTATATCTGGATGCTTATGTCTTATCGTTTGTAACAGTGTAAGTTTACCACAGCAGAGTTTATAGACAACTTGTTCTTTTGTCTTGCATTGTATACCAGCTCAAAATATCACTTCCTCCCCCACTTGGAATCTCTTATGAGAGAGACTGAATCACTGATTTTAAATAACATGTGAGTGCACTAGGTTGGCAGTGGGAACACTGCTATTTTAATAACCAGATCAACTTATATAACTGAGACAAAGGCTATGGCTACACTACAGCTTAAGTCGACATAAATTGTATCACTCGGGTGTGAATTAGCCACCCTCCTGAGCAACATAACATACCAACTTAAGCACCGAGTGTGGACAGCGTTATGTTGGCAGGAGAGCTTCTGCCACCAACGTAGTTACCGTCTCTCACAGAGGTTGGAGTTCTCTCCCGTCAGCGTAGAGTGGCTACACTAGAGACCTTACATCTTACTGATCTTAAGTACTGCACTAATCATTATGTAATGCACTAAGCAGCAAAGTGGTAGGTTCATACAGGTATCCAATGGTAAGTTTTCTATCCAAGTTAGAAGATACACATCATCGGCTGTATATTTGAGCCTCAGGAGATTATTCACTTCCTATAATAGAAACTCAACACTGCCAAAAGAGAGTAGAGATCTCCTTATTAATGTAGCACATAGATACCACTCTAAAATTAATTTTAAAAATGTACTTCAGATCTTTGAAGTGTGATCAATAGTGCAGTGATAAAATCCCACTGCAAAGTATCAGATTTCACATTGTCTTGATCTTAACTTCCTCGTTGTTATTAGTTACAAAACCCCTCCAGATTGATGTACCAATTTAAATCATCCAATCTCAACAGGGAATATGCATAAAATTTATAAACAAAATTCACTGAAAATTTGAATCAAATAAAAAATACCACTACTGTCTGTAGGGTGCATTTGAAAACATTACATAAATGCTAAGAATTACTATTATAACTACACCAGTTCTAACTTGAGAAAAAAAATCTCTCTAGAATTTTTAAGTGGAAAATGTTTATTTTTATAGCATTGCCATTTTCACTATGCTGATTAAGGTAGTTGTTTGGAACATAAGAATGATATAGAACGATGTAATCTACCGCTGTACTTAATGACTCAGTAGAAGGGAAAAATCTCATTGTTCCGAGCCAATTGCATAATATTATACTATGGGGGAAAACATTTCTCTCTGATCTCAGCTGCTGATTTATAATTAGGGCTCTACCAAATTCACGGCCATGAAAAATGCATCACTGACCGTGAAACCTAGTCTCTCACCCGTCTTTTGTGTGCTTTCACCCTATACTATACAGATTTCATGGGAGACACACACGTTTCTCAAATTGGGGGTCCTGACCCAAAAGGGAGTTGCAGGGGGCTTGAAAGGTTATTTATGGGGGGGTTGCAGTATTGCCACCCTTACTTCTGTGCTGCCTTCAGAGCTGGGTGGCCGGGGAGCGGCGGCTGTTGGCCAGGTGCCCCCAGCTCTGAAGGCAGCACCCCGCCAGCAGCAGCACACAAGGGTGGCAATACCATACCCTGTCTCCCTTACTTCTGCGCTGTTGCCTTCAGAGATGGGCAGCCGGAGAGTGGCGGTTGCTGACCAAGGGCCCAGCTCTGCAGGCAGCAGTGCAGAAGTAAGGGTAACAATACCAGACCACGCCATCCTTCTGTGCTGCTGCTGGCAGCGGCTCCGCCTTCAGAGGTGGGCTCCTGGCCAGCAGCCATTGCTTTCCAGCTGCCCAGTTCTGAAGGCAGTGCCGCCGCCAGCAGCAGCACAGAAGTAAGGGTAGCAGTACCACAACTCCACCTACAATAACTTTGTGACCACCCCACAACTCCTTTTTGGGTCAGGACCCCTACAATTACAATATCATGAAATTTCAGATTTAAATAGCTGAAATCATGAAATTTACTATTTTTAAAATCCTATGACTGTGAAATTGACCAAAATGAACCGTGAAATTGGTAGGGCCCTATTTATGTCCCAAAGAGGGATGATATAACCCTTGTAATTCTTACCCTGTTGATTCAGATTCAGAGTGTATACAACTTAGGCCTAATGTGCTCCAGGCTACATTTGTAAACAACCATCTAGGGGCTGGAGGATGGTACAGACTTTTAAGGAAAACATTCACTTAAAATGAACCAACAATAATTGTCCTTATTGCAGTTACTACTTTTAGGGTTCAAGGTTATACTGTATTCAGTTTTGTCTTCAGATGTATCAATGTACAGCAACTGTCATTCTAACAAGGGAGTTGTTTTCTGTTTGTTCAGATCTACCATTATCACCAAGAATTTAAAAACATTACATTAATTTCAGAGGTTTCCCTGAAGATGCTCTTAACTGACTAGATACATTTTCAGAAAGGGGGAGGGAAAAAGAGATGTGGAATAATATTGGCATTTAGCATTGTTTTGCATACAAGATAGGTGTGATCGGTCAAAGCAGGGTCACTGGTCTCTGAGGAAGTGCTCAGTTAACAGCATTATAATGAGCCAATAACAACTGTAGGCTCTCAACGAATTTGAGATATAAACCAACAAAAGCAAAGACATTCTTAGTCTAGTTCAACAGGACTACATGCTTTTGATGGAAGTCTGTCTTTAATATGACTTTAGTTGGTTTTGCAAGCTTGAGTGACCAGCTTTCAGGCCTTGTCTGTTAATATGTAATAGGGACAGTATTCTTCAGCCCTGCAGCTTACCTTTGATACTAAAAACAAAAAGGAAATAAGGGGACACAGATGTATATGTAAGGCATAAAAATATCTCAGTAAAGATCAAGCTCCATCAGATTACTATACCCACAGAGGCTGATATTAAATAGTCCTGGGCAGTCAGCTTCAGATTAGAAACAAAAGGTTTAGGGAAACCTAATACAAGAGAGAGGATATAAAACTGGTTAGCACGTTCAAATTTAGCATTCCCACATGAAGATAAAGAGAAACCAAGCATGGATTAATAATGACTGTGCAGATTAAAGTCAAGGGTATGGGCTTTAGCAAAGAAAAAGCACCACATTATTTTATGCTCAAAATTAATTTACTGTCCATAAAAATGTTACAGTAAAACCTCAGAGTTACGAACTGCTCTGGAATGGAGGTTGTTCATAACTCTGAACAAAACATTATAGTTGTTCTTTTAAACGTTTACAACTGAACATTGACAATACAGTTTTGAAACTTTACTATGCAGAAGCAAAATGCTGCTTTTAACCATCTTAATTTAAATAAAACAAGCACAGAAACAGTTTCCTTACCTTGTCAAATCTGTTTTTTAAACTTTCCCTTTATATTTAATAGTTTACATTTAACACCGTGCTGCACTGTATTAGCTTTTTTTGGTCTCTGCTGCTGCCTGATTGCATACTTCCAGTTCCAAATGAACTGTGTGGTTGACCAGTCAGTTTGTAACACTGGTGTTTGTGACTCTGAGGTTCTACTGTACAGATAAAACATTTTAGGAAGTATTCAAATATTTTTTTCCCTAAGGGATTGGATAACTAGAAGACATGAGGCTTTTCACCTCTAAGTTATAAATTTGATTTAGGAACAGCTTGTTCATGAGCCATCTTATGGCTGGTCAGTATTCTCAAACTCTGATCTATGAACCACTACTAGTGACCTTTCAACTGGTCCACAGAAGTAATAATTAAAAACCATGTACTGATGGGAGGTGAACTCCAGGAATAGCAACTCTCAGAGAAGGAGAAAGCTTGTGTTGAGGTTTATATGGTTTTATTCTTTTGAATTATCAATAAAGCCAAACCTCAGGCATTTGTCTGAACACTAGCTCAGGTGTGACCTGTTGAGGACATGATAGATATGCATTCTCTCCAGAGTTACGGATAACACAATCTGAAATATTCTCAAAATAATTGTGAGGCTTGTAGGGTAACATCTACACAGACTGAGGCAATGAGCCTCCCAGCCCAGAGCAATGGACTTGGGCTAGTGGGACTCATGCTAGTGCTCTAAAAATAGCTGCCTAGACAGCTCTCTGAAGCTGCAAGTTGGGCTGGAGCTGAGCCTTTGAAGCCAAGGGATAGGGGTGGGCTTCAGAACCCGAGCTCCAGCCTGAGCCACAACTTCAAAGCGCTGTCTACACAACTGTCGACCTTAGCTGGGAGACTCGCTGCCGCGGCCTGCGTACACATACCCTAAAAGAGAATACAGAAGTTTAAAACAAGCAGCGTAGAAATGTTTGCAATGGTAATTCAGTGGAAGCAATATTTGTCCTGAGAAGTGAGAAAGAATAGCTTTCAGAAGTCATTTGTGATTTTAAAGAATGATGGGTCCTTTTTCCCAGTAATATTACAGTTCAGGTTTAATGGAAGGGAAACTAACTGTTTGTGCCATACTTTGATAAAGTGACCCTCACATGGGGATGTGCCCAACCAGGGCAAAGTAATTAAAGGGCTTATTACCTGTATAAATAGCTCCTTTAAAATCTGCTTCTGAATTTAGGGAGCATTTATTGTCATTCACATGGGGTTAAGTATCAGAGGGGTAGTTGTGCCAGTCTGGATCTGCAAGAGCGACAAAGAGTCCTGTAGCACCTTACAGACTAACAGATACATTGGAGCATAAGCTTTCGTGGGCGAAGACCCACTTAGTCAGATGCAATGTTTCCATTTAAGGTATATTATAGTAAGGCTTCAGTGTTAATAGAACCTTGAGATGAGTGGAAGGAGTTCATACCTTTTAGAACTATTGCTTCAAGCTGTTTGCAGACTTGGACAGACATCATTTACACTGAATTCACATTCAACAGTTTTCTTCCCAACTTAATTTTTTAAAAATAAAGCATAGATTCTGAAGTGCAGTTACGTGGTAGTTTATGTGGCTGCATTATACGTGGGCTCCTGCTTCTTAGAAACTACAGCATTTCTTTCTCCACCCGGAATACAGGATACTGGGCTAGATGAACCTTAGGTCCGACCCAGTATGGCCGTTCTTATGTTCACCCGTGCCATGTTATTCTCTGTATAGCAAAACACCATATTTTAGATTGCATGTAGTACTGCAGGCAATATGGCTCCTTTATGGTTACTTCTGTCTAAGTAAAGTATCACCAATATTCTCTGCAAAAATGCAAACAGCTCTTAATAGAAAGCTTGTTAGATAACTAGTGCTGCTCAGCAGTAAAAGCAGCATACACCGTTTTCAGAAGGTCCTGCAAAGTTGTGGCCACTGCTTCAGTTTAGTGATTTTGTAATTTTTCAGCAGTGGAACGTGGCCATTCTGCCAGCTGAAGATTCCTAATGTTTCAGAGGAAAGCAAAACAGCTTCAGCCTCCACAAAAGGCCCAATAGTTCAGTGCTCTCTTTTGAACCCCACAGGTGGCTAAATTGACACCCTGAATAAAAACACATTTCGTTTTCTTGTATCATTGTTTTAGCCTGCAGAATTTCAAAAGTAAAAATTTATGACATTATTCA
This sequence comes from Macrochelys suwanniensis, assembly GCA_033296515.1. Taxonomy (NCBI): domain Eukaryota; kingdom Metazoa; phylum Chordata; order Testudines; family Chelydridae; genus Macrochelys; species Macrochelys suwanniensis. The sequence goes on from CM065780.1 coordinate 49,428,855, forward strand.
GTTCTTTTCAACTATTTGTCTCTACCTTCTATGAATTCTATAGACTGGCTTTAAGAAACAATTCTTTTTGTTTTAAATTTACTGCCATTTTAAAAAAATTATAGTTTATATTTGAGAGCGAGAGAGAGAGAGAGAGAGAGAGCGCACATGAAAACAAGTTAGAACAGACATTTCCAAATACCAGTTGAAGAGACACTACATTGGTTAAAAAACAAAATTTAAAAACAAACAAGTTTCCTACCTACATTACTAACATCAACTTAGATTATTGAAACAAAGAATATTTACACATTTTCTTTTTACTGTTTATGCTGTTTGCTCTTTGCATTTCCTCATCTTGGACAATAACTTAGTTATTTTCAGAGTAGTAGCGGTGTTAGTCTGTATCAGCAAAAAGAACGAGGAGTACTTCTGGCACCTTAGAGACTAACAAATTTATTTGGGCATAAGCTTTCGTGGCTATTTTCACTTTTGTTTACAATAATCTTAAACTTGCTACAATATTTGTATAGCAAATACTGAAAGAAATGTTTGTTAAACAGTTTCCACTAACATTTTTTTAACTTATGGAAAAATGGCCTTCGATTTTGTAAAGGTTTATTTTATAAAACCTAAAATATTTTGATCAAATTTGATCTGAAAATTGTCCATTAAGAAACATGAAACATATGCAGAGGCACAGCAAGATGAAAAAAAATGCCTTATTTCTAGGGTTAACAGTCTACCAAACACTTTCAAGTCTATTCTTCAAATCAGATAGTAAAAGTGTTTTAAGAACATCTACGTTTCATTTCGTTTCACACTCCAAAACCCCCAAAGTAAAATTCTTTCAACTCAAAACAGGACAAATTCTGTACCACATACCTGTTAAAGACAAACTATGAATTTCTGAAAAAATTATAGCTTTAGCCTCAGAGTTACAGCTTTCAGCTGATATATACTGTGAAATGAAAGATAGTAAAATAATAATAATTTTACCAGATGAAAAAAATATGAAAAGTAATTGGTCAGGTCTAGGTAACGTTCAACTCAAATAAATGCAGGCCAGTAAAATTATATAATGAAAAAAAGATCATATAAACCATGAGACTGAAAATGTTTATTCATGTGAGTAAATTTACATATGTAAAAACCACGATTCAGCAAACTACTTAAGCAGATGAATAATTTAATTAAAGGCCAGGGACTATAACATGCATAATGATAAGGGCATGCTTAAGTATCTTGCTGAGCTAAGGCTGAAGTACAGTATTTACAGTACAGAATTCAGGCCTAATCCTGAAAGATACTAAATACCCTCTGCAGCCACTGATTTCAGGACAGATCCTTAGACTTCTACATCCCATTTATTAATCAAGACATGGGGACAGATACAAAATATGCAATGAAGAAAGTGTTGGTTTACAGAGGTCTTCTTACTTACCAGTGGCTTGACAGAAGAGGTGAAAGGTTCCATGGACACTAACATGCTGTGCCTGGTCACTTAGGAAAGGTGGTAACAACATGACCATTACAAGCTCTGTGCTAGACCAAACATCAGGCATGGTATTGGTGGGTGAAGGAGGTGAATCACTTCCCACACAGGACAAAAAGGAGGTACCAGTAGGAGGGAAAGGTATAGAAGATGAGGCTGTGTGACAGAAGAGGACAGAAAAGAAAAAAGAGGGCACTAAGGAAAAAAGTTTTGAGAAATACATAACACACTGAAGAAATAATGCAAAAAGGACAAATGAGTTTTAGAAGGATGACAAATGAAAATCACTAGATTCCTAGAAATGAGCTCTATTCACTATCTACCCCCTCTGAATTTTAAGGTGAAGAGAAAACACCTGTGAAATTCATTACAGAAGTCTCATTAAAGAAAAGCACAACTTAAGGCTTTACAGTATTTAAAGTGGTTTCACTATGTACGTTGGATGAAAGTCAAGGATATAATACAACTTATTTTAATATTTATTCTGTTGCTTTTCATATGTACATGATTTAAAATAGAAAAATAAAACCAAACTGAATCTTATAAAATATAAACTGTTTACACTAAGATGATCTAAATTATATTATGTTTGAACGAGAGGTCAACAAAAACAACATAAAGAAGCCTGGGCATACTGCTATTTACTGTGACAATTCTATTTCTAACAACAGTTACAGAAAGACACTATGGAAGAAACAATTCTTAACTGTACCGCACAAAAAACTTTTACAGACAAATAGTGCCGCTGTGAACTAGGTTTAGAATGTTTGTACTTTTTCACTTGTAGGCATGATTCATGTGACAATTCAGCTAACCAATTCTTTTGAGCAACTCCAGTTTCAGTCTCCAGTTGCATACGAGATTGGTAGAAGTTATCCAGAAATAGTGTAAAATTGCAAAGACTTCGTTATTAAAGAGAAGTTCAGTTACTTTTGAGTTAAAAAAAAAAAAAAATGCAATGTTGCCTTGTCTAGCTATCAACTGCAGCAAGTTTACCCCATCCAATTATTACATCAAATTCTTTTAATAAATTCTGTATTGGTTCCACAGTGCAAAAACCTCTCTGAGTGGCATGGCTAAGTGACAGCTGCTTCCTGTGCCATTTCAAAAAAAAAAAAAAAAAATCAAAATCCAGTTTTATATAGCAACAGAATGCGATGGTGTCCATCTTGTTGGGTTTTTTAAAATCTTACCTATGCTCCTGCAATCCCGAAAAAATAACATTATCTACTCAAATGACTGTTGTACCTAAAGTTCTAGAAAGCAAAAAGAAAGCACTTAAAGCAAAGATTATCCCTGAGAATCTTGCGCAAATCAAACCAGCTCTTTCCCAATGTACATTTAAATCTAAAAGGTACACAAACAGCAATTTTTAAAAATTAATTCTTAAACCCATTAAAGCTACCCAACTTGCCAACAGACTCAAAACATTATACTAAGAATAAGAATCACTAGAAGCAAAGAAATGTCCCAATCCGGACAAAATGCTATAATTTACCAATCTGATAAACTAAACTTCATTTCCAATTTGGAATTAAAATGAAATTAGTTTTTTTTAAATGGCAGCTAAAATATGTGCAGACTGGAAGTATTTTATTTAGTTGATTGCATTAGAGAGTCATTTTTATTCTATGGGATTAAATAAAACAGTAATTGCATTTGTAACTGTTAAAAGTACTCTGAAAAATCCTGGAACAAACATGGTGATCTGCAACTGGCCATTTTTTAAAAACCATGAAATACGATTATCGGATACACCAGTACATCGTTTTCTACTCTAGCGAGGTTTAAAATTGGCGCACTGAATCTTTTAAACGCACATAACCCTCTATGGCTAAGTTGTCACATCCAAAGTATCCGTGCTCAAACAATTAACTGTAAGAACCACAGTTATTTTTATGATTAATGTGGAGGAATTTCTCCTTCAGTCACCCTCTGCATCTGAGTCAGCATATTTTAGTTCACACTTAACATCAAAAGGTTTGTCCTTCACTTCTTTGTGAGCCTGCGAGGAGACATCATCATGTTGAACCTGGCCATTTCCACAATCTGGTTCAGTCTCATATCCAGTGTCATGAGCTGGCTTTGGCTGCTCTCCAGTTTGATTCTGGATACTGCCTTGCTCCACTAGAGTTTCTTTTACACTTTGCTCACAATCAGAAAAATCTGATTTGGGTTTTTTCTTACCAAGTAACATAGCAGAGCGGAATTTTAAACACTGGTCTGGCAAATAGCCTTTGTAACAGTTGTAGGACAACAGACTTAGGAAGAGAACAAAAAAGAACAGAAAGAGAAACATTAAAAGGAAATTATCATTTGACTTTAAGAACATTGTCTTTTCAAGGACTCCATCAGGAACAGAATTGAAGATTTCAGAGTTGGAGGCTGCGCTTGTTAGGATGGGGCTGATTGGCTTTGTAATTATCCTTCCTGTTGTTATTGGTATAATCTGGGTGGTCGACGTTTGAGCAGTAGACCTTTCCGTTGGTACAGTTGACATTTTGGGTACATCGGTATTACCTTCTGTCTGTGCTGCTGGTTGGATTGGGCCTACTGTACTAGGCTGGATTTTTTTCAGTTCCAAGACATGTTTAGCCACCACTTGAGAAAATTTCTTATTCTTCACTTTTTCTTCTGACAAACACTGATAAATGCCACTATCTCCTTCTGATAAATTGAAGATGAGCAGTGCTTTCTCCAGAAGACGATACTTGGGGCTCTCAACTTTCAATACATCATCTTTGAATTTCCAAACTACCTGGGCCAGGTTGGATTTTTGAGAACATTTGAGTTCTGCTGTGCTCCCATGCTTGAATGTATGCTGCAGAGAATTCTCTCTTACTTTATCTGGAACATCAAAATAAATTTGCAAAGTATCAGCAATGATTTTTGATTGCATTAATCCCTATAGTTTCATGATTCTGCTAGTCATAATGGAAATATAAAGTTTACTCCATGAAGTCTACCTCTCTTCCTCAGTTTGAAACAGGATTACATCACCACCAACTTGGTACTTTTTAGTTCACGCCAGCAGGGTCTACACAGGACAGTTAGAGCTCAACACTTCAGAGTGCTCTCCGGGTCACACCCTCTTAGTCCAGACTGTGGTGATGGGTAGACAAGCCCCTAGGCCATGAAGACATTCAAAGTCTGAACAAACCACCAAACAACAGCTATGCCTGAGATACTAAAGATACTGAGGGATATAAAACCTCAGGCTTTAGGATTTATACTAACTTCTTAATTTAAGAATCAGGATTAGGACTTTACAGGGTAGATTATCTCACATGTGCCTATTACGGAGTGTCTTGCACCCTCCTCTGAAGGACCTGATGCTAGCCACTTTTAGAGACTGTCAGGATATTGGCCTAGATGGACCACAGGTCGAATCCCATATGGTTATTCTTATGTGTAAGTAGTACATTTTTGCGCACATAAATATTGTAAGCATCTAAAAGAAATCTACATATGATATTGATATTACTCAGAAATACCACTTCTCAGTTGTAACATACTAACTCCCCCACACCAAAACAAAACAAAAAACAATTTAAAAAAACAACTAACATATACACAAAACATACAGCATGATAAAACTAATTAATTAGCAAACAGCATTCTTATAGTGGTCCATACAGTGCTTGATTTAATAATAAACATGGTAAAGTAAACCCCCCTTTGAAAGCCTCAACTACTGCAATGTAAGTCTCCTGGAATCCTATTTCTCCCCAAGGATTCCTTGATGTGGTGACAGCAGCAACACACACATTACAAAAAAGAAAAGCTGTGATTATCTGAGTTTTCAATACACTGGAGCATCATTTCAGCTACTCTAGATATCTGCTCAGTGGTATTCAGAACCTTTCTCCCAACCATAAATCAGTTTATCTGAAGATCATTTCCTTTGCTCTAACCATAATAATCAGGTATTTCTTAACACTGCCATTAGAATTCCCAAGTAACCTAATAAGTATCAAGAATGTAATTAAGGACTCTAATGTAATTCCTTATAGCAAACATTCTCATTCATAAGCAGCAGCTGCAGTGTCCCAGGTTCATTTTATTGTTTATTACACTGAATGTAACACTATGCAATGTATGTCTATCAATACAGACATTCTAAGATAATACATATATTGTACAGATACTCAAATACAATATATAAAACTTAAGTTTAAACACATGAAGTGGGAATGCATATTGATAAATAAAAATACAAAACAACTGAATAAACATGACAATTTAAATGCACTCCATATTTATTTTTTAAATCACTTTTATAAAAAAACAAAACTTACCAGGGCAGGAAGAGGCATCACCACCTATGTTCTGAATCCAATCCCTATACAAATTAATCAAGTATTAGAAGTTGTAATCATATATTCCTCACCACCACCCCATGATTAAAAGGAGCAGGATGATGATGCTTAAATTATGCAGACAATCACAATATCTTGGTAGTCAACTAACAGGAAAGTCAGTGTTTAAAGATACACCGTGTGCATGGACCATTAATATAAGTAAATGTTACAGCGTGCTTTTTGTTCATGAATGTCAACTGGACTTTTTAAAATTAAAAAAATTATAAATGATAAATAAGGTAACAAATGTATCAATATTACATAATTTTGTCAGTGAATATTTACACTACAAATGTAGAATTTCTTATTGCTAATTGCAGGACAGTCAACAGGTGCTATTACCTTTCAATTTCATCTTCTTGAAGAATGTTAATACAGGAGGCTTCATGTGACTTCCAAGCACAATAGGGATCTCTGGCTAGAACACAGTCAACACAAGAGCTGAACTTGTCACAGAATGCAACGGGAGACTGAACCACACCAGAATTGGAACCTGCATAGAGATACCTTTTGCCCTGTGGACGTAACAGAGAGACCGTTCACAATCACGCTCTGGAAATCATGTAACAAACGTATTACATTCATTAATTAACCACATTCTTAGGACTTGCTGGCAGAGAACAAGAGGACAGCCAAGAAAATGATGGATAGACCATCTACGGGAGGACAGAGTGGATACAGGGCAAGCATTGGACCAGCAAGCCTGGAAAATACTGATCCAGTGACCAAGCCCAGCTAGCTGAGAAAAGGAAGGGACATAAGAAGAAAATTAGGACTTGAGAGGGCATATTATAAAATACAGATATATACTAGCAGAGGACTGGTGGGAGATGAGGGAAGGAGTACTTTGTTTTGAATAGTATTTTTAAAAGGCAAGGAAGTTGTCTCAGTGTGGGGGTGTGAATTAGATGATCCCTCGAGGTCCCTGGCAGCTAGGGTGACCAGATGTCCCGATTTTATAGGGACTGTCCCGAGTTTTGGGTCTTTTTCTATATAGGTTCCTATTACCCCCCCACCCCCTGTCCTGATTTTTCACATTTGCTGTCTGGTCATCCTACTGGCAGCCCTACATTTCTATGATCCTATGATCTTGACAGTGTTCAATGACTGGAAAAATGAGGGGAAATTGAGAGAGTTATGAGCGCTTGTAATAGGAGTAAATATTCAACTTTAAACCTAAGAGTCATCCATAGATTTAGAGCTGGGCAAACAACAGATTTTTCGGTTCACTGGCAATTCCAAAATAAAAAAAATTGTTTCAAGTCAAACACCACATTTTCTTTTGACAAAATTGAAATGTTTTATTTAAATTTCAACCATTAAAAAATCAAACACATTTAAAATAATTTTTTTTTTTAAAACTAACATCATTTTGAACACACCCCCCCAAAAAAAAAATCAAGAAGTTTTGTTTCAAAAAGGTCAAAACAAAATGTTTATATTTTTCAGAATTTATTTGAAATTTTTTTTTTAACCAAAACAATTTGGTAAAGCTGACATGAATTAGCAGTATTGTTGAATCTGCGTTTCTGAAAAAAGTTTCAGATGAAAACTTTCACTCAGGGCTGCGCATGCAAAGCCCATGCTGCTGAGGACTCCAAAAAACAGGAATGGAGGGTGGGTCGTGGGATCCACACTGACAACATCATCTCAGAGACTCACAGTTACTACTGGGTAAGGTAACTGTTCTCTCCTCTGAGCGTGTCCCAGTGTGAATCCCACTGTTGGTGACTGGCAAGCAGTATCCTTCCTGGACAGTGGGAGTGAGGAGCTTCAGTTGCATTAGACAAATAACTGAAATACCACTCTCCTGAACTTGGCATCAGACCTGGTTGCTGTGTCACAGACATAATGTTTAACAAAGGTCAGAGGGCTGCTCCACGTTGCTGCCCTGCAGTTCTCAGATACAAACACATTCCTAAAGCAGGTCAAAGATGCTACCTGTGCACTGGTGGAGCATGCCTTGATATTCGGAGGGAGAGACTCAGAAGGTATCTGACAGCAGTTAGAAATGCACTGTGATCCACTTAGAGATTGTTTGTGATGAGATGGCTTGCCTTTTGATGGGCTGGATATGGCCACAAGGAGGCAGGGAGACCAGCCTAAAAGGTGGGTTAAGCTCTGTTAAGGTAATGTAACAAGGCTCTTGAAATGTCCAACATATGTAGCTTCTTCTCTCCTGGGGCTGAATGAGGTTTCAGGAAAGACTGGCAGGTTAATTGACTACTTTAGGTGAAATTATGAGACCACTTAGGGATGAAGTTAGGGTGTGGTCTCAGAACTGTCCCTATGAAAAGAGGCATTCCTTCCTGTTCTGCAGAACGCCACAGTGCAGATCCTGATGGACAACACATCTGTAATGCACTACATAAATAAGCACACAGACGCTTGTTCATCTCCTCTCTGCCAGCAGGCCATCAGACTGTAGACCTGGTGTCATCACCATGAGGTAACCCCACTGGCTCTGCACCTTTTGGGAGTCAGCAATAGTCTGGCAGACTTCTTAAGCAGACATATACGGACATGGACATGCGTGGTCACTGCAGAATTCCATCACAGAACTGATATTTCACCATTGGGGGACTTCTACAATAGATCTGTTCATCACAGAGGACACCACCAAATGTTTTAATTTCTGCTCTAGAGGGGGCATGAGGCTGACCATCTTATCAGACACCTTCCTGCTACAGTGGTCTCCAGGCTTCCTGTATGCCTTTCCCCCAATTCTCCTGATCTTAAGGGTAATATCTAAGGCTACTCCAGACAGGCTACATTGATTGGGAAAGTTCCCTACCAGCCTGACAGCTTGGAGGTTGGCTGGCTGAGTATTACCCACAGGGACCATTCTCAACAGGTTTGAGAAATTCTCATGCTGCCCAGGAAGCCATCTGCTAGGAAGACTTGCTCCTCCAAATGGAAATGGTTCTCCATATGGGCAGTTCAATATAATATAAACCATATCAAAGATCCTCAAGTACGTGCAGCATTTGAAGCATGCTAGACTGGCATTTAGTTCTCTCAAAGTCCACCTTCCTGCCGTATCGGTATGTCACATTCTGATTCAGTCATATTTGGTCTCACATCTGATGGTATCAAGGTTCCTCAGAGGCCTCCTGATACTTACCCACCTGTCTCCTACGTGGGATCTCAACATCATCCTCCTGAAATCCGTGAAGCCTCTGTTTGATAGATCACCTTACCCTCAAGATAACCACCAAAAATAGGCAATCCTCTCAGCTTGAAAGGTTAGCAAGCTCCAAGCCCTTATTGCTAGACCTCCTTACAATGGCCCTAGGCTCCAGGATGTTCATACTGTGGCTAATTGCCGGCACTACTATAATGGGTCCCGCACTTTCTCTTCTTGTGGGGGTTTCAGGGTGCCATTTCTTGCCCCTAAACTGGAGTATCAGCTGTCCCCCTAGTATCCCAGAGAAGGGGAGTGGAGAGGGAGGGACCCGGGCCCGCCCTCTACTCCGGGTCCCAGCCCAGGGGCCCTAGGATAGCGGGTAAACCACTTGCACTAGTGATACTTTCCCCTGGGCTACTTCCCTCTCCTGCCCTCCAGCTTGTGGGGCTTCCTGCCTTCCCTCTGCACAAGCCAGGAGTCCCTTTACCTAGGGTCTTGGTATTCTTATCCCGCTGCAGCACTTCTCCAAACTCTGTTTTTCCTCCAAAACTGCTCTCTGCTCCACCACCACTCCACTCTGCTTTAACTCCTCCAAACTGCTCTATGCTCCAACTCCTTCAAACTGCTCTCTGCTCCAACTCCAAACCACTCTGCTCCAACTCCTCCCTGTCTGATTGAAGCAGGGGCTTTTTATAGGTGACTGGCTTCAGGTGCTCTAATTGGCTTCAGGTGTTCTAATTGGCTTCAGGTGCTCTAATTAATCTGTAGCAAACTTTCTTCCCTTTACAGGGAATAAGGGCTCCCATCACCCTAGGGCTTACATATCTCCCCTCCAATACTCTCCTGCTGCATCACAATACATACATTCAAATAGTTCTGAGACCATGTCCCCTGCATCTGCAGATGGTTCTGGTGGGTTCCCCAATCTATCCCCAAGGTATCCATGTCATAATTGAGAAGGGGGCAAAGAGGCTCTCCTAGGACATAGGGCAGTGGTTCTCAACAGTGGTCCACCGCTTCTTCAGGGAAAGCCCCTGGCACGCTAGGCCGGTGCGTTTACCTGCAGCGTCCGCAGGTTCGGTCGGTCGCGGCTCACCGCTCCAGGCCAATGGGGGCTGTGGGATGCGGCGGAGATCACATCCCTCAGCCCACGCCACGTTCCGCAGCCCCCATTGGCCTGGAGCAGCAAACCACAGCCAGTGGGAGCCGCAACTGGCCGAACCTGCGGACACCACAGGTACACAAACTGGCCCGGCGCACCATTGGCTTTCCCTGAAGAAGTGGTGGACCACAGTTGAGAACCACTGACATAGGGCGAGACTGTGATTCTCTTGATCATATGGTACTTGGACAGAGAGTACACTCATTTCAGCCATAGCTGTAAGGGTCGTAGGTGAAGTTTGACAATTGGCATCATTTATATACACGCCAACATGTGACCTTGTAGCCCCAGACATATCCAACATCACTGCTGGATTTAATTTTACATTATTTACCATTGACTAGAGAGACTGCAACCTGTCCATTCTCTGTCCACTAGGACTACGGCGGCATGTTGTAAGGCTACTGCTAGCTTGTTTGATATCGGCCAATCCAAGGCCATTCCTGATGGGGCAGTGGTTGAGCCTTGTAGGGACAGCTGACTGGCCTTTTGGTGATGTTGCCCTTGGATCTCAGAAGAGAGGATTCTCTGCTTAAAGGAGGCAAGAAGACATGCCCCAGTGACAGGAAGAATGAGTAAATCTCTTCTAGAGACAATGTTAAGGTATATGGCACTCTCATTACAGGGTCTGCACTGGTACCAAAGATGGTCCTGCTTTCTTGCAGGGTCATGTCAGTTTGCTTTATTTCAGTTGTAGGGGACGGTATGGAAGCTTGTGTCACTGGTACTGGGATTGGTTTCAGAGAAGTTTTTTTCTGCATCGCAGGCTACTCCTTATCACCAGCCTTCAGCACGGTGGGGGATTTAGTGGGTCTCTCTCGTGAGGCTTTAAGAGGTCTGTCTTCGTGCAAAGACAATAAGCTCCACCTGGATTCTCTGGCTCTGTGTTTGGAGAGGCCTCTTTAGAGCTGGGTTTCAGTACCGGTGGTGTTGGTGTCCGTGCAATCTGCTTTGGTGCTGGTGATGTTGATGCCAATGCGGGTGCCAGTCTTTCCTTGATGTTGTCTTTTCTGAGCTGGTCTTAGGCAACACGTCTACTAGATGAGGTGCTAATAGAAGCTGCCTTTCTCTTCGGCCCTGAAGATACAGTCATTGATTGTTCTAGTAGACAAAACTTCAACCGCGTGTCACATTATTTACACGCCTTCACAGAGAATGAGAGGCATGCTAAGTATCTACGCAGCACATGGGACTCTCCTAGATAGAAGAAGCATCTGCTGTGCTCGTCTTTTAATGGGATTAGTCTGTTGTGGGAAGGGCAGGCTCACACGCTTATAATCCACCATATTGCGGTACCATGTAGATGAGAGGGGTGTTTATGGGGGGTATGACCATACAAATTCAGTCCAGATGAGTCTAGGTCATTCACAGCAGTTCTGAAGAATCTGGGCAAGAAGGCAAGAAGAGTTCTGAAGAAGTTGTGGAAAATTTAGCTAGAGTGGGTTAGACAGTTGTCAGGTTTCATCTCGCTGCTCCAGGCAATATTGGGGAACTGGGAGAAGGTTGCAGTCACCCTGCCCCTTGTGCTCTTGCATAGGAGCATGAATAGACACAGTGCCCATGCATGACCCCTGACAAACACTGCTGTTCAAGAGACTCCAATCTCATGGGCATGAAGCGCATGCACGTCTACAGTGGGATCCACGCTGACACACACTCAAAGAACCAAAAAGAAATTGGTGAGAAAGTTGTGGGGGAAAATGGAACAGGAGACATGAATATAAAGACAAAGGAAACATTTAATATATATTCTCCCTGTGTGCGTAATTGTTACCGTTAAAAAACATCAAGGGTTGCTAACAGTTACTGCACATCGATGTTTGAGTTATTTTATTTCCCTTTACTTAGTGATGGAAATAAATACAGTATCTGTTGGTTAATACTGGAGACTGGCAACTGGTGTGTGTGTGTGTGTGTGTGCGTGCGTGCGTCCGTCCGTCCGTCCGTCCATTTTCCATTGTGTCTGGTACAATTAAACACAGAACATCCTCTTTTGAATATTACAATAAAACGTTATTTTATATTAATTTACATGTTTTATTTTCATAAAATGGTTTAATACAATATTGTAGCATATATTGAATTAGAACATAAGAACGGCCATACTGGGTCAGACCAATGGACCATCTAGCCCAGTATCCTGTCTTCGGACAGTGGCCAGTGCCAGATGCTTCAGGGGAAATGAACAGAACAGGGCAATTTCGAGTCATCCATCCTCTGCTGTCCAGTCCCAGTTTCTGGCAGTTGGAGGTTCAGGGACACCTGGAACATGAGGCTGCATTCCTGATCGGCTTGGCTATTAGCCACTGATAAATCTATCCTCTATGAATGTATCTAATTTAGTTTTTCATTATCTTTTGGCCTTCACAACATCCCACAGCAACAAGTTCCACAGGTTGACTATGCATTGTGTGAAGAAGTACCGGTACTTCCTTTTGTTTTAAGCCTGCCGCCTATTAATTTCATCAGGTGACCCCTAGTTCTTTTGTTATGTGAAAGGGAAAATAACACTTCCTCCATACCATTCATGATTTTATAGACTTCTATCAATTCACCCCCTTAGTCATTCTTTTCTAAGATGAACAGTCCCAGTCTTTTTAATCTCTCCTCATATGGAAGCTGTTTTATACCCCTAATCATTTTTGTTGCCCTTCTCTGCACCTTTTCCAATTATTTTTTGAGATGGGGTAACCAGAACTGCACAGTTTTTAAGGTGTGGGCATACCATGGATTTATATAGTGGCACTGTCATATATTCTGTATCCTTTTCCTAACAGTTTCTAACACTGTTAGCTTTTTTGACTGCCACTGCGCATTGAGTGGCTGCTTTCAGAGAACTATTGTAACAGCATTATTTACATAATTAACATCCCAACAAAGAGTCATAAAGGGAAAAGGAAAGGAATTTAAATAAGTGATTAAAAAGATTTTTTTAAATGAGTTTCTCAATTATATGCCCCATATCATTAAACTAGCTCTTATCTCTCAAATAATTTGAGTGAAGAAAAGAAGAATTTTCATTACATTTCTTTTGAGAGTAGAAACCTTATATTGCTTTTGAAATTCTACTTGTATAAGATTTTTCTGTGATGCAGCACAAATACATGGAGGACACTGGACAATTACCTAGGAATCTATGGACTGGGAATGCTTTATCACACTGCAGACCCGTCCACTAAAACAAAAAGTGGGCTCTCTGCATTTACAAAGTTTCTCTTCATCTTCATGAAAAATAGGAAACCTTTCCAGTGATAGGTGCTGGACAAACACAGTGTGTAGGGCTCTATGTAAAAGAGGCAATACTGCTGACATGCAAAATGTATTTAAATATCAGACTCAGCACAACAAGGCAATAGATTGCCTTTCAATAGATTGCCTTTCAGATACAGTGGTAACCTCCCCAGTCACAAGCGTCACGCCACTTACTGATCACCACAAACTGCTAAAGGTTAGGATAATGATCTTACATTTATAAAGAGCCTTTCATTTCCAATGAGCCCACAATGTTTACAAATGCAAGCAATTCCATTGACATTTATGGGACTACTACTGCGGGTAAAGATTACACGCATAAGTAAGGGTTTGCAGGGTCATGTCCCTAACTAGTGTACAAACTACATACAGAATGATCATCCACGTCTGTCAGAAAACCACCCAGCAATTGCTTGACAGTACAGAGCAAACTACACTAGAGTTTAGGACATGCAGTGAAGAATCTCTTTTCCAATTGGAACAGCAGGGGAATTTCACTAGGCAAAATGCAATGATCCATGCTGGAATGTGACCAGGATACTGGAATTAGACACACCTATTCTTATGAAAAGTCCACTAAAAAAAAATCCGGTAGAATTTAAACTAATAGAAATGAATCATAACAATCAATAAAATTAGCAGATGACATCCCAGCTCCGTTTGTTGGTTTAAAAATTCCACAGAAAGGATACCATTCCCTTAAATTCTACAGAATTTTTCCATAAGGGATAATGACTTCTGCTTTATATCGAATCAGAAAACTGGTACCTCCAGCAGCAGCAGAGTAGTTACTAATATCATGCTGGGGAACTGGTTCTAGTAGACTCAGGGTGAAGAATGCCACTTACTGAAACACCAATATCTCTTTCTTCACTACCTATGCATACACCCTTAGAAGTTTCCCATCCACGTACCAAACAACCCAGCCTGACTCTCCTTATCTGGTGATGTCAGATAGTATCACAGCACAAGATGTTATGGCCACAGGTCATATCCTATATTCTGAGTATTATTTCAGTGATGGTCACATTTTCCAACAAGACCTTTTCTCTTTCTTCACACTACTGGGGTTACCTTTTTCTTCTTCTTCTTCTTTTTTTTTGGGGGGGTGGGGGGTGGGGGGGGACACACAGAATCCTCCACAAAATGTCCTCACACAGTCCTGTTTTTCATGCTTACCTTTTTTGATGAAAGCAACAGTGTCTGAACTGGCTCAAAAGTTGGGAAAAGCTGTATTTCTTCAATAATATGCATTCCATTTTCATAGCTAATAGCTTTGTGCAGGGCTCCTTTATCTGAAATAGCCAAGCAATACACCTTAGTAAGGACCTCAAAGAAGAGCTGTGTGTAAAATGTGTATGTTTGCTATAGCTTGCATCAATGATCTTCACTAGAAGACTTCACGAAAGACAATACTTTGTCTTCCATCAGTCAATCCTGAAGTGCACTGTAAACATTAACAAATTAGGCCACCATGACAGTCAAGTAACACTGGTATTTCAGCCTCCATTTTACCAAGAGGGAAAATGATGCACAAAGAGGTTAATGGCCAGGGTATACTCCAACTTAAGTAAGTGGCAGAACTTCTGTTTCATCCTTCTACTGTTAAAATCAACAGAACACTGGAAAATGTCCTTTTTTCCTGCCTGTGGAAATTCTTGACTTTTTGTCAAAAAACCAAAACCTGAATAATGGTGGGTTTTTTAATGAAAAAAAAATCAAAAGTTTTTAGACAGACACTTCTCACCAAAATGTTTTAGTCAAAAACTCAAATCTTCCATAAAAAAAATAAAAGTTTAAAATGGAAAATTTTCAACCACACATAGGATTAAGGCCTAAATGGCTTGCTCAAGGTCAGACTTAGTAACCCAGTCCATGTCTAGAATATTAGGAGCTGGACCCAGAACCCAGACCTTTTCATATGCAAGTCACACGCTTTAATGTTGCATTATGTTTCTTCTAGCATATTCCTATGATTCAACCATTAGACTAGACTAAAAGAGCCATGCCTAAGAAAATTTTCTCTTTAGCAGTTAACCATCATATCCAGTCTATAAAATCTATGGTACAATTCTGTTGGAAGCATTTAACTGATAATATATTAAATTTAAATACCGATATAGCTATAAATTTGATTATTTTTTTTAAACTCTGGTGCAGCCCTTAAAATGTTCCATTAATTATGTTTTCTCACTTAATTCTTGGAACTTCAGTGTATTTTCAGTCTGAAACAAAATACTGGAAAACCTGTTAGTACCTAGCACAAAGTACAATTTGAGCAACTGAGCCAAACATAATTGCTGGACTTGGTAACTGAGTTTGTTCAGGACCATGTTATTGTAAACGTGAGAAAGGAAAAATGTCCATCTAGCACAACTGTAGAAGGAAGTGCAGAAAATCTGGATGGGAAATAAAGGGAGAGACTTGATAACACAGACTGACCTGAGTCCATGCCAAAATGTGTCCAGGCCAATTTGGCAACTAAGTGAGGATGTGCTGTGTTAACAGCACAAAAGTTTCTCATTTTAAAATCATATTTTGTCCCAGAAAGCCTACTGTCAAGTATGATCCACCTGTCCCAGTTACTAAATCTTTGTAGTATCTGTTTGTGTATTTTTAAATTTCCATTCCTTACTGATTTTTAACCTTAAATCACTAATCTTTATTGCACAAGTGAACTAGGCCAATCTCCTTGTGTGGTATATTCATTTCCTAATTGGATCTGCTTCACTAAAAGGAATTGCCTATTTTATTTTGTACTAGAGAAAGCAAGTTATTGAAGACTACTCATGAAAGTTTGGTTAGGTCAGGCGGATAGGAAGAAGAGAAGGATCCCTCTGAAATGGACAAAGACACAGATCGAACATGGGAAGTTAAGCATTAAAGGAGACACATTTTTATCGTCAATATGCATATAATGCCAAGAAAAACCTAATTTTGTATTCTCCAGAATTTCAAACATGGGGACACCTTGATTAAAGGAACTAATATGTACTTAAACACAACTGTAAGAAATAAAAATATTTTGTAATTGTGAAACCTTTGCATCAAAGGTCAGAAGAGCTTTTTGTTGGTTTAAATTAAATATAGCAGAGGTGGCCAACCTGTGGCTCCAGAGCCACATGCGGCTCTTCAGAAGTTAATATGTGGCTCCTGGTATAGGCACCGACTCGGGGCTGGAGCTACAGGCGCCAACTTTCCAACGTGTAGGGGGGAGGGATGTTCATTGCTCAACCCCTGGTTCTGCCACAGGCCCTGTCCCCACTCCACCCCTTCCTGCTCCCTTCCCTGAGCCTGCCATCCCCCCCCGCCAAGCCTCCTGCATGCCACGAAACAGCTGATCGGGAGGGAGGGGAGGTGCTGATCGGCGGGACTGCCGGTGGGCGGGAGGCGCTGGGAGTGGCGGGGGGGAGCTAATGGGGGGCTGCTGACGTATTACTGTGGTTCTTTGGCAATGTACATTGGTAAATTCTGGCTCCTTCTCAGGCTCAGGTTGGCCACCCCTGAAATATAGCATGAAAATATCCCACGTGTCGTTATCAGGCACAACAGATTCTAAGTTGTAGAGACCTACTAGTACAGCTGTATCTAGGTGGTGTGGCATTTTAAAGTCACCCTTTTTCAGCATTACAAAAGAGTTATTTGGGGAAATTAACTGTAGAGAGGAGGAAGAAGAGTCTCTCAGACAAGTCAAACACAAAACTATACAAAAAAGTGAACACACTCTGTAGCTTTCCGGGAAACATTCAGATTTCTGTAAGTTATGCAACTATCCTTTCAGTTTCATAGATTTGTCAATGATCTTTTTTAAAACAAGGAATACCCATTTTGGTGACACATACTGGACTGCCAAAGCATGTCTGGGTTGTTGTTGGTTTTTTTGTTTAAAGTGAGAGTCTCTCACTCTTTAAACTCACACTCTTAATTTAAAAAAAAAAAAAAAGATGGTCAAGATGAAGAAATGGCTAATCCTGGTCTTTTCTTTAGTTATTTTGATGTTAGATTTGAATATTTATTGGCCCCTGGCCAATCCTCTCCTTTTTACAGGCAGATACCCTTCCCCACCTCTTCTCTACATGTGTCTCTTACATAAGCAGATGGTACAGCACTTGGTTCCTAAAGACAAAACTGTCTGTTGTTTCACACAGCAGTTATTGGAGATGCCTGGGTAGAGGAGGACGAGGAATACACTATTTGTCTCCGTGCAGAGGTTGATCCCCTTCCTACAGAGCTACCTGCTCCCCTCCTTTCCTTCTGCCACCAGGAAGACTTAGGGCCTGTTTGCTTCCCTGAACCTCTTTCAATTCAATCCCTTCTCACACCGCTGGCAGGGGCATATAAGTGCATTGTAGGCTGCTGCTGCTGCTAACTGAAACAGCAGCTGGCTATTACCTTTAGGTAAACAACACTGCCAAAGGGTACTGTTATTGGCCCTTCCCCTCCTGCTGCTGATACAGGGAACTCTTCAGCAAGGAATGAAGCTTCAGAAAAGAAGGTCAGTTTGGAGGACCCTAACACATCTACAGTTGAATTGTTTGTGGGGATTTTTTTTTTAAATGGACCAAGATTGGCCATTTACTCATCATGACCCTTACTTTTTAAAAAGCATGGACACTAGTTGGTATGAAAGCATTGTAAGTGTTCATTCTGTTTGCCGACAATATATTTCGCCATACTGTACTAATAGAGACTTAAAACAGTGTAATGCAAACTCACCTGTACTAATAAACATAACATCATACACACTGCCATTGAGAGCTGTGACTCTGTCTACCACGATCTGTGTATACCTCACATCTCGTTTTATTAATCTGGGTCTGTCCCCTATTGGGGTCACCGAGTCATCCATTAGAGGGTGATCTTTAACAAACTGTAGTGTTTTGTCTGGTAAATTTAGAGAACTCATGTAGTTCGCTGCTCTTGTCTCCTTGTTTATACACTGTCAAAAGAAAAATTTGATCATTTGTTTTTACCATATTGTACACTGTTGACAGCAGCAACACCTGCTTTTTACCAATCTTATTTTTAAAGTTATAAAACACTGTGGGAACATAGGCTCTGTTCTTTGTTATTTCTCTGTGCAGTGCTGAGTACAATGGGGCCTGAATCCTCACCTTGAGTTCCCAGGCACAAAATAATAATAATTAATAAATAACAATAATAATTAATACTTGTTGTTTCAAAGGGATAGCTGTTTTTTAAAAGATCCTATTGACACAGTATGATTAGGCCATCTGTAAAGTGGGTCATGTATTTAGTGTACACCTTTCAAAAAGAATGTTTAATATATCTTTGAAAGAAGCCTGATGGCTAAAACTGTGGAAGTGCACCTTTAAATAATAAAACTCAAACATAACTGAACATACCTCTCAGCACTTTTTTCAGGTGCATACTCATATTGTACAGCTTCCTGGCTTGCACAAATACCAGTCTCAATTTGTAGAAGGATAAAGTGAACAAATATATTAGGCTCTGGACCCAACCAAAATATATATTTAAACACCTTCCCTGGGTCGCACATTTCTAAGCTATAGTCAGTTTACCATGTCCCTAAAATTAACTAATATGAAAGCAGAAAACATGTAAAAACAGAAGAAGAATTGTAAGGACCCAATCCTATAAACACTAATTACTGTGAGTAGTGCTTCCTAGTGAGCAGTCCCACTGAAGTCAGTGAGATGACTTAAAAGAAAGGATTGCAGGATTATGCGCTACTTGTGTTCTTATTGATCTACAATACCTTTTACACTACCATAATGTGCTATGCCATCTATTTAATTAAAAGACAATTCATTACCAAAAACTGAAAAAATGAATATGAAAATTGTGATATAAATGAGCTATAAATGGAAACTACTTCATTGCTAGATACAAAACTTCAAGATCAATCAGTTGGCAATATGGCAGTGATTAAAAGAAAAAAAAAAGTTTTCTAAGAAAATGGTATCCGTATCAGGCCACATATATTAACTAATATACTTCTCTAATATTTTTCCTGAATTTTTATAGATTCTTTCTTAGGTGCAAGAGAAAAGGAACTGCTGTCATTTGAGTTTATTCAAACTTACAGCTCCAGGTCGAGGTTTAGGAATCTCTCCATTGTATCGGACCCACTTTGTATGAGACTGTTCTACTGTGGCACTCTGCATATACTTTCCTTTGGAGAAAACGTCTTCCACAGTAGACATGTTGTATGCACACACTGCTGACAGCCCCACATTATTCCTAAAATTAAACAGTGGAAAATGTTACCATCTTACTGTGTGTTGGTAACCAATTGAAATTAAATTATATTTCTGGGAAAAGATTAAATGATACTCACAGTTGTGGGGTAAAAACTCCATAAATCACTGGTTCCTTCAAATTTGGAGACTTCAGAATAAAAACATCATTGATAATGTTGAAAATTAAATTCTTATCAGGTGTGGTACAGATCAATCTGGCCTTGAGAAAGGAGGTCCATTTTTTCTGCAAAGTCCTTAATCCTCCTTGGTCCCTCTTTCAGAGGGGTTGAGGGAAAGAGAAGGAAAATGTAAGGTATATTTTCTTTCTTAAATAAAGGTTCAACACATACAACACTTACTGGTTCTGGTATGTACTATCTAAAATTTAAACTGAATAGTCATGAATAAAAGCAGAAAAGCAATTAAAAGATACAACAACAAACAAACTAAACAACACTGAAGAATTTTTTAGATACAATAGAAACAATGTAGAATGGTTTCTCTCAGCACACAAAGATAGTGTTATAGGGCCCAAATTCTACTCCCAATTAAGTTGTGCAGATATGAAGTCAATGGTGTTACTTAGATATATGCTAATGAGTATAGATTTTCTGGAGGGAAGATGAGTATTAGGGCCCAATCCTAAAATTAGGATAAGTACCATAAGTAAGGATTTGCAGGCTCAAGGCCTTAAAAATAAGAGAGATCATTCAACTACTGAGACTGTATGCCCAGAAATATAATAAAATTAGTTGTACAGTGACTGTAAGAAATTTCACAATATTCTGGATCTCAAACCTCAGCTGTGCTACTAATCTTTAAAAGCAGACATCTCAGACCCAAATCCTTGACAGAATTTCCTGCCCTTTATTTAAGGCTGCTATGTAGAATATTGAATAAAATATGCTAATTTCAAAAAGCAATCAAGTATTTTTTTCCTCTTTTTAAGATAGTGTATGTGTATAGATGTGTAATATGCAAGTGGTTCCAAATAGATAATAGTTAAAAAGCCATTCCAAATGTTATGGTTCTCTCACTTTAAAGCATTGACAAACTGTCAGCAGGCAAATGACCATACTAACAAGATCAATGTAAATTTGCCTCAAGCTGCTGGAATACAGAAGCCTCAAGGGAAATATTTGTTATTGGTGTTTAAAATTAAATTAAATTAAATTAAATCAAATCAATGTAACAAAAATTAAAACAATAAAATGTTCTGACCCTATAGAAACAAAATGTTTAGATAATTTCTCATTGTAATTTTGATTAAATCAATACATTCCAGCAAAATATTTTGTATTTGTATAATCAGCATCTTCTGTTCCATCAAAAAATTTTCACACCAGCTCTAATGAGCAGAGAATCAACTCAGCCTGACATATCCAGGTTTAAACACATTAAATGTGACAGAATCAGGTTGCTGGTGATTGTTTTCTTCCAGGCTATGACACCTCTCCATGGAAGTACCACCTGTCACACCACAGTGAAGAAACTAACCATCTCTATGTAAAAAAAAAACAAAAAAACGCTTATTTGGCTTGTCTGTAACCATTTAAAAATAATTCATGTAAGTCCAAGACAATCACCCTATGGGCTCAGTTCTGCTTCTACTGAAGTCAGTAGCCTTTAATGCAAAAAAAATCAAAGAATTGCTTCTGTGTTGTATAAAAGGGAAGGAAAGGGTAATCATCAGCATTACTTTTTCAGCTGGAACACATGCTGAAATCGTACTCACTTCAGTTGTAGAGAGCTTAAAAATATTTGTTCTCACAGGCACCAACTAGACTGTCTGAGTAACTATATTTAGATACAGAAGACTGGTATGAATATTTGTTTTGCTAAGAATAGATCTATTTTTAATATATGTGTAAAACAAAATATGAAATATCTTTCCTATCTTACAGATGTTGTCTGGATATCGGTTAAAGCAAGTTATTAGATTGTGTCCCACCTTGCACACTCTACTTATTCTTGGAATCATCAGCTTTCCAACAAATTCATATTCCACAGACATCTCGGTGAAAAAGAAGTATACTTTGTCATCTTCTTCTTCAGTGCTGTTTTGATCTGCTCTTATCACATCAGCAAAAACAAAACTGGGTTCTATGAATACAAATAAAGAGAAGCATTCTACATTCATTGCTACTTTTTCATTATTTAGTCACTTGCCGCTAGAGTTCTCTAGGGCCATCCTTTCGCCCAAACCCCATGTTGTGGGCAACTGCACTCCATTTAGGAGGCCTGGAAGTGGCTCCTCCACGAGCCCATCAATATCATTCCTACTTGGATAGGCTGCTGGAGAGCACAGCTGTGTGAAATATTTGCGTTGAGACTCAAACTGATTGGAATGGAGTTATAGGTTTGCGATCCCAAGATTTCACATGCCCACACTCAACAGTTCGACAAGCATGATCTGAGGCTGCTTGCTTATCTGATCATCTGTCTAGTCACCCTCCTTGACCAGCCTCCACCTCCTGTGCCAACAAGCCCTGAGACCTGCTGGAGGAAATGCAAGGTAAGAAGGGGAAAGTGGTGTACTAAGGTTCATGCTCCTTTGAGGTTTGAGTTTACTAAATATGAACTTCAAAGCAAAGCTGCAGGGGTTGGTCGGCTTCCATTTTCTGAAAATCCTTTATGAGTTGAACCCTACCTGCACAGCCCAACTGAAAATCGACCCAACACACTTGCAAATCCAGCTGGCTTGGAGTACAGGTCCTTAAACTGAACTTGAAAACATGCTGACAGGAGGGTGAGGACACTTTTTTCCTTATCACCTAATAGTCTGGCTAGTCAGGCCTAAGCAAGGTGAAAGGTGGATGGAGACAAGATAGACTGGACTGCTTCTGGATCATGTCAAAACCTGAATGTCCTTCAGATGATTTCAGAGTCAATGCCACTGAGACTCTTGAAGTCTCAAACTAAGTGTTTCTCTCTCACACACTCAAACAATTAAAAAAGTAAACAAAACACCTTTTTCTTCTAAAAACAAAACATAGCAAGAAACAGCACCTCAGAGCCATGACGAAATTGCCTTTTTTCTTGGAATATATCCATGGACTTCAAGGTAACTATGCCCAGAGATCTGAACTTTCAGAAGGGAAAAAAATATCCATTTTGGCCTTTTTTTATGTTTTAGGAAGAGGTTTTAGTGGTAGTAAATAGGGAAATGTGGTAGACTTAACAACTCAAGGTTTTCAAAGGAAAAACCTTCAGTAAAAGAAACTGGCTTTAGTTGCCTTCACATTTACTTACCATTAAGCCAAGGTATTGCATATTCTGTTCTCAACGGGCTCTGATGAGAGTTTCTAGAAATAATAGGCTCACTTCCCAAGAAGTTATAGGAAGTTCCTGAATAAAGCTCTCCATCTTTAACATAGAAAATAAAACACAATAAATACTTCAAGCCATACTACTTATTAAGTAACAAAAATGTATAGAAATGGTTCAAGACAAATTTTCAAGACAATATATGGTAATTTAAACCTCTCTTGAGCGAAAATGGCAAGAATTTCCTCTATATTAAATTTGACATTTTTACTGCTTATGTTTCCCTCTGATCTTCTTTAAAGCTGATGCTTTTATATCTAAATTGTTACTGTTCTAATACAACTTTGATGGCATAAAGTTACCAGGATTGCTCCTGCAGTAATTGTGAACACATCTGCTTACAGCTGATTTATATTGTATACATACAAATATAAATGAACCTAAAATATGCCATTGAATTTTTGGAATTTAATAATTTATTAGAAATTATTCAGAAAAAGTATAGAGTATTCCTCCCAAAGTGAATCAAACTGAATTAATAAGAAGAATTTAAGGATTATAATCCAGTAAATGTGTTCTTTTTGTTTCCCGTTTCATATTAATTTAAACTTTTCTTTCATGGTCTTGCTATATAAACATAGAACCACAAACTTCACTGGTTTCCCCAAATGAAGACTTAGTATGGTTTAACCCTCTGATGATATGTTCATGATCACTGATTTCCCATTAACCTATTCTGTTTGGAGAAGAAGAAAGTATTCAGCCCACTTACTATTTCACTTGTTAATTTACTGACACACACGTTTTTAAATTACTTATATTTATACACAGATTCTTCAGCAGTGCAATTTTCATTCACTGACAGTTACATCAGATACTATAGTGATTGGTGCTTTGGAAATACAATCTGGTGAATGAATGACTGTATCAATAGCTATCATATGCTTGAACTGAAAATCCTAAACATTATTCCCAACAACCCAAAATGAAAAAAAGTCTAAAAACTAAATTGCTGCAAGTTTTATGTTAAAAAATCACTAATTATAGAATACAAATATTTTGATGCATATCTAAATATGTTACAATTTAAAAAAAAAACCATAACAAACCCTGATATTATGTCCTAGTGAAAAGATTAGAATGTGATGGAGGAGAAAGAATCAATGATTTTGTATTGATGATATCATTAAAGTTTCAACTTACCAACCATAACTGATGTGTAGCTTTGGGCAGGGTCAAATGGACATCTACCTTTACCATCTTCATTTTTACCTCGGAGTTCAAATGACATTAAATTCTATACAGAATTAATTTTTAAGTTAAACCAAAAGAGTTACATTCGTTACTTTCTAATTCAAACAATACATGTATACGGTCAAAAATAGCTTTATAAAAATAAAGTTTTCTGTATATTAATATTAAACATCAAAAGACACTTTAAGAGATCATATACTGAATTAAAAAACAAAAACAAATCTTTAAGTAATAGAGAGAGGAAATGACTCAATAGCTTGGGAGCACAAAGAGAGGCGGAGGAAAAGGTAGTGGGAGGGGAGAAAAGAGTTTCAGACAGATGAGGAGGCGCAACTGAAAAGGTGCAGGGAGAGAAGACAGTTACTAGGTGAATAATAGAGAAGTGGAGAGGGTGGGTCAGAGGAGGTGGTTACAAGGTCGGAGAATTAGTTTGAGAAATGACTATGACTATTAGTTTGAGAAATGACTAGAGTTTTGAAAATCAGAGATCGACAGGAAGACAGTGAAGCTGTCAGATGATGGGTGTGATATGACCCTATTTTTGGAAGTGTGGGAGTAGTCTGGCTGCAACTTTATGGACTCCCAGATATTGAGAGAATAGGGGTTTAGGAAGACCATTAAAATGGGAAAGGAGCAAAAAAATGGGGGACTGCATGAATAAGGACTTCAAAAGAGGCAGAGTCAAGGGATGTACAAATTCTGGCAATGTTCTGGAAGTGCTGATATTCAGACTCAAAGACAAGCCACAGTCTAACATAATTCCTAGATTTCTAGCCTTGGGAACAATACAAGATTCAAGTTAAGGGGAGCAATAGAGGAGTTAGAGGCATGGAACAGAGAGGATATTTTATTTTAACCTAGAAGAAGAACTTCACTCTGAAGCATTCAGTGATATGAAGCTCTGGAATACCCATGAGCCGATAGAGACAAGATAGGTAGAGACAGGAATCTGAGAGAGGTCAAAGAGAGACAGAAATGGGTGTCATCCACACAGAGTGTCAATACCATTTAAAACCATAGGTGCCGACTCCGTGGGTGCTCCGGGGCTGGAGCACCCACAGGGAAAAATTGGTGGGTGCTGAGCACCCACCGGCAGCTTCCCGCCAGCCCCGCACCCAACTCACCTTGCCTTCCCCAGGCGCCACGGCAGCCAGAGCAGCTTTTTCTCCGCTCATGCACCCGCAGGCTCCAGCAGCTGATCGGCGGCGGCGGCACGCTGGGGGGGCGGGGAAAGCACAGGGGCGGCGCCTCGGGGGAGCGTGCCGTCGCCGCCAATCAGCTGTGGAGCCAGAGGAGCCTGCGGCTGCGTCAGCAGAGAAAAAGCCGCTCTGGCTGCCGCGGCGCATGGAGAAGGCGAGGTGAGCTGGGCGTGGGGGTGTGGCTGGCAGGGAGCTGCCGGGCCCCGTGGGTGCTCTGCTGCTTCCCCCCACCCCCCGGCTTGCAAGCCGGGGGGGGGGGGGGGGGAGAATACAGCGCACCCGGGGCTGGGGCAGGAGGCGGGGGCGCGAGCACCCCCCCGGCAGCTCCCCGCCAGCCCCCCTGCCACACCCAGCTCACCTCTCTGCCTCTCGGAGGCTCAGCCTGAGCCAGAAGCAAAGCGGCAGCCTGCCACTTTTCATGGCTCCCTCTCTAGCTGGTCGGGCAGGGGAGGGAAGGGTATGGAGAAGAGGCAGAGGGCCTGGCTCCGCCTCTTCTCCATACCCCTCCCTCCCTCCCCCGACCAGCTGGAGAGGGAGCCATGAAAAGCGGCAGGCTGCCGCTTTGCTTCTGGCTCAGGCTGAGCCTCCGAGAGGCAGAGTCTGAGGTGAGTTGGGGCTGGTGGGGAGCTGCCGGGGGTGCTCACACCCTTGGCCTCGCCCCTGCCTACTCCCCCGGCCCCGCTGCATTCCCTCTCCGCTTGCAAGCCAAGGGGGGGATGCAGCGCAACCAGGGGAGGAGGTGGGGGCAGGGATTTGGGGAAGGGGCGGGGCCGGGGTGGAGTTGGGGCGGGGCCGGGGCACGAGCCCCCACCGGCACCGACAAAAGTCGTCACCTATGTTTAAAACTATGTATTTCGGCTATTGCAAATGTACATCAATAGAAAATAATAAAAGCAAAGCCTTAAAGTAAATATGTTTCTGTTAATAACCAAGCTGAAGCAATATTTTGTTAAAGGCTTTGTATAGGAAGAGTGAAGTTAACCTCCAGACTCTGTGGTTATCATGAGACAGTATCACACCCGCTGGAAAACTATGACTGGCACTGGAATTCCAATTGCCTTAGGAAACAGAGATTAACTCATCACGTATACTTTTCTCCAGTTCACCTCATTATTTAAATTAGCAGTTTTAACTGGTTTTAAAGTTACTAGTAAGAGCGAATGCATAGTCACACTTACCAGATGATCACAGATTGGCTGAAATGCATTTGTGCCACACACATAGAGGACATTATTATTCAGCGGTTGTAAGACACGCACATAGTTAAGGCACTCAGTCTGTAGTACAGAAGGAAAAAATAAATCCATTCTGATCAGCCACAACTTCAACATTATAATAGGAACACAGCTGACAACAAGCTATGTTGTCAATTCTTCCATTTCTACTCATCATGTTCTATCACAAGAAGCATTTCATATGTTTAAAAAAATACAGGGCTAGGTGATATGATCATTATTGAGACCTGAATCCTCTCTAGCTGACTCCCTAAGAGCTCTGTTCCTGCAGCATCCAGTGTTATATTATAGGTGTACAATTGTTTCTAATATGCCCATCATCTCCTAAGTGACCAATTTTGCTTCAGAACTAGTATGTTCATATACAATAGCTAAAATTTAGATTCACTTGGATCTTAAAATTTTGTCTCAAGTCTAGTTCAGATAAAATGGCCTGTCATAATCCAGAAGTAAAGTCTTCAGTCTACCACACATAAATGTAACTTAGCTTCAGATTACCATTTCCTGGATTTTTGTATATACTACAACTCTGATGTGGGCAGCAATCACTGTGACAGTTAACAGCTCCTAGTGTGTGAATCTGCTATGTCCATGGGGGTTTCCCACAACCTTGGATGGTACACTATAAGCTTAGTGGTTTTTATAGCTTCCTGCAGCCTTTTGGGATGCTGGTGCTGGCAGCCCTCACTTTACTCAAAAAACAAAGAAACATCCAATTACAGTAATTAATTCCTTTAGCTTTGGAATGAAACTGGGAGTTTCATTCCCAGTTTGGACATAGCTTCAAATGTCAAGGGAAGAGTACAGATTCAAAATGCTGACAACCAATGAGAATGTTTGTTAACTCTGAACACCCATCTGTATTTATTGACTGGATCAATAATCCCTATCTGTATTGTGAGCCTCATTTGGCAAGTTCCTGCTGGAATACAGAAAGATACCACCATTGTTCAAAACATACTGGGAGCTGGAATAAATAAGTATGCACAACATAACAATGAATACACACAGAACGCCCCAGAGATAGCAACAGAAATTCAGTGAAAAGAATAAAGAACAACAGAAATCATACAAAATACCATTAGGTAAACTATATAGCTAGCATAAAATACTCAGGAACCAAAATAACCTATGGGAACTAGAGCAGTGTTTCTCTAACGGTTGATCGGGACTCTCAGAGTAGTCACAAAAGGCAGTCAGGGAGATCACAAGGTATGGAGAGTTTTATTACAGTTCTAAAGCAAATAAAACAAAATTTCCAGAATAACTTTAGGGAAGCCAAAACCTTCAAAATCTGTGAGGTCAAATGTAGCAGAGAAGGTAGCAGTAGCAGCTCCACTCCTTTCACGTGAGCACAGGTGACTCTCTCGTAATACAGTATCGCATTCTCTAACTCCCTGCACACACCCTTTCCATTCTCTCTCACACACACACACACACACACACACACACACAGTACCACATCAAGTACAGTGCAAAATTAACTGCTGCAGTTTACAAAACCCACTGCAATTAACCATTTGCTTGAATTTTTGTTTAATCATCACTTCTAAATAGTTACATTCAAAACACTACTGAAAATGCTTTCCAGAAAACTACATTCATTATGCCTTGCTGAAAGCTAAACAACAAACAAATTCACCTGTTTGGATTTGCCCTTGTCCGCACATTTAGTTTTTTTGTCTTCAGTGACCTTCCAATACAACTATGGAAAAAGAAGTGAAACAAACAAGTTCAGTGCACTTCACATTCACCTGAAAGCTATTAATAAGCGCAATGCATAATACAGAGAGCAGATCATGTTTAAAAGACTGTCTACTGCAAATAAGTCACTCTGCAAGTAGCTGTCAGGGATCCCTAAGTGTTTGTCTTTATCCTCTGGGGAGGTGCATTTCTCAATGCATGTGCAGTAATGGAGGTTTCAGCCACAGCCAGCACCTCTCAGAGTTCTATAAAAAGATATACCATGACATTTCTTCTAAAATTATTAATGAATTATTAATGTGTTTACTAGGGAAATAAGATTATGGTAGTTTTAGAGACTTCTACATTTAAAAAGCTGAGGGAAGAATACAATTATTTTTGGGAAAATGTCAATAATTCCTGGACTGTTATGCAGCTAAAAGGACTACAGTGGCTGTATGTGTCACCATGGATACTGGACTGTGTCCAGTATATCTATCTTCTTGTGTTTTTCACTGAATATCAATGTGGTTCTACAGTAGTTTTGCTTCTTAATATATTTCAGATAGTTTAAATGAAAATGATCAACTGTTGAAGAGGAATCAGTTTTACGTGCAGCTGAAGATCATCATCACGGGTCATGAGTATTTCCTTACACATCTTTGTGAATTAAACTTAAGAATCAGAAGGAATTTTCTCAAGACCATTCTAGGCGAGAAACTGTGCTCTCTCTCTCAAGGTACATCACGCTCCTTTCGGCAGACCCTAAAGGACATATACTACACACAACCCTAGCATGGATATAAACAGCAATGTAGATGGTGAGGCATTGCTTAGGCGAGTAAAAGACGTGCCTGAACCCCATAGGTATGTACTTAAGTATATACCCTCCATGGCCCTCTACTCGTTCAAGCAGTGCCTGCCCAGTAGAGTGTATAGTTTTAGCAGTAGAGTGTCCCACTGCCTCTCCCCTCTGCTGGAGCCTTTCCGTGCTGCAGAAGTCAGTGGGGAAAGGCTGTGGCAGCTCCCAGCTGCTGAGTCTTTCCCTACTGCTTCCCCTATGCCGCAGCCTTTCATTGGCATGTGTAGCTACACACTGCAGCATGGATGTCGTGTGCTTTTCACTGCAGCTTTCAGCTACACATACCATAAACACTACTGCAAGAGGTGTGCAGTGTAGATGTAACCTGAGAGACACATTGCAAAACTTATAGCCCAGGAGGAGACTGTTGGCTTTAAGCCACCTTTGCGCTATCCTAATCCTTGGTATGTTATGGGGTGTGGAGAGGCCCCACTTCAGGGTAATTCAGACAATGCTAGGGGTTGGTTAAAATTATGGCAGCCTGTCCTATGGCCTAAAGTGCTGCCTGGAATCTCTGCGGCGCTGTTTGTTGTAGTCCTGCTCCTGACGAGCCCTTTCTGCCTCCAGCATGCCCCCTACACCAGGACTTGAAAAAGGGTCCTTGGAAGGCAGCCTTCCAACTGTCTCCCACAGTGTCTGAACTACTCCCACAGGGTCTGCTCAACATTTCAGAATTTAGGAGGCAAACCACAAGTTTTCTACAAAAATGTCACCAAAATGGCATTTATACAAGAATCTGTTTAACATTCTTACTGCTAGGTAACATGAAAAAAATACATAGGAGTTTAGAATTAGAAAAAGCACAGTAACCAGTGCTTCCAGGGTGAATATTCAGAGTAATGTGCATGGATGGAGCAAACTGTCAAACTCCCACTAATACTCATGGGAGTCACGAGGTGAAATCACCTATTTGCCAAACTGAAAATTAATCCTTTAAAGAATAAAAAAATATATTTTCAGTTTTAAAAAAAATTCCAGTGTAATTAAAGCAGTTCCAGACATAAAATACCTCAGTGAATCTTTACTAGAATGTTTTAAAATTCACTATTTCCTTCTCACCTTTCATGTTTTTCAATGACACTGCAAAATTACTTGTCATTTTTTCTTCCTGAATAATATATATGTTTCAGAGTAGATATATGTGCAACATAAACACAAATATATACTATAGTCTACACACTATAGCTACATGAAATATCCTACTATCTAGAACATTAGAAAAATGAATCTACCCCAAAAAATTCTGGGATGCTTTTTTTTTTTTTTTTAA
This sequence comes from Macrochelys suwanniensis, assembly GCA_033296515.1. NCBI lineage: Eukaryota > Metazoa > Chordata > Testudines > Chelydridae > Macrochelys > Macrochelys suwanniensis. Next base: position 49,459,225 of record CM065780.1, read on the forward strand.
AGGTGGATAGGAAATTAAAAATGCATACCTACCTCATGATGTTTTTCAGCAATATTCACTGAATTTAATGCAAAGATCATTTCTCTAGCTCCTACATATAAAACGTCTTTGTCGTCACTTAGTAATAAAGTTGAATAGTTAAACACTTCTGGCTCCTGAAAATGGACCAGTTGTACTTCTGTTAAAGTAAAACAAACAGTGCTGTGTAAAGAATTAAAACCATTTGAGGACTTTTTTTTCTAATCTATCTGATACTGCAGTACTTTGACAACATCTTAAAAACAGCAAAACTGAACACAGAACCCTAATATTATAAAAACCTTGAGGTCATCAGAAAGCTTAGTTAAATCGTGGGTTCAGTTAGTCAGGAGTTTGGATCTGCAGCACGGACATACAATTGCTTTTTCATGGATTTCAATTTAAATTAATACCTGAGATGTGTGCTGCTGATCTCAGTTTAATTTACATCTGGGATTTCAAACTACTGCACATTTGTTGCATCTTTATTTCATATTGTGCACACATACACATGCAGACAACAGTATACAAAAAATGACATTAAAACTCTAGAGGGCTACCTTAAACTTTAACCCTCTGCTTCATTCTTAACTAACCCTGTGCAAGACTGAAAGAAGTGTTAGACTGCCCAACCAAGATGCACCTTGATAGGGGTAGGTAGCAAACTACATTTACCCCCATACACTAAACTTGCATCCACAAGTGCCACCATCAGCACAGAGAATAGTATCATGCTCTTGTAGGGAGCTGCTTTACTCTCAGCACTATGTGCTGCAAGTGAAATGGATTAGGCTGTAGTTCTCTGGTCCTAAAGTAAGATGAGTACAAAAGAGCAGTTCAAAATGGCCAACCTTTGCAACAAGACACGTGATAAGGGAGTGAGGGGAAGCAGAAGACACAGGCCACTCCCTTTGCCTTGGGCTTTCTAGCGGTCCTCCTGAGGCCTGCAGGTTCCTAATCAGACAAACGCCTCAGAAGGGAAATAAGGGCTGACCGGAATTAGACAAATTGAGCAAACATGTCAGAAAGCTGGAATTTTCTCAGAAAGCTCTGCTGCAGAAAGGCCTGCTTGAGCTGCCAGTTGCTTGGGAGGCAGGAAAAACTGAGGGGAAACTTCAGAGTTCCCCTACTGCCAGTGACTGCCAGGTCTGGCCCACACCAAAGCTGCAAGCAGCTGATGTACCATTGTAATGGATTTGTGGACTAGAGCTAATTAGGAATTTACGACAAGTCGTTTTTGCATCAAAACCAAAACTGTGAAACTGGATCGGATTAGATGAATTTAACAACTTGAAAAAGCATAGAGAAAACAGTTTTCATATTGTTAAAACATTTTATTTTGACATTTTCTCAATGAGAATAGTCTAATTATCTGGTTCAAAATGACTTTTGGTTTCAAAATATAAGCTAATTAGACCAAAAAGTCAAAATCAAAATGAAACTTTTCAAAATATTGAAACATTTTAAATCACCTAAATGGGGTCACGGGGGGGGGGGGGGGGAGAGGAGAGAGAGGGAGAGAGAGAGAGAGACAACAGTTTTTCGTTTGTGAATATTTTCAAGATTTTTACTTTGTCCCAATGCAAGATGGAAAACAAAAGTTCAAATTCTCAAAAATATTCATGAGATGGGAAAATCATTCCCTCTGCGGACCTTAGCACAAAGAAGAAATTTTCTCTGCATGTAGAACTAATGACCAGACAAGCTCATGTTTAATTCCTATGAATTAAATTTCTCATTCTCATTTCCTTTCCCTCTATCAATTCTTTCCCTCATTCTGTCTACCCTTTTGTTCCTTTTTCTGCTCTACACTTTATACCAGTGGTGGACAACCTGTGGCCCATCAGGGTAATCTGATTGTGGGCTGCAAGACATTTTGCTGACGTTGACCGTCTGCAGGCATGGTCCCTCACAGCTCCCAGTGGCCGCAGGTTGCCCACCACTGCTTTATACCATACTCCATCTTCATTATCAGCTCCTTTCTCCCTCCTGCTATCCCCTGCTCTTCCTCATTTTCACTCTGGTTGCATGTGTATTTGAGAGATAGAGAAAGTCGCCATATTCCCTACTTGCAGTGGGAATGCCCCACTTTGGCAGAGGAGGGGTTAAAGCAGGGTGAAGGGAACCTGTGCAGAACCCAGCCAATCACAGAAGGCCAGAAAGTCAGCCAATCAGGGCCAGGCTGGGCCCTATATAAAGGCTGCAAAGCAGAGGCAACAGCAGTCTCTTCCTGACAAGCAAGGGAGAAGGACTGTTACCTGCCAGGCAGCAGCCCCTGACGAAAAGGGCCAAAAAGGTGAAAGGGCCAAGGAGAAGTGGCCCAGGGTACACAGGGAGAATAGGAGATTGAAGGAGGGCAGTGGGAGGCTGAGTCCCTGAGTCGGGACCCAGAGTAGCAGACGGGCCTGGGTCCTCCCCTCCCTCCTTACACCACACATTACCATGGAGGAGCATGGCCGATGGACTGTGCTTTGTCCCTGAGGCAAGGGACTAGATCTTGGGGCGGCAGGTGGCCACGAAGGAAGGTGCAGACTGAGGACTGCTGTTATCCCCAGAAGGGGAGAGAATAGAGCAGGGGCACAGCCGGAGGGCTGTGTCCAGAAGAGGATGCCGCAAGCCAGGGAGTAATGTGGGTCCCAGACAGCACAGCCAAGAAGGCCACGGGCGGGACACCACCCGCAGAGGGCGCTCCACGGCTAGGACATAGCCAATTCCCAGAACCAGCAGCAGGCGGTGTCGCGGTGGTGAGTGCCTGACACGTTACACTGCTACATAAATCTTTGCCAAGAGAACTAATAGAAAATCCCTCCCCCTATTAGAAGAGACTGCAGGCAACATGTTAATATATAGCTGTTGTGTGCATTTAAATTGGGAGTTCAATTGGAAATATGCATAGTTTGGCTGGGGCCCTCTTTTTGGTGCATGTTTGTATTTAAACATACCCTAATTTAGCAATGTAGCAGAAAATTCCAGATTAATACTAGGTACGGACCTGTACATATTTTTGTATAAAATTTGTTTTCTCTATTGTCTTTAAAGAGTCTTCCATAATGCAGGAAACTGCATCTGATATTTCAAATATTTTTCCAAAGAATATCCCAGAGCCCCCCTCACAATATGCTAAAATTCCCCCTTCTTAGTGAAATATGAATGTAAGAACGTATCTCCATACAACATGCCTAAGATGGACATGTAAAATTAAAAGTTGTATGTGCCTAATGGAGAACAAGACATTGTGGTGCTGGACAGGGAACAGAGGTGCAACTGTGTTCAGGGATAGGGCTACAGGTCAGCGCTAAATCAAACCAAGGGAAACTACTGCTGTTAAGTGTAGTCACCGCTATATGGGAGCTCCAAGATGCCCAAACCTTACATACATCATTTTTTCTCCAAGGTAATAAATCTTATATACCAGTGTTTCCTGGCTCTTTATGCCAACAAACATGGCAAATATTTCAGGGCCTTATGCCAGTATTTTATTGTGGTCCTAATGTCCATTTATATTTTCCTACAATAAACTCATTTGTACTTGACATCTGTGCTTAAGGCTATTTCTTCACACTGGCTTGCTTCACTACACACTGCAGGCCTCTCATATCAGTTGCAGAGTCAGGAGGAGTCAAGGACTCAATGGTATCCTTCACTGAGGATTCCTCACCCAATAAAAACAACCTTTATGGTATCTAGAAAGAAACGTCACAGACATTACATACAGTAGCTCAACATATTTTATTGCCTTATAACCAGTGTTCCAAAAATTATTCAAGTCCTGGGCTATACAGAGCATATAGAATTCCATGGGTTTACTTTTTCACCCCATATTTGTTCCATTTATGCTAATGGGAATCAAAATGGTTAGGAGTACTAAGTGTGATAGTGGCCATGGGGGGAAAAACTGCTCAGTGAAGAAGCTGGATTGTGTTCCAATTCCATGTCACCACATGGCAGATGGGGAAAGGATCAAATATTTATTTGCTCTTTATTTGGTAGTTTATTCTGAGATGTGGACTTATACCTAAGCTCACAAACAGGATGAGTTATAAGAACTTACATTTCTATCAAGCCTTAAGAATGGACTTAAGAATTTTAGCTTCATGTAGCAAAAGGGGCTGCATATCTAGGCACCTGCACAGTCCCCCTTTCCCCACATCCCTACAAAGTTCTCCCTTAATAGTAATTTAACTTTCTGCATTTCTTTTTCATCAACAGTAACATAAGAGAGATACGAAGGGAAGAACAGGGCTTCAGTTAACAATGAACTGATCTCAGTGGCTTTGGGACTGATTAGGATCAATTACAACTGTAAATGAAATGGCTGTGCAAAGTATACAATACTATACATTGACACACTCCAAGAGTTGTTAAAAGGTTTTGAATGGTAAGATGACTGCACTGACAAGATACTTCTACTCACAAAACATCATGTCTGCTGTGGTATTTCAAATCCTACTGCAATCAATGGGACTTTGTCTTGTATTCACACTACACTTAAAGCTGTACTATGTAATGTAAGTGTGTAAGTAAAAAAAAAATTAGGACAATAGTTATTGTGCAAGGACAACAGCTGTGTTCCAGAGTTTTAAAAAGGCATGATCTGCTTAGTAAGGACGTGATTTCACAATTCCATCCACCCACCAAACCAGGTCTTCTCTGAAAAATTTTGCCACACATCTCTCTGACAGGATGTGATTTAGATCGAAACCAAGTTATTGGACATGACTGCTAATTAGGAGGAATGTAAATAATTCTGTTTTAAAACCTTTGTCCAGATTTTATTTTATGCTAAGTAGCCAATGAAACCTTGGGCTTCTGACTACCTCTCAGTTGTGGACAATTTCTCCTTATTATTTGTCCATCATGAGACATGCTAGTCTCTTTTCTCTGTCAATCCTGCAAAAGGATTCAGCATTGCTGGGGAAATGTACAGAGACCTATAGTGACTCCACTAGCCAAAAAAGTGCCAAGATCCCCCTAAACTCAGTTTTTCCTATGTAGCAACACAAACAGCTTAGTGGCTATGACTAAGGCTAAGATTTTTGTCTCAGAAATTTTTAGTAAAAGTCACGGACAGGTCACGGGCAATAAAGAAAAAATCACGGAAGCCCGTAACCTGACCCTCACTTTTATTAAAAATACCCCTGACAAAATGGGGAGCCTAGCTGCGGGGTCTCCACACTGCCTGCAGAGGTTGGGCAGCTGCCGGGGCCGCTCCAAGCTCTGGGGGCCCCCACTGCCTGTAGGGGCTCATAGCTCCAGGGTCCTGTGTTCCCTGTAAGCTGCACGCTTAGGCGGTGTGGAGGAGAGATTTAAGTGCCATGCACAGCTGGCAGCATTTGTTCAGGTGCTCCTCCCCCCATGTTACTCCATCCTGTAGTTGCTCCCGGGACCCTGCTGGCTGGGCAGGGAGGGAAACGGGGAGTGTCCCCCTCCCCCCGCCTCTGTACCCCTTCTCCGCAGAACAGGGCACAGCCTGGCTCAGGAGGACTCGGAGCTGCTGCGGTCTGAATGGTAAGTGTCTGAGTGCACTGTTTCTGAGATTTTCCCAGCAGCCAGCTCGCTCGCGCTCTCTCTCTCTCTCTCTCTCTCACACACACACACACACACACACACACACACAGTCCCTGTCTCTTTCACACTCACCTCCCAACACACACTTATATTATTATTGTTGTTAGTTCTTGGTACTTCCTGTAATGCACATATATTCTTTGAAATGTTATTCTTTCAAAGTGTTATTTTAGTGTTTTGACTGGTCTATGCATTTCATAATTTTTATTTCTCTTACACTTACATTTAATTATTTGAGTAATGAGTTCTAAAATGCCTAACCTGTCCTGGCTGGAGTAATTATACCTATGGTAATTTTTAAAAAATATATATTATATCTAGGTTTTTTGTTTCTACTGGTGGCACACATAGGCACCTACCTCGGTGCATGTAACAAAATTTATTCTGCACATGAATGGCAAAAATTAGACGGAACATTGCCAGGGTCCCCTGGCAGAGAGCTCCAGGGTACCCCTACCACCTGCGGTGGCCAGAAGCTTTGAAGGACCTCCAGCACCCGCAGCATCTTGGAACTCTGGGGGCCCCCGGCACCTGCAGCCCCGGGGAGCTGCAGGTGGTGGGGGGACCCTGCAGTTCCCGGACAACAGGGCTGAATTCAAGGAGGTCACTGGAAGTCATGGGTTCTGTGACTTCCACAACCTTCTTGAAAAAATCGTAGCCTTAGCTATGACACTTGACAGATAAGGATTTACTCTGTCTCAAAAAGAGGCAGGCACTTTTCCCTAACTCAGTAAATCACATTAGAGAGCAATGACGATAGATTAAACAAAAAATTCCATACTAGTTATATATTATAGATTTTTTCAGCAAACAAAATCTGAATTAATAGGTTACTTATTAAATGCTCTAAGACAAATATACACATTTTCCCCTGACTGACTTTCCAGAACTTTCTATAGCTGTAATGATGCTCGATAAAAGAAATACATGCAGGTGTTGCCTTATGTACCATATGAAGACACATCCTAGGAATTTTTCATATCAAGAAGCAAAACAAGAAGCTTTGGCATATTTTCCACAGCATAAAAACAGTCATTTAAACAAACATCTTTATATTGTTCTTTTTCCTTGTAGTGAAGGTCTAGTCCATGCTTTTCAAAAGTGACTAGTGACTCTGGGTTCCTATTTAGGGTGCTGAAAATGGAACAAATTCAAGGGGCCTAGTGTTCAGACATAAGCTCTTTCAGAAAATCAGGCCCCAGAATCACTAGTTACTTTTGAAAATTTTAGCCTTGGTCATTCATTCAAGTTTCGTAATAATAACAGCTAAGCAAAGTCTCTGTTAAATTGTGGGTTGAGGAGTTAACAAAGAAACTGGCAGGGACCATATCATGTCAATAGTTTTCTGCTACAAAGTGTTGAAAGAAATTACATAGGACACCCACACACTATGGAGATTCTATACATTTCACTACTTAGGTCATTGTTCTTACCTCTATGTTCCCAAGTGATCCTTGGTACTGGACCAAATGCTGCTGCTGCACCAAACAATAACCCCAAGGCTGCATACAAACCAGAGAGAGCCATGATAAGAGTCCTTGCTCTATGGAAGTTGGAGGATAACACTTAATGTTCCTTTTGCAGAAGAAATCTCCAGTTCCAAGTAGTATGTTACAGGGTAGACATTGCCGAACTTAACGTTGCAATAAACCAGTTGGAAAGATGTTCCCAAGCCTATGCATCCAATAGATTACTTCTCCAAGGTAATACACATTTTCCAGGACGCAGAATACAGAGATTGTTCACAGTTTCCACAGTGTTTCTCAGCAACTATTCTGCCTCTTGAGAACATTCTTCTGTTTCATCTTAGCAGTAAATGAAACTGCATCGGGGAAAGAGGGTGGAAAAAGAAAAGAGAAGGAAGTGGGTTGAGTTTTCAAAAAGATCAATGGTTTACAGCCACATGGCATTTTTGGCAAGTTCTTCAATAGCACTATGCAGAGTTTATAAAAAGAGTAATTTTCACAAATTACATGATTATAAAATTATACTTTATATGATAACCACAGGCAACTATTGACAACAGTAATTTCCATCTACTACCCATACTATAATTCATATTTTGAGGCACATAGTACTGCCATTTATGTAGAGATGAAACTCTACTCTGATTTACATCTTTTCCTGCCTTTAAATGTGTTTTTTTTTAAAACTCTGCTTTTCTGAAATATAAAAAAAATAAATACAATGGTGGGTTTAGCAAATTTATATTTCAACATGATCTCTTCTGGAATCACGTTGAGACTAGAGCTGGGCAAAATGTTTCACCAAATTGTTTGTGTTGAAAGAAAACATCCCAGAAAAGTCAAACCATTTTGTTACAATGTTTTCAAAATGAAAATGTTTTCATTTTTCAGTTTGACATTTTTTTTTAAATTTCCTTCACATTTATTTAAAAAAAATTAAAATCATTAAAAATACTTTAATCTGAAATAAAATATCTTTGACCCAACACAAAAAGAATTTAGACTTTTTAATTCACCAAAAATTTTGAAAACATTTGTTTTCAGTATGAGGCAAATTTGTTTTCCCCATTTTTCAGAGTTCTCAACAAACCAAGAAAATCCATTATTTGCATAGCTCTAGTCAAGACATCTATTTGCCCCAAATGAAATGTTTTTGCTCTTTCAACAACCTTAATTTTTTTATGGTCAGTCTACTTCCTACTCAAAAGCTCCAAATCAGTCATCAGAGATGTATGGATCCAAGACCTAAATACAGGTCTAAATTCTCATATCCTCACTCATGTAAGGATATCATAGTACTTTACTCCACAAGCGTTTCACTGAAGTCAATGTGAGTAAGCCCAGGGGCGGGGGTCGATGTAAGGTACGCAACTTCAGCTACGTGAATAATGTAGCTGAAGTCGACATACCTCGATCGACTTACCACACTGTGAGGACGTCGCAGGGTCGACTGCCCCCGCTCCCCCGTCAACTCTGCTTCTTCCTCTCGCCGGGGGTAGATTGCCGGAGTCGACGGCAGAGCGATCGGGGATCGATTTATCGCGTCTACACTAGACACGAAAAATCGATCCCCGAAAGATCGATCGCTCCAGTGGGTAATGTAGACAAGCCCTAAGTTTAATCTCTGGGATCACACTTGGGTGGTTTCAGAGGCTCTTCTCCTCCCACAGTCCTTTTCCTGCTTTGGAACCTTACTCCAGCCTTTCCAGGATCTCCCATGTGGGGGTCTTCCACTAACATTCAGTCTCTGAGTTTCCTGTAAAGGTCTGATTTGTTTATAGCAGTCCAGCAAGGCTGGACCCCAGGTCACAGTTTATCTTTGCCCCCTGCCCCACGGTGATCAGCTCTTGGGGTCTAAGTCAAGTCCTTGTGGTTGATGGAGGCTTGTCAGCTGTTTCTCTCTCGGCTACTCCGTAGAAAGAGTCAGTTACTTCTGAGGCACAGCAACTTCCCTCCTGGTTGCCACAACTTCCTGTGACATGATCTCCTTTTAAAACTTGCATCCTCTAGTGGAGCAGGCTCTGTAGTCTGCCTATCTAGTAATGGAACAGTCCAGAGGAGCTTGTTAGTGTTCTCCTAATTGGGATGGAGGCTTGCCCCATCACGGTAAGGTTATCAGAACCTGGCTCATAGTAAAACTTTGGTTATTACTAGTTCCTATCTGTCCATGGTCAAGTCCAACACATATACACAATTTTAGGGATGTGCTGTAAATGTGAAATCCTTAGTAAAAAACACTCTGTGGTGCCCAAAGACTTCATTTCCTGTAGAAGTAGTGTTGGAAAGTTACCCATTCTACAGCACAAAGAAGGGACTGACATGGCACTCTGACAAGTTCAGCACTATTTTGCTAAGACATTTAAGGATACAACAGTAAGCTATTGAAGCATTTCAAACAAACCAAGATAAATAGATAGATAGATAGATAGATAGATAGATAGATAGATAGATAGATATAAGAGAGAGAGAGAGAGTGAGTGTGTGCGTGTGTGTGTTCATTGTGAGACTGAGGGAGGCCCTAGGGAAAAGCTGTCAAGTTTGACTTTGCACCAGTGGCAGATGAATCTGAATGCATGTAGTCAGATTAAATCACATTTAGATTTAACTGAATTTTAAAGACTGCTGTAGGTTTCATTTTGATGGGCTGTTAGTTTCTTTGATATTAAGGATACATTTTTGAGCTAAGCAACATTTTTAGGGTATTATTAATATTTGGAATCTAACAAACATGACAGCATGCCCTTAAGAGACCATCTTTCTAGCACAATAGTACTTAATACACCACACATTTTAAAGGTGATTTGCAAAGGTTTTTCTGATTTTGTTTTTAAATTCCCCTTCAAACATTAGTTAGATTCCAGAAGAGGAACAAAGCAAAATGTAGTTAGCATTTGCCACTACCAAAAAAATCCTGAAAAAATCCTAGTTACAAATCTTCTCATTTCCCTGACACAGCAAATTGCATTGCAACCAGAACAAAGATTTGAAAAAATCCTTTCCATTTTAAACCTGTATATTCATTCCCTGTGTTTATGGTACAGTGGTTGTGATGTCAATCAGTCTGGCAAACAAACCAGCAAGTCTGCAGTTCAGACTTCACAGGATATCAGAGAGAAAACTTTGTTAAAATACAGGACTAGCTGCGTTTCTAATAAGTTATGTACTCCCCCTCTGCCTCCCAGCCTTAGAATTTTACATGTTTAATTTCTAGCAAAAGTAAGATTACTTACCCTACAGTAACTGCAGTTTTTCAAGATGATTTCCCATATGTATATTCCACTCTTGGTGTGTGTACACTCTATGTACTGGAGACAGATTCTCTTGGTCAGCAGTAGCTGTGCCGGAGCCCTGAGTGTCCCTGTGCCTCCAACTGAGCACATAAAGGGCAGGACCACCTCAACCATCTCTCAGCCCTGGGCTACACTGGGGGGGGGGGGGGGGGGGGGGTGTCGATCTACGATACGCAACTTCAGCTACGTGAATAGCGTAGCTGAAGTCGGCGTATCGTAGATCGACTTACCTGGCCGTGAGGACAGTGACGAGTCGATCGCTGCCGCTCCCCCGTCGACTCTGCTTCTGCCTTTCACCGAGGTGGATTTCCGGAGTCGACGGGGAGCGCGTTTGGGGATCAATTAATCGCGTCTAAACGTGACGCGACAAATCGATCCCCGTGGTGGGTAGTGAAGACAAGCCCTCAGTTCCTTTACCCCACAAAGTCTGGATGTTATCAGACTCTGTAATAGGAGGGATGGGGGGCAGGTCAGGGAATATCAATCTATCTATCTATCTATCTATCTATATGGAGCACACATCTTGAAGAATTACAGGGACGGTAAGGTAAGTAACCATTTCTTCTTCTTCCAGAGCTTACCTATGTAATATCTATTCCACTCTTGGTGATTCCTACGCAGTGATCTAGTCACAAGAGGTGGACACTAGGTACTGCAATAGAAGTGTTTTAGGGCATTGCTAAACTGAGTAGGAACCAGTTTGGTATTTTTATTTCATGTAATTTAGTAGAAGTGTAAAAAACAGAGCAAATATTTTTGTAAAATGGCAAAACATTTTAGTTTCTTTTGGCTACCATTCCAGTTGAGTGTTAATTTCTTCTATTTTATCACTTAGCTTACTGAAGAGACTTGGTAGATCCCCAGTCCACGTTAATCAGTTTTCCTCTCTCCTTCTTTCTTGCTCTTTTTTTTAAATTACATAGTACCAACATCACAGGAGCATAGAGGCAATCATTTCTCTCTACCATTTATTTAATAGGCAGCTAAAATGCAATGACCTATTAACCCTCCTATAATATGAAAGAGAGGTCTCCAGAGTGATACTGCTAGTGTCCTGTAAGCTTATGAGTCCCAAAATAGAATTATTTTAATCCTATGGCCCCATGATGGAAAAGTATTGATGCTTACTAGTTGCCATGGTTACTGTCTTGGGCTCTCTCACCTTTCTTAGATAATGAAAAATGACAAGGAGAGTCTGGAACAAACAAACTACATTATCTTCTCAAACTGAGAAAGAATAAAAACTGTCTGGTTGGCTCATTAAGTGTTCATTTTTCTAAGATGACCGAAAAGCCTTCTGGCTGCCCAGCAGAAATAAGACATTTTATACTCCCTGTGTTGATCTGTAAATGAGCCAATTTATAAAAAAAATTACATTTGACTTACGGGACATAGTCTGTTTAGGGCAACTTGTGACACAGTTAAAGATATATATAGGCAGTTTGGTACAAAATATGCTGTGCTGAGGGACACAATTCTGCAAGGTGGTGTGTATGCTCATCCCCCATTAGTTTCAGTGGAAGCTGGAGGGTGACAGGACCTGGTCAAATCAACCACAGCAAAAATTACAGTACAGACGAGTCTCATCTTACGCTGGGGTTACGTTCTGCAGTCAGCATGTAAAGCGAAAATCGCGTATAGTCAAAATTACATTGAGTGTAATGGCGGGCAGAATCACCCGCACTACAGGTAAAGTATTTAAATTTTTATTTTTCTCCTTTTTGTTTTTGGTTTTTTTTTGTTTGTTTTTGCCGACCGCGCAAAGCTGAATCCGCACATGTTAAATGCGCGTAAGATGAGACTCGCCTGTATATATTTATATACAATATACATAGAAAGTGCCTAGGATTTACCATTTTTGCAGTGTTGAAAACTGTTTGTAGGGGCTGGTTTATTCACACTTGCTGGGAACTTATCCCGAGAGTGCAAAGTTTTAGTATGAGACTGCTTTGATGTAATTCAAGTGAGAGAAAGAAAATAACACAGAATATACAAAACCAGTGGCCTGATTTTCAAAACCGCTGAGCTACTGCAACTCTCATTGACTTCAATGGATTGATGAGTGCTCAGCACTTCTGAAAGTTAAGTAATTGTGAATTGATTTAATCCTAAAAGTGAGCCATAATTTGCCCCCAAACCAGTAAATACCAGAGAGAATACATAAAGCAACTGTGAAACCCTAAGTATACTATCAATTTTAAATATTTAGGCTATGTTCTTCAGAGCAAGGAATGTTTCTATGTTGTGTAACACAGCTATACGTTTTCAGTGGCCGATATATTTAAAATAATAATACATAATGTTAAAACATATACCCTGCTGAGAAGAATTGTTTCAGTCATCATTTGGCTACAATTAATCACTATACAAAGGGCACACTGCCTGTATGATCTCACCATAATGCTCTATATCAACAGTTGACTGAAATACTACCTTTATACAAGAAAGAAACAATTAACAGAGCAGTTTGCCAGGGTACAGCTGGAATTCCAGAGCTGTGAATGTCCCCCTGTTCATCAATAATGTTAGTGCACAGACAGAGAAATAAGAGATAATTTCTGATGCAGCAAAGGAAAAATAGTAAAGTAAAAGACCTACTTAAGAGGGCGTATGAAATTGGTAGACAATAAAGCCTCCATGGTTTGAAAATGTTATTACATAAACAAACAATGGAGAGTAAAACAGTAAAATCTAAAATACAAAAATGGGGAGCCAGATGGCTTAAAATACTGTTATAGAGACACAGACACATTCACCTCTATGTCACCAGCTTGAACTTGCCGTAGGTTAGTAGTGACCAAATGTTAGTATGCTTGGTGGACTGTATGGAACGATTTAGTCTCTTGGGCCATTTTCTGCCGGAGACATGTCCTTACCAAAAAACTAGCACCGCAACAGGCACTACTGTTGGCAGACTTAACAGAGAGACCAAGGATGAAATGGGCCTGAAAGAAAAACTGCCTTCTTATTGCTCAAGGTGGTCAGGATGGAGGCCCACAGGCAGACCAGTGTGAGGAAACTCATTTTAGTGAATGAAGAGGATTTCAGCTTCCAGGGCTGCCAGTCCAGCACCCCTTACCAACACTAAATTCACTATATATAGAATATACAAAAAACTACATTAAAAGAATGATATGTAAGTTCTAAAATCAAACACTTGAAAGCTAGGAAATACTCGAATTACAGCTGGCTGTGCAACTTTAATGTGCGTCCAAAGGTGGAGGAAACAGCATGTGATCATGCGCGCGTGGGGGGGGGGGGGGGGGGGTGTCCCTAACTTTTGAGTGCCTTGCAACCTTAATGCTCTTTCAATGTAGTTTCTCTATGTATTTTATATATCCCCTAAATTAATTTTTGTTTAAATCAAGATTTTCATCATATGGAGCCATAATGACCCCCCACATGGGTCATCAGCAGAGCTGGGATCTTTAGATCCACATCACAGTCTTCTACCATTTGAGCTAGTGGAGCAGCCAGTGACTGTAGAGGCTGTGTGGTTATAGACACTTCTGCCTCCATCCCCACCAGCCTCTCCCTGTCTCTTTATGCTCCTATCCCTGCTCCCTGGCTAATGCTGCTTTCCCTTTCCTTCTGCTTTGCCCCTGTTCCTCCTCCCTTTCCTATTCTCCCTCCCAGCTCCTACCCAGCCCCTTGCTCAGTTCCTTGCAATGTCCCCTGGCATTCCTATCTGCCCCCCTCTATGGCTCCTGCCCTTCTTCGCATCTACTACCTCGTCCCCTTCGTCTCCCCAACCCCCCCCCCCCCCACCACCACCTCTTCCCTCTCCCCCTTCCTACTCCTCATCCCTCTACATTCTGGTCAGAATGTTCTGAATTCTCTTGCATACTACCTGGGCATCAGGAGAGGGAGCACTGAGAGCACAGGAGAAACAGTTTTCCTCCTTTTGGCTCCTGTGCCTGGTGATACAGTTGCCCTGGCAGCTGGGAGAAGCGGTTGCAGGGAAAGTCTTCTTCAGCACTGGCTCAGTGCCCTGGTCTGCAGTCTGTGCAGTAGCTCCATGGCAGTGGTGCAAGTAGGGCGGTCTGGTCCACCGTAGCAGTAAGCTATTATAGCCGGTATGGCGTACCGGAAAGACACAGGCAGAGCAGAACATGCAGCTTTGGAATGGGGGCGGGGGCAGAGTTTGGGCGGGGCCGGGGGGCGCGAGCACCCACAGGCGCCGGCTAAAATCGGCGCCTATGGTCTGTACAGCAGCCTCACCGGAGGACAGGGCTGGGGACGCGGCTGGGAGCGGTACAGCTGCGCTGAAGGAGCTGCTGGCGTGGGGCTGCCCAGTGGCCCCATGTTCTGCTCTTTTCGCCACTGCAGTTCCCGGGAGAGCCCTGAACTGCAGGACTCTCCTGGGAACCTCAGCGGCGAAAGGAGCAGAACGTGGAGCTCCTTTGGTGCAGCTGTACCACCTCCAGCCCCACCCCCAGCCCTTCCACACAGCTGTGTGCCTGCGTCTCCTACCCGGGGTTTGTACAGCAGCCCTGCCAGAGGACAGGGCTGGGGGCGGCACACCGCGCTGGAGGAGCTGCTGGTGTGGGGCCACCCAGCGATCCCACACTCTGCTCCTTTCGCCGCTGCAGTTCCCGGGAGAGCCATGCGGTTCAGGGTTCTCCCTGGAACTGCAGCGGCGGAAAGAGCAGAACCCTACACCAGCAGCTCCTCCTCCGGTGCAGCTGTACCACCCCCAGCCCTGTCCTCCAGCGGGGATGCTGTACAGACCCCAGACAGGACGCAGGATATGCAGCTGCATGGAAGGGCTGGGGGCAGTACAGCCGCACCAGAGATGCACAGTTCCGATACAGCTGTCGGCGTGGGGCTCGGTGGCCAGCATGTCTGAAAAAAATATTCTCTGTTGTCAAAGGTAGCTGGTTTGAAGCTCTTCTGTTAGCAATTCCTAAACCAGGTGCAACTCTGAGCCGGCTATTGTTTCAGAGAGCAAGTCCTCCTCTTCTCTAAGCAGCCCACAGAGCAGCTGCCGTGTCCATCCACTGGGAGCGCTCTTCCTCTCCTCCCACACAGGGAACGTGGGATGGATCATGGGGAGGGGAAGAGGAGAGTGCGGGGCCCCGGGCTGGGGTCATGTCGTCTCCGCCACCCTCTGCTTTAGCTGGTGCAGCATACTGGTAAGAAATGAATTCTACTTGCACCACTGCTCTATGGGAACTGTGCATCTCCAATCTGACCACTATGAGCTGTGAGGGAGTGAAGCATACTCAGGGTAGACAGCTCTTCAGAGCATTTAGCTACCAAACTCTAACATGACTCTATTGAACACGTCCAAACTGTGATTTTTTCAGAAGCTTATAACTTGTCCAAATTTGGGTGGATTTTCCTATGGATGACATAAGACATATCCTTGACACAAAGGCATGGGGGCAGTAGAACTTTTCAAAGAAACCACTGTAAGAACTTTATTTTATTGTTTTTTTAACATGGGCAAAACAATGTATTTTCCCCCTACTCTCATTATCAGAAACAGCTGAAATATTTTTAGCTGAAATTTTCCAAAAAAGTTCAGCCTGATGCAGAAACCCCCATGGGAAATTTCACTTCAAACGGTTGAAATTTAGTAAAGTTAAAAGCAGTCATAAACAGGATCTTGTAAGTTAAATTTTCAGACAAGCTTAAACTATACCTGCACAGCCTATAACGTACACCCACACCCTACAACAATTCTAAGAGATGCATGATACAGACTATTCTCATATTACTTTAAAAGATTCAATATTATAAAGCCCAGAACCTTCTATGCTATCTGTGCAATCCCAAACCATTATGATTTACCGTCATATATAAGGCATGGGAGAGCCTGGCAGCCTTTGCAAAATTGGCCAAAGGTTCTTTTACTCTAGCATTTATCTTAATATTTCTCACCAGTAGTGGGAGCAACAGTGGGAGCGCTGGTGCAAACAGGTTACCAGTGTGTTAAACACTCATCTAGACCTGCTGTACACAAGATGGTGATATAAACACAGCCAGACAGCCCACACTAATGCCTCTTGATGCTATCACTGGTGGAATTGCAGCACTGAGTAATGCAACAGTGGGAACAGTTAAGGAAAAATACTAGTATGGTCATAGTAAATGAATGAAATGCTATTAGGTAGCATCTGTTAAAACAATGGGCTTCATGATTTTTGATTAAGAAAATACAAAATAAGCTTGTAATCTTGGGCCTCATGGAAGCACTTTTTTTTCATCTTTATTCAAAGATTTTATTACATTTTTGCATAAATAGAAATAAAAGGGGGAAGAAAGGCAAAAAATCTGTATTTGGCAGTCAAATGGGAAAAGAAGCTGGAAACCAAAAGATGACATTATCAGAAGTGGTAGAGTTTGTATGCAACAACCAAGATACAGTTTAACAAAAACTACAAAAACCAACACTCTACAAAGCTTCTCAAAGGGTCTCAAATCTTGTGATGGGAGTTCAGAGTTCTCCAAACTCCCTGTACATACATTTGAAAGTCAGGCAGATGAATACAGAACATTTTGTTCCTTTTCTTATTTAAAAATATGTTTGGCTTAATTATTGTGCTGTAGTTCAGGGGGAGCACCAATAATTTTTATGTCTAGAGAAATTAGTATGTGCCACCCTAACATACAGCTGGTGGCAGCCGATAGTGCTAGGTAACTTTCAGTGTCTGCAAGGGAGAAGCATATAAGAAAGGAATGCTTATTTAAAATGTTCACATAAGTGACTGGCTTCTCTACATAATACTGGGATTGTTGGTTAATATAACATCCTTCAGAATGAAATTATTATACAGACTGTTGAAACTGGCAGGTCACAAATAGTGAGATGTAAAGACATTCTCCACCCCATAATCAAATGAAGCATATCTTTTACAAGGCTAGTTAAAAACCCTATTTATTACCAAATGTAAAATATAAACAAACAGGGAGCCTAGGATGATTAGATAATGATTTGTTAGATTCTTTAGTAGATGCCACTGACTCTATTCCATATTAATGTGAAGAATAGACAAAGAACAAAAACGAAACCTAACAATCTTTGTAAATGATAGAAAAAAATAGGGACTTCTGTGATCCATTTGCTATGCCACAAATAATCTCCACAATTTTGTTCTATGTAAATCCACCTCTCTCTTATCCATTCATCTGAAGTTCTCTCTCTTTGTTATGGCTAATTTAGGACCTGTCTACACCATTTAAAACATTTAAAGCATGATGGGCTTCCTATGTGGACAAAAATAAAGCCATGTCACAATCTTAGAGAACTGCATTTTAATACTGGAAGATTCCTAGCCCAAAACCCAATTCCCTAACATGGCTTCGAGTACTTCATGACTATCCTGCCCCTGTACTTACAGGTGAGAATCAGCCATGAAACATGAGTCAGAAACATGTTACAACACAATCTATGAATATGGTTATTTTTGCAGAGTAATAGAGTACACAGAGCATTAGGCTTTAAGCTCATTCTGGGGTAGGTATCTATCTTTTGTCTGTAAAACACCTTGCAAGCATAACTGTGGCACACTATAAATAAATAATAATTTTGAAGTAGCATTCAATTCTGGCAGTTGATTGCTTATTAAATCAACCCTCTGACAAATCTCCTGTGTCCAGAGTTTATTTAATGTGTTCCTCAGGGATAGGGAATACTTTTTCTCAGGTATCTGTATCAGATATTGTTGACATGATACAGGATTTGCGGCCAACAACACATGCTTCAAATCCAATTCTACTTAGCTGCTACGGGGAATGTTTGCCAGCGATGGCTGATAATTCAGGTTATAATGAATCTGGAAATGGTCCATCAAATTTTAAACAAGACTTAATTTATTTGTTGAAGAAACCTTCCAGGAAAAATGATGTATCTAATATTCATCCAGCTTCTAATTTATGCTTTTTAATCAAGAGGTAACTTTTCCAATTACATATATTTAATTGCGCACACAGCTTGCTCAACTTGATTTGCTTGAAAATTTAAATCCATTTTCAGAATGCATCAGAGAAACTGAACTGTGAAAACGTATACAATAGTTCTGTTAACTGCATCTGATTCAGGTTTCTTTCACATTTGATTACATCAGCCTTCACAACATCTGACACTGATGTACATAGTGTTTTTTTGTTTTGTTTAAACACAAACTTTTTTTTTTTTACTATGTATACTGCACTGTGTGTTCCTTTTCCACTTCTATTTCCATCCTCCAAGATAATTCAACAGTCAGGCTCATATTTGTTTCAGATCAATTTCACTTATAAGGTCTCCTAAAACTAGAAAAACACTGAAATGTTTGGGTTGCAAACACGGGATTTAACGAGTCCCTTCAACAAATAAACAATTTCCATTACATATTTTAATAACCATGAAACAACTTCTTTCTATGCTGCACCAAAGATGTGGTCCATTAATGGAAAGACCATTACGATAAACAGAGTCTTGTAAGGTACATGCCAATGTGTAGCTCAAAATGTAACCATCAACATTTAGGGCTACATGATTGCTATCTCTGACATGGCCATGCAGGGTGTAAGAAAGACAGCTGCTCTAGGTCCCTCCAGAACAAGTGAGAGGAGAGGGGGCAAAGCCACGACCGCTCTCCCCAACAGAGGCAAACAGAGGTCGATGGCCATGCACCTTTTTCAGGGCTGCAGTTATTTACCCTACGACCATCACCATAGACGGAGGGGAGCCACAATTCCCATGTACTCTAGGCTGACCCTAAAGGATCACTCTAGCCCATAGGAAGGTAATTACTTTTTCCTTTACATTTTTATATCTTCTATGTTTGCACCAATGACCTTCACATTGGGCATACCTAGGTAGTTGTTAGCCAGTGAGGTTAAGGGCCTCAAAGTGAGCATCTCCTCCAGCCTGACACTAGCTGCCAGGAAATCTTCTCCCAATCAGCCAGAATGGAGTAAGTATTGTAGCTTTTGAAGACAACTGAATAGAACAGATTTTTTTTCATGATAATTGTTTAATTATACGATTTCATAGAGGCACATTATTGGGGTGGGGTGAAAAAATATCTATTTAATAATAATGTAATAATATTTTAAATTGAAGTCTATCAATTTAGAACTGTATTCTGAATGCAATGGAGCAGTGGTGAGGATTAATTCCACAGGAGCTTTCATGGACTTTTCTTGTTTAATCCCATTTCTATTGGCTGGCTGCCTGCCTGTCCAGGAGACATCTGTAGTAATGCCATACAAATAAACTGCTATTCATAGTTTGCCAATAGCTATGACACAGTTACACACATTAGAGCACTGGGACTTGAATATCAAATTGACATTCCCATCAATTCCACAGATTCAAACAAATCAGGATCTACCATCTGTCCTAAATCTTTCACAAAAGCTTTAAAACCACAAAATGCAGGAAGGAGTTCCACAGAGACTGTTTTATATTTTCAACCTGTTAAAATATTAAATTATATTCTTCTATACCAGTTAAGATTTCAACGCCCATACTGAAAAACAGTTCCTTTCGGTAAGTTATTCAAGTATGGTGACACTTTTTAAAAACCCAAAAAGTTACAGTCTGAACAATCATTCTTTGTAAATTTTCAATAAAAAACTCCCAGCTAATTATTTTGACAACTGTGACTAAACTATCAAAGGTTAAAGAAAACGTCCACTGGATTACAGATGAATAAAAGCATGGAAACAAGTTAAATTCATTATATTCATCTTCAAAGGTAATTCTTTTACATAAATTGAACATAAATCCTTCAGCATTATAAAAGGGGAAGTGCTCACACCTCTACTACAAAACAAACTGTATGAAACATTAACCTACTGAAAGCTACTTCTGAGAATTTAGGATAATTGACTAAAAATAACTGCGCTACTTCCTCTTTATATAATTTACCAGTAGAACCACAGGTGTATATATACCTAACCTCACTCATGTGTACTCCTTCCTGTAACTAGCCTTTTGAAACTGAAATAGTTGTTGAAGGAACAATAGAAGGGAAAGAAATGTAGAAGAAAGCCTACAGACAAGCAAACTTAAAAGCAGCTCTCCCTATTCTTTTATTATTATTATTTATTTATTATTTTAAGGTCTGGAATGGTAGCATCCTAACAAAAACATCCACTTTTCTCACTAAAATATAGTTTCCATTCCAGTAGTCTGCTGCTGAAAAACATATATACGCTTGCTGCTAATGCAAACACTTCACTCATACAAAAACCAGCCACACCGCCTCAATATAGTCTAGTCTTATCAGTGAATTTATTTTAACACACAGAGAAACAAACCACAGGTTAATGTTAAATAGCCAAATAGTAATGAACTGCCAAAACTGCATATGCTGTCTGCAGATTGTTTTCAGAATGCATTATCATGAGTAGCCTGTATGGGTCAAGAGTTCTAAAATAGAACAAGACAGTATATAAAAAGGTAGGTTAGAGCTTCTGAACTCAAATATCTTAACACACATAATTAGCATTTTGTTTTAGTAATGTGGATATCTGACATATCAAAATAATATTTGCTGCTACATCAGCTTCCATGGTTCTAGCCCTTATGCAGGAGTTCTATGACATCTCCTAATTTGGTGCATATCAGGCTTGACCAAGAGGCAGAAAGAAAACAAGAACAGTAGAGCAGCAAAGGAGCTGGGGCTATAAATAAAGATCAATGCAAAAATAATCTGCCCATTCACTGCTCCTGAAGCTTCTGTTTTCATGGCAGTATCTAGTATCATATCTGCTATGCTGGCTATATTTTAGCTCATATAACTATACCCTGGCCTGCAAAAAACTAAAAGGTAGCACTTTGGGGAGGAAATCAGTAGCATCACTCATGGACTTACAAACAACAATTTAAGGCTTTCACATCTATGACTTTCTGTGGACAGTCATCAGCTTGCAGAAATCCTGTGCTTCATGGGTGTTCTTATAAAAAAAATAAAGATAAGTAAATGATTTGTTTTTGAAAGGGTATTGAGAGCTACTTTAGTCTACTACAATTCAGCAATTTATTTATAGTTCTTCAAACCATTCCTCAAATACTTTTTTTTTTTTAAAGTCAAAAATTCAGCTCTTAAACTGCACTTTGCTCTCTTTTATTGTTCCCACACCGTCATAGATTCCAAGGCCAGAAAGGACCACTGTGATCATCTAAGTCTGACCTCGGGTATAACACAGGCCATAGAACTGCCCCAAAATAATTCCTGGAGCATATTTCTTAGAAAAACTTGATTTTTCTAAGAAAACCAATCTTGATTTAAAAATTTTCCATGATGGAGAATCCACCATGACTCTGGGTCAATTGTTCCAATGGTTAATTACTGTCGCTGTTAAAAATCTATGCCTTATTTCCAGTCTGAATTTGTCTAGCTTCAACTTCCAACCACTGGATCATGTTATACCTTTCTCTTATAGACTGAAGAGCCTAATGCTAAATATTTGTTCTCCTTATAGGCACTTATAGACTGTGATCAAGTCACCTGTTAATCTTCTCTTTGTTAAGCAAAATAGAATGAGTTATTTAAGTCTATCACTATAAGGCATGTTTTCTAATCCTTTAATCATTCTCAGGGGTCTTCTCCAAATGCTCTCCAATTTATCAACATCTTTCTTGAATTGTGGGCACAAGAACTGAACACATTATTTAAGCAATGGCTGCACCAGTGCCAAATATCAAGGAAACATAACCTCTTTACTCTTACTCTAGACTCCCCAGTTTATGCACCCCAGGACTGCATTAGCCCTTTTGGCCACAGCATCACACTGGGAGCTCATGTTAATCTAATTATCCACTTTGACACCACCACCACCCCGAATCTTTTTCATAGAATATCAGGGCTGGAGGGGACCTCAGGAGGTCATCCAATCCAACCCCCTGCTCAAAGCAGGACCAATCCCCAACTAAATCATCCCAGCCAGGGCTTTGACCTTAAAAATCTCTAAGGAAGGAGATTCCATCACCTCCCTAGGTAACCCATTCCAGTGCTTCACCACCCTCCTAGTGAAAAAGTTTTTCCTAATATCCAACCTAAACCTCCCCCACTGCAACTTGAGACCATTGCTCCTTGTTCTGTCATCTGCTACCACTGAGAACAGTCTAGATCCATCCTCTTTGGAACCTCTTTTCAGATAGTGGAAAGCAGCTATCAAATCCCCCCTCATTCTTCTCTTCTGCAGACTAGATAATCCCAGTTCCCTCAGCCTCTCCTCATAAATCATGTGCTCCAGCCCCCTAATCATTTTTGTTGCCCTCCGCTGGACTCTTTCCATATTTTCCACATCCTTCTTGTAGTGTGGGGCCCAAAACTGGACACAGTACTCCAGATGAGGCCTCACTAATGCTGAATAGAGGGGAATGATCACGTCCTTCAATCTGCTGGCAATGCTCCTACTTATACAGCCCCAAATGCCATTAGCTTTCTTGGCAACAAGGGAACACTGTTGACTCATATCCAGCTTCTCGTCCACTGTAACTCCTAGGACCTTTTCTGCAGAACTGCTGCCTAGCCACTCAGTCCCTAGTCTGTAGCAGTGCATGGGATTCTTCCGTCCTAAGTGCAGGACTCTGCACTTGTCCTTGTTGAACCTCATCAGATTTCTTTTGGCCCAATCCTCTAATTTGTCTAGGTCCCTCTGTATCCTATCCCTACCCTCCAGCATATCTATCACTCCTCCCAGTTTAGTGTCATCTGCAAACTTGCTGATCCTCCAGATCATTAATGAAGATATTGAACAAAACTGGCCCCAGGACCGACCCTTGGGGCACTCTGCTTGATACCGGCTGCCAACTAGACATGGAGCCATTGATCACTACCCGTTGAGCCCGATAATCTAGCCAGCTTTCTATCCACCTTATAGTTCATTCAGCCAGCCCATACTACTTTAACTTGCTGGCAAGAAGACTGCTTCAGAGGATAAAGTCTCCATCCCATAAGTACTATGTACATGTACTTCATTCCTACATGTATACATTTACATTTAACTTTATTGAAACGCATATGGTTTGCTTGCACCCAGTTTACCATGCAAGCCAGATTGCTATGAATCAGTGACCTGTCTTCTTCCTCATTTGCCACTACCCCAATGTTTGTGTCATCTGCAAATCAGTGATGATTTTATGTTTTTTGCAGGCCATTGATCAAAATATTAAACAACATTGGGGCAAGAAGTGGCCCCTGTCAGATCCTATTGGAAACATACCTGCTCAATGATGATTCCCCATTTACAGTTACATTTTAGACCTATCAGTTGGCCAAGATAAGCTTAATACAGAATACAAAAGAACACACTATCACAAATAATTGCAGCAGAAAGTTCCTGCTCATGACTAACAAACCATACTTTGTGTTTGGGAGACTGCATCGTCTCATGTGGCTTCAACAATTATCTTAAACTGGTGACTCACAATCGTACCTTTCTACTCCCTCAGTCCGATTTTGCATCTCAGCCTTGCTCTGTGACACTTCCTCCTGCTGTCTGTCTTTCTCTCAATTTAAATTTAGCACAGCCAAAACTGAGCTCTTTCACTTTCCACTCCCAATCATTCCCCGGACTCTCAACACACAAACCTTAATATGAAGTTGAAGTTTATCTTGGGCATTTGAGTGTTTGTGACGAAAGGAACGCATGAATTACGAATGGTTATATGTTGGAATTGAGAGGGAGGTTACTGTGGAGCTGAAAAGTCTTTGAATGTTCTAATTGCAATAATTGAGTGATAAAGCATGAATGCTGAAGTTGGTCTGGATATTAATGTAGACTTAACTAGTGATTTCCTTGATTTTTAGTTACTGTGTTGATAGAAAATGTATTTGAGCAACCTGAACTCTTTAACAACAGAGTGGTGTGTTCGGTGATATATATTTATTAAAAACTCCTCTGACGGGATTTAATCTTATTTTCTGCCTAAATGAGTGATTATGATACTAATTAAATTTTAACATACAATAGTAAATATTAATTCTAACAGTTCAATACAATTTCAGTTAAAGCATACTAGTCTCTCATCATGAAGTCCAGAAAAAGAACAAGGATTCCAAGATTACAACTGTCCGTGGCAGGGGCGGCGGGGGTCAGTCCAACACTGAACAAATGAAAGAACAAATCCAACTTAGCTTCAGATTCCACTTTTAAAATAAAACTGTCATTTTCTGGACTTATACAAATTGTTTCCCGAAAAACTATGATGAACTAGGGCATGGACACTTTAGAGCAGCAGATACTCTTCCAGAAGCAATGTCAGAAAGCATTTTTGTGGTCACTAAGCAATGCACTTCATTAGAAACAAAAGATACTGGAGTATCTGTGCACCCAACCACCTACATGTATGAATACTCAAATAACATATCATCCGCACATTTTTAAAACTGATATCTCAATCAATACACAGATAAATACTGTTTCCCTCACCATCCACATGTCGTTTATTATTTTGGGAGGTCCTCCAAAGTGTAATCTCATCCTCTCCTTCTACCAGAGAAAGGACTCCAAAATAATTTGTTGGTTCTAAAATTTAAGCAACAGATGTAATAGCAGAGCTGAAAAGTATGTGGAGTTCTTTTTCTTAAGATGAGGGGAGGGGGAAGATAAAGAATTTCCATGTAATTTTAAAGGTATTTTATCAAATACCAAGGGCAGAAAAAACTGCTATACATCATTAGACTGCTAAGATTCCAGGTTTTTAAATGCTGTACAATATTATGCCAGTGGTTCATGAATTAGGGTACCCTAAATTGTTCACATCTTTCACAGTAGGCAAAAACACAAACCATTTACTATGTAGATCAGAATGCTTTCAGTACCCCAGCATCCAAGACCAGTCTGCCCCGAAGACAACTCTACCAGTAAAGGACATTCTTTTTTGTATTAAAAAAAATGCACATGCCACAATAGAAATAATGAAAAGAAAACCAGAATCCACTTTGAATAAACTGCCTTCCCCCTCCAGGAAAAGCAATATGAAACCAATTTAAGCAGGGATGGTGAGTAGGCAACAAAAACAAAAATAATCCCACCAAGGAAAAGACCCCGATGAGCCCTCTCTGTCTGAAAGGTGAAGAGACTTTGAAGTTTCTGATTACTTTTAGAACATGCCTGCAGTAGTGACAAAAACTCCCTAAAGTCTGGAGTGCCCTTATGGCATTTGTGGAGAGTGGGGGAAGGAGGAGAAGGCAAAAAATAATTTCAACATGAAGAAGTAAAGGAGTGAAGAGTTTTAGTTCCTCCAAGAAAGGACATGTCTCAGACCCAAGTTCAAGGATTCACTTAATATGTTAAAACAGACAACTTAAACCCATGAAGTCAGATTCTCTGCTGGTGTAAGTTGGTGTAGCTCCACTAACTTCAAGGGAGCCATACCATCATACACTAGCAAAGAATTTGGTTCAGGTTCTTCAAAGAGGTAAGCAATACAACTTACTTTATTTGGCTATATGTAATGGACAAACCTTGCCCTCAGTTCAGAAAAGCTGAACCTTATAGCAGTATTTTAAAAATGTGATTACAGTCCAAGGATGGAATTTACCTAAGTCTTGTAAGAAACAAACCTCTCACATCCCAAGACACAAAACACAAAGGACTGTCTCAAGCTCTAGTGAGTTATCAATGGTCATCCCTAATTCATAAATTCATAATGCACATGCACACCTGTGCATACACTCTGTGAATATACTCATTCATATATAATTCAACACTGAACTAAGTGAACACAATCGCAGACAAGAAATGCTGAAATGAGCGTATACTTACAGGACTCAAAACACAATGTTTTCTGTCATGCGTTAATGTATTTGTTCCATTAATGGTAAATAACATAAATCACTACAATTACAGAAAAACGATCTGTACCTTTGTGCAAGGCTGTGTTGATATTAACAATGTGAAGGTCACTTTGTGACCTTTACACTAATAACTGTGTATCAGAAATCTGTAGTGTGTTTGTACCATATTACCACCTCTCACTCTGTTCAAAAACACAGGTGCAGATCTTTCAATGTAGACACTTCAAATTTCAAATTATGTGAGCATGTGGGATTAATAAAAGTTTTAGTTGCTGAACAGTCGCATCGGCATTACTAGGATCCTAACTCCTGCCAAGCCTAACACAGGCTTTTTTCTTATGCCAAATGAAGAGTTTATGCCACAAGAAGAGTCATTATTATAGCTGATGATAAACTTTTTAGAATCTGGCTGGTGTAGTGATCATCACATTATGAAAGGGGAAGGGTAGATGTGAAAGTCAGCTGCACTGGAGAGGTTTTGTCTCAGCAAGTCTGCAGGAAATGTTGACCACTTTAGTTGTAATTTTATAGTCCATGCATGCCAAGCAAAGGAAGAGAAATAAGAATTTTTCAGCATTACAAAATGTCAGAAGAACCATGGAAATATAAGCAAACATTAATTGAAGGCACACTTGTGTTTACGTACTTCCTCACAGATATAAAATAGAACAGTGGGATACAAAAAGCTGAAAGACATCAGAATTGCATACTGGCCACAACTTATCTCAAAGTGGAAATACTGCAATTTGTCAAGTTTCGGTGTCAAGCTAAGAAAGCAGAAGTGTGACTAGATTCATAACCAACCCATAAGCAAAAATAAATTGTGGTCTAGACCGACCTGTCAGAAAATTAAAATCCATTTAAAAAAATAAACCTATTTTAGTCAACCTGTGGAACTCATTGCCAAGGGATGTTTTGAAGGTCAAAACTATAATAGGGTTCAAAAAAGAACTAGGTAAGTTTATGTAGGATAGGTCCATCAATGGTTATTAGCCAAGATGGTTAGGGGCACAGCCCCATGCTCTGGGTGGCGCTAGTTTCTAACTGCCAGAAGCTGGGAGTGGACGAAAAGCAGCGGATCACTCAATGATTGCCTATTCTGTTCATTCCCTCTGAAGCACCTGGCACTGGCTACCCTCGGAAGACAGGATACTGAGCTAGATGGACCCACTGGTCTGACCCAATATGCCCATTCTTATGTTGTTCAAGATTAATTTTTTTAAGAATATATTTTAATGGCAAATCAAAACACTCCACACAATGTAGTGGGTGGATATCTAAAATTTTCAGGATTTATAAACCTTGTAATTTTTAAAACTTAAAGATGCAGCTAATATACCAAGGGTGGCCAAACTGCGCCTCTTTTACACTTAAAGTGTGGCTCACGGAACCCCCACTCTCTGCCGACCAGAGTGTGGGGGGAAGCTTGGGGCTTCTGTCCTGTGGGAGGCAACTGCTGGGGCTTCAGGCCCACAGCAAGGTGGTGGGGCTTTGGGCTGAAGCCCTACCAGGAGCGCCTGCTGAGGCTTGGAGCTTCATCCCTATAGCAGGAGGATGGGACTAGGGGCTTCTGCCCTGCAGGAAGGGGGTGGGGGGTGTCTCAATTGAGGTTACATTTCAGGAAACCTTTTTTCCTTCAAATTCCTCAAGACACTGGAGTATTACAGCAATACACTTTCATGCTTATTCCAAAAAAGCAACACTCAGGTGCCACACATTTCTCTTAGTACAGTGAGGAACAATTCGCAATCCTCAGGTGGGTAAGTAAAACTAGCTAGAGTTATCCTGAAGGTGCTAGAGATTAGCCTGAAGGTGCTAGAGATAACTCTATCCTGACTCTTCCCTGCATATTTATACCTGCCCCTGGACATTTCCACTGCATGCATCTGAAGAAGTGGGTACTCACCCATGAAAGCTTATGCTCCAATACGTCTGTTAGTCTGTAAGGTGCCACAGGACTCTTTGTCGCTTCTACAGATCCAGACTAACAGGGCTACCCCTCTGATACTTTTCTGAAACAGTTTCACAAGTTACCATGTCTTCAAGTTCTCAAAAATGTAATTAGCTCTCAAACAGAAAGGCATAAAACAATAAATCTTATTAGCTCAATTACCCTCCCCCACTTTCCCTCCCAACATATTTCCCCAAGTCACTGGAACCATTAGCTTTAATTATGACTAGTGTGCTGAATGCCAAATCAAAATAGTGTACATATATTAAATGTGAGCTCGTAGAGTCAATTTTTGTTTTTCAGCTCTGGACAAGTCAATTTCGCACATTCTCTCCACTTCCTTTTGGCAGGACATTGATCATTTTTCTAGATGAACAACTGTGCTCTAGTACCAATCTTGCTAACAGAATGTTGGGAATCATAAAAAATGGGATAGATATGGTGATGGAATCTCCATCCTTAGAGACTGGGACTTTTCAGCTTGGAAAAGAGACAACCAAGGGGGGATATGATTGAGATCTATAAAATCATGACTGGTGTGGAGAAAGTAAATAAGGAAGTGTTATTTACTCCTTTGCATAACACAAGAACTAGAGGTCACCAAATGAAATTAATAGGCAGCAAACAAAAGGAAATATTTCTTCACGCAATGCACAGTCAACCTGTGGAACTCTTTGCCAGAGGATGTTGTGAAGGCCAAGACTTACAATAGGATTCAAAAAAGAACTAGATAAATTAATGGAGGATAGGCCCATCAATGGCTATTAGCCAAGATGAACAGAGATGGTGTCCCTAGCCTCTGTACCACTTGTTGCGAGGTGACCCTTCATCCATTTGATTGCATGTCTATAGTCGTAATGTATTAGATAAAAGTATACAACTTTTTAAAATGTAAGCTTCATTTGAGCTTTCTTGTTCTTTCCACTGTTTATCATCTTTGGTTCACCTTTAAGTCAGAAAAACATTTATATTACAGTGCGTGTGTAAGAGATTGAATAGCCTAGTAGCAAAGACAGTGGGTCTTAGTATCTTAATGCATGAAGCAGGCTGCTCAAAATGAGCCCAATCCTGGAAGACGTAGAAGGCGCTCAGATTTTCCAGGATCAGGCCCAAAATCAAATAAATATCTGTTCAACAGGAAAGTTGACTGTCCATGTACTCATCGCTTTTCTATGCCAGAACTATGCATTTTACCACCAGCTCTTTTGAGCAAGGACACTTTAAAAACATCAAAACTGACTATAATTTTTTACTATATACTATGCCTTGAAAGACCTGCAAGTCCATCCTAAAAACCATACATATTAAATTGACAACTATTATGCAAGTGCACTTAAACAGACCCTATTCTCAAGACTTCTAGCAACTCTACTGTCAGATGGATGTATATCTGATAATGTTACTTGACATCAACTTGTTGTAAGCAATAAATAGATAAATAAAAATTCTTTGCTTAAATATTTTTAGCAACCTTAGAGAGAGGAATTCAACTATCCACAACATTTCAGTATTTATTTTTTAAACTAAATCTTATCAATGTACAAAATAGATTAGAGGCGCTAACAAGGTAGGTTTACAGTGCTTCAGCCTAATCAGGTATAAGCTGTTCTATCTGTTATTGCTCTATGTTATTCTCATAATGAAAAAATAATAATTAAAATAGTTAAAAATAAAAGAACAAATATAAAAACAGTCTTACACAAGATGGCCAACGGAGGAGGAAAAAAGAAATCTGAAGTTTCCACCAAAATCTAAATAAACTACTCTACATTTTGCCTAGGAGGACACTTCAATTCTTGTTGCCTCAATTGAGATACACTGAATAATTCCATTGAGAACCAGGTTTCCACACATCCTAAACAATTTCTAGAACTTTAATAAATACATGGCCTAAACAGAGTGTTCTACTAACAATTCCAGAATATGACATTTTTAAATAAGGTTAAAATCATTGGTAATTTCAAGAATTTGGGTGCCAGAGAGAGAGAGAAGGCTTCAAAATGTTTTAAAAGTTAACTATGCCTTAAAAAAAATAGATTTTAAAATGAAAACTTAGTCTATGTAATATTTCTTTTGGACCTCCAATTATCTAATTTTAAAGAGAGAATAAAAGATATGCCCTTATCTTCCCCCACATTTTAATTTGTAGTTATATCAAATAATGTTAAAACCTCTTGCAGTCTTATAAAAATTGCTAAACCCTCCTTTCAAGCATCCCATCCACAATTAACATCCTCAAATAAGGACAACATAATCAACACACAAAAGTCGCCTCAACAATCAGAAAATGCTCTACTACTAACATAATTTTTTAACACAGAATTACACAGGAGAAGCCTAAAGCCACACAAAAATATTAATAGATTCATAGATTCTAGGGCTGGAAGGGACTTCGAGAGGTCATCGAGTCCAGCCCCCTGCCCTCATGGCAGGACCAAATACTGTCTAGACCATCCCTGATAGACATTTATCTAACCTACTCTTAAATATCTCCAGAGATCGAGATTCCACAACCTCCCTGGGCAGTTTATTCCAGTGTTTAACCACCCGGACAGTTAGGAACTTTTTCCTAATGTCCAACCTAAACCTCCCTTGCTGCAGTTTAAACCCATTGCTTCTTGTTCTATCCTTAGAGGCTAAGATGAACAAGTTTTCTCCCTCCTCCTCATGACACCCTTTTAGATACCTGAAGACCGCTACCATGTCCCCTCTCAGTCTTCTCTTTTCCAAACTAAACAAACCCCATTCCTTCAGCCTTCCTTCATAGGTCATGTTCTCTAGACCCGTAATCATTCTTGTTGCTCTTCTCTGGACCCTCTCCAATTTCTCCATCTTTCTTGAAATGCGGTGCCCAGAACTGGACACAATACTCCAGTTGAGGCCTAACCAGCGCAGAATAGAGCAGAAGAATGACTTCTCGTGTCTTGCTCAC
This sequence comes from Macrochelys suwanniensis, assembly GCA_033296515.1. NCBI lineage: Eukaryota > Metazoa > Chordata > Testudines > Chelydridae > Macrochelys > Macrochelys suwanniensis. The sequence continues at coordinate 49,490,199 of CM065780.1, forward strand.
AACACACCTGTTAATGCAGTCCAGAATCAAGTTTGCTTTTTTTTTGCAACAGCATCACACTGTTGACTCATATTTAGCTTGTGGTCCACTATAACCCCTAGATCCCTTTCTGCCGTACTCCTTCCTAGACAGTCTCCTCCCATTCTGGATGTGTGAAATTGATTGTTCCTACCTAAGTGGAGCACTTTGCATTTGTCCTTATTAAACTGCATCCTGTTTACCTCTGACCATTTCTCCAGTTTGTCCAGATCATTTTGAATTATGACCCTATCCTCCAAAGCAGTTGCAATCCCTCCCAGTTTGGTATCATCTGCAAACTTAATGAGCGTACTTTCTATGCCAATATCCAAGTCGTTGATGAAGATATTGAACAGAGCCGGTCCCAAAACAGACCCTTGCGGAACCCCACTCGTTATACCTTTCCAGCAGGATTGGGAACCATTAATAACTACTCTCTGAGTACGGTTATCCAGCCAGTTGTGCACCCACCTTATAGTAGCCCCATCTAAGTTGTATTTCCCTAGTTTATTGATAAGAATATCATGCGAGACCGTATCAAATGCCTTACTAAAGTCTAGGTATACCACATCCACCGCTTCTCCCTTATCCACAAGACTCGTTATCCTATCAAAGAAAGCTATCAGATTGGTTTCACATGATTTGTTCTTTACAAATCCATGCTGGTTATTCCCTATCACCTTACCACCTTCCAAGTGTTTGCAGATGATTTCCTTAATTACTTGCTCCATTAGTTTCCCTGGCACAGAAGTTAAACTAACTGGTCTGTAGTTTCCTGGGTTGTTTTTATTTCCCTTTTTATAGAAGGGCACTATATTTGCCCTTTTCCAGTCTTCTGGAATCTCTCCTGTCTCCCACGATTTACCAAAGATAATAGCTAGAGGCTCAGATACCTCCTCTATTAGCTCCCTGAGTATTCTAGGATGCATTTCATCAGGTCCTGGTGACTTGCAGGCATCTAACTTATCTAAGTGATTTTTAACTTGTTCTTTTTTTATTTTATCTTCTAAACCTTCCCCCTTCCCATTAGCATTCACTATGTTAGTCATTCCTTCAGATTTCTCGGTGAAGACCGAAACAAAGAAGTCATTAAGCATCTCTGCCATTTCCAAGTTTCCTGTTACTGTTTCTCCCTCCTCACTGAGTAGTGGGCCTACCCTGTCCTTGGTCTTCCTCTTGCTTCTAATGTATTGATAAAAAGTTTTCGTGTTTCCCTTTATTCCTGTAGCTAGTTTGAGCTCATTTTGTGCCTTTGCCTTTCTAATCTTGCCCCTGCATTCCCGTGTTGTTTGCCTATATTCATCCTTTGTAATTTGTCCTAGTTTCCATTTTTTATATGACTCCTTTTTATTTTTTAGACCTTGCAAGATCTCGTGGTTAAGAGATCCATTGAAAATGCATAACATAACACCTGAAAATCGAAGATAGCTTTGAAGTGCTGTGTCCTCTTAGGGTGACCAGATGTCCCGATTTTATAGGGACAATCCCGATTTTTGGGTCTTTTTATTATTAAAATAAAAAATAAAAAAAATAAAATAAATGGAGATATGCCAATCTCCTAGAACTGGAAGGACCTTGAAAGGTCATCAAGTCCAGTCCCCTGCCTTCACTAGCAGGACCAAGTATTGTCCCCTGACAGATTTTTGCCCCAGATCCCTAAATGGCCCCCTGCAGGATTGAACTCACACAACCCTGGGTTTAGTAGGCCAATGCTCAAACCACTAAGCTATCCCTCCCCCCAGCCAATATATTGGCTCCTATTACGCCCCACCCCCTGTCCCAATTTTTCACACTTGCTGCCTGGTCACCCTACCTTTTATATCTCCCTTCCCAGCTTCCTGGACTTCTGGACACAGCTCAGGCAGGAACTCTACTTTAACGTGTTGGTTCCAATACAAGTAATAAACATTATTGGTCACCTTATGATCTCGGCTGCCTGCCTTTTAATTCCTGCTTCTGTCTAACATACAGCACATTTTTATTTGGCTTGGCAGAGAAAGCCAGCATGTCTATCGCCTTCTGATCAAAAGTCCAAAACAAAAGATTAGCAATTGGGCCTAGGGAAAAAAAAGTTTATGTGGAAATCTATATACTGGTGCTTAGCAGTCATAGTAAGTGGATATGGCAAATTAGGAAAAATTAGGACATGACATATAGCAGCCATAATTAAACTTTAGTAACAGTGAGACTAAACTGCAGGAATAATTAATCCATGCTTACTTTTGATGGTTAGAGTTTAAGTTGTGCTTCCATCTTATTCAACCAGTAATATTCCTGAACTGCAACCGGATCAAATTTTAATGAACACAATACATTAATATTTCTACAGTGAATATACGCTTGAAAAATTCTGGCTGCACCAGCCAATTCTTTTCCTGCTGTAAGTCTCACGACTTTATCTTAGTCCCTTACACATTTAAATTAAATTAAATTAATTATTTCTGTTTTCCACTACAGTTTTTCTTGTCATTTTTAGGAACAATGCAGATGATGTGTGCATTCTATGTTGTAATATTAACCAGCTAAGTAAATTTACACCAATTTACTACAGAGAAGCAACAAGAGATGGAAAAACAAATAGATCTGCTTATGTGTTTGTTTACTGAAAGAAGTGTTTCTGTGTATGTACTGATTTGTTAAACTTTCTTTCTAGATGTTTTATGTTTTTTGCACAAAAATAAATAATATATAAATAAATAATAGTTTCAAAAATAAAAAAGAAGAGTTACATACTGCGCTTAGAGTATGATAAATATATTTTCAATTTATAGAGAAAGTCTGCTTTAGAGCATCAGCACTGGACTTTACACATTTTATAGAAAGGCTAGAAAACAGGAAAATTTTAGGGATGATGGTCTTACACACACCCCATCTTCAAAACTACAACGTTCATATTTTAGCAATATTCATTGTTGTAACAGGCCCTTAACTGCTTATAGAAATAAATCAAACTATGTGCAACATAATATGGTTGAAAAATATACCTTAGTAGCATGAGATGAAATTATGCCTGAACACCTTGAATGGGTGTCTCATTTATTTTCTCCTCAGTCGATCTGTACAATATATACATCTAAAGAGAGCAGCTAAAATGACAGGTTATCCACTTCGCAAAGGGCTATGGTTCAAAACAAAAACAACTAAATCACATAGTGCTGTAAATAAAACATCTCTATGCAGTTTAGATAAATGAGTGACACAGGTGCAAGCAAAGGCACCACTCACTCCTTTTACTCACACAGATCGAAAGGCTGACTAATGCCAGGTAACCAGCCATCTCCCACTGCTGTTCAGTGTCTCATTTCCAAGTTTTGACTACTGGTTTGGCGATAAATTGCAGAGCTACTGACAAGCAGCAACAGCAGCAGCCACTGCCGCCCACTCATGCCTGTACTAGTCTGCAGGCTGGTTAACTACAGCCTATTCAATCCTCCTGTATGCTCTTATCAGGCGAAGAGACATGGCTTCCAAAATAACACAGAATGGTCATATGACCGTTCAGACCACCCAGATGTGTGTACACATGTACAAGACAGACATGCATTCCAAAAAACAAGGGGGCAGGCCTTACTCTCAATACAGCTTTACACAATAAAAATCCCATTGTCCTTCAATTACTGCCACACTGACCTTCTACACAGAGCCAAATAACCAGATTATGAACCATTAAAGTGATCCATCGGGGAAGACTACATGAATATTTCAATGTATTATCAGAACAACTTAAATCCTGGGAGTATACAGAACTTGATTATTATTCCTGAACAGAGAAGTATATTGTTAATCCACAAATGCAGAGAGAAGCAGTCTTTAAAATTTCTCCTCACTGATGCCCAAGGCCCTAAAGTAAAAGCAGAGCAATGAATTATTTCTTCTATTAAATTATTCCATTTAAATTGAATACAAAATCATTACTGAACTATTTGGGGAGTTTGCAAATACTTTATTTTCAATGTCTTGCAAATAGGCAGTTTTGAATGATCTAAGTATTACTCATATTTCAAAAGATGATTATCAAAAGATGATTGTGCTAGATTAACAGAATTGGCATATCTTTTACAAAACCAGTTAAGGTTGTAGCCCTAAGACAAGTACGTGTATCTCTAGCAGAAGAAACTGAGTTGAGATTGGAAAAGTGGTAGTTTTCAGCACCAAAAAGAGCATTGCAATATTAAAATACAGCAACAGTGGCTTATTGAGTCGGGTGGCAAACACTTAATACTCCGAACTACCCTCGCTATGGGAAGAATAGAATCAATCTTTAGGTTATTTCCATTTTCAGCATGGCAACAAATTGGTGAAGGAATGGGTAAGAGAATTCATTCCCAGCCAGGTCTCACTATATTCTGGCCACCTCCTCCTAGGAGAGCTTGCTATCCTCTGCCAAAAGAGCTTCATTCACTCTGAAACTAAATTAAAATAAGGGATGCTCTTCTTCAATCACTAAGCAGTATCAAGCACACACAGCTCTTTAAAATACCATAAATCAAATTATTTTTATCAGCATAGCATGTGCTAGAATTTAAAAAAAACAACAACAAACCCATAAAAACACACCCACTGTTTGAATACTAGGACAAAGGAGGCATACAATTCAGCGCATTTATTCAGAATTTCTCTGTAGGTATACTGAGCAGGCTTGGAAAATTTACTCAAACATCTACTAACCCAAAGGCTAAGCCTATCAGCTTAATACCTGTGACAAGAAAAATACCTGTGAGGTGAAGTCCCTGAAGGCCATGCCGCCTGCCAGTTATAGGAATAAAGTAATTGTACACTGCTTCTTCTGTACATGTATTTAATTGTAACATATTTCCAGTCAACCTTCTATTAAATTTTTTTCAATGTAACAATCTCCTTGTGCTGTTCTCATACATTCTTTCTATTCGTGGAAAACAGATCATAGTTTGTCTTCTCCTGCATTATTGTCAGTCTGTTTCCTCTTTACTTTCTCTCTCCCCACCCTACATTGTGCTTTCTATCTCCTCTATATTTTTAATTCCACCTTTCTTTTCAGCCTCAACACTCTCTCTCTCTCTCTCTCTCAATAGATGTACATACACAGACATACACACAAAATGTTAAAGGAACAAAGTAAAGCACATCTAAGTCAGGAAAATACCAGAATCAAAGATTGGTCTGTACAAGCTTAATTTGGCCCACTTACACATATGCACTGATAGTCTTTAAATATATGATCACATACTCTTTTCCCCACAGGACCCTAGTCTCATGCATTGCACTGAATGGATGATGCTCACCTAATGAGCAACTATTCAATATTTTGTTTTATCTGTGTTGTTCAGTGTATGGCCCCATGCCATATTTATTTACTGGACACAATTAAAACCCTGCTACAAAGAGCATTATTCATTTCCCCGTGGACTTTTCTATGGTGCTCACGTCTACAGTATCTGTAAATTTCACGAATATTAATGTATCTTCAAAAAAACCCAGTGAGGTGAGGGGGAGGTACTATCCCCATTTTACAGATGGGGAGCTGAGACACAGAGGTATTATTATAGGTCTAAAGTATACACTAATTTTGGGCACCCAATTTGAGAAACCAAAGATCTGTTTTTTCATAGAACTTTGCATTTTCTAGTATTTCATGTGTTCAAAGCACAGTTCCCACCAACTTCAGTTAGAGCTGTGAGTACTCAGCATTTCTACAAATCAGACCTCAGGGTTTCAACTCAGGCACCCAGAAAATGAAGAGCACATTTCGTGACCACTGTGAAAGGTATGGCTTAAGTGACTTGAACTCTGTGGCTCAGACAGGGGTAGAATCCAGTTCCCCAAACAGCATTCAACACCCCTAACCATGAGGCCATCCTTTCCCTTTCTGCAATCCCCTGCCTCATTCAATACACACTTTCCAATTTCTGTAACAAATGAAGATGGAGTCTTACAGAGCAGGTCTATCCTGTGCACTGAACGAGACGGGGGCCTGTAGAAAAAAATAGTATGGGACCATGTAATTTAGACAACCTTATGCACAATGGGGCCAAATTAAAGTTGCATGACAGACAACCTTAATTCTGGCATTTCCTAACTTTTGAGTGCTTTAATTTGCATCCTTAAGAATTTTCTTTTAACTAGCTACCAGCTCTACCCCACCCCACATGTACACCAGGCTACTCTTTTCTAATTCACCCCAACAATCTATTTCCTACACACACAAGCATGCTTATGTACACACGCCAACCAGAACCCACACTTACACACATCCCCTCATCCCAATCCACTGATAAGAATGATCTGAAAATCCTACTAGACACCTAATAGCCACAGAACTAAACTATTACCCAAGGACTGATAATGACGATAGGAAGCTCCTGGTTGTTCAAGGGCCACACCAAGCTGAGAAGCCAAATTTCCTCAGCTGGGATTCCTACCAGAGTACTGTCACTCTATGCATGATAAATGTGGCTTTTCCTTGTTTCCCCCAACCCCTTTTGGCTGCTGGGAGGGAAAAGGTTCATTCTTTCTCTGTCCCAGTCCTCTTGTCCCACTCAGAGTCTACTGGCTGCTGCAAAGGAGTGCTCACCACCAATATACACCTCCATCCAGTCTTCTTTTTGGGGTTTCTTTGCTTATGCATAACTCCCAGTTCCTCCCTCTGCTGCTGCTCACAGCTTCTATCAGCAGCAGCATGAAACTGACCCCAGTCTTGTGAGCTTCATTGCTGCCACTGGGTTATGGATTGCAACAGTAAAAAACAAAGAAGATTCTGGTCAGTTTTTCTTTGCTGCACATTAGGAAAACTATGAGCAGCAGGAGAGACACCAGAACTGTCAGCAGACACTTTACATTCAGGTAATACTGGGAACATTATATTTACACTTGTAAGGGCCAAAAACACTTTTTAATGAAAATTTAGATTCTGTGAAAGCTGATGGCATTTATCCGGAAGAGAAAAATTATTGCCACAGGCAAGTGGAATTTTCAAGCCCTAGGTATTAATGTATAAGTCTACTGCTAGTGCTGACTGTATGTACAAAGAAGTGTCTGACATGTAGTATACAAACATATGCACTAACCCCTTTCCCTCTATTCAAACATACAGATGCTATATTTCACAAATGCTCAACACAGCAATTGCAAAAATTAAAGATTTCCATGGGTCTTAATAATCACTTCTGCACTTGTGGGCAGAACAAAAAATTAGAATAAAATGAGTGAATTTTTTAATCATAAACATCCTAAGCTGTTCATCTTTGTGGCAGAATGCAGCTGACTTTATAGCTAACATTTCACTATGTGCACTGACAAATATTTGCTCACATAAGCTGATTAAATGTGATTCAGCCCAGATGTCTCAATGGCTTAAATAGTCTTTGTTAGGAGATGTTTACAAAATATCAAAAAGTAAATACACACACCATCATATCACAAGGTTTCTACACAATGTACGTATAGAGCTGTGAAAGAATGAGGCCATATTTTTCATATTGGTGTTTCTTTATCTAGCATACAGTGATAATTATAGCATATTACATGATTAAAACAATGTTGCATTGAGTGTTTTGCTCACAGAAAAGACAAATAGAAGATAAGAGTTCTAAACTGGACCAGTATGGGGAGCGGTTCATTGCAGCTCTGTTGTATTAATTTAGATGGAATAAAGGGCCCAAAGAGTTTAAGGTGTTAACATTATTTCATTAATAGTTAGTATTATATAGTGTTAAACCAGGTTTGGGGCTTGGTATACAGAGACTTTGGTTTGTTAGTTTCACGGAAAACATGCAAGAAACTTATGCCATGGTTTAGCAATTTATTAACTAAGATATGTAAAAGAAAAGGAGTTAAAAGTTATAATGCAGTTTAAAACAGACGCTGAATGATTATGCAAAGCAATCAATCAAAACCTATTAAAGTTTCTTTTAAAGAGAGGATATCAGTCAGAGTTCCTTATTGAGTTGGACAACCCTTTTTGGGGTTAAGAGGGTAGCTCAAACCTGATCTATACCCATTTTTTGTACTGATATAGTTACATCACTTAGGAGTGTAATTTTACCAAAAAAATTATCCTCGTACATCTCCTAGAACAGACCCAGTTATACGAGTATAAAGGTGTTCATACCAGTATAACTTATTTCCATACAGGAAGGGGAATAAGCTATACCAGAATACACACTTTTATACTGGTATAACTGTCCACACAGGGGGAGGAGTGTGTGCTGCACCGCTTATTTCAACTATACTGGTATAAAGTGGTACAACCTGTGTGTGTAGATAAGGCCTCCGTCTCCATACTCTCTTCAATCCTCAGTATCTCTGTTGATACCGCAAATACGTGAACCAATTAAGGCCAGTTGTGGTGGTAGCTTTTATTATATGAACACCTGTCTTCCAGCAATTAGTAATTAAGCAGTGTAATTGCCTTTACATGCCATTTATTGACACTATTTACCCTTGTTAATTTTCAAAATAATAATAAAAAAAAAGAGTACAACATTTAGCAGGCAATCCTGTATGCAAATCTCTGATTCAGGTTATGACACTAATAAGCTTCAATACAGAGACAACTCAATGCACAAAATATCTAAGTTCTCTCTCTTCCATAGACATAACACTCTACTCAACCTTCATCTCCAAAACCAGCAGGGACTTTCAAAACCCAGCCCTGCACCAAATGCTGATAGACCATAACTAAAGAAGGAGCTCTATTCTCAGTCGTCAGAGATAGGAACTCAGGAAACTGATCTAGGAACAAAGACAGATAACGAAGTCCCAAAAAGAAAGGCAGACAAGCACTAAAAACTTAGAGACAGATTTTCATTTACACTAATGCCACTTTCAACCATTCTAGCAGTGTAAAGGGGCCTTAAAGTGGGTGTGGACCCTTAGGATATGTCTAAATCGCACACTAAGCCCAGGCTCCAATTCGGGTTCGAGCACAAGCCCCCCTTCCATCCACATACAAATCAGTCTGATTTAGGTCAGCAAGCACTCAGAACCCAGGTCCTAGTACCCTGGTTGGGAAGGGGGGCGGCAATGTTTGGGGGGAGGATCCCCATTGTGACCCAGGTCCAAGACCTGTCATTTTTCAGTGAGGATGTAGGTCAAGCTGCAAACCCAAGTCTATATCTGTATATTTTGTGCCATGTTTAGTCAAATTCACTTTGCAGTCCAGATATGGGGAAAGATTTTAAAGAATTTTATTTCTGAAAGTGCAAATAGCAATTTTTGCATTAAAAATTTAATTCCTTTAACTTACTTTCTACATCAGCCAATTCTTTCTACCCTTAAAGTCAAATCTTAGCATCAAGCAAGATCATAGCAAAAATCCCATTGACTTCAACTGGACCATATTTGACTCTTACAACAGTAATATTCTCTGTAAATCCACAGGAAATATCTACATTCTGACCAGTTTAATGGATGAAACAACACTGATACAGTCTGTAACCATGTCAATTATATGTGGAATTGCACATAAATATAAGAATCAACTTCATTAAGGTAGACATTAACCAAGAGCTCCTGAAAAAATCATATTTGTTCTAGAAAGAGAACGGAGAAAGTGATACACTAAATACATTTTAATATAAAATATTATTCATAATATTGGAAGTCTTTTTAGCATTTTGCCACACTTTTAATTCTACTATAATAATAAATCATAATACCACCCAGCTCTTAATGCCACATATTACAGCAAAAAGAGGATGGCTTTCATTTAAAAGTTACAGTAATTGCAACAAACTAAGTATCCATAAGACTTCTCAGAGAAAACTAGGTGGAAGGGGAGTGTTGGAATTCCCAGAATGAGATCAGTAATATCCTGGTAATTTATCCTTCAAATACAAGGTCATTTTCTTCTCTCAGGATTGTGGAATGTATTGATTCTAATTAAGCACACAGTCTCCTGCAGCAACAGTAGTTAATATAATGTCTGGGTCAGAGGGTTTCCGGAATTCATGCACATATTGCAAATTAATCCTTGAAAAACATTTTTTTAAAAATATTACTTTCTATGCAATACAAATGGCTTTAAAAAAAAAAACTTTTGGAAATTTCACAGATAAGTGCACCAGTAAAGCACATCTGATTTCCCGGTTTTAGGTGTGGTACAGTAGTATTTCAGCATATACAGTACTTGCTGTAGAATTCTTATACTCAAGTATTTGATGCAATATTGTTATAGGTGGGTAGGTCCACAATTAGCTGGTGTAAAGATTTCATATACAGCTATGTATATATTTGGTGCAACAGCTGCCTCTAACTGTTACTCGTGTTGGCCCCCTTTCACAGTTCACATTCAGATGATCTTCTTAAAATGCCCCAGGCATAACCCAACCCATTTAAACCCACGCCCACAGCCTTGGGCAAGTTACAGCAAGAGCCAACCATGGAGCCTCACCGTAAGAGCTCAGTCCTCCCCGCAGCTCCAATCCCCTTTTTCACTAAAGGTGGGTTGATATTAAATTTGTAACAAAGGGGCATCGCCACCTATCCCCAGTCTCTTCAGCATCAGAAGACTCAAGCAACAGCTCCCATTCCATCCCTACTGAGAGGAACCTAACCCCTAGTGCCAGGGCCAAAGAACTAATGTTGTATTTCTGTGAAACAAATTAAATGAACCATACAATCTGTGGAGGTGCCCACTTCCACCCACCAGTGGCCGCCACTGGCCCATCTGCGAGGATGAGGCCCACCCATTCAAAAGTCCTCTCAATCCAGCACCATCTGTATGACCAGTGTTCCTTTCCTGGTTTCAGTGGGGTTAGGACCATTGAAATATCACAAGAAAGGCTGTTAGTACAGCTCATTTCTAGGCAGAATGACTGTTGGGTAGATACCTAAACCAAACATCTGAGCCTCTCTTCCTTTGTTCATCACTCTTTTCAAACATCAAACACAATAAGACTATATAGTTCAGGGCGGAGGCTTGGTTGCAAGGGAAGAACATGCTTAACTTTCAAGTGCCTAAAGTTAAACATGCATTTCAGTGCTTTGCTGCATCGGAACTCAAGTCCATAAGACCCCACCACTACGGACATTTTTCATCAGCAGTCTGGATAAACACACTAGACTAGAGTATCATATAGCAGGAATATAAAGGAGGAGGAGGAGGAGGAGGAAAAACTACCCTTTGGATTCTGGCCTCTCATCCTCAGAAATTAAATTCTTACCATAATTAGAAGGGTACAGCACAGCACTACTTGGTGTTTTCCAGAAAAGGAAGGCAATATAAAAAACTTTACAGCAGAAGATCAAAACAACCAGAGGAAAATATACAGATAATTTGTCTCCCTGACAAATTATTCAGGGTTAAGGAGGCCAAAAATAAAACTGTCAGAATCTATTATCTCCTTTCAAGATACACAACACACGTACAGAAGTGAAATCAAAGAAAAACGCTATCATCTTAGTGTGTTCATTTTAAATTACAAATCAGTTTCTACACTCCTTCACTCCATATTTAATAAAACAAAAACCAAAAGACACTTGTATTTCTGGCAGCTTTTATGAAAGAATTGCCATTAAGACAAAAGTCTGCAACCTCCCACTCGTTCAGCCACAGAACACTAGTGCAAAATAGTTTGATCTGGCCTGTTTTCTTCCCCAAGCAACAATTGCTGTCCTTATTCATGAAGAAAATTTAATGAAGCCATCTGCCCCACTGTTCAGAGAAAACTAAAAATATCCTGTATTCGGTTCCCTTCACATTCCACTAGCTAGCATCCCAAGGCTGCACTTCTCACAAACAGCAATCCAAGAAACAGAGTGAATATACATTAGTTAAACATTGTATACATTTAGTCTGTCACTGATCACAAGACTTTTACCCTCAATAATTTACTTTATCGCATATTACTGTTTCACAACAAAAATCTATTAAATAGGAGGGGGGGAACCAAAAAAACCCCATGTCTCAGTATGTGGATGTTAAAAAAAATTAGACTCTCACAACAATTTAAGCCTTTGTTGAAAGCACTAATTTCATGATAAAAAAAAATGTTTAAGCAGCATATTAAATAGATTCCTTAATTCCAACTGTTCCAGATGTTTAAAATAATCATAGAATCACAGAAATGTAGGACTGGAAGAGACCTCGAGCGGTCATCTAGTCCAGTCCTATAAACTCAAGGGCAAGATGATAAAATACAGTATACTCATAAGAACATAAGAATGGCCGTACTGGGTCAGACCAAAGGTCCATCCAGCCCAGTATCCTGTCCACCGACAGTGACCAATGCCAGGTGACCCGGAGTGAGTGGACCTAACAGGTAATGATCAATTGATCTCTCTCCTGCCATCCATCACCCCCCTCTGACAAACAGAGGCTAAGGACACCATTCCTTACCCATCCTGGTTAATAGCCATTAATGGACTTCATCTCCATGAATTTATCCAGTTCTCTTTTAAACCCTGTTATAGTTCTAGCCTTCACAGCCTCCTCAGGCAAGGAGTTCCACAGGTTGACTGTGCGCTGTGTGAACTACTTCCTTTTATTTGTTTTAAACCTGCTGCCCAATAATTTCATTGGGTGGCCCCTAGTTCTTTTATTATGAGAACAAGTGAATAACTTTTCCTTATTCACTTCCTCCACACCACTCATAATTTTATATACCTCTATCATATCCCCACCTTAGTCTCCTCTTTTCCAAGCTAAAAAGTCCTAGCCTCTTTAATCTCTCCTCATATGGGACCCGTTCCAAACCCCTAATCATTTTAGTTGCCCTTCTCTGAACCTTTTCTAAAGTCAGTATATCCTTTTTGAGATGAGACCACATTTGTACGCAGTATTCAAGATGTGGGCGCACCATGGATTTGTATAAGGGCAATAAGATATTCTCCGCCTTATTCTCTATTCCTTTTTTAATGATTCCTAACATCCTGTTTGCTTTTTTGATTGCCGCTGCACACTGCATGGACGCCTTCAGAGAACTATCCACGATGACTCCAAGATCTTTTTCCTGATTAGTTGTAGCTAAATTAGCCCCTATCGTATTGTATGTATAGTTGGGGTTATTTTTTCCAATGTGCATTACTTTACATTTATCCACATTAAATTTAATTTGCCATTTTGTTGCACAATCACTTAGTTTTGTGAGATCTTTTTGAAGTTCTTCGAAGTCTGCTTTGGTCTTAACTATCCTGAGCAGTTTAGTATCATCTGCAAACTTTGCCACCTCCCTGTTTACCCCTTCTTCCAAATCATTTATGAATAAGTTGAATAGGATTGGTCCTAGGACTGACCCTTGGGGAACACCACTAGTTACCCCTCTCCATTCTGAAAATTTACCATTTATTCCTACCCTTTGTTCCCTGTCTTTTAACCAGTTCTCAATCCATGAAAGGATCTTCCCTCTTATCCCATGGCAACTTAATTTACGTAAGAGCCTTTGGTGAGGGACCTTGTCAAAGGCTTTCTGGAAATCTAAGTACACTATGTCCACTGGATCTCCCTTGTCCACATGTTTGTTGACCCCTTCAAAGAACTCTAATAGATTAGTAAGACATAACTTCCCTTTACAGAAACCATGTTGACTTTTGCCCAACAATGTATGTTCTTCTATGTGCCTGACAATTTTATTCTTTACTATTGTTTCAACTAATTTGCCCGGTACAGATGTTAGACTTACCGGTCTTTAATTGCCAGGATCACCTCTAGAGCCTTTTTTAAATATTGGCATTACATTAGCTATCTTCCAGTCATTGGGTACAGAAGCCGATTTAAAGGACAGGTTACAAACCCTAGTTAATAGTTCCGCAATTTCACATTTGAGTTCTTTCAGAACTCTTGGGTGAATGCCATCTGGTCCCGGTGACTTGTTACAGTTAATTAATTACTTGTTAACTGTAATTAAGAACCAAAGGTGCATATTCTTTCAGTTTTCTCCAAAATAGCGAGTAGGAGATCCAAATTCTACTCCTGGGGGCAGGGCCGTCCCTAAGTGGGTGTAGGGCCTGGGACATAGGCTTTGAGTTTCTATCGGCCGGGGGGGCAGGGAGGGGTTCTATCTGAGTTTCTATCTGCCCCCTGCCACCACCCAGGCCCTGCCTACACTCCAACCCCTTTCCCCAAGACCCCACCCCCACCCTGCCTCTTCCCATCCCTGTTCCTCCCCTGCCCCTTCCAAGCCCACTTCCACCTGTGACTGATTTAGTCACAGAGACCCCCTTGGGACTGTCACCTGATGTGCTGGAATTACCTCTGAGCCCGTTTTTCACTGCCAGCTTGGGACTCCAGAACCCTGCCTTGTTGAGCCAGACACGCTAGTCTGCTGCAACACAAACCCAGGTCTGGTCCACGGCCCCAAAGCTGCAGACTTTAACCAAAAACTGCTCAGCAACTCACTTATCTCCAGCACCCAGACACCCAGCTCCCAATGGGATCCAAACCCCAAATAAATCCGTTTTATTCTGCATAAAGCTTGTACAGGGTAAACTCGTAAATTGTTCGCCCTCTATAACACTGATAGAGAGATATGCACAGCTTTTTGCTCCCCCGGGTATTAATCACTTACTTTGGGTTCATTAATAAACAAAAGTGATTTTATTAAGTATAAAGAGTAGGATTTAAGTGGTTTCAAGTAACAACAGACAGAACAGAGTAAGTTACCAAGCAAAATAAAACAAAATATGCAAGTCTAAGCCTAACACATTAAGAAACTGATTACAGGTAAAATCTCACCCTCAGAGTTGTTCCAATAAGCTTCTTTCACAGACCAAACTCTTGTTAGTCTGGGCCCAATCCTTTCCCCTGGTACAGTCCTTATTAGTTCCGGCTCAGGTGGTAACTAGGGGATTTCTCATGACTGGCAGCCCCCTTTGTTCTGTTCCACCCCCTTTTATAGCTTTTGCACAAGGCTGGAGTCTTTTGTCTCTCTTGGTCCCCACCCCACCCACCTTCTAAATGGAAAAGCACCAGATTTAAGATGGATTCCAGTACCAGATGACATGGTCACATATCCTGAGAGACCTCAAGCCTCCATTCTTTCCGGCATGACTCACATGAACACAGGAAGGCTTACACGTAAACAGAGCCATTTACAGCCAATTGTTCTAGTTAATGGGAGCCATCAAGATCCTAAACCACCATTAATGGTCCACACTTTGCATAATTACAATAGGAACTCTGAAAAGGAGCAAACTAAATCTAACGGGTTTTAGAAATGTGTCTCTTATTAATTGTTTACTGGGAGCCATTTAACTATACATGATTGCAGAACCAGTGTAACAATCATATAATGAATAAGATTTACACCACCAACTGTGTAATTTCAGAAAATGAGTCTAAAATTAGAAGAATTTGGTGTTGGAGGCACCAGTGGAAGCTCTTAAACAAGAATTTAAAGAGTGCCCCTCCACCTCATGCTTTAAACAGCTTCTTCCCACAAGCTAAGTGAGTGATTTGATGACAGCAGCAGTAATAATACACATGCTAGAAAGGATAATTTTATTATCCTTCTATTTCTATTTCTTTCTCAATTGTCACATACAATATTCCTCAGCAAGTTTTCAAATTTAGTTTATCATTTTCTAAAAGGCTATCCTTGTGAGCGTTTAGAATGTGTTTATAAAGAGTATGTAGTCAAGACTACAGTAGAATTATGTAAGACATTTTTATCAGAACAAGAAGCCCTGTAACAAGGGATTTGGGGGGGTTAATATGTAATGTTGCTCCATATATTTTGTATAATATGATGTTTGAACATCAATGGAATTATTTTTTTTAAATTAATCATCATCATGCCTAAAATATATAGAATATTACCAATACTAACTTCTAAACAATGGTCATGATTGTTGCAATGTACAACCCAATTCAGAATTGCCAAACCATCCCTATCTCCCTGTAGAAGGAAGAATCAAGGAAGAATATATGGAAGAAAAATAATGTTGAAACTCCAGGGAGAGTCAAAGAATGAAGAGAAAGAAACCGCCCCACCCCAAGCCTAAGAACGTAACAGACTAAGATACAGAAGTGCTTCTAATGGTATTGATTTATTCTATTACAGCCTGGGGGTGTCAGGTTACGTGAGGAGGCAGGTTGATGCATGACTGCACATGGGGGAAAACGTTTTTTAACTAATGATACTGATCTTGTTCCATTGATGTCAAGTGTTTGTAAGTGACAGTGTGTCTCAAGAAGATGGATGAAATCTTTAATAGCTCCTTAGAATGTATTACTTTTTTCTAACTTCCTTGAAGATCCTCTTTGCACTTATAAAGATTTACTCCTCTTCCCCCAAAACAGACTGAGAAGAAGACAAAAGAGATACAAAGTGGTTTTATTCAATAATATTTCATAGATACTGTTATTCCTTTCGCCTTTCCCAATTGCTTTTCTTCTTCTTACACTTGTGCTTTCAAGAAGTCTTTGCCTTTCCAGGGCACAGACCAAATGCTGCATATCAGTGGTCCCCAACCTTTCTGTGGCCAGGAGCACATTCATGCCTTCAGACGAGTGTGGCGGGCAGCAACGCTTCTTGGCGGCTTTTTGGTGGTGACGCTTCTCCAGTGGCCACACTCCTCAGCGGCATTTTGGCGGCAGCTTCTCCACCAGAAGCACTCCTTGGTGGCATTTCGGTGGCAGGTTCTCCGGCGGATGCGCTCCTCTCCTCTTCGTTCCTTGGCACGGGCCCTGACGGCGGGCGCACATAAATGCGGCCGCGTGGGCTCACTGTGTGGCCCACGGGTGGGTGAGTAGGCAAGCAGCGGGGTGGGGCAAGCCGACGGACAGCGGGTGGGCAGGCTGGTGAAGAGGCCAGTGGCAGGCTGGGGAGTGAGGGCGAGCGGCACGGGGCGGGGGCAGCGGCAGAAGGTAAGAGGCCAGCAGCGGGCAGGCAGGTGAGCTGGCGGCAGGGGGAGCCGACAGCGGGGGGGCTGAGGAGGCAAGCCAGGCGGGGTGGGGGATGACGAGCCAAGTGGGCAGGCAGTGGCAGGTGAGCCAGGCTTCCACACCCCAGCGCTGGGGGAGGAGGGGTTGTTTCCGCGGGGCGGGCAGCGCTGAGGGGGAGGGGGGTTTTCTGCGGGGGTGGGGGGTTTCGGCCCTCAGCTGTTTTCTTTGGAGTAATATGGCCCTCGCCGCTTTACGAGTTGTGCAGGCCTGGATTAGAGCATGTGATTTCAAGCAGCAGCACCTCCATACTACACAGAAAAACTGGCCCTGAACTTGAGCAGAGAAACAAAGTAATAGTAATAGTTCTTATACAGCACTTTACGTCAACAAATCTCAAAGCACTTTTCTGAAGGAAGGAAAATTTTGGAGAGACTTTTATGATGTGTGAAAACAACAGCCACTTTAGGCCAATCTCCTGAGATGTTGGGTGGCTACGCTGTGCCACACTGGTGACGGAATCTTCTTGTAAAGCTGGACTAACATGCCCTGGGAGAATTACCCCAATGTAGGGGAAATATGCAGTAGCATACAGCAAGCCTACTGACTCCTACACCATCACCACCCTCCTCTAAACTACAGGCCCGCCTGGAGGATTCAGGGGGCCTGGGGCAAAGCAATTTCAGGGGCCCCTTCCGTAAAAAAAAGTTGTAATACTAGAGTATAGAATATTGACCCTGGACCTGGGGCAAATTGCTCACTTGCCCCCCACCCCCACCCCGGCGGCCCTGCTAACCTACAACACACCTGGCTGCTGGCAAAGAGAGCCAGACAGAGCTTCCCTACAGCCTACTGATCCTCCACTGCTGTTTCAGCACCCTGGGGTTATTGGCAGATGGTGCAGGTTGAGGGGGGGATCAGCCCAGCACAAAGTGGTCTCAGGATTGGGGACACCCAAAGGTAAGTTTTATGACATCTTTGCATTCCATTGCTCCCGAGTTGTACTGCATGTAGTTTGGCAGGATACCAAGATCTAGCTTTTTTATTTTGTCTCCCAGGGAAGAAATGTCTTTATCTGGATAAGAGATTATAATGAAAAACAATTATCTCTGCCAAAGTGCACATGTACTGGACAGTTACTGAAGCATAACTACAGATTTTCCCAGTTATGCAACTCAGACCTTTGATTGTTACTGGGTTCTTGACCTGCATAATCATTTCTATGGTGGTTTTTCAATTATACTGAGAATATGAACATTTCTCTACTAGGACTGGCTTTACTACTCTGAATTGTTAAGTTGTTTGACAGCAACAAAAACAAACACTTCATCCTCATTCCCTTCAACTGAAGCAGTAAAATTTCAAAAATGTACACGACAAATTCCCAAAACAGAAAAGAAAATGGGTTATGAAGAGCCCAGGAGACTAATAAAATAAGTTAAACCTTGATTAATTTCTTTTTCCTCTCTTCCCCACCCTACAGATCAGAAAGGCTCTTACCTGCACTTCCTAAAGTCAATAAACTATATTTTTGTTTACATTGCTTACACTGTGAGAATCCCAATACCACCTTCTCAATTTCATTTCAAAACCACGATGTAAACAAAAAAAGATTCTATTTCTATTGGACACAAGAGCCTTGTAAAGGAAAAGAGATAAAAGAAAAGCAGAGAGGAAAAGAAGAGGAAAGAGAAAGCCAGTTTTGTTTAAAAATTATCTTTCAGAAGTGTGACCGACCATTTCGATTTCTGTAAAAAAATTTGTTTAAAATTTGAACATTGTTAAATTTGTATTTACAGTAATTTGATTTTCTCTCTCAACTCAATAATAAATATACCACGAAGCTAAAGGGAATCTGAGGTGCTCACAGGAAAAAGATTTAAGTCTATGAGTATATTCATCCCAGGATCTGGCTACTACCCTTATTCCAGGAAGTACTCAAGTTATGACAGTAATACCTAACAAAAAGCTGTGGCATAAAAATTAAACTACATGATTTAAGGACGTTTTATTATACTAAAGGAGGGAAAGTGAAACTAAATATACTAACAAATTAATCTTAATTTAGCCCAAATGAAATTAATAGGCAGCAGGTTTAAAACGAACAAAAGGAAGTATTTCTTCACACAACACACAGTCAACCTGTGAAACTCTTTGCCAGAGGATGTTGTGAAGGCCAAGACAACAACAGGATTCAAAAAAGAACTAGATAAGTTCAATGGCTATTAGCCAGGATGGGCAGGGATGGTGTTCCTAGCCTCTATTGCCAGAAGTTGTAAATGGGTGAGAGGGGATGGATCACCTTGATGATTGATTACCTGTTCCATTCATTTCCTCTGAAGCACCTGGCATTAGCCACTGTCCAAAGACAGGATACTGGGCTAGATGGACCTTTGGTCTAACCCAGTATGGCCATTATGATGTTCACTGGATTACAAGAGTAGGGTGGGAGACATGACACAAAATTGCAGTATGACAATAATCTGTGGGGAAAAAAATTAATGAACAAAGTCTGAACTAGTGACATCCCTTAGCCTCTTAAAGAGTAATTCCTTAGTTAACATCATTACTGTGAGAACAACAGATCCTAAACTCTACTCTCCCCCGCCCTCTCCCTGTAACTGATCCCATCATTGCTTGGTTAGATATGAATGCACCATATTTGTTAACCAGTACACTGACTATCAAAAGGGGAAACAAAAATGAATTGTAATATCTGAACAGCCAGACTTCATGGCAAGTAGAAATTCTTCATTAAAAACTAACAGGCATCTTAACTCAAGCTGTAGTGACAGTTGCACAGCTAAAACCCCACATGTGCAGCTGAAAAAAATCCTCATAAGAGAAAAATAATGGCCTTGTAACTGGATTACACATTAACTTACTCTACACTACGCTTAGTATAGTGTCAATATTTGTAAACAAAGAATTCAACTTAACTAAATAAACCTGAGCAACCTCATATAAAACATTTCCAGAATAAAAGTGAAAGTAAAATTAAATGTGTGTTTTAAAACGTGTGTTTGTGCCACTCTCACTAGTACCAAATAGTACCTTATTCCTCCAACAGTTCATAGCTTTCAGATGACCTATGACAGGAAAAAATGGGAAGGAAGTGGCATTGGTGGCAGAAAACACAGTTTGATACAGACAAACTCAAACAAAGAATTTGTATAGACCAATACCATTGTGGTAATGGCGGAAGGGAGGGCCTGAGAGCTATTATTACCTTTCCTCTGCCATAGAGATTGCAAAAATCACACCCCACAAAACTTCTCCTGACTGTAAATCACTAAGTGAAATCCACACTGCTTTCACTCTTTCCCAGAAGCTCTCACTGAAAGGAGTTCTTCTATTTCACAGAAATCACCTACACCTTGGATGGGCCACGAAGAGCGAGAGGCCATACACACACCAGAAACATAATGGCTTTCTTCCAAGAATTTGCCTATTCACACAAGTGATAGTCATGGAAGCAATGATGACAACCTGCTTTTCCTGGATAGGCAAGACAGTAGACCTCTCAAACATCTCCTTTGATGCCACCTAAACCACATAGTAGTCCAACCAATCCTAAAAGGATCATCTCTTGACGCTAGAGACCTTGCAAACTACCACGTAGTGTTGAACCACCCTTTCTTAAGCAAGCTAACCGGAAAGCTAGCAAAAATGAGCCTCCCAACCCTGCCTATCCACTGCCCATAGTGTATTCTGGTCCTTCCCAGTCAGGCTTCAGGACAGCACAGGTATCAAGACATCACTTGTTGCTCAGGTGAATGACCTTATGTCCACACAAAGAAGTACATCCATACTTATCCTGCTGGAACTCTCCAAAGCATTTGAAATGGCTGATCACCAAACGTACCTGCCCGGGAAGCTGCTGGGGTTCACAGAAACACCTTGAAATGACCTCTTAAACTAAACCCAGGTTGCCATTATGGGCAACTGTTCCTTCAGTTTCAAAGACCTCACTTACAGAGTCCCAAAGGGCTCAATCATATGTCTCCAGAGTATCATTCAACATTTATATGAAGCCACTGGGAGTGGTGGCTTGAGCTAGCACACTAAAAATAGCAATTAACTACACATAACTGGACGCAGCATTAAGGTTTTTTTTGAAAATGTGGCCTTCATATTTCATATGAATTTGAATATTTACATCAAATTATCTGTGTTTGTGTTACAGAAAATATTACAGACATGGTGATACTGTCATAACATCTATTGGAATAACCACATAAATATGCTTTATGAAATTTTCTATATAAAAATAATGAAAGAAAGGTAAATATTATCATTATAGAGACCTTGCTGAAAAATCAAGGTGACACACAGGCTTAGCATCTATCATCCTAACATTAGGTATCCACTATAAATAATTTAACGCACAATTGTAGACAGCCTTATAATTTTAAGAAGTGCTGTCTTTGTTGAACATTAACTGTGTAATTGATTTATCTAAAACTTAAAAGGTATGTTACCCATGCTAAACACATTAAATGATCAATGAAAAAGGGTCAGCTTTTTGCTCTAGACACACAAATCAAAGACATAGCAAACAGAAAGTAGCACAATTTATTTAAAAATTCTATTATGTATAAAATATCTACGTGCTGCGTGCACAAGTTTCTCTAGAGTAGGTACAGTTTCTCTTTGCCCTTTCAACCTGTGCAATAAATCACACATTATACTATTATAGCTCAGAAAATAAACTGATCTGAGCTCATCTGACCCACACATATAAAAGAAAATACTGTGTACTGATTTAAAAGAGAAAAGCTTCAAGAGAGTATACTCTTAGAGACAACTGAAACATTAAACAGAAATATGAGTCTAAAACCATAGTCTTTCATAAAGGAATTCCTATTTATTTTCGGGCTTTTATTCTTTGAATGAGTAGGAAATTAAATCAGTGCATATACATTTTATCAAGAGGGAGGATCCATAACTCTCTTTATTCTCCAGAAGCCAGAAATGCAAAGTTCAAATTGGGTCAGAAATATATAGTTTCATTTTTTTTAAACAAATATACCTTTTACAAAGATTCATGCACCAGATGAGCTACTACAAAAACTGCAAATGTGAACCCTCAACATGGAATCTGATCCTACCAGCATTATTTGTTCCTTAAACCTTGTTTTATTACACAGGTCATGCCACTTTAAATTTTTAAGTGCTGGAGAATCACATATTCAACTTAATTACGTACATTTTATTCTTCAGGCATTCCTCATCAGGTAGATTCAAGACCCATCATGCCTAAAATGTCATCTCTTCCTCAGAAAAAAGATTAGAAACCAGATGCTCTGATCTGGCTCCGTAATGCAAAACGTTTAATACAGTGATGTTTGTCTGGTCTTAGGAATGTCAGAAATCTCATTCAAAACCAGCCTTCCTAAGAGAACATCCCCATATATTTTCAAAATGAACAAGGCTTTTGTAGCTAGCAAAGCCCTTACATTCTTCACTGTCCAAATGCAGATATTGCTTCTAAATGAAACTGCCAGTATCTTACATAAATATTTGATGAAAAAAATAATACAATTCTAAAGAAATTCAGTGCAGATCGGGGTAACAATTTTCATATTCAACGTATAAAATTAGCTTGTGTACTGCTTACCTAATAATGAGCTTGTTGCAAGTCAGATGGACCAATACATGTAGATGGGACTCTCCAGCCAAAGTGTGGGTTAATCACACAAAAGACTGATAAAAGGCCAGTAGAATTTTGAAAAACACAAGCTCATCAACCAGCTGCTTCCTTCCAAGTCATTTCCAAAAGACAATCACTTGTTCACCATGAAGGTCCTTCTCCAGATTGTTACATGATGTAATACAACTCCATTTTACAAGTAACACAGTAACTTTTCTGTATACTGCATTTAATGATGGACAACAGATTACAAAAAACAAAACCATCTAATTGGGACCAAAGAGATTAATTAAAGCCAAACAGAGACAGTTATAACTTTATTGTGAGAAATCCCCCCAAATTGCTAAGGGCCAGATTCTGCCACTCTTGCTCACTTTGAGAACACCTTACTCCATGAAGAGCTGCCTTGTATTAAAATTGGGTTACCTGCAGAGTAAGGTGCTATTCAAGGCAAGTAAGAGTGGCAAAATTTGGACCTCAGTGACTGAGACCAATCACTTACACCAAGCCTGAAACTGAGCTGAAGATTCTATTACTGCCAGATGTCTGAGACAACATACCATACAAGAAACAGATTTTTAGGGACAGAAGGAACCATTACCAGTCATTTAGCCTGACCTCTGCAATAGCACAGGTCTTAGACTTTCACCCAGCAGTTTATGAATCAAGCCCAGTAACTTGTGGATGACCAATTGAATAACTTTTAGAAAAATATCCAGTCCTGATTTAAAGATTAAAGTAATGGAAATTCCACCAGATCCTTTGTGTTCCAGTGGTTAATTACTCTCATTGTTAAAAAATTGTCCCTTATTTCCAGCTTGAATTTGTCTAGTTTCAGCTTTTGAGTCTTGTAATTGTCTTTACTAGATTAGACCTCTTTACTATCAGATATATATCTCTATCTTTACACGCTGATATTATTACAAAAAAGCATTACAAAGCTGGAAAGATCTCAAAAGCTGCAGAATGAAATTATATAGAACAGCAAAGTATGTCAACCCATGTAGCCCATACTTACAGGATGGGGGACTCTATCCTGCGAAGCAGTGACTCTGAAAAAGATCTGGGAGTCGTGATGAATAATCACCTGAACATGAGCTCCCAGTATGATGCTGTGGCCAAAAGAGCTAATACTGTCCTGAGATGCATAAACAAGGGAATCTGGAGGAGGAGTGGAGAGGTTATTTTACCTCTGTACGTGGCACTGGCGTGACCACTGCTGGAATACTGTGTCCACTTCTGATGCCCACAATTCAAGAAGGATGCTGATAAATTAGAGAAGATTCAGAGGGAGCCATGAGAATGATGAAAGGATTAGAAAACATGCCTTATAGTGATAGACTCAAAGAGCTAAATCTATTTAATTTAACAAAGAGAAGATTAAGGGTCCGTGACTATTACAGTATAAGTGCCAATATGGGGAACAGCTATTTAATAATCGGCTCTTCAAGCAGAGAAAGGTATAACATGATCCTATGGCTGGAAGTTGAAGCTAGACAAATGCACACTGGAAATAAGGCATACATTTTTAATGGTGACAGTATTTAGCCATTGGAACAATTTACTAAGGGTTGGGGTGGATTCTGTATCATTTACAAGAATCAAGATTGGTTATTTTTTCTAAAAGATCTGTTCTAGGAATTATTTTGCGGAAGTTCTATGGCCTGTGTTATACAGGAGGTCAGACTATGATCACAATGGTCCCTTCTAGCCTTGGAATCTGTGAATCAACACAATTCAGTAAAAGTTAAACAAACTTGACTTACTAGAGCTTTTAAGTAAATACCAAGTACCTCTGAGTTTAAGTACGTAGTCCTAAAAAGATGGACTTAATTATTTTCTCAAAACAAAACTCTTTCCAGATGTGTTTCTAAACTTCTACAAGAGGATTGGATAGAGGGATGTGGGAGAGGGTTGGTGGTGAACTGTGATGGAATGAACTATTTAAATAACTAATACTTCTTTGCTTTATAAAGTATATTATGCTATAAAGCCCCAGCATTGTTTTTTTTTCCCCATCACATGCAAAGGTCCAATGCATCATTAGCATGGTAAATGAAACATGAAAACAGTGCTTAAATAAGGGTAAGGTTGTAATTTGAGCCAATAAATGCAGTTAGATTGAATTAAGTCTCTCACTCCATCCTCCTTATGTGGGTCAGTGTGCACATGCTACATGAGTTCACGCACTAAAGGGAGGTCTTTGCAGTAATCTAAACCCAACTGCATGTCTTAAGGCTGAAATAACCACCTTTATTCTGAATTCCTTATTTAAATAAACATGGTTAAATGGGGGAGATAAATGCATTTTTGATAATACGAGTTTGTTATTTAAATGACTTCACCTCAAGCATGGGAACATTAGCATAGCAAACATTTTCTAATACACTTCTTTATTAAAGAGATGCACAACTTTTAAACATTATAAAGACATGATTTGGAGAGGAAATATAATTACTTTACAAGCCAATATGTTGTAGAACGTCTGAAAAAACATGACTTTCCTATTTTAGATATAGATAGGCAAAAATATAACATTAGTATCTTTTTTGTGCCTCCCTATTTCTCTTCCTCATTCTCTTGTTTTTTGACCTGGTAACATTTTTAACTTGATGGCTAAATGCTGATGGTAGGTTTCGTTTGTTGATTTTCAGAAAACAAACTGTTTACTTTTTTTAAGATGCTTCAGTCTTTAACCATTAATAAATCAATGTTGTAAAACTTGGTGAGTCAGGAATACATATAATTTCTTGCGAACAGGATACCTATTGCTAACAATCATGAAGATGTCAGTTTAGATGATGATCAGTTACTGTAAAAGTATATATTCTTGTATTTATGTTCTTAATACAAGAAATAGTTCAGCACAATGATCCTAAATGTTAATCCTCAGGAGACATGTGGAGTCTTAAGTATCCCCCTTCACGAGGGCTTTTGGTCAAATACATTGTGTACTTCAGTGCAATTTATCTTGACAATTACTAAAATATGCAGTTGTATTGAAAAAGAGATTTTAGCCATCTCATTAGCTTCACAAAAGAAATGAGTTTAATTGCTCAGGTTGAATTGCTTTTCCTATTTCTTCTGTCAGTGGAATGTGTTAATCTTTGTTCAATAAAGACTCCTGATACATTTCCTTTTGCATTAGCCAGGCCTTCTGGGAAATACATGGAGAAATGGAAGATTTTTCTCTATACCCGTCTCCCATAGGAATGCACTCCTTGGATCTGGTACACAGAGTAGAAAATTATTTTAAAAATCTATAGTCTTTGAGCATATATTAAAGAGAAAAACCTAATAAAAATAGATACAAACAGACATAGAATCTTTATGATTTTTTTAAAATAATGTCTTTTATTTGTAATCTATATCTTGTGCTGGTGCTTGTTTCCAAAAAAATATATTTAAAACTATTTTAGCTCCATAAACTTTGCCTGCCCTTCAGTATGTGGCTAGTCAGCCAGAAAATAAAATTAAACACCTTCTGAGATTACCATAGTATTCTAAGGGTTTGTCTTGACTGTCAGTAAAGGATAACGTAAAGGATAACTAACAGCCTGCTAGCTTTAGCTAACCCTCTGTAAAAGCCCAGTAGAGACAAGGCACTGTAGTTTTACCACAAGGTAGCTAGGTGAGGTCAACACTATGCCCATACCCATGGTTCATCTCACCTAGCTACTGAGTGATAAAAACCACAGTGCCTTCTGTCTACTAGGATTTTGGAGTGGGCTAGCTAAAACATCAGCTATCCTGCTTTTAAAAACGTAAGAGATAAACACCCTACCTTTAGGTTAGTGAAGATAAAACCGAATATCTGTTGTAGGGTAAGTGAGCAATAAATATTCATCCTCACTGAGCCATCCAGCACCTTTTGCAATCACTAGCCTTAGACTGACTAAACTCCTAGAATGCATGTGTGTACATCCCCACGTCCATTAGTTTGGACTCATGAGTTATTCCTCCCTTTCGTTCAAGACAGATAACAATAGCCAGTCTTAACTTTCTCAGTTGCCTTCTCCGTTCTTTAACTCATTTTCCCTACTTCATCAGCAAATAAGCAGCCACAGCAGCTATGTTCCTTGGAGTAATATTCCTTTATCAGCTGAGAGGAACCTTCCTAAATGCTAATTTTCCCTCTGTTTTTATCCAGTCTGCAACTGAAAAAGTCTTCCCTGCAGCCATTGAAACTAGAACTATGAAGAGGAAGATCATTCTTTCACCCCAAGTTTTCACCAGAAACAAAAGCTTTTAATATTTGCATCTGACTGCATTCTGCTGAATCTGAGGGCTTTGTCTACATGTCAAGTTTCTGTGCAGTAAAGCAGCTTTCTGCAGGGTAACTCCAGAGTTGTACACACTGCCAAGCCACTTAGTGTGCAGAAACTGCGCAGTTGCAGCGCTGTAAAAAAAACCACCCCAACGAGAGGAGTACAGCTTTCTGCGCCGGGGCTACAGTGCTACGGTGCCAGTGTAGACACCCTGGTTGATAACATCACTGAGATTGGCCTCCTGGAGGTGTCCCACAATGCCTGTTCTTGTCTCTCTGGTCATCAGTTTGAACTCTACTGCCCTGCCCTCAGGTGACCAACCGTCAGCCCTACCCCTTAAATTCCTTGGGAATTTTGAAAGTCCCCTTCCTGTTTGCTCAATGATACATGCAGTGGTCTCAGCGCATCTTTCCAGGTGACCATGCCTGCTCCACGCACCAGGCGATCCCCCACTTGGAGCAATGCCGAGCTGCTGGATCTCATCAGCATTTGGGGAGAGGAGGCTGTCCAGTCCCAGCTGCACTCCAGCTGCAGGAATTATGATACCCTATGGACAGATTTCATGATGCATGACAGAAAGGGATCATGACCAGGACACACGGCAGTATAGGGTCAAACTGAAGGAGCTGTGGAACGCCTACCACAAGGTGCGGGAGGCAAACCACCACTCCAGTGCTGCGCCCACGAGCTGTCAGTTCTACAAAGAACTGGAAGCGATACTTGGTGGTGACCCCACCTCCACTGCGAAGGGCACTATGGATACTTCAGTAGCTTGCGTGGCAGTCAAGAGTAGACCGAACCAGGAGGAGGAAATCTTGGACGAGAATGTGAAGGGGGACCCAGAGGCAGAGGATGACTCGGAGATCAGAGATGCATGCAGTCAGGAGCTCCTCTCTACCCCAGAGGAGGCTAGCCAGTCACAGCTGTCGGAGCTTGGCGAAGCACAAACAGGAGAGGAGGCCCCTGGTAAGTGGCTTTGATTTTGGGAATCCCTGAGGCGAGTTGTTGGTGGCAGGAGAGTTGCAGAAATCAGGCTTGTGTCTGTATGATGCGCATACCAACACATGCTTAGTCTGAGCAGTGGAACAGGGTGGTGATTGACTCCTTCGCTTCATGGGAATCTACCTCAGAGATCTCCACGAAACTCTCATGGAGATACTGGGCAATCCGGTGCCACAGGTTCTTTGGCAGAGGTGCTTTGTTTCTTGCCCTATTAAGGGTAACTTTCCCGCACCACTCTGCCATCACGGGGGGGCAAGGGGACCATTGCTGCACACAGGCGAGCCACGTAAGGGCCAGGGGGGAAACCGCAGTCTTGGAGAAGACCCTCCCTTGATTCCCTGCTCACCCTCAGCAGTAAGATATCTTCCATAATGATCCCATCCTGTGGAAAATGTGGGGACAGTATTGATTGTAAGCCCTCCCTTCCCCCCGCTACAGTGCTGACTATCCCCAAGAGTCACGTGCCCAGTGTACAGTATGGTCTTGGTTCAGGTTGGGGGGCTGTCTGTAAGCGAGGACTGGCCTGTCTCCCAAGGTCTGTGAGAGTGAGGGATCGTTCTTCAGGATAGGTTGTAGATCCCTGATGATGTGCTGGAGAGGTTTTAGTTGGGGGCTGTAGGTGATGGCTAGTGGTGTTCTGTTACTTTCTTTGTTGGGCCTGTCTTGTAGTAGGTGACTTCTGGGTACCCTCTGATTTTGTCAGTCTGTTTCTTCACTTCACCAGGTGGGTGACAGCCCCCCAACCTGAAGTAAATACTCACCAGCAACTACAGACCACACAACAAAAACACTAACCCAGGAACCAAACCCTGCAACAAACCCTGCTGCCAATTATGTCCGCATATCTATTCAAGGGACACCATCATAGGACCTAACCACATCAGCCACACCATCAGGGGTTCATTCACCTGCACATCTACTAATGTGATATATGCCATCATGTGCCAGCAATGCCTCTCTGCCATGTACACTGGCCAAACCGGACAGTCTCTAGCAAAAGAATAAATGGACACAAATCTGACATCAGGAATTATAACATTCAAAAACCAGTAGGAGAACATTTCAATCTCCCTGGTCACTCAATAACAGACTTAAAAATGGCAGTTCAACAACAAAACTTCAAAAATAGACTCC
This sequence comes from Macrochelys suwanniensis, assembly GCA_033296515.1. Lineage (NCBI taxonomy): Eukaryota > Metazoa > Chordata > Testudines > Chelydridae > Macrochelys > Macrochelys suwanniensis. Next base: position 49,519,072 of record CM065780.1, read on the forward strand.
AACGATAAACTGCGGAACTGGAATTAATTTGCAAACTGGACACCATCAAATTAGGCCTGAATAGAGACTGGGAGTGGATGGGTCACTACAGAAACTAATTTGTTAGTCTTTAAGGTGCCACAAGTACTCCCTGTTGTTTTTACAAAAACTAATTTCCCCTTGCTAAATACTCACACCTTGTCAACTGTTTCAAATGGGCCACCTTGTTTACATTGGCCTCATTAACACTACAAAAGTGATTTCCACTCCTTCTTGTCAACTGTTGAGTATTGCCTACTTCCAACTTGAATTGAATTGGCTCATTAGTAATGACCCCCCACTTGGTAAGGCAACTCCCATCTTTTCATATGCTGTGTATTTATACCTCCCTACTGTGTGTTCCACTCCATGCATCTGATTAAGTGGGTTTTAGCCCACGAAAGCTTATGCCCAAATAAATTTGTTAGTCTCTAAAGTGCCACAAGGACTCCTCGTTGTTTTTGCTGATACAGACTAACATGGCTGCCACTCTGAAACCTACCGCAACTCTTAGTGGCAGAAGAGGAAGAGATGCTCTGTGGGCTAGCTGCCCAGAGTGCACCGTTCCGAATACCACTGCAAGTGCCACAAGTGTGAACATGCTATCGCGCAGGCAGCTGACTGTGTGAACACACAACAGCGGTTTCCCTTCAGCTCTCTCTGAGCGGGCTGTAACTCTGCACTTTAGACATACTGAGTTCCTGTCTGAATCAGGGAGGATGTTGCATTTGAGATGTTTTGCCTTCTTCTAGGGTTTCATAGTTGAGGGTTTTTCTCCACTCCCTTTGCAATAATCTATTTCATTTGAGTTCTTATAATCATGCTCATCACGATAGTCCCTCATGGTGTTGGCTTCTTAAATAGGACTGCATATAATTTTACCTCATCCAGAGTCAGTTAAAATTGTCATGCTTGTAAAAGCAAACTGGCTTTCAGGATACCTGGCTGTCACTACAAGCCTTCCCCCCACCTCTAATGCCCCTGCACAGTTTCTAAGCTGCAAAACATAGCAAAAGATGGGAGAGGCAAGATATGCTGAAGACGGCATACTCCACAGGGCGTCCAGCGGGCACATCTCAGGCTCTGGTGGCACCACAATCTCCCCCACTGTAGGGAAAGCAAGACTTTTTGAACCCTGTCCTCACCCGCTTCTGTACCCTCCCTCCCTCCCTCTGGCTCACACTTTTATCTGATAAAAACAAAAACCACTGCCATCACACATCTTTACATGTGTTTTCTTGGACTAACACTCTTTCCTCTCTCAGTGCGTATCTTTCACAGTTTTCCACAGGCAGTTTCTGCAGCACTGACCCAGCACCATGCAGCTATGCCATCCTGCATCTAATTACTTAGGCATACCCTGGAATGGCCTAATTTTTTAGCAGTAACTTCTACTATGCGCTCTCTACCCACACAACATAAAATCTGAAAACCCATGCAGTCTGCTAACCCCATGGCCACACACCAGTGATCAAAGAAGGAGCACCCTCTTCCCAAAGCACACATCCACCTTGTAAAGAAGAGTCTTAAAAATACACATCTCTAATGCTGGGCCTGACTTACAGTGTTTTAATACATTTCAATACAGCTTCTCTGTACTAGTACTGTTCAGCATAATCATATAATGTTCTCTCGCTCTCTGAATGTTTTAGCAAGATGCGTTTAAAGATAATGTGCATAAACATTTTCATTGAATATCTGTTTCAACATTGTGCTTACACTGTGTCATGCCATTTATTTCTCAATTTGTAAAATGCACCTATACACAACCATGAACATATAAATGGCATTATAATATAATACAACGTAAGTATTTTGATAGAAATGTCCAATGGAGGAAAACTTCCGACACTGCCAAAGAAAATTAAAAGCACCCAAGAAAAATCCTGAATGGACAAAGACCTTTTAATATGTTAGGAAAGTGAGAAAAAAATTCTGTCAAACCAACGTAAAAGCAAAGTTCAGAGCTGAGGGCTGTTCAGACACACACACTCTGAGCAAGCTTATCACCAGCCCCCGAAACTTTTACTTGTCTTTGTGACAGTCTCCACAATGCCTTAGCAGAACTCAGCTGCAGGAATGCAGCATAAGAAGAGGAGTATACAAGTCTTGCTACGCTAACATTTTTGAGGAAATCTCTCACTATTGCTACATGAATCAGCAGAAGTACTAGTAATAGCCTGACGTCAGGCATTTATGCTCCCACCATTGTTACACCTAGTGGAAATGCATGGGTAATACAACGCTAGCAGATTTCCCCAAAAAATGAGAGTGTAACCATGTAAGGTTTGGGAGATTAAAATCAACACCTTAAAACACACCCATCAACAAATCAGAAGCCAATGCAGTCTTCCGGCATAATATTCAGTGTGAAAAGCACTGTTAGTAAGCAGCCAGCTACGTTCTGCAATATATGAAATTTTCAAAAGGTCTTCAAGGATAGTCTCCTGCACAGGACACTGGAGTAGTCCAATCTGTGGGTGACAAACGTCCAACAGCTGAGAAGAGGTCTGCATTCCAGAGGAGAGGTCGCAACCCACCTCTTTGCCACAAGATGATGAGAAATAATGAATATATAAATATATTTTTCTTGTCTACTCCTTAATATATATTCACGTCTGCTGTATGTGAAACTAAGAGTAGTGGAGGACCCTAAATTTCAAAGCTTGTTAACAAAAAGTAGGCATATACTTCTCAAATCAAAATAGCAGATACAACTATGTACTCTGGAAGTTTTTCTTTGTCTCAATAATATCAATTCCCATCTTCAACCAACTAGCTCTCGCTGAAGCCACATTCTCCACTAGATACCCAGACAAAAAAAACCTATATTAAGCTGGAGTTACTTGTAAACACATTTTAGTAAAAATAAAAAAACCTTCAAGAATAGCAAACTAATTCTAAAAACCCATACGTTAAAAACCTACAGTCAGTTAAGTGATATCTAGATTTAAAGAGATTTTCAATAGGCACAAAGGAGAGTTAGACACCCAACTCATTGATTTTTAATGGGAGTTGTGGACCTAAATCCTTTTTTGTGCTTTTGAGGATTTTTCCCAAACTCAATAGAATTTTACAGCAGCATATCTTGTGTAATTTAACTTAACAATATGTTGCAGCCCCTCAAGTCCCTGTAAAGCACTTAAACATTTTCCTCATTTTGTATCCAGCCATTCCGTAGTTCTCCCAGAGGGATGAACAATAATGCAACACATATTTCCAATGAAACTCTTCTCAGGACTCTTGATCATTTGCATCTCTGGAAGCTAACACAACTGGGTGACAATGTCAGCACTATTTTTACAAGCCATTTTAATTACTAAAGCCAGTATGCACCACTGGATCCTGCTTTGGCATGCTGTGTTTTACATCCCCATCTGGTCCTTGTTCATACTGCTAAAGCAAAGACAGACTAATCCCAAACATTTGGGATTCTTTCAAAGGACATCATTAGTTTCATGGCAGTTCTAGTGGATGTTATTTTATACTGATGAAGGCAAACCGTGGGAATAACAATGTCTACCTTGTCTACACAATAGAACAATACTAGCTGTCTGGACCATTTTAAATTACTGATTTTTAACCCTTTTGGTACACCAATTAATTTCAATGCAATGCAAAATTGTAGAACTAATCCTAGATTTTTCCTTCATTGTCTTTTACTATCTCATTATGATGCAGATTAGAGTTATTGGGAGGTTTTGGTCACACTTTATTTATGAAAACAGCATGTATATTATCTTACCTAAGAGCGAGCTCTCTGCAGAGAGCTTGCACAAATGTTCACATTTGGGTCAATCCCCTCATCATGGTCACTGTTAAAACTGATGAAAAAATTAAACAAGAAGATAGATCCACTTTGCAGTTTTAAATATTTATCCCTCTGATCTCACAGAGAAAGTTTCCATGTCTAGGCAAGAAGACAAAAAATGTCAATACACACTGTGATAAACGCACAAGGAGAAAATGTAAAATATTTCATAAAGGTGACTATTTTCAGCAACAGGCTATAAATTTGCTTTCTGTGAATAGAACAAACTAATTTAAGTGAGCACAGGTGGAACATTAAAGCAGCAATAGTCTACTAAAATAACTAAGTAAGGGATGCAAATCCACACAATTTTTGTCGATGGGAGACTGGAAAATCCCTCTGCAGCGTCTGCAGAACACTTTAATTCTAATCCCTATCACCCAACAGAGAGGTCAAATGGTGGACCAGGTTAACTAGCTTGTCAGCTAACACTAAACTTGTCCCTGATCCTTAGGTCCTAGTGGGATTCAGTTATTATATTCTATTTTTTAATTGAAAAAGTGACTACTTTCCTACTTCTCCTTACTGCCATCCATATAGGCCATGCCTGTTGGTGACATGTGCAGCCCAGCAAGCTTCTTACAAGGGCATAGCCCTTTTATATCAATCTGATATATGCCATCATGTGCCAGCAATGCCCCTCTGCCATGTACATTGGCCAAACCGGACAGTCTCTATGCAAAAGAATAAATGGACACAAATCTGACATCAGGAATCATAACATTCAAAAACCAGTAGAACACTTCAACCTCTCTGGTCACTCAGTAACAGTCTTAAAAGTGGCAATTCTTCAACAAAAATTTTTGAAAAACAGACTCCAACAAGAAACTGCTGAACTGGAATTAATTTGCAAATTAGATACCATCAACTTAGGTTTGAACAGAGACAGAGAGGCTGGGTCATTACACAAATTGAATCTATTTCCCCATGTTAAGTCTCCTCACACCTTCTTATCAACTGTCTGATATGGGCCATCTTGATTATCACTACAAAAGTTTTTTTCTCCTGCTGATAATAGCTCATCTTAATTAATTAGCCTCTTAGAGTTGGTATGGCAACTTCCACCTTCTCATATTTTCTGTGTGTGTGTGCATGTGTGCGTGTGTTCATTCCATTCTATGCATCCGATGAAGTGGGCTGTAGCCGACGAAAGCTTATGCTTAAATAACATTTGTTAGTCTCTAAGGTGCCACAAGTACTCCCGTTCTATTTAAAATAAGTCAGCCCACCCAGTTACCAATGCTTTAGTATACCACACAAACCATGGGTATTACCAACTGGAAATATACCAGTCTCAACAAAAACAGAAAAGGGAAAGACTCTCTGGCTGCAGCATAATATATGAGTAAGTGAGGATGACAAATTAGTAGACAGACATTAGCTTCAGACACGTCAGATAAGAGTCATTCTCCTGTCTGCACATTTCCTGCTACTCATTGCATGGGATTCATAACATTACATTGTGAAACCCTTTTTTTCCAAAATTTGTTGTGAACAAATATAAGTTCTCTCAAGAGAGAATTCTGACCTATCCTCTGCAGGAAATGTTTCATTACTTACCTGTTAATTTAGTTTCTCTAAATTGTTCCAGATTCTAAGGTTTTGTTTCTCTCTACCACCTGCTGATAACCCTAGAATATGAAGAGCTAAAAAAGAATGATAGAGCAAAAGAGGGAATTTTTAACATCTCAAGATTTAACAGCACATTTATTAGACCACTATATCACTGACCAAATCTACCTCTGAAACACAAACTTGTTTGTATGTCATTATTTGTACTTTTATTGTTCTTGCTGACTAAATTTTGAAGGGTTGACCTAACAGAAAACCTTAGAAAAAGTTAACCACATTATTCATATTTTGAACTGGGAACCATACACAAGTGGAAAAAATAAAATATTTTTAATTAGACAATTGAGGCTACACAGTTCAAATTTCAAGTTAAATTGTTCAAAACATTTGTAAATTTAGTTTTAATTCTGTTTCCCCTGCACTTGTGGGTATGCAGTATCATCAGCACTGACCACATGCATTAACAATAACATGACAACAAATATAAAATATTAAAATGTTCTAATAGGTTCTCTTTGCAAGGGAAGAAAAAGTGTTTTAATAACATGGTAGAAGGCTCTGATGGCCCATAAAATACAATTTTTACCGAGTTAATGTTAGCATCGCAGTTGCACAGGGTGAGCTCCAGCACCACACTGATAACCGAGGTGTACTCAAATTAAAACATTTAAAATTAGAAATACATATCCTGGTTATTCAATATCTATCTACAGTACAGTATGAGCAAATGCATCAACTTGCTACAGTAACCACATACCCAAATAATATATTCTAAGCACAACCATAGCTAAGAGGCTTTTCCACTTAACCTTTTAAAACAAATGCTTAGGTGCGACATTATTGAGACGAACTGTGACCGTATAGACTATTGTTGCAAACAAGGTCATACAGTGGCACCAAATCTTGTACAAGTGAAGTGTCTATGATAAGGTTATGATTTGCTGGTTATGATTATGCTATCTGTATGCATGCATCATTTTTGTATTTAAAGTATCAGAGGGGTAGCCATGTTAGTCTGGATCTGTAGAAGCGACAAAGGGTCCTGTGGCACCTTATAGACTAACAGAGGTATTGAAGCATAAGCTTTTGTGGGTGAATACCCACTTCTTCGGATGCAAGCAGTGGAAATTCTTTGTATTTAAAGTTATAAGTACTGGCTCTATACTGTCTGTATTTCAAACTTGTGCTATGCTTCTGGGTGACACCCTAGACAATGTGGCATCAGCACTGTCTAGCCTGCTTGATGGCCCATTAAGGACCATCAGCTATACAACTGACCCACTGAGAGAAGGCAGATACACCTGGTGACTCAGCAAGGCATGCAGGGACATGCCTGTGGACAGAACTCTAAGGTTTTTTCCATGCCATGTGCTGGGTGGCTTGTGGTTGGAACAAAGAAAGCACAAGCCACATGGCAAAAGGACTATACAAGGCAGCAGCATCTCCTCCATTTTGTTTGCAATCCTGCTTCTTACTTCTGGAGGAACCTTGCTACAAACTGAAGCTCTGAACAAAGGACTGAATGACCCATCCCAGCTCTGGATGTACTCCAGAGACTTATTTGAACCTGCAGTTTATTCCATCACTGCTACAAGCCTAAACCAAGAACTGTGCCATTACTGTATGTAATTGATTCCATTTAACCAATTCTACCTCTCATCTATACTTCATTCTTTTTAGGAATAAACCTTTAGATTTTAGATCCTAAAGAATTGGCAGCAGCGTGATTTGTGAGTAAGATCGATTTGTATATTGACCTGGGTCTGGGGCTTGGTCCTTTGGGATCGAGAGAACCTTTTTTCTTTAACTGGAGTATTGGTTTTCATAACCATTCGTCCCCATAACGAGTGGCACTGGTGGTGATATTGGGAAACTGGAGTCTCTAAGGAAATTGCATGTCTGACTCATGGTTAGCCAGTGGGGTGAGACCGAAGTTTTCTCTGTTTGGCTGGTTTGGTGTGCCTTAATAATAAAGGAAACCCAGCCTTGGGCTGTAACTGCCCTGCTCTAAGCAATTTGTCCTGAATTGATATTCTCAGTTGTGTCCCGCCAGAGGCATCGTTACATTAGGCTACTCTCTTCCTTTAAAATAATTATATTAAAGTGTCAGTTATAGGTCATTCTGACCTGCATTAAATTTAATCTCTTTCAGTTAGAATCAGCTGTTCAGAACAAACAACAATTTTATAATCCTAACAAGTTACATTCAGGAGGTAACTCTGCATTGAACCACTCCATATTAACATAAGAACATAAGAAAGGCCGTACTGGGTCAGACCAAAGGTCCATCCAGCCCAGTATCCTGTCCACCGACAGTGGCCAATGCCAGGTGACCCGGAGTGAGTGGACCCAACAGGTAATGATCAAGTGATCTCTCTCCTGCCATCCATCACCCCCCTCTGACAAACAGAGGCTAAGGACACCATTTCTTACCCATTCTGGCTAATAGCCATTAATGGACTTAACCTCCATGAATTTCTCCAGTTCTCTTTTAAACCCTGTTATAGTCCTAGCCTTCACAGCCTCCTCAGGCAAGGAGTTCCGCAGGTTGACTGTGCGCTGTGTGAAGAAGAACTTCCTTTTATTTGTTTTAAACCTGCTGCCCAATAATTTCATTGGGTGGCCCCTAGTTCTTTTATTATGAGAACAAGTAAATAACTTTTCCTTATTCACTTCCTCCACACCACTCATAATTTCACACACCTCTATCATATCCCCCCTTAGTCTCCTCTTTTCCAAGCTGAAAAGTCCTAGCCTCTTTAATCTCTCCTCATATGGGACCCGTTCCAGACCCCTAATCATTTTAGTTGCCCTTCTCTGAACCTTTTCTAATGCCAGTATATCCTTTTTGAGATGAGGAGACCACAACTGTATGCATTACACTATGATCGGTCCAGTCTGACCTCCTGCACAATGCAGGCCACAGAATCTCACCCACCCACTCCTGGAATAATCCTCTCACCTAGGTCTCAGCTATTGAAGTCCTCAAATCAGGGTTAAAGACTTCAAGGTGCAGAGAATCCTCCAGCAAGTGACCCATGCCCCACGCTGCAGAGAAAGGCGAAAAAAACCCAGGGCCTCTGTCAATCTGCCCTGGAGGAAAATTCCTTCCCAACCCCAAATATGGCGATCAGCTAAATCCTGAGCATGTGGGCAAGACTCACCAGCCAGACACCCAGGAAAGAATTCTCTGTAGTAACTCAGATCCCACCCCATCTAACATCCCATCACAGGCCATTGGGCATATTTACCGCTAATAGTCAAAGATCAATTAATTGCCAAAATTAGCTTATCCCATCATACAATCCCCTCCATAAAGTTATCAAGCTTAATCTTGAAGCCATATATGTCTTTTGCCCCCACTACTCCCCTTGGAAGGCTGTTCCAGAACTTCACTCCTCTGATGGCTAGAAACCTTCGTCTAATTTCAAATCTAAACTTCCTGATGGCCAGTTTATATCCATTTGTTCTTGTGTCCACATTGGTACTGAGCTGAAATAATTCCTCTCCCTCCCTGGTATTTATCCCTCTGATATATTTATAGAGAGCAATCATATCTCCCCTCAGCCTTCTTTTGGTTAGGCTAAACAAGCCAAGCTCTTTGAGACTCCTTTCATAAGACAGGTTTTCCATTCCTCAGATCATCCTAGTAGCCCTTCTCTGTACTGTTCCAGTTTGAATTCATCCTTCTTAAACATGGGAGACCAGAACTGCACACAGTATTCCAGATGAGGTCTCACCAGTGCCTTATATAATGATACTAACTCCTCCTTATCTCTACTGAAAATACTTCGCCCGATACATCCCAAGACCGCATTAGCTTTTTTCACGGCCATATCACATTGGCGGCTCATAGTCATCCCGTGATCAACCAATACTCTGAGGTCCTTCTCCTCCTCTGTTACTTCCAACTGATGCATCCCCAGCTTATAACTAAAATTCTTGTTATTAATCCCTAAATGCATGACCTTGCACTTTTCACTATTAAATTTCATCCTATTACTATTACTCCAGTTTACAAGGTCGTCCAGATCTTCCTGTATGATATTCCGGTCCTTCTCTGTATTGGCAATACCTCACAGCTTTGTGTCATCCGCAAACTTTATTAGCACGCTCCCACTTTTTGTGCCGAGGTCAGTAATAAAAAGATTAAATAAGATTGGTCCCAAAACCGATCCCTGAGGAACTTCATTAGTAACCTCCCTCCAGCCTGACAGTTCACCTTTCAGTATGACCCATTGTAGTCTCCCCTTTAACCAGTTCCTAGGCCACCTTTCAATTTTCATATTGATACCCATCTTTTCCAATTTAACTAATAATTCCCCATGTGGAACCGTATCAAATGCCTTACTGAAATCGAGGTAGATTAGATCCACTGTGTTTCCTTTGTCTAAAAAGTCTGTCACCTTCTCAAAGAAGGAGATCGGGTTGGTTTGGCATGATCTACCTTTTGTAAAACCATGTTGTATTTTTTCCCAATTACCTTGTCCTTAACTACTTTCTCCTTCAAATTTTTTTCCAAGACTTTCCATACTACAGATGTCAAACTAACAGGCCTGTAGTTACCCGGATCACCTTTTTTTCCCCTTTCTTAAAAATAGGAACTATGTTAGCAATTCTCCAGTCATACGGTACAACCCCGGAGTTTACAGATTCATTAAAAATTCTTGGTAATGGGCTTGCAATTTCATGTGCCAGTTCCTTTAATATTCTTGGATGAAGATTATCTGGGCCGCCTGATTTACTCTCATTAAGCTGTTCAAGTTTGGCTTCTACCTTGGATGTGGTAATATCTACCTCCACATCATCATTCCCATTTGTCATCCTGCTATTATCCCTAAGCTCCTCATTAGCCTCATTAAAGACTGAGGTAAAGTATTTGTTTAGATATTGGGCCACGCCTAGATTATCCTTAACCTTCACTCCATCCTCAGTGTTTAGCGGTCCCACTTCTTTCTTTGTTTTCTTCTTATCTATATGGCTATAGAACCTTTTACTATTGGTTTTAATTCCCTTTACAAGGTCCAATTCTACATGGCTTTTAGCCTTTCTCACTTTATCCTACACGTTCTGACCTCAATAAGGTGGCTTTCCTTGCTGATCCCTCCCATCTTCCACTCCTTGTAGGCCTTCTGCTTTTTCTTAATCACCTCTCTGAGATGCTTGCTCATCCAGCTTGGTCTAGAATTCCTGCCTATGAATTTTTTCCCCTTTCTTGGGATGCAGGCTTCTGATAGTTTCTGCAACTTAGACTTGAAGTAATTCCAGGCCTCCTCCACCTTTAGATCCACAAGTTCTTCAGTCCAATCCACTTCCCTAACTAATTTCCTTAATTTTTTAAAGTTAGCTCTTTTGAAATCAAAAACCCTAGTCTCTCATATATTTTTGTTTATCCTTTCATTCAGTTTGAATTGAATTAGCTCATGATTGCTCGACCAAGGTTGTCCCCTACAACCATTTCTTCTATGAGGTCCTCACTACTCACCAAAACTAAATCTAAAATGGCATCCCCTCTTGTTGGTTCAGCAACTACTTGGTGAAGGAATCCATCAGCTATTGCATCTAGGAAAATCTGATCCCTATTAATTATTATTATTATTACTAGCACTTGTCCTCCAGTCTATATCTGGGAAGTTAAAGTCTCCCATGATCACGCAATTCCCATTAGTATTTACTTCATTAAAAACTTTAAAGAGGTCTCTATCCATATCCAAATCAGATCCCGGTGGTCTATAGCACACCCCAAGCACTATCCCAGGGGAGGCTCTAGTAGCTTTCTTCCCCAATGTGATTTTTGCCCAGACTCGGTCTTATCCATTCCATCACTTATTTCTTTACAGTCTACCTCATCACTGATATACAATGCTACTCCACCACCTTTACCTTTATTTCTATCTTTCCTAAACTGCTCATACCCTTCGATACCTGTACTCTAGTCATGACTACTATTCCACCATGTTTCTGTTATCCCTATAATATCTGGTTTCACTTCCTGCACCAGTAGCTCTAGTTCCTCCATTTTGTTACCTAGGCTCCTCGCACTGGTTTACAAACATCTTAATTTTTGCTGTCTGGCCTTGCTCACATTCTTTACCCGATTAGGTACGGACATTCTACCACCAGTATCACCTATTAGACTGGTATCTACACTACCCTTCCTCCGTATGTCCATTCTCTTACCCATGGCTATATCCTTTCTTACTTTGTTTTCTTCCCTCTCAATGTTAAAATCCGGCGTCGAGATTACCTGGACATCTCCCAACCATCTTCCCCAAATTCCTAATTTAAAGCTCTCTTAATCAGTTGTGCCAGCCTCCATACTAGACGTCTATTTCCCTCCCTACTCAGATGAAGTCCATCCCGAGAGAACAGTCCTCTGTCCATGAATGCCTCCCAGTGGCCATACATCCCAAAGCCCTCCTTATAGCACCACTGCCTGTGTCATCTATTGATCATCATAATCTTGTCACACCTTTGTTGCCCTTCTCAAGGAACAGGCGGAATCCCACTGAAGATCACATGAGCCTCAATTTCCTTAAGCGTCTTCCCCAGCCTGGCATAGTCTCCCTTGATAAGTTCCAGCGAGAATCTAGCCGTATCATTTGTTCCCACATGGACAATCCCTTGCTCCCACAAGGACAATCAGTGGATTCTTTCCCGCTCCAGTTAGGATCCTCTTCAGACTCAGGTCCACATCCCGTATCTTAGCACCTGGCAGACAGCACACCCTTCTGTTCTCTGGATCAGCTCTGATTACAGGCCTGTCTATTCTTCTCAGTAAGGAGTCCCCAATCACGTAGACCTGCCTTTTCCTGGTGATGATGCGATTCTCTGGTCTATCCCCTGTTCCCTCCGGCTGCAAGTCCTCTCGATTCCTATTCTCCCTTGCAATCCTTTGCAACCCATCCTGTATCCTCCTGGGGCTCATATTTTGTGTTATCTCCATTGACTCTTCCCCTTTTCCTACAGAATTAGCTGCTCTTCTCCTTTTCCTTGCCCTCCCACCTTCAGTGACCACCTGCTGTACCCCTTCTTCATTTTCCAACTCCACAAACCTGTTCCTGAGCTCTATTTCTCCTTCACTAGCCCATCTTTTCCTCTGCCTGGTTCTCTTAGTCACATGTTTCCACTGTCCATTTTCGTCACCCAGCAGTCTCCCCTCAGAGTTCTTTGGTCCTGCTTCCATCTGCAAGTCTGAGCTTTTCCCTTCAGCCTCCTCATGTCTTTGCTCCATCATCTGCTCGAACCCCCTTCTAAACTCAACCAGAGTTTCCACCTCCATCTCCAATCCTCGGATCTTTTCTTCCATCAGCTCTATCAGGCGGCACTTCATGCAGACAAAACTCTTTTCAGGTACCCCCTCCAGTATCATGTACATACTACAGCTTCCACATCCAGTCATCTTCATTGTGTCCTCCACTGCTTGAGTCACTACCACTGCTGCCTCTGCATCTGTCATAGCCTTCCCACCAAAGTCCTGTGAGTCCGGGAACACAAACCAAACCAAAACACCACCACCCACAGCAAAACAAACCCCCAACGAGCATCACAACACTGCCAGAACACCACGCACTCCCTTCACTAGCCTGTCTGTTGCTCTGCCTGGTTCTCCTAGTCTTCACCTCGAACTCCCCTTGCAAACTCCCACTCAAACTCCCCTATTTACAGCTGTGTTTGCATATAAGCCTTAGCTCAGCAAAGAATTTAAGCACATGCTTAAATCCATTTGTATTCAGCAAAGCACTTAAGCCCATGCTACACTTTAAGCAAGTGTTTAAGTACTCTGTTGAAGAGGGATGGACCTCTGAATAGAGACAATAGTACATAGATGATAAAGTCAGAGTGCTTTACAATAGGCTGTAATTTGGAGGACTGAATTAATGTATAGTCTATTTGAAGACTCCAAGTTAGTTTAACAGATCCTAAATCTATTAAACAGATTAAACAACTATTTTAGTAGCTGACCTTTCCTATTTGTGTATTGACTCAACTTTACTGAAACCATTTAAGTGAGGGTGAAAGCACCACACAGGTTCTCTTTAGTGAGGCCCAAATTATATGATGTTTTTACAAGGTAAGAAAGACATCTGCCTAGTGCTGCCTCCTGAATTATTTCTTATTGTGCCAGATCTAACTTAACAGATAAAGCAGTTTCCTATGATCTTTCAATTCACATAGACTTATGCAGATGCCTAAAACTTAATTTCCCTCATATAACTGATGCTGTATAGCTGTTCTCACATACCTTTTACACACAGATGTAAGCAAAAAGTCTCCCTCACCTCTAGGCAACATAGAGATTTGTTATCAAGTAGTAAGTCCTCCGAGACAAGAATGACAGCTCTATGGAGGCATGCTGCACTTAAATCCCTATACAGCCTAAACTAGATTTAGGATCAATACTATATTCTTTAAAGCAAAACAAATCCGGGCAAAGTACTATCTGCATATAAGGGCATCCACAAAACACATATGCTCCTCATGTTATAACTGTAAAATCTGATGCAGCGTAACACTAGATTAATTTCTATTTAGCCAACTGTAGAAATAGAAAATAAAAAATGTTCTATCTGATCTTAACTTTGCACAGTAAATCAATCATAAACTAAACGATTAGCTATGCAAATCAGAAAAGCCTTTTGAATGGGATTGACTACATTTCTGCTGGGGAAGGAAGAGAAATGTTAAAAGATTTTCTTTGTCCTTGCCTTATACTGTTTCTTTTTTCCTGCAAGGCCCCATATCACAGTTAACATCTTTCTGGCTGAAAACGATTGTCTGGGACTCCCTTTGGAGGTAGTCAATATCACTCACTAATCAATGGAGGGATGGTTGAGTGATATAAGGCACTTCCAGCTTCTCCCTGGGGGTAAGCACAGTGCTTCAGCAACACAGCACTATCTGTCAAGAATTCAAATGAACATTTAAACACTGTATTTACGTCTATGAAGGAAGAGTCCAATATTTCAATAAGCCAAAAATAATAAAGCTATAATCATTAGACCACTCATCAATTAAGACTCTTACATTTGCAAGTCATTTATTCCAAAGAATAAATTGTCTGGTCTATATAAAAGATCAGAGAAAACTACTTGGAAAACAAAAAAAAGAATGCCATTTCATGAAGATATGAAGAAATATGCACACACGCTGGGGTGACACTATTGATGACAGCAAAACATGTAGGAAAATGGATTGTGGTACCTAGGTCTTCCATCGGGATGACAAAACAGTTACAAGCTCACATACCAGTGGTACCAGACACCAGTAAAACGAGAACAGAATTATAAAATGAGACCCAATTTACAATGAAGGATGTGAAAACATAAAATTACATTCCTATATACATGGTGAAAGTACTTCATAACATAATTCTGGATAGATATTTGCTGGCTAACTGAGGAAAAAACAGGCAAGTTGTTACCAGTGGACTTTATGGTACTTTTATTTATCTACCAGGAAATGGAATATCTGAATCAAAGTGACAAGAATTGATCAGCCTTCTACTAATAGCAGTCAGCATGTGCTATACAGTCATTCCAGATGGAAATACCAACATCTAGAGATTATTCTGCAGGTATGTTTCTTCAGACAAATCCAATCACCTTTTTCTATTGTGCATACTGCTAAAAAAAAATTCATCTTGGCCCTAATCAACCCCATTAAACCCAATCTTGATTTTTGTAACATCTTCTTCCCCGATACCAACATTCCCACTCCCATCCACACAGATATGCAGCTGTTGTGATCATCTTCCCTGATCATCCACTCTGACACATTTTAATCCTATCCCACTGCATCAAATGCAAGTTTTGTCCTCAACCTCAAGACTCTTCCTTCACAACTCTACCCTCCCCATTTATCAGCTCTTCAGTCTTATCACTGAACTCTTTGCTGAACTCCACTTTCTGGAAGGAAGGCATGAAATACCAGTGGAAAACATTAACTATGCGTTAAAGTTTTTCACCTGTGAATTTGCTAGTTTTCCTGTTTTTCTTTTTTCACAGAAAGAGAAATGTTTTTGTAGGAGTTAGTGATCATTTACCCACCTGCAGTTAGCACATAGGTATGCAGTTGATGCTGCTATAGAATCATAGAATTGTAGGACTGGAAGGGACCTTAAGAGGTTTTATAGTCCAGTCCCCTGCACTCAAGGCAGGACTAAATACTATTTAGACCATCCCTGACAGGTGTTTGGAGATTTTAAAGAGCAGGTTAGACAATGACCGAGATACCACAATCTCCCTAGGCAATTCATTCCAGTGCTTAACCACCCTGAAGTTTTTCCTAATGTCCACCCTAAACTGCCCTTGCTGCAATTTGAGCCCATTGGTTCTTGTCCTATCCTTAGAGGTTAACGGGAACAATTTAACTACCTCCTCCTTTGTAATAACCTTTCATGTACTTGAAAACCGTTATGTCCTCCCCTTAGTCTTCTCTTCTGCAGACTAAACAAACCCATGTTTTTCAAATTCCCTCACAGGTCATGTTTTCTAGACCGTTAATCATTTTTGTTTCTCTTCTCTGGACTTTCTCCACATCTTTCCTGAAATGTGGTGCTCAGAACTGAACACAATACTCCAATTGAGGCCTAATCAATGTGGAGTAGAGTGGAAGAATTACTTCTCATGTCTTGCTTGCAACACTCCTGCTAATACATCCCAGAATGATGTTTGCTTTTTTGCAAACTGTTGACTCATATTTAGCTTATGATCTCACCCTCAGATCCCTTTCTGCAGTACTCCTTCCTAGGCAGTCATTTCCCATTTTGTATGTATGCAACTGATTGTTCCTTCCCAAGTGGAGTACTTTGCATTTGTCCTTATTGAATTTCATGCTATTTACTTCAGACCATTTCATTTTGAATTTTATTCCTATCCTCTAAAGGACTTGCAACCCCTCCCAACTTGGTATAGTTTCTGTGCCATTATCTAACTCATTGATGAAGCTATTGAACAGATACAGATCCAGAACTGATCCCTGTGGGACTCCACTTGATATGCCCTTCCAGCTTGTCTGTGAACCACTGATAACTACTCTCTGAGAACGATTTTCTAACCAGTTATGCACCCACCGTATAGAAGCTCCATCATGGTTGTATTTCCCTAGTTTGTTTATGAGAAGGTCATGCGAGACAGTATTTCTCTGTTTTATTTCTTTGTTCCCACCTTATTTTCACTGATATCCATTAAGTTAGATGTCCAATTGCTGCTAAACTTTTTGGTGAAAACTGAAACATAAGTTATTTAGCACTTCTACCATTTCCACATTTTCTGTTATAGTTCCCCCACCCACCCACCCTTGAGTAATGGGCCTACCCTGTCCTCAGTCTTCCTCTGGCTTCTAATGTATTTGTAGAATATTTTCTTGTTACCGTTTGTCTCTAGCTAGTTTAATCTCGTTTTGTAGCTATGTAAAAGATACCAAGTGCTTCCAAAGGGCTCTACCCCCTCTGATACACTTTGTTGTAATGGAATGAGGATTATAGTCATGCTTTGAAATGTCTGGAGTGTGAGGGCCAGTGGGGCAAATCACAGACATTGTCTATGTCCCAAAATATTGACAATTTTATTACATGGTGGTTACAGAAATGTTAAGTTCATGAAAGACTGGTTGTCCCTCTCCTTCGCCCCCTCCCACACTCACCAACTCCCCTTCTCATCCCCTTAAGCCATTAACACTTTAGAACCCAGTTGCACATAAAAAATTGCTCTTTGGTATCTGGCAACCTCTGCTGCGGTATACACATCACAGAAGCACTTTGCTGGAAGGTCGCACATTTCCTTGATTATGTAGCCCAAGCTGTATACCAAGCCAGTCCCCTTGCCCCCACTATGCTCCCTCCCTCAAGCTGGACCCTCCCAACCTCTGCTTTAGATATGTCCACCCAGTCTGCCCCTCTCCAAGTCAGCCCTCTCCCCACAACTCTGGCCTCCCTCCCTACCCCATGCAGGAGTGGCATGTATCTTAACTGTATTTCCTGGTTTTCAGAGATCTGAATTTGTGTTACCTTCAGAGTTTCCCAAGATCCAGGCTCACATGGGAGCTGGAAGAGGGGCTCAGACCTTCCTGGAGGGGCAAGGGCCCCCAAATACCAGCACACATGGGAGAGAAGAATGTGGAGTTGGCAGGCCCCTTCTGCCCCCAACCTCCCCCACTTCCCCTGCCAACCACACCCATGCCCCCTTCCCAGTGTCTCACCCCTCCCCTTTCCATCCACTCCTCTTAATCCCCAACTCCTCCCTTTGATTTAAATCCAAACCCCTTTCCCTCCCCATCCCTATTTATCCCCATAATCCCCCCATACCTTGTTGCAGCCCCAAATCTCTATTCCCCATTTCCCCACCCACTAATCCCCCTGCCCTTCCAGCAAGCATTCACATTTGTAATTTATTTTCTTTTTGGGACTAGCTTGAGCATCTTCTGAATTATTTGATGTATTCAGATTACATTTCCCCCCAAATAACACCCACTTCTCCAAACAGAGGAAGATTTTTGCAACAAGCCTAAATATCTCTTTTCAGATTTCTGCCATGGGTAGGATTCAAATTGATATTGGCTGGGTGTAAGTCAGGTTCAATGGCCACAGCATGTGCCCTTTAGCCCCACAGATCCTGTTAATATTGGCTGGCTAGACACCCTTTTGGGCAGTGCAATCACCATCAGGATCAAGACTGATGGCCATGTTTCAATATGTAAAGCTTAACTCTTTCTTGAATAACATTTTCAATATTGCTTCCCCAAAGAGGTAGTGGGTGCTATGCATTAGCTGGAGTAAATGTTAAGCAATTGAAACCCTTTGGGGCCTGATCAGATCCCTTTGGTCAAATAACTCCAAATCTGGATCACTAACCTTACCCCATACCCACATGAGGCACAATACATTTCAAGGCACTTCAAAACAATGCGGATTTTAGAGCATTTAGAAGAGTCATCCTTTAAACAAAAGGGCTTCTCAACCAACTTTACCGATAGTGGAGCTGGCGCTCCCTTATAATTATTCCTGTACAGTGCAAGTATTTAGATAGCTACTTTAATGCACAAGAGCGCTGTTATGCGATATATATTTCGAATCATCAGCATGTTCTCTATCCTGCAGGTGGCTGAAAACGAAATGCTCGACCTCTGATCTTCCCACCTCCACAGCTGCTTTTCTGCTCTTCCCCATTCCTCAAATAGACTTTTGACAGTACATGACCATCCTAGAAACAGGGTTTTTGAGTGGTTGAATTCAGGCTTTTTAGTACATTTATTTTGTCTTCCTGCCAACGAGGTAGACCGACATTATGGTCAAAGTCCATAAACATTCCAGAGTCTCTATAGAAAAAAAGTCTCTACAAAGAGATAAACTGGAATTAATGAACTGTGATGTTTAAATACTATGAGCCTGATCCTGCCAATACACACAAGTAATTTTACTCATGCAAGTAACCCCACTGATACTACAGGTACATATGTAAGTTTGCAGGACTGTGCCTTATGCTACATAATTTAAGAACATCCTGGCACTTTTTTTTTTTATTGATAAAGACAATTTAATACATGTACAGTAGAACCCCATTTATCCGACCTTCCATTATCTGGCTCTCCATATCAACTGAACAATCAGCGCACACAGGTACAGAAGCTGGTGATCTCTCCTGTGGATGCTAGATGGCGCTGCAGTCTTGCACCTTCCCATTCTCCGGATTATCCAAATTTTTGATTATCCAATCTGGTTCCAGTCCTAATTAGATCAGATTAACGGGGTTGTCCTGTAAAATCACCATGAAATATAATAAATTGCACAAAGCCGTTGTAAAGACTAATATTTGGCTCAAGTAGAAAATATACATAACAAACTCTCTTTACTTATCCCCCTGACACTGGGAGGAAGATTATTTTTTGGCACACATCCTACTGATAACATAGATCTTCCAAACCCATTACACAGCTCTGATGTGCATGGGGCAGATATGTCAATGTCCTGCAATATCCTGGACAAAATTTATTAAATTAAATTTAAGTATCTTAGGTGTTCATTGTATTAAAAATGGAAATGTGTCTATATTATTGTGGAATTCTATGTAATGTCTCAAGGGGGAAGAGATGACTGATGTAAACCCTGGCAAGTGTTATGAGCTTCAACAGACTCTTTTAAACAATGCACTTTCCCCTCCTCCGGTTATACAAAAACCCAATGTTTTGAAGATTTGCTCTGAGGAGGGGACCTTTGTCAGCTGAACACCTATTACTTGAAGACAAGATCAGAGGCCGACAGTGTATAAAGGCGTGACTCACAGATTCATGAGCGTGCTTGTTCTGAGCCAAGGTGGTTACGAACTAGTAATCACAGAAAAACCCTTACTTGGGGTTTGATGAAATGTTCACCTACCAGGATAATGCTTTAATCTTAGGAATAAATGTACTTGCTTAGAAACAGCTGTGTGGTAACTTAACTGTGACCAATTACACTGTTTATAGCCTCTGAGTAAAGGCAAAGCAGACCTGCTGAGGCTGTCTGACTTGCTGGAGGATTCACAGTGTAGGCATGGAACTGCAGCCTAGAAATACCCTAGTCAGGAGAGAGAGTGGCAGTTGGGGAGCTGGAAGCCTGCATGTTGGTGCCCATGCTGGACCCCGGAGCGGGAAATACAAGTGCCGTTGCCCTAAACTGTGACAGCGCGTACCAGCACCAAGCACAGTGAATAATATGGTCTCTGTGTGTTTTGTTACTCCTAAATGATGTAGCAGTTCCACCATTTAAGCCAAACTAAAATGTGCAACTTTTACATATAGTTCATCACTGTGATTAGTAAGATCTGTGTGCTCTTAATGGGAGTTATAAAGTACTACATTCAGACTTGTTTAAAAAGGAGGTTCGTGTATTTCTGTAAATTAAAGAATATTATAGTTAAAACTCAAACAAGAATATAACTATAATAGTTAAATGAATGGCAACTAAAAATATTGACTCTGCCTGAATGAGCTGTCTAAACAGCCTACCTAATATTAAACTTGTAACGTAATTAAAAAAAAAGTTTTAAAAATGTCCATGAAGTCCAAGCTCCACTTCATAAGGAAATACGCTTGTATGTTTTTATAAATAAAATAGGCCACCATCCAGTAGGCATTCCTCAATTATATAAAAATAATGAATGAATGAAGAAAGAAAAGCCATTCAAAATTAACCAAAAAAGGTTGTTTTTTTAATTAAAGGAAATTTCATCGCTTGGTTTTAGCTCAGTTTTCTGCCTTTATATGCAATGGAAGCCATGAGACAATAAAGCAGCTGTTTTTCATTGTGAGCACTAGCCATCTGACAGCATTCATGAACACAAGAGCACAAATAGCCTCACACATTTATTCCCAGAGCATGGCCTGCTGAAATTAACACAGTGGTACAAAATTATTTGCATTTTTCCACCTAAGTGCTGAAATCTGTAGACATTTACCTTTCTAGAATCTAAGCAATATAACATGTTACCTTAAGATTAAAAATAATAATAATAATTCTTGTCCCACATACTCCTAGAGATTTTTGCTAGAGATTTTACAGCCTTACTTTCAGTACTTTGGTAACATTAGTACACCTCTTTGATGACGAAATATAATAGCTAAGTAATATAAATATTTTAAACAAGCAGCTTTTCCAACTTTCAATTTGCAAAGTCTTAAAATTCAAAACACACTGTCTTGGTCAGGTACATAGAATCAGAAAGGTATTTAGAGGTTACACAAGAAAGGCCTGATCTAAAGCCCACTAAAGTCTTATCGTTGATTTCAATGAGCTTTGGATCCGCCCCGAAGAGCCCGATCCTGCAAAGACTTCTATGCAAGCTTAACTTTATTAACATGAGTAGTCCCACCAGGTATAATGGAAATACTTATGTAAGTTAAGGATTTGTGTAACTCCTTGCAGGATCAGGGCCAAAGCTATTACATTATGATGTAACAGAGTCAACCTAACAACAAAAATGGAATTAAGGCTGCCATAACTCATACCTGTTGTGCCATTGTCTTATTTGCGCATACTTGATTTCTGTAGTACTTTAAATGAGTACAGACTTGCTCCTGTGCTTCCACAAATCTTGTATAAAAGTCAGCTATTAGGAGCATGCGATGCAGCCCAAGCAGCCCATTCAACAAGAGCAGGGGTTCTCAAACTGGGGGTCAGGACCCCTCAGGGGGTCACGAGGTTATTACATGGGGGGTCACGAGCTGTCAGCCTCCACCCCAAACCTCACTTTTCCTCCAGCATTTATAATGGTGTTAAATATGTAAAGAAGTATTTTTAATTTAAAAGGGGGGCCACACACAGAGGCTTGCTATGTAAAAGGGGTCACAAGTACAAAAGTTTGAGAACCACTGGACAAGAGCATGAAAGAACAATGGAGAGACATGCAGAGACATGCATGAGGGGTCAGGGGTGCAAGGTAAAACAACGCCTAACATTACTGTTTTACTCTAAATTATTAATTTGACTGTATAATCAGAGATTTTATAATATACTTAGTGAAAGATCATTTAAATTGTACAGATTAAAATCCTAAAGAGCAAACAGATGGTTTTTTCCTTAGCATGGAGGGCAGAGCGAAACTTGCACACTTTTTTAATGAGTACTGTCGAAGCTTATGACAGAGCAGAAAGCAGGATGGAAATCAAAAATTCTGGAAGAGTTCATAATGTAGATAGCTTGCTCATCAAGAGTGCTTCAGAGCCAGATTTTCAGAGGTGCTGAGCTGCTTCCACTTCAATTGGAGTGCTGAGCACCTCTGAAATCAGAGCCTCGTTATCTAAATTGGGCACCTAAAAACTGAAACAGCCAGAGCCAACAAGCACTTTTCAAAATCTGACCCTTAATCTCTGGGCATCTCCATTTTCCCATCTATATCTACCTACATCCAATTTTGGAAATGTTAAGTGAAGTATTTTTATTTCTTCAGATTTCACTTTATGGTAAAACTTGTGACCCTAACAGAGATGGGAATAGAACCTGGAACCTCTGGTTCACAGTCCTGCACTCAATCAGGTAATACATGGAGCTTCCACACAGAGACTACTACCACCACCAAACTGGATTTTTGAATACAGTGAAACATGCAAACAGAGAGATTTCAGTCCCCTGAAACACTGAGAAAGTTTTTAATTTCAGGAGGTACAGAAGGCACAAAAGCTAACTGGCAAAATAGCTCACTAAACTGTTTTCAGTTATTTTGACCAGTTATTCTGATACTATTCACAAGATATGCATCATAGACAAAAGCCCATTTGGCCTCTAACCACAAGTTAGAGTAGGCAAGATTTTTTCCTGTTCTACACGCTATTACTTTGGCATAAATCTTGGCATCTATGTTCAAGAAGAACAATCCATTCCATCTCTTCCACCCCTTTAAGGAATCAATGAAATACTGATGGCAAACATCATTTCAGGCAATATTTCCCCTTTTATAACGATTAACTTTTGGAACAAACTAACAAGGGAAGTGGTGGATTCTCCATCTCTTAATGTCTTCACATCAAGACTAGATGCCTTTCTGGAAGATAGGCTTTAGTCAAACACAAGTTACTGGGCTCAACAGAAGTAACTGGATGAAAGTCTGTGATCAGTTTTATACAGGTGGTCATACAGATTTAATTCTCCCTTCTAGTCTTAAAATAAATGATTTTAATACCACATTAAAATAGATCAGATACCCAGAAAGATCACCTCATATAAGAGCACCTCATAGCATACAGCCCAAAAAGCTGACTTATGATATTTTCCTTTTTTTAGGGATTTAATAGTCTTCAAATTCAGAGGCTTCTCTTTGGCCCAACTGCTGACTTATGACAAATTCTGCCCTCAGATTCAACTGCAAATGAAAACAAATGAGAGTTGCATGAAAACACTGGCTGAGGGCAAAATTTCATTCCGAGTTATTTTAGGCAGTTCGCTCTCAAATATACCTTTATTCTGAAGGCTTTGCTACCAGTCCCCCATGCCCGTTGAGAATACTTTTTCTTAAACTTGCAAAAACCTCATTACAACCTCTGGATTAGCAGAGAGGCCCCTGTCATTTTCAGGGCAGCAACAGATCCTCTCTCTTTACTCGAAACTTTTTAAAATGTCACTTTACAACCCATGGGTCAACAGTTTCCACATTATGAAAGAAACTAAAATTTTAATATAAAAAAACAGCTAATTCAAAAAGGGAATAGCTATTTTCTCCAAACTCTGTTACTGGAGACATGAGTCCCCTGCAGTAATAGTCCTTGAGCCTGATTCTGAGCTCAGGGATACCAGTGTAAATCAAGAGTAACTCCACTTTAAAAAGGGGATTAACTCCTGCATAACTGATATGAGAATCAGACTCCTAGTTTCATCACATTATGCTTGCCTGAGTAGTGGGAAACACATCCTCACAGTTAAAACTAGGGGTGTTTTTTTTTAATGGAAAAATGACACTAAAATACATGCAAGCTTTCTATCTACAAATCTGAACTATATAGAACAGAAAGTTCCCTGTACTGCACCTCTCCGTGGTTCCAACTTAATGTTCTGGGTTTACATAGAAAAAAAAAATGTAAAAAGATTCACAGATTTTAAAGGAAGGAGGGACCATTATGGTAGGCTAGTTTGACCACCTCATAATACAGGCCATAGAACTTCACCCAACAACATCTGCATCAAGCCCATAATTTCAGTTTGACCTAGCGCGCATCTGAAAGATATGCAGTCTTGATTTAAATACTTCAGATGACTTCCAAGTCCCTTGGTAACTTGTTCCAATAGTTAATTATCTTTACTGTTAAAAATTACTACCTTATTTCTAATATGAATTTGTCTAGCTTCCATTTCCATCCACTGGATCTCCTTATGCATTCTTCTGCTAGATTAAAGTGCATCTCTTTCACATGTAGGTACTTACAGACTATGATCAAATCGCCTTTTAGTTTTCTCTGGGATAAACTAAAGAGAGTAAGTTTCTTTAGTTTCGCACTGCAAAGGCATCCTTTCCAAACCTTGAATTAGTCCTGTAGCTCTTTTCTGAACCCTTTTCAATTTGTCAACATCCTTTTTTAAATGTAGACACCAAAAAGAGACACAGTATTCCAGTAATGGTCTGACTAATGTTATCTTCAGAGGTAATACCACTCTCTACTTCTATTTGGTATTTCCCTGCTTACCTATCCAAGGATCATTTGCCCATTTAGCTATAGCAGCTCCTGTTCAACTGATTACCAGTCGACTTGGAAGGACAGATTTTTATCAGTAAATGCTGGTAAACATTGATTTCACCACACACACACAAACTGGAAAAAATATTTCCATAGATAATAACTGAAATTTGCAGACAAAGTACGAAAAAAGCTGCCTGAGAACTTCTTATAGTTTGATTTAAGGATATTTACTTTGTACATTTTCCATGATTTTGACAATTTGTGTTTTAACAGTTGCAAAGCTTTAACTTTTTGAATATCAACACCTACTGTCATTAAATTATTGTCTGACCCCCATATTGTCTGAACCCTCCTTTAATTGTCCACAACTATGAAATTTTGATCTATGAAAATAGAAAAAAAATGCTTAAATAAACATCGATATTATCCATCAACATTATAAAAAAGTAAAAATTTAATTTTGCCAAGCCTAGTTATCTACCATTACACCTAAGTCATGTTCATAGTCACTGCTTTCCAGGATACAGTTCCCATCTTGTAAATGTGACATATTTTTGTTCATATTAAACAGAAATCAGTGAGTATAAAACCATCATATGCTAATTATTTCATAATCTCAGAACAAAACAATTGTCAAAACACAGTAACAAAAATAATTTGCATTCTATTTCAGATGATATGGCAAGACTTTGAAAGGAAATATAAGCAGACATAAAACCAGAAGGATATAAAACTCATAAAAGCTAACAATTGAATTAAAGAACAGGAGACATGCATTGAGAATCAGACTCAGGGCAGAATTTACAGTGATTACTTTCCCCCCTGGGTCTGTCATTTCAAAAGCAGGAGAAAGAGGAGTTCCTAAATATCAACATGTATGATCCACTGTGTGATCAAGCTACGTACATAAGGGGCCCATTTAAAAAGTACAGGTGCAGGGAGAGCCTTCTAACATTGAATCTAGATAGAAAAATTGAACCACATGCGAAGTCAGATATCAGTATCATCGAACTGGGAATGTTTAATACTGACTGGCTTTACAGTTAGAAGCACTTTTCATTTTCCTATGTATCCAACACAATATTTCCCCAAAGTAAATATATGTGCATTAAAAATGAACACACCACTATCTTCCCTACCTCACTTCAGTTTAGGAAGTCCACTTTATCCACTTGTCATCTTGCTGACTGTCACTAATAATTCTGTTGACACTCTCAGTAAAATCCTGGTCCCATTAACTGAGTGGTAAAACTTATATGGACTTCAGTGGGACCAAGGATTCCTCCTTCCTCTTCTTTTTAAGAGATTTTTTGGATGGGTCTATATATACAGAGGTGAAGACATGCACCATTCCCTTGACTGTGACTGAAAATAGGCTTAATTTTGGCTGAAGTTAAAAAAACGTAAGGAAAAATACACTCTCTTCTGAAGCTAGTGAAAATACTGTGAAAAATAAAGTAGTACTCTCTTGTTTAAAAACAAAACTAGCCAGTTCTAATTAGCAAAGCTATTTATTCTCATTCACCTAATGATCACTTCAATTTTTAAGCAATGTTTTCATTTTCACCACAGCTACATTTTTGCAGTACAGAAGGGTTAAGTTTCTGATAAGTGAGTTCTCCAGTTACAGCTAAGTAAAGGAAAAGCTAATACATATGCATGAATTCTTAGCAAACCCTGAATAGCTGTGCAACTACTCTGTGGAGATGGGAATGTATAATTTTGCCTCCTGGGGATTTGTGCAACTACTCCTTCTCCCTCTCTCTCTTATCAGGAGAAGGACACGTGGGCATGTCCTACCAAGGTACATTAACATACATTAAGTCCTCACTTAACGTTGTAGTTATGTTCCTGAAAAATGCAACTTTAAGCAAAACAACGTTAAGCGAATCCAATTTCCCCATAAGAATTCATGTAAATGAGGAGGTTGGGTTCCAGGGAAATTTTTTTCACCAGACAAAAGACTATACACACACACTATAAGTTTTAAACAAACAATTTAATACTGTAGAAGCAACAAAGGGTCCTGTGGCACCTTATAGACTAACAGAGGTATTGAAGCATAAGCTTTCGTGGGTGAATACCCACTTCTTCGGATGCAAGCAGTGGGCATCCGAAGAAGTGGGTATTCACCCACGAAAGCTTATGCTTCAATACCTCTGTTAGTCTATAAGGTGCCACAGGACCCTTTGTCGCTTCTACAGATCCAGACTAACATGGCTACCCCTCTGATAATTTAATACTGGTACACAGCGATGATGATTGTGAAGCTTGGTTGAGGTGGTTAAGTCAGAGGGTGGGATATTTCCCAGGGAATGCCTTACTGCTAAATGATGAACTAGCAATTGGTTGAGCCCTCAAGGGTTAACTCATTGTTGTTAATGTAGCCTCACACTCTACAAGGCAGCACAAATGGAGGGAGAGGAGACAGCATGGCAGACAGAGACACACACCATGTGTGTGAGAGAGAGAGATGCGCATTGCCCCTTTAAGTAAGCTGACCCCACTCTTAAGTACACTGCCTTGTTAAGTAGATCAGCAAGCTGAGACCACAGCTGCTGCCAGGAAGCTCCCTCCGTCCTGAGCCCTGTCCTGTGTCCCCCCTGCTCTATGGAAGATGGGGTAAGCAGGGTGCAGGAGCAGGGTGGAGGGGGACATCCTGACATTAGCCCCCCTCTTCCGCCTCGCTCTCCCCCGCACAGCAAGCAGAAGGCTCGGGGAGCAGCTCCAAGACAGAGGGCAGGAGCAGCACGTGGCAGTGGGTGGAGGGCCAGCTGAACTGCCGGCAACTGATAGCCTGCTGGGTGGCTGCCACATAGGGAATTTAGGGGAGCAGGGAGCTGATAAGAGGGCTGCCGGTCCACCCTGGTTCCAAGCCCCCAACAGCTAGCTGCAACAGGCTGCTCTTCCTGCAAGCAGCGGACAAAGCAGGCGGCTGCCAAACAATGTTATAAAGGAGCACTGCACAGCTTTAAACGAGCATGTTCTCTAATTGATCAGCAACGTAACAACGAAACAACGTTAACCGGGACGACTTTAAGTGAGGAGTTACTATATTTAGCTAGTATTCCTGTTTCCTAGTGGATCTTCTCTCTCCCCCACCCATTTCATACCCATTCTTCTGTTCCACCCTTTTTGGTGGATTATTTCACTGCCTCCTGGAGCAACTTCCATTGGCGAAATCACAGCAACGACCTTGCCTTAGGCCTCAATCCAGCAAGTTAATCAGTGTGGCTCAGTGTGAGTTCAGAGATCTGCCCACACTTACAGGATCAGAGCCAATGTCTATCAATTTTTGCAGTGCGGAGCTATGCACAATCTTCCAATCTGAGCATGTATCCAATTTTATACATGTGAATAACCCCATTGATTTCAATAGAACTACTTACATGAGCAACTGTTTGCAGGATCAGGATCTAAAAATGCCCACAATGAAAACACAAGGCTGACTTGGTGAAGTCAATCTAAGGGTACGTCCATACTTACCAGCTGGTTTGGCCGCAAGCAATCCATCTTCTGAGATCGATTTATCGCGTCTTGTCTAGACGCGATAAATCGATCCCGGAAGTGCTCGCCGTCGACGCCAATAATCCTGCTCCGCGAGAGGAGTAGGCGAAGTCGACGGGGGAGCCTGCCTGCCACATCTGGACCTGCGGTAGGTACCTTTTAGTTCGAACTAAGATACTTCGACTTCAGCTACGTTATTAACGTAGCTGAAGTTGCGTATCTTAGTTCGAACTGGGGGCTTAGTGTGGACCAAGCCTAAGAGGCTACTTACGCAGCCCATAATACTTATTCCTTTACATCACAAGTGAAACTATACTTCAAAATTGAAACAAAGTGAAACATTTAACTGTAATAGTGTTATGTATTTAATTTTTAAAGAATTTCCTGCAGATGCTTAGGATACCAGGATTTTAATAAAACCACTTAAGGGAACAATTTCAAATTAAATTTGAAACAAACATTTAGATGTTATCAAAGTCTAAAGACATAATATATATATTCCCAAGAATTTATTTGATTTGATTCCAAAGGAGTGTTTTTCTTCTTTTAACAAGTATTCCCCCTGCAGTGTTTGCAAACCAAATACTGTACTAGAACATAGAGAAACAATTGCCCTGCTTTCACGGGCCAAAGGATTAAAATTGGCAGAGTCAAGTGACTTCTGTCATCAAACATATATTGAAAGATTGTGAGAAAGCAGAGGCCTGTGAACCAAGGCTATTTGACTTTCTCCAGGTCTACACTATAAATGTTTGCTGGCATAGTAATATTGGTTAGGGGCGCAATGAATGTGATGTGTGACTGACATAGCTATGCCACCAAAAACCCCTAAAGTAGATACAAAGTGTGACGGGTTGGGGTCACAGAGACCTGCTTGGTGCTGCCACCTGGTGTGCCAAGGCTACTTCTGCCCGTTTCCAGGCCTTTTCCAGCTTGGGACTCCCGAATCCTGTCTGTTTTGAGCCAGATTCCACTGATCTGCTGCAAACACAGACCCAGGTCCGAACCAAGTCCACTCACAACTGTAAGGCTCCTGGAAGCGCTCTTGCCTTTGACACCCAGGTGTCCAACTCCCAAGGAGGTTCAAACCCTTAATAAATCCATTTTACCCTGTATAAAGCTTATACAGGGCAAACTCATAAATAGTTCGCCTTCTATTTCAAAGATAGAAAGATATGCACAGCTGTTTGCCCCCCCACCTCCGCCCCGGGTACCAACTCGTACACCAGGAAACTTAATGAGTAAAAAGTGATTTTAATAAGTACAGAAAGTAGGATTTAGGTGATTCCAAGTGGTGACAGACAGAACAAATTGAATTACTAAGTAAAATAAAATAAACCACGCAGGTCTATGTCTAATCAAACTTCACACAGATATCAAAACCTCACCAGCACCAGCTTTCCTTCTTTCACAGGCTGTAAAGCTTCTAGCCTGGGTCCAGCAGTCACTCACACCCCCTATTGTCTCTGTCCTTTGTTCAGTCTCTCTCAGGTATGTCCTTGGGGGGTGGAGAGCTTCTTTCTTTAGCCAGCTGAAGACAAAAATGGAGGGGTTTCCTAGGGGGTTAAATAGATTTTCTCCTCTGGGTGGACACCCCTCCCTCTCCCTGTGTAGCATCCAGTTACCAAATGGAGCTGGGGTCACATGGACAAGTCACCTGTCCATGCACAACTCAGTTCCTTCTCAGACCAGCCACATTCCTGGCAAAGCTCAGATGTGGATTGGTGTCTGCAAGTTCTATTGTCTGTTAAGTGCTTCTTGATTGGGCACTTAACCTGCACATTCCTTTCTCAAGAAATACAACCAATATTCATAACTTCAACTACAACGATACATGCACATAAACGGGAGGAATAAATTCAGTAGGTCATAACTTTCACAGAGATATGTTACATGGCACATGTAGCATAAAACATAGTCCAGTTACATCATGTATACATTTATAAGCATCTCCCCATAAAGTTTTATGGGGTACACCGTCACACAAAGTTTTGCCAGTATACGCTGCATAAATTCTAGGAGCACTTACCAGTTCAGTATTATCAGTATATCTATACCGGCAAAGCACTTCAACTGTCCACCTGGTCCTTGTTTATGTTTCTTTAATTGTTTTCTTTCAAACCAATGAAAAACTGGATGAACTGGACAAAACAAGAGTGGCAATCCTTATTGGTAATTTGAGGATTTATTAAAATTAGGCTAGCAAGAGCCTGGAGCCTTCCTCCTACACCATTCTCTTCAGGAGAATGGGAGAATGCAAGTAGTCAGAAAGATGAGACCCATCAGAAGAGATACAGGTGAAGTCAGAAAACATCTAAGCGGAGAAGGAAGCATTGGAACTAAGGCAACATATAAGGAGAATGGTCCTAGATTTGTGTTTCAGCCTGTGACAAATATAAGAAGTCCTACTGAAAAGTTAAAATACTGCTAATTAAGACAACATACTTCTACATTTGTGACACATAGAAAATAGCTGATATAAAAAGGGAGATTCAACAGTCTTTCCTGCGAGAAGCTAGAAATTGTGTGACACTTTGGAGATAATAGACATTAAATAGCCTAATCCCAAATCCTTAAAGAAGGGATGAAATATTCACAGTTCCTGAATGGCCAGAGATAATCAGTGTGACACTTCCCAGGAGGCACCTACCACCTGCGCTTAGCGTGAGGCAGCATTGTCTGTGCCTGCCGAGGCTCAGCTCCACGACTTCACTGGTCACAGGCAACTCAAGCTCTGAGCTCAGCCTACACTGGCTCCACTATAATGATAGGGCTGTTCAAACCCCTGAGTCCTCCGAGCATCCCCCTGGACTGTCCAGTCCCTGTCCCAATCTCAGGACACTCAGTATTTACAGATTCACTGCTCCCAAAGGAACAGTACCTTTCAGCTTACCGGTTACACCTCAGATCCCAGATCCCCTTAACACACTGCAATTAATAATGTTTACAGTAAAACAAGCAAAAGTTTATTTGACAAAGAGTAGAGATTCTAGTAAAAGCAAGTAGAAGTACTAGAAACAAAAGGGTTACCTATAAAACATAACATGCATTCTAGACTGACTGACTTAATTACTGCGAGGTCTTACAGAGCAAAAGCCCACTCCAAATCCTTACAGCACATTACAGCCAGGCTTGATTGTGATCTTCCATTTGTGAGACAAGTCATACTGTCCTTTTGCCTCTTCAGTGGAACGATTCACTGAGGTTCCTCTTCACCCTCCCCCATGCTCCAACAATCTGTTGTCTTCATTCATAAACCGGATCTCCTCCCGCTTTTACTTCTTCCTGTAAATTTCTTCTCTTGAAGATTTCACAATCTCTTAATGAGTATTTTGGCTCCAAATGCAAACTGACCTATATTGTTAAACAGACAATACACAGTACCCAGCCAAGGAGAAAAGCATCTACTGCCTGGAAAGAACCAGTCTGAGTCATATCATCCCATTTACCTGCCTTAATGCCAAAGCTTTAAAAACATAATTTCCAGTATAGATACATAACTCCTTAAATATTATCCATACATACATTTTGCAATGATTATGATGACTAGTGGGCTATTGGCTCTCAGTACAGACCTCACATATACCCTTTGGTGAATTATTGCGCACATATTTGACCAAGGAGATCTCTATAAAACTTTGTTGTCCCCCCTCCCCCATGCCCTCTGCCAGTTGGCACAAAAAGGCTCCTGGGTCACAGTCAGAAAATGCAATGAATTTTTCACAGAATTTATTGTGAAGAATATGTCCCTTATTTTGTCCAAACTTTTCAACTAGCTCTAGCCAAAAAAACAGATTTAACCAACATCTGGCTCCAAAATAGTGACCACAAAGGAAAGTACCGAAAGGGCCTCCTATGAAGCAAGAACCTAGCTACTGAAGCAAACAAGCCTGGCCTAGCCAACAGTGACAAGACCAAACACAAAGGAAGAGCCCAAAAGTTCCGCTGTACCCATGTCCACCAGTCATCCACAGAATCCAGTACACTAGGAATCCATCACACACTCATACTTCCAAGCCAAGCCAAGATGTAGTTAAGCAGACACCTGACATTTAGCACAAACGAATGACGAATTTGACATGATATATATTGTTCTTCAGTTGAAGAATGTAAAGATTAGACTTTCAAATGAAGTTTCTAACTGTACCAAAACTTACCTTTATTTGCCAGTAGACTTACTGATAGTAATTACCTCTAGTATTGGCAGTTTAACTTTGTGTGTGTCAAATAAATACTTATGTTTAAAGTTGCCTTTGAAGTGATACACTCTGCTGAAGTCCCTAAACATCATTGTCTTGTAATTTAATACCTATCTGTTCAGCATCTGGCCAGCGACAGTCACAAACAATATTTGTATTGATTTTAAAAGGTGTTTACCAGTTTAATCCAAATATATATCTAAACACACACACACACACACATTATATATATATAAACTTTCAGTTAGTTATATTTAACTTTCTATGTAATGTTATAATATTTTTACTTCCTCTGAAATGTGAATGTATTGCAGATGAAAGCCATGTGGTTATTCTACACTAAAATGTACTATCAAATGCTATTTTACTTTTTTATTGTTTTAGTTACTCATTCAATTTAAAAAATGTAATTTACTAGACCTTAGAGCTTTCAGGGCTTCCATTTATTCAGAGAATAAAAGCAGTATCTTTTTCCATTTTTTTCCCCGCTGATATAGTTCCTCTTAATTAATTAGCCTCTTAGAGTTGGTATAGGTACTTCCACCTTTTCATGTTTCTCTGAATGCATAAATATCTGCTTACTGTATGTTCCATTCTATGCATCTGATGACGTGAGCTGTAGCCCACGAAAGCTTATGCTGAAATAAATGTGTTAGTCTCTAAGGTGCCACACAGTAATCCTGTTCTTTTTGCTGACACAGACTAACACAGCTGCTTCTCTGAAGGAGTTTGTCAACATCCATTTTAACATTATTTGGGTTTATCTATATTGATTGATTGCTCTTAGAGCATGAGAATCTGAAAGTGAACTCACTAGAAACTGACTAGTCTATTTTCATGAGGAAATTATTTCAGATTTTATAAATAAGTTATCTGTTACATAGGTAAAGATTTTTAAAAGATGTAACCTCACTGCTCGTGAAACTATTATACTTCAACAAACTACAAGATGCTTGTTTCTCCATATAGTTATTGGGAAATATAAACCCTATTTAAACACTCCTGCTGCAGCTCCAGTTTCACTAGAAAAAATGATCCATCCACTTTATAAGATGAATTTATTACATTTTTCTGGAAAGGCAAATTAGCACATGGTTTTGGGGAGAAATGGAAGTTCAAAAATATAAATCTACCATTTTTATTTTGTTATATCATGTTTTGTTTAGAAATCAAGTATCAGGTCAGGGAGCAGAGTGTCATTTCTTATCCAGATTTTTCTGAGGATTTCGGGCATGTTTTTGCTTGTGGAGAACTGAGAGCCTTTTTTTAATCACTATGGTATGACTAAACAAATGGGATCTGAAGAAATTAGAACACTTATGCAAAGAGGTAGGAGCACATTACCATGCATTACTAAGAATACGTACAAATATGAATACTGTAATACTGCATCACTTTTAGGTTTTATATTATTATTATTTACAATTTGAACCCATGAATGAGGAATTAGAATCCCAAAGAACAAACTAGCTTCACCCATATGTAGATGACTTGGAGAGTTTCATACTTAGCACTGAAACACATTGTTACATACTGGTTTTTCTCTGCCCATCATCATAAAATAGGACTCATCGTAGAGGAAGTCACAATAAAGTATGCTAGAACAAGGTCAATTTCCAGATTTATGCACTTACTGTGTATTCTTTGCACAGTTCCTTATTTTTATTTTAGACTAATTAAAGTAAAAATGGCTAGTTCATTCTGCAGCATATCAAAGCTGGGTTTTTTAGACTAACTCTGAATTTAGCCAAGTATTATGCATAAATGAACAAACAAACAAACAAACATGACCTCTGATACATCAACTAAGTCCCAGTCCAGCTCCTTTATAATCCTATTCCTAAAGAACTCTCTCCTCCAAGACACCACTTAGGCACCTATACAGCCGAACTCCAGGAGACAGATCTGCGTTTTTGGATTGCTAACAGAGATCTGCAGCCCAGACTTAGGCGCCTATCTCCAGGGCTTAGGACAGAGCTCTATCACTAGCATCTCCCACTGGTTCCTCACCAAGCGTGCTGCCTTTGTGGACTGCACTCTAAGGGCTGGTCTACACTAACCCCCCCGTCGAACTAAGATAGGCAACTTCAGCTACGTTAATAACGTAGCTGAAGTCGAAGTCTCTTAGTTCAAACTTACCTGTGGTCCACACGCAGTGCGCAGGCTCCCCCGTCGACAGCGCTTACTCCTCGCGGCGAGCTGGATTACCAGCGTCGACGGGGGAGCACTTCCTGGTTCGATTTATTGCGTCTAGACAAGACGCGATAAATCGAACCCAGAACATCGATCCGACGCCTCCGATCCAGCCGGTAAGTGTAGACTAGCCCTAAGATGCTTCTCTCTCCTCATGCATTGTATAGGGAACCTAGGTGCCTAACTCAGGCTTTGTGCATTGCAGTGGTCTTCCTGTGATTTTCTAGGTGCCTAAAAGTTAGACATTGCAATGCTCAGCGTTACAACGCCCAAGTCCTTTGTTGATCCAAGCCAAAGTGATTTTCTTATGGTCACCCCATAGGCCAGTGGTAGAGCAGAAACACAGCCCAGGTTGGTCTCTTAACTCACACTCTAGTGCCCTATCCAGAGAGCCACACTTGCCTCCCTACATGAGGTTATAAATCCTGCTTCAAGGATTTTCTTAACAGAGGCTTACAGGTAGCTGCGTGTGTTTTTTGGTCAAAGATCCTGAGTTCTATTTTCCTTGACACTTGTATACAGTTAGCTGATGACTTCTTGCTTCTATAGATCATTGTTAAGAGTATACAATTATCGTAAAGTTTCCTAGTGTGTGAATTTAAAATTTACATGTGGAAAGGTAGGGGACTCTATATCGTACCTTGGCTTTCTTCAATTAGACCAAATTATAACTTACATTGTAACCAGCCTCTGATAATGTGGACAGATTGCTGAAAAAGCACCTTTAGGAGAATATGATGCCTGGACAGACAAATTCTAGTGATTTGAATGTACAAATGCAAACTTTTTATAGTCATAACTTATTCTTTAGGGTGGGAAGGGCAGCCATGTTGTATACATTACTTAGGGATAACTAAAATGGGCATAAAGGCTTTTAGTTTTCTGTGCAGTTTCATCTGGGAGTGAAGCAACATGTAATCCATGTTCACATATTTTACAAAACAAAAAGTGTTGCAATTCTGAGACCTCTTTAGAAATTATTTATTCCAGAAGGACAGTAAAGATGACTTCTCCATGTTTTTCAGCAGTATGTTTTTTCTGTTCCTAACCAGAACAAAAGTACTGTTACTAAAAATTAGTTTTAGAACTGTAACAGAGATGTAACATTCTACCCCAATACATAAAGATTGATTCATAAAATTCATTGCACAGCAAGATTATGCGATCATTCTTCAGCCACTACACCATTTCCCACCCCCCACAAAAACATGCTTCCTCCCCTCTTTGTGTGTACAGTGGTGAACTCATTGATATCTAATAGGCACCCTACACAGCGAGCTTCTTCAAAATTAGTATTAGCCTATATCTGAGCCAAATCCTGGCAGAACTGCACACAGCGCAGCAAAATTAGAACCTGTTGGCCTCATTACAGGGACAAGTAAAATCTCCAGGTTCAATTTCACTTATTCCCTCACTCCAAATTATATCTATGGGTATACAACATGGCATAGGCCTGATTTTAAGAAGTGCCCATGCATAATTTATCCTGGACCTAATGTGCATGTGCAAACTAGGTAATTATGCACATTGATGGCCAGTTAAACTAGGGAGTTGGTCACAAGGTGACTAGCCCTTTACAGGGAGATAGGGCCAGCCTGATCTGTGTCATAATTAATTAGCTGCTTCCCAGACTGAGGGGGTCCACTAAGGAGGGACAGGTGATAGCTTATAAAAGACCTGAGACAGATCAGTCTGGGAGTGGGCAGATTCCTACAGAAGGCCCTAAGCCAACATCTGAGAATGGTACTCAGGGGAACCAACTTGTGGGGCTGAATATATGGGAACAGGAGACAGAAAGTGGGTTGCAGAGAAACCCTAAAGAACGAAGGAACCTTTTTTATTTGTTTTGATTTTTTTAGTTTGGACTGTTGCCGGAAGAGGTTATGTTTGTTGGGACTTAGACAGAGAGGTATGCCAATCTCCAGCATAGACAGGTGTGAGGAGAGCTTAAGAGACCTACTTCAGAGAGGGAAACTGAAGTAGGGAATGCTGCAGTGCCACACTTTGCCAGCAGGGACCACTGTGGGGGCAGCCATGGCCCTACATCAGGGTCACAGATTTCCTAGATTCTGTAGGCCAAGTGTATTGCACACATCAGGGGATCCTTCCATCCTTTCATTTCCCACTCCCCGCCAGGTCCCTGGGTGCATGCCCCCTTCCCTCCATACAAAAGGTTCTGTATGTCTCTCTCCCTTATACCAGAGTCCCCCCTTTTGCCTCCCATGCCGGGACTGTATGCATGCCCCTATTCCCCCCCACCCCCATGTTATTTTCTCCCACCACTATTCTTCTTTCTGTCTGGTAGCTAAGTCATTCCAGGCGTCAACATGTTAAACTACATTGGGAGGATAGGTAGAGATGAAAGAGGAGTACTCCTATGCTGGAAGGCATTAAACCATTTGTTAGATCTACAGATTATGGTAGAAGTGCTTGAAGCTGCAGCTTTGCTAAAGAACTGGCTGAGAGGGACTTCATGTACTCCCAATTTTTCCACTTTTGATTTTCCCTAAAATCAACAGGGTTGTGGTCACTGATATCTAAATCTTTCCCTGCCATTTTGGAATTGGTTGGATGCAGCATTCAACAATTATCAAGTTACAGACAGACAAATGGAGAAATGAGGCCAAGTGTAAGGCCTTCGCCAACTCAGCCAATTACTCCTGGGAGAATTCTGCACCACTGTGCACATGCAGAATTCATGTTCCCGCCACATTTCTTTGCTTCCTCACAGAAAATGATGGGGAAGCAAAGGGAAGCCACAAGAGCAGTCAGGCACCCTTCCCCAGCAGCACAGGTGCCTACTTTGGGGTGCCCAGAGGAGAGGTAAATACTGTGGTGAGGACCGGGCTCGGATGCCCCAGCTGGCAACTCCTACCCTGCACTGGGCTCAGCTGCTAGTCCTGGTTGGGCTGAGGGCAAGGGAGGACAACAAGACTTCCTCTTCCCCTGCAAGGAATAGCTGGGTCAGACCCACACCCAGAAATCTCCCCAGTTTCAGAAAGCTCCGCACACAAACCCACAGCTGCTTCTTGACCCCATCGCTCCTCAGCTGCAGGGAAGGGGTCACTATGGGGAGCTGCTCCCCTCCCCACCCAACCCCTGTGCATCTGGACCCCCCCACATACCCAGAGGCAGATTACTGTTTTGTGGTGCCCTGGGTCAGAGCAATTGGGGGACCATCCCCACCCCTTCCGTCTACAATTCTCCCCACCCCTCCCCCAGTGCTCCTGCCGGGGAGCAGGGTCGGGACACAGGGGCTTGCACTGATTTCCAGTAGGAGTGGGACAATGCCCCAACACCCCAACCCCACTTCCCAGGCAGGCAGATCAGGGCAAACCCCGCTCCCCAGCAGGAGCACCGTGGGCAGAGTGGGTCAGGGTATGGGCCCCATTGGCCCAGTAGCTAATCCACCACCGCCCATACCCAGACTCCCCTGCCGAACCTCAGCCCCTTTACACCCCCGAGCCTCCTGTACCCAAACTCCCACCCCACTGAGCCTCACCCCGTGAATCCAGAGGCCCCCCCCGCATCTGGACCCCCCCCGACCTGCTGAGCCTACCCCCCCTTCATCCAGATCCCCACCCTGCACCCAGATCACCCCCCTACTGAGACCCCGCACAATCAAACTCCCCTGCACCTGGTCCACTCTGATGAGCTCCCCACACCTGGACTTCCACCCCACCAAGCCCCACTCCCCCACCATCCGGACCTCCCCAGCAAGCCCCATCCACCTTCACCTGGACCCCGCTGCAGAGTTCCATTTCCCCTGCACCCGGAACCCCACAACGAGCCCGTGCATCCAGATCCCCTTCACACCTGGACACTCTGCCGAGCCACCCACAGCCAGATTGCCCCACACAGAACCCTTCCACCCCACACCCCTCTGGATCCCCACACACTACGCCCCTCCACAGTTGAATCCTGCCAGGCTGAGCCTGCCTGCCCATACCTGGATCGGGGGGAAGGGCTGGGTGTGCGTATGAGCGAAACCCTGTCTCTCTTGCTTGCTATCTTGGTACACCTGGTGTGGAGAGGCAGGCCTGGCCCTTGCACTGTGTCAGAGTCGGGTGGAGTCTGTGTCCCAGGGGAGCAGCGGCAGGGTGATCTCCCATCTCCGTACAGCCAGTGGTCTGTGCTCCCCACTGCCGTGCTGGAGCTTCCACATTTACTTATTGACAAATATGCAGATTTTTTTAGAATTTTAAAATGTGTGCAGAACTCCCTCAGAAGTAGCCAATTCACTGACAAAATGTATAAGACTATAAAGGAAGATCTTATTTTAAAGTAGTGTAGGAGCAGGGTCACAGCTGAACTTTCGATTGTAACTACATTTCCTGAACTTTGGAGTTCTAGATTTCTCAACCCTAAAGCTGCATTACAGTTTGTTTGTTTTTTCACGGCACTGAAATTGACAGCGTCTGATTCACTATATACCTTCACAGTTAGAAACAATATTAAAAAATAAGTCGTTCACCAATATTATGAATTGCCTGTATTATGATAGTTCCTAGGGTCCCCAAACTAATAGGTAGGTAGGGGACCCTACCTATTAGGGACCCTATTAGGTAGGCACAGCACAAAAAAGGATAGTCCCTGTCCCCAAAGTGCTTACAAGTATTTCATTAACCAATGACATGTTATTAATTTTGCTGTAGGAAAAAATGTACAAGTGATACTTTCAAAAGTTTCCACTGAACTTGTAATGACAAGTAGAGAAATGGACACGAATGCTTAAATGTGAGAAAGGCTTGTGACCATTCTTTCTTCTATAGGATGGAAGAAGCAGGGTTTTGAGGTGGGATTTTTTAAGTTTTAATTTTCTTTCCTCTACCCACTCCCCACAGAAATATCAAAAATGCCAAGTCTGGTCTCCTTTGGGTTTGCCAGTTGTCTCAAAGCATGTTTAATGTATCCTGGCAGAACTTAAATGAAGGGGTATAAACTTTGAAATTTTAAGAAACTTTCTCCAAAACATTAATCAGACACTGAAGTTAAATAGGTGTTAAGAACAAAGGCCAAAGTGTTTTAAGCAATTTGACTAAAACTCCATTCTCCGCTCTGCTCTTACTCTTGAGATGTCATGTCACTAGTCTCCAGTCATTACAGTGCTTATTTACACTAAGAAAATAGACATTCAATTCACTCTCAGCACAGCTCTTCTGGGGTAGCCACAGTAGAGACTGTTATATAAATGGGACTCCGTAATGGTGGTAAAAATGCTAGAAGTTACTAGAACCTTGTCTATACTAGTGCTCCTATCAGTGCAGTTGAAGCTGGCAGAAGCATAGGTGGAATTTTTTTTTTCCCCACCCTCAACATGGAAAACTCTAGAGAGTTGTCTAAGATAGAGAAGACCTGAATGTGAAACACAAACAGAATTGTGTGTGTGTGTGTCTGTGTGTGTGTGTGTGTGTGTGTGTCTGTGTCTGTGTCTGAAAGAATACCTTAAAGGTCATTGGTTACACCATAACATTACATACCAAGGTGGATTCTCCAACACTGCCAATTTTTAAATCAAGATTGGATGTCTCTAAAAGATCTGCTCTAGGAATTATTTTGAGGAAGTTCTATGGCCTGTGTTATACAAGAGGTCGGAGTACATGATCACAGTAGTCTCTTCTGGCCTTAAAATCCATGAGTCTACAAAGTAACAAAATAGAACACAAATCCATATCTCTTTCCTTTAAGGCACCATCTCATCATTATATATCGTCTTATGCATTTACTACTTCTTGTATTCTCTACAAATGAATCATGAAATATGAAATCAGTCACATAAATAAGTAATTAAGGTTTAATTTAAAACTAGAAAAAACCTAGTAAGTTTACAAATAACATGAGTGACCTTGCACCTTGAAAAATCCCCTTTAGACTCATGTAAATCACAGAAAATTTTGGTTCTTCAAATGATCTACACTTACGTCTCAGGGTACAAATTATGTCAGTCAACTCTGATAAATACCGCTCTCCATCATTGTCACTTCTTATTTCAATACGTCTTTGCCCAACAAATACTGTTGAAAAAAGGATATTTTCCTTAAAGAATACAGAGTATATCAAATGTTCAATTAGAAAATGTTTCATTTTCCTACATTAGACAAAAAAAGCAATGACAACAACTGCTTCTTGGAATTTCTTATTTTCTAACAAATCATAAGAGAACAAATCATAAGAGATCTATGAATAGTATAGAATTTAAATTAGGGATGTAAAAACTTAAACGGTTAACTGGTAAGCATTAGGCTCAGCGTTAACAGGACCTTAACTGTTAACCCCGGTGGCCGGTGGGACCCCGTCCACCACGGGCAGGCGGGACCCCAGCCACGGCTGTATCGGAGCAGCCCCAGCCCCAATCCTGTCCGCAACGGGCAGGCAGGACCACAGCCCCGGCCCGCAGCCCCTGCTAACTGGTGCTGGCCCTCCGGAGCGATCTCAGTTAATGATGAACCGGTTAAATGATATAATTTTAATCATTTAACCTGCATAACTTTTTTAACCAATATTTACATCCCCAATTTAAATAATATTCCAGAGTAATTCTCTTATAGCAGCACCATTCACATTGATCTAAACAAGAAAAAGATTCTCTTTGGTTAAAGTATTTTCTAGAGACAATGCATATCTGTTGATTTACATAGCACTTTCTGCAGACTATGTACGGCAAGTCTTAGATCTTACAGTAATTAACTCTTGGCTTTAATACAAGTAGACTATTTCAATACTGCATGTAATTCAAAGAACTCCTCATTATTTTCACTAACATTTGTAACAAAATACAAGCTGTGTTCTACTTTGCAATCCTCACTATAGTGAAACTTGTAAGACAAAAATTCTTACTACAACAAAAGTTCAAGTAAACAGGCATTGTGCAGGTGGTATGTGAGAGAGTTGAAAGGAGCAAAGCAAACAGAGCACATGCAGCCCGCTGCAACCTCACATCAGGCCAAGTGGCTCCACACAGCTGGTACCTACTGACCATGCCTCCACAGTCCTTCCTCATAGGATTCACACAGAAAAAGCCAGTGTAAAAAGGTTTGTGCTATGGCAACTGGGGAGGGCTCTTTAGGGAAATAGCAATGGCAGGGCCAGGGCATCCAGGGGATTCACTGATTCACGTAACTCTCAGGGAGTCTTCATGGAAGGGCTCATAGAAAGCCCCAGAAAAAGTTCAAAGCCATTCTCCTTTGGCAGAGGGCAGCTGTACTCATGCAACGTATCACTGTTCACAGATGTCTGTATAATACAATAGTTGCTTAAGCATTTTTTTAAGTGACCCATCTATTACTAGGAAACAGAAAGCAGCAACCGAGTTGGTTAAATGAAAGTAAGTCTCCATGCAAATCTTCCCTTGAATCCTTAGGGTATGTCTACACTGCAGTAAGACACTTGCAGTTGGCCCATGTCAGCTGACAGGTTTGTGGGTCTCAGGCCGTGGGGCTATAAAATTACAGTGTAGACATTCTGGCTCAGGCTAGAGACTGGCCCTAGGGACCCCTAGATCATTAGACCTATTAGGCCTCTCGTTTCACAACTCCTGGCCCTTCATCAAAATAAATAAAATAAATAAATAAATAAATAAATTCAAAAGAATAGTGGAGTCTTGACGTTTACACTACATTCTGCTGTTCCAGTCAGCAATTTAGGTTTTTTCTATAGCAAGGCCACCATTTTCCAAAGTAAACACTGATTCCGTGTTAACTTTTCAATGCCCAATTTGACACCTAACTAGACCTGTGTGAATAACTGATTTTTCTGTTTGCTGGCAGTTCTTAAAATTGGATCAAATGAAATGTTTTGTTTGACTTGAAACTAAATGTTTTGTAGCTTTTTTAGATTTTAAATAAAACTGAGGGAAATCTAAAAACAGCCTTCTTGAACTGAAAAATCAAAATATTTTATTCTGAAATTGTCAAAACAAAACATTTTGATTTTTGTCCCCTAAATGTGTAGGTTTTTTGTTTGGTTGGTTTTTTTAACTGAAACAATTTGGCAAAGTTGACACAAATTCTCAAAATGTTTCAGCTGACCCAAATCCACATTTTTCAATGAAAAAAAGTTTCAGCTGAAAAATTTCATCCAGCTCTTCACCTCATACCCAAGTTTTCAGAGGCACTCGGGATTCATAGCTCTCATCAGCTGGAATGGTGGGTCCTCAATGCCTAATTTTTACAGGTACTAAGTGTTTGAGGTTGGACATGCAAATTTAGTTACTGCCTCTTATAATCTATCTGAAATACCTATTTTGTCAGCACTTTCCTACACAACTGTTTAATTATTTTTCTTGTTCGAAAATTGCAAACCTAAGGCCTGATTTTGCAGCTGTGTCTGTGCACACATATCACTGCCCCTGCACAAAACCCACTGACTTCAGCATTATTCTGCACAGGGGTCCACCTGTGTGGATGCGGTTGCAGAATTGGAGCCATGGTCAGTAAATGCAGTGTAGAGAGTAGGGCCGTTAACCGCAGTGGCGGGCCGGCCGCACAGAGCCAGCCAGAGCAGCCCCAGTTGGGCAGGTGGGACCCCGGTCTCTTTCGCACCGGAGCAGCCCCAGCCATGCTGGGCGGG
Source organism: Macrochelys suwanniensis (assembly GCA_033296515.1). Taxonomy (NCBI): domain Eukaryota; kingdom Metazoa; phylum Chordata; order Testudines; family Chelydridae; genus Macrochelys; species Macrochelys suwanniensis. The sequence continues at coordinate 49,562,083 of CM065780.1, forward strand.
CAGGCAGGACCCCAGTCCCATCGGTGGTGGGCAGGCGGGACCCCAGCCACAGCAAACTGGAGCAGCCCCAGCCCCAGATGTGCCAGGCCAGAGGGACCCCAGCCTCGCAACCCCAGCGGGAACCCAGCCCCTGCCTCCTGTCACTGGCCTGCCGGAGTGACCTTGGTTAATGGTCAACTGGTTAAACGCTATAATTTTAATCGTTTAACCAATTAACTTTTTTAACCAATATTTTTTACATCCCTAGTAGAGAGGGCCTTGAACGACAACAAACCAACTATGGCAACAGCAGAAACCCCTTATAGCACTCCAAGGGCAAAACTGTGCCCCTGCCACATCCCCTGCATCAAAGGTTTGCCCTGTGAGGAAGACCCTAAACACAGTGGGTTCCGCTTTGTGTGGTTAGCAGATTACGAATCTGCAGAGAGGTACTCTGAACTGCCTGCAGGTATCAGAGGAGTGCACTCTGATTCCTGTACTTGCAGCAATGCATTGGAAGATTTGAAGGCAAGCGAGTAATTCGTCACTACACGTTGTCTGGTCAGAACACCTCATTTGGTGGGGAAAAAAACAGGTGTTGAATAAGCTAGGGCCTCAGTAGTGGCTATTGAGCTTCTTTGCCTGAAGCAGAGAATTCTGGCTCTCACAGGGCAAACCTATGCAAAGTTTGTTTGCTCACGCTTTGCAGAATGGTCAAGGATTTTCTCCAAAATATGGTTGCAGAAAGCTGTACACAGTCAAAAGGTAAGTTTAGAACAGTGTTTTTTGTGTTGCTTTGTTTTTTTAAGAACTAAAGCCATGATAGTTATTTTAGCTGGGCAGGAAGGAAAATGGCTCCTTTCACAAAGAATGAGCTTTTCAGCTCTGCTGGACACTAAAGATACGTCTACACTGCAATAAAAGACCCAGCCCCAGGCGGTGGGGCTTCGGCTTTCTACCCTGGTCCCCAGCAAGTCTAATGCCGGCTCTGCTAGGCTGACCCTCTGAAACCTGCTCATGGCCCCCCAGTGGGCCGCAGACCTCTGGTTGAGAACCACTGACATAATCCATCCACAGGCTAGGGCAGGTACAGTCCTCCCCCACAGGATGCATTATATATTAATATCAATACATTAGATCTAAGCCAAAGTATGCACCATTGAAATTTATGATCACTGCATTATCTTGATGCAAAAGAATTATGCACTGGAAATTGCATGGCGTCTAAACCTCAGAACACATTACCAAATAACATATACCTTAGACTGACAGCACAGAAGATTTTCATTTATCATTAGCTTGAGGGCAAATAAGAATTGACAAGAAACTCTGATGTCATTTCATGCATCTTTTGTAACCTCAGCACCTCTGCAAAAAGCTGATACAAAATCTTAAGACAGCTGAGAAATAAAGAATACACAGTGGTTCTTCGAAAACATATGCAGCAAGTTTCCAAACATTAAGAATCAAATACAGGTTTGATTTCTGTTTCATATAAGAATGAGATTTTAAACAGAAGTCCTGACTTAAGCACCAAAATACCAGAAGTTCAGTGCCAAGCAACCTACACCTTTTGATTAGAGGTAAACAAGCCACTTCCCTGTTCAATGAAAATGTCTCAGATTCGTATTTACCAAAAACCAGCAGCCAGCTCAAATATCCTTTACATGTTGATTCTGGCAACACACCAAGAGGTTCAACTCAGTGCAGCCAAATTGCTACAACAGGTGCAGCACAGACCAACAGCGTCCTCTTCTCCATTTGGAATAACAAAACGAAATAATATGGTTGTGACCAGAAGACAAACACAACACCACAAAACGTATTGCTTTACCCCACCCGAACTGCCTGAGGATAGGACTCCCAGTGCAAGGTTAAACCAAACGAGCAGCCTCTCCTTTTCGCTGGGCAGCAGGAGTGGAGCTGGTGAGAGAGAACCAGATTTGGACTGCAGGGGTGGAGCAAGGGGGACAACAGCCAGCGGAGGCAAACAGGGTTGGAAGGGGAAACACTGATAAAGCTGTCAAGGAGAGAGGGGAGGCATCTCTCCCCAAGCGTCTCACGCCCAGGCAGAAGTTTTGCAATGGGTCTGATCAGAGCTTAAAGCTCTCTGTTTATTTCATTTTTCTCCAGAGCCCCCTCCTTCAGTTTGTCATCGCTGGAGAAAGCAGCCGTGCCTCGGCCTTTCCTCCACTCCTCTCCCAGACCCTCCCTCTGGACTCCTTTAAGCTGCTGCACAATCCGGGGGGGGAATAACCCCAGGGAGGATCAGCACTTTTACAGCTCTCCCCGTGTGACCGTGAAACGCAAGCAGAAAACCTGCCTCTTTACACGAAACGGGGACTGGAACAAAGCGGGCGTGGTTTGTCTACAGGCTTCTGGGGGGCTCACGTCCACACAGGTTCCTCTCTCAGCGCAGGTGCGGTGTTCACACGCGGCGCGGACTAAGCACCCGCCCCCCGAGGCACGGCGGGGGGGGGGGTCACCCCACTATCCCACCCCTCCGCTTCCCCGCCAGGCTGGGGCGGCTGGCAGTGCGAGCTCTTGCCTGGGCAACAGCAAGGAGGGAAGCGGCGGCGGCTTTAGTGGGAAGGGTGGTGGGGAAACGCCGAGCCCAGGGGGGAAACGGAGCCGCGTTGCAAAATACGAGCTGTGAAGCAACAAACCCACCCGAGAGAAGCGGCCAGACAGAGCCGGTCCCTTCCCCCCAGCCCCGCGAGCAACCACTGCCCAGCCACCTACCATCCCCCTGGCCCTGCGCACAGATGCTGCCCCCCTCCCCTGCCAGCTGCCCCCGCAAACACCCTCCCCGCCGCGGCAACCCGAGACCATCCTCGCGGGCCTCCAGCCAACCCCCCCTGAGCCGGCCGGCGCTCCGAGGCACAGACCCCAACCCAAATCCCGGAACCGCAGAGGCCACTCACTCCGCCCGCAGCGGCTGCTCCGCGTCCCCCCGGCGCGGCAAAGAGCTCGGCCAGGCAGCCCTCGGCGTGCAACGTGCACGGGCAGAAGCTCGCGCCAGTCCTACCTGCCAGCCTGCAACTCCTCCGCTCGCGCTCTGCTTCCCGGGGCCGCCTTCCCCTGCTCTGCGCGCCGCTGCTGAGGCGCCTGCAACAGGGGGCAGCAGCAGCAGGAGGAGGAGTTGGTGCCAGTGTGTAACAAGTTTGGGTTGCCCCGCAGTATGGCGGCGGCTGCAGGGGAGGGGAGCTCGATGCAGCAGCCCGAGGGCTTGTTGCCCTGCCGAGAGCAGCTCCAGGGGGAGGGGATGCTGCTGGGGGCTGTGACTTGGGGGGAGGGGAGCTGTAGGCAGCCTGGGCTCAAGCTGTGACAAGCGAGGAAGATTTTGATAGTTGTTTTCAGAGGGAGATTTCGGTCAATGGCTCGGGGAAGCAGGCACAGAAAAACCTGCCAGCCCCGGGCGGGGGGAGGGGAGAGCACTTGCAAACCCTGCCTCAAAATGATGATGGAGTGTTAGCTGCACGTCCCGGGGGGGATTCAGACGTGTTTGTATACAGAAACCATGCTACATTTCCATACGCTGCTGCTGGTAGCTGTAGGCACTGATGGAGAGGAAGATCTTTCTCTTCAAAATACCAGGGCTGGAAATGGAAACCTCCAGAGCGGAGGGTTTTTCACTTGTAACAGACGTTATTTCTCATTTGCGTACCATTTGATCCGGCCTTGAATCATAAACCTGGAGGGTTTTCTTCTCACATACACTGTATAATAACCTGACTAACCCAGGCAAGATTGCTCCTGCTGAATATTCACAAGTGCCCTGACTAATGTGTCATCTCCTGTATATAGAATGAAGTTATGTAGCTGAGACAGAAGGAACAGGAGAACTGGGGGGAAGGGGAGAATGCTAAAAAAACAAGAAAGGAATTGTCAAACACACTAAAGATTGCCTAGGGGGTGTTGGGGGACCACAGTGACTAGATGTAGATGTGATAGAAGAACCAGGAGCCAAGGCTTACTTTAAACAGGTACTTTATGGATGTACTTTCATTTGGTGTCAATGGGACTATTTGGGAAGCACACATATATTGTTTTGTAGTTTTAGATTCATTCCCTTCACACATCATCTTGGCCAGTGTTCTCAGCCTTTACAGACTGCTGTACTCCCTTTATGAGTCTGATTTATCTTGCCTACGCCAAGTTTGATGTCACTTAAAAACTATTTGCTTACAAAATCAGACATAAAAATACAAGTGTCACAGCACAATATTACTAAAAAATTGCTACTTTCTCATGTTTACCATATAATTATTAAATAAAGCAATTAGGATATAATATTGTATGTACATTTCAGTGTATAGGATACAGAGAAGTATAATCAAGTCATTTTATGTATGAAATTTTAGTTTGTACTGACTTTGCTGGTGCTTTTTATGTAGCCTGTTGTAAAACTAGGCAAATATCCAGATGAGTTTATATACCCCCTGGAAGAGCTCTGCGTACTTCTGGTTGAGAACCACTGATCTAAGCACTATAGCCTTTGACAGTTGGCCCCCTCACCTACTGTGCAACACTGACTTTCTCCCACAGTGATTGCACTCTCCTGCTCCCTTGTCAAACGGTAATACCACAATGGGAGGCTTAAAATTGGTGTGACTAACAATAAGCTCCCGGTGAGACAGCAAGGCATGCTGTTCCCTGGCACTAGCATGACAGAGCAGCATTGAGTGGAATGGCTTTTGCTACCTTTTTAGTTATTTTCAATAGTCGTTTTTCTTTTTTCTACTTCTGAGCTTCCTTATATACTATAAAAAGGAAAGGGGGTATCCATTTTTCAACTAGAATGCAGCCACCCTTGATGAAAAAGATGCAATTGCATACAATAAATCAACCAATCATTGATTATTTGGAACCTTCAGAAATCTATCAAGCTGCGCACTAGCTACCTCTGTAATCATCTGATGTTATTTCATTACCCTTGTCCTCACTCTCCCTTTGCTCCTTTTGATTTGTCATGCACACCTTCTGCAACTTGTCTCAAGCTAGATTGTAAGATCTGGACTGGGACAGTCTCAGTGCACTGCAAAGCACAACAGGGCCCAAATCCTGGCTGGGGGCTCGCAGCAATAGCACAATACAAATAAATAAATATGAATAAATAAATAACATATACTGTGCAAGAGCAATTCCAGTTAAGTGTAGATGACTATCTGTAATATGAGGGGAGCAGTAGCCTGGCAGAGGAAAGGAAATAGGCAAATGACTATGCAGCTGTGACCCATGATGCTTCTGCTGAGTCACTGATGAGTTTTTGATTACAGTCATACCCTATGCAAAGCTATGATAACTGTTGTTTTATTTACATTTTAGGGGAATATGAACTGGCATTGCAGACACACAGTTTCTTAATCACTAGAGCAGGCATCGGCAATCTTCAGCACGCGGCCCAGCAAGGTAATCTGCTGGCAGGCCACAAGACATTTTGTTTATGTTGACTGTCCGCAGGCACAGCCTCCCACAGCTCTCAGTAGTCGCGGTTTGCCGTTCCTGGCCAATGAGAGCTGCGGGAAGCGGTGCAGGCTGCAGGGACATGCTGGCTGCCTTTTCCCACAGCTCTGATTGGCCAGGAACCATAGCCACTGGGAGCTGCGCCTGCAGACGGTGAACCTAAACAAAATGTCTCACGGCTCACCAGTGAATTACCCTGATGGGCCACATGCCGAAGGTTGCTGACCCCTGCACTAGGGCCCTACCAAATTCACAGCCATGAAAAACGCATCATGGACTGTGAAATCTGGTCTTTTCTGTGCTTTTACCTTATACTATAGAGATTTCACAGAGGAGACCAGCGTTTCTCAAATTGGGGGTCCTGACCCAAAAGGGATTTGCGGGGGGGGGGGGGGAAGAGGGTCACAGGGTTATTTTAGGGGGGTCGCAGTATTGCCACCCTTACTTCTATACTGCCTTCAGAGTTGGGCAGCCAGAGAGCGGCAGCTGTTGGCCAGGTGCCCAGCTCTGAAGGCAGCACCCCATCAGCAGCAGCGCAGAACAGTAAGGGTTGCAATATCATACCATAACACCTTTACTTCTGTGCTGCTGCCTTCAGAGCTGGCCAGCAGGAGAGTGATAGCTACTGATCGAGGATCCAGCTCTGAAGGCAGCAGCACAGAAGTAAGGATGGCAATACCAGACCATGCCATCCTTCTGCACTGCTGCTGGCGGTGACTCTACCTTCAGAGATGAGCTCCGGGCCAGCAGCCGCTGCTCTCCGGCCGCTCAGCTCTGAAGGCAGCGCCAGCAGCAGCACAGAAATGAGAGTGGCAGTACTGCAAGCCTCCCCCGCTACCCTCCGCAACTCCTTTTTGGGTCAGGATCCCTAAAGTTACAACACCTTGAAATTTCAGATTTAAATAGCTGAAATCATTACATTTACGGTTTTTAAAATCCTATGACCATGAAATTGACCAAAATGGACCGTGAATTTGGTAGGGGCCTATTCATCACCACAGAATGGAATTCCAGTGTCCTTTGATTATTCTTGTTTTGTTATCAGGAACCAAATAAACACATTTGAACAAAATAGTTTACTGGAGATTTACGTTCATTTTGTTGGGAGTCTGTAGCCCCAAAGAGTGCTTAGACCCAGCACTGCAAAATGTGCATGGTTTAGTACAGTGATGTCACAGTTCTCCATTAATCTGTCCATAATTCACATTAGATATAGAAAAGAGATATTGTTAAAATTGAATTACTGAGAAATTGGAGCCAGATATGGATTCAGACTAACACCTCCAGCTAGGGACAACTGACCTGCAAATCAGAGCCTGGCCACCTTGACACTTTAGGCTGACTGTGATTTAGGCTTTGTCAACACTAGCACTTTTGTTGGTCAGGGTGTAAAAAACCACACTCCTGACTGACAAGTTTCACTGACAAAAGCACCAGTATGGACAGCACTATGTTGGAGGGAAGATGTTCATTGGGGATGGTTTAATTATGCCGGTGGGAGAGCTCTCGCCCGTCAGCATAGAACAGCTACACAGGAGACCTTACAGCAGCGCAGCTTCAGTGGTACAGTTATGCTGATATAAAGTCTGTAATGTAGACATAAGAGGTGTTTGAAATGCTAGGGTTTGAGCGAGGTGGCAGGATGTTAATAGATATAGGGAACATTAGCTATTATACAGAGGACCGTGAGTAATCCAATCCCCTTCAGATGGTACAGCTGATCAAACATTACATTGTTGAAATGCCAATTTAATCCAAGCCAGCATGCCTGACACTATAATGGATTCTGTCACACCTTTAACATCAAAAAGGGTCACAGACTCTAAAGAACTTTGATAAGAAGGAGCCAATGACACATGGCTTTAGAGCAGTTTCTGAAAGGCTGCCTGACAAAAGGTCTGAGAACAGGATGAGCTGAGAAGAAAGCATATGGGCTCTAGAAGTGCCTGGTCTACACTTAAAAGTTTATGGCATTGGCTATAGCTGTGAGGAATTGGGGGGGGGGAAATCACACCCCTAACCAACATAGCGATTCCAGAAAAAGTGTTGTCTGTTTGCTAGTATAACTTATTTTGTTTGGGGAAATGGTATAAGTTGTACCAGCAAAAGCATCTTTTCCCAGTACAGTGGCATCTCCACTAGGGGAGTGGAGTATATCTATACTGACAAACCCTTTCTACTTCAGACAAGCCCTTTGATTATTGGCTAGGCTGCTGCATATCTTGAGGGGTGCAGTACAGAAGGCACAGCCCAAGGGAAGAGAGACAAAGATGGCCTTACCCAACCTTTTCATCATACAGATTCTGGGTTGCTACAGGAGTTGAGATGGCACTCCACATAAGGTAAAGCAACCATAGGGTCACGAACTTATGGCAGACTCCTCAGAGGTGCCTGTGGACTGGCTGTTCAGCAATGTAAAATACTCAGAGCAGCATATGGGGGCTGGACCAGGAATCAACCCAAAAGTTTATTCACTGCTACTACACCTATGTAGATTAGCTTTCACAGAGTTTTAAAATAATACCATTTCGTTTGTTTAATACTTTTAACCTCTATTCTCAAATCTTAACTCATGTTTTAGACTAAATCTTGGGCAACTCTTGCAGACTGACAGGTGAAATGGGGGACCCAATACAATTTGGAATTCTTAGTCAAAAGGGCACAGAAGAGATCCTCTCCCATGAAATGTGTCACTGTCAGAGATGCAGTCCTAATGATGCATGAGAAATGCATGAGGAATGGCCAGTGATGAGAACTGAGTTTAAGGGACATAAGATAAGGGGCAGTATCTGTGTCACTGTAAATTCCTGTCAAAGTTCCCACTACAAATAACATCTTTCAGAGGATTTTAAAAACAAGTGGCAGCATTGTGCTTAAGTGAATGTAGTGTTGGCAAAAGGTGCTGACTGACAGCCTTAGCCTTGGTCTACACCAGGGGGAGGGGAGGGAATCGATCTAAGTTACACAACTTCAGCTACGAGAATAACGTAGCTGAAGTTGACGTACTTAGATAGACGCTGCGGTGAGTCGACTGCTGCCACTCCCCCGTTGACTCCGCCTGCGCCTCTCGCGGCGGTGGAGTACAGGAGTCGATGGGAGAGCGCTCGGGGGTCGATTTATTGTGTCTAGACTAGACGCGATGAATCAACCCCCGCTGGATCGATCGCTACCCACCGGCGGGTAGTATAGACATACCCGTAGAAACTAAGGTCTGCTATTTATCCACTGAACAGATACAACATAGGTAGCAGGGCTACTACTGTCATATCACCTTTCCAATATGCCTCAGGCCTAACATTCATGGCTCATTCAGTTCTGTGATTGGAAACAAGAGTACTATTAACATAATTTGTGATGAGGATATCTACCTACTAACCTTGCCTAAAACTAATTTCACACAAAACTATCAGATACTTCTCATATCATTTTTATGAATGAATTTTGAAAGCAAAATTATTTTGACAATTAGTAAAGAGCAAAACAAAAATTTAGCACAGCAATGTGTTTCACTTCTTTAAAAAAAAAAACACCAAAACCTGTCACTTTCTTTTTTTAAATAAAAGGTGTTGCGGCAATGAGGTCATACAATGAACAACTATTAATACAGGATGACAGCAGTTGCTTCTAATGTGGATTCCAAAGTAATGCATGAAACATGACTTTAAATAATTCTGTTATAAGTAAAGCATAATCTTCTAAACACACATTAATATATGCTACAAAGAAATTTTACACAAAGTCTGGCTCAGTCTTAACATAGCTACTGCTTTGGTATCATGTTCAGAGGAGTATTACACTCCATGGCATATCAAAAGGACATTTTAGTTACACTGTAATCTGCACCCTAGCCCAGAAAGAAAAGTAATTAACAATGAAAAACTAAATTAAAATAATCTGTAGAATCTGACTGTACTCTTAGAAACAAAGCTATACATTTAATTATAGGAGAAATATGCTGTAGTAGCAAAAGGTCACAAAGAGCAGTGGTGAGTCAGAGCAAGATTTAAGTTGTCCCAGAAGTTTAGGAGCTGAGGATAAATAAGTTCAAGAATGAGTGAATGAGTGAACAGGTGGTAAGTATGTAGCAAGTTGGTGAAAGGGAGAATGAATGTGTCTGGGGGTTTGCAAGCAAGTAGATAAGGAAATTAATAGATGAGTAGCAAAATGTGTGAGTGAATGAATGGGAAACTGAATGAGAAAGTGAAAGAATGAGTAAGTAGTTAGGGTGAATAGATAAGCAAGTAAGTGAATGCATAGCTGAACAGGTCAGACTATATTGTTATATAAGTATATTGCTGTGATATTTCAATGTCAGTTAATCAGTGCCGTATCAGTGCAAAAAGAAGATTACATGTATTTCTAACTAGCCATTTCAAACTGACCATCATGAAAAGGGAACCATAGTGAACATATTTTAATAAGTATTTAAATGCACTTTAAAATTCTGAAACCAGCCTAAAAATCCTTTTGGAAATTGTAATTAAGGCTATGATTTTGTCACGAAGGTCGCGGAAGTCCTGAAATTCGTGACTTCCCATAACTCTGTGACTTCAGCCCTGATGGCTGGGAGCTGCAGGGTCCTGACATCTCCTGCAGCGGCAGGGAGCTGTGAGGTACCCCTGCCATCTGAGGCAGTGGCCCCCCAAAGCTCCCAGCCACTATGGGCATCGGGGGTACCCTGTAGCTCCCAGCTGCCGCAGGCAGAGGGGGGTACTCCGCAGCTCCCGGCTGCTGTGGAGGACAGGGGGACCCCAGTAGCTCCCTGCCAGCCACAGCAGCAGGGGGATCCCTGCAGCTCTCTACCAGCCACAGCAGCAGGGAGATCCCTGCAGCTCCCTGCCACAGTGGGGAGTGGGGACAGGCAGCTTCCCGCAGCTCCCCAGCCACCACGGTGGGGCAGAGGGACCCCGGCAGCTCCCCACTGTGGAAGTGGCAGGGGGATTCCTGCAGCTCCTAGCCACTGGGGAAGGGGCAAGGGGACCCTGGAGCTCTGAGCCCCTATGGGTGGTGGGGACCCCGGAGCTCCCAGCCACCCCGCAACTGCCCAGTCCCTTCCCATTTTATCATGGATATTTGTAGTAAAAGTCAGAGACAGGTCACAGGCTTCCGTGAATGTTTCTTTATTACCCATGACTTGTCTATGACTTTTACTACAAATATCCATGACAAAAATCTTAGCCTTAATCATAATATGTACATTTAAGAAGTGAGACTTTTTTTAAAATGCAAGCAGAGATTTTCCACAGGCTTACACTGTTTAACAATAACTCCAAAGGCAATATTGCTACTACTACTAATAAATAATAATAATAGTACGTGGCACATTTTATCCATAGATCTCAAATACATTTTCAAAGCTGGATATGTATATTATCCCCATTTTCCAGATGGATAAACTGAGATACAAGGAGGTGAAGTGACTTGTCCAAGGTTACATAGTGATTCAGTGGCAGAACCAGGAACAGCTAGAACCAAGGACTTTTGCTACTGTGCCCTACCCACTAAACCACATAAAATGTATTGTCATTTGCTCCATAAAACTAGAGCAGCTATATAACTATAAAATACTAGCCAAGGGATGTACTTTCCCAGGGAAGTGGGGATTTATCTAAACACTTCCTAAGGGTGGAATTCACTCTTTTGCAAAGGGCCCATTCCAGGCCCTTACAATTGCCCCTTTACTAGACATGGTGTATGTGTGGTGGAATAGCTGCTGCACAGGCCTCTGCCTAGCCTGTGGTTCTGTGCTGGCTCCAAATGAGATAACATGGAGGGGGTAGATCACTAGATTCTCTTGTGCTTGATCTAGTGGCCAGTAACCCCTTACTGGGGGCACAGAGGTACAGTGTCCCCCATTCAAGCTCATAATCTAGATTAACAGACTCATAGGGGCTATATGTAGTTCAGTGCCCAGCCAATGAGATAGGGAAGAGAAATTCGCTCCATTCCAGCACCCATTTAATCAATTTAAGGGCCATAGCCTTTGGCCCTTACTCATGTGAGTAACTTCACTTGAATTACCTGTGAGAGTTGCAGGCTCCAAATTAGAACACTAAAAAGCGGAGAGTATTAACTTTGAAACTTGTATTGTAGTTGCTGCTGCTGTTGTACTGGCTCCATGTCTCAAACTGTTTCAAGTAACACAGTCACTCAGCCAACCAATGAACCCACAAAAGGAGAAGTCATCATCTAAAATACCCCTGGAATGAAACATGAAAGTAGACTCTTCCTCTCCTTCTGTTTCCTCATCATCATCATATTTTTTTAACATTTTCTTGCCTGCAACCTTTGTCCTTCTAATTCTAAAAGAATGTAAAAACTTGATATAACTTGCTACCCTATTAACTGAATCTCTTTGCTGAAGCTAAACCAGGTCACGATTCCCTGAAGTGTGGTGTTGTTTTCCTGTCCAGCTGTGAGGTTTTACTTTCCACCAGTTGCTACTATTGAATTTCTGTTATTTCAAATGGAGAATAATAGCTCAGGATCCAATTGCTTCACAATTATATGTTAAATAAAAGGATACAAGGTACAGGAAAGAAGGGGATTTTCTAAGATGGTATGAGTAAATTCAGCAAACAAAGATCTCATGGGAACACAGTTCTCTGTTCTAGAGAATAAGAAACAGGCTCATAAAGAGCAGAGTAGACGGGATAAAGATCAAGGCCAGTCTTTGATAACAGACTATTATAGGCATAAAAGATCACTGTTACCAGCCTGAAATAAAAAATGATATGTGTAGGTTTTATATACTTTACATAAGGGTCTAAGTGAGTTATAGTGCAAAATATCAAATATCACAGCTGTGTCTCAGAAAAAACATTGAAAAATCACAGAGACGTTATGGGTACTGCATGCTACATGTGCACTTCCTTTCAGTTACTGAAATTATTTGCAACCTCCCCAAAAAAAGCACTTGATCCTATCATCAGCTGATCCTCCTGTTACCTGCAAAAATTATAGACTCCAACTTTTTAGCTGACAAATCCACCCACCCTTTACAGCTTCCTCACTCAGCTCTCTGGAGAACCACCCAGACCCAGACAGATATGTTGCAAAAAGGGGGGAAAGTCAGGGAATGAGAAGAAATTAATTAATAATTAAGGCTCCATCACAGTGTGACACAGCAATGGAGATAAATTAGATTAGACTAGTGACACAGATCCAGTCTGACTCTTCTTCTGAGTCAGTACTTAAACTGAGAGTTGGGGGCGGGGGGCATCATATGGCTGGAGCTACTTCTTTTGTTCATTTATTAAATATGTATTAATTTCTAATAATTTTAGAATAATAAAAGGAAGGAACTACAAAGAAGAGAACCAAAGATATAGCCAATGACATCAACTAGTAATTACCAACGTGTTGCCCTGTAGTAAGAATGAAGATGGATACAAAAGAGAAAGTTCTAGAGGACAGGAAATGTGTGACAAGCAGAGAAGAGTGCCTCTACTGAGAATTCATGGGGGAGAGTATGTGGAGGGGGCTCAGGGCTGGGGCAGGGGTGTGGAAAGGGGTTCAGGTGCAGGCTCTGGGAGCTGCCCCCGCCCGCAGGTGCCACCCCGCAGCTCCCATTGGCCACAGTTCTGGCCAATGGGAGCTGCAGAGCCAGTGCTTGAGGCAGGAGCCCCCATGGCTGGCTGCCCTTAGGCCTAGGAGCCGGAGGGTCATGCCGGTTGCTTCCCAGGAGACACACAGAGCCAGGTAGAGAGCCTGCCAGCCCCACACCAACCAGACTTTTAACAGCCCAGTCAACACCGGTCCCTCTTTGACCGGTTGAAAACTGGACACCTGGCAACCCTAGTGAGCACAGGAGGAAACTGGTTAAACAGAATTAATTACCTGAGCTAGAATTTGGCCAGGTAACAACCTTAGATATTCAAAAATATCATTTTGGAACATTAGCTCAGTACGTTTTTATAATGCAACAAAAACATGTGTAATATGATGCAGCTGCCCAAAACCTGTCTGTGATTTGTGGTATGACATGCCTAGAGCCAAACAATTTCAAGCCAAGGCCTTTTTGAGTCAACGAATGTCTGTGTGCCCAGTCTACTTCAACTATTATATGTTTTTGTTTGTTGAAAGAAAGAAAACAAATGACCTTTCCAATAAAGGATAAAAATATGTTCATTATTTCCGTCTATCCCCAGTTTTTCCATGCCCTTGCATATGAAACAAAATCAAGGATGAATGAAGATTTAAGGATCTTCATCATATCAATCCCGTTCAGCTTCTGCCACACTTCAGACGTGTGTGAACTCAACAGGAGGGGTAGGCAAGCAGCTTTCTTTAAAGCTGAAGTTATGCTACAGCAGGGTCAGTCTGGAAATCTGAGGCCGGCACACTATACACCTCTAGAGCCCAAACACATTACCTACACAACGTGGCTTATCTGCTGGCAGAAGATCCAAGATCAGATCTCTTCTGAAACTCAGTTTTCCATGTCAGAACACGCAGGACTGCTGATAATTTGAAATGACAAAGGAATACATTTGTTAATTCATTCTCTATGAAGCAAACCACCCTCTCCACCAAACAAACAAGTCCAAATGTGAAGATATGAAACACTAATAAGCCCTTAAACAAATGTTATGTGAGAAATATTTTTAGAGAAAATAAGGTGCAACAGCAAACTCCGAATGCAAATTTGTGTGGTATATTACTAAACTGTGATTACATCAAGAAAACAGCCCTGAGGCTGCATTGGATTTGAATGAGAGGCTACATTACCTGAAGCTCAGGTATGATGGATTGATGGAAAAATATTCACTTAGAGAGCTTTTATATTTCAGCTTTATCTGATTGAAACCATTTAACGTTCTCAAAAACTGGACTGGCTGGGTCTTTTGCAGACACCCAAGGTTTGCTAAAACAGATTTTAACATAATTGTTATTAAATTGTAGATTTATAGGCTATGAGTATTTTGTCTCACAGGCCTTTACTGAGTCTTGGCTGAAATGTTGACTAACTGGTTAACCACTGAAAGGAACAAGAGCCAACTTGGCCCTTTCCAGGCTTCATAATTTCACAGGTGAATGGAAGGGAAAACTCATCCCCCTGGATCGAAGTGTGTGGTACCTGTCAACAACCTCTGCAGCACTGTCTCACCTGCCTGAAGCCCTGTAAATATCTCTCTGTGCATCTGGAGATTTTGTATATGAGCAGGGGTCAGACCTAGGAGAATACGTATTGCCCCACTAGACCTGAAAAAGTATGGCCTCAGGCTGTAATAACTTTCCTGTGGAGCCTCTCCGTATTACAAAATCCCCTCTTCATGAAGGCTCTTGAGCAGCCGCCACTGGACGAAGCCCTGGCATCTCAATCCTATTCCAAAGGAAACCCAAGAGGATCCAGAGCTGGTACTGAAGCACAGGGCTTCACTGTAGGTCGCCCTTGTCTCCTGCAGTATTTAGATCATGCATAGATTTTGGGGGCGGAACCCCCTGTTCATTCTAGGAGAACCCCAACTTCTCAACAAAGTGATTTTGCAAAAATTCTGCAAGGGTAACCTTCACATTTTCCCTCCCTGAGCAGAGACCCCTTCCTCAGGTTTTCTCACAGGAGAGGGCAATCTAGCTAAAGATTTATTTTAGCTTGATTATTTAGATGACCCATCTTTTTCCAGAATTTTTACATTTGCTGAGCCCCTCCCTCTTTTTTGTTTACAGATATTGCACATTTTGTGCTCATTGGACCCAAGCCTACTCCCTTGGAAACTATAGAGTTGTGCTATTGACTTCATCAGGAATTCCCTCAGTCCCTTTAATGTCTTGCAAAATTCTGATGGGTTAAAAAAAAGCAGTATAGGTATATTTAAAACAAAATGTGATAGTGTTAAAATTCTCAGCTGGTGTCAATCAATGTAAAATGCTGATTTACACCAGCTCAGAATCTGGCTCATGGTTTGAAGGGTATTTTTTCATGTTATAAAACCAGTAAAGTAAATTAAACTAATAAACTGAAGAAGACACTTTTCACTCTGGTGTGCATGGAACTCTTGTGACTTAGTATTAGCAATTAGTGTATGTTACAAAAGAAATGTTAAAGGCAGCTTTGGAGTACTGGTTACAGATATCCCACCCTGAATCCCAAGTTAACTTCAGTAGGAAGAATCTCAGTGTTTTTTAAAAAAATAAAATGGTCACCAATTGATATACTGAAGGCCAAATTCCATGAATGACAGTTCACTATGGTATAGGCCATTGCATAGTTGGGGTCCATGCTTGTTATGTCTTTCTCACAACCTAATGGAGGAAGGCAACACCCCTGAAATCAGAAGAGACACCAAAGCCTGTCCACTGATATGTAAATCAGAAACAATACACCATATGATTTAATTAACAAAGTAAAAGCTAACAAAACTATGCTGAACATGGTTTGGTCTTGTCTATACTTGCAGTTAAACCATTTTCAGTACTGCTGACTCCCATTATCAGAGTATGGTTTCATGAGGCAGTGCTGAAAATGCTTAAGTCTGGTATGCCCGCATTTACACCATTGCTAGCACTGGGATGTCTTTTATTTCAGTGATCAGCTCACTCCTGTCTTTTTAGTCACAGATTCATAGATTTTAAGACCATAAGGGACTATTAGATCATCTAGTTTGACCTCCTGCATAACACAGGCCAAAAATTTTCATCCAGTAATTTCTGCAGCTAACCCAATTAGAAGCTCTTATTACTTTTAATAGATCTATAAGGTACTTATTATACTTTAGGGAACAATATAATTAAATACAACTAACAAGAACCTTATTGCAGCCTGAACAGGAGTTGCCAAAGATTGAATGGGTCTGGCTACTGAACTGCCATGTCACCCCTATAAATGGTTCCTCCAGGTCATAACTGAGGCAAAATGGCTGGGTAATGTAGGGAAGCTTACACTGCTGCTGTGCAACATGTCAATACAAATTGTTAGTATTATAGTGATTTTGATGTTTGAAGTACTTTTATAGACATTAATTGATTCTCACAATACCTCTGCAAGGCAAAGGACTTTAGTATTCATTGCTATCAATGCAGCATCTTTCAGAAGCACAGTGACATACAAATGTACACACATGCACACTCATGCATACAATATTATTATTCACCTCTGATACTAAAATCTGTTACTTTCAAAGTATTAGAATACGTGAGAAAAAACATACTAAAATATACAGCCTAATAGGCACAAAAGACTGCTTGCATTAAAATAGTGCATCACAAAGCACAAAGGAACTATGTGTTTTTGCATGAAGCCTGCAAGTCTGAAAGCCAAACATAAGGAAACAAAATAGATTTTCTATATATATGTTAATTCTGCAAGAGCTTCCAAGGGGCAGCCTTGCCCCAAGTGATAATTAATGTATTTTCAGAATCACAGTAGCACATAATCTGTTTAAACTGTGGTGTGATTGACTAAAGAACAATTGGTATCTCTTTTATGGAGCATAAAAAAATTGTGATAACCCTCAAAGCTTTTCAAATTCTTCCACTGCAGTACCACAGTATTAACTTGTTTGCTTTTGAGGCTATCTTGACCCAGTTAAAAGTAATGGGATTACTTGTCACAATTCTGTTTACCATGATCAGTGCCATCTACCTCCATTTGAAAAAATAATTTTCTTGAAAGCAACTGGCCTCTGTAGTATAGCAAAGCTTGATAGTACCAGCTCCTATCTCCGGCTAAGTTTTGCAGTAATATAAAAAGCCTTATTTCCTTTTTCATTAAGTAAAGTGCCTTGCAAAGCCAAAATGTCAGTGTATTAATGGTATCTGAATAAAGGGCCAATATATTTGATAATATATTGACTCTCACCTAGCAGACAGAAATAACAATCAATCTTGAGAGTTCAGAAAAAGGAAGGAACTAAATTAAATCCTTTGGTAGAAAGCTGTCAGCGGTACTGGATGGTCCACTGAGCTAAGACAACACAAACCTGTCTTTTCTGGAAATGTTATTACTATTATTAATTGTTTAGTGCCAACACTCTGTTCAGTATCTTATGGTACACAAAATAAAGTCTGTTTCTTCCCCAAAGAGCTTGTAATCAAAGGGAGCAGTCCTGCAAACACTTACATGTGCATAATTTTACTCTTGTATGTAGTACTATTGACTTCACAAGTTGATACATGGAAGACACTGGAAAGATCAGCACTGGGGCTGAGCTGTAGTGCCCAGTACCCTCCTGGCACCTGCTAGATCTGGTGCTGTAGAGAGACTGTGGCAGTGGAAGGGGGTGGAGGAGGTCAAAAAGTAAGGATAGTAATTAGCACTGTGCTGAAGTTACTAGAGTTCGGGAGCTGTGAAGACATGCAGCTCCTCACCTCCTGGGTACTCTTCAAGTTTCCTGGAGGGTTTGGCCCTGGCTTGTGGGGTCCTGTTTCTTCCCCAGCCCCTATGCCTCCCTTCCCCCCAACTTCCTTCCTTATGTATCTTTACTCTGCTCCAGTGGTCCTATGCTGCCTTTTACAAAATGGTTTTGTCTATTTCAGAATGTATTATTTCAGTCATTATTAATGGGAGAAGGGTCGGACTTCGGGTGGGGGGCATGGGCTGTTATAGCAGGGATAAAGAAGAGACAAGACAGACCGCGGGGGGGGGGGGGGCACAGGAATCAAATCAGTATCTTAGATGTTTGTATACTAATGCGAACAGTATGGGGAGTAAGCAGAAAGAACTTGAAATGCTAGTAAATAAACATAACTATGACATAGTTGGCATCACAGAGACTTAGTGGGATAATACGCATGACGGGAATATTGGTATAGAAGGATACAGCTTGCTCAGGAAGGACAGGCAGGGGAAAAAGGGAGGAGGTGTTGCCTTATATATTACAAATGTATACACTTGGACTGAGGTTGAGATGGAAATAGGAGACAGACTTGCTGAAAGTCTCTGGGTAAGGATAAAAGGGGTAAAAAACAAGGATGATGTTGTTGAGTGTGAACTTTTGATGAGCTTAAACTTAACCCAGACTTGATGTCTCTGTCTGAACTTTTAATCAAAGCTCTGACCTGCGAACTACTCATGACAACCCCCCCTCCCCTTAAGTAGCCATCTCCCCTTTGTCTTTTAGAATTTACATTTTAACCTGTTTTATCCTGTAGAATCTTGATTGATTATGCATGACCATTATGATCTGTTAATCACTTTGTTTACTTCTGTGTATAAATATTGATGCTCACCCCTAATAAACTTGCCACACTTACTCTGAAGCTTTTTGAGCTAAGGATAGTGTGAGCCCGTTGATCAACGAATTGGTGTCTGGTCTCTGACAGATTGTGAGCCCCATACCAACTCCGCACGAACTCGGGTGCTGGAGAGGTGAGTAGGGACTTGCTTTTTACCTAACAATGTCATGATAGGGCTCTACTACAGACCACCTAACCAGGAAGAAGAGGTGAACGAGGCTTTTTTAAAACAACTAACAAAATCATCTAAAGCACAGGACTTGGTGGTGATGGGGGACTTCAACTACTCAGACATTTGTTGGGAAAATAACACAGCAAGACACAGATTATCTTGGAATATATTGGAGGCAATTTTTTATTTCAGAAGGTGGAGAAAGCAACTAGGGTAGAGGCTGTTCTAGATTTGATTTTGACAAATAGGGAGGAACTGGTTGAGAATTTGAAAGTGGAAGGCAGCTTGTGTGAAAGTGATCATGAAATGATAGAGTTCATGACTCTAAGGAACGGTAGGAGGGAGAATAGCAAAATAAAGACAATGGATTTCAAGAAGGCAGACTTTAGCAAACTCAGGAATTTGGTAGGTAAGATTCCATGAGAAGCAAGTCTGAGGGGAAAAACAAGTGAAGACAGTTGGCAGTTTTTCAGAGACTTTATTAAGGGCACAAGAACAAACTATCCCACTGCATAGGAAAGATAGGAAGTATGGCAAGAGACCACCCTTGCTTAACCAGGAGATCTTCAATGATCTAAAAATCAAGAAAGAGTCCTACAAAAAGTGGAAACTAGGTCAAATTACAAAGGACTTTTAATGGCGAGGTCAGCAGTGGTGACTGGAGCCGCCAGGGTCCCTTTTCAACCGGTGTTCTGGTCGAAAACCAGACACCTGGTCACCCTACAAGTATGTAGGGACAAAATTAGAAAGGCCAAGGCACAAAATGAGATCAAACTAGCTAGAGACATAAAGGGTAATAAAAAAACATTCTACAAATACATTAGAAGCAAGAGGAAGACCAAGAACAAGATAGGCCCATTACTCAATTGTGTGTGTGTGGGAGAATAATAACGGAAAATGTGGAAATGGCAGAGGTGCTTAATGACTTCTTTGTTTTGGTTTTCACCAAGAAGTTTGGTGGTCATTGGACATCTAACAGTGAAAATGAGGAGGATCAGAGGTTAAAATAGGAAAAGAACAAGTTAAAAATTACGTAGACAAGTTAGATGTCTTCAAGTCACCAGGACCTGATGAAATGCATTCTAGAATACTCAAGGAGCTGACTGAGGAAATATCTGAGCCATTAGCAATTATCTTTGAAAAGTCATGGAAGACGGGAGAGATTCCAGAAGACTGGAAAAGAGCAAATATAGTGCCACTCTATAAAAAGGGAAATAAGAACAGCCCAGGGAATTACAGACCAGTCAGCTTAACTTCTGTACCCAGAAAGATAATGGAACAAATAATTAAACAATCAATTCACAAACATCTAGAAGATAATAAGGTGATAAGTAACAGTCAGCATGGACTGGTCAAGAACAAATCATGCCAAACCAATGTGATAGCTTTCTTTGACAAGGGTAACAAGCCTTGAGGATAGGGGGAAGTGGTAGACATGGTATATCTTGACTTTAGTAAAGCTTTTCATACTGTCTCACATGACCTTCTCATAAACAAACTAGAGAAATGCAACCTAGATGGAGCTACTATAAGGTGGGTGCAAAACTGTTGGAAAACCATTCCCAGAGAGTAGTTATCAGTGGTTCACAGTTATGCTGGAAGGGCACAATGAGTGGGGTATTGCAGGGATCAATTCTGTTCAATATCTTCATCAATGATTTAGATAATGGTATAGAGAGTACACTTATAAACTTTGTGGATGATACCAAGCTGGGAGGGGTTGCAAGTGCTTTGGAGAATGGGATTAAAATTCAAAATGATCTGGACAAACTGGAGAAATGGTCTGAAGTAAATAGGATGAAATTCAATAAGGACAAATGCAAAGTACTCCATTTAGGAAGGAACAATCAGTTGCACACATACAAAATGGGAAATGACTGCCTAGGAAGGAGTACTGTGGAAAGGGATCTGGAGGTCATAGTGGACCATAAGCTAAATATGAGTCAACAGTGTAACACTGTTGCAAAAAAAGCAATCATCCTTCTGGGATGTACTAGCAGGAGTGTTGTAAGCAAGACCCAAGAAGTAATTCTTCCGCTCTACTCTGCGCTGATTAGGCCTCAACTGGAGTATTGTGTCCAGTTCTAGGTGCCGCATTTCAGGAAGGATGTGAACAAATTGGAGAGAGTCCAGAGAAGAGTGACAAAAATGACTAAAGAAAGGTCTAGAACAGTGGTCCCCAACCTTTCTGTGGCCAATAGCACATTCATGTTTTCAGAAGAGTGTGGCGGGCGCCAACAATTTTTCTGAGTTGAAATAATACGTATGTTGTCTTTTATTTGAACCACTCATTTTGGGGCAAAATGTTAAAAAATAAATAAATCGCAAAGCACAAGAAAACAGCAGTATCAGTGCAGCGGAAGAATACTCACATACAGGGCCGGCTCCAGGCACCAGCGGCCAATCACATGACTGGGGAAGCACATGCTAAGGGCCAATCTTGGGGCGGCAGAGTCTGAGCGTTTTTTTTTCTGCTTCGGCAGTTCCGGCGGCAACAATCCAAGCTGTTTTTTTGGGGGAGTGGGGGCAGTTCTGGGCAGCGCGGAGAGAAGCCGTGGCCCCGTGTCTGCCAGGGACAGAGAACACCGGCGCCCACAGCCTGCAGCCCTGGAGTTCTCTGTCCCCGGCAGACACGGGGCCGCAGCTTCTCTTCCCTGCTGGGCACTACTTGGTGGGCGGGCGCCCAAAAATGCCCCGGCGGGTGCCGCATTGGGGACCACTGGTCTAGAAAACCTTATGAGGAAAAATTGAAAAAAATGGGGTTGTTTAGTCTGGAAAAGAGAAGACTGAGAGGGGACATGATCAATGTTCCCTCTAATTTTGACAGGACGTGTGCGCAAAAAATTTCTTCTGTGCAAATTTTTGAAGCAGAGTTCAAATTTGTGCGCCATGAGGCAAATGCGCCCAAGCGAGTAAAATGCTTATACAAGGAGATGTGTGGGTCCCGACTGTCCTGACATGATCAACGTTCGAAATGCTGGCGGGGGAGGGTTCGATTCATTGCCCTCCTTTCCCTTCCCCCCCCGTGCCAGCTAGTAGAATCTGGTTGTGTGGATAGATGGCGGGCGAACAATGTCAAAAGTCGCCCGTAAATGATATTTCGGCCTGGCTCCAATGTAGGATTTCATTTTTTGTGCGTGCGGTGTTTCGCTGTGTGCACGGGGTTTAGGATCTGTGTGCGCGCGCACACGCGCACAGCTTAGAGGGAACAATGGACATGATCACAGTTTTCAAATGCATAAAAGGTTGTTACAAGGAGGAGGGAGAAAAATTGTTCTTCTTAACCTCTAAGGATAGGACAAGAAGCAATGGGCTTAAATTGCAGCAAGGGCGGTTTAGGCTGGAGATTAGGAAAAACTTCCTAACTATCAGTGTGGTTAAGCACTGAAATAAATTGCCTAGGGAGGTTGTGGAATCTCCGTCATTGGAGATTTTTAAGAGCAGGTTAGACGAACACCTGTCAGGAATGGTCTAGATAATACCTAGTCCTGCCATGAGTGCAGGGGACTGGACTCGATGACCTCTTGAGGTCCCTTCCAGTCCTATGATTCTATGAATTTTCTATCTATGAATGAGGATGAGCTCCCACATGAGAGAACTTTGTAAACAGACTGACTGATGATTGAAGGAGAGTGTAAATTTTATACTGTTCCCCTTCCTGATAGCTGGTATGCTACACTGCAGTTCCTGCTTTCAAGAATGTTTTCATGTGTAAAATGAATGTGATAGAAGGAAGATACAAATTTCAGCATTGTGCACAGAGAGTGGTTGAATCCACTGACAGCTAAGTTGCTCTTTTATGGGTAATTGTTGGTATGAACCAGCACAAGGATATTCTCAGGAGATGATGTGAGATCAACTTGTGCAGAAACCAGCCATATTATGATATTATTATTTATGCAACACCATGGAACCATGACTGGTCCCTGCCCCAAGGATTATGGTATAATCTAATTGTACCATGCCATGCATATGTGAACAATTACTTCTTGAACCATAATTAACATGACAGAATGCTCTACTGATTGCTCGTCTGCTATGGCAGAGGCTAAAATAATTGCTGAGGGGACTACAGAGCATGACCCAGCAGTTAATTCACAATTTATGGTTTCTCCAGATGAAAGAGCACTGGAAATAAACAGAGTACAGTTCTTACATTTAATAAGCAGTATGCATCCCTGCACCTTTACTTTAAACAAAGGGTATATCGACACTACAAAAAACAACCCCCACACACGAAAACAACCCACCCCTAACTCTGTGGCGGCGAGTCAACTGATTTGGGTTCATGGGGCTTACACTGCCAAGCTAAAAATAGTGTAGATTCCCCCTAGGATGACCAGATAGCAAGTGTAAAAAATTAGGATGAGGGTGGGGAGTAATAGGTGCCTAGATAAGAAAAAAATCGGGACTGTCCCTATAAAATCTGGACATCTGGTCACCCTAATTCCCCTGCTTGGGCAGAAGCCCAGGCTCTAAGACCCATGCCTCTTGCCAGGTCTCAGAGCCTGGACTTCAGCCCATGCGGGGACAACTACACTGCTATAGTGCAGGCCCCACAAGGCTGAGTCAGTTGACCTGGGATCTGAGACTCTCTCCCGCACTCTTTTTTTCTTTTTTTGCAGTAAGTCATGTTTCCATGGTAGATATATGCTGCACATAGTGTAATACACAGGCCCAGTGTCAGCACTGTGAAAAGGCAAGGAGGATGTTTTGCTAAAACATACTTCACCTCTTGGGGGGAGAGATAGCTCAGTGGTTTGAGCATTGGCCTGCTAAACCCAGGGTTGTGAATTCAATCCTTGAGGGGGCCATTTAGGGATCTGGGGCAAAAATTGGGGATTGGTCCTGCTTTAAGCAGGGTGTTGGACTAGATGACCTTCCAACCCTGATGTTCTATGATTCTCAGTTGCCGAAGTAGGTACATGAAGGCAGTGTTCCTTATGTCATTTATTATTAATAAATAATTATTTTCATTTGTTAAATGCTGATAGTGTAGATAGTCCAGTGCAAGACACAGAAAAAGACAGCCTCTGTTCCAAGGAGTTCACATTCTCAAATAGATGGATGCAATGAAAGATCCAGAAAATGCTAATAAAATGATTAAATCGATTGAATCATTTTCAAGAAGGAAGAGTGACAAGGACACTTTTCTCATTAAAAAAAAGCTGCAACTTTTTTTTGTAAACAGCTGTAATGTTTGATGTAGGAACTTAAAGTCAGCAGTGAGATAGACCCCTAATCAGTGGTCTGGTGAAAAGTAGTTGTGATTTATGAGAGTTATAAAGGTAAATAAAAAAAGACTTGGCACATGTGCACTGAATTTTGTGTTTCATTCTCTTGTGCTAATATTGGTCTATTGGTTCTGCACAGGTGTATAGCTTATGAAAATTAATAGGGACTCCTACATTTTTCCCGCCAAAAAGTTAAACTGGGTAAGAACAAACTTTCTTGGGAGATTTCTGATACTTCCTGTCTTTTAGATAGCCAGAACACTGTCAGAGCAGCTTTTCTTGATTTTTCATTTGTTTGGTTTTAGCACCTCCGCTTCTGGTCTTGGCTGGTAATCAGAAGGGCAAAGTATACATACCGTACATAACATTGATAGCAAAAGTGTACTGGTATGACCAGGATTACTACTGTCTGGTTCTTGTGAGGTCTCCAGCCAGCTGTTACAGGACGCTCAGATAAGGCCAAACTCCACAACCCAGAACACAGTTTTCTCACTAGGTAGATAGCAGTACTATTAGGAGTTAAATGGTTGAAGAACTGATACAACTGGGACTCATTTAAGCTTCAGCACCCCTGGCTGGTGATGGTGAAATGCTAGTCTTAAAGTTGCCATTTTAACTAGCAATTTGCATGTGAAAATACACAATTTGTATACATACTTGTGGCCAATGATCATGCAAATTCAACACAAGTTTTTTTAAGAAGTTAGGTCCTAAATTGTCTACATTTCTAGTTGAAAATATTATCCTCGGTCTACAAATTGGTAAAAGCACAGTTTGCTACCTTACAGAAAGGCATCAGAACATGGAAAGGTCGGGGAAAGAGTAAGGGGAAAGGAGTTAATCTGCCATGCAGGGTTTTCTACCTGAATTCTACAGCTGCAGGCAGACAACAACTGCAAGCCTCTATTCTGCTCTGTTGTGCTTCCCTGATGCTTCACTCTAATCCCAGTTCAGGAAAGCACTTTCCACTTCATATTCAGGAAAAAATTTAAACGTGCCTGCTTGACTTAAACACCTACCCAAATAGGGATGGGCTTAAGCAAAGGCTTAAATGCTTTCCTGAACTGAAGAGACAAGATGGGTGAGGTAATATCTCTTACTGGAACCACTTCTATTGGTGAAGGAGATAGGCTTTCAAGCTTACACAGAGCCTGAAGAAGAGCTCTGTGAAAACTCAAAAGCTTCTCTCTCACCAACAGAAGTTGGTCCAATAAAAGATATTACCTCACCCACCTTGTCTCGCTAATATCCTGGGACTGACACGGCTACAACAACAAACATACAAGAAGTTTCTGTTTTGTGTGTGCTATCTTCAGATTGATTTCCAAAATCCCAGCATGGAGGACAAAATGGGAAGGAAACTGCACAGACTAGTTTGTAGGCTTGTGAGCTTGTAGGAATATATGGATGAGGGAAAGGAAAGAAAGAAAGAAAGAGGAGAGTTCATTTGTATATTTGAACTATGCCTGACTGCAATTTATCTTTACATGGTGGCCTTGCTGTCTCATTTGTTCTGTGGCCAGATAGGCTGAACCAATATAATAGTATCAAGAGAAGAGCAAGCTTTTCCCATTCATCTTGTTGGGGAGTTAACTTCAAAGCCTAGCTCTAGCCATTTAAATGCTTTCATTATGAAGCCAGTATCTATATTAGGGGAAAACATCATGTTAGAAAACATGTTAACTGAAATGCTGTAACAATTTTGCCCTAATGTGGACAAAAGGGACAAAGGCAATTTTGTTTAAAAATGAGGTAGTTGGTCATGATTATTCCTAGAAATGGACGGCAGGGTTAACCACAACCAGCCAACACCTTTTTTAATGCAACTGCCTCGTGATATATTTAATGCTGTTAATTTGAAAGCACTCTAGATTACATCTTAAACTGGTGAATTTTCTCCTAAAAAGCAACAATCTGCAGGGATTACTCCCCCATCCCTCAAAATCAACACAAATCTGCAATAGGGCTTGGTGGCACGTTAGCTAGAAGCTGCATATTTCTTCCTCTTTGTTTTGTATTTCACCTGGCCTTTTGAATGCCAAAGAAAAGAGTCACAAAGAACGCACATCTTCATTACAACCAAACAGTAATTCTAAATTCTAAACACAACCATGACAAGCAGAAAATAGTTCACAAAAAATTGGAAAAATCCATGGAGATTTCCTACACTTAACTGTACAATCTAAATACCCCTGAGCTAGGGAAGGCTTTGCAATACTGAAGAATTATTAATTCATAAATATTGTAGCAAACACTGTATGAGCTTCTGGTACAGAATATAAACAAAAGTATGATAACTGAGAAACCGAGTCTCATTAAAAAAAAAAAATCTTCAACATGAAGAAAGCTGCTCCCTTTGCAAGACCAGTTACGACGGGCTGCAAAACCTGTGGTCACAGTTGCCCCTCACCCCCCGCCCCCAGGGCGGCAAAGAAGGAAAGTTCTGCTAGGGTTACCAATTTTGACTGGACATATTCCTGAAGGTTTCATCATATGATATTATCTTTAATTAAAGATTAATCTTTAATTCCTGGATTCTCCAGGACAATTCTGGAAGGGTGGCAACCCTAAATTCTACTCTATTCTTCACTCCTACACACAAGGAAGCATCAGGAAGCTGAACTGAGCCTCTGACCTTGAAGCTCTCTTGGCCCGTCCAAGGGTTTACATCTTATAAATGCCCCTTTTCCCCACCCCTCCACCTGGTGACACACAAGAGGAAAGGGGATATGGGGGAGAGGGGGAAGATCAGTGTCTTTTTCTCCATCTCCCACTTCCTGGTTGGTCTTTTCTTGTTCCTGAACCACTCCAACAGTAACCAATGTCCTTTACTAGGCTCTCTCACACTGTGCTGCTCCTGTCCCCAACTGCTTCCATAGATTTCTCCCCCTCCTTCCTGCTGGTGCTGCCCCCATGTTGGGACTGTCAGTGAGGCCCCATCTTCTGAGAGGCTGCTCCCTGCCCCTAACAAGGGTTTCTTTTCTGGCTCTAACTCCCACCAAGTTAGCACCAGCTGAGGACAGGGAGTTTCTCTTCACGGCTACTCTTAGTTCTGAGCAGGCCTTCCTCTGGTACCCTCTACCCCAGAATAGTTGTGTGTGCACACAGTTCTACCCATGAAGGGCCTGATAAGATTCTTGTCTGTCTTGTTTAATTTCCTCTGTGCCAGGGCTATGGCAAGGGATATTGGGAATGCTATCTCCCTGCTGTGTTAAACCTATCATAAATACTTTTATGGCCCAAGGTCACACAAGAAGTGAGTGGCAGAGCAGGAAATAGAATCTAGGTCTTCATATCCTAGGTTAGTTCCCTAATCCCTGGAACATCCTGCCTCTCAGCTCATATAAAGTATTTTCCTTTTGGTGTGAATATACAAGCAACCTTAAATTTGCTTATCACAAGCATTTCCTTAAGAAAAACTTGATCGTTCAAATTTTTGCAAAAAGCCAACTCCAAAGGGAGTGAGCACAACTGAAGGGAAGTAATTTTTAAACTTAGGTGAACCCCTGTGGGAAATATTTTGCAGTATTTACCCAGCTTTACAGGAGTAAGAAGTGGAGGATCAGGCCACACATTGTTCCTTAGTACCATGTACATTCATATTTTCATTCATGTACTGGCTCATGTTAGAGAAATAAAACAGTAGGCCTTTTGGCTTCTGCTGTACTAAAAACAGCTGATTTGTCAAAAAAATGGATATGACAAATCAGCGGCTATCAAATTGTGGCTATTGAAATTCAGAAGATTCTCAAGTTTCATTAACTCGCTCATCCAAATTCTTCATCAGCAGAAGTTGGTACTTTAAAAACCACATAAAAATTGATACAAAATGAGGGAGCCTCTTTCCAAGTCAGTGAGGCTTGGCAGGCCCTCCACTGGGAATTTGCAAACATTTCCCTTTCCACCTTTAAAGAGAACATCACAAACAACAGAGAGTTTAAAAAGGAACTTGAAAAGCAATTGACAAAGGCTCTTTGAAGAATAAAATCCACAACCTGGTGAGGAAGTTATAAAAATGTTACCTTCAAAGCAAATGTAAATAAATACAACCTCACTGAAAGGTTTATATGGTACCAGGAACAGTAGGTGGCTTACACCTGATTGCAGTATATTTTTCCTTTTAACTTTAGTACATTTTGCATGAATTTGGTCAAAAAGCTGTGCTCTTTGTCTAATTCTTTCTCTAATTCTATAGATGTTCAATGACTTCACTGGGACTACTGACAGCGCATAAAGTTAGGCATATGCAGGTTTGGGGCCTCAGTATACACATACATTAAACCACTGCACAACTAGGTAGAATTTGTTTTAATATGTTTGCGGGGTTATTTAAAAAAACACAACAATTTGGTTATTTAATATTACACATCAGCTAAACAAGATTATTATTAACTAAAACTATTTTATTAATTGTTTTTTAATTTTATTAATTTTATTAATTATTTTATTAATTGCTCTGATCATTGCATTTAGTCAGAAATAAAACAAGCTATGTGGTAGCTCAACAATCACTTAAATCCACAGTATATTTCTATTAAATATCCATTTTCAGCAATACCCACTCTTAGATCTTTCTTTTACTTATCTGTAAAGCACATGCAGACCTCTTCATTTTAGCCAAGGCTTGTAATTCAGTGGCACAGGCAAAGTGATCATGTTGTTTCTTTTATTATTGTACCTTGTCTCAGTGATATCCATAAGGTCAATGCTGCAAAATGAAATTCCTTTATCTCCCTCCTTCCTCAGTATTATCTGAGTTAACAATCAAAATACCAATCATTTACCTCCAAGGAAATGTGAACACAAGCCAAGTTCCTTCAGTAAGTGGGGAAATGAGTTCAGTATTGTTAGCTCATCCCCTGTGGATTCAGCAGATGGCACCAGACAGCATAATTTGAAGTCTGCTCAAGTGGGAGGCAGGAATAGGGCAGAATGAAGAGTTAGCCCTGTTTATTTCCAGGGCTATAGTGGTTTGGTTAGGATTTTTTTAGCTTGGTTATAGTACACATGCAGGACCAAAACATGTTAAACAATCATGCTTTAACAGTCTGTTTATTAATAATGTAGATTGGTCCTGAAATAGCCACTTTCCCTTAGAGAGGGTGCTCACATTAGGTATGGGTTAAGGTCTTTCGCAGGTCAGTATAGTAGAGGGAGACAGGGAATGAAGCATTGCAGCTGCTTGCACTAAGCTAGTTTAGTGTGTGAATTCACTAAATGGAGTTTAGTCTCTGTCCTTTAAATATCACAAGCATAAATTATTCACTCAAAATACATTTATCTCAGAACAGAAGTGCTCGCAAATCAGACATGGAATGTCTTAGCGGAGTCTGAAACAGCTAAAGCTAGACTGGCCAAAGCATAAAACAATTGGTATAGCCAGTTCCACACTAGCCCCAGGGGATGGATGAGATGATCTAATAGTTCTTTTCCATCTCTAATTTCTATGATTTTATTATTCCAATTGTTTTAAGAACAGATACTCAAGTGTAATAAATTAGCATTGCTTCACTGAATGCAGCTACATTGATTTACACCAACCTGAGAATCTGGCCTTTAAGATTTGTTTTAACCTTTAGAAAACTGACCATTTTCCAGAGAAACAGGAAACTAGCCCCCTCATTATCCCTTTCTTTGTTGTGCAGGGGTTAGGAGGTGCAGGGAATTGTGACAATGGGTGACCCAGGAGATGAAAACATTGCAAGCCTCTGATAATCATGGTAAAAGGGGCCATGGCCTCAGGAAAAGCACACAGCTGGGGAAAAGTCACCTACGCTATGCTTCACAGTGTTCCCATTTGTGCTTCTGTCGGTCAGGAACTGGCAATTGGAAGGAGGTACAAATGGACATCTAGGGGCTCTTAGACAGAGCTGGAGGGGAGGGAAGGCGAGGCATAAGGCGAGGTGGAGACTTCTGGAGGGTTCTTCAGGAAGGCAAAGCACCAAAGGAGAAAAGCTGGCCTCTACTGTGAGGATGAGGAGAGCACAAGGGTACTTTGGATGGCTCGGTAGCTGTGGGGAGGATTAGAGTGCTTCCTTGTTAGGAAGGCAGAGATGAGGCTCGGTGTACTTACGCCATTAATTTTACTGAGGACACTCAGCATTGGGGAAGTTATTTAAAATTCTTGGAAGCACAGATTTTACACTGACTTACACCTGTGCAAGCCACTGAAGTCAGCGGGGCTACACAAGGAGCCTCATTCAAACCCTACCCTATTGAGGTTAGTGGCAGCCTTTCCAGTGACTTGAATGGGTTTTTGGTCAAGCTGAAGGTGTGTAAAAATCAGGACAAAATCTGGCCCTTTGTTTTTAAGAGTTAACCCTGTACAGACCTTCCTTGCCTATGGCACTGATACAAATATCTGTCCCAGTCACCCTTCCCATAAGGGTGTGGTAGCAGTAGTGAGAGCCTAGGTAAAACACAAGGTCTGATTTAAAAGAAGGTCAGTTGTGTATCTGCATCCTTAGGGAGGAGAATTAATTGTGGGAGGAGGACAGCATCACTATTCTATACCATCCGTGATTTTGTGGTGATATTATGAATGTTACTAATTAATAATGCCCTGCTTAAGAACCCACACTGGAAGGTAGAGCTGCTAATCCATCTACTGCACTTACCCACTTTCTTGTCCCTGTTTCTTAAATGTTTCCTTTCATTATGAAATGGAAAAATGAAGCTTTTATTTGATGGCACTTCTGAGCTATCGGATAAACAATGATTGAAGGCTTCTGAAGGAAAATAATGAAATATTCTTAGAAAATGGTCTTTAGCATTGAATATTTATAGTTATTCCAATCTCTCTTAGGAACATCTATTTAGCTCATAGAAAATACATGTTTAGAGGTCATCTCAGTAAATATTTCAGCATTCTGAAAAGTCTATTAGCTACCATGGAAAATATGTATGTTGGTCCCACGCTACACATATGTTGATATCCAGTTTTACCTACCAGGCAGTAACAATGGAATCACTGAACCACAAAATCTGGAGATGGAAAAGATATAGTAATCCATCTTCTCTATCCGTTGGTCAGTGTGGGATTGTTTCCAACATTATGTTATTGCCTCTAGTTTGAAATTACTCAAGCAACAGTGGTGGGGATGGGGGGGGCTCCATGTTCCTCACTATTCAGATTTCTTTCCTGATACCCAGTCTAAATTTTCCTTTGCTGAATTCTATTCCTTTACTTCTAGTTATACCTGCTTAACCCACTTTATACTGTCCTACCCTTCCTCTTCTCCCTCCAGTATTGTTCAAAGGCTCTAAATGGGTTTCATATATTCCCCTTAATTATCTTTTAGCAAGGTTGCAGATAGGATGATATAAGTAGGACTTGTTTCTATTGAAGAAAATGGGAAAACTACAATGGACTTCAAATAGAGCAGGATCAGGCCTTTTGTTCTCTACCATTGCCTCATACATTAGTCTCTCTAGTCCCTTCATCATTTTTATTGGTTGTCTCTGAATATTCTCTGGAGGGGTCAGCTGGTGTAAATAGTTGTCCCACCCAATGCTTCGACCTCAGAGCGATCTTCCCCTCTCAGCTGTGCTGTGTATACAATGACCCTACATACAGTTAGTTGGATGAAGGTGTTTGGGATGATGTAGTCAATTGCTTCAATAAAGCTCTGCTGATTTATAGTAGCTGAGGGTCTAGCTCAACATTCTAGATGCAGTTTCACCACTATCATGTAGAGAGAGCTAACTCTTCCTTGGTCATGATGCAATACCTATGGATGCACAACTTAAAATAGCGTTCACTTTCTTTCCTGCCACATTGCATTTCAAATTTAAGGTCCTCTCATTTTCTCTCCACTATGATGTGACTGGGAGCTCCTTAAATCAGGTACCGAGGCTTATGCTTACATTTTGAGTGGCATTCACACTGGAGCAGAAAAGCGGTTCAAGCCCTCTGCATTATTTAGGCTCCACTTAAACTCAACATTTCTCAGTGGTGTGAATGGTAAATTGGCTAGGAGGTGGGCACTGGCCCACTGCATGGAGTGAATTTAATCCTCTGAATATTCTCCTAATTTATAGGGTCAGATCCTTAGCTGGTGTAAATCAGCATTGCTACATGGAAGTCAATGGCGTTCCTACAACTTACACCAGCTGAGGCTCCTAAAGTCCAGTCCTAGCAAGCCCCCAACTCAGTGTATTTAAAACAGAGAAGGACTCTTCGGGGGCAGTCTCTTCTTTGGTTTTCTGAATTCTTTGTTAAGAATCTGCAGCAATCTCTGGAGGATATTTTTTATTTATCTATATTTAGTCTCCCTTTTTTCACTATTGTTGCATTACAATATCTCCATCCCATTGTTACCCTGGCCCACCGTATACCATGTAGCTGGAGGGGAAAGAGGAGGCAGCTCTATGCTACCTTTCTGCACACCTGATACTCCTCTCCCTACCCTAACCTGCCCTCACCGCAGAAGGGCCAGGAAAGCAGGTACTGTAGCTACAGCTGCCAAAGAATTTCCAGCTCCCTTTTTGGGGGAGATTCCCAGAATTTTTGCACTGCCTGAGTAGTACAGTATGCCTGGATCAAGGCCAAGGATCTGTCCTAGTACCCTCTTTTGGATTATTTTTCACCAGTTTAATTTGTATTTAATCTCCTATTCTTAATTTGTCCGGGTCCTATGGTTTTATTTTTCTGTTCTCCTTGCTGTCTACAATGCCTCCCAATTTCAGATAATCTGCAGTTTTTTAATCAGAGTGCCATTTACTCTCACTAGCTGATCGTCAGCAAGAGTGTTAAATAAATCCAGGCCTGAAAGTGGGATGAGCACACCAATCTTCTTGGGTCACTTTGGTGGCATCAAGATCAATTTGCTCATTTTGAGTCTGGTCTGCAAGGTGCTGAACATCCTGAACTTCCATGAAAGTCAAGGGGAAGTGAAGATGCTTTACACCATTGAGCTCTAGAAACAAAAAGACATTTTCAATACAATTGTTCCAGTGTTAAGTTCAGCCCTGCAATAACTCTGTTGACTTCAGCTGTGGAAATGCAGCTGCTTACACCAGGGCTGAATGTGGCCTCAAGACAGCAAACAAGGGAGCTTGTCAAGACAGCAAAATATCAATACAGAGTATGAGAAAGGCTAAAGTACAAGTTAAATCATATCCCCCTGGCTCCAAAGTGTACTATATAATTATTCGATAGAGCTGCAGTACAGAGCCTCACTGGAAACATCTGCTTCATTTTTGTACTTAGTAAGCACGACTCCCACTCATTAATGTCATAAAACAAGGCCAGAGCGTAAAAAAAAATCTGTTTTCTTTTAAACATTATAATATTCTTTGCATGTGTCATATGTAATTATAGGGTAATAAATTATGCCAGTGTGGCTATTGGACACTTAATTTCAGGGGTCCTTAGCCTCTCCAACTGAAACCCAATATACAGCTGCCCCTCTTCAGGTGTGCCCCAGACCCTCTGTTGGGGTATGCAGAGTGTTTCATAGGAGGTGCCAGGGAACTGAGCATAGTGGTTTAAAGGCCACTCCTGGCACCTGTGCAGGACCAGCGGCATGGGGCTGAATAACCATCTGCAATGGTGGAGTCATAGCTATGCCTTCTGCAGCCTGTCATAGCACCACCTACCCAGTCTGGCTGCAGGAGAGCTGCTGCCTTAGTTTCCTTTTACCGAGGTTTTCCAGCCTTCCAGCACAGTTTGGTTGCTGAAGTGACTCAGCCCTCCAGCTAAAGAAACAGAACTTTCCACCTTCCAGGGTATTAAAGTCCAAACCAACACCAAAACCCTAAGAATCTTCCATCCCAGTCTGAAGCAGGGCACAGGCCTTCCTTCCTGAGACTCTGCTTTCTCTTTTAAAGAAGGCTTCCATGTTTTACACCCACCCTCTGGGCTCTGCACAGTCTTTCCCGTAACAAAGGAGGCTTCTGCAGGAGCCTCCCTAGCCCTTGTAGCTCCTCCCCAGTTCTTCTCCAGGCCATCTACCTAGGCATCACCCTCCACCAAGACCTACAACAGGAGTCTAATCTGCCCTGTAGTTTCCCCTATTCTCCTCTTTAAGTGAGCTCTTGCTGGCCTTAAGGTCCAGATACCCTTCATCAGCCCCTTCAGCCTCAGCTGGGAGGATGTTGATGCAGCCAGGCACTTAGCTGCTTATGCTGCACCTCTTGTTCCACAAATAAGGGCTGTGCTGCAGCATGACCCAGGTACATCATAGAAAGAGCTGAGAGGCTATTGAGAGATGGGGGCTGGAAGAAAACCCAAGAGAATCAGAGGAGGAGAAGGAGGGAGCAGCGTGCCTCTTTGGGGTCCATGCTATGGTTTTGAACTGAAGGGTACAGTGGGGACCCTGGAGTATCTGGTGGGTTGGGTGGATCTCTGAACCCCTGCAAGGGATGCAGTTGTGGGGAAATAGTCTGGGTAGTGGAAGAGAGGAGGCTGCTAGAACAGGAGTGGCTGGAGTAGGGACATGGCAGGTAAAGTCTCTAGGAGGGGGGCAGGAGATTGAGAGTGCCCTGGAGTAGAACCAGTGGGACGCGGGGGTGCTGAGCAGCCAAAGAGAGCTCCAATAGTGACTGCTGGAGGGATAGAAGTGAGGGCAGCTTGAGCAGGAGTCTCAGTGTAGCTGAAGGGGCTGCAGTTCTGCATGCAGCCATTGAGGACTGGTGACTGCAGGAATCCAGACATTAGATTACCAAGTGGAGGACAAGTAAGGAACCTACTGCAAAGCTGGAGTGTGCACTGGGAACCGAAGGACCTGCTCCTGGGGAGGGAGTATCTAGGAAGGTGGTGTCATGCTGTCTGGAGTGGCTCACCATTGTGAGTGCCTGCCTCAGGGAAGACACCCTAAACTGGTGGTGTGTTCTATAATTGGATTTTACAAACCCCGTAACAAATGTGAACTCCTGGGTCATTTAGAATAGTCTTACCATGGGGTACAGACAGTCCCCCTTAGACTCTCCAGTCTATCTTGCCACGCAGGCAAGCTGGACTTAGTGATAAATGGTCACTTACACCAAAAATCACAAAATAGTCAGGTTGTTTCCAGTCCCAAGAGACCAGTCACTTATTCCAGATCAATTACTCCCCTCAATCTTACACCAAAGATGCCTGTAGCCAATCATGTAATAAACTATCTAAAGATTTATTAACAAGGAAAAAGGAAGGGGAGTTATTTACAGGTTAAAGTAAGCAAACAGATACACACAAATGGGTTGCAATCTAAATCCTAAGAAAGACTGAATTGTAACGACCTGTCAACTTAAAATGTCTTTCAGGGAGGACCCAGCAGTAACCTCTGGGGATCTCTGCTTCAGTTTACAGTCTCTGGCCCTGTGAGAGTCCAAACAGCAAAGAGATAAAAAAATCCCCATGTCCCTCACTATTTTTATTTCCCTCTTTCAGCATTCAGACCGATGGGATGAGGCCTTCTGCACATACTTCTCCATGGGTGGATGGGGCAATTAACAAAATCTTGTCTTATAATGGCTCACTTAATTTTTGATAATCTTCCTGTGGGTGGGGGAAGGGAACACATGCTTTCTGGGCCTGGAATCACAAGTTCAGAGCAAACATTTTCAAAGTTATAAAGCGGAACTTACACATTTCTTTATAGCATGGAATGCAGACATTACACGTGAGATTAATGCATGCAGCAATTTACAAGCATTTCATAGTCTAAATGCTAAATACATGCTTATAAGACATACCTGTTCTGAACAAAACTAACATAGGTGAGCTTGTTTGGTTTCCAGCTATGAGTGTCAGTTCTTAGTTAAGGCCTACGACCTTGACCAGAGCTGCCACTTGGTTTACCAGCATCACAGGTGGCTCTCTTGCTGGTGAATGATACTTGGAGGGGGGCAGCAACATCTACCAGTTGGATATAAATCAGGAGGAGGAGATCAGATTGATTGCACAACTTGTCTGGCAGCGAGTGATGGGGTGTACTGCTGGTCATGACAGAGAGAGACAATATGAAGTTGGCCATTTGTGGTAACTGAGCCACTGCCCCAAGTGTGAGGTGAGGAAGTGTTGATAAGGGGTCAGAACCTTGCTACCTCTGATATGGGGTAGATGGAACAAGATCTTTTGGAGGGGAATGGGAGGTAGTCTCCCTTTTGAGACTCCCAGTTCTTTTTCCTAAGGCTAGTTGGGTGTGTGGAAGTACAGGAATGAAGAAGGGAGGGGCTGGTGGAGTCTCACCTCTCCTTTGCAAATCCTGGAGCTGGAGACAACAGCACAGAGATTGGATGAGGTGGATCATGGATTAAAGGGGGAACTACAGCTCTGGGCAGTACTGTTTTGCCCTCTCTCCCTTCACCTCAAGGGGAGATGGCTGTGATGGAGTGTATGGCAGGTGGTTTGAGACCAGCTAGAGGAAAACTGGACCAGGAGGGGAGGGGGGAAGGGAGTTGGAAGGTTAGACTCTACTGTCCTGAGTTGGCGACCAGGAATTCCAGGGAGTTGGGCCAAACAGCTGCAGACAATGACAAGGAGTGCAGTGGGTGATGTACTCCCCTGATGACACTGGGTAAAAAGGTCACTATCATGTCCTATAATCATTTAGTGCCCTATGAGTTGATTGGGGACTAGCTGAGCAGCCAACTGTGGTGGGCCCAGGCAAGACAAAATCCTGAGCTGAGTGGGGATTTGGATGAGGGATGTGTTTGTCCAGATTCTTGTATAAGTGGTTGTTCAGGGGGTGACGAGAAGAGGAGGAAAGGGGGAGCGGGTGAGGAAAACTTATGTCAATGGTGGACAAATATATAGCTCTGAGTTCTGGTACAGGGAGGTAGTCTCACTGGTGTGGGCTCTCTTTCACTTGTTTAATGTTTCCTTTTGTGGGAGGAGGACAGGAGACATGTTCTGTTTAGGGGTATCTTGCCCTACTGATGGGATGATTGTTTTACTTGGCTGGTGCTTGATATGGATCTTTCTGCGTTTATGAATTTTGGAGTTTGTGATTATCTGTGTGGTCTGTAATAACTTTGTAAGCCTGTGGGCTAGTTTGGGCCTGTTTTAAGGAAGTGCCTTTGTGGGTGTATACGGCCCAAGATTTTGGGAATGTAAAACGAATGAAAAGTTATTAAAAGAATTCAACTGTGAGGCAGCTCATCAGTCACAGGTGAGGCTGGGCCCAATTCCTCTTAAAAGGGCTGGTCATTGTGTGATGCAGCCCCACCCTCTGATAACTCACAATTCACCGAGAACTATTAGCAGCTTATTTAATATACCAGCACTTAAATAAACCATGACATAACCTGCAGGGGTACTGCTATTTGCCAAAGATGGCTTGTTCTGTGTGCATTTCCAGAAAAGTGCCATTTTCTGTTGACACCCAGGGCCGGCGTGCCCACTAGGCGACCCTAGCTGGTCGCCTAGGGCGCTCGGAAGGCCGCTGGCCACGGCTGCTTTCCGCCCTCCCGGCTCCACGGCTGAGCCGGGAGCTGGGGGAGGGCCGCGGGCGGGGGAGGCTGCCGCGGGCGGGGGGCTGAGCTGCCAGCCCGCGGGGGGCGGGGGAGCCGCCGCAGGGGGGTGGGACTGGCTTCCGGGGAGGGCGGTGTTAGCTGGGGCGGGGGGCGTGCAGGTATGGTGCAAGGAAGTTTTGCCTAGGGCGCGAAACTTCCTTGCACCGGCCCTGTTGACACCTCAACATCTCTGTAAAATTATATCTGTGAACATGAGACACCCTAGTATAAACCGCTGAATTCTGCTGTACCACTCCATTGGCATCAATAGCATTGAGTCAGTGTAGGTGAGAAAAGAATTTGGTCCATTCAGATAATGTCAGGCTATCGCACACTTACAACATTTGACATAAATTTTAAAAATCTGGCTGATCAGCAAAATTTGACCAATTTTACTTTGTTACAACACTGAAAACCTGGAGTGATGCCACTGATGTCAACAACATTACGCCAGATTTACTTTTCTATAACAAGAGGAAAATTTGGCCTAAGATCTACAAGGTTTATAAACTCCTTGTACTTCTGCTCCTCAGCCTTTTTAAAGGATCTCAGACTTTTAGGCAAAGCTTGATTTCTCTTGCTATTTCACTACTTATGTTTTCTGACTTACTGAATGATTTAGGGTTAAATTAGCCTACTTTTTAGTA
Source organism: Macrochelys suwanniensis (assembly GCA_033296515.1). Lineage (NCBI taxonomy): Eukaryota > Metazoa > Chordata > Testudines > Chelydridae > Macrochelys > Macrochelys suwanniensis. Next base: position 49,600,197 of record CM065780.1, read on the forward strand.
AGCCAGTGCATGTCACTGTCAGATTGACGTCTGGTGAGTTATATGCAGTGTAATTAGTCATCCCTAGGAACAGAAAGACATGCTGTTCAGGCATGGATATTCCTTTTGTATGTTGAAAGAGAGAATAGCGTGGATTATCTTGGATATAAAGTATTCATGAGCAGTATTAATATATGAGGGACATTACATGTGTTCCATGGTAAAGATATTTATGAATCAATCTTACTGCTCCTCTATGGGAATGAATGCATTTTACCATTCTCAGCCCATCATACAGTATTTTAGCAATACTTGGCAGTTCCTCTTGACTGGACCAGACTGAGGGCTTTTTCTGCCATAGATCAACTGTAGAAAGTGTGCTCCTCAAGGTTTCAGTTTGTTACTCTACACAGTTGAGTAGCAGCTGAGCTTAGTTTAATGAGCAAATGTATCCAAATGGATAGTCAGGCACAGCTGGAAAACCCAGCCTATTTAAAGGAGGGTCTAACTGATTTAACAGGTGTTACTCTCACTGGAAACCGAGCTGGGTAAAACAATTGCACAGTGTGATTGTTTATCAAACACGGTCTGTGTAGATCTTGTAAACATGAGAGGCAGAAAAACAAATATATGGAAAATTTAATAGGATTTTGAAAACATCAGAGTGACTTCCTCTATTTGTGTATCATTTACCACTGTTTGTGTGATCATTAATCACCACACAAGCAAAATATTACTCCGTATCTCTATGGCCTAGTGGATAAAGCATTGAAATGGAGTTTAAGAGCTGGGGGTTACAGTCCAGACTCAGTTACTGTAATTGAGGAACTGTGACTGTGGGCTCAGCCCAGAAGGCATGTACAGAAGTAGGATAAAAGGCAGGGCCTGACAATGGTTAGGCCAGTGGTTCTGAACCAGGGGTATGTGTACCCCTGGGGGGTACTCAGAGGTCTTCCAGGGGGTACATCAACTCCTCTGGATATTTGCCTAAATTTACAATAGGCCATATAAAAAAAACCTAGCGAAGTCAGTACAAACTAAAATTTCATATAGACAATTACTTGTTTATACTGCTGTATATATTATACACTTAAATGTAAGTAAAATATTTATATTTCAGTTGATTTATAATATGGTAAATGAAAAGTAAGCAATTTTTCAGTAATAGTGTGCTGTGACTCTTGTATTTTTATGTCTGCTTTTGTAAGCAAGTAGTTTTAAGTGAGGTGAAACTTGTGGGCGGGTGTGTGTGTTTGTACACAAGACAAATCAGACTCCTGAAAGGAGTACAATAGCTGGGAAAGGTTGAGAACCACTGGGTTAAGCTACTGGTGTGCTGAGACCACAGCTTATCATGCTGACCAATATTGTCCTATTGTTTCCTTGTATTCTTCCTGTTTGTATCCATCTACTGTATGTTGTTTTTTACGTAGATTGTAAACTCTTTGGGGCAGGGACCGTCTTTGTTCTGTGTTTGTACTTCAACCAGCACAATGGGTCCTGGCCCATGACTAGGGCTCCTAGGTGCTATTGTAATACAAATAACAGTCAAGGGAGAAAGCTGACAGGAGCAGCAGGGTCTCTGGTGACTGGGAGAGGACCAGCAGTGGTTCCCAGTGATGAGGGAGCCAGGCGTGGCACCTGCAAGAGGTTTGGCTGAAGAATAATGAGGGAGGCCTGTAAAGAGAGGTGGATGTAGGGAGTGGCTCTAGGAAAACTGAAGCAGCGCAGTTTGGAATTTGAGGGCAAATAGTGGCTTGTGGTGTAGGATTCCAGGGTCAGACTCTGAAGCAAAGGGAGAGACTGGGCTCTCTTATGGTACCACCTAGTGGAACTTCATGTTGGTGGAAAATTCTTCAACCAAGGGGCAGGACTACTGAACTGTCTAGTTTGGGCAAGAGGACAGTTTAGCCCTGGATTGCATGAGGAAGGATAAAATAATACTGTGGTAATGACTTTCTACTCCATCAGTCACTAGGGAGGATGTTGAACAGTAACTAAACTTAAAAAAAAAAAAAAATCTGCAAAACTGAATAACCTGACCCACCATTAGTGCTGGTAGAACTTTTTTTTTTTATTTTTTTTTAATCAAACAACTTCCCTCCTCCCCTAAATCTTGGAACATTAGAGATGATCCAGATGACTGGAAAAATGTTCATGTTGAACCATCATTTTAAGAAGGTAACATGGGGAACTGTAGGCTAGTTGGTCTGACATTGATCATGGACAAAAAAATGGAAAGGCTGATATGGAATGCAAGCATAAAGAATTACAAATAGTAGCATAACTAATGCCTGTCTTATAGTCTGACTTTTTTTTTTTTTTTTAAATCAGCACTAGGCAAAATCAAAGTAGCCGACAATAATTGGATTTAAAAACTTTTGTTTTCTGATTGCTCAAAAAGTAACTGTAAAATGGGAAATATCATCCAGTGGGGATGTTTCTAGCAGAATCCCACAGGGATCTGATCTTGGCCCAATGCTATTCAATATTAGTGATCTGAAAAAAATACATCATTACTAGTAAAATTTGCAGATAAAAAAATTAGAGTGGTAAATAATGACAGATGAGTTATACAGGTGGATCTGACTCACTTGGTAAATTGGACTCATTTAAACAACATGCATTTTAATACAGCCTAATAAAAGGTCTTCAACAAGGAACATAGGCCAGGCTTACAAGTTCGGATACTTTATCCAGGAATATGGCAATACTGTTACTACTCAATCTCTCACAGTAGATAAACAACTGAACTTGAGCACTTTGTCTTAATTACAATATTACACTGTGACAGTGATCCTCCGATGACTAAGCAGGGGAATATCACTTTAAAATTGGGAGATGGCATTACCACAGTATATGACATTAGAAAGACCATTACTGCATTACTGGAATTCTGTGTCCAGTTCTGGTGTCAGCATTTCAAAAAGGAGTTGACAAACTGGAAAGGTTCAGAAAAGACCTACAAGAATCATTTAAGGTCTGAAAAAATGACTTGCAGTGAAAGACTAAAGACGCTCAATCTGTTTTATCCTAGAGAAGCTTAAGACGTGACTTAATCATGATTTACAAGTACCTACACAGGAAGTAGATTGCTCTTTAATCTAGCTAAAATAAAGACATGAAGAGATCCAATGTTTGGAAGCTGAAGCTAGACAAATTCAGACTAGAAATGAGGTGCAATTTTTTGAGTAATTAATCATTGGAATACCTTACCAAGGAACAGATACAGATATTCTGAAATACCTTACCAAGGGATGTAGTAGGTTCTCTATCACTTACGCTTTGTCTAAACTACCACTTTTGTTGGTAAAAACTTTTGTTGGTCAGGGGTGCCCACCCCACCCGCAGGCTTGCCAGCGCGCCAAACAGCTGACGCGCGGCTGCCTCTGAGCTAGGAAAAGTGGCTTAGCGGGGCAGCAGAACACGGAAGCAGAGGTTAGCTGGGTGGGGGGACTGTTGGGGAGGTGCTGGTGGGCACGCTGCATTTCCCCTCCCTCCCAGGCTTGCAAGCCTGGGCAGGGGGGTGTGGAGAGGAAATGCAATGTGCCTGGTGGGGGCGGGGATTTGTGGAAGGGGTGGAATGGGGGAAGGGCCGGGGGTGGAGTTGGGGCGGGGTGGGCACGAGCACCCACTGGCGCCGACTAAAGTCGATGGCTATGGCCATTGTAAACCCAGTACTGCCTGTTGCCTAATTGGCAATTAATTAAAAGTGCAGCAAGAGCTTTGTTTTTAATCTCCATATGACTAGTAGCATTCATGTTAAAGTTTTACCCATGCTAATAAAAGAATTTTAATAGAGATGGACCTGAACCAACATTCAAATACAGACACCCCCAAGCTTTGGAGAATTTCATGTACAGTTCTGAACTTCGCCTATCTCTAACATAGCCTGAACCCTGTATCAGACCATCCTCAAACTTTGGGAAAGTTCAGTCAGATCCTAATTGTGTGGTTTGGGATTTTTTCTAGATCTAGAAACTGGCTTCTGATAACATGGATTAAGCACTATTATCTGGTCAGTGTGAACCAACTACAACAATTTTAAATAGGATTAGAAAACTGATTTGCATACTCCCATGTAGTTGGAGCTATTGCAGCAGATTTAAAAGCAGCAGCTAATTGGGGAGGGGGAGACTTTGTGTGACTCAGACAAGGTGTGGCTAATGCTACAGGCAGTTTATTTTTAATTGCATGCCACCTCACTGTAGAAGAATGAGTGATAGGAAATGCTTTTAATTCTAGAAGCTGGATCCTAGCTGGCTTGGTAATAAGTATCTTTCTGTTTCCAATAAATTGTCTTTCTACCTCAGGCAAGTATGTTTTTCCTGTATGATGCTGTGAAGCTTTTGCAGCTACTGTAATCAAAGAGGAGTCAGTTTTTGCATAAACTGTTATTTTCAGATTTAATATCTCATATAAAATACTGTTGGTCTGCAATTTTGTTTTAAACAGTTACTTAAGATCATGGCACCATGAGTAGCAAAAAAATAAAAAAGTGTACCAAGTTCTGTGTTCCATGAATGCTATATTGTTGTTAACCCATAGAAACCAAGAGGCCTGTTCACAGGCCTATGATACAAGGGGCCAAACTTCCACTGCAAGCTGCATAACATGGACTTTCAAAATATATGTGTGCTCTCATTTTGTGGCTGCAAAACCCACATTTGTATATGCAGAACAATTATTTTGTGTGCATAAGTTTTTTGCAGCCAAAAATCGTTAAGCACACAATTTTGTAGGTGTAATTTAGGTGGGCAGATTTGAAAAACAGGCACAAGATCTCCATTAATTAAAACAAGGACTTTGCAGCAACAGATTAAAGGGTGCCCTGCAACATATTTATGCTGAGTGCAGCAGAGCTGAAGATTATCAGGGAGCTGATTACAGCTCCGAGTCTCTGCCCAGCCCAGCTGGCAGCAGTCCCCAGGGACTGTCTGTCAGCTGAGCATAGCCAGACCACGCCTCCTCCTTAACCCTGACAATCATTCACTGCCCTCAACACTCTCTCTATTCTGGGTCAGCAGGGAGGGTGGTAAAACAGCTTGATAAGCCAATTCTATACAGACAGGACTCTCCTATGCCAGGAGAGTCCTCAATCCAGTAGTAAGGGTCAGATTCCACTCCCTTTGTGTTGCTTGTGCAGTGAAAAAGAGACCGAATGGGTCAGAAAACTTGGCTTAAAGAGTATATGATTTAATAAACTTCGGAATGGTCTTTTATGCCATAATGATGTGAGGCCACGGTATATTCCAGTGCATTAATAATATTTTGCAACTGTAGGCCACAATCGTTCAGTTGGACCTGCATGGATGGACGATTCATTGAAGTCAGTGAGGCTCCAAGTGGACATAAGAATCTGAATGCGTGGAACAGCTGGCAGGATCAGGACCATATCACGTTCTATCAAGGGTAGCGCTATTCTGCGAAACCGAAGATTAAAATCTGCAAAAAAAAATCTAAAATGTTTTGATCTAGTTTGTCTGGCTAAGAACTCTGGATGTGACAACAGAAAATAGAGCATTAGTTTGCACAGGGCCAGCTCTAGGCACCAGCAAACCAAGCACGTGCTTGGGGTGGCACATTTTCAGGGGCAGCATTCCGGCCAGCCCTTTTTGCGCTTGCGGTGGCAAAAGGACTGGGACACTCGGGCTGGAGGCCGCCCTGCAGGGTGCATGGAGCCCCCTGCAGGTGCCGCAGGGCGACCGCCCCCCAGTGCCACAGCCGGGGCTGGGCGAAGCAGTCCGAGCCACCCAGGGGCTGCAGCAGGGTGGCCAGGAGCAGCAGCAGCGGGGCCACAGAGGGGACTGGTGCCCAGGTTGCTGCTGTGTGGGGCCCGCGTCCCACTCTCTGGGGATCCCCTCCCTCTGGGGCTGCCCTGCCCTGGCTCCTCAGCCCCATGCTGGGCGGTCTCCCCGGCTCTGCCCTCCTGGGTCCCAGCCGGTCCTAGAGGCAGGAGCCCCGGCTGGAGGGACCCTGGGCTGAGGCACGGCCCGGGAGCCCCGCTGCTTACCCTGACCCTGCCAGTGCCAGACCAGCTGGAGGTGAGGGGGGAGTGGGCAGAGTCAGCACTGGTGGAGGAGGAGCCCAGGGCTGGGGCGGCAAGGGGTGCGGGTGGGGGAGGGCACTGGTGGGGGCGGCTGAGAGCCCAGAGCTGGGGCGGCACGGGGGTGCCAGTGAGGGAGCCCAGGCCTGGGATGGGGGGCAGCCAAATTTTTTTTTGCTTGGGGAGGCAAAAAACTTAGAGCCAGCCCTGAGTCTGCACAATTACTTACATCTCATACCATTCTGAGGTTTTTTTCATGTCCAGCCACAGCTGTGTTCTCAGTTTCCTGAATGCTGATATAAGGTCTGTTTCTTGCAAGTGGAGTGCCTACAGCATGTCAAGTTAGCTCTATATAGAGAAGTAAATATGTGCTGGGGATGGAGGCTACCAAGGAAATCAAAAGGAAGAGGATTGTGTTGTTTCTCTAGGGAATGGGTTTCTCCAGGGTGAATATGGTGACATCTGAAACAGACTGGAGACAAGTGAAGAGGAGAAATGGCTACAATCAGAGCTGGAAGGAAGAGGAGGTGGAGGCCTGAGGGAGTGTGTACAACGGAGGCATAAACCAAATGATTTCTAGCTTCTCTTTTCTGTTGAAACTTTCAGATATTATGGTCTCTCTTTTTCTGGCCACTTTGATCCTGGGAAAGGACGATGTATTAAACTCACATCTCTCTCTTTTTTTTTTTTTTAGAAAAACAAATGCAAACAAAAAAACCCTCGCTATTGGGGAGAAGTTAGGAACAAGTATCCAGCTCATTTATACTCTCTTACCATGGTATAAATTTACCCACACTTGTGGGTTTGTAAGAACAAATGAATGAAATCATAGAATTCTTCAGCGCTTTTTATGAGCATAAACTGGATGATAACATCTAATTGTAGGGATCTGAGACTTTCTGACTGCAGTTGGGATGCCATTAACCTGCTTATGTCTATGGTATGGATGTGTCACAAACCAAAACATCATTTGAAAAAACTATGTGAAGGAACAAGGTCTTAGGTCTTGAGCGTGCAAGTACATAGACCTGTATTTAACTTTATGCATGGTGAGTATTCCCATTGCAGTTAATACTCACCATACATAAAGTTAAGCGCGTGTGTAAGTCATTGCAGGATCAAGGTCCTATATTTTAACAGAAGTTTAAATATTTTAATAATTCTCTATTGCAGTATATTCAATATTTCAGGAACCAGAATACTAAAAGTGTAATACTGAATACAATCACTATAGCAACACTGTACAGTTTAGTCTGATATCTATTTATGCCTCACTCATCACTATGGTATCTGATGCACTTTTTTGTAAACCACTAATTTTTGGTCACATAACTTTCTGAAATTATTTTTAGGACTGAAGATATCTTAGAATCATAGAATTGTAGGACTGGAAGGGACCTCGGTAGGTCCTCTAGTACTGTCCCCTGAACAGAGGCAGGAAGAAGTATTATCTAGACCAGTGAAACTCAGACCTCAGTGGTTCAGGAGCCAAATGGGCAATCAACATTACCCAAAAGAGCCACAGTAGTGTGAATTTGTTGTTTCATTCACTATTTATATATAATATACACCAAAATGACTGAGAAGTATTATTATTTATAACTTAGACTGGTTAATAATTAAATCACACAGCGTTTTAGTATCATGTGCTGCAAAGAGCCACAGGAGACGCATTAAAGAGCCACTTGCAGTTCCGCAAGCCTCAGTCTGAGTATCACTGTTCTAGACCCTCTCTGACAAGGGTTTGTCTAACCTGCTCTTAAAAACCTCCAGTGATGGAGCTTCCACAACCTCTCTAGGTAATTTGTTCCAGTGCTTAACTACCGTGACAGTTAGGAAGTTTTTCCTAATGTCTAACCTAAATCTCCCTTGCTTCAATTTAAGCCCATTACCACTTCTCCTGTCTTCAGTGGTTATGGAGAACAATTTATCACCCTCCTGTTTGTAACAACCTTTTATTTACTTGAACATTATTAACATGTCCACTCTCAGTCTTCTCTTCTCCAGACTAAAGAAACCCATTTATTTTCAATCTTTCCTTGTAGGTCACATTTTCAGACCTTTAATTGTTTATTTCCTCTGGAATTTCTCCATTTGTTCACATCTTTCCCGAAGAATGGTGCCCAGAGCTGGACACAGTACTCCAGCTGAGGTCTTATCAGTGCAGAGTAGAGTGGAAGAATTACTTCTTGTCTTGCTTACAACACTCCTGCTAATATATCCCAGGGTGATGTTTGCTTTTATTTTTATTTATTTATTTATTTATTTATTTTTGCAACAGTATTGTGACTTGTGTTTAGTTTTGTGATCCACTATACTCCCCAGATCCTCGTCTACAGATTTCTTCCTAGGCAGGCCTGGCTGGTCATAGCCTAGAACAGGGGTGGCCAATCTGTGGCTCCAGAGCTGCATGTGGCTCTTCAGAAGTTTAATATGCGGCTCCTTGCATAGGCACCAATTCCAGGGCTGGATTTACAGGCGCCAACTTTCCAATGTGCCGGGGGTGGGGGGTGGAGAGGAGGTGCTCACTGCTCAACACCTGACTCTGCCACAGGCCCTACCCCTACTTCACCCCTTCCCCCAAGGCACCCGCTCCTTCCTGCCCCCTTCCCTGAGCCTGGCACGCCTTTGCTCCTCCCCCTACCTCCAGAGCCTCCTCCATGCCAAAGGAGGCATGGGGAAGGAGGGTGATGCGCTGATCAGCAGAACTGTGTATTTTCAGTGGAGGCCTAACTTTGTTCCTGTTAAAGTCACTGAGCGTTTTATCAGAATTAGGCCATTTTTGAAAAGCCCACTCTCTCTTTTTGGTTTTGTGAAGCACCATGAATATCTGACTCTCTACAATGTAAAACCCATCCTATTTGGGTCTTTCCATACATGGATGCTAAGTGTTTAAAATTATTCAATTAATCTTTAAATTCAGGAAGTGGTGGGAAGATCTATTGCTGAATGTTTTTTGTGTGCTTGATGTAATGGATAGTCATAAGCCCATATTCATATAGTGTATGTTGTGTAGCCACACAATGTAAAAACTTGTTTCAGTGACTAGTATAATGGAGCCCTAATATCTGAATGGGCCTTTTAGTCTCTACTGCAATACAAAATATAGTGTTCATAGAAATATTTTAGTAACTTTTAAAAGTTAGTTTAAAAACCATTTGTTTGGCTCTAAACATTCTGCTGCAATCCAAACACTGAAACATCCTGCCAATGTGAGAACCAAAGTGAAAATGACTACAGACAACAGGAAACAGACAAGTCTATTTTCATTGCCCATGGTGAATCAAGTGTAAAAATGGTGAAAAGTGAAAGAAGATGAAATATTTAATTGTGTTAATATCCTTTAGTGGTGTTAGTAGCGCAGCTAAGAAACTGTTTTGAAACAGAATTTAACCTGACACCGTTCATTTGATTATTTTTTTTTTTTAGGTCTGCATGCATACTGTACATTGTTTCATTGTGCTAGTGCTTCTTGGGAAGATGAACCCTGGGGCTATAGCACCACCTAATGGTTATTATATATTTTCCTTAACAGCATTTTTTTAAAAAAAGGACAGTGCTGTACAATGACTTATTCATCCATATTAGGAATACAGCAATCAAGTCAGAATTTAGGCCCTGATGCTGGAATGAGCTTTGCGTGGGCAGATTCGAAGTCACACTGAAGTCAATAGGGCTCCATACAGGAGTCTGCAGGTTTTGGGCCACAGACATGACGTGCTGGTACAACAGTCGTGCATTTGATTTGGGCTTTGTTCAGTCTAAGGGCTAAATGGTAGCACAGCCTCCGAAGGGTACCGTGAGGAGGTGCATCATTCCAGCAGGAGCTCCAGAAAGAATTGTACCCCAGGCAAATGTAACCCACACACCTTCTGGGTGTGGTGTTCTATTCCATCTAGTGGCACCAAGACCACTTAGAGAGAGTTAAATGAGTCTGCTCTACAGTCTTAGCTAACAGCCAGTTGGCTTTTAGCTCATGCAGAAGAGGCTCATGCACTAAGCTCCAGAGGCCCCAGGTTCAGGGTCTGTCGGTGTTACACAAGCATAGTGTTAATGGGAGCACAGGAGGAGTGCAGTTGCAGAATATCAAGTAAGCATGGTGCACTCCTTCCTGCATAGGAGGAGTGGCATTGGTGCTTGGGGAGTGGGGCATGGTTTTATGAATGTGCCCTACCACTCCCCGACCACTCTGGAGAAGCTAACGTCGTGGGTGGAAACTAGCCTGGCAGGATCCTAGTGCTCAGGAGAATGCAAAGGCTCCCGCTTTGTGCAGGAATGCATGTGCGAGGAAAGGTCTCACCTTGCACTTCTCTAGGGCTGGGCATAATGGAACCCTCGTACAGGAGTTTCCTAATGCAGTAATCCTCTTTGTGTGCAGTCGCACCATCCCTTTCCCATGCATTCCACTTTGGAATGGCCTAATCTGCTATCTATTCACACTACTCCTCATTACCTCTGCCCCTTGAACTCCCATGTGCAATTTACAGCAGGGTGCACGTCTGTCCATTTGCACATAGTGATAGTGATTCTTTCTTCTAGTGAAACATTATACACCTGCTGGCAATGAACAGAGCCACTGCAGTAAATTCATCTGGTTTCCGTTCAGTAATAGACGTCCTACAGCTTTATCAAATGGAATCCAAACAAAACAGAAGCTCTGATGGGGGATGATCATCTGTTGTTGAGATATTCCCACACCCTGGTGATCCCACTCATTACTGTATCACTGCAAGTCCATCTTTGCGTATAACAAAGCCTGTTTTTATGTCAAACAGAATTATGCTCTGTTTTGCTGAGGAATATGCATCTCTGCTCTGTTACTAAAACATCATTTTGCCACGCACAAGATAGCATCAGGCTGACAGTAATACTCAGCAACAGAGATTTAGAATTAAAAATATCTTTTTTTTTAAAGCTCGCTATTTTCCAGAATAGCTTGTACTTTTTTTTTGTCAAAGAGCAAAATTTTGAACATAATGAAATACTATAAAAATAGAGATTAGCTTGGTAGTGTGTTTCACATTATTGTGAGAGATGCTTTGAAAGATGAGGCTGATGGAATGAAATTTAAAAAGCATATTACTGTTGGTATCTGGTCTTCAATATTTGCCAATTCAGAAAAATTTCTGATGCTATACAAATGATCGGTTAGTTTTATCGCCATATTCAACCCTGCTGTTACTTAGTGGACTTCAATGGATTTACCCTGGGTTAAAGTTAACCTCATCTACTGTCTTGATTTAGTTGGTATGTTTGTTTCTCAATTATTATGCCATCAATGAGGTTGCATAGATGTGATCAAGAACATAATTTGGCCTGCAGCCATTTTACTATAAGTGGCAATGTGTGAAAAGGAAAGAGACCCCAATTTGCATTCCATTTGCGGGACTGATAGGTGTGTTAAAATCCCCATCCTTTTACTTCAAAACTGAACAAACTTGATGTAGGATTAGAGAGACAATAAACAGAGAGCCCTGAAATACCACTTTCAGAGCATCACTTTATAGAGCAGAACTGCACTTTAAGGCTAAACTACAGCAATTCTTTATTTTAAGGAACGGAAAACATCCAGCCCACCTGTGCAACCCACACTTGTGTTGCTGAGCACTTATTCTTCTTAGTAGTCCCATTTTTATTCACATGAGTAGGGGTCCACCCATGTCTGTTAAGATTGAGCAACTGGGGCCAACATACAACAGATGCTTCTTATGACGTGGCCAGCATCCTTATAGTTTTGCAGCTGTTTAAGCACTATTACTATTAAAAAAATCTTTGCACTGGCTCCCTTACTTTGAAGTTTTTCTTTCATTATTATTACTATGGTAGTGTGTATAGGCTTTGACCAACATCAAAATCCTGCTGTGCTAGGCTCTATACAAATATACAGTAAGAGACAGTTCCTGCCCTAAAAAAATAGTAATTACAAATAGACCGGGCAGACAAAGGGTGGGAGAAATAATATCAGCCCCCAAGCGATCAAAAATCATGGGTGGCTGAAAAATATAAGATTTTAAAAAATAATAAATAGGTTCTTTTTGTCTTCTAGATTGAGCCTTTAGCCTTCATGGTTTTTCAAACTTTTCTTTGCAATCCCAAGGGCTAGAAAGTTACTTTCTTAGTGAAAACTAATATTCTCATATAACATGACCCCAGGAGTTGCGACTTCAAAAAAAGACATCAAGTATTGCAAGACTTATGCAGGAAGTCAGTGGTAGAGCCAGGAATCCAGATTTCTTTAATTGAATCCTAGGGCTTAACCTTAAGACCTAACCTTCCTCTCTTCAAAGAAACTAGAGGACTGAGGCCAACTTCTATAGCCAATTTTCTCTTTTAATGTTCCAAGACATCTATTATGGTCACATGGTTATTTGGTTTGCACCAGCTATAACTTAGTGTTAATGGGAATCTAGGGCATTTTAATATATTGATTCCATAGCAATATATATTAAAATGCCCTAGATTCCCAAAGCCTGTCTCTTCAGTTCAGAGAAGACTAAAGAAGCATACATCTTTCATAGCTTTGAACTGTTCTTAATGATTATGGCTAGTTGTATACCACACCAGGAGAGAGTGGTGTGAAAGATGCTATATACTCTACATATAAGTTCTTGTTATCTGCTAAGACCGATGTCAGAGTTACAGATTTATGGGCATGGCACAGCCAGAGCATCATAGATAATCTCTGAGTTGTCAGTGAAAATGTTCAGGAGGGTTGCATCATTCTGCGTTCCCATGTAAAGTAGCAGAATTGGCAGTTTCTACTCACATTTTACAGATGAGGTGAGGCTGATTTAAAAAAAAAAAAGAAAGAATTAATAGTATTTTTCTTTTTGAAGGCAAGGAAACTGTCCCTTTACCCTGCTTTGTAACGTTGGGCTGTGGGTGACCAGAGAAGTTGTCTGGACAAAATGTATTCTCTCAAAGCAAGCTTCTAAAATAAGGCATGATAGAACCAGTGACTGGGTTATTTTTGTAACAAAGGAATAACATTTACATTCCGAACTAACATTAGTATTTACATTCTGAGCACAATGACTTGGAAGTAAAGTCAGCTGTGATCACAGACTGCAAAGGATAATTACAGTGAGAACTGACCTTGGCTTGCGGGCTGTTAAATTGTAGTGTGGACGTTTGGGCTCAGGCTGCAGCCCGGGCTCAGGCTGCAGCCTAAGCTCTGCGACTCTCCCACCTCTCAGGGTCCTAGAATCAGGACTCTAATGACCGTGTAGAAGTTCACACTTGGGCTAAACAGCCCATTACCCTGAGTCAGCTGGTACTAGGGTTGCCAGTTTTGCTTGGATGTATTCCTGAAGGTTTCATCATGACAATCTTTAATTAAAGATTAATATTTTACTCCTGGAGTCTCCAGGACAATCCTGGAGGGTTGGCAACCCAAACTGGCATGGGCTACCTGCAGGTTTAAAATTGCAGTGTATACATACCCAGGATGCCTATTCAGAGGACAGATCAGCCTGCTGCAAATGCCTCAAAGAGTTTACAACCTTGACAAAGAAGTCAGACAAAGGAAGTATCATTTCTTCTATACAGGTGGAAAACTAAAGCACAGAGACTTTAAGGCCTGGATCTACAAAGGGAGTTAGGCATTGCAGGAGTGAGAACTGTGGTGCCTAGAAAATCACACAGGAATTCCACTGAAATCCACATAGCCTGAGTAAGGTTCCTTGTCTCTCTAGCCAATGAAGAGGGAGGGATAGGGGCTCTTAGAATGCAATCCACAGAAGTCAGTTTGCTAGGCAGGGAGCTCCCTAAAGTAGTCACTGGGAGATGCTGATGACAGGATGCATGCTAAACCCTGTCCCTCTCTGAGATAGGTGCCTCCCTGCAATTTGGACTTAAACACCAATCTCTACTGACTGATCCATGAATGGAAATACGCCTCCTGGAGTCAGGAAGCTGAGATGCCTAAGGTGCATCTTGGAGGGGAGAAAGGAGGGGCAGGGAGAGAACAATTCTATAGTCCCATGATTAAGGCACCCACATGGGAGATCCAGGGGGTCCAATCCCCCTGTGGCAGTGACTCTTTCATTTTATAGCCACAGTAAAACCGCTTCAACAGGAGACACTGGGGGTGCCCCCTGTTGGAATATCTCGTAGCTCAGTGGTTAGTGCCTGCTTCTGAGAGGTGGGAGACCCCTGTTCCTATATCTCTCCCCCTCTTGGGCTACATCCACACTACCCGCCCAATTCGGCGGGTAGCGATCGATGTTCTGGGATCGATTTATCGTGTCTTGTCTAGATGCGATAAATCGATCCCAGAGCTGCTCCCCGTCGACTCCGGAACTCCAGCTCCGCGCGAGGAGTAAGCGGAGTCGATGGGGGAGCCTGCCTGCTGCGGTGTGGACCAGCGGTAAGTACTTTTGAAATCGATCTAAGATATTCGACTTCAGCTACGTTATTCACGTAGCTGAAGTTGCGTATCTTAGATTGATTTCTCTCCCCCCCCCTCAGTGTGGACCAGCCCTTGGAGTGTGTATGTGTGGAATTGAACCTGGCTCTCCCAGGTTAGTACTCTAGCCACAGGGCTAAAAGTTATGGGGCCTCTTCTTTGGTGAGATTTTTAAATGGGACCAAATCTGGTAGGTATGCTCAGAGACCAACTACCAGATCAGGCCCTGCTTGTGACTTAGGCGGCCAAAAGCCTATCTTCTCCCAGTTTGTGAATCATTCTGGGGCATAGGTAGGAGATAGGTGTCCAGATGCCTAGAGTGAGACAGCCGTGTGCACGTCCAGAGGAAGAAACGTAGATATCTACAGTGTTCCCTGGGAGTTTTGTGGATGTCAGTGGAGCTAGAATTGGGACTTAGGCTCCTAAATGCCTCTGTGGATCTGGGCCTAAACGACTTGCTCAACATCACATAGGAAACCTGTGGCAGAGTCAGAAGTTTAACCCTGATATCTGGGGTCCTGGTCCATTGCCATAACCAGAAGACCACCCTTCCTCTTAGGCAGTAAGGTTATAGTAACTACCCCAGGGCTGGAATTAGGTTTTTTTCTTTAAGTAACTGGGATTCAAAGGGAAAAGGCCAACGCCATTATGTTGTTAGGGAGGAGAGGTTCCCCATCACACGTTGCCACTACATTCTGAGGACTTACTCAATCTTAAGGGAAGTGGGGGGAGAGCAGGGGGAGGGGGCTACTCCCCTCCCCCTGCAAGGACTTCCTTGGAGGAGGAAATAATCTTAGTTTTTTTCCCAGAAAGAATACCATTGTTTTGTTGTTTTATCGTTGAATGACTGTTTCAGGTGCACTGAAAGAAGGATGGTCTTGTGGTTAAGGCAGAGGCTTGAGAATCAGATCTTGGTTCTGTTCCCAGCTCTTCCTACCCCTGGCTTTTCTGTGGCCTTAAGCAGTTATTTATCCTCCCACTTCCCCATCTGTGAGAGAAGGATAATTCCTTCTCTCAGTGGGGTTGTAAGGCTAAACTCACTGGTGTTGGTAAGGTGCAAATATCCTATGGTGATGAGTCCTGTAGACATGATTATAAATACTGACTAAATATAATAAATGCCTAAATTAAAATTAGCGATACAGTCATGGCTAGATTAAGGCAATCTGGGAAGTCAAAGTGCACCATGATGGAAGGGCCCCTGCAGCCCCATGTTTCCACTAGTGTATCAGGAGCTTCCTCCCTTGCCAGAGAGGCAGTGGTGTGAAGGCTGTTCTTCCCCAGGAGTGGCAGCAGGCAGGGGCCCCTCTTTTTCCCCCCACAGAGGAGCAGGAGTGGCAGCAGGTCTCCCCCTGAATTCACACCAGCTGCAGGAGTGTTCTATCTTGGCTGAGGGGGTTAGGCACACTGCACTTTTCCTGCTGCCCCAGAATCTTCTGCTGTAGGGGTGTTGGCAGGCCTCCTGCAGAGCAGTGGGTCTTGTCATAACCCCCTCACTGAAATGAACAAGGCAGCATACACCTCTCAGTGGCATTGTTTCAGGGTGGTAGCAGACCTCTCCGCATCCCCTTTTTCTTTGCAACCCTGAGAGCTAGAAAAGTAATTAATTAAAAAAAAGTAAACTGAGATTCTAATGCAATCATATGACTAGGCCCTAGGCGCCTATGCCTTAATCTGGCCGTGAATGGACCATACCCCAAATCTGTAAACCCTAAACTTTGTGTCTCCCATTGACTTCAACAAAAGCTGGATTAGGTAAATTTCTGTGTACACTTCTGAAGCCATGGGGTAACAGGTACATTATTTTTTCTACTGTAAGCACATAAAAATCTCATCTAATGAGTTTTATTTCAAACACATCTTATGCTACTTTGGAATATTTGATTTAGCTCTTGAATTGATGTGTGCTAGCAAAATAAGGGATAGAAGGACTTTTTGTGATAAAAGTAATTTGACCTGCAGATGTCTCTTTCACAAGGAACAAAAATGACCAATACAGAACTCCAAGAATAAAACCCTTTCATATATTAACAAACCATTTGTACAAATATCTGAGCTATTTTGCCTTAAATGACCTGTTTTAAGAGGACCTAGGGTGCAGGAGGTAGGCATACAACCTAAGCAATTCACTGTACAACACTTGGTTTTCTGGTGTCACCATTTCTTCTATCAACTGGCCGATTTTGTTTTGTTCCTTATCTAGCTTCTTTCTAATAGACTGCTTTGCCTACCTGTACCTGCTGTTAGAGAGTTCATGTGTTATAACACATCTACCTTAGGAGGCTGTGGACGTATGGCACTTAGGAGAATAGATCAGTTTGTTTGCAGTACTCATGTTGCTAACGACACCCATGCCTTAAAAAAAGTAAAGAAAATGAAATTCTCCTGAAGGTTAACTTTTATGAATCCTTACATCAGCTCTCCTTCTATCATTTGCTCAAGATACTAAGGTAAATGAACTTTCTAGTGGCCACTTTAATTCATATGAGATAAGGCTCAGCTCCACAAAAGGACTTGGGCACCTAAGTCCAAAATTTAGGTCCACTGAGATCCTCAAAACCTATGCTCATCTGTTGCCTACCCCTGTAGATACCTAAAAGCCCTCACTGCCTGAATTTTCACTTATTCCTCATTCCTAAATTTCTGTTGAATAAATATATATCAGGCATGTGCACGGCACCCCATTCTAGGTGTCTGGATACCTGTCTCACACCTAAGCCTCAGCCAGGCCTCAGACCCCTCCCTATATTACCTGAAAGGCCTAATCTGCTAGGTGAGCTCTGAGCACACCTATCAGACTGGTGTGGGGCCCATACAAAATCCAAGGGAGCAGAGGAGGTGGTGGTGGTGGTGATGCCTCCCTCATAACAGAGGTTCAAGCACTCACCTAGGCTGTGGGAGACCAAAGTTCACTTCACCCCTCTCCTTGATAGGGACAAAGGAGTTGAACAGAGTTCCTTCTGTCTCTCAAGGAAATGCTTGAATAACTGGGCTATCGGAATATTCTGATGCAGGTTTCTGTCTCTCCTATTGCAACTGTTCCACTTTATATAAATAATTATACAGTCATTGGAGCAGGGGGATTGGACCCTGGGTTTCCCATGTGAGTGCAACACCAACCAGAATACAGAATAATTCTCCGTCAGTCTGGCTCAGTGATCCTTGTCAGTGTTCTGTCTCTCCTCTGGTTCTGATACTTTGGTTGTTTATTACATCTGTTGGATCACAGATAAACATGTATATACCTACAATTCCAATAACTGGCACAGTGTGGCCCAGATGCATGACAGGTTGCTCTATGTGCTACCACAATACAAATAATTAAAAATCTATAACAAATTCTAGTGAGATTACCATCACTCTCTAATCTAGCTCCCCACATTTACAAATAAGGTGTATTTCTGCAACCTTGTAACCGATCTGTGTTTTCTCTCTGGAACCTTATAATACTTATAGTCTGATTTGGTTTCTCTTAATCTATGCATTTTATACTGCACTTTACCAACATAGTATCTGAGCACATAATTAATGAGACTGAAGAGACACAGGAACTCATAATTCTAGGTGCAATCACAATAACTCGATGTTTTCTTGCTGACTAATGAAGTAAATCAAAACATCTTCAGTTATTGTGCTTGGGTGAATAGAAAGGGTGGTGGGGGGGAAATATCCATTTTCCAGCATTTAACAAGCTCTTATTTTAATACTGCAAAGGAAGGAAACTAGAATGTTCTATTTATGTGTGGCCTATGAACAGAACAAAGTTAACTGCTGTGGTGTCCTTCTGATAATCAAGGTTTATCATGATTTTTGCAACTCTTTGCCCAATTTCTATTTGAAAGAAATCAAATAAAAAGCATCTGATCTCCTATTTTAGCTATTCAGATGTAACACAATCTGAAGCACTAAAATACAATGGGGGATAGTTTTACATTGATCAGCTAGCAGTTCATTCTGAGATTGTCTGTAAGCTTTGTTGGACCTAAAACAGATGCCACAAGATAGAGCTTGTGAGGAGGGGTCAGATTATTTTTGCTCAGTTTGGCACATCTCTGCTAATAAAAGTTCCATTAGAAAGCATCGCCCTGAGATATGAGAAGTGTTGCACCATCTGAAACCAATCTGCTTTCTGTGTTGAGGGACAATTCTTTCACCAGATGGGGTATAGAAGAAACGTGTTCTTGTCTCATGATAGTCATAAGGGAGCTGTTCAGAAAACATGTCCTAGCAATGCTTTGAGACCTTTAAGTGTTTGGTTTCAGCTTTCAATGGAATCTTTCTCTAAGGGAATTCGTTATATAACATACATAATAAAAAAAAGCAGATCCTTTAATTTACATAGAATGCTGGTCTAGTTATGCCATAGTTAAGATCTTAGAGCCTTTCACACTGGGAGAACCATCCACATTAGCCTGCACCTCCATTCTAAGTACTCTTAAGCACTGTTCCCTCTAAGCTGTGCGCGCGCATACAGATTCTAAACCCCGCGCACACGGCGAAACACTGTACGCACAAAAATTTGCACAGAAGCACAACAATGTGCATAGAAGAAATTTTTTGTGCACACAGCCTGTCAAAAATTAGAGGGAACATTGCTCTTAAGAGGCCAATGGCAAGGCCTGAGAACTGACCCCTCCCCCTAAAAAGGACATTTTTCTCACTAACCATGATCTGAACAGCAAAAGAACCAATACAACAGATATCAAAGATATCAGAATATAGGTGGAGTGGGGAGGGGCATGGGAGGGAATTCCCCCCTTCCTCAGACCCGCAGAGGCAGCCTGAGTGTGCAATGTAAGGAGTTCTGCAGAGGAGACAAGGAGACTGCTCCAGCTTGCACCCCTGAGGCAGGGAGTCAGAATTTTGTTTATGAACAGAGTGATTAACAGGTGATTGAGATAAGAAAGGGCTGTTAGGCTGTTTCCTGGAGTTAAAGGATCTATTCAAAGCTTGGTGAACTGTAAAAAAATAAGTAGACTAAATGATAAAAAGTATATGTAGATTTTTCTACAATTGTTTCAATTGTTGTATGCAAGAGGTGCTAACAAAATTACTAATATCTTTCTTTGAGAAGATAACTAATTTGTTTTAGACAAAGGAAACACTTCCCTTGGTGTTCACACCTCAACTGCTAAAAGAGGGCCTCATCCTCCCTGATTGAACTAACCTCGTTATCTCTAGCCTGACTCTTCCCTGCATATTTATACCTGCCCCTGGACATTTCCACTGCATGCATCTGAAGAAGTGGGTATTCACCCACGAAAGCTTATGCTCCAATATGTCTGTTAGTCTATAAGGTGCCACAGTACTCTTTGTCGCTTTTGCAGTATATCTACTCTACCTGGATGTCAGTAAGGTATTTGATACAGTTCCATATGAGAAATTATTGGTTAAATTACACTGCTCTACAGCCAAAATGCTTCTGAAATAAATGTAGTCAAACTTTACTAATTCTGGGTCACTGAGAACGAAAATGATGCTTAAAATTGTTGATTGGCTCTAGTTTTCAAGACATGCTATTGGGTCAGTATATACGACCCTTGACTTGGGAATGGCGGAGGATAAGTGAGTTATAAAGGGAAGGGATCTTAATTTAAACCAGAAATGACTAAAATACATCTTTGACTGGATCTATGAATAAATCTATGACTGGGTTTGGACAGTACTTGCTTTTTAGGCAAAACAATGAATGATGCAATCTGAAGCTGGTATTGCGTCATACATGATATGAATTGCATCATGTTATTCCTAGAAGTCATGGATGATGCAATCATAACGAAGCTTACATCACTCTGCTGAACAAATTGCCCTATATCAGCTCTAGAAATCATACAGTGTCGTGCTCTCTTATTTGTCAGTGTTTGATTTTGCAAAGGGACACATTTCTGTTTAGCCAAAGTGAGCAGAGATGCCTCGTACTTGTGTGAACAGTGCAGATAACTTCTGCTATGTTTGTGGTGAAGTGACTTTTGCATCACAAAAGCGCAGTATAACCACTATGGTTAAGAAAGCCTATCGCCTTTCTTTTGGCTGCAAAATTGGAGATCAGGACAAGAGGTGGGCCCCACACATATGCTGCAACACTTGGGCAACAAATCTTCGCCAGTGGTTGAACAGGAAAAGGAAATCTATGCCTTTTGCAGTGCCAATGATTTGGAGAGAGCCAACAGATCATACCAGCAATTGTTACTTCTGCATGGTGCCTCCAGTTGGGAAAGGTGTGTCAAAGAAGAAAAAGTGGACTGTGCATTATCCAAACATTCCATCAGCTATACGCCCAGTACCCCACGGAGAAGGACTGCCGGTTCCTGATGCACCAGAATCATTCTCACTTGAGTCAGACGAGGAAGAGGATGAAACTTCTGGTCCTGAACCATCAATGTCACAGGACACACATTTTCTCCCATCCTCCTCCTCTGAACCATACCTCATAACACAAGGTGAACTGAATGACCTTGTCAGGGATTTGGAACTACCCAAGAGTAAGGCAGAGCTTTTGGGCTCCAGACTACGGCAGTGGAATCTCCTGGCAGGTGATGTTAGGGTTTCCATGTTCCGTGACCGTCAAAAGGATCTTGTCCCATTCTTCTTCATGGAAGGTGATCTTGTAGCCTGCAACAACATCAATGGTGTGATGGCAGCCCTCAACATCGTTCACGATCCAGATGAGTGGAGACTGTTCATTGATTCATCAAAGACGAGTCTTAAAGCTGTTTTACTGCAGAATGGCAACGTTTTGCCATCAATTCCAGTTGGTCATGCAGTCCATATGAAGGAAACCTATGACAACATGAAACAACTTCTGAGGTGCATAAACTATGACCAACATCAGTGGCAGCTTTGTGGTGATTTGAAGGTTGTTGCTCTCTTGCTTGGTCTGCAGACTGGATACACAAAGTACTGCTGTTTTCTCTGCGAATGGGATAGTCGTGCAAGAGATTCCCACTACATCAAGAAAGATTGGCCACTCCGACAGTCATTGGAGCCTGGGAGGAAAAGTGTTCAGCATCCACCACTTGTTGAATCAAGGAAGATTTTGTTACCACCCTGACACATCAAGCTGGGTCTGATGAAGAACTTTGTCAAGGCCATTGACAAAACACAAGTAGCTTTCAAGTACCTCCGTGGAAAATTAAGGTTAAGTGAAGCTAAGATAAAGGAAGGTGTCTTTGTTGGTCCTCAGATTTGTGAACTTCTTCGAGATGATGCATTTGACCATGCACTGCGTGGCAAGGAAAAAAAGGCATGGAAAGCCTTCCAGTTAGTGGCAATACATTTTCTCGGAAACAACAAGGCAGACAACTACAGGTTGTTGGTGGAAAACCTCCTCAAGGCATGCTGCAACCAAGGCTTTTGTATGTCACTAAAGATACATTTTTTTGCACTCTCATCTAGATTTTTTTCCACTGAACTGCAGAGCAGTGAGCGACGAGCACGGCGAGCGATTTCACCAGGACATTGCAACAATGGAGAAATGCTATCAGGGTAAATGGAGCCCATCAATGCTTGCAGACTATTGCTGGACAGTGACAAGAGATGCTCCATTTAATGAATACAAGAGACAAGCCAAGAAGCGCCGAGTAGACACTGAATAGGACTAAACTATGTACATAATAGTTTTTAGCTTTTTGTTTCATAATAAATTTTATTTATATAACCCCTTTGCTGATTTTTAAAGTGTTACATAAACAGGACAGGTGAAATAGTATCATGTAAAGCAACCATAAACACATGAAAAGACCTAGGTTTACAATTTATGATTAAAACTCTATCTACACAATATACATAGACATAAAATGTAAAAACTTAAATATCTTAGAAACAGTAGCCAATCAGTTGTTTTAATTGTCATATTTGAATTCAGCACATCAAAATACACACTAAATAGCACATTTTATCTCTGAAGCAGACGACTTCTCAAAAATTGTTAGACCAGTGTTATTGGAGAAGATGTTGATTAAACAAACTTTGTATTTGTGTATAGTCTAAGCACTATACTCAGATATACAGACACTCTTTTCTCAAGCTGTGTATTATATAATGGTAACATTAGCTTTAATAATTTTTTAAATATGAGAACTGAAAGGTAGATAAGGAACTGGTTAAAGGGAAGACTACAACAGGTCATACTGAAAAATGAACTGTCAGGCTAAAGAGAGGTTACTAATGGAGCTCCTCAGGGATCAGTCTTGGCACCTACCTTATTTAACATATTTTATTACTGACTTTGGCACAAAAAGTGGGAGTGTGCTAATAAAATTTGCAGATGACACAAAGTTGGGAGGTATTGCCAATATGGAGGAGGCCCGGAATATCATACAAGATCTGGACCTTGGAGTAATAGAAATGGGATGGTATTTAATAGTGCAAAGTGAAAGGTCATGCATTTAGGCACTAACAAGTAGAATTTTTGCTATAAGTTGGGGACTTATCAGTTAGAAGTGACAGCAGAGAAGAAAGAGCTGTGTGTATTGGTTGATTACAGGATGACTATTAGCTGTTATTGTGATGCGGCTGTGAAAAAGGCTAATGCAGGCCTAGAATGTATTTCCAGTAGAGACAGGGGAGTATTAGTAACATTATACAAGGCACTGTTGAAACCTGATCTGGAGTATCGTTTGCATTTCTGGTCTCCTCCCATGCTTATGAAAGATGAACTCAAACTGGAAGAGGTGCAGAGAAGAGCTACTAGGATGATCTAAGGAATGGAAACCCTACCTGATGGGAAGAGATTCAAAGAGCTTGGCTTGTTTAGTCTAACCCAGGGGTAGGAAAACTTTTTGGCCCAAGGGCCACATCTGGGTATAGAAATTGTATGGTGGGCCATGAATGCTCATGAAATTGGGGTTGGGGTGCAGGAGGGGGTGAGGGCTCTGGCTGGTGGTGCAGGCTCTGGGGTGGGGCCAGAAATGAGGAGTTCAGGGTGCTGGGGCAGGGGGAGTGAGGGCTCCATCTGGGGGTGCGGGCTCTGGGGTGGGGTTTGGGGTGCAAGAGGGTGTTCCAGGCTGGGACCAAGGGGTTTGGAGGGGGATCAGGGCTGGGGTGAGGATGGGCGGGGGGAGGGAGGGTGGCTCACGGGTGCAGGTTCTGTGCAGTGCTTACCTCAAGCAGCTCCCGGAAGCAGTGGCATGTCCCCCCCTCTGGTGGCTCTGCTGCGTGCTGCCCTGTCTGCAGGCGCCACCCCTACATCTCCCATTGGCCACGGTTTCCGGCCAATGGGAGCTGCAGGGGTGGCACTTGGGGCAGGAGCAGTGTGTGGAGTCCCCTGGCTGCCCCTACATGTAGGAGCCAGAAGGGGGACATGCTGCTGCTTCCAGGAGCTGCGCGGAGCGACCCCTGACCCTGCTCCCCAGCTGGAGCGGGAGTCAGGACAAGCCCCAGACCCCGCTCCCCAGTGGGAGCTTGAGGGCTGGATTAAAATGGCTGGTGGCACAGATCCAGCCTGCGGGCCGTAGTTTGCCCACCCCTGGTCTAACCAATAGAAGGGTGAGAGGAGATTTGATTACTCTGCATAAATACACTAGAGGGATAAATACCAGGGAGGGAGAGGAGTTATTTAAGTTAAGCATCTATGTGGACCCCAGAACAAATACATATAAACTGGCCATCAACAAGTTTTAGGCTTGAAATTAGGTGAAGGCTTTTAACCATCAGAGGAGTGACATTCTGGAGCAGCCACCCAAGGGGAGCAGTGGGGGGCAAAAAACCTAACTGGCTTCAAGACTGAGCTTGATAAGTTGATGGAGGGGATAGTATGATGGGACTGCCTACAATGGCATGTCGCTCATCAGCCAGTGCCTGAATCAAAAATCCCCAACAGCTGAAGACGGGACACTAGATGGGGAGGGCTCTGAGTTACCTGGGAAAGAATTCTCTGTAGTATCTGCCTGGTGGGTCTTGCCCACATGCTCAGGGTCTAACTGATCATCATAATTGGGGTCCTGAAGGAATTTCCCCCTGGATCAGATTGGCACAGACCATGAGGATTTTTCACCTTCCTCTGCAGCATGGGGCATGGGGTCACTTGCAGGTTTAAACTAGTGTAAATGGTGAATTATCTGTAACTGGAAGTCTTTAAACCATGATTTGAGGACTTCAGTAGCTCAGCCAGAGGTTATGGGTCTATTACAGGAGTCAGTGGGTGAGGTTCTGTGGCCTGCCAGGTGCAGGAGGTCAGACTAGATGATCACGCTGGTCCCTCCTGACTTTAGCAAGAGTATCTGAGTAAGAATATACATTACAGGTCTCTCTCGTCTTACGCGGGGGTTCCGTTTCGCGCTGAGCACGTAAAGCAGAAACCGCGTATAGTGAAACGCCATTCACTTGAATGCCGTTTCCGGTTCTGGTTCAGTTTTTTTTCTTTTTTCTTTCAGTTTTGCCGATCGCGCAAAGCTGAAATCGCGCATGTTAAATGCGTGTAAAACGCGAGAGACCTGTACAATTTTAAACTTAACCAGTGTCCCTTAAGTGACTTGCCACAAGATGTCAGAACAGGTTCGTATTAGAGCTGAGAGAGTCTAATCTTTATTTATTTTTCCTTTCTTGATATAGGAATTAGATACAGTACTCCTGACAGATATTTCTAAGTTATTACCTGCAAAAACTAGAGTTTTCAGTCACCTAAGTAGCCCCTGGAATCACGGTTAAAGTCATATTCCCCACCCCAATCTGAAATGGTGCCCCTGTGGGCAGGCATGGACTCTCCCTCGCCCCCATGTGTGGCCCTGTTGGTGTGACTGGAGCTGCCCCCCATCCAAATATAAAAGTCAAACTACACCTATTTATCAGAATTATTAATAATCGTATCAGAAGAATATGCCAAGGAATGGAGAATGAGAATAGATGACAACATTCTACTATAACCAAAGAGCACAGGGATACAGCACCAAAGAATCAAGATCCACTTTAAAATTAAGGGCTAGAATGAGCCGCCCATCTTGCAGCACAATATAGGGTTTGCAGTTCATCACACTATAAGTATAACATTGGAAATGTAAGTTGTAGACTCAAAATCAGTGAAAAGCAGAAAAATCATGATCCATTGTAGTCATCAGAAGTGTGGTACTTTAACAAAGCCCTCTCCCTGAAAGTATATTAATTGGACATACAAAGATGGTGTTACATAATCACCCCCATTATAAACAACTACCCTAAGTCAAAATCCCTACCAAACCCTAACCTGGGCTGAGCTCTTTGGCCCTGGATATTAACTCTATTATATCATCCTGCAGCTCATTTTGGTAGCAGCCAATCAGCCCCTCAATCTGACCATTAAAAAAAATATTGTGTTTTTTTTCCCCCTTGGTGTTGTGACAAGATTAACAAAACACAACAAACAATTTTTCATTTCACCTCCCCCGGTCAGGGAGAAATAAGGGGTCACTATCAACAACTAATGAGGTAAGAAAGAACAAAACATAACAAAAATCTCCTAATTACCACTACATATCAATTGGAAGTTGCAATGTTGCTTTCTTAGCACCAGATGGTGCTGTGTGAAGGTATAAACAGCACTAACAAGTCCATCACATGACCAAAACTTGGACTTCATCAGTACTGCTAGTGGATTCACCTGGCTCTAGGAGAAAATGCCTAGTCAAGAAGTGATTCCTCTAAGGTAAGAGTGCTTAGATTTCTTCTGTTTGTAGTACAAGAAAAGAAAGAATTAGGAAGGAAGAAACTGGCTCTGCAGTGTGTATGTTGGTTTGTCTGTCTTTTCCTCTGGAACCCTTTTTATAGCTTCAGTGAAGTCCTTTAATACAATACCTTTTAGATTAACCCTTTAAACGTTCTGCTTCTTGAATTTGTCTATTTTCAGTAGTGGATTACTCTATTTCACGATTTTTCTTCTTCTCTTGGTGCAAAGGTGATGCAAAGCTAGTGATACTAGCTACTCCAAGGGGAGTAGGAAACAAGCCAGCCAGCTTGCCTATGGTCATAATCCCTCTGCCCATGCTAACAGAGCAGCCTCCCCACACAGGGGAGCATAGGAAGGGGTGGTGCACTAGTTACATTGCACTTCCATGCTTGGGAGCACAGGGAAGGGAGCCCTTGTTGGCTCTTTGCCAACTTCAGTCCGAGGCCTTGCCTTTAAGAAACAATCCAGCCCCAAGGAAGAAATTAAAACTCTTAATTTCTGTGTTTAGAGTAAGCCAGAGCCTGATTTGAGTCACTTTGCAGAACCTGAGTTCTACCTCTGCTACTGATCTGTTGTGTGCTGGTAGGCAAATCACTTAAGTCAGCAATGTCACACTTGGCTGCCTGAAGCAAAGCACCCAATTCCATATAGTGTGGGGTGGCAATGAAGTCAGGAAAACTGTCTGCTCCAGTATTTCCCAAACCTACATATCACAAACAAAACAAGTTTACTATTATTTATCAGTTGAAACAAGTTACAACTCTCCCCTTCCAGAACATGGTTTTCTTTAATTGCTATATCTTCATTACCAGCTCACTTTCCATTCTATTGACTTTTGCTGCTACTTGAGTTTTCAGGCCTTAGAATCTATCTCCCTATTAAGTTACTTTCCCAGAGAGGTATGCCATATCAAGACAACCTTAGGGCTATGTGCTGTTGTGGACTTTCATACTGCAGAAGTTTCAAAGCTGGTGATAAAAATGCTGCCTCCACCAGGAACTAGCTGGTGGGGGGAGAGAGGAGCATCACTTAGGCACTGTATGTGATCTGTGGGCCAAATTGTCAATGTTCTGTTTGCTATGGGAAAATACTTGCATACTTTACTACATGCAAATATCAGATTCAGGTATGCTCATCGGCAATTGATGCTTGACTGACAATATGTACACACCTAGTAGCTGCATGTACCATCTATAAAGAGAAGGAATTGCCTGAACCAGTCCGCTGTCTGTGTTCAGCAGCCCACTCAATGCAGATTTAGTTGGGGAAAGTGGAAGATAGTTAGCCTACACACACACGAGAAGGGAGTGAAGGAGTTATTTCAACTGACTGACACAAGGGCTTGTCACTGGGCTTCCTGTTCAGTTCTGTTAGCTGGATGCTACTCTCTGATGCACCATTAGCTGATGTCTTGTTACTAGGTGAAACTGACAAAAGATGCCAATTTACAGCATCAGATAAAAAAGATCATAATGCAAAACCCTGCAGTTGATGCCTATCCTGCCACGGGAGTCTCCATTGTATGCCACTTATTGCAGTGTTTTCTCACCTCCCCAGTAGCCTTTGCTATAGTTGGCCACTCCCCTGAAAAGAAACGTAGAAAAATCTCCTTCACTCTAGATCTGGGTTTTCAACATTCACCTTTTTACAGGTGAGAGGTTTGAAAGAGAAACAAAGTGTTGTTAATTAATAGCCATCGTCATTCAAATCTTCAAGGAAGTCATTTTTAATCTTAAAAGAGAGGTGCACAGCTATTATCGGATCAATCACTGTGGTTTTTCTCTGTCCTCTTAAAAACAGTATCTTCAGTAAGAAGAACATAGCAACAGTGTTGGTTCAGCAACACTCGAAGAAAACCTTTCTAGCCACTCCAAGTATTAGATGATGGCACTCAGCATGAATAGTTGAAACTTGCATTATGCAGGTGATCTTTCTTCCCTTATAGGTCAAAGACATGAAAGGGATGACTGAAACAAAGGCTCCATCTTCATGCTCAGCTGCAGTGGAGCCCCTTTTATTATATCTGATTAAAGCTATCCAACATTGTTTCAATGAAATACAAACCCAGAATTTTGTATTTTATGTAAGAATTCTATTTTTAACAGAACAATTAAACATTTTTCAGAAGAACCCTTGCTTTTGTTTGCATAGCTTCTCTTTGAGTTTTATCTGGAGAAATATTACTTTTACTAAAGGAACATGATAGAAGAAGTGTTTTTGCTTAACTTGAATCCTTTCTTATATTTGAGTGTCTACCTTCCGTCTGTGTATCTTGGACCTTTGTTCTTGGTAATTGGCATTTGAACAGTTACAGTGCACTGTCGAAGGGTGAGCTAGCCCTTTAATGGGAGTGGGGCTCAGCTGCACCATGCCAGGCTTAGCCCACCTCCCTATGTGAGTAAGAACCAGGACTGGTGGGAGACAAAAGGGTGGCCGGAGTTCAGACAGACTTTGTGGAGGAAATTTGGTGGGAAGGGGACAAGGCTCAGTTCTTCAGAGCTCCCATGCAGAAGGTTTGGGGGTGAGAGGTTGGTAAGGAGCAGGAACCTACTGAGGGATAAGCCTCAGTGAATGGGTTTGTAGGGAACAGGAGCCTGCTGAGTGAGAAGTCCTAGCTAGGAGGCCTGGGAAGGAGGAAGGGCTATAAAGAAGGAGTCGTCTGTATAAGCCTGAAAGTCTTTTGAGCCTAATGGAAGGACTATAGGGCTACTGAAGCCAATTATAAACTGAAAGGACTAATTGCCAGGGCTGGCCTTACCATGAGGCGTACTGAGGCGGCCACCTCAGGTGCCAGACTGGGGGAGGGTGGGGATGCCGCTAGGACCCAGAGTGTAGAAAATTTTCTGCTGCGTGTATGTATTCTCTCTGCTCTAGATGCACAGAGATGGTGGAGTGCTGTGCTGGAGGAAGGAGGGCACAAGAGACATGGCAGGCAGGAGAAAAGGTGAGAGGGAATAACAGAAAGCAGTAGGAACTGCAGGGGGAGAGAGGAGGAGCCTCTTATGTACCTCTCTAGCACCCCCAGGAGCCTGGACTGATTAACACCAGCTTCTCAGGGAGCTTCCTGTTTCCTGCTGCTTCCCGGAGCCCACTTGAGCAGAACAGGCAGTCAACCAAAGTAGCAGGAGTCAGTTAGGCCCTTAAGATGCTGATATCTTCCCTCACTCAGGCCCTGCTACCAGCCTGTTTATTTGTCCCCTTCAATTGAGTGTTGAGAGCCACTATAGCTGGCACAGAACGGCAGTCATGAGTGAAAGTAGAAAACACTCCTCTGGGGCAGCATTCAGAAAAATGTTCTAGCTACATTGGGTTCTACAGGAACAAAGGACTGGAAAAATCTGGCTAGAAATCTGGCATGCCATGAGAAGGCAGCAAATCACCAGAGAGCATTCCATAGGTGGAGAGAGCTTGAGATGAAGGTTAAAGGCCACCATAGATGATTAGCATCAAGAGAAGATTGCATCCGAGTCTCTTTACTGGCAAAATATTCTGAAAAGGCTCATTGCCATTGTGAGACTGCTTGCTACCCAAAACCTAGCACTGCATGACACTTCAGATCAGCTGTATGTGCCAAACAATGGAAACTTCCTTAAAACTGTGGAGCTGATGGCTGAGTTTGATGCTGTACTCCAGGAGCATCTAAGAAGGGTCACCACCCAAGAAATGTACACACACCACTACCTTGGAAAAACAATTCAAAATGAGATCATACAGTTACTGGCAACAAAAGTCAAACAGAAGATTGTGGCAGATCTGAAGTCAGCAAGATATTACTCTGTTATTCTAGACTGCACACCTGACATCAGCCATACAGAACAAATTATTTAAGTGGTGTGTTTTGTAACAACAGAACCTAGTGAAAATGTCCCTGCAATGGTGACTGTCACAGCATTTTCTAGAATTTATTGACATTGATGATACTACAGGAGCTGGTATGACAAATGTGCTTTTTAAAAAGCTGGAAGATATGGGAATTGTGATAGCTGACATGAGAGGTCAGGGCTACAATAATGGTGCCAACATGAAAGGAAAGAACAGAGGAGTGCAGACATGGATCCTCTCTGACACTGAAACCACTGAGTGCCACACGATGGGAAAGTTGAATGAAGGCGATAAAGCCTATCAAACACCAAATTGGGAAGATAGATGATGCCATAGTTGCCATTATGGAGGATAATGCTATGACAGGAACTGTTCGTGGGAGAACAGTGGCAGAGGGAAATGGAATCACCAGAAACATACATAACTTCAAATTTCTGTGTGGCTTAGTGTTGTAAGCAAGAGACGCCAAGGTGTTGACCTTGATATATCTGGAGCAATGGAACAACTGGACAAAGCAAAGTCATACCTACAGTCTTACCGGTCAGATGAGGGATTTCAAAATGTTCTGAAGAGTGCACAGAAGTTGGCAGAGGAATGTCACACTGAAGCTATTTTCCCCACCCATTCAAGAATACAAGAGTCACCGAAGAAGAAGACATTTTGATTGAGGCACGGGATAATCCCATAAGAGACCCCCAAACAACAATTCAAAGTTGAATTCTTTAAGTAGGTGCTAGATTGTGCAATACAGTCAGCTGAACGTTTCATGCAGCTCAAGGAACACAGCAGTATATTTGGGATGTTGTATGATTTTCCAAAACTCCTCACTATACCTGAAGACCTACACCAGCAATGCAGGGCATTAGACACAGTGACACTTGATGACATGCACAATATTGATGCGAGGGATTTAGGTAATGAACTGAAAGCCCTTTCAAAATACATTTCAGCAGGATCAACTCCAAAGGCTGTTCTGGAACATATGTGCACAAATAAGATGACTACCCTATTTCCAAATGCTTTTGTTGCTCTGCGCATACTTCTAACACTTCCTGTAACAGTTGCTAGTGGAAAACGCAGCTTCTCCAAGCTGAAGTTAATAAAAACACATCTACGCTCCACAATGACACAGGAGAGGCTGGTCGGCCTTGCAACCATCTCAATAGAGCATGGGCTGGCCCAGACTGTGGACCTTCAGGAAGCAGTTTAAATCTTTGCAACCAAGAAGGCATGGAAAGCACCACTTTGATTATTCAAACAGATAAAAATGCCAGTGTTTACTATACAGACAAGAAAAGTTACATTTGCTGTTCAGGCGTTTGAAAGTTGTTACTTAAAATTTTTGATTAAGGCATCTTAAGTTCTCCTTTATTGAGGTAGGTAGCAGAGTAGTACCATGAGAGGAGTAGAACAGGAAGAAGGCAGAATTGAGACCTTTCAAAGTTTTGGCTGAAGCGAGGAGTTATGGGGGTGTCATTTGAGCTCCCCGCCTCAGGTGCCAAAATGTTGTGGGCCGGCCCTGCTAATTGCTCCTGGTGAAATGGGCTGGAAGGCTTGTAGTGTTAGTTTATGGCAGTAAATCATCTCAGAGGTGGTGCAATATAGAGAGAATGTGAGCTGTGGTGGTGTGTTTGCATGGCAGTAATTATACTGAGGCAATAGCAGGGCCTAAAGCTACACTGGGTAAGCCCTTCTACAGGCACACTGAGTTATATTTGCTCACTACTTAACTTTTCTGCTTGATTAAGATCTGAGTCTATTCCCCTTTAAATCAATGGCAAAACAGGATTGCACTCTAAGGACCTGCCTGCCAGTTCTGCTCTGCACTTCCTGCTTAACTACAGCCTATCTTGTACCTGTCCGTGAATTAACGGCCTGATCATGCAATGTGCTCAGCACACTATTGACACTTGCTACCTTGCTGGAGAGCTACCTACACCAATCACAGTTAATACTCCTCCGCATCATCCTTCACAACAAAACGTACCAGATACGTGGGTTTATTATGCTAGCTGTGCACACAAGTGATTGGATGTAAATAACAGCAGTTCTAGCCTTTACTTGTATTCCGTTAGTGATTTGCCCTAGCTTTTATATGCGAGATTGTTCAGCATACCCTCTTCTTTCTTAAGTAACGAGACAGTTGCAGAATGTCATCATTTAATCCCCTTGGGATGATTCCATAATTGTGATTCCATACTTGTTCACAATTTAGAGTGAATGTGTAGGTAAAGGTAAGGTTGTACTTTTGTGGCCACTAAATGAACTGGAGAACCCATGATTCTCACTTAGCAGAAATTCATTCCTAGATGGGGCCAAATTCTGTTCTCACATTCGTGTAAATCTAGAACAACTCAGTTGAAGTTAATGGAGTTACATGTTGAGTGTGTGGATGAAGGGGAGAGTTTAGTTGAACAAACTTGAGGAGGGTTGAAAGAAGAGCCTCACAAGCTGTGCCACACAGGAGTCTAGCGAAAAGGTGAGAATTAGTATGATGGAGATATAGCAGAAATGGTGCTAGTAGGGGAAACAACTTCACTGTCATCTGTCAGCTATGAGAGGACATTTCATGAACTAATTTAGACATGTGAGACCCACAAAATGTTTTGTGTTTTTATTATTGCTATACCGTTTATGAACTTAGTCATAATGTAAATGGCCCACAGGCTTCCCCATTCTCCAAGTTCACCATGACAGAATTAGTGTCCTAGATATGGATTACGAAGGGGCGGGCAACATGATAGATCCAAGCCTTTACCCAACTTTGTATTCTGAAATCCAAAAAATCTTGGCTTACTGTGGCTGTGTTTCATCTGGTGGGGGCGGGGAGGCCCAGGCACTTCCCACATTTGACTTGGGTCAAAACCATGTATTTAAAATTTTACTGCATCAGTTTGCAATCTTTGGCCTGCAAAATCTATTGGAGGTGGGGTGGGTGAGGGAATATATGAATGCAACTAACTTCTAATCATGGTTGAATTGATCACAACATACTTCCCTGATCACAATGTATTTCCCTAGAAATCATCCATGTATATTTTTGTAGAATTAGTTGGTTCTCTTGTTTAGGGTTTTCTTCACGCAAGCAATAATTGTGCTTATTTATATGTCTGTTTTTAATTTTAAAACTTTCAGTGTGTGAGAATAAGAACTGGATTTAACACAAGAGGTCACCCTATAGTTTTGAACAGTGCACTTCGACACAATCGGTCTTTAATAATGTAGGAAAGCTAGTAATCTGAACAAAGCTTTAATCAAATCATTTTTAGAATAGCTAGCCTTTTATGCTGTTGAAATAACACTTTTTGGTGTAACTGGTTCTAAATTAACACTATTAAATGTAGTAAAATTAATATTGTTAAATTGCATTTATATTTGTAATTTTTGGTATCAGGGAAACAATCATTACCTCACAAATGCATTGAGGATTGTTTCCAAAGTGTTATGAAATTGAAAAGTGCTAGGTATTGGGTGCTAAGAGTGGTCAGTGCTACACAAGATATTCCCTGCCCAAAGAAATTTACAAATGCCCACAAAGATAACCTGGAGGATTTGACTTAAATTCACACAAGTAAAAATTCAGATTCCTTGCTTGGTCCTTAACCCACATTGAGTTGATAATTCTGAAGTGTGAAAATGGTGCACAATCTTCTATAGAGAGTTGCAGTAATGCAGGAGGGAAAAAATGTTCTCCAAGGAAATGGTGGTAGAATAATGAATGAGGGCTTGGGGGTAGGTCTCACTGAAGTTGGAATTTTTTCCACTGTACATTAAAGGCATCATGCCACTGGTGCACATGCCCCTCTAAAATTGTTTGACCTGAATAGGAATCCTAATGAGGCATAACCTTTTCACCCTTCATTCATATTGTCCCTCTTTCTTCATACCTTCTGTGTTGCCTTTCTTTCTCTGACCCTTTCATGCTGTTGCTCCCTTCCTCTCCATCTGGCTTTTGCACTGCACTTCCACGTTGCTTTAGGCTGAGCATACGAGTTGGCTGTGGACGAAAAGTAGCTGGAATCCTGTGTCTCAACCACTGACCCAAATCCCTCCATAACAAATACTCTTAGTTCATTTCAGTTTACATCTGATAGCACATAGACCAGTATGGCAAGGAAACACAATGCAAAGAGTGGCGGTCCTGGCTTTCACAGTTCCCTCTGATCACACAGGCAATAAAGGAGTCTGGTGATGTGCTTGGTCTTATGCACCATATGTGCTACAATCCCTGAGAACAATGGAATGAACTGAGAAGCCATGAGGGTAAGAATCCTTAACTCTGATGTGCCTGGCTGTCAAAACCTAATGTTTTGACATTTTTTCATATATGGTGAGCTTCTTAAAAGGCCACAGAGTTGGAAGTTTGTATGTCAAGAGATACTTAAATGATCCAGTATTTGCATCTGTAATTTCAATAACTGTATATACAAATATGTGAACATATTTTGGCCCACTCTGGATCCTTCTTAAGTAATTTTCTTCTCTCCCCTACCCATACACAAATGGGTATGTGGAAGTTCATTATCAACAAATTGCAAGGCACTGAATCAGGTCAGGACTTTCATTCTATTTCATTACCCATGGAAATTGGAGCCTACTTGTGAATCCCAGAGTATACATCTGAACAGTGTTAGTGAGCATTGTTTATTTGCCCCATCCACATTAATTCAGTGTGAGACTTGCAGTGGCCATTCACATCACAAATTATTCTTCTAAACAGTGCATGCATTCCTCTCTATGATTATGTATTCTTCTGATAAGAGAATAGACAGATAACTAGTAACACTTAGCAAATGTATAGCACTTGACCTTTGGAAAGGATTCTATATAGTAGGGTACATTTGATCCTGGTGTAAGCAGGCACTACTCTACTGACTTAACGGAATTCTCTGTTTACGTTAGGGCTGAATTTGGCCCATTAACTAATTCTCCCAAAACCTCTGTGAAGCAGGTATAATTATGTCCTTTTTACAAATAAGTAAACTAAGACTGAGGTTATGATGTGCTTAAGCAAGTCCATGGCAGAGGCAGGATTATGATGCAGGCATTGTGCATGGGGCTAGAAGCCAGCATTCTACTAGACTAAATGTGACTAAATTAAATATCTGAGAAAATAGTCAAAGCAATATTCCAGGAAATCTCTTCAGTGCTGAACTGTATCCTACACTAGATGTAATCTGAGAAATGCTCTCAGGAAACAGTTGGTTTATCTAGTATATTTCCCTGTATCCCCAAATTAAATGGCAGTTTCCTATGGAACCATTGCTGCGGTCTGAAGTTAAACAGCTCGTTTTGCTTACAAAATCTGAATACTTTGCAGCCATTAGATCTGAGTTGATTCTGTCATGGATATACTGACATTAGTGTTCATGAAGTAACTAGAAATAAACAGTAATATTTCCTCTTATAAGTATTAAATTGAAGTTCTGTCCAAACTGAACAGAAATTGTAGTACTTAAAAAAGCTGAGACTTTTCTTCAAATAAAATAATGCATTAACATACATTGTTGGCATCACAACAGAGGCAGAAGTTTCTAGTCCAGATGCTGCTTGATTTTAAGATTCCTAAATGAAGTGATGAAGTATTGAAAAGGACACTTTCAGTGTTCTGGACCTGAATTGCATTTAAAGGAGGACTGCGTGCCCCAGGGGATTTGGTAACAGGATACAGACTCCTTTGTCTATAGGAGGCTGGACCAAATCCAGCCTAAGTTAGAAGCAATCCTATATCATTACTTCATGATGGCTCTCTAGTGGCCTATAGGAAACAAGCTGGTGCTGGTCTCAACCCACTTCTTAGGGAACAGCTATCCACGTAACAAACACTAACTGGCAGCCTCACCATTGATGCCAGTTCATTGAATAGACATGGAAACTGAAACTACCCTCCTCATTGGACTTGGTTCATCTGGCACTGATGCCATCCTTGTGGGGAAGTTGGTACTACTGCTACCTGTTCTGGGGATAAACAGAAAACTTCAGTATTCAGTTCATTAAATCCTGCTGCTTTCACACTACATCCCTTTGAAAGGGCACTATCTACTCAAATTTGACCCCCAAATTAGATTTTCTAAAATCAAATTTCTACAAACCTTGGCCCAACTGGAACATTTCTGGTTTTCTGAAAAACAAGTTTTAAAAACAAATAAGTTATTCCTCTTCAATGTTTGCAATTCAAATATTGCAACCCAGAAAACTTGACAAAGAAATGGATAAAGTGATTTTTACTATCCTAGGTGAGAGAGATGCCAAAAACAATTACAAAAATACTCTTATAATATACAGTATTTTTAAGTCTAGGGTGGTATTAGTGATATATAGGCAACAAAATATTGTGTGTGCCACACACATAATATAGGCCGAGAAATGTGTGTTGTACTCTGATTTAGGTGGAGACTTTTCTAAAATGTGTTTTGAAAAATCTAAATCAGACACTGAATATAACGGACAATGATCCTAATGGCACAGTTGGCATACACTTATAAATACTGTATATTTTGCATTTAATACTTGATCTCTGGGTTTTCTTCATTCTAAAGAAAATTTTGTATCCTTTATTTGTTAGGTAGCTTCTAAATCATTAAGCCCACAAGGTGGTGCAATTTTACTTTAGTACTGATTACCATTCTGCTAGAAAATGCAAACCTTTTTGTGAGTGTACTGATCTGATGCAGCAGTTTCTGTATTCTAGAATAAGTACAGGGAATTAAACATCAGGCTTTTGGACAATTTGTACATGGATCACTGCTTAATACATGTCCCTTTTTTGGTTTGCATGTATTGTCTCTTTTTTCCAGCAAATCCTTCTAGTATTTCTGCACAGTAACTTGTAACTAGGGGCGGGGCGAGAAAAGAGGATGTTTAAACATCCACCAGATAGCGCTACTACTCAAGATTACAGTGTTTTTAAAGTGAAAGAAGGCAACAAGGTTTTCAGGAGAAATTGGTTACAGTGCATGCAGTACACTGATTTGGATACTTAGTAAAATGAAAGGGGAAACTCGTTAGTTTTCAGGGCAAGTGAGTGCATTGAATATACAGTGAGTTCAAAATATGCTGCAAAATGTCTCAAGTTTTTAGTTTCCACTAAAACTATTGCACACAGTTACACCTGTGAAAATAGAGGCAATAGATACATGTCTCGAATTGTTTTTTAAAAATTTAATCACAAAGCAGGCTATAAATCATCATTCCAAATTTCCATTGAAATGCTGGTTGCTTTGCCAAATTTGCATGTGTAATTTTCTGACATGTATTGTGTATGAAGGATTAAAACAAAGAACAATAATAAAGTCTTTAACTAGGAGATGATCGTGTGCTCAAAAGGCCTAACATTCATTTGCACTCTAGAAGCGTGTGCAAATGAAGACATTCATCTGTAATACCAGATTGGACGATACAAGAGCGTAATGCAATTGTCCTCTCTTGCCCTCTACCCCAGCAGCAAATCCCCACCCCAGTGGCAGGTGGACAGTGTTGCTATGAAGAAAAAGAATCAATTGTCTGAACTCCAAAGTGCCACACGCCAGACCTCCACTATTGTGTGCTTTCTATAGAAATGCAAAGTAGCAGCGTGTGCCATCCACAATCTGCTCCACACACCGACTCATTATTCATGCAGGGCTTGTGTCCTCATTTTGGTAAATGCTGCAGAAATGTTCTTGCAGACATCTACATTGGTAGTAAGTCTGCCAAGCAAAAAATAACTAGTTTGATTGGAAAGGAACCCAAAGCATGCAAAATTAGGGATTGCAATATGCAATGATCCACATGTAAATGTAGTTTGTAATGTAAAACATTCTCTTCACCCTTTAATTTTTATTACGAGTCTGCCCTACTTTTATTCTACTCTAAATAAACAGGTAAGAGTTGCATTGCCTTTATGTTCCCCTAACACACAAAGCACTAAAAATATTGCATCATTTTTATTAAGACGGCGTTCACAGGTTGCAATACCCCCGGCCAACGCAACGTGATTTATACCCTTTTTATGTTGTTTTTGGGTAAAAAATAATAATAATACAGCTGCAGTGTCTGCCTGGCAACACCATAACAAAAGCAGTAGCACTAGCAGACTCGAGGCAATCTAATCCTCCCTGACCCCCCGGCCCTCCGCCCCACCACTACCCCCCCACGTGGCCCCCTGGCACGAGCCAGCCCAGCCTACCGCTTGATTATCATAATAATACTCCCTTAGCCTGGCCAATGAGGGCTGCAGAGACTCCGCCAGCTGCCGGAACAGCAGCCAGGCTGCCTATAAATACGGCAGCCGCCACCAACCTGCAGTTCAGTCAGCAGGAGCAGTGCAGAGCCAGTCGGAGAACCGGATCGTGGGATCTAAACGCCGAGCCGCCCCGTGTGGGTACAGATACGGATACCGGCTGTGAGAAGCGCCATGACTCTGGAGGAAATTCACGGACAGGAGCCAGTGCCCGAGAGCAGCGACAGGTACTTACCCGCCGGAGCGTGCTCCGGGCGCTGCTGCTGCCGCCGGGGCGCGGGGCGGGCGGCGCGTGCAGGGGAGCAGCTGCCCGGGGGTCTCGCGGCGCGCGGGGTGGGGGGGTTGGTTACTGGGGTCTCGCGCTGGCTGCGCCGGGCCCGGGACTGAGCCGCCTCCCCGCTCTGTGTTGCAGGATGCAGGGCGCCGGCAAAGCCCTCCACGAGCTGCTGGTGTCGGCGCAGCGGCGCGGCGGCCTCACCGCCGGGGTCTACGAGTCGGCCAAGCTGATGAACGTGTGAGTATCCGAGCAGGGGCGGGGCCGGGGGCTGTAGTGCGCTGCCCGTGGCCGCGCGGGGTGCCCGGGCCCTGGGGTGCCGCGTCTAACGGCCGCTCTGCCCCGCAGCGATCCCGACAAGGTGGCGTTCTGCGTGCTGGCCGCGGCCGAGGAGGATGAGGGGGACATCGCCCTGCAAATCCACTTCACCCTCATCCAGGCCTTCTGCTGCGACAACGACATCGACATCGTCCGCCTGCACGACATCCCCAAGCTGGCCGACATCGTGGGCCCCAGCGAGGAGTCGGGGGAGCCCCGCGACCTGCACTGCATCCTCATCACGGTGAGTCTGGCAGCCAGCCCAGGCCTGCTCCTACCAGGGCTAACGCCCCTGTTGGCGCTGTGAGACCCAGGGAGTCCAAATCCAGTGCTCCATGCCGCCTCTGGGTGCTGCAATGAGTGGATTGCTGGTGTTCAGCTAATACCACAGCTTCCTCCCGCCCACTCTTTCTTGCTCCTGTCAAGACACACCTGGCCATTTAAAGAGACTAGTCCACTTTACCAAAGCACCAGTCTCTTGCTGATCTAGCTTGGTGGTAATATGTGCTCATGGAATGTGTTTTGTCTTGTTCTTTCTTCCCTCAGAATCCCAATGAGGATGCTTGGAAGGACCCAGCTCTGGAAAAGCTGAATCTCTTTTGTGAGGAAAGCCGAAATGTCAATGATTGGGTGCCCACTATCACCCTGCCTGAGTGATGAAGGTTCAGTGCACTGGAGAGGTTGAAACCTTTGTTGCATTCTCATCATGGTGTTGCACACCTGGGTGAACCAACAAGTTGCTGATTCTGTGGATTAGCCTGGTCAAGAGATCGGATTAAGTCGCTCAGACTGGCAAGCAGTGGGCTCTTATGGAGAAGGAAGAAGTGAGGGAGAAGGGGGGGGATGTCTCATGCCAGCAGTGAGTCCCCACTATGCTGCAGTAGTGGAATGGCTGGCATGCCCTGGAGCTGAATGAGTATTGCAAGTTTACAGGAGCTGAAGAAATACTGCAGGTTTTCAGGTCAAGTGGAACTGTTAGAAGGCAGGACAGAAGGTTGGGGAATCGGACAAAAATGACTTGGAAAGACTGGACAAAATATTGTAACTATGAACTGTTGGCACTGTCTACAAAACTTTAAGAAGAAACATTTTGATGGCCTATTAGAGACTTGTTACTGTGACAATTATACAAAGACTTTTCTACAAAGACTTATGCAGACCGATTTTATCAGAGGCCTTTGGGCTGTTTTGCAAAACTGGTTTACTAATGCAATAATACTTTTTGTTTATGCTGCTATTAAAGCTCTAATGTTTATAATAAACTTTTGATAAATAACTTTGTGTTCTTTTGCTTACTGGGTGGGGAAAACCTTGTTATTTTTAAAGTTCAGGACTTGGGCTACCCTTTTTATATCCCTTTACTCCAATAAAGTTGTGCTATAATGAACCAACACATGGACATTTGCCCTTGCTTTGAAAATACTTATTTTTACCTCAGGGATAGCAGCTGATTGAATAGCCATGCTTTCTAGTCAAACTGATCATTTGACCTTTCACTCCTTTGCAACATCTGCTGATCACAACAGCTTGCAAGGCTGAGGAGCTGCATGCTTAATGAGCTGAGTTATTGTAGTAGGCAGCCTTTGTAGTCCACTAGAGGAATACCACACGTGTTCCAAGAGAATTTAAGTTTCAGATTGCAAGGGTTTGTAATTAAACCTTTTGTATTTAAAAAATTTAAGATACCACTATTGGAATCTGTCAAAAAGTCACTATCTGGCAGTAGCCATGATTAAGTTTTATAGAAACAATTAAAATATGATGAAAGCTTTTCAGATTCTAGTTGCATTTAACACTTTATTTAGATTAAAAGTAAGGAAACCTAAACATTGCAAACACGACCAACATTGCATACATATTTGTGAGGTAATAGCTTGCATTTGCTTCAAGCAGTTATCTGACTTGACTGTCTGCCATATTACCTGTAGCTGGGGTTCCCAAACCCAATTGCCTGAATAAAACAAAATCAGGTTCTGAGAGCTATTTAGGAAAAGGTGCATGTTAATTTTTTTAACTTGTTACATTATGTGGTGTAACATCATTACTTAGATGCACACAGTTGTCTGAGCATTCAGCAGGGAGATTCTAATAAACAGTGAGCATCTAGTGGGCTGTACCTACTACATGCATGCTTACTAAAGACAGTTGTAAAGTTGCTGGACAAGCTTTCTTATAAGAGCGCAGGAGAATGACACAATCCACATTTTTATTTTAATAGCATTTATGCAAAGTATGCTAATGCATCCTGTGATTGTAGGTGAAGAAGAGAACAAGGCTAGCATTAATTATCTTTCAGGAAAATAACTGCACAGGTGTCAGCATAGTTCCTCTATTAGTTGCTTTGCAAGTGATTAGCATTTCTAGGTAGAATAGTACAGGTGTA
Organism: Macrochelys suwanniensis; assembly: GCA_033296515.1. Lineage (NCBI taxonomy): Eukaryota > Metazoa > Chordata > Testudines > Chelydridae > Macrochelys > Macrochelys suwanniensis. Next base: position 49,641,285 of record CM065780.1, read on the forward strand.
CATGTATTTGAGGATTTCATTGCATTACCTGCTCCTGATTCCATTGTTCTTGATAATGGAAATTCACATTCTCTGTGGTTTCACTATTCCTCTGGTGGAATATGTTCCATGTACTTATTGCTGTGCTTTACTGTCATTGCCATTATGTGCTATGATAGAACATCATAGAGTAACTCATATTTCTGATACGAGTAACATAGCAAGACATATCCTAAATAGTTTTATGCTGCGAGGAATTACTCTGGTGAAGTATACATTAGGTTTCTAAGTTTAATTTATTTTATTTCTGTGGATGGTTTTATGCATTTCCCATAATATGGAGTATCTTCTTAATATAAATAGAATAGCTATGGTTTGCGAAGCAGGCTGGTGCATCTGTTATAGAACTTTAACCATGTTACTCTTGGGACACAGTTGTAAATGTCTGGTATTTAAATACTGTGGTGCATTAAAAATACAAAAGATAAAAATAAGTGTTGAGGTGGACATTTTTAAATCTTATTCCTCCACTTGCACATGTTCTCACTTCAAAAGTTACTTTTAAACTAACGCTTTCTTAGTATTATTAAGAAGGAGTGATGTCTTTTCCATCAGTTAAGAAGAAAACTTACTCATACAGCACTAGTGCAAAGGAGCAAAGATTGCTTCTAAAGCAATTACCCTGACACGTATGAAATATCAAGTCAGTTTTTCTACATTGACAAATATATGCTCTTTCATTTTTGAGAATCTTGCACGCTGTGGTAGATTTCTAAGAAATAGCACTCTTGCACTCTTACATAATCACTTTGTGGCTCAGAACAGCTAAAAATGAACTGTCCTGACATCAACTTTTATGCAAAGTGCGAGCAGTAAATTATGGCCTTGAGTGGTTTAAACAAGCTGTTGAGCAGATAAAACTGAACAAAGTTCTTAAATTATAGACATTGCATTAAAATGAAGAAATAACTTGGCCAGTTTGATGGTTTGGACTGTGTATATAAGCCATGGTACTTATTAGGAGAGAGGTTTATTTTATTTTGTTATAAGTAGGAAAGCAAAACAACATTCCTAAAACTAATTCCATCTACAGTAACTCTGCTTTAGTAGCTATGGTGAAAATATATTGTGCTTCAGACAATGAAACAAGCCCAAATCAGCACTCTATTTTTGAAGTACACACTTGGAAAAGGAGATGATTTTGAACTTACTTTAATTACAAGTTGAGAGGCTGCCCATGGCCTTTCTATATTTCTTGAAAATTGCAATTTGTGCCTTGTGAAAAGTATGTCAATTCATTCTTTTGACCCATATGCTACTGATAATCTTTCTGGTTTAATACATTTAGCTGGAGTGCAAATAGCTTGGGTTTGTTATTAAAATGCCCTGTAGTGATCAATATTTACTGCATAGCAATCAAATATACGCAGCTTATGAGATACGTACTGTTGCAAATATTTCTAAGGATGGACATCACTTAACATGGCAAAACTTTAGCAGCTGGTATCAATTGACCTGAGTAATCATATTTACATACTCAAATATATTCATCTGTGAGAAAAAAACTGTACAGTTGTTATAAAGGTACAATGTGTATGTGTCCTTAGGTGTTGGTGGGGCTATGGCCCCTCAATAACACTCCATCTGTCTGCCACACTGTAGTATCCATAATGTGGCTCACTGCCACTGGGTAACTCCAGAGGGGAGGGATAGCTCAGTGGTTTGAGCATTGGCCTGCTAAACCCAGGGTTGTGAGTGCAATCCTTGAGGGGTGCCATTTAGGGATCTGGGGGGAAAAAAAAATCTGTCAGGGGACAGTACTTGGTCCTGCTAGTGAAGGCAGGGGACTGGACTCGATGACCTTTCAAGGTCCTTCCAGTTCTAGGAGATAGGCATATCTCCATTTTTTTTTTTAAAAAGGGAGGACTGGAGCTGCTTCAGTCCTTGAAGACTCCAATACATCTGGCTGCCATAGAGGGACTCCCAATAGGTTGGACAATCAGGAGCCCCCTGCAGAACATGGGCAGCAGGTTAGTCCCACAATGGCCGAATTTGGGGGCCCCTGCACATGCTTCTTGGAGGTAACATCAGTCCCTTGTTGCCTTTGTTCCTTTGGTGTATCATTGGGGGCTGTGGGTGGATTGGAGGAGTAGGCTCAGTTGGGAGTGGAATGAAAATGGGATTAATTAGGAGGGGGCATTTGGGAGGGGTTTACTGAGCTTAGTGGTTCAGTTGGGGGAGAAGAAAAGGTTTTGGCACCAAAGGTGTCTGACCTGAGGGAGGTTCAGTAGGAAAAGGATGGGGTCCTGAGTATTGGGGAAGTTTTGAGGTGTGGGGAAAGGAAAAAAAATCTCTCCTTGCACTTCTCTGTAATTTTCTTCCCCTGGGTGCTGCATGGTGGTCAGATCCATGTATTTTAATAATATTGTATAATCATAAACTTTAAAAGATAGATAAGTATTATTAGGTCATTATGACCCTGTATTCACATCCTACATGCTACTGCAATAATATTTGTATGAAGTATGCCTTGGGAGGCATCATATGAAAACTACTAGCACTCTGGTTATTAATATAATTGTAAAATGCATATGTTAACATGTGAAGTTTTGAATTCCCAGTCTATATGATGTTACTAGCATATATTTAAGACCAGACAGCCTAGCCTAGGTAAAGGTGATAAACAGGACTATCCTAGACAAAGGATTATGTGGGTTTACCTCAATTTACATATTTGCTGTAAACACAGCTATTGAGCTAAACTAGTGGGGGTTATTCTGAGCCTGAACTCAAGAGACAGACAATTAATGTGGCTCCTGTGCTCCAGAGAGAGACACATGCAGCTGAATCCCCAGAAGGCCTTCCTGACTTGTAAGACAAAGACATCCTTTTGGGAATATAAGGAGCACAGAGAGTTTCCATCTTGTTCTTTCACGTTATGAAGACGAAACCAAATTATTTGATCTCTGTGATGGGTCCTGGCCAGGCCAGCCAGTGAAAAGCTGGAAAGGAGACTGGGACTGAAAGAAATCATCTTGAACAAAGACCATAACTTCCTAGATTAAGTTTTAGACTTTTAGATGCATGTTTTCACTTTTATTTGCTTGTAACCATTTCTGCTTTTACTGTATTTCTTTTACTTGGTATCACTTAATCCATGGTCTTTTGTTAATAGACCTGCTTTGTTTTTACTATAAACCAATTCACTTCTGTGTGTGAAGTTAAATTGATGAGCTGTGATGTACAAACTCTTTAAAAAAGCAGCAAACAATGTTTTCTGAGGATGCACAGTGGCAGTAGTTCTGCATTGGAGAGAAACATCTCTGAGGAGTACAGGGGCTGGAGTTCACTCACTGTTACCTGCCAGGTTAAGTTTGGGCCAGGAGAGCCTTGAGGAGTTTGCTGGTGACTAAGGAACACAGACTGGTGTGACAGGGAGCTGACAGCCTAATCACCCCACCAGCAAAACTCTTGCTGAGGCAGAGAGATGTAACACAGTGGCTCACAGTTCTGGGCAACCCCAACAGCATGTTTCAGTCATCTAGTCCATTTCTCTGCTACTGCAATTGTGTACTTGATGCCTTGTTCAGTCTAGTTTTACATTTCTCAAGCAATGGAGCTCCATTACTTCCTTTGGGTATCTATTTCTCGACCTAACTGTGTTTACTGTCAAGAAAATTTCCCTATTTTCTGTTTTCCTTTCCTTAATTACATTCACTTACGCCTAGTTATACTCCTGTGTATCACTCTAAATAATTCTCTCTCTCTCTCTTTGGGGTTTACACTTTTCATTTAATTGTTGATGGTCATCCTCTTCCTCCTTAGATGCCCAACTGGTGTGCATGGTACTTCTGGTGCGTATGGTACTTTGTTCTTTTCACTACCTTTATATCCTAATCAAAATATAAAACACATACACATACATGCATATAGTACTAAGTTGTTGAAGATAATGTTCCTAACTCCGCAATTGAATAGGCAGTGTTGGAGGGCTGAAGGGAAGTGTATCAAGAGAGATATACTTAGAGATCAGCATAGAATCACATTGCTGTGGAAGTGTAGTGTGCATAGTGTGCTGCTCCATCTGTGCAGATGCTAGCAGACCTGTAGGAAGGGGTATACTCGTGGCATAAAGATATGTATTTAGGAAAAAAGACAGGTGTGGGTATCCTGCTGTCTTAAGTCTGTAAAACTGCTGTGGTGTTAAACTACTGTAGTTGTAGACTATTTTTATTAACTTATGCTCTGAAGTGAGCCAGTCATTGTGGAAATGTTAAGTGCAGAAATGTCCCAAGGTCAGGACATGAAGACCAGATGCATTTCAGCAAATCCATTACCTGCCAGTCCTCAAATCCCCCTGTCAAATTAAAACAGCAAAAAGTGGCAAGGTTACAGTGTCAAGTGTACAGAATGTACATCATCGCTGGAAACAAGTGCAATCACATGTCAGCAGGAATTAGTTTGGGGGGTGAGAGGAAGGCATGTGTGAGTATTGTACTCCTTGAACGGACAAACAGTTACAGAGGTCAGCCATGTACATGACTATATGCCCAGGGGATCCCAAATCCATTGCATATGTTAAAGCAGGGGTGACAAAATCATAGACATACAGAGCTGGCATAATACCCAGGGAGGAGGCATAATTAATGCCATCCATTCTGCAGACTATAATCAAAGATTGGCCTTTGACTCCTGCTCATTTCCCATCCACTCCATCATTACAGAAATGGTTTGCTTGCTTGTTTGCTAAAATTTGGACAAATGATGACAAGATATTGGAAAAGCTGGGTAAACACTGTTACTATTTCCTAAATGTCCTGCAGTAAGATATCTGTACAAACATTGTTTGAGATATTAGGGATGTGTTGGTGTCTTTATATAATTATATGTACATGATTTCCATGCAGATAATCTCATAGACATAAAAAATATGCTGTGCTGAGAAATCCCAAACTTTCTTCCTGCACTGGCATTTGCCCACCCACATTTCTAGAATTTTACATGCAAGAAAAGGAATGAAATGCTCAGCAGCGTGACAATGCCTCTTTGTAGAGCTGACTGAAGATCTACTTTCAGGATGTGATATAGGCACACTGGCAATTATAAACTATTTTGTATAACACAGTGGGCCACAATCTTCTTTCATGTGTAAGCATGGTTATTTTTGAAGTGTAGAGAGGGCTTTAGAGATAACAACTGAGTTTATTAAAAGACATTATAATATTATCTTCAGGGAGGACTGAAAAGAGAGTGAGGGGGAAAATACACTTTCTACATTATGGAGAGAACAAGTTCTATTTGGTTCTGGAGAAACTTCCACTTACTAAATTCTAAAGCAGGATATAGTGATAAAACACCCAGTAAATGAAACCCAAGATGGAAGCATTACGTTAACAGAAAAAAGTCTTAATGTCTGATCATATGCTGAAGTTAGGGTTTTGCTTCAAGAAGCTTAGGTCAGAATTTTCAAACTTGGGTGTGTAAAATTAGTCTCCTGAATCCACATTTAGTTTCCTATGTGAAAATTGCTTGATTTTCACAGGTGCTCAGCATCCACAATTCTCATTGAAGTCGGTGAGAACGAAGGATGCTCTGCATTTCTGAAAATCAGGCCAGGTGTTTAAATAAAGAATTAAGACCAATCTTTTCAAATGTGGCCATCTCAAGTTGCATCTCTATCCACATTTAGATGTGTATATATAAACACTTAAGAGTCCAGTACCTCTAAAAATTAGGTTAGCTACCTAAATATGGATTTATAGGCCCAATGTTAGGTGTCCCAATTTGAAAATTTGTGCCATAAGCATTTCTTGGGTGTCATATATAGTCCAATTATTTGCTGATTAAAAATAAGTATGTAGAGGAAACATAACTTAATGCAGATTTTGTAGCATACTTTATCTCTACTTTCCCCCTTACAATTTCTCAAGGTCTTTTCTGTGGTTTAAATGGTCCTACGAGTAACAGCAAATTCACATCTCACTATTCTTTGGATTTCTATAGTTACAAATCATTGTATTTTTTCTAAAAAAGATAGAAAGTATTGTAGATGGTTTTATGTCTCTGAATGTCTGATATTTACTAAATGGTAGTAAGTAAATTTGAATGAGTTGGATACATTTGAAAGGGGAAGGATGCTAGAGTTTCACTTTTTCCAAAGGGTCAGTAGTAAGCTTTATTAATACAAATGTTCTCTGTCTTTCACACTGCTTCATTTTTGCAGCATTACAAAGTACTTCAAATAAAATACTGAAAAAAAAAGTAATAACTAGGGCTGCATGGTTTGTACTAAATTATTATATTGTTGGAACATTACACTTTCTGGAATGCTGGAGAGAAATGATAGATCAACTACACAAAGTCTGCTCTGAGTTAAGAATCGGTCACCTCATTTCACTCCTTGGCTTAGCCTTATATAGGTTCACAGGCTGACTAAGTCAAACTGAAGCCGCCCATGTTTTAAAACAGGCCCTTTATTGTGCTTAGGTGGCCTGTTTAGCAGGAGGACGCTGTCTGGCTATTAAATGTGATTACAGAAGCTGTGCCAGGGTTCAGAACCACCTGGCTTGCGAATGTGGCCAAAAGCAGGGGCTGGACCACATGGTTGTAGCCAGCGTTGGTGAAAGGGATCATCTTTCAACACAAAACCTGGTCTCTTTAACTGAAATCGTTTTAGCAAAGTGCTGTTGTTGCGTGCTTGCTTTTGGAATTTCAAAAAGGCTTTGAAATGTATTGGATTTCCATGTGGCCTGGACTGGAGTGCAGGTGCAAACTTGATTGAAATGGTTAGGTACAACATTTTTAACTTTGCTATCAGATGCACCCATTCCATTTTTACACCTCTTCTGAATTTTGTAGGGCTTTCCTGGTTTCAGCTGGTCTGTTCTGCAAAACTACCATGCAATTTGTTAATAAATCTGTACCTAATTTAGGGCCTGAGGCTGAGAAGTGGTAGAGAAATCTCTTTGTTAAAATGTTTTAACACAATAAATAATATTAACAATTATGACAGTAGCTCATATATAGTCCTTTATATTTTTAAATAATGGTAAACATATTTCAGACACATTTTCAGAGGGTGCAATGAGTTTGCCTAAATAAAACGCATGCGTCCCCATTGTGTATTCAAAAATCAGCTTTTGTGACCACAAGCAGAGATTTGTACATGCGTAATGGGTAACTGCATATGCACATGGGAAGTAAATACAATATTACCCAATTTGCACACAGACATGCATTTGGTGTTTTGCCACTGCATGTACTGCCCTGTCCTTTGAGAGAAGAAAAATTACCAATGGAAAACTGCTACAGAATGGAATTCCCTTTTGCAAATCTATCTTTTGCTAGATTAAAAAAACATGAAATTGTGTTTTGATATGCTGGCTCTATAACTAATTCCCTCTTGAGCAAGTCATAATAAATTATAGTGGTACATGGAAAATACAAGAAGGGCTATTAAATCCTTGTACCTTCCCTTACCCCACTTTTATCAATGCTCATGGGGTCTGGACTCCAGTTTAGAAGAAGAATCTATGTGTCATGCTGTGCTCCTCAATAATTTTTAATTTATTTGCAACTAGAGACCATGATTTAGGATTTGACATGCTGCAACAGATGGGGTAGCAAAGAATTTACTCATGGGAGAAAGGAACTGTCCCAATTTCTGTTTCATGCAAGAATATTTCATGCAGAGCACTTAAAGGTACATTTTAGAGTAACATATATTTTTTGACTTCCTGAATTGTCACTGTATGGCTAAATATTGAGACTAAAAGGGTGCTAACATTTACAGGGTGTCTTGTGTGCCTGAACAGCCGCAACATCTAAATGGTGCTTTAGTTGGGCATGGCAGAATGTGGAAGCAACTATCTCCTTATGCCAAGCTTGTGTTATGTGGGAGTAAGAAAGATATCAGAAGTTATTACCTGGGGTCTTGGTTATAGTGGGACATTTAAAAAGCAGCCAGTAACTGCTACAATGAAGATCTTTGATAGGCTCTCATATTTTTTTACAATTCAGCTACAAACTCATGTAGGAAGCTCATCCCTATGGAACTGAAGCCTCTACTTATCAAGATATTTTGCTTATTATGGTAAATATTTGATGTTCCCACTGTTCTTTTATCTTAATCACTAATAACCTACTAACTGCCTTAGCCTCTGGAGTGTCCTTTTAACTAGGCTGCAAAGAATTAATGCTGATAAAACTACATGTGCCAGACCCCACCAGGACCCACAGAGGAGATATGATGCTTGAGTGCAATAGTTCATCAGAATTTAGTGTATTTCTAGAGTGTTACTTCCAAGTCTTAATCGTTTAGGATATTTTGTGAGCACAGTTTTCCTTCCCTGGCTTCCTATAGGCAAAACTTGTCACCTTTGCTGCTGCAGAACCAGGTTCAGTGGAACCAGTGGAGTTCCATCATGCAGGAAAAGCTGGGGGGGAAGGTGTCTCAGGATTTCAGCAGCCTGCCTGGGAGTTGTGCACCCCCAGCTCTACGGAGGCTCCCTGCATGAATACATGCAATGGTTGTTTGAGAGGTGTTAAAATGGCACAGACTGGCAAATGCATCAACAGTCATTGCTCTTTGAAAAGCAGATATATAAGGGCTCTGCAGGCTATTCCAGCCCTAAGGCTGCAGAAGCGGCCACAGATCTGATTTTCTCTCACTCCACATCCTGAAGAGATCTTGTCCTGACCACAGAGAAATCCCCAACCCCCCCGGGGCTGATTTGTTTTTAGGTTGAGAACAGGATTTGCCCCTTAAAATGGTTGAATTTCCAAATACTCCCTGAAGCTATGCAGCACATCAGAAGAATAAGAGAAAGTTGAAAAGGATGCAGTTCTTGCCACGAGTTAGTTATAAATTTGTTTTGCTGGGAAAGTGCAGGAGAAAGCAGCCACCTGATTCAGCTTTTGCTGTAATATTTTAATCTGCCAGAGGCACTTTGTTTACTGAAATGAAAAGTGAATATAGCTGCAATGGAAGGTACCAAATACACTTACTTAAACCATCGGGAAAGCTTTTCAGTACAATGTGCGTCAGCTGGGAAGGCTGGTACTAGAAACTAAGGTTTCTTTGTTTCTCAGCAGCAGATGATTTCCTCCCTTAGGGCAATTATGCAGCCTAATTGCCTGTAATAATCATCCCTGTTAAAAGTGTGCTGCTGCGGGTACTTTTGATTTTTAGAAAGAGCATTTCCCTACCAACTTTCTTCTCCCAAGTACTAGATATGGGTCCAACCAAATTTCAGGAAATCCAGGTAACTTTGAACAAGATAGCAGTTGACTTACTCCAACACCTATGATTGCTACTGTGATTATTGGCTCCTAATTCCTGAGGTAGCAAATCCTTAAATAAAAGTCTTTTAAAAATGACAATACAGTTTCAGAAAAATGGATAAGCTGATTTATGAAATGTGCCTGTTCCTAAAAGAGTCACCTGCTAGAATTGTATCACTCCAGTTAAGCAAAGTTGTCTGGCTGCATTATTATTTTATTTAATTATCTTTAATTTAAATAATTTTCTTCAGGCTATCAGATTAGATGTACCAATGGTATGCCTTGTATGTCTTGTCTTTAGAAATATTCAGAACTAAACTGAACAAGTCAATGAACAATATGGTAGGGTACAATTGTGCATGGGCTGGAGGCTTGATTAGATGAGCTAATAGGTATTTTCAATCTATAGTTTTTATGACCTTAGTTAAACTATAGCTGTCTTATCTTCAAAACAGTTGTGGTTCCAGCAGTATACAATCACAAATCAGTGGCGTAGCCAGGTTTAGCACACGGGGAGTGGAGCTAAAAAAAGGCGCCGGGAGCAAAAAGCGTCAGGAGCAAAAAAATGCTCCGGGAGCAAAAAAAAAAAAAAAAGCTCCGCTCCGGCTGCAGTGCAGGAGCAAAACGCGTCGGAGCACAAAAAAGGCGCTGCTTCTGCTCAGTGCGGGAGCGGCCGCTCCCCCTGCTCCCCCCCTGGCTATGCTACTGTCACAAATCTCTCAAAAGTATATGTCTTAGATCTTTTTACTAGGTAAAATGATCTCAAACATCCCTTGAGTTTTGGCTGAGCAACCTGCAACATGGCAGCAAGTTAACACATCGGGACAAAATGCATCCTTTGTGTAACTCTATTGACTTCAGTTACAGCTGGGATTAATACAGCTTGTTGATTTTAAATAACATTGATCATTGGTATTTGATGTTCTATTTGTACAGTAGGTTAAAGGGAAACAATCAACTCGCTTTCATTTACCTTTTGACTCAGTCATTGGATTCCTGCTCTGACTACAGATGGGAGTTGCCTGGGGTGTGTGGTTTTTTTTTTTCATAAATACTGACCAATTTTTTTCCTGTTTTATTTAAAGCCAACCAATAATACTATGTGATTATTGTGAATAGACAAAAAGGGCCCAATTTCAAATGTTATGTGGGCCCTATGGAGCCACTCAGGAAAGTTAATCTTTTACATCTGCCCCCAAAATAAAGATTTCTTCCCAAGAATTCAAGGCCTTTAGATTAGTCTGATAAAGGTCACATTTTAGGAATCTAGGAGTATGGTATTGCTCATTCAGTAACAATGTTTGCATTTCAATATGTGTATTTTCATGGTAATAACTTTAACTAAATCCATAGTGTGTAATGCTTATTATTACCGCTGAGGCAAACAAAGCTAAATTTAGCAGCCTTATTACTGCCAAGGATCAGTAGTGAGATTTGATGCTCTCATCTTAAGCCAGTGACACTTTATTATTAACTTCAAATATAAAGTGCCACAGTAGAATACAACTTTATTTTGAATAGCATCTTCCATGCAAATAGAAATTGTGTATAGGCTTTATACTCTTTGTAGATCTCCTCCACTGGGGTAATTCTCCCATGGCCAGCTATGGTAGCTTTTGGACCATTTTGACTAGTGGAGTGGCCCTAACCCAGAGGAGGATCTAGATCTTGTTGTGTGAGGTGTGCTAAGTCTATGGTTGGTTTTAAAAGCAAGGAGAGCATTTTTTAACTTGATCCTGAATTGAATGGGTAGTTACTAACCAATGGAGTTGTGTGAGGATGGCTTGAGGTCAGGGCTGCCCTTACCATGAGGCAAACTGAGGTGGCTGCCTCAGGCAGGGCCACCCGGGGGGGGGGGGGGGGGGGGCAAGTGGGGCAATTAGCCCCGGGCCCCACAGGGGCCCCCACGAGAATATAGCTTTTACTCCTCCGGCGCTTTTACGGACGAGGCGGCGCGCCGGGTTTTCGGCGGCACTTTGGCGGCGGGTCCTTCACTCGCTCTGGATCTTCAGCGGCACTTCAGCGGCGGGTCCTTCAGTGCCGCCGAACACACCCAGAGCGAGTGAAGGACCCGCCGCTGAAGACCCAGAGCACCGCCGGGTGAGTAAAAATTCAAAAGGCGCTTAATTAAAGGGCCCCCTAAATTGCTTTGCCCCAGGCCCCCTGAATCCTCTGGGCGGCACCGGCCTCATCGTGGCGGGAGGCGCCATTAGGACCCAGAGTGTAGAAAATTGTGTCTGCTGCTGGTGCATATGTATTCTCTCTGCTCTAGATGCACAGAGATGGTGGAGTGCTGTGCTGGAGGAAGGGGGGCACAAGAGACCTTTCAAAGTTTTGGCCCAAGCGAGGGGACATGGGGGCATCATTTGAGCTCCCCGCCTCAGGTGCCAAAATGTGGGCCGGCCCTGCTTGAGGTGGTTATTGTTCTTTGCATCTGTGAGAGGGTTTCCAGGGGAGTATTGCCCATTGTGTCTCAAAAATAAAATAGTTCATCTGTAGAAATGTTTAATGGTGGAGGCCAATATGTGCTAATGTGTCATATGTACACAAATGTTCAGAAGAGGTGCCACTGTCAGTTGTGCCGGGGGGAGGAGTGGTACATTTACTGGAGTTCAACAGCATCTTTCTCCCACTAAAATGTACAAGACAGTCAAGGTTATTCTGGGCCTTATCACTTTACAAATCTCCATGAACACTAGTGACATTAGTCATCATCATGTGATTCAAAGAGCCATGCAAACAAAACTACACAGAGTTAACTTTGAAGGGGCCCTTAATTTTTATATGTAGAAGACAAGTCTCTCTTTTATTGTCAAAACTTTCCTCTAAGAAAAAGATCTCTTACTTTCTCCATGGTGGATTATTATTTTTCAACATAAACTGACTAGATCTACATGTTGAAAATACTGAGGAGCCCCACACCCCCATGGAATGAACAGAAAAATCTATTGACTGGATTAGAAAACCCTCAAGATTTCTCCACTATCATTTATGGAGCTGCTAATTACTGAGAAGATAGAATGATGTTGAAGAAATATTAAATTTTGCAGGAGTTGAAGGATTCTTGGAGCCTTGGTTAGAAATTCCTTCCTGGCTGTATTTATACGATGGGATATTATTACAGAGTGAGACCTTGGGAAAAAGAAACAGTCACTGAATGAAGTTTTGCAAATTGTGACCCTTATGCAATTTATATAGTGAGATGTGTTGTCACTGAAAAAGAAAAGACATTGTACTTGGCCTTTATAGCTAACTGAAGGTACTGGGTCAAATTCATCCTGGGTGCAAGTTTACTGAAGTCAATGGAGTTACACCAGAATTAGGCTCATTGTGACTATTTCCCCTAGAAGTCTGTAGGGATGGAATGCTTCTGAGCCCAATAAGATTTAGAGCTTCCATTGCTTTCCCTGCTATGTGTATGATGAGGAGTAAAACATTACTAACCCATGAGGAGGGTGACCTCTACATTTCATTGTAAATGTAACTATTGTGTCAATGCAGTCCATTGCACAGGAAGAGTTAAAATATTTGGCACCTAAGCATAGATGTATTCCCTTTCCAGTGAATAGTAGCTATAAACTGAGACTTGTCCCTGTTTATCAAGTAGTATTAAAACATGGTTCACAGAATTTTATCTCATGGTTTAATTGCCTTTAGTTTTATCCAGCTGCTACTCCTCTCAGGAGCTGTCAGTTACCTTTTCTGTGCGCTTTTAATTAGAGACAGCACCTCTGTCTAGATATTGAAATATTAGATTTTTCCCTTTATGGAAATGTTATATTTAGCTCAGCTTCAGAGGAACAAGATCATGGACACCTGCTGATAAAATTTTTATTGGAATGGGTGGTGGAAGGAAAGAGTGAAGGGAGGGGGCTTCCACTTGAAGCTATGTATACATTTTTAAGGACAGGAAATTTTCTCCCTTTCAAAGGTAGGGCCTGACCTTTGAACACAGTGCATACTATTACAAGCAGTAGTAAGTGTTTGGGAGACTGAGCCCTTAGTGTGGCACCATGCTGAAAACTCTACATTTTTATACAGTTACCTTCATCACTGTCCTCCCTCACCTCATAATGGAAGATTAAGCAACAAGCATGTATAGCATGTTAGCATGCTAATGCTGCTCCAGCTATGTACGTACACTCTCTCTCTCTCATGCAGGCCAGAAAAGGACAAAGAAGTGGCCTGCTGGCATGGCAATATGGTAGAAACAGTTAAAAAAAATTAAAGACAAGTAGCCAATGTGCATGTTGCCCCAATCTACACATTTTCTTTGAGCGCTTGATGGGGCTAAAACGTTAAATATATTTTGAAATCAGAATAGCCATTGCTACTAAAACGGCAGCTGGAGTCCGTTTTGATGAGTATGAAAAAAAATCTACTTAAAGTATAATAGGGAATATTTATCCTCCACGCCTCTGGATCTATATATAGAGAAAAGAGCCCTTTTCTTCCAGATCCTGAATGAGTGGGCTAGTGAGTGTAAGAGGGGGTGGCAGAGGCATCACCACCATCTCTTCCACCTCAGCTTTTGTTGAAAAAGGACTGCCCTGGCTTAGGCACCTAATTCTAGGAGATGACTCATGGCTATGAATCTGGAGTGGAGGTAGGTAGGTGTCTGAGTACACTTGAGCGGTGGGGCTCAGGTCACACCCCTCTCCTCGGCATTTCCAATTGGCTGGCTTAGTTGGCTCCCTGCTTAGTTTACTGGCTATGGTGAATCCCCTCCTTGGGTGCCTGACTCTCTCCATGCATTGTACAGGCAGCGTGGGCACCTAGCTCAGGGTTGTGAATTCCACTAAGTGATAGGGCACCTAAAAGTTAGGTACTGCAATGCTGAACATTTCAGTGCCTAAGCCCTCTTTGTGAATCCCACCCCTGGGCTCGTCTCCCTCCTCTTTCATATTTCTAAGGTGCCTACCATTATGGCATCTAGGTGCTACCTCTGCTTTCCTTTCCACTTTATTGTTCCCTTTCATGCTCTTTTCTTTCTTTCTCCCACTACTTTTTCTCACCTTCCTCTCTTCTCTTGCACTCCTCTACCCATCACTTTCTTCTCTTTTCTCACCACGTCTACCTTCTCTTTTCCCTCCCTTTTGCTCCCTTCACTATTCTTCTTTTTCTCATTTGTTCTTTGTTATTCTTTTCCCTTTCTTTGTGCTAAGGGCACTCTCACTTGAAGTAGCAACAGATGGGGACACACTTTCTCTACACCGACCACTACCATGCTTCTTTTTTCCAGCTGCAATTAACTCCTCTGGGATTTCCAAGTGCTCTTGCTGATTTGTATGCGGAGCAGATGATAATTACTTTTTCTGGTAGCAGGCAAGAATCCGAAGCAGGTCAGCATCACTAGAGCCCTACAAATCTGCGGATATCTGCATCCGTGGACCATGTTTGCAGATCGAATGTGGATACAAATTTTATATCCACCCAGGGCTCTAAGCATCACCACATAAAACGCCATAAAATTGGAAAAGTTAACAAGGAGGTGTGAGATGGTGTCACACTCTTCATTAGTGAAAATGGACAGCATTCTAAAAGGACCCCAGTAAAAGGTAGGATAGTTCTGCCTGTCTTAGTCTGCTGTTTTGGTGCGAGTTTTATTTGTATTGTAGAAGGTTTGCAAATAGTCTCAGCCATTTGACTGGCTCCTGGCAGGTAAACATACAACCACATGCACGCAAACTACATTACATATGGAGGCAATGAAAATGATTGTCCTTTAGCATGACTATGATTCTCTCCATTGGTAGCTTTTGACAGCTTTCTGGATGTCTTCTGGTTTTGATACTTCCTCTCAGTTGTCACTGTAGTAATTCATTTAAATGGTTGGAGGTCAGTCTACCTGTTTATCTATCTCTATCCATTTTGCATTCATCACCAGGATATCTGAGTGACTTGGCAAGGAGATGGAGTCATCGAAACAGAGGAACATTATAACATCTTTTCCCCACTCCCCTCCCTCAAAACAGTTTTCTAGTGGGGACTGCTACAGTTTCCAATACAATCTTTGACTACCTTCTTCCTGAGAGACAATTCCATGTTTGAGTCTCAGAATGCCACTGTACCCTCCTGCTTCTTTTTCCCTCCCCATACTCAGCCCTTTGGAGCACTCAGCCTTTTGGACATGTACCTGGCCCTGAAAACCAAGAAAAAGTTTCTCCTGACTAATGCTATTTCCTGGGTGCCAAAAATTGCTAAGGAGAAAAAATAAGGAATTATACCAACAACAGGGGAACAAAATAATTTCCATGATATGATCTGAAAGATTGCTTGTCCTTCATGGAGATCTATTACTAGTGGTTAGTTCTGTATAAAAAAGTGAAGCATGCTATGTTGTGAGGTATGAAGGAAAGCCATATTTATTTCCATGTGCATATTCCCAATACCATTCTCATTCCTAAATGTAACAACTGATCTGGGGGCTTACTGAAGGGAAATAACTTCAGAAATACAGAGTGCAGAGTTTAGTTCTCCTCAGTTCAGCAGATTGTTCAGGTTTGCTTTGAAAGCCAGAGTAAGAATAACATGACTGCATTTGATGTATATTCCCGGTTCTATGTACCAAGAATATAAATTCTCAGCAATGCATTCCTAGGCTGGGAGAGGAGGAATATGTGTGAGACTGATACGAAGGGAGACATTTATGTAAAAGGTTGTACAAGATCCATGTGCAAAAATGCATGCTGCTTACAATTGCGCATATAATTTCTTTCACTGTACCTGCAGATCAGGTGATCCCATGTGCAGATGGTTATTTAGGTGCCTAACTTTCAATATGCATGCACAATCACTAGATTTGCATATGCAGTCACAGTAACTGAACAAACAAATGTGTAGGCCTCCCTTTCTGAAAATATGGCACATGTCAGTCTCACACATACTACTCTGGCCCCCTCATGGGAATGCTTTGCTGAGTGTGTCTTGTACTGGAAACATACAGAAAATACGGTAGTGTTTTTCTTAGCTTAGCTTTCAAAACAAATGAGAGCAATCTGCTTAACTGAGCAGTGAACTCTGCATTTGCATCCGTACTCTGCAGTCATTTCCCTTTAGAAAATATAGCCAAATGATCAGTGGATCTCTCCCCCAGCATAGTTATAAAATAGCCATTCCACACATTAATTCTCCAAATTTAGGTTAGTTATGTGCCACCTGAACTACTGGGGCTGGACAAATGGCAATGGAATCTAAACTTGGAGCCTGATTAGCAAAGAGATTGAGCATCTGCAACTCCTACGAAAATCAGCAGGAGTTGCTGGTGAACACAGCAGTTGACACTTTTGAGGATCAGGACGGAGCCACAATCTGTAGGAAGGAGGTTCATCTGTGTTCACAGAATAAAAATCCATGGTGGATCCAATCAGTGAGCTGTGCTGAAGGCCTGCAGAAATAAGTGGGTATGGCTACACTGCAACTGGGATTGAGCCTCCCAGCTCGGGTAGGCAGGCTTGTGCTAGTTGGGCTTGAGCTAGTACGCTAAAAATAGCAGTGTAGATGTTTGGTTCCAGCTGAGACTCAGGCTAGCCACCTGAGCTCTGACCCATGGGGTTGGGTGGGCTTGAAAGCCATTGCACCACTCAAGCTGCAATGTCCACACTGTTATTTTAGTGTGCTAGCTCAAGCCCCACAAGCATGGATTTGTCTACCTGAGCTGGGAGGCTTGCTCCAGCTGCAGTGTAGACATACTCATTGAGATTTAAATCTGATTTAAAACAAGACTTCAGGAGCTGGGCTCCTAGGCATGGGTCTACAGGGTAAAAATTTAAAAAGTGCCTAAGGCCAGGTCTACGCTAGTGAAGTGTATTGCCAGTGTATCTATACCAGTATAGTGATGCTGGCAAACTCTCCTAATGTGGACACGGCTACCAATAAATAATTGCTTCTACTGGTGGAGCTTATATTGGTTTGGCAAGAGAAATAAACACCATCAGCGAAAGCATTTCCAAGCCAGTATACCTGCATCTGCCCCCGGGCTTTTTCATAGAAAAGTCACAGAAAAATCACACCTTTGCTGAGATTGCTATACAGTCAAAAGTTTTTAGTGTAGGCCCGGATGAAGTCCTATTTTCAAAAGTAACAAGCTTTTAGGAATCTAAGTCCCATTGACTTTCTGTGAGACAAAGGGTATGTTTACTCAGCAAACGCTGTGCACAGACTAGTCTACCTTCGCTAACTTGAATCTAGCGAATGCGGGTAACAATAGCAGTGAAGACAGTGCAGTGGAGGCTTCAGAGTGGGTTAGTGAGCTGGGTATGTACTCAGGGTGCACGATGGGCTAGTACTAACCACGCTGAAGCCTCCGTTCCATTGTCTTCACTAGCTGGCTGGATTCAAGCTAGCTTGCATAGACTAGCTTCTGCAAAGTTTTGCTATGTGGATATACCCTTAGTATTCTAAATGTGTCTCTTTTGAAAATGGGACCATAGCGGTTACGGCCCCCCCTCCGGGGCAGCTGGGAACCAGAACGCCTCACTATTTCAGTCAGGTGTGTCGGGGAATTAGCTTGGCTGTGCGGTAGTCGGTCAGCAGCTCAGGCCCTCCTAGAGAGGGGCCGAGCAAACAGTTCGCGGTTAGCATACCCGGACCCTGGGGCAGGGTGACAGACAATCAGTGGCTCAAGCCCCAAGACAGGGATTGAGCAATAATTCAGTGGTAGGAAGCCCAGGCCCTGGGTCAGGGCGGGGCAACAAACAGTTAGTAGCTCAGGCCCTCAGGCAGGGACTGAGAAAACAGTAGTGGTAGCAAGCCCTGGCTCCGGAAGACCTGGGAGAGGGGGAGACTGCCATCCACACGTTGGGTGGCAGGGGGGACACAGACCTACCCGCTCCACTGTGTCCCAGCCCGGGGCCCTAGCAGCGGCAGAAGATCTGCTGCTGTGTCAGTGGGGATCCTGGCTGCAACACACTGACATTGGCTGTGGAAGTGTTGCAGCCAAACTAGGGTCAGCTGCCCCCGGGCTACTTCCAACCTCCCCCTCTATGGGTACCTTGGTCCAGGCAGCGTCCTCCAAGGGGTCACACACCATGGGCTCCTCAGGGTAACTGGTGAGCGGCAGGCTTGGCAGCTCCTCGGGGTAAATGGTGAGCGGCAGGCTTGGTAGCGTCTCTGGGCTCGGGCTAGCCTCTGGAGTTGGCTGGTCAGGCCAGTCCTCGAGTCGGCTGCTGGTTACCGTGGCCTCCCAGCTGGGAGCTACGTCACAGGCGTCCGGCCTCTCCGATGGCTGGCCTTCAAGTGAGCTCTGAGGACTGGCTTTTATACCTCCTGTCCTGTGCTTTGAACTCTGAGGGGTGGGCACAGAATTCGCTGGCTCCGCCCACTTTGGTGTCCAGAGAGGCTTGTCCTTCTCCGGGGCGGCTTGGAACCAGACCGCCTCGCTACATCCCCCGTACCTTCAAGTCTGGCTCCCGCTTGTCAGGGCCAGACTCTTCCATACCTCCCAGGCGGGACAGGAAGTCAGCATTAGTGTGGTCCTTGCCGGCCCTATGGTGAACCGTAAAGGCATAGGGCTGTAGCTCCAGGTACCACCGCTGTATCCTTATATTATTATCTTTCATTTTGTTCAGCCACTGCAGTGGGGCGTGGTCAGTCACTAAGGTGAACAGGGTCCCCAGAAGGTAATACTGTAGGGCATCACAAGCCCACTTCACTGCAAGGGCTTCCTTCTCCACCACCACATAGTTCTTCTCCCGCGGAAACAATTTCTGGCCGATACACAAGATCGGATGGTCTTGCCCATCTATGTTTTGGGACAGGACGGCGCTCAGTCTTACCTCGGAGGCATCCATCTGGAGGATGAAGTCTCGGTTGAAATTTGGGCTGTAGAGGACCAGTTCATGGCAGAGACCTGTCTTGAGTTACCGAAAGGCGTCTTTGCAGTTCTGGGTCCAAACCAGGCGTCGAGTGCTGTCCTTGGTTAGAAGGCCGGTCAGAGGGGCAGCGACAAACGCAAAATGGGGAATGAAACGCCGGTAATAGCCGGCGAGCCCAAAGAACTGTCACACCTGACGCTTTGTGGTGGGAGGCGGGCAGGGCGCCAGGGCTTGGACCTTTCCCATGAGGGGCTTCCCTTGTCCGTTCCCTATGGTGTAGCCCAGATAAGTAATCTCTTGCCATCCGATGCGGCATTTTTTTGGGTGGGCTTTCAACCCGGCGGCCCACAGGGATCTCAAGACTGCAGCTACCCTTACCAAATGGTCCTCCCAGTGGCGGCTGTAGATGCCCACATCATCCAGGTAGGCGGCCGCATAGTCTTGATAAGGTTGGAGGAGACGGTCCATCAGCTGCTGAAACGTGGCGGGGGCCCCATGGAGGCCGAAGGGCATCCGGACGAACTGGTACAGACCTATTGGGGTGGCAAACGTGGTCTTCCCCCTCGAAGTGGGGTCAAGGAGAATCTGCCAGTAGCCCTTGCTGAGGTCAAGTGTGGTGAGGAAGCGAGCTTCTCCTAACTGGCCAAGCAACTCATCTATGCAAGGCATTGGATACGCATCAAATTTAGAAATAGTGTTGATGCGTCTGAAGTCGATGCAGAAGCGCCGTGTCCCATCGGGCTTGGGTACTAGCATGATCGGGCTATGCCATTCACTCCGTGAGGGTTCAATTATGCCCAGTTCTAGCATGGCTTGTACCTCTTCCTTGATGCTCTGCCGCATTCGGTGCGGCAAGGGCCTGGTCACTTCTCGGATCACTACCCCAGGTTCTGTCTGAATGGTATGACAGACCAGGGTTGTGTAGCCCGGCTGGCTGGTGAAGGTCCACGGGAACGCCTGCAGGAGGCACTGGACTTGTTTGCGTTGTTCGTCTGTGAGGGTTTTCGTGAGCTGAGGCCCTTCAGTGTCCTGGGTCAGAGCAACGTGGGGGCCCAACTCTGGCGGGTAGAGGTTATTTAATAAGTCCTCATGCTCCCGCCAGGGCTTCAGGAGGTTGACATGATACCGCTGGGTTTTCTTACGTCGGTCTGGTTGGCTGACCTCGTAGGTGACGGACCCCACCTTCCAGACCCCACCTTCCGGACCACCTCGTAGGGGCCCTGCCAGGGGTCCAGTAGTTTTGACTCGCTCGAGGGCAGGATAAGCAGGACCCAGTCCCCAGGTTTAAAGTTGTGGCTCTGCGTGCCTCGGTTGTAAGTCCGTGCTTGAGCCTCCTGGGCGGCCCTTAAGTTTTCCCGGGCAAGTGCCCTGGCCTGAGTGAAACGTTCCTGGAGCTGAAGGACGTACTTCGAGAGGCCCTGGGTTGGTGATGGGGTTTGTTCCCAGGCTTCACGCATCAGGTCCAGGAGCCCCCGTGGGCGGCGGCCATACAATAACTCAAAGGGGGAAAACTTCGTCGAGGACTGGGGCACCTCCCGGATCACCAGAAGGAAAGGCGGGATTAGCTGGTCCCATTAGTGTAGATCTTCTGGGGGAAACTTGCGCAACATGTCTTTTAGGGTACGGTTAAACCGTTCCACCAACCCATTGGTTTGTGGATGGTACACAGAGGTGTGCAACTGCTTGACCCCCAGGAGCCCACACACCTGTCGCAGCAGTCGGGAAGTAAAATTGGTGCCCTGGTCCATGAGGATCTCCCAGGGCAGGCCTACCCGAGCAAATATCTTCACGAGCTCCCCCGCAATGGTCCGGGCGGTGATGCTCCGCAGTGGCACTGCCTCCGGGAAACGGGTAGCATAATCTACTAGGACCAACACGTACTGAAACCCAGTGGTGCTTTTTGGGAGGGGCCCCACTAGGTCCATGGCCATGCGCTCGAAGGGTGTTTCGACGATGGGCATGGGGACCAATGGGGCCTTAGGTGTCTGTGGGGGTGCGACTAGCTGGCACTTTGGACAGGAGTTGCAATAGTTCCTTACTTCCAGATGCACACTGGGCCAGAAGAAGCGTGTCAGTATCCAGGTTAGAGTCTTCTCGTGGCCCAAGTGCCCGGCTGCCGGGATGTCGTGGGAGAGTTTCATTACTGCCTGCTGGTGGAATCGAGGCACGAGTAGTTGGCTCTGGGGTTCTCCCGTGCGCGGGTCCCGTTCTACCCGATAGAGCTGATCCTGCCTCAGTTCAAAATGTGGCCTCTGCTTCACCCAGTGTGGGTCGATTACGGCCCCATCAACTGCGGCTAGCTGCTTGTAAGCGTGACTGAGGCTGGGGTCTGCCCTCTGGTCCCAACAAAAGTCAGTGTGAAGCAGGGGCTCGGCAGCAGCTTCTGGAGGGGGCGGTCTGTGGGTTCCTCTTCTGGTCGCTTGGGGTCAGGTGCCTCCCCCCTCTCCGAGTGCGTCTCAGGAAGGCCCCCTTCCAGCACTGGGGTAACTGCAGGGCACTCGTCGGCCTTTGAACGGAGGACATCCGGGAAGTCGGGCCAGTCCCGCCCCAGGATCACTGGGTAGGTGAGCCGTGGAGCCAGGCCGACCACTATCGATCAGGTGACCCCATCCACGGTCAGCCAGACTTGGGCACTAGGGTATGGTCGTACGTCACTGTGAATGCACTGGAGACGGATCGTCCCCAGGCGTGGGTCAGACTGGAGGCCTAGGCTTTGGCGAACCAAGGTCTGGCCCCAGCCTGAGTAAATTAGGGCCAAGGTTGGGTACTCTCCGACAACCACGGGAACCATAATCTTGGCCGCCTGTGGGCGTCGGGCGCGTGCTTGTCCCGTGCAGACCTGGCCAAAACTACAATCCATCTCGGTACAGTCTCTCTGTAAGTGGCCATATTTCCCACAGGAGAAACAAGGGCCAAGGTCTGAGCGCTCAGGCTGGGACAGTGTTCCCACCTGGCCCCTAGGAGGGCTTTGAGCGGTCCCTCGGATGTCAGGTCGAGGTGCCAGGGCTTGTCGAACTGGGCCCTCGGCAGGTCGGGGTTGGGGCTCCATGCCCTGGGACGGATTTCGTGGCTCCGTCCGGGTGGCCCCCCTTCTCTCTGGGTCGGTCCCACCAGTGCTTCGGCGGCGAGGAAGTTCTCCATCAGTGTGATGGTGGCAGTTAACATCATAGGCTGGTGGCGGAGGACCCAGGCCCTCCCTCGCGATGGAAGTACATGGACGAACTGCTCCAGAATAATTTGTTCGATGATCTCTTCTGGGGTTCGCCTGTTGGGCTGTAGCCACCGCTTGCAGGCTTCCCTCAACTCTTGGGCTACCATCCGGGATTGGGATCCTGTAGAGTAGACCAAGCTCCAGAACTGCTGTCGGAAGGTCTCTGGGCTAACGTCCAAGGCATCTAAGATTGCTGCCTTTACCCGGGTATAATCCCGCACCGCGTCTGTGGCCAGGCCCTGGTATATGGTTTGGGCGGTCCTGGTCAAATACAGTGCCAAAATGGTAGCCCATTGGTCTTGGGCCCAGCCTGCGACTAACGTCACTCTCTCAAAGGTCACCAGAAAAGCTTCTGGGTCGTCGTTGGGGTCCATCTTTGTCAAGCAGATGGGAGGTGCTAGGCTGGGTGGTCCAGCGGCACCCATAGGCTGGGGTTCCGCCGGACGGGGCAGCAAGGTCGCCAACTGCTGCAGGCATTGTTGCTGCTGCTCTCGGTTCTGGCGCCCCAGCTCCAAAATCAGCTGTTGCTGTTGGGTCCCGAGCTGCTGGACCAGCTGCTGCTGCTGCTGGAGCTGGGCGGCCGCCTGCTGCTGCTGCTGCTGTTGCTGCTGCTGGAGCTGGGCGGCCTGCTGCTGTTGTTGGCTTTCTGCTAAGAACTTGATACGCTTATCCATCTCCGTGGTCGCTCGGGGCGGTTCCTCCGCAGATCCTTTCTCACAAGGATCAGGGGACCGCTGCCCTCATTCTCCACCACGTGTAGAGGTTTCAGCCCCTCTCGGGGCGGCTGGGAACCAGAACGCCTCGCTATTTCAGTCAGGTGTGTCGGGGAATTAGATTGGCTGTGCGGTAGTCAGTCAGCAGCTCAGGCCCTCCTAGAGAGGGGCCGAGCAAACAGTTTGCGGTTAGCAAGCTCAGGCCTTGGGTCAGGGCGGGGCAACAAACAGTTAGTGGCTCAGGCCCTCAGGCAGGGACTGAGCAAATAGTTCATTAGTAGTAAGCCCCGGCCCTGGGTCAGGGCGGGGCAACAAACAGTTAGTGGCTCAGGCCCTCAGGCAGGGACTGAGCAAATAGTTCATTAGTAGTAAGCCCCGGCCCTGGGTCAGGGCGGGACAATCAAACAATTAGTGGCTCAGGCCCTCAGGCAGGGGCTGAGCAAACAGTAGTGGTAGCAAGCCCTGGCTCTGGAAGACCTGGGAGAGGGGGAGACTGCCACCCACACATTGGGTGGCAGGGGGGACGCAGGCCCACCCGCTCCACTGTGTCCCAGCCCGGGGCCCTAGCAGTGGCAGAAGATCTGCTGCTGTGTCAGTGGGGATCCTGGCTGCAACACACTGACATGTGATCTGGCAGTGATGCAGCCAGACTAGGGTCAGCTGCCCCCGGGTTACTTCCAACCTCCCCCTCTATGGGTACCTGGGTCAGGGCGGCATCCTCCAAGGGGTGACACACCATGGGCTCCTCAGGGTAATTGGCGAGCGGCAGGCTTGGCAGCTCCTCGGGGTAACTGGCGAGCGGCAGGCTTGGCGGCTCCTCGGGGTAACTGGCGAGCGGCAGGCTTGGCGGCTCCTCGGGGTAACTGGCGAGCGGCAGGCTTGGCGGCTCCTCGGGGTAACTGGCGAGCGGCAGGCTTGGCGGCTCCTCGGGGTAACTGGCGAGCGGCAGGCTTGGCGGCTCCTCGGGGTAACTGGCGAGCGGCAGGCTTGGCGGCTCCTCGGGGTAACTGGCGAGCGGCAGGCTTGGCGGCTCCTCGGGGTAACTGGCGAGCGGCAGGCTTGGCGGCTCCTCGGGGTAACTGGCGAGCGGCAGGCTTGGCGGCTCCTCGGGGTAACTGGCGAGCGGCAGGCCTGGCGGCTCCTCGGGGTAACTGGCGAGCGGCAGGCCTGGCGACTCCTCGGGGTAACTGGCGAGCGGCAGGCCTGGCGACTCCTCGGGGTAACTGGCGAGCGGCAGGCCTGGCGACTCCTCGGGGTAACTGGCGAGTGGCAGGCTTGGCAGCTCCTCGGGGTAAATGGCGAGCGGCAGGCCTGGCAGCGTCTCTGGGCTCGGGCTAGCCTCCGGCATTGGCTTGTCAGGCCAGTCCTTGGGTTGGCTGCCAGTTGCCGTGGCCTCCCAGCTGGGAGCTACGCCACAGGCATCTGGCCTCTCCGATGGGTGGACTTCAAGTGAGCTCTGAGGACCGGCTTTTATACTTCCTGTCCTGCACCTTGACCTCTGAGGGGCGGGCACAGGATTCGCCGGCTCCGCCCACTTTGGTGTCCAGAGAGGCTCGTCCCTCTCTGGGGTGGCTGGGAACCAGACCGCCTCGCTACAGGGACTTAGGCTTCTACATCATTTAGGCAGGTTAGAAAATTTTACCCATAGTATCTTTACCTTAATCTATCCTTGCCATTAGTCATTTCTGAAAATTTTAGGCAAATGAAATGCAGGAGCAATTGTTCATATCTGACATATATTTATATAAAAGTTTTCAGCTAGGAATCTGGAAATGATGCATAAAACATAATGCAATAATTCAATGTTATTTATTTTCCTACCATTTAGAACTCATCCATTTGCTCCTTTGTATTCCCAAGATCTAAATTCCTGGCCCCAGTGTATTTATTAGCTGTATAGAAAAAGAGAGAAATATGTTTTGACACAGAGATGATTTTGTTCTCCAAGAGCTTTAGAGGAACTGGCAAATGGGACATCTTGGCAAATGTGAATAAAATGTAAATAATTTTAATTCCAGCACTCTTTAACCAAGGAGATTTCTGTATTTTTTTCTGTAAGAGACTGAACATGATGTATTCTCCAGTGATGCATGTGAAGCTTGCCTAAAATTGAATAGGGTTGGAGGTAGGCTGGGAAATAGACAGTTCTTCTGAGTCTAAGTTGACTTTGGCTTTGTGTACATTCTTGGCAAGTTCCTGGGTCACTACAACCTTTTCTGTGAAGCTGAGGTATTGTGGGCCCAAAACATTGGCAATATTCTCTCTGGTCTGAAATGAAGCCAAAGCCAGCATGACCTTTCTCACAGAACTGGCTAGTTGAATCTGGGTAAATGTTGCTTGCCAGTGAAGGATTGTTCCTTCTGGAACATTTTGTCACCTCTCAGTCTGGAGGCTGTGGAAGCAGCCACATTCAGAAAATCAAACTCTTTCAGAGCAAGGAGTTAGAGAGTGATACCCCTCAGTGGTCAAGTCCAATAAATGTCAGACAAAGAGTTAGAGGTCTGATCTAATAGGAGGATGTTATGTCTGCAGATACTTTAAGGAAAATCAGCATTTAACTTCCCAGCTAAGGGTGGAAGAAATAAGCACAAGAACTTTTTCCTGTTCTGTCTTTTGAAGTGTTAGGGAAAATAGCCCAGGCGAACCAGAGACTTTAAATGGCTTTGTTTTCTTGGAACTGCTGTTTAATACGTGGCCTGTCCTGCAGTTCATCCTAGGGAGAATGCCACTCTTGGCCCCTACATGAACAATATGGGCATCACCAATGTTCTAGGCCCATAGTGTCTATTCAGTATTTAATACAATTATCAGTGTAAAAATATGAAGAGGAGGGAAAAGAGTGATGAGGCTACAAATAAAGAGAAATTATTGTCTGCAGATGGATGGGAATTCATGTACTGTAACCAGGCAACAGTGCACAAAATCAGTCAACAGAATAAGGAGCATGCTCTGAACGAGCTGCATTTAGGAAAACAAAATGGTGGACAATGAATTCCCGTTCTGCTAAGGAAAGCTTTGTGAGGAAGATTTAGATGATATCTGCAGCCATATAAATAAATTAATAAATACAATAAAATAAAAATGACAAACGTTTACCAAGAAATATTTTCCAGAAAAAAATAATGTAAATACTAGAACTACTGGAAGTTGAGGGCATCAGAGCTTTGCAGGAATAGGTTCATAAACTGCTTGGATGCAGAATAAAATAATATGTTCAAGAAAAGGCTGTGTAAAATATTGCTCTTGGGATAGAAAAGTTACTTCACTTGTACCAAAATCCTTTTCTCCTTTGGCTTTAAACATTATGGGGCAGATCCTCAGCTGCTGTTTGTTGGCACAGCACAATGAAGCCATGAACATTAATGGATCTATGCTGATTTACACCAGCCAAGGATCTGGCCAAATGTTACAGTGTTAGTACCTTACTTATTGCTCCCAGACCCACTCTCTCAGTAGCGTAGCCGGGGGGGAGCAGGGGGAGCGGCCGCTCCCCCTGTGAGGAGAAGCGGCGCTAAGGTGCTGCCCGAGCCCGGCTGCGGGAGCTGGGCTCGGGGGTGCTTTAAAAGGCCTGCGGCTCCTGCCGCTGTGAGGAGCTGCCGGCCCTTTAAAGCGCCCCCCCCCAGCCCCGGAGCCGGGCTTGGGCGGGGATTTAAAAGGCCCGGGGGCTCCGCAGCGGCTGGAGCCCCGGGTCCTTTAAAGCGCCACCAGGGTGAGTACAGGGGGAGCGGCGCCTTTTTATAGCGCCGCTCCCCATGTGCTCTAAACCTGGCTACGCCACTGCACTCTCTGTTCCTAGGCCCAGATCTTTAGACATGCCAGTGCTCTACTTTGCGCAGATTGGTTCTTAAACCACCTTTTTGCTCCCTGATGGTGGGGATGGCTGTGGGTTGATTCAACCCCAGGCATAATCTAGAGTAGTCTTAGTTTCCAGCTGGCTTGTAAGGTCGCTTTGCACCACTAGTCTAATTAAAACTAGCTTTATCAAAAGCTAGAATCAAGTCCCTAAAGTATATTATACTGTGCCTGGTGATACATAGAAGTAGCTGGCCATGCATATTAAAGCTAATTTAAAATATTTTCCTTCTTATGAAATGAGTGGGTTTCCTCTCCATTATATAGTGATCTCCCCATTCACTTAGGAACTGGAGAGCTGTTTTTTAGTGAGCAACATACACCACTTCATTTGCACTGAGCATTCTGTACCTGTTCCTGTGATGTTACTGGTGTGTATGTAAAAACCATCAAATCAGAGTGGAAAACTAAACCTCTCGTGCCTTGAGCTCTTCTGACTGATTATAGACTGCCTGATTTGGCCTCACTGGAAACCAACATTCATTTGGCACTGATTTGGCCACAGAATCCTCCTCCTTACCCCATCATTGTTTCCTTGTCTTAGCTCCTGCTAATGCTTGTCCTGCTCTAGGATCCAAAGCACTTGGCAGTTCTACAAATTCAGATTCAGGGCTTTGGCAATTCACACACTCCACTTTTCTTTCTCCTTTGAGAGTAGCATGAAACAAGAAGTTATTCCTTCCTCCTACGAGTCTGGATCATGATGCTGACCTCCACCCACACCCAGTTGTACTGATCTGCTCTTATCGATGGGCTAACTACTGGCAAAGAGACATGATTTCTGAGCGCCTGCTTTTTTGACAATAACACTTGCACAAGCAAGCTACTGCTGTCTCAATAAGAAAAAAGGCAATTTGTATATATTTTTGTGAATAAAGATGATAAGTTCATGTCACACTCATATTATTTGTTCGGGCGCATGTGGATGTCTGCTAAGTATTCATGAAAATGTTTGCTGCTCCCAAGTCTCACAAATTTTAGAGTGAACGATATTTGTCCAATAGCTCTTACCTGGGGTTTGTTATTCCATATTCATTATTTTTTGTCATTTTTAATGTCTTTCTCCTCTTTAAAACTTGTTGTAATCCAATCAAAGAGCAGAGGAAAAACCCATGTGGCTTAAATGACTAGTAGCACACAATGAATGGTGGATAATTGAAGTGAACAGTCCATGAACCAATGATATGCTGAGATTTGTTCACATGAGCATGCTGAGAAAATGTTCACATGTTTAGCAAATACTTACGAATTACACAGAAAACAAGATCATTTCATGAACAGAATAAAAGGCTAAATTCACAAAGCTGTTATTGACAATGAATATAATTTGATCAGCTCTAGACAGGGGTGTTTGTAAGGCAGAAAATATGTGAAAAAATCATAGGTTTTCCTCTTTTTTCCTGTGATAGGACATCACATTTTGCTCTTGGTTGCTCCATGTCCATGTATCCCTTTGTTGTTCAGTTTGTAGTTTGGTGTCATCATATGCTATAGGACTGACTTCATAAAGAGTTCAAGCTTTACTGTTCTGTTTTATGATTCCTTCACCAGTGGCCTTCCAGGACTCCAAGGGGCTTTCCAGGTCTCCACTGCAGCCCCGTTCTTGTCTTGTTGACAACCTTGAAGTTCTGACTTCCTCTCCCGAGGTATCGTTTAGTCTTTCTAGGGCACATAAATTCCCACAGGTGCAATGAGATTTAAAGAAGCAAATGGTGATGATGCCTCCATGTTGATGGAGAGGTGAGACTTCCTGCAGAAAATAGAGCACTTGTAGCATTGTGTGCACTCTCCATATAAACACACATTCACTAGGCACCTACATCTTAAAGCATCTAGGCAGTATTGTGAGCAGACACTATGATGCCAAGGCAAATGGGAATTAGTATAGGAAAAGAAAGGAATGTGTATTTTTATTAAAGGTGAGATTCAGCCCTGCACAGAGGGTCAGCACAAGACCGATCCACCACATAAATTCCACTTAAGTCCTCAAAATTATGCTTAATTGGAATGTAACTGGTGCATAAGCCTTAAACTGGTCTTCGGCAGAAGGGTGAATTTCATCCTAAAGATATGTCTACACAGCAATTAGACACTTGTGGCTAGCCTGTGCCAGCTGACTCGGGCTCGGCTTGGGGGGCTGTTTCATTGCAGTGTAGATTTCTGGGTTCTGGCTGCAGCCTGAGCTCTGATACCCTCCCACCTTGCAGGTTCCTAGAGCCCGGACTCCAGCCCGAGCCTGCAAGTCTACACTGCAATCAAACGACCCTTCAGCCCGAGTCAGCTGGCATGGGGGTTTTAGTTGCAATGTAGACATACCCTAAGTGACTTTGTCAAAGAGAAGGATTCCCAGCAGTAATGTTGAAATGGCTTTTCTGTATTGCATTTAGACACTACAGCTTAAAGGGTGTGTCAGCACTGATCTAATTTTGGGCTACTGGTGAAAAGGTGCAGGGGGTGGCAAGAGATGTTAGAGAGGAAACTCCATCCTTTTTTCTGATGTCTGATGGGGCTTCCTGGGGAACACGTAGAAACAAGTTCCATATCACAGCTGATTTCACAGGTTGTCAAGATATGGTAACCTATTCCACTGCCTTAGGGTGGCTTCCCCAAATATAGTCTCTGCATAACTTTTAATCTGTAGAAAGCCCTACACTCTTAAGAAGCTTCAACAGCAACACTGGATTTTCAGGCTGAGGGAAAGGAGATCCTCTTATATGTATGGATCATTGTTATAGGCTCTAATGAGAATAAAACGACACCCAGCTGAGCAACTTCTTTGTTCTAGGAACATAAGGACTGTATTCCAAACGGTCACATGAATAGAGCAACACGTAAGTAAGTTCTGTCATTATCTAGCTAACTCCCATCCCTACTGTTAGTCAGAAAAACATATTAGCAAGAAATAGAAATGATAACTCCTCTTTTTCAAACCAAAGATTCAGTGGCAGTACAATTCTGGATCTGTGCTGAATCAAGCATTCCCACCATTCTGTCAATCAACCACCAGGCTGACTTCTTGAAACAAGTGGTGAGCTGAAGTAAGCTTGATGGACACCAGCCAGTTTCTCTTCCTTGATGTTTTTATTTCAGCCCATGCTGTATTTGCTTAGGAATGTTCTCTTCAGATAGAAGCCTAAGACCTTGTCAGCCAAAATCTGGCCTGCTGCATGCTTAAGCAGTAAAACCCACACTGGTTTTCAGTCATTAGTATCCATATAGGGTTTTATCTGGTGATATATAGTAAATATCTGCCAAAGTTATCCTGCTGATATGAAAATTTCCAGGATATGGGCTTTCCTCCCTTTCATTATCAGATTTGCCTTCATGAAGGTAGCCATATCTGCTATCAGACTTTTTCATCTTGCTTTTTGATTACCTTGGCACAGGTTGTAAACAATACCCCCTTGTAGCTTCAGGTAAAGTTACATTTCAAAAAGCATGCCACGGCACACATAGTGTAGTTTGAAATTTCCAGGAGAGATGCTTGGTGAGGATATTGCTCAGTAGGATACTAATTCAAATATTTTTGGGTGAAATTCTGCATCCCTTGCTCTAGGACAGATGCAGCGCTCACAGAGTGCTAACTGAATTCTGAGAGACCAGGCAACTCTGCACAGTAACCAGCAGGACATACCTGTCTGCTGCTCCTTGACGCTAGCCACCAATGGCAGCAGGGTTTACAAGGAGCGATGTGAATGGGAGACAGTGCTACGCTGGCATCCCTGTGTGGAGGACAGAGTGATGGAGGATACAGCAAAGGGGCAAAATACCCCACCCCAAATGGAACCGTGCTTTGCTCCAAAATGAAACTGTCAGCCAGCAATGATGGGTCCCATCAGGCCAAAACAGGTCTCAGCCAGGGCATTTGGGGGCAGGCGAGCCATCAATGAGTCTTCCTAAGATACTCCGTACAACTAGCACCTTTATACTAAAGGTTCAGAAAGATTCCTCCCACCCTCCACTAGGGTGGTGGATAGAGTAGACTCTACAGAGACTGTGTGGATGAGAAACTGAGATTAGGATGAGCAGGAGGGTATCTCATTTGCATGAGTTCCCTGCTCCCTCCTGAGACCCAACTGGTCAGAACCATACAGTAGCTGATTTACCACTCTGTACACCCTTCTGTGCTGGACTGATCAACTTGAGAATCTGTCAGGCCAGCACAGTGCTGCTTGCATAGGGGTAAGGGACCTGTGCAGGCTTCAGGGATTGGCCTTATAATGAGCAGACACAGAATTATTTTGTTTTCCCTCAGTGCCCCGCACCTATCTTCTCTTAGTCCATCTGTCATTCTAAACAAGGGTCTCAATATTTAAGGAGTGCCCATATATGCATTAACGATTAGTGCTGGTACTTCAGTTACACGTATCTTTAGTTCTTCAGTACTGAACATTAATAGTGCAGAAAAGTACAGCTTAAAATAGTGTTACTAAAGTGTCCTGGGGCATTACTGCAGAGTACTAGAGTATTTTTTAAATAAGAATTCATGGACATATTTGCCTATGGTCTCTCTGTAGATCCTGTTCGCTACGGGAATAGCTCTATTTTTAAGCTATTCTCCTGCTAATTTTAAATTCTCAGATATATCCCTGGAATTAATTTGTGTCCCTATTTCAAACCCACAGAGCTGTGCATGATGTCTCTGACACATTCATAGTCTGTAATAGCTCATCAATGGAGGGCTTGGCCTTGCTTTCAGACTTCTGGGTGAGAATTGCCACTTTTACCTTATCAGATTGAATTCTGCACACAAGCAATAGCAAATTTAACCAGCTATGTGATATTTACTTGCACACCTGAGAGGAGAACCAAGCACTTTGGGTCAGATTTTTCCCTGGTGGCACAGTGATGGATATCAGAGACACAGCCAAGTGCTTCCTCTGTCACAGTGTTACAGGAATGCTGTTGGTTCAGGCAAGTTCAGTGTGGAGGGCGGGAGGCATTCCAGCAGAAGCAACGTGTATGCCCACCATCTGTTGTCTAGCACTCGCTGTTGATAGGAACCTGCTCACTAGCTGCCTTTGGAGTGTGGGGAGACTGGACATCCTAATCCACATTCAGTACCCTCTTGGTGATACGTTACAGTGACTAGTCTTTTAGGGCCTGATTCAACACCCTTTGAAGCAAATGGAAAAGCTCCCAGTAACTTTAATGTGCATCGGATGCAAGCAGTGGAAATGTCCCGGGGCAGATAACATTTCCACTGCTTGCATCCGATGAAGTGGGTATTCACCCACGAAAGCTTATGCTCCAGTACCTCTGTTAGTCTGTAAGGTGCCACAGGACCCTTTGTCGCTTCTACAGATCCAGACTAACACGCTACCCCTCTGATACTTTAATGTGCATGTCATTTACTGAGCATACTTCTGTGCCCTATGGGCTTGATCCTGCAAGGTAGTGAGTGGGAACTGAGAAAACTCAGCACCTCTGTAAAATGCTCAGCACCTAACAGCACTGACCCCACAGTGATCCTGCTTTGCTGCTTGAATTTGGCTGGAGTTCATAGTTCATATACCTTCTTCCCCATCTTGTGCATTGGTGCATCGGAGGACAGGAACTAACTCATAGCGTGCCAACCAGTCACAACAGATTGGTCCAAGTGACACCTATCAATAGGATCTAGGAGTGGTGAAAGACCTGGAAAGGTCACCTCAAGTTTAAAAAAAATAGACATGGGCTTTATACTTTCATTACAATATAAATAATGAGTGAGTCACATATTTTATGAGTAAATAGAGGAGATGAATGGCTATTCGTTTTTTTGGTCAGTATGCACTTAACTGTTTGTTTTCCCTGATTTTGAGGATTTGTGTTGGTGGGAACTTCGGCCGTCTTAACTCTGTATTTTGTGTGGGAATATAAACAATACGTGAGTCATGTACTTTATAAGTAAATAATGGGAGAGAAATGGTTATTCAGCTAACTGTCTTAAAGTTGATAGACTTCTTGCTTGTTTTCAATCTACCAGAGAGTG
Source organism: Macrochelys suwanniensis (assembly GCA_033296515.1). Taxonomy (NCBI): domain Eukaryota; kingdom Metazoa; phylum Chordata; order Testudines; family Chelydridae; genus Macrochelys; species Macrochelys suwanniensis. The sequence goes on from CM065780.1 coordinate 49,674,111, forward strand.
AATTGCTACACATTTAAAGTTGTAATCAGTAAGCTATGCTGTGTATCAGGTAGTGTTCAACTGGGTTACTCCATATGGGGAAACCAAGCATTTTCACACTCTTGTATGTATATCATTTTGCATATCTATGTGTATAATATTTGAAAACTGTTCAGGGAATATACAGTAGTGAAGAGCTGGAATTATTACAACCAGCTGTTGGTGGAAAATGCAGAACTGTGTTAGGTCCTGAGACTGCAGATGACACCCACATGCTTAACTTTACACACATAAGGATTCCCATTGACTTCACTGAGGCTTCTTACATGGGTAAGTATTTGGAAGACTGGGGCCTTAGGCAGTGATACTGCTATACATTGTGCATGGAGTCTCATCGACTCCAATCAGTTGTACTACTCACAGACTTAAACGTGTGTATACGTTTTTTTGTAGGATTGAGGCCTCTGTTTGTAAGTTGTTTGAGATAGGGACTGTGTCTTACTGTATGTTCTGTAAAGAGCAGCATATAGCTACTGTGCTGGATCAATTATCCAACATTTGAATACAAAGCTGTGACTGTTGGTTCTGACTGGATAGATAGGTCGTAGATATTGCTTGTATTCTCTGGATAAGTGTAACTCTTAGGCTATGTCTACACTGCAGCTACAGGTGTGATTTGCTGATCATATAGATGTACCCATGCTAGCTTTAATCCAACTAGCTGGCTAAAAGTAGCGGTGAGGATGTGATGCAGTGGGCTTCAGCGAAGGCAACACAGGCCTGCTTGGTTCCTCTGGACATGTGTTCATAGTTCTAACCTGCACGGAAGCCTGTGCCGCAGTGTTCTCACTGGTATTTTTAGCAAGTTAACTAAATTAAAGCTAGCGCAGATATGTCTACATATGCTGCAGTGTAGTTGTACCCTTAGAATCAAGTTTCCAATTCAAATGACTTCTTCATCTCTAGCCTTAGTTGCAGCTGCTGTATATCTCTTTCCTCTCATCTTTGAATTGCCAGAATTATGCAATGCTTATAATTACTGTAAAACCCTTGTCTAAGATATGGGTCAAAAAGCACAGAGCTCCAGAGGACTTACTTGGCCTCAGCCCTAATATGAGGTATGCAAGTACAGTATTCAGTGCACCACATTTTGAAAAGTCCACTACTATGTATGTGTACTAGGTGATATTCCAAAGTGTGCTTTATAGCTAAGGTTATCCATATATATGAAATTAGCCTCTAGCTCTTTGATTGTCAGAGATGGAGATGCACTTTTGTACCCCAACTACTTAAAGATCATCTCAGAGTAACTGTATTTTTGTGTTATGTAATAACCATGACTGTAATAACCTGAGCTGGAGAGATCTGATTGTACATCTATTAAATTAATGTACAAACCTGGTGAAATCCACAAAGCTTAGATGCCAGCTTTGCATCTTTTTTCTCAGATTGTGTGACATGGCGTGCTTTTTTTTCATGACTTTACCATTCAGTTTGGAAACACAGAAATAGACTGCCGACTTTGGAAAAACAAGCAGAATGTCATGAAATGGGAGAAAAAAACCCTGATAATTGTAAATTATTATAACCACATGTTTTAAAGAAACAAACTTAGAAACTTTTCTGTTATCTGATATCAGCTGAGATGTGCAAGATGAAAGATTGTTATTCTCATAGTCAATAGTTTTGAGTTATACAAGAAGCCTTGTTGAAGTCCATGGGATCACTTGTGTGAATAAGCACAACTCAAGAAGAGTGCAGGTTGGAGCTTTCTGCCCTTTATATATATTATATCATAGCCTCTGAAAAATGTTGGTGCAAGAAACAGATATAAATTTTATTATATTTAATATGTTTTTCAAGCAATATCAACAATTTTTTCATCATCTCTGCTTCTAGTGATCCACTCCATACAGCTTAGGGGCTTACATGGTGTTAGGCTCCCTCCATGGGAACTGAAGGAGGAGGCACTTAGCATTTTACAGGCTAAGGTCCTAGAATTCTTCAGCTTCTCTGAGTGGCCCTGAAACTTTCTTAGGAACATTACTGCAATTTAAAGCCAATGGGAGTTCATTGGTTGCTATGAAAAAAGGGTAACATTTTGAGTCGGAAATAGGAACAATTTCTAATTTTCCATGTGGAAGGGAGGGCCAGATGTAGTGGTGATGGATTTGCACCTACACAGATCCGCTGATGGTAGAATCTATCTGTTCAGCTGTGTGTCATAGGACCTACATTGCTGCTAACTAACAAACAGTTATTATGAAGGACCTGAGTTATATCTCTGCTGCATCTGTGAAATTCCATGTGCCCTGATAGGCAGCCCAGAGACAAACGTGAAACTCCTAGTTGTTCACACGTTTGTTACTATCAAGGAGAGTGGGTTGTCCCCTCCAGAGATGATGGAGAGTCAGATGATGGGTGGAGGAGAGATTCTCTTTCCACAGCTGGAGGCTTCTTTATGCAGTGACTGGAGCATGGGTGGCCTAGTGGTTGGAAAAAAGGGTCAAAACCAAAGACAGCGTCAGGTACCAAGCTGAAGATCAGAGCTGGAGACTGTGCCAGGTACCAAGCCAAGGGTCAAAGCTGAAGATAAAGTTCAAAGCTTCCTTCTTGTTAGAAAATCACATTCCAGAGAAATGGAGCAGGATTGAAGACAAAGAATGATATCACAGTCTCCAATTTATACCGCTTAGTTCAGGTGCATAGAAAGTTACTGGAACAAACATGGAGTCATGGGTCACATGTACCTTGCTGAGTCATTGCCTATGTGCTGTCTAAAGAGACCTTGTGCACAGCTTGCATGGTGTTGGAGCAGTGGTAAAGGCAAGTTTTAATTGTTTGAAGGCCTGCTGGGCCTTGAGACACCAGAGGTACCTAGTGTTTTTGTGGAGCAGGGCAGTGAGAGGGGCGATCTTCTCCTAGAATTTCTGGATGAACCGCTGACAGACGTTCACAAACCCCGAGAAGCGTTGTAGCTCATGAACGTTCCATGGCGCTGCCCACTCGAGGACTTCCTTTACCTTGCACGTGTCAATTTTGATACCAGCAGGAGATAGGATGAATCCTAGGAATTCTACAGAGGACTGATTAAAAGCACATTTTTCTAGTTTGACAGAGAAGTCACGTTGGTGTAGTCTCTCCAGGACAGAATGGACAGGCATGGTGTGCTGTTCAGCATTGTCCAAGAAAATAAGTATGTTGTCCAGGTATGCTGTCATGTATTGGTCCAGAATGTGCCAGAATACATCGTGAATAAAATGCTGGAACATCTCAGGTGTGTTTGTCAACCCAAAGGGCATCACAAGATACTCAAAGTGGCCATAATACGTTTGAAAGGTGGTCTTCCATTTGTTCCCATCTCTAACACGTACTAGGTTGTAAGCCCCCAGGTGATACTCACACAGTTGGCATACACCTAGGTGGTATTCACACAGTCAGTTAGCTTGGGGATTAGTAGCAACAGGTACCAGTTTGTAATGGTGACCTGATTTAGGGCCCGATAGTCAATACACAGTTGGAGGCTCCCATCCTTTCTTTTAAACAAAGAGGACTGATGCCCCAGCAGACGATGTGGATTTACTAATAAAGCCCTTGTCTAGGTTTTCCTGAAGGTAGGTGTGCAGCACGTTCAGGCTTCAGCATGGTGTATATATGCCCAAAATAAAATGCTTGCCCCTGTTTGTAGCTTGATTGGGCAGTCATGGTCCCTGTGTGGAAGCAGGGTCTTGGCTTTGTTTTTTGCGAATACATCTTTATAATCACAGTATTTGAATGGAAGTTGAGGATTGGAGTCAGTGGGTAGCTCTCCTGGGCCTTCTACCCTGGTGTGAGACCGTTGGGGAACTACTGTGTGCTGCCCAATTCCTGGGGTCAAGCACTGCTGCTGGCAGAATTCTGAAGGGAATTCAACTTTTAGTTCATGCCAGTGGATAAGGGGATTGTGGAGAGCCAGCCACGAGATACCCAGTATCAAAGTGAAGTGTGAGGGATGGATGGCGCTAAACTGTAGGGTCTCTCGATACCCCTTGATCATAACTTCTAGTGGAACAGTTTCTGTAGCCACTGGCCCACATGATAAGAGGGACCTGTCAATCATCTCTTCCAGATCTGGAACACGCTTGGGCCACAGGGGAATCTACAGTGCCTGGGCTGCCTCTGCATTAATAAAATTGTCTGCCATGAATGAGTCATTGAGGGCCTGCTGTGGAAGGAGTGTTTGTGAATGCCACAGGAATCGCAACATGACTGGGACTTATAAGCGTGGTGTGGTTAACAGTAGCCAGCGCGTGTCCCTGCTGTCAGGACTTCAGTTGGGATTTCAAGGGGATACTCTGTCAGGATGCCCGAACTAGCCCCCTTCACCAAGCCTGGGCTCGCTTGTTTCCCAGATTCCTTCTGGACTGGGTTCCTCAGGAGGCAATTGGAGATAGCATGGCCCTGCTCACCACAGTAGTAGCACAAGTTAAGGCATTGCCAGTGTGTTCGCTCTTCAAGAATGAGTTGCTGGTGGGTTAGGTCTACCTGTATTGACTCAACTGGTAGGGTAGAGTCCTATAGTGGGGGGTATGGTTGTGGCACCCCTCTTTCTTCCCATTGATACAGGTAATGAGCTTTTTAAAGGTGTCTAGGCCCACTGGGATCTCAACTCCAGCTAGTTTGTCCTCACCCTCATCCTGCAAAGTCCATCAAAACTTATATAACTGGGCCACCTCATTCCATTCTGTGTCTGATACGAGACAGCGGAAGTGAGCTACATAGGCAGTGGCTGGGCCCAACCGCTGTTGGAATTTCCACAAGGGGGCCACAGTGGAGTGGGCACAGTTAGGGTAATCGAAGATGGTCGATATTGCCCACTGGAAGGCACCCCAATTAGACAAAACTAGAATGCTGACTTCCAGCAGAGGAGAGGCCCAGTCCAACACCTCCCCTGTCAGCAGGCTGACTTCCAGGCCTACTTTGGTATGGTTGGAAGTGTACACCTGTGGTCAAAGTAAGAACAAGAGGCGGCACTGATTTGGAGGGTCAAAGTGCTCGGGCAGAGGGACATTGGGGAAGAGTGCAGCCGGACGAGCACAGTGTTTTCTGTGTGGAGTTGAGGGAATTGATCCTGCAATGTGTGATTCTCAGTGGCTAGCTGCACATTCTGCACCTGGAGGGCTCAGTTGTTTTGCCTGGAGGTGGATCACTTGCTTGTGCAGTACAGATGACCCGTCTAGTACAGGGAGCTCTGCTGGGTTCATCCTTGGCTGGGCCCACTTGGAGAGGTTAATAATAGTCTGAGCAAGCTGCAGTGACCAGGACGTGGGTGGTCAGGCCTACTGGTAGGAGCTGGAGTCATGCTTAGTGGTCTGAGTCAAGGGTCAAAACTGAAGACAGCATCAGGTACCAAGCCAAAGGTCAGAGTGGGAGACAGACAGGTGCCAGGCCAGGGGTGAGAGCCGGAGACAGCATCAGAGGTAAGGCGGAGGAGCAGGGGCCTGGAGTAGGGCAGGACAGCAAGAACTGGGAGTAGCAGTAGCGTAGCCGGGGGGGAGCAGCCGCTCCCCCACTGAGCAGAAGCGGCACCTTTTTTGTGCTCTGATGCCTTTTGCTCCTGCGCTGCAGCCGGAGCGGAACATTTTTTTTTGCTCCCGGCCCCTTTTTTTGCTCCCAACACTTTTTGCTCCCAGCACCTTTTTTTAGCTCCGCTCCCCCTGTGCTCTAAACCTGGCTACACCACTGGGGAGTAGACAGGAATCTGGGATAGGAGGACAGGAACCAGGAGCGGGGAGGGGGGGGAGAGGAAGGAGGGAAGCAGGAATCAGGAGCAGGCAAGAATGCAGGGCTCAGGAGTCAGGAATCAGGAGAGGTCTGCAGAATCAGCCAGGGATTTCTCAGTTGCTCAGAAAACTTCCTGTTGTTACTTTGTGGTTTACGTAGAATCCATCAGCCAATTCGGGGGCTGGATGTTCCCCCCAATTGGGAGCTTTGGGGGCAAGGCCCTCTGTGAGCTGACCCTTCCCTGGTTACTCAGGTGAGCTGCTGGGAGACATTTGAGGCCTGGGCACTGCCAGTGGACTTGTGGGCCTGAGTTTGAGGCCTGTGGTCCCTCACACTTTATATACCCTCTTGAGAGCAAAGCAGCAGCATACTTTAGTGGAAATGATCTCCCTGCTTTTGGAATCCTGGTTTCAAGATTTCTGGTCACCCTCTATGCAGCGTTCAAGGAAAAGAAATTTCAGTTGATTCCTTTAATGAATTGGCAAGGGCATACAAGCTTCAACTGATTTAAAAAGGCTATAATAGAAAAGGCAGAGAGATTAGTCACACTGTTCCTGCAAGTAGAATTCTCCTCCTGCCGTGATATCAAGAATCCCATCACAGCCCTTCACTCTGTACTCTGCACGTTAGTGTCCTTGCGATAACAAACAGTGACTGTTAATGATGGGCCTTCTGCCACCGGGTTCAGCCCTAGCCGCACATTTAATTCTTTAGGGCTTTGAGTCTTCCTTTAACCTGTTTATATAACTCCCATCACTGATATTAGAGAAGCGACAAAGGGTCCTGTGGCACCTTATAGACTAACAGAGGTATTGAAGCATAAGCTTTCGTGGGTGAATACCCACTTCATCGGATGGGTATTCACCCACGAAAGCTTATGCTTCAATACCTCTGTTAGTCTATAAGGTGCCACAGGATCCTTTGTCGCTTCTACAGATCCAGACTAACACGGCTACCCCTCTGATATTTGATATTAGAGAGACAAGGTGGGCGAGGTAATATCTTTCATTGTACTAACTTCTGTCGGTGAGAGAAGCAAGCTTCTCTCTCACCGACAGAAGTTGGCCCAATAAAAGATATTACCACCCCCCTTGTCTCTCGAATATCCTGGGACTGACATGGCTATAACTACACTGCATACAATAGTGATATTGTGAGTTATGTGCCTGTATCAAGGGCATAACAGACCCTTTTGTTTCTAATTGTGTCTTGTGCTCTGCTTTTAGGTGATACTCTAACAATCTAGCACAAAGTTTGCCAATAAGCCTGCTATGCAGAAGCTGCATGTTGATGAAGGAAAACACACACTGTACAGTACAAATTCTGAGTTCTTGAGGGAGCATGATAAGTAATGGGAGTTGTTGGCAGCCAATTTCACCTCAAGGTTAGGAAGGTGAAACTTTGCCGTGAGGGGTGCTGTCTTTACCCACTTGGAGTGTGTGGCCTAGCAGAGCAAACCTCTTTCCTGTGGGTGAATAAACAAATCAGTTGTGACCCCTGTCTTGTGGGGGTTGGGGAGAGGCTCATTTTTCTTGAAGAAACCATTGCTGCTGCTGCCTGACTATTCATAGAGGCACTTTAACATTCTTTATGTGTACAGCATGTCCTCTGATAAATCTGATAAACAGTAATGTGACTACTTCCTGTATGAGGTCCTGAGTTTTTTCCTAAGGCTTTTTTTTCTCTTATTGAGGGTCAGATCATTGCTTGTAACTTAGAGCGTGTCAATTTAGGGCATGTTATTAAGTGGTGGAAGAGCTGCCAGTGCAATTGCCCTATGGGAAAGAAAGGCATTACTCAGAGTCCACCAGAGGAGGTGCCATACATTTTTCATCGTAACATGTGCCATCTCCAGGGTCATGTAAGCTCCTGTTCTTTAGCAAAGGTAGACTGAGATATATGTATTAGACTTTGTAAAAAGTTATTTTGAATGGGATAATTAATAATAATAAAAAAGTCAGATTGCTTCACAGCCAGTTGCAGTCTGTACATATCTGGCCTGATTCCCCGCTGCCCTGTACCTTTGTGTAGCCATTTACAGCTGTGCAAAGTGGGTGACATCCTGATCTGCTAACATTTTCACCCCCGTTACAGGGGTTTAATTGATAGCACACGGTCAAATGCAAATTTTTATTTGTATTTGTGTCAAGGTTACAACAGGTCATTTGCCAGAAAGGGCCTGACTGTTAGCACAGTGGCCAAAGTAAATGTCACCCCCAATTTGTGAGTTCTGTACAGGATGTGCATATTCAAATTGGTTAATTGCACATGAACAGGACTAAATAAGAGATCCCACAGCAGTGTGTGCTCAGTTGCTGGCAGGGAAGGAAGAGAGAGTTATCATTGTTGTTGTCGTTTTTGGGGGAGGCCCATGAATACTGAAGCAATGGGTGCCAATGTAAGAACTGATCTAGATAAAGTGTGTGCAAAAAAATATTTTCAGGCCTGTGAGATAAAAAAAATGGAGTGAGAGAGAGCAAATGAGGGTCCTATGTTAATTCAATAAACAGAATTGTCTCCTTTTTCATAGGTAAGTATAAAGTGAAAATATTCTCCAAAAATAATTAACACGGGGCAGAATAAAATGGCTCCCAGCACCCCATTTAATCCAGGTTAGTTTGCAGTGAGCAGCAAGCAATGGATGTGGTTTCAATGAGTGGAGATGGTCCAGAGAAAGACAGGGAAATGTTTACCTAACTGCAGTAAAAACATGACTGTGCAGATCTACAGGACAAACTCCACAATCTTCCCTCCCAGCCTCATCCCCCTACTTGTAGTGGCTGGGAAGCAGTTCTACTGCGTCTGTGGGTATGTTTACATTTCCAGCTCAAGGAGACATACCTGTGTAGAGTATGTAATAGAACATAGCCATGGCAGTGTGAAAGGCTAGCCACCCCTGAGAGTACCTGTCCCAGGGCCGTAACGAGGGCGAGGCGAGTGAGGCACTCGTCTTGGGGCACACTGCTGGCAGGGGCGTAAAAGCCTGCTGCCAGGGGCGCGCCCGTCCTCCCCCGCCGCCGAAGCCGCCCCCGCTTACCTGCAGGAGGTCCGTCCATGTGTGTGGAGAAGGCCCCCTCTGCCGAATTGCCACCAAAGCTGCAGCACCGGTGGACCTCCCGCAGGTAAGCGGAAGCGGCTTCGGAGGAGGGTATTATTAGCAGCACCGGTGGCAGGGCGGAAGTGCTGCTAATAATACCCTCCGCCGGCTTCGGCAGAGGGTATTATTAGCAGCACTTCCGCCCTGCCACCGAAGCCGCTTCCGCTTACCTGTGGGAGGTCCGCTGGTGCCACAGCTTTGGCAGCAATTCGGCGGAGGGGGCCTTCTTCACACACACCGGCGGACCTCCTACAGGTAAGCGGAAGCGGCTTCGGCGGCTGCTAAAAATACCTGCCGCCGAAGCCGCTTCCACTTGCCTGCGGGAGGTCCGCCAGTGCTGCGGCTTTGGCAGCAATTCGGCAGAGGGTAAGCCCCTAGGAATTTCTGCGCCCCTGCCTCGGGTGCAGAAATTCCTAGTTACGGCTCTGACCTGTCTGTCTGAGACCCTCGGCACATACTTGGGGTGGCTAGCCTCTCCCATTGCTTGTGGCTACACTCTATTTTTAGCAATGCTAGCTAGATCAGAGTTAGCACAGGTTTCTCCTTGAGTTGGGAATTACACCCCCAGCTTGAAGTGTAGACATACCGACCTGAGCAGAGAACATGTTTTTTCCCTCCCACTGTCTGCAGCACGCAGTCCATTTATTCAGGCTGTGCACTGGAGAGACATGGAAGTAAGAGACTTAGGGCAGGTGTACACTTAAAATACTGCAGTGGTGCAGCTCCACCATTGCAGCTGTGCTGCTGTAGCACTTCAGTTAAGATTCAAGAGCTTCTCCTGTCAGAGCAGTTAATCCATCTCCACAAGAAGCGGTAACTATGTTCATGGGAGAGTAGGGTGACCAGGTGTCCGGTTTTTGACTAGAACACCCGGTCAAAAAGGAACCCTGGCGGCTCTGGTCAGCACTGCCGACCGGGCCATTAAAAGTCTGGTCAGCGGTGCTGCGGAGCTAAGGCAGGCTAGTCCCTACCTGTCCTGGCTTCATGCTATGCCTGGGAAGTGGCCAGCAGGTCGGGCTCCTAGGCGGGGGGATGGGGAACATGGGGCTCTGAGCGCTGCCCCCATCCCAAGCACTGGCTCCGCACTCCCATTGGCCGGGAACCACGGCCAATGGGAGCTGTGGGGGTGGTGCCTGCGGGTGAGAGCAGCACGCAGAGCCACGTGCTGCACCTCTTCCTAAGTGCCAGACCTGCTGCTGGCCACTTCCAGGGCACAGCGCGGAGTCAGGACAGGCAGGAAGCCTGCTTTAGCGCCCCTGCTGCGTCGCTGACTGAGAGCTGCCAGAGGTAAGCCTGTGCCCCAACCCCCTGCCCCACCCCTGAGCCCCCCCAAACCCGGAGCCCCCTTCTGCACCCCAAACCCCTCATCCCACATGCCCAGCCCAGAGCTCATACCCCTTCTCACACCCCAACCCCCTGCCCCAGCCCAGACCCCTCTCACACCCTGAACCCCTCGTCCCCAGCCCCACCCCAGAGCCTGCACCCCCAGCTGGAGCCCTCCCTCCCTGCACTCCAATCCCCTGCCCCAGCCCAGAGCCCCCTCATTTCTGGCCCCACCCTGAAGCCCACACCCCCAGTTAGAGCTCTCACTCCTTCCCACACCCCAGCCTAGTGAAAGTCAGTATGGGTGGTGGAGAGCAAGCCACCGAGGGAGGGGGAATGTAGTGAGTGGGGGGCAGGGCCTCAGGGAAGGGGCGGGGCAGGGGGCATGGCCTCGGAAAAGAGGCAGGGCTAGGATATTCGGTTTTGTGTAATTTGAAAGTTGGCAACCCTAGGGAGAAGCACTCCCGTTGACATAGTACTGTCTATACTGGGAGTTAGTTGGTATAACAATGTTGCTCAGGGGTGTGGATTTTTCTCACCCCTGAGAAACATAATTATACCAAGGTAAGTTTATTGTAGAGACCTGGCCTAGCACTGGTTGCTAGTAGGCACCATCCTGTGTAACTTTCCCCGTTCTACCTCTGCCAGTGCACTTCTGCCCTTGGAGACAACTCTCCAGCTATTTCACTCCTCTGAGTCTTTGAGTAGAAAAGGCAATTTGGGCTCAATTGTCCTAAACTGTGTGGTGGTTTTGTACAGTAACATGCACTGTAACATGGTGATCGACACTCAAGTGCCCCCTCATGGCCCGAGGCAGGTAGGCACCCTACCCCAGTTTCCCTCCTTGGACTCCTCAAAAACTCCGCACCACAGTCCAAAAGGTAATTAAAACACTCCCTTCTGGGGGTTCACTTTATTCAGGCCTCTGGGCACACAATGGCCATCCAGGCCCTAACCCCAGTGCAGTGTGTCTGTCTTCCCCTTTAGTAGGGAGTCCCCAGCCTTCCATCCCAGAGCTGGGACCCTTTCCTTCACTAGTGCCACTCAGGCTAGCAACAGTCTGTCAGAAACAACTTGATATCTCTCCCTTGGTAGTCCAAAATAAGCACAAAGTCTTTTTAAACTGGGCCCAGTCTTCCCATCTCTCCCTGGGTGGAGCTCAGCCTTCTTCAGCCCTCTGATGCTGGCTTCCAGGCCCAAACCCTTCTCCCAGTCAGGGTCTCTACCAGGAGGCTCCTGCTCACTACAGCTCCTCTCTACCACAACTAACTCCTTATTGCAGCTTCCTGCTGCTCTTATAATGGGAATCACCTGATGTCTCTCACTTGGGGCTCATTCAGTAATCATGTTGGCTAAACCCAGGCCCTCCTGCCCTTAAGGGGCAAGCTACCCTGTTACATGCACCACCAGGGATTAGGTCCCATTTTCACTTGGGACCTGTTCAGGACTGGAACCCAGGCCTCAAAGTGCAAAGAGATGATGCAGCAAGGCATTTCATCACTCAGTAATATTAATTTAAATGTAGAAAAGCTCATATTCAGCACTATTCTAATATCTTGACAGATGTGGCCTGTTTCTTTTCTCACTTATACCAGGGGTGGCTTTAATGAAATCAGTGGAGTTACATGAGTATAAAACTGATGTAAATGTGATCAGAATCAGGGCCTTATTCTAGTATCAATGATCACATTGGGCCAAATCCAGCCCCCTCCTTTCTGGCCACAGATAAGCCCCTGGCAGCAAAGCAGTGTGTTTCCACTTCATGTGGATGAGGGTGGGAAAAGGATGGTGGCACTGGCTGGATATGTGCACTGTGCAGAGGCAGTATGGAGCCCAGAACTGTGTGGCAGGTGCAGTGAGGGTGGAGTATCTGTTGCTACACACATCCTGGCATCTTCTCCCTCCCTCACAGAAGACCTTGTGAGGAGAAAAAAGGGCTATCTTCACCACTGGGCTGGATTAGGAGTAGCTGTGGAGCTGCCCCATAAGTTTACGGGGAGGAAGATGCCACCTCTGCGATCCCTGCATGCATCTGTCCAGTGCCTGGCCCAGTTATGGAGGCTGAGCCCAGGATTTGTCCTTTGTGACAAGTTGTACTCTTTATTTTTTCTCTATCATCAAACCGTAAAAGACAAGGCTTGTGAACTTTTTTCCCTTTCCCACTGGCTTCCTGCTCTGCCAGCACACGTGCGCTGCATTCTCTGCTGCTCCTGGCAGAACGTTATGTTACTACTACAGGAGATCAAATGCAAACCCTCTGACATGATCATTATTTATCATTTAATCTCATTACGTTCAATGTTTGTCATCCAGTGAAGGGCCCTGAAAATCATATTTGCACATATTAAAGGTCTCTACTAATTTGGAAGAGACTTTGAGCTGAGCATATCTGTTTCCATTTAGGAAAGTGACACCACTCTGTTTGACTCTTCTTAAATAGGCTCCCACTGGGCCACTGCCAAACAAGCCCCAGGCAAAACTCTGGCAGCCAAAATAAAGGGGTGGAGTGGGAGAAAGCTAAGTTGGGAAAGTATCCTGACAACTAGAAGACAGCAACAGTACATTCCAAGAGCAGTCTTTTCTTTCTCAGTACCAAGTGCTTATAAACAAAACTCACAAGAACAACAACACATACACAGAGAGGAAATCAGCTTTCCACCTCCTCCGTTAATTGACCACAAGAAATGCATTTTGTTATGAAATTCAGGATGGTATCTGCACATCTTGGACTACACAGCCCTGTTTATGTACAAATTATCACATGTTGTTGTCCTTTTTTATATAGCAAAAGGGGTTTCAGGCAGCAGAGAAGAAATACCGTGAAAATTGCACAACTTGCACTGTTGTTTGTCCCTTTACTTGGGACCCTGTGAAAACAGCATCTGCTGATGGTCATGAGAGGAGAAAAAACAAATCTAGATTTCTGTCTTCTTGGGTTCATTTTGTAACACGGTCTCTTCAAAACAACCCTCTGCAATTACATAAGAACCTGGCTGCAGCAAATGTGCAGCTTTAGGACCTATGGCAATGTGGCAGTCATTATAGTAACTGCTCCCAATAATCATCCCCACTGCTCAAATATCAGGTGCAAAATGCAGTTTAAGAGCAGACATCCTGAATACAAAGGGCTGCACCTGTGATTTTGTTTTCAGCATTGAATCTTTCTCTGTTTAGTACCCCATTGTTGTTTACCAGGTGAGGAATCTATTATGTAAGGGACATGATTACCATGTGCTTGTGAGTTATTTGTAAATCGGAACTTTGCAGTTAATCCCTCAACACTCACAGTAACATTCTCCCTGATACAGTCTTGTGAGGTTAACTGCAAAGTTGCCATTTTTTTCAAATGTGAAATTCTAGTGGGGTCCTTCAGCTGTTTTTTCTGTGTACGATTGCTCAGACTTCCATAAGCTGCTGAAATGGGGTGCAGTGGAGAACAGGTGAGGTGCTCGCACCTCAGTTAGCTGAGACACACTACATAATCTCCTCTGGAAAAAAAACAAAGGGTCGTGAAAAATAGCAGAATCATTTCCAGTCTGGATGATCTTGCCCTCTGGAAACTAGACAGGGTTTTACTTAATTCATATAAAATACATATATTGATCAGATATATTTAGCTCAACAGATGTTTATTGAATACAATCAAGTAGAGGAAAAGATATAAACTGTGATCTAACTCTTTGAAGGCCATCGTCCACTTAGCCCATGTGATGAAAGAGGTCAGAGAGGACCACACTCATTTCTTTTGGTCTACAAATATATGAACCTATTAATCTTTTACGTGCACAAAATTTGTGCGATGTACAATTTCTCTTGCCTGTGAATGTAGTTTAACTGAAGTAGATTAACGTGTAGTCTAACACAAGTGTATTCTTCTGGTTTTGCAGGTGGAAATTCTAAGATTTGTGTATTTACAGGTGTGAGGTATTTAAAGTGTGAAGGTGTGCCTGCAGATGTTTGCATGTGCTGAGAGGTGGCACAAGGATACGCATGAACAATTTTGCACATACACACATGGAGGCCTGGCAGAAAATGTACTGCTAAGTATTAATTGCATCAGGATTAAGTGCCAGACTCTGTACTCAGTTACACTGCTGCAAATTCAGAGTTCTTAATTGAGAGCAATGGAGTTACTCTGCATTTACACCTGCGTAAATGAGAACAGTTATGCCTGCAATCTGTAGAATATATTTTATAAAGCATATGACTTATCCATACAAGATTCCTATAAAATAAACTATAAATAAATGAAAAAACTGGTTCAGTGTGGCTATTAAAGATATGTACGTATTTCCATTCTGTACATATTTCCTTCTGAAGGGTGGACTCTCATAACCTTGCCCCCTATGAACAGAATAGATACATATGCTCTTACTGTCTAGAAAATGGGCTGGATTCATACAATCTTTCTGGATCCATTTGGTCTTCCTCTCTCCGGCTACCACTTTGAACTGACTAACATGGCTACCACTGTCACGATGGCTAGAGAAAGGCACTCGTCTTCTAGCAAATGGGCTGGGTATGCACATGACTGTTCTGTCTAGAAGATGAGCTGGGTACATGTGACCTTACTCTTCAGAAACTGAGGTAAGTATGTATGTTCTCTATTTGAAAAATAAGCTGCCTATAGACAATAGTGATTCTTAAAATAAGTTGTGACTTGGAACCAAATTCTGTTTTACAAACCCAGAGAGCTGGAATACATCTATAGTAAGTATGTATCACAGTCTCAGTAGTAATCTTAGTTAGGAGGTGAAAAATATTAGTATTGCAAAAATACCCAGAGAGAAGGTTGTGAGTAATAAGATTTTGCATTTTTGACACAGTTGTCTTGTAACATCATCATTGTTGGTTGGAAGGAGTTGAACTTGGTGCACTCCAAAATTAGCCTCACAGGGGAGCACTCTAATACCAAAGCTTTAGCTGTTCTTATTGCCACCTTAACTTTCTGAAAATTGACAGTTTACCAAAATACAGTAGCTCTAAACCTAGGAGCAAAAATTACTTGTTTTTCATCCGATCCGTGACAGCGAGGGCTATATTTTCAAAACTGGAAGCTCAAGGTCCATACACAAAAATGGCTGAGCAACTGTGTGCCTACATTTGCAGCCATAGTTGCACGTGGAAATTGTTTACAATCACAAATGGATAGTTAGGGCTCTAAATAACCATTTGTATGTGCAAATTCTCAGTTTTACATGTAATGGTGGCAAATTTAGACATGCAATTGCATGCAGACCATGGGCCTCTTCCTCCACCACCCCCTCCCGAGTACACTTTGCCCTCGCTCCACCTCTTCCTGCCCCTGCTCTTTCCCCTCCCCCCAGTGCCTCCCACCCACCGCCGAACAACTGATTGGTGGGTGGCTGGTGGGTGCTGAGCATCCATTATTTTTTTCCTGCGGCTGCTCCAGCCCCAGAGCACCCACAGAATCGGCACCTATGGACCCTAGCTACCGCTTCTTGGGGAGAACCCCTCCCATTGGTGTAGGTAGTGTTTACACTGAAGTGCTTCAGTGCCACAGCTGCAGCCTCTGTAGAGTTTTAAGTTTAGACAGCCTGAGTCTTCCCATTTTACTTTCAAACGTTTCTTCATAAAGGGTATTGCATTTTTTTCCTTTCACAAGCAATGGTATAAGGATTGGTTTAAAAAAGTTACGTACATTTTTGCATTGTAAATAAACATGTGAGTTTTTGGGACTCCATGGAGTGACAGTGTGGCTATTAAAGTGAGAGGATTGCAGATCTAAAGGAGGTTCTTTTTCTATCCAGCCTGCATTCTTGACCTCTGCACCTTGTAGAAGCAGAATACTGCAAAAACACATGCACAGTTTTATGAGATCTTAGGTCAGTGATTGTTGGCTACATTTACATGGCAAAGGTGCACCTTCTTTCAAGCCTCCTCATGGAAGTATGCCAAGCACTTTACACATGCTTTGACTTTGCCTCTTCTCCTGTGTGTTTGTTGGCATGTTTCGGAAATTCTCTGCAGGGTCAGAGAGCAAAACTGTTGTGTCATTGATTCATGAACTCCACAGCAATGAAATACAGAGAAGCTAGCCTTGTGAACGCAGAGCCATGGTCAGATGGCAATTCTTTCTTTAATCCTTATGTGATGTAAGTTTCCACTGGAAGCTGAAATATTTGCTTTGTGGACTTTCCAATAGTACTGTTCAAGGAATTCATGTTTACATTAAATGATAAGAAAGGAGAAAGTGAGTGTAAGGTCTTTTACCACGTGGCCTGCTTAAGAAGTCTGCTGCTCTTGGGGACTGTGTTTTGATCCCTGGGGTTATTATGACTAGCAACAAATATCCTGGTTTCATAATAGAAAAGCAGAAGGACCTCAGAGTCACTTCTCAAAAGTACTGGAAATGGGGTGGAGCTGACGGGAGGCTGCTGACATGTTACTGTGGCTCTTTGGCAATGCACATTGGTAAATTCTGGCTCCTTCTCAGGTGCAGGTTGGCCACCCCGATGTATAGGTATGAGTTGCATAGCTTCTGGTGTGCTATTAGGCTTTAGCAAGGGGTTTTCTTGATAAGAAGGAATATCTTTAGAAACACTTCTTAATCAGACTTCTCCTAAAATACCACCTCCTTTATCTTTTAAATGGCTACTTCTGATTTCCCTTCAGAAAGGCAGTCCTTAGGCACAAGCCATAGGAGCAACTGCCAGGAGTCCTATGCTTTTGCACAGGTGTGGGGAAACCATTGATCCAGCTCTAACCTGGTAATTCATAAGCTAACCTGATCTACCCCTGTAGCAGCAGAACTGCAGACAGAGAGGAAGTTCATGGCCCAGTTCCCCCTTCTGAGAGCTTAGAACCCTGCTCATGTTTGAGGCTTTGAACAGTTGTAACACCTCCCTGGACCTTAGGCAGAAGGCCCATTCTAGCGGTTCAAGTATAAATGGCCAGTCATACCTCAGATGCCATGGTAATGAGTGTGGTATAAATGCTTCAAGAGAGAGATGGCTTTGATTCCAAAGTCAGGCATAACAGGGGCATGCATGGTGCAAGCTTTCACATATACCTCTGCAAAGGCATTACCTTAGCTCACAGACACTTTCATATCCTTATGGTTGTGAAATTATTCTCCCCATTCCCACCCTTGTCAGAAGAGAAGAAGAAAAGATGTAAAATTAATAATAAAATAATAATTAATAATAATAATAATAATAGAGTCCTCCTATAATCCAGAGTTGAGATACAAATGTGGTGCTTCTTGAACAGGCCAGTGTTCTGAAAGATGCGTGCATCATGCACCTTTCCGGGCCAGCCTGCGTTAATGTCAATGAAATGCCCATGGTGATCCACAAGCACCTGGAGAACCATGGGGAAATACCCCTTTCGGTTAACATACTCGGAGGGTAGGTGGTCTGGTGCCAGAATTGGAATATGTGTCCCATCTATCGCCCCTTCGCAGTTAGGGAAACCCATTTGTTCAAAGCCTGCCACAATGTCATGCACGTTATCCGGAGTCACAGTTCTCCTCAACAGGATGCAATTAATGGCCCTGCAAACTTGCATGAGCACGATTCCAACAGTTGACTTTCCCACTTTAAGCTGGTTAGCTGTCTGGAGTTGCCAGCTTCCAGATTGCAATAGCCACCCGCTTCTCCACCGTCAGGGCAGCTCTCAATCTCGTGTCCTTGTGCCGCAGGGTGGGGACGAGCTCAGCACACAGTCCCATGAAAATAGCTTTTCTCATCCGAAAGTTCTGCAGCCACTGCTTGTCATCCCAGACTTGCAGAACGATGTGATCCCACCACACAGTGCTTGTTTCCCGAGCCCAAAAGTGGCGTTCCACGGTGGAGAGACAAGCAATTTCGTGTCGTACGCGTTACGCGACTCAATATCCTCGTCGGACTCCTCACTGTCACTTTGGATCTTAAGAAGTAGCTCGAATGCTAAAAGAGACGTGCTGACGAGACTCGTCAGCATGCTCCTCAGCAGTTCGGGCTCCATTCCCACAGACTGAAAGGGAAGACAGAGCGCGCCACACAGAAACCGTTGAAAGATGGCGCCAAATGTGGACGGAAAGACAAGGATTGCTGGGATGTGAAGCGATGCATCACGGGGCGTTGGGACAGGATCCAGAATGCCCCGCATCCCACACCCCATTCCCACAAGCCACAGCGCCAGAATGGGATGAGGTGCTCTGTGGGATAGCTGCCCATAATGCACTGCTCCCAATGCCACTGCAAGTGCCGCAAATAGCCAGTGCACTTGCAGCTGTCAGTGTGGACACACTGCAGTGCTTTCCCTACTGCGCTCTCCAAAGGCTGGTTTAACTCAAAGCGTTCTACATCTGCAAGCGTAGCCACAGCCAAAGCCAGTAATAGTTATGTGCCCGCTAGCTCTAGTCTAGGTCATGGCATGCTGTGTTTGAGGGGAAAGAGCAGAGTGCTCCCCCTAATGGTCAGTTGTTGGCATGGCACTATGGTGTAAAACGTCAGAATTATTACCTCAGAATTCTGAGGAAGAGGTAATAAATCAATTAAGAGAATAAAACAGTATTTGTAGTACCTTTTTTTTTTTACCTTTGTGATACTTTCCAAGGCTTAGGGTTCTCTTGGGACAATCCCATTCCAGGA
The DNA here is from genome assembly GCA_033296515.1 of Macrochelys suwanniensis. Lineage (NCBI taxonomy): Eukaryota > Metazoa > Chordata > Testudines > Chelydridae > Macrochelys > Macrochelys suwanniensis. The sequence continues at coordinate 49,692,870 of CM065780.1, forward strand.
TGCTCAGCTCTTCACAAGGAAACGAAAATTCTCCCTTTGTTCCCTTTGCCCACCACTTGCTCTGGGATGAGTTGCATTACAGTGTTGGAAGCCTTGGAAACTTCTGATTCTAGTAAAGATAAATTGGATTTGGGGAAACTGCACTGCAGCAGTTAGAGAATAAGAGATCTTATTTAGGTGTTAGTTGAAATCTCACTTATTGCCCTGGTGTTATATTCTTCCTCCTCTAACATAATTTTTTACAAGTTTAAGCATCAAATAAAAAGACAATCTCTTTTATTATCTTACTTGGAGTTCCCCTTTAAGAGCTGCAGAGCATATGAACAGCACTGCTGCCTTTTAGTTATGGTGCCTGAATAACAACAATAATAATACAGCACTTTTCATCAGTAGATTACGAAGCACTGTACAAAGGAAGTATTTTACAGATGGGAAAGTGAGACGCTGAGTGTTATGTTTAGAGCATACACAGGAGAAACTGTATCAAAACAGAAAATATCCTTGCTGGAAGGTTGCAACAGAACACTACGTTATTTCTTAGAATTCAGAATGATAGCACACAGGAACCCAGAAGGAGAGAGAGACAAAGCAGGCTGCTCCCTAAAACAGAGCGGTAGAGCTCACCCCACCGGCTGTCTGTCTGCTGACTCTGTCTTAATTGCATGCTTCCCTATAGATACCCCCTAGTCTGCAAGCAGGTGCAGGAAAGCCCCCAACTCTTTAAGTGACAGCTTTCAATTCCAACACAGTCCTCAATGAACTACCCAGAGAGGTGAAGCGACTTGCCCTAGGCCACGCAACAGGACAGTGGCAGAGCCAGGAATAGAACCCAGCTTTCGTGACTCCCAGTCTGGTGTTCTATCTGCTAGTACACACTTCCTCCAAAATTGGGTCCATCTATTGGGAATGTATCTGTAGCAAAAGAAAACAAAGGGCCAGAGGTATTTAGGCACCTAAAGATGCAGTCAGACACCTAGTGAGATTTTCAAAAGCACCCTTAAAAATCTGGTCCCCAAACAATAGCACCTCCGCAACCACCTTCACTGTTACCAACATATTTTATTTTTGTTTCCATAAGGATTCATTTCCATTGTGGTAAAGCAGTTACACTAGCAGAGACTGACATGCTGAAGAACAAAGAAGGGTTGCCTCACAATTCTTAACTCCTACATTTCCCCCTTCCTTAGCTTTTCTACTCAGATAAATTCAGATTTGATGTAGAAAATGCTACAGCTAGGAAGGGATGAAGCTGTTGAGATATAACCTGACAGAGCGCGCACACACACACAAAGTGAGTCCTTGGCGGAGTATGAATGGATAAAATTAGAAAAAGGGAATTTTGTTGTGTTTTGTTTTGTTGTTTTACAAGCAACTGGAATTGTATCAAGTAACTTGGTAATTTTTATTGCTCTCCTTACTGGCTAGTAGCATTATAAAGTGCTCTGCAACAAGAAGTCTGGGTCATTTGTTATCAAAGTGGTACTTTTAGGAATACCTCACTGTCTCCAGGACTCCAGAATTCTGCCCAGCAACCAGGCCACACTCCATCTGCTGTCTCACATAATGAGCTAACCCAGGATTTCTGGCACAAGCCAACTTTCATTCTTCTATTCACTCGGATTACCCTTTCAGCTTCCTATTGTTCTTTGCTAATGGCCTTACAATGGGCCTGCCTGTTGCCTTTACAACCACACTGAGGCCAAATGGGGAAAACCTTAATCTCTGCTTCAAATTAAAGGGACTCCTCTCTGAATTAATAATGCAGGAGTTAGGCTGGCAGGAATGCACTGACTGATATAAGAAGATGTATAGCACTCTCCAGCCATCAGCTGCTGTGATTAGCTGGGGCTTCAAATGTCATGTCACAATATTTCATTCGGATCCTCCCTTCTCCCCCTTCCCCTCAGTCTGCAGGGTTGCCACATGGCCCATCTTGTGCTGTCTTTTCAAGTCTTGTGCCAGTCATGCGGCAAAGATGCCCCAGATACTGTGACAGATGGGACTAGGTTAGTATAAGGCTAGACAGAGGCCTGGGGGCACTCACTGATACCTCCATTCACTATAGATTGCCATACAGAAAAGCAAGAGAGAGGGAGAGACCATCTTAAGGCTCTGTTTGGACCTGACTACTTGTGAAACATAGGAGAACCCACCTGTCTGTGCACTTTAACTGTTCTTGTGCCAGATACTCTAACTACAGACAAAGAAATAAATCAATTTTAAATGTACTTGTTTTATTTGCTCATGTAACGTTTAGATACGGCTAACTGAAGTTAAAAAGGAACATGTTTTATGACATGGAAAAAATACTCAATAACTAGAAGTACAAACTCACTTCAGTAACATTAAAAGAGCAATCTCAAATGTTAAAGTGATCTCAGTTACAGTGGATTCAGATTCTTTATGTTTAGTCCAGGAAAATCCGAATCCTTATTTACAGGGACACTTTGGGTTGTCTCATTACTAAAGATCTGTAGAGGAGAAGAATGCATTTATGTAAAGGATGACAAATTGCTATGCATAAAAACAGATTTATCAAGAAATTGTCGAAGAATTTAGAGGGTAGTGTCAACGTTAAAATCACCTTTCAGTCAGATTTTTTTCCCTTACAAGTAACACGGAAGATCAGTATAAATTAAATAAATTAGCAGATACAAATATTTTACTTTGTTTTTTTTGTTGCTTACTTGTTGCATTTGATAGACAGCACTTTGTGTACTGTCACTTTCACTGTTTCCACTGTATAGTAAGTCAGTTGAATAGTTTTTCACTTGCAGAATAGTTCCTTCAAAATATCAAAAAAGGAGCAGAAAAATTCTTGTAAAATGTATTTAAAAAAGGAACTTCAAAATAAATTATTCGGGACATACTATTTAAAGGAAACTTTAAATCTGAAACTGGAAATCTTTTAAATTAGTCAATTTCAAAATCAGTTTGACAGTCTCCCTTAAAAAATAAGCATTCTGTTACACCTAGCATTTTAACCATGCACCAAGTCAGATTGGGTTCTCATTTCTGAATCTGAATCCTTCCTGTGCTGTCAAATGTTGCTTAAGGCACAAACAAAACTCCACCATCCTTGTCTATCCCGAGTCACTCTTTGCATGTTTTCTATATTGTTAGTTCCATATGTTTTCCCTCTCTGAGTGGTGTTTGATGGATGGAATCTTTCAATCAAACCTTTTTACGTGTTTTTCCAGCTGCCCAATGGCACGCCTGCCATGGCAGACGTCCTGGCTTCATTCTTAACACATCCCAAATATTTCCATCTTTTCTGGATAACTCTACGGATAAGGGGTTGTTGAATTCTCTGATAAATCTCTCAGCATTTCTTATAAATTCATTCTATTTAATACCTACTATTTTTCTAAGGCAGTTGCTTTCAAAGGCATTTAGGCATCTGTCTGTACCTTTGGTAGAGTTCTCAATTACACTGATGTAAATAGAGAGAAACTCCACTGAAGAATTTGCACTGGCTTAACTGAAATCAGAAAGCACCACTTTGTAATTTTGCTGAGTGCAGTGTAGAAATAGGTTGATGGCACCGAGATGACTGATGCTGACATAACATGCCCAAAGCAAGTTATTATTTATTGACATTTCTGGCTCCTAAATGCAGTTTTATTAGAATAAGTAAGGTGTGTGCGTGCGTGCATGTGTTTGTGGATTGTATGTGTGTATGTCTATGTGATGTGTAGTCTCTTTTGTTAGCTAAATCCATTGCTTTGTACAGATTTTGCTAATCTTGAAAGCACTGACATGCTGCTGTGTCAGATCTGCCCCTAGATTAGGCACGTGGCTGCAGCCCAGTATGCAAATAAGTGGAAATGCTTTTGCCCTCTGGCCCCTAATGCTATAGCAAGCAGCCTGACACCCAACAGCATAGTCAGCAGGTGCTAAGCACAGGGTAGGTGTACCATTCACCATATGTTCGGCTTAGTGTAGTGTTTCTTTAAAGTTCTTTCAATTACAAGCCAGGTGAGATAAAGCAAGTAAAAACATGTGCACATGTCAGGTACCAGGATATGCATACATTACACACAGGGCATTATTTATCATGTAAAATGATTGAGGTTGACTCTTTGGTGTCCATCTAGCAAAATAAACCCAAAAGATCTCTTCTCAACCACAGAATGTTTACATTATAAAGGTACTAGGGAAGCCTTGTTTATTCCATTGCCAAGAGAAGGAACTCTACAACAAACCTCTAAAAAGTTAGCATATGAGATTAAATGTCTTCAACAACTGTATCATGCAGGAATCAATCAAATTCACATTTAAAGATCAGACAGGACATTGGTGAGTGAGCTGTGTGTAACCTGAACTTCCTTAAAATTTTTTGCCTTTCAGCTTTTGTAGGGGTCTTCTGCTGATGTCAATCTAGAGCAGGATATGGCCCTTTGAGGTCCAGATTTTTGGAAAGTTGCCCATACAATTGCACATGCAAATATGCCTGCATATTTACATGATTAATTTGAGTCTGCAGCTACCATGTTTGCTTGTATACATGCGGCAATCACACTGGCAAATGACTGATTGCAGGTGCAAATTAGGTACGCAAATATGCATGTGTTTTTGCAGATGCAATTGCATGTGTAATTTTCTGAAAATCTGGCTCTAAGTGAGCAGTTTTTCCTTTACCTTTATACAAAATGCAAAGGGGTGTCAGATATACATTAACTTTGTAAAATAAGGAAGATCACCAGCTATGCTGCATATTCCTAATGTACTTGTCTATTGTATTTTAAAATAAAAGCACCCCTCTCTATTCAATTATACTGAAAGTGGAGAAATCTTGTTTTACATGCCTTCCTCTTCCACTCCAGACTATTGACTCTGTCCACTGCTTGTGAATAAAATATAAAGAGACTGGTGCATAAAATAAGGACATGTGGAGCAGGCTACTGGCTGCTTGTCTTTTTCATACCCTATAATTGTACAAGTGATCATTTGAGCACCAAAGGTATAATACAGCCAACCAGGGAACCCTGCCCTTTGAAGCTGAAAGTTTTGTTCTTAAATCAGCCAAAGTTCAAACTAATGTGTGTGTATAGTGGGAGGTGGGGGAAGGTAGGGGTGGATTTTCTGACAATGCAGCATTTCAGAGCACGTGCTGCCAACTGTTGCAAAATATACATATATGTATATATTCCTTCTACTCAGCCTCGCTCTTTCCTTCCTCATTGTTTTCTCTGAGTAGGCAGCAGGCCACAGCTGACAGCTGTGCTTTGCCTGTATCATAACAGCTGCCTTTTCCTGGGGTGAAATTAAAAGATTAGGGGGATGTGGGCACGTGCTGGCTTCTGGAGACCTAGACAATGCTTGATTTAGGGTGGAACTTGTCTGCAGTGGCTGACAAAAGAGGTAGGCTCGAGCCAGTCGAAGGGTCAAAGGGGAGCTTGCTTTGACAGAGACAAAAGAACAGAAGAGAGAGAGAAGAAGTGAAAGGAGGGCTTCAGTTCAGCTCCGAAAAGCCTGCCTCAGCCCAGCAACAGCTGCTCCTGCATAAGAAATTTGAGACGGTCCTTTCACAAACACAAGGCTTGAAGAAAAATAGGGAGGCCGCACTTTGCTAAAATGAATCATTTGCAATTGAAAAGGGGAATTGAGAGCTCCTAGTGTTTTTAAAGGTTTGCACCTAGAGGACTAAAAAATGATTAGTCAAAGTAAACCACACGACAGGAGAAAAGTGTGCCACAGGCCATATGGGGAAGTGATCCTCAGCTCTGCTATTACATGTTTATGCAACAATTATTTTCCACAATAAGGAACACAGAACAAAGGATCCATCTATCTATCTATCTAATTGTGGCATTTTGTCAACCTGCTGGACAATGTGACTTGATCCAAAACTTGGTTCGTTGGTGCAGTTAGGCTGAAATTATGATGACCTTGCACCTGTTCAAGAAATGACAAGATTGTTCACATCAGGATGAAGTCAGCAGAGCAATAATACATGTGCTGATTTGCTTCCGTTGATTTGCCCAAGAGACTGCTTGGGGAATGTGTTTAGTTTGCCCCACTAGAGGGGGTTAAACAGCGATCCTATTAACACAAGTTATCTCAGAAAACACTTGTAACAGAAAGTGGAGATGAGATCATAGTAGTTATGTCAAAGATCTTTTAGATCATCAAGTCCATTCCCTTGCAAGAGCAGAACACTGCCCCTTAATAGAGGACATAACAGATACTAAACTAATGTTAAAAAAAAAGATATAATACACAGGTTAAGAAAAGAATGTCTGTACATCTGGGCATAGTGCTTAGATCTGGGGTCTCAAACACGCGGCCCGTGGGTCCCCGTGCCCTCCCCGCCCCCTCCCTTTTAAAATTTTTTTATATATTGTTTTTTACCCCCAGGCAGTTCCCGCCGCCAGACAGTTGTTCTGGTGGTGGTGGGAACTATCTGGGGGTAAAAAAAAAATAAAAAATGGGGGGGGGCGCGGGGAGCCCGGCGGGCCGCAGGGAAGAGCTCCACGGGCCGCATGGGAAGAGCTTCGCGGTTTCTGGGAGGGAGGGGGGAGGAGCGGGAAGCCATGCGCACAGGAGAGGAGGCGGAGAAGGGGTGGAGAAGGGGCGGGGCCTAATGGAAGGGGTGGAGTGGGGGTGGGACCGGGGGCAGCGAGCGGGCAGGGGCAGTGATGCGGCCCTCGGGCCAATGCACTAGTCCTCATGCGGCCCTCGTGGTAATTTGAGTTTGAGACCCCTGGCTTAGATTATCCACAAATACAAGTGATCCTTTGAGTACCAAAGGTATAATACAGCCAGCCAGGGAAGCCTGCCCTTTGAAGCTGGATCTTTGCCAGTAAGCACTAATTAGTTAGAAAAGTTGGATAGAATTAACATAGGTGATATACGCTGTTACCTACCTATACTACCTGTGAATATGTCTGGTACTTTAGTACCAATTTATACTAAATTGGATTAGGTATGCTGGACTTGCTGCCTTTCTGTAGGTGGCATTGTTGTTATTTTGACTGTGGTCCAGATTCCTCAGCTGGTGTAAATTGATGTAACCCCATTGAAGTCTTCCACTGTGCAGCCATCAGAGGGCACATAATTTAGCTAACAATAAACACTCTTCCAAGAACTGTCTTGTTTGAGCAGCAGCATCTGCAGTGATGACAAGGTAGTAATTGAAACAATGGCATATTGGCTTCCATGCCATATAAACATAGGATAAGGAATTTAAAATATTTTATGCCAAATGGAATAGGATAAAAATGGCAGGGAAATTAATTACACTTTAAGTAGCTAAAAATAATTTGCAAATGGAGGAGAGCGGGAACAAATTAAAACTATGAAAAAGTAATTGACAGTGTCCTTTTAAGCCAAGGGTAGGCAACCTATGGCATGCGTGCCAAAGGTGGCACATGAGCTGATTTTCAGTGGCACTCACACTGCCCGGGTCCTGGCCACCGGTCCGGGGGGCTCTGCATTTTAATTTAATTTTAAATGAAGCTTCTTAAACATTTTGAAAACCTTATTTGCTTTACATACAACAATAGTTTAGTTATATATTATAGACTTATAGAAAGAGACATTCTAAAAACATTAAAATGTATTACTGGCACGCGTAACCTTAAATTACAGTGAATAAATGAAGACTCAGCACACCACTTCTGAAAGGTTGGCGACCCCTGTTTTAAGCAATGATTCATTTAAGTCATGTAACTGATGAGGACTAGGATGCTTTATTTGTAAGGCCTATTTTGCAATGGATTTTGTAGTATCATCAGACGTTGAAGTATTGTGGTATCTTCATGGGAGAAATTTGCTGCCATTATAACCATAGCTACTTAAAATGGGAAGAAGGATGGTCTTGTAATTAAGGTACTAGACTTTGAGTCAGGAAGGCTGCATTCCATTACTTGCTCTGCCATAGGCTTCCTACGTGGCCCTATGTCACTTAAGCACTCTGTGCCTCAGTTTCCCCACATGTACAACAGGGGAACTAAAATTCCTTTCTCTGATCCTGGGGTAGAACCTCTCTCTTACTACATGTGTGTACATGCCCAGGTCAACAGGGGCCCAGTCTGGTCTAGGGCCTATAGGAACTATTGTCATATACTTAATAATAATTAATATAATAATAAATCTGTATATTCTGGTTTAGGTGATTCAATAAAATAAAAAAGACAATTATGTTATTGATGAAGCACATTATTTATTACGATTTGCAACCCTTAGTTCTGTTTCAAGGATATCCATATTTTAGATTTTCCCTCAGTGTTTTAGTAACCAAGTTTCAACACTGGTGATCTACATGAGGGATATGCATATTTGTTTTTACTAGAAATAAGTGTTGGGTGACCTTTGTTTTGACTAATTCTGAACCCACTCAACATGATGAGTTTAAAAGTGAGCTTCACACTTGAATACTATTGGGTTTGTGTCCTACTTAGGAGTGATGGTAACTTCCATTCCACCCCCCCTCCCCCAAAGAGCAGATCTCTAGGGTTGCAAAATCCAGTGGAAATGGATGAAAATGAAACACAGAGCAGAGAGAAAAGTTCCAGTGATGAAAAAATAGATACAGTGGGAAAAAATTCTGCTTTGGTTTTCCTCTGTGTAATCTCATTGGCGAGATTCAAGATACATATATTGAAGTCAATCTAGTTATCAAAAGATGTTCTTTTATGCCTAGTAGTGTAGCCCAGGCTTCTCGTTAGCTTCTCTTTGGGCATATAAATCAGGAGTAATTCCACTGAAATCAATGGAATAACTCCAGGTCAAAATTGGTATAAGATGGGAACCAGGAGCATAATCATTGTACAAACTGCCGCCCAAAACAATAAACCCCCCAACCATGAATCATTTTGGGCTGAAAACATGTGGCAAATTCATCTCTGGTACAGCTTTGCTGAAGTCAGAATAGTTACATCAAAGATGAATTGTCTTCCTAGGTTAAACTTAAAAGGGAGATAAAAGCACATGAACCTAAACTAGATTTGTGAACCCACAAAATAGTTCATGAAGTTCATAAATCTCTCATCTCTGTAAGGTTCATCTAGTAGAAATACTGAACATACTTGCTGCCTTAGTGCCCTGTTTAGTCTGCATGGGCAGAAGCTATGCTGTGCTCTATCCTATGTTTACACAGTGGTTCAATGTATTAGGCCCGTTTCCAAAGTACAAACAGGGGCTTCTGAAAAGTTTCAAGTCATTGCCAGTCTTATACTAAACATTAGGAATAGCAAAAAGAATTGCATAAACACTGCAAGCTGCAGAAAGTACAGGGAGATTTTTAGAAGATGGCTATTATGGCATGTGAGTACTGTGTGATTTAGAGGTGATTACCAAAAATGTTGTTTATCTAATGACTAGTTCTGATTTAAAGGAAGACTCTTGTCTGGTATCTTGTCTCCCAGCCACATAAACTGTATTTGGTCAAAGAAAGAGAACTAAGTAAGGAATTTAATGAGAATAGCTCAAAGAATAGCAAACATTCCTCATGTTTACTAGTTCCCTCTTTTATTCTTCAGATGAACAAAAATAGTAGTGTGATTGTTTCAAAATGTGGATGCTAGGTGATGAGTTGCATTAATAAAGTAGTACCCCTTCCTCTGTGTACTAACTGGATTTTATGAGGTTTCATGGAAGCTGCTTTGTTGTTAACAAACTGTTCCCTTTGTATAATGCAGAAGGACCTAACCGGTAACCCCACAGCCAAACACGTTTGAACTTCTTATTTTGGAACATCTAGATCTGAAACTAGATCCAAATTTTATATTTAGGGCCCCTCTGTGCAATGGGTTGAATTGCAATCCTAAATCTTAATACCGCAGACTTTGGCAGAGGTTAGGGAGGGAAGTGAGGAGCACAACATCCAGTCTTGAACCCAGATCTGTACTTCATGAGTGCTTATCTCTAGAGTGGGTTGAATCAAAACCCATATTTGAACCTCTATTCTGAACATAGTTGAACATTTTAAAATCCACTCCTGAAGATGGACCTGAATTTTGTTGTTTGTCATGATCTCTAACAATATTTGCTTACCAGGGGCTCCACCTACTCCAGCTCCACGTACCTCTTAAAATTTAAGAAGTATGAGCTGCAAATTGCAAAGAGCATGCAGATTTTATTTCCATGTGCTAGAAAATGAAAAAGGTAGGAAGGCTCTATTTAATGTGAGGTTAATTGTCCCAATGAGTAGGTTTCTGGGGCAGCTGACATTATTGCATTACTGCTTCAAGAAGCCAAAGTCCTCCTGGTAATTAAGAACAGGCAGTTCTTTACATCAGAGGGAGGGACAGCAGCAATTCATCAGTGACATTTGCAAATTGTGGCTCTGTGTGCTTCCAGCACAAAAGGCACAGCTGCCTTGTGATAACATCAGTTCATCAGTATGGGGCTCTCATTTATTTTCACCCCACCTCTCTCACTGTCTCACTTGGGAAGCAGGTGAGTATCAGCTGACTGAATATGCCTGACCTCTATGGCTGGTCCTCTGGGAGGCACAATTCACAGGACCAAACAACAATGCACCTGTTTGCTGTCCAGATGTAGGCGAACTACACTCAGAAGGCACCCCTCCCTTCTTACATTTTTATTGGGATATGCTTCAAAGCATCTGCAGAAATAAAGCAATATTGCTTCACCCCTATTACCAGGCTCATTAATCTAAAGCATATTAGACAAATAATTGCAGTTTGAAAGACCAGGGCATGCTTGTTCTTTTTCTTCTGTGTGCTTAAAACACAAAACAGGAAAAGATAAAGGCCTCTCTGCGCAGATTTGCTCTGGTTACAGCCACTAATGTTACCCCTTAGCCCTGGGCTACACTAGGGGAGGGGGTCGATCTACGATACGCAACTTCAGCTACGTGAATAGCGTAGCTGAAGTCGGCGTATCGTAATCGACTTACCTGACCATGAGGACGGCGGCGAGTCGATCGCTGGCGCTCCCACGTCGACTCCACTTCCGCCTTTTGATGAGGTGGATTTCCGGAGCCGACGGGGAGCGCGATCGGGGATCGATTAATCGCGTCTTAACGAGATGCGAAAAATCGATCCCCGATAGATCGATTGCTACCCGCCGATCCGGCGGGTAGTGAAGACCTGCCCTTAGTTAAAACAGTCAGAATAAACACAATAAGCCTATAATTTGCATCAATGCAGTTTATGATAGTTTCAGGTTAGGGGGACATTGTGCTGTTTGTGGTTTATAGCAGTTTTACATTGGTCACCAATGTAAGACTTCCACCTGAATAAAGGGAATATGTTAGTCAGCGAGAGAGATTGTCATTTAAAACTAGCCAATAAGGGCCTTAGGGGCCTAGTTCTGCAAATCTTTATTCACATGTACAAGAGTAGTCATGTCGATTCCAATTCATATTACTCGGGTGAGTAAACATTTGAAAGATGTTTGTTAGGGTTAGCCACCATAACCAGTAAGCATATACCAGTAAATCCAGAGTAACTCTATTGACTTCAGTTCTGTTACTGTTGATTTACATTAATGAAACTGAAATCAGAATTGGCACCACATATAGTGGCTGCTTGAACTTGCCATAGGAAGAAGTAGCAGCACTTATTCGATACGGGGTGGGGGGGAAGAGAGAGAGAGAGACAGTACTAACCAGTGCTTAGCTCAGAGCTTTCCAAACTTTTCATGTTGGTGACACACTTTTTAGACATGCATCATTTCGCGACACACCGGAAGTGACGCGGAATCAATTCCGCCCGGATTACACATACTGCGCATGCGCAGTACCCCAATACCCAGGGCCGGCCGCCCCAAGCAAAAAAAAAACAACCCCCCCCCCAAGTGCTGCCCCCCCCAATGCCGGCCGAAACACCCCCCCACCCAACAACGCCGCCCCGCCAAAATGCCAGGGGGGAGGGCAGCATGCCTGCCTCCCGCTCCCCCCGCCGGGGAGCGGAGCACACCTGCCGCCCCGCTGCCCCAGCCGGGGAGCGGAGCACGCCTGCCGCCCCGCTGCCCCAGCCGGGGAGCAGAGCACACCTGCCGCCCCGCTGCCCCGGCCGGGGAGCGGAGCACGCCCGCCGCCCCGGCCGGGGAGCGGAGCACCCCTGCCGCCCCGCCGCCCCGGCCGGGGAGCGGAGCACGCCCGCTGCCCCAGCCGGGGAGTGGAGCACGCCTGCCGCCCCGCTGTCCCGGCCGGGGAGCGGAGCATGCCTGCCGCCCCGCTGCCCCGGCCAGGGAGCGGAGCATACCTGCTGCCCCGGCCGGGGAGCGGAGGACGCCCGCCGCCCCGTCCGGGGAGTGGAGGACACCTGCCGCCCCGCTGCCCCGGCCGGGGAGCGGAGCACGCCTGCCGCCCCGCTGACCTGGCCAGGGAGTGGAGCACGCCTGCTGCCCCGCCGCCCCGGCTGGGGAGCGGAGCACGCCCGCCGCCCCGGCCGGGGAGCGGAGGATGCCTGCCGCCCCGCTGTCCTGGCCAGGGAGTGGAGCACGCCTGCTGCCCCACCGCCCCGGCCGGGGAGCGGAGCACCCCTGCCGCCCCGCCACCCCGGCCGGGGAGCGGAGCACGCCCGCTGCCCCAGCTGGGGAGTGGAGCACGCCTGCCGCCCCGCTGTCCCGGCCGGGGAGCGGAGCATGCCTGCCGCCCCGCTGCCCCGGCCGGGGAGCGGAGCATGCCTGCTGCCCCGCTGCCCCGGCCGGGGAGCGGAGGACGCCCGCCGCCCCGTCCGGGGAGTGGAGGACACCTGCCGCCCTGCTGCCCCGGCCGGGGAGCGGAGCACGCCTGCCGCCCCGCTGTCCTGGCCAGGGAGTGGAGCACGCCTGCTGCCCCGCCGCCCCGGCCGGGGAGCGGAGCACGCCCGCCGCCCCGGCCGGGGAGCGGAGGATGCCTGCCGCCCCGCTGTGCCGGCTGGGGAGCGGAGCCCGCCTGCCGCCCTGGCCGGGGAGCGGAGCACGCCTGCCGCCCCGCTGCCCCGGCCAGGGAGCGGAGCATGCCTGCCGCCCCGCTGCCCCGGCCGGGGAGCGGAGCACGCCTGCCGCCCCGCTGCCCCGGCCGGGGAGCGGAGGACGCCCGCCGCCCCGTCCGGGGAGTGGAGGACACCTGCCGCCCCGCTGCCCCGGCCGGGGAGCGGAGCACGCCTGCCGCCCCGCTGCCCCGGCCGGGGAGCGGAGCACGCCTGCCGCCCCGCGACACACCTACACACTGCCGCCGACACACTAACGTGTCGCGACACACAGTTTGGAAAGCTCTGGCTTAGCTTGTAAAAACCCAACACTAGCTTCACCATCTGCACAGCTACTGTGCATGGAAGTGATAAATCAGTTGGGCTGTGAGAGGCGTAGGCTTTGTGTGATTTTAGCCACAAAAGCCAGGCTACTATATGATGAAGAAAAAAGGTGTATTTAATACAATGATCTAATCCATTACCTTTTCTTCTACTGCATCATAGCATAGACATATATTTTATGACTATGTGAGAGTAATGTCTGGAGGTTCTGGCCTTTGACAGGAAAATATAGCAGGCTCTGATTGGCTTATTGCACTGTATTGTTGAAAGTCACAAACACAGCAAATGCATAGTGAGATCCAAAAAGGGATGCAAATGGAATTTGTGACATGAAGCTTTTCTAAGAGCTGCAACTAACAATGTGGACATAATTTTGCTTTGAAACCTCTGGCACTTCAAACACAGAAATGTTGATTTCTTTGAACAGTTGCATCCAGGAGTTATAATTCTGGACATATTCCAGAGATGGGGGAAATTGAAGTTTTCGCTGTGGATTTCAAGTCAAGTTCACAATCCTGCCATCCATACTCAGGCAAAATATTCATGTAGTCAGTGGAAGTTTTGAGAAAGTAAGGATTGCAGAATAGGGTCCTTATTAATTCAACCAGCTTTGAGATCTCCCATCTTGCATTTAAAACTGAAGCAGACAGAGAGGACAGAGGTGCCCCAGGTAGCAGGGTCAGTAGAGTGGGCTTCCAGACATCTGGTCATCTGTGTAAGGATGGGTACCCAGAAGTATAGGTGCCGACTCCGTGGGTGCTCCGGGGTTGGAGCACCCATGGCAGCCAAGTTCCCCGCCCCGTCCCCCTGCCCCAGCTCACCTCACCTCTGCCTCCTTCCCTGAGCACACCACATCCTAGCTTCTCCTCCCAGCGCTTGCCACCACAAAACAGCTGTTTCACAGCGTAACAAGCTTTGGGAGGGAGCGGGAGGAGTGGGAACGCAGTGCGCTCAGGGAAGGAGATGGGGCCGGGGTGGGGATTTGGGGAAGGAGTCCAATAGGGACAGAGAGGGGGCGGAGTTGGGGTGGGGACTTTGGGGAAGGGGTTGGAATGGGGCCGGGGTAGGGTAGGTCGAGCACCCACCGGCGCCAGGAGAAGTTGGCGCTTATGCCCAGAAGAGGCAATGCGTGGGGTCATGTGTCCCCCCGCCCCCAGAGCATGCTCAGTAACATCTGCTGAAGCCACTGCTTTCACTCTGCTCCCTCCCCCCGCCCCAAGTATCAGCAGGTACAGGTAATCTATAATACCTGGGGTGTAATGGTAAATTAAGAGCAGAAATACTTAAATAACGTCCTAGTAACTCAAAGCCTAATAGAAGAATGGTAGGAAGAAGAAAGCTAGCTAAAAAGGCTACCTATGGCTGATTCCTGCATATAAGTTTTTTGTATGATATAAAAGGGTTAATTAACTTTAATGTATATTAATATGCAAAATAAAATAATTCCATAATTTAACCCAAACAAGAGCAATAAGTCACATGAAGGTCTATATATTATGTTAATTTGTGTGCTTTGTTGTCTGTAGCTGTCAATATTTTTTATCTCTGTCTGACCTAAGCAACAATTTTGGTTCATGTTGAAAAACCATGAAAAGCATGGGGAAAAAAGCTTCATTTGTATTAATCTCCAGTACCTTGTGTTTCTTGATTTTATTTTTGTGCTCTACACTCACTGTATGCAATATGTAAAAAGCTTTTTGACCCAGTAAAGCTGTTTATGTAAATTTAAAAAAACTCTTTGATCACAGAATAACTCTAAATCAAAAGGAGAATTTTTCCTAAATCACCATTGTTGGAACTGTTAACATTCTATCTTCTACAGTGCAGATCTTGATTAGAACTTCAGTGTGTGTGATGCTATTACATGGGTATTTGTAATAATGGATATTTAGTATTTGTTTCACAGGAGGTAGATTATAGCCAGGCTTGCATACCAGGGTGCTGGGCATAATAGAAATAGACTGAAAAATAAATTGTATAGACTGTGACTTCTGAACGTGAACCCAGGTATGTACTGAAAAATTGGCTGTGGCATTCTCTACTATGTCAGACTGAATAAAAGGCTTTTGCTTCACCCAGCTATTGATCCATTAGGCTGCTTAGGGTTGGTGTTGTAAAACTCATTAAAATCCTTTTGCTTATGAATGTGAATAAAGTGAGATCTCCAGGAAAAATGTTCATACTGTGTCTGGCTAGTTCGTCAGCTCTGTATGAAACTACCAATTTCTACTCTGGGTTAAATCCTATTCCCCGTGGGCAGCCTGAATACTTGGGATGTGCTCCAGGAACATCCAGTGGGGGAGGGAATTTCTGAACGGCTGCTGCTGTAGCCTCAGGGCTGCAACAGCCTTGGCAGCTGCCACACTCTCTTCCACATGGAGAAAGGGGAGGTTCAGCTTGCAGAGCGACATATGGAACCACATCATCCTGGATGCACCTGTCCCATCTCTAACTCTCCCTCCCTATTGGGTTGGAGGGAGCACAGAGTTGTGCTGTACTAAAGGGGTGCAGAACGCCTGCGTACGCTCTCTGAATCCTTCCTGTGCAGCAGAATCTTTGTTTCTGCCGTGTTCATATAGCCATGGAGGGGCATGGCAGGAAATGCCTCTTTGTGAGAATTTCAGAATTTGACTTGATCAGAATCATTTTCTCTATGGAGAAGCTGAAATATCACCATGAGCACAGAGATCCATATAAGGGGGAATGCCAGAACCATGAGAACAAAATTTTTACCACTGACAAAACTAGTGAGCTTTGCAGCATCGGACATGTGGATTCACCATACATTTCTTGCTTGCTTCTGGAGAAACAAAAGCCAGTTTGGACAAAGCAAAACCTTCATTTATATATGTAGTTCCTGAATTTTCTCAGAGTGAAATTTGGCTCTTTTCAGATAGAGATATTAATAATGCATTTTTAACTGCAAAATGAAGGTTTTGTACTAACTGACTTTTGTTTCCCCAGAAGCAAGCAAAAAATGTTTGGTGAACCCATAACGTACCTGATGCTTTCATGAAACCCTGGGGATGTGATTTCTTTCCTTGCTAGTTTTGTCAGTAGCAAGAATTTTTGTTCTCATAGTCCTAATCCTATGTTGACATTTCTTTGTCATTTCTTTTTCTCACCACAAAAGCTTGGTCACAATTGGAACAGGGTCACATATGTCTACACTGCAGTAAAACACCTGTGGCTGGCCGATGTCAGCTGACTTGGCCTTGTAGAGCACGGGCTGCGGGGCTATAAAATTGCAGTGCAGACATTCAGGCTCGGGCTGGAGCCTAGGCTCTGGGACCCTTCCCCTTGCAGGATCCCAGAGCTGAGCCCAAATGTCTACATGGCAGTTTTATAGCCATGCATCCCAAGATATGCGAGCCCAAGTCAACTGACATGGGCCAACCGTGTGTGTTTTATTGCAGTGTAGTTAGGGTGACCAGATGTCCCGATTTTATAGGGACAGTCCCGATTTTTGGGTCTTTCTTATATAGGCTCCTATTACCCCCCCACCCCCATCCCGATTTTTCACACTTGCTGTCTGGTCACCCTAAGTGTAGTGTAGACATAGGTGAACCAATTTGTGGGGTGGGGTGGAAGGAAAGGGCACAAACTCTGACCTGGCCTTTACCTGTGACAGTCACAAATTATTTCATCAGTAATTCTTACCCAGTTATTCCTAGTAATCAGGCAGGCTGAGGGTATCTCAGGTTGTACCCATCTGACACCTTTTCCAGTGAGGGGATAGCAACAATTCATCAGTGACACTTACAAATTGTGATGCTGTCTTCCTTTTGCACAAAAGTCACAGCTGCCTGCCTGGTGACAACATCAGCTTGTCAGTGTTGGGGTCCCATTTGTTTTCACTCTGCTTCTTGCTGTCTCACTCGGGGAGCAGGTGAGTATCAGCTGACTGAATCTGCCTGACCTCCATGATTGATCCTGTTGAGATGAGTTCCTGTCTGCTTCCTGTAAAACTTGCCCATACCGGTATTGCCCTGGCCTCTTCTTTTGTCATTCAGTGTTGCACGCATTCTAAAGCAATATGCATTTCCTCACCTTTTGGGGGCGAAGCCAGACTTTGAAGCACCTGCTCCCCCCTTGGTGTAAACTTTGCTTGTGCCAATCAGAAACGAACACAAACAGGTTTTGGGCCCCGTCCCCTATGACACTTCTATGATGTCATAGTTGGTACTTTATGGGCTGCCTGCCATGTGCAGGCAGGAAGAGGAGAAAGAAAAACGAATCCTGTGTATCCTGTGTACACCCGTAACCGAGCCTGATCACCTCGAAGCCTCTCTCTCAGCTCACGTGTTTCAAACAGAGTTTCTACGTTTGCTGGTCGTTATGCATTGGTTTGTATTTGTGAGTATCAGTTATTACTAAATGCTGCATCTTTGTTTATAAATATTGTTAGTAGATATTTTAGTCATTGTGTGTTTTAAGTTTCATTAACTCTATTAGCTAATCTAACGCTGCTTCCTTACCCCTTGTAATTATCCCCAATAAAACTTTAAATTGATTAATTTTAGTTGTGTGTGTGCGTGTCTGCAGTTTGCATTGTGACCCATACTCTCCTTGCATCTCTTACCAATATAGTCTATTGCCACGTGCAACCTAGTAAATAACAGGCCTGCATTTTCTTTCACCCCTGCGTGCCCGTGGCAATCCACAGATCCTTTGGGAGGCACAACTCACAGGATTGAACAACAAAGCTCTTGTTTGCCATCCAGAAATGGCTGGCAGGCCAGTCCAGGGCAAGGCAGGAAGGCAGAAAATCATTGTTTCTGTAAACATTATACTGAATCCACTGGGAACATTTCCCCCAAGTAATTGTAAGCCCTTCTTTGTGTTCTACGTTCTAAGATATAAATCTGCAGTTGGTATATAAGCAGGATTATATTTGCTATGATCATTTTTGTTTATATGTGTATTTATATATAATTTTATATCATTTGTACATACTGAAAGATTGGAGGATAAATGGTCTTGTAGTTAAGGCATTGGACTGAGATTTGTGAGATTCGAGTTTAGTTCCTGCTTATCTTTGGGCACGCCAACTAATCTCTCTGTCTCTGATTCAGCAAAGTTCTTAAGGATACTGTGACGGGTCCGGCACCACAGCATCCCTTTGTGGCAGAAGGGGCTGAGGTGTTGGGGCCTCACCACTCTTAAGTTCCTGTGCCCATCCCTTTAAGGGCGTCCGGTTGTGGCCTAATGGCCAAAGTCCATGCAACTTGCCCCGTGTATCAGGGCAGTGTGGCCTAGCGGCCAGAGTCCATATACCTCACCCCGAGGTTCAGGGCAGTGTGTCCCAGTGGCCAAAGTCCATACAACTCGCCCCGCAGATCAGGGCACTGTGGCCTAGCAGCCAGAGTCCATATAACTCGCCCTGAGGTTCAGGGCAGTGTGGCACGGTGGCCAGAGTCCATATACCTCACCCTGAGGTTCAGGGCAGTGTGGCCCAGTGGCCAGGGTCCATACAACTCGCCCCGCAGATCAGGGCACTGCGTCCTAGCAGCCAGAGTCCATATAACTCGCCCTGAGGTTCAGGGCAGTGTGGCCCAGGGGCCAGAGTCCATATACCTCGCCCTGAGGTTCAGGGCAATGTGGCCCAGGGGCCAGAGTCCATATAACTCACCCCGCAGATCAGGGCAGTGTGGCCTAGCGGCCAGAGGAGTAGGGGGACCCGGGCCCACCCTCTCCACCGGGTCCCAACCCAGGGCTCACCTGTTAGTGGGGTTCCCCTTGTGCTTAGCTCGGCGGGGATCCACCCACAACACGCCGAGCATCAGTGCCGCTTTAACGCTGCCGGCCTCTAAAGTTCCCCTGGGTCACTTCCTACCCTCAATGTCTGGTTCTCCGGTCCATCCCCTCCTGTCGCCTCCTCCTTCCGGGGTGCAGAGGGTGTCCCGGTCTGGTTGGCCCCTGGATCCTGGGGTGTTGGCTGTCCCGCCTCAGGAGCTGGCAGTGTGCTCCCTTCTCCTCTAGTGGTCAGCCCAGACTGAGCCGCTTTGCAGGCTTTTATACCTCTGCTCCAGTAGGAGCATGCCCAGCAGGGCTTCTGGGGCGGGGCTTCCTCTACCAGGAAGGAAGGGTTAACCCTTGCGGTACCAGTTTGGGGCCGCTCTGCCTCGTCACAGACACCCTTAACTTTAATCGCATGCTTACATGCATCACTATTCAGCAAAACACTTGCGCATGTTCTGCAGTCTGACTAAAATCAATGCACATGCTTAAATGCTTTGCTGAATTGAGGCCTCTGTGTATCAGTTCCTCATCTGTGAAATGGGCTAATAATACTTCCCTACCTCATGGGGGAGTTGTGAGGATAAGCTGATTAATGCTTATGAGATGTTCAGATCCTATGATGCTGCATGAATCCATTTCTGAGGAATGGGAGGGGAAGAACCCTGAAAAAGTGGGGAGAAGGAATTTTTGTATGTAATGTACTTTGTAGAGTGCTTTGGGAACCTCTGGGATGAATGTTGCTATAAGAATGTACGATTAATTCATCATACCATAAATCAATGTTAGAAAGATTAATGATTAATTTTCATTATGGATTGCTTAGCCTGTTTTATTTTAATTTAGGTATAAAGATTCTTTATTTTAAAAATGGCTCACTGTACATGCCTTTTTAAAAATTGTAAGATTTTCCATTCTGTAAAATGGAAACTTTTTTTTGTGTGCGTGCAAAATTGTTGACCCTCTTCCATCATGAGTAATGCAAATTCTCATAAAGTTTTACTGGAATTTCCAATTTCAAGTTGTTTCTCAAAGGTTGGAATTGAAGCTGTGCCCTTTGTCTTGGTACTTGCAGGAAGGATCATTAGTCTGAAGCTTTTGTTAGTCACTTTATAGGACCGAGTATTTAAACCCAGATCTGAACGCACCTGGACTATGGGAAAGTTCAGACCTGGGCCCAAACTTTGTGGCGTGAGACAAACTCTAGTCACTTCAGTTAACAATGAATCATCCAAAATCCCAGGCACAGCCATATACATTGTGGTGATGTTAAGCAAGAGCTCAGTAGTGCTTTGATATAGGGGGCCAGATCCTTGGCTCTGGGAAGGTCCCTTTGCACCACCACAGCAGTGCAAAGGAACCATGAACTTGTCCTAAATGAGGAGGTGAGGATTTCCTGTCCATCTGGGCCCCACGCAGACGCAGTAGGAGTGGGAGCTGGCATTCCAGAGGTGGAAGGTGTAGGGTCAGAGACTGGCAGGAAGGCTCTTAAGTGGGGCCATTGCAAACTGATGCAGATTTACGTACCCACTTTTGCCTCCCCCAGCTTCACTGTGAGCAAGTGAGGATTGGGCCTAGGCAATCTATTGCTTAACCTTGGATTTCTTTGCTTTATGATGGCTTGTCACTAACATTCAATTGTTGTAATTAAAACGTGGGTTCAAACTACAATAACTGGATCTGGATTTTAAACCTAGCCCATGCGTTATATGAACTATCCCCAACTCCCCCTTGTCGTAGCCATTATTACTTGGCTAATGATTAGTAGGCATAAAAGTAGGAGTGATTTTAAGGAGAGATTTGAACAAGGAAGGGGTAGTAAGTGGCCAGCTCAAGAAGGGTGTTCCAGGTGGATGGGCATAGAAGAAAGAGGGCAGAGACAGTTGTGACAAAAGTGCTCAAATGGAGCAGGGAGGCTGCTATCACTGGCAGAGAGGTGGGATGGCAATAAGACATGAGGGGTAGACTACAGGGAGGGGCAGAGTTATGCAGTACCTTGAAGGCAACACACATAAAGTTGAACTTTAAATAGTGAAAAGGTGGGGGCTGTAGAGGGTTACAAGGCGTGCCATAAGAAAAAAGGGTGTCACAATCAGATTATGGACAAAGAAAATGATCGTAGCAGCTGCATTTTGTCAGTTAGAGGAAGGAGTAGCTGATGTGGACACCAGAGAGGCCAGGGAGGGGAGGTTGCAGCAATTGAGATGGGAGAGGGTGAGGTCCTGGTTCTAGCTGTAGAGAGACAAAGAAAAGGTCAGAAGCTTACTTTTAGCTGTTAAATTTAAGATGATACTGGGACACCAAAGAGAGATCGCAATGCAAGTTTGGATGGAAGAGACAGATCAGGAGTGGAGAGGTAAATTAAAGAGTCATCAGCATAGTGAGAGTAGATCACCACAAGACCTCCATAGCCCCACAGCTGTCTTCTGTCTTGACCTTGGGATTCTCCCAACTATCCATCCCCATGGTATCTATACTAAAGTGCTATGTGTACATTATGCCTGTTGCTTTAGAGGCCTGAAGTAACACATGCATGTGCCCTGGCTATAGCGGTGGCACCTTCATGTAATATGCTCTTTTTTACATATTCCATATAGTCTCACCCCACTGGTGGGACGCTGTAACACTCTGCTCCGTTACACTGCAGTGACACCCAGGGTATGCTGCCTCACTTACCATATTGTCATCAAAGTCAAGAGAGAATGAAAAGTGAAACCACTTTTTATTTCCCCTAGAATGAGTCATTGTAAAGGCAGACTGGTAGGTTTTTCCCTTGCCATTTATGGAGAGATGTGCTTTAGACTTGCAAGGGAGTTTGATAATTTCAAGGTCTCTTATGGACATATTTCGAATGCTTCAAATTGTTGCAAAATCAGAACAGTGGAAAGGGTGGGAGATAATGGGCTATTTTTATTTTGCTTTCAGAACCCCCAGCTAAAGCAGTGTGTTAAGGTTGTGTTTATTTACCATTCATGGTCACTCATCTGTTAATACCTACAACAATACTATAAAGGTAAATAAGGCTAAATATACCTAGTCTGTGGTCTAGAGACTGCTCTTCCAAGTGTTATGTGCTCAGAGACAGCAGACTGATGTGTCTGCTAGGCACAGGCCACTCTGAGCTGATATATTATACATATATTAGCCAAGAGAAAGAGAGTTTGGTTTGCAAAGAATAGCTCCTGTCTTGTCACATCCCCATCTTATCAATTCATCAGAACATTAGCTGAGAGGGTAATTCATAAAGAAGGCAGGATCCTCTGGATTGTGCCCTGATATAATAGGACATCATGTGCATTTTTTAAAGTAAGTGCCAGGTAAATCAGATTTCCAATAGACAAACATTCATCATCTTGGTTCACACTAGTGCACCATTTATTGTAACCGGAGACACTAGTGATGCAATAAAAAATGTCCCAGTGATCAAATTCTAACAAGCACTGCAATTGTCTCTAGACTAGCTATGTGAAATATTATTTTCGTTAACAGTAATCTACCTTTTTCAAAACTAATGCATTTCTCTATCCTCTTTGTTTCTCTGTAATAAACCTATAATAAATAAACACCTCAAGTGTAGGTAGGCTTACAGTCTTAGGCAATATTTAATGTACATCACCTATAGGCTTAGTATAGCAGCAAATGACCTTCTATTATAATGTAAACACTGGTCTTATTAAGCTTATAAACTATAATAGAATGCTGAAAAACACTCTGAAGAATTGATTTTAAGACCTTGTTTAGTATGTAATTATTTTAATAAGAGGAAACTATGGGTTCTAGTAAGTATCTCTAGGCTTTTATCCACATTAGCCAACACTACACTATTGTCCTCAGTTTAAAGGGCATCCAATTCAATGATGCAAAGTATACAAGATGTACTAAAGGTCATTTGAGGCAGCTTTGCTCAAGATTCGTGCTACTTTGAAATGTGCTTATCTCGGGGGCTTAGCTGTAACACTGAAAGCAAAACTAATAAAAATTCCTAAAGGAGTGCAGCTGAGGAGTGATGATTCTAAGAGGCTAATAAATATTTCCTTACTGTTAATAAAGGACATATCTTCCTATAGTGATAGAAGCAGCAAGCTGCAATGAACAATTGGTGAAAAGTGACACAAGCTATTCTTTTGGCATTACAGCAGGTAACTTTATAATACTGGTGACTCTGGTGGTTTAAACTCATCATTTGTTTTGTTTGTAAATGTTATTAAAGGTTTATTTATTATTTTTGTTTCTTCCCAGCTTCAACCCAGGGGGAGGGAGTCATTGGCTGATGATATAGTGGGCAGAAGCTAAGCAAACAAAGTAGTAATGGTGTCCCAACAGTGGTTAATCCCCAAACACCCTACTCTCAGTGAGTCCTGTGTAGGGAAATAGGGGAGGGAGGAACCAGACACCTGCTGTTGAAAGAGGATGAGGGAGACAAAATCCCCCAGGGGTGAAGAGAAAGAGAGTTGGTTGGCAGCTGTTTTTGGAAAGCACCAGCGTGAGCAGCATAAGAGCAATCCTCCAAGGGCACCTCAGACTTGGAGCGCATCCAGGAACTATTAGCTGCAACAGTAGCAGCATGCGGCTTTCACCTGCTCCACTTAGCTCTTTGCATGGGAGGTGTGGGTGACACTGTTAGTCCAAAGCACAAGTACAGGACTGGTGAGATTCTCCTCCTGCATTTGCCGCTGCTTAGAGAAGCAACTGCTTCTTCCCTCCCTTCCTCCCTGGTTCTGCAGCTGATTCCTTGGGTTTTACCCCAGTCACCTAAGAAATTGACTTCCTCCTCCCTCATGCACAAATCAGTGGCCGATCCCCTTTCTATGAGTCCTTCACTCTTTGGCTAGCTCCTCTGCTTTGACTCTACCCTTCTTTTTCTCCAGGTCCCTCCAGCAGCTCAGAGGATTTCAGCTCACCGAATGTTTTTTTCCAATTAGCAGTAGGAGTCTGGCTGAAAATAGCCATGACCAGTTTGGGATTATATGAAGTCTTATATCACAAATATATAGAAGGTCATATCCTCAGTGTAGTTCAACTGAATAAAATGGAGTGGTGCCAATTTACAGCAGCTGAAGATCTGGGCCAACATTTTCATTAATCCTGTGTGGCCCATCTAGTGATGTTAATAGGTGAATATTGGAATTATGCTTCCAGAGATTTCACAATAAGTCTAGCAGAAATTGGCATCTGTCACAACAAAGAGGTCAACTAGAGAATGAGTGTGGAGGCTCAAGAACAAATTGTGTCAAACTAACCTAATAGCTTTATTTGACTGAGTAGCAAGGAACAATCAGTTGCACACATACTAAATGAGAAATGACCGCCTAGGAAGGAGTACTGTGGAAAGGGACCTGGAGGTCATAGTGGATCACAAGCTTTGAGTCAACAGTGTAACGCTGTTGCAAAAGAAGTGAACATCGTTCTGGGCTATATCAGCAGGAGCATTGTAAGCAAGACACAAGAAGTAATTCTTCCACTCTACTCCATGCTAATAAGGCCTCAGCTGGAGTATAGTGTCCAGTTCTGGGCATCACATTTCAGGAAAGATGAGAACAAATTGGAGGAAATCCAGAGAAGAGCAACAAAAATGATTAAAGGTCTAGAAAACATGATCTATGAGGAAAGATTGAAAAAATTGGGTTTAGTCTGGAGAAGAGAAGACTGAGAGTGGGGACATGATAACAGTTTTCAAGTTCATAAAAGGTTGTTACAAGGAGGAAGGGGAAGAATTGTTCTCATTAACCTGTGAGGATAGGACGAGAAGCAATGAGTTTAAATTGCAGTTAGGGCAGTTTAGGTTGGACATTAGTAAAAACTTCCTAACTGTCAGGGTAGTTAAGCACTGGAATAAATTGTCTAAAGAGGTTGTGGAATCTCCATCATTGGAGGTTTTTAACAGCAGGTTAGACAAACACCTGTCAGGGATGGTCTAGTTATTACATAGTCCTATCTTGAGTGCAGGGGATTGGATTAGATGACTTCTTGAGGTCCCTTCCAGTCCTATATTTCTATGATTCAACTACATTTCATTGTGAGAAGTGATCTCTCTAGGTCCAGGTTTGAGGTATTTTGGTGAGACAGTGTGGGGAAGCCTGTATGTCTCTGTATGTAGGAAGGAGCTGTCCTCCCTACAGCACCTGTTGCATGGATGAAAGACTTCAATTTCGAGGGCTGCGAACTGTGCACTTTGTGACTGCTAAGTTCGCACACAAAAGGAAATATGGGAGTTGAAGAAACATCTGTTTCAGGGCCTGGGGAAAGGCAAGGAGTGCCATTACTAGATGTCTGGTGAAAGATATGAAGCAGAAAATTAAAGTTGTACTGATACCGTTTGAAGTACACGTGAGCTGTGGTGGATTGTTTTAAATTTCCCCAATGAAAGCTCTATTTTGCTATTTATCAAAGTGTTATATTGTGCTCATCATCATATCTGAGTGCCTAACTTGGGCCTTTCTTTGAAAATCTATATCTACTCTACAGGTAGGAGTGGCAGAATTCTATTTTTATTTTTTTTATAATTTTGATGGATAATATTGATGTTTTAAAGCATTATTTTAGATTTTCATCAATTCAAATGTTCAGTTTCATAAAATTATGGGTTTTAAGCATTTTTTCAATTTTTATCTATTTAAATTTTCACAGTTGTGGGAAATTATGGGAGGGTCAAACAATAACTATTTAATGACAGTAGATGATGAAATTAAAACACAAATTGCCAACAGCACGTCAAAATATACACAGTAACTCTCCTTAAATCAAACTGTAATAAGTTCTCAAGCATTGCTTGTTAATTTTGATTATTATTGGTGCAAATAATTTTAGTTGGTCTGGGTGTGTGGTGAAATCGATGTTTACTGACATAAATATCTAATTCTTCCAAGCCTATTTATAGGCTGGAAAACCTGTGGGCTTGGGAGATTCCCCTGCTGTGAAAGGGAGGATTGTACTATATGAACTGATGCTGACTGAATGTGAAAGGGAAGAAGAATGATAAATCTTTTGAGACTCCCTTGTGGGCTTGGTGGCTGGTATATGCAAATCATAATGAAAATGCTTCTGCAATAAGTTGTGCTGGTGATCAGTGATCGATATTTTTCACCATCTTTCCATTATGTCCAAAATGGCAGCATTTTGATAAGCCCCTTGGGGCAGGGACCATCTTGTTGTACAGCTCCTAGCACAGTGTGGTCCTGGTCCAGGACTAGAGCTACTAGGCACTACAGTAATACAAATAATAACTGACCTCCTCTGCAACTGGCCCCCTTGTACGTTTTATACAGATCAAGTAGAAAGTGGTACCTTATGTTCATAGTTGAATTGTATAAATGTAACTGGTTAGGTGATATTTTAAATCTGGTGTCATACAGGAGGGCCAGGGAGCAGCAGTAGTAGATAGAGTGTGAGAGGGGAAATATATAAGCCCTAGGCTAATTAAGGCGTGGTTCCCTGGAGACTAGGGAGGGTGGCTACAGGTTAATTGGAGCACCTGCAGTCAATTAAGGCCTCTCAGGAACCTAATAAAACCTCCTGCTTCAGGCAGACAGGGGAGGAGGAGGAAGGAGTTGGAGCAGAGTGGTTTTGTGGTGGAGCAGAGAGCAGTTTGGAGGAAAGCAGAGGAGAGTTTGGAGAAGTTCTGTGGCGGGCTAAGAAGACCAAGACCCTAGGTAAAGGGACACCTGGCTTGTGCAGAGGGAAGGCAGGAAGCCCCACAAGCAGGAGAGGGAAGGAGCCCAGGGGAAAGTATCACTAGTACAAGTGGTTTACCCACTAGCCTAGGGCCCCTGGGCTGGGACCCGGAGTAGAGGGCAGGCCTGGGTCCCTCCCTCTCCATTCCCCTTCTCTTGGATACTAGTGGGACAGCTGATACCCCAGTTCAGGGGCAAGAAATGGTGCCCTGAAAACCCCCCCCAAGAAGAGAAAGTGCGGGACCCTCATAGTAGTGCCAGCAATTTGCCACACGTGGTGTCAGAAGTGGGATTACCGCGCTGGGGACTTAAACCAGGGTTAGCCGAAACAATCCAGTCCTTAAGATGGACGATGTGATCAAGGCCCTAATACAAGCCACCGCCGCTCAGCAGGAGGCTACCCGGGTCCAGGCAGCTACCCAACAGGAGGCCATGCGGCTGCAGCAAGAGACCAATCGCCTGCTGATGACCCAGGCTGCCCAAGATTGGGCCACGCTGCAGGAACTAGTGAACCAGGCCGCCGAAGGCCAGAGCAGATATATCATGTTAACTTACTGAAACCCTGGTTCGATCGGGAGACATGCCTGGCCGTCCTGCTGGCTCCATCCCAGGCAGATGGCCCACAAGGGCAGGTAAAGATATCCCCCGAATTAGCCCCAGAACAACGAACAGAGGTCATTGAAATGATCCAGCGGAACCAAGACGTGTTTTCTATACAACCAGGCCGTACGACGCTGATCCAACACCACATCGTCACCTGTCCTGGAGCAAGAGTGACAATAAAACCATACCATATACCAGAGGCAAAAAGAGAAGAAATTAGGGGAGAAGTAAGGAAGATGCTGGAAATTGGGGTGATTGAGGAATCACACAGCCAGTGGTCCAGCCCTATTGTATTGGTCCCGAAGCCTGATGGCAGCCTAAGATTTTGTAATGACTTCCGGAAGTTAAACGAGGTATCCCAATTCGATGCCTACCCAATACCACGTATTGATGAGCTGGTGGATCAGTTAGGCAAGGCCCGATACTTGACCACCTTGGACTTAACAAAAGGCTACTGGCAGATCCCATTGGCTGAGGACGCCAAGGAAAAAACAGCTTTCTCCACACCCGATGGCCTTTTCCAATATACAGTCCTCCCTTTTGGGCTCCATGGGGCCCCCGCGACTTTCCAGCATTTAATGGACAGATTACTTCGACCCCATGCCAAGTATGCTGCCGCCTATTTAGATGATGTGGTAATCCATAGCCCTGACTGGGAGACGCACCTGGGGAAAGTAGAAGCAGTACTGGATACTCTTAGGCAGGCTGGCCTCACCGCTAACCCGTCCAAATGTGCAATAGGGTTAGCCGAGGCCAGATACCTCGGGTATGTAGTCGGAAGGGGCCTGGTGCAGCCCCAATGGAACAAAGTGAAGGCAATACAGGAATGGCCTCGCCCGATCCGCAAGAAGCAAGTCAGAGCCTTCTTAGGGATAGTGGGGTACTATCGCCGGTTCATCCCTCACTTTGCCACAAGGGCAGCGCCTCTGACAGACCTGATAAGAGCTCGGGGGCCGGAGATAGTTAAATGGACTGAGGCAGCAGAGGAAGCTTTCACAGACCTAAGGACAGCCCTTTGCAGCCATCCGGTGCTCATAGCCCCCGATTTCAAAAAGGAATTCATCCTACAAACGGATGCCTCAGAGGTAGGACTTGGGGCCGTCCTTTCACAGATGGTGGGGGATGAGGAGCACCCTATCCTTTACCTTAGCCGAAAGCTCCTGCCCAGGGAGCAACGGTACGCCGTAGTAGAAAAGGAATGCCTAGCGGTTAAATGGGCCATGGAGATTCTACGGTACTACCTGCTTGGGTGGAAGTTTACCCTTGTGACAGACCACGCCCCACTCCAATGGATGCACACAAACAAGGAAAGAAATGCATGAGTGACGAGATGGTTTCTATCACTACAACCTTTCCACTTCCGGATACAGCATAGAGCCAGAAGCCAACACGGCAACGCGGACAGCCTGTCATGACAACACTGTCTCTCGTCCCAAGTAGCCCAACCCCATGGTGTTGAGCAGGGGAGGGGGATATGTGATACAGGACGGCCAGGGAGCAGCAGTAGTAGAGTGTGAGAGGGGAAATATATAAGCCCTAGGCTAATTAAGGCGTGGTTCCCTGGAGACTAGGGAGGGTGGCTACAGGTTAATTGGAGCACCTGCAGTCAATTAAGGCCTCTCAGGAACCTAATAAAACCCCCTGCTTCAGGCAGACAGGGGAGGAGGAGGAGGAAGGAGTTGGAGCAGAGTGGTTTTGTGGTGGAGCAGAGAGCAGTTTGGCGGAAAGCAGAGGAGAGTTTGGAGAAGTTCTGTGGCGGGCTAAGAAGACCAAGACCCTAGGTAAAGGGACACCTGGCTTGTGCAGAGGGAAGGCAGGAAGCCCCACAAGCAGGAGAGGGAAGGAGCCCAGGGGAAAGTATCACTAGTACAAGTGGTTTACCCACTAGCCTAGGGCCCCTGGGCTGGGACCCGGAGTAGAGGGCAGGCCTGGGTCCCTCCCTCTCCATTCCCCTTCTCTTGGATACTAGTGGGACAGCTGATACCCCAGTTCAGGGGCAAGAAATGGCGCCCTGAAAACCCCCCACAAGAAGAGAAAGTGCGGGACCCTCATAGTAGTGCCAGCAATTTGCCACACTGGCTAAACATAACTGTGGCTATATTGGGACTGTAAACTCTTTCCCTTGGTCTTCTCTGCTCTGCAGAATCAATTCCTTTGCCTAATATCTCAACAGCTGTTAATAAGGCACTTTCTGCCATGTATACAGCAGTCTGCTTTACTAAACCTCACCTAAAGGACAGAGCACAGCTGCTTGAAGTAGCTTCTTGTTGCAGATGAATGCTGTGTGTATGTGGAGGAGGATGGGAGAAGGGAATAAATAGAAGTTTCCTCACCAGCAACCTCCCTGCCTAGCCAGCTCCTCCAGTCACCCTGGCTCAGCACTGCCTGTGTACCAGGTTCACAGTCTCAAAATGTAGTGAAGATAATGCCAATCAGCTTTTCAGCCCACCTGGTTTCAAAGGAGCCACAATCTAGGAGAATTCAGTGTCTGTATAACCCATTAGCAGGTAAAGAGGACATCAGAGTAGACTTTGATTCAATAGGATACTATTGTTCATTTAGACTACAATAAAACCAGGAGCATACCATAAATATATTAAGACCTAGAGATGTATCTGACCCATGAAGTTCAGATCCATAAGTGAACCTTCCCAAAGTTTTGATTTAGGTCCATCTCTACTAAGAAGATGTGTAGATTTAAAAACAAAAACTAACAAACAGGAACTGGTTTTCTCTGTATACTTGCAACCTATATTGGGCAGAAATCAAAAGGAACCTTCAGTATAAGATGACATTTTCAGTTTGTCTAACTCATGACCTTGATTTCAACTAGTTAACACCCATCTGCCTTTGAATGGTTTGAAAACAAATTAAAACTAACTCAGTGCTAAACAAACATCTTGCCTCTCTCAGTTGATTTCTTATATCTTAGTTATTCTTAACCCAAACACTGAGTTGGTGATTACCAAATTACTCTGAGCATACCTGACAAACATAACCAATAACTGTTTGGTGGCCATCCATTAATCAGCCAGCCCTATGAGGTGTGCATTCAAATAAAAACGTTAGAGAACTAAACATTTTGTTGTTAGTGTAGAAGAGTAAGTGGATATTTTGTCCAAATGACATAAACATGAGTTAGGCACAAGTCCAAACTCTTCCATGTGCATCAGAAACAATAAATAACACTGTGTTCTATAAACATTCATGGGTCCATTTCTTCCTCAGTTTCTTCATTGCACACATAGTTATCATGCTTGGCTGTACTTAATTAATGGGTAGCTGCATTTATTTCCCTCGGGTATGTGTCTCCTTCCAATATGTATTTTGCAGCATTGTGCAAAGCATTGTGGCTTCCATTCTTTTTCTTTTTAACTGGTCAAAATTTCTCTTTTTTTGGCATGAAAGGCTAGGCTCAGGTCTGGGAAGAAATGAAATAACTAAGTGCTTCATCTATAAAACAATTTTGGGTTCAAGCAGCTTTTTCAAAGTCACTCATGATTCCCAGAAGTGTAATAATTCAGGTAACACCTTGTTCGCCTCTTCAGCTGTGCACCTGTTGGAATCTAGTGGCTTTTTTTTTGTCATAACATGGATCATACCAAACATGAGGACTAAATATTCAAGGGCCTTCTTTTTGTGCACACAAAGCCATTAGTGCTTGGAAAATGGCATTTCTACTTGCAAATCAAGTAGTTAAGTATGCCATTGCCCTAGCTACATGCAAAAAGGTGGGTTTTGTGTGTGCAGGTTTTGTGTGCAAAGAAGAGTCAGATTTTTGTAGAAGAAATATGCTGTAAGTGTCTTAGAGCACATGCCAAATGCCACATTTGGCATTTAGCTCCAACTTTAACGTCTTCCCTCCTATCATGCTGATATTAGATCTATACAATAAACCAAATCAGACATAAGACCTGATTGTGGCTAGCCCTTCCGTGAATGTGCAGAGATGATATCAGAAGATTTCTTCCTGTGTTTCTGGGGAATGCAAGCCCTGCTTCTTCATAGTCTGAGGCAAGGAGAAGATGATACTACATCTGTACCATTCAGCACTAGCAGCAGAGTTGAGGCATTCACAGGAAAATACATGCTGCACGTTTTCAATGGAGCTCCAGCCCTGGAGTGTGCTTCCCAGGAGTAATTCTGACTGAGTAAGCTAGGTGTCTACCTGCAGCTTAGTCTCTCTGCACCCTGCCCAGTGTGCCTGCACCAGGAAAAGCTGTTAGTTGCCAATGCACAGTCATGTTTTGGGTGTGCAGGTTGCTAAAATTGCATCCAACACTCCCGTTCTTTCAAGTAGAGAGAGACTTTACTAGGAAAAAAATGCTAGACACATGAAAGAAAAGAAAGAAGCCAGAATAGGGTAGTTCTAAATAGACTTTATGGTTGGGAAACAAAATTATTTGTGATCACAGTGTCTGGAGGGTGCTGCTTTTTCATCTGGTTTATTTTCTTGGGGCACACAAATCTAAATGTTTTTGATTTTAATTAGTTTTTCTTTATAACTGCATCTTCAAAGCACTTCACCAGCTATAGCCAGCTAACCCTCCCACCCTGACAAGAAGTGGGATTAGCCCTGCTTTTATTTAGAGAGAGATACTGAGACAAAGAGGTGAAGTGGCTTACCCAAGGCCAATGCCCAATCCTGCAATCACTTGTTGCATGCATGCAATTTTATTCACAAGGAAGTCCATGGGACGAATCAGCTGATGAAAGTTATACACATGCACGTGTGTTTGCAGGGCCGGGATCAGAAGTCTGTTGTTTCTGATTTTGAGTCTCATGCTTATTTTCTAGACCATGTTGCCTATAACTACTTTTCTACTTGCTAACATGATCCTCTTTGTTTATTGTGCATGACACAGCTCTTTTAAATGAAAGGGGGAAAGATGAATGGGATCCGTCTTATGACATTAAGGAGCCTGTAGTGAAGTCTTTAATCTTGGCAGAAAATGCCTTGTATATCACATCTGTAAATGCTAACGCAATTTAATTTTGCAGCCATATCAAGAGATCAGAGCAGCTGCTGTCTCACAAGAAGCTTAATTACAGTATTTC
The DNA here is from genome assembly GCA_033296515.1 of Macrochelys suwanniensis. Lineage (NCBI taxonomy): Eukaryota > Metazoa > Chordata > Testudines > Chelydridae > Macrochelys > Macrochelys suwanniensis. The sequence goes on from CM065780.1 coordinate 49,725,154, forward strand.
ACACTGGGACCTAACAAGTAACCTTAAACTACCTTTATTTTTTGTTTTTCTTTTTGAGTTTGGAAAATTCAACACCTCACTTAGTGTAAATTGCCATCGCTCCAGTGACGTTAATGGAGCTATACAGGCAAGTCTCATTTTACGCGGGGGTTCCGTTCCACGGTTTGTGCGTAAAGCAAAAACCGCATATAGTGAAACACCATTGAGTTGAATGGCGGACGGAATCGCCCGCAGTACCGATGCCGTTTTTAAATTGTTTTTTTTTCTGGTTTTGCCGACCGCGCAAAGCTGAATTCGCGCATGTTAAATGCGCCTAAGATGCGACTCGCCTGTATTAACTTACACCTTTTGAGAATTTGGCCCATTATTTGATGAGCTACAGAGAAGCCCCTGTAGCTGCTCAAAGAACTATCTGTTCTACTTCGATCAGGTCTGCACTAGAGAAAGTTTGCTGGGGTAGCTATACTGGCAAACCCTCCTAATGAAGACACAGCTTATACCACTTTTGGCGGTAAAGCTTATATGAGGGGTAGTCAGTAGGCAGATCGTGGGCCAAATCCAGACTGTCAGATGCTTTTGAACAGACCCTGCTGAAATCTTTTAATTTACTTATTATCATTATCATTATTGGGTTTTTTTATTTTCTTCTCTGGAGTCTGGACCTAGACTATACCTTGACCAAGAAATTTGGACCTTGACAAAAAAGAATTGACTATCCCTGGTTTATACTGATTCCACAGGCAAAATAAGCTATTTTGATTAAAAATGGACTTTTATGCTGTTGTAACTGCTATATTAGGGCTTTTACTATGTAGAAATGTCATAAAAATCACACTCCTAGCTAACAATACCATACCAGCAAAAGTTTCTAGTGAAGACTTGTCCTTCATCTCTCTCTCCCTCTCTCTAGCTGTGTGAAGCAGATTATCGCATATCACAGGAAAGCTGGTCAGTTCCTAGCTTCAGCGGCTGTCCGATTTCTTCACAGTTACTGGATACAGTTGTCACTAGATAGTCAATTAATTACACTTAACTGGTGTAATGACAACCATAGTCATTGTCCCATCTGCTGCAGAAGAAATTTTATGTTTCAGACGTATCAGGTCAAAATGTTTTTTTCATACAGTATATGCGAATGCTGGTATATGGAGCGTTGCTGTACTGTACATGCCTCAGCAATCCCGACTGAAGTAATAGAGTGGTGAGAGAGAAGATGTCACCTTAAAACAAAAAGGACATGCTAAGACAGGGCAACTTATTTGACATTTTCAGCACAGGCATACACAATTATATTTGAAACCTGCCTTAAGCAAGGGGAATTTAGTGTTCATGGAAAGTGCCACATTGGCTGCCCCGGAGACCAAATTCCTCTGCTTATACACAGGTACAGGCCATGGCAGCATGGGCAGTGTAGGCTTTCCCCGTCCTCCGATGTAATTCAGTCATATTCTGCAGTCTTCCTTAGAGCAGAGAAATGGCTAGAGTGGATCTCATTTCTCTGAGACTACACTCAGACTCGGGTATTGGAACAGTTTGTATAGTGGGGGTGCTAAGAGCCATTGAACCAAACTGCAAACTCTGTATATGATGGAAACCACTTCAAGCCAAGGGGTGTGGGAGCACCCCCAGCACCCTTTGTTCCAGCACCTATTCAGTCAGATTAATTCATTTCTGAGGAACAACCAATGGCCTGTTAAATTAATCCTTCCCCACAAATGAAATTATATAGGGCATACTCAATCTACTTCTGCTTGAACTTAACATTCATTTGGTATTGGCTATCTATTGTATTTGGTTTCTCTGTAACACAGTTGTAGGAGCATTTATGAAGAAACCTTTGCTTTAGACCAGGTCAGGGCCATTACCTTTACTAACATTTGGCTAATGAAGTCCAGCACATTTTCTTTTAGTGTTCAGTTGATTTTCAGTGGGCAAGAGTAGACCTGTTCATTATGAAGAGCCCTATAGTAACCTAAGGAATGGCATTTTTAAAGACACTGCCAGATATCATTTGTTCTGACCCTGCTTTGGGTATCAGGTTCAAGTACCTTCTTTCCATCTTCATTGCTCTCCTATCCTGAAGATAGAAGTTAATAAAGAATTTTACCCCTGTTATAAAATCATAGAGGTGATTAATACACACACACACACGTACGTTCATATAGAAAGGATCTCATTCTTTATTAAATTCAGTAGTTTTGTAGAGTAATCTTTGTGGAACTCTATTGTTTGTATCCCTGGTAAATTCAATAGGCCTTTTCCTTAAGAGTATTTGCGCTCCCAATGCAAATGCTTCACTCAAATTTGCTGTTTCACTGTCCCTTTTGTCTCCTTTACTCCTTCTCAGCTTTGTGCCTTCTTGTATACTACCCCATATTCCTAGATTAGCCTCCTAAAACATTACCTCTTCCATGAAATATTCCAGCTCTAACTGCTACTCCCCGCCCTGTGCATGTTCTGTCTTGTTCGTTCTCTCTGTTTTGTCGTGTGCTTTTAGGCTTAATTTTGAAAGGTGCTGAGTTATCCTAAAGGCGCTCTCTCTCTAACCATCATAGGGTTTTCTACCGGTACCTTTCACCATAGTGTCTGAGTGCCTTCTATATAAAATTGATTGACTGGCAATTCCAAAGTGCCTAATGGCTTTCATGAAGTCTCTGGCTCTTCTCCCTTTTTGGATCATAGAAAGTTCTGCTTGGGAGGTAGTTTTTTTTTGGGAGGGAGTAGGGAGGAGAGGGAAGGTGGGTGGTTACTGTTAATGTTATGGTACAAAAATGTTACTGAACAGAAAGGTCTTCTGAAAGTTCGTTTCACAGCCAGCTCCCCTCAGCTGAGAATGCTTTGTTCCCAGCTCTCACATATTTCTTTCTGGGATTTTTGATCTACTTTGTTCCAGAGAAGCGCAACTGTCTTGGCAACTGTGTCCTCAATTCTCACTGAAGTTAGTGGAAACTGAAGAGCCTCAGCTCCTGGCAGGACTGAGCTCTTCGTTTGTAAATCTTTAGGGGAAGAAGTGAAGGCCTGTTATATTTCTGGCATTGGCCTGTGATAAATGTAACGCTGCGGGTTAGATTTTGTCTGTGGGATCCAGCCTGTAGTAAAGGCCAATGTGTTGCTGCTCCACTCCAGGAGTGGCACAGGGAGGGAATTGTAGCACCTGCTGCCTCCTTGCTCCTAGGATCAGAGGAGGAAACACCTGGCATGAAGGTTGAATTTGTCAGCAGTAAATCACAGCTTTGGATGTGCTGACTTAGCTGCATTGGCCTGTACATTATGGGGCAGAGCCAATGCTCCAACCATTTCCCCTCAGCCAACCTACTGGTGTGGGGAAGTCAACAGGCATGCAGTGTCCTTTACTCCTACACACCTGAACATAAGGTGTAGGTAGCCCACCCAGGGAGGTAAGAAGGTGTTGGGGAATGTTTTATGCTCCCTAATCCCTTATGTGGGTGCACAGTCCACTGCATAATGTAGCCCTTTTGGTATATCTACACTGCAGCTAGGAGGGTGCTTCTCAGTGTGAGGAGACAGACATGCACTAGCTCTGTGTGAGCTAGTGCACTAAAAATAGCTGTGTAGCCAGAGGTAGCATGTGTGGCAGCTTGGGCTAGCCATCTGCCCAGGCCCCTTGGATACGTACTTGGGAGGCTAGCCCAGAATGCTGTCTATGCTGCCCCTGGGTATATTGCTATGTTTAATATGCTAGCTGAGAAGCAGAGCTAGGTCCTGTCTGCATTGTGAAGCCGGCTCCCAGCTGCAGTGTGGACATGCCCTTGGAGAAAGAAACTTAACTTTTCAATATAACCTGAAACAAACTGTACACCTAAACAGCAGCTCAGAGTAGAACAGCACAGATGGCCTCTGCCCTATGGATCTGAGTTTACCTATTACATCTTCAACCATTACAACTTGCCCTTTGTCACAGAAACCTGCTATCTGACAGAAGGCATATGACATTGCACAGGAAACCTTGAGATAGAGGTAGGAAATGCTTTGCTGATAGGCAAACATGTTACTCCTACATGGTCGGTAACACTGACTGGCTTGCTTCTCAGAATGGAATGTTCCACCCATGGAGTTTGCCAGCAGAGTAGGAGTTTCTCATTTGTGTCAGTCAAATCAGAATGCAATGGCAATATTCAAGGATAGGAAGAAAATACAGAGGATAGGTACGTCATAAAGTGCTACTGAGATGATGAATATTCTTTTAATAACACCATAAGGAGAAATGTGCATCTCTGGGAGTTTTAACCACATCACTAGCATTATCAATATTTCCTATGAACATATTGCCATCCAACAAGGCTGACTATGTGAGGATAAACCTGCTATCCATGGTCTCTCTGACTTTGATAATACCCTCAGCAACCTTTGTGGTATGTGCACTACACAATGAAATCATAGCAGTCCTATCTGCATTAATTAATATTGCTAGAGAACATTTTCCTTGCGTCCTGGGCTGAATATATCAATCAAATCCATTTCCCACAGAAGATTACAGGGGTTTCTTTTGTTCAGTGGAATAGGGAGGATCCTTGCAGATATCTTTCTACCAGTTTTTAAATGTCACATGTGTGAGGAATGTTGTGGAAATGCACAGCCTGGCAAAATTCACTTTATGTGGTTAAAGAAAGTGCCTTTCTCAGGACTGAGGATTAGATTGTACAATCCTTTGGGTACAGACTGTGTCTCATATGGTACAGAGTGCATCACTGGTGTAACAAAATAATAATCATAATAATAAATCAATCAATGGAGTTATATCAGCATAAATTGGAGTCATGTAGTATTGAATCAGGCCCCATGTGTTCAGAGTTTAACTCAGCCTTGAACTTTACAGTATTTGCGTTACACTTAGGAGAGACTGTGAGGAAAGGATCAAAGGGGAGGTGGGGATTAAAACATCCAATTTAAAAAATAGGGAGAGAAAAGGAACAGAGGTCAGGCAGGATGAAATACCCTCATTAAAAAAACCCAAACCTATATACAGTAAAGAGACCCTATACAGGATACAGACTTGTGCCAGTCAAGCTTTTCAGGAAGGTGGTTCTTTCATCCCTTATATATAGCACAAGTTTCCCTTTACTTAGATTTTTTTTTTTAAATCACCCTTCAGCAAAATCATGGCCATGGGTGTAAATGACAGGAGGAAAATGTCTCCAATTTTGGTTTCATTTTGTAAAGCCTGCAAACCCAAGCAATAGTTTGTGAGGCTTGCAAAAACTTCAAATTCTGTGAGGTTTGTCCTTCCTATTATAAATGCCTTTACAGAAAGATCATAAAAGGATTAATGATTATTTACTCTGTACTCTACCACTTCATCCTTCTATTACACTTAGAAATAAATGTGCTGTGTTTTAGGAGCACATCATTTAGTCATGATGAAGATGTATCTCTGCAATATTTTACCTAATGCTATATTGTGATAAAATTTTGGTGTGATCTCATTTTGTTCCCAAGATAATCCAAACTCCTTTTGACTGATTTTGTTTCAGAAAAAATTCAAGTCAAATGAAACAATTTAATAGATATGTTAAAATTTATTTTGGAATATATGCTTGTTTTGCTGCGTCATTGTCATCCAGTCACCCCTACCCATGCAGTTAAAAGAAAATTCCACTTCCTCTGTGTTTCTTCTGTTCGAAATAAAGGAGGTGAACAAGTGTTCCTCTTTCAAGGATAAAGCCAAGGAAGAAACTCCCAATAAAATGGATCATTATCTTCCATGTGGGCTGAAACAGGACAACTTCCTATTCCCGTATTGAATGAAACATAATATTTCCACAAGGACTGAACTTCGTAAGAGTCCTTAATGGGCACAGAGTAATGCTTCTTTGATTTTTTTTTTCATTCTGCAGACAATTTTTTAAGAGACAGATCCCACTTCAGCACCCAACCAGCTCTATATGGTTTGGTTCTCAAAATATGTCACTATGCAGACTGCCCAATAAAGGTACTCTGACTCACTGATCTTCCATGGGCCATAGGTTGAGAAACACTGACACAGAGCGTCCCAAAGTGCCATCCAAGTGGTACTCAGTACACATCACTTGTTTGTTGTTTAGTAAGCGATAGTTATTTCTATATTAATAAGCCTGGAGGTCCAATCAACCTGAGCTAGTGAAGATGAAAAGTTAACTTATCTTTATCATCAGTCAAAATAATACAGAGTTAAAGCCAGATATAAATAGAAACTGAACAATGGTTTTCAGGTTACAAACAGATAAGAGAAACCATGTTGTTCTATTTTTTAAAAAAGCATGATTTAATTTATTTGTTGGTAGCTACATAGTTAATTTAAAAAAAAATGTAATTAATGTATTAGACCAGTCTCCGGTAGGGGGGCTGATTCATAACTGTTTAAAAGCTTTTGACCGAAACCATACGCATTCTTCTGAATTCTATTGTAGCGTTTTTCTTGGTATTTTTCCCATAATTTTTCCCCTGTGCAAAAAGTTATTCAAGGAAATCTCCTTCATGTTATTCACTATTAATATGAAGAGATGGTTTCTTGAGCAGAGACCAACTCTCACCATATTTCAGCCATGTGGGAATTCTACCTCCATCAGGGAGGCTTTGATGATGGATCCATCCAGAAGGATAATGCCTCTCCCATAGCTTTTACACACCATGTTGTATATAAATTCTCCATATAGCACATTTTGCTAATGCACAGGATCCTTTAACCCAGGAGTGGGCAAACTTTTTGGCCCGAGGGCCACATCGGGGTTGCAAAACTGTATGGAGGGCCGGGTAGGGAAGGCTGTGCTTCCCTGAGCAGCCTGGCCCCCACCCCCTCCCACTTCCTGCCCCCTGATTGCCCCCCTCAGAACACCTGACACATCCAACTCCCCCTGCTCCTTGTCCCCTGACCGCCCCCTCCTGGGATTCCCGCCCCAACCGCCCCCTGGAACCCCATCCCTTATCCACCCCCCACCCCACTCCCTGTCCCCTGACTGCCCCAACCCCTATCCACACCCCTACCCCCTGACAGCCCCACCCCCCCCCTGGGACTCCCACGCCTATCCAACCCCCTCTGCTCCCTGTCCCCTGACCGCCCCCCCTCCAACCACTCCCTGACCCTTGACTGCCCCTTAGGACCCCCTACTCCTTATCCAACCCCCCATTCCCTGCCCCCTTACTATGCCGCTCAGAACAGCTGGAGATCACAGCCCCACCCCCCAGCCGGAGTCAGCCATGCCACCACGCTGCCTGGCAGGAGCAGCAGGCCAAAGCGCTGGCGGCGTGGTGAGCTGAGGGTGTGAGGGAGGGGCGAACAGCAGGGGAGGGGCCGAGGGCTAGCCTCCCCGGTCGGGAGCTCAAGGGCTGGGCTGGGTAGGACGGTCCCGTGGGTCGGATTTTTTTTGCCCACTTCTGCTTTAACCATTGAGCGAAGAGATATAGACAAGACCAACAAGGATCAAGACTGAGCTCATGCCTTTTAACTCTAAAATATCCTCCTAACAGAGATACATAATGGTCAATATTCATCATGGTAAAGGCTAATACTTGAGCATGTCATTATCTATCTATCTATCTATCTAATCATCAGAGTGCCAGCCATGTAAATTCAATAGCAAAATCCCTAGTGGATTTCATGGAGTCTCTGGCACTTATTGTTGTTTTTTGTTAGTGCTCACAAAAAGAGGTAAAAAATGCAGTGGCAGATTAAATTCATTGTTGAAAAACACTAGGTAATGGACATTGAAAGGAATAATATGAAATACTTATACACATTGCAAATTAACTGTAACCACTCCGGAAAAAGACCTGGAGTTATTGAAAACAGCTCAGTGAAAATCTCTGCTCAGTATGCAGTTATGGTAAAAAAAACAACAAAATGTTAGCATGTATGTAAACAGGAGGAAAGGAAAAAAGCATGAGTCGGAGAAAAACTGAGACCAAAAAAGAAATTTTTAAAAGGTAGTGTGATTGCAGTGTACGCAACCCACTTAAAGGAGAGGTTTTATAGACTGAAAAAGGCTTTGGAGGAAACATTTTTTAAAAAGTTTGTTTTCATTCTAGCCTCCAAGCAGTCACCACATCCTCTATCTTTCTCCCCAGCTGCTTTTCTTCAACTGACTGACCAGTGCAGTTCCTATGGATAACATTAATATGCAGAGTGAGAACCCTGTCACAGGGTGATGAGGAAGCACTTCCTATTGACCTTTCTCTTTGTGTGTTTTAGTAATTTATGGTTTTTGAAGTTTGTTCAGCTGTTAGCTTTGGAGCTGTATGCCACCTTTTAGCCCAAAATATACCTAAAACAGGGCAGAACAAAACAGGGGAGCTGTATTTCACTGCAAACAGTCAACACTCTGACTGTTTTTCCCTCACACATGAACACGCCATTATTTGTGTAAATTTAAAAAATGTCCCTTAAGAGCTGGATTATATTAGCAGTGGAGGAGCATGCAAGAAGCTCCCCATTACCTTCCCTCCCCTCAAGCATAACCCTGTGCCTTGGCAACTGCTCACTTCTGCTCCCCCAGCAGGAGTAAGGTGGTGAGGAGGAGGCGTGGCCATGACCTTGCTCCGCCTCTACAGAGCAGGTCCACTATGGGGAGCATTCTGGGCCAGCCTAATGGCTGGTGCAAATTCCTTCGTGGACAGGGATCTGTGCTGGGAAAGAAGGTGCCTGCCTGAGGCAGAATCTCCCTAGCTCTATTCCTGGGTGGTACAGCTCCATAGCAGCCCTACTCAGGGCCAGTGGCTATGAATCCTATATAGATTTATGTTTTTTTCTAGAGTCAGAACTCCTAGGGCCAATGCATACCTCCTGTAGTCCTCACAAAGGTAATTTAGCACAGAAACATGCCCCAATACCCAGTGGCGTAGCCAGGTTTAGAGCTCAGGGGGAGCGGAGCTAAAAAAAGGCGCCGGGAGCAAAACAAAAAATGCTCCGCTCTGGCTGATGCTCCACAGCAAAAGGCGTTGGGAGCAAAAAAAGGCTCCGCTTCTGCTCAGTGGGGGAGTGGCCGCTCCCCCTGCTCCCCCCCTGGCTACGCTACTGCCAATACCCCCATGTAGGAAAAGCTGCTGCCTTTTTCCACCTCTGCAACCTGGCTCTCGGTATCCCAGCAGGGTTTAGGCTAACAGAAGCCAGCTTCATTATATTGCCTTCCTGCCTGTGTCCCAGATTTAGTCTGCAAATCATCAGGAGATAAGGCACTGTAGCTGGATGGATAACACCCTCTTCCCCCACCTTTTGCTCTACCCACCAGGGACAGAATTATTCACCCAGTCATGGCAGCCCTTTCTCTAGCATTGTGCAAAAAAAAAAAAAAAAAAAAAGTTCCTGATCTGTTTTCTGTAGATGGTGTCGGTTTTAGCATTGCAGAAGAGAATTATGAGTGAAACAGCCTGTAGTTTTCATAACTTTTTTTCTGTTTCCTTGATTGGTTTTTCTCTTTACTTCATTGTAAGAAGGTATTAATTCCCATAGCTCTTACCGCCCTCTTTGCATATGTCTGCACTGCTGCTGAAAGTGAGTCTCCCAGCCTGGATTGACAGATTTATGTAGCCAAGGCTCCTATGAGCATTCTGAAAATAGCTGTGTAGACCTTGCAGCTAGGGTGACCAGATGTCTCGGTTTTATAGGGACAGTCCTGATATATGGGACTTTTTCTTATATAGGTCCTATTGCCCCCCAACCCCGTCCCAATTTTTCATACTTTCTATCTGGTCACCCTACTTGCAGCTTATAGATTCATAGATCCATAGATTCTAGGGCTGGAAGGGACCTCGAGAGGTCATCGAGTCCAGCCCCCTGCCCTCATGGCAGGACCAATTACTGTCTAGACCATCCCTGATAGACATTTATCTAACCTACTCTTAAATATCTCCAGAGATGGAGATTCCACAACCTCCCTGGGCAGTTTATTCCAGTGTTTAACCACCTTGACAGTTAGGAACTTTTTCCTAATATCCAACCTAAACCTCCCTTGCTGCAGTTTAAGCCCATTGCTTCTTGTTCTATCATTAGAGGCTAAGATGAACAAGTTTTCTCCCTCCTCCTTATGACACCCTTTTAGATACCTGAAGACCGCTGTCATGTCCCCTCTCAGTCTTCTCTTTTCCAAACTAAACAAACCCAATTCCTTCAGCCTTCCTTCATAGGTCATGTTCTCTAGACCCGTAATCATTCTTGTTGCTCTTCTCTGGACCCTCTCGAATTTCTCCACATCTTTCTTGAAATGCGGTGCCCAGAACTGGACACAATACTCCAGTTGAGGCCTAACCAGCGCAGAATAGAGCGGAAGAATGACTTCTCGTGTCTTGCTCACAACACACCTGTTAATGCAGCCCAGAATCAAGTTTGCTTTTTTTGCAACAGCATCACACTGTTGACTGATATTTAGCTTGTGGTCCACTATAACCCCTAGATCCCTTTCTGCCGTACTCCTTCCTAGACAGTCTCCTCCCATTCTGTATGTGTGAAACTGATTGTTCCTACCTAAGTGGAGCACTTTGCATTTGTCCTTATTAAACTTCATCCTGTTTACCTCTGACCATTTCTCCAGTTTGTCCAGATCATTTTGAATTATGACCCTATCCTCCAAAGCAGTTGCAATCCCTCCCAGTTTGGTATCATCTGCAAACTTAATGAGCGTACTTTCTATGCCAATATCCAAGTCGTTGATGAAGATATTGAACAGAGCCGGTCCCAAAACAGACCCTTGCGGAACCCCACTCGTTATACCTTTCCAGCAGGATTGGGAACCATTAATAACTACTCTCTGAGTACGGTTATCCAGCCAGTTGTGCACCCACCTTATAGTAGCCCCATCTAAGTTGTATTTCCCTAGTTTATTGATAAGAATATCATGCGAGACCGTATCAAATGCCTTACTAAAGTCTAGGTATACCACATCCACCGCTTCTCCCTTATCCACAAGACTCGTTATCCTATCAAAGAAAGCTATCAGATTGGTTTGACATGATTTGTTCTTTACAAATCCATGCTGGTTATTCCCTATCACCTTACCACCTTCTAAGTGTTTGCAGATGATTTCCTTAATTACTTGCTCCATTATTTTCCCTGGCACAGAAGTTAAACTAACTGGTCTGTAGTTTCCTGGGTTGTTTTTATTTCCCTTTTTATAGATGGGCACTATATTTGCCCTTTTCCAGTCTTCTGGAATCTCTCCTGTCTCCCATGATTTACCAAAGATAATAGCTAGAGGCTCAGATACCTCCTCTATTAGCTCCTTGAGTATTCTAGGATGCATTTCATCAGGTCCTGGTGACTTGCAGGCATCTAACTTATCTAAGTGATTTTTAACTTGTTCTTTTTTTATTTTATCTTCTAAACCTTCCCCCTTCCCATTTGCATTCACTATGTTAGGCATTCCCTCAGACTTCTCGGTGAAGACCGAAACAAAGAAGTCATTAAGCATCTCTGCCATTTCCAAGTTTCCAGTTACTATTTCTCCCTCCTCACTGAGTAGTGGGCCTACCCTGTCCTTGGTCTTCCTCTTGCTTCTAATATATTGATAAAAAGTTTTCTTGTTTCCCTTTATTCCTGTAGCTAGTTTGAGCTCATTTTGTGCCTTTGCCTTTCTAATCTTGCCCCTGCATTCCCATGTTGTTTGCCTATATTCATCCTTTGTAATTTGTCCTAGTTTCCTAGCTTGGATTGGAGCTCAGGCTCTCAAGCTTCGGGGGTGGGTGAGCTGGAGAGCATGAGCTCCAGCATGAGTCTCAATCTCAAGGCAACTTCTAGGCAGCAATTTTTATTGCATTAGCATGAGCCCCACTACCACAAGTCAGTGGACTCAGCCTGGGAGACTTGCTTCCAGATGCAGTGTAGACATACTCTTTGTTTCTGATTCTCCTCTTACACCACTTTTATACTGAGGTAAATATACAGGAATTACTCATGAATTGAACTAGTGTGAGTGAGAGAAGAACCAGGCTCTTAGGGTGGATTATAAAGTGTTTTTACACTGCAAAGAAAAATGCATTGCACTGAGTCTCAGAGTCTGGGTCAATTGGGGCTCATGCTGCAGGGCTAAAAATAACCGTGTAGATGTTCGGGCTCAGGATGGAGCCTAGGCTCTGAGGAGACCCTCTCCCCTCGCCAGGTTTCAGAGCCTGGGCTCCAGCCTGAGCAGATCTATAGTACATGGTGTCAAAAATACCTGCGGCCCATCTATACAAGGGCTCCCAACATTGCTAGAACCAGAGGGGCTAGACCAATGTTGTTGGGAAATATTTAATTATTTGCCTTAATATAGGGCGTTATTCAAACCCAATGAAGTTGATGGGAGAATTCTGACAAAACTTTTATCAAACATTGTGACCATCTTGACCCCCAGGATCTAATACTATGGTGCTGTAGGAATGGGTAGTCCCAAGAGTACTGTGTCTGATGTAAAAGGCAGTCTGATCACATGTATTTACACAGGTATTTGCACAACATAAATGCTTTGCAAGCAAATATGGTGTGAGAACTGACCCACCCCTAATTTCAAGTTTTTGAAAAAAGAAAAAAAGCTATTTCATTTTATGAAATTTTGGAAATTAATATAAACTCTCAAAGTTCTTTCATACAGAAAAACAGACTCTAAATACAAATCTACAGTGTGGCATTGTTTCCATTATAAACACTTTGTATGCAAAGTGAAATCTTAGTTAAAAATGCAGATCTTAAGTGAGCTTTACCAATTGACAAGGTCCTGCAAACTTTTACTTCCCAGCTGAGTCATCTTCATCTCTTTTTTTATGCAGCAACCGCCTGCCCTCAAACTCTGCTAAGGTTATTTTGCAGAGCTGTCAACTCTACTGAATAGTCTCCCCACATGAGAGGGGAATTTATTCTTGTGGTTATTCAGTAGATATTCTGCCTGTTTTGGTTAAGCACCTCTCTAAGTTTTTTTCTTTTAAGTTTGAGGCTTTTTCATGAGGTGGGTTAGAAAATTTAACACTTTGCTTTTAACTTCATTTCTCTGGTCTGTGTTAAAAGGAAATCTGGAATCTTTTCTAACTAGTTTTCTTGCAACTAAGAAGAGGGATTGTTTGAGAAATAAGGAACATCAAAGCCAAGAGGAAGTTAACTCAGGTGTATCACTGGCAGATTTTCTTAAACGTGGAAATTCCATGCTGTGCTACCAGTTGGAAATAATGTCCAGTTTCCCCACGGCTTCCTTAAAATAAATAAAATGAAACTATTTAGTTGTGGAAAGGTTTGTCATGTAGTTAAACCAAGGTTTAAGTTAAAAACTGAAGAAATCAGAATGGGTTCAGGAGTCAAATGAGCTGCAGATGCTCAGATTTGTCGGCTAATTATCCTCCAGAAAGCAAGGTATTGTGCAATACCTTGGAAAGAAAACCTGGAACAAATATATAAAATATCATAAAGCCCCACAGAAATTGCTATGTTGCCATATTGATTTGTTTATTGTGCTTGCAGTTTCTGCTAACATATATTTGCATTTTTGTACACCCAAGAGATTTATCCCAGTTTTTTTAATATGCTTCTTAGTACACAGCATTATTTACATAGCTGCTTTTCAAAGCAAGGGCGCTCAAACTTTGATTGAGTTCAGGCCACATTTTCCCCTCTTAAACTGTTGTGCAACATTGCTGTGTGTTGATTAGAGATGGCTGAATTATTTCTTGCAAATTTAGCTCTTTTTTTCATTTAAAAATCACTCACTCATTTCTGCAAGTATTTTATTTCTTTGTAAATTAGATGTAAATGTAAGCCTGTGGATTATTTGAGAAATGTTATCTCTGAGTATTCCTGTTGTGTGATTGGTTACACACCTTTCTGCTCCTGGATGGAATGAGTGACATTTTTAAGCAGGAAGATAATGAATAGTGAGTAATGGATATCGTGAATTATCACACAAATAAATCAACCTGAAATTAATGACAATTTTAGATTTTCTCCTTCTAGAACTCTCAAGCATCTACAAATATGTCCCCCCTCAGGTCAGAGTGAGTTAAATTTGCTGCATATTTGGGAATCACTTTTTGTATCTTCCAACCAACCATAGTACTAGTGACCAGTTTTCTTTTCCTGACTTGACGCATAGCGCATTTAAGAGGTAGGAGATTAATCCCTATACTCTATGACCCCAATTCTTCATTCTGGTTGAGGATCAGTTGGTGCAAATCTGGGGACTGTGAAGATGGCTTGAAGCCACCTACATCATGTCCCGTTCTGATCTCAGGGTTATCGTGACACTACTCCTGTGCCTGGAACGATTTAGAGCAACCTAAAAGCTGCACTAATCTATGCCATCTGACTATAGCCCCTACGGACTGTTATGGCAGCTGGGGATTAGCTGAGCACAAGGACAGCCTGGCTGTCCCCCTTTTCTCGGGTCACCTGCCTCACGCCCACATTCAGGAAAGGACAATATTGGAGCCAGAACAACAGCTCTACACTACTCTCTTTGCAGGGGGCTCCTGCAGAAGCAAGTTAAGCTAAATTCAGGGCTGCTTTGTTCTTGTAGAACAGTACAAAAGGGCTCTGACTTACTGGAGAATCAGGCTCACTCTCTCTTCCTACCTTAATAGTGCATGTTGAGTCTTTAATTAATGTCTGTAAAGTGCTTTGAGATCCTAGTGAAAAGGTGCTATGCAAGTCTACACTATGGTCAGATTGCACCTTTCCAACACAGGAACATGGTGTGCTGGGTTCTGCCGTCTCCCAGACTGCACTTTGATATTCTCAGTGCGGGCAGCCACAGGCCTCATTGTAGAAGTCCGCAGCCCATGCTTTGGTTACTCATGGGCCTCAGGATCTAGAGTGGCAGAGACAGTCTGCAACCACAGCTGAAATAGCCCGAGATATTGCAGGTGTAGAATGAAGCCCAATGGTACTATTGCATGAAGCATCTGCATGCAGTCTGTCTGGCTCTTAATGCTATTAATCCTTTTCTTTTCGTGAGCTCTATATTTAATTACATTCTTTAGAATAGTTTTACAGGGTTTTTAAACTGGAGAAAGATGTAGCTTTTCTTCGCCTGCATAGTGCCGTTCTGTTAAGGACTCAAACACTCGCACTGAGCTTCAGAACAATGAATTATGCTTATAGATGGCAGATAGATAGCAGCAGCAGCTTTTAGTTGGGTCAGATCAGTAAGCAGCAGGGCAAATATGATAGATGCCTATAAAGGAAAGCAGCTGCAAGAGAAAATGAACACTGGACATCTTTCAACTATTAGAAGAATGTCAGTGAGATGAAGCACTTGTTCTTTTTCAGCTAATTTGTATAAAGGACATTTTTGGCACCCATCCAGTTCCAGCCGTTTGCTGCATAATCTAGTGGCTCCAAGCTGCTTGCTGGCAGCTAGCCCTGGTCGTGAAATTTGACTTGGCCACTTTGATTCTGTGTTCAGGGGCAAGTGAGGTGGGACTTCTTGATTTTATACATCAGTAAACATGGTTTGGCCAACAGAAAAAACGTTGCTTTGCACTGGAAAATGAAAGGAAGTCTGGTCTAGCCGCTGCTGTTTTGGGGAAATGTGTATTTGCAGATCCACAGCAAAAGGAATTTCCCTCCCCAACCTGTATACAGTAAACAGAGTCATAATAAACTTGACTTGTATTACTAAACCACTAAAATGATGTGTTTGTAAAAATGAATGGTGTTGCCCAACATGTTCAAAGGAAGGAAATTTAAAGATCAGGACAGTGCTTAACTCACCAAACTACTGTTGAGCGCTCAAAGCATAACATAATGTTATCTATCATATATTGTAGTTATATACAGGGTCTGATTCAACCACCTTTACTTAGAAATCATACCTTACTCTTCCAGTAGATACACTTAAATCAATGTGGATAATTTATATCTAGTCCAGGTGAGAACTGTGAGATTTAAATCATTAATTGATGGGGAGCACTTGGAGATCTTTGGGTGAAAGGCTTTGGGGCCCTGATTCTGCCAGCCTTACTCATGTTGTTTTGTACCTTACTGACTCAGTCATTTCAGAGGATAAATTGTACCTCGTTCTTTTGTTCTTTTTTATGATAGTTTACAAAACGGGTCACATTCTACTCTTGATAACACCTATGCAGCTCCATTTACTTAAGTGGTGTGCAAATTAGACCAGATGTTGATTTAGACCAAAACTCTCTCATGCAAATTTATAATAATTAGCATATTTTCTTCCACAGAGCCACTGGTCTATTGCAAAAATATGTATTTTAATATATTTTTTGCTGAAATTTATAGATCTGGGTTCTCTGTTACCCTGAGTTCCTTCTTGGTGCAGCAAATGATATGTAGGGGGGTAGGGGATGGACTTCAAGGAGTTTGTTACTGATCCCTGACTCTCTGTCAGCCGTGGGCTATATGCAGATTAGAGCAGTCTGCTCTAATATGCAGCAGCTGACAATGGTGCCCCGGGTGCACCATGGGAAGATATCCAACAGCAGAATGCTCTGGCTATGCCTCCTCCCTGTTCCTAATATATACCCTGCGCCACAGTTTGTGGGGAGGGTGGCATAGGAGCCAGCTGTATGCCTGCAGGGAGTTTCTCCCATGCTGGGAGAAATCCCCAGCAAGGGAGATGGGGAGGGATTCTGTCCCCTTTGTGCCACCAGAGCAAGGGGATGGAATGTCACTGAATCTGTCCCATACAGTGTGTCCGGAGAGTCATAGGGCTTGATCTGTCAGTCCTTACTCATGTGAGTAAATAGTAGCACTGACATGGGTAGATCTGCAGGACCAGTTCCTTCAGCTGTGGACAACGACACAGCATGATATAACTTCTCCTTTGGACGATGCACAGATGCTCCTGTCAAATTTGCTTCTTTGTATGTGTTCTAATGCTTTTGAGCCAAAATTTTCAAATTTGGATGCCTATACTGAAGCACCTAAATCCATATTTAGGCATCAAAATAAAAGTGTCTGATTTTCAGAGGTGTTGAGGTTCAGTTGCTTCTATTATTTATGCAATGGGGTATAGTGTCTCTTTAAGAGTAGAGGGGGCCAGAAGACTCCATTTCAGAGAGTTGGATTGAACGAAGGCCCAGGAAATGTCTTGGTAGCAGAAGACAGAAAATGGTCGTGGGCAATTAGGAGTCAGATGGGGGAATACCCCAGGACCCTGTTCCTTTAAGGGCCCAGAATCAGGAGCCCTAGAACATAGAGTGAGGCAGGTTTCCCCTCTCTTCCAGTCAATCAGGAGGAGCGCTCTGAAGGAGGGCATTATAAAAACCGCCTTTTCTTTCATAACAGGGCAGGCCCAGAAGGAGAAGGCAGTCAAAGCCAGAGTTCTGGCCATAAAGGGGCCTTGGGTGGAGTGGACTGGGACACAGGAAGTGCTCTATGTTTGGCAGAAGACCCAGGGCTGAGTATTAACTTCTGTGTTATGGTGATGGGCTTTATTTTGTGGACTGTGAGGTTTGTTTGAACCTTTTGTTATTAAGGATTCTGAGGCCTATCTGTATCTTATCTATTATTAAACCAGCCAGGGGCACGGGGGTGGGGAAGGGGTATGCTGTTAAGCATAAGAGAAACCATGGTGTGCTTAAGGAGCCCTTAAGAGGGAGCTAACAGAGGTAGGGTGCCCGCAAAGCTACCCCTGTCCATGAGCGTGTGCTCAGTAAGCAGCCACCTGGGTACAGGACACAATAGGAATTGTTGGTGCTCAGCACTACTGAAAGATATGAGAAGTGCTTTTAGCAATCCTTTGGGACATAGATGGAGGGGAGAACTAGGCAAACAAAAAGATGAAACTTTGTTTGGAAAAAGATTGGAACCCCTTAGTTCCACTGGTGAGTAGTTACTCACGTAAGTACTGTCACTGAAATCAATGAGGCCTTTATTCAGAAATCAAGTATCAGAGGGGTAGCCATGTTAGTCTGGATCTGTAGAAGCGACAAAGGGTCCTGTGGCACCTTATAGACTAACAGAGGTATTGGAGCATAAGCTTTTGTGGGTGAATACCCACTTCATCGGATGCAAGCAGTGGAAATGTCCAGGGGCAGATATAAATGTGCAGGGAAGAGTCAGGCTAGAGATAACAAGGTTAGCTCAATCAGGGAGGGTGAGGGCCTCTTCTAGCAGTTGAGGTGTGAATACCAAGGGAAGAGAAACTGCTTTTGTAGTTGGCTAGCCATTCATAATCTTTGTTTAATCCTGAGCTGATGGTGTCAAATTTGCAAATGAACTGAAGCTCTACAGTTTCTCTTTGGAGTCTGGTCCTGAAG
The DNA here is from genome assembly GCA_033296515.1 of Macrochelys suwanniensis. Classification (NCBI taxonomy): domain Eukaryota; kingdom Metazoa; phylum Chordata; order Testudines; family Chelydridae; genus Macrochelys; species Macrochelys suwanniensis. Next base: position 49,743,325 of record CM065780.1, read on the forward strand.
TTTTTTTGCTGCAGGATGGCTACCTTTAAATCTGCTATTGTGTGTCCAGGGAGATTGAAGTGTTCTCCTACAGGCTTTTGTATATTACCATTTCTTATATCTGATTTGTGTCCATTTATCCTTTTGCGTAAGGACTGTCCAGTTTGGCCAATGTACATAGCAGAGGGGCATTGCTGGCACATTATGGCGTATATAACATTGATGGATGTGCAGGTGAATGAACCGGTGATGGTGTGGCTGATCTGGTTAGGTCCTGTGATGGTGTCCCTGGTGTAGATATGTGGGCAAGTTGGCATTGAGGTTTGTTGCATGGATTGGTTCCTGAGGTAGAGTTATTATGGTGCGGTGTGTAGTTGCTGGTGAGAATATGCTTCAGGTTGGCGGGTTGTCTGTGAGCGAGGACTGGCCTGCCTCCCAAGGCCTATGAAAGTGAGGGGTCGTTGTCCAGGATGGGTTGTAGATCACCGATGATCCACTGGAGAGGTTTTAGCTGAGGACTGTAAGTGATGGCCAGTGGAGTTCTGTTTATTTCTTTCTTCGGCTTGTCTTGCAGCAAGAGGCTTCTGGGTACACGTCTGGCCCTGTTGATCTGTTTCCTTATTTCCTCATGTGGGTATCGTAGTTTTGAGAATGCTTGGTGAAGATCTTGTAGGTGTTGATCTCTGTCTGAGGGGTTGGAGCAAATACGGTTGTACCTCAGCGCTTGGCTGTAGACAATGGATCATGTGGTATGTCCGGGATGGAAGCTGGAGGCATGTAGGTAGGCATAGCGGTCGGTGGGTTTTCAGTATAGGGTGGTGTTAATAATTGCTTATTTGCACTGTGGTGTCTAGGAAGTGAACTTCCCATGTAGACTGGTCCAGGCTGAGGTTGATGGTGGGGTGGAAGCTGTTGAAATCGTGGTGGAATTCTTCCAGAGTTTCTTTCCCATGGGTCCAGATGATGAAGATGTCATCAATGTAGCGTAGATAGAGAAGGGGCTTGAGTGGATGAGAGCTGAGGAAGTGTTGTTCCAGGTCAGCCATAAAAATGTTGGCATATTGTGGGGCCATGCGGGTGCCCATAGCGGTGCCACTGGTCTGGAGGTATATATTGTCAGCAAATTTGAAATAATTGTGTGTGAGGATAAAATCACAGAGTTCAGCAACCAGTTGTGCTGTGGCATCATCAGGGATACTGTTCCTGACAGCTTGTATTCCATCTATGTGTGGGATGTTTGTGTAGAGAGCCTCTACATCAATGGTGGCTAGGATGGTGTGTTCTAGAAGATTACCAATGCATTGTAGTTTTCTCAGGAAATCAGTGGTGTCACAGAGATAGCTGGGAGTGCTGGTGGCATAGGGTATGAGTAGAGAGTCCATATATCCGGACAGTTTTTCAGTGAGGGTGCCAATGCCCAAGATGATGGGGAGTCCAGGATTTCCAGGTCTTTATTCAGAAAAACACTTTTAGGCCAGATTAGGTGCATCACTATTCAGAAAAATGTTTGAGGGCATGTTTAAATTTAATCTGACCTCTTGAGTTAAGTTTGCCCAAGGCACACAGTGTACTCACGGAGGAGGAGTTGAGTTGCAGTCACTTCCTCCAGCTTTGAATTTGGGCCTTGGCTGGGTGCTGTCACTGGAGTCTCTGCAGGATTTTCACCTTAACACACCTCTTTTTGGACAGCCACATCCCTATTTCCTCCTACTACCACCCTTTCAACACAAAAGTTATCCTTGCACACCAACAAAATAATCAAACCAATGTAAATTATATCACTCACACCTTCTATGAAGTTTGTCCAACAAAACTTGCAAACACTCATGCCTATAGTCCCTAGCTAACCTGGACTGGAATGACAAGTCTTTCTCCTCATGAGAATGTTACCATGAAATAATGCTGGGGCTTTGCAGTGATATGTCTGATCTTCTGGTATAACATGGAGTCATGGTGTGGAAAAGGCTGAGAATAACTGGCAGTAGGCCCTGAAAGTGTCAAATCATGAAAGGACCAAAAGAAGATAATATGCCACTATGACAAAATATAACTATATGAAAAAATATAGCACTTCACTGTGTGCTATTCATTATGCCACTGTTATAATGAAATGATACAAAACCTATTAATGGCAGTGATGCCATAGTTATTTATAAAATTAGAGCTATACTAAAGTGCATTTGGAATACCTTATATAATGAAATAACAATATCATTGCAGAGCCACATATATGAATATTGTCATAAAATCTATCTGAAAACAAGAGGTTGCTTATATCTTAATACCTGTCAACTGCTGTGAATACACACTTGTTTGATATCAGTATTAGAAGGCATGAAGATCTAGATGGCAGCCGTAAATCCTCCTGCGTTTGTTTGTATCAGTAAATGGTCTCCAACTCCCCCAAACCCTAGTGTTATTTACACAGTGATCTGAAAAGCTGAACTGATGGCTAATGTTCAACTGCTTCCCCAGCATTGTGAGTCAAGGGTGGATTATTGTAGAAACAAAATGCATATTGATCTTGCATCCATCTGGACAAATGTTAATGACCTAGTTTCTGTTCATTCCATCGTAGTGACCTACAGCAATTCTTATGTTTATGCAAGAGAAGGGCCCATTGATCACTATCATCAAATGTGTGTGGGTTTTTACTGTCATTTAAAAGATCTACAGAAATGGTTCCCTTACAAAGAAGATTTTCATTAGAAACGGTAACTTTGTGAATACATTCACAGCTCTTAAAGTTTTTGTTTTAAATTAAAACTAGAATACCTTGGTTGAATAAACAAGGTTGTTGTTCAGATGAAAATAAGAGACAGAACTGTTTGCAAACAGCCCTTTCAAGAATTCCAGGAAATGCTGAAGATCCCAAATAACTCTGCAGTTACTGAGAGTGGAAATGAAGCTTTAACTGTAAACTAATATTATTGGAGTTGATACTGTCTTCCTAGTCCCTAATTTCCTTTTGCTTTGCAAAACTTGTTACTCCTGTCACTAGGATAGCTGGAACACTGTGTTTTACTGAGATAGTGAAGTGCAGTTTGGTTTGTGTTCTACCAAGTGTTCCCTTTTAGTACTGAAACTAGTTCACTTTGAATTAAAAACAGATGTAGCTAAAGGCATGGATAAAAGAAAAGGCAAAGTGGAAGGAGTATTGTCTAGTGATTAGAGCAGGGGACTGGAAGGATGACCTAATGGTTAAAGAAAAGAACTGGACTGGAACTCAGAAGAGCTAGGTTTAGTTCCTAGTTCTGCTACTGACTCTCTGTGAAACTTTAGGAAAATCGTTTCAGGTATGTCTATGCTGCAATTAGACACCAGGGGCTCATGCGAGCCCTAGATCTCTCTCACCTTGACACCCCTACTCTACTTGCGCTACATTGATGATATCTTCATCATTTGGACCCATGGAAAAGAAGCCCTTGAGGAATTCCACCATGATTTCAACAATTTCCATCCCACCATCAACCTCAGCCTAGACCAGTCCACACAAGCGGTCCATTTCCTAGACACCACTGTGCTAATAAGTGATGGTCACATAAACACCACCCTATACCGGAAACCTACTGACCGCTATACTTACCTACATGCTTCCAGCTTCCATCCTGGACACACCACAAGATCCATTGTTTACAGCCAAGCTCTAAGATACAACCGCATTTGCTCCAATCCCTCAGACAGAGACAAACACCTACAAGATCTCTATCAAGCATTCTTACAACTACAATACCCACCTGCTGAAGTGAAAAAACAGATTGACAGAGCCAGAAGAGTACCCAGGAGTCACCTACTACAAGACAGGCCCAAAAAAGAAAATAACAGAACACCACTAGCCGTCACCTTTAGCCCCCAACTAAAACCTCTCCAGCGCATCATCAAAGATCTACAACCTATCCTAAAAGATGATCCCTCACTCTCACAGATCTTGGAGGACAGACCAATCCTCGCTTACAGACAGCCCCCAAACCTGAAGCAAATACTCACCAGCAACCACACACCATACAACAAAAACACTAACCCAGGAACCTATCCTTGCAACAAAGCCCGATGCCAACTCTGTCCACATATTGATTCAAGTGATACCATCACAGGGCCTAATCACATCCGCCACACCATCAGGGGCTCATTCACCTGCACATCTACCAATGTGATATATGCCATCATGTGCCAGCAATGCCCCTCTGCCATGTACATTGGCCAAACCGGACAGTCTCTACGCAAAAGAATAAATGGACATAAATCTGATATCAGGAATCATAACATTCAAAAACCAGTAGGAGAACACTTCAACCTCCCTAATCACTCACTGACAGACTTGAGGGTAGCAGTGTTGCGACAGATTAACTCGAAAAGCAGACTTCAAAGAGAAACTGTTGAACTCGAATTGATATGCAAACTAGATTGCATTACCTCAGGATTAAATAAGGACCTCGAATGGCTCGGCCATTACGTTAATTGAATCTATTTCCCTTAAGTTAACGATCCTCATTCACACCTGTGTGACCATCTTGTTTATCACTTCAAAGGTTTTTCTTCCCCTGCTGTTATGGTTCCTCTCAATTAATTAGCCTCTTAAGGTTGGTCTATGCACCTCCACCTTATCATGTTTCTCTGACTGTATAAATATCTGTCTACTGTATGTTTCATTCCATGCATCCGATGAAGTGGGTACTAACCCACGAAAGCTTATGCTGAAATAAATTTGTTAGTCTCTAAGGTGCTACAAGTTTTTCTTTCTTATTTTCATTTTGCTGACACAGACTAACACGGCTACTACACTGAAACCTCTCACCTTGAGAAGTCCCAAAGCTGAAGTTCCAGCCTGAGCCTGAATGTCTGCACTGCAGTTTTGCAGCCTGAGCCCTGTGAGCCCAAGTCAACTGATGTGGGCCAGCTGTGGGTGTTTAATTGCAGTGTAGACTTACCCTGAGCGTAGGATTTTCAGAAAGTCTCCATGTTGGTCTAACTCTGCTTTCATTAAAATCAGAGGGGATTTTACCATTGACTTCAATAGGGAGTACAGTTAGTCCAATGCTGAATAGTTTTGAAAATTCCACTTTAATTTCTCTGTGCTTCAGTTTATTTGCAAAATGGGAATAATACTTCCTTTCTCCTACCCCTGGTCTCTCTAAACTGAAAACTCTTTAGGGGCAAGGACTGTCTTTTTCTAAGGGTTTATACAGAGCCTAGCACAGTGGGGCCTCAATCCTGGATTGGGACTCTGGGTACTACAATAATAATTATTATTAATACTACTAAGAATAAATAAACTACTGAGAGCTAGGTTTGTGGTTTCTGTTCCCAGGGTTCTAGTCCCACTTTACCACTGACTTGCTCAATGACCTTTTGCAAATCACTTAATTTTAGTTCACCTATTTAAAAAAATTATAATAATATTTACATACTTGAAAGGAACATTGTGAAGGTTAATTAATAGGGAGGTAGTCTTCCTATTCACTTGCTTCTCATCTCCCCATGAATACTTAGTAAACAATCTGGAAAAATGATGTCAAATTACCTTGAGGCACAATATTACAGTGACTCACGAAACACCAGTCTCAATAGGAATTCACTAGGCAGAATGATTTAGCAATGACATAATTATAGGAATTGTTTGAAAGATAATGTACATATTGATGCAGAAGACACAGAAATAAAGAGGGAAAAACAGCAAGAAAAATAAAGAATAGTAAACTCTGGTCAATCTGTAAAAAAGAAATTTCACTAAATTACTTGAAATTGGTGTCCTAATTATCATTTGCCCCGCATCGAACTTTTTCACTATGACTTATCCATGTAGTTTAGCTGGGGTTTCAAATATAGTTTGAAATATCAAATCATGCAACTATCCGAGCACACACGAAGAATATAGTAGGGAGAATGGGGGTAGGATGGGGGAAGAGACTTAACTGAAACCCAGATAAACAACTCAACTGCTTAATTGGGGACAATGTGAAGGAATCGATTCCATGCAATGTATTTTATTACTCTAAAAAATGAGTTGACAGGACACTTAGTCTGGTCTTGTCTGCATCTAACTCACTGTAATTTAATGGGTACAAATAGATGTTTGCAACAGAGCCGTAACTAGATATTTTTGCGCCCGAGGCAGGACCCTCGCCGCCGAAATGCTGTCGGCTCAGGGAGTTTTCTGCGCCTCTCAGCTTGCGCGCCCGAGGCAACTGCCTCACTCGCCTCACCCTTGTTACGGCACTGGTTTGCAAGCACAACTTACCTTTAGTGTGGCTCTGTTCACTCTATGCAGCTTCCCTGCTCTTGAATGACAAATGTGTCAAACCTATTTTCTGATAATTTTCAGACTTGGTTACCTCAAGTTACACCTCTAAATAGAACAGTCTAATTTTTGAGATATTGGGAATGTATCATGATCAGTGAAACTGGGGAGACAGAAGGCCCAGGTTCCCTGGAGGAACAGTGGGGAGTTAGGCTGGAAGCAACTCAGCCACATGGTACCACTTGTTCAACTTAATCTGCATTCAGCTTCCCTCTGCAAATGAAACATGGTGGCAGCATTTGAGCCGGGAGTTTTCTGCAGTGCAGCAGTTGGTACCATGAGCCATAGAACTCGGTCTGGAGGCGGAGCCCCCAAGAGCCCTGGATTTTGCAAACACAAACATAGGCCAGCGATGGACCTGGTGGAAGGAAGAGTTCGAGCTGTACTCAGACCTGGCCATGCAGGAGGACGGCAATAGCAGGAAAGTAAAACTGTTACTTTGCCTTATTGGGGGACAAGGCAGAGAGATCGACACCACTCAATAACTCACTGCTGCCCCAAGCCTAAGGGCAGTGGAGTGACACAGGTTTGCTACTAAAGATCAGTTCAGAGGGCAGGGGATAGACCCCTATGGTACTGCTTTAAGCACACTGTGCTTAAAGTGGCTGCTTCGGGAACACAATCTCACATTAGACAGAGGCTTAGAAAAGATGAAAGCTCTAGGCAACACAATGTCCCCAGAAGTACATGGAGTGAGACAACGGCAAAGGACAGCAGGTGGCCAGGGTTCCATACCCATAATGAGATATATTTATTTTGGGAGACAGCATGAGTGGGTGATAGGGAAATGCCCCCACACTAGGACAGCATTGCAAGGAGTGTGGCAAGTGGAAGCATTTTAGCAGTGTGTGCAAGAGCAGAGGAAGGCCACAGAAAAATTAACTCAGACTTATAGGAGAGGGGGTGGGCACATCAGACAGCCATGACTCTCTCCTTGAACTCATTACGTTCATACTGTCAGGACAGGAAAACAACAGGAGACAACACCAATCTCCATGCATGCAACAGTGTTAGTATGGAAATGCCTGTCCAATTTCAGCTGGATAGTGGGGCCTCCTGCAATGTGATTTCTCAGGGTGAATTGGACTCAAATATACCCATTACAATGAGCAGGCCCAATCTAAACATGTACAGTAAGAGCATAATGCAGCTGTAGGAAAATATGACCTCACCGTAACTAACCTGAAAAATTAACAGAAACTGAAGTTTGTGGTGGTGAATGGGAAGCACCCTTGGGAATACAGCCATACAAGCCATGGATCTGATCAGGGTGCAGCATCAGAAGTTTATAGCTGCAGGTCAGGAAGCAAAATAGGCAGTCCCATGGACTATGGAGATGATTTTTAGAGCATATGGGAATGTGTGGGGATTTTGGTTTTTTTGGCATTTTGTTTTCCCAAAGGCAGTGGGTGCTTTGAAGGAAAGCTGTGAATGGAAGTAGACCCCACAGTGGAACCTGTGTGCTTACCCCAAAGGAAAATTCGAGTATGTAATTGAGTACATAAGGAGCTCAAAAGTCTGCAGAGCAGGCAGTAGCAGCACCAGGGTTTTTGCCGCTCTAGGCGGCGGTGTTTCAGTGGCCGCTTTTCTTGCCACCGAATCCCCGCCGGGAAGAGTTGCCGCCGAAATGCTGCCGAGGGCGGTGAAATGCCGCCCCCCCAAATCCTGCCGCCCTAGGCGACCGCCTAGGGTTGCCTAGTGGAAGTGCCGGCCCTGAGAGCAGGGGTACTGTAGTACCTGTGGAGGCCAGAACAGCCCAGTAAGCAGTATAGTGGTGGTATAGAAGCCATCAGACAAATTTTGCAGCTGTATGGACTCAAAGCCATCACAATGGGCATTGAAAAGATGTCATTATCCACAGCCCACAATTCATGACCTCTTGCCAGAACTTTCCAAAGCCAAAATCTTTACTTTCTGTGATGTGATGAACACGTTTTGCACATAAGCTGGGATAAAGAGGCTAGCATGCTGACAACCTTTGCAACATCAGTTGATCACTGTAGATGACTACATGTGCCTATGGGCTTAAGTCCAGAATCTGCACCAGAGGTGTTTCAGAGAAGACTCACCGAAGTGCTGGAAGGACTGCCTGGATTGAAAATATTTGCAGATGACATCCTCACTGTAGGGGAAAGGAGCAATGATACCGAAGCTGAACGAGACCATGACAGAAAACTACATTCTTTTCTACTGCGATATCGGGCCAAGAACATAAAACTCAACCCAGAAAAAATGTGATTCAAACATCATGAGGTGACATGCAGTGGACATCTGCTCACAGCAGAGGGACTGAAAGCAGATTCCCAACAAGGTCAAGGCAGTCATGCATGCCAGCTCCAGTGGATGGGGAAGGGGTACAACGATTCATAGAAATGGTACATTTTCTGTCCACACCTGGCTGCAGTAGTCGAACCCACATGTCAGTTCACAAGGCAGGACATTGAGTGGGACTTGGAGGTCCCCCCCAGAAAGCATGTGACATGCTGAAACAAGGATATCCCTGTTCTGAAGTATTACCAAGCAGGAAATCCATTGATATTCCATTGTGACACACCAGAGAAAGGATTGAGTGCAACTCTTTGGAAGGAACAGCCTGTCACTTATGCCAGCAGAGGCCTGTCAGAGACAGAACAGGGGTATGCCCAAATAGAAAAAGAGCTTCTGACTGTGGTATTTGGAGTGCAGCGATTCCATCAGTACAGCTAGGGCCACCCAGTAATAGCACAATCCGATCACAAACCCCTAGAGACAATCACGGTGACGCCCCTGCGTTGTGCTCCAGAGATTACAGCACATGTTGATGCACCCCCCAGTGCCACCAGGTAGAGATCAGATGTTGTTCAGGACCATTACTGGTGTCAGCAGATATCCCGATAAAGGCATATACACCCAGAATCAGAAAGCTGGGAGAATGGGATCAGGATACTTAATCCAGAAACATGTTGCAGCATCTCCAAGTTTCAACAGTGAAGCTGATGGAAATCAAAGAGGCTATGGAAAAGGGCGTCCAACTCCAGGCTGTCAAGACAGCAATAGAAGCAGGGTGGCCAGAAGACAAAAGCCAAGAACTGATTGGACAGAAACATATTTTCAATTTAAAGCTGAGTTGAGTGCACAGGATGGAATCATAGTTTGGGGATACAAGGCTGATATCCCCACCACAATACGTAAGGAAAAAAAATACATGCCTCAAACCTGGGCGCTGACAACTGTCTTAGTTAGTCTTGGGAGTGTGTTTACTGGCTGAGAATGAATACTCATCTCTGCTTCTTGATAGAAAGGTGAGACATCACCAGTCATATGATAAATGCCAGCAGAAGGAGACTCTGCTACCACATGAGCTGCCCACTAGGCCATCGGAAAAGGTAGGAGCAGACTTATTTACCTTTAAGGCAAAGTAGTAATACTTGCTTACACTGGACTCTACTCAGATGTTTGGAAGGTTAATGTCCTCAGCCCTGCTTGACACAAGAAGCAAGTTAGCGATTGGCAAATTATAGACCTCCTTTGTGAGATATGGCATTCCAGACACCTTGTTCTCGGACAACAGATCCCAATTTGCATTGGAAAAATACAAGGAATTTGCATGCAAATTAGAGTTTGACCACCACTCCACCTCCCCAGCATACCCCAGAGCAATGGTAAAATTGAACTACCTGTGAAAACAGCTAAGACTGTTGTACCAAGATTATTTCTTCTGTTTCAGACCCCTTGTTGGCATTTTTGGTACACAGCAATATACCCCATCACAGGGATGCCAAAATAGCTCAGTGCAGGCACTGAGATGAAGGACCTAAACCCTGCTATGAATGAGGGGAGATCTGTTGCAGACAGAAGGATGGAGACACTGATGAGAAGAGATGGCCAACAACCAGTGAATGTAGGCACTAGAGTATGACAGTCCAGCCAAGGACCTACTGGCCATGGAGACATGCACTCCTTTGAAGATCCAGCCATTAGAGAAACTCCAGAAGGAATGTGGCATTCCTAAAGGAGTCATAAGGAATGTGGTGACACCCAGGTCATATGAGGTGGAAAAGACAGAAAAGTGATCCACAGGAGCAGAAGACACGAGTCAGCAGATACAACACACACACACAGTCTACACAGATCATCAGAGAATGGAGAGACAATCATCCACAGGGAGGAAGGGGACTCCAGAGAGAGAGAGAGAGAGAGTTTCCTAGACTCAGATTTGTGACAAAGAGAGGTCACTCCTGTTGTGATCACCTGTTGAGGAGACCAAATTATGTAACCAGCTGAGTCTGTGGTAAAGACAAGTCTCCAACTCTGCTATGTGCTAGCAATATCTGTTCAAAGGGACATGGGATGGGAGTGTGCTGGGGCATCCGCCCCACATTGGCAGAGAAGGGGTTAATATAGCCCTGGGGAGGCTGCGTGTGAAGAACAGCCAATCAGAGCCCAGCAGGCCCATATAAAAAGAGATGCAGGGCAGAGCAGAGTCAGTTACTGCTGAGAGTTCAGGGAGTAAGGACTGGGACCCTGGAGGACTGAGAGAACTATATAAGCACCTTGGACAGAGCAGTGGCTGGCTCCTGGAATTGAGCAGCTGGGGCCCTGAGATAAGGGTGAAGAAGTTCCTGGAGTCATGGGAAAGTGGCCCAGGGAAATAGAGCAGCATTGACTGAGGTTACAGAGGAGCAGCAGGAGGCTGCTATTTACAGGGTCCCTGGATTGGGACTTGGAGTAGTGGGTGGGCCTGGCTATCCCCCAATTTGGCACTGGGGAAGTGGCTGGACTGTTGGATAGAGTTATCTACCCCTGGAAGGGGGAAACACAGATGAAAACCTAGCCAGAGGGCTGAGTTGGGAAGAGGACACTGCAGTTCTGGGAGCTGAGAGAGGAGCCACAGGCAGGAGCAGAGGCAGTGATGGTGTGCAAACTGTGGACTCGGGGGGTATCGGTCTTGAGCTAATCCCCAGAGTACCAGGAGGAGGTGCCAGTCTGACGGTGGGTGGTACACCCCATGACAGGGGGTCTGGGTATCAATTATTTATTTTTAATAAGGAAGATGTATCATGATCAGTGGAACTAGAGTCAGAGGGCCTGTGTTCTCTGGAGGGACTGTTGTTGATAGGTCACTAGGAAAACGGAATGTGGGGAGTTAGGCTGGAAGCAACTCAGCCACAGGGACAGAGCAGTGGACAGAGTTCAATAAAGTTCAGCTTCACTCTTTGCTAACAAAACAGGGAGCTTCAGGATTCTGTCCACTCTCTTAGGCTCTGTCTTTTTCTCAGTGAGTGAGGAGTTGCCCAACTAATGCTATGAGGACCAATCACTGGGAGTTGAGTGTGCTCAACACCTTTGAAAAACTGGCCACTTTTAGTTAGGCACCTAAATATGGATGTAGGTGCTTAACTTTAGTAGCCTGTTTTGAAAATATTGCCCTTAGTGTTTTGTGCAATGCCTATTTCTAAAGCAGTCCATGAAATGAAAATGAAAATTTCCTAGTGCAGTGTCCCTTCTTTGAGCCTCTGGTAATCAGAAATATTGCATAATTGGACACGTTTTGGTTTGCACCAGGTGGTGCAAATAAAGAGGCTCCAGCTGTAGAGTATCTATCTAACCTATATCCTCATGGTGTGTTATGGTTTAAAATGCTAGTACAATAGAGTACACAAAATGATATACCATAACAAGCCAAGGTAGTGCATGGAAAAAGTAGAAGTGGTCCTGATCTCATTTAAACTGGTTATACAGTGCTTTGACTTCAGTGGAATTGCTTCTTATTTACACTGGTATAACTGAGAGCAGAATGAGGGGTCACTGAATGTGGCTTGTTGCCAAGTCCAGTTCTGAACTTGGCACAAACAATGTTCAATCTCAGTAAGGAGCATCCAGACTGGAAAACTGGGTCAGTGTGCCTTGGTAAAGCTTGTGTTCATTGTCCCTTTTCAAGTCTAGATCTGGATTCTACCCAATCTCTGAGGCACTGCTCTCTCCTCAGTGAGGACAAGAGCTGCCTACATGATGTCCATGAGTACCAAGAAGAGAACAGACTATCATTACATCTGTTCACTTTCAGTGATAGAAAACAAATGAATTTCAAAGTGATTGGAAGTTCCATCTGAAAGACACAAAGTCAGGAAAAGTGCCTTTCCTTTGTCAGGTGTCATGCTGGGGTGGATGCTGTTTGACTGCCCTGCAGTGCTTTTTGTAAACACGGGTTTAGCATTTAGAAATTTATATCAAGAAACAGACTACTGGTATACTAATATGGTCCTTCCTTATAGACTCCAGTCTATTGTGACCATAGAAACTGCATTTGTGGCATCAGCATGAGTGAAAGAGGTGAATATACTGTTGGTAGGTGTTAAAAGAATGTTAATTTTGGGAAGGTACAGCCTTTGAATACTTTTGATCTTTTCATGTTAATTAGTTTGACACCCCCAGATGATAACATCATAGCTTCTTCCATTACTGCAGATGAAGCAAGATTTAACAGCTCTTTAAAGAATCTAGGAGCCCACGTTCTTGCTGTCTCTCTGCATACTGGTGATTTTAACGTAGCCTTGGATTGAGCCATATGTGTTGTGTTGTTTCTTTTGCAAAGACATTTGCTCTGCTTTTCCAGAGGGTTCTGCAAATTAAGCCTCAGGGTTATTATCCTGGCAGACTGTAACTTTTGCAGGTGGATAGGAATGTCTGGGGATCTAGATATAGTCATGTTTCAGAGTGGTAGCCGTGTTAGTCTGTATCTGCAAAAAGAACGAGGAGTACTTGTGGCACTTTAGAGACTAACACATTTATTTGGGCTAGTCTCTAGGTGCCACAAGTACTCCTCGTTCTTTTTGTAGATATAGTCATGTCTCTCTACTAAAAATGGTTTCCCTAAGTTACATATTGGGACTGGCAGAGGTCCTCACAGGTTGAAATTTGTAACCTGTAGGTGAGGTTACGGTGGTGAAAAGTTGCTGCAACCTCCTTTTGTACCATAGCACCAGTACAGCCCCAAAAGTGGGTATGATCATGGCAGCCAAGCATGACCATTCAGCTCCTCTTAGTAGGAGTTCCTGCTGCAGATCTTCACTCAAGAGAGCTCCACAGAGGGTCGCAGTGGAAAAACTGACCACCATTTCTCAGGGTGACTTCTCCCATGTAAGCAGGGGCCTCATAAGGGCAGGGAAGTATAACTTACACATACCTGTACCACTCTCAGTGGAGTTTGCCCAGTGAATTCAGTATCAGATATCTTTGAAGCAGTAGCGTAGCCAGAGGGGGCGCAGGGGGAGCGGCCGCTCCCCCACTGAGCAGAAGCGGCACCTTTTTTGTGCTTCGACGCCTTTTGCTCCTACGCTGCAGCCAGAGCAGAGCATTTTTTTTTGCTCCCGGCGCCTTTTTTTAGCTCCGCTCCCCCTGTGCTCTAAACCTGGCTACGCCACTGCTTTGAAGTTTTTCTTTCTCATAGAAGGAGAGAGTATTCAATGTAATAACACCGTACGTCTTCTGCACATGTAATGTTGTTTGTTTCCTGTCTCATTTGTCTTCATGAAACATTTTAATAAGTTATTACAAAAAATGCAAATGACCCAATCAAAGAGCAGCACTTTCTCAGCTAGCATTCCACCAGGCTTCTAATGAGGGACTGGTTGTTTAAAAATGGATTTCTGGAGCATCTCACAGCAGGAGAAGGAGAGCAGGACGTCAGATGTAACGATTAGCCACTGCAGAATAAATGAAAAAAATATACTTGAAAATTACTGAAGTAAGATTTACATGAAACTGCAGTTGTTACAGCATTCAGGGTCTTATGTCAGAGCTGGGAATTTGATATGGTGGATATGAAGATGGGTTTATATATATGAAATGACTGCATATTTACCTCACACTGGGAACGTGGCAGCAAGGAGAAGAGTGTTATATAATTGTGAGTCTAGCATGCTGCTGGGCTGTGTTGGACAGAGTGATCCTGTCGTCTTATGGCACAGGCTTATCGCAAGTCTTTCCAGTCTGTTAAACTAATTAGCAAAATGGCCAAAATGTAGCTCATCTAATTTGTTGTGAATTTATTATGAACAGCCAAGATTAAAGCTGCAAGTCCCTGTCAAGAGGGTTAATTGTGAAAGAGAGGCAATTCCATGAAACCGGGACTGCTGGAAGGATGATCTGGGGACCTGGATTACATTCTCTTTGTAGTAATTTGAACTTCCAAAATATTGTGCAATAGGTATCAAACCTTAAACATATGTTTTGATCAGTCTTCCCAAGCTGTCTGCTTCCTTCCTTTCCCCCATTCTCCAAACAGTATGCACTAGTGCAATGTGATTCCAGTTTACAATTAAAATGAGAGCTGGTCAGGATTTTTCCAACCAAATGGTGTTTTTTCTTTCCATTGGAAAATGCAAATTCATCAAACTGGAAACTTTGCAGACACATTTCAGTTTTGGAGAACTTCTGTAGAAACACAGAAGGTACTGATGGAACCCTGTTTCACAAGAAGGATTATGGTTTTCTGCCAGCTCACCTGATGGGCAATTGGGGACCCCATGGCTTCTTGGGCCCACAGCTATGGGGCATCTCTGCCATGGTGACTGTCTTGGAATTGGGGACTGGGAGCTCCCAGGATCCCAACTGCAGAGCAGGGAGCCTGGAAGTCTGGGGAGCCCCAGTTCCAGTAGGGGTTCTCAGGGCCTAAGTTCCTTGGTACATGACAGAGCCTGGAAACTCTGAGACCTGATCTTGAGATGGTGCTCTTGAGGCTCCCTGCTTCATGGTAAGGGACTCTCCTGACTCTGGGGGACTCCCTGGGCTGCCCTGACTCCCTGGGCGCAGCTTGGGGAGTCCTCTGAAGTATTTTGTTTTGGAACAATTGAACAAATTCTGCCCCCGCCCCCCCCAAATGAAAACCTTTCAGAGCTTAATTTCTGCAGGATAGCTATACATTTCAAGGTTTCCTTCTGAATTGGAACAAACACTTTCAACATGCCTGAATTTCCCATGGAACAGAAATGCTGAGTTTCAGCCAGCTCCAAAGCCAGGAGTTGTTGATGTGGCTTCAGGTTTGATTCATTTGAATTTTCTTCAAATATTTGCAAAACATGATTGTTTACCAAAGGCCTCGCAGTCATCCCCTGGCTCCTTAATGTAGGGGGTTTCTAATACCCTTACTCCTGTTGAGTAGTATTTTACCCTATAGTAGTCCCATTGGTTTCAAAGACTGTTTAGATGACACGACTCACTAAGTAGAGTACTACCCAAGGTAAGGATGGCATACTTGAGCCCCATGATTGTATAAGGCATTTGTGGGAATGATACAGGGCTAAATTGTGGCTGGCTGTCATGAAGTAGGGGGTGAAAAACCTCAATCTCCTCCCGCCCCTTCCTTGTGTCCTGTATAAAGGCTACCCAGAATTACTGCCCCAGGAGGCAGAGCTATGGCTCTGCTCCTCTCCATCCCAGCCAGAAGAGGGTGTGTGCATCCGTGTGTTATACTGCACCCCTTAAAGGGCAGTCTGAGGTGGTTTCTCCTCTCCCTAGACACTACAGGCACAACCAGATTGCTGTGGGAGGCATTGTGCTTCTCTGAGGCATAATGCTTCCTGATGCTCTCCCTGGGGTGGGGTAGCTCTGCAACATCCCCAACATAGCAGGGTGGCTAAATGTCACCGTTTAGCCCATAAGTAGTAGTCCAGCAGGATGAGACATAGCAGAGCACACCATATAGTGTCAGGAAATATCACATTGAACATAAGAATAGAAGAAGGTGTTTCATATAGTCCCATGGTTTAACTAAGCAGTTTTTTGCAAATAATATTGTGTATTTACTTGGAGCATTCTTGTCCAAATAGATAAGCACTTTACAAATATTTCATTATCATGATGCTCCTGTGAGGAATGCCAGTAGTGTGCCTATTTCATAGGTGGCTAAACCTTAGGTATTTAGAGGTGAAGTAACTTACCCAGAGTTACACAGCAAATCGGTTTCATAAGCAGATATAGAAGCTAGAAGTCTTGACTCCAAATCTACCCCTCTACCCATCAGACAACATTGCCTTCCTTAACTTACAAATATGACAATATGATTTTAATATAAAGTTCACAAGCTGGCTTAAAGAATACATTTATCATGGCCAGTCATCTACCTGAAGGTACTGTGACTGAACTCTTGACCCAGAATTCACTTGTTCTTATGTTAATACTTGGGATGGATTCTTCAGGGGCTGACTCAGTTATTTCAAGGTCCTACTCTGCACCTGAGAGAGGCTCACTATAAAAGGCAAAACTATTTGACTGATCCTATTCAAAAGGAGGGACCTTGAGGACATCTCTTTATTGCTGGAGGGTTTTCAGATTTGGGAATTTGATTTGGACCCATCCCTGCTCTAAACCGAAATTGACATTTGCATGTATTGAACTCACTTCTGTAGCTTTCCAAAACATAAGCAGGCTCTGAACTCTTTCCATTAATGTTTCAGCAGCCAAATGAAAGAAGATCACGTTCTTCTTTCATGCCAATTTTACACTGGTTAATTGAATGGACTTCAGTGGATTTAATTCTGATCTACCTAAGCAGAATCAGGGCCATTGTACTCAAATCAAAGCAATGAGGAAGAAATTATGAAATTTGTTACAGTGCATCTCCAGCATAATCACTCCACAGATAATTACACTAGAACTATTTTTGTTTGTTCAGACCAATTGCTTTGACTGGAAATGTTGCGAAGCCTCACGCAAAGTCATTTAAGAAAAAATGACAGTAGAGGGTGATAGGAACAGTCTCTTCTGCCCTGGTTAATGAATATTTAGAATTCTGTGAAACTCCAGGAGTACAGACAAAACAGTAATGACTGAAAATGGGTTATAATTAGAAATCTGCAAGGTACACTGCCCAATTATCAATGGATTCTAGGTACTGGAAGTGAAGGGAAAAAAATCAAAGGAATGGATTTCATTGAAATTGAATTAACTGAATAGGGACAAACCTGCTCTGCAAGATTTTTCTGTAACTTTCTCCTATGCAGCGACACAGTACTGCATGACAAACACTTTTTGCACCTCTTAAAAACTTGACAAAATGTAAGGTGACAGTATAGGGGTTCCCAAGGATTAATGTGACATTCATGAAACACCCTCTTCCTTGCAATATATATTTCTTTTGGATGTTGAATCCTGTCATCACTTTGCTCAGATATTTTATGATCAAGAATTAGTTGGAGTGTTCCATATATGTGCAATAATGTATGCATTTTATGTGTGAGTGATAACTGTCTCCTGCAGCATAAGCAGCTATTCCTTCTCTCACCATCCCTGTAGCTACAGTGCAATCAATGCAGACCTGTTGTGCAGGTCTTGGTGAGAGGGGGCTGAGGGTGGTAGTGGTGCCAGCAGGACACTGGGCTGTGCTCCTGCAGGATGTCTACAACCTCGGCTGGTGAGGAACTAGCTTCCAGGCCCAGCTTGCAGGAAAGGGTTGGGGCAGAAAGAAACTAACATTGGCTGGTCGATCCATGTATTCACCTTGCCAAGGGAAAGTCCAGCCATGGGGTCTTTGGCAGCCCTGAGGTGGCTGCAGTGGTTCAGAGCACCTCGCTGCTGTTCTGCAGCCTATGCAGGAAGATTTGTTTTTCCCTTGATCTTAGAACTTCCCAGTACCCAATATGGACACTCAGGCTGGGAACTGGGCATAAGATTTGCCCCCACTTTGTTTAGGAGAGCTGTACCAATTTGTAACCACAAAATGTAACTCTTATTTCCTAAATGGTCAGTAACATAAAGGAGGCAAAATTATATAGGACTCAAATTGGACACCAAAGGCACAGAATAATAATGCACTGGGTGGGTGATGCAGTTTGCAAACGGCAAATGTCAATACATGTGATACTTACATGTCACCTTGCATCCTTCCCAAGATGCTTTATTGATGGACTATAAAGGCATCAATTCACCCACCGCTGAAATCCACTGATCTTTGAGATGGAAATGCATTGTTGGTCTGCGCCAGCACCACTATGCAATGGTGGTATTTTGTGTAGAGGGAAAGGGAGGGGGACAGAGAGAGAACATGAAGAATAACAGTCATCTGAGACTAAATGGGAATTTTGGTGGGCAGGATGTTACTGTCTGTACAGCAATATGCCCTGCCCAACAGAACTAACACCCCCACTGCTGTGGAGAATTGTTAAGATCTCAATTTAACATGCCAGCCAAAGAGTTCCTGTTTCTCCCTTTGGGTTTAGCGTATGTGTTTCTTACAAAGTTTACTTTCTTTCCAATCAATCCTTTAGTCTGTTATACACACCTGTTTTAGAACACACATTGCTGTCAATTTCCTTAGTTCCTGATATCAGATACACAACAAAAATAGCTGAAAGTGAGTCCAGCTTCCAGAATACATTTTTTTTCTTCTCTGGCTAGAAATAAATTTGTTGATACTTACTTCTGCACAGGATTAAGAAGATATTGCAAATAATGATCATTCTGTGCTGTAGACAGTATACTCTTTCTTTACTTCCTTTAGGAAACTGGAACTGATTTGGTCCAAGAGTAAATTTCTTATAAAGAAGGATAAGCCAAAACAGCAGAGCTGTATTCATAATTGAACATATGTTTTCAGAAAGGGATACAAACAGTGCTTTCCTATCATCACTGTAACAAATCAAGAAGATCAGACATGTTTTGTCTTTGATAATTGTACTGGATTATAGTGCCTTAATAATGAAAGTTCATTGCACTTAAATAACACCCTTCTCCCAAGGATCTGCATGTATTCTACACACATGTATTAGTAGTAAGTTTCTTGTCCTGGGTGTTAGGTAAGTATTATATCCTTTTGATAGCTGTGTGAAGTGAGGAGGTACAGTCATAGATTCTAAAACACCATTGTGATCATCTAATCTGATGTCCTGTATTACAAAGGCTAGAGAACTTCCCCAAAATAAGTCCTTTTGAACTGGAGCATATCTCTTAGAAAAAACATTCAATCTTGATTTTGAGAACTGTCAGCGATGGCGAATCCAATACAGTCCTTGGTAAATTGTTCCAATAATTAATTACCCTCACTGTTAAATTTACAACTTCTTTCCAGTCTGAATTTTCCTATCTTCAGCTTCCAGTCATTGAATCATGTTATATACCTTTGTCTACTAGACTGAAGAGCTCATTATTAAATATTTTGTTCCCCATGTAGGTACTTATAGACTGTAATCAAGTCACCTTCTGTTTGTTAAGATAAATAGATGGAACTACTCAAGTCTATCACTGCATAGGGTGACCAGATGTCCCGATTTTATAGGGACAGTCCCGATATTTGGGGCTTTTTCTCATATAGGCTCCTATAACTCCTCTCCCCTGTCCCGATTTTTTCACACCTGCTGTCTGGTCACCCTATCACTACAAGACATGTTTACTAATCCTTTAACCATTCTTATGGCTCTTTTCTGAGCCCTCTACAATTTATCCACATCATTCTTGAATTGTGGGCACCAGAAGTGGACACAGTATTCCAGCACTGGCCACACCAGTGCCAAATACAGAGGTGAAATAACCTCTCTACTTTCACTTGAGATTCTCCAGTTTATGGGTTCAAGGATCGCTTTAGCCCCTTTGGTCATAGCATCATATTAGAATTCATGTTCAGCTGATTTTCCACCCTGACCCCATTTTTTTTCAGTCACTGCAACCCCGGATAGTCCCCTATACATAAATGTGGCCTACATTCTTTGTTCCTAGGTTATAGATTTACATTTAGCTGTATGAAAATGGATGTGTGTTTGCTTGCACCCAGTTTAGCAAGTGATCCAGATTGCTCAGTATCAGTAGGCTATCCTCTTCATTATTTACCACTCCCTTAATTTTTGTGTTGTCTGCACATTTTATCAGTGATTTTGTTTTCTCCCAGCTCACTGATACAACTGTTAAATAGTGTAAGGCCAAGAACAATCCCTGCAGGACCCCACTTGATGATTCCCCATTTACAGTTTTAATCCATTTAATGTATGCCAGGTTAATTTTATATTCTAATGTTTAATGCAGTACCAAGTCTGTCTGTCATTATTACCTTTATCAACCAAAGTGTTTTATGTCAGTGCTACTACATTTATTAACCAAATTTGTAATCTCCTCTGTTAGTCTGACAATCTATTTTCCATAAACCCATGTTGATTGGCATTTATTATATTACCCTCCCTTAATTCTTTATTAATCAAGTCATGTATGAGCTGCTGGTCTGGATGTCAGACGGACAGGTCTATAAATTACCTGGGTCAGCCCATTTGCCCTTTTTAAATATTGGCAGAACATTAGCTTTCTTCCAGTCTTCTGGAACTTCCCCAGTGTTCCAACCCAATTGTTTAAACCAATGAGCTCTAAAGTTTAGATTTAGAAGAGAGAAGAGGTAGCGGTAAGGGCATAGATCTCAGGATTTGTGGTACCCAGAAGTGAATGCTGAAGTTCACAGCCTTTGTCCTTGTCCTGTAGGGTGGATTCTTTCCCCAGACACTTCAGAATTCTGTGTCATGGTCCTGATTCAATAGATCACCCCTATTTAGCCCAGTGCTTAAGCATGTGTTTAACTTTAGGTAAATGCTTAAGGTGAGTTGCTTTCAATTAAACATGTACTGAAGTGGTGGGTTGAATAGGGATGGACTTAAGCACATGTTTAAATACTTTGGTGAATTGAGACCATAGTGCCTGATCCAAGGCCCCATTACCCCTTTCCTACATTTTTATGATGTTAAAAGTTTTTTTTAATAGACATAACTGAGGCTGGAGTTTGTGCTTGGCTGAATTCAAGATAAAAATCTCATATTTTACTGAAAAATACAGTGACGACTGTACTGACGATCCTTTGCTAAACATGCCACCTGTGTCAGGTGCTGCTCGACTTCTGCTATGTTAATTGCACTGTTATGTAGCCACCTGTTGGAACAGCCAGACACATAGCAGTTCCTTTGGTATCCACCATTAACAGGTTCCACTTATCTAATATGAATGCATTTCTAGGTACCTGGTATAATGCAAGTAAGTGTTTAGCTGTGTAGACATGAACAGAAAATAAATAAATAAAAAAAAGTTAGCACATCTCAAAAATTGAAAATTTTTACAATTAATTTCCTACTTTCAAAAATAACCCAATTTAATGAAGAATCTGTGATATTTCATGTTTGTTTTTCAAACATTTCTGAGCAAAAAATAGGACCATTTTACAGTAAAATACATGACATTTTAAAATACAAAATTTCTTTCAGCTGAAAATTAATTAAAAATATTTTTGTTTCTGATCTGACTATAGCCCTTTTGTGGAAATTTTGATGAGAAATCATGACTGGGTCTTAAAATAACAAAAGTTTTCAAAGCAATGTAATTAACTGTTTTGATTCCTTCTCACAGCTCCTAGGTGAATAATGGAATTCTCTGTGATCACAGCTGCATTACTGAGAGTTTCATGTTTTGTATAACTCAGAGGGCTAACCCTTATACAGTAAGCCAGCGAGGTGACAAAGAGCTTGCTGCAGTCTTTGTATTTCAGAATGATCCTCTCCCCCCATCCCAAAAGCCCAAGTCCAGTTATCACAGGACTTCTGCCTGATTTGTCACATGCATTTCTACCTTTAATCCTGCCCAGGGAGACAGACATGTCAGAGTTTACCTTGTGTTCTGTAGTCCTAAGTGCAAGGTATCCTGTGTCAGTCTCGCTCCCTCTCTCTGCCTCAGTCACATTACTTTGTATAACATTCCACTAACCTTACCATAGTAACACCATGACACTGTAACACCTCCAAACAACCTTGGCCTGAACCAGGCTATGTGGTATCACACTTTAACAGCAATTGGCAGCCTCCCAGATGCCCAGTGAACCACAGTCATCACCTGATCATCAGTAAGCTTTTGGTTCCCACACTCGCTGCTCCTCTCCCTTCCACTATTCATTCCACGTCACTTACGCTATTCAACTGTAATTGATGCTTTCCTTGGGGTGGTTCCCAAATATTGCTCCTGACCAGATAAGACACTGCTCAAATCATCATAATCAAGCAAGAAAAGCTTCTGAATATACCTGGCTGATATTCAATACACAGTTATATATATTTTGAATTAATTTTAAAAATACTCATAACTTGTTCTGTATTTTGGTTTTTCCTAAACTAATTATGGACTTGATTTTATTTTTCCAGTCCCTGCTTATCCCGAGTAGGATCTTGCTCTGCAAGAAGTGCCACTGAATTCAAATGTGACTGAAAGTGGCAAAATCTGGCCGTGTGTGTGCTTGTGATTTTTAAGTTGTTAGGAAAAGTAATTGGTGAGTATATACACAATAACTTAATAGGTATTGTTTACAATGGAGCTATAGTCATACCATCATAATTAAAGTCCTGATCCTGCAAACACTCATGTGAGTAGTCCTGTTGATTTCAGTGTGGATTCTCACATGAGTAAAGCTAAGCACAGAGGAGTTTGTAGGACTGGGGCCTAACATTACAGTCAAGCCCCAATATAAGCCCTGTGTGCATGCGCTCGTGCTATTTCTCTGTAGCTTCAGATAAGAATGTTGGTTTAGTCTGAAAATTGCCAGGCTTAGTCTGAATGCAAAAGAAAATCTCTCTGCCAAGTTTAAAGAAAGTTGGTCAGTTTGTTTTTAAATGTTGGGGAAAGATATTATAGAATGTTCAGGGGTTGAAGTGAGGCTTGATGGGATAGCCTCCCTCCCCATCTTAGCAGAATACTGGGTGAGGTAACAGTGTTTCTGGGCTGTAAATGGAAAATGTGATATGTATAGTCTCTTGACCATAGTGGGAAGCTAAAAACCGGGGAAAATAGAGCTTTGTTCTGTATAGGGGGTAAAAGAAAGACATTGGTAGCTTTGGCCCATAATAGCTGGGTGAACTGGAACATGGTGTGGGGAACGTATAGGGTTCACAGTCCATATTTGAAATATATATGATGTAGCATGAGTTATAAGAAGGTTTCTGGTTTTTAGGTGATGGCTGGACAGGAGCTGCAGGTGGAGTTAAGATTGTTGTTAAAATGTGATAGGTGTGTGTTTTGAGTGTACTGTGATACTTGGATTCTTGTCTGCCTTCCCTTACATGGTGATTTGTAACTTTCTTCTAAGTGCTCATGTTTTATATTTCAACCTTAACATTCATCAGTGTGTATAACTGAGAAGTAGCAACTATTTTTCTTCCCCTGCTGTTATGGTTCCTCTCAATTAATTAGCCTCTTATGGTTGGTCTATGCACCTCCACCTTATCATGTTTCTCTGACTGTATAAATATCTGTCTACTGTATGTTTCATTCCATGCATCCGATGAAGTGGGTTCTAACCCACGAAAGCTTATGCTGAAATAAATTTGTTAGTCTCTAAGGTGCTACAAGTTTTTCTTTCTTATTTTCGTTTTGCTGACATAGACTAACACGGCTACTACACTGAAAACTATTTTTCTGTTACTTTCTCACTTTCCAGACTAGCACATTTCTTTTATGAGCATTTTTTTTAAAGTACCCACTGTGACAGCAACCGTTACCACTGATACATTGCTTTTATTTTGTGATGATAAAAAGCTGAACTAAAATCCACTAAATTCAGATGAGGGAGCACATGTCCATAGCTGTCAGTTTCTATCCTCTGAACCATTTTAGTAGAATAATTAATTAGTGTTACAGTATCTCAGGATGTGACCCTAAATCCCTCTCTCCCACCACCAGTTAGTCTTCCTGATCTCCAGCTGTCAACAAAGACAAAACACCTATCTCTGCCACTGTCAGAACTGACATCAGAATGTGAAGCAGTAGCTTATCTCACTACTTGTCTCATGGCCAGCATGTGACCCTGCCTGCAAAGCTCTCACCAGGGAAGACTGGCAGGCATCAAGAGGCTTAGCTTTCACAGGCTCCAGAGATCTTGTTCTCCAGCCTTCACATTTACAAGGAGCACTGCTGCACCTGTGCCATCCCACATGAGGGAAACACACCTAGTGAGGGTGATTTCAGCCACTGCTGTGTTTAAATTAGCCTCATTGTTGATTGCTGTGTAGGCTTGATGTGAACTTTACAAGCAAAGCATGGCCTTTCATGGGAGTTTGGGTTTGTAAATAGATTATTGCATGTAATCAATGAAACAAAGCACTACTGCCTGAACTGTATATCTTGTTCTGATCTATGTTATGGAACATTTTACGGTGTTAAAAGAGGGAATGGCTCAGATATACAACATTGTCTTAACAAGCTGTCTGTTATGAGACCTAGTTCATTAGTTTTAAATACAGTGAGCCAAATGGGTCCTAACCTTTATTTTATATTTTATAGCATATTTTACCGGTACACAGCAATTCAGCAACTTCCCTGAAATTCAGGGTAAATATCTGGCCCCAAAATAATTTTGTATAAATGTTATGAAAATTAAAAGAACAGCTTTTAAGGAGTAGTCATGTCTCCAATAGTGCCAGCTCCTTCCTGATTTTCTACATTGCACTTGTGGTCTAGCTATGATGAGACAGCTCTGTCAGCTGTTGCTGGTCCTCATAGTTGCCTAAACCTATAGTTAAGCCTATAGAGCTGCTCCCCAGGATTTTTATTCAAATGACATTTTTTCCCTCCATTCAAATGGGTTTTGAAACTTTTTTTTTGTCAGTGACACCAGCTGTCTCCAAAAGGATATTGCTACTCAGCAAAGAGTTTCAGTTTTCCACACTATGTGGAAATGGATATAATGCCACCACCCACAATGGAGTGGTTAACTTAAGGCTATATTGTAACTATGCAATCTTCCCTGAGTAAAGGGGCTCACATAGGTTTATTGCCCCAGGAACAGACCAACACATTCCCTATCCACCCAGCCCAGGAGAGGGAGTAATTAATGGCTGATCTCCATCACCTAGGCTGTGCCTTGTTCAGTGGAGTAGGGGGGCATCTTACACACCTTACTCCTTTGCCTGGACATAAAGGGAAGATTGTCACTTGCCCAATGCACCGGTGGGGGCTCGCGCCCTGCCCCAACTCCACCCCCGGCCCCACCCCAACTCCGCCCTGGCCCTGCCCCTTCCCCAAATCCACGCCCCTGCCTCCTCCCCCGGGCGCGCTGCATCCCCCCCCCCCCTGGCTTGCAAGCGGGGAGGGGGGCGGGAATACAGCAGGGCTGGGGGAGGAGGCGGGGGCAGGGTGCTCAAGCACCCCCCCGGCAGCTCCCCGCTAGCCCCCCAGCCGCACCCAGCTCACCTCTCTGCCTCTCAGAGGCTCAGCCTGGTCGGGCAGGGGAGGGAGGGGTATGGAGAAGAGGCAGAGGCGGAGCCAGGCCCTCCGTCTCTTCTCCATACCCCTCCCTCCCCCGCCTGACCAGCTGGAGAGGGAGCCATGAAAAGCAGTGGGCTGCCGCTTTGCTTCTGGCTCAGGCTGTTTCTCTGAGAGGCAGAGAGGTGAGCTGGACGCGGCGGGGGAGCTAGCAGGGAGCTGCCGGTGGGGGGGCGGTTGCTCATGCCCCCCCCCTCCTCCCCCGGCTCCGGGTGCGCTGCATTCTCCCCCCACCCCCGGCTTGCAAGCCGGTGGGGGGGAAGCAGCAAAGCACTCACGGGGCCGGCAGCTCCCTGCTAGCCCTGCCCCCAGCTCACCTCGCCTTCTTCAGGTGCCGCGGCAGCCAGAGCGCTCACGCAGGCTCCTCTGGCTCCAGCAGCTGATTGGCGGCGGCGGCACGCTCCCCCCAGGCGCCGCCCCTGCGCTTTCCCCGCCCCCCCCAGCATGCCGTCGCCGCTGATCAGCTGCTGGAGCCAGAGGAGCCTGCGGCTCCCTGAGCGGAGAAAAAGCCGCTCTGGCTGCGGCGGTGCCTGGATGGGGAAGGCGAGGTGAGTTGGGCGCGGGGCTGGCAGGGAGCTGCCGGTGGGTGCTCAGCACCCACCAATTTTTCCCCGTGGGTGCTCCAGCCCCGGAGCACCCACGGAGTCGGCGCCTATGATGAGTTCCTTAAAGTAGTAGTAATAGTAATACCTAGCGCTTATCTAGCACTTTTCATCTGTAGATCTCAAAGCATCATTATGCCCATTTTACATACATCTTTATCTGTTGGAATAGTTCTTAGTCCAGTGGGGCCTTTGGGAGATACCCAAATGCATATAATAAATATCCACACCAAAATGCAGGGTGGACATTACAGGGATAATTAAAGGGATGCATGACATGCCAAGCATGTATATTAAATAGAAGCCCAATATGACATGTCCAAACTGTCTTCATTCCATACACCCTGCCTCAGAAAAATCCTCCATATCTTTTGGCCCAGAACAATCTCAAACCAAGATCTATTGACACAGTGCAGCCAGAGGATATGAGCACCATCATTGCCAGGAGGTGCTGGAGATGGATTGGCCATGTGCTTCGGATGGAAACTGATTCCATCACCAGAATAGCAATAAGGTAGACATCTGAAAGCAAGTGAAAAAGAGGCTGCCCAAAAACAACATGGCAAAGAGCTATGGAAGCTGAGCTGAAAAACCTGGGGCACAGCTGGGGAACCATTGAAAGACTTGCCAGAAACAGACAAGAGTGGAAAAGCTTCGTCACTGCCCTAAATGCCGGAGGCATAATGGGAACATGATGATGATGATGAGACTTGGGGAAAAGGTAGAAAACTCTACAGCATTGAAGGGAGGATGGACTGTGTGTGGGTGTGGCCATGCTTCCGGTAAACAACCAGAGAATTGCTACAGGATTAAAGTATAAAGTGGGACTGTCTAATCTCACCACACCTAGTGTGCGATGTGAGGCATAAAGCTAAAGGCAAGCTGGCCATCAGTCTGAGTTGTGGTGAGATTAATGTCACAACGAACACAATAGAATGTCTTCTTTGTGTTATAAAGTCTTAGTAACAGTATTCTCTTATCCTCCAATATCCACTCTTTTGTGGACAACTCCCCCACACCCTCATGTATTTAACTTTAATCATTCCAAGCTGTGATTGGTCAACGATAGTAATACAATCAAATTCTTTCATTGGTGAATTTCAGAATAGGTTCATCACTATCCAGAAATGGAGAACCATTAGATATTGGGTTGAACATCTGAGGGGAAACAATATATAACGTTGAACATAAAATAGCAGTGCCTCAACCATGAGAGAAGCTGGTACTGGAGATCTTAAGACTTTATTTTTTATTTTTAAAAGCTCTTAGAGCTGGTTGAAAACAGGGAAATCTTTCCACACAAATTTGTCCTTTTTTTGGTTAAATACAATTATTTCCCAAAAAAACTTTGCAAAAAATTCATCCATCCTTTTTATTGACAAACTGAAGTTTGATAATGTGATCAGCTCTAAATAATTTCCCCATCACTCTGAGATTCCAGCATTGTTTTAAGTGATTTTAACTATCCCTTACTTTTAAGGCTTTGCATCAAAGCTACCAGTCTTGTGACATAGAAGGGCTTGGAAGAACAATTCGATACATGGTTGCTTTTCATGGAAATTGCTTAGATACTATGGTTTTGAATGACCTTATTAAAAACCTGGACAAGTAAAATGCATATGTAGAAAAGGGTCAAGATGATATGGAAAATATAACAGTCTAGGCTGTCTTTAAAGCATGTGCCACAGAAGTGACAGAGTGGGGGATCTATGCAGTGGGCAGATAGGAGACACAGCACATCAAGGGAGTTTCCAGCTGCAAACTACACAAAGGAGCCAGCTGCCACAGTGATTTGTGGCCCTTCGGTATGGGTCACCCTCAGCATAGCATTAAGTGCCATATTGCACTGAAAAAAAGACTCCTTGTTTATACATGACAGTGTATACTGTGGATTAGATTTCCACATACATAAGGAGGTGTCCAGAAGGAGAAACTAAGGCGCACATACAGGGCATTCACATGCATATGGGGTTTAAGTTCATCTTCCCATTTGAGAGCTACCACAGTGCCTCAGCTAGCCATGAAGACTTCCATCCACAAGCAGGGTGGAAGGAAAGGGGGAACAGGGGGAAATGAATCTGAATCTCAGGAGAAGAGCTGAGGGAATTATGTCATGAGTGTTGTCTTTTTCTGTCCATGAGTAGGTTGCTAAACTCTTGAGTTTATTCAAAATGATTTGGAAATAATTTTCAAAAAATGCTCCCCTACATGAATAGCTTGTGGCAAGTATACATTCCCCAGAATTTTAAATTCCTGCTGATTACCCTCAGCCCTCCAACCATGAATTAGAAACAGCACCACATGTCATATACCCTGGTTCTAATCTATGCAGTGTGAATTTTCACTTTCAAATATAACATTCCAAAATTACTCTTTGTAAATTTTCTGTTTAACATTCCCTTTTTTTAAAAAAAACAAAACTATTTTGCTAGTCAAGCTTGACTATTCAAATGATCTGGGAATGCAAATATGCCAGGGTCGTGAAATTCCGTTTTTGAACTGGAATGAATATTCATTTTTGTTTTTTAGTGTTAGTTCTGAGATCCCCTGCAAGATATGGAGTAGGGCTAGAAATTGCCATTTATTTGTTTCACGCGCAGAATATGATTCACTGTCCTTTCCCTCTCTTATGAAGCCATACTGATAAGTGTAGCTTCCTCAGTGAAGGAGGCATGACAAGCAGCCGGGGTGGCTTTTGGGAGCTCATTGTTCATGGTACCACATACAGGATATCAGCAATTTACTAATGCTTCTACAAACAATGTCCATTAGGGAATGTTGCCATTGCTGTTTCTATGTGGGCTCCACAGCATTGCTTGCTTGCTCTCTGCGTAAGAATGGAAAGGATCAGAGCCATGTGTTTGTACAGCTTCAGGAAAGTACCTGAATTAAGTGCATAGAGATGCTTTTAAAATTGTTCTTTCCACCCAGGTAGATTGGCACCTTCCTCCACTTTGTGCATACATAGCTCCTTTCTCTAGGATTGTCTGACATTAATGGGGAAAAGCAAGTGGCAGCAGATGGTAGCAACGGGCCCAGTCCTGCTCCCATTGAAGCCCCTGGCAATGCTTTCATTGATTTCAATGGGAACAGAGTTGAACATGTAGATTTCAGTGATTCTGTAGCATTTAAAAACTCTAACTTGTTAAGTAAAATCTTACATTTTATATTTGCTTTGTTTCCCTTTCATGGTTTGTTGTGTGCTTACACAAGAACAGGAATAGCTGGGTCACCAGGCAGAAAGCAAAATTGCTTGTGTGCACACACATAAAAGGAACAGTCAAGGGGATACAGAGCCAGGGAACAAAGTCAGAAGAGAAAGCTATCGAAGTGAGTGGCTTGGGGAGACTCACCTGCAATGTTTGATGTGGCTTGTGGAACATCAGTTGTTCCCTTTTGAGGCAGCAGGAAGAAAGCAAAAGAGAGCTGTGACTGACACGGTCTGCAACCTGACACCTGTAGAATGCACAGGTACAGGCCTCAACAGCTGGCTTTTTAGCCCCAATTCAGTTTCCCATCTGGTCAAAAGCTGCCACATAAAGCTCAACATGAAAGGCTGTTTGAAAACTTAAATTAACAGGTTTTATTTCTGACTCAAAGCAATGGAGGACCTGAAAAAAAATCTGAGCAGAGCAAGAGGTGAGATAATAGCACAAAGAGAACCTCAAAGCTGAAGAACTCCATCTCAGAATGTGTGCCATTAGGAAGGTGCAAGAAACCACCGTAAACAAAACAGGGTATTCTGACATGACTGAGGTTATTACTATCAACTGGACTATATGCACCAGGCAGAAAAGTTTGCTCTAAAAAGAAACAACACAACTACCGAGTGACATCTGCTATTGAAAACAGTGGCCCCATTTTAACTGTGCATGGGCTATTTTCAAAACAAAACCAACCACACATACTGTTTGCTTATTTGGCTTCTTATACTTTTTTGGCTAATGCCATAACTAGTAACAAATGCTTAATAATGTCTATTTACCTACTCCACAGGGATATATAAGGTTTAAGGCCCTGATTCTGCAAACGTATATTTAGTTACTAAGTGAAAATAAAGTGAGGCACGTGTATAAGTGTTTGCAATGTGGCCTTTATTTTTTAATCTGTCAGCTTTATACCAACTGCTGATAGACTGGAGCTACACACCTTTCAGCAACTTTTTGCAAAAAGCAAACATAGTATTTTGAGTTTCTAAGCAACATTTAATGAATCAATCTTTTTTGGGAGAGGGGGCATTTTTTTACATGGTCCATAATTGTAAGAAATAGGGCTGTCAATTGCAATTAACTCACGCGATTAATTCAAAAATGAATTGTGATTAATCGCACTTATAACCATAGAATACCAATTGCAATTTATTAAATATTTTTGGATGTTTTTTCTACATTTTCAATATTGATTTCAATTACAACACAGAATACAAAGTGCACAGTGCTCACTTTATATTATTATTTTTGATTACAAATATATGCACTGTAAAAATGATAAAAGAATTAGTATTTTTCAGTTCACCTCATACAAGTACTGAAGTGCAATCTCTTTATTGTGAAAGTGTAACTTAAAAATGCAGATTTTTTTGGCTACATAACTGCACTCAAAAACAAAACAGGGTAAAACTTTAGAGCCTACAAGTCCACTCGGTCCTACTTCTTATTCTGCCGATCGCTAAGACAGACAAGTTTGTTTACATTGACGGGAGATACTGCTACCTGCTTCTTATTTACAATGTTACCTGAAAGTGAGAACAGGCGTTCACATGGCACTTTTCTAGCTGACTTTACAAGGTATTTACATGCCAGATATACTAAACATTTGTATGCTCCATCATGCTTCAGCCCCCATTCCAGAAGACATGCTTCCATGCTGATGATGATCATTAAAAAAATAATACGTCAATTAAATTTGTGACTGTACTCCTTGGTGGGGAGTATTGTACGTCTCCTACTCTGTTTTACCCGCATTCTGCATATATTCCATGTTATAGCAGTCTTGGATGATGACTAGGGTGACCAGATGTCCTGGTTTTATAGGGACAGTCCCTATTTTTGGGTCTTTTTCTTTTATAGGGTCCTATTACCCACCACCCCAGCCCGATTTTTCACACTTGCTCTCTGGTCACCCTAATGATGACCCAGCACATGTTTGTTTTAAGAACACTTTCACAGCAGATTTAACAAAACGCAAAGAAGGTACCAATGTGAGATTTCTAAAAAATAGCTACAACACTTGACCCAAGGTTTAAAAATATGAAGTGCCGTCTGAAATCTGAGAGGGACGAGGTGTGGAGCATGCTTTTAGAAGTCATAAAAGAGCAGCACTCTGATGCGGAAACTGCAGAACCCAAACCACCAAAAAAGAAAATCAGTCTTCTGCTGGTGTCATCTGACTCAGATGATGAAAATAAACATGCATCAGTCTGCACTGCTTTGGATCGTTATCAAGCAGAACCTGTCACCAGCATGGACGAATATATTCTGAAATGGTGGTTGAATCATGAAGGGACATATGAAGCTTTAGCGCATCTGGCATGTAAATATTTTGTGATGCCTGCTACAACAGTGCGATGAGAACACCTGCTTTCACTTTCAGGTAACATTGTGAACAAGAAGCAGGCAGCATTGTGTCCTGCAAATGTGAACAAACTTGTTTGTCTGAGCAATTGGCTGAACAAGAAATAGGACTGAGTGGACTTGCAGGCTTTAAAGTTTTACATTGTTTCATTTTTGAATGCTGTTGTTTTTTGTACATAATTCTACATTTGTAAGTTCAACTTTCATGATAAAGAGATTGCACTACAGTACTTGTATTAAGTGAATTGAAAAATACAATTTCTTTTGTTTTTTACAGTGTAAATATCTGTAATCAAAAATAAATATAAAGTGAGCACTGTACACTTTGTATTCTGTTATAATTGAAATCAATATATTTGAAAACGTAGAAAACATCCACAAATATTTAAATAAATGGTATTCTATTATTAATAGTGTAATTAATTGCGATTGATTTTTTTATCGCTTGACACCCCTAGATTATTATTAGTACTCAGAAAGATTAGAGGGGTGCCTCAAATCTCAAAAGATGGGAGAGACTTGTTAGGTTCAGTTGACTAAATCTGGCAATATGTAAACCCCGCATCAACTTTGAAGGCCCAATCAAAGTGGCCTTATGCCTAATGGAAGCTTAGAATATTATAGAAATCTAATTAGAATTTAGTGAATAATTAGTAATGAATAACTTATTTGATTAACTTATCTTTGTTTTCTACTTGCAAAATATCTTGACCATGAATATCAGAATTCAATCTTTTATTCTATTGATAAAAATGTTTCCTTAGTTGTGATAGGGCAGAGAAGTTGCATGATATTTCTGTCCCTTGACTGCAGGAGTTTGCATGCATTTCTGGCCCGCATGCTCGCATGTACAAACTTACAATTCAGTTGCCTTTGCATACTCACATGCATCTTTGACATTTTTTCTTTCCCTGAAAATTTGTGGCGGCAAAATTTGTTACCTTGAATATTTGCAGAAAGCAAACACAAAGGGGCATAAATATATCAAGTAACTATTCAAATAAATATTTGTGGGAAATAATTTACCCAGCTTTAGCTCTAATAACACAGGTGTTGTTATTAGTATGTTATAAATATCTGGTGTTAATCTTTTATGTTTATCTTTAAATATATATGAAAATTTACATTCCATTTTTTAAAATTACCAGAACCTATTGATTCATCTTTCCGTTCCATGGATACAAATTGGCCTCCTGTTTTTTAAAATCTTACATTGCCTTTCCTCTTGCTTTACCTCTCTGGCTTCATCTCTTCCTATTATCTCTTCTGCTTCCTCAGGTCTTTGAATTCTAGATTACTTTCTGCATCCTCCCTGCACCTGTCTCTGCATAGTGGGAATATGTCCTTCACCATCGGGACTAGCTTCTCTGCCTCTAATTGGTTTAGGTTCTTCAAATTCTATCTCAGGACACAGCTCTCCTCCTATAGTTTTTTTAAAATATCAAATCCTACCCCTGAACATAATTAATCTGTGCTTAATAATTCTCTCTGTAATGGGACTGTTACATCCCTCTAGAGCCCTCTCTAACATACCTGCTACCTGACCATTGTAAGCTATAACTATGATGTATATTTGGCAAACACACTGTAACCAACTATAGACTGTATTGTGAAAGCTTGTACAAGAGACTAATTCTACTGCATTGCAGAAAATGATTGCTCTTTAAAGATGCTTTGCGTTAATAAATTATAGTCTAAACTAGACTTACAATTTACTCTGTGATGATGAAAAATAGCTGAAAATTATTTGGAGCTTAAACTGAAAGAAGCTACTTCAAATAATTTTGAATAGAGTAGCAAAATAATTCCTTAGGCATTAACTGAAATTAGTTACCAGATTGTTTGTCTGTTTTGCCACTGCAAGTATTTTGGCTTTAATTCATGGCAGAGAAGCATAATAATTTGCATCTTACTACTAATTTACTAAGGTTGGCCACTGTACATGGGTCCTCCCTGGCCTGCTAATCTCCCCAGTCACCTGCCCACACCAAATGTATTAACCAAAGAACTCTATCCTATTGTAAAATGCTGGGTCAGGATATTAGTCCTAGACTAAGACTCCTGTCAGGGTTTCTACATGATTAAGTGCTCCATTCCTTTTAATCATTTAACAAGAGCTGTGGGTCTGTACAAAACATCTATAATAGCAAGGTGCTTTCAGTGTGTGATTTAGACATCTGTGTAACCTGCAGCTGTCGGAATCTCTTTCTTGAGAGGGGCCCCCACTTGAGGAACAGTTAAGCCATTTAGTATTCAGTCATTCTGCAAAGAATTTGGATGCTTGGTTTGAAGTGTAAGGACTTCTAGTCTGAGCTGCAGCAATATTTTCTCATTTAAATGAATCCATGAAAGATTAACCATTTCTGGGGAGGAGGTGGACAAAGGTATGATCACAGAAACTGAGATCTGGAGTCCCTCTGGACTTCGTTGTTACTTTGCTGGTCAATAAGCAGGGTGGAATGGAGTCAAGGGACACCCATAGCATCATTTTAAATATGTGCCTCAAAAACAGACGTGTTGCTGTCTTTTCTAATGAGGTATAATGTTATGTTGCAAACCCAGAAACCTATGGTCTCCCCCTGAGAGCTGTGGTTAGCATCATGGTATGTAAAGCCCCAATCATGTAAAATGGTTATGTTCAGGTATGAGAGATTGCTGTGAACCAACACCTATTGAGTTCCAGGGGTGGGTGGGTGCAAGCCTGCCACAGCTAAAGGCCCCCCAGCCTAAGGGGACAAGCTACTGAACCAGGGGCACAAGTGATTTCAGAGGAAAACTAATGAAAAACAGGGACCTGCGTGAGGTCAAAGGGGAAACCAACAACAGAGACAGCACTCTGATCACTTAAACATCAATTAATTGCCCTGGTATGGATATGATTGTGCCTAATTAGCAGATTAGGCTGGAGAGGGCTAAATAGCTAATTATCCCATTAACACAGAGCATAGAAGAAGGCACTAGAGGGAAAAGGGGGTGGTAGGGAAGCGCTAGTGGAGCCATAACCAAAAAGGATCTCTGCGTGGACAGATCTCTTCCCTCTCCTTGGCAGAGGAGAAACTAATATTGCAAATTCTGTGGTATATGGGTCAGTAAAAGCGGTGGGAAGATAATGTAAATAAACGACATGGTGGTGTTTAACAACTGAAGGTTTCTGAACAGTTTTGTGTAGACAGAGCAGAAGACAGGAGCAGGATGTTGCCTGTCCTAGCAGGCACAGTTATTCTTTTTTTGAGTCCTTTTTCTAGGTCAGGGTGCAGGTTGGCCTGCTTTTGCAGGATAGGGGAAAATAGTTCAAATTGAGATTTTGATAAATTGTCTTAAATACTTCTAAAATAGTTTTCTATAAAATGTGGCACATGAGGAATGCATAATGATGCGGCATTGGAAAATGTGTGTGAATGCATGTATGTTGGATATTTTAGGTTGGATATTAGGAAAAACTTTTTCACTAGTAGGGTGGTGAAGCACTGGAATGGGTTACCTAGGGAGGTGGTGGAATCTCCTTCCTTAGAGGTTTTTAAGGTCAGGCTTGACAAAGCCCTGGCTGGGATGATTTAGTTGGGTTTGGTCCTGCTTTGAGCAGGGGGTTGGACTAGATGACCTCCTGAGGTCCCTTCCAACCCTGAGATTTTATGATTCTATGATTCTATGTGTATATACACACTCTAGTAATAGTGTTTTTATTTATATGTGTAAGAAAAAAAATTAAGGGTACAAAGCTATGCACTCAAAAGTTGGGAAATGTGAGAATTTTAAGTTGCCCTTTACAACCTTTCATTTGGGCCACTTATACAGCTTCTTAACAAAACCGGTCAAAAATTTTCAGTCAAAACTGATGTTGACGAAAATTTGGCCTTTTTTTCCCTAATGGAAATTTTTTTGGGGTCAAAATGGTCAGCTTTTTCAATGAAAAATTGAAACCCCCAAACAAACAAGTGTTGGTTTCAGAAAATGAAAGTAATTCAGTTTTTTTAATCGAAAAAACAAAATTCCATAAATTAGGAACATTGGGGAAGGGAAAATGTTCATTTCTTCCAAAAAATTTCACAGAAAATGTTGCCATTTTCAACCTACTTCTTAACCAAATGGGTGCACAAAATTTTTAACGTGGACAAAACTGTTTTATTTCTTATGTCACTTTAGAAATG
The DNA here is from genome assembly GCA_033296515.1 of Macrochelys suwanniensis. Lineage (NCBI taxonomy): Eukaryota > Metazoa > Chordata > Testudines > Chelydridae > Macrochelys > Macrochelys suwanniensis. The sequence goes on from CM065780.1 coordinate 49,779,170, forward strand.
GCTGAACCATTTTCATTGACGCATTTCAAAACATCCAGACTCGCACACACTGGGCATGGAAAACTTCAGTGTTGACACTTAACTTTTGGCAAAGTTATAATCAACTGAAAATTGGGTCTTATAATGGAAGGTGCTAGGGCATCCTTGCCTATAGGTGCTGTTGCCAGCTCCACCTAAAAATAGCATTTATACGTGTTTATATCAGGGCTCCCATTTGAGATCCATTGTGCTAGATGCTCTCAATACACATGGAAGACAGTTTACAATCTAAATAGACGAGACAAACAAAAGAAGTGTTGTTATCCCTATTTTACAGGTGGGGAATGGAGGCACAGAGTGACTAAGTAACTTGCCAAAGATGACCTGGAAAGACCGTGGCAGAGTAAGGAAATAAACTCAGTGCTCCCAAGTCCTAGACAAACGCCTTAACTGCAAGATGTCCTTGTCCCAAATCCTGATTATTCAAACTCGTGCTCTACAAACTTTCTTTTCTAATGAATGTCTATTATATCTCCCTTTCTGACTCTGGGTTCAGCACATTTATTTGGTGAACCCACCACCTCCATTTACTTGGTTAACCAGCATTTCACTGTGTTGTCAGAGGACAACTTCCATGGATGGTTAGGCTGCTTTAGGGGAGCTTTGTGCCTGAAGAGCAGTATAAAACAGCATTAATGGTGGGGGAATATTGAGCCCAGTAGGCCTCCATAAATTTTATATAGGAAGATAAAGTTTTCCATGTTGGAACAGATAATTAGTCCAACATATCTGTTTTTGTGCCTCTGCTGGTGACCACCATTGGATGTTCCAGAGGAAAGCAACTTCCTCACCTGCCCCCAATAAAATCCCCAGGCAAATGGGCATGTTAAATACGGGCAAAAACATTCCGTCCTGAATCTCATCCTGAATACTTTTTGCCACTGAATGGCTTCTATTAACTGAATTCAGTAGGAACTGCAGGCACCCAGCACCAATCAAAATGAGGCTACTACTTTGCCCCCCCTCCCCCTTTTTTTTTTAAAAGTTTCATCCATTCCTTGAAAACCTTGATGGGTCTTGATAATACTGGGCATTTAAATATATGTATGGGACTCTGAATGTATTTATTAAAATGAAATACATGTGTAGAACAAAAAGATGTAGGTTTCATTTTAAAAGAAAAATTCAAAGGCGTTTAAAGTTAAGCACATGCTTAATTATTTTGCTGGATTGGGGCCTGATTGAATAGTATCCTATTGGTTTTTTGTAATGGTGGCTTTCCCTCTTTGCTATGGGATGGCTGATGTGCAGATACCTTTAGCAACATCTGTAGACTTCAAAATATCTGTCTTCCTTTAATCTTCTGCATCAAACATAATGTCAGGCAAGCATATAACTGAAACACAGAAAAAAACTAGTATAGTGTCTGCATGGATAGAAAACCAGGATCATAAGACGACAGCCAGCTATTTATTAAGATAGGCCACTGAACAAATTTCATATTTATGACCTGTTTGATCAGGAGGTTCTGCATTTGATAAATGGACTTAGCTGCAGCCAAATATCTAGGTTTTATTTGAATGTTTAGTTTAGTTCCAGAACACCTAAACTTTTAGTATTTAATTGACATTTGTCCATGGTACATATTTCTGCACAAGCTGGCTTGGTGGGCAATCTATGTATAGGAGAAGCCCAAGAATGGGATAACTGTAGAATGTTGAAAGTCAGCACTGAGGCATGTACACTGGCGGATCTTGCAGGCTAGCTCATATGGCACCCTCTGTACCTGGCTTGGTGTTGGCTTTCATGAGCATCCAGTTCACCTGCACAAATTTTAAAAAAGTAAAAACAAACTCAAATTAAATTTTGATTTGAACATCTATGAGACTGCAGTTACACTCTTATAACCATGGTATTTTTTCTGCTTAAATGGCCAAATATTCATAAAGGCAGCCTCTTGTTTTGGGTGCAGTTTACACCTGTAAACTTGTACACACATTTTTTGCCCATACAGTTGAGTTGCAGGAGCAAATCTGGGTGCTAGTCCCATTGACTTCAGCAGAAAGGTCAGACTCATTACATAGGGATCAATTGACCTAACAATTAAATGTAACCACTTCCGGAGCTAGAAGGTGGCAGTTATTAAATTAAATAGTGCACAGCTATATTACACAACAATTGAACACTCCAGTCCTGCCAAAAGATCTGTCCTTGTGCATCCTTGCATCTGTGTGAAGTCCCATTGACCTCAGAAGGACTTCATGAAAATGTAGGCATCTCCATGAGCAGATCTTTTTGCAGGATCTAGGCCTTGAGCAAGAAGTGAAGATGTTGACTGCATCCGGTTGAATCTGAAGGAAGAATACCAGGTAGGCAACTTTTGTTGTTCAAACTGAAATTTGGCAGGGCACTGGAGTTAGAAATCTTGTGTTTGTTTTACCTCTTTTATTAACATAACTCTGGGATCTTTTAATAAAGTTTTTAGTCATTGTTTTTAACATCTCATGCTCCTGAAAGACACCAGATAGAAGCACTGAAGAAAGACACTTTCTGCTTTACATGCAGAACAGGTCCTGCATGGGCAGTGTGACCTCAGACAGAGTATGTCTATACAACAAAAGCTGTGTGATATGTTGGTAAACCAAATGCCAGCTCTTGCCAAGGCTGTAGGTGGTAACTAAGAACTGACAAACTCCTAGCTGGAAACCAAACCAGCTCACCTGTATGCTAGTTTTGTTCAAAATAGGTATTAGTCTTATATGAATGTATTTGGTATTTAGACTATGAAATTCTTGTAAGTCACTGCATGCATTACTCACTTGTAATGTCTGTATTCCATGCTACAAGGTAAAATGTTTGTTTTATAACTAAAAATGCTTGCTCTGAACTTGTGAACTCAGACAGGAAGAGTGGCTCCCCCTGCGCCACCCATCCAGGAGGACTATCAAAAATTAAGTGGGCCATCCTAGGACAAAAGCTTTAATTGCCCCATCCCCTATGGAGAAGTACATTCAGAAGGTCTTGTCCCATTAGTCTGGATGCTGGAAGAGGGAAATAAAAATAGATGACCTGAAGATTTTTCATCTCTTTGCTGACCAGACAGGGTCTGGGGGGTAATAGGAGCCTATATAAGAAAAAGACCCAAAAATCGGGACTGTCCCTATAAAATCGGGACATCTGGTCACCCTACTTTGCTGTTTGGACTCTCTCAAAGGCTGGAGCTAAGAAACAATAAAAAGCAGAGATTCCTGGGATAAGCCCTAAAAAGCCATTCAGTGCTGACAGATTACATCTCACTTTTTAAATCACAGATTGAAATTCATCTGTGGATAAATGCTTGCTTTAACCGGTATGTAACTTAGATCTTTTTCCTAGTTAATAAGCCTTTAGTTTAGTTTAGTTTTATTACAGAATTGGCTACAAGCGTTGTCTTTAGTGTGAGATCTAAGGTACAAATTGATCTGGTGTAAGTGACTGGTCTCTTGGGACTGGAAGCAACCTGAATATTTTGTGATATATATTTTTTTGATGCAAGTGACCACTTATCATTAAGTCCAGCTTGCGTGAGTGGCAAGATAGACAATCCCCTTGGGCACTCCAGTCTGTGAGTCCATGGTAACACTGTTACAGTGATCTAGGAGTTCACATTTAATGCTGGGTTGATGAAATCTAATTATAGAACATGCTATCAGTTTCGGGTGTCTGCCCTGAGGTTGGCACGCTTGGTGGTGAGCCACCCCAGACAGTGTGACACTGTGCCTGAGCTAACCTATCCAGGGTAATAGTAGTAGTGAAGAAGTGTAGTGTAGGCTTCAGTGCAGATAGTACAGTTCAACACAGACCCTGGATATGTGCTTGGCTCACTAGCCTGTGCTGAAGCCCATGCGGCATTGTCTTAACTATGATTGTTACCCACACTAGCTGGATTGAAGCTAGCTCACATAGGCTAGCCCATAATCAGATTTTGGTGTGTAGATAAACCCACAGAATGCCCCAGGTACAGTATGGGCAGTGTATCCCAGGTACATAGTGCATCCCAGATCTGAATTGCAAGAAGATGTGCCCATCCAACCCTTCTCTCTGCTGATGGAGCTATAAAGGGTGCTAAATGATGCCATGTGTGGTAGAAGTTTCTATAACCTGGGCACCTAACTGGAGTAAGACTGTTAGACTCATTTTAGAGGGACAACAGCTAATATGGGACCTTTAATGACCATGCATCTCATCTCAAAGGTAGTGCTCCCTAAAGACTCTGCTGAGCCATTAGTTCAGTATCAATGTAGAAAAGAGAGTCCCTTACTGAATAAACCTCACATTTTGCAGAACTTGGATCTCTCTCACCTGAATAATGATCCATCCCTACTCTGCTTAACTTGTAAAATAATAGTCCAAGATGGAATAGCTGCAAGCCAAAGTGCCCTTATTTATTTAAGTATTTGGAATTTAGTAACTGTTCTGTTTACAATGAATCTAAAACAATGAAAATATTAATGCATCAGAATGACTATTAAGGCTAAAAATAATATGATTTCATAAAAGTAGTATTCTCAATCTCACAAAATTCAATTAGAAGTGCAAGAGTGATTCATTGCATAAACAGATGTCCATATATATTTGAAGTAAGGTGGCTAAATAAAGTATTCACTTTTGTTGGAGCCTGAACTAAATATAACAAGTTTTACCTGTTGTTGGAAATTGATTTTCTCTGGGAGATCCACATTAACATTTTTATTATAACTGGCCTGCACATGTCCTAAAATGTATCATCTAGATCAATTATCAATCAGTTTTTTTAACATGACCCCTCCTTTTTTCCCCTTTTCTCCCCTTCCCCCAAAAAACTGGAGTAATTCAGTGTTTTCTCATCATTGGCCAAAAAATGACTGCCTATTAAACCTAAGAAAAATGCCTAATCGTGAATAGTTTCCCTTGAAGTCTTACCACAGCATTTGTAATTTGCAATTTCTGTTGCCACAGCTTTTATTTTACGGTTTGTTGGGAGGTAAGAGCTCTCAATTTGCTTCTTTTCAGAAGGGCACTAGAGCTGTTCCTAAACTCTGTTTGATGTCTATTTATCCCAAGAAAGCATAATCCACTTCAATTGGACTGAGATTTGCCAAGGAAAACTCACTTTGCAATGCCAGGCCAGTTTCCAATTGAGTAATGCTTTAAAGACCTAGTTAGTCACAAGGCACAACTTTAAAGCCCTTAACCACATCAAAAGAAAAGGAAAGACAAGTACACAGACTTACAGTTACAGCAGATACATAGGTTTTAATACTGCTGATTACCTTGAATTTTACACTTCAGTGTACTAGCCTATCCCATGGTTATGTAGAAAAAATGACCTCAAGTACTGAAAGTTTATCTCTGAAGCTTCTAATCACATATGATGTGCCAAATTCTGCTTTCCTTATGACCGTTCTATCCCTACTGGCCCATTATTGCTGGCATTATTCCCACTTTGATTTGACTTACCCCAGTGTAAAGACATTAACCTCAAAATTGGTGTAAAACAGTAAACTTTGGCCCACTGGAATTGACAGATAATAATGGCTAGAAAAAAAGATTTGGGCCAAATTTGGCTCATATACATTTGTGCTTCTCCTAGGGTGACCATATGTCCTGTTTTGGCCAGGACAGTCCCTTTTTAAAGCTCTGTCCCCGTTGTCCCGACTTTTTTTGGCAAAGTAGGCCATTTGTCCCGTTTGCTCTTGGCAGTTGCAAATGACCACTTTTGCCAAAAAAGTGGGGTGTGGAGGAATGTGTGGGTGGTGGTGGGGGGGAGGAGGAGGAGCAGTGATGCCAGCCCTGTGCGGGGGAGATGCAGGGCTTGGGCAAGCAGCGACTCCAGTCCCAGGTTTGGGCAAGGCAGAGGGGGCTTGAGCGAGTCCCTTGGAGTGTCCTGTTTTCCCTTTGGGAAATATGATCACCCTAGCTTCTTTGGAACAGCCCTGCTGCGACTGGGAGGAGAGTTTTGCCCTACAAATCTATTTCTTTTTAAACAAATCGCTTTGTATGAAATAAAACAGCATAAAAACTGACAGTTTACAACAACGTACAATCTAAAGCCATATTCAACATGCCATGAACTACTATTTTGTATTTATTCACTGCTTAGGTTCTGATCTTGCATGTTACATAATTAAAATAAAAAGGAATACAGTGAAGGATGAGCAGTGATTTGAGGTGCCAGTTTGTCCCACTTCCTGGGACAGATTCTGTGCTATGCCTCACAGGAAATGCAGCATGGAAGATGCCATCTTGGGGCCTGAGGAAGAAAGGTTGTTTAAAACCTCTCCACAGCCTGGATTCTGGGATAGCTAGCCTGGTGGCTGATATGGCCACAAGAATAAATTAGAGTAGCTGGGTTGTTGCTGTAATTTGCAGCAGCCTTACCTAGGGTGCTTGTGAGCTAGTCCACAGCCCAAAGCCTGTCAGAATCCCCCCTCATTGTAAACTGAGCCTTCACTCAGTTTGTCCCCTACCCTGGGATCTGCGAAGTGGGCAATGTATCCCACATACAAAGTTCCTTTCCTGTTCCTGTATTGGGGGAATTCTCCCTCAACCCATTGCAGATCTTTAATAGTCCCTATTCACTGCTTGTGTAATGTTGGGGACCAGGCAGGGGCAAGAATTGGTGCCCATCAATCTTGTCATCCCTTTGCTTGAGAACCCACAGGTAGATTTAGAGTATCTTCCCCTGGAAGTCATGATAGCAATAATGGAGATGAACAGAAAGGGATTAGATAGTACAATGTCTGGGTGCTTCCTAGGTAGGTAGGCAGGGCCGGCGCTACCATTAGGCGACCCTAGGGCGGTCGCCTAGGGTGCCAGGATTTGGGGGGCGGCATTTCAGTTCCCTCAGCTGCGGCCGGGTCCTCGGCAGCACTTTGGCGGCAGCTTCTTCGGCCGTCGAGGTCCTCGGCGGCATTTCGGCAGCAGCCTCTCCCGGCGCCGCCACCTAAGGCGTCAAAAAAGCTGGCGCCACTACTGTAGGTAGGTAATTCTTTTTTACTGTTTTGTTTGGTATTGCCATTGTGTGAGCTGTAAACTGTCTCATACAATTTGTAATCTGATATATAAAAAGAACCCAGATATTTCACAGCACTTTTTTTATAAACTTTATGAAAATCAGAAGTTAAATAGAAACCGGTTGAAGTTTGAGCAAAAGTCATAAGTGACAGTGAGTGGTGCAGGTGTAAAAGACAGCAGAAGTTGGCCCATTAACTTTCTAAAATTTAATTTTTAAAACAATTTTAATAAAAATGATTCTCATTTCTTCAGCCACCAGTGCCACCAAAATCAGCAGCTGAAAAATGCGTGGTTGAAACCATGATGGTTGGAAATCCTAGGATGAAATGAGCGCTTCTCTTTCACAGGTTGGAGAACACTGCTTCTGAAACTAGTCAGTTTGCTTAACTTATTTAATTTGTATAGCTTTTGGCTGCAATACTGTTGAAGATTTGCTATGGAGGAGGCAGCTGGTTAAGTTTATTTTGATTTGTAATAGGACAAAATGCTGAGACTGAATTCAGTCACTGTGCCAAGAGATACTGCACCTCCAATGCCTTCTTTTTTTTCTCTTTGGCTCTTGTATTATCATACATATCTACTGGACCTGTGACATCTACTTATATTGGCTTTAAATACTCACTTGCTTCCATGTGCAGAGACCTACTAACAAGTTCCTGCCTGTCCTATGATTGCTGGATTTGCTTCGTTTCTCTCTCTGCTTAAGAGGTAGCCAGGGCTTTATTGTGGAGTAACTACACGAAGATGCATTCCTCCTGACTTTTACCCTAGGCAAGTAAGTCTCCATAAGCAACGATGAATGTGATTTCTCCTGAGTTGCATCATATGCATCCTGGGTTCAATTGAGAACTTGGATAAGGTCACTGCCAAAGTCCCAGTGGGGTTGCTCAGAGGAAATCTCTGCTGTGATAGTACTGTTATGAGCAGCTGCAGATTTAATTAGACAGTGTGTAAGAGAATTAGTACTTCCAGACCAAAGTGCAGCTAATTAGCCCTAGACAGACTATTGTCAAGGAAAATCTTGCTGAAGGTAATTTACCTGTCAGCCAATCACAAGAAAGGATGACTCAAACATTTAATCTTCTTGAACTGACTATAGGTTCATTGACAAACTGTCACATGCCATAAAATATATATACCAGAGTTTGGAATATTGCCATTACTATGATTCCATTTAAACAACAGTTGAACTGAGTTACAATTCCAAGATAAGGATATTATACAAGTGAGGCAATATTTAGTAAGAGCCAACTTTTACCCTGAGGGACAAGTATAATTTAGGGTAGAATTTGATCCTAATTCAAATGTTACTCACTGATTGCCCCTTTGGACAAACCCTCCTTATTTTGTTCCTGGGTAATCCCACTGATTTCAATGGACCTAATCACATGTGACTAGATTATAAAGCCGGAAGGGGACACCCTGTGATCATCAGTTTTGTCCTTCTGCATAACACAGGCCATAGGATTTCCCCAAATTAATTTCTGCTTGAATCACAGCATATATTTTAGAAAAAAAGTCCAATCTTGATTTTAAAAATTGCCAGTGATGGATAATCAAACACAATCCTTACTAAATTTGTTCCAACAGTTAATTACCCTTAATGTTAAAACATTATTCCTTATTTCCAGTATGAATTAGTCTAGGTTCAACTTCCAACAATTGGATCTTGTTATATTTTCTGTCTGCTAAATTGAAGAGCTCATTACAAATGTTTGTTCCCCATGTAGATACTTGGACTCCTATTTATGTCAGTGGGCTTTGGATCAGATCCATAGAAAGCAAAGACAAGGGGTTTGAGCACTAGTGAAGGGAAAACATTTTTAACTGGAGCAAATATGAGTAGAAATTCTTTTGCAGTATTTGCTCTGATTTTTGTTCTACTGATTTTTGGGAAGATCCTAAAGGGATAGTCACTATCCATTCCACTACAATTCGGTACTGTGCAAACAACTAGTACAGAATGTGCCATATAAAATATAGCACACAGTAACATTAAACAATTACATAGCTGCCCATTTTACATCAACAAGTTAAAAAAATTAACATTTAACTTCTTCTTAAAACCAAACCTTAATATCTATGAAATCCTATAGCCTACCATGCACAATACTACTGTCCAGTTAAAATTATAGTTGCCCCCAAAAGTGCATAGACAGTGAGCTGAAAAACTGCTGCTCTGCCTTGGACCTGTGAGGTGTTTTTCTCTATTACTTCACCTAGGTGCCAGATGTTGCAAGATTTCACTGTGATATAATATATGATGTAAAGTGGATTGCATCAGAATCATCTGGTTCAGCATCTGACTCTTAACAAATGTTTGCAGTTGTAATCATACCAGCTTAAAAGTCATAGAATTTCTGCTCAGTCATTCTATTGAATACGTGGGGCATCCATATGAGAGTGGGGAGGAATTGCCACTTCAGAGTCCACATATAGAAGTTAATCTCCAATTTAGTTGCCCTGAACTTGTGCAGTTGGGATGCCAGTCACCTCTACAGCTTCCCTCTCACTGCCCGCACCCAGTTCTTCCCAGAATCCAGTGGGTCTGGGCTAGAAGTGTGTATGTACACACTTCATTTCACTCAACCACCAGAGATAAATCTACCCAAAAGTTCATGCAGACTAACTGAGGACTCCGAGCTTTTTAAAAGAGATGGATGCGATGGAAACAAACTTGCGACTCCCCGAGACATTTTGTTCTTTTTCATTCTTAGGTTGTCTTCCATATTCTCTGCAAGATTTAAGATGTAGTCATCAGAAAGAAATGTGAATTAGAATGAGACTGCAGAAGGAATAGACTGACTGCAAACCGAAGGGAGCAATAATGAACCTGTGCCTGAGAGAGAATTTAAAAAGGGAAATAAAAGGAAGTTTGAAATCTTCAGTTGAAATGGAAATCATAATTCTACAATAACTTAGGGAAACATCCAGTGGGGATACAGCAACGGGTTGTTTAAAAGAATAATCTAGAAATCTATTTCTAATTTGTTATTAATTCATTATTAAATGTACTATTTTATAGTGCTCAGCACTGTACAGATGACACAGACATGAACTTCACCCCAAAGAGCTTAAAATCTGAAGTTTTTAGCTGTAGTTTACCACGTGGAGGTGGCAAATAGTTGAGAAGGGAGGAAAGCTAATAGTTGCAGCAAAATGCTCAGACAGTTACTTAGTTTAGGCATGTGTAGATACGGGTGGCTCATTCTTCTTCTGGATTTCAAAGAAGTAGCAGTCATTTTTCAGGAGGGATTTAAATGAGGAGAGGGTCGTAGCTTGCCAGACCAGAATAGGGTGTTCTGAAAAATGGGCATGGTGATGTTTATAAAAGAAATAGGTGAAGGAGACTTCAAGACTGGCATCACTGGTGGGTAAGAGACAAGGTTGGATAAGGCTGATGTTATGCAGAGCCTTAAAAGTAACTACTAGAATTTAAATTTAATACAATGAATGGGGGAGCCAGTGGAGAGGTTCAAAGAGGAGAGTCACACATTTAATTTAACAAGAAGAAAGAGTATTTCAGCAGATGCATTTTGGATGGACTGGAGAGACAGATTAGGTGGCAGGAGGCCAAAGCTAGGGGATTTGCAGTAATCAAGATGGGCTATAACCAGGGCATTCAGGGATGAGGTTTTTGGAAAGATAAAGAAGACTCAGATTGTCAAAATGTTGTAGAAGAGGAAGCAGCAAGACTTGGGCATAGTTCGGGTGTCTGAGAAAAATAATGATGTGGTGTCAAAAATGACTCCTGGAGTATGAGCCTGAAAGCTAGGGAAGTTGGTGACATTACCTATGGTACTAGAGAAAGGAAGAGAAGAGACCTCAAATGAAAAAAGAAGGAGCTAACTTTTAGCTATGGTGAACTATACACAAAATCTATGAGAAATGTAGGCAAAAAGCCGGGTAACAATCTTAATACTTCAGGGAATAAGCCAATTGCTAGTTGACTGGGGAAAAATATCCCTAAGGGTAGCGTGTTCCAGATGTGTCAGTTATGGGAATTCTTGAACCTTCTTCTGAAGCAACTGGTATGGGGCCACGAACAGACACAAGACACTGGAACAGATTGACAACTGCTATGGTCTGGGGTAGGGCAATTTCTATATTCCCAGCACTCAGTGAAAAGCCACATATGAGATCAAGAGAGGAGATATATAGAGCCAAACCCACCCTTGACACACACCTCAAATGTAATAATTACAAGAAACACGGAATCAAGTGAAGTATTGAGATAATTTAACCATTCAGGCTTGGCCTCCCACATGACCGTTGGCTCTTTTGAGTCCTTGTGTGGTCTTTGGCGGTTTGCTGCCTGACTATGTACATTTTTCATGATTAACTTGGAAATCATCACATATGATATAGTACATTAACATCAGCCCAAGGAGAAGCACTATTTCAAGGAGAAGGCTTGGAAATGGTTCATATTTCAAATACAGTACGCTGGTGCCAATATGCTCTGTGCATGGAATGACATCAAACAAACAAGGGATTTCCTTGCAGTGTGTCCTGGAAACTCGAGGAGTCGTTGGTGGCATCTGACATCCCATTTGCCTTGAAGTTAACGTTTTCATGACATCTTGCCTGTCTGTACCTTTATATAGTTATAAGCCATGGATTTTAAGCTGCCTGAAAGAGATTAAAGTGTTCTTCAACCAGCTGCTGCAGACTGGTGCTTGGCATATGGATAATGGATAGAGTTACCAACTTGGAAATGTGCTGGAAAATTAGCAAATATCTTTTGAGAATATGAGTACAGGGAGAGTGGCTCAATGACTAGGTCATGCATTAAGAAGGGATATTAGGAAGACTATAAGCAAAAATTCCCTATGTTCTGGCATCCATGGAAAATTCACAAGAGGAAGATCTGCCTGTATTTTGTTTTCAGTTTCATCCATATGCACATATCATCTGGCATTCTCTCCATTTGCAATGGAAATGAGAAACTGCTTCTCCTCAGCTGGTATAAACTGACAAATTTCTTTTGAAGTCAATGGAGCTACACCAGTTTACACCAACTGAGGATCTGGGACATAGTGAAGAATTGTTGCTACTCTCAGAACAGGTTCATAGTTGAAGACTGTGTGTTAAAGATGTTTTAAATACGAATGTGTATCTCTGTGTAGATAAAAACACTAGACAGATAGTGAAAATATTCTAATGAATGTCAGACGTTATCTACTGTTCTGCATCTTCTGTACCTATTTACATCTGTGAAAAATGTATGCAATGTAGATGTAAAGTTCTAGCCCATTTTACACTGAAGTTGTACTAATTTTGCACAGGTAAATGACAACACAAGGTGCAAATCAGTGGAGGATCAGGTCTAGTAGCTATTAATGGAGAGTAAAAACTATAACCCATGACCAGCAAAGTTATATATGGGAATTAGTATATAGTAGCAGCTAATTCTCGAGTCTAAACCTAAATGGTCAAAACCAGGAATTAGCTTGGTCTACTGCACTTCATACAACAAATTAGTCTGGAAGCTTATTCCACAGCCTGCCAAATGAGACCCATGAAAGTGGTGCTGTATATGAGTCAGAGCCAAATTAATCCTTGGTGTAACAACAATTACTTTAGTGCACTAGCGTAAATTTCAGAAGACATCTTTAGTCTCCATAAGTTTCTACTGGAGGAATAGTGCCCAGAGAAATCAATAGCCAATGGATCATTGCTCTGTTCCAAAATCCAGCAACCAACCAAAAGTACCATTTGAAAATGTTGGGAATTTTCACAAGGATGGAGTTATAGCAGGGATACATCTGGTCCATTATGAAAAGATTTAGGTGAGTGATTTGATCTGGTCAAGCTGAGCAAGCACATCTTTCTTTGGTGCATGTCTAGGCTTTGTAGGTGACCAGTACAGTTATACAGAATGCATTATTTAAGTTGGTACACGACTCTCAATGGCACCTGCCTCTAGCCAGGGCAACTATGTACATAAACACTGGCAACACTTATTTCCTCCAGCTAAAAATGAGATCATGATAACCAGCACTTCAGTGGCTCTTTACATCTTCAAACTACAATATAAATATCAACTAGTTAATAACATCTGGGGAAGTAACTAAGTATTATTATCCCGCCCTCACAAAGAGGTGAAATGACTTGGCCATGGCCACATAGCAAGTCAGGGCTTTATTTCTTGTTTCTTTCTCCAAGGAGAACACCAGGCTTTGGCTATGTATACACTACAAGCTGGGCTGTGAGGCCCTTGCTTATGAATTTTCACTCATTGAGCTAGCCTGAGTATAAACAGCAATGTAGCTATGGTAGCATGGGTACTAGCAGCGAAGGCATGGCTGAGCTACAGTGAGAACAAACCCACCTGAAACGGGTGGGTACCATAAGCTACCAATCTATGCTGCTATTGATACTCCTAGTAGCTTAATGAGAGCTAGCGTATGTGTAGATGAGCAGGGGAATCACTTCCCTAGTTCATAGTGTAGATATAGCCTGTGACTGATATTCTCATTTTTTTTATACTGTTGTCACCATTCATAGTAGAGGTGGGTCTAAATAATAACCCTAGATTTGAGCACACCTGAGATTTAGGAAAATCCAAGCAATATCATAGGTGGAAGGGGACATCTCCTAATCAGTGTTTCCTCTTTCTTCAAAGGCCCTGGAAGGATGAACAAAAAAGTGCATAAAATGAGTATAATATGCTCCAGCTCTCTTGTCTGAGGAGTATGGGAGGATAGTTCTGAAGGAGTTTTTAGCCTAGTGACCCCCACTGTATCAATGAGTTGGTATGTCTGCCCAATAAGCCCTGAAAATCCCACCCAAGGTGCACGGCTCACGCAAACGGAAGGGATATTAATATTAGAAATTTAGGAGTTGCCTCAGCAGTTACAAATGTTGTATCTGAGACACTGAGTATAAATGTACTCTGTGTAGGTTGAAATAATGACACCCACACTGTACTGAGTGTGGGGGATGGGGGGCGGGAGAGAAGGGGGAAGTAATGGGATTTATTTTCAATAGGCATTGTTGAAAGGGATCCAGAATGAATAGAGATGTTTTACTTTTTAACAGTTTCAAAGCTATAATAAGCTAAACTTAGATAACCAGGATATTGTTTTTGTACTGAGGGTGTTTAAAATCTTCCATCATTAAGGTTAACAATAAGAAAGTGACATCAGAAAATTGCTTAGGGTCCAATTCTGCTTCCCTGGGTGTTTTGCTATTGACTTCAGTGGGAACAGGAACAGGCCCTTAATAAGGATGTGATGTCAGGAAAACATGCTTAACAAAAGTCTTTTGAAATGTAATCAGTTTTTAAAATTCCTATTGTCAAGATGGTGGATGACAAAGTGAAAGAAAAACCAAGGGTGAAGAAGGGGGAAAAGACTCATTAGGGAAACCTGAAATAAAGCAAGAGGGAAAGAGAAAGGGGAGAAGATTATTTGAATCATTCATTCATTACATGAAACAATTTTAAAGGTATATACTGCTCATCTTACTAGTGGATGGGATCTTATTGAAATCCCCGAGACTAATGCCTGTGAGCAAGGACCCTAACATTAAAATTCCATCCCAGTGAGGGTTCCCCTGGCCCTGGGTAATGCTTTGCTTTCATGGGGCTTGATTCTAATTTTCCTTATACTGATGTACTGTAATTCAAGAGTAACTCCAGTGACTTCAGTTATTTTAACTTGTGTAAAACTGGTATGATAGCAGAATCAGGCCTATGATTTCAGCTGTTACCGGAATTCCTTGATGAAATTACTGCTTTATAGTATTTAATCGGGGTCTGATTCACCACGGTATAAAACTACAGTAACACAGTGGTGAATCAGACCCTTATGAGAGTGTGTGTCTGTACTTACATACTTCTATTCAGCTTCTTATCCCATTCTCATCTCTGTAGTAACGTAGGCACGGCACGGCTGCATCTGCCCCAGGTCTGCTGTTTCGGGATTGGGCTGTGGGCTTCTAAAATTGCAGTGTAGACATATGGGCTCTGGCAGGAGCCTTCCCCCTTGCAAGCCCTAGTAAGCTGACTCAGGCTCTGAGATTCAGGGCCACGAGTTTTTTTTATGGCAGTGTAAACATACCTGAGCGCTTTCTAGTAGTACATTAAGCAATGTGACTAACAGCTGTCACATGGGCTAAGGGGAAAATGGAATTACACATAATTTATATATTGGTTAGTCAGTGCATTATCTGTAGTTATTTGAGTCAGACTCACTGCAGCTTGCATAGGAAGTTAGCTGCAGATTATACCCCTTTGGACATACTACTAGACAGGCAGGCACTGTTTCCCTTGCAACCTTCTGTTTCTGCTGATGGTTCCATAGAAGCTGTGGAGGAGGAGGCTGCAATAAAGTTGTGCATATTCAGTGCATCATCTAGCCACCTGGCGAGTACTGCCCACTTTTGGGGCTGTGCGCTCATCCTGAAAGAGGAGAGAATGCAGCCACAGTTTGCTGTCAGATTTCCCCCCTCTGCTCAATGGTTCACAGTCTGGGAATCACCGCAATATATGCTGACAGAGCCCATCATAAATCAGAGGTGAATCTAGCCCAGGATATTACACTATATAAACATATCTAGGAGAAAGCTGTATTCATGACACATGGAAACTCTGCTAACCTCTCTATTTTGTGCATTTAAGGGTCCACCTTTCCAAAGCTGGCAGCTGCATAAAATTCCATATTCCATAAAATTTTGAATTGCTGGATACCTGTAGAAATTGTGGATTATCAGACTTTTTATCTGTGATTTTTTCTTTGCACTTTAAAATGATTATTATCGCTATTATTATTTGAATTGACATTTTATTAAATGTGCAAATGCAAAACGCTAACTTGAGAGAATCTTTAAAAGGCACAAAATGACTTAGAAAAAATGGAGCATAATTAGCCTGCATTCTTAGTATAAATCTGCATAGCTCCATTGACTTCAATGGAGCTATGTTGATTTACAGCATTCTCAGAGAATATACTAAGCTGTATGAATTGGCCAAAGATGAACAAAAATGGAATATGAATCCCTACTGTGTTACAAACTCCAGGCTATAAAAACATAACAGAACTTTTAGGGCAGGTCATGTTTGTTTGGTTTTCTGGCATCTGGTGGCTCCAGAGGTTGTGATTTAAATCTCTTTACTTCTGCTACCAGTGCAAAAATCTCTCCTTGCAGATGCACAGTGTTATTCAGCACTGAGCCTATGCTCTCCCCATTGTATATCTGCAGACTTGAGAGAAGAATTTTGTCATGAGACAGTCTTCTTGATATCTAGATAAAGTGGATTGAGGCTACAGTCCTACAGAGGGATCCACACGGATGGTCCTTTCTACCCATATGGAGTTCCACTGAAACAAGTGGGGCACTCTGAGGTGAAAAGGTTCACCTATGCAGATCCCTTTCCTGGACCAGTAGTGTAGGCAGGTCCGGAGCACAGGGGGAGCGGTGCTCTAAAAAGGCACCTCCTGCTGTACTCACCCGGCGGTGCCTCTGGCAGTGCTCTGGGTCTTCGGCGGCAAGTCCTCACCACTCCCGGTCTTCGGTGGTACCCGCTGCAGAAATGCCGCTGAAGACCCGGAATGCTGCCGGGTGAGTGCTAGAAGCGGCGCTTAAAAAGAAGCGGCTAAAAAGAAGCTCTGCTAAAAAAAAGGCACCGCTTCCTTTTTAAGATGCCGCTTCTGCTCATAGGGGGAGCAGCTGCTCCCCCTGCTCCCGCCCTGGCTACGCTACTGTCCTGGACTGGGACCTCAGTGAGAAATTAAGAATCTTTTCAGGTGAAGATCAATGAGCAGAGAGAGAATGGGGAAGATGAGTCTGTGGAATATGAACAAGAGGTTGTTAGGCAGCTCTCTAACACCACATTCTACAGGCTATTATCCTCTGATCCCACTGAGGATTACCAAAAGAAACTACACCAGCTGCTCAAGAAACTCCCTGAAAAAGTACAGAGATAGCATACACCTTTAGTGCTGAAAAATTCACAAAATGTGGCCTATACAAACAACTTTCTTGTCTTAGGGTTAGGGCTGTCAATTAATCACAGTTAACTCATGCGATTAACTCAAAAAATTAAGTGCGATTAAAAATTTAATCATGATTAATCGCAGTTTTAATCATAGTGTTAAACAATAGAATGCCAATTGAAATGTATTAAATATTTGTGGATGTTTTTCTACATTTTCAAATATATTGATTTCAATTACTAACACAGAATACAAAGTGTACAGTGCTCACTTTATATTATCATTTTTTATTAAAAATATTTGCACGGTAAAAATGATAAATAAAAGAAATAGTATTTTTCAATTCAGCTCATATAAGTACTGTAGTGTAATCTCTATTGTGAAAGTGCAACTTACAGAGGTAGGTTTTTTTGCTACATAACTGCACTCAAAAACAAAACGATGTAAAACTTGAAAGCCTACAAGTCCACTCAGTCCTACTTCTTGTTCAGCCAATCACTAAGACAAACAAGTTTGTTTACATTTATGGGAGATAATGCTGCCCATTTTTTATTTACAATGTCATGTGACAGTGAGAATAGGTGTTCGCATGGCACTTTTGTAGTTGGCATTGCAAGGTATTTGCATACCAGATATGCTAAACATTCATATGCCCCTTTATGCTTTGGCCACCATTCCAGAGGACATGAATCTATGCTGACGATGCTTGTTAAAAAAATTATGCATTAAGTAATTTTTGACTGAACTCCTCAGGGGGGGAGGGGTAATTGTATGTCCCCTGCTCTGTTTTACCCGCATTCTGCTATATATTTCATGTTATAGCAGTCTCGGATGATGATCCAGCAGATGTTCGTTTTAAGAACACTTTCATAGCAGATTTGACAAAACACAAAAAAGGTACCAATGTGAGATTTCAAAAGATACCTGCAGCACTTGACCCAAGGTTTAAGAATCTGAAGTGCCTTCCAAAATTTGAGCAGGATAAGATGTGGAGCATGCTTTCAGTAGTCTTAAAAGAGCAATACTCCGATGTGGAAACTACAGAACCCAAACCACCAAAAAAGAAAATCAACCGTCTACTAGTGGCATCTGACTCAGATGATGAAAATGAACATCCATCGGTCTGGACTACTTTGGATCATTATCAAGCAGAACCCATCATTAGCATGGATGCATGTCCTCTGGAATGGTGGTCAAAGCATGAAGGGACATATGAACCTTTACCACATCTGGAACCTAAATATCTTGCGACACCGGCTACAACAGTGCCATGAGAATGCCTGTTCTCATTTTCAGGTGACATTGTAAACTAGAAGCGGGCAACATTATCGCCTGCAAATGTAAACAAACTTGTTTGTTGAGCGATTGGCTGAACAAGAAGTAGGACTGATTGAACTTATAGACTCTAAAGTTTTACATTGTTTTATTTTTGAATGCAGTTTTTTGATACATAATTCTACATGTGTAAGTTCAACTTTCATGATAAAGAGATTACACTACAGTACTTGTATTAGGTGAATTGAAAAATACGATTTCTTTTGGTTTTTACAGTGCAAATATTTGTAATAAAAATAAATATAAAGTGAGCGCTGTACACTTTGTATTCTGTGTTGTAATCAATATATTTGAAAATGTAGAAAACATCCAAAATATTTAAATACTTATTTATTCATTTATCTATTGTTATTTAACAGCACGATTAATCACATGATTAATCATAATTAATTTTTTAATCACATAATTAATTTTTTTAATCGCTTGACAGCCCTACTTAGGGTATCTTTTCAATCAGGGCTTCTCTAAGCATGTGGTACTACATAATGTTGGCTAAAGCCTACAAATCCTGAGATGAGACCAAGTGTTTAACAGACTGCTTCCTTCATCATCCATACTTTCACCTGTAGAGAGCCTTTCAGCTTCTCTTGTTCAGAATAGGTTGGGGCAAACATAGTCAATATAACCTTTGACAGCTGATTCAGAAATGACTCTTTGGCTCAAAAGCTACTTTAATTCACCAGGCTCATTGTGCGGTCCCTCTCAGCACCTGCGTGGCTGAGATTAATTTGAAATAAAATACTCAGTATGACATATGTTGATTTTCTTCATTCAAATAAGCTCAAACATTACTGTAGGTGCATCTGGTCTCTTCAACATTTTCTGTTTCCATTACATAAATCTATAAATTGTCCTTTCATAGTACAAGCAGTGCATGGCGGGTGTGGGGGAGGGGACGGACAGAAAGGGGGCTTGGGAGGGTGCAATGTTTGACCTCCTGAGGGGCTAGAAGTTGTATTAGTTTATAAAATGTTGTCTTTGTAACTGTTAATGAGATGGCTGAGTTAATTGATTGGAGAGAAGTAAAGACAATCTCTTTTGGCTCTGCAGCATTTTATAACTGACTGGGGAATGATTGGAGGCTAATGGCTCTGAAACTACTATCCAGTCTTTTTCAAATATACTGTATTTATTGCTAGTTATGTATTAACTTTTTAATGTAAGTACATAATGAATGGAAAGCGAAGCTAATAGCGACATGACGGGTTGATTATTCTACTGAATGCTTTGCACCAGGATAACCCAGTTGTTGGATATAGGGCATAGGGAATGTCGTCATTGCTAAGCTAAAAGGCAGCATGCAAGGGACATGTGGAAGTTCCACTTGGAGTGGTCATTCACCTTTAACAATGTGATAAGGTACCTTTCAGATCAAATCTAGACAAAAACAAGGTAAATAGCTTAGAGTAGCCCCAACTTAAATAGCCACCTTACTTCAACCAAGCCCTTGCTGGGTCCATTTGTTGTCTGGGAATTCCTTTCCCTTGAAGGTGGAAGGAATTCTAAACAGGTCTAACATCCACCTGGTTCTAAGGGGCAACACATATAATAAAAGAACAACAAACAATGTACAAACAAAATAAAGAATTAGACCTAAGGAGATGTAATTATGAAGAAAGTGGATTTAGGGATCCCAGTTTTAAATTCTCTCTTCCAGCATGAATTTCTCTTAGGAGACTAGGTCTCCAAAATCTCCCCTTCAAGCTGACAAAGAGCCAGAAAGGAATCCTGTATTATACATGGCCCCAGGGCCCTCCTTCTGTCTAGCCAGCATGGACACCTCTCGTAGATCTCTAACATACTAGGGAACTACAGTACCTAGAATCATTTGCAAGAGAACTATGAATTCCATATTCCCTCATAGAATCATAGAACTGGAAGGGACCTCAAGAGGTCATCTAGTCCAGTTCCCTGCACTTGTGGTAGGACTAAATATTATCTAGACCATTCCTGACAGGTGTTTGTCTAACCTGCTCTTAAAAATCTCCAATGATGGAGATTCCACAACCTCCATAGGCAATTTATTCCAGTGCTTAACTACCCTGACAGTTAGGAAGTTTTTCCTAATGTCCAAACCTAAACCTCTCTTGTTGCAATTTAAGCCCATTGCTTATTGTCCTATCCTCAGAAGTTAAGAACAACAATTTTTCTTCCTTCTCCTTGTAACAACCTTTTGCATACTTGAAAACTGTTACCATGTCCCCTCTCAGTCTTCTCTTTTCCAGACTAAACAAACTCATTTTTTTTCAATCTTTCCTCATAAGGTTTTCTAGACCTTTCTTTAGTCATTTTTGTCGCTCTTCTCTGGACTATCTCCAATTTGTCCACATCCTTCCTGAAATGCGGCACCCAGAACTGGACACAATATTCCAGTTGAGGCCTAATCAGCACAGAGTAGAGCAGAAGAATTACTTCTCATGTCTTGCTTACAACACTCCTGCTAATACATCCCAGAAGGAGGACCCCACTTGTTATGCCCATCCAGCATGACTGTGAACCACTGATAACTACTCTCTATTCTCTGGGAACGGTTTTCCAACCAGTTTTGCACCCACCTTATAGTAGCTCCATCTAGGTTGCTATCCCTAGTTTCTTTATGAGAAGGTCATGCGAAACAGTATTGAAAGCTTTACTAAAGTCAAGATATACCACGTCTACCGCTTCCCCCCATCCACAAAGTTTGTTACTGTGTCAAAGAAAGCGATCAGGCTGGGTTGACATGATTTATTTTTGACAAATCCATGCTGACTGTTACTTATCATCTTATTATCTTGTAGATGTTTGCAAATTGATTGCTTATTTATTTGTTCCATTATCTTTCCGGGTACAGAAGTTAAGCTGAATGGTCTGTAATTCCCCGGGTTGTCCTTATTTTCCTTTTTATAGATGGGAAAATATAATGCCAATTTCCAGTCTTCTGGAGTCTCCCCCATCTTCCATGACTTTTCAAAGATAATCACTAATGGCTCATATTATCTCCTCAGTCAGTTCCTTGAGTATTCTAGGATGCATTTCGTCAGGCCCTGGTGACTTGAAGACATCTACTTTGTCCAAGTAATTTTTAACTTGTTCTTTCCCTATTTTAGCCTCTCTTGGTTCTACCTCATTTTCACAACCTTCTTGGTGACTGATTCCATATAAGAATGGCTCCAGGTTCTAGACCTTCCTTTTTATGTAGCAAACTGGCTTGAGGCCCAAAACCCTTCTACTGGGATATGCACTGCTGAGAGGCTGATCTGTTTCCTACAGCTATCCCTGTACATTTTCTCAGAGTGTCTGAGCACAAGGCTCACAAGTTAGTAAGCACACATATATTTAGATTTTATTTCATTTGCTCTTAATGAAATTCTAGGCACTTTCATGCATTTAACAGCACAGACTTTGACAGCATCCTGCCACTGTCCTACAGCAATTCCACAACTGTCCTTTCTCCAGACAGCTGAATGTCTGTAAATTGGCAATCTGATAACTATACACCAATATTGGGTAAGTCAAGAGGAAACAAATGAAAATGACAATTAAGTGCTTTTTTAAATTCCTATTTCCTTCTGAGTGAAGGCATTTTAACTGGCTTCTTACCAGGAAAATCTCCTTTCAAACAGCCGTCGCTGTTACTGTAAATGTTACTTGATTCCAATTCAGGCACAGCAAAGACTTGAACCTGGGTGTCCCTCCACACTCCATCCTGGACCTGAGAAACCTTCCTGGTGAAAGCTCAGACAAAACCAGTATGTTTCCATGAAAAGTTTCAGTTTTAATGAACCAGCATTTTTTGACAAATATTTTGTCAAAAAGTTCTCAACTAGCACTAAGCGTTACCGAAGGTTGTCACATGGCAGGGGTCAATATCTTAACCACAGCTGAGGGTCAGACCTGTGGGCAGATTGAAACAAAAGCTACTATTAATTTTTTCTTTCCCCCCTGAAAATCAAATACAAATGAAACATCAACCAAAAATAACATTTACAAAGTAATATAACCAATTAGTAAAAAATACAAATACAGACCTCTAGAAAAGAGGTCCGGGTAGATGACCTTGACCTTGGGAGAGATGAGAGGATTGTCAGTAACTACTCTCTATGAATCTATGGCTTTTTGATCACATGTTCATCGCTTCTTAAAACATTTCTTTCTGCAGTGGTTTGTTCAGCTGGTGGTGGATCCTAGTGATTTCACAGCCAGTGACTGGGTGACCATGTATTTTTCTGTCAGTGCATGAGTATATGGCTAATAACATATCTAATGGCCTCAATGAAAATAAGTCAATGCCCTCCTTGGTTTTATTTAATTCTGCCCCCAGGACAGATCCTCAGGGATGGTTAAGATATGTAACCCCAGTGCTGGAGCACCTCTACTCCCCAAGAGTTGTGGAGCCCTTTATTCTCCCCTCTTCAGGGTACAATCCATGAAGATACTTAAATGCCTAAGTCCTGTTTTTAGGCACCACTGTGACCCACAAAGCTCCCGCTCAGCTGCTGCCTAACCCTGTAGGTGTCTAAACACATTCAGCATTTAAGTTTTTGCCTCTGGGCATGCATGCTTCAGCATCACTCTAGGCATCTGAATGCCAGACTCCTGTTTAGCCCTAGAGTGATTCACACACTGGGGAGGAAGTTGCATGCAAGGGCCTGATCTAGGAGCTCTGCCTACTGGGCAGGTGTGTTCACAAAAACAGCCAAGCGGGGGAGGGAGCGAAGGAAGAGTTCCCGTTAGCCTCTTGGTGGTCAGGGTACTTACACAGGAGGTGGGATATCCCTGGTTCAAGTCCCTTCTCTGTCTGATGAGGAAAAGAGATTTGTCCTGACATCTGCTACCTCTCAGGTGAGGGCCCTAACTACGGGACTATGGAATATGCTTATATGGGGCTCTTTCAGCCTCGCCTATTGAAGTCGGTCCACTTTAACAGAATAATTAAAAGTTAGTTGGGCCAGTGAGAGTTAGAACAATGGTATAGAGCCCCATAGGTAGGGCACTCACCTGAGAGATGGCCGATTCCTGTTCAAATCCCTTCTCCTGAACTTGAGGTCTTCCATATCTTGGGTGAGTACCCTATCCACTAGGCTAAAGATTATAAAGGAGCTCTTCTTCCCCCTCTCCCTCTCCCAAGCTGTTTTGTGTGAACTCACGTGAGGGGCCTGATCTGCCACGCCAACCAGAGTGGACCCCTGGACATGACTTAGGTGGCTGAATGCTTATCTTCCTGTGGTTCATGAATAGCAAGCAAATACAGGTGCTTTCCTGCATCCCACACTTAGGCAAACTCTGAAAGAGGGGTACACATTCCTGTCATCAGCTTCTCCCATTAGCTAGTTTAGGCAGCTTGCCACCGGTGTGCTGGCTAAGGACCCCACGACACACACACTTTCTCCCCATTTGTTGAATAGGAGCCAACGTACCTAACTCGGGTTTTGTGAATTGCAGTGTTGTTCCTGTGCGTGTGTGTGTGCGTGCGTGTGTGCCGGGGTGGGGGGTGGGGGATTTAGGTGCCTAAAAGTTAAATGTGGCAACGCTCAATATCACAATGCTTAAATGCCTTTTTGGCTCTGATCCCTGCTGACCTCCCTCTCCTCTGCCTTAGGACCTGTGGACTATGTGTTCTTAGCACTCAGTATCTAGCGACCAGGTGCGTACACCAGTAACAAACCCTGTGACATCTGGGATATTACAATTCACAAGTACAGTAAATCAATGGCCAACATTAAGGTAAACATTTTATTCCCAGAAAGGATAGGGGCAACTTAAAAGAAGGGGAAGGGAATGGGCAAGGGAAACAAAGCTTTTTAAATAAGTGAGGCTGCAACTAATGCTACAACAGCTAAATGCCCATTAACTAAAACAATAGTATGAGAAAGTCCGTGCCTCCCAAAAGTTCACCACAGGCCTTATCTGGGTGTTGATGGTAGTGGAATTGGATGTGAAATGCTGGTATCCCTTGCTAGAAGGCCAACAGCTCTGCCTTTCAGCTAGATGGAATCCTTGGTGGCCTTGAACCCTCACCATGCCCTGGCCTTATAGTGCAAAGGAGGTGTACCAAGCTCAGGTGGCTTTCATAGTCTCAGCCCTTCTGATGGAGAGACAAAATGGCTGTCTGACTTTCTACTGCACAAAATCATCTGAGGCTATTATTTTCAGTTCCAATCTGACTCCTTGCAGCTACCTCTCTTCTTGGTCATAGGAACTCCTCCAGGTTCTGCTAACATGGCCTAGCCATGTGTGTGGTCTCCGGGGCCTGCAGCTGGTTGCCCAGACATACCAATCAAGTTGCTGGTTCAGCCCCCACAGACTGCCTCAATCATGGGTGAGACAGGCAGTCTCAACTGCAGTTCCAGTCTCTGTTTCTGTCCTTGTCTTTGTGGGAGTTGTGTCTAAAGCCCCACACCACAAAGAGAGTGCAGATAGATGACATTGATGCAGATGGAATTTAGCTGTTTCCTTGCTAGCCACTATTTCTGTTTGAAATTTAGTGTTCTCTCACTTCCAATGTGGCAACTGTTTGACATTCATGTCAAATAATTTCTTCTGCTCTAGTTTTTGGTTATGTGTTTTTGTATAATTATTTCAGGGTATGTCTACACTACGAGAGTAGTTCGATTTTACTTAAACCGAATTTGTGAAACCGATATTACAAAGTCGAATGTGTGTATCCACACTAAGGACAGTAATTCGACTTTGTGAGTCCACACTAATGGGGCAAGCGTTGACATTGCAAGCGGTGCACTGTGGGTAGCTATCCCACAGTTTCCTGCAGTCCCCACTGCCCATTGGAATTCTGGGTCAAGCCCCCAATGCCTGCTAGGGCTAAAAATGTGTCGCGGGTGGTTTTGGGTAACTGTCATCATTCAACCCTCACTCCCGCCCTCCCTCCGTGAAAGCGCCGGCGGGCAATCAGTTCGCGCCCTTTTCTACTGATTGACAGCGCAGACGCCACAGCACCGCGAGCATGGAGCCCGCTGCGATCATCGCTGCAGTTATGGCCGTTGTCAACACCTCGCGCCTTATCGTCCACCTGTTCCAGAGGCAGATGCTGAGAAATCGGGCGAGGAGGCTACGGCAGTGTGGTGAAGACATTGACTCTGAGATGGTTATAGACCTCTCACAAAGCACGGGACCCCGCACCCTGGACATCATGGTGGCAATGGGTCATGTTGATGCTGTGGAACGGCAGTTTTGGGCCCGGGAAACAAGCATGGACTTGTGGGACCGCATAGTGCTGCAGTCTGGGATGAATCCCAGTGGCTGCAAAACTTTCGAATGCATAAGAGCACTTTCCTGGAACTTTGTGACTTGCTGTCCCCTGCCCTGAAGCGCCAGGACACCCGGATGCGAGCAGCCCTGACTATCCAGAAGCGAGTGGCCATAGCCCTCTGGAAGCTTGCAACGCCTGACAGCTACCGGTCAGTCGCGAATCAATTCTGAGTGGGCAAATCTACAGTGGGGGTTGCTGTGATGCAAGTAGCCAACGCAATCGTTAAGCTGCTGCTCTCAAAGGTAGTGACCTTGGGAAACGTGCAGGTGATCATAGATGGCTTCGCTGCGATGGGATTCCCAAACTGCGGTGTGGCTATTGATGGGACTCACATCCCTATCCTGGGACCGGGCCACCAGGGCAGCCAGTACATTAACCGAAAGGGCTACTTTTCAATGGTGCTTCAAGCACTGGTGGACCATAAGGAACGCTTTACCAACATCAACATCGGGTGGCTGGGCAAGGTTCATGACGCTCGCATTTTCAGGAACTCTGGTCTGTTTAGATGGCTACAGGAAGGTATTTACTTCCCGGAGCACAAAATAACTGTTGGGGATGTGGAGATGCCTATAGTGATCCTCGGGGACCCAGCCTACTCGCTAATGCCCTGGCTCATGAAGCTGTACACAGGCGCCCTGGACAGTGAAAAGGAGCTCTTCAACTACTGTCTGAGCAAGTGCAGAATGGTGGTGGAGTGTGCTTTTGGACGTCTGAAGGGGAGATGGAGAAGCTTACTGACTCGCTCTGATCTCAGCGAAACCAATATCCCCATTGTGATTGCAGCTTGCTGTGTGCTCCACAATCTCTGTGAGAGCAAGGGGGAGACGTTTATGGCGGGATGGGAGGTTGAGGCAAATCGCCTGGCTGCTGATTACGCGCAGCCAGACACCCGGGCGATTAGAAGAGCACAGCGGGACGCGCTGCGCATCCGGGAAGCTTTGAAAGCTAGCTTCCAGACTGACCAGGGTAACCTGTGACTATTACGTTTGTTTAAGCAGAAGCTGAACCTGCCTCCATTTCTTTACCCAGTTAATGTTGCCTATCCTCTGCAATTACCAAACTCCTTCCCCCACTTCCCACACACCCTTAAAAATAAAATAAAGGAAACATTGTTCATTAAAACCGTCTTCTTTATTAAGGATTTCTCAATAAAGGGTTGAAACTGGGACGCATACTACGGTTGGGGAGCGGGTGGACTGATGGAAAGGACACTTCTAAACTCAGGGAATGAAAGGCTCCTGCTCCTAGAGCAGTCCGCAGTGGTGGACCGGTTGCTTCAACGGAGCCTGCCACCCCTCCTTTTTGGGACTCTGTGTGGTGGGGCTATGTGACTTTGTGGCGGGAGAGGGCGGTTACAGATCCCCTGCTGCGTGGCTCTGTCATCCAGGCTACGGACCGCTGCATAAGATCTGTAACCGCCATCCCCCACCGCAAACCCACAGAGCACTCCCACACAGAACATGAAAACCACCTCCCAAACTGACCAGGGTGCCTAATGGCTGCAATGTGAGTGTGACCTTCTGGTGAACCTGCACCCCTGTCTTTACCCTGCTAAAGGCGCCCATCGCCTCTAATTACCAACCCACTTCCCCCCCTTCAGATACACCGTCCTTTACAAGAAAATCAAGGAAACAATACCTAACAGTAAAGTAATTTTTATTAAGGACTTCACAGTTATGGGATGAAACTGGGAGGGTGGCTAGGGCGGGGTGCGGTTGGAGGGAAGGAAAGGACCCATCAAATCTTGGGGAATGAGAGCCTTCTGCTGCTTGAGCAGTCCGTAGGGGTGGAGTGATTGTTTCCACGGCCCCTGCTGCCACTCCGTCTTGGGACTTTGGGTGAGGGGGGGATGGGACTTTGTGGCGGGGGAGGGCGGTTAGTGATAGAATGAAGCGGGGCTCTTTCCTCCTGCCTCCGGTCCTGCAGAACATCTACAAAGCGCCGGAGCATGTCAGTTTGCTCCCGCATTAGCCCAAGCAGCATCTGAGTAGCCCGCTGGTCTTCCTGCTGCCACCTGTCCTCACGAGCTTCAGTCGTCTCTTCCCGTTCACTGGATGCTCGCCGGTACTGAGAGATGTCCTCTCTCTGCTGTGCTGCCTCAGTTCGGGAACTGACCATAAGTTCCGAGAACATCTCGTCCCGTGTTCTTTTTTTGCGCTGCCTGATCAGCGCCAGCCACTGGGAGGGGGATGCCGGGGTAGCCCGGGAGACACTTGCAGCTGTGGGATGGGAAAAAGGGAGTGAATTCCTCAGAAAGATAAATGTTTGCGAACAATGAATGTAGTCTTTCCCTGTGAACTAGACCATGCACACTACCTATCACATGTGCAGTCAGTACAAGGTCGAATCTTCTGTCTTTATATTGAGTGCCTGTGGTCTTGGTGTACAGATACACAAGCGGGGCCAGACAACGGAATTCGGCTAGCAGGAGGCCATGGTAAGCCGTAGACTTTTGGCTGCTGAAAGCTTAATTTACAGCAGCGCCCTCCTTTCACGTTCCAAGCACTGCTCCTATCGTTGGCCATTTCCTGCTGCCGGCGATCCGGCAAGCATGAACTCTTCCCCTGTCACACCCATGGCGCGGCTGTACCCATGAAAGATCCCTGCATGCTGCCGGCGAACCGCTCGGCATGAACGGTTCGCCTCCCCGCCCCCACTGCGTGGCTGGGCTCGGGAAAGATCCCTGCATGCTGCCGGCGAATTGCTCGGCATGAACGGTTCGCCTCCCTGCCCCCGCCGTGTGGCTGGAAACTGCCGGGTAGAGTTATTTAAAGGAACAGGCAACCAGTCCCCATACTAAAATTCCCTTAATTCAAACCAGGAAACCATGACTGATATCACTCTGATGAGGATTGTGGAGACAGAGAAAGACCATATGCTGCGTGAATGCCAGCAAACACCAGGGCCGTATGCCACCATGCTTTGCCAGGGAATGATACCGGAGTACCAGCTACTAGCCTGGCACGGAAAAGTTTCCTACCATGGAGGAGGCCATAAGGCCGCTCTCCCCAGGAACCTGATGCAAAGGCTGGCACATTACCTCCAGGAGAGCTTCATGGAGATGTCCCAGGAGGATTTCTCCTCTATCCCCAGACATGTTGACAGACTTTTCGAGTAGCTGCACTGGCAACGACTAAAAACTAAAACGCCTAGGGCTAAATAATCATGAGAAACCCATTGCTAACATACCATGCCAATTCTATTCAAAATAAATGTTTAAAACACTTACCTACTGATCCTTCCCCTGATTCACGGTCTGGGTTACCGCCTTGGGAGGGTTGGTAGGGGATCTCAGTCAGGGTGATGAAAAGATCCTGGCTGTCGGGGAAATCAGCATTGAAAGCGCTGTCGACTGCCTCGTCCTCCTCATCTCCTTCCTCATCTTCCCCGTCTGTGAAAACCTCCGAGGAAGTGGCCGTAGATAAGACCCCATCGTCGGAGTCCACGGACACTGGTGGGGTAGTGGTGGCGGCCCCTCCTAGAATTGCCACATGCAGTGCCTCGTAGAAACGGCATGTTTGGGGCTGGGATCCGGAGCGTCCGTTTGACTCTTTGGTCTTCTGCTACGCTTGCCGCAGCTCCTTGATTTTCACGCGGCACTGCGTTGCATCCTGGCTGTATCCTCTCTCTGTCATGGCTTTTGAGATCTTTTCGTAGATCTTCGCATTCCGTTTTTTCGATCGCAGCTCAGAAAGCACGGACTCATCGCCCCACACAACGATCAGATCCAAGACTTCCTGATCAGTCCATGCTGGGGCCCTCTTTCTATTCTGCGATTGCATGGTCACCTCTGCTGGAGAGCTCTGCATCGTTGCCAGTGCTGCTGAGCTCGCCACGATGTCCAAACAGGAAATGAGATTCAAACTGCCCAGACAGGAAAAGGAATTCAACTTTTCCTGGGTCTTTTCCTGTCTGGCTGTTCAGAGCATCCGAGCTCGTACTGCTGTCCAGAGCGTCCACGGAGTGGTGCACTCTGGGAATAGCTCCCGGAGCTATTGGCGTCGAATTCAGTCCACACTAACCCTAATTCGACATGGCCATGTCGAATTTAGTGCTACTCCCCTCGTCGGGGAGGAGTACAGAAATCGATTTAAAGAGCACTTTATGTCGAAATAAATAACATCGTTGTGTGGACGGGTGCAAGGTTAATTCAAGTTAACGCTGCTAAATTCGACATAAACTCCTAGTGTAGACCAGGCCTCAGTGTTAACCGTCTTTGTTTCAAGATGCTTGTTGGATTTTAGCACTCAGATTTTTTTATTCCTTTTGTCTTTGAACTGGTGATCCCAATAAAGCATTGTGAGCTGTGTTGTGTGATATTCAAATAGTGCTATGTATGATCCTTTGAATCTCATGGTGAGCAAACTGTAGCTTACAATGCATTCTACTACTGCTACTTGTTGTGTTGTGCAACTTGAGTAGTAGTTCATTAATGAGAGGTAATTTTTCCTGTTGAATACAAATAGATTTGCCCAAGCCTAGTCAAGAAGAATCTCTTGTGAATCTGAATGTGAGTTCAGTGGTTCTCTTACGCAATGTTTCCTGTAACTATTGCAGATTTATTTGTGATGACAGAATTCATGCCTGGCCAGAATAGGAGATCTTGGCTCACCGGAGTACTAAAAAGTATAAGAACAGGGCTACACCAGGTCAGAAATGCTAAACATTTATGCTGCAGACTGTTATGACACAATGTTCTTTTTGCAGAATCCCATGATAAGTAGCTATAATCACACTCTAGTCCTAATACATTTTTATGCTTGAAGGTACCTAGGCAGCTTGATGGTCTTCATTTAGAATTACTCTCTCAGGACGCAGTGAATGGACCATTTGTGTTTTTTCATTGGAGCTGTGGAGAATTTTTTCCTAGGTGGATAATACTAGACTCATATTTACTTCAAAGTTCTCTTCCTGCAGTTCCTTACTTTCCCAACTTCTGTGCAATAGGGTGGGGTGGGAGGATTCTGTTGCAGGGTGATATTATCCCATTAAGAGGGAGCAGGACCGTTGCTGTGAATCATTATCTGACCCTAATTGGCTTAAAGCAGGGCACCTGGACCCTGGAGGGACAAGAGATCTGGTGAGTGAGAGTTAGTGGGCTAGTTAGGAAAAAGTGCAGGTGAGAGCTGCCTGGGACAGAAGACTAGGGAGGGAGTAAGGCATGCTTCCCTGGAGGAGATGAACTCCCAGAAGAGAAGCTGGAAAGGTACTAGGAAGAGCAGGGTTGCACTCTAGTTGGAAGGAATTGGGGGGCGTCCTGGTAAAAGGACTGACATGGGCTGCAGAAGAGTCCAGTTGTGGTGGAAGATGCTGGAGCATGGTGGGTGTTATGTTCATGGACAAGAGGATGTGTGATTATGAGGACCACATAAACAGGAGATGTTAAATGGACTATGTCTAGGAACTTCTGTTATGGGCTATTTTGCACAAAGTTTTGGTAATGAACTGGTCCTAAGGAGGGGTATTATTGAGGCAAGAGAGCTTGGCATGGAGTTTTTGGGGACTCTGATGGGGAAACTGAGGTGGGAGCACCTGTTAAAGTATGGCCTGCTGCAGCAGGGCAGGGACCACCTTATGATAGACCTCTTACACTCTTTCCCCCACCCAACCCATCTGCACAGCAACCAGGTACAATGTCTAAATGGAGTGTGTAAGACCCTAATCCAAAGCCTACTTGTGTCAATGGAAAGACTCCCATTGACGTCAGTGGGCTTTGGATCAGGCCCTCAGTACTCTGTTGTACCTGGGATTAGAATTGGGAGAAACTCTGTTGATGACAGTGGATTTATGCTGGTTTTATGCTAGTGTGAGTGAGATGAGAATCAGGCCCAAACATGAAAGCAGTTGCCTTGAAGTTAGCAAGACTTTGCTTGTGAGTATGGGTTGCAGGATTGCCCTCCTAGCTCCTTTGTTTAACTCTCCTCCCACCCATAGAAATGTTATCTACAGTTTTGGAAGCCTATATATGAGACAAAACTATAATTGTGCATTTATTTTTAAAAACAAAAATCCTTTTCTCACCAAAAGCTCTTTGGGGCAGAGTAACTTCTGGGTCTGCATTTGTATAGTACGTAGCCAATGGTCAATACAGCATAACATATAATTGTACTTCTTAAATTTGAAATTCTGTGGGGCTTAATGAGCTAAAAACATTTTTTTAACTAAAATGTCATCTGTAGTGCTGGGTTTTCAGTTGAAAATATAATTGGATTTCCCATGGTACATATATTTCAGTACAAATATACCCTTGTAATGAGATGCTCTTTAGTGTTTTATATTTCACAAGTTGACTCCGTTGCAAAAAGGAAGGAGGAGCATTTTAGGAATGAGATCATATATTAGCACAGAATGAAAGTAATAAAGAGTAATCTGCAGCTAAAATAAGATGGAGCTTAGGAGTTAAATGAGGCTGAACAAATGGATATTTTAAAGGCTACTTTACACTAGAACTTGTTTGGGAAACCTCAGATGATCCTGTGCAAAGGTGACCTGGAAAGCCTGAGAATCATCACAGTAGCAGGCTGTTGCTCATGCTATCACCTATCCCTCTTTCTCAGTTGTATTGTCTCTGGAATACAGTATTTCCAGGGAATAACACAGATGTTCCTAGAACTTGGGCTAGCCCCTCTATCTGTGATAATTTATTTTAATAAGTCTAATGGGCCAAAAAAAAACCCCTACTGATCATAATAGAGTAAATATTTATACTTCAGATAAGTTGTTTTGGAAGACTGCTATGGATATCAGGTGTGCTACTCTGCCAACTTCAACTGAGCCTCACAAGAACCCTTTAGGTACTATAGCTAAGTGGTATTCTACCTATTTTACAGATAGGTAAACTTAGTTTATGTGATTTGCTGAAAGCCATATAGCAAGTCAGAATTCTGACAGTGTCCTCAGGCCTAACCTGACATGCAAGACACACAGTGATAAAACACAATTTTTCAGCTAGACAAAGCAACACATTTGATTTCCTTGGGAGAAAGATGTTCTTGTAATAGAAAGCATTATTATTGTTAAAGAATAGTCATAAAGTGTTTCAGGATGGTGTCTCAGCTCTTTCAAATGAATGTATGATCTGTCATAC
Source organism: Macrochelys suwanniensis (assembly GCA_033296515.1). NCBI lineage: Eukaryota > Metazoa > Chordata > Testudines > Chelydridae > Macrochelys > Macrochelys suwanniensis. The sequence goes on from CM065780.1 coordinate 49,811,793, forward strand.
TAGGGAATGCACTTTTCAGGAAATCTTCAATGGTCTGTATATTAGTGGTGTGTTTTAGGCCCCAATCTTGCAATGAACTCTGTGCAGATGGCCACCTTGACTTCATGCATAGGTCCCCCTATGTGAATCCCCCTGCACAATTGGAGCCCTAGTCTTTTAAACTTTGAAATTTTTTACTGATGTAGACCTTAAAAATATTTACTTAATATTCATATTTAAATATTTACTTAATATTTACTTAACTGGATCTCTTTATGACTCTCTTTCTGTTAGAGTGAAGAGTCCTCTATTATAATACATCTCTTCCATATATAGGTACTGTACTTGTAGACCATGATCAAGTCACCTCTTGGTAGGGTGACCAGACAGCAAGTATGAAAAATCAGGACAGGGGGTATGGGGGTAATAGGAGCCTATATAAGAAAAAGACCCCAAAATTGGGACTGTCCCTATAAAATCGGGACATCTGGTCACCCTACCTCTTGGCCTTCTCATGGATAATATAAATAGATTTAGTGAGAGACTAAAGAAGCTCAAAAGCATATTTTCCAGCCCTCATATTGTTTTTGTGGCTGTTTTCTGAATCTTTCCAATTTGTCCACATCTTTTCGAAATGTGGGCACCAGAACTGGACACAGTATTTCAGTAATGGTCCCACTAGTGTGGTGTCCAGAATTAATACCACCTTCCTACTCCTTCTTGATATTTCCTTGTTTATATGTCCAAGGATCACATTAGTCCTCCTAGCTACAGCATTGCACTCAGAGCTTATGTTCACTTGGTTATTTATATCGACCCCTAAATTATTTTCAGTATCACTGCATTCAGGATGCAGTCCCCTGTCTTGTAAGTACTTTGTTCTTAAATTATGACCTTACATTTGGCTCTATTTAAACATACATTGTTTAAATGAGCCCACCTTACCATGGGACCCAGTTTGGTCTATATAACAAACCTGTCCCCATCATTTATCACTCCACCAATTTTTGTCATCTGCAAATTTTACTAGTAATGATTTTATATTTTCTTCCAGATAATTGGTAAAGGTATTGAATAGCATTGGGCCAAGAACAGAAACACCCCCATTGGATGATATTTTCCTATTTACAATTTCTTGTTGAGATCTATCAGATAACCAGTTTTTAATCCATTTAACATGGGCTACATTGATTTTTGTGTAGGGTTTCTCCAGTGTCATGTGGGACTAAGTCAGTAGCCTTACAGAAGTCGCATGACCTTGGAAGACATGAAAGAAGTATGATCTTGTGGTCTAAATGAAGCTCTGCCTAGGCTCACCGCTCACAGCTGTGCCCTGAATCACAAGGCCAGATTTTTCTCTCATACCAGTTTTGCAGGAATGTAACTCCATTAACTTCAAATCAAGAGTGACTCATCTGAAGTGAACAGAGTTACATGCTCACTAAGGCTATGTCTACACTTACGGCCGTGTGCAGAGTACACACACTGCCCGCCCCCTAGCCTGGATATAAATAGCAGTGTAGATGGTGAGGTGAGTAAATACATGCCAGAACCGTAGGGTATGTACCTAACACTGGTCTCATCATGCGCAAACAGTGCGTCCCCTGACTACACTATTTTTATCAGCACAGTGTCCCCGTGCCTCCTTGCTGCCTGAGCGTTTCCCTGCTGCAGGGAAGAGCTGCTTGAGCCTTTCGCTGCTTCCCCTCGCCCCCTGCTTGAGCCTTTCACTGCTGAGTGTAGCTATGCAGCCTGTCCTTCACTGTGGAGTATAGCTACACGTTCTCTGCATGCTGTTGCTGGTGTAGGCAAGGCCTAAGAGGTATCATGTAGGGTAGGATGGCAACATTATTGTATGACAGACAGAGGGGTGGTCCCTGAGATGATATAGTACTTACTCAGCCTGCTGTCATTTTCACCTAGTCAGCTGACCAGAGGCTCCTTAGGTTGGCTGGAGTTTATTGGGGGGTGGGGGTGGGAGGGGGGTTGGGAGGGGAGGGGAGGGGTAGAAAATCCCTTTACTTTCTATAAAACTGACAGGGACAACCCTGAAAACAGGGACACTTCCAGCATTCAGGGGTGTGTTTACCCTATTTATTCACAGAAATTGAGGCTTGTGCTGCTTGTTCACAGTGATGCAGAGTGGAGTGTGATAACAGTGGGCAAGAATCAGTTAATACATTTTCTTTTCAGAGTGGGTGGGAGGAGTTGGTATAAAAATGTTTCACAGGTCTGGTTAAAAAAATTGTCAAGGCTGACCTTGCCTGAAGCTCTGGTAACCGAAGTCTTTTTTTTCTTTTCCTTAATCTAGTTGCCAGGTGCAGTGAGTGGAAGCAGCTGCACTTCATGTTTTTCCATATTGCCCTGGCAATGACTTCAGCCTTAACCTACAGCAGAAGGACCCATATCTCTGCTCTGCAGTTGCTCAGCTCAAAGTCTCTTTCAAACACTGGCCTAATCTTTGACAATTTTTATAGTGCTAGTATGGTATCCTAACATGAGTGATTACCTGAGATTTTAAACTTATTTTATTTCCCATACCACTCTGGCTGGACTCAGTCTGAGGGTCCAGGAGGGAAGAGACGGGTCTAATGTACTCCGTTCCAGTGACACACAAAAGGAGTAATTTTCTTGCCTCAAAAAGGATGCTTTCAAAGCCTTTTTCAAATTATTTCTGTAGCACCAGAGGCTTTATAAATAAATACATCCGGTAAATCGTTTCCTTACTAAAATTTTCACTCACTTGTGTGCGTTTTTTCTCTCTCTCACATACTGCCATGTTTTCTTTTGTGTGCTTATTTGAGGCCCTGTGTACAGTATCTTTTGGGCCCCATGTACAGTCTCAGCTCAGGGATTTTCTCCATGGGAGTTTGGGGTAGTAGGAAATGTATCTGTCACTACTACCCCGGCACAGAAGTTTTGGCTGATAGATTGTCTAGTCATCCATCAGCTCTTCCATGTAATCCTTCCTTCAGAGCTTTGGACACAGTATGTGGATGCTCTTCATGAGATCCAAGAGTCTTGTTCCCATATGGAGGACACCATCACTGTCTCTGCTGTATCTAGGGCTCGTTGTACCTCGACAGAAGAAGGCAGATTTTTTAAATACATGCACTTCTCAAACATATATGAAAAAAGGTGGTAGACCTCTTGGAACTACCAATCTTGAAGTGTCCCCTTGAATATGTGAGTATACAGAGCTCTAGTTGCAGTGACTAGTCTGGAATGTGATGCTCTGCTGAGCAAATCCCTAGAAGTTGTGTCCTCTGCTTTGTTAGTAAGACTGCATGGGGGCAAACAAAAAAAAGAAACAGGAGGGAGAGATATGTTAGAAAATTATGCACCTGAGCTGGTCAAAACGATGTGGAAGCTTCAAAATGTCAATGTAAATTTTTCGTGAGAAACGTCTCATGAAAAATAGTTGCTAGTGTTGGACTAGCTATGGGGTTCACCTTTCACAATGAAAAGGAAGTACAAATATTCTGAGTAGCAATATTACAAAAAGAAATGTCTCTGTTCCTGAGTACTTTGGTAAATGCAAGAATAAAATTCAGTAGCCAAAACTAGACAGACCCTACTTTAATTTAGTTTAGACTCTCATTGTGACAGTTAATGGGGCTTCTTGAAATGCTGAGATTGATGATCTATGTGTGTGGGAAGAGACAAGGTGGGTTACTTGTTCCTATTCATATATGCTCTTTGCTAGTTACTCAGCAGTTTAAGGAGCTCCTGTGTGTGTCTGGGCAGGGGCCAGGGGATGATATATATAGTGAATTCCCAATGATTCAGAGGATTGATTTGACTTGTTTTTTCTTAATTGACTGCAAATAGTTTGATATATTTGATATTCAGTATCTGAATCTTGATCTATGAAGGGTCAGATAAGTCACGGCATTGTTTCTGTACTCAAACTGGGTAAGCTTGCAAACACTTGTAGCCTGTGCCCTCATAGGTATGAATCTAAAACTTGGCTTCTATGAATATTCATGCCATAGTCGCTTATCATGTCACTTTGAACTTTGCTCTTTTCAAGTATTCATGCTCAGAAAAATCGCTCTCCTATAATGATGGAAAGCAAATGCAGTAGGAGTGCGAATTTAGCTGAAGTTTAAATTAGTCTTAAAAAATGGAGTGAATATTTGTGGGAAACTGTTTGCAGTATTTCCCCACTATTAATCCTTGATATTCCTGTTTGTAAACCTGCCCCTTCCTTGAATTCACATCTTTCTGTCACGTGTCCTTAAATATACACATCATTTCTCTAACTCACGCGTGTGTGCACCTCCCGCCATACTCCTTCCCCAAACCCCATCACCACAAATAGGCTCTGTAGAGCACCTGGTTACAGTATTAAACTCCCAGGTTTAGTTTCCAAGTACGTCATCTCTGCATCAGATTCAGAAGTAAGCCAGCAACTATGTTAGAGTATGCTGATTGCTTCATGGAAACTATCCTTTATTTTTATTCATGATTCTTGTTTGTGGCGCTCAGCCTAGTTTCTTGTTAACTGGAACCTATGCAGAAAGTCTTGTTGTTTATCACTTTTAATGTGATCCTCACCATAGCTGCCCCAGTAGCTCTACCCAATATATTCTGTGCAAATTAGGACACTGAGCCAAAGAATTGGGGCTGTTGCCTCAGGCGTGAAATCTGTTTGGGTGGGGGTGAGCGCTAACTGTAACTCTTTTTTCCTATAAACATCACTGCAGTTTCAGGATGTGCTGAACCAGCTGGCTCACAGGTAACAGTGAAGTGCTTTGATGAATGCTGGAAGCAGGAGAATACCCAGTTTTAAATTTGCAGTGAGGTTAAGGCAGCCACAGGTAGCCTGTCTCACACCCACATGTGGCAGCACATCAGGACAGACTGCTGGAGGATGGGTGATCTTTGGAGGGATATAGCACGCTATTGTACTCGCATTGATGGTAGGAGTTATATGTTAGATATGCAAAGAGTGACTTGCAGCTGAGACCAGATTAGCGTAGTTATTTTATCTGCTTGATTATTTGGCTGAGACTCCATTTAGGTTTAACCTGGTCTAGCTGCTGCCTAATGACCGTGAGGGCCCCAGCTTGAGTCTTAGCTAGTGGGCAGGATGCCCACACAGTGAGCTCCATTAATCAGATTCATCCACCTCTTTTTCTGGCCACCATTTGGCAAGCACAGCTGGCAATAAGAGCAGCATTTGTGTTCACGAGGAGAAATTCTGAAGCAAAAGAATAGGGAGGGGCCTAAGCCACAACATTCAGATCCAGATCTGAGTTGTCCCGAGTTTAGAATGCTTAGACCCAGCTCAGACTCATGTGTAGTAAAGAGTGACTTCCTTTAGAGATGACCAAAGAGCAATTAAATCCTCCCATTTTGGCTCATCTTGTAAGACTGCTGGTGAGGAGCTGGACTAATATTTAGAATGCACACACAGTATGTCCAGCCACTAAATGGGGGACTCTGCTAATTAGATAAGTCTGGTCCAGCACCTGGCCACCAGTTATAAACGCAACAATAGGCAATTTAGACTTGCCCAGGAGTCAGGTGCTTTTTGATTTAGTGCCAACCCTGAAACTGAATGTGGAGTCAGACCAGCTGAGGTTCTGCTAAACAGATTTCTAGGCCAAGAATCGAGACGTGATCAGAAAAGACTACTGTTCCCACCCCCATGGTATATATTGTAACTAGCAGAGACTATATGGGATACAGGTACTAGAGCAATAGAGGATTTATGACTATAATGATTGGAACACAGTGCATATAAATTAGGGACCTGGGCAGAAAAAAACAGGAAGGAAAGAAAGAAGAAACATATTTCTGGAGGTGAGGATGGTCCAGTGGGTAGGGCATTACGCTGGGACTTGAAAGAGTTGAGTTCAAGTCCCTGTTCTGTTTCAGACTTCCTGTGTGACTGTGGACCAGTCACTTAGCCCTGGTCTACACTAAGAGTTTAGGTCAAATTTAGCAGTGTTAGATCGATTTAACCCTGCACCCGACGAAGCCATTTTTGTCAACTTAAATGGCTCTTAAAATCGATTTCTGTACTCCTCCCTGACGAGGGGATTAGCACTGAATTTGACATCGCCATGTCGAATTTGGGGTAGTGTAGACGCAATTTGACGGTATTGGCCTCCGGGGGCTATCCCAGAGTGCACCATTGTGACCGCTCTGGGCAGCACTTTCAACTCAGATGCATTAGTCAGGTACACAGGAAAACCCACGGGAGCTTTTGAATTTCATTTCCTGTTTGACCAGCGTGGCGAGCTCATCAGCAGAGGTGACCACACAGTCCCAGAATCGCAAAAGAGCTCCAGCATGGACTGAATGGGAGATGCTGGATCTGATCGCTGTATGGGGAGACAAATCAGTGCTAGCAGAACTCGGTTGCAAAAGACGCAATGCCAATATATATGTCAAAATCTCCAAGGGAAAATGCGAGGTGTTTATTTACAATGCTCACAACTGCAGCGGTGATCTGAGCAGACTCCCACTTGCAGAGCTATGGTGCATGTGCGGGCACTCCAGGAAAAAAGCCACGAAAATTTTGGCTGCCGTTGCTTTCATGGAGGGAGGGGCGACTGACGACATTTACCCAAAACCATCTGTGACAAATTTTTTGCCCCAGCAGGCATTGGGAGCTCACCCCAGAATTCCAGTGGGCAGCGGGGACTGTGGGAACTGTGGGATAGCTACCCACAGTGCACCACTCCGAAAGTCGATGCTAGCCACGGTACTGTGGAGGCACTGTGCCGACTTAATGCGCTTAGTGAGGACGCACGCATTTGACTTTATTCAATCTGTTCCCAAAAATCAACTTAATTTCGTAGTGTAGACATGCCCAGAAAGACTGAGCGTCTCAGTTCCCCATCTGTAGACTGGAGATAATAGCACTTCCTATCTCACAGAAGTGGTGTGAGGATAAATGCATTCAAGATTGCGTGGTGCTCAAATACTATGGTCCTGGTGTGGGGGAATTAAAATATTGAAAGATTTAAAAACTCCTAGTACTTCAGACTGTTTCCCTAAGATTACATCAATATTTATTTTAAATTTCTAGTCTCCTTTTTCATTATGTTCCTTTAGAAAGGAAGATGGTGGCCAAATGCAATTCTTTAGGCTCCCCCAATTATTTTTACTGCCCCTCCCCCAAATAAGAGTTAAAGGGCACTCTGCCGATTTTTAATTTGCTTGCCACTAGTCCCACACTAATGATGTAAATGAAACTAAGCAGGGCCCTTGAGTGTCAGTGTTGGATCTCCATTCATTCATTACATGCTGAAATAACTGATGTTCCTCTTTGTTTTCTTTTGGACTGTCTTTGCTCTCTGACAGGTTATTGGGCAACCAGAAAGGGGTAATGTACTAGGCATGAACAACATTTGTGTTTCCTTCTTTATTTAATAAAAAGGAGAGAAGATAAACGTCCTTTGATGGGAAGAACTCAGTCATTTCCAATAATCTTTTTTTTAAAACTTGCACAGGAAGACAATATAAAGTATCCAACTCTATTAGAACATAAGAACGGTCACCTTGGGTCAGACCAAAGGTCCATCTATCCCAGTATCCTGTCTTCCAACAGTGGCCAATGCCAAGTGCCCCAGAGGGAATGAACAGAACAGATAATCACCAAGTGATCCATCCCTCGTTGCCCATTCCCAGCTTATTTTACTGTAAGACTTTTTTTTAAACAAACAAAAAAAGCAGGACTAAATTCTCTACTGGTGCAAATGACCACAGATCCATTGACTGAAATAGAATTTTGCTCATTTACACCATTAGGTAATTTTGCCATAATTGCACATGGAATTTGTAAATTAATGATATTTAAGTATGAGAAGTGGTAAAGTTCTGAATAAGCATTGTTTAATCCTAATAACATCCCTGTGAGATGGCAGAGTAAGTATTATCCTCATTTTATAGATAGGGAAGTTGAGGGCAAGAGGGTAAGTGATTGGTCTAAAGTTACATTGTGCTTCAGTGACAGACAAAGATTTGAACTCAGGATTTCCTGACACTCAATTTGTGCTCAGTCCTGCAGACCATCAACTGTCTGACTGCATGTGGTAAATAGACATTGGATAACCATCATAATATGAGACTCATGCTGAACTTTTTTAAGGTTCTAGAAGAACTCTGCCTTCATCTCCATATCCCTATTATTTTTAATTTCACTTTCCTTGATTTTCTGGTTGGAGCTGGGACCGAACGGAGGAAGCACTAGGAGTCCTGCACTCTCAATACTAGTAGTCTCCCTTTTGCAGGTCCAAATCAGCTTCTATACCTTACGACTGAACAGTAGGTAATGTAACATTGTTTTGTTTTAAAAGTCTCCAGAGGTATTCCTGGCACTGACAGGCTGATAAATGTAACTTCAGTACCAGAAAAATTGGTTGAAACCACAGTAAACAACAGAATTATCAGACAGAGAGATAAGCATGATATGCTGGAGAAGAGTCAACATGGCTTTGAAGAGGCATGATTTCTCTTTACAAATCTGTCAAAATTCTTTGAGGGTGTCAACAAGCATATGGACAGGGGTGATCCAGATGATATAGTATACTTGCACTTTCAGAAAGCCTTTGACAAAGTCCCTCACCAAAGGCTCTTAAGCAAATTAACAGTCATGAGATAAGAGGAAAGGTCCTCTCCTGGATTAGTAACTGTTTAAAAGATAGGAAACAACGGGTCAATTTTCACAGTGGAGCAAGGTAAACAGCAGGATCCCCCAAGTTTCTGTACTGGGACTTTTGCTGTTCAATATATTCATAAATGATCTGGAAAAGGAGGGTGAACAGCGAGATGGCAAAATTTGCGGATGACACTAAATTACTCAAGACAGTTAACTCTTTGCAGTCAGCTTTGGACTTAGAAAGGGATCTCATGAAATTGGATGACTGGGCAACAAAATGGCAGATGAAATTCAGTGCTGATAAGTGCAAAGTAATGCACATGGGGAAAAGATAATCCCAAGTACACATACAAAAAGAATGGGTCTAAATTAGCTGTGTCCATTCAACGAGATATTGGAGTCATCATGGATGGTTCTCTGAAAACATCCACTCAATGTGCAGTGGCAGTTGAAATAGCTAACAGAATGTTAGGAACCATTAGGAAAGGGATAGATAGAAAATACCATAATGCCACTATATAAATCCATGGTATGCCAACACCTTGAACACTGCATGAAGTTCTGGTCTCTCCTTCTCAAACGAAGATATATTAGAATTGGAAAAGATACAGAGAAAGGCAACACAAATGATTAGGGGTATGGAACCACTTCCATAAGAAGAAAGCTGAAAAAGACTGGAACTGTTCATCTTAGAAAAGAAATGATTAAGGGGCGATATGACAGAGGTCTAATAAATCATGAATGATATGGAGCAAGTGAATAAGGAAGTATTATTTACCCCTTCACATAACACAAGAAATAGAGCTTACTTGATTAATGGGCAGCAGGTTTAAAACAAACATAAGGAAGTACTTCTTCACACAACAGACAGTCCATGTGTGGAACTCATTGCCATGGGATGTTGTGATGACCTAAAGTATAACTGGGTTAAAAAAAGAATTAGATAAGTTAATGGAGGATAGGTCCATCAATGGCTATTAGTTAATATGGTCAGTAGCCTAACCCCATGTGCCAGGTATCCCTAAACCTCCAACTGTCAGAAGCTGGACCTGGACAAGAAGGCATGAATCACTCAAAATTTCCCTGTTCATTCTATCTGAAACATCTGGCACTGGCCACTGTCAGAAGAAAGGATACTGGGCTAAATGGACCATTGTCCTGACCCAGTATGGCCATTCTTATGCTGTATAACTGTGATTAATTAACACAGCATGATGTGTGGGAGGACTTTCCTTCTTGCTTTATCATGTCATAGTTGTGTTTATTGGAAGTCTTCCTGCAACAGATAATAGTCTGTCATTTGCAGAAACATCATGTCTCCATACTACTTGTATCTTGAACAGTCAGAGTAGGTAATGCAAAACAGAGCCAGATGAAGTAGTTTGGAACCACTACTGGCTATGAATGGCTATGTTGTATGATTGCAACGTGTATGTATGGTTATGATGTAGTAACATCTTACACCCCCCTATATATATATGGGGTGGATTCACAAAAGGGCTTCAGGTGGCAGTTAAGCACCTTTGTGCCTAAATTCCAAAATCAGGCCCCACTGTTTTTCTAAAATATATGCTATAATAATTATTTTGGAGAAGTTCTATGATCTCTATTATACAGGAGGTCACATGACTAGATGCTCATAATTGTCCCTTCTGGCCTTGGAATATATGAAGTTAGGCATGTGGTGCTGAGCATTGGCACTAGCTCTGACTGATTGATGGGGAACTACAGTGGAGCTGCGCCAGACTGCAAATATTATTTTTTGGCATGTTTCTTCTATTTTGAAAAACAAAACCAGATTTCGCTACTCTGGGAGAAAAAAAGGCCATAACACAGCACGACAAGTAACTCCACTTTACGGCTATAACTCTAAAAAGGAGATTTTAATTCCACTTATATATGTGTGCAGAGATAGATGCTGCAGTGAGTCTTCTCCTGAGAATGCTGTTTACATGGCAAGCAGAGGCTTATTCTATTGCAAATCTGGAAAAACAAGGTGAATGGATGTTAAGCCTGTGTTAGAAGTGGATATATCTGACCTCTCACAGGACAATCCTGTATTATGTGACATCCCCACATCACTATAGTAGTACTTGTGCTGTAATTCCTGCTTCTTCAGAGCTATTCCAAATAGTGCCATTCTTCTTGGTTATGCAGGGATAGAGTGATTGCGTGTCTGTGTATATCTGTGCATATATATTTATATGTGCAGTATCCAGAATTCTGAGCACGGAGCTCTGAAGTAAGCATCTTCCATTAATAAGTCCTACTTTTCTTACCACTGAAGCTGGTAACCCAATTATGAACACATTATTTATTATCCAATAAGTTCTTTGCACTTATAGTGGGCTTGTCATCCACAGACCTCAAGGTATATTACAAAGGTATGTAAAACTTTATTATTCCTAGCTTCGAAGATAGGGGCACTGAACAGGGGCAGCTCTAGGCACCAGCAAAGCAAGCACGTGCTTGGGGGCGGCACGTTTCCAGGGGCGGCATTCCGGCCATCCTTTTCTATAAATTCTACCGTGGCCCATATAGGAAGCTCTGGAGTGGGGATTTGCGGGGGCCTGGCCGCTGCCCCCAGGCAGGTCCCGTCGCGGTGTCAACTGCAGCTAGAGGCGGGGGCGGGGTGTTGTCATGGTGCCTGGGTGCTGGGTGCGGTGGTGGGGGGCGGCACTGGTTGTTCCGGGACATTGAACTGGAAGAAGCTTCCGCTACTGCCGCCCTGACCTTACCCAGGCGCTGCTCGTGGCCCAGCGAGAGGGGCCGCCCCGGGGCCAGTACTCTGTGCTGCTGCCGCCTGTGGCCGGGCTGGGCCAGGGCCTCCAACCCGCAATGGCCGCTGGGGCCGAGGACGCTCAGTGGGACGCCTGGAAAGGAGCCCAGAGTCTGCCTTCCGTAAAGTCACTCCCCTGGTTCACAGCTAGCGGCAGTCCTCACCCCTGCCACACACCCCCAACAGCCCCACACCTCCTGCACACACCCCATGACAGCTCCACTCCCCGTAAACACACACAACTGCCTCACTCCCCATTCATGCACACACCATCAGCCCCACTCTCCGCCTACACGCATCCCCACAACAGCTCCACTCCCCCACATCCACAATTCCCCCTCTTCCCCCCACACCCATTCCCACAACTCCACTCTCCACACATACATCTCCACAACAGCCCCTCTCCACACACACACACACACACACACACACCCTCATGCCTACCTCCCCTCCCCAACACAAAGTAGCTGCGTCTCGTCTCCTTCTACAGGCATGTTGCTAGGTATTGCACCAACTGAAAGACTCCGGGTACAGTTCACTCACAACAAATTCTGTGTCCCCCAGGAATTGCCCTTTTACAAACACACCCCAGGAGCTGCTTCCCAAAATGACATTCACCTCCAGGAACTGCAGTAAAAAACCCAACCAAACAAAAAAGCATTACAAAGTGCAAACGTGTAAAAGCCAAAAAAAAAAAAAGGGCGGGGGGCTGCCAAATTCTTTTTTGCTCGGGGCAGCAAAAAACCTAGAGCCGGCCCTGGCACTGAAGCACTGAGGTTAAGGCCTTAATTTTCAAATGTGGGTAACTCAGTAAGGTGCTTCAAACTATACTTGTGACCCGATTTTCAAAAATGTTGTGTAGCTCCCACTGACTTCAGTTGCAGGTGCTCAGCACTTACTTAGGTGTCTAATTTTAGGCACCGAAGTTTGAATATTTTGGCCATAGTGATATTGTGATACACCCTAAGTCAACAGCAGAAATGGGAGCGTAATCTTCTAGGCCTTCTGAAGCCTAGTCAGGTTCCCTACTTATTCAACCACCCTGCCTCCACTTTAAGCTCCTATGCAGCTATGCCCTTCTGAGGTGGTCCAAATGTTTGAGGGTGAAGAATTGTAAAAAAAAATAAAAATCTTAAATTCACACTGTCTGTATGAAAGAGAATTTTGAAGTACAGCCTAGTATTTGTAATTGCTTGAAACAGTTCAATTTCTGAGTAGCTTTAACCTAAGAGTTCATATCCATACCAAGAATGCTATAGAATCTATGTTTTCGACTCCTTAATGTCTCAGGCCAGGCTGCAAGCCAGGGCAGGTGTGGCAGTGACCTCACACAGGCATGCCCCTTGACATCAGCCCAGCTATCTAGAGGTGCTGTTGAGCTAGGTACTGTAGCAGTTTATAGTATGGGTCTAGCTATGAATGTTCAAATACAGCCCTTGTCCATGTTGGTCATGGAATTAATTCTGCAGTCATGTTACCTACAGATATTATTATGTATTAATATTATCTTTGTTACTGTTTGTATTGTGGTAGGTCTGTGTGCCTCTACACAGAGCCCTATTGTGCTACTATGACACAAAGGCCCATTGGTGTTAGCTGGCAGAAAGTTCATTATTCTGTTAGCCATTCCTAACAGGCCTGACAAACTCACTACACCCAACACATTGCTGTCATAGTATTTATCTGTAAAGAATGTTATATGAGATCTTAAATGAGAGCTGGGATCATGCTGGTTATTAATGTTGTCATGAAATGTATGAATGGATGATATTTAAAAAATTGCGTTTATACTGAAAATACATCTGGAAAGTCTGTATCAAGGTGAGAGTCACCAGCAGAGGCAGGTTTTCTCTCAGACCAGCATTGTTTGTCCACCTAACAAGCTGACATGTACATTTAAGCATTGTATTGTTTCACAGTGGGCCTCCCATCACTGTTTGAACTGAATGCTAATGAAGAACAGAGACATATGAAATCAACAGGAAAAACAAGCAAAGAGGGAGAAGAGTCTGATCTGGGGGGTACACTGCAAAGGTTTACGGGACTTGTCTCTCAGTTACAGTAAAGCTTTTTTAATCCATTCACTTAGTAACCCCCTTGTGTGGGGTGTTCATGAATACTTGGCTCCTGGTTTTGATGGGAAACCAGTGGCTCTGTCAAAGACTATATCCCTGGGAGAAAATCTACTTTATTAGATAGAACGGTAACAATTCATAAGTATTTACCTAGGATTGCTTTTTATACGTGTAACCATTTCTGTTTCCACTTGTTACCCTTACTCACTATCTCTTAGAACTTAACCTTTAACAATAAACATATGATTATTTCACTGTAAATATATTTCAGTGCTGAGATGTTATAGAGAACTGACCCTGAGTTGTGCCAGTCAAGCTGTGTGTACGCTGACTCTTTTGGGGACAGCTTACCTGGTAATTTTTGAGAGTGTCCAGTGACAGGTGCTGGATACTGCAGGGAGTGCTCTGAGGGCTCGGGGATTGGTGAGTGTCTGTCTTTCACTAGCCTGCACTGAGGGAGTGAGATCCACAGAGACGTCAGTGGAAGATGTCAGTGCTTGGGTGTAGCCAGAAGCTCTTGGTTTCAGGGAGCTGATCTGAAGCAGGCACAGACAAGACCATTTCATGCTACGGGCAGGTGAAGCTGAAGTATCTCACAACCCTGAGTACCCCTGGAAAACATCACAGCTAGGTAGTGTACCAACACAGAACAAAATGATGGTCCCTGCCCCTAAGCGCTTGCATCCTAAGTATAAGATAAGAGACAACATGTGGATTCAACAAATTGATGGGGGCAAAGGGGAGAAGAAGGTAAAACTTTTTTTTTTTAAATGTCCAGAAACTGTGCTTGCTAACTATTTTCCTTTATGATCATAGCTAGCTCCAGTCAAACTGTAGTGTGGTGAGTCCCAAACTATGCTTGATTTCAAGCAGTTAGCTTTGGAACCCACATTCTCTATTACCAAGAATATTTTTTTGTTATAGAAAGCTCCCATGACTCATGAGCAACAAGACCTTGTACTAAATATTCTGTTACACAGTTCTTCCTTGTCAGTTTATTTTAAACAAGTTTTCACTGGATTTGTGTTATTGCTGAGATCTCGTGAATGATTAGAATGAGGCAACAGAGGTTTCAAATTGAGTAATTCTGTAGTTTTATAAAGAACGTCACTGTAGAATAAAATAAAAAAATAATGCATCCACCCACTGGCGACCTTTGTCCTGGTTCAGCGAGGCAAGGCAGATTTTGCACATGATTTCAATAGGAAATATGCCATATTTTAATGGCTCTTTTATGACATCAGCAAAATGAGTTTGTTCCTGTGTATTTGTTTCATGTGATTCTATCGTGTCTGATTTTTTTCCTCCATTTTAAATTTTTCTTAAAATGTTTAAGGTGATATAACACTTGTGAAAGATGTCGGTCTATTTAACCACAGGGCATAGAAGCAGACAGAGCCCCTGAAAAGAAACCTTGACTTCAGGCTAGCAATGGCCCATCTCTTCCATTTAAATGGAGTTTCAAAAAAATATCAGGCCAACAGAAATCAAGAGTGTGACGTGAACAGGATCATAGGGGTCCAAGCAGAGAACCATGGATGAAGCCCCCTCTCGAAATGATGCTGGTCTATTTGATCTGACGTTGTGGAACTGGGCCCCTGAAAGGGCACACCCTGAGTAAGGAGAATGGTTTCCCCCCAAAAGACGGGAAGGACCAAAAGGAAACTTGAGTCACTAGATTAGGGTGTAGAAATCAAACATGCAGCATATGGGGGTGGGCATAAAAGGACTAGTCAAGAAGTGCAGGAGATCACTGAGTAGAAAAACCCAGGTGTCACCACAGTGTAAAAGATGCTGGGTTGAGATCCTCGAAACCAAGGTCTTCTATTTTTCCATAGGCAAGGTACAATTCAGACAGGGGCAGTGCAAGCTGCCCTACACCAGCATTGTGCCTCAACTCTGACCTGAAGAGAGCATGCCTAAAGGGGAGAGTCTTCCTGTCCGTTTAGCCCTTGGCATGTGATCATTCTCAGGGTACCCAGGACTGAGAGTCACCTTGTTACCCCGCTGCCTCCAGCACGAGGGAGCCTTGCCTGTGCCTGACTGGTTGTCAATTCCCTCGCACCACCAGGCTTTCAGCCACTCGAGCACTCTCCTCTGGGCTATGTCCAGCCCTGTCTTCACCATGCAGGATAGCAATAGGTGCACCCGTGTCCCTTTGAATCGTCCCCTGTGATATCTAGCCCCTGACACTGGCTGCTCACAAAAATCCCAGATCCTGTGCCCCAAAGGAGCAGAGAACCCCAGTTTACCGGTTTTATCTTAAACCACCATTCCTGTAATACACACAGCACTTGTCATAAAACAAAAGAAAGTTTATTTAAGAAGGAATAAAGATGCCACTAGAATTGAGAGAGTGGTGGAAAAAAATTGGGTACAATGCACAACAAAATCATAAAATGCAAACCTGGGTCAATACTTATCAGGGTGGATTTCATTTAAATCAAATTGATTTAAATCATGATTTAAATCACTAGTCAGGAAGACTCAATTTAATTATGGATTTCTACATAAAAGTGCATTCTTGTTGGTTGTTATAACCTTAATACATATTCTTCACAACTCAGAGATAGATGTAGGTTTCATTTTTAGAAGGTACACATTATACATTTCTAAAGTGATTTATTTTGAAAACCTTTCAGATTAGTTTTATAGCTATATCAGAAAATGAATGATTGTTTGGTTATTTCATTTACCAAAGGTAATTGAAGCAGATATTTATGAAGTCCTTGGGAGGTGAACTATCTCCAATTCAACAGGTTAATCATTAATATCTGGAGGATTTTCTTGCCATGTATTAGGAGGGGAACATCACCAGACAGTCATTTAAATTGTTTTATTTAACTAAAACAACGTTATGTATTCTGGATTTTTTTCTTCAATAGCCAAACATATAATATTTTAACAAAACAAGCATATGAATTTTTTAATGCAGTTAAACATTCAAGTTTTTTAAAATCAGGTTTGTTTTTGTTTAAATTGTTTTTAACTAAAATAGTTAAATATTTTTAAAAACCCACAAAAATTAAATCAACTATGTCAGCCAGGTCAACATGAGAAATTTAAAATATTGCCTTCTGCAGCCAACTCAGTCGTCTTCACCTTCATTTTCCGGTTTGTTCATAATCTGGAAAAGAAAAACAAACTTTCCTGCTTTTTCAGGTCCCCAACGATTTCTCAGTTTGGAATGAATTAGTCCAAAGGAAGAAAATATTCTTTCTACACCGGCAGAAAAAGCTATTGCTGTTAAAAGTGAGATTATCACTGAATCCAAGTGCTTAAGTGACTTCCACCAGTTCACTGGTGTGACTTTCTTTAAAACACCATCAGCAAACAGATATTTCTTGAATGGTTCTTATTCTCAAACTGGGTCTCTTTTACGGCCTGCTGCTGTTATAGGTTTTCCCTTCTAGTGAGAGAATGGTATGGTCAGGTCCGGCTTTAGGAAGTGCAGGGCCCCACGCGAACACTGTCGACGGGGCCCTGCCGCTGAAACGCCGCCGAACACAGTGGCAGCGATCGAGCTGTTGCTGAAGTGCCGCCAAAGATGGCGGCAGCGATTGAGTTGCCGCCGAAGCATCACTGAAGAGTTGGACGTTGCGGGGCCCCGACACGGACATCGCGGGGCCCTCTTAGGTGTGGGGCTCAATTCGGTGGAATTGGGCGAATCGGCCTAAAGCCGGCCCTGGGTATAGTAGATCTCAAAGCAATGAAGGCTACACTCAGAAAGACCTCAAGAAAATTCTGGAATATGCTACTCAAACAGTTTCACTTTTGTTTCTACTGCCTGTCCCTCCCTTTTCACATTTATCTCCAGACTTCTTCTCCTTGTCCAAATCTATTCTGCCCCCAGCAATCTTCTATTCATTGAACTTTTTGAAACTTTGCACTTTTAGAGAGAGGTAAGGGATTGACTCTGTGTACACAAATTTGCGGAGGGACAACAGGGTTGAGGTCTGTTATTTCTCATCTCTATATATTATTTATTTATTTAAAAACATTTTTTGCTGTTAACAAGCGTGTTATCTCTGGAGACACAAATCCACTGTTTGAGAACTGCAAAACTAAGCATCTCTGATGGTATCTTCTAGACTGAGCACTGAGTCTCCTTGGGTAGATAGAAAGATTCACCTAAATAATCTATACAGAAGCCTCTGGAACCCCATAAGATTGGGTCCCTAATCCATGAACTATTGGAACTCATTTACAAAACATTTCTTAAACATTTTATGAATATATTGTCTCATACAATAGGATTAGAATTTATAATCCCTATTCCATGATGAGATATCTTTGAGCTATAATGTATCTTAATTAAAACTATCTTTAGATAGGTTTTTTCCTCAAAAAGCAAAAAAATCCAATTTAAATTAAAAAAATCTGATTTTTTTGATTTTTTTTTAAAAAAGCATTGATTTTTATCTACCTGATATTTATTAATAGTTATCTTTCCTATCTAATAAAAAATTAGGTCCCCCCCACCCCAAGTTGAGTCTGTTGCAGAGCTGGCTGTATTCATAGGAACCAGGATCCAATTTTTCATGACAGCATCTCTGCTCCCCAAGATAGCTTCTCAGTGAAGGGATAAAGAACATCTTTTCCCAGGCTCTATTATAGTGAAGTAGTTTTTTGTTTTTATTCATAGGCAGTGTGATTCTCTGTTGTAATATTCCTTTTTGATTTCCAAGTGCCTTTGATCATTTGCAGCTGTGTCTGATGGCTTTCCATTGAAAGTGTTGGGATGGAGCAGGGCTACACAACTGAGCCTGGCATTACATCACCGGCTAACCAGGGCAGGGTGACAACTCCCTCCTGCTTGAATGGGCCAGCACCAAGACATACTGTTCCCTGATGATTAACTTTTACTCCAAGACCATAAAGCACACTTTCAATGTAATTACTTCATTCCTTAAATGTTATCTGTATGTACATCTCGCAATGAGTATGAACCTTCACAAGTTGCAAGCTTTCTGTAAATACCTTATGTGATAGCTCTTCTGGATGAACAGCCCACAAGACACGTGGTGTTTGCAAAGAACAGGGGACCTTTTGTCAAGACATCTCTGTGTCACAGCACTTGTGCTAAGACTGATGAAAAGCTGCCATTGCAGATGGTGGTTTTGGTGATATAGATAGCTGTCTGCTCACAAAAGGACTGAAAGCTCTAAGGGTATGTTTATACTGTGACTGGGAGGTGTGAATCCCAATGCAGGGAGCTAGACTCACACTAGCTTGAAATAGCAGTGTGGATGCTGGGGTATGGACAGCAGCTTTGGTTAGCTGCCTGATTCGAATCCCACCAAATCTCCTAGGTCCAAGCTCAGGGGGCTAGCGTGGGCCGCCACCTGGGCTGCGATGTCCACGTTGCTGTTTTCAGGGTGCCAGGTCAAGCACAGTTTAGTGCAAAGCTACCTGTACTGAGAATTGCACCTCCCAGCTGCCATGTAGACAGACCTGGAATTACCTCTCTCAGGCCACTCAACAGCCTGTTTTCTTACCGTGCTTGTGCTATATCACTTTAAGCGAGCAACTTTTCTGTTACATAAGAACGGTGGCCTGATCTGAGTACAAAGTAGGCACATAGCAATGTTTTCCCCTCTAAGAACTCTGCAGGCCCACTCTATTTGTTAGTTGCAAATTGCACTGTGAGAAGAGGGAACATTTTTTATTTTCAGTTCATCTATATGCAGAGACCAAGAATAAAACCAAATCCTAGTCTTGCCTGAAGGGACAGTAAGGGGCAAGTATCAGAGGGGTAGCTGTGTTAGTCTGGATCTGTAAAAGCGGCAAAGAGTCCTGTGGCACCTTATAGACTAACAGACGTATTGGAGCATAAGCTTTCGTGGGTGAATACCCACTTCTTCAGATACATGTTGTGGAAATTACATGCATCTGAAGAAGTGGGTATTCACCCACGAAAGCTTATGTTCCAATACGTTTGTTAGTCTATAAGGTGCCATTGGACTCTTTGCCAGTAAGGGGCAAGTAAGCTGCATGCAACAGCAGAAGTTGCATAGGAGGGTTCCATGTCTGCCTGGGTATAGACACTATATGAAACAAAGTTCCCACCTAAATTGCCCCTTGGGAATCCTAGTTTCTTCTCTCTCTCTCTCTCTCTCTCTCTGCATCATGTTCTCAGAAATTGCAATAGCCTCCAGGAGACTGAAGCCCCTTGCATGTAATTGTTATGCTGGAAGGTGTTAATGGCTGTCAAAACCATGGACCAGGTTATAACTGATGATGGTGCTTAGTGTCTTTTTAATTCAGGCTAAATGAAGGAACAGTTAAATGCCTTTGTGTAATGATAGCTGAAATGAAAGAAGCCATTGGCCAGGATGGAAGGCTGAGTAAGAGCTAAACTATGTGGGTGCAGGGGTATTAATTGGTTGCTGTGGTGTGTGTTAGGGAAGGAAGCTGCCAGACAGCCAGAGAAGCAGTTTTATTCTACTGTGTTCTGGGAAACAAGGCTTTCTGTATGTTGTTTGTAAATACACAGGAATGCGCCAAACAAGATACCTGACTCGTATCCTCAACTTCTTTCAATGGAAATAACCTGGCAAGGCTCTGAATAATGGCTAACTGCTCACTTCAAGGAGCAACCTTTATATATAATGGTTACTTTTGGGGTACATGTCTCTCCGTCTTCCTACACACATCTCTGTGATGAGAGGATATTTGCTCTGATCAGTTGATTTTTCTCTCGGATCGCAGCTCTGTTTCAGGGTTATTTGCTGGGGACTTGCTTTTTGCGCCTTCCACCCTATTAGTCTCCCCTGTCCGGCTGTCAGTCAGCTAGTGAGGAACTGGCCCCCTTTCAGGCAGCTGTGGGATAAACAGTGTTTTCCCCAGGACTTGAAATTGAGGGGAGTGTTCAAATTTACAGGGAGGCGGGCGTCAGGGCCGATGAGGGGTGAGACCGTGAGGGTGAAGGTGGGCTGTATGGCACCATAGTAAAAACTGAAAAATGTTTCATGACCATTTAATTAGATTTAACTCATGTTTTTAAATCATCACACAAATTAATGTTGGCTACTCAAGCCCTCTATGAAGTACTACATCTACATCCTTCTTGGTTTCTTATTATAATTTTGCACAACTCTGTTAATGAACTTCTTGAATGCAATGCGTTCATCTTTGGTGGCTTCTTGTGTGTCCAGTACTTCTATTCCTTCAATTGATATGCTCATTAGTTCATTCACATGTTCAGGCAGAAGGTGACTTCTTTCAGAACACAAAATTCTATTCAATGATGAAAAAGAATGCTCAACTGTAGCTCTTGTGACTGGGAGTAGCAAGAGATTACTTCCTACTTCTTTCATCCCAGGAAACATAGCACAAAGATCGGGTCGAGCCACTAGTGATGCTAAAAAAGAAGTTGAAGTCAAAATCTTCATTTATTCATCGTATGATATTCCACTCTGTGTTCAAATTGTCTATTCTGTCCTGAGCACAGGGCAGCCCCATTGCTGGTAGTGTCTCACTCCAGTCAACTGTCGGTGTTTTATAGGACAGGGATCTGTAAAAGCTACGTAGAGGTTGAGTAGAATCTAGAAGTCGCTGTTGTAGATTTTTAAGAATCAAGTCTGTGTACTTTTTCAGTTGTCTTAACAAACACTTCTTGTCCTCTTTACTTAAGGATTCAATATAAATGCCTTCATTGGTCAACTTCTGGACTGAAGTCTTTGTTTCTTCCAGTACTTTTTCAATGGATATCTCTGATTGATCCAAATGTAGCTTCTATTGCTGGACAAAGATCTACTACTGTTGTAGCAGGTGCCTGGATGGCATTGTTTAATGACCCAACTGGTTTCAACAGTAGACTTACAAGAGAGAGAGAATGGCAATAGTTTTCTCTGAACATAGTAGCAAAAGTAATCCACCAGCCTCATTACTTAGATCCATCCCATCTTGGTGGATACTTTCCAAAGCCAGTAACAACAGCTGGAGTAATTTTAAGACAACAGCCAAGGATCGCTCATGAGAAAGCCAGCGGGTTTTCCCAGGTTGGACTAATTTGAACTTCAGTCCCAGTGTATCTTCTATATTTTCCAAGATATTCAGTCTTTTTGGACTCTTGCTTAAAAAAGAATATAATGAAGACATTAAATTTATAGCTTTTTAAATGTCTTTTGAAGATTCTGCAGCTTGTACTAGTGCTAGATAGAGTAGATGGCTCGGCCGTGTGTTTAGGAGAGATAAGGGTTACACTTTTATCTGAGCAAAGCTTGTACTCTACCATGTCTTCCAGAGAAGTTTGCAGCTCCATCAAATGCACAAGCAGCCATCTGTTTGGGGTCCAATTGACAAGCATTTAACTCTAAGATGTGGGTTGTCACAGATGCAGCTGATGTGTCTTCTATAACTTGAACATCTAGAAATGCATCTAATGGCCTACCACTGACATCAAGATAACGTACACAATGACTTAATACTTGATGCCCATTTGCATCGGTGCATTCATCAGCCATGCATGCAAATTTTTTGAATGTGGTGAGAGAGTTCTTCACATTTTCAACTGTTGAGTCTTTCACTGTTGCACCGCATGCTTCTAGCCAGTCAGATGAGTTTCTTGCAGAAAGGTAGTGAGCATTTGGAACCAGTGTTCAAATTCAGGATGAACAAGTGACAATGCACTTAACATTGGCCTCCAGTTTGTGTGGTATCTCTTGCTTAAATAGAAAGTATAATGCCACAGCCATGTTTGTTCGCATGAACTGTGTTGTGTCTCCAGCATTCTTAACAGCCTCATTAAGTACTTCTAAAATTGGCTTTGAAAGTGGGCTTATAAGGCTTTCTGCATGTTGATGCTGTCCAGAGGCCTGGTGTTTCCTGCCTTTTCACGTAGTTTGTCATTGTCAGCACTGGCTTTGCTGATCAGTCTGACAAACAAAGCTCCTTCACTTTTATCAGTTATAGCATTGGAAAGCTTTCCTTCTTCATAAGCTTTTTTGCAAGAGGTGCACCAGTAGCCATCTTTTGTAACTTCAATAAATGGGAACGCTTTGACCGACAAACATCGGGAACTGCCTTTAGGTTTTGGAGACACCGTTTCTTCAGTAGGTAGCTGTATTTGTGCTTTGGGCTGGTCAGGTGTAGATACACCACTTGACCCTTCAGATGACATGTTGATATATTCTTGGTTTTTGATGTGTTCTTCACCTTGGTTAGTTTTTGAGGCCTTTGAGTGGAAAAATTGTTGTATTGTTTTTTGTCTTTTCATTTTCACTTTGACCTGCAACATATAAAAGATATGAATAAATTAAAAGTTTTGTTAGGATAATGCAAATTTATCATAAGGATAATGCAAAATACACTAACACAGAACTGTTCTAGATTTCTAAAAAAATATAATTTAAAAAACAAATGTATTTAGTTTAAATTGACTTTTGAAAATTAAGACATCATGGGATAAGAGGAAGTCGTCCCATGGACCAGTAACTGGTTAAAAGATGGGAAACAAAGGGTAGGAATAAATTATCAGTTTTCAGAATGGAGAGAGATAAATAGTGGTATCCCTGGGGGGTCGGTACTCGGACCATTACTGTTCAACATATTCATAAATGATTTGGAAAAATGGGTAAACGGTGAGGTAGCAAAATTTGCAGATGATACAAAACTATTCAAGATAGTTAAGTCCAAAGCAGACTGCGAAGAGTTACAAAGGGATCTCACAAAACTGGGTGACTGGGCAACAAAATGGCAGATGAAATTCAATGTTGATAAATGCAAAGTAATGCACATTGGAAAACAATCTCAACTATACATACAAAATGATTAGGTCTAAATTAGCTGTTAATACTCAAGAAAGATGGAGTCATTGTGGATGGTCCTCTGAAAATATCTACTGAATATGCCGCAGAAGTCAACAAAGCAAACAGAATGTTGGGAATCATTAAGAAAGGTATAGATAATAGGACAGAAAATATCATATTGTCTCTATATAAATCCATGGTACGTGCACACCTTGAATACTGTGTGCAGATCTGGTCACCCCATCCCCAAAAAGATATATTGGAATTGGAAAAGGTACAGAGATGGGCAACTAAAATGATTAGGGGTATGAAACAGGAGGAGAGATTACGACTGGGAATTTTCAGCTTAGAAAAGAGACGACTAAGGGGGGATATGACAGGTGTATAAAATCTTGACTGGTGTAAAGAAAGTGAATAAGGAAATGTTATTTAATCCTTCACGTAACACAAGAACTAGCAGTCACCCAATGAAATTAATAGGCAGTAGGTTTTAAAAAAACAAAAGGAAGTAGTTCTTCATACAACATAAAGTCAACCTGTGGAACTCTTTGCCAGGGGATGCTGTGAAGACCAAAACTATAACAGGATTAAAAAAAGAACTAGATAAATTCCTGGAGAATAGGTCCATCAGTGGCTATTAGCCAGGATGGGGAGGGATGCAACACCATGCTCTGAGTGTCCCTAGCCTGTTTGCCAGAAGCTGGGAATGGGCAACGGGATGGATCACTTGATGATCACCTCTTCTGTTCATTCCCTCTGAAGCACCTGGCCTTGACCACTGTCGGAAGACAGGATACTGGGCTATATGGACCATTGGTCTGACCCAGTATGACCATTCTTATGTAAAAAATTATAATAATAAAAATGTTTAATACAAAAACTCCCCAACATGACGACCTCTCAAGATAGCAACGATGTGAGATAACAACCTTGGCAAATAATGCATTTTAAAAATCTTGGCCTACTAGGAAACACATTTATATAAGTTTCCATTCCCAGTCACAAATCTAGCATTTTGGAGCAAAGTCACTAAAATATAGTCCAACAAACAAATGTTTATTTAACATGCTCCTCATTTTTCCCTCCACCTCACCCCACGCACTGGTGTTGTCCTTGGTCAGTGGAGACTCAGAGTTCAGAGGTGCTTTCACGTGAGTACACCTCCCAGGTGCGGGGCAAGAAGGCACCTTCCTCATTCCTCCAACTGCTCACTGTTCGCTCTGGCCGCTGTTGTTTGTCGTGCCACCATTGGTGTAGGGAAATCCCTGGGGGTAAAGGCACTGGCTTCACTGACAATCCCGAAGTGTTCCAACTGCCATATAGGCAGATGTGTGGATGCTACTTGGTCTTTTCCGAGATAATGTCTACACTACAATTATGGGGTGTTGCTTGTAGCTCGGATAGACTTTCCTGAGCTAGCTTTAGCCCAGTTAGCTTGGGACCAAAGCAGTGAAGCAACAGCAGCATGAGCTAGCCACCTGGGTAGTTACTCCAGGTCCTAGGTGGGTTTGTACAGCCTGTGCTGAAACCTGGGCTGCTGTAACTTCACTGCTTCCTGAACTATCTAGGTTAAAGCTAGCTTGGGTATGACTGTCATAAATGAAGGGAAGGGGGAGAGGGTCTGATGCAGTGCTATAAAATCCTCTTACCAGTAAAGGGTTAAGAAATACAGGTAGCCAGACTGACACCTGACCTGGCTGGCATCTGACCAATAAGGGGACAAGATACTTTCAAATCTTGGGAGGGGGAAAGCTTTGTGTGTGGCTCTTTGTCAGACACGGAGTGATCTTGGAAGACAGAAAGAACCTACAGAAAATCAGTCTCCTCACCAATACTCACTTTTCTAAAGTAAGTTTAGATAGCATAGCGAGTAGATTTCTGTTTATTTTGCTTGGTGTGTTCCCTGTGTTGGGGGGGCAGGGGGTTATTCCTGTTTTTCTGTAGCTTTAAGTTTTGCCAGAGGGGGAATCTCTCTGAGTTTGGAAATTGAGTACCCTGTAATTAGTTACCATCCTGATTTTACAGAGATGATTTTACCTTCTTTGTTTTAATAAAATCCTTCTTTTAAGAAGCTGACTGTTTTCTATGGTGTTAAAACCCAGGGGGTGGGTTTTTAGATCACTGTGTAACCAATTGGTTGGGAGATTGTTCTCAAGCTTCCCAGGAAAGGGGGTGTATGGGCTTGAGGGGGTATTTTGGGGGGGAGGGAAGTTCAAGTGATTCCTTTCCTGGATTCCTGTTAGACACTTGATGGTGGCAGCGAAAGAAGCATTTCTCAGGGTGCAGGGAATTTTGTACCTGGGGGGTTTTAACCTAAGCTGGTAGAAATAAGCTTAGGAGCTCTTCATGCGGGCCCCCACGTCTTTACCCTAGAGTTTAGAGTGGGGAGGGAACCCTGACAGACTGCACAACCTGCACTCACATCCCATGACTGCAGTGCAGAGATACCCTGCACGGAGGAACCACTGTTAGTCTCCAAATGGGGCTTCATGGCTGTGCCACGGAGGAAAATAGGGCAAGGGTTAGGTCATTTCTGATAGCGAGTTCTTTCCAGTGTAATCACACTGCAGAGAAATGAATATCAAAATATTAGAGATTTTGTACATTTAATATTTCTTAAACAGCTAGTACTACAGTAACTTTAGTGTCCTTGTGGCCAAGATGGAGTCTGCTCTGCAGGCAGCTCTGGCCAAGAGAAGGCACGCGGCATGCAGGAACAAGCAGGGAAAGTCCTTTCTACCCCAGGGGAGCCTGTTCCAAACACACGAAAGGGAAATGTTTATTCACAGAGAGATGCAACTAGAAAAATAACGGGGAAATGTAGGGGGAGCAGTAAAACAGGGTTGCATTTAACTCAAGGTCCCACAGGCCTAGTGGTACTGCAGTCTGAAGGGGCGGACACCGAGCAATGTGTCTGCACACAGAGTTCAGGAGTCCTGGGCAAAGTTCCAGTCCAGTGGCGAGTCTTGGGTACTCCTGGTTATCTTCGGCTCCAGTAAACGTCCCCCAACAAACCCCTTCAGTGCGCCAGAGATTGGTCCTGGCAGAAATCACCAGAGTCAGAGACCTCCTAGACTACGACTGGGGAGACTGGCTGGATCCCCTGATGCTCGCTCAGCGCATGGAGCTCTCCAGACCTCGTACTCCCCGGTGCATACTTCAAGAGGTGAAGGCCATTTTGCCGCCCGCTGCTCGGGCTTACCTCGACTGGGTCCTGTGAGAGGGCACACCCTGCCCTCCCTCCACCCCAGGCCCTCCAGACCTTTTTATCGGGCCCCTGCCCTATGGACCCAACCGGCCTCCCTGTCCCTTCACCGCGAGCCAGCTGCACAATTTGCAGCCGGTCCGCTTCCAGACCGCGCCAAGGAAACATCTATACACGCTCATGCTCCATACCCTTCATCTCACCCTTCATCTCCTCACCCTCACATCCCACTCTGACACAAAGTGGCGGGACCTTCTACCACCTTTAGAGGGTGAGGCCCCCTGGTGGGCCAGCCTATATTCCACCCTGGTACCGAGGCCTGCCGGGGATGTCAGTTGGCAGCTCCTTCATGGAGCCGTGAGCATGGGCGTGTACTTGGCACGGTTCACTCCTATCCCAGACACCTGCCCCTTTTGTGGTGTGAGGGAGACCCTGGCACACATGTATCTGGAGTGTGCCAGGCTGTGGCCCCTTTTCCAGCATCTCTTAGACATTTTGTTACGGTTTTGGTTACACTTTTCCCCTCACCTCTTTATTTATGCACTCCCTATCCGTGGCCCCACAAAGTCGCGGGACCTCCTCGTCAACCCTCTCCTGGCCCTGGCAAAAATGGCCATCTATAAAACTAGGGTGAGGAGGTTGGCCGATGGAGGCTCCTGTGACTGTGGGGCCTATTTCCGATCCTCCATTCGTTCACGCATCCGGGCAGAGTTCCTCTGGGAAGCGTCCACTGACTCCCTTGACGCCTTCGAGG
Source organism: Macrochelys suwanniensis (assembly GCA_033296515.1). Lineage (NCBI taxonomy): Eukaryota > Metazoa > Chordata > Testudines > Chelydridae > Macrochelys > Macrochelys suwanniensis. The sequence continues at coordinate 49,838,954 of CM065780.1, forward strand.
AGCAGTGGGTGCTGTCTGGGGTTCTCTGCTCGGTGTCCCCGTCTGGTTCCCTTCGTTTGACCATCTGACCTCACTCCTGCCCCTGTTTTTTCATTTGTTGTCCCCCGTAATTATTTGGTGTCCAGGTCCTGTGGATCCCTCCCCTTAAGGCTGGGGGATCCTTTAGCAGTGGGCCCACTTCCCGGAAAAAAACAACAAACCCTTCAGTGCCCTCTTCTGTGGCTCTCTGCAAAGCCACACAGAACGACAACCTCCCCACTTAACTAGCTAACATCCCCCCTCCTTATTCCCAAGGCAAAGTCACAAGCTCCAGTACTCACAGCCCCATGCAGCTCTGGGCAACAGTGATACTGGGTCCAGCTCTGGTCTGTCCTTCTCAGGTGATTCCTCCCTGGCACAGTGCTCCTCCTGACTCCTGTCATGGGCTGTCTCTGATCTGTCCCTCCCAGGCTTCAGGCAGGTTCTTGACTGCTTCACTCTGTGAGGGCCTGCTTGCTGCAGCCCTTCTGTTTGGACCTCCAACCAGACACATACACCCTGTTGCTCTTTCCCCCACTCTCTCTGCTCCCCCTCTTACCGATAGAACTTCCTCCTTCTGGAACAATCAGCACGTACCCCCTCAGGAAAAATATGTAAAGGGGCCATGCTCTCTAAACCCCAAAGGGTTTACACATAAGGTGGAAAATACTTTTAGTGCATATTAAACACATTTGTGACATATTTGTGCAATTATTGGCAAGAGAATCATGCAATGAGTTGACGGCCCCATGTTGCCCTCAAATATCAATAGGATTACTCATGGAGAAAGGTACTACTCAGTGTGAGTAAGAGTGACAGAATCAGTCTCCTAGTGAGGCAAAGCTTCTGTCTGGGGAAAATGCTACTTGTTACAGCAGAGCTGCTGCTTTGCACAAATGCGTCATGTGAAAAAAAAAAAAAGATGCGACACTTAGCTTTAATAATGATGATGCACAAGATATGGGGGATGAATACTTGATTCAAAAGCCTGTTTCAAGTGCTATTTAGTTCTTGACTTAATATTTTAAAGTACATTTAACACCATGGAAAAAACAAACCAGATTTTTTTCTTCTGATTTCCTGAATGATGCATCAAGTTGCATCAGATATTTTGTCTTACGTAACTTCATGTAACCTTATGTAAAGTTATATAGCTGCCACAGCCTGAGTAGTAATGAAGGTTTATACTGGAAACTAAAAGGAGGAAACACATGGTAGTGATTGGCAAAATACATAGTAGAAATCCTGTTTCTGTTTGGTGTGTTATTCAGTTCTGCTGTTTGGGGGAAGCAAAGATTCGGATATGAGGATGGTGAAGTCTTGCAAAGTGAAAGCTGATGACATATGAGTAGGCAAAACTCTATGTTGGGATGCTCACCCTGATGTGGTGAGATTTTTAACCCCTTAGCAATGGGAGATCATTATCATCTGGAGCTTCTGCTAACTTCCATTCAGTGAAAAGATTGGAAAGCTGCAATCTCCCAGTGCCTCGGTTTGGCTGTGGGACCAGATCATGAGATTAGTGATCATAGAAGTTTAAGAAACTGGTTGGTGCAGATACTTACACCACTTCTGAAGATAAAACCAGAGTCCATAGCTGCTTCCATATCCACCTGATCTGGTCTATTGCTATCACAAGCCAAAATTGCCAGATGGCAGCTGGGTTACTTGCTTGCAAAATCTGATAAGTGCGCTAGTGTTCTAGTACCATCTTTTCCAAGGGACACTTTCCAAACATACCGGGCTACCCCTCAAGCCTTCACCAAAACACAACCCTCCAAATCTATTAGACATGGAAGCTTGGTCTAGCAGAAAGAATATATCAGAATCTGTATAAGTTGATCGTTTGGCTAACGAGGCACAATGTATACAGGACATCAAGCAAAAAATGTGTATATTCACTAGAGGTGATTAATGTAAAATATTCAGATGTTTAAATGAATTCAATTCAGACAATCATTCACCTTTGGTGTTTAGCTTCAGCAATTCTTGATGCAAATACTGAGGCAAGCAAACTCCAATGTTCTTGATAGAAAATGCTCATTTTAGGTATGCTCATCTATTCAAGGAAGGGAGTTTGAAGGCTACCATCCTTACAGGGGTGAAGGTGGTGATATATGGTCTATGATGTATAGTGGTTGTGGCAGTGTTTCTCTGGGGGTAGATAAACAAGGTATGGAGTCAGAGTTTAAGGCCAAAGTAGATCAGCAGATCTTCTAGTCTGACCTCCTCTACTATAGGCTACTAAACACCACTCAGCCATCTTCACACCAAGCCCAGCAACCTGAATTAGATCAAAGCATTCCAGAACTCAGGGGACTAAAGTATCATGTGCCACAGGCAGAAAACAGGAAGGATTGAAGTGCACCAATGCCTAAATTCCTGGCAATAGCAGGGAAATGATTTGGTGAGATATGCCTCAATAATCCTGGCAAGTAACCCACATCCCATGCTACAGAGGAAGGTGGCACCTCCCCTGATCCCTTGCAAATTCCCTGCCAATCTGACCTGGGGGGGCGGGGGGAATTCCTTCCCATCCCCAAATAGAGTTATCAGTTAGAACCTGAGCATGTGGGGAAGACCTATCAGCCAAGCCCTGGGAGACAATTTTCAGTATCACCTCAGAGGAATGACTCCCCTTCTCCAGCATCCCATCTTTAGCCATGGCCATCTCCGGTGCTTCAAAGTTCAGAGGAAGCAGACAACCTGTGAATACATCAGGGAAACAAAAAATTACTTCCTGACCCCTACCAGTGACCGGCTAAAGCCATGAAGCCTGAGACTGTAGGATCATAAGACATGAAATATAAGGGACCCCCTGGGCTGACAAGCCCAGTCCTCCACCACCACGGGTAAACCTGTCATACAACCCCACTCATAAAAACTAGATAACTTTATCTTAAAACTAATTTGGTTGTTTGCCCCCGAAATTTCTATTGGGAGTCTGTTCCAGAACCTCAATCTTCTAATTTCCAGTCTAAATTTGTTTCTGGCTAGTTTACACACGTTTGTTCTTGTGCTTTGTGGCTTAACCTTTCATTTACTTGATTCTGTGATTTTGTGTCAGGTGTGTTATGTGTGTGGCAACCTTAATTTGCAGAACCAATTTTCTTGAGTATAAATATATCTAATTTACACCCTCTTTGTACTACATTTAAGGATAAGACATGCATACAGCTGCTGTGGACAAACGTCCACATTGTTCAGTACTGAAATGGTTAATGTTGCTGAATGTGAATCACAGCACTCCCTCATGCTAGCCAAAGTCCAGGTACTCTATATATAGCCCAAACTTTGACTTAATTGTGTGGGACTTACCATCATTTGTTGGCTTGCGTCAAATACATGTAAAAAGGTATATTAATAACTCTACAGAGTGCTTTAATAGCTCAGCTCTAGAGAATGTGTCTGCCTCTGCCAATGCACACATGCTAACTTGACTTGGTTTTGATTTAAAAAAAAAGCAAAACACCCAACTTTTTTCCTTTTTACACTTCTCAAAAATATGTAGAAACAAGCCTTTACAGAACAAAACCTCTTTCTTTCTTTTTGAAAGCCACGATTAGAGCTGTACAAAATGAGATTTTTTTTTTGTGGCTTTTGCTAGCAAGTCCAAAAAAACCCACAAAACCCACCAAAAAAACCCAAACATTTTGGGTTGAATGAAATGTTTTGTTCAGACAAAATTGAAATGTTTAGTTTTTGACTTTGACCATTTTAAAATAGTTTGATTGGTTTTAAACTAAAAGTAAAGTAAATTTTGAAAAAAAATTTGTTTTGACATTTCAAGTTTTTGATTCAAAACAATTCAGCTTTTTCAGAATTTTTTTTAAAATCTAAGTAATTCTGCAAAATTGACACAAATTTGTTAAGTATTCCAGTGTCACTGAAGGGGTATTTTTTTCACCAAAACCAGCTTCGGCTGAAAAAATTTGCCCAATTCTAGAAATAATGCAGTTACTGAAGTGCTTTTGAGGCACATCTATATTACTGTATTTTATGCATACAGTATCCTCCAAGTAGTCTGCAGTTTTAATCCCAGATTTAGGTTCCCAGTTATCTGCTAAGATCAGAGTGCATGAAAGTGGCATACAAAATGTGTGACAGAGGCTCCAAAGGAAGGATGTTGTCTGAAAAAGAGGATGTAGGATTCATATTTTTAATATTATAATGGTTTTCTAGTATAAACTTTTCTGATGTATATATTTTTTCTCTAATCAGTTTTAAAATATTAGCATTGCTCATGTGACCGAGCAGGGCCATCTCTCCCCTAAACCTATGGGCAGGACAATGGACTTTCGTGCTGTACTGTCAAATTGCAGCCAGTAGGTTGGAACAGTGAGCTTTATCAATAATTCTCTAGGAAGGCGTCTCCTTTCAGTTATGGTCCTTGTGGCTGAATAAAGGGGGAATTAAAGCCCCATGATTGGCCAAGTGTGAATTCTCATGGAAAAGGCATTGCAAATGGAGAGACTTGGGGAGCGGGGTCCGGGGTCTGGGTCTTGCCTCGCACCGCGTGGCTCCTGGAAGCAGCGGCATGTCCCTCTTCCAGCTCCTATGTGTAGGGGCAGCCAGGGGGCTCCGCACGCTGCCCCTGACCAAAGCGCCACCCCTGCAGCTCCCATTGGCCACGGAGGCAGCATGCAGAGCCGCCTGGCTGCGCCTCCGCGTAGGAGCTGGAGGGGAGACATGCCACTGCTTCTGAGAGCTGCTTGAGGTAAGCGCTGCCCGGAGCCTGCACCCCTGACCCCCACCCTCATGCCCCAAACTCCTGCCCCAGCCCTGATCCCCCTCCTGCCCTCCAACCCCCTCGGTCCCAGCCTGGATCACCCTCCAGCACCCCGAACCCCTCATCCCCAGCCTCATCCCAGAGCCTGTAGCCCCAGCTGAGCCCTCACCCCCCCCCGCACCTAACCCTCAATTTTGTGAGCATTCGTGGCCCGCCATACAATTTCCATACCCAGATGTGGCCCACCCCTGGCATAGCTGGTGATCCTTGATGGGATTCACTGCAGTCACATTTGGTTGGGGGATATGGGTAAAATTATTGCTTCTGATTGTCATAAATCTCTGACAAGTTTAAGGTTTACTTAGGAGGTGTCTGTGTTTTTTCCTTTTTCTGAGGAGCATATGGAAATTGTTACACTCCCTGTATGCGAATGACTCCCAGATACTCTAACTATTCATAGCTTCCCTCAAGGTTATTTTTAGGATTCTGCTTTTGCCAGCAATGGAAGTTAACACTTAATTCATTGTCTAATTGAGAAAGTGTTCTGCCCTTGAATAATCTGCAATTAATTCTGCCCTGTGTGATAGCATACAAAAATCATATCTCATCCCTCTCTGCCAAAACCTGAATAAAGTCCAACACATGACCTTCAATAGATATTTATTTTACAGTTAAATAAATCAGGTGGATCTAATTTTCTGTTCACATGGACACGTTTGTCCAGCCTAATATCTGCCTGCACATATTTCTGTGGCTTCTTCTCTCTCCCCCAACAGGTTCAGATGAAGTGATTTCGGTGAGAGATGAGGACACTTAGACCATTAGTCAGCAAAACACATGCCTATGATTTTCATGAAGTGGGGGCCCAGCACTTTGCAGGATAAGGTCCTTTCTGTACAAAGAAATTCATTGCCGTACTTAGAGTGAACCCCACTTCTAAATATGTTTATATTTTGAAAACAAATACCACAATGTTGCCACTTTCTGTTATTGCAGTGAAAGCAACAATGCATGTTTACAGCCAGCACCCTACTGCATTTTCATCCCTAGAAGGAAAAGTCCAGAAATAGAATCATAGAATCATAGAATCTCAGGGTTGGAAGGGACCTCAGGAGGTCATCTAGTCCAACCCCCTGCTCAAAGCAGGACCAACCCCAACTAGATCATCCCAGCCAGGGCTTTGTCAAGCCTGACCTTAAAAACCTCTAAGGAAGGAGATTCCACCACCTCCCTAGGTAACCCATTCCAGTGCTTCACCACCCTACTAGTGAAAAAGTTTTTCCTAATATCCAACCTAAACCTCCCCCTCTGCAACTTGAGACCATTACTCCTTGTTCTGTCATCTTCTACCACTGAGAACAGTCTAGATCCATCCTCTTTGGAACCCCCTTTTAGGTACTTGAAAGCAGCTATCAAATCCCCCCTCACTCTTCTCTTCTGCAGGCTAAACAATCCCAGTTCCCTCAGCCTCTCCTCATAAGTCATGTGCTCCAGCCCCCTAATCATTTTTGTTGCCCTCCGTTGGACTCTTTCCAATTTATCCACATCCTTCTTGTAGTGTGGGGCCCAAAACTGGACACAGTACTCCAAATGAGGCCTCACCAGTGCCGAATAGAGGGGAATAATCACGTCCCTTGATCTGCTGGAAATGCCATAATCTGTTATGTTTAAAATACTCATATTTAAACATACAAGCAATATAGACCAAATACATGATTCCCCCTCCCAGTTTTGAAATCACTCATCTGACTTGAACTGATTTTGAACTATGCCTCTCCTCCCTGCTGGCCCTTTACATGTGCACACATCTTGTGGTGGCAGGGCGTCACCTTCTCCTGCGTCATCTTCTTTCAGCTAGCAGGATCCAGGAACTCTGGAGAATGGGAGAAGGGAGAGCTTCTAACTAGCTGTATGTTACCAGGAGAATAGGTAACAATTACATGTACATTTTATTAATAATATCTTGAACTTGAAGATGTGCATTAACCTCCCAGGTGACTACGTTACTATATTATTCATTTCCTCCCAAGAACTCTTATTCTTTGCTTTTTTTTTTTACTCCTTCACTGTGTTGTCACTTTCTTCTGTAATTTCTGTGAGACAGGATATCTCTATATGTATTTCTGTGCACTGTACACATTTTACTGTGCCATGTAAGTACAACTTAGCCCTGGTCTACACTAGGAGGTGGGTTGACCTAAGATACGCAACTTCAGCTACGCGAATAGCGTAGCTGAAGTCGGCGTGTCTTAGGTCGATTTACCTGGCTGTGAGGATGGTGGTGAGTCGACCGCTGCCGCTCCCCTGTCGACTCTGCTTCCGCCTCTCAGCATGGTGGAGTTCCGGAGTCGACGGCAGAGCGATCGGGGATCGATTTATCCACGTCTACACGAGACGCAATAAATCGATCCCTGAAAGATCGATCACTACCTGTCAATTCGGGGGGTAGAGTAGACCTGCCCTTAGTAATATTACTGTTTCAGGATGTGAAGATGCTAAAAGGGATGTGTGTGTATTTGATTCAGTTCATGCACCATTCTGACTTTTGCTCCTGCAAAATAAACACCTCCTTAAATTCACACTTAAGTCACTGCAGAGGAGGTACTAAGCACCTTTCATGATAAGGCCCAGAGGAAATTGCTGGGGAGGGAAGGGAAGGGGAGGGGAAACCACAGAAATAATCAGGTATATATAATTGGTACCAATGAAAAGTAAAACATATTTTGCCACTAAACCGTATATTTCACTGTAGTCACAGCATAACATTGTCTCGGCTAATGCCGAGGTACACCCAAGACCTTTCTTTTACAAGCAGAAAGCTTTTTTCCTGTCACCACTTTTTTACAATAATGTAGCTTCAATTGTATTGTCTGATGTATTGTAGTGGAGCAGAGCAACAGTTCACTATAGTGGCAGTTTGAATAGATTACTAAAGATAATATTGAAGTCAATACATGTTGGCTTTAGCCCATTAGAGAGTTGCTCATCTAGAAATTGTCAGCTCATTTAGAGTATACTGTATATTTATGACTAAGCTGGATCTGAGTAGTTGAGTATTTTTTAAATGTAATTACTATCTAGCCGCTATTAAGTTTATGATTAATTCCCTCCCTCCCCGGCACATAGGAGATGAACTGCCAAAACACTTATCAACAGGCACTCTCCTAGCCTAGAATTCAACCGTACTGACTAGTTGCAATTACACAGAAATTGCCATAATGGATCAGAACAATGGTCCATCTAGTAGTAATGTTTACTTGATGCTATGGGATGGAATTCAGTCACAAGGTAAATGATAGCATATTGCAAAGCCCCACAAAGTTTGGTGCATAATATTTACCATTACAGATATCACTTTCAAATAACCTGAATTAGTGTTCCCTGTCTACCTTCTTTCTAAGATGTTTGTTGCTGTTTGGAGAGGAGAAAGGACAAGAGCAGTGATCTAGAACCTATAAACCTGTGCTTTAGAGTCTTCTCCCTACCTCCCATAATTTAAATTAGTTTCATTTTGTGGCACAGTCCAGATTTTAACAGGCCCATTGCTGGCTAAGTCCATTGATGGGAATCCTAGGAAACCGATAGGTTAATTCTGCCAAATGATAGAGAATGAGGGGGCAACAATAACCTCTTTGGAGTCCCTTTAAGGAGACAGAGTAAGTATAATGAGTGTTTTCAAAATAATCAGAGGGGAAAAATAAACCCATGTTGGATAATCAGTTATTTGTGGAGGAGGCAAAACATGTGACTGTTAGTGACTTAGCAGCAGTAATGTGAATTTCATGTTCCTGAAGGCAGCAACAAATGCTTTAAAGAAAAAAATGTTATTTGACTTTCTGCTGTAGACAACATGTGGTGTCAGGCCAGATAGCCCAGTTCATGTTGCAGTAATATGAAGTAACTGATTAATTTGACAAGTTCTTAGGGGATGAATTCAAACTGCATCAGAATATCACCTCTCACTTTCTGAGACAGATCAAGCAGATAGGGCTAATAATAACCAGATGCACCTTGGTTTTGTCAGTACCAAACGCAGTAAACTCTTTTCCTACCTGTAGCAACGCGACGACTCACTGGCACAGCGCTTCCTGCTGGTCGTCCAGGGAATTAGCTCATGTCCAGCATACAGAGCACCCTCTGCAGGCCAGTGTCTCTCCTGCCGCTGGCCCCGTGTCCCTCCTGGACCCCGGTGCCCTTTAACTCGGGGTTCTGCCCCAGAAGTACCCCCACGCTCTGGGTCTTCCCTCCCAGGGGAACCCCCAACCCTCTCACCCACCTTGCCTCAGTCTATGGCTACTGCCAGTCATCATCTAGCCCCCACTCACTGGGGCAGACTGCAGTCTGTCATGGCCACTCATCATTGGCAAGGAGGTTGGACCAGCTACCTCTGCCTAACCCCAGGCTGCATCTCTGCAACCCCAGTACCTGTGTAGGCCTTCACCATGGCCTGCAGCTTGGGGGTTTACCAGGCTGGAGCTCCCCAGCAGCTCCCAGGCAGCTAGCCCTTCCCACTCCAGGGCTAGAGTGGGACTCCTCCAACTCCTGGCCCCCAGCCCTCTTATAAGGGCCAGCTGGGCACTGATTGAGCTGGCCACAGCTGTGGCTGCTTCCCCAGTCAGCCTAGTTTGGCTGTTTTAACCCCTGGTTTGCAAGAGTGGGGCAGCCACCCACTACGCTACCTAAAGAGGGAATTAACTTAAAGCATTGTGTGGAAAAAATAGACATATCTGAACCAGAGTCCATTTTTCATTCCCCATGTTGCCAAATCTGGTCCAAGAAATTCAGCTTATGCTCACAAAGAAGATTTGAACAGTCACTGCAAACCCATGATATCTTCTTTTTTTGTTCATGATTTTACACCTATTTTATTCTTGCTCATATTATAAAAATTGAACCAAATGTTTGGTAAGAAGGCGCAGAATTTTTATTTAGGAATCATTTGATAACCACTTCACACAAACAAAAATAGAAAATGTATGCATGTCCATCAACCAACCAGCAAACGTAGGCAGAGCTGATATCCAGTTTTTGAAATACACCCATTAACTTTCTTCTCGGCTACACCACCTTGTACTACCTTGTTTGGTGTTCCTGTCAGAGCTCACAAGCTAAGTATGGTTGGGCAGGGTCAAGTCTTGGACGACACCCATTCACTCAAGGACTATGTGCCCCTGGAAGTGGTGTATATGATCTAGCAGATGGCGCTCTTCCCTCCAAATCAATGCTGTACCAGTACCTCAGCCTCCACATCTGTAAAATGAAAATAATACTTACCTATCTCACAAAGCTATAAGTGACACCTGTTGCAGTTGCAGTCTTTCAGGTGAACAGAAGTAATCAAGGTAAAGGTCACTTAAAGATCTTACAGCCCTTTTCAGAAAAAGACTTGGGGTGTTGCTTGGTGTCATGGTCAAATTCCATGTCAAGTAACAACTTGCTGCTCAATTAAATTCCCTGTGCTCTTTCAGTAAGAAAAGGAAGTGAAGAATACTCTTTCCAACGTGCATAGTATTGGCATGATGTGAGCGGTTAAACAATTTCTTATTCTGCCCTTTTCCCCAGAAGCAGCTGCATTTCAAAGGTAGATGCAGGGATCCTTGTGTCTAAGTTTGTAAAGTGCTAGGGAATACTTTGGGATGAAAGATGCTATGTCAAATGTATTATCACTGCATCATTCAAACTTCCAACTGACATCCCATGGGGTTATTTCTAATTCTTACTGGCTTACTTTGATCAGAGTAAGGACCAGGTTAGGGAGTCAGAAACTCCTGAGTACTAATTCTGTCTTTGCCACTGACTGACTGTTTGACCTTGGGCAAATGACTGTACCTGCTCTGTGCCTCATTATCCTCATCTGTAAACTGGAGATAATACCTGCCTTAAAGGGGTGTTGGATAGCCTCTGTGTAGTGCAGGGGTCTCAAATACGTGGCCCGCCGGGCTCCCTGCGCCCCCCCGCCAATTTTTTTTTTTTTTACCCCCAGGCAGTTCCTGCCGCCAGACAGCTGTTCTGGCGGCGGGAACTGCCTGGGGGTTTAAAAAAAATAAAATAATGGGGGGGGGGGGCGGGGAGCCCGGTGGGCCGCACGGAAGAGCTCTGCGGGCCGCATGGGAAGAGCTTCGCGGTTTCTGGGAGGGAGGGAGGAGGAGCGGGAAGCTGTGCGCACAGAGGAGGAGGCGGAGAAGGGGCAGGGCCTAATGGAAGGGGTGGAGTGGGGGCGGGGCCAGGGGCAGCGAGGGGGCGGGGTCAGTGATGCGGCCCTCAGGCCAATGCACTAGTTCTCATGCGGCCCTCGTGGTAATTTGAGTTTGAGACCCCTGGTGTAGTGCACCCCCACTAGTATGCAGCCCAGTGCTTGCCCTAAGAGAACTCAGCACGGGACATGCCTAGAGCAGTGAGTATGTCAGTGTAAAAGGTATTTTTCTTTTGCTCTCATGTTAAGACTCTGCTGTAAAAACATGTTAAGATTCTCCTCTGCTCTGAAAACTACAAATATCTAATGGACTGAGAATTGCGTGGGATATTGTCATTTTAACTTAAAAAAACCCAAAATACAACCAGTGACTTTTGATTCTTCCCTCCTCTGTGGATAGGCCCCTGGCAGGTTAACTGGCACACAGGTATTTGTACTAATATGTTAAACAAGCCAAATAATGACAAGTCTATTTTTGGAAAGCTTTGAGAAGAAATTACATAGCTTGATAACCAGTATAAAGTTTAGCTTGCAGTCACTATAGTTAAAAGTGAAGCTAGAGCAAACAGACAAGAGAACCTATACTATATATTTAGCAATGAAGTGCTGGTACACTTCAAGTAGTTGTCACAACAAAGTTTTGTTGATAAACGGTAGCCCTGCACAACTGCCAAATTAAACTCGGGTGCTTGCCTGGATTTGGAGTTGACTCATTACTCAGATAAATTCTTAATAGTTTCTGAATAAAATCATTCAGAGCACATAGTAAGAGCTGCCAAAGAGGAGTCTTACTGATTTTTCAACAGTTATTCACCATGGTAAGCGGATTTGTGTCTGCAAGCAAACTTTTTTTTTATCCAGTGTAAAATGTCTACAAATCCTACCATCTGATTACTTTCAGATTATATGCCCAAGAATGCGTGCCCACATCCGTATTGTGTATAGCAACAAGGAAAGGAGTGCTACGTCAGCAGCACCAGGGCTGTGAATGGTACAGACATGTTATAAATACACTTAACATATAAAGAATAAAGCAAGCAACAGTATTCTGAACATGATGCCTTTGGGAATTATGTGTAAAGGAAAAATTGCGTACATGTGTGAGTACATATCTCTCTGTCTGTGTTAATATATTTTGTTATGCTGGGAGTTGGGTGAAACCTTGTTGAAGCTGGTGGGCCTAACAATCACCCTTGATTCAGGATACATTTAGAAAATAATTAAGCTCCTTTATAGAATAGATAGCTGAAGCAATAGGAGTTACTGTTGAAAACATAGGCCACATGTAAGGCTGGAGTAAGAGTGGAGCCATGCGTTCTGAGGGTTTTCCCTGGGGTCTGAATGCAAACACAAGGGGCTGGGTATTGTCTGATGGAGGCCAGAGAACCACTTGAGGCCACTAGAGCCTGACTTTCAGAGAAACTGAGCACCCACGCTTCCATTTGAAGTCAGTGGGAGTAGTGGATGTTCAGCACTTCTAGACACATCAGGCCATAGGTGTCTTAAATTGGGCACTCTAGAGCTGCGCCATCAAAAATTTGTGGATTCTTGCAAATGTGTCTGCATGACTTTTCCTCAGGTCACAGAGGAAGAATGCAGCAGAGCTAGGTATAGAAGCCATGTGCCCTGACTTCCAGATCAGTAACTTAACCACAAGACAGTCCTTCCTGTGAAGCTGTTCACCAGAGGGAAAATATTTCAACCTTCCCAGTAGATCATTAGATCCCAGTGGATCATTTGTTAGCACTTGTTTTTGTACACTGAGCCGCTGTTATATTGTGGGCCTTTCATAAAGGCTTGTGTGCTGAGCTAATCAGAAGGGATTTTAATAGGTGAATATTAAGATAAAAAACTCACCACAATTTTAATTAGTTTTTCCCTTCAGAAAGATCCTGGTTCCCTTTCTCCAGCAGCCTTGATGCACTGAATTGACTACCTGGCAGAGAGGTATTTCATGTTTAATCTCAATGTTGTAAGTAATGCAGGGTGAGGCTCAAACCCACATATCAAGCAGGAGGTGAGTTAATTGGACTTGAGACCATCTATCTAATATGGATGAGACCAGTACAGCAATTTAAATACAATGGCATTTTTCAGACTGCTAACCAAATCAATGCTTCGGAGGACATGTATATATAGTATGTGTCTTGCCGTCGATAAAAGGTTAATGCTGCTGGAGTCATAACAGTGCCCAAAGGCAGTCCTGAGAATCTTTAGAGTAAAACAAAATGTTCCCATGATCTGAAGTGAACTTAATGCTTATGCTGGTGTGCTTCTGGGCAGAGGGTTTGATTAAAAGACTGCTGCTGCACTAGCAGTGTACTTAGCAAGAACACTGGTAATCTCAGAATCATGTGTTAGCAGCGTGAGCCAAAACATGATGTGAGGTTCATTATTTGAAACGTTCACCTCAGCTTTAGTGAATGCGGTGATAACAGCAGCACATGGTTATAGTCTTACATGAAGTTCACTCCAGTGCAAGTGAATGAACACATCCTCAGGCAGTATAACCTAAGACAGCATGAACATGAAGCAGGATGTTTTCATGTATTACCTGACGGTGAACTTTCTGTTCACTTTCTGTATTAAAGAGTTTTCCCCCAAACTGTCTAACACATCCGTTGAAAATGTTGTGATGAGTTTTTGGATCTCAAGGTTTGTTAGCTCTCTAGTATTTGTGGTCATAAACAGATAAAAATGAATCAACATGTTCAGGTTGAGTTCTTTCAAAGAAATGAAAGGTGATGAATCTTCCCAACCTGAAAGTAATTAGGTTCCCTATTGTTATGTGAAATATTCAGCAGCCCATGTGATATTGACCACCAGAAGATTTTTTTTTTAAAGCATGCTATTGTGTGTGCTATAATGGCAGAATACAAACTGATTTCTTCCTTTTATCCAATGTCCTGGGTGTCTTTGTGTGTGTGCAGAAGATACATAATACATGGACTAAAGGTACATAATACACACGCACATACAGATAAATATAATTAATAAACTAATAAAATAAACCCCAGTTGAATTAGAACAATGAATGTTTAATGAAGTTTGTGTAGAGTGTAGAACTAAGTTATGAGAGTGATTAGACATAAAATAATCATTTTGTGTTGCGAGATCCCATAGCCGGTAAAGCTGCCATTGATGCTTTACAATAATGCTCACAGTTAGGGATGGACAAACTGCTCATATTCTTCATGAATTTTGCCCTTCTTGGGTTAGATTATCATCTGAAGGCCACTTATGGTTTCTGTAAATGTATTCATTATTAGTAATTATTCCCTGAATAGTTTCAGTGAATAACTTTCAAATCTATGGGTTATCTATGCATTGCTATTCAGAATTCAGCGTGTATGATTTTTGTGGTAGCTGACTTAGATGACTGGAACTTCTTAAATAGGACAGTGATGAAAGATGAACTTCTGGTTCTGGTTTTCAGACAAAGATGTGTCTGTGATCAAATTCTTGAAATGTTCAGGATTTGCAAATACATAACAGTTGCCCAAATACTCATGAAGAACAATATTCCCGCATGTATGTTTTCCTCTTAAGATTAACTTAACTGGCTTTCAACTGGATTTTTTTTTATACTTCAAAATATATAAAGTTAAGAATCATTCTGACATAGCTCTGAACAGGAGCTGACAGGGTGTTGTAGGTCATCTGAGATACACTCTCCTGGCAGAAAGGAGTGCAGCATCTTGTAAACTGCTAGATTTCACTCTGTCCAGGTACTTATATGCCTGTTATTATCATAGTGTCCAAGCCCATCATAACATCCCCTCTGAAATGGGGAAGCATTATTGTTCCATTTATGGATTAGGAATTGAGGCATAGAGCACTTAAGTGACTTGCCCAAGGTCACAAAGGAAGTTTATGGCAAAGGCAGGAATTGAACCTAAGGGAGGTCTACATATACCACTTTCACAGATTTAACTAAGTTGGCTTTTTAAATTGATTTAGTTAAGTGGGTGCAACTCCCTGTGTAGAAATACTTAAATCAGTTTTCAGCTGCCGTATAATATGCTGACTTTATTTTGTGGACAAGTCGTAAGCCTTTTGAGTCCCAGTCCTCTGCCATAATGACACGATTTCTCCCTTTAACCTTGCTTTGGTTAAGAATCCTCCCTGGCTTGCATGAGCACTAATGTTTGGCCATTTTCAAAAGCTTTGTTTGTAATTGAAAGTAGAGTAATACTGTGTACTGGACATGACTGTTGGTTCAAAGGACTCACCCACTAGCTTGCCAAACATAAGACTGTTTCAGCAGTTCCAGGCTCACACAGCTCTAGTAGCAATATCCACTGATGAGAGAGGTAAAGAGCCGGTTCCAGTGTTGTAAAGCCAATTTTTATTATTACTTTCTTACTCTTTCAGGAAGTTCTAGTTTTACTCAAACTATTTGGGCAAAGTTGATGTCGGTATTTCAATTGGATCAAAAATGTTTTCATGTACATTTTTCAAAAATGCCCTGCAGGACATACTGGTATGAATATCCCTAAGCTTACTATGCTTACCTGCTCTTTGGGACACTCACATTCCACACAGTCATGTTTTGCTGCTGTGCTGCTATGCCAAGAATTTCTGGGAACTGCCTTTTTGTTTACTCTTGATCTCAGGGTAGTTACAAAGTGTAAGCATTGCCAACTCTTGATTTTTTTGTTGTTGGTTTTTTGTTCATTGTGAGTCTTGTGTTATTTGGTGTTTTCCTTAAAGCCCCAGTTCCTGGAACTGTGCAAATCTCACCTTTCATTTTTTCAAAAAAATGTCTAGCCTTCATGCTGGCAGATAAAAGCTGGAAGATGAGACCTAGGTGTGATTTATAGGCTCAAAAATGAGAAGGCAAGGAAATAGAACTCCAAATTAATTATTTTTTAAAATACTCATTTTTAAACCAATCCCATGATTTTTGAATGCTTGGGATTGGCAATGCTGTGTACAGTGTGTGCTCTGTTTTGCATCTGTTTTCCTAATGACCGTCCACTGCTATACTAATCTGTTCTTTTTTCCTCTTGAAAATTATTTGCATGTATACTGTACATCTTTCTGAAGGTCTTGTTGACAAGCACTCTGTCACAGGGTGAACTAGGCCTTCAAGAGGGGTTCAGGCCCCAACTCTGTTGTATTCCTAGTTTCCTCCCAGATCCAGGGGATTCTGGCCCAGAGACCCTTGGATTTGTAGTCCTAAAAGCAAGGCCTACTGGGAAAGCAAGTAGTATAAAGGCAAGCTACTTTTTGCAGTATAGAGAAAGCTATAGTTGCTGGTGGGGCTCTTCAGTGACTGGAGATTGGGCCAAGAGGGTTCACAGCTGTGAGGGAGTTGGGGAAAGGTGCCTGGGGAAGGGCTGTGTTGAAGAAGCCCGGGGAAGAGGCAGGACTGGAGCCCTAAGAGACAAGCATTCATGTAAGCATGCCTACATGGCAGAGGGAAGGCCCAGGTTTTTCTATGACTCAAGAGTGCCACCTTGAAGTGGTGTGCTGAAACCCCTGCAACCATTGGTGGGAAGGATTGTTTGTGGATCCCTGACAAGACCACACAGACCCTGGAACAGGGCTGTGACCCAGGGCAGGTGAATGATGGCCGAGTCCCTCACTGAGAAATGTTTTCTCTTGTATTTTAGTTTACCACAGAAGGGGAAGCCCTTTAATTTGGCCTGAGAGGTTAACTACCTACTTTACCAGGAGAAGCAAAGACAGGCAGCACCACACCCACTGTCAGAGGTAAGTAATTCTCTCACATGCACTAAAGTTAGCTGATGTGAATAAACAAAAACAACCCAGCTTATTATGATAGTAATAATGCACAAGGTATCACATGCAGACTCTGCCTAAGAGAAAATTACTCCAGTGAGGTCAGTTGAGTTGTCTGATTATTCCTGGGCTAAATTTGGTGAAATCATAGCAATATGATTTAAGATGCAAAATTTGGATCGGGATTGGGATTTCTAATACTTCAAAGTTCAGGGATGTTTGGATCTGGGGTTTTGGTTAAATAAATTATCCATTTGTAAAATCAGGTTCTGAGTTTTTATTTTGAATCCCAAAGTGTGGGGAATTTGGTTGTGACATTTTGATTCAAGCCAATCTCTAAATGATAGTAAGTAGAGCTAACTGAAATTTTTTCATTGAAAAATGCCTATATTTTTTTTGGGGGGGGGGGACACAAATGTTTGGGCTTTTCTTTTTTTGTAAATTGAACACTTACTGAAAACTTTTTTTAACTATCAAAATGGTTTATGAAAACCAAATATTTTTTCAGGTTTTGTTTTTCACTTAAAATATAATGGAACATTTACATTTTTCTTTAAATGTCCTGTGAAAATTATTTGCATTTATCTTCCAGCTCTAATATTAAGTCAGGGCCCTGGAGAGATAGTGAGCTTGATTCTAAGCTCTTTGGGAGGCAGGAGCTGTCTTTTCTTCTGTTTGTACTGCACCTAGCACAATGGGGTCCTGGGCCATATTACAGTGACTGATTCTATGTACAAGGCCATGTACTGATGTACATGTATATTCTATGTACTGATTCTATGTACATGTTAGTATTTCCATTGAGAACTTCTTCATTTTTGGAATGTATCCTGTCCCCCCTCCCCCCCCCCCCCCCCATTTTCTTGAAATTTGAGATGCTGATATAGATGGGTAAATTATATCAGATGAAATTAGAAAACTCTTTGAACTTTCTTCCATTCTGATACCCACTTCCATGGTTCTGAAACTAGGTGCCTTGATACCACAGTGGAGAACGACCTTATAAAAACATAGATGGATAAATGATGGCTCCTCCCTCTGCTACCATTTTTGCTAGCCTTTGTGCTTCCAGCATCCAGCAGAAGCAGGAAATTAAAATGTTGATACAGGAGTAGACATATCATTCTTATGATATTTCATTCAATAGAGGAGACAGAGTTTTGGAAATATTGCATAATTATCTGTTGAGAGATTTCAAGCCAAACTTTGAAGGTTCATGAGGATTTGGGAAAGATTGAATAGGCTTTGGCTAAATCTTGAACTTTGGGATGCTCATCCATTCTTAACCCAATCTCTGATTTTTTCTAAGGTTTTCTTATCACTGATACAGGGAGCCTGCTCCAATGCTCCCTGAACTCAATGAAAAGATTCTCGTGGACTTGAATGGATGTTGGAACAGGGCCAAAATGCGGATTTAATTTATAAAGCAGTGCAACTTAGTTGAACAGCTTTTCAGACACAGCAGTTAGAAAAAGGTTAGTGGTTTTAGTTCCCTTTTTTGAAAAACCTGCTTTTATCTAAAATAGCATCTTAAACGGACATTTTACAGGCCCCTCACTTGAAGCCATAATGTATCATCGGATGCCTCTCTGGGCTGGAGCTGATATTAATAACTTAATGAGAGCATTTTGCTGAAACATGTCTGGGGTGCTTGAAATTACTAACTCATATTTTAGATAACGAGTTCTAATAGGGGTGGGGGGCCGATCTCTGTATTCTGATCTGGGTGCTGATGGGGCCTGCTATTTGGTGATATCTGGTCTCCATCTCCCCTCCCCCCCCAATACAAACATGTGATCAGAATTGGCTATTTCCACCTCACATGGCACTCAGAATTAAATACAAAGAACCATGATAAAATAATGCAGCTAATTATTCATGCACAAAAGTCACCAGGGCCACACAGTTCTGCTTACTGCTCAAAATCTCCAAACAACAGGCTTGTGCTTGTGTTGCTGGACTAAAACATATGACATAGAGCCCACAAGCTGTCCCATGTGCTGAAATCCATGATGCAACATGTGTTCAGAGACTCCAGGTCAAATCAGATAAGATTAGGAGGCAGGATGACAAACACACAGCTTATTACACTTATCCTCCCTTGCTCCCATTGTGACAATTGCCTCTGAGTGTCTGAAAACCTGTGTCCCCTATGTATTTCCATTTTGTACCCACCTCTTCCAACAAAGCCATGCATAAAATATCCTCACGCAGTTCGGAAGATGTCATCTGTTATCAGCTAAAGCGGGAGAGGCACTTTAGATTAAATTAAATGAATGATTTGAGCAAGGAAAGCAGCATGACTTGTATTCATGATATTGAGAGGATAGCTCTCATACAACATTCATATTAAAGAAAAATAATAGGAATAACAAAACAACTGCTTATTATACTAGTAAGATGAAACATTTTGACTTAGTAGTTGATGCAAACTTTGGGTAACTTCTATATGTTTAAAAAATAGATGTTAATTTTCAAGGAAATAGCCAGATAGTAGGTAACTCTTCTAATACTGGTGAGTTCCTCCCTGGACAGGAGATCTCATGATTTATTAAACCACATATTAATGGAAATGTTTCAGGGAGAAAACTGTTCAGTTATACTGTGTGTTTAATAATAATCACCTATAAAGTGGACTAAGATGGGCTCCAATTTTTCTTTAGTCCTTTCCTTCAGGAATTTTAAGGGTAACTTGAGGAAAACCAACAAGGAGTGATAGAGGTATGCTTTTGTATGCTGTAGTGTGTCTGAGGAGAAGAATAAGGACTATGACTAGAGCTGGGTGAAACTTTTTTGACTGAAACCTTTTTACAGCTAAAAATGCAGATTCGGCTACACCAAAACGTTGCGAATTTGTGTCAGTTTTGCCAAATTGTTTCTTTTTACTGAAACAATTTTTTTTAAAGTCAACAGTATTTTTGAGAATAATTACCATGAAGCTAGGTATAGATGGACAAATACTTTGCCTGCTGAGGCAGCAACATAACTCTGCCTATATGCTGGTTGAATAGCTGGGCCATGGTTCTGCTTGCTTAAAGCCAGGCAAGGTGATTAAATTAGGACACAGATTCTTCATCTGCCTGGATTGTGAAAGAGCAAATTTTGCTGGTGCAGTTCCTCTTCAGGCCTTTAGCTAACGGAAGGCAAAGCTGAATACATACCCCTAAGATTTTGACATATACCTCAAATGGGCTCCTCACAACTAGCCTCTAACCAATAATGGGTACATTAAACTCCTTTGTGGGCCAGTCTTGGGGAAAACGGGACCATCATGGAAGAACATGCTGCATCTGTGGGAAAAATAGCTGCATCACCTACATTCTTCATTAACACCTCATCCTCCTGCCCCAAAGGGCTGCAGCTGATTGCTTCTTCAATGCCTTCTTCAAGAAGAACGACCAGCTGCCTGGAAGGAAAGTTGTGATAATACATTAAATGCTCTGTTACAAAGCCATGAAAATAAGCAAAGGTAGGGGAGCCAGGTCACAGATATTACAACTGTTTTGTGACAAATATGACCAGAAACTTCAATAGCTTACCAAGCACGGTGCTGAAACTGCCTGGAAAAAACACCCCCGATAGTCCAGTCAAACCCTTCTCCAGCCTCCTAATTTACCCAGCATGTAGATGCTAAGGGCACAGTGAGTTACCACTCGAGTTGTGTGAGATTGAGTAATACAAATAGCATCAGTCCAGGTCAGCAAACTGTTCAAGAACCTGGACTGAGGTTTGTGAGCAGGACTAGAACTAGAATATACTCTGGTTTCATGTGGGTTCAGGGTTCCAGTTGAACTGTTCTCACAGCCCTAGCTGCCAAGCTTTGAATGCACATTACATGTGACTCACTCTCTCTGATGCTAGTTATGTGCTAAATAGCATTTATCATGTATCTTTGACCACATCATCTTTGCTCTGCCCACTGATTTATTAATGTCAGGTCCTATTTTAACATTCCAAACTTCTGGGTAGCTTTAAACATCTTGTAATGATTTTTTTTTTTTTTTTACAACTCTTTCCACCAAAATGTTTTCCCCTCCCCGCCCAATGTTGAATTCCCCTTCACCATTCAACTTCCTTCAGCAATCTTCCTCTGCTCCTCTAACCCATGTGTCCCACAAATTCAAGTTTTCTTTTTCTGATCATCTTGATGATGTTAGGTATCACTCTGATTCTGCTGTACATTTGGGTGATTACCTCTTTGTTAGTTGTGTGAGATCGCTAACATGTAGCAGTTGCTTGTAGTATTTCAATTTGGCCATTCCAAATTCATGCTGTCAAATCTTCTACCCTGCTATACATCATACACATTATTTTCATGTCACTTATTTGGGATGGGTCTCCATTTGTGCGTGTGATTCTTCAGCATCAAACTATAATTGAATAGAGCTGTGCTGGTTTGTCGCCACCACTGCTACTGGAATGCGTGTAGCAGTGTGTTCCCACGGCAATTTCTTGGGAATGTTCCTGCAAATGATCAGAATGCGTGGGTGTGCTGGCAGGAACATCTGACAGCACCTAATAAGTATTTAACACTGTTGGATTTTCAGAGATTGTAATTTTTATAGGCTACACAGCTAACACCTCACAAAAATAAAGAGTGCTACTGAGCAGAATTATAGAACTGCCTAGCATGATCTAACAAAGGAACAGAGTTTTCTCCTTTTAGGGACAAAAAAGGTGAGAAGCTTCATCCTGATTCTTTTAGACCAGAAGCTCTCAAAACAAACAAGGTGAGAAGCTTCATCCTGATTCTTTTAGACCAGAAGCTCTCAAAACCTTTTCACTATGCGCTTCATGTAATTGAACAGTTTCCTTGTGGACTACCTCCTCTCACATTCACAATAGCATAGCATCTGTGTAGCAGCAATAGTAGAGGCTTACTTGGAAAAATATATCTTCACTCCATTTTAAGAGGCCCAATTTGTCTATAGATATCAGCTTCTGTAACGTGTAGATATCAGTGAGTTTGGTGTGTAGTAAAAACCAGGAGAGCGTGTGAGGATTAGAGCTGACAAAAAACTTTTGATACAACTTTTTTCTCTATGAAAATGGTGTTCCATCCAAACCAAAATGTTTTTTTTGCAGAAATGTGTCCGTTTTGACAAGATGATAAGAAAAGAGTAAAACTCCCACAATTGCAATAGGATGGTGGTTAGGGAACTTGCTTTGGATATGGGAGACTGAGGGTTGTCCCGGCTCTGCCTGATCCAGAATTCCCCATGCTACTGGCTGTTCTGCGATGAATCTCTCTCTCTCATGTTTTTTCATGACAAAATGTGACAGGTCTCATTTTCATTTTGCATTGGAACCAAAACTGAAACCTCAATTTTTGCTGAAGTGAAATTATTATTGTTTTCCAGCCAGCCCTAGTACGGATGTGTCCAGCCCTAGTACGGATGTGTCCAGATTATCATAAAAATATGTGGAATAATGTTAAAGGAAGATACTGTATAGCCATATTAAAAAGTAGATTTCCACTTTTTTTAAAAAATCCCTTTACTAATTATCCCACTCCTTCCATTTGATTGAAATGCTGACTTAAATGACTTTTCTTTGAGTAGCTATTAGAATATGGAGAAATACCTGCACAATGTTCGTGGACATAGTGCTTAATTGAAATAGGATTTATCTAATGCAGCTCTGCATTCTAAAGCAGCTCCTCATTTCTGATAATAAAAATTTTGGGCTGAAAACTGACAATCTGCATCTCTTCTCCCCCCTCCTTCTAGCTGGGACTCTCTGTGTTTGGTTAAAAGGTATGTTTAGACTTAATCTGTCCTGACATGCACATACGGTACCACTGCAATGTGATGCAATACTCAATACTTCTCTCAAGGGTATAATTTCTGGGAATTGTGTCACATATGCTGATTGGTTGCTATGAGTAACATCTGTGAAGAACTATTATTTATTCTCATAGTGCAAAGCACCATAAAAAGTCACTTCACAATGACCAGTAAACACAACATATGAGAGTCATTGGCCAGCAATCTTCTTCCACGTTTTGTGGTCTTCACACAGCTTGAGAAGTGTGTCATGTGTGGCAAATTGCCAGCACTACTATGATGGGTCCCGCACTTTCTCTTCTTGTGGGGGGGTTTCAGGGTGCCATGTCTTGCCCCTGAACTGGGGTAACAGCTATCCTACTAGTATCCCAGTGAAGGGGAGTGGAGAGGGAGGGACCCAGGCCCGCCCTCTACTCTGGGTCCCAGCCCAGGGGCCCTATGATAGTAGGTGAACCACTTGTACCAGTGATTCTTTCCCCTGGGCTACTTCCCTCTCCTGACCTTCAGCTTGTGGGGCTTTCTGCCTTCCCTCTGCACAAGCCAGGTGTCCCTTTACCTAGGATCTTGGTCTTCTTAGCCCGCTGCAGCACTTCTCAAAACTCTCCTCCACTTTCCTTCGAACTGCTCTTTGTTCCACCACCAATTCACTCTGCTTCACTCCTCCAAACTGCTCTCTGCTCCACCACCAAACCACTCTGCTCCAGCTCCTCCTCACTCTGCTCCAGCTCCTCCTCTGGCTGATTGAAGCAGGGGGATTTTATCAGGTGACTGGTTTCAGGTGCTCTAATTGGTTTCAGGTGCTCTAATTGGTTTCAGGTGCTTTTAATTAATCTACAGGGAATAAGGCTTCTCCTCACCCTAGATCACTCTCCTGCTGCCTTCTGGCCATGCTGTATCACACATGCTGCATTCTGTCCAGTCAGCCACATCATTTGAATTACACTCACTGCAGATGCCCCTACCCCTGGCACTTAGTACCAGTCCCTGCAAAACTTCTTTCAGCAATCTTCCTCTGCTCCTCTAACCCATGTGTCCCACAAATTCAAGTTTTCTTTTTCTGATCATCTTGATAATGTCAGGTATCACTCTGATTCTGCTGTACATTTGGGTGATTACCTCTTTGTTAGTTGTGTGAGATATCGCTAACATGCAGCAATTGCTTGTAGCATTTCAGTTTGAAGGCCAAAAGCCTCTTAATGCCTGTATCCTTGGAATCCACATCTCTCATACACATATTAAGATGCTGACGAGCGGGAAACAATTTCATTTTACATTTCATGGTAATACCTTTGCTGTTAAGAATAGTATCCATGAAACTTTGCAGCACTACTCAGGGAGTAAAAAGAAAAGAAGTACTTGTGGCACCTTAGAGACTAACAATTTTATTTCAGCATAAGCTTTCGTGGACTACAGTCCACTTCTTCAGATGCAGAGAATGGAACATATAGTAAGAAGATATTTATACATTCAGAGAAACATGAAAAGGTGGAAGTACCTATACCAACTGTAAGAGGCTAATTAAATGAGAGGAACTATTATCAGCAGGGGAAAAAAACTTTTGAAGTGATAATCAAGATGGCCCATTACGGACAGTTGACACAAAGGTGTGAGGATACTTAACTAGGGGGAATAGATTCAATTAACATAATGACCGAGCCACTCCCAGTCTCTGTTCAAACCTAAGCCTTCCTGTATATGTGTGTGCCAGCGAGTGGGTAACAAAGTCTCACAGGACATGTGAACATGTCACATGATATAGGAATCCATCTTTAACCTGGTGCTTTCCCATTTAGAAGGAGGAGTGGGAACCCAGAGAGAGACAAAGGATTCCTGCCTTGTGCCAAAGCTATTCAAGGGGGTGGAAGATAACAAAGGGGGTCCTAGTCATGTGGAATCCCCTGCTTTTTACCTAAGATGCCTGCTGGAACTAACAAGGTCTGTACCAGAGTAAAGGATTGGGCCCAGACTAGGAAGAAGTCTAGTCTGTGAAAAAAGCTTATTGGAACATCTCTGAAGGTGAGATTTACCTGTATTCAGTTTTTTAATGTATTAGGGTTAGACTTGCGTGTTTTGTTTTATTTTGCTTGGTTACTTACTTTGTTCTGTCTGTTATTACTTTAAACCACTTAAATCCTACTTTTTTATACTTAATAAAATCACTTTTGTTTATTAATTAATCCAGAGTATGTGATTAATACCTAGGGGAGCAAACAGCTGTGCATATCTATCAGTGTTATAGAGGGTGGACAATTTATGAATTTACCCCGTATAGGCTTTATACAGAGTAAAATGGATTTATTTGCGGTTTGGATCCCATTGGGATCTGGGTGTCTGGGTGCTGGAGATAGGAGCACTTCTTAAGCTGTTTTCAGTTAAGTCTGCAGCTTTGGGGCCGTGGTTCAGACCCTGGGTCTGTGTTGCAGCAGGCTTGTGTGTCTGGCTCAACAAGGCAGGGTTCTGGAGGCCCAAACTGGCAGAGAAAACGGGCTCAGAGATAGTCTCAGCACATCAGGTGATAGTCCCAAGGGGGTCTCTGTGACCAAACCCGTCACAATCTCCACATACCTTATCAGCGTCATCTGTTAACCTCACTTTTAAAAAAAGTTTTTATTATCAGTATTGTAATGGGAAAAAAAGATCATAATCCTTAGTAAATGAGAAACAACCAACAATGTCTTAGGAAGGAAAGGGCATGTGTCTCTGATAGACTGACCATTATTTTTTATTATGGCAAGCATAGCATGGAACAGGAAATATTGATTGAATTTATTGTTGTAGGCAGATGCTGGGGAACCATGAATGAAAGGAACAGAGGGAATGAAAAGGCATCAAGCTGTGGGGATAGAGGGACAGCTGTGGCAGAAAGTTAGAGGCATCCACTTCTTGGACACTCGAAGAAGAGGCAAGTACCCATTTAATTTAGGATGTAAAAAGTCACTGTGGGTGAGATCCTCACCCTGCTCTGTCCCCTATATGCCAAATAAAAAGGCTGGTGTGGTGCCATATGAAGGGACCTTACAAGCCCTGTTTCTGCATGTGGAAGTCAGACACAGACTCTGTGGTAGACAGCCGTAATGCTGTCCTCTCAGGACCTTCCACAAGCCTTGGTAGATCATAGTGGGGAGGGTGTAAGTTACTGGTGATGGTGGCGACATGGTGGGTTTATTGGGGTTAGAGCTGCATCACACATCTGTGGAGATTCTAAGCAACATTGTAGCTGATAGGACAGCCCAGGGAGGCTGCCTGGACTTAGACAGGCCCCCTAGACTGTCTAAATTCCACCCTGGCCTCTCTAAATTCCCAATTAGCCCAGGATCAGGAGGGTACAAAGTTGGCTGGAAGCCACCTTAGCCCCCCTACTCACCCTGGGCTATTATGTCTGTGCTGCACCTGTTGGGGACACAGCACAAAATCTCACTCCGTATATCTTTATTTCTGATATATTTTTAATTTGGACTTTGATTCTGGTGCGGGGTGATATCATTCCTCCAATATTGATCCACACATTAGCACTACAGGCCAACAGAAAGGATCCCAGCTCTCAGTGGCTTGATTTGTTAGCCACTTTTAACATCCTAAACAAAGACCTGATTGAAGAACCAATGACAGAATTCTCTAGATTCTGCCTTCCCCGTAGGCAGTGGGCTGCACTCAACCATGTTCGGACAACACACACAGAAGATGTAGATATCTCCTCCACAAATGGAACATTGAAGAATTGCCCAGTTGTTGACTGTGGTGCGGTACAAGCCATGCAACACATCATGGACAACTGCCCCATTCATGTTTACAGTGGTGGCAAATGGAGTGTACACCTAGCTACCCCAGAAGCATTAGAATGGCTTTCAAATCTTAAGATTCAGTTATAATCCTAGCCCGTTGCTTTTCAAATGCCATACAAAAGAAGAAGACTTCCCCCAACCTCGCCCCCAGAATAATTTTACTATAAGTATAAGTTAATGATAACTGAAATTGCAGTTTGCTCACTTGCATTTGAAACAATTTGGGACTTCCATTCTTCTTCAGTGAACGCATTTTTAAAAATGGACTTAGAATGCATTGTCTGTTCTACACTGTGCAGGCATGGAACATGTTGTAGGCTGAACCCATTTTAACACCGATTTCATCTAACCCTGTTCTTCAAGTATGAGGTCTATATGAGATTACAATAGGAAGGTTTCAGTGAGATGTTCATATGTTGCTGCCTTGGCTATCCATGTCTACTATCCTTTCCCCCCCACACACATATTGGAACAATACCAAACTAAAACCTATTGCCTTTATAGTATTTTTCTTTCTTTCAACTTTAGGAATAAATATACCCATAACTGTAAGAAAGCTGGGCTAAATTAATTTAAAGTGACAGAGCTGCCTACCTTAAGATGTTGCAGTCCTACCTTTCCAGATATTAGTAGAAAGTGTTCACCAAATTAAAAAGCAATTGAGGCAATTATGCAATAAGCACTCACAGAACAGTCAGTTTCATTCCTGGTATAACTGCACTGGCTTACACTATGGATATTTCTTGGCCCCAGAAGCTTTCTAAGGGCACTTCACAAAAATTAAGATTCAAGTAAATAGAGTATGAAGATTTTCTTGGAAAGAACATTAGTCCATAAGAAACATCCTTGTGATTGATAATTTGTTACTGGAAATTGCACTACATTCTAATCTCATTCTGCTGCAGAACTTTCCCTCTCCCTTCACTGTTTTGTAGCTGCTTCCTGTAATTGAAGGCATTGCAGTGTTTCAACTAGAATACAAAAAGGAGGGAAAAAAGATTCAGTATTTCATGGAATTAATGAGTTCCTCAGTCAGACCTTATCAGTGTCCCAGAGGAGTAAGTTACATGTTTTGTCTGTGGGAATCTATCAGCTAATTTATATTGTCTGGTATATGGAAACTGTAAAAAGAGAAAAAAACCAAAAGCTTTCAATGGCAGAAAAAGAGATGGCATGTGCATATGCATGTATGTATGAGAGCAAGAGACTTACCAGTTTTTAATAAGGTTACCAATGCTTTACCAATTGGTAAATTTATACCAATTTTAATAAGGTTCACTACTTTTAGGTCCCAACTACGCTACAGAATTAGGGCCAGATTCTGTCTCGTCATGCACGCTTATGCAGGAGAGTAGGTGACATAAGGCATAATCTTATTCCCATGTACTGACTGTCCATACATCATTACATGTGAGCGGGAAGGGGTGGAGAATTGGTGAACAGTTGGGTCCACCCCTCCAACCAGCTGGCCAGTGCAGCTATGTGAGAGGACACACAGTGTCAGGCACAGGCTTGTCACAGGGCACACCTCACCAGAGAAGGGTGAACCAGGAGGCAGACTGTAGCTCTCAGATGCAATCTGCTTCTTGGTCTGCTCCTGGGGAAGTGCAACAGTGCACTGCCCCCACACATGGGACCTGAACTGAACGTGGGACCTGAACTGTGATTGGCTACCCAAAGGCTTAGTACACTGTAGAATATGGTTAAAACAATGTTCGGTCTCCTCTACACTTAACTTTGTCATGGGTCAAGCATGTTGTGTCTGGGTCCCAACATATGGTTAATTTTATAGCATATATAGGACCTGTGTGTACGTGGCTCCCATTGACTTCAATGGGAGCTGTGTGTGATATTGAAGAGTGGAATTTAGCTGAGGGGGTAGGAAGTCTTGCTACACAGTCTGTGGCACCTCACTGCTGTTTAACACTTTATTATATGGGCTAAAAGTGCAGGATGGGAAGGAAAGATTCCCAGCTGCTTAAATAGTTCTCAGGCAAATACTAAGTTCTATGAGAGCCAAAAGTATCCATCTTGGGATCCGTGCATCATTGTGTGCCCGGGTGCCCGGGATGGACCAAACTGAGAATGCCACACTAAGGGCAGACTGTAAGAAATAGGTAAGAACTGGTGGTTTATTCTGTAATAGGATTCACCAAGCCAGTAACAAAAGAGCTTCTGCAGTACCACACTGGCTAACCAGAAGCCAAACACAGTCCCCTTTAGGCTTTCCAGCCCTTGGCTCCTACCCAGACAAACAGATCTAATACAGAAATCCTAATTCACCATATGTGAGGTTCTACTAATCCCAAAAGATCAGACCCTTACCTGCAGGTCAATATGTATCTCAGATCTTACCCAAATAGAGTGCTGTCAGCCAATCCTTAATAAACAAACTAAAGATTTTATTAAGAAAAGAAAAGAAAAGAGTTAAAATGGTTAGTAGATCATATACATACAAATAATTGCAAAGTCCTTTTATCAGGTTTGTAGCAGTGATGGAATAGACTGCAGGAAATAGAGGCAAAATGGAAGTGTCTCAGGTGTCTTTTATAGCCTTTGCCATGTGCATGGAAATGTACTGTCCCAAACAAAGCCCACAGCCCCTGTGTATGGAAAATTCCTGGCTCAAGATGGAGTCCAGGGTCACATGATCAGATCACATGCCCCTTCATGTTCTGCTGACTCACACGGGGTGGTCTTTGGCTCTTTGTTGGGTGGGATGAGATTCTTCAATGGCCTATTGTTCGAGCCATTGTCCTTAATGGGCCATCAATACATAACTGTGTAGTCCTGATGTAAATCTGTCTGGTGGGTGTCACCCAGGAGTACAACACATAGAGTCGTAGGACTGGAAGGGACCCCGAGAAGTCACCTAGTTCAGTCCCCTGCTTCTTTAAAATACAGGAACATAGCCAATGTTCATAACTTCAGATACATAGATGATATATGGATTTAACCAGGGTAATCATATGTGATAGATTGTAACTTTTCCATTGACACCTTACATGATACACTTTGTATAAAATTTATTGTAATTGTACAACAGTGGTAGCAACACTGATGCAAATGGTCATTTTCAGTTATACGGCATCACACGTGGGATGATGGACTCCCCTTTACTGATATTCCATTAGGGATGTCAAAGACCACATGTGAAAGAAGCTTTAATAATATTCACAGTATGTTGGGGCGCCTGCCCGACACTGGGCTCTAAGGGGTTAATAGGGTGGTTGTGCAGCAGGCAGCCAATCAGAGAAGGACTGAGAGGAGCAGCCAATCAGGACACAGGCAGGCCCATATAAGAAGGGCTGCATGGCAGAGTAGCTTCAGTAGCAGCCTGGAGCTTGAGGAAGGAAAATCGGGGTCCTAGCAGGAGGAAGGAGCGCTGGCACCCGGGACAGAGCAGTGCTGCCAGTAGTGACCGGGGAAGCTAGAGAGAGCTCCTGGCTAGCTGCTGAGACTGGCAGGCTGAAGCCCTCATGTAAGGGCAAAGAAGGTGTTGGGGGCCATGAAGAAGTGGTCCAGGGAAAGGTACTGAGAGGTTAGAGGGGATGCAGCACGTGGCTGCCATCTTCAGGGTCCCTGGGCTGGGACCCGGAGTAGTGGGCGGGCCACCCCACTCGCCATTGAGGAAGTGGCCAGCCAATGGGCTGTAGTTGCCACTGTGGGAAGTGCCTGGACAGTGGACTGCAGTTCCCCTGGAAGGGAGGAGCACAGAGTACGGCACAGCTGGAGGGATGTGTCGTGAAGAGGATGCCACAGTCCTGGGAGTCATGTGGATCCTGGAGCAGAACTGATGGCGGTGAGACATCACCAGAAGAAGGTGCACTGGGTAGTAGAACTAATCCCCGGGACAGCCAGCTGGAGGTGTTGCAGTGGTGAGTCCCACCCCGTCACACATGGGAGCTATTCACATTTGTTAAGGGAGCTACTCGACAGAAAAATGCTACTTGGGTTTTTTGTAACAATAATTGCTTGATTTTGTATGATGTATGATGTATGCCCACAGGACAATCAAAGGGTCACACAAAAAAATCTCCTCCTGCTTTCAAAATACTTTCCTTCTATTCTATTTTAGATTATTCTTAATAACTTATTAAAGACTTAAAGGGCATCTGGACTTACAGGGAGGAGGGTGGGGGACAAGGAGATAAGTGCCAGCTGAATGGCATGAGAGCCTTCTGCACAAGACTAATAAACAGCCCAGAGGGAAAACCAGAATGGGAGTCTGCCGCATAACAATGGTGACTGGTGAGAGGTCTGGAAAGAAGAGATTAACTCTGGAGCCTGGGTTACTTTATTGCCTCTGATGACAAAGATTAGATGTTTTAGCCACTTCCTGCTACATACTGTACAAAAAAGACAAAAAGACATATTGTAATTTGCAATTGAAATAAGATGCTTTTTTTTATGCAGCCAGTTAGATCAATTCTGCATGTCCAAAGCTGAGCAACAAACCACATCAGTTAAGTGAAAAATAAACCAATTAACTGAATGAGAACGTATGATTGATTAAATCAATAAACCTGAAATATCAACAAATTACTGATCACTGATTTTTATCACTATTACTAGACAGCAATTGTTTGTACAATACTGAATTAGACTGGAAACATATACTTGGTGTCTCTATGTGCCCCCTGAAAATGGAGATGTATATCTCGTGGTTGACCATTTCATTGAGCAAAAATTTTACTAAATAAACCCTCTTAATAGAAAACAGAGGAGTAAACCCCTTAAAGTAGCCTAGTCCCTGCTGCTGCTGCTTTAAATAGGCTCCATTGTTTCATGTTCATATTGT
Source organism: Macrochelys suwanniensis (assembly GCA_033296515.1). Classification (NCBI taxonomy): domain Eukaryota; kingdom Metazoa; phylum Chordata; order Testudines; family Chelydridae; genus Macrochelys; species Macrochelys suwanniensis. The sequence goes on from CM065780.1 coordinate 49,870,011, forward strand.
TTTTTTATCCTGTTTTATGTTGCTAGCAGCCTAGGGATATGTGTGTGTGGATGGGGCGGGGCGGGGCGGGGGGGCGGGGACGGATGGACACACACCATCTAAGAGATCAGTGTTCTTGGAGTTTAATCACATTCTGAGTTTTTAATTCTTGCTCCAAACAAAGGCTGGGACTGGCAGAATGTTACAGATCAGAGACAGTGACCTGGTCATTTCTTACCATTCAGTCAGTGGCTTGTTATGGTGCAGCACAAGCTGAGGCAGCTTTTCTCTTTCCCTGTTGTTGATTAATTTCCAGAGTGAAAAGAGAAGGAAATGAGTTGTCAGGGCTTGGAGTTCTTCTTTAAAGCATGATATATTTTAAAATGAGTACAAGTTCACCTAGATAGTGTTTGCTGTTCTTCTGCCTCTACTTGCCTTGCTGTCACCCTACAAGCATGGAAATGGAACACTGCACAATTTGCTCTACTTCTGCCCCCCTCCGCCCGATCAGTGTTCAGTATTTTTTGTTGTTGCTTCAGGCTTCTTTTAAAGAAAAAAAATCAACCAAGCACTTTCAACAACTCTCACGCAAAGGATTAACAAAGAAAAGCAATAACAAACCTGTGTGTGTGTGTGTTTGTACAGTGAAGGAACTAATTAAAAACAAAAGAAACAACAATTGGAATAATGGATCAGAACCTCAGCTGGTGTGAACAGATGTAGTTCCACTGATGTCATAGGAACCAGCTGAGGCTCTAGCTCCCTGTGCCTAATACAAAGGGAGAGTTTAGTTTCTGACATGAAAACGGTTTTCAATATCAATCTTCTATAAGGTTATTAAAACAATGAGGAAAAATTGACTTTAAAAGTTATTTTAAACGAGCTGGCTGGTGTCCTTTTGAAAAATACATAATACTGCAAAAGGCAACACTAGCAAGTCCTTTTGACCAACCACTTTAAAGGAGGAGATGGTAAGTGTGTTTGTAAATTCTACGTTTGTCTGTCTAAGTTAGGCATTTGTGCCAGGGTCGTCACTGTGGCGTATCAATATCAGTTTGGGTGCACAGATCAGGTAACTGCACATCTAACTACCGATTTGCATGTGCAGTGCTTGATTAACAGGTACCAATGTGTGTTGTCATGGGCAAAAGTGGTGTGTAAATATTTTGGGCATACCAGTGGCTCCCTCCTTTTGCAAATTTGACCTGTAAAGCCAAATTATCAAAATCGGAATCCTTTGCCACTGTACATGCCTGCATAAAATGCACAGTTGCTGCAAGTCCATGTGCAACCAGCTGAATGTAGAAATTGTTAGGTGGTGACCTATCAATTTATGCTTCATAGAGCCCTGAGAAGAGCAGAAGACTCTGGGCCCTTTGCCATGTAGCTCTGATTTACATGGGAAGCATTTAGATACTAGTGATGGGTTTTCTGTGGCGCCTTAAAATAGAGATTTACTCCCTTTGACTGCAAGTGCATGGGCATTTCTTGCTCATGGACCCTGAGCATCTATTATTGAAAACTTGGCCCTGTATGTCTGCCTGGGCATACCCATCTGAAATTATGTCCTCAGGAGATTGAGTGGGGTGGTTCTTGTGTTGCTGATTTATTAATCTGAATTTGAATGGTTTCCCTTTGACTGACTTAGATGTTAGTCTCTTCTAATTTATGAGATAAAACATATTAATATAACAATAAAGGATAACTTAAAATATTTAGATTACTGGTTTTAGAAAAAAGAAACCAAAAAAACCCTACAACCAAATATTATCCCTTCCCGACATTCCAAAAACATCAACCTCCAGAACATACATGTGCACAGACATGCATAGTACTATGTCAGTGTCAACAGGGTGAGACTGGGGATAGCTGAATTTTAGTTGTATTTTTTTGGCCGCTCTCTCCTTTGTCTTGCTTCTTGTAGTCAGAGAGGCTTAAATCTGTCACCATTGCCAAATCAAGAAACACAGGGTGTGTAATTTAGTTAAGTAGGGGCAAATCCAGAAGTCCTTACTCAAGCAAATCTTTCAAAATGAATAAACTAAGAACCACAGGATTTGGTCACATGTGTATACCTCACGGTCTCAATTACATAAAATACCAATCCTTACATACACTGAAAGTGGATTATATTAACACTGGATTGCCTATGCAATCATTGCAGGGTTATCCGATACTGGATACTAGATACTGATGAATAATTTGGCAGATTTTCCTCTGTTATAAAATATCCTGCACTGTGCTTTGCTGTGGGTGTCTGATTTTCATAATCACTTTAATTACTTCTCAATAACTATACAATATGCCAGTGTTTCTCAAACTGGGGTCCACGAGGGAACTCCGCGGTCCCCGCTGATCAGCTTCTTCCCCTCCCTCCCTCAACTCCTCCCCCTCCCTCCCAGTGCCTCCTGCATACCGGGGCACAGCTTTTTCCCTGGCATGCAGGAGGCGCTGGAAAAGGGGGGGAGGGGGCGGAAAGAGGTGGGGAAGAGGAGGGGCAGGGGTGGGAAGAGGTAGGGCAGGGGTAGGGCCTTGGGGAAAGGAGTGGAGTGGGGGAGGGGCCTGGGACTAAGAGGAGGGCTTGGGGGTCTGCGGCAAAATTTTAAATCAGAATGGGGGTCTTTGAGTTACTAAAGTTTGAGAACCCCTGCAATATGCAAATCTCTGAACTCTGGCTGAGTTGACAGGTCTCGGAGGAATTTGCCTTAGGCTGTTCTGGAGAGCACACCTGTTGCTATACCCCTCCAAGGACTGCAGTATCAGAGCAAGGGCATAGGAGAAACAAATTCTGCCTCCTCCCTATCCGCTTTAGTGGGTCGGTGATGCTAGGAGGGGAGTAGTCCTGTTCTCAGGGGAATTCAGTAGTGTTGTTATATCTCAGAGAGGAAAAAGAGCTAGGAAGTTTTCTTCCTCTTCCCTACCCCCCATTCTCACCTTGCAAGCGGTGAAACATGCTGACCCATTGAGTTTACATCACCAGAACATCAACCTCTTGCTCCGAATTCAGTTCTCAAATAGATTGGACCTTTATTCCTTTATAAGGATTATTCCTATGTCAATGAGCATAAACTCCTGGTGTTATGGCTAACAAAATGTCCTTGAATAACACAATATGGGACATTTAGGGTGAAAGACATTATTATTATAAACCATATTCTAAAAGATTTTGTATTATCTGTCTAAATAGACACTTCACTTTAATGTATGCAACATCAGCCCTTCCCCACTGTTTGAAGTTCAGATCCAATTAGTGAAGGAGCAACCAGAGACATTCATAGACTTTTAAGACTAGAAGGGACCATTTTGATCACTAATCTGACCTCCTGCATAACATAGGCCATAGAATAAGGCTGCCATTTGAGTCTTTGGCCAGAGAAAGGCTTCTCATCCTTAGCCAACATTTTAATAAACCTTGTCTGAAAATGGGACAGAGCTTTTGTATAAACTTTAAGTGAACAGCTTTTTTCACTGGAAAATTAATCTTCCAACTAGCTCTAATCTTAAATAAGCACTTGGGTAGAATGCGGTACGTCACCAAAGATGTGTTAAAAATAATGAAAGGATGGCAGCGTAAAAGCATTTGAAAAGGTAGCATCTTGCCAAGTGTCCTAGAAACTGACCTCCCCTACAGGGTTTTGTCCTATTTTTCAGGAGATCTTTTTAGAAGTATAATAATTAAAGCATGACAATACTGCGGCAGGAAAAGAAAGTAAGAAGGTCATTACCCACCCTACATTTATTTCTTATGCGAATGTTCGATTATTGCAAATATTTAGAAGTTCCTTTTTTTAGATGACGTCTGTAGAATTGCAAATGAAAAGGCTCAGGGTTTGATGAATGACTTGTGCAGAACAACAAAACATGGTAAAACTCACTGTATGAGTTTCTCTTTCTGTAAGAGCCAACATCCTGAACTGCCTCTTAGCAATGCTACCTCTCCACCTTACCAGGGTAGTTGGATAAGAATCCTTACATTGTAAAGGCACATAACACAGAAAACCAAATAATCTCCATGATAGTTCAATACATCACACAAGAGATAGATATACGGTAAGTAATTTCAACCCTAATCTCCCTCATTGGTACAGAGGGATCCTGAAAAATGGGAAAAACTCATTGTGCTTCCACTTATTGAATATCTCACATCCTTCCCCACCTCAGGTCACAGTGGATGTGAGGTTTCTGAGGATCTGCAAGGAAGGAATTCTCAGCTCCTTAGAGGCAAGTCTGCATGAACAATTGATGCTTCTTCTGCTGTGCTGAACCCCCAACTCCATCTTCCCACCCTGGAGGGTAGTCAGAAGAGAATGGAATCGGCCAGGAGTGGAGAGAGCAGGCGAAATCTCAGTAGTTATACAAGTGGAGAGAAAGGGTGAAATGAACCTATGGAGAGTTCTGTACCACAAAGAAATTTTGAATAGGATTCAGAGAGAGTCTGTGGAATTGACAGGATGCAAGTGATATGGTCTTAAGATATATTGTTTTAAAAAAAGTTTGGGCTCACATCAGTTCAACAGATTTGTGCCAAAGTGTGACTGGTTCTTATGTTTTCTGAACCAGTGCATCCATCCCTGGTATGAAGACCAGATAGTCAGTGGCTGTAGAGCAAAGCAAGGAAAAAATAGCCTTCGTTAAAAAATACTTTCCTCTCACCAATCTCTGTGTTAACCTTGCTCAGTGCCCTACACTGGTGTGAAGCTAATACCTCCATAACTTTTTTATTGGAAGACTCCTTAGTGAGCCAACAGCACAAATAGTTTAGTGCAGATGGTGACAGTTCGGAGGAAAGAGTGATGGAAACATTTGTTTTGGGGATATAATGTCTGGACAGATGCACAAACAGAGACCTTTAAAATAAGCTTGAAACAATACCTTATTGCAGTTTCATGTCACTCTTTCATGGCCCACATTTATTTTGCATCAGTCTGGCTACCATTGGATTGCTCTAATAAGTTTAGCTTAAATGACAGACTCTGTCAATTGAGTCCATGACAATCAGTCAATTATGCCTCTGCAGGTCATTCACATCTAGTGTTTTGTGATAGAAGCTTTCCATTTTCATAATAACTGAAAGGTCGGTTTGTCTGATTTCCTTGTGAACATGGTGGCTTCCATGTGAAAGGTTGACTTCCTTGTGAACATGGTGGAAAATGGAAATATACTACCTGACATGAACTGCTCTGCTATTTGAAAAGATGATGAAGTGGATTTTAGCCCAGCAAAGCTTATGCCCAAATAAATTTGTTAGTCTCTAAAGTGCCACAAGGACTCCTTGTTGTTTTTGCTGATACAGACTAACACGGCTACCATTCTGAAACCTACAGTAAATTTTCATAAAAGAGACAAAGATAATACCCTGAAGAGTTTATAACCCTAGACCAAATGTAATATTCTTGACAAGATGGAAGAAGTGGAGGGAGATGAGGATACAGTAGTTTTCATGAGGAAAAGCTGGGTAAGTTAATGGATTTTTTTTTTTAATTTTTTTTGGTTTGCTGGTGTCTGAAAAATTGGTAAAATATTTCAGGTCAAACTACAAATGCAACTTTTCAGCAAATGAAAAAGTAAAAAAAAAAAATTTGTGGTGAATGTTTGACCCCAAATCAAACATTTCAAACAAAAAGCTGTTTTAAATCAAAATGTTTCAATTCAAAAATGTCATAATTAAATGTTGTGGGTTTTTTGTTTCAAAATGACTTTTTAGGGTTTTTCACAGAAAAAAAAATTGATGTCAATATGAATTCATGAAATGTTTGTCACCAAATCTGCATTTTTTTTTTCTGTAAAAGGGGTTTTGGTTGAAACATTTTGCTCAGCTCTGTTAATGAGAGAAGTGAATTTTAAGGAGAGATGACTGGTGCATAGGAAGTGGGAGCCCCTTCCAAATACAAGGGTTAGTATGAAAGAAGGTGTGAGGCTGAGATCTGGAGGATATGAACGGTGCAGTTGGGAGAGGGGAAACTGGAGAGTATAAACAACATGAAGGGGCTGCAGAGCAATTCTAAAATGGTGCAACTATACCAGCCTTTTGTTAACATTTTGTTCTGTAAGTAGAAGTATCTGAGGCTATGTCTACACAACACAGCTTTTAGCAACATGTCTGTTGCTACAGCTGTGCTGCTAAAAGTCGTGCAGTGTAGCCGCTGTTCAGGGCCGGCTCTAGGATTTTTGCCGCCCCAAGCAAAACAATTTTTGGCCGCTCTCCCCCCAGTTTTTTTTCTTGCCCCCCCAGCCCTGCCTCAACTCCGCCCCTTCCCAACCCCTTCCCCAAATCCCCAGCCCCGCCTCCTCCCCCGCATGTGCTGCATTTCCCCCACCCCATTGCTTCCTGTGGCCCCCCCGCAACCCCTTGCCCTAGCTCACCTCCGCTCTGCCTTCTCCCATGAACATGCCACTGCTCCACTTCGCCCCACTCCCTTGCCTGAGAGGGAGGGGGGAGAAGCAAAGCGGCGGTGCCTTCAGGGGAGCAGGCGGAGCGGAGGTGAGCTAGGGCAAGGGGGACGCAGGAAGTAACGGGGGTGGAGGAACAGGAACCGCTCCCCACCCCAACTCACCTCCGCTTTGCCCCCACCGCTCGGCTTCTCCCCCTCCCTCCCAGGCTTGCCGCACGCGAAAGCCTGGGAGGGAGAGGGAGAAGCCGAGCGGTGGCGGTGCAGAGCAGAGGTGAGCTGGGGTGGCGGGGGCACATTTCTAGGGGCGGCATGGCCGGCACCAGAATGCCACCCCTAGAAATGTGCCGCCCCAAGCAGCTGCTTGTTTTACTGGTGCCTAGAGCCGGTCCTGCCGCTGTTTGTTGGCTCTCCTGCTGACAGAGAACTTCCACCCCCAATGATAGGTGTTTGCGTTGTCACCAGGAGAGCGCTCCTGCTGACAACACGCTGTTCACACTGGTGCTTGTTGTGACAAAACTTTTGTCTTTTGGGAGAGGAGAGGTGGGTTTAACACCTCTGAAAGACAAAAGTTTTGTCATTCAATTGCCAGTGTAGACATAGCCTGAGATAAATGGTCTTTGTTACTGGGAGTGATATTGTTCTATGTGAACTCAGGAATTTTATTTCCCTGGTAGCACTGCAGAAATGATCTTCTGCCATCTGCTTGTGGTGCAATTAGGCCTTTGAGTGCTTGCTGGGATAGGAGTGGGAGGGATGGTGAGCATTTTATCTGTCATGTGTTCTGTGCATCTCAAAGTGTGAGTACATCTGTGCTGTGGAATATGAGGGAGATGAGGGCTAAGAGGTTTCTCTGAGGAGAAAGGCAGCCCAGAATGACACGGGCAGTAAAAAAATCTTTTTACATCCTAAAATCCTTGTTGCTTATTCATGGCTGGAATAAGACAGTTGGTGAAGGATAACCAGACTTGCTCAGAGCAGCTCTGTTGCCTAGAGCTGAAAAAAAAGTATAGGAAATCAAAGGACATTTTGTCCCCACTGACACAGTAACCTGTGAATATATCCTCGTTATCTCTAGCCTGAATCTTCCCTGCACATTTATATCTGCCTCTGGAAATCTCCACTGCTTGCATCCGAAGAAGTGGGTATTCACCCACGAAAGCTTATGCTTCAATACCTCTGTTAGTCTATAAGGTGCCACAGGACCCTTTGTCGCTTCTGTGAATATATACACAATGTGCCCAATTCTCTGCTGTAGCTCTGTTGACTTCAGCAGTTTCACCCATTTACACCCACAGAGATTTTGGCACTATGCCTTTTTCAGCAAATGTCATTATTTTGAAGTGTTCTGCATACGTAAAGCTTTTGACAGTTCATGTTCTACAGAAATCACTGTAAATCCTGACAATCTCTCTTGATTCATTGAAGATGTCAGCTAGTTCTGGATCAGTTTATGCAGAAACCAGCACAGTCAAGAAAATGCACAGCACAACATAGGTGTGAAGGTAAATCTGCTGTGGTCTGTTCTTTGCAGTAAGAGCCTGATTATTTTTTCTAGTAGTGACAAAAGTATTGGCCATATTAACAGTGCAGCAGGAGCTGATAATTCCTCTTTCATTCCATAACAATCAAAACCAGAATGATTATTTTTTTCATCAGTATTTCTTTCAGGGCTTCGCACCAGAGCCAGTGTTGGGATCTTTGGGGGGGCCTTTCAAACAATATTTTGCCACCCCCACAACTGTAAAGAATCCCTGTTGGCTGTGGCCACACCAATATACACAGGCCCAGTCTTAAGAGTTTGGGGAGGGTTATTGAGATAATTTTTTGCTGCACAAACACATACACACCCCTTCACTGACACATATTTTGAAATGTATGTGATCCCTAGGTCTCATTCCCTTGGCCTCGCACAAGAGAAGCAGGGCCTACTGGTTTGTGCTGGGGTCCATGAATACTGGTGGTTGCCAGATTTTAGAAAAGTCTTGCAAGGGACAATTGTCCAGTTAAGCGGAAGTTCTGGGGCCAATATGTGGGGAAATGGGGGGCTATATGTGATTCTGGTGACTTTCAGGATTTATATACATGAGCATTTAATTAAATATGTAATTCCCTGAGTGTTTTAGGTAAACATATTTCCCATTTTAAAGATACGGAAACTGATGCAAAAAGCTTAAGGGGAAAATGTTCAAACTTATGTTTACAATGTCATACACCCATGTCTAGATTTAGGCACTTACGCCCAGATCCCCAAAGGTATTTAGCAGCTTAACTCCCATTGATTTCAAATGAGTTAGGCATCTAAATATCTTTTGTGGATCTGAGCATTCGATAAAAGTGGAAATGGACACAAAGGTCAATGGGACTTTTGGGTGCTCTGATTCTATGATTTTTTTTGGTATCTAACTGTAGGCCCCTCCATTTGGCAATATTGGTCTATGTGACCTGACAAAGGCCACAGAGTGAATAGCATGGCAAGGGATTAGTTAGTTCTCTAGACCATGTTGCCTGTCATGCTATTGACTGGCCCCTCCTTGTAGCCCAGGGGTTCCCAAACTTTTCACAGTTGTGTCCCTCCTTACCCCTGTCCACGCCCCCCCTCCCCCGCCCCCAGGAGCTGGGGTCAGGAGCAGGGCTGTGGCTGCCATGCCTCCCGAATGTTCCTCTTTGCCCCCTTAGGGGGGCATGCCCCATGGTTCGGGGACCACTTTTGTAACCAGAGGTCAGGCTGTCTGCTTAGCAAAGGACATTGCTCAGCAGTAGGCAGCTTATGGTGGCTCTATTGTCACCAGTAGCTACCTGGGTGGCACTGCTCCATGCGTTTAGGAACTGAGCTTGGTTCTTCAAGGAACATATGGCTATGGTTTTTATGGACCCTAAAAGCCAGCCTTGGTGACTGTGAGGGGACCGTGAATAAATAACTTGTGACCTTTGGGAAAAATCAGCGACAAGCTTTCAGTCCTAGTTATCAGTTTGCATTTTAAGGTCTCTCCTCATTCTGGGAAGGGATTAACCTTAAAAAAAAAAAGAGAGAGAGAGAAAGCTGAGATTTTTCTTTGTTTCTAGGTCATTCAAAGTAAGACTGAGCTTTGGCTGTTGTGTTCTGTGAGCCCCCAGAGGCCAGCTCTGTCTCCTATGCTATATGCTGAAAGACGTAACTCTTTACTATACAACAATATTAATGAAGTGCCCTCAGAACAATCAGTAAACCTGGACTGCTTTCAGTAATGTGCTAGTACAAAATGTTACTTTATGAGCAAAAGCAATGCAAGTCACTTATAACAAATTCTTGTTCTGGCTCAGTTGCAATTTGCTATGATTGTTACAGTGTTTTTTGTACTGGAGCTATAAAAAGCCTTGATAATCATAAAGTTCTCTTTTATGCGATTGGAAGTCAAATTATAATTATTGACAGGTACCCAAAAGCCTGTCCAAAGGAGCACTTCCAAGAAAGATTTTTGTAGGGGATGGCTTGCGGAAAAACAACATCATCTAGGTTCCAGTAAAACCAGATATGAGTCTATGAAAGAGTCACATTCATTGTAACAGGATTTAAGAAGCATGGTTAAAGTACACATACAGGACATTCTATTACCATGCAACACCCTACAATTAGAGCTTACCTTTATGGATGGTGGTTAGCGTCCTCCCAGTGCTTGGAACACTCCTGTGCACAGAAGTGCACCATCTATCATCCTGACAAAATGTATTCAGGGGCTACATTACTGCTGTGTGATCTGCCCTGAGCAAGGGGTAGTGAGTAGTCATGCTGCCCCAGGAGCAGGCTGGGAAATAAATTGTGACTTGGAGAGTCAAAATCTGCCTGCCCATCTCCCCCACGGTTCTGGGAAAAAGTAAACTGAGGGCTGGTTTATGCTGAAAACTTACATCGGCATAGCTATGTCTCTCAGGGGTGTGAAAAATCAACACTCCCAAGAAATGCAACTATGCCAACCTAACTCCTGGTGTAGACAGTGCGAGGGCAGCAGAAGAATTCATTTTGACTAGCTACCACCTCCCAGGAAGGTGGATAAACTAGAGTGATGAGGGAACCCCTCCCATTGCTGTAGTGAGTGTCTGTATTGAAGTGCTGCAGTGGCACAGCTGCAGCTGTGCTGTTGGAGCCTTTTAGGTGTAGATTTACCCTGTGTCAGGCTTGTATCTCATGCACTGGGTGTAATCTGGGATATTGGGGGTGCAGACAGGGTTCCACCCATTCCCAGCCCTGTCCTACCCACCAGTGTGGTGGGGAACTGGTGGCTCTGAAGAACCTGCTTCCCCTCCTGCGCTGAATCCCATGGGCTAGCCCACTGATGGGAACAAGGAGGTGCTTTTACACTCCCATTACATCCTTGCATGCTCACAATCTAGCCCAAGTGAGAGGGGAAAGGCCTCTGAAGTTGAAGGGAAAGTAAAAATTTCAGCTACATTTTGAAGCTACTCACCTAGTGCTAGATACAAGGCCTTGCCCTGGTCTCTGTTTTGGCAGGGACTTTTGTGTCTGCAAATTATTGTGTATGAAATTTATTTGTGGGCACAAATAGGCAGCTAGCTGTTAAATACATGCAATGAAGTATGGGTACAGGCACAACAGCCAAAGTTCAAAAAAGTGTGTGTGTAGGGTGGAGGTGGAGAGGGGACAAAGCCAGTGATGGAAATCTGGTCCATGAAATAAAATTCTGCCTTCAAAAACAACAAACAACAAAAACAAACCACAACAAAAAAAAGTGCAACTCCCATTGAAGTCAAGGGCAGGTGTGCTAGTGTGTGTGTGTGTGTGTGTGTGTGTGTGTGTGTATATATATATACATATGAGTGTGCATGACCCAGAAACCACTTAATGCCAACTAGCAAAAAGTATAGAGGGGTGCATAGGAGTTACATATAAGTAATAGTTCACCAAGAGGAGGTTAAGGGGTGTTCCAAAGAGGATGGAGCTCGGCTGTTCTCAGTGGTGGCAGATGACAGAACAAGGAGCAATGGTCTCAAGTTGCAGTGCAGAGGGTCTAGGTTGGATATTAGGAAAAACTATTTCACTAGGAGGGTGGTGAAGCACTGGAATGGGTTACCTAGGGAGGTGGTGGAATCTCCATCCTTAGAGGTTTTTAAGGCCTAGCTTGACAAAGCACTGGCTGGGATGATTTAGTTGGGGTTGGTCATGCTTTGAGCAGGGGATTGGACTAGATGACCTCCGGAGGTCTCTTCCAACCCAAATCGTCTATGATTCTATGACATGTAAGGTCTCTAATAAAACCTGTATCACACTGGGCATCATATTAATTGTGAAATGTATGTACAGATATTATGTAAGGAGTTATGTATATACTAAAAATTATGTTCTTAAGGTATGCAACTTGTGGGTTGGTCACCAGGAAAGGTGAAAAGCTTTTTTTGCAGGGAAGAGATGTTTATCCATCCATCTATCTATGTACATATAAACTGAGTAGTGTCAGGGTCACAATGGAATGGACAATCATTTTCAGTCTGAAGCATTCTGACATCTCAGGACAGCAGAAATGTACAGGAAGAAGTGAGCCAGCAGTGAAGCCCCATTTACAAATGAAGACAATGAACTTTTGGGCTATAACTGTAGGTAGAGAGACTCAGGCCTGGTCTACACTAGAAAAATTAGGTCAGTTTAGTTATGTTGGTCGTGGTGTGAAAATTCACATCCCTGAGTGATGTAGTTAAACTGACCTTAATCCCTGTGTAGACAGTGCCAGGTCGACAGAGGATTTCTTCTGTTAGTCTAGCTACCACCTGTTGGGGAGGTTGATTACGTACGCTGACAGGAGACTCCCTCCCGTCAGCGTAGGCGGTGTCTATACTGAAGGGCTACAGTGGTACTGCTGTAGTGTTTTAAGTGGAGACAAGCCCTAAGGTTGTACCTTTCATGGATTAACAAGCTGCAGTGTGGCTTGGTTCATGAAAAGAAGATCACAGCCCAACCTGCCTGAAATACAGTGGAAGGACTTTGGGTGAGGAAAACTTCTTTAGACTCAGAGTTATCTTGTTAGTTAACTTTAGTCTCTAGAAAGTGTGTTATGCTTTTGTTTTATATGTAACCATGTGTTTCCAATATTCTTACTCACTATCACTTGAATTTTGTTCTTTGATGATAAATTTATTCTTGTTTTCACTATAAATATATTGAAGCATTGTGTTCAGCAGAGCTGTGTTCTAAGGTATAGCTAGTGAACTGTGGTGCACTGTACCCTTGGGCGCTGTAGGCCTGGTAATTCTGTGAGTGTTCAGTGGATAAGGGGCTGGACACTACAGGGAATGCACAGACAAGACTTCCTCATGCTAAGGGCAGGTGGTGGCGAGGTGCCTCCTAACCCCAGGAACTCCTGGGAAACATCACAGTGTGTACCTTGTACCTGAGGGCAGAATTTGGCCCATGGTAGTAATGTGTTATCCACTGCCACAGAGTCAAGTAGTCTATACTAAGGTATATTTATCCTTTATATTTCTTCTCTCTGTATAAAGCAATCAAATGGCCTAATCTGGAATAGTGTGTGCAGGACTTGTCACCCCATCTAGAAAAGGCTGTTACAGAATTAGAAGGGGTTCAGAGAAGGGAAACAAGAATGATCAAGGGCCTGGAAAAACTCACATAAAGGGAAACTGAAAAGATTGTAAATGTTAACTTTAGCAAAAAGATGAATACCAAGGTACATAATTAAAGTATATAAAATAATGAATGGGATCATCTTTTCTCCCCGTCCCATAACACAAGAATGAAGGGACACTAAATGAACTTAAAAGATGGTAAATTCAAAACTGAGTAAAGGAAATACTTTTTCACACAATGTGTTGTTAGGCTGTGGAACTCTCTTCCACTGGAATTTGTCGAAGCCAAGAACTTTTGAGATAACAAAAATATCTGGAGTCATCATACTAAATGATAACAAATATCAGGATACTGGACTAGATGGAATGCTGTCTGATCTAGTATGGTTGTTCCTATGTTTCTAGCTAAACTGCCCCTGGAGACACCACTGCACCAGTTGCAGAACTTAAATTGCTGGCATCTACTTAACCCTCCTCTCTTGAGTTGACACTTCCATTCCATCCCACTTGCTATTAAATAACAAGAATGACATCCTGGTCTCACTGAAGTCAATGGGACTTTTGCCATTCACTTCAAGGGATCCAGAATTTCACCACAGGACTCTGACTGGAGCCTTTCTTATCCGTCTCGCACTCCCACATCAAATCCCACCCCTGAAATTCCTGTTTCTCTCCTTTCACCTTTTGATCCACCAATAATTTCATTTTCATTCCCCATAACTCTATAAATTCCATCTTGTCCCCTGTATACAATTCCCCAAGCCCCTTCCGATTCCTGTGCACCCCCCCCCCTTGCTTTCCTCTGAACCACTAATCAAACTTGGCAAAGACTCATATATCATAAACTGAAAAGGTTGCCATTTCATCCAAATGTACTACATGGTTTCATACTTTGACAGTCCCTGCAGCCTAGCTCAGTAAGCTCACACCCAGGAACTACTATGTTCTGATCCTCACTCTGCCACCAATTTGCTACATGTTAAATCATAGCTCTATGGCTCAGTCTGACAGTGGTAAATTTCCACAGGTTCTGGATGACATTATGGAGAATATATCCACATGTTCATTGTCTCTGAGGCTTGTAAGTTCCTGCAATGCAAGAATGACCCAAACTAAACAGAATCTTTTGTTTATTCAAGTAATATATTATGCAGTGGTTACAAGATGAGCTGCTGCTAATAGACATTTAAGCTTCAGCCATATTTTTCCTTAAGTTTCCTGACGATTTGTGCCAAGTAGCATGAATTATGAAGTGAGATAGATTTGTGTAGCATTGATAGTTTACCAGTAATCCATCATAAGTGTCACCATTTAGCAGAATGTATCTAAAAATTTCAATAAGGTTGCTCACTTACAAATATATCATTAGTTTGATAAAATTTCCAAGCAGTTGTTTGGTATGTTCAAAGGAATAATGGGCTGATCTTTTCTGAGAATGTTCCATTACTGGCATTGTACATTTCTGAATTGTATTTAATGCTTAGAGTTCCCCGCCTCTCCCCCACTCTGTGTTGGGCTGCAATTCCTGAAGAGGAAAGCAGACAGTATTGTGCATGAAGGATAATGTTCTCAAGGCTTTATCTTGACCTGCATGTTCATGGTGACCCAAATGATGCAAAACTTAACTAATTAATTTACCTTTGACAAAATGACCATTGGGGTCAATGAAATATACCAGTGTAAATATTGTGATCACCTCATAGGGATTGCCTATGGTTTAACGTGGCTTCATTTTTCTCTGAAGTGTCAAAGGGTTGCAAATGATTTGTTCTCAATAGGTCAAAGTACGAGATACATTTGGACTTAAAAAAAATGTAAACAACTGCTTGGGAATCTAGGAGGAAGAAGCCATTACTGATATTCTTCTAACATTCTCTCTGTATTTGGGGAAGTGGAAGGGGACTAATTTCCAAAAGGACTATGAGGATGAAAACTAGGGATGGGAAAAGTCAATTTCGTAAAAACAAATGACCCAAATTTGAAACTTCTGAGGCTTGTAAATGTTCACAAATGTCTCTCTCACCACTTTCATACCTCTCTCTATTTTCTCCCCCCCACCCCCAGGGTTGCACATGGATGTAGTGCACTTTGTGGGGAGGCAGAGGAAGATTTTTCACTTGATAATGTTTGCTAGAACCCGGAAGTGTTGGGAATTCTGAGCTGGGACTTCCAGACCAATTTCCCGCCCCAAATATTTGGATAAACATCTGGATTTTGATTGTAGACTGACTCCCTTCAACCCTGACATTGCTCAG
This sequence comes from Macrochelys suwanniensis, assembly GCA_033296515.1. Taxonomy (NCBI): domain Eukaryota; kingdom Metazoa; phylum Chordata; order Testudines; family Chelydridae; genus Macrochelys; species Macrochelys suwanniensis. Next base: position 49,885,207 of record CM065780.1, read on the forward strand.
TTTTCAGGTCACATGGTTTTGCAAAACAAGTTTGGGTTACCAGCACTACTATCCACTGAGGTTTACCTGGAATTTCATATTCATCTGAAATGCCAAATGAATGCCAAGAAAAATTGGCACTCTTCATCATCCCATCCATCTTCATAAGCCTCCTCCCCACAATGAACTTGGGCTAACTCTGCACACCAGCTATTGGATTTTCTGGGGCACTGAGGCGTCTTCTTAAACACATCAGCCTCAGGAATCTTCAGAGTGCTGGCTGGCCCTCTCCCCTGACTCTGCTCTTCAAGAGGAAGTAGGCTATTTTCCAACCCCCATCCTGCCTCTGTTGAGATGACAGCAGGATAGATGTACTCCTTGCATATCACCGGTATCTTCTGGGGGTTGTGAGCAGTAAATGTATTGCTGCTTCTCCTCATACTGCACACACCTGCTGCTCTTGGATCTGCCTTTTTAATCTAGGGCTGAGAGATACTCCAGAATATACTGAGCCTGAGGAAATCTCCATTGTGGGGCATTGTTTGGCCTAAGAGTTAAAGGGACACTCTAGTAACAAGGGGTGTAATCCCCTTTCTAATAAAGGGAACCATCCACTCCCTAAATAGTTGTAAGGGGGAGTGGATCAGCTGACTGCCTTCTGACGATGACAGCTGGTGAGGAGTTTTCCATCCTATCCCTCCAAGACGATAGCACTATCTTAGATGGAGGTACCTGGGTTTGTTGGGGAGATGGTGTATTATCTGGGGATGAGCTGAAGGGTCTTTGAGAAAACTGAAGTACACTTCAAGATTAGCATGATCCTCTGGGTGTCTACACTGCAATGTAAGCCCCGGGTTCAAACGCAGGCTCAAATCTAACCCCACTTCCCTCTACGCACAAATCATGCTAACCCAGGGCTCGAACTCAGGATTTCATAACCCCCGGGCATGGAGAGTCTGAGTCAAACTGAGACCCAGGTCAAGCGCTATTGGTTTGCAGTGCAGATGCAGTCCTGCTGGACTCATGCTCTGGGAGTCCACCAAAAGTATTCCACAATCTCAAGGGCCGACTTTCTTTGTCCTCTGGACAGTCACGTTTCCCCATGCTGCACTATGGACAAAGGTAGATGTACATGTAAAGTAGTTACATTTTGGGAGGGTGCTAGGATAAGGGTGGTTGGACTTAGGCCCACATAATGCTGCATAAATACTGAAGCCCCATGTTGAGACCTAGGGTTCAACAATTCCTAACCTGGGGTTACGAATTAATGTAGAAGCTCAAACCCTAGGTTAACAAACCCAGGGTCTGCTAGCTTGAGTTCTCCTAACTCTGGTCTTATTCACTTACCCTGTGAATTGTTCTTTCCCACTGAAACCTAAAAACCAGGCAAATTAACACAGCTCTACCTTAAACCTTTTTAAGATCACCCATCCCACTTTTAAAATTTCAAATATCTTCCATCATATCTTCTCTGATCACTTGTTAGTAAATGTCTGATTATACTTGTATATATGCATTTCTTTTGCACAGGGCAGTCAGGTAATTTTCTATAGCAGCTGGCTATTTCATGTTCCCTGTGTGCGGGCCTTAATAATTAGTAAATGATATGAGTCTGCAAAGTAGGAGGGATTGAAAAATGGAGAAAATAAGTGTATGCCAGGATAATGTGCTTCCATGCCAGCTACCTCACATTAACAGCTGCTTAACTCCCTTCTCCACCCGTTCCCCTTTCCTCTGGGATCTGTACATTGCAGCTCAGAAACCCTCCTGCTCTCTGACCAGGAGGTTAGTGACCTGACCCTGATGTAACCAGGACACATAAACAACATTAAATATTAGCAGGTTGATAAGAGCCCCGAGGGTTGGCCTCTGGAAAAATGTTATGAGCCCATAACTGGGTTCTTATTAAGTAAAGACTGGCAATAGATTAACGATTTCAGCAGCTGGGGAATATTGTGGAATATGTTTTTCCTGCCCACCCTACAAGACCAGAGGTTCCTATTATTCTATGGCACAAGAGGAAAGAAGCTCAGTGTGAGGAATTGGATGTTTTGGACGATAGTGTTGGTAACATGGAGGAGCAAAGGGAATTGCAGTTTGATCTGTCACTAGGCGGATCTTGATCAACCAAGTTACCTACCTCTCTTTATCCCCCACTGCAGAAAGTGGGAGGAGGTGCATAGTAACTGTGAATGCTACTGCAGGCTAAGATGGAGAATGCCTTTTCTTTTCCTCTTCCTCTGGATTTTTGTAGTGTTGCCAACTCACAATTTCATTGTGAATCTCAAGCTCTTGGTGTGTTTCTTGCAGCCCCAGTTCCTGGAGTCATGTAATTACTTGAGACTCTCAGCTTTCAGTAAAAAGTGTGGGTTTTTGTTTTGTTTTTATTTTTTGCTCTCATAGCTGCAGAGGAATACAAATTAAAATGTGAATCATAAAGTTATTAAAAATCAGAGGTAAATGAAAAGAATCCATTTTTTAAAAGAATCTCATGATATTTAAGCCTAACTTGTGATTGGGTGGGGGTGGGGGGGGGGGGTGCTTGATTCATGGTGGTGCTTGTAGTTGGCCATAGTGTGTGTGCTGGATGGGGATCAGCCTCTTTGGCCTTACCTATTCTAGGGAATACCTTTACCAGGATGGTGAAAATACCAGAAGCTGCTGGAGCCTTGGTTGCACTACAGCTATCAACAGTGCTAATGTAACCCACACTAGGAGAATGCATCCTTCTAGTGGTTGATCTGCCAGAGGTTAATAAAGCAGCTGCCAGAATGTCTAGCTCCCTAACTCTCATTTAATTCAATGGGATTGAGATCATAGAATCATAGAATCTCAGGGTTGGAAGGGACCTCAGGAGGTCACCTAGTCCAATCCCCTGCTCAAAGCAGGACCAACCCCAACTAAATCATCCCTAAAGATGCCTAAATACATTTGAGGATATGGACCTCAATCCTTTAGATTAAGTAGTAGAGGCTCATGATTGTTTAGTTTGAAAGACCCGCTGCAGGACTAGTAACCTAACACCGTTGTGAATAAACGTGAGGTAGCACCAGTGGTTTTTTTTAGAGTAAAGTTTCCTGATGAAGACTTGGCCAATGTGAACTCACAATGAGACTCAGTTTACAGTAAAGTAGAATGGAAGTCCTAAATCACTTCAGTGCATGAAATGCACGAGCTGCAATTCCAGTTATAGCGAACTTTCTTTCTGTGAAGAAAAATGACTACATTGAGTTGTTGATTTGCTGTTACTTCCTGTTTCAAAGAATTTCTTCCAAAGCAAAAGAAAATTGCTTATCTCCTTTTTAATGCTGTTCATTGAAAATACCCATTCAAAAAAGAAAAAAGCCCCAGGAAATGATTGACATCTCAATTTATCACTTAGAATAAATTGTTAGTCATCTTTTGATAATTTGTCATGAACAAGAGTGACACTCACTTTGGAATGCAGTCAGTGAATTTTATCAGAGAGTTATCACCAAGGGCAAATGCTACTGGTAAAAGATCACAGGTAAAATCCAATGATATGTAAAAAAGAATAGAAGACAAAATCCCCAGGAGACAGAACATAAGGTCACTCCTCTGTGTAGATTCCAGTGGCACTAGCTCAGTTTCTGCATAGAACCATAACTTTTCTGAGAGCATTGCTTCTGGTTTGGGGGTGCATGTGTGTGGGCACTTGCACCAATTAAGAGCCAGCAATGGACTAATACAGTTAGAAGTTTGATGTATGATAGTATTACACTTAAAGAATTGTATAGATAAGATCCCGTTCCGCAACCCTTATCCATGCGGAGTAGTACACATGTGAGCACTCCCACTGAGTCACTCATGTGAATAATGGTTTGGATATTACCCTGATGAGGGCCATATAAGGACCTAGAAAGGTTGCAGAATGAGGCCAACACTGAGGAAATGCTATACATCTAACCACACACTGCTAAATTTTCAAGCATAGGCATATAAGTTAGGGTGCCAGTCAGCATCTGGGTATATAAATATTCTTCCAGACCTTTGTGAGGAAGTTATAACCACTCAGACTTCCTTGCACCCATTACTGACATTAATTTACTTCACTCTGCACCTCACCCCTAAATTTGGCCTGTAGTTTCTGTTAGGTCGCATCTTAATAGAGAAGGAGGAAGCATCACCATGGAGCAGTTTTATGTGAAGTGAAAAGAAGGATGGAGTGGAGACTGCGAGAATAACCTGCAGTTCTCTGGCCTCTATTCTGCTTCATTATATAGGGACAACAAATGGCTTTGTGAAGCCATAGGAAAAGGTTTTCGATGTCTTAAATCTAATCCAGGAAGCTCAAGTCTGAAATCTGTTTCAGCATTCTAGCTGGGAATAATGCCCTGGCAAATATAGTCTCTGGTCTGCCCAGATTTATGCCCATCTATCTGGAGAACACAAGATGATCAGCTCCTTAGAGTAGGGTATAACTGCCAGCTCAAGAGGTGTGTTTATGAGCAGCCAGCATACTGAATGTGACATCTCTTCTGCAACAAGCCCTCTGGGTATCACACTAGTGACACAAGCTTTTGTTGACTTTTGCCTATGCCACAGTGGGAAGGATGTTCACAGGCATTTCTAGTTGCCAGTAATGCTAGTTTTGCAGTGAGTGCTTTGGGCACTTCAAAGAACCCTTAGGCTTATAGTGCCAAAATGTATTCCATAGAAAAATACTGCCTACAAAACCTGTTGTGTTCAAGCAATGGGGTTCACGTAATGGGGACAAAATAAATCACAAAAGGAGAGAGGCAGCTGATAAGTGCACAAGGCTTGGCCAACCAGGTATTTGGATAACCTTGAATAATCATTTGTTCCTTTTCATGTGGAGTAGAAGGGAAAGGAAATATTCTGGATCAGTTTTGCCTTTGCCAGGAGAGAACAAAAAACAAACAAACTCTGAGGCACAATGGAGGATAAAAGTAGAGTAAGCCTATGTGTAGAGCTGGGCAAACAATATTGAGGTTTTAGATTTTTGGATGGAAAAAAAATGGACCTGTTTCATGAAAACTCTTGCAAAAAAACCCACAACCCTCTTTTTTTACCAGTTCTGTCCATGAAAATGAGTGTGCTAGCAATGGAAATGCAACTGTTATGGGACAAATCTTCAAGTGTTAGTACAGTGCAATAAAGCTTAAATCACAACTATGTAAGTTCCCGAGGTAGATTTGGCCCAATAAGGTCATCAGACAGTCTCTATTAGCCTTATCCATGGAGATCACTGTTGTCTCAGCTGTTACTGTTATGCTGGAAGTGTTAGTCACAGACCTGGTTAAAGCTGATGGGAGTACTAACCTGCAGGGCTTGTCTACACTTGAAAGTTAATTCAGATTAATGTAGGGAGTGATATCTATACACACATACACAGCTGTTCCTGAATGACTCCACACTTATTCTGGCATAAGTGTTCACAGTTGAAGTTATTCTGGGAACAACTGTTCCTGAATAGTTCCATGTATAGACAAGCCCTAATTTTCTTCAAAAATTGTGTTTTTGTTTGAGGTAGAAAACTATAGGTTATATTTTCGACTCAACTTCTATTTTTCCAGACACAATTTGCTGCCACAAAAAAATCAATGGCAGTTGATGGGTGCTAATCACTGTTGAAGACCAGACCACTCAGGCTATGTCTACACTACAATGCCACAGCAGCATAGCTGCAGCTCCACTGTTGTAGTGCTTCAGTGTAGACTCACTGCAGTGACGGAAAGGGTTCTCCCATCACTGTAGTTAATCCACCTTCCAGAGATGCAGAAGCTTGGTCAGTGCAAGAATTCTTCCATTGATTTAGCACTGCATATACTGGGGATTAGGTCAGCGTAATTACATTACTCAGGGGTGTGGATTTTTCACACCCCTGATGGAAGTAGCTGGGTCGACTTACCTTTTTAATGGCTTTTAGTTAGCCACCTAAGTAAGGATGTAGGATCCTAGCATTTTAGGCACCCATTTTTAAAAAAAATCTTGGTCTCAGTGTTTGGAGGGTTTTGTATAGCTTACTATTATGTTTCCACTCAGCAAATTTAAAAAAAGAAAAAGAAAAAAGAAAAAGGGATGAATTTCCAGCCTGAAGAAACAGCTGCATTTCTTCTTTATTATAGCAGAGCTAAGCAAAATACCAGAAGGTACCAGGTAATTTAATAAGGCAATTACATGTAAGACTCAAGCTAATTCTACCATAGATATATGAATGATGCTATTGTATTATACTGCTGCTTTGCTAAGAAAGGATCCTTTAAAAGACCATGGAATGTAATGAAACCATCTTAAAACACAAAGATTATTATGATTTGATTTACAGAATTTAATATATTTTTCCAGACAAAAATTGGCTAATTCTTAAAAGCAAATAAGCAAAATTCATCCTTTTTGGAATGAGCATCCTCCTCGCCTTCTAGGAGGGGTTTTACTTAGTTCATTGAGCCATAAACGTTACATTATCACTCTAATTTGTGGCAATTTGGACAGATTCCATAGATTATTTTTTTTTGGTAGTTCTTTTAAGAAGAGAGGAAGTAAAAGAGGTGAGTTCTATATTTAACTCCAGCACTTATCTTCACGGTGGATGTTAGTGAATAGATAATTCACAGATACAGTCTGTAAAACATGAGAACCCTCAACTTAGTTTTTTTGCAATTGGAATTTTTTTTTAAAAAGCATAAAGAAAATCTAAAAGGACTAACCTGGTTTAGTCAGAGGAAAAACGACAGACATAGAAACATTAAAATCTGTCAGGCCGGACATTGTGCTGTTGGTGTCACTCCTAAACCTCTTATTAACACCCATGTTCCTTACTTACAGTGGATTAAAGGCAGCAAATGTTTGTGAATGCCAAGGTTGGTAATAACAGATGCAATCTTTACAGATAAACAAGTTTTCGAGAGAGCCTCATGAGTGATCTGATTCACTTTCAGGGCATTGTAACATGGTCTCCAAGAAGGATCTCCAGCTGCTACATCACAGAGTAACTATTGCAGCTTAGTCACATTTCCACAGATTGAACATTTTATATAATATAGATAAAGGGCAAGGAGACTGACTTTGATTTCACACCAGTGTGATTGGATTGATTTTCAATGGACGTACTCCTGATTTACACAGGTGTCAGTGAGAAGAGACTCAAGCTTGATACTTCTGTTCAATCATACTCAGATAAACTCTTATATGCCTATGACTTCAAGACAACTTTTGAAAATGCATCACCAACTTTATACCACCTCTCTTTGTGTATCTGTATAGTATCTTTACTAAAATAACAGACTTTGATTCTTCAGTATGGAAAAAACAGACATTGGTAGCACAGGCCTCATTGTTTCAAGGTGTGGGACAGAAAATTGCCTTGTTGTTTTGCTTGCTGTCTGCTAGCGAATACAGTAGCAACCTCACCTGCTTTCTCTGACTAAGATCTAACTTTAGCACCTTAGCCCAAAGAAAATAAATACCAATCTATTGGAAAAATAAGTTGTATTCCACTGGAAACTCATTGTGGAAACTTTTGAATACGAAAACAGTAACATGTACCACATGCAGTATATGCCTAAGGTTTACAAGAGATATAAAAGAACAAAAGAAACCATCAACTAAGACTATCAGCTAAAAGACTGTTTGCGATTGGCATTCCAGTTTATCATGTCTGTATTTAACAGGATGAGTTGACATATTATAAAGATGAAGTGTGAAATGATTTATGTGCTACCAAGTGTATAGTCTAAAAATCATAAACACAGTATTGTCAACTCCAAATATTCAAAAATCATGAGGTAAGCCCCTGAAAATCATGAGATATTTTAAAAAGAATACATTCTGTGGGCACACTGCTAGGAATGCTAAGCTTCAGCTAACACAGGGGTGTAACCAGGGCCGGCGCGCCCACTACGCGACCCTAGGCGGTCGCCTAGGGCGCCAGATTTGGGGGGCGGAGACTCCTGGCGGTGATTGAAAACGCCGCTGAGAGCGCAGCTTCCCCTGAGCTGCTGCCCCTGCCCCAGGTGAGCTGCCGTGGGTGGGGGGCTGGCCGCCATGGGGGGCGCTGGTGGGGGACCGCGGCCCGCGGGGGGGCGCAGGAAGCCGAAGCCGAGCCCAGCCCAGCCCAGCCCAGCGCCGCTGGGGGGGCGGGGAGCCGAGCACAGCACCCCCTCCGCGGCCGCGGGGGGCGGGGAGCCGAGCACAGCACCCCCTCCGCGGCCGCGGGGGGCGGGGAGCCGAGCACAGTGCCCCTGCCGCAGCCACGGGGGGCCGAGTACAGCGCCACGGGGGGCGGGGAGCCCAGCACAGCACCCCGGCCGCGGGGGGCCGAGCACAGCACCCCTGCCGCAGTCGCAGGGGGTGGGGAGCCCAGCCAAGCGCGCTGCGGGGGAGGGGGCGTCGAGCACAGCGCCCCCGCTGCGGGCCGTGGGGGGGCGGGGGGGAGCCGAACCCAGGCCAGGAGGCCCGGGGGGGAGGGGTGGGGAGCCCAGCCCCCACCCGCTGAGGCCCCGGGAGGGTGGGCAGACTGCCGCTGGCAGGGGGGTGGTTTGCTGCTGGGGAGGGGGTGCAGGGCCGGTGCAAGGAAGTTTCGCCTAGGGCGCGAAACTTCCTTGCACCGGCCCTGGGTGTAACTAGTTGCTTTATTAAAGTGCTAGTTTAGTTTTATAAGAAAGGTGTCCAGGCATATTATTGCCCAGCAAATTGTACATGAAACAGCCATGCTGCCACTCACAGAGAGGCTGTAGGTGTAGGCAAAGCAGCACACATTTCTAATATGACACGAGAGAGATTATAGCTCTCTAGCTGGAACTGGGACCCTTGTTGCAAATCTAGCTTTCTACTTGCTGTTAAACCCTATTGTCCTGTCCCTTTGGACTAGGACACTTTCAGGTTGAACGAGGTTCAGATTTTAGATGTTTGTTTAAAAAAAAAGAAACAAACCAATTTTTGGCAAAACCTAAGATGAAGGGAAATGTTTTCCTTTTAATTCCATACAAAACACTAAGTTAAACATTGGGAGTTCAAAGTGAAACATCCAAACTTCAGGAAATGCCAAAGTAAAGGTAATCCTCACAAACTGAACTCTTTTGCGTTGTGTATACAAGTTACAATGCAGTCCATTAACATGTTTGGATGCTATTATTTCTGTGCCCTTTCCCCCACCAGCCTGATCAAGTGTGCAGCCCCCGTGGTGTACAGTGAATGACGAAGGAGGAGCAATGTTTATTTCTAAGCGACTTACTAAACCAGAAATGAAGAGACAAACTACAACATGTAGCACTGCTTTGCCTAGCAAAAGATTTTTTTCTTTCATAAAATTAAAGGCTAAGTTTTAAAATTAAAGTATTACATTCAGTTATTCGTAAATATATTCTGTATTAATAACTGTACCCTTACTGTGCACTGAATGAGGCAGAAAGCTTGCAGAAGTCATATTTGACCACATAGTTAAAGAGTGTATTTGCTCTTCTGCTACATATTTTTAATTTACACAATGTAAGGATCAATCACTTACGGCCTTCTGGAAGATATGCCTTTGAAAAACACAATACTGCACAAAGAGACTTTTTAAAAATAGGCAATTCTTGTTAGGTGAGAGAATCACTATCTGTATTCCCATGAGGACCAGTAATGAGTAGCATGGCCTTGGGAACATCAGCCTCACAAGTAGGGTGACCAGACAGCAAGTGTGAAAAATCGGGACAGGGCGTGGGGGGTAATTGGAGCCTATATAAGAAAAAGACCCAAAAATCGGGACTATCCCTATAAAATGGGGACATCTGGTCACCCTACTCACAAGAAACTCAGATCTTCTCTCTGCTACCAGAGATGCATGCTAAACACGACAACTTGTAGGGAGATCTGACCTATTTAAATAGTAATTTTGAGAAACTGGCCTCAGAAATGCATAGTCTTGTGAATGAGGAGACTGAACAGAAGACATGCACACTATACACGTAATCACACACTGCAAGCCCACAGGGAAATAATATCAGACATGGAAATATATCTACTGGAAAGTCTAAGAGAACACGCATCTGAATTATTGGGCTGAATTTCAAGAGATCCAAATTTGAGTTTAGAGAAATACCTTAGTCTAGCTGAGGTTACTGGAACAAGGGGAAAAGACGGTCACTTTCTTTGAACAGATCTCATCATTATTAGATTGAGGAGGGCCCTATGGAGTTCACTCCTAGAAATGTGATTGCAAGAATCTCTAGGATAAAGACTGGATTTGACCAACAGCAGGCTAAAAACAAAAGTTCTATTTACCTCAGATTTAGGACAGTATTCAGGCAAGTAACATACTCTTGTTCTTCTGAACTAGGCCTTCAAAAGTCTGACCGAGATGCCAGTTTGCTTTTCCAGTAATTACATGTGTTGCCTGAAGATAAAGCAGATTAGTGGGACCTGTAGTGATTTTATTGTTATTGTTCCGTGGCATTTTTCCCCAGTTAATGTGGACTATAAATAGTTTTTGTTAGGCATGAAAGAAGAAGGCAAAAATACCTCATAAGCAGGAAGTATTACCCAATATATCATGGGGCTGGAGGGTGTGTGTGAATTATTTTCTGATCTCAACTTGTGATTGTTTTATGCATGAAGCTTGCTTGCACTTACTCCTGCAGCTGAAGCACATTCAAGCCAGTCACAAAATTAGCTTCTGATCAAACACTAATTGACTCAAGCAGTTTAACAGGAAAAACCACTGAGCCTGAAACTTCTGAGACTGTGTCCTGGAACAGAACATGTGGGTAGGTCCTTGCAACCTACTGAACAAAGAAAGGTGTTGTAAATTCCTCTGCAATGTGCTTTGATTTATTTATTAATTTATTTTGCAGTTTGTTGCAATGTTTTTTTCTCTAGCTATTGCTTTTAGCAACAATCACAAACAGACACTATAGGAGAGAGTCTGTTATTTGCCATTGGTAATCTCTGCAAATAATATTTATTAGGCCAGCATTTCTGTGCTCCCCCACTCCCCTGCACCTCCCATTTACATATCATGCTTTTGGTTTGGTTTTTAATATATATCTGAGTCAATGTTGTTTGTGAAAGGCTTACTAGGCCTTGCCAGCAGTTCTCACACAATGCTCTGCCAGTGCTTCTCGAACCTGAGCAATAGTACTTGTAAAGTATTTATCCTGATAGTACAAAGTACCATAATGTCACATCACAATGAATAGTAAACACAACACACAGGAGACATTGGCCAGCAATCTTCCTCCATGTTTCATGGTCTTCACACAAGCTTGAGAAGTGGGCCATATTACATCCCATCCAATCAGTTACATCATCAAACCACACTCAGCACAGGTTTTCCCTGCCCCTGGCATCAGTGCCTGCAAAAACTTGCTTTGGCAATCTTCCTTAGATTTGTATACTGTCCGTCATCATATCTGACCTAGCATGTCCCCTTGCAGGTGGGCATGGTGTTGCAAATGAGCCCTTCGCTGATTTTTTTCCCCACTCCCAGGGTATCGGCAAGTCCAAAGAGACTGTTAGATGCTTAAGAGCACCTCCTTGTGGAGGGTCTCTTTTATTAACACAAAAGCCAACACAGAACATAAACAAAACTTTTACCCAAAATCTCAGTTGGGTGACTAGGTTGTTCTTAGTCCATCTATCCCCCACCTGATTCCAGTGCTCATTTCTACCCAGGCTCTTCCCCCAGGGTTTTTTTCAGTTCCAGCCTCTGCTCCTCTTGCCCCTACTGGAGTAAAGTCCTTCTCTGGAGTCAGGAGTTCAGGGAGATCTGTCTACTGCGACTGTTCTCCAGGGACAGCAGGTGATCCCTACCAGGCTGGGCTTCTGTCCAGTGTCTATGAGACCCCTGGCTCAGACCAGGCCCCCTTGGATGCCTGCTGACTGCAGCCCTCCATCTAGGAGGCTCCCCTTTCTAGGGGCACTGCTTAAGGCACTCCACTCTGGTGGGTTCCTAAGAGACCTCACCCTCTAGGCCAGGGGAGGGCAAACTACGACTCACGGGCTTTCAATCTGGCCCGTGAGATTGCCAGCCCTGTGGCGCAGTGGGGCTAAGGCAGGATCCCTGCCTTCCCTGGTCCTGCGCCGCTCCCAGAAGTGGCCGGCACCACGACCCTGCGGCCCCTGGGGGATGAGGAGGCAGAGATCTCCGCATGCTGCCCTCACCTGCAGGCATCACCCCCCACAGCTCCCATTGGCCGGGAACAGGGAACTGCGGCCAATGGGAGCTTTGGGGGTGGTACCTACAGGTGAGGGCAGCGCGCAGCAGAGCCACCTGCCTCATCCCACCCCAAGGAGCCATTGCTGGACATGCTGGCCGCTTCTGGGAGCAGCACGGGGCCAGGGCAGGACACAGTGCTGCCACCCTGGAGCTGCTCGAGGTAAGTGGCCCCTCGCCAGAGCCCGCACCTCTCCTGCACCCCACATCCCTGCCCTGAGTCCCAAATCCCCTACCCTGAACCTGGTGCCACACCTCATACCCCTCCTGCACCCCAGTCCCCTGACCTGAGCCCCCTCCTGCACACGGCACCCGCTCCCACACCCCCTCCTGCACCCCAACCCCCTGCCCCAGCCCTACATTCATAGCCCTACATACAATTTCTCCACCCATATGTGGCCCTCGGGCCAATAAGTTTGCCCACCCCTGCTCTAGGCTCCCTGCTCAGCCCTCTAGCTCAAGCCTTTCCTGGGAAAATCTCTCCACAGAAGATATAGGTATCTTCTGCTTTTGGAGTGTTCCCATCTAACTGAGCTTGGAAAACATTTATTAGGTCTAGGTGCTTGTGACGGGGCAGGCTGGCCCCGCACTGGTATTGAGAGGATTAACCCTTCCCTGCTGGTAGAGGAAGTCCCGCCCCTGAGGCTCTGCTGGGCATGCTCCAACCGGGAGCCAAGTATAAAAGCCTGCAGAGCTGCTCAGTCAGGGCTGGCGGCCGAGGGAGGAGGAAGCCCAGCAGAAGCTCCAGCCCAGGAGCAGCAGTACCTCGTTCAGGAGGGAACTGAGAGACCGGGAAGTAGGACCAGAGACTGGCAGCTGTCAGAACCCCAGGGAGCATTGGGGGCTGAAGAATCTGAAGACCCTGAGGACCCAGGGACTGCTACATCCGGAGAAGGGGTAGGAAGTGACCCAGGGAAGGGAAGGGAGTGGTATCTCCCACCACTCTAAGGGCAGCGTGTTGCGGTAGGATTCCCCGCTGACCCGGGGAGGACCACGCTGTTAAAGACAGGGCCCTGGGTCGGAGCCCGGTGGAGGCGGGTGGGCCCCGGGCTCCCCTACCGGGGGTCTCTGAACCCCAGTCTCCATCAGTGTGGAGACGTACTTCACCCACCCCCTTCGTAACTCGAAGGAGATAGATGGACTCCGGCCGCTAGGCCCCGTGATCCCCCGGGGAGGGGATTTAGAAGGACTTTGACCATTGGGCCAGACGGCCCTGACTACCGGGGAGGTAGTCGAACTGCCATAAGCGCAGGGAGGCGGGGTTAACCTCGTCCCCCCCTGGAAACAAAGGGGTGACAAGGTGCAAAGCCCGCCACAAGTGGTGGAGAATGCGGGCATTGATCAGGGCCTGCTAGAAGGACCCGCATGTACAAGATGGAGGCTGACAAGCTCCTAAAATGGCTACTGGAGAATCAGCAACAACAGGCTGCACAACAGCAACAACAGCAGACGCAGCTGTTGCAGCAACTGGCGGCACAGCAGCAACTGCAGGCTGCACAGCAACAAGAAGCCCAGCAACAGCTAGTGCGGGAGTTAGCTGCCCAGCAGCAAGTAAGCCAAGATCGGCTCTTCCAACAGGTAGCGACCCTGTTGAAGACAGCCGTCACTCCTTCCCCCAACCCCACCGGAGGAGGGCCCGGGGAGGGCTGCGGGGGACTACCGATACGGCTGACAAAGATGGGGCCCGGGGATGACCCCGAAGCCTTCCTAGTAACTTTTGAACGAGTAGCTACGGCCACTCAGTGGCCCCTCGAGCATTGGGCCACTATCCTCGCTCCGTATCTAACGGGACCCGCGCAGGCTGCTTACCGCAATCTTGACCCCCAGGAGGCACTGCAATATGAGAAGGTTAAGGCCGCCATCCTAGATCAGACAGGCATCAGTCCGGAGACATACCGACAGAGGCTGCGTCGGGAGAAATATTCGCCAGGAGCCAGGCCGCGGGCAGTGGCCCAGAAGGTCCGCGACCTCTGCTGGAGGTGGCTAGAGCCGGAGCGCCGTACTAGTTGCCAGGTGGCCGAGGCGGTGGCGCTGGAACAGTTCCTCCGGATCCTGCCTACCGGGGGGAAGTAGTGGGTGCAACGACATCGGCCGAAAACTCTCGCAGAGGCCACGTCCCTCGTCGAGGACTTCATGGCGGGGGAACCGGAAGAGCGACTGGGTCTTAAGACAAGGACTTCAGGAAGGGGGGACCGACCCCCAGAAGGAGTGGTGCATAAAACCAGCGGGGGAGGTCCCCATTTGCCCTCCCGACAGGCGGGGTCTCCGTCAAACCCCAAGACCCGGGGCCCCCTGGGGGCGCACCTGCCCCGGGACCAAGAGGGACCGGCTGGGGACCCAAGCCCACTGCAAGGCACCTTATCTACGGAGGGGAATCACGATAGATGCTACCAATGTGGACAAAGGGGGCACTTCAGGAGAGAGTGCCCCTACATGGACTGTAATTATGGAGAGGTCCTGACGGCGGACCGACGAGCCCGGAAGGACGGGCCATCAAAGATGGTAATCCCGGTGCGAGTGGAGGGGACCTCAACCCTAGCATTGGTGGACTCAGGGTGCAGCCAGACCGTCATTCGCTCGGGACTGGTAGAGGACACCCTCCCCACCGGGGCCCCGATACACTTACAATGTATACACGGGGACGTGAAGTCTTACCCCACCGTCTGGGTGCAACTGGAGGTCGCCCAACAGGCTGCGCGCTGCTTAGTGGGAGTGGCTCCTAGATTAGCGTACCCCGTGGTGTTGGGCCGTGACTGGCCGGGTTTTGCCGGTCTTATGCAGGGGTGGAGCCGACAGCCCGAGAAGAGGAAGAGAGCCCCCTATCGGAGGCAGGGCTTGTTGGGCCAATCCGGGCCACAAGACCCTTTGGAGGGGACATCAAGAGGGCCCGAGGCAGCCAGGGGGAGCCAAGCCCCAACCGACGGTTCGACAGAAGAAGAAACGAGGTGGCTGGAGATCGATGGAGATTTCCTGGAGGAACAGAGAGGGGACTCAAGCCTTAGCCGGGCCTGGGAACAAGCAGTTAGCCAAGATGGCGAGGCCCATCCCCGGCAATATCGGCCCCAAGGCCCCCATTTTGAGATCCACAAGGACTTACTTTATCGGGTGGCCCAGGAGCCAGAGACACGAGTCGAGGTACGGCAATTATTGGTCCCCCGAAGGTTCCGAAGAGGACTGCTCCGCTTGGCCCACGCGGTCCCCTGGGCAGGACATTTGGGGCGAGAAAAGACCTTCCTCAGAATAGCCCAACGGTTTTTCTGGCCGGGCATACACCAAGAGGTCCGCGATTACTGTGCCTCTTGCCCGGAGTGCCAGAAGGCCGGCCCGAAGGGAGTACCCAGGGCTCCCCTGGTGCCTCTACCCGTAATCGGCACTCCTTTTGAACGGATAGGCCTCGATCTGGTAGGGCCCCTGGAGAAAAGTAGCTCGGGACATAAATACATCTTGGTAGTAGTAGACTATGCGACTAGGTATCCAGAGGCAGTACCCTTACGAACAACTACGGCCCCAGTTATCGCCAATGAGCTATTACAGATTTTTTCCCGGGTGGGGTTGCCACGGGAGATATTGACGGACCAGGGGACTAATGTAACCTCCAAACTGATGGCAGAACTCTGCAGACTACTGAACATCCGAGCCCTTAAGACCTCTGTCTACCACCCTCAGACGGATGGATTGGTGGAACGCTTTAATGGAACCCTGAAGTCCATGCTGCGGAAGTTCGTGGGGGATGATCCCCGCCAGTGGGACAAGTACCTGCCAGCACTCCTTTTCGCCATACGCGAGGTGCCCCAAGCTTCTACCGGGTTCTCCCCATTCGAGCTCCTCTACGGGAGACAACCCCAGGGGATTTTGGACCTCTTGAAAGAAACCTGGGAGGAGCAAGAAACCCGGGTCAAAAGTTCGGTCCAGTATATCCTCCATTTGAGGGAACGGCTTCGTGCACTGGGCACCCGAGCCAGGGAGAACCTGTTACAAGCACAACACAATCAGGAGACCCAGTATAATCGAGGGACGAAGATGAGGAACTTCGAACCAGGAGACCGTGTTCTGCTGTTACTGCCCTCCTCGGAGTCTAAATTATTAGCCAAGTGGCAGGGGCCATTTGAGGTGGTTCGACGGGTGGGGCCCGTCGATTACGAAATCCGGCTGTCTGGGCGACGAAGGGACACCCAAATATACCATGTTAACCTGCTGAAGGCATGGAAGGACCGCGAGGGTTTTATGATTGCCCCGTACCCCCCAGAACCGGAACTCGGGCCCCTAGCCGGCGAGTTCGAGGAGCCGGGCCCGGTAGCCATTGGCCGAGAGCTCGACCCTACGCAGCAAGAAGAGGTACGGCAGGTAGTAGCCGCGTTCCCCATGGTACTGTCCGCTCGACCGGGGAAAACAACGGTGACCAGCCACCACATCGCCACTATCCCTGGCCAAAAGGTGAGAGAGAACCACCGTCCGCTCCCCAAGAAAATGTGGGAGACCGTGCGGAAGGAGTTGGAACTGATGTTAACCCTGGGAGTAGTGGAAGAATCAAGGAGTGAGTGGAGAAGTCCCATAGTACTGGTCCCCAAGCCCGACGGTTCAGTGAGGTTTTGTATCGATTTTCGCAAAGTGAATGCCATCTCTCGCTTTGACGCCTACCCCATGCCACGAGTGGACGAGTTACTGGAGAGACTGGGACAGGCAGAATTTATCTCCACCCTGGACCTAACAAAGGGGTACTGGCAGATCCCTCTGACACCTACCTCACGAGCAAAGACAGCCTTTCCCACACCTTTTGGCCTTTTCCAATTTACGGTGATGCCCTTCGGGTTACATGGAGCAGCGGCTACCTTCCAGCGGCTTGTAAACCAGGTACTGAGCCCCCACAGTTCGTACGCTGCGGCATACATTGATGACATTGTCATTTATAGCTCCAGCTGGGGAGACCATATTCAGCACCTAACCAAGGTACTGCAAGCCTTGGGCGACGCAGGCCTCACGGCAAATCCGGCCAAGTGTCATTTAGGACAGCGGGAAGTGACTTATTTAGGCTATACGGTAGGGCGAGGAAAATTACGCCCCATGGTAGATAAGGTACGGGCTTTAAGGGACTACCCCACCCCAAAATCCAAAAAGCAGGTACGACAGTTCTTAGGGTTGGCAGGGTATTATCGGCGGTTTGTCCCCAATTTCTCGACGCTGGCCGCCCCCTTAACTGACCTAACAAAGAAGACACAGCCCCAGAAGGTCCAATGGACGGAGGAATGTGAGAATGCTTTTCACGCACTCCGAGAACACCTGACCCGGAAGCCTGTGTTAACCCAACCCGACTTTACGAAGCCCTTCCTTCTCCAGACAGACGCATCTGGAGTAGGTATAGGAGCTGTACTATCACAAGAGGTAGAGGGGGAAGATCACCCCATTTTGTACCTCAGCCAAAAACTCTTTCCACGCGAGACGCACTACTCTACCATAGAGCGGGAGGCCCTCGCAGTTAAGTGGTCCATCGACACACTGCGATACTACTTGTTGGGGAACCACTTCTTTTTAGTGACTGATCACGCCCCCCTCCGCTGGATCAACAGCATGAAAAAAACGAATGACCGAATTATGAGGTGGTATTTGTGCCTCCAGCCCTATTCCTTTCAAGTGCTTCACAGGCCAGGTAAGGCCCACGGAAATGCGGACTTTTTTTCCCGGATGGGAGAAGAGAAGGACGAAGAAGAGGACAGGGCAGTGGAAACCCCTACGACCATTCTAAGGGGGAGGGTGTGTGACGGGGCAGGCTGGCCCCGCACTGGTATTGAGAGGATTAACCCTTCCCTGCTGGTAGAGGAAGTCCCGCCCCTGAGGCTCTGCTGGGCATGCTCCAACCGGGAGCCAAGTATAAAAGCCTGCAGAGCTGCTCAGACAAGGTGCAAAGCCCGCCACAAGTGGTGGAGAATGCGGGCATTGATCAGGGCCTGCTAGAAGGACCCGCATGTACAAGATGGAGGCTGACAAGCTCCTAAAATGGCTACTGGAGAATCAGCAACAACAGGCTGCACAACAGCAACAACAGCAGACGCAGCTGTTGCAGCAACTGGCGGCACAGCAGCAACTGCAGGCTGCACAGCAACAAGAAGCCCAGCAACAGCTAGTGCGGGAGTTAGCTGCCCAGCAGCAAGTAAGCCAAGATCGGCTCTTCCAACAGGTAGCGACCCTGTTGAAGACAGCCGTCACTCCTTCCCCCAACCCCACCGGAGGAGGGCCCGGGGAGGGCTGCGGGGGACTACCGATACGGCTGACAAAGATGGGGCCCGGGGATGACCCCGAAGCCTTCCTAGTAACTTTTGAACGAGTAGCTACGGCCACTCAGTGGCCCCTCGAGCATTGGGCCACTATCCTCGCTCCGTATCTAACGGGACCCGCGCAGGCTGCTTACCGCAATCTTGACCCCCAGGAGGCACTGCAATATGAGAAGGTTAAGGCCGCCATCCTAGATCAGACAGGCATCAGTCCGGAGACATACCGACAGAGGCTGCGTCGGGAGAAATATTCGCCAGGAGCCAGGCCGCGGGCAGTGGCCCAGAAGGTCCGCGACCTCTGCTGGAGGTGGCTAGAGCCGGAGCGCCGTACTAGTTGCCAGGTGGCCGAGGCGGTGGCGCTGGAACAGTTCCTCCGGATCCTGCCTACCGGGGGGAAGTAGTGGGTGCAACGACATCGGCCGAAAACTCTCGCAGAGGCCACGTCCCTCGTCGAGGACTTCATGGCGGGGGAACCGGAAGAGCGACTGGGTCTTAAGACAAGGACTTCAGGAAGGGGGGACCGACCCCCAGAAGGAGTGGTGCATAAAACCAGCGGGGGAGGTCCCCATTTGCCCTCCCGACAGGCGGGGTCTCCGTCAAACCCCAAGACCCGGGGCCCCCTGGGGGCGCACCTGCCCCGGGACCAAGAGGGACCGGCTGGGGACCCAAGCCCACTGCAAGGCACCTTATCTACGGAGGGGAATCACGATAGATGCTACCAATGTGGACAAAGGGGGCACTTCAGGAGAGAGTGCCCCTACATGGACTGTAATTATGGAGAGGTCCTGACGGCGGACCGACGAGCCCGGAAGGACGGGCCATCAAAGATGGTAATCCCGGTGCGAGTGGAGGGGACCTCAACCCTAGCATTGGTGGACTCAGGGTGCAGCCAGACCGTCATTCGCTCGGGACTGGTAGAGGACACCCTCCCCACCGGGGCCCCGATACACTTACAATGTATACACGGGGACGTGAAGTCTTACCCCACCGTCTGGGTGCAACTGGAGGTCGCCCAACAGGCTGCGCGCTGCTTAGTGGGAGTGGCTCCTAGATTAGCGTACCCCGTGGTGTTGGGCCGTGACTGGCCGGGTTTTGCCGGTCTTATGCAGGGGTGGAGCCGACAGCCCGAGAAGAGGAAGAGAGCCCCCTATCGGAGGCAGGGCTTGTTGGGCCAATCCGGGCCACAAGACCCTTTGGAGGGGACATCAAGAGGGCCCGAGGCAGCCAGGGGGAGCCAAGCCCCAACCGACGGTTCGACAGAAGAAGAAACGAGGTGGCTGGAGATCGATGGAGATTTCCTGGAGGAACAGAGAGGGGACTCAAGCCTTAGCCGGGCCTGGGAACAAGCAGTTAGCCAAGATGGCGAGGCCCATCCCCGGCAATATCGGCCCCAAGGCCCCCATTTTGAGATCCACAAGGACTTACTTTATCGGGTGGCCCAGGAGCCAGAGACACGAGTCGAGGTACGGCAATTATTGGTCCCCCGAAGGTTCCGAAGAGGACTGCTCCGCTTGGCCCACGCGGTCCCCTGGGCAGGACATTTGGGGCGAGAAAAGACCTTCCTCAGAATAGCCCAACGGTTTTTCTGGCCGGGCATACACCAAGAGGTCCGCGATTACTGTGCCTCTTGCCCGGAGTGCCAGAAGGCCGGCCCGAAGGGAGTACCCAGGGCTCCCCTGGTGCCTCTACCCGTAATCGGCACTCCTTTTGAACGGATAGGCCTCGATCTGGTAGGGCCCCTGGAGAAAAGTAGCTCGGGACATAAATACATCTTGGTAGTAGTAGACTATGCGACTAGGTATCCAGAGGCAGTACCCTTACGAACAACTACGGCCCCAGTTATCGCCAATGAGCTATTACAGATTTTTTCCCGGGTGGGGTTGCCACGGGAGATATTGACGGACCAGGGGACTAATGTAACCTCCAAACTGATGGCAGAACTCTGCAGACTACTGAACATCCGAGCCCTTAAGACCTCTGTCTACCACCCTCAGACGGATGGATTGGTGGAACGCTTTAATGGAACCCTGAAGTCCATGCTGCGGAAGTTCGTGGGGGATGATCCCCGCCAGTGGGACAAGTACCTGCCAGCACTCCTTTTCGCCATACGCGAGGTGCCCCAAGCTTCTACCGGGTTCTCCCCATTCGAGCTCCTCTACGGGAGACAACCCCAGGGGATTTTGGACCTCTTGAAAGAAACCTGGGAGGAGCAAGAAACCCGGGTCAAAAGTTCGGTCCAGTATATCCTCCATTTGAGGGAACGGCTTCGTGCACTGGGCACCCGAGCCAGGGAGAACCTGTTACAAGCACAACACAATCAGGAGACCCAGTATAATCGAGGGACGAAGATGAGGAACTTCGAACCAGGAGACCGTGTTCTGCTGTTACTGCCCTCCTCGGAGTCTAAATTATTAGCCAAGTGGCAGGGGCCATTTGAGGTGGTTCGACGGGTGGGGCCCGTCGATTACGAAATCCGGCTGTCTGGGCGACGAAGGGACACCCAAATATACCATGTTAACCTGCTGAAGGCATGGAAGGACCGCGAGGGTTTTATGATTGCCCCGTACCCCCCAGAACCGGAACTCGGGCCCCTAGCCGGCGAGTTCGAGGAGCCGGGCCCGGTAGCCATTGGCCGAGAGCTCGACCCTACGCAGCAAGAAGAGGTACGGCAGGTAGTAGCCGCGTTCCCCATGGTACTGTCCGCTCGACCGGGGAAAACAACGGTGACCAGCCACCACATCGCCACTATCCCTGGCCAAAAGGTGAGAGAGAACCACCGTCCGCTCCCCAAGAAAATGTGGGAGACCGTGCGGAAGGAGTTGGAACTGATGTTAACCCTGGGAGTAGTGGAAGAATCAAGGAGTGAGTGGAGAAGTCCCATAGTACTGGTCCCCAAGCCCGACGGTTCAGTGAGGTTTTGTATCGATTTTCGCAAAGTGAATGCCATCTCTCGCTTTGACGCCTACCCCATGCCACGAGTGGACGAGTTACTGGAGAGACTGGGACAGGCAGAATTTATCTCCACCCTGGACCTAACAAAGGGGTACTGGCAGATCCCTCTGACACCTACCTCACGAGCAAAGACAGCCTTTCCCACACCTTTTGGCCTTTTCCAATTTACGGTGATGCCCTTCGGGTTACATGGAGCAGCGGCTACCTTCCAGCGGCTTGTAAACCAGGTACTGAGCCCCCACAGTTCGTACGCTGCGGCATACATTGATGACATTGTCATTTATAGCTCCAGCTGGGGAGACCATATTCAGCACCTAACCAAGGTACTGCAAGCCTTGGGCGACGCAGGCCTCACGGCAAATCCGGCCAAGTGTCATTTAGGACAGCGGGAAGTGACTTATTTAGGCTATACGGTAGGGCGAGGAAAATTACGCCCCATGGTAGATAAGGTACGGGCTTTAAGGGACTACCCCACCCCAAAATCCAAAAAGCAGGTACGACAGTTCTTAGGGTTGGCAGGGTATTATCGGCGGTTTGTCCCCAATTTCTCGACGCTGGCCGCCCCCTTAACTGACCTAACAAAGAAGACACAGCCCCAGAAGGTCCAATGGACGGAGGAATGTGAGAATGCTTTTCACGCACTCCGAGAACACCTGACCCGGAAGCCTGTGTTAACCCAACCCGACTTTACGAAGCCCTTCCTTCTCCAGACAGACGCATCTGGAGTAGGTATAGGAGCTGTACTATCACAAGAGGTAGAGGGGGAAGATCACCCCATTTTGTACCTCAGCCAAAAACTCTTTCCACGCGAGACGCACTACTCTACCATAGAGCGGGAGGCCCTCGCAGTTAAGTGGTCCATCGACACACTGCGATACTACTTGTTGGGGAACCACTTCTTTTTAGTGACTGATCACGCCCCCCTCCGCTGGATCAACAGCATGAAAAAAACGAATGACCGAATTATGAGGTGGTATTTGTGCCTCCAGCCCTATTCCTTTCAAGTGCTTCACAGGCCAGGTAAGGCCCACGGAAATGCGGACTTTTTTTCCCGGATGGGAGAAGAGAAGGACGAAGAAGAGGACAGGGCAGTGGCGGCCGAGGGAGGAGGAAGCCCAGCAGAAGCTCCAGCCCAGGAGCAGCAGTACCTCGTTCAGGAGGGAACTGAGAGACCGGGAAGTAGGACCAGAGACTGGCAGCTGTCAGAACCCCAGGGAGCATTGGGGGCTGAAGAATCTGAAGACCCTGAGGACCCAGGGACTGCTACATCCGGAGAAGGGGTAGGAAGTGACCCAGGGAAGGGAAGGGAGTGGTATCTCCCACCACTCTAAGGGCAGCGTGTTGCGGTAGGATTCCCCGCTGACCCGGGGAGGACCACGCTGTTAAAGACAGGGCCCTGGGTCGGAGCCCGGTGGAGGCGGGTGGGCCCCGGGCTCCCCTACCGGGGGTCTCTGAACCCCAGTCTCCATCAGTGTGGAGACGTACTTCACCCACCCCCTTCATAACTCGAAGGAGATAGATGGACTCCGGCCGCTAGGCCCCGTGATCCCCCGGGGAGGGGATTTAGAAGGACTTTGACCATTGGGCCAGACGGCCCTGACTACCGGGGAGGTAGTCGAACTGCCATAAGCGCAGGGAGGCGGGGTTAACCTCGTCCCCCCCTGGAAACAAAGGGGTGACAAGGTGCAAAGCCCGCCACAGTGCTCATTTACTAATCCATCACATAGGACAGTCAATTACCCCCAGGTAGGGTCCTCATCCGGCAGTCATGGGCAGACTGGGCTCAAACTCCCAGTAAAGGGCAGCTGCCCCATGGCCATCCTTTCATACAGGTGGATTCAAAAACTCTTTGGTGACTGCCCAGACAATGGGATAAATCTTAAAGTCCTTATTCAGTTTTTATTCCTGTCTAACTCAGGCAATACAGTGGGGACTACATGGTGGCAGGACCCAATCCTGCACTGCACGCAGTGTGAAAATGCAACACACCTTCAAGGGGAGCTCTTGAAAGTATTGGTCCTTAGGAAGGCAGAATGCACACTAGAACTTCCGGAGAACACAGCAACTGCACCTTCCTTATAAAGGTAAGGAGTTGAGATTTGGCCCTATCTCCCTTCTACTCTCGCTGAAGTTCCCTCAACTAGATAGTAGCTGGTGACAGAAAGAGAAGGATTCCACAGCAACTGAACTTACAGGGTTAATTTAGGTAGTCAGAAATGTAATTATCCAAGTTGGAATTCATCCAGTACACCAGACTAACCCTCTATTCTTTCCAAAAGTACCATGCACACTTTAATTACCAGAAGAGGCCATGGTTTCAGCTTTATCTCATCTGAAAAATAACCTGGCCTGTAGCCCAAAGGCCCTAACACTGTACTGACTCAGATGGAAGACTGCCACCTACTGAATTGCCAACACAACCATTTCCTGCAGGGGTCTCCCATCTAAATGCTAACTCAACTAACCCTGCCCAGATTATGCAACCTGATTAGAACACAGCTTCAGGTGTTTTGACTGAGAGTTTAGTACAGTGAAATACCTGAAGGCTAAGTGTAATGAAATACCCTGCTCCTACGTGCAGGACATGTACAGTACCTGTGCTAATGAGACAGAAGGGGGAAAAGAGCCTAATGATTTAGAGGAGAACTTGATATTAGCAAACCTCATCTTTTCTGTACGCTCAGCATCTAATGTACTTTGCCCAGCCCCAAATGCTCCAGTTTCTTGCTGTATTTCAACATCCAGCAAGTCTTATCTGACCCTTGGTGAGTCCCAGCCAGCCTGACTGCCCCATAGCACATCAGCACCAAGATGAGTTGGTACAAATGCAAGAGTGCTAGAAGAAACAGACCTGTACTGTTTCCCACTGGCCTCCACTGTAATACTGTGTGTGTGTGTGTGTGTGTGTGTGTGAGAGAGAGAGTGAGAGAGTGAGTGAGTGAGTGAGTGACGCTTCATAATTTCAACCAGGTAGAAGTACCAAATAGCTATTAGGGTAACAACCAGGAAGTACTAGAGATCTGACAAGAACGTCTTCTTTTCAGACTTCCAATCTAATCTCTCTAGTCCAAAGAGATTTGGTTTATTTTGTAATAAGAATCTGAGTACTGTGACGGGGCAAGGCCAGAGGGCTATAGGAAAGTGGTAAGGAACCAGTATGTTAGCCCCAGGCTAAACAAATCCCTGATACCTTTTGGCAGTTGCTCCAGGTTAATCAAGACACCTGGGGCCAATTAAGAACTTTCCAGAAGGCAGGGAGGTTGATTGAGACACCTTCAGCCAGTCAGGGGCTGACTGAAACTAGTCAAAAGCCTCCCAGTGAGTCAGTGAGGGGCGCATGTCAGGAGCTGTGGAAGGAGGTTGTGTGTGAGGAGCTAGGAGCAAGAGGCACTAGGAGCTGAGAGTGAGAGGGCGTACTGCTGGAAGATGCTGTGGTGAGGATAAAGAAGGTGTTGGGAGGAGTCAATGGGGAAGTAGCCTAGGGAGTTGTAGCTGTCGTGCAGTTGTTCCAGGAGGCACTCTAAACAGCTGCAATCCACAGGGCCCTGGGCTGGAACCCGGAGTAGAGGGCGGGCCCGGGTTCCCCCCCAAAACTCCCAACTCCTGATCAGACACAGGAGGAGTTAACCTGGACTGTGGATTCTACTAGAGGGGAAGATCTCTGAGGCAAGCAAAATCCGCCAATAAGCGCAGGACCCACCGAGGTAGAGGAGGAACTTTGTCACAGTACTTACTTACATTTAACCTCTGAATCTTCTAGTTCTTACATCCCTGCTTTAAATATTGGTTACTTCTAGATGACGTTGCTATATACAAGTGCTCTGGGCAACAAATGGAGGGAAGGACAGTTTTGTGGTTAAAGCACAAGACTGAGGCCTGGTCTACAGCTAAAACTTAGGTCGATATAGCTAAAATCCATACTCCTGAGTGCTATAGCTATGTCGACCTAACCCCCAGTGTAGATACAGCTAGGTTGATGGAAGGATGCTTCCGTTGACCTAGCTACTGTCGCTCATGGAGGGGGAGTTCCTACAATGACTGAAAAAACACTTCGTTGATGTAGTATGCATCTATGTTGCGTGGTGATAGTGACAGAGCTATAACACCATAGCTATGCCGCTGGAGCACCCATAGTGTAGACATGGCCTGACTAGAGTCTGGAGATTTGGATTTTATTCCCAGCTCTACCAGACACTTTCTATGACATTTTCCAAGTCATTTAGAAGGATAATTTCAAAGAAACAAACTTTCAGTGGGAGTTGGGTGCTCATTCTCCTTTGTGCCTTTGAAAAGCTCCCAATGAACATAATTTTTCCCATCTGTTAAATGGGGATAGTTAGCACTCTTGCATAACATGCGGGTGCTGTGAGGCTTAATTCATTAGGGCCTAGATTTTCAAAAGAGATCTTGAATATATTTTCAAGTCCTCGGCACCCATAATAGGAGTGAATTTTTCAAAAGAGTTTGCCATCCCACAAGCTGAAGTCATTTGAAAATCTGGCCTTGTTTGTTCATGCTAAATTCTTTTGCAAATCTGGCCTAGTTGTTAGTGAAGTGTACAAATACTATGGTGACCACAGGCACTGACTCTGTGGGTGCTCCGGGGCTGGAGCACCCACGGGGAAAAATTGGTGGGTGCTGAGCATCCACCAGCAGCTCCCCGCCGCCCCCCCACCCGTGCCCAACTCACCTTCTGGGTGGCGCCTCCCGCCGAAAAGCCGCAGCGAAAAGCCGCGGCTTTTTTTAGCCCAGCCACCTCTCAGATGTGTGCCGGGCAGCGGGGGGGCCGTGGGGGAAAGCATCAGAGGGACGTGCGGCGCAGGGCTGGCACCTTGGAAGGGGTGGTGCTTGAGGTTTGTTTGGTTTTTTTTTCTTGGCAGCGGTGCTTGGGGGTTTGTTTTTTTTACTTTGGCAGCGGCGCAAGGCTCAGGGGAGGGCAGGGGGGTTATTTCAGCAGGGCGGCGCGAGGCTCGGGGGAGGGAAAGGGAGGGGGGTTATTTCAGCGGGGCGGCGCGAGGCTCGGGGGAGGGGGTTATTTCAGCGGGGGGCACGAGGCTCGGGGGAGGGCAGGGGGGTTATTTCAGCCAGGGGGGCGCGAGGCTCGGGGGAGGGCAGGGGGGTTATTTCAGCGGGGTCGTCACAGTTAGACCCTTGCTCCATGACTTCAGTGGGTTGCTGCATGAGCTTTGGGGTTTTCTGGGCAAAGCAGCTTGCAAAGGGTCAGGTCCTGAATTGCTCATGTGATAGCAATTATCTAGATATGTGTGTACACATCTAGGCCTGGTCCATGCTGTGGGCGGGGGGGGGTGGGGGTGTGTGTGTCGATCTAAAATACGCAACTTCAGCTATGTGAATAACATAGCTGAAGTCAAATATCTTAGATCGATTTTTAAAAGTACTTACCGCGGTCCACACGGCAGCAGGCAGTCTCCCCCGTCAACTCCGCTTACTCCTCGCGCGGAGCTGGAGTTCCGGTGTTGACGGGGAGCGCTTGATTGCAACCCACTGAATCAGGCGGGTAGTGTGGATGTAGCCCTAGATTCTGTACATTGCTCTTACTCATATGCCTCTCATATACTCTCCTCTGCCGTCTGTGTGAGAGAACAATGAAATGTGAGATCATCTGAATCTGTCACTGAAATAACTGAATAGAATGAGCTTGTTTCCACTTTTGGTTGCTTCGAGCCTTCTCTTAAAACAAACAAAGAAATTAAATGCAAAAGCTTCAGAGCAAAGTTATGGATGAGACTTTACACCCCATAGAAGTCAGGTGATACAAAGCCATAGTTCCTAGAAGCAACTGTAACTCAGCCAAATTGCATACATATATTACAGAAGAAAAGTGCTCAGCATATACAATAATAGACCATATATTTTATGTACAAGGGGGGCTGAGTTATGGTGGAAACCATAATTTTGGGCCAGATTTTGAGATCTTTATTCAAACAAAACTCACATTGCTCAAGAAAGGTTCACAGAACTTGGTCCTTTGACTTATGTGCATCTATCTTATTGTTTATGGCATTGCACCCAAGTACTTAAGGTGGTTGAATGTCAATCTCATTTGCAGACAGATTTTCAAGAGCGGCCTCTAATGTGTGTGCCTTCAGTGTGGGTGCCCACACCCAACTTGAGTTGCCTTGGGTCTGACATTCAGAGGGATCGAGCATCCACAGCTGCCACTGACTTCCATTGCAGTTTGGGGTGCTCTTCTAAATCAGGCTCAGGTGTCTCACATTGGAAACCCAAAGCCATTTAGTGTCTGATCTGGTGAGGTGAAGAGTGCCCTTGACTCCCATTCAGTGAAGAGCATCTTGCAGGACCTCGTGGTGCAGGGGGTCATGGCTTCCTGTCTGCCTTGTGCACACTGTAGCCCTTCCCTGCTGCATTCCCTTATCCTTCCCTCCCCAGTCCTTCTCTGTCTCTCTCCACTCTGTGTGAGTGTCGCCCCAGTCCCATTCCCTTTTGGGATGTCACTGTGTCCCTGAGTGATACTCTGTGCCCAGCCTTCCTCAGTAGGTTCTGCCCCTGTCCGGGAGCCCAGCCCCAGCCGCTCTGGATGTGATCGCTGGCTGGGCGTGGGGAGAGTGCTGCTCTTTGCCTGCGCAGCGCCTAGTGCGGCCTGCGGTCTGGAGCCCGGCCTGCATGAGGAGCAGCCAGCACCAGCCGGGCCGAGCCGAGGGCAAGCGGGGGCCACCTCCTGGGCCAGGCCGGCCCGTCCCTGGCCCTGCCATGCCAGGGGTCAGGCGCGGGCACCCACCGGCACTGACAAAAGTCGGCACCTATGATGGTGACGAGTGCTGATAAATAAAATAATTAATAACTGAATCTAATAGCTTCCCATATCCTTTAACAACAAAGCAAGTAATAGGGTTTTGGAGTATCAACTTGGTGTTAAAAAGGTTTAAATCATTTTTTCCTGCAGAAATAGAATAACCCCCTCTATACATACTACTTTGGTGCTTCGGCTTTCCATTTTCACATGTGAGAGATATCAAAGAATGAATTTTTACAAGTAACATCCAACTGACTAAGTTTATGGAATCAACTTCAAACTTTTCACTATTTTACTAGTTGAATCCCCTGCATTGTCTGAGTGAACCAGAGTCCTGTAATGACTGACAATTCTTTATCAGAATGTCAAACTCACTCTGACTTCAAACCAGTAATTATACAAGGACGGCGTCGTAGTAGTTCAAGGATGAGTCCTGATACCACTCAGGCCAAGTGAAATTAGTCACCCTCTCGTATCCCCTTATTCAGGCATCTACATTTTGACCTTGTTCCAATCTTTTGCTGTTACTGATACAATGAGATTTTTGTCAAGCAACTGTTAGAGTTGAAAATTAGAGGCGCAAAGCCAAACCACAACTGAATGAAGTTTAATTAAACTGGAATAAGTAACAAACTTCTGACTGCAAGAAAAACATCTTATGTTTCAATTTATGATGAGGAGACCTATTTTTGCCAACTAAAAGCATGAACTCAAATTTCAAGGGACTATTTGGAACAATTCCTGTGTCCTAAAAATGTAGAACATAGTTCAGCTGTCTTTCACTGTCCTGCCCCCCACAACCCCAAAGATTTAATCCCTCAAACTAAAACCACTTTTTCCTTTCTATCTCATCCTAGCTAAAACTGCAAAATGTAAGGCTTTTCCTAAGCCAAATCATTTGAATTTAGCAAACTACCATTTAATTACTTGATGCCACCTTATTGCTTTCCCCAAACTTTAGTAATTGTCCTAAAAATAAAAAATGTGATCATAATTACAAACCTGCAAATCAGTTGATTGCACATACGGATTGAAATTTAGACCAGAGAACTTTCTCCCATTAAGTTCTGTTACAACTTCTGGTTCCAGTCATGACTGGAAACCAAAGTGGGAGAGTATGTAGGTCAAGCCCTCTACACTAAAATCAATCAACCAATCACGGACACACACATGCACACGCGCGCCCCACAGTCCTGCCAAGATTTAAACATGCACATAATTTTATACACAGAGGTATTCTTGTTGACTCCAATGGGAGTATTCACATGCATAAGTACAAACATGCTCAAGTCTTTACAGAATTGGGCACCTGGCCACCACTGTCTAATAACTGGTAGCTGACCTTCCTCCAAAAGCAGGAGGAACAGTGGGGGTTGAGACTGGGATTAGAAAAAAGGGGTGGTTAAGGAGATTACAGGGTAATACTAATGATCTCAGGTACTTCCTATTAACCTGGTTAAGTACAACATATCCTGAGCTAATATAAACAGGAAGTTCCTTCAAGTTATCTAATTATTTTACTGTTTTACTTCTAGCTGTACCTACTATGCAGTGTGATAGGGATAATAAATAGAGCTACAGTTTAATTTGGCAAGGATGCAGTCCAGTTGAGGACCTAATCACTGTGAAGGCATCAACCATGTTGGCTTATTTGCTTGTAAAACTCAATGTTATGCATTAGTCCTTATAAGGCCAACACACTGTGTGCCATATTGCTTAAATATCTACAGCACAGTCCAGGACTCATAGACGCAATAACCACCACAGATGTTTCTGGTACAAATAAAATCTCTGTTTTGAACAGACTCAGTGTTTACTCAAAAAATTAGCCTGCTTTTAGGTTTAAAAAGCTGTCTAAGGCAGTATTTCTTCTTGCTTCCCCTCCTACCCAACTGAAACACCTCTAATGAAACATCACTCCAGGAAAAAAAGCCCCTTTTAAACAGACAAGTACACCCAAAAGGATTTATTAACCATCAGCTCAAATCTGCACAAAATCTACATTGAAATCCCACTCCCCTAGACTTCTTCCTGGGAATTCCAGTCATATTAATTATACTGCACTTGGCTTTGCGGCTGAGAATGCTGATTAGTAGCAGTGGAGACTGCTAGGTTGGATCACTGCAGCTTATACTTTGTTCCCTTGGGAGCACAATTAATTAATATAGCATTTATTCTCAACAAACATGTCAACATTACCCTCACATAGTCCTTGATAGCTGGCACTGCCTCCTTTATACCAGTGATGGAGATATTGTTTGTTGGTTTTATGTAAATAAAGTCTTGTAATTGTGCTGAGTTCAGATGTGGGACTTCAATAGGAATGACTAAACATCAAGAGACACTGGCAAGTTGGTGAGATGCAAAATGTGACCTATTTTTGTTTCTTTTGTCGGTTTGCAAAGCCAGAGCTCTACAGAAATTACTCTAAATTGTCATGAAATTGAATTTTCATTCTCTGACCAGCACTAATTTTTAAAGTTTTGCAATTTATTTTCATTCTGGTTTTGGTTCAAAAGTGTGACTTCTCCCACCTCCCGCCCCATGACAGTCCCAGCTGGACCTAAGAAACAGTCCAATCAAAAGTTTTGTTGAAATTAATATATTTTCACTAAAAGTTTTGGTATAAACAAAATGGCATATTTTGACCAAAAACATTTAGCCAGAATGTTTCTAACCAGCTCTATGAAAATCCTATAACATTTAACAAAGAAATACAGCCTTTCTACAGGCTTTTTGAAGGCACCCCGTAGAACTATATAACAGGGCAAAAAAATATGCTTGTGGTAGGAATATGACATAACTAAGATATGCTTTATGCAAGATAACTCTTGTAAGGTATCACTGGAAAGGTTATAATTTACTGAATATGTTTATCCTATTTGTATGCATGTATCATTTCTGTATCTGAAATTAGGAATATTGACTATGTACCTATATTTCAACTATGTTACTTTGGGTGACACCCCCTGCTAACACTTCAGGTACAACAATGAAAAAGCGTGACAATGCTGATGACCCATCAACAAGAGACAATGGACAGTAAAAGAGTTTAGTGTTCCTGTGAACGTGTGGGTCAGCCTGTGAAGAATGGCTACAGGGGCCTTACAGAGGCATGTGACCATGTCACCTGATACTGGAACCTATCTTGAATTCTGTACTTTTCCAGCAGAAGCTGGCGGGGGCGGGGTGGGGGGAGATTATGTCAAACTAGGAAACAAAGGACTCCCACTTTATGCAAATCCTATTTAGGGGTGGGGAGTGAGGTAATCCAGGTCCTCAGTTCTTCCCTGCTACCCGACCCAAGATGACTGTTGTAAACAACTAAGACTGAACTGGACCCAGGCTGGAAGGGCGTCTGGCCTGTGAAGAAGATTATTAGAACCACATTTAGGGTGAGAACTTACATGTAACCAGTTTCTTTAGTGTATTAAGATTAGTTTGCGTACTCTGTTTTATTTTCTTATTAATCTGCCTTGTTCTGTATGCTACCTCCTTAACTACTTAAAATACACCTATTATAGTAAAATTAATTTCTGGTTTATAATATAACCCAGTTAATGTGATTTCTAACTGGGTTGGGGGAGGATGAGGAGTTGTGCATACCCTCCTCCACATTGAGCGAAGAGGCGAATTTCATATAATTTTGGGTTGGGGGTGGACAGCTGGATGCTGTGGCAAACCCCTTAAGCTGAGCCTTCCCAGAGCGGATCTCTGTCTCTCTCTGTAGCTGGGTGTTGCCCTGTCTGTGTGCTTGGCTGGAAAAAGCCGGGGAGCCTAGCCTAGCAAGACCAGGTAAAAGGGGCCCAGGCTGGCAGAATAGTCTGACTCAGTGGCGTCCCAGCCCACCAGATGACATCCGAGGGGGTACAACCCATCACAGTGTGATACAGCTACTATGGCAAAATGGTTTTCCTGTAAAATGAGAATAGCGTTGCAAGGGAGTTGACTTGTACAGCTGAGGTGGGCTTAGGTTTATGCAGCTACACAGGGCACCACTTTTCGAGGGATTTCCCAGCACATGCATGTACCTGACTGACCATCCAGAGCATTATTGCTGATTCACCCTCTACAGTTCTGTCTGGCTCCATTACCATCAGGCCCTAATTACTTTCCCCTCAATTGGAAAATTGCTTTTTGGCTTCACTTCCTGGCTTCTCTGATTACACAGAGGGTTCACCAGTGCCTGTGGAGACTCACAAACAGCTGAAGGGAGTTCACCACAGCCTGACAGGGAGGGGAAGGGACATAGGCAGTCATATAGCACTGATTGGGATCTTATAATGTAGATAAGCTGTGCTAGGGGGAAATGGGATGGACACAAAATAGAGCAGTGGTGGGCAATCTGCAGCCCGTGGGCAGCACCTGGCCCATCAGGGTAATCTGTTGGCGGGTCACGAGACTGTTTACATTGACAGTCCACAGGCATGGCTGCCCACAGCTCCCAGTAGCCGAGGTTCGCCATTCCTGCACGTGTTATTTTATTTTTATTAGGTCCTTCATAAACTAGAGCCATTATGCTATGCAGTTATGCTGGACACCTGCAGAGTTTGGATCCTCATTGACTAACTGATTTTATATTCTTTTCCCTGGGATTTTAATGTATATGGTATACTCATGAATGGTTCCTAATATGTGGATACATTATAATGTAGCTAAGAACATGCAGAGGTACTTCAACCAAAAAATAGTGCTGTGACCCCTCCACCTCCAGAGAGACCTGTGCCACTGGAGGCTAGATTGCATAGTTGGGTTAATGCATTAGCCTTTCACCTCTGGAGACCTGGCTGGGTCACATCACACGTACAATTGAGTCTGATCTGTAGCCTGTTTTCATGCTTTTAAATTACAAAACACACAACAAAACTTGCCACAGGTAGCCTTGGTTGCTGAAGAGAAGTTCTGCCAAACAAAATTAAGAGGTTTATTGTAGATGGAATTTAACAGTTTTAGTATGTACCCAGGTTGCGTAACTTGGACAGCCCATGCTGAAGCCATGCTGAAGCATCTATACTGCTATTTTTAGCAATGTTTGCACTAGGAAGGCTAGCATATGTATGTCTATCTGAGCTGTAATCATACCTTGGGTTGCAGTTTGGACATACCCAAGTGTTATATTCATTTAACGAGGGAACAAACACAATACCATGTGGCCTATGTATAATGAAATCTAACAAAGCAAGCTTGAATTTAGAATATCAAATACGCGTCAAGGAACTACTTGTGTACAATCTATTCACCAAGAATTATTCCTGTCAAATCATGCGACAGCTGCAAAGATTTATGTAATAAAGAATTAATCTGGAAAAATTATAAACTGCTCCTGGATAACTAGAGACTGAGAAGATGCTATATTAATCGAATATGTTATTTGCTATGTATTATTCTTTCAATTCTCATTATAGGTTAGGTTCTGAACTAGCTTCCCCTACCATTTTTCCAGTTCACCTCAACGCTATCTGCCCTATGCCTGCTCAACATAGCACTATTCTTTCCCTTCTTAGGAACAAAATTAGCCTACAAAATTAACAGGAAAATAGCCCTTTATTGCAATTTCTGTTATACATCTCAGAGGTTTTCTCCAATAAAAGTCCTTGAAATGCACACCTCTGCTTCAGCCTCTGCAAATATCAGCAGTATTATCAGAATGCTTTTGGTACACATGTAACGATGTGCTCTGGAAAAATCTTGCTGCAACAAGAATTACCTTGAACTATAAAACCCACAGTGTATCATCCAAACTGCAGAGTTTAGGGCTAGAGTTTGAAATGGGAGTCTTGTTTTGTGCAAATCAGATATATTTAAATTGTTTTTATAGATGCCTGTTTTTGTTCTTCAGACAGTAATTATTTAACTAAACTTCATTAAGGCAGTTGCAGCAAGTTCCAGGCATAGAGGACAATTTAGTAGGCCCCATGCCTCCATTATGTCAGCTTCATTGCATGCTTACTAGTTCTTTGATACCTTCTACTCTTATTTTAAAGCAGGTCTCAGTCATTTTTTATAAGTTGGCTACTTTAAAGAAAACCAACAGTGCCTATTTATATTGTCTCAAATAGCTAAATACAGGGCTGGCCCACAATATATTGGCACCTGAAGTGGGGAGCTCAAATGACGCCCCCATGACCCCTCGCTTGGGCCAAAACTTTGAAAGATCTCAATTCTGCCTTCTTCCTGTTCTACTCCTCTCATGGTACTACTCTGCTACCTGCCCCAATAAAGGAGAACTAACAACTTGAAATGCCTTGTTCAAAAGTTTTAAGTAACACTTAACTTTCAAATGCCTGAACAGCAAATGTAACTTTTCTTGTCTGTATAGTAAACACTGGCATTTTTATCTGTATGAATAATCAAAGTGGTGCTTTCCGTGTCTTCTTGGTTGCAAAGATTTGAACTGCTTCCTGAACATCCACAGTCTGGGCCAGCTAATGCTCTATTGAGATGGTCGCAAGGCCAACCAGCCTCTCCTGTGTCATTGTGGAGTGTAGGTGTGTTTTTATTAACTTCAGCTTGGAGAAGCTGCGTTCTCCACTGGCAACTGTTACAGGAAGTGTTAGAAGTATGCGCAGAGCAACAAAAGCATTTGGAAATAGGGTAGTCATCTTATTTGTGCACATATATTCCAGAACAGCCTTTGGAGTTGATCCTGCTGAAATGTATTTTGAAAGGGCTTTCAGTTCATCACCTAAATCAGTGTTTCCCAAACTTGGGACGCCGCTTGTTCAGGGACAGTCCTGGCGGGCTGGGCCAGTTTGTTTATCTGCCCCATTCGCAGGTTCGGCCGATTGTGGCTCCCACTGGCTGAGGTTTGCTGTGCCCGGCCAATGAGGGCTGTGGGAAGCGGTGCGGGCTGGGGGCTCTCAGTTCAAAAAATTTGCAAACCACTGTCTTAAAGACACTTGACAATGAGATTTAGGGACCTAAATCATTTAAGCACTTCTGAAAATGCTTGTCCTTATTGTTGTAATTACTCCATAATTCATTGCAGTGATTGGCTTTGAAAGTTTCCTTGAAATCTTTTCAAAGGGAAAAACAAGTGTCTTCAATTATATAGTGGCTATAGAGAGATAGTGGAACTCCACTTCCCCCACAAGGGCAAATGAAAGAAGTAGATCAATTTTACAATAGCAGCAGTTGTAATAATCTTACTGTTACCAGAGTGAATATGTGTATTCTCTATATTTTCATAATGATGTTCCCTATAGAATTGTGCCAATTATTTAACGGCTCCTTTTTTTTTTTAATTAGCAAACCTTATTCCTATTTCTGTAACCCTTGCACATCTGTGCAACCTATTTTAAGGCATTATTTCTCAAAGTGTGGGGGCACAAAGGACTAGCTGGGGGATGTGAATAGGCCCCAAATTGTTCTTCACAGTGCCAACTTTTTTTTTTTTAATTCTGTAGCTGCTATGGTTGTGAAGAAAACCTTGTAAACATGACCTGAGCATAACTGAGGCATCAAAATCTGTCTGAGTTTGCAGAGGGCCTGAGACAATAGTGCTGAGGGGTGAATTATCCTAATCTTTTCAGTGGATGTTAGCTCAGAAGCCAGTGATGATATTTTAAGGTCAACATTATTAACTATTTCACTGCTGATCAAAGCATGTAAGAAAGCAGAGGAACTACCCTGTTATGAAGTTTTATGCAAGCTACGCTGAGTGACCGCATATTTTGGCACCAAGACTGGATGGGCTTGGGAGATATAACCATTTATTTTTTTCCTCAGTGAAGAAGAAGCCAGACACAAAGACCATAGCAGGGCATCTGAGCTTCATGGAAGGGAAGCCAAGTCCGAGGACTCCAGCAGAGTCCTTGTGTATGAGCTGTTTGGATCTAGAAAAAATGTATGTTGGTATTTAGAATAATAATTTTAAAAACCCTGTGACGTAAAATTACTACAAACTGGAAAAATAATGTTCCATTTCAGTTTTAAATAATAAAACAATCTGCATGATCCATCATGTCTTAACATCCAGTGTTCAATATACATTGTTCTGTAATATGAAAATTTAAGTATGTATTTAATACACAATTCTAAATTGAATTTAAATAGAATTCTGAAATATAGATAGGCTGTTAGCAACACACGGGGAGCACTATTAGGATTATTTTTTCTTAAAGGAACTTTTCCTTTTAAACATTTGGGAAACAATATTTTAAAATACTAGCAAACTTATCAGTAGTCTGGGTTGGTGGAAGTATTGTGCATTCAGTGATGAAAAATGTGCCCTTCATAGCAATTCAAGAATTACAATTTCAACTTCTAAGGACTGATAAACTGTCTTTTTCAGTCCTGGTTCCTTCATATTCAGTTGCTATTTCATTTTTATATTCGCTCTGTTTGCTTATAGAATCATAACACTATGGGACTGGAAGTAACCTCAAGAAGTCATCAAGTCCAGCTCCCTATGCTGAGACAGGACCAAGTAAGCCTAGCCTATACTTGACAGGTGCTTGTCCAACCTGTTCTTAAAAATCTCCAAAGATGGGGATTCCAGAATCTTCCTTAGTAGCCTATTCCAGAGCTTAACTACCCCTGTAGTTAGAAAGTTTTTCCTAATCTCTAACCTAAATCTTTCTTGCAGCAGATTAAGCACATTACTTCTTGTCCTGATGCTGGTGTTGCTTTAAATCCAAAAAAGTGAAAAAAGCAAAGACCTTTTCAAAACCCAGAGTGAATACCACAATGTGAGATGAAGAGAACAATTACGTTTCAGTGCCTAAAGCATTGGATTGGGAGTTAAGAGATTTGGGTTCAGTTTCCGCTGCTGCCACTGACTTGCTGTGTGACCTTGGATAAGTCACATCAATAATTTAAGAAGAAAATACTTAAACATTAACATTTAAAAAAGTTGAAAAAGAAGGAAATTCTTAATGAAAACTGTAAAAGCTGGTAAGTGTGGTCAAGCAACCTTAATTCTGCCCCAGTAGTGTTGCCATCTTGTATTGCTTAACAAAATGTGCACATTTTTTAAAAAACCATTCCACTTTGAATTAGATTTTTGCTCCTAAAAATTCTTTATTATGCTGTAGAATTGAGCAGGATTAGAGAAAGGTGTGTGGAACCTTTCATTGTTTCATCCCCAAGCATATAGTAAATATGCTTGTGAGGACCCAAACTCATCACAAACCTGGATGGGCACAATAGCATGCTTTTTTGCAGTCAGCGTAGAGCAACAGAAACCCTTTGCTGTAGAGTTAGTTGGAATTTTTCTGTCAGAAAATGGTGAATGGTTGAAATTGAAAGGTTCCCTGGTAATGTTATGATTTTGACAACTCTTTCAATGGAAATCAACCCTCAATGATTTTGCAATACTCACTAACACCAGTGACTGCATCAAAGGATTGGCACTTAGTAAGCAGGGGACAGAGAGGGTGGTCAGGGGCTACTGGAACTATTAATTAAGTCAGAGATCTTTAATCTGGATATTTAGGATTGTGAACTGGGATATTTTATTATTGCTGAGGAACATGCATATGTAACTTGCTTCAGGGGTCTCCTCTTGGTATTACCCCCGGAAATGGGCTAAGGTTACCCTGCTTGGATAAAAGCATTGTTTTATTCCTGAGAGCCATGTCCGTTCCTGGGGTCACCACCTGCCTCCTCGGAGGGGGTTTGTGCTGATCACAAGCAAGGGGGTTGTATAAGGTATGTGGGCTAGGACCTGAGATCCCCTCCACCAACCCCTGGGCCCCCTATTGACAGTGACATTCTCTGATTTCTCACCAGTGTTTTGTGACATGACAAATCTCCTGTGTGCCTCAGTCTGGGTGACTGTCAAGAATAATAACCTTTGCTTACCTCACTGACTAAGAAGAGCGTCACCTCCCCTGAGGTACTATAAACTCAAAAGATAGTTCAGTTGTTTTTAATGTGTGTGGGAGTAGGGTGGAGAGAAGGGGAGAAACTTGCCCAAGGCTAACATACCCTCACTGCCACCGAAGCCTCTATGTATGTCAGTGTTAAGCTCTATGGGCTTGTCCACACTACAAGCTATGTTGGCATAATGTATGTCTCTCAGGGGTGGGAATAAGCCACCCCCCCTCAAGCAATGTAAGTTACACCGACCTAAGCGCCGGTGTGGACAGCGCTATGTCAGCAGGAGAGCTTCTCCCACTGACATAGCTACCGCCTCTCACGGAGGTGGTTTTATTTTTGCCAATGGGAGGGCTCCCTCCTGTCAGCATAGAGCGTCTTCACCAGACACGCTGCAGCGGTGCAGTGGCGCCATTGTAGCACTACTAGTGTAGACTAGCTCTATGACTTCACACTATTTTATTTTCTCACTCCCCAAATTCTTTTATTTGTTGATGTTTGCACTCTCTAAGAAGCAGAATCTTGACAGACTTGTGGGAGTGGGTGGGGAAAGGGTCTTTCACATCTCTGCTGGAGCCCCCATTTTCTCCCTCCCCTCCCTCAAGATTCTGCACAGAAATCATCATTCTGGCACAGGACTCCCTTCAGAGTCCATCACCTGCGCTCTGGAAATTGGGTAGAGGGTTTGCTGTTTAGCTCTGTGAGGCTTTTCCTGCTGGGGCTGAGCATGCTGCCTTCACAGTGCTCTTGGCTCCTGTCCTGATTAAATACTGGCATTTGAGTGATGTATTTCTTTCCTGAATTTCTCAGGGGAAAGAAATTAGTCAGCACTCTGCTGCCACAGCTAGTCCTTCCCCTACCGAATGGTACTTGAAGCTGAATTTAACATCTTGCAATTTCCTCTCTTACTATTATGCCACACACTCAGAGGGTTTTTTCCTTTTTGCAGGCTGACAGGCCTTCTGTCACTGGCAGAAACTGATTCTGAATTCCTAGAATGTACATAGGAGGAGCCTTGAGATTGATCATCTTGAGACTGATAACCATGCACTTCAGGGAAAAAGCATTTGCTCTGCAAAGAAACTTCATCCTCTGCCTCACCACACGATTCTGCTCAGGCTACAGCGGCAGTGGTGACTCCTCCTACCTGTGTTTTCCCCCACCCTCCCCAAAGGCTTTCCAGTAACGGTAACAGCTAACAGGCTGAGGAAACCTCACGGCCGTTTCCTGTGCATGAAGCTTCTGGTAAGCAAACTATGTGCGTTCCCTTCCTTGTCTGCATTAAAGCTGGAGGGGCAGCAGTGTTTGAGGAACGCATGGCCGCTGAGACCAACATGCTTCTATTTGCCTTGCACTTAGGAAACAATTTTTTTTTTTTGAAAGCTCCCATAATGGCCTGCTGTAAAACTCAGCAAGGAAGTGCTTTGGCTGTGGTGCTTGATTCATGTGTTTGTGGGTGAGACAGCAAAATTACCTTCTGAAAACCCCTTGTTTGCTCACAGAATAGAGGCTGCAGGCTAATTTACAAGCACTTGTGGTACAAGAACTCTTTGTATATAAAATACATTATGGAAGGTAACATAACCTAAGTAAAACAAGTTAACACATTTACCTGCGGTCCTAAAACTCTCATTATTGTGAAATACAATTAATTTGTCATGACTTGTATACACAAGAGCAAGGGTCACGATAACTTAAGCTTTTCTTTAATTGAGCTAGTGTTTGAAGATCTTTCCTGCTATGATTAGACAATTGTCCAATGATTCTGGTTATAATATTTTGGTTTGCTCTATATTTTTTTATCTACCCTTGAATGATAATCCAAGGTAAAATTACTTTTCATTGTCCTGCTGTAGTGACCTTGAGCCTAACTGTTCTCACTTACATCACTTTTACACCATTTTACTCCTTTGATTTCCATGGAATTACTCCTTTTTTTATACCAGTTTAAGTGAGATGAGAATCAAACTGCTTTGGTTTTTTTTCCTGTTTAAATTGTGCAAACTAATGTGCGAAACTGGTACAAAGTTGTATTATAATTGTGACATATTGGCATGATAATCCATTGTAAAGAAGTGGGTGCAACATTTTGATTGAATAACACAGTGCTGTTAAGGTGACTTGCGAAGCTAAGTTACCAAATTTCAATAACTTTACTAATATGTACTAAACTTCCCTCTTTAGTTATGCATAGGAAGTTAGGAATAAAATAACACATTATCTGAAATCTATTCTCTTTTAGGTCATATGATACCCAACCAGCGGTTAAAGTAATATGAAACACTTATCGGTACGGGGTCCT
The DNA here is from genome assembly GCA_033296515.1 of Macrochelys suwanniensis. Lineage (NCBI taxonomy): Eukaryota > Metazoa > Chordata > Testudines > Chelydridae > Macrochelys > Macrochelys suwanniensis. Next base: position 49,925,478 of record CM065780.1, read on the forward strand.
GGCTCCTGGCCCCAGAAGGGGCAGAGTCTCGGACGGAAGGGGTGGGGCTGGGGTGTCAGCCTCCCGCAGCCAGCCCATCTGCGCTGCCTGGCCTGTGCCGCCCAGGGCTCTGGTGGTGATTTAACGTTGCTGCCCCTTTTGCTCCCCCCATCGGCAGCCCTGCCGGTAGGGTCCCTACCAGCAGGGCTGCGCTTTAAGGTCGGCTGCAGACGGGCCAGTACTGGCTTCTTACCAGTACGCCGTCCCGGCCTACTTTCACCCCTGTGCCCAACCCATGAAAGCCATCCATCTCATGTTTCACTGTGACCACTCCTGTCCATGGTAGCTGTGCTTCCTATCTACCATTGAACCTTCTTGAAATATGGATCCACTCTGTTTAGAGGGTGGATTGGCTTTTTAAGTCATAGGCTTGCCACACATATGACTAAGGCTGCGATTTGGTCATGGAAGTCATGGATCCATGAATCCATGACTTCCAAAAATCTCAGTGACTTCAGCCAATGTGCGCTGGGAGCTGCAGGATCCCCTGACACCTCCAGAGGCAGGGAGCTGTGGGCTACCCCCGCTGCCCCAGGTGGCAGGAGCCCCCTGCCGCTCCCGGCTTCTGCGGGAGGCAAGGGGAACCCCCACAGCTCAGAGCTGCCTGTGGAGGGGACCGGAAGCTCCCAGCTCCCATGGGTGGTAGGGGCCCCTGGGGTGGTAGGGGCCCAGCTGCCCAGGTTCCTCATTTTGTCATGGATATTTTTTGTAAAAATCTGGGACAGGTCATGGGCTTCTGTGAATTTTTCATCATTGCCTGTGACCTGTCTGTGACTTTTACTAAATATATCCGTGACAAAATCTTAGCCTTACTTAATTAACTACATCCCAGGTGATTGGTTTGAGGCCAGGGATCAGATGAGAGCATGCAAGTCACCTGATCCTTAAAAAAACAAACAAACAAAAAAACCCCTTCCCAACAAGCTGCTTAGTGGGAAGCGAGAGCTACTGGGGGCCAGATTGGTCTTCTGCAGGAGCTTATCCGGGACAAAAGTAAAGGGACTTGTTTCACTGTTTGATTTATGTTGGACAGTTCTGGTGCTCAGAAATAAACCTATCCCTGAAGAAAAAAGAGATTCTATTCTGCCACAGCTGGGAGCTGTATTTGATGCACTGGTCAGTGAGATGGCCCACTGGTTTATATACACTCTATAAAAGGTTTGGCTTAAAAATTGTCAGCACTCTGAAACATTTTATAATTGGGCTGTGAAATGTTAGAAATAGAAATGTTTGTTCCTTTCTGGGTTCACAGAGGCCAGATCTTATGTGTGCATCACTGAACTTGGGTTTTATGGGGATGTATAGGCCGTATTCTAGCAAATGTTTTAAGCCTGTGCATAAACTTTAGAAGCATAAATAGTCCAATTGTGGTCAATGGGACTACTCATGTGCTTAAAGTTAAGCATGGGTTTAAATTGCTTTGCTGGATTAGGGCCATATACATGTACGTCTGGATTTTCTACACCTGGATTGATCTCACTGCTCTTATATGTCATGCAGGTCCTCTCTTCTCTTTCAAATCCCCTCTTTTGGCTGTCTACACTGCCACTCAAGGCAAATCTCATTCAGATGCATATGTACATCTTTAAAAAAAACTGAATTAATATGCTGAATATGATGCAAACACAAGTTAATAATAAATGGCATCCTGAAATGTAGTTGTTAGGGTCATTGGCAAGTATTTCAAAAGGCTACTTCATCTGTATCTCTTTATGCTAACTTCTTGCCTACCAGCAAGTTTTAGAACATAAAAACGGCCATACTGGGTCAGACCAAAGGTCCATTTAGCCCAGTATCCTGTCTTCTGTCAGTGGCCAATTTCAGGTGCTCCGGAGGGAATGAACAGGTAATCATCAAGTGATCCTTTCCCTGACGCTCATTCCCAGCTTCTGGCAACAGAGGCTAGGGACACCATCCCTGCCCATCCTGGCTATTAGCCACTGATGGACCTATCCTCCATGAATCAATCTAGTTCTTTTTTAACCCTGTTATAGTCTTGGCCTTCACAACATCCTCTGGCAAGAAGTTCCACAAGTTGACTGTGCGTTGTGTGAAGAAATACTTCTTTTTGTTTGTTTTAAACCTGCTGCCTATTAATTTCATTTGGTGACCCCTAGTTCTTGTGTTATGAGAAGGAGTAAATAATACTTCCTTATTTACTTTCTCCACAACAGTCATGATTTTATAGACCTCAATCATATCCCCCTTTAGTCGTCTCTTTTCCAAGCTGAAAAGGCCCACTTTTTTTCATCTCTGCTCATACCACAGCCATTCCATACCACTAATCATTTTTGTTGCCCTTTTCTGAACCTTTTCCAAGTCCAATATATCTTTTTTGAGATGGGGCAATCACATTCTGCATACAGTATTCAAGATGTGAGCGTACCATGGATTTATATAGAAGAAATATGATATTTTCTGTCTTATCTGTCCCTTTCTTAATGATTCCCAACATTCTGTTTGCTTTTTTGACTGCCGCTGCACATTGAGTGGATGTTTTCAGAGAACCATCCACAATGACTCAAAGATCTCTTTCTTGAGTGGTAACAGCTAATTTAAGCCCCATCATTTTATATGTATAGTTGGGATTATGTTTTCCAATGTGCATTACTTTGCATTTATCAACATTGAATTTCATCTGCCATTTTGCTGTCCAGTCACCCAATTTTGAGAGATCCTTTTGTAGCTCTTCGCAGTCTGCCTGGGACTTAACTATCTGGAGTAGTTTTGTATCATTGGCAAATTTTGCCACCTCGCTGTTAACTCTTTTTCCAGATCATTTATGAATATGTTGAATGAAACTGGTCCCAGTGCAGACCCCTGGGGGACACCATTATTTACCCCTCTCCCTTCTGAAAACTGACCATTTATTCCTACCCTTTGTTTCCTATCTTTTAACCAGTTACCGAGCCATGAGAAGACCCATGACAACTTACTTTGCTTAAGAGCTCTTGGTGAGGGACCTCGTCAAAGGCTTTCTGAAAGTCTAAGTACACTATATCCACTGGGTCCTCTTTGTCCACATGCTTGTTGACTCCCTGAAAAATTCTAGCAGATTGGTGAGGCATGATTTCCCGTTACAAAAACCATCTAGACTTTTCCCCAACAAATGTTGTTTATCTATGTGTCTGACAATTTTGTTCTTTAGTGTAGTTTCAACCAGTGTGCCTGGTACTGAAGTCAGGCTTACCGGCCTCGAATTGCTGGGATCACCTCTGGAGCCCTTTAAAAAAAATTGATATCACATTAGCTATCCTCCAGTCATTTGTTACAGAAGCTGATTTAATTGATAGGTTACAGACTACAGTTAGTTCACATTTAAGTTCCTTCAGAACTCTTGGGTGAATACCATCTGGTCCTGGTGACTTAGTACTGTTTAGTTTATCAATTTGTTCCAAAACCTCCTCTAATGACACCTCAGTCTGGCCACCTCAGTGTCACACTGAACTGTTTTAATATTACTGTTTGAAAATACTGCCTGCTAATATTATCCCCAGGAAATAATTTTGTCCTCTGCACAGATAATACAAGTTGGAGATGCCCACGTAATTCCTAATCTCATTCTCTTGCAATGATTTAAACTCCCTTTCCTGCTCTACTCCCTCAGTCAATATTTAAAGATACATTAATTTAAGCATTAAAACCAAAACCTGGCTAGCATAGCAAACTTGACCCAACGTTGTACCTTGTTGGGCAACATTTGTCCTACATAACAAAGCTCAATAATAGATATCCTGGAACATACTCATGCAAAACAATGTGGATGAATGAAGCACATCAGCCTAGCCTGTTTTTGTTTGCATGTGCGTATAGGTCTGACCTGCAAGCAAACATTGGTTTAAAAAAGAAAATCATCTAACAACTCTTCTGTCTCATAGTAACTGTTAGAAGACACTGCACCATTAAAGGAATTCTAACAAATCAATTCTAAGAACTGCCTGTTTGTATTTTAGCTCCTCCCTTACTACAGTGCACAAGCACAGGTGGAATTTTCTCTAGGGTTGTTCACCTTTTGTTTTTACAATTCAGAGCACTTAGAATGACTTGTCAAACAAAAGAATAGATCTGATTCTAAGAAGAGGAGAGAAATTCAGGTCCCACTGAAGTCCCTGGTAATTGTGTGAGTTCAACAACTTAAACAAGAAAACTGGGCCACAAAAATGTGCCTGAATGTATTTTCTTGCAATATTTATATTGATATATGGAACTGGGAATTTAGATAACACTCTTCTTCATTTTGTGCCCACAAATATGCGGTTTACATGTCCAAAGTGTGCACATGCAATTTTTTTAGAGACAACCAAGACACTCTTATTTAAAACTTTGGTTCACAGAGTGGATTTCTTTTGTTAATTTTTAAAAAAAGGGAATTTAGTGTTTCTGAAAGCAGCTGGATTGTGAGATCTAGTGAAGAATAAAATCATATTTATATAATGTCATTTGCACAATGTCAAGGAATATATTTAATTTCATGTAATCAAATAATATATACACTTGTATGTGTATCTCTCTCACACACACACACACACACACACACACACACACACACACACACACACACACACACACACACACACACACACACACACACACACACACACACACGTAAAATAAGAGACTTTATTTACTAGCCACCATAACATTGTTATGCTGAAAAGTGTTAATAGCTGCTATCAAGTGGGTCTTTGTCTAATGATCAATCACAGACCTGGTTAATGTTGATGGGTGGGCTAAGCACCCTTCATTCAGGCTAAAGGGAAGAAGCAATTAAGTCCCTTTTTATGCCAAGGCACTGGACTGCATGGGAAGAACTAACCTAGGGAGAATACAAGGAGTTTCCTTGGGACTGGTTGCAAATGCAGGGACTAAGGGATTGTTTGGCTGTGTCTAGGCAGAAAGCAAAACATGGGCAGAAAACTAGAGAAAGAGACTCCGTCGTTAGTGTGGTGGGGAGACACAGCTCCTTGGGGCCGGGAGCTCACTGGAAAGACAAGCTTGGAAACTGTGAGCAAGGAAACTGCCTGCTGTTGTCTGTTTTTATTGTGTTCAGGGAAACTGGACTTTGTTTGTTTACACAGAACATTCACAGGATTATACTAAATAATATACCTGACACATACAATTAACTCCTCTTATTGGAAATAACAGGGCAAAACCTCGATTGTTGCCTAACTGCTCAGCCAAGGGGCAATAGTATGTATAGTACAACTTTCAGTGGGTGGGGCTTCTAGATGCCCATTGTCTCTTCTGAAAATCTCCCACATGTAAGTATATGGATAACCTGTGTACTGAATAAGGCAGGGGTTTGTACAGCATTTAGCACAATGGGGCTCTGATCCTGACTGGGCTCCTGGGTGCTACTGTAATAAAAATATTAAATAATAGTCCTGACTTGAACCAGATTTGGACAAGTGTCTTATATATACCACCTTGAATTGTCAACAAGCCCTTTAAAAACACTTCTAGAGCATGGCGCAAGTACAGATTCAACTGGTCCTAGAAATAACCAGAAGGAAATCTCAGGTCAATCTGAACTGAAAACTTGAAAAGGCACAATAGCTTGCTGTTTGTCAAAGTCACATCCCATTGGATCTGGTTGTTCTGAGGGAAGCAAGAATGGGTTTCCAGCAGCTGACAACTGTTTACTGATTTATGTGCAAATGTGTTTGTGGTCTCCATCGTTCCTAGTGGAAAAGCATTCACATCCCAAACACAGTGACAGTTGGTATCAACAGGCACTATGGCTAGCAGTTTTGGCATGAAAAATGTACTCCCATTTTTCTTGTGGTCATGGTTCCTTTGTGTCAGGGTTGGGGGATATTGGCACATGATGAGGGGGAACTTGTACTGCTTTTGTCTGTGCTTTACCTGTCAATAATTAGGGCCCCAGTCTGGCAAAGCACTTAAACATAACTTTAAGCATGTGAACAGTCTTATTAATTAAATAACTGGGTCTACTCATGAGCTTAGAGTTAAGCATGGACTTAAGCACTTTGCTGGATCAGGGCCTAGGGGAATTTATTTTTCAGTGTTGTCAGTTTGACAACTTTCTCAAGCAACAAAATCACTTTATAAAAATCAACTGTAGGTGTGGTAAAAATCTTATGTGGCCTAAACCAGCTTTTCAGCAACAAATACTTGTGTTGCATTTCTACTTCTGTAACAGGTGTTATTTTGTTAAGACCTAGGGATCAATAACTAAATTTATAGAAAAGCCAGCTTCTTAATGGTTAGTGGTTGTTCGTAATATGTAGAACATTACTGCTCTGGGTATACAGTGAACCTATGGAATGTTATCCCCCATGTCAACTTATATCAGTTGATATCTTTTTCTGCTATCCCGGAAGCAAAAGGGAGAAAAATCCGCAAAGTAGCCTCACTAACGTTAAAGAGTCAAATATGACATGCTCTTTGCAGTTTTCATTTCAGATACCACCACAATATAGTGTAAAATCTGGGACAAATACAATGTGTAGCACTTCTTTGCATGATGTTGTGGACATTGCTGGGGACATGCCAGTCAAGAATGGGTGAAGAGCAGTTGGAACTAAGAATACAATCATGCAGGTATAATTTAAAACAAACAATGCTTCCCTCTGCCCCTCCCCCCATTGTGCGAGGAATGAAAACTTCAGCTAAATTAAGTTATGTAGAAATTACAACAGCAATATTTCTGATCATCATCTCTAGACACGATAAATTGAACTCCGAGCGCTCTCCCGTCGACTCCTGTACTCCACCGCTGCGAGCGGCGCAGGCGGAGTCAATAGGGGAGCGGCAGCAGTCAACTCACTGTAGTGAAGACACTACGGTAAGTAGATCTAAGTACGTCGACTTCAACTACGTTATTCATATAGCTGAAGTTGCGTAACTTAGATCGATCCCCGCCCCCCGGTGTAGACCAGGGCTCAGTCATAAAAACAATTAAAACTGAATAGTGTGGGGTTGGTACTACAGTGTCTCAGCTCACAGTACAAATAATCTGATTTCAGTGCCCGTACTAAGAGCCAGATTGTTTGCACAGAAGAGGTGGAGAGAGAGCAAATTGCGCTCGCCTGTTTTTTTGAGCTCCTGAACATTCTGTGCTTCCCTGGAGTTCAGGGTCTGTTCCTTCCTGACATCTCCCAGGGTGCAAGGCATGCAAAAAAGGTTAGAGAGGAGGTGGGGCCATCAACACACCCCATCCTACACACACGTCAGCAGAGTTGGCTGGCAACAATAAGGAATCAGCTGCAGCAGCTTGAATTCTGTCATTGCTTCCCCTGGGGTGACGTCTCTCTGCAGTGCCCCAATGTGGTGCTCTACCTTAAGTGCCCGATGCAATGCCCATTAAAATCAATGAAAAGACATCTATTGACTTTGATGGGTACTGGATCAGATCCTGAAGGCAGATCTGAACCCTGAATGAAATGCAAAATGGTGAAAAATGAATGAAACCTCAAACAACTCTTTCCCTTTCATTGCTCTAAGAGATGAAAGTAAAGCAGTTAAAGGCCCTTTTTAGGAAACCATTTTTTTAACCTAATGAACATCCATTCTGAATTTCAGCATAAGTGGATTCATGCTGCCAGTTGGTTTAGTAATCTGAAGAGATGTGAGAAATGACATGTTCCTAGCATGCTTTGGACTTTGGGCTCCAGAGGGTTTTTGCTAGATGGCATGTGCCTTAAGAAAAAAACCTTTGTGGGGGAAAAAAAAATCCTGCCTGAAACACCTTCTCTTGGAATCCCTGCTAAAAAACTAACAAAGAGTTTGGGTGTTTTTCACTGGTAGTTACATAATGTTGTTTTCTCAACACTATAATAATATGCCATTATTTGCAGACTTGAGCTGGTTTAATAGTTGCATTACTTTTCTTCATTTTCTGTTCAGCAACCTTGTGCACCTGAGAATCTCAGTCTTGACATGTCATTAAGTTCAATGAGCAAATGCTTAGTTGTCTCTTTTTCAAACAGGAAAAAATATAATAAAACTGCCTGGTTTAAAAAGTAGGGTTTTTTTTCAAAGTTACTATCTGTTAAAACAATTTCTGTAAACTCTAGTCATGATTTATTCATTCCATCTACAGTAGATAGTTCTGCACACTTTTCCCAATTGTGAGCTTATTAGAGGCTCTTTTACCACAGCAATTTAAAGCCGAACTGCAAAACTATTATGAAAATCTTGCTCATGTTTAAATCCTCACTCACTAAGAATGTACATGTAGACTGGAACCTTCTAAATACATTTGCATTGGGAACAGCCCACTCTTGAGTTCAGAATTCTCTTTCTATTTTAATGGTTGATGGCAAACCCTTAAATTGAATCTCTTGCCTGGTCTGAAGTGATTATGATGCTGTCAGCTGTTGCAGTGGAAGAAAAAAAATCCTGAATTCAGGACTTAAGCCAGGTCACTCAAGAAAAACAAAATTGACAAGTATTCTAGTATAAAGTTCATGTGGCCCTGATTTAAAATGTAACACTTTCTCCCAGTGGCTGGTTTCAGTACTACAATCCCTTTGCCTTCTCTTCCCATAACCCAAAGAAAACAAATGGAAGAACTCTGCCAGTACTCCAGTCATTTCTAACTACACTTATTACTTCCTATTTTGACTGCTACTGTCGTAGGACCTTATCCAGCTCACAGGATACAGAATGTGGCCTTCTGGAGTTTATATATCAAGCCAAACTAATCAGGAGAATGTCAGCTCAGTATGCAAGGCCACTTCTTGAGCCAAACTCCACAGCTGCTTGAGGAGCAGCATATTCACCCCCCCCCCCAACCGAGCAGTCCCAGGGGGTATGAAGAAAAGCAAAGTCTCCTCTTCCACGGGCTCTGATTTTTAAAAAAATGCACACGTTGGTGTGACAGCTTCTTTCTCCCCCACTATTCCTGCTAGAGCTAGTGGGAGGGTGATCTTACCCCCGAACACTCATCTGATGGTAAGGGCACCTGCTCCGTTGTAGGGGCTCTGTCTTCCTGTTTGCTTCCCTATCTCTAAAGAGGAGGGGCACAATCATTAGTCTGATGGGCCTTTCCTCTGCTGGATGATAACTTTCCAGCCAGTAAATTTTTCATGGCCTCTTTAAGAACTTTCCTCAGCTGACTGAACATTGAGCTTGTTCCTCTGACACCATTGCTTAGGGCTAAGTAAGAGAGAGGTACAAGCTTATTGTTTGGGAAGGGGAAGTCATGACTGGTCACATTAAGTCTTATGTGGCTGCTTCAGAGTGGGAATTTTCCACTTGGAATTGGAAGCTGAAACCTGAGTTGCAGAAAAGAGGAAGGTCATGGAGCCAGAGGCTCTGTAGCCATCTGTTAAGGATGACACATTTTAAGAGGTGTGCCATGGCTGTGGGAGCAGTATTAAGAAGAGAGTTGTGATGACTCTGTCAGAAGAAGCCAACTGGCCAAAACACCCCATATTCTGAAATCCTATTCCTAGTACAGAAGTGTCAGAAGAGTGTCCTAGAGAGAAGGCAAGTTCCTTGCCTAGAAAAGAGAAACCAAACAGAGGCTCGGAGGAAGGACAGAGCAATGTAAGATGACTTAGGGAAAGGGGATCCTCTTTGATTTATGGGTGGAACACAAAATAATCTGTTGCTTGAAGTGCCAAAACACCTAATGCTGACCCTACCAAAAATCTCTGCAGAGTTGCAGACACAGAGGCAACTGTATGTAAAATAGGTCCCTCTGTTCAGAAGGGCAGCTATCACGCCTTAAACCACACCTCCTAAGGCAGTCTTTCAGCTTTGACACCAGAACACTACAGTAAGTTCAGCTATACAGAAACTGTGTACTTCATCACCCTAGTTTGATTTCTCTCCTAGATTTCTCTAATTCCTGACATGCTAGGAACTGCATGCATTTCCTTTTTGTATAAAATGACTGAGATTGCTTTATACTCTCTCCTCTATTTTAATCAAGGCAAGTTCAAACAACAAAGGACAAGATCCTTAGTTAAGCTCTTGTGAGAAGTCAGTCACAGTTCATGACAGGCCTCAGGAATCTACTGGAAATTAATAGGAACATTCTACATATATTTATATTCCATGCATGAATTTTATGACCACCTATTTTTCAAAGAAGGGATGGGTCGTGGGTTTAAAAAGAATCAAGCGTCTATAAATGAATATAACACTCCATCTTGTAGTGCTAACAGTGATATTGCCAGCTCTAAATGTGGTTTCTGAGTGTTTGGAATCTGGTAGATAAGTGACATCCGCAGTGCAGAATGCAAAAATTCTTGGCCCTGGAGTACAGCTGTGTCATCATGAGGCTGGAATGTACAGTATATGCTGTCCATGAGCATAGCTCTGAGCAGAGAAATGTGTATATGATCAACAGCACCTGCCTCCTAATGGAACAGTTCAGCTGTTGTGATAGCTGATGATCTAAATTTAAGGTTTGCACATGCTTGATTCTATTTAATACGAAGCAAAATAACTGTACAGGAAAAAAAGAACAGCTTTGGGGCTTGCCCTTTGTAAATGAAATATACACAAAGGATTGAAATATTTTTTCTCCTTTATGCTTAAATTTTTAATTGGCATGATCTAAAGACAAACCTTTCCTTTTAAGCATATATCATGCTGTGGGGTGCCCTAACTCTCCTGAGATATTGCCAGAGAAGTCACACTTACTAGTAATAGCTGGGTCTGTTCTGTTCTCCTTGGAATTCACAAGATCTCCTGTCACCCCTATAGAATTCCTCAAACTGCTCCCCCCAATCTAGAATGCAGCTCATTCTCATACTTGTTGAACTTAAGATGTACATTAGGAGGGTTTTTTCTGGCATTAATTTCTACATTACTTCCAAAGGGGAAGAGAGAAGGAGGGGAGCATTATGGCTGCATCTTCACAAGAGATATTCAAAGCAGCAGAGACCTATGCTAAATGTGGTTTGTTAATCATGGAGAGAATTGAGACGCTGCATATAAGCGACATGCTTTCAACCTGAATATGGGCCAAAAAAGCCTTCTTTGCATTCTTCTCTGGCTCTGGCAAAGCACAGCAAACCATCCCACCACAGACATTTCATGGACATTTGTTGAGTACTGATTGCAATAACAGAGAACTTGAAGGAGCCTTAAAGATGAAGTACATATATTTTTTGGAATTTGCTAACAGAATAAATGCTTGCCTCCATATACAGAAATATGACAATATGCCATGGTGCTGTCCACCCGCAAATACTGAAGGACATTTGGATTACAAGAAAATCATGCTTCATATTACAAGCCATGTTGCCATATTTTCCATACCTTTCTGGTACTGTATATTGTGACAAAATCAGGCCGGATAGCAATCAGAGGTTACCTCAGGTCAACTAGAGACACCTGAGTCCAATTAAGTGCTGCCTGTGACCTTGAAAAACCCCTCTTCTGATGTGAGAGAGAAAGAAGAGATGAGAGAGAGACTGCAGTAAAGAGAAAAGGCATCTTCTAGGTGGAAGGCTTCTCTCTACCCCATAGAGGAAGCAAGGAAGCTAACTGTGTTTGGGTAAGGGCTGGCACTCAGAAGCCAGCATAATAGGGCAACACCCTGGAGAGAAGGCAGGGAAAGTTATTTCTTTTTTGTGTTAGGAGTCTGTGTCTTTGTTTGGCTGAAAATTACTGTATGGGTCTACCCCAAGGCCCACTTTGAAAATACCAAAAAATAAAGCAGACTGAGGGGAAAAAAACCCTCTGGAGTAGGACTGATTTATTCCAGGCCCCCCACCCACTAGACAGGGGAGACTCTGAGCAATCCAGCAATCCAAGTTGAAAGGGATGCCTTGCCATAATATAATATCCTTTAGAGCAGGGGTCTCAAACACGCGGGCCACATGCGGCTCGCGGAGTTATTTCCTGCGGCCCGCCATAGGCACTGCCTCCACTGGCAGCCAAACTCCAAACATTACTGAGTGTTTATATTTTATTAAAACCCCTCTTTGCATTACAGTTTTTAAAAAGTTAATACATTGACTTTTAATAGAATACTATATTACTCTTCATTTTTTTCATTTTTGACTATACTTTTGTATCATTGTATGAAAAGGTTTCAGTGATGCGTCCCTCGGGCCAATTTACTAGTTCTCATGTGGCCCTCGTGGTGATTTGAGTTTGAGATCCCTGCTTTAGAGACTATTGTTCAGAAGTGAAATTCTGGCCCATTGAAATCAATGGCAGAATCCTCGTGGAATTCAATAGAGCCAAGATTTCACTTCAGGTATTCGAGTTACTTCAAGTTCCCTGCACCCTCTGGTGTATATGTATGTTTGGGGTGGGGGCGGAGTGTGCATGCACACAAACATATACACACGTTCTCAAATCACTAAAAGAGGATAGCAAAGGGATACAGAAATAAAATGTACATGTCTTGTTTTATCTATATGCAGAGTGGAATGCAGAAAATGATGGATGGACTGGTCCCTGAATTCTAACAGCTTACAATAAAAACCTTAAATTGCAAAATTCGCCACTACTTTTAAAAATAAAATAAAACTTACATTTATTTTCAATCCACATAGTAATTATGTTTGGAAAATGGTACAATGTATATCACTCTTGGCATGCAGCTCTTGAGAAACTGGTTTTACTGGGATTTTTGTTTTTTATAACCAAGGAGAAAGAGAGAAGAAAATGCTGCACAGCAGTGTCTTTGGGCAAGCAAATGTTTGCAGCAGGCTGAATCCTGCCCTGCATTTATAGTAAACAAGCAGGAGAAGGGATGGTGCCATGATGACTAGCTGGTTTACGGGATCAGGTATTGTATGTCAACAGCACTGCAGTGTCAGAGCCAAGTTACTGTTGCAAGAATTTAGCACCTTGCAAACTCGTAACCCTGAAAAGGCCACGCCTGCATGTCACAAATGTATCACAATTGATTTTGTGGGGCGAGCAAGGGTAGAAGCCCCTATATGTATTGGGGATCATTTCATCATAGATATGTGGTATAGGTCTTTGCCTTTATGCTCTTAGGACTGGATTGCTCAGAGTTATCAGTGATTTTGTGTTTTGAATTGAATAGCTAGATTGCTTTTCTATTTACTTGATTTAGAGAGATTTAAAGTGAACAGCTCTTCCTTTAAAGCTTAAGAAAAAAGGGTGTAAACAAAATTATATGTGCTGATCTGAGAAAGGTAATGAGTTTTTTGTGTTTTGTAAGTAAAAACTATGAGAATTTTACAGGACTGTACAAATGAATGGATTACTTTCGAGGAATAATTGTTTAGCAGAATACAAAGTGAGTTATTCATTAATATATGTTATAATACAAGTCACAATGTTAGTGGCGGTTTTTTAATGCAAAATGGAGTTGCTTGTCTAATCTGGCATGGGTGCTACTGAAAGGTTAGCTGGTTCTTTAACACACATTTCTGCTCATTTCAGTGGGATTTTTTTAAAATGAGATTTTGAGTAAGTAAACTTAAAGTCAAGGAAAGTGTGGGCCCCTTGCTGAATGAGGGAGGGAACCTAGTGACAGAGGATGTGGAGAAAGCTAGTGTACTCAATGCTTTTTTTGCCTCTGTCTTCACAGACAAGGTCAGCTCCCAGGCGGCTGCACTCCGCAGCACGGTATGGGGAGGAGGTGACCAGCCCTCTGTGGAGAAAGAAGTAGTTCGGGACTATTTAGAAAAGCTGGACGAACACAAGTCCATGGGGCCGGATGCACTGCATCCGAGGGTGCTAAAGGAGTTGGCCGATGAGATTGTAGAGCCATTGGCCATTATCTTTGACAAATCATGGCAATCGGGGGAGGTCCTGGATGACTGGAAAAAAGCTAATGTAGTGCCCATCTTTAAAAAAGGGAAGAAGGAAGATCCAGGGAACTACAGGCCAGTCAGTCTCACCTCAGTCCCTGGAAAAATCATGGAACAGGTCCTCAAGGAATCAATTCTGAACCACTTAAAGGAGGGGAAAGTGATCAGGAACAGTCAGCATGGATTCACCAAGGGCAAGTCATGCCTGACTAACCTAATTGCCTTCTATGATGAGATAACTGGCTCTGTGGATGAGGGGAAAGCAGTGGACGTGCTATTTCTTGACTTTAGCAAAGCTTTTGATACAGTCTCCCACAGTGTTCTTGCCAGCAAGTTAAAGAAGTATGGGCTGGTTGAATGGACGGTAAGGTGGATAGAAAACTGGCTGGATGGTCGTGCTCAACGGGTAGTGATCAATGGCTCCATGTCTAGTTGGCAGCCGGTATGAAGTGGAGTGCCCCAAGGGTCGGTGCTGGGGCCGGTTTTGTTCAATATCTTCATCAACGATCTGGAGGATGGTGTGGACTGCACCCTTAGCAAGTTTGCAGATGACACTAAACTGGGAGGAGTGGTTGATACGCTGGAGGGTAGGGACAGGATACAGAGGGACCTAGACAAATTAGAGGATTGGGCCAAAAGAAATCTGATGAGGTTCAACAAGGACAAGTGCAGAGTCCTGCACTTAGGACGGAAGAATCCCATGCACTGCTACAGACTAGGGACCGAATGGCTGGGCAGCAGTTCTGCAGAAAAGGACCTAGGGGTTACAGTGGACGAAAAGCTGAATATGAGTCAACAGTGTGCCCTTGTTGCCAAGAAGGCTAACGGCATTTTGGGCTGTATAAGTAGGGGCATTTCCAGCAGATCGAGGGACGTGATTATTCCCCTCTATTCGGCACTGGTGAGGCCTCATTTGGAGTACTGTGTCCAGTTTTGGGCCCCACACTACAAGAAGGATGTGGATAAATTGGAAAGAGTCCAATGGAGGGCAACAAAAATGATTAGGGGGCTGGAGCACATGACTTATGAGGAGAGGCTGAGGGAACTGGGATTGTTTAGCCTGCAGAAGAGAAGAATGAGGGGGGATTTGATAGCTGCTTTCAACTACCTAAAAGGGGGTTCCAAAGAGGATGGATCTAGACTGTTCTCAGTGGTAGAAGATGACAGAACAAGGAGTAATGGTCTCAAGTTGCAGAGGGGGAGGTTTAGGTTGGATATTAGGAAAAACTTTTTCACTAGTAGGGTGGTGAAGCACTGGAATGGGTTACCTAGGGAGGTGGTGGAATCGCCTTCCTTAGAGGTTTTTAAGGTCAGGCTTGACAAAGCCCTGGGTGGGATGATCTAGTTGGGGTTGGTCCTGCTTTGAGCAGGGGGTTGGACTAGATGACCTCCTGAGGTCCCTTCCAACCCTGAGATTCTATGATTCTATGATTCTATGAAACCAGCAAAGAGTCCTGTGGCACCTTACAGAGTAACAGACGTATTGGAGCATAAGCTTTCGTGGGTGAATAAGTGCGTATTCACCCATGAAAGCTTATGCTCCAATACGTCTGTTACTCTGTAAGGTGCCACAGGACTCTTTGTCGCTTCTACAGATCCAGACTAACATGGTTACCCCTCTGATACTAAACTTTAAACCAGCACTCTTCTGCTTCTTAGATGTTTTGAATTATCACCAAGTATTTTGGTGACTTCTTGGGAGGAGAAAGTTGGCATGTAGTTTGATGATATCTAGGGAGTACTCATCATCAGTCTATTGTGTGTCACAGCACAATATGAAGTGTTTTATACAAGTTGTCATTGTCAACCTCCAGTCACATTTCAGAATTTATCTGAACACCATCTCATATATTCAGTCTTACTAGCATGATACACAGTGTACAAGGACTGGTCAGACAGTTTAGATGAATGCATTTTTTTTTTTTTACTATACTAATATGTGCCTCAAGTCTTGAATCCTTTTTGGTGAGCTAGGTATTTGAGAGAAACCAACTGTCAACAACAATTAAATAAACAGTGTATGTTGACTCACATACAAGTGTTGGAGTGATGCAGCAATGATGGAAATATTGCAAATGTTAATCAGGCCACTGGCAGGAGTTTTGAACTGTGTAACAAATATTCTGATGACTGGCCAAGTTTTCCCTTTCATAATGTGCTTTTCCTCTTTTCACTCTTTGCTCTTCTACTTTTCACATGCATCTACTGAAGATGATAGACAAGAACATAGGTACTGTACTATATGTAACACATTACAGGTTTATGAGTATAAAAAAGACACTTCTCATTAATCTGCCTCACATAGTAGAGGCATAAATGTATATTAATGAGTAAGAAGGGTGAATGGTCCTAACCAGTAGCGCAGCCAGGTCCGGAGCGCAGGGGGAGCGGCACTATAAAAAGGCGCCTCCCCCTGTACTCACCCAGCGGCGCTCTGGGTCTTCGGCGGCACTTCGGCGGCGGGTCCTCACTCACTCTGGGTCTTCGGTGGTACCCGCCACCGAAATGCCGCCGAAGACCCGAAGCGTCGCCGGGTGAGTGCAAGAAGCGGTGCTTAAAAAGAAGCCGCGCCTCTTTTTAGTGCTGCTAAAAAAAGGTGCTGCTTCTGCTCACAGGGGGAGCAGCTGCTCCCCCTGCTCCCCCCCAGCTACACTACTGGTCCTAACGTGATTTGAAAACTGTTCTCCAAGAACTATGCTGGGAAGGAGAAAAAGCATTGGACCAGGTGGCTCTTGAGATAGTGTGGAACGTTGCTAATGTGATAACTTCACCTCTTGCTTGTTGATTAAAATGTCGCCTAATATTCAGTTCTACCGTGGGCTCAGCCCAGCAAGTTGGGGAGCATCCTCAACTCCCCTTTAATTCAGGAGAACTGCTGCACGTTGCAGGAAAGGGTGCATTGTTCCTCTTTGATAGCTGTTCTGTGGCCTCTGTGAAATGAGTTGATGGTCTCAGTTCCCTTGGACAGGTGCCCACACAACCATAATACCACCCTTCTTGGTAGTATCAGCAAGAGATCAAAGACAGAATGGGCACAGGGAATAAACTGTTTTCCACCCATAAGCTGGTGCATCCAGTAGAAGGGAATGGAGGACAGTGATACAAACTTATTAAACCAACTTCTGTGCACCTCCTACAAAGCGATGCTGTGGAATTTTATGACAAATCCAGATTTTCCCATAGTCTTCAGCTGAACAGTGCTTTGGTATGGACTTTGATCAGAACTGTGGAGCTCAGCCCATTCCTTATTACTGTACTGCCTGGCGCATCATCTCATACTAAGCAGAGTGAATGAGTAGATGGCATAGGGAAGGAGGCAGAAGAAACAGAGTAGCACACCGCTGTGATGGGCCTTGAACAAATAGAGAAATAGAGTGTCATCACTGGAATCAAAGTAAACTGCCTCGCATCCAGAAACTAAAAGATGGTAGGGGAAGGTACACTGAAAAAGGGTTTGCCCAAATGAGAAATAGTTAAATGAAGCCATTTTCCTTAAATAAAAGGAAACCTGTCCCACTCTCTCTTGACAGGTTTAGAATTCATTAATTCATTGGATGCTACAGTATAGCAATGTGCCTAGGAATAAATATTATATAATTAAATATGTATCCGTAAAACTATAGACAGGGTGATTCTTTTATCTCTAAATGTGGAAATTGCTTTGGGTACTTGAGTTAAATGAAAGTAACATTAATTTGGTCCTGTCATCTTGGTGTTTATTATGTTTCCACTCTGTTGCATTATTTGTGCCATGCTCCTTAACTTGAACGACCCAACACCTCACCTAATGTAACCTAGATGGACAGTCCTATTGTCACCAGTTTAAAGAGATACCAGTTTTTAAAAGCAGTGCAGAACCTGTATTTATCTGCTGTAGCTGCTTCTGAGTATTTTGCTATTCCCTGTGAATAGAATCAATGTCATTTATCCTAATAATCTCTCTCTGGTGACTCCAAATGAGAGGTGTTCTCCTCCCTTTCCCCTTGGCCCCAGGAAGCAAGTTGGCTTAAAAAAGAACACATAGCTACTTAACCCTCCCCCCCCCCCCGCAGAATATGAACTCAATTTTCAAATAGGCACTAATTATTATTATATCATAGTAGCCTCCAGAGCTCCAATCAAGGCCTTGTTGAATTAGGGGACATGTAAACTTAAAGGTAGACATGGTCCCTGCCTCAAAGAGCTTACAAGCTAACTTTTATCATACAGAACAGACAAAAAGGGTTAATAATTGACAGTGATAGTGGTTTTAAGAAGTTGATCCCTAGTAAAAGCCATGATCCATTATCTGCTGTTTAAATATACCAGGTTTGTCTAGGTACAATAGAATCAGGCATATCTTAACTTTCTATTGATGTATTTCACTCTTCCCATTTGATTATGTGACACTTTTTTATGTTTCATATTTACAATCATAAGACATAGCCTGATCGCCATTTTCTTGAATGTATGTATGTGCTGTATAAGATGAAGAAAATACATATTTTTAACCTTGATTTTTCTCTCTGTCATTGTGCAGTGTAGAAGCTCATGTGTCGAGTGATACGTCAATGCCCTCAGCTAGATGGATTATCAGATAAATTCAAGTGCTGATCAGTTTGCTAAACTATATGATAATGGAGCCCTGAGAAGAGGTTAAAGCCCTAATACTACTGACAAGTAGAGAGTCATCTTTTTTTTTCTCTCTATTTTTTACTGCTTGAGAACGGTACTGGATACTCAACATTGGTGATATTGAAGTCTTCATTATCTGCAGGATGGATACAGAAGATGGAAAGCTCCATTACACTACCCCACCAATGCTAAGTGGAGGTTGAAGGGAAAAAATAAATCTCCATGCCCTCTGTTCAGACTTTGGCTGCTCTTCTGAGTTTGAAAATGAGGGTGCTAATGTCAATGCTGAGTTTTGTGATATGAATACCTGTCTCCTGGAAACTGGACTGAAACTCCTCCCCCCCACAATTTTTTTTTCACGTAGGTGTTAAAATAGCCAATGGAAAAGTAACAATTCTTGGTCACTAATGTTCTGGGCTGGATTACAGCTGGCAATATACATGTCGCATTATCATTCCTTTTTAATATTCACCTAACTCAAATTATAGTCTTGTCTTGTTATAGCTAAAATCATTAGTTTAATTTATGCACCCTGCAGGAAGGGAACATGTCTACCTCTCTGTCTGCACATCACTTGGCGCAACAGGCTCCTGATGCTGATTATAGATAAATAATATAGCAATATTAATAATTAATGGAGAAGAGAGGGGAGGGATAGCTCAGTGGTTTGAGCATTGGCCTGCTAAACCCAGGGTTGTGAATTCAATCCTTGAGGGGGCCATTTAGGGATCTGGAGCAAAAATCTGTCAGGGAAAGTACTTGTCCTGCTAGTGAAGGCAGGGGACTGGACTCAATGACCTTTCAAGGTCCTTCCAGTTCTATGAGATAGGTATATCTCCATATATATATATATTGCCCCAATCCTGCAAAAATATGTGCCACCCAGACTCTTGGTCCCAGGTATAGTTTCACTGACTACAGAGGAAATCCGCATAGGCAGAGGCCAAATATTTATGCAATCCCATATCATGAAATGGTATTACTTCTTTAACTTTAATTTTCACAATCCCATGTGAAAACTGCAGATAAACAATGACACCCAACTAGGCATGAATCCTGCTGGGACAACAGCCATGCCTCGCATGTTTGTATGAGACAAAAAGATGCAGGCAGGGTGCCACAAACAGCTAAGAATATACTAGGGGAACACACAGACTCCTGAGTGCATTGATTATTCCAGAATATGTGAAATTATATCTATTAATATGATTATAAAATAGCCCTAAATGATTTAGTTTTTTGTTTTTTTTTAAATACAAGGGATTAGGGGTGGGTGGGAAGGCTGATTTTACTATGTATTCCAATTGATCCTTTTTAAAAAAAAAAAAAATCAAAAACATTGCATAACAGCTCTTCCCCCTCCATCTTACATTCTCCTTTCTCTCTCTCTATTTATAATTTCCTGGGGTTTTAATACACCTTCTGGTAAGGTTCCAATAATGGTAGTGGAATGTCAGGACTCTATCAGAAATGTCACTACTCTATCAAAATGGCAACACAGGGTTTATTAACTCAATTTGATAATTCAGTTCAAATAGGGAGACACTGTGGGTAAAATCTTGACCTCATTGAAGTAATTTGCATTCTCTTCAATAAAGGCAAGATTTTACCCTTTATTTGCAACCATTATATATTTTATAAAATACCTTGCTTGAATTAACCTTCTACCACACCAGTGCTAATCCATACCATACCGGCTATCATTTAAAATAGTTTTAAAATGAAAGTTATACTCATAACAATATAGCATTAATAATGGGCTAGATCCTCGACACAGTTTTACTGATGTTCAATGTAGCTACACCAATTTACACCTTCTGAGGATATGCATAGTATATGTAATATTACATTTTTGTGGCCTAATATGTGACTTTGAAAGAACAGTTCTCTTTCAAAGTATCAGCTTGGTTCGAATGAGATGTTAGCTGAAATGTAAGGCTCAGTTTAGATCATAAAAATAATTTTGTGAATTCTAGAAGTAAATGTTTTGGTTTTGCAAGCAAGGTTATTTTTTAGTATCTAAATGTTGAGAGGGGTGAAATTTTTTTTGTCCAAGCCTTTTCTTTCACTGAAAAATGCAGAATCAGGTTGGTTCAAATTGATTTCAACAAATGGTTTCAATCTAAAAAAACAAACCAAAATGGAAATGGTGAAACAGTTAATTTCAGCATTTCCAAAATGCAAAAAATTGACTTCTTATTTCAGAACAAAGTTTTGTTTTGGAATTTCCCTCAGTTTTTTTTTCTCAAAAAATTAAAACCATGTCCATTCTTAAAAAACAAAAAACCACCATCCCTTAAAATCTAAATGAAACATTTTGTTTCCAGTTGACCAAAAACAGTTTTTGGGGTGTGAGAAGTGGGGAAAGGGGTTTGCACCCAAACTGAATATTTAGTTATTCACATTACATTGTTAGAGAGGGCTATGTGGCTGATGCCTACTGCTGAATTTTGAGCCAACTGCCTCCATGTATACCCTGGACTTGGATTACCTTTCCGTACTAAGAAGTTGATGCTGTGCATTGTTTTGTTTGTTTTCTACTGACCTTATTCTGTTTTTTTAAATAGTTCCATATTTAGCAAGGAAAATGAATATGCAGTAATGAAAAATATCCTGTTTAATTATTTATGATTATGGCTTTGGAATCTGTGTGGTCTGTTTCCAAAACAAGTAGTGAAGTTTCATTCGTTGTGAGTGAAAAATGTATTTTAGTAAGTTCCACAAGTTTCAGAGTCATCCGCACTTCAACTTGCACCAGGAATTTGTGATCGAGCCTCTTAAAGTTGCCATCTTAATGGGCCACATTGTATGTCCAATATGCTACTAAGCACCACCAAGTTCATTTTCATCTTTTGGGAAAATTCTTTGCTATTCACAAGTAAAATTTGAACTAACAACTTCCTTGAGTTTGAGGCACTTTTCTCAATTTGCAAATAATGAACTATGGCTAACAAATGATATCATTACTCATTTTACTAAAACTGTAAAAATAATTAAATAAATCAAACATGGGAACCAGACACTACATCAATAGCAATAAACATTTAACTTGTCTTCACTGAACACCAAACAAAAAATATTAAAATAGAAAGTGTCCAGTACAATGTTGGCTTTACGTAATTTAAAAACATAAAATGAACAAGGAATTTGATCCTGACTTCATCTTTCCTTACCTGCCTGTCTGTTTCAGATAACTGAATTGGATTTAATTCAGGATTTTCACTAAGGATGGCTTCAGTGCTGTTCCACAAATTGCCCTGCTAGAAATGCTGAAGAGCAGTGCTGTCTGCATGTCACTTTCTCAAGTTGGACCAAATGTATTACTCCTGGGATAAGTTTTATCTCTACCAGGATGAGAAGGGAAGTCCCCAGCTGGCTGCCAGACCCAGGCACATATGACCCAGTGCTGTCAAGCTACCTAATAAAGCAATGCTTTTGTTTTCTTCCCAAATCTCTAACAGTCTTTATTCCTGTCCCAGATGTCCTTCTGCAGCTGCCCAATCCCACCCAATTCCTGTTTGCAATGCTCTCAATTAAAAAAATTAGTAATTAAAATGAAGTATTCTTTGCCCATGTTACCGCCAGCCTTCACAGTGTTCCATCTGCCCATTCGCAGTCCTATCCTTATTTTGAGAAGACTCATTTGTAGATGATCTAATCTCTGCCAGGAATTCCCTAGGCCCATCTGCTCCTTTTCTGGGTGATCAGTCCCACCCAGACAAATATTTACCCTATTCTCAGCTCCAACAAATCATTTTTAAAAAATGTTTTGGTTTTTTTGAGAATTATTTTATAATTCTTATCAAAATCAACTCCCATCAATCCCTTTCCACATCGTCTAGAGGCCACATTGATGACAATATGTCTCAGATAGGCCAATATATTGCCAGCTATGGTCGGGGGGGCATTCTCTAAATAACATATCAGTTTTTCACAGATTGTGCAGTTGCATTCTACCCACTCATTAGGCTAGGGATGGAGAGTTTCCCAAATTCAGTATCCTGCTTTTGGGAACACAGTTGTGGTCACCATTAAGTCTCACTCCCAGCCAACATTTGAATTAAAGCACTTAGCGTTATCAATAATGTTGTATTTAAAGTTACATGAACAAATTATTTTACATTTTCTTTTAAATTTGACAGTTATTGTCTCTTCCATCTTTCAGGCTTCCCACTAACTCATTGATTTCTTCTTCAGCTGTAGATGTTCATTTTAGAAAAGAATGATCTACCCTGATGCTATGGCACCCAGACACTGGGTTAGAAAATTAGGTTGTGTTAAAACACAGCCTCGAGGAGTTGTGCCAATTACATGATGTTAAACATAAACATAACTTAACAGTCGGTGTACACAGTGGCAAGATGTATTTAACATTGTTAGGTAGTCATGGTTAACCCTATGGTCCCAGGCAATTGGAATGTTTGTCTGCTGAAGGGGCCAATCTCAGTTTCCTCATCTTCCTGATCAGAGAAAAATCTTCCTAATACGAGAGCCAGACATCTAGTGGAAAAATCCAGTCCTTTAGGAGATGATTTGACATGCAGTCCAGTTTATACCTATTCACATTCTCATCCAAGTGCTAAATATCCTTGGCATTAAAACCAGGGCCGTGACCCAATTTAGGTAGATATTATTGTGCCTTAGTGGAACTGCAAACTCCTGGACTTGTTTATCCTTTCAACTCTACCCCATAGTGTGTTCTGTATAAATGTAGTGTTCTACATAAATACCATGATTTAATGTATGCAGTGTTCTACATAAATACAGTGATTTAATGGACAGTCTCATCTTTTTTCCATGAACTGACTTCCTAGTTAATTAATGAGGCCTTTTGAATCAGCATTTCTTTGGAAGGTATGCTCTGGATGTTAAAGAGCTCTATAATTCTGAGAAGGAGTAATTGCTTTTGGTCTTCTGATCATCGTTAGCCTCTTCCTTATGGGAAAGGCCAAGAAGGGGAGTCATTGGGTGAATTCCTGCCCTCTATCATGGCACAGCTCCCATTTACTTCCGTGGGGCCAACATTTCACCCAAAACCTCTGAAGTTACAATTGCTTGCTGAACTAAAGCATTTATTGGGCTGAGGTGGCACCAAGTCCTTTCTAATGTTAGGGACGACTCCACTCTAGACATAGCCATGTGTTTGCTGAAAAGAGTTGAAGGCTTGGTGAAAGATACATAAAGTTTACAGTTTGTTACCTTCTCTGTTCTTTTACCAGGAATACAGGATTGAGATGTACAGTAGATCTTCAGCGTTACGAACACCTTGGGAATGGAGGTTGTTTGTAACTCTGAAAAAAATGTGGTTGTTCTTTCAAAAATTTACAACTGAACATTGACTTAATACAGCTTTGAAACTTTACTATGCAGAAGAAAAATTTTGCTTTTACCCATCTTAATTTAAATGAAACAAGCACAGAAACAGCTTCCTTACCTTGTCAAAACTTTTTTATATACTTTCCCTTTTTTTAGTAGTTTACATTTAACACAGTACTGTACTGTATTTGCTTTCTCTTTTTTTGTGTGGTCTTTTTTGTCTTTGCTGCTACCTGATTGCATACATCTACTTTCAAATTCGGTGTGTGGTTGACTGGTCAGTTTAACTCTGGTGTTCATAACTCTGAGTTTCTATTGTACACACAGTGACCATACACTGGTATTCCAGTGTCTCAGTGACTTCCTCCAGAGTTCTTGAAATATCCTATTTTTCATTTAATCAATTAGACTGTGTAGTTTTCTTTTATAACAATATAGTCATTCAAGACGCATTGCTAAAGTAGAATTTGCCAGTAACAAACAGGCCAGTAGGGACAAGTGTTCAGTGTGAAGAACCATACTTGGAGCGAAAAGAAACTGCTAATAGGATGTAGGCTCTCTCAAAGCTGCTCTTTTGCTCAGAGTGAATACTAGTAACACCTGTTCACTATTTCATGCTAAACTCACTCAGAACACTAAAATTACTGGAATAACTCTTCCACTCCAAGAAATGTTGAGTCAGAAGTTCTTAGGAACATCAGCACAGATTTTTTTTAAAGGTGCACTTTTGTCTTTTATATAACTTCTTAGTGACTGTAAAATACATCACCACAAAAGTGTCTAGTTTTTGATTTTGAAAATGTTTGCTTTACCTTAGCAGATGCAGCCTTTGACCAAACAGAAGCTGAGAGAGGTTGTTTTCTCTGAAACCCTCCCTTCCCACAAATGATTTGTAAGAGTCTATAAGACCAATATCAACTGAAGAAAGCTTACCTCAGATTTGAGTATCTTCACTTCAGCCATCACTTGTTAGCCTCCTTAATATTGCTGCTATTGACAGTAATGCATAGGTCATAGTGTTCATGTTACCGTTAAACCTTATTGAACTTGATAAATATTGTCCCTTCTGCTCTCTAATCAAACCTAATTTATATTTCTCTTAGAATTAAATATTTTTAAACCATCCCCTACCCTTCTTCAATATTCTTTGCTATTATTGAACTTGCACTCCTTTTTACTAGTTTGAACTGAAAGGAGAGGTTATGTCATTGACATGTAATCCTCCTCCTCCTACCATGTTTCGGGGAAAGGATTCACAACTGTTTTTCCCACCCTGAAAACCAAAACCACCCACTTTTTTTCTTCTGGGATCCCCAAATTCATTTGAGTCTGTGCCACACAGTCTTTTACACTGTTTCAGAAGAAATGATAGTACTGTAATACATAACAGGCTGTTGAGTTTTCTAAAGGTTCATTGCACCATATATGGCCAAAGAAGGCATTAGATTCAGTGCATATAAATTTGGCAATTTAACATTTAAGTAATATGTATGCAGTCTTACAGGAAAAGTCTATATAGTGCATATTCCCCAAAGAATATACTAAATTAGGTTAATTATTGCAGAAACGTATATGTGGAAGGTTATTGCTGCAACAATAAAACCTAGGAGCATACATTTTTTAAAAAAAGGGAAATCTTAGATTTAGAAAATGCATTAAACCTCAGAAAATAACTTTGTGATCCACCTTGGAGTTATGATGTCAAGGCTGAAAACCACTGCTATGCAGTGATTCAGAAGGACGTTACTTTTTTTAACAAGTTTTTTTTAAAAACATTTCGAAAACAAGCTGTTGTGATGCTTTTTAAAAAAGTTTACATACATCTCCAGAGTTAATGATAAGGATTCTGATGTAGCATCTTATCTGAAGTACAGTGTGTAGCTGCATTCCAAAAAAACAACAAAAAACAGATAGACAAAAAGTTAACAAAAGATAGGTTAATATGTTTCAATGGACTGTTGCTAACACTCTTAACAATATTAGATTTTCTTTACACAAATTCTACACCTGAAAGAAACTGTCAAATTCTAAAAAGTCTGGAAGTGTGAATTGTTAAGGGATCCAAGCCATTTGCCCATTACCACAGTCCTTCATTACTCAATATCATTGCACCCAGAAAATTCCACCCTGGGATGATATGTGATGTGATAAAGTTCTTTATGGACTTTTGGAATGTTGGAAATCAGGTTTAAAACCCATGACAGATACAATTATAAGATAGTGGTGGCCATTCAAACATCTCCTTTCTTCCAGACTGCCCCTTAGGAGTGGAAGAAACTTCCTGGAAAGAACCTAATAATGCCAAAGTCTTTGCCTTACCTTCCATCTAATCTCTTCTTTAAATTCACCTATGCAGTGATGCTTACAAAGCACTGCCACCCTGACAACTGCAGACGGAGAGGTCTCATCTCACATTAATATAAGAAAACTTGTTCACTTTACTGTTTCCTCCTCATCCCTTTCCCCTTTGCCTATCTGTTTGTATTTTGTCATAATCTAGATTGTGAACTCTCTGTGGCCGGGACTGACTTTATACCACGTGGCTGTAGAGCGACTACCACAGTGATCCTTGACTGGTGCCTCTAGTTGCAATTGCAATCCAAATAATTAACTAACGATAATGATATAGTTAAGTTATGCTTCCTATAATGACACAGCTTTCAGTCTTTGCCCATCTCAACAAAGGCGCCCTGCACTCCTTTTCAGGGTCCTTGAAACGGCTATTCTGTTACACAGCAACACAAATGGAGCTATCTAACATTGTAGAAGTCTGTTTCCTTGCCTGACCTAACAATGCTACCTGCACCAGCTGTTGCACATACATGCCTATGTATCACATCCTTATGGTTAAATGTGAGCTATCCTGGTTTTGGAAGGCCTGCATACTTGTCCTAATGGCTTACAAACCTCATAGAATGTGATCTTAGAGAAAAATGTGGTATTATGGCTCACAAGGTCAGGTTGCAATCTTTCAGTTCATACAAGACCCTTACTATCAATATTACCAAAAAACACTCAGAAAATGACGACTCTTTCATTATCCCATCTTTACAAAGCTCATCTGATATATGCATTTCTCTCATATACAGACTACCTCCCCTAATAAAGTGGAGTGACTGCACCCTTCTTTTCCCCCTCTTTTGTATCATCTCCTTAGAAACATTGTGAGCCCATTTTTTAAAGATGTGTACATGACTTACAGTGCCTAGTTCTGCAGTTCAGCACTCAAATCAGCATTTAAGCATTTAGAAAAGCTATTCCGGTGCCTAAACACTGATCTGAGTGACGAAATGCAGAACTGAGCACTGATACTTAAACTTGGCTCCCAAGGTTGAAAACTTAGCCCTATATTGCTAATACTGTGTTTAGTATTGACCATTAATAGTGTGAACATATTGGGCAGTTTTAATCTCTGGAGTAACTCCATCTATTTCAATTATGTCAGTGTTATATGATAGGCCTGCTCCTGCTCCCATTGAGGTCAATGGAAGTCTTGCTAAGGCCATTTGTCTTTAAAAGCCTAGACCAGGGGTCTCCAAACTTTAGGAGACGAGGGCCACATTAGATTTTTAAAGGCTTCACGGGCCGGCTTTAGGCCCCGCCGCCGAAATACTGTCGAGGCAGCGGCAGCAATTGTTTGGGATGCGGGGCCCGATTTTGATGGGGCCCCGCTGCCGAAGTGCCGCTGACACAGCGGCAGCATTTGAGCTGCTGCCGACATGCCGCCGAGGCGGCAGCAATTGGTTGGGGGGGCTGGACAAATTGAAGCCGTGGGCCGGATCCGACCCCCGGGCCGTAGTTTGGAGACCCCTGGCCTAGACTACTTTAAAGTCAGCTAATACAGAGGCAGAGGGTGAAATTCACTCCTGTGCAGAGGTACAGCATTCAAGCTCTCAAAAGAGATATCTTACTTTTCACTATGGACTGGACTCTAGTTCTGATACTTTGCCTGCACGCTGTACTATTTCATTATGAACATGATACAACATTGTCCTCTTCAGCTGATTACAGTAACAATCCTTTATCCACAGCAGTGATTCTTGGTGACAGGATGTTCTGTATCTGCACAAGGTCATTGCACTGAGTCTTCTGCTCAGTTAAACTTTAATTGATAGCACAGCAGCAAAAGCTGAAAGTTCAGTTGGGAAGTCCTGCAGTGTATTATGAAATCAATAGTCACCGCATAGTGTTTGCCTGTATTGAAGAACCATATAAGAGTGTCTTGCATTTCTCTGCAATATCATTTGGATTATTTGCACCCTTTGATAACTGATATTTTTAAAGTTTTATGGATTTATTCTCCTAAACTAGTGGTTTTTAACTTTTTGGGGGCAACTGCACCGGTTCTAAGACTATTCTAGGGATGTAGCCATATTAGCCAGTGTCAGCTGGTTCCCATTTATTTGAGTATGCTGCCACCTGCCCTGGATCCTGGGTTGCTCTGAATCCTAGGTTGGAGTTTGTATTCTAGGATGCATCTGGTAAAGGTTTCTACATAGAAGCTGATCTGTATAGAAGGAAAAGGGAGGCTAGAATTCTAAGTAATCCATCCCAGGAGAGTAATGTACCAATGTATGAAGCAATTGCTGGGAACCATGGTCTTAATTTATTAACATGGTTAATTCACCAGCATAATTGCTGGCAAATAAAAATTAAAAGCATAGTCTCACCTCCCGATCTATAGGAGACTAGGATCATTAATGTTATTTGGGATAAACAGAAATTTATAAGTAGCTAAACACAAAAACCCGTGCAAATTACAGTTTCATCATTAGTAGGATAATGAAAAGAAGAGGAAGTGATGGAAATGACGGAAAAAGGAGTGAAAGCGTCTAAAAAGAGGGGTAAATTGAAACCCAGAGAATATGCAATACAATGAAAGACAGACAGTAATTGCAGGGAACCTTAATGTACTTGCCGGCTTGGCACACTGGTGACTAACTGTACCATGATTTACTGTGCAGCCTCGAGCACGAAGGGCAAATTGAATTCATCACCTACCTGCTGCTGTCATAATCATTTCTCGGTGTCTCACAGAAAGGCAGGAAAGTGATTCATCGGGAAGCTGCTCAGTATGCTGTGGGAGTGCACAAATAACTTCATTGACCACAGAGGCAGCATTATCAAAATATATTACAAAAACAATAATACAGATGTATTCCACTAAAGAAAAAAACACGTTAGAAGAACAGTAAGGCTTTGTCATACCCAATTCACAATTAAAATATGAACACTCTGTACTTTGGCACAACAGACACAATAGGTATGTATTAAGGTTATCCAAGTTGCATACTTTTAAAGCCATTTTATGCTGAATACCGGGCTTTAAAGAACAACAGAGGAATAAAGACAGAAACTTCATGAGCCTTCAGTGAAGTTTTCATGGTCTTTCTGTAGGTCATTTAGATTATTAAAATCAAAAGTGAATGTAATGCTTGTGGAGTGAACATAGTGGAGACTGAAGTCCTCTGCTTGTCCACAGAGCAGGTACTACACAGGTAGCTGCTCTACAAGCTTTTTTACATTGTCTCATCAATGTGCCTCAGCCCTCTCTCTGCAAGAATCGTTTTAGGGGTAATAGGACAGTTCAACCTTCAACCACCACACTTGACAGCAAACTGCCATCACATAGTAAGACCTTTTGAAAATATAACCATTATTAGAATTAGATGATGTAGAACTATTTCAACTAAAGATGGTTGTGGTTCCTGCAGGTCTGAAGAAAATGCTTTGTGCCACATGTATCAAATCCATACATCTACATAGAGCTGTACAGTGAGAACTTATCCATAAATATTTCCACCACCACCAGCAAATGAGGGGATTGTGTGATGGATGTGTGAGCAAATATCAAACGTTTGTGCTAAAATCAGTATGCCCAGTTCTACATTTTGGCACTGAGTTGAGTAACAGCAGAATTTGGTGCTTTGATTTGAGGTCTCAAATTTAAAAATTAGGCTGTGTAAGCTTGGATTCTGCAGATGCAGATGTTTATCTTTTAGATTTCTGCATTGCAACATTGTGATGCTGCATCATACTCCTGTGATTAGAACTCGACAAACTATTTGCAGTGAACAATTGATTCAGTGATTTTAGTCCTTTTTTCTGTTTATGACTTGCCCATGAATAAACTGTGATTTTTACATTTCTTTGCTGTTTGCCATTGTTCAATGCAAGGGTCAAATTCACTCCTGTGCACAAGGAGCCATCAAAGCATAAGGCCCATGCACCACTTAAACCAGGGGTCTCAAACTCAAATTACCATGAGGGCCGCATGAGGCTAGTGCATTGGCCCGAGGGCCGCACCACTGACCCCGCCCCCTCGCTGCCCCCGGCCCTGACCCCACTCCACCCCTTCCATTAGGCCCCGCCCCTTCTCCGCCTCCTCCCCTGTGCGCATGGCTTCCCGTTCCTCCCCCCTCCCTCCCAGAAACCGCGAAGCTCTTCCCAGGTGGTCCGCGGAGCTCTTCCCTACGGCCTGCTGGGCTCCCCGTGCGCCCCCCCTCCCATTTTTTTTTATTTTTATTTTTTTTACCCCCAGGCAGTTCCCACCGCCAGAACAGCTGTCTGGCGGCGGGAACTGCCTGGGGGTAAAAAAAAAAAAAAAAAAGGGTGGGGGCACGGGGAGCCCAGTGGGCCACAAGGATGCAGCCTGGGGGCCGCGTGTTTGAGACCCCTGACTTAAACCCTATTTTAAGGACTTAAGTGGGACTTCAATAGTGTCTAGGCCTTGTGCTGGTCCTCTGCACAGAGGTGAATTTCATCCAGAAAGGAGCTCTGGTGTGGCCTGATCAGTCATGAGGCCACCCAGGCCAGCCTAATAAAGAGCATAGTGTGTCTTCATAGCCCTTCCATAGTCAGGTCATGAGAGAGCCCAGAGAAGCTCTCTGCCTTCTTCTCAGAGCTCTGCAAATCTTGATTCCCCCGAGCAGGGGCCATGCAATTAATTACTCTCCAGGGGTAGCAGAACTGTCTGTGGACCTACCTATTCAAGAGAGGCAGATGGGGAGCCGGGGCTCCATGTCAGACCCCATGAACACATTCAGAGGGGAGGTCCCATGAGTTTCTGATACTGCGCCCGCTACTTTCTGTTTACATCCTCTATCAGCAATGACCCTCCACTTGTCAGCCAGCTCTGGTGCTGGGAGTAGAGATGGGGAAGGGCTCCTTGTTGTCTCCTTGGCTGTAGATCATCAAGCTGCGCCCTTCCCCCATCTTTATTGAGCTTTACTAAAAAAATTAAGCTAGCTGCTAAGTATTTTTAAACCCAATTTTTAATTTTCATAGTTCATCCCATACAATCCTATATATATGAAGTAGACATCAGACTATCTTTGAAACTGCTGGCTAACAATAAGCAGTAATAGTCAATTGCAATGCTTACATCTCACATTTACATTATATCATTTCCTTCTATTTATGGATTTTTGCATCCTTTGAGCTTTTTGATCAAAACAAACACCCAAAACAATCAGGGGAAATTGAATTCGCTTCTATGCTATATAGGTTTTTATACCATGCTCATCAATGTAGTTTCCAAGTGCCTTCCAGTGGTACATTAAGTAACATGACCACACAGCTGTCACGTGTTGTTTGCTCTCTTATCTGCTCCCCAGATGTCGAAGTGTGTGTATTGCAGTGTTTTGTTTTGTGTGGGCTTTTTAAATATAGATATACCTGTTGCTATATGTTTCTGTAAGAGAAGGCAAGATCAAAAAATGTGCCCTGATGCCCTAGTCCCCTCTCTTTCTCTCCTTGCACAGGTAGGTCCACAGACAGGTCTGCCCCTCTGGGACATAAATTGACTACAGAGCTCCTGCATGGGGGGGATCAGAATTTGGAGAAAGAAAAAATCCCAAATGCCACTACTCATGCTGGCATGTAAATGCGCTACTAAACCAATTTATTCTCAACAGCATCCTAATAGTAGAGTTGGGGTAACTCAGGTCTCAAGGTGCCACATTTAAAACATGATCCCATATTGCTTGTGCATTTGAATTTGTGTTGATCTCCATGGGAATAATTTGTGTGCAAGGGGTGCAGATTGGGGCCCTTATCATAACTGTGTGGTTTGTTTTCAATCAAAGGAATAAATGCTGATAAAGTTAAGGACAAACCCACAATGTAGTAAGTAGTTTCCTACATGCACATCTTTGCTTGTTGAAAGTGTCTTTATATTCCTTTACTCTGCAGGACTTTGTAGACTTCTGTGCAGAGGAAGACTGTGTTCAACACTCTCTGGATGTTCAAGAGGGAATGAAAGGGTGCAAGAAATTTTCCCTTTCCTTATCTCTCTCTTTAGCCCTAGAGCAGGGACTGGGCACAATGACTGACAGTCCTGGTTCTTAGGGAGATAAGAAACAGTGCACAGCTAGTGAAGACAGCAGTGCTAGACTCTCCAAAGAGGGGGTAGGGTTGAGATTATGGTCCCACACCCAGTTTATACTGGCCAGGTCATATGGCCTCACATAGAAGAGACCTTATCCTGGACCCCTTTCAAAGCTACTCCTGTCTGCACCCTCCCTAACATAGCACTGTGCCTGTGTTAATCCTCTGTATCAATGCACTTCTATTTACATTTACCTCCAGGTTTAAACTTGGATAAAGGAACAGTAATTCCTGATTTAACAGGAATAAATGCACAGGTTATCATTGATAAAGTTAGATACAGACTCTGTGCGTATGTGGATCGGGGCACAGGGGTGAAATATATAACCTGAATATGAAGGTGAAAAGAGTCTGGTCACTCTTATCCATAACTGAGTGCTACAGATAGTAATTGGACTGGGGGAGAGGTTTATATGTGTGGATAATGTGCTCTGCTCACAGTTTGAAGAAGATATCAGACATTAATGTAGCTATAATGTAGGCAGTTCACTGAGAAACTGCCTACATATGACTTTTACTGTCTGCTTTGATAGGACATGCTTCAAATTGTGCAAATGCATAAGATAGTTTCTCTTTTAATGTACGTTCATTGCAAACAACGTGTTGGATGCTAGTGCATATGATTGTAACATACAAATTCCTAATGAATTACTTAGAGAGGTTCACTCAGTAGCGGTGGCAGCGCCGGGAGAGGCTGCCGCCGAAGTGCCGCCGAGGACCCCGGAGGCCGAAGAAGCTGCCGCCGAGGACCCGGCATCCGAAGAAGCAGCCGCCAAAGTGCCGCCAAGGACCCCGGCAGCCAAAGAAGCTGCTGCTGAGGGACCTGAAATGCCGCCCCCCAAATCCTGGCGCCCTAGGCGACCGCCTAGGGTCGCCTAATGGTAGCGCCAGCCCTGGGTTCACTCTTCACCATTTTCTTGTTACGCAACATCTACACCAGCACATGTTGTAGCCATTATTTAGCTCCAATGCAGCTCCACAATTCTGCAGTGTAAACTGGCTTTGGTCATCTTTACCACCATAAGCAGGGTTAAATGACGCAGTGGTAAAATATGCCTGAAGCCTGTCTATGTTATAGTTCCCACTACTGCTGCCAGTTAAGGCTCTACTGAAAATCAGAAACCTCACTGACGGTTTAGTTTGGAATGTGCTGTGCCTAATCTTAAATAGGCGCACAAAAGAGAGAAGGTGTGAAGACCCTTCCCTTCCCTGCTGCCATGCACAGGAACTGGCCGCAAGCACAGTCCTTATACCCAGAGACTGAAAGGACTGTGTGAGTCAGGAAAGGTCCTACAGTCATGCTAGCTCCTGCAATGGCATGGCTGTTTATTGAGCTCGAATTCCATGGCTTTTCAGAGGTAGCTTGAAATTTGCACCACACACAAAGCAGAAAGACAGTATTTTAAATGAATTTCAAGGACTTTTTCCATGTAATGAAAGCCCCTAATTAAAGACTGTCAGACAGTATTAAGGATTCAAGGCACTACCTCCATAAGGCTCAAGACAAGGGGGAGAATCAGGCCCTTTGTGTATTTGGCGGCACTTGTGAACAATCGCTTCCCTTGTATGATGACCTAGTCACTTTTCCCCTGTTGTGGGTCTTTCACACATCCACAAGGGAGACAAAAATATTTTTAAAAAGAAAATCCTAAAACAGTAAAACTTGCTTAGAGAAGGATACAAATTTGCAGTGAGGAGAAAGGAGCAGGTTAACTTCAGCAAAATCAAATGGTTTTTTCCTGGTAAAGTTGACCACATTTGAATTGACTGTGCCCCTTTAAATATATTAGTGCTGTTTTGGCTGTTTCTTACCACATACAAATCACTATCTGATTTCATATGAAATCCCCAAAACTTCCACCCCTGCAGACTAAGCCTACAGCCTGGCACTGAAAGAAGTAGTTAATTGGTAGGGTTTCCCAGTAGGCCAGTATTAAAGGCATAAAAGTAGTAGACTACTGGGAAAAGCGGAAAACTTGGCAGGTCTGCCTGTGAAAAATGTATTTGTGGTATTTCTGGTCTAACCAGAAGCAGGAAGGAAAAGAAATAACACAAAAGAGCATACATGTATTTTCAAACTAGTTTAGTAAGTCAAAGACATTGGAAGAGTTTCAGATAAGCACCAGAAGATCATATGCTTATCTGAATGTCACCTCTGACACTTTGGAGGTTCCCCATCGCTATCATAGTTGTGTAACTCACAGTGCTGAATGAACTGTTTTTGTGTGGTTTTAGAGCTCTGCTTCACTGATAAGGAGGTCGCTCATGAATATGTCACAGAGCTCAAGCTGTGGTGTACAAGCCATAAAACCTCTTTACTGCTTGTCGAGTTCTGTTTTACAGAAATAATCCTTAGCACTTCTATAGTGTTTTATGGTTTCACACACAAAACCTGTTCACAAATATTGACTGATTTTCTAATTTGAAACATTTAGTTAAAAAGAAAAGCAGAAAAAAACCAAACTTTTTCCAGACAAAATGTCTCTTGTTTTCTTTTTCACAATGAATAAAAATTCATTCTAACAAATGATCGAGTTGTTTATCTTGATTTCTGAAGTGATCACACCTGCTGAACCTGGAAATATATATATATATATATATATATAGGGCATCTAAGGAGAAATATACAGACAAGCCTTTTCTACTTAGGACATATGTTGTACACGGAGAGGTTTTAAAAAGAAGGATAGTAGAGATTGTTTCTCTTAAATGGAGACAACTAGCATGCACAGTGAGCTTATGTGTTTATGGTGTGGTGTGTTTATGAGAAGTCGTCCTCCTTAGCAAAAGCAGGCCTCATACTCAGTGTAGTGGAGCTACAAAGTATGACCTCAATCCTGAAGATACTTAGGGTTGTGAATATGACTGGCTATTGTCCCACTGGACGCAAAGGAACTTCTTCATAT
Source organism: Macrochelys suwanniensis (assembly GCA_033296515.1). Taxonomy (NCBI): domain Eukaryota; kingdom Metazoa; phylum Chordata; order Testudines; family Chelydridae; genus Macrochelys; species Macrochelys suwanniensis. Next base: position 49,960,465 of record CM065780.1, read on the forward strand.
ACATAAGGTTACACACATCCCTAGGTGGTTGCAGGATTTGGGTCTAAGTGCAAATGCAAGAGAAAAATCAGATCTAGAAATAGAGAGAAATCTGAGACTCCAGAAAGTTCATTGAGAGAAAGGCCTCACAACCTCATTTCTCCAGTCCTCGGATATAACATTATTATTATGTAATAAAAGTTAATGCAACTCAGAGGAATGATGAACAGGCTCTTTCCCTATTTGACTGCCCTGACAGAAATGATATTGAATGAAAATTCTGCCCTCTGTGCAATATTAAGAATAACTTTGACACAACATAGCGTTGTCTTTCTTTAGATAGAAAGGTTGCCAGAGTAACATCAATTCAGAAAGTGGGTAAATATTTCTTAAAAACACTCCCTTCTGTTCCCCAACTGCTGCACATTAGACTCAACCTCATAATCTGTGCTGTGAAATAACTTCAGTGTGAGGATGTTCTACAGTGCAAGCTATTTTAAAAGTTACTATGCACAAAGGATTGGACTCGGTTTACTTCCTTAATTGAAATGTCAGGCTTCAATTTGGTATACCGTTTTAAAAACAGACTTTCTTAGCTCTGTAAATTAAACAAGACAGGGAGTTTCACTACTCCTTACTCAAATTGCCCAGTTTCACTTTATTGTGTCTTTAGGGCAGGACTGAATATAGTGTAGCAATGATGCAGTGTAACAAGGGGCTCCATGCACACATTTTCCCCTTTTATTATCTATGATAAACATGCTATCCCAAGGATTTGGGTGCTATAGAGGAACAAGCTAAGGATCAGAGGAATCTATATTTAGTCATGAAGTGGCTTCTTTAAGTAGAGACAAGACATTTGCTTAGCCTGGCAAAGGTTGGGATCTCAAATCCTGGCGCTGCCATACCAGAAGGTGTTATCTTTGGATACCTTTAATTGTGGTGGATCGTCTGTCTCTTGAAGTCTTCATATCAAGACTGGATGCCTTTCCAGAGGTATGCTTTAGTCAACCAAAAGCTATTGGACTCGGTACAAAGAGCACTGAATAAAATTCTATTGCCAGTGCTATTCAAATCCAATGGTCCCTTTTGGTCTCAAAACCTATGGATGTCTTCCTTTTAACTGCCCTGCCTGCTTCCACCGCTTTCCCTACCCCACCCCATTTTACTGCAAAAATACTTTATCAGCAATAAGCAAAGAGGAAGGTAATACTATATGGCAAAAACGTATATCTATTACACATTGTTGGAAATGCTTATTCCTTGTTCCTGAAATGAATATTGAGTAGTCATTGTTCAGCTTACATAATTTGAATTGTGTGAGGGAAGGCAGATACCATTAGCCCAAACTTGCAGTGACCTCCATGTGTTAGGAGTTTTGTGCCCAGGCAGAGCTCACTGCTGGATAAGGGCCTTTGAATATTGGGGTGGGGATATCCTCTGTGTAATGAAGCAGACAGAGCATGCCTAGGGCATGGCAAATAGGAGGTTAACTCCCTCAGGTATGGAGGGTCACAGCTGCTTGCATTGAGTGCAGGGATTTGCGAGGCAGCAGGACTGACCCAGCTGTGGGAAATAAGAGGGATATGCTGAAGGAAGCTGCTGGATGAGTCTGAATCGAAGCAGACAGGCTTATAGGAAGGCTGATGAGGATGAAAAGGGTACTAGTGTTTTACTCCTAATCCTTTTCTTCTTCACAAAGTCAAGTAGGTGACCTCTGCTGAATATTGTTGTGTTAGGGACTGTAGTTGTATAAATCTATTCTTTAAAGCTTGCTTTTTGGATTGTGGTTGAGGAATGCTTAGGTCTATTTATGTCTGGCTTTTAAAAGGGAGAAATGGCTTTTATTTTACTTGGGTAATTTACTCTGTAAATTTTATCTTGCTGATGTCTAGTCTTGTGTACAAGCTTTTCAGTGAACTGCTGATGGCCCTTATGGAAAGCTTTTTACTAGCTTTTTTAGTTATTGAGGGCTAGGCTGTGAGGGAGCCTTATAAGTGTGAGGGGGTGGGGGGAGTTGAGTTTCCTATGGCTTCTATGTCCCCCCTGCAGCCCCTCAAAGGTGTGTTTATGCTAGTAGCTCCTGTGCTTGAGGGTTGCAGTGATGGGTATGCTATATGTCCCCCAGAGCAAAGGATTAGATCGCCTGTGACATACTGGGATGATCATTCCCTGAGCTCCCTGTGGGGCAATGTGGCTCCATGCCATTTCCTATTTGGGTCAGTGGCTAAATGCTTACCTTGTAGGCCCTTTGAGGCAGGCTCAGTCACCTTGCTTTGTGTCTGTGCAACCTGCTGGTGGATGTATGTTTATAAGTCCTCCTTTATGCCAATCTACAGAGGGCATGAGTTTGTTTATAGCCCCAAGATGCAGAGCTTTAGCTCAAACTGAATTAGCTTGTGCCATTAGCTCTAGAGGCCTGGTTCAATCCTTAGCATGTCAGCCAAAAGTCAGACTTGTACAGTGCCTGCTATAATGGAGCCCTGACCCATTGGAACCTCCTTATGCTACTGTAATACAACTAGTAAATGCTATACTCTAGAATTTGAGAGACAAGGTAGGTAAGGTAATAGCCCTGTAAAAGATATCTTCCATTGGTAGAAGGTACAAGCTTTGGAACTACAGTGTTCTGTGCAGTTCCAAAGCTTTTATCTTCCACCAACAGAAGCTGGTCCTGTAAAAGATATTACTGCACTTACCTTGTCTTTCTCTCATCCCGGGACCAACATGGCTGCAACAGCCCTGCAAACAACTTTGGAATGTATGCATGGAGAAAGAACTGTTGGCTTGAAAACTCTGGAAATGGAAGTTCTATACCTTCAGAATATGAGCAGGATTTGATCAAGAACTTTGGAAAAGATTGCTCTGGTTAAAATAACACACAGCTGGCATGTCTTAATGCAATTGGTTTTCATGGTATTGAGATGTCCTAGTTCAGTCTCCCATTTTCCCAGTAAAAAGAGATCTGGATTTCCTTGTCTGTTCCCACCCCCAAGAAATCTCCTAAAACTTCTTTCAAGTAGCTAGCTCTAAGACTAGTCTCTTGGAATGTTTCACTTTTATTTATAGCTGGTCTAAACTGCTTTAAACTGGACAAAGATTTTGGCTTATGAACACTTACTAAACATTTATAAAATATCAGACAATCAATATCCCAAGGTGGACAATGTGAGCGCTGTTAAAGCAGAAAAAAAAGTCTTAGTTCATGCCATTGGAAACATCATATCTAGTTCTTAAACTTGTCCTAATGATGCTAGTGTAAATTGCCATACTAAGCATAATCCTTTTAAGAGCAAATTTCTCATTGTTTAGAACACTTGCAGCTATCTGAGCTGAATATATACACACACAGGCCAGTTGGATTTGGCCTATAGCTGATGCATGATGCTGTGTAGTGCTGGTGCCCCAGATTTAATGGGGCCTTACCATTCTTACATTGATGCTGAGGAGAATTGAGAATGCTCAGCAACTCTCAACAGTGAACCATTATCTGGAAAATCGAGTGTCTCCCCTCTTCCACTAAGGCTGCGTAGGAGGAGAGCATGCTACATTCAAAGGATAGCAAATTGGTCATGTCTTCTCCTTACCACCAAACATGCACTTCTGGGGGCTTTCAGGGTTGTTGTAGGTTATTTTCAAAAGAGCTCAGCAACTCAAACTGTGACAATCATGATCAGATTTTTTCCCCCCCAAAGTAGCCTGGTATGAAACATGCTGAACTCTTGTGAAAGTCTGCTTGAGGTACAAGGCCTCATAAAGCTCATACTTGGGTAGTGGGCCTTTGCAGTTCCCTTAATACAGAGCTGTTGATTAAAGTCACACTTGAGCCCTGAAAGCAAAATAAAACCTTTTTCTCTTCTGTCCTCCAGGACTCTCTACAGGAAGCATACTGTGACCGTGTTGCATCAAAAACAAGATTTTATTTATTTTAGTTCTGTTTCTCTCAGTGAAATATTGATGAGGTATAAATGCTTTGGATTATTCCCTCCTCCCCACAGCTGTACTAGCTTGCATTTTTTCCAAGCAAAATCTTGTTTTATTTTCTACCCGTTTCTGTCCCGTTTAGGTTCTTTTATGATATTTTTCTGGCCATGCTAGTGTTTTCAACTCTTCCCTGTTTAGTATCCTCAGCAAATGTCATTAGTGTGGTGTTCTCTTTCTCTTTCAGATCACCGAGTGGTGATCCTGCTAAAGAATGAAGATGGGGACAATGCGGTGGGTTACCTCACAAATATCTTGAGGGGAAAGCAGTTGAAACAGCGGTGGGCAACCTGTGGCCCATGGGCCACACATGGCCTGTCAGGGTAATCCGCTGGTGGCCTTCAAGACAGTTTTGTTTACATTGACCATCTGCAGGCACGGCTGCCCGCAGTTCCCAGTGGCCGTGGTTCACTGTCCCCGGGCATTAGGAGCTGTAGAAAGCGGCGGCCAGCACATCCCTCGGCCTGCGCCGCTTCCCGCAGCCCCCATTGGCCTGGAACGGCGAACCGGGGCAAGTGGGAGCTGACATTGGCTGAACCTGCGGATGCGGCAGGTAAACAAACTGGCCCGGCCCACCAGGGGGCTTACCCTGGTGGGTCGCGTGCCAAAGGTTGCCAATCTCTGGTCTAGACTCTTCTTCCCATCAGTGCTGAGAGCATTAATATGTGGACAGGAGAGGTAACTCCTGCTTGGATCCCTTCATCTCTTCTGGGTTACTGCATGGTGTTCTTTCCTCCTTCAATCCAGGACATGAGGTCTGCCACTGGGTACTGCTCTCTACCCAAAAAGTTGACGGTGGACAGGGATCCCTGGTTTATGGGTGCTTTTTTATACATAATGTTGCAATGTTGATGGTGGCTTGTGGCATACTCTTGTGTGAATTTTTGCTGCAATATGTTGGGGCTGGTTTACTTTTGAGCATCATATTTTTCTGAGTTTAGGCAATTTTCTTGCATACCTTTGGATGTATCTACATTCTGGATTGGTTTCATTTGTGCTGGTACAAAGTGTGCATATTGACAATGCTGGGGATGGCTTTCAGAAGTTTGCTCCTATGTTTATTTGGAAGTCTATAAAGATGGGCTTATTTTGCTGGTTTTTTGTATGTGTATTTATTGAATTTAGCCCACTGAGGGGGAGACTTGCAAAGCTACCAATGTTGTGTTCAGAAACTGAATCAGCCCCAAATTTTGACTTCTATTTATTTGCCTTCTGGTGTCAGAGCATTTATGACTTGTTCTCAAGCTGTGCTCCACAAAACTGAGGGATAGACACTTAATTCTTTTTAACAAAAGCTGAGGTTTTCACATAATCCCATGACTCCAGGATCTGAAGTTTTTAGAAAAATGCCATATTCTGAGATTCTCCGCAACATCATGTGAGCTGGGAACACTAAATTGTTGTCCCACTTCTGCCCAAAAACAAAGTTGGGCTTCCTTGTACTGTTAATCTGGCACCATTGGTGAGGGGCAAAGAGGCTGATATATGGATTAGATGATATTCAGATCCCTGACTCAACACACCAGCCCACCATATGTTGCCCACAGCAATTTTCAGGTACCCCTTCACTTACCAGGTGTGTGCACGTGTGCATGGGCCTGCTGATCTTGTATCCATCCCTTATTGAGTGGCCCCTACACTCATCTCCAGTATTTAGGGCATGGCAATGAACCTCTCTGTCCTGACCCCAAATCCATAGAAAGTAGTCATATGAGTGGGATGGTTGTCATCCCCTCCCACAACTTTGCAACATGGTCGTGATGGGGACAAGGAAGGCTACCGCTTTTGCCACTACTTGAAGGACCTTAAATTTCCTCACAGAAAGAGACTGTTAGATACAGCAACACTCACACTGTGCAGTAACTTCCTTCCCCTCATTGAACTTCTCTAAGCAGAGTTCACATGAACTAATGCTGCGCTTTGCCTAAGGAAACAATTTGTCATTTTACTTGACTGTAAGAGTTTCTGGGTTCACCAGAAGCAGGTAACTCTCTCCTGACTTGCAGGAGTAATCGTTACAGTTCATTCTGCATTTCAATCTATTTTAGCTTCTATAGCTACATGAACATGATAGCGCAGCCAAAAAAACTTATCACACTACTTGCTGTATGTATATTGAGAGAGTGGTAAAACACTTGAACTTGGTATCAAACTCAAACTGAGTTCACAGGTTAAAAAGGTAGTCATTACACTAACTAGTTATAAGTGTATAACAAGGAAGTATAATCCTTCAAAAACATGACTGTGCAGGTGGAGCTCTTTAGCCCAGGACAAAATGGAAGCTGTTCTTAGTTGCATGTCAGATGTTCTGTGTTCGATGCTGAAGGTTTAAAAATTCCCAGATTGTCCAAAGCTTGAATTAGTCATGGAAGGGTCTTCCTTGCTCTCTGGGAACATGATGCTAACTCCATTGCCATCTGCAACTTTTTGCTTTCTGCTGCTGAAAGTTTTTAATATAGGGTTAGTTCCCCCACCCACTTGATACCCACTTTGCCAGAGAAATGCTCTTCTGTACTTGGGACAACAGTACCTTCACATAGTGGAGAAGTGAGAGGTTAAATCATTTACTTAACACATCTTTCTTACACTAGTCATCACAGTAGATTTATTCCTATAACCAAGTATATACTGTATGAAATACATAGATTTTGAGAGTTTAAACCAGACACATCTATGACTTCTGCTGTTTTGTTTACAGTATTCAGGAGGTAAGCCTGATAGTGATTACATATCTTTGCATTTTTCTGGGTTTATGCATTTACCAGATCGGTCTTTGGGGCATTATTTCTTTTGTTTAAGAGAATTGGTAAAGACTAGTGCCAATTTTCTCTTGTACCAGTTGTTCATTTTGGGGACCTTCCTTGGCAAAATAGATCGGTGGGGAGGCAATTAGAGTCCACATTGATAATTGAAAAAACATCCTGGGATAATTTATCCTCCGCATCACCACTGTAAAAAATAGTGTTTCCAAATGAATATTGGCTCTCCTGTTTCCTAAAACCTAACAATTATGCAAGAATTGCACTGAACATGAAATAAATAAGGATGGAGTACATGCAGCAAAGAAGGAGAGATTCTTAATTGTCTGTGTAGTTAAAAAAATAATTCTTCTTACTAGCACTAAAGCCAAAAGCTGAGTCCATCATTTCTCTACCTCCTCCTTAGAATGGCTGTACTGTTAGTCTGAGAAAAATCAATTAACTCCCTGAAACTGTGGTGCAGTGCCATCTGTTTCGCCCTGCTTTGTCTAAACACAGCATCTATATCTATATATCTCTCATGGTAGGACAGAATGTTTAGCATAAAACATCTCAATTAAAGCATTATCCAAACAGTCTGGGCCTAACCATGCATTCCAAGCCAGGCACTATGTGCTTAACATCTGCTAGCATCCACTCAAGTTATTATTGTCCATATGGTATGGGCATGAAAGAATGACATATCAGTGATGTGAGTGCCTGCAATAGCTGCTGATGCTTGCAGACTGCTTGATAACTGAATGCAAAAGATAAGTGATTATTCAGAATCATGTTACTGAGAAGAAATCTCTTCAGTGAGCACTAGGTTAATTAATTTTCAAGTGTATTAATTATGTAGCTTTGCATGTGGTATCTGCTGTAATTCAGTGCAGGCTGTCTCTTGAATGTAGTAGGCAAAGAGAATTCAGTAAGGGATCAAGCCATTTTTATACAAGCATAGAACTCCAATTCGTGAGACAGGAAGAATGCTCAAATTACAAACCTCTGATGCCACATTGCTCAATAAAGACATGTTAGGATTGCAGCTCTCTTTGGTGTGCAGTAGAGATGAAGAGGAAAAGTTGGTAGCAGCTTCACATATTCTGGGACCTATAGAGCTTACAATCTAAAGATGTCATCTCTTGCTTCCTTGTAGTCTACAAAACATTAAGACACTTTACATTTTAGGGCTTGCTTATATTATGGGATTTTCCATTGGTTCCACCCTGTACAGTATAGATATGCTGTGTTGGTGCAAAGCAGGGCAGGCATTGATGCAATTTTTATTGGCACAAATGTTGCTTACACTGGCATAGCTACATCAAGAGGAAAAATGCCCATTATAGGCCAGCCCTGAGTTTTGATTTCTTTACATCTATTATTCTTTCTCCTAGCTGGAAAGGCACTCATTTTTCTTCCCAGGGATGGTATTCTGTTCTCCACTCTCACCTGACACATACTTCTTGGATTAGGGGCTCAACTTCTCAAAATGTTGTTAGTGGCCTCAAACTACTAATGTGGTGTAATCAGATGATTTTGGTTGCAGTTATTTGAGCCTATAAAAACTAAATGCACAACAACAGGGCCTGGTTAAGGCTAGGCTGATGTTAACACCGTGACCAGCACTGGGAAATGGAGCATGCCTGTGAGACTAATGGTTATTTTGAAAACCTAGTTCCTGATCCTGGGAACACTTGGGCATGTTCTTAATCTTACTCCTGTGAGTAATCCCATTGATTAAAATTAAGCATATGAATTTGAAGGACAAAGGCAATGTGAATTGTCATCCTGGTTCATATCAGTAATTTGTCCAGTCCAATATCCTGTATATGACAGTGATTTGTGCCAGATATTTAAGAGGAAGTGTAAGAAGCCCTATAGTGGACAATTATGAAAATTCCTGCCCACAGGGGAAGAATCTTCCTCATCCTTTCAGCTAATGCTTGGTTTATGCCCAGAAGCATGAGGGTTTATATAATTTTGATCTGATTTTCCAAATATAATCCTTTTTAGAGTCTTGCTAAGCTCTTGGCTTTAGTGATATTTTTTGGTAATGAATTCCACAGGCTAGTTATGCGCTATGTTGAAGTACATGGCTTTTCTAAGCCAGTCATGGAGAAGTGGTGAGCACTATTCATCTTCCTCCCCAGCCTCAAGGGATTGGTTTCTGGAATTCAGGTCTCTTCTGAGTCACTGCATGAAAGCAGCCAGACCATTCCATCTAATGTAGGAGGATGTAATAATGGCTGCATTTAATGCCAAGATCATGATATGGCCCCAATAGGCAGATTCAAGGCATCACAGCACAAAATTCTAACCCTCTGTCTGAAACAAACTCCCTATATTCAGATTTATTTCTGCATATGCAAATGTCTGGTTTTAAAAATCTGTCTGAACCATTCTCCTGTTTCTACTCGGAAAAACTTAGGGTGTGTCTACACAAGTGGGGAAGGTATTAATTCAAAACTTTTTTAATGTGCTTCAGATAACTTGCAGTATGCTAACTGCACCGACTGCGCACACGCACACCTGTTTTTCAGTTTTCTATCATGTGAACCCATGGCAGCAGTTCGCTGCAGATTCAGGGCATACATTCTCTGGGGGGTATCCCATTGTCCCTCATTGCGCTGCTGAGCAGTGTGTATCCAGGGAATGTTTTAGCTGTGAATTGGGGAAAGGCAGGTGGCTCTGTTTCTGCTATCTCTGCCCCAGGCTTTTCTGGGCTGGCTCACATCACTTCCAAACTGCTGTCAGCCAGCATGACCCAACAGTGCTCCATGCTGCTATGGTGACAAGTGAAAATATGCACCGGGTGCTTGGACTGTGTTACAGCACTGAGTAGATGAATTCGGCACAGGATTTTGCCCATTGCACCACTGAGCAAATGTTACCGCTCTATAGTCAACCAGTTCAGCATGGGGAGAGCTATTGGGGCCATTTCCAAGCAGATCTGCTAGGCCCTTGATACAGTGCTGTCTAACTGGGTCACAAAGCTGGGTAATGGTCAGAGAGTATTGATGGCTCTGCACCCATAGGGTTCCCAAAATTTATTGGGGCAATTCATGGAACCCATCTGCTTATTGTTTGTGCTCTCCCTGCTGCTGCCAGGGCACAGAATTTATAAACAAAAGGGGTTTTTCTCCATTGTGCTCCAAGGATTGTTGGCCCACCATTGCAAGTTTACTGACACAAACGTGTGTGTGTGTGTGTATAGGGGGAGTGGGGGCAGGAGGGTCCCCAATGCTAGGATCTTTGGGAACTTGGTGCTATTTAAATGAATGGAGAGAGAATTGCCTCCAGGAGCAGTGGGGACATTAATGGTATGGAGGTTGGTCCAGTTATTCTGGGAGACCCAGCTTATCTGCTGGTGCCCTGGTTAATGAAGCCAGACACAGGCTGCTTGGACAGAAGGAAAGAGCATTTTAATGATCACCTGAGCAGTTGCAAAATGGTAGCTGAGTGCATTTGGCTGTTTGAAAGCTACATGGCGCTGTTTGTGGACTAGGTTGGAAGCAGCAGAAAAAAATGTTCCAGACATTTTAACTGCAGGTTGTCTTGCACAACATTTGTGAGAGCAAGGGGGAAAGCCTTGCCAATGGGTGCGAGGCCAAGGTGCAGAGACTTGCTTAGAGGGTTTGAACAGCCAGCAAGGTGAACACAAACAGCTGGGGGAATGCTGTTAGGGATGTCTACTGTTCACATTTTGAGTTGAATGCCTGAACATATTAGCCTGTGGGGAGGATGTTGGGATCCAGACAATGACAGCACTGGGGTATTGTGGGGGTGTTTAATTGTGGGGGTGAAGTTTAATGTTCTCTATGTGCTTTTGTCAAAACCCTATGAATTATTTTAGTTTTAACATCAAGAATCCTTTAAATAAATGCAATGAAGACCCATAATGGAAGTATTGTAAACAGTTTTATTATGAAACAACAATAAAAGAATAAGGTGTCTCTAAAAGCAATGGAGAAATGTCTTTGATTCATTGCATGTATTTCCAAATACAATCTTCTTAAGTAACCAACTATAGACAAACGTTTAATTACTGCAAGAATGCAAGCAAAACTCAAAGTGCAACAGTAACAACATTCCAAGTACAACAAAATGGGAGTGGGGGGAGCAGGAGAAGGGAGTTAACAGCAAATATATTCCTCGCCTCTCTTTTCTTGTCCACATGAGTTCTAGGTTAAGTGCCTCACCTCAAAATTTTCAGTGGCATTTTGGCTCAGGATAGCAACCAAGAGTTGCCTCTGAATCTCTTTTTCTGTGATCTCTTTTGCATTTGTGATGCTGTCTTTGGTCACTGCCGTGATCTTCTGAGAGAGCTGCATTTCTTTATCCCTCTGGGTCCACGTGTACAGCCTCTCAGCCAGCCTGGGTATCCTCTGACTCAGCCATGTGTTTGGCAAACATCTCCTCCGGTTGACCATTCTGTCAGCAGCACATAGAGGCCCTGTCTTTGTTGGTCTGGCTGTTGCAGGTGCTGTGGCTGTAGGAGTACAGGAGGTGGAAAAACAGTTGCTTATTATTCATATCATGGGCAAGTCATAATAGCCTTTTTTTACTGTGTACATGGGTTTGTCTACACTGCAAGTAGACTCCTGCGGCTGGCTTGGGCTGGGGGGCTGTTAAATTGCAGTGTGGAGTGGACTTCTGGGTTAGGGCTGGAACCCAGGCTCTGGGACCCTGTGAGGTGGGAGGGTCCCAGAGTTTGGGCTGCAGCCCGAGTCTAGAAGTCCACACTGTGATTAAACAGCCCCTTAGCCCAAGTCAGCTAGCACAGGCCAGTAGCAGGTTTTTAATTGCAGTGTAGAAGACATACCCTTAGCGGTCTTTCCTCCTTGAGACTTCCCATTCTTGAGGAAACATCAGAGGTTGTCTGTGTGGAGGGTGCTGGGTACATTTAGATATACGTCTACTATGTCTGCTTTCGTGCTGTTGGCTCCAACCAACCACCCCACCTGACTCGAGGTTGGCTTGTGCAGTTTTGTTTGTGTGCTAAAGGCACTATTATGGTGTTGGTGGTAAAGGGGACTCATGGAGGGGTGGTGAGCTGGATAGTGATTCCCCCCCGATAGCCTAAAGTGGATGCACTCACTCTCAGTGACATTATGCTGAGGTGGGTGCCTAGGAGGCAGAGAATGGCCTTATTCCAAAAGGCAAAGGGCAGACCTGTGAGAGATGCTGTGAAAGTTTTCATCAGGATGGTCCCCTCCAACCCCCGAGAACTGCTACATGAGTGAAGAGGCTTGCAAGCTATACTGGGGGTAGAGGGGATGTGACTCTTCCCTAAAACATGCAAAACTGAGCTATTTCTCAGTCTTAAGTTCTGCTATATCTCCACTGCAGACATAGAGAAAGTGCAGTGAGAAATAGGGTCCTACAAGGTGTGCTACAGAGCATTTGTATCTCAGCGCGGTATTGTTTGTGCCATGACTCGGTGTGCAAAGTGCACTCATACCTCATGTAACCTACAAAAACTAACCAAACTTCCTTTCCTGTATGCACTGTCTCCATGAACTCTTGAATTTTGTACAAAAAATGCTTCAGTTCAAATCTGCTGCAGGAAGAAGGACAGAGAGGAGGCAGGGTGTAGAATGTGACTGCACCATGCGGGGGGTGCCATTTTGAAGCAGCACAAGATGGAGTATAGAAGGGAGTGGGAACTCCTAGCTAACATCCTCCGCTGCCGCCACCACCACCAATAATACCAAGTTGTGAAGATGGGTATTTACATGACCAACTTCCCTCTGGAGGATCTGACTCCCCAGGCTGGCACTGAATTTCTGCTTGGGACTTGAGGCTCAGTCGATGCGGGCTGAAATTGCAGTTGCTATAGCAGGGCAGGACTGGGGCTGGCTTTCCAGCTGGCTGTCGTCAGGGTTCTGCATCACAAAAAGATCCTGGCTCTCAGGGGGCAGTTCCTCTCTGGCATCTTCCTATATGCACGAAAGAAAGAATTTACCAGAAAAAAGACTAGTAATCTCTAGACAGGAATTGAGAGAGTGAGAAAAACTAGCCTATATTCAAGCAAATATAATGAATATTATAGGCTTTAATAGCCTATAAATCATATATGCATATAGTTTGAAATAACTTGCTCACCAAATACTCAGAATATTTTGATATATATGTATATCTTCCTTCACTTCTCTCAAAACCCTTTATTTATCCTTTTGTCCACACTCTTCAATATTTACTTTGAAGGTTCCCAAAACTGACATAGTGAAGCCAACAAAAATGTGTCGTCCTCAAGATCCACTCGACCCAAGTCCCTAAGACAATCACCTGCAAACTCAATCATATGAAGCATGGATAGCCCATGAAGCAGAAAGTGGCATGCACACTTAAATACACAATTGTATGTATGTACCAATCAAAAGAAGAAAGAACACACTAACATACGAGTAAGAGCTTGGTAGGATTGCTTCATGACACTGCTGTCTCCGACCTCACATTTTTCCTGATTTTTCTCAGCAATAAGACCTTTCTTTCTTGTTATGAAGACATGGTCAGAATTTTACCAGTTTCAGCTGGCCAACAAGATGTTGCCTTAGGAGACTGATAGCAGACTTACACTTGTAAAATTTGTATTTCTGAGTAATTATCATTTTTTCCCCTCAGCCTTGGCCTCCTGCCTGTCAATGAACAATTAGGAAGGGTAAGGGCAGGGAGAGGGTATTTGTGTAGCCAGATGTGTGTATTTTTGTCATAGGTGTACAAAAATGTCTATATTTAGAGAGAATCTTCTTTTTCCCATATCTTTTATCAACTGGTTTTGATAAAATTTGAAATGGAGTCATTTTTAGAGGCCCTCATATTGCAAGGCCCTAAGTTGTAGCTTAGTTATTTTATACCTTAATCCCACACAGGTTTGTAGAATGAAGGGAGTGCGCACCACATAGTTGAAGTTTCAGCCACTGCTAAGGGTATGGTGTTCTCTGGCCAATATTACTTAGGTGGTTCTTGCGCTGTACAGTGGTAGATCATATAACTTAGCAACACATAATTCAGAGGGACACTGAGCACTTGCTGATCTGGTGTACAATAATTAACTGAAATCCAGGATAAGGTTATGTAGCATGGTCTAGTGGCTTGTGTGTAATACCAGGAGCCAGGAATTCTTACCCTGGTTCTGACATTGCTGTGCCTTTGCCTCTAGCTACTGACTTACCTTCTCTGACCCTTGCCCTATCTGTAAAGTGGAGGAGAACAACTTAACTACCCTTTGAATGTTGTGAAGAATAATTACAAACACTAACTAAGGTGTCTTAAAGAAGAGAAGCATGAAGGACAAACCAACCTCTAGTTTTACATGCAACAGGACACTTTTCCGGTATCTATTAAAGAACATTCAAAAAGAGGCAGAGGGTATAATAGTCTAGGGGAGGCTTAGCCTCCCCTCGTGCAGCCCCTGCTGAATGCCAGAGCCACCACGGCCCAGGTGTCCAGCCTGTGCTCTGCCTCTTCCCATACCTGCTCCGTACCTTCCTTGAGGCCCACACTACCCACCACTGCCTGGTGAGTCTCTCGTCTCGTATCATCTTGTCTTCTCCACTCCACACCCCTCCACCACCCCAATGAGGTTGCTCGCCACATCCCTGCGAGTGGTGGAGGCCTCATGGGGAGGGGGCGTGGAGAGGAGGGACAGGAGGAGCGGGGGGGGGGGGGGGAGGGAGCAGGCCTGGGATGGAGTGTGGGAGAGGCCATGGGTGGAAGAGGCAGGACATGGAGCTAACATCCCTCTGGGGAAACTTCATCTGCCGCCCCATGAAAAGAGGCCCCCAAAGCTTAGGGCCCTTCATTTTATCAAAATACACAGTTATTTTTTTTGGCCATCAGTGTAACATGATGTAACAGGAATTGGGAATAATTTTTTTCAAAACACCATTATGAAAAGTTTCAGCAGATACACAACAATTTCCAGAAGCAGTTCTCTTCCTTGTTCTGGAGGCTAGCTTTCCATTACAGCAGTCAAAATCAATCTGACCCTACATGTGACAGTTAACTTAAATATAAAATATGGGAACTTTGAAAAATTGATCTTTTTGCCTTTAACATTCCTAGGTGGCTTGAAATGACAACCAATGTATTTGTATACCTCTATTTCTTATTAAAGACAGGCTCATGTTGAAATATTTGTTAACCAGAGGGGCTAGAAAAATGCCCACAGACTAGTTAGATAACAGACCTGTTTAGTAGCAGTAATTAGTTACTAGTATGTAGAACTTTTGTCTTCGGAACGCTTTACAGAAAGAAATGGGCCCAAACCAGACCTTCAATTGAACTTTAGCATTTTGGCTAAAAGGGAACCTGGAGCTGAACTACTCCTGGATTTTCTGTTTTGTTTTCACAAAATCAAGTTCAAGTCTTGCAAGACCATGACGTGGTCTATATGCACTGACAATTTTTTGTCCTGGCTCATATATGCAAATACTCATGGAAACTTAAGATGTCAGTCATGATAAGGGCTGGTCAGAAAGCAAGAATTCTGTTTTGTGAAAAATTGAGGTTTTGAAACTTTCATTCCCCACTGGGGCAAAAATGAGGCATTTGAAATTTTTCGAGAAAGTACATGACACAATCTCACCTTAGAATAACCAACAGCCGGTAGATAGGCCACTTACCTATAACGTAGGAGACTCAAGTCCCTGCTGTGCCTGATTTGGAGTAGGGACTTGAGAGCTTGGCTCTCCCACATTCAGGGCCGGCTCCAGGCACCAGCTTTCCAAGCTGGTGCTTGGGGCGGCATCGAGAATAGGGCAGCAGTCTGAGTCCCGTGGTGGCAATTCGGTGGCAGGTCCGCTCTTCCCGCCGCTGAATTGCCGCCGCAGGACTCGGACTGCCACCGCATTCTCACCCGCCGCGGCAGCAATGGGGCGGTAACTCCGCCGCTCTTACCTTGCCGCCGTGGACTGGGACTGCCTGCGTCGGGGGCGGGGCCGCCACCCCTGCTTGGGGCGGCAAAATTGTTAGAGCCGCCCCTGCCCACATTCCCAGGTGAGTTCTCTTACTCCCAAGCTATTAACTATTCTTGGGAGGGGGTGGGAAGTTTAGCATGTATGTGTCTGTCTGTCTGTGTCTCTCTCTCTCTCTGCAAAATTTCTGTTGAAATGGATACGTTTCTGCAAAAAAATTCAGTTTTGCTGAAACAGCTTTTTGCAGCAGAAAGTTTTTATCAATTTTTTTTGATCAGCTCTAGGCATGATCACTCAGTGTTGCAGTTGTTTTGTACATTTTTAGCAGTAACCTTAATTATTCCAACATTCTGGTTATTGTTTGGGACTGTGCCAGTAAACAGTGTTAAGTGCCATACAAAGGAGGACTGTTCTGTTTGAAAAAGCTGAATTCATGGATGAGAGACTTACAAGGTTGCTCATAATTCCAAATCGGTGCTGCAACTTGCAGAAAGTTGACCTGGGGGGGGAAGAGAGGGAGATAGCCTCTTTGAAAGACTGTCACACTCAATTTATAGATCTTGCTGGTTTGCAGTGCTGATCAAGCCTAGACCCAGAGGAAATTCTGATATTTTGCCCTTTTTTGTTTTTGCTTTGAATTGGGTTGAAGTGAAAATGGCAAAAATGTTGTGGAATGAAAAATTCAGATTATTATTTTTTTTTTAAGCTGTGTCTTATTTTGTCTGTCTTCTGGACACACAATTTTATTGAAATCTACCTTTTTCTGCAGACAACTTTGGTTTCAACAAAACCCCAGTTTATGACAGGAAAATGCTTTGCTCAGTGTTTTTAACCAGTCCCACTAGTTTATGGCTTTGTTCATTTTGTTCTGCTTGTGATACTTCAGATCTCTTGATCTGCAAGACATGGCTGGTGACCCTTTTTGAGGCTTTCTCATGAGTTTTCTTGTACTGTTTTCATTTGGCTGAAACTGTGATCAGAAATATCATTCTTAGTGTATATGTTGTACAACTGGGGGATGCAAAATGTTAGTTAATTGAGCTTCTGAATCTTAAAGATTTGACTAGTGTTTTGTTGCACCTTTTAGTAATGATGTTGAATAAAGTTGGTCTGGAGAGTGCTTGGGGCTTGTGGTCCCTACCTCTAAATATTGTATCCCATGCTGCTTTCTTCCCCTCTTTAGAGACGGGCAGTTCAGTTCCAAAAAGGAGGAGGGGAGAACAAACCTGAACCTCCTCCAAATTATGAACAAAAATTAACCTTAACCTTTTTTGAAGTAGTTCAAGAAGGTACTGTCCCACCCCCTAACTTTGCTGAAATCCATTTTTTGCTTGGAACGGGATTGTTGCTGTCTGGTTACCTTCTGACTTCAGATTACGGGTAGGGGGGAGGTTTCTCAGAGGCAGAATGGAAAGTTTCTAACCATGGGGATCTTCAGTGCCCACAACAATTGAACAAAGCAGAATGTGACAGAGTTAGGGTTGAATAGGGGCCTAATGGGGGCCAGCGAGAGGGACTGGGAGGTTGAGGGTCAGTCTGAGATTGGGGAGCCTGCTTTCGGACAGGGAGCTGAGCTGTAGGTGTGGCCTCTTTGGATATGTCTACACTGAAATTAGACACCCGCATTTGGCCCATGCCAGCGAACTCCCAGGCTCAGGGGGACTCAGGCTAAGGGGCAGTTTAATTGCAGTGTAGACATTTGAACTCTATCTGGAGCTGGGCTCTAGAACCCTGTGAGGTGGGAGGGTCCCAGAGCTTGGCTGAAGCCTAAGCCCGGATGTCTATGATGCAGCCCATGAGCCACAGTCAGATGGTTCAGGGTAGCTGTAGGTCTTCAACTGGAGTGTAGGCATCTCCTGTGAGGTCAAGGAGATCGTTGATACCCCTGGGAGCTGTGATTATGGCCGGCTCAGACAACAAGAGGAGGAAGCAGGCATCCAAAATTTTGGGAGTCTTAAGCAAATCTTTAGTGATAGCTGAGTATCCAGGTTTCTAATCTGTAATGTATGGCTTTATCATTTCAGATACCTTAAAATCCAGCCAGCATTCAGGAGCTTGATTTCTAAACTGAATAATGTCACACTGTCTTTAATGCAAAGAAGTATTTTTAATCGTTAAATGAATGAAAACATTGATTTCCTTCTCTAGCTCTTCCCTCTCACCTCTTCCCCCCTTCTTCCCCCCAAAAAAGATAGTGGATACCTTATCAGTAGGGCTCCAGTAAAGTACAGACCAGCACAGCAGACACAGCAGAGCTGCTAATTAAGAAATACTGGAGAACAACAATGGCATGAGCAACAATGTGGCAGCAGAATTACCTCTCCGTAGGTCTTTTTTCCTTCCTCATTCATCTACCTGCAATCTCATTCACCTGGAAGGAAGCTTATGAGTTTAATATTAAAGAGAGAATCTACAGTGAACAGTTTACAAAGACTGTCAAGTGTGATTCCATGTGCTTGTATTATCAGCTTTGAGCTTCCAAATGCAGAGAGAGAGTGTGGAGTAACATGTGTTAAATCATAGTAAGCCACAGAGCAGACTACAGCTAGTAGTGGGGGGGAGATTCAGTTTATTGTTCAATGGAATGAATGCTATTGTACAGCGACAGCTGGTGCTCTGAGTGACACACAGTGACTGCTTCACTGACTCACAACAATAATACCTGACGAGGTTTGCACATTAGTATGTCTTGGGGGAGCGCATTAGTATGTCTCAGGGGAACACAGAGAGGAGGATTCTGAAAAAGATCTACTCTCTCCTTTGAGTGTGGGCACCATTTGATGAGCAATATGCTTCTGATAGTGCAATATATTGTTTAAAGCAGTAAAATCTGTTTGCTATAACAGACTTTCTCTCTAGCTTCTATAGAGTCCTTTAATTATTTACCCCAGTATTGTTAAATATCCCTCCCCTTTCCTCCTTGATCTCTGAAGATTCAGGACTGGAGTTTTTGAATCAGTAAATTAATTGGTGTATGTCAGATTATGCCACTTTCTCTTCTTTCACACCTGAAATTCTACCTTTTTCTTAAGGATGTTAATGTCTGCTTAGCTGGCTGTGATATATATCTGGGAGGTTACTGTAGGACACTTAGGGCTTCTTAATCCATTGTCTCCTGAAACTTACGCCTACTTTATTGCTCACCCATTATTCCCATTAATCACTAATAATTAATCATCGATCACTTGTAAATATACAGAAATGAGAGATACTGGGTTTTTTAAACTGCTTGTATTAGTATAGCTTCATCCACCCCTAGGGGCTTGCACCAGTTCACCTATCTTGGTTTCTAAATCAATGTAGTTAAAATCAGTACACAAACTGTGTTGGCAAGCCCTAAGCAGCATTGCTTTCCCCATTCTCTCAACATTGCAGTAATGTGGGCAATTTTAAATACAAGTCCCCGTTTTTCATAGCATAACTAATATCCTGCCCCCTACCTCATCATAAATATCATAGGAAGAAAATTGCTCAATTGGACTTTTTCTGTAAATAGCAAATTTTTAAGGATAATTGAGCTAAAATGAACCACTTTAATCCTCACACAGCTAATGGCAGATAAACAGAAGGATTGAGTGGCCTAACTTTCAGAGTATGTTCTGCAAGTATGCCAAGAATTGGGCTGGTAGACAGAGCTTTTTAGTTCCCATTGCTACTGACCAGAGTGACGCTGCTTGCTTCTTACAAAGATGTAACAGCTGTATGGGTGATGGGTGGTATTTTGCATCCGGCATCTGATTGGAGTTGTCAGATTCTTTAAGGGGAAACCATCCCCTAACCAGAAATGAACTAGAATCTTTCGTGATATCTCTCTCCACGTAACCCAAATAGGAATGGCTTCCCCACCTCACATTTGCGACTTTAACTTTTCAAAACATTCAAGCTTTGAATATTCTTGATTGGACAATGCAACAAACACCAGATTGGTCTGGGTTACAGTGATTGGATTAGCTTTATGTAAAACAGTTGTCAAGTAATGATCATAATATCCACCAACTTATCCTGCTCTTAGCAACTCCATTGTGAATGAGGAATAACTCTTGTGAAGGCAAAGGCGTTGCTCCCAATTCATGCTTGTGCAGATGAACACGGTGTTTAACCCAATGTTACTTAACTGCAAAAGCATGAAGTAAAAAATGTCAGCTCTCTTGTCTTTTGTCTGACTTATATTTTCCAAACAAGTGGTGTTTTGTGGTGGTCACGATCTCTGTCCAGTTCCACCTCACTGTGTGTGACAACAAGAGTGTCACAGTTCTCCACCCAGATTGTCTGTCTGGGAAGCTCAGCCCTTAAAGGCACAATTGCCCACTGCCATAATGTTGATTCTTCTGATATACAAGGTAGAGAGTATTTGCCTTGGAGACTGATTCTCTTTCTCTGGTCTGGGAACTTACATAAAGAATAACTTCTATGCAGGGAGAAAAAGTTCCAGCACAAATATCCATTTGTTCTGACACTCTTATAGCTCTAGTTTCTTTTGGAACTTAATATTGAGAGTCCTTCAGGGCAAGTACACTTTCTGCCCAGATAACCACTGGGTCCCAGTGATGTCATAGAGAAATGCTTCTATTGGGTTTGGATGTTGCATTTGAGAGAAGATTTCATCTCTATTCTTTCTTCTCCACCTGCTCCAGTTTTAAATCCTACAGCCACAATATGTAGCTGAACAGCATTATCACAAACACAATGCAGAGAGGGAACAAAATAAGGCAAGTATCTTCTTTATTTCATTATAAGAGCAAATTATTTCACAGGGGCATACATGGCCTATACTGTAATAAGCACTGTACAGTAGTTTGATAAATGTCTGATACACACCTCTATAAATTACAAACAAAACCCTTCTTACACCTCCTTTAAAAATGGACAGATGGTGGAAAGTGGTGTTTCAGTGGAGTCCAGCCAACACCCCAAAACAATGTAATTATTGACCAAACTAGTTAGTGTTTCTGGAAATCACCAGTAATCTGCTCCTCGTGGCCAATATTCCTTCCTTATCTCATTTCACCTCATCCAATTTAACTGCTCACTCCCCCTTAATGTTGCATGGTTAAGCATGCAAAACATCTACAAGGTTCCAAATAACCCATTACTAGATGTGACACTCTAGCCCCTTTACTCCCCTGCCTCACCAAGTAAAAGGGAGACTAACCCTGTTCCCCCTTACCACTTTATTCCCCTGATCAAGTGAATGAGGCCTGTTCAGATAGAGCAGGCAGGGACTGCTCATCCTACGTACCCTACTTGTGGGCAGGGTGGGTACAGATTGGGGAAGTGAGAAGAAGTCTTGGCTCTACTCTCCCCCCACCCTCCTAACTTGCTGGCCAAAGTGTCTACCAGGTGCACCATGCTACACCACCAAAAGCAGCAAGGTAATCTTGCCCTCTCTCCCAGACTAGGGGAAGAATTGTGATTGAGTCGCAATTCTCTTTCGTGGTCTGTTTCTGGAGGGTACAGCTATGACTGTCCCTTCTCAAGGCAGACTGTAATGTTACAATTGATCCATAGGAGAATATAAAATCCCATTTTATATTCTAGAGATCGCTTTCCCAGATCTCCTAGTAACTTGCTATTTTCATCTTTTCACAAATTTTAGGTAGACGCATTAAAGTTGGATGGGTGGATGTGGCTGCTTACAAACAACATTTATACAATCCAAAATAGTTAGTTCCCTGTTTATTCCAGCCTCCCTTGAAAATCTTTGAAGTATCTTCCAGTGCTTTGTTTCTCCAGAAGGCAGAAGGGAGGTATAATGCTGATAGAAGAAAGGTTATTTGAGCTGTGTGCAGTAAATACTACTTCCAAAGTACGGCCTGTTCCTGATCCCATTGAAGTTAACAGGAATGTTATCAGATGATTTTCAAAGGGTGCTGAATCAGGCCCATAGTATCCAGTAAGGAATTGTGCTGGAGGGCTCAGGGTATTGGTAATGGGCACGCTGGAGACTTTCACGTCTGTGTCATCATTTTAAAATCCCACCTTGACAGATACTGTTACCAACCAGCTGTTTATTGGGCCATGTGATGTGACCATGTTCTCAGACCAACTTCCAGTGGATAGTGCTATTTGAGAGAGATCTAACTAGCACCCTTGTTTGCTGTCTTCACAGTGGCTGAGGACTGCATGGGAATGGAGACCTTGGTCCTGGGGTGGTACCTATCAATCCTGAGCTGATGCAGACTGGTGGAACCATGTGAGGATACCTGCACTTTTGTTTTTGCTTCCTGTTCCAAACCTATTCTGCACATCAACAAATGGCTGCAGTATCAAGGTCCCAGCCTGGTACCATCAGGAGAACGAAACATCTTTTTAAAATCTGATTATATTAGGCTGTTTGGTAGTAAGCAAATGAAAGAATGATGATACATCAATAGGTTATGCCACATTTCTGTCTGTCATCTCCACACCAACCTCCTGCGACTCCTAACACCTGCCAGACTCATGTCACTGTCTGCTGGAGTGACACAGGATAAGATAGTGTGTGCATATGTGTTAAAGGCCAGAGCACAGTCTAGGACTAAATTGTGGCTAGGATCAAGTGATGGGATATCATCCTGCTCCTGTCTCTCTTCTAGCCACAGACTACTTGGAGACCACCTTCTGGTCAAACACCTTTACAATTCACATAGCGTTCTTTCCCATCCCAGTTGGTGTTGGTCCTGCTTTGAGCAGGGGATTGGACTAGATGACCTCCTGAGGTCTCTTCCAACCCTAATATTCTATGATCACCTTCACAAACTTGTGCAGCTCTGTATTTACAATAGCATACAATCCTTAGTTCACTCAGACAAGGAGGGGGAGAAACAGAAAGCAACTTCCCTCTGAGAGATCTCTTGGCTCTGACTGTGAAAAGCCTATGAGTGTCTCCTCCTCCTCCGCCCCCTGCCATGAGAACGTTCTTTCTGTGCCTTTCTACTTTCTGGGATAATGGGTTAATTAACCTTGTAGCTGTCTCCAGCCCATTCCCAATCTATCAGGCACAGCTTTTGTCCCTCAGGTTTACTCTGGGGGTGGGTGGGATTTAATTGGTGATCCAGTGATCAGACTACTGGCACAGCTGCTATTGGCCATAGCTCAGTGACAGACAATCTAAAAGGTGGGGAAAAAAACTCAGCCGCTAACTAAGCAGTCTCCACAGTTTTGCTGAGTAGGCCCAAACTGATGTTTTCACTGTGATTTTTTTGGAAGGCAGAGGTGGTGGAACATCAGAACACTAGTAGAAGATATTTTATTGGGAGAATTAGCAATGAAGAGGTTCAATGGAAGCTAAAACTATATTTTTATTAAAAAAAAATTCCCCCAGCATGCTCACTGCCTATAGAAAGAGAGTGCCTCAGGTTGTTTTCAGGTGACCCTTTAAGACTAGTGCATACAAATAGGATCACCTTACTAATGGTTGACTTGGTGCATGCTTTGTATGTGGGATGTGTGAATATTCCAATAACTTCATTTGTTTTTAATCTTTTTACATTCATGCATTTGCTCACTTGTGTGTTTGCTTTCAATAAATATTGTTTGTGAGCAAGCTTTGCTAGTATGAATGCTCATGGAAAATGAACCAAAAGCAAACTTGAAATTTCATAGTCAAGTGTAAAATTTTCAGTTCAAACTTCACTTTTGATTTGATAGAAGTTCTTCAGTCAGGGAACACAAACAAGCTCACGTGACACAATGTGACCTTTTGAATATTCACAATGAGCTGGTCATGAATAATCAAATAATTTAAAATCATTCACTAAATACACCTGTGAATAACTGCAAATTAAGAAATTAGAGACGTTTGTATCTGTTCATGACCAGAAAAGAGGTGAAAATTGTAGAACAAACTGTATTCTATGAATTGTTTGCCGAGTTCTACTTTATGGTAATATTTTATGAATAGTATTCGATGGTTCCCAGAACTTAAAGTATCTAGTATACACCTCTCTCTCTCTTCCCCCATAATTCTGCTTTCCGGTGAGTTACCAGCCAAAGCATTGTCCTGTCTTCCCATTGATAGTTACATCTAACTGTCACACTGGCAAGCTACCTCGGCTCCCTACTCTTGAGTGTTGCTCTCTAGCTCCATCTTCTGGGTTTCCAGCCCACGTATGGGGTTTGTCAAAGTCTGCAGACTGTAACCACAGCCTGATAGGTTTGCAGCAGACAGGAGTTGGCAAGGGGCCATTGTAATTACATGAACATGGTGCAACCTGACAATAGGGGTGAGTGAATCTGATTGATTGAGGCCCCAATCAAATCCAAGTTCCTTCATGTAGTGCTCCACAAAACCTAGGGCCTGTGAATTTTTTTTATTGTGAGACTTGTTTAGTGCTTCCTAGTGCGCTAAATTAAGTGTGGATTAGACAGCCCCATCCACAAAGAATTTATAATCTAGAAATTAGATGTATAAAGTCTGATCCTGCTCTTATTGAAGTCAATGGCATAACTCCCCTTCATGTATATCAGTGGTGCCAGGATCAAAGCCATCGATAGCAAGGTGCACTAGGAAATCCAGAGTATTATGGGGTCGGTTTGTATTGTTGTGGGTTGGAGGTGTGTGTATTTTCAATAAACTAACATTTGCTTCTTAAGGGCATTGCAGAAGAAGTGGGCTTATAAATGGGATTTGGATGAAGAAAGTCTGGCAAACTGTCACCAAGTTTATAGAAGGGATTCTGTTAATTAAGAAAGGCAAGTGTCTGTATAACTAATTTTCCATAAATGCTACTTTATATCTATTGTGGAGTAAATGGATATAGGCATCTGGAAGCAGATGCTTATAAATCCTTTGTATTTTGGACGGGGGTTGACTCTTTTATGAATATAATGAGAGAGGCTATGTACTTAGAATGTAAGAACTTTGGGGCAGGGACTGTCTGTGTCTGTACAGTGTGAAGCATGTATTCCCTGATTGGGGCCTCTAGGCGCTCTGATGGGGTGTATACCCCACCCAGGCCCTGTGGTAATTATAAAGCCAGGATGTTTGTAACAGAAAGGGGTTGTAGGGACGGACTCTGTAGTCATTCTTAGGGGGGGATAGAAAGCAGTCCAGGGAGGAAGCAAGGAGTCTGAGGAAGTGGGCCTTGGCTGCCAGTTAGAGGGTTCCTGCACAGAACCCAGAGGAAAGGGAGGGTCTGTGTTCCCCTATCAGCCACCAAGGAAGGCTGGTGGAAATCCCCTTAGGTACGGGGTGTAAGGTCTATGGAGCCTAGAGACCAATGAAAGACCTGCTGAAAGGTCACTGGACTATAGCTTGGTTGCACTCAGTTACCCTGGAAGGGATGTACTAAAATGTGACCTGGCCCTACGACCAAGTTGCAGGAAGAGACTCCATTGCATCAAGAGAGCAACTATTGGCAGGGGCACCATATGGGAAGATGGCTGTGATGTCATACCTGGCCACGAGGAGGTGATCATGCAATGAATGAATCCCTTCACAGGCACGAGCACAATTCACATAATATATAATACTGTCTCTCTTGAAGTCATGTAGCGCTGAGGATAATAGGTCCATCTGAGTGTAACACAACACTGTAGATATTGGAATTTTTCAGATGTTCCATGGAACTACCCACTTTACTGTTTAGCTGCTCTTTTCTTTAAACACCCTTTCCCCTCAATATCATTGCTGATGACAGATGCGCTCTCTCTCTCGCTCTCTTTCTTTAATCTAAATAATAAACTCATGGATTTATACTCTGGATTTATTTGCTTTGTTTGAGTAACATTAGTATCCATTTGCATGCATGCAGAAAAAATTACACTACATTTTATATGCAATCTGTTATTTTATGCATGTAAGACTTGTAAGAAATGACTGTGAAATTAACAGTGGGATTCTTCTGCCATCCAGTGGAGAGACTGTTACACAAACAACCAAAAGATGGTCAGCAAAGAGATTGTCTTTTAGTTAGCAAAAATGGACATAGGATTGACCCATAGTCAATTCCACATCTTCTTGGACCAATAGGAACTACTACTCACTGGTCCTAGTCCCTAGTTATAAATTAATTCTTCTACAAACTTTTCTACAAAAATTTAGCTTACCTGGCACAAGGGGAATAAAATCCTGGGATTCTCAATTGGTTCAATTTTTTTTTTCTAGTCTGGGTGCAACTTGGATCATCCAGGGACCCTTGGTTGTGAACTGGGAAAACAAATCCCTGCTGGTCAAGGGTGCTGAGCACCTGCTTACTAGCATTTGATGCCACTGGAAGTTACATATACTCAGTACTTTCCAGGCTGTGGCCCATCGAGTTTTAGGTTTCTTTTAACATTTGATAGCTGTAGTTCGTAGTGTTTTTTTAAAAAAATGCTTAGTGGTTTTCTAGCATTTTGCTCTTTCAGAACACCGTGTAACATGATTTAGTTGTACTCTAATTATTAATATACATATGTGTATAGGCCCATATTTTCTGAAGTGTCTACTAATTTTGGGTGCCTAAGTTAAGGCAAGTATCAGAGGGGTAGCCGTGTTAGTCTGGATCTGTAGAAGCGACAAAGAGTTCTGTGGCACTTTATAGACTAACAGACGTATTGAAGGTGCCACAGAACTCTTTTTGTCGCTTCTTAAGGGCTTGTCTTCACTACCCGCCAGATCGGCGGGTAGCAATCAATCTATCGGGGATCGATTTATCGCGTCTCGTTTAGACGCGCTTAATTGATTCCCCGAATGCGCTCCTCGTCGACTCCGGAAATCCATCTCGGTGAAAGGCAGAAGTGGAGTCGACGGGAGAGCAGCAGTGATCGACTCGCAGCCGTCCTCATGGCCAGGTAAGTCGATCTACGATACACCGACTTCAGCTATGTTATTCACGTAGCTGAAGTTGCGTATCGTAGATCGACCACCCCCCCCCCCCCCAGTGTAGCCCAGGGCTAGTTAAGGCAGTTGAGACCTGACTTTTCTGAGCTACTGATAACTTGTAGCTCCAACAGACAGGCATGGGAGCACTTGGGGGGGGGGGGGGGAACCACACCCAAAAAAAACCCCCCACACAAAATCCCAGAACCTATCTGTTTCCAAATAAGAGTGAGCACATCTGAAAACGAGACAGCTGTAACTCAGGTTTGTTTCTCCTATGCTAGGAATTTGTAGATGGGAGGAGAAAATACTGGTAAGCCCCATGTCTGCTCTGAGTCCCAGCCCTTCAAAGAGCCCCTTCGTTCCCACCAGCCAGGCTATAATTTTCTCTCCCTCTTTCAGACTTAAAGGTGACATCTTTATCTCCTTTCAGCAATCCCCTTTCTGTCAGAGAAATTAAAACAAACAAAAATCTGCAAGAAAAATGGAAAGTGAAAATAACATCTAATCCTGCCAGGAGAAGGTACTGAAAAAGATAGCAGGGTAGAGTGAGGTTTTATTTACAGTCTGGCAAAGTTCATCCTATGAGTTTTTGTAACATAAAAACATGACTAGTGAGCATTCTTTTTCTTTAAATACTTTGGGTTTTTTTTGTTTGAGGGTCCTGTAAAGAAAAAGAACTCATGGGCTGCGATGAAGTTCTATTCTTGTCATTCTGATGTTGTTTTACTAAACATTTTCTTTTACTATAAGCCTCTCAAAGTTGAGACAGTGGTACCCCTCCGGCAACATCTAGTGTAAACTGGTCTTGCCACTCCTCCATATTAGTCTCCATTCCCTCCTGTTCCTGATTCATAGCTGCCATTTCAGCATTTTCAAAGAGGCCAGGTTGTGCCGAGGAATCCCTTTCTGCAAAAGCAGCTTCAGTATCTTTTGTATGGACATGTCTCTGATATAGACCTGCCTGGTTGGTCTTTAGTCCTGTGATGAGATGGATAATCCCACACTTGGGAGATGGGGGTAGAGAAACAACTTTAGGTTCAGGAAGACCTGCCCAAGCAGGCCTACTAAGTATACTCCAGTTGAAGGAGGGGGTGTAAAAGTGAGGCATCACAGCACAGCTGGGTGATTGGTGAAAGAAAGCAGACCTGTGCTCAAAGCTACATGGGACCATACCTGGAGGGTGCATCTCCAGGAAAATAGGACTGCTGCATGAAACATGGATTTTCTAACTCAGGGAAGCCCATGCGTTGCATTGCAAGGGACAATTGCAAGCTGCAATGCACCTCGTGGAGGGACAGAATGGTAGGAAAAGACCCGGGGTTCACTAGCCAGATCACAGGTAGCAAACACTGTCCTTATAGTGCTCAAGAGGGCAGGGGCCAAATATCTGGTTATCAGCTGCCTTTAATGAAGCATCTTGGGTTTAATTGTGCATGATGCTCCTGTTGCTCCTAAGTCACCCGCTGTAGATGCTGTGGGAGGAAATGTCTGATGATGAAACAATCTGAAGAGATGAGGCTATTACCAAATGATTAAGCAGTTCTGCCTTGCCAGTGGGGAGAGTGGTTGAACCTCTGTGCTGATGTCTCTCACCTAATGGTGCCAGTTGTCATGGTGTCTCCTGTAATACAATTACCTGGGAATGGATAGAGATGAATGAACTCATTTCATGTAGGCAGCCAGAAAGCCTGTCAAATTATTAACAACTGTTGATTGCCATTCACCATGAGTTTGGGATTAAATCAGGGCTGTGACATGGAAGTGAGGGACTAAGCATCCCATCATGAATCCCTTGGAACATTTGGTCCTTTCTACCTATACTCCTCTCACAAAAATATAGCTTCATCTTTATGCTCACCATTAGTCATTGTGTTGACTAACCTTTTTATTAAACTGAACATGTTGTTCGTGTTTACTGAAAACTTTCCCTAATAATGAACGCCAGCCAGCAGAGCACAGTGTGCGTTTACTGGATCTTGGGTGGTTTCCAGCAAACACCTACTTTCCTCTTGACTGATTCCTGAAATTATAATATATGCATTAGTGCTCCAGGAAGATGACTCTATTTCTGAGCTGACAATACTTGATGCAACACTCAACTCTTCCCCCTGCCTCCCCGTTCTTAGCAAGCTTTCTGAAAGAACACTGACTGAACAGTTGTGACTCAAGTTCCCAGCACAAACAAATCTTCCCAGCAGCAATTACATTTCTAGGCGCTGCCAGGTATTACAGGACTGATGTTAGAGGATTGGGGGGAAGGGGAGAGCATGTTTCCTCTGCTTTACACAGTATTTCCAGTTGCATCACTTTTCAGCATCTCTTCCAGCAGCACGGTTTGCCATGCCTAACAGTGCTTCACAGGAATCTCTTTTTAAAGGCAACAAAATGATTTTCCTACTTATGCTTTTAAAATCAGATTTAGTAAATAATGATCATATAGATCTTTCCCCAGCTTTTAGGTCACTATTCCATTAATTATAGAGCCAAAAAGGTTTTTAAAATAAACCAGCTTTTGGTCGGCTTTGCATTTTAGGTTGGAAAGGTGGAATGATATCTGACTTTGTTTTGTGTTGCAGAGATGAGGTACTTCTGATTGCTTTACAAGCTTCTCTCACATCTTAGATGGAAGAATCCATTCCCAAAGGTGGTATGTCACATAAGGTGACATTCCTTTTCTAGAGCTGGAGTTTGACTCTGCCCCGCTCTTTGACTATACATGGCAATAAGATTGCTCATGGGAATGAGTAAGTCCCTTGATGTCTCAGGTTGGAGATTGGGTTTGTCCCCAGATGACTGAAGTAGTTGACCAAAGCACATCCTTCTTGGCTGTGTTTAGAGACAATCAAAAGGGCCAGATGAACAGAAGACTATACTACACCCTGCCAAATAGTGTGGGGAAAACAGGAGGTTCCTTAATGGCTCTCAAAAAAACTGGATATGAGGAAATGGAGTCATCTCTCTCTTCCCCTCCCCCCACACAAAGCTCTTTGGAAGTAGAACTCTTCCTTCCCTCACCTGACAAAGTATGCTCCCCACCATCTCTCTCACGCACATGGGGTCTGCAGAGCAATATTCTATAGACGTGGTTGTAGGTTCATAAATCATTTCAAGGCCTCCTGTGATTTTCTGGGTATCCTCCATTTCACCTTTGAATCTATATTTGGGGCATTGCTTTATGATGTGTTCAATGGTCCGGATGTTCTCACCACAGTTGCATAAAGGGAAGTGTTTGATTTTTCCACTTGTACATCAAGTAGCAGCATCTTCAATGGTTTCTTCAGATGTAGTTTGTTCAGCCTGGTCCAAAGTCTGTGTGCTGGGTCAAAACTGTGAGGGCAGCTTGTTGGGTCAGTGATAATGTGCTTGTTTGCCATTCCCTGGCTGGATCCAGGGACATGAAGTGGTTGCATGTGGTCTGTAGTGCCTTTCACAATTTCAGGCATTATTGAGGTATATTGTCTATAACTGCCAGATGGGAAGTTTTGGGTAGTCTTTAGCACATTTAAGCTTTCATGCTGTGGCTATATCTTGATGGATAGCTGGAGGTTCAATGTTTGCCAATACAGAAAGCCACCATAGGGGTGTTTAGTTTTAAAGTTTCTGTGATTATTTGTGTGATGCTGTATGGAATCTGGGGGACACCTAAAGATATTATGAATATTAATATTGTAAAATGGCAATGAGTTGTGCCAGATAGGCCATGTAAGATATCTGCAAAAATGTTGTGATTTGCCAAATATGATGATCTCATTTATATGTTTGTATAACTTTTGTATTGAGTTATAGATATGTATGTGTGTCTGTATTACAAAGTTGTGCCATGCTTCTGGGTGACTCCACCAGACAGTTTGGCAGCATCACTGCCTAGCCTGTCTGGCCCAGTAAGGACAATCAGCTGTAAAACTGACCCATTGAGAGAAGGCAGAGGATACACCTCATGACACGGCAAGGCATGCATGGGCATGCCTATGGACAGAAAAGGCTTCCACACCATGTGCTGGGCAGCTTGTGTTTGAAACAAAGGGAGCACAGGCCGCATGGCAAAAGATTATAAAAAGCAGCAGTACCTTCCCCGTTTTGTCTTTAATCCTGCTACTTACCTCTGGAGGAACTTAGCTACAAACTGAAGCACTGAACAAAGGATGGAATGACCCATCTAAGCTGTGGATGTGTTCCAGAGGGACTTTCAAGCCAGAAAACCCACCCATACTGCTAGGAACCTGCTCATGGTCAGAAGTCTCAACCACCTCCCAGGAAAATGGCAAGAGTAGGATTGAGGTTTTTTCCCCACACCGTTCTAGTAATTTGGTCTTGGCCAGGTTGCTTCATGGTGTGGCTGGAGCAAGTTATGTTGATGCTATACAGTATAGAACTGTATGGGTAGGGTGTCTTGCCCCACCTCTTGTTAGACCTAAGAATTCAGAGAGACTGGAGTAGAATGACTGGCACTTCCTGTATGCAGCAGGGATGCTTTCACAGTGTGAACTGTGGCTGTGGAGGAGGAGTACCAGTAATGGCAGAGCAGACCCAGAAAATGGCATCAATGATTGCAGCAACAAGGGACCTGGGCAGATGGGTCTGAAGCAGCCCTGTAGATGGAGAAACAAACTCCCACTGAAGAAACCATGAGCCTCAAGTCTCCTCCTGCCTAGGACTTCTGTGGTGTTTGCAGTTTTATTAATGGCCCTTCAAATTTAAGCATCCTTTTCTTCTTCAATGGCTCTCTTACTGTTGCACAGCTCTTTCCTTCTTCTCCTACTAGCTGATAATACTAGATGACTCTTCCTTTGTCACTGTGTGATGCTGCATGATAGAATCCCCACATTTATGTATTACGTTTCAGTGTTATTGGGTGGTGTAACTGACACTAGACTTTAGATTGCTGACTTCTTTGCTGCACAGCTTGCAGGTTACCTAATGGTGTGGAGGAAAGAAGACGATTCCACTTTACTCTAGTAGTGTGTCAATACTACTAAGCCTTAGATCTAGCTTATTAGCTATGGTGTGAAGGGTCAAGAATTGCAGCCTTTGTTCCATATAACAAACTTTACTCTAGTTAAGACTTAAACTGTGAAATCTAATTCTATGACATAGAGACCACCTGTGGTTTAGTGGAATTCTGAAAACTGGTGGTTGCGGGGGGTCCTGACCTATATTTTCGGCTCTGTTAGTGATTCACTGAGTGACCAGGGGGATATCACTGAACTTAGTGGTTCCCAAAGTGTGGTCCATGGTGTACTTACTGGTTTTGTAGAAAGATGGTCACCTTATGCTAGCTCTCCTCTTGTTTCTGCCGCTTCTACCGGTAAAGATATGGGGTGTGGAGCTTCCAGCAATGAAAGGGAGAGGAATGTCTATGAGGGAAAAGAACTAAGTGGCAGGGATGTATGTGCAGGGGAACAGAATGATGTGGCGGCAAGGGAGGAGAGGAACTGGACAGGTAGACGAGGGAGATGAAGTAAAAAGCAAAACTAGACTATCATTTACTTTTTTACTCAAAAGGCAAATATTATTGCATTAAAGACAACTGAAATACATATTTTCCTGTTGCCTTCCATACAAAATCAACAGCAATAGTGAAGTCCATAGTGGACCTCATGGAATGTCTGGCATCTTTCCCCTTTTGGGGCCAAAACTCTGCTTGTGGTAGGGTTCTGCTTTATTTTGGGGGAGGCTAGTAGGGGTATGGGAATAGAGGAGGGTGTTCATATTTGTAAGCATCTCTTCTGGTGGAAACCACTTTCTCTAAGAGGAAAGTTTTTGCAACATTGTCAAACTCTGGATTCGACTGATCTCCTCTGGAAGACGTTCCATAGTTATCTCACAGACCTTGTGAACCTGACTTAAAGTGAAAAGAACGCAGTTTACTTGTGGGAAAGTGAGCAGATGACACTGAGGAATCTTGTTTCCCTTGATTGAGAATGGTTTGTCTCCACCTCTCTCTGATAGTGTGGTGCTTACCAGGGGGTTATGAGGCACCTCGCTACCACCTGCCCTTAGTGTGAGGAAGTCTTGTCTGTGTCTACCATGGGTCGCTCCCTGACTCCACTGGCCATGGGTGGCACAGGGACTCCTCTCTAGGCCTGCTCTTTCTCGACACTTTAGCGATAGGCATACCCCAAGCCCTCTGAGCATCTTCCTGGAGTGTCCAGTCCATGTTCTACTGGACGCTGCCCCACTGCAGCACTTCAGTGAAGCCTACTTATGCTGATGGGAGGGCTTCTCCTGTTGTTGTAGGTACTCCACCTCCCTGAGAGGTGGCAGCTAGGTCGATGGGAGAATTCTCCCACTGACCTAGTGCTGTTGACACCAGGGGTTAGGACACTATAACTGTGTCGCTATGGGGTGTTTAAAAAAAACAAAAAAACTTAATTTCCGAGCATAGACTAGGCCTCCCAGTAGTCACAGATTCACTGCTTCCAAAGAAGCAGTACCCCCCAGTTTATCACTTACATGTCAGATCACCACTCTGCTTAACACACAGCACTTGGATATGTTTATAGTGAAAACAAGTAAAAGTTTATCTAACAAAGTATAGTGATTCAAGTGATAGCAAGTAGAAGTATTGAAAATAAATGGTTACATGCAAAATAAAATCCTAACATACATTCTAGAACCATGACTTATTTAACTACATACTTTCCTGTCTTTTATAGAGCAACTCACCCAAAGTCCTGCCAGCATTTTACAGCCAGAGAGGTTTGTCTTATGAACGGAGGGCCACAGCCAGTCTTTGGCATTCCTCCTCAGAGAAGGATTCAGGGAGTACCTTTGCATCCCCATATATAAACCAACAATCCATCATCTTAAGTCATAAACAGGATCCCCTTCTGCTGTTTTTTTCCTGTAAACTTCCTCTCTTGAAGATTTCACAATCTCTTGATTAACTCAGTATGCAAACAGGCAGGGCCGGCTCCACGCGAAGAACGACGGCGGGGCCCCGCACCCTCCCACCAGACTTGTCCAAGCAAAAAAAAAAAAAAAAATCTCCAGACACGGACAGAGTGGAGCCCCCTTGGGGGCGGGGCCCGATTCCAGGGAATTGGGAGAATCGGCTTAAAGCCGGCCCTGCAAACAGGCATCCACTGTGAGACATACAATGCCCAAAACACATGTGACCAAATAGAGAAGAGTCTATGACCACCCTGACTGAAAGGAGCCTTCCAGTTCCTACAGTATCTTCCCTTCTGGTGACCTGCTTTAATCCCAAAATCTTACCAACATGACTCTCAGGCCGTCCCACTTTCATGAACATCTGGTGCTCATGTTCAGTACCCCGTGTAAGGATCCATGGACTAGAACCCAGATCTGCAGAGCCTGAGATGGCTGATGTTTCCACTGTGCTACCAGAAGGCTGTGTGGAGCCATACCCAGAGGGCACTGTGGAAAATACACACTGCAGAAAGGACCACCCAAGGGGAGCCAGAGTGACAGTATCCTGCAGCCCTCTGATTGGCCAAGCACCCTATTTAACCCTGTAGGGCACCCCAGGAAGTTGTTTGGGCAACCACACAGACTTCTGGTCTGCTGCAACTCTAGACATCACCTTGTCTCCTGATCTCTGGTCTTTGACCCCAGCCTAACTCTTGTTTCCTAATTCCGGCCTGGTACACCTCTGATCACCAGTCTCCAACTCCAGCCTGATTTTTGACCCCAACTCTTGCTTATTGAACACAACTCTAGCAATTCCTCTGATCCCTGCTCGCCAACTACCATCCCTGATGTGTGGACCCCAGCCCAGCTGTGATCACTAGGCCAGACTGCCTGTGCCCCAGTCCCTTACACCCAGAGACAAAGGAACTACTATATTCAAAGATGTCTGCTGGTCCCCAATTCAGATCTTCGATAAGTATGTGACAGTTGATGGGAGCTCACCAGTTCTTTGCAAAACCAAAATGCTGTATGGTTTCAACCATGAAGCTCAGTGGACATAAGATTACAAAAACAGAGAACAGATTTCGTGCAAATCTAGTATCAGAATTCATTAACCCAGAATAGATATATTATAACGTTCTTCACATTTGTATGATTTTATATCTTGGCTCTGACAGCATTCTCCAAGCAATTCACATTTTCCTCTCGGGAGCAAACGTAATGTAACAAAAATGAAATACACACCTAGGTTACAGATGAATGTATTCTCTTATGTAGGTCACATTTCATCCAAAAGGCATCTCAACTTCTTTACCAAAAGTGCTATGTGTTAATTTACAGTTTACCTTTGTTGGGTAATCTTCAAATGATAGATATACAGACAGCTTGCAGTACATATCTTTCCTGGAGATTATTACCATCTTTCTCATGATCTAACAGCTCAAATTTATTTCAGACTGGTTGTGTGTGTGTGTGTGTGTGTGTGTGTGTGTGTGTGTGTTGTTACATTGCCTGCAACAACCACTTGTTTTTTATTGGTTTAACCCACTCAAAGAAGCCTGGATTAATTTTTTTCCATTCATAATTATTTCTTCCACTTGTAATGAGTCTTTAGTTCAGTAAAGATCTCATACTGGCCTCTCTCCCATATCTCATAAATGGGAACTCTATATGGACAAATCAAAACCATGTTAATGTTTAGCCAGAAAAATCAGCACAGAACAAAAGAGGGCTAATGTACAAAAAAAATCACTATGAAGTGGCATTGCATAGATTTCCAGACTGTAAAGTTTTCCAAATAATTATTTAATTTTAATATATGTTCTTTCTGAGACCTTAGTCCATGAAACCTGATTTTCCCTGAAGTAGGCATCCTGGATTCCCTTATAAATTCAGTGGAGATATGCTCATGCTCAAATGTGCTGGATGCAGGCTCATACAATGAATGTTGCTTGTAAAATTCTACCTACAGATCAGTGTTGACAAATATGCTAGTTTCTCCTGATCATGGTGGTGGCATCATAGATGCCACCAGTATTAAATTTACACTGCAGATTAAAAACACCTTTTCTAGGAACTTATTCCATATACCAGAAGTAAGTGGTGTCCTGAATATGTTGGTTTGGAATTGTATTTCACTAATGAGGGAGGTAAAAACCAAATTGGCTCTTTGGTTATGCTCAATTTGGTTCTGAAGATTGAATTCAAAAGAGTTGCTGAATTAGAGCGGTGAAGAGATTAAATCTATTTATCTCCAGAACACGTACAGTGTAGGAGTCAGCAGTGTAAGCTTCCTCACACTGTCCTGCTAATGTAGCTTCAGTAATATCCTGGGGGTACTAATTGCAGGGGTGAGATGTGGGTTAGATTTTCACAGTCTTTCCAAATTGGGCCTCTCTGCTAAAACAGGATCAATGTAGTTCTAATTATTGTGCGTAAAATGTGGACTTTGTTTTGCTGCAAATGTCACTGAGGCTATCAAACTCATTTCACAAAGGCCACAAAACAGTGATCCGGGAAACCCAGGAACCAATTATCCTGTCTTGAAAGGCTTTCTGTCATCCTCGAATAATCCAAACTAATCGCTAAGACTTCCAGGTTCTCTCCCTTCCCCACATTTTAAAATGTCAATAGGCCTAGGTTTCACAAAATATTTTAAACCAAAATTTGCCTCCAATTTTATCAGAGTACAATTGCACATGTAAATGTTTGGGCAATACAGTTTTGTACTTAAGCAAATAAACTGAATAACAAGGTACCCAACTGCACATGCAAAAATGAATATGCATGCACAAATGTGGCTAACATGCATGCAGGTGACTTAATGGAAACAACTAGTAGGTGTAATGTTAGAAGCTAGGTCAGGCTTTTTAATTTTAAGTTACTGGAGTATGTTTTGGTGGTTAGTTTGTCTCCCTAGGGCTTGTATTATATCACCATGCTTCCCAAAAACTATAACTCTGTTTATATGAACTAGTTCTTACAGACTAATAGATGAGGTGCATGTGAAACTCAGTGTAGCTGAATCCCAAACTATGTCCGGAAGCGTATGCAAAAATGTTTGATTAAGAAACATCAATTATTTAAACTCTTCCATCTTGTTGTTCTGCATAAGGCCACTAGGCGTCAGCAAAGAACACAGCTGTGTTACACTCTACCTCAGTTAGAAATTAGAAGTAGTAGAATGGAAATTTATAGTAGTAGAATATGCAACACTTGCAAATCGGGGGGGGGGGGGGGAATCAAGTAAACCCTAAGACTTTAGGGTTCTCTAGCAGAAGTTTCACTGTTAACTGCATTGTTTAGGCTTAGAGACCAGATGCTGCTGCTATTGAACTTCCAGGCCATAGTCTGTCAAAGTGACAACCACAAGTATGTCTCCTACTTTGGCCTTTTAACATTATTTGGGTTTAGAGGTGCATCAGTCACTTATTTGTTGGCTTTCCTTTGGCACTCATCTCAGTAGGATCTGAGTGCCTCCCAAACATTAATGATTTTATCCTCATGGCATCCCTGCCCAGTAAGGAAGTACACATCACAGATGTTAAGACTTGCACAAATTTGCAAGAATTCTGTGGTGGAAATAGGAGTAGAAGACAGATCTCCAGATTCCCAGTGAAGTGCATTAATCAGAAGACTATTCTTCCTGGATAGCCTTTTTCCCTTAGAGGAAGAGGCTGTTTTTCTCATTTAAGCCAACTGATAGTTTGAATATACAATTAGGGTGCTCAAACATTTCTCTCTCATTTAAATTATCCATGAGCCCCACAATATATGTCACTATGACATATTGCCTTCTGGGGAGTAGTTTGCTCTTAAGCCCCCTTCCCTCATTCCCAATGTGGCTAATATTGGAGTCATTTACTAGTATGAAGGCGGAATCTGGCAAAGAGGGCTTCTCTTGCAATGGTCTGTACGTGGGGTGGTTGTTTTTTATCTTGTCTTAATTTAAAAAAAGGTAGAGGAGTTTTAAACCATATAAACATAGCAGCCAGTGGTGCAATGCAGTTATTACGTGGAGAAAATACATGCACAGAACTGCCTTGAATGCCACTTTTTCATGTTTAAAGGGAAGGTGTTTGATTTAGGGATGTGTAAAGGCAATGATGGGTCAACCTTAAAAGGTTTACAAGTTGTTTGCATCCAAAATTATGGTGCTAGAGAGCTTCATCCAAAACCTGTTTAATTTAGAAAACTGGGCTATAAATCTTGAGTTGTAGTTAACTAGTTAGGTGTGGGGGTTTGTTAGGCCATAGCTGTGCAAGGCTTGAATGTGCTTTATATAATATTCACTGCATCTGTGTTTTTAAGTGACAGTTGCATCTGTTTGTTCTGTTCCATTCTGAGAAACTATTTACATCATGATCAACTGAAATGGAGTCAGAGGGCAAATGTTCCCTAGCAGGACAGTTCTTGATGAGACATCACTACCTCCAAGTCTAGCAAAATCTTTCTGTGGAGTCTTCTCCATTTCTGTGGGGTTTTTTCCCTGTTGCTGTGTGAACTTTTCTCTGCCACGATCAACAGTAGCTAGGTTGATGGAAGCATTGTTCCATAGACTTAGCTGTGTCTACACCGGGGGTTATGTTGGCCTATAGATAATTCAGGTATGGATTTTTCACACCCCTGAGCTGTGTAGGTACATCAACCTAACTTTTTTAAGGGTGGGCCAGCCCTGAGTCTGTGGTAAACACAAGACTACAAATTGGCTACATATTAGTAACTGACACAGGGTGGGATTTGCTCATCTATTTGTTTTTAATGTTTATATTAAAATTTTTGCAAAATAGGAAAGATATATCATGATCATTTGGATTGGAGTCAGAGGGCCTATGTTCCCTGGAGGCACTGTTATTGAGGGGACACTAGTGGAACAGGGAACACAGGGAATTAGGCTGGAAACAACTCAGACACCTGGCCAGAGCAGCACACAGGGTTTATTAAAGTGCCACTAATTCAACTTGCACTGCATTCAGGTTCACTCTTCAAATGAAACACTTATTGTAAGTTCTATGTATATATCTTGTTTTATGACAATGCCCTAGTGTTCTTGAATGAAAGTGATTGTTAAAGGAATATGAGCTTATACTTAGTGTAAGAGGTGAAAAATGTAAACCCTCCAGGAATAAGATCTTTACTATGATATTAACCTTGGAGAAGAAATGAATTAAGTACTGCATATATATAAAGTAGTGTTTTTAATTTTAAATGTAATTTAGGATTGGTCAATATCATCTTGCATTAGCACAGTGACCATATTATATTGGTTGTTATGGTTAATAACTTGTCTTTGGTACTAATTGTGGGGGCAGCTGTCAGTCATGGGCTCCTTGCAGAGCATCCAAATTCTACTCTGAGTTCTCAACTGGTAAGTATGCAGAATGGTAACTTACATCTGGAGAAGCCAGTTGTCAGAGGAGTGAGATTTGAAGTTCCATTGTGAGCTGCCCACATTTTGATAGTTGGGCTATTTTTTGTATTTGGATACATTATTATTAATTGGAATATTATGGAAAAAACTGGGGCTGTCAAATTAACACTTTCTACCAAAACAAAACTCAAGAAATGTAAAAAGGGAAGTGACAGCAGATGGCACTCTAGTAGCAGTAAAAGCAATAAATGAATGTCTAATTAGGATTTTTTCTTACCAATACCTTGAACTCTGTCAAATCCTCATCTGTGCCAGAGCTCTAATCAGTGGAAATGGGAGGAGGGGCCAAAAGTGGCTTTAAGTCATTTTTGTCCTTGCCTGAGGGATTGTTAGGGGACAGCTTAGCTTGTGTCCTATCTTTGAACAGCTTTAGGGAAAACTGTTAGAAGTACTAGGGTGTATGTAAAAGATTCTCACCAAATACAAGAGAGGGATAAAAGGTCTGATTGTTTGGCTTATAAAAGAGAAAAGCAAGAAGAGAGATGATATTTAAGGCCAGTTGAAGTCTTTTTTTTATTTCTTCTTAACTTCATTTGACCACCAGAACTTTCAATGAAATTAAAGATAACAAATTTAAAATTGGTTAAATATTTTGGCTAAGACTGTAAACAGCATGTAAAATTGGCCTCCTGCTCCATTAAGGACCCGATATTCAAAACTGCTGGGTACCCAGGAGCTGCCACACGTTCAGCACTCTTGAAAATCAGGCCATTCAAGAGCCCAACATTGGGTACCCGTTTCTTTTTAAATGTTGGCAGAAGTATTCATCATTTTACAGAACCCACTACTATGGAATATTAATGAAGCAAATAAGCGCATCTAACAAATAGCATTGTTTTATTTGTATAGATGCATCAAAGTAATGCACAGCAGTCAATATGGATATTAAGAAGTTACTGGAGAATACAGGTGATGTAGCTCATTTCAGGTGGTGTCAGTTGGAGAAGAAAACCAAAAGTAGTATAGGAAATAATATGTGAAATCACCGTAACTAGTGTAAACCTGTGCCTAGTTGGGTAAAAAGGAGTTTGGAAAACAATGTTCCCAGGAAATAAGATATTTATACAAATAGTCATAACATCTGCAGCTATAGCAAAGATGAATTTCAGGAGCTATTCAACCTTCTACCTATCTAACTTCACCAACTGATATCAGAGAGAATTTTCCCTGCTCCCTCCAATCCTGATTTATAGTATAACGTTGCACAAATAGATACATTATGCTCCACCAGAGGCTACTTTAGAGAATGGATAATAGTCTGTTCCAGTGTGGCATATCCTGAGTTCCTAAGGATTTGAACTTCAGTTCAACGGACCATGACCCAATGCTTTGTTCATGTCGTGATGGATTTTGTTTGCTGTTTTCTTAGCTCGTCCTTGGGGGACCTGTGAAGTGCCTTTGCCAGAACTGTGTTATGAAGTATATGAACTGTTATGAACTGTGGGAAATATAGCTTACATACTGTCATAAATCAGCATTTCATATGGAACTTAAGTAAGAGCCTCTTGTGCTCAAAAGGAGACCATAATAAATATCAGCATTTCATTTAAATCTGAGTGCCAAGTGATAAAATACTTTTCTAATATGGAGTAAAGGGTACACATGACCCCAGCAATGCCGCAAATCAGTTGAAATCAAGAGCCAGCCTTCAAACAACTAAGATTGAGGACTTTACTAGCATTTTTGTCCTTACAAGTGCACATCACATAATTTACAGGCACAAAGCAAAATATTTTGGAACTCAAGATGTGTGAAATAGATGAGGTGAAAAACAGTTGGAACCTTGGCCAAAATTCAAGCTGGATCTGAACCAAACCTATTATGTAGTTTGAAAATTTTTGGATAATTTCTTTTGTACTGTCAGTATTATTTCCTACCCTTCTGTCTTTTCAGGTTCTGCCTGGTCTCTCAGTATTTCTGGCTTTTATGGGAGCAGAAGGTATCTGTAGCCTGAAAAAAACTTCCCCAAACATACAAAAATGCTGTTCCTATAACATGTCTGTCAAAAAGATATGTATTCTTTTTGTGACCCTCTCCAGATTCCTTGGGGGCATGTTGGATGTCATGATTGGGGCCCCAGAACCTCTCTGAATTCACATGTACAGCTAAAACTAAGGACAACGCCTTTACGATTTGAAGTGCCACATTCTGGAGTTGACTGAAGCCCAGAGTGCAGATTCAGGACCTCTTGGATCCCCTTGGTTCCTTCTGTGTTAAAGAGAAGTGATGGATCCACTAAGGAACCTAGATTGCAAACCATTTTGGCACAAGGTAGTCACATGCCTCCAGTAAGTGATGCTGACCTCACTCCTTTTAGACACTTCTCCTGCACACAAACATCCCTTCCATCTCACCAGGATTGGGGCACAACCAGTTAGCCTTCATCTAGCAACCTAATTTAGCCAAGCAGAAAGCACTAATGACGCCGTAGAACCTTGAGAAATAGCTCGATTATACAATTAACAGATATTTTGCATATAAAGCTGTGTGCACATATGCACACATACGTTTTAATGTATTTACTTTTGGAAAGAATTTGGGTAGACTGAAGCATCCAGATATCCACAGTGCCTAAGGACAGTCTCAAAACAAACTCATCTTTCCCAGAACTAGTACATGTGACATCCAAAAATGTGTGGTTTCTGGGTAGAAGGAGCACCCACATAGGAAATTTAAAAACTGCAGTGTTATACCCAGAAAGCTAGAATTTTCTGGAATGAAATATAGCAATGCCCAGAGAGCACAGGGACCCAAATCCATGGTCAGAGGCATCTGAAAACCTCCATGTGCAGAGTGGCACCCTTTCTACTGGCAAAGCTTTATGGCCCTGCTCTATTTGTAAATCCTTGGATATTTCATAAAAAACAATAAAGATCTCAAATGTGTCTCTTCCTGCTGCTTTCTTGGCATTTTGCCAAAGACTCTCCGATGTGAAAAAGCATATGTAGCTCTAAGAAAATAACTTGCCTGGACTTCAGTTCACAGTAGTAGCATTACTAAGCCTAAATTTGAGTACAACTTGGACACGCAACAATTATGTCTAAGCTGGACAGGCACCACCCAAATGCATTTGTCATGTACTCTTGGAACTAAACTGAAGAACATTGCCATATCTTTATACTATGGTAGGCAGTGTTTCCGTCTGTAGTGGTGAGGTGGTCACCTCTTTGTAGCTGAGGAAGCAGCAACATTCTTGTTTATATACTGGATTTCTGGTCCCTTCTAAGACCTTCAGAAAAAGTCTTTTCTGAGTTCAAATTGACTTGTGAGGAGCTCTCTCACCCCCACCAAAAACTAGCCCCACTAATCCTGAGAAATGGGAATTTTGAAAGAGTAGATGGTTTTTGTTCTCTTGGCAATTTCCTCTACTCCTTTTTGTCACATCGGTCTCCTAAATAATGGTCGCCAGGAACTTCAAATGTGGCTCGTCATGCAGGATTTGCAGAGCATTAGCGACGGTTCCCATTTGCAAATGCCTATTTGGGAAGTTATTTAATGGTGAATTAGGAACATATCAGGATTACCTTGATATGTTGCAGAATTTAAAGACCCTTCAAATTTCACTTACAGAACTAGCAAGGTTCTAAAAACAATCTCATGGTTTGTTGTCAAGTAACCAAAAGATTCAGTTCTAGCAGACTCCTCCTGAGAGGTCATCTGATTTTAGAAGGTATTTATAGAGGCTATTCACCGCCTGCCTCGAAATGGTTATGAACAAGATCAATTGGAGGAGTGGTGTCAACATAAACGGAGAGAGATGATCTCATCTCAGATTTGCAGACGACATTGTACTAATTGCCGAAAGCACCAACCAACTGCAGAGCATGCTACGAAGACTTGACAAGAAAAGTAGTCAGGTCGGCCTGAAAGTGAACCGCTGCAAAACGAAATATATGCGATCAGACGTCTTACAAAAAGCCCGAATAACGGTAACAGGAGAAGACATCGAAGAAGTGGAACAGTACATATATTTGGGCCAATAAGTTAATATGCGCCAAGACCTGAACGGAGAACTCTCACGAAGGATTCGGGCAGGATGGTGTGCGTTTAATTCCATCAAGGACGTCCTCAAAGGAAAAATTGACAAGACCACACGTAAAAATATTTTCAATTCAGCAGTGCTGCCAGCCATGCTGTATGGCAGTGAAACGTGGGCACTGACTAAGAGAGAAGAGCAATGGCTGTTGGTAGCTGAAAGGGCAATGGAACGAGCTATGTTGGGAATCTCCCTTTTGGATCGTATACCAAATGAAATCACCAGAGAACGCAGCGGTGTGAAAGATATTGTGGAAAGCAGACATAACAAGATGCGATGGGCGGGCCACACAGCACGGCTCACGGATAACAGGTGGACCGCAATCATTGCTGAGTGGTACCCACAAGAACAGAAAAGACCCCCCCCCCCCCCGGTCGGCCTCCAAGAAGATGGGAAGATGACGTCGTTAAACGTTTCGGACGAACGTGGAGAAGAAAGGCAAGAGTGCGAGAAGAATGGCAGACGTGTTGTGATCGGCGCAGTCTTAACGACAGCTGAAGTCTGATCCAGGTGATTTATAGAGGGGCTTGTTTTTAGGCAGAGTCAGCTGGGTAAAGGACTCGAAATCCGCAGGTACAGCCTGGATGCAATTTTGGTGCAGAACTAGCAAGTAGAAGGCCTGGTTATAATTACCACAGGTGTCAAGTAGGATGTGCTCTAGTCTATATATTTGGTGAGGAATGAATACTTCCATATAGTGAGGGTACAAGATTTTTTTCCTTAATGTGTTTATATGAAGGAAATTTGTGGGATAGGAACATATCATTAAGGATAGAGTTATGATGGAAAAGACGTGGCAGCGACTTAATGGGCTGAAGAAGGGGTTACAGTTCTTCTAGACACAATCAGCCTCACCCAAGCAGGACTGTGAGGCCTGTCAATTCCTGGAGATGGTGGGCCCTGGTCAGTGCAAGATGGCACTCTGAAGGAGCAGGACCGCAACTGAGAGCTAACAAAATCAGTGTCTTACCTGAATATTGTTTTGCATTACTTTCTGTTGTTGAAACAATACAGAAATCGCATACAAATCAACTACTCATTTGAAATAAGGCAGCCCAAGCCCAGCCTATTTAAAATACAAAAGTCGTAAAGGTCTTAAAAACATTTCCTTTTTCAGCCAGTCTCAGTCCGTCCCCATTTTAAAAGCACATCTCACTTGGCCCAT
This sequence comes from Macrochelys suwanniensis, assembly GCA_033296515.1. Classification (NCBI taxonomy): domain Eukaryota; kingdom Metazoa; phylum Chordata; order Testudines; family Chelydridae; genus Macrochelys; species Macrochelys suwanniensis. Next base: position 50,004,372 of record CM065780.1, read on the forward strand.
GAGAGGATGCACCGCCCCCCCCTTTTTGTGTGTGTGCAAACACAAATAAGGCAGTTAGATGTCCTGTTTTCCATGCTGTATGTGCAAAAATGGCTGCACAGTCAGTGTTGTGTGAGAAATGCAAAATCAGCAGCCAGAGCTGGGAAAATATGGAAAAATGATTTAGAAGAAAAGAATGCAAAGAAAACAACATGTAAATTCAATGACTACTTTCTAGTTTCCAGGAAACAAAAAGTCCAATCTCTTCATCACCCTCTCTCCACCCTTACCTCTTCCAGAAAATGACATTTGATTGCTGTAATTTCTCAATAAACCCATCTTCATTCACTAAAACGTCTGCAGTCAGTGTGAGGGGGTTGAAGGGATAGACGCTACCTATGGGCTCAAACCATGGCTCAGTTACGCTTCAACTTCTGAAGAGTTTGGAATCCAAATTGAAGCTTGACATATCAGTCTCAATCTCTAGAATGGGTTAAACTTCGTGGGTGGAGGGAGATGAGACAGATTCAATTTTGCAGCTCAAAATTGAACACCTTGTGCCCTCTGAAACATGAACAAGGGGGCTTGTCTCTGCATAAGTGAATTCAATGGAAGTGTTACTGGAAGCAGAATCAGGCCCTAAATGAACAAAGGATGCATAGAACCGCCAACACTTATGTCCAACCATCTAACAGTGCTCCAGCTTCCAGTGAAGAGAGAATTCACCTTGCAACGTTTTGCTGACAAACTTTATAAAGAACAAGGGGAAAAGAAACTATAGGTTTAATTGTAGACTTTTTCAGGCTTTTTTTGGTTTTGTTTTGTCCTTTGTGAAACTCATTTGGGGAATGCTGACATGGCAAAATCCATCTCTGCTGTAATTCCTTCCTGGAGCCTCTGTTCTTAGTAGACACAATCTACCCAGAACACTTGGCAGCAGTTAAGCAAAAACTGAGCCAAAATGTGCCTGACTCTTTTTTTTATTTTTTTTTTTTTATTTTTTTATTTTTTAAAGCGTTTTCGGCTCTTGTGATGTTTTGCAGTGGAGATGAGCTGTTCTTTCAGTTTCATCAAATTTTGAATAGTGTCCGAGTTCAGGCCAATGTCTGCTCGTACATACTCTATAGTATGTACACTTGATGCCAGATACTGCCCTATGACGTGTGATGCAATTACACGGGTGTAACTGAGAGCACAATCTTGCCATTTAACTGAGGAATGCTTCATAATGTGGCAGTCTTTTTCTCTGTGCATGGCCTGCAGTAAGAGAGAAACACTCAGCCTTCCTAAATCCATCCCTAATTGAGAACCTGTACTTTTTGATTAATTTTGTCTTAAATTCCTTTTATTTTTGTTCTGAGGTACCCAGTATCTCATTGTAATTAAAGGAATCCATTCCTCTAGGTTTACACAAAGCTGTCTGTATTATTGGTAGTAAGAAACAATGTCAATTGCTGAGTTTCTAGTAAAATCTGTGGTGATATTTTTAATGGTTTATTTATTGAACATACACAGCCACAGAATGGTACATTAAACAACACAAAAATCAGTTTTTTGCTAAAAAATTGTTTTTACTTATCTCCAGATATACAGTCCAGAGAATACTAAATGGATTGCGAAATGTTTTTTTTTTTCCTTCTAATGCACTTTAGCAATGTGTATTGGGGGAGTAGCACTTATCTCCTTTAGTCTGAATATATTGGGGCCCACTTTGTCCCTTCTGCAAATAACTCTGCTGATGTCAGAGCAGTTACAACAGGAATAAATGTGCTCCACTGACAGATTTACCTCAGATTAAATGTTTTTAATAAAATAGGATGTACCTGTATGCATATTGGTTTATGTTCTTAGTCGTGCTAATTAAATCACAGGATTGTTCAAACTGGTATCTTTTACAGTAGTTATGCAAGGTGAAGGAAGGAATTTTTAATTCGTAAAAGTGGAGGAAACTGCTAAAAGAGCCTTGGGAGAAGGGAGGCTAATCTTGTTCACCGAATAGAATTGTACAAAACTCTTGCTAGAGTTGTGGAGCAGAAAAACTACAAGGACAAACCATCATTTGATCACCTCAAAAAGTAATTTTTATTCTTACCGCCTAGGCTTGAAATCCTGAGCCCCAATGTCTTCACTGCAATTTTTAATGCTCTAGCTTAAACCCCCAGCACAAATCTGTTTATCCAGGCTGGGAGTCTGGCTCCTGATTACAGGGAAGACTTACCCTAAGAGAGTGAGGTGCTGGTGAAAATGGTCACAAAGCTATACTAAAGTTACTGTTCGGTACTAGAAGTATCTTGAAAGGGATAGTAACCCTTGGGTCTTCAGTTATTGGGAGGTCCTTCAGGAAAGTTATTGAGATTACATGAGGAGATACAGAACTGCTTTTATTTACCATATCAGCACTGCATGAGTATTCACCCAATACTGAAAAATACCTAATGTCATGTTCTGGGACTGGTTCTTTGAGGGCCTCCAATTTAGTTGTTCCAAAATCCTGGACCTGGATCTGCCATATCCTCAGGGCATTCGAGCATCTTCCAAGATGTTCCACAACCCTAATTCCCTGAGGAATGCGAATGCCTCATCTCCCGACACAACCGAGTACTAGTGTTGTGGCTGAGAGATTGTGGGGAAAATCTGGTGTGTGTGTGTGTGTGTGTGTGTAGAGGGTAACAATGGGGCAGAGTTAAGTGTATGGTGTGAGGTCTGTGGTGTTCAATAGATGCGGTAATGGTATAGGGTGTGCTTGTTGGTGAAGGAGTAGAGGATATGTACTGCTAGAGGGCTTAACTTTTCATTTCCTTGTTGTTGTGGCTTTGTGAGAGGCGTATTTGTGTAGCAAACTGAACTGCTTCACAAGGAAGTTTTGGTATGTTAATATAGTGGAGCATGGAGGAATGGCAAAGGGGCTCAGTTAAGAGGAATGTGGCCATAGGGCAGGGAAGAGCCATATTGAGTGGAGGAGGAGTGATAGGAAGAGGAAAATGATGGGGTGGAGAAGTGCAAGGATTGTGAAGCTGCAGTGGGGATACTGTTCCAACTTCTCCCTTCACAATCAGGTAGTCGGCAGAGATAGCATGTCAGGTATCAAAGCTGAAAGACTGAAGTCTGTTGACCACCCATTGGAGGGCTCAGAATGAGTGCTCCTGTTACGCACACGTATGCGTGTGTGCGCGCTTGCTTACTCGCTCCTGGGCTGACTCAGGAGTTTCTTCCCCATTTCAGCCTATGCAGTGGGAAATGTGGGTATATGCAATCAACTACCCTATATGTGGAGATTGACCTCCAATGCTGATTCTAGAGCAGGGGAATGAGGGGCCAGCCATCCCTCAGCTGCATCCCACTCCTCCATCCTGTGTTGTTCCTCAGCTTCATCCTCTCAGTGTCCCCTGTGGGTCAGGTACCACTAAGTAAGAGGTCCATTTCCTAAATGAGTAAACTGAGGCACAAAGCGGTTAAGTGGCTTGCCCAAAGTCACACAGTGAGTTAGTGGCAGAGGTGAGAATAAAACACAGGATTCCTGTCTCCCACTTCCTCGCTGTAACCTCTAGACCAACTATAAATGTTCCCTGTAACTAATTTATTGCCTGTTATCTAGAGTTGTAATGCAGTAATGTCTGCGAAAATGAGCATGCTCTTCCTCTTTAGACAAGATAAATCTTATCACAGAGAACTTCCCAGCAGTAGAATCTCTCTAAGAAAAGATAAGATTTTATCATCTTGTCTTGGACATTTGTGCTTTCTTTAGCATTCCTCGCTGGATCTGTTATACACAGTGTGATTTCAATTTTAGAGAAAGCAACCATAACTGTTGCTTTTTTAAGCAAAAAAACCAAACAAAGTTAGCAAAAATAAACTCTATATTAAACTTGGTGATTGTGCCTTCACTAGTCACAAGCTCCTCAATCACTGAAAGGTTGCTGTTCACTGGAAAAATACTTTCGCCAAATCTTAATCCTCTGGATTTTTGTAATAAAATGCAGCTAGCCTGTGCTACCTATGGTTGGGGATGGACTCTTCCACCTCTAACCTCTTTCCATGTGAACCCTCTGATTGACTTATTAACCTATAGGCCAGTTGTTTTTCCCTGCTTTTACAAGAAGAAATAAGCAAAAACAAATGAAATCATTAGAGTATTCTATGCTAGTGGTACAGAATACCACATTATAATATGTAGGTGCTAGCAGTCTATCTACACAAAATACTGACTTAAGCTTTCATTTCTCAGTCATTGTCCCAGGGTGCCATACACTGAGTGATCAGTGTCAGAATGAATCTTGAGCCATTAAGCTCAATACACTCAGGTTAATCCATCAAGGTCAAATTAATCAGAGGTGAAACCCACTCGTTAGAACAGTAGCGAAGCCAGGGGGGGAGCAGGGGGAGCGGCTGCTCCCCCTGTGAGGATAGGCGGCGCTAAGGCGCCGCCCGAGCCCCGCTGCGGGAGGCGCTTTAAAAGGCCGGCGGCTCCTACCGCTGCAGGGAACCACCACCCCTTTAAAGCGCCCCCCCCAGCCCCGCTGCCGGACCCGGGCTGGGGGCGGGGCGCTTTAAAAGGCTGGCGGCTCCTGCCGCTGCGGGGAGGCGCCGGCCCTTTAAAGCGCCCCCCACCCCAGCTGGGCTCGGACGGGGATTTAAAAGGCCCAGCTGCTTGGAGCACCTGGGCCCTTTAAAGCGCCCCCGGGGTGAGTACAGGGGGAGCGGGGAGGCGCCTTTTTATAGCGCCGCTCCCCCTGTGCTCTAAACCTGGCTACGCCACTGCGTTAGAAAACAGGTTGTGGAGGGCTCTGTGGCAGTCCTACTGTACCTTTGCTTGGGATGATCCTGGCAATGGCCAGGAAGGGTACCTTGTTTGCCCTTTCCATGCTAAAGCGGTGGGTTCTGTGCTGGCTCTGACTATGCTTCTTCAGAGGGTAGTTCCGCAGTCAGTTGGGAGCAAAGATCACTTGATTTACACATCGATGAATCCAATGACTTACCTCCTCCTCTGTGGGGAGTGAAGAGCAGTAACCGCTATATTGGCCCATAAGCTAAAGTGGAGGTCATAGAAGGACAAAGGTGCAGATCTGAGTGAATTTTCTTTCTCCCACAACTCTTATGCTGGATAGTCTAATCTGGCTTGATGCAGTTTCCTTCCTCGTGTTTTCCTATTGACTCTTTGGGTTATTGAAATCCTGCACACTTCCAGTACATAGTAATGATGGACTGAATGCTATCTACTTGAGTCCTAGATGCTTGCCTGCATATATTCTTCCCCCTCACCATACAAACTTTGAAGTGCTCTGGTGGTGTGCACCCTGCACTGCAGAGGACAGAGAGAAGCTGTTCTTGGAAATAGTGCCGCTGTCAGAAGGTCTGTGTTGATGTGAACTTTATTCTTACAGAGATATTGGTACATCTAGGAGGAGTTTGCCGGTCTGGATGAGAATAAAGTAAACTAAAAGATGTTAGCTACACTTCTATTAACTACTGGAATGGCCAACTAATCCACATAGAATGAAAGTCCTATAGATGGAACTGTCCATGAACAGTGGTCATGCAGTTACCACCAGGTGAATGTTTTGTGGTCTATGCAAAATATGTTAGGGTGTCTCATTCCAGTTCATGGGCACATTGGGGGGGTGGGGAGAAGATCACCATCACAGATCACAGGTGGCACTTTGTTTTGCTATCTCCATAGAAAGCCTAAGGATTAAATAAGCATGGTGAATAAAGAGCCAGATCTGCATAGTGCAAAGCACTCCTAGCCCCTGCTGAAGTCTGTACGGTCTGAGGGTTGGAAGATATTCAGTCTCAAATTGCTAGAAGTAGTTGCATCAGAACAAAATTTTGAGGCACATGCATGTTCAATATGGGTGTGATGTCACCTGTGCTACAGCAGTGTCTGAGGCAGTCAATCCAGCTCCTTCTATGAGTTTAAATGTATATCGGACCTGAGTCTAAATTCACTTTGAAATGGAAGAGTTAACTATTTACTCCCTCTCCCCTTCCACACTGCTGCACGTTATGGTTTCTACTAGCACTGAAAGTACCGTAATGTTGTGGAAAAGGCTATTGTGCTGTGATATATTTAATTGGGAATCTCACTGGAGAGACCAGTGTTGCAAAATTTACAGCATAATTTCCAGGACAAGGAGATTGATATTGGAGCTGGTTGGAAATTTTCAAATGTTTTCCAACAAAAACACAGGGGGAAAAAAAAGTTAATGGAAAACTATCCATTTTTTTTGACATTTTAGTTGATATTTATTGAAAAGTCAGTAGTGTACATCTGAACTCCCAAACCTTGGGCCTGGTGCCGGGAGATGAGGAGCTCCCTCAAATGAGGCCAGGTAGAGGGTGTGTTGTACCTCTCAAGAGCTCATCTCTTTGTAGGTCTGGGTTTCTCTTTGACTTTGGATCATTAATTTTCTCCCTCATGTGACATTTTCCAGTAGACGTATTCTATTTTGAGATTTGAAGCCTACAGTAAATTAAATTCATTCACTTGAGACAACCAGCACCATTTAAAATTTAACTATACAAAGATTCAATCGGCCCCATGAAAGTGCAGTTGCGGATCAGCAATTATGGTAGGAAACAGCCTAGCTATGCTTCGTGACAGCGCACTAAAAATTGACCAGCATGCACACACTCATCTACTGCATGACAAACCACTAATAAGAATCTGTTTCCAATATAAATTGGGTTTTTACATGTCACTTTGTTAATGCCTTTGGTAGCTTCCATAGCTGCAACAGTGACTGAAGTGTGCATCAGGGAGTCTGCCACTTTGTACAGCTGCCACTTCTAGCTAGAGATGTTTTACCAGCTGGATCACCACAGATGATTTTACATTGGAGGCTCTGTATTCACACATCTGCTTTGGCATGTCTCCTGCATTAATCATGGACGGGACAGACAGCAAGAAAAAATGTTATGCTCTTCAGCATTTAGAAAAATCATCTTTTCTGCAATAATAAAAGTCTAATAGGTCTTGATTACATACAACAGAAATGAATAATGCGGCTGAGACTCCCTAACACTTCTAGGTCAAGAGGGCAGCGTGTGAGTACAGTATGTATTCAGTAACCAGTTTTGGGAAATGCATTCATGTATTTCATCCAACTGCATTGTTTATAAAAGTTCATCACTTTTCTTCATATAGGAGTGAGGTTGGAGAAGTGGTACTGAGCCTCACCCACTTTTTACAGCATTCCACGGAGAAAAGGAGAAACATGTTTACATGACTGTTCTTGTAATCTGCGCTGAGTTATAACATACCTCCACGCTTCTAAAAGTAAACTGGGTCTTTATTAAGAGCTTTATATACAGAGAGATTGCAGCTAGCATTCTATCCATGCATATACAGACTGGCTTTCTGGTGCCTACTCCAAACACTTTTGTCCTGCAACTTCTGCTCCTCCCTCTACATTCCATTCAGATTGCAACAGTGGCCTTTAGCAAGTCATTTGCCAACAGACACCATCCAGTGGAATCTGAGGTATCAAACTTATTTTTCATTCCAAGTAGTGGGGGAATTGTGGTGTCTCAGATCCCATTGTATGATAACTTGGCAAACATCTACTTCCTAATGGCAACCACCGTAGAGATTTGTTCATATCCAACTGCTTCAAAATAATTACCAAGTACAGTAAATACAGCACATACCATGCCCTTTCATTACACCATAAAGAGATACTTTTCAGCATATTGTGTTTTGTGCTGGAATAATTCAGTGTTTTCATATTCATTGCATCACCTCTCAGCATTCCATTCTCCCTGTTCTTCTCTATCACTTATACCATTCCAGGAGCACATTAGAACAGAATGAAGCAATGTGTCTCATTTGGGTCCATCTAGTTCTGTTTAGTATTCTTTTCTTAGTTTGAGCTTTCCTTATTCAAGGACTAAAATGTTAAACGTGAGGGAAACCTATGACCATCCATATCTTAAATACTGCCAAACAAACATACGCTCTTTTTTCACCCACCTCGGAGCCCCTGCATCTGTAGTGACATTGTCCTCATCCATCACTGCTGAAAACAAAAGGGAAATTGGATTTGATCACAACTTCTAGCTTAGTTTATTAACTTGCAAAGTGTACACGAATGCAGGGAACTTGTATTTCACATTTCATAATTCAAAATATTACATTTTAACAAGGAAAGAGAAGAAGATCCTACATAATGTGCAAATTTATAAAAGCATGCAGACAAACTCAGTAGTCCTTGATTCTAGCAAAGCTTCCATTGAAATAAATGGGAGTTTTGCCTAAGTTAGGATTACAGAATTTGGTGCATCATAAATAACTGGGAAGAATATAAGGGCAGGAGCAATGAGACTGAAGTAAGGAAGTTGAGATTTATGCATATATGTATTAAATTAAAACATACTGTAGCTATAAGAAGTGTGTCTTGATATGAACTTCAAATTTTGGATGTTGTTGATTTTGTGATATTCAGCACCAAATCTCCAGATTTCATTAGGAGGGTTCTTTAAAATTAATGTGTGAGATCTCTGCAAAATGTGTTTTGTGGAAGGAATGGGCTAGGACCAATTTCTAAATATAATATAATGTAATCTATGCTTGATTTAAAGTCAGATGGCGTAATCTGGGGCCAGCAACACAATATCAGAGCAAAGAGGGGAGACTGCCCAAAAGGCCAGCTAGAATTCCACCCATGAGCCTTTGCTCTCCTCTCCTGTGCCTCTTATGGTACCATGTGGACCTGGGTTTCTGTATGGGACTGACTGAGGGAAGCAATTTAAGGAAAAGAGGGGCACTAAAAACTTCTTCTCTTTGCTCGGTGATCTTACAAATGCTTTTTTCTTTGGCATAACAAACCTGATAGGTCTTGCGCAGCTATGCTTCCAAGTAGAAATAAGCCTGAGTCGTGGAGTTAGAATCTGAACTCCCCAGAGTTCTTGAGCATTCAGATCTGTTGCCCATGTCCAAGCCTACCTTTGCTCATTCATCCTTTTCAATGTTGCTCAATGTTTATCCTATACGTTCTACTTGTTACCCTCATTTCTTCCCCCCGCCTCTTTTCCCCCCCCCCCTCAGGGAAACATCATGTACTGCATTGTTTGTGCTTTTTAGCTACACATTGTTTCTACCTCTTCAGGTTTGTCAGCCTAGATTTAACAGGGAAGCTTATGATGGAATCTTGGTTAACTTGTTGAACTTCTTGGCCATTGTTCCTGCCAGAGAAAACAAAGGGCCCATTTCTTGTTGTAGTACAAATCATATTAAATTAATGTCAATAAGTGTTTTATGCAGGCTAAGCATAGACTATGACCCTATGTATACTCCTTTGGCATTTGATGAAATGCCACATAAAAATTCATTTAAGAAAAAAGCTCATTTTATAGAAAACTGACAGCAACATGTCAGTAGGAGGGGGAAGATTGAGGTACATTGTCTATCTGCATAGATCAGAGGAAAGGGAGAGAGGTAGGCTTATATGTAAAAGAAAGTTAGTAACATTCAACAAAGCACTTAAGTACATATGTTGTCTCCTTGAAGTCAATGGACTACTTCAGTGTTTTGAGTTATATACGAGCTTATATGTATTTCTGGATCAGGGCCTTAGTATGATTTTAAAAACCTTTGGAGATTTGTTAAGTGATTAGAAACATAATGATTCAAAATTAATACGGTAAAGGGAATTCCTTATAGATTGAACAGAAAGGGCAACATAGTGAACTGATGTTAACTGAAGCCAAGCAAGATTATGAGAAGACCACATTGACGGTAGTGGGAGATTTCAGCTAAAGCTGCAGTGAATTTTCCCTTGAATAATAGGTTCATTCATCAGCACATGCTTTTTTGTGTCCATAAGGTTTGCAATAAGGAGCTTCACCTTCCCAGAATTAAACCATGAAAAATCATACCATGCAACAGGTGGGAAATGATGAACACATGGCAGCCAACGGAGTGGCTGAAATGAAAGTTGCGTCTTGTTTTTACCATGTGTTTTTTTCTTTTATTTCTTTGTTTATTTTGTCTAATGAACATTGTACCGAACCATTTCAAAATGAGCATTCTCTGGTTTGTATACATACACTCTGAAAGCAGTGAGATCAATATAAAAACATGCTTGTGAATTTAGATTAATCAGCTGACTAATTTTCTAGACAGTAGAAATAAGAGAAAAATATTATTTCATTAGTTCTAATAAATGTGCATCCTTGCTAACCTCATTCAACATTGAAATTTTATATATGTAGACACACAAGATATTAGCATTGCTTTCCTACATACCCAAGACAGACCACGTGGAATCTCATTGAGTAATGAGTTTTAGAATCATCACTGACAGCAAGGTCTATGGCTGTGCTGGTCCTTAAAATAAATGAAAATATAATGGCTTTCCTTCATCATATATTCCACACTGCAAATAGATATTATCCTCCAAGAACCTAGTTCAGACAAGTTGTTCAAAGCATTTTAAAAATGCCTATATGCTGCAATAATGTACTTGGCAGCAAGTCAGTAAATAACAAATTATCTTTTAGCTGTCATTTATTTTTTGTTTTTGTTTCAGGCTCTTGTATCAACAGTGTGGTTTAAGGTAGCATCTTGTCTTCCCACACTCCAACACTTTTGTGTCTTTTAATTCATACTTTAGCTGAATATTCTTAAGAATCTTTTTTTCAAAACTCCAAACCAATTGCTTGGTCTGTTAATTTTTCATTTATGCACACCTCTGCCTTTCTGGGTTCCAGTCAAGAGAGAAACAAAATTGCAGAGAGGCTACTGGAAAGCCATTTTTCTGGATTTCCGATTTGATTACAAATAGGCAGCATCAGAAAGCTGATGAGAGAACCTGTTGTGTGAGAGAGGTTCAAAACATTCAGGAGATTCCTATGCAAAAATCCTCTAGAATTTAGTAGAGAAGTCTGTTACATTTCAAGGATTTTTAAATTTCTATAGAAAGGACTTTATTCTCTATTAACTTCTATGCATTTATGAGCAATTTCTATAGCCGTCAATTGGTGTTGTCACTACAAAATTCAATAAGACTTTTTCATATAGGAAACATCTGGATTTTTTGGTGCTGAACTGCATAAAGCCCAAACTCTAAAACTTTTGAAGTTCATCTATTACTAAAAGTGACTTTGGAGACCACCTCCTGTAACTTACTCCTATGGGTAACCTGGAATCCTAGTCTTGAGAGTAGTTTATTGAGATTACTTCCATGATAAGGATTGCAGTTCTTCCATGGATGAAAACAAATGTATGTTCATTAAAGGGGTGTTTCTTGTAGGATTAGACCTATTCAAAAATTAAACTGATACCCCACCCCCTGCAGCAATATTTTACAGATTTCTATTATATTCTCAAATGTCTTAAATTCCGCAGTAGGTAGATGTCATATTAACTAACCATATCTCTTTATGAAAGGCATCTACCAACTGTTTATAAATTACATCCCCTTCTGAAAGCAACATATTATCTTTGTGCTCTGTTTAATAATAATAAAAACCCAAAGCTGGTATGATGCCCCATGTCCTTGCAAAGGAGAACTGTAAATAATTGGAGAGAAACAGAGATGAACATCTGTCATGCATTCTCAGCCACTGACTTTAATTGGCACAGCTTGCTGCAGACCTGTAATAAATATACCTTCACATCCAACAAAAATAATCTTACAATAGTTAATTTGGTTTCTGGCAGCAAATCTGTCATGTGCTGCTTTATCTTGCATTCCCTTAGATAATGTCCTTCAGATTAGGAGTCTTATTTGGTCTGAAATTGAGTAAAACTATTATTTTATTAAATATTATGTTTTTGTAATTTAATATATTACTGAAAATGAATTTAATCTTTAAATCTATTTTCTTGAGATGTCAAATCTGGATGATAAGAAATAGGAATTTCCGTTTTCGTTTATTCATTTTAGATCATAAGATTTAGCTGAAATGTCTAGTTTTGATTTTTTCCAACAGTAATTTCAGTTTACCAAAGGTCATAGCAAATATAGAAGTATAGTCTCATAATGAGCCAAATTAATCTCTGCTGTAACTATCCTGAATCCAGTAGATTTGATTCTGGAGCTAAATTTGGCCTGTTGAACTTCATATTTGTTCTGCCATATTAGTTTTTCAACATTTTAAGTGTCACACAACACCAGAACTGTACAACATAAGATATGTTTGGCTCCCGCTTCAGAAGATCCAGGTTCAAATCTTGGGTGGTCAGCAATGACATGTCCTTGTTTTAGGTTGATGGATAGTAGAGTCCAAAATGCATGTACTATGATACGGTTCTGAATGATTTGCGGTGTTCTGGGAAAGCCCTGTAATAACGATTATGGCTTCGTCCTGACTTGCACTGAGTCATGCAGAGAAGCTTTGTACAGTGTGGGTCTGCAATATGTGGCTTTCTCTTCAACACATCTCTTGCAATTAGAGGGAAGTCCCTTGTGTGTGATGCCTAATTTTCCATGACCTCTAATCAATAAGTAATGATTGAAAAATGTGATCAGATGAACAGTGTGTTTTCACACAATCATGCAAAGGACCATATAAGTATTTTTGTGCCATGAAGAAACCAGTGAGGGGGATGGTCCTTAAAAGTAAGCTTTGTTCTGAATTTTTCAGAAAAGTGCCCTTTATTTCCTTCCAGAAAATACTAGCCAGTTCAATTAGCTTATCAATTTCATTAGCACCAAAATTAAGATGAGAACTTAAGTGTTGGGTTATATGACAGAAAGTATAATGCAGAAAGTCACATTGCATCCTTGGTTCCATTTGCAGCAGAATACAGGCATCGCAATATTCTTGCAAGAAATTTGCTTACAGTTTTCTCAACCATTTGATAGTGTTTCACATACGTATACATTTGGCTTATTCGCTTAGGCTGTATTACAACCATCCTGCACTTTCAGTACTCCACAAGCTGTGGGGAAAGAAACCAAATTAATATAGCATCCTTTTAGTGATCATGAAAAGTAAACTAGACTGATAAGAAACAGATTACTGTGCTTGACGCTTAATCAAATGTCTGAGCGATATTTCCATAAGCCTGGAAAGGATTTTGTAATTGATGCAGCAGAGATTTCATAGCCTGTGCATGCCTCAGGCAACGTCAGCACATTAATGCCTTTTAAAATGAAATGCTGCCTTCACTCCTTGTTTCAGCAGCAAAATAACACCTCCATTTAACAAACTAAATTAGCATAACAATTCTACTATAAATGAGATCAGCATTGGATATTTAAAAGACTTGATACAGATTCATAATGTTCTATAGTTTATTTTCATGCATCTTAAGTGTCACAACAGAAAAATTCAAGGACTTTGATTCTAATTTTTTTGTCATTGCTTTGGAGGAAATTTGACAGCTATGGTAATCAATTTTTAATTACCCTTTCTGGCACTGTAATAACATGGTGATTAGTTTTCCTGACAGGAAGATAATTATGCAACCTGAATTATTCAGTAAAGTGTAGTTACTGCTGGGGAAACCAGTAATAGATCCAGCATCTTTTCTCACCTGAAGGTTTCTTGAGGGAATTCCTGAGCTAGCATGTTTTGTGACACACACAGATTTTTATTGCAATCTCCTTGGATACACTGCTCTACAGCCAAAATGCTTCTGAAATAAATGTAGTCAAACTTTACTAATTCTGGGTCACTGAGAACGAAAATGATGCTTAAAATTGTTGATTGGCTCTAGTTTTCAAGACATGCTATTGGGTCAGTATATACGACCCTTGACTTGGGAATGGCGGAGGATAAGTGAGTTATAAAGGGAAGGGATCTCAATTTAAACCAGAAATGACTAAAATACATCTTTGACTGGATCTATCAATACATCTATGACTGGGTTTGGACAGTACTTGCTTTTTAGGCAAAACAATGAATGATGCAATCTGAAGCTGGTATTGCATCATACATGATATGAATTGCATCATGTTATTCCTAGAAGTCATGGATGATGCAATCCTAACGAAGCTTACATCACTCTGCTGAACAAATTGCCCTATATCAGCTCTAGAAATCATACAGTATCGTGCTCTCTTATTTGTCAGTGTTTGATTTTGCAAAGGGACACATTTCTGTTTAGCCAAAGTGAGCAGAGATGCCTCGTACTTGTGTGAACAGTGCAGATAACTTCTGCTATGTTTGTGGTGAAGTGACTTTTGCATCACAAAAGCGCAGTATAAGCACTATGGTTACGAAAGCCTATCGCCTTTATTTTGGCTGCAAAATTGGAGATCAGGACAAGAGGTGGGCCCCACACATATGCTGCAACACTTGTGCAACAAATCTTCGCCAGTGGTTGAACAGGAAAAGGAAATCTATGCCTTTTGCAGTGCCAATGATTTGGAGAGAGCCAACAGATCATACCAGCAATTGTTACTTCTGCATGGTGCCTCCAGTTGGGAAAGGTGTGTCAAAGAAGAAAAAGTGGACTGTGCATTATCCAAACATTCCATCAGCTATACGCCCAGTACCCCACGGAGAAGGACTGCCGGTTCCTGATGCCCCAGAATCATTCTCACTTGAGTCAGACGAGGAAGAGGGTGAAACTTCTGGTCCTGAACCATCAATGTCACAGGACCCACATTTTCTCCCATCCTCCTCCTCTGAACCACACCTCATAACACAAGGTGAACTGAATGACCTTGTCAGGGATTTGGAACTACCCCAGAGTAAGGCAGAGCTTTTGGGCTCCAGACTACAGCAGTGGAATCTCCTGGCAGGTGATGTTAGGGTTTCCATGTTCCGTGACCGTCAAAAGGATCTTGTCCCATTCTTCTTCATGGAAGGTGATCTTGTAGCCTGCAACAACATCGATGGTGCGATGGCAGCCCTCAACATCGTTCACGATCCAGATGAGTGGAGACTGTTCCTTGATTCATCGAAGACGAGTCTTAAAGCTGTTTTACTGCAGAATGGCAATGTTTTGCCATCAATTCCACTTGGTCATGCAGTCCATATGAAGGAAACCTATGACAACATGAAACAACTTTTGAGGTGCATAAACTATGAGCAACATACATCAGTGGCAGCTTTGTGGCGATTTGAAGGTTGTTGCTCTCTTGCTTGGTCTGCAGACTGGATACACAAAGTACTGCTGTTTTCTCTGCGAATGGGATAGTCGTGCAAGAGATTCCCACTACATCAAGAAAGATTGGCCACTCCGACAGTCATTGGAGCCTGGGAGGAAAAGTGTTCAGCATCCACCACTTGTTGAATCAAGGAAGATTTTGTTACCACCCTTACACATCAAGTTGGGTCTGATGAAGAACTTTGTCAAGGCCATTGACAAAACACAAGCAGCTTTCAAGTACCTCTGTGGAAAATTTCCAAGGCTAAGTGAAGCTAAGATAAAGGAAGGTGTCTTTGTTGGTCCTCAGATTTGTGAACTTCTTCGAGATGATGCGTTTGACCATGCACTGCGTGGCAAGGAAAAAAAGGCATGGAAAGCCTTCCAGTTAGTGGCAATAAATTTTCTCGGAAACAACAAGGCAGGCAACTACAGGTTGTTGGTGGAAAACCTCCTCAAGGCATACAAAAGCCTTGGTTGCAACATGTCACTAAAGATACATGTTTTGCACTCTCATCTAGATTTTTTTCCACCGAACTGCGGAGCAGTGAGCGACGAGCACGGCGAGCGATTTCACCAGGACATTACAACAATGGAGAAACGCTATCCGGGCAAATGGAGCCCATCAATGCTTGCAGACTATTGCTGGACAGTGACAAGAGATGCTCCATTTAATGAATACAAGAGACAAGCCAAGAAGCGCCGAGTAGACACTGAATAGGACTAAACTATGTACATACTAGTTTTTTGCCTTTTGTTTCATAATCAATTTTATTTATATAACCCCTTTGCTGATTTTTAAAGTGTTACATAAACAGGACAGGTGAAATAGTATCCTGTAAAGCAACCATAAACACATGAAAAGACCTAGGTTTACAATTTATGATTAAAACTCTACTATCTACATAATATACATAGACATAAAATGTAAAAACTTAAATAGTAGCCAATCATTTGTTTTAATTGTCATATTTGAATTCAGCACATCAAAATACATAAATAGCACATTTTATCTCTGAAGCAGACGACTTCTCAAAAATTGTAGACCAGTGATATCAAACATTGCACATGAGAGTTCAAATAATAGATAATTTGAAGAGAATAGTGTGAAAAGACATTTCTTAGCTAAATATTTTAGAAACCTCTTTAATAATTAACCCACTGTCTTTTTTTAATTTATACTTTATTGAAATTTTTCCCAAAGGAATAAAGGGAGGAGAAAAAGAACAAAAAAGTAAAGGAAGAAAGGGGGTAGGAAGGAGACAAGAGAGTGACATCTTGGTTACCATCCACTAGGAATTAATCAAGATTTCTAAAAGGTTGGATCAAATCTCTTCAAATTTGTCTGAGGTCTCTCTTCTCCAAAATGTTACCCAATCTTTAACTGCCAGATCAGCCAAGTGGCTGTGCCAACCTTGTGTCCTTGGAGGCCATCTACTCTTCCCTCTATGCAATATGGGTTTCTTAGCTAGAGAATCAAGCTTTCCGCACGTTGGAGAGTTTTCAAGCTGATGGGATACATCCCAAAATACAGTTCTGGGCAGTAATTTTTAAAAGGGGGTATCCAGCATCACGATTTCCTGCCTATGTCTAGCCAAAGGAATTGGATTCTGGGGCAGTCCCAAAACCCATGAGACAGAGTGGCTCTGGGGAGGCCCATATTTCCAGCAGCAGTTTGCTTTGGAAAGGTTCATGCACTGTAATCTATGTGCATACCTATGTAAAAGAAATATAATTTTCTGCTGAATCAGCCTTAGCCACAAATCAGTAGCAGAATTTTTAATTTTTTTGACTAGGATTCAAGGATATACACACATCTTTGTTCCAGGGCTGGCACAGGCAATCAATATTAGGGAGGGTCTTTTGAGCCATGGTATCATAACAGGCTACAGCTGGTTGGGTGAACCTATGGAGCACTTTCCACATCAACAACAATTCTAGTGTGTGTGGTGCTCCCAGAACATCAGATCCAAATATGTCTTCCAAGAGATACTTAAGCTGCAGCTTATGCCATGCAGCTAGTCCAGATAGGCTGTACAATTGGAGTGCTTATACTGGAAGAAACTGGTCCTCTGGGATCTATTGAGAGATCCAAATTATCTCCTTGTGCATCCTCTCTCTTCTCATCAATGATTTATTGTCAATTTTCAACAATGGGTTGCTCCAAAGTACAGCATTAATGTGTAAGAGGGGATGGAATTTAAATTGTATAGCCAGTGTCTGGTAGCCAATATTGTATGGGACGTTTTATGATCCAAACAGTTATAGTCTGAACCCAGTATTCCTGACAATGGAAGAAGATGGGCCAACTCCTGTTCCACCAGCAGCCAGGCCCTGTTATGTTCTGGAGGCACAGGGCTGCCTGGCTAAGGATAAAGGCTGTATGATAATGCTGCAAGTTGGGGAAACAGGAGTTGTAATTTACACAAAGCCAGTCTTGGCCTCCTAGCTTCCCACAGAGGAGTATTTTAAACATTTCATTACTTTTGCTAAAATAAAACTGAAGAATAGTAATTGGGGGACCACTCAGTAAATACAATATTTGGTGAAGCACATTCATTTTGATAATATTAATTTTGCCCCAAAGGCTAAAGGTTCTCTCTGTCCACATCTCTGAGTATCTGGGATAAAATGAGCTCTAGATTAATTTGAACAGATTTTCTAACTCACTGGGTGATGAGTATTCCTAAATGTTAGAATTGTAGGTGGCAACCCAAACAATTACTATAGATACCCCTATGAGCATGTTTGGTTATGCCCAGGATTTCCAACTTTTCTCAACTGATTTTTTGGAGAGGGATACAAATTCATTCATTAGATTGAATAGGTTTGGAACAGAATCTTGAGATTTAGATATCTGAACAAGAGTGTTCTCAGTATATCACATGAACTTGTGCTCTGTTTGGCCTATCTTGTTGCCATTTATATGTTGTTTTGTACAAAGAGAAATAGTTAAAGGTTCTAGGGCTAGGTCAAACAGTAAAAGCGGAGGGTGAGGGACAGCAATTCAGTCTTGTAACCCTGTGAAGTGGAAATAGTTCTAAAATGATGCCACTGGTGATGATCCTGGAAGACGGGTTCATATAAAAAAGTTTAATCCAAGAAATAAATTGACTACCAAATCTGAATTTAGCAAGAACGTAAAAAAGGTAATCCTAGGATACACAGTCAACGGCCTTTTCAATATCCAAGGAGATAGTGACAGGAGGCTCCTTTGACTCCCTCAAAGTTGCAATGATGTCAGTCAGTTGGCACAAATCGTCAGATTCATGTCAGTGACAGATACCCCCACCCAATTGACACGAATAATTTAGGACAGGATTTTATTCCAGCTTTTTGTTCTGATTCAGAACTAACTTTTTTCAAAACTGAAAATTTTTCCATGGAGTGGAAATTCCAGTTCCTGCTCAATTTTAATTACTTTTTGCAGAGGTGGGTTGTAAGGGACATGAGTTTTGGTGTAGCCTGCTAAAAAGAAGAGCTAGCTGTACAATTCAGATCCAGGTTTCTCTTTTCAGACCATCACTAATATAAATACACGAGTCCTAGACCCCCATCTATACTAATTCAGGCTGAAAATGTTTTGAGTTCCTAATGGGGACAGGACAAATATTTGTACTATTGTTGTGTAAAGTAACCTTGACACTTTCTGAAATGGTGCTTCATAATGCTCTGTGAGTTCTGCTTATTACACTGATCATACTTGTCTCACCATTATGCTGTGTTTCTCCTGTATCCATCTGCTTACGTGCCTACCTACCTCCATAGGAATGTTTTGATGCAAAGTTAATGTGTACAATACTTTGAAAGGGTAAAGCACTATATTGGTTTTGGTGTTGGTGGTGTTAAACACTGACTAGAAGACCCAATGTTAGGAAAAAAAAATCTGTTTTCGTAAATGTTGGCGGTTTCTTCAAAATGTTAGTAACCCCCAAAGTAAGCATTTTTGGCATCTTGGCAACCAAAAATTTTTGTAGGGGGAAAAATTACCCACCAGCTCCAACAAATGTATTCAGGTATTATATTTAGAAATAGGGCATTACTAAAATATTACACACAGAAATGTACTTCTTATTGCTTCTATTTCATTACTCAGCCTAGAGCACTGAGCATTCTAGGAAATAACCTAAATTCTGTTGATGCTGCTGCCCTGATTGTTCTACAAGGGATTGTGAGAGTTATTACAATCTGAAATGTTAGCCATCATCTTCCTCATCACCTTCCCTCTTCATCATAGGTGGTCATCATTCTGGCACCTCCCAAGGACTACATCTCTTTCTCCTACTGCCCCTAGTCTGGGACGCAACTTTTATAATATGATACGCTGACGCTCCTATGTTTGATGCATATTCATTATGGGTTTCCCCCCTTTTCCTTATTTGCATATCCTCACCTTACTAATGTTGGAATGTCTTTCTTCTATAGGTTGGTATATTGGTGATCTCAACTTATCATATACGTCAATTTGTTACCATGGCCCTCTTCTGGTTAAATATCTGTGGCTGTAGCTCATGTACTTGTTATGTATGTCAGTTTGTTATCATGACACTCTTGTGGTTGGGTCATGTTTCTGTAGTAAGAAATTCCCCTTAAACACTCTATTTTCAGCTCCCCTTTACATGGGGGTTCTGTTGGGCCATTTATCTGTTCAAAGGTCATAGGCCTCAAGCTTTATGCTAACTTGCTGAAACTAATGTCTTATAGGATATAGGCCTGTAGGTTCCTTGTATTGCAGCTGAATATAATGCAAAGCAGTGAATATAATAAAGGCAAGCTAGCCTTATGGGCTACAGTGGCGATGGTCATTTTCATCCACACCTGTAGATATTGTAAGTGACCACAGTTTTACAGTGGGGAAGATAAAAAGCTTAAGAATCTAATTCTGCTCCCATTTAAAACCAATGGGAGCACAATTGGGCTAGGAGAGTATTTTGACACTTATAAATCTGAAATAGCTTTATATTAAAACAAAAATTCTAGGATGGCATCCGACAAGCAACAGAAGAAATTGAAGATTAAGACTTTCCCCTAGAATTGTGCTATTGGCCTTCCCAAACAAAAAGGCCTCTGAGTGAACTCATAAATGAGAAACAGATAATGCATTTCTTGCTAGCATCTGGATGTGTGATAACTTCCTTCCTTTTTCCAATTAACAGCTATCTCTTTCTTTCACGTGCATTTGGGGCCTGTTGATGGAAACATTTACAGATGCAAAGAAGATTTCAGAAGGGGTGTTGTCTGGTCCTCATTCTTAACACTTGTCAGAAGCAGTTTAAACCAATCATTTATTTTGTACTTCCATTGCTCTAAATACAAAAGTTTCATAATACCCACAGTAACAATTTTAGATTTGTAGGAAGTGGGCTCAAACAGAAAAATGAAAAAAATAAGGATTGTCCGGTGTGGTTTTGTGAGATAGCATCCAGCTTCAAAATTCAGAGCTGGTTCTCATTTTGGGTTCTGAGCCCTTTTCCTAAATGTGGGATGATTCAGATTTGGGAATTTAGTTCGGGGACTATGTTTCCTACAGTCATCACCTAGCCCCTGAGAAACTTTAGGGGAATTCTAGAGACAATGAGTACCCAGTGAGAAGTGGATGGCATGTGGAAATGGTGGTAGGCTTGAAGTTGATTGGTTGGTTTTTAAATACCCTTCTATAAAGGACTGAAATGTTAGAGGTGGTAAAATAATTCAGTGTGAATAATCAGAATCCTAGAGGAATTGGTTTTTGATTTATAAGATTAAAAGAACCAAATATGTATAGCTTTGCTTAGCAACAACATGGTAAAGACATTATGAGAGTCTGAAGAATCAGAGCTTAAATTCCCAGCCATCTGCACCCTTTAAAATATTCGCAAAAATGTATGCACATGTTTAACTTTACATACTGTGAGTAATCTCATTTAAATCAATGGGACTATTTCATGAGTAAAATTAGGCAGATTCATAAGTCTTAACACTGGACACTTAGCCCTGGTCTACACTAAAGGTTTATGTTGGCATAACTACATCTCTCAGGGGTGCGGAAAATCCACACCCCCTAAGCGATTTAGTTACACTGACCTAACCCCAGGTGTAGACAGCACTATGTCAATGGGAGGGCTTCTCCCATTGATATAGCTGCCACCTCTCAGGGTGGTAAAGTACCTACGCAGAGAGGAGCAGCTTTCCTGTTGGCATAGGTAGCATTTTCCCTAAGCACTATAGTGGCGCAGCTGTGCAGCTGCAGCACTGTAAGTGTAGACAAGCCATTAGTGTGGTACGTGGACACAGAACATTAATTAGAATGGAATGAAATAAAGAAAAAGAAAATCCAGGTTGAATATCAGGAAGACTTGTTTGACAGTCTGACCCTTTTCTGAGATCTTAGGTTGTGGAATTGTTTCCCAAGTTAACAATCTGGCATTGATAAGGATGGTCTTTGGGCTGAGTTCCATCCATCTTTACAGAATCTAATAACTTTTTTAAAAAGTTTTGTTTCTCTGCTGTTGTGTTCTCATGTAAAATATCAGTTATGTCTGATGATCTCCTGGGTCTCCTTACATTAAATTGAAAATCTATGCAAGAACACTTTTTATAGGCTTTTTTTATTTTGAAAAGCATCTGAAATCAAATTTAAGTGAAACTCTATAATACAGTGGTTCTCTAAGAGCTGCTCCTTATTGTGAAAATTAATGCTAGTTTAAAGTCTCATAATTTCTGCCAATGGGTTATAAAATTTCACCACAGAAGTTCTGCATGATACAAATGCCAAATGATGGATTCCATAGAACTTAATGCCCTACTGTATATTGCAGGGAGGAAAATAAATAGTGTAAACATGGAACATTTGCTTTCAGGCTAATGTACTCTGAGTTTTTAATAAGAATTGCAAGTGCCCATGAGTGGTATATGGGAACCAGTGGTGCATAATTTAATACTGGATTTCATATATAAACCACTTACTTTGTAAGGGAAAAGAATGTAACTACCGTAAGTTTATGCTGCTTTGCATTTTAAAATTCACAAGCCAACAGAAGTTTTTTGCCACTTTATTTTTAGCACTTATGTTCAGAACTGTTTCCAGAGGTGGTCAAATAATTCAGTGTGAATAATTTGTGCAACTGACATTGGTATTTTTGTTGAATAAATTATAGGTATTAAAAATCAGACTATATTATGCAACCAATATTTATCCTATACATGTAGTCATTACTGGACCAGCTTGAACAGTCTCTTGTGTCTGTGTAATTATCCATTTTATTTTACAGTAGGAACTAGAAGCTCCAAGCATTCAAGCTGGAACACTTTTAGAATACAGCAGGGTTTTTCCCCTCTTAAAACAAAAAGGATTGAACTTCTAGGTGACCTAGTAAGGCTGTAAATAGACACCATTGTCTCTGTAACTTGGGAACATAAATCCAGACATGACTGTGTCACAGAAATCAGACAATTTTTCATCAAGCCTCTCCCTTTCCATTGAAACCTGTATTGATTTTTATGAGCCAGACTTTTATTAAAATTATAATAAATTCAAAAACTATAAAACAAATTCCCACAAGGGGCTTTGCACCCCATTCTTATGGTCCTTCCAATCATCTGGAGGTGTCAAAATTATCCTGTGGCCTGGTACTGCTTGTCTGGCCAGTAGTATAGAAGATAAATCCCTGCTAGCATAGCAGATTTATAATGTATGGGAATAGGATAGTATAATTTTAAAGTGTTCTTGTAAGTATTTTTACAAGGCCCAGCACAGTTGTAGCCTCTGTATGCTCCTGTTTGGGGTCTATTGACACCACTGTAGTATAAATATCAAAGAACAGAAGGAACAGAGGTTGGAGGTGAAGACCAAGTTGTGTACATTATCTACTCTATTCTCTTTGTAGTATGCAAATATGTCCCCACCTCATCCATGGCAAATGTTTTAGCTGTCTTACTGTATGTCATTTTTTCATATTCCCAAGGTTGCAGCTCCCACAACTGACTTTAATAGACTATTCCCTATTAAGACAATCAAATGGGCATGGAGACTGAACTATTCTCTTGTCATTAGAAGACTGTTCGTTCATGTCCACTGTAAAAAGGAGGGGAAAATAGTGTTCCCTGATGTTGACTATATATTTCTACTAAGCAATTTCCTGCCCTGACTTTCTTATGCTTCCCTACAACACCCTGAACAGTTCATTTTTCTCCTCAGAATTCACAGCCTTTAGGTGTAGATGCTTAAGACACAAGGTTGGACACTCTTTTCCCCCAGCTAGCCTTTACTTGTAAAGCTATCTGATGGAACAGTTGTCATTTCACACTAAGAACACTCTATTATTGTCTCTTACCCAGGATGGTAATCAGATCCACTGCATTTGCAGTTATTCCATCAAGTTCAGTTGATATAGTGCAGAGTTATATTATGTCTTCCTCAATCATTTGAACTGCATGTTAAACAGGCCTTCACAATGACTTCTTTCAAAATGCTGCCAGGTTTTTTGATCCAACGGTTTTCAAGCTACTCTACTTTGATTAGTTTTCATGCCTTCATTGCACTACAGCATGCATCTTTCATTAAGGAAAAGTTGTTCCTGGCATAAAGAAACCCTCCTGCTGTTGGCGGACTTGAAAGGCTTTTATAATGCTTTATTGCATACACTGGAACTTGAGTAAAAATTTAACCTTAATGTTCCTGTCATGTAGGCTGCATTCTTCTAAAAATGAAAGGTATTGGCCAACATCTTACTCATTAGAAAAACTAGTATTTCCTTATATAGTCATTACATTTTAAATATAAATCATTGGATTTAGGATGACAGTCATCCCTGTGCAGAAGGCCAGAATAAGGTTTATGGACCAATTAAGCTCTTGAGTGCCATGTAAGTAGTGCATGGGCCTTTGCTGGAGTTCTGAACAGGGGTGAATTGCACCCTCAGTGCTTGGTCATCAATGCTTTCTTGTGAACAGATGCTTCTGTGAAGTGTTGATTTAGAGACTTTGTAGACTAGGTTGGCACCGTAACATACATTATACAATAATCTGCAAAAGTTAACCGCACAAATGGACTTTCCATGACAGATTGACTTTTGTTTGACAAAAGAAAGTATCAGCTTAAAGGCACATGATAAAAAAATCATTTGTAAAAGTTAAAAATCCTAGGGAGACTCAGAGGAGTGATGAAAAGGTTATGGGTTTTTTTTCCTCTTCTGTCACTGATTTAGCTCTAGCTGAGCTGGGTTGGTACATAAAGTTACCATTTCATAGCTCTTTGGAGACCTTTTCAGATATGATTTAGTGGTCTTGGTGCATTTCCTAGTAGGCAGCTGTGCACTGCTACAAATCTTAGAAATGACACCAATTATAGAATGGATGAGGACCTGGTTTACCCTTGTTAAACACAGTCCCTCTAGATCAGGTTGAGGCACAATGGGCAAGGTTGACCAAGCTCTACCTGACTTTGGAAATAGAAAAGACTGCAGTCTACAGGGCACCAACAGTTAACCCTAAATTCACTTTAAAGCTTAAAGGAGATCTCTCTTTAATACTTGTAAAAATATTGAAATGTGTAGCCTGCGCTTGGTCTGGTATACTGAACAATACTCCACATTAACATGACTTAACTTTTTCTTGAGGGTCATGAAATCACTAATTTCAGTATTTATATTTATAATTAATTTATCTGTATAATACTAGATGGAAGAGCCAGAGGACTGGGTCTTCGCCTTGAGGAGCTTATGCTAAAGGCGTAAGGAGAAATATCAACAAACTAGCAAGGGGTGGGGAGGAAAAAAATAAAGACAACATAAAACAAATAAAAAAGGAAACTGTTGTTAGAGTTTGCATGTAGGCCACATATTCTCAACCAATAAGCTGTGAACCCTAGTAGGGTCATGGGCAAGTTTTGGGAAATCACCATCATCCTCCCTTTCTTTGGCTAGATGGGAGTGGGGACTGAAGCTTTTTGCCATCACCAGATGAGGTCATAATATGGAAAGGGCTGAGAACAGATGGTGAAGGCCATTTATTTGCTTTGTATTTATCTTGGAATTTTAAACCCTACTTTGATATTTAGAACTGCGAACAGGAAGTAGGAGGAGCATAGAGGGACCTAGACGGGAGGTCAGAGAGGGGAAACTAGTTGAAAGAAAAGGGATTGAAGGAGAAAAAGGAGATTTGTTGGCACACAAAATTTGAAGGACAGTGGCGAAAAGGGTGCAGAGATGAAGAAAGGATATGGGGTAGAGCAGGGGTGGGCAAACGTTTTGGTCCGAGGGACACAGTTGGGTATGGAAATTGTATGGCAGGCCATGAATGCTCACAAAATTGAGGGTTAGGGTCCAGGGGGGTGGGTCAGGGCTCTAGCGGGGGTGGGGCAGGGGATGAGGGGTTGGGGGTGCAGGAGGGTGCTCCAGGCTGGGACAGAGGGGTTCGGAGGGCAGGAGGGGGTACCACAAGCACCAAGATATTTACTAGACCCACTATCATACCTACCCACCCCCACCATTTTCAACTCTCAACCAAGGATTAAAGAAAGAGGAAGCACAGCTCCGCATCCTCTTCAGAAAGTACAGGCAGAGTTCCTCCTTCTCCCCCACCAGAGCTTTCAACATACATTTGAACTAATGCTACCTCCTCCTCCATCCCCATGAGCATCTCAGGCAATTTCCCCTTCTATGGGCCAGCCACCTGCGGCTACACGGGGCATGTCTGAACATTATTAATAATAATATTGCTAAGCCAATTTGCTCCTGGTGGAGGTGTATTTTTGTGGGAGGAGGAGAAAATATGGAGGGGGGCATTATTTACAGCTAGTTACAACAGACAATCCTAGTAATTTCAGGGCTGGGGCAGTAGGTTGGGGCACAGGAGGGGATCAGGAGTGCAGGCTCCGGGCAGCACTTACTTCAAGCAGGTCCCAGAAGCAGTGGCATGTCTCCCCTCTGGCTCCTATGTGGAGGCGTGGCCAGGTGGCTCTGCATGCTGCCTGTGTGGCCAATGGGAGCTGCAGGGGCAGCATGCGGCACCCCCTGGCTGCCCCTACACATAAGAGCTGGAGGGGGGACATGCCGCTGCTTCTGGGAGCAGTGCGGAGTGGGGCAAGCCCCAGACCCTGCTCACTGACCCCACTCCCCAGCAAGAGCTCAAGGGCCGGGTTAAAATATCTGGGGGGCCAGATGTGGCCCCCAGGCCATAGTTTGCCCAATCCTGGGGTAGAGCATATGGTGTGAATGGGCAAGTAAGAGAAGGGATTTGAAAGAGGGAAGCCAGTTTGAGAGGGGGAGGTAAGAACTGTGTGTGGAAAAAAATAAGAAAGCAAAAAAACTTGATTTTTGCCTAAAATGGTGAGGGAAATGATGATAGAAGACAGGAGACCAGGAAGGAGGAAAACAGATAAATTGATAGAATCCAGGTATGAATCAGGGTTTTAGCAGGGAGGATAGACAGGAAAGAATAGGCTTCACAGATGTTACAAAGGAAGAAGTGATAAGATTTGGTGAAATTTGGGTGTGGGGAGGGAAAAGGAATGGTTAAAGATGACCATGAGCCTGGGGAACATAGGGCAAAGCAGTGTTATGGATAGCAAAAAAGGGCAGATGAGGGATTATTCAAACAATTAAAAGGTTGTCAATTATCAACAATCCAGTCTAACAGAGACCCACAGAGTGAGAAATTTCACATAAAACAGGGCATGACTCAATTTACCAATCCTAGAACCAAATCTTTCTGTCAAATGCTTCCCCCCTTTAGATAACACGAATGATTGTAACTGTTGTTTACCAAGCCATTCAGTTCAGAATATTTATTTTGTTTTGTTTGCTTCTCTACAAATAAATGATTGAGGACTGTGGCTTGAAATATTTCTAACAAGGAGGAAACCACTACATTATCTTCTAAAATGACCTAATGTAGGAATGACTAGGATTGTCTGTTGTAACTAGCTGTAAATAACGCCCCCCTCCATATTTTCTCCTTCTCCCCCCAAAAAACACCTCCACCAGGAGCAAATTGGCTTAGCAATATTATTATTAATAATGTTCAGACATGCCCCGTGTAGCCCCATAGAAGAAGGGGGCATTGCCTGAGATGCTCATGGGGATGGAGGAGGAGGTAGCATTAGTTCATGTATGTTGAAAGCTCTGGTGGGGGAGAAGGAGGAACTCTGCCTCTACTTTCTGAAGAGGATGCGGAGCTGTGCTTCCTCTTTCTTTAATCCCTGGATGAGAGTTGAAAATGGTGGGGGTGGGTAGGTATGATAGTGGGTCTAGTAAATATCTTGGTGCTTGTGGTTTTTATGTGTTAAGATGTTCCATAATAAGGAAAATATAAAACCCTTCTTTTACACCACTGATTTTATTATTTTGTGAAGAATTTGAATAATAAAAGGACTTAGTTTCTTTTGTTTTATTGTAGTAGAATTCACTCTTGTCCACTGGGCAAGCATTAGGCCTGTGTCACTTAAATGCTTGTCTCTTCCTCAGATTAGCTAGTGCCAGTTTATTGGCCTATTTTTCTAATTACTTTTTTTAAAAAATTCCTCTTTAGCCTGAGGGTTTAAGTGATGCCTGTGCTTTGTGCTAGCCTTCTGCATGGGGATGAATTTCACCCTGATGGCCCAAATCTGCTCCTGTGGACGTGAATGAGACTCTTACCACTGGGCTGAAGACTGTAAGCCTGTAGTGGCCACTGGCCAGCTACACTGGGACTGTTTTCCCCACTAGCTTTATACCTCTTATGCAAAGTCTTCCGTTAAGCCAGGTGTTTTCAGCTCAACAAGGGCTGTGTTCAAATAGCTTTATGAGGGAACCCCTAGCTAACAAACCTCACCAGCTTGAACCCCTGCCCAGAATGTATGAGCTCATTAAATACTTCCCTGGCTGGTATTAATAAGTAATAACTTCCTCACTCACAAGCACTAAGTCTGTGTATGAAATAAGAAAAAAATATTAGGGGAAGAGAGAACACTGTATCAGCCAGGAAAACACATCAAGGATATGCCCATATCAATGCTAAATAAAATACTCTGCCATGGTAACTTTGGCATCAATCCTTTAACTCTGTTCTCCTCCCAGTGATGTGAATGTCCAACAGGTAAATGTCCCTTTGCCACATCACTTCCTTGTCCCAAACAACTAACCCTCCTCTGGCAGTTTGGTGTCAAGGAGTACTCAGGCAGGCCTGTGTCCACTCCCGAGGCTCCACCAGTGGACCCAGTTATACCAATTACTGCTTTATCTAGTGGTTGGGTAAATGGCATCTCACCAGAGTTCAATCAGCTCTGCTGCTGTCCTCTGCAAAGAAAGACCCATCTCTCAACAACACAGGAGGAAGGGAACCAGCAGTCAATCGAGTCCTTGCCATGAGGTAGAAGTCCTCTCTCACCACCCAATGAACCAACTCTGAGTCTCGGCGTCTCTATTACTGTACGCAGTGTCACTGGAGAAATTCTGGGTAGAAAGCTTATGCAAGTCAAGCTCTGTTAGCCATACTTCTCCCTGTTAGCCAATAGATGGAGACAGAGAGCTTCTTCCTCTCTGCAACTTCTGTCCCTCTGGTGTTCCAGGTAAATATCTTATGCAGACAAAGTAGCTCTGTGATGGTACTTCCCCCTGTTCACCAACAGATGGGAGCAGAGAACTCCTTACCCTCTTACTGCTACAAGCCACCGGGCTTATGTCTATATTTTCTTTCTCATTCTGCTAGCATTCTCATCTGTCTCTTCTAGACATGAACGTAGTTTCCCCGAGGCTAATCAAAACTGAACATACAATGAAGAAACCGTTGCTTGCTAAACGGAAGCTGAGAGTAGGTTACCACTTGCATACCTACACTGCAAGCAACTGTTTCAGAGCTATAGTTTGAGGTAGTGTCAGATCACACTGTTGATTCCTAGGAACCTTCTATCATAAACCTGCATTAGCAGGAAAAAGTCTGTCTTGGGCAACAAAATGGTCTACAATGGATATTTAAAGGACAGTTTCATAATTGCCGTTTAGTATTTTTTGTTATAGGCTACTGGTTTATGTTTTGAATAGATTGCATTGGATTTACAGTTGTTCATAAAATGATTGGTAGTCCTGTCAGATTGATCTGGTGATACCTAGCCTTGTCGTTTTTTAAGTCTGCATCAGCCATAAAGGATTCTTGAAAAAGCTTTTAAAAACCCTCCAAACCCTGCTGACTTCTCTTCCAGATATCACCTACTTACATTTTATTCTGTCCCCACAAAAATTTATCTGAGTAAAAGGGATAGTGTTTGAAAGAGACAGCTAGTCTCATCTCTTCTGTTTTAACTCCTATTTTATTTTCACCTCTACACTGCTCTACAGCCAAAATGCTTCTGAAATAATTGTAGTCAAACTTTACTAATTCTGGGTCACTGAGAACGAAAATGATGCTTAAAATTGTTGATTGGCTCTAGTTTTCAAGACATGCTATTGGGTCAGTATATATGACCCTTGACTTGGGAATGGCGGAGGATAAGTGAGTTATAAAGGGAAGGGATCTCAATTTAAACCAGAAATGACTAAAATACATCTTTGACTGGATCTATCAATACATCTATGACTGGGTTTGGACAGTACTTGCTTTTTAGGCAAAACAATGAATGATGCAATCTGAAGCTGGTATTGCATCATACATGATATGAATTGCATCATGTTATTCCTAGAAGTCATGGATGATGCAATCATAATGACGCTTACATCACTCTGCTGAACAAATTGCCCTATATCAGCTCTAGAAATCATACAGTATCGTGCTCTCTTATTTGTCAGTGTTTGATTTTGCAAAGGGACACATTTCTGTTTAGCCAAAGTGAGCAGAGATGCCTCGTACTTGTGTGAACAGTGCAGATAACTTCTGCTATGTTTGTGGTGAAGTGACTTTTGCATCACAAAAGCGCAGTATAAGCACTATGGTTACGAAAGCCTATCGCCTTTATTTTGGCTGCAAAATTGGAGATCAGGACAAGAGGTGGGCCCCACACATATGCTGCAACACTTGTGCAACAAATCTTCGCCAGTGGTTGAACAGGAAAAGGAAATCTATGCCTTTTGCAGTGCCAATGATTTGGAGAGAGCCAACAGATCATACCAGCAATTGTTACTTCTGCATGGTGCCTCCAGTTGGGAAAGGTGTGTCAAAGAAGAAAAAGTGGACTGTGCATTATCCAAACATTCCATCAGCTATACGCCCAGTACCCCACGGAGAAGGACTGCCGGTTCCTGATGCCCCAGAATCATTCTCACTTGAGTCAGACGAGGAAGAGGAAGAGGATGAAACTTCTGGTCCTGAACCATCAATGTCACAGGACCCACATTTTCTCCCATCCTCCTCCTCTGAACCACACCTCATAACACAAGGTGAACTGAATGACCTTGTCAGGGATTTGGAACTACCCCAGAATAAGGCAGAGCTTTTGGGCTCCAGACTACAGCAGTGGAATCTCCTGGCAGGTGATGTTAGGGTTTCCATGTTCCGTGACCGTCAAAAGGATCTTGTCCCATTCTTCTTCATGGAAGGTGATCTTGTAGCCTGCAACAACATCGATGGTGCGATGGCAGCCCTCAACATCGTTCACGATCCAGATGAGTGGAGACTGTTCCTTGATTCATCGAAGACGAGTCTTAAAGCTGTTTTACTGCAGAATGGCAATGTTTTGCCATCAATTCCACTTGGTCATGCAGTCCATATGAAGGAAACCTATGACAACATGAAACAACTTTTGAGGTGCATAAACTATGAGCAACATACATCAGTGGCAGCTTTGTGGCGATTTGAAGGTTGTTGCTCTCTTGCTTGGTCTGCAGACTGGATACACAAAGTACTGCTGTTTTCTCTGCGAATGGGATAGTCGTGCAAGAGATTCCCACTACATCAAGAAAGATTGGCCACTCCGACAGTCATTGGAGCCTGGGAGGAAAAGTGTTCAGCATCCACCACTTGTTGAATCAAGGAAGATTTTGTTACCACCCTTACACATCAAGTTGGGTCTGATGAAGAACTTTGTCAAGGCCATTGACAAAACACAAGCAGCTTTCAAGTACCTCTGTGGAAAATTTCCAAGGCTAAGTGAAGCTAAGATAAAGGAAGGTGTCTTTGTTGGTCCTCAGATTTGTGAACTTCTTCGAGATGATGCGTTTGACCATGCACTGCGTGGCAAGGAAAAAAAGGCATGGAAAGCCTTCCAGTTAGTGGCAATAAATTTTCTCGGAAACAACAAGGCAGGCAACTACAGGTTGTTGGTGGAAAACCTCCTCAAGGCATACAAAAGCCTTGGTTGCAACATGTCACTAAAGATACATGTTTTGCACTCTCATCTAGATTTTTTTCCACCGAACTGCGGAGCAGTGAGTGACGAGCACGGCGAGCGATTTCACCAGGACATTGCAACAATGGAGAAACGCTATCAGGGCAAATGGAGCCCATCAATGCTTGCAGACTATTGCTGGACAGTGACAAGAGATGCTCCATTTAATGAATACAAGAGACAAGCCAAGAAGCGCCGAGTAGACACTGAATAGGACTAAACTATGTACATACTAGTTTTTTGCCTTTTGTTTCATAATCAATTTTATTTAAATAACCCCTTTCCTGTTTATGTAACACTTTAAAAATCAGCACAGGTGAAATAGTATCATGTAAAGCAACCATAAACACATGAAAAGACCTAGTAGAGTTTTAATCATAAATTGTAAACCTATCTACACAATATACATAGACATAAAATGTAAATAGCTTAGAAACAGTAGCCAATCAGTTGTTTTAATTGTCATATTTGAATTCAGCACATCAAAATACATACTAAATAGCACATTTTATCTCTGAAGCAGATGACTTCTCAAAAATTGTAGACCAGTGTTTTCTTTATTTAGTATATCCTCTTTCCTCTTCATATACTTTAGTGCTCCTTCTATGGAAGATCTCTTTGCAGTAACCCATTATGCATGCAACCTACATAAATAAGAACATTTTTATGAATATGCTCACGTCTCCTTATCTCATTTCCAAAGATCTATTTTGTTCCAAATTCCTTCCTAAAAGGAATATTCAGGCAGACCTCTAGTCCTTGGAGGCACTAAACTAAAATTCCGCCAAACCAAGTGGATATCTGAAATATCTGGTTTAAGTAAGTGATGTATCCATAAACCAAGTTGAGAGTGCTTAAAACCAAAATGAAAAAGCAGACAAAACTCTCTCTTGCCTGTGTTAATCTGAGGCCCTGTTCCTTGTGGCCCGGGATGGAGCTCAGGCTATGAAGCCCCCACTGCCCTCCTGAGGCTTCAGAGCCTGGGCTCCAGCGCTAGCCACAACTTCAAAGTGCTGTGTATGCTGCCATTTTTAGAGTTCTAGCGTGAGCCCAAGTCTGTCAAGCTGCATGGGGGGCTCGCTCCTGCTTGCTCCAAAGTGCTGTAAAGACATACCCTTTATTGCTGAGATGGTTAAAATAAATAATGTAGACCCTGCACCTCCAATATTTGTCCTCAAACGTTAGTATTCCTGTGTTGTCATCCTACACGACCCTTTCTGAAGAGTCCAGTCTTGCTGCTGCCAGACTTGAGGGAATCCACATCACTTTAGCTGTTAGTCATGCATAGGCCACAATGTGCTCTATTAAGGTTTCATGACTTAGCAGATCAAAAGTAAAATAAAAAACCAAGGAAGTCAAAGAAAATAATAAAGCTATTCTGTAATTAAGATGTTAAATTGCCACTTTAAATAGGCATTCTGAGGAGCCAGGAAAATCCCATTACAAATACTTAACTAGGACCATTATTTCAACCTAAAATTATATATACGAGAGGGGATAATTTGGAACCCATGCATCAGATTTAATATACTTGAATCTTCAGAATAGTCAGGAAGTGATACTGTATGTCTCTTATGGTTTATACTGACACTCACCACCCAGTAGCTGAGCACCTTCCACTTAATTAAATTGGAAAAGCAAGGCCCTTGGTGAACTTATTGGAGTCTCCAGCTCTTCTTCTGCCTCTTTCCGCTGGGGATAAGGTGTGAGGGGGTGGGGTGGGGAAAGGAGTTTGTTGTTCTTCTTGGAAGGGGGAGGAAGGTAAATAGCATCAAAAGAGGGGAAACATTCTCTATGCCCTCTGCCCCTGTCAGTACAATTACTGCTTTGCTAAGCAGCAGAGACAGTACAGTCCCAAAGGACTAAATTAGCAAATAAGGAAGCTATCTTTAGAGGGCTCAGCCTGTCCTCAGAAGTTAATAGGAGGTTGATCAAACAAACTTGCTCTCCTCCCCCAACAAAATAATTTGGAACCCATGCATCAGATTTAATATACTTGAATCTTCAGAATAGTCAGGAAGTGATACTGTATGTCTCTTATGGTTTATACTGACACTCACCACCCAGTAGCTGAGCACCTTCCACTTAATTAAATTGGAAAAGCAAGGCCCTTGGTGAACTTATTGGAGTCTCCAGCTCGTCTTCTGCCTCTTTCCGCTGGGGATAAGGTGTGAGGGGGTGGGGTGGGGAAAGGAGTTTGTTGTTCTTCTTGGAAGGGGGAGGAAGGTAAATAGCATCAAAAGAGGGGAAACATTCTCTATGCCCTCTGCCCCTGTCAGTACAATTACTGCTTTGCTAAGCAGCAGAGACAGTACAGTCCCAAAGGACTAAATTAGCAAATAAGGAAGCTATCTTTAGAGGGCTCAGCCTGTCCTCAGAAGTTAATAGGAGGTTGATCAAACAAACTTGCTCTCCTCCCCCAACAAAATTAGCAAAGGTATGTAGGGACAGTCTCTGGAAGTCTTGGGGTACCACTTACAGCAGTGGGGGCAACCTGGGGCCCGCAGGCCGCACACAGCCCATCAGGGTAATCCACTGGCAGGCCGCAAGATGGTTTGTTTACATTTGCATGGCCGCCTGCAGCTCCCAGTGGCTGTGGTTCACCATTCCCATCCAATGGGAGCTGTGGAAAGCGGCGGCCAGCACGTCCCTGCGGCCCATGCAGCTTCCTTGGTTGGAAACGGTGAACCTCGGCCACTGGGAGCTGCAGGCGGCCATGCAAATGTGAACAAACTGTCTGGCGGCCTGCCAGCGGGTTACCCTGACAGGCCTGCGCCTCTCACTGGAGTCGACGGGAGAGCGCTCGGCGGTCGAGACGCAATAAATTGACCCCTGCTGGCTTGATTGCTGTTCTTCGATCCAGTGGGTAATGTAGACAAGCACTAAGGTAATGATAACACTTCTGGGTATTGACCTGTAGGTGGGGGTATTCACATACTTATGATTAATCAGCAAAACAGAATTCCTTTTCTGGGATCTAGAACTTTATTGTCATAATCAGGGCTGGCTTTAGGAAGTGTGGGGCCCGATTTGAACAATTTTGACAGGGCCCCGGCAGGGACAGGGCTGGCTCCAGCTTTTGCACGAAAAAAAAAAAGCTGCTGCCGAAGAAGGACCCTCCGTCGAAATGCTGCTGAAGACAGTGGCAGCAATTGAGCTGCCGCCGAAGTGCCGCCGAAGACACGGACGTTGCGGGGCCCTCTTAGGCACGGGGCCTGATTCGGGGGAATCAGCCTAAAGCCGGCCCTGGTCATAGTCACCTTTTGTGGCCCCCTTAGACATGCTCTGCCGACCTCCCAGGGCCCGAGGTTGAAAACCACTGATCTACAATGATGGCAGCAGAACAGAGTGCCATGGAAGATTATTAGCAGGAAAGCTGCAACATAGGGCACTTTCACGTATTCCACTTGACTGACTAATCTGTGAAGATCCCACCAGTGTTAATGGTGCTCTGTCACTATTTCCCTGTGTATCACACTATGAAACTAGTCCGGTGTCAAAGTTTTTATTGGTGGCATTGAAAAATTCAAGCAACATTTCCATCTGAATAAGAGAGATTTATGTAGCTAATCAGTCCTCCTTGTGAAAGCAGGAGATGGAATCTAGAGAGTGACACTCATTCAGAAATCAAAAATCTGGATGACTGCATTCAGACACAATACTCTTACATTTCAGAGCCTGCCATACACGTGTATAGATAATGATCAGAGGCTCTTCATAAATGCTGAATATAATGAAATGCGAAATCATAATTGCTGCTGGTTGTGCTATCATTAAATTCAGTTTATATTTAGAGAGAAGCCATTTTAAGAATGCACAGCAGAATAACAGATCATTTACATGCCTGAAAGGAGTTTACTTAACACACAGCTGAACCGGCATTCAGTGAGCAGCGCACAGCCTAAGGCAATTTCTCAAACAGAAACCTAGAGGCACATGGACAAGCCGACTGGCAGTGCATACATATGACTGGCATTTAGAAGCGGTGACATAAAAGTAGTCTAAAAGTAAGTCATTCTTGGGAGCACAGCAAAATAAATTCATTATCAGAAAGCAAGATTCCAGAGTGTGTGTTCAGGTTAAATGTAATCCCTTACATGCCCTGAGGTGCCATTTGCTTCAGAGGCCATGCCACTTTATTTTGGCATTATTACTGTTCATTGTTTGTTTCTTGTATGTTACAGGCTGAGGGAAACACTCTAAACTTTCAAACAAGCACCATCATGCTCTCCCCCATGTTGCCCTTCAAAAATGTCCACTAAGTCACCTCTGTCTTCCTTCAAATCTATCCTCAAAACTCTCCTTTGCTGTTTATACCTACTTGACAATGATTAGTCAGTTAGTGGCTGAAACCATAGCCTATAATGCTGACCAATATCAACTTTATTGTTTCCTTGTGCTCTCCTGTGCTGTTTTTTGTGAGCTCTTTGGGGTAGGGGCTGTCTACAACTCTATGTATGTGCAGCAACTAGCACAATGGAGTTACTGGTCCATGACTAGTTCCCAAGTGCTGCTGTAATACAAAATGAATAGTAAAAGAAGAACACAGAAAAACAGCTCCTGTAGGAAGAAATGCAGTATACAAACTTTACAACAGTGTGCTACATGAACTTCAGGGTTTTCCATAGGAACATAGGAATAGCCATAGTGGATAAGGCCAGTGATCCACCTGCTCACAGGTTCCACCTGCAGTAGTAGCCAGCACAAGGTGCTGCAGTAGAATAACTGGGGAATTTTTTCCTGTTGGCTGACAATTAGTAATTTGCTTATGCCCTGAAGCAAGAATGTTACATCCCTTATGCATTTTTATCATATGTCTTCAGCCCAGCATAAAAAGACTTGAAGTATTTTGATTGCTAGGAAAAGGCCTTTTTCAGATCAGGAAGAAATAATATGAAGATTATACACCATATAGGAAAACTAAACATCCGTGTGTGTTTAAAGTGGTGTCAATTTCTGATTATACCTCTATTACCAGTGTAATTGCTTGTCATCAATACTCAATTAAGAAATGTAGGTGCTTTGGCTCAAGACTATGTGTATTTTATTTTAAATGCTATTTATCAGTGTGTTGGGGAGACATGGCTACAACAATACTGCATTTATCAATCTAAAGAGACAAGGTAGATGAGATCCCCTTTATTGGACCAACTTCTGTTTTGTGAAAGGTACAAGCTTTCGAGCTACACAGAGCTCTTCCTCAGGTCTGGGGAAGGAAGCAGGTCATCTGAGATAAATACAAATTGGGACAGATTAAGAAGAAGGGGTAACACATTCATTTTAGAGGTAACTAGGTGTCCAGATATCTATTTGTCGTGTCTAATTGGTTGTGTTAGTTATAATTAATTTGAACAGAATGCCAGAATACACATGGACAGAGCCATATGGGTGGCACTTTGGTGGGCAGTCATCAGATTTGTAACTCTTGACCAGCTACTATGGTTATGGCTTTTGTTTTCTGTTAATAGAATTATTTTATTGTTTCTATCTTCCCCTCCATGCACCTTTATTCCCACTCATATAGGAAAGAACATTTGTCAAGTCTTGTCCTTTGGCCAGGAGACACATAGTTTAGAATATTGTTTCTAAACAGGGTTATCATCACTGTTCACACAGGGAATTTGGGGCTTAGACTGAAAGCTACTCTGACAACTGTTATTTAGTGTCACATCACACCTACCATAAGCAAGCTGGCTCTGAGTGATACTGCCATGGACAACAATGTAAAGTGGCAAGACAAACAGTAACCTTGACAGAACTTACAATGCAATCAGAATTGATGTTCTCTTTTTCTTAACACTCCTTGTGCATTTGTAATTTCTCAGTATCTTTTGGGCAGCTAAAGGCACCTTCGTGAAGACAGTGGATCCCATCATAAAACAAATTCCAGTCATATAAACATCAAGTGTTGCACATGCGCCATTCCAGCTCCAATGGTAATAGCGCTCCTAGTATTTGTTATTCACTAGACATGCCACCTATTTCACTATGTGTGTAATTTATTAGGTAGCTCTCTATGTTCTTGCATATTGATGTTCAGTGGTCACACTGTTTAAGCTGCTTTGTAAGTGCTCTGCTTTATTATGTATCCTCTTTCAAATGGCTATGCATAACAAGAGCTTCACCACACTCCATTCAGACTCTCTGTCTGGGAAGCTCAGCCCTTGAAGGTATAATCCCCAGTACAACACAATGTACCCTCTGGCTTTGTCTATCTAACCTTTTCCCCTAACATTTTTTACAGTTTCCACCACTGATGCAGTTCCATAGTGATAGCAATGGCAAAAGTGCAAGTGCAGAGGAGGTGCTGGTGGCCCTTTACATTTTAACCACTAGTTGTCTAAACCTTCGCTGAGCACAGTGGTTAGTCTGTAACACTGGTTGAAAATCAGAATTTTCATTCTATGGGAAATTCCAATATTTTAACTTTTTTTCATCCCAAATCTGAGAGAGAAATCAAAATATCATTTTATTTGTAACGGAAAGTTCTGAAAAATTTCAGTTCCGAAACGCTGAAATATTTTGGTACCAGTTCAACTTTGAACAGCATCCATGTGAGCTGCTGCAATACCTCATGAGAGTTGTAGTTCAGATGCCTCAATGCCTCCATGCAAATGATGCAATCGGAAGTACACATCAGGCATTTTAACACAGAAATTGGATTTAAAAGCATTCATTTATGAAAATGCCTGATTTGAATGCGCAGTTGTGGTATTTGTGTGTGGAAAAAGTACATATACTATATTCAAATATAGTGGCATTAAGTCCTTTGGCAATACCTACCATAAATGTACAAACAGGTGCACAGATCTTGAGCTGCAATATCTTGAAAGTATGGCCCTAATATAAATGAAAGAGAGCAAGCGAGAACGAGTGTGTTAATTTTTTTACTACCTTTGCCCACACATTATCTCAAGTTAAAAGAACATTAAGCTTGCAAATTTCAGCCCTCATAAGTTAGAAAATACCAGATTTATGGTCAGGAGGTCTACAACAGCCTCTTTCTTTATTGAACAGTCTTGATGATTGCCATCCTGTGCACTGAATGAGGCAGGAGTCCTGTGGAAAAAATCGTGAGATAATGTACTTAAAGACTTTTCATAAAGTATATGCACAAGGGAGGCCATATTAAGTTTCTTACCAGCCAAGGAAGGAAGGAAGGATAGGCCAACCTGTTTGGTAGATAAGGTTTAAGCTGAATACTGGTTAATGTTCCTTGAGTGGCAGGCCAGCTACAAAAGAGTTGATACAGAGTACAGTGGCTGTGTCCACATTTGAGTATATTCTCAAATTCTCCCGCCCTGGCTGTAGCACAGGTACTAGAGAGCACTGCCGTAGTCCAGTCTTGAAATAATAAAGGCATGGATCACTGTGGCCATATCGTCTTCTTTTAGGAGAGGGCACATTTTTCTTGCCAGCCAGGGGTGGAGGTAAGGTGTTTCTGCGTAGAGACAAAAAACAGGGAAGACGTAAGTCTTTGAAGAAATCAGGGTGGAGACTGAAATTGGACTGTTTTCAAATCCTGGTCCAATTTGAAATCAAATGGGAACTTTTGTCATGAGTTTCCCTGAGATCAGGGTTTGGCCATTTGTTCCCTACCTAGAACTGGTTATAGTGTGAGCAAATCCCAGATGAAAAATGATAAAAGTTGCAAAAGATAACGTACAATTTCAGTCTGCTGTAATCCTTTATAATTTTTGGTTTCCTGTTTCAAATTTCATTTTTTTCTGCAATTGTAAACCACATAATTTTTGCCCTTGATGCTGATGAATGTATTTTAATCTACGACTGACATGGGAGTGGGGGAGACAATTTTATTTGTAACAGATCCAGTGCAGGGGAGATATCCCTGTATTGCTACAGAAATGAAATGATGATTGTTTCGCCACAATGAACCCTTCATTTATGCTAGAAAGTCATTATTTATTTCCTTGTTCTTTTTAGCTTCTTGGTGTACAGAACTTCTAGGGAAATAATTTCAAAAAGATTATACTGGTATAATACAAAGAAGCACACAAACAAGATTACAAAAGGAGTACCTTTGATTTCTCCTTCGATAAAAGTGTTGTCAGGGTTAGAAAAATGACTATTCAAGTATATGCTGGTGCTGCATATTAGCCATCTGTGACCTCCACATCAAATCACTTTTAGAGATAAGTAAATAATTCACAGCAAATAATTCATTCAACGAATGTAACCTCCTTTTCTGCTCACAATATTCATTAGCAGATTATTTCTTCAAATTTATTAATTATTAGTAAATGTGGTATAAATATATAGTTTTAATTTCCCCTCACCCTCTGATAGCTTATTAACAGCATGCCTGTAATTATTCTAGGTATGTATGGTATACTCATTTTGAAATTCAAACTGATTGGTAACTTAAGTCACATCATAAATTTTCTGTTCCCTGATTGGAAGAGCATCTCTCTCTTTGTAATCAGGAGGGCTTGCGGAAGCCAAATTCAGAGATGACTTAAATGA
This sequence comes from Macrochelys suwanniensis, assembly GCA_033296515.1. Taxonomy (NCBI): domain Eukaryota; kingdom Metazoa; phylum Chordata; order Testudines; family Chelydridae; genus Macrochelys; species Macrochelys suwanniensis. The sequence continues at coordinate 50,044,148 of CM065780.1, forward strand.
TGGTGATGCAAGTTACAGGTTGGGATGCTGGTATAAATTAGTGTAAGCTGGACCAGTTTACACACTGCTGGAGTGAAAGAGGAGTGTTATAGCTGGAAAAGTGATAAAGGGGAGTGGAGCAGGGCAAGAAGAGTATTGCTGTTTGCTTTTCTCTTGGTTGCATCTTGGTCTGAACTATATGCCACTGTGTGCCCAGATATGGGGGCAGATGGAACATCACAGTCCTACCTCCTTCCCTTATTTTGCCGCCTCAGTGACAAGAGACCTGCTCCTCACACCCTTCTTCGCTGTCTGATGCCCTTTTATTGGAAATGAGGAAGAAAGAATGAGCAGCGGAGTCTGCACTGGTGGATTATGCATGACTTTCCCTTCCCCCCCAGTTATTATGATCTTTAATATCATCTAAAAGACTGTCAAACAGGGATTTCCGGCTAAAAACATTTTACAGCGAAAGGGGACAGGCAACATGAAATATTGTTAAAATGAAAGCCGTTTGTAATATTTTACATTTCAAATGCTAGAACTGTCTTTTCCTTTTTCTGTATCTTTAATTAAAAAAAGAAGGAAATGGAAGCAGGATAAAGGCCTTAGTATAGTTGTTTTCTCTGATCCAGAGAGGCTATTCAGAGCAGTACATCTCACTGCAAACAATGAAAGGGAACACTGATGCAAACTGATTCCTGGTTAGGAATGTCTCTTAAAAGAAGTAGCTAGTGATCCCAGGTTATTTCCTAATTCATAAGGGGATTAACTACCTCCATATGTCTGTGAGTGTGTAAATAATATCGTATGTGCACACAGCTGTATATTTTAAAACCCATATATCTAGCCATAATGGTGATTTACTATTAAAATGTAATGAGAAAAAAATAAATGGTAGAGACCTGAGAGGTATCTAACTGTTTTCACTGTATTGTATGGTGTATGATTCATCCCTCAATACAAGAGGAACCTTGAAACAAAATTACTCAAAGTAGATAAAAGCTATAAAATGATATATGGACCATGGGAATATGCTTCTCTATTAAATCTGTAAAGCATGTCTGCCTTAGTGTAGATAGCTGAGTGCACTCCCACATGTAATATTTGTTGGGAATAAAAATGTTATCTTGGAAGAAAAGTAGTTTGGAAGACAAAACAACATGCAGTGGATGGGAAATAGAGGCTTGGTCTACACTAGCAATTTATGTCGATATAATTATGTCACTCGGGAAGGTGGGGGGTGGTGGATTACCTACACTGGTGGGAGAAGCCCTTCTGTCAGTGTAGGTAGTATCTTCAGTGAAGTGCTACAGATGTAGCTGCAGCCTGTTATGTGTAGACAAGCCCAAATCTTTTAATGAGCTTTTCTGCCTCTGTTATGAAATGTGCTGATATTTCTTCTAGAAAATATATTTCATCGCTTAGTTTTATTGTCATGTTTTGCGCAAAAAAAAACCAAAAACACCCCAGTAAGGACATGAGGCCTAGTGATTGGGGAGCCTCAGCTTTTGAGTCACTAATTTGAGACACATTAAACAGGCCTGCTCACTTTCAGCCCCTCAGAGGCAGGAACAGAATCCAGGAATAATGACACCCAATATTCTAGTACTGTCTTGCAGACTACCTCTACAAACTGGTTCACACAGGGTCCCAGTTTGCTTTTGTCACCAGTTGGTCTTACAGCTTAATTGGAAGTGGCCCATAGCGTCAGACCCTGCTGATAACTGACATGGGAGACAGAAATATATAATCAACCTCTTAAATTAGTATGAGGATCCTGAATAGTTGAAATGATCTTACCTTACAGCACTTTGTATTGGAAGTGAATTTGATCATTGTGTTAATATTTGTTGTATTTTTAGTGTTTGTGTGTTGCTTAATGGGAGCTGTTCCTTTAAGACTGGGGTGGAGCACTTAATTACAGAGTGTTTTCACTGAGCAGTGTGTGAGAGTTTTGACCTTTGTAGACAGAGGGTAGAGGATACTCCCTGTGTAAACTCAACAGGTCAGAACCTGATTTAATCAACTTTTGGAATGGAGGCTGGCACTTAGTAGGAGACTGGATACCTAAAGATATTGCTAATGAGCTTCAGACCCTTTTGCCTGTAGATCACCAGTCTAAGGCCATGTCTACACTACCACTTATGTCTGCAAAATATATGTCGCTCAGGGGTGTGAAACTCCCCGCCCCCGAGCTACATAAGTTTCGTCGGCATAAGTGGTAGCGTGGACAGCACTATGTCGGGGGGAGAGCTTCTCCCGCCGACATAGCTACCGCCATTCGTTGGGCGTGGTTTAATTATGTCAATGGGACAGCTTTCTCCTGTTGGCATAGAACAGCTACATGAGAGATCTTACAGCGGTGCAGCTGCATCACTACAACCAGGCAGTTGTAAGGTCTCTAGTGTAGACATAGCCTCAATCTAACCCATGCCAGTAGGGATTAAAAGTTGTTCCCATCTAATGGATCTTTGATGGCCTATATGAGATTCGTTTTGGTCTCTGTTCCAGCTCCCATGGTGTAAACTCACCCTCATACTTTACACTAGCTGGCAGTCTTAGTAGAGAGGCCAAGAACTGCAAGGGTGCCCCATTCACCCTGCAGTGCAGTTGAGGAACACATTGTGTGTGTGAGAAGTTATGCCGTACTGCTGGTGATGAACCAAGGATGTCCTTTATCAGGGCAGAGACAATGCCTTTTGCCAGCACTAATCTGCACTTTTTTAAAAGCTGAATTTTGGGCTATATTCAAAATATGAATTAATTAATTTTGCATAATATCACACCTGGTGAAAACTTGGCAGTTCTGCAGATGGTATTTATAATACCTAATAATGTTTTAACCTGTTATGATTTTCCATACACAATGGCCATGCATATAGGTTCAGTTTGAATTTTTATTTTAAGTTGGTGCACCCGATAAAACATCATAAAGGTCTTTGTGAGACAGCACAGTGTTTTGTCTCCTCATGTTACATCAACTCTGTGTCAGAAAATAACAACTGCTCCTACAAACACCTTAGAAACTTAAAGGTGCAGTACAGGGGAATAATGGTGTAGCTGCAACTACCGCACTTGATCATCCAGAATATGAAAACAAACTAACAAAAAGGCTGAAGGGATCAGCTACTCAACTTCAATGATACAGGAGGTAAATAAGGTAATATCTCTTATTGGCCCTCACCCACCTGGTTTTTCTAATATCCTGGGACCAACACAACAACAATGCAAACAACTTCAGTGAGGTTATTTACATTATATAACTTGGTTTACAACTCCAGCAAGGCACATATTCTTCACAAAAGAAGAATTAATAGGCTCGCTCTGGCTAAATTTTTTCAAAGGGCTTCTGAAACGTTCTCATTCACACATGAGAAGTCCCACCTTCTCATTTGCACAGAAATCTAATCTTAGGTGCAAAATTACCTGACTTGACTGCACACGCGCATGTGTAAATTTTATATGTATATATGTTTCAGAAGCCCTTTGGTACTAAAATTAAATGAAATAAAAATATCTGATCTCTATGAATCTCTGGAAATTTAGTGTGTAAAAAGTTGATGATGATGTGTCCTTTATCTGGACTGCTTAGTTGTAAAAAACAAAATGATCATGAGCAGGCTTTTTAAGTGGCAGAATTTCCTTTTGAATTGATTAGACATATTCATTCTATGGGAGAGCTGGGTATACAAAAATGCCAATACTTGATCCTGCAGTTTTCATTGAGAGCACAAAAATATTTTAAATAGAGACCTGGATACAGCAGCGGCAACAGGATATTGCTTTGTCTAATCCCTTACCATATTTAAAGCTTAGCCGTCAGTTTGTGACTCTGTATGTCAGCAAAGAAAGCTTTTGAAATTATAGTAAATCTGAATGGATGGGAAATAGGTTGACCTTGGAAATCTCTGCTTAATCTTTTCTCAGCTTCCATCAACAAATGACACTCATCATTACGCAACAAGCCTCAAAAGCTATCAACTAGGATTTCAGTCAGTAGCGGCGTATATGCCATTTGGGCATAAAGAATTATTCAGTACATGATGCTTAGTTACTATTGTATTCTGTAAGTTCTATATTCTATTTTTCACATTGTACTTACATGTATCACGTGCACTCTAGATTTGCTGGAAATTTCCTTTTGGACTTATTCCCTGAATATATTTCAGCCTTTGCACAATCCAGGGGGAAGTTTCTACACAGATTTACATTTTGTTAATAAGGTGATCTTGTTTTTACTATTTGACAGCTTCCTACAGCACTCCCCTTCTATGCTGTTACATATGTTTGTCCCTTCAAACTTTAGAGCAATGTCTTTCTAAATCAGACCCTCGGATGCATAAGAAGAAACTTTACATTTGCAAGATGAAGTGGGGGTAACACAAGGCAATAGTTAATCAGTGAAGGGAACACAGCATGTGATCTGATGGACTATGCTTTTACAGAAGAAAGAATAGATGTAAAATATTCTCGAGATAAAAAAAACTTAGTTGTGAAAGAGTGCCTGAAGTCCCATTCCCCTGCCCCAAGGGATATTATTTAGAATCGTGATATCAAGCACCTCTCTTTTCTCTCTGCCAATTTTTCAGTTATTGCTCTTAAAATGGGTACTAGTTATAAAATAGTATATTTGGCCAATTTGTGGGCCTAATAACCATAGTCCTAAAACAGGCATATGCACCCTGAACTCAGTGGCAAAACTCTATTGACTTTAGTGATGCAGGGTCAGGTGCCCTGGTATAGAACCCACCGTGTATCAAAATTTACAATTCTTAGGTACAAAGAAACTTTAAACAGGGTCTCCCTAGGCAGTGGAGTCACTGGGGAAGAGAAACTTCATGTCAATCTGGCCTTTTATCTGGGTATTTATATCATGTGCTGCACCATGCCATCTGAGCACCTAAAACAGGAGCCTATCCCCACTCTGTCCTCCATGGTGCTCTGACCCCCTCTTTTCCTAAGCAGGGGCCCTTGGAGTTCCTGCAGTCCTAGGACAGTGGTAGCCCTTGCAGAGCTGCCACAATGGATTCCTGTTTTATAAAGATAGAAAAGGAAATGATGTGTGCATGCAAGAATGTGGTGGGGATATATCCCTGATTAAGCTGGGCATTGGGAGTGGGGGACTCTTGGATCCTGATGACACCCCTTCAGTAACCAAATGACAACTCCATTCTTGAGCTGCTTTTGTTGTTTAACATTTCACTAATGCCTAGAAGCTCCAACCAAGAACAGGCGATGAAGCAGGATATTTGGCAGTGTGGTCTAGAAGATTGAGCACTGGACTAGGACTTCAGAGAGCTAGGTTCAAATCGTGGCTCTGCTGGTGATCTTGGGCAACTCACTGCACCACTCAGTACCTCAGTTTCCCCATCTCTAAAATGGTACTGGCCTCCTTTGTAAAGCACTTTGAGATCTGCGGATGAAAAGTGGTGTAAGAGCTAGGTAGTAGTCGTAGTAGTAGTAGTACTTTATTATATTTGAGTGTATGTGCAAGGTTAGGTTAAAAAGTTACTGTACTCTTTTAATATTATATGGAAGAGTCTGTTCAAATGATGAAGGGTCAAATTACTACATATTAGTGGCTAGTCTTTGTCGTCTTGACACAAAACAGGTTCTGTCAAAGTGTAGAACCTACATTATGGATGACCCTGGGCAAGAATACAGTCCAACATCTAGACAACTCTGTCAGTGGTCGGTGGGACATGGTAATCTCTTGTCTTTGATTTGCTTCCTAAACATTCTCTCCTAACTTCCTTATACCCTGGTGGTCTGCAAGGGTAAAGATTTGAAATGGAATTTGCACCCCCAGTTATTTCTGGGTTCAAAATTTCTAAATGCTTTTCTAAATTGGGCCCACAAACAGCCAAAAATTCACTATAGTTTTGGAAAAATATGTACTGCATACACCATGAATAAGAGTGTAATGCATGCTCATTTAATAATACTTTAAATTGGTCTTACTTGCCTTTTCCTCCTCACTGTTGCAAGCCTCTCCATGAAGAGCTCTCACTGTGATGTCACAGTTAGGATAGCAACAACTGCTGGTTGCCGAGAATATGAGAGAGATGAAGAGAGGCAGCCAGAGAAGGTGAGACTACACAGCTTGTGCTGTTATATTCTGTTTACATTCCTTGACCATATATTAACCATTTTAATATATATGTGAACACTTCATTCATCCTCTAAGTGCCTCCCTTGTTCTCCAAGTATATGTCTACACTGCAGCTGGGAACGTGCTTCCCAGCCCAGGTAGACAGACATGCACTAGCTCTGCTCAAGCTAGTACACTAAAAATAGCAGGGTGGATTTTGCAACATGGGCAGCGGCACTGGCTAGCTGCTCAAGCTTGGACCCAGGGATCTGAGTATCCTTGTACTGAGATGTCACCAGGGAGTAAGAGGTAGCAGCACCAGCTACCTCAGAATCTTGCCACCAGGATTTGGAGGAGAGAAAAGTTGCGGGAAGGAGCTCACAGAGGGACAGGCTGAGGGAACAGTCAGAACTGGTTCAAGGGGGAACCAGCTGGGGACGAGCTCAAGGGGAAACAGGCTGGGGAATGATTTGGGGGCTCAAATGGGAAACAGGAAGCAGCAATGGAATGACTGAAGCTGTTCCTTGATACATTCCCCCAAACAATCCCCAAGGTCCCAGGTTCCCACTGCTCCCCCACCCAAGCTGCCTTGACACCCTCCAGTACTCTGCTCTCCCAACCCTACTCTTCTTCTGCTGGTGCCAGAAAGAGACTCCTGCCTCACTGGTGGGGGCTCTGTGAAGGAAAAATCTGTGTGAGAAAGTGTGTTTGTGATCTGGGAGGACAAACTTGTTCTCTAAATCTTGCAGAGCAGGGACTTAAACCTGGATCTCCCAAATCCCAGGCCAGCTTGCTAATCACTGAGTTGTCTCACTCTCAGCTTGGCCAGAAATGACTTCCCAATTACATTTTTCTCTAAACCAATCTGTTTCTTAAAAACATTTCAGTTTCCACAAAAAGGCCTTTTGTAACAGAAAAAGGTTCAACTAGCTCTAGTTAGTGCCATATCTTAAATCTAAACTACTTTTCCCTTTATATTATAGATCCTTGTATTTCTTTATCTCTTGGCTTCCTGGTAAGATTGTGTTCCAATTTTGAACTCCAAATTTGAACAAAAACACATCTTGTTGTACTTAAGATATCTCTCCTGTTTTACATAATACAACTATGCAGGCAATGTAATCACACACACACAATACATCAATGCCTCACATGGAATGCAGAGTTATCCCATATACCAGGGGTCGGCAACCTTTCAGAAGTGGTGTGCCAGTCTTCATTTATTCACTCTAATTTAAGGCTTCGCGTGCCAGTAATACATTTTAACGCTCCGGTGTTAGCCCGGCTGGCAGGAGCCGGCAGCCCGATCAGCCCACTGCCAGCCTGGGGTTCCCTTCACCCAGGCCAGCAGCGGGCGCTGAGTGGAGGGTGGCAGGACCCCAGCTGGCAAGGGACCAGCAGCTGGAATCCCAGAGCAGCTATGGGCTGAGCCGCTCAGCCCGCCGCCACTCTGCAGTTCCCACCGCGGGCTCAGCCCGCTGCCAGCCTGGGTTCTTTCATCCAGGCCAGCAGTGGGTGCTGGGTGGGGCCAGCGGCGGGAATCCCAGAGCGGCGGCAGGCTGAGTGGCTCAGCCCGCCGCCGCTCTGGGGTTCCCGCTGCTGGCTCCTGTCAGCCGGGGTCTCAGCCTGCTGCCAGCCTGGGTTCTTTCACCCAGGCCAGCAGCGGGCACTGGGTGGGGCTGGCTGTGGGACCCCAGCTGGCAAGGGGCCAGCAGCCAGAACCCCAGAGCTGCGATGGGTGAGCCACTCAGCCTGCTGCGTGCCATCAGAAATCGGCTCGCGTGCCACCTTTGGCATGTGTACCGTAGGTTGCCGACCCCTGCCATATACAGTGCAATATCACCTGACATCAACTGACTGAAAAAAGGGTGACTCCTCCAAAAGAGAACATATCACCAGGTACTGATCCCTAAATCTCCTGAAATGGAATACAATATATAGTAAAACATTATGACCTAGCATGGAGCTCGCTTTCAGTAGATTTGAACCTGGCAGAAAAGATGTGAAACCTCACACAGAATGCAACGTGACTTCACACAAACAACCTTAGCCTGCACAAAACACATCATATGTCACTGAATACAACACTCAGCATTATTACCATATGTATACATGTGTAACATTATATTAGCTGACACTGGAAACTGATGTCACCTCACACAAGCCAGTATCACAGAACACACTGTTGGCTGGCATAGAATACGATGTGACCTGTCACTGTGGTCACTGAACATGTTTCATGGTACACAGGAAACAAAAGTGAGCAAAGACTTCTTGTAAAGTTTATTTTCTTTCTTTCATAGACAGTCTTGTCATCATATTTCATTTTTTTCAGTAATGTGTCTAAAATCAGTAAGCACTGTGACATCCTGGAGTCAGGGAGCCTGCATGTGTACACTGGTTATGCTATCAACACTGAGCACAGGAATTGCATTGCTTTGGTGTTGTGCCTTCCTTCTTCCCACATGTATGTGAGTGTGACATATTAACACTGAATAATACTATAGGCGATTCTCTGTGGTATGCCTGTTTACTGCACTTGCAGTATATCTTCTATGATACTAGCATTAGTGTAGCTGCACTCTTTCTGTCCCCGCTGTTGATGGGTCAGGTTTGTCATTAGCTCTGTGGCATTGGGGATCAGTCTAGCAGCACTTTTGACAGTGCAACAGTTAGTTCATTTTCTACCTGGGGTAAGCTTTTCCTTTCAAAGGTTTAGAGGTTATTTACTCTTTTATTTTGTTGACAGATTCCTGGGTTTCAGAGGCAAACATTCCATACCATTTCATAGACTGATAGAGTTTAGGGCCAGAAGAGATCATCATGATCATCTAGTCCAGTAGTTTTCAAACTGCGGGTCGCACCTCAGTACTGGGTCGTGGAATTTAAGTCACTGGGTCGCGGTAGCTCTGGTCACCACTGACTGGGCCGTTAAAAGTCCCGTCAGCAGCACTGCCTGGCTAAGGCAGGCTAGTCCTTACCTGTTCTGACACCGCACTGCGCCCTGGAAGCAGCAAGCAGCATGCCCGGCTCCTAGGTGGGTGGGGCCACGGGATGCCGTGCGCTGCCCCCGCCCTGAGCACCGGCTCCACAATCCCACTGGCCAGGAACTGGCCAATGGAAGATGAGGGGGTGGTGCCTGTGGGCGAGAGCTGCGCAGAGTTGCTTGCGCGCCTTCTAGGAGCGGACCTGCTGCTGGCTGCTTCCAGGGTGCAGTGCAGTCCACGGTGTCAGGACAGGCAGGAAGCCTGCCTTAGCACCCCTGCTGTGCTGCTGACCGGGAGCCGCCCAAGGTAAGCCCACACCCCAATCCCCTGCTCCAGCCCTGAGCCCCCTCCCAAACCCAGAGCCCCTTCCTGCACCCCAAACCCCTCATCCCCAGCCCCAGCCCAGAGCCATGACCCCCTCCTGCACCCCAACCCCTGCCCAGCACAGATCCCCCTCCCATACCCTGAACCCCTCATTCCCAGCCCCACCCCACAGCACTCACCCCTGCACCCCAACCCTCTTCCCCAGTTCTGAGCCCCTCCGACACCCCAAACACCTCATCCCCAGTTCCGTTGCGTCGCAGGCATCAACAATTTTCTTCAACGGGGTTGCCAGAAAAAAGTTTGAAAACCACTGATCTAGTCTGACTTCCTCCATAACATAGGCCATACAACCTCACCCAATAATTTCTCTGTGTATCCATATCTTTTGTTTGAGAAATAACATATCTTTAGAAAAATATCCAATTATGTACTCTCCTGTATTTTAACATAGTGATTACAATCTTAATAGAATCTTTTGTATGTACTTAATAGAATCTTTTCTACTCTTACTGAGCACCAGATAACTCAGGGAGAATTCCTGTTACCAGTTAGCTGAACTCCTTTGTTTCAAGAACCAGTAACTAAACTGGAAAACTTAGTTACTACAGTTAATTTTTGTATTTGGGTTCCATCTGTACATAATTTAGAAAAGATTAATAAAAGCGTAACAGATGATTTAATGAATCAGTTTTCATAGATTGCTGTAGAGTCCAACAGTTCACTAGATTGTTTATAATTATAGATTGTAACCATCTATAGAAGCTTCTATTGATGTGTTTACAATCATATAGAACACATACTGTTCATGTCTGTAATCTGCTTGTAATATTCATTGACGATCTAGTAACCCTTTACAAACCATTAATGAAGAGAACCTTAATATAAAATAAGAGCATCACAAAAGCACTATTTTCAGAGTAGCAGCCATGTTAGTCTGTGTCAGCAAAAAGAACAGAAGTACTTGTGGCACCTTAGAGACTAATTGCAATTCATGGTGTTTTTTTTCTTGGAATCAAAGTTATGATAATCTCTAACTTCTACATAGGAAACCCAACAAAAATGTTTTAAGGAGACCCAAACATTTATCAGTTTCTTAATCATTCAAGAATTTTAGGGGGAGATTTTTAAAAGTGTATAGAGGGTTTAGGAGTACAAGTCCTATTTAAGATCAATGGGGATTGTGTTCCTAAATCCTTTGTGTGCTTTTGAAAATGCCTCCTTGAACATATTCATGAACAATAACATTTTGTTTCAACTTTTCAAGAATTCACCTAATTGGTTTTGATCAGGTGGTTTTGAAACACCTTTATGATAAAGTATTTATTTCACTTTAAGAAATTTTTTTAACAGCAATAGAATATTAATGTAAATTCTGGAAAGAGTCTTATTATTTCTATTTCAAAACACTAAAGAAAAAGAGATCATGAAGCATTCAGAGTTGGTTTGGGGCCTCTTTACTCCCTCTGGTTAAATCAGAATTAAATATGTAATTTCAGGATACACAACAAGACAAAAAATATAACCCATTTCAAAATTACAATTACTACCAAGATGCATCCGATTTCTAAGTAACATTCAAAACATACCACAAACATTTATTTTTGTAGTCATCCCCAACAAACAAGACATAATTGCCCCTTTCCATCCTCCTCAATATCTTTCCCTTGCTAGTTTTAAGATTAATCTTAAGAGTGTTCCTATAAACATTATGTAATCTAAAATAAACTAGCTAGACTGCTCCATGTGAAGTCTTAGAGCCTGATTCTGCTCTTGTTTACAATAGTGCAAACCAGCACTATTGAGTCAGTCAAGATACACTGTTGTGGATCAGAATCAGACCCTCAGTTCTTAAATTATGTAATGTTTTCCCTTTTATGTTTGCATTGCCACCTTCCCTGGAATGGGATAATCCCACATAAAATTACAATAGCATTTGATCCCTCCTGGAAAGTCCTACCAAATTTAATAAAGAATGAGAGCTTTTCTTTGGTTATCTTTTTGAATTATCCTATCAAATGTAATTGAAAATCAAATTGTTGCCATGGAATTCTATCAGTTAGTTTAAATAATAATAAACCTCTCTAGAAAGGATGCAATCTATTAAACCATATAGATTTCCGAGTGATCTCTGTAGAGACCTATTGGTTTAATCTCTCTAAGTGAATGTCTATACTTCAGGCTGGGGGCGTAATTCCCAGATCGAGGAGACGTACCTGCACTAGTGCTGATTGAGCTGGCATGCTATAAGTAGAGTGTAGCCACAGAGGTGCAAACGGCTTTGCATGTGTGCCTAACATCTTGGATGGATACGTACTTGGGGTGGCTAGCAGCAGTGGCTATGCTCTTTAGCAAGCTATTTCCCCAAGCTGTAAATTACGCCCTCATACATACCCTAAGAGTGAGTGGTCTTCCTAGAGTAGGAGAGTGTTCTGTAAAGGTTTGTCTGATCCCGTATGTTATAATGTCATCTTAAAATTTACTATTTAAAAAAAATTAATTTAATTTCTCCAGCTGCCATCACCTGTGTAGCTGGCAATACCATTGCCACTCCCGCTGGCACCACCACAGCCACTAAGCTTACTACAGCTGGGGCCACCAGTACGGCCACCACCGCAGGCAATTTACAAGCCACAACGGCAAGACCTACCAAGATCAGGACAGCAGCCATCCCTACTGCCGCAGTCACCACTATCAGTCCGTCCAGAGCTGCCACTATTACCACAGTAATCACCAGAAGGGAAAACAAAGCCTAAGCAAGAAGTGAATGATGAAAAGCTCCAATATGTGCCCTCCCTGATGCATGCAATTTAATTTTAAGGTTCTTTAATGAATATAAATTTCTGTGCGCATTTCATTAAATGTTGTCTCTTCATCTCTTTGAAATTCAAGCTAAGAAAAAAAGTCTTTACCTGGAAAGGTTGAACAACACCTTTTCAGTTACTAAGGCAATCTAAATGTTTTAGTGGTGACCCATTGTATTTCCATGAAAGAAAGAAAGAAAGAAAGAAATCGAGAACCCAGGGCACTGATTGCACTGCATTTTTTCACAGCATCTGCATTGCAATAACCTCTTGTAGAACAATTTTATTCCCAATCCAGAATAACCCACTTGCACCACTGTGGCATGCTGTCCCCTTTCCAAGGTATAGGAACATTAGATTGCTATGGTTCCTTTTATCTGTTCCACAATATGGTCCTCTAAGACCTCTTTCTCCACACAGTGATGTCCCTTGATGTCACCACTTCCTTCTGCACATCCTGTTCTTTACATCAAACTCCCCTTCCCAATGGATTGAGATCTTCCCAACATCCCTTTACTCTGCCAGCCCCATTAAGGCTTCCTCAGCAGATTCTGTGAATGAATTTCCTTCTTTTTCACAGCCCATCCACTCTGAATTCACAAGCTGCCTAATGCCAGGCAGTGTTAGCAGGGTGCTAATTGGTTTACCCAACAGTAGATCCCATGATTTGCTAAAACTAAGCAATGCTTTCACCAGCCATGGCATTAATCTTTCACTGACCGGTGCACTGTGGCCATCACCAAAACTGCCCCAGCCATAGCTATTTTGGCCATTGCCATCTCTGCCAGCTTAGTGATGGGTACTGTCATGACTACTACCTTTTCCTTGTAGTAGCAGTTCATATAAGGTGTTCATGTATGTATCCTTTTTTTTAAAATGGTGCTTTGTGCTCCTGGCACCAGATTGTGAACTGCAGGGCAGATAGCTTGTCATAGCTCATGAAGATGCCCTTTGTGTCCCGCCGTTCTTAATCTTGCTCAGGTTAAATGTATAACACTTTCAAGTAGGTGCTTCCCCACAATCCCCACTGCCAGTATCCCTAGTTCCAGCACCTATGGTGCTTTCTCCTTTCCTTTCCTTTTCCACTCCCTAGTAACACAGGTACATCGTTTCAGGCATCCAGAGTAGCCAGCAGAGAGGTAAATCACCATGGGGCTGGGGACAGCCAGTGGCTCCTACCCTGCGCTGGAATCAGCTGCTAGTCCCAGCTGGGAAGGGGGACTTCCTCTTCCCCTGCAAGGAGCGACTGGGGCTGGGTCAGACTCACACCCAGAAACCTCCCCCAGCTGCAGGAAGCTCAGCATCCTCCCCTGTTTCCTGCTCCCATCGCTCCTCAGCCACAGTCGGAGGATCACTGTATGGGGAGCTGCTCCCCCATCTGTCTAACCCCTTGCATCCGGACCCTCTATACTCAGACCCCCCCATACACCCAGAACCCCCCTCCCGTCCCCACCCTCCATACCCAAACCCCACCCCACTGAACCTCAACTCCAGCATCTGGAGTCCCCAGCACCCAGACCCCCCCTGCTGAGCCCTAACCACCTTCACCTGGAATCCCATGCAGAGTCCCATTTCCCCTATACTTGGAACCCCCCAATAAGCCTCTGTGCACCCAGATCCCTCCCCCTGCACTTGATCACCCCCCCAAGCTCTCTGCACCCACACTGCCCCACACAGAACCCTTTCACCTCACACCTGGATTGCCCCACACTGAGCCCCTCCACACTTGTATCCTGTTTGGTTGAACCTGCCCACCCTGTTTGGTGTGCCTGGCCCAGAGGGGCAGGGCCCTGGGGTATTTCTGGGAGCAAGCCCAGCCCTTGGGCTGTGTCAGGGTCAGGTTCAGCCGAGTCAGTGTCCCAGGAGGGGAGGCTGCTGGGTGATCTCCCACCTCTGTGCAGCCAGTGGCCTGTGCTCCCCACTGCCATGCTGGAGCCTCCACATTTATTTATTGACACATAAAACTTGTAGAATTTTGCAGAATTTTAAACTTTTCGATGCAGAATTTTTTAATTTTTTTTTGGTGCAGAATTCCCTCAGGAGTGTCGCTTTGTTTTTATGAACATATCAATCACTCTCTGAAAGCTTTCAGTAAATAGGGGTTGTACTGTGTTTATTTTCTCATCCACTTGGAGGTATGCGATGCACTATACTGCTTTATTTAGCTTAATTAATAAAACCAAGAAAGGTTATAAGATGAACTATATGTAGGATGACCCAACTATAGTTCAGCTGCCATTGTTTTCATTTCTGTATTTACTGTCGGTGCTTATTAAAATGTCAGATAAACTTAGTAAGGTAAACAGCCCTGAGTATTTTGCAATGGCTCTTTATAGAAAAATGACATACAATATTATAATCACCTTCTCCTCTAATAAACATCCTAGTTCATATTACGAGTGTCAGAGTGACATTGATCAAAGTGACCCATTGTAACTGGAATTCATGGAGCTTGGCAAATGGTGGCTTTCTAAACACTGAACTGTTGAGGTTTTCCTAGTGAAGTTTTGCTGCAATAAGAAAATTAAATGCATTATTTTTAGGTAACTGTCACTGACAAATTCTTAGACAATAGTTCATATTTATTAACCCAGATCGTTAACATGATGCCATATTGACAATAAAATGAAACTGGTGGAATTCTCTACCCGTTTCTGCAAAGGATATAAAACAAAGGTATCCCTTCTTTTCACTTTATTAATTTGTGAAACAGAGGGAATGGTAAGTTTTCACTAAACACTTGATAACTTTGAATACCTCAGTCAAATCTCTTCTAATATTTAGCTAAATCTTTTTCAAAAGTCATATGCGTATCTGAGGATACCACTGACGTTTTCTGTCTGTCTGTGGACATTTACAGTCCCTCTCTTATTTTCCAGGCCAGGGTATTCCAAATGAATGTAATATGTTTGTGAAAGGTTTAGGTTAGAGTCAGAACTGGAAGAGAATTAGATTGGGTTTGGGCTGTTTCTTGATCAAAGAAAGAGGAATTGAAAGAGGGGTTTTGTTTGTTTTTTGGTAAAGGGATGACCTGGTGGTTTGCAAAATTCAAACTCCAGGGTATTCATCCAGCTCTAGCAAACTTCTCAAATTAATTTCAGAGTTTGCCAAACTAGGCAGAGTTGAAAACCTTCCCTCCCTTCATCCCAACTCAAAAACTAGATCTATGGGTTCTCAAACCCTCCAGAAACCAAATATCTCTGATATTTGGGTTCTGAAGCGAAGCGCCAAATTATCACTATATTTTTCATATTCTTTCTTTGAACACTCTTTCCTGTAGAGCTTCTGGGATACCACAAGTATGGATTGCTTGACAGGATCAACTAAACCAGCTAGATTCCTTGTTATGCCTGATCATGTCACGTATTTTAAAACATGATAGTAGCGGTGTCAAAGTAGAAATTCCTTTTCTAAATTAAACCACAGATTTCTCTGCTGTGGTAGTAGGAAAGCTCTTCTTATTTAACCTCCTAAAGGTCCAGAAATTCAAAAACAAAGTTCTCACTTCAATCCTGACTTCATATAGAATCCAATACTTTTCCCATCGAAGTCAATGGAAGCTGGATCAGGTCCACAAAGACCACTCGATGGAACTTTTCAAGAGAGCACGACTGGTCCTTAAATCTATCGTTTAGCTCTAGGACACAGATGTTAACGGTAGCTTTTGTCAGAATAAATTAAAAAAAAAAGTCTAGAGGCCTTCACTCATTTATTGTGTTCTTAATTAACACAGCAGTGACACAGTTAATTTTATACCTGCTGACAGGGCCGGCCCTAGGCACCAGCGTTCCAAGCTGGTGCTTGGGACGGCAATGTGGAAGGGGCATCGGTCCGTGTCCAGTTCGGGCAGCACGTGCCACCCGCTGCAGCGGCAATTTGGCGGCAGGCCTGCCCTTTAGCAGCGGCGGCGGCAATTCGGCGCGCTGCTTTGGGCGGCAGAAATAGTAGAGCCGGCCCTGCCTGCTGAGGTATCCCTACTGCAACAGCATGGGCAGTAACATGCTATTTTTGTTGCAATGCCTTCCAGTGGAAGTGAAATGGTCTCTCGTCACTGAAACTCAAGGATATTAGTGTTTAAGAAGTGGCTAATGATCATGACAAGAGCATGAGTGAGAAACAATTTTCATCTTAAGTGGAACAAACATCAGAAGGAGCTGTTGCTATTGAGGGAAGAGATATAAAAACATTGAGGGGATTTGATGTATCCTCTATTCTGTTTCTTAATTTGTTTTTCGGTGTCTTTTGCTGTATGTGCTAAAGCAAAGGGGGATTCCCAGTCTGTTGCTGGAGGGCCTGGAACCAGTGAGCCACATGTTTCTGGACCATCTGGCTTGTCTGATTGAACATCCTGGAGCCAGCCTCTTGGAAATAATTTACGATTATTCAAACTTTTCCTAGGGGTAAGATTTTGAAACTTTTGGAGGAAAAGGAAGGCAGGGTGATGGCTTATATTATCTGTAAATGTAGTAATTAATACTGAACATGTATTATAATTCAAGTCTGATATTTTATACTTTACCTAAATGTTTTCTGAAGACAAAAAATGTTCTAATGGTCAGGTTAATTTTTTTTAGTGCTGTTAATAAAGAATACAGTGTATTTTGTTTGTATTGTAGTTCTGTAAATTATGATTTATATGTTACGATTTTTGCAGTAGTAATATTAAAAAGCTGAGATTTCTTTACAATTATTGTCAGGCTTTGTAGGAGGTATTCATGTGACATATATATAGTCCAAGGTGCAGCTATCCTGTTGGAGGGAGGATGGTCTTGTGGTGAAGGATCTAGATTGGATTGGGATTCAGGAGAACTGCTTAACTTTTATGAAAATTCAATAGGACTACTCATATGTTAAAGTTAAGTGCATGTGTGTTTGCTGGAAAGGGACCTTAAAACCCTCTATAGCGTTTTACAATACTTTTTTTAGAAAACCATTGATTTAATCTCCATTCTAATTTAAATTATATAGGAGTGTTCTATAAGAATAGGCCTAGAAGTGAAAGGTTTGGTATTCCCTTATTATTCCTCTGAGCCCCCTCCATTCCCCTAGTTAGCTATTTTTAACTCTGTATTTTTGCTTAAGTACTGTAGATGCAAAGGTAGCGTGGATTAGCTGACAGCATTTATTCCCAGAAAGGAGGAAGATGACAACAAGAAGGAAACAAGATAACTTACTCAGCTGTCATCACAATAAATTTAACAAAATAGACAGCAATTGATTTAGTCTCAACTTCTTTATTACAGTAATTAATTACTTTATTTACTATACTAATGTTATGAAAAAATGAGATTAATATGACTGCTTACTGATTAGTAGAGCTGGTCATGAATTTTTCCTAGAAATAATTATTTCAACAGAAAATGCAGTTTTCACAAAATTTAGATTTCCCTAGGAAAAAGTTCAGTTTTGCTGTGTTTTTTATTTCCTGTCAGGAAAACCAAAATGAAATACTTTGGTTTGAATTATTCAACCTGAAAAGCAATATTTCAGTTTGTTGAACTGACCTGAAACATTTTGGTTCGAACCAGTTCAACATTAAACTGCATCACCTCTTGGGAGCTGATGTTTGGGTGTCTCACGCACCTGTTCTCTGCTACTGGCTGGGCTCCCTGACTAGACTATATCTCTTAGGAGGCAATGCATTCTACCCTCTGACTGAGCCTTTTGGTGCATTGTGGGAGTCATGTGACTGTCGCCGAGGAGAGAGGACGCACGCTGCGAGCTCCAGCCCAGGAACCGTAGAAGCCCCTGACGGCGGAAGCCAGGGATGCTGAGACACCGGAAGATGCCCCAGGAGTGGTGGAGCAGTTGGGAGTCATCCTGACTAAGGAGTCCAGATCCCACAGAGACGTTGGAACCCAGGCATCAGGAACCGGGTAGAAAGTAGCTCCGGGAGACTAGATGGGGTGCCAAGTCAGGTCAGCGTGTTTCGGGTGGATTCCCCGCTGACCGGTGGTGGGCATACTTGCCACTAGGCCACGCAGCCCCACAAAAAGGGCAGCTATGCTGACTTTGGCCACTAGGCCATGCAGCCCTACTGACTCTGACCACTAGGCCACACGGCTCTAGAGAAGGTGACCCTGTTGACTCTGTCCATTGGGACACGCAGTGCTGAGAGCAGCCCTGAGAAAGGGCAGCCCTACTGACTTTTGCCGCTAGAGCATGCTGCCTGGCTGAGCCAGGCGGCCACACTGACTCTGAACACTAGGCGAAAACCCAGCTGAACTGGGAAGCCATATTGATTCGGTCCATTAGGTCCCGCAGCCCTACGGGAAGGGGCCAACACCCTGACTCTGGTCATTGGGCCACACAACCTTGAAAGAGAGGGCAGCCATATTGACTTTTACCAGTAGTCCACACTACCACCAAGACAAGGAGTAGTCGTAAGGACGCGACCATGGGGACGTAATTACCCTGCTCCCACCCCAAGAAGGGACAGGGCGCACTTGCCCCGTGACAATTACATTAATATAACTTGGTGAAATAAATTGCAAGCTAAAATAATCTCTTAAAAGACCTACAAATACTCCAGAGATAGACAGATATCTTGGGCTAAATTCTCAGCTCTGTATATTTCCTTCCAAATTACTAGTAGGGGAAACTGATTTTGGTCCTAACTAGAACAGGTCAGAAATTTTGACTGAACCATATTCCATAAGAATATACAGTTCTATTGAATGCTAACTGATTCATGAAATTGGATGATTTTATCTGAATTTTGTTTTGAAAGGTAGCCAGAAAAATATTCAGACAATATCATAACATGTATGCAGTGTAATTGTAGCCACCTTTGTCCCAGGATATTAGAGACACAAGGTGGGTGAGGTAATATCTTTCATTGGACCAACTTCTGTTGGTGAGAGAGAGATTTCAAGCATCTTCAGGTCTGGGAAAGGTACTCCCAGCATCACAGCAAAAAACAGACACTGGATTTATGGCTTATGGCAACAATCTGTGTCGCATTAAATCCCCCTTTTTGTTCTGTGACTACAGGGGTGGGCCACTTCACCATAGGCCACTTCACCATGGATGGCCCTTTACAATATATGCTATTTATCCTAAATAACCTATTCCATCTTGCATTTTGCTCTGATACTGGCTGTGCCTTTCCCAGATCTGAAGAAGAGCTTTGTGTGGCTTGAAAGCGTCTCTCTCTCACCAACAGAAGTTGGTCCGATAAAAGATATTACCTCACCCAACTTGTCTCTTTAATGGCCAAACATCTCATTCTGATGTTTTTCAGAAAGAAACGTTTTTTTGACTTTTCATTTTCAAATGACTTTCATTTGGAATTTTTTGAATGTTGTAAATATAATTTTGTAATATAATACAAAATAAAAGAAAATCAAAATGAAACATTTTGATTGATCTTAAATGAATGTTGGGGGGTGGTGGATGGGGGTGTTTCCTTCATGGAGTATTTCAAAACTTGTGGTTTTTGTTCCCAGTTGGAACAAAGCCAAATTTCAGATCCTTTGCAAAATGGAACTTCCATCATGTAAATAGCTCTTGTCCTAATAATCTTTTCATCATGCTATTGCTATTTATCCATCATTTTCTCACTCCCCAACTATCCTTTATTTTCTCTCTGTCTCCATTTATCTCTTTAAGTTCTCATCATGAAATCTCTCTCTAAATCACATCAATACGATTTGTTTAACTTGAACTCGCAAGGACCATAGTCCCTTATTGAATTGAGTGGCATGAATGTTACTTCAGTACCTAGAACTGAAAT
Organism: Macrochelys suwanniensis; assembly: GCA_033296515.1. Taxonomy (NCBI): domain Eukaryota; kingdom Metazoa; phylum Chordata; order Testudines; family Chelydridae; genus Macrochelys; species Macrochelys suwanniensis. Next base: position 50,064,068 of record CM065780.1, read on the forward strand.
TATAATGGCGAGACTTTACTCCCATCTTAAAAAAAATATAGGATCATTAAAAGGCTAAACTAAACTAAACCTGAAAATGGAGATATGCCAGTCTCCTAGAACTGGAACGACCTTGAAAGGTCATTGAGTCCAGTCCCCTGCCTTCACTAGCAGGACCAAGTACTGTCCCCTGACAGATTTTTGCCCCAGATCCCTAAATGGCCCCCTCAAGGATTGAACTCACAACCCTTGGTTGAGCAGGCTAATGCTCAAACCACTGAGCTATCCCTTCCCTCAGGCAATACAGGCCCTGATCCTGCAAACACTTACTCATGTGAATATCTTTATGCATGTAAATAGTGTCACTGATTTTAATGATCAGAGGGGTAGCCATGTTAGTCTGTATCCATAAAAACAATGAGGAGTCTGTTGGCACCTTAAAGACTAACAGATTTATTTGGGCATAAGCTTTTGTGTGTAAAAAACCCATTTCTTCAGATTATTTTATTGAGTGCCACTGAGTTTAATGGAGTTGTGCATGTGTTTAAGTTCAAAGATCTAGGATTAGTAAAATGATGGGAATGCCCATATTTTAAAGGACTTTGGGATCCCTAGAAGAAAGGCGCTAGTACTAGGTGTTACTTCATGGATGTGATGGCACAGATACATTTGGTAATTTACCCAAGATTATTAGAGTAAGTCTACTGAAGATTCAGGACTAGAACCCAGACCTCCTGATTCTGACTAGCAGCATGGGAAAATGTCAATATTTGGGAACAAATGTTCTTATAACAATAGTCAAGTTGAAAACCAATGGCATAACTTTGAGCATCCCAGTTTTAGCAGATTGAAAAACTTCTTTGTATCCACCCTTGTTAGAAACAATAGTGTAGCAGTCAATAATTTCCATCACAAAACAAAATTTACCATGAAAGGTTGAAAGATTAACTGACAGTTTGAATGAACAAAAATGGCATTTACAGCCTACAGAAACCTAAAGAAAAAAAGGCAGTATGATAGCATTTCAGAATAGAAAAATATCACTATGGTAACACAATGTTTTCTCCAAGGGCTCTTTTCTCTAAGAAATGTTGTATGTGTGCACACAAGAAAATTGCTTGAGCTCTTTATGTGTGTACAGGGTGAGTTCTAGGTGCAGGCAAGCAGGGTGGCCATTTTTCCATCCTCCCACCACTGTGATTGGCTACTCAGGAGGGTGGGAAGAAGTGTGAGTGAGAGAGAGAGAGAGAGAGATTTGAATCAGGATTCACAAAGAAAACTTCCTGCACCAAAACAACCTTAGCACATGTGATGGCTTCAGAATTGTTGCCTACATTTCTAATGAAACAAACATCAGAAGGGATTCCTTTTTAAGCTTTCAAAGGGCCCATCTCATCTAATCTTAAGAACTGTGGTCTTATTCTGGAATGTGTATATAATCACTTCTTTCTTCTGGTTTAAGAGGACTGTTGGTGTAATCTAAATAGAGGGTGATTAGGGTTATTTGTTTTTCTGGATAATGGTGGGGTCGGGGGATACTATTGCTTATGAACATGGAAAAACAAAAAGGACCACAACAATAAAGACATCCTTCCAAAACATACCACTGGTTTAATTTATGCTGCAAAATGTGAGTTGAGCAGTAATGGCATTAGGGTAAACACACAGTAACAAAACTGGAGAGACAACTAGAGAGCTAAGCTAAAGGCGTTAATGGCAATACGAAGAAGTGTTATCTATATCCACACACACACAAAGCATAAATCTATATGCATCTATATTTGCATATATATACACACAAACATAGACAGCTACATATTCTATCAAGGTGGGAATCTTATATTAATATAATCAGTTGACTAGAATGCTTGGTAACAATGGTGCTTTGCCTTTGTCTTTCACAAAAGGGCTGATAACTGACTATTTTAAGAATATTTTTCTGAACTGATCATATATTAAAAAACCCAGCAAGACCAGATAATATGTGCTATAGAAGCTTTTACCAATAGGCATCCAAGAATTCTTAAGTAGCTATGAAAGGAACAGTGAAACAACCATATTGCATCAGACCTGAGGTCTATCTAGTCTAGTATCCTCTCTCTGAGACTGGGCAGTACTAAGTAGTTCAGGAGGAAACAGGGTGAATTCATTTAAATCAAAGTAATTTAAATCACAGAATTAATTGAACTAATTGTTTCTGGTCACTATGTCCTTCAAGATTTTAGATCTACTAGATCTCATCCTCTGACACCTAGTTTCTATTCATAGATAAACAAGCTTTCCTGCTTTTTCAACTCCCAATAGGTTTCTTAACTAGTCATTGAACTGAACTAATTGAATAAATGGAAATGAAGAAACTATTCTCTCCATAGCTGCAGAAGAGGCTACTGCTGTTAAAAACTGTTTTAGTACAGCAATGGGCTCTAGTTCCAGGTGCTTGACCAGTGACTTCCGCTAGTTCAGTTGTTTCACTTTCTTTAAAATTTGGTAGCAAACATGTAATGCTTAATAACATTTTTATAGTTAATTTAAATTATTTTAAATTTAATTATTTTAGATTATAAGTAGCTTATTCCTTAACATAGCTTGTGAATTACAAATTTAATTTTAATTAGGTTTATTTTTTCATAAGCCATTTTACAGAGGAGACTTTCCTGACAACTGGAAATAAACTGTTGTTTAAATACTCTTTACTTGTAGATATTCCTAAAACGCTGACATTTCTGAGGGTTATCTGCATGAGATGTGTGGAATCTCCATCCACGGAGGAAGGAAGAAGGTGTGTCCAGGAATAGTATCACAGCAGCCAATCTGAGTTTGTGAAACAGCAGGGACAGTACTTCAGCCTTTGGGGACAGTACTTCAGGAAAGTATGTCAGAAACACATTTTCAAAGGGTGTATTGGTAAAATGTATGCCCTCTGTACAGACCTAATACCCTGGTGTTTTTTGCATATGAAAGGTACTTTCAAGACAGTGTAGGGAGTCAGTATTCTGTATGATGATGGAGGGATGAACACTGTTTCCATCAGTACTGAATGACTCTTAATTTGTGAAATTTAGTTCTGCGGAGATAAATTAGACTTTTTTTTAGAGTAAAAGTAACACCCAGATTGTCTCAGCCAGTGCCAGCACACAGCTGGCTTTTCACAAATAACTAATAATAATGGATTGCTATTTAAGTCTCCACAATCTTGAAATTCATGGCTGTGAATTATGGAAATGTACTGGTCTCTGTTTCATGTTTAGCAATGTGAAATCCCTTCCACTATGTAAGAACAGTACTTTCTTCTACCTACTACTGGGGAAAGTCATTAAAAGGGAATGCTGCTGGATTTCAAACACAAAAGTTACAATGTGAGCCACACAGTACCCTGTGGTTTCTGATACTTCATGGAAATACCAGTAAACAGGCAATCAATCTGCTTATAGTTAAATATAATTGGCTTTCCACAAAAACCCATTTCTATGTGGCTTTTTTTGTAAAATACACCCACAGCTAATCAAGCAATATTACAATCTGAGTGTCCTTATCTCAGTTCTGTATTATAGTGGCTGTGAATAGGTTGCATGTATAATTAACCATTTACTTTCTTAGGCAGCTGAATTATAAATCAGACTATTTTCATCATCATGTTTTTAGGATAAGAATAATTGTCATATCAGACTGTTTTCTCAGAGGATCACCTACTGCTCCAGACTCCCTTTCAGTAGTGGGTAAAGTAGTTCACAATTTGGGGGCAATCTTGCCAATTTTGGAGTTTGTGGTCCTCGGTCTCAGTCTTATTTTGTGATGTAGCATTGCATCATCTCCTGTTGATGGGACCTAGTAAAAGGAAGTGACTGGAAAAATAGAAGAAATGCATCTGAAAGGATTTCATGTCCTCAGGGAGACTTCTAGCATAGCCAAGTTAGCAATAGCATGTGAGTATGTGGCACTTGGAGTTGAGTGGAGTACATCCCAGGTGCTCATCACCAACATTCTTACAAACACTGTTATTTAGAATTGACCAGAATGGACGCTCTTTATTGATCTAAAAAAATGAATGAATGAAAAATGAAAAAAGAGATTCTCTTCTGAAAGATTGATTCCATTTTTCTGCTGTTTAAAAGATACACTTTGCATATATTTTGATATTTTATTTGTTTTGTATTATTTAAATCTTTCCTCCAGAGAAGAGGGGGAGCTAGCCACTGCAGTTTGCTTTTCCTTCTCCCCCTGTAGCGGAAGGGGAGGTAGTGATAGGACAAATCTTCCTTTATAGGAGAGAAGATAGAGAAATCCTGCCTGGGACACTTTTTTCTCTTCCTGTGTTAGGTGGTGCTGGTGGTGTTTATTCCATGGTATAAACAAAAACATCACAGGAAGAAAACTTCTGTATATAATACAGGAAACACAAAAAGTGCCTCCTGCCAAACTCATTTGTAATACAGCTGTGGTTATAACAAAATAAAATAATGCCTAAACTCCAGAAGGAGAGAAAATACTCATGTAGAAGTATGTCTATTGACAACAGGAAGAAATCAGTGAAGAGAGGGCATTTACTAGCATTTACGTACAGTCACATTCATAGGTCTTAGTTAAGCCGAGTGTGCAGCCGGTCTATTATTAGTGCTGGTAAGAGATTTACTGAACTTTAATCCCCAAACAGCATTAGATTCTAGGAGCAAAAAGAGTTTGAATTCAACTAATAGTGAAATATTTAATCCTCAGAATCAAAGTTGTAGTACTTTTGCTTTCTTCTTCCTTTCATCCAGTTAACAAGCACATTTGGACTTTGACATATTAACAGTATTACATTATCATTTATACTTTGCAGGTCTGTATTTGTTCTGATATTATGTGGAAAGACTCCAGTTTTTGTTAGGTTGGTTTAGTTTTGGTTTGGTCCAAGTTCAAAGGAACATTCCTAATGTGGGTTATGGCAGTATTACCCATCCACTCATATCACTCTAAATCTGAACACAAAAATAATATTACTTGGCCATGAAAATAATCAAAATGGAGGCAGATTGCAATTAATAGTAATTTGCCAGAGTATGTGATTAGAATTAATTTTCACTTGTGACTGATAGTCTTGTGATTATGCGGACATTATCTGGCATTTTAGGGTCAAAATTTAGGTTTGTACCATGTGATTCTGATCCATCACATGTTGTTGTTGTTGTGTCATAAATAACTTTTGCTACCAAAGAAGGCTATCTCTGAACTTTCTCCCTCACATTGACACGCCGTGTCAGAGTTGTATCACTGCCTGCTTGCTTTTACAGGTTTTGTTGTTGTTATTTTGGCTATTTCTGAGCCAGCATTATAGAATTTAAAGCTGATTCCAGATTCATATGATGAGCATCCCGAAATCTGGATGTATTCAGATACAGGTCCTGATGTAAAAGTGGGATCTAACTGTAAAATTCAGATCTCAATTTAAATTCCAAGTCCCTCTCCCTGACCCGTCCCATAGCCCCCAACCTTCAAAATGTAAATATGTTCCAAGGTTTTGACTCTAGCTACTTTTAAATGTTTTATTTTCATTCTCAGGAAAATATATATTAATAGAGGAAGAGCTTTCTGAAAGGATGTCTTTCTTTTCCTTTCTTTGCATCCTTGTGTCCTTGCTGGAATGCCCTAAAAACAGTGTTAGCTACATTTGTGAACAAGAATAATTATTAATAATACTTTGCCCTTGTATAGTGCCTTTGAACCAATAATCTCAAGGTCTTTTACAAATTAGGCAAGTAGTGCACGATCATTTCCATTTTAAAAATGGAGAAACTGAGGCTCAGAGGTTAAGTGACTTGCTGAAGTTCTCTCAGTGAGTCAAATACAAGGATGAGAGCAGAATCTGTAACTCCTCATTTCTAGTCCCATGCACTAACCACCAGAACATACTATATCTCATTTTTAGTGAACTTTATCTGCAAAATAACCTAACTCCACCCTGTTGTGACACAGAAGGCTATGTACATACTACATAGGTGAAATTTACCCTACTGCAGCAGGGCAGCATCTACAAGGCCCATGTACTTCTTAAATCCTTCTTAAGCCCTTTTGCTGGCCTCTGCATGGAGCTTTGTAGCTCCAAGGAACTATTCATGAACGTAAAGTTACTCACATATATGAGTATTAGCAAGATCAGAGCCTTTGGATAGAAAAACTGATGTTTTGCTAGATGTGGTAAGATTCTGCATGATGTTCCTTGAATAGGTATTTAAGGGATACCCCTGTGGTAGGTATATATTTGTATGTATGTTTGGAGGTTATGTTGTCCTAACTCAGAGGCTAAAACAGCCGGGAGATGCAAGCAAGTTGCACTGCACATATGTTTTTCTCAGATTTTTCAGGAAGCATTTGACAGCCAGGAAAGTTTTCTGATTGACTTGAAAAAGTGTTAAACAGCAGGTAGCGAAGGTAAATCTATTATTTTTTTCAAAGTTGGATACAAGGTGAGTAATAAGAATGTAAACAAGAAATCTGGCATGCCTTTTACTTATTTATATGGAGTAGGTGAAGATGGCATGAATGATAGCATTAAAACCAATTTGTAAATCTTTTCTGTGATAAGCTAGGGAAGTGAGCATCAGTGAAACAACAATAGAATAAAGAACAGGAAAGGTATAGATCATCTACCCATTGTACCTTGATCATTGCATCCCAAATAAGGCCTAATATAACTGCAGACTGTTGTAAAAGATAAGGGTTTGTAGAAAAATGTGCAGTCCTTTAAATCACTTCAAAGATACAGTGAAAAGTTAATATGGTTGGATTGTAGAATGAATACAGAGTAAATAAATGGATTTTCTTCGACTGAGATTCAGATATGAAGATTTGGCAACCACATAGTCTATTTCGGACATTGGAAGCAGCATTCCAGAAATAGAGAAAGTTTCACAGACGTAGTGGTTGGGGGAGGAGGGTATTGGAAAAAAAAATTGTGTTGGCTGCAAGAAATAGTACTTTGTGAACACCACAAACTAAACGTTATTCAACATCATTACTGAGCATTTATATAATGCTTTGTATTTTCACTGTTCCAATATTAAATAAATAATCATCACAATATGCTTGTGGGGTTGACAATGTAAATAACAGAGCTGGCTGGAAAAATTGGAATAATTCAAAATTTTGATTAAAAACTATTTTTTTGTTCTGGCAATTGTTTGGTTGTTTTCTAACAAGCTGTGTGGCTACTTGGATTTTTTTTTTTTTGAGAAATCCTTAAGCAGTTTTATTATCTATTAATAATAATAATTAATAATAGTCATTTTGGGGCATCTCTATTCAAGAAGTACCATCTTCCTCATTTTTCACATGGGAGACCTGAGACATAGAAATGCTGTGACAGAATGCATAAGTGGGAGAGCTAGGTCTGGTTTGTGTTCAGTTTGATCCATCTGAATAAGAAATAGACAACAAGCTAATGCTGACATCTGGATGATTTGCCATACTGTACAATGAAAAGCACTTGGCCAAATGGCATGTTTCTTTTTGAACGATAATCTTCTTAATCTTCCAGAGAGTAAATAATACCTTAGTGATTACACATGTGCATTTACAGTCTGTTTTAAAGTGTATTTGTACAAAATGGAAACATTAGTTATAGCAGCAGATTGGAGGTCAAGACTCCTGGGTTCTATTCCCAACTTTGTGACTGATTCCTTCTGGAACCTTAGGAAAGTCTGCTCAAAAAGCAATCTTATAAAAAGTGGAAATTTGGAGGGATTACTAGGAAGGAATATAATAATATTGCTAGAGCATGCAGGGGTGTAATCAGGAAGGCCAAGGCACAACTGGAGTTGCAACTACCAAGGGATGTGAAGGGTAACAAGAAGGGTTTCTACAGGTATGTTAGCAACAAGAAGGTGGTCAGGGAACGTGTGGGACCCTTACTGAATGGGGAAGGCAACATAGTGACAGATGATGTGGAAAAAGCTGAAGTACTCGATGCTTTTTTTGCCTCGGTCTTCAGAGACAAGGTCAGCTCCCAGACTGCTGCACTGGGCAACGCAGTATGGGGAGGAGGTGACCAGCCATCAGTGGTGAAAGAACAGGTTAAGGACTATTTATGCACAAGTCCATGGGTCCAGATCTAATGCATCCAGTGGTGTTGAGGGAATTGGCTGATGTGATTGCAGAGCCATTATCTTTGAAAGTTCATGATGATCGGCGGAGGTCCTGGATGATTGGGAAAAGGCAAATATAGTGCCCATATTTAAAAAAGGGAAGAAAGAGAACCCAGGGAACTACAGACCGGTCACCCTCACTTAAGTCCCCGGCAAAATCATAGAGAAGGTCCTCACGGAATCCATTTTGAAGCACTTAGAGGAGAGGAAGGTGATCAGGAACAGTCAGCATGGATTCACCAAGGGAAAGTCATGCTTGACCAACCTGATTGCCTTCTGTGATGAGATAACTGGCTCTGTGGATATGGGGAAAGTGGTGGATGTGATATATCTTGACTTTAGCAAAGCTTTAGATGCGGTCTCCCACAGTATTCTTGCTAGCAAGTTAAAGAAGTATGGCTTGGATGAATGGACCGTAAGGTGGATAGAAAACTGGCTAGATAGTCAGGCTTAACAGCTAGTAATCAACAGCTCGATGTCTAGTTGGCAGCCAGTATTAAGCGGAGTGCCCCAGGGATCGTACCTGGGGCCGGTTTTGTTCAACATCTTTATTAATGATCTGGATGATGGGATGAATTGCACCCTCAGCATGTTCGCAGGTGACACTAAACTGGGGGGAGAGGTTGATATGCTGGAGGGTAGGGATAGTGTCCAGAGTGACCTAGACAAATTGGAGGACTGGGCCAAAAGAAATCTGATGAGGTTCAACAAGGACAAGTGCAGAGTCCTGAACTTAGGAAGGAAGAATCCCATGCACCGCTACAGGCTGGGGACTGATTGGCTAAGCAGCAATTCTGCAGATAAGGACCCGGGGATTACAGTGGATGAGAAGCTGCATATGAGTCAGCAGTGTGCCCTCATTGCCAAGAAGGCCAACAACATATTGGGCTGTATTAGTAGGAGCATTGCCTGCAGATTGAGGGAAGTGATTAGTCCCTTCTATTCGGCACTGGTGAAGTCACATCTGGAGTATTTTGTCCAGTTTTGGTCCCCCCACTACAGAAGGAATGTGGACAAATTGGAGATAGTCCAGCGGAAGGCAACGAAAATGATTAGGGGGCTGGGGCACATGACTTACGAGGAGAGGCTGAGGGAACTGAGGTTATTTAGTCTGCAGAAGAGAAGAGTGAGGGGGGATTTGATAGTAGCCTTCAATTACCTGAAGGAGGGGTTCCAAAGAGGATGGAGTTAGGCTGTTCTCAAGGGTGGCAGATGACAGAACAAGAAGCAATGGTCTCAAGTTGCAGTGGGGGAGGTCTAGGTTGGATATTAGGAAACACTATTTTACTAGGAGAGTGGTGAAGCACTGGAATGGGTTACCTAGGGAGGTGGTGGAATCTCCATCTTTTGAGGTTTTTAAGGCCTGGCTTGACAAAGCACTGGCTGAGATGAATTAGTTGGTGTTGGTCCTGCTCTGAGCAGGGGATTGGACTAGATGACCTCCTGAGGTCTCTTCCAACCCTAATAGTCTATGATTCTATGATTCAGTTTATCCATCTATATAAAAGGTAAACTAGGGAAGTGAGCAACAATAGAATAAAGTATAGAAAGGATATAGCTCATTGTGATGAGATATATACCTCACCCTTGCTTTTAAAGTGTTAAAGTGGCCTTGGAGACAAATTAAGCTATTTGGCTGCACCTGGAGGGTGGGACAGGCTTAATTAAAGAGGAAGCCCTTTTCGGTAAGGAGCTGGGTGGTAACTATAAAGAACGGAAGTGCAGCTTAGAAGGGGACGGCAGGAAGAAATTCTGTATTAACTCTTTGGGACAGAAGACACCGAATATAGTGTGTCTTAATCAAGTTTCCAAAATAAATAATAAAATTACATACAATTATTGCGTACTTCTATTAATAAACTGTAATTTCCTTCTTAATTAACACTTTAGGAAAGAAGACATAATCTAAAGCAGCAGGAGTCAAACTGTGTTTTCAGTCTTAAAATAATGCTGAAGTAGGACATAGTAAATTACTATTTACAAATGAATAACTGAACAAAGAAATACACAAATTGCAATAGCTATTGAATGGCTATAAGAGTCCTTACAAAATATCTCAGGCTATGCTAGTGTTTTTCTGTTGTGCAATGGTAGTCCAGGTGGACAGTTAGGAAAACAAATGACTTCTTTGTCAAGAGCTTAAACCACACTTTTTCCGCAGGTCCACATCATGTCTTTGTTACTTGGTGCAGCAACACCCACTGCTACCATTAAAAACATAAATCTATTTTGGAGCTGAGTTACTTGTATTATATCCAGTAGGCATGTTTATAATCAACTTTGCTATGATAGCTGGGCAGAAAAATCTTCTTTGTGACTGAATTGAGCTGCATTTGTAAATGCTTACATTTGTTCATTTTAAAGTGAACAGGATATTTTTATGGTGAGTCATTTTCAAATGAATATTCTTACAAACTGATGTAGATTTCAGATAAAATTGAGTAGGGAAATACTGTACCTTACCTCTGCCAGGCATGATTACTAAATGGATAGCCAGTAGAATATGGACCTCCACTTATAGGACATATCAACGTTTCCTTTTAAAATCCCAGATGTAGCTTTTGAAGTACAAGTTCCATTTCTCCTGGAACAAGAGAGAGATCCTGAGAGCATGAGTGCACATGCCATATTTTGTTGCATTTAGCTGATGAATTTGGGGCAGTTATTGGATTTGTGTAATTCCTCCATGTACTACTTAATCTCAATCTTTGATCTTTTAGGGCGGCCTATTCAAACTGTCCACTTATATAGTGTCTGTAAATAAAGGGACCAATCTACTCCATTAAGTCAATGGCATAACTCTCATTAACCTCAGTGCTGATGGATCTAGCTCATATAAGCCCCAATTCTTCAATATGAGCCAGAATGGGTGAACCCTTCTACCTATGTAGAGCCTGATTAACTTCAATGTATAAGTATATGCTTAATATTAGGCATGTGCTTAAGCTCTTTGCTATGTCAGGTACATGCTGTAGGCATGATTTTCTGTTTATTACACCAGGGTTAACTTGAAGTAATTGCACTGACATTGGCAGAATTCACACGAGAGTATGTGAAAGGAGAATCAGAGCCAAAGTACATAGGAGCTGAGCACATGCTTAAGTGTTTCTCCATATCAGGCAAGAGAACTTGCGGTGAGGCAGCTGCCCTGCACAGGCAGAAGAAGGGTTAAAGCAGCCTTGGGGAGGCTGTGCAGAACCCAGCCAATTAGAAGAGGGCTTATTGAGCCAGCCAATAGGGAGAAGGCTTAGTGGAGCAGCCAATCAGGGCCAGGCTGGCCCATATAAGAAGGGCTGCTGAGCAGAACAGAGGCAGTCTCTCCCTGGAGGCCAAGGGAGGAAGACTGGCTTCCCTGTAGGAGGGTTGAGAAGGACATCCCCAAAAACAGACAGGGCCGGCGCTATAACTAGGCGACCCTAGGTGGTCGCCTAGGGCGCCAGGATTTGGGGGGTGGCAGGTGGCTGCCTCCCGGCTCCACGCTCAGCTCCCACGCTGAGTAGCATCAGGGGACCAAGAGGGAGCTCCAGTCTGATTGCTGCCAGACTGAGGCCTGGTACAAGAGTGGAGAAGATGCTAGGGCTGTGGGGAATTGGCCCAGGGAAACAGATGGCGGACTAGGAGGAGGGGCAGGCAGTATGTGGCCACCAGATATAGAGTCCCTGGGCTGGAACCCAGAATAGCAGGTGGGCCCAGGTCCCCTCCCCATTTGCCTCCTCACTTGCCACTGAGGGGAGTGCATGGACTGCAGTTTGCCACTGAGGTGAGTGGCTAGACCAGAGACTGCAGTTTGCCACTGAGACAAGTGACTGGACTGAGGACTGTCAGATCCCCCAGAAGTGGGGAGAGAACCGAGTGGGGCACAGCCGGAGGGCTGTGTCCAGAAGAGGATGCTATGGTCTAGGGAGCGATGTGGAGGCGAGAGTGATGACAGGCAAGACACCACTAGACGAGTGCGCTCTGGTGAAATGAGAGCTAATTTCCAGGAAGGCTAGCAAGAGGCACCGTGGTGGTGAGTCCCACCCCGTTACAGAGCTCAGTACCTTGCAGGATCGCAATCTCTAAGTACCTTGATGAATTGGGGCCTTACACAGCAAGACCTGATGCTCATGCATGAAAAGTCACTGCAGTTTTCATTAGATTCAGTGGAAGTTGCAGGGTCTCATCAGCTCTTAGGATCAGGATCCTGAACCTCTGAACCTGCATATGAGCACACCCATTGAAGATGGGGCAAGTGAGGGTTTGCAAGGTCAGCCCTAAGACTCTGGATGTCCTTCATTCATAAATTGCAATGTAAAATCTTTTGGAATTCTGCATACCTCCAGGACTACAGTAGTCTCAGAATCTTGTCCCTCTCCTGCCCCACACCCAGTATAAAATGAACCAAACAACCCAGTGTCTTAAACAAATAAGAAATAAACAGTGGAGTTTGTCAGACCTGTCTGGACACATTGGACTGTAATACTGCTTTTTAATGTTTATGACTTACAATTATTCTGAGGGCTCCGGGACAGTATAGCACAACTGGCAGTTTTCGTTAATTAGTTTTAAGCAAGGCCCAAAAGGCCACCTGTTAAGAATATATGATGACACTCAACTTTATCTACTGGTTATGCTTAGTAGAGTAAATCTCAGAAGAAGAGTTGGGAAATGCCAATCAGGCAATTGCGGAAGTGAAAAAATGGTTCATACATCACTAAGATGTAGGAACAGTAATTTCACACTCCAGAGAATAGAAAAAATATATTATAAGTATGGGCCCAAATTTTCAAATGTTTGAGCCCCTAAATTTGTAAGTACACTCCTTGCTATATGTATACATGTCACCTTAACTCAGCTGCTTGTTATAGTGCTTTATTCAACTTGCTTCACTTTTCAGTGTTGTGGCAAAGATTAGTAATGAGAGCACCTGTTTATTATGAAGTAAATCAAGACCAGTTATTTACTTCACTTGCCACTGAACAGGCAATTTGTTAATAATTAGTCAGGTAGGTGTCTAAATGTGATCAGATCTGACTGAGAGGTGAAAGGAGCATTTCATTAATGTCCCCTAAGCCATCCAGTCATTAAAAATCCTCTTTTATCATATATTTAGTCTTTTTTTCTAAAATAATTTAATTGGAATTATTCATGGTTTGCTTAAATCTGCAGATAATTTAGTCTTCTTCCATCTGTAATGAAAATGCCTTTCCTAACACACATCTCTTCCTCAATAGTCCATAATGTAAACTTTAATTGAACCTAATCTCTTGACTAATTAGGTACTGACTTTAGTCCTTTCTGCAATTGTGTCTTTTCATGATCCGCTACACTTCTCTATCCTCCTCACAGCCTTTCATATTTCCCTGCTTAGAAGGTCACTGCCTCTGGAGATTAGACACAAAATAAACATTTATTATAGCTGGGATGTTTAAAGGGGCCTAAAGAAGTTAGGCTCCTGATTCCCATTGACTTTCAGTGGGAATTGGGCACCTAATTCATTTAGGCCCTTTGAAAGCCCCAGCTGAAATCCCACTGTATATATGCATAGATATAAAATATTATAGCCAGGAAAAGCTGTGAGAATAATGACGGGACAACAATGCTATTTAAAAAACCATCATAAAAGTGACAGAAATTGTGTCCCGCACAAACTTATATGACAACTGCACAGTTCATTTAAAAAAGAAAATCCAGAATATGAGAGGTGAAATCCTGGCTCCATTGCAGTCAACGTGAGTGTTGCCATTGATTTCAATGGGGCAATGATTTCATCCCCTATACTGGATAAGCATTTTTTTGCACTGTAGAGTGAGAAGTCTCCATTCTCATTTCACCAAGATTATTGTGCTAGGATGCCAAGCTCCCTTGGAGGAATATAGTGATGCATCTTCAGCATTTCATAGTTTGCTGGTGTGCTGGCATTGTTAGTACGGAACCCCGTCCCAGGAAAGTGAGAGGTAAGAAAACTGATTTCTAGGCTAAATAGCACTAATGCTTTTTGAATAGTATGAGCCAGGCACTTAACAACAAAGTTTCCTCCTATAATTTGTTTTAAAAAATTACCCTTTTCAATTATAAGAGAAGCTGCCCTGGCTCTTGAAGAGTCATTGTGAAAAAAGCAAAGAATTTCTAGGGGTGAGGCAAACACCTTGAACATTGTGTGAACTATTTGAGAAGTAAGAGTCGCATCAAATGTTTTAAAGTGCAAATCTTAGATGGTTGCTATGTTGCCAAGTGACTCCAGTAGGAGGACATGTTAATAATGTGTCATGTACTGCTCTAGTAATTCACATCTAAGCATGCAATCCCATTTTAGTTTTGCAAGCAGAAGAAACACAATTATCTTGGAAAGTATGATATTAGAAACTTTCAGAACCCCTTAGGCACTTATTCCCTTTTAAAAACTCATTAGACATCATACCCATTATGTGAATTAGATCCATACTTCACGAAGATAGCAATGCAAAGTAAGAAAGGACACAAACTCTCAGCTTCTCTAAAACTTAATGAGATGACAGATAAAATAACCATAACATTCTTGGGAATCATTTTGCTTTATTAGGGAATAAAAACAAACAGAAAGCTGCAACTCTAGTTCTTATATCGCCTACAAAGGCTCCCAAGAACTTTCAACAGCTCAGTGTTTGATGGATGGAAGTAATTTTTCCATCTGTCCAAGTCTGTTTTAGCATTTTTGGACAGGGGCTGTGAAGCAGTTCTTCCCCCTGTGCCCCCCAGACAAGTCCTGTCTATTGTGATCACTGCTATGCCGGGGGCCAGCCTCGGGGATTTGTGGAAGTGCTAAGTATTCGAGTCTTTGGGGAATCTCAATGCCATCACTGGTTTCCTGCTTCAGGATATGTGTAGCCTAGCTGTTTATGTCAGAAACTCAGCATATTTGATCTGGGAGCCTGAGGACCACTACCGGGAGCATTTTGGTGAATTTTAACGTGTACCTATATGTAGCACTCAAGCTGAAGAGCGATGGAGAGAGAGAGCAGGCTGTAGACTGACACTGTGCCTGACTGGAATTGAGGGTTCTGCAGGAAACAAGCTGCAACTTGGTATCACCTGTTCTCTCTGGCTACCAAGGCTAAGTTATGTCACCCAAAGGGCTTGAGGGGGATGCCAAGGTCTCTGTTATTTTTAAAGCCACATCTCTAAGTTCTATGTACCTCTTGGATAAAATAAATCATACTTTTGTGACACTGCATCCCATATTCTTCATAGCTATATTATTATGATAGGATTATGGCATAATTATGATGCATTTTGTACAATATAAGTCATGTGAGGTGTCATTGAAAAAGTTATGGTTTGCATCATAATTATGCCATAATCCTATCATAATAGTATAACTACAAATAATATGGGGTGCAGTGTCACAACTTTGTGTTGAAGAAACTGCTCCTGTGTCACTGCATAGTATTACTGTCCACAGATTCCCGAAGGAGAATTCTTGCAGGGTCAAGCACAGATGGATCTGCTGAATTAGTCATGGTTGGTACTAGGGAGCTGTAACCTAGGCCCTGGTCTGACAGTGGGGCTATTGTAGAATTCCACCCCATGAAAGGTAAAGGCCTGTGGCTTGACACCTGTAGGGTGCCCTTGATGAGATCCCATAAAGGGACAGTGGTGCAGCTAGATGGTAACTGTGACACTTCTATTCCCCATCTGTAAAATAGGGATAGCAGCACTTCCCTACCGCTCAGAGATGGTGTTATGAGGATACATACATTGTCTCAGATACTACAGTAATGGGGACCATATAAGTACCTCAGATAGAATCTGATTATACTACTTGTGGCTTATACCCTACTAGCTGTGTACTCTCACCCCCGGTGTCTTCCTTTGTATCCTTGTTTCCTATCAGATAGGGTATGTCTACACTGCCATTGAACACCGCTGGCTGGTCCATATCAGCTGACTTGGGTTCCTGGGGCTCAGGCTACAGGGCTGTTTAATTGTGGTATCCTGGGTCTGGGCTCGGACTGGAGCCCAGGCTCTGGGACTGCATGAAGGCCAGGCTCCAGCTCAAGTCCAAACCTCTACACCACAATTAAACACCCACATGGCCCAAGTCCCACAAGCCCAAATCAGCTGCCATGGGCCAGCTGCAGGTGTTAAATTGCAGTGTCGACATACTGAAAGAGCATGCCTCCACTATGGCTCTAGCTTTTTCTTCTGGAGAGTAGCATGGGTGTGTTTGTGTGGAGGGGGTTGTCTGGGAAACCATGGATAAAAACATGACTGAAATTAGGTACCATACCAAATGACAGTGCCCCATCTATATTAATGGGGTCTGTATACATACATTAAACAGCTAAATCTTTGCCATGCATTGTATTTTAGAAGAGTAGTGACTATTATAGCATCCAGTGTCAGATTTTGTAAAACTAAGAAGTCTTCCCAGGGGGGAAAATAGTGATCAAATGTGGGATCTGAAAGAACTCTCTCACTCATCTTACTACCTTTCTCACTTATGCAAGTAGCCACTCAATAATGTTAACAAAATCCAATTCTCTGTCTGGTGTTTTAGGTGCCACCATAACATAAACAATTTAAAAAGGTTATTTTCTAGTGGCCGACAGAAATGAACCTAATTTGGGATGTGTAAGAGGGACAAAAATTTTAACTGAGAGGAGCTTATGCAGATGTTACTGCTTTTGCCTGAAGGAAGAATCACTTTACTAGTCCAGCTAACAAATCATGTCGATGGAACCACGACTGTCCTCCTCAGAGGTACGGTAGAGCTGTTGTAATAATGCCACACACTCACTTTCACCACCTATAGGAGAAGTGGTTCTGCCTATTTTTCTAAGTATTTTTTGTGTCCTTCTCTCCATCACTGTAGTATCTGAGCATCTGCCATTATTGAATTATAGAAATAACAATGTGTCTCTTCCTTTCCAGCCTAGGAGAATTAGGTTGATTAGTTTTTTGTAAGTGTGTGTGTGTGTGTGTGTGTGTGTGTGTGTGTAACTTTTTGAGGGAAAGCTGAGGCCTTTGTAGTCTCCTAAGTTGTATGCTATTTTCTCACAGTGTACAAGGCAGTGGCAGGTGCTTCACTGCTAGTGCTGCTATTAGCACTAGATAGGGTTGTTGTTGTTGTTGTTGTTGTTTTACTGTTATACCATATAGATACCTTTTTATAGTGGACAGAGAGACAGCTCCTTTTTCTCTTCCCCCTTTCCTACCTATTCCTTCTGCCAGAAACACACTTCACTTCCCTGGCTGATGCTGTGCGGACAGAGCAATCATGGGGAAATTTTCCATTGAAAAGGATCTCAGAAAATGGAAACTTTTGGGGGCAGGGTCTGTCTTTTCACTTTGTATAGTGCCTAGCACAATGAGGGCTTCATCCCTGATTGGGCTGCCTAGACACTATCCAAATATAATTATGAAAAAAGTGTAGACTTGGCTTGATGTGAATAATTGGACACGGGTGATCAGGGCCGGCTTTAGGAAGTGTGGGGCCTGATTCGATCAGTTTCGACGGGGCCCCGCTGCCAAAGTGCCGCAAAAGACAGTGGCAGCGATTGAGCTTTCGCCAAAGTGCCGCCAAAGACGGATGTTGGGGGGCCCTCTTAGGCGCGGGGCCCAATTCGGGGGAATTGGCCTAAAGCCGGCCCTGTGGGTGATGCCTTGTTTCTGAGAAGACAGGAATAAGGAATTAAATGGGTCAATAGCCTGGGAATAGAATGTCTGTACTAGCTAAAAATAAGGGGGAACACCCAGGGAACCATTTACGATGGACAAAATAACAATGGATAAGATAAGCCCGGAACATAAAATGAGATAAAGAGTAAGACATGCATGGACAGTGCATGCTGTACAGGGATTGTTTCCTACAAAGTGACCAAGCCAGTCCTGAAATGTGCGCTTCAGTGTGTAGTAAATGCAATGCATAGTGTACATTTATAAAAAGGAACAGGTTTGCTGTGTGACTTTGAATGTGTGGTACACCCTATACTCACCCCCTACGCTTGAATCTCATAAACTCAGAGTAGCTTTCCTTTATGTCAAATAATGGAACCTGAGTGGTGAGATTGGACTTGAAATGAGTTCTTGGGAAACTAAGTGGAAGAGGTCTTGGGGCAACCCCAACAACAAGGAAATAAATTTGAGGCCAGACAGATTCTTATGAAAGTACTGACAGAAATCTCACAAATGGCGCCACAAACTCAGAGATTCATCTTTGGACTTGAATGTGGTAAGATTCATCACAGTTAAAGACTGGGTCTATGAAGATCTCTGATCAATATAGAATATTTGTATCATTGTGCAATAGTATTTATACTCACAATGGCTTGCTAGGAAGCTTTAAATATAATACAATATATAATCCTATTCAAATTGTAATTCATGCCTCTTTTGTGGTTTTAAAATAAAATTCTTAAACTGTAAAACTGTGCTGCTTTAACTCGGTTAAAGAATACACAGCTGAGCATTAATATAGTTTACACTTTGTAAATATAAATCATATTTTATTTGCAAACTATTCTTAAAATTCTTGTATTAATGAGCAGCTCTTTAGGTATCTTTAAATATCTCCCTGGTATTGTAGTGAATCTTCCTGCAACAGATGGTGTTTGTTGAGACAAGAAGAGCAAAGTTTTTACAGCACCTCTGAGAATGGGTAAAAACATATTGCCCTATGATATCCATCTTCCCCCCAACCCCCACACATATACATGCTTTGATTGACAATTGATTGTAGGTACCAATATTATGGTTAAATGGCTGCAGAGGTTTGTTTATAAAAAAAAGTTATTCCACAATCTTTTGGGGCTTGATTCTCATTTGCACAAAGGCACTGCCACAGTGGTGCCTTAGTGCAGTGGTTCTCAACCAGGGGTACATGTACCCCTGGGGCTACATGTACCCCTGGGGCTACACAGAGGTCTTCCGGGGGGGGGGGGTACATCAACTCATCTAGATATTTTCCTAATTTTACAACAGGCTACATAAAAAGCAGTAGCGAAGTGAGTACAAACTGAAATTTCATACAATGACTTGTTTATACTGCTGTAAATGTTATACACTGAAATGTAAGTAAAATATTTATATTCCAATAGATTTATTTAATAATTATATGGTAAAAATGAGAAAGTAAGCAATTTTTCAGTAAGTGTGTGCTGTGACACTTTGGTATTTTAGTCTGATTTTGTAAGCAAGTAAGTTTTAAATTAGGTGAAACTTGGGGTGGGGGTGGGGGAGGGTACACAAGACTAATCAGACTCCTGAAAGAGGTACAGAGGTCTGGAGAGGCTGAGAACCACTGCCTTAGTGTAGCTGAGAAGAAAGAAACCTTGAAGTTTATCCATTGCAAGAGACTTCACAGGTAAGCAGTTCTGACACAAGTAGTCCCTTTGAAATCAATGGGGCTACTTTTATAAGTGAAGATCTCAGGATTGTGAACCCAAAAGGACAACAAAACCCTGGGCCAGATTTTCTGGTAACTCTGTCAGCTTTTCACTGCTCCTGTAACACAAAGCAGCAATAAACCCAATTTAGTGGGCCTATTAAGCTGTTTTTTCTGCTGTGTTATATCACTAGCCTGGCGCAAAGCAGCCAGTGCATACCAACAAATCTGGCCCAGTAATTTTGTGTGTTCAATTTTTTAATAATTTTTTAAAAATGCAAGCGCATTAATCAATGGACTAGCAATTGGAACTAAGAATTGATGTACTAGTAAGAGCACTTGGTTAAGAGCATGAGAAATCTAATGCACAATTGCTTTAAAAATGTGGGAACAACATGTAAAATCTGCAATCTGTTTATCTGTGCAGTATTTGTATGGCAAACAAGCATTGTTCCCCCCTGTAAATAAAAGACTATTAAAGGGAATTAAAAATGTGCATTTATAATAGTCTGGAGCTCTTAATAGAGAAAACTAATTTTCTTCTTTGTACAGTGGCATCTTAAAAAATATAAAGCTAAAATACATGTCTAATCCTGTTCCATATTGCTTTTAAATATGTCAGCTGGCACTATGCTGAATTGGTTAAATTCACAGATATCTTCAGTAATTCTATTTTAAGGTCACTGGAAGACCATTGAAATGTAGAGTGAAAGTAATTAGTGCTGTTTTTGCTCTTCCTAATTGCTGTGATCATAGAATTCTTTATAAATAGTGCTTAATCAACACTGTCTCATCACTTGAAACTAACAATCTGAATTGTGTCAGTGAATGTGCGAATCCATTTCATCACCATTTCTAGCAAGTACAGGTAGGTGTTTGTGTTTATCAAAAATACACTGCAGTGTGAAGTGCATGTGAATTAATCTCACATCTATTTTTGTTATATTCTGTAATTTAAATTAATTATACAGCCTTTTATATGTACTTTTCAGTTAAAAATAGCGTTAATGTTTTCCTCAGTTTCAGCACAGGTTCTGTTTGCTGTTTAGGTACTTAGTTACCACAGTGATTAACGTGGTATAAGAACCTAGCTACAGAGAGAGCTGTCACATGTCTTATTTGTTGAGAAGCAGTATTCTATATCTCTAGTACAGAGCATTTCTATATAAACTAGTCATTGTTCCCCAGGGAGGCCAGAGAATGTGTTTGTTCAGCTCATCCTCTCAGCAGCTTCCATTAGCATGGCTCCTATGGGGCTCCTGTTAAAATTTAAGTCTGCTCCAGCCTGGTGGAAAATCCCAAGGGAGAGTTGGAAGTAGCAACACCAACTGCCCTCCCTTGGGGTATATCTCCTGCCAGCACAAACAGCCAGGTTGGTGCAGGGAGGCATAAACCACACATCCCTGCACCAGCTTCAAACAACCTATCACCGTGATGGTCCGTCTCAAGGCTTAGAAATCAATTCTGCATCCAGTGATCTGATTTAATCTAAATTAATCATGAATCCGGTGCAGCATAACTAGTGTATTTATGTCATATAAGGGACTCCAGGCCAAAAACTCTCTTTGACATCAATGAAAGGCCGAGGATGAGTACCACAATGTAACCTGATACCAGTAACTCATTGAAACTTTGCTGTTTCCATCATACAAGGTAACAACAATTTAAAGAAACAGCATTTGTTTTGAAGTAGGCTGTGATGGGTTGACAAACCCTGCACCAATCAGGCAAAGGTTAAGGAACTGCTTTGGGCTCAAACAGCCCTACCTCACCAAACCTGCAAAGCATGTCAGGCTTGGAAGAAGGGCTTAAAAGACTGGAAGTCCCAGCTCAGCAGCAGCTGGGTGCAGGGGTGCTGGAACAATTTTTATAGTGGGGGTGCTGAAAGCCATTGAACCAAACTGTGAACCCTGTATTAATGGAAACCACTTCAATCTAGGGGGTGCTGCAGCACCTCTCGCACTCCTAGTTCCAGCACCTATGGCTGGGTGGAGAACAGACCTTCAGTCCTCAGCACGTAGAGGAGAGCATGGCTGAGAACAGGGATCATTGCTATATGTCTAAGCCCACTGAGGGGAAGGTAAGCTGGACTCAGAATACTAGTTCCTTTGCAACTGTTACTGTTGACTTGCCTGAGGGCATTACATGTCTGTTTTCTTCCCCCGCCCTCTTTTTTGAGATCTTTGGTAACACAGGAAGGCATGGACTCTGGGGGCTGAATCTCCTGCACCTGTATTGCCAACTGCCTGGTCACTGAGGACTGGAGGATGCGTGAGTACAGGGCCATGTCAAACCCCTAAAGAGTGCTGTATAAGACAAAGACTGTGACATAGGCTTATGCTGACAGTGATCCCAGGAACTCAAATTATCAGCGAGTGATTTAGTATTTCCTCTAATAGATGGATAATGATTCATTTAATCTCAAGCTAATACTATAAAAGTGTCAAAATATACCTCAAATAATCAGATAGGTATTTGTATATGAAGTTGAATAGAAGAAGCATCTTGCACCTTCTCCGATGTCTGAGCTTCTTGACATGTTATTTTTATGTGCCTTTGTGCTTCTTGGATTCAAAGAGGGCTAGCAGAAAAGTGTTTACATAGTATGGTTGCTCCTTTTCGACCTGCACAGCAAGCAAAAGTTATTGGAAATGTACCAGTTGGAAGTAGAAATTGACGGGAGCCTGGTATTTTCTTTGATGAAGTCTTATTCATTTTCAAGGACTGTACAAAGTTTTGTGGCTCTGAATGGAGAAGGAACCAAGAAAAAAGGAGCAGTTTCTTAGTTTATAGTACCTAAGCCTCTTTAGCTAGCACCAGACCCAAAAGCTCTCTCTAGCTCTTTCCAAAAGCAGCAAAGAGTCCTGTGGCACCTTATAGACTAACAGACGTATTGGAGCATAAGCTTTTGTGGGTGAATACCCACTTCTTCAGATGCATGTAGTGGAAATTTGCAGAGGCAGGTATAAATATGCAAGCAAGAATCAGGCTAAGAGGGCCTCATCCTCCCTGATTGAACCAACCTCGTTATCCCTAGCCTGATTCTTGCTTGCATATTTATACCTGCCTCTGCAAATTTCCACTACATGCATCTGAAGAAGTGGGTATTCACCCACGAAAGCTTATGCTCCAATACGTCTGTTAGTTTATAAGGTGCCACAGGACTCCTTGCTGCTTTTACAGATCCAGACTAACACGGCTACCCCTCTGATACTTAGTTCTTTCCAGTGTCTCACTATGCTTTCTGCTTGGCTTTCTCTCTGCCCTTGTCAGTTCTCAGTTTCAATTTGCGTGTGTCTGAGGGCATCCAGGCACTCTCTGTCTCTCATATACCCACACTCACCCACCAATATTCAGCCAAAAGCTCCTGGGTGGATTCACGCACACCTTTTGTCTTAGGTGGGGGCTTATGCATACAGTTATATTAACTGAAGGGCAAATTTGTACCTATTAATCTCAATGGGTTTTAACTCAATCCCTAACAAGGTCTCACCCAGCTCATAACAATATTGATTGAAACCAGAAAAGACCAAAAATCCCACAATAATAATTTTTCATGCAAGATTTCCCAACCACAGAGGTTAGGAAAAACATTAACATTTTGGATTCTTATCTGAATCAAGTCTCCAAACTTTAGGAGATTGTTTAATCACTATCTGCAAGTCATGTATATTATTATTTATTCATACAGAGCTTAGGTGTACATGGCAGTTTTCAGACAACTAGAAAACATGCTCTTTCTCCTGAAGATCTTGTAGTTCAGAGGAAATAAGTTATGACATGACAACAGAGGGAGTTGGAATTGGAGGGAGAGTAAACAGGAGACGGAGTATATGGCTGTGATTCATATTAAATATTTTATGCTTGTATTGTACCAACTTTAGCTTTCTTGTGGCATTTGTGGTCAGCCCCCATTAGGGCGAGTTGCACTAGTCTGACATGGAAGAGAGAAAACTATGGATCAAGGTGACTGTCTTCATCTAAGAGGAAAAAGCACACTTTCCTGGATAGTTGACAACAGAGGGCATTCCTTAGCACTATAACAATCAGCATGTCCATATATAGTGAGGACCCAGCATGGTGTCAATGCTTTTTTTCACAATGATAATCTGTGGTCAGATGCTCAAAACCTCTCAAGAGGTTAGAGTAGACCAGGTGGTAAAATGCCAATATTGTTCATGAACATTTTTTATTTCTTTTTTCTTAATTTCCTGTGAAAAATAATAAGTTTTTCAATTAAAATTGATATTTTTTGCAGGGAGGGGTGTAGCCTGATCTATAGATTATGAATAAAAATTCCCAGTTTATCACTTTCAGGGCTGACATGTTCTTGTCCCAAGAT
Organism: Macrochelys suwanniensis; assembly: GCA_033296515.1. Lineage (NCBI taxonomy): Eukaryota > Metazoa > Chordata > Testudines > Chelydridae > Macrochelys > Macrochelys suwanniensis. Next base: position 50,087,853 of record CM065780.1, read on the forward strand.
CAGGCCCAGTATTATTAAAAATTATTATATTGTTGGGAACCCCCATGTGCACTGGTGCAACACTCCCTATAGGAACTTTTTTATATTTACGAATACATTATTTATTAATACATTTAGCAAAGTCAGACACTCGAACTCAGTAAGGTAGATAGAGATAATACCGAAAGTACATTTCAACATCCATACTCACACCATCCCTTGCAGAACATCCTGAAATGTTAGACATTATCTTCCTCATCATCATTACCTTCCTCATCTTCACCAGTAGCCATCATTCTGGCCCCTCCCAAAATGTAGAAGGGCTGCATCTCTCCCTTCTACTGCCCTGGGGTGCCACTTTTATAATATGTTGCGCTGCCATTACCATGTCTAATGTATATTCAATAAGGTTTTTTCCCTTCTTCCTTATTTGTATTTCCTCCCCTTACCAATGTTAAGGTGTCCTCCTTCTATAGGTTAGTGTATTTATGATTTCACACCATTATCATATATGTTAATTCGCTGCCATGGCACTCTTGCGATTGGATGTTCTATCCAAAACCTTCCAGAAGCTGGTGTCAGTTCATATTCTGTGGTTGGCTGATATCATTATGGACAAAATTCCCCTCAACACTCTACTTCCAGTTCCCCAAAACTTATGAGTTACCTAAGTTTATCTATTAAAATTCATAGATCTCAAGCCTCATATTAACTGCTGAAGCCAATGTCTTACAGGATACAAGCCTGTAGGTTCCTTGCATTACTTCTGAATATAATAAAGCAGAATATAATACAAATCAGTTAATATAATAGAGGTAAGCTGGCCCACTGGGCTACAGGGGAGGTTAACAGAGGTTTTAAAAAAAACAACCCTAAAAAACAGCTGGGGGGGGGGGGGGGGAAATAAGTTTTTAAAAAATGGAAAAAAAATACCAAAAATTCGTATTTATTTCAATGGAAACTGAAAATGTTTCAAAAAAATCCATTGGAAAAACAGAAATTTTCAACCAAAGTGAAAATTTTCCATTGAAACTTTTGTTTTGGTCAACCCCTCCCTGCACCAGGTGATGCTCCTCCCAGGTAAGGGCCCTAACCATTGGGCTAGAGTCAGTCTTCTCTCTCTCTGGTCTTCTCTCTCTCTGATCCAATGAATATTTAAATATTTTATACAAAGATGGAGACTGAGTGACTGACTCTATAGCCCAGTGATTAGGGCACTTACCTAGAAGAAGCATCACCTGTATTCTTGTTCCAATGAATATTTAAATATTTTATACAAAGTGGAACAGTTTCAAAAGGGTGACTGCGTGACACACACCCTAGAGTACCCTATGGCCTGGTAGTTAGGGCACTTAGGTGAGAGAGGGGCTACTGGGATTCAAGTCCCTCTTCTGGAGCAAGGATTCAAACTGGGGTCTCCCCCAAGCCAGGTGACTGCTTTAACCACTGAGCTATAGGATATAAGTGTGGCACTACCACCTGTTGTGTAGTTTGATGAACGCCAGTGGTGCCGAAGTCTCCTTGTGAATTTAACCTGAAAAATCAAAATGGTTCATTTCTACATTTCTGAATTTTCTTTTCCTTTTTGCCCGAAACAGTTCACCCAAATCAACACAAATTCAAGATGTGTTTTGGTCGACCCATATCCGCATTTTTTGGCAAAGAAGTTTCAGCAGAAAAATGTCATCCAGCTCTAATAGTCAATTGCTCTTCATCCACCTGCTCTTCCTCTCCAGGCATGAGGCTATGCTGGTGATAGTGGGGAGGATGCTTTGGAAAAAAAGGATCTGTACAATTCAGTGACATTCATATAGCAGCACAAGGTAAAAGTATTGAGCCTGTAGGATTCCATTTGATAGGGTGACAAGGTGGGTGATAAATGGGGAATGAGGAACAGGTACACATCAGATCTCTTTGGGATATGTCTGACAAGAATAGTGGATCCAGCTAAGTGCCGCCCCATTTACTCCTGCAAGATCTCATATGCATATCACTATCACTGCTTTGAAGAGAGAGTGTTTTCTACCTAAAGCCAGATATAAATTATTCATTAGCACCAGCAAGCCTCTTTCTGAGCCTTGTTCTTGTCTGAAACCTGATAAATGCTGTGGATTTTGGGTGCAACCATCTTCCCGATATCTTTGCCAAGAAAAGGGAGGATGGGAACAGAGTAGTAATTGGTGAAGTTAAATTAAGTTTAAATATAGACTCTTTCCAGGTTGGCCAGACTACTGCATTTTTCAGCATGCTTTCTTCAGAGGAAGCTTTGGTGATCTCTGTTATCACAGTAGCCAGATGTTTTTCAATGGACTTTACTAGTCACAAAGGGCAATGGCAGTTTCTGAGGATGTAGGGCAGACAATCTATAAAGCCTCAGACGTCTGTTTGGGTGATTGATCCAAATTCCACCAGACAAATGGGGGGGGGGGTGTCATTCTTGGTTCTGGTGCATTTACTTGTCTTTCTGATTTTGCTCAATTTTTGTTGGAGAAGTAGGATGATCTCTCTTAGCAATGGATAAGGCTCAGATCTGTCCGTCTTTCTGTGGGCCTTCCAGACTGATTATTTGGATTAGTATAAGGGGCAATTCTGTTGGCTTTGATTTGGAAGGCAGAACTGTGTTGGAAAATAAAGTTCTTTTCAAGATTCTTTATGGGAGCACCATATGGGAGCAACATATGTTTGTGTATGGCCTCGAGCTATTAATAGACTGTGGCTGAGTGGGTTTTGTGCTATAGGCACTCCAGTCTTCTGCCTCCTTGTTTCATTTTCTCTAGTTAGTTGGAGAACTTTGACCTGTGAGAATGGTGGGAAGTCAAGAGTCATCTGAGGGCTAGTTCAATAGTGGCTTTGCTAAGCAGTTGTAGTGTTCCACTGAAAAAGCATCCCTTCAATTTAGAACCACAAATGAGCATACTGTTCTATTTATAACTGCTGTCTGAACTTCACTTGGTTGTGAACTTGCTGGTTTAGTTGTACACACAGCATACCCTGTCATGAAATTTAGCTCATGAAATGCAAATAGTGACTCTCGTTTACATGGAATAATCCTTTACTGTATTTGCAACATGTAGGTATTCACATCATATGCATATGACAAACACAGTACAGGTTTTAGTCATTAACAGCTGTAGTTCCAAAGTGCTGTGTGCTTGTGTATGTGTGAGGTGCGTGGGAGGTAATGGAATAGCACTGTATCTCGCACTGATGTTGATAGCTATGCCACAGTCTGACACTTTGTCTATCTATCTGTTAAAATTAAATATTGCCAAAAGGATCTCTTCTATTTTCAGATTTATTTTTGTTTTTATTTTGTTTTATGTATAAGTTAATTAGAATTAGCCTGGAATTTTAAGATGTGTTCAAGGCACTGGAGCATTTGTGGTTATATACAGAGCTGTTAAAAATAACTCATCATGTGATGGCACCCACGGAATGTCAGCTGTTTTCTAATTTCAAAATTCTTTGTTAAATATGAGAAGCCAGGGAAAAGGCCAAAGACAGCCTGTGGAGTCCTAAAACATGACCTATGGCTGCCTTCTAGTATGCTATATTATGAATATGGGCATATGGCCCATGAAGACTAATGATTCAACTGGCCAGAGCCCATCTGCTGTTCCTTTCTAATTACTCTGAATACCTTGGGGTTTTTATTTTTCATTCTTGGTGAATGCAGCCAACAATCCATTTCAATTCTATCAAGGAAGAGCTGAGTAAAACACATAAGGAGGTTTTGAGCATTTATTTGTTATTTTGAAATGAAAACTGGGTGGAGCCCTTGGGTTCCTGGGAAATTGGAACTGTGGTTGTCATTGTTGCAAAAATTGTCCACCTGCTATCAACTCCTCTCCACTACTAGCTACCGCTAAATGAATGCAGCGTGGTTGGACTCTGGAATATCTATGAAATAAAAAGTTGAAAAAGTCAAAATAAACCTTGAGCACTACTAGAGTAATAAAAGTTTTGTATTAAATATAAAGCAGTCTCAGTAGCTTAATGCAGTGTATTAAAAGAATAAGTAGAAAATCATTTCTCTCTGTTACCTGTTGAAGCTGTAAAGTGATGTGCTATTTTTAAAACTAAATGAAGTGTGGAATACTCAGGGCCTATGAAAAGCTGAAGGATCTACAAAGATTAAATAAGACACATTTCCAAGGGTAGAGCATGCTGAGTTTAGAACATCCAGAGATGCAGTGGATATCTCTAACAAAATTTTATGCTCCCAAATTTGATGCCAAAAGTATTCTTTTTACATGAGGACAATTTTCTCACATAAAATGGATCTGATTATACTTCAGAAAATATTGTAAAGCATACATCAGAAATGAAAATACAAAAGAAAATGATGAAATGAAATCTTGTTAAAATCACCTGGATCACCTGGATCGATCGGACTTCAGCTGTCATTAAGACTGCGCCGATCACAACACGTCTGCCATTCTTCTCGCACTCTTGCCTTTCTTCTCCACGTTTGTCCGAAACATTTAATGATGTCATCTTCCCATCTTCTTGGAGGCCGACCGGGGGGTCTTTTCTGTTCTCGCGGGTACCACTCAGCAATGATTGCGGTCCACCTGTTATCCGTGAGCCGTGCTGTGTGGCCCGCCCATCGCATCTTGTTATGTCTGCTTTCCACGACAATATCTTTCACACCGCTGCGTTCTCTGATGATTTCATCTGGTATACGATCCAGAAGGGAAGCGACAAAGAGTTCTGTGGCACCTTATAGACTAACAGACGTATTGGAGCATAAGCTTTCGTGGGTGAATACCCACTTCTTCAGATACATGTTGTGGAAATGTCCAGGGGCAGGTATAAGTAAGCAGGGAAGAGCCAGGCTAGAGATAACGAGGTTAGTTCAATCAGGGAGGATGAGGCCTTCTTTTAGCAGTTGAGGTGTGAACACCAAGGGAGGAAAAACTGCTTTTGTAGTTTGCTAGCCGTTCATAGTCTTTGTTTAATCCTGAGCTGATGGTGTCAAATTTACAAATGAACTGAAGCTCGGCAGTTTCTCTTTGAAGTCTGGTCCTGAAGTTTTTTTGCTGCAGGATGGCTACCTTCAAATCTGCTATTGTGTGTCCAGGGAGATTGAAGTGTTCTACAGGTTTTTGTATATTCCCATTCCTAATATCTGATTTGTGTCCATTTATCCTTTTGCGTAAGGACTGTCCAGTTTGGCCGATGTACATAGCAGAGGGGCATTGCTGGCACATTGCTGATCCAGAAGGGAGATTCCAAACATAGCTTGTTCCATTGCCCTTTCAGCTACCAACAGCCGTTGCTCTTCTCTCTTCGTCAGTGCCCACGTTTCACTGCCATACAGCATGGCTGGCAGCACTGCTGAATTGAAAATAGTTTTACGTGTGGTCTTGTCAATTTTTCCTTTGAGGACGTCCTTGATGGAATTAAACGCACACCATCCTGCCTGAATCCTTCGCGAGAGTTCTCCGTTCAGGTCTTGGCGCATATTAACTTCTTGGCCCAAATATATGTACTGTTCCACTTCTTCGATGTCTTCTCCTGTTACCGTTATTCGGGCTTTTCGTAAGACGTCTGATCGCATATATTTCGTTTTGCAGCGGTTCATTTTCAGGCCAACCTGACTACTTTTCTTGTCGAGTCTTCGTAGCATGCTCTGCAGTTGGTTGGTGCTTTCGGCAATTAGTACAATGTCGTCTGCAAATCTGAGATGAGATAATCTCTCTCCGTTTATGTTGACGCCACTCCTCCAATTGATCTTGTTCATAACCATTTCGAGGCAGGCGGTGAATAGTTTCGGTGAAATTGTATCTCCTTGCTTTACGCCTTTCTCGACTGGGATGCGGAGGGGAGTTTCAAGGAGAGTAATGTCTGTTGTACATCCAGTATTTGCTTCCTTCAACAAACTAATGTACTGCGTGTTAATGCCCTGCTCTGCGAGCGCCTTTAATATTGCGTTAAACTCAACGCTATCGAAGGCCTTTTCATAGTCGACAAAAGCAATGCACAGTAGGAGTTTGTATTCCCTCGCTCTTTCTAGGAGCTGGCTAAGGGTAAATATATGGTCGATTGTACTGAAATTTCTTCGAAACCCTGCCTGCTCTCTCGGCTGTTGTTCATCCAGACTCTGCGAAAGTCGATTCGTTATCACCTTTGTGAAGAGCTTGTAGATGAGAGAGCAGACATATAGGGCGGTAGTTCTTAAGATTTTCTCGATCACCCTTCTTGTGCAGCAAGATGGTATTCGACTCCTTCCAGCTTGATGGTATTTTTCCTTCTTCAAGATATCGACTGAATCTTAAAGCGAGGGCCTTGCAAAGTTTTTCGCCTCCTGCATAAATCATTTCTGACGTTATTCCATCTTTGCCTGGAGCTTTTCCCTTCTTCATCTGGTGTAGTGCGCTTCGGACTTCGCTGACGATTATTGGGGGGATGCGTTCTTCTGACTCTTCAAGGGTTGGGAGGGGGACGTTGATTCTTGATTTGAACAGTTCTGTATAGAAGTCCTTGCAGACCTCCTCCATCCCTGCTCTGTCGATTACTGTCTCTCCATCCTTGTTCTTCAATGCTGTTACGCTCAATCTATACTGCGTCACTTAATACACTTAATATATTTTATTGGAACACAATCCATCTCTTTCAATATGAATTTATAGGCTGATCTCTCCATACGTAGAGGACCATTAAAATCTTTGAATACACACTGCAATATTTCTTTACCATATAAATTCTTCTATTTAGATTTGTGATATTCCCTGTTGTATCTGTTTTTATAGTACAATGATCACCGTGGTTTTAAAGTAAGCTGTAGTATTTAGGTGGTCTAACTACTGTACCATTCAGGGTAAATGACAAGATTTTAATAGCATCCACTATTAGCTGGAAGAATTTCTATTAATATTAATAGAAATTACATGTGTGCAGTAATATTGGAGAATTCCCCATCATATCAGGCATTTTAATAGCTTGTTTGGCTATTAAATTATTAGTAAATATTCTTCTTGCCCTGAAAAACCTTTTGAGATATCAAAAAACATACCCACCTGAAATCAGGACTAAATGTCAAAATCTCAAAAATGTTCACAAACTGGGAGGGGAGAGGTTTGATTTTGATCTTTTTTTCTTAAACTTTTCCTCATCTAAGTCTACTAAAATTTCAAAACAAAAAGTCATTTCAACTCAAGCCAATTATTTTTAGTTCAAAATGGGACATTCTGACAATTTTGAATGTTTTCCCCAAAATTATTTTCGAGTTTGGAGCTTTGTTGAAGCCAACCCTGTTTTGCTAATCATTTTGTTTTTGATGAATCAGCATTTTCAGCAGGAGGCGGGAGTGGGGGCACTTAAAAATTCTTGACTAGCTCTATTAGTAAAATACAGTTCAAAGTTTACTTAGATTGTAAATTCTTTGGGGATGGTAACATCTTTTTGTTTTGTGTTTGTAAGAACTTAGCACAATTGGGACCTGGTCCTTGACTTGGGCTCCTAGGAGTTACCACAGTACAAATAATAATGATATTAGAAAGGACTTGTACAGGTGTCAGTTCTCCTTCAGATATAACACTAAACAGGTCGTCACTGTCCATCTTTACTGTCTCTATAGGGGAGTAGGTAAAGATTTTATAATATAATATATTTTCAAAAATGGAAAATAAGATAACTTGTGTCCTGACTAACATTCCTGCTCTCAAAGAAACCAAAGTCTCATCCCCCACTGAAACTCCCCCCAAACCATAAAACAACAACAAAAAATAACCTCACCACAGTTGTAATGTGCAAAATTGCATTTTTTTGGGTAAATAATGCCTTCCATTTGTCTTCTCAGTTCACTGCACTGGAGCTGTATGAATATTTGAATGTTTGTTTTCTGCCAATAACTGCTTGAATACAAAAACTGTTTGGTTTGCATATGTTTGCAATACTGTTCATGTTAACAGACAATTTTAAACAAATATTACAGAGTATTCCTGGAAGTGGGATATTGAGTTTGTAAACATGTGACTGTGCACTAGAATCCTGGTTCTGAGAGTTGCAGTCATCCAGTAAGTAAACTGAAATAATACCCATAAAAACTAACCAACCAGCTAACTAGCTTGAATTCTGATGATCATATACTAGCAATGAACTGCTCTTGAGCCATCTACAGACTGAAAATTATTTGAATAATGAATACATTCAAGAAATGTACATACTGTTTATGGACAATTCATGAACATCTGTAGAAGCCAAATCCCTCAAATTATTTGCTAGAAATTATTCAATGAGTTCTATGGGTCATATCCTCTTCTCAACATCAGGTAGTATTTTTTCCAAAATAAATTAACTAACTATGGAAACCAATTTTAGGACACAATTGTAGATGTATTGTTCATTTATTAGATACTTAATACCAAGTAACCTACAAAGAGGAAACAAGGAGGAAAAAAACTAAATTAGCTCTTTAAATGCACCATTTCTCTCCATGAAAAGGGTCTGTTAGCTCTTGTCTTACACATACTTATGCATATGTTTCAGTACAGATGAAACCTACCTTTTCCCAAACCATAAGTGTATCTTTTTCTTGGGAGGAATTACCCTCTACTCCCAGAGATGCCAAATTGTGATCCTGTCACTCCCATTGGGTTTTCACATGAATTGTCTTATTGACTCCAATAGGACAATTCCTGTAAGAAAATACTAATATGAGTAGGAGGGTCATACTCTGGTCCTTTCAGAATACACAAAGGAGCAAGCAAAATTTATATTAATGTTTTTAATTTTCTTAAAATGCATCTGTTTTTGACAAAGCTTTCTCTTTATTTAGAAATACAGAGGATGGTGTCCTCACTTTATGTGGATGAATCACATGGATGTCCAATAGTAGAGATCAGGGATCGACAACCTTTGGCACATGGGCCATTAGGGAAAGCCGCTGGTGAGCTGGGCCGGTTTGTTTACCTGCAGCGTCCGCAGGTTTGGCTGATTGCAGCTTCCACTGGCCCCAGTTTGCCGCCCCAGGCCAATAGGGGCTGTGGAAAGCGGCATGGAATGAGGGATGTGCTGGCCGCCGCTTCCCGCAGCCCCCATTGGCCTGGGACGACGAACCGAGGGCAGTGGGAGCTGTGATCGACCGAACCCGCGGACGCTGAGGTAAACAAACTGTCCCAGCCCGCCAGCAGCTTTCCCAGACGGCCTGCATGCCAAAGGTTGCAGATCCCTGGTATAGGTCCATCTCAAACAGTATTTGAATAGCATATATTTTCAAATTCTGTCCTTTCTCTGTCCCCTTGCTAGTTTTTAAATTTTCTAGTTACTGGAATCCTTGCCATTTGATTCTTTCCTTTTATAACTCTCCCCTGTGAAGTTGACTGTCAAGTGAATTTTTAAGGCATGGGATTGAATAGGGCTGATTTGGCCATCACTTAGGCAAACAGCTCTCTTAAAAATAATTAGCATTCAAAGAAGTCTGTTAATCTCACAAGTCTGTATGCTGCATGGTCCTCTATGTATGGAGAGTAAGATAGATCTAGTATGAAATTCTAGTATATACCTATACACAGCTATATATCTATACATATATACATCTATATCTAGATCTTTATATCTAGATATCTTTATAAGCTATATATCTTTCAATATGAATGTATAGGCTGATCTCTCAATACATCTCTATCTATATAGTTAGTTCTTTTGGAGAGTTCTTGCATTGAAATTTTATTTTCACGCCTTAAGTTTGAAACCAGGCTGTAGTAGCTACACTGACAGCTAACCAGTGTGCAGAGGAGGTCCATATGGGTCCTGGATTAAAACTTTAACAAACAAGCTGCGGGGTTAGTGGAGTACACTTCTCTTGTTCATTGTGTTAATGCAATGACATTGCAATGTCTAGCTTTGTAAATTTGCCCAATGTTGAAACTTGGTATCTGAGACTCTCAAATGCATGAATAGGTCCAAGTGCAACTTTTTTAGATTTTCACAAATAGGAAGAACCTTTCCCCTCCAAAAATAATCCAATTAAAATATAAGTGGCAAGTGCACAACACTTAATAGGTCTGGACAGTACATTACGCAATCAGAAGTTTTTTAAAATAGAAAAGCTGGCTAGGCAGTTGACTGGTTAATATTCTTCTTTGTTTTATTGAAATCACATGCTGCTTTGTGCTGTTAGCAAGAATTGGGTTCCTCTAAGTGAGGTTCAAATTCAGTCTCACTATTACAGGACAGTAGACGCTGTATTACAATCCTGTAAATATTATTATTCCCAAGCATATCTGGAACTATTGATCATATGGAGTCACAGATGCAACACATATACCACTTTTTGGTTTTTCTATCTTATAGAGCTTTCAGTACCAGTATTTAAATAAAAGAACTCTGATCCTCAAACTCATCCCCAAAATACAAATCTCCTTTCTGTTAAAATTTAGAAGCTTCACTATATGGAAGATTGAACAATAATGTGTCCTGGGAACTAGTCTTCAAGCATTTTGAAGTCTGCTGTATCAAAATTTGATCAATACAGTAGGGTGATGATTTTCCTGGACCTTTAACAGAAAAGCCTGTGCCTCAAGGGGCATAGAATGAAAATAGTTGTTACTGGCAAACCCAAATTCCCACCTAGGATGAATGTTACTATTTAGAAGAAGGACATATTGAAATACTTGCTTAATTTCCCCCCCTAAAAATGTAGTTCCAGCACAAATGAATCTCATTTATTCTCAGTTTATGATGTTCTGAGAAATTTTTCAGTTGAAAACTCTTCAGTCTATGAGGTCTCTAGAAGCTGACAATCTGTCATCAAAGTGACATAAGCCTAATAAGTAATCCTGCCTCTCAGCAGGGGTTGCCAATTTTTGCCAGCACATAAGCAGAAACCGTTCTGACAGAAACTCAGTATTGTATCTAGAAAGGGCCTTTTCTTTGTTACTTGGTATAGTCATTGAGTATCCTGTTGTCGTTCCCCAGAGCTCCCAGTATCAGAATGGCAGAGAGGAAAAAACAGGATACACTTCTTGTTCTGTCTTATTATTTATTTATATTTTGGAGTGTCCTCGAGCCTCAGTTATAGACCAGGACCCCGTTGTGCCAGGTGCTGTACAAACATAAGAGAAAAAGTCCCTGTGCCAAAGAGCTTGGAATCTAGGTATAAGTAAGAGACAACAGGTGGATGCAGAGATACAGCTGATAGAGCATTAGGAATTAATGAGACACTATTGGTCAGCATGATAGGCAGTAGTCACAGAACACCAGCTGCCTAACCATTGTCAAGCTTTTGCTTTGCTACCGTAAGTGGACTAATTTGACTAACAGCTGTCTGTATAACAAAAATGTGATTTGCAAATAGATACTCTGATTCAGGAATGCATGTTTGCTTAAGCCCACCTATGCTCAGGAAAGCATTTAAGCACAGGGACCTAAGTCTCATTGTGAGTTCAGTGGGAATTAACAATGTACTTAAGGGTCATTCTGGATTTGGCCCATAAGCAGCAAGTTCTGCTTGCTTTTATTAGCAAGGCCATGTTACTTCTCTTTTGTGAGTATTCAGACAGTGTCAGGTATTCATGAAAATGTTTCATGACTCTTGGAACAAATTATTTTTAGAATGAATTGGGAAATTTATATGCCAAGGGCATTGTTCACCAGTCATTGGTCATTTTTTTTTGGTTAATAAAAGCTTCAGTCATCCAATCAGGGGGCATAAAGAAATCATATTTGATGTGAGTGACCAACCATATGCAGCCAATAATGACGAGTGAATACATCAGCTCATGAATCATTAGAAATGGAGAGAAGAGTTACATTTGTAGCAAATAATTAAGTCGTCTAATAACTATTTTTTAATTTAGAACAATATGAATTAATAGAAAATAAGTTTTCTGAAGAGCAAAGTAAAGAAATCTGGAGATTTGGATATATTTTAAGCCAGGCAGAATTAGGAGCTGAAATGAAGGAGGAGACTCAGGATTAACATGCTTCTAGAGACAGGATTTTGTTTTTCCTCCAGAGACTTCATCCTAGCCTCTTGCTTGTCTACTATATTCAGCTGTGAAGACAGACACACACACTTTACATATCTAACTACTTGATTTAGAGCTACAAGTATCTTATCCACAAATCAGATAGATATCTAAATTCTATTAGTTTCAGCTGCAAATAATTGTGCCCACACAATTCTAGGGTTGGAATTAGAGGCCACTTAAAAAAAAAGTGTTCCTAAAAGGTTTTTTAGCCATTTATTTTGTAAAATTAAATAACACACATGACAACTGATGCATTAAAATCCTGATGGGTGAAGGCAACACTTAGTTTCTACTATAGCAAATATCTGAGTCTGGCTATAAAACCATGAGGCTGGAATTCAGCTCTGCAGAGTCAAGAGCCCATAATACTGAGAAGAACGTTCATTGTGACTCTTGGAAAATTAGACATTACTCTTCAGTGGGGATGGAAGTAGTATATGTTCATTTCCTTACCTAAAAAGTTAACTGTATCATTCCCTTTCTTCTCGCTCATTCCCTTTCTCCCCATTCCTGATAACCATATGTAGATTTTTGCTCATTTTAGGATGACATAACCTTATGTAGTCATAGGGATTTCTGCATATATGCACTTCCCCATATGACCTGGTATCAAATATTGCAGATGAGCTCCCAATGAAGATGTTTAAGTGGAGAATGCAGAGACTGCCACCTTAGATTGCTTTCCCTGTGATTGCAGCAGTCTGGGGGCATATTGGTATTTCTCACATTCTGATGCAGGCTTCTTCAGGAGTCTCCTTATTTTTTCCTCAGTCATCAGTTTTCCCAGCAATGCTGGTTCTTCCTGTTGCTATTCCGATGAGGGGGTGGGAATTCAGTGGATGGATGTGCCTGGAATTTGCTGGAGTAGCTGGGTGGGTGGCTGTGCCTGGGTTGTTGCTGAGGCAGCTAGTTGAGTGGGGAAACGATTATCTCTGCTGTGCCTCATCTGCTGCTTTACCACTCTCACCACTTGCTGCTGCATATAGTGGCTGCAACCCAGGAAGGGGAGAAGGGAGCAGGGGAAGGGATGCAATGAAAGAGTGCTGTTGAATCGGGGGTTTAGGGGATTGTTGGGTGTCTTCCTTTTTAACGGAGGGCATGAGGTCATTGTCCACGAGGTTTGTGTCCCTGGGATATCCTTTGCATTAATCTCAATTTTCAGCCATAAAATCTCTCTAAAATTGGGGGAGTGAAGAGGTTATTTACCTTTCTCTGAATCTCTGTAGAATTCATCTCTGCAACTCTAGTAATTACTTGTCATTCAGATGCATTATTGTGAAGACATATAACTGAATACTTTCTCATACCCACCACAAAGGCATTGCAGCATAAACCATGACTCGACTCATTGCACTGGGAGCTGTTTGACATCTGTGGGAGGAGATATTCTGCTGGATGACCTTCAATGCAGTGACCCATTGTTCTGCCAGAGCGTCTATAAACAGAGGCTTTTGTAGCCCTGACACCAGTTTGTCTCTCCAGCAGATGTATCAGCTATGTATCTATTTTCTATACATTCCAATTGAAGTTAGTATTTGCTGCCTATGATATGGCTTAAAAAGTTAAAAAGGATATTGTTAACTTGAGATCACATTTCTGTCTGAACTTTAACACCTACAGTACTACAGGATTACTATAGGCCAAAGAAGTTAGCAGGGGAAATTCTCTAATTGGACCAGTTGGAGAAAGTTTTGTTTACTTTGTTTACTAATTAGTTTGCTTACTTTGTGCATTTGATAGCACTTTGTGTTTCAGTGGCTAAGATTTTCAAAATAGGAGCCTAACATTTGACTCTTAAGTGCATAATTAGGCTCCTACATAAATGACCTGATTTTCAAAAGTGCAGAGCAACAAACAAACTGAATGGGAGCTGGTGGGTGTTCAACACTTTTGAAAATCGGGTCACTTACTTTTGAGGCTGTGTAAGGTTTAGGAGAATAATTTCAGGCACCCCGTTCTGAAACTCCTGGCTTCTGTTGGTGTTGTCTCAGTCCTGCAAACACTTACGCATAAGTGTAACTTACTTATTTAAACATTTGTAGGATCTGGCCTGTAGACAGTTTCTCCCTTGATAAAAAGATCCTTTATAAATATCAACAGTGGAGTGTGAAAATCCCTTCCAAAAATATTTTTAAAGATTTCTTTTTTAATGAAAAATGTCAAGTCACATCATTTAGAGAGAGCTCTGCCAAACTGGATTTTTTCCAAAAGAATTAGTTCATTTAAAAAAAACTTAAGTTGACAGAATACCTTCAAAATACAGTGACCGTGTCATCTTTTATTCTATTGGCTTATTCTGGTACAGTGCGAAAGCTAAAAATTCTGTGTTGCCAAAGAGCACTTGAGATGAAATGTTTGTAGGATGTATTTAAGCGGTCTCCATGTTCAAATAGTGAGGGTCTGGATTTTTCACACATCCCTTGTTCTCTCCCATCCTGCCCATGACCCTTCCATATGCTTCTGAGAGGAGAGCCAACTAGAGACTGCTCTGTGACATGCTAGGCTTATAGGTTCCCCTTAGCTCATCCAGAACTGCAGCACCTTGTTATATTTTGGGTCCTTTGTATCCATGCAAGGAGACAGCAGGATTTCCCTCAGAGAAGATATATTTGCAACAGTAGGGAAGACCACAAACAACATCTTACTATCTCTGACAATGTGCACTTATGTAAGAAGTCTAAAACAAACCCCAAATAATCATGTACATTTTATCACGCTTAAATAAATTGCATTTCTCAGAATGAAAGCCCTGTTTTTTTCAATAAAGCTGTTTATCAAAATAAGAAAGCAACGATAATCTGCACTTTCCATCTGCCAATAAGTTTTTTATAAGGATTTAATTCTTATGGAAACAAAATAGATGAATGGAAATACAAAATGGTCTGTTTATATTTGTATAGTGCCAGCAGGTTGGAAGACGCTTCACAGAGAGGTCTGAGGACAAGTGCCCTGCCACAAAGAGCTTACACTCTGAACAGATAGACAATGTATACATAAACAAAGAGTCAATGTGTTGTAATGAAAAGTGATGCAATTAAATGGCCAACTTTAGCATGTGATTTTACAGTTCCACACATTTTGGTTTTTTGTGCTTTTTGAGTTCTTTGGATTTTTGGTCATCCCAACTAGTTAGTGGTTCTCTGCAGGGAGGACCAGTGTCTGAGACAATTGGAGGAGGTACGCTTGAAGGAGGTGAGGGTAGATGCACTATCAACTGGGTCAGAGCCAGGGACAAGGGAGGAGAGAGATAGAAGAAGATGACAATGGAGGTTTCACTTTTTCTAATCTTGTTTTCTTTATGTGACATACTTTAATCAAGCATCTAGGACATAAGCCCCCTACCCTGAAATATATTCCATGCAGTTGTGTCTTTGCACCCATATGGAGCCCCATTGACTTCAGATGGGCTCTGTGCAGAGGCAGAGGTCTGTCTGTCTGGACCAATTTGCAGGATCTTGGCCTATGGTTCTGATTCAGCCATGTACTTAAACACACACCTAACTTTAAGCATATGGGTAGTCAGTCATTTGAAGTCAATGAGACTAATCACATACTTTAAATTTGTTATATGTTTAATTACTTTTCTGAATCAGGACCTAGGTCAACAATTGCCAAGAAACATCTAATTGAGTCACCATTAAAATGTCATCATTTGAAAACAATTACCACACATTTACTATTTTTGCTGACACAGACTAACACGGCCACTACTCTGAAACCTATAACTATCCTGTGTCTAAAAACAGTCTCATCACAGATAAGACTATGTGGCAACTGATGTCGAATTCAGGCTGGTTCATGGCAGGCATAGTTTAAATGAAGGAGAGATATCGGTTTCAAACACTAAGTAATTATTTAAAAAATCATGTATTTTATATCAAACATTCATTTTCCAAAATGAAGGCTTCTCCTTCAGCTGTTAAAATCTCTCACCATTTGTACCCACAACAAAGAGAGAGAGCGAGAGAGACAACAAAGTGTTACAAAATATAATACATATCTAAACATACCTAAACATTTACAATCAAACAGCTAAATATCCCTTGCTGAGGATTCCATTGGCATGAGGGATTCACCAGCTGGCTCCTGTACCCATCTCTCTTGCAGTCCTTGGTGACAGGGTATGTCCTAAAATCATGAACATGTGTGGCCTGAGTGCCACACCAACATGGCAATTTTTGGCTTCCAATTCCAGGTGGTCCCTAAACTATTCCAGGGCTGGCCCCAGAATCAGGGAGCTGCAACTAGCTCCTTTATAATCTCCACTCTGAGCTTAGTTTGAGATGGCTACAAAATTAAGGTGAATGCACTCTTGGTTATTACGTCACGTGCAATTGCATCATGTCACAAAACTAAACCCTGGCTCAGATGTAATCACTACCTGGAATATTTTATGTAGGTGTGAGCACCTTCTTACTAGATAGATATAGACAAATTGGAGGAAATTCAGAGTGAGTATCACAGTTATCAGGGGTCTGAAGGCAATGACTTATTATGAAAAAAGATTACAAGAACAAAATTTGTCTTGGCTTGGAGATGGAGAGACATAATGACTAGTGCTTGGCAGGCAATGTATTTTTTTTCCATCCTGTGAGAATTTTCAGGATTTTGAAATGATTTCCTGTCCCCAATCTGGGTAAAAATTCAAAATCTTAAATTTTTGCAAACCATTTTTTAAATCTGGTCAGTTGAAGTGTTTTGTGTTGATAACTTCAAAATGCTTTGTTTCAATTTTGACCTTTTATTTTTTCTTACATTTTTATATTTAAAAAAATCTGACCACCTCTAATAATGATACATAGCATGTTGCTATAGCCCCTTTGTGCTACTACAGAAGGCAAAGGGCCTCTAATGCCATCTTGGCCGGTTCCCTGAAGATTCCCCCAGTGTAGACAAGATCCTTAGATGGCATAGAGCCAGTAGTGTGTCTACCCCACCTCTCCTCCTGTCCCCCAAAATGGGTTTTTAGAGAAAAGGGGGGGGATGGGCCGTGATGGCTGTACACTCGCTAAGTGGAATGGCCCCTTAGGGGCCATGGATATCTAGTTACAACTTGAAACAGCTCACAGTGAACTGACTTTTGAGTGTCCCAAGGACCCACTGTGTGTAAAGGGGGTTTGGTGTCACCTTTGCTACCACATCCAATCTTGCACTGAGTTCAGCTTGGCTGAACTAGAGGATGTGTCCCAGGAGCCTACAAATATTTGAAGGATGTAAGCACCAAGGTGGGAGAAGAATTATTTTGGATGGTATGAAGAGAAGTTACTAAAAGTGATAAAACTACAGGGAAAATGTAGGCTGAATGTCAGGAGAAACATCTTGATAGTGAGATACGTTATGCTGCAGAATATTTGCCCTGTCATTTGACATTTAAAACTAGACTGAACAAAAATAGAAAATATTGTAGGGAACAATTCTGCACTAATATGGGATGGATTAGATGATCTAATGTCTCTTCCTTGTATATTTTCCATGGTGTATAAATGTGTAAGGAACTAATATCTTTTGTGCTCCATTTTCTTTGGGGAAAAATGTGATTAAATCCTTTGACTATAGAGCCATTATAGACTGCTAGTTATCAATAGCAGAATTCAGCATTTGATAATTCTGATGACTCTTGAAGACAAACACATACTTAATGCATAAAAATAGCACAATGGCACATTAAAATACCTCTTCTGGAATTTGTTTGTCTCCGCTATGCTGAAATGAAGAACGCAATGAGATTCATATTTAACACTGAGTCATGCAGAAATTAAGTGAGACTAAATGTTGTGTTTGAGTGTCGAAGATCAGGAAATCTACAATATAATGAAGACCTAGTGGAGAAATCAGGAAGGTCAACTAGTTGTAAGTAAGGTGTCATCTTGTCGGATAATAAAAATTAAGCAGGATTAGGTCTCGGAAGTACTTGGATGCATATCGTCCAACAGACAGCTCAAGTCTTGCTGATCCAGTAGTTGTCACTCTGGGTCAGTATGGATGTAATTCATCTGCAAGGTATTAATGGACACTGTGCTAATGGAGGCACTGTCCCTCCAGTGAAACATAAAACTGAGATTCTGAGCCTTGTGGTCGTAAAAACTTCATATTAACAGAAATATACCTATGCATGTATCTTGCTACCTGTCAAGCATAAAATTTAGAGGGACAAGAGAAATTGTGCAAAAAAATGGGCATTCTTCCCTTTTTGATTACATGTTTTTAATTACTACAAATTCTGCGGTTTAGATTTTAAATAATTTACAACTATCATGATATAACAGTAGATTCCTTGTGTGGCAGATACATATTTGAGTCTAAAATGAGGACAGATGGAGGTGTGAGGCAGAAGCTTGCTATAATTTACTTACTGCCTAGAACCTTGACTATACAAGCAAAAATCCCTATCCAGTTCTTTCCTTTCTTTTAGCTGCTGATTTTTTTTAAAAAGTCTTTCAGGAGTGCATGTTTTGAGACTCTGTGATAATTCTAGTCTAAAATCTTTGTCTTCAGGGACAGATTTGTAATGACAGTGCAGTGCATTAAAATTTCTCTCAGTTCATTATCACTAAAAAGCTGTTTTTCAGAGCCATATTTTATCTTTCCTTATGAAGATGTTAATTAATTTTGACTAAAATTCCCAGTTAATTAGCAGGAAGGGCAGTTACATCTGTTGTGCCATTCAGGTTTCTACTCTCACCAGAACACATGTAAATGATGATCCGTTGCTATTTGTTTTTCAAATGAATAATATTCAGGTAACTTTGGAAAACTGAGTGAATGATTGTACATTTTAAATCCCTTAGAGTTGAGTGGATAAAAGAAGCTCTTACCTTAACACTATTATTAATAACATAATAACTGTGATGAAGTATGAATGTCTGTGGAATTTAGCCTTCTTAAATATAGTTAGGACCACATTATTCCTATCTGTCCTGGCTCCTTCCATCAAGGAACCTTACCTAAGCTGGCTAGACAATTCACTCTGTGCTTATCTCAGACAGTGATCTGGTGAATAGGACTATGAACTATAAGTCAGGAGATTTGTTTTCTGTCATCAGCCACTGACACCTTTGCCTGTCGTGCTGGGTAACCTTGGTCAAATCATGTCCTTTGCTTCCCTTTCCCATCCTTTGCCTATTTGGAATCTAAGATCTTCTGGGCAGGTTCTGCCTTTTATATGTTCGTACATAAGAACATAACATAAAAACAGCCACAGTGGGTCAGACCAATGGTCCATCTAGCCCAGTATCCTGTCTTCAGACAGTGGCAAATGCCAGGTGCTTCAGCGAGAATGAACGGAACAGATAATCAAGTGATCCATCACCTGTCACTAATTCCCAGCTTCTGGCAAACAGAGATTAGGGACACTTCAGAACATGACACACAACACAGTGGGGCCCTGTTATCAGCTGGGGAACTTAAGGGTGTTTTCACAATACAAATAATTAAAAATAAATATTTGTGACTGAAATGAAGCTGAGGGTACTATTAGCATGGTTTGGTCTGTATCTGATCCCTGGACAGTTTGTGCTTTCATTATTGTCTTATCATCCTAATAGGATTACTAATATATTATGTAGGTGGTTATAAGACTGCAAGCGATAGAGAGGTTGCTCTGATGGCAAGCTCCTGCTGACCAAGGCAGACATTAACTTTTAGAAGTTTAATTTCAATGAAGTGTGTCACCAGATAACTCCTGTTTTGTTTGTATATTGTGCTCACAGGCACAGGTTACCTCGCTGATACCCCAGATTTTGTTACATTAGAGTAACAAGGGGAATGGGAGATGTTGTTTGACCAGGCAGCCCAGCCTACAGGGGAGAATGAGAGCATGAGGCACTGAATGACAACTGAGGAACTGTAGCAGCATTTCCAAATTGCATAATTAGGTATTTAAATTGTTATCAAAAATAGAAATTTTGACAAATATTTTTCATTTTTGTCAGATTTTCCACAGGGGGAAAAAATTTTCTGATGCCTCTTCTGATGACTCTTTCAGGCAACTTCCAATTTTCCCATGTTAATCATTACCGTAGTCTTAGGATGAAAAGGTTTCACTAATGACTCCAACTTCTCCCTGGCTATTTAGGATCTTCCACCTTAGCCATAATCTCTCTCTTCACCACATGGCAAGAGTGATAAACACATACCTTTCCTCAGACTGCACAAGACATACCAATCAACTTTACTTTCCATCTGACTTGCTCCTTGGAAAGTTCATAAAGTCCAGACTTAATATATAAATAAATCCAATGAGACTGATGTCCAAAAAACTAAAAATCAAAGAAGAGGAAAAAATTAATGTAAATAGCTTATTTTCTAGGTTTTTATGTGGCATGTGTTGTAATTATGAATAATTTTGTATGCCTTGATGATTAAGCAGCAATACATGACTGTTCCAAATCTGCTGATTAAATTTTTCAGCCTACGACTTTGTTTTTTATCAGTTTGAAGGATAATTTTATTGCCCTGTAGTCTGAAAAGTGTTGTTTACAAAATAGTCTACCTAGCTTGAAAACGAGTAGAGGTTTGTTTTATGTTGTTAGACCTTCTCGTCTTTATTTTTATTTCATTAAATTGTGTGACTTTCATAAGTTTTGAGTACATTTATAAAATATGACAAAGGTACACTGATCAAAACAAAAAATTTCTAATGTGATACTTATTTATGTGTAGAACATGTATGTTAGTTCCGATTTAGTAGTAGTATTAATTATAGTTTTTCTCGCCCTCTGAGCTCTGTACAGATGGACTTCTGTGGTATTTAGTCATTGGCCAGAGTAGGGGACAGTGTGGAGCTGCCCTGCCCCATCGGGATCTCAAGAGGGGATAGTGCTTCATGAAGGTATTGTATGTTGAGTATGATGCAATGATGAAGGAACATGTCAGGGCTCCATTGCCCTTTTGCCCCTTTAGGGCCTCTACTATGGATGCTCTGAGAACAGACCAAATGTGTTCAGGGTGAAATTGACAGTGTGTGGAAGGCTGGTGCAAGACTCTAGTACTACTTAAGATGTGCACATAGGGACTGTGTGGGAGGTCTTCCCACTGAATGGCTGCCTAGTAGTGTCTGTGCACTTCTGCACACCTTGGGACGGGTCTCTTTATGGCCCCACATAGGCTGGTGTGGAAACAGTCCAGGGTCAGCCCGTGGGAATGGCCACAAATCTGTGTTTTTGTGGATCCATTGGCCACAGGATACCATCATAACTGCACAAAGGGGCTGTGGCCAGTATTCCTGCCCGTAGATTAGAATAAGAACTGACAGAGGAAAGAACTGTGCTACCACCCTACACCCTGGTCCTGGGCTAGGAATGGATTTTTTCCTTCCCAACTACCCTGCGCAGAGCTGGAGAGGCTGGAATCTGAGTGAATGGAGTGAATTTCACCTCAAAGGGAACTACATGTTAAACACCGTTTAGTCTCTCTTGAATGCATCTCTCAGGAGAAAGGCCTGGCTTCCCGCACTTCACTCTGGGAGGCACCTCACAAGCCCACCACTGTTACTGGACCTCTAGGCTGTAACCCCCTTCTTTTATCGACCATGTTCATCTAACAGGCCCAACTGTCTTTGGCACCTGTAAACCCCTTTCCTTTGGTGACAACAGCTGAATAAAGTGTTGCTGCAGTCTTTTCGTCATTCTTGGCCGCATTCTGCTGGCAATGCTCTCAGTCTTTTCCAGGACTGCCATCCTCTAATGTTTGGTATCCACCTTTTGATCTTAGGTTTAGCCTCGGGAAGAGTAAACTGATCTCAGCTTGCCTGGTTGTGGATATTCCCAAATAGATAGCTTTTCCATTGTTTCCTCCAGGGCTCTTATCTGTGTTGTTGTTTTTAATTTTCCTGATTGGTCCCTTTGACAATCTCTTTCGCTCTAACTCAATAGTAGGTGAGCAAATACACAGAGGCATACATAAAAAATAATACATATATTTCCCAGTTCATCACACCCTCAATAATATTTTTGGCTTTTGCAAAATTTTGGTTGGGGCTTTGGTTTTCGAAACTATAATCAGACAGAGTTCAGATCCATTTCCTATTAGATCTGAATCCTTAGAGCTCTAAATGTGAGAAAGGGTTCAGATCAATAGCTCTGAACTTTTCTTGCCTTTACCAGCAACCCTAGTTACATGTGATATTGATTAAGCTTACTGCATTTGCCAAGCAAGGCTAGAGGCAATGGGGAAAGAAGGCAGCTTTCAGCTGGATGTTTTCCTTTTACTTCATATTTGCCGCCGAAAAAAGAACAGTTTTGTACATTTCTGAAAGGCATTAAAGCAAATATTTTTGCATAACAATAAGAAGTGATGCTGAAAAAAGAATATTAGCTTACTTACTGATTACGATATTTACAAAGCTTTCATTGTGTAACCTTTATTACAGGTAAAGTGCATTTTTAGTTCCTAAGATGGGTAATAAAAATAAAATACAGTCAAAGCCATCTCTGCAGTGGTTGTTTTCCATTAGCAAAAATGCTACAATTCCATTAATTATGAATAGCAATAAAATATATAATTCCAAGAATACATTTAATTTAAAAGGCTCTTCTAGCTAACTGCACCGCATGTTTTGAAAATACAGTTTTCACTCATTGCTGATGAGCAGAATGTTTTTAATGTTGCTGGGCCAGGGGATGGAGGGGGCAGAAAAATCCAGTTCATTTTTACAATTCAGAATGAGATTTGTGGGTGTTTTACTATCTGTTGCAACAGATAACACCCCAATCCTCCCTGATACTGAATCTCTGTGCTCTGGTTATTTCCAGCTACTGGAATGTCTCCCTAGGGACATAGATAGCTAGACTTAAGTTAGAACAGTTATGAAGGTACTCTGTCTTTATCTGGGGGACAAAGTGGCCCCAGAATTGGGGAGCACGAAGTTGGCATAAAGTTATATTTTTCTCATTTCTCCCCATTCAGGTCCTGTGCTGAGTATAGCTAGGCCTGATGTGCAAACAGGACATAGTGAGTAAAGATGCAGTGACAACAATCAATTACAAATAACAATTCATTCTAACATAGTGGAATGATAAGCACTATCACATTCACAAGCAAAAGATAATTCTACACAACAGACAGTATACTATACTGACTGTGTTTGCTATTGCTGTTTGGTAGGTGACCTAAATTGGTCCCTGAAGTTTAAGGGAGAGTTCCCTTAGGTAAGAAGAAAGGAGAACGACAAAGAGGAGAGTTGACAAACAGAAATTTATGTATGACTGGGGACAGAGGTGATGAAGCTGTATATTGGTAGGAGATATTTATGTTGTGTTCTGTTATATCATGTAGAAGCTTCTGCTAGAAAAAAAAATTTCAGCCAGGAGGTAATTCTCTGTCTTGGGACATCATCTGCATCTAATGATATAACAAGCCAGGGTCTTGGTCTTCTCTGATTATGTAGTAAAGTTCTTTCAAAGGCTTTATTGGTGCTAAGCCTTATTTTCTAATATCATTTAGGCCTAACAAGCATGGCTTGAAGTGATGGTGAAATTTGGAGCTTGAAAAATACTTTTACAGATGTTATGCTACAGGGCATGAAGAAATTCAAATAACAAAAACAACAAATGTGAAGTTTAGTAAACTTTGATTCCCTTGTATCTGCATTCCTTTGGTATTCAAATACTCTAGTGTTACAATCAAGAATACTTGAAATAAATATTAGGTGAGATTTTCAAAGCACTCAATGTTGGCCTAACTCTGCTCCCCTTGAAGTCAATGAAATTAGGCCAACAGTGAGTGCTTTGGAAAATCCTGCTCAAATATCTGTGACTTTCACAGATAATCCTTTCTAGTGTTCACTAAATCCTATTTGAAAGGTCAATTCCAATCCAAAACAGACACCCCTTTTCTTTCCTGTGGCTTCTGGTGTGATCATGTTGTCCTCAAAAATAAAATAAAAAACTGTACGGCCCCATTAAGTGAATGATGTGATTGAGTCATATACATCTCTGTTTTCTTAGGGTATGTCTACACAACAAAAGCTTCACATGGGGTAGCCTACCCGAGTTAGCTTCAATCCAGTTAGTGTGAGTTACAATAATAGCAGTAAAGACAGTGCAGTGTGGGTTTCAGTGCAGGTAACATAAGTCCACGTTGTACTGGCTTCACTACTGCTGTTGTAATCCGTGCTGGCTGGATTCAAGGTAGCCCAGGTAGGGTAGCCTATGCTCAACTTTTGCTGTGTAGACATACTCTTAGAGTTGTATTAAAGAAGGTTTGGGGTCATTCAAACATTGGCAGTCATCAGAACTATCGTAGCTGAATTTAAATTTGTTGGCTTTGCAGAATGGTAAATCTGCATATTGTCAGCATAAATATATTAAATTTGAGGCAATGCCAACAAAATGAGTTGTGTAAGGGCATTATATAAATATTAAAAAACTATGACCCTAAGGTAGACTCTTGATAGTCCCCTGAAGTAAATATTCTCTTTTAGAAGCAATGGCTGCAAAAAGAGACAAAATAGATACGACAATTAACTCTATATAAGGTAGCCCCACTTTCATCTGGACTGAGCCTCGTTTCAGTAAAAAAGGAATGTCTTTTAATTAACTAAATTGTATGGTAAAATATGTTAACATTGTTTGTCTTTGATCCAACAATCAGCAAATCAGTGGGAGGAGAGAAGCAAGGGACCATATTTAGTGGTGGTTGCACTAATCATAGAAAAGTAAGTCTGGAAGGGCCCTCAAGTGATTATCTAATCCAGTCCCCTGTGCTGAGGCAGGGTTAAGTATTATCTAGACCATCCCTCATAGGTGTTTGTCTTACCTGTATTTAAAAACCTCCAAGAACATGGATTCCACAACCTCCCTAGGTTCCTGTTCCACTGCTTAACTATCCTTACAGTTCATAGAATCATAGAATCTCAGGGTTGGAAGGGACGTCAGGAGGTCATCTAGTCCAACCCCCTGCTCAAAGCAGGACCAACCCCAACTAAATCATCCCAGCCAGGGCTTTGTCAAGCCTGACCTTAAAAAGCTCTAAGGGAGGAGATTCCACCACCTCCCTAGGTAACCCATTCCAGTTCTTCACCACCCTACTAGTGAAAATGTTTTTCCTAATATCCAACCTAAACCTCCCCCTCTGCAACTTGAGACCATTACTCCTTGTTCTGTCATCTTCTACCACTGAGAACAGTCTAGATCCATCCTCTTTGGAACCCCCTTTCAGGTAGTTGAAAGCAGCTATCAAATCCTCCCTCATTCTTCTCTTCTGCAGGCTAAAAAATCCCAGTTCCCTCAACCTCTCCTCATAAGTCATGTGCTCCAGCCCCCTAATTATTTTTGTTGCCCTCCACTGGACTCTTTCCAATTTATCCACATCCTTCTTGTAGTGTGGGGCCCAAAACTGGACACAGTACTCCAAATGAGGCCTCACCAGTGCCGAATAGAGGGGAATGATCACGTCCCTCGATCTGCTGGAAATGCCCCTACTTATACAAATGTTAGAAAAATGTTACTAATATCCATCCTAAATTTCCCTTGCTGCAATCTGAACTGATTATTTTTTGTCCTATCCTTGGTGGACATGAAGAATAATTGATCACTATCCTCTTTATACCACCATTTTACGTATTTGAAGAGTGTTATCATGTCCCCCATCAGCTGTCTCTGTCTTAGGGAGCAGCCTGTGTTTCCTCTCTCTCTCTTTCGGGTTCTTGTGTGTTATAGCTCTGAATTCTAAGAAATAAAATAGTGTTACTTTGGTTGGAAGGTTGCAACATATTTTTTTTCTTGTTTCTCTTGGTGTATTCTGTGGACCTAATAGTGCCTGGAGGGTGTAACTTGCACATTGGTGAAGTTCATTGGCAGAAATTGCTTACAACTCCGTTAATTGAACAGATCTTCCAGGATGGATCCATTGAAGATATTTCCTACTCTTGAATCTCGGACTTTCTGTCCCTTTATTCTCTTCCTCAGCAGTCAATCTTTTTGTTTTCTTCCTTTTGCTGCCACATTCTTTCTTTCTGGAAGACAAGAAGGGTTTAGGAGTAGACTATAGTATACTGCAAAGCATAATCTTTCTCTGGCTGAGGAGTGACCTACTTAAGCAATAGATCTGTGCCTTCTGTAATTTCTGTCAGTCCTATCATCACCTCTGCTGCACATAATGAAGGGGATCACAGGAATGGAATTTCAACTGGACAGCTCTAAGAGAGCACAGGAAGGAGAAAGGTGCCAATGAGTCAACTGACTACTCCCTTCTCCAAACACCATGCAGTATGAGCTCTGCAGGATTTTAGCTGAGGGAAAGAAGAGGTGGGGAATGTCAGGATGGAAAGGGTAAAGCCATGGTACAGCTATTGAAAGCAATAATGTCTCTTGGGGCATCCATGCTATTTGTGGTGGATTTTTCCCTCAGGACCTAACGCTGCTCAGGGTAGCACTCTGCAGCCCCATCAGAGTATCTGTGTCAGCACAGCTCAGGGTGAGCTATGTTGCTGGGGAGAGGGAGTGCTTGAGAGCAGAGCGAAGGGTTTAGTTTTCCATTTAGATGTACCAAAATCAACAAGTTTTCCTGGGGGTCTCTGGGAGAGCTAGAGGCACATGGTCCCTGCTCCTTCCTCCTGGCTACCAACCTCATCCTCTGGAAAGATGATGTGTCAAACTCCATATGATGATTTCCTAGTAAACTTTCCATTAATTTATCAGCACAGGTAAATAGTGAACCATCAATGCAAGGAACCCAAATTTAGGAATGCATTTTCCAATATATGCATATGCACATTTGTTTGTGAAAATGTGGCCCTTAATGAACTTAACTGAAATATAAATGATGAGTCCCTAAGCAACAGATTAATATAATATGTTCAATCAGTTTGTCCCAGTTAACATAAAAATAAAAGAGGCTGATAGAACACAATAGGTGAAATATCTTGAGAAACCTACTAAATTACACAGTTCAGTTACTGAACCATGCAATTCCATGTTGTTTATTTCTCTTTTAGTAGAAGGACAATAAAAACACCTTTATAAGTTCAGTGCCCTGTCGTGTCTAAAATCACAAAATCAAATACACATTTCAATTGACTTACCCTTCTACCAAGCAGCAGTTCTTTTAGTACAGTGGTCCCCAACGTGGTGCCCACGGGCGCCATGGCGCCCGCCGGGACATTTATGTGCGCCCGCCGTCAGGGCCAGCGCCAAGGAAGGAAGAGGAGAGGAGCATCCACCGGAGAAGCGTCGCCACTGAAATGCCGCCGCGCAGCGCTTCCGGCGGAGAAGCTTTTGCCGAAATGCTGCCGAGGAGCGCTTCCGGCGGAGATGCTTTTGCTGAAATGCCGCCGAGGAGTGCTTCCGGCAGAGAAGCTTTCGCCGAAATGCCGCCGAGGTGAGCTTCCGGCAGAGAACCATCGCCACTGAAATGCCGCCGAGAAGTGACGCTGCGTGCCACACTCTGATGAAGGGATGAATGTGCTCTTGGCCAGAGAAAGGTTGGGGACCACTGTTTTAGTACTACTTCAGATAACTGCAAGAGTAAACTCCTTCTTAAGGTTTCCTGAAAACTTAGAGCTAGATATTGCCACACCTTGTCGCACAAAGTAATATCTTATATAAGGGTTCTGTGAGTGATGCTGATAAAATGAGAGGAAAAACTAACACAGACAAGTTAGTGAAGATCATTGTGGATAAGTGTTATGGACATTTCCTTTATACTGTCCTCTCTATGTATTTTGCTGTACAATGCCACACCTTGTCGCACAAAGTAATATCTTACTTATGAGTAGTCACAGTGGAAGTGTTGATAGGGCTATTCAGAGTGTCTATTCATAAAGTAAGATAGTACTTAATCTGAGAGAGGATTTGTGATGTTTCCCAGGATTATTGGGCACCTCACCACCACCACTTCCCCTTACCATGAGTCTGTGCAAGCTGTGGGTCAGCTCCCTAAAACCATCAGCCTCTGACAACACAAACACTACCTTACAGGCCTTCGCAGGCCTTGCTTTCTCTGTAGTGTCCAACCCCTTATCCACTGAACACTCACAGAATTACCAGGCCTGCCGTTCCCAAAGGAACAGTGAACTGCAGTTTATTATTTATACCGTAGAACACAGTTCAGTTAAACCACAACACTTAAGATATATTTATAGTGAAAACACAAGTAAGTTTATTAACGAAGAGATTCAAGAGCTAAGAATAATGGAAACAAATGTTACACATAAAACAAAATCATAACATGCTTTCTCAAGACTACACTTAACTAACAAGTTAACTTTCTGTCTGAAGAAGCTTATGTCACCCAAAGTTCGCTCAGTATTTTCAACTGTGCCTGGTTGAGAGCCCTCTTTCATGAAGCAAAATTGCTGTCCATTTACTTCCTAGATGAAGGATGAGAGGGTGTCTTCTTTGTCCCCTAAATATAGTAGAACACACCTTTGATGTGTAGCTTAAGACAGGGTTGTCCCATTCCCTGCTGTTCGTAACTTTTCTTTCTTTGAAGTATTCACAATGCTTCATTAGCATTTGGTTCAGACTGATGAGGCCTATTGTGAACTGTACAATACTTAATTTGTGCGTAAATAGAAAGATAGGTTTTCTGTCATGCAAGAAATGTTTATCTGTTTTCACCTTTGCTGGTGACTAGTCCCTAGACACAGATCTTAAGATATTTTCAATGTATATAATAACTCATTACACAGCTGTAGATGAGTTTCACAACAATAATGATGACTCGTGTGACACTGGCTTTTATTAGAGACCGCGTATGACATCCTTGGTGAACTAGAATGTAAATAACAGACCGAGGAGCTCCCTATAGCCCCTTTGTACTCCCTCTGTGCCCCATGCCAGTTGTCACTAAGCGGTTACCAAGCTTAATCACAGCTTAATATTGTGATTCTAAATAATATCCTGGGGGTGAAGGGGGAAACTTCAGGCTCTGTTTCACAATCAAGTTTAGTTTTTGTGACAATGAGACTAGTTATCAACTATTGTTTTGTCTGTTGAAAGCATAGTGTGTCAGATCAGAGGCTGTGTTCCCTTCACTGATTAACTATTGCCTTATTTTTCCAAACTTTATCTTGTAAATGTAAAGTGATTTCTTGTGTATGTGAGATAGGTCTGATTTGGTTGGACTAGATGACCTCCTGAGGTCCCTTCCAACCCTGAGATTCTATGATTCTGTGATTTAGAAAGGCATTGCTCTAAAGCCCAAAGAGGCATTCTTCTTGTTTTCAGCTTTATTTTCTGAACTAATTTCCTTGAGATTATTCTTCAGTACAATTTTCGTCTTGCTCTAGGGTTCCTGTGATATGGATTGATAAAGGCTGCAGGTACATGAATGCAGTATTTATCTTTAAAAAAATGCTCTGAAGAGCAAGACAGGAAGTCAAATATCAGTGGTTTTCATTTTCAGAATTACAGCTTTCACCTAGGCTTTCAGGGTATTCTTCATTGCAGTAGGAGATGCATTTCCTCGAGCAGTTGCAAAAAGGGAAGTACAGAGGATGAATTGATTAGAGATTCCAGGTCAAGCTGCTTCTGTATGCCAGTAAGTGGAGCACAGAGAAATTAGCTCATGAAATCTAATGCTAGGCTGCAAAGTTTTGTGTAATGAGAGGGTTCAGAGGTCCTTTCTGAGCACCAGCAGGCAGGAGATACTCTTCCTGATCAACTTTCCAGGAGACTGGGGGGAGGGATAATGATGAGGCAGGACTCAGGACTGTAGACACTGTCAGGGAAGCCAGGAAACTCTATAAAAACGATTCCTTTTGACCTAGGAGTTAAAGGTTTGGGTTGTATCCGAACATAAGGATTTATTTTCTGAAACTTTTGTTTCTGCTGGACCAGTGGCCCACTCTGATGGGTTTTATTTAGTCTTGTTTCCTGTAGGTACTAATTTCTTTTTGGAATTAAGAGTAAATACGTTGCATGCAAGAGTTTGCCACTGTGCAAGCAAGTCACCTGTGATGGTAGGGTTTATTTTTGCATCTCTTAAACTGTGAACACATACTAAAGAGTAGAAGTCTCTGTAAATAAATGGCTTCTCCCATGAACTGACCTGTTGTGTCCCTGACATTCATATCTCTGCCTATGGATATGAACAGAATGTAGGACCTGATTCTCACTGTCTTTAACCTAGTGATATCATTTACACCTATGCCAAGTGTATGTACAATGATGCCTTTCTGAAATGGAAGTATTTCTCACCCACTCTGCACTGTCAGTATGCAAGTGTAAACTGTTATCTACAGTGCAAGGAAATGGACAATCAGGGCTCTAAATTGTATTCTTCAAAGGGAGTAATTTGTTAGTTGAAAGCTGCATGTTAATGAATGAGACGTACTGGATAATTACAATGCTGTGGTATGGTTTGGTCATATTTTTGGACCAGAAACACTTTAGAAACGATCCTTCAACCAAATAACCAGATTTGTTTTTTACACTGGAAAGAGAGTAACTGCAGATATGTAACAAACTCACCAGCAAATTCTGCACAGTTTTTCTGCTGTCATCCTGTTTTCTATTACTCCAATAATGATCACAGTTGGAAGTCTTTGCTAAGGAGAGGATCTATGTTTAGATTAGAAGGGAAATTGCGGGTCAGGAGCAAAATAGATAGAGGGGACAGTATAAAGGAAATGTCCATAACACTTATCCACAATGATCTTCACTAAGTTGACTGTGTTAGTTTTCCCTCTCATTTTATCAGCATCACTCCCAGAACCCACCATGAAAATAGTATTCAAAAGAAGTTAACATACCAAACGGAGAGTCCCTGTTTTAAAATAAATGTTCTGGTTTTGAAAACAGCATGTCTCTGTTATTTAAAGACATTTTCATCCCCTCAGAAGAGCCTCCCTGTTTTTTAGAAATTACCCAGTTATCAAAAGAATTTCAGTCTTTGCCTGACAACCTGTTTGAAATACTACAATGGGGCAGAAAACTCCTGGCTAATTAAAAAAAGTATATTGTAAACTACAGTCCCTGGCTGTCACCACTTTATAGAGAAATTATCTTTCATTTATCTTGCTTATTTAAAAAAATGTCATTAAATCCGTGTCGTGTGTGTGTTTTACCCTAGAAGAATGCTGAAACTAAATAGGGTAAAAATGAGAATAAAGCCAGGTTGCAGCCCATCACCCATCCTCACACTGAATTGGTTTGAATAAACTAAACACAAATCTACACACCATACCAGATTTTGGAATTTTTGGTTGGCATTGCAATGATCCATGATATATAAAACACCTGGGTTTTTAATCAGCTGCATGTATGTGGCCCTGGGAAAAGAACTCAAGCTTCTACCTGGTAAGCGTAAAGGATCTGTTTGCTAGTATGGTCTAACAAAGGGTAAAGCACCAGAGTACGACTTAGTATGAACCTAGTCCTTTCTGTGTGATCTTTGGCAAGTAATTTAATTTCTTTCTACTTCAGTTCACCTTCTACTCTACCTCACAGGGGAGCTGTGAGGATAAACTCATTAATGCTTGTGAGGTGCTGTGATGCTTTGATGAGCTCCATAGGAAATAAAATAAATAAATGCTGGATCAGTGGAAGTATATGAGGCCACTTGACATAGTCCATTCATTAGTGATCAGTTGTACTAACAAAAGCCCAAGCTGTGAAGTTTAGGAGTTTGTTCTCTTCTGGGGTTTAGGCTTGGGTCATTAAATAGATAAGGGCTACCCTTTAAATTGAGAACTTGTTCCAAACTTTTGTCTCAAACCCAAGTCTCTTCAGAATTGGTACTTCTAGATTATTGTACTTCCGGGTACCAAGTTTCTTGTAATTCAACACTGAGTCACCCAACAAATAACATAACTGTCACCACCAGAGGTGAAAGTAACTTAAGGGACTTACCGGTACGCAGGGCAGCTGGGGTCCTGAGCAAGGTATGAGTGGGGGGTCTCAACTGGAAGGGGCCGAGCCTCAGGTGGAAGGGGCGGGGCTGGAGCCAGGGCCTCAGGGCCACTGCCACTACCCTGGGGCTCCAGTGGTGATTTAAAGGGCCCAGGGCTCCTGGTCGCTGGGAGCCCCAGGGCTCTGGCGGCAATTTAGAGGGCCAGGGGCCGCGGGGAAGCTGCCCCCTGCCGGTACAGTCAGCTGTGTACCGGCTCTTACTGGTACGCCATACCAGACTGTACCAGCTTACTTTCACCTCTGGTCACCACTAATAGGAGCACTCCCACTAACATCATAGGACCTGGCTTTATGCTACTTGTTGTTCTCTCTCTTGGGTAAAAATCAGAATAATAATTCTAATAAACCTTGATTAATTTCAGCAGTGACATTACTATTTAACTGTGGCAGGTTTACACACTGTATAGTGTAACTCCAAGGGTCTCAAACTTTAGCTACCTGAGGACCCCCATTTTTATTTAAAAATTTTCGGGACCCCCAAGCCCTCCCCACTCAGCCCCAGACCCTGCCGCCATTCCACCCCTTCCCCCAAGACTCCACCACCACCCCACCTCTTCCCACCATCGCTTCACTCCTGCCCCTCCTCTTCCCTGCCTCTTTCCATCCCCTCCCCTGAGTGCACCCCATCCCCACTCCTCTCACTCCCTCCCAGTGCCTCCTGCACACCACTGAACAGCTGTTCCCTGACATGCAGGAGGTGCTGGGAGGGAGGGGAAGGAGTTGATCAGCAGAGCCAACAGACCCCCCTGGAGTATCCTCATGGACCCCCAGAGGTCTGCGGATCCCAGTTTTGGAAATGCTGCTGTAACTTAATACAGTAATAGGGAGTTATAATAAGGTAGCTTGTGGCAAAGATGTGTCTACACTAGGGCTGTTCAAAAAACTTTCTGTTTAAACCACCTTTCAGTGGAAAATTGGGTTTTTGACTTTTGTTTGCACAAAAAGTACCAGCTTTCTCTGGACCCTTTTTTGGAGGGGTGTATGGGGAAAACCATTTGGATATCCTACCACAGTGCCTCATGAGAGTTATAGTTCAGTTTTGTCATGCCCCGTTCTCTTCTGGGCCAGGCTCCCCGCAGCCAGACTGTATCTCTCATGATTTGCCATAGCTGTGGACTCCCAATAATGCAACTGCTTCCTCTCACCATGAAGAGACTATGCTGTGCCACAGGAGATGGGATGTGACCATGGAGCCTGTTCTAGAGAGGAGAATGTGAACATGAGGCACTAAGGCAGCATTTCGAAATTTAAATATTTTGGTTCTGATTTTTCACTGAAATGTTGAATTTTTCTATGAAAATTTATGAAAATTAATTTTTGTTGTTTTCACTGAATTTTTTATTGGAGGGAAATGGCTATTTTCCAACCAGCTCTACTCTATACTAGTTCTCCACATTAATCAACACTATGGAACAAATCCTGGAGTCCCGATTCAGTTTTCACTTGGTCCTTGCCTGAGTAAAATCCCCATTTGCTCCAAAGGCTGTTATACCTGAATAAAGATTTTGTTAGAGATTTTCAGAGCCATTAGATTGAGATTTAGCCATACAACTGACAGTGAATTATCAGGAATTGTTTGACTAAATTCCCTAGTTGGCTTTGAATATCTCAGTCTTCAGGATTTTGTCCTATATCTGGAAGTTTTCTAATTACTCAAGCAATGAAGTTGTTTACAAGGGAGGAAGGAATATGCTTTTCACAATATGTTTATCACATCAACTTTCTTTTTATCTAGTTGCATAGTATCCCATATAGCGTATTCCACTGAAAAAGTAATATTAGCTGTATTTCTCTGTATATTGGAATCTTCAAGATATAATTATGTTACTTATTCTTGCACCATGTTTTGGTTCAGAAGGCCAGATTCTTTACCTATTCGCTTATTATCTCAACCTGGCTCGCATTCTCATCTCTAAGAGACACTGCACACCCACTCGACCAAATTCTTAGGGGCCTCCAGCTGAAGACAATGGAGTTGCATCGATTTACACTAACTGAGGATCTGGCCCTCTATCTTTTTGGCACCACTATCCCTCATTAAGTAATGCGCTAATTATAGAACGAAACATTTAGGTATTGGGGGCATTCAGCATTCTGAATGATACCATTGCACTCCTGAATATTCATTTAATGATTTTAGACGTCATTAAACTTGCTATCATGGGTCTGTCAGCATTTCTATAACCAACACTGTGACTCCTACTTTGCCATCTCAGCGGTTTCTAATCTGATAATGCTGAACTTTCCCAGACAAGTGCAAGTTTTTTTTCCCAAAGATGATCAAAATCCACTAAGCAAACTTTTATTTATAACAACTAATTTGGCCTCTGTGGCAGTTTCGAACACTATTCTAAAATTAATAAATAAATATATTATATTCACAGCAGCAGATTTAATCCAAAACGTTTTTAATGTTTTGAAATAAATATTTTTATTTGATATCATTCATTCTTAACAAATATCTGCTGAACATGACGAATCGCTACATGATGTGTGGGGTTTTTTTAGTTCACATCAGTGGTATAGTGTCTATCCATATTGCAGGTGTGTGTACTTGATTAATTTGTAATGTGTAAATTACCATTTCTTACAATAGAAATGCCTGATCCTGAAAGGCTCTAAACACTCCGTACTCCAATGATAGTGAATCACATTCAGGGCCTCACAGGATTGAAGAGGAAGAGTGGAGTCTTACTGAAGTCTGTGGGATTTACTATGCAAGTGCAACTCCTAATTGTGGTCATATGTAAATATAGACATCACAAATTGATGAGAAGATACCCCCCACCTCACCCCCTGAAAAAAATGTTAGCCGTTTTACTGCCGACATTGTTACTGTACAAAGCTGAGGTCACATTTTTAGATACAGTCTTCTATGTTGCACAAGCAAAAATGTGCGTATGCTTTTTGTGTATGTAACACCTGCAACGAATCTTCTGGTACCAACTGGGTAATTGTTTGTGAAAATGGACCAGACCTGCCAAAATTTGTATCTCTGAGAACTTGAGAAGCAAAGATTGCATGCAAATGATGTCTTATTGCACTGTTCCTGGGATCTTGGTCCATATTCCCTTCTGCTTAGAGGCCATGGATGAAGCGGCTTCATGCCCATCCCCTTCACCTGTTCTTTTCCTTAAAAAATTAACCTAAAAATAAAGCTTTCTCTTCCTTCATGACATTTAGTTAAATAGAACTGTTAGGTGGTTGAAAGCTGCTTAAAACCCAAGGAATCTTTTTCATCATTCATGGGTAGAATTGATCAGACCCAGACCAGGCTGGCTTCAGCTGTGTTGGCAGATACATGTCTGATTAGGACAAATGCAATGCCATCTTTGGATAATTTCCAGTAGGATTGTCTCACTGGGATTCTGGAGGTACTGGATCTTTATCCTGTATGCTGGGCGATCAGACTACTAGCAACACTCAGATGAGTGATTGTTTGGCCCTTACTGAAGAAACCATCTGAATGCTGACAATGCCTTATATCTAACTTTTTTCTTTTTTTGGTAAAAGATTGAGATGGATGTGACAAGACAACTCTGGGGCAATCTAGAATCTTCAGATTTCATTGCTCTTTTCAGTCTTGTTTTCGTTTCTGAGTATGGCATGAAAAAGTTGCTAGTCCTATTGGTAATTGATTTACTAGTGAAGGACAGTTATCAAGCGTGCATGCTGATTCTTGGGAATACAAATAGTTTCAATTATTTTTACTAACAGGGTAACAAAGAGGAAATAGAATGCACATACAGTGCTGGCATTTGCATTCTGATTTTTTTTTTATATCTTTAAGCAGCTTTTAATACTGCTGACACAAACAGCTAGTTAAGCTACCTTCAGACCGGGGTTGCAATAAGTGATGCTATTCTCCAATAGTTCAATCTTTTTTGCTGTCAGCTGTTGCAGAGGATGTTTTGGGACATTTACAAATCCACCTTGGCATCTTTCCTATTCAACATATATAAAGGCCACTGGGGAAGATTTGGAGGGGAGTTGTGCTACAGTACTCTCCGTATGGAACTGAATGAATGTTTTCCAGTGTGTTATCAGTTTTTTTCAGTGCCTAAGTGAGACTGGCAAGTGGATGGGAGCCAGATGGCTGAAATTCTCTCCAGAAAAGATGGAGGTGATGCTTCAGAACTGGGGGAAGAATGTTGAGGATATGGCAGGGGCAGTTGCCACCCAAACTACTGAGGTCATATTTCATCCAAGAAATCTGTAATTTTGGGTCCTTCCAGACCTGTGATTGCCCCCAGAATCCTAGGTTGCATCAGTGGATGAGCACATTTTTTCTACCTGCATCTGGCTAGTTCTTTGACTTCACCCCATAACCCAGCATAATTTTAAACCAAAAAACATTCTTCAGGCTTGTGTGGTCACTAATCTTTGGTACAGAACATCATAGAAGAAAATATATTTGGGCTGCTATCCCCTTAAATGTCTTCCCTATCTGACTTCTGCTCAGTCATCTGAGGAATAACCTGCCTCATGTTTTAGGGCCTTTGGTGGCAGTGGTGGTGTGGTAGTATTTCCTGAATACAGTTGAAGGATATCTTTCTCCTGCACCCAACCATAAAAGTCAGAGGCTAAGCCTCAGGAAGGAGTGACATGGAATGCCACATTGCCACGCTCTTTAGTTACTATGCATCCTGTGCAGCTGCTGAGCCTGGGAGAAGTTCTGGAGCAAGACTTATGACACATAGTCTGAAAAAGCTATAAATTGTCATGTGTGTGGGCATCACATTCAAGTGCTGTAGAATTCTGACTCATAAATACATAAGGTCATACACGTGCCACTTGTATGGCCAAATACCCATCAGGCATTGAAAGGGTTAGAGCTAAAAATCAGTCCTTATGTCAACTTGATGTACTGAGATATTTCAGCTTGCTGCCTACAGTATGAAAGTTCTCATGAGATTAGACAGTATTAGCTGAAATATTTATGCACTACAAAGTGAGCTAAGGGGAAAAAAATCTCAGCCTTAAATGTAACTTTCTTGCCTTTTGGCAGTTTTAATCAGACTCAGTTTTATTTAATGTTGCTTTTTCATTTAATTTTTGCAAAGGAAGGGACTGAAAGAGAAATTCTTGTTAATTTACCTGGAGATTTTGCAAGGTGCTCACATACCCCAGTGAGGAGCTTGGTGTAAATAAATAGATTAGATTGAACGGGCAAGTCCTTGTTTAAAATGAGGAAAAGAATAAGGAAATGGGGCAGTATGATAAGGCTTATACACCATGAAGTGAGAAAAGGATCGATGAAGATGCTAAGAAGCAGGAAGCTCCCCAGCTGGAATTGATTACAGACACTATAAACCCTGTCTCCAGAAATGCAAAGAATAGGAAGCTGGGGAAGATCTTGTCTTTGGAAGAAGCAGTTTTGACCTGAGCAGCCAGGTGGCCTTTCTGGGAGTGGAGTTCCTGGTCAGTAAATAGACCCAGTGAGAACTTGGTAGAAACGAGACGGCCCTGTGGTCTTCTTACTATTTGAGGTTGGGCTGCACTCTTCTTGCTATTAGACGTCTGTTTAGTCTCTTCAAAGGGGGATGTGGACTGGGCCACAGCCACTGTCGTCAGAACTTCCAAAGGCAGAGTCACTAAAGATGACACAGGGAGATGTCAATTATACTTCCTCACACCAGCAAGGTGCCTCTTACACCACACACAGTACAACAGTTCATTACCACCTCCTCCTATGAGACCCAATTCTGCCATGACACCTAAACAAAAACCAATCAACAATAACAATTCTATATTAAAAGTTTTAAATATATAGAACTTGAGTATCCACGTCATCTATTGCTTCCACTACAATTCCCCACCCTCATAGTGCAAGGAGAGGCAGCAACTACTTGCTGCTACTGCAAATTCCTCCCAACAGACTATCAATCACAGAGGCCCTCTGCCAGGGTTTACATTGGTATAGGCTGGTGTAAACCCTTCAGAGGCTTGGCCTATGATGCACTGGTGAACAGATGTTAAGAATCTAACCCATGACCCCAGGGCCCCAAAGAGTTGTTTTAATACAGAACCATTGGGTTTTATCTGGTAAATGCACATACGTATGGAAAGTCTTTTTTAAAATGTGAGTGTTACCAAAGAGGTGTGACCAAAATTCCATGCAAATCCTTTGCCATTGCAAAATATTGTCTTTCTGTAGAGACCTATTATTTGCTGGCAAAGGGCTTGACCTTGAAAAGTGTTGCAATTCCCTTTGAAATTGAGGGCAATTTCAGGTGTTCCTTATCTCTTGGGATCAGACTGTAATTGTTGCTTAATATACCTGGCACAAGGGATCTCCTTGTAGTAATACAGTTCCATAAGGCCAATAAAATTGTATTAGTGTTTTATGCAATATCTATGCTTTAAAAGAACACAGTATCAAAATGATTGATTAAATACTCTTTCTAGTAATTATTTCATATTGATCCTAGTAGTTATCTTGTCATGCATATGAAAAAAGTAGTGATTAATATGTATACACGTTTACTCATGTTTTTAAAGCAATAAAAACCTAGCTAAATAATTAATGGCATTAGCCTCTTTGGCACTTGTTAAGACTCTAATCCTGCAAACTGATTTGCACAAGTGGACACTTATGCCTACCTTGAGCCCCATTGAAGTTGAAGGTTCACCATCTGAGCATAGGGATTTGCTTGCACAGATCAGTTTGCAGGATCAGGGCCTTAGTTTGCTTCTGCAAACAGGAATACTCTGGGCATTTTGTGCTCTTTTTTTAGATCAATAACTTCTTTTAGAATAGGCTAACAGGCTGCAAAATATATTTAAAAAACCAGACATTTTTGAATTATGAAAGTACAAAACAAAGCTCCCAAACAAGCTTTTTAAAAAATCTGTTCCTGTTTTTCTTTAAATGATTTGGATTGAAAATGTATCATCTCTGTACAGCTCTGATAATTATTATAACAGTTGCAGCATGCTATGTGGCCAGATTTCAGCTTGCAAAATTGGGACAGTTGCCTGGGGTTATGAATCATCCTTGGGGGATTTGTGGATGTCTATCCAGCTGCTCCTGTTTCATATGCATGCCAAAGGATGTAAGTGTTGAGAATGAGCTCTGTGTAGCAGCATCCTGTTAGTTCTTCATATTCGCAAATGGTGAGTAATATGTAGAAAAACCCTAATATGATACATATAAAACTTTAATTTTAGACTTTGGCCTTTTTGGATCAACCTGTGTCAATTGTGCTGAATATATATATATGGGTCTGAGGCTCAGTTTCACAAATTTTGCTTGCATGAGTAGTCCTATTGACTTCAAAGGGAACACAGTACTCACTTGAGTAAAGGTTTAAGGGATTGATCCCTTCACTTGTACACAGACAAAATGCGGTGATTCCTGCAAAGGTGAGTACAGTCATCCACTGGATCAATGCCATGGAATTTGGCCACTGCTCTTTTTGCTCAGTGGTTAACACATTATAAATAGAACCTCACTAACACATGTAAAACGTTAGCTTCTCCAAAATGCAAGCTATGCCTAGGATATCACTTTAATTATAG
The DNA here is from genome assembly GCA_033296515.1 of Macrochelys suwanniensis. Lineage (NCBI taxonomy): Eukaryota > Metazoa > Chordata > Testudines > Chelydridae > Macrochelys > Macrochelys suwanniensis. The sequence continues at coordinate 50,127,184 of CM065780.1, forward strand.
CTGCTATATTGCTGTAAGTCAGGTACGTTATTGGTTACCAATAGAAAATCCCTATATGCCATACCATTTTCAGTTAAGATGATTTACTATGGATCTGCTTTCATAACCATCTTAAATATTCTCAACATGGGCCAAAATATACCTGGCCTTTCCAAGCCTTTCCAAGTCAGAACCTGACTAGGAGATGCCAGCACGAGGATGATTGTGAGGAGGACATGGACACAGAGTTTCCTGAAAGCACGGGATGTGGCAATTGGGACATCATGGTGGCAGTGGGGCAGGTTGATACAGTGGAACGCCGATTATGGGCCTGGCAAACAAGCACAGACTGGTGGGACCGCATAGTGTTGCAGGTATGGGATGATTCCCAGTGGCTGTGAAACTTTCACATGTGTAAGGCCATTTTCCTGGAACTTTGTGACTTGCTTTCCCCCGCCCTGAAGTGCAGGAATACTAAGATGAGAGCTGCCCTGACAGTTGAGAAGTGAGTGGCGATAGCCCTGTGGAAGCTTGCAACGCCTGACTGCTACTGGTCAGTCGGGAATCAATTTGGAGTGGGCAAATCTACTATAGGGGCTGCTATGATCCAAGTAGCCATTGCAATCACTGACCTTCTGCTAACAAGGGTAGTGACTCTGGGAAATGTGCAGGTCATAGTGGATGGCTTTGCTGCAATGGGGTTTCCTAACTGTGGTGGGGCAATAGAGGGAACGCATATCCCTATCTTGGCACCAGACCACCTTTCCAACCAGTACGTAAACCGCAAGGGGTACTTCTCAATGTTGCTGCAAGCACTGGTGGATCACAAGGGACTTTTCACCGACATCAACGTGGGATGGCCGAGAAAGGTGCATGACGCTCGCATCTTTAGGAACTCCAGACTGTTTGAACAGCTGCAAGAAGGCGCTTACTTCCCAGACCAGAAAATTACTGTTGGGGATGTTGAAATGCCAATAGTTATCCTTGGAGACCCAGCCTACCCCTTGCTCCCATGGCTCATGAAGCCGTTCACAGGCAGCCTGGACGGTAGTAAGGAGCAGTTCAACTATAGGCTGAGCAAGTGCAGAATGATGGTAGAATGTGCATTTGGACGTTTAAAAGCTCTCTGGTGCTGTTTGCTGACTAGGTTAGACCTCAGCGCAAGCAATATTCCCATTGTTATTGCTGCTTGCTGTGTGTGTGCTCCATAATATTTGTGAGAGTAAGGGGGAGACATTTATGTCGGGGTGGGAGGTTGATGCAAATCACCTGGTGGCCGATTTTGAGCAGCCAGACACCAGGGCGATTAGAAGAGCACAGCTAGGCACGCTGTGCATCAGAGAGGCTTTGAAAACCAGTTTCATGACTGGCCAGGCTACGATGTGACAGTTGTGTGTGTTTCTCCTTGATGCAAACCCGCACCCTTGGTTGGTTTTAATTCCCTGTAAGCCAACCACCCTCCCCTCTTTGATCACAGCTGGCAAAGGAAATAACGTCACTATTGTTTTGAAACCATGCATTCTTTCTTTATTGATTAAAAAAAAAAGTGAGATAACTGACAAGGTAGGCAGGGGGGGCGGGGAGGAGCGGAGGAGGGAAGGACAAGACCACATTGCTTATTGTAGCAACAATACAAATCAAAACTTATTGAATGAGAGCCTTCTGTTGCTTGGGCCATCCTCTGGAGTGGAGTGGCTTGGTGCCCAGAGCCTCCGCCCCCCCGCGTTCTTGGGCGTCTGGGTGAGGAGGATTGGAACTTGTGGAGGAGGGCAGGCAGTTATACACGGGATGCAGCGGCGGTCTGTGCTCTTGTTGCCTTTCCTGCAGCTCCACCAGATGCCTGAGCATGTCCATTTGCTCCCCCATTAGCCTCAGCATTGCCTCCTGCCTCTTCTCAACACGTTCACTGTATGATTTCCTGGCTTCTGTCACTGTATGCCTCCACGCATTCAGCTGTGCCCTATCATTGCGGGAGGACTGCATGAGCTCGGAAAACATGTAATTGCGAGTGTGTGTTTTTCGCCTTTTGATCTGCAATAACCTCTGGGACAGAGATGATAGGGGGAGTGTAGAAACATTTGCACCTGTGGAGGGGGATAAAAAGGGAGAGTAGAATTTAAGAAGATACATTTCTGAGAACAAAAGGGAGACTCTTTCACAGTGAATCAAGCAATTCACAGCAGACAGCACATGTGCTTTAGGTACAAGGTCGCATTTTGCCTTTTATATTGAGCGCCTGCCGGTAGGTGACACATCACACACGGCTGGGCAACAGAATTCGGTTTCCAGGCAGCCATGGTAAGCCAAAGGGTACGCAGGGTTGGCTTCTTCCGCCTTCATAACATGTGGGAATAGTTTCAAACTGCAGCGCCCTCCTTTCCCATAGCAAGCAATGCCGGTTGGGTTGACCATTTAAAAGGAAGGGCTGCGGTTTTCGAGCGGATGTGCAGTACATCCCTCCACCCACCCCACCACGTAGCAATTCTCTGGGATGATCCCTTCACCCCTCCCTCCACTGCATGGCTATTATCAGGGATGATACGTTTTAGCCAAACGCGAACAGCCCAGCATGAATGGGGTCCTTTGACTGTTCCCTTACAAAAACTCCCCTATTTCAACCAGGTGACCATGAATGATATCACTCTCCTGAGGCTAACACGGCGAGATAAAGACTGAATGTTGCTTGAATGCGACCAAAACCCAGGACGATTCACTGCTATGCTTTGTGCTGCAATGATTCCAGACTACTTGCTACTGGCTTGGCATGGTAAAGTGTCCTACCTTGGAGGACTGAATAAGGCAGCCCTCCCCAGAAACCTTCTTCAAAGGCTTTCAGAAAGGTCGATTTTAGCGCTACTCCCCTCACCGCAGAGGAGTATAGCAGTCGATGTTAAGAGCCCTTTAGGTCGACGGAACGGGGTTGGTTGTGTAGACGCATTGCTTATAAAATTGACCTAACACGGCTAAATTCAACCGAACCTCATAGTGTAGACCAGGGCTCAGAAGAATAACATTTTGAGTGTGACAAGTAGTGAATAGGAGGGACTGTGTGCTCTAGGAGGGAGGTCTGAAGGGCAGAAAAGCTGTTCGTTTGTTTTTAGTTTTTTTCTTCAGAGCTAGTGGGCTCTTTAAAATATATGACATGGAATAGTGAACTCTGAAATTCACAGCTGAATTCTTTACTGGTCCTTCTGCTGCTTCAATGAAGAATTAGTTAAATGATTCTCATTGCAGGCCTTGATATGGATTTTGCCATGCTCTCTTGATGTGATTGTGGATCCTTTTCATATGATCTATGTTCAAATGTATTGAAGTGTTTCTCTTTTACTGAAGAATTATGGTTGTCTATAACAACCACCCAGTAGAGTGAATCACTGGAAACTATTTCCTTTTATTAACAAGACAAAACCAAATGTACTTGATAACTTCATGAAAAATGGCCCGATGTATTAGTACTGATCTTAATTTGTTTTCTGCCAGTGACTCTCACACACTTCGTTAAATCTGTGAGGCACGTGTTATTTTCCATTTTCTGTCACAAGTTCTGAGTCATGTCGTATAATGAAAGGCATGGTGTTTCTTTGATCCCTTTGATTAACTTAATGCCAGCTTTCTCATCCTCCTTCACAGCAGTCATCCACTTCTACTGATGGTAAACTCTGTTCTGTAGAAGTATTACATCGATATTTTACTAATGTCACATTTGTGCCCATAATGGACTACACCGTCATTTCTATCCTGCATGCCATGGGTGCTCAGGCCTGCATGAGGGCAATGGTGATAGAGCTCTGACCACCATAGAAATCGAAGGAGCTTTGCCATTAGCTTCAATGGTGCATGAGACTACCATTGAAATGAAAGAAGAAATATAGTTTGCAGTGTAGGGCCTGACAAACAGTTGTGCCATTCTGATTCCATGTCCAATAGCCATACTACCAAAAGTTTTTGTTCTTTTAAGAAGGTAAGCACATTGTTTTATGAAAAAGTAATTGCTTCATCAGTCTAATCTGAGCAGTTTTATCTGCTGTAGCTCAGAACAGTGACGCGGAACAAATTTCTTTAGCAAATCAAATAATGATAGTCCCTTTTAAAATGTCTATGTCTTTTGTGTGAATTCAGTACTTGGGAAAGGAGTTAGATTTTCAGTTCCAGATGCTAGAGTCCTCTCCTTTTCCACAAAACAGGTGTGGCACAAATAGCAGAAGTCCCAGCTTCTTCCTTGCCATTGTGCAATAGATAGCCTTACCCTGGTGAGATCACTAATTGTGTTTGTGTCCCAGACTAATCACTCATTGGCCTCTGCTGAGATGGCCAATAAGAGGATTTAGCTGTCAAGTCATATAAAGTATGGCTGTTTTTCTGGTCACTACACAAAAAAATCCATTTTCAGTTTGTGAAATCAAGACTAAGAAAGTTCTTATTTCCTGGCCACCCCATTCTATATTTTAATAGCATTTTAATAGAATTTCTTCTTTTCATGTAGTGGCGGTTCGTACAATAAGCATTACAGAAATGAAAACAGCCAGCACACAGGCATTTGACACTATTTTCATTATTATGGGCCTGATCCTTCTCCCACTGGAGTTAATGGTAACACTGCTGTTGATTTCAATGGGTGCAGACTTGGGTAATAAACAAGCAGTACAGTCCATGCACAAATCAGTGGAATTCCAGGTGGATTGTCCTCCCTCAGGACCTAGAACAAGTTATGTTTGGGTAGCTAAGAAGAGAGCTACATTACAGCTTACACCTTTTGTCTGCTGTTCATTATTATAATGTGAACAAAGCTGTGGAAAGCCAGGTTTAAAAAAGAAAAAGACAAAAAACCCACCCTGCTGTCACCCTGCAATCTGAATGCTGCCAGTTTCAACCGTACCCATCTAATTTCTATGCATTGCTATTGTAGTGCCTCATTATTTTTTTTTAATGAAACAACTGATTATTTTCTAGGAAACACAATGGCCTTTAAAAACACCATGATTTAGTTAATTAGTCCCTCACCACATCCCACAGAGTAAACAAATTAAATTGCAGTTCCCCCCACTGAAACCTGCATTTTTTCCCTGTTTCTTTGATCACTGTAATTTCCAGAAGGCCTAAATGCTTTCAGTGCTGTCAGTTTTCCTACTTTAAAAGCACCCACACATGGACCAGAAGGTCATTATAGCTATTCATTAGTTGCATAGATTAAATCACACTCAGTTTTACTGGTTTTAAACACATTTTCTGTTTTGGAGGTCAACAGTTTCTTCCTTTAGCTTCACATTTAATGTCCTTGCCACATCTCAGATCCATGGTCTTGGTAGCTCTTTGTGCCTATTTATATTTGTATGTGTTTCTATAATCTAGGCAGTGACACATTTTCCACCCTGAGAACACTGCAATTACCAGTATATTGTTGTACCAGAATAATGTTCAAAAAGATCTTGTATTAATCTACAAGTATAGGAGTAGCAGGAGTTGAATAACAGATCTTTGAGCTTGTCCACCCCGTGACACAAAGTCCTTTTAAGACAATACTGCTGCAACCATCGTAATCTATTGGTGGAATGTGGTAGCTTCATTGTATTTTCTGCCAGTCTAGAATATCTGTTTTATTTCAGTGTTCATAAATGTAATTTGTTCTAGTTTGGTGCTACTGCAACCAACGTAAAACTACTCATCAGCAGAGGATCCTCTGTTCTAGTAGTGGGCTGGACTGAAAATGCTCACAGAATTTTCATTCTAGCTCATAGACAAAAGCGCTTTTTTCCATTGCATGTGGTAAGAAGAATGTAACCCTTTATAATGAATGTGAATCATTATCCATGTCTTTTTCATTTTGAGACTAGATTACCATAATGCACTGTACATAGGGCTACATATGAGATCATTTGGTTATCAAAGCTACTGCCACCCACTCATTAAGGGGTGGGTAACATGGAGAGCATATAAGAGTAGTGCTCTGAAATTTGCACTGCTATCATTAGGTTTTGGGGTGGAATCCAAGCTGTTGGCTTTAACACTAATACCATTTTTCAAAATTTCAATGAGCAAAATGCCTTTTAATTAGCCAAATTGATTCTAAAGGGATGAGAAGAGCAAGAAAATAAAATAACCAAAATGAATCCAGGTAGCACAGTGAAGGGATCCATCTTTATTGTAAAAGCTACTGTCACCCTTCATTCTTGACTTGCCCCTAAATAACATCAGCTGAAATCGTTAGCAAGTGACAAGTCTTTTGAACTCCTCCGCTGCACATTTATTAATCCACTAAATATACACTTAAAGCTTCATCTACTGCACATAAATGGGGAGGGGTCTGATCACCTAAGGAACCATCTCTCTCCCCTTAAAATACTAACACAAAATTGTGAGTGGCAGATGCTCAAACTAGTGTCTTATTACTTTAAAAGAGAGTGGGCAGGACATCCCCTTTGAATTGTCACTCTGCTGTCACCCCCTTACCTCTGTCACCTCCAAGTTGGCCCACTGCACCCCAAATTTGTCATCCTTTTCCAGGCACACTGCAAACCTTTGGACATCTGGACCCTAATCCAACTCTCCTTAAGTCAAAGGGAGACCTACTGATTTCACTGGGAGCTGGTTCAGGCCCTGGGAAGATGGTTGGCTGAAATAGATGTTTAGTTTGGGTGCTATTGTGATGGACATTATATAGGCAATTCACTGAGCAAGTGTATATTGTAAATTTTATATTGCTTCAAAATTATTACAGATATTTTCAAGCATATTCTGGATAGACATTGAAAAAAATAAAATAAAATAAGGACAGTTAAATGAATAGCCAACAGACTGAAAAATATAAATAACAGCAAATCCCTTATACAAGACAATCTTGTAACAAGCACTACACATGCTGTTTGCTGAATAGATATTTTTTCTTGTTCCCAGTAGCAGATTTCTGTAACAGCTGAGTAGATATTGTGGGCTCATTGCTGAATTGATACTAGCATGTCCCTATTTTATGTTTTACCATTGCTTTCTGTTCATTTTCATTGTTGTTGGCCATTACCCTACTTTCCTTTTTGGTCATTGCATTTATTACAGAAAAGAGCCACTCTCTGATTCCATTACAAACCATATGGGAGTCTATGTACATCACCTTCTGAGGTGACTTGCTTCATCAGGACCTCTTATTTTATTTCCTATTGCACAGTGCTTGTGACAAAGCACTTTGCTGGAGGATGCCAGATGTAGCTGAATTAAGTAAGTCCAGGCCCTAGGCCACCATGATAGAGACAATGGCATAGGGTTCCCTTGTCGTCCTCTCAGGAGCAGCAACAGGGAACACCTTCCCCGTGGGAGTGGGAGGGCTGGCAATAGGGATTCCTTTCTCCCCCACCACAGAGATATAGAGATAGCAGCAGGGGCCACCTTTAAGTACTTACCCCCAACAGCCTGGGTGCATATGCATGCTTGGCTTTGCTGCAGTTTTCTGCTGTGCATTACATACAGTCCTTTTCTGGGGTGGTGTTGATGAGGCCCCTACTTACAGCAGTGGGGCTAGATGCTAACACCTCATTGATTTGCGTGGTATTCTGATGTAATCATGTGACTCTGGGAGCTGAGGCCCTAGTACCTATGCCTTAATCCAGCCCCAGCTAAAACCCAACTTTACTGGTCTGAGAAGCACTCATGACATGTTATAAAAATATATATATTACCGTGTCCACCTGACAGTGGTACAGTAGTAGAAATTCTGAATTACTTAGAGGGCCAAATTCATCTCCACGGTAACTCATTTGATCTGAGTGAAACTCCACCAGAGTGAAACCATCCTAGATTGATTAAGATGGATACCTTCTGACTTCCTCACAGAGCCAGGCTTAGAACTTCCATAGAGCTTCTGGTGTTCCAAGTGACACTCATTTTACAGTGCTTCAAATTATGTTGAGACTTTGGACTTTGTGAAAGCCCTTTTCCCTTGATGGCTCTCTACAGATGCTCATTTCAATTACCTCTAAAGCTGGCCTTTTCTTTTTGTCCAGATATATTTCTATGTTAATTTCAGCATATTAAATCAGCTTTTGGTGGGGGGTTGACATGCAAAGCAGCTGCAAATTCTTCATGGAACCATCTTGCAAAAAATATCGGAACTTAGTGGGAGTTGCAGGGTACTGAGAACTTTTGGAAATCTGGCCAATTATTTTAATGCCTAAATATGGCTATAGGAGCCATGCATTTTTAAAAAAAAAAAAAATAAATCTTGGCCTAAATTGCCAAATACATATAATAGCTTTGTATTTGCACTGGTAAATGGTACCTACGAGAAATATAATTGACTGTTTTCCATATAGATTCTATTTTTATGTTGCCTTTTTATATTAAAAACTAAGCAAAAGTTCTGGCAAACTGGTTATCAACCAGGATCCAATGTGTTTCATTTTGTTCAGCCAAACTTTAGTGGCAGAGCAATCAAAGATCTGGTGGTTCCACATGAATTTTTGACAGCCCTAGTTAAACCGGTTTTATTTTGAAGGAGATGTGAGAGCTTATATGGCACACTGTTTAATATTCCTTACAATGAAGAAAGCAATGGTAGGTGTAATATTTTCTCAAGGTTTTAAAATAATGATGGGAGCTACTTCGGTGACACAGTGGTCGTCAATATTATTGAATCAATATCATGTTGACAACCCAGTCTTCCCAAATAAAAGTGCACTGCTCAGAATAATAATTATTTATCTTTTCAACATAACACTTCAGCTGCCTTTTAAGTCTCATAAAAAGTGGCTCTTTACTTACAGGAATCCATTGAATTCTACATTTCAGCCACTCATTGGTCTTTCTAAATACTGGTGTCACCAAAGAGCGGCCATAATATTGATTTTACATCCTAATGGATTCTGCATGTAAATAAAATTTCTGCTCTACAAAGCTTCAAGTATTAAAACATAATACTCAAGTAATTACTTTTCTGCAGAATCCATGTTTCTTTAATTGCTCTTTTTGAAAGCTGAAAATTTACAGGCACTCAGGTCACCAAGTTTAGACTGCACAGTGTCTTTTGCAGCATCCTGTTGAGAAAAAAAACCTGTCTTAAAAATACTACAGATTTCTGAGGTCCAAAACACCACAATTTCATGTTACTACAGCTGACAGCTCCAACCTCAATAACATGTGTGAAATTAAGATTTACAGCATACCCTGAACTTGCAGCTGACGTAGCTGGATGGCTAAGTGGTTGCTGGCTAGGAGGACAGTGGGAGTTCATTTACCTTTAAAAGAACTAATAAATGCCATTTTGTCATTTGTTGCTGCCACTTTGAGTTCAGCAGCCTAATAACCGTGGCAGTAATACAGTAGAGTAACTATACTGATGAAATGTGAGCAATAACAAAAAGATGAAAGGGAATACAGAGAAAACTATGAGGGATGCTCAAATGGTACAAAATTCTCAGCTTCAGTTGGCTTTTTAAAAAAAACATAACTTTGGGCTAAATTGGGGCTTGCTTTAAGCTCCGTTGGCCATGGCTTGCCATTTTCTGAGCCGCCCCCTGTGCGTACCCAGCTCGGCAGGTGAAGCCCTGTGTCTGGGGGCACCGGGTGTAGGAAGAGGGCATGGTGTCGGGGGAGAAGCTGACTTAACATGGTTTGTCATTGCCCGTCCACCAAAAAGTCGGGGCCCACCCAAATTTCCAGCTACGCCACTGCAGTAGAGCAGAAAATATGATATTCCAGGTATGGTGGCTTCTGCTGAAGGATATAGCAACTGTTCCCCTTCTGCTGAATCCTCTGCCTCCAGTGGCCACTATGTATTCAGCATAAAGATTTTCCTCATTGTTCTGGATCATTATGCTGTGGTCAGAATAAGAGAGGACCAAATTCGGAAGTAGTGTAAGTGTATGTAGCTGCAACTAGGAGTCCACCTCTGGAGCGTTGATTTCTGAAGGGAATGCACACAGCTCCGTCCTGGATTTCAAGTGCTTGAGCGACGCTTTGGGCTGCTGTGGCAGCACTACACTCCTGCTCAGATTTGGGTGGGTCTGGATAATAAGCAGCACTACGCCCCTGCTCCATTGGAGTAGAGAGGAAGCCAGAAGTTGCCAGTGGCAGTACCCCTCCAGAGGAGGAGAAGCTAGTTTTGACATGCATATCACCGGTCTGCTAGAGTACCTGAGGGCAGGCCAGTCAGGAAAAAGATGGGAGGTAAATAACAGCTGCTGGAATGAGGGTACTATGTGGAACAGGGATAAGCAATGGCTGGAGGAGAAGCTGTACTGGAAGCATTTCAACTCCTTATACCCTTCTGTGATCAAAGTGTGCCACTTTGTGTGTATCATCTTGGTATTAAACTGGAAGAATATGGCAGCATGGTAAGTGTAATTACTCATTCTCCATCACCACACAATGGTGGAGATTTCCAAATTAAGAAAAATCAATGAAAATCCAAGTGGTAATGACATGAAAGTACAGCTCCCACTCCCTGTCCCCAAGCTTACACCCTGTCCCCACAGAACTAACTTACAATATTGTAACAGGAAAATATGATATTGCATAGACTAGGATGAAGGGAGTCTATATTGTTAAATGCTGAATTAACTTGGACTGCTGTGGAATTTGGATTTGTTGAGTTTCACCAAATCTTATCCACCTTTATAAAGATTTTTAAGATCTTAAGAAAAAATAAATATGAAATGTCATTATTCTTACAGCAGAATTGCAGTGACTGTTGCATTCTAACCCTGTGTTTTCTGACAGCGATAATTCTAAAAAGCTTTAAAATGTGGGGTTAGAATTTTCCAGGCCTGCTGTCTGCCAAATGGTCTATTATTTTATTTAGTTTTTTAAAAAAGAAAGAAAGAGAGTTTGATGGAGAACAAGAAGTCTTTCTTGGCTGTAAGTACTTTGGGTGATAAATTGTCACCTTATAAAAGTAACTATTTTTTGAACAGCTGTAGAGCTGAGACTTTAATGATGAAATTTAGCAAATAAATAATAGCCCTTAGTGTAGCGCAGTGCCTTTCATTGTTCCAAAAGAAATTGATTTTGATTTGATTGACTTATGAGCCTTTGAAAATTATGTGTTCAGCATATGCAGAACACTTTTTCTATGAATTGTGTAACATGCACTGTTCTCAGAAGGAGGAGTCACTCAATGTGCATGTGTAGCTTATATGGCTACCTAGTAAAAAATCTAGTCCCCTGCAGACTTTCTAAAGTGGGGACAACTGGGTTGAAAATAAAACCAAAGAGGCCAGGATTTCACCCCTCATCTCAGTTTTTGTAATCCTTTTAAGTTGTGAAGGGGTTGAGATGGCCTTTGTATAGTGCACAGTAAGGAGGCCAACATGGCTTCCTAGGATGCAGAAAAATGTGATGATATATTGTATCTGAAAAATAGTATGAGACCTATTTAAATATAATCAGAATGCATAGACAGAGGGGGTTCAGAGTTAAGGTTGTACATGCAACCCCCACATTACACACATTTTTACATACTTAACCATGTAACCTTTATACTGTAGAACTAACATACTGTATGTGGAAAAGTGAAATGGGCTAGGTGGGCCAAGAAAGAACATTAGTAGGTTTGCTTTGGTTGCTCTTAAACTGATCTATTCCCTTCCTGCTTCCTAAGACACAAGTCTGTACTGACCCCAGTAACACTGGGGGTTGAGGAGGAAAAACACAATTGCCAAACACTATGCATATAATGAAGAGGAGTCATGTTTCTGTTTAGAATACCACAGAATAAACAGACCAGAGAAAAGACTTCAGCTCTTATTTTCTTTTTTATTTAAACTCTACTAGTTCAAGAATGCAGCATTTTAGCATTTAAAAATATGTTTTAGTCACAACATACTGTATCTTAAACAAGAGCTGGAAAAACACTCTTTTTATCTTCAGCAGCTGTTCTCTGCAACTTAACGCGCCAGCATTTCACCAGACAAAACTCAAGATGATTGCTTTGGATAGTCTGCCTGGGGTTTATGCAGTAGAAGTCACATGACTAGTTCCCTTTATGATGTAATGTATGTTCTTCATTTGGCCGTGCTGTATATGTACATGTCAGTGTGCAGTAGCTGCGACTGGAAGGATAATCCAATAGTTAGGAGACTAGCCTAGGACTGGGAAAACCCAAGTTCAATTCCCTGTTCTCCCAGAGTTCCTGTGTGACTATGGGCAAGTCACCTAACACTAGGGGAATTTGCACATACACAATTTCCTATTTGTTGCATAGGCACCGACTTCCTGTGGCGCCGGTGAGGGCTGACGCCGGGCCCCGACGCCGGGCGACGTGGTGGGGCCCCGCCCCCGACGCCGGGTGACGTTGCGGGGCCCTGACGCCGACGCAACGTCGCCCAGCGTCGGGGGCGGGGCCCCGCAACATCTCCCGGTGCTGAGGTAAGGTCCCGGGACTGGCGGGGAGCTGTGCGCGGGCCCCGGGAATGGCGGGGAGCTGCCGGTAGGTGCTCTGCACCCACCAATTTTTCCCCGTGGGTGCTCCAGCCCCGGAGCACCCACGGAGTCGGCGCCTATGATTTGTTGGAATCTCAAGCACTGGGCAATCATCACTGATTTACTTTCCTCAGAGACAGATGCAATGTCATGTTTGCACTGAGTACTACATGCATCTCAAAAACCTCAGGTTTTAGAATCATACGAATGTAGCCTTATTTTTGATTGGATCCTACTTCTATAACAGCCTATTTAAATATTGCTTAGCATCAATTTCGACAGCATGCTGATGATGTTGCCCTTTTATGTTTTTAGTATGATGGCAATACAACAAAATGCATCAATTCTTTATTTTTAAAATTTAATAGCAAACAGGATTAATAACCCCTAGAAAAGCCAATAACTCCTAAAGGCCTTCTTAGCGCAACTCAGCAGATGGAGAGAGATTAAGCTGAAGAGGTTTGATCTGAATACTTAATCACAAAGAGCTGAGGTTGGCATTGCATACAAGACACCAGATACTCACTACTATAGTCATGCATGACAGACATGACTCTTTAAAATACATGATCATACCTTTAAAGGTGATTATTGACTATATACTACATAAGAAATTTTAAAATTTCACATACAATACTTTGTTTCTCGAGATGTCTTTGTAGAGATGAGCAAGCAGATGGAAGTAAAATCTCAGTGCCTCTTCTCTGGCTACATTCAAGTAACCTGAGCTGAACCCAAATATGAGTTTGGATTCAATAGATTTAGCATCCCAGTTTGATGAGATTTGCATTTATGGCACTAACGATCCAAGAAGAAGTAAAAGAGAGGAACTCAAAAGTAGGAGGAGTAAGAGACTGGATTGAGGCAGATTGTGTTTGTGCGGGGCCTGTCCTTTGCAGAGGTTTCTGTTTAGATTTGGACAGAATCTGCTTTGTGTTTGTTAGTTCTGAGAGACCAAGTTAATGAGCCTGGGCACGTAATTTATAATAGCAACAGAAAAGCAAAAACAAACACACCACCAACCCCCTCCCCTAAAAAACAAAAAAACCCAACCCCAAATAATTTCTTGGGATACTGCTGAGTAGTCCCCAAACCATTCAAAATAATGCTTGTCTGCAAACCAAATAGTGAAATCCTAAAACAGATCAATTACCCGTAGTCACTTAGCTATACTTTTTTTCTACTTATAACAAATAAAATGTCAATGGCATCATTTAGAGGCTTCCATGTTCATTAATTAAGGAAAGATGCCCATGGTACATCACTCCTGTCTCTGTTCCTTGAGGCATCTCTAATCTCCTGTGTGTTCTGCCTTCTGTGCTTCTTGTTAAAGATTGTTTTTTTCTAAATAAAATTAATTACAAACATACTAAAGCTGACTCTAATTTGTGGGGACCACCATTAAGATTCCAGATAAATCTGATCTATCAGAGCTGTCAAGACAGAAATCCAAAGAAAGTTTCTGAGACAGCACAGTCGGGAGCAGCATGTCACACAGATCAAGATGTAGGATCAAAGATACAAAGCTAGCATGATCTGTAGCCAGGAATCAGATCTCATTCAATTTAAAATATTCTTATTAGTGTAATTATGAAAATTAGTTATTATTTCATCTTTTTAAATTGGTCTTCTTTTACATTCACATATTGCCAACGTGACAAAAAAAAAAAGAAAAGAAAAAAGGGCCATATACTGTATTCTTGAGTACTTTTTCCCCACATAGAGAATGATTTGTGGTAAATAAATGAAGTGGGAAAAATTCAATCACTTCCCATGAGAGATCTCAGTGTTAAATATTTTCTGATATTCAGTCTAGTATTCATTCTTAGATCAAATTTTGACACTTAATCTTTCCACATAACTAACTCAACCCTTCCAGATCCCATTCAAAAACTCTGACAAATCTTTTCCAATCCTGTTAAGATCAAATGTCCACACTTGGCCAGAGTCTGTCCTCTCTCCGTTTATTTTACAAACTTTCATCCCTTAGAGTTTATTGCTTTGATTTGCTTCTACAAAATTTACTTGATGTATGGAGATGATCTGCTGGGGAAGGAGGATTTCCAATTCTGCAAGGATCTATAGGTTTGTACTTGTACGCAGAGGGAATGTTAGAGCTGGCTGGAGAAATTTTTCAGCAGGACCATTTTCTGTCAGAGGATGAAGGTGTATCAAAATTGAAACACTGCAAACTTGGATAATTTTCACTGGAATTTCATTTCAGAAGAAAACCAGGAAGAAATTCCAACAATATCAACAAAAAATAATTTTTCATTTTGAAATGAACAGTCATCTTAAAAAATCAGTCTGCGTGATATTAAATAGAATGCAAAAAAATATTTTTTAAAAAAAGAAGAAGAAAAGAAAGCAAAATGGAGTCTGTCAAAACAAAATGTTTCAATCAACAGGAAAATTTCAGGGGAAGTAGCCCTAACTGCAAACTCTGTGCTTGGAAGAAATGGAACTTGGTGAGTGGCATTAGGTGTGTCTGTGAGTTGTTTGACTGTTTTGTTGTTCTCTGTGTATGGGTTTTATAGCTGGGCCCCGAGTAAGCCCTTGGAGTTTTGATCAGTACCTTGCTAAAGACCACAAGACTTTAGCCCTTGGACTTGGATTAGCCCAGTTGTTTGAAGTCTCTGAGTGGTTAATTGCTTCTTGGTGGTGAGGGGTGGGGCTGAACTGAGCTAAGCAGGGAAGATTTCTTATAAAAAATCACTTGCTAGGCAGACTCGAGAGCCACAAACAAAGAAAGCTAACAGGAAAGTTTCAGGTGGAGTTTGGAGAGGGACTGAAAGAGGCTCAGTACTACGTGTGATAACAAGATGGCCAGCTTTGGAGCAGTGATTGTGACCTGCAAGAGGGGTGCCATGTTCTTTCCTGCCTGAAGCCACAAGGGATTTCTTATGCATGAAATGCTAGTTGGTGACTGTGCTAGAGGAACTAATTCTTGGATTGGAGGGACAAGTTGGGAAACTACAAAGAATCCAAGAAGCTGAAGAGTGCCTAGACAACCAGGTTCAGGAAACACAAGTACCCTAGGTTCAAGGAAGAATAGAGCTGGCCACAAAGGAATTGATGAGAGAGGAAGGCAGAGAGGAGACCTGGCAGTTCTTAACCACTAGAGGCAAGAGATTACAGCAATATTCTACACGGTTGGAGATAGCTGAGGAAAGGCAGACTGTGGCCACCAGAGAAAAGAGAAGCAAAAGGAATTCCACACCGCTAGAAGGCCCGCAGTGGGGAAATTCCACACAGCTAGAAGGCCCTCAATGGGGAAACTATGGAAGATACCTCTTGAAATCCAGCAGGTCCAAGGGAACAAAGAGATGTACAGGACATGTGTGTGGATGGCAGCTTGGCCCAACCTGTAAGAAAATCACGCTTACTCTTAAAGAGTTCTCCAACCCACCAAGGTAGACAGACAATTCTTGTTGGAGATTCAATATACAGAAAAACCTGCAAGGGACAGGCAGACAACAGGACATTTGTGTTGCCTTCCTGCAGCCAAGTCATGAGACATCACTCTAAGACTGGATAGGTTTCTGAAGTTGACAGAATCCATTGGTGATGATTCATATTAGCACACATGACACTACACAAAGGGATATCTTGCAGATAGTAGATGACTTCAGGGAACTTGGAAGACTGTTGAAGACGAAGAATGTCCAAGTGATCGTCTATGAGATCCTTCCTGTCCCTCGAGTAAAGGGAGATACAAGTCAAATGCTTCTGGAAGTGAATTGCTGGTTAGATAATAGGTAGAGGGCTTTGGTTTTCTGGGATATTGGTCCTCCTCCTACTGAGGTGGAGGCCATCCAATCTATACAGCCCCCTCTCCCCACAAAAGTTGGTCAATCATCTTGGGAACAGGGGGGCTAGAATAGTTAGGAGAGAGTTAAACTAATTAATTGCAAAAAAAGAGGGTAAAACGGATGATATCAGAACGCAACAATAAATCAAGATGTTGAGAACAAAATTAATCAAGGAACCAAAGGATGTGAAGACATTCTTTATTTGCCTATATACCAATGCCAGGGGCCTGGGTAATAAGACAAATTGGAACTGATCATTTATAAGTATAAATTCAGTATATTACTGAAACTTGGTGGGATGGTTTGCATAATTGGAAAGTTAAATGTTTATACTTAGGAAGGATTGAGTCAGCAAAAATGGAGTAGGAGTGGCACTTTGTCAAAAACCTGTTTCTGAGTCACTGATAACTTGGAAGAAAATCATTTTGAATGCTTATGGATCAATGTGTTAACAGATAAAGCACAAGATGGGATACTAATTAGTGTCTTCTACAGACCACCAAATCACACTAGGGAACAGGATGACTGCTTCTTTATGCACACATCTACAATGTGCAGGAAAAATGCTGTGTGATCATAGGGGACTTCAATTTGAGTGACATGTGGTGGCAGTCTCATACTGCCAGTACTGAAACATTTTTAGAATTTCTAAACATAATAGGTGACAATTTCCTAACTCAAAAAGTGTTGCAGCCAACATGGGGGAATTCTGTATTAGACTGTGTCCTAACAGATAAAGCAGAACTGTTCACAGAACTAAAATTAATGGTACCTTACAAGTGATCATGAGTTGATAACATTTATAATGTGCAAGCAGAATAAAATCCAGACCAATGAAGAGTAATATATATACTTTGTGCTTTAAAACAGCTAGTTTCAAATATCTGAGAACAATTTTATAAGCCAAATCAGCTGAGAGAAATAATGTTAATCAAAAAAATGTGAATGATAATTGGGAATCACTTAAGAACACCTTACTACATGCCCCAAAAAGCTACAATCCCACAACCAAGAAAAAAGGTTGTGGTGGTTTATAAAAAAAAAAAAAAAAAAAAAAAAAGCTTGGTTGAGAACAGAAGTGAAGGCATCTGGAGAAAAAAAATGGTATGTGTAAAATATATATATATGTGTGATCATAGGGGACTTCAATTTGAGTGACAAATATATAAACAAAACACAAATGGAAGAGAGGGGAAGTTGATAGTAATGAATATAAATCAGAATTTAGGAATGGTAGAAAATTAATAGTGTAAGCAAAGGGACACAAAGAGAAATCTATGGCCAGCACAGTTAAGGACAATAAGGAGCTTTAAAAAACTATATTAGAAATAAAAAGAATCCTGACAAAGGTATTGGTCCATTATTAGATAAGAATGGTAGCTTATCAACAGTAATGCACAAAGGCAGAAGTGTTCAATAAATATTTCTGTTCTGTATTTGGGGGGGGGGGAAAGAATATGTGGTCTCATTATATGCTGATAACATTCTTTCCAATCCACTAATATCTCTGGAGGATGTTAAACAGAAGATACTAAAGTTAGACATTTTTAAATTAGCAAGTCCACATAACTTGCATCCAAGAGTTTTAAAACAGCTGGCTGAGGAGCTTGCTGGACCATCAATGCTGATTTGCAAAACGTCTCAGAGCAACTGGGGAAGTTCCAGAAGACTGGAAGAAAGCTAATGTTGTGTCAGTTTTTAAAAAGGGTAAAACAGGATGATCAGGGTAATTATCAGCCTGTCATCGATCCCAGGCAAGAGAATAGAGAGCTGATTAATAAAAAATTAAAAGAGGGTAATATTATTACCAATCAACATGGATTTAAGAAAAGAGATTTTGTCAAACTAACTAGATTTTTTTTTGGATGGGATTACAAATTTGGCTGACCAAGGTAAAAGTGTTGACATAATAGACTTCTGTAAGCCATTTGACTTGATACAGCACAACATTTTGATTAAAAAACTAGAAAGATATAAAATTAAGGTGGCACATATTAAAAACTGACTAACTGATAGGTCTCAAAATGTAACTGTAAATGGGGAATTGTCATTTTGCAGGTCTTTTTCCAGTGGGGTCTTGCAAGGATCAGTCCTTGGCTATATGCTATTTAACATATTTATCAAGGACCTAGATGAAAACATAAAATCATCACTGCTAAAGTTTGCAGGTGACGCAACTTGGGGGAGCTGTAAATAATAAAGAGGACAGGTCACTCATCCAAAGTGATCTGGATCACTTGGTAAACTGGGTGCAAGCAAAGAATGTGGATTTTAACACAGATAAATGTAAATGTATACATCTAGGACCAAATAATGTAGGCCATACTTACAGAGGGGGGACTCTATTCTGGGAAGCAGTGACTCTGAAAAAGATTTGGGGTTGGGAAAGATAATCAGCTGTACATGAGCTCCAGTGTGATGCTGTGACCAAAAGAGCTAATGTGATCCTGGGATGCATAAACAGGAATCTCAAGTAGGAGTAGAGAGGTTATTTTACCTCTGTATTTGGCACTGGTGTGACTGCTGCTGGAATACTGTGTCCAGTTCTGGTTCCCACAATTCAAGAAGATTGTTGATAGAGTGGAGAGGGTTTGGTGAAGATCCATGAGGATGATTAAAGGATTAGAAAATATGGCTTTTAGGGAGTGATTCAAGGAGCTAAGTCTATTTAGCTTAACAAAGAAAAGGCTAAGTGATTACTTTATTATAGTCTATAAATACCTACACAGGGAACAAATAGTTACTAATGTGATCTTCAAGCTAGCAGAGAAAGATGATCCAATGGCTGGCAGTTGAAACTAGACAAATTCAAACTGGAAATAAGGCATACATTTTTAACAGTAGAAGTAATTAACCATTGGATTAATTTACCAAGGGTTGTGGCGGATTCTTCATCGTTGTTAGTTTTTAAATCAAGATTGGATGTTTCTTTAAAAGATCTGCTCTAGGAATTATTTTGGGGAAGGTCTGTGTGGTACTTGGATGCTGTGGTGAATTGTGCCATGGAAATGTACATAATAGATTTACTTACCTATATAAGGTAATTCTAGTGCATACATCACCATAGTATCTCTGATTCAGGGGTGAAGGTGCTG
This sequence comes from Macrochelys suwanniensis, assembly GCA_033296515.1. Classification (NCBI taxonomy): domain Eukaryota; kingdom Metazoa; phylum Chordata; order Testudines; family Chelydridae; genus Macrochelys; species Macrochelys suwanniensis. The sequence continues at coordinate 50,146,472 of CM065780.1, forward strand.
GGTCCAATTGTACTTTTCGGCCACAAAATTATGGCACGTGGGAATGTGAAATAGTGTTGCAGCCAAAAGGGCTGATGGAGTGTAGAATAGGTTCATGTGCAACAAGAGCCACAGAACAAAAAGACGAGGCAAACAGATTGTACAAATAGCTTAATGCAATTGTTGAAGTATGTCTGCTTTGGTGGGAAAAATCTAAAATTTAAGAAATGTTGGGGGTTTTTTTGTAGGCTGATTGTTTATTTCTCTTTCTGCTGCTGAATTTATAAATAATTTGAATAAAAAGATGTTTCCCTCCAATATCATACCAAGTTTCACAAGCAATATATAAGCAAATATCTGAATATATCACATGCTTTGTTCATTTATACAGTGAGCTAATAATGGCTACAGGAAATGAGTTTCCTCAGTCAATAGTCAGCTGAGCTAAATGATAATTTTATCAAATGTAAATCTATGCAATCTGTCTGATTCAGCTTATCTCCAACTGACAACACATGCCAATCAGTGCTGTCACAGTTGATATTAGTATGTGATGCAACCCTCTTTTTTTTTCTTTTTACGGTATAGTCTTAGTGTTTGAGGAAAAACACTAGTGGACCCAGCGCTAATTGCTTATGCTTCGGGGAGGGGAGACATACCTTTAATTGTAACCAGCCAGCAGACAGAAAATGATGCTAGAGTTCATATTAAAAACAGTCTGCTGGTCATACTGGTATGCAGGTGCTGGACAGTGTTTGGCTGAACCTTTGCCTTCTCCACAGCTCTGAACTATTGTTGGGGAAGTCCTTGCTGCTCCTTGGGACAGGCAATAACCCTGGAAGGCCCTGCTCTCATTCTTTCATTCCTTGTTGCTGGTGCACCTGGACAGGAGGCCCTGAGGTAAGGGGCTCTTCCCTGCTAGCGTCTGGTTCGGGAAGGGTGATGGGATCCTACTGGCGCCTAACCTGAACTAACTCACTAATGGGCTGGCAAGTAGTTAATGAGCTTCTGATTCCACCTCCATTTACCAAATATTACTCACTTCACCTTTTTTAATTCTTTGGTTTAAAGAAAGAGGAAGAAATGGAGGGCACTGAAAACTGTATGGCCCCTTAGCATTCTCGTGCCAGAAGGAATCAAGGGGCTACCAGCAGCATCTAGCAACAAGGAGAGAGTCAAGAGAAGAAACAGATTGTCCCATCACCTGGTTCTTCAGTAATTTGTACAGCACACTGGTTGTTTATTCATTTGTTCTTAATCTTGTCTGGTATAACTGCCATCCCTCAGGAAAGTGTGATGTTGAAAGAGGTTGCAGAAAACATGAGTCTCGTGTAGAAATTATCATACCAGCTGGGACTCTAAATCTAAAAACTTACTTTATAGCTTTTATAGCTGTCACTTTCAGTCTTTTTGTTGTTACAGCTGGGTGGAGTATCTTCTAGCAATTCACTTTAGTTTAAATTATTTAGTACCTGGCTTTAGCTGGTCTATTTGTTTTTGAGTTCTTGATGAGTTAAGTGTTTTAGCTCCAGGCTTTTAAAAATTGTACTTGCAAAAATTCAGGCTCATGATTAACAAGATTGCGCATGCAATAAAGGTACTAATGCATGCAAGTTGTGCTCATACACTTTTGCATGTGCGTTGAAAAATCTGGACAGAACCTGGTTGCAAAATGTGCATGTTTTTGTAATGTGACATGTTTCCCCAGAAATGCAGGTTAGAGCATTCATTTATTTGTATTCCAGTAGCCTTTTGAGTCCCTTCCTGAGATCAGGACTCCTCTGTGCCAGAAGCTGTTCCTACACACATTATAAAACATCCCCTTCCCCAAGAATTACAGTCTCTAAATAGACAAGACATGCAGAGAGTAGAAGAGAGAAGTGTTATCATTATTTTTTAGATGAGAAACAGAATCAGAGTGAGATTAAGGCCCTAATTCAGCAAGTTACTTAAAGACATTATTAACTTTAGGCACACAAGAAGTCCCCCTGAAGTCAATGACTGCTCATTTACCCAAGATTGCAAAGGAAGTCACTGACAGAGCCAGAAACACAAGTCCCCATCTCTTGAGTTCCAGTCCAGTGCTTTAACCACAGGATTATCCTGCCTTTCATTTAATAGTGAAAAGGATCTACAGTGACATCTTACTGAGCTTCAACTATTTATACAATATTTTTGTACTAAAGAATATAAATTTAAAATCCTGCCACTTAGGCCTACTCTCTTTTATTTGGAGGAACTGTAATACTGGTTTCTTTAGGAACAAATCTCCTATTTTTGGGATAGTGGTACAGGCACAGTAGTAACAAACAGTAAGGCACAAACTAATATAATGTATCCTAACAAAGTTGTTACACTTTTGTCAGGGGCGGCTCTAACAATTTTGCTGCTCCAAGCAGTCACCGCCGAATTGCTGCCGCGGCAGGCGAGACTGGGGCAGCAGTCCGAGTCCCGTGGCGGGAAGAGCGGTGGACCTGCCGCCGAATTGCCGCCGTGGGACTCGGACAGCTGACCCATTCTTGATGCTGCCCCAAGCACCAACTTGGAAAACTGGTGCCTGGAGCTGGCCCTGGCTTTTGTCATGCTGTCATAATCTTAACCGTGAGTCCCATAGAGCTACATTCATTACTGACATAATTATGTGCAGATAGACTGCATTGTTTGCTTGATCCTGGATACAACCTGAATAACCTTCATTATGGACAGGGCCGGCTTTAAGCAGATTCCACCAATTCCCCGGAATCGGGCCCCGCGCCCAAAGCGTTTTTTTTTCTCAGCTGATCGGCGGTAGGGCGCCACTGTCATTATTGATGTGGGGCCCCGCACCCGCTAAAGCCGGCCCTGATTATGGAAGTGCCGCTTGTGGTTCCATAGTTAAGGTTGAGTTGAGCTATTTTTATATATTGACATACACAGTGGAGGAGCCCAAATATCATGAAATAAAATAGTTATGATTTAGATATGTAATGTTTGTGGTCCCAGATTAGATTAAAGTGATTTTTAAAGAGACATTAATATTTATCCATATTTTTCTCCTTACCTATATCACCCCTGAACAAGTTACGGTTGTTTGGGGTCTGTAACTGAGCATTGCTTATAGGGTGCCCAGACAGCAAACGTGAAAAATCGGGACAGGGGGTGGTGGGTAATAGGAGCCAATATAAGAAAAAGACCCAAAAATCGGGACTGTCCCTATAAAATTGGGACATCTGGTCACCCTAATTGCTTACCTTAACAAATTTTTAATTCTTTTAAATGTAACCATCACTTTGCACTGCTGTAGCAAGGATAACATACAATTAAATACTGTAAAAGGAAGAGCTGAGTAGAACCAATTAACATTTTTGTCAAAACTTATTTTTAAACAAAAAATAGCTTTTTAACAAAATGGACATTTTCGTAAGAAAAACTTAGAAAACTGAAATCCAAAAATGTTTTCACTTCCAGGTTTTTCGTTTTTTTAACAAAAACATGAAAAATGCTGATGAAAATGATGTGTGTTTTGGGAAAGAAGAAATGGTTAAGGAGGGAAAGAAGGAATGATTTAGAATGTGAAATATGATTCAAGTTAATTGGATCACAGCGAAAAACCCCTCTGCAACTCTACTAGTTTCCTATGTGGATCCGAGTCTAATAATAAGCAGAAGAGCTAGTCATTTTAAGGACTTAGGAGAAATTCTGAAAGTTGTTGAACTAAGCCATTGCCAAAACAATGAAGACTCTTTCTTGATACTAAGTATCAGAGGGGAGCTGTGTTAGGGCTGGTCCACACTAACCCCCCAGTTCAAACTGAGATACGCAACTTCAGCTACATGAATAATGTAGCTGAAGTCGAAGTATCTTAGTTCGAACTTCAAGGTACTTACTGCGGGTCCACACGTGGCAGGCAGGCTCCCCTGTTGACTCCGCGTACTCCTCTCGCGGAGCAGGAGTACCGGTGTCGATGGTGAGCACTTCCGGGATCGATTTATCGCGTCTAGACGAGACGCGATAAATCGATCCCAGAAGATCGATTGCTTACCGCCAAACCCGGAGGTAAGTATAGACGTACCCTTAGTCTCCATCCACAAAAACAACGAGGAGTCTGGTGCCACCTTAAAGACTAACAGATTTATTTGGGCACAAGCTATCAAGTATCAGCTTGATACTGTATATTTTACAGGTGAATTATCTCTACTCTTAGAAATATATAACTATCCAACATTATTCTACAGGAAATGTGGAAAGGGTCTTTAAAAATGGGTAATAATTTCCTCCATCCTTTTCTCTTAAGGTCCTCCCAACACAGAAGAAAAGATGGGAGTGTTGTGCCATGCTGGTTAACAAAAGCTGATTTTTACCAGGATGCAAGAGAAAGCTCCCAGGAATGTCACAAGATCACACTCCAACCTTTACGTGTGGCTCTCACTAGTCAGTGTGTACTGAAAAAATAGTGGTTGAGCTACATACTACACATAATATAGCAAAAGAAAATGTAATAATGGAAGCAAAAACCTTTAACAAAACATGTCTTAGGTCATTTCTTTAAGTCTGTTACAGTCAGGTTATTGCCATCCTTAAATTACAGAAGAAATAGTGTATTAAACCTGATATAACAGAAATAAGGCCATTGTGACTTGCCAGCTATGTGAAAAATGAAATGACAGCAAGGTCAGAGGTGAACTATAAAGACACGACTATTAACCTTTATTATCCTTTCAGTTGTTCTGGCTCTGCTTCCAGGCTGAAATCCGAGACACATTAAGTGCAAGGCAATCCCTCAGGATTCAGCAAGAGTAGAATTCAGCAGTTGGCTTTATTGATTTTGTTTCTGTAAGCATAGAAAGAAAATTCAATGAATATAAACTGTAAGCTGCAACACTAGAAAAAAAACTTTTTTGGGGTGCTATGCCCCCGTGTTCTACACCTCTTTTAATAGGCATTTGTAATTCTTCAAGTCTGCAAATGATAGCCTATTTTCTGAACTATTAAATTCAAACCAACCTAAAAAAAACCCCACCTTAATTTGGACTTGGACTCAGTTGCTGCTTTATGGTACTCACATGCAATAGGAATTGTATGGTAAACACATTGAAGATAGGTCTCTACTCTGAAGAGCCCAGGTTTTAAATGGTGGACTGGATAGACAAACAAAGTTATACTGGGGTGATATCCAGTCCCATTGGAATCAGTGACAAAATCCTCATTGACTTCATTGGAGGCAGGATTTCATCTCAGGAATGGAGAACGGAAAGAATGTTGTGTTACAAAAATAAGATGACATTATTTCATAGTTTAACCATTGTTGGTTTTTTTTTGTTGTTTTTTTGTAAATGTACTGTTCGGTTTTTGTAGATGCTGCTGCAGAAGTTTTCAGGAACAATATGAATGAGGTGAACGTGGAAACTTACTAAATACATTTTAGAGGTGCAACATGGTAAGCTTTCAAAATGTTAATAAGTTTTCAACAGAAACATTCATATTCATTCCCAAAATATATTGTGGGAACAAATGACCTTTATTTTGTATGGGCAGATCAGGTAATTTGGTTCTACTTCCACAATTTGTACAAAAATTGCAGGTGTAAACTTGTGGGTGTAATTTTTGAATCTGGGCAGAGCCATCTTTGAAAATTTGGTCCCAAAATGTTAAGCCCTGCCCACCCCTCAAAATATATATATTGAAAATTCTTAGTTCTATTTGACCTTTTTTTAAACTGTAGGGAGGATGTTATGAAACAAAAATCTGTATGGATTATAAACATGAAATTGATTCCTGATGGCACAACTGTGTGACAAGTTCATGCCAGTTACATTGACCTACTATAAAACAATACATCAGGTACATTGTGGGCATTCAGGACACAATGAATATTTCAGTGGAGAGTAAACTCAAGATACTTTGTTGTTCAAAACAATAAATGAGGCATATGGTAGCTGGTGATTGAGGTACAAAGGAAAACAGAACCATGACAAAATAGATCAGAAACATTGAAATTATGTTGTTAGAAGTGCTGATCACACCATATGTTCAAATAACTGAGTGTGAATTCGGCACCTTACTTAATTCCCTTTTGGTGAAATAGTATCCTATGCTATAATCCAGTCCGAATGTCTTTAATAATCTCCTTCGTCTATCTCCTCTTCTTGAGAGAGATACTTTCCAAGCCAATTACAAATCTCAGTGATGCTGCTGAACCATACTTAACTTCACAATAATAGCTGGCTCTAGGATAAGTCAGATTGTTTAGTCTAGTAGCTGCTTTATGCTCACTAATGACATCTTTCAAAACTGTCGGGGGTTTTTTATGCTACCATAGGCCTTACTACAGCATATCAATATACTGTATAAATTACAATGCATGAAGTCTCTAATTTCAAAGATTTCCTGATAAACAGCACACCTTCTCCTTTGGGATTTGACAGATAATCATTTGCAACCCTACTATACTTCTGCTAACAAATACTAACCTCAAAAACTACTGAATGTTCCAGGTAAATGCCTCTTTATGGGACTAGATCTAAATCCACTGAAGTTAGTGGAAAGACTCCCATTGACTTCAATAGGATTTGGATCAGGCCCTGTTGTTCTATGTGTTGCTAATCCCACTTTCTGTGCATGTTACAAGCCTTATGGCAGTAACTAAAAAACAATATAAGGGCCTATTGTAAATGGGTCAGATTAGAAATAAGATCAGGATCTCGTGAGTAGACCTGACTGGGAAATTTTTGATTAAATGTTTTTCATTGGAAAATGCCAATTTGTTGAAACCCAAGCTGTCAGGGCTGAATCCCCACTCTGTCACTCTGAGTGCATGAAGTGGGGGCCTGCAAGTATTTTAAAAATTAATACTTGCCACTCTAGGCTTGTATTACACTCCCAAGGATACAGCTTTTCTCTGACTTTGGCTTGGTAAACGTTGCCACCACCCAAATGCAAAAAAACCCCTTGAACCTAGGAAGGAGCACTTGAGAATTCCTCCCTGTGGGGTACCTTCAAGCCCTTTCACCACCACCCCTCCGGGGAAGAGCTGAGAGAGAAACCAAAGGAAATTAGCTGTTGCCACCAGCTAATCAAACAGCATATGCACAAACCTTTTAGGACACAAAAAATCCAATCCTGTTCATAAAAGTAAATTTTATTAAAAATAAAAAGAAAGAAAATACATCTGGAATTTAGGCTTTTGCTAGATTTTAAAAGAGCAATTCCAAAAATCAAGCACCCAAAATACCTTTCTTGGGGGTTCAGCCTAAAGATTACAAGCAAACAAAAGCATCTGGGGTTAGCACAGAGGAGTCCACAAGCCAATAAGAAATAAAAGAAATAACTCTAATCACATCTTTTTAGACATTTGCTAATTTTACTTACATATCTGAGGCTCCAGATAAGTAAGTTTGAGGTATGAATTAATCTATAATCATATCAGGCTTAGAGCTGGTTACAGCATTACTGCTCTTTGTCCCTGCAGCCCAGAGAACAACAAAGGGAAAGTTTCTTTCCCAATTTTAAAAAGTTCTACCTTCCCACTGGCTCTTTTTGTCAGGTGCCCACTCCTTTTCTTTTACCTGTGGGTTCGTTAACCCTTTACAGGTAAAGCAAGCAGAGAACAGACCAAGAGGGATTTTACAGCTAACTGACTGGCTGGGTGTCCATCAAAGGGAGCTACTCCCCCTCCCCTTCATGTATCACACAAGTTTTTTAGGAACATATCAGTTTTGACAAAACTTTTTGGGGATTGCATCTCAGGCAGGTGGTGGGGAGTGCAGAGAGAGAGAGAGAGAGCAATCTACCCCAGAATAGCCAATAACCCACAAACTTTCAGCCTTGCCAGAACTATCTAGGTCTGAAAAATTGTGCCAAAATTTCATGAGAAAAAGCCTTTTTTTCTGTATGGTGTGAGGGGAGCAAAACTTGTTTACCATTCAAGCAAGAAATACTGTGAGAAGAGTCTGTCAGGGTATTTCATTTTCAGGCCTGGCCGAAACCAACCAAGGGTCTTTTTCATATAATGAGCAAATATGGTTAGTTGTCTAGGCTTGGAGAGTTGTATGATGAGGGTTTTACATGAGGCAGTATGGACTTTATGGATCAAGCCCACAGCATATTCAATAACTGTGCAGGAAATAAAAGGAAGTCAGGTTGGAATGAACGCTGTGTGCAGAGTGTAAAAATTTGGAAGCCATGGAATCTGGGTATTATAGAAGTATTCAGTATTCATTGGATTATAAGTGAGCAGCTGTGGCATTTATGAAACTTCATGAAGTTTAGAGTCTGTACATAATAATGTTAATAAAACAAGGAGACCAATAATAAGACTTTGGTGTATTAAAGCTCTGCTTTCAATGGATTAATCCTATTAGAATCTGTAGCTGAGATGTGAATGTATGTGACAATTTTCTATATGACCTGGTCTTTGATATTGTGCTCTATTTTATCCCTTATCAAATTGGTAAATCCTGAATGTGAATTTAACAAGTTTAAACTGTTCAGTTGGACAGATTAGTGCAGTTTAACACAAAAAGCCTAATTAGCTGTGCCAAACTGACAGAGGCGATGACAACTTGTTAAAAATGGTAGCTGACAATGGTATATACATTGTCACGAAGCATAATAGCATGAGGAACAATCTCTTTTTAAAGTGCTGATTTGTGTGTGCACAGGAAAAGGATTGCGGGGGAAGATAAAACAAAGAGGATTGCTCACATTTCATGTCTTACATTGTACAGTGTCTCTGTGAAGCAGCTTTAAGGAGGCCCTGTTTGGTATCCCCAACACCTTTCCGTAAGAACAAAGCAATTAGAAGAATTTGTAATGCATTACAGTATCTGCAGTCTGATGTATGGTTAATGACTTGTGCAAATGCTCATTTACTCACAAAGAAAATTTTATCAGCGATATCTGGCATTTTGTTTCATGCCCCTCTAAAAGTTCATCTTCCCAAATATAGGAAATTGGGCTGTGCAAATATTTTAAAGTCAGCTGGACTTTAGGTAAAATAGATTGGTGAAGTCTGAAGGGAATTACCTCAATGCACAGCTGATTTTTTCCGCTCTCCGTATATTATCATTATTTTAGACTTTCCAATTTGCTATTAGATTTGATATTTTTATCATCATAAAATATTAGATATACTATTTTACAGAAGTATGTACTCCAGGAAAATCTGTCCTAAGGAGCAAAGCCATTAGGCAACCCCTTTTATTAAACTTTCTCTTTCGAAGCAACACCAAAGTTATGGTCCCTTACAATTTTACTTTACTGTTAAAACAATTGCCTTTCATTGGGGTGCGGGGTAGCCACTTAAGAAAGATGCCAATATTTATACATTCTGTGGCCAAGAAGGAATATAACGGTTTGAGTGGAAACCAGGCACAACACTTTTTTAGACAAGTTTTCTTCATTGGTGCTGTGAAAATTTACACCAGGAAGATCTGCCCATGAGCTTTGTCTGAGTTTAAGCTGTCTTAATATAACCTTGTAGATAAAAACCTTTTATACAGCATATTGTATAACTTGTATAACATAACAACTAGGGCTGTCAAGCGATTAAAAATCACGATTAATCGCGCAATTAAAAGAAATTATCACGATTAATGGCACTGTTAAACAATAATAGAATACTATTTATTTAAATATTTTGGATGTTTTCTACATTTTCAAATATATTGATTTCAATTACAACACAGAATACAAAGTGTAGAGTGTTCACTTTATATTTATTTTTTATTACAAATATTTGCACTGTAAAAAACAAAAGAAATAGTATATTTCAATTCACCCAATACAAGTACTGTAGTACAATCTCTTTATAATGAAAGTTGAACTTACAAATGTAGAATTATGTACAATAAATAACTGCATTCAGAAATAAAATAATGTAAAACTTTAGAACCTACAAGTCCACTCAGTCCTACTTCAGCCAATCGCTTAGACAAACAAGTTTGGTTACAATTTGCAGGAGATAATGCTGCCCACGTCTTGTTTACAATATCACCTGAAAGTGAGAACAGGCATTCTCATGGCACTGTTGTAGCCAGCATTGCAAGATATTTACGTGCCAGATATGCTAAAGATTCATACGTCCCTTCATGCTTCAGCCACCATTCCAGAAGACATGCATCCATGCTGATGACAGGTTCTGCTCAATAATGATCTAAAGCAGAGCAGACTGACGCATGTTCATTTTCATCATCTGAGTCAGATGCCACCAGCAGAAGGTTGATTTTCTTTTTCGGTGGTTTGGGTTCTGTAGTTTCCACATCGGTGTGTTGCTCTTTTAAGACATCTGAAAGCATTCTCCACCCCTCGTCCCTCTCAGATTTTGGAAGGCACTGCAGATTCTTAAACCTTGGGTTGAGTGCTGTATCTATCCTGAGACATCTCACATTGGTACCTTCTTTGCATTTTGTCAAATCTTCTGTGAAAGAGTTCTTAAAATTAAAATGTGCTGGGTCATCATCCGAGACTGCTATAACATGAAATATATGGCAGAATGCGGGTAAAACAGCGCAGGAGACATACAATTCTCCCCCAAGGAGTTTGGTCACAAATTTAACTAATGCATTATTTTTTTACGAGCATCATCAGCATGGAAGCATGTCCTCTGGAATGGTGGCTGAAGCATGAAGGGGCATATGAATGTTTACCATATCTAGCACGTAAATACCTTGCAACGCAGGCTACAAAAGTGTCATGCGAACACCTGTTCTCACTTTCAGGTGACATTGTAAATAAGGAGCAGTATCTCCTGTAAATGTAAACAAACTTGTTTCTCTTAGCAATTGGCTGAATAAGAAGTAGGACTGAGTAGACTTGTAGGCTATAAAGTTTTACATTGTTTTGTTTTTTAGAGCAGTTATGTAACAAAAAAAATCTACATTTGTAAGTGACACTTTCACGATAGAGAGATTGCACTACAGTACTTGTATGAGGTGAATTGAAAAATACTATTTATTTTGTTTATCATTTTTACAGTGCAAATATTTGTTATAAAAATAATAATATAAAGTGAGCACTGTGAACTTTGTATTCTGTGTTGCAATAGAAATCAATATATTTGAAAATGTAGAAAAACATCCAAAAATATGTAATACATTTAAATTGTTATTCTATTATTTAACAGTCTGATTAAAACTGCGATTAATTTTTTTAATCGCAGTTAATTTTTTTGAGTTAATTGCATGAGTTAACTGTGATTAATCGACAGCCCTACTAATAACACAATCACCAGAAAGGGCTTAACTACTCGTATTCACACTGATATTTTTTTGTTTACCTTCTAAGGCTGAAAGTCCATCAGGACTCATATTCTGCTATAGAATTAAAAAAGAATGGCTGTCTGTCTTTCTGTGCAAATGGCTTATGATTATTTTGTCAGCGGTAGAAGTAGGCAAAAATTAATAAACCAATTGATTTGACAAAAGTATCCTCCTCCTCTTTTTCAAACTATCCACAATTTCCCCACATTTATTTGCTTGGTCATAATTCTTCACCAAATAATTCTGCAAACAAATGCCAGTTTATAGCTTATCTACCAGTGGAGTGTTATAGTTATTCATTAATCTTCATGGTAATTGTTCACCTTAGTTGCAGATGTTATTTCTGTTCTTTAATTAGAGGATAATGTACACTTTATATAATAAAGAAGAACCAAAACAAATCAATTGGAGCTTTGAATATCTCAGGGAGAGGGAGAGGAAGGAACACCTCAGGGGGGAGATAGACTTCAAGGCCAGGAATTTTAGGACTTTTCAAATTCATTCTGTTCTTTGTCACACAAGGAACAGCATTTATTTGCCTGTCTATATGAAGAGAAGCCACATTTTAAAATCAATTCCTTCCCCCTTCTGAGAGAAAGATATAAGCTAAATTCACTGGCTGTCTAGCAGACTTTACATTCAATTTGCTCTTGTTACAGTCACACCATGTAATTATTGTGACCTTTGGTTTCTCTCTAACTGGTGCTGCTTCCTTAAACTTCATCCTCCCCATTTTCTCCTTAGTAACGGAACTGATGACTCTTGAACATTACACTGACGTGTCTGTGTGGCGACTTGATCAAATCATATATGTGATTTGCCTTGCACAGAAATGTAGTGCACATATGGCCCTACAAAGCTGACATAACGTAAAGCAGCTCCATCATAAAGTGAACTTCGCCCTCCTCCCTTATCCAGGCTGAGGGCTGGTCCACACTAGGGGGGCGAGGGGGGAATCGATCTAAGACACGCAACTTCAGCTACGTGAATAACATAGCTGAAGTCGAATATCTTAGATCGATTTCAAAAGTACTTACCGCTGGTCCACACTGCAGCAGGCAGGCTCCCCCATCGACTCAGCTTACTCCTCGCGTGGAGCTGGAGTTCCGGAGTCGACAGGGAGCAGTTCTGGGATCGATTTATCGCGTCTAGATGAGACGTGATAAATCGATCCCAGAACATCGATCGCTACCCGCCGAATCGGGCGGGTAGTGTGGATGTAGCCTGAGTTTCATGTGCTGTGTGTCCTGAGTGGTACAGCACATAATCTGGTCCTTACTCTCTCTCTCCCTTCTGACTGCCTCAGTTCTAAACACAACATTCAGCGTACATGCGGAGATATGCATGTCAGCACTTTTGGCACAAATTCTGTAGTTATGCATGAATATATTTGTTCACATACCTTTATCTGAGTGCACAGAAGCTTTCTTAAACGTTCATGCAAACATAAATCAGTGCCTCAAATCTTGGGAGAAACCAAACAAATAAGGGGTATGAGCATGCTCAAATCAAATTGCAAATTGGATTTTAATTAAAATGTTTGCAAATGTATTTTCCCAGTGTGTGCCTACCCTAAGTCAGACTTACGTGACTAGTAAAAAAGCCTTAACCGTATCATTTTACTTGATATAAAAAACCTTCCTACTAAGGTCTTGTCTTAGCTACATCCACTCAACACATTTTAAGTAGTAAATAGAACTCTCATGAAGCCAAACTTCTAAAGGATTTCCAGTTCAAACTGTCTGTTATTAATTTAAACTCTACTTGCAGATATCAAAGGATATAGATATTTCAGTACATTCAGATACCATTTCTGAGCTTCCATTAATTGACAAATAGATATAAAGAGTAACAGAATTAAGACTGATGTTATATTAATGGTGGATGGGTCTAAATTGGTTTTGTCAGTTAGGACAGTCTATTATCAACCAACTATATGTCCACAATAGAAAACTCTTTAGGAGATGGCCCTTTTTTCTTTTTCTAGTAAAGAAAACAAGTTACTTATTCCCTTTAACTTCAAATACAAATGCAATGGTTTAATGGAACTAAGTGAATTTTTAAACACTATGTAAGTTGAAACAGAAAATTTATTGAATTATTGGAGTTCCCTGAGATAGTTGGCCAGCTGTATCTACTAGGTCACACGTAAACTATTCCATCTCTCACAGTGCTTCTTTCCTACTTTCTGGGTACCATACAGTCTGCCTGATATATATGTTGCATAGAGTTATGGTATATGTCAGCATAGTAAATGAATTACAGTTATATTTAACTCCAATACTTCAGGGAAAATGATCCATACTCTAATTAAATTTAAACAGTCATAACTCCTAACAGTATATTTTATATGATAATCATGCTATGAAAATGAAAATTTTAAATAAAACACCAGTGTTACTCAAGTTAAAATGAAAATTTGCATCAGAGTGACTGCAGATAAGTTAATTCAAACTCAAGCATGTGTGAGGAAGCATGTGGATGTTGATAGAGCAGTGTTTGTTCATTCTAAAACAAAGAAGTGTAATTACGATTCATAATGTCGGGTAGGTTTGCATCATAAGGAAGGAACATGGAATGATCAAAGCTTTGGTTACAATGCTATATTACTTTGTGAAAATCCCTCCAAGATATGAGAAAAAGATTGAAATTAATGAGGTGGAATGATTACCTTTCATCTAATTCTGCTCTAAAAGCAATGCATCCACTCAGCAGGAGCTGCTTTGTTTACTTTAAATGAATGCTCTCAGGGCTATATCCTCTACCATAAGGATTCGGGTAACTTTTTCATATAGAGTATCCAAAATGCAAAATATGGTTATCATGAGATTTACCTGTTATTCAAAATTTACTGAAATCTATGAAGGGTCGTTAATTGAGCTATAGTGATCGGCACCGTATTAAAACCTAAATATCAGTGTATAGATATAGGCAAAGATAAAAAGGGGAAGGGTGAAAAATCAGAGGAAAATCATAACCAATTTTTTCAGAAAGGAATGATTGTTTCAATTTTGTCAACATTTTTGTGTAAAATTGTATCGGAAATGTTTATTTTATAAATGTTGAATTTTTCTGTTTATATTTTCAGTTCTATTTATATTTATCACCTATTTCTTCCTCTTTCCATCTCTTTTTTCCATTTTTGCTTGAAAAAATGACTGCATTTTGTTTTTCTAATTTTATTTAAAAAAAACCACAATTCTGCGGGGTCAGAAATTGTGCACATTTCTGAAGTAAGGAAAAGGCCATTTTTCAATGGAGAAAATAAATGTTACCAAAAAAAATGTAACCCTTCTGCCAGTCAGAGTCGGCAGCAACAAGGGCCGGGTTCCGTATCTAGGGGTTCCATTCCAATAACACAATGCAAAACCGGCTCGAGCCCCCACCCAGTGACCTGGGACAAATATATATCACCCCCCCCCCGGGCGCCTCTAAGAGGCAGACTTCCCCTCTCGCAAGCACAGAGTCTGAGTGTAGAAAAACCTTTTAATGACAGAGAGAAACAATGCAGCATTTTGTTGGGGAAACACCACATCTAGGATTTGTAAACCAAACTGTGAGCAACAACCCACCCCAGCAAATTGGCCATGTCCTTTCCCTTTGGTTCTTGAGTCCAGCAACTCCAAAAATCACCCGAAGTCCCAAAAGTCCAACAACCCAAAAGTCCAGACCCAGAGTTCAAAAGTTCATCTGCAGAGTGTTACACCCCCCCAGTCTGGGTAGACATGGGGAGGGGAGAGGTAAGGGGCACCTTACGTGGCTTGAAGCTGACTACCCCGTCCCTTCGTGGGGCTTTGCTCGGCTCTGCTCTGCTCCGCCAGCCATCCCACGAGTCACTCCGCTCAGCCGTCCCGCAAGCCGCTCCGGCTGTCCCGCCAACTGCTCCGCTCCGTCAGCCGGCCTGCAAGCCGCGCCGGCTGTCCCGCCAACTGCTCCGCTAGCAGCTCCACTCCGTCAGCCGGCCTGCAAGCCGCTCCAGCTGTCCTGCCAGCTGTCCTGCCAACTGCTCTGCTCCACCAGCCGCTCAGCAATATATCTTCCGGCTCCCCCACTACTTAACACAGTGCTCAGTGATTACAGCTCATAACAATTTCAGCTCTTTAGTGATTTCAGCTTGTAGTTAGGGGAGCCTTTGTGCTCATTTGCACACTTAGCCCAGAGTGATTCCAACTCAGCCGCCTGTGGTTAGACTCCTAAGGAACTCAAAATTAGCTCTGATATTCCACAGTGGAGAGAGAGAGAAGAAGGTGTAATTGACATTTCAGGCCCTCAGAAGAGGCCCATGCCACCAGATAGAAATACCTGTCCCCAGCCTCTCTCAATTCACTGGGTTTTGGAATCCATGTCCCTCGCCTAGCAAGTGCTGCTTAGCTAAGGGCGAGTCCCTTCATCATAACAAAAGCCCACTGTCCTTGATTCACATAATCAGGGGAAACAACACTTTATTCTTCCTGCCCCAATAACAGAGAAACTGGGGCTCCCACAGCAGTCAAAGTGACCATTTGGGCAAGCGGTCCATCATGCTTTGCAGGGTGGGTGTGTCCATGCAAACAAGATTAGCCCCTGACATCCCTTTCCACAACTCACCACCAGATGTCAGGGTAGAGCTCATCCTGACTCTGCTTACAAAAAAAATTCAGCCACCTGTAGCCAGAAGACTTGGCCTTCTAATCTCAGCTCTGCTACTGACTTATTGTGTGAATTTGGACACATCTTTTGATTTTACTTGGCTTTGAAGTTCAGATATTTTATCATTTCTGTTTGGTTTCATTTCGTTGTTTGTTTACTAAATGTTAAATAACACTGGTCTACAATTTTTGAGAAGTCGTCTGCTTCAGAGATAAAATGTGCTATTTAGTATGTATTTTGATGTGCTGAATTCAAATATGACAATTAAAACAACTGATTGGCTACTGTTTCTAAGATATTTAAGTTTTTACATTTTATGTCTATGTATATTGTGTAGATAGTAGAGTTTTAATCATAAATTGCAAACCTAGGTCTTTTCATGTGTTTATGGTTGCTTTACATGATACTATTTCACCTGTCCTGTTTATGTAACACTTTAAAAATCAGCAGAGGGGTTATATAAATAAAATTTATTATGAAACAAAAGGCAAAAAACTAGTATGTCCATAGTTTAGTCCTATTCAGTGTCTACTCGGCGCTTCTTGGCTTGTCTCTTGTATTCATTAAATGGAGCATCTCTTGTCACTGTCCAGCAATAGTCTGCAAGCATTGATGGGCTCCATTTGCCCTGATAGCGTTTCTCCATTGTTGCAATGTGCTGGTGAAATCGCTCGCCATGCTCGTCGCTCACTGCTCCGCAGTTTGGTAGAAAAAAATCTAGATGAGAGTGCAAAAAATGTATCTTTAGTGACATGCTGCAACCAAGGCTTTTGTATGCCTTGAGGAGGTTTTCCACCAACAACCTGTAGTTGTCTGCCTTGTTGTTTCCGAGAAAATGTATTGCCACTAACTGGAAGGCTTTCCATGCCTTTTTTTTCCTTGCCACGCAGTGCATGGTCAAATGCATCATCTTGAAGAAGTTCATGAATCTGAGGACCAACAAACACACCTTCCTTTATCTTAGCTTCACTTAACCTTGGAAATTTTCCACGGAGGTACTTGAAAGCTGCTTGTGTTTTGTCAATGGCCTTGACAAAGTTCTTCATCAGACCCAGCTTGATGTGTAAGGGTGGTAACAAAATCTTCCTTGAGTCAACAAGTGGTGGATGCTGAACACTTTTCCTCCCAGGCTCCAATGACTGTCCGAGTGGCCAATCTTTCTTGATGTAGTGGGAATCTCTTGCACGACTATCCCATTCGCAGAGAAAACAGCAGTACTTTGTGTATCCAGTCTGCAGACCAAGCAAGAGAGCAACAACCTTCAAATCACCACAAAGCTGCCACTGATGTTGCTCATAGTTTATGCACCTCAAAAGTTGTTTCATGTTGTCATAGGTTTCCTTCATATGGACTGCATGACCAACTGGAATTGATGGCAAAACATTGCCATTCTGCAGTAAAACTGCTTTAAGACTTGTCTTCGATGAATCAATGAACAGTCTCCACTCATCTGGATCGTGAACGATGTTGAGGGCTGCCATCACACCATCGATGTTGTTGCAGGCTACAAGATCACCTTCCATGAAGAAGAATGGGACAAGATCCTTTTGACGGTCACGGAACATGGAAACCCTAACATCACCTGCCAGGAGATTCCACTGCTGTAGTCTGGAGCCCAAAAGCTCTGCCTTACTCTTGGGTAGTTCCAAATCCCTGACAAGGTCATTCAGTTCACCTTGTGTTATGAGGTGTGGTTCAGAGGAGGAGGATGGGAGAAAATGTGGGTCCTGTGACATTGATGGTTCAGGACCAGAAGTTTCATCCTCTTCCTCTTCCTCGTCTGACTCAAGTGAGAATGATTCTGGTGCATCAGGAACCGGCAGTCCTTCTCCGTGGGGTACTGGGCGTATAGCTGATGGAATGTTTGGATAATGCACAGTCCACTTTTTCTTCTTTGACACAGCTTTCCCAACTGGAGGCACCATGCAGAAGTAACAATTGCTGGTACGATCTGTTGGCTCTCTCCAAATCATTGGTACTGCAAAAGGCATAGATTTCCTTTTCCTGTTCAACCACTGGCGAAGATTTGCCGCCCAAGTGTTGCAGCATATGTGTGGGGCCCACCTCTTGTCCTGATCTCTAATTTTGCAGCCAAAATAAAGGTGATAGGCTTTCTTAACTATAGTGGTTATACTGCGCTTTTGTGATGCAAAAGTCACTTAACTTCTGCTATGTTTGTGGTGATCTGCACTGTTCACACAAGTACAAGGCATCTCTGCTCACTTTGGCTAAACAGAAATGTGTCCCTTTGCAAAATCAAACACTGACAAATAAGAGAGCATGACACTGTATGATTTCTAGAGCTGATATAGGGCAATTTGTTCAGCAGAGTGATGTAAGCTTCGTTATGATTGCATCATCCATGACTTCTAGGAATAACATGATGCAATTCATATCATGTATGACGCAATACCAGCTTCAGATTGCATCATTCATTGTTTTGCCTAAAAAGCAAGTACTGTCCAAACCCAGTCATAGATTTATTCATAGATCCAGTCAAAGATGTATTTTAGTCATTTCTGGTTTAAATTGAGGTCCCTTCCCTTTATAACTCACTTATCCTCCGCCATTCCCAAGTCAAGGGTCGTATATACTGACCCAATAGCATGTCTTGAAAACTAGAGCCAATCAACAATTTTAAGCATCATTTTCGTTCTCAGTGACCCAGAATTAGTAAAGTTTGACTACATTTATTTCAGAAGCATTTTGGCTGTAGAGCAGTGTAATGTATTAAAACAGAATGTTGTTGATACCACTTAACATGGAGGCCTGAGACAGATTTTTATACTGCATGCAAAAAAAATTTAATCAATACTGAAGGCAAGATTTATTGGGAAAATGTTGGTACAAGACTGGCCTTAGTTTAAAAACAAATCTGAAAGTCAGATTTTATATGGGAAGAAAAGCCTATGGAATTCATTGTATTTAGTATGTTCATATAGTATATAATTTGTTTTTAGAGTAGGGTTGTTGTTTTTCTTCTTTTACTAATTTATCTGATGCTCATCACTTTAAGGAATTTGCTAGTTTTTGCTTTGATTGCAGCAAAGTGCCACATTCAGTGTTTCTTGCAGTATCAGCAATCGCAGCACAAACAACTAGGGTTTATTTTAGTGGATGATGACTGGATGATGTCCTTTTGTAGATGTATAAGCAAGGCTATTCTACATAGCGGTACAAGCTTAGTTTTGCAGCTAGGTGTTCTTCGCCTAGCTCAAAGCCAGTTAGTATATACTGACAAAATACCATGACTGCTCTGCTCCATTCTGTATGTCAGTGGCAAAGCAGTAACTGTTGCCATTTCAGAAATGGAGCAGGAGTGGAAGCAGCACAGAACTGAAGAAGCATAAGACTAGCAACAAAAAATGGAAAAGAATGGGCCAGATTCTCAGGTGCATGTATAAACTAAGCACAGGAGGAGAGGGTGTACTGAATAAAGCAAGTGTGAAGACATGACATATGCCACAGCGAGTCTTAAATCAATTTCTGCCATTCTAAGCCAACATTATGTCCCTTTCAAGGGACACTTTCTATGTATGTCTCTTTCAGTCTGCCATGAGGGAAGATACATTCCACAGCCACAGCCCTTCAGCCTCCCATGCTACATCATCCCAAGAGTAAGGTCCCTGTTCTAAGATAAACCATGTGCTCTCTATGGACCCAAATGATACATCAGAGTTTCTTTTAGAGGGAGTTGAGGGTGGCTGGAGAGATTGCCATAGTACACCTGAGGGCTCCACACCCCTTACTACTGATTCCTGCATAACCCTTCTCCACTTAGGCCCTCCACAGTGCAAAACACTTTACAAGCTTTGGGTTAGATCAGTCATTAGTATATTCATGCAGCTCCAATTCTGTAGCCAGAATATTACTCCCTATGTTACTTTGCCCATCATGGGTATGTAAAAGTTATTGAGGTGGAATGTAGTGTCTCTTTAAAAGCACACAGCAGCAGCTGAGGACAGGAAATGGAGCATACCATATTCAAATGAAATACAGGAGCAACTGAAGGAGGCAGAGGTAATTACCCAAACTGGAATTTGGCCAGCCCTAGAGAGTTAATGTTTTTATATTAAACAATATGACTTAAAATAAGATATGGCAAGGTGGTATGCTGCTCTTCAATAGCTCTTTTGCTTCTCATTGCTTTTGATAATGCAGCTGCTGAAACCATAGTGACTTTTTAAAAATATATACATTTGTAGGAGCTGGGTAAATAACAGGAGTAAATGACATTTGATTTGAAAATTTCATCAAACTATCTGAATACTATTTAACCAGCATTAATATTTCTACCGTTTCAATATTTCTTCCTTTTTTATGGAATTATATGGTATGGTTCTCACAAACTTTAATTGTCTTATCCCATTGTATTTGCATTCATGTATGTACATTTTGGGCCAAGAGACTGGCATCTCTTGAAAGAACTGGGATCTATAAAAATAGCAGCAATTATCTGCATAGTGATAGATATATGGGTCTACAACTGTAATTTGGCACTACATCTTCTGATTGATTGTAGTATTCAGTTGCATCCATTCGCCTTTCTTCTTAATCTGTTCCTGCTTTGGATTTGGCTGGTTGTGGTCACTTATTTGCGAGGTTCACAGTATAGTGCCAGTGCTCATTATACCATTCATTGAAATATTTTCCAGCATCAGCTTATCTTCCTGTTCTTGTCTCTAGTAAGGGGTTATTTTTTGTTTGGTTGGTTGTTGTTTTTTGGCAGATCCAGTCATGGCTATTAAGCTATTGCAGACAGAGTTGCTGACTCTTACTTCATTGCTGATGCACACTTTAAAATATCATATATTTTGATGACTATGTTCAAAAGAAAAACCTAAGTGGAAAAATAAGGCACTAGTCATATTCCCTATAAAATGCAAATATTTTACAACTTTCATTTTACAAAACGAATGCTTTCTTGTGTCTCATCATTATTTTCTTTTTTCAAAAATCATCCTGCCTTTACATATTCTGTTTGTTTCAGTTTACTGTTTTACTGTGTGCCCCATTCTCAAAAGACACCTTAAGAGGATGACCAGAGCCCATATTTGGATGCTCAAATAAGCACTTAAGCATGTAATCGGTAGACACTGCGCTAGATACAAGTTAAATTGTCATAATAAATAAAAAGTGCATTAGTTATCTGTTAATTTGAACATACAAGTATGAGATCTGTCTGTCTTAGGTTTTTATTATTTGTCACTATGTGTATTACTTTAGCTCCTAGAGAGCCCTCTGTGGTACCCAACATCTTGGGAACTAAGCACGGTCCCAATAAAGCACCAATGTTTGTAAGTTGGGTTCTCTGTGTTTATGTGTGCGGTGTGCACAACATTTGTAATGTTACATTGAGAAGATTTGGAAGTTCTGTTTAAAAATCTCTGTAAAGTTCAGCTGTTTATCCAAAGCTTCTCTGAACACCTTTGAACCTCTCTTTTCTGGAGATGAATCTGGAAATCTTGTAAAACATGACTTCCCAGGTGATTTTTTCTAGTACTACCTGGTTTCAGCTGTATCACAAGAATAACCCCTTATGTGGGATTTTGTTTCACTGCTACAGTCCTGGCTGAAACCAGGAAGTGCAATTCTGTGAAAAAGAAAATTAAAATGTCCTCTGGCAGCAGTGGTCTGAAAGATGGGTGTTGGCTGATGGTAGTGGAGAGGGAGCCTCATGGAGAATTATAGAGCTTGCTGTATGGAACAGTCTTGAAGCCTGCAAGAGAAGGGAAGGGACTAGGCACAGAGAAAGAAGACAACCATTCGGGGGGGCAGGCAGACACTCATAGTTTATAGAAGAGAGAGAAAAGGGTCCTGGGTGTGGTGGGGGTGAGAAAGAAATCCTTGCCTGGGCCTAAGAAGCATACAGCACAACTTAGAGTTTGGACAAGTTGCTTTAAACCACCTTTGAACTCCTTCGCTCCTGGGCTGGGTGTGTATCAGGCCAACACCCTTATGTAATGCTGCTGCTTTCACTTACACTGGCTGCCAGTGGCCCCCAAAGGCACCTGGGGATCAATGGGATGCACAGGGACCCAGGCCAAGAGGAGCCAGTGCACCATCTCTATGCCACCACAGGATCTCCCTACACAGGAGCAATTCCTGCGACCAGCTACGCTGGCTTTGGGGCCAGTATGCATTAAGAGAGTTGTATGAAGCAGCCATCACAGTGGGAACAGTCTAGCCTGGGTTCACAGTTACACAAAATGGACTACAAATGTGAGAGATACATCTAGCTGTAAGAGCAACAGCCTGAGATCTTTCTTTTCTGTTTTCATGCCACTATTTTCTTGGATGGGTTGTCCCATCCCTAGATAAAATTAAGTTTCCACTTTTCTCTTTCCAGTGAGCTGTAACACATTCTAAGTAGAAAGAATCATCCCGTGTTTAACAATGACCGCCATTAATCCTGAATAACATTTTTGCCTAATTATTCAAATAAGAAGTAACAGCTTCTATGTAAGTGCCTACAGCACAGTCCAATCAGGTAAAATCTACCCTTGTAAATAATTCTGTAATTGAATAGAGGGCAGTAATAGCCCACATTTAAAATAATAAAATGCTAGGGGAAGCTATTCAGCACTCAGTGAGTGAAAGCTAGTATTACTGAGACAGTCAAAAGAGGTTGTGTTTTGAAATGTGATCTTGGAAAAATCCATACTTTCTGGCTATGGGCAGGGATCCAATTGTACTTTAAGAAAATCTCAGAATGATTATATGCTTTGTGGATATAGTTTTAATCTATACGGTGTATCTTGTTCTGAATTCTGAGCTGAAAATAAACCACAGCAGTCAGGAGGCCTAAAAACTAATACTTACAGGATGTGTGATCACTTTAGTTGTTATGAAAGATCCACATAGACATGAGCAGCATAGAAATAATGTACAGTACAAAGCAATTGATATGACACAGAAGGTGAGCAGCTCAGAGAAAACTTCTGTATATTAGAATGAAAGAAGAATGTATGTAGTTTGCCACATTAAAAGGGAAAGATTAAACTAAAAGCCCTAGCAGCTTCCATAATATGGCCCAAATCCAACTGGCATCATCCAGATAAAGTAATTTGGCTGGGTGAGTCCATCAGATAAGAGGAACAAATACTTCCTTGTAGGTTACTGGTTCTAGTAGCCACTGTGGCCCTAGCATCCCCTTCACAAAGGGATTAGGAAAAGATCTAGTGGAGCCTCCAGCCCCATCACAGCTCAGCCCATCTCACACAACTGCTGTTAGTCAGATCATGGGAAGGTCTGATAAAGGGTTAATTCCTTACAAATCACTTGTGTTTCTTCCTCTAGATGGCAGATGTTGCTTTGTGCCCCTAAAACTGTCCTCATCAGTAGCCATTAGGCATTACTTAGAGTCTAAGCTCTTTTGAGCAGCAACTGTCTTTTTAGTTGTATGTTCAATACCTAGCACAGTTGTGTCCTGATTCCTGATTGGTGGCTTCTATGTGCTACTGATAATTAATATAATTAATAATGGCTCACAGTTCTGTAGACAATACAACTTATGGGAAAGGACTCCTTCAACTGCCCTTTTGATTGAAATTTGCAAACGTAGCTGACTCCAGGCAACCCTTCCTTTACTACCTCTTATTAGAGGTTGAAATGTCCTTTAACTTCTCCAGGCATTCATATGCTATGGAAATGGGTGACACATTTATTGTATCATTAGAACTGATTTTTAGATCAAAGATGCTCAGTATGTTGAAGTGGTCTGCTTGTTTATTTTAGTTTTTTTCCTGGAACATTTAGCACTCCTCTCTCTCTCTCTTTCTGTTTTCTTATAACATTTGTATAAAATTTTATTCTTCTTCCTTATTTACTCCCTTCAAATCTGAACTGGAAGTCTGAACATTTTTTCCCCCAGGTTAACTCTTTGATGCCTGGTCTAACAGACATTTAAAATAAAATTTTACATTATGGAACATCAACATCTACTAATCGGTAGACATGCAATCTTCCCCTTAGGGTAGGAAAAAAGCCCTAAAAATCATTCCCTTGTGGCATCATGTTTCTGCAATACTTTTAAAAAAAAACTTATTTGGTTGCTTGTATAATTTTAGCATGAAGCCTAGTATATAGTGAGTGACTAAATGTCAGATTGCCATTGGCAATATTTAATGGAATACTTCCAAATATAATGTTAGAATTGCAATTTTTTAGTGAGGGGTTATCAAAGACCCTGTCCCCCCCTCTACCCTCATCCCCCACCAGTCACCAGTGTACAATTTACTGACGAGTTGCTCCAGCACATATACCAACATCTTAGTGTCCAGTCTTCAGGCAATTCTAATGAGAAATATTGACCCAACTTTTATCTGTTTTTAAAAAAATCCCTACTGAATCTTTAATTCATTGGCTTATTTTAGAAAATAGCAAGGTATCTCCAGTAATCTTATGCATGTGGAAGTGAAGTTATTTTAAAATGTAGTGAAAATATCACCTAAGCTTATCTTAGAATCTGTGAATTCTCAGCTAGGTTGACAATTTGTATAAGGAAACTTGTTAATTGAATTACCAAGGTGCCTTTTGCAAGTGTATTGCTAGCAATTTATTGGGAGAGTCATAAATTGATGAAAAACACATGAACTTGGTATCTCTTAGTCTTCTGTGTAATAAGCACTTTTTAACAGCATTAGAGAATGACACTATTACTCCAAAATTTCTCTTCTGTGTGCCTCCTTTCATGCACAATCCTGCAGTCTAACATCTTTAACTCTCTGGGATTATAAGGATGTTTGATTAATAGGTTAATTGGTGATGGTAATGAATTCTGCTATGAAATATTTTTCTCATTTACAATGAGGCTGCCGAATAGCTTTAAAGGGGAGCACTTAGGTTGATTACCATCACAGAACGAATGGAAGCTGCACTTGCCTATGAATGAACACTACTGCATGTTTAAAAATTGAAAGTCTGAAGTCAAATGCATTAAAGAGGACATGAGCAGTGCATATCTGACTGAATTTTTATTGACTATGGATTCTTTTTTATTTTTCTTTCATAAATTGAGAAATGGGTGGGAAGACAGTTTTAATAAAGAACATGCATCTATGGGTCAGCCCACTCACTCTCTCCTTTTTTGTATAAAAATTCTCTTAGTAACCATAAGATGAATAATATGGAAGAACATATTCATTCACTTTTGCATTTCATCAACTTTTGGGTGTGTTTATGGTTCTAAAAATTACACCAGATGGAACAAAAGTCAAGATTTCAAAAGAAAGGCATCATACCAACATATTCTACCCTTTAGAAAACAAATCAAATCTTCTTTTTCCATAACCATGTTTGCAAAAGGAGTCCTGTTAGCAGTTTGCTGGCTGTTCCAATTAAATGGAAAAAAATTGGGAGAAAGTCATGTAAATTAGCTAAATTAGTCATCTCCAACTGAGCTAACTTTAATTAAGAAATAAGGGCCCAATTCAGTGTTCACTGAAATCAGTGAAAAGATGGCTATTGACTTTAATGAGTAGTAGATCAGGACATCCTTTTTCAGTGCATGTCAAATGAGTCGGATAGACAAGGTGAGTGAGGTAATATCTTTTATTGGACTAACTTCTGTTGGTGAGAGACACAAATTTTTGAGCTTACACAGAGTTCTCAGGTCATGGAAATTTGTACATGGAAAGCTTGTACATTATTATTTCTGAAAATAGTTTTAAATGTTTGCATTTACAGTCCCCAACTCTTTTGAATATGTAAATCCATGGGCCAAAACTAGGAGCAAATATTGCACCTTGGAGATATATGTTGAATGATTAAATAGATTCACCCATTAGGGTGCATCAGAAGTTGGTTGTGCCTTTCAGAACAAAACAATAATTACAACCAAACAAACGTACACTCTTTATTTCATTTTCAGGTGCAACACCGCATTTTGTGTGTAAATAAATTCAAGTTTTTGGAAATGTATACCCAAATGTCCAAATCCTTACACCTGTTTTCTAGAATATTGTGTCATCCTCCCTGATGCAGTGGTGGTGTACTTTAATGGTCAACAGCAGTAGCGTAGCCAGGTCCAGAGCGGCGCTATAAAAAGGCAACTCCCCGCTTCCCCTGTACTCACCCGGCGGTGCGATCCGGTCCGATACGGCGTACCGGCAAGAGCCAGCACCATGCTGGACTGTACCGCCGGCGGTGATTTAAAGGGCCCGGGGCTCCAGCCGCTGCGGGGAGCCCCGGGCCCTTTAAATCACCGCCGGGGCTCGGGCGGTGCTTTAAAAGGCCCGCAGCTCCCTGCAGTGGCAGGAGCCCTGGGCCTTTTTAAGCACCGCCCGAGCCCCGCTGCCAGAGCCAGGCTCGGGCGGTGCTTTAAAAGGCCCGCGGCTCCTGCAGCCATGGGGAGCCGCGGGCCCTTTAAAGCGCCACTGGAGCTCCGGCAGCGGGGCTCATGCGGTGCTTTAAAAGGCCCGCGGCTCCCCGCAGTGGCAGCAGCCCCGGGCCTTTTTAAGCACCACCCGAGCCCTGCTGCCGGAGCTGGGCTCGGGCGGGGATTTAAAAGGCCCACAGCTCCTGCAGCCGCGGGGAGCAGCGGGCCTTTTAAAGCGCCGCCCGAGCCCGGATCCAGCAGCAGGGCTCGGGTGGCGCCGCTTCTGTTCACAGGGGGAGCGGCCACTCCCCCTGCTCCCCCCCGGTTATGCTACTGGTCAACAGTGGATATGAAAGTTGTAGACTACTATGTTTTGTATCATCATCATCATCTGTGTTTCCATTCATAGTGAGTTTGTGGCAAATGAAACATTTAAAAATGCGTGCCTGATTTGCTGTGTAGTGTGGCTCTTGGTTTTCTTTAAAGAACTACACAAACATAGGCATTGCCCCCCATCCAGGCTTTACCCAGACAGTCTGGTTTTTGGCTTCTATGTCTGAGTGCCATCAGCTGTTTTGATTTTGACACGACAAATCAAATTATAGGAGAGGTATTATTACTAGTAGTTGTATTCTGTCAGATCATCATAATGCATCTAAAAATGTTTTGGAGAAACCAAACTAAAATATATATGGGTAATAGTTATTATGTTCTTGTGATATACCTGCTAATTCTTTAAAAATAGTTGATTGGCTAATTTTTGGTGCTAATATTGGATTTCTGTGTGATACAACAAATCTCTGATGGATCACATCTTTTGCCTGACTTTTAGCATTATATCCTGTTGCTCACAACCCTCTGCATATGTCAGATTGTATCAGATTTGCCCATGACACGATGCCATATAATTGAGTATGGCATGTCTTAAAGTGATGTTATTTTTCAGCCAACATTTGAAAAAATGTATTCCCTCATCTGTCAGCAACAGGCTCTTGGAAAATCACAAGTGATATAGAGTTATGGATTACATGATTTTCATACCTTACTTTATTTAGTATTATTTGTATTACACTAGCAATGAAAGATTACAATTTAGATCATGGTCCCATTGTTCTAGGTGCTATACATAATCAGAATTAGAGACAGTTCCTATACCAATGTGCTTCGCACAGCCTTGAAGGCAAAGATCCTTTGTTTGGCAAGTGGGAAGAAAGGGGTCATGACCTGTCATTTAAAGGTTCCCCCACTCCCTTAAATTAGGGACTTAATGTGCTTAGTGTGGACACACACAATCAAGTGTATAAAATCTCTTCTGAAAAATCGACTTCTATAAAATCGATCTAATTTCGTAGTGTAGGCATACCCTAACTTATTCCATGTCTGTGTTCTGGTTTCTACTAAAATACCAGCCCCTGTGGCATTGCATCAGCACTTCAGAAAGCAACATCATTTTCAAGATTTGAAATCACTGTTCACATGCAGAGATAATAAATTTTGTTTTGTGTGTGTGTGTGCGCGCACACACGTGTGCGTCAGATCAGTACACTAACAGAGAATAGCCCAGTTGTAGTGAGCAGCTGGATGCCACAAATGAATCTTGTCAAAAATGAGAGGGGAAGGACAGAAAGGTGGAAGAAGAAAATAATTCTTATGCCTTTTAATGCGGTCTGTTTCTTCTGACTTATGTTACCAGAAAAGACAAAGCAGTTCAGACAGAAGCCATTATGACTAGGAAGGTGGATGAGTATGTGGGCTCTGGGTAGTGGCAGGGAGGTAGCTGAGATTGGGAACGAGAGCTGCTGTTTGAAGCATAGCTGAGCAATTGAATAATGTAACTATTTATTTCCTTGCTTTTTACAGTTTGCATTGGTAGACTATGCACTGTAGCAATCCTAACTCAAACTCAGTGTTTTCTGTGGGAGAATAAACATTCAAACTGGCACTTTAAAAGATGTTGTTAACACATGATTCTTTCAGTAATGATGATCATTAATGATGTGTATTTGTAGATCATCTTTCATCTAGAATGATTCCAAAGACTCATATATACGCAGATGGTTCACTATACCTGCTATTGAAATTCCTTCTCTGGGATCTAAAAGTCAGCTACTTACAGTGCAGAATAACCGCAGAGCAGAAGTGAATTTAGATAGACAGATATAATTACTCCAGCTGCAATTTATCTAGGATGCCAGGGCTACTCTTGCAAAAAGTCCCATAGCCTTTTCAATGACAAAGTACGCTGTATGCTTACATCATATGGAGAAGGCGGCACTGGTAGCAGCAGCGCTATTTAACGCCAGTGCTGAAGCATTGGTTCCATACTAATTAAATGGCCACCTAATGCATCATCAACATTGCGCCTTGATATTTAAGTCTTTAGAAACATATTAATGAAACAGCATCTGATACTGGAATGTTGATCAATATTTACAGTCGTCTTTCTGTAAGACCAGTACTGTTCTCAGAGTGCTGTATGTGATATTTGGTATTTGAATGGTATTTTACAAAATATTGCTCTGCTGTCTGAATCACTAACCAGAACCACTGAATTAAAAGCACAGGTCTGATTTATATTAGGTATTCCAAGAAAGTCAGATATTATAAAGCAAGAAAAAAAGTAATTTCTGTTTTCCTAGGCACTCTGATAACAGTACATATAAAAACAAGAACCTTTGAACTCTCTGTAAGAACTGTTTACATTCATCTTTTTTACCTTGAATCCAGAGTATCTCATCAGCTTTGTGGTGGCATACAAAATTAGAAGTGTTCTGGCAATATAAAAAAACACTGACACTAACTCCTTGTGAAACTCACAAGAGCTAATATTATGGATATTAAAAGCAATAGTAACTATAATAGTTAACACTGAGAAACCTCCAGGGTGGTCATCAGTTATAAAACTCATTTTACTGTCTCTTCAATGTCAGCTTTCCTGGTCTGTTTCCATAGATATATCTACGTTTTAAAAAATTTTAAACTACTGGCAAGGAACAGTGGTGCAATTTATCAACTTTCAATATAAATTACCTTTTAAAAAAATCTACGGTATTTATTGTTACAATTGAAGCAGCAGACCTCTGGAATGAAAGACATAAGTTTTTCTTTTTTATCAAGCAAGGCACAGTGCTCACTCTTCCCTCTGAATCCTACCTATAATAATTATATTGTCAGTATGACATTAATGTAATGTATAGAATGTTGAGGTTTTCCTTCATTTGATCATGCACTGTGTTTCCAGAAAAACAGCTCTTCTATCCATTTCATTGTGTAACAAACGTGTATTAAATAAGATGTCCAAAGCCAGCTTATTCGCCCCATAAGTGGCAGTACAGGAGATAGCAAAAAGGCCTGAAAAGTAATCCTAGGGCAGATGCATTTCCTCTGTGGAGATGATGAACTCAAGCATTAAAAATACAATGAAACACAGTTCCTCCTGCCCACACTGTTATCACCATGGCAACTACTGTTGCCAGGTGGGGATTTTTCTCATACATCATAGTCGCTATGTCCAGTTTAACTAGGTCAGAAATATGTCCCTAACGAAATTCTGAACTAATTTTTTTTCAGAATGACTCCTAGTATTAATTATATAATATGCTATCATTGTTTTATATATAAAAAAAGACCACATTCTGTAGAGTACCATATATATGAAGCTTTTGCCTTTTTAAGACCATATTTTGGAAGGTAACCTTTATAATAAGAAGTGCTATAGCAATGGTTCAATACACTACATCTTACAATAATGATACTGCAGTGTTAAGGGCTAATGCTGTAGGATGCTATGGTACTTAAAGAAAATAATATTCAGGGTGTCATAGATAGAACTGTGCAAATAACTTATTTTTTGGTGAAACAAAAGTTGAAAGAATTGTTTCAGGTTGAATTAAATGTTTTTTTCACCCAAAACTAAATATTTTCTTTTATTTAAAAAAAAATCTTTAATGAAATCAGGGTAATTGTGAAACAGAAAGGCATTTAAACTGAAATATTTTCATTATGTCCCAATGAAACATTTCTATCTTTTGAAATGTTTTGTTTTGTCTTTTCAGCCAAAATAATTCAGTGAATTTGAGTTGACTTTAACTTGCATTTTTTGGTGAAAAAAAATTCATCTTGAAAAATTTCACCCAGCTTTAGTTTTTTAGGGAAATCTCAGGAAATTTGGTAGAACGGTATGATATAACTATTGACTGTGCACAATCTCAGGTACAAGATAAGTGAAGCTGACCATGTCTATTGTACTTGAAATTTGTCTGGTATTCATTTCTTAGGATCAAATTTTCAAAGGTGGGCTTTCAGTATGTCCTTATAATTTTCTATGTACAGTTTTTGAGTACTGTTATTGGTATAATCCCTCACTGTTTTGCAGTCTCCAGAAATCACTGTTTTATCCATCTGTTGTCTGCAGCCTTACACTTAGATTGTAACCTCTTCAAAACAGGGCAGGGGCAGCTTGTTAGCCCAGGTGAGCGAGGCACGGCTTAACCAAGAATTCCCAAAAGCTACAAACGACATTTTGCATATTCTTTTTTATTTCATTGCTAAATATATACAGATTCAGGGCAAACTGGGATTTGATTTGAATGTCACAATTCACTCTTTCCACTAGTGAAACACAACACCAGAAAGTTTGAAGAATGTAGTGCTGCATGAGGCTCAAATCTTGGTATAGCTAATAGTGCCTCAAGAAGCTGCTTTGTTACCATGGCAATTTACCACACCCAGGAGCCACTTTATAAAGGCGTTGCTGTGGTAACCCCTGCTTCATGAGGCCATGGCAGGATTTTAGCAAAGCCTACACTGCAGAGGGATTAGAGGGGACACAGAGGTACCGCCTTCCACCCCACTACTGGTGCCGGCCTGGGTAGCAGTGGCAGTCGTGGCAGCTCCAGGTCTGTCTGCTGTTTCTTCACTGTAAATAAGATTAGCTTTTAATAGCTATTCAATTATTCACTGGGCTGCGGGCAGGCATAACTAATTTGTGCTTTGCACCTCACCTGTCAAAAAAGTAATGAGCTGCCACTGGGACAGAGACTGTCTCTTTGTTCTATGCAGGGCCGGCTCTAGGATTTTTGCTGCCCCAAGCAAAAAAAATTTGCCCCCCCACATTTTTTTCTTGCCCCACCCCCGGCCCCACCTCAACTCCACCCCTTCCCCAAATCCCCAGCCCCGCTTCCTCCCCCACAGGTGCTACATTTTCCCCACCCCATTGCTTCCTGTGCCCCACCCTCCCCGCGCAACCCTCCGCCCTAGCTCACCTCCGCTCTGCTGCCACTGCTCGGATTCTCCCCCTCCCTCCCAGGCTCTCAAGCCTTAAGTAACCCACCAGTGATTTTCACAACATACCCCTCATTTTTTGTCTCTGAATGAATCACTTGTTTATTTTAAAGCAACTGGGTGCTGGGTTTTGCAACAAACAAGCAGGGCAATCGATTTCTTGGGACAAGGTCGTCCCATAATCTTTCCTCCAGTGTATGGATTGGAATGTCCAGCTTTGAACTTTTTAAACTGATTGAAGAAACCTCATATGGATTTTTTGTCCATGCCCTTCATTCTTAGCAATGTGCTGGTCACAATATTTAATTTAGGGAAGAGACATCTAGTATCATGGAATCTGAACCAAGAAGTGGTTTCCTCTGGATCCTGAAGTATGTATACTTGTTTCGCGCGCCCCGGCTGTGATCGCTCGGGCTCTCCCCCTCCCTCCCAGGCTCTGAAGCCTGGGAGGGAAGGGAAGAAGCCGAGCGGCGGCAGCGCACAAAAGCTGAGCGGCGGCGGCGGAGGTGAGCTAGGGCGGCCGGGGCACATTTCTAGGGTGTGCCGCCCCTAGAATGCCGTCCCTAGAAATGTGCCGCCCCAAGCACCAGCTTGTTTCACTGGTGCCTAAAGCCTGCCCTGGTTCTATGTCTATCTTCTGTCTAGCACAGGGGTAGGCAACCTATGGCACGTGTGCCAAAGGTGGCACGCGAGCTGATTTTCAGTGGCACTCACACTGCCCGTGTCCTGGCCACCGGTAGGGGGGGCTCTGCATTTTAATTTAATTTTAAATGAAGCTTCTTAAACTCTTTTAAAACCTTATTTACTTTACATACAACAATAGTTTAGTTATATATTATAGACTTACAGAAAGAGACCTTCTAAAAATGCTAAAATGTATTACTGGCATGCGAAACCTTAAATTACAGTGAATAAATGAAGACTCGGCACACCACTTCTGAAAGGTTGCCAACCCCTGGTCTAGCACAATGGAGCCCTGGCCATTAGGCACTACTGTTAAACATACAAATGATAATGAAGTGGGAGAAAATAGATTTCCCCCCCTCTAATCACATTGTTATAACAATCTTAAGTGTTGTTTGTATAAATAATAAATAGAAAATTTTAAGTGAGGAGCATGATTTTTAATTTGTTCTGACTATTCTTCAAGTGTAAAACTTCTTTACATTTTGCTGTGTGCTGAAGGGCAAACTTAAGACCTATGCTCAGTAACTAACTAAGCAAGAAACTGACGGGGAAAAAAATTCATTGCAATGCATTTTGCAGTGCATTTAGCATGGGAAATGAAGCGTAATTATCACCACTGATTTCACTCCAGTTCAAGTTAAGACAAGCAACAAAATACATCTCAAAGAACTACATCAAAATAAAGGGGAATAAAATACAAATCAGTGAATTGATTTTGTAGAATGTACTTATATCACTTTTAGACACACAAATTTTTTTTCCAGTTACTTTTTATAATGTATCTTAGGATCACCCATTTCTCGGTCATATTCCTCATTGTTCATTGTTAGCATTTCTCCTCTTAAAATAGATTGACACACTGTGTTATATTGCTTTGACAAGCACCATCCCTTCAAATCAATGACTTAAAAAAAACCCAAGTTCAGTGCATAGTATGTTTTGTTCCATTGCAATAGATCAATTATCATTAACATATTAAGGTGGTGTATAGCACTGTGGTTAAGGAAATATTTTCTCCCCTCAGTTATGCCATCACAATCTGTTTTAAATTTGCAACTGCTTCCCTTTGTAATCTGTTAATTTGCAACCGCTTTGTCACTTATCAGTTGGCATTGATCACTGGCAAATGTATTTACTATCGTCATCTGGTTCTATAGTAGGTGGGCCATTCTGTAGCATTGTTTGGTCTGGATTCTGTTGGATTCATAATTCTGGCCTCAAATGGATTTTATAGAATTATTATTAAACTAATGTTCTTGGATGAATTTTCTGATCAGTGAGAAAGAGGTCTGATTAGGAAATTCGGCACCTTGAAATAAAAAGTCAATTCTCAATGTCGTACAAACTTACATTCTCCCACGTATTCCAGATGAATTTGCATACCTGATCTGTGGAAGTAAGGTTTCCAAAGTGTAAGAGAAGAAGAAAGGTTTTTAAAAAAATATCATAGGCTTTTTCATTTAAACTCCCATGAGATACTGAAATAACAGTCTTGAGTTCTTGAAAGGGAGACATGGAAATGTATGTTTGGCATCACAGATTATCAAGTAAAATTTTAAATGCCAGCTATTGCTCAGAAATGCAAAAATCAATATGGATCTAGGAGTTTCAGCTCATCTAAGCTGCAGTCTACATAACAGCACAAGCGCCAATACATTGGTAAAATCAGGCAAATGGTAGAAGCCATAAGATTTTATGAAAGTGACACATTTTCTGTATTTTTCCCAAAATGCTGATTATAGGAATGGGTGAATCAATGCAGATAAGTTAAGAACCAGCATAAACCACCTCCCAGGGAAGGAATATATAAAAACTTCTCTTTAGTGGAGAGAAATCCCAACAGCAAAAATAAACAACAACAACCCAGGTTAATCTACAGACGAGAGCATTAAAAATACTGGTCTTGTGCTTGCTGCTAGACCTGGCTTTCTGCCTGTTGCTATTTTACCTTTAGCAATGCCCAAATTCTACTAGAAGAGGATGTCCTCAGAAGTTGAAATGAGCTTGCATTATAGGATTATGTAAATAATAAATCCAACTCATTAGCTCAAGCATAATAATTACAGTCTTCCTCTTTATTACAGCAGTCAGTATAATTTATCTCATATATGTCACAAACAATTGAGATAACTCACCACCACTCTTTAATACAAGAATTAGGTTAATAAAACATTACCTAATGTAACCAATGATCACTGCAAACAACACCTACCACTTATTGGTCCACCAGTTACTAAGCTATATTCCCCTGAAGGCTCTGATCCTCTGGTCCCTCTACTCCGCCTGCTGGTCCTCAGCCAGTTTCTCTGCTGTTCTGGATCTGAATTCTACTGGAAACCATATTGCATTGCAACTACTGTACATATATAATAAATTAACATAGTTTAATCATAGTGGTGAAATGCATTTTTTCCCCTGGAGATTTCAGTGTCAGACTAATATATGCCTTGTGGGAAAAGTTATACACTAAGGCTACACTTGCAGCTGTACAGCGCTGTGAGTTAAACCCGTCTTCATACAGCTGAGTAGGGAAAGCGCTGCAGTCTGTCCACACTGGGAGCTGCCAGTGCACTGTCGTGGCCACGTTTGAGGCATTTGCAGCTGTATTGGGAGTGGTGCATTATGGGCGTTCAAGTGGCTGCAACGTGCTTTTCAAATGGGGGTGAGGTGGAGTGTGACAGGGAGCGTGTGGGGAGAGAGAGTGGGTTTTTGGAGTATCCACAGAGTGTCAGATCATTATCTCCTAAGTTTACACACCTCCACATCCCCTGCCTCTCTCTCAATCACTGAAAGCAAGCAGCAGGGGCTTTGTTTGTTTTTAAAGAGCAGATAAGACAACTCGGGGAAACGGAGCCCTCCTCCTCCCCCTCCCGCCCTTCTTTCTCCCCCTGCCGTCTCTCTCCAAGCTAACTTTGCTGCCGCACTCCTAATGGAGCCCCCCTGCTTGCAAACAGTAGCTGTGTTTCCTTTTTTTGTAAAGCAGCTCCAGAACGGAGCTCTGAACTCCAACCCGGAAGTGCCATTTCAAAACAAAGGGAGCTTCCGGAGGTCAGTTAGTGCGAACCTGCTCAACTACATTCCAGGAGCAGCGTAGCAGCCACTACGCAACAGCTGTTATTCCTCTCGGGGAGGTGGAGTACCTGCAGCGCTGTACCTGAGGAGATGCAGCGCTGCACGTGCCTTGCAATTGTAGACAGTTAGTGAGTTACAGCGCTGCAGGCAGTTTTACTGCGCTGTAACTCGTGGGTGTAGCCAAGGCCTAATGGTCCAGTACTTTCTGATTATGGCTGTGCTAGGCAGATCATGAAGTGCCACGAGTCATCTCTGATGCCTGTGGAGTATACTGCAGTCCTGTCACTTTACAGTTTAAATAATAGCTGTCTTTTCCAAAAGCAATAACTTTTTTACGTGTATTGATGGTCTTTTAAAGATGTTACTGCTTCGATAAACAATTAACACTTGTTCACTTTCAAAACACCACCTGTTACAAAAATTCTGGCATGAGGACAAGTTTTAATTCTATTATTAATCAACACATCTTAAAGCTCCTGGGATAAATCTTATGGGAAGTGATTTTAAATCTATTGTTCAAAGTCTCTACTAAAATATTTCATTGCAAAAATATATTTTGCAAACAGTACATGGCATGGGAGATGTGTAGGCCCCAATCAATTGCATGGGAGAAGCAGGGAGGACCCTATAATTTTATGTTTGGGAGGGGGAGGAGTTGAAAGGGGGAAAATGGCTAGTTTTTGAGGTGATCGCTGAAAATGTAGGCTTTAGGATCAACAAAATATAGACGAGGTCAACAAAGGACCAACAAAGGAATTTAGTCCTTTCGCCAAACCTTTAATTGTTATCTATTTAGATCAGGGGGTCTCAAACATGCGGCCCGCAAGCCGCATGCAGCCTGCGGAGCTCTTCCCTACGGCCCGCCGGGCTCCCCGCGCCCCCCCCCCCCATTTTTTATTTTATTTTTTACCCCCAAGCAGTTCTCGCTGCCAGAACAGCTGTCTGGCGGCTTCGTGGTTTCTGGGAGGGAAGGGGAGGAGCGGGAAGCCGTGTGCACAGGGGAGGAGGTGGAGAAGGGGCAGGGCCTAATGGAAGGGGTGGAGTGGGGGCGGGGTCAGCGAGGGGGCGGGGTCAGTGATGCGGCCCTCAGGCCAATGCACTAGTCCTCATGCGGTCCTCATGTTAATTTGAGTTTGAGGCCCCTGATTTAGATCGTAAATGTTATAGAAGGGACTTATCTTTATCATACAGCTTTGAGGTGTCCAACACACACATGCACTACATAAAAATAAATAATAGTAATAATTTGGGGGTTTTAATCATGCTACTTTTGCAACAAAATGTAATATTTACTATGTATCCCTTCTCCTAAACTTCAGAAAAACTCAGTTTGATTTCCTTAAATTACCCATAGTAAAATGAGCTTGCATGTCAGATAAAACTATTAACATCTGCTCTGCAGACAGTTGTATCTTTTGCTAGGTGAGATATATATAGCTTCCCCTGGTGTTCAAAACCTGAACTGGACAAGAATGTTGCTGATGATCAAAAAGCCAGAGGTTGTAATAGTTCTGTAGATGTGGACATCCATCCACTATGAATTTAACTGAGACCACTAACAGATGGTATATGTTTTTATCCTCCATGGCAAGGTGACTCGGAGATGAAAGGCACTGTGTTCCGTATCTAATCCCTTTAGCCAGCCTGATCCGCTTTATTAGTTCACTTTCACTGAATTCATTGTCAGATTTCATATTCAGATTATAGTACACAGTTTAATCCAAATTTCACAAAGCATTTTTGGGTCTGCCCAAAATATTTCTCAAAGTAACAACAAGAAGCACAAACAGCTTTGCTCAGTACTGTATGTGTTTCTATCTGTGGTACTATCTGGGTCAGATTCTGGTTTCATTTAACCACTGTAAATCCAGAATAACCCCATTGACTTTACAGAGAACAACAACTGCTCCTCACATTCCCTAAACTTTAGATGTTTATTAATCACTGTTTCAGTCTGTGCATGTTTCTGTATTCCTTTGTGTGTGTAAATCAATCCCTCTGACAGTGCACTTTGTCTCACTGGCATTTCTTACACTATGTAAACATGCTCTGTTGCAAAGCCTTGCCTCATACGTGCGTCTTTATGTGCTTTCCACCTAGTGGAAATGAACACGAGTACAACCATTTGGAGCTGAAATTTTGAATTATAAGCTCCCTTTTGGGCAAGATGTCTAAGATGAACATGTAGTCATGAAAATCAAAAGTGCTCACTGATCAGGATTGTCTGAACAATTGAGGTACAGTATTTTTCTGCTGCACATCCTTTCAACCTAACCCCATTCTAGTGTGGGTGAATGTCCTTTAAAATAAATACTGCAAAGTAGATTTTTAAATATCAAGGTATTTTCAAAGAAATACATTTTACATTTCTTTGGCTATTTTTTTCTATAAAAGGTATAGGAGATGTAACCAGGCACTTGATGTGGCTTTATCTGTTTAGGCAGTGAGATAGTAGGGCATTCAAGTACATGCTTCATTTTAACGTTAAGTCAATGGGATTTAAGCATGTGCTTAAGTGCTTTGTGATAGCCTTGTGTGTACACATACTGAGCCTAATACTCCTCTCGCACTGATTGTATATAGTTGTAGCTCAATTGACTTTGATGAAGATGTACTGATTTATTAATGTAGGTGAGAGGAGAATCAGGTCCATTGTTCCTTGTGAGGTGTCTAGAAGCTCAGCAATCACAATGTTAACATGAGCATATTTCATTATATTCAAGCAGTATAAGGCAGGACATTTTTACAGCAAGTTGTGGAGTCACACTGTTGTACATTGAGTCCTCTAAAATAATGAATTAAAACTTTCTTAAAACCAAACAAGCCATGTTCCTGTTTCAACTGAAAAGATGGAGTGTAATTAATCCAAATATCTGGACAAAATGTTCATGAAATAGCAGTATCACAAAAAGGTCAAAGACCACAAAGGCTGGCAGGACATTCTGGAAAAACATCATTAAAAGCTTTTTAGAAGTTTAGATTTTCTTATTACCTACAGAATATTAATACTTGGTGTTTGATACTTGATATGTCATTTGAGTAAAAATTAAGCACCTGAGCATGGGATGCAGCCATGTGATTCCTGTTATTAAGGGCGGGGCGGATCTTGCAACTCAGTCCACATGTACCACGTGGAAAATCTCCAAAAGCCTGCAGCTGGAAATCCTTAGCTGCTTTTTATGTGAACACTTTCCACATACAGACCCCAACACCTACACTTTTTGAAAAAGTAGAGTAAGTCCATACATAAAATATATGTTCACAAATGTACATCACAATTGTGATTAGAGTTACCATGAGTGCATGAGCAAATTGGGTAACTACTGCCCAAATACTGTATCTAGTTTGGCAACAAGAATCTCAGGCCTCCATCTTTACAAATTTTGTTCCAAATATTTGTGTTATGTGGGTAGAAGTAGTTCAGTAGAAGCCAGTTCAGCTATAAAGAAAGCTTTTTAAAAAGTATTTTTAAATCTATTAAAGGAATCCATTAACACCAGTCTTGTTATTTTTATTATAATAGCATCTAGAGACCCCGACAGAAACTGGAGACCATTTGGGCTAGGTACTGTGCATACACATAGTTCCTAAAGAGCTTAGAGTTTAGTACACAAGAAAGGCCCTGGGTTGGAAAAGGGAGTATTGTTATTCCTTTTTTTTTTTTTTTTTTTTTTTTTTTTTTTTTTTTTTACAGATGAGGACCTGAGGCACAGACATGTAAAGGATATGTCCAAGTTCACAACGGGCATCTGCAGCAGAGCTGGGAATAACCCACATCTCCTGAGTTCCAGTGCAATGACTAATTCAGAAGAACAGTCCTTCCTGTCTTGGCCTCCGTCTTATTTTCCAAAATATTCCATGTTTACACAACTCTTAAACCAGGTAAATATGTACCAAAGAATGCTCATTAGCAATTTAATTGTTTTAGAGTTGCAATTCCATGTTTTGTTGCTTTTAAAAAGCAGTGATTATGTTTGTCAATCTTCAGGACCATAAGGCTTCTTAGGATATTTGTGTCAAAAAAGATTG
Source organism: Macrochelys suwanniensis (assembly GCA_033296515.1). Taxonomy (NCBI): domain Eukaryota; kingdom Metazoa; phylum Chordata; order Testudines; family Chelydridae; genus Macrochelys; species Macrochelys suwanniensis. Next base: position 50,185,706 of record CM065780.1, read on the forward strand.
CAAATTTCATGTTTCTGATTCTTTTTTCTTTCAAAAAAGAAAATAGGAAAGTAAAGAGCAAAGGGAAAAGTGCTCTATATTGTTGAGCTCTGTACAATTTTTACTTGAAGTTCATTATCCACTTTTATTTTTTAATTAGAGCTTTTGAGCATTTTTGCTCCTTCTTAAGAACATAGGAACATAAGATTGGCCATACTGGGTCAGACCAAAGGTCCATCTAGCACAGTGTCCTGTCTTCTGACTATGGCCAATGCCAGGTGCTACAGAGGGAATGAACAGAACAGATAATCATCAGGTGATCCATCCCACCACCCATTCCCAGCTTCTGGCAAACAGTAAGTATTTGTCAATGATACTGGGTCAACACGATCACCATAGTTTGTGCTACACTTTTGTCATCGGAGGACCAATTCCCATCACTGTGATCTGCTGAGATCCTTTCGTTTCCTTTCACCTTATATGCATATTTGACTCAGCAATTATAGAAAAGAAATTGTCTTCAGTCAATCAGCAGAATGTTTGACTACTCTACCGTTGCCTTTTTATTTCTGTTCTACTTATGGCAGTTCCTGTGACATGTGTTTTGATTACTTCACAGTGAACATGTTAAAACATAAAAAACAAAACAACACCCCCTCAACAGCTGTATGAATGCCACAAGATTCAGAGGCCTAGGTTTGTTTGGACAAAGATTCACATATCTGGATTCTTATTAGGTATGCAAACTATCCAGTAAGTAACATCTCCAGTAAGTCTGGTTCCACAGCCTGTGTTGGGCTTGATTCATCACTGTCTTGTGCCTTACATATCCATACAGCAGTGCATTATGCTGGTAAAATATTATTAAATGAGAATGTTGAAGTTTTCAGCCCACTTTGCACTCCTTAGGCAAAGATGTAAATGACCCACCAAGTGCATAACAGTACAGAATCAGTCCCTTTGTCTTCTTGCACAGACTATCTCTTGTCTCTTTGCCAGCAGGCTTCTTTTCTACTTAGGGTATGGGAAGTGCATGATGATGGAGAAATCAGTGGGACTGTTGATGGCTCATAGGGACCTTGGAGAGGTCTGTGGCTGGGATCCAATTCGAAAAGGGGTTAAGAGCAGCCACAGATGTGGCCACACCCGGTCAGGGCTAAGGGAGGAGCTGGGAGAGTCTCACTCTAGACTTAGAGTGAGAAGGACCTAGCTGGTGGAAGGAGCACAGGGTACCTGAAGCAGAGCAGTGCTGGGGAAGGGCCGGCAGGGCAGGGGAGCTCTGGCCTGGAGAGTCCCCAGGCTAAGGCCGTGTGGCAAAGGCCTAAGGAGGTACTGGGGCTGCAGGGAGACAGCTGGGCCAAGAAAGGCAGCAGGTCCAACCCCCTTGCCAATGATGAGTGGCCATTACAGGCTGCAGGCTGCCCCAGAGGAAGGGGACTAGATGATGACTGGCAATAGCCACTGAGGTGAGGTGGGCTTAGAGAGTTGGGGGTTCCCCTGGGAGGGGAGACCCAGAGTGTGGGGACTGCCGTGGGGTAGAACCCAAGGGTAAAGGGCACCCAAGGAGTCTGGGAGAGACACGAGATGTCCTGATTTTATAGGGACAGTCCTGATATTTGGGGCTTTTTCTTATATAGGTGCCTATTACCCCCCACCCCCTGTCCTGATTTTTCACACTTACTGTCTGGTCACCCTAGGCCTTGGGCAGGAGAGACACCGGCCAGAAGGAGGTGCTCCGAGTGCTGGAATCAAGCTAATTCCTGGACTGACCAGCAGGAGGCGCTGCAGCAGTGAGTCAGCAATTTGCTACAGTCACTAATTAATTATGGATTTTTCCCCTAAATTCTCTTATGGAATCAACATTTATACTCCTGAATGCAAAGGGACAAATAGGAACATTTTTCTTTTTACCGGCTGCTTGAAGATAAAGGCAAAATCAATAGAAATGCCACCATTCCCTGCAGCTACCCTTTACCCCTGACTTGGATCCTACCTTTCTCATGCTGAGATGCAATTGAGTACTTTTGTCAGCTTATTGCTGTTCCCGCTGAGCAAAGTTGAACAAGTCAGTGAAAGCAAGGGGTGTATTTTTATGGTGTTGAATTACTGCTTCTCTAGGGACTGAGGTGAAACTGCCAAATTTACTTTGCAGTCATGCAAGAAAAGCTGGTCCTAAACTAACACTCCAGCTTTCATCTATCAAGGACCTCCTGTGTGAAAGTCATAATATAAAACCAACGACTGCAGAGTTTTGTGAAACAGAAAGAATCCCCTGTAAAATTGAGTTCTTTTTACACAGCAAATAATAATCAACCATCTTTGTCACATCTTACACATGATAAAAAAACCTACAAATCCCCCACAAAATAGATTTCTCGAAAGAGGTTCTCTAACAATATGTATGTGATGTGAGGAGGCCCACACTCCTTGTCCCTGCGCTGTTGTTTGTTTACAGTAGCTCCTAGAGGCCTCAACCAAGATTGGGGCTACATTTTTCTAGGTGCTGTAGTTCACATAGCAACAGACTGTTCCTTCCCCAAATATAGGGGCAGCTGGTTGTTAGAGTTAATGGGGCTAAGCCCCACCAATAATGCCACTGCTGTGTAGTGTGGCTGATGTGCAGGTAAGGGCAGTACCACCTGTGGTCACCAGAAACTCTGGGCCAGGCTAAAACTGCTTTACCCCAGCAGATTGCAGTGCACCTGGCTGCCACCAGGGAGTCTTGCTGAGGATGGAGCACATAAAGCCTATTGTAGATGAGGGAGGGGCCATCAGCAAGCAATACATGCTTCCATGGAACTAATTGAGATCTGAAGCAGAGTTACATGGCTGTGTGCACATGCTTCCTGCCCAGGCCCTAGAATCCTTGCAGCACGTGATCTACAAAAAGCAAAAGAAAGAGGTACGGAGCGGGGAATGCAGGTTTCTGTTGGGTAACATCAGAATGTAGGGCTCTGTTGCCATAGTGCTCCCTGCTGCTTCTCCTCCTACTTCTTCAGGCCCACCAATAAGTAAGGGGATGGGGGCTCCGATCTCGGTGTGGTGATGGTGAATGTCAGGCAGGAGTGGAAAGGGTTCAATTTGTGTCACAGTGTGAGGATGGGGGTGCTATTCTGAGCCTGGGTGTGTCGGATGGGAAAGGATTCAAAAGGGAGGGGGTTGGTTTCTGAGGTGTGGAGAGGTTACCTAGGAAGGGTGTGGATTCTCAGCCTGGTGTATAGTTATGTGGTGAGGGTGGGGAGAGAGTTCTGAGAATTTGAGGGTTGGGGAGGTTCTAGGCTGGGAGCTGCGATCAGCCGAACCTGCGGATGTGGCAGTTAAACAAACCATCCCAGCCCGCCAGTGGATTTCGTCAGTGGATATGCCAAAGGTTGCCGATCCCTGGGGTAGACTATGAGACAACAGTAAGGGTGCTACAGAGAGATAAATATAGTAATCACCTGCCTTGTCCTGCATTATGCAACCCTGGGGATGCATGGGCGGGGGGGACCCTCCTTTTCCTACTTGGCCAACAAGCTCCTTTACCTCTCACCCAAATTATTCTCTGAACAGTGATCCAGGTTTTCCACTTGGAAAATAAGTTCACCTTGCAGGGGAGAATAGGAACTTGGGTGGGTTACCCGCAGCACCACCAGTTATTCTGGTAACTGTCCAAGGAGCATTCAATCTAAATAGACAAGACAAAAGGAGTATTATTTTATCTCAGTTTTTCACATGAGGAAAAGAGAGATTGTGATTTGCTCAAGGTCACACGCAGGTTGTGGCAGAACTGAGAGATTAACCTTGTTCATAAAGTGCCAGTCCAGTGACTTAACCACAAGGTCATCCTTCCTCTGGTTTAGTTTGATGTACCTACTCTCAGGCATATGTATCCCTTCTGGAGAAGTTAAATACTTGTTTTGGAGAAATAATGTACTTTAAAATCAGAAGTCTATTATTTATTATCAAACCAAGTAAAGGTTTGCATCATTTCTCTAAGACAAAGCAAGAAACTTAGGGACAAATTTATTTGGAGTTACACCTTGGATGAATTTGGTCCATTTAAAAATATTTGAAAAGTTAAAATATAAGCAGCCAGGATGTTCCTATTCAAATGCACACATTGTGTGCTATTAAATACATATTTTAATTATATTTCAAAGTATAAAATACATTCACGAGGGAAATGGATGAGTAATACTGCCTATACAAATGATTGAATTGCATATTTTCTGTTGAACTTCCAATTTTAATTGCCATTGAATGTTCTTTAGAACTATTTTCAGCAAGAGATTTTATTGTTAAAGTTTTCTCTTAAACTAATTCAACTTGTAAGATCCAATAAAACAACACTGATTTCTGGCTTCTAAGGAATCATAATTGAGTCTAAAGAAATTACACTGATAAAAGACAGTTATAACCATATATATACACACCTCTTAAATCTGTTTATTTTATACTTTCTTGCTGGTAATGGAATGTGCAGTTCTCTTTTTATTAAATAGTCTAACTTTGATGAAAAGCTTTAGGCAGCATTGTATAATTGGAGCACCTTATTTGTCTAGGGCTGCAGTAGCTTATACATTGAGGGGATGGAAATGCAGGATTGTAGCAGAAAAAGCAGCCAGCCTGGGGTGTAAGATAAAGCTTGCACTCTTACATTGGTTGCTTTTCACTCCAGCTTTCCAGTCTAGTAAAGTTTACCTGTTTTTCCCCACACCCATTTTATCCCACTTTACTAATATATATCATTTACATCTTCATTTGCTATCCGATTTTGACCCATTCTGTGCATCTCTAGGGTAAATCCATCACTGGTTTAAGTAGACATAACTTACTAAAGTAATTGAAATTCTGTTTGTAGTAGGGCTAAATGTGACTTATGTATGAAGAAAACCAACATTTCATCTAAGAAGATATGTTCCCTCTGTCCCTGTTGATTGTTTACCTGATAGATTCTTGTTCTTCATGTAATTTGTTCTTACTAGTAGCTACTACATCACTGCCATCACTGCCAATTTTATTGGAAACAGTCAGTTTCCATTACAAACTATATTTTTCATGTTTTTTTATGACTGAGCTGTGAAAATTCACTGCAGGCTTAAATTCTTATTGCTGTTCCTCTTATTAACATCATGACATACAGAATCTGCCTGAGAGGAAAGTTATGTACTTGTTTTCAAAGTAATCATCTTTTTGTTGTTTAAGAGCTGGTGAATTTTTGAAGATAATGCAAACCCGATACTATATTATGCATATCAAGAAATTAATTGTTTTGTTTCTTTCTACACTGGAAAAATACAACATAATTATTTTTTTCTATAGGCTACATCATAGGATGAAAATTCATCTCCGTGCACAGACCAAGCATCTGCACCAGTTAAGTCCTACTTATGCCTTCAAAATAGGACCAGAACCAAAATCAGATTTGAATTTTCAAGACAGAAATTTGGAAAGCAATCAACGCTAAAGACAGTTATAGAATCGGAAGGGGTGGTAATCTTAATTATTTAGTCCACCTTCCTTTCTTCGTGGGATTGTTCCCTGTTGCATATTTACTAGTGCTTGCTCCAATCTAGTTTTGAAGGTGCCACTGATGGGATTTCACCATTTCCCTCAAGTGTCTTTCATAACCTAATATTTTTTTTGTCAAGACAACAAAAAATCATTACGTTCTGTTCAATTGTTTTTCCTTATTTTATTTCATCCCTTTACAACAAGCTGTTCCCCTTTGCACTACACTAAATAATTAATCTCCCTTCTCCGTGGTGAACATCCTTCCAGTAGTTGCAGACTGCTATCTTGTCATCGTGTAACTCTTTGAATCTTTCTTCCTACATCAATTTTTTCTCCAGTTTGTCAACACTTTTTTGGTAAAGAGGTGCCCAGTACTGAATGTAGCTTCCAGTACAGTCTAATGCGAGTCATACAGAAAGGAATTACTATTTTGCCATTAAGGATAAAGCTACACTGCAGTTCGTGTAGATATATCCAAGCTATCTTTAAGCTAGCCAGTGCAGGTTTCAGAGCAGTGAAGCTGTGGCAATGCAGACTTCAGCCTGGGTTGAATAAGCCCACCCAAAACCATGGGTAATTACCGATGCTGCTGTGGCTCCACTGCTCTGTTACCCAAGCTAGCTAGATGAAAGCTATTTCAGGTATGTCCACAGGAGCTGCTATCGCACTCCATGCTGCAGTTCCGATCTCAATGACTGATGCTTCGACTTATAAAGCCCCAAACTGCTTGGTCTCTCTTGCTGTAATGTCACATTGCAAATTACTTTCTCTATTGCTCCTAAGTCTCATTTAGCATTACATCTCTCCAGGTTTCTCCCTCCCATTTAATAGCTAGCACTGGATTGAATGAAGAAGAGAGGAATTTCATTCTGTTGTGCTCGCTAAGTCGCTAATGTTTTGAATATCTCTAGATCTGTATTATTTCTCTGTCCTCAGTGTATTCCCAGTTTCTCCCAGATTATGGTTGTGTCATCAGAGTATTTCATCAGTGTATCACATGCTTTCTTTTCTCAGTCATTAGGGTTCAATTATGGCTCTCTGGTCGAGGGGTGCTCCTTCTCCCCCCTCCTTAAATAGCACCACCTGAGTCGGGCTCCCAGCAGCGATTATAACTGTTTAGTGGCAGAGCAGGCAATAACTAAGGGAGGGGTGGGGAGTGTGCTGAAGGAGAAAAATTGCTAACGCTGTTCCGTAGGTGTAGTCTGCACTCTTCCAGTGCTGCTCTGTGCAGGGCATGGCCATGTTGTGAACTTTCAGTTAGAATCATAGAATATCAGGGTTGGAAGTGACCTTGGGAGGTCATCTAGTCCAACCCCAGGACCAATCCCCAATTTTTGCCCCAGATCCCTAAATGGCCCCCTCAAGGATTGAACTCACAACCCTGGGTTTAGCAGGCCAATGCTCAAACCACTGAGCTATCCCTCCCCCGTAATACAGTTGTACTGTATTATAAAGTACATTGCACACAGTCTCTCCTTCTGCTTCCCTGTTCTGCTATACTGGCAGCTCTTGGCCTTCCTGCTTTTCTCTCTCTTTCCCCTCTAAGAAGCAGAGAGGCCTCTGAGGAAGTGATCCCAGGAATGTAGAGTAGTTTTTAGTTCTGGGACAAGTGAGAAGGAAAGCAGCAGGCTCAGCTCCTACATTGTTCACAAGAGGGCAGTGGGGAGGTGGGGAGAGCTGTTGCACTCTTCACAGGCTGGGAGGTTGTATTCCCCCTCACCACAAACCCCTCCTGTCAATAAAAAAGTAGCAGCTTAATCTGCTCCCTCTCTTCAACGCCCCTCCAAGGTTGGGAAAACAACCTTCAGCTCCCGGGCTGCTGAGCTCCCTTACTAGCTTCTCTTGCTGCTTACAGAAGAAGAGGAGGTCCTAGAGCTACTGAAGGGGGAGGAAGAGCATCACCAATGACCTCCATTGGGTAGTAGTACTGGAACTCTGCAGTTATGATGCAGTGGGTAACAGACCTCAGATGTTCCTCATTCTGCCATCTGTCACACATTTCAATAGCTTATGTCAATTGAAAGGTACAGCTATGCCCCTCCTGCACTCCAGCATGCACGGTTTCTAGCTGGCTTCCCACTCCCACACATTGTTCTCAGAGCAACCAAATAATTCCTTTTTTCTCCATGGGTGCATAGTGGGGACAGAAGCTGGCAGATCTGCACATGGTGGCCATAACTTAGCCCTTAACAATTGTATCAGAATTTAACCCTTAATGAGCCAGTGCAGAATCAACAATTGTTCTATTGTGTCAAAGGGCTCCACTGATGACCTCATAAATTTGTAGAGCCGCCTCCAAGCATTCAACTCATAACATCTATGCATCCACTCAGCATCCCCTCTCCCTCATTCCTAAGTCAGCTGATGTTGGGGAAGGACATCCCAGGGAAATGGTGCCAGTAGTGCAAGGGGCCTACCATCAGTCAAACATTGGCCCCTCCCCTGACCTGTCAGGCCCTGCCCATCTGTCACCCTAAGACCTGCCCCTCTGGGGTATTACTTCAAGGGTCAAGATGGACACATGACTGGAAGCAAGGAGTGGCATGTGACTCCTCTAAGAACTCCTCCCACCATCCTCTACCAATCGGAGTGGGTTTTTCCCCAATAGAACCACCCCAAGGGGAGATTTTACCAATTGGGAGACGTTCTGGGATGGGGTGATCTGTTCAGAAGTGGGTCATGTGACCCATCTAAGAACTCCCCCCCCCCACCAATCAGAGCATAGAACCACCCCCCGTAAGTCCCAGTGCCATGTAAAAGAGGCCATCTCATTCCAAGAACGCGTGTTTTAGAAGTTGTGGAAATGCTGAGAGGAAATATGGACTTCTTCACGACCCCTGTGAGAACTTCAGAATTTGTTTTAGCTCTGAGGGCCTTCGACTGTCTGCAGAGAAATTGGTACAGAGGAAGAGGGAGTGGCCGAGGGGAGCCCTTTGGCCCAGGCGTTGATGGATACACCAGAACCCGACCCTGAAACCCAACCACTTGTAAGGAAGACCGAAGAGCATGATGGCCTTTTGTCATCCACCCCCTGGAGGAGGAAGGCGACTGCAGCTCATGGGAGTCACCGGCAGACAAGGTGAACAGAAAAGATGTTGCTCAGGTAAATGAATGATTAAGAAGTGACAGTCGAGGATGAGGTGTAATGGGGTAGGAACCGAGCTGGGGTTGCATAAATCTAAATAAATAGGCATGGTCTTATAGTTGTTTCTTTTCTGAAAATCTCTCGACAGCTCAGTGATGCCTACTGGGACCACCCCCACATATGAGCAAGCTGCAGTGGATGACCAGTTCCTTGCTGGTATAGTGACAGCCACAGAGTGATCCTGGGAACAGGTACAAAATTAAGTTCTCAGTCAGTGTGGGAAATAGTGCAGATACAGCAAAATTTTCCAATTCCATTCTTTTCTCTTTTGAAATTTCTAACTAGTTGATGATTGATTCCTCCAATTATAATCGGAAGGTAGGCAGTTTTCATGTTGAATTTCGCCAAAGTTTTGTTACTGTCAGACCACATCTTTTCAAAATTAAATAGATGGCTTCATGTGGATGGGTGCTTTACAGAAATAGCAATAAATAAATTGGGTGGCTGGCCCTTTAAGAGATGTTGGGTCTAGCTGTGACTAATCAGCATCCCGGCTGAGGCCAGGTGAGAGCTTGAAGATTGCCTGGTCCTCATAAAAGACAGAAAGTAAATCAGCTGAGTGGTGAGAATGAATTAACTAGCCAACCAACTTCTTCCTGAAAAGAAAGGGACTCAATCCTGTGGCTGGAGAGCGTGGTTTTTGTTCATGGGCTGGTAAGTTGTCCCAATGGCTTACAGTCTCCTTTTGTAATCATTCTTGTGTGCTGACTATAACTCCCTGAGTAAATAACCCTTCCTCTTACCTATAATATCACATATGATATGTTCTTATCAACAGCAAACATAGTGCAGTTTGGTCTGATGACTATTGATTTTCCCCCCTTGAAAATAAAGTCAGCATCTTGATCTGTTCTCAGTGCTTCCTGCGGAAATAGTCATTGTAAGTAAAAATCTTTAACTGAGGGCATTGACCTTTTCTACTTATTTATTTATATCCTTCTGCTACCCCAGTCCCTCTCATACTATGGGCTGGTGGTTGGGAACCACAGGGCAACTAGGGGCTGGATTTTAAAAGGTGCCTAAAGATATAGATGGGTGCCTAGTGCGATTTACAAAAGCCCCTAAGCAGGTTAAGCACCACTGAGCAAGGCACCTATATACTTAAGTACCTTTGAAAATCTCACTGTGGGTGACTAGCAGCAGGCATCGCACCAAATGAGGAAGGGAAGCGACAGCAGTGGCCAGTAATAATGACAAAAAATGTGCAGGTGGCCTGTGCTGCTGCTGTCAATCTAATTATAGTACTGGGTGGGGTGCTTTAAAGTCCAGGGGAGTAAAATGCTGAGCTGTGAGGTACTTGGGAGCTCATGTAAAAGCTAGAGATAGAAGTGCAGGTGCAGCTGGAGCTCATACGTATGTTGTAGTGAGTAGTACTGTGGTATCATCTTAGTCTTTCTCAGGATAATCTATCTGTAGATCATCTGTAGAAGAAGCCCCACTCCTCCAGATCCTCCTATGTATGGACAAGAATATTTGACACATCCTCTGCACTCAAAATGGCACCTCCAGTTCCTGACTTCCTGTTTTTTCCGGTCAAACTGTGAAAATTAGATGGAATTTTTTGTGTAGCAGTTTTCTGTAATCTTTCATTCTGTGAAGTGCCAGGTTATGAGGCGAAAGCTGTGCTGGTGAGGGGCGTGTTAGACCAGTCCTGCAGCACCTGAATGAGGCCTAAATATATCTTACTGGAAGGCAAGAAATCTTTTTACTTCCAGTTAGAATCACAGAATCATAGAATATCAGGGTTGGAAGGGACCTTAGGAGGTCATCTAGTCCAACCCCCTGCTCACTTCTACTAGGAGTTCTTCATTTGTTCATTATATGTGGTGACGGACCAGTGTAAACAATACTTAATACAGCAGGGGTACGGCGGTCTTTCAGAAAACCCTTTTGTACATAGGCTGTTATAGATATCTGGCTGCACCCTTAACAGCTTGGCATTTAGATATTGTGTTGATGGATTGAATAGATACATAGCTAATAAGGAGGTGTTGACAAATATCTAATGTTAATAATGATAGATAATGACAAGAAAAAATAGAAAACCATGTATTAAATAAATGCACTTGACAGATTAGAAAATAGCATGCTTATGTATATGGAATGTCAGCGGGACACAGTTACGACAGCAATTAATTAAATGAGACATTTAAATATAAATAGATAGAATTCATGCCCTTTGTAATGAGGATAGAGCATGGTGGATTGATATAAAACAAAGCAATTTAAGCACCAATTTTAATCAGGATTTAAATCAACAAGCAGGAAATCTTGATTTAAATAATTGATTTTAAATGTGTTTTGCATTTGTACTTTTTCGTATTTTCCTAAAAAGAAGTTGCTTCTCATTGGTTGGTAACAATTTAAAACATGTTGATTTTGCAATTAAATATAGCCTTTACCCTAAATTTGGTGCTGCCTTTTGCTAACCAGAAGGACACACTACATCTACACACATTTATTTAAGCAATTATGTAGCTTAACTCACATCAAGATTCTTAATGTTTACATTTTTGTGTTAGAAAATGGTGAATCATGTTTAGATGGTCATTAATGTTTTACTTGTGATTGGGGTCAAGCTCTGTTTGGATGGAAATTCAAAATCAATTAGAAATGCACAAACCAGCATTTTAATGTTATTAAATAAAATTACTATAAATGTGCTTGATACATAACAAAAAAAGTTTAGCAAAACACATCTGGTATTTAAAGCTAACTAATTTACAAAGGAAGTATTAATTGTAGTTAGTGATTTGAACTGATTGTTCCCGGTCAGCATGTCATTCAGTTTTTTAGAAGTAATAGATCTCATCCTCTCACACCTAGTTTTAGTCATAGACTGAAAGAGGAAAATAAGTTTTCTTGGTTTTTCAACTCCCAATCAGTTTCTTAACTTTGAGATAGTCAGTGAACCGAATTAGTTGAATCAAATGAAATGAAGAAAATATTCTCTCTGCTTCTGCAAAAGAGGTTACTGCTGTCAAAAGCTGGTGCAGTTCTTCAAAAAAAAAAACTCTGGTTCCAGGTGGTTAGCCAGTGACTTCTACCAATTCAGTGATTTTACTTTCTTTAAAATGTGGCAGCAAACATGTACTGTTTGCTGCTTATTATTTTATATGTAATTTAAATGATTTTGATACATTAGCCCTTAACATAAATTGGACATTCCAAATTTATTATTAAATAGATTTTTTTGAACATTTAATTGAAATTTTAAAATTGATTTTTTTAAAAAATTGGATTTTATCCATCCTAGGGTAGTGTGTATGCACACAAGGAATATATGGTTTGACAGGAAATTAGAGAGGTAAATGGTGATAGAAATGAGAGATTGGTAGGTATATGAAATATGGTTGCGCATGGAAACACTATGGAACAAGCCTACCACATTGTGGGTGTTATCAGAAGCAAATGTTAATAAGCAAGAATTTTAGGGATGATCCTTTCCTAAGGATAAAATCATCTTAGTTTCCTTTCAAAATTAATTCACAATGGTGTGATTTTTGCCTTCAAAAACTCAGCAGTTGAACACGTCAACTGTGCATTTTTGTTTACTGTTTTAAAATTGACACCTACACTTTAATTCTTTTGTGTACTAATGAACACCTGTTTAGAAACATTTGCTTATTTAAATAATAAATCTCTCTCATGAGGTAACTTAAGTGTAAGACTTCAAAGCAAGCATATTACTCTAATAAATAAAATAAGAAAATGCTGCAAACGCACTGTACAGTAATTCATGCCACTAAAAAGTGATGTGGTTATATTTTCTTTGCCATGCCACATTTCTTGGCACAGGTGGGGAAGCACCATTATGTAGGAGGGGAGGAGTAATAGTATCATTCATATTGTATGTCTCAAAATGTTACACAGTCACTGAACACATGACTGATATTATGCAGGAGAGCCTTATAAGATGATTGAATGTAAAGAAGTTTACAGAATCGCTCACTGAAGTCCACACAACCTGGTTGGGCTATCTGGAGGAAGTAAGTTGCTTAGAAATTATAGATTTGTTTGTCTGACTGTCATTTTAAAAGGGAAAACTTTGGGGCAAATACCAGAGAGGCAGGGGATGTTTAGGACATGGGAAGAGATCAGGGAGGGAGGTAAGAGACCAGTCACATGGTCATTGGCACATAATGCACATAAAATAGTTGCTCTTATTCAGACACTTTTCAAGAGTCTGATTTGTACAACTACAAATTTGGGGAAATTGCCAAATATTTGTACAAATCAGTTTTGCTTCAGGGAATTTCGCCACTGCCCATACTCAAGAAAAATCCATTCAAACCTCGAATGAACCAAATCTATTAAAGTTAATAAAGAAAGCTATTTTCCAGGCATGTACGTGTAATTTAAAACTTTATTTTGTCTGGTTTAATATTCAGAACATCACTGGAAACATAGAAACTTGTAGGTTCAAATGACTTTATATTGGTAGTTTTGAATAAAATAGATTAGATAATGAAATGGCAATAAATACATTTGGATGATAACTATATATCTTAATATCTCACATACATATATAAAATTCATGCTTTGTGAATAGTTGTCTTGTCCATATCATGTTTTCATGGTGCTGAAATTCATTGTAGATCTTACAGGTCTTCAGTATGCTCAGGGTGGGTGAGGTAATATCTCTTATTGGACCAGCCTCTGTTGGGGTGAGAGACAAGTTTTTGAGATTACACAGAGCTCTTCTTCAGGTCTGGGAAAGGTACTCAGAGTGTCACAACTAAATATAAGATGGAACAGATTGTTTAGCATAAGTAAACAACACACATTTAAAGGGACCATTCAAGGTGAGGTGGCCCATTAATACCTCTCAATCATAGGGTAGGGAGGGGGGAGGGTTAAATGGGTTATATGGAATCCATATGGAGTATCATCAGACAGTTACATCCCATAGTCAATGGGGATCACATCCTGAAAGAAATAGTTACTGAACACACTCTTCTAGCCTTCAGACAACCCTGCAACCTCTCCAAGCTCATCATCAGAAGCAAGCTCCCCAAAGACCGGGACACACCAACTCAAAGCAGCACCAGAACCTGCCAGATATGCAAAACCTGTAGACCTCTCTCCACTGTTACAATGATCAACACTCTCCACAACACACCTTTCAAGATCCATGGGTCCTACACATGCTTATCACAATATGTGGTGTACCCCATCCAGTGCACTAAATGCCCCAATAACAACTATGTGGGTGAAACAAGACAATCACTATGCTGTAGAATGAACTCACACAGAAAAATAAGACAAAAACACCATAGCAACTGTGAGTGAACACTTTTCACAAAGCGATTACTGTATATCTGACCTCTCAGTCCTCATCCTCAAAGGAAACCTGCACCACTCCTTCAAAAGGTGAGACTGGGAGTTTAAATTCATAACTTTGCTAGATACCAAAAATCATGGGCTAAGTAGAGACACTGACTTCATGGCTTATTACAACAATCTGTAACCCACTTAACCCTCCACCCCACACCTTTTTTTCTTTCTCACCTAAGACTGGAGAGGTGTTGAGGCCATTTCACCTTGAATGGTCCCTTGAAATGTATGTTTACTACTTATGCTAAATAATCTGTTCCACCTTATATATAGCTGGGTTATATTTCCCAGACCGGAAGAAGAGTTCTGTATACGCTCGAAAGCTTGTGTCTCTCACCAACAGAAATTGGTCCAGTCAAAGATATTACCTCACCCACCACACCAACACAGCTACAATACTGAATTCAGCATGCTCTGTTGTTTATGTACATTTTCAGAGAGCTTATATATATTGGTGTCACATTTCAAAGGAAAACACAAAATATAACAAAGCTGTATTTTCTCTTTATTTCCCATTTTTTTGTTGTTCTATAAAGAAAAAGAACATCTGTATCAGTAATAGCAAAACAAATATTTTTGACCAGCTCCCAGATATGAAAATTCTAGTATTATAAACTCCAATGGCAATGCAAGGGTATAAAATACATTATTTTAGAGTCAGTGGTCCATGAATAATATTGCTTCTATACTGGCCTTGCTTTAATACATGCAAGTGCATGAAATAAATCATGGCTTTTTATATTGTTAGAGAGGAATCAACTGGGAATCAAAGGAAATGGTCCTTAAGCCTAACAGAAACAGGTTTTACTTGTTTTATTTCTACTCTCACTGCAGAACTGCTAATCTTTGTCCACCACTGAAGTCAAGGATGGTATTTGGTCCAATAATATTGATATAGTCATACCCTTTGAGCCTGATTGAGATCTCATTTACTAGTGTAAATCATGAATAACTTCATCAAAGTAAAAGCAAGTACATAATATAGTAATAAGGCTCTTTGTCTTTAAGGTGACTTTTTAGTTTGTTTCTATACAGTTGTCATATAAATGTAGCATGCCAAAAAAAGTTCTCAGACACAAGTCAAACACAATAGTGCCTTTGACACATATTCACAATGTCTATTAGCATCAATTGGAGTTCAATTGCCATACAGTTGAGCTCTGTCTATGGCCCATTTTTTTAATTTGTTGCTGGCTGCAGCAATAGTTCTTAAACATAGTCATTCTTTCCCCCCCCCCCCCAATTTTTGTTAATGAAGTCCAAAATTAGGAAGATGAAAATCTTTAACCACTTTAACCATTGGCTTACAAACAGAGTAAACATCTATGTAATTCCCACTAAATATACCACTGATAAATGCATCACATCACTGTTCTTCAAACACTGTTTTTTCAATAGCCTGTCTGAGAATGAATCCACTCAGCAATATAAAACAATTCCAGAATCCTTCAGATATTTAGGAATTGTTTAAGACGGTCAATTGACTAGAGAAATCCTGAATTTCATTTTAATGTGAATATCAGAAGGTGAAGGAAGAGTCTAAACCTGTTTGTTATACTCATTCCAATTTTCTCATTTCTTTTCCTTATTCGGTCATATGTGATTATTTTAAGGATTAAAAGGAAAAACTGGCTCAGTAGCTCTTGCAGCTAGGAATTAGCAGCAGAGTTACAATTCTCTAGATCAGACATCGGCAACCTTCAGCACGCGGCTCGCCAGGGTAAATCCCCTGGCGGGCCAGGTCGGTTTGTTTACTTGCCGGTTCGGCCGATCGCAGCTCCCACTGGCTGCGGTTCGCCATCCCCGGCCAATGCGGGAAGGGGTGCGCTGGCCGCCGCTTCCTGCAGTCCCCATTGGCCTGGGACGGCGAACCGCGGCCAGTGGGAGCCGCGATCGGCTGAACCGGCGGACACGGCAAGTAAACAAACCGGCCCAGCCTGCCAGGGGGCTTACGCTGGCGAGCCGCGTCCCGAAGGTTGCTGATGCCTGATCTAGATCTATTGCAATTAAATCAGAGGGTGAAATCCTGGCCCCACTAAAGTCGGTGAGAGTTTTGCCATTGACTTCAGTGGAGCCAGGATTTTGCCCAGAGAGAATTACAACAGTTAAGTTCTCTCTTTTGAGAAAAGCAGTGCTGGCAGCTGGCCTGCTACAATCCTTTTCTACCCATGCTATCCAATAACTGGTTGCATTTCTGTTTGGAAGTTGGAAGGTAAACAAGAAATCACTTTAAGAACAACAAGGTAATTATTTCTAAAGTGAATACTGCATTTATACTGCTCTTATAAGACATTTATAATATAACATGCATGCTAATTTTCCTAATACCTGGCTGCATTTTCCAATAATATGCTTTTGACATGCACGTTTGCGAAAAATACAGTGAACGCTTTTTGTTTTAAAGCAGAAAGGTGCAAACTGTAGAATATACAATTTCATATACTTTAAAAAAATGTATGTGCTTTTTTCATCTTTGATGGTCTTTGTTTTGCTGTTAGTTGTAAGATACAGAGCAAATCATTCATGTTGTGTATTTTAAAAAAGTACTTTGGAGAGATTTCAAAATAACTCACATTAAATATACTTTTTCACCATCTTGGACTGCAACAAAGCAGTTTCCCTAAAAAAAAAAAAAAGTCTTAACCTCTTTTCTCTATTGTGAACCTAGTATTGCATTGTAACTCACTTTTTGACTGAACTGTTAATGTGCCAAATCCTGTAGTCTTTACTTAGGCAACTCTTCTATTAATGCAACTAGAGATGGGGCCAATAAAAGTTTTCTCTAAGTAAAGACTGACAGATATGGTTCCCTGAATAGTCTCAGTTGTTCAGACCACAAATTTAAATAATAAATATAACCCCCTTTTGCCAATTTAAAAGCAATACATCTAATAGTTTACTGTATGTTTATCATAAGATGCAGGCAAAATTCTAATTCAGATGCAATAATTATACAGAAGTTTGATTTGGCAAATCTGGCAATATGAGCAAAATTATTCTCTCACACACACACACCTGCCTGCAATTCCATAGACAAGCTGTTCATTTACCAATCATATTGTGCTCTTATCAGCAATGTTTGAACTGAATAATTTCCACAGAAGCCTTTGTAGAGGGAGTCCAGAGTATGTCCTCGGGGAAAATGTTTCTGTATCTGTACACCCTATGATATAAACTGACATGCTCCAAAGGCAAATATTTGCTCTTCAGAAATATTTTGGGGCGAGAAGTACAGGCCATCCCTGGAAATGATGGTTTAGCTGGGCCCAGAGAGGAGAGGATGATCTTCCGCTGACCCAAGGAGATTTTGCTCTCTCCCCATCCTTCAGTTCAAACACTGCTCATCAGCATAATACTAAGGAGGGACATAATATGGTAAGTGGAGAGAATCAATATCACATTTAGCTGCATAACCCCTTTATTTCCCCCAAATGTACAACAATGTATAATTTGGTAGCTCCAGGGTTATCTTCTTCCCCACACCCTCCAACCCTGAACAGTCGGCACCAAGACTTGTACAGAAAAATATTTGTGTTATCTCCAGCATTCTTGAAGGCTATGATAAATTAATCCATCATGCATTTATACATTCTAGATTTCTTCATTGGCATTTCTTTCTCTTCTAAATCTGCATTATGTAGATACATCACCTTCCATTACAGTTATATGCAAACAGCATAATAAATATAAGTAATTGACTTCCAATCCTTCCATACTGCAGTATATTGTTAATAACGAATTAATTTGTTTTCTTCTATTTGCTTTAAAATTAGAAATCCTTTCCTACTTTTTTCATTCTTGGTTTTATTTTCTAACTATGATTTGAGTTGTTGGGAGTTTTTTTTTCATAGCAAATAACAGAAACTCCTCTTTTAAAAAAATCTAGTATTTCTTTCATAACAGCTACTAATAAATAGGGTTTCACATGGTTCCTCATTGTCTATAGGTTTCACATTGGATTCTGTCAGAAAGATTGAGACTACATGGTTGCTTCATAACGGTGCAATTTTCACATGACCACACATTTGCCTTTCAGCTTCTCTTTCCTTTTCTGCTGTTTGCTTTTTTTACCATCAATTTGTAAACTCACAGTCCTGCGTTTCTCCAGGTTTAGCAGCTCTTGGAACAGCTCTTTCACATTGTGGTTCAACTTGGCAGAAGTCTCCATAAAAGCACACTTCCACTTCTTGGCCATGGCTTCTCCGTCACTGCTCTCTACCTCTCGGTTTTGGTTTTCATCACTTTTATTCCCCACTAACATAATTGGAATGCTTTCCACATCCCCTTTAATCTGACAGATTTGTTCATAGATGGGTTTGAGTTCCTCCAAGGACTGTCGGCTAGTGATTGAAAAAACCAATATGAAAGCATGTCCTTTGGAAATAGACAGACGTTGCATGGCTGGAAACTGATGGCTCCCTGTAGTGTCGGTAATCTGCAAAGTGCATATGCTCTTATCACAGCTGATCACCTGCCTGTAGGTGTCTTCAATGGTAGGAATGTAGCTCTCTTTGAAAGTGCCTTTCACAAACCTCAAGACCAAGGAACTTTTGCCAACTCCTCCAGCTCCAAACACCACCACCCTGTAATCATTGCTTTGCTCAGGCATGCTTTTCACTGTATCTGATGCTCAACTAGTGGGGAAAAACCTAGGAAGGAAAATGTAACAAAATATGAATACAGCTTTCCATGGGAAAAATGCTTTATAACTTCTATAGTAAGAGACATGAAAAATGACTGAAGTAATGGCATATTAATAATACATAATGACTCAAAAGGACTGATCATGGGTTATAGAGCAATTCGTCTCAACACTGTTTCTACATTCCAACCTAGTGCAGGTTGATAATGGATGAAAATTACTGCTATTTTGTGCTTATCTGGTGGCCTTTGTAAATTGAATGTGCAACTTTAAGTCCAGTTACTAGTGGGCAAATGTACATAGCCCAAAAAATACCCATCCATTTGACATCCTTGTAGACAGTCTGTCTTCCAAGAGACTGAATTGGCTATGGAGATGGAGCTACACTCTCACCCATCGAAGATGTACATTGTTGAAGCATATTGATGGGGAGACCAGTGTGTATGAACTTATCCTTCTGCCTATGCTATACCTCTTCTGTGGATAGAGAATTTGTCTTCAGTGTTGTACAATTCATGCCTTTCAGAAGCAAAACTTAACTAATGGATAAGTGCTAATATTTAATTGGTAGCACTAAGTGTTTCATAGTCTGTCTTTGGGGGTTTTCACCACTTTAGTTTTACCTCAAAAATATTGTTTTATTTCCTAAATGAGCATGCTCATTTATAATTCAAGAGGGAAACTATAGCTTTTGATTCTGATTTTATTTATTGTGCATTATAATTTTTGCATGCTAATATTTGTCTACATTGACCAGAAAAGAGAGATCTGCATCTTCATAGGACTTTGAAAAGACTCATATTGTCAAATCTATCAAAGGGATGATAATGCACGGTATACTTGGTAGTGATTTCTCTGTCAACCTTGAAATTCAGCAGGTTCAGCAAGATTACCTGTCACCAAAAATCTCTCCCTAAGCAATTAACGATTAATCTGGTCATAATAATAATAATGTATTCAATGTGTAAATAGGTATCCAAGGTTCTGTTAACTATGGTAGTTCCAGAATTAGAGAAAGTTTGGCTATAATCATGGGTTTATCTAAGGGCTAAATCCTGCTGACTTTGGGATTGACACAGTAGCCATTTATAAAAAATGGGAAAATTCCCATTAACTTCAATGGGTGTTTGTCAGGCCCTGAATGATACAAAACTTCTCTGCATTTCAGTGAGACTTATGCAGGCATAAGGGCTGGCAAATTGGACCTTAAAAGGGGAAGCAGAGAAGAAAGGAAAGCTAGTTCATAGTGTAATAGAGTTTAAGGCCAGAAAGGGACCCTTAAATCATCCTGTGTATCACAGGCCATTAAATTTCACCCAGTTACCTCTGTGTGGAGACCAATAACTTGTTTGACTAAAGCATATCATCCAGAAAGGCATGTCTCTACGACATCAAGAGATGGAGAATTTGCTCCTTATTTCCTATTTGAATGTCTGGCTTCAGTTTCCATCATTGGTTTTTGTTATCCCTTTGATCAAAAAAATTGAAGAGCTCTTTGGTACCTGGTATTTTCTCCCATGAAAGTACTTACACACTATAGTTAAGTCACCTCTCAGTCTTCTCTTTGATAAACTAAACAGATGGAACTCCTTAAGCCTCTCACTGTCAGGTACTTTCTCCCGCTCTCAAATCATGTTTGAGAGGTTTTTTCACCCTCTCCAATTTTTCAACATCGTTTTAAAAATATATATGCTTTTCTGGTATCTCCAGTATTCTAATATTGGTCTCACCAATTTCACACACAGAGGTAAAATCGCCTCCCTATTCCTACTCATTACGCCCCTGTTTGTTTATACATCCAAAGATTGCATTAGCCCTGTTTGCCACAGCATTACACTGGGAGCTCATGTTGAATTGCTTGCCCATTATGACCTATAACTCCTTTTCAGAGTCACGGCTTTCCCAGATACAGTCCCCCATTTTGTAGGTCTGGCCTGCATTCTTTGTTCCTAGATCACTGAGCCTATTACAGTCCCTCTGGAACACTAGAACCTCCACTCCCATTTGAAGATGATTTTCCATTGGCAACTATTTTTTAATACATTTGACTTAGGACCACGCAACATTCTGATTTAAAAATTCTAATGATAAAATATCAAGAAAGCACATGTTAAATGGATTTACATGTCCCAAACGGGGGGCTGGTATAGCTCAGTGGTTTGAGCATTGGCCTGCTAAACCCAGGGTTGTGAGTTCAATCCTTGAGGGGGCCATTTAGGGATATGGGGCAAAAATTGGGGATTGGTCCTGCTTTGAGCAGGGGGTTGGACTAGATGACCTCCTGAGGTCCCTTCCAACCCTGATGTTCTATGATTAAGAACTGGATAGCTGACAGATATCAAAAAAAGTCTGTTTATTACATCTACACAGTTACCTTTATAAATCAAATTTGTAATCTCAAAAAATGAAACCAGGTTTGTTTGAAAAGACCTATTTTTGTAAAAGCAGGTTGACTGGCATTAATTATATTCCTCTCCTATAATTCTTTATTAGTCAAAATATCACATCGGCTTTTCCACTGATGTTAGAATAACAAGCCTATAGATATTCAAGCCATACTTTCCCCCCTTTTTTAAATAATGGCAGAATGATAGCACTCTCCCAGTCCTCTAGAATTTCCCCAGGTATTTTATTAAAAATTAACATTAGTGGGCTAGAGACCTCCTCAGCCAGTTCTTTTAAGACTCTGGAGTGCAAATTATCTGGGTCTGCTGATTTTAAAAATGTTTATCCCTAGTAGATATTGTTGTTTAACATCCTCCTTGGTTAACAGACTGGAAAGTACAAATGTGATCCAAGCACATTATCCTCCTCCTGCTTTCCAAATACAGAACAGAAATATGTATTGAACACTTCTTCTGTCTCTGGATCATTATTAACAATTATGCAATCTCCATTTAGTAATGGACCTATACTATTTCTAAGATTTCTTGTAGTCCTAATCAGGGCCGGCGCGCCCACTAGGCGACCCTAGGCAGTTGCCTAGGGCGCCGGGAGCCAGGGGGCGGGGCGGCTGGCCACGGCTACCTCCCGGCTCCGCGGCTGAGCCGGGAGCTGAGGGGGGGTGCCGCGGGTGGCGGGAGGCTGCCACGGGCGGGGGGCTGAGCTGCTGGCTTATGGTGGGGGGGAGCCACCACGGGGGGTGGGGGAGACTGGCTGCTGCGAGTGGGGGCGGTGTTTGCCGGGGGCGGCGCAGGGCTGGTGCACGGAAGTTTCTCCTAGGGCGCGAAACTTCCTTGCACTGGCCCTGGTCCTAATATACTTTAAAAATCTCCTTATGTTCTTACTCCTGTTAGGCATGGATTTTTCCCTGATTAAAAAAATTGGGTTTGTTTAGTCTGGAAAAGAGAAGACTGAGAGCCAAATGATGATAGTTTTCAAATATATAAAAGGTTGTTACAAGAAGGAGGGAGAAAAATTATTCTTATTAACCACTGAAGATAGGACAAGAAGCAATGGGCTTCAATTGCAGCAAGGGCGGTTTAGGTTGGACATTAGGAAAAACTTCCTGTCAGGGTGCTTAAGCACTGGAATAAATTGCCTAGGGAGGTTGTGGAATCTTCATCATTGGAGATTTTTAAGAGCAGGTCAGACAAACACCTGTCAGGAATGGTCTAGATAATACTTAGTCCTGCCTTGAGTGCAGGAGACTGGACTAGATGAGCTGTCGAAGTCCCTTCCAGTCCTATGATTCTATGTCTTCAACCTATTTTATCAATTATCTATACTTTATAACTTCTCATTGATTGCTTTTCATTTCTCTTTTTTCTGTGTGTTATATATTGCTTTTTTTTATTTCTAATTACTGCCTTCACATTGTCACTGAACCAGGATGGGCTTTCAGTCAATGTTGTTGTCTTGCTTGGTTGTGGAATTGTGGATTTTGGGCCATCTAGAACTCATGTTTTCAATTTTCATTCATATTTTCCTCCTAGTCAGCTTTTGTCATATTTTTCTTCAGCTTTGGGAAATTAGCCCTTTTGGAGCTCTGTGTGTGTATATACAATATATATAAAGTGTGTGTGTGTGTGTGTTACTGGTTGGAAGTGTCCTCCGTTTGCCCATATTGAATGTAATCAGGTGATGATCACTGGGTCCTAGGCAACCATAGAATCATAGAATCTCAGGGTTGGAAGGGACCTCAGGAGGTCATCTAGTCCAACCCCCTGCTCAAAGCAGGACCAACCCTAACTAGATCATCCCAGCCAGGGCTTTGTCAAGCCTGACCTTAAAAACCTCTAAGGAAGGAGATTCCACCACCTCCCTAGGTAACCCATTCCAGTGCTTCACCACCCTACTAGTGAAAAAGTTTTTCCTAATATCCAACCTAAACCTCCCCCTCTGCAACTTGAGACCATTACTCCTTGTTCTGTCATCTTCTACCACTGAGAACAGTCTAGATCCATCCTCTTTGGAACCCCCTTTTAGGTAGTTGAAAGCAGCTATCAAATCCCCCCTCACTCTTCTCTTCTGCAGGCTAAACAATCCCAGTTCCCTCAGCCTCTCCTCATAAGTCATGTGCTCCAGCCCCCTAATCATTTTTGTTGCCCTCCGTTGGACTCTTTCCAATTTATCCACATCCTTCTACATAAACTTCCAGTACAGTGATTAATTCACTTCCATCTGTCATAATGAGTTTAGTCCTATTCATCAGTTTCTAAACAGAATTTTAGAGATGGAATTATATAAAAGGTGTGCTTAGTGAATAACTATGCTTTCATAGTCTTTCTGATCTAGATGGGGACTAGAGAAGACATAGAAAATTTGCCTTGGCGATAGGACAGCCACGCAGTGGTTGCATGTTTGAGGAATAGGCAGCCCAGAAAGTACAAGGTGATTACAAGGACTGTTCTTGACCATGAAATAAAGTGTAAATAACACACTAGTCAGACATGCAGATAAACCTGCTGAGACACAAATGCAGGTAGCCTTGAGAGAGAGAGAGCAAAGCCCATTCTGGGTATATAGCTGTCATATTGAGTTGCATGCCTAAAACAAGCACATATGTCACTAATCGGGCAGGCACTTCTGCTTTCCAGCACCTTAAAATTTTCAGAAGGTGGCACTTCAGTGGATGTAAATAAGTAACCAGATTCTGAAAGCACTCTGTAAATGGAATTCCTATTGGCTTCTCCAGTTCTGCAGTCTGCACTCACATGAGTCATCCCTTAGTCAATGAAGGCAAAGGTACTATTTACTCCCTTTTAGTGCCTAAGAATCTAAACAAAACTATTACCTGCCTTGGAGCACAAACATATGGGTGGATCTGAAGAGTGTGGCCTTTATCGTACTAGAGAAAATAGTTCTACATGTTTGTGCATGTAATTGTATGCTTAATTGCGCCTAACTGTACATTTATTTATTTAATGTAGCCATATCTGTATAGTGTAATTTTGCTGTATTAAAATTCATTAGAAAAAAGTCTAGCTGATAGGTCAAGGCAGAAAGGTAAAGAAAAGATACAGCAAATGGCCAAAATTATCTTAAAGTGGACCTCACTTGTGAGCAGTCATAAGCAGAGGTTTTCATGACCATTTGGTTGTTAAATAATAGGCAAAATTTCACCATATTTATCAGTGAATAAAAATTTTCATGACAAAAATGATATTTTTTCTGTTCCTGTTTTCATGGCATAATAGTGATTTTTAAATTTTTTTTGTTCCAGGTGGAACCGTGACACTTTTAAAGGGAAAATGTATCCGCTAAAATAGTTTTTTTTTTTTTGCAACCCAAAGATTCTGTGCCTGTCAAAAGCACCTTTAATTCTAGTGGTGAATAAAAAAAAATGTTTTGTAAATATATGGAGCCTGATCCTCAGTGGGTGTAAATTGTCCTAGCGCCATTGAAGTCAAACCACAGCTCCCCTGCCAATTCACACCAGCTGAGGGTCTGACAGAGGGATTGTTCATGCCATTTTTATCAGCAGAAAGAATATCTTCACAGTGCTAATGGCAATGTAGTGGTATGTTAGAGCAGAAACTCACCTAGGAGAAAATATTAACTCAAAATAACTTCTGTCTTTCTTCAAAGCATTTAAGTACAATACAAAGCTACTAGCCAAGTAACGTCAGGTTGAGACATAGTGTGTAGAGTGTGTGATACAGCATGGCCAGAAAGCAGCAGGAGAGTGATCTAGGATGAGGAGAAGCCTTATTCCCTGTAGATTAATTAAAAAGCACCTGAAACCAATTAGAGCACCTGAAGCCAGTCACCTGATAAAATCCCCCTGCTTCAATCAGCCAGAGGAGGAGCTGGAGCAGAGTGGTTTGGTGGTGGAGCAGAGAGCAGTTTGGAGGAGTGAAGCAGAGTGGATTGGTGGTGGAACAAAGAGCAGTTCGGAGGAAAGCGGAGGAGAGTTTTGAGAAGTGCTGCAGCGGGCTAAGAAGACCAAGATCCTAGGTAAAGGGACACCTGGCTTGTGCAGAGGGAAGGCAGGAAGCCCCACAAGCTGAAGATAGGAGAGGGAAGTAGCCCAGGAGAAAGAATCACTGGTACAAGTGGTTCACCTGCTATCATAGGGCCCCTGGGCTGGGACCCGGAGTAGAGGGCGGGCCTGGGTCCCTCCCTCTCCACTCCCCTTCCCTGGGATACTAGTAAGATAGCTGTTACCCCAGTTCAGGGGCAAGAAATGGCACCCTGAACCCACCCCCCCACAAGAAGAGAAAGTGCGGGACCCCTCATAGTAGTGCCGGCAATTTGCCACAAGTGCAAGACCTAATGAAAGTAATTCAAATTCTCTCATGCATTCAGTTTGCTTGAAAAGACAGAAAATAAAATTGTTGCTTGAGTGTTTTGTCATATTCAGCTCCTGCTTTGATAAGCTACTATGGCAAATTGCCTTGTTTCTATAATTGTTTTTTTGTTAATCCACATATTGATAACTATCATGTTTTAAAGTTTTTCTCCATCATGGCAACTCTATGCTCTTCAGGAGGCTATTGGACAATGGATGTTAAGGTTTTTTTAAAAGTATTTTATTTATTATTAATATACCTTTGCAAAGTGTTGGTTTCGTATGTATTTCAACTGTTTTGGAGCCAACCTCCATAGTAAAGGAGGGGAATCTCCTGGTGTCTGACATTAAATGTAACAAAATCCTTCATGTGGTGATGTGAAGAGGGACTTCAAAGCTATAGTACAATTGTGCTTTGGTCAGATCATTTAAGTGATGCAAAAAGTCATTAAGCTAATTGACCGGTGATCTCTCTGGGTTTTCTTAATGCCTGCTATGCAATGTAGAATTTAGAATGAAGTATATTCCGGGAACCTCTTAACAGTATTGCTGTGCATTCTCTTTGCCTGCAGCCATTCTACCTTATGCTGTCAGATCTCACAAGCTAGTAAGCAGGATCAGCAAGAGGATTGAAAATCTCTAAGGAACACCTAGATACAGCAGGAAAGGGAGCCGGTGATTAGTTAGGTGTCCTTTGAGCCAGTAGAGAATGACAGCGTAGTGAGAGGGGCACAATTTTTGGAGATGTTATCTTTCAGATGAGATGTAAAACAAAGATCCTCTGGTACTTTTCATAAGTACAGTTGTCAAACCCTATGTTCTCACCAATTCCAGCTTCAGTAATTACATTATTTTGAGATATATTAATACATGATTGGGACAACCACCACAGTAGTGCTGAAGTTTGAGTGAAAAGAGCATGTGATTAGGCATCCTGGGAATGGGAGGATTAGTATCTTTAAAAAATGCATTAGGCTTTAGAGTTTTGCCATTGGTCAATATTTGTTAATTTTTAATTTTTCTTAGAACAAGTGATAAGAGATCTCCCAAGCACATTTGTTTACGCAGGCACTCCTATGTATTGTTCAATGGGCTAGGAATCCCACCCAGTGTCAGTGTTCAGCTAAATTAAAGCCAGATAATAATGTAGAATTCTCTTTAAGAATAATGGGCATGTTGTATGATCAACTAACACCAAATCTTCTTTGTGTGTCCCAGAATTTAATAGCCTTTGATATGCTTGTTGGTGTATCATGGAGAGGGAGTAATGATCTGATCGTTGGTTCTATTGAGGTTATAGAAATAAAGAGAGTCTGTTCAAGTGATTTAGGTCCCAGTTCAGCAAAGCATTTAAGCAGTTGCAAAAGTGCTTTGCTGCATAGAGATGGAGGTGAGTATGTGCTTACAAGTACTTTGTGAAGTCAAAGCTATAACTTAGTCTGATTGAACATTGTTCCTGAATACTGGGTATAAGGCATGTGTGTAGCAAAAAAGCTGTTGACAGTGAAAAAAATATAATTAAAAAGGAAATCAATGATTTTTGTCTAGATCATTGGGTGCAGCAATTAGAAATTATGTGGTTATTTCTGAATATTCTGGGTCATGTTGACCGAATGGTGTTCTGTTATTGGACACTGGAAAGATCATTATTTATTTGGGTTTAGAATTGCTTTGAAGTAGTCACTGGAAAAGTTACCGTGTGTGAGATGAGGAAGGGAGTTGCTAATTGAATCAGTGATTGGGTGGAGGCTTGTAGACTTCAAGAGTTTTGTTCAGGGACCATGAGCAAAGGCAGGATTAGGGTTGGTCAGGGTTCATGATGGAAGGTAGTCACAATCAAATTGAGGTAAATGGGAGAGGCGATACTGACTAATTGGCTTGCGTCTGAATCCAGTCAGGAAGTAGTAGAATAATCTGGTTTCACAGTGGACAGCATTAGTTTCTATACAGGGAAATCAAAATGATAAGGCCCTCACACTCCATTTTCTGTCTGGGATGCTCTCTTCAATAATTTTTGCTTGGTTTTTGAGAATAAGTGATGTCTTCTACTCCACGTATTTTGTAAGATGCAAAAACTCAAACTACTCAGAAGGCATACCTATGTTCCAAACTGCACACAATGCAAATTGACAGGAAGGGGGTACAAAAGTTGCTTAAAGCTCACTTGTGAACTTCACTGAATTATGCGGGATTGGTCCCCCTATATTAAATTAGAGCAGCCAAAAGGTTGACCCTATGGGGTCAAAACCACAGGTAGGAATGTGTGTATTTTGCACAAGATTGGACTACATAAGCATAATCACTTTAAATAAAACCTATGAATTGAAGTGGCCACATACACTCTTGTTCATCTACCACCCATCTTCCTTGCTCTGATACCAGCAAGGAAGGGGAGAGCATAAAGCCTGCCCAAGCCACCAGAGCATCTCTATTGAACTGGGATGATCTTTTCAGGCTGGATACACTGGCTTTATAGCAGATTTCATCCATAATGCAAAACACAGAGAATCTGTCCCAAAATGTGCAAATAAAATAGTGACTTTAATATTGAAAGTATTTTTTTAAGAACAAGAGCCCTACTCGGCTGTCTCAAAGACAAATGAGCATTTAAAGGAGGCAGAACCCAGCAGCTATATCATTCATTGATTACAGAAGCTATGCTCTGAATTTGCAAATTAACTGGCATGTTTTCAATGAGCAGTCATTAATTTCTATGTTTTTTCAAGGATAAAATATCCACAGAACAATCAGTTCCAATGCATGACATTTCTCCTGAGGTCATTTAATTGTGTAGAAAAAAAGTTTGCACCTGTATGGTTAAAAAAGGTTCAAATAATATTGCAAATGAGTGTCTTTAAAACTGTTTTAACACCTATGAAATATTGTACAGAAGACATTTTCTGGCTGTGGTCCCTCAGTAAAATGAAAAAAGGTATTCTAAATATATCATTGTAATAATCAAATCTTGACTAGTTATTAACCCAGGACAATGCCATTTGTGGTTATTGCTGCTATTTGTATTACCATAGCACCGAGGAGCCGTAGTCATGGACCATGGACTATACTCTGTGCTAGGAGCTGTAAAACCGCAGAATGAAAAGACAGTCCCTTCCCCAAAGAGCTTACAATCTAAGTGTAAGACAAGAGACAACAGATGGAGAGAGATGGAAATACAAAGAAACAAAGATGATGTTGGTCAGCATGATGGGCTGTGGTCTCAGCATACCAGCAGCCTATTTGTTGTCAATTTTTTATAGGCATTAAGGAAGAGGAGAGTTTAAGGAAGGTTTTCAGGGAGGAGAATGAGGCAGCTTTATGAATGTTTATGGGAGCGCCTCCTAAGCATGAGGGGTAGCGTGAGAGAAAGTATGAAGGTGATTGTTTGAAAGTGGGCAATAGAGGCTGGCCTTGTGGACTTACCAGAGGAGGGAGTCAACATTTTGATGGTGAATTGGAGATGATAGGTGGGGGGGGGGGGTAAGGCCATGCAGGGTCTTGAAAGTGAAGACAGTAGCTTTTGGTTGATGTGATAGAGAAAAGGGAGCCAATGGAGGGATTCAAAGAGAGGGGTGACATGGTCACAGTAACAGGGTAGGGAAATGATTTTTGCTCCAACATTCTAGATGAATGTGAGTGGGGCAAGATTATGTTTGTCAAGGCCAGAGAGAAACATGTATCTATAACTGAGACTCAAGATTATTATAGCCTGGACAAGAGTTTAAACTGTGTGGCTGGATAGGAAAAGCCATATCTTAGAGATCTTATGCTGAAAGAATTGGCAACATTTAGACACAGTCTGGATGTAAGGACCAAGAGAAAGGTCCAAGTCAAAGATGATACCCATGTTATGAGCATGAGACTTAAAGATAAGAACATGTTTAAGTGCTTTGTTAGATTGTGACCAGAATGCACCATGCATTGGAGGATTGAGCACTAGAGAAATGCATATATAAATATGAACAGATTTCATAAAATGACAAAATCAAAAGGCAAACTAATATTATCCAGCATAATGAGTACCAGTCCAACATCTGTTTAACAAACCCCACGTTAATTTTTAGTTTCTGAAGCTGATAAATTTAAAAAAAAAGATCTTTAATAGTTTTGGCTCTGATTTAGCAAGTAGTTAAACTCAGGCTTAACTTTAAGCACATGAGAAGTCCTATTGATTTAATAGAACTATTCCTATTCTTAAAGTTACACATTTAAGTACCACCCTGAATCACCACTTTAGTCCATTAAATTCTTAAGGCCAAATCCTGCTTGCCTTTCTCTCAGGAGTAGTTCCAATTAAACTGAAGTAGAGGTAAGTGAGCAGGATTTGGCCCTTACAAAATCAAATACAATGCTGTTAAATTTATTTATTCTATGCCAGTCTGTCAAATCCTACAATCCTTATTCAGTGGAAGTTTTGTCAGAGTAAGGACTGCAGGATCAGATTTTAGGCCCTGATCCTGCAAACACTTATGAATATGTGTAACTTTATGCATCTAGACAAATTGACTAGAGTGGCATAAACACCAAATATTGTGAAACTCATGATAAAATCACAAGAATTGGCAACTATGTACTGATACACTATATATATAAAGATATATACATACTTCAGACTACTGTATTTTCACTAGAGGGAATAACAGAAAAACTACAAATGTTTTGTTTAGTCTATCCTTTAGTCCTGAATAGCTTAATTTTACTGTTACGACAAAAAGCTATTGTTTCCAGATCTTCAATGGAAGCAGAATAGTTAGAGATTGAGCCGAATACTGTAGTCCTTTCTTATGAAAAACCATAATAATTTTTACTTTCTATTGCTAGGAAGATAGTGATGACTATCATGAACACTGGGCCAGATACCTTTACTCATGTTGAATAGAACCTTACTCCAGAATAGTCCCATTAAAGTCAATTATACTATCTGTGGCATAAAGCATTACTCAGCCTGAGCAAAGGTATTGGAACCTGGCCTATTGTCGTAATATCTGAATTTCACAAGATAAAACCCTTGGACAAAATACCAAACAATCAATGCAGTGATTTAACCTATATTTTGAAGCTGTTTGTAAAACAAGGATTTAAGATAAGAGCTGAGTATAATTTGTAGACTGTTGTATAGCAATAATGGGTTTCTGAAGGGGTTTCTAATTGTTCATACAAATCTATCCTCTGCCAAACTGCAGGAGTGAACAGGCAAAGTTGAATTTGTTTTATAAGTTTATATTTTTCTTTACTTTAAAGTAAACAGTTTCAACGTTTATTTTCAAAACACACATCTCTTCCTTTTGGAATCTCCTGAATTTCAGAAGACTGAAGACTGTTTACTAAAAATAAAAGAATAATAAAAATTTGTTTGTTAGTTTAGACTTTGAGTAGTTTCTCTGTGTTTGAGGTAAATATACGTATGTTTCATTATATTCATTATATTTCTTCTCATTTCGGCCAATGTTACCAAGAAAGAAGACACATGAATTAAGAACAAAATAGTATCATTAAGACTAAATGATAAGTAAATATAAATAAGTAAATTAAATACAATGAAACATACTTATATATAAAAAATCTTTTCCCAGTTATTCTCTATTGAAGTTTTCAATGTTTGGTTGAAGGAATTCGGCAGATTTTAAGGAGATCATCTTTCTTAATTGGGCTTATTTTAAATACAGCAGTATGTCAGTTATCAGCTGTAGCTGATATTTGACTGTTGAAATTACCGACTTTTTCAAATAAGATAAAAACCTAGTTAGATTTGCTTGGAGAAGAAAAACATACAATTACATTATTTTATTTTATTTTTATCTCAACTGTGCATGACATTGATTTTAAGTCAGAATTACAAATGGAAGCACCTTGTACAACCCAGAAAGGGATTTGCCTTTTGCATGCTGTTGCCTTGCTGCACATCCATCTTAAAGCAGGAATACAAAAGGATGCAAGCACTTCAGTGCCACCAATCCAGTCTCAACCAGAAACTATCCCATTAGCTGCAATAACTATTAGGTAGGTAGCATTTCACTGCTACAGGGTTTGGCAGCACTCCCACCCTTTAGGAAATCCGGGAGATTGATCTCTGTTACATCAGTTTTCCTCTGGTGTTAAATTAATTTGCTCCAGTGGAGCTGCTGCTGACTTTCATTGTGTGAGAGGAAAATTAGAGTCTTCATGTCACTAGTATAAGTCTCTTCTTCCTCATTTTAAGGTGCTGATGAACTTTGCTCTTCTCTTTTTCTTTACATCCTATTCAAGCGTTATACAAGATCTGGGAAAGGGCTTATTGTATGGATTTTTTTTTTAATAACCTAAAACAGAAAATAGGTCGAGGTTCAACTTAGATTTAAAGACATGTTCTCACCCGGAAGTTCTTATTTGCTGTCTTACCAGCAATTAGAGTAAGATAATTTAATTGGTCCCTAGTTCCATGTGAAACTTCGATATAACCCCAGAAAACAGCTGTTTGCTAATCCCATATGATTTTTTTTTCTTGCTATTCTGAAACCGAAGACAACCAAACAGACTGATTTTTTTTTTAAAGGTGACCTTTTGCTGTGGACGAGGTGCCTTTTACTAGAATGTGTTTAAAAAGGAAGAGAGAGAGGAAATAAAATCCATATTTCTAACATCATGTAACAGCCTTCACAAATGCACAGTGGTTGTTTTTCCTCATGGATCTAGTCTGTAACATTGATGGTTGCCTGATTAAAGCACCATAAAAAATATTAAAAGAAAAAAAAATCTGGAGAACCGAATAGCATGTCAATGTACGGTAAAGACAGTAAACTATTGGACCAAATCTTCTGACGTGAGTGCAGTTCCAACTAAGGTGTGTAAATGCTCTGATGCACATATGCAAATTAGGGGTGAAGTGCACAAATGTGTACATTGATTTTAGAAGCTTCACCCCATTGCAAAAACATTCATGGAAATGCACAGCAAAATATAAACACAGTATAATAAAGTGATGCCCCTTTTGCATTATAAACACACACACACACACACACACACAATGAAGGGTCTTGTTAAAAAGGGAAAGAAACTGATGGGGAGCGAATAAATAGAGACCCTCAAATGGTCATTGTAAAATCACAGTTGAACAAGAAAATAGTGAGATGCTTTTTAAAAGGGTGCTGGGAGGAAAATGAGAGACATTTCAGTGGGGAATGCATTCTATATCTTACCACAACAAAATTGTGGTCATCTGCTAGCTTTGGACACAATGGTGGGACCTTCGAATGGTCAGATGTGTCTGAGCACAAATATTTCTCAACACAAAGGTCAATGAGCAGACAGGTCTTGAATGTATAGCCAGAGCCAACACCAACAAAAGCTTTAAAAACAAGCAGTACCAATTCATATTTGAATCCACCACTTTAAATAATAGAAATTAAGAGAATACAAGTCAGATGTAATATAATCATGATAGCTCAAACTGGTGAGCAGTCATACTACTGAACAAGTTCCAAATGTTGGTGCATCTTTGCTGAGAGGTCTTTGAAGAGGTTATTACAGTAATTGAGCCTCAGGGTCACAAAGGCATGCATTTCTGCTATTAGACCATCTTGGAATAAACAAAAGTGCAGCATAACTGGGGGAAAATCACTTCGGTTCTTGGCTTTCAATGCAGAGGGCATGGTCAAAAGTGATACCAAGGTTCTTAATCTTTGTGGCCTCATGCCTACACAAATAGGGACAGAAGAGACCTCCTGCTATCAACAACATCTACTGAACAGCAAGACTCCTGTCTTCCCAGGGTTGAGGGCAAAATAGCTGGACCTATCATTCAAATGTTTTCCCAGACTTTAGGATTCTATAGGGCAATAGATTTACAGCTGAACCACTGAAATTCTCCTGTGGTTAGAAATGACCACATACAATTAGAGATAGGATGGAATCTTGTGGTATTGCTCATTTTATAATCCTTAGCAATGACACACCTGACTTATAAAATGCACAGTAAATGTAACTGGAACTCTGGGTGGCAGTTCCCTACACCCCAGAAAAAGCCATCAGTCAGTGAAGAAACACCAAAATGTGCAGTTGACCCAAATCTAAAAACTGTAGGATCTGTAAATACTTTTGATTCAGTGGAATCTGTAAACCCTGGCAAAGGTAGCCATAAAGATCAACCATCAAAGTTCCATTTATATTGAGGTGTGTGTGTGTGTGTATGTATATATGTATATATAGTGCATACATGTGTGTATATATACAAACTATATATATAGTGCATGTATGCACACACATGCACTATATATATATAGTTTGTATATATACATATAGGCAAATAAATATTTTGTGTGTGTGTGTGTGTGTGTGTGTTAAAAAATACTTTTAGGGATATTACTTAAATCTTGTTGCTCTATCCTGAACTTTCACACCATTGTGACTGTGTACTTCAGCATATATAATAGCCCACATTTTACAGAGAAAACAGCAATAAGAGTAAGGTGAGCTGTTGAGTAAAAATAAAAATTGTCAGCCTGCAAGAAGAATACTCAAGAGTTGTCTAAAATTTTGTTCTATTGCTTTAGAAAAAGAGAAAATCTTTTTATTTGATTTCCCCCCTCCCCTATTCCATCATATATGGTTAAATGTCTTCATTTAAACTAGAGCAACATCTTTTTAACCAATGGGTTGCATCGGTGTAAATGAGGGCAGAATTTAGCTCATCGTATTTGAATAAAAATATTTTTCAAATGTTGTTACAAAGCTATTACTGATATCCCAGTACACTAAGAAATACTTTTCCATGAATGGCAGTACTCTTGTCACCAGCTCCAATCTTTCTTTCCAACCATTACTTATAACATGTCATCTGCATGAGATATGCAGTTAGGACCAAATCTTGCAATCTTCACTCATGCAAAATTCCCATTGACTTCAGTGGGATTTTTGCCTGAGGAAGGACTACTAGATTTGGCTAAGGAAAAAAAAATTCACCTAATGTTAATACATAGCTAATGTTTCTTATACAATGCTGAGTAGAAAAATGATTTAAGAAGATTACCTGAGGAGGAACACAACTCTGCCAAATGCTCTTCAGTTTTTGCCTGTCATAGTACCAGCAGTACAGCCTTTCTGTTGTGGGTTTTCTCCGAGAGAAAGCTGACTGTTTTTAAATAAAGGAGCTGTAACTCAGCCGGCTGCTTCTCTCTTGTGTCTTGTTGGTTGCTGCTGTCTGATCCTTGTTCTGTTGCTTGTGCTCTTGCTGCTCTGGTCCTAGTCTAGTGTGTGTCTCTCTCTCTTTCTAGGGTGCTTGGGCCGTGGTTAATGCTTTTGTTGGCTTCGTTGCAATCTCCCTCCAGACACACGCACTCTCTGCTCTCAGAGATGGACTGACTTCAGCTTCAGCTGCTGCTGGTACCTAAATGGCGACTGCAAAGCTCATCTAAGCTTTTAAGTGCCACCTACTGAGTAACTGTGGAATATATATATATGTGTTTTTAAGGGCTGGAATTTTCTGGTCACTTTACCAAATGCAATGTTATTTGTATAATTAGTCTTGCATTTAATTATTTTAGGTCCTCCAAACATTTAGTATTCTGTAATTTTAAAACTGCTGTATGTATTCATCTATGCACACACATCTCCCTAAGTAGCTAAACATGGAGCAAGCACTTTCCTCTTAGCTTTATAAAGCTCGCCAAGCTATGCTTAGACTTGTCCTCATCTGGTGTATATCAGTGTAGCAGCACTCAGGTCACCTGAGCTGTGCTGATCTTCATCAGGTGAGGAACTGGCCCCTTATGGCAAAGATTTATTGGAAAAATGCAATACAAGAATTTATTGTAAATGAAATAAAAAATCACTTTTTGGTCTAATGATCTAAGGGTATGTCTCCACTACGAGAGTAGTTCGATTTTACTTAAACCAAATTTCTGAAAGCTGCCTGATCTGTGCCAGCCTCTGGGAGGGAGATGCCGGGGTAGCCCGGGAGACACTCGCAGCTGTGGGATGGAAAAAAGGGAGTGAATTCCTCACAAAGATACATTTTCGTGAACAATGAATATAGTTTTCCCCTCTGAACAAGACCATGCACACTACCTATCACATGTGCACTCAGTACAAGGCTGAATTTTCAATCTTTATATTGAGTGCCTGGGGTTTTGGTGTACAGATCACACAAGTGGGGCCGGACAACGGAATTCAGCTAGCAGGCGGCCATGGTAAGCCGTAGACTTTTGGCTGCTGAAAGCTTACTTTAGAGCAGTGCCCTCCTTTCACGTTCCAAGCACAGCTCCTAGCGTTGGCCAGTTCCTGCTGCCGGCGATCCGGCCAGCATGAACTCTTTCCCTGTCCCCCCACCATGTGGCTGTCCCCGGGAACGGTTCCCGCATGCTGCCGGAGATCCGGCCAGCAAGAACTCTCCCCCTGTCCCCCCCACCGCGTGGCTGTCCCCGGGAACAGTTCCCGCATGCTGCTCGCTCTCCCCCTGTCCCCCCCACCGCGTGGCTGTCCCCAGGAACGGTTCCCGCATGCTGCCGGCGATCCGGCCAGCAAGAACTCTCCCCCTGTCCCCCCCACCGCATGGCTGTCCACGGTAATGGTCCCTGCATGTTGCCGGCGATCTGGCCAGCAAGAACTCTCCCCCGTCTCCCCCCACCACATGGCTGTTCCTGGGAATGATCTCTGCATGCTGCCGGTGAACCACCAAGCAGGAACATTCCCCCTCCTCGCCCCCACCACGTGGCTAGAAACCGCCGGGTACATTTCTTTAAAAGGAACAGGCAACCAGTCCCCATACTAAAATTCACCTAATTCAAACCAGGTCACCATGACTGATATCACTCTGAGGATTACGCAGACAGAGAAAGACCGTATGCTGCGTGAATGCCAGCAAACACCGGGGCTGTATGCTGCCATGCTTTGTCAGGCAATGATACCGGAGTACCTGCTACTAGCCTGGTGCGGAAAAGTTTCCTACCATGGAGGACGCAATAAGGCCGCTCTCCCCAGCAACCTTATGCAAAGGCTTTCGCTGTACCTCCAGGAGAGCTTCATGGAGATGTCCCAGGAGGATTTCTGCTCTATCCCAGGACATGTTAACAGACTTTTCCGTAGCTGCACTGGCCATGAATGCAGCTAAAGCGCCTAGGGAAAAGTAATCATTAAAAACCCATTTCTAAAATACCATGTCTATTCTATACAAAAGAAATGTTTAAGACACTCACCCACTGATCCTTCCCCTGATTCACGGTCTGGGTTACCGCCTTGGGAGGGTTGGTAGGGGATCTCCATCAGGGTGATGAAGAGATCCTGGCTGTCAGGGAAATCAGCGTTGAAAGCGCTGTCAACTGCCTCATCCTCCTCATCTCCTTCATCATCTTCCCTGTCCGCGAAAACCTCCGAGGAAGCGGCCGTTGACAATACCCCATTGTTGGAGTTCACGGACAGGGGTGGGGTAGTGGTGGCGGCCCCACCTAGGATAGCATGCAGTGCCGCGTAGAAACGGCATGTCTGGGGCTGAGACCCAGATCGTCCGTTGGACTCCTTGGTCTTCTGGTATGCTTGTCTCAGCTCCTTGATTTTCACGCGGCACTGCGTTGCATCCCGGCTGTATCCTCTTTCCGTCATGGCCTTGGAGATCTTCTCGTAGATTTTAGCATTCCGTCTTTTCGATCGCAGCTCTGAAAGCACGGACTCATCGCCCCATACAGCGATCAGATCCAACACTTCCTGATCAGTCCATGCTGGAGACCTCTTTCGATTCTGGGATTGCATGGTCACCTCTGCAGGAGAGCTCTGCGTCGTTGCCAGTGCTGCTGAGCTCGCCACGATGTCCAAACAGGAAATGAAATTCAAACTGGCCAAACAGGAAAAGGAATTCAAATTTTCCCGGGTCTTTTCCTGTGTGGCTGGTCAGAGCATCCAAGCTCGGACTGCTGTCCACAGCGTCCACGGAGTGGTGCACTGTGGGATAGCTCCCGGAGCTATTAGCGTCGAATTCCGTCCACACTAACCCTAATTCAACATGGCCATATCGAATTTAGTGCTACTCCCCTCGTCAGGGAGGAGTACAGAAATCGAATTAAAGAGCCCTTTATGTCGAAATAAATAGCTTCGTTGTGTGGACGGGTGCAGGGTTAATTTGAGTTAACGCTGCTAAATTCGACATAAACTCCTAGTGTAGACCAGGCCTAACTCAGCCTTGCAAAATTCCACTCACCTGAAGCAAGTGAGGTTTTTTGCTTGCTTGTTTTGGGGATTTTGGGGGGACGAGTAAAATAGTTTCATTTTTCTTTATGAATAGTCACCATATTAAAATGAATGAATAGATTTTAGGCCTGCACTGGTAAATCTTCATTATTAGTTGTAAAAATCTGATCTAAAGGCTGTCACTCTTTCTCTTCTATACTAATAAATTTTTAGCATTCAGAAGAGTTTTTTGTTCAGGGCCAAATCCCAGGGCCCATTGCAGAAGCCACCAAAAAAGCAGGCTGTCTGTGCAGTTTGGTGGGGGGGGGGGGGGGTAGGAACCTCTCCATAACCCAGCGGCAGGGCTTGGAGCACCAGTATCTTCTACCCCCAACCTTTCATTCAGAGCTTGTGATATGTAGGTGTTTGAAGTTTTGAAAGAATTGGCCTTGTGCCCATCCCTTCAATGAATGATGCCTCTGAATGTGCTGCTGTGGAGCTCTGGTTCTGCAGGGTGCAGGTGGTGCTACGTACCCTGGAACAGCCTTTCTATGCTACGTCTGCCCCTCACAATGGGTCTGCAGGTAGGGTGACCAGATGTCCCGATTTTATAGGGACAATCCCGATTTTGGGGTCTTTTTCTTATATAGGCTCCTATTACCCCTCCCCCACCCCCCCAACCCCGTCCCAATTTTTCACACTTGCTGTCTGGTGATCCTATCTGCGGGTGTTTAGTTTTCAGGCCTTGCATGTCTGCTGAAGGGGGCAAGCGGTAAACTCACTGTGGCTTCACTGGCTGGGCTGATATTTGGAATTCAATGACACACTTATTTCATGAGGTTTTGTTTTGCTTATTTTCAGCATGACTCCATTATTAATCTTAATGGGCACCAGCTGAACACAGATATGAAAGGTTTTTCCAGTAGATGTGTGTGTCACAGTAGACATGTAACCAGATTATGACCATTTTAATGTGCCTAGAGGAAGCAATCTGCACCGGATATAGGGTTGGTACAGATAACTTCCTACCTCCTTCTCCCACATGCTTCCCAACAAGAGATTGTGACTCTGAGCCCCTGTGGTATTAGAGAATTGTAACCATCTCAGCAATAAGCACCCTTCTATAGCTGAGTGTCGTACTCTAGGAGCTTTATAATACAGCGAGTCAACCTGGACTTTCAGTTCCACTGGTGCAAGTGTCCCGCCCCCCCACCCTGTGTGAGAGTGGAATTTGGCCCTGTATGCTTGAATCAGAAGAGAAGCGTACAGTACTTCTCCAGATTCAGCTTGGCTGTTTCTGTATTGGCATGCAGTCAGTCTGTAATAAATAATTTTCCAGCTTACATATCTGAATTGTGATCCTGCTGTCACTGAAATCAATGGGAATTTGGCCATTCACTTCAAAGGGGGAAAAAGCAGGAGCAGGCCCTTCATGAGCTATGGCTTTCTGTGAGTTTTTTGCACATTCAAACTTCATTCACGGCTTGGAGATTTAACTACATTTCAGTGGAATTTTTTTCTAATCAAAGTCGTCTGCTTTTAAGAAAATGTCCTTTTGAGATTCCCATTCTTTTCAATTTATTTCACGTCCAAAATATTCCCTTGGTCAATGTGTGTGATTCTCCCCTACCCAAAAAAATATTTTTTCCTTTGGAGATGATAAGTCCCTGTACTGACATGCATGGGTTCTTGCCCTGGAATCCTTACTCAGGCTACATCCCTATTGAAATTATTAGAAGATTTGCCTGTATATACATGGGCCATTAATCTTTGTACTGAAAGGGATACCCTGTGTGACAAGGTGTCCATCCCACACAAACCCTGAGTATATTAATGTGACCAGAAGGGGCTAATTAATTTTATATGCTGCACC
This sequence comes from Macrochelys suwanniensis, assembly GCA_033296515.1. NCBI lineage: Eukaryota > Metazoa > Chordata > Testudines > Chelydridae > Macrochelys > Macrochelys suwanniensis. Next base: position 50,225,040 of record CM065780.1, read on the forward strand.
TGGAGGGAAGCCAGGGATTGTTAAGCACTAATTGCACATGAAACCCAGCTGAAGGAGGAGCTGGGACAGGGAATATAAAAGCCAGGAAGTGACAGCAGAAAGAGCTACTGGTACAACAACATGTAGTTTAGGGCAGGAAAGATAATATAAGGGGAAGAGATGAAAATGTAGTGCTTATAGGCAAAAATAAATTTACAGCATTTATGATAGAACTGATTAATTGCACTTTACAGACAGGGAAGAAGATTGAAAAAATAAAAATTGTAATGAAAGCAGCAGAAAAGTATTTGCATATAGGCAATCTCTCAATAGACCGCATTCATCACAATTTTAAATTAAAGTAATAGTGTCGTTTAAACATCATGGTTTAACAGTTTTTTGCTCGAATGCACATAGTTTAATAAGACATGGTCAGGAATTAAAGAAAACTGGTTTTGAAATGGAAGACAAACCTGACGTGTATAAGAAAGATGGTTAGTGAGAAAACAAACAGTTTAGACTTCCAGGATATGATGTAATCAGACATAATAGAGAAATAACAAGAGGAGGAGGGCTCTGTATATTTATAAAGAGACGGTCTTAGTTACATTGAAATAGATGTGTAGAACTTAAGTGTTGAGTACAACACTGTTGAGATTCTTTGCAGAATAATAGTACCTTTATATGAATCTATATTGTTTACAAGTTATGTGAAAAACTAAACAATCCAGAATTTGAAGAGTTAGTTAAGGATGTCAAAGGCCCGTGTATTATTTGTGGAGACCTTAATAACCATAATGAATTGTAGGGAAGCAGGAAAACTGATTATAAGGGCAAACAGTTCATTGATATGCATAAGCTGGTAATACTCAATAGTGGAGCACCTACTAGCTTTAATTAGGTGGATGGACGGAACCTTTTCATGTTTAGATCTGATAATTGCAACAAGCAATATAGTAAGCAAATACAGGTGGGAAATCTATAAAGAAAATGGGATGGGAAGTGATCACTTCTCTATGCCAATTACATAACACGGCCAAGGTAATGTTGAAAGCACTGAAGGAATTCATACCTGGAACCTTAGAAAAGCAAACTGGGGACTCTTAAGAGTAAGTGTACTGAGTATCTAAGTACCAATTGTATAAGTGATAATTTAGAGGAATGTCGTGATAATATAATACAGGGAATTGTAGCAGCAGTCAACCTAGCTATAAGCAAGATGTCAAATTGCCACAAACTCAGAAATCCAGTTTCCTCATGGAATGAATATTGTAAAGCAGCAAGTAAAGAAAGAAATAAGGCATACAAACAATCAAAAAGTACAGCCAATACCAAGGACTTAATGAGCTATAAAAGATGTAAAGCAGTGGCTCAAAGAACTTTTAAAAAGGCTAAGAAGGAGAGTTGGAGGAAGTACTGTGGGAAAATGAACAAAGATTTCAACACTTCAGATATATAAACAAGTTAAAAGAATGAAATGCTATATTCAGTAAAAACAAATGTATACCTGGTCTTATAGTAAACGATTAAATTGAAAACTCTAATTTAGGAAAAGCAGACATTTTAGCAAGAGTTCCAAAAAGATAGTAGTGACACAAATCAAAGTAAAGAGTTTTGTGAACAAAAAAAGTATGTTTGCTGAAGAAAACTGTGAGCTCTTACAAGCCTGGGTAGAATTTAAGATGATGTACTGAATGAAAATTTCAGCATATAGGAACTCAGAAAAGTTATAGACAAAAGTAAAAATACAGCCCCAGGTAAAGAGAGCATATGTAATGCCATGCTTAAGCACCTACCGGCATTTTAATAAAATTATATAATAATGCATCGGGAAAAGCATACTACCCACAGAATGTGCAAGACTTGATGCCTATAGACCTACTACCCTCACACAATGTGTGGGCAAAATTATGGAAAGAATGATAAATGAGAAATAAGTAGCATAGTAGGAAAAAATTAAATTATAAACTGTGTACAAAATGGTTTCAGGAAAGGAAGATGTACAGTTGATCATATTGCAAGAGTAGAAACAGAAATACAAAAAGCCATGAGGAACAGAGAGTTTATGATAGCTATCTTTTTGGATGTTGAAAAAGCATATATGTCATGGTATGGATGGAAGGCTTGCTGTACAAACTAGCTGCAACTGGAATAAGAGGAAGAATTTTCTGGTGTGAAAGAGACTTCTGAAGTGATAGAACCATAGAAGACAGGGTGGGGGCAACTTTGTCAAATATTTATAAACTTACCAATGGCACTCCATGGGGGAATGTTATCAGCCCAATCCTGTTTAACATGATTCATAGTGCCCCAGAGAACATATGGGCAAGAACAGGTATTACCCTATTGGCAGATGACTGGTTTGCAGGCCAATGAGACACTCAGAGGGAATTCAGAATGGGAAAATACTCAGGGATTAAAATTCTTACTGGCTAAAACAAAGGGAATTATCTTCACAAAAAGGAAGATTGGGAAAGAAAACAACCTCTATCTTTATACAGAAAAAAGGCAGGTCGTTCAAAATTTTACATTCTTAGGAATTGTGTTTGATAACAAACTACCTTGGAAGGGTCATATAAATAATATGAAGACTAAATGTAAAGATAGGATGAATCTGCTTAAAAGTATTGCAGGAAGAATTGGAGTGCACATAAGAACATGTTGCTGATGCTGTATAGGACATTAATAAGACCAGCTATAAATTATGGATGCCAAGCCTTTAATTCAGCTTTTAAATCAACACTTAAAAAATAAGTGCCAATCCAAGCCCAAGCTCCGCAAATCACATGTGGAATGAGTATTATGACACCATTTTGTGTGCTGCAGGTAGTAACTGGAGAAATGGCTATAAATTTAAGGATGAACGTGTTAGATTTAACCTTTTGGGCTATGGTTAATAGAAACAGTGAAGATAAGAGACCTAAATGAATATACAAGGACTGTTGAGAATTAAACAAGAAGTAACTGGGTGCCGCGAACTCCTGCATGCTAACAGAGTCAGCGGGTGGGTAAAATACTTGGGTGAAAATGACAGACTGGAAGAAATTAAAATCTTTAGTCATGGGAAATCAAACTACAGCTAGACAGTTGTCTCTCTAGTTGTGGATTTCAAATTATGCGATTAAACAAAGGGAAGAGCAGGACCATCAAATATGATTAAGATTTATGAGCTTATACATGGCAAATGGGGTCAGCATTGTCAAAACTACACTGACGGCTCTAGAGGTGATGACATAAGTAGAGTGGGAATGGCCTTTTGTATCCCTGAATTTGGAATTAAGAGATCTATGAGGCTATCTAATTTTGTGGTCATTATGATAGCTGAAATGATGGGCATACTGTTGGCACTGACCTGGATAAGGTACGTCCAACTGTGACTGCTATCCTATCTGACTCTTTATTAGGTATAGTGGTAATCAGAAAGGGAGCCTCAGAAAGCCAGAATGACTTTATCAATGAAATACTGTTCTTAACTGCGGAGATAGTACAATTAGGTGTTCATACAGTAATATGAACACCTATTCGCATATCGCACCTGGCGCATATCAGGATATTGGGCAATGAAATGGCAGATGCAAACTGCCTTAAAAATTGAGGGTGCTGATATAGAAATACTTCTGAGCAAGTAGAACTTAAGAAGAAATGGCAAGAACTTTGGACCAAGATTCTATGAATTATGTCCTAAACTGGAGGATAATGGTATACTTAATAGTTGTGAGAAAGGAAGTGAAGTAACTATATTTAGAGTGCTAAGAAGTCACTGTGACCTGAACGGTTATTTATATTTACTAAATAAGCACAAAGACAGGTTGCATGACACATGAAAAGTCCAAGAAAAAGTTGAGCAGCTCCTGGGGCAATGCAGGGAGAAAGATTCTTTATGAAAAATGGAGATGCCTTACAGTGAAAGAGTATAGCCTGAAAGTATTGATGAGAGTACTGGGAAAGTGGGGTAGCATTTAAAAAGCATTACTTTGCTTTTTTAAGGATCCAGGACTGCATGAGAGGATGTAGATTTTTACATATGCAAAAATTGCAGTAGGTGGTGGCCATAGCATCATATGCTGAGGCTGCTGTGCCATCATATGATAGGAAAAGAAAAAGAAGAGGCTACAGGAGGACGTCTGCGGTTACGCCATAGAGGGAAACGGAGTTGGCTAGATCAAGGAGGAGATTCAGGAGGAGAGTAAGCCCTGGGACCCTGCCTTGGATTAGGGAGTCTTACAAGAGAGCTAGAGCAATGAAGTAGCCCGGGGAATGGAAGAAGCTCTGGGGATCAACCCACTGATAAGCAAAAAGAGAGAGAGAGGTGGGGTAGGAAGGAGCTCAGGCAACAGCAACAGGATCTGAGACTGAACATACCTAGCTTGCTAGTCATAGGGTCCCAGGGCTGGAATCTGGAATAGCAGGAGGGCTTGAGTTGCCCTACCAGCAACAGCAAAAGTGGCACTGGAGACATGCAATGGAAGACTATCTGAGGAAGCATCTGGACAGTTTGTCCAATGGGACTTTATTATCATGGAAGGGTGGGACTCTATAGTGACTTGGCCAGAGGATCAAGTCATGAAGAGGGAGTGTCCCAATTCATGGAGAGAGAGAGAAGGGGCACACCATGAGCAACCAATGGCTGGGGGGCAACAGATGAGGTGAGAGCTATTTTGCAGACCCAGACACAAGAAGGTGCACCTGCAGTGAGGGGAACACCTACATGATAACATTTATCTGTTGGTTCCTTGAAGGGGAGTAAGGAGTCACAATGGGCCAAATTCTGCTCTCAATAATACTCATGCAGTCCCACTGAGTTTGGGGGAGAGGGGGGAGGTTGCTGAGGTGTCTAGGAGGGCAGAACATGCTCAGTGTTTGTAAAGAACATTTAGAATCTCAGGCACACATCACCACATAATAATTAAAAATACTTCATTAGTATAAATGTCTTACAGCAAATGTCACAGACCTAAATCCTGGTCAGTAGCATACAAGCTGGTAGTCAGGATGGAGGGTAGGAATTCTCCCTCTAGCTTGTGATGCAGGCTGGACTGGTCTGAACGACTCCATATGCCCTTTGTGTGGAAAGGATAGACCAGGTCTGAACAGCTGCAAAGAGAGCCTGTGTGGTCACAGTGGCTGGATTTGCTCCTTAATGCCTATCCTAAAGCCTTTTTTTAATTTACCAAGACTACAGGGATGGTGAAGGGAACAGCTGCCTTCTTCACTCTAGTGCACAGTGTTTTTTTTTTTAATTCATGCTTCATATAACACTGACCTAGTTCTGTTATTCATTTTAAAGAATACCCCAAAAGGCACCAAGCAATATTGCTGTGAAATTTTAAAATATGTACATGTACATCTCATTCATTTCCAATTGACAGGGAGGCTTTAGGAGGCAGAGGCACAAAGCCCTGGGAGAATCTTACTATTAAAAGCCTCATACACAGAGGAAAGTCTTACGCAATCTGTGTGATCACTGTGCTGCTGAAAGCATAAACATTGTACTCCTGATTTAGAGAGAGAACTCAGGGAACAAGTGACCTGCTTAGGAAAATGTGGGCTGTCTAAAGTAGGGTGACCAGACAGCAAATGTGAAAAATCAGGACGGGTGGGGAGTAATAGGAGCTTATATAAGAAAAAGACCCAAAAATCGGGACTCTCCCTATAACATTGGGACATCTGGTCACCCTAGTCTAAAGCCTGTGCACGCATTTAGAGAGTCAAACATGCAAGGTCCTGATAAAAGAGAGAGCTTCTTGGTCAACACTGAATCCATGTTACGTGTACGCTATGTAAAAATAAGCATATCTCCAGCTGTCTCTTGGGATCATAGTAGGAAGCTATTGAAAACACCCATTAAATCATTTGTCCGCCTAGTAAGGCAGGACAAAATTCCCACATAGAAGAGGCATCAGATATCAAATTTTACATTCAGCTTTGTCTTGGGTGAGGTGCAGAAAGCTACACCGCCCTTACCAGCTCTATGCTGCTAGCCCAACTCTGCAGGAGCTGACAGAGTTGCCATTGGTGCTTGGAGCACTAGTAAATACACCAAGTGATACTCCACTGGGGCCTGATTTAAATCCTATTGAAGTCAACAGAAATGCTCTATTGACTTTGAGGGGCTTTGGATCAGTCCCATGAGTTCCTAGGCAGGCTTCATTTTCTCCCCAATTCATTCCTGGTGATATCCAGTACCAGACTTTGGGGAGTGTGTATATTGTTTATTACTGTTGCTGTTTTACTTTATTATGTATCTGTATAGCTCACACAGTTTTAGACCGTTCACAAACAAGTAGGAAGACTGTAGCCCTGATTCTCTGATCTGTCTAATCTGCCTTTGACCAAGGCCCTAAGCAGATGTAGGGATTTTATGGCCCCTTTGTGGCTTGCCAGTTTTGGAACTGGCCCATGTGGAAGAAATCAGTATCTGCCATTTGTAAGGCATCTTTTTTTCTGTCCTTTTGTATTTGCACTTGCTGTGATTTGTGGAAAACAAAAGCCACTTAGTACTCTAAATCTCAAAAGTAAAATCATTATTAAGCAGATTATTAGCCATGCTGCAGCTGCCTTCTGCTGATACGGTGATAGGAAGCTGCTGGAACCCTACTAAATCCGGTCTCTGGTAGCATAAGGCTGCCACCAACCCCGTCTTGACCATTTGTGTAAGGAGTATGCCTGAAGAAAAGAAGACATCTCCAGGCCAACTCTGTGCTCCAGTGGTCAATAGCTGTTGGAAAGATCTTTGGGGGCTTTGGGTAGCCATCTATTATAGCACAGTCCTGAGGCTGCCTTACTTTATACCATGGACCAGATGCCCAAGATTTGGGAAGGGGGAGTGTAAAGATGGCTTAATGCTACCTCCTCTCCCCCTGCTTTGGTCTGAGTGAAGCTTGAACCAAAGCCGAAGAGCTGGCCCAAGGCGGGTAAGAGGTTTAGGATGCTAAGAAATAACTACAGAGATTGACTTTCCAGAAACATTTATTAGTGTTTTCTTCAGATATATTTCAACCTTCTCCATCGGATGTGCAGGAGGCTGGAAGGAAGAGTGCTTACCCATGATAGTAGGATGTCTCTGCTGCTGGTCTGTACTGAAGGAAGATTCTCTGCAGACCTGCACCTGGTGCAGTCATCTATGCCAGTACATGGTGAGAGCAAAGTGGCCATAAAATGCTATCAAATCATATATTGCGTTGGTGCAAGTGACTGCATAAAGTATATTGGCAGAATCTCAGCCCCAGGATGTTTTTTTTAAATGTAGCTGCACCCACCAAACTGAGATCTATTTTTAGGAGGTTGGAAGGCTAGGTGTGAGTAAGAAATCAGCAATGTGCTAACGCACGTGTGATCTGAAGAACTGTAGACAGGGTTGGTGCATGACCTGAGTAGAAGTTGACTGCTAATCTTTGCCTTCTATCAATTTTCCCATCTGTAAAACATGGATAATACCTGCTTTACAGGATTGTTTAGTCTGATCCTGCAAGGTGCTGAGTTATCTCAACTTTTTCTTACATGAACAGGAGTTGAGGGACACTCTTAGGCAACGTCCAGCATTTTGTCAATCAGGTGAGGAGTTTGTACATTCTTTTTATTGTTTATACAGTGCTTTGAACATGTAAAGCCCTACATATAAATGTGGAATATTAAGCCACTACTACTTCTACTTTTAAAAATGTCATTTTTCAAAATGTATTACTTTTAACTCAGATCAGACTGCATTATAATATATTAAAATTCATTAGAACAGTGGATTGCTTATTATTGAAATACATTACACTGCATCAGAGGTATTAAACAGGTTTGACTACAAATTCATACTTGGGTGCGTATCACGCATTATAACAAGACATTTGAAAAAATGTATTAAAATGCCATAGAATGATGGACCAAATTCATCTTAGGTATAATTCAGGGGAGCTAGATTCAGTTCTCACTTGCATTAGCATTTACTCCAGAATAACTATTGACTGGAGTTCCAGGGGTAGATTTTATCTAGTGTGTTTTATATGCAGTATAACAACCTGATTGACAACCAGATACTTGCTGAAATGCCAGTGTCTCTTTGGAAGAGATAGATAGACATCATCTGTGTCAGAGAAATGATACATTAATACTTCATTGATAAACTTTAAAAAACTATTACTAATAAACGTACAAGCTCTTTAATTCACCAACCATGCAGTAACCAATTCTAACTCCCTTCCATTGAATAGTATCTTACTCTGCAAATAGTCCCATTGAAGTCAGAGGGTGTGCTCATGGAAGAAAGTACCACTCAGCATGAATAGAGCTGTCAGAACCTAGCCCTAAATAAGTAGACTTACACATGGCATATTACCAACAGGTACATTTTCAAAACAAAGTGGCTGTTCCTGAAAACTGACCATGTGTGCAAGTCCTAGGAAATTAGTGGGAGTTAGTAGATCAGTGGCCTTAAAGGATCAAATTCAAAATAATGGAGAATTTTTTCAATGGAAAGACTGCCTTTGATTTCAGTGGGCTTTCGATCAGGAGGAGAAAATTCTGTTACTTTATACTACTCAGGCTACTTGCCCAGACCTGTAATATGACATTTGTGTTGCAGTTGTGACTGGTATGAATTGATGAAGACTAGTAATTGGAGAACTTGTTGGTTGACTGCTTCGTTGACTGTGCTGGTCAGAACCAAAAACCTCCAAATTTTGGGGCGGCTCATATATGGCCCTTGAGGAAATTGGCAGGCACAAGGAGTATTTTTATCACTAATCTCCCACACAAGAGCTGGCCACAACCTGCTGATTGATCAGCAATCACAAGGCCTGATTCTGAACCATTGAGGGTTACTGGAGCTTTGCTATTGAGTTCAGTGGAAGCAGGATTAGGTCTATCATCCACTCTTGAGTGTAGGGACTGCTCCCTGCTTGTATCCTCTGGGGCATTAGATACCACAAAGGTGATGAGGAAGAGACAGAGCTGGCCAGATGCACAGGGGAGCCTGCTGCCCCCTGAAGAGATGTGGCAGTGGGAATACTCCCCTTGTGGAAACTGTGCCTCCCAGTAGTCCAGTGTCTCCTAGTGCCCTTGCTGGGATGCTGAGGCTTTGCACAACCATCATCACAGGGTGATGGCTAAAAATCACAATAGAACCATTTAGGTATATATGTAAGAGAATCAGCAGTTGGGTTTCTATTTTGGCAAAACCCACATATTGTCTTTGTTCCTAACCTTTGGTCAAATTTGTGACAATACAGAAATAAAATAAGGTATTTCTTGCTGAGCTTTGTATTCATTACATTTTACTGTGAAGTGAGGAGAAGTTTCTGAATAGAGTGTACTGTGATTTTTTTAACATACAGATTTCAGAATTTATAATAAACAGTAACCAAGCCAAATTATAAAGCAACTCATTTTGTAAGAAGCCCACAAAGAACTGGTTTGTGTTCCTTTCATTTCCTGAGGTCTGCATTATTAAAGAAAGAAAGAGGACTGTTTGATATTAGTAAGAGGCCATTTAAATTTGCTTACTTTGCTATAACACCTGAACTTCACTGCTGTTTTACACAGTGGCTCACCATAACTATAAGGATATTATAAATATCTGATCCATTAGAGCCCTCTTTTACTAGTATTTCTTAATTTATACAAGCACTCATGCATTCGGCAATGGATAATATTTTGAATATAGTATAATAGAACAGGAGCAGGATCCTAATTTGCAAACCAAATATTCTACACGAAAAGGCTTGTGCAGCACTCAACAATTTTTAAAGACTAATCACCCAGTCGGGCAAAAGTCTGAGAGAAGCCACACCAGTGGACTTTACAGCTGGAAGGTTAATTAACTTGAGGCCTGATCCAGGAAACATATGTGGATAATATTAAGCATATAAGTAGTTCTACTGGGCTTAATGAGACTACTTGTGTGAGCAAATATTTGTGCATAAGGTGTTAGATGTTGGTAGAAAATAGGAGAAGCAAATTTCAGAGCTGAAGGTTCTAAAATTGCTCTGTCCCTCAACGTTTAAGGACTATGAGTAAAAGCAGTCCATCTAGCTACAAATGTCATGGCACACATTGGGAGAGACTGAGAGGTTCTCTCTCAGGTAGTCAGGAAACAAATTATATATATAGTTCTTTAACAATCACTGTGAACTCCTTCTATTCCACCTGAAAGCAACGAGAGGCTAGTGCAGTCTTCAGAGAATTGGTGTAATATAGTCCCTTCATCTCACACCTTCAAGAAAGCGGGCAGCTGCATTCTAGAGAAGCTGTAACTTCCAGGTGGTTTTCAAGGACAGCTCCACAAAGAGCATGTTGCAATAATCCAGTTTAGAGGCCACAAAGACAAGGTCTAGGTCAAACAGAAATAGTTGTAATTACTTTACCAGGTGCAGTTAAAAATGAGCTTTCATCCAGCAGTGCCACCTGGGAATTCAGGAGCAATACTGGATCCAAAACCACACTTTGCTATATTTTATTTTTTACTTTATTATTTGAATAGCACCAGAAGTGACAGATCAATACACATTCAAGTATGTGTAAAATTCATACAAACTGTAATAGAAAGCATATAAATATGTACGCTGACTTATTACTGTACCACATTTCCAATACAGTGTAATCAAATGCAAATCACCATTCATTAAATGCTTATTTATCAGTAACATGATTACTTGTTGTATGGCTTTGTTTTATTGCTATTGTATAATTTTCTGTCTCTTTAAAACTACTTTTTAGTGGATGCTTCATTTAGCTGGTATACTCCAGGGATTGTTCCTGTGGACTCACCTTATAGATTCAGCTCAGCAACTCAAAGTGATGTGGCTGCACCAGAACTGCTCACAGCTCCCCCTAATATGTCTATTTAGCTAAACTGGGTGCAGACTTTTAAAAGACATATTCTCCCATCTCCCCTTTAGTCTCTGAGGTGTTCTACACAGTCTGGTTGATCTGCGTGACAAGAGAACTGTCTCTGCATCAGTCAGCTGCTCTGTTGCATGCTCCACTTGTGCAGTGACCACATCATATGACCTAGGAGCCACAGCACAAGTAACTAGTGTCTTTTGTTCCCATCAGTTTCCATCATGTATACAATGGTGTCCTGAGGCTGCAAAGGCTCTAGTTCTTGTCATAATACAGTTTTTGTTTTTCTTTATCAGCTTTCGTCAACCATTTTACATCATGTTCATTCTTAAGATCATTTCTACAAAATGAGGCAGTCAGTTTTTAGTTTGCAGTTAAACAGAATCTCTGCAGAAGACAACCCGTCTCAAGGATGCTGTCCTAGAGTTAATCTATGCCAAATAAGGTTCTGGGTTAGATTCTTTTGCTTTCTTCAGTAGCCTTCTTATTACTTTTACACTATTCTCTACTAGACCATTTGACTCACTGTAATATGCTTGAACTACTAGTCTATCGCACATTTTTTTAATGTGCAAATATGCAAATTGTGGACTGTTGTCTGACATTACCACTGCAGGAATACCATGTCTGGTAGATAGTGATTTAATGCACGCTATTACATGCTTTGCTGTGATATTTTCCATTACAGCAATCTCTGGAAAGTGTGAGTAGTAGTCTAAAATCAAAACATAATCTTTGCCAGCATAATAGAATAAATCAATATCAACTTTATATCAGGCTTCTAAAGCTTCCCGATGTACCAGCCTAGGTTCTTTTGCAGACTTAGGCTGGAATTTTTGCCATGTTTGACATTTCTTAACTGTTTTTTTTCTATATCCTCATTCATTTGAGGTCAATACAACCTATCTCTGACCCTTCTTTTGCATTTTTCAATTCCTAAATGTCCTTCATGAATTCTAATAAGCGTGTCAGGCTGTAACACTTTGGGAACAATTGATCTTTTTCTGCTAAGCAAAATGCCATCAATCACAGAAAGTTCTTTGCAGTGAAAATATGGACTAGGTATATATTAGTGTCCAGGCCAACCGACAGTTATACGTTTGATCACCCTTTGCAAGGTCTCACCTTGTGCTGTGGCTGCTGCAGATGTAGTCCACGTTTTGTCAGAGACTGGGTAGTTTTTCTTTATAAGGTTCACAGGCACTATATCAGATTCTGAATAACTTTCTGCTACAGTATTTGAAAAGCTATAGCCAGAGTGTCCGCAACCTCTAAACCCCTTCTGGTTTATATTCTATTTGCAAATCCATATAACTGCAATTGAAAAAAAGTCTCTCTATTGAGATGGATATTAAAGGCTTATGGTCTGTTTCAGCAATAACTGGTTGCCCATAGGCAAACACATGAAATTTCTTGCAACCATGCACCAAAGCTAAGCCTCCTACTCAATCTGTGCATATTGATACTCAGTTTTAGTGAGTGCCCTGCAAGCATATGACACTGGTTTCCAGTTTTCATCATACATTTTTAGTAAAGTTGCCCCTATGCCTTTCTTTGAGGCATTCGTGGACACCTTAGTCTGCCTCTTGCAATCATAAAATCTAAGGACAGGAGCCCACTTAATTAGCTGTTTCAGGTTTTCAAATTCCTTGTGTAGATTGGCATCCCATGTCCATTGATAATCTTTGTGCCAGACTGCTGGTTTTAGCAGCCAAATTAGATACAAACTTTCCCACAAAGCTGAAGAATCTTTGCACTCCTCCTCTGACTACTGGGAGGTGACATGTTTGTAATTGTTTTAACTCTGCTGGGATTTATTCAGACTCCGTGTTCTGTACATTTTTCTCCCAGGTATGTGATATCTTGGACCGAAAATTTTCAATTCTGCTTTTTTAAAATTTTAATCTTAGCCCTATCCCTTTCCAATGCTTTCTATAACCTGTAGTCATATTCTTCCATTGTTCTTCCCCATATTAGAATGTTATCAAAATACCTTAGCTCCTTCTATATATTCAACTATGTGTTGCACTATCCTATGAAATACCTCTGATGCAGATCTTAACCTGAATGGCAGTCTGGAAAAGCAGCATCTATCATATGGTGTATTAAAATTACATAAACTTGTGCTACTCTCATCTAAGGGGATTTGCCGAAATTCTGCTGATGCATCCAATGTGGAGAAATATTTAGCACCAGACATTTCTCCAAAAATTTCTTCCCTAGTAGACATAGGAAAATGTGCTCTTTTGACATATTTGTTTAGTTCTTTCAAGTCTAAGCATAACCTGAGGGTTCCATCTTACTTTTCCACAATTACTAATGAATAAACCCATTCTGTAGGCGCCTCTACTTTCTTAATTATCTTTAGTGCCACTAATCTATCTAGTACGTCTTTTGAGCTTTTTTCTCAGAGCTAAAGGAACATTCTTAGGACAATTAGGCTCTGACAATTTACTTTGATATTCTGTTGGCAGTATTTCTATGACCTTGTAGACATCCTGAAACTGCTCCTCAATACCCGAGTCCCCTTGTCCCTCTAATGAGTATAGTCGCTGTATAAACCTAGAGCTTGACCTGTTTTCAAGCCCAGTATAGGCATGTTTTTTTTCCTGGCATAATTACAGAATTTTTATTTCAATCTTATCTTTTAACAGCAGCTTTAGTTCACATGTACCCAGAGTAGAAAGGAGCTCTCCACTGTGAGCCCTTAACTTTACCTGTCTATTGTTAGTCTATCCAGTTTTTTTTATTAGACCCTTTGAAATATATTCTGTTACCACAATTGCTTGAAGTCTCAAGGTCCCAGAAGTTCCATACAGCTGCGTCAGTCAATGCTCCTTAACAAAATGCTAACACTGTTCTCCTGCTACACAGCATGCATACATTGTTTCTTTTTTATCAACCTGCAGTTCCTACTTGCACAGTCTTGCAAAATGATTGAATTCATTGCGCTTGTTGCAACATTGTCCAAAGCCTGACCAATGATGAAGTCTGTTTGCTTCCACACCTTGTGCAATTCTTTATGTTGTCCTCCACAAACTCCTTTTTTGTAAACTCACTTTTTGCATATCTGCTCTGCACTGCCTTTGTGCTTTCTCTTTGCATTCAGGGTTGGTTTGAGAGCCAACATAAATTCTTAAAATGACTCTCCTCACTGAGTTCTCATATGATATTTTGTATCTTTCAAAAGTTTCAATTGTCTTTGGCGTTTAGTAGTCTTCAAACTTCTGTATTCCTATCTTTTAGCATGCCTTGCTCTGCCTGACACAGCTGCATACTATAATAAACATCTACTGCTTCCTGCCCTGCAGTAATTTTAAAAAGATAGCTACCTTCTGCTTATCTTCTTTTTCATCTAAGCCACTCGCTTGCATGTACAGGCTGAATCTCTGTTGAAATATCTTCCAGTTATATGCTTCATTCCCAGATAACTTCAACTCCAGTGGAGCTCTCAGCTGCTCTGCTTTCTTTATCTCTGTTGTCTGTCTGTCTGCAATCACTCTTACTGGTCCAGTCCTAGCACCATGTAGTGTTTGTGGGGTCTGCATAAGGAGACTCAGAATCTATTGTTTATTATAGATTCAGCTCAGAGTGATGTTACTGCCTAGGTGGCTGTATCAAAACTGCTCACAGCTCCTCCTAATGTGTCTATTCAGCTAACTAGGGTTCAGCTTTTCCAGGGACACATCCTCATAGCACCTAGTCTTAGCAGCTAGACTTGGCCCAGAGCTTTTGTACTACGGGAATTATCTCCCTTAAGCTGCTGAATGATTGTTACTGTAGCCATAGATTGCTCCTGTACCTCTTGGGAAGAGTGGGGGTGCACAATGAAGAGTAGAACTGTGTAATTACAGGAAGCCTCTATGATGCATAGGGAGCCCTCTCAGTCCCTTGGGCTGACTCCCCAAATCCTGCCCCCTCAGCTCTGCAGTGAAATCACACCAATTTCATAGTAGGCAAGGAGGGCAGAATTTGATCATGTGTGCAAATATGTTGCAACCAGTGTGTAATCATAACCCAATTGCTGAATTAGGAATCAAATACAAAATTGGCTTAAAAACATGTCCTTCCCTTGTTCACTGTCATCTATTATAGTGCTGAAATCATCTACTTCATCCTCCACAGCCCATTTTGTCAACCTTTCACTTTATCCGCTCAAACCTCATCAGCAGTTTTGCAGACAGAGGTATTATATCTCTCTGGCAGTGTTTTAACAAGTGGTGCTCCATCACCTTGCTAAGAATAGCCCAGGATTTAACATTCTTTTGCTGCTGCTGTGAGAAACACTGACTCTGTTTTTTTTTTAGCTGATTAACACTCAGATTCTGCATTAGCAGTCACGTTTTAAATAGCAGAACAGAATGCAATAACCAACTGCATGCTTTTTTAGCAATTCTGGCTGACTCAGCTAGAATTTCCCCAGGGACCCTTGGGATGCAAAGGTTGGAGTGGCAGCTCTGCCGCTTTTGTGCTGGATGAACTGCACACTCTCCTCTCCCTCCCCTATGTCAGCCTACTCAGTCTAGCTCTGCTTGTCAATGATAAGGCTAGGCAGATCAGTATTCCAGCCTTGTTTGAGGAGGCTAGCACTAACAATGGCAACAACCAACAGATATCCTTGGTTCCAGGGCCACAAGGAGTCTTTCCTCCCCCATTGGAGCTCCTGTGAAGGGACCAACCACAATCTGGTCCAAAATGTGTTAACTGCATATGTTACATCTGATTAACAAGGACAAGCTGGTAAATAATTGATGGATAGGAAAAGGCCTGCCTGCTAACTATGAAAGGTCTCTTTTAGGCCATATCTTGCTGCCATTTATTTTTATGCAAAATTTCCATGTGCATCGCAATGGCAGGATAGGGCCCTTTGAGTGTATCTAAATCCCTGGTTTCAGTGTAACACTTCAGCTATTGCCATTACAACATTTTTCATTCTGTTAAACTCTCTGATATTTTTCTCTTTGAAGGCCTTTTCTGGCAACCTACTGCATTTAAATCCTTCAGGTCAGATGCTCACTTCCATTCAGAAGTAAGAGAGATGAAGCATGTTAGTCACATAAAAACAGAGACGTGTCATCATGGAGGGAGAAGTCTGATATGCTTTATTGCCTTTTCCTGAATTCCTGCATCATCTAACACCTCTGGGGCACTAATTATTTTATAGGCAGGGGGTGCAGTTAAAACCTTCATTATGGTTGCAGAGATATTTTAGGCATATGGAATCTTTCTGAAAACATCAGAAGTCAATTGAAGTTCATTGCAGCTTGTAATCATCATATGCCAGGGGAGGTCAAACTTGCTGACCCTGTGAGCCATATACGACAATCTTCAGAAGTTTGAGAGCTGGGGCTTGGGGCTTCAGCGCTGTGGGGAGGAGGTTTTAGAGCTTCAGCCCCATGGGAAGCACCTTTCTGGGCTCAGGGCTTCAGCTCCACTCCTGCTGAAGTGTCGAGCCCCAGCAGGCATGCCCTGCAGGGCTTAAGCCCTGAGACCCCCCTGCTCCAGGCAGAGGTGATGCATGGGAGGGCATGTGGGGTCACATGCCGTCCCCTGGGAGTTTTGACAGGGTTTGCTGGCCCCGCTTGGTCACATGGTGCCACCAGGTCCCTTCCCTGCATGGCAGTTGCTGGGGCCGGCAAGCTGGAAACTGCAGCCGTGGGGAGAGGCAATGGCAAACAGCTGGGAGCTGCAGGGAGGGGCCACTGAGGGTAAGATGTGGGGGGTGTGGCACCTTTAAATTATGCACCCCCCACTCTCAGCAGGCACCAGTCATCTCTGACAGAAGCCCCTATCCCCACCGCAGAAGCCCTGAGCTCCCCGCCCCACCCACCAGTCTAGTAGGCGGAGAATGCGGGAGGCCTGGGGGGCTCCACAAGTCACACTTTAACTGTAAAAGAGCCACATGTGGCTCATGAGCCACAGTTTGGCCACCCCTGTCATATGCACTCTGTCCAATGTGTCTCTCCATCATGTAATTCACACAGCTTGACTTCCTGTTTTGCTGTCTCTCTGGCTGAGTCTAAAACAAGTCATGTGCAATCAACAAACCTCTTATGTTCATTGATCTTCCTGAGAACATCAACCAGTCTCTCTAATTATGATATCTGATCCGAGTACCAAAACTAAATGGCAACGCTCACAAATGCATCCTAACGAGCTAAGCATGCAGCAATAAAAGGGTAGAATGTTTAGTGTGCTTTACACAATTCAAAACCACTCAAGGGTGCTTTTATTTTTCTAAACGATTCTAGCAGATGTGCATGAAGAGCAATTTTCGGAAGGGCATTTTTAAGATAAGTATGGCTTCTTGTCGGCAGCAGCAGCACCTCTGTTTTGCATACTTATTTGGATGAGGCTGGAAACCATCATTTACCCTTCTGAAAAACATTCTGGGTAGCTGGCAATATCCATCTCTTTTTGGAATATTGCTCAAACTTGCATAGATTGTGGGCCGAAGTTGCAGGTACCCCATAAAGAGGAATTTATCACCAAATAATAATACCTCCTATATAGCACCTTTCATCAGTAGATTTCAAACTCAGGTAAGTGTCTGAATTCTCATTTTACAAACAGGAGACACTGAAGCATAAACATGAAGTGACTGGCTCAAGGTCACCCAGCAGGCCAATGGCAGAGCCGGGAATAGAAGCCAGCTCTCCTGAATGCCAGTCTAGTGCTCTATCCATGAGGCCACACTCCATAGCTATGCTCTATGACACTATGACTGTGGAAAACTGGCTGGATGGTCGTGCTCAACGGGTAGTGATCAATGGCTCCATGTCTAGTTGGCAGCCGGTATCAAGTGGAGTGCCCCAAGGGTCGGTGCTGGGGCCAGTTTTGTTCAATATCTTCATCAACGATCTGGAGGATGGTGTGGACTGCACCCTTAGCAAGTTTGCAGATGACACTAAACTGGGAGGAGTGGTTGATACGCTGGAGGGTAGGGACAGGATACAGAGGGACCTAGACAAATTAGAGGATTGGGGCAAAAGAAATCTGATGAGGTTCAACAAGGACAAGTGCAGAGTCCTGCACTTAGGACGGAAGAATCCCATGCACTGCTACAGACTAGGGACCGAATGGCTGGGCAGCAGTTCTGCAGAAAAGGACCTAGGGGTTACGGTGGACGAAAAGCTGAATATGAGTCAACAGTGTGCCCTTGTTGCCAAGAAGGCTAACGGCATTTTGGGCTGTATAAGTAGGGGCATTTCCAGCAGATCGAGGGACGTGATTATTCCCCTCTATTCGGCACTGGTGAGGCCTCATTTGGAGTACTGTGTCCAGTTTTGGGCCCCACACTACAAGAAGGATGTGGATAAATTGGAAAGAGTCCAGCGGAGGGCAACAAAAATGATTAGGGGGCTGGAGCACATGACTTATGAGGAGAGGCTGAGGGAACTGGGATTGTTTAGCCTGCAGAAGAGAAGAATGAGGGGGGATTTGATAGCTGCTTTCAACTACCTAAAAGGGGGTTCCAAAGAGGATGGATCTAGACTGTTCTCACTGGTAGAAGATGACAGAACAAGGAGTAATGGTCTCAAGTTGCAGAGGAGGAGGTTTAGGTTGGATATTAGGAAAAACTTTTTCACTAGTAGGGTGGTGAAGCACTGGAATGGGTTACCTAGGGAGGTGGTGGAATCTCCTTCCTTAGAGGTTTTTAAGGTCAGGCTTGACAAAGCCCTGGCTGGGATGATCTAATTGGGGTTGGTCCTGCTTTGAGCAGGGGGTTGGACTAGATGACCTCCTGAGGTCCCTTCCAACCCTGAGATTCTATGATTCTATGATTCTATGAACCTGGGGTGGGATTTTAAAAAGTACATAAGTGACTTAGGGCACAGATCCAATTTAATTTCAATAGGATTTTTGCCTCTCAGTTATTTAGGACCAGATTTATAAAGGTATTCAGGTGCCTAAACATGCAGATAGGCATCTAGTGGGATTTACAAAAACATAGATATTTTTGTAAGTTACAATAGGTGCCTATCTGCATCTTTAGACACCAGATTACATTTGAAAACCTGGCCCCAGACACTTCTGAAAATTCCCACCTTTATTGTCCACAACCACATTCTATTTTCATAGATTCCAAAGCCAAAAGGAGCCATTATGATAATCTAGTCAGATCTCCTGCATAACACAGGCCATAGAACTTCCCCAAAATAATTCCGAGAGATGATCTTAGAAAAACATCTGAACCTGATGTAAAAATT
Organism: Macrochelys suwanniensis; assembly: GCA_033296515.1. Classification (NCBI taxonomy): domain Eukaryota; kingdom Metazoa; phylum Chordata; order Testudines; family Chelydridae; genus Macrochelys; species Macrochelys suwanniensis. The sequence goes on from CM065780.1 coordinate 50,244,059, forward strand.
GTCAGTGATGGAGACTCCATCAGAACCCTTGGTAAATTGTTCCAATGGTTAATAACTGTCACCGCTAAGAAGTTATGCCTCACTTCCAGTCTGAATTTGTCTTGCTTCAACCTCCAAGCTTTGGATTGTGTTATACATTTCTCTGCTAGATTGAAGAGCCCATTCTTAAATATTTATTTACCATGTAGGTACTTATAGACTGTAATCAAGTCACTCCTCAACCTTCTCTTTGTTCGACTCAAGGAGCTCAATCTATTTAGTTTATCGGTATCAGGCATGTTTTCTATCCCTGTAAGCAGTCTCGTGGCTCTCCACTGTCAACATCTTTCTTGAATTGCGGCTGCAGAACTGGACACACTATTCCAGCAATGATCGTACAGGTGCCAAATACAAAAGTAAAATAACCTCTCCACTCCTACTCATGATTCCCTTTCTATGCATCCAAGGATTGCATTAGCCCTTTTAGATACAGCACTGAAGTGGGAGCTTAGGATCAGCTGATTACCCACCCTGTCCCCCAAATCTTTTTCAGTCATTGCATCCCAGGATACAGTCCCTCATCCTGTGAGAATGACCCACATTCTTTGTTCTTAGATGAATACGTTCACATTTAGCCATATTAAAATGCAAATAGTTTGCTTCCAACCAGCTTACTATGTGATCCAGATCACTCTTTATCAGTGACCTGCCCCCTTCATTATTTACCACTCCTCCAATTTGTATGTCATCTGCAAACTTCATAAATGATTATTTTATGTTTTCTTCTATATCATTAATGAAAGTGTTGAATAGGGTAGGGCCAAGAACTGACCCTGCAGGATCCCCTAGAAACATACCCACTCAACGATGATTCCCATTAGCCATCTTTTAATCCATTTAACTGGTGTTGTGTTAACTTTATATCTTTCTAGTTTTTTAATCAAAATGTCATGCAATACCAAGTCAAATACCTTACAGTTGTCTGTTACATCAACACTATTATATTTATCACCCAAATTTGATATATTTTTTTGGATGAGATTACAAGTTAATTTGACAGGTCTATTTTCCAGAAAGCCATATTGATTGGCACTAATTATATTACTCTTGCTTAATTCTTTCTTAATCAAGTCCCATATCAACCACTCCATTATCTTGCCAAGGACTGATATCAAACTGATATACCTATACTTACCAGGGTCATCCCTTTTAAAATATTTGCACAACATTAGTTTTCTTCCAGTCTTCTGGAACTTCCCCAGTGTTCAAAGACTTATTGAAAATCAACATTAACAGTCCAGTGAGCTCCTCAGCCAGCTCTTTTAAAACTTTTTGATGTTATTTGGGTCTTTTCTTTTTAGTGCTATCACACCCATGCATTGAACCTGAATGGTGCACATCTGGGACCACATAACTGAAAAAAATGTAATCCCTATGACCTTTATTTTTAATAGGTGGTGGTGATGGGGGAAGGAAGTTAAATGTGAGAAAGCTAACAGAGGTAAGTGAATGATATCAGGCCTCTTATATGCAACCCAGGAGTGGTTTATGAATACAGGTATCACAGAGACACCCACACAGCTAGTTGCCTCACTTGTTTAAGATGGAAACAAAGTTTTTCTATCTACTGTAGCATGTTAGGGATGTGATTGTAATAAAAATGCTCCCTGTTTGAAATGTAATTGCCCTTTTGTGTTTAATTTTGATTGTCCATTGTTCATTTAAATTGCCCACTGTGTGGGCTGTGTGTTATAATACTGTGCAAACACAACAGGAATATATACTATTTGCTTTTCCTATCTTGTTACAGAAAATAATGTAATTTTAAAAAGAAAATTCACTGAAAAGACCCACTATATCACTAATGAAATACAGGCTAGTTACACTAAGGATACTGCCATTTTTACCATTTAGTAAAATAGTAACATGTAACAACATGGATAATTGTATGGAGTTAAAGGACCACTAGGAAGTGGACTGTGAGCACTAAGTTATTTTGTATAGACAACCAAACAGCCAGCTTGCTCAATCAAAACTCATAATGTCACTAAGTTTTTCTTGAAAAATAATTGCAGGATTAAGTCCCAGGCATCATCAACTTTTGGTCATTAAGAATCCAAGTTGCAGTCATGACATAGATGTAAAAGGCTCTATATTCCCAGGTCCTGGCATTTTTACAATGTAAGACTTTAAAGCACTGGATTTGCTATGCTAAAATCTGCTCATTTATGCTGGTGTAAATTTGACATAACTGCAGTGGAACCAATGGAATCACTCCAGAATTAAACGCTGATATCTGAGAGCAGAATTTGGCCTACCAAGTCTACATAATTACTACAAAACCATAAACGTGTTAATCTAAACTATTCTTCTAGGGTCAAATTCTGCTCTTGTTTGTACCCACGTGCCATTGACTTCAAACACAACAGTACTTGATGCACAGTGTAGTAACACCAGTGATGAAGTGAAAATAAGAGCAGTTTTCCACCTTGTTGTTGTTCTAAGCACGGACTGAAGCACCAGTAGTTTTATTTAAGATGACAAAACTTTTATGCCTCAGTGAGGCATTTTATTTCCAATCTTACAGAACATCCTAAAACTGTCTCATAGATCACAGATTCTGCCCTTTGCGGCACAGCTTTTGTACAGGAGGTAAGGCTGGAGACTTGGGGCCAATACTCAGCAGGTATAAATCGGCATAACTCCATTGAAGTCAAAGTTGGAGCTGGGCCAGTGCACACCAACTGAGAATCTGGCCCTTTCTGTTTGTGTGTTCTAAATAAATGGGAATATTCCAATCTGTAAAGCTGTTGATTTCCTGCAACAAGGATGAGTGCTGGAATATTGCACCTGAATCAATTTTGTTGGCATAGGCAAAGAGAATTAACTTGCATTAACTGCTGCCACTTCATCCTTCTTCAAGCACATGATCTCACTAAATCTAACAAATGTTCGTCCTCTGCTAAATTTGCTGAAGTTTCCCAGATAAACCTGACAACCCTATTCCATTTCTGTAGGGAAGTTAAATGTTTCCTTTTATAAAATACTCTCAATATAACATGAATAACAAGAAGAACTATGTTGATGCATAAAAACTGGAAATAGGCCAACTGTTTATTGAATTAAATTTTGAATGGAAAAAGAATGGCTGAAGAAGACATGTTTAGAATGTTTACTGCCCACATATCTACACCAGGGACACCATCACAGGACCTAACCAGATCAGCCATGCCATCACTGGTTCATTCACCTGCACATCCACCAATGTAATATACTCCATCATGTGCCAGCAATGCCCCTCTGCTATGTACATCAGCCAAACTGGACAGTCCTTACACAAAAAGATAAATGGACACAAATCAGATATTAGGAATGGGAATGTACAAAAACCTGTAGGAGAACACTTCAATCTCCCTGGACACACAATAGCAGATTTAAAGGTAGCCATCCTGCAGCAAAAAAACTTCAGGACCAGACTTCAAAGAGAAACTGCCGAGCTGCAGTTCATTTGCAAATTTGACACCATCAGCTCAGGATTAAACAAAGACTATGAATGGCTAGCCAACTACAAAAGCAGTTTCTCCTCTCTTGGTGTTCACATCTCAACTGCTAAAAGAGGGCCTCATCCTCCCTGATTGAACTAACCTTGTTATCTCTAGCCTGACTCTTCCCTGCATATTTATACCTGCCCCTGGACATTTCCACTGCATGCATCTGAAGAAGTGGGTATTCACCCACGAAAGCTTATGCTCCAATACGTCTGTTAGTCTATAAAGTGCCACAGGACTCTTTGTCGCTTCTACAGATCCAGACTAACACGGCTACCCCTCTGATGTTTAGACTTGTTTTCCAACCTGGCCTTGTTGCCTGCGGAGGATAATACAAGCTACACTACAGGAGTAGGAATAGTCGAAGATCCCTGATGCTGTGAACCTGTACATTCCCCATTTCCAAGCAGCATAGGAGCAGTTCAAATCCCCTTCACAGCCTGACTAGGTAAGTGGTGCAATCCATGCATCAATTGTGCAGAGACATAGTCTATTAATTAATGGAGACATTCACCTAGCACCACAGAGCTTCAGAAAGCTCCCAGTGCAGTGGAGCTAGAGTGGGCATGCAGAAGGATACTGGAACTGTTGCATTTATTGGAGCTGAGCTCTGTACCAGCTCCACATGGAGAAGAAGTTTGAGGCATGCTGCAGAAGTATTGGGGGGAATGTCTACATACACAGATGCAGTAGCCACATGCTCCAGTGTATAGGATACCCTGTTGCATCTCAGTGGCAGAAGCAGCAGCTGTGATGGAGTTGTATAATTCCTCTGGGCTAGGCTTTTTAAAGACACTTGGGGTATTGCTGACTGAGTGGAGCAATATCTAACCCCTGGCTGGCCCATTGCTTAGTGAAATTTTAAGCCCTAAGTTAGGCAGCTCCGTGCCTCCTAGACTTGCTATAAAGAGCATGGGAATAGTTAAGCACCTAAGAAAGGGATTTTCAGAAGCTGGCCAGCTGAGCTAGCCCGGAGTGAAATGTGCAGGTGAACCTGACCGAGGGGCTGGAAATGGGCACCTCCCTCCACTCGGGATCCTTAGCTGTGAATACTCTCCTGGAGTTAGGCAACTAAGCCAGGTCAGCCACTTAGGTACCCCATGCCTGAACAGCCAAAACCATCATTCACTTGCTCACTCAATACCTCTATTGTGCTTGACCTAGATTTCCCTGTGCCCCCTGGCTGTCTTTTATGTGGATGCTGTGCATAGGTGCCGACTTCCTCTCTGCCCAGGGGGTGCTCAACCCCTCCCTCTGCCCCGGGCCCCACCCCCACTTCACCCCTTCTCCCAAGCTCCCACCCCGCATCTTCATGCCCCCACCCTGCCTCTTCCCGCTGTCTTCTTTCTCTTCCCTCGAGTGTGCCCTGTCCCCACGGCAGGCAGGAGGCGCTGGGAGGGAGGGGGAGGAGTTAATCAGTGGGCTGCCAGCAGGCAAGATGTGCTGGGGGAGAGGTGGAGCTTGACTGCCGGTGGGTGCTAAGCACCAGCTAATTTTTTTCACAGATTCGGCACCTCTGATGCTGTGTCATTCCCACCCCCCCACCCCCACCCCTATCCTTGGTCTTCGTCCAGCCTCCTGCTGTGGAGTCAGAGATATATCAGATCTTAGGCATGCTTAGAGCATACCTACAGAATTGGGCCCTGCTAGCAAGATAGGGGTTCTCCTGCCTAGTTTAAAAATTCTGCTTGTTTCAGCTTGAGCTATGGCTCTGAGCCGCTTGTTAGCTGTGGGGCATCAGCAGCACTTAGGCTGCTTTTAAAATGCCAATTGGTGGAACTTTAGGCACATAGTGGATTTAGGACATGGGTCCAGAGCACAGAATGTGGCATAAACTTTCCTGTGCACCTCATCTCTTTAGTGAAAAATATTATTCAAAACTAGCACAACAGACTTAGCATTTATCTTGTCAAGCTGTTGCCCTTCCTTCCCAGATACAGACAGTTCAGACTGAATCTGAGTGATTTTTATCTATCAAATAACAAAATTGCCTCAACCGGAGGGACTTGACCCTGTGGCTAAGTAAAGACAATAAAGTTACCCCTTTGTTTTCAATACAATCTTCATTTTCCTTTTATTTAAAGGTAAAGTCTGGCCAGTTTTGCTGCATTTTTGTGTGTGTCACTTTAGGTAGGTTTCGCTGTACATCAAAGTTAATTATAAGTCAGTTCTACTGTACCTAGAGTAAAACTTGTACCAAGCCTTTCTGTAGTCTTCAGGCCAGATGCTCTGCTCCTTCCACTTTTTCTTCACAGTCTATGTTGCAAGAATTTTTAATAAGTAGAATGTACAGTTCTACTTCTAACAAAGGAGAAAAGCAACTATTTCTCATTGGTTGCTTTAGACCATATTTTCTTTGTAGGAATCAGCTTTTTTGAAAATTCCTCACAGAAAGCCAAGAGAACGCTGTTACCAGAATAGGTTTTCCTCTCATGTGGCCTACTAAGAATGCTGCAAAATGAAGTTCGTGCCACATCTGAGACGTTGCATTCTTAGAAGTGTGAAAAAACAAACTTTTTTTGTCTTTTCCCTTTTCTGCAGATTTTCACTGTTTAACTAGCCAATAATAGCAATCCAGAATGTCCTCTGTTGCTGCAGCTCTGAAATCCTAAAAAAAACCACTCTACAACATGGCAAGCTTAAGGGGAAATAAACTAAAATTTAACTGACAAATTAGAAGTGAAAACACTCATTCTAGTTGCTTCCTCTAATTCTTCAAAGAAGGATTAGAGATAGAGAGCAACATTCAGAACAGGTTTAAGCCAATAAAACTCCATTGAAATAAATGGAATTCAAATGACTTGCACGAGGAAAGAATTTGACCCAAAGGTGACATTTCACAGATTATTTTAAACTATAACATAATCATGTGGGGTGCTGTAGTGATTCCTTAGCCATAATTAATAGATAGAATTAGTAAGGAGAATCTGGACACTTTACACACTACCATCTCAGCAATCCTGGGAGATGTTCTCAAGTTAGATTCCAAAGTGTATATCAGAATAGCCTTCAACCTTACTTTCTCTCTCTCTCTCTCTCTCTCTGACACTGTCATAAAAATCAAGCAGGTAAAAGCACATCAGGAAACTGACTTTAACCCAGAAAAGCATGGAAATTCAGTGTTAGTGTTGAAGTCCCACTGTGATGAGACTCAGTAACATCAGGATCTGCAAACTTGACTGTGGGTCTTTCGCATCAAAAGTGATACAATCCCTGTGCATGATAGGATGAATTCATAATGGGGTTATAGGTAATAGCCAGCATGGATTTATCGAGAATAAGTCATGCCAGACCAACCTACTTTCCTTCTTTGATAGGGTTACTGGCCTATTGGATAGGGGAGAAGCAGTAGATGTAATATATCTTGATTTTAGTAAGGCCTTTGACACAGTCCCATGTGACAGTCTCATAAGCAAGCTAGGGAAATGCAGTCTAATAAAATTATTATAAAGTGAGTGTGAAATTGATTGAAAGACCATACTCAAAGAGTAGTTATCAATGGTTTGCTGTCAAAATGGGAGGATGTATCTAGTGGGTTCCCTCAGGGCTCAGTCCTGGGTCCGGTACTATTCAATATTTTCATTAATGACTTGGATAATGGAGTAGAGAGTATGCATATAAAATTTGCAGATGACCAAGATGGAAAGGATAGCAAGCACTTTGGAGGACAGGATTAGAATTCAAAGGACTTTGACAAATTGTAGAATAGGTCTTAAATCACCAAGATGAGAAATGCAAAGTACTTCACTTAGGAAGGAAAAATCAAATGTGCAACTCCAAAATGAGGAATAACTGGCTAGGCAATAATACAGCTAAAAGGATTTAGAGATTATAATTGCTCACAAAATGAAAATGAGTCAGCGATGTGATACAGTTGCGGAAAAAGCTAATATAATTCTAGGGTGTAATGACCGGAGTGTTGTATGTAAGACACTGGAAGTAAGTGTCTGCTCTAATCAGCCCTAGTGAGGTGTCAGATGGAGTACTATGTCCAGTTCTAGGTGCCGCACTGTAGGAAAGACGTGGACAATTGGTGAGCATCAAGAGGAGAGCAACAAAAATGATTGAAGGTTTAGGAGACCTGGTATATGGGGCATGTTTAATCTTGAGAAAAGAAGACTGAGGTGGGACCTGATAACCGTCTTCAAATATAGTAACGGCTTTAATGTAGAAGACCACAAGCAATTGTTCTCCATGTCCACTGATGATAGGACAAGAAGTAATGGCTGAATTTGCAGCAAGGGAGATTTCAATTAGATGTTAGGAAAATCTTTCTAACTATATAGATAGGTAAGCATGGGAACTCATTACCTAGAGAGGCTGTAGAATCCCTGTCAGTGGCAGATTTTAAGAACAGGTTATACAAACACCTGTCAGGGATGTCTTAATTTACTTGGTCCTGCTTCAGTGCAGGGGGATAGACTTTAAGGGTACGTCTAAACTACAGAATTAGGTCAAATTTATAGAAGTCGATATTTTAAAACCCGAATTTATGGAATCGATTGTGTGTGTCCCCACTAAAGAGCGTTAAGACCATGAGGTCGATTGACTGTGTCCACAGTAGCGGGGCTAGCATCGACTTTCGGAGCATTGCATTGCGGGTAGCTATCCCACAGTTCCCACAGTCTCCGCTGCCCATTGGAATTCTGGGTTGTGAGCCCAAAGCCTGATGGGGCAGAAAACATTGTCGCTGGTGGTTCTGGGTACATGTCATCCCTCCCTCCCTCCCTCCCTCCCTCCGTGAAAGCAATATTTTTCGCGCCTTTTTTCCGGGGTTTCCGTGTTTGCTACGGAAGCCTGCTCAGCTCACAATTACCGTACATCTCCAGCGTACGCCTGGACATTAGGTCTAGTGGGGATTCAGTCACACTATAATACGGGCAGAGGGATAGCTCAGCGTTCTGAGCGTTGGCCCGCTAAACCCAGGGTTGCGAGTTCAATCCTTGAGGGGGCCATTCCGCCTTAGGCTGGTAGTCACGGGACTACACAGCAGAAGCTCCTTGCCTTCTAGCTGCAGATGGTGCAATATGCCATAAATGGTCGTGGTCGCGGGACCATACATCAGAAGCTCCTTTCCTTCTCGCGGCAGATTGTACAATATGATTGGTATTTGTGTGCTCCTGGCCGGCGGCCTATGGTGTGGCTGACCGGGGGTGCTTGGACATAAATGGGAGTGACCAGAGTGACTCTGGTCATTCTCTTTTTTACGTTTTGTTTAAGGGAGATTCAGTACTGCCTGGAACACGGGCAGAGGGATAGCTCAGCGGTCTGAGCGTTGGCCCGCTAAACCCGGGGTTGCGAGTTCAATCCTTGAGGGGGCCAGGAGATGATGATGGATATCAAGCATATTGTACCATCTGCTGCTAGAAGGGAAGGCGCCTCCTTGCTCACCGCATATTGTACCCTCTGCAGCTAGAAGGAAATGAGCCTAACCCTTGCTCCCCCCTCCCTCCGTGAAAGCAACTGAGGGGGGAGCAAAAAATCCTTTTGCGCCTTTTTTCATATGGGCGCCATATTGCTGACTCCATTGTTATCCACCCGCTGCTTCTGCTGCCACTCTGCTGTCCTGCAAACAGCATACCAGGGAAAGCATGGAGCACGATCAGATCACCGCGGCTGTTCTCGCCGTTATGAACACCACGCGCATTGTCCAGGAGTATATGGAGAACGAGAACCAGGAGCTGCTACAGCTACAGCAGGCGAGGAGGCGACAGCAGCGCCCTGAGGACAGTGATGAGGACATGGACACAGACCTCTCTCAAAAAAGGCCCCCCCGCAAGGTGGACATCATGGTGTTAATGGGGCTTGTTGATACAGTGGAATGCTGATTCTGGGCCCGGGAAACAAGCACAGACTGGTGGGACCACATAGTGCTGCAGGTCTGGGATGAATCCCAGTGGCTGCGAAACTTTCGCATGCGTAAGGGCACTTTCATGGAACTTTGTGAGTTGCTTTCCCCTGCCCTGAAGCGCAAGAACACCAAGATGAGAGCAGCCCTCACAGTACAGAAGCGACTGGCGATAGCCCTGTGGAAGCTTGCAACGCCAGACAGCTACCGGTCAGTCGCGAATCAATTCGGAGTGGGAAAATCTACAGTGGGGGCTGTTGTGATGCAAGTAGCCAGGGCGATCACCAAGCTGCTGGTACCAAGGGTTGTGAGTCTGGGAAATGTGCAGCTCATACTGGATGGCTTTGCAGCAATGGGGTTCCCGAACTGTGGTGGGGCGATAGACGGAACCCATATCCCTATCTTGGCACCGGACCACCAAGCCAGCGAGTACATAAACCGAAAGGGTTACTTTTCAATAGTGCTGCAAGCACTGGTGGATCACAAGGGACGTTTCACCAACATCAACGTGGGATGGCAGGGAAAGGTACATGACGCTCGCATCTTCAGGAACTCTGGTCTGTTTCGGCTGCTGCAGCCAGGGACTTTCTTCCCAGACCAGAAAATAACCGTTGGGGATGTTGAGATGCCAATAGTTATCCTTGGGGACCCAGCCTACCCCTTAATGCCATGGCTCATGAAGCCATACACAGGTAGCCTGGACAGTAGTCAGGACCTTTTCAACTATAGGCTGAGCAAGTGCAGAATGGTGGTGGAATGTGCATTTGGTCGTTTAAAAGCTCGCTGGCGAAGTTTATTGACTAGGTTAGATCTCAGCGAAAACAATATTCCCATTATTATTACTGCTTGCTGTGCGCTCCACAATATCTGTGAGAGTAAGGGGGAGACGTTTATGGCAGGGTGGGAGGTTGAGGCAAATCGCCTGGCCACTGGTTATGCGCAGCCAGACACCAGGGCTATTACAAGAGTACAGCAGGGTGCGTTGCGCATCAGGGAAGCTTTGAAAACCAGTTTCATGAATGGCCAGGATGCTGTGTGAAAGTTCTGTTTTTCCCCTGTAATGAAAAGCCCCGCCCCTTCATTCACTCTACTTCCCTTTACCCAAACCGCCCTGCCCTCCCCCCCTCGATCACCGCTCGCAGAGGAAATAAAGTCATTGTTGCTTAAAAATCATGCATTCTTTATTAATTCGTAAAACAAAGAGGGGGAACTATGCGGCTAACTGCCACAGTCTCCCGGGATAGCTGGTGGAGGAAGGGAAGCACCAGGATGGGTGGTGGAGGAGGGGATGAGGGAAGGACAAGGACACACAGCACTTTAAAACTTATTGAATGCCAGCCCTTTCTTGCTTGGACTGTTCTCTTGACTTGAGTGGTTGGGTGCACGGAGGCCGCCCAAACGCGTTCTTGGGCGCCTCGGGGATGAGGTTATGGGACTCGGGAAGGAGGGCTGTTGGTTACACAGGGGCTGTAGCGGCGGTCTGGGCTCAGGCGGCCTTTCCTGAACCGTACGCCTTTCCTCAGCCATAAGCCAGAGGATTTCCGTTTGATCCTCCAGTAGCCTCAGAATTGCATCCTGCCTTCTCTCTGCACGCTGACGCCACCTACTCTCTTCATCACGCCACCTGTCCGCGCGATCAAAATCTGCCTTCCTGGACTCCGACAGTGTCTGCCTCCACGCATTCTGCTGGGCAGCTTCAGTGTGGGAGGATTCCATGAGTTCTGAGAACATTTCATCTCGATTCCTTTTTTTTTTACTTCTAATCTTCGCTAGCCTCTGGGACGGTGATGAAGGGGGTGGCGTTGAAACATTTGCAGCTGCGGGAGGAAACAAACGGGAGAGGAGTAGTTTAAAAGACACATATTAGAGAACAATGCTCCAAACATTACATATCACATGTGCATTTGGTCCAAGGTTGCACTTTGCCTGTTATATTGAGGGTCTGCCAGTTTGGTGTGAGAGATCACACAAGCAGGTCCGGCGGGCAACAGAATTCGGCTTGCACACAGCCATGGTAAGCCACAGTCTATAGGCTTCTTTAACCTTCATAATGTGGGAATGTTTTCAAACAGCAACCCCCTCATTTCCCATAACAAACAGCCTTTGGGCTGGCAATTTAAAACTGGTTGGCAATTGAAAAGGGAGGGGCGGCAGTTTTTGGGTTAACGTGCAGCGCGAACCTAATCGACACCCCCCCACACACACAGACACACATCCAAGATGTTCGCTGTTCCCCCTCCCCCCACCGCATGGGTCACAGCGGGGAAGATTTCTGTTCAGCCACAGGCAAACAGCCCAGCAGGGACGGAGCCCCTCTGAATACCCCCTTAATAAAATTCCCGTATTTCAACCAGGTGACCATGAATGATATCACTCTTCTGAGGATAACACAGACAGATAAAGAACGGATGTTGCTTGAATGCCAGCAAACACCGGGACCATACGCCGCCATGCTTTGCAAAGCAATGATTCCAGACTACGTGCTACTGGCCTGGCGTGGTAGAGTGTGTTACCACGGAGCACAGGATAAGGCTGCCCTCCCCAGAAACCTTTTGCACAGGCTTTGGGAGTACATCCAGGAGATCTTTCTGGAGATGTCCCCGGAGGATTTCTGCTCCATCCCCGAACATGTTAACAGACTTTTCCAGTAGCTGTAGCTGTACTGGCCGCGAATTGATCATTAAACACGCTTGCTTATAAAACATGTATTAATTAACAGAGGTACACTCACCAGAGGCACCAGAGGTCCCTTCTCCTGCATCGAGCACGCCTTGGGTGGGTTCGTAGGGTACTGGCTCCAGGGTGACAAAGAGTTCCTGGCTGTCGGGGAAAAGGGCTTCTCCGCTTCCTTGCTGTGTCTGGGCGCTATTTTCAGCATCATTATCATCATCATGCTCCTCTGTGGTTTCTGATGATCCACATACGGAGTCATACCACATGGGTGGGTCAGTGCTGGCTGCACCTCCTAGAATGGCATGCAGCTCATCATAGAAGCGGCATGTCTGGGGCTCTGACCCAGAGCGTTTGTTTGCATCTCTGTTTTTTTGGTAGGCTTGCCTGAGCTCCTTAATTTTCACGCGGCACTGTTGCGCGTCCCTGTTGTAGCCTCTGTCCTGCATGCCCTTGGAGACTTTGGCATATGTATTGGCGTTTCTTCTTTTGGACCGTAGCTCTGCTAGCACGGTTTCATCTCCCCATACAGCGATCAGATCGCGTACTTCACCATCGGTCCATGCTGGAGCTCGTCTTCGGTTCTGGGACTCCATCATGGTCACCTCTGCTGATGAGATCTGCGCTCACCTGCAGCTCACCACGCTGGCCAAACAGGAAATGAAATTCAAAAGTTCGCGGGGCTTTTCCTGTCTACCTGGGTGGAGCATTCGAGCTCAGACTGCTGTCCAGAGCGGTCAAATGTTGCACTGTGGGATAGATCCAGGAGGCCAATACCGTCGAATTGCGTCCTCACTAAGCCTACATCGATTCGGCAATATCGATTTAAGCGCTAATCCCCTCGTTGGGGGTGGAGTGGCGAGATCGATTTTAAGAGCCCTAGAAGTCGATGTTAAGGGCTTCGTCGTGTGGACGGGTGCACGGATCAATCGAAATAACGCTAATAAATTCGACCTAAACTCGTAGTGTAGACCAGGGCTAAGACTCCTCAAAGTCCCATCCAGCCCTGCATTTCTGTGATTCTGTGATGGAATTTCAGCTCCATCTTTGAGTTTCTTGGTATTTAAGAATTAGTCAAACAATTAATATCATGATAACTTCATTAGAATATTCATATGTTGAGTGGGCCTGGTTCTCGTTTTATTTACTCAAGAATAAATCAGGAGTAACTCCATTTAAGTCAATAGAATTATATGGGCCCTGATTCAGATCTCAGTTATATTAGGATAAATGAGGAAGTTCTCCTGTGTAAAGCCCAGGTGTAAGTGAGTGCTGAATCAGATTCACTGTATATACAACCAGCATGAGAGGAGAATGAGTTCCCATGTGTCTTTTATTTGGAAGACTGAGGGCCCTTGATTCTGGCTGAGTTCTGCTACCATTACAGGACCCAGAAGGGTGCAAAGGAGCTTTTATGTCATCTTTGCATGCCTCCAGTTCTGGGGCCACTGGAAGTTGAATCAGCCCCCAAAGCAACTTCAATAGACCCAGCAGTGGTACACATGAGGAAGTGAACCAGCTGAATCCAATTGTGGTGCAGGCCTCAGAACCTCAGAGAAGATGTAATAAGAGTCTGTTTGTTTAAACCTCCTGGATTGTGTCTGATATTTAACTGGGGACATTACTAGTATCAGATCTTCTGAAAAAAGCATCTAGCTGCTCACAGACCCTATAGGCTATTCCAGCAGTTGTGGACTGCCAGGGCACAGCAATGCTATGGCGCTACCCCATTTTCCCTGTCCATGTCCCTGTACGCTGTGAGGGGCAAAACAGGGACATTGTGGAGCTGACTATTCTGGCTTTTTATCATCTGGGGATTCCCCCATGACATGAGACTCCTTAAGAGCCTGGTTAAACTGGCTTTATGGCCCCTTTGTGCTGCCAGACTGGCACAAAAGGGCTGGAACAAGGCCAAGTATATGGTCCTTAGTCTCTAGTATTATTTTTGTGGATTCTCCAATATGTTCCTTAGTTAATTTTCTAATACCTTCCACCTCATCGGTACTAGAACTATGAAGGAAATGGCTTTTCTCTCTGCACTGGGTTCATGTTTTGGTTTTATTTCTCATTTGTCTGAACTAGAAATAGAGATGTGCTATATTGGAATCTGTTAGGTTACTGCAGGCAGTCAAAAACAGGTTTGCCACTAATTCAAAAATAGTGCAGGGCTTGTTTGTTTTTTTAATCATTGGTGGCAATAAATTGAATCAGCCAGTTCATCTTTGTGTTAAGAATAATTATCTGACATGTATGATTTTTGTTTTGTTTCTTTTGACATACTGTGGCTTGTTTCACTATAACTGTTGTTTCTTTTACCGTGTAAAGCAAAAAACATGTGGCATGACAATACAATATGTATGGAGCAGTGCTGGAAATTCAAACTAAAATATACAGTACTATGACTCAATGTTTTGTTTTGTGTCTTGGCAGGTAATTGAGAGCAGAAGCAGCTGAGGAAAGTGGGTAGCTAAGGGCAATGGGTAATTTACTGCATATGCTCTTGTTTAAATCAAGTGGTTTATATCTATAAACAGTGCTGCAGTTCATGCTGTGAAAGCTACAAGCATAATTTACAAACAGAAAGATCTTTCGAACTTCAGGCCTTTGACTATTTATTAATAATCTTACATATTTCAGGAAACATTCTGACACTACAATATCAACCAGGTACAGTGAGATTGAAACTATTATTTTTGTTTTGGTGTTTTCATCCTATCTCTACCATAGTTGAATGAACCTAATATTGTTTTCAGTGTTGTAGCCATGGGTCCCAGAATACCAGAAAGAGAAGGTAAGGGAGTTAATATATTTTATTGGACCAATTTCTGGAAGGGGCAACCTTTCAAACTTTGAAGGCCTGAAGAAGAGCTCTATGAAGTTTAAAAGCTTATCCCTTCCACCAACAAAAGTTAGTCCAATAAAAGATATCACCTGACCTACCGTGTCTCTCTAATGTTGTTGATAGTCTGTTTCCCAATTGTCCCTTCATATGCTGCCTTATTATACAGCACGCTGCCCTTGATCAACAAACTAGAAATCAGAACAAAGCAAAGCAAACAAATTAGACCTGCACCTCATTTACCTGTGGGAATAAATTGCAGTTACAACCATTTTAAGGCCCATTTATATTGTCAGAGTATTGTAAAGGGGCCTTATTGTGAATGGGGCCCATTTTATTTCCACATGGATAACATGTAATCCCTGGATAACACATGCAATTACTTCTAGGACCAAATTCTTCTTTCACTTCTGCTAATTAACCCCTGTTGAATGATCCAAAGTTATTCAAGGTGGAGCATATCTAATTTTCCTGTTTGTATATGAAGTCTGGGTACATATCGACAGAAATGTACATGAACATGAATTCATGTATGTATGAATTAAGTGCAGATGGGTTTCTGCTCTAGAGGACAAGGCAGAGGGACTAGAAGGCAGTTGAAATCATTGAAGCCAAAGTAGAGCTAGCAGGTGCTTCCAGCTGCATAGGAACATTAGCCTAAAGGTAACATCTAATAGTGGAAACACTGTTAGATAGGATAGAAGACCTAATTATTCATCTTTATCTCTAGATTCTCTTCAGTTATTGTCTGGGTTGCCTGGCTGTAATTGAAGACAGAATTTAACCCAATGGGATTATGCTAGATCAGAAATCAGTGATTTGCCCCATAGATTTACTTTTGTGTTAGTGATTTTTAATGTTTGTCGAATATGAGAGAATAATTTCACATATGCCTTTGACCTTTTACAGATTTATTTGGGAGGAGGGATAGCTCAGTGGTTTGAGCATTGGCCTGCTAAACCCAGGGTTGTGAGCTCAATCCTTGAGGGGGCCATTTAGGGATCTGGGGTAAAAATCTGTCAGGGGACAGTACTTGGTCCTGCTAGTGAAGGCAGGGGACTCGACTCGATGACCTTTCAGGTTCCTTCCAGTTCTATGAGATAGGCATATCTCCATATATTTTATATTTATTTACTTTGTGTTTAAAAATAATCTCAGGCGCTTCCCCCCATAAATCTAATAAAACAAGGATATTTACTGAGATAAATGTGACAGAACCATACTGGCCCAAAACAATAGTTAATTTAGAATTTGTGGGAGTGACTATCTTTTATTATTGCAGATATCCAAAGCATGATATTGAGCTGCTAATAATTAGCACTTCACATGCTCAAAGCTATGTACATTCACTAACTTCTTAATTCTCACAGCCACCCTATCTTCATTTTAAATTCAAGGGAAACTGAGACAGTTCAATTAAGGGATTTAGCCAACATTCCCAGTGCCTTGTTTATTCATTGAATGCATACTGACTCTTGGCTCTTTGAGAACCTCAACCACAATAATGATCACTAAGGCTGTGTTAACTACTGGTTCCACATCAATGCTGCTTATCTCTGTACTGTGTTTTTACATATTCAATTCCCACAGGTCAGTCAGGAAAAAAGCAACATTTTGAAAGGCTGGTTTTAGGAACTGAAACCTACATAAACTAACAGATGTTTAATTTCCTGATGGTCTGGAAATCTGTTTGCCAAAAAGAGCTGTACATAAATTGAACATATTCAAGGTATGTCTAAGTATTTTTAGGATCAAATGAAAGCAGAGATCATGGCCTCATAATCATGCTATATTGAAACATAGTACTGAGTGCTATAGGTTGGATTGCTCTAGGGCTGAACAGCTCTAGATGTACATGGCCTGGAAGAGCATAGGATGTGAAAATTAACTCCGAAGAAGGTGCTCCTTTAGATTATACATTCAACTAATTTATTTGCATGGCAAACTTTTATATAAAACATGTCTTTTGAACATAAATATTAGTAAATCAAAAGGCATATGACATTGTACATTTAAAATAATGCTATACCATGAAGAATGACTCCATAAAAATAGTATTGTTGGGCTGCTTCTTTCCTGCACTTACATTGTTATCAATAGCCTGCCTCAGCTGAGAGGTATTATCTGTATACTCCCAGACTTGCAAAACTGTTGTTAACATGTGTCAGCCCAGGCACAAAATCTGCTTGCCTGCCTTGTGCTATGATAATTATGAGAAAACATGGTGTTTCAGTCGCCTGGGACCAATGGCGATGTTTATTGTGGACAGTAAGTCCCGTG
The DNA here is from genome assembly GCA_033296515.1 of Macrochelys suwanniensis. NCBI lineage: Eukaryota > Metazoa > Chordata > Testudines > Chelydridae > Macrochelys > Macrochelys suwanniensis. The sequence continues at coordinate 50,261,223 of CM065780.1, forward strand.
TGGCTTTCCCCATGTGATGTTTTTCCCCAGCAAATACAATTTGAATTTGAATTACCCTGATAAACTTCAGCATCAAAATGTTTGAATATCCAGACAGAGAAAAAAGCACGTATCCCGCATTGATGGGAAAATGTTCCTAATGCATTTTAGGTTCAAGTCAATTACTTTGCACATCTTTCTTTAGAGCTATTATTTTTTCAAGTGAATCATAATAAAAGGTAGAATTCATTATAAAGAAAATAGAGGAAGCTTTGATTATGTTATAAATTATAAACAGAGCTTCATTCCAGCAACGTAAGGGTTGAGATACTCTCCTCATCCCGAAAATCAACCTTGTCTTGCTGGTAGTAATTAAACTGGACAAATTAGTCACAGAGATATTTTGTTGCATAAGAAAAGGATTATGTGGTACTGAAAATGTGTTAAGGTGGCAAAACAAAATGCAGCAATTACAGTTTTATGGATTCATTTACCTTCTATTTTCTAAACATTCTTCTAATCTCTTAATCATAAATTATTAGTCTGATTATTGTACAATGCAGATTAGCAGTCTCCTTTATCAAAGTGCATATAACCAGGGATGAATGAGATGTACAAAATGCCATCCTTGAACTAAATGTTGAAAAGTTTAAAATCCAGATCAAGACATGAAAAATTAGCACTTTTGCAACAGCTCCTTTTACACACACAAAAATCAAGCTGCCAAAGTGTCACATCTGAAGATATTAATCACCACTGTTTGTCAGAGTCTTTCATTTTCAAAACCACTTTGTTCTATTTATACAATAAAGGGTCAACTGTAATCTGGTAAAAATGCAAAAATAAAATACAACCAGTTTTGTTCTGATGCAAAAGTGCATCCTTGGAAAATGTTAAAGAACAGTCATTAATATGTGATGGAACAAGCCAATCCTTAGCTCACCTGCTTCTGAATCAGTCTTAAAGGGAAAGAGCAGAAGTAAAATCTGCAAAGGGAATGAAAGTACCTTTAATTATTTCCATCTATCATAGAGGCCTGCTGTTGCTATTATGATTTAATAATTCTATTATGATACTGCCCAGAAGCCCAGAATAGGATGGGTGCATCATTGTACTTGATGCTGTACAGAGGTAAGCATTCGCCAAAAGAGATAATATATAAGAAACTATATTTTGTTCTGAAATGATGTATTTAGCAGCAAGATGGATTTCTGAAAGTCACATTCCAGTTACCAAATCTGATGGTGTCTGGTTTCTGGTTAAAAAAACTAGCTAATCACAACATTTTTGCATCTGCAACAAAAGTTTAATATAACTGACATCCAGCTCATTTGAACCCAGCTGTACACCACCAGAGGATTTCTTTGTGTCAGGTGAATCCCCAGCTACTTCTTGGATGGGGAGTAGAGAAATCTAGCCTATATCTGTGTCCAATCACATCATTCATTTTTAACCTAGACCTCTGGTTCCAAGGATTATTCACTTTTCCTGTTTCCCATGGCGTTTGAGTTCTCTAATGCAGCTCTCCCTGCTGATTCTATGGCTATTATTAAAATGCAATCAATAGGTAAGTGGCATCACTCGGAGAGGTTTCTGAGATCTCATCAGTGGCTCTTAGAATTGTTATTCACACTTCATTATCCATTACCAGGCTATGCATTTAAACCTAGTCTACCTCTCAGGGATCATGCCTGCCTATGACTTAACAGACAGGTATCAAATATTAGACCCCTAGCTGCATTTATCAGTGCTAGAGCTTTACAGTGCCTGCCTGGCTGTTAAGGTCCACATAGGTTGCAAATGTGAATGACATCGGGGTAGAATTCAAGTTTTCATAAGAAATCAGAAGTTGGTATTGCTGCTTTTCCAGGGCTCTAATCTGTTGAAGAAGGACCTCAAAAAGGAAAACCAAGGAGCCTTCATAGTCCCCAAAACTTTTCATCCTAGAGGCATTGAGTGCAGACCCATTCTTCAGTACACAGCTCTGATCATAAGTCTTCAACGTTCTTTTTTTTCTTCCTTCAGTGGAAAGGGAGCATAGAACATTGAACCCTCAGCACTAGTTCAGCTTTCCAGCAGAAAGAAGGAAATGTTAATAAACCCTCACTTCCTCAATGATTATTAACTGTATGGGGAAAGTGCCTAGTTTGTAAAGGCATTTCTGTTTTTGATCTCCAGATCAGTAGCCTTGCTTGATTCTAACCCTATGGTTCTATGATTTTAAGAGGAAGTTCTGCTGCTCCTATTTATCTGCTCTTCTTGCTGGTTCAGTCCTGGCGAGTCTGCAATTCATTGTTTCAATGAATGTGGTGATATCCCAGGAGACTAAACTATATTCAGTGGTACACCTTCAGAGAGGGCTGCCTCAGACTAATGTTCAATTCCTGGTCCTGCTTTTGCCTAGGCCTTGGGCTCAAATGTATTAGAGGATGAGCACAAAGATGAATGTGTGTGTTTTTGTAGCACACTTATGCCTGATGGCACAGATATGCATCACAGCACAGCAGAAGTTGTGGAAGCCGTAAAATAATTGTGCTATGATCTTCTCTCAATGAACTGAATGAGCCACTGCTTTACTCAGTTACATAAGCACAACTTCCTCATTCTGTAGAGATTGCATTACCTCAGGACAACCAGCTAACCACTCTGGTGGAAGTTGCATTGCTGACCTTTACATATGAATACTCCCTATATTATCTAAACAAATTGTTTTAATCGCTTTTCGTACCATCTATTTTGTAAAGTTCAAATGGATTAATTTTGTATCAAACCATGATGTTGACCTTTCAATCAAAATTGTTTTAAAAATCAAGGAGAACACACAATTTATCTTGAATTTCAATTAAACATATACAGTAGGTGCTGTAAAGAGTTTTATTGCCTCAGAGTTCAGAGACAAATTGAGGGTTTGTTCTCTAATTAAGTTTAATGTTAAGAAATTACTTTTCTGGCATGTTTTGTTTGCTTGTTTGTTTTCACTGCTGAAAGGTGGAGTTATTTAGCCATGCGGTCTTAAAATAATTGGAATGAATGAAACGGCTGAAAAATATGTTTAGGTAGTCAATTTTAATTATAGGCCTCTCTGAATTTGAAGGCATTGCATTACCATTTATGTCTCAATATAGTTGGATACATACGATAGTAGTTACCAAAAAAAAATCCACATTTCTCTCCCCTTTTATATTCGGCTGAATTTGGGTATTTGTGGTATTTCCTGCTGCAAGAATAGTAAAGTTGTAAAATAAAAAAACAATCCAGCACACTACAACAGGAAAGTAGCAATTGGAAACAGAGGGGAATAACTGGCCAGATGGCAACTGCCAGTGGTAAGTAGTGTGCGTAACGTGTAGGGCTGTGAGTGCCACTGTGTATAGCAGCATACAAGTGGTTTTGCTGATATAGCTTATGTTGCTCAAGGAACTGGTATAAGCTATACTGGCAAAAGCACTTTTTTTTACTGGTATAAGCTGTGTCTACACTAAGAAGTATTGCTGGTATAGCTAAGTGTAGTGATATTGGTAAAACTTATCTAGTGTAGACCTGGCCTAAGTGAAGCAACATGCGCCAACAGTTAGGTAAGCTGTGACATGGTACATATACACCTTTTATGGATGGAGCAGCCCCAGGAGAGGTTCAGTCTGCCTGAGGCACAGTCTCCTCAGTGCTCCTGAAGCAATGAAGTTCCATGCTTCCCCTCACACAGGGCAATGGCATATGTTCCACAATCTAGACCAGAGCAAATACTGTACTTAACAGTGACAAAGGGTCCTGTGGCACTTTATAGACTAACAGAGGTATTGAAGCATAAGCTTTCGTGGGTGAATACCCACTTCTTCGGATGCAAGCAGTCAATGTACTGAATAGTGGAGAGGTAAATATTAGGGGAATTTTTTTTTCTGTAGCACCAACTACTTGATATCTGCCCGAAAGTATTGAAATTCCTCTGGCTGGAGTGCAGCTGGGACTGGACAACTTCCTCCCCCCAAACACTGATGAGGTCCAGCAACTCGCTATTGCTCCATACTGGGGCTTGCTTGGCACGTGGAGGCATGGTTACCTGGAAAGATGTGCTGAGAGCACTCCACCCCTGGCTGAGCAAACAGGAAGGGGATATTTAAAATTCCAAGGGAATTTAAAGGGTGGGACTGTTGGTTGGTCACCTGAGGCCCGGGCAGTAGAGTTCGAACAGATGACCAGAGTGGCTAGAACAGGCATTGTGGGATACTTCCGAATACTTCTGGAGGCCAATCAGAATGCATTGGGTGGCCACACTGGAGCCGCAGCGCACCAGTGGCAGTACAACAAACGTTATTCCTCTCGGGGAGGTGGAGTGCCAGCAGCGCTGTACCTGCGGGGAGACAGCGCTGTACGTGCCTTGCAAGTGTAGACGGTGAGTGAGATACAGCGCTGTGGGTGGTTTTATTGCGCTGTAACTCATGAGTGTAGCCAAGGTCATAGTCCTAGAAATGTATATTTTGCTTCACTTGTGTATGAAGCAGATAGTGAGTAAATATCGGAGGGGGGGGGAGGTGTTACTACAGTGTTTGGAAACTTTGTGGTAGAATACTAGTATGTTGTATAAGTGTGCTTGCCTTGTCTATTGTCTGGCCATTGTTGGATAGCTGTTGAAAGAGCACATGTTAAGCATGTGTAGACATGCAAAAACCGCACCCCCAAAATCTTGGGGTATTTTCAGCAGTGTATCCAACGTGCCTTTGGCAACTGTTAAATCATTAGAACTGGTCAGGAACCAGAATTTTCATGCTGAGGGAATTCTGACATTTCAAATATTTTTTTCATTATGAATCAGAACAAAATGCTGAAATTTCAAAAATTTCCCATGATACAAAATATCTGAAAATTTTTCATTGGGGACTATGGAAATGTTTAATTTCAGCAGTGCTGAACCATATTGTCATTTCAATTAATTTCATTTTGATTATCATATTAAAATATTAATTTGAAGATTACATTATATTTATATATTGCATTTGATTTCATATTATGTACCTATAATATATATGGCATTTAAGTTAATGCAATATAAAAGTCAAAACAAAATTAATTGAAACAACACTATTAAGATTAATTTTTGACATGGTAGGAACAAAATGTTTTGACTCTTGTCCAACTAAAAATATTGTTAAAATCTACATGTTCCCGCAAAACATTTGTTTTGATTAAACTGTATTTTTTGACAGAAATCTGTTATAACAATTTTTCAACAAGCTCTATTAATAATGCCATGATTATATATGTGCTATTTTGCACCCCCATGTGCACCTTGGAAATGTATCCCTTAGTTCTATTTCCCTTCCTCTCACTGAGAGAGAGGAATCCCGGAGTAGGTTACACCCCATTCCCTACCACACTTCTTGGGACAGAGGAAAGGATTTAACAACAAGGCAATGTTACAATGTATTGATATTATATCAGGATTTGACGAGATTATTACTTTGTGCCTGTGTGCTGTTCCATCTAATTATAAAAGGGCTTTTAAGTGTTGGGGATTAAGTATCAATGAGACAGAGATCTTTAGAAATAATCATCTGTTTTGTGATTCTGAAATAACTGTGTTGTTCAGTGAGCCTGACTTGAACTTCTTTGATTAGGAAAAACTTGATGAAAATTAGAATGCAAATCCATTGAAATCAACTGCATGATGAGACTCATCTACAGTAATTGTCTCAGATTAATCATTTAATAATATTTCTAAATGACCACCAATTAAACTCTTATTCTTTCTTTTATTTTGTAGTGGAGACGTGCGAAATATGTTGATTCTGAGTAAATTAACCGAGAAGGCAAGTGTCTGTAACTAAATCAGTAACCGTCAGGGCTCCTGTGATGGGGTATATAAACCCCACACTGGGATAGCAGGACCCAGGTGGCTCTGCCCTGCTGCACCTGCAGAGCCTGTGCCAGCTGGAGGAGGAGCTTAAAAGGGAGCGAGACAGCTCAGAAGGGGGCAGACCGAATAGTAGCAGAGACTTATATTGGGAGTTCCTGAACAAGGGTCCAGCTAGTCTCCTGACTGCATTGGAGAGGGCTACAAGCAGCAGCTAACCCAAGCCCTAAAGGAGGAACTATCCCTTCCCTAGAACTAGGGAACCATTCACTCCATCTTCTGGTGGATCATTAGTGAGACTTTTGACCACACCCTGGACTGGATGGGTAAATGGTAGAAAGTGGCTTAGGGAGGCAGCCCTGAAGAGCCTGTAAGTGTCTGAAATTGATGCCTCTTGGAGGATCATGGACCAGAGCTCAGTGGTGTGGTTGGGCCTGGGCTTTTCTATCAACCCTCCATCCTGCAAAGGGGGCACAAATCCCTTCCCTCCTCGAGCTAAGTGGAACAGATATACTGTAAGACCTGAGGTTAGGATGCACAGCTCACAGAGATCTGGACATGGGCTGAAGACTTTTGTGGGGAACATTGGACTTACATGTATATTTTTGAACTTCCTTATTCCTGCTCCCTCAGAAGGGGGAAGACTGAACTGGAGACTTGGCCAGAGAGCCAAATCAGTATCTACTCGAAAGGAGATCACCATTGCACTGGAGTGACCACCAGCAATGAACTCTAGAGACCACTGTTCCCTCTAAGCTATGTGCGTGTGCACGCGCACGCAGATCCTAAACCCCGCGCACACGGCGAAACACCATGCACACAAAAATTTGCACAGAAGCACAACAATTTGCATAGAATAATTTTTTTGCACACACAGCCTGTCAAAAATTTGCAGAGAAGAAAATTTTTTGCGCACATGGACTGTCAAAAATTAGAGGGAACATTGCTAGAGACGGCAGAGAATCATGACCCACGCACCTAACCAGTATGTGGTACCGTTGTTAAGCACAGCCTGTCACAGCTCCAATAAATATTTCCTCCAAAATTTTCTTATATCAACAGCCTTCTTGCCAAGAGTTTTTCAATAAATTGAAACAGATTAGACACAGGTTAGAGTTAGATGAAGGCAAATAATATCAAAACAGGTACTTGAAGCCATAGACTACAGCAGTTGCTCATGTGTTAATTTTGGAATATACTCTGCATACAGATCAAGGAAAACTAATTGTATAGGTTCAAAGAAATAGCTTGGTTTAGATAAATAGACCATCTGACCTCGTGCTCCTTTTCAATGTAGTAGTTGATAATTGGTATAGTATGTGGAGTCGAGAAAGAGTCAGATTAGAGTTAAAGGAGAAGAGAGACACAGTATGAATGATCAGATTGTTTTGGTATACAACATCAGGGACCTAACGAAGATACTTGAATAGACAGGAGAGATGTGAAATTTGGACTCTGGGTCCAAATTGCAGATGCAGCAGTTAAAACAAACAGGGAAGATGAGGAAAGTCGGAAGTTACAAAGGGGATTCTGGCTGGTAAAAGAAGGGGAATAATAATAATGGAATTTCTTGCTGGCTTTCCCTAGTGCAGATCTTCTGTAATATTTTAGGCTCATTTTTTATTGTAAACCAAATGTGCACTTGTTCTCCGCCCACAAAACTTCATGTGTGATTTTTGTTGCTCATGAAAATCAAAGACTAGTTGTATAGCCTGGTGCATAAGCTATCCCCACACAGCTCTGCCAGTACATCTCAGTCCCAAATACAACACCTCCACTGTTCCTATCCTGAGCCTCTTGAGCAGAAACTGTTAGTCATGTCATATTGCGTGGGGAATTCGTGATATGAGAAAATACTGCTATAGACTAGAATGAGATGATCAAATGCATTTTCACTTATGAGCTATAATGAGCTCCAAACTCAGGACTTTAGAGGTACAAGACTAGTGTGTGAATATACTGCCCTGCCTGGAATCCCTTACCTCTTTTATTTTCAGTCACTTAACAAGCTTGTTGATATCTTGCCATCAACTTATTTCAAGGGCTCAATTCTCAAGTGAGTTATGACCCCTCTACTCAAGGTGGCAGAAGTGGCTGTAATCTATCCACATATTCCCAGCAGAGAATTTCTGTGGCAGAACTCTCTGCCTAGTGTAACTGTGTTAGATCTGGCACCCACCAGTGTAGGGATATGTTGGGGGAGATAAAGGGGAGATGATGGTGGGGAGTTCTGCTATGCCAATCCTCTACTATCATGACAAGGACCATCTATCAGTGGCAAAAATTAGAGTTGCTGGGCAACTCTAAGGGGATACTGAGTATGAGAGAGATGTAACCTGCTCCCTTATTGTCCTTCTTCATCTCCCTAAGAGCTGACTGGAGTTCTGGTGCAAGATAGGATCTGGCCTAACATAGCTAAAACTGAACAATCTATTTGTCTGATCTGTCTAGGTACTTATAAAGCCCTCTTCAACTTGGTATCTGGGGGTCTGAGATTCCAACTTCCTCCACTCCCCCAGTCTCTCTCACTATAACTAACTCCACCACCATCAACGCTGTCTCTCAAGTCTGTACAGATCTTTGATTTCTCCCTTCTCCTTTGCAGAGCCGGCTCTAACTTTTTTGCCGCCCCAAGGGAAAAAAAACCCCACACACACAAAAAAAACCAGGTAACAAAAACAAGCGCTGCCCCCGCAAGCAAAAAAACCCAAAAAACCAAGCGTCGCCCCACCACCCCCAGTGCCGCCCCACCGAAACAACAACAAAAAAAAACGAGTGCCACCCCGCCAAAACAAAAACAAACAAACAAAAAAAACCCCGAGCGCCGCCCACCGAAGTAAAAAAAAACAACAAACCCCGAGTGCTGCCCCGCCGCTCCAAGATTGGCCGTCCCTTAAAAGGTGCCCCAAGCACGTGCTTGGTCGGCTGGTGCCTGGCGCCGGCCCTGCTCCTTTGTTCCTCACATCCAGATTGTATCCAGATCCTATTGCGTCTTACCCACAACATCTCCAAAATCTGACCTTTTCAGAACTCCATACCAGCAAAAATTCTCATCCAATGCCCTTATCATTTCATATCTTGAAAACCTCCTTTCTAGTCCCTCTGACACCAGCATTTCCCTCTTCAGTCCATTCAAAATGTTGCCATTAAGATCTTGTTGTTTTCTCCTTGATCTGACAACCTTTGAATTACTCCAGAGCCAACGCCATCTTTGCTGTATCAAGTTTAAGCGTCCCCTCATTTTCAAGACCTTACATAATTGTTCTCCCCCTATTATTATTTGGATTACTTATGGCCCTGTTGTGCAAGGCACTGTATAAACAAATAAGAGACATGGACTCCAAAAGACTTTTCAGTCTAAGAAACCTTACTCTTCGCTGATTTTGTTTTTTCACATTGCCCTTCTGGAAATGCTGGTGGAGCAGAAGGAATATTCTTGATAACTATTAATGATGGGGCGGACTTTGAATTACTACATAGAATTCTTTCCCAGTTGTCTGGCTGGTGGGTCTTGCCCACGTGCTCAGGGTCTAACTGATCACCATATTTAGGGTCGTGAAGAAACTTCCCCCCAGGTCAGATTGGCAGAGACTCTGGTTTTTTGTTGGGTTTTTTTTGCATTCCTCTGCAGCAGGGGGCACAGGTCACTTGCAGCTTTAAACTAGTGTAAATAGTGGATTCTCTGTTACTTGAAGTCTAGTGACTTAGGCAGAGGTTATGAGTCTATTACAGGAGTGTGTGGGCAAGGTTCTGTGTCCTGCAATGTGCAGGAGGTCAGACTAGATGATCATGATGGTCCCTTCCAACCTTAAAGTCTGAGTCTATTATCTGCTTCTCCCACAAACTTCTCTGCCCTTTCTATGCAACTCTTTCTTCAGAGAATGCTCTTCTTGAGCTGAATCTCAAGGCTAGGGTGACCAGATGTCCCAATTTTATAGGGACAGTCCCAATTTTGGGGTCTTTTTCTTATATAGGCTCCTATTACCCACCACCCCCTGTCCTGATTTTTCACACTTGCTCTCTGGTAACTCTACTCAAGGCCCTCACTCTCTCTTTAGTCATTTCCTTCCTTAAGACCCATTTCTGCCGTGATGGCTACACAAAATCAGTCAAGTAAGACATTGGAGGGGAATAACACCCACCCCTCCAAACCAAAGCAAAACCATACCCTCTTTACTACACCATGAGATGCACTAGTCCTTGCTGAGTTACCATACAGTTTTCCTGATGTTACCCTCCATTCTTCCTCCCCCCAAACCCCATTTATTGTTTTTTTTGCCCCCTCATTATATCATGGTTAATTTAGATTTCAAGTTCCAGGGGTAATGGACCATTCTGTTTTGGGTGGTGCTTAGCACAACCTTGGGCACCAACAGAAACAATAATAATACAAGAGGAATGGTAAAAATAAAAACCTGGCAAACATTGGGAGAACTGTGGGTGTAACTCAGGTTGAATCCTATGGGGAGATAGGACAGGCTATAAATGTGAATTGCTCACAGCCAGTTATGCTGCACTTTCTGTCACTTGCATTTACTGACAGATGGCTTATGAAGGTTTTTCAAAATAAAAGTGCCCTCTGATATTGGTTTGCAGTTATAAATTAAAAGACTTCTGGCAGCAGGTTGCACAGGGTCTTTCAATTAACTCAGCTCTCCAGCCCTCTATTTGGGGTCGGGAAGGAATTTTCCTCCAGGGTAGATTGGCGGAGGCCCTGGAGGTTTTTCGCCTTCCTCTGCAGCATGGGGCACGGGTCACTTGCTGGAGGATTCTCTGCATCTTGAAGTCTTTAAACCATGATTTGAGGACTTCAATAGCTGAGACATAGGTGAGAGGATTATTCCAGGAGTGGGTGGGTGAGATTCTGTGGCCTGCATTGTGCAGGAGGTCAGACTAGATGATCATAATGGTCCCTTCTGACCTTAAAGTCTATGAGTCTATAGTGCATTTTGGGTCTGTGGGAAACCAAGGGACAGCCAATATCAATGACAATGACCATAATTTACACACATGCTCTCTCTTATTGAGTCCTGTGCTGCCATCTAACCTCCCTAGGGAGATTTTCAAAGCAGTGAATGCACCTTCAAAAAATGTGTATGTGTTCGTTGTGCTCTCGGAGACAGGCATTCCTTTGCACTCTGCTTTGGAAATGTGTCATTTAGCTTGTGCCTTTTTTGTTCAGTCACCAGTTCTGCCTTTGTTTTAAGGACAAGGATCACTTGTAGAAGGATTACTTTTAGATAGACCCAGTGCTAGGCATAAACACACTAAGCAATTACTTAGGGCCATAGGCGCCGACTCCGTGGGTGCTCCGGGGCTGGTGCAGAGCACCCACCGGCAGCTCCCCGACATTCCCAGGGCCCGTGCACAGCTCCCCGCCAGTCCTGGGACCTTACCTCAGCACCGGGAGATGTTGTGGGGCCCCGCCCCCGACGCTGGGCGACGTTGCATCGGCGTCGGGGGCGGGGCCCCACAACGTCACCCGGCGTCGGGGACGGGGCCTGGCATCGGGGGCGGGGCCCCAGCACGTCGCCCACCGTCGGGGGTGGGGCCCAGCGTCGGGGACAGGGCCCCACCACGTTGCCCGGCGTCTGGGGCGGGGCCCGGCGTCAGCCCCCACCGGCGCCACAGGAAGTCGGCGCCTATGCTTAGGGCCCCCAACAGCTCAAGGGGGGGGGGCCCTATTTGCTTTTTATTATAAGAACTTGCCTGTTTTAGTATTTGAGTAGCATTTAGTATTTGCTTGGTACATTTGAGGGGGGCAAAATACTCCTCTTAAGAGTCCCCAGTGGGTTAGCAGTGCTTTTAGATAATGTCTCTTTCAGTTAGAAAGCACCTTCAAAATGGAGCCAGTTGCTGGCATAAATTGTAGCATGTATAATACAGATTCATACAAAAACCAGGTTATAGCATACAACAGCAAAATGGTAACTTCAAAATATTTCCATAATAACCCCATGACACAAGACTATTTCTAGTTTAAGCTTTTATCCTTAAGAGAATTAGCAATTACAGGAAACAAATCATAAGGTCAGCTCTTACCCCTCTGTTTGACCTATCTAGCACAGCCAGATGAAATGACAGCATCAGTCTGTCTCAGAACCTACTTCTCATGCCTCTCTGACCAGCTTTACCATATATGAGCTTAACTTTTATAGTAAAAGATTCTTTTGAACTCCAGGACATGGAATTCTACAAACAAGATAGGGAGTGTGATTCTCCTCTATCTTGTCTTTTATATAGTGTACATCACTGTAGCATCTGAACACCTGCCAAATATATAAACACATACAATATATACAGGGCTGGATTAACTCACCACTGGACCCTAGGAAAAAACCCATCCTGTCTGCCCCCTCACCCACTGGGGCTCCCCACGATCCCTCTCCTGGCTAGCTCCCCTGTGCAGGCACTTGTTGCAGCTCTCCACACTTGTAGCAGACCTTTAGGATGTCTCTGAGCAAGTGTTATGGGTAAAGTAAAGGACACATGGGCTGCTGAAAGTGGGGTGAGTCCTGCTATTGGAATTTCCCACAGGATGGAGATTTTGATTTTGTCTCTGCTCTACCATCAACACAGGATTTGGTAGTAGGTATTCAGTTGGAAAATATCTGATTCCAGTATATTATAATCTACACTAGATTAAAATATACAAAGAATTCAGATGAATCCCATAACTGATATGCCTCCCGCCTGATACCAGTTAATGTGGAAGGGAATGTTGATGCACCTGAGTAAATGCTGAGCCTGCAAAGTATTGCAGCTCACTGCTTTCTTTGTCTTGGTCTTTTTCACAGCAGCTGGTGATATTGTATCATTCACTGTAGCATGTAATAAAATAATTCAATTTATGGGATTTTGAAAAGGAGGAGCAGCATGATCCCAAATGTTGAGCATATTTCATTGTATAATAAAGTCTTTGGGATTCAAAAGACTAATGCCAAGTTCACAGATATGGATATTTATTTTAACAGTGATGACTGACTGAAGAAAACAGCACAAGCCCCTGTCCTAGAGCCCAGGCTCCAGCCTGAGCCCAACAAACTTCTATACTGCTGTTAACCCTAGTCCTGTGAGCCTGAATCAACTGGCACTGACCAGCAGTGGGTTTTTAATTGCAGTGTAGATTTACCCATAGGGGTCAGACCATCTTGCTCCAGGAGTTCAGCACAGAAGGAGAAGGGGAGTGGGTCAGGAAGGACAAAAGCCACTATTGGGAGATAGGAGGTGGTCCTAGAGTAACAGGCTATTATTCTGAATAGGGCTCAGAATTAGAGCCTTGTAGTGCAAATGGGTCATGGCTTTCTTCTCTCTCAGCCAATCAGGACAAATTCTGTGAAGGCGGGTAGCATATAACCTGCCTCTTCTTCCCTGAAGGCAGATATGATGGAAGGAGCAGGGCTGGTCGCTAGTTTCTCCCAGGTACATGGGGAATGAGAGGAGACTGTTTGAACTATACTTCCAGGCTTCAGAGGTGAGCAGTCCCTGAGCAGGGACTCATAAAACAGGAAGGAATCCCAGCAAGGGAGCATTTTTTGTTCAATCTATTACAAGTTTTTGGGTTAGATTAGATATTATTTTTTGCTACCAGCCTGGAGTGGAACTGGGCAGGTTGGCTAAAGAACCTGTGGGTGTGGCCTACTCTGGATTCCAGTGAGCCGCAGGTAGGAACTGGGAATGGCTCTTCAGCAAATAGGGCATACCCGTCTTGCAGAGAGGAGATGGGATTGAGCTACAAGCTAAGGACATGAACCCAGGGTATGAGACTTCTGACAACCACATCGATGTGGAATATACGAGTGAAGGCTAGGACTATAACAGGGTTTTAAAGAGAACTGGATACATTCATGGAGATGAAATCCATTAATGGCTATTAACCAGGATGGGTAAGGAATGGTGTCCTTAACCTCTATTGTCAGAGGGGGGTGATGGATGGCAGGAGAGAGAGATCACTTGATCATTACCTGTTAGGTCCACTCACTCCGGGGCACCTGGCATTGGCCACTGTCGGTGGACAGGATACTGGGTGGACGGACCTTTGGTCTGACCCAGTACGGCCATTCTTATGTTCTTATGAGTAATGAAGAGGGAGTAGTGAAGGGTGGCAGTCACAGGCCCCACACCTTAAGTGTTGCTAGCTGTCATGAGCCTTATGCTATTTGCATTCTTAAACCCCCAACTGCAGGAAGGTCAAGATTACATGAGAATGTTGATTTTTTTTCTAGCCCCTGGAGGTTGCACAGAAAAGCTCGAAAACATGAAGCAACTACAGCATAAAGATACAAACACCCCAACACAAGAACCCGCAAGTGCATTAAATTTAAAAAAAAACCCTCATGATTTTGAAACCAGTCTCATGACTTTTTGGGGGGACCAGATACCATGATTTTTGAACGTTTGAGGCTGACAATACTGACTTAACTATCAGATGATCCCTAGAATACTGGAGGCAGAGACAACCTCAGGAGGGGGTCGAATGTAACAGGTGATTGGTGATGGAAAAATTAATTTATATTTAATATAAGAGAAGGAAAACTTTAAGGGACAGCAACTTTATAATAATAATTGAGATATGCCTATCTCATAGAACTGGAAGGACCTTGAAAGGTCATCAAGTCCAGTCCCCTGCCTTCACTAGCAGGACCAAGTACTGTCCCCTGACAGATTTTTTTTTTTCCCCAGATCCCTAAATGGCCCCCTCAAGGACTGAACTCACAACCCTGGGTTTAGCAGGCTAATGCTCAAACCACTGAGCTATCCCTCCCCACTTGGGTGTTAAACTTTCAAGTTTAAACTTTCAAGTTTAACACCAAAGTAGAAAAGCTCACTAGTTAGGGGATGCCAGCAGTTTACAGAGACTCACATTGCAAATGTTTACCTTTATAGGAGAATTGTGGAGGGAGGGAACTAGCAGCTTGATAGTGAGTACAATGTTGAATGCATCTAAGTGAACATCACCTTGGTGAGAAGGCTGTCTGGTGTGGTGATAAACCAGAACATGAGGGGAAATACCCTTTTTTCCCCCCTCCCCCAACATGCTGGAGAAGAGAAATTCTGTAACCACCTTGAATGTCAAAGGATTAGATGTGATTTAAGTAGCAGTGGAGCGGGTGTTCTGGGACACAGAAGTAAAATGTGTCCATGTCTAATGCTGCCTAGTAAAGCAGTGACTGGCTGAAGGACAGAGTAGAAGAGACTAGAAGAGGGCATTCTCTCTGGGGAAATGTGAGGTATCTCTTATTCACGGTAACTTACTAAAGCTAAGATAACTCTATCCTGCTGAGCTTTGCTCAGTATTCAAGCCAAGTATGTCACACAGGCTGTTTGTTTTAATACAATTGTTTGTTTTCTTATTTCTAGGACTGCTCCTCTTTTGCCTTAAACTCCAAAGTCCCAGCTTATTAATACAAATCTTTCAGTCAACCAAAAGTGGGGGAAGCTGAAAAATGACACAAGGTGCCACTCTCCCAGGCAGTGACAATGCTCCCTTCATATTAGTTACAGCCTCTTGTGCGGGTAACAAGGAAACCATATTATTCTATCATTGGCCAATGATGCTGTAAAAATATTTAAATTTTCACTTAAATCACAACATTGACACCAAAATCCAACCAACTACCCCTCTCCCTGCATCTTACCCCTCTTTAAAAAACCCCTGTAAAAACAATCCAAAAAAAATACCCCAAGCAGATGTTTGTGTGGGTGTTTTTTTAAATGTGGAAGGTACTTAGGTACTTCACTGATGGGTGGCACTATAAAACCCTAAGATGGATAGATAATGAGACTGTCTGAGTCTTAGACCATTGCTTGATACATTTCTTGCAAGCCACATCAAAGAGAAGAAATAATCCTCAGAACAGAGTTCTGAATGCTCACCCCATGTCTCAGTCAAAATGGAATGGATCAGCATCCTCTCCAATAAAGGTGTTGTGTAATAAGCTGCATTCTGATGGACACAGTGAGTAGCCTAAGGACCTTAGGAGACATCAATTTTAGGGTCTCAAACAAGCTCTGATGACAATGATAGTCTTGTATCCTCCTACTGGACTTCCTAGAGGCTCTGATAGGTATTACATTAATGTATCGAAAAAACAGTATTAACTAAGACTTTGTACAGAGGATATTTATACTCTTTTTTTTTTCCCCCCCAACTTGTGCTATGTGTGTGCAACTGTTTAGATCTTAGGCTAGATCTTATAGGGCCTAGTGTTTTGAGCATCTACAGTGTAAACAGAGTGCTGTGTGGACTACAAGCTGAAATATCGGGTATTAGAAAGGATTTGATATACCATGCCACTCATGGGAACACTGCAGAGTCATCTATTACGCTAGCTACAACAGTAATTCTTTAAGGGATGTTGTCAAGGTGCTAGACGTGCTTAAAATTAGATTTGCCTGTTTGCCCCTTCTACTCTATTGGTTAAATCTTGGCCCTATTAAAGTCAATGGGAGTTTACCTACTGATATCCAAGGGAACAGAATTTAACCTCATGCACTCTGCTCTAAACATCAGGGTATTGAAGTGCTTAAATCCTGCTTTCCAATATTTCATATGAGAGGACTCCGAATGCTCAAAAACAAAACAGGCAGGCAGAATTAAGAATTAGCATGCTGTGGCACTCATCAAGAAACTGGGTTGGTTCTTGGTGATTCTCCCTAGTTGAGAAGCTAGAATTATATCACGGTCATAATCCTGGGGTCTAACTCTGCTCTGCAACACCTACACAACTACACTGCCTTCCTTTGGGTTTCATGAGTGTAACCAAGAGCAGAATTTGTCCTCTTGCTTTTAGGCAACCTCATAGATATTTAGGGGCTCAACAGAATCATTTTGTGTCATTTTAAAAATAGGCTGCATACTTGGCTTGATAACCATGACAATATTTCTCTAAATACTATGTGCATTTTTAATATGACACTCTGGTAACCCTTAACCCTGGTTTATTAGAGATTTTCTAGATAATCAGAAAATAAACATGGTCAAAGACCGTTAATCACTGGAGAACATCCCCAGCACTTCACATTGACTAAGGAACACATTCTGTTCTCATCTGTGAAACCCGCTGACTTCACTGGGCTAAAGCCTGTCAAATTATATATTCTTGATCACTCTTTTGCCTTAACAAGTCTGTCTGCAATAATTTAGCCAAAAACTTTCTGAGGAAATCATGTATGAAGTACAAAAACTCATTGTCTTGATCAAAGATATTTATCTGCATCTTGTGAACCAAAGTGTGAAAAACTGAATTTTTTTACATCTGATGTCTGCTAGCTTTGCTTGTCTTGTTTTTGCTTAATGCATTGCACATGGAGGAGTCCTTTGTATTCTAAAAATCTGTTTTTCAAAACCCAATACAATATGCAAAATGTGACTTTTCTTATCTTCACGTGTAATTTACCACACTTATAAATGAGATGCATGTGCACATAAATGATAGGCTTTTAATCATAAATGTGTTTTGCTCAAACAGTAGTGCTAATTAGGCATGGAGTCATGTGCATTTTTACATGCAATTGTGCACACACTTTTGCATACAGTCCTAGTTTATTGATGGTTTGAAAAGCAGGCCTCGGTGCTGGGATAAAAGGATTTAAAGAACTTGCTTGAACTAGGCATAGTATTGCTTGGTCTTCAACTGCCACAGCAATAGGGTAAGTTCTTATACCTAAAGATAGAGGTCAAATAAATTGGCAGAATTGTTGTGGAAAAATCTGCCAATTTACTCTAGTCTTTACCTGCAGCACCTTTTTTCCAATCTTTGGCCTTTCTAGGGCAGAGGCTGCCAGTAACGTGGTGGTTTAGTGATGTACACAATTGTGTACAAGTTGAAACAGGAACACTAATGTTCACTTATTATAACCTACCAGTAAACTGGGATTTGAATTCAGGTTTCTTGTGTCAGGCTAATGCACTAACCTACTACTCTGTTCATCTGCTCCATTAGTCTTCCTCTCTAGAAAGCTGTTAGAACTGTATAGCAAACGAAGTGCAGTCTTTTTATTGTTAGTATTTAGATAAATGCATTTAGGAGTTACTATGCAGTTCACTTTGCTAGGGCAGTATCATTCTACAGTGAATATACTGCTATGCACTGGAAGAAAGGTGCTTTCGTAGTCAGTGATACTCACTTCTAAACCCTTTGAATGATTTTGTGTAACTTATTCTGTGCCTGTGCATTCAGCTTTGCAGCCATTTACACTGTGCTAATTTAATGGATTTATTGTTTAGTTGTAAGTTCTCTCCATTTAGGGGCACTAATTACAATGGAATTCATTAGCATATGTAATATAGAATGCAAACGTGTATGTGTGCATAATTTCTGGGGCAACTGAATGGGTACAATAATTGGTATAATAAATGGAATTTATAGCCTCACCAATTTGTGTCCAACCCAATTGGGTACCAAAATTAAAGCAGTATCGACTGATGACTTTTCAGTGGTCTGTATGAAATGTGGTGGTGGCTTCAACTTGGTTGTTAGTGGATAGGTGTTTATAGTATATAGCTTATTGCCCCATCTGGTGCCCTTGCTGGCAGTCTTAGAAGAAAGGCCAAGCACTGAACGGTATTTGGAGAACCAATTATCCTGTCATATCAGCAGTGCTCCTTCTAGAACAGGGCTGAGCCTTATAGTGTCTTCCACACATGGCACTGGAACTCTGTGAATGGAATTTGCTTTTAAATCCACACTGGCCAGGTAAACTCTGTTTAAACTAGATTAGCCATAGACTACCAAAATACATGGGAAGGAGATGAGAGAAACTGACTCTCAGATTTCAGTGAAGCCAGGATACTGCTCTCACACACTTGTTTACATTGCCTCAAACTCCAATGATTTTGTTTGCTTTCCAAGAAAGATTCAATCTGAAAGGGGCATGCTGGGTTCTAGAGCCAATGAGTAAGGCCAGATGTGCATTCTCCCTATACATATTTAGTTAGGGATTATTCTGTGCGTACTCCTGTAATTAAGATTTCTACCTTGGGTATCTGGACCCTTTCCTTTCTTCCAGCTGTAATAAAAATCTCCTAATCTAACATGTAATGCTTTAGTGCTTGCCTTTAATATTATGTGACACCAGGTACTCTGCAAGGTAAAACAGGGAAAGCTGGAAGAGTTCACTGATATTTTGAATGCTAAACGGTCATTAGACTTTGAATGTGACTGTCATTCAGCAATATGGCTTCACAGTTACAATGTGGTTGCAGTTCTTTAAAATCAAGGTGCAGTAAGTTTCAGATAAAGAACTCTGCACAACTACTGTGATACTTTTATCAGTTTAACATACTACCTATGAGGAAACAAAGGTTTATTTGATTTGTTTTGTGCATTGCAATAATTTTATAAGAAATGGTTATTAAAAACTGTTAGACAGCATTGCACAGTTTGTACATTGGAATGAACAGTATGTGGCTTGTATTTCAGAAGCTGGGGACAACCCAAAAGCTCATTCCAGGTGCAATCAACAAAAGCTGAGCATCATAACCATTTTGCTAATCTGTATTTAATATTTCCTGCAATATACCATGCCACCTGCTGGAAACAGAAAATAAAGGAGCATGGAATTGCACTACCCTCTACAGGACATAACGGGTAAATCAAAATGCACACACAGTTTTATGACCATTAACTATACATTTTCTAACAATATGGTAAAGCCTAAAGTTAGGTAAAAGTGAATTTCCATTGAGTTTATGTAAGGATTGCAGGATTTAGCCCAATATCTTTGTAGTGCTGGCATGGGCACTTAAAAAAAAAAAAAAAAGACACACAACCAAAGGTATAAATTGAAAATTGCTAAAGCAGTTTTTGGTGGATTTTAAATAGAAACTTTTGTTTGTCAAAATAAACAAAGAGCCAACTCATACTTACAGTAATAGGCATGGACTGAAGTCTAATGACTATGTATACCAATCGGGGGGTGGGGGGGGGTGTCACTCGTCATGGGGGCTAGGCTACAGAGACAGAGCCCTGGTGGGAGTGGGGCCTGTAGGCTAGGGCCCCAGGCTGCCATAATCCAGTCCTGCCTTGAACAGCATTTGCAGAGCTTAGCTGGTGGATACAGAAATAGTACTATCTGGGCTGGTACCAAAAATCAGCATTCAGAGACCTTAGAGAGCAATTCTCAAGGCTGCCTCTTAAAGGGAAAGTTCCCCTCCAGACTTATGGAGACTGCTGGGAGAGAGACCAGGTGATGAAAGTATAGTCTTTAATGGTGGGACTCTCAGCCATCCTTAAAGGGGCAATAGATTTCAGCTGAAGATGTCATTAGCCCATGGTGAGACCACAAAGGGTCAGATGTGGATAAGCCCAGTGACACAGGATTGTGTCAGAAAGGTTGTGGCTCAGAATGTGCCTGTGTTTTTCCTCATAGGTAGTATGTTAAACTCTGATAAAAGTATCACAGTAGTTGTGCAGAGTTCTTTGTCTGAAACTTACTGCACCTTGATTTTAAAGAACTGCAACCACATTGTAACTGTGAAGCCATATTGCTGAATGACCATCACATTCAAAGTCTAATGACCGTTTAGCATTCAAAATGCAGAGTGACTGTGGCTCAGAAAGGTTGTGGCTGACAGGGTCTTCTGTAGGAGAGCTTCCAAAAGCACAGATTCATGGTGCTATCAGAAATAGCTGTCAAAGGAAAGCCCCAGTTGGAAGCAGACATCGCCAGAATACCAGACGTCCTCTCAAATTTGGCCTGTGAAGCCAGAAACACATGCATACGTGTACTCATACTTGTAGGAGATTAGGCTTTGATAAGTAGCAGGCATCAGAAGTGATAGTTCATATACTTGACAGGAAACTATGCTGTTAGGGGTGAACAACTGATACAAGTTCACCCATCTCTCAGCTGGAAGAAACATACAAACTGGGGAGGCTATAAGGATAGGTATATGGGGGAGGGAAGGAAATTTATACTTGCATTGAATGATGATGTTGGCTATGCTTCATCTTTATGATCTTGTAGAATTCCATAAACACAGATGGAGGAGGCTTCCAAAATTTGTAATAGCTGTGTCAATGTATGGCACTTATAACTGACAATTACAGGCTGAGTTGCCTAAATGTCTATCATGTGGCAAGATGTGACTGGTTTCAGAGTAGCAGCCATGTTAGTCTGTGTATCCGCAAAAAGAACAGAAGTACTTGTGGCACCTTTAGAGACTAACAAATTTATTTCCGCATAAGCTTTCGTGGGCTACAGCCCACTTCATCTGATGCATAGAATGGAACATATAGTAGGAAGATATGAGTGTTACCCCAAGGGGAGTAAGGTAACTCTTCAGAGAGAAAATACTCGAGAAATGGTAGGGGGGAAAGACAGAAAAGAAAAGCCCCTTTTCTCAGAAGAGCAGACTCGGCTCCCTTCCGTATCTGTCACCAGTGGATTTAGCTTACAATAAGGGTGTTCCTCTCTCCCTGTGTGATGTAATAAAAATGAAGAAAAGACACGGTAATATGGTGCAACAAAGGTAAGTATATTAAGGGTAAAGGTACAGAGAACTGGAAAAACAGAGGGAAGAAACTCAAACTTAACCATACAGTGATTCAGTGACTGGCTTTAGAAGCTTGAAGCTCAGACCCAAAAAACCTCCCTTGGTATTCAGAAAAACAATAAATAAAACCCCAATACAGAAACCTTTTCCTATGATTTAGGCGCAGTGGACACAGCATTCAGAGGTGAAGCCCAGGACCTTCTACTCTCTGGTTGATTTGGAGCCTTCGAGGGGGACTACTGGGCGGGTCCTGATGACTGTTGGATTTTGTTGCAGGCAGGGAGACCCTCTGGGATGATGGACACCAGGAAAGCAGGACCCTCCAGAGGTAAAATGGATTCAGTTTGCTGCGGCAGGGATAGTGAGGACAGGCCTCTCTCCTTCCTCAACCTTGCTGCAGGATAGATGGTACTCTTCTCTCTAGCTCTGGAGGGTTAGGAAGACCCGACCGTGCACGTGCCGCCGCTGAAATGGACAGCCCAGCACAGGTACTGAGCAAGTTCTTATATAGCCTTTTTGGCGGGAAAAACTGGTTCAGTCCGGTTGAGCCAGGGAAATCCAGTGTCTTTAACAGTAAACTAGTGTGCTTACAGAGATGGAGTCCGAGAATCACAGATGATATACTCCATATTGGATTTCATTAAAGCCAGTGTTTTACATAACCTGTACCTTATAAACACATTAAAACAGCTAATTAAACACATTTAAACAATACCAAAACAACATTTCTTACTAACAAGAGAAAATGTGAAAAGGTGGAAGTTGCCATATCAACTCTAAGAGGCTAATTAATTAAGATGAGCTATTAGCAGCAGGAGAGGAAAAAACACTTTTGTAGTGATAATCAAGATGGCCCATATCAGACAGTTGACAAGAAGGTGTGAGGATACTTAACATGGGGAAATAGATTCAATTTGTGTAATGACCCAGCCACTCCCAGTCTCTGTTCAAATCTAAGTTAATGGTATCTAATTTGCAAATTAATTCCAGTTCAGCATCTTCTCGTTGGAGTCTGTTTTTGAAGTTTTTCTGTTGCAAAATTGCCACCTTTAAATCTGTTATCGAGTGACCAGAGGTTGAAGTGTTCTCCTACTGGTTTTTGAATGTTATGATTCCTGATGTCAGATTTGTGTCCATTTAGTCTTTTGCATAGAGACTGTCTGGTTTGGCCAATGTACATGATGGCATATATCACATTGGTAGATATGCAGGTGAAAGAACCCCTGATGGTGTGGCTAATGTGATTAGGTCCTATGATTGTATCACTTGAATAGATATGTGGACAGAGTTGGCATCGGGCTTTGCTGTAAGGATAGGTTCTTGGGTTAATGTTTGTTATGTGGTGTGTGGTTGCTGGTGAGTATTTGCTTCAAGTTGGGAAGCCGTCTGTAAGCGAGTACTGGTCTGTCTCCCAAGATCTGTGAGTGAGGAATCATCTTTCAGGATAGGTTGTAGATCTTTGATGCACTGGAGAGGTTTTAGTTGGGGGCTGAAGGTGACGGCTAGTGGCGTTCTGTTATTTTCTTTGTTGAGCCTGTCCTGCAGTAGGTGACTTTTGGGTACTCTTCTGGCTCTGTCAATCTGTTTTTTCACTTCAGCAGGTGGGTATTGTAGTTTTAAGAATGCTTGATAGAGATCTTGTAGGTGTGTGTCTCTGTCAGAGGGATTGGAGCAAATGTGGTTGTATCTTAGAGCTTGACTGTAGACAATGGATCATGTGGTATGTCCTGGATGGAAGCTGGAGGCATGTAGGTAAGTATAGTGGTCAGTGGGTTTCCAGTATAGGGTAGTGTTTGTGACCATCGCTTATTAGCACAGTAGTGTCTAGGAAATGGACCGCTTGTTTGGATTGGTCTAGGCTGAGGTTGATGGTGGGATGGAAATTGTTGAAATCATGGTATAATGAAAATGTTTCTTATATACATTGTCTCTGTTGTAGCTTGAATTTCTGGGACTGAATTGTTCATATAAGGTATGCAACTGAACTACTTTGGTGCTAGCACTGTTTTTATTTGGCATCAAGTAGATGAAGAGAAGAAGGTGTAATGACTGATTAAGAACAATCTTATAAGAAGTGTGGCAAGGCATCCCTTCTGCCTTGCTGGACTTAGCGCTCCCTCCTCTGGCAGGGACAGGGCCTGGCGTAAATCAGCCCCCCACTCTGGAGCGTGTCTGTCTTCCTTCTTCGGGGTTTGTTTCTCAGAGCCTTCCCGGTAGGCCTCAGGGCGGGCCTGAGGAGTACTCCTCTGCCAAACAAAGGGGAAAAGTCTATAACACACCGAAACAAAAGGGGAATACCTTTCCCTGGCGCCCTCACTGGGGCAGGTGTTGTCCTGTTGCTGGCCCCAGAGTGTCAGTCCTTCCCCCTAAACAGGCACTGGGTTTTGGGTGTCTCCCCTATGGGGAGGAGCACAGGTAGTCTCTCACACTGGAGAAAATCTCCCTACTGCCTCCAGCCTTGCAGCAGTTTATCTCCTCCCCCCAGGAGAGAGATTTTAACAGGTTTCAGGCAGCCCTTAATTGGACTCAGGTGTCCCTAATTGACCTGAAAAGTAACCCCTTCCCAGCTTGTAGGGATTCTAGGGCTAACATACCTGTTTTCCCAGACCCTCCAGCAGCCTGACTTTGTCACAGAGGAAAAAGGTTACAAAATGTGTGAATGAAAGAAATGTAGTAATTTATCTCGCTTTTCAACTCTGACACTTTCTACTCCTATTCTCATCCTTGAATATTTTGAGGGGCAGGGGGGAGAAAAAGAAATGGAACAAAACAATTATAAGCAGAGTTGGTAGTGCTATGCAGAGTCAAAGTTGCCTGGCACTTTTCATTATAAGACTTGGTTATCAGTTACTTAAAACTTTACTAAAGTGTAATCATTCAGGCTGAATTTTTCCATGCCCAGGTAAGCTCGCTGCCATTGTGCTTTGGAACAAAACCTTGGAATTCTGCAGAGGAGTTGCCCTTGTGTCAGGGGTGTACCATTTCCTGTGAAAATTTCCCCGCAAATTTGGCTTCTAAAAAAAACCCTCAGTTGGCACATGCTCAGTAGAGATTTGTTACTTAGGCAGCAAAACTCGCTAAAGATGTCACCTATGCTGAGCATACTCCATCCCAGGACTGTAGAGGCTGGGACGCAGGTTGCTGTGCTGCCAAACACCAGAGTTGAGAGCAGGAAACTATCTGTCCTGTGGTCTCCAGCTGCAGTGTAGAGGCAGTTTGGAGGATCTGAGTTTTAGAAAAGACAAGAGCTCAAACTATGGAGGGAGATAGCAGAAAGAGTAAATTGGGACAACACCTGTGGGGAAGACTGGGACAGGGTGGGCAAGGACACTGAGGGTTGGTCTACACTTAAAATGCTGCAGCTGTGCCACTATATATATATCTTGATTTTAATAAGGTTTTTGACACAGAACCACATGACATTCTCTTAAACTAGGGAAATGTGATCTAAAAAAAATTATAAGGTGGGTGCATAACTGGTTGAAAGACCATACTCAAAGAGTAATCTTCAATGGTTTGCTGTCAAAATGGGGAGGTGTATCTAGTGGGATCCCACAGGGGTTTGTTCTGGGTATGGTATTAGTCAATATTTTCATTAATGACTTGAATAATATGTTTATAAAATTTGCACATGACACCAAGCAGGGAGAGGTTGCAAGCAGGTTGGAGGACCGAATTCCTCCAATTCAAAATGACCTTGAGAAACTGGAGACTCTGGTTTGAAGTCAAGATGAAATTCAATAAAGACAAGTGCAAAATACTTCACTTAGGAAGGAAGGATTGGAATTCCAGTCACGGGAGGTTTTTAACAAAAGGTTAGACAAACTCCTGTCAGGGAAGTTCTAGGTTTACTTGGTCCTGCTTCAGTGCAGGGGGCTGGACTTGATGACTTCTTGAGGTCCCTTCCAGTCCTACATTTCTATGATCACATACTTTTTTCCATAGCACCGTGCCTCCTTCAGTGCACGGGATCAATAGTGCTCACTTACTGCACTACAGCCATTCAATATTTTATTTTCTCCTGGTTCAATGTGTGTCCTATGACCTTATTTACTGTGCAGCCTATGACTTTATTTACACCATCCAAATCCTGCTCTGAAGACAGAATTAACAACTTCAGGGCTTTTTTTTTTTTATGGTGCACATTTCTGTGCTATCTGTGTGCTCCACAGACATTAATTTATTTTCACAACATTCCTGCAAGAGGAATGGAAATCATTATCTGCATTTGATTAGATTGGGAACTGAGGCACAGAGAGATGGTGTCCACTAATTTTGGGTGTCCAATTTGAGATCACTAAGATCTTTTTTTTTTTTTTTTTTTTTTTTTTTTTTTTGGCATACTTAGCATTATATAGCACTTGCTGTGTTCAAAGTATAAATGCCATTAAAGTCAGTGGCAGCTGTGAGTGCTCATCACATCTGCAAATCCTACTGGAGAGTCTCAAGTAGGGCACCCAGAAAATGAACACACACTGACCACCTGTGAAAAGTTTGGGTTAAGTGACTTGTCTAGCATCACATAGAAATTTTGTGGCAGAAATAGAGAGAGGATCAAGTTCTCCAGTGTGTCATTCAACGGTAACCATGAAATCATCCTTTTACTTTATGAATGAGGCAAGAGATTTCAGGATGACACCCCTTCCAACTCCTACATAGGCAACCTTACTTGGGAAATGCCCAAATGTTTGAGTGCTAGATGTTGCAACTTTAATATTGTGTGTGTGTGTGTGTGTGTGCAACTTATATTCCTTTACAGAACAATATTCTTGCAAGAACAATACTGTGTTTTTGTGGGTGTTCCCTCCTTCTCTATGCACCCACTATAGTGTTTTGTTCATTTGTTACCTGTGATATTTAGGTTTTATGCCCACCATCGCAGTGGTTTTGGCTTTGTATAGGTCTGTAAAGTGCCATACACCCCTGTAGAGTTGCATTAATAATAATGGTACTAGTTAGAAATAAAGTAAGCTTCTCTGGTTTACAGGCTCATATTATAATCCTCCTATGAGTCACACAATTTCTGAATTAGTGAGGATCTTGCTGATTTGATATTATAAAACTGAGAAAAGCCTAGATTTGCTTTTGGCTTAGCATTTTCTACACAATTCTCTAAGCAAATACAAAATAAACTTTTTGCTGGCCAGTCTAATGCAACATATGATGCTATTCAAGACAGAAGTTCAAAAGCAACAGTAGCTGATACATGTAAAAGGAATATAGTGAAATGTTTCTGTACAATACTCTTATCTATCCAGGCACTGATGTACAGTACTAGAAGAAGAATAAAGAATAAATGGCGATATGCCAATCTCCTAGAACTGGAAGGACCTTGAAGGTCATGGAGTCCAGTCCCCTGCCTTCACTAGCAGGACCAAGTACTGTCCCCTGACAGATTTTTGCCCCAGATCCCTAAGTGGGCCCCCTCAAGGATTGAACTCAACCCTGGGTTTAGCAGGCCAATGCTCAAACCACTGAGCTATCCCTCCCCCCCGATATGAGTATGGAAGTCACTCCTTTTGTGACACAGGTGTTACAAAGGTGGCCAAATTAAAAGTAGCAAGTTTGGGAGTGTAATATTCAGCTTAGAAATACTGTGTGGCTCATGCTATGTAAATGGGTCTTACCAAGATGGGACCCGCCTTGCAAAAGACACATTACTTATACACACCAAAGGTCTTCTACAATCTCCACTGTAATCAGTGGGAGATGTGCACACATCCAAGGGTAGAATTCAGCCACAAGATTTGCACCAAAATTAATTTACGAAGTGAAGCAAAAAGAATTAACTGTAAACCCCATCTTCTCTTACAATTGCTAGGTTTTCCATGTTACACTTGAACTTTAACCCTTTACCCTAAATGGCAGGAAGGAAATTGTTTATTAATGTCTACAATTCTGCTAACCCTGTGGTAATGAATTACTGTTAGCCTTTGTGCTCAGTTTGAGGCATAGTGGGCAAATCTCTTCCCTTCAAATACTGCATGAAGTCAGATTGCGACTTATCACCAGGCCTTAACAAAACTCCAAAGGACAAGATGTAACCCAGCTAGTAATCAATGATGCGCTGCAGAAAACAATATTTTATAGTTTAATAATAACCCAAACCACACACACTTGACTGAAATTCTTGTTGGCAGGACTCCTTCCAAAAAAAGCCATCGGAAATGTACTTCAATATGAAGCACGTTTCTCCTGATAATTATAAACAGTAAAAATTCTCAATGGTGCCACCGAGATGGTCATAAATAGGCTAATATTACTTAAATAACATAGTCATTATGGAAAGCTGACATTGTTCTAGTTCTGATTTCCACTACTGTTGTGTACACTGACCAATTTCAAATCAGTCTGCATGGCCAGCTCTAGTTTGTATGGTAGCCCTATGTGAAGTAAAGTGCAAGAGCCCATCCAACTCTCTCCTGGACTCCCACAGCCTCCTCACTCTTAGGCGCCAATGACTGTCACTGCCTCATACTGCCAAAATTCAACATTCACCTAAAAATTAGCTGAGGGGGGTCAGATGCATTAGATGTTGAGGGGGGGAAAACCAAGTTTTCATAGGTGTATGCAGATAAAGGGAGCCACCAAAAAAAAAATCCGTTAATTGGCCATCTCTATTCTCATATTTCCAGTTTAACTTCACCACTGGCAGGAAGTATAATAATACATGTAGCATTACAGATATATACAGAAATTATCATATGTTAAGAGATGCTATTCTCAGCCTTGTAAACCTCTAGATACGAGGGTGCCAAACTGAGTTAATTGTAAATGTAGCAATAGGAAAGTTAGTGCTCTGTACTTACACCAAATTAGGACAGTGTTAGCACAGTGTTTGAGAACTACAAGGATGCAAGCTGCAAGGATGTTGTTTTTTTGGAACAATAACTGTGTCTGGGCCAGAGGCAGAGCTGGTTGAAAATTTTCTGCCTAAAATGCTGATTCAGTGGAATCAAAACATGTTGTGGGAATTTGTAGATTCCATCAAAAATTTTGACAGAAACCAGACAGGCTGAGTAGCCAGCCTATCTGCCTGCCTGAAATACCATGCTCCTTAACACTCCTCCCCTCCCACAGCAGACAGCTGGGTTGCTCAGCTCTCCTGCCCGCCTGGCATGCTGTTGGGGAGCCAGGACTCCCAGGTTACTTGAGTCCCTGGCACCTCACCAGGTGGGCTCCCCAGGCTCTCCCTGGGCTGGCTGGCTTCCCAGGCGCTCTCCTTGCAGTTTATTCCTTATACATTCTTCTAGTTTTAAAAAAGACAGTGAATAAATTGGGTAAAAAAATAATTTTGCTGCAAATTTTGTAGCATACATAAGCAAGAGTTCTTAATATAAAACCAAACTGAATTCTCCAAAAAAGAAAAAAAATAACAAATTTGCAATTGCGTCTGCAGTGGACATGAAACTGCTTTGGTGCTGAATAAATTTACAGTGCGCATTTCTGTAGTTAATCCTGAGAATGTAAGTCAGTCTGTTCATACTAGCATACTATGTTCTAGGGGTGACTGATGCATCTTTCTTGCAACTCTATCCTATAATCGTGCAGATGCAAATTATTTTATCCTTCAGCATCTGTCTATGAACCTTTTATTTTTTTGGCCTCTGAACTTTATATTCTTTTAATTACTTTGAAAGCTACAGAATGGACGAGTAAGAGAATATAATCCAGGACAATGGGCTCAGTTTGCAGTATTATAAATATAATCTGTTGAAATTCAGAGCAGTCTATTCTCCTTTAGATGTGAGTGGGGACATCAGAGCTAGTAAGTCTTGTAGCTATGTAGTCTAGTTATTAGAACACTGAACAGAGTGTTAACAATTGACTCTTTGCTTGTCAAAGCCTGGCTGTGAGACCTTAGACAAGTGACTTAGGCTAGCAGTTTTAAAGGACCCTAAGGGAGTTAGGCACACACCTAATTTGTAAATCATGAGATTTGGGCACCTAGACTCAGATTTTGAGAGGTATTCAAGTGCCTAAAGATGCAGATAAGTGCCTAATGGGATTTTCAAACACACCTAGGCACTTAAGTCTGAGTTAAATGCCTAGGCATTCTTGAAAATTCCACTAGGCACCTAAATACTTCTAAAAATTTAGCCTCTAGTTCCCTTAAACTCCTTTGAAAATCCCTGCCTCTCTGCTTCTGTTTCCCTATTTCTAAAATGGGAATAATAAAAACACACACCTTTGTAGAGCCCTTTGGATAAAAAGCACTATGTGAATGAAAAGTGTAGAATGTAAAATATAAAAGCACAGAATGTAACAACCCATCCCCATACTAGGGACCAAACTGAGAAATTCAAATCTAAACTTTTAAATAACCCTGAAGTCCAGGGCCGTTCACATTCGTCTTTAATTTCTATGTAGCTGTCACCCTTTTATTAACAAAAACAGGTGTTGAAGCATTTGTGTCTAAACCCCTTTGGAGGTTCTCTCTCTTGCAGGTTTGTAGCTGTGGTGAGGACCCAAGCACAAAGGAAAGGATATTCCTCACATGTGGTTAAGCTAGCTGGGCAAACCATAGACTGTGTTACTTCCTTTCTCATTAGGGCCTTCTGCTGTATAGTGTCTATCAGTCATGTGACTTTTTAACCTAGACTGATATTTTTCTCTTGGATTTGCATAATCCCTTTTATTGCTTATCTGTGCCAACAAAACACAAACTGCATCTTTTGGTGCATGTCCCTTTATCATACACAGCAAAGAAAGTGATTCTGTGTGTCTGAGGTACTTATATGATCCTCATGACTAAGCACCTCATAATCTTCAATGTATTTATCCTGTGTAGTAGGAAAGTAGTAGTAGTATCCTCATTTTATAGAGAAGGAACTGAAACACAGACTAAATGAATTCAAGGTCACACAGGAAATCTGTGGTGGAACAGAGAATTTAATCAGGGTCGCCAGAGTCCCTACCACCATCATTCCTCCTTGTTTGAAAACACTAGGGCTTCATCACCGAGTAAAGCAATAACAGCAGAAGAAGAATGCCAGTGCTGAGGATGAAAGAGGAATTAAGGAGGAAAAGGATTCAATGTTTGTTCCTTTCCCTTCCAGCACAGTGCCACGTTATATTTCAGCATGTCAGATTGCCAGTGGACGGCAGATGTCATTTGCCCATTCATATTTGCCCATTCATATGGCAATCAACTACTGTCCCAGTCTGAAAGGGCAGAACGTGATATTCCTTAAGGTACCATTAATGTAGGTTATCATTTGACTAACAGTGAGAGCTAGAGAGAGCCCTTCCTTCTAAGGTCTAGGGCTATATTTCATATCTGAACAATTTGTACTTTCTGAAAGCAGCACTGTCAATTTTTGGAATATTTCATATAGAAACAAGAGCTAGCATCATAGGCGCCGACTCCGTGGGTGCTCCGGGGCTGGAGCACCCACGGGGAAAAATTGATGGGTGCTCAGCACCCACCGGCAGCTCCCCGCCAGCACCGCACCCGTTACTGGAGCACTTACCTTTGCCCTGGACGCCAGGCGACGTTGCGGGGCCCCGCCCCCGACGGCGGGCGCCGGAAGTCGGCTCCTATGGCTAGCATTATTGTCCTGTGACAAGTAGTAGAGATGGCCATTCTAATCTCCTATATTACAGTCACTAAGGCTCCATGGAAATCAGGAGAAACTCCACTGAAGTCACAGTAGCTACACTTGTATAAAACCAATGTAAGTGAGATCAGAATCAGGCCTATTCAAGGGACACAGTAGTGGAGCTATAAGACTCTCTTAGGGAGTTAAGGAGATGTTTTATGCATGGGTTTGCACTTCTTTTTTGGGGCAGGAAGAATAAACTGTTATACTGATTATGTGAATCAAGGACAGTGGAACTGTACTTGGCCTTTTGTCATGATGGAGGGACTCACCATCAACTAAGCAGCACTCGCTAGGCAAAGGACATGGGTTCCAAAACCCAGTGAATGGAGAGAGGCTGGGGACAGGTATTAGTACCTGATGGTGTGGGCACCTTGTGAGGGCCTGAAACACCAATTGTACCATCTCCTCTCTCCACTGTGAAATATTAGAGCTAATGTTGAGTTCATTAGGAGTCTGGTTACAGGCTGCTGAGTTGAAATCACTTTGGGTTAATGGTCCAAATGAGCACTAAGGCTCCCCTTACTACAAGCTGAAATAATTAAAGAGCTAAAATTATGAGCTGAAATCACTGAGCACTGTTACGTAGTGGGGGAGCCTGAAGATATATTGCTGAGCGGCTGGCGGAGCAGTTGGCAGGACGGCTGGTGGAGTGAAGCTGCTGGCGGTGCGGAGCAGTTTGTGGGACAGCTGAGCGGCTTGCAGGATGGCTGGCGGAGTGGAGCCGCTGGCAGAGCGGAGCGGCTTGCAGGACAGCTGGCAGACCGGAGTGGCTCGTGGGACGGCTGGCAGAGCAGAGCGAAGCCCCACGAAGGGGCAGGCCAGTCAGCTTCGAGCCACGTAAGGTGCCCCTTATCTCTCCCCTCCCCATTTCCACCCAGACTGAGGGGGAGGGGGTGTAACACTCTGCAGATGAACTTTTGAACTCGGGGGCTAGACTTTTGGGACTTTGCGTGATTTTTGGGTTGCTGGACTCAAGAACCAAAGGGAAAGAACATGGCCCAATTTTCTGGGGTGGGTCTTTGCTCACTGTTTGGTTTATGAATCCCAGTTGTGGTGTTTTCCCAGTTTGATGCTGATGACGTTTACCTCCTGTTGTTAAAGATTTTCTGCTACACTGAGGCTCTGTGCTTGAGAAAGGGGAAGTATTGCCTCTTTGAGGTGCCCAGGGGTGTGTGTAATATTTTCCCAGGTCACTGGGTGGGGGCTCAAGCCGGTTTTGCATTGCGTTGTTTAGAGGGAACCCCTATGTACTGAACCCGACCCTTGCTGCTATCAACTTGTCCTGGCAGAAGGGTTACATTTAAGACATCCCTTTTTTTTAAATACACACTGTACACATAGTCCCTTTGGGAAGAATCCCAGTGACTCATCAAATGCGACTAGTGTATGACTCTGTATACTCACCAGAACAGGCTTCTGACAGATTAAAAGAGTACATTTTTCTGCCCCTCCCACAAATTGTAGGCATGTGTGGATACATGCAATATTTAATGGCAGGGAAACCCAACAAACCAGTTCCACAACAGGAAAGAGATTGTAGTGTTTAAAGCACTCTTAATAGTAAGGAAGAAATTTATTGTTAAATGTTAATATAACTTTATAAACTTTAACAGTTATAACTTAACTGTTTTTGAAAACTTCTGAGACTAGCTGTGAAGAACCAAATCAGTTGTTCTTTCAGTACTGAATCAAGCCTCAGAAACCAAAATGCAGAATAAAACTGCTATTTAATCACCTAAAAGACATAAATAGCAGTTCACGGCTCAAGATCACAAAATTTCAGGTAACCATGCCTTCAGTTACCTGACAGCAGCAAGCAACCAAACCAAAACTGACAATGAAACCTTGAAAGAGTCTGTCTGGACTCTTACTATTATGGAAAATCCTATGCTAAGTGTAAAAAGAAAACTAGGTCATGATGGTGAATTGACAATATTTAAGTCAGTATGAAATAAACTCAGTGTGTGTGTGGAGTTTTAAAGCCTACTTCATATTTATGAATTAGTCAAGCCAATCATGTTTCACTTGAAAGTAACAATAAGGATCAGATACTCCACATGTCATTAGTTATTTTAGATTGTGAAAACCATTGGTTGCATCCCTAGCTTACCTACTTCCTCTTGGGTGTCTGTAGTTTTCTTCCATCTATACTAGTATTCACTGGCTTCCTGACCCCAACCTAACTGTGGATATTCTCATTCTCCATATAAATATCTAATCATTTTTGGAATCCTGCTAAAGTTTTGGCCTCAATGATACGTTGTGGCAATTAGTTCCATGGGCTAATACATTTTCCCCCACAATACACTTCCTTTTATCAATGTATTTCTTTCAATTGCATTGGATATCCTCTTGTTCCTATATTATAAGGCAGGGTAAATAGGATTGCCTAACATTGCTATAGTCCAGATTCAGCAGGTTACTTAAATACAGGCCTAGCCTCAAGCATTGACTTCAGGGCTTAAAGTTAAATCAGTGCTCAATAAGAATATTGCTGAATCAGGGCCTATACCCTTCATTATTATCAATACCGCTCTCATCTCCACCATCTTCTCTCAAACTTAAACAGTTCTAATCTTTTCACTGCTTCCGAGTCTCTGGTAATAAAAATGATTAATCTATGAATTTCTGCTGTTTCTGCAACTTTTTTCTTTTAGAGATAGTCACCAGATCTGAAAACAGTATTTTCAGTGAAGGTATATTGTTGACTTGTATAATGGGGCTAGTACTATTTTCAGTGTTATTTCTTCTCATTCTTCATGCATCCTAACAGTTTGCTTGCTTGACTTCTGCTTAATGAGTAAAGGTTTTCATTGGGCAGTCCACAATGACACCTAGGTCTCTTTCCTCAGTGGTAACGCTACATTTAGAACCCTGCAATGTGCATGAGTAGTGGAAATGATTCCTTACAAAGTGTACGATCCTGCAATTGTCAACAGTACATTTCTGATGTCATTGACAGAAGAGAGTGGCCTAGTGTCCAGCACACTGGACTGGGACCTAAGGACCTGAGTTCTATTTCTGGCTCTGCCACTGGCCTGCTGGGTGACCTTGGCCAAGTCACTTCGCCTATCCATGCCTCAATTTCCCCATCTGTAAAATGAGGATAATGATACTGACCTCCTTTTGTAAAACACTGATTTCTACTGATGGAAAAACTAGGAATTATTTTTATCATGATACAAATTCAGCTCTGTTAGGTCCTTCTCATTCTCCTCACAGTCTTCTGCATTTCTGATTATCCAAAATAACTTTGTTTAATCTGCAGATTTGTCACTTGATTGTTCATGCATGTTTTCCAATCACTGAAATGTATCTTATACAACACCAGTTCTAGGAGGTAGAAAACTGGCTTAACCAGCCTGTTGAGGATTGTCCAGCATAGGGGAATTCCCATGGAATAGGGCCAAGAAAATTAGCTCTACGCCACCTCATTGCCATGCCCTAACATAAGATGACTGGCTGAGAGAAAAAGGGCATGGCTGGAATGCCTCTGTACTCAGGTAATCCATAGCTAGTCGAATGGTCTCTTGGTCTCCAAGGCTGCTCTACATTGTTCCTTGAGACCAGAAAAGCCACCATCAGTCTGAGGATCAGGGAGCCTTCACAGCTCCTATTCTACCCCCTAAGCAGGGCTAGGTGCAGAATAGGGCCCTGAGAATCTGGCCCCTAGTAAGTATGCTTGGAAAAGCCCACTGTTTACCTTGTGACATGTTGAAAACTGATTTATTCTTTATTTTCTGTCTTTTAGCCAACTTCTAATCAATTACTCCATAACTGCTTAGTTTTCTTAATAACTTCTTGTTAGGGGCTTTGTCACAGACTTTTAAGTCCAAGTATCTACCAGTTCCCCTTTATGTACATTTTTTTGACACACTCCAAAAATTCTAGTAGATTAGAGGCATAGTTCTTTTACATAAACTCTGCTTGTTTGTCCTTATCATATCTGGTTTTTTCTAATTATTTCACTCATTAATCTCAAGATATTCACCATATTTTGATCTTGTTTCAAATATTCTTATTGCTATAACCACACGAGTCAAACTGACAACTAGAAATAAAGATGAGTGGACAAGCAGAGAAATAAAATAGGGACTGGCCCAAATTTTTGCCCTAACTTCAAACCAACCTACTCCTGATGCTTTATAAGATCAATAAGGTTTGGATAAATATTACTTGAAGTTAGTCAAGAAAATTGTATATTTTAAATTATCATAATTGTATGCAATCAAAATAATGTAAATGTAAACTTAGCATTAGTTCTGCAACCAATCATTTCTATCTTGGTAAGTACGGTAACTTCCCACTTAACGTCCTCTCGCTTAACATTGTTTCGATGTTACGTCCCTGCTCCATAATAGAACATGCTCGTTTAAAGTTGTGCAATGCTCCGCTATAACATCTTTTGGCCACCTGCTTTGTCCATAGCTGGCATCCCCCCTACAAGCCCCGCTCCCCCAGCGCCACCCGCCTGCCAGTGGACCCCACGGATCAGCGCCTTCCCCATGGTCCTCTTTCCTCCTGCCCGCAGCAATCAGCTGTCTTGCAGTGTTCAAGAGGCTAGGGGCAGGAGCAAGGACGTGGCATACAGCCTCCCCCCTCCCTCCCCTGCCTCCTGCCTGCAGCAATCAGCTGGTTTGTGGCATTCAGGAGGCTGGGGAGGGAAGGGGGAGGCTGTGCGCCGTGTCCTCGCTCCTCCCCCCAGCCTCCTGACTGCTGCAAAGCAGCTGATTGCTGCAGGCAGGAGGTGGGGGGGAGCAGGAGGAAGGCGCTGATCCGCAGGGTCCGCTGGCAGGCAGGAAGTGCTGGGGGGCAAGGGCGTAGTGGAGCTGATGAGAGGGGCGGAGGGCTGCCAGCCTGTTTAATACCTGTATTAAATTGCTTGTTTAAAATGTATATAATGCCTTTTTGTCTGGCAAAAAAAATCTCCCAAGAACATAACCCCACCTATTTACAATAATTCTTATGGGGAAATTGGATTCACTTAACATCGTTTCGCTTAGTCACATTTTTCAGGAACATAACTACAACGTTAAGTGAGGAGTTACTGTAGAAAATATGGGATTTTCAACCACATTATACAGCAAGCGATATTGTCTATGTTGTGTTTTCCCCCCACACTATCAATTCACATCAGCAAATCTATATATACCCAAAGCAAGCATAATCAACAGGCTTTCACACTGACATAGTTAAATTGCTTATGTATCTTAGCACGCTGGCGGATTCATTTTTTGTTTTTCCTCACTTTAATTCTTGTTTAACGGCATTTCATTTTTCCTATAGACTGCCACCATTGTAATCCCCTCACATCCAACTATATGTAGGTGAAACCGCAATAGCAACATAAAAAGTTAGTACTTGTACTGTATGGAATCTCTTAGGGCCTGCTACTTATTTACAGTTAGACTTTTTTTTTTTTTTTTACTGCTCAGGCAGCATAAAAAAACCTTAGTGTAAATGAGAATCTGACCCTTACACTTTTTGCTGCTTGTGATCCAAGTCCAAAACTCAGTTCATTCTGACTCTAATACAGCACACTTGTTTTTGTGCGACAATGTCCCTTTCAGGCTATCAGCTTTTAATTTTCTCCCAGTGTTTACTGTTGTCCTAACAGTGAATTACTGCTTCTTTCAGTATTTAATAACTCTCAACTGCCATATATAGTACAGGATGTGATTGAATTCAATACATTTTATTTAAATTTTCTTTTCCTTATCAAAATGAGTCACTTCTCTCTTCCTCTGTACACTCAATGGAGTCCAATCCTGCTGACATTTACTACTGGCATAGAGCTTCCTCCCATGAGTTGTTCCTTTGACTTAAATGGGGCTAGTCACCACAGTAAGTGCTGCACCAGATATGTTCACTTTCAAAATGAAATATTTCAAGGTTTCATTTCAAAATTTGCCTAATTTCTTTTTTTTTTAAAACACCCCAGACTAAATTGTCTTGTTTCAGGTTGAACAAATAGCTTTGGCTCACCCAAAACAAACTTTGTTTTTGGTTTTGCACAGCTCTAGGAAAGTGAGGGTAGAGGAAGCCTCTTTACTGGAGCAGCACGAAGGAGCTGAGGAGATAAATGAGGAGCAGCCCTTTAAGGGGGGGGGGGGGGATTGTCCAAAGGAAGCCCTGCTTGTGTGGAGTAGCAGCTCCTAGGAAAGCAGAGGCACCTCAGTTTGGAGTAGGAGAAGCTATGGGGAGCAGGAGCAACTCCAGGGAAATGGGAAGAACAGATCAGCTCAAGACAAGTGCTAGGAGGTGGGGTCTGGTGCAATTGGCAAATGAGGACACTGATGCCACTCCCAAGTCCCATTATACCTGTATATATTGAAGACAGGTTCTCTTCTCTGAGAAGCGCCACATTCTTGGCCAGGCTTATGTGACTTTGTCTGCTCAAGGTAGCAAATAACTTTCAGCAAACTGAGCTGAGCCTCATCTCAAAGTGAAGATCTGAGCAGGTGTTTTCTGAACAGTCTCTGCATTCCTGTGGGGGCATCTCCCAAGCTGGGGCCCACTGCAATCACAAGTGGTACAGCCTGATGGAATCAGCCCTGAGTGCTATGGTC
The DNA here is from genome assembly GCA_033296515.1 of Macrochelys suwanniensis. NCBI lineage: Eukaryota > Metazoa > Chordata > Testudines > Chelydridae > Macrochelys > Macrochelys suwanniensis. Next base: position 50,298,723 of record CM065780.1, read on the forward strand.
TAATTGGATCAGATTGCAAGGACAGAGGATTTTTGAGACTTCCTCCTGCAGATGAAATGTAATGAGAAATACAAAATTAATTATTGATTATTATGTTATAGTGGTGTCCCCTTTGTGCATTCACATTGAACTAGTTGGTCACAGATTCCTAACATCTATCAAATACTTTCAGAAGCACCATGCATGCTGTGTTTTCTTTAGCCAGCCACACACTTTCCACAAAAAGATGAATGATTTGAATTGACTGATAGCTGGCATCCTTTGCACAGAGTATAATAGTACATAGTAGAAAGAGTTTGTTGGTTAACAAATTTGAAGATTTTCCCCCTCCAACCACAAAAAAGTCAATATATTTGTATTTGAGGTACATCTTTACATTTACTTGCATTACGTCTCATGTGAAATGCTAACAGTGATTTTAAAAAAAAGAGGGGGGGGGGGAATGTAGACAGCCTCATGGAATTCAAATTTCCTTTGCTTGAATCCTCCTATATTGCTCATACATATGGTACGGCATGATCCCTGCATATATTTCAGTGGGGATTTCTGCTTAAAAGCTAATGGTACAATATGCCCCCTGATCTTGATAATGGGTTTCAAAAGCCATTTTAACCAGATTATGTTCCATTCACAGAGGGAGGGTGGGACTATGCCATCCAAAATTATAATCAGGTTTTTTAAAATGGTTTCTTGGAATAGATTTTTTGTGTGTGTGCATATGGGCAATGGGCCAAAGCACAGTGAGTGCCAGAAGATTGTCTAATAGGAAAGAACCAGAAACAGAGGTATACACTGCTCAGATAAATACCCTCCTTAGTATAGTGAGGAGATGCCAGTATTTAGAACCTTCAGGCTCTAATATTTGTAAGGTTTTTCTTCCATGATGTGATAAGAAAAGAATAAGTAGATTCCTATATAGACAATAAGATCCTGTTCCCTCCATTAGCAAGTGTGAAAGGTTGAAGAAACCTCTGAGCTTCCCAAGGAGCTTTCACCAGCGGGCAGGTTACTTTTAGAGAGTGATCTGAATAGCCTAGTTAAATGGTCACCGCTAAATGCAAGGTAATACATCTGTGAACAAGGAATGCAGGCTACACTTACTGGTTCGGAGGTTGTCTTGGAAAGCAGTGACTCAGAGAAGGACTTTGGGAGTCATTGTACACAATGCCTGAGCATGAACTCAGTATAACGCTGTGGCAATAAGGACTAATGCAATCCTTACATGTATAAAAAGTGGGATGAAGTAGGGGAATGATCTTGCTCAGTACACAGCATTGGTAAACCACTACTGGAAAACTGTGTCCAGTTCTAGTACCCCCATTTCAGGAAGGATATGGAAACACTGGAGTTCAAAGGAAGGCCACAAAAGAGATCTAAAGGTTGGAAATCAAGCCTCACATTACAAAGCTTGAAGAGTTCAACCTATCAGCTTATCAAAGAGAAGGTTGAGAGGTGACTTGATCAATGTGTCTAGGCACTTACACATGAAACATAGCTGATAGTGGAGGCGCTTCATTCTTGTTGACAAAGGCGTAACAAATTCAAGGGCTGGAAGCTGAAGTTAAACAAATTCAGCCTTGAAATAATGTTTCCTAGCTCTGAGGATAATTAAACATTGGAATAGCTCACCCAAAGAGGTGATGGACTCACCATTGCTTGGAGTCTTCAAGACAAGAGTAGACATTTTTAAAAGATATGATTTAATCCAGTTCTTTAATACCATTGCCTAGCCAGTTATTCACCATTTCCTATTTGGGCTCCCCCCCGCCCTTGCAGTACTTTGAACTTGTCTTTATTAAATCTCATTGATTCCAGACCAATTCTCCAATTTATCAAGGTCATTTTAAATTCTAATCCCACAAAATATTTACAATTCCTCCCACCTTTGTCATTTGCAAATTTTATAAGTGTACTCTCAACTTCATTATCCAAGTTGTTAATGCAAATATTGAATAGTAACAGCCCCCATTGTACCCCATAACTACTCTTTGGGTACACTTTTCCAACTAGGTGTGCACCTACGTTATAATAATTTAATGTAGACCACATACAACACACATTGAATATGAATCAACAATACGATGCAGTTGCAAAAAAGGGGTTCTGGGATGTCAGAATAGGAGTGTCATTTGTAAGACCCAGGAGGTAATTGTCCCACTCTATTTAGCACCAATGAAGCCTCAGGTGGAGTATGATATCCAGTTTTTGGCACCATACTTTCAGAAAGATGTGAATACGTTGGAGAGAGTCCAGAGGAAAGTAACAAAAGGATAAGAGTTTTGGAAAACAGGAAAGACTGAAAGAATAGGGCATGTTTCTTCTAGAGAAGATGTTGGGGATGGACACCTGCTAACAGTCTTCAAATACATCAAGGGCAATTGTGAAGAGGCTAGTTATCAACTGTTCTCCACGCCCACTGAAGGTAAGATGAGGTAATGGGCTGGATGTCCAGGAAAAGAGAGTTAGGTTAGATATTAGGTAACACTTTCTAAGGATAAGGCTAGATAAGCACAGGAAAAAGGTTATCTCGGGAGGTGGTGGAATCCCTCTCACTGGAGGTTTTTTAAGAACAGGTTAGAAGACAAAGCCCTCAGGGATGGTCAAGGTTTACTTGGCCCTGACTCAGCCAAGGGGGCTGGACTTGATAACCATTCCAAGCCCCTTCCAGTCCTACTTTTTTTTTTTTTTTTTACACTATTTTATTCTACAAACCCAGCGTGGGTGGGTTCCCTTGAACTCTTTTGGACCAGAAAAGAAAGTGGAAGGACTATTTTGCAGCTCCCTAATGAAACTGGCCTGGGGGAAAGGCCAGAGCGGGAGGTGTGGAATTGCGGGAAGTGTTTCACAGGGACGGATTAGAGGCTGCAGCCAGGAAAGGGAGAAGATGACAGCTGACGCAAAGCTTCAGAGCGCCGAGCTGGTGCGTCCTGGCTGGGGAAGCCGGTGGCCTCCCTCAACATGTCAAGGCTGTTAAGCAAATGAAGGGGGGAGCAGCTGCGGTCCTGCCCAATGAGGAAGTGTGTGAGCTGACACCAGGCTGGGAGGAAGTAGCCGGGGCTGCCACAGAAAATGAGGAAGCGAAGGTTTCGCTCACCCTGAACGCAGGTCTGGGAGGCAGCGCGCTGGAGCCGAGCCGGGACCCCCGCAGCAGGGCACAGCGGCTGCTGCCTCCACCCCTCCGCTTCCCTTTGGGCTGCTCCTGGGCTGGGGGCGTCCCCCAGGGGGACCCGCCCCGCTGAGGTGTGGACGCTCCGGCAGCCTCGCCAGGGGGCTCAGCCGCAGCTTGCCCGCGGCCACCAGCCGCCTCGCTCAGCCGGGGAAGGGCGCCGCTTCCCTCCCCCCGGCCAGGATCCCGGCGGCTTGCCAGCCCGCAGCGCTCCCCCTTCACCGTGCCTAGGTAAGAGCCGCTGCCTGCTCCGGCAGGTGAGGGGGCCCTGGGCGGGATGCGCTGTCGGGCGCGCTCGGGAGTCCGATTGGCTCCGAAAGCAAAGACCCGGGTGGTCCCTTTTGTGGCCCTGCATCTGGTCCGCACTAGCTGATCAGGAGTGGGGGAGCTTCGCGGCTAGACTGGGCTGCAGTTCTCAGTAACGCGTTAGGAAAGGGACACGCACGGGATGAGCATGGATCGATTTCTTCCGCATTCGCCTTCAAGGTGCTTTATAACCAACTGCCCAACCCAGCTCCTTACACGCTTTAAATACAGCTTGGGGGGATGTTTTGTCCTGTTCCAAGCACGTCGGGTTGCATCAAGTAACAAAACATTTAGTAGAGAGGGGCCCCAAGTTGCAAAATTCACATTCCCCGCGCGTCAAGTGTTGAGGTGTTCAACTCTGCGGTTTTTGTTTGGGCCCATCCCTAAGATAACATTTAAATTTCCTTCACACCTAAAAGCCAAAAGTTTCCCCAACTAGTTTCTTTGTTTCATCCTATGCTTACTTTTCATGTATAATTTGAAAAACAGTTGAGTATATGATATAGGGGAAAATACACACCATACCATGGCAAATCAAAAATACAAATTAGTCAAAATTATTACTGATACTTTTTAAAAATACTTAATAAATTAATAAGGAAAAATATAACTTAAAACGCAATATAAGGAGGCATATTCTACTAAACTGCTTACTATGAAAACAAATAAAATGTACCAGTTTGAAAGCAAACAAAAAACTCTGTAAATTACAACTGTCTTTAAAATCAACACAAACCAGTATTTAAGTAAATGAGCATATTTAGATACATGAATGTGAAACTGATTTGTTCTGTAACATAACAAACAATGCTCACAGTTTGCATGGGATGAAGTTATTACAGGGATACCAAATACAATATACTAATTCAGGGTTTTGAAGCCTGACAAACTTTTTTTTTGTCAAATGTCTTTGATGATTTTTTCCAAGAAAAAAATGGCAGAATATTATTAGACGTAGTGAAATGAGTTGGATGCTGTCACCACTATTTATTTCAGTTTTACACCAGTGAAACTCCATTGACTTTAAGAGAGTCACAGGTACATAAAACTGGAGGAGTATAGGGAGTGGTATGTCAGGCCAATTTTGGGGCCAATCCAGCATTCCTTTCTTACATCATATCTAAATGCCACTGCAAAGGCACAAATACCTCTGACTTCAGTGGAGCAGGATCAAGCCCAAAATCACATTCCCTAATTTGGCTTAATTATAAGGTAGTTTTGGAAAGCATCTCCCTCGTACGACAATTTTTTCCCCCATAATTCAACAAGCCATTTACATTTTCACTCATAATTTTCGTTAATATCTTTTATTTTGGGCTTTGTCTTGCAAGCCCTCCATGTACAAAGTATTTTCATTTCCTGGACCTTTGGACCCAAATGTGCAGTCTGATGCACATTCATTGACCCTGCACAGATCTGATAAGAAGATCAGGGCCATAAACTGTTACAGCCTGAGAGCACTTGGAGTGGGTACTTTTACAGGAACTATGACGCTTTCCTTTCTCAGCCATTTGTTAAGCTTAAGACTGATAAATGCAGAAATAAGGAAGCTTGAGACATGAGTGTGTTTTTATTTTCTGACAGGTTTTTTTTTTTTTTGTGGAGAGGAAGGTTATGAGGAAGGCCTCATCTTGAATAGATAAAACAACTTGAAATAAATGTTTTAAAACCAATTTAGGAAGATCAGAATGACTAAACTAATGACTAATATTTGCTCTTATTTTCATGTTCAGTTGAAGGAATCATTAAAATCCATAACTGTATTTTATAAAGCTTTCAGGTTTTGTTTCTACTAAAAATATTAAAGCTCAGTAAAATCAAAGATGTAAATTTTACTCGGTTGCATTTCTACTTTCAAGTCGTCATGGTTGTACTGATGTAACGGAGCAGAATTTGATCTAAAGTAGGGGAGAGGGGGAGTTATTTTTGGAAGAGGTTAATAGGCGTCTTTTAAAAAGTACTAGGAGCCCCCCCCCCCAAAAATCTTAAGAGTGGTACTAACGTTATGTTTTCAATGTTTCTAACTTTCAGAACTACACTATGATTCCTTTTTTCTCTTTGTATTTGCTATGTAAGTGCCTTCTCTTGTTCCCACTAAAGTCAATGGTAAAACTGCTGTTGAAGTCAGAGAATGCAAGTTTTAGATTTTTTTTTTAAGGCAAATTACATTTTTCTTTTCCCTTCCAAATGCTGATATGATATACTGCATTGAGATAAAACTTGGCAATGGTATTCATGTTGTATGAGTCTGATGCTGTTTGAGAATGTTATTTATGTTAATTTTGATTTTGTAAGTGTGCCTAATTAGTTGATCTACAGACTGATTCAAAACCGACTAAAGTTATTAGAAAGACTCCCACTGATGTCACCGGGCTTTGGATCAGGCCCTAGAGGCAGAGGAACATAGGGAGTGACTAAGCCAAATACCTCCTCCATTTGCACTTGTTTAAATTCAGAGTAACCCCAGTGAAGTAAAGGAAATGAATCTAGCTACCGCCGTAACCGAGAGAGCAAAATTTGGCCCTTAGAAAATATGTGAATGTTAATGGAATATTATAGATCCATTTATCTCATTTGACTGACGTAACTCCACTGATAGCAGTGAAATGTTCCATATTTACAAACAGGTGTAACTGAGCAAAGAACTGAGCCCTGCATAATTAGTTAGCCAAGGATTTCAATGAGGCTACTCAAGTACTTTGTGAATTGGGGCCAAAGTGCTTAAAACCTCTCCGGATCAGGCCCTAGAAACTTATCTCATCAGGTCTAGCTCAAATGATCATTTATTCAGTTTTGGCCTGATCCTGTAATATCTTATCAGTGTGAATTGTTGATCCCATGTAAGTCAATGGATCTAGTCGCGTGAATAAAGACTTCTCTCACATGGACAAGGGTTTGCAGAGTCAGGTCCTTTAGTTGTAAACTGAAAAATATTGTTTTATTATAAGAAAAGAATTTTCACACTACAAATCCTATTTTAATTTGAAATAACAAGAACATTTTAAAAAAATGTTTCATCTTACAGTTATTGAAAATCCTCTCTTCTCTTTTGGTATATGAGTAGTCCCACTGATTACTCCCATAAGTAAAGACAAATCATGTGATTAAGTTTTGCAGGACCAGACTTTCCACACTATCTGCATAGTGGAACACCTGAAGAATACACTGAGCAATTATTGCTGGTTTTGTTAGTATTATAACTTTGAAAATGCAAAAATATTTTGTTGCAAAGTTATAGTTAAAATTACAGAAATAAAATGCTGAAGTTCAGCTTCCAACGACAATGTTAACTTGCTCATATGGTATACGTTTTTATGATTTACATCTTACAACACAAAAAACGACAGCTAAAGATATGCATTTAACCAGAAAAAAACAAAGACAAAATACTATGTGTGCTTTATAACTGAATTAATGTTGCACTTGGACTCCTCATTTTTGCATTCCCAGACTTTTTATAATTTTAAGTGAGCAATTGCAACACTTCATTACCGTGATGTTTTAACCTTAGTGGAAACTAAAGTTCCCCTCCTTGGGGGTGAATCCACTAAGAGTATACAAGGTATTGTTACAGGGAGGTGCAAACTGTGTTTCTGTAGAGCAGAGTGATCAATCCAGATCTCACTGTAGTATAAGATTATGGAGAAATATACATACATTAGATACAAAATATCACCTGCTGCAGTGGAATGAAGTTTTTAGCCTCTCTGGAATGTGAACAATAATCAGAAAAGTTAAAAATAGGTTATAACTTCCTGTCCATGTAGTCAAATTGACTAGGTGAGCACTGCAAAAAAGCATAGAGAAGAAAAAGCGTTTTAACTTTATGGTTTGCTTTTTGGTATAACTCCACATGATTTCATTTGGCTTGCACTTTTGCCGCTGTATGTTTTTATCCTTTTGTAAAGCAGTGAGATATATGTAGCACTGCAATATGAAAATTCAGCCAGTTGTAGTGAAGCAGCTCTTAGGTTGGTAATACAGCTTACCCTGTCACGAACCCCCAGTGTGGGTGGAGATAGGTTGGGGAAGCAGGTGCAATAATGGCAGGAAGTGTAAGAATAAAAAGTGTACCAGGGAAATAAGTATGATAGAATTATACAAATACTTAAGGATGATAAAGCACTGAAGCATTTCCTAAACCTTTTTAAAAACTGCATTAAAATCCTTACCTCATAGTACAGAATCATCACAATTAGCAGTGCTTTCTTTCCCCCACATATACACATTCTTTTTTAATCCCCTTGGTTACGTGTTGTTTTAAGTTGTTGGGGTAAGTGAGATAAGACTACGATCAAGATCCATATTCTGACTTGATCTACACGGTTGTATGGAAGTCAGTGGAGTTCCTCTCCATTTAAAATTATGTAACTGAGAGCAGAATCAGACTTTAAGGTAGTTAATTTAAAATTTACACCACTGAGTAAAGCGATCAGATTCTGCTCTCAGTTACACAAATTTAAATCAAGAGGGACTCCATTGACTTTGATAAAATTACTGTCAATTTAAAATGTTATCACAGAGGGAAACTGACTCTCTAGAGTTACTTTTAGTTTAAATTAGGGAATTGAGAGTAGAATTTGGCCCAAAGCACAGATAGTTTTTCAAAGTTGTGCTATGTTCTGATACAGCAACATTTAAATTAAAAATCCAGTGTGGGAGTTTTATGTGTAAAGATCAGGAAAATGCTCAGTAGTTTGATTTGCACTCAACCAGCACAGGTACACACTCTTCGAGCTCTTGTGCATTTCAGTACTCCCACTTTTGAAAATGTGGCCCTCTATCATTGATGTGTGAACTGAGACAGTTTATTTCACTCAGTCAAAAGGATGATTTTGACATGGTGGGAAGAACTTTTCAATATAAAATCTCCTCCAACTTCTAAGCCTTGTTGCATATGATACATTTCAAAGAAGATGATAGTCAATTAATGCAATATATGCCTGAGTTAAAAGGGAAAATTTTAATGTACATCAAAACAAACACGTGAATTCAATAGGATGCCTTTTGCTAGGAGGTCTGTAAAATAGATAGTAGCATGTGGCAATTATTTTTGTAAATCAGATAACTGGGTTAGCTGTCTTAGATCAAGGGAATGTCCAATACATTTACAGGAAATATGACCAATTTTTGTTTAAAATAGAGTCCGTGGTCTAAGATTGTCAGGGTGCCAGGAAGCCATGTATGGGAAAAAGTGATTGATAAAGAGGGAACTCTTTTGGAGTGACAGGTAAATCTTTTATTCTCAGTTCTGATGGGGGCTTTGTGTGTCACGCAATGCCTGGGTAAACTGGACTTGATGAGTGGACAGAGAATACTAAGGATCTGATGGACATAAAACCCTGCACAGAAGTGATACAGAAAAATGTGCCAAAAGAAGAGGGCACAATTTCCACCATAATATCCAGTGGTTATTTTTATGTGTAGTAGCAACAGTAGGCATGGCTACTGTTTAGTAGAGGCATCCCATGCCCAAACAAAGGCAAAGGGCCATAACATCAGTACTCTAGAAGCAAATTCCTATATTGGCTTTTTTCTGGCAAGTGTCAAGCTGCACTGACAGTGAAGTCAGCAAGTAACCAGACCTGGTGTTCCAGCAACTCTCAATGTCATAAAGGGCAGGCAACCAAAAGAACCATCATAAGCCCAGGAGAAAAAAAAAAGCAAGTGACCAGCCAATCAGTGGTAAAGATGTTCTGAGAGGGATGGATTAGAGGATGAGGGAACAAGAGCAGCTTGGAAAACAAGAGCAGCTGGTACCATAGATATTAGAGAGTATTTTAGAAGCTATAGGAGACAGCATAAAAGAACGCTTTTGGCTACCAAATATTTTCCCAGCCTGGCAGCTTCTTATAGCAGCAGCAATGCAAAAACTAGAGACATTTTGCCCATTGGCCCAGAACACTCTGGGGCCAGGTGCATCCTCTTTCCGCTGAGAATGAGAAAGGGGCCTTTATCAAGATAAATTTTCCTCCCATTGTGAAACTATTTTGGATTGCCTCATAAAGTACAGCAAATAAATTTCAGCAGTTTTAGCTGAGCTGTTTGTTCTGTGGTTACAGAATAGTGTCCAGAGGACACAAAGCTAGATTTTCTCTGAATTGTTTAGACTAGTGACACACTGAGTACTAGGAGTGGTTAGAAGCCTTTCATTCTACAACATGCCCTTCACATATGTGTCCTGGTTGGTGGAAGGCCAGCAGGAAGAACTGGCTCTACTGTTGGAGGAAAGTGTAAATGCCTCTTTTAGGGAGGCAGGTTGATAGCTTCTCTTATGGAAGCCGTTATGTGGACTTTGCTTAAGAAACCAACCCTTGAGGTTCAAAATCTGACTGTTAGGCAGCATAACATCCTCTATTAGCAACATTTCCCCCCCCCCCCCCGCCCCCCCCCCTTGGCTCTTTCTTGGTGGAACCCTTTCCTTTCGGACTGAACTTGTCTGCCAGCATGACTGTATGCATGGACACAGGGGAAATGTAAATCACACCCTTTCAACACCAGGGTTAATCTCTCCTGTTTCCTGTTGATAGTTTAATTTTTCTAAGATTAAGGTAACTCAGTATACTTCAGCAAAGTTTACCAGTAATATTGCTGGAGAAGCTTTTCAGTGTACTGTAATCCTTTCTGTCCTAGGAGATGAGAAGGCAGATTAACTTGTTTATGCAAGTCCCATCTTAGTTTTGCACTTACTTTTAAATAAGATACTGCAAATTGTGTTTATCAGTATAGACCTTGTGTCCGGTTACATCTGTCTGAATGAGAAAAGGGCCTGATTCTGCCACTTGTATTTGCATTGAGTTGCATCTTAGTCGAATATGACTATTCACAGAGCAAGGTAATTCTCAGTGTAATTTTGCCCTCGGCCTACATTTAAATAAGCCTGTGCATGCATGTCACCCACTGTGATGCCCTTGCACAATTCTTTTTCAAGTAAGCGAATGTTCAGCTTTTGCTGGAGCACCTCTCATTTTGAGAGCGGGCTTGTATTTTCTCCCATCTCCTGTTTTGTTTCTGGTGAGATCCTCCTTTACTAGGCAGCCTCAGCTTCCAGAGTTGATACGCTTGAGTTCAGAGAGGTAGCTAGTCTCCTGGAGTCCATGCTAGGATGTCATAAATAGGGATGAGTCAAACCCAGCATTTGAAGGGATGGTGTGCATACATATCCAAATGTAGGGCCTGAGCCTGCAAGATGCTGAGTCGATTCTGAATGAGGCCAAACAGCCACACCACCAGTTGCAATCTGTGGGAGTTAAGGATGCACAGCACTATAAGGAGGTGCTCAGCATTGTGGCTATTTCTTTTGTTTGGCAATCAGGCTGAAAATCTCCAAAGTTAGCCTTTCTGGAAATTGAGTGTTCCTCTCCTACAGCATTCCAGTACTTCAGATTCTTCTCCTTCATGAACCCAGGAAGCACAGGGGTACATCAAACAATTTTCTTTAAAGTTAACCTTAATAAAAGATTTGGGTGAAAGTCTGCTTTGTATTTTATCCTTACTGGTTTGTCATAATGGTCACAGGATTACAATCCTGATCTCCTCTAAAAGGAGAATAAGCTCCATCTGGAAATGTGCATCACTGACATATTTTCTGCCACTGCCTTACTGATCCGGAAAATATCCAGGGCATTGGATAGACAGTTATGGTTATTTTTAGTGTTTCTCCTTGCAAATGTACTGAGAAAGTTCTTGTTTAATTCCTAAACTGCTTTTCCCAATTCTGCAAGTTCATTTCACAGTTCACCCTGCTCTCCTGTAGTGGCTTATTTTGGTTTCTATGTTTAGCATCCCAACTATGTTGTTTTATTCAGGGCTTTGGAGCGGAGCCCGGAGCTGGAGCACAGAGCAGTAGGTTTATGCCCGGAGCCAGAGCGGAGCAATTCAAAAATTTGATTGCTCCAAATCCCTGGTTTTATTTTCACTTTTTATGTATTAGCATTTCTCTTTAAGCATTGTATCCTTTTCAGTTGCTGCTTTTTTTTTCTGTGCTACTGTACTTTACACTTTTGATAAATTGTGCCTAAACATAAGGCATAGAAAACAGCAGAGGACAAACTTCACTTTATACCGGAGTATGACCCGAAATCAAGTGGGTTCAAACATGGCAAACTAGGCATCATTAAGCATACTAGAAGGGGTACAAAGAGGCCATACAGCAGCCAGAGCATCCAGGATAAAATCTAGTCAGCCAGATTTCTTCCTGAGGATTCTCAGGGAGCACACACCAGTGGGGCAGCGACCCCATCCTTGAGAATGATGCAGCATACTTCTTTCTCTACATGTAGATGGCTCTGCTGGACAGTGCAATGATGGAGCTGTGGTCCTACCTCTTTTCAAGTGGGCACAGGGGCATGAGAATGGAGAAGGGACTATGTTTCCCCATGGAATTCTGATTAGCCCCTTAGTAAGAGGCAGAAAAGCTCCTTGCGTTGTCTCCTCCTATTATGTGCAACTTCATCTGAGCTATATCTGCTCCACTGGAAAACATAATCCCAACTATACATATAAAATGATGGGGTCTAAATGAGCTGTTACCACTAAAGAAAGAGATCTTGGAGTCACTGTGAATACTTCTCTGAAAACATCCACTCAATGTTTAGGGGCAGGAAAAAAGAAACAGAATGTTGTGAATCGTTAAGAAATGGATAGATAATAAGACAGAAAATATCATATTGCCCCTATATAAATTCATGGTACACCCACATCTTGAATACTGCGTGCAGATGTGGTCATCCCATCTCAAAAAAAGATCTATTAGAATTGGAAAAGGTTCAGAAAAGGGCAACAAAAAATATATACACATCAGTATCCTAACTGATTTTTTTTTAAAGGCTTACAGGAACATTTACAGCTTCGAAACAACCACAAGAAATCCAGGCAATTCAAAGTTAAGGGTAAATGTAACCAAACTCAACTACTTTAAAGGATGAAAATGCACAGGAAGGGTACCCCTCAAACACGATGATTTTTATCTCAAAAGTATGGAAGCAGAGTAAGTGTCGAGGCAGTGGTCAAAATGGAACTTGCTATAAGGGTTATCAATAGACTTTCAGAATGTAACAATCAGCGGTGCAAGGGACAGCATGCTGTGCAATTAGGAAGGTTTTCGGTACCCAAGAAAGGAGTATCTTAGAGTTTGAAGTACAATCAACGGCAGAGACAAATAAAGAGTATTTAGACATTTGCAATAGAAGTTAGGTGATGCTGGAGTCAGAAACAACAGCATAGTACTTAAAGTGATCAAAGAGGATGGAAGTGGTCAGGAGCTACTTTGGGTCAAGAGTAAGATCTCTATCTACCTCCTAATGAACGTTGCTTTATTGTCACTGAGAGCAGGGAAACCAGGCATTGAGCGGGTGGGGCAGGTGGGGGAGGGGTGAAGGTGACTGCAGGCTTTGAGGTGGGTGGAGAAGCACTGGGTGAAGTCTGCAAATATACTGTCTTAGGCTTTCATACATAATGTTGTCAGCTCTCCAAGGAAACCCCGGTATGCTACATGAAATGTATTGCGGATCCCATGGAAGTCACTCTTTCCCCTGAATCAGTATTGAACTATGTTCCAGCATGATGTTAACGGGCATTGTGAGGAAGTACCATCTGTTGGATGAGATATAAAATCAATCTCTTGACCACTTCTGATCATTAAGAATCCCAGGGATTTTGTGTAATACATAGAAAAATTAGTCATTCCAGTTTGCATGGTTGAGTTTCAATTACTCTCCTCAACTGCATATTATTAAACAGTACTATGTTCCTCGACTTCTGGATTTTTCTTTTTTCCTTTCCTTGGTCTTATTGTGAATAAAAACTCACTTTTATAGTAGACAGTGAAAACAAAGGTAATCCTGAACCAAATTAACAATATAATCTAAATGCCTAGGCACAGGAAAGTTACTAGCAATCATAATATGTCGTGTCAAAAATATGAAGATGAGAATTGACTTACTGATATTTTAAAGCCATCATACTTGTTAAAAATACTGTAAAAATGTAAGTTTCTGCTTTCAAAGTGGAAGAAAATAAGTATGGATTTATAGCACCTCTGTAATTGCCCCAATTTACAACAGCATCAAAGGTAGTATTAAAGAATTCTATGGACTATATATTAACCACAATCCACACACAACTCACAGATATTTCTAGACATTAGATATCTATATTTGGACGTTGTTATCCTTGTGTGTTATAAATGTTATATTGCGGGTGCTCCCTTGCATGCTAATCTTACTACACTTTTTCTGTCCATGGATCAAGGGCAGTCTATGGACTAATGCTGTTCAAATTTCTCTTCAATATGTAATCAGATAATTGTGAAAGTTAAAGGTGTAAAAGATCTATAGAATGATGTTTTTGCTAAGATAGGCTTGTCCCTGTCAGCATATATTCATTTTGTCCAGTCTAGTTTTAAATGTTCCAAGCTATAAGGGTTCCCGCTACGTCCTTGGAAGACCAATGCAGCATGCTACAGCTTGTTGGTAGAAAGTTGTTTGGTTTTTTTAAATGATATTCAGCCTATATCTTCCTTTTTCTTAATTTCATCCTATTACTCCCAGCTGTATCTTTGTGCATTACACTAAATTCCTCTACACCCTTGTTTTTCATACTATTCAAATATTTACAGATTTTATCAAGCAAAACCCCACTTTATTGCCAGTTAGCCATGTTTTTAATATTCCTCACAAATCAGTTCCTTTACTCCTGAGATTGCAGGAGTTGACTAACTTGCTGTCCCCAGGTTTCTTTCAGCATTATTGTTTCTTCTCCTTATTGATTTTCATATTATTTGTATTCTGGTAGCATCTATAGGTGCCAGACCTGTTGTGCTGGATACTATATAAACATATCACAGAAAGATGGTCCCTAAGTAGAAGAGGCAATAGGTGGACATAATGGATGTCATAATGGGGAGGGAACACAGACATAGCTCCTCTGTAACTTCTTCCAAATTAGTATTATCTATGACTGTAATTAACGTGCCACTGAACTCTAGTATAATTTATGTTTTGTATTTCTGCATTTTGGGTGTGTATATTATCTCAGTCTGTGTGGAAAGACCTACTTCCCGGATGTTATGCTGTTCACCATATGGCAGGGGTACACAACACTGACTGCCTTATATTGGCAACTTTGCCAGCCACTGTGGTGGCACCTAATTTGCTTATATATTTACATTTTTTAAAAATTAAACCAACCATAATATTTGCTTATACTTCTATCTTCTTTGATAGATTATTGTCACAGTTACAGGGCAGGATGTACCTTAGACCCCTTTGCTGTCCCTCATATGCTCAGACCTCTGGTCAGGGCCGGCTTTAGGCCAATTCGCCCGATTCCCTTGAATCGGGCCCCACGCCTAAGAGGGCCCTGCAACGTCCGTGTTGGAGCCCCACAAAGTCCGTCGCTTCGGCGGCGTTTCGGCAGTGTTCAGCAGCGTTTCGGCGGAGGGGCCCCATCGACTGGTGGCAAGGGGCCCAGCACTTCATAAAGCCGGCCCTGCCTCTGGTAACAGGCTTTGTTTCCTGATTCAATCACTGTTAGCCCTGGTCTACGGTGGGGGGTGGGATCGACCTAAGATACGCAGCTTCAGCTACGAGAATAGGGTAGAATACCGATCCGGTGGGTAGTGTAGATGTACCCTGCCACTGGATCTTAGGGCTTCAGTCCCGTTTCCCAACTGTGTTAACCTGACAGACCTAACTGTATTTGGCAGCTGCAAGAATTTTATTTATTTATTTATTTTTTAACAGGGTTTTTATAGTTCAGTTTCCTTTGAATCTTAGGCCCCAGCCTGGAAATATAAGCCTGCTAATCTTAAGGGAGCCAGGCCCGGGGGTAGATAGTCACTTTCCAATTAATAGCCCACTCATTTTTTTCTTAAGGACCTTTGAATCATTTTTCCTGCTTCACCCCGCCCACCGCCGCCGCCGCCCCCCCAATCTTATTTATAATCATTGTTTTGTTTCCCAACAGGCTTATACTGACTACTGAATTGAACCAGTTTAGTCACACATTCCAATCGCCAATGCAGAGCCAAATGGGGTTATCTTAATAGCTAGGTGACACATTTATAAAATTGTTACAGACTAACTCTGTTCTCCACAATAATTGATACTGCTTGTTGTCTGAGTGACCATAAGTAAAACATCACACTTGATAGCTTGGTCCTCACTATGCTGTTTCATGGGTAGGGCAGTTTAGGGTTCATGGATTGCAACTAGCTCTAAAATGAGTAGACCATTGAAATAAATGGGACTACTTGTGGATTAAAGTACTACTCCATGTGAGTAATCGTGCCAGAATCTGTCCCTAAGTAAATGGACTTTGCACAGTATAGTTTCCTCGGGACTGGGGGAAGACAGATCTTTCCTGGCTCTCCTCCACATTTGCCTGTGCACCTCTGCATGGAGTTCTGG
Source organism: Macrochelys suwanniensis (assembly GCA_033296515.1). Classification (NCBI taxonomy): domain Eukaryota; kingdom Metazoa; phylum Chordata; order Testudines; family Chelydridae; genus Macrochelys; species Macrochelys suwanniensis. Next base: position 50,314,605 of record CM065780.1, read on the forward strand.
TGTGGTGTATCTGCATTGTTATGCATCCCCTGGCCATTCCCTCACACCTCTCCTAGCCTGTCCTGGCGTTGCCCATTACCCCCCACTCCACATTAGTCTGGATGGAATCTTGAAATCATTGCTTGGCACCCCTTTAAGGGAAACACACTGGGCTCCTACAGTGGTTTAGGAGGAGGGGTGAGATTTGTGCCATAATCAGCTTCTCTTAGTTGCTGTTGGATTGTTGATCCTACCACTGTATTTGAATCCCAGAAAGAAAAGCAAATCCGTTATGTAGGAAACCACTATACAAGGAACAACTCCAGAGAGAGAAGTTGTCTAGAGCATTGCATGTGTGTTTTTGTACCAGTGCATATCTGTGTGCCATTATATCAAACGTTAAACATTGTCACTTGATGTGAATATTCCTAACAACTCTTGAAGAAGAATTCAGGCAAACCGAAGAAACTCTTACTGAACTCTATCAAAGTTACTATATCACCTTGCAAACTCATGTCTAATTTGTGATTCTATGCTATGGTTATGAGTAAATGGATTATAAATATTAAAGAGGCCTATAAAGATTCTTGCTGTTGTTATTTCTGTTATGACTGAGAAATCTTCAGCTTTTGTTTAATGGAGCTTCCTATTTTTGTGTGCTTTAACAATCTGTATTTCATCTTCTAAAAAATTAAGAATTAATGCTATGTCCCTGAGGCCAGTCCTAGTATTCTGTCTTCAGCCATTCACAGTGCAGCTGTGCAGAGTTTGTAGCTGTCTCTTGGTTAAACTGTGGCTTTTGAGTGTCCACTAGCTGCAGTGAGAAATGGAAAGGTCTGTGAAATCGTTACATCTATGGACAGATAAACATCTAAAGGCAGAAAAACAATGCACTGGTGACATTATGAGAGTAACTAACCAAATCTCAAGAGGGTATTTCACAGAAACTGTTATAAGAAACTTCCTGTTTCAGCTATTATCTACATTAAACGTATGCATTTACTCATATAGAAAGTCTATCCAGAATGTAATTTTCATGGCTTTCCAAGTTATCCAGGTTATAGAAGGTTAAGGATACTGGATCCACACTGGACCAACTTATTCAAGGGAAATATTAGCTTGCTGGAGAGAAGTGGCTGTAGAGCTGCCGGGGAGGAGAAGAGAGCTCATGTGAATGAGCTCCTTGTCTCTTGTACTTTTCACCTCCTAACCTGTGAGTGGCCTGTCTTCCTCATTCTGTGACCATGAAATCCTTGGGAGTTTCCACAGATCTGAGTCATAATTGAATGGGGAGACAGATCATCACATCTTGGCTTAAAGGATGAGACATAATTTTTACCTGGGAAGAGGATTCTCCCTGCCCCAGTCTCCTTTGTATAGTATTAATATTCCTCATTCTTTCCTGGCTGTACTTCTGAATGGAGCTGTCACTGAGGAGATCTAGAGCCAGACCCACATCTGATGTAAATTCACATAGCTCTATTAAAGTCAGTGGAGCTATATGAATATTCAGTAGCTGAGAATCTGGCCTGTAAACCTGCAATCAGTTCATAATTCTTCCCTGCCTCACTGGTGCTCCCTCACATTACTGGAGGAGATACACAGGGCTAAACTTTAACTCAAAGCCACATTCCTCCCTGGATGGCACGTGAGGGACTCCTCAAGAGGAATTCTGGTAGACAATCCCATAATTCACCCTTGCCCCAGCTCTGACACCCCAAGGGAGGGTTTAGCATGTGCTCATTTTCATGCCCAGTATCTGTGCTAACTAGTACTGAGGGAGGTGGCAGGGGCACTGCCTCTTGGGGAGTCCTGTGCCACAGATGAGGTTGGCTCTGCACAGTGCCTACTCTCTCTAGCCATGCAATGACTGGCTCTTGCACAGCTGCACAAAGCTGGGGGGAAGGCTTCTTGCGCCCTCTTTTCTCCTTGCACACCTGCACTGGGCCAGTCACAGTCTGATCCTAAGTATTCACTGAGAGGTTGCAAGAGAAAAGACAAACCAAAGAACATTCAGTGCATCCTTCAACACCTTTCCCCTGAGCTCAGTTAGCTCAGTTGCCATATGATATTTGAGTCAGCTGGAATTCATGACTCTGTGCTGGGAATGGGGCTGCCACAGGCCCGTTTATAATACTTAACGTGCATGATAAAAATGCTATATAAGGGCTAGGTAATATTATTCCAAGGTCAGTGCCAAGGTGGAAGTACCCCTTTAGAAGTAGCTTATAGCTGCATAGCCCAAGAGCTTCTGTTCTCCAGTAGATGTGAAGCCTGGTTGATGACTCTTGTGAGTTGCTGGAAGGAGAAGAATGTTTCCTTTCTCGCGTCCTTTGAAGGATGCTTCTTGATGGAATGATATAGGTTTAAATATAACTTAAAATATTCCCTCCACCCCTGCAAAAAAACCCAACAAGCTAGCAAAGTCTTATGTTTTGTTTGTAGGTATAGCAGTAAGGATGAGTCCTGGTTCTGAACTTAGTTTCCTTTTGGTGCATACTTTTCCCCCCATCATTTGAATTCCAACTCAGTCTTTTGCTTTATCTTGGGCTTTAACCACACTGGTGAAAGTGACCTGGAGAATCTCCCATTCTTCAATTTTTATGTTTAAAATGCACCTATTACTAAATTGTATTAAACACATGTACTTCATTTTCTAAAAAGAAACCAATTCAGTGACTAATTTAGAGTAGGAACTATACTGTGATTGTACAGCCAATCACTTCCTTTGCCAACAACAGTTATCTTCACAGCATATAGCATCTTCACTGAAAGGAGGTCTCTCTTTTACAAGATACCAAAATCAGACAGGTAAGCTCTGACTAAATCCTTGGAAAACTACCAGAGATGAATTTTCATAGAGATGGGGTTTCATAAATTCAGAATACTGACTCCTATCTTATAGCTAAAAGTCCTAGAAATTAAGAAATGTCAGTAACTGAAATACTGCAGCACTAATAGATTTGTTTATTAATCCTGTGTGGTTTCTGAAATTTCTGATGGATGCCAAGAAAATACTGCCTTTATTTTTATTTAATTTTAGAACACCTTTATTGATTTTAAAACAGTAACATGGTAATGGCAAATGCAAAATAAATAAAACAAGCTGCAGTTACTTTCATCAAATTCTGCACACCATTCTGTATCTATGACAATTATATGAGAGAATAAATAGCAGATATTTGCTGTGTTCTGGATGTGTTTTAGTAGCCAGGCGATACTGGACATGTTTAGCTTTTCCTGAAACACTGTGAAAGTTATCACTTAAATGTGCCTGTGTGAAATCCACTGCTTTGGGATTACATGTTTTTAGTTTTTGCTGAACCTAAACTGGCAGAATTGATTTAACTAGGTTCATATTTCTTGAAGTTTACTTGGAGTTTTCAGGTCCATATGAACACAGGAATTCCAAATGAACCTCAAGCAACTTCCAGTGAAACATGTCAGTTTAGTGAGAGTATATTTGGGGGGCTCTTTGGCCCCAGAATAAAGTAAAGAGCATTTCACGAATAGCAGCAGAACAAAATGACCATTTTCCAGTGCTCGTGGAAATGGGCACGCTGCCTGCTCTATACTTAAAGATATTTCTTATGCCAGTAGATAGCACAAGGCAGATGGCTGATCGTGTCTGCTGGATCAAAAAGTCCAGGTAGATTGAGAGAAGGTTCTGGGTCTGCCCATGTCTTTAATAATGTTCCCCAAACCTTAGTGAATTTCAAGGTCATGCAAAATCGCAAATCATGTACGTTCCAGCTGGTTTGTTGTTTCAAAGAGAGAGTTCTTGCCTTCCTTTTTGACGCTAGGCTTTGGTTCCTAATGCCCACCCTGACCACTAGACTAGACTGCTCACATCCCGGTCAGCTGACACTCTAACCACTCAATTGAAACTCATTTTGTCTTAGATGGGGGAGTGTGATTAACCTAGCCTTAGTTAGTTAATCATAGTGTGAATTCAGAGCAATCGGGAGGTCTCCCATTCATCTAGTCATTAGTACCTCTCAGTTTAACAGTACAAGGCAGCAAAAGGAAACTATGGCTTTTGGGGTGGGCTGTAACTTGAGAACCCCTTGGTGAAATTACCCAAAATTTGGATGTCTAGCACTCCCCTGTGAGGCACATCAAATTTCATAGCAGTCTGGTTAACCATTTGGATTTTAGAGCACTTGCAAGAGTTGGGCTTTAAAACATATACAATGGTGGGAATGGAAACCCTCTAGCTGTTTTTCTGTATTGGTACAGGTGCAATATAAAAAAAATTACATTTTCTTAAATACTGTTTTCAGCTGTAATAATTTGTCAACCTTTATACAAAAGTGGAATTGCACAAAATTAATAGAAGTTACCACACATTACCTAGCTGTGTTGGGAAGCTATGTTGAGGAAGGTTGTAGGCACATGGTCTGGTATGTTTTCTTGTGTAATACAGAAGACAATGTTCTGAAATGAAAGAATGCAGAAATAAAGCTGTACACAGGAAGATGCAGCCTTAAATGCTGATTATGCTCTGTGGTATCCTTTCCCTCTCAATTGTTTTACCTTCTACAAAGTTATATATTCATTAATCTTTTAATAACTTGCATTCCAAATCTTCTAAGAATGATGTATTTAAACAGCTAGTACAATTATATGTAATTTAATTGCCCACAATGGTAGATGAAATTCTTTGCAACTTGTTTCACGTATCATTTTGCTTGGTTTTAATTATGTTGGCATAATACCCCAGGTTGCCCGAGAGATTTCTTTAAAAGTCTTGAACTTTTGTTTGAATTATAAAGCTGATGAATTTGGGCCTCCATTTCCTTCTGATGAGCAGACATGATACCAGTCTTACAGTCAATTCAGTGTCTTTTCCCCTTCTTTGCAAAAGAAAGGAGGCATCTATCTCCTTCTTAATTAATGAATTTTCTTATATCCACGTGTATACAGCTATATTATCTGTTCACTGTAAAATACTAAGCAGCATTTCCTCTGGTTCTTGTTTCTTAGACTCAAAGTACCCAATAGCAATGCAGTGTGTATAATGATTTTTCTTTGCAGTAGACTAGTTAAACTGGATGAATAAGAGTTTATTTTGTTGAAAGACCCAGGCCTGCTGAAGAAGGACTGTTGTAGACCCTTTTATCAATTTCAAGCAAAGCCCAATTAGGAACACATGACAATAGCCTACCCTGGATAAAATGGAGAGATAAATGACTGGTGAGATGTGCATCAGAGAGAAGCAGGTAGACCTTCTGGTTAAGCAATAAGGCAATAAGCATTCTTGACCATTATTGCAGCACTGGCCTCCATTCTAAGAAAGGTAGTCAAGGGTGACCCGCAAATTCAGACAGTCTCAAAAGCAACAGCTATACTTCCTGAATAATAAGCATGCACAAGCCACCAGCTAGATTCTCAAAATATTTTCTTCTACCCACAAGCAGCACCTCTGTCTTCTTTGAGTTGAGTCTTAACTAGCTGTTTCTCATTCAGATAATAAAATGTCTAGTTAGACGGTCCATAATGGGTGTATTAAAAAGGAAGCTTCTGTTATGTGTCATCAGCACTGAAGGGAGAACAGACAGCAGCACGTTTATATTTTTAGTGAAACTCAAAGTAACAGTTCCTTACGCGTTTGTTGAACAAAGTTCCAAGATATTTTTCTTCTTTCTCCTTTAGTAGAAAATTTGTTTTACAAATTGTACTGTATGTTCTTTGATTGCAGAATGAATTTAAATAAGATTACATATATATGGATATAAAACATACTTGCTAGGCAGAATATTGAGTCCCTATAATTTTTCCATATACAAAAAATTCCTTTGGACTTTGATACCAGAAATCTGTTCAGGCAGCTAAAATAAAAAGCCATAATTTATATCCATTGTTTTTACTGGAAAAAAAATGGGTTTTTAATAATTCTAGAACAGGGATCGGCAACCTTTGGCACACGGCCCATCAGGGAAATCCGTTGGCGGGCCTGGAACGGTGAACTGCAGCTAGTGGGAGCTGCGATCGGCTGAACCTGCAGATGCTGCAGGTAAACAAACCGTCCCAGCTTGCCAGCGAATTTCCCTGACGGGCCACGGGCCAAAGGTTGCCAATCCCTGTTCTAGAATCTTGGTCTTTATGAAGTTCACCCTACATTTCTGTATCTAGATCTGCTGAAGGCAGTGTCTGTTGTAACCAGCATATTGTATTTGCATTTAGCATTGACTTTCAATGAGACTTAGGCTTCTAAATCACTTTGGCATTCTTGAAAATTTTGGCCCTGTGACTGCTACACACTTAATGTGACTGACTTCAGAATCCTTTACTACCTTTTAAAAAGGTAAACTTGTCCAGTTTTGGGCCCCACACTACAAGAAGGATGTGGATAAATTGGAAAGGGTCCAACGGAGGGCAACAAAAATGATTAGGGGGCTGGAGCACATGACTTATGAGGAGAGGCTGAGGGAACTGGGATTGTTTAGCCTGCAGAAGAGAAGAATGAGGGGGGATTTGATAGCTGCTTTCAACTACCTAAAAGGGGGTTCCAAAGAGGATGGATCTAGACTGTTCTCAGTGGTAGAAGATGACAGAACAAGGAGTAATGGTCTCAAGTTGCAGAGGGGGAGGTTTAGGTTGGATATTAGGAAAAACTTTTTCACTAGTAGGGTGGTGAAGCACTGGAACGGGTTACCTAGGGAGGTGGTGGAATCTCCTTCCTTAGAGGTTTTTAAGGTCAGGCTTGACAAAGCCCTGGCTGGGATGATCTAATTGGGGTTGGTCCTGCTTTGAGCAGGGGGTTGGACTAGATGACCTCCTGAGGTCCCTTCCAACCCTGAGATTCTATGATTCTAAGAATAAAATGAGTTTTCTGAAACTTTGTTTTCATTAGGTTTCTGAATTAACAGCAACATAGAAACTTGACATCATAATGTCAGGTACGGTTATTAAACTGGCTAAAAATCTGAGGGCTCTGAAGAGGGTCTGAGTCTGGGTGGTTGCTCGTGAGGGGGAAATAAATAATGCTCCCCAATTACAGCTTGATCTAAAGCTCATTGAAGTCAAAGCCTTGACTTCTGTAGCCATTGGATCATGCCCTTAATTAACCAGGAAGCTCAGCGTTGTCCATTCCTATGCTAGGATTTATTTTATTTTTATTTATTTTTTTGTTCTTTTCAAACATGTTGCTACTAGAAATGGTGCTGTAATGCACGATGTTGTAAGATGAGTCAAAGACACTGGAAACAAGGTTTATGTATATTTCAGCTTGGAAATAAATCCTTATAAAATATACTCAAGTATTCTGCTACAGCTGACAATGTTATTGCAGTGTTTTGAGCTATCAGTGCAGAACACCACACTATTCTTAACAAGGGAATCACATGGGCTTATTTTGGTAAATCTTCTGATTTGTGAATGCTTGGAGTTCTCAGTACCACTATTTGGCAGTGGGGAAGTGCCATGTCAGATTCTGCTATATCACCACCCTGTCCATTTCTCAGCTAACCACTGAGAAGCAGCTACAGTCCCACAGCATTCCCTGACTGCCAAATTCAAAACACTTCACCTCAGAATCCCATCTGCTTCCACTATCTACTAGGGGCTTGAACAATCTGCATGATCCAGAAAAAACTAATAATTGTTCCTCTTTTTGGAAATTGTTCTGGAATATGAATTGGACTCTCAGCTACTAGTTTCTAGAATTTTCTAGCTCTGGCCCTAGCACCAGTTGTACCTCCACTTTCCCTGTTAGTGAAGTTCATTGGACCTGCACTACTCCCACTGGTTGTTGTTCCCGCATAGCTCCTGACATGGATTGAAGGGCACTCTCTGGAAAAGGTAATACAGTCCCAGGCTGAATAATCTTTTCTGATGAAGCTCTCTGGAGCCAGAGTGAGGATGATGGGGTGTTTCCCTTGTTCTCATAGCCACCAGGGCAGACTCTGAGTTTGCAGAGCACCCTCTGAGGGATCCGGAGGAGAGAGGATGCAGCAGAGGTGGCTAAAAGCCACACCTAGGCAGGAACAAAGAGTTCCATTAATGATGGTCATCCCCAGTACATTGGGGCAGTCTTTGAGCTTATATCTATAGTGACTTTAACTGGTATTTTTGTAACTGGCCTTATGTTTTATATGTTGACTAGTTGGGCTGCTTTACTGTATTGCTTTTTGGAGGCATTGTTTTTTATAATGGTTGACAAATATGTCAATCCTCTTTGTGAAGACACAATTTAAGTTTTATTATTATGCTAAAGTATAAATAAAATAAAACAAGATGCCCCTGGAAAGGCAGAAAAGAGAACTATAAATATAATTAAGCCCAATAGCCATTTGATTATGAACTAATGAAATCAGCTGGTGGGTACTTCAAGCACTGGTCCAGATATAAACGCAGCCCAGCGTGACTTCTGTATTTGCACATTGGACTTCCTTCCAAAAGGATATTTTTTTCCAGTCTCATATTGCAAGTACAAAAACAATATTTGGAGGGATGTGTGATTTGCAGTCTAGGCCCTAGGTCAGGGGTGGGCAAACTTTTTGGCCTGAGGGCCACATCGGGGAATAGAAATTGTATGGCAGGCCATGAATGCTCACAAAATTGGGGTTGGGGTACGGGAGGGGGTGAGGGCTCTGATTGGGGGTGCGAGCTCTGGGGTGGGCCTGGGGATGAGTAGTTTGGGGTGTAGGAGGGTACTCTGGGCAGAAACTGAGGGGTTCGGAGGGTGGGAGAGGGATCAGGGCTGGGGCAGGGGTGTGGGAAGGGATTCAGGTTCCAGCTGGGGGTGTGGGCTTTTGGGTGGGGCTGGGGATGAGAGGTTTGGGATGCAGGAGGGTGCTCCATGCTGGGATTGAGGGGTTTGGAAAGCGGGGGGAGGGGGCTGGGGCAGGGGGTTGGGGTGTGGGGAGAGACTCAGGGGTGCAGGCTTCGAGCGACACTTACCTCAAGTGGCTCCCAGAAGCAATGGCATGTCCCTTCTCTGGCTCCTACGCATGAAGCGGCCCCGACCCTGCTAGAGTGCCGGAGCAGGGACATGTCGCTGCTTCTAGGAGCAGCGTGGTGCGGCCCCCAACCCTGCACCCCTAAGCGGGGCTATGCCGTGGCACCCCGGTGCCCCGGCTGGAGCGCTGGAGTGGGGCCGAGCCGCTTGGTGCGGCCCCCGAACCGGCACCCCAGCTGGAGCTCACGGGCCAGCTTAAAACGGCTCCGCGGGCCGTAGTTTACCCACCCCTGCCCTAGGTCGTTGAAGATTGCCTCTTGCGTTACCTAACAGCCTGCTAATTATAGTCTGCTTATTTTGGTGCCTGTAGGCAGAGACAACGGTCACTCAAGGGTCTTTGGCTGAACCAGCTCTTGGAGGAATCCATTGCTGGCTGCCTTACTTATTTGTATTTAGTTCAGTAGACTTAAGAACATAAAAATGGCCATACTGGGTCAAACCAAAGGTTCATCAAGCCCAGTATCCTGTCCTCTGACAGTGGCCAATGGCAGATGCCCCAAAGGGAATGAACAGACAGGTTATCATCAAGTGATCAATGCCCTGTCACCCAATCCCAGCTTCTGGCAAACAGAGGCTAGGGACACCATTCCTGCCCATCCTGGCTAATAGCCATTGATGGACCTATCTTCCATGAATCTATTTAGCTCCCTTTTGAACCCTGTTATAGTATTGGCCTTCACAACACCCTCTGGCAAGGAGTTCCAGAGGTTGACAGTATATTGTGTGAAGAAATACTTCCTTTTGTTTGTTTTAAACCTGCTGCCTATTAATTTCATTTGGCGACCCCCCCTTAGTTCTTGTGTTATGAGGAGTAAATAACACTCCCTTATTTACTTTCTCCAATCCACTCATGATTTTATAGACCTCTATCATATCCCCCCTTAGGCGCCTCTTTTCCAAGCTGAAAAGTCCCAGTCTTATTAATCTCTCCTCATACGGAAGCTGTTCTATACCCCCTAATAATTTTTGTTGCCCTTTTTCTGAACCTTTTCCAATTCCAATATATCTTTTTTGACATGGGGCGACCACATCTGCACGCAGTATTCAAGGTGCGGGCGTACCATGGATTTATATAGAGGCAATATATTTTCTTTCTTATTATCTATCCCTTTCTTAATGATTCCCAATATTCTGTTTGTTTTTTACTGCCCCTAAACATTGAGTGGATGATTTCAGAGAACTATCCACAATGACTCCAAGATCTCTTTCTTGAGTAGTAACAGCTAATTTAGACCCCATCAATGTATATGTATAGTTAGGATTATGTTTTCCAATGTGCATTACTTTGCATTTGTCAACGTTAAATTTCATCTGCCATTTTGTTGCCCAGTCACCCAGTTTTGTGAAATCCTTTTGTAGCTCTTTGCAGTCTGCCTGGGACTTAACTATCTTGAGTAGTTTTGTATCATCTGCAAATTTTGCCACCTCACTGTTTACCCCTTTTTCCAGATAGTTTATGAAAATGTTAAATAGGACTGGGCCCAGTACAGATCCCTGGGTGACACCACTATTTACCTCTCTCCATTCTGAAAACTGACCATTTATTCCTACACTTTGTTTCCTATCTTTTAACCAGTTACCAATCCATGAGAGAACCTTCCCTCTTATCCCATGACTGCTTATTTGCTTAAGAGCCTTTGGTGAGGGACCTTGTCAAAGACTTTCTGAAAATCTAAATACACTATATCCACTGGATCTCCTTTGTCCGCATGCTTGTTGACCCCCTTAAAGAATTCTAGTAGATTGATGAGGCATGATTTCCCTTTACAAAAACCATGTTGACTATTTCCCAAAAAATTATGTTCATCTATGTGTCTGACAATTTTGTTCTTTACGATAGTTGCAACCAATTTGCCCAGTACTGAAGTGAGGCTTACTGGCCTGTAGTTTCCAGGGTCACCTCTGGAGTCCTTTTTAAAAATTGGCATCACATTAGCTATCCTCCAGTCATTTGGTACAGAAGCTGATTTAAATGATAGGTTACAGATGACAGTAGTCCTGCAATTTCACTTTTGGGTGAATATCATCAGGTCCTGGAGTCTTTTTACTGTTTAGTTTATCAATTTGTTCCAAAACATCCTCTAATGACACCTCAATTTGGGACAGTTCCTCAGATCTGTCACCCAAAAAGAATGGCTCAGGTTTGGGAATCTCCCTCACATCCACGACAGTGAAGACCAATGCAAAGAATTCATTTAGTTTCTCCACAATGGCCTTATCATCTTTGAGTGCCCCTTTAGCATCTTGATCGTCCAGTGGCCCCACTGGTTGTTTAACTTATATCTGACACCTTCTGGGAGCACTTCCCTTTTGTTTTTCTCATTCCTCTGACAAGTCTGTAACTCACTGTTTTGGGAGTGCGGTATGTTTTTGATGCTATTACTCTTCTTTTATTATTATTGTATATGGTTGATTGGCTTCTCTTTAGATTTTTGTATTTAGTTTAATCATATAAACAGACTAAATAAATATTTTGAGCAGGGGTTATTCCTGGAAACTCTTATTAGTGCTAATGGAAGTTACAACCCCTAGGTGTGAATGGGTGTTCATCCAATTTTGCAGTTTAGAGCATTTTTAATGTAAAATAGTTACAGCTTTCTTTTAGATAATTATTTTTAAGAAATGAAATTTTGCCCTTCAACACTTCAGAATAGTAATAAGTCCTAGTGTGTTTATTCTAACACAAAATTCTTTATAACAAGCAAATAATGGATTATATACGTGTTTTTGGCTTATATTTGTCTGCTGTAGGCTGTTATAACTGAAACAACTATGTCTCTGGATCAGAGACCACTCGAGACAATCTGGTGCCCCAGCAGTTCAGAGCCACCCCCAGTCCAGAGAGCCTATCTTGTGTGACAGAGGGCGATGACAGCTACAGCATTCACCAGCAGTGTGGGAGGTTGGGAGTGGAGGGTGTCTGGGAGAAGCAGGGGGTGCATGATGGTGCTTGCAGGAGACTAGGGGGATTGTGTGGGAGGTGGGGGGTATTTGGAGGAAGCACGTGGTGCATGGTGGGTGCCTATAGGAGGTTGGGGGGGAGAGGGGAGTTGTGTGAGAGGTGGAGAAGCAGAGTTATCCCTGATTCACTCTCACCCCCTCCCCCGCACACATCCCTGTCAGGAGCAAGTATCAGGTGCCCAGCTGCCCCCACCTCATAGCTGCTCAGCCCAGAAAAATGGGAGGCACTTCCCCATTGCTGCTTCCCACCCTCAAATCTAGCGCTCTTCAGTGTGTGCGCGCAGAGGCTTTTCTAGCTTGACTGACATGAACAGACTACACCATTGCAGTTCCAGGAGGATCTACATGGGGCAATAAAAGCGCTATGTGTTAAGGTGCTCTGCAATTCATATCTCCGTATACCGGTTTGTGGCACCCCATAAAATCACTTCTCCCAGAAATCTGCTACCTGAGGTAGCTGCCTAGTTTGCCTATAGCTAGAGTGGTCTCTGCTGTAGATAGCAAGAAAGAAATTATTTATATACTTTAAAGCACAAGATAAAATTCAATTTTACTTTCACTCTATTTTATTTACCCTACATTTCCTTTCATTTTTTCATCCTAATTTGTTTTGTTATTTTTCCATGTTGCGTATATCATATTTCCCAGAACATAACTGTATTTTAATAACTGCACAGTGAATTCAGAAAGCAGGCTCTGACACTGGTCTAATGAGTCCGAAGTATAACAAATACAGCAAGAGTGGGAAGCAAATATATTGCTGAAATGATAAACCACGTAAAAAGATAAACTTTTAAGCATCTGTTAACCTAAATGTCTCTTTACTGAATGCATTTTATGAGAGTGACTTCGCATATTCACTGTTAGGAGCTTTGGGTCAATCATTAGATGCCCAATGGATTCAATTCATTGAAGAAAAGCCTTCATAGATTTCATCTTGTGCAGACAGTCTCAGCCTTGTGAATAGTTATTTTGTATGAAGTCAATGTTTGATATTCCTTATACATCACCATTTATCTTGTTCTTAAATCAATTCTCAATTTTGATTGGTGATTTTATGGCATTTTAATTTTTTAAAATTTATTCTTTCATATTTAATGCATAAAAACTGTATTAATAGATAGTTAAGATTAAGAACATAAATGTCCAGACATCAGGCTATTCGGAAGTGTAGGGAACCTGTCAGCACTGTGGGTGACCAAAAATCCCAGGCAAGGTTTAAGTAGAAGTGTATAGCAAGTGACTATCTTAAACCACAGATTTTTGTTTCAGACCAACCAGGGTAGTAAATCCTGCACTGCATGTCACTATGCTGTGTGGGGCTGCAGTAGCTCTGGAGCTCCAACATGTCCCTTTCCTGGCACAAAGCAAAGACAAGAAGATCCACATAGCAATAGATCTCCTGGCTCTGGTCCCAGTCCCATATGTGTCCTGAATCCTGTTATGCAAGGGCTGCAGATCCCCTGTATAGATTTCCTAGAGTCCTACCTCTTCCCTTTGACACTGAAACCACACTAATTCTGTTGCTGGGAATCCTGCCCAGCAACCGAGTCAGGAATTGCCCTTCTCTGAGGCCTGGTCCACATGTAAAAATTAGATTGACCTAGCTACATCACTCAGGACTGTGAAAAATTATGTGCCCATAGTTAGGTCAACCTAATCCCCCCGGTATATATGTGGCTAGGTCAACAGGAGAATTCGTCAACCTAGCTACTGCCTCTTGGAGAGTTGGATTAACTAAATTGACAGAAAAACACTTTCTATAGTGTAAGACGTAGGAAGCACCTACACTGTGGCACTATAACAGCACAGCTTCAGTGGTGTAGCTGTGATGCTGTAGCAGCTGTACTATAGACATAGCCTAAAGAAAAGGATATACTGCTTTCATGCAGCACGCTATCACCAGTAAATTATAACCGCTTCATTTCACAGCTGTTTTTTTCAGACTTAACAAGCATCCCTTCTTCACTGAGGCTATATATATATAAACAAAATCATTTTCTTATTAATGAATGTGGGAAAATATGTGGGGAAAATTTTCTTAAGACGTTCCTCTCTTCATGCTGGGCTATCTCAGAAGCAGCCACACTACATTTCTGTATCTCACATTTGGGCTGAAAATAAGTATATAAAAATTAGCTGAAAGGATATATATTATCTGAAAATTGTAAGCACCTGAAAATAGGAACTTGGATGAAAGAGTCTCATGAAATCATAACCACAGCTGCAGTGCTATAAAAAGACATGTTTGGTCATGTTGTTATATAGTCTACTGCTAGTTTTAAAAGTGCAACACCTAGTTTTTGGTCCCTCATAGTGGAACAAAGTGGAAGTGAAAAGTGGGAGGTGTCTTTCTGCATCTGTAATCTTGAATATTTTTCAATAGATGTCACAGTCCAGTGGGATCCACAGATGGTAACTTTGAACTGGCCAGAAATAACCTGGCACAGCAGGTCCTAGGCTATAAAATCCACTGTAATATAATCCTAGCCTATAAAATCCACCGTTTATTTGTAGACAGACTTGTAAAGTTGTAAAACAGCATCCCAGTGTAAATACTATGGATTAAGCATGGAGTCAGATTCTCAGTTGGTGTACATTTGTCAGCATTGCTCCATCAACTTCAGCGTGGGTCATTGTTTCTACTTCTAACAAAACACTGGCTTTTAAAAACTGAAACATTGTATCAAGTGAATACTATTAATTGTTTAAACAGCAAGAACCAAAATCTACTTTCAATTACATACATACAACACCAGTTTAAACTAGGGGGGGGGTCACACAAATATGTCTGAGGTCAGAATTTGTCCTTTGGCTTATTTTAAGAAAAAATTATTACTGCTTTAATTAAAAAAACCAAATCATGATTCTGTCAATACAGATTTGAAGTATTTGCATTTGATGTGCAAAAGGGAAACAGTTATTCAAATGTAATGTGTAATATCTGTATGTTACTATATATAAACATATACTGTCCCCCATATTTAGTAATCTTGTACTCTAAAACTCAAAGTGCTCAGCTTTCTTTCAGATGATGAGTTCATGATGCACGTGCAAGACTTAGCAGTTTCAATGTAGTCATTGTATTAAAAAATAAATAAAAAAACCTAAATATACAAAATGGCATCCTGCATGCAGGTTCAGGGGCCACACAAAATTGTTCTGAGGGCCTAGCCACTCACAGGGCATGCAATGCATACGTGGACTGCATACCATTGGTTCTAGGGTATGTTCCGCCATCATCCCGTATGCAGACTGCCCTTTGAGTTCAATGGGAGATTTGCATGAAACATTGCAGGAAATGGCCTTATGCCTTTTTGGTCCAAATAATAGTAATCTCCTGTCTGTGTAGTACAGTGACAAAACAGTTAGGACCCCATCCTGCTCCTGTTGAAGCCAATGGCAAAATTCCCTTTGACTTAAATGGGGGAGGATTATTACCAAATTCCTCAGTGTTGTCTTTTTTTTTTTTTTCCATTGGATACTTATTTTTCCTCCTTTCCTTTCAGGTAAAAAACATTAGTCCTTGCTGATCAAAAGGAAAAGCCATGGCCACCAACATGGCTAACAATGCTAACCATCTGCCCTACTTTTTTGGCAATATTACACGTGAAGAAGCAGAAGATTACCTGATGCAAGGAGGGCTGAGTGATGGACTATATTTGTTGCGCCAGAGTCGAAACTACCTTGGTGGCTTTGCTTTGTCCCTGGCACATGGAAGGAAGGTTTATCACTACACAATTGAAAGAGAGCTGAGTGGCTCTTATGTCATTGCAGGAGGGAAGTCACATCTGAGTCCTGCTGAACTCATTAACTATCACTCAGACGAAGCTGATGGTCTTGTTTGTTTACTGAGGAGATCTTGCAATCGGCCACCAGGTGTTGAGCCAAAAACAGGACCGTTTGAGGATTTAAAAGAGAACCT
The DNA here is from genome assembly GCA_033296515.1 of Macrochelys suwanniensis. Lineage (NCBI taxonomy): Eukaryota > Metazoa > Chordata > Testudines > Chelydridae > Macrochelys > Macrochelys suwanniensis. The sequence continues at coordinate 50,330,432 of CM065780.1, forward strand.
TATCAGGGAATATGTCAAACAAACTTGGAACCTACAGGTAAATGCAATCCCATTTCTGCAACAGAGATGCTTCACTTTGATTTTTTAAAAATCAATATTATATGGGTTCCAACCCATTGCTATTGCTATGTGGTACTTAGGTTTGTGTTAATGCTGCTACATTTGCTTGTGTTTTACGATCCTTTATTTTTCAGTACATTGTATTAACTTGGCCATAAATGTATTCTTTCCTGAAATGTGGCAGAGTTTATCATTTATTTTTTAAGTGTTTTATAAGACCAAATCTCTCATTGCATTTCTCTATGCCAATCAGGATTGAAAACAAATCAAAAAAGGAAAATAGGTAATAGTTAACTGTTAAACACACGCACTTTTTTTTTTTTTTTTTTTAAAGGAAAGCTGTTGTATACAGAGTATATTTGTGCTTGGCGTGCAAGTTATTTTGTGTTGCATCCTCCCCTCCTGGCCTGCTTTGTTTGTATGTCTATTTAGATTGCATACAATTTAGAACAGGAACTTTTCTTCCTACATGGCTGTGAGTTTAAACACAGCATTTTTATACCAAAAGCCTTAGTCTGTTGGTCTGTGAAAACCCATTTGAACCTGTATAGGCAAGCCACCCTAAGGGGCAGTACACGACTGGAGTTGTTTGCAGGTTCAGTGACTAGCCTTAATCATGCGACATGCCCCACAGTTTTAGTTTCTAGGGGAGCTGTGGTAACTCTCCACCTACTGGAGTTCCAAAGAATTCCTAGCCCAAAATGATACATAAACCATTCATAAACGTATACAATATGGTCTCCCAAAGATACCCATTGCAATATCTATCACAAACATAAACTCCAGATATCTGAATTTCAGATTCTGTCTGAATTTAGTTTCTGCCCTATGAGTCCAAAACTTGTATAGTAACCAAATTAATTTGATCTAAAACACTGATTATCCACAGACTTTAGATGTGTCTCACACAGTCCAGTACTTGGCATTTACTATAATATTGTGTTTGTTGGTTTTTGTTTTGTTTTTTGCACTGTAACCAAAAACAGTATAACTGACCCTTCTGTGCTTTGCCCACTCTGCAGGGTAATGCCCTCGAACAAGCTATTATTAGTCAAAAACCACAGCTGGAGAAGCTGATTGCCACTACTGCCCATGAGAAGATGCCTTGGTTCCATGGGAAGATCTCTCGGGAAGAATCAGAGCACCGTGCTCTTTTAGGGATAAGGACCAATGGAAAATTTTTGTGAGTACTTTCATATCTGGTAGTGGTAGTTGCCACCATGGTTGCTACACCTTTTCCATAACTAAATCATGAATGAGACTGTGAGAAAGGAGTTGGGTCATTCACTGTGGGAAAACCCAGTGCAGTGTGACATTCATTGCTTCTAACCATTCCAAAGCTAAGCAGATGTCTTCGAGATTAGTTTTTCACCTTTACTCAAATGAAAATATAGAGTGAAAGCAAGGGTCATGTTTTATTCAAGCAGACATTGAGGTTAAATCTGTATGAAGCAGCAGAGGAATTCAGAGGGTCAAGAAAATTCCATTCAGCTTTATATTATGAGTGAAGGTATAGTACTGAATGTGATATCAAAGAAATACAAAATACTAGTAAACTATGTTAACATTTAGTGTCCATAATTATTTGTTTTTCAAGGAGGCAATGACAATACTTTGTTCTGCAACTAAGTGGCAGCAAGAATGTAATTAAATAATGTTCCTTTCACTTTATCATTCCATTCTGTGTCTATTTCTCTATCCACTCATATGACCCCTCTACTGTTTACATGATCACAAACAAGACATTTGGGATAATGATTAATCAGAGCCAGTTTGTCAGGAGAAGAGGTGGGCTGAAAATTTTCCAGTGGGACAGTTTTCTCTTGGAAAATGCTAATTTGACTCAATCAAAACATTTTGTGGGTTGAATTTGATCTGGAATTACAAATTGTTCTGGTGCCTCAGAAAATGCATTTTTGGATTAATTTACTATTCACCAAACAAATTTTGCCTAGGTGTAGTCACAGTTCCCTCCCTGGTCTTCTCCTGGACCAGTGCAGCTACACACTATAAACTGGACAGGGGGAATAGTGACAATCTAGCCCTGAGTCATTTTCCTGGTTTCTGTAATAATTTGCCCAATATGTGTTTTCCACGGTAGAAGTTGAGAAATAAAACACTCCTTTATTGAACAGGCACTCCAAAACTTCTGAGTGATAGAAAGGAAACGAAGCTTTAGGATACAGGTCACGCACATCACATAAATACTCTTTATCAAACAACAATGTATAGCTATGTGTATGATAAGAATCTACCATGTATTTATAGACTAAGTACAGTATGCACTTGTTTCTGTGACAGTAACTGCTCTGAAACAGATTGCATGTTTTTTTCTCTTGCTGGTACAGACAGGCAAGCTTGGCAGCTACATGGAATGTAGAATTTCTGTGCCTTCTCAATAGGCATTCCATCATCTTCCTGCTATTTCTTGGAATTTACTTCATATGTGGTCTGAGTTAAGACACGCAACTGAGCATCTCCAGCAGCCTGCTTGTGGCAGCTGTCTTTGTTTTCTGGAATCTATACACACCTCATGGAAGCAGCTTCCAAAGCAGAAGAAGCCTAACAACAAACAGAAGAAGGTGCAAGAGCTGTCCTTCCTGAAACACTTCTTTGCCTTCAGTGGAGATAAGTGCTTTCTGGTCACTGTGAACACTGTGCTGTTCCCAGTAGCAGTTGGGCAGTTATGGCTTCAGCTTGCTTGAGATGGTTCTCAGCGGCTTTATGGGAGAACCTGGTTCACTCACCATTTTGGTACCTCCTGACATCTATCATGTGAATTAGCTCTGCATGTCAGTGCACCCTCTTCGTGTGGTGCCTCACCACCGTCACTCCTGCTCTAGGACCCACGTCTCTCCAAGGACCGGGGTATCCTCTTCAGTTACACAACCCTCCGGCCATGCCACACACTGTGCTCCTCCCCTTCCGGGGGACCTGCAGTCCGCTGTGTAGCCACTTCGCTTAGTGGCTACTGCAGAGAATTGTCTGACCACTTCCTCATGGCCCCAGCATCCTCTTTGCCTTTGCCTCAAAGCCTCAGCCTGCAAACCCCAGCAGCCAGCCAGGAGCTGCCTCTCACTCCCCCAGTTCCTGCTTGCAGCACTGCTCTGTCCAGGGTACTGGCAGTTCTCTCAGCCCTCCAGAGACAGTCCTTCCTCTCTGGGCTCCCAGCAGAGAACTTCCTTCTTCTGTCCTGCAACTCCCGTTTTATACGGGCTTGCTTACCCCTGATTGGCTGCTTTCTTCAGCCCTTCTCTGATTGGCTGCCTCCTGTGCAGCCTCCCTAGGACTTTATTAATCACTTGGGGTGCCTGCCCCATACTGGACTCTATCACACTTAGCAATGAGGGAGCTCACTTGGTGTAGCAGAGACCTGAAGTCAACATGAAATTAGAAAAGAAGGAGGTTGAGGAAAGCTAGGGTTTGGTAGAAGTAAGGTACGTCAAGGGTTTCCAGCACACTATCCCATTCAGTAGTAGGCTTGAGTCAATTGCTGTCATCTGATTTCTCGAACCATTCTGGCCTGTCCCTTTAAAAAAAAAAGTAGCTAAGATTGGAGATTTCTTGGTGCTGCTACATGCTCTTCTGCAACTGTCCTTAGAGCTTATTCACTCAAGAGATCTGCCAGAGTCCTGACCAACTTTATACTTTCTACTTTTCCTCCTTCTCTTGATTTAGTGTCCAATAAAAGGGTCTGAGTCTGAATATGTCTAACACCTAGATTCCTTCAGTAGTATCTCATGGGAGGACTGGTGTTATCAAACCTGGAAAGTTTTTTCACTGCTATGAAATATGAATATAATCAGGAAAGAAGACTTTTAAAGGGCTCCACTTATTATTGAGGAATGACAGGTGAGAGAAGGCTCTCCTATCCCGTTTAAATTCAGAAGATTATAGATACCATCAGAACTCAAGTACTCTGCCCTCAGAACAAGCAAATAAATACATAAATATCTGTGGGTAGTTTGGGTTAGGAATTCTCAAAGGTCATTTTACGCTCCTTTCTGTTTGGAAAATGTAATCACATACTTAGGTGCACAGATACTGTAGGCTTTGTCTTCAGAAGCTGAGTGGAAGAAGATTCTTATGCTCTAGAAAGGAAATAGTCTGTCTAGTAATTTTTTGCTGGAGTAGTTTAGTGCTACTCTGGTTCTTTGTGTGTATTTTGCAGTCAAGGTTCCTGCTTCCCTGATGGATAGAATAGAATGAATCATGGTGAGAAAATTCCCTCGTGGATGAGACCTCCTTTCACAGGTCTGCTCTTCTTCTTTACCTTGGGACACTTTGGTCTGATGGCAGAACACTGAGTAGTGCTGGCTCAGAGATGAGGGTTTCTTGAAAGAGTTTGCAGACTGTCACACAGAGGATTGCACTTGACTTCCCTTGCCTATTCCTGGATTAGCAATACCTTTTCCAGTGAGAATTTCTGAATGTGGGTGGATGTGTATTCCTGCTCCTCCCAGAATGTTCTTGGTTTTTTCCCTGTCTGGTTTCTAAAGAGGTCTCTGAATCAAGTTTGTGCAAGTCCTCCTCAGCCATTTCATCTATATATATGGTCCCATCAAGACAGAGAAATCGATTCTCCTCCCTATATCCAAAAGCTTCTTTGTCTTCTTCTTTTGAGGAGACTTAGGCATTGACCATTGGTTCTTCAGTAGACCCTGCCATTGGTTTTCCAGGTGCTTGTAGAACCTATTCAAAGCTTTAGGAGCTATAACTTTAGAAACTGTAAGTACCAAAGAGAGATACATAAGAACTTGTTTCTCTTTAGGGAGAATTTTCAGTCCCTGTGTCCTGCTCATTTCTTATCTTCAGTTCTGAGGATTGCGGGAGGAAGGGTTCCCCTGCATCCTCTACCCCAAGACAATCCATTTAGTGTCAGTTAACCTCTTGTTTTAAATGTTATGTTGCAATATCTCTTTTCTGATCTCATTCATCTCTGCTGCAGTTTTACGTAAATTATGCTTGTAATTTATAAAAAGTTAACAATTTTTTTTGAGATTATAACAAGGGAAAGAAGGCTACTAGTGGATTAAAGATTATTTCCCATTACCTTAAGGCCAGGCCAAACAGCTACATCCAAAATTGTGAAGTCCCACATGAGTATAGTGATTTCATGGGCTCAGTGGACAGGAGGTTCTGCCTTTGGAATTTATAAAGTGACTACCCAGCGTCTCTGTTTTTTTTTCACATGCACTTTTAGGCTATGTCTACACTAGAGACCTTACAGTAGCACGGGTCTCCTGTGAGCCACTGTAAGGTCTCCCGTGTAGCCACTTTATGCCAACAGGAGAGAGCTCTTTCACGTCGGTATAATTAAACAACCCACAATGAGCAGTGGTAGCTATGTCAGCTATGCTCTCCCACTGACATAGTGCTGTCCACACCAATGCTTCTGTCAGTGTAATTTACATCGCTCAGGAGTGTGTGTTTTTCACATCCCTGACCGACAAAAGTGCTAGTGCAAATATAGCCTTAGTTGGCTTTGTCATCCCCTTCTGAAACTTATTGGCCATTAGGTGCTCCAAATACCATAAGGCATGCTTACCTTCTTTGGCTCATTGCTTGTACCATCCACTGTCTATAACTTCTATTACTGGATAGGATGGTGGAAGAGAACTATAACAAACAGAATTACTAGTGAGTAATTTTCTGACCCTTAAGTGATATTTATGTGCAGTAAAATAGTTTCACTAAAAGTAGTAATTTCTGGCAACTTGCTTTGAATTTATTCTGTGAGGTTCTTCATGATTTGAAATCCTCCCTGAGTGACTGATCTGCCTGTTCTAAAAAAGAAACTGAGTTAGGTATGTAATGTGATGTATATCACTAGAAAACTGTTTCATTACCCCCTCAGCTTCATGCAGATAATTTTTCAGTTCCTAACATCATGGATGGTTGTGTCAGCACTTTGCCCCAGATGCAGAGAGATGTACTTCTAGAATATGTACTGGCATTTGAGGGGTAGAAGATCAAATCAGGGTTTTTTTCCATTTATCACAGAAATAGCCTTACCAGCTAGCATTTTTAAGACTTAGAGAAAACATGTTCCCCATTTCGGAACATGGAAACATACGTTTTCTTTGCAACAAAAGAGGTCTGGAAAATGTTACGCCCCCATCACCACCCCAACAGGTGGCATTCATTAAATGAGCTGAAGAATAGACTGAAAGTTCATTGAGATATTGTAAAATATTTGTCAACTTTCTTATTATTTCATTCTTCTCTCTGCAGCGCTGTAAAATATTATCAAAAGACTATGAATTTTTGGGTGCATCATAATAGAATGTGATTGTGAGCAATGATTATTACAAATACAGGTTTGTGTGTGGGCACAGTAAATTCCCATTAAGAAATAAAATAAACATTTGCCAACAATTACAAACCAGCCATATCTAAAATGCCAGTTTTCTCCTGCACTTTCAATGGGAAATAACTGTGGTATCTGTTTGTCTGTTGCTGCTGCTGTTAGTGGTGGCCAGCAGTGCTTAATTAGTGGTTTGACACTTCATAGCCCCAGTACCTCTGGGCTTTCTGTGTCAGTTATGAATAGCAAAAATTGCTTGAGCCCCAGCACCTAACTAAGCAATGGTAGCCAGTATACACCTGACTTTGAATTTGTAAATTTAGTTTTATAATCGTGTGTTTAGAAGATGAACTCCTGCAAGACATAAAGGCTATATTTAGAAATTTAGCCAGAAAGCTTCAAATCTTACAATTTGAAATGAGATATGTAGGTTCTAACACATTTATAAATTTTTAAATTCAACATTAAATACAAACACGTACAGCTTCTCTAATTACTTGTAATTACATACGATCGTGTACATGTTATCAGAAGGTTCACAGCCACATATAGTTTGTATATAACTTGAACACCCATGTAAAAGTACCAGGAAGGAACCAAAACATAATTTTAATATCACAAGGATGCCTACAATACCTGTTGAGCTTTCCAAGGCCGAGCAAAGCTAGTTTGGTCCATTAAAGTGACTAATGGCATCCTGTCCAGCATTATTTGATGTGATGTCACACCTGATGACATTAAATGCATTTCTCATGTACTGGAACAATTGACACTGGTTTTTTTAAGTGGGAATCTAGTCTCAGAAGTCTGCTTTTCTTTTTAAATACTGCCTGACCAACCTACATGGTGCTGAATTGTGTAATGCACATCTGCATTATTTTTATTAGCTCTCTATCTATAAATAGGACTAGTAACTGCTGACATAGGCTATCATGAAAATAAAAATATCTATGATACTTTAATTAAGGAACTGGAAAATTCTGTCCAACTATTCTGCTGATAAAGGTTTTACAGGATCTTATTAGATGTTGACTGTGGGCCAGATAGCTCTCTCTATTCTATGGCCTGGGGGTAGGATACACATGAGCATGAAAAGGGGATGAGTAACTACACTATGTTTCCTCCTCTTTTCTCACTTTCCACCAGACTTACTGGCAGCCCTCTTTTGGCTACACTTCCACGGGTGTTGGACCAAATGGAAAGTAGAGAGGACTTGTCCCCACCAATATTTAACTGGGAGGAGGGACTTTCCTCCGCCCCCTGAGAATTACCAGCCCTTTTTAGTGCTAAATATAGCCTTCAAATGTAAACGGATTGCTAGGGTTGGAAGTTGGTGTCAGTGATGTTTTCTTCTATAAATTATAGCTTTCTTACAGTCCCTGTAATGGCTTCATGTGGTTGCTCTTTAGGGGTCTGCAAAGACCCAGGCAAGTACCCCAATATTTTGAGAGGGCCTCTGATCAATTCACAGTTGGGGAGGGCTGTGATTCTTCAAGCATCCTTGAGTTCCACAGCATCCCAAAACCAAGTCTTTTGCCACTAACTTCTTCCAAACTTCCCCAATGGTAGAAGGTCATGAATTTTCCACATTATATTTACAACATTTTTTCCTGAACAGGATTGTTTGTTTTTACAGAGGGGATAATTTGGCTTTGTTTGGAAGCAAAAGGTACTGAGATAAAATCGAGATTTTATCCAAGATAATGTTTAAATGAGCCTACAGGATTTACATTTATCCTTGAAACAGCTATCAATTGTCGTTTAGCCTTACAGTCGTAAGGACCTAAGAAACCCAAGGGACAGACTGAGTGGAAGAATTCCAACCAATGGAATGAATAAATTCTGTTTTCACTGCACCATTCAATACTTAATTTTCGGTTGTGAATTTATTATAACCTGGGTGTTTAAAATATAACTAATAAAAAAAACAAAACATTTGGATGCCAGTGTGGTTCCACCTATTATTGCTATCTATGGGAGTTGACTTCAGTAGGAATAGGAGCAATCTTTTGTTTCCAGGCATTAACTGTTATATTTTACTTCTGTGTGTGTATGCAAGTGTTGGGATGGAGGAGCAGGTAGTATTCTACTACTGGTTTCTTTAACTGATCTTGATTTTAAAAAAAGTTTTTTAAAATGTACAATGCCCACAGAAAACCATTTTGACAAGGGATTTATTATTGTATCATTTGGACCCCTACATGGGAATCTATTGAAGATTTGTAAATGCTGTGGTCTCATTGTACAGCACAGTTACAACAAAGTCTAATCAGTTACTTTGTTTTTGCAGTTCTCAAAATTACTAAACAAAAACTTCTATGTATGCAAAATAATGTAGGTGAACCCCAAATTCAACATGGCAACACTGATGCAGCATTGCCGGTATCACCCTGCCACAATGAGAGCTGTGCAAAACTTGTTGATTTCACTTATCGAGCTTTTCAGAAAATGTTGTCATTTTCAATTTAGGTAGTTCTCTTTGTTAGTTTCACTTTGATTTTTAAATTTGTTCAAACTCCATGGAAAAGGAGACACACCAAGTGGTGAATTTTATGAAGTGCTAAGCAGTATATACTTAGCAAGAGTTCCTTAGGATTATCTTAACCTAGAAAACCATGATCAGTTTCACAAGTTACCATTACAAAACCAAAATGAAATTGTGAAACTCAGCTTCTAAGAATAATTCCCACTGTCTTGCAGAGGCAGCAAGCATTTAGTTTTGAGCTGTGACAACAGGTTTGAAGGCCATCTGAAAATGTGCAGGCTCTTAATTGCATCATAGTGCTAGCATCTGCACATCACAATGCTATGTGATATAGTAACAATGGCTGTGATATGTTTTGATTTGATTCATTGAATTCAAATAGGACTTGTTTAAGCTTGTTCATGGGTTGTTCTGAACTGCTCATTCAGCCATATTGGATGCAAAGTTATATTTGTTGGTTAAAATTTAAATGTACAGAACATAAATATGATTGGAACACTGACTTGCTGAAAGGGGAAATAGAATAAGATATTTTTTTCTGAAACCAAAATAGCTTGCCTACCACTTTAAAAGAAACCTGAACCATATTGTTTGTGGTTTTTCTTAACATACAGGTGCTTAGCACACTGACTTCCTGTACTGACTGACCAGTCAAGAGCAGCAAGGTCTCTGCTAAAATGGAGAATGACTTGCAGTTTGTTGTCCTGTGTATTGCTGTTAATAGTTAAAAGAACTAGAAATACATGTTCAGAGTGGCGGGCATTGTCTCCAAAAAAGATATGCAATTTTGCATTACATTCCATAGAATTCAGACCTCCATTCAGAAAATAACTTGCACCATATTAGGAAATATAATCTATTATCTCCCAATAACATGTAAAGCAATCATGTATCCAGTATATTGATCTGCTCTACTGAGGCTGACATTTTACATGTGCAGAGATTCTTACTGTTAATGAGTTACCTTCATACATCCTCTGGGCCAGACATCAATGAGAGAATAGACTCCGATTATAGTAAGTTTTTTAAGGATCACAGATGTAAAGGAAAATATTCTGAAGTAGGATACAGCTCTTCAGGGCCCGACATGTGCCTCCTAACCTGGCTCACACTTCGCTGCTTCTACATAAAATGAAGGCACAGAGAAAAAAGACAGAATCACACAACTGTGGCTCAGACATTTCAGAGTGTGCCAAACAAACTCATCCATTTAGATGCCACTGGAAACCTGGTATTTTCTGTCCAGGCGTGAGGAGAGAAAGGTACTGGGACTCCTACCTGCCAAGAGATGGTGGGTGAGAGGAAAGGAGAGACTCCTTCCATCTTACGTGTAGGAGAAGAGGGGAAACAAACACACACATCAGGAACCAGGAGGGGGAAAGAGAATTAAACCCCTTTCCTTCACAGCAGCCAGGAAATGAGGAAAGTATTAGAAAGCCCAATGGAGTTACAGGAACATGACCTTATTGTGTATTAATAAATACAACACCAACAAAAGCATCTCAGTAGCATGTCTGGGTTTCATGCCATATATTTACCTCTAAGTTCTTTGAGAAACTATTTGACAATGATTAAGGAGAAGATTATGTCACAGAGGTCACAGAACTCACAGATTCCATGACTTTCAGAGATCATTGTGACATTTTCTGCTTCACCCCAGGGCAGAGGGACTGGAGCTGTCAGCTGGTGGGGACCTGAAGTCTGAGCCGCCAGTGGTTTTGGGGAGACTTGTAGTTCCCAGCCATCGTGGGTTGTGGTCGGGCCTTGGAGCTGTTAGCTGCAGCGGCGTTGGAAGCTGCTGGACCCCTCCCACCCGCATTGGTGCTCGGGGCTTCAGTGTCTGACACACACACACACACACACACACACACACACTTTTTAGTAAAAGTCACAGACAGGTCACAGGCGTCTGTGAATTTTTGTTTATTGCCTGCAACCTGTCCGTGACTTTTACTAAAAAAAAAAATGACAAAATCTTAATTTTAACAATGATTCAGCTTTTCAGTTCTTTAATACTGTGAACCACCGTTGTGTATATACTGGTAACTCATTTCAGTATCATTTAAACTCTGAAAGCTGTTTGACATATAGACCTGGCTGAGAAACACTTTTTCCCGCCCATGAAAAATTTTGAATTTCAGGGGTTGGGATGTGGACAACCAAAAAACCCTTTTGTCTCGAATTGGGAGAAAAAGGTCAACACACTGAAATTTTTCACAGGCAAGAGAACCAAAAATGGAATTTTTGGGCATGTTTTCTTGGCAATTGCCCTGGGAGTTGAGCCACTTGCCTGCGTCAGGGGCAGCCTGGCCAGCCAAGGATCCTAGAGAGCCTGGCAGTCTGACAAATAGGCTGCTAAGGAGCCCAGGAAGGCATGTGGGTTAGCTGGCAGGAAACCAGGCAGGTTTCAGTCTAAAGTTCAGTCAAAATTGACACGTTCCTTCAGAATGTTTCAATGTAGTTGAAGCTGCATTTTCCAGTGGGAAGACGTTACATCAGAAAACGTTCTGACCAATTCAGTTGACAGCTTCCTACCACCAGTGTTTGAACCTGGGGCCTCTGGATCTAAAATCGGAAGTCTACTTTTTCTGCTAAAGGACCAGTATGATAGCATAGAGGCAGTAGCACGCTCAAACCATTTCCTGGGATCAGCCACCGAAGGGAGACAAACCCCTACTAGGTTAATGTGACTACAACGCACAGTATAGTTTTAAAAGCAGTACTACTGAATGCAGGCACTTCATATATTGTTTTCAGACCTCCTGTTTGGCCAGTATCCTGGCTGAATGTGAATAGTACACATTTTTTTTGTACTACATTCCATGGTCTGCTAGGTAACTTTTGGTTTTCCTTATCTTACCAATGAAGATAATGGGGAGAGAACATGAATCATCTTCATAACCTAATATTATGTAAAATAAATAAGAATTGCACTTGAATTCCACACCCGTAAGGACACAGAACCAGGATTTGACTTTTTGCCACAGGTCCATTAAGATGAGCACTCTGTCTGGGGCAGTAGCCAGAAAGAGATACTTCAGAGAGAGAAAATCATTGCGTGTGTGCATAGCCAACAGTGCTTTATGTATCCACTGCAAACCTTGCACCTGGAAGCATAAGATCTAATTTGCTCAACAAATATGAATATTTGCTTAACAAATATTAACAATTAATAAAATTAGACTGCTTTTTAAAATCCTGCTATGTTGTTTGAACATAACTTATAGTTAAGATTTTTGTCACGGTTATTTTTAGTAAAAGTCATGGACAGGTCACAGGCAATAAACAAAAATTCACAGAACCTCCTGACCCGTCTGTGACTTTCACTAAAAATTAAGGGGAGGTTTGATGGGGGGACAAATGAAGCTGTGTGTGCGGGTGTCCAGCAACCACCGCCATGGCTGAGAGCTCTGGGGCTCCCTTGCCACCGAGCAGCAGACAGCTCCGGGGCACTCCTGCCACCCATGGTGGCTCAGAGCTCCGGGGTCCCCGACCCGAGGCTAAAGTGGAAAATGTCACAGAGGTCTCTGAAAGTCACGGGATCCATGACCTCCATGACATAATTTTATCCTTACTTATAGTAGTAAACACCACAAGCTAATTCAATGTTTCTCTTTTTATTTATGCTTATCTTAACCTGCTATTAATTTCAGATACCCCCCCCCATCTTTGTATTAGGATATAGGATAAAAGAGTGAATAATCAGTTTTCACTGTATCTACCTATCTGTTGATGTCCACTTTATTTGAGGTACCAGAGACGTAAATACAGCTGTTATGTACAAGAGCCCTGTCTCTGACTAGACTTTGGATCAGGCCTGCGGCGCACAAAAGTACGTGTATTCAGAGCCCTTCACTCACTTAGGGCAGGTCGACACTACTGTTTAATTTGATCTAACTTACTTCGCTCAGATGTGTGAAAAAGACACCCTCTCTGAGCCAGGCAAGTTACAGCGAGCTAAGTGCTGTCCACACCGGCGTTATGTCGGTGAGAGACACCCGCCTGCTGACATAGCTTCCACCTGTTGCAGAGGTGGAGTAATTATGCTGACAGGAAAGCACTCTCCTGTTGTCATAGAGCATCATCACCAGGAGCGCTACAGCAGCCAGCTGCATCGGTACAGCTGTGCTGATGTAGTGCTTCTAGTGTAGACCTGCCCATAGTATGCATGTTGTCCAGAACACAGGATTCTGCTGTTCCCTAGCAAATAGCCCTACATGTTGGAACTTCCTTTCCCCCCGCCCCCCCTCCAAAGGAAAATGATAAAACAAACTTCAGAAAATTCCATTTTATAAAATTTATGCTAAAAGTACATGAGGGTTTTCAAGGGAAGTCCTCAAAAGCTGGGATGAAGATTTAGCTCTATTTCCTTTTGGAAAGCTTGTAGAAAATGATTTTCCCCCCCAAAATACAGATGCTTGCTACTAGTTGAGAATAACCTTTGATATTTCTCTTGTCATTTCAGAATCAGGGAAAGGGACAACAATGGATCCTATGCTCTCTGTCTGCTCAGTGAAGGAAAAGTACTGCATTATCGTATTGACAGAGACAAGACAGGAAAACTCTCTATACCAGATGGAAAAAAGTTTGACACCCTCTGGCAGGTCTGTTAAATTAGTCAGCTGTGTAACTGTCATCATGTTTTTATAGCACCAAATAAGGCAGTTTCTGTTTTACTTTACCGCGCATCTGCAATCTTTAGCTAGTTGGCCACATACTTCTAATTTAATGTTTAGTGATTTTCATCCTTTAGGGGAAAAGGGGGAAGTATCTTTTATTATAGAAAGCTATATAAGTGGTACAGGTTTTGATAGGGTTTTTTTTAAAATATGTTGGCTTAATTTAAAATTGCTTTAGTTATTATTTAAAGAATTGTACATTTCCTTGAATGAAAAGGCATTTTCATTTGTAAAAGCAAGTTTAAATAATAGCTTTATGGCATTTCTGTAATGTCCCTTGAGACAAGCAAAAAACAGAACTCTGGTGTGGTATAAAGGGAATAGTTTAGGGTGCTAGGCACACACAATTCTCTTTAACTCTGTGACTCTCTAGCTGGCAAACTGAGAAATACAGCCTGCCCAGCATTACCAACACTGTCTGTCTAAATCCTGTCCCAGATTAAGTAATCATAGAATGGATTGCTGATTATATTATAGTCTGTAATAAAGATGAGGCACTGCAAGGAATAAATATGGGTAAATTGAAAGCTCTAAAGGAAATGAAACAGTAGCAGATTTCTGCTGCCGCCTATTGTTTAAAAGTATATTAACACAAATTGTTATAACTGTATGTGCATAATGTAAGTCTATAGTTGTATATAATAATGGTTAGCCTTTCCCTTAACTACGCATGTCCTTCCTGCTTAATGCAAAGCTGACAAAAATGCTGATTTACTAGTGTTCTCTACTGTTGATGAGGAGAGCTGTATGGACAAAGCAAATTCTTCCACCACAGACCGATACTGGTGGGAGGCAGGATTTGCCTGTGATCCTAGAGCTGTGTAAAATAAATAAATGCATACAGACACACAAACACTCTCTCCCCCTTCCACTCCCCCGCCCCCCCATAATGAATATGTGCTATAGATGCTGTGCACACTCAGGCACAATTTAGAAAGATAGGATTGAGAGCAAGTACAATGACTCAGTGTGGTCTCTGAACAGAGCTGCAAATCCTGCCTGCATTCCCCCATCCCACCCCACAATAGACAGTAGAACGACTGTGATTCCACTGTCTGTGTGCAGGTAAAGCCACTCCAAAATGCAAAGGCCAGTTCTAATAACAATACATGTCTTATTATTAACATCACAGTAGTGTCTACAGGCCCAGCCAAGGCACTGTACAGGCATACAGTGAGAGGCAGTGCCTGCCCTGAAGTGTGTGGGCATGACAGACACAGAGTGGGACGGGAAGCAGAGGCACAGAAAGGTGAAATGACTTGTCAAGAACGCACAGCAGGTATTATTGCCCAATATTTTCTTTCCTCCGTTACCTTCTGACATTCTCTCTTCTTTTTTGTCCTGGTAGTTAGTTGAACATTATTCATACAAACCAGATGGGCTGCAAAGGGTCCTCACAATTCCATGTGCACGACTTGGCTCAGAAAATGGTAAGTTATTCAGATGAACTTTAAAACTCTAATGTTCCTGCTAAAGATAAGAAGAGGTGTGTGCATTTTCTTCATCACAGGAATAGGAACATGCAGAATATTATAAAGTATTGCTCTGGGATAATAATGATATAAGATATAGTAAGTAGTGTGAGAAGGTGTGTGGGGTTTCTATATTATATAGAGCCATATTCTTGCCTCCAATGAATGCTAATCCTGATGGCAGTTAGTCATAGAATCATAGAATATTAGGGTTGGAAGAGACCTCCGGTGGTCATCTAGTCCAATCCGCTGCTCAAAGCAAGACCAACACCAACTAAGTCATCCCTTGCTATCCTCAAATATTTTAATTCTTCTTGGGATGGTTTCTCTTTCTCAGGCAGTGAAGTATTGTCTGCAAGCTTTTCAAGGCCAGTAGTCCTGGCAAGTATTCTATCTAGTCCAGAAAGCAGAAAAAAATTCTAGGCCAGGTTCTAAGGCTGGTTTATATAGCAACAGGGAGTGAAAGTCTCAACAGGTCATAAAAATGGTTTTTTCATCACTTGAAAATTAGTTCTCATAAGAATACAATATTGTAGCATGGGGATAACATGGTGTTAAACATGACTTACCAATCAGTGTAGACGGTGATTGTTGTGTTTAATATCTTGTCAATGGGTCATAAGTAAAACCTACTGGAACCATAGTATGTAAAATCAGTAGTTCGATAAAAGGCCATCCGCCTGGGGTTTTTTGCGGGGGGGGGGGGGGGGAGGGTTCGTTTCATTTTTGCTGCTATATTCCCCACTCTTGGTAAGAATGGCAGCAATCTGTATGCTTACTAAGTATTCTTATGTTTGATTTCCTTATAGCTAACATTATTTTTGACACCCGTCCGCCTCCACTTCCTGGAACCCATCCTAAGGTAAGAGTAAGCAGTAGCAGTAATGCTTACGTTTAAGAAAAGCAAATGAGATCCTTAGTATTTGTTAGCATTTTAGGAACTTTAATGAATGCGTGCCACTACAGCAGTGAATTAATTTTCTTATGATTGCTGTATATAGACAATACATGGAAAAGTACATTACCTCTGGTTTGAAATAGTCTAGCTGGCTTATTCCTTTAATCAGCAGCACATAATTCCTTGGGCTTGTTTTATAGGCACAAGATTCAAAAATTATGATCTATCATATGAAAAAGCTACACTATGGCAACGATACGGGCCATACCCTGCACTAACTATAACAGCAGGGGGGAGCTGAGATACTGCACAGTACATCTTCTGTTTCAGGAATCTGCTGGCTAAACAGAAACACTTTTCTGAATAAGTACAAACTATTTCCACAGTTAACACTTGTTGCTGACATCCAGTTTTGCGAAGGCCTGATCCAACATGCGCTGAAATCAGTGGGATTTTTTCCACTGACTTCAATGAGTGTTGGGTTGGGCTATAGCTGACTGGGAGGCTAAGAAGCACCCGTGTTGGACCACAGACTAATCACCCTTTAGGATGTGGTTTGCAGACAGAGATGACAGCCAGGCCCATGTGCTGGGGTATCTGGAAATATTCTGTCCTGCTGCTTCTGCAAAAGATGAAGAGACAGTAAAAGATTATCTAGACTGTCTTCCTTTTTTCTCATCACTGCTGCAGGGGGAAGGATTTGGCCCCAGACTTGAAATTTTAATTATACAAAGCACAAGAAATTCAGAATTGAGGTTCACACCAAACAGAACTGCCCTGCTTGCCCATATGGACTGCAAAAGAGTCTTTAATTACATGATCACCAAACATGTGCAATCATATCACTTGTTATATTTTAGGAAAATACAGGGATACTTTCAGAGGCACAAATGGCACCTGTCTGCCACTAGTTTTTAAAAATATCTAAAATGTGAATCTTGTACCTGTAACACTTACAAATGTTTAGACTCAGATTTAGAATTCCAGTTAGGGAAACATCAGATACAGAAAAACAATACAGGAAGAGTCTGAAATTGTTGAGCTCTCGGGAAATTTCTGGGGAAGAATGAGAGAGCTGATGTACCCAAACTAAGACTGTGTTTTAGGGTCAGGTCAAAAGTTAAGGAGTGACTGTTACAGGAAAAGTGTGATGAACAGTGCTCACCCTACACACAAACTCTAAATGCTTAAGAAGATATATTCATTTGTTGCAGGATAACTAGAAAGTTCCCAAAGGTTTTTGATCCCATATGGAAAGAGAACATTGTCAGATTAAGGAAAATAACCGATTCAATATGCAATTTTTAAAATCTTGGAACTTTGATATTTCAATCCTAAAATTTGTCTCACACCACACCGCACCCATTCCCGAAACAGGAATATGTACATGTATGCCAAGTTTGATGTTTTAAAACAAAGCTGCTTTTTTAGTTGTCTGGAAGCAAATGATCCTTTTAAAAATAAAGCTTTGGGGAAAATACAGCTGAGAGACTTTTTAAGTAATAACTCAAATAATGTCCAAATTAATTATTTGAAAAGTTCTAAACCTTCAGCCTCAAAAGTAAGTTCTGAGACTGTTTTACATTACTGAAAAGAGGAGTCAAAGTGCCATCTCAACTGTAAGTGAGTAATCATTAGGACAACACAATACTATTTCAAAAATTTAAATGTGTGCTCTTTGTACCTGTTTATTTCTTAGCCCTGGGCTACACTGGGCCGGGGGGGGGGGGGGGGGGGGTGTCGATCTACGATACACAACTTCAGCTACGTGAATAGCGTAGCTGAAGTCGGCGTATCGTAGATCGACTTACCTGGCCGTGAGGACGGCAGCGAGTCGATCGCTGCCGCTCCCCTGTCGACTCTGCTTCTACCTTTCACCGAGGTGGATTTCCGGCGTCGACGGGGAGCGCGTTCGGGGATCGATTAATCGTGTCTAAACGAGAAGTGATAAATTGATCCCCGATAGATCGATTGCTACCCGCCTATCCGGTGGGTAGTGAAAACAGGCCCTTAGAGAAAGCCATTTAGGGCTAATCAGTAACATTCGGCTAATCAACTCATGTAA
Organism: Macrochelys suwanniensis; assembly: GCA_033296515.1. Lineage (NCBI taxonomy): Eukaryota > Metazoa > Chordata > Testudines > Chelydridae > Macrochelys > Macrochelys suwanniensis. The sequence continues at coordinate 50,348,398 of CM065780.1, forward strand.
CATACTTGCCGAACAACATATTTGCTTTTGTTTTCAATTAATGTATATAGACACAACTGCATTTGTGGAAATCAAAATCTATTGTTTTGTTTTTTTCAAAATACTGTTTTGAGTTCAGTTCAGCTTATGTGGGTTTTTTTTAAATAACTATCTTATATTAATTCTAAAACCAAGGTGTGCTTCAAACTGATCTGTATTAACCTTCATTCATTATAGGTGAAGTATTATCTGCTCCACATTGGTAAATCCTGTTTATTTAGAGAGTAAGAATTTCACAGTGGTAGTGGAAGAGGTTTACTGTGTGAATGACTGGTAGAAAAGCCTAGCTGTCTTTGATTTATAACTGTAGTCAAATTTTCCTTTTATATTTCTGCTCTACACGCTTGGAACCTCACTAAAATTAGTGGGATTGCAAGAGTGTAACTGGAAGCAGAATTTATCCCAGTGATGCTAGTCAACATGTAACAGTTATGTTTTTCTCCTTTATGTTGGGATATAATGATTTCTAAAGGAGAGATTTGGAGGGAGAGGGAGTGATATGGTTTAAGGAAGATCTGTTGGAGATTTCACATGCTACTTTTGCATACTTTTTGATACAGTGTAATAATTTTAGAAGTATACTTAGAGACAGAGTAGAGAAAATACCAGGAATGTTTTGGAAGATTGTTCTTGTAAAAGTACATCTGTTTATAAATTACCATTTGATATTTTCCTTACACATTTACTGTTCCTCTTTGACATTATGGTTTCTAGACTTGGTCAACAGGTGGAATTATCTCAAGACTCAAATCGTACACCTTTCCAAAGCCTGGCAGCAAAAAGGTGCATACTACAGTCTTTGTAGGTTTTTGAATGAGTGAAAAGACTTACCCACACTTGGCTAACCTCACTTCTTTTTCGGCTTGCTGATACTAAGCATGTGTCTGGCTACTAACAGTTTGGTCATGTAGATTTGATCATCCTTTTGCTTCTAATCCTTGTTTTATCTAATCACAAATCATATGCACAAATGTGGTCTTGGTTAATTGAATTAAACCAATGCCTGATCCTTAACAATGGTAAAAGATTTGTTTTGTATTTTTAAATAACTTATTCCTCACATCCAGAAATGTTAGCACTGTTTTCAGTATGCCTGAGATACAATATAAGGGAGATTCTTTTAAAAATAATAAATTATACCAGTACAAAATTATATTTCTAATGTAAACAATTACTAGCCATCAGAAAATTGGCTTGTTTTATGTATTAGTGAGTACATTTAAGGGCAAATATTCAAACAACCACTAAAATGCTTCTTCAGAACTTATGTGCACAGATCATGTCGTTATGTCTTCTCTTGGGGTTGATCATGCATTGTGCAAGTACAGTACTGCAAGAATAAGCACAATAAGTAGGTAGGGGGTGCCAGAGAACTCAATCCTGCATTAAAGAGAATACTCCTACATGGCCAATAAATTATCTCTGCACAGTGATAGGTATAGAAGCAAAGCCTCAAGCACATACCTAACAGCTTCATTGCATATTGAAAATAACACTTATGTCCTTCTTCACCCATATCTCACCCTTTTTTTATCCTATGTTCTTGAGAGTAAAGAAGCAGACACAAAAGATGCTTGAGATTTACTCCTGGTCAGTGTGGAGAACTACGCTTAGTGCTTACCTTATTTGTCATGCTGGAGCACGAACAACCTTTGCTCTCTGCTGGGCACCATGTGAGGACTTGCAGAAGAAGGCCTTGTTGCAAACGTCCCATTTGCATACACATGTGCTTGTTTGTGTGCACAGTTCTTATGGACACAGATTTTAAAGCCCATCTGAAAATTTGCCCATGATGTTGAATATGAGGAGTTGTAAGTTTGATTACATTGTTGTTAGTTAATAAGTTCCTTGGGGTCTGAATTCTTACCAGGTATAGATCGGGGGGAAGGCCATCTTGGTTACTGGTGCTATCTAATCATTTAGTATTAGATGGGGATCAAAGCAGACCCCAGATTGTGCACCCACATCACAAAAAACAGTTTCTGTAAGAGAAGTTATAATGTTTCACAAATCTTCCAGTTGCTTCCCCAAACTTAACAACATCCCATAAATCTTCTCCAGATTGAGCCTCAACAAGCTAACCCTTCCCTAGACTCTGATCTCTGGTAGACACGGACAAGTGTTTGCCTACATGCACTGGATCAGAGGGACCTAGAGATGGATTGTCAGCATACTGGCAATGCCATTTATCCTCAATACTTGCCATCCACCTCCCCAATAGGCTCACATACGCACTGGATCATAGGGGACGTAGAATGGAACTCTGTGGAGAGCACCATCAAGAAAGAAAAGTAGTTGCTGGACATCACTGTGTCTATAAGCACTCAGCAACAAAAGACTGTGGCCAGTCAACAGCATCTTTATCTGTTCCTTCTTCAGTAAGTCAATGCACCTTCTAATCAGTGGTATTGCAGGCGATTTACGCTACCATCATTGATTCCTGACAGTCATTCATTTTTAGGTGACTATCAACCATCCTAACCAATGCATTAATAGTGTTTCATAAGACAAAGTAATGTTGTATTATCTTATATTTCATAGAAAAATCTGTGTCCAAGAATGTAAGAAGGAGATTTTCAAAGGCAGAAATCGGAGTTAGATGCACCAAACTCCTGTTGGCTTTCAGTGGAAGTTGGGCATATAACTCTCATTTCTGCCTTTGAAAATTTCTCCTTGAAAAATTTCCTTCAACATGCAGTCCCTTAAGAGGCTAAAGACATTCTTGTTTTGACACATTTATTCTTTCAGAACTAAACTTCTAGCACCAATGGCTAATACACAACAGTTGAGGATATCTTCTCACTCCTTCAGAAACAAATGTGCGTGTGGTTATCAGGCGGGATCAAACTACCTTGTGAGATTTGGTCTGAAAATGTGGACTGTTTCAGGGAAACTACAACTCTGTTCACTGTGGCAATATAATACACGTTAAATGCTTTTGGGATCATAGAAATTACAGATAGAGAAAACATCTCCTCTAAACTACCTGCCTTTCAAGGCTATTATCTATTTACTAGTGTTTTCTCTAGTCTACTGTTAAAAGTTCTAACTAATAGTGCTTCCACTACTTCCTTTGGAAGACTGTTCCCTCAGTGGGATACATCAATTGTGAGAAAGCTTTTCCTTCTGGCTACATTTTCCCTTTCTCAGTTTCATGCCATAACTCCTGATGATCCCAGCAAGAACCAGCATTTGATGGAAGATTATGGAATCCTAGTGGTAGGATCATACATTGGTCTAAGGCTCCAGAAGCTGCCACACAACAGCTACAACCATATTAATTACTGTAGTCATGTCTCTCTCATGCACTTTGTGACAGTGGAAGGTAAATATTGTGGAAAAATGGGGTAGAATTAAATAATAAGACTTCTGTTGTCTTCAAAGGTGCAGGACATGGGCCCCTAATGTGCAAAGTGAGTGGATCTCAAGTTAGTGCTGGTAAAGGCAGTCTTGTCTTGTGACACATGGATTGCAGAATCACATTTTGGAGGCTGTTGTGCAGCAAAATAATGCCTGGTGGCTGCAGTATAGCATCATACCAAATAGTCTGTGCTTTTGTGTGGCTGTTGTGAAGACAACTGCAGTCCTGGAGAGCAGTTTTTGTTATTATGCACATATTTGTAAGGAAAGCCTGATATTTTTTTAGGACATGGGAGGTAGCTTCTGAAACCTGATTTGATAACCATTTAACGTTGTGTGTCTGAGTACTCAACAGTAATGCAGGTTTTATGATCATGCAAAATTACAACCCATGCTCAAAAATTAGCATACTGAGCTGGAGGTCAACATTTATTTAGACTTGAGTAATTGGGAAGATTATTATTTCTCCTTAATTATGGCCAGAAGTTTCTAGAATGTGCATTTTAAAAAGTTCAAAAATAGATCATATTTGATTTTATATCTTAATGTCAAACCAAAATGTTTCCTGGTAGCTTCTTCAGTGACTCAAAATAGACAGTTCAAACATTCCTTTAGACCAGAGCTTTCCAAACTGTGTGTCGCGACACGTTAGCGTGTCGGTGGCAGCGTGTAGGTGTGTCGCGGGGCGGCAGGCGTGCTCCGCTCCCCGGCCGGGGCACGGGGCTGCAGGCGTGCTCCGCTCCCTGGCCGGGGCCGTGGGGCGGCAGGCGTGCCGCCCTCCCCCCTAGCGTTTTGGCGGGGCGGCGTTGTTGGGTGGTGGGGGGTGTTTCGGCCGGCATTGTGGGGGGGGCGGCACTTGGGGGTTTTTTGTTGTTTTTTTTTCGCTTGGGGCGGCCGGCCGGCCCTGGGTACTGCGCATGCGCAGTACGTGTAATCCGGGCGGAATTGATTCCGCGTCACTTCCGGTGTGTCGCGAAATGATGCATGTCTAAAAAGTGTGTCACCAACATGAAAAGTTTGGAAAGCTCTGCTTTAGACAAAGGAAGTCCAAGTCACCTGGCAAAAAAGAAAATTTAAATCAACTAGTGCCATCTAGTGGGGACTAAAATGTCTTAGACAGTGCCTGGTGTTTGTTTTAGCTAGTAAGGTCTGAGTGCTAACCTATTGGATTTTGGGTTATGAATATTAGTAAATGAAAGAGGCAGAATACTTCCATAAATAAATTTGGATCAGGTACAAATCAGAATATCTTACTAATTCAAAATGCAAAAAGAATAACTTTTTGATGTTTCATATCTTTACCTCTTTATGATTCTGGCTCCAGGTTTGTATTACTATCAAGCATGTATTTGGCTCATAGTTTCAATCAGCAAGTTCCAGTCCACTAGAAATTCTGAGCTTGTCATTTTTTAAGCCCTTTCCCTGTTTATATCCCATTTCTCCTGAGCTTCTGTTTGAGAAAAAAATTTGCTTTTTAGATGAGCAAAGATTTTATGCACAAAGAGGTCTGCTGAATTTAGCAGCAGCAATAACTCCCTGTTATGTAAGCACAGTAATTGTACACGCTCTAGAGAACGTTCAGCCAATCATGAAAAGAAATAAAATGAGAGTGTCATGCTGCATTGGTTATCTGGGAGCTACAGCTATGGCAAAAGGGCTTTACTTAATCATGACTACAGAAAAGGTTTCCTGCATAGGCTTTTAAAGTAAGCATCAGGGAACATTTCAAGGCATTGGGTTCACAATTTCTCATGCTTACATTTCTCACAATCGTACAAATCCAAGTACTTTTGGTGTAGGACTGGGCACCTCAACTCTCACTGAACAACTTCCAACCATAAGTTGCGGGTATATGGCAATGGCAACCTCGCCTAAGGTAGTCTGCAGTCCATGGTCCCCAGACCATTTGGCCAGACCCACACATCTTTCGGTAAATGTTTTATTTGCTGTGCTAAGTGACAATTCCTAGTGTAAGCAGGACAAAAGAGAGCTATTTTATAACATGTTCTGATGCATTTCAGAACTCCTCGCTTCCAACTTTGCTGCAAATGCTGTACTGCCAAAAGAAGAAACATCCTTCCCAAGCAGCCTCTCAACAACTTTTTCTGGGCATTCGCCCCCTTTTTTCCATCCTTCTCTTCCATGCCTCTTTTGACTGGATCATTTATAGCCCGTTGTACCTGACAGTAAAGGGAATACTAGAAGAAATCAGGACTGACCCTTATTTGCTCTGACACCCTGCCCCTAAATCAACCAAACAGCCTCTCTCCAATCTCTTTCACTTCACCATTCCCCCAGATCTCCCATTTCTCATCTGTAGCCTCATCATTTATTTTAACCTTCCTTTCAATCTCTTTTCTTCCCCCTTGGTCACATCATTTCATTTCTTCCTCCTGGCTTCCCCATCTTTCTTCTTCCTAGCCTTCCAGCCCTGTCTCCCTTCCTCTTCTCCCCTAAAAATGGGAGATACTGCTTTCCCTCATGGCGAGTCTCCTCCCCTAGCTCATGCTCTCATAGATGGGCTCCTAGAGCACAATCTTTTAGGCGAACGGTTGAAATGAGAAACCAGTAAATCATATTCTGTTTACTTTTTAATTTTGTCCCTCTTTTCTCTTTGTGGAATGTCTAATATTAACTCTCTCCTTTTGCCTTACTGAATTTGTTGTCAGGATGCTTTTAGTAAAACTCTATGACCTAGATAAAAATGTGACCCCATAAAGTGAAGTGACATGTGCCAAGGAAACATAGGCCTTAATTCCTGGGTCTGGAAGGACTCACTCACCTTAGGACCCAAAGTTAGGGTTGGAGAAGAGGGACAAATGTGGTTTTATACCATCTTTGTGGCTTCACAATTCTGGAGCTGGCCAAGGGCCAGTTTGGCCCCTACAATATGTCAGAGCAGCCTCAGGAATGCTCTAATTTGTGCTTGTTTGCATATGGTCCTAAGGAAACACTCCAGCTGCCTGGACAAACCAGTGTGTGAAATGTTCTGGGCATTTCTGATGTAGCTTACCATGCCCCAACACCACAGGGGAGGGCGTAGACCCACTATGCCAGTAGAGTGGCACAAATGGACCATGGTGGAGTGAGGAGCGCAAGCAAGCCCATTATTTGGAGCTTTCTCTACTAGTCTATATAGGAAAAGCTTTTCTGTATACCCGATTGGGCAAAACTATTTCTTTAGGTCTTGATAGGAAATAGCTCCTGAATGATGGCTGCTTTTCTTATGAAATGCTAGCATACCAAATAATTTATCTGAACTCCTTAGTATTTCTGAAGTTCTGTTTATCATAACTTGAAAACTATGGCTGTTTTGTTTGTGCCATCAAAAATAAAAGTTGCATGTATAAAGAAAGCTTTTAAAAACAGTAATATGATCCAATATGTACAAAACAAGCCATCATTTGTTATATATTGGATCCTTGCAAACATTTCTTGGTGTCTGAGTATTTATAGCTGAATAACTCACTTCTAAGAATGTGAATTCCAATGGTTGGCTTATACCATTCAAATCCATCTTTCATATTATTGCTACAACATCAGCTATGATCTTTTCAGAGAATAGAAGAAATCTAGGGCTCAACTGCAAGGTAATTGGTTGTGGCTCCTGGATCCTGAAGCTGGTTCTGTAACAGTAAATAGATTTAGAGCAGCCTGGGGATTTATCTAATTTAGGTTGGCTGCCTATGGCCCCAAAGGGCCATCTACCAGCCAGGGATCACTGGAACACACTTCACTCTAGCCATATTCTCTCCCTGCCCTAGCACTCCCCTACAGCAAAGTTTGCAGTGGGGGGCGGGGAATGGGGGTGTAACTGGCTCTACATCTGCTGGAGATTCCCCCATGCTGGAGAGGTAGGGTGACTTTCTGGCCCCTTTGTGCAATGAGACAACCGCAAAGGGGACTGAGTAGCACACAGAATCTGGCCCATAATCTTGGATTGCCTAAAAGTATTAGTCATCTCTATCTACTTTTGTTTTCCTCAAAATAGTGGAATTGGAGCCATTTCTACAATATGTGCTTTGACAATAGATAGATATTTGTGCTCAGATTTTCTGTATGACCTGGGTTTGGAGAGACTTAATTAGGGCGTAAAAAAATTAAAGCAAAATACTGAGGACTTCCAGTGTTACACTGAAATAGGATTTGAAAACTGCATGTAAATTAAAATGACCACAGGATAAGATTTGTGCATGAACCATTAAAGTTATTTCTCTCAGAACCAATGCTCTGAAATATTTGCAGTACCTTGTTCTGCTTTAGCAGCATATGTTTTATTTGGCCTGCATATTTACTCAAGCAATAACCTGAAAAATGAAATAAGCTTGGTTTGACCCCTTTCTTACTCTCTCTAATTCTCCACCTACATCTTTCTAGCATTCATTATGCCATAATCCCCTGAAAAAAAATGCTTTCAAAGGCACCATTTCTTAAGCAAACTGAAAAATTCTATTTGTGTGCTGCAGTTCCATCCATCCATTCCTCATGATGATTCAGCATCTTTTAATCCTTATGTGCTGCAGAGGACGAGAGCTCTAATGGGAGCTGAACAAGGTAGGCCGAGATATGTTATGTCAATACCAAAACCTTTACCTCTCCCTACCAATAATAACTACCAAGCCCAGACATACAGAGGGGGATGCTTCCTTCTTCTCTCCCTTTCCCATGGCTCCTTGACACAGAGTCTGAGTTTGTATGGAACCCAACTACATTCTCAGCTCTCTTCCCGTGAGCAGCAACACATGGACACAGCATCCTGGTCAGGGGAGTTGGCAGGGGCGGCTCCAGGCACCAGCTCAGCAAGCGCGTGCCTGGGGCGGTAAGCCGCGGGGGGAGGTGGTGCTCTTCCCCGCCAGCGCCCGGCTGGGGGAGGGCGGCCACGGGCATACCGCCCTTCCCGCCGGTGCCCAAGCCGGAGCAGCGGGCATGCCGCGCCACCCTCCCTGCCAGCGCTCCTCCGGCGTGGGAGAGCGGGGCCACGGGCAGGCATGCCGCCCTCCCCGCGATGCTCCTCCGGCTGGGGGAGAGCAGGGCCGTGGGCGGGCATGCCGCCGCCCTCTCCTCGGCGCTCCTCCGGCCGGGGGAGAGCGGGGCATGCCGCCGCCCTCCCCGCCGGTGCTCCTCCGGCCAGCAGTAGCGTAGCAGGGGGGAGCAGGGGGAGCGGCTGCTCCCCCTGTGAGGAGAAGCGGCGCTAAGGCGCCGCCCGAGCCCCAGTGCAGGAGCCGGGCTCGGGGGCGCTTTAAAAGGCCCGTTGCTCCTGTGGGGAGCCACGGCCCTTTAAAGCGCCCCCCCAGCCCCGCTTCCGGACCCGGGCTGGGGGGGGGTGCTTTAAAAGGCCCACGGCTCCTGCCGCTGCGGGGAGCTGCGGGCCTTTTAAAGTGCGCCCCCCAGCCCCGCTGCTGGAGCCGGGCTCGGGCAGGGATTTAAAAGGCCCGGGGGCTCTGCAGCGGCTGGAGCCCCGAGCCCTTTAAAGCGCCACCGGGGTGAGTACAGGGGGAGCCGGGAGGCGCCTTTTTATAGCGCCGCTCCCCCTGTGCTCTAAACCTGGCTAAGCCACTGCCAGCCAGGGGAGAGTGGGGCATGCCGCCGCCCTCCCCGCCAGCGCTCCTCCGGCCATGGGAGAGCGGGGCATGCCGCCGCCCTCCCCGCAGTGCTCCTCCGGCCGGGGGAGAGCAGGGCATGCCTCTGGCGCCCGGCCAGCACCCTAGCTGGGGAAGAGGGGCGGCCAGCGGCTTTTTTGCCTGGGGCGGCAAAAAAGCCAGAGCCGGCCCTGGGAGTTGGTACGATATGAATAACAGCAGGTGGGTGATTTAGGGATAGATTGTTTTCCCCCTTTGGGCAGTAATAGCACAGGGCTTGGTGCTGGCATAATGCCCTTTACATATGGATAAGAGCTCAGACAGATAATTCAGTGTTAGTTCAGTAATAGCATTGCTGTCAACTTTTAAAATTTGTGAACATTTCAACAAATGTAGACATTTCAAACCATTTAAAAGTGATTACTACTTATGAGCTAGATTCTACCACATTCATCTTCAGGCATGTTAGACGGATGAAGAGGAGCTCTGCAGCATCTGGAACCTGCAGGGAAGTTTCCCCAGCAGAGCTCCTGTACATGCCTGCTGTACCACCCTTGAAAAAGGGTGCAGCATATCCCCCCCCCCCCCCCCCCCCGGACACACACACACCCTACATTTTGAGAACTCTGGTTGTAGAGGTGCAAGTGGTCGCCTAATTTGGCTTCCAGAATCTTCATCACCAATCACGATGTAAGAGAAGGAAAGAACTCAGCTTGGACTTTCGGATGCCAGGTTGATCAGGGCTGGCAGTTGTTAAAACATCATGTTCCTTTTAAACAGAGAAAATTAGATCTGGAAATCATTCTGACAGTAAACACAGAAGTGCATGCTGCCAGTTTTACCAGAGTCACTTTTCAGAAAAGCACTGTGGATATTTATGCAGAATGGAAAGGGTAAGGGCATACAAATAAGATGTCACCATATAAATGAACTTTTTCCCAAGATTACACAATTGATCAGAATATGAGCACAGGCTAACATTTACAATGACACACACAGTAGAGTACATCTGCAAACATTGGCTTGGAAGGACTTCACTTATTTGTAAAATTCTATTTATTTTTCAAGTATACAAGGCTGCAAAAAAAAAATTGCACATTAGTGTGCCAACAAGGACAATGCAGGCAGTGATGACCAAATGCTACACTTTCCACTGCTGGTAGAAAGGAAAATAAGTTGATAAAAAGATGAGGTAGATCACCATTCTTACCCCCAGTGCTCCCCAATGTGAGTAGTGCCATGTGTGTATGAAGCTATCAGTAGAAGGGGTTTTTTTAAGCAAATACTCATACCAAAGGTATGAGTGACAATTCTGATCATTTACACTGTAAATACAGTAGGTGTGAAGGCAGGAACTACCATAAGTAACGGACATACTTCCTGTAATTTGATAACTTGTTCATTGGTTGAAATGCAGGAGATCAAAGGGATGCCTTGCCCATGGACACAGAAGTCTATGAAAGTCCATATGCAGATCCAGAGGAGATAAAACCAAAAAATGTCTCCCTAGACAGAAAACTGCTGTCTCTGGAGGAAGGAGAACTTGGCTCTGGTAACTTTGGTACTGTAAAGAAAGGGCTCTATATGATGAAAAAGTAAGTTTTTAGTACCATTTCATTTAGTGTGACAAAATGTTTTACATACAGTAACTGAGGGTGAAATTCACACACATTTCTCCCTCTGTGTCCAAATATATAAGCTTCATGTACTCCCCAGCCATTATTTTAGCCCACACAGTGGAAATGTGCCCACTACATCTATGTAGTGAAATCTGGTCTGTCCCATGAAATCTGTCTATTGGTAGAGGTGTGGGGGCGGGTCATGGTATTGCCACCCTTACTTCTGCGCTGCCTTCAGAGCTGGGCAGCTGTTGGCCAGGCACCCAACTCTGAAGGCAGCGCCACCGTCAGCAGCAGCACAGAAGTGAGGGTGGCATGGTATGCGGGGGTCATCACTTTTTGCGGGGGGCCAGGGCCAGCCTTACAGGTGGGCGATGTGGGTGACCGCCCAGGGTGCCATAGTCAAGTGAGTGACATGGTCACACACATACAGTGAGCTCAAGGCCCCTTTAACCCCCATGTGCTGGGCTCAGAGCCAGGGAGGGGCAGGGCTGGGGGCACCCTGGCTGGGAGCTCTCACCTTCTGCCAGGCTCCAGCTGCTAGTCCTAGCTGAGCTGGGCAGGGACAGCACATCCCCTTCCAGTGCACAGGCTGCTCCTGGGGCCGGGTCAGACCCAACTCAAGGAAGCTCCGCGGCTGCTGGCTGGGAGCCCAGCACTGAAGGCAGCGCTGCCACCAGCAACAGCAGCGCAGAAACGAGAGTGGCAATACTGTGTCCCCCCACAGTAGCCTTGCAACTGCCCCCCACAACCCTCTTTTGGATCGGGACCAGTCTTCCCTCTAATTTTTCCCACCCATGTGCAGAATGAATTTTGTTATGTGCACCAATATGGAGGTGATGTGGCAAAATTCATGTGGTGGGGGCGGGGCCGAGAGGTTCGGAGTGTGAGAGGTGGCTCCGGGCTGGGGCAGAGGGTTGGGTGCAGGAGGCTGCTCTGGGACTATGGCGGGGAGAGAGGACTCCCCCAGCTCTCTCTCCCTGCAGCAGCACCTGGGCTGGAGGGGAGAGGCGCCTCTCCCTGCCGCAGCAGCTCTGAGGCTGGGGCTGCAGGATAGGTGCTCTTCCCCAGCTGGCTGGGTCAGGGCTCGGTTCAGGTTGAGGGAGGGGTGCCACAGCAGATCCGGGCTGGGAGGGGGCACCACGGCAGATTGGGGTTCGGGCTAGGTTGGGGCAGGGGAGGGTGTGCCCTCACCCGGCCACAGCAGGTTCCCGGGCGGGTTCCCTGAGCGCCTGCGTGGTGCTAAGCAGGCTGCTGTGCAGCTGCGCAGATTACAGGGAACTTAGTTCGGGACCCCAATGGTTACAATACTGTGCAATTTCAGATTTAAATATCTGGCTCTGTGAAATTTTAAAAATCCTATGATTGTGAAATTTACCAAAATGGACCATGAATTTGTTGGGCCCAAATTATGATCATTCACCACTGTTCTCCAGACAATGACTTTCCCATTCAGTTGCACGTGCTCCAAGTTACAGCAGCCTTCCCTGGCTGCCCTATCTGCCATCGTGCTGACTAGAGTCTCTGGAGTGCTACATACTCCTGCCTTGCCCCCAACACACCAGTCCCACCCACCCACAACACTATATCAACATGCCCCTTTACCAGGGCTTATGAAGTGGTCCTTGGAAGGCAGCCTTATAGCTATTTTCCATGTGCCTGCACCAGGGCAGTCCCTCCCCCAGCTAGACGCAGGGCTTTCAGGGCCCCTTCATGCTGCTTCAGGCCTTTTATCCTATGTAAAGGGGCCAGAGTGGGGATGAGGATCTTGTAGTTGTTTACAAGACCCTTCTCTTGGACGTGTGGGCATTTTTTCTATGATTCCATCAGTTCTATCTTTCATTCAGCTGTCTTCACCCATTGTAAGAGATACTCTTGTTACACTTTTTTGCCTTTCAGTGCCAAAAAGAATTCAAACATCCCAATTATATCACCGCTTCTAATCTCCGCTATAAACCTAGAAGTGTCGGTGTACGGTAACACTTGAGAAATTTGTGTGTATGTGCAAGTTAGAATTTTTGTTACAAGTAATCCCACAACTGGACTTTCTTTTATAGGGGTGCCAAGCCAGTAGCTGTAAAAATTCTTAAGAATGAGAATAATGATCCAGCCGTAAAGGATGAATTACTGAGAGAAGCTAACGTAATGCAGCAACTGGATAACCCATACATTGTCCGAATGATAGGCATATGTGAAGCTGAGTCCTGGATGTTAGTAATGGAGATGGCAGAACTTGGACCATTGAATAAATTTTTGCAGAAAAACCGGTATGTTGGCTTTGAATATGTTTTATATGGGTTTATCAAAAAAGGAAATGAGATTGGTATGTTCTTTTTTAAAAAAAAATTGAATACTAATGAAAATGGGCTCTTCTTAAATCTACAGTGTGGAAGGCTACTGTAAGACTCCTATGTATCAACATTTTCTGATGAAACTGCCACATTTTTTAATAAATGAAACATTTCCAAATGCCCCACTGTCAATGGCCTGTTGATCTGAGAATACAACTCTTATTTTTGTTCAGGAGCCACTTCTGTCATCAGTTCTAATTAAAGTTTATTAAAACATAAATGAACATGATGACCCATATGATGCGAGGAAGGTCATTTAATGAATTTGTACAGTAGCTCCATTAAAAGTCATGAAAATGAACTACTGACCTCTTACAGACCCAATTATGACTTTCAGGCATGTCAAGGAAAAGAATATAACAGAGCTGGTGCATCAGGTTTCCATGGGGATGAAATACTTGGAGGAAAACAATTTTGTACACAGGGATTTGGCTGCAAGAAATGTGTTGCTAGTTACCCAACATTATGCCAAAATTAGTGACTTTGGACTTTCCAAAGCTCTTGCTTCTGATGAGAATTATTACAAGGTAAGATTAGTACAAGGTATATGACTTTGATAGTGATGTGATTTTTTTTTTTTTAATGGAATGATTTTCAGCTGAAGTAGTTATTCTAAAAGTTGAAATACAGAACATATTTTATTATTTTGTCGCCTGTTAGTAGGTAATTAAAAAAGGGTAATGGCCTTACTGAAATGGATAGAGCTGGTTGGGGGAAAAAAATTCCATGGAAATTTTTTTACTATTTTTCACACAAAAAAAGGGGCTGGGGGAATTTTAAGCCAAAAAGATTGGTTTTGGCCTAAAGGCAAAAACTTTTCAGAATTTGTTTTTTGATTATAAGTCAAAGTTTTCCATGGAAAGCAGACACTTTCCTTGAAAATTTTTGTTTAGTCAAAAGCCCAATTTACTGTTGAAAAACAGTTTCAACTAAAAACATTTGACCAGCCCTAGAAATGGACTCTACTACAGAATAGTGTCAATCCATTTTCATATATTTTGCACCCAAACTCTTTCAACATCATCAACCAAAACTAAACCTAACACTGTTCATATTATTGAAATATGATGATTCATTTTGGGAGGGGGTTGAATGAAAACAGTTTGGTTAAATGATGGCTAAATAAATCCTTCTATAGAGGGACTGTTCAGTTCAGTTTTAAGTGAATTAATACCGCCTGCATCGAAAGGAAGGGAACTGACTGCCAAGTTTCATAAAAATGTAACAGTCCTTGAGAGTTAAGGGACTTTTTGGGCCCATCATGTCGTCTTTTAATTCCCTTATCTTATATTCTGATTTTGCTCCCCCTGTTCCCAACACAAGAAAGTTTTATCCTTTTTAAGCTGGAGCTGATCTGTTGTATTTCCTGAAGAGCAGAATATCTAGGGCTAAAATGAGATCCAACTCCCCTGTGGAAGCATTTTTGGATGAACTTATGATACCAGGCTTCTCCCCATGCTTTTCACTGCTCTGTCTTCCTTGTCAAAACATCTCCAGGGCTAAGTGAATAGCTAGATATGCATGTGAGGCCTTGCAATTCAAATCATTCCTTGCCCCTGCCCTCTCCTCCTCTTACTCCTACTCAATTGATTTATCATCATCAGGTAAGTTAGGGGCCAACCTGCATGAAGGCAGGTGTTTCTCACACATGAGCAGTAGCATTAAGAAAAGTGTGAGGATGCTCATTACGATTGGTGTTGGGGAGCCACAAACAGTAGAAATATGTTTTTAATCACAATTAAAATGTTTGGGATCAGGATGAGCTCTTTAAAAGCACAGTTTATCTCAAGTGAAGAGGGGACCTTAACTGAGGGCATATCTGCACTACCCCACTACATCAGCATAATTACTCCACCTAGGCAAGAGGCCACCATAGCAAAGTGTGGACAGCACTTTAAGCCGATGTAACTTATAGCGCTCAGGGGGGTGTTGTTTTCACACCCCTAAGTGGCATAAGTTGCATCAACTTATGCAGTAGTGTAGACCAGCCCCGAGATTCGATGACAGACTTTCCCACTGAAAAGCAGAGTCGAGTTTCACAGTGACATTGCCTTGTGATAACTTGGTTTTGCCACAGAATAGTGTTAAGAAATAACTTAATTAGATTGCAACTCAGTATCATAATGCAATGCTATCAGTCCCTGTGCTGTTTTTAGTCAAAAGGGAATGTCTGCTTGAGACCGAGTTCTGCCTTGAAGCAAGTATGAGCCTCAGGTTAATTGGGTATGTCTCAGGTTGTGCGAATGAGACCTGATATGAAAACCTTTACTTTTTAAAAAATAAACAAAAGTATTGAATATTAAAGAAAAGAACAGCATGCAGTAGATGTCGTTAAAAACATGACCAAAAATAATTTGCAGATAAATTTACCTTTACTGTGGTCAGGGCCGGTGCAACCACTAGGCAAACTAGGTGGCCACCTAGAGCACCAAGTGGTTGGGGGCGCCAAAAAGCAGTGCCCTGGCTCGGCAGGGAGGAGCCACACACCGGAGAGCCAGGCAATGCACTGGCGGCGAGCCCCAGCCATGGAGGAGCCGGGGTGGCGCAGGGGGGCAGCAGCCCTGCAAAGACGGCAGCACCGCTAGCAGGGAGCAGCCGTGCCCCCCGCCCCTCCTGCACGGGCTGCGGCCCAGCGCCCCCTGGCTACCCCCTCGCCGCGCTCGGGCTGTGTGGCTCCCCGGCGTGTGATCCGCCGCCGGGGCGCGGGGCCCTGAGCCTGCTCCGGGAGGGGCGGCAGCCGTGGCTCCTCATACACGCGGGAGCTGCAGAGCCCGAGCACGGCCAGGCAGGAGCCGTGGGTCGCACGGGGGCCAGCGCCTGCATGCATCTGCTGCAGGAGGGGCGGGCGGTGTGGCTGCTCCCCACTAGCAGTGCCGCCACCTTTGCAGGGCTGCAGTCCCCCTGCACCACGCCGGCTCCTCCATGGCTGGGGCTCCCTGCTGCCGCAAGCATGATGCTCTGGCTCTCCGGTGCCTCCGGAAGGTGGCTCCTCCCTGCCGAGCTGCTGCAGCGGCCTAAGCCCGGCAAAGCCAGTGAGTGTACCCGCGGTTTGGGGCGGAGGGCCACCGGGGTGGGGAGGGCTTGCGGGGGGGGGGCTGTGCACCCTCCAGGGGAGTTCAGGGGGCGGGGAGGGGGGAACCTGATCTGAGGAGCAACCCCTGGGCACAGCTGGCCCCTGGGGTCCCCTCAATGAACCGATGTCTGCGGGGGGAGGTGGAAGTTTTGCCTAGGGTGCAAAATATCCTTGCACCGGCCCTGACTGTGGTATTCATGGGATTCCTATGCTAGAACATAGAATGTGGAATACTGTGAATAGCACAGTAACAACTCCTCTGCGTGTGTATGCGTGTGTAAGCAATTTGATGGCATTGCTTTACATTTCTTCAGTTAACATGGCGTAATTGAATTTTGATAACTATAATTATTTCCACTGCCTGCTTTTTTCTTTTGTGACTCATTTTTAGGCACAAAGCCATGGGAAATGGCCAGTCAAGTGGTATGCTCCAGAATGCATGAACTTCTACAAATTTTCTAGCAAGAGTGATGTTTGGAGCTTCGGGGTTCTAATGTGGGAAGCTTTTTCCTATGGGCAAAAGCCATATAAGGTGAGTATTTTTCTTCAATTATGTTTTTGTCAAAGTTAGTGAAAAGTAATGACCTCAAACATGTATATGTGCATGTGTTTGCGTGCACACATATCTGATAGATCCATTCTGCTGCAACAAGTGATTCTCCCATGCCAGGGCAATCCCCAGCTACCCATTTGTGGAAGCTTGATGAAGCACATGGGCTATAGTGTGGCTCAGAAGTTTGCTGTGTCTGCACCTCTCATATTCTAAGAGACAGCACGGATTATGTTCTCTATCTGCAACTGAGGCTTTATCATTCCGTTTTAGGGAATGAAAGGAAGTGAGGTTGCCCAGATGATTGAAAGAGGAGAGCGAATGGAATCTCCTGAGGCTTGTCCAAGTGAGGTCTATGACTTGATGAAACTGTGTTGGACGTACAAGTAAGTATAATGTGACATTTTACCTCCTGTTGATATTTCTTACGCAGCTTAGCTAATATGTAGAAAGAAAACAAGAGACATTTGAAAACATACTTTCAGCTGATGTTTTAATTAGAAACAATAAACTGTAATCTTCAGGCAGTCCATCATGCTTTCAAGTAACCACAAGTTGCTGTGGAACTACATACATTTACCATCTACCTATCAAACAAAAAATGTATCTGATTTCAAATGTGATATTTTCCACACTGCTTAAACAAGAATAACACCTAAAAATGTTCTGGCCAAAAAATAAGGTTTCATCAAAATCAAAATTGTTCACAGGCAAATGTCACTTTTGATGATATTTTTAACAGATTTTTTTTGTTCCATTTCAATTTTTGAAAACAAGAAAATTTCCAACTATCAGATATTTTCCCACTCTTCCCCCCCCCACCCTCCCAAATGCAATAGAATGACCTATGTCTAGATTTTTTTCTACATTTTATTCTCCCTCCTTCCTATCTTTTCAAAATACCCTCAACTTTGGAAAAGTTATTAAGAGGCAAAAGGAAAAAAACCTAACTTTTTTTAAGATTGAAGTTTTGAAAAGTTACAGAATGGCTGAGTTAGTTTTATTTTTGCACTCTATAGTTTTTCCAAAGTTGAAGAAATTTTGAAAATTTAGAGCACAAAAACCCACCCTAACTTGGACATTCCTTTTATTGCACTGTGTGATAAATATTCAAAAAATTGACATTTAAAATATTTTTACTTTGGAAAAAAGTTTTTTAAAAAGTTCTTCATTTAGAACTCTGTGAAATGGAAACAACTTGCAAAATATTTCAAAATTTTGATTTTTCCTTCCCATATTTTGTCTCCCTCCTATAAAATAAATATCAGACTGCGTGTGGACTACAATGGCTACGCAGTCTTTTGGTGTCTTCAAATTTAAACTAAAAAATTATTTAAATGTATGCTTTTAACACTTCAAAATCAGCCATGGTGAGAAGACGGGTTCCTAAACAACTACTACAAATTCAGCATTCCCGCAAGACAATACAAAAATCATATTGTATGCATCACAGGTACATTTCAAAAAGATACAATCTTCTACATATGAAAGCAATGGGCCAAACTCTGCTTTCAGTTACATTGGCATAAACTGGGAGAAGTTCCTTTCAATTTACATCAATAAATAACTGAAAATAGAATGTGGTGGATGGTATGTCATGGCGGGAACACAGTCCTCATGAGCAGTGCTTCTAGAAATAACAATGAACATAATGGGATTCACAGAAATATAGATTCTTTCTTATAATCAGCCTGACTTTCTTCCGATTAATTCAGTGAATGCCATAAACAATTGTTGATCACATCAGAATCACTTCTGTCAGGATTAATTGCAAAGTCTTAAACACTTAATTATGACATAATTGAATACATATATTACGAGAAAGCTAATTATTATGTCTGTGAAATAAATGTGCTGGGGAAAATGCTAAGGGCAGGGCACCTGTGCTTGAAAAGGAATTCTGTACCCATGTGAAGTAAATGGATCCATGTATAATGTGAATTTCACAAGGACTTGTTCTCAATTTAATCAGTTGCCTGAATTAATAGAGGGTAAAAGAAACGCATTCTAGCCACATATCCAGGACCACGTTCAGAGATGATCAGAAGCAATTCCAGGGCTGTGGTCATAGCTCTCATTATGAGTTAGATGGTGCACTGTATGGACTATCTTCCACACCTTACATCTGAAATAAATGAGGTAGAAGGTAAAGGGGATCAGTTTTATCCTTTCATGCACAGGTGTATCACTGACTCTGGCTACATATAGTAATAGGTAATATACTGCATTGTCTACATGATGGGTTAGTTGATCTGGATGTACGTTAGTGTGACAATCACCATTTGGTGTTCTCTCTGGTGGTAATTCTAATAATATAATCTTGGCCATTTACATGAACCTTCAGCAAAGTCTGGAGCTATAAGGAGATGGAACCGTGTTCCAAAGGCCATTCGTTTCACAGCCTTCCAATTACTATACAGTCATATCTCTCTTCCTTTTACAGGATTGATGTCCGACCAGGATTTTCTGCTGTTGAGCTCAGACTACGTAACTACTATTATGACATTTCACATTAACAATGTGGATACTATGGACCTTATGCTCACTTTGATCTGCTGCGAGCTCCCTTCTGAAAATGAAAGCCAAAAGTTTTAGCTTTAGAAAATATGACTTCAGTTTGGTACTGCTGAAGCTTTTTATGTTGTCAAAGTTCAAAGCAAAGCCCTTTGTAATAGATGCCTTTACTCGCTTTCAATGCAATTTCCAGCCCTTAAATAACTTTTACAAAGCAGACATTGCTACACTGTGTGCAGCAAAGACAGCACAATAGATCTTTAGAATTCTACTAAATTAAGTTCATTTTATTTTACATACAGCCTTCTTGTCTTTAGAGGGAGGGGTGTGTATTACAGGTTCTATTTTCTCTCTCATGCACATATTTGAATACAGAGCCGCATAAAAGCCTTGCTACTAATTTTCTCACTACTGGTATTTACCCTAAAAATTGCTCAGAAGTCCCCAAGGTTTGATAAACCTTTTTCTCCCAGTGACAGATTAATTCTTAGTTTATATCCTAATAAATCCCACTGAAATCCTCTCAGAGTAAAAAGCCCTACACTCTCCTGCAGTAGAGAAGAAGTAGAGAAGAAACAGAATTTGTGAATCCCTACCATGTGGCAAGGAAGCATCCATTCCCCTCTGAATTTTCCTCACCTCCCCCCGCCTTCCCCCCACCATCTCTTTCTATCCAGGACTCCCTAGCTTGTCTAGGGGTATAGTCATATATGCAGGAGGAGTCCTTGGGGCATTCTCCCTTCTAGAAGAGGGGGTAACAATGCCTAAGTTAATGTTGCTCAGTATTAAACTTATTGTCTGTGCCTGCATTAGCTGAGAGAGCATTGGTTGGCCAATGGAAGCATCTCCTTTTCTGTCTTACCTTTGTCCTCTTCTTCCGATGTCTTTTATGGACAGGGCTGGCTCCAGCAAAGGAAGTAGGTGCTTGGGGCGGCACATCTGAAGGGGCGGCATTCTGGCCATTCCTGGGGTGGCACCGCCGCAGCTTTTTTTTTTTGCTTCTGCCGCTCCGGTAGTGCCTTTTTTTTTTTTTTTTTTTTTTTTTTTTGCCGCTTGGGGCGGCGAAAAAGCTAGAGACGGCCCTGTTTATGGATTCTGTCTTTTAAAAGACTCCGTGATGTATGCCAAACAGATACACCACCTCTTTCAAATACCTCCTCTTCCACAACACCTGTCCATCCATCTTCCACAGATTCCAAGGCCAGAAGGGACCATTGTGATCATCTAGTCAGAGGTCCAACACAGGCGATACAACTTCCCCAAAATTCCTAGGGCATACCTTTTACAGAGATCAGTCTTGATTTAAAAATTATCAGTGATTAGAAGATCCACCATGACCATTGGTAAAGTGTTCCAATGGCTAATTACTCCCGCTGTCAAAAAGTGACGCACCTTATTTCCAGTCTGAATTTGTCTATCTTTAACTTCCAGCCATTAGATTGTGTTACACCTTCCCCTGCTGGATTGACAAGCCCATCTAGATACTTAATCGAGTCACCTCTTAACCTTCTCTTTGATTGAGCTAGATGGCATGTTTTCTATCCTTTAATCATTCTCATGGCTCTTCTCTGAACCCTCTTCAATTTATCAATATCGTCCTTGAATTGTGGGCACCAGCACTCTAATATTTTATATAGTAACGTCATTGCATAAAAAGGGAACTCACAAGACATTTGAAGTGCAACCAGTTTTTCACTTCTCACTCTGTAGGAATCAGAGCATCCCCCAGCCCCAGCCCCTTTATCACAGGGGATGCATCTGCCTCAATTTCATTACCTTTGCCCTTCCCATAATGTTAGTGTTTATGTCACCATTATAGCTTTCATCTTGCATTAGATTGTAAACCCTTCAGGAGGGGGTCTTTGTCTTTCTGTTTGTTTGCAATGCCCCCAAACTCTCTCTGGCACTGTATAAAGATAACAAATCATACAGTTCCCCTCATTGTTCCCTATTGTCACTTTTCTCCAGTCTCATTTTAAATATTCCAAGTTTATCCTGATATGTAGCCTAAATTTTCATTCCCTTTCTTAATTACAGCCCCATACTCCAATACTATTTTTGAGCCCTGTATTCAATCCTAAATAATTATTGGTGTTTACACCTTCCAGATATATGTAGACTATTCTTATAAGATAACTAGTTCCCAAAATTAATTTATTGGCATGCACATAAATTGATGCACATGTTATTACTACAGGAAATACGGGTATGTAAAGGTACTGAAGAATAATGTTTGAGGCTTGATATATTTATTTCTGTGTCTTTTCAGAACATATATATTTTACCATGGAATTAACTGGGTATTTTAAAAGTTAGTTTAGATGGTATTTTTGTCCTTTAAAAAATAAATTGATTAAACAGTGCCAATGTTTCAAACATAGAAGAGAGTTATAGAAGTTTGGTTTCCATTGTGAAATATTTGTAGGTACTGTAGATCTAATATAAGATCATTTGCTTGGGTTTTTTTTTACTAAATTAAAGATAAATGGCCTACATTTTCAAAAGTGACTAGTGATTTTTCAATGCCTTAGTTTTGAGGTGTCCAACAGAAGACATTGTAAAGGTACCTAGTATTTAAAGACACTCAAACCTACCAGTTGCTTTTAAAAATGAAGGCCATTTATATTTATCCAAGTGGGACCAGTATGTACGTTGATCGGTTTGAAAAGCTAGATATCTCAGCATCTATTTTTCTGCATGGCCACGTTGTCCAGAAGTGGCCTCTGTTTGATTTTTGAGCGCTCACTTTTGCACAGACAATTTAGAATCTCCATATGCGGTAATCCACCTGTGCATGTAAACTGGATGTAAATCAAGCACAAGTGAGATCTGAGTATAAGTCCCATCACCAAGCAAGTGCGACAATTCTACATGCTCTCGGACCTTCTGAGAGCATGGCCTAATGTGACAAAGTTGGGGAGGCCCTACCTCCTCCCGTTTCTTTTTTAAAACATTTTTAAAAGTGAAGAAAGATCCTGATTAGTATTATTTTATTGTTTTTTAGCTTTGCTATAAAAGCCTACAGTGTATGAATACAAAGTTTTGTGACCTAAATGAATATATTATTAAACTGAAATGAAAGGTATTCTTTTGTAAAAGGTTTGGTTGTAATAAGAATCCTTTTTAAAAATCCTATTTGACTGTGAAATAATTGTTTTATTTACTGTCTTCTAACCATTACTGATACAAGGTAGAGAATATGTATTTGTCAAATTACTGTGATTGTTTATTTTGAGCCAGATTGTGATTCCCTTACTTAGGCCCGGTCTACACCTAAAAGCCACTGCTTGCATCCAATGAAGTGGGTATTCACCCACGAAAGCTTATGCTCCAATACCTCTGTTAGGGCTGGTCCACACTATGGGCGGGGGATCGATCTAAGATACGCAACTTCAGCTACGTGAATAACGTAGCTGAAGTCGAATATCTTAGATCAATTTTTAAAAGTACTTACCCCGGTCCACACCGCAGCAGGCAGGCTCCCCCGTCGACAGCGCTTCCTCCGCTCGCCGAGCTGGAGTCCCGGTGTCGACGGGGAGTGGTTCTGGGATCGATTTATCGCGTCTAGACGAGACGTGATAAATCGATCCCAGAACATCGATCACTACCCGCCGAATCAGGCGGGTAGTGTAGACTAGCCCTTAGTCTATAAGGTGCCACAGGACCCTTTGTTGCTTCTAAAATTTAGGTTGACCTAGCTGCATTGCTCAGGGTCAAAATTTTGCATCGTGAGAGACATAGTTAGGTCAACCTAACCCTCACTGTACATGCAGATAAGTTGCTGGAGGAATTCTTCCGTGCACTTACTTTTCCATCAATGTAATAAATACACCCCTCCGAGAGTGGAAACTATGTTCTCTAAGTTTATGATTTATGTAAAGCATTCAATAACATGTCAGTTACTATCTGTTTTAATCATTTGCATCTTGGTACTTAGTTGTATTCTGGTCCCACTCACTCATCCCCCCTCATTGGTTCTTTTCAGTTTCTTTAAGTAAGCAATGTGTAGATAAACGCTAAATATACCAAGAAATATACCAAATTAAGATTTTTTTAAAAACTAGGAACCAAAAATAATACCCATAAATTTCATCAACTAAAATAATTACAAATAGAACTGGTAGCGGGTGCAGACTAAACGTTTGAAACTGTCTGTTTTTATTTTTAAAAGATCAATAATGATATTCCTCAATCCATTAGTCACTTAGAATTGTGCTGATCCAGCTCTAAGATACACATCTTGCCAGCAGATGGCAGTGATTGAATAGATTTAATGCTGTTAATACTCTCTTATTCTCTAAACACCTTACCTTTTATTTTCTGTAACTACCTTTAATTTAATTTGCATTTTCACTTTGATTATATATTTAGAAAAAAGTAAGTAATTAAATAAATCCATCACTTCCCCTACCACTGAAGTGCAGCCAACTCTGGGATAAAACATGACAGCTGTCGAAGAGCACACAATAACACACTGCACAAGTTAGGGCAAGAAGAAAAGAACGAATGAGAATGGAAATCTTAGGCTAGCTGTGTGTAATTCCCTGCAATAAATTTTGTCCAGGAAAATGCACCTCTAATTCTTGCAAAAAGTATCCTGGGGTATTTTAATGACCAAAGTGAAGGAAAGCACCTCAAGGAGTACAGCTAACCTTCAAGGCTTGAGTACTGACTCAGAGGGATGCATGCCACCTATTAAATCAATACCTCCCTGCTTGGAGCATCGAGCCATTCCATGGAAGACTCCCATCCCATCCAAGCACTATCCAGTGTTGCTTCGCTCATGAATTTTAACAAAACTGTGGGCCGTCAGTCTGGGGTAGCTTAGCTTGCCTCTAGAAACATAAATGAAAGCAACGGTATTAAATAGCTATACTAAATTGATAGAATGTTATCTCAGGTTAGGGTAATAGTTATAGCAATCAGCCACATTTCCCCTGTGCCTTAGCCCTACCTATTAGTTCAGGTGAATAGCAGCTAGACACCTTAACATACACTGAAATATTCACTGAGCCTAGTCCTTGCATTTTTGAATGGCTAAGAGATTGGCACATTCACCATTTCCCTTCAGTCACCTCAGCTTTTCCACAGAGTGCCACGCCTTGATGGACCATCACACTTGTAGCTCTCATTTCAATGAACGCCTTTACAGCCAGTAGATATAAATATACAGATACCCAAGACTGCCCATCAGAATAAATGCATTACATTGCCATGTGAGTAATCGGCTTCAATGGCAGCTTGTCCCTGCAACAGTGAGAATGGGTGCAAGACTCCCTCTGCCTGGCACCTCTGCACAAAGGCCAGCCACATTCACTCTCCTTGAATGTCCCTCAAGGCCAGAGGAACACCCTGAGGGAGAGGCTGCAGCACTATCCTCCCAGTGCTGCCCAGCTCCGGAGGGTGGGGAAGAGGCATGGAAGAGGTGGTGCAATGGCTGCCTTCCCCTTTTCAAAGCAAACATTCAAAAGCACAGCAAGTCATTTGGCACACAGACAAAAACTACAATATTAGGAGTGCAATTGTTTCTTTGAATGCACATTTACGAGTCTAGTTTGAAGACATGACTGCACTACTGTGAGTGAACATAAATGGTTTTCTTTTCCACATTTGGAATAAAATATTGCTGGTTTGTGCAATATTCCTTCTCTACAACAGCAATATCACTAAAACCATTACGCTCACGGTGAGTGGAAAACCAGGTAAAAGGAAACTTTTCAATGGTGCCCACTATGTATTTGAAAAGTTTGCCCCCTCTCCCCCGCCCCCAAAAAAACCAACCTAAAAGCTTGCCCTTCTATTTTGCCCTCTTGCATTTAGCAACCACTTTAAAAAAAATGTTCAAGTGAACATGGCTCTGGTTCTTCTGCTTTTGTTTGTGTGTCAGTTTTATCAATGCCACCAGGATGCAGAACAGTTCTAGCAAACTGATTTGTTGTGCTCCTTCTGCAGGCTCTGCAGAGACAAGCCAAAAACACTCTGCAGCCTACAAAACAATGGCTATTGTGTCTTGATTTTTTTATTTCTTGGAGCAGCAAGAAAGGGATAGGAATGGGTGTGAGAGAGAGAGAGATGTTTTACAGAAATAGAGGATGATTTGAGCTTTCCCTTATTCCCTTGCAGATAACAACTGTAAAATAGGGCACGTGGGAGCATGCCTGGTGTGAGTCACAGCTGAGAATGCCAAACTCAGGGCGGACTGATAAAAACAGGCCAATCACACCCCCAAAGCTGGTGGCTTATTCTATAATTAGCTTTACCAAACCAGTAGCAACATGAGCTTCTATAGCACCACACTGGTTAAAACACAGTCCCCTTAGGCCATCTAGTCCTTATCACCACCAAGGCATCCGGTCTTTATGATGAGAGGTTACTGAAAACCAGATTCCTCATCTATAAAGTTCTTCCAATCCCAAAGGATCAGCCACTTCCCCAGGTCAAGATACAACTCAGATCTTACCCCCAAAACTATGCTTGTATCCAATCCTTTAGCACCTAAAAACTAAAGGTTTAATAATATAAAAAGAAGAGTTATTAAATGGTTAAGGAGTCATGTACATTACCATTGATTTTCAGAGTTTACAGGTCAGGATAATAGCAAACTTTTATAGTGCTTCCTGTGTTACCCGAGTAGTTAATTGGGTTTACAGATCCCAGTTCTACTTTATTACTCCACTCCTTGTGTGCCTACCTACTCACACATCGCCTTGTTTGCTGGAAATCAGGTAGGGGTTCTGCACACTGTGATACATAGCTACTGTACGACACTTGGCAATGTAATTGTAAAAATCCAGGTCAAACAAGATATTGTATATTGCATGGCTGCTCCTGTCTTTCAGAATGCTAGTACAGCCCCTTTTTCTTTATATATTCAGTTACCGGCTCTACCCTTGCTGTGCTATTGCAGAACCCTGCGTGGCTCAGGTACTATTTTTAAATTCTTCAATAGACTCTGACTCTGTCCATCCACTCACAGAAATTGAAAGGGCTTAGACACTATGGATTGTGAGTCTGGCATGCTTGATCCATTCATAGTTTTTGCATATATTGAGCGAGTAGAACAAGTACTGATTCTTCTTAGTGATACAGTGCTGCACAATTTAGGTTAAAGGATGAAGTATTGAGTAAGTCATGCCTCAGAAAGTCACCCTCAATTGTCTGATTGTATCCATTTTAATGCAAAACAGAATTTGCAGTACACACAAACACAAGTACAAAGTTCACAATTTGTTCCCAAAGCTCCCACTGCTGCTTCTGTGCCAGCTTTTTTTTCAAGAAAAACCTCGTGTTTGTTTACATAACTTTATACCAGGAAATTATTGTGCAATTCTTTTTAGTTACATCCAAACTGTTCCTTTCAAAAATCTGACTATTGTATACCTGTATATTAAAATCCTAGCTGTTCAATTTGTTCAGCAGATACTTTGTTACAGTATATACTGTATACAGGCTGTAAAGTAATCCTGAAATCAAGCCTCTGATTTATATTTCTGGAAATCTAATAGCTGATCTGAACTCCATCTGTTATGTACTTGCTGTGTTCAGCGGTACTGGGGGGGGGGAGTTAAATGTTTTCTGTAGGAGTAAAAATTTGTAGCTTCTACTGTGAGACACAAGAAGATGCCATTTCCTATGATCAGCTTTTTTATTCACAAGTTTAATTCAGGGTCCTGAGGGCCATTGCCACTATAAGCTAAGGCAAAAAGAGATGTTTTCTGTGACGTGTGGAAGAAAGAGTTAAATCTTAGTTACCAACAATACTAGAATATGAATGCTGTTTTTTGGGGGGGATTTTCCTGTAAGAGCAGAGTTTTTGCAGGCCATTTTTTAAGAAACCCAGAAGAGCTAGAACACCTGGGTTCTAGTGTTACTCTTTTCCCTTGACAGTAGTAGAATTTTGTCCAAATGGTTTTACCAGTCCAGCTGGTAGAAGGTCTTTATTATGCTAGAAGAGTCTCTATCACTTTGGAAGAGTGACAGTCCATGGGCAGGGAGCAATTATGACAGCGCTTCCCTCTGTAGTTCCTGAAAGGATCTCCTCACAGATGAAGCTCCTCCTAGTCTTTGGCTTAGTCTGCTCCACCATAATGGGGGAGGAGAGCACAAACTGAGAGATCGTTCGTCAAGGCCCCCATACACAGAATGCTCTGCTGGATTGTCAGGAGGGTGTATTCACACATAGTTTTCTGCTTGTGTGTGGGTGGAGTGCGGGGGTTGAGGCCTCTCTCCTCCTGGATGACTCGCAGCCCATTGGAAGAAAGGAAGCACTGAGCTGGAAAGGAAAGAGGCCCCAACCTTCCCAAAGAGCTCTGAGGGCATACCCTATGGGGATGACTCCTGCCATTCCCACCCAGAATGGGGCAATGGTGGGAGTAGAGCAATGGGGTCTCCATGGGGGGGATGCTATTACCCTTATTAGGCCCGCAGCCTCTGAGTCACATTGACTCCTGCACACTAAGTACCATATCAGGCAAGAAGAGCTGTTTCAGGAAGCAAATAAGAGAGCCGACATGGAGGAATAAGTAGCTATAAAATATTATACTCATTGCAGTTGCCTGCTGACTGTATAAACAAAACACGGGTTTGCCTTGTAAAACAGAGTGACAAGAGAATGTTCTCTCATTGTTTCATCTGGTGCAATAGCTTTTTTGGATAATGTCCTCTTCTCCCTTAATGTACATATACTTTGCTTGCAGTATTGTACAGGACATAATGTACTAAAACAAGCAGCACTGAGGACAGATGCTGTGTGTTGACGTTTCAGAGTTCTGCCATAAAATGCAAGTATGAGGCTTGTATTTTCCTCCATATGTTCTTAGTTTATTTCCCCTACTATTTTGAAATACGGTTTGTGTTTCTCTACTACATATTTTCTCCAAGAAAAATACATGGGTCTTCTCATCTTTGCATTCAGGGATCTCAAAGCACTTTACAACCATAGGTTAGGATCAATAGCGTAGCCAGGGGGGAGCAGCCACTCCCCCTGTGGCCGAAGCTGGGAGCCGCGGGCCTTTTAAAGCGCCGTCCAAGCTCTTTAAAGGGCCCGGGGCTCCCCGCAGCGGTTGGAGCCCCGGGCCCTTTAAAGCACTGCTGGGGAAGCCGGTACGGTCTGGCACAGCGTACTGGCTCTTGCCGGTACGCCGGACCGGACTGGCAAGGACCTGTCGCCGAAGACCCGGAGGCGCTGCCGGGTTGAGTACAGGGGGAGCCTTGAGAGGCGCCTTTTTATAGCGCCGCTCTCCCTGTGCTCCGGACCTGGCTGCTCTACTGGTTAGGATTATATTAAATAGTTAATGCTTCTACATTGGCTGAAAAGGTAACTAATAAGTATTTAATATATTTATACATATAAAGTATTTAAAATTCATATTCTATTTGCAGACAAATACTATGTAAAGATGGAGTTAAGGTGGAGAGTATATAAATTATAAGCTCTTTAGGAAGGGGCTGGTTTTTGTTCTGTTTGTGAAGGGTCTAGCACAATGAGGTCCTGTGACTTAGGGGTGCTACAGTAACATAAATTAATAATAACAGGTATCAGTCATGTAGACTAAAATCTATTACAGAGATGTGGCAATCATTCCCAAACCAAATATTATAAACCTGTGAACTTCTGAGTTAAGCTTTGACTTTAAAAGGTATCCAAACGTGTTAAGGTATGGAAATATAGTTAAGTCACGTAAACAACCTTAACTCTGCGCTGTAGTGACACCGTGCACTAACCATAGGATTATGATTAAGGCTTTTTAGTGATTGTGATGACAGAGTTGATTACATTTATTTTAATGACACAAATCCCCCCTTCAGGGCAGGTTAAGGTTGTTTAGGTCTTTCTCTGCATTTCCATATCATAACATATTGCCCCACACCTCCCCTAACCAGGAGCCCACCATTCCCTCCTCACTCATGCCAAAGGGGAGACCCTCTATGACTGCTCCTTCCTCCCCAAATGGAGGCCCCTGCGTTTAATGCTTCTCTGCTCCACAGCAGGGTGCAATTGGATACAGCCAGACCAGGCAGGGGATAACGGGCAGAGAGCAATGACAACCCCAGGGGAAATCCTCCCCTCAAACCCTTCAGGGCTCCACTGCCTCCCTAACTGAAGTTTTACCGCCTCCCCCCACACACAGACCTCCCACACACACATCCCAGGGCACCTTCCCCAGTTTAGGAGGGGATAGAGTCAACTGTCATGCCAGAGGGTGAATGTGGGTAATGGAGGATATTCAAGGGAGGTTGGTACATGCTGTATCTCATGTATTTGAAGCCTCCAGAGCTACCTGCACTGAGGGACAGGGAAAAAGTGGCAATAAGCCTCCTTTGTATGCTGGGCATGCTTTGTTTCACCAGCCTGGTCGGGACGGGGCACTATGTAGCAGGGCATGCCACCGCCCTGGCTGTGCCCTGTCACCACAGCCTAACAGAAGGGGGCATTGTGAAGCTGCAGGTGCCCCCCTCATGAGCTTGGCAGTGCTCCCATCTGTCAAACCGTGTACCAGGGAGCACTGTGCTGCATGCTTTACTCCCTCCCCACCCACTCGTGTTGCTTTTCCCCAGACAGAGGTGGGGGGTGCTGTGATTGCACCACTTCATACCCTGGTGATCCCTGCCATCCTAGATTACTAAAAGGGGGGTTCTGTGTTGCGGGGGCTGCTGCTCTTCATAGCCCAGCTGTGATTTGTCTCTCCCACAGGGGCGGCAGGTACCAGAGACAGGGGAAGGCTGTGGCCCCCAAACAGCCTGCTGTGGCTCCACCCATGCTGCCACCCCCACACCCATGCTCCCTCCGGCCTGCTTCAGGTCCCGTCCCGCGCTTCTGTGGCTGAGAGGCTGGGGCCGGTGCACACAAGGCCAAGGGCTGGGACCATGCCGCCCATCCAGCACTACGGAGTTGGGGGTTCTCCCACTATGCCACCTGCCTGGGACTGGAGGGTGCTCCGGCCACGCCACCCTCCTGCCCAGTGCTGCGGGCATGCGCGGGGGGCAGGCAGCCATGGAGGGGGTGTGTGTTCTGGGCTCCAGCGGGGGTGGAGGGGCAGTAAGGCAGGGCCTCAGGCAGAGCGGGAGGGAGCCAGGGGCTAGCCTTTCCCACCAGTGCATTCACCCGCTGCCCATACTCTCCCTTCTTGTTCTAGGGCAATGGTTGTCAAACTGTGGGTCAGGACTCCAAAGTGGGTCATAACCATGTTTGAATGGAGTCACCAGGGTTGGTGGTGGACTTGCTGGGGCCAGGGCTAAAGCCTGACCCCCCCGCCCCCCCTCCTTCCCCACCACCTGGAGCCAAAGCCGAAGCCCCAAGAGCTTCAGCCCTGAGTGGTGGGGCTCAGGTTATAGGCCCCCTGTGTGGGACTGAAGCCCTTGGTCTTTGGCTCCCACACCACCATCCCGCCCAGGGCATTGGGGTGTAGGCTTTGGCTTTGGTGCCGGGCCCCCCCCCCCACCCCCCGCAACCTCGGGTTATGTAGTAATTTTTGTTGTCAGAAGGGGGTTATGATGCAATGACGTTTGAGACCCTTGTTCTACAGCATGCATAGGTAGGTGCAGGGGAAATGCATTCATAATCTACATCGACACGCTGGACTAAGGGCCAGTTTTTCTGCTCAGTTACTGATGTGTAAACTTGGAGTAACTCCAGTAACTTGACTGGAGTCACTGCACATATACATTGGCATAACTGAGCTTGACTTTGGTCTATTTGGGGGGAGAAAATAAGATTAGCCAAATTTTACACATGGGGAAACTGAGGCACAAAGCTGAAGTCATTTGCTTGAGGTCATACAGGAAGTGTGTGACAGAGCAGCTACAGGAGTCCTGACTTACCCTCTTGTTTATCATGTAAGAGCCGGCTCCCCATAACCAGTTGAGAATAGAACCCACGAGTCCTAACTACTAAATCACACCAAAGGGTAGAATCAGGACTGCCCATCCATGTTTCATAAGCCCTATACTGCTAATGGTCTAACCCCTCCCCTCTCTTTCCTCAATGAACAGAACCCATCTGTATTGACAACCCAGCTCAGCAGTTCCCCCCATTGGCTTTCTGCCAGTCTCTGCAGCATAGAGCTGGCTGCATTCCTGCTCCGTTTATCCCCATACCTAGAGGGAGCTTTGATAGACACGATCCCGAAAATAGAGCTGAGGATTCTACCAGACAGCAGCCAAAACAGCATAGTATCAGGAGCCTGCATTGAGCTGGGCTGGGCCTGTTTATACTTGGCTGGGACTCCTCCAGGCCCACATCCAGGTATTTACCAGCTGTTCTGCCCCCTGCAATCCTAGATTTGGGAGTTGGGTTGCCAACTTTCTAATTGCAGAACACTGAACACCCTTGCCCCACCCCTTGCCCCGAGGCCCCACCCATTCTCCAAGGCCCTGCCCCTGATCACACCATTCTCCATCGCTCGCTCTCACCACCTCCTCACTCACTCACTCCTTTTCAGCGGGCTGGGGGAGCTGAGGGATCTGACTGGGAGTGCAGGCTCTGGGGTGGGGCTGGGGATGAGGAGTTTGAGGGGGGAGGTCTGAGCTGGGGCCAAAGGGTTTGGCATGTGGGAGGGGGCTCCAGGCTGGGGGTAGGAGGGGATGAGGGCTCCAGATGGGGGTGTGGGTTCTGGGGTGGGGCTGAGGATAATGGGTTTGGGGTGCATGAGGGGACTCTGGGCTGGGGCCGAGTGTGGGAGGGAGCTTGGGGTGGGGGTGCTGAGTTGGGGCAGGGGCATGGGAGGCGGTTTGGGATGCAGGCTCCAGGTGGCTCTGGCTGGGGCTGTTCATGGGCCCACACCAGCACTGCCCTGGCATTTCGCGGGGCTCAGAGGCTGCTCTCTCTGCCATGAATCCTGGACACATGGCTTGGCCAGTGCAAACGTTTATCCTGTTCGCTGGAATGCGGCGGGGTGGGAGGGAAGAAGGATTCCCCACAAGTCACACACACACACCCCACTGCTGCCCCTGGCTTGCTGCACCCGCACTGTAGCCCAAATCACAGCAGCTCAAGGGAGAGAGCTGCTGCAGGTCCCCCTCCTCATCCCTCCGCTGTTTGCAGTGATCCCTAGCCCCCCCTCTTTTGTCCCCCCCACGCCAGCCACTGGCTGGGGCCTCCACGCCCAGCTGCTGCCCGACTCTGCTTGGACCCATTCCCAGGGAGAGCAGCCCAACTTTAGCCCCATGCATCTGCGCAGCCCATTCGGGAGGAGACTGACAAGCCCACAGCCCCTTACCTGCTGGGTGCATGGTCCTGAGACAAGCCCAGCGCAGCAGCCTCTGGGAGCAGGCTACGGGACAGCCAGCAGCAGCTCCCCCTGCCCTCGCACTGGCTTCATGTAACCTGTGGGAAGCCGGGCTGGCGCCTCTTTCTGCTCCCGCCAGCCAGGGAGTATTCAGCAGGGCAGGGAGGGGGCTGAAGGCAGTTCCTAAAGGCCACAGTGCCCGCTCCACAGGGATCCACCCTGGCCACCACGGCAGCTACTGCCGGGGCTTAACCCTGCCAGCCCCTGCCCGCAGCTAAATGCCTTGCCCAGCCCCTCCGCTGGGATCCACCCAGTGCCTGCTGGGGCTCGCACCACTCCCAAGCGCCACAGAAAGAGCTGCTGCAGGCCCCCTCCTCATACCCCCACCACCAACCGGACTTTTAACAGTCTGGTCAGCAGTGCTGACTGGCGCTGCCAGGGTTCCTTTTTTGACCGGACGGTCCAGTCAAAAACCAGCCACCAGGCAACCCGATTTGGGAGTCAAATACACACTACTCGTGAGGGAATTCTGTGCCCAAAAAATAATAATTCTACACACACCAATTAAAAATTCTGCATATTTTATTTGTCAATAAATAAATGTGGAGGCTCCAGCATTGAAGTGGGGTGGAAGATCACCTTGAATAGCCACCCCCAACACAGAGTTGGCGGTGAGGCTGCACCCTACACTGATTAAAGCACAAGGATCAGGCCTGTCCCAGAAACACCCCAGGGCCCTGCCCGCCAGGTGCACTAAGATAGCAAGTGAAAGGAACAGTCTCATATGCACATCCAGCCCTGGTCCCCGATTCAGGTGTAGGCAGGCAGGCTCAGCCTGGATCCAAGTGTAGCGGGGCTTAGTGTGAGGGACTCCAGGTGTGGTGTGAGAGGGTTCTATGTGGGGAAATCAGGATGTGGGTGGCCTGGAAGGGGGGGGGGGGTCTGGGTGTGGGATGGTCCCGATGCACATGGGCTTGTTGGGCGGTTCTGAGTGCAGGGGCATGGGACTCTGTAAAGAGGCCCAGGTGAAGATGGTTGGGGTTCAGCGGGGGGTTCTGGGTTTGGGGGAGATAGGGCCCAGCAGGGGTGGGTCTGCGTGTGGGGGGGCTTAATGTGGGGGGCTCCGGATGCAGGGAATGAGGCTTAGTGGGTGTAGAGGGGCTCAGTGGGGGGGATCTGGGTATGGGGAGGGCCGGATACATGAGGGTTGGGCCGACGGAGAAGCAGCTCCTTGTACAGTGACCTCTCCCCCATGGCTGAGGAGTGAAGGGGGGCAGGCAGTAGACGGAAGGGTGCAGAGCTTTCTGCAGCCAGGGAAGTCATTTTTTCTGCAGGGAAGAAAAGAAATCTGCGGGGGACATGAATTCTGTGTGCACAGAGTGGCACAGTATTGCCCCAGGAGTAACACACACACACACACAAAGAAGCCAAGGTGCAATGAGCATGAGATGTTTAATGGTCTCCCTCCTAGGCTACAGGAAATGACAGGGTATAGGGCTCCCTAAGGCGCAGTGCCAACTCTAGTGTTTCTTGTCATAGGTGCCAGATCCCTTGTAGGCCCCAACATAGCCACTGCTATCAGTCAAGTCTTCACGTCCAGCTAGCCCTTTCCCCTTGCCGCTCTCATCAAACCGTTCCTTGTGGGAACCTGTGTATTTGCTGGTGTCTGTCAGCCTATCAACCCCACCAGCTGTGGTTGTTTTCTGTAAGAGACAGCAAAAGTCAGCAGAATTGAGGATGGAGTTCATAATAGTTTCAGGCCTATCCCAAAGGTTGGGGCCTGTGTGGGGGTTGTACTGGGCTCATTCCTGCCTCCAGGGGGATGTAGTATCTCCATGAAGCTCATATTAGGTTAGTAAATCCTCACATTATGCTCATTCTTTCCCTGAATGAAGTGGGAGCTTGGGCAGGTGGCTGGGAAGAAGAGCCCTCACAGTGGGTTCATTCCTGCCCCAAGTGGGTTCTGTACAGAGGGCAGGGAAATCTGGTACTGGGTAGGAAAGTGAGGGGTGCCGGGTTAGGGACACCTGGTACTCACCGTTACACCCACGTTGGCTGGCTCCTTGCCCTCCATCAGTGCGTACACAGCTTGCAGGGCCTCCTCGGGAGACTTGCCCTTGAACCGCTTGCCACACAGCTCCTTCACGGCCTGCTGGAACTCAGCGAAGTTGATGGTGCGAGCACCTTTGGTCCTGCAGTGAGAGGGGAACAGACATGGGAAGTTACACTGGGGAACCAGCTCTTCTCCCCTCTTTGTTTTCCCCTCCCCTCCCTTATCTGTTGCTCCCATCTCTTCGTTGCCCACTCACTTTACTTTATTGAACACAATATCGACATCAGTGCTGGTCACACCCTTCCCATCCATCACGCCACAATCCTTCAACATCTTGGAGAAGTTCTTGCCCGTCATATCATTGCCAGTGGCAGCTGTGTCACCGTACATGGCAAATTTACGGAAGGCTTTCTCCAACTCCGACATCCTCTGGCTAAGGAAAGAGGGAGACTGTTAGGATGGGCCTCCCCACCAAGACATCACCACTGCAACCTCTTCATCCTGACACTATGTTATTGGGGTCATAATGATATTTGCACAAAGACAACTGGAATTTAGGAGTGGGGTGTTAAGGGAGAGAAGAGAAATGGGTGGGGGTTATTTCTAGAGATTTAGGATTTGGGGAGAGGGAATGTGTCAGTCTTATTTTATTAAAATGTATAGAAATTGGGCACCTAAATCCTCTGGACAGTTTTGGAAACCACAACTATAGTCAGCACTCCAGCATCACAGAAACCTTGGGATTCCACCCAAAGATGCCTGCATGGTCTGCTTTCTCCCCCCAGTGAATGAAGCTGGGAGGTCAGACCATAGCTACCTATTTAGGCCCCTATTACCATAGTATCTGAGCCTCACCACATCCCTGAATTTAGCCTCTGAGGGAGGGAATTATTCCCATTTTATAGATGGGGAACTAAGGGATGGAGAAATGAAGTCTGAGATTTTGAAAGCTGTCTAAGCAATTAGGCCATCCAATTCCCATTAAAATTAAATGGAGACTGGTTGTCAAATCCCCTTAGGCAGATCTGAAAATCCCAGTTTAAGTCTTTGGCTGAGTTTAGAATCAAACCCAGATCAATCAAACTCTCCCTCTAACTAACTCCCCAGATATAGCTCTTTAGCCTCTTCTGACCCTTTGTCAATATTCCATTAATTGTCAATTGATTCAGACTCAGGACTATTGTATTTAGGCTTGAGAGAGAAAATGTATGAACCATGCCAGGATTTTCAAAGCAGTACAAGGGAGTTGGGCACACCAATTCTGTTGATTTTTAAAGAGATTTGACTGTCTAACCCCATTAGGCTTCTTGGAAATTTCCAACATGTACTATCGACACCCACATCCCTTCACCCACTGGTTCTGTCCTTCAAGTTTCTTTGGGGCTGATAGGGTTTTTAAAGTACTCCCAATGCTTCTAGAACTCTAAAGGAAGAACCAGATTGCTCACCTGGGTAAATCCAGAGGCACTCATCTAAAATCCCAAAAGAATTTACTGAATGTAGTGTCTCTGGATTTATTCCAGGGGATTACTAAAATCAGAATCGATCCCTTTCCCCTCTAATACTGACTCCTTATCCAGAGTCTGGGCTAACCTGAGTGGGCAGATATTCCTGGCCTTTTGTCTGCTTGTTGCGTGTGTCTCCTGGGACGAGGTCAAATACTTTAAGCCAGCAGCACCAAAGCCTGGGGATTCAGGGTGAGCCACCTATTGTGACCTCATCAGCTGTTTATGATGTCATCACTTGCCCCACCCACCTGAACGCTGACATCAGTGTCACAGGGCGAAGGCTAAAAGCAGTGATGGTATTTGGGGAATTGGGTTGAAGGGTGAGAAATGTTTATACCCTACTACATATTATTTTACAACATTATATGGGAAAAAATAAGGAAACAGATTCCCTGCCCAGGAGCATCCCCTAATGCCAAAACACTCGGAATGAAAGCCTGGCTCCATTGAAGTCAACAGAAAAACTCCCATTGTCTTCAGTGGAGCCAGGATGTCCCCTCGCACACTTTGTCTTCTAACCTCAAAACCACCATAACTCATTCTTAAACACACAGAGGAGCTTATCACTGCTCTTCACAGCCCAAAGAGCGGTAGAAATCAATCAAAAGGTGACTTTCCTTGTGCTTCTGGCTCTAGCACTTACTGTCCTAGAAAAAGTTAGCTGAATTTCCAGAACTGCAACTTTGTAGAATAAAGCAGCTCTCTAAGGCAAAAGACTCAAAAACAAGAGACAGATTTTTGCCCTTCTGAAGTCACATGGACATATGACTCATTTCGCCCATCTATGCATATATATTATTCCTACTAATGTTAATGGAAATAATTTGTGTGTAACAAGAGGAGAATCAATCAATCAATCAATCAATCAATCAATATGCTGAAAAAGGAATTTATACTAAAACTGTGAAAATAACAAAATTGTTGGGTCATTGGCCATTTTGAAAAATAAACAAAAACAAGCTGGACCAAAAATGAAAATTATCTACAACTCAAAAAGAAAAAAAAATCATTTCAGGTTGAATGACATTTTTTGTTTTGACAAAGTTGAAACCTAATACTGAATTTTGACCAGCTTTAGACATTTTTTATTTTTATGAAAGAGAAAATTACAGGAAATTTTGAAATGAAACGTCATTACAAACCATAAAATAAAATGGTTCAAAAATGTCAAAATGAAAAGTTTAGATTTTTTCCAGAATTTGTTTCCCTCCCAAAATGAAATATTTGGCAAAACTGACACAAATTTGCAAAACAGTTTTGTGTCACAAAAATCTACATTTTTCTTCCCAAAAAGTTTCTAGCAAAAATATTTCACCCAGATGTAATCAATATTATCTCTCAATGATTCCAAATCATTCACTTTGCAAGTCAAAAGATGGGGGAAATTGCTCTCTGTCATCACTGCAAACTCACCCTGGGATGTGAAAGTCAAGCAGGTTCTTTCCTTCTGATGCATGTGTGGTAAGAATGGAAAATATGCAGGCCAAACTCCATCCTCCATAACACACATGCAACCCCATTGTCTCTAAAATATTAGTTATAATAAAGTTATTACTGAAGATATATTTGAACCTATGCCTAATGGTGTGCAGTTTGAAGGAGATCTTTTGACTGATAAATTGGGCAAAGTTGCTTTAGAAGTCATTGACAGAATATGAAATCTCCACAATGTTTCAGAGCAGTACTGCACCTGAGCATGTATGTTGGAAGGTTGCTTCATGCTGCAAAAAGAGTATAGTCTGTACGTCAATGTAATGTAGTGATCAGTCCTTTCCATGCCAGCTTAATCCAGGCTAGGATATCCTGTGTGGTAATGTTAGTCAGCACAGGTGACCGTTATTTAGTCCAGGAGCTAGAATATCAGAGAGAGACCATTATGCAAGGGTTCTGTTCCCCTCAGCATGCATGCGCAGAACTGGAAATATCTAGCTAAGCATTTCTGACAAATTTAGTCCATGTTTATGTAGCATAATACATGGGGCCTTTGTTATTAAAACACATATAAATTTAACTTTCTGGCTGGTGAGGAATATTATGAGGCATAAACAATGCTCCTCTAAAATGGGAAACTCCAGACAGCTCACCCAACAACATAAACTTTTCCTATCTCAACCATGACCACCACTAGCACAATGTACACTGAGCCAAGCAATACAATAGTCTTCACTATCACTTATGTGGAAATAGTGTTTATAAAAGCATTCCATTAGTGGGAGCACTCACATACGAGAGTAGAACATGTCTGGAGTTGTTATAGCTCTTTCAACTGAAAGCTATATCTATTTTTTACTTGGCTCAGAGGTCTGAAAACTCACAGATAAGACCCACTTCTTAGTAAGAATAAACTGTGAGCTGTTTTTGAGATTATAGTTGTGGCTTCAGAGAGGTTCACAAATCCACCTGATTTTGGTATTATTATATATTAGGATTACAATAGTGTTTAGAGGCCACAGTCAGGATTGGGGTTCCACTGTGTTGAGCATTGTATTCCCTGGGTGTTTGATTTTATCTTTCCAGCAATGTTAACTGAACTGTTTGAAACCTTGTACAAGCAGAAAGCTTCCTATTGGCTAAACATCTGAGGAGGCACAAATGGGTAAGTAAATTAACTATAATTTACACAGAGAAAATGCCTGATTGTGTTCCCAGTGAAGCCAATGGTAAAACCCATACTGATTTCAGTGGTGCAGGATCAGGCTTTAAATTGAAACAAGTGCTTAGATAGTACCATGTAATGAACTTAGTACTATATTTGGGTCAACCTACACCTGATTGCTTAGACCAGCATTAATCCATTTTAAGGCCAGAAGGGACCATTACATCACCTAGTCTGACCTCCTATGTAACACTGAGCAGAGATTTTCACCCGCTTTACTCTGTATTGAGCCCAATAACTTGTGTTTGACTAACACACATTTTCCAGAAAGAGATCCAGTCCTGCTTTGAAGATATCGAGAGGTAGCGAACCCACCATTCCCCTTGGTAGTTTGTCCAGTGGTTAATCACCCTTACTGTTAAAAGTGTTTCCTTATTTTTTATTTGAATTTGTCTGACTTTAACTTCCAGACATTGCTTTTGTTTAACTAGGCCCAGCTTATCAAGCAATCCAAATTGCTCTGTATAACTGCCCTCCTCTCCTCATTATTTACCACTCCCCCAATCTTTGTGTCATCTATACATTTTTATCAGCATTCGTTTTATATTTATTTCCACCT
Source organism: Macrochelys suwanniensis (assembly GCA_033296515.1). Classification (NCBI taxonomy): domain Eukaryota; kingdom Metazoa; phylum Chordata; order Testudines; family Chelydridae; genus Macrochelys; species Macrochelys suwanniensis. Next base: position 50,387,485 of record CM065780.1, read on the forward strand.
CGTTGATCAAAATGTTAACTAGTACCTGGTCTACTACCTATCCCTACAGAAATCCACTAGCAACACACCCAACTTAATGATGATTCCGCTTTGACAACTATTTTTCGCACCTGTCAGTCAGTCTGTTCTTAATCCATTTAACATGGAGGACCTAGGTGTAAAGAGCATCTTTTCTTGTCTAAAGTAGCCAGATCACATGGCAGAATAATTTTCAAAATGTTCCAGGTACATTGCTTCAGTGAAGTTATAGCACATCCAGGGCTTTCAACAAAGTTTATACAAGAGACTGCAGAATCTGGTACCATGTAACTAGTTAAGTATTGATACTCTGAATATCTGCTGCCAGCCTCTTACAAACTCAGTTTAGTGAGGTTTGAGATGAGAATCTCATGTGGATGGACACTGAAGACACCAGGCTGAGAACAAGTTAATGCTCTATTTCTGCCACTGAGAAGGGTTACAAAAAAAGGCCCTCCTTTGTGACTTCTTTAAATAAGTCCCACAAGGTACACATCTCCACTTTCCAAAGCAAAAAAAAAAAAAAAAAAAAAAAAGTACAACTTTTTCAAAACTTTACAAATTATGAAAGATGCAGTAGGTTGCCCAAACCTTCAGCCCTAGGTAAGGGGATGAATCTGCACTAGTAAAATGCGTAGCCACTAAATAAACGGTATAATTCAGGATTCTGTTCAAACACTTACATAGTTATTCAGGAAAGTTGGAGGACAGCTTTGATATCATCGTGAGGATTCTGAATAATCTAGTTAAAAGAGACTCAAACATTTTGTAGAGCCTAAAAAAGAAAATAGTTAGGCCACTTACAATGCTAAAATAATACATACATGTTATACAGAACACCAGAAATTCAGGAAAAGAGAAAGATTAAAGTATCAAAATCTTTAGTAGGCAAGAAGAATGTTTTTCTGCTGTTATGAATAAATTAATTCCAAATTACTATGTAGCTTCTATATTTTATGAATTATGATCATAATCACATAAACCTCTCTTTTCACATGCAGCTGTTTATAGCATACATTCTTTTTTAGTGCCATGATCAGAGAAATTGTTTGAATGAAGGCATTAACACATTGACAATCCCAAGAACTGTATTAAACATTTGAAATCAATCAAAATGCGCTGTTCAAATTACAGATGGACCAAAATCAAAAGTTCAGATACAAGAACCTTTGAACTATGGAGAGGTCTGAAATCATGACACAGGTGTGGATGTATGTTTTGTGACTTGAGCCTGTCCCTTGTTGAGGTCAACAGTACTGTATTTTGAGGTTGAACCTTAGCCTTTTTGAACTCTAAACAGAAACGCCATTACATAGTGTTTTACTTTTAATCAAAGTGCAGTACAGTGGAGTAATATGCTGTCCTATTTAGAAAGTCAATGATCATATCTGCCAAGCTAAATAAATATACTATGTTTGATGCAAATGTATTGGAGTAAAAGCAAGATCATGAATAGGGCATAATTACCCATGTTTATAGGAAAGGATTTACGGAGTTTTAGGAAGAGAAAATCCTAGTCTTAGAAATGTGACAAACAGCTTGTCAGAAAGTAAGATTAAAGCAAAATAGATTAAACACTTAGTTGCTCCTAATATTATTTTATTTTATGGTTTTACAATTTAATTATCACAATGAATTTTCCGTTTATGTTACAGAAAATGAATCCTTTCTCAGGCTCACAGGTTAGATTTTAATTCAGAGGGGAAATTTATCATCACAGGGTCTGTAGTCCCTAAACATATGGGATTATAATGACAGTGTTTTAGTGGAAATTTTAAATCTGGATATAGCCATACTTCATGGGCCAATCCCCAGGCAAAACTCTTAAAGACAGTCTTTCCTGGTGTTCTTTCTGGGTAAGAAAGCACTCCTCTGCCCTCGACGTAATGATACAGTGTAAATGCCACAAGATAGCGCATTGTGAACAAAAAAGCCCTAGCCCATCATTTGAAAACCAGTGTGTGGTACATGACCTTCTCTTGCTGTCCTGGGGTCTTGGAGGTGCCCCCTCCAATTAACTTTCAGAAATAAATCAGAAATTGTCCATTCTAGCCTGTGTATTAAGGACACTGACCTTAGTATGTGCATTCACCTCCATTAAAAAAAAAAATATTTTTTCCAATGACCAATTTCCTGAGACTAGCTCCCCCACAAGTCTATTGAAATCACTGCTCTATAGTATCAGACATTGAGAACATACATAGAGCAGTGGCTGATTTTTGCTTTGACTTTTGCTCAAATAGAATCTGCAAAGGACTCTGCAGTTCGCTTCAGAGAGAATGTGCTTTAACTGGCCACAAATAAGCTGAACTTTCATACAGGGCACTGAGTTTCATTTCAAGTGGGACTCTGCTTACCTCTGGCAAGGGGAAAGATTTTTTTTTTATTAAAAAGAACATTTCATCATTTATAGCTAGGGCTCCGTGTCTGTCACAGACATTGTGGAAGTCACGGATTCCATGACTTTCTGCGACCTCCAATGGGCCAATGTGGCTGACCTCAGGGCCACCCACGCAGCTGGCTCTGGGGCCAGCTGCTCAGGTGGCCCCAGGACAGTCACACCAGCCACTGCTGGAGGAGTCCTGGGGACAGACATACCACCAGCTGCTCCCATGGCCTCAGCAATGGTCCCCAGGCAGCCAGAGTAGCCACGATCTCTGATCCCAGGAAGCAGTCCCCAGGTGGCCAGCCAGAGCAGCCACGGTCCGCTGCCTCAGGCACCAGTCCCTGGCCGGCTGGAGCAGTCGCAGTCTACTGGCACCAGCAGGTCTCAGGGTGGCCAGCCAGAGCAGCCGTGGTCTGCTGGCCTCAGCTGTGGTCCCCAGGTGCCCGGCTGGAGCAGCCACGGTCCGCAGCCCCAGGCAGCGATCCCCCGCCAGCCAGCAGCTGATGCCGCTGGCCCCGGGAACCCCCCCTGGTAGGGGTCCTCCCACGATCCCCCAGTGTTTCCCCCCCCCCACCACCAAATTTAATCACAGGTATTTTTAGTAAAAGTCACGAACAGGTCACGGGCTGTGAATGTTTGTTTATTTCCGGTGACCTGTCCGTGACTTTTACTAAAAATACCCGGAGCTTTATTTATAAACTGTAAAAAAATATTTGATGATCCCAGTAAAAAAAGAAGTGCAAATATTAGTTATTCAAGCTTCCACTTGGTGAACTAGTGTGCCTAAAAACATAATCAGTATTAATTAAATATGAATCAGGGTCCAAGGAAAAATAATTCAGAAAAGATTCCAGTGGCCAGGATCTGTAAAGTGTTCTCTTAGTACCAATAAATGAAAAACATTAGATGTGTTTAACAGTATCAGAAAGTTTGACTTCTCTGATCAAAAAGGAAACAGATAATCTGTGAGTGCTGGAATGAAGGCTAAAGTTAACTACATGCTGTGTGAAGATGTATTTGGATTTTTTTATTTGTTTCACAGACATCAAATGTCAACAAGTGACTGCCTTGTACTCTTATTATGGAACATGACCAAAAGAAAACAATAATCAGATTTCACTGTACAGTTCTTAATTCTGAACACTTAAATGAAGTTCCCTTTTATTCTTCCCATTATGTTTAGCAGTAGTAGTCTTACTATGATACCCCCTAGAGGCCCTAATGAAGATCTCATTGTGCTGGACAGCAACGGAAAGGTAGTAAATGAAATTGTTCTTAAGAACCTTGGTTTTACAATTTCTCAGACTGTGTAGATTCTATAATACTTCTCAAAGTGTCTTCTCTGCCCTTGTTTAAATGCAGCCTGGAGGCCTCAGGTCTAACAAACTGAGCCTAGGGTTAGCAGCCCTCATGTACATATCGACACTCCTTATACTGCTTCCCTCTCTTCCTACTCACTTGAATGGAATACTGGTTTTAGTTTGCATTGGTTGTATTGGGGAGCAGGAAGAAGTCTTTCCCCCCAGGACCTGCCTATAAGGGAAAAAAGGTAAAAGTTTCTCTCAGGCTGAGAGGCCCATAGTAAATCTTTTGCAACTGGATGATAGATCCTTAAGACAGAGGATGAGGAGGTGGGACAATATCTGCACCCTGCATCCAGGGCCAGCACACCCAGGCGGTCGCCTAGGGCGCCGGGAGCCGGGGGTGTGTGTGCGGCTGTCTGCGGCTGCTTCCCGCCCTCCCGGCTGAGCCGGGAGCCGGGGGGGGGGGGTGGCTCGCTGTGGCTGCCTCCCGCTCTCCCGGCTCCGCGGCTGAGCTGCCGGCCCGCGGGAGGGTGGGGAGCCTCCACAGGGGGGTGGGGGGAGACTGGCTGATGTGGGGGTGGGAGGGCGGGGCGGTGCTAGCTGGGGGGGGGGGGGGGGCGCAGGACTGGTGCAAAGAAGTTTCGCCTAGGGCGCGAAACTTCCTTGCACCGGCCCTGCCTGCATCCCTGTTGTTTTGAATGGGACAGCATGGGCATAAGTCAGAGTTGAACTTGGTCTACGCTGTCTAATCAATATGCTGGCATGGCCATTAACTACCCAAGTGCTAAGTGGAATGCCTTTTGTTGAAAATCTACTGAGGTACAGGGAAACTTAAATAATTCCTGACTGGCCTTCACAAGGCTGTAGCTAACCTTTTAAGAAAGATGGCATACAATAATGTATCACAGTAATAAAAAAACATGCTACGATGTTAGTAATATTCATCCCTAGTATAATCCTGCTTCCCTGGAGTTACATCAGGAATTAATTTAGCTCCTGAAGTCTGTTTTCTTGTTTTGATATAGTGACCTTATATTAGCTCCCTCCATAAGCAAAACTGCACTTGCCTCAGACTTGATTTGATGAAATCATCTGTAAATGAGTGATTTGGTTTGGACTTGTTTCAACAAGTCCAGCCATGTGCATATTGTTCCAACAGCATTTTTCTGTATGCACAAGATCCTTGGCAGTTTTTCAACACTAATCTAAAAGAAGCATATCTTAACTCTTCATGCCTTTTGTACTGTACTTACCGTACTAGTACAGACACTGATGTTTTATCAGCAGTCATTGAAGCTTGATTTTCATATACAAGAAAGATTATGTTAATATTGTTTTAACGCTTACATTCTTGTTTACAAAAACAAGCACTTTAACAAAAATGATACGAGGTAAAAATTACAGAAGTGCCTAAGGAGCCCAGGTCCAATTGACTTTCAGCGGGATTTTGAAGTTTACCCACAGTCAAGCAGTTTAGACCCAACACTTAAACCTATAGAAAATGTAGATGCTTTCAAGCTTTTGGAAACCTATCTATAGTATGAACAGGTTGCCAACCAATGTCCTTACGGGCAACTGTGCGGGACCCCAACAGAGATACCCCCACATGACATGACACTGGTCCTTAATGTCCCTTCTATAGCTAGTGTTTTTTCTCCTTTTCCCATTGATTGGACTGACATGTTTGAACCATGAAGAATGTTATTTCAAGCTTCTTAAAATGTATTTCAAATAATGGGAGGAAAGAAAAATGGCAAACTATAAAATAATTAATGGACAGTGTTCTGTTAACTTTTCCTCTATTCTATGGAACAACAACAACGTTCTCTAGTGTCAATGCATAAAGAAAAAGGCTCAATTACTATATGAAAACAGAGCTTTGACCTTGCTTAGGTAGCTATAAGCAATGTTACTGTAAAAGTTTATAGCTGCAGTCTGTATTACATTATCCTTGTGCTATATCATCTCACCTCACACTCCCTGAAAAGTAAAAAAACTACTTACAACATCCCAATTAATAAGCCTTGAGCACAGCATGACTTAGACAACACAAGGCGATTTAGCTCGCATTATAGAACTCCCTGTCTGCAGTGTGTAGACTCCTTGCACTGTGTGTAGGAAATAATATTACTTTGTTAACAATCTGTTGTGAGTTCCAAAAGCAAAAGTAATGCTCGTTTAGCCATTGGGGGCTTTTAAAACACAAATATGTTTCCATCTAGAAATATCAATGAAAAAATAAAACAGAGATTTCGTTATGTTTCCATCAGTGGTAGGAAATAAAATGACCCATTTGAAAATAAACTGTTTTGCAAATGAAAAGGCTGCAGCTGCCATCAAGCAGAGACTGAGACGGTAAACTTTTCAGAAAGAGAGAGAGACGTGAATGAGCATAGAGTCTGAAATTCTCCCACCTGTAGGGGGACCCAATGCTGAAGCAAACTGGTGGGCAAATGGAGGGAACCTTGCATTGTTACTACCATTCTGCACTGGGACTGTGTATTAGCAGAGGGCTTCAGTCTTGACAGCTATCAATCCAGTACTTTCTATGAATACCACATGCACTGAAAATTCTTTATAAAGATCACTAAAGGGGAAGACAAGAAGGAAATCATTGTCTCACAGCTGCCTCTGGTCCCCTGTCTGTTGAATCCACTTGTTGTCTCTCATTGTATACTTAAATTGAAGGCTCCATGGGGCAGCGACTGTCTTTTCATTATGTGTGTACAGCACCTAGCAAAATGTGGGCCACATCTTGGTTGGGGCCTCAGAGCAATAAAATTAATAACTAATAATAATATTTTCCAAAAATGTGATTACTGATATAAATACAGCTGGATTATGCAACTAGTCCCCCCCAATCCACCCCAGTGCATAGGACTGAGGCCAATATTACATTTAGTGCAATATCACAGTCAGCTCTACTTCACCCATTCTCACAGCCCCCAGCACAGCAGGACAGGTGGTTGGAACTTTGCAGCAGAGTGAGACGTTAGAGCACACCAATAATATTCTAATTTATACTAATAGCCAAATTGGCCCCCAGATTGCCCAAGAATATGGGGAGATGCCAAGATATGCTAAAATCCCCTCTACGCTCCTGCCCCCCTCCACTCCTGAACCAAGTACAACTCAGGCAAAATCGAGACTCACCCCCAGTTTGAAATGTTCTGAGATAAAAGAGCTTGATCTTTGTGTAATACTCTCTGTTTTAGGTTGGCTGGAGGAAGGCAGTTTATGCACTTCCACAGACAGGGAGCCAAGTCAGCTCCAACTGGAATTTGGCCCAGGGAAAGAGATGACTTAACGCATGGAGAAAGATTAGCAGAGTTCTGGAAACATGAGAGCAAGAGAGGAAGATGGGAGGAAATAAGCCTTGTATCCCGTGGAGTCATTTATACTTTGTGCAGTCTAATTTGCACCTATTTAAATGACATCATATGGTACAAGGCAGTGGTGAATGAGACCTTAGGCAACAGAGATGAGTTCTGAAATTCAGATAAAGTGAGATGAAATATAGTAAGCAGAATGGAAAGCCTGGTCCACATTAGGAGCAGCATATTTCTTGAAAAGCTGGGGTCTAGTACATTTTCACTGACCAACGTGAATAAGGATTTTACAGTGCATTTCAGGATAATTCGTAGCATGATTTGGACAGAAAGGTGCTCAGAGTTCCTAGGAAATCCATGTTAGTCTAACACAGTCCTGCTCCCAGCAAAGACAAGACAAAGAGGCATAAGATTAGAAACAGGGCAGTGAAGAGAAAAAAGCAATGTTAAAGAGAATCAGCAGTGTTCCGCCCCAAGAAATCTGTCCAGCTCAGGGGGCTGAATCTTTGCTATCACTTCTTATCACCTCGTTATTTCATGACATAAAATGCAAAATACTCAGCTTAATTTTAAAAATTATTCCTGGGCCAGATCCTCAGAGGGTGAAAATCAGCACAGCTGCACAGAAGTCACTGGCACTATGCCAGTTTACACCAGCTGAGAATCTGGCTCTCTATTCTAATTTTCCTGAAGACATTGCAACAGTCCCAAAATGTATCAGAAACCCAAATTCCCTGTCTCCTTCCTCCTTTCTTCCATCCCTTCTGGCAACCAACATAAAAAGTGTCAATTAGGAACACAGACCCAAATTTTTAAAAGTTTAACATTAAAAGGGGCCAGGGAACCACACATCCTCTCCCTTTCTCATTCTAACAGATAGGCATTTTGCTGCACCATGAAGAGAGGTTTACTGGACACAAGCCACAGCTCATTCTGGATATTTCCACAAGCCCAGCTAAGCGGAACAGTCCCATCACTGTCAGGTCAGAGAGAACACACAATATTTTACGCAACTATTTTTGTGGTGGAATTGAATGGCCTGGTATCTGGGACATCTGCCGGAAGCAAGACACCCTTTGTGGGAGTCTACACAACTCAGCTGGCCTCACTCTGCCGGTTGCTGAAGCCACAGCCTGGGACTGCTTTACAGGTCTGGTTAAGGGGCGGGGGGGGAAAAACCAAAACCCAGCTTGTTTAAAGCTGATATCAATCAAACCCTGTGTTTCCATCTTAGGTGAATCGTGTGCAAAAACAGAGAACCTGAGGCAAAATATATATATATACATACACACAGACATATATATATATATTCCTATTTTTGTGAAAGGAACAGGTGTGAACCCATGCTTGTGGTACACAACGCTCAGGACCTCACCACCTGCTACTCCTAATTATAGGGGAATGCTGGTTTTATTAGCAGAAATACACACACACACTCACATGCTCTATGTGAGCACAACGGTTCAACTGTCAATTTTAGCCACTGGTTCCTTCATGGAAACAGGATATAAATATAAACTTCTCTGCCCCTGAAGTATCTTTTGCTTCTTTGACACTTGGATTTTTAGTATCAATTTCAAGATAAATAATTCAGTATTTAGAGCCACCTATTACCTTTGATCCAGACCTTCAGTTCTTGTTAGCATCAATGGGAATGTCAGGTTTGGCTGGAGGATAGCGGATTTTATTACATCAACTCCTCCATCCTGAATTAAATTAAAAACCTTATTGTGGTGCTAACATCATCTCCTAATTGGTAGGAAAAAACACCTGGCATTTTGGGAAAACAGGACCTCTTTTCCACACACAGCCATTTTCTACTCATAACTGCACATGGCTTGAAAGCATAAAAATATATATGAGCTGGAGTCAAGATTTATAAATGGGGCCAAATCCTTGCTTTATTCACGGTACACATTCAAACTTGATGTCAGTGTCATATTTGTATGAATAAAGGGCAGCAGAGGTTAGCCCCAAGCTATATGGATACCTATGCAGGCATAAACACTATAGATATTAATGGGAGATATGTACACACATGGAAGACAGAATAGCTTTAAAAACTTTAAAGCTCTAGAATATTTTTTCCCCGAAGAATTTCAGAAATCTCAATAGAAAAGAATTGCATGAATACCGCTGGCTTGTATAATGCATGGCAGACTAGATGATCATAATGGTCCCTTCCAGCCTTAAAAATCTATGGAAGAACCTCTTTAAACTGTATTAATGAAGGGAAGGCTCATTGCAGGTGACCAAATGTTGTGGTTTACTAACTAGATGTAAGCAGAGTCAGGATGAGCTCCACCCTGACATCTGGTGGTGAGTCATGGCAAAGCACTCCAGGGGCTGATCCAATTTGCATAGGCACACCCACCCTGCCTGGTACGAACCATAGTGGCCCAAATGGGCATTTTGGGCTGCTGTAGGATCCTCAGTTTGCTGTATTGGGGCAGGAATTTCTGTTACTGGGGCAGGAAGAATAAACTGTTATACTGCTTATGTAAATCATGGCCAGTGGAACTGTACTTGGCCTTTTGTCATGTTAAAGGGGAACTTGCCATGAACTAAACAACACTCGCCAGCCAAGGGACATGGGTTCCAAAGCCCAGTGAATTGAGAGAGGCTGGGGACAGGGGATTGCTTCTTGGCCTTTTGGCTAAGATCAAGCATAATACCTGGTGGTGTAGGACCCTTGTGAGGGTCTGAGACACCAATTGCAGCATCTCTGCCTCTCTCCACTGTGGAATATCAGAGCTAATGTTGAGTTCCTTGAGAGTCTGGTTTCAGACTGCTGAATTGAAATCACTCTGGGCTAATAGTGCAACTGAGCACTAGGGCTCCCCTAAACTACAAGCTGAAATCACTAAAGTGCTAACAGCCTTCTGAGCTGAAATCACTAAGCTGAAATCACTGAGCACTGTGTTAAGTAGTGGGGGAGCCTGAAGATAAGTGGCTGGTGGAGCAGTTGGCAAGACAGCTGATGGTGTGGTGCTGCTGGCAAAGCAGAGCAGTTCGTGAGGACAGTCGGAGTGGTGCTGCTGGCAGAGCGGAGCAGTTCGTGGTTGCAGTTGGAGCAGCTTGCAGGACGGCTGGTGGAGCGGCGCTGTTGGTGGGACAGAGCAGTTCGTGGGGACAGCGGTAGCGGCTTGCGGGACAGCTGGCGGAGCAGAGCGGCCAGTGAGACGGCTGGCGGAGCAGAGTGAAGCCCCACGGAGGGGTGAGGCAATCATCTTCACGCCACGTAAGGTGCCCCTTACCCCCCGCCCCTTCCCATTGCTGCCCAGGCGGGTGGCGTGTAGCACCCTGCAGATGAACTTTTGAACTCTGGGACCGGACTTTTGGGTTCGTGGACTTTTGGGGACTTTGGGTGACGTTTGGGTTGCTGGACTCAAGAACCCAAGGGACGGGGCATGGCCCAATTGGCTGGGGTGGGTCTTGCTCACAGTTTGGCTTATAGATCCTAGTTGCGGTGTTTTCCCAATTTAAGGCTGGTATCGTTTACCTGCTGCTATTAAAGATTTCTGTTACACTGAGGCTCTGTGCTTGCGAGAGGGGAAGTATTGCCTCTTTGAGGCGCCCAGGGGTGTGTATAAGATTTTCCCAGGTTACTGGGTGGGGGCTTGAGCCGGTTTTGCATTGCATTGTTGAGAAGGGAACTCCTATGTACTGAACCTGGCCCTTGCTGCTGTCAACTCATCCTGGCAGAAGGGTTACATATACAAACAAACAATCACTAAGCCCTCCTTCCCCTCACTCATCTGCCCAGTGAGGATTTGTACAGTCTGCAGATTAGTGAGCAGTGGAAATGGGGAGGAGTTCCAGTACTTCTGGTCTATTATTAATACCCTGGTCATGTTCCAAGACATTACTGAGTGCAATGGGTGGTGGCTTGGTGCTCTTCCATTGGCATAAAATTAAGCACACTGCCTCTTTCCTTGGCATAGCAGCAGAATATCATCAGTTTGGTCTTTACCAATCTACAAATCCAAAAGTGGATTCTAAATTCTGATTTGGGATTACAAACTACATATTAAATAGTTTTCTTGGATCCAAATTCACTCTTGTGTGTGTGAAGCTGGCAGAGCCCTCTGCTTCATCACATGTGCAAAAAGTGCCAGTAACATTAAACCCCTGACAGGATGGGCAGTAACATCTAGAATGCCCCTTCAGGTTCAACCACATGGACTAATATCTGTAGCTGCTGGAGGCTCTGAGTCAGCAGGGCTTGTCTTGGCAATATACTCAGCCCCTCCAATCCTCACAGTTGGCACAACAGCAGCACGGAGGAGCTGCTCAGATGGCATCAGCAAAAGAGCCAGGGCCGGCGGTTGCCTAGGGCACCAGGAGTTGGGGGGCAGCGGGCGGCTGCCTCATGCCTCCCAGCTCCGCGGCTGAGCTGGGAGCCGGTGGTGGGGGGACGGCTGGCCGCGGCTGCCTCCTGCCTCCCAGCTCCACGGCTGAGCCGGGAGCTGGGAGGCTGTGCTGCGGGTGGAGGGAGCTGGCTGCCGAGGGGGGTGGCGTTAGCTGGCGGGGGCGCAGGGCTGGTGCAAGGAAGTTTTGCCTAGGTCGCGAAACTTCCTTGCACCGGCCCTGAAAAGAGCTCTTTAAGCATCGCCCAACTCTGCTAGCGAGCCAGCTAGGGCAAACACACAGGTAGCCCTGGAATGATCGGTGCCTGGCTTATGGTCATTCAGGGTGGGATTTTCAAAAGTGACAGCCTAACTCTGCTGCCAATGAATTCAATGGTAAAACTCCATTGACAGCAGATTTGCTCCATAGGTCAAAACTGAGCACTTTTGAAAATCCCTCCACATGACATTCCAATGCCGCAATTCCTGTGCAGTGCATCATTCTCAGAAGTAAAATTCTTGGGAGATGTCTGTATGGTATTTCCATGGAATGACAGGAATCAGCATAGTCCACCTAATGACGTGGCAGGCAGGAGTGGCAACAAAAACAATCACTCTGGCCATCAGGCCTTCAACCATACCTATACTCAGGGGCAAGCTCATTTTTCTGAGTACATTCAGTTTGTCCCTCATTCCACTTAAATACACGTATAAAGGCCAATGGGCAGATTCTCCGCTGATGTAGACTGTTAAAGCTCCACTTTTTCAGTTGAGACAATTTTGGCCCCAAGTACCTCCATGCCTGGTTTCTTTATTCTTTTATACAAATATGTTTAAACAAAAGTCAGACTAAATCTTTGAAAAAACCCTCTAACGCCACATTGTCTCCTCTGGAGAGAGATTTCAGTGGATGATTTCACAAGGATGTTATGGCTTTGTGAACAGGCCACAGCAATTCCCTATAATGTGTCTTCAGCTAAGCGTGATATCAGTCAGTACTGCACTTCCCAAAAGGATACAGAATGATTACATTTTTAGATACTATGAGTGAAAAACACTGCTCTAAAAATAGGTCAGTCCAGGTTTTCAAATAAAAAAATTATTGTGATTTGATACAATTGGAACAAAAATATTGTGATGCAGATAGATTTAGCCACAGGAATCGGAATTAGCAACAAAATCCCCAGCAACTCATACAGATGCTGTTACCTACAAAACAGTGGAACAGTAATATAATTTACATATACAGCACATCTATTGCCAGCGTTCTAGTCACCTTACTTAAAAACACAGACTTATAAGACTTCAGATCATTACAGTCATGGAAAATCATATCCAAATATAAAACTAAATCACAACAGCTGAAAACTAAATCACTTATTACTTTAAAAATAACCTGCAAAATGATTTTAAGACTCTCTTTGAAAAGTTAAAGGGCCAGCTCCTCGTGTATATGCACTGACATGATAATGCACAAAAATGTGCCTGCAGGTAGGGGCAGTAATAGATGTAATCTCTGCATCTGTGGATTTGGGGTGGCAGGGCAGCGGAAATGTTTAAGAGCCATACAGACCCTGTATGCACCTATATGGTGCTGATATAAACTGAGGCTTCTGAAGCAGTGAGGTCTGAATCAAACTGACCTCTCTATCATGAGCATTTATATTGTTGCTTCAGTGCAAGGGAACCCTGCCATCCCCTGCTGGTTCCATCACAGATCTCCCACTGAAGCCCACTGAAGGAATTCTTCCCATACCGCCTATCTCCACTGGCAGAGTGAAAAAGGGCCCTGACACATTTACTATCGGGCCTATACTGTAAATACTTAGGGTTATAATTTAGGCTTGTAAATTGAATAAGTCAATCACCTGCAGTGCACAATATTTCCCATGTACTTAAGGGTAGAAGTGTAAAACTACAGAGATGCTGCACTACAGCAACCATTCCAGCCATGTGCACACAGACAGATTTCCTGGTGCTTCCTTCAAACTCTTCCCCCTCCTGTAAGCTGTCCTTCTCCCTCCAAATTCCATGCAAGTTGCTACACTCTGGAAATACAAATACTTCATCCAGAGGAACAAGGCTGCACTGTAGTGAATAAGCCCTTCACTGCCATGACATGTCACTCCCAAATCCCAGCCAAGGGTCTCAGATGTCAGCATAATGTACTGCTGCCATGTTACTTTGCAAACTACAGTGACCTTGTGTTAAATTACCTTTAATTTGCTATTGGGGTTATCAGACATTTTCCAGATGTAATCAGTGCTCTCTTCAAAAGAGTGAAATTAATTAGGCTCACTATTAATGTAAGAAGTTTTCTAATTAACCTACTGTGTTGCATGATAAAACACCTTTCATGTTTCTGCCACACTTGCTCAATAGGACACAGACAGCATTTTAAACTGTTACTGTAGGGTAAAGACATCAAATGGCTCATTATAATAATGACAGTTGAATTAGAGATCTCTGCCTAATAGCATTAGCCACACTACTCAGAACAACAACTACATGAAGGAACAGCATAAAGTCGGCCCAGGAAAATATTTCTTTTTAAATAACGTTGCCTGTTTACTGAGCAGAGGAAGAATTTGAGGGCCTCAAGATCAGTTTCCTGTTTGGAAGAGAAGAAATCAGTGATGTGGAGTCACGTATTTTCTTAATGTCATTTGTTAATTTATAAATGTTCACAAATCCTGTTCCCTGGAATGGGATGATGACAGATAGCACATAAGAAATTCCATTATTGGAGAAGCTTAGGCCAGGTCTACACTACAGACTTATATCGGTATAACTACATCGCTCAGGCAGGGCCGGAGCGCCCACTAGGCGACCCTAGGTGGTCGCCTAGGGCGCCAGGATTTGGGGGCCGGCGGGCGGCTGCCACCCGCCTCCCGGCTCCATGGCTGAGCTGAGAGCCGGGGGGGCGGCTGGCCGCGGCTGCCTCCCGCCTCCGCGGCTAAGCCGGGAGCTGGAGGGGGCGGCTGGCTGCAGCTGCCTCCCGACACCTGGCTCCGCGGCTGAGCCAGGAGCTAGGGGGGCAGCTCGCCGGCGGCTGCCTCCTGCCTCCGCGGCTGAGCCGGGAGCTGGGGGGGAGGGCGCTGCAGGCGGGGGGGAGGGAGCCGAGCTTTTGCGGCCCATGGGGAGCCGCGGGGGGTGGGGGAGCTGGCTGCCACGGCGGGGGGGGGCAGCATTAGCTGGGGTGGGGGCGCAGGGCTGGTGCAAGGCGCCTGAGGCGCAAAACTTCCTTGCACCAGCCCTGCGCTCAGGGATGTGAAAAATACACCCCCTAAGCAACGTAGTTATACACTAATGCCCAGTGTAGACAGCGCTATGTTGATGGGAGAGCTTCTCCCATAGACATGGCTACCACCTCTTGGGGAAGTGGATTAACTACGCCGACTGTGTCGCTGTAGTGCTGTACGTGAAGACAAGCCCTTTGGCATAGCACCTCTGCCCTGTCTCCTGAAGCAGTTATCTTGAATCTCTGTCTCTGCCTTCCACAAGCCACACTACTTAACACACAGTGTCCTCTTTCTTATTCAGCCCCCTGAGTTTTACACAAGGGAAACCCTTAGGGCTGATCTACACTGACAAGTTATATCAGCATAGCTGTGTCTCTGAGGAGTGTGAAAAACCCACACCCTTGGGCGGCGTAGTTAAGCCAACCTAAATCCCCATGTAGACAGTGCTAGGTTGACGGAAAAAATTTTCTGTTGACCTAGCTACCACCTGTTGGCATAGGAACGCCTCCTGTTGGCATAGGTAGTGTCTGCACTGAAGCACTATAGCACTGCAGCAATGCCACTGTAGCATTTTAAATCTAGACATACCCATAGTCTTAGTCCAAGGCTACTCATGGAGATAACATAGTCTGGAAAGATCAACCTGGACATATATTGTCCCTTAATGAAGCTGCTCTACAACCAAAGGAATCTCAGAGCTTCAGCTGCCATACAAAAGAGAGTGATTTACCCCAAATAATATCCTTAACATCTCTGGATGTGGCTATAGGGTCTTTAGTTATGTCTATGGGGCGTTCAACACTTAATACTTATACATCAATGAGCCCAATGGTTTAAACCATAAGCACTTTTTGCCATAACAGTAATTCGGAAGTACACTTGGTTTCAAAACAATTGAGAAAATAAGTTTCTTCCTTATTGTTATGTAGAGAACGAGAGAAACGAGGCTAATTTGGGCACATTTTAAAAGATCTTTTTGATACTTTACCACAGATGTTTGCAACATTAAAAAAAGATCAGACAATTTTGCCTTCAGATACACCAATGCAAATCCAAAGCAATTTAGCTGAAGTCAGTGGAATTACTCTGGATTTATCTCAGTGCTGATGAGGGTAGAAATTTTCCCTTTATTCTGATTTTTAAAATTTTTGTTTTGCAAAAATCTATGGCTGGAAACTATACCAGAAATTATATCACCTGCCTATTAAGTAATCTTAAAAAAAAAATCAGTAACCTATGTGGTTGAAGTTTAATGGTATTATACACTGAAGCAGCTGTTACATCAAACCACCGGAAATTTATTGGAAGTCTTTGTCCCCTTCCATGGGTCCTGTGTGGTTTGTCTGCGGTCAGCCTTAGTAACTTAGACTTGAATAGTTGCACAGGGGCTTCAGGACTGCTTGTATGAGAAGATTAGCGCTTGTGATAGGAGGATTCTAGCCATATACTACAGTGTATAGTCTTTCAGCTCTATTGAGGAAGGGATTACTGGTGCACTTTGTTCAGTACGCTCAGTATGTTTTTGGGTCAGCAAATCCTTTAACAAAATTTACCTGTGAGTGGGGAGAGAGAAATAATGCTAAAGAACTGACAATTTTTACAGTGCCTTGCTAGACTCTTCTGTGCACATATATACCAGTTACATTTTTCCAGCCGTCTATTTGCAGCAGTAGACAAAACAGAGCTCACCTCATATGAACCATACATCACCTCAACAATGCATTTCAGGCTAGTACTGCGGTCAACATGTGGTTATTTCAATTTAGAATTCCTCCTCTCTATTATTTACAAATTCTTTTTCTCATTAAATCTTCCGTTTGTGGCTCTGCTCGCCCTTCATTACAAACAAAAGAAACAGCTAGTTCTCCTTCCTGCTGTGGTATTTGTAACTGACGACAATTAACGCCTTTTTGGAACACACTTTGTTCATATCCCAAACTGTAAATACCACGCGGAATGAAGAAGAAACAGGTTTTGCTTTTCATGCTGCTTTAGGGCCTATTTGAGTTCACATTTTGTGGTCAGAAAGGAATCAGAAAGTAGGAAGTTTACCCAGCTAATATTGATATGGACAGCCTAAGCCTTCCCGGTGGCCAAAGTGAACAGTTCATTCTTAAATTGGAGGATTTAATAGAAAGAAACATTTGAAATAGAAATGAATATTTTCACCCCCTTTCTAAAGCAATGTTATTTTGAAAATAAGGTTAACCAATGAATAAGTAATGTACTACAAACAACTTCTTACATACCTATGGAAGCAATGTGATATAACATATGGGACACCTCACGAGGAGTCAGAAAACCTGGATTATATACCTGGCTGTGCTATTGGCTTGGTGTGTAACCTTGGGCAAACTAACTCACCTCTGTTCCTCAGTTTCCCCATCTATGAAAGAGGGACCATAATGTTTACCCACTTTTGTCAAGTGCTTTGAGATCTCTGGATGAAAAGAGCTGTCTGAGGATTAAGCATTATTTTAGATATATCATTTTAGTGTTCGAGTTTTAGCTGAACAGTCCAATCCTACACATAGCTTTTTCAATGTAGTTCAGCCTTGACCTCTGTAATACTCCTTCAGCTTCTTTCCTGAGTAAACTCCCAGTCCTAAATCTAATTTCCGTGCATTAATGTCAGAACTCAGGTTTTATGCAGGCTTAATATTTCCCTGAAAACTAAACATGGTTACAACTGAAGTCTCTAGCACAACTGCAGGTGAAATGTTTTTCACTGGACTGCATTTATCACTATTTGTAAAGCTAGAATGTTGGAAGGAACAGTAAAGGTAGAGTTTGCACAGGTTTACATGTTACTGCACAAACTCCATCTTTACTTCATGTGTTACCTATATAAATGAAGTGATGTGTGTGTGTGTGTGTGCGTATTATCCCATATGATATGACTAAAGCCATTAGTGTGTCCTCAAGAAAATTATATATTATGCTGTGTATTGACTCAGCCGAGTTATGCTGAAGAGCAAAAAGATCCCGGGACTGAAATTAATCCTTTTAATTAGTTAGGGTACGTATTGTGAGTTGCTCAACTACACATTACTGGTTTCTGAGCTAAGAATTGGATGAGAGTTGTATTTAATCTTTGATGCAGGAAACCACTTTAATTGATATTACAGTAAATACATTGTTCTAAAACCTGAATATATAGGGTGTGTCACTGATCTTTCTGACAGAGAACAGCTACAATAAGCATGTGACTTTGCAATTTCTAACATACACTGAGTTATCTGCTTTTCAGGGATTTTATGATGGTCATTTAGCTTCCTTTGACCATTGAAATTCAGCATACACTCATTCCTGGCTAATGCTCTGCATGCAGGTTACACACATTAAGGTAAATCACTTGAAGAGCTAGGGATAGAATGCAAACTGGATGGAGGAGGAAAATGAAGAACCAGAGATAGAGGGATTCTAGGGCAGTGGTTCCCAAACTTTTTTCTAAGGCGACCCACCAACTGCAGAGTGTCTTTTTTTGTGATCCACCACCCTCCACCCCAACACCACAACCCTAATCCCAGCCCAGTGCAGGGGGCAGGTTCTGAGGGGGACGGGCTTCGGAGAGCAAGTCCACCCTGCACTCACTCCGCAACAGCATCTCCTGTCCTGCAGGGCTGGGCCCTTCTCCCCACTCCAGGCATTGCAACCTGATGCAAGGGGTCACAGCATCACTCAGGTCAGGTCCAGCTACCCCTCTGTCATGGAGGGGGGCCAGGATGAATTTAATTAAGTTGCATGGTGACCTGGCACATGGGGTTTCAATGCCACTCACTCAGATTTGGTGGAAAGGCAGCCATGCCAAACCTGAGTGACACCGCGACCCTGCACATCAGGCCACAACACTCGAAGCAGGACGGATAGGACATGCCACTGCAGGGTAACTGCATGGTGGGCTTGCTCTCTACTCCCACCCCACCCTGCCCCCGGGGCATCCCCTCTGCACTGGGCCAGGAGAATTGTATGTATGCTAGGCCAGAGCTCAGATTCATCAGGCCCTGGATGTAGCAACCTATCTAGAACCTTCCCGTGACCCACTGGTGGGTTGGGACCCACCATTTGGTAAACAGCTGTTCTAGGGTCTTCAAATAAAAAACAGCACTTGAAGGCAAAAGAGAAGGTCCTTAAAATACCACCTCAGAGGACTGTCAGTCTGTCTGTATCATGAGGTCGGTAGACTGGTGGAACAAACATTTCTGAAGGGATGGTTCAGAACAGGATGGCCTTACTTTTATCTGGGTGCATGCTTCTAGTAATTACCCACAACATGAGTCTGAGGGCAAACAGGAGATTAATATGTGAAGCATTTCCTTTTACTACCATACCTGCATACAAAAGATAGGAAAAAAATAGTCCTGAGCCTCCTTGGACTAAAGCACATTTGATTTCTTCACAATCACAATAAACCCCTAGAATTGTAATGGTCTTTGTGGCAGAAAGCCCAGAGAGCTAATCTTCAACATCCCATACAACAAGCGTGTCAGCAGTAAGGTATATACCCCACAGGGAGAAACACTGTGAGTGTGAGAAAAAGACTAATGAGCTACAGTATTTGTAGAGAGGCACCACTCAAATTACTTGTGTAAACTAAGGGAGCAATTGCACCATATAAAAATAAATGTGCATACAAATTAGCTATACAACTTAATTTATACCAGCGATGCTTTCAATAACTAAATATTTAGTGCTAGATTCTGCCACCCGTACACACATTGAGGAGTATCTCGCTGCATGAGAAGGGGCATTAGTAATGAGCTATGGAATTAGGTCACTGGTTCAAATTTGATCCAGAAAGCTAGGGAGCCATGGTGAAAATGATCTGGGGGCCAATTTGAACTAGTGACCTAGGATGGCTTCTCTTAGACATTCCTAATGCACATTAGTATCTAGGCATCAAAATCGAAAACTGGAGGTGAAATTCTGGCCCACTGAAATCAGTGGGAGTTGTGTGTAGCCAGGATTTCACCCCAGGGGTAAAAGGAGGGGGGAGAAGGATCCACACTTTTAACATGTGTCATCTATTACTCCTCCTTCAATACAACCATAAGTTGGCTCCTTCACAGCACCCATTTCTATGGCCTTTCTGTATAAAGTACAATGCTGCTCCTAATCACAAGAACACATGCTGGAAAATAGATGGGGATTGCGTTTTAAACGGGCATCTGAGGAGAGACAGAATTAAGTATGATCCTCAGCATGGTGCTCAGCATGAAAGCAAGGTGCTTAGCTACATGTTCCCTTTGGCCTTCATCCTCCTACCAGTCAGGAATAACTTAGCAGTTACACAGTAGTACTGTCATTTATCCAGGGCTGGGTTGCCCTGATCTCTCAGTCTTGCTCATCCCATTTCCTCACCTGTACATGTGCAACACTGGTGTTATGCAAGAACACACCCATAGTGCATGTGGATACACTCACACTTACTACTTTGATTAGCTACACTGTTCAAAAAACCCTCTGTTTTCCCAAGTACTATACATAAATTAAATATTCAGATCCCTTAAAAAGCAATTAAATTTTACTGTCAAGTAATTTGCAAATCCAAACATCAAATGTACAAAAAATAATTAGCATAGTAAGAAATCAGTTATTTCTAAGCTCATAAGCCCTTTTAATTAAAATCACAATATTTTTAATTGCCAAAGGGGATATTTTGTTTATAATAGAGAACATTTCTAAGTTTTAATTTAAGTTTCACTCTAATATTGTGATAATTGAGAATTGCCCTCCAGGGGGCAACAGTATCCATCAAACAAAACAATGGGCTCCCCATCTCCACAAAGGATTATCATGCATGAAAACATACCTTCCTGTAATACAGGCAAGGAAAATTAACCTACATCAGCTCTGACAAGTCTCCTGAGAACACACACTGAGAGAAACATTGCCATTTGTTTTGAAAGGAGAATTATTTAAATAATCTATTTAAAATAATTGTACTCATACAAACAATACATCACTTCTAATCTAGTATATACAATTGCTGCACATTGTAAACCTTTAGACATATCAGGTTTTTATAAATTAATAAATATCTTAAAATTGTACCTTGTTCATGGCTAAATGTACTACAAACTCAGCCAGCAATATCTAAATGATTTAAGAATACTACTTAATTGGGGGAATGGATGACTCTAAGTCATGGCAATGGGTATAGAGTCTTCCATGACTAGATTGCCAATATGAAGTTGTCCAGATGTAAAAATATAGAATGTGCATACATGATGTAGGCATTTTTGAAAATAGGATTTGTTTAGCGACCTCAGGGAAAATAGTTTTTGGTCTTGATCAAGTTATGAATGGATAAGTGTCCTCACTTTTGCCACAGTGGAAAATCTTATAAGAGAAGCTAGTTATTATTAATTATTATTATGAAATATTTGTATTACAATTACACCCAGGGGCCTAAGCCAGGATCAGGGTCCCATTTCCCTGAAGATACAATGCAGTTGCCTATCACAAAGAGTCTAAACTCTAAAAAGACAAGCAACACAAGAAAGGGTTGGAAATACTATCACTTATATACAATTTCATATAAATATACATTTGGAATTTTTTAAAAAATCTTATTATAGTTAAGATAAAGTGCCAACTATCCTTCATTAGCCCCACAGTCTATTCATCATTAATTGGTTGTTGTTTTGTTTAATATGCAGCAAGGCAGGTGTGGATTCTGAGGAGAGATTTGAGATTAAGGATGGTAGTTGAAGATATAGACATGGATGAGATCAGACAGGGTACAAAGGAAGGAGAAGAGGAGATAAGGATGGCACCCTGTGGAATTGCCCAGGAGAAAGGAAGAGAGGAGAAGAAACAGTCTCTGAGGTAGAAGCAGGGGCGTAGCCATGGGAGGGACTAGGAGAGCCGTGGCCCACCCACTTGTCATCCATGCCCCAGTCCACCCACCTGCTTGGCGCTCCTGCTGGGGAGTGGGGTTGGGGTACTGAGGCTTGTCCCACTCTGCCCGCCCAGCGCTCCTGATAGGGAATGGGGTCGAAATGCAGGGGCTTGCCCCGCTCCACCTGTCCGGCGCTCCAGTCGGGAAGTGGGATTGGGGCATGGGGGCTTTCTCCACTCTTCCCACCTGGCACTCCTGCTGGGACTAGGCAGGCAGAGCGGGGTAAGCCTCCATGCCCCAACCGCATGCCCCGGCTGGAGCGTCAGGTGGGCGGGCGGAGTGGGGCAAGCGCCCAGGCCCTGACCCCACTTCCAGGCTGGAGCACCGGTGGCGCAGGCGGAGTGGACCAAGCCCCCACACTCCCACCCGGCTCCCCGGCAGGAATGCCAAGCGGTCAGAGCGACTGGGGGTGCGGGAGTGCCAATTTTTTCCAGGGTCCCAGGTTAACCCAGTGGCTAATTCACCACTGGGAGGAGGGTGAGTGAGCTGACGGATGGTGGCGGTAGAGGAGATCTTCAAAAAAGGTAGGCCCGCCGCCTGGGGGAGCCAGGGCCAGCGTGGGGCAGTGGGATCTGGAAGGGAGCTGAGAGCCCTGTGCACTGCAGAGCAGCGTGTCCTCCCAGAGCTGGGTGCATTCCCAGGGCCCCGAGGAGCCCCTGGCCAGAGGTTCCATCCATCACTCCCACAGGGCTGGCTGCAGGGGATGGTAGGAGCCCAGCCTGCAACCCCTCCTGCCCTCCTGTAATTGCCCACCCATACGAGGTCAGGGTCCAACCAAATATCCCATGCTGGCTACGCCACTGGATAAAAGAAGATCCAAGAGAGGATGAAGTCATAGAAGCCAAGGATTAAATCTTCTCTGAAACTTAACTGTGCTCTTCTCTCTAAATGTGATCTGTCCAGAACCAGACTGAGGCACATTGGAATCAAAACCATATTGGCCACTTATTCTGAGAAATGTTCTACTCTGCTAATTCATGCCTGATTATCTTTATTCCAGTTCATTTAATTGTTGACAGGTTAAGTTCCCTGGATCCAGAGATGATAGACCAGCCAAGTTTTCATAAAGAGAAATATTTGGGAATCAAATATTGAAGAACTGGCTTGTAATGTTTCTGAACTTTTATACCCTAAGATTAAAACAGTCTTTGATAAATTATATGAATCGCTGAAACCTACTTAATTAGATGATTAAGAAACAAGGTAAAGTCACAGTCTGCAACTGATTGCCATATTTAGGAATACAACTCAGTAGACTTTTGGAAAGGATAATGGAAACAAATAAATCATCTGAAATTGTATGGATGATGAAATACATATTTTGATTAGCTAAAAGCTTTGAGGTAGCTTTAAACTACTTGAATTGGAAGCTGAGAATATCATTTGCTATAAATAACAGAAATTGACTTAGCTCTGTCCTGTCCTGCAGTGCATGTCTGCATATATCACACATCAGTTGTCATAACAGCATGAATTCTTCTTGCCTCAAAGTGGACCATTAATGTGGGTTTTCTACCTGATGTTCATCAATACAACATGCCCAATCAACTGTGCAGCTTGTTTAAGTGATTCTCTGCTGAATCTATTACAGTGGAAGATTTGTTGAAAGTTCAGAGCCCTGTCTCCTCCAGAGCTGTACAGTTATATCTTTGTTTATAAATTCTTATTCTTATTTATTATTAACAGTATTTAATCCTGATTCTTCATATCTCCTTATTCAATAATAATACTATTGTTTCATCTGGTAATAGAAAATTTCTTACCTGATCATTTCCTTCCGGGTGTGTCTCCTCTTCATAGAATCAGGAAGCGTCCGAAATCTGTTTCTTAGCAACCTTCTTCAGTAGGCCATTCCCCTTTCTTCAGCTCCCGGGTGAGTGCTTCCAAAGCTGTACTCATGAGCTCTTCAGACACAGCTGTTCATTATCTTCCATCTTTTTGGATAGAAACAATGGGAACATGTCAGGTTTTCACAGCCTTAGATATATATTCTTAAATATATTAAAAATTGTGACATCATTAAAATGATAAATCGTAGAAGACGACACAAAATTTGTTGAGGAATTTATGGATTGTGTCTGCAAGACAAATGCATCCTAACTACTTATTGGCTGCAGTTTTGCTACAGATTAATGATGGTGATGGGCAAACCTCAGAGGTTTTGAAGGTTTACTTTGGCAAAAGGATCTCAAAGTTTAGTTACTTCTCTGAACCTACAGGGATCCCTCTCACCTGGCATGCACAAAGTTAACATGCTGCCCCATCCAACCACTCATGCATGTTGATGCAATTGTTTTCAGATACCTACTGATCAGCTCCATGCATCAATTAAAAAATGTGTTGCATATTTGCAAATAATGTATGTGTTTTATATGTTGCATGAATTATATCAAGAAACTGGCCCCTTTCAAATGCTACAGTTCACACACAAAGAAAACATATGACACTATATTACAAATATGAAACATACCTGTCCTTTCCACATACAGTAGTTCTGGAACACTACAGTAGTTCATACCTCCCACCATGAACACTTCTCTGGTCTCCAGCTCTCGCCTACATTTAAAGATGAGTTGCACAGTGTTTTAAAAGTAAGCATTTTACAAAACACTAAATATTAGTAAAGCTGACTCATTTAGTGACTTTATAGCAGGGCAGGAAATGAAGCTGAACTGAACAAAGGACTCTCCACAGGAAATTTATGCTAGTAAAGGTCCATTCACCCATTACCTCCTATAAAAAGGCTTTAAGATAGACAATAGGCTGCTCATTAAACAGACCAAGTGTGCATTTCATTGTTTATATAGTCATTGAAATGCACTGCACTCACTCTGTTCCTTGGCACTTCTCCCCATTAAGCGGGTGTGCCATTTACCAGCTGATTAGTTCATCTAGATATGACTATATTCCACTAGAAATGTCAAAATTCTGCATACGTCTTTCAACACACTTTGTTAACTAACATGTTTACACCCCCTCTGAGTAGTTGCACCACCCAGCATGCTCAAAAGTAGTTTTTTAGGCCCTCATCCCAGTCTAACTCCAAGTTTTCATAGATTCCAAGGCCAAAAGGGACCATTGGGATCCTTTAGTCTGACCTCCTGTGTCACACAGGCCATAGAACCTCCCACAAAACACTTGTCAAACATATCTTTTGGTTTTGCTGTTCTAGTGGAACAAGGAGGACTTAAAGGGACACCTGGGATTCCTCTGCCATAGGAGAATCCCCCAAGTAAAGCTTGCTCTGTGCCCCCACTCAACAGTCAACTCTGTGTAGTGTAGTGTGGGTGTTGGGGCAGGCAGAGACATGGGTTTGTGTGGCTGGAATGCACTACACTTCGGCAGTCTTGAATGGCTGAAATGGCTCCTAAGGGGCTGTTACAAATCAGAGTAACTTAAAGCAGCCCTTTGGGTGCTAGAGGATGCCCCCAAGGTTGGGGACAGAAAAGTCCCAGTGGAGTTTTAGAGCACCTGAGGATTCAGTTCTTAGCTTCATCTGATTTTCAGTGAGTGGTAAAGATTAGAGATATGTTAATGTAAAATCTTCCTACTTATAATAGCACTTCTGTACTTTGTCTTAATAGAAAACACACATATCTGTGGGAAGCATTTAACCTGTGTGTGGCTTGGGGAGGAGTAAACATGAAAAACCTGTCCTTTCTAATCAGGTAGCATAGCTGAAAACAATCATTATACTGGTTTCAGAGGGGTAGCCGCGTTAGTCTGTACCATCTTTTCATGTGCTGTATATTTATACTTGGCTACTGTATTTTCCACTCCATGCATCTGATGAAGTGGGTTATAGCCCATGAAAGCTTATGGCCAAATAAATGTGTTAGTCTCTAAGGTGCCACAAGGACTCCTCATTGTTTTAATCATTATATTGTGTCTGCTTCCGTATAATAGTCCTACTCTCACTAAACGTCCACTCCTATTCCCACTAAAGTCCCTGATGAAATTCTCATTGTGTTGAATAGAAGCAGAAGCAAGTCCAAAGTGAATAGGTGAAGTGCATCCAAAAATGTCATTTATTTGACCTGGTATGTCTCGTGATACACATCTGCTGTGCTCTTGGTCCAGTAAAAGATACTTCCTCACCCTCCTTGTGCTGGGATAATATAAGGTTACAGCATCCCTTCACATGACATGATGTAACACAGTTAGGGTGACCAGATGTCCCGATTTTATAGGGACAGTCCCGATTTTTGGGTCTTCTTCTTATATAGGCTCCTATTACCCCCACCCCCGTCCTGATTTTTCACACTTGCTGTCTGGTCACACTAAACACAGTAATACATGACATACTATAAACAGATGCTGTGCCAATCAGTCAAAGGAAACACCATCTTGTTTGGAAAACAGATGGCTAGCCATAGTTACATGTGTACTTGCACCTACAGCGGACAGCAGATATTTCACAACTGGAAGATCTCCAAAGATCGATATTGACTTGCAGTGGGACATTAATTACAAGTCTGTCACTCTCACAGCATTTACTTTCTCTGTGATGTCCCTTTCAAAATTACAGATCTTTGTGATCAAGTATTAATTTCCTCCACTTACAGTGTTTCTGACCCCAAGCCGTGAGAGGAGGTTTTGGAGGAGTTATCTGGCTCTCAAATACAGCAAAAGAACACTTGGTGGCACTCATTCAACATAATTTTTGCCTCCCCTCCCCCCCACCATTGAGGCTTCTGTGGAATCTGAGAATTAGTTTTTACTTGATGGTTCCAGATAGTTGAGACATGTAAATCATTCTCCTTAAATTAAGTTATCGCCAGTACTTTGTCACTGTGGACCAAATCCTGAAGTCTCTACTTAGCTTTCAATCAACCCTTATTCAAGTCAGCTTAAACAGAAGGAATTTTGCACCTGTATTGTTTGAGTAAAAGCTGAGTAAGGACTTTACTATATCATTATTATATGGCCAAATCCTAAAGTAATATTTGGCTAGCGCTTGCAAACTGTGTAGAACAACATTAAGCATTTCCATGTATAAAATGCTTTGAAATCTCTTTTAATATTGCACCTGCTATTTCACCCAGCCCCTTCCATCACTCCATTTAATTGTTTTGTTGCCCTCCCTTGGTTCCACCCTCCACACTTCTCTTTGCCTAGACTGCATCCTGTCTTGACCACAGTTGCAACATGAACCCTGATGCTGAAGGAGCAATTAAGATTGACACCCAAAGTTTCACGCCACCAATGGCCATATTTCCTAAACAATGGTTGTATCCCAACCAACATCATGCATCTCAGAATGCTTCTCCCTACCCAGGAATACCGTACCCAGATAAAAAGATAGGATAGCAAGTAAACGCCGTGGCACTACTCACAATGGAACGATTAAAAAAGAGGTAGAGGGTTGTGTCTCATCAATATACTGAGGATATTTGAGTGACTCCCCTTTGTGGGCTTGTATGCATATTGAACTATGAGGAAAACAAATGGGATTCAGCATCCTATAGGGATTAGATGAGCATTTGCACAAAACTACTCCCAAAACCCTCTTATTCCAGGAATGAGTACAGCCACTCATGAGCTAAGACCCCACCAAGCACCACAGCTTCATCATGTCAGAGACTGTTGAAAGAGCTGACAATCAGCAAGGAAGTTCTTTACTGACCCTTACAAACAGGACACCATCACATTAGCCAGGCATGATATGATGCCATTAGATAGTCTAAAATCTGATTAAGGGAGGGAGGTGGGATTTAAAGCTCAAGTCCAGATGTCCCTGGAACTCTTCATTTATTATACGCTCAATATAACACATATTGCACAAAACAAGGAAGTTTAAAACAGATCCGTAGTTACTAGTAGGTGTTCATATTGAGAAAGGGTTTTAAGCAATTGAGCACAGGTAAGCATAGAAGGCATCCTGCCTTCAGAAAACTGACCCACATGTGATCTGAGGTCACATCACTTCATGTAACTTTGTCACTGCATCGATTGCCACTGGCTCTGCATCTATTAAGCATTTTTATTCCTTTCTCAATAGTTATTGCCCTTGTTCACCTTAAAAATCTTCACTAGCTGCACCATTGGAGCTTGTAAGTTCTTTGAACCAAGTACACATTTAGCTAGCTGTGTATTTGACTAGCTATGCCTGCATGCACTCTGCATCTATGTTTAGATGTAAACACATAGACTTACGGAAATGTTCTACTGCAGATGTTCACTATACTGTTTTAAAATAGCCAATTACTTTTCACACCAAACAATGGTAGTGGTTCTCCAAGAGATGGTGACCTATGCCCAAACCAAGTTTCAAACTTCAGAGGTTTTTGCAGAGACACCGCAAAGAAAATTTTAGCCAAAACTGTGAATGTCTTGGAAAGTTAAAAGTGTGTGACAGCAGACTTTCCAATAATGGAAATTGTTTTAAGACCTT
Organism: Macrochelys suwanniensis; assembly: GCA_033296515.1. Lineage (NCBI taxonomy): Eukaryota > Metazoa > Chordata > Testudines > Chelydridae > Macrochelys > Macrochelys suwanniensis. The sequence goes on from CM065780.1 coordinate 50,415,411, forward strand.
AAATATAGAGAGTGCTATAAAGCACCTGCTACATAGCAATAAAAAGAAGAGACAAATATAATCTATTGAAAGGCACAATGTATATTTTACTACAACTATGGAGACAAATATTATGAAAATGTGCTTTTCATATCAACAGAATACACAATATACACCAGTATTATACACAGTTCACTTGCAATAATCAAATAACCTTTCACAAAAAAGGACTAGACCATGAGTCATAAAGGGCAGTGCCTCAATGAACAGCTTTGATGAGCTTTCCCCTCACAAGAAGGTGGGGCCATTTTGTACATGAGCTCCCACTGTCATCAGCTCTGTTTGTACAAAGAATTTAAATTACATCATACTTTATTGTGGATATTATTCATTTTGCTAAAGGTTAATGACTGCGGGATGATGGCCAGGTGCAAAACAATATCATAGTAGTTTAGAATGGGAAAAAAGGGTTTTCTAAATATTAAGGAGGCAGGTAATTGCAATGAGCTCTCCAATAGATGGCACTGCTGGGATAAGTTATTTTGTGACCCAGTGCACAAATCAGCTGTGAGAACAGACTGTTAGGACATACCTTGTATATAGTTATAGACTTCACCATCAGAATGTTGGCATTTTCCAGACTCTCAGCCAAACAAATGCTTAGTGAGATATACACAGCTTATGTCTCCACAATTTCCAAAGGGTTAAAAAGGGCTTAATAACTTGGAGCATGGGAGGCGTTTGTGCTATATTTGGGGAAAGTGCTGAAAAGTAGGTCAGGTGCCACAAGTGTAGCCAGACGGGCTACTGGAAGGGGGAAATCAGCTGTTCTGGGCATTGTAAATTTAGGCCTGGGCAGTTGCTATGTAATTAGGAGCCCTAAGCCTTCAAACAGAGTAAACCCTCTTACTGTAACTTAATGAGTCTTTCTGAGAATTTGCTCTTTGTCATTAGTAGACGCTGACATAGCAGTTACAATTTGATAGATCTACCTCTCTATACACATCTGGACTTTTACACAGACCCACTCAAGGAACTGGAAAAACACACATAAAATGACAAGTGAAGCACAGTTTAAAGCCCTGCATGCACTACAATTTTTAACTGGTTTTATAACCAGCTCATGACGTGGATGGCTCTACACACTATTTATGTCAACAAACAACACAGTTAATAGCAGGTTAGTAATTGTGGCCACTAGCCAAATGCATAGGTTGGCACATGGGTATCTTCCTTTAACCAATCAAGCACAAGGCAAGGCCAGCTCAAGCACATTTAATTGGCACTAGTTTAATTGGAGCCTCCCTCCAAAGCAGCATTCAGTGTCCCCAATGCAGGACAGATGGGGGGAAGCCAGAAAGCGAGAAGAGGGGATCCAGAGACCTTTTCCACCTGAGACACCCTGCAACAATAAGTTTCACAGCCTGGCTAAACCAGATCTAAAGTTTGGGATCCCTTACTTCTTCCTGTATAACTAATTTGGCCAGTCCTCCTTCCTCCACTCTCTCCGTGCAGTAGAACATCCCAGTATGTTTTGCACCACCTGCTGCTTGCTGTGTTTGTTTTCTACACACTATCTCAGCTGCTGAAACCCTGTGGGATTGCCGTCCAGATATTACCCCCGAACACACTTACATAAACATGACTAGGCAGTGTGGCACATGCAGATATGTAAACAAGACTGACACATGGGTGTGTTTTGCAAAAAGCTTCTGTTTGGACACAACTTAATCATGTTGCAGTGGAGTCAGATGAGAGTGTCATTAACTGGTTACACAACCACAGCTGTACTGGCAGGGCATGAATTGAGTTTTTAAATGTTATTTGTATAAAGTTCAAAAACTCTATAAATTGTTTTGGAGAAGAGCCCCAGGTTTCCTTGAATAACTAGAGAGAGCAAACACTGGGGGACACATTTTGGAACACTGGTACCTCTATTGTGTCTTCAAATCACGTGTCTGCACCCACCAGGATTGACATTAGCGTGGCCGTTCATGCATCCCCAGAATACTGGACATTCCAATTCTTCTGTGCATGCACCCCCACCTGCATGACCCCGCCCCTGCCAGTGTGACTTTGTATGTGCAATGTATGCAAGATCACACCAGAGGAGGAAGCCACTATGAAGAGCGCCTTGTCCTGCCCTCTCCAGCATGATGACACGAGGTAAAATCCTGGGGGATGCCATTTTGCAGAGCGCACCACCCCACCCCTAAAAGCATGACCTCATATGCCTGGTCATGCCAGCTGAGGCAGGGCGGCGCACTCTTAAAAATGGCGTCCGCCATCTGATATTGTACAAAATCACATCTGGGTTTGTCTCAGTACCAGATGGGGGACAAATCTTAGAAAAGCAAGCCTTGTCCCATTTAAAACCAGATGAATGGTCTGCCTAGATGATACACAACTCACTAACAGAATTACCAAAGGAAGTCCAGACCAGTAATATATATATTATTTGGTAATAAATAATATATATATATATATAGTTGCTGCTTTAATAGGGCCAGTTTCACAAAGCTGCAAACAGTTATGAGCCATATCAGCTGGGAGGAAGAATTTAATCAAACAATGTGAATTATAAATGGGAATCATTTAAGAACATCTTACTGGAGGCTGAAAAAGCTACCATCCCACAACTGAGGAAGATGACCATAATGGTTAAAAAAACGGACCTGGTTTAAGGGGAAGTAAAGGCAGCTAAAATAAACAAATCAATAAAACATATAAAGGGAAAGTTGATAGAAATCAAATGTTAGGCATTGTAGATAATTGATAAGGGAAGCAAAGGGACACAATGAGACTTCTATGGCCTGCAGACTTAAGAACAATAAGAAGGAATTTTAATAATATATTAGGATAAAAAGAATCCTGACATTGGTATCGGTCCACTACTAACTAGAAATGGTAGAATTATCAATAATAATGCAGAAAAGGCAGAACTGCTTAATAAACATTTCTGTTCTGTATTTGGGGGAAAAAACAGATGATATTGTCTCACCATATGGTGATGATTACAGACTTTCCATTCCATTAGTATCTCTGGAGAATGCTAAGCAGAAGCTACTAAAGTTAGACATTTTAAATCAGCAAGTCTAGATAATTTGCACTAAGAGTTTTAAAAGAGCTGTCTGAGGAGCTCATTAACATTGATTTCCAATAAGTCTTGGAACACTGGGGGTGTTCAATAAGAATGGAAGAAAGCTAATATTATGTCATTTTTTAAAAAGGATAAATGTAATGACCTGGGTCATTGTAGGCCTGTCAAGCCTGATATCAATCCTGAACAAGATAGTGGATTGGCTGATATACGATTGGATTAATAAAGAATTAAAGGAGGATAATGTAAGTAATGCAAATCAATATGGGTTTATGGAAAACAGAATTCTGTCAAACTAATGACATCTTTTTTGATGAAATTACAAGTTTATTTGACAAAATAAACCCCACCCACCCCACCCAACAAGATAACATTTATAGACAAGGCCCACATTTTCTTGTGTTCACCAATCTCTGGTGGGTGAGCTATGGGCAGCATCTTTATCAATCCATTTTATACAACTGAATTATTAGGATTCTCCCTCTTCATGTTGAAGGAACGGGATAAGCTGTCTTTCTACCTACTTAGAAAACTTAGGGCAGGTCTTCACTACCCGCCGGATCGGCAGGTAGCAATCGATCTATCGGGGATTGATTTTTCGCATCTCGTTAAGACGCAATTAATCGCTCCCCGATCGCGCTCCCCGTCGGCTCCGGCAATCCACCTCATCGAAAGGCGGAAGCGGAGTCGATGGGGGAGCGGCAGCGATCAACTCGCCGCCGTCCTCATGGCCAGGTAAGTCGATTACGATATGCCGACTTCAGCTACGCTATTCACGTAGCTGAAGTTGCGTATCGTAGATCGACCCCCTCCCCTAGTGTAGCCCTGGGCTTAGAGGAGCCAACATACTGTGGGTGCAGGGAGGGAAAAGATATAGCTTTCCCACACTGTTAACTCCCTTCATACTCCCTTGTCTAATTCCATTCAGGAACACCTGTACTTGATATATTGCTTTTTCATCCACTGTAAGCCATTAGCAAGAGGGTAGAAATGTATTTTGACGTACTTAAAAAGGCCTCTCTCTCTCTCTCTCTCTCTCTTCCTTTCCCTTCCTCTTCTGTTTCAAAGTTTTAGAAGCATTTTTGACATTAAATTTTCCAAATTTGTAAGGTTCAAAGAGGTGACTTTTATTTAAAAAAATGAAATCAATTACCTATCTCAATTGAAAATTATTTTCAATTTAAGCACTTTTCACTTTAGCCTGATTCAATACCAAGGAATTAGCACGTCGTGCGCATAACAAAAGGGTCACACATTCACCAGCAACTGAGAAAATCACCTAGCAATGGAAAAACATAAGCATATGGAAGAGGATTGTGCCCAAACAATGGGAGGATTATGAGAAAAGAAACTTCAAAATCTAGCAAAGGGAAACTGCATTCTATCCATGGTGCAATCTCTGGATGTATTACAGCACCATATGTCTAGCTATCTCTATGAATGCTGCAGCAAGCTAACTATTCCTGTCCCCATCTCTATTAAGAGAAGTACCCTTCTCCTTTTCCATCATCTCCAGATCATATTTGTGAAATGTGGGAGAAGGGAAAGGATAGAGGCCCCCCATTTCTTTTGGCTTGCTGAACTTCACTGGAGTAGTCAACAAGGGAGACAATTAAAGGGTGATCCCCTCACACCTTTAAAAATGTCTCCTCTAGCCAATTGTCAATCAAGCAGAGCCTGGATTCATTAGTATTCCAGACACACTGCAAAGATTTGCTTTTCCTGATTATTTGAGGAGGAGATGGGCTGAAGGCATTTTATTGAGATGTATACTATAGAGGGGATTTTATTTATAGGTTGGTATTTATTAGACCCAGATGAGCTGTTCATTGTGTGACATTATCAAATTCAAGTGATGTAAAATCACCCCGCATGTAAAGTGGATGTGTATTGTGCAAGGTTTTAGCAATCAAATTACTAACTGTGTTAGCGAGACAAGATGGGTGAAGTAATATCTTTTATTGGACCAACTTCTGTACGTGAGAGGGATGAGCTTTTGCTCCACACAGAGCTCTTCTTCAGGTCTGGGAAAGGTATGCCGAGCTTCACAGCTAAATGCAAGATGGAAGAGATTGTTTAGCATAAGTAGCTAGAATCTGTGCTAAGGGAACATTCAAGGTAGAGCGTGTCAGTATCGTAGCGCTAAAGGGGACACTCAGCTTTGCTCCATTATCTGCAGTTTGATGGCCACTGGTTCTAGGTGGCATCGCCTGGAAAGATTCCATGTGGAAGAAAATACATGATAAACCTGATTCCCATGATACCTCAAGACACTGTTTAACAGTATTGAAATAATGGTGATTAAATAGCAACAATGTTATTTTAATTTGTAATGGAACCTGGAAGTCAGTCAGAAGCACACATTTGCTTGTTCAAAAATGAAACATTTCTCTCTGCTCTAGTGAATGTAAATAAGATGCTTCATTCTCTAACAGCTAGTTCAGGAAGTGTCACTGATTGGGAGGCTAAGGGTACGTCTATACTTACCTCCTGATTCGGCGGCAAGCAATCGATCTTCTGGGATTGATTTATCGTGTCTTGTCTAGACGCGATAAATCGATCCCGGAAGTGCTCGCCGTCGACCGGTACTCCTGCTCTGCGAGAGGAGTACACGGAGTCGATCGGGGAGCCTGCCTGCCACGTCTAGACCTGCGGTAAGTACCTTTTAGTTCGAACTAAGATACTTCGACTTCAGCTACATTGCTGAAGTTGCGTATCTTAGTTCGAACTGGCGGGTTAGTGTGGACCAGCCCTAAGATAAAGGACTGGTGTACACCAACAATCATAAAATAGGGAGAATCCACCATGAAGGATAACAACATTAGCCCACACAGTCAGATTACACAAATGTTGGCATAGGAGCTGCTTCAGGGAGGTGAGCGAGGACTCTTTCTGAAGTCGGTTAGGAGAATAAGTACCCAAGGCCAACTACTTGCTGTCAAAATAGCAAAAACAGAGAAAAAAGTATTTTAGCACATCAGCCATTTTAAACCCACTGAAAAAAACAGAGTTTCTTATAGCTGTAAGTATGCATAGCTCCATTAGCTAGTCATATCACTAGCCATCACCACACACTGTGTGGTGTAAAGCTTACTGCAGTGTTTCCTCCCATGATTTGTTGGCTGACACAATGTTCATGATCAACTGATATAAATTCTAATGCAAATGTTTTTGGTATTGCTGTTGCATCAGCGTCAGAGGGCAAAATATTTTGAGTTTTTCTATTCTGCTTTAATATCTTTCTGGAAGGCACCAACATGAAATGCTCCATACACATCCAGCGTTGAAAGAAACGGTTTCTTCTAAAACAAAGACACAACTGTCACTGCTATACAGTATGTGGGTTTCTACAGTCTGCAGAGTGGAAAAAGCACTTTCTGAAAGCAGTGTAAGTTGAGGGAGGCAGTAAAAGAACAGCATGGAGCACTCTGTACAATGTCAACACTAAGTAACAGAGTGTTTTAAAGTCTGCCAGTGCTTCCCAACAGAAAGCACTGTCAAGTGCTGGTCATGAACATTCTGACTTTACATTCCCAAGCCCCTGACTTCTAGTGCCATATGCATATGCTTTTAACACACAGGCTATAAATAACTCCCTTAAATTATGGACATTAAGAAACATTTTCCCTCAGTGTGATTTGCTACCAATAGAAAAATGGAGGGGGGAGAGAAAGGAAGCATAGGAGGTGAAGTGAAGCATAGATGCAGGAAGACTGGGCTCTGCTACAGACTTGCTGGGTTACAACGGGCAAATCCCATATGTCTTGATTTTCTGGGGTGGGTGGTGAGCATCCACTGCTCCCATTGACTTCAGCAGAGTGGTTGGTGCTTAGCATCTCTGAAAAAACACCACATTAAGCTCTGTGCCTCAGCTTCCCCATGGGTGAAATGGCAATAGCTTGCCTCCTTATCTCACTGGGGTATTCCAACACTTTATGCATGCCTGGAAAGCTATTTGAAACCCTATTATGGAAGATGCTGTAGGAGTGCACACGGGATGAGCTGATGACATTTTCCCTTCCTCTTGTGTCCACAAACCCAGGGGTGAATTCAGCCCACTACCATATTCCTCTGTACTAATATGGATCTTCACTCTAAGGATCTCAGACAGCTTTATAAGCATTAATGAATTAAGTCTACCAATATTCTTGTGAAGCAGGAAAATATTGTTCTCCCCTTTTCACAGGTGGCAAAACGGTAGCCTTGTCTACAGCAGAGAAATCACTGATTGGTCCCTCTCAACTGATTGAAAAGCACCTTGTACCAAAGTACTTCAAATAGTTCCCAGGAGGCAACAACTGGTGGCACTTATCGTTGAAATGTGTAGGGGTAAGCCTGGAGTCTGTTAGCGGAGTGTCAGTGGCTTGTGTGCAAATGCAGATGCAGCACACTGGCAATCAGTGCAGTGTCAACACTGATAGCTCCTTCTGCCAGTGACTCTCCTTCATTCACTAGCTAAGAGATCCCTCTCTGCTGCCCACATCCCCAACAACATCCCCCCTCAGCCAACAAATCCCCCTAGCTATAGTTCCTCCCACTAGCTATGCCCCCACCTACATTATCCCACCTTAGAAATTCCTTCTTCTTCAGCTCTGCAGGCCCTTCGCCAGTGATCCCGATGAAATATAGATCAAGGAGGGACACTACTCCATCTGAACTGGTGTAAGATGACTGGCCCTATGGCAGATGCAAGGACAAACCTTACACCAACTGGGGTTTTTAGTGCATATGCCATCAGTTGTTTGTACTTAATCTATGCAAAATAACTGCTAGAAGCACAAATGACTGAGTGCTGTTGTGTAGACAAGGCCGGAGGCACAGAGTGGTTAAATGACTAGCCCAGTATGCCAATGGCAGAGGTCAGAATAGAACTCGGGAGTCCTATCTCTAGACCACATTGTTATCTCCTTTTTACAGCAAAGAGTAAAACCCCTCTGTGCAAGATATATGTCATCACGGAAATTACTTTTGAGTCACAGGCTCCCCATTATCACATCACAGCACGATCAAACAAAAAGGAGACAATGAGAACTAAGAGAAAAAGAATGGTTACTTTGTGTCATTTACTTCTATGGTCTGCTAGACAAAGCCACAAAGGGCAAACATTTTTTTCAGGCAGATGCCCTTTACCCAGACATTAAACGCTTCTCATGGGTTTCTGTCACAGACAGCTTCCTATCAAAGGCTTTGCATTTGTTAGACGTTTGTCTGGATTTTCCATTACAAAGTTCAAGATGATTGAACTGGGCCACACCAGAATAGCAGCAGAAGCAAGCCAAAGTAGCCAAAATCCAAAATGGCTTTAGTGAAACTAATCCAATAGGTTAACGTGATCCCTGACTAACACAAAGGAAGAGTAGAGGTTCTGCAGCCTCAGCAGACATCACAAAGGGAGGAACCACAGATCACTTTGAGGCAGCCTAGCTCTGATACCAATGAACTGTAGGAAAACCAGTGTTAGGAGGTGGGTGGATTTTACTGTTTGTAAACGTTACATGTCCCATGAACAAGGCGGGTAGGAGAGCATTTTTTCATCTTTACTGTTCATTCACAGGGTCCTTTGTATCTATTTTTACATGTATACAAAATGTTCAAATGTGATTAAACATATTTTATAAGGAGCCGAAGGAGCAAAAACAATAATGAAAAATGCCTGGAAGTTAATAAACATAACATCCTGTTAGGTGCTGCCCCCACCCCTAGAGCAATGTCCATAATGTGGTCACATATTTTTTCCCTCTGTGCACTGCATTTGGGACCCAACACCCAAAGTACTCTGGCTGGTCTCCTCATTGCCTGAGACATTTTCCTTTCTAGAGCAACAAGCGAGTTCCAGGGCCGTGGACTAGGAAAGTGCTTCCAGTATCTACCAAGGCGACAGTCCATGGTAAGGGGAGAGACACCTCCACTGAGAGTTAGGCTAACTTTCTGTGGAGGTTATCTGATTCTCTTACTCATAGGGAGAAGAAAGCCAAAAGTTATGTTGTAGGAGTAAGTCAGCTTTCCAGAGCTCTCCAGCACTAACATGTGGGAGCATCCAAGTCCCCCAGGCACGATACCACCACCCCTTCTATTTGAGCTGGCACAGAACATCCCATAGGAGCTTAGGGCTTTGTGACTTCAGTAAGTCCAAATATTTCCCTTTAGTCACATTTCATCATGAGAGAGGGAGATTTAACATATCCCTATACTCAACAATGGAAACAGATGATAGGTGGAGATGGTAGATCCTTCCTGGATTCTGAAGGGGCATCCTTGTTCTTTCTGGTTCCTCCTTAGTGTCCCAAAGTGTCTTCATTCTTCGTTGTTGTGGCTCTTCTATCTGTCCAAATAGGGTCTCATCATGATGGTTTCTCATGTGACTGAGCCTCCAGATTCTCATCCAATAATTGCATGGCCTTTACCAGTTTATTCTGCTGGTGCTGGCATACCCAAGTCTGCACTCTCCCAGGCAGACTTTCCAAGTATTGTTCCAACATCAGTACGTCCATTAGTTCCTCCACTGTCTCAATCCTGAGTTTGAGCCTATAAATTGCCCAGTCTATCAGGCACCAACAAAAGAGTGTAGTACATACCCAAAGACCTTTCAAAACCTCCACCAGTACTTCTTCTAACACCATTAATCAGTCCAAACTAACAGTATCCTCACTCAGGCTCCAATTCGGGGCTGCCAATGAGTAACTCAGGATACCACTTCTCACTGAGCTGCAGTAGCTGCCTGCATGAAAACGATCAAGTAAAGCTATGGTTCATTTTCCAGTTCCAGTGTTGATAGGAAACAGCTACATATAAAGTAGAGTTTGCTGGCAAATTTCCGAGTCTCTAAAAACTGTTGTTCCTCCTTTTTCATATATTGCAATAAGCCTGGTCAGCAACAGCCTGGGTTTGATGCTGCTGTTGTCTCTGCTGTCCCATTCTAATTTCAGGACCAATTCAGTTTTACCCACTTTGTGCAGAAAGTGTTCAGTCCCACCTCAACATCATCTGTAAGCAGGTGGAGTTTTACCTGTTTACAGATTTTAAACCACACGCCCCCCCTCCCCCCGCCCAACATTCTCCTGAATCTGACTGTCCTGTTTCCTTTCAGGGCCCTTCTATCCAAGTCCCTACTTCCCCCTGTCTCTGCCTCAAGAGAACTCACACACTTTTACATTCTTGGGTTTGAGCTAATAGGACCAATTTAATCTGACATCAGGTTGAAGCAGAAAAGAGCTCTGGATCTCTATGCAGTGTCCTAAAATCTAACTCCCAACAGGTAGTTACACTAATATTTAATTATGGATCTGTACAGATGTTTTCCACAGTGAGGAAGTCACTGTTACACAGGTTTTACAATTTAGCATTGAACATTTAGTACAATGTATAGCCCAAACCACTCTCTGCCCCAAAACAGTGATGAGTATTAAACACTTGGCTTCTATCCTCCACGGTAATGTTTCTGACTTGCATGTTACAGAAATAAAGCATCTCAGCACAAACTGTCCTTACTTTACCTGGGGAAAGCAAAAGGATTTTTAACCATCTTTTTCCAAGAGATTCCAAAAGGAAAGATCAAAATAGCTGGAAAGAATGTGTGGCATGCTGGGAAAATTAGCTTATCCCATCATAAGATCATTAAACTGCCTGGATTTTTTTCTGCGAGTTTTTTGTTTGTCAGTTTTGTTTTTTATCTTTTCCACATAATCTGATTGTTAGTTGGCATATTTTCAGAAAGAACTTTCACATTTAAAAGTGCTACAGTTGTGACTGAAATAAGAGCTTGTTATGCTCAGAAAACCCCTTGGCAAAGTGCCATCCTGATGATAGAAAATCCAGCTCATTACAGAAGTAACAGTAATGGAAAACTAGTATAAAGGAGAAAAAGAAAAAAATAGATAAGCATTTCATTCTGGATGTTTTTTCCCTGTGGGACAATATGGCCTCTTGGACCTGAGATGTCACCCCAGTCTTTAAGTAATCTAGGGCTCATCTACACTAAAGCACTACTGCCGCTGTAGTGTATCTGGTGAAGATGTTCTAAGACCATGAGAGAGAGCTCGCCCATCGATTTAATTACTCCACCTCCACGAGAGGTGATAGCTATGTCACATCACTTTGTCTACACTGGAATTTAGGTTGGTGTAATTTACGTTCAGGGGTGTGTGAATTATTCACCCCGAATGATGTAAATTATACCAAAGTAAGTGGTAGTGCAGCCAATCCCCTAATCTCCAAACAAACGAGCGCGAAAAGATTTGATGAAAATATGTTTATAATTAATGGCAGAGATTGGAAGAAACCCAACAATGAAAGCAATTCTTGTTTTCTAACCTGGAGAACAAGCTTTCTATAAACACACACAAGGAAAGAGATTACCACATAATGTAGCAAAGCAATGAAGTGAAATAGGATACACATCCTATACTTGAAAAGGTTTCAGCATTTCAGCTATTCTCAGCCAATATGCAATCTATCTAACACAGATATATTTGGGATGTAATGTCACAGTAAGTCTGTGGAGATTCATAGATTCCAAGGCCAGAAGGGACCATTGTGATCATCTAGTCTGACCTCCAGTATAACAGGCCAGAGAACTTCCCCAAAATAATTCCTAGATACCTGCCATTTGATTGTTATAATCTGATAGTGTGTGCTTCCAAAACAGGCCTGCTTGTTTCCATAGCTATTCCTGAATGGAAACATCTATCTCATTTGTATTATCTTTCTAGTGTCTTATAAGTCAGCGGTTGCATAATGTTACCATATCAAACATAATCTTTTTTTAGAACTGGATACTTAAATTGCATCAATACTTTTTAAAGTATGTTGTTTTTGCACTTTTATTTCTAGTCCTCTGAGCCTTTAGTTTAGATATGTGGATTGGGGTCAGGGGGGCTGGAAGTGTGGTTTGGGTTTTATAGAAACCAAACTGTGGGTGGTTTATATTCAGGTCCAATTTTTTTCTGAACCCTAAAAGTTAAAGGCTGGGAGGTTTGGATAAATGGTTCCCCTTTTTGGCCCACGTCTATATAACATATGAGGCAGGGGTTTATTTTAAGAAACTAAAACCAGGATGGTCTGGATATAGGTCTCCAAACACAAAGTTTCGGAGGCTTCAAATACACAGTTTCAGTTTTTCCTCATTCTATTTCTAGCTAGTTTTTATCCTACCTATTCTGTGATTTTCTATTCTCAGACATTGTTTGCTTCCCTGTGTTTTCAATAGAGCTCAAAATTAAATTAGATTAGTTTTACTTCCTCGTTTGCAAACAAAGGTCCAATGTCCCATATCCAGGTGTAGGTCAACTCCCAGGCTGAGTCAATGAAGTTAGTCTACATCTGTATATATGCACTACTTTACACCTGTGTACCTGTGATCAGAATCAGGACCTCGGCTTCATTTCTCTTTGGAGAGACACAAACGGTACTCTGTGGAATAAGTTCTGAACTCAGACTGGTGTGTAGCTATTTGATTTTAATGGATTTATTCTGGATTTATGACAGTGTAACTAGAAACAGAATTTGGCCCACAGTCTCTCTCTCTCTCACTATGCAAAGTCTTCATGGTCAAAATACGGAACTTCATCAAGAGGCAAGTTGGGAATCTGCAAGCTGGCAGCAGTACTTCTTAAAATTACTGCAAACTTTGTTTCCATTGTGTATGTTGATACGGCAAAATGCTTGTTTTGGTTTTCCTCAGGCGGCAGTCATTTGTGCAATACAGTGCAGCCACTCTCAGCAGATATACGTTTGAGAAGGTCATTTTTATTCAAGTGACTATGTACTGGAAACCTAAGCAAATGAATTAAATAGGTCAGTGGGCCCACTCTTCCATCCATGCCAAATTATAAATTCTATAGCACTTGTCATTTCAATTAGAGGAAAGAGTCAAACCATGAGTATCTCAGTTGGAGGAAAGAGGATATTTCATTTTCTTCTTAATGGAGAAGACATGGACTGCTGCTGCCTTATAATGGCCAAACACATCCTTGAACTTCAAGATATTCAAAGGCAAGATAGAAAATAGACACAACGAAAGCAGCTCTGACTATTAGGTTCACTTTTGCACTTCATACTCAGGCAAAATGCCTATTAATTACACTGGGAGTATTGAATGAGTAGGGCATGCAGGATCAGGCCCATTATTTTGTGCAAGATAGAAATTCACAGCTATTTAGAGTGTGCCTTATTACTTTTCATAAAGTAGAGTATGACTACATGCTGCGCTTGAAAGTGATAAGAAAGTGTGCTTTTAATTTTGCAGGTTTGTAATATAAAAAGTTACAAAACAAGTCACTTTTGTGAAGTACTTGTCTTTTACACTCATTAGATTGCAATCCAGTGATGACTGAACATGATATTTAAACAGTGGTGATTTGCCAATGAGTTACATGAGCAACAAGAACTGTTAACGTTTTTTTATTCTAAACCTTCTCAAAATGTCAAGTGTTCTTGTCAGCTGCGTGGAAGTGGCATAAAAGTAACTTTTGAAGATGCTGTTGATGAGTTACGCCGGGGAACACAGTATATAGACACTAAAATCATATTCACAATATGTTCTAATCTCTCACTGATGCAAAAGGGTTTATGCACTTAATTCACATTCCCATTAATGGCAGTACAGTGTAGCCTGAGTTTTTCCTTATATAAAGACACTGGACACTCTTAGTTAACACCAAATCCTACCCACTTCTTGTATCTATTTAGGCCCTAAGAAAATAAAAATATAGGACACACCAAGGACATCTCTCTCTATGACCCTGATCCTGGTGATTCTGTCACAGTCCTCATAATAGCAGCATTTTTAAAATCTTCTCTGTGCGATTCCAGGGAGCTCCTTCCTATAGAAGTTCACCATATGGTCCCTTATGGGTTAATTCAGAGGAAGGATGATACAGTAGTTAAGGCATTGGTCTAAGACTAAGGAGATGTGGATTCAATTCTCTGCCCACCACAGAATTTCTGTGTGACCTTAGATAAGTCACTTCGTGACCCTGTTCCCCATCTGTAAGGTGAGGATAATAGTGCTTCTCTACCTCACAGGGTGTTGTAAGGATACCCACATTAAAAAGTCAGAGGTTTTAGAAGTACCTAAGACATAGCCTTACCTAAGACAGAGCAAGAGCCACCACCCAAGCAAACCCTGTTGTTTAATCCCAACTGGTCCTGGTCCACTAGCAGTAGATACAGGGAGTAGGCAAAGTGTTGTTGGCCCAGAAGGATCCCTCCTGAAGCCCTATGGTCCAGTACACCCAATCACAGGAGTTTGTCTTTCTCTCTGTCCAGCTTGTCCTTGTCCATCCCTCCATAAACACAAGTCAACACCACACCATTCCGTTTTGTTGTGAGCACATTCTTTCAATTTCCAGCCACAATGTTTTGTCATGGGATCGGTCCAGCGTGTTTTCGGGCTGCCCAGCGGTCGCTTGTGGTTTCTGGGATCCAGTGACTGATGCGGGTTGTCCACCTATTGTCTTGCCTGTGGACTACATGACCCGCCCATTCCCACTTTGCGTTGTACATCGCCTGCACTACATTGGTCACCTCTGATCTTCTGATTCGCCTTCTGATCTTCTCATTCGGTATATGATCACAGGTGTTTAGGCACATAAATCTCCCATGCCTACTATACACATGTAAATAGAACCCTAGAGACTCAATTTTTCACTCGGTCTTTCCTCAAGATGCTATTTAAATCGATGGGTTTCAGCACCCATCGATTTAAATAGCAGCTTGAGGAAATGGGAGTAAATGGGAGTAAAAACGGAATAAGAACCCAGGGCTAGATCATACCTCTATATAAAAATAGGGGCAGGAAACACCATGGCTCTCCACAGAGTTTCTTCTCCATTCTTCCTTTGAAACAGTGGGATTTCTCCCCCACATCCTGTGGAAGAAAGTAGTGGTCCACCTCACAAACACTATAGACCTCAGGCATCCACAAGGAAACACAGGGCCATCCTTGTGAAAGCCCTGTGGTTCCTCGGCAGAACTGTGCTCCATGCTGGACTCACATTTCCAGGAACTCCTGGGTCATAGGTGCCCCTGAAAGTCCCATGTGCAGAGGGGCTCAAGGGAAAGTCAGTATGCCTACTGGCTATATTTACTTTCCTTCCTAATCTCCACTGGGTGTGGGCCATAAGGTTGAGGGAAGACAGGGAAAATGCACATGCTCCTCCTTGGTCTGCACATTCCGTTTTGAGTCCTTCTACTCCTCCACTCCACCCATATGGGCCCCTGGACCCACTAGAGACCAGGAGAAAAGGAAAAGCTGCCACAAAGGCAGCTGTCCCCATTTCTGTGCAGAGCAAGAGAAGTCCATGTGAAGATCCAAAAAGCATGAACAGGCCCTGTGCAAGTTATTCAGAATACGGCCTCTAATGAAACAATGAACTACCTATTTTTTCTTCGAAAGAAACAAAGTTTTGCCCTGAATGACACTTCAGTAGACGTTGAAATATAGACTTCATAATTCAAAATAAACTCAAATCAAAACCCCAAATCCAAACACTCCTAAATTCCGGGGAGAGATGTGAAAAACCAGATCCAAATCTGCAAATGCATCTTCCCTATCATGTTACTAGACTGAATCAGGACCTTGTCTTAAAAAAACCTCAGTAACTTTGGTGTATTAACAATCCAGATCTGGAACTGAACTTTGCTGCTTAGATGTATCTCTAATCAAAATAGATTAGGTCCGATTCTGTAGCATGCCTCCAGAAGGACCTGGCACCTCTGAGCTGCTCTAAGGGCTCTGACGGCTCCGTTGTACTTCATAGAGCAGCTTCCACCCCTGAACTACATGGCACGTGTCCTATCCCAGGGCTTGTGAGGGGAGTAGTGCAGGGCAACTTACGGTGACCTTGGTGGGGGAATTCTCCCCTCTCACCACCTGCAGCTCTTTTATGGCAGCAGAGAGGGGCTGGAGTGGGGAACAGAATCTGTCGCAGTACATGTGCAGAACTATGTACTGCAAATGCAAATGCTCTAGACACAAAAGTTCTATGGCGTAAGGAGGAAAGATAACGTTGTGTGACCACACAGAATTTTAATTTCTAAATCCTATTGATTTCATTTTTTCCAGGAATCATCATCATTTTTGTTTTATTTTATTTATTTATTTGCCGGCGTAACACCACTATCTTCAGTGGATATACTTCTAATTTATACAAGTGCAAACAGAGCAGGAAAAAAAAATCCTGCCTTTGCAGCATGGTTGTCCTGTGTCAGTCTTCCCACTCACACAGGCCCCACTCTCCTGTGGCCAGCGGCATGATGACATTTGGTTGAGCCGATTTACAAAAGTGAAATACGCTGTGGTGGTGGTGGTGTGTGTTAGGCTGCTGAAAGCTACAGTCAGAAGACAAGAACCTGCTTCTGAAGCCTTATGAGATAACACCCCCACTGATGTTGTGGTCCAAGCATTACAGCTACAGTCTTAGGCCAGAAGGGCAAGATAAGGCTTCCACCAGAGCCTATTAAAATATCTTTCTTGGCTAATGAGCAAGGTTTTTTCCTCAAAGAGTTTCCCAAAGATCCCTGTGTTAAATACTGGATCTTTTGAGAAATGTGGTAATGTGGTTGTGTGCCAGAGATCCGACAGTTTCGTCACACATCACAACATCCATCCCTTATAAAGAAACACGTTTGAGCCAAAAATGTCTGTATGCCTCTGTGCACTACCATCAGAACTACTACTTGAGGCTGCCCTTTCTCAAACAAAGATCTGGTTGTGGGAGTGGTTTGTGTATCTACACTTTAGACACATACAGGGCCAGTTATACCACCAGCAATCCAGAGTAACTCCACAGACACATAGATTTGGTCCAGAGCAGATGTGCCAGAGTGTTCACAAAGACGAGCTTTATACATAACTGCACTTCAAGGATATTCTGCAAACAAGCATAAAAATCTGGCTGCAGTGTGAGATTTGATGTCTATTTTTAGTATATGTAATTTTGTGTCTACATCTTTTCATGTGACCTGTAGCAAATATTACTGCGGGTATTGTTTCCATTAAGTAAGTCTTTCAGAATTTGATTTCTTTCAAGTAGCTAACAACACCTTTGAAATCAGTTAGCAACACTGGTAGCTTCTCCAGAGCAAGGAATCCATGTCCAAACTACTGATTGTTATTTAATCTAAACATAAAGACAGTTACACAAATATAGCAAATATTTTCATAAACGTTGGAAGAACCAGTAAGCCACCAATATTTTCTGTGCTTCAAGGTCATTATGTATATTTGATGACTTCTGCTTTTGTAAATATGATGTGCATTATTTGGTTTAAAACCAAATGTGCCATCAGTTAGTTATGATACTTTATAGAATTACAGATTCATTTACAGACATAGATATATACAGCACATGGATTAACAGACATACAAGGATATGCCGCATCTAAGTGAACCCACATCCAAGAGTACACAGTGTGTGGATTAAGTATAAGTGAAACAGTTAGAGCTGCCACATCAAGGTTAATGAGATGCTTCTAGGTTCCCAGTGCATCATCACTTCTTCTGGCTTCTTGTGTAAATGGGGCAAATGAGACACTCAAATGGGGCAAATGAGACACTCATTAGTGAGGTTGCTTAGCAGTATACTGTACAGCAGACCATGGTCACCACGCACATTTCCCCCTCCTGTCAGCCACACCTAACTTATGCTATCCAGACAATAATATTTTTTGGCAGTTTGGATCTTCAACTAATTAACCAGAGGGCTTGAAATATTCCTTTAAAGCATCAAAACAAAGCAGCACCTCTCTACTGTCATAATAGGGTTCACAATGAACAACCAAGCCACTTACCCAGCAAAAAGAAAACCCAACAACAGGACATGTTAGCTGACTTGAGCAGAGTTATTTCCTTTGACCGAGGACAGGTCAGAAGCAAGAAGCTTCTACCAATGATGAATAATAATAATACTTACTTAGCATTCATACCTTTATCTTCAGATACTTTAATTAATCCTCACACACACTGTGGCAGAGAGAATAAGTAACTTGGCCAAAGCTACAGAAGACGTTAATGTCAAAACTGGGATTAAAATTCAGGAATGTCTAGCTCCCAATCCAATGCCGAGACTACACCTCTCTCTTTATAATGATAACAACTGCCTGTCACATGCGAATCACGTTTGTTCTCTGGTGCTTTTAAAGGACTCAGTTCTGCTCTCACTGAAGTCAATGCCCAAAATCTGTTGCCTGAGGGACAGGGACTCTATGCACAGTGTCTAGCATAATGGGCTCCCAGTCTGAACTGGGGCTTCTATACTCTACAGTAATGCAAACAAAATAATAATGGGGCAGCCAGCATGAAAATGATGTCTGGAAGAGGCCATCTTGCAACCTATAATTATCTGGGTTGTTAATATTTAAAGCCCACGCACCTGCCAGTTAATAATGTGGTCAATTCAATCACAAACTAAAATAAATATTACAAATTTAATAGTATTTTTAATGTAAACGCAAACTTTTAAAAATAAGACTCATGAAGATAATTATCAATTTCAGCTGTTGCCTGACTGACTAGTTCCTGGAGATTTCGTCATGCAGGGCCCAGTTTTCAGAAGAGAGCACAAGAACAAATGCAGAAATCCACAGCTGTACTTAATGGGCAGTTGTGCAATATAATTGGGGATGTGCATGTTTAACTTACATATATGTGCTATTACCCAGTTTCTATGTGAAAAGTCTGGGATTGTTAATGGCCTAGTTTGCAAAGGGGCTGATCACATGCAGCTCTCATTTACTTCGTCTGGAGTATGAAAAACAAGCCCTAAGTGACTTGCCCAAACTCATATAGTGAGTCACTGTCAGTGCCAGGAAGGAAACCCAGAAATTTTCCCAGTCCCTGGGTCCAAACACTAAGCACTCGCATCTGTACAATAGGCTGACCCCTCCCTTATTCCTACCTTTATGTAATTTACTCATAAAATTTTAAAAAATAGGGCATACAAACAACTCCATCATCTTTAATGAATTGCAACTAATGCCAACTAGGGCAAGTAAATATGTGTGAAGCACCACTCGTACACCCAGTAACTTGCATGTGTGTTACAGATGGTTTTATTGAAGAGCCAAAAAAGAGAGAGAGAGAGAGAGAGAGAGAGAGAGAGGAAAAAACAAGTTACAAGCCACATGAAAAGAGGCAAAAAGAATTTTGTGGTATAAGAAATTAAACAAAAAATACAAAGCCATTCCCTCTCCTTGATAACATATAGACTAATCTCTACATAAATAGAAATAACAGCTCTTTGAAATGGCAATGATTTGCTTGGAAAACATTCATTAAAAACGTCCTGAAATTATTGACTCTATCATTATTTCTTGGCAACATCTGAGTCTTGATGCATCTTGTGTTTTCCATGAAAAGCAAAGCATTGTTTCAGGGTGGAGGAGGAGCCAAGGACACTATATTTGAAATATGTGCTTGGTGACATGAAACTGATTGCCCAAAGGAATCAGGATAAATATATTTGTGTTATTGTACACGTGAATAGCTTGAATCATGTACTGCTCTCTCTCTCTTTGTTTGGATTATGCAGCTCGCCTGGGCAGCCATCCAAACGATTCACATTAAATTCTAGCTATATTCAGCACAAAAGTCATCTAGCATCAGAGGATCAAAGTTACATCAACCAACAAGCACTAAGGAATTGATAAGCTGCTAAAATTAGGTCATCTCCTAGCAGCTGCTTTTGATGGATGAAGTGGAATTTAGCCTCAGGTTTTCTATTTAAAGATCTGTTACAGCATCTTTTCCTGCAGCTACAATGAGAGCACAACAAAGTATAAAGCTTCTGATTAAATGTTTAATCATTTCTATTTACTCTTCTGATTGTTTCTGCCATGCCACGGATTTACAGCACTCTGTATTTGCAGTTTTGCTAGACATTTTAAACCCACACTGCAATATTTAGAAAGCTTTAAATTCCTAACAGCAAAGGCTAACAGAGGATATTTTTCTTCTATTTGGAGTAAATTTTGCAAACATGTTTACTTATTTTAAAGGAGTATATTGGCAAATAATGGTCTTAAAAAGAACCTATCTTCAATTGTCTTAATATTGTGTTCCATTACCAAAAAATCTATCACTTCATCATTAGGAAATTTTTCAAATACTAATTTACTAGGACCTACAGGAAGTTTTTTTTGTGGTTTTATGCTCCTCTTTTGTGATCCCTTCAGAAGTTAGCTAATGAAATCTTATTGCGAAAACTGATTACCTTATCAGTGATGGTGATTCTCAGACAAAATGGATTCATGCTGACTTCTGCTCCATTAGAAAAAGGAAGAAGGAAATCTGAATGGCTAATAGGGACTGGTTATAGGATCTAGTGCTAGCCATTCTCTAGAGCAGTGATTCTCAAACTTTTTTACTGGTGACCCCTTTCACACAACAAGCCTCTGAGTGTGCCCCTCCCCCTTATAAATTAAAAACACTTTTAAAATATATTTAACACTATTATAAAAAGCTGGAGGTGAAGCGGGGTTTGGGGTGGAGGCTGACAGCTTGCAACCCCCCCATGTAATAACCTCGTGACCCCCTGAGGGGTCACGACCCCCAGTTTGAGAACCCCTGCTCTAGAGCACTGGTTCAAAGAGGAGCCTAAATTGTTGGTGGCTGAAAATTGTTAACATGATAACATAGTGTCCTACATGAGTTAGTGGTTTCAATCTAGTACCAAGACCTCACTATAACCTCAGCCTGCAATTGGCACCATCATTAGTATCTTAGCAGAGAGATCAAGGATGAAATGACCATGAAAACTGAAAAAGTCACTTATCAATAAGAAAAGAAAGCCATGATTACTTGACCTACTAAGACAGGAGGATCTGCTTCATTTAGACTTCCTTTTCTACATGAGAGTAATTGGACTGTCATGCTCATGTCTTCTCTGAAGAGCAGAATGTCTCCTTTCTCTCTTTCATTTAAATGTGTTGAGGGTTTGGCAGGGAACGTTCTGTTCTTCTAAGAGAGAACAAATGCCATTGCAAGACCACTTGACAAATATTTCATTAGATTGTGTGCTTCTCTACTTGTCAGTTTAAACATCTGAACCAGATAATCACTGTTTCCTGGTTATGATTGTGAGTTTATATGACCCCATTAGGTAGGCAATTTGTATTACAGAATACCATCCAATTATAAAAATCAAGAAATGAAGGAACAAAGGTGTCTGCAAGAATGTTTGGCTTATGGCAGTGTGCTTTGTGGAATCAACATTATTTGCTGATCTCTGAGAAAAGAGCTACAATAATATAAACTAAAAAAAACCAACCATGTGAAGAGAACGTTAAGGTTACAAAAGTCAAGTGCTCAAGAGTTTGGAAATGCCACAACTAAGGTTACCTGTGCAACTTTAATCCACCCCCTTGTGCATATGCATTATGACATTGTTTTTAAGGCTATATGGTCACACACTATTTTTTTTTGTAGGATTTCCTGCCTCATTCAGTGAGAGGGAAGCTATTAAACATTTATTTTTACCGTCATCATTCAATGTGTGTACCCGGGTCTTATTTACTGTACACCATTCAAAGTCTGTACTGAATGCAGAATTATTATTAATTATTATTATTATTATTTGGCTTTTCTATGGTTCTTTCATCATAGTATCTTGTTCTTTACAAACATTAATGAATTTATTTTCACAACACACAGGCAAGGTATCTCATTTTTAACACAAGGGGAACTGAGGCACAGAACAATTAAGGTCAGAGTTGTTAAAAATGTAAACCAATGTTGAGTGCTTAATTTGAGATGCCTATGTCCTGGTTTTACAGAGAGCTTAGTGTTTTATAAGCACTTTATATGTGCAGAGCCGAGCTCCCATTGAACTCACTTGCCACTCTGAGGGCTCAGTACTTCTGCAAATCATCAGACAGATCCCAGGGTTTCAAGTGGGATACCCATAGAATGAGGAATGTTACACTAGTCACATATAAAAACTTTGGTTGATGTAACTTGCCCAGAATCACACAGAAACTCTGTGGCAGTGTCAGGGATAGAATCCAATTCTCTGGGGTGGCATTCAGCTGCCTTAACCATGAGACCATCCTTTCTCTTCTTGCAATCCCCTGCCTCATTCACAATACACCTTCCAACTTCTGCAACAAATGAGGCAAGGGTCCTACAGACAACAGTCTCCTTCACTACACGACCCTGATTCATACCCGGAGCAGGTCCCTCTTGTGCACTGAAAGAGGCATGGGTCCTGTGGGAAAACTAATATGTGATCATGTAATTAAAGACTATCAGAGTGCATACACACAAGGGAATCTAATTAAGGGTACACAAGCAACCTCAATTCTGGCATTTCCTAACTTTTCAGTGCTTGCCTTTGCAACCTTAATGTTCCTAGAACATATTTATTTTTATGAAAATTCCTATGCTTAAAAATATATATGTAAAAAAATTCTGTCATGCAGAACCATATTGACACCCTGCATGGGTCATCAGGGTTGGGACCTTTAAATCCATAGCACAGTCCTCTACCACTCAAGCTAGCAGAGTAATTGGCAGTAGAAGGCTATTACCTTGTGTGGGCAGGGCCGGCCCACAACATTTTGGCACCTGAGGTGGGGAGCTCAAATGATGCTCCATGCCACCTCGCTTGGGCCAAAACTTTGAAAGGTCTCAATTCTGCCTTCTTCCTGTTCTACTCCTCTCATGATACTGCTCTGGTACCTACCCCAATAAAGGAGAACTAACAACTTAAAATGCCTCGTTCAAAAATTTTAAGTAACACTTAACTTTCAAACGTCTGAACAGCAAATGAAACTTTTCTTGTCTGCATAGTAAACACTGGCATTTTTATCTGTTTGAATAATCAAAGTGGTGCTTTCCATGCCTTCTTGGTTGCAAAGATTTAAACTGCTTCCTGAAGGTCCACAGTCTGGGCCAGCTCATGCTCTATTGAGATGGTTGCAAGGCCGACCAGCCTCTCCTGTGTCATTGTGGAGCGTAGATGTGTTTTTATTAACTTCAGCTTGGAGAAGCTGCATTCTCCACTGGTAACTGTTACAAGAAGTGTTAGAAGTATGCACAGAGCAACAAAAGCATTTGGAAAGAGGGTGGTCATCTTATTTGTGCACATATATTCCAGAACAGCTTTTGGAGCTGATCCTGCTGAAATGTATCTTGAAAGAGCTTTCAGTTCACCTAAATCACTCGCCTCAATATCGTGCATGTCATCATGTGTCAACACTGTCTCTAGTGCCCTGCATTGCTGGTGTAGGTCTTCTTCAGGTATAGTGAGGAGTTTTGGAATATCATACAACATCCCAAATATACTGCTGTGTTCCTTGAGCTGCATGAAACATTCTTCAACTATCTGTATTGCATAATCTAGCACCTGGTTAAAGAATTCAACTTTGAATTGTTGTTTGGGGGTCTCTTATGGGATTATCCCATGCCTCGTAATCAAAATGTCATCTTCTTCGGTGACTCTTGTATTCTTGAATGGGTGGGAAAATAGCTTCAGTGTGAAGTTCCTCTGCCAACTTCTGTGCACTCTTCAGACCGTTTTGAAATCGCTCATCTGACCAGTAGGACTGTAGGTATGACTTTGCTTTGTCCCATTGTTCCATTGCTCCAGATATATCAAGGTCAACACCGTGGAGTCTCTTGCTTACAACATTTATTTCAAACAGTATGTCATGCCACAACCCTAAGCCACATGGAAATTTGAAGTTATGTATGTTTCTGGTGATTCCATTTCCCTCTGCCACTGTTCTCCCATGAACAGTTCCTGTCAGAGCATTATCCTCCATAATGATAACTATGGCATCATCTATCTTCCCAATTTGGTGTTTGATAGGCTTTATTGCTGCCACTTGACTTTCCCATCATGTGGCACTCAGTGGTTTCAGTGTCAGAGAGGATGTTCCCAGATGTTGCTTCAAAATTTGCCATCAATGAGTTGATATAGAGAAAAATACATAGATGCTTTGAATTACATTAAAAAATTCAGCAGCCTCACTAGAAGCTGATGCTGCATCACTGACCACCAAGTTCAATGAATGAGAACTGCATGGGACAAAAAAACTCAAGGGTTTAACTCTCGGATCCATGTCTGCACTCCTCTGTTCTTTCCTCTCATGTTGGCATCATTATCGTAGCCCTGACCTCTCATGTCAGCTATTGCAATTCCCGTATCTTCCAGCTTTTTAAGAAGCACATTTGTCATACCAGCTCCTGTAGTATCATCAATGTCAATACATTCTAGAAAATGCTCTCTGGCAGTCACTATTGCAGGGACATTTTCACTAGGTTCTGTTGTTACAAAATGCACCATTAAAGTCATTTGTTCCGTATGGCGGATGTCAGGTGTGCAGCCCAGAATAACAGAGTAATATCTTGCTGACTTCAGATGTTCCACAATCTTCTGTTTGACTTTTGTTGCCAGTAACTGTATGATCTCATTTTGAATTGTTTTTCCAAGGTAGTGATGTGTGTAAATTTCTTGGGTGGTGACTCTTAGATGCTCCTGGAGTACAGCATCAAACTCAGCCATCAGCTCCACAATTTTAAGGAAGTTTCCATTGTTTGGCACATGCAGCTGATCTGAAGTGCCACGCAGTGCTAGGTTTTGGGTAGCAAGCATTCTCACAATGGCAATGAGCCTTTTCAGAACATTTTGCCAGTAAAGAGACTCGGATGCAATCTTCTCTTGATGCTGATCATCTATGGTGGTCTTTAACCTTAGTCTCATCTCAAGCTCTTTCCACCTATGGAATGCTCTCTGGTGATTTGCTGCCTTCTCATGGCATGCCAGATTTCTAGCCAGATTTTTCCAGTCCTTTGTTCCTGTAGAACCCAATGTGGCTGGAACATTAGACTGGAAGAGTTTGCAACAAAAACAGTATGTCGCATTCTGGGTTTTTGAGTACATAAGCCCTGGCCTCTCCACTTTGTCACCATTGGGGATTTCATGCCAGTAATGTGTTGGATGGAAACTTCTATTTTCATTGTCTTTGGGGAACATGAAGTTTTTCACTGGCTGTGGGCCACCCAGTACAAGGAAGTCCCTCAGGCTACTGCTCAAGTGGACTCACAGTTCTGGATCATCTAGACTTAAGGAACTAAACTCACCAGCAGCTGTTTCTTGCGCCTCCAGCACACTCTTCTCTGATCTACACTTTTCTTCAGGAATGTGCATGGTTACATTCATTTAAGATGGAGATATGGATGCTGCAGTAGCTGCCAGGTCACCTGCACTCTGACTAACTGGAAGATCAGGCATCTCCTCACCACTCACATCCTCACTGGGGCCAGAAGGCTCACTGTGAACATTTGTATCTCTGTATCTCAGGAGAGCTCCTTCCTGCTTAGATAGAAAAGCTTCCTTTGCTTTCTTTCTTTTTCTGAATGCTGCCCCAGAGGGGCGTTTTCTTCTTTCACTCATGACTGCTGTTCTGTGCCAGCTATAGTGGCTCTCAACACTCAGCTGAAGGGGACAAGTAAGCAGGCTGGTATCAGGGCCTGAGTGAGGGAAGATATCAGCATCTTAACGGCCTAACTGGCTCCTACAACTTCACTTGACTGCCTGTTCTGCTCAAGTGGGTTCAGGGAAGCAGCAGGAAACAGGAAGCTCCCTGAGAAGCTGGTGTTAATCAGTCCAGGATCCTGGGGGGTGCTAGAGAGGTACATAAGAGGCTCCTCCTACTCTCTCTCCCTGCAGCTCCTGCTGCTTTCTATTATTCCCTCTCATCTTTTCTCCTGCCTGCCTGTTATGTCTCTTGTGCCCTCCATCCTCCAGCACAGCACTCCACTACCTCTGTGCATCTAGAGCAGAGAGAATACATATGCACACGCAGCAGACACAATTTTCTACACTCTTGGTCCTAGTGCCCCCCCTTCCCAGTCTGGCACCTGAGGCAGCCACCTCAGTTCGCCTCATGGTAAGACCAGCCCTGTGTGTGTGGATCTGCCATTATAGGGGGATGGAGACACAGACTTTGCTAGACAGCAAAGGACTGTCAAGACATGGGAATAAGGGGTTCAATATCAGGTTTTGTAGGTGAATGTGCTCAGTGATTACAGACCAGTGTATCTTTGTCTTCCCCAGCCACTCCTTCTACTCTAATCCACAGCCTCTCCCAACCTCCTGCCCTTCTGTCCCCTTTGTTTCCATCTCCCATCTTCTGCCTCCTCTCCTCTTGCCCCATCCCTGTTCCCTACTGTCCCCCACCTCCTCGCCTGCCCTACATCTGTTCCCCTCACCTTCAGTTTCTCAGCCTTTTAAACTTTGAGTCAGGTTGCTTCCACCTTCTCCTCCACACTAGGAGGCACTAGCAAGGGAAGCACTGAAAGTACAGAAGAGATAGTCTCCCTGCTCTTAGTTCTAGGCCTAGCGCCACAACAGCCAGGAGCAGGAACTGCAGGGAAAGTCTGAAATACAAGTTCTCCCATTTTGGGGTTCAAGAAGGAAAGTACCATTTCCTCCTTTCTTTCACCTGTCTTGCCTACAACTCCTCCTTTGAAAAGTGTGCAAGTGTATGGAGCCCACACCCCCTAGCTTCCTCCCCCCCCCATCTGCTTCAACACCCTTGCAGAGCTGACAGAGAAGCAGAGGGTTGGCCTGGCACTGCCCAGTTTGAACCAAGACTCATAATATAGAGAAAATGTCGGCTGAATAAGAGGGGGAGAAATCTCACTGTCAGGAAGTTATTAGATTTTGAACCAGACTTCCTAGTGAAATGGTAAAAGCCCCCTTGCTTGACAACCTTGAAACTAGACTGGACAAAACACTGATCCTCATGGGCTCCCAGGGGCTGGCCTGACAAATCTTTTCCAACTCAAATTTCTGGATTCAAACTGGTCTTGTATAGGACAGTTAGCAACATTACAATGATCAGTTATGCCTGGCCATAGTGGTCAAAGAACAGAACATGCAAAGCTACCACTGTGCCTTTCACACCTCTTTGCAATGGTAATAGCAGAATATGTGAAGTATCTCAAACCCACCCTCCCTTGCCATAGTTAGGAGTTATTCCATCATTTATCAAATGTACACAAATTCCTTTTCATATGCAAATATACCATTTGCCTCAGAGCTCTAGCCAAACAGTTGTGCAGTGCTTTGTAATGAAGATAATATCTTTAATCACAGAGTCCCTTGTTTCCATTCTATTGAACAGGTGTTGCATAATGTCAAAGCTATTGTAACATCATATTCATTTGTTAACGGAGTGTAATGAATATGTTGTAAGGACATGAATGTGTCAGTCTCATGGTTAGGGTTAGTGGTTTCATGTGATGTGGTATGTGTAGGATAGTGGCATAGACTCAGATGCAGGAGTACATTACAGCAAATTTAACTGATGTGGCCTGTTTTAGCTCTTCTCATTTTTGGAAAGAAGAGAATACATGAAAGACTTCATTGCAAATGAGTAGGTTGTTCAATGTGGTTAATTCTACACTTTGGCTCCACTCCCATCCCCTTTATAGGTGGGGTGTGTGTGTGACACTTTTCAAAATAGCATCATCTACATGCAACAGATTTATGCCATATCAGAACAGATATATGGGTCCACCTTATCTTGTATCTTGTTTCACACAATGGTCTATCATCAGATGTGGCAGAGAAAGTTGACTACCTCTCATCGTCAACCTCTAATGTGGGTATTTTAAATGTGGGTATTTATGGGGAAGTAAAAAATGTGGGTATTTATGGGGAAGTAAAAAAAGCCTAGCATCTATAATTACACTAGCAAAGGCAAGCATTGCAAGATCAATCTCTCCTTATGCTTCATGGCATAAGCTGCTCCTAGGCCAGGGGTAGTCACCTTCCTCTGAAAGATCTGATGATAGACCATTGCGTGAAACAGGATACTGTACTAGGTGGACCATGTACTTTTCCTGATATGTCATGTATGCACCTATAGCTGTAGGCACTATAACTGTTATCAAGGTCCACTTCACCCCTTTCACCCACTCAACAATGCCAGCCTAAAGGTCCCTTTCATTTCCTTCTCTCTCCCCTCAATATTCATGTATTCTCTTATGAAACCACCCCCCAACCTGGTATATGGAATGACCTCCAAAAACCCAGAGCAGCAGACCCTACCCTCTCTCATCATTTAAATTCCATCTAAAGACCTACTTCTTCCACAAGACTCACAGATAACAGAACTATGATAAATATTCATTATTATCCATTATTTTATTTATTCTTCCAAATAATTCCAACAGGCTAGAGAGAGGCATGGGGAAAAGTCATATCATACTTTGCTCATCTACTATAGGTGCTGTATAACTAGAGTTTATAAAAATATTGCTATTATAGTAGTGCTTAAAGGCTCCAACCCAGATCAAGACCTCATTGTGCACTGTGGAAACACAATCTGAAATAGTCCCTGCCCATAGCTAATAGTCAAAAACATCAAAGGTGAAGTCATTTGCTTAGGGTCACACAGCAGCTCATTGATGACAGAGCCAGCAGAAGAACACAGGTCTCCTGGCTTCCAGTCCAGACCAGTGCCTTCTCCTCTAGGCCATGCTATCAGTTGTCTCTCTCCCTCGCTCTACCAAACTATTTATCAACCTTGATAATTGGTCATCATCTAGTTCTCCAGCACAATAAACGTAATGGTAAACTAAACATTTTTGTTGGTTGTTTAACTATTGATAATTAGTACCCTCAGAATGTGTGAATGAATGTTCTTGGAACCTAATGCTTTAATGAAATTTAATTGCATAAGTCATTACCTTTTTCTCTGATAATGCCTCAGGTTTATTACTTGTAAAGAGTAACCTCAGGATAGATATTTAAAGTATGTCAGTTACATAAGTCACATGAAAAAAACTCATTACACAGTGAGCAACTAACGGCAGAATCAGGCTAAAGCTGAAGAACAAATGAAATGCAACCCTTGCTTCAAAGATAGGGATGCCATGGGTTGCTCAGTGAATACATGGCCCTGAGCAGACTTGGATCTTGGCTATATCGCATGAAGGCTAATTAGAGCCCATTTTCTACCAGAGGTGTATCGACAAGCAGGGCAGAGGTGGTTCTCAAACCTCTCCCTTCCTAAAGAAAGTGAAAAACACTAAAGAGAGTCTTGAACTTATAGACAACCCAAGTTTTTTCATTACATGAAATTTTGAGACATGTGAGGTATCTGTGGTTGATATTAATTTTCTATCAGATTGTCCAGCTCACCCAAACCATGAAATGATCATATTATTAGCTCCAAGAGAAGTCATTCATAATTGGTGGGCAAAAATGCTTTGACAACAGCACATAGCAGGGGAGCAATACCAATTGTATATGGAAATGCAAAACAAAAATATGAACAGATTGATGGAAACGGGGCAAATTCTATTCCCAATTATACATGTGTAGATTACTCCAGTTGAATTATCCTGGATCTACACCAGTGTAACTGAGATCAAAATTTGCCCAGTAAGTATCGTGTATCTTATCTTATTATAAACAGTCAATAACATGCTAACTGATGTCCACTGACTATTAAATTAAAATAGTATAGCAGCTAGAAGGATAGGAGGCTTGGCTGATGATAGGTTTTCCAGAAACATTTTCCCCTGCAGAAATAGACTGGACAAGATGTTCTAATAGTAAAATCAATATCCTCCCTCTATTAATTTAGAAACAATATTTTTCATTCATGGGATTAACCTATTAGGATTGCACTGCATCATTTAAGTGATGACAGGGACAACACTCCATCTTATGAGGCAATAATCAGGTCCAAAGCCAACCTGTCTTTTATCCTTAATTGGAAAGAAAAACTGGGAATATTATTGGAAAGAAAAAGATTGTGCCCTTCTTTTTCAGCTGTTTCAGTAGGTGCCTTTTAACATTTGTTTTCAAATAAAATGATTAAGATTAAAATCAGTCTAAGTAAATCTGCAGTGGAACAAGAAGCCATATAGCAGGAGAAGGCACAGAAATCTCAGTCAGTGTAACTCTGGCTTTATGAAAATTCAAGTATGTCTGAAGGTTTGGGAATCTACATGTACATAATGCAACTATGGAAGGTCCCTGGCCTTCTAAAGTGAGGAGACAGTAAAATTATTAGAGTGCTGAAATGATGTGACCTGCACCCACAGATAAATTATTTTAAGGAGTCTTAACATCAAGGAAGAATCTTACTGGCAGCAAGTGACTGGATTGGTTGAGAGAATCTAATTGCAGTGTAATTCAGGGCAGAGACACTCTAGCCATTGTGTATAACCCTTAAAATAAGCAGAAATAGAGTCAGGATTTAAAAAAAAAATTTTTTAAAGTCCCATAACAACAGTCTCCACCAAGCCAGCTATTAACTGCTCCATAACACTCACTGACAACTCTTAAGATTTTGCTACCATGATCTCATCCTCAATTCTCATTATAAAATGGACTAAGAGTCAGCTTAGCATGCTGGAAAAACTGAGGCCCTAAATTCAAAGAGCATTTACAGCATAAAGATATTAGCTGTTGTGTTTTCTTCTGTCATGTCCCCAAAGCTGTGTTTACTTTCTAAGAAATCTTTGAGCTTGCTCTTTTCTTCCGTAGAGAAGTGTTGGGTACCATACAGGTTAAAATCAGACTGAATTTAATAACTAGCATGATAAGAATCTCTACATTTGTAAGGCAATATTATTCCTGAAATGCTCAGCAATGACACTTAGAGCAGTGTTATGTGCTGTGTTCACATGCAAGATAGACTTGGTAAGAGATAGGATTCCAGAAACAGGACCCCAAAGCCGAGTTGTTTGTTTGAAACATCTGTTGTTACCTGAGGCTGGCTTAACTAACATGTCATTCATGAGAAAGTGTTAAAATGACTCTAAAGAAGTTTCTTTAATGATATTTACCCATCAGGTTTTATTTATCCATCCTCAGTCAAACACTCCCCAAACTTGTAGCTAATGAGCTATTATTTCACTCAAATTATGCAGTGTTTCCATAAGAGCTTTCAGATTATAAATGGATTTTGTCCAGACAGCATACTGTCATGTGTCCCAAATTATCAACTGACCTGTATTAATCCAGAATTTGTGAAAAGTTATTAGGCAAAGCAGCAACAGAGCTACGGGAGCAGAAGCTACACATATTACTGTGCCCCAAGCAAAAGTGACAGCACTAAATTTGCATTACGGAGGTATTTCAAAAGGCTACACCTATGGGGTGTAAGTAAAGAACCCAGATGAAGTGTTAATTGAAAGTCAGAGAGGTAACAAGCTCTGAAAATAAGATTAGAAGAAGTGTTCCAAAGAAAAAGACATGCTCAACACATGACAGAGAAATTATTCATAAAACCAACCACTGTACTTGGAAAACCTCCATAAGCAACTGATTATATCTTAATATATTTATGCTAAATTCAGAACTGTGAAAGACAATTATTGAAGATGCTAAATCCACATACTCTAGAAGCCACATGGGGACAGATTGACCCTGCCTGAAATTCAGGATAAAGTCCAGAGAGGTTCTACTATTTCCTTTTACTTGCCCACTATGCTCCATTTTGACTAGGGGTAGTATGGTCAGTGCCAGCAGAAAGACTCACTGCAACTTGAAACACCCTAATGGCTAGTCTACACTACCCGCCTGATTCGGCGGGTAGTGATCGATGTTCTGAGATCGATTTATCGCGTCTCGTCTAGACGCGATAAATCGATCCCAGAACCACTCCCCGTCGACACTGGAACTCCAGCTCAGAGAGCGGAGGAAGTGCTGTCGACGGGGGAGCCTGCCTGCTGCCGTGTGGACCGGGGGTAATTTAAAAATCGATCTAAGATATTCGACGTCAGCTACGTTATTCACGTAGCTGAAGTTGCGTATCTTAGATCGACCGCCCCGCCCTAGTGTGGACCAGCCTTAAGTAGCAGTTGTTTGAGTGCCATTATGCAAGGCAGGCTTATCTTTTATTTAGTGCCCCTAGTGGTCATGTGATAAAAGAAGCTAAAAACCAACAAACAGATGAAGAATGTTACATCATCTTCAAACATGCATATTCTAGTGAGGACCTTTGTGCCTGCCAGAGTGACCACAGTTGATGGCGTCGCACCAGGTGTTGTGTAGTGAAGTTCCCAGATCTGGCATTCATGAATCTCTGGGGCAGCCCCACAAGTGACACCAGATAGGGTCACAGGGTATGACCTTTGCGCGTGGATGCAGAGCTTGAGAGCGCAGTATGCTGGGGTAATTTTGTCCATCCTGGTGACATGGCTGAAGAACATGCAATGCTGCTTTTGAATATAATGAGAGATTGACAGAGGCCAGATCTTTGTGAGATTGCCCTTGTACAGAGATACTATGATGCCATCTTTCCATTTTGCTGGTACTTTGCCTGATGCACACACTATTAATAGCTGATGCAGGCTGATGTTCACTGGTTCCAAGGCACCTTTGATCTACTAAGGTGGAATACCATCAGGTGCAGAAACACATCCATTCTATAGCTTTTGGATGGTTTTTGTACTAACTTGAGTGATGGAGGATATTATAGAAGTAGCAAATACATGATGATAATAAATTTCTAAATAATAAATTGTTCTATTTGTTTTAAGTTTTTTTGATAGTGCCCATCACAGATGTATCTAAGTAGTGACCACTGACATTCATTCAGGGAAGAACTAATTTGATATATTATTAGTGTGTCTCACTGGAGGATTTGTTGCGACTGGAATTCACAATACTAAATATGGCACCATCCATTTGCACAGTGCTATTGCATTAAATACGTCTAATGCTGCCATGGTGTTGAGAAAATTCTTTGCTCTTTTTCTCCCCTCCCCGTATTACCAACACTGGATTCTGGTGGACCCTTCTTGCCCTCCCCGTTAGTTTTGCTGGAGCAGTAAGATTAACAACAGTTCTGTAGCACTAGAGGTGAAATCCTAGCACCATTGAAATCAATATAAAAATTCCGATTGACTTCCCAGCAGCCAGGGTTTCACTCCACTGCTAGTATGTAGTACAGCAGCCTTTTGTACAGCTAGGAGGACAGTTCAATCCCTATTTTAAATATATTTTAGTTGTAAACCTACCCCAGAAGTTGTGGAAGGCCCTGACACCCAGGCGGCCATGTGGCAGTTAGACCTCCTGTTACCAAAAGCATAAGTGTCAGGCTCCAAGAACTGCCTCTTTCCCTTTGTCCTTGATTTGCCTGCAGAAGAGGGACAAGACAAGAAGTAGTGAGGGCAACATAAGAGAGCAGTGGCCAGCAGAGGTGGGGAAAAGCTGCCAAATCCCAGTCTCATTGTACGTATCTCCTCTTGTTTCTGGGAAGAGGTGAAAACAGCTGGTGGTTTCCTGCAAACTCTTTGTTTGTCTTCCCCCAAACTCCAGTGGTGGCCCTCTGGAGTGACACTTGTGGAAGGCAGACACTCACCCAGGGGATGATCAGGCAATGTTCTCTTTTTGCAGCCTCCAGGGAAAATGGGCAAAAGGCACTGAAGAGTGATCAAGGGTCTGAAAATGGGGAGTGGTATTGCAGAAAATCAGCGGGTCAGGGCCACCAAGGACTTGTGCCTTGGGAGAATGGTGTGGGTTACAATGAACATGTTGGGTAGGTAGCACAAAGTGTAGGGCATGTGAACAGTGCATTTCAACGGTGTGTATGAGTGCCCTACTTACATATGGCGTTAGGGTACCATCTGAATATCATTACACCCATCTGGCCTTGAGTTAGTCAGTGGTTTTAAGCAAATCAATTAAACTATCTGTGTCTCAGTTCCTCTGCTTATAAAATGGGGATAATATTTACTTATCTGCTTCACAGAGGTGTTATGAGGTTTCCTTCATTAAATATCTTCACAGTTCTTTGAAGATGTAAGGCACTATAAAAGTATCATTTGACTATGCACAGTCACACAAGGTGTGCTTTCACTTTCCCCTTCTTCTCTCATTTTATATGCATAATGGTCAAGAAATTCAAAGTTATGCTCCCCACAGCATGTGTCGTTTAGCCACAACACACACATATAATAGAAAATGCTACTTGTGAGCAAGGAGGACTGAATTATAGTTGATGTGGGAATCATAATCTTGAATAGGTTTCAGTGTAGTAGCCATGCATCCGATGAAGTGGGTACTAACCCACGAAAGCTTATGCTGAAATAAATTTGTTAGTCTCTAAGGTGCTACACGTTTTTCTTTCTTATAATCTTGAATATTTGTCTTGTGGTTTTATACAACTTCTCAACCATAACACTGTAGTGGGTTCTCAGCAGTTAAGAACCATGCAGTCTCGTAGCTAGCAGTCTCATAATTTTGATATATCCTTCCCTGGTTAAGAAGTCAATTGAATCATACTGATTTACACCAGCCAAGGTTCGGGCCCAATTAGCCCAGCTGCTTAATTTGAAGACTGATTCTTATAAGCTGTATTTTCATTTTACTTACACACACACACACTTATGTTAAGGTGATACTCCTAAATTGAAGGCTCTGTAGTATAGTCCTCATGAATTTACCATGTATTTAGAAACAGCAAA
Organism: Macrochelys suwanniensis; assembly: GCA_033296515.1. Classification (NCBI taxonomy): domain Eukaryota; kingdom Metazoa; phylum Chordata; order Testudines; family Chelydridae; genus Macrochelys; species Macrochelys suwanniensis. The sequence continues at coordinate 50,449,928 of CM065780.1, forward strand.
TACTCTAGATGGAAATGGAGTTACTCGTTCTATTTTTTGTTGTTACCAAAGTACTTAACCTTGTTTAAAAGCCCAGCTTTACTTAGCATCGAATAGTTGCCTTCCAGTATTGAAGCCTATGCATTTCTGTGGACCTGTATCCAGCCATTTTAAGTCAACAAACATGTCTTTTCCCTGACCCTTTTGAGCTTTTGTTCAAAAGTTTGAAGGCTGCTTACTGACAAGTGATTTGTTTCCCTTAGAACATGCCTCATTCCAGCCATCCGTGACCATTTTGTACTTAGGGCTTTATAAGCAGCACGTCTCAACATTCCTAAAATCCCAGAGAGGATCTGAAAATAGAATAAGAAATGAGCATTTAAATTAAAAGCAACAGCCCTTGCATGAAGCTGCCAGGTTTTTATGGTAGATAGTGTCTTTCTGCCCCCCTTCTTCACAGGATTGTAAGCCGCATTTTCCATAATATTTTGCAATGCCATAGAGGTTTGCATTCACTCATCTATTTATAGGAGTCTGCTTTAAAGTGAAACAGGTGTCAAGTTGAATGAGGTTGTTGCCTGCATACATGTCCTTTGGGGGAGGAGGGGTTTTACTACTTTCTGCACTTGGGGGATTTACAGTTCAATTGCTAATCTCTTGGTGCAGTAGAAAGCAGGGGAAGGGGAACTTAGTTTTCTACTAAGGCCCTCACACCATAGGGCCTTTGCTTTTGTTTCTTAATTTGTTTAAAGTGAATTTAGTGCTTGAGAAAGATGCCAGATGGCCCATCCTGAGGAATTAAATCCTCTATATAGCCATAGAACAGGTTTACCACAGGTAGTGGGAATACATGTTCCCACCCAATCCTTGTGCCACTCAACCTTGTCCAATCACCATGCTTCTTCAATCTATGGCCTCTCTTATGTTATTTGTGGTATGGCAGCACCACCGAGGAATTGTCAGGGATCATTGTGCTAGACGCTGTACAGGCAAATAACAAAGAAGACCAGCTCCTGATCCAGAGAGCTCACAGTCTACATGTCAAACAGGATGCAACAGGTGTGTGAAGCAGACAAATGGTTTGGAGGTGGGGTAGGATGAGGTAACAATAAAATAGAGGCTAGCAGAAAAGCATGTCTCAGCTTGCTACTTGCCTTCACTCTGATTGCTGTGTTAGCAATTTTTATTATATGAACACTAATACCCCAGGAACTGGAGTGGGCTGCAGACTCATTTCACTTAGGCCAATGAACAGCCCTGTTAATTGCAACCTGTATCAAACTGAGTTTATCATCAGTCATTATCATTTTAGCAGTGCTCAAGAGCATTTCAGGCACTTCACAGTACAAATAAGGAGATGTTACTCCTGCCCCAAGGATCTTCCATGATAAATTCAAACTTGACTTGATAAGGGGAGGAAGGACAGGGGTAACATCAAGAAGATTATGCACAACTCGATAGACTAAAGAAATTCTTTGTTTGGGGAGGCTGATTTTTTTCTTTTAAATAAACTAAATCAGTAGGGACAGTCTGTTAAGGTTCATGCAGGTCTTCAGAGGTGATTTGAAAGAGAAGGGAGTGAGTATCCTTGCACTCCATGCACATGGAGAAGCAGGGAAGAAAGAACCCAGATAGGTGTGGGTGGTGTATTAAGGCTGGCATCACTGGTGGTGGAGAGGAGAGGGTTGTGGGGGTGAGATAAGAGATGTGGTTGGATAAGTAGGGACTTGAAAGCAAGGACAAGAAGCTTGAACGCAATGCTGGTTTTGAACTGTGACTTTGAGGTGAAAGGCCCATCTGCCACTATCAGTCAGCTTCTCCAGTCAGTATCACTTGTGATGGTAGGATTCGGTGATGTTCACATTTATTTACCAAGACCTGGACTGGTAAATCCTATAGTCCTCTAAAAATATGTACATGTTTAATTACTATTAAAGAGTAATTTAGAAAAAGTGAAATATTTAGGTTTACCACGTTGGCCCATCCAAGAATAATGGACAGTGATTTGTGGTTCCTTGAAAAAGAGAAAATCCACAGGGGGCCATCAATGCTACAACAAGGACTAATTTTTCAGTAAATTAGAAGTGTAAAAATGCCAGTGTATTGCTTGCATGTGCAGTTACTGTGATTCATCATGCATTCATAGTAACTGAATATACAAATGACTACTTAACTTTTGAACTAGCTATTTGCATTTGTAATGACCATGATTGCACAAGCAATCATGCCCTAAAACCATATCACTGCTGTTCCTGAATCAATCAATAAAGTAAGTTTGAAGTAGGGTCTAGTAAGAGTTACATATAATTTAAAAAAACCCATTTTCATCATAAACTGACACACTGCAAAAAACAAAGAACACAAAATGATTAAAGTAAACATTATATAGTAGGTGGGGCAGGATGCGTGGGGACATAAATCTAGCAGCTGAGTAAACCAGGAACCACTAAATTCATAGAATTGGATGTTGCCACTCTATAAACAAAATTAAATTATGCAGGCTTCAATTTCTAATATTCCCCAAAGGATCCTTGTAGGCTGAAGATACCCCACAGACTAGGGTCTGTTGGTGGTTACATTGTTTTCCAATGACTAGCACAACTCTTTCTCACTCATCCCATTCCCATCATCCGTCAGCCTGTATTATACGTGACAAAGTTTCCACTCACAAAAGGATTTAAGGCTTATGTTTTAAACTAGAGAGACTGAAACAGCTTGGGACCCGGTGATCTGAAAGAATAACAGTGCAGTTGCCTTTAGTGGTGAAGCCTGAGCATGAACATCCCCGGGAAGTGAGCTGCTGGCAGGGTGTTTTCCATGACTCTCCCTCCTGGCTCCAACGAAGTCCAAATTTGTTAGCCTCCTGAACCCTCAAAACAGTAGCGTAGCCAGCGGGGGAGCAGAAGGAGCGGCCGTTCCTCCTGTGAGAAGAAGCAGCACCTTAAAAAGCGCCGCCCGAGCCCCGCTGCCTGAGCTGGGCTCGGGCGGTGCTTTAAATGGCCCACAGCTCCCCGTGGCTGCAAGAGCCACGGGCCTTTTAAATGCCCGCCCGAGCCCGGCTACCAGAAGCGGGCTCAGGGGGGGGGCGCTTTAAAAGGCCCGCAGCTCCTGCCGCTGCGGGGAGCCGCGGGCCTTTTAAAGCACACTCCCCCCAGCCCCGCTTCCGGAGCTGGGCATGGGCGGGGATTTAAAAGGCCCACGGCTCCCCGCGGCTGCAAGAGCCGCGGGCCTTTTAAATCCCCGCCTGAGCCCCGCTGCCAGAGCCGGGCTCGGGGTGGGCGGGGGCTGTGCTTTAAAAGGCCTGAGGCTCCTGCAGCCACGGGGAGCCGCAGGCCTTTTAAAGAGCCGCCAGAGCTCCGGCGGCGCTTTAAAGGGCCCAGGGCTCCAGCCGCTGCGGAGCCCTGGGCCCTTTAAAGCGCCGCCGGGTGAGTACAGGGGGAGCGGGGAGGCGCCTTTCTATAGCGTCGCTCCCCCTGTGCTCCAGACCTGCCTACGCTACTGCCTCAAAACTCATATTTTAAACTGTCTATTTTTATCTTGTATATTGCCTGAAGCTTAGGAGAAGCACTAAATAAACTGAAATGAACAAACATAGCACAGCTACCTGTTGTTTATATGTTAACATACAAGCAAACAACTCAGTCAGTCTCCAACAGAACAGATACATTCATACTAGTTACAGACATTGAGTCACAGAAATGTAGGGCTGGAAGGGACCTTGAGAGACCATCAGGTTTAGCCCCCTGCACTGAGACAGGATCAAGTAAACTAGATCATCCCTGACAGGTATTTGTCTAACCCAATGACAGAGATTCCACAACCTCCCTTGGAAGCCTATTCCAGAGCTGAACTACCCTTATAGTTAGAAAGTTTTTCCTGATATATAACCTAAATTTCCCTTGCTGAAGATTGAGATGATATCTTCTTCACCTTCCTTCCGTGGACCTGGAGAACAATTGATTACTGCCTTCTTTATAACAACCTTTAACATACCTGAAGACTGTCATCAGTCTTTTTTACCCTTTCCCTCGTAGGTCAGCTTTTCTAAACTTTTATCATTTTTGTAGCTCTCTTCTGGACTCTCTCCAATTTGTCCACATCTTTCCTAAAGTGTGGCTTCCAGAACTGGACACAATATTCCAGCCTCACCACTGCAAAGTAGAGCAGAAAAATCACTTCCCTTTTCTTTACAGATGACACTCTTGTTAATACACCTCAGAATTATATTAGCGTCTTTTGCAAATGTATGACTTTTTCTGGAGAAATCCATGTTGGCTATTACCTATTATCCTGTAGTTGCTTACAAATTAATTGTTTAATAATATGTTCCAGTATTTTTCCTGGTTTTGAAGTTAGGCCGACTGGTCTATAATTCCCCTTGTCCTCTTTGTTCCCCTTTTGAAATACAGGCACTATGTTTACCCTTTTCTAGCTCTCTGGGACCTCATCCATCCTCCATGAGTTCTAGGATAATCACTAACAGTTCAAAAATTACTTCAGCTAATTCCTTAAGTATCCTAGGATGAATTTCACCAGGCCCCACTGACTTGACTATATTCAAGTTATCTAAATGTTCTGATTTATGTTCTTTTCCCTTTGTTGTTAATACTAATTATGTAAAGTATCTGGTCAGAACTAATTTTTCTAGTGAAGACTGAAGCAAAATAGGCATCAAACACCTCAGCCTTTTTAATGTCCTCTGTTGTTAGTTCTCCTTCCTAGCTAAGGAGTGGACTTACACTTGCCTTCATCTTTCTCTTGCTCCTAATATATATTTATAAAACTTCTCCTTACTTCCTTTTACGTCCCTTGCTAGATGAAAACTTATTTTGTGCCTTAGTCTTTCTGATTTTGTTCAGATATGTTTGTGCTATTCTTTTGTACCCATCCTTAGCAATTTATCCATGTTTCTATTTTTTGTAGGATTCATTGTTGATTTTCAGGTCTAACGGAAGCATTTTGGTAGGCTTTGTGAAATTCAATTTTTAATATATTTTTGATGGATAATATCAATGTTTATTTTTAAGCTTTTTTATTTTTAAGAATTTATATTTTACAGTTACACAAAATTATTGAGTACATTTTTTTCTTTTTTTTTTGTCCATTTAAAATGTTCATACTGCAGAAATTATGGTGATCAGTCAGACAATAATATTTTGATGATAGTAGATGTTCAGATTCAAAAAGTTAGTTTTATAACCATTAAAACAAAAATTGTCAACATCAGATATCAAAATACACAAAGCAACTATCCTTAAAACAAATTCAAACAAGTTCTGAAGCAAAATTTTTCTTATTTTGCCTACCTGTACTTTTCAATCATCATCTATGAAAATATTTTTTTCATCAATTTGTGTGTGTATAGTAAAATTGATGTTTACCGATATTTACAGATAAAAATCTAATCCTTCCAAGCCTACATATTAGCCTCTCACTATTCTTTCCATCTTTCTTTCACATTGTTGTAATTTGCTGTTGTGCCTTTAATATTGTCTCTTTGAAAAACTGCCAGCTCTCCTAAATTCATTTTTCCCTTAGATTTTTTTCCCCATGGGACCTTACCTTCCAGTTCTCTGAGTTTCTCTGAGCTCTCTGAGTTTCTCAGTCTGCTTTTTTGAAGTCCATTATCTTTATTCTGCTGCTCTCAGAACTTCCTTTCATCATGAAGTCTATCATTTCATGATCATTTTCACCCAAATTGCCTTCTACTTTCAGAATTGCAACCAATTCCTCACGTTACTCAGAATCAAGTCTAAAATAGCTGCTCCTCTTGTTACTTCTTCCACCTTCTGAAACAAGAATTTCCGCTCAATCTATTCTGATAACTTGTTGGACATTTTCCAACAGATGTCTGGGTAGTTGAAATCCCGTTTCTACCAGGTCTTGTGTTTTGGATATTTCTGTTATTTGTTCTAGAGACATTCCTCATCTACATCCTCCTCCTGATGTGGTGGTCTATACTAGACCCCCTACCATGATGTCACTCCTGTTTTTTTCCCCTTTTATTTTCACACAAAACTCTCACCTCCATCTAGATCTCAGAACAAGTGTGTATATTCTTGATGTATATTGCAACATCTCCTCCTTTTTTCTCTGCCAGTCCTTTCTGAACAAGCTATACCTATATACCTCTATATCCATATTCCAGTCATAAGATTTGTCCCGCCAAGTCTCAATCATGCCAGTTAAGTCATAATTTAGTTTATGTACTAACACTTCCAGTTCTTCCCACTTATTCCCCATACTCTTCTAGGAGTTGTCCAGAGACCTCTTTCACTTGGTTCCCCAAAGACTCAGTCCTACTACAGTTTCGTAACTCAGGTTCCTTTATTTGGCATACGGCAAAGCTACGTTGAGTTGATCAGACTCAAGCATAGGGATGGGTATAGCGTGTACCACAGCTCCGAAGTTACAAAGCAAACCTCTTCCTTCATATACATTTACATATTACATTACATTGCATCAAACATTTTGGTATTGTCTAGGTCACTTTGTAGTAATCAATCCCTGTACAGCATGCACTATCCATGCAAGATTTAGTTTTTACCTCACCTTACAATCCGGGCTAATTTTACCATTATCATCTTGTACATTGCAAATGATTCCTGGATGCTCCCCCTTTTCTTAACTAGTACAGACATTCTGCTTCCACTCTGCTGATCCATTTACCTTCCTAATCCTGTCTCCCAAAAAATGAGGTCTCACCCATGTCAAATTACTCATGTCAAGCCAAGACTACAACTCTATGCATTCTTTATGGACATCTAAGATGTTGAGCTGATTCCCCCGCTATTTTCCCTCTTATTGCTCCTATTATCCTATTGTAATTTTCCATCTAATGCTCTGGTAAGGTCACTTTTAAATACTTACCTGTGGGCTTTTGTCACCTATCCCCTTTGAATCCATTTTAAAGCCCTCCTCACTAGGTTGGGAAGTCTGTGTCCAAAGAAGAGGTGAACCCCATCTGTTTCCAGCAGTACTCTTTCCCAGAACAGCATCCCATTGACACCATTGGTGCATCCATGCATTCATCTCCAGGAAGTGTGTGTTCTTGCATGGGCTCTGATGCTCAACTGGGAGGTTGGACAAGAACACCACCTATACCCAAATCCTTCATCCTTACTCTTAGAGTGCTAGAGCCACTGCTGGTCTTCTCAGGGTCAAACCTGGCAGTATTATTAGAGCCCATGTGGATGAACAACATGAGGTAGTGGTCAGAGGGACAGATGAGCCTTGGCAACCCATCTTTCTCTAATATCTTGGATGCAGGCTTTAGACAGGCAGCACATCCTGGGAGGTCAGGTCAGGTCAGCAGATGAAGGAGAGAGTCCCCAAGCACCACCACCCTACCTCTCCTCCTCTTGGGTGTGATAGCCATGAACCTCCCAGCCTTGGGGGCAGGTGGTTCCTCTTCTTCAGCTACTGGGGGGTCTCCCGTTGCCAGTACAGCATACTGTTTTTTGGCCTCAGTAGATGGGTGGAGGATGGAGTACTGTCTACTGCCTGAGGTGGCCAGAAGCCAGTTTCCTCTCCCAGTTCCCGCCCTGGTCAAAACCAGGATCTGGGTTGAAGCCTTCAGGGTCAGGATGCCTGTTTGACCAGGGCCCTAAAGGTGTAGGCAGAGGAAGAGCTAGCAGCGTCAACAACTATCCCACGCTTCAGACTGGATAGGGACTCAATCCTCAGTTGTAGCTAAAGGAAACATTTCCCAGGACAGTAACAGACAGTCTGTGCCATCACTCCTATGCAACATTTCCATCCGCTCATATCCAAGCAAACTCCTCTAGCTCGGATTACATGAACTGGAACAGAAACAAATACAGTCCCTGGTGGCTGTAATGTTACTGCTACCCATTTTTAGGGCTCCATCCCTGACACCCTCTCAACCTGACGATTAAAAACCAAGCCCCAAAAGGATCAATTTCTTTGTCACTAATTGCACCCACTGGTCTCTATCTAGGGCTTTACCTCCTATCATCTACTCCCCTATCTCCTATTCACAGTGGTGTTTCTTATACTGGCTCATCCTATCCTACACTTCTATTCAGATTACAGAGATTCTGCCTGTTAACCTCTGCCAAATTTCCTCACCACCTTAAGCTTGAGTGTGACGTATGTCTACACTGTTCTTTCCATTCATGATGTATTTTCAGTGTCTGAAGTACAATGTGTCTCAAGGGTGGCAGAACTAGACTGAGAGTTCTTTGACATTGGGGCAATAGTATGAACAGTGCTGAGCATACTGTCAATAATCAATAAATAACAAAATAATAAGTACAGTACTATGAAAGCAAGTAATGTGCAGCTAAGGCTGCACACTCACCTTTCAAAGATATGTCACCTTTAGGGAGTTCATTTACATTAACATAAATATTCCATTAGTAGAACCGTTTATAACGTACTTCTCTCTCAAGAGGCATTCTGCAACATGATTCTTCAACCACTTATGATTGACTAATGTGTATCACATTTGAATAATATAATAAGACAACTGAGTTAAGTGATTGACTGCCTGGTGAAAAACAGTGTTAATTTTCATTAAAAGCAAGCAGCAGTCTCTTAATTTTCTAGAAAAATTACTGCAGTATTTGGCTTACAAATAAAATTATTTCAAGAAAAAAGTTCAAATACTATATTTGTTTTTTAATGAAAATCTTTGGAATTACCACTTGTGTACCATTTCCAAGTTATTTCTCATGATCCAGAGCCAAGAATAGCAAAGTTCTATATGTTGGATCATTACCATGTTAACATTAGCAGCAGTTTGTGCTGCTAACCTAGCAGCAGCATAACCTAGCAGCAGTTTGTGAATGGGACAGTTTCTACACCCCAGGTTGAATCCACCTCTAAAAAAACCCTGGAAAAATGTATTGGGAAAAACCTGTTCTTCCTCATGAAATCCTGCATTGATCTCTAAGGGTTGGAAGAGACTTGTTAAGCGAGAGTGAGTAGAATATTAGAGATGGACTGAGACGAAGTATCTGTTCTGTCTGAGCTACTTGCTGGTGTAATACTTCAGGAACCATTAGTAATAATGATAGAAACAAGCTGTGGCTATCTGGTTAGATCAACAATATACTATGACTAATAAGAAACTCTGCCCACCAGTACCCAAAATAGAGTATCTTCCCCCAAATAGAATGTCATCATAAAAAAAATCCCACCAAAATGAACAATGAGGTAGGGGAACAACAGTAAGTAAAGAATATATTACAATTTAAGTTTAACAAGCCTGCTAGGCCAAGCCTCCTAAAGAGAAGCTTCGAATACACTCAGCTAGTGTAAAATGGCAAAGCTCCACTGACTTCCATCAAGCTATGTCAATTTATTACATCTGAGGACCCAGCCCTTGAGATGCACCAATATTCTGATGTTTTACATTACAGCTCACTGAACTAGTGACACCAGATTTCCACTCCAGGCAGATGGAAATCTGACATAAGGGTCATTTAAAGTGTAATTATTCCCACTGTATCACAGTTGCAGAACGTTTATTTGCTCCGTGCTGATTTACTGCGAAAATTCCAAAGCTTGACTTCTGCTAAAAATTTACCTCTAGTGAGGTTCCAGCAGTTATGTGGAGATGCATTAAAAAAAATATATAGGAACATTAATTCAAGGCTCCACAAAGAAGTTTTTGCTCTTTTCTTAAGGCTTGCTACCTGCAAATATGTCTTCATTTCTTTTCTCATCAGAGTAAGTCTTTGCTTTTGCATAAATTCATTTTTAAAATCCCTAAAATGAAAAAGCTAGGAAGAGACATTTTCATTTTAAATCAAATTTAACAATTTCTTCTGTACTGTAACAGTTTTAAAGCCAAAAGGTGCTTTTACTGAATAAATCACATAATTTCTTATGCTCACAGCAGATGATGTTTCCACAGAATTTCTCCATTGTATTCAGAAAGCTAAATCTCAGAAAAATTACCTGTTTTTAAGTAGTTTCTTGGCCAGTCATATAATCTAACCAGAGAACCTTCTTTTAATACAATTAGACCTTCAACTACTAATGGAGAGCCCCCCTTTTTTTTTTACAACACACTTATAGCTGGCTTTATTTATTTATTTATTTAAAGAGAGGCCCACTCACTTCTCACATCCCTAGTTGTGATCACAATTACTGCAAGCGGGTGCACAACCTGAGTGTTCACTCATGCTAATGGCCATTTGACATAGTCGTGAACATTGTTCTGTCCAATCTGTGCACATGCATATAAATGCACAATTGCATGTAAAAGGGGACATCCACTTAAAAAAAAACGATTTGGCTCTTAAAAGTTACACACAAGGCAAAAAACAAGTTAGGAGTGTATATATATGAGATTTTTCTATGTTCATAGAGCCCTATAATTTAAGTGATCTCTACTATCTCCGAGAGTCATGCCAATTATGAGCTATTGAGAGTAGGAGTTTTCTTGGCAACAGCTGCTGCAGGAAATTATTTTAGTTTATGTGACCAAGGGTCCAATATTTTCAACTGTGTGTATATAAATTCCCTTTGTTGGCTGAACTACTGGAGCTGCTCTTTCAGGCACCGCTTCAGCAAAGTACCTATGCATACACCTAACTTTAAGCATGCAAGTATGTCACATCCTTAAAGCTAGGCAAATGTTTAAGTTTCTTATTGAATCAGGGCCTTAGTAAAGATAGGTTTACTTACCTTAAAATGAATGGAGATCTTTGAAATGCTTTTGTCCATATAGATCCCACTGTAGGTGTGTGCACAAGGCCAGAATGGTTTAGTCAGCAATGTCCTTTGGGCTGAGCATGCACCATATGTTCCCTCACACCCCCTTCAGCAAGAGCAATAAAGGTAGAGTAGCCCCAACTGCCACTCAGTTCCTTCACTAATACAGAATATCTAGGTAAGGACTCCATGTCAATGGGACAGGTGGGCAGGTCGTGGGATCAATGTGGAGAAAGTCATCTCCAGGAACTCCAGTTACTCTAAGTTAAGTAACCTCTTTTTCATCTTTTCACATTTGTCCACATGGCTCCCACTGTAGATGAATGACTAGCAATTACCTTTCCAGGATGCGGGAAGACAGGAGTCCTATTGAAATAACAATTTTAGGACATCTCTGCCAAGTTGGGCATCTGATCCAAAAGCTGGCACACTGGAATAGAGACTGGTAAACATATGAATAGAACTCCCAGTAGCTACCCTACAAATCTCAGAAAGAGGGTCTCCCCTGAAACAAGCTACAGCTGTTAACTGAGTCCTAACTCGAGGTGTGTGTGTGGAGTATGTAATTTATTTAAAGTATAGAAAATCTTAACGCAATCTGTTTCCTGCTTAGAGAAGTTTTGAGAGAAAACAGCCTGCCCTTTAGACTTATCACTAAAACGTACAAAAAGTCTGGATTATTTATTAAATGGCTTTATTGTAGACAGGTAAAAGAAAATAAAGCCTGTGGAGTTTAGCCCCATGAGGGTCAGAAGCAAGTACTGTAAGTGGATTTTCACATAAATAAATTTATACAAAATCACATTTTGGTAAACATTTTTCATGTGGCCTGAGTGTAATTCTATCTTCATGAAATACAGCCTAGGGAGGGCCAACCATCAAAGACTGAATATCGCTCAACCTGTAAACAAAGTTGATAGTTAACCAAAAATGTGGTAGTAACAAAGAAGTGATATAATGAACGTGACGACATGAGTACAAAGAAAGGGACCATCAAAGACCACATTCAAGTTCCAGGAAGGAAATGGCTCCTTAACGAGTGGCTCCTTAACCACGAATCAGGCCCTTTAAAAATTCAAAGCGGGGAGAAGTGGGGGAGGGAGAGGAATGGCCCTCAGCAGGTGGGTCATATGCAGATATAGCAGCCAGATGAACTCTAACAATGCTGATAGAGAGTCCTGAATGTATCAAAGGCATCGAAGAGTCCAAGGCTGAATGTGTCTCTGAATGGAACACAATGAAAGAAACTTCAATTTAGCTTTATACGTCCTTCTAGCGGAGGCTTTCTGCTCTGGATCAAAATCTCTTGTACAGCCAGTGAATAGCTTCTGTCCACAAAACGTAGCAAGCTAACCTCCACGCTGTCAGATGTAGACATGCCAGGTCTGGACGTAGCACCAGGTTTTAGTTCTGTGAAATGACACCTAGGAGGTTCAGAAGTGGAAGATGTGGTTTGATTAACAGATACATTTGGTTGGAGTACCAGAAACAATGTGCCCAAGCAGGGACTATCATTACCTCGGCTTTGTCCTGACTTATCTTTCTGAGGCCTCTGGGAATTAGCAGAATGAGGAGAAAGGCATAAAGCCTTCTTTTCCCAACAAAATGTATCTGCCAGAGATCCTGGACTTACTCCTCCTTTACAGCCAAGTGCTGGACACTTTGTGTTCACATTGGTAGCAAACAAGTCCATTGAGGAAACCTTCCAATTTAGGAAGGCTTGATCTAGAACCAAGTCTCATGAACGATGAAGCTTTTTCTGCTTAGTTCATCTGCCAAATGGTTTGGGGTACACAGAAGATGGAGGCCTATCAGGCTGATCTGATGCAGGTGTACCACCTCATGCCATAAAAGGGAGATGATCTCACTCACCCTTGAATATTTAAATAGATCATAGCCATTGTATTGTCCATTAGGATCTGAGTGAAGCAGAGGCTAGCCGAACAACCCTGAACTCTAATATATTTATGTGTAACCAAGATTCTGCTCAGAACCACATGCCTTGTATTTGGATAGAGTCCAAATATGCATCCTAGTCTCATTTGGATGCATCCATCACCAGAGTCTTTGGAGTGGGTGGTGGTGAAAAATAACACCCTGGCAGATGTTCTGAGGGTCTAGTCACCAAAGCAGAGATGTCAGGACTTTTGGAGGAACTTCTACATGATGTATTTGATTGGTTGATAAACCAATCTTAACCATCCTTTAAGAGGCTAGAGGCATAACATTGGATATAGAGTCATGTACAAGCTGCCATATGAACCAGTAAACTGAGGCAGACTCTCACTGAGATTTTTGGAGGAGACCAAAGGCATGAAATGAGGTGTCTTATCATGGAAAGTCTTCCATGAGGAACATATGCTCTTGTCAATATGGAGTCCAGCACTGCCTCTAGAAATTCAGTGGGTTGAGTACGAGTGAATGTGGACTTGTCCTAAATGATCAAAAGGCCTAGTCTGGAAAACAGCTGGAGAACTGTGTAAACATCCTTGGGAACCTGTTGAAATCAGCCAGTCAGTGAAATAGATATACAAGTAAGGCCCTTGACTCCTTAGGTGAGCCATTACCACAGGAAGGCATTTAATAAATGCCTTTGGAGCTTGTTGAGAGGCCAAATGGTAGGACTCTGAACTGGTAGTGAAGTCCATTGACCATGAAATGCAGGTACTTCCTGTGAGTTGGGTGGATTGTCATATGGGAATATGCATCCTGCAAGACAATGGGATCTATGGTAGGGATTACAGAAGAAAGGGTGATCATCCAAAACTTGAAGATTTTGTTGAGATGTCAGAGATTCAGTATAGGATGCCATCCACCTTTCTTTTTCTGAAAGCATGCAGCTGAAGAAGACTGTTCCTCTAAATGCAGTAGGATGTCATAAGAAGGATCTCTGAAGGAAGACTGTGTAGGGCGATGCGGATTTGGCAGAGACTGAAATTGGATTGCATATCTCTTCTGAATAATTGCTAAGACCCACTGGTCATTGCAGTCCATGCATCAGCAAAAATGAAAGGTGCTTGCCAAAGGGAGGACAGAAGGATTAAAAATCCTCTAACACTGGTCCAGGACTCTTGAGCAGTCTCAAATATGTGATCCTTGACTTGAAGAATTCACAGCACTATTACAGGAGAAGATGAAAGGCCTCTTTTCTTCTGGTAGTAAAGCTTTGGTAGGGAGTAGGAAAAATAATGCTGCCTGAAGGCACATTACACCAGGGTGGATTAATTAAAATCATTTAGATTTAAATCAGTTTTAATCATGATTGAATCAGCAAGCAGAAAACCTTGATTTAAATCATCACTATTAATCTTGTTTGCATTTGTACTTTTTTTAGGAAAATAACTATTGATTCTCATTTGCTTGGTATAATTTTCTTTTTGCTAACCAAGAAGATCAATAAATATGTATAGGCACAGTGTAAGAAATGATATAATTTAGCTGACATTTATTTATATTCTTAGTTTTTATCTTTTTTAATGTTAGAAAATGGTGAATTATGTTTCTTATTTACTAAATGAGGAATAATTATTACTCATAATTTGTGTCAAACTGCATTTGGATTGAAATTGGAATTCAATTAAAAGTGCACAAAAACAGCATTTTAAAATGTTTTCTATTAGTTAAAAAAAATAGTTGAAATGTGCAGGATGTGACAGAGAGGGCAATTTCCTCCAATATGCTGGACAAACCTTATTGAATTAAGGTAAAGTTTATTGAATTAAGCTTAAGTATTTTAGGAACTCATTGAATTAAAACACAAATGTTTATGTGTTATTGTGGTATTGTATGTAACTTGTCTGGGATTCATAACTAATGTAAACATTGGGAGGTGTTATGAACTTCAGTGGACTGTTTAAAACAATGGGTTAAGAACAAGAATGAACTGTTAGTTGCGTAGGTTTCCTGGGACATATTTAGGAGGAGGGGGATGCAATTCCTCCAGATCCATCCTTGTGACGCTGTGCCTTGAGCAGGAACCCATTATCTGGCTGACTACCTATTCAGGGTCTCTTCAAACACCCAAACTGGCTAAAAGAGTGACTCTCAGTTCCAGAAGGGTGCCTGCTCTGAGCTAACAGATGTTATGGACTTGTGACCATGGAAAAACTCCAGGGTGGGAATTGAAGGACCTTTTACTAGCTAGAGCTCCTTGTTGGAATCAGGGGGTGATTCGCTGGTAAGCTTATTGGTATGTGTGTCCATGGTAGCCAACAGGGACGGACAGGAGGAAGGGGATGCTTGCTATTGATTTCAGTGGGAATAGGATTAAGCCCTATTGCAAAAGAAGAGGATTTGAATCTGGTTTAGAAAAATAACTGGCAATAGGGAGGGATGTAGAGAAAAATTGCCATGGGAAGCTTCATGTGAAGGCAGGGGCTTGTGGAATAATCACAGGAAGTGGCTCATGGGAGAGTATGAGACACAGGAAAGATGAAGGGAATGGGGTTGGGGTGTCAATATGCACAGAAGGTAAAGGATCTGGTCCAAGCCACCCCTTGCATGCTGTAAACATTTCTAAGAGCAACACTGGGCTTCCAGAAACATCCTGGAGCACTAAGAGTTAATATGCAAGATGCTGTTGAAGCTTCACATGTCAAGAGAAGAGCAGCTGAAACATATAAAAAACAAAACAAAACAGAAATTCCAGCACTTAAGCCATACAGACACTTAATGCCTGCAACCTGGTTTAAAACAATAAACTCCAAACAGCTGAACGTTCAGGGGACGTTTGATCACATACAGTTACGAAATTGTGTCAGAAAATATGAAGCTTTCCAGAAAACTTAGCTTGTGAACTTGCCTGGGGGAAGATGCTCACCAGTTACGTCTGCTAGCTACACAAAGTACTTATGCTAAGCAGTGTTTGTAGTAAGGGGCTGAGCCAGCTTACAATCCTGCAGGTGCTGCTGAACTTGGGCAAGCTGGGCAGCCTGTGGGGAGGTCAGGTGCCTTTGCTGTACGTGCCTGGAGAGAGCTGCACTAACTTTTTACAAGGTTCCAATGCAGCTATGTAATACCTATGAGTAATAAACAAAAGCCTATACTGCAACTAGAGTGAGCTCTTATCTGAAGATAATTAAATCCAGCATCATGCTAAACAGAATTCAAACAGGGAAGGCTTTTAGTGCAAAAACATTCTTCATGAACATTCATTCCATTTACAAATGGCTGTTCAATATAACCATATTTGTGCCTCTTTTTATTTGCTAGTCATGTTCTCAGAAATATGCAGGAAATGAGCTGTTCTTGTACCAGTACCCTTATTCATATGCAAACAAGGCTGTTTGTGTACAAATAAGCATGTTCACTTTTATTATTCCTGCATAAAACATTTTAGCCATCCTGTCAAGAAGCAGAAATACCATGTGATTTAGGTGACCTGTTACATTACAAAATTAGGTCTTGTCTTCACATCTTCTTCCCTAATAATTCTCAGTATCATTATCAACATAGCAACAACGGCGGGATCTCTAGTGTAAACAGGGGGACACTCGCTGCCAGTGTTTTAACCACCATATCTAAACTAGCTGTGAACAGGGTTAGATGACACAGCAGTAACCATTGGTGCTACAAGCTAGCAGCATGGGTGGTAGCACCTTTAGACAATTTTTCCTAAAATTTCCCAGCATAGTTA
The DNA here is from genome assembly GCA_033296515.1 of Macrochelys suwanniensis. Taxonomy (NCBI): domain Eukaryota; kingdom Metazoa; phylum Chordata; order Testudines; family Chelydridae; genus Macrochelys; species Macrochelys suwanniensis. The sequence continues at coordinate 50,466,228 of CM065780.1, forward strand.
CAGTCATAGTGATTACATAAAGTGAAGAGTTAGCAAACAGCCCATAGGCTGAAAATTGTTTGTCTGTTCTGTCACAGATACCAGACTAACTGCAAGGCTTACCTCTCCTGGTCTCTTCAAGTACACCCTTGCTTCGGTCTCAGGCCTCTGGCCATCAACTTTCTCAGAATGAAATCATGCCATTCTCCTACTCTCAGACTCGGTGCTGAGTTGCAGTCCCGTTTATCAACCATGATTTACTTCAGTAGGCCTGACTTAGGCTCAGACTCTGCAGTTCTGTTCCCTTCTCCGAGAGAAATGACAATGGTACCCGGTGACCAGGCAGCCTCCTTCAAGCAGAGTATTATTTATTAGAACAAAAGGATTTTGGAGAAAACTACCTTAAAAACAAATAAACCAGCCTATACTCATGCTTGCTTTTCCCTAAGGATTACCATTCCCTGGAGCTGGGAAGGACCAGTTCCTTCAAACGCCCTCTGTAGAGCCTTTCTCTATGTCAGTTTGTCTCCCTAGATAGCTTCTGGCAGTTGACCCTCCTTCTTTTCCTGAGAAGGGTGTTTTAACTATTTAGTGTTCTTTTGATATCCAGGCTCCCGGTTTTGGCAAAACAATGCTTGCAATTTGTTGGAGACAGGATCCTTGAAGCTAACAGTTTGCCCCATTGTCTTTCAATTCTGTGTCTGAGTGTTCTTATCAGGAAAGCGATTGTGTTGCTTTCATGCACAGACCGCATTCAGTTACAGCATTATAGGCATATAATAAACATTCCACTACTCCCAACGTAAGTTAGATCGATACAGTCATAAAGGAAATTTTAACAACCCACTCTAATTATACAGTGCCTTTACTTGCCTGACCAGGTCACACAGTGTTCATAAAATTATTATATCTCAGACTTCTTAGATTGTATAGCAGTTCCACGACCATGACACATGCTATTCGGTGGATACTTATGAATATCTGTGAAAGTATTAAGATGATTTGTGCACTGCAAGAATTATCGATTGCGTAATTTATTCGCAATGAATAATTCAAACATGAGTAGATGCAAATAATATAATCAGGTAGCATAGGTCCAGCACAACTGCACGTCAAGCAATTATTGTATGCGTACATAAAAAGTGTAAACTTTTTCCTGATCTTTAGCATGTAATAACAATAATTAGTTTAGGGGTACAATGTTTTCAAAGGACTAACCTCTTCTCCCCTAGCTAGTCATTACTCCCATTAGTATCATTTTTTCAGCTGTTGCTTATTTAATTTCCTTACTTAAAAATTAGTTTGACTAGGGCTTTATTTTTAAGTCACTTTTAACTGAGCTCTTTAGTCATTTTTACTCATGGTGAGCACGGCTTAGCATCCTTGATCATGTTACCTCATAGATCCTCCTTAACTTATAGGACTTGATTCTCAGAAATGCAGAACTGCCGCTCCCATTGAAGTCAACAGGAACTGAGTGTACTCTGTACTTTTGAAGTTAGGGTTCATACTCATTTAGGTAGAGATGATTATTTGCTTACATTTCAAATTACTGTGCTAATGTACAGTTCAGAAACCTCTCTCCACTATTGTGGTAGTTTCAGTTGACTGACATGATTTTGCTACCTGACCTGAATTCCTGATGTGGAGTCCCCCATCTTAGTAGAGGGGTCTTGACGCTGGAATCCACTCTCTCTTGCACTGTGCAATAACCTGAGTTTTGTAACCTATGGTCCTGGTGCTAGACACAGGGGGCGGCGCCCTGTAAGGGGCGGCAGTCCAGGGATTCTGGGGCGGCTGGTTTTTTGGGGTTTTTTGCTTTGGCACTTTGGCTGGGCTTTTTTTTTGCTTCGGCAGTTCGGCGGCAGCCTTTTTTTTTTTTTTGCTTGGGGCAGCCGAAAAGCTGGAGCCAGCCCTGGCTAGACACACACATTCACCTTGCCCTTTGATTTGGGTTGGTAATTGGGTAAACATTAGTCCACAAAGGAGTGGAAAAAGTAGTATGACATGTGATCTGCTTAAATTGCAACAGTTATTCATTGTTTTACATATTTTAGATGCACCCAAATAGTGACCGATATTGCACCCATCAAACAAAACATTAAACTACATTTTTTCCTTCTTTTTGTTTAACATCACATGAATCTAGTTTTGCTGATGGGTAGCTCTGAAGCTTGAAGATCTCTATTTAGGAACAGAACACCTCTAGCACAGTAAGCAGCAGTGTGACTTTCTCCACAGTGTCTCCCCAATGGACACAAGCCTCAGGGTCTGCGCTGGTAAATCCACAGCAGTGATGTTGTGATTAAAATAAAAATCACTCAAATCCAAATAGTTTTGAAGCTCAAAAAAGTTCCACTCACCCCTTAATGGTAAAATCCTGAACTAATACCCCAGGCACCATAATCCAAAAACCAGAGCATGCCTAAAAATCTCTTAAATTTCAGATATGCTGGGGTTCCCCATGTATGCCGTGCATTCAGAAACAACTCTACTGGGCAGCCCCAAAGCCTGTGTAAAATCAAAGCCGTGGCATGGAACCCTTAACCCCTGCTGCTGCTGGCCGTGTGTTGGAGTTCCCCACCTTTGTGAATGCTAGGAGAGCAGGGTAGGACTACTACTCCTTCCTCTTACACATTTGACTCCATGTGAGTTTGGTCTGTGTAAGGCCTGCAGGACTGAAGCCCCAGTGAAAATAAGCAAAATTCATCTCTGATGTAAAGCCTGTGGAGTTGTACCTGGACCTAATATGTGGGACGATCTGTTTAGCGGCCACCTTTTTTTAAATATTATTATACAGACAAAGTATGTTCATCATTCCATGTTCAATCAAAGATGGAGGTTATGTAAAGTGATATAACACACACACACACCAAAGATGTGGATGACTCACTGCCCTTATGCAAACTACGTTGTATAAGCCTGTTTTTCACAGCAGTTTAAAAAACCCCATAAACAATGCGTTGAAGTTCTCAGTTATGAAAGTTAAAAATGTTTAATAAAAGCAGAACTCACTCAGCTTTTTCAGGGTCCTTCACACCCACATCTGGTGCAGTGTTTACTAACTACTTTAAATAGAAAGTTGAAACTTAATACACCCTTACATTTATCATAGTATTTGAGAATCTATCCAAACACCAAGCATCACCGAATTGGAATTCACTTCAAACAGAACAGCCCTGTAAACAGTCAGAGCATCAGTTTTACATTTGCAGAGAATGTAATTGTATCCACTGAGATTCCACACCTACTCCAGCTAACAGAGGCAGGGTTGAAAGAGAGAGAGAGGAGGAGAGGAAGAGAAAGAAAATTTCACTTTATAGAATATTCCATCCAAACTACCAAATTCAGGCCAGTTTTAAGATGACAGTTATCATGGGGATTGTTTCTTTGTAACAAAGACAGTGTTTTTCTGTACTTTTTATTAAAAGACGGTTACTCACCGTAGTAACTGTTGTTCTTCGAGATGTGTTGCTCATATCTATTCCAATTAGGTGTGCGCGCGCGGCGTGCACGATCTTCGGAAGACTTTTACCCTAGCAACACTCGGTGGGCCGGCTGGTGCCCCCTGGAGTGGTGCTGTTGCGGTGCCTGATATATACCCCAGCCGGCCCAGCGCCCTCTCAGTTCCTTCTTGCCGGCTATTCCGACAGTGGGGAAGGAGGGCGGGTTTGGAATAGATATGAGCAACAAATCTCGAAGAACAACAGTTACTACGGTGAGTAACCGTCTTTTCTTCTTCGAGTGCTTGCTCATATGTATTCCAATTAGGTGACTCCCAAGCCTTGCCTAGGAGGTGGGGTCGGAGTGAGATACTGCAGAGTGTAGGACTGCTGAACCAAACGCAGCGTCCTCTCTGGAATGCTGGACTATGGCATAATGAGTGGCAAAGGTGTGCACCGATGACCAGGTTGCTGCCCTACATATCTCTTGTATAGGTATATACGCCAGGAAGGCGGAGGATGAGGCTTGAGCTCGGGTGGAGTGGGCAGTAAGGTGCATGGTGGGAACACCAGCCAAGTCATAACATGCCCTGATGCACGACGTGATCCAGGACGAGATGCGTTGGGAGGAGACCGGGAGGCCCTTCATCCGGTCTGCCACGGCAACGAACAGTTGAGTCGTTCTCCAAAAGGGCTTCGTCCGCTCGATGTAGAAGGCGAGGGCCCTACGGACATCCAAGGAATGGAGCTGTTGCTCCCTTAGAGAGGCATGCGGCTTCAGGTAGAAGACCGGCAGAAAAATGTCTTGGTTAATATGAAAGGCCGACACTACTTTGGGAAGGAAGGCCGGGTGTGGTCGCAGCTGTACCTTGTCCTCATGGAACACCGTGTAAGGGGGCTCCGAAGTGAGCGCTCTGAGTTCAGATACGCGCCTCGCCGAGGTGATGGCTACAAGGAAGGCCGTCTTCCAGGAGAGGTACAGGAGCGAGCAGGTGGCCATAGGCTCGAATGGGGCCCCCATGAGCCTGGTTATGACAAGTTTGAGGTCCCAAGTGGGGTCCGGACGGCGAACCAACGAATATAGTCGCTCTAACCCCTTGAGGAACCTGCTGACCATGGGGTTGGAAAAGATCGAGCGTCCATTCTCGCCAGGGTGAAAGGCCGAGATTGCCGCCAGGTGGACCTTTAACGAAGAAAGCGCCAGACCCTGCTCCTTCAAAGACAGGAGGTAGTCCAGAATGGTTTGCACTGGCACCTGCGAAGGGTTGACACCCCGAGGGCCGCACCAGCAGGAAAAACGTTTCCACTTGGCCAAGTAGGTGGACCTGGTAGAGGGCTTCCTGCTACTTAGCAAAACTTGTTGCACCGGGTCGGAGCAATTCAACTCGGACTGGTTCAACCATGCAGCAGCCATGCTGTGAGGTGGAGAGACTGGAGGTCGGGATGATGGAGCCTGCCGTGCTGCTGAGTAATCAGGTCCGGCCACAACGGGAGAGTGATTGGGGAGGACACCGAGAGCTCTAGGAGAGTTGTGTCCCAATGCTGCTTGGGCCACACCGGGGTGATTAGGATTAGGCGGGCCCTGTCCCTGCGTAACTTGAGCAGGACCCTGTGGACCAGCGGCACCAGTGGGAAGGCATAGGACAGGTGGTCTGTCCAAGGCAGGAGAAAAGCATCCGTCAGGGAGCCTGGGGAGCATCCCTGGAGCGAGCAGAACGCGTGGCACTTCCGGTTCTCGCGAGTCGCGAACAGGTCTATGTGGGGAAATCCCCACCTCTGGAAGACAGAGTGGATAATATCTGGCTGAATGGACCACTCGTGCGCTTGAAAGGATCTGCTGAGGCGGTCCGCCAAGGTGTTCTGAACCCCTGGGAGAAAGGAGGCCACCAGGTGGATGGAGTGGGCTATGCAGAACTCCCACAACCGCACAACTTCTTGGCAGAGCGGGGACGAGCGTGCCCTTCCTTGCCTGTTGATGTAATACATGGCTGTTGTGTTGTCCGTGAGGACCGCGACACAATGACCCTGAAGGTGCTGGGATAAGGCTTGGTAGTCAAGGCGCACTGCCCGCAGTTTCCTGACGTTGATGTGGAGGGCTAATTCCTGCGCCGACCACAGGCCCTGTGTCTGAAGATCCTTCAGGTGGGCCCCCCAACTGAGCGATGACGCATCTGTGGTTAGGGCTAGGGATGGCTGTGACGGATGGAATGGCACACCTTCCAGCACTTTCTTGGGGTCTAGCCACCAGTCCAGGGAGGATAGGACCTGCGATGGCACCATCAAAACCAAGTCCAGGCTGTCTCTGCATGGGCGGTATACCGACGAGAGCCATGCCTGAAGTGGACAGAGGCATAATCTGGCATGAGCGGTCACAAATGTGCAGGACGCCATGTGACTGAGGAGGCTGAGGCAGCTGCGAGCTGTTGAGGTTGGGAAGCTCTGAAGGCCGCGTATGATGGTTATGAGGGCCTGAAAGCGTGCCTCTGGCAAAAACGCTCGTGCGAGAGTCGAGTCCAGTACTGCCCCTATAAAGTCTAACCTTTGGGTTGGCTCCAAATTGGACTTTTCTACATTCAGGAGCAGGCCGAGCTGATTGAACATGCTCAAGGCCGTCCGAACCTGCGACTGGACTTGGCTGCTGGAGTTGCCGCAGATAAGTCAGTCGTCGAGGTAGGGGAACACTTGAATCTGCCGTCGACGAAGGGCAACCGCCACAACGGCCATGCACTTCGTGAACACCCATGGTGCCGTGGACAGGCCGAAGGGAAGAACAGCGAACTGGAAGTGTCTTTGGTCTATCACAAAACGGAGGAAACGTCTGTGTGGTGGGTAGATTGCGATATGGAAATACGCGTCCTTCATGTCGAGGGCAGCGTACCAGTCTCCAGGATCCATAGAAGGGATAATAGTACCCAGGGAAAGCAGGCAGAACTTCAACTTTACCATAAACTTGTTGAGGCCCTGCAAGTCCAAGATAGGACGTAGCCCCCACTTTTGATTTGGGGATTAGGAAATAGCGGGAGTAAAACCCCTTGCCCCTGAACTCCCTTGGAACCTCCTCTATTGCCCCTATGGTGAGGAGCGCTTGTACCTCCTGAATTAGGAGTTGCTCGTGAGAAGGGTCCCTGAAGAGGGACAGGGAGGGAGGGTGGGAGGGAGTGGGGGAGACAAACTGAAGGTGATATCCACTTTCCACCGTGCGTAAGACCCAGCGGTCTGTGGTGATATTTGACCACGCACGGAAGAAATGGGAAAGGCGGTCTCGGAAAGGGGGGAACGGGTCCTGAGTTGAGACCGGTGCTCCGCCCTCGGGCGTCCCTTCAAAAGTTTTGCTTGGGCCCCGACAATGGTTTGTGGGGGCCCTGGATCTGGCCAGTCTGGTGACCCAGTTGCTGCCTTCTACCGCCCCGGCCACGTGGTCTCCTTGAGAAGTCCTGTCGAGGCCTGGGCACGGTGTAGGGGCACTGCACGAAGGGCCAGAAGGGTCTGTGCTGCGTGGCTGGGGTGTGCATCCCCAGCGTGCGGATGATGGTGCGACCATCCTTTAGGGTCTGCAACCTTGCATCAGTTTTCTCTGAAAACAGGCCCCGCCCCTCGAAAGGTAGGTCCTGAATGGTATACTGGACCTCCGGAGGGAGGGTGGAGGACTGAAGCCAGGAGATATGCCTCATGGCGACTCCTGAAGCTATTGTTCTGGCGGCTGAGTCGGCTATGTCCAAGGAGGCCCGCAATGACGTTCTGGCCACCTTCTCGCCCTCCTCTATCAATGCTGAGTACTCTTGTCTGGACTCCTGGGGCACAAATTCTTTGAATTTTTGCATGGAGTTTCAGTTGTTGTAACCGTATCGGCTCAGGAGGGCTTGTTGGTTAGCCGCTCTGTGCTGGAGGTCACCCCCTGAGTAGATCTTTCTGCCAAACAGATCCAGGCATTTGGCGTCCTTGGACTTAGGGGCGGGTGCCTGTTGGCCATGCCTCTCCCTCTCGTTCACAGATTGAACGACCAGGGAGCACGGTGGAGGGTGAGTGTACAGGTACTTGAAGTCTTTCGGGGGCGCCATGTATTTTCTCTCCACCCCCCTGGCAGTGGGGGGGTACCGAAGCTGGAGATTGCCAAATTGAGGTGGCGTTGGTATATATAGTACGTACAAACGGGAGGGCTACCCGGGTGGGGGCGTCGGCTGTCAGGATGTCTACCACCGGGTCCTCAAGTTCCACCACCTCCTCAACCTGTAGATTCATATTGAGAGCCAATCGCAAAGCAGGTCTTGGTGGTCCCGGAGATCGATGGGAGGTGGGCCTGAGGATGATGCTCCTGCCACTGCCTCATCCGGGGAGGAGGAGGATGACAATCCCGGGACTAGAGGTCCTGGTGTAGGTCCTGTTGAGGAAACTCTGTTGTCTCCATGCCCGTGGCCTCCGGGTCTGGGCCCTTGGCCGAGGACTGGGCCGGTGGATCTGAGACCTCCGGGGGAGGGCGGGACACCGTCGCTTCCGGTGCCTGGGATTCCGAATGAGCTGATTGGGAGGCTCTGGAAGGGGCCCCTTGGGACTGATGGAACGCCATCGGAGTCCAGAAAGGCCACTGTGGCGGACCTTGATTCGGGTCCTGAATCTCGTCTGGCCAGCGGTTGTGGCCCTCTACCACATGGCTCTGGTCCATATAGTATCCACTACCGGCCCTAGAGGATCGAGAGGCCAAGCAGGAGGGCCAAGGCAGAGCGGAGTGGCCTTGAGGGCTGGTCCGCAGAGCTGTGCCGTGCCGTGGCAATGGGGATCGGTGCCGGGACCTGGATCGGTACCGACGGCTGTCTCGGTACCGGGAGCCCGACCTGGATCGCGTACGCCTTTGCGAGCGGTAGCGAGGTCGATCGTCCGGGGATCTGCACTGTGACCGGCCGCGGGACCAGGAGCGGTACCAGGAACCGTAATAGCATCGACCATGTCTGGAGGTCGATCTGGAGCGATGCCACGAGTACGACCGGCACCGAGAAGGTGATCGGAGCCGGGACTGCGAGCGGCGTCGAGGTGGAGATCTGGACAGATGTTGGCCGATCTCCGCATGCGGCACCGGACATAGCATGGCCGGCTTGCTTCAGGACGTGATGACCCTCAACGGCAGTACTGAAGATGGAAGTGGTGCCGGATCCGTCATCGCGATCAGGTCCCGTGCTGCCGAGAAGGTGTCCGGAGTGGATGGCAGCGTAAGCTCTACCTCGGCATGCACCGGGGAGCTGGCGGTCACCGAGCTCGACGGACCTTGCTGTACCGGAGTCGTCGGTACCGGAGTCTTAGCTGGCGGCCCCGAGCTCAACGGTCTCTGTGGTACCGAAGTCGACTGGGCTGGTGCCGGCATCATCAGTGGCACCGAACTCGATGGCCCCTGCGGAGCCGGAGTCGACGGTGCTGGCCAAGGGCACCGAGCTCAACGGACCTTGCGGTACCGGAGTCATTGGTGCTGGCGCCGGGCCGGGAGGCTTGGGGTGGTCTTGAACTGGCTGCGGATGCAGCGGCGCCGGGGTTGGAGCCAGTCCCGGACCCGATTTTCTCACTACTGGAGACATCGAACGGCGCCTCTGAGGGATAGCGGCCTGGGTTGTTCGGTGCCGGGGTTCTTTGCTGGAACTTGGGCGCTCCGGGGCCGCTGGCGCCATACCTGCTGCCGACGTCGGAACCGGGTTGTGGTGCGGGGCCGACATCAGGCTAAGAGACGCTTCCAAGAGGAGCTGCTTCAATCAAAAGTCCCGCTCCTTCTTGGTTCGAGGCTTGAAAGCCTTACAGATACAGCACTTATCTGGAAGGTGGGACTCCCCGAGGCACTTCAGACAGGAGTCGTGGGGGTCCCCCATGGGAATCGGCTTCAAGCAGGCTGAGCACAGCTTGAATCCCGGAGAGCCAGGCATCGGCCCGGTACCGGGAGGGAGACGGGAGAAACCCCTTATCTCCCACTACTATTTACACTAACTTCAAACAAACAACTATCAGTAAACTATTAACAACTACTTAAGAAGTACTTAAAACTATCAACAATGGTAAACGAGTGCTAACTACGCTAGGGAGGTGGAGATCAGCTAGGCTGCACTCCAATGACCGTCACGGGCAGTAAGAAGGAACTGAGAGGCGCTGGGCCAGCTGGGGTATATATCAGACACCGCAATGGCGCCACTCCAGGGGGCGCCAGCCGGCCCACCGAGTGTTGCTAGGGTAAAAGTCTTCCGACGATCATGCACACCGCGCGCGCACACCTAATTGGAATACATATGAGCAAGCACTCGAAGAAGAATTATTATTATTAAACACACTTCTAAGGGACTGATCCCCATAGTATCTGGGTGGCCCAACTTAAGGAGATTAATTCAGCAGTTAATGAATGTGTAACACAAATTGGGCTTCCCAGTAGGTTGTCAGAAGTGTGATCTATAGTAATTAAACAGAGATTCAAGAAAGATGATTATAAATAAGGTAAACAATTTTTTTAATTGCAGTTGTTACTACTGAACTTACAAAATCTACTGACCATATTCATAGGATGGCATCAGACCAAAAAATTACAAAATCAATCAACCTGCTATCATAGGATCCAATTCTAACTCTCTTAGTCCATGAATAGTCCCATTGATTTTAAATCAGGCCCTACAGGTGCCGGTTCTTTGAATGGAATGTGTAATCAATGGAACTGCTCTTAGAGTAAGTTTCTGCTCAGCATGACCAAGGGACATAGATCTGTGCTCGTCACTAGCAGCACTATTCCGGTGACATTGAGCAAACAGCCGAAGCATAGGCACCAGAACAATATGTAAAGTTCCTCTGATCATGCTTATCACAAAGCTGTTCTTGTGGTAAGTAAAGCGGCATTGGAAACAAGGGGGAGTAAGAGAGTAGGACAAGCAAGAACACCAAGAAAAAGGGGGCGGGGGCAACAGGAGCCTTGAGAGCCTGGGGAAAGGAACAGGGAACTTGAGAGGAGAGAAGAAAACATGGTTTAAAGACTCAGCTTTGTGGATTATATAAAATGAAACAGGCACATTTTGAATTACTGGCTACAATTCTGTCTCAGGGTTCTCGTGCTTATGTATGCCTTGTTGAGGTTTGCTTCTGGTTTTTGACATCAGAAGAACCCACTGATGAAATTCTAGCTCCATACTTCAAAGGCTGCCTGTTTTGTTTTATATAACACACAGACATGAATTCTGGTTCCGTGCCCACTGCCTGTTATTTATTCAACATGACAGCCACACTGAAAGAAGTACCGAATATATTTAGAGGGAATAAAAGCCTAGACACCAAGGCCACAAGCCACAGCTCTATGGGTGCGGGAGATATTTTTAGAAAAGCAGTGTTCAGTGTTGTGGTAAATCAACATTCTTGATTTGAATAAAAGCATTGGTTTGTGAGCCGCAGAGTTCAAGTCACAGATTGTAAAAACCAAGATCTTGCTCTCTGTCAGTACAGGAGAGTTGGACCAAAATTCATTTCCAGAGATTTCATTGCTAACCAGACTTCAGGTTTCAGCTCATCTCAGTTTATCACCTTTGGGGAATAGGTTTAGAGTACACTAATAACCTGACGGCATGACTGCATTTCCAGTTACAGACACGGACAGCTGTTTTGCTATAAACCAGGGACCGCTTCTGATCTCACAAACACTGATTCTACACCAGAGTAACTCCATCGGCTGCAATAGTTATTCCTGATTACTACCAGTGCAACAGAGAGGAATCAGGCCCTCAGATGCTGAAAAAATTCCAAGCCCAGGTCTCTGTTTGCCCCTCAACCTTACGTCAGGCTCATCTAATCCTAGATTGGGAGAAAAAAAATCCTTCAGAATTCAAAAACACCCTAGGTTTTACCTCAGTGAGCAATGTAATGCCTAATAGTATGTATAGTCAGAGAGGATCTTTACCCTCAATTTTAAGTATAGATCAGTATGGGACATGACTGAACAGGAACAAGTACACTAGATGGCAACAACAACAAGAAAATGTCTCTGAAGAGCTAATGCCACCCAAAAAAACAAAGCAGCTTATTAAGCCAATTAATTTTAGTCACCCAAACCTGTTCAGGAAATGTATAAAGTCCAGTGGAATAATCAGATATAAAGTCAATTTGGCTGACACAAAAACCAGCATGGCTGAGGACACAAAGGGGCTGGAAGAAACCACAAGATGGAATAAGTCTAAGGTCTAGAGTTAAGTTAATCCTTTCACTAGTTGTGCAAAGTAAGTCCAAGATCTGCAAATACTTTGCAAAAAGCAGTGAAAGGACCAGGTTGTATGTAAAATATTTCTTAGGCCCAGATCCTGTGAAGGCTTACACATGCTTAACTTTACACCAGAGTAGTACCAATGAAGCCATGTAAGGTTGGGCACACATACAAGTCTTTGCAGAGTAGTCACCTTAGATTACAAGCTCTTTGGGACAGGGAATGTGTCTTTCCTGAATGTCTGAGTGCTCAGTATAGTATGTGTGATACCAGAGTATGAATAATAATACTATTTCAACATATTAAACTTTCCATTGGAATACTGTCATTTGGAGGAACATCTGATAAAAAATCGCCATGTATTCCATTCTTTCTGAGGTAAACCGGAAACACTAAGTCAGAAATGTTTGACATTTCATTTTTGGGATGATTTCATTTTACCAAAATTAATTTTGCTAAGAAGAGATATATAAAAAAATCCTTCTGACTGTAGTTTAAGGCCTGAAAAAGCAAGAGGAGTTGCATGTGTTCAGCATGTCTCAGGATCATGTTCTCCATGATGATATTCCTGATAAGCATATTTGCTGCTTATACTTTATCTTTAGAAAGAACAGAATCTAGGCTCTCTGTTACCCCCAAACTTGAGGTACTATTTCAAGTATATAAGTACATTCAAGTACTAGTTCAAGGATATAAGAATTAAAACAGAATTCAATTATTTAATGAATGAAAAGTTGCATTAGATGATTTATCTCTGAACTCTCCACTGATTCTTAAAATCTGTTATGCTTTAAATATCTTACTGTTTGGTGACTAGAGAATATAGGGCAAAACTGTTACTCTACTCACACTCTGTGTGTGTGAGAGAGACCGAAGCTGACCAGAAAAAGGAAGGAGGGAGAGAGCATGGGCTTTTCTGTTACTCTGTTTACAGTATAACTAAGGACATGAATATGTGTTCTGCAGACATGATGGTCCAAATACCAAACTACACAACCCTACTAGGATAATATCCTGATACTTTTTTAAATAGGTGTTTTCTGCATGCTCTTGCTCAGAAAATGAATATTTAGGTCTTACAAGACACCAGGTATTCATTGTCTGAAGTTGGATGTCCCTGATATGGTGACTTTTCTACACAAGCAATCTATTATGGTTAGGGAAACGAATTAGCTGAGGTTTTGGTTGTTGTTTTTTAAATCTCAGGAGTGATGGTTGTATGGTGGCACATGTAAAATGAGTTTGTGATGCTAATGCAGTCATAGTGGACAAGTGACCACATCATTAAAAACCATCATAATGGGCATCCATTTTCAGCAGAATAGCCAAAAGATGAGGACCATGGAGACTGAACCAGCCTTTCAACCCTAGAAGTCTTTCCTGTGTAAATGCTGCTTGGCAGCATCCACTTGAACTATACATGAATAAAAATAATATGCAAGCAGCATGGTCCTGTACTTCCAAATATTATAGTATTTCCAAATAAGGCTTTGTAAACCAGAACTCCTTTTACTGGCTCAGTTTAAAGAGCACATGCTATACTTTTAATTGATGTTATGCCATTCCAGACATTAAAATCATGTTGAGTCCATGTAACTGATAATGAATTTATTCCACATCTAAAACCAGAGACTTTAACTAAAGAAGGGATCATTAACAACAAACCTCAGGTCACCTGAGTCAGGTGTGCATTGTGCATGATGCTGCTTTGGAGGATACTGCTAAAGTCAACAATTCAAGCAGTTCAATTCTGTGAACATTTTAAAAATATTAATAAAGGAAAAAGTTAGGGCCTGATCCAAAATCTATGGAAGTCTTTCTTGAGATTTCAGTGGGCTTTGGTTCAGGGACTCAAGGAGTAAGGGATGCCTCTCCCCCACAATGGATGGATAATCCTAATGATAGTATTACTGGTAATGGGGAATACAAGGCTTATAAATAAGTTGACTGGAGCACTGATGAGAACTGAGAATAGAGCTGCAGTTTAATGGAACTCTTCGCTGACCCAGTGTTTGCTTTGCTGAATCCGGAGAATGGACATTTGTTAATTTTAGCATGTGCCTTTAGCAAGTACGCATAGGGGTTTACGTTTTTGCTGAGCCAGCCTAGATCAGTAATAAAAATGTAGTCATGTACAGCAGTGAACTGGCGTTTGAGCAACTCAACCCATTTTGTAATCTTTGAACACAACTGAAGCTGTGAGTTCATTTGAATTCAAATATAAAATGATTTGGCGAGCAAGACAACACTACTCTTCAATTTTCTGCTTTACATACTTATTAGATAGACGTATTTGAACTGCTACTGTATATTGTTGGGTCTGATAAAAATTGTCACATGCATACAACATCTCTTTTATCCCCATTTCCAAGGATAACTGCAAATTCTCATCATCCACATAGTTGGAAGCATAAGCAACAGAATATCTCACTACTGAAATATGCAAGACTTGCAGCCCTACAAGTAGGTCCAATGGATATTTTAAGAGAAAGCTGATGTGAAAAAGGCAATAAAGGGGGAAGAGTGGATAATCATGGCTGTCAAGTCACACATGCTGTGTGGGTAAGACCTGCCCATTAGCGGCTTCACCCACAGATCCCATTAGTCATCCACAATCTAAGCCCAGATGGTTGTTGGCTGGAGTTGGAGATGAGTTTCTTATCAAGGCTTACGCATACTTCTATCACCATCTAAGGGAGTCCTGACCACAGAACTCTGCCTCCTCTTGGGCCTACAGCCCTAAGATAACATTGGGGAAGAGAAGAGGGAGAGAAAGTGAGAGATGGGATAACATATCCCCAAATATACATTGCAACAAGCCCATTTAATGTGCTGTAGAACTATGGCTCCAGGGTAGAAATGGACTATTTCAGACCTCAGGCCAGTCAGAGTAGAACTACTACTACGCTTTTCAGAAGATCTCAAAGAGATTTAAAATCATTAAACCTTTCACATCACCCTTCTGAAACAAGTATTATCTCCATTTACATATAGGGAAAATGAGGTACAGAGCAATTAAGTGACTTACCCAAATTACACAGCGGCTCAGTGACAAATTCAGAAGTAGAACCCAAGAATCCTTACTGCCAGGCCTACTCTCCAAACCACTAGGCCACATTCTTTCCCCAAAGGACATGTCTATGTCTGGCTGACCCCTCCATTATTCCTGTTAATAAAAGACACTCTCTTCTAGCACGACAGGTGGAATTTTAAGGACACCTGGACTGTACAAAGCAGGTCAGAGACAGGCAATGAGATGGAGAAATTAGCTCTTTCCATCTGCACAACCCAAGACTTCTTTTGCCCTGCAGAACCTTAATTGCTGGTGATGATGTGCAAGAAGGAAAAATAAACTCTGTAATCTGGGTTTATGTTCATATAGCTACTTGTTAGAAGAGAGATATCTTTTTGCTTGGAGTTTGAGCATAGTGGCGCTGGAATCACTGAGACAAGAAATAAGGAGCCCTGCAAAGCCATTTATGAAGTTACTTTTCAGGGTCAGAACCACATTTTAACTCAAAACAGCTATTAGAGGCTCCACTGCTGTAATGTGGTGAGTGCTCCCAACATCCTTCTGTGGGAGAGTGCTCTGCACCTCACAGGATCAGGCCTAGAATTTCCAGCCTCATGTGCATTGAAAAGTTTGAGAAATATGCCCTTTATCCAGGAGTCAATTGGGGCTAAATCTTTTGCACGTACCAAAACTGAGCACATTTCTGGCCTATCTTACCTCTGGCAGACACTTACAATCTCCCCCTGGGATAGGCTCCTCAGCCCAGTTCTCTCCCCACCCCCCACCCCCACCCCAGCCAAGATGGCCAGGTTATCCTCTCAAGTAAGGTAGCCCATCTCACCCCAATAAGCACACAGCAACCAGCTGCGATGATATGTTTATTTAGCCTTTGACACACTCTTCTGTTGAAGCCCATCTGACCATGGGGCCTAGATGTTTTTACACACACACACACCCGCACCCGCACCCACACCCACCCCACTCCTCTGTGTTTATAATAATTAGCAGTTTTCCCTTAAGGGTAAAATGTTCTGTAGAACAACTGCTCCTTGTTATGAAATAATGTAAACGGTGTTGGTGTGGTAACATTTTGTAACAATGTTGCATTATGCAATTAAGGCTGTGCGTTTCACATAGATTACAATGCACCTGGAGACACCAGTAATGTCCTGAAGGCTTGGAACAGTCAATAATATATTTACTTATAAAAAATGATCCAACCCCTAGCACCTGCCTATGTCCTTTTACAAGGAGTAATTAATTAGGAAAATTGAGCTCCATGTAGTTTCCCTAACTAGAATTATCCACCTGGCTCCACAAATATACTTTTCCCTTTTATTTCCCATTGTTACCTTCCCTCTATTACCTTGTAAATCTTAAAAAATAAAATTAGGACAAAAGACAGTTGTTCCTCTTCCCCCCTTTTTCTTTAAGGAGGTGGGGCTGCATTCTCCAACCCTCACACATGCTAAGAAGTACTTGCTTACACAAGCAATCCGGACTGTACACATGAATAAGTGCTTCTCAGGACAAGGGTCGTAGAACTGGGCTCTGTTCTTTCAGGCTCCTTTGCTTTGCTTTAGCGTCTCTTCCTCAGTCCTGCAGCTGAAAATGTAGAAAGTTGCCAAATGCTTATGTTAGCAAAATGAGTCCTATTGCCAGGAACATTATATTTTATTTATTTAACAAGGGGGTATTTTTAAGGCAGTCATTGGGAAAAACCTGGGCAGCAGCATGAATGAAATAATTATACAGTATAGAACATTTTTTCACCTCTTTGTTTAATTCCAACAAAGAGCAGAACTGTTCATGGCTAATTTTACAATCTCTGCATAACCAAAGCTTTCATTAAGCACACTGCAGAACATAGAAGCTATGCCTGAAAGAACACAGTTGGCTCTAGGCTTCAGCCTATCCCATCCCATCAAATATTGGCACTATAGCTGCCTGGGAATCCTATCTCCAGACAGAATAAGGGCTTCAATCCCACAGTAACCACATCTCCATCTGGGAGAAGTATAGCCAGTTATTCAGCCACCTCAGTGTGCCTCCTGTTTTCATAGTGTCAGAAGGCCAAAAGGGATAATTAGATCATCTAGTCTAACCTCCTGTATTATCACAGGCCAGGGGATTTCACCGATATTCCTACATTAAGCCCAAAGGTTTTAGTAGACCAAAGCATTTCAGTCCTCAGGAGATTTAATTGTGTGCCACAGGCAGAGAGCAGGAGACTACAGTGCCACCAATGCCCATGACCCCTGCAATGGCAGGGAATCATTAGGTGATATATGCCTAGGAGATCCAAGAAGGTGAATCACACCCCATGCTACAGAAGGCAAAAAAATCCAGAGGTGCTTGCCAGTCTGACCTGGGCAAAAATTCCTTCCTGACCCCAAATCTGATTATCAGTTTAACCCTGAGCAAGTGAACAAGACACTCCAGTCAGGCATCTAGAAAAAGGATTATCTGAACCATCTGAGAGAACTAGTTCATCCCACCCAATGAACCATCTCCGGTGGTAGCCAATCTCTGATGCTTCAGAGCAGGGTGAAACCCTACTCCCGCCCTTAAAATATATCTCGTCAAATGTGTACGGGCGAGGATTCCTCCCTGACCACCCCAGGTGATTGACTGAAACCATGAAGCATGAGATTTGATTATAGGCATTATCTTAATGCAAAGCTGCAAGTGGTACAAGAATGTTGTGGGTTGTGTTGCCAATCCTGTTCTTCCCCACGGCCCATGAAGGAAGGAATGAACTGGAGACTCAGATTCACAGATTCCAAGGCCAGAGGGGACCATTACGACCCCCCAGCCTGTCCCCCCTCACACACTCACATACTCACAGACCACAGGATTTCTCCCAGAAGCCAGATTAAAGTATATTGTTTTAAAAGATATCCACTCTTGTCTTAAAGACTCTAATCTAAGCAATGGTCAGTCTACCACTTCCCGTTTCAATGCTTAACTGCTCTCTCAGCTAAGAAACTACATTGTATTTCAAGATTGGATTTATCTAGGGTGACCAGACAGCAAGTGTGAAAAATCGGGACAGGGGTGGCGGGTAATAGGAGCCTATATAAGAAAAAGACCCAAAATCGGGACTGTCCCTATAAAATTGGGACATCCGGTAACCCTCGATTTATCTAACTTTAACTTCAACTGTCTCGGCTAGGGAGTTCCATTACCAGGTCCTTCTTATCTCAGGGTTTGGGGCTGGTGACATCACTGCAGTATCCAAGTGTTTCTACCAGAAAAACCTGCTACTAGTGGGAGAGTAGTTTGGAGGTTCTCCAGACAACCAGGCATTACTGCAGGGCAATCAGTGCTCGGAGAGTAAAAGTGTTGCAGGTTAGAGCAGGAGCAGATCTTACAATGGAGATCAATCAGGGATAGATGGGACTTGTGATGGGAAAGAATGAAACATATGCGGAGTTGGCAGCCTAACAAAAGTTTTGTGTTTTTTGGTTTTTTTTAAATAGAAAACTCTACTAACACCTCACTGTTGAAATATAAAACTGGAATCTCTTTGTAAATCAAATTATTTTAACTCTTGCACTTCTTTTCTTCGCTACTTTTTGTGAAAATGAAGATTGTTCTATGCCCTCTTGTCACTTCCTTAATCACACGGAACCACGGAACCCGCCTATGCTTTCTCCTTCCACTCTCTAAAGAGCAATCGAAAAGATCAGAACTGCCTAAATCACCTTCAGAAAAATATTAAGAAATACTATTTTCTGCATTCTCAGACTGAATACTCTGTAAAAATAATCTATGTTTCTTTGGCTTAAAAATGCCACACCTTATCCTTGATAATTATCTAACTGGTAAAGACAGGGTGATGTGTCCCAGTTTTCCCTCCTCCTTCCTTACGGCTACTGATGTAAAAGCTGTTGGTTCCTCTCTTATATATCATTCTCCCTTCCTCAAGCTAATGTCTGGCCTGCATTCCCTTATTATTATTTATTTGTATTACAAGTACAATAGGCACCCCATTGTGCTTGGAGCTGTACAAACATTACAAAACAATCCTGCCTCTGAAGATTTCAGTCTGCTGCTGCCGTCGTCCGTCTTCTGTCCGTATTCATTTCCTCTTCTGATCCCAGCTTTGCTCCGTGCTTCATATCAGAATCCACTATCACTTTGACTGCCCCTCCTTGATTACTTCCATAGCCCTTACTACTGGATCATCTTCCACCAGGACCCAGGAACACCAGGTGAGGGAAAGGAGAGCTGACAGAATCAGCAGGAGGAGTCAAAGTTTACTAGTATTGTTGTGTGGCTGTAGCCCCTGGCAGAGCCACCGATGGGTTGTGCTAGGCACACGGCTTCCAAAGTTTAGTTATGCAGCTGGATTAGGTTTGCAGTTGCTAGTGTGAATGTGCAAGTCTACAGTCATATACCCAACCCTTGTGTGGCTTACTGAGGGCTCAGGATTACTAACAAAATTAACACACACACACACGAAAAACAAAGGATGCTGAATAGAAATCAGATTATTTTAAGGAATTATGGTTTGGAGCATAACGTGTTGAATTCTTTTCTTTTAAATAGCTTATAAATGATGAGGCAAAATAAATGCCTGATCCTGACAACTGCTGAGCTCCCTAGACTCCAGTACAGATGCTCTGCACTTACAAGATCTGGCCTTGAGGAATTGAGGTATAATACTATATATAATATAGCACTGCCTGATTATATAACATTCACTATATTTATATTTTTTACTACAATAGCAACACCCTACCCCAAGGTGACCCAAGAACCTGTTGTTTGTTCAGCACCCTGCACCTATTGTTCAGGGCTATCTTTACCAATGGTACCATATAGATAACAATACTTATTCATTTCTTTTACTTGAAAGGCTTACATTTGATTCCTCTCTGCCCAGGAACTGCCCAGAGTGACAACCATCAAGAACTGAGGTAATAGTGCTACACAGTTGACCTATAGGTACATCTGAAAAATATTATATTCTCTTACTGTTATGTAAGCTGACTAAAAGCACAGCCAACCTCCCCTCCTTCTCTGTCATCCAGTAGCTACTTCATCAAACCACAGCTCTACTCCAACGAATGATTTTAAAAGAGAAGTAAAAGCCCTAGTTGAATAAGACTTATTATGAAGGCTTTTCCCACACACACAACTCACACTCCTATTTTAGTTTTCATAGTTACACATAACTGGGTGTGTCTGAATGTCTGTTCAGCAGAGCTGAAGCTGTTGATTTCAGGCTCATTCAGACTTTAAAGTGTAATTCATGCAGTTGCTCCACAACATTAATGGAAGAGAAGGTCTCATCGATCTGATAAAGTGTCTTTACAACAACAGATGGTAATTTGTTGACACTTCAAGCTTTAAATGGACTCTCTTACAAAAGCACTTAAAAAGCTTTCTTTTTTAAAAAAAGTCACAAGTGTACATATACTTTGACCCAAAGAAATTGCTGACAGATTTGTTTTCAGCCCAGCAGCGTAAAGAGCTGACAACATATTTTTGCAGGGTATGGTAACTTGGGTCTATTTTTAGGCTTTTTTTCTTTAAAAAACACACACCAAAATAGCAGTGGGTTTAAAAATCTCCATCTGCTTCTAGCAATAAAATAATTCTCAGAGGAATGGATGGGAGGCATAAAAAATAAACTGATATTCCCCACAGTAAGTCTTAAAAGTCACAATTGTGTATTTCTAAATGTTGTTTATCTAATTACACAATAAAGGAGAATCATAGTTCTATTAGCATTTAAGAAGTCTATTGAGCTATTAATTCTTCACCATTATATAAGCTGTTTACAATTCTGTTGCAAATCTCTGACTGGCAAAAGCCATTGTTATTATTTTATAAGTTCAAATAGCCTGGGACTGTTGTCCTTTAGGGCACACAGCAGAGCCCATCTATTCTCTCTGGCTTTAACAGATGTGGCGAGTGGTGGTGATTTTTTTTTATTGTCTATGTTCTGACAATATTCTTTTGGTTCTGGGGTTTGGGTAAAATTGACAGAGTTGTAATTTGTAATAATTGTATCTTTAAATAATTTCCAGGGTGTAAAACCATATCATTTCTGTATAAATTGAAAAGAAATGTCAATAATAAACAAGATATACATTTTCTTCTACTGTACTTTATGAAGGATCAATCTATTTTTTCAGGTATTAACATTCAAGATTTTAAATTTTGGAAAACACAGAAAACTACAATGAACTGTTTTAAATATTATACTGCATGGTTTAAAAACCAACCACCTTTTTTAACCCAGTGAACATAAGGAAGAAGTGTTTCTGTTTATCTAGCTTGTAGTATCATTTAGGTTAAACTTCACACTCCAGTGCAAAGAGATGGCACAAGCATAGGCCCAGAGGTCCATATAATTTAGTATCCTATCTGATGGTGGCAAGTATCAGATACTTCAGAGGAATGTGCACGAAAACAATTATGGAATAAACTGCCCATAGGGAAAGTTTCTTAATCTTTGTCAGTCAGTGATTGACTAACATTCTGAGGCATAAGATTACATCCCTCCTAAAAAATAATATTAAACTTAAATGTTACAGTCAACATGGCTTTTGTAAAAGGAAACCATACTTCTCCAATCTATTAGAATTCTTTGAGGGGGTGGGGGAGTCAACAAACAAGTGGACAAGGGTGATCCAATGGATATAGTATACTTGGACTTTCAGAAAGCTTTTGACAAGGTCCCTTACCAAAGGCTCTTAAGCAAAATAGGCAGTCATGGGATAAGAAAGAAGGCCCTCTCATGGATTAGGAACTGGTTAAAAGATAGCAAGGATTTGTACGGGGACCAATGCTGTTCCACATATTTATAAATGATCAGGAAAAGGAGGTAAAGAATGAAGTGGCGAAGTTTGCTGTTCTGGGTCCAGTTCTTTTCAATATCTTCATCAATGATTTAGATAATGGCATTGAGAGTACGTTTATAAAGTTTGTGACCAATACCAAGTTGAGAGGAGTTGCAAGTGCTTTGGGGGAAAAGATTGAAATTCAAAATGATCTGGAGAAACTGGAGAAATGGTCTGAAGTAAATAGGATGAAATTCAATAAGGACAAATGCAAAGTACTCCAGTTAGGAAGGAACAATCAGTTGCACACATACAAAATGGGAAATGACTGCCTAGGAAGGAGTACTGCAGAAGGGATCTTGGGGTCATAGTGAATCGTAAGCTAAATGCGAGTCAACAGTGTAACACTGTTGCAAAAAAAGCAAACATTGTTCTGGGATGTATTTAGGGTGATCAGATGTCCCGATTTTATAGGAACAGTTTTGATTTTGGGGTCTTTTTCTTATATAGGCTCCTATTGCCCCCCACTCCCATCCCGATTTTTCACACTTGCTGTCTGGTCACCCTAGATGTATTAGCACGAGTGTTGTAAGCAAGACACGAGAAGTAATTCTTCTGCTCTACTCCGCACTGATTAGGTCTGAACTGGAGTACTGTGACCAATTCTGGGTGCCACATTTCAGGAAAGATGTGGACAAATTGGAGAAATTCCCAGAGAAGAGCAACAAAAATGATCTAGAAAATATGATCTAGGTCTAGAAAATATGACCTATAAGAGAAGACTGAAAAATTTGGGTTTGTTTAGTTTGAAGAAGAGAAGACAGAGGGGACATGACAACAGTTTTCAAGTACATGAAAAGTTGTTACAAGAAGGAGGGATGAAAATTGCTCTTGTTAACCTCTGAGAATAGAACAAGAAGCAATGGGCTTAAATTGCAGCAAGGGTGGTTTAGGTTGGAAAAACTTCATAACTATCAGGTTGGTTAAGCACTGAAATAAATTGCTGGGGGAGGTTGTGGAGATTAAGAGCAGGCTAGAAAAACACCTGTCAGGGATGGTCTAGATAATACTTCTCCTGTCATGAGTGCAGGGGACTGGACTAGACGACCTCTTGAGGTCCCTTTCAGTCCTATGATTCTATGAAAATTACTCAAGATAAGTAAGTCCAAAGCTGACTGCAAAGAGTTACAAAGGGATCTTACAAAACTGGGTTAGTGGGTGACAAAATGGCAGATGAGAAACAATATTAGTATGTGCAAAGTAATGCAGTTGGAAAACATAATCCCAACTACACATACAAAATGATCGGGTCTAAATTATCTGTTACCACTGAAGAAAGAGATCTTGGAGTCATTGTGGATAGTTCTCTAAAAACATCTGCTCAACGTGCAGCAGCAGTCAAAAAAGCTAACAGAAGGTTAGGAGCCATTGGGAAAGGGATAGATAAAACAGAAAATATCATACTTTTACTATATAAATCCATGGTGCGCCCACACCTTGAATATTGTGTGTAATTCTGGCAACCACATCTCGAAAAAGAGACAGATTAGAATTGGAAAAAATACAGAGAAGGGCAACAAAAATGACTAGAGGGATGGAACACCTTTCATACAAGGACATTAAAAAGACCGGGACTGTTCAACTTAGAAAAGAGACGACTAAGGAGGGATATGATAGAGGTCTGTAAAATCATGAATGGTGTGGAGAAAATGAATAAGGGAATGTTATTCACCCCTTTAGGTAACACAAGAATCAGGGGTCACCAAATGAAATTAAAAAGCAGCTGGTTTAAAACAAACAGACGGAAATACTTCTGCACACAATGCACAGTCAAGCTGTTGAACTCATTGCCAGGTGATATTGTGAAGACTAACTGGGTTAAAAAAAGAATGAGATACTTTAGCCAGAATGGTCAGTGACACAACCTCATCTCTGGATGTCTCTAAACCTCTGACTCCCAGAAGCTGAGACCGGATGACAGGGGATGGATCACTCAATAAATTGATGTGTTCTGTTCATTCCCTCTGAAGCCTCTGGCACTGGCCACTGAGGAAAGACAGGATACGGAGCTAGATAGAACATTGGTCTGACCCAGTATGGCCATTCTTGTATTCTTATGTTAGCTTAAATGGTACATAGGGCCTTCTGTGGGATCTCTGCAGAGGGGTCAAGTTCACTCTAAGTTCACTAAGGGTTGCAGAAAAAAGAACCAGTCCTTTACAGCCAAGATTCCCAGTGACCTCACTGGGGATTGCATATGCATTAGGAATGCATGACCGGAATAATATTAGAGATGTTAAGTATGATCCAGCTCCCATTATGTGAATGGAAAAAAACTCCTACTGGCTTCAATGGGAATTAGATTGAACTCTTAGTTTTAAATATTCCCAGGTTATAGGATATTAATTACTGAGGATAATTTGGTTTTTTTATGTATTTATTTCTTTAGCATATTCACCATTAATGAATGGAGTGAAAATCAAGTCACATCACAGATTACAGATAATGTCTATAAAATGGAAAAAACACACCCTGAAAACCAACAAACAAAAACACACCCAAGTACTCTGCTCTAGTCATATAGATCAGTGGTTCTCAAACTTTTTTTTCCGCTGACCTCTTGAAAATTGCTGAGGGTCTCGGCAGACCACTTAATGATCTTTCCAAATGTTGTCTGTACCGTTAGCTAACTATTGTAAGGCACTTTGGATAAAATAATAATAAAATAAGTTTTTTTCTACAAATAAAAGCACACAACTCATATTTTAATATCAGTAGTCTTACCTTTCTAATGTAATGGATGTGCCCTCTCTCCCCTGCTGCAGTAGCCCCCAAGCTGGGGCTGGGATGGAGGGGGGGTCTCTCCCTCTCTCCCCCGTCATGGCAGCCCCCAAGCTGGGGCTGAGAAGGAGGGGGGGGGGTCTCTCTAATTGCTGTGCTTCTCTTTGAAACAATATTTCATGCAGTAATAGTACTCCTCTTACTCCATATTATAAGCCTCTGTGGTTTAAATGTGATACTTCCAGGACTGATTTTGTTAATTACATGGGATCACAGAATGAGACCCCATTTCTGCACAATCTGATCCTCACAGGCAGAACCTTACACCCACATGGGGTTCCACTGAAGTCAACTTGGTTCTGCACAGCTACTTGTAGCCTGAACTAAACTGCGAGAATCAGGCTGAATGCCTTCACCTTCTGTTGAACTTAGTGGGCGTTCAGGGCACTCAGCTACTCACGGGAGTTGCTCAGCAACTTGCACAATTGGACTTTTATAATGGCACATCAGAGCCATAAGATTTCCTTCATCATTCCTGGATTACAAATAATATGGACTTCATCATGGGAACAAATCTGTTTTGATCTTTTTAAAAAAGAGTACATGTAGGCTATGTATAAATTGACTCTCCATAGTCATTTCCTACAAGGGTTTAAATGGTGAAATCCCAAGGGTAAATAAACTAGCATTTCTTCCCTTTTTATCTTAAAAGTGTCTAAAATGAATTGGTTGCTAAAGAAACCTGATAGACTTCTGACACACTGTTTTGAAATCCTTAGTGGAGTTCATCTGAAACCTCAGCATAAGTGGCATCTTATCTGCGTACTATTCCAGGAAGAAATGCATGGCATTTCGTCATCACAGCTGAAAGACTAGCTGGCTCTGCACGTAGGCTCAGGGAGAACAAGGGCCCTTAGCTATAATGAGACCATGCTGGTAGCTAATGCTTAGTCAGAGTCTGCTTTCTTGAGCATTTGCTACTGCTTGTAGTAATTGGAATGCAGGAAAAGGCACAAATTAGAGAGCACACACAAAAAGTCAATGTTTAACTTCTTTATTTGCTTGCAGTTAAGATTATATTCTAAGGAATAGAACACAGGTGCTAATATGGTAATATTCCTAAACCATCCCTCCTAGTGGAATATTAGTCTTAGAGCCCTTACTCATGCATGCAGTTCTATTTAATGTAACTGGAGTATTTGCAAGAGTAAGAATTACTCACATAACTGAAACAACGAGGAGTCTGGTAGCACCTTAATGACTAACAGATTTATTTATTTGGGCATAAGCTTTTGTGAGTAAAAAACCCACTTCTTCAGACGCATGGAGACTCCATGCGTCTGAAGAAGTGGGTTTTTTACCCATGAAAGCTTATGCCCAAATAAATCTGTTAGTCTTTAAGGTGCCACCGGACTTCTCGTCGTTTTTGTAGATACAGACTAACATGGCTACCCCTCTGATACCTGTCACATAACTGAGTGTGTAAAGAACAGACAATTTTCAGGCTGGCATTTAATATGACTAAATAAAGGGATTATAATAAACAGTGCTCTCTTTGTGATGAAAAAAAACCCCATCATTTTAAAGAAATTCAAAGTGCAAATTGATCTTATGGGCTGAATTTCTAAGCATGCAAAACAACTTTTTCCTTAACAAAGCTATGAAACATTATGAACACATAGCATTCAACACCAGCTGTAGAAAATAAGGTATTTTTGGATGGATCTTCATGTTTGAGGGAAAGTGGGAAAGGGACAAAATATTTATTTTTACAAGTTTTTGACCTATAGAAAAAGGGAATGGAAAGCCATGGTCATTCAAGGATTAAACATTCACAGACTCTGCTTGGTAATGAAAACAGGAAGAAAAGCATGGAATATTATTTAGGAGACCTAATTAGTATTGCCATTAACGGATTAGACAGCAATGCCCTGCCTATATAGCTGCTTAGACATATCACATTGGTAGGGAAAGGGTGAGAGAAGCGGACTGAGAAATTATGGAGATTTTTTTTAAAAGTGCTCAGTTTTAGCTATGAAAATTTCAGGAATAAATTAATTCAAATGTAATATTTAGGAAGAATCGACTAATTTGTGGCCAAATCTTTGTGGCCTTAATGAGTAAAAACTGAGTCTATACTCTGGATGTTTGCATGAGTAAAAAGTTACCTCAGCATATTGTCTCTAGACTCAAAACATGTTCTTTTTATTTGTATATATTTATGAACTATAATCTTATGTAGGGGAGTAGAACCCATGAATTAACACCAGAGTTGCTTCATTTAGGACCAATGTTCTCTCCTAGCAGAATAAATACAGAGCAACTTCAGCATCTTCAGTGGGGCTATTCTGGATTTACCTTGCTATAACTGAGAGCTGAATTAGGCCCACACTGGACCAAATGCTGACCTCATTTATACTTGTTTAGCTGCAATGATTTAAGTGGGGCTTCACAGATCTAATGGGGCAGTTTAGCTCATTTGCTGAACACTGGAAAGAGTTGGCCAAGATTTTCTCAGGAAATTCAAACTTACACAAGCAAAGGAAAAACACTGTGAATGAGATGTTGCTGTGTGCAAAAATTAATCTTGGGTGAAATTTTAACCCCTAAAAATAAATCTTGTTTTCAGTTCCCCCAAACAGGCTTCTCTATTCCACTCTGAAGCTTTAAAGCAGTAGTTAATCATGTACAGTACGCAATATTAAGCAGTAAAGAGTTCAGTTATTCCTGAAACATATTATTTTGAGGCTATGTTTGAGTCTTCCATATTTATGTGATGAGAGTTATGTCACAAAGTTAATCATTCCCAGGACGCTAGCATTCAGGGTAATGAAAAACTTCTTGTGCAAGCAGTCATTAATCAGTGAGTATAACATTGCATAATGTTTCCGAAGCATGTGTTATGTGATCAGAGTACAAGGCTGCATAATGCAGCAAAGTGTTTGTGCCATATGCTGACCTTTTCTAAAACAGAAATGGAGCCATGTGATGCGTCACTCTTGCCAGCAGTCGTTTATTGCCAATAATTAAGTTTGATGATATGAAGAAACACAAACTTGTATTCCTTTGGAGTTCTGAAAGGAAGAAGCTTTGAAGTTCCTGCTTTCTGGCACAGAGTGGAGTATAAATATGGCCAAGTTGGCTTGGATATATTACTGTTGTCCATTATGAACACCACCCCGTTAACCTGGAATTATGCACTCAGTTCAAGTGGTTACTGGCATTTACATTAGAGAAAACACATGCCACTTTGCTTTGTGATCCAGAAGAGCATAAAGGTTGTAGGAACAAAACAGCCAAATGTATGAATGCTACCTCACATCTCAATACATCACGATAACATTTGATGTTCTTGAGCAATAATTTAGTAAGAACATATTACTTAATCTCCCCTACCAGTATTACACAAAAGAACACTTGTGAAACACTCCAGACAAATATGCTGTAATTACAAGAAATAAAAAAAAAGCTTGTGTAGTACAAGATGTTTTCGTTACTTTGAATACACATATCTGTGGAGGTACAGTTTTAATTAGCTATTTGAACAATGCTTTAGAAGCTTCAATGACAAATCTTGAACCTAAGCGTAGCCAATATAGTATACATATATATCATAGATACATGTACGCATATACACAAAGTGATCTAGATGCTCAGGTATGCTGCAGCTGCTTTGTGCTTCACTGCTGGTGAAATCTGGCTATGGAGCTGGGATAACCATCTCCAAATGATCACCCTAGCAAAGAGTTATCTTTAGATTGTGTCAGCACAGCATGGAATCTCCCTATTGAATTTCCTGCCCCCAGTATAGGCATTGTATGGTTGGGGCTTCCTTGCACCTCACTGATCCTCAGCTACTGTTTTGGCTCTTGAGGACTGTTGGCAGCATAGGTGCCGACTCCATGCGTGCTCCGGGGCTGGAGGAACCATGGAAAAAAAATAGTGGGTGCTCAGCCCCCACCAGCAGCCCCACCAATTGGCTCCTCCCCCACCCCACTCCAGTGCCTCCCATCAGCCAGCAGGCTCTGCTGATCAGCTCCTTCCCCTACCACTCCCCTCCGAGCTCCTCCCGCTTACCAGTGATCAATGGCATGGAGGAGGTGCTGGGGGGAAGGGGTGGAGCGGGGGCAGAGCTTGGGGCACAGCGGGGGTCGAGTACTCCGCCAGCAAATCACAAAGTTGGCACCTCTGGTTGGCAGCTGACGTAACTAGGGAGACCAGAGCAGCACTTCCAGTCTGTAGGCATTAATATGTGTTAAATAGCTTATATTCTATTCTATTCAGGTTCTTACACTGTGATCATCACCATAGTATTTGAACACCTTCCAGCAGTGCATGTTCCATCCCAGAGCTGACTGCATTTCAGTGATCGGAGAATTGATTTTTGATAAATCTTACCTGTGGCAGAGTTGTTTTGAAGCTTAATTAACATTTCTAAGATGTAAGAAACTCCAAAAGTACAAAGCATTCTAAACACAGGTACACACACCGGCATCTAGTGAAAATATTAAAAGGGGGTCTGTAGAAGTGTATTAAAAGTGTAGAAACTTTGTATAACTCCCAAAATAAATGGGTTTTTTGAAACCTCTGCTTAGATGCATTTCTCCACTCCCGCTTGCAAGACATATGCTACTGGGTTTCTACTGCTCTTTCCACGGGGTTGGAGATGAAGTTGTGCCAGGAAAGCAAGACCAAGGGTTTCATAAAAGTTGCTCTTAGTTTTCCATGCTCCCATGACATCAGTCTTTGGGGAACTTCTCATTTTTACTTATTTAATTAAATTTATTATTTATTTGTATTTCATTGATTTTTTGTAAACGAAAATAAAATAAAAATAAAAATGTGGACCTCATAACTAGCACTAATGCTCATCTCACATCTGTATTGTGGGATGGAAGGCGTTGGATTCACAAAGGTACTTAGGTGTCCTGCTACCCAGTGAAATTCTGAGCCATAAGTTAGGCACCCAGACTCCCAATGCATTGTATGGGGAGAGTTAAGCACCTAAGAAAGACGTTTTTAAAAGTCAGCAGGCTGAGCACGAGGAGCCTAAGCTAGCCAGAGGAAAGAGGCAGGGCATAGAGCTTGCAGCCTCACAGGTATTCAGGTGTCAAACTGATGGGGCAGAGGAAGGAGACTGTCTCTGTTTGGTCTCCTCAGATACAAACCTTCCCCTGGAGTTAGGCACCTATGTCAGGTCAGCCCTTTCTGCGGCAAACCAGGCACAAAGAGAGAGACACCCCCACCCCATTATAGCCAATATTTCTCTGGTCAGAGCACTCACCTGGGGGGTGGAAATTCCAGATTCAAATCCCAGCTCTGCCTGATTTGGAGCAGGGAAGTGAACGTAGGTCTCCCACATGCCAGATGAGTGCCTTATCTACCAGGCTATTGGGTATTCTACTCAGCGAACACCTATGAGATCAGGCCCCACAGGCAAGATAGGTGTGAGAATGCCAAGGTTGAGAATCCCACTTTGGGGCCACAGGCGCTTGGACTTGCACTATGGCTCCAAGCTCCTTGCTAGCTGTGGGACAGCATCAGGGCTTAGGGGACTGTGCGCAGGCCCATCAGTGGAAACTTAGCCATCTATGGGGTTAGGTGGCAGCTGAGTAGTGGTTTTGAGAATGTCAGTATCACCTAAAAAGGCAGTTAGTGGCCTAAGTACCATTTTGAATCTGGCCCCCGGTACCTATGACACGTCAGGTGCAACTGTATGCTATGACTCTAAGAGGTGCAGCACACAGACAGGGTGCGGGGGCTAAGATGGCCTGGTTCTGGCTATTTCGGGGGCCAGCAGTATATGAGGGACAGACTGGGGTGCAAGGGAATTCCCTCCCTCATCTACTCTAGACTCTGCCTATAGCTCTGACAATTAGTATGGTAACTCAGTTAATCAAATTAATTTCTAGAGCCCTATTATGGGTAAACAACAGCTATAGGACACTGATTCCACACAATGTTTTAAAAAATTCCTACTTTCCTAGCATTTCTACCTTTTAGAATGATGGACTTGCAATTCTTACATACCTGGAATATACAAGTAACAACATTGTGTAACACGAAACACAGCCCCTACCTTATTAAAGAGGCTGCAGACACTACTGGGAACAGTACTTGCTACTGTGAATATTCCATCAGAGTCAATGGGGCTGTTCTTTTAAGTGCTATCCAACACGACTAAGGATTGGGCCAACAGTAGCTCCAATCTTGCAGTCTTTACAATGGTTTACACCAATTTATAGAAATAGTTCAACAAGTGTTTAATTTTAGGAAGCCAGTGGAACTACTCCTTGGAGCAAGAACTCATCACGAGTAAGGGATTCAGAACAACGCTCTATCTACAAGAGCACTCAGATGTGTTTATTTATATTCAGCTGTAATGAAAGCACAGCAAACTTTTCCCATACCATTTAAATATTAAACTTTGTCTCCTGAGATATACTATGCAGATGATCCACAAAGTTTTTTGCAGAACTTGTACCACTGGCATTTGATTTTTTTAAATATGTTATGAAAATTTGAGCCAAAGATGATATCACAAAGTCCCTTATGTTTAAAGGAAAATGTTAAATCAATTAGAGATAGCTGAAATAAAGGAATGATAATTTTTTGTTTCACACCAATTTGCAGTGTAAGTTCTTCAAATATAAAACAAAACTTGTTCATGTTCTTTTGAAAGTAATTGTATTATGCAGTGTGAAAGCTGGAATGTACTCATTTCCTTAACACAGATATGATGTTATAAACATTTTACTAATTAACACACACTTTAGAAATGATAAACAAAGTTGGAATCACTAATCAGGACTTTGAAGTGTTTTGTGCACACACACAAAAGCAATGAAACTTGTAACATTCAAAACACAAACTTGCACAGAGAATTCTTTACCAAGTTAAAGGTTTTTCATTTGAGTGTTTCATGTGGAAACCCAACAGAAACTTATTACAACACAAATTGCACTCAAGATCAGGGTATTGAAAGGATCTGCTCCAGTCTGACAGGCCAAACAATTTGTATGTATGCATAATAAATTCTGTAAGATTAACAAAAACTACATTGAATTCTATTCAGAAGCTGAAACAATGTGATTTGAGGCTATAATAATATATAATAAATAATATATAATAAACTGGTAGTTTCAGATTCAGTCTTTCTGTAGAAAATAAATAAACCATTTTTGTGAACTTGTTGAAACTATCCTACTGACACTTCTTTAAAGTTTTGTGTTCACGGTGATTAAACTAATCTATTCAGGTTCTCATATCACACCCATCACCATGGTACCTGTGTATCTAGAAGAGAATACATGTCCCAAGAACCCAAAACAAAAAACAGTAAACTGTACAGGAGGAAAAAGGAGTCCTTTAAGAGAGTCATGCATGGAGGAGACTCATGACTTTTTACTTTTTGTTACTGTTTAGCTAAACATACCTCTCATTTGGTTTATCTACTTATTATTTTATCTCTTCTGATTGTTTAGGGGTAGCTGTCTCTTTTTAAAATTATTGGTAAAAGTATGTACGACGAGCACACCTTGGAACAACATATGATCACTCCCCCTCACCCCCATATAGTAACTGCATCATTCCTATTATATGGTGTACACCGTGTCTTGTTGATGGTGTTATTAGTTGTAATGTTTGAGAGATTCAGGCTTACGGCTCAAAAGAAAGAAATGAAAGCACAACAGATTTGATCATGGATGAGTGTACAGCAAAGAAACATCTTACAAACAAAAATAAGAAGTGGCTGTGCATGATGTATACTAGTGCTTATTATTTTGAGTGCAGTTGGTTAAGAGAGCCTCTGGACAGGCTACAGTAAGAATCATGGAGTAGAACTATGAACAAGTATCATGCTTGAAGACTGACTGACATTTTACTGATTTGACAGAAACGTAGACCATGCAGAAATGTTCCATAAACCAACACATTTAAAGTGATCTTTAACTAGCTCAATAACCTCAACAGAATATGAAACATTTTGACAGTGGGGAACAAATTGTCAAGCGACAGAGTGACTTAAGTCATTTAGACACTTTTGAAATTTTTACCCAGTGAGTCAATAAAGGTTATTTAGAAAAGATGTTAGTATAATAGTAATTGAGAAAAGTTAGTGCTTTAAGATTAATTCGTTCGTGGATTTTAAGGCTAGAATGGACCATTATGATTATCTAGTAAGACCAGCAGCAAAATAGGGTATGTCTACACTGCAGCTGGGAGCAGGCCTCCCAGCCCAGGCAGACAGACTCACGGCTAGTAGGACTGGAGCTAACATGCTAAAAATAGCTGTGTGGACATTGCAGCTCTGGCGGAGACTCTAGCTAGCCACCCAAGCTCAAGCCTGCTTCTGAAATATTACAAATATGAGTTTGGTAAGAGAGAGGGAATGAGTGCTGCTTAAACCTCCCTCTCCCCCACCCCCATGGAGCAATCTTTCAAGAAAGCTAAAGAGAGCATATAAGGCACTTATACTGCAGCTAAAAAAGGAGAGACAGAGTGTACGTAAAGGAAAACAGAATTCTGCCAGAAACTGACAGGGCTGAGCCCCAGTATTTCAAGGAGTGACAGATAGCAGGTATAATGAGCAGAGGTCAGACTTAGTTAGAGAATTTTTTACCCCAGTACCCCCATTCAGGAAGCAATATTCTAATATTGACATTAATTAATCAAGATGAAGTCATCATGATGTTATTTCACTTATAATTTATACATACACAGAGGTTTCTCATATATCTTTTGCTGAATAATTTCCCCTCAAAACTATTCCAGTATCATGGCTTAAAAGTCTCCATCTTATAATCACTTTGCAATATTATTCAAACTGCTGACTTCAAGAGAAGGACCTCAAAATGCCACAGCATAGCCACATCTTTCCCTGAGAAAAAGGAATGTTGTAACTATTGTGACAGCAAAATATTTTACTTACATCAAAACTCCTAGCCTAAATCAAGAATTTACACAGTGGATTGAGCAGATTATTTTTTCTGCCATAGTATTTCAAGTCAATAAAATGTTTTCATATACATGTACTGAAGTTATTTAATCAGTGCCTGTTAGAAAACTAAAGGAAGCTCAATAACCAGACTGTATATCATAGTTATGAGACACAAACCATTCAGCATAGACATAATATTTTTTCTCCCATTAACATAATTATTTCCTACTCAGTAAAAATGAAAATGACACTTTAGCATTTTGAAAATAGGAGAAAATGACCTCAAAGGCTTTATATGACTATCAAAACAAGCACCAGTGCTTCATTTGCAAATTATCATGCATGAAATGATCAACTCAGCAAGTTTATCACTCAGCAAAGTGCGTGGTCCACCAGATATAATCAATTTACATGTAAAGATATGGCTAAATATGAATTTTAATGAGTTCTTGTCATTTCATGTTGATCAGCTGCTATATCACCATACTTCTGGAGAGTTACCATAGCTAATGTTGCAGAAACAGCAGTGCATGCAGAAGTTTCACAAAGACAATGCAAATCAAACATGAAGGAGGTTGTTTCCATATAAATAAGTTAACATCTGATTGCTAAGCCACATTAACTTACCAGTAAAGTTAACAGAATATTTTAAAGAGGTCATTTTCCATGGCACCTCCACACACATAGTACAGTAGTTTCTTCACTTCAAAGCCCAGAGGTTTATGTTCCAACAGAGGAAAAGAGCATTTCAATTCAGAGCAACTGTATATAAATACAGTATTATTAGAACCTGAAAAATGGTCACACACAAGATCCAACATTTTGGAGCATAAGGAAATTTTCTAGCTTTAAGAATGTGTTTAACCACAGCGCCGTAATAAAAAGTTTAATACAGCCTGGAAATAAAAAACAAACAAACAAATGGGACAAGTGAATTAAAAGGTACTCCTAGTAGATAGTGTTGGTGAGATGATGTTTTGGAGGAATCTGGGATGAGAGGCAAGGTTTACCATATAGCCTTGGGTGACTGAAGGCTGAACATGAACATAGAGCAACACAGAACACCACTGAATAGTAGTCTCAAAATGAAGTGTATCTTACTTATTACAGTATGAGACAAGTAAATAAAGTTTATAATCTTCCAAGCAATCATTCTTCTGATTTCCACTAACTTTATTAATAATTTACATATTCAGCTAGAATAGATAGTGAACCATGATTTTTGGTTGATATACAGAATCATTTAGAAATCAGATTTGGTATAATTTCACTTTTTTGGTGTGTAGAAATCACTTATTTTGATAAAATGGAACAACAGACAAACATTCCATATTACTTTATAGGCTTTGTCTATTAAAAGAATTTACTTTTTTTTTAAATTGTGGAATGGTTAGTTTCATACATATGAAATAAAAGAAATGCTTATGAACCTATGATCTTGCAAATATACAGAGCAACCTTCATAAACCATGCTGAGTATGACTTGATACATATTCTTGGGCCAGGCACATGTCTGGACACATTCCAGATATTGTAATGTAGGTAAGGTTTGCTTTTACTTTGGTGGCTGTGATATTCCATGCACTGAGGCAAAGTGCAGCTGAAAGGTCCTTCCAGCCATGTTTATCTCATTTGTATTTTCAAGGCATCAGTTTCTCCTACTCTCCCTTGTAGCGAGGGGGCCTCTTTTCTTTAAAAGCAAGAAGACCTTCAATTCTGTCTTTTGTTGGAATAGTCTACAAAGAACAGATTTGTATTATGAATACCAAATTTTAAAAAATAATGTATATTGTCACCTTTCTTTAATGGACGCAATCTGCAGACTATAGAAATTACAAAAAAGAGTGTGAAAACACTCTACACAGAACTGATTTACAGACTGTGGGCCAGATCTTCAGCTGGTATAAATCCGTATCACTCCACAGAAGTTACTTCAGCCATGCTGACTTACACCAGTTGAAGATCTGGCCTTCTGTGTTTTAAGATAATTATTAAACACGTGTCTTTTAGTACTAAAAGAATATTTTATCATTAAAGCTGTAAAATAAGACGACCATAAAAACTTAATTATTTTAAACCCACAGTTATACTTTCCCAGGCAGTTTAACACTGCTGACAGTGGATGCACCCAGAACTACTGGTGAGGGATAGGGGGGAGTTAAAATTCTTACAAGTTCTTGAACAATCAACTATAGTGCCTGCAGTATTTCCTTATGTAACGTGTAAATACCTCCATTGGAGGGGATATGGCAATGGTTTGAAGGGATTAAAAAGATACTGAAGTGATGGGCATATTAAAAATTCCTCAGATAGAGTAGCCAGATAACAAAACAGGCTCTTGTTCAACTGTCTAAAATGATCAAGCTTCATATCACTTTAAGTAGTCATCAAAAGTTTACTCTTCAGTTTGAAATCCTGCTCACACCTACAAAATTAAAACTACATAAACCTAACCATGCACTGTACGCTTACTTTTAACCATGCACTTCTACTCTCACATTTCATAGTCGGACGTCCTGCATAACAGAGCAATAGGACTTCCATGTATTAATTCCTGCTTCAAGTTCAATAGCAGTACTTGATCTAAAGCAGTCAATCCTGATTTTAAAATGTCCAGTGATGAAGAATTCATCACAACACTCTGTATGTTTTTTCAATGATTAATTACCCTCATCTTAAACAACTGCATCATATTTTTAGTTTGCATTTGTCTAGCTTCAACTTCCAGCCACGGGTTCTAATTATACCTAGACTGAAGAGCCTTCTATTATCAAATTTCAGTTCCCATTGAGGTACTTACAGACTTGGATCAAGTCATCCCTTAACCTTCTCTTTGACACACTAAACAGATTGAGCTCCTATAATCTTTCACTGTAAGACATATTTTCCAATAATTTAATCATTCTTGTGGCTCTTATCTGAACCCCTCCAATTTTTCAGCATCTTTCTTGAAGTGTGGAAACTAGAACTGAACACAGTATTACAGTAGGGGTCATACAAATGCCAAATACAGAAGTAATACAATGGCTCTACTCTTACTTAATTACTTACTACTCTTTTTAAGGGGTTGGGGTAAAACATACAGGGAATCTCTTCCCTCTGTGTAGGCAGCAAGGCAGAATCTCTCGAGTTTACGGACCAGATCCTCAGGCATTACATATCAGCATATCTCCACGGAAGTCAACAAGGATACACCAATTTACACCATCTGAAGATTTAGCTCTATGACCAACTTCCCCTCCCTAAATAGCCCCTTTATACAAAGGGATGATTTTGTCTTAAACTCCACTTCTTTCTTTAAGATTTCCATGTAAAAAATTAGAAATGGTTAAGAGGAAGGGTTAAATTTCATATCTAAAATGCTGCTGGGAGAAAATATAAATTATTTTCAAGCTGTGTTTCTGTATAATTTTCAATGCAGACTTTAACTGAGGAGTTTTGTTTTGTTTTTTGGGTTCTTTTGCATAATTGTGTTACATACCTGAGCATAACATGCCTCTTCGATTGCTAAGGCTGTTACTAAATCCACCTGGGAAACAAAAATTAAATACAGTAAGAGTGAAGAACTTTCTGTACATAGCACACACTTTATTTTCTGACAGCTAACTCAAATACTGTATTCCTATATCCCAAACTTTAAAGCAGTCCAGCAAAGTCCCTCTTCACAGTCCTTTATGCAGAAATGTTTCACTATACTGTGGTTATGGATTGGTCAGTATTTCTGTAATCAGTTTCCTTATTCTGTGATGTAATCACTATTTAATTGACTGTCAGAAATAATAGGTGAATGCACAATGTATTGTCTTACTACAAATTGTCTTTGGCTAAAACCCATTAATTAGCTGAATATTTTAATTGTTTCAGCTACTACTGGGCAGAAACCTAGACTGAATGTAAATCAGTCATTAATTATGTTTTAACAAACATGTTTTGAAACAGTTATCTTCCAGGACGAGACTGTCTTTCAATATGTAAGGAAAACACCTAGAACATGATGTGTGCTACTGAAATACAAATAATAAGTTGAGATACTTAATTTGAAAAACTAATTAAACCTAAGAAGAAGTTACTCACCACCATACAGTATAAAGAGCTGTACTTCCTGAAAAGCAGGCCAGATGCTATTTATGTCAACGTTTATTATGGAACTTCATCTTACATCTGCATCACAGAAGTGCTCATAAAGCCCACCCATTGTTTTGAGAAAACATGTTTGACTCAACTGCAATTTCAACACTTAAAAAGGGACAACTGTATGATCTTTTCATACTTCAATATATAGTACATAGTGAAAAAAACAGCAATCA
Organism: Macrochelys suwanniensis; assembly: GCA_033296515.1. Classification (NCBI taxonomy): domain Eukaryota; kingdom Metazoa; phylum Chordata; order Testudines; family Chelydridae; genus Macrochelys; species Macrochelys suwanniensis. The sequence goes on from CM065780.1 coordinate 50,503,689, forward strand.
TGTACTCAAACATATTTTTGTGAAATATGTTAATACATTGATAAGGTACATATATTCCTGATGTGATATAATATTTATCCTTCCATTATTTTATTACATAATTGTATTAATATATTTTCCTATATACATTGTATCATTTTTACATGTCCTTTATTTGCTATATCAATAATATGCATTGATATATAAAAACTTGAGAATAAATACATTTACATCCATGCATTTTACCTATTATTATTCCAATGTTGTACAATTTAAAATATACTTCAAATTTAACAAAATATTTTAATAAATTGATACATATATATCAATTAATTTATATATATGGAAGTTCAACGAATACAAAGTGTGTTTATCAAGAAATACTATTACACAGCCAGCAATCACATGATCAACAAAAGCTTTGGTGGTGCAATAAGACTGCCAATGATGGACAGACTGAATACCCACCCAGACCATCTTAAGGACCTAGCTAGAGACTGATCTGTAGGAGCTTGATCTGCCAGGAAGCTATATCTCTTAAGGATTTGTCTTGATGATGATGAAAATATATTTCTTCCACATATAAGGATGAAACCAACTGTGATCTTGGACTACCTCTGGGACCCTCTGAGATTTCTTTGTGTGATGGCCTGCACAGCTGAAAGGGCTTATTTTCCTCCTCCTTTATTTCCTCTTCATTTAGCTACCTGCTTTTCATAAGTGCCATCTATTACATCAGCAAGCAGTTTCTCTACTAGCCTCTGAAAGCTGGGACCTTGTGTACCACGTGGGGTTTGTCAACAGGGTCATTCTGACTCACCTACTTACTGTGTCTGGGACTTAGAATTTTTCTTTCGAAAGTTTCTCCCTTGTGTACCACGGAATTCAACCTTGGATTTATACCCTTAAAAAACTAATTTGTATGTGTGAGCTCAATTTACACCCTTTGTGTACTTTTCAAATTCATCATTAATGTAAACCCTGCTGAACTCAGTTGTCTGACTACTTGTATGTCAACCTTTAAAACAAACAAACAAACAAAAAACCTAAAACAGAATACATCCTTAACTTACCCTGTTATACTGAGGTTTTACATTGCAAATGAGCTGTGATCACACTCTTCTCTGGGCCAGACTGTACTCTATGTTGTGATGCTGCAAAGATTCATGCCTGTGCTTAACTTTAAGTATCTGAGTAGTCCCATTGAGTTCAGCAGGAGACTCATAGGCTTAAAGTTAAGCACAAGTTTGAGTCTGCTCAGATCTTAATGCACTGTGGAGCTAGATCAACAGAGAGCACTCAGAAGTGGCTACTTGGCATGTCTTTTTGCATTTAAATCAAATTCCTGATATTATGTTAACACTATTCTATACTAATTTATTATAAGCAGCAATGTCCTTTTTGGCCTTCAGTTTTACTGGAAAACCTTTATCATGTTGATGATGGGATGGATTTTCATATCATTTAATTTTAAAACAACAATAGTCTTTACAGCATGCTGCACATGAATTTAGGAAAGCTTTCCCTCCACCCCCCACCCTTTGACATGAACTACTATTCAACAAGCTGTATGTTTACTGATGAAGTGGGCTATAGCCTACGAAAGCTTATGCTGAAATAAATGTGTTAGTCTTTAAGGTGCCACAAGTACTCCTGTTCTTTTTACACATTGTATCAGTTATAGCAGAGGTGGAATTACCAAGTTTTGGTACTGTAGTGCCCAGTCAGCATCAACCATATCTTTAGGAGCAGGATGAAATCAATATGAAGTCACAAAAATAAGAACCACTGCTTTACTTTAGACTGGATTCAACCAACTAGGTTTTGAAAGACCATATGGTTTGAAATTTAACACAAGTCTAGAAAAAACATTAATTAATTTTAACCCACTATTTTAAGAACTGTTCCCCGCCCTCCAGGCTTCCACTCAGTGTTACCAACAAATATAAATCCTTACCTCCATCCCTTGATTGATGGCCAATTTTGCAACTCTTATTGCTAGAGGTCCCTAAAATTAAAAATAAATCAGATAGATTTACGTCAGCAGATACAGCAAAATTGTGGTGTAAAGTGTCTATTTATGAATGCTATCATATTAGCACTCTGTAGGCTTTGTCTATATTTTTTAATAAGTAATATGACCATGATACAAATTTTCTTCCAAATATATGTTTCTAGAACTAAAAAACTAAAAGCAGCATATAATTTTCAAAAACGACATGGTACCAAAACAACATAAAAAGCCTAAATTGTAGAGGTGCTGAACACCAGCAGCTCCAATGGACTTCAACTTGAGTTGTGGGTGCTCAACACCTTTAGAAATTAGGTTCAAAGTAACCAAATAATGACGGTACTATATGACTCTATGTGATCTACTATATTATGTCCTAATGAGCATATAATAAAAAGACATGGAAGCACCTCAACAAAAAGAGAATAAATCAAAACTAGCCTCAAAACTAAAATGCATGAGCTGCAAAACCATGCCAGCAGTCAGATTATGGTTGACCTCTGTCAGACCATGCAAGGGAGGGAGGGAGACAATACAAGGAGCTCAGTCTCCCACAGAAGGGCCAGGATTGATAGGAATCCTTTCATTCAGGGGGTGTAAGTACTTTGCATAGCTAGGGCCATTGCAGGCACTAGCTTCTACAAACACATGTATTGGCCAAAAGAGCTTGCAGGATGCATTCTCTTCAGTGGTTATATAGAATTGTACCTGCTTGAGGCACAATGCTGTCAGAGCTCCTATTAGAGCAGTAAACCTCTGCACTGTCTCCAGTGTGAGTCTGTGGATACAAACTATAATCCAGGTCCTCTTTCCTTTAAAATGTGTATTTTTTCATATGTTGTTTGATAATAGGGGTTTAAAACAAAAATCAATAGTTATTTTCAACGGTAGTTAAATTTACTGTATAATTTGCAGTATTTTCCACCCCAAGAGAGGGATTTCTGCAGTTACTGTGGCAAGCCAAATAAAGTGGTTAAGTAAATGAGGATTTTATTTTAAATGACACTCAATATAGACCAGGATCTGGATGGGATTAGTCTTCCTGCAGAGCCTTCAACAAGGAAGAGGATTTATCAATAGCTCCCCAAAAACTCAATCATATTCTGGACACACTGGTGATTCCCACAAAAATCTTTTCTAGTGCCAGTATGCAAAGTCTCCAGAAATGTTCCCCTGAAGATATTCCATTTCTGTTGTGAGCTCAGTATCAACCTGCAGTGCTCAAGGACTGATCATTTCTCAAGGGCCGTGAAGCACATCAAAAGATTATTAATTTGTTATATCAAATAAATATCAAAACAGTTCCTAACCCAAAGAATGTATAGTCTACAAGATACACCTGGGAGATCCAATGGAGTCAGTGTTGTGCACTTAAAATACACGTGTATGATTATATATATTTTCATTTTAAAAAATTAAAACATCTAGAATCTCAGACATCTGAGATCAAAGGGGAGGGATAGCTCAGTGGTTTGAGCACTGACCTGCTAAACCCAGGGTTGTGAGTTCAATCCTTGAGGGGGCCATTTAGGGTTCTGGGGCAAAAATCTGTCAGGGGACAGTACTTGGTCCTGCTAGTGTAGGCAGGGGACTGAACTCAATGACCTTTCAAGGTCCTTCCAGTTCTATGAGATAGGCATATCTCCATATATTAAGTGGCATTTTTTGTGGATTGGTGGGAGGAATAAGATAGATACAGATTAGGCCATGGTCAGTTTTCTCATGGATACTGGGGTGGGAAGGGCGGGCGGGGTGGTGGTGGGGGGAGATTGGTGAAGACTGATGTCCATGGCAGAAAGGGGGCATGTCATAATCAGTCATCACCAATGTTCTTGCAGCTTTTTTCAGAAGGTCACGCTGATTTCTTCCTAGATTTCTAGGTTTTGGGGATGGAAACCAGTCTAGTTCCTTCACATTTGCATGCCACAGTGAGAGAAGATGACAAATTGGTGTTTTGGTTGATGGTACAGAAGGAAACAACTATTGGATGAGCTGCAAGCAGAAACACTGATATGTGTGCGCTTTCTTGTGAGTGAGAGAGAGAATGGTCAGCTACATAAACAGAGACGGATTAAGAGTTATTGAGGCCCAGGGCACAAAGAACATTTAGGCTCCCCACACCTTGGAGGCCCAGGGGCGCCGGAATCGGAGGGATTCAGGGAGGTCATGCCCACTCACTTTTTAACATGGGCATAGTAGCCTCAGGCAGGTGCTGAGTGGTGGTGGCAGAGGCTGCACTTTGTGGTGGGGGAGCTGATAAGACTCGCCTAGGGCAGGTGGAGGGTCTGGAGCTTCCCACAGTGTCCTTGGCTCCTTGGGAGGCTCTTACCATGGCCCCAGCTCCAGCTTCCAGCTTGGCAGGGGATGGGGCCTTGGGGGAAGAGGTGGAACAGGGGGTGGATTCCCAGGGGGAAGAATAAGAGCAGGGGTAGGGCCACAGTTCTAGCGCCAGTGGCCCCCCACTTCTACATTGGTTCCGGTGCTACTGTGGGGGCCCCCAAATTGGCCAGGGCCCCTGGGCACAGGCCCCATGGATTAATCTTCCACTGTTCAGAAACGTTCCCCCACCATGCTCCCTGACTGATTGCCATGAAAAATCAGATAGCAGGTTCTCTAGTCAAGGAGAAGCCAATAGTGACATTTCAAAGTAAGGCAACCCATAATTAACTTATATGCAGTTTTGTAATGCTGAATATTTGGAGTATGACTGTCTGAAAGTAGTCATATTTCAGGTCTCTTTGCCACTGTTACATCAAGTGAAAGGACAAGAGAGCATGTAACCTAGAGCAGTGCATGAGAATTACAACATCACTGTGCTGGTGTATGTAGTCCAGACAGCAAACAAACGAACCTTCCAGTAAAAACAATATGTTGCATAAATGGAAAAAGACATTAATTTTGGAAATAAATTTCACTGTTAAGTTTCCAAGGGGATGTTAGTAACAAATGTAATTATGAAAAAGAATGAGGATTTAAACAGTCATAGTGTTCACTTAATGTATTTTGTACATGCAGAGAATCTGTACATTTTACTATGGCAAATCATATTGAGAAATCCAGACTCCCTGAGCCAAAGGATTAAGAGAAAACCTCATATGGTTAGAACAGTAAGGAAGAGGACAGGTCTCTATTTTCACTTGACCTTTTTGTCTTTTTCCTATCCTCAGCTGTTTCCTAAAGTGTTCAATGTTATTTCACTAGATATATTGTCTCTAATCTCTATATATTGTCTATATATAGTCTCTAGAATTTTTTTACTTTTGTAAAAAAATCATCTACAATGTTAATTTGAAAGTAAATAGGAACACAAAACTTGACAGTGTAGACACTAAATTGAGATAATAGTAATTTTCTTCTTGGTTTATCTGGTTCCTTTTCATAGTTACTATTTAACCATTGTGCTATACTACAGTGAACTAACCCACTCCAAAACAAAATCAAAATACGTCTCCATTATGTTGTACCTGAGGTAAAAATTCTTGTGCTAGAGCTAAAGCTCTTCTGTAGGCAGCATCCCCTGATTCATTCTGTTCCACCACATGACTGATCAATCCTATTGATTTTGCTTCTTCGCCATCTACAATACGTGCAGAGAAGATGAGTTCTTTTGCTAGAGATACACCAATTGTACGAGGTAATCTCTGTGTTCCGCCTGTAGTTTGTAAAAACAGAAAATGCAAGCATAAGTTTTATGGAAGTTTAGACTAAACACTAGATGCTATGCTTTAAATTGCCTGATTTAAACATTGCCATGTTTAAATACATAACAGTTTCTTTTGTGTACACACATACAATTTGTACTATACTGTGATATATGTGAACATAGTAAGATTTTGCTAAGTGCCTGAATCACTTTTGAAAATGGGGCTTAGGCTCCTAAATTGCTTAGGCACTTTTTAAACTTTAACCACATAAAATAAACTTTTCAGCTTCTTAGAAAGAGGTTTCTTATTTACTGATAACAGTTAATATAAATACAGTTTCCATTAATCAGAAGCCCATTTATTCATAATAAACCATAACTTAAAAGGACAGCTACTTACTAGTAACTGGTTTTCTACAAGCATTTTTCCTATTTAATCTGTGTATTTATATGGCATCCATAATCACAATACGACCACTTTTGCAGATCTATACTCTAGGTAACATGCCACAAGACTCCATACTGCATCCACTGTGGCCAGACATCTATTCTACCCACAGACTCAAGCACAGTAGGTAACATCTATTAAAAAGACTATGTCTAATGTTGACACCTGGTCGGGTTTTGTACTGCCTTGCTGGTGAAGAGATTAATATACCTTTTTTATTTTTCTCACTTGGCACACATTAGCATGCTCTACAATTGACAACCCTGGTAGCCTGGACTGCAGCACCATGTTAGGATAAGGTAAGAAAAATGATAAAACAACATATAAATACACATATTGCGTTATTGGTTTGGTTTTTAAACGAGTCTCTAAAACATTTTAGTAATAATTAGCTACAGTCGGCACTAGGACCCTTGTTGTTGGTGGTGATGGAGTGGCCAGTGGCCAGTTTTTGTTGGTAAGGCTGTAGCCAGTGGTCAGTTTGTCTGAGTCTTGGAGATGGCAACCTTATCGATGGCCCACACTTTTCCACTTCCATCCTGCTGTTTGAAATCTAGCACAGGACTACAAAGAAACAAGAACATAGTGTGATAAGCATGGATCTGTAGAAATAATATTTTCTGAACAATTAAGCACCCTTTAGCCACCCTCTGGAAATTGTTTCTGCTTGTTATTCACTCAAAAGTGGGAATTCACAGAAGTAATTCCTGAAGTAGAAAGTAACGCTAACTACCACTAATTAAAGCTCTCTGAGAATAACAAATTTCCCAAAACAATCATGCAAATATGAATGAGAGAGTAACACTGAGTAAAGCTCTGAACAGAGCTCCACATGGAAGCCTTTCAACATCTTAGAAATAGATATGTCTTGAAGGCTAACTGTAGAAGTTACCTTTGCTCTAGTAGAATGGGCTCTAAAACTATTTGGGATTGGGACTCTTGCTTTGACATGGCAGGTCTGAATCAAGTATCTGAGCCATTTAGGCAAATTTTAAATAGAGATTCTTCCCATCCAGGATTATTTCCATGAGAGCACAGGGCAAGAGAGAAAAAGTATGTGTGATAGGGTACTTATGGGGGAAATCCAGGGAGGCAAGTCTGCACTAACTGAATTAACAGGTGTTCAACCAATATAAAATGGATATCATTTCAATTTTAAAAATGGCAGACTAAATCAGTATTTAATTAAAGCCAATCTGTTTCTTTTACTGCTGTTTTCGAAAGTATTTAAATGTGTCTCTGGGACAAAATAAGCTAATTGGAAATAAATCAAAAGCTTTTATGATTAAACTTTCATTTATTTTTATGATGTGCAACCAGCTTTAGCACTACTGTGTTCATTTTCATCAAAACATACCTGGTTCTCAGTGTATTACCCAATACTAAGATGTGATTGGCAGATTAAAAAATAGTGGCTTGTAACAAAAATTGAGATATGGGCTTTAGCAAAGGGTGGCTATATCTGCAATAAACATCATTTTACATTAATGGAAGTTAAAATAAAATGTCTACAATAGCAGCAAAAGTGGTGGACATCCCCTTTTCGAAAAAATGGACTTGCTAACAAAAGAGAATTTTAATCAAATGATCCCAGTGGTAACCCTAGTCTAGATAAAGCTTCAGCAGCTTTCTGAGCTTTTACCACCACATCAGTTAAACCTGATCAGAGCAGCCATTCTATGTTTGTAATTCCAATTTAAGTCGGGGGGAGGTTTTATACAAAAAGAATATAGTATCAGTGCTCACAGCAGGTTTAACTGACACCGTGGTAAAAATGCTAGCAGCTGCTGGAGTACACTAGATCTCCTACTAGTGTTATCAAAGGTGCAGCTGAACCAGTGGTAGAATTTTTTTGCTAAAATTATTTTATATCAGCAGGAGTAAAGAATCAAAATAAAGCCCCTCTCCTGAGGGAAGGTTTATTAACAAAAGTTACTTCCACAATCCTTTGAGGAGGTTACCAGAATTCTTTGAGGGAGTCAACAAGCATGTGGACAAGGGTGATTCAGTGCATATAGTGTACTTAGATTTTCAGAAAGCCTTTGACAAGTCCATCACCAAAGGCTCTGAAGCAAAGTAAGCAGTCATGGGATAAGAGGGAAGGTCCTTGTCTGGATCAGTAGCTGCTTAAAAGATAGGAAACAAAGGGTAGGAATAAATGGTCAGTTTTCAAGAATGGAGAGAGGTAAATAGTGGTGTCCCCCAGAGGTCTGTACTGGGACACCACTATTCATAAATGATCTGGAAAAAGGGGTAAACGGTGAGGTGGCAAAATTGGCAGATAATACAAAACTACTCAAGATAGTTAAGTCCAAAGCAGACTCTGAAGAGTTACAAAGGGATCTCACAAAACTGGGTGACTGGGTAACAAAATGGCATGAAATTCAATGTTGATAAATTGAAAGTAATACACATTGGAAAACATAATCCCAACTGAACATATAAAATGATGGGGTCTAAATTGGCTGTTACCACTCAAGAAAGAGATCTTGGAGTCATTGTGGATAGTTCTCTGAAAACACCCACTCAATGTGCAGCGGCAGTCAAAAAAGTGAACAGAATGTTGGGAATCATTAGGAAAGGGATAGATCATAAAACAGAAAATATCATATTGCCTCTATATAAATCCATGGTACGCTCACATCTTGATATTGCATGCTAATGTGGTCACCCCATCTCAAACAAGATATACTGGAATTGGGAAAGGTGCAGAAAAGGGCAACAAAAATTATTTGGGTTATGGAATAGTTTCCATATGAAGAGAGATTAAGACTGGGAGTTTCATCTAGGAAAAGAGATGACTGAGGGAGGATATGACAAAGGTCTATAAAATTATAACTGGTGTGGAAAATGAAATAAGGAGGTGTTATTCACTCCTTCAGATTACACAAGAATCATGGATCACTCAATGAAATAAATAAGCAGCAGGTTTAAAACAAACATAAGGAAGTATTTCTGCACACAATGCACAGTCAACCTGTGGAACTCTTTGCCAGAGCATATTGTGAAGGACAAGACTATAACAAGGTTCAAAAAAGAACTAGATAAGTTCATGGAGGATAGGTCCACCAATGGCTATTTGTCAGGATGGGCAGGGATGCAAAACCCGGCTCTGAAGTGTCCCTAGTCTCTGTTTGACAGAAACTGGGAATGAGCAACAGGGGATGGATCACTTGATGAATACCTGTTCTGTTCATTCCCTCTGAAGCACCTGACATTGGTCACTATCAGAAGACAGGATACTGGGCTAGATGGACCATTGATCTGACCCAGTATGGGTCTTATCTTACTTTCTTATATATGTATGTTCCAAAATAATACAAACCCCACAGACTAAGCCATCTCATCAGACTTGGCTACTTCTTCGGTGGGAGTTACAGACATTGACTACACGTAGGATCAAGCTCAAGATGAGTTAGCATGTCTCTCTCCAAACCTCATCGCTGTGCCAAAAAATGGGAAGACGCTCTTTCAAAAGGATTGCTTAATACACTGCTGTTCTACCATCATCTTGTAAGTTAACTAACATTTTTGCATTCCTACTGTATATGTCTTTTCATTTTTCACCCAAAGAAACTGTCACACTTTAATCAATGTCTATCCTTGTGCACAATCTAAGTGTGCATCAGTACAGAGCTGATGTCTGTTAGAGAAGAATAGATTCCTCAGAAGTCAACCTTTTTACCAAAGCCTGTACCAGAAATACAATCTTGAAATACATCAGATTCAGCTTTTGATAAAAAAACTAACTCTTTGTCCAAATCTGACGGTCAGAATTCTTATATCTACTGACTGAACCTCTTCTGTTACTTCCTTGTTCACTCATGCTTAATATATTTTCCTACTCATCTATCTTTTCTCTCTTTAGAGTTTTATCTTCTCAGTTACTGTCTCTACCAGGAAATGTTGAAAACAAAATTTAATTGAGCAACAATATTTCATAACTTTGACCAAACAATGGGTATGTTTAAGCATGAAACAATGCTTATGGATGAAAAATGTTCTCTTGCCAGTATCTTACACAATAAGGATTAAAGAGCAATAAAACAGTCCACAATGCAAGGCCGTTAAGCAAACGAGCCTGTTCCCTAGTTAACATTTACAGAACATTAGCCAATAGTTCAGTGCATCATTCACATATTCAGCAGTAAGCAAGGCATATGTTCAAAAAAGTGTCAAATTCGATCAAAGATGTACATAAGTTACATAAATCTGCAGGGGAAACAGCAAGAGTATACTGTAGAAAGATGTTCTTTTTTGATAATACATACAAAACATATAGTTCCTGCCAACCGCAATCAGAACTAAAGGAAGTAACACCCAATTTTCAAAGGCACTACTTAAACTACTCATTTCATCTAAAAGTAGAACACTACTTGATGGAAGAGGTATTGTTGCATTTTTTCAATTTTAGTGTCACATTATTTCATGGACTAGTATTTATTGACTGTGCTGATACAAAATAACTGATCTGCAGCTGCACTATAAATGCATTCTTACCAGAGGTACTGCCATTTAATGCAATTGTAAACATCAGATTTAGATGACACTCCAGTTGATGTGAAAACCAACACTGGAAAAGACAACTAACTACTGGTATGAAAATTATTCAACAATGTCATTATTTAACAACATCTTGTTTTTCTAGACAGAGATATTTAGTGTCAGTAATTTATCAATTAAAAATATAAAAATATAGTACCCAACTGGTTTGGATTAAAGGAATTACATGAACAGTTCCCAAAAGCATATCCAGAATGATGAAGTAACTAGCTTACTGGAAACAGATTAATCATTCTGGCAAAAGATATCTAAAACCAGTAGTTTCTCAAAGTTCAAGGCTTCATCACAACATATTGAGAAAAATCCTGTGGTGACAAAAAATCCAATGTTTAATTCAATCACACTGTCATTCATTAAGCCACGTAAAAATAATGTTATCCTATCTACACCAACTTTTTTGGTTTACATTAGGTTGGCTTAATTGTGATGCATTTAAATTTTTCTTTTAAAAAGCCCACTACATATTTATAATCTTTTATTAATAACTAATGGTGAGCCAAAGTTCATCAGCCACAGACTTCCCAGTTATTCAAGTCAGCCAAGAAATGTCTGGAATCTCTACGTCATGGCTCCCATACAAAAGGAAAGGGGAGTAACAGACTTTCTCCAACTCATTAAGACTGTTATAACTTTGTGAAATACATCTACTGTAAATTATTTTCCATCTTCCCTCAACACACAAATATCTGAACTCATAAGTAAGCTACACAGATACAAGTAATCACAGATAAGATAGAAATATAATACCATTTTTAACCATGAAAATGGACCGGACTGCTGAAGCCAAAAAAAAAAAAAAAAAAAAGGCCGCCGGACTGCCGAAGCAAAAAAAAACCCAAAAACGGCAGGGCGGCCCCCCCAAGCATGCTGCCCCTTACAAGTTGCCACCCCAGTCACGTGCTTTCTCATCTGGTGCCTGGAGCCAGCCCTGTCTCCAAATTTAAACATTAAAACTCATAAATGTATCAATAGAATATTTAGGTTCAAATGTCCAATTACACAACTACCAGTTTATGCCTTGATCCTGCAAAGATTTATGCACATTACTTAAGCTTCTGTTTAAGTCTTTGCAGGATCAGAGCTCTCCCACAAAAGAAAAACTAAAGATCCAACTCAAGTTATATAGCCTAGATCCCAGAAACAGGCCCCACTGGGATTCAAAACTCCTCCTGCTCAAAGGTCGCTGAAACCTGTAGACACCTAAACTCACTCAATGCCTAAATTTCTGTCGTAGCAGTTCCCTAGGCACCTATGTTTCTACCTCTGGGAATGTGCATTGCTGTCCCGCTGTTGGAATCCGGACACCTAAGCTGCAGTATACTTTTTATGCAGGTTGCCCACCACTGCTCTATGGGTATGTCTACACTGCAATTAGACACCTGTGGTTGGCATGTGCCAGCTGACTCGGCCTTGTGGGGCTGTTTAATTGCAGCATACGTGTTTGAGCTACGGCTAGAACCCAAGCTCCGAGACCCTTTGCCCCTTCCCCACAGGGTCCCAAAGACTGGGCTCCAGCCTGAGCGGGAACGCCTACACTGCAATAAAAGAGGCCCTCAGCCTGAGCCTCATGAGTACAAGTCAGGTAGCACAGACCAGCTGCAAATTTTTAATTGCTGTGTAGACATATCCTGTAACATTTTGTAGCAGTCTTTCATTGCAAACTACTCTTGCTAAAAGACCAGGCAGTTTAATTTGCAAATCAGACCTTGACTTTCACACACAGTTTCAATCACATATATGTAACTACTACATAGACTTGGTTGATTTAAACATCATAGAACACTTAAAATCTTCCCCCTTGCTTTTGGTTGGTTTTGTTGTTGTTGTTGTTGTTTTTTGGGGGGGGCGGGGAGCCAGCAGATTGAATCAGTAGGCTCACTGTGCGGCCCACGGGGGAGTGAGTAGGTGGGCTCACTGTGCAGCCGCGGGGGGTGGGGTGAGTAGGCAAGCGGCGGGGTGGGGCAAGCCAATGGCCGGCTGGCTGGTGAAGAGACCAGTGGCAGGCTGGGGAGTGAGGGTGAGCCAGTGGCAGGGGCAGTGGCAGAAGGTAGACCAGCAGCAGGCAGGCTGGGGAGGTGGGGGGAGCTGAGGAGGTGAGCGGTGTGTGTGTGGGGGGGGCGATGATGAGCCGAGCAGCCGGGCAGTGGCGGCGAGGCTTTATACTGGGGGGGGGGGGGGGAGGAGGCGAGCGGCGAGTCGGTGGCTGGAGGGGGGCAAATCTCCCAGATTCAAAATCTGCAACTGTGTCTGTTGGTCCTTTTTGCTGCTTGTCTCTGGGCTGAGGGTTGTCCCAATGCTGCAAAGAGGGTGTTCCCAAAGGAAGGTGCTTGCTTCTAACCCCCGAGGCCATCAGTATGTCTGCTCTTCTCTAGTCAGCCCATTTGACAAGTTTGATTGTCCTTGGTCTGGTTCCCATCCCCTCTCCAAGGGTTGCAGCTGTCTGGAGGTGCCTGCCTTCCACGCCTTCCTCATTCACACCTCATTCATTCAACAGGACAATTGAATACAAAGTGGGGGAAAGATCTTATTCTAGTTCTAGCAAAAAGACATTTTTCTTTTACCTTAATTATACTACCTTAGGGACCCGCTATAACATATTACCAAGGTTCAATACAAAGTCATATAAAAGTTATACAAAAATGCATAATGCAGAGATTTATCTACAACTGCATTGACTGACTGTTGTGTGCAGTAATATAGTGACCCCTGGATGGGTGAAGAGGGGTGTGATAGTGGGGCCGTGCGGGGAGGGGGCAGGTCCTATTTTACTGCTGTGATCTGGTCACCCAATGCCTGCTGTTTCTTCCCCCCTCTACAGGCTTCCACACCCCAGCGCTGGGGAAGGAGGGGTTGTTTCCGCAGGGCAGGTGACGCTGGCGGGGGGAGAGAGGTGTGTTTCCGCGGGGCCAGGGGGTTTCGGCCCTTAGCTGTTTTCTTTGGAGTAATATGGCCCTCACCGCTTTACAAGTTGTGCAGGCCTGCAGTAGAGGGTAATATCTGGCCTAAGAATGTGAGAAAGCTTACAAAATGACACAAAAGCTTATGTGACTTATTAACATGAGAAACTCAGATGTAAAGATGTAAAAACACTTTTTGGAATTCATTGGAAGTTAAATATTTATAGGCTTCATATCAGACAGATTAAATGTTTTGAGTAATTTGTAAAAAAAAGATGAGACGTTTCTGATAAAAGCAATCATTTTTTTAAGGGGGTGTAAGACTAAGAATGGATTCCCTATATGCAGACATCTGCCCACGTGAAATGCATGAAAACAGAAAATGAATCTGAAAGCTTGTACTTAGAGATAGCAGATTTGAAGGAGTAAAAAATTTTGGGGGGATAAATGAGTCTTTGGGGGATAGCTGGGAAACTATCAGATCTGTTTGCTTGACATTATTAAATATTTGATTCATCAGCTACAGTAGCCACCATTCATATAGTTTTAAATACTTTGACTTCAGGTAGTGACCTAGTGATACAATAATAATTAGCTCATCATGACAATGTAGAAATTGACAATGCAAGACCACTTTACAAAGAAATTGAGCGAGGCTGAAAATTATATTTAAACATATGTAAATACAATAAACGAGAGTGCCCATGCATATTTCACAAGGTACCTGCCTTACAATACATATAGCTCTTGGTGGAAATATTGTTTATATTGTTCTGAAGTACTGCAGTGATAGAAAGTGAACTTAAAAAAAGTCTCACCACCACCACCACCCACCCACCCATCACACAATAAAGCACAATCCCCAACTGGGTGCAGATATAAGTGAATGGCCCAAGAGAAAGTGCTTTCTAGCCTTATTAGGGCTGTGCCCACATATTTGTGAACAGAACCAGCTCTTGGCAGCAACAGTAAGCAGGCTTAATGGAGGACCAGTCTACTGTTATTTTGTATGATCATATCTAGATTTCCAATCACAGGGACTTTAGCCCTAATATTATTTAAGTATTAGAATTTTTACCCGAATTTTAAATAACTGATTTCATACCTTCTATTACCTCAGTCTCGGACTGGTGGTGCCAGTGACAAAAACAAGAGAAAACAGAAATGCAAAAGTATTGCACAATAATTTAAAATAGAACAAGCAAAATGCAGAAAAATGTAGTTAGATTATCACAGATGGAAAGGTATTTCATTTTGATTTACCTGAGAGTATGAACCCACAACCCAAAACTGGGGCATTGTTTTAAAATCAGATAATCTGAAGTCTTAGCTGTCTGTGAACAAGTAGTCAGAATTTTTTTCCTCCCTCAGCCTGACCTCCTCTTCAGAGAAATCTACCACTTTCCCTCCCACCCGCCATACAAAGAAATTAATCATTTTGCTGAACCCCACAAAAATACAGAAAAGTTAATCATTTTCTTCTACCCCAAGTTTCATCAAATCCATCTGCTTACAACCCTCCCCACTGAGAAGGCCATCTGCTTCCAATCCTTCAAAATTAATCTATTAGCGCCCACCCCTGAAATTCTCTGACTCATGTAGGGCTACAGGAGGATTTGCTGACCCTTGTGACTATTGATAGCAGAAGTCCAGGGGAACAGTAAAGCAGCAGGCTGCAGCTAGCACTAAAGCTGCGTGCTTCAGCAGCCAAGCACCTTGAGCAGCAGCAAATCTGTGGAGAAGGAGAAGTTCTGTAGCTAAGACAATCAGCACAAATGAATGAGGAGGGAACAGACTAGATCAGTATCCCAAAGAAGGGACCACCAGGCAGGTCAGTCAAAGCCTGTGTCCAACTACAGAGTAATTCTACTCATGCTGCTAAAGACAAATTTATTAAGGAGAGACTAGCTGCATCACTCACAATAGTTCAGGCTGAAACAAGACTTGTGTTGCAAGGGTATTTCTGACCACCACCACCCCTCCAGTCTCTGTCACTTAGTCAAAAATTAGCTGAATACCTTCAAAACTGGTAAAAGTTTTGGTCTATGTCACCTTCTATCCAATTTATAACACCTACAAAAACAAAGTTGTCCACTTACAGGAAATCAAAAAGAAAGAGCTGAAACAAGCCATTGTTTCTAGGCAGTTGCTGTCCAAATGTTGGGGTGCAAAGGGGAAAGTGACATCACCAAGAAGGGACCTCTGTTACTAATCCTACCTGCTACTGTGACATAATAATGGAGAGTTAAAGTCAGTGACTAGTTCATAAAATAGAATCCAAGAGGTATGTAGATAACGAAAATTTCTCCTCCTGAACCCTCCGAAAGGGAGAAGTGTCAGGATCTGCTTGGTGAGACTGGGAGCAGGGTTGCCATGCAGATGCCCTTGTCAATTCTTCTCCAGAACAGGGGGTGGACACATTTAGACACTTAGAACATTAATGTTCCATTAACATATATTGTATTTTTTCTTTAAAGCCTAGATCCACGATACAGGAGAGGGTTATCTGAAAGTACACAAGCCAGGCATCAAAAGTGGTGAATTTATAGAAGCGACAAAGAGTCCACTTCTTCAGATGTATTCACCCACGAAAGCTTATGCTCCAATACGTCTGTTAGTCTATAAGGTGCCACAGGACTCTTTGTCGCTTCTACAGATCCAGACTAACATGGCTACCCCTTTGATACTTGGTGAATTTATGTCAGTTTAGCACAAATAGCTAGCATGGTAATTGGGGGCAAATTAATATTAAATAAATAAATAAATATTTTAAAAATCTGATAGTAGATGCTATTGGGGATAGTTTATATAAAACAAACAGGCACCCACACAGCACATGCCTATCACAACACTGATCAATTTGCTTGTATGTTATAACCTTTTCACCCATTATAACCTGGCTCTAGCACCTCATCCCCCACTCCAGATGAACACCAATCTGTTGGGAGTTGACTTCCTAAGCTTCTAATCCCCCTGGGTATGGGTAGTGACTCATCAATGTTCCTAGCTCTAGGTCTCTGAAGCACTCCCCAGAGTACAGACCCTGTGTCTGACATCTTACTTGGACAGTGGGACACTGCAGTCTGGCCCCCTTAGACTCTGAGCTCCCTGTTGCTGTTCACCTGATTGTGGAAGCTTTGGTTTCTAGTTAAATTCTTCAGGGACAACATGGCAGGTCCTCATAGAATACAGATTTAGGAAAGGAATTTCTTAATCACAATTACTTTATTTTTGAAAGCACACTAAAGAGTTATAGATATTTGAAAAATAACAGTTATGAATGCAGCCCCCTTGAGTCTGATCACACCCCTCTCATGAATTCTGGATTTAGTCACCATATTTATGCCAGGAAGCTTGTCCTGCCTTCTTGGACTGGTCTACTCACATGTGGTATTGGTCAGCGCCAGTTCAGAGAAGCAGTCACCTTTTAAAAATGTGTCTTTCCTCTTCTTTGTTATGTGCTCCAGGCTGAGGAACTACAGCACATTTGCTCAGCCAGTCTTCTATATAGAGTGTTCTTGTGGATTACTATTATTAATTAGGATTACTTTAGTGCTTGCTAGTCATGGATCAGGACCCCATTATGCTAGGCACTATACAAACACAAACAAAAAGATGGGGGATGGTAGTAGAGAGAACCAGAGCTGATGTCTCTCTCATTGTCAGTCCTCGCTAAAGTGTTCTACACTAGCATGAACACAATGTCCAGAACAGATTGACCCAGACAAGATTAGACTGGTTTTCTACACCACATGGGTATTTAATCCAACATGAAGGTTACAATGCAAAGTGGAAGTTTGCAATGAAGGTTACAATCACAAAATGGCATTCACAAAACAAAATGCAATTCACAATTGGACACAGACATCCCCTCAATCTGTCATATCATTATTAAGTTGTCTGTCTTTTTCGATGTAAACTCATCAGGGTAGGGATCATGCCTTTCTCTTTGTTTGGCAAGCACCTTAGATACAAATGGGTTTACTGCAATATAAATATTAATAATAAAGATATGTATTTTGTGGGTCACTTCATTCCCAGCTGACTTCAATGAAGATAGACTGGGTATGAATTTTGCCCAATATATTGATACCCTATAGGCTGGATCCTTAGGTACATCAGGGTTCCACTTGGTACTACTGAGATGGAAAGGGTGGCAGAGATTTAAGAGACCTTTTATTTTCCCTGATCCTGGGAGCAGCCAGGAGCTAATTAAGACCACCTGCAAGTTGCTACAGCCGCAAGTCTGCTTCAAATTTATGACAGAATAGCTCCCAGCAGTCAACATGAACAACCGGAGTGCAGTATGTTCCTGCCATGCCTCCTCCCAGGTCCTACGTAGATAGGGGCAATTTTAAGTCCCTTATCTGCTGCTGGAGGAGCACAAAAGGCATTACCTGGATCAAGGATTTGGCCTTTTTATATAAAAGATACACATAATTCTGTACATTTGCAAACACTATACTAATGTTTCAGTATACATCAACATTTTAGTATCACACCACTTTTTCTCTAAATCTCACCTGAAGTCCTTCTCTTTAGCTGATGCTTAACTTTTGCTGTAAAATATTTTGTGATTCTATGAATAAAGACTATTGAACAAAAATAAATTGTATTGCACTGAGCATATCGTACATGACAGTTTACAAGCAGTTTTTGAGGTTGCAATGGACCTTTCCTAGCAGCTCTTATTATTAATGTAGCAAGGACTGAAACTTTCAAACTAACATCAGCTGCACTTCAAGGCCACTTGATGGACAATTTTTGGTTATCAACATGCTGTAATTCTTTAGAACTTGAAGTTAATATTGATAAGGACATGCAAACTAGGACTAAGGAATACTGACCAACTGCTCAACCTGAATTAATGTTTTAACTTAAAAAAAAAAATAAAAGACCAAAAGAGTAATTTTAATTGGAAAAAGTGTACTTCATACACATAAGCAGAAAATACTGCCTTTTTGAGCAGCTTTAGCACTAAAATACCTAAATATCTTTAGTACTACATTTTATATAATACATTGGATACTTATGACCTAATCTAGTACTCGTTCCTAAATTTATATTGTGAATAGTGAAATATGTGTCATCATCAGGCTATCTACCTTAGATGCTCTTATGGCTGCATAAGGTTGGATCAAGGGATGAATGGTTCTTCATTTTTCATTATGTATTACCCTGTAGGGATACCCAGAAATCTAATCAGATTAAATAATAATATTATAGAAACCAACAGTGCATGTATTCTGATAAAAAAAGATTTTTCAAAAACACGAGACTATGGACCAGATTGGCTTCTAATTTTATACATCCAAATGTCAATTGCATGTGCAATTTTTAAACATTGATACATATAAAAGCTATGTTTAAAATATAATACAAAATAGTAAAATAAAATAGACGTTTTACTTTTGCTGGGATTTCAGCTTCTCTCAATACATAAATTACATGCTTTAAATTTCATATCAACACCATGTTCATTCAAACAATACTACAATATAAAAATCCTGGACAATGGGGCATAAAATAGGATGTTAAATGTTCGATGTAATATTGAATAACAAATCAACATTTTTATTGGTGATTATATTAATAGTAATTATCATTAGAGCTGTCAAGCGATTAAACAAATCAATCGTGATTAATTGCACTGTTAAACAATAATAGAATACCATTTCTTTAAATATTTTTTGATGTTTTCTACATTTTCAAATATACTGATTTTCAATTACAACACAGAATACAAAGTGTACAGTGCTCACTTTATATTTATTTTTGATTACAAGTATTTGCAGTGTAAAAAACAAAAGAAATAGTATTTTTCAATTCACCTAATACAAGTACTGCAGTGCAATTTCTTTATCATGAAAGTTGAACTTACAAATGTAGAATTACATTCAAAAATAAAAAAATGTAAAATTTTGGAGCCTGCACGTCCACTCAGTTCTACTTCTTGTTCAGCCAATCACTCAGACAAACAAGTTTGTTTACATTTGCAGGAGATAATTCTGCCCGCTTCTTGTTTACAATGTCACCTCAAAGTGAGAACAGGTGTTCTCATGGCACTATGGTAGCCGGAGCAGCAAGATATTTACATTCCAGATGCGCTAAAAATTCATATGTACCTTCATGCTTCAACCACCATTCTGGGGGACATGCGCCCATGCTGATGACATGTTCTGCTCGATAACAATCCAAAGCAGTGCAGTGCAGACCAATGCATGCTCATTTTCATCATCTGAGTCAGATGCAACAAGCATAAGCCACCAGCATTTTTTGGTGGTTCGGGTTCTGGTAGTTTCCGCATGGGAGTGTTGCTCTTTTAAGACTTCTGAAAGCATGCTCCACACCTCGTCCCTGACAGATTTTGGAAGGCACTTCAGATTTTTAAACCTTGGGTCGAGTGCTGGATCTCTCTTTAGAAATCTCACATTGGTACCTTCTTTGCGTTTTGTGAAATATGCAGTGAAAGTGTTCTTAAAATGAGTAACATGTGCTGGGTCATCATCTGAGATTGTGATAACATGAAATATATGGCAGAATGTGGGTAAAACACAGAGCTGGAGACATACAATTTTCCCCCGAGGAGTTCAGTCACAAATGTAATTAACACATTTTTTTCATCAGCATTGAAGCATGTCCTCTGGAATGGTGGCCAAAGCATGAAGGGGCATATGACTGTTTAGCATAGCTGGCACGTAAATACCTTGCAATGCCAACTACAAAAGTGCCATGCAAATGCCTGTTCTCACTTTCTGGCCAACTACAAAAGTGCCATGCAAATGCCTGTTCTCACTTTCTGGTGACATTGTAAATAAGAAGAGGGCAGCATTATACTCTGTAAATGTAAACAAATTTGTTTGTCTTAGCGATTCGCTGAACAAGAAGCAGGACTGAGTGGACTTGGAGGCTCTGAAGTTTTACATTGTTTTGTTTTTGAGTGCAGTTATGTAACAAAAAAAATCTACAATCTAGCATGGAGGATAGGTCCATCAATGGCTATTACCCAGGATGGACAGGGATGGTGTCCCCAGCCTCTATTTGCCAGAAGCTGGGAATGGGCTACAGGGGATGGATCACTTGATGATGACCTGTTCTGTTTATTACCTCTGGGGCACCTGGCATTGGCCACTGTCGGAAGACAGGATATTGGGCTAGATGGACTTTTTGGTCTCACCCAGTATGGCCATTCTTATGTTCTTATTTGTAAGTTGCACTTTCACAACAAAGAGATTGCAAACAGGGCTTGTATGAGGTGAATTGAAAACTACTATTTATTTTATTTATCATTTTTATAGTGCAAATATTTGTAATAAAAAATAATATACACTTTGATTTCAATTACAACATAGAATATAATATATATGAAAATGTAGAAAAACATCCAAAATATTTAATAAATTTCAATTAGTATTCTATTGTTTAAAAGTACGATTAAATTAATCTTTTTAATTGTGATTAATTTTTTTGAGTTAATCGCATGAGTTAACTGCGATTAATCAACGGTCCTAATTATCATTACTCAGTTCATAATAACAGTAATGGATGACTGGCCTAGATAGCTTGCAAGCTAAAAGATAGATACGCAGATGATGAGAAACTGGGATGTACTGGTTTCCCTCCTACAAAAAAATTATAAACTCACTTTTTGTGTGCCTCACAGAAGTGGGTTTTTAAGAAGCACGTGAATAAGAAGAATGTAGACTTGTTTTCTTTGATTCCTTCCTCAATGCTCTCTGTGGGCATGTGGAATGCTGACACAGCAAAGGAAAGACTACTTCAGCTACTTTGTAACCATTTTAAAAATAGAAAAAGTACTTAAAACTTGAAAAAATTAGCAAAAGCAAAACAATCTATGCAATTCAATCTTATCGATTGAGCATTTTCTTTCACCTGCTACTTACTTTCTCTACTACTGAAGTCATACTCTGAAGCTGCGAAGGCATTTTTTAGCTAACACAACTTCTACCTGCTATTGGAGTAGAAAACTGAGGATTCAGCCTGCCCCAGCCAGTACATAGTGCTGCTTCAACTGCAGCATTCAGGCCAGGCAGCAGCAGACAGAGGCTCCAGCATAAACTACATTCACACAAATAAAGCAAGAACGTAATGTTCTGTGCACTTCCAACTACCACACCCTGTTTGAAATAGTCTACTTCAGGGGTTGGCAACCTCCGGCATGCATTCCAAAGGTGGCACACAAGCTGATTTTTAATGGCCCGCCGAGGTCCTGGTCGCTGGCCCCGCTCAGCCCGCTGCCGGCCTGGGTGAATGGAACCCCAGGCTGGCAGCGGGCTGGCAGCTGAGACCCTGGCTGGAAAGGGTCCGGCAGCCGCAGCCGGAACCAGAACCCAGAGCCAGCCAATGCTCGGGCGCGCCGCTGTGGGTGGAGGCGTGGCGTGCTCCCCGCTGGGGCCCTGCTGGCTGCAGGAACTCTCCTGCAGGCTGGCGCTGGTGTCCCCGTGCACCGTGCTAAGCAGCAGGCAGTCAGGCAAGTGAAAAGGGCCGGCGGGAGGCACACCGTAGATGGAGGTGTCTGCGTCCCAGCTTGTGCTGCTGCCCCTCTCTCGCCACTGTGGCTGGACGCCAGGGCACTGCAGGCACTGCTGCGGCCCCTGGGAGGAAGGGGAAGGGAGCGGCCGGCCAGGAGGGTTGCAATACGACAGTACCTGGAAGAAATTTAAGTTACTTTCACCCCTGCCAGAACCCCAGACCAGCAGTGGACTGAGCAGGGCTGGCGGCGAGCTGAGCGGCTCATCCCGCTGCCAGTCTGGGTTTCTGGCCACCGGCCCCGCTCAAGCCCACTGCTGGTTTGGGATACCGGCAGCCAGCCTGGGGCTCTGCTCCTGGCCTTGGCCCAGCACTCTTCAAGCCACCCTCTGCTGTGGCCCACACTAGAAAACTCAGCAAGGAAAAGCAAGGGAAAGGATCACACTAAACTGATAAGATCTGCATTTTAATTTTATTTTAAATGAAGCTTCTTAAATATTTTTAAAACCATATTTACTTTAAATACAACAATAGTTTATTTATATAATATAGACTTAGAGAGAGAGAGAGAGACCTTCTAAAAACGTTAAAATGTATTACTGGCACACGAAACCTTAATTACAGTGAACTTGGCACACCACTTCTGAAAGGTTGCCGACTCCCGCTCTACTTGTTCCCTGATGCCTTTAAAACACAGTCCTCTCCTATCAATCAACAGCAAAAATCAACCCCCTACAATGGATATGTATTAAATATCACTGCCCAATATATTTGCTTTTTTTTCTTACATCCCATTATTATTTTTCACCTACATACTGTCTACATAAATCCCAATTCTGCAGACTTATGCATGTGATGAACTTTAAGCAAGTGAATAGTTTCACTGACTTCCCTGGGAATGCTCAGTTGTGTCAATCTTTGTAGGGCCCAACTAATAAACTCTTTTGGGCAGAGATAGATGTTTTTTATATTTCTCTGTAAAGGCCACTGCTCATGTTTGATACTAAGGGCTGGTCCACACTGGGGTGGGGGATCGATCTAGGAAACGCAACTTCAGCTACGAGAATAGTGTAGCTGAAGTCGACATTTCCTAGATCGAACTAAGTATACTTACTGTGGGTCCACGTGGCGCAGGCAGGCTCCCCCGTCGACAGCGCTTCCTCCTCTCGGCGAGCAGGAGTTCCGCAGTCGACGGGGGAGCGCTTCCGGGATCGATTTATCGCGACCAGATGAGACGCGATAAATCGATCCCAGAAGATCGATCTCTACCCGCCGAATCGGGTGAGTAGTATGGACCTACCCTAAGTAAATAATTTCTATTATATTGATTGTTATGCAATAGAGCCTAGGTGTCCTGTCACTCGTGTGTGTTAGCCAGAAACTCATCCTACTTTCCACTATACAAACAGTGAAGTCAAATAGTGAATAATATAAATGTATGTATTTTATGGAGTTGCAGCAATATTCAGAATTTCATTTGCCACATTCTTCAATCTATTTGGGTTTCAAAAGTTTGCAACTGTGAAATGCTATACTAACAATTCTTACTGTGTAAGTAAAAAATAAAATAAATAACAAGCACAGCCATATTGTGACAGCAATCCTATCTGCTATTAGTATGGTACACAACATGTATTCATTCATGGGGCTGGCCATGACAGCAGTGTTGTTCCTCCTGGCACGACAGCCCTGGTATTCTTCTACCCCAAAACCAAAATGCATTTCACACACTTGTCCCCGTACTTCTTGCCCTTCCTTATCAGACCATGGAGGGATAAAGCAGCTTAAAGTGGTAGGTTCAAATACCACAGGAGACCTTTTTTCTATTTCTGAGAATGAAGACAGTTGTGGATCTCCTTCAACATTCTGTTCTGGATTTGTTCCTCCGCTTTTACCTACCACTGGGACCAGAGAATGATGTGGTTTTATTTAAGTGTGTGGGATCACAAGGATGTAAGTACTTCCCCCCCCTCTAAGACTGAAGCAGCATTTTCTGTAAGCACAAGTTGTATGTGCATGGTATGCTATGCCTGAACAAGTAGAGGCTGGGTAGTGACAGTCTCTCTTCCTTAATACCAATTAATTGGAGAAAAATAAGATGGCTGTAGACTAGGCAAAAAGCTAAAACTTTTGTGTAGGGAACCATCCTGCTTTGGTCAGAGCTTTTCAAGTGACTCACCATGTTAGCAGATGTCAGAACCCTGCATAAAGCTAAGTTCTGCTCACTCTGTGGTAAGTGCATCTCCAACCTTTACATAAGGGACGTGAGAGAAGCTTTCTAGAGAGGGAACTAGGACAGAGCAGGAATTTAGAACATTCACAATGAGCTATTAGGCCTCTACCTTTTATAACAGTATTAGCTATACACTTATCCCATTACAGCAAAAAGATCCAAATTAACTGAATGCTCTGCCCTCCTCTTTTAGTTTAGATAATTTAAACTTCAAAACCATTTCTTAATCTTCAAATGCAAAATAGACCTGCCTTTTTGATGAAGCAGCATCAGGATAAGAATTTGACTTATCAAAAAACATTTAAGAATATTTAATTCATCCACCAAATACACACATTTATATCATGTATATTAGTGTGTGCTCCTATTTTTCTTTACAGGCACCCAAACCTTTTGGAGTAAGATTTAGTTGTCAACAGAAAAGTCAAACAAAAAAGCATATCAGCCATCTGAATAAAGTTAATTTGTCTGCTTTCACAGATTAAAATGTAGACAACATTAAGATAAACTCTTTCAAAGCTAGGCATTGATACCTCTTTTGACAATTTTTACTTTTTAAAATAAGTTTGTTTTTGATTATGGTTGACAACTGAAAAATAAATCCTTTGTTGTGGATACCAGAATATAGATGATGAAAGAGGGAGGCAAGGCAAGAAGGGAAGCTAATGTTTCTGAATACTGACATAGAGTTTTGTAATAGCTGGCTCGAATAAGTCTCTGGAGCCACAGTGGTTCTGTGACATAACTCAGGAAACAATATTTCATAAATCATTTTGTCAAACTCCTTTTTACTGTGAACTAACTAACCCATGCAGCTGTTCTTTTAAGGTGGACTACATAAATGCCAGTTAATTTGCTGAAATTCCCAGAAGCTCAAAAAAAAGAGAGAGAGAAACACACACACACACACACACACGAGGATGAATTAACAGTGGCCATGAGAAGCTATTTTACTTCCTGTCTTATTACACTTATAACTGAATATGAAAAAAAGTGAATAGCAACTATTATATACTGATGGCAGATCTCAAAATGGGTAAACTATTACACCAAATTACCTAAACTAGATTTCATAAGATTTAATTTTAATGTATTTCAAGTTTAGAGCTGGAGATAAAAAGAATGGATTTTATATTTGTATATTATGTTGGTCTAATGGAGAGCTCCTGAATACTCCCAGCTCCTCTACTACCTACCAGCAAAAACCAGAAGCCCAGCAAAGTACCAAGACTTCAAATTTGGAAAAGGGAAGTGTAGGGTGCCTAACTCCTCTTAGCCACCAACTTTCATGAGAGTTCAGGAGTAGGATCGAGGCTGTGGTGAGAACCCCACCAGAGCTCTTCAGCTGGAACATGGTGACCATTCAATATAATTAAGATAATGAAGGTGAACTGAGGTCCATTTGTTATTTGTGGCATAAATCAAGGGCTATGTTATCTTCTATGACTATCCTACCTTATATCACTAATTTCTGGAGAAACTCCTCTTTATTTAATTTGTCATTTTTGGCAAAAGTACTTAAAAGTTGTTTTGTTGGTTTGTTTTGCCTGCTCAGCTGCAATTTTATCCCCATAATATTAAGTTTCAATCAAGATTATGGTCTGGTCTTGCCTCCTCTAATGGCACTTGTTTAGGTGACCACAAATTTTAATTTGATTAGAATTGAGTCAAACAGAGTTAAATTAGTAATGAAAGAGGTGCTGGGGCTCAAGCAATTTTTTTACTTTCACAACTGATGCAGCAAGCCCAGAGGTGCCAGGGCTCTGAACTGCCAAGCCTAGAGGTGCCAGGGCTCTGAACTGCCAAGCCTAGAGGTGCCAGGGCTCAGCCCTGGCAACTAGGGCTGCCAACTTTCTAATCACACAAAACTGAACACCCCTGCCCTGCCCCTTCCCTGCTCCAGCTGGGGTGGAGCTGGGGATGAGGGGTTTGGGGTTTCGGGAGAAGGCTCTGGGCTGGGGCAGGGGGTTGGGGTGTGGGGGGTATGGGATCCAGGTGGGGCCAGAAATGAGGAGTTCAGTGTGCAGGAGAGGGCTCTGGGCTGGGACAGGGGGTTAGGGTGCGGGGGGAGTGGGAGGGCTCTGGTTGCGGGTGCGGGCTCTGGGGTGGAGCAGGTGATGAGGGGTTTGGGGCAAGAGGGGGCTCAGGGCTAGGGCACGGTGTTGGGGGAGTGCAGGCTCTGGGAGGGGACTCCGAGCTGGGGCAGGAGGTTGGGGTGAGGGAGAGGGTTCGGGGTGTGGGGTCCACTCTGGCGGCCACTTCCAAGAGCCGCGCAGAGCTAGGGAAGGCAGGGAGCCTGCCTTAGCCCCAGGCCCCTGCTGCTCCGTCGACTGGACTTTAACAGCCTGGTCGGTCCCTTTTTGACCAGGCATTCTGGTAAAAAAAACAGATGCCTGGCAACCCTATTGGCACACCAGGGCACAAATTAAGCACTGGAGTCTAAATAGTTGTGTTAGATGCTTCATTTTTTGATACTATTGCTTCTCATTTTGTTCCAGTACTGTCAGTTTACAGCCATCATCAGCTGTACATGGTCATTAGGCCCTATCCCAGTTACTTACAGGCCTTCTTAGAGTTCAGTTTGCGGCCCAATGCTTTTAAGAATTGAAATTTTCAGATTGGTGTTAATTATTAATGATTATTATTATATTATTATTATTATACATTATCTGTACCTATTATTTTTATTATTCTGAAGATCATGAGCTCAATTCTCCCCTACTTCCAATCTCCACTTACAGCTCCCTGGTTCTGTGCCAGCATTGATACAGCATGAGTTACAGCAGCCTAGAGCAGGGGTTTATCTAACTTATGCTACTGGCATCAAGCTGAATACCCACGTAGTTAAGCAGAATTCCATTTGCCCTCTGGTACAACCCTCCACCCCTGGGGATGCTCTCTAAGTTATAGGGAGCTGGAGAACTCTCTGCTGGCCATTTACAGCCACAATCTGGCCCCTTTACTTCACCTAACAAGTACAAAGAAGCTGGTATACAAAGAATGTGGCCCCATATCACATTGTAATCTTTGACCTGATGCAGCTGAGGAAATCTTGGTTTGTGGCTTCCAGTGGAAGCTACACTATGCAGACAGGATTGACATTGCATATCCTATTTGGACTTAAATATAGTATGATCTTTATTCTGTAATGTAAATTGGCTAGGAACACAATTTTGACTACCTATTTTAAGAATTTACCAGCCTTCCCAGTTGTCATCATAACTTACTACTTTGCAATTTTGCATATTACAAATCTATTTAAAAATGAACACCAATAAAACTAAAATTTTGATAATTGTTTTTTGTAATTTGATTCTGGACAAAAGTTCGGTAGGATGATAATCAGACTCTCCTCTTTCCTAAATGACTAGGGGTTTGGAGTGTTAATGGATTTAGCTCAAGGCTCATGTTCGCTCTTTCTTTTCCAAAATGCTTGATTTCTACCCATGTCATTTAACACTGTCAAATGTTCATGCATATTTTTGTAAAATATACATAAAATATAGGTATGATTATTGTAATCATTGGTCTTTTTACTGTTAAGCCTTTCACCACTGTTCATTTAACCTATTATGGATATTTGAGAATATAATAGTGCATTTATTTCACTGGGATCCTGATAAACAACATTTAAACTATGAGGCTGCATTACAGACTAAAAAGTTATTGCAAGCTTTCCCGCTCCTATTAAACTTTCACATTTTCATCATATAGTATTGATCGATCTGAGAATGGCAACTATTGGACTTCTATTTTATTTTTACAAAACTTAATGTGAATATTAGCAGACCTGGTAGTAACACTGGTGGGATTTTTTTTGTAAAATTCACTAGTGTAGACAAAAGCCACATACACTAATAATGATAGGTTGTGCACCCAAATGCTTACACAAGTAACAGTAATGGTCTGGACTTAGTGTTTTTCATCTGTAGATTTCTAAGTGCATTACACAGTTTGGTAGGCATTACCACTTCACAGAATTCATAACTAAGCACAGAAATTTGAGGCAATTTGCTGGGGGACACTATAATCTATTGTATGCATCTAGCAGGCTGGAGAACTAGACTCTGTTTCTCAGCTCTGCCACAACTTTATATGTGACTTCAGGCAAACTGATTAATCTCTCTGTGTCTCAGTTAGCCCATCTGTAAAATGGAGATGATAATATTTGACTGTCCCATGGGGTGGGTATGAGGCCTTACTAACTAAGGTTTGTAAAATGTAAAGCAGTAACATGGCCACATTGGAAAAACAGACAACGGAACTTCAGGCTTTGAGCCCCCTGTTCCTTTAGGCAGGTCAAAGTGGACATTTTGGCGATCTGGTAACAGCAGATTTCCTAAAACTCTGACCTGTCCTGGGAGGAAAAGTGTCCAAGTCAGTTTGGAATCAGGGCTAAGAGACATAGGGGCAGGCAGCAATGAATAGCAAGGACAGAGTAAGGGGCAACCAACAGTAGAGGGGAGAAAGATAATAAAAAGTGAACAGGGGCAGGCAGGGGAAGCAGGCAGCAAGCAGTGATGGGGGACTCAGGCAGGGCAGGAGAGGCAGGCAACAAAATGTGCGAGAGAGAGGAGCTCCAAAAGGGAGACATGCACTGCAAGGGGCAGGGAGCCATGCAAGACAATGGTGGTGGGGATCTAACCCGTCTCTTTCCCACTCTGGCTCCTCATCCCAAACCCAGTCTTCTCACCCACACAGTCCTAGTTTCCAATCTCACCTTCTCATCCCAGTGTCAGCCTCCTTGTCCAGTAAGTCACAGTCTCCCTCTTGCCCCAGCTCTTCATCCGATCTCTCTCCCTCTCAACCCTGGCCCTCAGTTGCTCTCCTTCCTATACACACACATTCCTCATCCCCACTGGCTCCCAATCCTAGTTTCCCTCCCTGGGATCCTCATCCAATCTCAGTGCCCCCGCTCCTTCCCCTGACTCCTTTTTCCAGTCTCATTAAAATTAGAATGATCTACCATACTACAAAAACAATTTAATGTGTTTACACTGCCATGTCATGTAACACAATGTGATATGGATACATCACCAGAACTCATTACAATGTCATATGAAGTGCAACAAGATTATTATGTGATGCTCTAAGAGTGAAATGAAATGTAACAAAGTAATGCAGTGAGTTGATGAAATTTCATCTCCACTTTAAATATTTTAGAGATTTTTCTTTTTACATCCCCAATTGCCATCATGAAGTTATTTTGTACCTTATCTTAAATACTTCAGTGCTCCAATTTATCCTCATGACCAGAATGGTACAAGGTGGTCAGGACAACCTGCTCTGGATGAAAGGAAGCACAAAAATAACTCTGATGGCTAACTATAATATCAACAACAATAATAGATTATGTGGTAATAACAACAAGATACTATCAGTTTTCTGAAATTTAGGAGTTGGGGTGAAATCTATTCAGAACTCCCTTTGGTATTCTCTTCACACAGAAGCCTAGAAACTATTTTATTAAATATTAATAACGACATAAAAGACATTTGGTCTTATTTTCATTTTAATTAGCCAGGATATATATATGCCATTCACTTTGAAGCCAAATGCTGCTCCTTTGAATTAACCTGCAGGGGGTACTGGAAAAGTGAGGCAACTAGCATTTAGATATTTCTCCTCTCTCCAAGAGATAATTAACATCTAATCTTTGCAAACCATCCTAACATTAACTGATCCCCATATATGAATCTTATATTGATTCCAAGAATGTAAGCACTATGGGTCTATTATAGCACCAGGTCATTTATATATATAGCAGCCATTTCTTATAATCCAGCAGACCTCAGTAATTGAATAAAGGTACTAACACTGCATCTAACTGCTGACCCTGCAGAGGGAACAAGAATTCTTACTGGATGAGACAAAATTTACAGTAATCACTGAGGAAGGAAACCAAACAAGCATATATAGAGCCAGTTAAGTTTTTCAGGGAAAGATCAGGGCAATCAAAGCACAATGACCTAATACTAGCCAAAGCAGCCCAGGGGAATAAGAAGGGTTTTGGCAAATAATACTAGGGTAAAGAATGAGAAAGTTAGATAATCAAAACACGGAAGAAGAAATCAGTGATAATTATAAAGAGGCTGAGATACTTATTTGAATCTATCTTTAATAAAAAAAATAAAGAAAAGCAGATATAAACAATTACAAAGTAATGAAGACTTTTCATTATAACTTATGAGCAAAACAACAATTTTTTCACTAGCCTTATTCTCAAACAACTGAAACATTTTGGCTTAACTGTCCCTCTCCCCACCCCCAAAAAAAATCAGTCTGAGACAGACTTGGCATGGAAAATTTCAGCCCAAATTGTTGAAGGTTGGCAAAGTTATAAGCAACTGAAAACAGGGTCTTATAATGGGAAGTGTCAAGCAAAGGCAGTGCTACGAGCCCTCCCTATAACTAGCTAACTATATATATACACACATATATTATATATAACTATATATATATATACACACACACACAGGGACAGTGGAAGAGTTTCTCACCTCCGCTCTGGCCCCTTTAAGCCATATAAAAGGTCCAGAGTGGCATAAGAGCCTCATGTCCAGATGGGGAAGTTCCTTTGGTGTCAGCATTGTGAAAGACAGCCATAAATCTGCCTTTCAAGAACTCACTCATAAGGCCTGACGTAGGGCAAGTGCTGGGGAGCATGTCAAGAGCGAGGCCACAGCATACAGCACTGCAGAAATTCTGGACAGCGCTATGGCCCCTCAGACAGCCCAGGGAGCTTGCCATAAGGTAGAGAGGCACTCAGGGCTGTCTATATTACACAAGGGGCTGCAGAGCAGGTCAGAATTGTAAGGATACAATGGTGGCTTAACCAACCACACGCACCATGGGCTGCAAAGCCTGTGTTATGCCTAATAAAGGAGCAGAGCAGAATCCCACCCATGGTTCTCAATACCATATGCAAGCCAAAAACCAAACTGATTGAGGTAAAAGAAATCTAATGCTTTTGTTGTCTTGTCACAAACTTCCCTAAAAACATGTTCAATCCGGTGCTTATGATGCAGAATTTTAAGTATGTTTCATAACCTATCATACCTAAGAAAAATGGGATAGACCTGTTGAAATTGACAATGTCGAAATTAACAAATGAATGTCAGGGTTGTTCATATGGCAGTCAAGGACTAATCAGTTTGTAGCTTTGGATACAAGTAAGTTACTGGCAACAAGTAAGTAATTTTTGACAACCTTTACATCCACTCTCACTACAATTTCAGTTAATGGAAAACAGCAATTCAATATGAAAGGCTATTAGTAACATTGTGAAAAAGATTTCATAAGATCTAATCACAAATAATCTATTTTTACAAGATAAAGCACAGTAAACACAATAAAAAGGAATAATTAACAGAAAGCAGCCATCTTGCAGTCTGGTGATGTAGGTTAGGACAAAGGAAACAGCTCACCATTGGAATAAATGAAACATCGGATAATTTCAAAATTGTTGTAAGGCAATTACTATTTTTTAAAAATCTGGTTAATTTAACAGGAGTTAAACCCTTTAATAATAATAATAATAAAGCGTTAAGAACTTACCTTACAACAACTTTGAAAAAATCTGATTTCCCATCCATTCCACTGCAGTGGTGAAATCCATTTCTTTATCTCAATCTACTTAACTGGAATGGACTTCTTTCTGAAGTATCAGAAAAACATCAGCCCCAGGGCCGGCACTTCCACTAGGCGACCCTAGGCAGTCACCTAGTGCGGCAGGATTTGGGGGGTGGCATTTTGCCACCCTCAGCGGAATTTCGGCGGCGACTCATCTCGGCGGCTTAAGTGGATGCACAAGGATTTTGCAGGCCATCTGTGCTAGAATGAATTTTATCCAAAGGGCTCTGGTGGTGCCAAGAGGCGTGCACAATGGCCCTAGGCATGGAGGTGAATTTCACCCTTTTCAGTATTTCAGTGTATCTGCTGACTAGAGTGGTGTTCTGAACAGCCCAAACTCTTAACTTTGCTCTTGTAACACATTATTTCTCAAATCAAACATATTATACATGCAAAACTCTTGGACAAGAGCATTTCTAATACATACTCTCTCTCTCTCCCCCTTTCACACACACACACAGACTTAATGCTTCCAAATTACAGAACCATTTAAAGCATTTTAACAATCAAATAAATTTGGTTAAAATTAATCTTTGAATGTTTATTATATACATCAGTGTATTATATGAACTGCAAATCAAGCCTATTTTAAATATAGTCTTGTTAAAACTACAGTGATGAAATTAGGAGGATTTGTTTTTTGTTTTAGTTAAATACAGAATCCAATTTAATAGTCAACCAAGACAGTAAATAATTTTTAGATGACTGGTGATTTTATTATTGGTTAATAAAGTCAAAACAGTAGATAAGACCTAGTTGTACAAAACTAACATTAAAAGTTTCATGAAAACACAAAAATGTTTAATACAGGTCTGTCGCGTCTTACACGGGGGTTACGTTCTGCAGTGAGCGCGTAAAGCGAAAACCGCGTATAACCGTGAAAATCCCTTAAATCGCCCATAAAGTAGTTTTGTGTATACAACCCTGTACAGTACTATATATACTATACAGAAATGTACATTACAGTATATAATAAAGAGTATACATACAAAATATAATTTTACAGTACTTTATTTTTAATAACATAACAGAGACAGATGGAAGAATGAAAGAATAAAAAATCAAAACAGTACAGTACCGTACTGTAAACTTGAACAGTTACCAGTCACCCTGGATATTCTTGCTATTCTTGTACTGTACTGTACACACTCCAATGATTAGTCTTCCTCTGACAACACTCTTAGGAGGTCATCATGGCTTGATGTCGATCTAGGACATGATGGGCCAGGCTCGGGTGACAGAGAGCAAGTCACAGATGAAGTGGTTGGCTCTGGTTCAGCTCGAGAAGTTGCTGCTGGTTGTTTTTTCTTGAAAAACATGGTGATTGGCAACTGTCGCTGTTCTCTCTTGAGCTCCTCAAACATTTCTTGGTACGGTCTCAAATCACCTGTAATACTACGTGTGATTTTGAGGCTTCGTTCCATAGAGGGATCATAGTCAGAAATTAAATCATTCAAGTGTTTCGCTGCTTGGAACACTTCAGAAAATTTATGAAGAGTCCAAGTTGCTGGCTCTTCCTGTTCGTTGTCATCATCTTCATCTTCTGTAGACGATTTTATCAGTTCCTCTAACTCTTCGTTAGTCAACGTTTCTCTAAGGCCCTCAATTAATTCCTCAATTTCTTCCTTGAGGATGTCGACGAAGCCATCACCACCCACTTGCCTGGCCACCTGAACAATGCATTCCACTTCTTTGTCAATGGCCGGGAAACCCTTAAAATCATTCACACAGTCTTTCCATAGGTTTCGCCAACATGTATTGACTGTTTCAGGCTTGACTGCATCCATTACCTGTTTAATATAAGTGATGCAATCAGCAATGTTGAAGGACTTCCAACACTCCATCACATTAACATTGGGATCAGCATCCACAGCGGTAAGGATCCATGAGAATGCAAGCTTCATGTACGTGGCCTTGAAACAGCTAATGACACCTTGGTCGAGAGGTTGCAGGATGGAGGTGGTATTGTGGGGGAGAAAGGCGACTTCAACATCATCATGTGCAAACCGGAGTACATCAGGGTTGCCAGGAGCATTGTCTACGAGCAGCAACACTTTAAAGTCAAGTCCTTTCTCTTCAAGGTACTGCTTGACCTCCAGAATGAAACACTTGTGGAACCAATCCAGAAATGTTGCTGCCGTCACCCAAGCCTTTTTATTTGATTGCCAGAACACAGGCAGGAGATTTTTGTTCTTGCCTTTTAGGGTGCGGGGATTTGCAGACCTGTAGAGCAAGCCCGGCTTTATTAAATGCCCAGCCGCATTGCCACAAAGCAACACAGTCACACGGTCTTTAGCTGCTTTGAAGCCAGGGGCTTGTCGTTCTGATTTCGAAATGTAAGTGCGGGTGGGCATTTTTTTCCAGAAGAGCCCAGTCTCATCAGCATTAAAAACTTGTTCTGGAAGATAGCCCCTTTCCTCTATGATTTCCTTTAATTGTTCAGGGTAGGCTTTTGCTGTCTCCTCATTGGCAGATGCAACTTCACCAGTAGTCTGCACGTTTTTGAGGTTGAAGCGGTTCCTAAAACTGTTAAGCCAACCTTGGCTGGTTTTGAATTCCTTCTTGTCAGAAGGCTGTCCCTCTTCGGTGGGAGGTTTGAACATCGCATAGATGCTAAGAGCCTTTTCTTGCAACATGGTGCCATTGATAGGCACACGTTTACGGTTCATGTCTTCCAGCCATAAGTTTAATGCCTTTTCAGTCTTCGCTAAAGCCTTGTCACGCACTTGGCTCGTCACCTTAGCAGTTCTTGGAGCACTTGATGCCACGGCTTGACGAATTTCTGTCTCTCTAATCTTGATGGCACGGATGCTAGATTCACTGCGGCCGTATTTACGTGCCACACTGGCAACTGACATACCGCCTTTCAATAAGTCCAACACATCCAGTTTTTCCTCCAGCGTTGGAACAGATCGCTGTTTCTTTGGTTGAGCACCAGATGAAGTAGCTGGCTTGCGTTTAGGGGCCATGTTGCACTCAGCGCGGCAAGATGCACACAGAATGAGAGGCACAGGGGGACTGAGTACAGTACTGTATGTACTGGGAACAGCAGATTCACGTCTCATGCTCACTCCGGGGCATACGCTGCTGGAATCGGCCGCACTACAGGCGGGCGATTAAATTTTTTTTTTTTCAAACCGCGAACCGCGTAAAGCTGAAATCGCTCAAGTTATATGTGCGTAAGACGCGACAGACCTGTACAGTAAATGCACCATCATTTTAAACATTAGCAAAGAGCTTGGACTAAACATTCAACAATGATCTTCAAGTAGTATGTTACTGGCTTTCCACTGACTTCAATGGACTCTGGATCAGGTCCCAAATGGCTCTCTCCATAGAAATACAGCAGACCGATGACCTTTTAAAACAGCAAATACTCAGAAAGTGCCCTAGCATCTCAAACCACTTTGCAAGTAGGAAACCTTAATTCAAACCATCACAAAAGCAAAATACCAGATAAAAGAAAGTTAATGAAGCAACTGGGTATTGATTGTACAGATCAGCCACACCATCACCGGTTCATTCACCTGCACATCCACCAATGTAATATACGTCATAATGTGCCAGCAATGCCCCTCTGCTATGTACATCGGCCAAACTGGACAGTCCTTACGCAAAAGGATAAATGGACACAAATCAGATATAAGGAATGGCAATATACAAAAGCCTATAGGAGAACACTTCAATCTCCCTGGACACACAATAGCAGACCTAAAGGTAGCCATCCTGCAGCAAAAAAACTTCAGGACCAGACTCCAAAGAGAAACTGTAGAGCTTTAGTTCATTTGAAAATTTGACACCATAGGCTCAGGATTAAACAAGGACTATGAATGGCTAGCCAACTACAAAAGCAGTTTCTCCTCCCTTGGTGTTTACACCTCAACTGCTAGAAGAGGGCCTCACCCTTCCTGATTGAACTAACCTCATTATCTCTAGCCTGACTCTTCCCTGCATATTTATATCTGCCCCTGGACATTTCCACTGCTTGCATCTGACGAAGTGGGTATTCACCCACGAAAGCTTATGCTCCAATACCTCGGTTAGTCTATAAGGTGCTACAGGACCCTTTGTCGCTTGGGTATTGATTGTCTACGTCAGAATTCTCTATGGAAATACTAGCTCTCTCTTTTTTCCCCATCTTGTGTTTCTCTTCTAGTTTTTGTTTATGGGATTAACTATATGTTTTCTATGTTTTGATATGCTAGGGTACCTTCTGAACATTTGCTGTTTGAACTTCTTCTTCTTCTTCTTTTGTAAGTACCCAAGAAGCAGGCTGGTTACCCAAATTATTCAAACAGTTTGCCTACCAAGCCACTTCTTTTTACTGGATTTGTTTTAAAAATTAAACTGCTGAGGTTTACTCTCATTTGCATTGATCATAGAAGTATGACATTTCACATTTCTTTGCATTTTTTTTAAATGTGCCTATATAGAAGTCACCTCCTGCAAATGCTTGGCTCATAAGGGAAGTTCCATAAAATATTTAAAAGAACACAGTATCTGTTTCTAGTAGATGGGCTTACACTGAATAAAAGTTTCTATATCGACACGTTATCTTCATTACTTAAAGTTCTGACATCATTTCCATTATAAGCACCTCTGATTTCAAGGGTCTAGGAAACAATCATGAACATTTATGGTGAAATCTGATGTAGAAAATCTAAGGCCAGTAGTAATTGTTTTTAAATCAGCTTTTTGATTCCAGATATGCAGGGTGGGGAGGTAAAAAAAAGTATATTCAAGTCTATTGCAGAAAGGAAAGGAAAAAAGACCTCCATGGTAGCACTCTGAAATGCTCCCATTCCACCCCTGTGGCCAGTTAAACATGCAGGACTGCAGGACCTGAATGCGTGGACAAGATGATGATGCTTCGAGGAGGGATTGTGTGGTTTATTAGTAACTGGAAAACCTTTTGGGAAAGGAGGTGCCTATACAGGATGGCGGCGCTCCACCTAAACCAAAACGAGCAGATTATGACCAGTCAAGGCGTTTTTGAACTAATGACTGGGGAAAAGCCGACAAGTGTGGAGGAACACACACTTCAGACAGAGAAATCCTTTAGGGGAGGCTTTATTAAAGTGGATAATCTATATCCTCGTAAAGGGGGGTAGAAGCTGATGAAGTACAGGTAGGAACTAAAGAGACATAGTCAAATGAAAAAGAGTCCCATTCAGTTGCATCACATGAAGGCAGACAACTACATATTGACAAATTTTATGAATACTTCTATACAAATTCTAGAAGTCTAAATAATAAGATGAGTGAACATTTATACCTGGTATTAAATAAGGATACTGATATAATAAGCATTCCAGAAACTGGTAGAATGATGATAATCAATGGGACATGGTAACACCAGGGTACAAAATATACAGGAATGACAAAGTAGGTCATGCTAGTGAGGGAGTGGCACTATATGTGAAAGAAAGCACAGAGTGAAATATAGTAAAAATCTTAAATGAATCAAACTGTACCATAAAATCTCTATGGATAGAAATTTCATGCTTGAATAATAAGAATATAGCAGTATGAATATACTACTGACCACCTGACTAGAATGGTGATGGTGAGTGTGAAATGCTCAGGGAGACTAGAGAGGCTACAAAAAGAGACAACACATTAATAATGGAGGATTTCAACTATCCCCATATTGACTGAGTATGTCACCTCAGGATGGGATACAGAGATAAAATTTCTAGACACCATTATGACTGCTTCTTGGAGCAGCTAGCCCTGAAACCCACAAGGGAAGAAGCAATTATTGATTTAGTCCTAAGTGGAGCACAGGATCTGGTTCAAGAGAAGCATATAGCTGAACTGCACAGTAATAGCGACCATAACATAATTAAATTTAACCTACTTGAAAGGGGAAAATACCAAAGAAACCAACCACAACAGCATTTAACTTCAAAAAGGGGAATTACACAAAAATGAGGAAGCCAGCTAAATGGAAATAAAACAGCAGTCACAACAATGAAATGCCTGCAAGCTGCATGGAAACTATTGTAAAACACCATAGGAGAGGCTCAAATTATATGCATAGTCCAAGTTTAAAAAACAGTAAGAGGACAAAAAAATGACACCACGTGCTAAACAACAGAGTAAAGGAGGTAGTTAGAAGCAAAAAGACATCTTTTAAAAATTGGAAGTCAAATGCTACTGAAGAAAATAGAAAGGAGCATAAACTCTGGCAAATTAAGTGTAAAAATATAATTAGGCAGGCCAAAAAAGAATTTGAAGAGCAATTAGCAAAAAACACAAAAACTAACAGCAAATTTTTTTGAAGTACATCAGAAGCAGGAAGTCTGCCAAACAATCAATGGGGCCACTGGATGATTGAGGTGTTAAAGGAGCACTCAAAGACGATCAAGGCCATTGCACAGAAGCTAATGAATTCTTTGCATCAGTGTTCACTGCAGAGGATGTGAGGGAGATTACCACACTCAAGCCATTCTTCTCAAGTGGGACTGTCCCACACTGACGTGTTAATACAGGGGTTTTTGGAACAAACTGAAAAATTAAACAGTAATAAATCACCAGGACCTGATGGAATTCACCCCAAAATTCTGAAGAAACTCAGATATGAAACTGCAGAAGTACTAACTGTGTTTATGTAATCTATTGCTTAAAAATCAGCCTCCATTCCATATAACTGGAGGATAGCTAATGTGATGCTGATTTTTAAAAAGGCTTGAGAGGCGATCCTGGCAATTACAGTCTAGTAAACCTAACTTCAGTACAAGGCGAATTGGTTGAAACCATAGCAAAGACCAGAATTATCAGACACTTAGATGAAAACAGTATGTTGGGGGAAGAGTCCACATGACTTTTGTCATCATGCCTCACCAATCTAAGAGAATTCTTTGAGGGGGTCAAAAAGCATATGGACAAGGGTGATCCAGTATTAGTAACTAGTTAATAGGAAACAAAGGGTAGGAATAAATGGTCAGTTTTCATGGTGGAGAGACGTAAATAGAGGGGTCCTCCAAGGATCTATACTAGGACCAGTGCTGTTCCACTTACTAATAAATGATCTGGAAAAAGAGGTAAATAGTGAGGTGGCAAAGTTTGCAGTTGATACAAAATTACTCAAGATAGTTAAGTCCAATGTTGACTGTGAAGAGTTACAAAGTGCTCTCACAAAATTGGGTAAGTGGGTGACAAAAATGGCAGATGAAATTCAATGTTGGTAAGTACAAAATAATATACATTGGAAAACATAATTCCAACTGTACATATGAAATGATGAGGTCTAAATGATCTGTTACCATCCAAGAAAGCGTATCATTGTGGATAGTTCTGCTCAATGTGGCAGTCAAAAATGCTAACAGAATATTAGGAACCACAAGGAAAAGGATATCTAATAAGACAGAAAATATCATAATGCCACTATATAAATACATGGTACTTCCACACCTTGAATACTGCTTGCAGTTCTAATCACCCCATTTTAAAAAAGATATATTAGAGTTGGAACAGGTGCAGAGAAGGACAACAAAAATGATTAGGGGTATAAAATGTCTTCCATACATGGAGAGATTAAAAAGACTGGGACTGTTCCACTTAGAAAAGAGATGACTAAGCAGGGATACGATAGAGAGCTATAAAATCATGAGTGGTATGGAGAAAGTGAATAAGGAAGTGTAATTTACCATTTCACATAACACAAGAACCAGGGGTCACCCAATGAAATTAATAGGCAAAAGGTTTAAAACACTCATAAGGAAGCACTTCACACAAGACAGTCAAGCTTTGGAACTCATTGGCAGGGGATGTTGTGAAGGCTGAAATTATAACTGGGTTCAAAATAGAATTTGGTAAGTTTATGGAGGATGGGTCCATTAATGGTTATTAACCAAGATGGCCAGGAATGCAACCACGTATTCTGAGTGTCTCTAAATCTGTTTGCCAGAAGCTGGGAATGAGCAAGAGAGAATGGATCACTTGATGATTACCTGTTCTGTTCATTTCCTCTGAAGCACCTGGCATTGGCCACTGTCAGAAGACAGGATATTGGGCTAGATGGACCATTGGTCTGACCCAATATGGCCATTATTATGTTCTTCTGTTAAGTTATCTATCATCTCTTCCTTTAGGAAAAAAATCTTGCAGGAGAGGAAAACTTACTGATGGTAGCTCATTACACACAACTTTGTAGCTCTCATCACTTCTGAGGGGAGGTTTTTGAGATAGAGCTGGGTAAATTTTTTGGACAAAGTTTATTCACCAAAAAATGCAGTTTCAGATAAATCAAAACTGTTCGCAAATTCAATGCAAAATGTGATGGTTTTGGCCCACAATTATTGAGGGGTTGGCGGGGGGAGGAGAGGGGAACAGGAGGTTGCCCTTATGCCCAACAGCTCAATGTTAAGGGCACTTTTCTAGGATGTGGGAGACCCAGGTTTGCATTCCTACTCTGGAATGGGAATTCACACAGCTCCAATTTGAAGGCATGGAGTGTGGCCTGCCAACAGCGTATGACTACTCAAGGGAATTCCTATCTCCTAATCTGCGGATGTCATGGTATCCATGCACAGGGATTGCCCCCTCCCTCCTTTGGTTTCCCCTGCTTAGAGTGTTGCTATCTTAGCCCCTCATACATACCTTTTCCCATTGCCATGGCCTAGATCCTTTTCTCACACACGCCCAGAAATGAGTGCGTGAGTGGATGGTGGAAGACATGGATCAGAAGTGAATGTTGTAACAACAGGCAACAAATAGCACTAACTATGTTTACTCTTTGGATATAATCTCCAAAACCTTCCCTCCCACCTCCCCCACTCAAAGCAAACCATAGCACACATGCATGGTTGTTGCACAGAAGGGCTTCTTTGGTCATGGAGGGAGGTGGGGTAACAATGCCATGTAGGTTTCCTGCCACTTCCTCTGACAGCTTTTGGGGCAATATTTCTACTTCTTTAATCACCTGATGTCAAATGCACAGAAGCTACTTTTCATAAAGGTTTTTAGCTTCTATGATTTTTCTAAACATATATTTAGCACATATCCTAAATATTATGAACTGTTAAATGAGACATCAAATAAATAATGTATGTATCTATATGCTCAGTTGGGATGTATCTAGTATCTGGTTTTTAAAATTCAGAATATATATTTGGACATAATGATCTCAAATGAATATATCTCCACTAGTATTCCATGGAATATTTTTCCTCTTGCATGTTTAGCAACTTCATTGGAAACTGAATTTAAGTGGATCTTAAAATATATTCCTCGTTCTTAGCCAGGGAGCACTGAGCCTAGCACTTACAGTATGAAAGCCATCATGCACTATTCTGAAATACATGGAGAATTCAAAGACAAATTGAAGAGGAAAATTTCTATTTTTAGTACAACCAATCACAAAACCACAACAGTCATAAAACAGATTATATCCCCAGCTCTGGTTCCTTTGCACCATAACAGCTATCCCAGACGTGGCATAGGTGGCTCTACTCTCCCTTCCTTGATGTAAGGGGCAGATCAGAAGGCAAAGGGGCTGGGACCAGGATTTAGAGCATTCAGTACCCAACAGATTCCTGCCCCACCCACAGCTGTGCCAAACAAGCTCTGGCCTAGCCAAGGATCTGGAACAACATCTCAAACAGAAATCCACGAAATAAATTAAGGCTAACAGAAAACCTTAATATTTTTCGAGCATGGACTAAGAAGTACCTCCCAGGTAATTTTCCCCACCCCACTAATGAGTTATTCTCCAAGGATGAAATCACACTCACCCTGAAAACAAAGCTGAAGAAGAGGCAAAACGCAATTGTTCCACTGTATGGGCGTGAGGGTAATGGTAAGTGTTGATGTAATATACTTAGACTTCTGTAAAGTATTGGACTTGGCATTTTGATTAAAAAACTTGGAAGATATAAAAATAACATGGCACACATTAAAAGGATTAAAAACTAGCTAACTGTAAACAGGGAATCGTCATCAAACAAGTGTGTTTCTAGTAAAGTCCCACAGGGATCAATTCTTGCCCTATGTTATTTAACATTTTTATTAATGACTAGGGAGAAAACATTAAATCATCACTGATAAAATGTACAGGTGACACAAATTGTCAGCCACAGTACCAAAGTGGAAAAATGCACCACTCACAGTAAGCAAGGAGAAGTGGTGAGGGTTTTGAATGGGTTAGGGGAGGAGCATGGGCATAGCCAGTGGGTCTGTGAACTGCATGGATCCACTAGTCAATGACTTCAGTAGGAAAAAAGGAAGAGAATTTCTCTTTACATATTTTATAAAGTCTGCTTTTCAGATCCTGTAGAGACAATATCTTAACAACTTCGCTCAGTAAATTATTTCACTGTCTAATCTCACATATGACTTCTGAACAATTGCATTGGTGTACACATTACCCTACAAATCTGAACTTTTCTGAACAAACAAAAGGACCCTGTCCCAAAGAGCTCAATATAAAAGCACATAAGTAAAAAGAAGTACCAATCTTTTTGTAGTGACATGTAACATGGCCACTGGGATGCACATGTCTTAACTCTGCCCTTTCCTTCCCCCTCCTTCCCTCCACCCAGGATATCATCCTTCCAGCATTTCCTTTTCCAAACTACCCCCTCTCAAATGCACACCATTGCACCAAACATGCGCAATTAATCATGTTGAAAGGCAGTAATTTGGTAATGGGGTGTGTGGAGAAGGGAAAGTTGAGGGGGACAGAATTAAGATTGCAGTACATGTTCTATGGTGTGTGGTAGCTGGGTAATGGTAGGGTGTGAGCCTGAGTCAAGGACTAAAAGGCTTTTACTATTAGGTAGCTTACATTTTTATTTCCTTGTTCTTGTGGGTGACAACAAGGAATGTTACCATGGGTGTAGCAACTCTAACTGCTTCATTACCAAGGTTTTTCTTTTGTTAAGATAATAGCAGTAATAAATGCTTCATTTTTTATATAATGCTTCTCATTTGCAGATCACAGACTACACTGAAGGGTATCACCGACCCTTTTTTACAGCTGGGGAAACTGAAACACAGATTGATGAAGTGACTTGCCCAAGGTCACCCAGCAGATCTGTGGCAGACCTGGGAACAGAACTCAAAGTCCTGTGGTTTATCTACTGGAGACACCCTCAGCCTGATTATAAGTTCTAGAATAAGTACTAGAATACTTGTAGATATTAAAAAATTGAACAAGACTGAATATTTATACACATTACTTCTTAAATTGGTTAAGTATTCAACAAAATGTTGCTGTTTAATGCACTATAAAATATAAAAAGGGACAGTGCAACAGATATGTTACACATTCTTTTATTTTCTAGCTATATAAAGTCAGATTTTCAAAGTCAAGCACAACTGCCCACATACACTTGTGTGTACATAATTTATGTGCCCAGATAGGGGCTTAATGTGCAAATGCAAGTACCTGATTTGTATAAAATGTGACCCCTAATATGACTTTGCATTACACGTTTTAATGGCAATACATGCAGTCCTTCCCATTTTCATGAAGTCAAAAATCTGATTCTTGAGATACATCATGAGTTATTTTCTTCACAATTGCTATTCCCTCTCACAAAGTCTTTGGTTTATGCTTAAAGCACCCAGTGTCATCACATAGAAAAATTACTGATCCCATTTTGCTGGCTGGGAAAGTATGCTTGTCCGTTAACACCCTGATTCATCAAACACTTTAAATATGTACTTAAGTTCCACTGAAGTCAATGGGAGTCAAACACTTGCGTAAGTGATTTCCTGAACTGAGATCTTAAGAATAAACATAGATCAAGCCACTGGTATGATACTGCTGTATATATTAGTTAGGATGACCTTTTTTTTGCTTAAATTAGATACTTGTCACAGAAGCCCAGAGTTTTCAGCATGGGGGCTTTCCAGGTTATTAAAGCTAACGGAAATAGAAAGTATTTTAAAAGGGCAAGCTCAAGATGACTCTTGGCATGACATATTGTATTACTGAGATATTTTTAAAAAATCCACTAGAACAAGCAATACAGATGTTTTCCCTATTAAATGCAAACTCTGCAGTAATAAAATTTGATGGTAAAAATATGTCAGCTTCTACTGTGTGGTGCAACTCCTCTGTCAAACACCATCATTTATCCAGAATTCAGAACTGCTGCTGACACATCATGAGAAAAAATTCTGAAAACAATTTTGTTTTGAGACTGCTTTTACAATCCTCTATAGGTTTTAGAAATGAAGGCGTTTACATTCCATCTTCTCCATCTCATTTAATATTGCCCTGACTGAGCTAAGTATGGGCCCCAACAGACACTCCTTGAATGCCAATTAACTTCAGTGAGAATTCTGGATGATCAAGAAATGCAGGCTAGGTCCCTAATGCACGTGGCCAGGGCTATGGAGTACACTTCTCAGATTGCAGAAGCTAGTGGAGGCTTTAACACGCTGAATATGGAAAATATGAGTCATATCTGAGTTAGTTCAAAAGAAGCAGTTATTTTCTTCCTTCTCACTGCTAGCTCATAATCAGTATTAGGGAAAGCTTAGTGTTCCTGAAAGCATTTGTAGTCATCTGGCAAAGCGTTTCTATCCATGGAGGTCAGAATATTGGACCATCTTGTTTAGTCTCCCACTTCCATTCTGATATGATTTCAGCAACCTATAGCTCACTAACAAGATAAG
This sequence comes from Macrochelys suwanniensis, assembly GCA_033296515.1. Lineage (NCBI taxonomy): Eukaryota > Metazoa > Chordata > Testudines > Chelydridae > Macrochelys > Macrochelys suwanniensis. Next base: position 50,548,215 of record CM065780.1, read on the forward strand.
ACTATAGAGAGAGAGACTATGGGCTTGTCTACACTTACAGTGCTGCTGTTTTGCTTATTGAAGATGCCACCTATGGTAACGGAATAGATTCTCCCATCATTGTAGGTACTCCAGCTTCCCGAGAGGCAGTAGCTATGTCGATGGGAGAAGCCCTCTTATCGACATTGCGCTATCTACACCAGGAGTTCGGTCGCTGTAAGTGGGTCACTCAGGAGTGTGGATTTTCCACAGCACTGAATGATGTAATTATACCAACGTAAGTTCGTAGTGAAAACCAGGGTTTAGGCATAGATTGTCACAAACCTTTCCTGAAAACATGGGGGATTGTGGGAGAGAGAGAATAAGAGGAAGAGGCTTCTCCTTTTATGTCCCTGTACAAAAGCTAGCAACAATCAGGATAGGCAACACAAGCTCTCTACTAGGCCAATGCTGCTGCCAAATCTAGCTACCCCAAAAGGGATTGGAAGACTGTGGCCATCTTTCACCTTCCTTGCTCCCTGCATTGGCTAACGGAGTCAACTAGGCATGTTGGACAGAAGCAGCATATGCTGTATACTTTCAAAGAGTTGAAAAGGGTCTGAATCATGGGTCACACCCTAAGGAGGAATTCAGGTCAAATCTTCAGGAAGTTCTCCAATGGCACTTGCTGAAGTGTGGCCCCTACTCACACTCTGTCTTTCAAACCACAATCTGACCCTAATGCTTCATAAAGCTTGGAAGCTGGGATTCCAAGTTACTCTCAGGTCATAAAATGGTATAAAGCATTTCTAGCTCTGACAGTTTGAAAAGAGCATATTTGAATTAGGCTGGAAGACAAGCAAGCTGGGAATGAGAATATTAGAATCACATATCTGAGAACCTGCTAGCGCTAGAAATCATACCAGAGCCTCATACATTCAAAAAATGACAATCTGAATCTATTTGCATAATCCATAGTATCCAACCCTGACAATTTTTGAGATATCTGATATTAAGATTTATTATTGGCCCCTCAATCTAACAGCACTGAATATAGCAAGTCCCAGACCTCAGACCAGTGTAACTTTTATTCCTTCACTGAAGTCTGTTTTATGAAAAAGAGAGGACAAGGACTAAAAAAGTACCTTCCATGACTAAACCAGTTATTCAAGCATCATTAGGAGACATGGATGGTGCGTTAAGGCATTTTTCTAATCTGTTATGAAGTTTATTTCTCTTTAGTGAAGTGAGGATTTTTATAGTATTTCACATGGGAGTTAGGCTGCTGCTGCTAACCCACATGTTCCCTTAGGAGAACACTTCAGGTAAAATGCTACTTATAAAAACCTGAGTGGGGAACAGTGTTAAAGAGCTTACTTACTGGGACATCTCAGGGCTGCCCTCTGTAACCCCATAAATTAGGGAGCCTGAACAGGTGGTTTGTGTCATTATGGGACTGGGGTGGCTGAGAATGGTGTGAGTTGGAATTCATATCCAGTGCTCTCTGACACATCATCACTGGCAGACACCAAACAAAAAAAAGACCTAAGATACTGAAGTACAAAAAACAGTCAGAGAAAAAGAGTTTCTAAAAAAAATATTTTGCAGTCAGAATTTCTTTACTAAAGTTCCACCTTTCTTACCTAACTATATAAATACACTGAGATGTACTGAAATAATTTTTTATCATTATTATTTGTATTACTGGAGTACCTAAAGGCCCCGGAGCCAGAATCGGGAGTGGGGCCACGGCTCGGAGAATGGGAGGCATGCAGCCAGGGATAAGGGGGCCGAAGCTGGGGCCAGGGCTGGGAGTGGAAGCCACGGCTGGGGGCCAAGGCTGGGGCTAGGAGTGGAACTGCAGCTGAGATTGTGGCAGAGCTGGGGATGGAGTGGAGCTGGGTGGTGCTCCCTCTCCGTCCCCCCCACATGGGGACTGGCCCAGGCCCTGCCATACCCCACAAATGTTCTTCCCTGCCTCCCTAGAGGGCACACCCCACAGTTTAGCTGTTCTATACAGACAAGTTGTATGTGACCGTAGGACATCTTGATGCCAACTGCCAAAAAGCACAAGGTACATAGGGGTACAGGATCCCTATGTATATGTATATGATAGAGGTATATAAAATTATGAGTGGTGTGGAGGAAGTGAATAAGGAAAAGTTATGTACTTGTTCTCATAATAGAAGAACTAGGGGCCACCCAATGAAATTAGTAGGCAACAGGTTTAAAACAAATAAAAGGAAGTTCTTCTTCACACAGCGCACAGTCAGCCTGTGGAACTCCTTGCCTGAGGAGGCCGTGAAGGCTAGGACTATAACAGGGTTTAAAAGAGAACTGGATAAATTCATAGAGATGAAGTCCATTAATGGCTATTAAACAGGATGGGTAAGGAATGATGTCCTTAGCCTCTGTTTGTCAGAGGGGGGTAATGGATGGCAGGAGAGAGATCACTTGATCATTACCTGTTAGGTCCACTCACTCCGGGTCACCTGGCATTGGCCACTGTCGGTGGACAGGATACTGGGCTGGATGGACCTTTTGGTCTGACCCAGTACGGTCTTTCTTATGTTCTTATCCCCTGGGTTCACCAGAAGAATGTCAAGTAAGGCCTCAAATAAAAGCCTGTCACACTGGTCATCATAATCATTGTAAAATGTATGTACAGAAAATAATACACACACACAAAATTATGTTCTCTAAGTATGTGAGCTGAGACAGGTCACCAAAAGGTAATGCACATACTTCTGGCAGTCAAGGGGGAAGAGACACTAATCTCACTAAAAAAAAAAACAAGAAAGGAATACTTGTGGCACCTTAGAGACTAACCAACTTATTTCAGCATAAGCTTTCATGGACTACAGTCCACTTCGTCCCACTGTATGTTCCATTCTATGCATCCGACGAAGCGGACTGTAGTCCACGAAAGCTTATGCTGAAATAAATTTGTTAGTCTCTAAGGTGCCACAAGTATTCCTTTCTTATTTTTTTTGCTGACACAGACTAACACGGCCACTACACTGAAACCTGTCATTAATCTCACTCAGGCCGTCATATGCAAACTGCATATTGTATCATTCGCAATAAACACATATTTACAGTCTGAGCAAAATGCTAATCAATAGAGTACAGGGGCTGGAGGAAAAAAGCAAAAACAGCAGAAGTTATCCTGTTTAGGAGTAAGACAACGAACTTTAGAAAGTATACCTAGGGTACAGATGAACCTCAGAAATTCCTTCAGTCTGTGAGAAGAAGCTGCCAGCAGGTTTGATCTTTTGAGAGGGGGTCTCAACCAAAGTGGTTGAAAATGATGGGGAAAAAACTTGGGGTATGCTATCATGTAGGAGATAGGGAAAATGCCTTGATAGTTTACTCCCTAGAAGATGTATTGTGATTTTGTTTTATATGTAACCATTTGTTTCCAATATTCTTACTCTCTATCACTTGAATCTCTGTTCTTTGATAATAAACTTATACTTGTTTTCACTGTATTTATATCTACAGCTAAGTGCTGTGTGTCAAGCAAAGTCGTGATCCTGAGCTGAATCTTATAAGCTGGTGTGTATCAATACTTTAGGAATAGCAGATCTACGAGTTCTGTGAGTGTTCAGTGGAACAGGGGCTGTGCACTCCAGAGGAATACCTGGAGGACTCAGGGGCTGGTGTGTGCCTATCAGTAACCTATACAGAGAGAGCAAGGCCTGAGGAAGCCTGGAAGGCAGTGCTTATGTTGCTAGAGGCTGGTAGTTTCAGGGAGTTAATCCACAGCAGACACAGACAGCGTTCCCTCAGGCTTAGGGCAGGTTGTGGTAAGGTGCCTCACAACCTAGGTACCCATGGGAAGCACCACAGAGTACAGAGGGTGAATGTTCTGTAACGTAACCTTCCGTATTAACTTTCCGGGGGGTGGGGGGAGTGTCCTTCCAATATTAGGACAAAAACTATTTCTTCAATTTTTCTCTAGTTCTCAGAGAGCCATACACCAAATTGCTTAATAGCAAATGAAATAAGAGTAAAAGCAATATGATCCACCTTAAAACATAGGCATTCTCCAGCTGAAAACTAGCTGAATCAATGCGTACTATAAACCTTCCATTCTACACAAGCCTATCGTTTATATCTTACCTCCCTGGTATAGTTACCTAGCTGAATCAAAGAAACAACTAAATCAGATATACAACAAGAAAAATCTACTAACCAGAAAGTCTGGGAAGGTTCACAAAAGTTACACGAATTAGGCCCCCCAAAAATGAGTGCTTGGAGTTAGGCTCCTAAGTGTCACTTTGAACACTCAAATAAGGAGTTTAAAGCCTAACTGCAGTTACCCATTTTTGAAAATCTTGGTCACCAATACATAGAATCAGCTAGTTTTTACCAAAGGCATGAGTGTCAAAAAAATTTTTTTTTCAAATCTTTATACAAACACTTTCGATAAATTGTGAGCATTTTTAGCAACAAACCTGATTGCAATGACTTTTTGGTATACCATCAGGATTGATTTCCTCAAATATAGACATCACACATAAATCTAGTATTTACAGCCAACAGAACAGTAAAGGGATATTTTGGATAGCTGTGTACTACAACCTGCTCCCTTGTCCTTCAAAAGAGCTTTACGTCCAAGAATTTCTTCCAGTCACTACAATCACTTCTGCAGTATATTTTACAAGTCTGAGAAGAATTATTACAATCCTTCTTTTAAGTCACTGAATCAGATTGCTGAGGCTTATGAATAGGTCTTGAAAAATGTCAGGATTTTCAATGTTAAAGCACCAATAAGACTTCAGTTCAGGTTGACATCAGCAGTCTGCAATTCAGTTACTTACCATTGCCAAAGTCATGGACAGGTTAACAGAATATTGGAATTTTGAGCATCAATCTCTTTGTAGGCTCATCTCAGAAGTTAGGCTTGGCTTTTTGACAGGTTATCTTCATCAGAATGGCTTGGCACAATATTTTTTTTAAAATCAAAACTCCAAAATAAAAGGGAAATTTCATCACACATACAAATGATTTATTTTAGATTCATGCACAGAATCCACATTTTAGAAATGGTAATAGAATACTCAAGTTGTTCTTCCCCCTTTTCATAATACTGTAAAGTGTTATTTACTATATAACACTGAAATGACGACATCCTTCTACCAAAGAACATCAGAAATGGTTTAATCATAAAATACTTTTGAGTAAAAATACATGTTCCTTTTGCTTCCATTATTTTCTTCCCCATTTCAATAATTAATCTCACAAACATATATATGTGTTTGGCTTGGCTACAGAAGAATGCAGACTAAAAACACAAAACTTAGCACAGCTGCTAGCAATAAAACATAAAATGCTTCTCAGTATGGGCTGATTAGGATAAAGGTAAATACAGAAATAATAACATGCATATGTCTGAATTGGGGTTCTGGAATAAAGTTGTTTCATTTATTCCCATAGACTTCCTGACATGCAACAGCCTTCCACAGTGAGATAAGTTACTTACGGCCATTCTCTGAACCACAACTGAGTCATACACAACTAAAGTTCCATCCACTGAAGCTAAAAATCTTACTTTGCTAAGCATAAAATCATTAAAGTCTAAAACTCACTTTACTTCATCACTTAAAGCCTGAAACCTTCAAACAACATTCTAAACTGTCCTCAACCTTAATTCAAAATACTTCAGGAGCTAACACCTACACAATCTTTGCCTATAAATTGACTTATCATACCAACAGAGCAATTCGTCTCCTTAGACGAATGCACATGTGATAAAGCAATATCAGGTAAGCAGTCTCTATTTAGGAACCTCATGATTAAATGGCTTTGGGTTCCAGTATTTTAAATTTCTTATTTAAAAAATATTAAAGTTGTCTAATTTAAGAAGTCAGCTAAAAAAAATCTGAGCTTTTTCATATAATGTGCAAGATGAAAAATACAAAATAACTGTCTGCAGTAAGTGAAACAAACATGGTCAATGTTACTATAGGAATTTTGACTAGCTCATTAAAGTGGTTAGTGAGGCTTAAATTGTGTTAAACATATGTCTATTGCATCTATCCAGACTGCTGTAATTAAACTTGCTAGGGTTTATTGCCATTAAATAACTCCACATGAACAGTGCAATATTTTGTAATTTCCTTGTATTGAAATTAAATATACATTTAATAATAAAACTAATAAAAGTACCATAAAAAGGACATGAACTGCTATTTTTACAATTCTTCTCTGAATTAGTGTTAGATACAAATTTAATCACCAGAGTTCATAATTCACTGATAAAAATGTTAGCTATCAGGCATGTATTCAGCAGTGTGTTTTTTTGAATGCAATGTTTCCTATGCAAAAAGAAAATCCTAATTAAAAATTCTAAAACTATTTGTGTATATTTTAAAAACATCTCAGTGACACTCAATGTTTTTAAGCTATGACAATGGAAAAATTAACTGGCATTCTGCAGTTTCATACACAGACAAAAACATAGACAGCCACTTTTAATTTAGAAAGAAGTCAATTACATTTTCACGTAAACTCTTAGAACATATGTAACCAATAATAATTATACTGGAGCTGAACTGTAGCCTTGCCAGAGTGTTCTACATCATAGCAGGCAAGATTTAGTTCTAGTCCCAGTCTCTTAGTGCTTGAGATAGCAGGAGCTAAGACTATGGAACAAGGAGCATACTGAAATGCCTGTGATCAGGGACTTCAGGCTGCTGAACACAAGCCATTTGGTCAGAGCCAGATACTGCTCCAACTGAAAGCAATGGGAATTCTTGCAGTAACTTCCACAAAAAAGAATTGGGTCTGAAGAAGGCATACTAATAAGTTCCTTCTGCAGCTAGGAGGACACTGAATGCAATATAGGGCCTCAAAGGAAAACAAGTAATAGTAGGGAGAAAATGGTAGATTTATGGCAAGTCTACAACAGAGAAATAAATGGTTTGTACTTTAACCAGTTAAATATAACCAATTAAATTCAAACAATTCAGTGCACCCATATTGGCCATGTGGAGCTGGTTTAAGAAGCATTAATGACAGCCCCACATCCATACTATTATCGTCTAAATCAATTCTGGTGCAGTACATCGTAGGTACCTATTCAACAATTCACTGGCCAGTCTAGGAATGGAAGGTTGCAGGGTCAGGAGGAGTGTGAAGACCAGAGCCCCCAGCTCTACTTAACTGGCAGCTGCTTTCAGTGAACCACCTATAGTTCATCTACTGAGGATCTCCTTTCAGCATACCTCATCCACACACCTTCTATGCTCCCACATAATCTCTCTCGCACACAAGCACACAGATGGCATCTCCACTAATGCTCTGGTTCAAAATGTCCTCCGCTGGTGAACTAAAGTTGGTTTACAACAGATGCCCTCTACATATCATCCCCTCTCAGTGTTTTCCCATCCATACTAACTCTCGTCCCCTTTGCTTCAATTCACCCCCAGGACCAGGGAAAGTATTTATACCTTCTGCACCTTCAGACCAGGACTTGCAGCCAGCAAAGCAATTGTAGTGTATCAGCCACACATAGAGTCATATGAATTAATGGAGGATGAAGTGAGGGTATGAAGGGCACAGACTGGGGACCCTCAACTGGCACAATATGGAAATTTGATCAACTGAACCAGTTGCTTCACAGCCCCTTTTCCTGCCCCCTTTGCGCCCAGAGAGGCCACAACTATATTATCTGGTACACTGTGGAACGATTCTTGGAAGACTACACTCTCCATCCACTCTGGCACCTGAACAGTTCAAACTGAACTACTTAGGCTTTAACCAATTCTTCAACTTGCCAAGAGGTAGCCCATTCAAACCATTTGGGCATTTGCGTTGGAAATGAATAATTTTACACATGTTCAGAGGGCTTTAACCAGCCATGGAACACTGAATTGCTCTGGAGAAGATAAGGCCATTCCTTTTGTCAGGAACGTAAAGAAAAACTACCACACTTACTGGGGACAATGGAGGAAGGTGAGAAACAACTACATAGCCTATACAAATTAAAGGCCTGATTTTTCAGAAGTGCTGGGTGCCCATAACACATTGAAGCTGAAGGTGGAGCTAGATAGGAAATTGCTTTCCTGTCCCAGGAAAAATTTTGAGATTAAATTTTTTTTCTTATCCTCAATCACCACAAGATGTTGAAATCTAGAAATTCTTTGTAAACTGTTCACGTGAATCAAAATGTTTCATTTAGATAATTTAAAGAAGTTTCATTTTGATTTTGAACTTTTCTTTTATAAATATTTTACTATAAATTACATTTTGAACTGAAAAGTCATTTTGAACTGAAAAACAGAACTTTTCATTTAGAAAATGTTTTGATAATTTTGAAACTTTTTTCCAAAAACATTTAAGAGGGAAATTTGTCAAAAATTACCTCTCATGAAAAGTTTCCATTTTGAATCAGTATCTTTTACAGAAAAAATGTTTCATTGAAAAACGTCTGAATCTCCAGTTGTAGGTAGTCACATTCAGGCCCTAACCACAATTAGTGCTTTTAGGGAAAATTGGTATGACAAGTTTCATGACTGCAAGTTTTAAGCAACAACACACTGACAGGGTACACAGTTAGGTAATCCACGCACACCTTGGGTATGCTGAGACACAAGGCTGTTTAAACTTCACTTAAGAAGCCTTGCCTGTCCTGTTAGTGCTGGTTTTTCTTCAGAGTTATTTTGTTATCACAGCTGCTCATTTCTGTGACAGACTATGAAACAGAGTTACAACAATTTCAAAGGGTTCTGCTTCCGTCAGAGTTACCAGCATTTCTTAAAGCACTTGTTTGTTAAAATGAATTCTACAGTCTTAAACCCACCTAATTATTTATAGCTTTGCTAAATGCTCTTTGCAGAGCAACTTCAATTTCTAAATCTTTCTCTACCTGTGCAAAGTAGAGAGTAATGAAACACTGAATTACTCTCCTATGCACAGTAGTGTTTGTTGGGGGATACTGAGGCAGAAGTGTATCAAGAGGAGAAGATCATGAGTCATGAAGTCCTCAGTTCTAATCCTAAAATGTGAACACAATTCAAAGGCCCCAACTGATGTAAAATGTACCTGCCCACCTACACGGCTCAGGCCAACTTTAGTACAAATTTATGCTCTATTCCCTTCACTGGCTCTTCTTCTAATGCTGCTCCAAGTTCAAGGCCTCGGTCCTAATTGTCATAGCCATACTGTAGCAGGTCCCAACTACATTACAGACTGCATATCCATCTAGGAAGCTTCAAAATAGCTGTGCTTCAGTGGAATAATGCAGATCACAAAGCCCTAAACAGAGTGCATGAGTGCTTGAGAAAATGAATTGTTAGCCAAGGTACCCCAATTGTGGATAAATTTCCATAATAATTTAAAGGATTCCAGATTCTGATCACTTGTAGAAAATACTGCAAAACTTGCCTCTTCAATACAGCTTTTCCACCAGAAACAGAATGATTTTCAAAACAACAACAAAAACAACCCCCACATACAATTCTGCCCTCTATAGAAGACGCACAAAACATCTTAATGTAGTTCGTGTAATTATATACCTAGCCCATTGCTTTCACTAAGCATTCAATGAAATACTGCACTACTGTCCCTGTTTAAAGAAATTCAAACCTGCAAGTACAGTAAATGATACTGTGTAAATAAATAAATAAATATATGCCCCAAGCAAAGATTTCTCTAACAGAAAAAGGGAGAAGAACCAGAGACTCCATAAAGGCCACTAGGTATGTTGCTACTGCAAGTATACTTAATGTGCTCAGATACATAGATGGGATTCCACCGGTAGCTTGGAAAATTTGGCCCGTCTTCTGCTATGACAGCTGCAGAACAGTTACATCCTCCAAAGCTTCCCCAGCTTGAAATAATGTTGAAAGCGATACGGGTAAAAGGCCTTGTTACTACTGCTATTACCAGGCTGGAGATCTTCAATCAGATCATAGCTTCCATCCAACCCATTTTATAAAAGTGAAGTAAGATCTACACCAATAAGATCAACAATTTATATATTTATTTTTATACAAACTGGATTTATCTGTGCACATTTTATAGTAATGGAAAACTGAATATTAACCTATTACTATTATAGTGCTTATATTCCAGTTGTTCAAACTTATAACATTGCTTTTCTTATAGTGTTAATACACCAAAAAGCTCAGCAGGTAATGAAAAGCTAACAATTAAAAATATATACTTAAAGATTTTCTGCAAAGGATATTATACAAATTGGGCTTGTGCCCTCATTTGTTTCCGTACGATGTACAATGAAGGCCTGAAAAGTTCCCCTCACTATCCTTCCTCAAAAAATAAAGAGGGCAGGATCTATGTTATAAACATGTTTCCCTCTGATTTTTCACCTTGGATATATCAGGCATGTCAACTGTGTTTTCCCCTATTTTTGTTGAAGGACTTGATGAGTGCCTCAAATGATGTACATTGCTAACTTTCCCACCTTCATAAAAGGGGTGGGATATTGAATCTTCAACAAAGGTTTCCTTTCTCCAAAATACCAATTAGTCATTGAAGTAAATAGATGTTAACATAACCAAACAAAAAACAGGTTGTAACAAATCCCTTTCCCTCTCAACTGCTCAGCTTTTAGTCTCTTGCCTCTTGTGATGTTATCATTGCACTAGTTTCTAAAGCAAAGAAAACTCATAAAATCAACCTCTACAGGACTTCTTTATACTTCAAAAAGTAAAATAATGCACAAGCTCAATTTTGCTTTTCTTGAAAGTCACCTTTAAAACTGTAGCATAAGTCCTAACTTAGAAGTGCACATGATAGCTGGAAAAAAATATATATTTTTAATTACTTCTGTAACTTCATTACAAACCAGTTGTCCAAGTACAGATATATCCTATTTTCCTACACATAACAAAACTGCCAAGTTCTACTGCACTGTTAACTATATTAATATATAATACCCGAGTGCTGATTCGCAAGACTATAAAACAGGAGGCTGATGATGAGGACCACAGTGCAACCAGTCTTTATTCCAGTGAGACAATGTGATTCGTAGAATAGACATTTTCTAAATGTCTGAGAAACTATTCCACATAAACTCCCCCATAAAAGAAGGATTAAAGTACAATACAAAACCTTAACTGGCCAGAAGGTCTGACGCACAGAGACCTGAGAGTTGATGGGGTCAAGCAAACAGTGATCTAATGCAAAAACTATTTAGTTGCAGAGAACTATATATGAACGCAAAAATGTCCATCTTATTTGCACATAAACACTAAGTAGAATCGTAATAGAAGAGTTATTTTAGTATGTTGTATACAGGTATTCTCATTTTATTATTAATTTATTAATCTATCTATTTATCTTGTATTAATTCCACTTGTAGTTCCGACAGACTCCAGGAAACATTGTGCTTTCATTTCAGAAATTTGGGTTCTGCTGAACTCAATGCTCTGGAAAAGCCACAAAATACCACAAATTTTAACTCTGTCGCCCATGTTTTTTGTAAGTGACTATACAGAAGGTTATGTGTATGTCATAGTTCAGAATGACAAAAGTTGAAAAAATGAAAAAAAAAATCTTAAACCCCCCCCCCCAGTGAATGTGGTCCTTTCCCGTCCACAACATAATCTTGGTTTTTCACAACCCTACCCAAATTAAAAAAAAAAAAATGCAGGAACTGATACAACACTATTTTTGCAAACAGAAAAATCTTATTTAATGCATAAAATCTGCTCATAACTCTCAATTTTTTCCTAGTAAGGTTATTCGAGAATACCAAGTATCCAGCAGTAGCTAAATCAGCCTTATTAAAATGCCTGGTAATTGAGCTATTTCTAAAACTTTTACATAACTAGTGATATATAAAATATCAGACATTCTGTACCAGCAATACTAAGCAAATGTCGATACAACTATCTGCTCTTCAAAGTGAATCTCAACTTTATATATCTTAATACATTATGTGCTGCTTAGATGCGTAAAACATCTTAATATAGTTCATGTAATTATATACCTAGACCATTGCTTTCACTTAGCATTCACCAAAATACTGCACTACTGTCCCTGTTTAAAGAAATTCAAATCTGCAAATACAGTGAATAATACTGTGTAAAAAGAGTCACATGTCTTTCGTTAGGTACTTGAAGTTTCAGTAGAAATGATGGAAATACTTTTATCTCAAGACTAAATGCATGTACTATATAAAAGCACACAAATATTTCAGATGCAATATGGCATTATTCAATCTCTACTATAAGGTCAACTAGTCTATTCTTATTCTATATATACTACCTCAACTACCTAGCTTCAGTAAAGCATTCACAAACATAAGTACTGTTCCAACTTACATGAATTTAACCCACTAAATTACATTTCCAAGTATATGGTAAAGCCCACTGCTGTGTGAAATTCCAGTCTAATCATCCTGAATCAATCATGTCTACCAACTATCATGCAAAAGTTCAAGCAATTGAAGCTCTCTGATATAGAGTGGAAATACACAGTAGGGACTCAAGGCAAGGAATATTATCCTTGATCTTAATATCTCCAAAACTTTTCTGGCACACTACATTCAAACTAGACAAGTCTGCTATTGAAATATGAGAAAGGTAAAGATTGAGTAGATTACAGAAAACTTTGTTTTTAAATTCGGAAAGTAAAAAAAAGTATGTTTAGATAGAAAGAAAGTTTCAACATCTCTCTGGTATCTTGGCACTGCTTATTGAGGATTATTATAATTTTGGTTATTTGCTTCTATCATCTTAAACTATATTTACCAAGACATGGCATTATAAGATTGCCTTTCAAAGACACATTACATAGGAGTTCACGTACTCACAGACTACAAGGCAAGAAGGGACCATCATGATCATCTAGTAGTCTGACCTCCTGCACATTGCAGGCCACAGAACCTAACCCATCCACTCCTGTAATAGACACATCACATCTGGCTGAGTTACTGAAGTTCTCAAATCATGATTTAAAGACTTCAAGTTACATAAAATCTGCCTTTACTCTAGTTTAAACCTGCAAGTGACCTGTGCCCCATGCTGCAGGAGAAGGCAAAAAAAACAAAAACAAAAAAACAACAATCTGACCTGGAGGAAAATTCCTTCTTGATTCCATATATGGAGAGCAGTTGGACCCTGAATATGTTGACAAGACCCACTGAACAAACACCTGGGAAAAAGTTCTCAGTAGTAACTCAGAGCCCTCCCCATCTAGTGTCTTATCTCCAGCCATTGAAAATATTTGCTACTAGCATTTGCAAATGGGCCACATGTCATTTTTGGCAATCTCATCATACCGTCCCCTCCATACACTTATCAAGCTCAGTCTTGAAGCCAGTTAGGGGTTTTTTTGCCCCCCACTGCTTCCTGTGGAAGGTTATTCCAGAACTGCACTCCGCTGATAGTTTGAAACCTTTGTCTAATTTCAAGCCTAAACTTGTTGATGACCAGTTTATATCTATTTGTTCTTATGTCCACATTGGCGCTTAATTTATATAACTCCTCTCTCTCCCTGGTATTTATCCCCCTGATGTATTTATAGAAAGCAATCATATCTCCTCTCAGTCTTCGTTTTGTTAGGCTAGACAAGCCAAGCTCCTTAGGTCTCCTCTGATAAGGTTGGTTTTCCATTCCTCAGATTATCCTAGTAGCCCTTCTTTGCACCTGTTCCAGTATGAATCCATTTTTCTTAAACATGGGAGACCAGAATTGCACACAGCATTCCAGATGAGGTCTCACCAGTGCCTTGTGTAATGATACCAACACTGCCCTGTTTCTACTGGAAATACCTCACCCAATGCATCCTAGGACTGTATTAGCCTTTTTCATGTCGGCATCAAATTAGCAGCTCAGTCATCCTGTGACCAACCAATACACCCAGCTCTTTCTCCTCCTCCTGTCTCTTCCAACTGGTAAGTTGCCAGTTTATAGCAAAAATTCTTGCTGTGAGTCCCTAAGTGCATGACCTTGCACTTTGCACTATTAAGTTTCATCCCATTTCTATTACTCCAGTTTTCAAAGTCTTTCTTATCTTCTTGTATGATATTCTGGTCTCCCTCCATACATAGGCACTGACTCCGTGGGTGCTCCGGGGCTGGAGCACCCACGGGGAAAAATTGGTGGGTGCTCAGTACCCACCGGCAGCTCCCCGCCAGCCCCGGGGCCCGCGCCCAGCTCACCTCACCACCGGGCGATGTTGTGGGGCCCCGCCCCCGACGCTGGGTGACGTCGCCCGGCGTCAGGGGCGGGGCCCCGCAACGTCGCCTGGCGTCAGGGCCCCCGACGCCGGGCGACAGCACCCACGGGCGCCAGCGAAAGTTGGCTCCTGTGCCTCCATATTGGCAATACCTCCCAAGTATGTGTCATCTGCAAATTTTATTGGCACACTCCCACTTTTTGGGCCAAGGTCATTAATGAAACTGTTAAATAAGATTGGTCCCAAGACTGATCCCTGAGGAACTCCACTAGTAATCTCCCTCTAGCCTGGCAGCCTTTCAGTATGACCCATTGTAGTCTCCGCTTTAAACAATTCCTTATCCACCTTTCAATCTTCATATTAATCCCTATCTTCTCCAATTTAACTGTATCTAATGCCTTACTGAAATCCACATAGATTAGATCTGCTGCATTTCCTTTGTCTAAAAAAGCAGTTATCTTATCAAAGAAGGTGTTCAGATTGGTCTGGCACCATCTAACCTTTTGTAAAACCATATAGTACTTTATCCCAATTACCGTTTATCTCTATGTCCTTAACTACTTTCTCTTTCAAAATTTCCAATACCTTGCATACAGTTGATGTCAAACTAACAGGTCAATAGGTTCCTGGATCATTTTTTCCCCTTTCTTAAAAATAGGTACTATATTAGCAATTTTCCAGTCACAGGGTACGACACCCAAGTGTATGGATTCATTAAAAATCCTTGCAAGTTCATGTGACAGTTCCTTTAATATTCTTGGATAAAGATTATCTGGGATCCCAGATTAGGCCCTATTAAACTTTTTTAGTTTGACTTCCACCGTGGATGTGGTAATTTCTGCTTCCATATCCTCATTTCCATTAGCCACCTTGCCACTACCTCTAAACTCCTCATTACCCTTATTAAAAACTGAGGCAAAGTATTCATTTGGGTATTGGTCCATGCCTAGATTATCTTTAACCTCTACCCCCTCCTCAGTGTTTAGCGGGCCCACTTCTTCTTTCCTTGTTTTCTTTTTATTTATATGGCTATAGAACCTTTTGCTATTGGTTTTAATTTGATTTGCAAGGTCCAACTCTGCTTGGATTTTGGCAGTTCCCACTTTATCCCTACACTTTCTGACCTTCAAGAGGTAGCTTTCCTTGCTGATCCATCCCATCTTCCATACCTTGTAGGCTTTCTGCTTTTTCTTAATCACCTGTCTGAGATGCTTGCTCATCCTGTTTGGTCTACAACCCTTACCTATGATTTTTTTCCCCTTGCTTAGGGTGCAAGTTCAGATATCTTCTGCAACTTTGACATAACATAATTCCAAGCCTCCTCCACATTCAGATCCTTGAGTTCTTCAATCTAATCCACTTCCCTAACTAATTCCTTTAATTTAATAAAAATTGCCCTTTTGAAACCAAGGACCCTAGTTGCAGACCTATTTTGGTTTATCCTTCTGTGACATTGCACTCTATACGATTTTATGAAAATATGCTAATGAGTGTGAATATAATGTAACTGGAATATGCTTCATGCAAAAGGTCTCTTGTAAGGTATCATTACAAATCTTATGATCTACTGAGTGTGGTCATCCTATTTGTATAAATGTATCACTCTTGTATCTAAAACTAGAAATATAAAATATAACTCTGAGGTCCTATTGTAATTATGCAAACTGTGGGCCATGAATGGTGGTTTGGAATTTTGATGGCTCTCATTAACCAGGACAATTGACTGTAGATAGCTCTGTTTACTTGTAAGTCTTCCTGTATACCTGTGTGCTGGCAAGTGCTGGGCAATGAAGTCTTACAGTGACATGTGATCATGTCACTTGAACTGGGATCCATCTTTAACCTGGTGCTTTTCCATTTAGAAGGAGAGGTGGGAACCAGGAGAGGGACAAAGGATTCCCATCTTGTGCAAAAGATATATAATGGGGTGGAACAGAACAAAGGGGGCTGTAGTCATGAGAGATCCCCTAGCTAGCACCTGAGCTGGAACAAGGGCTGTACCAGGGGAAAGAATTGTGTCCAGACTAGGAAGGCGTCCAGTCTGTGATAGAAGCTTATTGAAACATCTCAGAGGGTGAGATTTTATTTGTATTCAGTTTTCTTACTGTATTAGGCTTACACTTGCATGTTTTATTTTATTTTGCTTGGTAATTCACTTTGTTCTGTCTGTTATTACTTGGAACCACTTAAATCCTACTTTTTGTATTTAATAAAATCACTTTTTACTTATTAATTAACCCAGAGTATGTATTAATAGCTGTGGTGGGGAGGGCAAACAGCTGTGCATATCTCCCTATCAGTGTTATAGAGGGCGAACAATTGATGAGTTTACCCTGTATAAGCTTTATACAGGGTAAAGTGGAATCTATTTGGTGTATGGACCCCATTGGGAGCTGGGCATCTGAGTGTTGGAGACAGGAACGCATCTCAAGCTGTTTTCAGTTAAGCTTGCAGCTTTTGGGGGACGTTGTTCAGACCTGGGTCTGTGTTTGTAGCAGGCTAGTGTGCCTGGCTCGAACCAAGCCAGGCACTGAAGTCCCAAGCTGCCAGGGAAAATGGGCTCAGAGGTAGTCTCAGCACATCAGTTGGCAGTTCTCAAGGGGTTTTCTGTGATCCAACCTGTCACACCTTCCATCTAGTTTAACCCGAATTAGCTCATGATCACTCACAACCAGTTCTTCAGTGAGGTCCTCATTACTTACCAATACGAAATCTAAAATGGTATCACCTTTTGTTGGTTCAGTGACTATTTGGTAAAGAAATCTATCGGCTATACTGCATCAGGCCAGTGGCCTATCTAGTCCAGTTTCATGTGTCTGACAATGCTCAGTACCAGAAGCTTCAGAGGAATGTGAGACAAATTCTGCAGTAGGCAGTTTTGGAATAATCTGCCTATAGGGAAAGTTTTTCCCTAACTCCATTTAGTTAGAGTTTGGCTTATGAAGTATGGGGGTTCATTTCCTTTCTATTTTTTTTTGTAGTCCTTACTATAACAACTTGATATTTTTCTTATATAAATGTCTAATCTTTAATTAATCTTGCTAACCTCTTAACCTTAAAATCTATCTATCTGGAGAGAGTAAGTTCCTCAGCTAATTGTGAGTTGTGTTACAAAACATTTTAAATCATTTTTAAAGTTGCTGAGTTTCAATTTCATTTATCAAATTAAATCAACCAACTATTTGATTTTGCTGCAAAGCAATAGTCTAATGGCCCTTCTCACAAGGAAAGTGGCTGAGTAAATGGCACTAAAATTGAGGTAAAAGAAGGGAGATTGATAACCACTAAAGAAATGTGTTTGACTATTTGGTGGAATATGCAATTTGAAGAGCAGAGTGTGATATATATATATATATATATATATATATATATATATATATATATATATATATATATATATATATATATATATATATATATATATATATATATATATATATATAATATAATTTTTAACCAGTTAAGTTTTGTTTCTGTAAACAAAAGTAAGGCAAGTTTTCACAACACTGATAAAAACCACAAGTAACTTCTGACAAAAAGTGTCTCAATCATTACTAAAAATGAAAATATTAGTCATATGGATGTATCTGGCATTTAGATGAACTGATATTCTAATGTAGTTCTTGGAAAACATTTTTCTCCTACACACTTTCTTATAGCTGAATTTTTTTCATTATGGAAATGATTACTACTATTACACCACTGCTATATTTCTGCATACTACTACACCACTTCCATATTTCTGTAATGATTGATATAATTTACTTAAATCAGATGCTCGCACAGATGAAGCTGCATTGCAAATGACAAATATCCCAGTGTCACCATTCCCATAGTTACATAAAATTAGTTTATGGATTATTTTGGATTTGTAAACCGTTTAGAAATTTCCTTACTATTAACCTATTTTATACATGACTAGGTGTTACAAATCATAAAACTTTATTTTTATAGCATCTTTTATGCAAAATTGAATAACCAAACTCTTTTTTACAATACACAACAGTCTATGTCTGACTCTAAATTATATTCACTTCCAAAATCTTCATTAATGCAAAGTTAAAGTTCACCAGAAAGGCCTTGTATCCTTCCAGAATGTTGATTGCATGTAATATTGAAACCTCTAAAATGAGGAAGGGAAAGTATAACAAGCATTTATGAAAACTGGAAAATGCAAAGGTAAGGTACATACCACTTTGACTTCACAACCTTAACTCTTTCCTCTGCATGCTACTCCGCTTCACTTCAACACACATCATAAAACACTCTATCCTTCCAAATGATTTGGAGCACTGAAAAAAAGAACCCAAATACAGTAGAAGAAACTTATATCAGAGGGGTAGCCGTGTTAGTCTGGATCTGTAGAAGCGACTAAGGCCTTGGCTACAATCACGAGTTACAGCGCAATAAAACTGCTTACAGCGCTGTACCTCACTAACTGTCTCCACTTGCAAGGCACGTACAGCGCTGCATCTCCGCAGGTACAGCGCTGCAGGTACTCCACCTCCCCGAGAGGAATAACGTTTGTTGCGCTGCCGCTGGTGCGCTGCGGCTCCAGTGTGGCCACCCAATGCGCTCTTATTGGCCTCCAGAAGTATTCGGAAGTATCCCACAATGCCTGTTCTTGCCACTCTGGTCATCTGTTCGAACTCTACTGCCCTGGCCTCAGGTGACCAACCGCCAGTCCCACCCTTTAAATTCCCTTGGAATTTTAAATATCCCCTTCCTGTTTGCTCAGCCAGGCGTGGAGTGCTCTCAGCACATCTTTCCAGGTAACCATGCCGCCACGTGCCAGACAAGCCCCAGTATGGCACAATACCAAGTTGCTGGACCTCATCACTGTTTGGGGGGAGGAAGCTGTCCAGTCCCAGCTGCACTCCAGCCGGAGGAATTTCGATACTTTCGGCCAGATATCAAGGGCCATGATAGAATGGGGCCGTGACCAGGACGCAATGCAGTGCAGGATAAAAGTGAAGGAGCTGCGGAGTGCATACCGTAAAGCCCGCAAGGCAAACAGCCGCTCGGGTGCTCCCCACACAACATGCCGATTCTACAAAGAGCTGGACGCAATACTTGGGGGTGACCCCAGCTCCGTTCCGAGCACCACCATGGACATGGGAGAGTGGGAGGAGGAGAAAGAGTAGGAGGGGGAGGAGGAGGGGGTTGAAGAAAGCAGGAGCGAGGGTGCTGTGGCTGGGGGAGAAACCTCTGACTCCCTGGGGGCATGCAGCCAGGAGATCTTCTCGAGCCAGGAGGAAGGCAGCCAGTTGCAGCAGCCGGTACGCGGTGGAGGAGAAAGAAGAGCAGGCTCGCGGTAAGCAGCTTTTTTTTCGGGAAGGAGTTTTTTTGGTGCGGGGTCCTTGGGCGAGGAGGGTTTGGGCTGCATGCATGCCTAGATGCGGAAGAGCGCATTGATGTGGTCTATCACATCGCGGAAATCGGCCACTGTAATCTCTTCGAAAGTCTCAGCCAGAGCGTGGGCAATATGCTTGCGCATGTTTATTGGGAGAGCCGCCGTGGTCCTTGTCCCAGTCAGGCTAACGTGACAGCGCCATTGTGCCACGAGGGGCGGGGGGACCATTGCTGCACACAGGCAAGCTGCATATGGGCCAGGACAGAAGCCGCATTGCAGTAGAAGACCCTCCCTTGCTTTCCCGGTCACCCTCAGCAGCGAGATATCTTCCAGGACAAACTCCTATGGAAAATGTGGGGACAGTGTTCAGTGTAGGTTCCCCCTGCAGCTGTTGGCTCTCCCCAAGGTACAGAAACCCGCCGGACAGTACATCCGTGAAACAATCAGTCCCCCTTGACCCTGTGCTTACTCACCATTTTGGGGCTCCCGTGGGTTCTGTGCGCTCTGTTTGGGATGGGAAAATTGTGCTGTTTTGGAGACTGTGTACGCCCTCCTTAAGTGTGGGGGAATCATTGCTCTGTCTGGCATAAAACAATGATGCCTCTGTTAAGTGTTGCATTTTGCCTTCAAGATGCAACCTTCAGATCTCCGCCGTCCTTCTTATCACCGGCTGAGAGACTCCAAAGGCTCAGGAAGAGGCCCAGAAGAACGAAAGAAGACATGCTGCAGGAAGTTTTGAACCAATCTCTTACAGAGAATCAAAAGGCTCAGGAATGGAGGGAGAGCGAAAGCAGGCTCCGCCAGGAAAATGCTTTGCACCGGCGGCAAAGCATGCAGCTCCGGCAGGAAAGCACAAAGGAACTGATTAGCTTCATGGCATGCCAAGCGGACTCTATCCAGGCACTCGTCGCCATGCAGGCGGAGCAGTACCGCGCCTGCCCCCCCCTGCAGCCATTGTCCCAAAACTCTTTACCTTGTGCCCCCATGTCACCTCCTGCCCACTTCACCCAACATCCAGGTTCTTATCGCCCACACCAGATGCCTCCAACACCTGTAGCTTCATCCACCCAGCCCTGGAAACTATGACCCTTACCCACTGCACTCAACCCCCATCCCGAATTATAGACATCCTGAAGTGCAGCACTCACTGCACTCCAGACAGGAAGGCCGAGTATGAGAGCAGGACATACCATAACCTGTGATTGAACCATTATCCAGACCACCCACCACCCCCTTGCCCTTTCTGTCTCACAAGCAGCTGTGTTTCTTTTTAATACATGTATTTTCTCTTTAATAAATGGATGTGAAAACAGTCTTTATTATTGCATAAAGTAAAAGATACCTTAGCCCAGGAAAGAAACAGGCAATGCAAGTCAGCTGAGCAAACACAAATCAGCTTAGCAAAGACAGATTACTAATAACATTGGAACCACTTCACTTCAGGGCCGTGCAGGGCAGCAGACATTACTGGTGGTTTTCAGCCTCAAATTGCTCCCTCAAGGCATCCCTAATCCTTGCTGCCCCACGCTGGGCCCCTCTAATAGCCCTGCTCTCTGGCTGTGCAAATTCAGCCTCCAGGTGTTGAACCTCTGAGGTCCACGCCTGAGTGAACATTTCACCCTTCCCTTCACAAATATTATGGAGGGTACTGCACGCAGATATAATTGTGGGGATGTTGTGTTCGGCCAAGTCCAGCTTCCCATATAGAGATCGCCAGCGACCCTTCAAACGGCCAAAAGCACACTCCACCGTCATTCAGCACCGGCTCAGCCTGTAGTTGAACCATTCCTTGCTGGTGTCAAGGCTCCCTGTGTAGGGTTTCATGAGCCACGGCATTAAAGGGTATGCAGGGTCTCCAAGGATCACAGTTGGCATTTCAATTCCCCCTACCGTGATCTTCCAGTCTGGGGAAAAAAGTCCTGGACTGCATCTTCCGGAACAGGGCAGTGTTCCGAAAGATGTGTGCGTCATGCACCTTTCCGGTCCAGCCAGCGTTGATGTCAATGAAACGCCCACGGTGATCCACAAGCGCCTGGAGAACCATGGAGAAATACCCCTTCCGATTAATGTACTCGGATGCTAGGTGGGGTGGTGCCAGAATAGGAATATGCGTCCCATCTATCGCCCCTCCGCAGTTAGGGAAACCCATTTGTTCAAAGCCAGCCACAATGTCCTGCACATTACCCAGAGTCACGGTTCTTCTGAGCAGGATGCGATTAATGGCCTTGCAAACTTGCATCAGCACGATTCCAACGGTCAACTTTCCCACTCCAAACTGGTTCACTACCGATCGATAACAGTCCAGAGTTGCAAGCTTCCAGATTGCAATAGCCACCCACTTCTCCACCATCAGGGCAGCTCTCAATTTCGTGTCCTTGCGCCGCAGGGCGGGGGCGACCTCCTCACACAGTCCCATGAAAGTAGCTTTTCTCATCCGAAAGTTCTGCACCCACTGCTCGTCATCCCAGACTTGCATGACAATGTGACTCCAGCTGTTATAAAGAGGATGGTGATGAATTGTTCTCCATGTCTACTGAAAACAGTACAAGAAATAATGGGCTTAATCTGCTGCAAGGGAGATTTAGATTAGATATTAGAAAAAACTTTCTAAATATAAGGATAATTAAGCTCTGGAATAGGCTTCCAAGGAAGGATGTGGAATCCCCATCATTGGAAATTTTTAAGGACAGCTTAGACAAACTCCTGTCAGGGATGGTCTAGGAATACTTGGTCCTGCCTCAGCACAGGGCGCTGGACTAGATGACCTCTTGAGGTCGTTTCCAGACCTAAATTTCTATGATTCTATGACATTCTGGAAAGGTAAGAGGCACTGCTGGTCCTTAACTCAATATTAATTGTGGTTCTGACAGTCAATTTCTCTTGTTTAAGAAAGTGATGGTAGGGAGGGGCAGGATTTCAGAGCCCTTGTTGTGGGGACGGGACACAAGGAGTCTTAGTAAACACAGGTTAACTGTGTTATCTATATTTTGTCTTGGTTTACGGTGGACTGAAGCAAAACAGGCATTAGAAACCTCACCATCAAGGCGGCTGAGGTTGACAGGTTTTACACCAATCGTGGACACTATTTGGCCCTATGATAGTTCTGGGATACAGTAACTCCTCACTTAAAGTTGTCCCAGTTAACATTGTTTTGTTACTAGGCTGCTGATCTATTAGAGAACATACTTGTTTAAAGTCGCACAATGTTCCATTATAAGATTGTTTGGCTCGCCCTGCTCTGCCCCCCTGGCATTCCAACCAGGAAGCGGGCAAGCCCCCCACCTCACTCCCCGGCAGGAGTGCTGGACTGGCAGAATGGGGCAAGCCCCTGTGCCCTGACCCTGCTCCCTGGCGGGAATGCCGGGCGGGCAGAGTGGGGCAGGCCCCTACGCCCCAACCCCGCTAAGCCCCTGCCTCAACCAAGCTTCACAACCATCATTGGTGAGTACAGTATTAAACTGTTTGTTTAAAATTATTTAAAAATTATACTGTATATGTATATAATGTCTTTTGTCTGGCAAACATTTTTTCCCTGGAACCTAACCTCCCCTATTTACATTAATTCTTATGGAGAAATTGGATTCACTTAACATGGTTTTGCATAAAGTAGTATTTTTCAGGAATATAACTCCAACATTAAGCGAGGAGTTACTGAACAAGAAATTTCCCTTCATTCATCGTTTTTCTTTCAGAATGTATTTGAAAGGGCAAGACAGTTCCCTCACAAGAGCATACATAAGAACGGCCATACTGGGTCAGACCAAAGGTCCATCTATCCCAGTATCCTGTCTTCTGACAGTGGCCAATGCCAATGCTTCAGAAGAAATGAACAGAACAGGTAATCATCAAGTGATCCTATAGTGTATTTATGAACTTGTTATTCTTTGGTCTCCGAGTGCTCAGCAACATGCGGCTTTCAGGGGTGGCGCTAATATTTTTGCCTCCCCAAGCAAAAAAACAACAACACCCCAAACGCTGCCCCTGAAACAAAAAAAACAACCCCCCCCAACGCCCGCCGAAACAACCCTCCCCCACACCTCTCTGCCCGCGGCCCCGCTCTCCCCAGCCGGCGGGGAGCAAGCGGGGCATGCCGGATGCCCCACTCTCCCCAGGCCGTTGTGCCAGCAGAGAGGGCGGCATGCCCGCGGCCCCACTCTCCCCGGCCGGCGTGCCGGGGCGAGCGGGGCATGCCTGGGAGGGAGGGGGAGATGCGTGTCGCGGCTGCTAGGGTTCTCTTCTCCCCCTAAGCGGCACATGAAACAGCTGTTTCGTGCGCCGCCTCTCGGGGAGAAGCTGAGCCGCCGGCGGCGCGCGAAAGCCGGCGGCGCAGAGCGGAGGTGAGTTGGGGCGGCCGGGGCACATTTCTAGGGGCGGCATGGCCGGTGCCAGAATGCCACCCCTAGAAATGTGCCGCCCCAAGCACCAGCTTGTTTTGCTGGTGCCTGGAGCCGGCCCTGGCGGCTTTGTGGCCACAGCATTATGTACTAGGTGATCTAGCATTCCAAGGAAGAGTAACAGCTGGCAGGACACTTGGCACTTTCAAGTCCATAGTGTAACTGTCCAAGGGACTTTCTACTGCAAAAGTGGTAATAAACCTGGCTGGGAATAAGTTTCAGGGCTGCAACCACAACAGCAAAATTCTGACCCATAATTCTTCACTTGTGGTAGCTCCATTGTGGATAGGATGCTAGTATTTTTACCATGTGGATCCAGTTCTGTAAAAGACTGACTAGTTTTAGGCCTAGTGTATTTAGGACTAGTGTAGGGTGCCCTAGTGTGTATTGTTTGCTCATTCTATAAAATCTGCAGCAAATTTGACCTACAAGCCATGTGTCATCTTATTCATAGCCAACTTTTCAGCAATTAATTTATGCATCTGGTGTCAAACTTCAGTAGATTTCAATCAACGCCCGACAGCTACCAGTGCTTTTTCAGACAGAGTAATTATAGCAAACAGCATTTAGTCTTAATCTTTCTGCATTTTTTTCTATCCAGAGTGTAATCAAAAGGATCTTAAATAAGTTCTGGTTTGTTTTCCTCCTTTGATTTTTCTTTTGTATTAAGCAAAATTAAAGTTCAATAAGAACACACAATTTAAATTCAGAAGATAAGGATGGAAATTCACTTTGTTTTTAGATTTTATTTCCTATTATAACAAGTGTTGCTATGATCCCTGCTGCGGCTTTTCTATGACAAACTGCTATGGCAATTGCTAGCTAAGTCCACAGAATTTCCATTTGCTGAATTTTATTTCTCCACCACAACATTTTTCTTTATCCTCAAATTTTCTGTGTAATGTTAATGATTGCTCATATTAAAAAAGATGAAACTACTGCATACACTTCTATGCTATATGTTCTGGGCCAGATTTTTAGAACTGCACTCACATTCATTGTGACTGTGCATGCAATCTGGGTTATTGCATAAACAAATGGCCAGATGATCAACTGATTCTTTGTGTACACAAAAACTATGACTGCATAAGTTTGTTGTTACCAGCATAAATTACACACATACACGTATAAAAAAATCTTGCCATGGTTGTTTTCTATTACTCCAAAAATAAGGGAGTTCAGCAAAAAAGCAAGCAGTTCCTTCTGAAAAAATATGACCTTAGGTGCATGAGCTATACTGTTATATTTTGTATCTGTACAAAAAGTGCTTTTACATAAATTCCTCCTTTTTCATTCAAGGACATTAAAACATTCTATAGACTATAAGGCTTATAACACAGATTATGTCTTCTAACTGAAGGGTGAAAGTAGGGGATCCTAGAGAGAATGAGTGACCCTGGGCTCCAGTGTGTCATTTTGGTGCTAGTGTGAACATTTACATTTGAGTCCAGGTCTGGGGGGAAGTAGGGTGACCAGATGTCCCGATTTTATAGGGACAGTCCCGATTTTTGAGACTTTTTCCTAGATAGGTTCCTATTACCCCCCACCCTCTGTCCCGATTTTTCACACTTGCTGTCTGGTCGCCCTAGAGGGAAGAGTCCCCTTGACAGAGTGTCTGGAGGGATTTGAAGTTGTCCTAGCAAGCTCCTGGAGTCCACAGGAAGAAGAGTATAGTTTTCCAGTTGAGAGCCACTCTGGCCCATATTTGTGCCTGGATGTGGCAGTATTGCGTAATACTGTGGCAGGAGGTGGGTTGAAGAAAATGGTCAGTAGAATAGACCAGTTACCAAAAGTTATAGGGGAGCGGCACAGGAGAAACATTTTTTGCCATCCTTCCCCAGCTCCTTCTGAGAGGAAGCTTCCCTTGTGCACCCAAATCCTCATCCATGTCATTCTGTAGCTTTGAGAAGGCCTGGGGGGAAAAGATGGTTCCTGAAAAAGGTTACAGCTGCTTCTAGGAAGGCAAGAAAATGTCTAGGGAAGTCGGTACATTTGGAGTTGGAAAAAGTGAATATGAAAATTGTGCATTTGGATCACCAACACCAGTCTGACTTAAGAGATGAAGATGGCTCACATATTCATTCATCTATGCTGGTAGAACCCATA
The DNA here is from genome assembly GCA_033296515.1 of Macrochelys suwanniensis. Taxonomy (NCBI): domain Eukaryota; kingdom Metazoa; phylum Chordata; order Testudines; family Chelydridae; genus Macrochelys; species Macrochelys suwanniensis. The sequence goes on from CM065780.1 coordinate 50,574,180, forward strand.
TCACAATGGTTTTTTTCCAGTTTAGACAACATATACACCCACTCCAATTTTAGCTGTATTTGAGACTGAGGCAGCAAGGTTCCCCAAGGGAACATCAGTTTGATCCTATGACACCATAACTTGTCTGTGCTACAGAGGCTGCGGAGCAGAAAAAGCTGTGGATTTATGAGCTCTCAGAATCAATAAGGATGAGATGGATATAGTACCCTCATATGTGTTACCTCTGCAAGTAACTTGAAACCCTAAGGGAATCTATGATCCAGGCATCAATTCTTAGCCTGTCAGATCCTCATCAGCTATATTCTTGTGAACCAAGTCCTAGATGCCTGAATTTCTGTTACATAACTTAGCCCATAGGCATAGGATGGAAGCCCAAGAGAACCTCGACAGGCACTATGCAGAATCAAGGGAACTGAGAGCTCTGGAACCATGCAAATTGGCTTTTAACCAGTCTACGAATGGTTCCACCCCTTTCTACTCACCTACAAGGTGAGAGTCTGATAGACAGAGCTTCAGAAGGAAGGAAAACGCTCTTCCAAAAGCAGGGTGTCAAGTTTTTGCATCTGAAAATGCAAACAGGAACGACAATGTAAAAACACTATCCTGGAACAGAGAATCACAATCCCGGATCTGATCAAAAGCTTGTAATAGAAAATACATTACATCTCAGTGCTCTGAGGACCTGCACACCAGATCTGTTTGCTCAAACTCCTATGTTGGGCACAGAATCAGTAAGGCAAGTAGTTCTGCAAAAATCATGGTGAGGGAAGTGCAGTACTGGCCTCCATTGACCTGGGTGGATCTGGGGCCTCAGTGGTACAGAACCACAAGACAAGTGACTCAACAGATAAAGGTGCTAGAGCCTCATGTTGGCTGGATCCGTTCTTGGCAGTTGTATTTGGTAATCCTTCATGTCGAGCTGTCAAATCTGGATTCAGGTTCTCACCCTAGATCCATGTTTGGCTGCTAGATCCCAAAGCAGGCTTGATTTCTGGCTCCAGATCCATACTTGTCAGCTATAGATACATGCTCAGCTTGCTTTTGAGGCTTTTTTTTTTTTTTTGGTAGCTCTGTATCTGTGCTCTTTTGTGGTTTTGTGGCTGCCAGATCCATGCTTCATTGTTCCAAATGGATTTTGCAGCCCCAGATCTATGTTTGGCTGCCAGATCCAGATCCAGCCTTTGCCACCTCGGATACATGCTCAGCTGCCAGATCCAGATCCAGGCTGTGCAGCCCAAGATCTGTGCTTGCCTGCAGGTTCTGATCTGTGTGGCTCTAGTTCCCTTGGAAACCAGCTCCAACAACCATAAAACCATTTTAGGCACACAGATAGGTCTCCAAGATCAACCTGGACAGCACCACGGACCTTGACAGTGACCAGATTGAGGAGCCTCCCTCACCAGCAAAGTTGTGTGAGACAGCCAAACCCTAGAGGACTATCTTTGAAGCCAGTGCTGGATTTATTCAGTGATAGGCCTAGTCAGCTAAACTAAGGAGCTTCCCATATTAGCAGGGATGTTTAAGGCAGCCCTCCCACTCCTGTGGTTCAGACAGTCTGTGCTGGAAAGGCATCTCTTTTCTTTTAAACAAAAAATCTGACTAACTAACTGACAAGCTATAAACAACATTTGCCCCAAAAGGGCAGAATGAGAGAGGAAAAAAAGAAAAAAGAATGAGAAAGTGCTGAGGATGCTGTGAACAATACAAGCACGCCTCACCTTTGGCAGTTCAAAGGAACTGAGGGGCGGATTTAGGGTGACCAGATGTCCCGATTTTATAGGGACAGTCCTGATTTTTGGGGACTTTTTCTTATATAGGCTCCTATTACCCCCCACACCCTGTCCCGATTTTTCACACTTGCTGTCTGGTCACCCTAGGCGGATTGGGGCCGCTCTTCTTCTTCTCCGCCCCCCTCCCACCTTCCACCCCCGCTTTTATACCTTCAGAATCCTCCAGAACGTGAAGGGTAGGGAGGGACGAGTGGCCCTAGTGGACACTGCTGTCCAGAAGCTCGCAGTTCAGGTATCTTGGATGCACAAGTGGGAATATGCAAAGGCCAGTCAAAGAAGAAACCCAAATACCACGAAACTTGTGATAAAAATCACAAGAGTTGGCAACTGAAGAAGAGATAGGTCAGCGCTTAGCACTTTGAAAATCCCACCACTGGCACATCAAGATATTCTTTAATGTTATCTGGCCTGCCTTCACTCCATAGACCAAGAACTACGCAGAGACTAGGCAAACAAAATCATTAAGATGGAATAATATACTCCCCCTTCTAAACCTAACCCCCGATTAGTAGTCTTACCACAAGAACCAATAGTGCATGACACAAACGAACATATACTGTACATTAACCATACTTTATACAACTGTACTCTAAGTGCATTGAAAAAAATTCTGCTGTGTAACGCAAAATAATTCTAGCAACTATATTTTTCTTTTATTTAATAAAAGTTCACAATAGTAAAATTATAATGCATTTTTAAAATATTACAGTCTTAAAATAATCTTATATGCCCTAAAAATTCTGCCTTCAGATTTTTTCCCCAAAGTTATCCAGAATGTGTGACTAAGATACCCACTAGCAAAAAGTTCTATAAAGCAACCATTTGAGGTTGCTTATCCCCTCGGGGAGGTGGGGCTCGTCAGCCTTGGAAGGCAGCCCACCTAAGAGAAGGAAAACTCTGATTTAAAACCTCCGCTGCCTTGTGGCAATACCCACTCATGGGAAAGGCTAAGGGAGTTAACCCTGAAACCAAATCCGGTGTCGGAGTCCCGATGGCGGTCTGACATTGTCCTCAACGTCATTCCGGCAACTCCTGCGACGCCGCTGGTGCCAAGTTGTATTGACATTGTCTTTCCCTTGGATCCATCAGTTGCGTGGAGAGGGGGGTTCTGCTGCATGGGCAACAGCTGTTCCTCCATATCACCCTGCCCTGGCTTGCACCCTGGAGAGGACACTCCAGTTAAACATTCCCCATGGGCGCATATCCATCGTCTCTCGAGACTAACGGACGCCAACAACAACAAATCCCCTCAAGATATTTATCAACTACAAATATTTTTCTCTGCCTAAGTTGCTAGTTGGTTTTCGTAAGCAGCTAGACTCTTCAACATGATCAAAACCAAAATACTACAGTGTATGAAAATCCTGTAACTAATCATCTAATAGAGTGACCATGACTATTTCCAGACGTTTCCTCTGCCTCTGTAAACTAGTGACGGATTGCAGTTATTAACAGGTCAGTGAATAAATTAATTCCAGGGCACTGGAAATTATGTTAGTGAAATGAAAAGTGGCCTTGCTGACATTGCATCACTATTTCTAGACAGTGTGCTTGAACACCAAATAAATCTCTCAACTTGGATGAGTGCCAAAAGCCAGTGACCTAGTTTCATTAGGGTGGGAAAAGAATAGCAAGTGGTCCTATGAGAGGAGATTATCAGAATAACTTTATATAGGAGAACAGTTACATTCCATAATTTTATTTTATTTTTACATCACAAATTATCCATTCTGACAGATCACTGAGAATTCCCCCCCCCCGCCGCCCGCAAAAAAGCCATGGACTTTGTGAGCTCTCATATAATTAAAGTTACTTTAACATTACATTACTCACACTGACATCCCTGTATTGCATGCACTGTATTAGAAGATTTTTTAGAATTACTTTTACATCTCATTCATAATAGTGTTTTAAATCAGATTGTTTTTTGATTTTCCAGTGAAAAATGTAACACTTCATGCTTAAACTAAAGAGAGCTTTACTAATAAAAGTATGTCTATTTTTAAATATTCAGCATACAGTAATCTGCTCAGTAATCTTTCTTGATTAAAAATTCCTTGGCTTCTCTTCAAAAAACACATGGCGTGTGGATGAGCTCAACAGCTGCCAACATAATTTTTTCAAGAACTCACCAAGCATTACTGCCTCTATAAAAGGCCCCATTTATAAAATGAAGCATATACTATAGAAATCATCTCCCCCCTCCCATCTTACCACCACCCTTTATATTGAGATGAAGACATATTGGCAAGAAGTATCATAACAATAATATGTAGCAAAAATCACTTCATCTTAGATTGATCATCTTTTGAAAACCTCTTACTGTCCTCTGCAAATTGCTTTCCATTCACTAACAAAGTAAAGTACAGAAGATAAATTGGTGTACTATGGAAAAAAAGACTGTTCTTGAAAAACTAAAACATTTGCAGGACTTTTTTACTAACCAAATTGGCAATATGACATAATTAACGCACGGTATTGCTTTCAAAGATGTGTCACTTGCAGCCCAACCCAACAAATCCTGCTCACGCAAGAGGTCCTTAATTACATGAATATGCTATTGACTAAAGTGCAACTATTCTCTCTATGCATAAGAGTTACTTGTGTGAAGAAAAGACTGCATGACAGGTCTAAATTTTGAAAACCAGAAGCATACTATTCTTATTACCCCACTATGATTTACATTACCAGATACACTGCTATTGGACAAAAATCAAAAATTTTATTCAATTTTTACACAGCCTTTACTCAGGCAAGTTCTTACGGACTTTAATGTGAATTTTGACTGAGTACTGACTTCAGGATTTGTGCCCAGTTTTAGAAGGACATTTAGGTACTCAGTGATGTTTTGGGATTCTGAAAAAGAAACAACACTATATTATGTATAAATTTATAACTACTTTTTTTAAAAGCTTTTTTAAAGGAAATTAAATTGGGAAGTTTTAGCATTCTGTCCTTGTTCCTTTTATCTATATCCCATGGGACAACACAGGTTGATAAGGCAAGCACAATTTGTCCACATATTGACAACTTTCTGAATAACAAATGTAAGTTTCTTCACTCTTTCTCTTTTACCTCTTGCATCTTTCATGTTATATTTTCATGTCTGTGCTAAAGAACGCTAATATTGATTATTAACATAGCAAAATATTTAATTACCCATAACTTTGCAAGAAAAACATTGAAGACGACAAACAAACAAAAAACCCCACAAACAAACAGGGCATCACCCCAAAAACCCTGCATGGGATTCACCTTCCAATTGTGGGGTCTAACAAACTAATAAGAAACTAGCAGAAAGGACATTTGGTCCTATTTCCAAATGTTAATGGCCTTGAAAGAATAATTTAAAGAACTTTCAATATGTGCATGACCAGTGTTTTGGGGGTTTTTTTTAAGTAAGACTTGTCCACACTATTTGCTAAGTTGTGTTTAACACTGAGTTAAAACATTTTCTAACACCATGCGTTTTTCCAGTGTAGACAAGGCCTAAGAACAGGTGGTTGGCAACAATAAATTTCTGCTAGCTTCTGTTCCTAAAACAAAGGTGGGTTCAAGCCTTCCCCTGACCATCTCAGTGGAAGAGGAGAAGTAAACATTTCCCATCTGGGTAGATCCACTCCTGGCTTTTCATCTTCATAGGGATTAGTCAGTATCTCTACAAGACACTCTCTTCAACCTGCCTGCATTCTCTCTGCCTGTCCTGCCACTAAGTACAGCTTGCTCTCTCTTTAGTGCCTCTGTTACCATAGAGACAAGAAGAGTTAAACAGAGCTGAGCTCTGAAAGGGAAACAGAAAGGGAGGGTTGTGGGGAAAAGGGCATTGCAGGGAAACTGCTTAATCCTTGCAAGGCTAGTGAACAGGGAATGAGCCTCTTCATAAAGATATGGAACCAGAATGGAAAGATGATTTTAAATCTTCACCAGCTAAAGAGTAAAGGATGATACTTGAACCTGTATTTTTCTGTATTTTCTTTATTGTGTCCTGTCCCATTTCACTAGAGAGGGGTCTTGAGTGCCCCAAATGCATAAGAAATGTATTAAGCCTATTGTGAATTGTCTCCACATAGTTTGCACTCTGCCTAAACATGGATTTTTATTCAATGTCCCACAGACATTCCTATGCTTCATTATAGAATTGAATTATAAATACAAAAGTTTGGCCTTGCTTCATTTTTCAAACATTCACCCTTTAGTCATCAGTGTCATGGAAAACTACAATGAAACAATCTCAAAAAGAAACCAGTGACATTGTGCAACACACACTCACTGAGGCAGAACTTGAATGGGACCTAAAGCTGTAGGTGTTATGGAGGAGGGAACAGGCCACACCTTCTATCAGTTATTCACCTAAAGTGAGCAACACATTAGTTTCATACCGACCAATACAATTTTTGAAAGATATGAGGAGAACTGTGTGAAGAGAAAACAGCTGATGACTACACAACCAAAGGGAAATGAGATCACCTCTTTTTAACATATGTCGGGAAAGGAAGAGATTGTAACACAATGGATTCAAGACCCCAAACTTTTGGGTTTAAAATTCTAGCTCAGGTCAAAAAACCTAACACTTTGGAGTTCTAATCCTAACCCTGAGGGTACAAAGCAAAAAAACCCAAGTGTCGTGGCAGCAAGTCTCAGAGCCCGAGTCAACTGACTTGGACTTGCAGGTCGAAAAATCAGGCACCGACCATGGGGAAAAAAAATAGTGGGTGCTCAACACCCACCAGCCACAGCTGTTCAGCCACACTGCCAAATGGCAGCTCAGGAAGGGAGCACCCCCCAAGAAAACCAGATGTTGGCGCCTATGCTAAAAATAGCAGCTTGGGCTAGAGTCTGAGCTCTGCAACCCAGCAAGGGGGAAAGGTCTCTGACCCGGGACTCTAGCCCCATCCCAAACATCTACACCACTATTTTAGCCCTGCAGAGTGAGCCTGTCAGTTGACCCAGGATCTAAAACTCACTGCATGTTTTTTTTTCCTGTGTAGATGTACCCTATTTGAACATAGCACCGTGCACTCCGTTTAGGGTGACCAGACAGCAAGTGTGAAAAATCGGGACTGAGGGTGGGGGGGTAATAGAAGCCTATATAAGAAAAAGACCCAAAAATCGGGACTGTCCCTATAAAATCGGGACATCTGGTCACCCTAACTCCATTTATACATAAAGATGTTACTACTGTATTATTGTATTTATAATTTGGTAAACACATTTTGAATATTAGCATTGTGTGATATTTTAAAACTCTGCCTCCACACCAACATCATTAGAACTGCTCAGAAAGCCAAGTATAAAATGACTCATTTGGTGAAAGTCAGCTTATTTTTAAGAAAAAAGAACAAATCATATGAACCATAATTTTCCATAACCCACAGAGGCAGAACTAATTTACCTCCCGCTATTAGCATTCTACATATTTCGTTTAATTACTTTGAGACAAGAATGGATGTTCAAACATCTGTTTTCAACACTATTAGCATTTTTTTTTTACTTGAGGCCATTTATTTAACTTGATACAAAAAATAAACATTACAAAATATGAACATGCAAATAAGGCTCTATAGATTTACGCTGATTGACGAAAAAGCCGATAAACGTTCATATACCAAGTTACTTGTCTTATTACAATACCAAATCTTGATAGCTATCATGAATGCTCAACATTGGGACCAATGTGAGATCTATTTTAGAGACAAGGTGGGTGAAGCAGTATCTTTTATTGGATCAACTTCTGTCGAGGCAAGGTACAAGCATTCGAGCTTCACAGAACTCTTCTTCAGGTCAGCTCTGTGAAACTCCAATGCCACTTTCTTCCCCCAGAAAACAAATCTAAAGCAAAACAGATCCACCTTTTATTTATATGTTTTGTTTTTTCGTAGTATTTACTAAGGACAGAATACAATACTTTAAACAACAACTTCTAAGCTAGCTCTTCATTTTGGGACGATTAAGATGTTAAATTTCTATTTTAGAAATTTGAAAGTTTTTCCCCTAAAAAATTTCCTTTTCTTCTTACATTTAGCCTGTCATTGTATCATAGAAATTAAAGGTGGAAAACAGCAATCAAGTCTTCTATTACATCAGCCTGCCAATGCAGGAGTAGTCTCGGCAGTAAATAAATGATATTTTTAATTATCTGGAAGGCAAAATGTTATATTTTATTTTTGTTTCAAATATTCTTAAATTAGCATCTGAGCAGAGAAAAATTACAAATTGTTTTTAATGTTATGAGTCCTGTTTCCCTCCCCTCTCTGCCATTACTAAGTTGTACAATAATTTTCTTCTTGAGTAGAAGCTACAGTATTTACAGCTAGAAGATATTCTATCATTAAAATGTGGGTCAAATTTCAGGCTCAAAGTATCACAGTCTTTCTTTAACCTTTTACACCTGTGTAGTTCGTACAACTGCTGTTTGCATGAATGCATTTTGCATGAGTCACATCTGGAAATTCCCCTCGCATCTTACTTATCACAAAAGGAATGTTTTTCAATTTTAAGGCAAATCCATTAATACAGAACTTTATTCTGGTTTTAACTGTGAAAAGGGAATAATTTAAGGGATGCTGAAGATTCACAAAGATCCACTAAGACCAACTGGCACACTTTCCTTCATTTTCTTTTCATACAAAGAATAAAACTACTCATGTTCCTGCTCTATATTCTTAGAATCCACAATCTGATAGCTCTGACTTTCTAAAACAGGTTGTTAAACCAGCAAAAATGGTCAAAAATAAGAAAAAAATGAACTGTAAAGTTTTCTGAGGTGACCGTTACCAAACTGGAGAGAAACAACTTTTAAAAGCTTCAATTAATTTTTCCACTTGCTCGACATCTGCACCACACATTCAAGAGATAATCAGTCCTATGCTAGGTATATATGCCGTATACAGTTGCATTTATCTTAATTGCAAAAATGTCAAGAGTTAATGTACAGAAGAATTTTTTTAAGACACCATTGTTCTTCAAGACTTTGTGGCAGACAGCTGCATAATGAAATAATCCTATTTGAACTAAAGGAAACAATGGTAAAATTTGTTTTGGGGGACCTTTGATGAAATATTGCAAATTAAAATGCCTTTTTTAAAGGTTTAGAAAGCTGTAAGTATGCAACTCCAGTACTAGGATTTCATCTAATTGGGTCAAATTCTCTGTTGACATAACTCCATTGACTTTACTGGAGTTATGCAAGAGCATAATTTGTGTACATCACTGTCAATTTTTCCAAAGAACTCAACACCCCATATGCAATCACACCAAGAATATTCGGGTAGTACCAGAAAGTACCTCCTGTTTTTATCATAACCGTATCCTTACTCTGTCATTTCCTATTAGCCCAGTAAAGTATTTGTAAGTCTACCAGAATTACAAACTAACCAACCACACATTATGTTACTCATGTTATGTTCCCACAGTTATGTTCTTTATTAGCACTTTCATGTTCTCATGACACAGCTAAAATCCAGAGCTTCTTAAATAATGTACTACACAAATGGAGGCAGTTCTCTGACAAGGAACCCTCCAAACATTACAGCTCCCAAAATAAGTTTACAAGACTAAGCAAGAGAGAAATAATAGCAATAAACTATAAATCAAAATAATTCAAAAGAGCAACAAACTAGAAAAGGGAGATGTGTTCATATACATATTCTGAGAAGAAAATTTCCAGAAAAGAACAAAATTACCCTATTTTCATATATAGTTTCTGCCTAAGTCAAGAGGTACTACTGGAAACGACATCCAGATACTGAAAATGTATTTTTCTGTGCTTTAGTTTAGGGCATAGCCATAGGACAGAGATGATTTATGTGGAAAGGAGAGATGAGTTTTGTAGGAAATCTAAACCCATGAAGAGTACAACTTTTTCTTGATAAAACTGAAAAATGGCTTTGAGACAGAGAGGCCAAAAAGCTCCTAAGTCCTCTTAGCAGTAGTAATAGACTTGAGAAAGGTTACTCTTACTGATACATAGTGACATCTCATGAGATTAAAAAAGGGGGATTTCATAGGGGTATAGACCAACTAAGTTCAAGTTCCAGCTCATTATAGGTTGCCAGGTGGCAAGTCAAACTCTAGTGATTGCCTGAAGAAAATCTTGCACTGTGGTTATTGCAGACTTTATAAGACCTTGGCAGCCCTTAACATTGTGATATGAACCTGGAGAGAGATCAGGTCCAGACGCTTGTGAAGTCACCCAGATTAAATTTTAAATAGTCTCCCTTTCTAGGCGTTAGGGTTTAAACTAGCAAAAAGTTTTTAAATACATGAAGAATACTAGAGACAGATCTTGACTGCACAAGACTGTCCGCCAGTAGAGATGAGTAGCCAAAATCCAAACATTTTAGCCTTCCACAGTGTCTGTTTCACCAATGAAAATATCCCTGTGTCAGAATACAAGATTGGCCCCTCTAACAGAAGGACCTTGTGTGACTGACTGACAATACCCTGGAATATCCCAAATGAAATTTACTGAATTAAGTTAAACTTTATTGAATTGAGTTTCATGCCTTAGGGGTCACCCCTAAGGCATGTGAACCATGTAAACAAGATTTCATATTGAAAATGAAATTGTTTATGTGTTATTGGAGGACTGCGTGTAACTTTTCTAAGGTCTTGACTAATGTAAATGTTACGAACTTCAAAGGACTTTTGGGGACAATGTGTGTAAAGTGGATTTCCTAGGAAGTACCTGGGGGAATAAGGGAATGCAAATAACCCATGTCAAATCCACCCTTTAGAAGCCATGCCCTGGGGAAGAAAACCCATTGTCTACTAATTACCTGCTCCTGGAGTTACCCCTGAACTATGTAAAGGGTGAGCTAAATATGTTATGAGTGTGCTAGTTCTAAACTGAAGTTTCAGAGGGGTAGCCGTGTTAGTCTGGCTCTGAAGAAGCGACAAAGGGTCCTGTGGCACCTTATAGACTAACAGAGGTATTGGCGCATAAGCTTTCGTGGGTGAATACCCACTTCATCTGATGCAAGAAGTGGAAATGTCCAGGGGCAGATATAAATGTGCAGGGAAGAGTCAGGTTAGAGATAACGAGGTTAGCTCAATCAGGGAGGGTGAGGCCCTCTTCTAGCAGCTGAGGTGTGAATACCAAGGGAGGAAAACTGCTTTTGTAGTTGGCTAGCCATTCATTATCTTTGTTTAATCCAGCAATCATAGAATCATAGAATCTCAGGGTTGGAAGGGACCTCAGGAGGTCATCTAGTCCAACCCCCTGCTCAAAGCAGGACCAACCCCAATTAGATCATCCCAGCCAGGGCTTTGTCAAGCCTGACCTTTAAAACCTCTAAGGAAGGAGATTCCACCACCTCCCTAGGTAACCCGTTCCAGTGCTTCACCACCCTACTAGTGAAAAAGTTTTTCCTAATATCCAACCTAAACCTCCCCCTCTGCAACTTGAGACCATTACTCCTTGTTCTGTCATCTTCTACCACTGAGAACAGTCTAGATCCATCCTCTTTGGAACCCCCTTTTAGGTAGTTGAAAGCAGCTATCAAATCCCCCCTCATTCTTCTCTTCTGCAGGCTAAACAATCCCAGTTCCCTCAGCCTCTCCTCATAAGTCATGTGCTCCAGCCCCCTAATCATTTTTGTTGCCCTCCGTTGGACCCTTTCCAATTTATCCACATCCTTCTTGTAGTGTGGGGCCCAAAACTGGACACAGTACTCCAAATGAGGCCTCACCAGTGCCGAATAGAGGGGAATAATCACATCCCTCGATCTGCTGGAAATGCCCCTACTTATACAGCCCAAAATGCCGCTAGCCTTCTTGGCAACAAGGGCACACTGTTGACTCATATTCAGCTTTTCGTCCACCGTAACCCCTAGGTCCTTTTCTGCAGAACTGCTGCCCAGCCATTCGGTCCCTAGTCTGTAGCAGTGCATGGGATTCTTCCGTCCTAAGTGCAGGACTCTGCACTTGTCCTTGTTGAACCTCATCAGATTTCTTTTGCCCCAATCCTCTAATTTGTCTAGGTCCCTCTGTATCCTGTCCCTACCCTCCAGCGTATCAACCACTCGTCCCAGTTTAGTGTCATCTGCAAACTTGCTAAGGGTGCAGTCCACACCATCCTCCAGATCGTTGATGAAGATATTGAACAAAACCGGCCCCAGCACCGACCCTTGGGGCACTCCACTTGATACCGGCTGCCAACTAGACATGGAGCCATTGATCACTACCCGTTGAGCACGACCATCCAGCCAGTTTTCTATCCACCTTACCGTCCATTCATCCAGCCCATACTTCCTTAACTTGCTGGCAAGAACACTGTGGGAGACTGTATCAAAAGCTTTGCTAAAGTCAAGAAATAGCACATCCACTGCTTTCCCCTCATCCACAGAGCCAGTTATCTCATCATAGAAGGCAATTAGGTTAGTCAGGCATGACTTGCCCTTGGTGAATCCATGCTGACTGTTCCTGATCACTTTCCCCTCCTTTAAGTGGTTCAGAATTGATTCCTTGAGGACCTGTTCCATGATTTTTCCAGGGACTGAGGTGAGACTGACCGGCCTGTAGTTCCCCGGATCTTCCTTCTTCCCTTTTTTAAAGATGGGCACTACATTAGCTTTTTTCCAGTCATCCGGGACCTCCCCCGATTGCCATGATTTGTCAAAGATAATGGCCAATGGCTCTGCAATCACATCGGCCAACTCCTTTAGCACCCTCGGATGCAGTGCATCCAGCCCCATGGACTTGTGTTCGTCCAGCTTTTCTAAATAGTCCCGAACTACTTCTTTCTCCACAGAGGGCTGGTCACCTCCTCCCCATACCGTGCTGCAGAGTGCAGCCGCCTGGGAGCTGACCTTGTCTGTGAAGACAGAGGCAAAAAAAGCATTGAGTACACTAGCTTTCTCCACATCCTCTGTCACTAGGTTCCCTCCCTCATTCAGCAAGGGGCCCACACTTTCCTTGACTTTCTTCTTGTTGCTCACATACCTGAAGAATGCCCCTCTGCTATGTACATCGGCCAAACTGGACGGTCCTTACACAAAAGGATAAATGGACACAAATCAGATATAAGGAATGGCAATATACAAAAGCCTGTAGGAGAACACTTCAATCTCCCTGAACACACAATAGCAGATTTAAAGGTAGCCATCCTGCAGCAAAAAAACTTCCGGACCAGACTCCAAAGAGAAACAATAGAGCTTCAAGTATCAGAGGAGTAGCCGTGTTAGTCTGGATCTGTGGAAGCGACAAAGGGTCCTGTGGCACCTTATAGACTAACAGAGGTATTGAAGCATAAGCTTTCGTGGGTGAATACCCACTTCTTCGGTTGCCTCCGAAGAAGTGGGTATTCACCCACGAAAGCTTATGCTCCAATACCTCTGTTAGTTTATAAGGTGCCACAGGACCCTTTGTCAATAGAGCTTCAGTTCATTTGCAAATTTGACACCATCAGCTCAGGATTAAACAAAGATTATGGTGTGATACCAGCTGGCGTCCTTGGGCAACCTGTCTGTGCTGAGAATAACACAGTGAAGGCAGTGTGATAGACCCAGGCCAGTTTGGTACAACAGAATAGTAGAAGGCAGATATACTGGCCATTGGGTTAACAGTTTTCTGTTCCCTAACTGACCAGAGCAGGGACTGCTCCAGGCTAATAAGAACACCTAACTCTAATTAACCTGCAAAGAGTCAGGTGAGGCCATTAAGGTAAAGTGAACACCTGACCCTAATTAAGGCTCTTCTGAGCATATAAAAGGGCTCACTCCAGTCAGGCTAGAAAAGAGCCAGGGAGCCAGAGGAGAGGAAGTGCTGTTGCTATTGAAGGACTGAGTAAATGAGGACACGCTCGTGCCATCAGTAAGGGAGCCCTAAGGTAAGGGTGAAGCAGTGAGAAGCAGGAGAGCTGTGGGGAAGTGGCCCAGGGAATTGTAGCAACTCTGGCAGTGAGAGGTTGGCTGCCAACAGCTGCTACCATTAGGGTCCCTGGGCTGGAACCCAGAGTAGAGGGCGGGCCTGGGTTCCCCCCACCAACCTGCCACTACAAGGAGAAGACAGGCCTCTGGCAGAACAGGAGGCTAAACTGTTCTGAAAAAAAGCCCAGAGGGACAACAGGGACTGTGGGAGTTCTCTCACCATCCTCTGAGGCTAGCATAAACCGCCTAGAAGCGCAGGACCCACAGGGACAAGATCGGAGCTCTGCCACAGCAGGGAACTGCGCAGCCTGGAAATGCCCCAGTCAGACACACGAGCCTCCACCCACGAAAGGCAACGGGGCTGGAAGCCTGAGAGTGGGTGTCTTTGCTGGACTACTGAAGGGAGAAACAGGTGCAGTGCCAGTTGCCCAGAACTGTGACACCGTGCACGTGGGCAGTATCCATGTAAACAGAAGAATATCTCTACTATATGGTAAACCTTGTCCTGCTAGGCTAATATGGAGCTATGAGCACTATGAAGATTTGTCATTCTGATCTTTATGGCTACCTTGGAAAGGACAGAGACAAGGCATAAAGGGCCTGATCCTCAATTACAGGAAGGCCCTTTTACAACTGCCAGACCAGTGTAAATAAGAATAAGGCCCCAAACAGAGTTCTGACACTCAAAGGAGAATGCATCCACCTTACATGTCTTGTTTTCCATGTGTCTAAAGCAGAGGAAGTTTACTGTTGATGAAAGATGGAAAGAGGCCAATCACCTGGCATTCCCACTTCAAAAGACAAAGTGCAAAACTTGTTGATTCTTTTTACATGCACCCAGAGATATTCACATGAGTCTTCTTGTCATCTTAAGTACTCAGCTTTCCTTAGGTATAAGGAGCCAAATTCACCCAATGGAGTTACACAATGAACCTGACTAGGAAGTTGGGACTGTCAACTTATTGTCTCCATGCAGTGAAGAATTTGCAGTGCTTTTGACCTAAAAGAGGGATTCTGTTCCTCTTCACTTCTTTATGTAAGTGAGGAATGTACAGTTGTCACTTTGTATTAACAGAGAGTTGGATTCAGAAGCGTTGTGAACATCCTAAGGGCACTTCCTGTGATTCTGAGTTCCAGTCAGTTAGTACTGTGCCGCTCTTGTGAGGACCATTAGCTCTGATATGTGGTGGCTCACATAAGCTCACAAACCTGACGAGTGTCTATTATGATTTGGGTTAGTACTGGTTCAATCAGTCATCTTCCACCTGATATTCATGTTGAGAGCCCACCACTTTATGAATCATGAATATCTGGGGATAAGCAGTCCAGGAATTAATTGCATCTTTTTGGTAATCCTAGACAAAAGGGGAAGAAGAATAAGAAGGGTCTCAGGTGGATGACAGCTCATCGTATACAGCCATTGGAATAGTTTATTGGAGGATCTGACAAATAGTAATGTTTCTGTGGGAAGGAATAGATATTTGGCTAGAGACTTGATCCTAGATACTTCCTTTTGAGAAAAGAAGCCATGTATAGGGCTATGCAGAACTTGGAACATAGGTCACAAGAGATCTTATCCATCACAAATCCACAAGTCTAAAAAACAAGGGGAGGCCTGAAATGTGTTACTTTGATCCATGGTGATTAACTAGTCTCCCATGTACTTTTTGTGAAACACCTGACACACTAATGGGTGCTTAAACAATAATGTTGTCCAAATAATGGAGTCCCTCTTCTCCCATAGAAACCACCATGGCTGACAATGAGCATGGAGAACATATGTGAGGCTAATGAAAGATCAAATGGCAAGGCAACAGACTGGCAGCAAAGACTATCCATTGGGAAGCAGAGGATTCTGAAGTGTACCAGTGAGAGGGTGGGGCACATGAAGATACAAATCCATGAAGTCAACTGAACATAGAAAATATTCCATCCCACACTAAATCTCTGTTTATAGCATAGGGAGTTTTCCCACATGGAAGAACGTGGTTCATTTGACATATAAAGGAGACATCATATCCCCAAATGGTCAAATACCCTATCCTTCATTGGAACTAGGAAGAACCAAATACAGATCCCTGAAACCTTTTCCTAAATTGGGGTGAAGATGATAGCTCTGATACAGCATAGTTTCTGTGTTTATTCCCAAATACTATATCTTGTGTTGTTTGAACTATTCTCATAAAAAGGAAGAGGATATTGGTGAGGGTGTTAAGTTTATTAGGTGATCTCATTTTGTGTTTTCAAAGTTGAGAATCCCCTGCGGGATATACATACTCTTTCAGCCTGTCCCCTTTTAGACTACGGTCTGAATCACCATGCCCTGCTTCTGTCTTCTGGTGGAGGGGCCAGCCCTGATCATGTAATGACTTTTGAGAGCTGAAGAGAGACAATAATATTTTTGGGCTTAGTGGCATGACATATTGATTCCTGCTTTTTCGCTGAAGTATCTCTCTTCTTGCATGAGCAACTTATCACAGTCAATTGCCTTCTGAATACCAATATCCAAAGCTCTTCTAGACAGCTTTTACCCATCAAAGGCAGTGTGAACCAACTGAGACCTGAAGATGGACTCTGTGCTAGAAACCACTCTGGAGATGGCAGAGCATAGAAGAGAGCAAGTTAGGAACCTAACTGATGTTTTAGGTATATAAGAATGAAATGGAAACAATTCTAGATGGTTCAGACTCTCTGATATGGACTGTATGCAGGGTTTATACCCTGAACCAAACAGCAGTGTGGCTGAGCTGATAAGACTTGGGTCTACATATGAGATACCAGGATTCTGTTTCCAGCTCTTTCTGAAGTGACTTTTTACCTTTTTTGTAATTAACTTGCCAAAAACTTTATTAACACAGAGTTAAGGTTGCCCAGTGCTGCCTCATGACCATCCAGAAAGTGGAGAGCTGGAGGAAAAGGTGTCCAACTTTCCCCCTCCCTGGCTCCCCTTATCATTCCGCTCTTTCAGTGCATCTGAGCTCCCAGAAAGCAAAGGTCCCGCTGATGACAATCCCTTCTTCAGCAAAGGATCTTAGGAAAAACTGCTTTTGGAAAATCAGTTCTACCTCAAAGCTCATGTCAATGAACAGGGTTTTCAGAACCAATGTATGAATTGTTATTTACACCCCCCAACACTGCTCCAACCACTCCAACATTCCCTCTAGCATTCCCATTGCTCTGAGCCCCTCCCATACCCTCACTGCACTGAGCCCAATTCTCCACACCCCCCCCAACACACACACCCCAGCTCCACCCTCCTCCTTCCCACTCCATGCATCTGCTAACCTGGAGGGACCATGGGGAGAAGGGAAGGTGGTGGGGTTGTGAAGAATGCATGTACCAGTTGGAGGCAGGAAAGGAAGGAAAGTAGAGATACAGTGTCCTCGTCTGGGCAGAGTGTATGAGGAAGGGGCTCTATGCATTCATCTGAAGTATAGGAGGCTCAGAGTGGTGTGAAGTGGACGATTCATCTCAATAAGATGTTCTCAGCTTAATGAGAATACACCATAGAGATGAATACGCTCTGGAATGATAACTCTGAGATGTGTGAACTGCTCCACTCATCTCACCCCCACCCCATCCCTGCAGTTTCAGCACTTGTGCGCGTAATGTGCATAGCACACAAATCACCTAAGTAGAGGATTCAACCCCACTGTCCTTGGGATAGCACTTGTACCCTTAAACCACCAAGGCAGTACACTGATCAGTGTGTGTCACTCACAAAAGTTTCAGAGGAAGCAACAACTCATACAGATGTTATAAGCAGAGGTAGTAAATGTTTTGTAGTGCAATAATATTTGAAATATTTCTAAACTGATCCTTAGTCCCATTTAATAGCTGATCTCAGGGACAGTCCATGCTATAAACTAAATGAAGGTGGTCTTAGGATTTTCCCTTAGTCTACACCAAAAAAGTTACAGTATAAGAATCTGAAAGTGTTATCAGCAGTTCATTTTATGGGGGCTGACTCAACAACTCGCTTTTCTTTAATCATACTCAGTCCCACTGTTCAGGAAATGGTTGAGGAGTATAAGTCATGATTACATTACCCTAACTGCTTCCTAGAGTCTCATCTTCCCTCTATTTAATTAATGCTAATTTTCTTGACAATATTTCTCAAGTAAAATCAGAATCTGCGTGTAGATTTTAGACCACTTTGAAATATCAGCTGTTAAAGCAGATTTTGGGCAGGGAGCAAGGAACATGAACAATATACATTCTCTACCAAGGGAAGAACGTGAACTCAGAGTACATGGGTGTTGCTCATGTTCAATGGGCACTGCATGTCGCCTTGAGCCACGTTGTTACTCTGACATTGGGCTGCCTGCAAAGCCTCTGACTTGCAACAGAGCCCTAGTCTTGATGCACATGTGCATTTCACTTTCTGTGGCATGTCAGTTTAGCTTGAACCAACCTGAAGTTACAATTTAACCCTCAATATCTTACTCAATATTGCTTCTTCAAAAGTGCAGTGGTTGCCATGAACTCACTGAAACCAATCTTGAGCATGTGATATCAGGTTGCAGAGGATTAAAACAATAATTTGAGCCATAGGAGTACACAAACCAGATGATTTTGTAAACACATGATTTATTTCGGGGGCCTATGTCTCAGAAACCACACCCTTGTTTAAATTACTCAAAATCTAGACCATTAACCATACCCTGTATCCCATGAAGCACAGCAAATTTCAAGACAATCAAAGTCAGCATGAGAATTTTAGAACACAGAGTATTCAATTTTTTAAACCCTGACTCTACTTTAACTGTAGCAGACTCAGAGGAGCTGGAACAATTTTTATAGTGGGGGTGCTGATGATCGAAACCATGTATTTTGTGTTTGTTATTACTACTTCAAGACAGGGAGTGCGGCAGCACCTCCAGTAACCCTAGTTCCAGCACCACTGAGCAGAGCTTCCATAAAATGTGAGAATGACACTTGACTTCCTTCTAGGGGAGAGTATGAGGCCTTGTGCAATATTAAGAGCTCTGAAGTTCACAGAAGGCTTCCCACATTAACCACCTTCCTCGGGCTACAAGATATTTACACGGGAAGTCTCTCTCTCACTCTCTGATAATACAACACACGCATACACTTTATAGATAGATAGATTACACACAACAACACTGCTTGAAAAGATTAAAAAAAACATTATTAAGGTGCAAACTCAAGCACTCAAAAGTAGGAAATGCCAGAATTAGGATTCACTGTGCAAAGTTAATTCACCCTCCTTGCATTATGACACCATCATTAATTACATGATCACATACTATTTTTATCCATTCAGTGTACAGGATGGATGGTGCTCAACATTTTTGTTTTCTCCTCATTATTCAATGTGGCCCCATGCCTTATTTACAATATACAATTCTAACCCTGCTCTCAAGATAGACATATTAAACTTCCTCATGAGTTTTCCTATTGGGCTCATCACGATAGTACCTGAGTGCTTCACAAACATTAATCAATCTATTTTCACAACACTTCTGTGAGGTGAGGCCATGATATTTATTCCCATTTTAGAGATGAGGAACTGAGGGACAGAGAGATTAAGATCAAAAGGTTTTGCTAATTTGGGGTGCCTAGTTTGATATGCATAGGATCTGATTTTTCTGATTTCTTGGTCTATCTTGTCAGTTATTCTCTGTAAATCCCCCTTGATCAATGCTATGAGGCCAGTATCATTTGCAAATCTAAAGTTACTTACTGTCCTCCCACATAACATGACTGCTCCCATTTCATCTCTGAGTGTTACCGCCATTACTGCTTTCAGTACCAAGTTGAACAAACCTGGCAATAGCGTGAATCCTTGTCTCACTCCTACGGTCATCCTGAACCATTCCATCAGCTTTTTGTCTATTCTCACTGCTCTCGTCAACTTGCCATAGATATTCTCTATCATCTTGATCAATTTCTTGGGGTGCCAAACATTCCCAAAACTTGCCATAGCCCTTTCTGCCAAATGCTATCAAAAGCCTTTATGAAGTCTATAAAGTTGTTATAGAAGGTTTGGTTGTGTTCAATGTACTTCGGATACCTATCTTATCACAAATACTGATCTACTGTAACAGATGCTCGTCTAAATGTAGCCTGCTCCTCTGCAAGCACCAATTTCACATACCTCTTCATTCTCTGCAATGTGTTGGTAAATGATTTTCTGGGCACACTCAATAAGCTCATTCCTTTGTATAAAAAGAGTCATCTCTTTTTTTATATATATATAAACAGTACTATTATCACTTTCCCCATTCACTAATTTAATAGCTTTTCTCTTCAATTATTTTTGCACAAGGATCGAACGAAAGAGAATTTTTCAGAGTACTTAGCATAATACAGTACTTATATGTTTAAATCACCGCTCCCGTTGACTTCAGTTGTAGCAGTAAGTGATCAGCACTTCTGCAAATCAGATCCCAGCATGATCATGTAATTAAAGATCATCATAATGTATATGCACAATGGGGCTGAATTTAAGGTTGCACAGACAGTATTAATTCTGGCATTTCCTAACTTTTCAAGACATGACTATTCAATCTTAATCTTGTTTTTCAACTTACTTTGTGTGGGTGTCTTTAATTCCCTAGGTTTTAAAAAAAGCTGACTGGAAACAAAGAAATCCCACCATGTGTCATCATACTACATCTTGGTCATCAGCGAGGTTAGAACCTTTAGATTAATCACACAAACCTCCGCTACTTGAGCTAACTGAGTAACTGATAGCAATAGTATGTTTTTCTCTTCTATTTGGAGCAGCTCTAGAGGGAAGATGAGAAACTCACTTTGCCAGTGGGTTTCATAGCTACTTGCTGACAGCAAAGGAATGGTGAAACTGAGGAATCTTGGGTTCTATTCCAAGCTCTATAGGGGTGTGAGACCTAGTGGGCTAGGTTCCCTACTCTAAGGGTACATCTACACTACCCACCTGATCAGCGGGTAGCAATCGCTCTATTGGGGGTCGATTTATCGCATCTAGTCTAGACATGATAAATCAATCCCCGAGCGCTCTCCCGTCGACTCCGGTACTCCACCATGATGAGAGGTGCAGGTGGAGTCGACGGGGGAGCGGCAGCAGTCAACTTAGCGCTGTGAAGATGCCGTGGTGAGTCGATCTAAGTATGCCAACTTCAGCTACGCTATTCTCATAGCTGAAGTTGTGTATCTTAGACTGATCCCACCCCCCACCTACTGTAGACCAAGGCTCAGTTACAGCCCCACCCTATCCTGAAGCAACTAGCAGCAGCCATTACTGGGAAAAGTCTGGCTTTGCCCCTGTAGCACACAGACTCACAGACTTTAAGGCCAGAAGGGACCATCACGATCATCTAGTCTGACCGCCTGTACACTGCAGGCAACAGAGCCTAACCACTCCTGTAAAAGAACCATAATCTCTGGCTGAGTTACTGAAGTCCTCAAATCATGATTTAAAGACTTCAAGTTACAGGGAATTCATCATTTACTCTAGTTTAAACCTGCAAGTGACCTGTACCCCATGCTGCATAGGAAGGCAAAAAGCTCCCAGGGTCTCTGCCAGTGTTCCCTCTAATTTTTTCCATCCATGTGCGGAATGAATTTTGTTATGTGCACCAATATTGAGGTAATGTGCGGATGTGCACCACCAGTAGACATAAAAAACCTAGATGTAATATATATTTTTAAAAAGTTACCATAGGGATAATTACTCCAGGCAGGACAGGTTAGGCATTTTAGAACTCGCTACTCAAAGAATTAAATTTAAGTGTAAGAGAGAAATAAAAATTATGAAATGCATAGACCAGTCAAAAAACTAAAACAGCAGCACTTTGAAAGAATAACATTTCAGAGAATATATGTGCATTGCAGGAAGGATCACGAAGTAACAACAACAATACAAGTATGTGTTGGGAGGTAAGTGTGTGAGAGACAAAGTGTGTGTGTGTGTGTGTGTGTGTGTGTGTGTGTGTGTGTGTGTGTGTGTGTGTGTGTGTGTGTGTGTGTGTGTGAGAGAGAGAGACACAGACACACACAGACACACACACACAGTGTGTGAATGAGAGAAAGTGTGTCTGTGCTGGCTGCTGGGGAAGTATATGAGAGACCGTGCACTCTCTCTTTAAGCACAGCGGCACTCACCAGTCTGAAGGTTTGTTCAGACCGCAGCAGCTGCGTCTAACTCCCAAGTCCTATCCCGCTACCACACTCTGCAGAGATGGGGTACATGGGCAGGGGGATGTGAGGGAAGGGGAAGAGACAGAGAGTGTGTGTGTATGAGAGTGTATGTGTGAGAGAGACAGAGAGAGAGTGAGTGTGTGTATGTGCACGTGTTGGCTGCTGGGGAAGTGTATGAGAGACGGTGCACTCTCTCTTGAAGCACAGCCGCATTCACCAGTCTGAAGGCTTGTTCAGACCACAGCAGCCACCAGCAGCTCCGTCTACCTCCTGAGCCCAGCCCTTCTCCCCCACTCGGCAGAGATGGGGTACATGGGCAGAGGGAGGCAGGGGCAGGGCCGGTGCAAGGAAGTTTCGCGCCCTAGGCGAAACTTCCTTGCACCGGCCCTGCGCCACCCCGCCCCCCCACAGCCGCAAACCACGCCCCCGCCCGCGACAGCCTCCCCACCCACCCGGGACCGCCCTGGGCGGGGGGACGGAGACTCCCCTTCCCCACCTCCCGCACTGCACTGCAAGTAGGAGGGTCCCAGGAGTAGCTGGCCAGGGGCTCCAAGGAGCAGTGCGGCAGCAGAGCAGCGGAGTGAAGGGGCACTTGAACACAAGTTGCCGGATGTGCGCAGCTCTACTAATCAAATGCACAGCACTCAGTTTACTCTTGTGTGGCCACGCAGGCACGAATCTTAGAGGGAACACTGGTCTCTGCCAATCTGACCCAGGAGAAAATTCTTATCAACTCCAAATATGGCAATCAGTTAGACTCTGAGCATGTGGGCAAGACCCACCAGCCAGACACCTGGGAAAGAATTCTCTGTAGTAACTCAGAACCCACCCCTTCTAATGTCCCATCACTGGCCATTGAAGATATTTGCTGCTACCAGTCACACATCAGCTACATACCATTGTATAAAGTCTCATCATAATGTCCCCTCCATAAACTTATCAAGCCTAGTCTTGAAGCCAGTTAGGATTTTTTGTCCCCACTGCTCTCTTTGGAAGGCCGTTCCACAACTTCGCTCCCCTAATGGTTAGAAACCTTTGTCTAATTTCAAGCTTAAACTTGCTGATGACCAGTTTATATTCATTTGTTCTTGTGTCCACATTGGCGCTTAACTTAAATAACTCCTCTCCCTCCCTGGTATTTATCCCTCTGATGTATTTATGAAGAGCAATCATATCTCCCCTCTGCCTTCTTTTGGTTAAGCTAAACAAGCCAAACTCTTTGATTCCCCTCTCATAAAGTAGGCTTTCCATTCCTCTGATCATCCTAGTAACCCTTCTCTGCAACTGTTCCAGTTTAAATTCATTTTTGTTAAACATGGGAGCCCAGAACTGCACACACTATTCCAGATGAGGTCTCACCAGTGCCTTGTATAATGGTACTAACACTTCCCTGTCTCTACTGGAAATACCTTGCCTGATGCATCCTAGGACTGTATAAGTCTTTTCACAGCCACATCACATTAGCAGCTCATAGTCATCCTGTGACCAACCAATACACCCAGCTCTTTCTCCTCCTCCTGTCTCTTCCAACTGGTAAGTCCCCCGCTTATAGCAAAACATCTTGTTGATAGTCCCTTTGAACTATTAAATGTCATCCCATTTCTATTACTCCAGTTTTCAAGGTCCTCCAGATCTTCTCATATGATATTCCAATCCTCTTCCATATTGGCAATATCGCCCAACTTTGTGTCATCCGCAAATTTTATTAGCACACTCCCATTTTTTGTGCCAAGGTAATTAATGAAATTGTTAAATAACATTGGTCCCAAGACTGATTCCTGAGGAACTCCACTAGTAACCTCCCTCCAGCCTGGCAGCCTTTCAGTATGACCTGTTGTAGTCTCCCCTTTAACGGATTCCTTTTCCACCTTTCAATCCTTATATTAATTCCCATCTTCTCCAATTTAACCGTAACAGATGCCTGACTGAAATCCAGGTAGATTAGATCTACTGCATTTCCTTTGTCTAAAAAAACCAGTTATCTTATCAAAGAAGGAGATAGATATACCTTTTGTAAAACCATGTTATATGTTATTCCAATTACCATTTACCTCTGTGTCATTAACTACTTTCTCTTTCAACAATTGTTCCAAGACCTTGCACACAACAGAGGTGAAACTAACAGGCCTGTCATCTCCTGGATCACTTTTTTTCCCTTTCTTAAAAATAGGATCTTTATTAGTAATTCTCCAGTTATAGGGTATAACTCCTGAGTTTACAGATTCATTAAAAATCATGTCTATTGGGCTTGCAATTTCATGTGTCAGTTCCTTTAATATTCTTGGATGGAGATTATCCAGGCCCCCTTATTTAATCCCATTAAACTGTTGGAGTTTGACTTCCAACTTGGATGTTGTAATTTCTACTTCCATATCCTTGTTCCCATTAGCCACCCTGCCACGACCCCTAAACTCTTCATTGCACTTATTAAAAACTGAGGCAAAGTATTTGTTGCAGTGTTGGGCCATGCCTAGATTATCTTTAATCTCCACCCCATCCTCAGTGCTTAGTGGTCTCACTTTTTCTTTCCTTGTTTTCTTTTTATTGATATGGCTATCAAATCTTTTACAATTGGTTTTAATTTCCTTTGCAAGGTCTAACTCTGCTTGGCTATTGGCAGTTCTCACTTTATCTCCACACTCCAAGAGGTAGCTCTCCTTGCTGATCAGTCCCATCTTCCGTTCCTTGTAGGCTTTCTGCTTTCTCTTAATCACTGTTTGAAATGCTTGCTCATCCAACTTGGTCTGCAATCCTTCCCTACAGTGACAGTCCAATCACAAGTAGGAACTGAGAACATATGGAGCATGCTCAGTCAGTCGGTAGTGGTGGTGTAAGTGCAGTGTGGTCAACACTAGGAATTGTGAGAAGTTTGAGCAAGCTCAATGAGGATGGAATCTTCTGAGATTTTAGCTGGTAAAATCAAAGAAGTCTCTACCGAGCATGCACAAACTAGAATTTTTCAAAGGCTTATAACTCGGCCAGATTTGGGATAGACTCCACATCTCCATTGCAGATACATCCCTGACAGAAAGGCATGGGGGCATTAGAGCTGTTCAAAGAAAAGCTCACTAGAATTGAACATGGCCAAAACAACATGTTTTTCCCTAGTCTCATTCTTGAAATGACTGAACATCGACCAGCCACTGCCTATACTATCTTTGGTTTTCTGCCTTTAAGATGCCACCATCCTCAACACCACCCTGTGGGAGCTCTCTGAAAGAAAAGAACATAGGTAATCAACAGCTCCTTCATCTATTCCCACTAGGATCCATTGGTAAGGCAATAATATATCATGATCAACAGCACCACAGGCAACTGACAGACCTAAAAATATATGTATGAATACCTCATCTTCACTCACAGCTAAGAGGGGATCAACCATCAGGATAACCCAGTGCTGTACCCATGCCAAACAAAGGTCTGAACTCAAACTGAGAATAAACTAGGAGATCTGAAACTCCTAATTAAGATATTGTGAGATATCTCATTACAACTTCCTCAATAATCTTAACCAATAATGGAAAATTTGAAACAGGACAAACAGCATCCAGACTGTCAAATTCAAGTGGTTGTTACTTATCCAGAGGTTGCACCAATGTTTCCTTAAGGACAGTTGGCACCCTGCTCTCCCTGCTACAAGCATTGATAATTTCTATTAGCAACAGTCCTAGTATTTCCCCAACAGCCTTCACCAGCCAGAAAGAACATTACTCCAAAGCTCAGATACAAAATTCTCAAAATACTTCTAGCAACATTGGGTAAAGCCCTAGCAGAGAAGTTTTGTTTCCTCAAGATATTGTTCTTCCATCACAAAGGCAAATAGCTTGGTTCAAATCAGAGTGCTTTTATCTGGAAAACAAAAATAAATGCCCTTCACAGTAGAAGGGACTCAAATCAAACATCATTATTACCCTTTTATTCTTTTCACCCACCCTGAATCCTGAGTAGGGCCAACTGTCCTTCCAAGTGGAAGAGGGTGTTAAAATAAAATAGTAGTGTCTGTCCTCTGAAGATTAAAAAAAAAATCTGAATGAGATAGAGTGATACATACACCACACTTTCAGAGTCAGTATCTTCATATAACTGATTAAAAAGCAGTACAAAAGTTGAATTAGTGCCCTAAAGGAACAGATTTAGGAACAGACTGATTTAGTTGGGGTTGGTCCTACTTTGAGCAGGGGGTTGGACTAGATTACCTCCTGAGGTCTCTTCCAACTCTATCTTCTATGATTCTAAGATGGTATACGGTGTTGGATCATCAAATTAAATTACCTGTTATACTAATAGTTACAAATTAATGTTTTTGCATAATCCCCTACACAAATGACATGAGCTTTCAAAGACATTAATCCCACTTACATAACCGTTAAGGCAGGCATCCATTAAAAAAAAAAAAAACCTACATAACTCATTTTTTTAAAGACATCACAAAAACTTTTTACTAATTTTCAGTAGAAAATAAATATGGTATTAAACTATGTTAATAACACTTAAGAAAAAATACAAAGTTAAACATAAAATGCATAACCAACAATGCAATATCACAAGCACCAAGACCACTGGTTAGCAGTTGGGTTATCTTCAGTATTGTACAAGACAAAAATTCATACCTGCACCCGGAATGATTGCCAGCTTTGTTTCAACTAGACCCATTTTAGCAGAAGAGGCTTGAAAAGAAGCATAAAATGTAATGAGTTCTTGATATAATATATACTAAATAATAATTTGAAAATGTTTATACAAAAGAAGATTCTTTACAACAATCTGTTAATTTATTAAACTTGTCTTCCAAACAACAAACCATCACTTAAAAAAGCATTTGCCTATGGAAATACAGAAAGACACCAAATTGATCTGCATTTATTAAAAGAACCAAGAAGCTATTCCTGTCAAGACAGGCTCTGTACCTCATTAATTTTCACACAGGAAGATTGCTGATGCAAGTAAGTTATTTAGATTCAATAATGCAGAGAATTATTTGTAGATTTTAAAGCACTAAAAGAAAGTGGCAATGTTATTATTTAACAACTTGAAATGGTGGGGAAGTCTGTTTCTGATGATTATGAATTCTTTAGCTGACTGACTACTCCCTCAGGGTCAAACAGTTTAATATACTATGAGTATGCTGGCAACTGCTCAAGAGCAAGTTTCCATTTACTTTCCAACAAATGGTTTTGCAGTTCTGACAGCTGGATAGATCAAGGTTCCTCTTTTCATGTGCTGTTGTCACTTTTATTTTATAAGAGCTTAATTGCTTGTTTAATAATACACTCACAAACTAGTTTGGCCTATTTCCTGCAACCTGTTTGTATAGTAACAAATTTTGACGACAAGAGCATTTTAATTATAAAAAAAATTCTCAATCTCTGCCCTAGCCTTCTGGGATCACTGTTAATGATACAGTGAAGACTGCTAACTATAAAATGAAGATCATAAGAATAAATTAAAACAGGCAATAAAAATGCTCTAGCTATCAACAGTAAGTGGTATGAAATTAAACATCAGCAATTATTTCAGTCAAGTTTCTGCTAAATCACATAGAAATAATTGAGCATATGCAATGTCAGAATATAAAACCAGTTTTATAAGGATTGTTGTGAAGGCCAGGATTAGTCAAGCCTTCTGTAATGCTAATAATCTCCTGTTCATTTAATAGGATTCAGTCTTACCTGCCACTCTTATGTCACAGGCTAACGCCAGTTCTAGGCCACCACCTAATGCAATCCCATCTATCGCAGCAATTGTTGGTACTGGAAGGTTAGCTGAAAGAGAAAGTATCAGTTAATACCTGCTCAAAATGAACATTTGAGAGTCATTCCTGTATTATCTCTTGTTCAAATTACAATCAGACAAGGGAAAACAGTAACATATCTTCTTCAATTATGATGCCGATCTTAAAATCAATTGTTCAGAATGATTGTTCAGTGAACACACGACACTCAATCTTTCTGCAACCAAATTGTGTTGCAAACTTTCCCTTCAGCAGCTGCTCAGTTCTGCCCTTAATTTAGATTGTAAACTCTGAAGGCACAGTCTATGGCATTACACAAATAACAAAACATTTAAAATTCCTGTATATGTAGACTTGTCATAGTGCAGTGGAAACATACATGTAATTAGCAGCAACTGTAACCAGGTTAGAGCTGGCAGCTCTGTGCATCTGAGCATTGTCAAGTATGGTATCCGCACATCATGATGGATCTTTTGCAATATACTTGACCATGTGGGAGTAGCTACTAGATGGCTGAGTAGGGTGAAGTGCAGGAAGGAATTCTCAGTCTGGTGATACCAATCTTGCCAAACATATCTAACAGGTTGTATGGTCACCAGGGAACTGTGAAATCATGATATTATTTGCATATCATTTTTATTAGTCTTACATATATAATTGTGATAAAAATATAAGCATCCATCCTCATCTTTATTGATTTTAGGTTCTTTCCTTTCATGTTCACAGTGCACTAAATGAAGACTGGAGAACACTATTCCAGGGTTTCCTACGTTCTTCAATATGTGGATCAAAACTTAACAGAGAGATAGTTGAGAAGACAACCTCTTACCAGCTCCCCTCCTATTCATGAGCGCATAATACCTCTTTGGAAAATACAGCAATTGGTTACAGACAAAAGAAGTATCAGGAAACTAACTCATTTTTAGCTGTCTTTATTGCAAAAATAACAGAAACAAAAAGGAAAGCCAGCACAATTTGGACAGCCAGTTGTCTTTAGCCCACCAATAAGTGGTCCATAGATCACCTCTAGTTCAGGACCGAGGGTTTTAAAGTTCTGCACTATTCTATATTTCACTTATGCTATTACAGCAATATGGTAAAGAATCAAATTGATTGGTTGAAATTATCTGTGAGTAGTCTTTTACTGCCAATAAAAACTGGTGCCAATAAAGCATCCTAAAAATATTTGTCATTCCAGGCATCAGAAGTTACTTGCAAGGCTCCAGAATAGCTATTACACATCCCAGATGCCAGATAGCCTATAGGGAGTAAAGGATCAGGAACCACACCTATCTAGCTCCTATCTTTGTTCGTCCACTTTTCCATATATTGTGTGAAGATAGGAAAGAGACTGCTCTAGCTCCCTTCAGGACCTGAGCTGGCAGCATAATAATCAGGAACCCATATCCATGCCCTCGTGTACTGCTTATGACAGAATCTGGCTTCAAAAGTTGGCATAGATCAACTAACAGAGATAGGTAACTGAAAAATAACTCCTGGACCATTGAAAGCTTAATTGCCAGTAATCACAGTTTTTAGTGATTATTCCCTACGTTACTCCTGGGGGAATTCTGCACCACTGTGCGTGCACATAATTTATGAGCCTCGCACATTTTTATTTTTGCGCAGAAAAAGCTTCTGCTGAAAAGCTGCTGCAGTTCTGCCTTTTGTCCACCAGAAGGCGCTGTGGCAATAGCCCACAGCAGCAGCTCCCAGCAGAAAATAACTTCTGCAGTTCTGCCTTTTGCCCACTAGAGGGCATTGTGTCGATAGAACACAGCAGCTGCTCCCAGCCAGCTAGAGAGGGAGAAAAAGCCTGCAGAGCCTTCTTCACAGTACCTGTAGGGCCAGGTCAGGAGACTGGGGCTATGGAGAGACAAACAGCGTAGGGCTGCTGGAGAGGTCAGACACGGCTCATAAGGGCTAGTGGGGGAGGACAGACTGGGGCAGGGGCTCAATGGGAGACGAGGCTCAGGGCCACAGGGGAAGGGAGGTGCAGGGCCACATAGGGACCGGGGAATGGCTGAGTGGGGGCACGGATACACATGGGGATGGGGAGGGGGTGCAGGGCCACATAGGGATGGGGGGAGTGGCCGAGTGGGGGGCACAGAGACACATGGGGACAGAGGGAGGGGGTGCAGGGCCACATGGGGATGCAGGAGTGGGTGTCTGAGTGGAGATGGAGCAACATGTGGACAGGGGGTGCAAGGACACATGGGGATGGGGAGTGGGTGTCTGAGTGGGGGTGGAGGGACATGTGCCTGATTGAATGGGAGAGGCTAGGGTCAGCCAGGGTCTGCATGGGGGGAGCTCCCTAACAGTCCCTCCCTGCCCCACCCCCCCCAAAAAACTAGTTCCATACTTCCCCCCATACCCAACAACCCTCCAACCCAGGCTCCTTCCCAGCAATTATTTCCCTCTCCCTCAGCTCCTCCGTTACCCCTGACTCCTCCCAGCTTTTGCACTGCTTCTGTGGTGTGTGGGAAATATGGTTCTGTATTGTAGTTTAAATGAATTATTGCTCAGAGTTCTGTATTAATATGCCTACTAAGGAATCTATTTGTCAAAAAAAAATCTGATTTTTTTTTTGTTGTCTGTATTGTTACTTGCTGACAGGTATTTTGAAATAAAGGACCAAAAATACTTTAAACTGGTGTGATTATATTTGAATTATTTTAACAAATAGAATATGCAGAATTTTGCAGAATTTGAAAATACTGTGCACAGAGTTTTTAATTTTTTGTTGCAGAATTTTTTTTATTTTTTTTTGGCACAGAATTCCCCCAGGAGTACTACGTGGATTCCACACTCTTGAGAGGATAGCAAATCATCACAGCCTCCATGGATAATGTTCTAAGTACTAATTAAATAATGACTGCAGGACTCAAAGCTGCTTCATTTGGCGGTAAAGTAAATTAGTCATTTAGAATGTTAGCTACAGTACAAACCAAACACACCATCACATAAGGAAATGAAGTCTCAGGAGTAGAAAAATATTATAAAATCGATTTGTTTTAAAGAATTACAGCTACAGTTCCTAATAAGCAGTTCTAAAATTCAAAACTCAGAAATAAAAAGCAGTTTGGCTTTCTTTACTATGTGTTAGCATGCTATGCCATCACTTCACAAATGAGTTTAATTCTAAAGAGCCAATTGCAAACTGACAGTTGACTGAGTGACACTTGAAAGGTAGTCTTTGAATTCTCCATAGCTGCTCTATGCTAATGTGTGACATGCACATATCAAAAGAACAGTAGAATTATCCATTTTAACATCCTTTCACATAACAGAAAAAAATAAACATAAATGTAAAAATGTAATTGTTTTGGATAAAAAAAACCCGTGTTCCAAAGTAGTAAAAATTAACATCAAGGGTAGAGCCTGTTGGAATATTCATGGATTGCTTGTGTTTATCCTCATTTTTGAAATACTGTATGCATAAAACAGTCCAGTTCAAAGCAAATTCTGGTCAAACATTTGAAGATCAAGTCCTGCAGATTCAGTTGATTTGGATGCACTCAAATACGAAGAATGCTAAATTGAGCAGATAGACATGTCAGTCTCAACAACAATTTTACATGGCAAGACTCAGTTGCCAAATGGTGAGTGACAGACAAAATCTATTTAAAGCCTTTTCCAGCAGCTTGATCATTTTATTCCAGAACATTCCACAATTTTTAGTCACTCTCTGCAATGGTTTTGACATACTGTAAATAAAGGCACACCACATTAAGGCACGTTTTGCATATCCTAGTCAGCAGCTGGGCAATAGGAATAGATTTCAAATGTGATTAGTATTTATCAATGCAGAATCACAAGCTGCAAGGTGCAAATCTACAGAAGGAATTAAAAATATGGTTGGGTGGGCAGATTAATGAATAATTTAACAGAAAAATAGAGAGTGCAAAATACAGATGAGATAGGTAAAGTAATCTATTCTAGTATAGAGCTGAAAGTTGTCTTTAGAGGGAGAAGTAGTAAAAAATAAAAAAAGGTCTAGGTAATAAGGTAATGCATTAAAATATATACAGAACTAAGGGTTGTGCCGAAGTATAGTAGAGCATCAGAATAAGGAATCAGAGGCAAAATAAACCAGATCATATAATGAATTTCTGAAGGATTATTTCACACATCAAATACACTGTGAGTCACAAAGCAAAAAGGCCAAGGACCTTCAGTCATCTAAGAGAAACAATAATTCACCAAAAATACAATTCAATTAGAATTTCTAAAAAAAAACTTGATGGGAAAGGTAATTCCCTGCATTTATTTTTTATTACTGGCAAAGGTACAACATTAAGGAACTCAGACACCACAGTGGTGGATACAATATAAAAACCTAGGTAGGTAGGTCACACAGTCAATCATAAAACTTGAAAAGCTGTGGCCAGAATTTAGGATTCATAACACTGCAGATAGTTATACAACACTGGTAGGTATATCAAAGCGCACTATGGAACTTCTAGGGTGTGGTAGCAGGGTCACACAGTCAGTTAACACGTGGCAAGCTAGTGCGCTGTAGATTTACACCCTGGCTTTCCACCCACAAAGCGTCCACATAAACAAGCCCTAAAATACTTGTCTGTCTGATTGGAAGTGGGTAGTAGGAGTCCTACTTAAACAATAACTGCAGGACAGTCCTACTAAAGTTGGCATCTGGTCTGGAAGCCTCTACTTACGAGCAGTGTCTTGTAAATGTATGGACCAAGCTCCACTTAGCTGCCCTACAAATTTCAGAAATAGGGCCTCTTATGAAACAGGCCACATAGGCTGCCTGCGCTCTAGTGCAGCAGTTTTCAAACTGTGAATCAGACTGCAAAGTGGGTCATGATCACATTTTAATGGGGTCATCAGGGTTGTCTTAGACTTGCTGGGGCCCGGGGCCAAAGCCCAAGCCTCACCAGCCGTGGGCCAAAGTCCCAGGGCTTCAGCCCTGGGCAGCGAGACTCACGTTACAGGCCCAGACTTCGGTGCCCCCCTGGGATCGTGTACTAATTTTTGTTGTCAGAAGGGGGTTGCAGTGCAATGAAGTTTGAGAACCCCTGCTCTAAAAGAATGAGTTCCAATGTGACTCTAACCTGGCTAACTTGTAACATGCCTTTAAACAGCTGAAGACCTATTTAGATAATTTCCATGAGACTATTGCCTTCCCCTTAAACTTTTCTGCAAAAGCCACAAACAGTCTAGGTGTGTTCCTGAATAGTTTTGTCCTGTCAATGTAAAAAAAGATAGTGCCCTTACCACATCAAGTGTTTGAAGGTTAGCTTCCCCAGAGCTTGAGTGAGGCATGGGGATGAAAATTGGGAGACAAACCGGTTCACATGGAATTCTGAAAAAATTTGGGCAGGAACTTGGATGAGGACTAAGTGACTCTGTCTTTATGAAACACTGTATAAGGGGAACCCATCATTAGGGCCTGAATCTCCCTAGAGATGATGTAATGGCCAATAAAAAGGCAGTCTCTGTAGATCTATGGCAAAGGAAAAAGGCCTCTAGGGTATTAAAGACAAGACCCGCCAACCCTGCTAATACTATACTGAGGTCCCAAGAAGGAGGGGGATCCTAAACTGGGAGAGTATATGAATAAGGTCCCCAAGGAACACTACCATTGCACCAGTGGGAAATACAGTATGGCCCTGGATAGGAGGAGGATGTGCAGATACTGCTGCAAGATGGATCATTGCATATGGTCCACCAGCTGTTAGAAAGTCCATTTTGTTTCAGAGCTAGTAAATAGTCCAATATTGCTGAAACTGGTAATATCAAGGGTGACAACTGGTGCTGAGATGCCTAAATAGAAAACCTCTTCTGTTTAGCTTTATAATCAGTCAGTCTGGTTGAGGATTCCTGCTTTGGAGCAGAACTTTCTGAACTTCAATGAAACAGCTTCCTTCAGTGGATGTCATCCAGACAGCTTCCAGGCTAACAAATGTAATAAAGATGGGTCTGGATCTGATGGTTGTTCCACGAGACTCAGTCATGGGGGGCTGTGTTGAGCGGTTCATCAGATCTGACTACCAGAACTGCCTGGCCCATCCTGAGGTTATTATAACCATCAGTCCAGAGTCTTGCCTCAATTTCCTCCGAACCTTCGGTATCATGCGATTGGCAGAAAAGCATATATTAGTCCCAGTGAACAAAGGATGAGAAAAATGTGCACCAAGAACCTGAACTCAACCCTTCTCTGGAACAAAATGTTTGAAACTTGTGGTTTTGGCTTGTAATAACCAAGTCTATTTCTAGGAATCCTCACTTGCAAAAGATGTTCTGAATATTTGACAAACTACTCAGGGTTGTTTGAGAATTACTGCTGAATTGGTCTGGTAAGGTGTTCCGAAGATCAGAAAGATTTAGAGCCACTGGTGTGATTTGATTTGGAATGCACCACGTCCAGAGCCTGATGGACTCCAGACAGAGTGAAGATGACCTGGTTCCTTCTTGTCTGTTCATGTAATGCATAACTGTGATGTTGTTTGTCAGCACCTGGATTGTGGCTCTTCAGAATAAAGGCAGAAATACATTGCATGCCAAGTGGAAGGCTCTACGTTCCAAGACGTTTATATGCAGATAAGCTCCCTGAGGGGACTACATGCCTTGAGTTGTTAAGTAATTTAGATGAGCTCCCCATCTCCACTGTGAGTGTAGACATACATCATTAGTGCCTTAGTAGGTAGAGATGCAGAGAAACTTATTCCCTTGCACACCTGAAGAGGGGCTTTCCACCAGTTTTACACGACAACTTCTTGACCAACATGTCCATGTGGTTTCTCCTGGGTATATACGCTATTTTCAACCATCCTTGCATGGAACATAGGTGAAGTCTTACAAACTGAATCATATAGGTGCATGAGACCATGTGTCCCAGATAGCTAAAGTATGCTCTTACTGATGGTTTTGGGTCACTTTAAGTTGGTTAATGAGGTTTACTGTCAGCTGGAATGATTCCTACGGAAGATCAGATCGCACTGACCTGGAATCTAACAGTACTCTAGTGAATTCTATGTTTTGTTCTACACAGAACAAGTTTGGATTTCTCTGTTGACTCTGAGTTCCAGGTTGTGAAGAGCTTTAATGGTCACCTGTTGGAGTGATCTTCCTCAAACCAGCCAATTGCTGAGGTATAAATAGTCCTGGACTTCTTGTCTCCTTAGATCGTCTTCATAACTTGTCACTCCAAAACTGCAGCCAAAACCTGATGTCTCAAATAGTTCCTCAGGGGTAGGATGTTGACAGAGGGCACAGGATCAGGCAGTGTTCAAGTGTTTGCTTAGGCTCCTCGCTTTTGGGGTCATTCTTCAGCTTCCACTCGATCATATTGTCTACAGTCTTTGCCATCCTAGCTCAGACTCAATTTAAGGTACAGCAGTATTTTCATTCAAGATCAGTGCTGGGCGGGGGGGGGGAGATCATTCTGAAGAAGACAGGATTTCCAGCATTATTGGCATATCTTCCCATTTTGTTACTCTGTAGCCTTCCACAGAGGTATTTTGGGGTAAAGGATTTTCAGAGGCAAAGTTTTTTGCAGACTTTAGCCTCTTGCATGGTCAAATGTGCCCATATAGTGGGTGTCTCAGATTTTATACACCTCTTTTTTGTCCCTCCTTTCTACTGAAGGCATCCTGCCTCACTGATGATTGTGTAATCCCTGAGGCAGTGTAAATACAGCATTCAGGTCGGTTTCAAAGTCCCTGTGATGATCCTATAGGCTTGATTGAGTTCAGTATCAATTTTGTGTGCATGGCTCAAACATGACCACACCAGAGCACAGTACTCTACAGCTGAGTAACACAAGTCAAGATTGGTTGTTCTGTGTATTTTGAGGTCAGCTCCCCATTTTGTATTGTGTACTCCTGAGCGAATGCAAGTCTGCAGGCCAACATTGGGAATCACATCTCCCAGCTGCAGTGTAGACATACCCTTTGTGTCTTTCTCCCAAGGTGTAGACTTGGGAGGCCCTGACTGCTGCAACTTCGCAGACAGCAGCTATCACAAATAACCCTGGTAACTAAATGGAAAAGGTACTCAAATCCCTTGGAAGAGACTTTGTACCTCCTGTCAGCTCACTTGGACATGGCCAGAATAGATGCAGGTATGTGCCACAGGCCTTTCACAGGCTCCAGCAGTCCCTCGTTTATAAGTATGATGAGTCCCTCCCAGGCATGGAAAGGCGCAAGATGTCCAGGAGTTTGTGAGGATGCTCCTGCACCACTTCCAGAGATATATCTAGAGTTTTTGCCATTAGCGTAATGAAGTTATCAACTGAATAAACGGTTGAGGGATTTACTGCTTCACTGGGAGACGAGGAGGAGATTGGAGCTGGAATAAACTGATCTTCCCATGCAGATGTAATTCCTCATCACTTTCTCCTGCCTTTGCAGGATCTGAGGCTGCACTAGCTAATCTGGCTGTGTGTGTTTATAGTGCCTCTTTGGGAAGGGTGAACAAGGCCTAGAGTGGGTTGAAGATGCAGGCCATGAATTGTGAATATAGCTGTTCCCCTAGGGCATTCAATAGGGCCAAAGCTGATCTAGGTATTGGTATCTTCCTGACTTCCACTTTGCCTCCCCAGGACGAAGAGGAGGCGGCGGCTATGTACAAGAAGAGTCCCAACTACATACTCGTGGGGATGAAGAAAACAAGTACACCATTTTCAAGACAGGCACCATTCTGTGAGGAATTCCGTTTCTGCTGGGCTCTCACTAACTAGGTAGGGCATGAAGTCTGAATCAGAGATATCTCCTTTATCTACCATGTCAATAAACTTAATAGCCAGTGGCTT
Source organism: Macrochelys suwanniensis (assembly GCA_033296515.1). Lineage (NCBI taxonomy): Eukaryota > Metazoa > Chordata > Testudines > Chelydridae > Macrochelys > Macrochelys suwanniensis. The sequence goes on from CM065780.1 coordinate 50,610,492, forward strand.
AGTTATCACCTCTTTCATTCAGGAAACTACAGTACAGGGACCACTGTTAAATCACTTGGTACCATATATGTCCTGGGTACCAAAACACTAGGTACCAATGCGCTAGGCACAAAAGAACAGAGTTCCAATATTGTCTGTACAGAAGCACCATTTGCCAACATGCTGGGTTGAAGGACCAGTACTGAGGTAGTCACAGTCTGGAGGGTTAGTGGGTGCCATCAGTGCTCTCTTAACAGTTGGGACCAGGGCACCAGAGGGACTCTTCCCAGGCCACTGGCTGCCTTGACTGTTGAGCCCCAGTCAACATGACTTACGAATCCTATACATCAATTTAGGAGGCACCTGACAGCGTGACCTATGGCTTGGTTCAACTCTGGAGTATTACTCCTTCCTAACCTTGCCAGAGGTTAAAACCGGAATGGAAATGGATGACCGGACTTCTTGGTTGAAGTAGCCAGGGAGCTCAGGGTGGAATCTCAACTCATTAAAGAGCTCAAGGACAGGGACTGACAGAGTACTGAGGGTCCAGCTGCATCATTCCTTTTGATGTCCAAGGTAGCTTGCATAAAAAGATCCAGGAGGAACAATTTTAAGTGAGCTTGTCCACCTTTCTGAATCCATTCAGAGAAGGAGTGACATATGGTAAATTGCTAAGGAACATGTCCTTCTCCTAAGTGAAACTGGTATTTAGAGTATTCATCATTGAAGTATTGAAGATTAACAGAAGGAGCATGTTTTAAACCCCACAGATTTTGCTTCTACCATTTTGCTAGAGCTCTTGCATGGGGAGAAAGGGAGGGGTCCTAGCCTAAAAAACAGAACCTGACCAAAATGGTTGCTTGGGTCTGTGTTGGTAACAGACAACAAAACTAACAACTAGCACATTGAACAGAGAAGCAGGCAGACACTGCAAGAGTTCCATCTCATTGCTATGGGCAGTAAGAAGGAAGTGAGGGGTGGTTGGGCCCTCTCTGCCCTTTATGCCTTCAGGTGGGGGACAGGATGCAGGCATGGCCCCAACAGACACTGCTGGCTAAGAGAATCTGATTAAGCGCATCAAATGCATACGCACAGGAGTGGACTCCACATGGCTAATCGCCTAAAGAACAACACTATAGACATTTGTTCTATGTAAGGGTATGTCTACACAGCAAACAAAAACCGATGGCTGGCCGTGCCAACTAACTTGGGATCGCAGGGCTCGGGGTGCAGGGCTATTTCACTACTGTATAGACTTCTGGGCTTGGGCTGGAGCCCGGGCTCTATGACCCTGCAGCGTTGGAGGTTCCAGAGCTCTGGCTTCAGCCTGAGCCCAGAAGTCTACCTAATAATGTAACAGGTCCGCAGCCTGAGTAGGCTGGCATGGGCCAGCTGCCAGTTTTTCTTTGCTGTGTAGACATACTCTAAGAGGGCAATTTATGAAGTCCACTCATCTTCAGAATGTTGGAAGCTGTCCCCGGTGAGTTTCAGAAATTTCTGAAAAATTTAAGTTTTCACTTATTACCAAGATTTTCAAAATTAATTAGTGATTTTTGGTACCTCGATTTATGAATGCTCATCTTCAGACTCCCACTGAGGCTTGATTTTCAGAAAGTGCTGAGCTCCCACCTCCCAGAAAATTCACTAGGATTGACCATGATCAGCTAGCACATTTTTAAAGGTGTTAAGTCTATAATGGGTGCTAAGTGGTGTTTAAAATATGTTAATTAAAACATGCTAGTTATGATACAAACAAATTCCTAATCTATACAGGGCCATGATCTCACAGGTATTTTCGGCAAAACTTTTGTCACTCAAGGGTGTGAAAAAACATAAGCCTCGTGCACACAGCGCTATGTCAGCAGGAGATGCTCTCCCACCACCATAGCTACCACTGCTCACTGAGATGGTTTTATGTTGATGAGAGAGCTCTCCCCCATTGGCATAACAGGGTTACACGAGTGCTCTTACAGCTTGGCACAGCTGTCCCGCGGTAAGCTTGTAAATGTAGACATGGCCTTAGTTTTCATGCTAGCATGTATCAAGTAAATGTTTTCAGGCCCTGATAATAAAGTCTCTACAGCCTTATCTACACCAGCAAATTGTACTGATTTAACTAAAAAATGATCCACAGAGAGTGAAATTGATACAAACACTCTATTAATTTAGAAACAGACAGATATAGTTAAATTGGTGCAACCCCCCTAGTGCGGTCACAGTTATACTGAAATAAAGGGGATTATATTGATATGGTTTATTACTGTAAATTTACAAAAGTGTAAAAAAATTGTGTGTAGACAAGTCCTAAGTCGACTGAGAAACCAATTTAGTTAAATTGGTGCAACCTCTTTGTGGAGACATTCTTAAAACCAAACTAAATTCTCACCGAGATATGGCATATGTTTCTGAGGACTGTAGTCAGACACTGCTCTGATCTTTGTTTTGCTGAATGAGTTTGCTGAGGTGTAACAAATACATGCTGCAGTAATCATTGCTACTTGATAGCGTTTATATTGCTAATAGCCTTGCAAAGGAAAAATTATAAAGTCAATAAAACACGTTAAAAATGCATATGCAGATCAGGAAGAACTGTAAATTATTTTGAATATGGATTCCCAAGGATTTCAGTTATTCAAATACAGACTGGAATAACAATGGTGAAAAATCACTGAATGGATATACATGACATGGCAGTGCACAACAATTTCCTTACACAGTCTGTTGAGCAACTAACAATATCAGACGGTATTTCTGACTTTATAGTGGTAATTAAAGTATGACAAATAATATAGCACTCTTAAAGCCTCACTGTTTCTACAGCTACTAATAACATTGCATTTTAAATGCTTCTGAAACTATATTAAACAGCAATTATCAACAGTTGAAAGAAAACATTTCAAAACAATGTGCAACGAGTTTTTCTTTAAAACAAAACAAAAACAACACTGTTGTCTGGATCAATGGCTACATTTAAGTGAATCAGACTGACACAGAAGGTGCAAATCTAAGGTCATCATGATACCATCTAGTTCTAAGAGATGGGCAGAAGAAGAATACAACAAATCTCACAATAGAACATTGTCTGGCTCTAAAACTGCAAATGTTCTGGCTCCATTTCTGAAAAACTTGTAGCTGGCACAGTTTCCAACTGAGATACTAGGGGCAACTGACTTCAGTATTGGTGACACTACAACTGAGTACTAATCTGAAGAATGGAGTGTGGATCAGAGTAGGGACAAAATACTTTTCTAGTGTATTGCTTAGTTTAACACTAGTCCCAGAAGTAGTAGTAGGATATAATCCTACTAATTCCACACCTACTCTTCTGGTCATGTGAAGAATCTTTTATATATTGTACAAAGTGAAAAGAGAGGAAGGAATGCTGCAGCTGGAATGCATTTGCAGCTTGTTTTCTATCTTGAATAATGGATTTTGAACTATGTAAAGACACCAGGGTCATCTGATTAAAAATGGGTTGCATCTGTCAATGATCTATGCAGTACTGGAGAGCCATGCACTGTAGACTGATAGATATATAGAAAGTGCTGCAATTCATTATGAGGTTAAAGATACAGAAACAGTGAGAGATGTACTACATACGTATGCCTGAGGCACTAGTGAAGAGGGAGAGCCTTCTAATATTATCATACTCAAAAGACCTCTCCCTCTCTAATATCTTTCCTAGTATATTTATCAAGAAAGCCTAAGGAACAATGGTGCTTTCTAGATAACTAAGTGATTGCCCGAAAGATGATTAAGTAGAGCTAGTCATGTGTCACAGTAAATTATACAAAGTGATGGTCTTATCACTGGGAGAATGAGAAGGAAGAGATAAAAATTACAATATTCAGTAAAAATGTCAAATTATGACTTTCTTCAAATGTTATTTTATTTATTAATAATGTTAAAAGGCATGTTTATCAATATATTATTTATTTCATACTGAAGACTGCTTGTTATCACTTAACATTTAAATATAGCTTAAAACTGCAACTTCCACCCTGAAGGCTCATTCCCACAATAGTTGCAGTGAAGAAAGATCAGTAGAAGAGTTTGCTTCTTTAGTACTGCTTTACTACTTCAACCTCTGCAAATCTTCTGGTTGCAATTAGCAAAATATTTTCAATAGGCCATAGATTTACATAAAAGAGTTTTGACTCTAGACTGGTGAGGATTTAAAACCAAATATTAAATTAATGTAAAACTGCTATAACCACTAGGGTTTTGGCTTTAAGATAATTTAGTTTGTGTCTAAATATTCATATTCTACCATTCAAGTTTACTTGTATGAAAAGGCTTCTCTTAAATATGTTCATTAAACAAGTCTATGCACTCAGGAGCAGCAGCTCAATAAGAGGTTACCTTAATTAAACTGAGATTTTAGCCTCACAAAATATAATCTACTTTAGTGAGTGGCAAGCACAGACAGTTAAAACAACTTAAATGGTCCTTATATTAGGAACATTTTAATAAGAAATATGCATTAAGTCCTGAAAAAACAAACAAAAATCATTTAAAATCTTTTTACAGGAAATCAGAAAAATTAAAATATTCCAAGAGACAGAATTTTAACCAATAATTCACTATCTTTATTCTCAAAAATGACAATATCAAATGCCAATGCACTGCTTTTTCAGATTAAAACCCCACATATATTCAGATTTTGTTTGAAATGAGGAATTAGATGTTGTGTATACTATGGTTATCAAAAAATGAAAGGTAAATTTACAAACCTAGTAAGGGCTTAACAACACTAAAATGCACGTAACTTCACAAAAAGGATATGCTGGATTCTCATTCCTGGAGAGTAAGAAGGTCAAGGGATATCTCAAAAGAAAAATCAGAATAGAGCTGCAGCTAGTACAATAACAAGGCTAATGCCAACAGCGTGAACAGGGATCGAGTTTGTGATTTTCCTGTTGTCATACATAGCATAAACATAAAGAGGAGAAATCTATCTTTTACCAGTCCAAAAGCAAACACGACATTCAAGTCTATGGAGTTAGCTTGCATGAGAATTCACTCACTGGCCAATTAAAAATAAAGGACATCCTGATATAAACAAGAACATCTTTTCAGAATGGGAGAGTTAGTTTCTTCTTCCCTTAACTTGAAAACAAGTTCTGGAATGAAAGTCTGAAAAAGATTACCTCCTGGAGGCCCAATCCAAGTAAGAATGCTCTTAAAATGCTATAGAGAGAAGACAGTATAGCTACTTTGCAGAAGTCTGTGATTCAAACATCTGGGAAGTAGACCCATAGTAGCAATCTTGCCACAAATCCTGCAAACCTATTTTCAGGTTAGCCAGGCCATAACAATGCAAAGTGCAATGAGATATCCATTTAACACAGTCTGCATTGCTCAGCAAACTGATGCTAAAAGAAACAAAAACTTGAAAAGAAGAAAAAAAAAGCTTTATATTAAGGGCTTAATCCATTTCAAATAGAACTCTCATAATATTTGACACCAAAACTATGGAAAGGACTTAGGATGGGTATTGCAGGGATGGGAAGAATATTGGCAAGACAATTTAAGGCAGCACACCAACCTCAACTTGGAGAGGAATGTCAGCTGAGTTTGCAGCACCACCTTCACCTTGTAAAATCTGGTATGAAGCTCAGTCACTAAAGAGTGAAGCTTACTCAGATTCTGAGCTGCAGTCACTGCTACCAGTAAAAGGACTTTCTGCATAAGAAACTTATGCTCTTTGAAGCACTCAGTTCCTATAAGGTGCTTTCACCAGTTTTTATCAGGACCTACAAGACAATGGGCTCCCTGCTCTCAAAATTTCAAAAGTGTTAAGCCATGCAAGAACCTGACTACATGGGCTAAAGAGATGCTGGTCCACCATCTAGTTTATGGTAAGGTGAAATAACTGTCATGTTTGTGTATATGGACTTAGTTTGTAAGTTAAACCAAGACACATGAAAGTTGGTCAAACCATTTTTGTGCAGGGCAAGTGAAGGAGATCATTTGTGCCTGACTTCATCACCACAAACCTTTTCCTGTTGGAGCTGAGAATCTTTCTGGTAGGTGGCTTCAAAGATGTCAGAGACACTTCGTCAATAGATCTCTACACTGTCAGGAACCAAGCTGTCAGGAAAAGAGCTCTCAGTTGGGAAGGACAAAGGTGCCCTGGTTTTTAATGATGATCTGAGACCAGGCTCTCAGCCTGATAGGATCTGCTTTGACCACATACAACAGAGTTGATAACCTCGCCCATCTGAGCATGGGATTGTTAGAAGACATTGATCCCTCATCTGTACTGAGCTTTGCCAGAACCTTTGCTATTAGAAAGGTATACAGGAGTCACCTTTTCCAGTGGATAGAGAAAATGTCACTTGCTGATGCAGACTTTTCTTATTACTAGGAGCAGATTATTGCTAGTATCTTGTTCAGGTGAGCTGAGAAGAGATCCACCTCTGGTGTCTTCCCAGCTGGTCTGGTCTCCTAATCTCCAATCCATAGAGCACATGTTAGATCAAGTTAGTTTGCTTGTGATTGTGGTTTTTTTCCCTGTTAAATGTGTGGTAATTAGGAATCTCCTAATACAGGAGATGCAAGTTTCTGCTTGTTTCTGTAATATACTGTGGCCCACCTCTGTCTGACTCAGGCCCATCAGGTATCTATCTGAAGGTCATCAGTGCAAGCAGAACATTTATAAGCAACTACTCTTCCTGGAGAGACCATTTCCCCAGAAGTGAAGACTTTAAGCATGGGCTTCCCATCCCAGGTTGGTTATGGGAAACATGGTCACTACAAGGTGCTGTTTGCAAGTCCTTTCATAATTGCTAATTGTCACTGCACTGCCACCAGGTCAGAAAGATCAGTTAGAAAACAGTGTAAAAATTATGTTAGTCAAATAAACATACTAAATAATGTTAGAGAAATGATTATATATATTTTTATAATTATATATATAGTATTATAAGAAAAATAAAAGTTTTGCTTTTGTATGTGTCTCTTATGATGTAGTATTTCAGAATTTAGCTGAAACTAAATTGGGTTGTGTAAACCATGAAAGCTGGTTTGTGTGTCTTAGCTGTAAAACCTTGTCCTGTGTAAACAGCAGAGTGAAAAAGTGTCCTGAAGCAATTGTTAACTTCAGGTTCCCCCCAAGACAAGTTAACCAGCAAAAAACCAAGGCCACAAAACAAGGACCAATAAGATAAGACCTGGATGAAGTCAGTGAGGTTAACACCAAAGAATAGATGGTATAAGTAGACAGATAAAAGTAACTTTAAGCAGGATAAGCAAAAATGTATTAATTTAGGTTACTGAGATTTATGCATGAGTGTTTTAATTAGGGGCTTAGAATAGATAAGTACATAGATGAAGTAACTGAGTAAACAGTCTGTGCAAAGTTACAGAACAGGGGATAAAAGATAGGTGATTGACAGTAGGAGAGTGGAGAAGACAGAGGGAAGAACATAGAGACCAGAGATTTGAAAAGAATCGCCCTGTTCCCAGGAGAGGTAACTTGCTCAATTATCTTTCTTGTATTATCTGTTTTTTCATGTTTATGTAATTCATAGGTGTTAACAGTACTGTTTTAAAATGAACAAAAATAAAGGCTAAAAAACTGTTTAAGCCTAAATTGAAGTGGATCTTATTTGTCATCCAACAGATTTGAGATTATCCATTACTCAGGTACAATGCGAGAGTCCTGGTATTTCACTGCTCTTCTAGAGCAAAATTATTCCCCCTATTAAAAACAGCACAAATCTTCATATCTTCTCCATTAAAAAGAGATACATTTCTGGAGAGTTTTAACATGCTACGTGGCCTTGACACTTTTAGAAACAGCATCCTTTGGATAGATCTACATTGCAATTAAAAAACACAGCTGGCCCATGCCAGTTGACTCAGGCTTGCGGGGCTGTTTCATTGCAGTGAACATTTCCAGGCTCAGGATGGAGCCTGGGCGCTAGGACCCTGTGACACGGGCCATCCGTGGGTTTTTAATTGCAATGTAGACATATCCTTAGTCAATAAATAAGCCCAATGGCACAGAGATCCCACTTATTTTTTAAAATGTAGGAAGATGCCCATAGAAGTCCTTTTTACTACCCATTATTGTACTTGGAATCACTAGTATCTTGTCAATGCTCATTTTTCTGTATTGATACCTATGAAAATTATATCCATGAACTAGCATTCATATAGACTTTGATACAAATACATCAAGAGTCAAGAGCAGTAAACATTTCTATTGCTGAGCAACTCAGACTACAAAAGATGCAGCAGGGCAAGAGAATCAAGATATGCAACACCAAGCCAGAACAAGATGGTACACAACTCAAAGGGTGAGTCTCCATGGATGACTGAAGAAACTTCAGTTACTGGTAACTATATCAAAATAGAATCTAAGTTAATCAGATCATCTGGATTCTGTAAAGTAGGCAAAAACCTGCACTTCCTTTTGTACTCACTACTTGCCATGTGCTAACAAAGATGGCTGTTTCAACTTCTTGATTCACTAGAGGACAGAAGAAAAGATAATTCAAATATATCTCAAAATGTAGATATTGACTATGATAATTTGAGGGCTCTTCCTCTTAACTCTATAATATGCATATCTTGGGCTAACACACCTTGGCCTTATGATCTAATCTAGTTCAGTGTATGTTCTAACTCAGAATCAAAAAGCTCCCTCAAATACCAAAATAACCTTTTCAAAGAGGGCTCTGTCAGAAGTCTCACTATTTAAAAAAAGCAAAAGAAAGGCTATTCCTGCAAGATGTTAATATCTTAAATTAAAAAATAAGTTCTTGCCAAATACACAAAGAGAACTCTGTGCATCCAAAAGCATGCCCAGGCAAATAACCTGCAATGAGAAAGAGTATGCATGTGCACAGTTTTTATTTTCTCTGTAAATGGTAAAGAGAGAAGCCTTGCTGTTTGATGAAGGTGGTACAATGTACAGTATCATTGTCTGATATTCTCTCAGCTAGAAACAAACTATTACCCAGTTAGGTTTCTCCTCTATGCATCAGAAGCTACTAGTGAAAGAGGATGTCCTCAAGATACAGTGTTTTTCCTTCTCTTCTACAAATTTCATCATCGATGGAATGAATTCAGATTATTTTATTAGCAGCTTTTTAATGTTACAAATCAGTGTTTTCTATATCAATGTAGAAACATTCATATAGGCCATGTATGAGAATGAATTAATCAAAATAGAAAATCAAGGAATTGGTCGAATTAAGGTGGATGTTTAAAGAAGACCCTCTAACTACAAATATTGAACATATATTCCCTGATTTCCTTACATCTTTTTGTACTAGGTACAAATGTTTACTTTTCCTTTAACCTGGCTGACATGTTGCAGTCTCTTTATACAAGAACCCGATGTGCATCCATATTTACTAACCCTGGGCTCCGATTCCTAGCTATCAATTTTTGTTCTAACCCCTATCCCTGACTCCTGCTCAGCCTACCTTGTATGACAGCCCACATCTGGGTCACACGATAGTGGGGTTCCTGAACTGTGATAAGGCAATAGCAGGAACACTTATCCCTATTCCGGCACCATCCAGTCTTGCCAGTGAATACATAAAACAAAAGGGGTACTTTTCCATGGTTATACAAGTGCTAGTGGATCACCAGATATGCTTCACTGACATCAGTGCGGGCTGGTCTGGGACATAGGTGCTAGAACTATAAGTGCTGGGTGTGTGGCAGCATCCCCTGGCTTGAAGTGGTTTCCATGATACGGAAGGTTTACAGTTTGGTTCCATGGTTCTCACCACCCCCATAATACAAATTGTTGCACCACCCCATGTCAGGAAAGGTGCGTGCCACTTGCATCTTTAAGAACATGGGACTTTCTCCAAAAAATGCAAGCAGGAACATTCTTCCCTTACTGGCACATTCTCATTGATGATGTTGAAATGTCAACTGATTCTGGGGGACCCAGCTTATGCCTTGCTCCCCTGCTCATGAAACTGTACACTTGCCACCTCAACAAAATGAAGGAAAGGTTCAGCTACCAGGTGAGCAGGTGAAAGATGACTGTTGAATATGCTTTTGGTAGATTAAAATCTCATTGGTGATCTTTAGAGATTAGGTTGGATCTCAGCAAGGCACACATTCCTATTGGTTTTGCTGCATATTGTGTATTATATAATATTTGTAAGGTGAAGGGGGAAAGACTACAGTAAGATCAAAGGATGAGGTGGACTGGCTATCTGCTGAATTTGAACAGCTACACACAAGGGCTATTAGAAGAGAACACTGTGGAAGTACATACAGCAGAGGGAGGCCTTAAAAGAATATTTTAGCGGTCAGACATCGGATTATTGTGCTATGCTTTTGAACTTGTGTGCCTTCGTGTACATAGACTTTAAATATGGGTGGGTTACTGACTCCCATTATGGATTTTATAATGTGGCATGCATGCTTGCTGCAAACCTATACATATACTCTGAGTTTCAGAAAATAAAACTTTATTGTGTGCAAATAAACAGGAAACAAAGTGAAAATAAACACTTTAAAATATTTTAGTAGTGCTGTAAGAAGGTAACCCAAACTTATAAAAACCATGTAAACAATAAACATACATACTTACATATTAAAAAATATAACAAAGTTCTATTTATGATAAAAACTAGTGCACTTTACTTGGAGGCTCATCCTGCAGTTATTGCAGGTCAGTGAGTGTAGGTATAGTCAAGGTTCTCCTTGTTTTCCCTTGACATGGAGTGACAGAAGTGAGAGTTCATGCCATGCTGCCACCTCTTATGCTGGGGTGGTGGTGGGATAATAAGAGGCAGCAACCATGAATTTTCCATGGCTTGGAAAATCTGCTGTGCATGAGGCCTTTGGGCATTCAGCTCAAACACATTCTCCAACATCTGTGTTTGTTTCTTGAGCCATAATATCCTGGTGCACTTCCCATGCACCTCTCTGTCCTTTCCCCTCTCCTCCAGCAACTGTTCTCCCCCAACTCCTCCAAAACATCATTAGATTTACAATCACAATGGAAAGAGAAGTCCCAAAACTCCCTTACATTATTCCCATAAGACCTTTAATAAGAAATACTAACTGTAACTTTAGTTTTGGAGCACCTCGTTACACAACCGCTTTGCAACTCAAGCCATGGTGAGCATGGACTAGCTGGGACGAGGCGGGGCGGGGACTGTTGCAGGAGAGGTTTAGAAGCTGGGTGCCTCTGAGTATGAGTTTAGGGAAAGTGCAGTGAATATTGCCAATATTTTCACAGGCAGTGTGATTTTGACTGATCTCTCACTCATGAGGGTGACAGAGGCACACAGAACACAGCTGTTACTCGCATCCTAATGCTGCCCGGGCCTATATGCTGCTGCCGGTTTACTGCAGTGGTGCCTGTGGAAATTATAGCATGGGCATGGGAATGTCTCCTATCATGGGAGAAGATGTAAAGCAGCCATCCCTAGAAATGTTCGTAAAACAACTGTAGAGTACCTCCATGAAAATTTCACTGAAATTGTTCAAGAGGATAAAAGGGATGTCCCTGTTCAGATATACAAAGTTCTCTGCTTAGGATAGAACTGTGGGCTCCTTCCCCTTCGCCCCACCCTGTCCAACAAGCCAAAGAAAGGAAAAGGAAACTCTTTTACTTTTTTCTTCTAACCTCTACCAGATCACAGGGCAATGATCCGATGAGGAAGGACTGTGTAATTTGGCTGGTCATACTATTTTTTAAAAATTTATTTTCTAACATATATTAGTTGATTGAAGTGGCAACTGCATAAGCACTCCAAAGCATTAACTTTAATTATATTCCCAGGGGTGGTTTTACAAGTAAAATGAGGAATCAAAAGTTGACACCTTTGTTCTCTAAACACATGGATGGGATGGTCGCCATTTTTAAATAGGGAGGGAGAGACAGGAGGTATCAAACAACAAAAAGGGAAAAATGCTTATAAGGAATAATGTATCCACACACTTACCTGAGCTCCCTTCCCCTCCTCATCTGTGCTTGCCTGGCAGGATTGGCTTAACTCCAACTGAGTTTTGAATACCTTCTGGTTCACTGCATGGTTTGCATGCCCCTCTGTCTCCACCTGCCACCTGCCCCATGTACTGTGTCCACAGTCACGGTGCTGGTGTGGTCCCCGCCAACTAAGGCAGCGGAAGCAGCAGGTCTGCAGGGGACAGCTCCAGATTTGTTGCTGCTCTCCCTTGCCTTATGATGGGCCTGCTAAAGTTTCTTGGCTTTCACCAAGAATTGCTGCTCATCCCTGTCGTGCCCCAGATTTAGCGTCCCCTGCACAATCTGAAAGTAGTTGTCTATATTTCTTTGGGTGCACCTTAGCTGGCCTTGCACAGCCACTTTTCCCCACAGGCAAAGGAGATCTGTGACTTCTTTCCTGCTCCAGGCAAGAGCACATCTACTAGCTTTCTGTCTGCATGTATCTGGCATGGTTGGATGGTCGCAATGGTGGACAATCAGGAAAAGGCATTTCAAAAACAAGATGGAGGATTTAAGGTGTAGGCAGACTTAAGGTATCGGTGACCCCTGGGCAGTGGAGTTCAAAATTGTGACCTGAGTGACCACTTTTGCAGGGACAGGGGCATTGTGGGACAGCTCCTGGAGGACAGTTAGGGTCGACACTAATGCCGTGTCTACATTTGCACTACCTCAACAGAAGTAGGTCAATTTTAGCTCTGTGTCATCTGAGGAGGTCGTGTTATTACATCAATGAAACCGGGAACTTATGTCAGTGAGAGGCAATTAAGATGTGGACCCATGCAAAGTTATATAGAATCATGTTAGATCAACCTAACTTTGTAATCTAGAGTAGGCCTTAGATCCTACAACCCTGGATCTGGAAGATTTGGGACATTAGAATCCACAAACATTTCCTTACCCATCCTTACAACAAATTTTAGAGTCTTATTAGAAAAGGGGGGGAAAGTATAACAAAAATCCTGTAAGCAATGTTGTTATGTAAATGGATAATAAACATCTTGGATGAAGAAGTTTAATGCTGCATTCATTGGCATTATCAAAAACTTTATAACTGCGTTTTTTAATTAAAAACAATCCAATGAAATTTGACAAAGCACATAATTTCAGCTCTGCAGGGACAGCACTGCCTACTTAGTTAACTGACAATACTTAGTTAGTTCTTATATAAAGAGTCATTTAAATTAATTCAACATTAAAAGAAGCAGTAAATCAAAGCTACTGTTGGAAAATAACCAAGAACTCAGGAATGTGTTTCAGCCTACTAGCAAGTCTGACTACATTAGCCTTACTTCCGCTGAACAGGCACTGAACTATCTACAGCTGGAAACACACTGGGAAAAATCCTCTCCCCTTAACATTGAGCAGTAATGAGAGGGATGGTGAGCTAGGGTAGTGTCAGAAATGAGTTCAGGGGTGAGCAGTACCTATGATCTTCTTCATTCTTTCTGTGGGTAAGTAATAGGCCTACACCTGCACTTGAAAGAGTGCCCACAGAAAGAGTGGAACCCTGCAATTCACTCCACTTTAGACTGGATCACCAGGCTACAGCACCCCCTGTTTACCAACCATGTACCATCTCTCTGGACCTGTGATCAGCTGATAAAAGCAATGGCCCCCTGCAGGGTTTAGCCATTAGTCATGTTTTTAGCCAGCACAATACAAGCACCAAACCCATAGATACATATTTAACATTCATAGAAATTAATGCAGATTATTCCCATGTTCTTCACAGAGCCCCAAACTAGATAAACAACATTTTGATAAGATAATGTATTACAGTGTTTAATATTTTATTTATTTTCTTAGTATTGGTCATTAAACCAAAATTGTGTTATTTCCCAGAGAGAGAGACTGGGGAGGTGGGAGGGAGGAGGCGGGGGGGGGGGGGGGGGAGGAGAGACAACAGATGTATAGCATGACTATTATAGAATTAACTTTGATGGGTTTAATTGTACATTAAAATTCACTTCAAGGTCTTGACCTGGAACCAATTTTACATCCCTCTTTGAGAGATATTCTATGTCCTTGTTTAAAACCTACTGGTCATTTCTCATACCTCACCCACTTTTCACACAAATATCTTTGTTCTACAATCTTCCAGCTGATTGGAACAGATCTCTGAATATATTAACAGCTTTTAACCATCCAGATAGATCATTGCTGGGCAAAGGAAAGTAAGCTCTCGGGTCTGGGTCACCGCTTCCACAGTTACACTATATATATTATAAAAGTAGCACCAGAAGATGTACTACAGCCAAGATGAAGGATGTAGATTAAAATGGTTACATTTCAGGCAGAATGAGTGTAGTTAAACAGAGTCTCAAAAAGCATATTTTAATTGGTTTTCGTCTATTCTAGTACTGCTCTGACCATGTAACTCCCTCCTTCACATTCTTTCACTGGCTTCCTCTTGCCTCCTCCTTCAAGGCACTTCACCAACACCCAATCTCTGTGTGTATTACCTTTTAGTTCTCCTTCTACTGCCTACGCTATCAAACCCGTTTTTCATAACTCTTTACTGCCTTCTTCTCCCACTCCTGTTTTTGTGGTTTCTTATGTTTGGTACTCTCTTCCTTTCCACGCTGCAGCAGGTGATGTTCCCTTCATTCAAATCACTCCTTTCAAAAAGGAAAGAAAAAAACCCACTTTTACGGAGTCTTTCAGCAATAATCCCACAAGGATTATCTTCATTGTTTCAAGACTGAATGTTATTCACATTATTTTGTGTGTCTGAAACTATAGTACCATCTAAGTTAAGACAGTACATTCCTTGAAACAGAGACCATTTATTTTTGTTTCCTTAGTATCAAGCACACTATAAAGATCAAAGATATTTACAAACAATAATCCATAAAACACCACCAGTACTGTCACTACCCTCTCCTGGAGGTTCCATCACCACAGAATCTGGTCTTTTAACCTTCAAATCAGGGCCCCAGAAGAACCCCCACCGGCTGAAACACTAAATTATAATTATATATATATATAAATATAAATATAAAAAATAAAACAACCTGACCCTACCCAGGTTGGCTCTGCCTACTTTTGAGGCTGTGCCAGCCAGTTTCATAAATTGAGAAGTGGTGGTCGATGGCTGGTAAAGCAGGGGTCAGGGCAATTTTTGTGGCTGTGCATTCTTGGGGGCTAAGGGACCAAGTTCTGCTGGCCAGTGCAAATAAGAATTTATGGCATTAATTTGGCATATTATCTCTTTTTATGCGTGAAGGATATAGAAGATTAGGAAAAGAAGACTTCAGAGGATGAGTGATTTTTTTCCAAAGTCTGAGCAAGGACTTAAAGTTTGGAGGTGACACTTGGGAAATTCTTAAAGAAACAGGGATGATAGATGGAAATTAAGAGAGAACAAAAATGTGCCTTTCAGGAAGTTCTCTAGAAGCAACTATTTGCTTAGGCTTTGAATATTGATATCCCAATAACTAGTGCTGTTGTTCAGGGAAAGCAAATGAAAATAACCAAATGTATGGCCTCTTGATCTGGGAAGGTCATAGTCAAAGAATAAATTAAAAAATAATTGAGGAATGTGAAAGCTATCTCCAAACAAAATAACTGAATATTACCCACTGCCTACAGCCATAACAACCACTTCAGGGTAAAAATTAATTAGCGCTTATAAGCCAAACAGAGAAAAACCTATTTGGTATTTAGATAGAAGATGTAAAACAAAAACAAAAAACAAAAACCCACCAGTTACTTGCAGTAATACGAAAATTTGGTAGCTCTCTTCGTTGAGTTGGTACTGAATCAATGATTCAGCATGGTGCCAGGAAGCAATGTGCTGCCGTAACCCACACACCTCCTGGGTGTTCTGTCCCATGTAGTAGCACCAAGACTACTTAGAGAGAGATTAATAAGTCTGCTCTACAACCTTAGCCAAGAGCCATATGACTTTTAGCTCATGCAATAGAGGCTCATGTATGTAGCTCCAGAGGTCCCAGGTTCAATCCCGTCCGACAACGACTGGGGTCTGTCAGTGTTACACTGCTTTCAGACAGAATATAAAATCAAGTCTGACCACTCTTGGGCTCGAATTTTCAAAGGCATATAAGAGAGTTAGACATCCAAAGCCTACTGAAATTCAATGGGATTGGACACCCAATCCTTAGTAATTTTTGCACATTTAGAAACGTTGTAGCCAAACTCCAGCTGGAGTAATTACATACAGGAACTCCTCGCTTGAAGTCGTCCCGGTTAATGTTGTTTCGTTGTTACGTTGCTGATCAATTAGGAAACATGCTCGTTTAAAGTTGAGCAATGCTCCACTCTTACGTTGTTTGGCTGCCTGCTTTCTCCACAGCAGGCAGCCTCCCTACACTCCCCCACTCTCCACAGCATCCCCCACCCCCCGGCAGACACCGCGGATCAGCGCCTTTCCCCTTCCCCCCCCCCCACCTCCTGCCCGCAGCAATCAGCTGACTTGCCACATTTAGGAGGCAGGAGGGAGGGGGTAGGAGCGACGACTCGGCGAGCAGGCTCCCCCTCCCACCCCTGTCCTCTTCCACTCTCTGACTCCACCACCTCAACCAAGCTTCATACTCAGCAATGATTGTAGTATTAAATTGCTTGTTTAAAATGTGTATAATGCCTTTTGTCTGGCAAAAAAAAAAAAAATTTTCCCTATAACCTAACCCCCCCTATTTACATTAATTCTTATGTGGAAATTGGATTCACTTAACATGGTTTCACTTAAAGTCGCATTTTTCAGGAACATAACTACAATGTTAAGTGAGGAGTTCCTGTACAATACTGCCAAAAATGAATTCTTGATATTTCAATTTTTCATTCTCCCTTCTAAACAAAGTATTTTGTTAGCACAGAAACGCTACCATGTTCCACCCCACAAGGAATTACAGTTTATTTTGTAGCTAGAATCTCACTGGATGAACTGCACTGTGTAGATATAAAGGGACAGATCCACAGTTGGCATACGCAGACATAGCACCATTGACTTCATTGTAACTATTTCAGTTTACACCAGCTGAGGATCTGGCACAAGGTATTATTTATTTCCAAAGCATCAAAAAAAGCGATGCGTGTGTGTGCCAATGAGACTGCTTTAGTTTAGCCAGAAACCCTTTTGAAACTGTATACAATTAGGCAGATCTACTAATGTTTTTCCCTCTGAGAACTTTCAGCATAAAAGCAGCCTTACGTCAGTAATGCAGAGTCTCAAGGTAGAATACAGTAATGGACAAGTAGTCTTACGTTCCTGCTCTATAAAAACAACCCAAACAACCCTGATATAATTTTAGCAAAAGCAACTAGTCCTAAAAATAGCAGCATGCTTTGATTTTTTTCCCCCTTAACTTTAAGCATTCAGAGCTACGACTAATAGCTCAGTACAATTTCTTCTGCTCTTTTTTCAAACACTTATTTTTATACCAAGTGATATTTAATGTAATCTTAATACTTCCCCCAAATTTAGCATGAAGTCATAAATTAATCCCACATACAATTATATCTAAAAACTGTAGCAAACAAGTGCAGTATGATTTCAATTTATAGAAAAATCTCTGTTATTACATTCCTAATTAATGATGCTGCCTCTTAAAAAAAAAAAAAAAAAAAAAAACCTGTACAAGAACAAAAAATATAATCAAATTTTCAATAACTGCAAAAAGCTAAGACATACCAATTCAAAAGGCTGATTTTTAATAGTTATTAAAGTCTTAAGCAATATTTATCTTTCATCTATTTTGGCTACACAGTTAAATAAGTTATTTTTCTTAAGGGCTCTAAAGACACGTTTTGCTTTAAAAGTATCTCCTTACTCGGTCAAACATCTGAATATAAACACTGTTTTCATAACGTGTTCTATTTCTGAAGAGCAGAAAGCAGTGCATATTTGAAACTGGTTTTCATCATTAATGTTGTATAGTAAAGGGACAAAAACAGGAAATTGAAAATATGTTGCTACAGCATTTGTACAATGACAAATAAATAATTGTTGGAAGATATTTTCCCCTTCGTGAAGTGTCTCGACATTATGGTTGCTTCTGGGCAGAAAAAAAAAAAATCTTCATCTGCTTGTTTTCAGTATACTGATTCATTGCCAGGAATCCAATGCAAATACACTGTCCCACTTGCTCTACTAAAATTAGTTTTTGTAATGCTAGACTACTCCTTCAGAAGAAAAAAAGAAGAACTGAAAACCTGACTTGTTAAAAGATTAATGCTCACTTCCATTTGTAAAGGCGTCATACACCTCACACCACATTGATCTCCAATTACTGAGGTATACTTTTTTATATATATTCTTCATCAGCTTCGTGATGGAGAAGACAAGTTGCAAACTATTTTGCAGAAATGTTTCAGAATAAGAGTTATATTTATACTGTCATGGCATGTACTGTTGGCATTGAACATTCAAAACAATAATGCCCAAAATATGTAATTAATATATTACTTGAAATAATGAAACAAGAAAAAAATTGTCAAAAACACAGAATATAAAAATAAGTGAATAGCATTATGTGTGGATGGTTTCCTGATATAACCCTGGAACAATCTATTCCCATTACCTTTCAGGTATATAAAATTAGTCTTTAAAAAGCAATTGGCACCTCTAGAGCAATTTTGAAATATTAATAATTCATCTTTTTAAAGGTGAAATGAAGATCTAGCCCTAGCTCCCCATGATAAAACCTAAAATCTTACAGATCAAACTTTGATCTCATTTACACTTTATGGGAGCCCATTGATTTCAGCCAGGTTAGGCAGAGTGTTACATCATGGCATACTTTGGCTCACAGGGTCTACATTTGGCTCTCATTCATACCCCTGTAAATTGGGAACAACTCCACAGCCTTCAAAGGCTCTCTGACTTTTGGGCTAGATAACACCTTCCCAAACTTCTTAATATTTAAAATAAACAACACACACACAGTCCTATAATTTAAGATGTTTATACTCCAACATTTATTTTCTTTAAAAGGAATGTAAATCCCACACACCAACCCTGGAGGATTACACATTTAGTTTTTAAAAGAGTAATACTTTAAAAAATGTTGCTTGGGTCATCCGGCACTGCCAAAATTGTGTATGATTGGATTCTTTAACCCCATAATAGTAATTTTTGTAGCTTAAATTAATAATAGGGATTGCTCCAGACATGCTATGTTAGATTGACCTTCCTTTTAATAAAAATACATTAACAATATCCTGTCAAAACCAATCAGATTACAATCTACAGAAATATCACTTTTGGATGGAGATTTCGTATTCCAAAATGCACAGGCAAATTATTAAACCCTAAAAGGAGTATTTACCACAAAATGGAATTTAAAAGCAAAACTATCATTACCAAAAAGGCACCACTATAACAAGTAGATACAGATTTAACAATATTTTGCAATGCCATAAAACCACATTTTCCATCAACAGCACATTTAAAACATTTATACAATGTATCAAATGCTGTATTAAATTTACATCCAATAGAAGAAGGGGATAATAAAAATTAACCCCACGCCACCAAGAGGGCACAGAACTACAATTCTTCCTCCACGAAAATATGATTCCAAACCACTTGGCTACATTGCTAATCAGTCTGTGAAACAGCACCTTAATTTATTCTATAAGAAGTCACACATTATTGTGCACATTTTAAAACACAATGTGCCAGTGACTCTCAATTATCTCATCAACATAAGTAGTTTTGGATATCCCATCGCGTAGCAAGAATTAATCATACATGTTTATGTCACTTCTTTGATCTGACCTTTAGAGATTAAAGATGTTTAAGATCTGCAACTGTTCAACAGTGAGTTTATTTTACTTACCCATTTCATTAATAGTTGCTCTTGCTTTTGAGACAAAAGAACTAACTTCACTGGAGTGCATTTTAGCTCTTTCCTGAAGGTCAGCACCTGTAAGTGACATTTTATATAAATAAATAAATATATATATATATATATATATATTAGAAAACTAATTGCAATACGGTAAATAGCATTCAAAGCTAGAATATTATTATCCTGTGTCAATAAGATTCAAGTGGACTCTGAAATACTGCTAGTTCAAATCAATCAGTTATTCTTAGTCTTCTCATAGTTCAAGGAAAATATAGAACAGAATGTTTACAGTGAAAACAGTGAAATTCAGACTATCCGCTTTGAACAATTTTGCTCCAACTGAGACTTCTTCCACAACTTAAGGGCTTAATGACAAATCTTGATAGACAACACAGCTGCAATACATTAATTCAACTGTCATGCTTGTGTTCATTTTTCTCAACTGTGTCCCAAAGCCAGGACTCTGTATTTTTTCATGTTACTAAACACATGAACAGAAATTATTTGTTTCTTTCTTTAAGGATATACTAAAACACTTCTAGCAGCTTACTTATACAATACTGTGGTCTTTACAATGTGTGTTATAAAATTTAAATGCCCTTTGACGCTTGCTTCTTGAAAAATGCCCTTTTTTTCCCTTATGGAAAAGAGATATAGATTCAATCACAGTATCTAGATATGGAAGAAACCTATTAAATAGGTTAAATCCTCCTGCAACAGTAGAATATCATGTAAATGGAACAGACACAAGCAGTCAACCCATTTGCATGTATTCTCCAGACAACATGTATGTCATTCCCACTAGGATGAATGGAATATTTTTCTTGGATTTGTAAAAATGCTACTATCAAATTAGTATTTTGGCACATGTACATAAAGGTTAAAAACAAGATATACAACTAATGATACAAACTGAACAGATTTGCATCCCAAAAATAAAATTATTCCCCACAATCAGCACCTCACTCATTCAGGAAAAAGTTTCAGACTCTGATCCAGCAAGCTCTTAAAACACATGCTTGAGTACTTTACTGGATCAGAACAAGATTGAACAGATGATCTTACTGGGCTCTATTCTTGGCCTCCTTCTCTTCTCCTCCTATACCTCTCTCTGGGCTCCTTCATACAAAAACATGGCTTCAGCTATCATTTTTATACTAACAAATCACAGGTTTACTTTTTCCCTCTCTGACTGTCTCTCTTTCCGTGCAAACTAAAATCTCAACCTATCTGGTGTATCCTTATGGATATGCAGCCATCATCAAATTCAACATGGCCAAAATTAGCTCTTAATCTTCATCTCCCACTTCCACTGTACCAAAGATGCCAGCCTTTGCCACCCAACAATCAAATTTCCCCTCAAGGTACTTCACATTTTCTTCCATGCTGCCCATTATGCACTGCAGAGAGAGAGTGCGGGTGTGTCTCTGTAAAAAAACAAAAAAGCCACTACATTACTCTCCTCTAAATCTATTCTTAAAGTCCACCTATGCCATGAGGCATACAACTCTCAACAGCTGCAGTAATGCAACTACTGCTTATAATACTAATCATAATCGTCTCACTGTTCCTTTGGCCTCCATCTGTTCACTATTTATTTGTTGTGTCTAGTCATACTTGTGCTGTAACCTTTGGGGCAGGAACTGTCTTTTCATTACCTGTATGTTCAGTGCCAAACACAATGGGGCATCAATCCTGACAATTATGTATCTACATAATACAAATAAATAATAATATATGATCTACAGCTAGCACTGTTAAGTTTAAGTAGCACTATTAGACACAGGCCAAGTTTCCAAGTGTAAGGATAGCCCCATATTGACAACAGTGAAATAAACTAATTGGGTAGTCATGAAAAGTGGGGATTACTGTGGTCAAATCTGTATTGGAGAGGAATGGCTGCAATTCCTGTGTCTACCCCAGTAATACACAGACTTTGCATACCAAAAACTTACCAGGAACCTGTGAGTCAAACAAAATTTGCATGTGAATGCGCATAAATTTGGGTAGGCTTTAAATCATAGACAAATGCACACAACAATTCTTTTTATTTATAAAGCTCTAACTGAATAGAGTTCTTTACAAGACACCAAAAGGCAAAATATGCTTTGAAAGTTAAAGAGGAAATGGTGTGAATAAAAACAGTAGCACTGTTGCTTTGACACCAACGTATTAATGTCCGGCTTTAACTCTATAACTGTATCTAAAAGCAAATTACAATCGTCACCAAAGAAAAAAAATCCTATACTTTACAGACTGAAAAAAGCATACAATTACTTGGTTAAAAATCTAACTCAAAACTCTGATCTACCAAACTGAAATATACTGTTTACTTCACACACACTTGAAAAATGCATAGAGTCAACTTTAAAACGAGCACAACCAGTAACCCTATGAATGCATCAGACATTATAGAATATGGCATCATTATGAGTCTGAAAGGCAATTGTAGGATTTTGTTGTTGTTGTTATAAATCTTAACAGAAATGGTTTCCAGCATAAATATAAGTACTTTCAAAGAGACCTGTATGAATTGCAGGCTTCTTACTTCACGTAGAACATTTGTCTTTTGGGACAGACAAGAGGGATGAGGTAATTTCTTTTATTGGACCAACTTCTGTTGGTGAAAGAGACAAGGTTTCGAGCTTGCACATAGCTCTTCTCCAGGTCCTTTGGGAGACATTCACAGAAATTCAGTCATTTTCTTTGCAAAACTTGGATAAGAACAGATAAAAGGATTGTCAGTGTATTGAAAGAGCCATTGTCAACCTGAAATGTAATTGTTAAAAAAATAGTTCAAAGTCCGTTTCAGGTACTATATTTGCTCTTGAGTACCCCAGCCAATTTCTGTGGTTTTACAATTACATTTTCCTATTTAAAATAATTTATCTGCCCTATTGACACAAAATGGTGTCAAATTCCCACAGCAGACAAACTCAAAAAATAGTGTGTTTTTTTAATCTCTTCCTTTTGTAGTAATCCTAGATGTAACAATAGTAACTAAACTTTTTCAGAGCAAAGTGGGAGTTTTAAGTAGATGGTGTTCCTTTAACTTCAGCTTCAGCATCTTTTAGTTCAGGAGAGAGTTGGACTGCCAACAATTTAATATTTTTGTCCTCTTTAAAAGAATCAGCCATTGATCAAACAATTGTTAAAGTGTCTTGATCCATTTTGCAAAGGAACTACTCAGATATTTCTAGGGAATTTGCTCA
Organism: Macrochelys suwanniensis; assembly: GCA_033296515.1. Lineage (NCBI taxonomy): Eukaryota > Metazoa > Chordata > Testudines > Chelydridae > Macrochelys > Macrochelys suwanniensis. The sequence continues at coordinate 50,633,450 of CM065780.1, forward strand.
CAAGTCAGAAAGTGGGAAAGGCTATGTTACCAAAGGCAGTCATGAAAAAGATTGCAGTTACAAGCAAAGGCCTCCACTCCCTTAAAAGATTAATATTTTTAAGCATCTGAAAATAATACTTTGTCAACCGCTCAGAATCAAGAAGTAGCTTCAGATTTTCAGACAGACAGCCTTGCAGAATGAGCCTTCACAAGTTTCCTCAGTGGACTGCAGCTGAAGCCCCAGGTTCTGTTTAGCCTAATCCTTCCCAACACCCACTCTCAACATACCTCCAGAGGTTGCAGATTGTGAGCTAGAGGTCATGGGCCGCGGGTATCATAGGCTGGGGAAGGCTGTGCCTCCCCAAACAGCCTGGTGTGGCCCTGCCCACACTCCACCCCCAGACTTCCTCCTGCCTGCTGTTCCCTTCTGTGGTCCAGAGGCTGGGGCAGGCAGGCTGGTGGGTCCCGGGTGCATACAAGCCCCCTGGGCTGGAGCCACACTGTGCCATGCCACCCATCCTCCCAGTGCTGGGACCATGCTGCCTGCCCAGCGCTCCGGACATGCCACCCGCCTGCCTGGTGTTCGGGGCTGAGGGCGCTCCAGATGCGCCGCCTGCCTGCCCAGCACTGGGAACACACTGACCGCGCCACCTGCCCGCCCGCACTGCGCTGGGGGTGCTCTGGCCATGCCCCCTGTCCGCCCGCCCGGGCAGTGCTCTGGGCTCCGGCAGAAGAGGGAGGGAAAAAGGGATAGGGCCTCGGGCAGAGGGGAAGGGGCCAGGGACTAGCCTCCCCCAAGGGTGTGTTCACCCGCTGCCCATGCTAGAGGTCATACATCATACTCTGAATAGGCCTTTTCCTTCTCTTACTTATGATACCAAACTACAACAGAGAAGCGCAAGACCAACTTTAATGTTTAGGATAGAGCTATAACTGTATTAAACACACCTCGCAGTTCCCCTGTAAATATCTTTACCCTCAGATATATGTACAACTCCCACTAAAGTCAATGGGTGAAATCTTGGCTCCACTGAAGTCAATGGCAAAACTCCCATTGATTTCAACTGGGTCAGGATTTCACCCAATTGGAGTTGTCCATATATATTTAAGGAAAAAATTTGTAGCCTGCATACAATCAAACGTGGGAAACTAACATTTAGTAATAACTTTTTCCCCACTTGGACACTAATTTTTTATATTTTCTAATATCTGGGTCTTATACAAGTTCTATCAAAACCAAGCTTCTTCTGCTTCATCCTGCAATGAATTCATAACCTTGCACATAAACTACACTATTGTAATGTAACATATACATTTTACTAAAAGATCAAGAAAAAATAGACTGAGGAGGAATAAAGTTTTGTTTAAACAGAAATAGCATGTTTGTTAATTATACAAGTCACAAAAATAAATAAAAGTTATGATAATTATTCTACAAAGTAAACAGATTGTGCTTCGATTTAAAGCCCATAAAAGTTTCCCCCAGTAAAAAAAATTCTCATTTAAAGCTGCTGTTGGCAGTGCCATAATGTAGATAAATGATTTTTACTTATTTTATCAAGCAGTCTTCTACACTGACAGCCATTTGTTTGACAAACCACCGTAAAAATCAAAGCCATTGAAATCTTTACCATTGTGCCTAAAACCACTTGCAGGAATGAAAGGAAAAACTCTTATGCTTTGTAAACCAAATACACGTGTTTGCATAATTAAAATGTGACTCAAAACTTTCAGATACCACACAGAACATCCCACTCGCTTTACAGAAATAGCTAATTTATACATTCAGAATAAACCTTAAAAGGACAATAAATCAGTAAGGTACAGAATATACTTACCAAAAGAAATGTATCAAGTAAATTAAAGCATTAAAGTAAAATCAAAATAACCTAGTTTTATGTTGAATTCAACATGAAAAAAATGTAAAGAGGACTTCATTGGTTGTCACTTATATACTGCACAAAATTCCATTTAAAGAAAAGTGACCAGTGGCAGGTAAAGTAAAAATAAAGGTTACTTTTATACCTGTTAAAAGCATATATACAAGAAATATTAAATAGAGGGACAGCCTGAAGTGATTTCTAAAAACTGTTACCATTTAACTCCGTGGTTACCAAAACAGTTGAATAAACCTTTCATATATAAAATGTATTTTGTTTCAAGTCAGAAAATGGAAGTCATCAATAAGATCAAATGAATAACGACGGTAGTTGTAGCTTAATATATCAATAGAATTTTCTATAGTATTTCAGGATTAGTAACATATTTTGTTTTTAATTTTCTGTGTGTGTGTGTTTTGTTGTAATGTTTAGAAGTACACGGTAAATATTTACCCCTTTTTAACATTTCAGTAATGTGTAACGATTTCATCTCCAACTTTTGTCACACAAAAATGTTTCTAGTACAGAAAATCGTAGTTGTTAAATCCTGTGTGTTAAGTGGAAGGTCAATTTTCATTCTTACTAATATCACTGGTCTACAATTTTTGAGAAGTCGTCTGCTTCAGAGATAAAATGTGCTATTTAGTATGTATTTTGATGTGCTGAATTCAAATATGACAATTAAAACAGCTGACTGGCTACTGTTTCTAAGATATTTAAGTTTTTACATTTTATGTCTATGTATATTGTGTAAATAGTAGAGTTTTAGTCATAAATTGTAAACCTAGGTCTTTTCATGTGTTTATGGTTACTTTACATGATATATTCACCTGTCCTGTTTATGTAACACTTTAAAAATCAGCAAAGGGGTTATATAAATAAAATGTATTACGAAACAAAAGGCAAAAAACTATTAAGTCCATAGTTTAGTCCTATTCAGTGTCTACTCAGCGCTTCTTGGCTTGTCTCTTGTATTCATTAAATGGAGCATCTCTTGTCACTGTCCAGCAATAGTCTGCAAGCACTGATGGGCTCCATTTGCCCTGATAGCGTTTCTCCATTGTTGCAATGTGCTGGTGAAATCGCTCGCCGTGCTCGTCGCTCACTGCTCCGCAGTTCGGTGGAAAAAAATCTAGATGAGAGTGCAAAAAATGTATCTTTAGTGACATGTTGCAACCAAGGCTTTTGTATGCCTTGAGGAGGTTTTCCACCAACAACCTGTAGTTGTCTTCCTTGTTGTTTCCGAGAAAATTTATTGCCACTAACTGGAAGGCTTTCCATGCCTTTTTTTCCTTGCCACGCAGTCCATGGTCAAATGCATCATCTCGAAGAAGTTCACGAATCTCAGGACCAACAAAGACACCTTCCTTTATCTTAGCTTCACTTAACCTTGGAAATTTTCCACGGAGGTACTTGAAAGCTGCTTGTGTTTTGTCAATGGCCTTGACAAAGTTCTTCATCAGACCCAGCTTGATGTGTAAGGGTGGTAACAAAATCTTCCTTGAGTCAACAAGTGGTGGATCCTGAACACTTTTCCCCCCAGGCACCAATGACTGTCAGAGTGGCCAATCTTTCTTGATGTAGTGGGAATCTCTTGCACGACTATCCCATTCGCAGAGAAAACAGCAGTACTTTGTGTATCCAGTCTGCAGACCAAGCAAGAGAGCAACAACCTTCAAATCGCCACAAAGCTGCCACTGATGTTGCTCATAGTTTATGCACCTCAAAAGTTGTTTCATGTTGTCATAGGTTTCCTTCATATGGACTGCATAACCAAGTGGAATTGATGGCAAAACATTGCCATTCTGCAGTAAAACAGCTTTAAGACTCGTCTTCGATGAATCAATGAACAGTCTCCACTCATCTGGATCGTGAACGATGTTGAGGGCTGCCATCACACCATCGATGTTGTTGCAGGCTACAAGATCACCTTCCATGAAGACGAATGGGACAAGATCCTTTTGACGGTCACGGAACATGGAAACCCTAACATCACCTGCCAGGAGATTCCACTGCTGTAGTCTGGAGCCCAAAAGCTCTGCCTTACTCTTGGGTAGTTCCAAATCCCTGACAAGGTCATTCAGTTCACCTTGTGTTATGAGGTGTGGTTCAGAGGAGGAGGATGGGAGAAAATGTGGGTCCTGTGACATTGATGGTTCAGGACCAGAAGTTTCATCCTCTTCCTCTTCCTCGTCTGACTCAAGTGAGAATGATTCTGGTGCCTCAGGAACCGGCAGTCCTTCTCCGTGGGGTACTGGGCGTATAGCTGATGGAATGTTTGGATAATGGACAGTCCACTTTTTCTTCTTTGATACACCTTTCCCAACTGGAGGCACCATGCAGAAGTAACAATTGCTGGTATGATCTGTTGGCTCTCTCCAAATCATTGGCACTGCAAAAGGCATAGATTTCCTTTTCCTGTTCAACCACTGGCGAAGATTTGTTGCACAAGTGTTGCAGCATATGTGTGGGGCCCACCTCTTGTCCCGATCTCCAATTTTGTAGCCAAAATAAAGCTGATAGGCTTTCTTAACTATAGTGGTTATACTGCGCTTTTGTGATGCAAAAGTCACTTCACCACAAACATAGCAGAAGTTATCTGCACTGTTCACACAAGTACGAGGCATCTCTGCTCACTTTGGCTAAACAGAAATGCGTCCCTTTGCAAAATCAAACACTGACAAATAAGAGAGCACGACACTGTATGATTTCTAGAGCTGATATAGGGCAATTTGTTCAGCAGAGTGAGGTAAGCTTCGTTATGATTGCATCATCCATGACTTCTAGGAATAACATGATGCAATTCATATCATGTATGATGCAATACCAGCTTCAGATTGCATCATTCATTGTTTTGCCTAAAAAGCAAGTACTGTCCAAACCCAGTCATAGATTTATTCATAGATCCAGTCAAAGATGTATTTTAGTCATTTCTGGTTTAAATTGAGATCCCTTCCCTTTATAACTCACTTATCCTCTGCCATTCCCAAGTCAAGGGTCGTATATACTGACCCAATAGCATGTCTTGAAAACTAGAGCCAATCAACAATTTTAAGCATCATTTTCGTTCTCAGTGACCCAGAATTCGTAAAGTTTGACAACATTTATTTCAGAAGCATTTTGGCTGTAGAGCAGTGTATTAGGAAACAATATCAAGAGTTCACTCAAAGTCCAGTTTTACTCTCAAAAGTAACTGTTTGAACCCCATAATGCTATTTTTACAGTTTATTGCCCCTCAGTGATTTCAGATCAATTAAGACCAATATACTAGTAAAAAAACAAAAAAAAACCCAATGGTTTTGCTAATTGCTAGCTTTGCAAATTCAACATAGGGTCTAAACAGCAAATTGTGTTCTTTCTAATACTAGTGATGATGATTGAGCAAATCAGGCTCTCTGGCCATGTCTACAGTACAGTGACTACAGCCACATAACTGCAACAGGTATAATTCTGTAGCATAGACATAGCCTATAGTGATGGAAATGGTTTTTCAGCAATCAAATACCAAGATCTGTTGAGTAAGAAACGTTACTTACCTTTACAGTAACTGGAGTTCTTCGAGATGCATTGTCCAGAGAAAGAGAGAGAGAGAGAGAGCGTGCACTTTTGATGCACATGTGCACCTTGTGCCCTCAAGTCAGAGTCTTTGGGCCAGTAGCATCAGTCGGGGGCACGCACATGCCTTGACTGTCCTTTTGCTCCTGTACCAAGGGCATAAAGAGCAGTGCAGACCCAACTGCCACTCAGTTCCTTTGCCACCACAGAATGCTAGTGTAATAGGACTCCATAGTAACAGGAAAAAAGGGTGGTTTGTGGAATTTATATACATGCACAACACATTTCAAAGAACCCTGGGATGATATGGGAATCTATATGTATAATTTATTAATTCTGTGTGAAATTATGAACTATCTGTATGTACCTTTACCAAGATGAAAACTCAATTTTGAATGTGAAGCTTGTTTGTCTTTTCTGTGGGGTCTCTGCCTCCATTTTGGACTGAGAGTCCAACAGGGGTAGTGACCAAGGCCTAACAACAGAATAATTAAACTTTGACAATTGTGCTTGTAAATTACAAAGAGATGGCTGCTACCCAAGGCAAGCAGGGTTTTCAAATCTGAAGTGGGGTGGAATGGGTTGCCTTGGTAATCAAGTCACTTGGTAGGGGTCTCTGACACTGTTCCCTCTAAGCTGTGCGCACGCAGATCCTAAACCTCGCGCACACGGCAAAACACCGCGCACACAAAAATTTGCACAGAAGCACAACAATTTGCATAGAAGAATTTTTTTGCACACACAGCCTGTCAAAAATTTGCACAGAAGAAATTTTTTTGCGCACATGGACTGTCAAAAATTAGAAGGAACATTGGTCTCTGATCACCTCAGGAGGCTGAGCAGGACATCACCTGACAAAGAGGGCTAGAAGTTTATAAGCAGGCAGGGGCTGCTCTACTCAAGGAGCCATTTTTCTTCAGCTCAAGATGAGGGAGAAGCAACCCAGCATGTAGAAGCCTGATGAGGCAGGAGATCCTGCCTACCTTCCTGAACAGATGGTCCCTTAAGGACTCCCAAGGGTAACAGTGAGGTAGTGAAGGGCACTGCAGTTAGGATGTTTATTGCTTTCTAAATGATCTGTACTTTCATGGGCTTTATCTGTAAAAGAGAAATGGTGTTAGAATCTGTTCAAAGTATTGGGGGTTATATGCTTTACACTTAATACGTGTCTCCTGAGAGAGTTCAACTGTAACCTAGAAGACTCACACCTTTGAGTGGAATTGTGGAAGATGTTATGTTGAAGCAACAGGGCACCTAAAGGGTTAGCACTGACCATAGGGACTAAACAGCTGCACAGCAAGTTTCAGCTCAGCTAGAAGTGTCAGAAAGAGGGCCTGCACCCCAAGAGTTTGCCTAGGGACTCCAAAGACTTGGGCAGTGACTGGGCTCCAGTCACGCGTGAAGGTTTGAAACCCCCAGGGACCCAAGGGCTGGGTTTCCCACGCACACACACACACACACAGAGCAATATAGTAAGTAGGAAATAGGGGGCACTCAACTGAGGCCTGTGACAAATCCCAATTATTATAAAGGTAAATAACCTTTCTTTTTTAAAGTGTTTGTCATTTATCTATTCCCCTGTTGGTGATTCCCAATCAGTGATCTAATATAAGGAGGTGGGTACTCAGGGTCTACTTAAAGATTGCAGCACTGCTCTGCCAAAAGAAGCATCAGACCTAGATGTTTCCACTATGGAAAAGTGCTTAGTAAAAGTATGCACTGAATCCCAAACAATTCCCTTACAGATGACCAAAATGGGAATGCTTTACAAGAAAGCAACAGATGTCTGTGCCTGAGAGTTGGCTCTAATAATAGCTGGGGGTTCTGAACTACCTAACTCACAACAAAGTTTAATACAGCCAACAACCCATTTAGCTAATCTCTGGGATGAAACCAGTTAACCCTTCATTCTTTCAGTAAAATATTGCAAATGATTTTGGGGAAGCTCTGAAGGGTTTGGTACTTTGCAGTAAAATAAAAAGTCAAAGCCTTACAACCACCTAGGGCAGTGGTCCCGAACGTGGTGCCCACGGGCGCCATGGCACCTGCCAGGGCATTTATGTGCGCCCGCTGTCAGGGCCGGCACCACGGAAGGAAGAGGAGAGGAGCATCCGCCGGAGAAGCATCGCCACTGAAATGCCGCCGAGGAGCGCTTCCGGCGGAGACGCTTTTGCCGAAATGCCACCGAGGAGCGCTTCCGGCGGAGAAGCTTTCACCGAAATGCCACCAAGGTGAGCTTCCGGCGGAGAATCATTGCCACCGAAATGCCGCCGAGAAGTGTCGCTGCCCGCCACACTCTGATGAAGGAATGAATGTGCTCTTGGCCACAGAAAGGTTGGGGACCACTGACCTAGGGTATGCAATTTAGCATCTCCTTGATTAGAATGAGGCATTGACAGAACTTCTCTTGAAAAGCCAGACCTTTGGAGCCAGGATGCCTGTCTCAGCTACGGAGTTGTCATAGACCGCGCAATTATATACTCAGTGTCTAGAACTGCCTGTAAAGACATTCTAGTGATCAATGGTCCCTTTTATAACTAAAGATTTAAATCCTGAGATAATTTATAAATAAGATCAAAACATTTCATGCAATTCAAGAAATCATAACAGGCCAACAATGCTTCAGTTTGAAATTCTGAATTGCGAACTGGCAGAGGAGTAGCATTACAATCGAGGAAGTCAAGACATTTTAGTTCCCTTTCACCTGGAGTCATTCTTGGTTAATGCTGTGTTTTTTTCATTAGCTGCCAATAGTACCAACATGTCAGATACTGGATATATATAAAAATATTCTGGTCCAGTAGATGGCACCTGGTATCTTTTATTTGCTCTCAGAGATGGGGTGATCATCACAGAACTTTGGCAAATGTGCGTGGCAGAGTCCAATAGAGTCTCATTAATGGGGAATGCCACATGCCCAGGAATCCAAGCCTGGAGTTTGTATGGAGTTTCCTGCTATGCATGTGAGCAGCTCTTGGAGCTCTTGTAGTCACTCAGGTGAGACAATGCAGCTGGGATTGCTGCCTCATCCAGGGATGAGGCCAATATAGTTACAGGTATCTGTAAATCTTCAGTCTGAGGGTGTTCATCCCCCAAAATTTTCTCCATTGACTGAGGATTGTGTGTTGCCAGGTAAGGCACCATAGATTTTTGGTTTGGAATAGGGGATGAGGTATGCAGCCTAGGGGGTAATCAGGGGAATGATGCCTTGCTCCCTATGGATCCCAGGATTCCAATATGACAACGCTGGCAGATTATAAGGACCCAGGGGGCATAAAGGGAGGGTATGTCCTTATCCTCATAATTCCTATGAGAACTAGATCAATGTGAATTTCTTGACACTCTCTGAGGGCTGGTCCACAGTAGGGGGGAGGGATCGAACTAAGATACGCAACTTCAGCTACGTGAATAACGTAGCTGAAGTCGAAGTATCTTAGTTCGAACTTCAAAGCACTTACCACGGGTCCACACGCGGCAGGCAGGCTCCCCTGTCGACAGCGCTTCCTCCTCTCGGCGAGCAGGAGTTCCGCAGTCGACGGCGAGCACTTCCAGGATAGATTTATCACGTCTAGACAAGACGCGATAAATCGATCCCAGAAGATCGATTACTACCCGCCAAATCAGGCGGGTAGTATCGACGTACCCTTAGAGTCACATAATTCATAACAGGAGTCCTTGGGGAATAAGTGAAGGGGCCTCCTCAATGTGTTGAGATTCAGATGATGAGATATGAGCATTCTATCTCTAAGGAAGGGGCTGCTGATGCTGGACAACCAGGTTGTAAGGTACATCAAGAGATAGCCAGTCCTGGGCAGTCACTCAGTCCTGGCGAAACAGAATTGGCCATCTCTACTGTGGACTGGATGTTCAGCCCTAACAAAAGTAGATTCCAGCTCCTAATATCTAGTGCCAGACACTTCCCCGTTACTGAGGCTAGTGCTGCGAATGTAGGTGAAGGAGTACAGTGCACAGGGGCTGATAGAACATAAGAACATAAGAGCAGCCATACTGGGTCAGACCAAAGGTCCATCTAGCCCAGTATCCTGTCTTCCGACAGCGGCCAATGCCAGGTACCCCAGAGGGAATGAATAGAACAGGTAATCACCAAGTGATCCATTCCCTGTCACCCATTCCCAGCTTCTGGCAAACTGATAGTGGTGACATGCCCCATACTGATCCACTCTGAGCCAGGACTGAGCTTCAGCAGTGCCAAGGAAGCTGGCACTGTAATAGTCAGTGCCAAAGCACTCTGTGCCAAACTAAGCCCCAGCAGGGCTCTAGCCTTTGTAGGCAGCTAGTTTTGGATCTCGAGGTCTTAGTACTATACTCCCAGGGTACACAATCCAGCCCGTGGAGTCTCTTTTCAGTGGGGGTAATAAGGTGACTTAGACCTCCTTTTAACAGAAGTTCCCCATAGGATTCTGCCCTTCACTTTAGCAGAGAAGTGATGCTCCTTTTCTTCTGAGGACTTAACATTACCCATCTTATCAGACGCTGAAGCTGGAGCTTTCACAGATGAAGTCCAGAAGCTAATGGAACCAGATCTCACACGGGCACTTCTGAAGTCAGGCAAAACTTCCCCACAGGGGTCTGCCATGCCCTGATCAGAGGGCAGGCACATGGAGCAGCCTAATAAATACATTTTGAGGTGCACCTCCCTAACTTCTAAGGTCCCTTTTTTAAAGACCTTGCACACTGAGCATTTACTGGAGATGTGGGATTCTCCAAAACAAAAAAGTGCCACATTGATAACTGTCATCATTTTGCAAGAGGGTCAGTATTTAAAACCGGGTCATTTAAGATGAGACATCCTAAGCTCTGGTACAAGAAAAGATCCTAACGCAGGGAAGGGAGGGGAAGGGAAATCACACACAAAATAATGAAGGAAGGTAAAAACATCCTACACTATCAAAAAAGAAATCTATTAAAAACAGGCAACTAGCAACTCTCTAATGCAAAAATATAAAGTATTCAGCTTAAAGCTTGGGAAAGAAGTGATGTGACTAGACATGGACATTGGAAGCTTTGTCTTCCAGGCTCAGGAGATGAGAAAGAACTGAGTGGCAGTCGGGCTTCTACCTCACTTTTTGTCCTCTGTGCAACAGCACATGGACACTGAAGGCACATGTACAGCTTCAATGGACAATGCTGGCCACACAATTCTGATTTTGAGTGCATGGGGAATCTGTGCACAACAAGTGGAATATATACATGGACAAAAACTCAAAGAAGGTACCATTTTTACATTTCACCTTTCAGAGAGAATCTACATTTTAAACAATAAGCCACAACAGGCTGTTCATTCTTGAGTCACTGATGAACAATCACACACAAAAAAATCAAACCATAAGTTAAATAAAATATGGGGGGAGGGAACAAAGAAAAATTTTGTGTAACATTCTTTCACTATGAAAGGAAGGATTTGTTGAAGGCTAAAATTAAAGGAAAAGGTATTTATCTTCTCTCTTTTGAATACAATTATTTATAAATTTTAAAAAGTTGGCAGGGGAGAGCATGGTCTTTAGGCATCTTCTTCTTCCTTAGTCCCCTTTTGGTCTAACCACCCTCTCAAGTAGTAGGGCCCAACAGCCCATTTTGAAGCTTACTGTCTATCCCAAAATCTACATTTGAAGTGTTAACCTGGTGCCACATCTTCCTCCAGCTCCTGTTCTCCCACTCACTGCTATCTCAGGCTTGCCTCTTTGATTCCTCCTTCTTCCCCACCAGCTAACATGCAACTGCATAGCTCCTCCCCGAGGGCAGGAGGGCCAGCCAACTACAGTCTACACACTCCGGTGTCCCCATAACAGGGGGCGGGGAGAGACTTACCCTACAGTAACTGTGGTTGTTCAAGAAGTGTTCACATGGATTCCACTCTTGGTATACATATTCCCCAGCCTGCCTCTTCCACTACCTTACTGCACTGGAGATGTTTTGCCATGGCTACTACAAAACTCACTTGATTCTCTCAACACTAATACCAATTCCCAATTTAAAAAACAAAAACAAAAACCACATTGTTAAGCAGATTCATATTTAGCTTTTACAACAGAAAATGAGATTTAAAAGTGGCTTATGAGCTACAAACCCCTCCTCTTGAAAGGCAGGAAGCGGGAATTTAATTTTACTCAATAAACTAGTTAGGGAATCCGAACTAAGCCCTCAATTCAGGATTTTATTAAATGTTAGCTTTTAAATCCCAACTACGTAAAACTCTGCATGAAAATTAGGAAAAAAAACCGCAGTCTGTCTCTGAAGTAAATCTTTTCAAGGGCAAGCAGAACATCACAGCAACCTAGTGGCCTGTTACACACAATACTCTAGCTGAGGAAGTGGGAAACATACCCCAGCTGCTTCCTTTGAAGTTTGGCCATCAGCACTACTCAATGGTCAGACAGAGTTGCTATATTGGATTTCAAATATAGTTTCTTTTCATTTCTACTGCAGCCCACACAAATTCTAACTAGCCCACAGAAAAGAAAACCAATTTCACTTTTGAAGGAACACAAGAAGTACTATGCTAGACAAGAGTATTAGACAATGTGGCCTGGTATCTTTCTTGCAACAATAACTCATCCCTTCAAAGACGGCAAAAGATATCACTCCCAAAATGTACTTCAATAATTGTGCATTGCTGTACATGGTGGCAAACTCCTTCCTATCCCCTGCTGGGAATGTTACACCTCTAACATGGGATGAGATTTCCCTTATTGTTTTGGTGTACGTAGCTAAAAGTGATACTAAGGATCATAAAATCAGTCCTTTTTTAAATTCAGACACAATATTTGTCTTGACAACCTCTTGAGCCACTGCATTTCACTGGTTAACTATATGTCACATAAAATAGCATTTCCTATTATTGGGTCTAAATTTATTGCTCTAATTTAATCCAGTTCCTCTTCCACCATGACCACACACTGCGTTTCTTCTTGTTTTATATATGACTTGGTAAACAAAACAAAAACCACAATGGCCTTTACAAACATTTAGTCAACCTTAGCCAAGACCTATTTGTCACGTGCTCTCTCTCAGCTCCATACGATGTCTGGGAGGAACCCCCTTCAGTGCGACAGCCCTTCTCGGGGGTCCACTCTCAGGAGTTAAACCGTAGACCCCTCCACCTTCTGGAACCGCATGTCCCTGAGACTTCAGCATGCCGGTCTCTTGCCATGGGCTCCCTCAGGAAGTCCCCTTGCTCTGGACCCCCAGCACCTCCACTCCCAGAAGGCATAACGCAACCCTGATCTCTAGACTGGAGTGACTCTCAGCCAGCGTAAAGCAGAATGGTTTACTCAGCATCTGAACCCAGCACAGAAAACTCTCCAGGCCCTCAGGCCTAGCAACCCTCAGCACAGTGCATCTAGGTCTCTCTTGCATTGAGCTGGGTTTCTGAACTGTTCAATTTAGTGTCTCCTCTTTGGACAACTTAATCTTAGTTCCTATAATTTCCTGTCCCACTATCCTACTAAACATTAATCACTTCTCTATGTACCCTTTTTATCTTGGCTACATTTTCAAGACAAAGAAAAAAAAATCTTACTTATCCTACAGTAACTGTAGTTGTTCAAGAAGTGTTCACATTGATTCTACTCTTGGTGTACATACTCCCCATGCATCTGAGATCAGATTTTTTTGGCCAGCAGAGTCCATTGAGGCTGCAGCTTCATCCTGGATATCCTCACCATATAAGCCCTGGGCTGGTGGTGGGGAGATAAAGAGTGGAGCAGGCACAACAATCCTTCAGGTCTTTTACCAATACAGAATCCCAGAGGAGCAGGACTCCTTGGTAATGGGAAAAGAGCTCAGGTCACAGAATCCATGGGGCCAACACATCTCAAAAGAACTAGTTACTCTAGGGTGATTGTTTGCATGGATTCCACTTTTGGTTACTACCAAACAATTGTCTGTTTGCTTCCCCAAAGATTGATGAGGCTTGGGGGGAAAGACCGAGAGATGAATAAACAGGTTCATATGAAATTCCAAAACAACTTTGGGCAGGAATGTGGGATGAGGCCTGAGAATGAGCCAGTTCTTCTAAAACACTGTATAAAGGGGAATATGACCTTCCATAAGGACCTGAATGTCCCCTACCCTTCGAGCTGATAAAATGGTTAATAAGTCTTCATTGACAAGTGGTATAGGGCGCAGGTTGTTAAGGACTCAAAGGGGGGCACTCATCAACCCTGCTAATACTACATCGAGGTCCCAAGAAGGAGGGTGATCCTGAAATGGGGGAAAAACATGAATAAGGTCCTGAAAAGGAGGATGAAAAAACATAGTGTGGTCCTGAAAAGGAGGGTGGTGTGCAGATATTGCTGCAAGATAGACCCTTGTGGAACTGATAGAAGATCTAGATTGTTTTAGGACTAGTCAATAGTCCAATATTATTGAAATATTGAGGTGCAGAGAGGGGTACTCCCTCACATACCTAAAGTGGGTCTGTCAGTTTAATGAGGAGAAGACTTCCTGTGGACGAGTGATCAACAGGACCATGAAGTCTGCTGGTTAACCACATGGAGCACTGGTGAAGTCTGGCAAACTGTATCACATAGGTTCATGAGGCCATGTGTCCCAAAATTCTGAGGCAGGCTCTTAGTGATGTCTTTGGGTGATCTTAAAGTTAGCTGATGAGGTCCACTATAGTTTAGAATCTTTCTTATGGAACATAAACACTCACTGACCTGAAATTCAAGATGGTCCCTATGAACTCTATGCTAAGAGTAAGAATAAGTGTGGATTTCTCTCTGTTGACTTTGAGGTCCAATGTGATGAAGACTGAGTTTCAAGGTTATGATCTTCGCTGGATCCCATAAAGAGGATATGGGAGACCTCAACTGAGCTACTACTGAGAAGAGTCAGTTCCCAAGGAAAAGATTTAGTTGGTACGGCATGCACTGTTTTCATAGCAATATGGAGGCACCAGAAAAATCCAACTGAGGCCATTAGCTGTCCTTAGGCTGCAGAGCTTGAGACAAATCTAACACATCAGCTCTTCTGCCTCGGTTGCAAGGGTCCCAGAGCAAAAGACCTATGTCTCAGCTCATCTCTGGAGTGATACTCTTTCCTACTCTTTCTTGAAGGGATTGACAAATAGATCGAAGTTGACCACTGGGGTCTCCTTAGACCTCTTGGCCCTGGAATCACAACTCACTTGGACACTAGACTAGAGAGAATAGAGGGAGGACTAAGAGACTTAGCTATGTTGTTTCTTCTTATCTAAGGAGGTTTTCACGAAGCACACCAGAGGAAATAACTTTAACCCGTTATTCCTAGCCTTCTGAGTCCACTTACAAAAAGAGTAACATATGGCGCAACGGTCAGGGATATACCTTTCACCTAAACCAAAAAGGCACTTAGAGGGCCCATCACTGAGTGGCATAGTGAGAGGTGGAGGGGAACACCAAGTCTACTAACAATTAAAAGTTAGTAAAAACAATTCTTTTAAAAATTCTTTAAAAAAATAAAAAAAAAATAAAAAAAGCCAACAAGCAACCTAAATTTTACTATCTACCTAACAACTACACTAACTGCACCAGAGTCACAGAAGAGCAGGCAGACACTGCCAGGTTCTGTTTCACTGCCACAGGAAGTAAGGAGGACGGTTAGGTCCCCTCCACTCTATATGCCCTCGAGTGGGAGGGCATAAGGTCATCTAGATACAGACTTACCCCAAACAGACACTGCTGGCTAAAAGAATCTGATTTCACATCTATGGATGGAAATCATGTGGGCAATCATTTGAATAGGAAACCAAAATTAGACTAAGATTATAAAATTATACCTCAGATAAGGTTTACCATTGTGATTTATAGTCACATATTCCAGTCTTAACAAGTCATTCAAGTATCTCTTCTTAAAAAAATAAATAAATAAATAAAAATCATCTTGCTGTGTGCTAGGCAGACATCTACTTTGAGCTGTCCACTATAGTTTCTAAGTCAACATGTGATACTAAATTTAGAGAAGCCTGGATTTCTATTTGGAAACTGTTATATTTTCACAGGGTAAAGAATGAAATCACAAAAAGCTCCTGAACATGTGATAGCAGCACAAATTTAAACAGGTGTAACAGACTGAATCTGGGCCCAGAACATTATGTGATACCAACAATTTACAGAAAGTTTTAGATGAGGCATCCCCCTATCCAGCTGAAATTTAGACAGGCTCTGGAAGTACTTCTCATTGTGTGCCAAAAGGACATCTTAAATTTGAATATCAACAGTTTTTGAATGGTCACAGTAGTTTTACTTTTTATATTTCAAATTAATTTAACTTGTATGGAAGGTATGGGTAGGCCACTGGAGTAATGTGTCATTTGAGAAAATGGGTCTACCAATGTGATTTGACCACTGATGCAGCACTAACAGATACAACAAAAAAGCACACTTATTTTGTTCTCAGCCAACCTCTTCCAGTTCCCTTCAGGAAATAAACAATGAACTAAATAATTCTGAAATAGGATCAAGGTACAAAGTTATTCAAATACAGTGTGAAATGTTGGCTATAAACCATTTAGCACCAGAATGATAAATAACTATCATAAATTTGGGTTCAAGTTGAGCCAAAGGTTCAGTTAGATATTTTAAAGCACAGTTATCAAGTAATGTAAATCAGTTATATAAATTTTAATTTTACTTCACTATTGAAACAAGTTTAAAAATATCTGGAAAATTGGAACTACACTGTAGTTTTATAAACAGCAGGGTAACTACAATCAAAGGATGAAATCCCAGCCCCACTGGCTTCAGTGGAAATAGTGCCACTGGCTTTAAGCAGAGCGGAATTTCATCCCAAATAAACATTCTTCCTAGACTCACCATTCCATTCCAGACACTTCAATTACAAATATTGGACAAAGTGCATCTGGAAATGAAAATAAATTAAGGATTTTTTTTATACACAAAAAACAAAACCCCAGTATGAACTTCAATGTTCTTTAGAGACCCATTAAATTGGAAAGGCTGGCAGGTCTAAACAAGCTGTGGGAATGGAAGGCAGGTCATGGGAGCCACGTGCACAAATCATCTCAAAAAATCAGTTATTGTAACATAAGAAACCATTTTTTCTTTTTCGACTTCATGTGCATGTGGATCCCACTCATGGTGGCTACCCAGCATTGTAATTCCTTCAAGGTGGGAGAGAGGAATTTATCAGAACAAAGATTGTAGGACTGCTCTTCCAACTTGAGCATCTGCTTGTGATGAAGCCTCTAACGAGTAGTTTCTAATGAGCCTATTAATTGAAGACCATGCAGCAGTTCTACATATTTCTATCAGAGGGATCTTGCTGAAATATGCTGTTGAATAGGTCAGTGCCCTGGTAGAATGAGCTGAAATGTTTGATGGAGGGTTTATCTTATTACTCTCATAGGCTGTACTAATATAGCTCACAATCCACTTAGCCCAGGGCTACACTAGGGGAGGGGGTCGATCTACGATACGCAACTTCAGCTACGTGAATAGCGTAGCTGAAGTCGGCGTATCGTAATCGACTTACCTGGCCATGAGGACGGCGGCGAGTCGATCGCTGCCGCTCCCCCGTCGACTCCGCTTCTGCCTTTCGATGAGGTGGATTTCCAGAGCCGACGGGGAGCGCGATCGGGGATTGATTAAGCGCGTCTTAACAAGACGCGAAAAATCGATCCCCGATAGATCGATTGCTACCCGCCGATGCAGCGGGTAGTGAAGACAAGCCCTCAGTCTTTAGGACTACACAGATGTACACTTAGCTCTGCCACTAAATCCTACAAACAATCTAAAAGTTTTCCTAAGTCTCTTCTGTTCAAGTAATATAAAAGAGTTCTTTTAACATCGGACGTAAGACGTTTTAATTATGCTGGAAAACTATGGGATCTAGGGAAGAAAACTGGTAGGTGCATATACTGGTTAATATAAAAATCCTAAACCATCTTCAGTGGAACTTAAGTTGTGACTCCATCAGCATGAAAAACAGTGAATGGAGGGTTAGATGGGAGAGCTTGGATTTTACTAACTCTATGGGCAAAAGTAATAGCTGCTAAAAACACAGCCTTCATTCATAAATGGTGAATAGTGCAGTATGATAAACAGTTCAAGGGTGGTTCCATCATACCCCAAAGCATGAAATTCAAGTCTCATGAAGAAGAATTTTGCTAAATGGAGGAAACATGAACTTTAATTTTTTTAAAAATCTGATGACCGTTTGAGAGCAGGTTTCTCAGTTTTTCCCTCTTGGTGGGTAATAAGCTGAATCTGCCGCCAAATGAATTTTAACAGAGCTTAAAGACAACCCAAGTGTTTTAAAAATAAAAGGTAATCTAAAATAAGTGGAACAGAAGAGGAGATAGGAACACATTCTTTTGTTTTCACCCAAATTAAAAATCCCTTCCATTTTGTCATGCATGCTTTCCTAATGGAGGGTTTTCTACTCTAACAGTACAGAATATACTTCTAACAAGCATTCCTTATCCCCGGGTGTTAGCCAAAAGTCTTCCATGCTGTCAAATTCAGAGACATAGGGTCTGGATGAAGCACTAGACCCAAGTTTCAAGAACTGATGTCTTTTTGAGGAGAAAGGATTATTAGTTGATTTCTTGAAAGCTTGAGAAGATCTAAAAACCAGAACTGACAAGGCCATGCTGAAGCTATGTGGATGACCTGAGCTCTGTCTTGCCTCACTTTCCTTAATACTCTTGAGTTTAGAGGAAACAGGAAAAAAGCATACATCTGACACCATGCCCAAGGAATCAGAAAGGCATCTTCCAGAAAACCTAGATTCATCTCTGCTCAAGAGCAGAAAATGGAATACTTTCTGTTGATCTTGACTGTGAACAGGTCTATATGTAGAAATCCCCACTCTTGGAACATCTAATGAAGAATCACATCTTTCAGTGACCATTCATGGGATGAAAAGTTCTTTCTGCTTTCCGCTGGAACACTGATCTCTCCTGGTAAGTGCAGCACTATGATGTTGGCGTGATTCAGGATGCCCCATTCCCACATTATGGTTTCTTGACAAAGAAGGCCTGATCTTGCTCTCCCTTGTCTGTTTATATAATACATTGCTGTGGAACTGTCCATCAACACCTGAACAAACAGTCCTTTTATTATTGGAAGAAAGATTTGCAGGCTTATTGAATTGCTCTTAACTCCAAGACATTTTTGTGATCCAGTGAATCTTTTGTTGATCATACATTCAGACTTGATTTTGTGAGCTCTTTTAAGACCTCTGTGGCTCGAAGAGATCTCCCTCATCTCCAGAGAACTTGAGGCATGACTGAAGTAGTAGGGGGTTGAAGACCCCTCTTCCTTCAAAGTCTCAGTATTGGAAGCTGATCTCAGACTTTACACAAGAAACAGCTTGAGTCTTGATTCTCTAGCCCTCTGTGTGCATTCCTTAAAAGCCTGACAAATTGCGTACTTCAGTTATATGACTATCTAAGTTACATAACTCAGATGTTATTTCATACAGCTAACAAACAGAACTGTAGGAGAGAACTAATATTGTTTTAAATTCCTGGCTACCAGAGAACTGGGTAAAAGGATACATTCTCACAGATACAGCTAAGTATTTGATCAATAGGGACATAAAAAAAATATTATCTTCCTGAAGACATAGGGAAAAAGATATTATAGAAATGCCTATTAATAGGAATTATAATCAATTAGCTTTTTGGATCAACTTCTTTTACAAATACTAAAGGAAAATCACATCAGACAATTCTAGGATTTATTCTCTGCCTTGGCTTTAATCTGAAACATCCAATGTGACAAATTGTAAATCAGAAAGACAACATATTGTGAACTTGTGGGCATGTGTCCAAATAAAGGGTGAAGTTTACATGAAAATAGATTGTCCTGAGAGATGAGTTGTGGCACTGTGATAATAGTACATTGTTGGCAAAACAAGCACCTAGACCAGTACTTGATGTTCAATGGATTTGTTTCACTTTTCTTTTTCACCTTAACAAGTTCTGGTCTACTCTAGAAAATTAGGCCAGTTTAACTTTGTTGGTCAGGGATGTGAAAAGCAGCACTGTTAAGCTGACATAAAACGCAGGGAAGGTGGATTACCTATCCCAACAGGAGAACCCCTCCTGTCAGCGCAGCTGTAGTGTTTTAAGTGTAGACATATCACAAGCGACCTCCTATTCCTTAGTGATTTTCACTTTTTTTATTCCTTAAAAAGGAGTTATGAACTCAAGGTTTCTGTTTACACACAAACATGCACACACAGTCTTAAGAATATCTCAGAGTTTTTCTTCTTTTTTAAACTGACAAAGGGTTCCCAAGGGATCTCAGTTTTGTCTCACTCCCCAACTTCAAGTTCAAGCCAGGGTTCTAAATCTCCATTATAATTTACTTTGTCCTATTTGTTTACATTTAATTTGATGTTAGAGATTATCAGTGCTCCTTGAGAGTCTAGTATGAATTTTATTTGCAATACAAATTTTAGTGCATGTAATACTGCATGTATAAATATTATGCTATCAGACAAATTAAATGGAAAACAGACCATTAGGATGAAGAAATCATTAACATACTAAAAGATGCTTCCAAAAGCAAAATATTTTCTCCAACATTAAGGGGAGGAGACATTTTTTAAAGTATTTGTAAGTATTTTGTATTCCTTAATTGGTTGTGTGTATGTAAACCTTCTAAATTCAATTTACAAACTAATACTTACACAGGTTCATAGTGCTTTGAAATGAGTAAAAATAATTGTATATGCATTCACGAAAATTAGGAGGAAGTGTTCTGTATCCGGAGGCATAGACTAAGGAAACTTAAATGCACATTTATGATATACGTGTTTAAGTCTGAGCTGAAGAATGAGTTAATATTCAACATGTTAATAAAGACTTAAAACCTGGTCTCATTAAGCCCAAGAGCGCTATAAACAAAAGATCACTGGTTAAACAGGGAGATCTTGACCCTGGGCCTAGTTTGTTGGGTCACGTCACAAATTTCCAGACATATACTGAGACACAAAGAAGGTATGGTTGTTGGAGGGGTGGGGCGGGGGGAGGAAGGGACTTTGTTATGTGAGGTTTTCATTTGCCTAAGCAAGGGTCAGGCCTAACCAGCAATGCTTATCACAGTGTTTTACCCTAAGTATCTGTCTAGCGTAACTTGTTAATTACTTTCTCTTTATTTTCTCTAGTAAATGTGGTTTTTATTTAAGACAATAATCATATAGTCCAATTCAGGCTAAGCATTTGAGTACTACTCAGCCCTGGTCTACACTACGAGTTTCGGTCGAATTTATTAGCATTATATCGATTGATCCGTGCACCCGTCCACACGACGAAGCCCTTAACATCGACTTCTAGGGCTCTTAAAATCGATCTCGCCACTCCACCCCCAACGAGGGGATTAGCGCTTAAAGCGATATTGCCGAATCGATCTAGGCTTAGTGAGGACGCAATTCGACGGTATTGGCCTCCTGGATCTATCCCACAGTGCAACATTTGACCGCTCTGGACAGCAGTCTGAGCTCGAATGCTCTGCCCAGGTACACAGGAAAAGCCCCGCGAACTTTTGAATTTCATTTCCTGTTTGGCCAGCGTGGTGAGCTGCAGATGAGTGCAGATCTCATCAGCAGAGGTGACCATGATGGAGTCCCAGAACCGAAGACGAGCTCCAGCATTGACCGAGCGTGAGGTACGCGATCTGATCACTGTATGGGGAGATGAAACCGTGCTAGCAGAACTACGGTCCAAAAGGCGAAATGCCAATACATATGCCAAAGTCTCCAAGGGCATGCAGGACAGAGGCTACAACAGGGACGCGCAACAGTGCCGTGTTAAAATTAAGGAGCTCAGGCAAGCCTACCAAAAAACCAGAGATGCAAACAGCCGCTCTGGGTCAGAGCCCCAGACATGCCACTTCTATGATGAGTTGCATGCCATTCTAGGGGGTGCAGCCAGCACTGACCCACCCATGTGGTATGACTCCGTATGTGGATCATCAGAAACCACCGAGAAGCATTTTCGGGAAGAGGAAGATGATGATAATCATGCTCAAAATAGCGCACAGACACAGCAAGGAAGCGGAGAAGCCCTTTTCTCTGAGAGCCAGGAACTTTTTGTCACCCTGGAGCCAGTACCCTACGAACCCACCCAAGGCGTGCTTGATGCAGGAGAAGGGACCTCTGGTGAGTGTACCTCTGTGAAAATAATACATGTTTTATAAACAAGCGTGTTTAATGATTAATTCGCGGCCAGTACAGCTACAGCTACTGGAAAAGTCTGTTAACATGTTCGGGGATGGAGCAGAAATCCTCCGGGGACATCTCCGGAAAGCTCTCCTGGATGTACTCCCAAAGCCTGTGCAAAAGGTTTCTTGGGAGGGCAGCCTTATCCTGTGCTCCGTGGTAACACACTCTACCACACCAGGCCAGTAGCACGTAGTCTGGAATCATGGCATTGCAAAGGATGGCGGTGTATGGTCCCGGTGCTTGCTGGCATTCAAGCAACATCCGTTCTTTATCTGTCTGTGTTATCCTCACAAGAGTGATATCATTCATGGTCACCTGTTTGAAATAGGGGGATTTTATTAAGGGGGTATTCAGAGGGGTCCGTCCCTGCTGGGCTGTTTGCCTGTGGCTGAACGGAAATCTTCCCCGCTGTGACCCACGCGGTGGGGGGAAGGGGGAACAGCGAAAATCTTGGGGGGGGGTGTGGGGGGGGGTGTCGATTAGGTTCGCGCTGCACGTTAACCCGAAAACCACCGCCCTTTCCTTTTCAATTGCCAACCCTTTTTAAATTGCCAGCCCAAAGGCTGTTTGTTATGGGAAATGAGGGGGCTGCTGTTTGAAACCATTCCCACAGCCTATAGACTGTGGCTTACCATGGCTGCCTGCAAGCCGAATTCTGTTGCCCGCCGGACCTGCTTGTGTGATCTCTCACACCAAACCGGCAGACCCTCAATATAACAGGCAAAGTGCAACCTTGGACCAAATGCACATGTGCTATGTAATGTTTGGAGCATTGTTCTCTAATATGTGTCTTTTAAACTACTCCTCTCCCGTTTGTTTCCTCCCGCAGCTGCAAATGTTTCAACGCCACCCCTTTTATCACCGTCGCAGAGGCTAGCCAAGATTAGAAGTAAAAAAAAAAGGAATCGAGACGATATGTTCTCAGAGCTCATGCAGTCCTCCCACACTGAAACTGCCCAGCAGAATGCGTGGAGGCAGACACTGTAGGAGTCCAGGAAGGCAGAATTTGATCGCGCGGACAGGTGGCGTGCTGAAGACAATGCCTGGCGGGATGAAGAGAGACAGCGGCGGGATGAAGAGAGTAGGTGGCGTCAGCGTGCAGAGAGAAGGCAGGATGCAATTCTGAGGCTACTGGAGGATCAAACGGAAATCCTCCGGCTTATGGCTGAGGAAAGGCGTAGGGTTCCGGAAAGGCCGCCTGAGCCCAGACCGCCGCTACAGCCCCTGTGTAACCAACAGCCCTCCTCCCCGAGTCCCATAACCTCATCCCCGAGATGCCCAAGAATGCGTTTGGGCGGCCTCCGTGCACCCAACCACTCAAGCCAAGAGAACAGTCCAAGCAACAAAAGGCTGGCATTCAATAAATTTTAAAGTGCTGTGTGTCCTTGTCCTTCCCTCATCCCCTCCTCCACCACCCATCCTGGTGCTTCCCTTCCTCCACCACCCATCCTGGTGCTTCCCTTCCTCCACCACCCATCCCGGGCGACCGTGGCAGTTACCCCCATAGTTCCCCCTCTTTGTTTTATGAATTAATAAAGAATGCATGATTTTTAAGCAACAATGACTTTATTGCCTCTGCAAGCAGTGACCGATGGGGGGAGGGCAGGGCGGTTTGGTTAAAGGGAAGTAGAGTGAATGAAGGGGCGGGGCTTTTCATTAATGGGGAAAAACAGAACTTTCACACAGCATCCTGGCCATTCATGAAACTGGTTTTCAAAGCTTCCCTGATGCGCAACGCACCCTGCTGTAACTCTTGTAATAGCCCTGGTGTCTGGCTGCGCATAACCAGCGGTCAGGCGATTTGCCTCAACCTCCCACCCCGCCATAAACGTCTCCCCCTTACTCTCACAGATACTGTGGAGCGCACAGCAAGCAGTAATAATAATGGGAATATTGGTTTCGCTGAGATCTAACCTAGTCAATAAACTGCGACAACGAGCTTTTAAACGACCAAATGCACATTCCACCACCATTCTGCACTTGCTCAGCCTATAGTTGAAAAGGTCCTGACTACTGTCCAGGCTACCTGTGTATGGCTTCATGAGCCATGACATTAAGGGGTAGGCTGGGTCCCCAAGGATAACTATAGGCATCTCAACATCCCCAACGGTTATTTTCTGGTCTGGGAAGAAAGTCCCTTGCTGCAGCAGCTGAAACAGACCAGAGTTCCTGAAGATGCGAGCGTCATGTACCTTTTCCGGCCATCCCACGTTGATGTTGGTGAAACGTCCCTTATGATCCACCAGTGCTTGCAGCACTATTGAAAAGTAACCCTTTCGGTGTATGTACTCGCTGGCTTGGTGGTCCAGTGCCAAGATAGGGATATGGGTTCCGTCTATCGCCCCACCACAGTTCGGGAACCCCATTGCTGCAAAGCCATCCAGTATGAGCTGCACATTTCCCAGACTCACAACCCTTGGTACCAGCAGCTCGGTGATTGCCTTGGCTACTTGCATCACAACAGCCCCCACTGTAGATTTTCCCACTCCGAATTGATTCGCGACTGACCGGTAGCTGTCTAGCGTTGCAAGCTTCCACAGGGCTATCGCCAGTTGCTTCTCTACTGTGAGGGCTGCTCTCATCTTGGTGTTCTGGCACTTCAGGGCAGGGGAAAGCAACTCACAAAGTTCCATGAAAGTGCCCTTACGCATGCCAAAGTTTTGCAGCCACTGGGATTCATCCCAGACCTGCACCACTATGTGGTCCCACCAGTCTGTGCTTGTTTCCCGGGCCCAGAATCGGCGTTCCACTGTATCAACAAGCCCCATTAACACCATGATGTCCACCTTGCGGGGGGGGCCTTTTTTGAGAGAGGTCTGTGTCCATGTCCTCATCACTGTCCTCAGGGCGCTGCTGTCGCCTCCTCGCCTGCTGTAGCTGTAGCAGCTCCTGGTTCTCGTTCTCCATATACTCCTGGACAATGCGCGTGGTGTTCATAATGGCGATAACAGCTGCAGTGATCTGATCGGGCTCCATGCTTTCCCTGGTATGGTGTCTGCAGGACAGCAGAGTGGGAACAGAAGCAGCGGGTGGATAACAATGGTGTCAGCAATATGGCACCCGCATGAAAAAAGGTGCGAAAGGATTTTGGGCTCCCCCCTCCGCTGCTTTCTTGGAGGGAGGGGGGAGCAAGGGTTAGGCTCCTTTCCTTCTAACAGCAGATGGTACAATATGCCAGGAAGCAAGGGTTAGGTGCCTTCCCTTCTAGCTGCAGATGGTTCAATAGGCTTGATATCCATCATCATCTCCTGGTCCCCTCAAGGATTGAACTCACAACCCCGGGTTTAGCGGGCCAACGCTCAGACCGCTGAGCTATCCCTCTGCCCATATTATAGTGCGACTGAATCCCCACTACACCTAATGTCCAGGCGTACGCTGGAGATGTATGGTAATTGTGAGCTGAGCAGGCTCCATGCTTGCTGTAGCAAACCCGGAAACCCCAGAAAAAAGGCGCAAAAAAGATTGCTTTCAAGGAGGGAGGGAGGGACGGGGGATGGCTTGACGACATGTACCCAGAACCACCAGCGACAATGTTTTCTGCCCCATCAGGCTTTGGGATCGCATCCCAGAATTCCAATGGGCTGTGGAGACTGCGGGAACTGTGGGATAGCTACCTGCAATGCAACGCTCCAAAAGTCAACGCTAGCCCCGATACTGTGGACACAGTCCGTCAACCTCATGGTCTTAATGCTCTTTAGTGGGGACACACACAATCGATTCCATAAAATCGGGTTTTAAAATATCGACTTCTATAATTTCGACCTAATTCTGTAGTGGAGCCATAGCCTCAGAAAAGGACTCTAAATTATTACTTCAAAAGGGAAGGTATCTCAACATGGATATATTAAGACAGTCAGACTTTTGGCCTTGCGCAACCACAGAAACCTGACCCAAATCCCATTCATATTACTCACAATAGATGCGGTTCTGTTGCACTGGGTCACAGGGACAATTTGGATACCTGCACATGGCATGGGCATCCCCTCTGTGTCATAAAGATAAGCTCCTGCACTGTTAAACAGGAAGAAAAAAACAAGAGTTTGGAAGGGATATAAACAGAGCCTAAGTTACCAATAACTACTGGGAATTAGGAGGAATCTTTCTCTGGAGACAGGTTCTCTCATAACTACCAACTGCAGGGTTTCTTGCACATTACTCTGGAGCATCTGGTCCTGGCCACTGCCCATGACAAGATACTGGGACATATGAATCACCAGTATAATCCAATAATGCAAATCCTGCCATCTCCAGCTAACAACCCAGTTTTTTTGGTAGTGCATTGATGTGGGTTTTGAGGATTATGCTTCATGTCACTCCGTGATAGTTGTGGGTAAATGTTGACATTTAATGGAACACAGTATATTGTGCAAGTACTGTATGTCAAAGGTATAAAAAGAGTTGAGCCAGTTCCTACAGTATTTGTATTTTAAAGTTATTTGCACAATGAGCTGTATTAAGGAAGTATTTCTTTAAAGTACTGCAATGACTGAATTAAAAACCCAGCTTCCTCTATATCATTTTTAATTTTCAAATTCACTCCTCACTGAGAAAAAACTCTTACAAAATTACTGTAATATTAGGCATAATATTGCTTCATTTGATTAAAACAGGGACGATATTTTCTATCCTTATCATTTCTTTGATAGAGTAATCTTGTTTAGATTACACATTTAAAATGGGTATTTTCCCTACTAATTGGACAGTTAAGTTCTCCTACTATGGAAAAATATGATTTTTGTTTATCCTATAATCTGGATGTCAAAATTCTCAAGAAAATCTAACCCTGACTCTTTCAGTACTTTAAATTTAGACCTAAAGAAAGGCATGACACAGTATATTAACTATATATAATTATTTTTACACTATCTTACTGAATAAACAGCATTAATGTAACACTGCCTTTCAATTATAGCACTTGCACTATTTTTGCTGCTCCACATAGTGACAGGACTGCAGACATCATTTTCTGATTTTAATTAGAGTCAACATTCCTGAAGTTTACCAACGATGAGGTTCTTTCCCTTCCCCTTTTAACATTAAAATTTATGTAAGACTGCAAGGTGGTATTCAGAATATGTGTTCTTAGTAACTGGTACTGAAACCCTGCAATTCAGAGAAATGAGTGCATTTAAAATTCTGTGTAACTCACTGGGTTCGTTCCTCTTTGATTTCTAGTAAATCATGTAATTACTACAAACAGATCTTTCACTGAAATGATGCAGATGATTGCTTCAAGTGTTTTGCACATACTGTACATTTAGCTACTGCAAAAGTGAGTTTAAAAACAATATATTGTTACTAAGAATTAATACTTCTTGGTATACCTATTTTGGATTAGTAATGACTACAAAAAACATTAACAAATAGCATGCTTCGCTTGTTTTTAAAAATCAGATTATGAGCTGCAATCACAGAGGAAGAAGTTATGTGGAATGAAAAGGAGAGTTAACATCTCTCCTAGCAAAACCCTAAAATCTTTATTCAGTCACAAATCCCAAAGAAGCTTTGATTGAATTAAGTCTGCATAATTTGGTCCTGAAACATTTAGTCCGCTAAAAAGTGATAACGACAAGATGTTGAAGGGCTAAGTTAAAACCACCATTTTGTTTCTTTTTACATTTAAAAAAAAATAAAGTTAATTCCATCACTGATATTTACAACTTAAAACACTACAGTGCAAACATTCACACTGAGCGCTTTCCAATTTACCCAAAAAACAAGTAGGCTAGAAGGAATAGGTGTGTTGAAAGCGATGCCCCCCTTCTATACTGACCCCCTGCCTTGGGGAGAATATCACTGGGTTCCTGTTTACCCCATTTGTTTATTACTATTATAATTTGACATTGATATTGTAGTAGCGTCTAGAGCAGGGGTGGGCAAACTACGGCCTACGGGCCCGTCCTGCCTGGCCCCTGAGCGACCAGCTGGGGAGGCTAGCCCCTCCCCCTCCCCTGGTGTCCCTCCTCCCCCGGAGCCACGCTGCCGCATGGGCAGCACTCTATGGCGTGGGACTGCGCGCTCCAACCAGACCGCGCAGCTGCCAGACATGCTTCTCTGAGCAGCGTGGTAAGGGGGCTGGGGGGTTGGATAAGGGGCAGAGGGTCCTGGGGGCAGGGGGCGTTGGATAGGCGTGGGAGTCCCAGGGGGGCTGTCAGGGGGTGGGGGGGTGGATAGGGGTCGGAGCAGTCAGGGGACAGGGAGCAGAGGGGTTGGATAGGGGGTGGAGTCCTGGGGGGTGATTAGGGTCGAGGGGGTGGTCAGGAGACAAGGAGCAGGGGGGAGTTGGATGGATTGAGGATTCTGAGGGTGGCAGTTAAGGGATGGGAAGTGGGAGGGGGCAGATAGGGGGCAGGGGCCAGGCTGTTTGGGGAGGCCCAGCCTTCCCTACCCGGCCCTCCATACAGTTTTGTAACCCTGATGTGGCCTTAGGGCCAAAAAATGTGCCCACCCCTGGTCTAGAGACCTCAAGCAGGTCCAGGCCCCAATGTGCTAGGCACCGTACAGAGACATACCAAATGACAGCCTCTGTAACAAAAACCTTACCATCTAAAGAAGACAAGACATAAGAGATAGATGAAACACACAAGTGGTCATGAGAAGGACAGAGGCAACAGCAATAATAGGCTGCTTTAGCACAGACTGTGTGCCTATTTCTTAGCCAATCAGTAAATACAACTCATCACTTGACTATCCATATCAGATAGCTGTTTTCTGTATACATTATGGCAGCGGTGAGCTTTGAGGAGAGGCTTGAGAAATAATGTAAAGTATTAGCTTTAGAGATTTTGACTGGGAATTTTTCAAATGTATAATTGATGATGTGAGAAATCACACAGACATTTGTGGGTGACGCAGGATAGATAAAGGCAAGACTTCCGGAAAAGGATCAGGAGCTCAGCTTTGGTCGTGTTAAGTTTCAGTGGACAGCAAGACATTCATAAAATGCCAGGATATGCATGAGATCTCATTCTAGACCTAAATGTACTTCCATCCCACAAAAACCTTCTGGTACTTCAAAATTTATGTAAACTACTGACCGCAGAAATGAGAAATTCTGAAACCGAAGTTACAGAAAACTACATTCTGTACATGTTAATCATGCAAATAATCTCCTTGAAAGCAATGGGGCTACACACGGAGTAAAACCAGCAGGATCTGACTATTAGTCATATGATTTTTTTTAATTAAAAATTTGTTTTTAAAGTAAAACAATAAAAAAGTTTCCAATAGTTTTTAAACCTGATCTGTATTTATGGACGTAGTTGTTAAAATATACACACTGGGTAAGAGCCTCAATGTGTATAAGTCTGCATAGCTCCACTGAAGACAAAACAACTCATATAAAACTGTTCAAAAGTGCTACATTTTCACAGCATATGGTTGGTGGGTGGGTGTGCGCGCGCACACATGAGGAGAGGAATACATGTGGACAATCACTTGAAGAATCTACACTGATTCTGTCAGAAACAGACTCCAACGAGAAACTACTGAACTGGAATTAATTTGCAAACTGGATACCATTAAATTAGGCTTGAATAAAGACTGGGAGTGGCTGGGTCATTACACAAACTGAAATCTATTTCACCATGCTAAGTTTTCCCCTACTGTTACTCACACCTTCGTGTCAACTGTTTGTAATCGGCCATCCTGATTATCACTACAAAAGTTTTTTTTCCTCCTACTAATAGCTCACCTTAATTGATTAGTCTCTTAAAGTTGGTATGGCAATCCCTATCTTTTCATGTTCTCTGTATATATCTTCCTACTGTATGTTCCACTCTATGTATCTGATGAAATGGGCTTTAGCCCATGAAAGTTTATGCCCAAATAAATTTGTTAGTCTCTAAGGTGCCACAAGTACTCCTCGTTCTTTTTACTGATTTATATCTAATCCAATGCCATTGACTTTCCTGGGTGGGTTAGATAATACAGAGAAAGTGTAGTTTTGCTAATTATTTACCAAAAAGTAAACAAAGCACACCAATTATGGTCCACTTACTAGTAATACAGGTGGTCAGACCAGGCAATCACAATGGTCCCCCTACCATCTTTATAATCTATTAAAAAGTATATTCCAATTCTGTGGTACAGACTATACTCCTAGGCATCCTGGTAGAGCAAGCGGAACTCTGAGAGGTTACGTGTCCTACACAATCCAACTGGTCATGGAGGGGCCAATAGGAAAGGTACCCATTTATTACACACAAGCTGATCAACTCCCAAAAACTTAGGTACAAGCAGAAATATGCTCTTGCAGCTGCTTAGCACCTGCAGAAAGGGTCCCCGTAATAAGAGAAACATTTTCAATATCTATTCAGAAGATACAATATATTGTAACACTTCTATTGTTGACAAAAGAGGTGGATTTCTTAGACACCTTCCAATCAAGCTGAAGATGAGGACATGGGATGGACAACAATGACCACATTTCTTATCTATAGCTAAAGAATTAACAATTGCTCTAATAGTCGTACATTCATTGATAACTATAAACCTGCTGACCGTGTAGTGTTGATAACTTGATGTAGCAGAGCAAAATTAAATTACATCAAGCATGCTTTGGCCATTTCATCATAGAGATCCAATGGGGACAGTTTCCATAAGTAAGATCTCCTGGGACAGAGAAAAGTCAAGGTTCAGTCCTGTCTCTAAGTTTCCAACTTCTACGGGAGACTAAATTACGTCCAAAATTACGATATCCTGCTCTACATCTCTCATCAGAGCAGACAAACATCCAATTATCTAAGTTCATGAAAAAAATAAGTATCAGGATGAAAACCAATTAGAAAAAGATTAACCCAGGTAAGGCACCAGTGGTGAAAAGAGAAACTTTGCAAATCAGCTAGAGGGTATCTGCTCCTGATAGTCAAGTTTGAAACACGCTATGGAGTAATACTAGACACAGTGCTGTTCCAACACATCTATGTAGCAGCATGAGTAATAATAATAATAAAAAATATCTACCATGCATATTTCTCCTTCCAATCATCAGAAGTGGGAGTTGTGCTCTTTCCTTTCACACATGGTCCAGCCTATGGCGATACTAGTTAATTACATCATAGAAGTAGGGTCATAGAAGTATCTAGATATATCCAAGCAATCATGCCCTGCAGGGCTGACTGCTAGAATGCCCTCTTTGGAGAAGAACTCTGACTCCTGGAAGCACAGGTTGGGTTCAGCACATATCAGCTCACCTATTCTGTAAAAAAAAATTTACAACTTTCACATCTTATCAGTGATTTCATACAACACTGGCTCCTTTTACAATTATGGATTAATTTCCAGATATTGGTTCTAATTCTTTATAATCTACAATAGCTTAGTGCCTAGTTATTGCATAGACCCAGTGGAGGTTCTGTCATCGTGGCCCGAGGCACTAACCAACTTGGAAAAAGGAGAAAATAAATTAAAAATAAAATAAACATATGTTGATCCCAATCTATACTATTATAGCTGTTACTTGATGGAATAGCTCCTTCAGATGATGGAACCAGTGGGACAGCTGTTCCAGTGCATCACGTTTTATAGTACATGTGCATATATTCCTGTAAGAGGTTTCAAATAGGAGAAGGATTTCATTGGAGAAGAGGTCTCAAAAGTGCCCTTAAAATAATGAACACAAGTCAAGCCAAATCAAGTTAGCGCCCACAATAAAAATGGCCTCAAGCCACCACTGCATAGAACACTATGTCTTTCAACTTATCACAACAGATGCAAACAATATGGAGATGGTCTCTCACAGAGCCCAGGAGAAAACTCTCAAAGGTCAGGGACATGACATTCACTGGAGAGTTCCTTTGCCTGTATGATTATCTACCATTAGAGAGGAGCTTATGCCCAAGTCTTTCAACCTTTATGGAAGAATGCAAGACTCATAACTGAACAAGCTTTCGCGCAACAGTAGTGACTGCCTAATAAAAAAAAAGTTAAGAGCATGGTCCTCAGCCAGACACATGCCTTCTTTATTTTGTGCCTGATGTTAGGGTGGTGGAAGCCTTAAAAATGCAATTATAATAAAGGTGGAACTCCTATAATATAGAGAATATTGAAAATATATTTTATATGCTACCACCAGTGTAGCAATTGGCATCATACAATATGAAAGATGCACCAGTCACTCTCTCTCAAGAAATAATTTTCTTTTCTCCTCCTCAGCAGATTTTTCTCAATGATCAGG
Organism: Macrochelys suwanniensis; assembly: GCA_033296515.1. Classification (NCBI taxonomy): domain Eukaryota; kingdom Metazoa; phylum Chordata; order Testudines; family Chelydridae; genus Macrochelys; species Macrochelys suwanniensis. The sequence goes on from CM065780.1 coordinate 50,665,240, forward strand.
TGTCGGTGTTTGACTTCCAGAGAGGTGAGTTACGCATCTTAGGATACTATTTTGGGAAACACTAGCTTTAAAGTCCAAATTTACAATTTTGTAAAAATAAGCTTTTTATAAAACTTAAGGCAACAAGAAATGTTTCCACAACTTTAAGTGTTACGGTGTAAAAACGGTTTGTAAACAAACATTCCCCTGAAATGTTTGAAACAGAAGCTCTAAGGGCATGGCTACACTTGCAAATGTAGAGTGCTTTGAGTTAAACCAGCCTTCATAGAGCGCAGTAGGGAAAGTGCTGCAGTCTGTCCACACTGACAGCTACAAGCTCACTGGTGTGGCCATATTTGCGGCTCTTGCAGTGGCATTGGGAGGGGTGCATTATGGGCAACTATCCCACAGAGCACCACTTCCCATTCTGGCGCTGTGGCTTGTGGGAAGGGGGTGGGGGATGCAGGGCATTCTGGGTCCTGTCCCAATGCCCCATGATGCATTGGTTTGCATTCCAGCAATCCCTGTGCTTCCGTCCACATTTGGCACGATCTTTCGTTTTTTTTACTGCACGCTCTGTCCTCCTTTTCGGTCTGTGGGAATGGAGCCCGAACTGCTAAGGAATATGCTGATGAGTCTCACCAGCACATCATGTTTGGCAGTCGAGTTACTCCTTAAGATCCAAACTGACAGTGAGGACTCCGACGATGCTATTGACTCGAGTAACGTATACGACACAAAATTGCTTGTGACATTCACGGACATACTCACCACCGTGGAACACCACTTTTGGGCTAGGAAAACAAGAGTGGTGGGATCACATCGTCATGCAAGTCTGGGATGACGAGCAGTGGCTGCAGAACTTTCAGATGAGAAAAGCCATTTTCATGGGACTATGTGAGGAGCTCGCCCCCATCCTGCGGTGCAAGGACATGAGATTGAGAGCTGTCCTCCCGGTGGAGAAGTGGGTGGCTATTGCAATCCCTACGCTGGCAACTCCAGACAGCTACCAATCGGTCGCTAACCAGTTTGGAGTGGGAAAGTTGACCATTGGAATCGTGTTGATGCAAGTTTGCAGGGCGATTAATCGCATCCTGCTTAGAAGAACCGGGACTCTGGGCAACGTGCATGACATTGTGGCTGGCTTTGCACAATGGGTTTCCCTAACTGTGGAGGGGCGATAGATGGGACACATATTCCAATTCTGGCACCAGACCACCTAGCCTCTGAGTACAGTAAGCAGAAGGGGTATTTCTCTTTGGTTCTCCAGGCGCTTGTGGATCACTGTGAACGTTTCATTGACATTAACGCAGGCTGGCCTGGAAAGGCGCATGATGCACGCATCTTTCGGAACACTGGCCTGTTCAGGAAGCTGCAAGATGGGACTTTTTTCCCAGACGAGAAAATCACCGTAGGGGAAGTCGAAATGCCCATTGTGATCCTTAGAGACCCCGCTTACCCTTTAATGCCATGACTCCTGAAACCCTACACAGGGAGCCTTGACAGCAGCAAGGAGCGGGTCAACAACAGGCTGAGCCGGTGCAGAATAACCGTGGAGTGTGCTTTTGGCCATTTAAAGGGCCGCTGGCGCTCTCTGTATGAGAAGCTGAACCTGGCCAATGACAACATCCCCGCGATTATATCTGCGTGCCGTACCCTCCATAACATTTGTGAAGGGAAGAATGAAAGATTCACTCAGGCATGAAACTCAGAGGTTCAACACCTGGAGGCTGAATTTGAACACCCAGAGACCTATTAGTGGGGCCCGGCGGGGCTGCAAGGATTAGGGATGCCTTGAGGGAGCTATTTGAGGCTGAAAGCCACCAGTAATGTCTGGTGCCCTGCATGGGAGTGAAGTGCAGTGGTTCCAATGTTAGTAGGAATCTGTGCTTACTACGCTGACTTGCAGTGCCTGTTGCTTTCCTGGGCTAAGGTATCTTTTACTTTATGCAATAATAAAGAATGTTTTCAAAGCCAAAAAATCCATTTATTGAAAAGAAACACAACTGCTTGGTAAACAGAAAGGGCGGGGCGGGGGGGGGTACAGTACAATCACAGATTTGCGTATGTCCTGTTATACTCAGCCTTCCTATCTGGAGTGCTGTGCAATGAGTGCTGCACTTCAGGATGGCTATAATGCATGGTGATGGGGGGGTTGAGTGCAGTGGGTAAAGGTTGTAGTTTGCAGGGCTGGGTGGTGAAGCTACAAGTGTTGGAGGCAGCTGGTGGCAATAAGAACCCAGATGTTGGGGAAAGTGGGTTGCAGGTGACATGGGGGCACAAGAGAAAGAGTTTTGGGACAAGCGCTGGGGGGGGGGCAGGCGCGGTAGTGCTCCACCTGCATGGCTACAAGCGCCTGGATAGAGTCCGCTTGGCACGCCATGATGCTTATCAGTTGATCTGTGCTCTGCTGCCAGAGCTCTGCGCTTTTGTGCCAGTGCTCCGTATTCTGCTGGCGGATCCTCCTTTCACTCTCCCTCCACTCCTGTGCTTTAGATTCTCGTTAAGGGACTGCTGCATTACTTCATGCAGCATGTCTTCTTTGCTTCTACGTGGCCTCTTCCTAATTCTTTGGAGTCTTTCAACTGGTGATAACACGGACGACTGAGAGGTTGCATCTGTAAAGGCAAAATGCAACACTTAACAAAGGCAGCATTGTTCACACCAGACAGAGCAATGATTCCCCCGTACTCAAGGGAAAGCACAGTCTACACAATAGCATAATTTGCCCGTCCCTAAGCGAGCGCACATAACCCACGGGAGCCCCAAAATGGTGAGTAAGCACAGGGTCAAGGGGAACTGATTGTTTCAGGGCCATACTGTCCTCTGGGTTTCTGTGCCTTGGGGAGAGCCAACAGCTGCAGGGGGCCCCTATACTGAACACTGTCCTCACATTTTCCACAGGAATTAGTCCTGGAAGATAGCTCACTGCTGAGGGTGACCTGGGAAGCAAGGGAGGGTCTTCTACCGCAATGCAGCTTCCGCCCTGGCCCATATGCAGCTTGCCTGTTTGCAGCAGTGGTCCCCCCGCCCCTCACGGCACAATGGCTCAGACACGTTAGCCTGACCGGGACAAGGAGCACAGTGGGTCTCCCAATAAATCTGCACAAGCGCATTGCCCAACTTCTGGATGATACCTTTGAAGAGATCACTGAGGCCGATTACTGCGATGTGAGAGAGCACATCAACGCCCTATTCCGCATCGAGGCATGCATGCAGCCCTAACCCTCCTCGCCCCAAGAGCCCGCACCGAATAACTTCCTTCCCAAAATAAAAGCCACTTACCAGGAACCTCCTCTTGTGTTTGTCCTTCCCCAAGCACCGGCCACTGCGACTGGCTACCTTCCTCCTGGCTTGAGAACAGCTCCTGGCTGCATGCATCTAGGGGTTCCAGGGTGTCTTCCTCTTCCTCAGCACCCTCGCTCCCGCTTTCCTTCTCCTCCTCCTGCCTTGTTGAACTGGCCTCTGAAGTGTCCATGGTGGTCTCCAGAGTGGAGGTGGGGTCACCCCTAAGTATCGCGTCCAGCTCTTTGTAGAAACGGCAGGTCGCAGGGGCACCGAAGCGGCAGTTTGCCTCGCAGGCTTTGTGGTAGGCATTCCACAGTTCCTTCACTTTAACCCTGCACTGCAGTGCGTCCTAGTCATGGCTCCTTTCCATCATGTCCCTTGATATCTGCCCGAAGGTATTGTAATTCCTACGACTGGAGCACAGCTGGGAATGGACAGCTTCCTCCCCCCAAACACTGATGAGGTCCAGCATCTCACTATTGCTCCATACTGGGGACTGTCTGGCGTGTGGAGGCATGGTGACCTGGTAAGATTCGCTGAGAGCACTCCATGCCTGGCTGAGCAAACAGGAAGGGAATTTTCAAAATTCCCAGAGAATGTAAAGGGCGGGTCTGATGGTTGGTCACCTGAGGGCAGGGCAGTAGAATTCAAAGTGATGACCAGAGTGGCTAGAACAGGCATTGTGGGACACTTCTGGAGGCCGATCAGAGCGCATTAACAGACCAGGGCATCCACACTGACGCTGCGGCGCTCCAGCGGGGGCGCATCCAACGTTATTCCACTCACCGAGGTGGAGTACCAGGAGCGTTCTAGCCGCGGAGTCCGGGCGCTCTACGTGCCTTGCCAGTGTGGACGCATCGTAAGTTAGAGCGCACGGGGCTTCTTTAATGTGTTCTAACTAGCAAGTGTAGCCATGCCCTAAGAAAATGAAAGTGTAAAGTCAAGTGTGACAATTTATTTATATTGTCCAATAAGAGAAATACAGACAATAAAGACTATAAATATGCAAACTGTTCAAAAAAAGAACTAGACAAGTTCATGGAGGATAGGTCCATCAATGGCTATTAGCCGGGATGGGCAGGGATGGTGTTCCTCGCCTCTGTTTGCCAGAAGCTGGAAATGGGCAACAGGGGATAGATCACTTGATGATTACCTGTTCTGTTCATTCCCTCTGGGGAACCTGGTATTGGCCACTGTCAGAAGACAGGATACTGGGCTAGATGGACCTATGATCTGACCTAGTATGGCCGTTCTTATGTTCTTATGTATTTTTAAAATGTGTATATGGTAAGGAATTTTTAATAGACGAAGTAAAGGAATTTGTCAACTCAAACATACATTGTAAACAAGCAATGTTCTTTCAAAAAGGTGCATTGTGTTCTTAAGGAAGTGAAATTCAGGCTCAGCCTTATCTACCACAAAAATGAATCCTATAGTCATGAGCCCTCCACTAAAAATACTTTGTTCTGAGCATCAAAAGCTCAAATCTTGGCTCTGTCAGCTAAAAACATTGACAGCACAGGAGCCATGGAAAAGAGCAGAGAGAGTCACTGAGACAGCTGGGCCCTAATTCATTGAAACCTTTGCAAAGTATGATTCATTCATATCACTTCACTGTGTTTAGGAGGTGAACTACTGCACACCCTGCTAACAACAACTTCCAAGTGCCTATAGGGTCACCACGACATAATACATGTTGCAGTAGATACAGGTTGCAAATACAGAGATGACAAATACATGGACCAACTCAGTGAATCATATATCCAGCCACACTTCTGATACATTAATCATATACAAACCCGATAAAAATAAATTTGACAGTTATATATCAAAGTAAATTATAGCATCGTGTATATATGATTATAATCAGTAGTATAAACATATGATCTTGGTGTACTGAAAATACATTTCAAAGATTAGCTAATGTATAGTAAAACTGTATGTTTCTGCCATATAGGCCTGTAAAAGGGGAGCAAAGCTTTGGGAAGTCTAATGTGGTGACATCAGTGTTCAAAGCATGAATGCCCACGTGTAAGTTGTCTGCATCACCTCACGTAGATGAGTGAGATACTTTTTCCTGCTGTACACACTTTTTTTCAGCCAGCCATGGAACCATTTTTTGCTCCACTCAGCTCTCTTATCCTCTCTGTGAATGAAGTAGATATAACATGCTCAAATTACTACTTTAATACTCACATCTGTTTTCAGATCATCTTGTATGCTGCAAATTACACCACTTTTTAAGGGCTTGCCTGTATGGGAAAGGCTTTCTGGTTTATCTTTAGCTTTTACAGCATAAGCTGCCTTAAGTCCACATGCACAACAATTCTTTTTTCTATTTCTCTGGTGTTTTATCCCACTTTAATCAATATGCTTTGGAAGTGACATGACTCTTATTTTGGAATGAATTATACCACTATAGGGTTCGTGTGAATGCTTCCAGTCTCTGAATTCAGTATATTGCTTCAGGCAGTCCTCCCACTGCTATTCTACATTGCATTGCTTCACATCTGGATGAAGCTGTCTTGTTAACTGTCTGTCCTCCACTGCTCCAGGTCATCTTGACCAGATGTCATTTTCCTGTCTAAATCCTGGAAGCTCAAGGCAAGTTCACATACCCCAAGTCACCATAAAATTTTGCCCAGGACATATATCACTTATCACTGATAATCTTTTGAAGATAATTTGCATGATGTTAATTTCAAATATTCCAAAAGGCTGTAGTAACAGTCCAACTGCTCAGGATCACATGTAACTGTGATACTTTCAAGTTTGCTAACATAGCTGTATGCATTCATTCTTATGAAGCTGAAATTTCACAGCCATATTTTCATAACTGAGTGCCTAAAATTAAGCTCCTAAACCTATATTTTGGGAAACTAAAAATAAATGGCTTTATTTTCAGAAGTGTGAGCACTCACAAAGCCCACTGAAGTTTATGGAAGGTTAGAGGTGCTCAAGAGCACTGGAAACACAAAACAAAACAGAAAGTCTGCATTTATCAACATTGAAAAAAAGTGAAGTAATGCACATAGGAAAACATAATCCCAACTATACATATAAAATGATGGGGTCTAAATTAGCTGTTATCACTCGCTTGGATCTTGGAGTTATTGTGGATAGTTCTCTGAAAACATCCACTCAACGTGCAGTGCCAGTCAAAAAAAAAAAGGAACAGAACGTTGGGAATCATTAAGAAAAGGATAGATAAGACAGAAAATATCATATTGCCTCTATATAAATCCATGGTATGCCCACATCTTGAATACTGTGTGCAGATGTGGTCGCCCCATCTCAAAAAAGATATATTGGAATTGGAAAAGGTTCAAAAAAGGGCAACAAAAATTATTAGGGGTGTGGAACGGTGGCTATATGAGGAGAGATTAATAAGACTTTTCAGCCTGGAAAAGAGATGACTAAGGGGGGAAATAATAGAGATCTATAAAATCATGACTGGTGTGGAGAAAGTAAATAAGGAAGTGTTATTCACTCCTTCTCATAACACAAGAACTAGGGGTCACCAAATGAAATTAATAGGTAGCAGGTTTAAAACAAACAAAAAAGTATTTTTTCCACACAACGCACAATCAACCTGTGGAAACTCCTTGCCAGAGGATGCTGTGAAGGCCAAGACTATAACAGGATTCAAAAAAGAACTAGATAAATTCATGGAGGATAAGGCCATCAATGGCTATTAGCTAGGATGGGCAGAGATGGTGTCCCTAGCCTCTGTTTTCCAGAAGCTGGGAATGGGCGACGGGATGGATGACTTGATGATCACCTGTTCTGTTCATTCCCTCTATGGCACCTGTAATTGGCCACTGTTGGAAGACAGGATACTTTGGTATGACCCAGTTTAGCTGTTCTTATGTTCTTAAGGTGCCTAACTTAAATTTAAGAACATAACTTTAGGCATTCATGTATGAAAATTTTGGTCTACTTTTGCAATAATTAATTTTTTTCAGAAAACCCAAAATCTATAAACAGGCCATCTAATCAAACAAATAATCAGAGCTTTGGAGCTGTGCTCTGGCTCTGCTCCAGCTCCAGGCAAAAACCTGCAGCTCCACTGCTCCGGAGCTGCTCTGCGCTCCAGCTCCGGGCTCTGCTCCAAAGCCCTGCAAATAATAGATGGTATGTGTTTTACATTTAGGAAAGAAGGGTGCAAGTTCTTGTTTACAGAAGGATATTGTCTAATTAGCTACAAAAAGAAGATTGTTGGGTTTGGGGGTTCTGTTTTTGTTTTACTCATCAAATTAATTATAGTACCATGGAATGATAATGTGAAAAATATTAAACTGTGAAAAACCACTTTTTTTGTATTTTATCAGCAATTCAAACTTCTTGCAACTATCATGGTGTTATTCAATAGCCAAAGGATATAAAGTATATGTCTTTTCAAAAATTCTGTTCTCAGAAGATCCAGTGTAACTTACAGAAGCTAATGAAAATTCACTACTGTTAACATACGTTACCAGGTGGGTTCATGGTTCAGCATGAAATGAGAAAGGATTAGGAAAGTGGTGTCTGTGAGCTATTTGCATTCAATCTTAAATATAGGATTCTTATTACTCCAAAGCTAGACCAGAAAAAGTATGTCCATTATATGTACAAAATGGAAATATGACTGTAATATAAACCAATACTAATCCTACCCATTGCACTGCAGAGTTTACCCTTGAGCAAAGAGTTCCATCATGCATCGGTACAGGAGTCACCAAGCCTGACTGTTCTTGGTAAGTTAAATGTCCGTGCAGATGTACACTGTTCTAGATTAGCTCACATTTTTTATGGTCACCATGACAACCATAGAACCATTCCAAGTGGTTTCTGGCTCAACTTGGCAACAGCCCCGATCTCAAGTCTGAGCTAAAAAGAAGGGGAGAGAAGGATCATTCTTTTGTGATGGATCAACCATTGTCTTCTCCAGTCTGAGGATCAGGGCACACGTTTCTCACAAAGGAAGTGATGAATAATGAGTCTATTTAAATGGTCTAAGACAGACAGTATCATTTTAAGACTGTTGAGGGAAAATATCGTCAAGCCAAAAAGATCACCCTATAGGTCGGGGTCTCAAACACACGGCCTGCAGGCCACATGCGGCCCCCAGAGTTATTTCCTGTGGCCCGCTATAGGCGCCAACTCCACTGGCAGCCAAGCTCCAAGCATTACTGAGTGTTTATATTTTATTAAAACCCCTCTTTGCATTACAGTTTTTAAAAAGTTGATACATTGACTTTTAATAGAATACTATATTACTCTTCATTTTTTTCATTTTTGACTATACTTTTGTATCATTGTATGAAAAGGTTTCAGTGATGTGGCCCTCAGGCCAATTTACTAGTTCTCATGTGGCCCTCATGGTGATTTGAGTTTGAGATCCCTGCTACAGGTCATCTGGCAGAACTCCATAATTTATCTTTATCCTTGATTAAAAATAGGCTGACCCCTAAACTCTCTATTCACCAGCTTTGCCCTCACAAGTCACCATGAACCATGGTATACAACTCGCCTGAGACAGATGAAGCCAGAAGGAAAACAGCATAAGATATCCACCATTGTCACTCTACCCAATCCAACTGATTAACAAAAGCGCCTTTTTGAAGCTTTATGCCAGGGCTAAAAAAGGAATAAAAACAGATTTTTTTACTTCTACCACAGCCTATGGGAAGCTCTAAATGAAAAGGGAAGTTCAATGTATCGGGCAATGTTGTTAATCCAGCTGTCTTCAAAACAGTTACAGCGTGGGAGTTTCTCTCACCATGAGGAAATTTCATGATATTTTACAAAGCTTCCTTGGAGCTCAATAACTGCAAGATACTAATACTGCTTCCCAGTGGATCTTCGACATCTTGTATACTAGCTCTTGTGAGATGTTGAAAAACTTTATATACCCGATGCAATTTTCAATTTCATAATTCTTTACAGGCCACAATCTAATCTCAGTTACACTGGTGAAAATCCACAACAATTCCATTAAATTTGCCTCAATTACTACATGACATGAAGAGCTGAAAAATATACAAATGTTTTCTTAAGATTACATTCCCATGTAAACAGTTTCTATTTCCCACAAGGATATTATGTAATCACACATGAAAAAGCAGATAGACTAAGAGAATCTCTCTTTAAGATGTGGCTCAAGTTATGAAAAAAGTTTAGAAGCTCCATGGTAGTGTGAGCAGTCCAGAATACAGTTGGAACAATTCCATCTGCCTCCTGAGTAAGCAGAAAGTCTCTTCTGTTGTATCAGAGTTGGAAAAAAAATAAAAGGAATGTTTGCTCTTGATGGTTGGAACCTAGTATTCTAAACACTGCCTCATCCAAGGATTCCCTATACAATTTACCTCTTGTGTATTTTATGTAGCTAGCAAATAATTTACGTAGTTACTGCAGTGGCAGGCACTGATCTGGCTAAAGTTCCATTGACTTGCTTCAAGGAACTAGCTACTGGGCCAACAGACAATTATGAAACTTACTATTAGTGATACCTTGTCAGGAGGTTGTCAAAGTAAACATGAGCAAGATATACACACTGCTATACATCATTTGGTAATGGAGGCTCATTTTAATACAGCAAAATGCAAAGCCACACATACACCTAGGAACAAAGAATGTAGGTTACACTTATTAGGTGGAGGTCTGAATCCTGGAATGCAGCAACACTGAAAAGGACTTATAGGTCATGGTAAAAAATGAACTGAACATCAGCTCCTAGTGTAATGATATAGCTAGAGAAGCCAGTGTGATCCTGGCATGTATCAACAGAATATCAACAAGTAGGAGTAAAAAGATGGCATTACATCTGTATACGACATTAGTGAGACCGTTACTGGAATACTGCATCCAGGCCTGGAGCTCCCACTTCAAAACGGATGTTGACAAATTGAAAAAGGTTCAAAAACCATACACCAAAATGATCTGAGGTCTGGAAAACATGCCTTATAGCAAGAGATTTAAAAAGCTTCATCTATTTAGTTTACACAAGAGAAGGATAAGAGGTGACTTAATCATGGTCTACAAGTATTTTCATTGGGAAAAGATTTCTGATAGATGACTCTTTAATCTAGCAGAAAAAGACATAACTATGATCCAAAGGCTGTAACATGAAGCTAAACTTCAGACTAGAAATAAGATGCAAATTTTTAAACAGTGAGGGCAATTAAATTAACCATAGAAATAACGTATGCAGGAACCTAACAATTATCCATCCTCTGAAATCTTTAAATCAAGACTGGACCTGTTCTAAACCTCTTCTATAGCTCAAACAGAACTTTGATCTTGAATTTGATGCAAAACTACTGGATGAGATTCTATGGTTTGTGTCACGCAGGAGTCAGATTACAGGATCATAATGGTTCCTTCTGGTCTTAAATATTTATGAATCTTTTTATCTCATCTTCATCCCACAACTCTACTGTGCTGCACCACAAAATCCTGCAACAAGCCTCCTTAAACACAAGATTTTTCCACACACACACACACACACACACACACACACACACACACACACACTCAGGGACAAAGTTTTTAACAAACAACAACAAAAATCTTCAAGATCTATGCACAAAAATGTGCATGTATGCAATGCAACCGCAACAATCTACCAATCTACATAATTAGGCTTGGGAGAATTTAATTTTTATATCATTTTGACAAAACAGCAATGTTTATTTTTAAGCTTTTTAAAATTAATTTAAGTTCACTATTGTGCAAAAGTATGGGATTTATTTTAATTTAAATTTTCAGTTGGGGTAATTATGGGGGGATCAGACTTATGTAATGACAGGAGATATTGAGATTTATAAAGATAAAGCTTTATAATGGTCAAAACACAAATTGTCAACATTGCATCATATATACAAAGTAAATATCCTTAAATCAAATTCTAATACGCAGCAGCATTTTTGCAGCATTTTTCTTACTTTGCCTTTCTGTAAATTTCAATTGTCATCAATGGAAATACTTTTCATCCACTTGTGTGTGTACAGCGAAACTGACATTTACCAATAAAAATCTAATCCTTCCAACCCTATATATAAATAGTATTACAAAAGAAAGTATTAAGGTTACAAATTCAAGCACTCAAATTTGGATATGGCAGAATTAAGATTGCTTGGACAACCTTAATTTTCTCTCCTTGTGCATATGCATGATCCAGTATTTAATTACACAGACATGTACTTTTTCCACAGAATCCCTGCCACTTTCAATGCCCAATAGGGACCTGCTCTGAATATGAATCAGAGTTGCGTAGTGAAGAAAGCTGTTGTCTATAGGACCCTTGTTTTACTTGTTGCAGAAGTTGAAAGGTGAATAGTGAACATGGCAGGTGATTGCAGGAAAAGAAAGGAGGGTCTCATTATTAAAGTAGTTGAATGCTACCCTCAATAACTGGATTCTATCCCTGAATCTGCCATAGAGTTCCTATAATGCTAAGCAAGTCACTCAAACCAAACTATTAAGAGGTGGTCTTTAATTGTGCAGTCCCAATTTTCTGGGTCCCTGACTTGAGAGACTGGAGTCGGATTTGTAGAAGCGTTGCGCGCTCACAGCTGCAACTCAAGTCAATGGGAGCTGTGCTTTGAACACAACGTGCCAAGTCCTCTGAAAAACAAGATCTTGGGCATCTCAAACTGGCCACTCAAAATTAGTGGATTTTTTTTAAACCTTAATCTCTCAGTGCTCAGTTCCCTGTCTGTAAAATGGAGATAATGTCCTTACTGTCCCATCTCTCAGAGTGTGTGAAAGTAAAATTAATGCTTGTGAAACATTCAGGTACTATAATGATGAGTGCCACAGAAAAAAAACAGAAGGAAATTAATAATTCTGTCTTCAGAGCAGGGTTTGAACAGTGTACACTAAATAACATATGGGCTATGCTTTGAAAAATTAGAAGAAAACAAAATATTAATAGTTGTTCATTAAGTGAGTACCATCCATTGTGTGCCGTGACTATCAGAATGCATATTCATAAAAGGGTCCAATTAAAGCTGCACAGGCAACTTTCTGGTATTTCCTAACTTTCCAGTGATTGACTATTCAACCTTAATATTGATATTTTAATTTAGTTTGTGTGTAATTTTCCAGGTTTTAAAAAAAAGAGCAAACTGAAAAACAGGAATTCCACCTTGTGGCAGGTAGACACCCATGTGGGTTATCAGCAGGCCTGGACCCTTTAGATCCACACCAGAGACCTCTGCCACTTGAGTTACGAGTAAGTGATAGCAGCCATAAATATGCATCCTCTATGTGGACCAGCACTAGAGAGGGATTGGACATTTTGCCAGTGGGTTTCACAGATATTTGCTGAAAGCAGAGGAATGGCAAGACTCAGGAATATTGGGTCCCATTCCAGGCTCTGGAGAGAAGTGTGTTCTAGTGGGCACAAACTCTTCTGCCCAATTCCCCCAATCATACTTCTGCCCAGTCCCCTCCAACCTGCCTCATCCCAGTCCTATCTCTCCCCTCCTCCCCAGCCCCTCAATGCAGTCAGTCCCAGTTTCCACACAGACTTTTCATCCCATCTCCTTGTCCTGAAGTCCTACCCTCATCTCTCTGGACTCTGCCTCCCACTCTCAGTCCCCCCCACCTCAACCCACTAGCTCTTTGTCCTGTTTCTTTGCCCAGGCAGTCCCTCCCCACCAGCATTCAGTTGCCACTCCTTCCCATATTCCCCAGTCCCACTGGCTCGTAGTCTTACTATTGCCTCTTTTCATCCCTGGCTCCTAGTCTCCTTGCTCAGCCAGTCCCAGACTTGCCACCACCACCCTGCCTCCAGTTTCCCTCTACATTTGAATCAAGTAGTTTCTTCTTCCACACTGTCTGGGCCTAAAGGGTGGGGTGGGATGTCACTGAAAGCACAGGAGAGACACCTGCTCTCAGTTCAGGTGCCTGGCTCCGGACTTGACACAGCCCAGAGCTACAACGTAGGGAAAGTCCTGCTCAGTCTGGGCTGAAGCACGCCCAACATGGATAGAACTTCAGGGAATTTAACCGAGAAGGTCTAGCAAGTCTGAGCACATGAAAACTGACATTTTCCAAAGACCAAAATAACTTGACCAAATCTGAGCCAATTTGCACAGGGGATGTGCCAAAGGCACATTTCTGATACAAAAATCCACTCCCCAGCCAAGTTTCAAGTCCCCATTCCAAGGCACGGGGGGAGGGCAGACCTTTTCAGGAAAAAGATCACCAGAATTATTTTTTTAAAACGGGTAAAAAACATTTTCCTCGAGCCTTGTTCTCAGAAACAGCTGAACAGTTTTCACTGAAATTTTAAAAAAAGTAATCCAACCTTGAGGCAGATACCCAGTTACAATCTGGCAAAGTTATAAGCATCTGAAAACAGGGTCTTAGAATGGGAAGTGTGGCAATTTTAATAGGTTGTGCTGTCAGCCCCACCTATAATAAAAATGACATCTGAGATAATCTCTATCCTAAACTACTGAATAGAAACGAGGGAGCTAAAATGAATCATGAATAAGTGTAAACCCCAGGTCCTAACAAGCCTTAAGACAAACAAAATTACTGGTATATATCTCAACTCCCCATTACATCCCTCAAGTTTGGAAACGATGGTTATTATTGGATCTTTAGCAAATTCTGTAAGTCCAGATAGCAACAATGGCCCAGGCAGCCTATTTTGCCACCTTCACCTATCTCATATCACATGATCTCTTCTCTGAGACGTAAACCTTGATACAGTTCTTTGTACCTTTCTCACCTCCATACTGGATTATATGCAATGCCATTTACTTGACAGTACCCTTGAAAGCTACTCAATTTTTAGCTACTGCGGGATGTGCCTGCTGCCTTAGTAATGCATCTCATATGGAAATACATTAATTTGAGTAACATAAGCTATACTTACTTTCCAACTAGTTTCAAGGGTGATTTGAGGTTTATCACCTCTAACTCCTTTTGGTTTGGGGCCTCTATTTCAAAGACAGTGAGCAAGAGTGAGATGATACCTCCTTATACATACTCTTACACAGCCGTCAAAATCAGCTGACAATGTCATTATTTGCATGGCTAGGGAAAGAACATCTCTGAAATATTAGAATCTAAGCTCCCTCCCTAGCCCAAATTTGTTAGCCCTTGAGGGCACCAATAACTTTTCCATGGTTTTCCTGAAAATGTGAGTTTCCTTCTTTTTTAATTTTGGGTGTTTTTGTGGGGGTGAAAGAGAAGCAAGGAAGAGTCACCATATTTCTGAGATGGTTGACATATCAACATAGACTTAGGACTGTTCTATGTAGTTTTAAAAACTGAGTTGAGACATTACTATTGGTGCATTATATACACTAAAATAAAATAAGCAGTAGCAATTTAGGTATAGATCAACAGGATTTTATTACTATAATACACAGATTTCAGGACTCATGTTTAAGCATTCTTTTAAAAGTAGATTTCATTTTTGTTTTACAGGTAAAATGCCCGCGATCTATACACACACAGCCCCTTCTCCAGAAATATAAGCAGCGCTTCTCTTTAGATATTTTACAGCACCTGAGGGTATGCTACACACTTATAGAAAAACATGATCCCTGCCTTGAAGAGCTTACAATCTAATTTTACCTCCCACTAACTGCATGAAATGTAACAGTATAAGGAGAGGGAAGTGAGTGATGAAGGATTAGGGTTACAGCAATGAGATCACTTGGGTTTCTCACCTTTTAGACATGCGAACATTTTGGTGGTTCTGTTACGTATACATACAAAAGTATTGCCTCATTTCTTGTAGTCATTGCAAAATAAGAGACCTGAGATTTGAATGAAGTGTAAGAAATAGCTTGGTAAGTGTAAGAAATAGCAAGAGCCGGTGCACTGTACCGGGGAGGCCCGATTTCCCCAGGTAGCATTTTAAAGGGCCTGGGGCTCCCAGCAGTGGCTGGAGCCCCAGGCCCTTTAAATTGCCGCCGGAGCCATGCTGCTACTCCAGGGCTCTTGGGGCTATTTAAAGGGCCTGGGGCAGTAGAAGCAGGGGATCCCCGGGCCCTTGAAATAGCCCCCGGAGCCCTGCTGCCAGAGCCCTGGGGTAGCAGCGGCAGCCCAGGGCTCCGGCAGAGGTTTAAAGGGCCCGGGGTGGTAGTGGTAGCCAAGCCCTGGGCCCTTTAAACTGCTGCCGGAGCCCCCGGCTGCCCCTGCTACCCCAGCGGGGGAGGGGAAGGGCACTTACCAGTACAGGGCGGGCCGGGGCTGGCTCTGACGCTCCCCATCCCCGCCCCTTCCGCCCGAGGCCCCGCCCCTTCCAGGGGCCAGAGCCGGCCTCAACCCAGCCCCATACCGGTAAGTCCCTATTTCTACTTTCATCCCTGGGTCTCACCATTCTGAGACGAACTTACTCCTGTTCTCTCTCCACCGTCGTCATTGACCTACTTTTCCAGCAAGGAGGACAGGCAATACGCCTAGTCAAAGTCAGAGACCAATGCAGCTCTCTAAACTTGCCAGCAAGGGGTACTGACACAGTGAACAGAACCAGATGTCCTTGAAGCCACAGTACATCAATGCAATTACATATCTGGGGATTTTTCTGAGAGTAAAACAACTGATATTTGTGAATTTATGTTTCCCATATCACAGCCATCAAGATAGCCACTTAAATGTGTCACTTAAGAAAAATATGTTTTTGAAAACCTTGATTTGGTAACCAATCCCACGTAATGGCTTCATATACCCAAATCACCCATCCCACACATTACAGTGCATTTGTATGTATTACTGGTGAAGGCACAGGATCACATTCTTTAATAAATTACCCACATTTAAGGGAATAGCCAGTTAAAGTTTGCTATCTGTTTTTAATGCCATATAGTTTGCCTAATTTCACAAGTTGTTTTAATTGATTTTATACCTCCAAGTTGAAAGTGAAGACAGCATCCTTCTCTATTTACCATTCATACTCTACCAGTCCCATTAACCACTTAGCAATATTAGGCTCTCATTCCAAAGTATAAGTCTTTTAAGAGTTCAACAGAATGCATTTATCCACTACTTTGAAAAAATCTACTACATATTGTGAAATGTTCTTTATGATGTAGAAAGAAGAAAACAGAATGAAGCAGATGTTTCTTTCTTGTTAAAAACAGAGGAAAATCATATGAGGAGGTTTTGCTTACAACTGAGATGAATGTGACATGGTACAATGCTTCCTTGGAATCTGGGCCATTTCTACTACAATCCTAGATTACAGATATCCAACTTCATAGTAAAATTAAATTTGCATACCAGCACAGAATATCCCAGGGACTTCACTTCGGAATATAACAGTTCGTACTTTCTTATCAGATTTCAGAGCATCCACAGCTTTTGACATCTACAGAAAAAGGAGGGGGAGGGGAAATTTTTTTTTCAAATATTTAATTCCAATATATCGCCTTCAAATTAGAAGCAGTTAGTTTTTCCCCCTTACCATTTTTATAAGATTTTTATTAAGTGCATTTTTGGCACGAGATCTGTTTAATCCAAGTACCACAATTCCTAGAGGAAAAAAGAAGAGTTTGAATTAGTGTCATATTAAAAATATAAATTAAGTACATACTTGTGTCCATGTTATTTTGACTCTAAACAGATATCATGTTAGGACTGTAAGAAAATTGACACATGTAATTATTTTGACTGATTTGTTTTGAATATATTCTTGTTAGTTTATTTTCTTTTTCAGAGTGTTTAGAAATGACAATCACATTAAGGACAGTCTCAGAACTCATGACCTGATACACATGAAATTACCACATCTGTGCACACAACCTGACTAGGCCAAAGTTGCAAAAGCAAATAATCATAATATTTGCCTGAACAATTAAGCATGTACTTTAAGTACTTGGTACTTAAATGTAGTCTTCAGATATTTCTTCATAAAGCATTTTTTGAAAAAGTTTTTATTTAAAAAAGAAAAAAACCACAAAGGCACTGTCAGGTCCAAAATTTAGATTTTTTGGGGGGGTGGGGGGGAGAGGAGGGGTGTGAGATGCATATTTTAGCATAGCACCCTCTTGGCCTTGACAACTCATTCACTACACAAAAAAGCATTGTTCATGTTAGTTACAACTACAACAAAAAACCCACCACCAGCCAGGTACTGATACTTTGCATGTAGCACTTTTCCTTAGCCGTATCCCAATTTATTCCTTATGTCAAAATTATTTCAAACAAATACTCAGCTTGGTCATAGCCCTGGTCTACACTACGAGGTTAGGTCGAATTTAGCCGCGTTAGGTCGATTTTATAAGCAATGCATCTACACAACCAACCCCATTCCGTCGACCTAAAGGGCTCTTAAAATCGACTGCTGTACTCCTCCCCAGCAAGGGGAGTAGCGCTAAAATCAACCTTGCTGGGTCGAATTTGGGGTAGTGCAGACACAATTCGATGGTATTGGCCTCCGGGAGCTATGCCAGAGTGCTCCAATGTGACCACTCTGGACAGCACTTTCAACTCCGATGCACTAGCCAGGTACACAGGAAAAGCCCCAGGAAATTTTGAATGTCATATCCTGTTTGGTCAGCGTGACGAGCTCAGCAGCACAGGTCACCATGCAGTCCCAGAATCACAAACGAGCTCCAGCTTGGACAGAACGGGAGACACTGAATCTGACTGCTGTATAGGGAGAAGAATCTGTGCAGGCCAAACTCCGATCAAAAAGAAGAAATGCTAATATATATGCCAAAATCACACAGGGCATGGTGGAGAGAAGCTACAACAGGGACACACAGCAGTGTCACGTGAAAGTTAAGGCGCTCAGGCAAGCCTACCAAAAGATAAAGGAAGCAAACAGTCACTCCGGGTCAGAGCCCCATACATGCCGCTTCTATGATCAGCAGCATGGCATTCTAGGGCGGACCCTACCACTACCCCACCACTCTCTATGGACACCTGCAAGGGGGGAGTCTCATGCAACAGGGAGGAGGATTTTGTGGATGAGGAAGAGGAGGAGGAGAATGCGCAGCAGAATCCGTTCTCCCCAGCAGCCAGGACCTTTTCATCACCCTGGAGCCAATACCCTCCCAAGGCGGGTTCCCAGACCCTGAAGTTGGAGAAGGCACCTCTGGTGAGTGCACTTTTGTAAATACACTACAAGGTTTAAAAGCAATTGTGTTTAATGTTTGATTTGCCCGGAAGACTTGGGATGCATTCGCAGTCAGTACAGCTACTGGAAAAGTCTGTTAACGTGTCTGGGGATGGAGCGGGAATCCTCCAGCGATATTTCCATGAAGCTCTCCTGGAGGTACTCTGAAAGCCTTTACAGAAGGTTTCTGAGGAGGGCTGCCTTATAGTCCGTCCTCCATGGTAGGCCACTTTACCACGCCAAGCCAGTAGCAAGTAGTCTGGAATCATTGCAGCACAAAGCATGGCAGCAAATGGTCCTGGGTTTTGGTCATATTCAAGCAACACTCGGTCTTTATCTCTCTGTGTTAGCCTCAGGAGAGTGATGTCATTCATGGTCACCTGGATGAAATAGGGGAATTTTTGTAAGGGAACAGTCAAAGGACCCCGCTCATGCTGGGCTGTTTGCATTCGGCTAAAAGGGATCATCTCAGAGAATCGCCATGCAGTGGGGTGGGGGGAGGGTTGTGCTGCACATCCACCTGAAAACCGCAGCCCCTCCTTTTAAATGGTCAACCCAACCGGCATTGCTTGCTATGGGAAAGGAGAGCGCTGCAGTTTGAAATCATTCCCACGTTATGAGGGCGGAAGAAGCCAACCCCGTGTATGCTTTGGCTTACCATGGCTGCCTGGAAACCAAATTCTGTTGCCCAGCCGTGTGTGATGTGTCACCTACTGGCAGGCGCTCAATATAAAAGGCAAAATGCGACCTTGTACCTAAAGCACATGTGCTGTCTGCTGTGAATTCCTGATTCACTGTGAAAGAGTTTCCCTTTTGTTCTCATAAATTTATTTTCTTAAATTCTACTCTCCCTTTTTATCCCCCTGCAGGTGCAAATGTTTCTACGCTCCCCTTTTCATCTCCGTCCCAGAGGTTATCGCAGATTTTTAGAAGGTGAAAAACCACACTTGCGATGACATGTTTTCCGAGCTCATGCAGTCCTCCCACACTGATAGGGCACAGCTGAATGCATGGAGGCATACAGTGACAGAGGCCAGGAAATCACACAGTGAGCGCGATGAGAAGAGGCAGGATGCGATGCTGAGGCTAATGGGGGAGCAACCGGACATACTCAGGCGTCTGGTGGAGCTGCAGGAAAGGCAACAAGAGCACAGACCGCCGCTGCATCCACTGCATCCTCCTCCCCAAGTTCCATATCCTCCTCACTCAGATGCCCAAGAATGCGGGGCGGGAGGCTCTGGGCACCCAGCCACTCCATTCCAGAGGATGGCCCAAGCAACAGAAGGCTGTCATTCAATACGTTTTGATATGTAGTGTGGCTACAATATGCAATGTAGCCTTGTCCTTCCCTCCTCCCCCACCCCACCCGGGCTACCTTGTCAGTTATCTCCCTTTTTAAAAAAAAAATCAATAGAGAGAGAATGCATGGTTTCAAAACAATAGTGACTTTATTTCCTTTGCCAGCTGTGATCGAAGGGGGGGACGGTGGTTGGCTTACCGGGAATTAAAATCAACCAAGGGGACGGGTTTGCATCAAGGAGAAACACACACAACTGTCACACTGTAGCCTGGCCAGTCATTAAACTGGTTTTCAAAGCCTCTCTGATGTGCAGCGCACCTAGCTGTGCTATTCTAATTGCCCTGGTGTCTGGCTGCTCAAAATCGGCCTCCAGGCGATTTGCCTCAACCTCCCACCCCGTCATAAACATCTCCCCCTTATCTTCACAGATATTACGGAGCACACACCAAGCAGCAATAACAATAGGAATACTGGTTGCGCTGAGGTCTAACCTAGTCAGCAAACAGCGCCAGTGAGCTTTAAACGTCCAAAGGCACATTCTACCACCATTATGCACTTGCTCAGCCTATAGTTGAACTGCTCCTTACTACTGTCCAGGCTGCCTGTGTACGGCTTCATAAGCCATGGGAGCAAGTGGTAGGCTGGGTCTCCAAGGATAACTATTGACATTTCAACATCCCCAACAGTAATTTTCTGGTCTGGGAAGTAAGTCCCTTCTTGCAGCTGTTCAAATAGCCCGGAGTTCCTAAAGATGTGAGCGTCATGCACCTTTCCCAGCCATCCCACGTTGATGTCGGTGAAACGTCCCCTGTGATCCACCAGTGCTTGCAGCACCATTGAGAAGTACCCCTTGCGGTTTACGTACTGGTTGGCAAGGTTGTCCGGTGCCAAGATAGGGATATGCATTCCATCTATTGCCCCACCACAGTTAGGGAACCCCATTGCAGCAAAGCCATCCACTATGACCTGCACATTTCCCAGAGTCACTACCCTTGCTAGCAGAAAGTTAGTGATTGCATTGGCTACTTGGATCACAGCAGCCCCCACAGTAGATTTGCCCAATCTAAATTGATTCCCGACTGACCGGTAGCGGTCAGGCGTTGCAAGCTTACACAGGGCTATCGCCACTCACTTCTCAACTGTCAGGTCAGCTCTCATCTTGGTATTCCTGTGCTTCAGGGCGGGGGAAAGCAACTCACAAAGTTCCAGAAATGTGGCCTTACACGTGCGAAAGTTTCACAGCCACTGGGAATCATCCCACCCCCTGCAACATTATGCAGTCCCACCAGTCTGTGCTTGTTTGCCGGGCCCAGAATCGGCGTTCCACTGTATCAACCTGTCCCACTTCCACCATGATGTCCCAATTGCTACATCCCGTGCTTTCAGGAAAGTCTGTGTCCATGTCCTCCTCACAATCGTCCTCGTGCTGGCATCTCCTAGCCAGGCTCTGCACATACTGCAGGATAATGCACGAGGCGTTTACAATGCTCACAACAGCAGCGGCGAGCTGAACGGGCTCCATGCTTGCCATGCTATGGAGTCTGCATGGGTAACCCAGGAAAAAAGGCGCAAAATGATTGTCTGCCATTTCTTTCACAGCGGGAGGGATGGAGGGAGGAAGGGGAGACTGACGATGTACCCAAAACCACCCGCGACAATGTTTCTGCCCCATCAGGCATTGGGAGCTTAACCCAGAATTCCAATGGGCAGCGGAGACTGCAGGGACTGTGGGATAGCTACAAACAGTGCACTGCTATGAGAGTCGATGCTAGCTATGGTATTGAGGACGCACTCCACCGACTTAATGCGCTTAGTGGGGACACACAATCGACTGTATAAAATCGCTTTCAAAAGATCGACTTCTATAAATTTGACATAATTTCGTAGTGTAGACATACCCATAGAATCACAGAATTGGAAGGGACCTCGAGAGGTCATCTAGTCCAATCTCCTACACTGATGGCAGGATTAAGTATTATCTAGACCATTCCTGACAGGTGTTTGTCTAACCTGCTCTTAAAAATCTCCAATAATGGAGATTCCACAACGTCCCTTGGCAAGTTATTCCTGTGCTCAACAATTCTGACAGTTAGGAAATTTTTCCCAATGTCCAACCTAAACCTCCCTTGCTGAAATTTAAGCCCATTGCTTCTTGTCCTATTCTCAGAGGCTAAGGAGAACAGATTAAACATGCACTGCTGTGTGTACATGTAGTGAACAGAGTGGGCCTAGAGCTCTGATTTAAGGTTTAAAGGTATGCTGCAATTCTTGTTATGGAAAGGTTCAAGGATTTGGAGGATACTATAAAAAAAATTAAGGCAATTGTGTGACCTTTTCACCCTTTGTGACATCCTTTTAAGTAAAACATGTACTTTTTATCTCCAAATAAGGATGATCATTGTTTTCTAAATTCAGTAATAGTAATACAATACTGGAAAAGATACCCTAAATAGCCATAATGAAGCACTTCTACTCTGCCATGTCATGCACACATGTCAATAAAGCAGCTACAGTTCTTGTGGACAGCTGAATTTTCCCTGTGTGTTTTTCTGTGCTTGTCATTGGATTTATACGTCTTGCTAGGAACTACATAGTTAATGCTGATAACATCCACTCCAATAGAATCGGAAAATTCTCTAAGATGTTCATATCAGCCTTCTTTCTTCCTTTTGTGCATTTACAATTGGTTTTTCACATAGTGCCTGGGAAGCAAGAAAAAGCCCTAGAGCAAGAAAAACTTGAGATTTTTTCAGGTATGCTATGTACTCTAGTTCTAGTATGTGTTACTAACAAGGCAATATAGTACATTTCATCACTTAGCACAAAGGAATAGGAAAGAGTTGATAAATATGGACCAGAACCTTACAAAGGTTTTTTGTTTGTATTGGTAGTACGGAATATTTTTGACTGTACTGGATTGCCCATCTCGACCATGATAGACACAGACTAGGGAGAAAATTAATATTTATGTTAGCACCTTAATTAAGAATGTTCCGACATAAGGATTAAAGTTGTTAAACGCAAAATATAACAAGTTCTCTACAAGGGGAAAATCCCGAAAGAGAAAAAACAAGTTTATAAGCCAATTCCTCCTACTACTCCCACCAATTTCACAAGTCATAACCCTACCACTTCCTTCCCGCACTCAAAAGAGTGACAAATGCTCAGCAGCCCTCTACCCAACTTTCCAACCTTCCTATTTATGGAAAAAAGTGGTGTGAAAATTGTAATCAGAAATGTGTGAAAAGATTAACATATATATCTATAGTTAAATCTGCCAAGAGTGACCACAAATGAAAGTGGCGATGTTAGGGAGCTGATGCCCAGCTACACACTGGAGGCAGGGGGTAACTGGGTGACTCACTGTCATGATATCCCAATAACTGTCACAATAAGGTAAAAAAGTTCCCTGGTTTTTAGTTATGGCCAAAACAAACTTGGGTTCTTGGCTTCAGGGCCCAACAAATTAAATTCTGCATATTAAAATAACATATGGTAAACGCTGTAGTAAAGCAGCGTCTATAAATTCCGTAGGGCATGAGCCTTGGGAGTGGAGGAGTCAGCTTCCCTGCCACACTCCACACCCTGCATGCACAGGTGGAGAATAAGAGAAATCTTTTATCCTGCTGGATGATTTGTCAAGAACTGGTAAAGTATATAGCAGTGTTGATTTTGTCATCATTAGACTTCAGGATTAGTATTTTTTGGACATTAACAGGGCCCTACCAAATTCACGGCCATGAAAAACATGTCACAAACCATGAAATCTGGTCTCCTCCCATGAAATCTGTTTTTTTGTGTGCTTTTACTCTATACCATACAGATTTCATCGGGGGAGATCAGCATTTCTCAAATTGGGGGCCCTGACCCAAAAGGAAGTTGCAGGGGGGTTGCAAGATTTTTCGGCGGGGGCGGGGGGGGGGGGGTCATAGTATGTTGCCACCCTTACTTCTGTGCTGCCTTCAGAGCTGGGCAGCCGGAGAGCAGTGGCTGTTGGTCAAGCCCCAGCTCTGAAGGCAGTGCCCTGCCAACAGCAATGCAGAAGTAAGGGTAGTAGTGACGCAATCACCTCCCACCCCTACAATAACCTTGCGGTCCCTCCACAACTTCTTTTGGTCAGGACCTCTACAATTACAACACTGAAATTTCAGATTTAAATAGCTAAAATCATGAAATTTACAATTTTTAAAATCCTATGACCATGAAATGGACTAAAATGGACCATGAATTTGGCAGGGCCATAGACATGAAGAGGGCAAGTCATTCCGTGTTTGGTTTATTTCAGGGTATTTGCAGGCTTATGAAGACTGGTTCATATCCAGAAGGCTGCATATTAAAAAGTAATTATTTGCACACCACCATATTCAGAAGGCCTTCTTTGCAACCACAAGAGTAGAAACAACTTCCTAATTTTTAAATGAGAGCTTAAATTTTGCAGAAACAGAGCAGGCCATTTGAGAGGTGTTGGAATAAGGTTCCAATTCTCCTTGAGCCCTGTTGGAAGTCAAGGACACAAACCTCTATATGCTAAAATAAGACTACATTAAAAATGAAATGCAACCGTTTTCTTCTAAAAAAATTTAGATTAAAAAAAGATTCTCTCACTTCTAGAAGCCATTTTAACTTGAATTGCACAAGAATAAATATTGGAGAGAGAGAATTGTGAGGAAAGTGGTCATATGATACAGTGTGGTTGTTATTCATAGTGTGAATATCATAGTATCATAGAATATCAGGGTTGGAAGGGACCTCAGGAGGTCAACTAGTCCAACCCCCTGCTCAAAGCAGGACCAATCCCCAACTAAATCATCCCAGCCAGGGCTTTGTCAAGCCTGACCTTAAAAACCTCTAAGGAAGGAGATTCCCCCACCTTCCTAGGTAACCCATTCCAGTGCTTCACCACTCTCCTAGTGAAAAAGTTTTTCCTAATATCCAACCTAAACCTCCCCCACTGCAACTTGATACCATTATTTCTTGTTCTGTCATCTGCCACCACTGAGAACAGCCTAGATCCAGCCTCTTTGGAACCCTCTTTCAGTTGAAAGCAGCTATCAAATCCCCCCTCATTCTTCTCTTCTGCAGACTAAATAATCCCAGTTCCCTCAGCCTCTCCTCATAAATCATGTGTACCAGCTCCCTAATCATTTTTGTTGCCCTCCGCTGGACTCTTTCCAATTTTTCCACATCCTTCTTGTAGTGTGGCACCCAAAACTGGACACAGTATTCCACATGAGGCCTCACCAATGCTGAATAGAGGGGAATGATCACGCCCCTTGATCTGCTGGCAATGCTCCTACTTATACAGCCCAAAATGCTCTTAGCCTTTTCTGCAACAAGGGCACACTGTTGACTCATATCCAGCTTCTCCTCCACGGTAACCCCTAGGTCCTTTTCTGCAGAACTGCTGCCTAGCCACTTGGTCCCTAGTCTGTAGCAGTGCATGGGATTCTTCCGTCCTAAGTGCAGGACTCTGCACTTGTCCTTGTTGAACCTCATCAGATTTCTTTTGGCCCAATCCTCTAATCTGTCTAGGTCCCTCTGTATCCTATCCCTACCCTCCAGCATATCTACCACTCCTCCCAGTTTAGTGTCATCTGCAAACTTGCTGGGGGTGCAATCCACGCCATCCTCCAGATCATTAATGAAGATATTGAACAAAAATGGCTGAGGACCGACGCTTGGGGCACTGTAGCTCCACAGTGCTTTTTACAGTGGAGTCGTCTTACTACTTGATAGAGTGCAGATCACATTTCCTAACAGAAATTTTAAAAAGTGGAAAGATAAATTGCAAGGGCCATTCTATTTGAATGCCTACTTTTAGTCCTTTATAATTTCACTTAAGCTTAGACCATATCTACACTGGGAGCACTTTCCCCACACGGATATATTATACTGGCAAAGTGTTCGTACTGTGGATGTACCTACATTGGCAAAGCTGTACTTCATGCAGGGTAAACTGCACCTCCCCATCACTTCGCAGGTGACTGAAACAAGCTATTTCAGCAAAACTGCTTTTACTGGTATAACTGTGCCTGTATTAGGGACGTATGTCAGGGCAGCTATATCAGTCAGGGATCATATCCCTAACATAGTTATGCTGACAGAAGTCTGTAGTGAAGACATAGCTTTAGTGTATGTTTTAAGGTGACATTTTGTTTTTTGGAAGCTTGCAACAGAGTTTCAAGTTATCTTTGAATTATATGGCTGAAGCATATTTTTCATGTTTCAGTTTTTCTAGTGACTTTTTAAAATTATTTAAAAACACTTTTCTGGGAGCTGTTTAAGGCCTAGTCTACACTTAAAAGTTAGGTCAACATATCTACGGAGCTCAGGGATGTGAAAAATCCACACCCATGGATGCCGTAGCTATGCTAGCCTAACCCCTGGCGTAGATGTGACTATGTTGACAAAAGAATTCAACCACCATTTGGAGAGGTAGATTAACTATGGGAATGGAAAAACCCATTCCATCCCTGTAGGAAGCATCTACACAGCTGTTAGCACTGTAGCTGTAGCACCTGTAGTTAGACATGGCCCAAGGGTCTGAATGCTACAGAAACCCACTTTAACCCACTGATGTTTGCTGGAATCTTGCTGTTCCTAAGGACATAGCGCTACCCCAACTGGATGCTGTTTGATGACCCTCTCACACCTACATTGTTCTATCTTTAAACCCAACAGCACATTTACATCAATTATATATCTATGTAACAAACATTAGCTGACGTTGCCAGACAAGCACAATAAAAGCCCCAAATGTCTCATTTATATCATTCTTACCTGTAGTTATAAATTACCCTATTTTGAGTAAAGTTATACCTAATGAAGACCTTTCTTTCATAATGTTGGTCCAACAGTCACTTTCTCCCTACTGATTATTCCTACTCCGGAAACATTAGGCATTGTAAAATAAGATACAGCACTGATTTCCACTAATGGCACCTGTCCTTCTCTTGGCCCTACCCCAAACCACTTGCCCTTCTTTACTAACAGAACAAGACTTGCTCCTGTGTGAAGGTGGACTCTTCTGGTAAAAGGCAAGTGCAGAAAAGATCTCTTCCTCAAATGTAGTCCAAATATTAGAAAGATATTTCAGTAGAATTGCTTCCATATGATATCTACTGCATATTTGTTGCTCCAAAATGCCAATTTCCCCAGACATTATTTGTTCTTTGATCCTTGATCACGGTTCCCTTTTGTGTTAACGAGAGGGCATGGCTGATATAGAAGAGAGAGGCTAAAAGCTAAACGCAAAGCAACCAATGAAGTTTGAGAGGGAGATCCCCTGCTGAAGGAGCAAGCACTACTTCTTGTGGTGAGTGAGCTCATATGCCTGTTTGGTTCTTCTTTTGGCTTGCTTAAAGTTTATAATGTGGTCTGTTGGGGAATATGTTGGAGTGGGAGCCAGAGGTCTATCAGCAGCTAGCCGAGTGTCCACTAGCAAGGCTCTAGCCCAGGGGTCGGCAACCTGCGGCACGAGTGCCAAAGATGGCACGCAAGCCAATTTTTAAAGGCACGCTGCTGCCTGCCGGGGTCCCGGCCCCACTCAGCCGCCCCCGCCCACCGCTCTCTCCTGCAGGGGCAGGAGGCAGAAGCTTGGTCCTGCCGGCAGCCAAGCTCCCCCTCCTCCGCTTCTTCTCCCAGCGTGTTACTTTCCTGCCCCTCCTCTGTGCCAATCAGCTAATGGCCCTTGCGAGGGGGAGGGGGAGGGGGAGGGGGAGAAGCGGAGCCACAGCACACTCGCTGCTCCCGGGAGAAAGCAGAGAAGAGGCAGGGACGGGGCCTTGGGGAAAGGAGTGGAATCGGGGCATATCCCCTCCAGCCCCCTGCCGTGAGCCGCTCATGGCAGGGGGCTGGGAGCACCCCCATGAGCTGAGCACCCCAGCTGTCTGCCCTGACCCCCAACATATACCCATCCCTCTGCCCTGACCCCTGCATCCCCCCATATATACCCATCCCTCTGCCCTGACCCCTGCACCCCCCCACATATACCCATCCCTCTGCCCTGACCCCTGCACCTCCCCCACATACACCCAGCTCTCTGCCCTGACTCCTGCACCCCCCATGACCCCAGCCCTGACTTCTGCACCCCCCGCACATACCCACTCATCCCACACCCTGACTCCTGCACCCCCTCACACACCTCCAGCCCCCATCCTGACTCCTGCACCCCCCACACATACCCAGCCCCACCCTCACACCAAATGGGAGCTGCACCAGGTAAGCGCTCGACACCCAAACCTTCTGTCCCAACCCTGAGCCCCCTCCCTCATTCTAGCTCCTGGCCAGACCCTACACCCCAACCCCCAGCCTGCTCCTTCACCTCCAGCCCTGTGCTCAGTGCACTCCCACCCTCAGCTCAGTGCAGAGAGAGATGAAGAGAATGGGCTCGAACCAGGGAGAAGGTAGGTACCCACTCTATGTGGGTAGGGCTGAGACCCCAGAACGGCAGCGGGCTAAACGAGCCGCTCAGCCCCCTGCCGGTCTGGGGTCCCAGCTGCTGACCCCTTACCAGCCAGGGTCCCAGCCGCAGGCCCCGCTCAGCCCGCTGCCAAACTAGGTGAACGGAACCTCAGGCCAGCAATGGGCTGAGGGGGCCAGTGGTGTAAGATCAGCATTTTAATTTAATTTTAAATGAAGCTTCTTAAACATTTTGAAAACCTTGTTTACTTTACATACAATAGTTTAGTTATATAATATAGACTTATAGAGAGAGACCTTCTAAAAAAATGTTAAAATGTATTACTAGCACGCGAAACCTTAAATTAAAGTGAATAAGTGAAGACTCGGCACACCACTTCTGAAAGGTTCCAGCCCCCTGCTCTAGCCTCCTGTCCTTCCTCTGTGTGTTAGAGGGGGCAGGGCTGACCTAGGAGAGAAGAGTTTAAAAGCCAGACACTAAGCAACCAAGGGGAGTTAGTGAACAGAGCAGTTTGTAGGAAGGAGAAAGAATAAAAATCACCATGGTTCGAGAAGGCTGCAACACCAGTGCCAACACTGCTCCTGGTTCCTCCACCTGTGTCCAGACAGAATCCAACCATGGATTCTACCCAATGTCGGTGTGTCTTTGCAGAGACTGTGGCCTGCATTTCCGTGTCACAGAAAGCCAGGCTGGGAAGGCCATCAGTGTGAGAGGTGCTTACTGGTAGAATCTCTCAGAAAGCAAGTGAAGGTCTCAGGAGGAGGTAGCTAGGCTGAAGAGCATCCATTGAAAATACACATATGGAGAGCTCCAAGGTTGAAGCAGCAATCCAGCTGGAGAGGACCGCAGTAGCACCATCAGGGAAGGAGGAAATGGCTCTTTCACAGGAAAGAAGATGCCTGCTGACTACTTCTGGCAGCGCTCCACCCCTGTTCCCAACATACAGTCCACAAAGATTAAAAAATGGTACGCTGCCCTTGCATCAAGGGATGAGGAATCTCCCCCAAAGGTAAGGGAAGAGAAGCCGGGTACCTTCTAAGAGGAAAGAAAGGGTGGTGGTGGTGGTCAGTGACTCCCTAATGGGGGACAGAGGCATCCCTCTGCCAGCCTGACTTGGCATCCTGGGAGGTGTGTTGCCTGCTAGGGACCCATATACAAGACATTACGGAAGGACTGCCAAGGATCATTTGACCCTCTGACTACTACCCCACACTGGTCTTCCATGTGGGTACTAATGGTTCTGCGAGATGTGACTGAGTAGAACAGACGTGACTACAGAGTTCTGGAGTGAGTGTGAGGGAATTGGGACACAGGTGGTGTTTTCATCGGTCCTTCCAATCAGGGGGAGGGCCCAGGCAGAGAGAGACATCCATGGCTTCATGGATGGTGTTGCCAGGAAGGCTTCAGCTTCCTCTACCATAGGACGCTGTTCTGAAAAGATGGACTGCTGAGCAAAAATGGTAAAGAGTATCTTCAGATACAGACTGGCAAACCTACTGAGGCAGGCTTCAAATTAGGTTTGACAAGAGCAGGAGACAAAAGCCCACAGGTGAAGGGATGGAATCTGGGGCAGGAACATGGGCAATAATAACAGGGACAAAGAGTCAAGAAGAAATACAGAAGGGAAATCTAACGAACATCTTAGCTGTCTGTCTAATCTCCATTCTTTTTGCATTAGTAAACAAAAAGAACTAGAAATATTAGTGAATAATCAAAATTACAACATAAATGGCATCACAGATCACAGAATTATCCTTGGTGGGATAATTTGGATGACTGGAATATTGGGAGAGAAGGGTTTGCTTGTTCAGGAAGGACAGACTAGGAAAAAAGGGAGGAGCAGTTGCCTTCTACATGCATACACTTGCACTGAAGTCACAATAGAAGGGGAAGGCAGATCAGTTGAACATCTCCAGGTAAGGCTAAAAGGGATAAAAGAGAAGCATGATATTAGGGCGGGGTCTACTATTGACTACCTAAGAAGAGAGTGAATGAGGCTTTTTTTAAACAACTAACAATACCATCCAAAGCACAGGACTTGGGGGTAATGGGGGACTTCAACTATCCAGACATCTGTTGGGAAAATAAAACAGAACACAGATTAAACAAAAAAGTTCTTGAAATGCATTGGAGGCAACTTTTTATTACAGAAGGTGGAGACAGCAACTAGGGGAGAGGCTGTTCTAGATTTGATTCTCACAAACGGTAAGGAACGGATTGAAATTTTGAAAGTGGAAGGAAGTTTGGGTAACAGTGATCATGAAAGGATAGAGATCATTATTCATGAAGGAAGGAAAACAGCAGAATAAAGACAATGGACTTCAGGAACGCAGACTTTAGCAAATTCAGAGAACTGAATGCGAAGATCCCATGGGAAGCAAGTCTAAGGGAAACAGTTCAAGAGAAGTGGCAGTTTTTGAGAGAGAGAAATTATTAAGGGCACAAGAGCAAGCTATCCCAAAATGTAGGAAAGACAGGGCATATGGTAAGAGACCACACTGACTTAACCAGGAGATCTTCAGTGACCTGAAACAAAACAAAACAAAAAAATCATACAAAGAGGGGAAACTAGGGTAAATTATGAAGGATGAATATTTAAAAAAAAAATAACGAACAAGCATGTAGGGACAAAATTAGAAAGGCCAAGGCACAAAATGAGATTAAACTAACTAATAAATAAATGCAACAAGAAAACATTTTCCAAACACATTTAAAGCAAGAGGATGACCAGGGACAGAGTAGGCCCATTACCCAAGGAGGAGGGAAAGAAAACGAGAGAAAACGCACCAGTGGCTGAAGTGTTAAATGCCTTTTTTTTTTCCAGTTTTCACCAAAAAGCTTAGTAGTGATCAGACTATGATAACATAGTGAACATCAGTGTAAATGGGGCATGTTCTGAGGCTAAAATAAGGAAAGAACAAGGTAAGAGTTACTTAGACAAGTTAGATGTCTTCAAGTCGGTAGGGCCTGACAAAATACATCCTAGAATTTGGTCTACAATTTTTGAGAAGTCGTCTGCTTCAGAGATAAAATGTGCTATTTAGTATGTATTTTGATGTGCTGAATTCAAATATGACAATTAAAACAACTGATTAGCTACTGTTTCTAAGATATTTAAGTTTTTACATTGTATGTCTATGTATATTGTGTAGATGGTAGAGTTTTAATCATAAATTGTAAACCTAGGTCTTTTCATGTGTTTATGGTTGCTTTACATGATACTATTTCACCTGTCCTGTTTATGTAACACTTTACAAATCTGCAAAGGGGTTATATAACTAAAATTGATTATGAAACAAAAGGCAAAAAACTGTTATGTACATAGTTTAGTCCTATTCAGTGTCTACTCGGCGCTTCTTGGCTTGTCTCTTGTATTCATTAAATGGAGCATCTCTTGGTCACTGTCCAGCAATAGTCTGCAAGCATTGATGGGCTCCATTTGCCCTGATAGCATTTCTCCATTGTTGCAATGTGCTGGTGAAATCGCTCACCGTGCTCGTCGCTCACTGCTCCGCAGTGGAAAAAAAAATTCGGTGGAAAAATATCTAGATGAGAGTGCAAAAAATGTATCTTTAGTGACATGTTGCAACCAAGGCTTTTGTATGCCTTGAGGAGGTTTTCCACCAACAACTTGTAGTTGTCTGCCTTGTTGTTTCTGAGAAAATTTATTGCCACTAACTGGAAGGCTTTCCATGCCTTTTTTTCCTTGCCACGCAGTGCATGGTCAAATGCATCATCTCGAAGAATCTCAGGACCAACAAAGACACCTTCCTTTATCTTAGCTTCACTTAACCTTGGAAATTTTCCACGGAGGTACTTGAAAGCTGCTTGTGTTTTGTCAATGGCCTTGACAAAGTTCTTCATCAGACCCAGCTTGATGTGTAAGGGTGGTAACAAAATCTTCCTTGAGTCAACAAGTGGATGCTGAACACTTCCTCCCAGGCTCCAATGACTGTCGGAGTGGCCAATCTTTCTTGATGTAGTGGGAATCTCTTGCACGACTATCCCATTCACAGAGAAAACAGCAGTACTTTGTGAATCCAGTCTGCAGACCAAGCAAGAGAGCAACAACCTTCAAATCACCACAAAGCTGCCACTGATGTTGGTCATAGTTTATGCACCTCAAAAGTTGTTTCATGTTGTCATAGGTTTCCTTCATATGGACTGCATGACCAAGTGGAATTGATGGCAAAACATTGCCATTCTGCAGTAAAACAGCTTTAAGACTCGTCTTCGATGAATCAATGAACAGTCTCCACTCATCTGGATCGTGAACGATGTTGAGGGCTGCCATCACACCATCGATGTTGTTGCAGGCTACAAGATCACCTTCCATGAAGACGAATGGGACAAGATCCTTTTGACGGTCACGGAACATGGAAACCCTAACATCACCTGCCAGGAGATTCCACTGCTGTAGTCTGGAGCCCAAAAGCTCTGCCTTACTCTTGGGTAGTTCCAAATCCCTGACAATGTCATTCAGTTCACCTTGTGTTATGAGGTGTGGTTCAGAGGAGGAGGATGGGAGAAAATGTGGGTCCTGTGACATTGATGGTTCAGGACCAGAAGTTTCATCCTCTTCCTCTTCCTCGTCTGACTCAAGTGAGAATGATTCTGGTGCCTCAGGAACCGGCAGTCCTTCTCCGTGGGGTACTGGGCGTATAGCTGATGGAATGTTTGGATAATGCACAGTCCACTTTTTCTTCTTTGACACACCTTTCCCAACTGGAGGCACCATGCAGAAGTAACAATTGCTGGTATGATCTGTTGGCTCTCTCCAAATCATTGGCACTGCAAAAGGCATAGATTTCCTTTTCCTGTTCAACCACTGGCGAAGATTTGTTGCACAAGTGTTGCAGTATATGTGTGGGGCCCACCTCTTGTCCCGATCTCCAATTTTGTAGCCAAAATAAAGCTGATAGGCTTTCTTAACCATAGTGGTTACACTGCGCTTTTGTGATGCAAAAGTCACTTCACCACAAACATAGCAGAAGTTATCTGCACTGTTCACACAAGTACGAGGCATCTCTGCTCACTTTGGCTAAACAGAAATGTGTCCCTTTGCAAAATCAAACACTGCCAAATAAGAGAGCACGACACTGTATGATTTCTAGAGCTGATATAGGGCAATTTGTTCAGCAGAGTGAGGTAAGCTTCGTTATGATTGCATCATCCATGACTTCTAGGAATAACATGATGCAATTCATATCATGTATGACGCAATACCAGCTTCAGATTGCATCATTCATTGTTTTGCCTAAAAAGCAAGTACTGTCCAAACCCAGTCATAGATTTATTCACAGATCCAGTCAAAGATGTATTTTAGTCATTTCTGGTTTAAATTGAGATCCCTTCCCTTTATAACTCACTTATCCTCCGCCATTCCCAAGTCAAGGGTCGTATATACTGACCCAAGAGCATGTCTTGAAAACTAGAGCCAATCAACAATTTTAAGCATGATTTTCGTTCTCAGTGACCCAGAATTAGTAAAGTTTGACTACATTTATTTCAGAAGCATTTTGGCTGTAGAGCAGTGTTATTAAGGAACTGGCTGAAGAGATTTCTGAGTCATTAGCAATTATCTTTGAGAATTCTTGGAGGATGGGAGAGATCCCAGAGGACTGGAAAGGGAAAATATAGTACCTATCTATAAAAGGGGGAATTAGACCAGTCAGCTTAACTTCAGTATCCAGAAAGATAATGAAACAAATAATCAACCAACCAATTTGTAAGCACCTAGAAGAAAAGATGATAAGTCAACATAGATTTTCCAAGAACAAATCATGTCAACACAACCTAAAATCTTTCTGTGACAGGGTAATAAACCTGGGGGAAGGGGGAAGCACTAGATGTGATATCTCTCTGCTTTAGAAAGGTTTTGGATGATGTCTCACATGACCTTCTCATAAGCAAACTAAGGAAATATAGCCTAGACGACCTACTACATGGTGGGTGCACAACTGGTGGGAAAAATCATACTCCGAGAGTAGTTATCAATGGTTCACAGTCAAGCTGGAAGTGTATATTGATGTAATAGTGTTGCAAAACAAACAAACAACATTCTGGGATGTATTAGCTAAAGTGTTGTAAACAAAACACAAAAAGTAATTCTTCCATTCTACTCAGCACTTACAAGGCCTGATTTAGAGTACTATGTCCAGTTCTGGGCCCCACACTTCAGCAAAGATATGGACAAATTGGAGAAAGTTCAGAGGAAAGAAACAAAAATGATTAAAGGTCTATAAAACATGACCTATGAGAAAAGATTGAAAAAACTGGGTTTGTTTAGTCTAGAGAAGAGAAGACTGAGGGAGGATGTGATAAGTTTTCAAATATATAAAACGTTGTTATAAAGAGGAAGGCAATAAATTGTTCTCTTTAACCACTGAGGACAGACAAGAAGTAATAGGTTTAAATTGCAGCCAGGGAGATTTAGGTTAGACATTAGAAAGAGCTTCCTAAGTATAAGAGTAGTTAAGCATTGGAGCAAATTACCAAGGGAGGTTGTGGAATCTTCATCATTGTCTAACCTGTTCTTAAAAACCTTCAAACACCTGTCAGGGATGGTCTAGATAATATTTAGTCCTGCCTCAGTGCAAGGGACTAGACTAGAAGACATATTGAGGTCCTTTCAGATCCTACATTTCTATGATTCTATTTTGTTTTGACTAACAGGGATGGGTATATGCTGGGAAGGAGAAAACTATTTAAAAAAAACAAAAAAACCACTCGTCAGCAGGAAATAACCACCCTCCCCACTGCAGGGCTTCCCCTAGATCTCTGATTGGTGGTAACCTTACCATGTTTTATTTTTCTACCCCCACATTTCCTTCCCCAAAAGTCTCCAACAATCCAATGTATAATGCAATCTACAGTACACCATATCACATGCACTCAAGAATAAATAGAAGGTAAATGCAGTATGTCATGTACCTTTGATCACCTGACTCACACTAACCAGTAATCCATCTTTGCTGAAAGTACAGGACTCTTAACATTGTCAGCCCCTGAGCAGCTTCATATAGTCACTATTTCAAGCACTATTCAATCACGTGCCAGTGAACAATTTAAGATCAAATATTTCACAAACCCACAAGACTAAAAATGGGTGGTTTATAACATGTAAAAGAGGAGATTCTCTGTTTCCCAACAGGGCACAGGATGTATTTCTAGCAATGCACTATCACAATATACTATATATTAAAATCATAACCTTTTGTAAGCATAATTATAAAATGTTTACAGCTAGTTAGACAGGAAATATTTCACCAACACTTTGCCAAGATCTTTACCCCTTTCTTCCCCATAATTCAAAATGTCACTGAAATTTTTAAATTTGAAAAATTTAAACCCTTTTATAGCTGGTTGCAAAAAGTGGACTGTAGCAGCAGGATCATCATGGTATTGGAAGAAAATGAGAGCAGGCGTATCAGTGGTGCAGGGGCAAATTCCAAGGACAGATTAAGCCATTGGCACAATATGCCCATACCCAGGGCCCCAATGTCTGAAGTCTGGTGATGAGGTCAGAATCTTAGCTTTCATTTAAGGAAAAAATGTTTCTAATGCTCGTGGTTAAGAAAAGCATGAAAAAACAACCCATGCATAACTAATGCAGTGATGTTTGCCTGTGCCTGCAGAAAGCTTGAAACAACTGGTGAGAGGTGAAAATTGCAGCACAAATCTCAATATAACTAACTCCAGGACCTGCTGCTCTAGCAATCTTTGCCAATCCTATCCCAGCAAAGGGCTTCATCTCTGGCAGAAAAAGAGGACAGCAGGCTAGGATCACCACTCAATGTAGACACACCCCTGCTACGGAAGGCTGTAGCAGGGCCCCCTACTTCCATGCCTACTGCCCCCAGGGTGTGAGAGCCTTCTCAGGCGCTGCAGGAAGAGGGTGGGAATGTTAAAGTGCCCCACCACCACCACCACTGTAGGTGTGGGGGCAGGAGGCACTATGTTATGGCATATAGGGGACCCCAGATTCATGCCCTCGGAGTAGCAGGGGCTGGGAGCGCAGACGGGCTAATTCGGAGGGGCGAGCAGCCTAAGAGGTTGCAGCAGCACCGCGGCCTGAGGGCAAAGATCTGCTCCTGCTCCTACTCCATCCCCCCCCCGCGGGACGCACTGCGCATGGGCAGACTGTGGAGGCGGAGCAGCCACTCTTCTCCCCCCTCACCTCCATGCATTTAAAGGGCCAGCCCCATCCATCAGCTGCCCCGGGATCACAGCGCTGCCCCAGGAGGGTGGCACCGATGCACCAAGCGATTGGGGGCGGGGGTGACACCAGACCCGGGGCTCTCTCTGCAGAGTCTAGCGAGCAGTGACGGGCAGCTGCACCCCCGGCCCGCAGCTCTCGGCGGAGTAGCCTCCCCCCGGCCCGGGCTGCCGTTACCTTGGTTCTCCTCATCCAGGTACCGGACCCGCAGCTCCTCCTCCCCCTTGGCCTCGGAGCTGTAGCCCCTCCCGGTCGGAGAACAAGCGGCCCCTCCCCGCACCAGCCCCCGCGGACCCGGCCGGTTGAGAGGCGAGGCCGCAGCGGCTGCCGCAGCCAACCTGACTCTGCCCTGCAGGAGGCCCAGGCCTCCCAGCGACGCCGCCATGCTGCTGCCTCTTCCCACCGCGCCACCCCCGGCTCCGTGCCGCGGAGCCACCCCTCCCCCCACGTTCACACACACCACGTGACCCTACGGCACGCACCGCTCCCTCCCAGGCAGCGGAAGGCACGGTAACGGTCACCCTGGGAGCGCGAGGTCCCCCCGAGTCGCCACGCGCATAGTCAGCCCCGCGTCGCGATCTGGGCGTCAGGCCCCCCTCCCCCCGTTCATGCCAAGAGCCTTCCAGCCGTACCCCCTGTGGCTGAGCCTGGGGGACCAGGCTGCCCACGGCCAGTGAGCGGGGACCATTCGCCGGTGA
This sequence comes from Macrochelys suwanniensis, assembly GCA_033296515.1. NCBI lineage: Eukaryota > Metazoa > Chordata > Testudines > Chelydridae > Macrochelys > Macrochelys suwanniensis. The sequence goes on from CM065780.1 coordinate 50,702,215, forward strand.
CCCACTTGCATGCTTTGAGGAACCCTGCCCCCACCATTGCCCCTCCCGACCTGCATACAGAGCAAGACCCAGCCCCCCTGCAGTCCCTCCTTTCATAGCCACTCATGCTCTGAAGCACCGTGGGTTTGGTTTCTGGTCCCAGAGGCACAATGCTGGGGCCGTGGCTTGGCGCAAATAATAATTGGACCTAGATTTTGTAGAGCACTTTTCATCCGTAACACTCAATGCAGGTCACAATCCTTAATGGAGTTAGCCTCGCCGCACCGCTACCCCTGCCAGGTAGGGAAGTATTCTATTGCCGTTTTTTAGACCACTAAATGACTTGTCCAAGGTCATTAAGAGAGACCAGGTGGTGCAGTAAAACTGTTGGTGAGAGAGACAAGTTTTTGAACTACACAGAGCTCTTCTTCAGGTCTGGGAAACTAACTCAGGCCTAGTTTACGCTACAGAGTTAGGTGGATGTAAGACAGCTTATGTCAACCTAACTGTAAGTATCTACACTACAGTGGTGCTCATGCTGATGTAAGTCACCCACTACACCAACTTAATAACACCACCTGCACAAGAGGCATAGTGCTTAGGTCAATGCAGTGTCTGTGTTGACACGGAGTTATTAACATCACCTGTTGGCTGTCTGCTCTGCCCAGAGCTCACAGCTGTAGTCCCCTCCCAGCCCCAGAGAGGAAATTAGAAATAATAGCAGCCATGAAACTGACAAGAATGTCAATTTCTCTGTGGTGAAATTGAGCCCTATGCTGGGCTCAGACTGTCAGCCCCCAGGATGGGGAGGCTGCAGCAGTCATCCCTGTACAGCTGTCAGTGCCCTACAATGCCCCACTTCAATCAGTGCAAGCGCTCCTGGTGAGGATGCGCAATACCAGCAGAAAGAGGGTAGTGTGGACGCCAACAGCTGGTTCAATGACCGTGGTAGCCTAACTTACATTGACCTAATTTTGTAGTGTAGACAAGCACTCTGAGTGTCATTGCTAAATACCAAGTGAAACAGATTTTTTAGCACGTGTAGTTAACACATTTCAAGATACCATTCAAGGTGAATTGTCCAAGGTCCCACGGGGACTTATGGCGGAACTGGGAATTCTACTTGGGTTTCCCAGGTTCTAAGGGTAGGGTCCCGACTGCTGAACCATCCTTCCCCTCCAGCAATGCCATGTTAAAATGCTTTTGAACCAGTTTTTAGTGTGTTATTCCACTAGTACAGACAGAGCCTTTGACAGTACACCTAATTTCTATGTCTGATGTCCTCTTGTCTCCTAAACTTTGTTTGAGTGACTTAGAAATATGTCTGTTTTTTCATGTGAATGATTACAGGATAAATTTTAATTCTGGAGAACAGTTTTGTAACCAAGTTGTAGTCAAACCTCTGGCTTGCCTAATGCATTATGTCTCTTTTGTCTTGTCTTATAGGTCCTGATCTTGTAACTTATTCCATGCAGGTGCAGAGTTCCAGCCACATGGAACAAGTTGAAGGGTATGAGCCTGAGAATGTGAGCTCTGCAGGCACAAACCATCTTGTACAGTGCCAAGCACTTTGCTGACACTTTATAAATCAATAATTACAATCAAATCACTGTAGATGGGAGCTGTTTTTGAAGTGGTTTCTAACCACATCTCTCTAGGTAGATAGAGAAAAGGGCTTAGCTACCTTCCTTGATTCTAATGCAAATTCATAATTGTATAGGTTTTAAGGCCAGAAAGGACCATTATGATCATTTAGTCTGACCTCCTATATAACACTGGCCAGAGAATTTCATCAAGTGATTCCTTCATCAAGCCCATAACTTCTCTAGAGCGTATCTTTTTAGATCTGAAAAAAAATAAATTAAATTCAGAATTGCTTCATACTCATAGGAGCTAAGGAAAGTTGTTAGAACTGTAATTAGTGTACAGTGGTGTGGCCCTCTAGGGGAGCTTAAGAAGAAAATTAGTATTTGATTATAGATTGAAAATGTATCCCCGAAGCCACACCGTGTGATTTTTAAACTGAAGTGTTTTAATCAGATCCCTCCCTATATGGAGGAAGTAAGTAGTACCACCACCCACTGCGGTCCTGATAGGAGAAGTAGTCTTGGTATGAACGAGATGCTCATGGAGCAGCTGCAGTCCTTTCCCTGATGCAGATGCTCAGTAGTGCCCCCGCTGGCCGCTTTCTGATGAAAGCAAACCTCTGTAAAATAGTGCAGTGGTTTTCAATCTTTTTTCATTTGTGTACCCTTAAAAAGTTTCAAATGAAGGTGCAGACCCCTTTGGGAATCTTAGACTTGTATCTTTCTGACATAACAAAATCTTTAAGATTTATTTTACAATACTTTGTGTAAAGTTAAAAAAGAACAAAAATTTAATTAACAAGAGAAACTAAGCATGCATGCATCTTAAAGTAGGTCATTCCCCTCTTTGTATTATATCCCCTTTTACCACCCGTGTGACATTCATATAACTGTTTTGTGCCACAATGTTTGCAGTATATCCAGTTCCTCCCTTTAGACTGGCATTTTAAGCATGAGTCAGAAGATTTGGATGAAACACACTTTTCCATGTATTCTAGTTCCCTGATAGTTCTGATAAAACACTGTGTGGTTTAGTTCTTCCCACACAGTGTTAAAGTAAGAGTAGCAAATGGAAGACAAGTTTAGTTCCAGAAGGATTAAAAAACCATACCTTTATTTGTAAAGATTTTCTGAAAATATAGACACTGATTCTCCTCATTAGTGAAATAATTTCTTTATATAAACTCCAATTGTGGAGGAAGAAGTTATAGCACATGAAAAATCTCTCCAAGAGCTTCACTAATGAGTTAACACTACATAAAGCTCAAGTGTTCCTGTTAACTGGACTCCATCCACACTCCAAAACCCAAACATTTCTGTGTGTTGGTGGTAGTAACAGATGTTGACTGACACAAGTCACTGAGCCCTCTCATTAGCTATTAAAATGACCAACCTGTAAGCATGGACATAGGTTTGCACTGCTACACAACAATCAAGAGAAACTTGCCCACCAGTGACTTCTCACAATCCCCCAGGGTGTCCCACCTCCTATTCTTTTATTGCCATGATCTGTTTCCTGTCTAGAAGTCACTTACCTCTGCATATAGTTCTGCTCAGCCTTAGTTCCACATAGTCATATCTGGTTTCCACTACCAGCAACTTCACTCATACGTCTGTGATACAGAGATGCTTTTTTTGAGGCCAGCCCCCAAGAACACATCATCTCAGCAGGCTGCCACCTAGCCAGAGGCCTCTACCAAAGTACTGGTGGATTTCTGGTGTGTTTCTGGCATGGCCTACAATTTCAGGAGCTGAAACGTGGATCTGAGCATGGAATTCAGCAAACAGGACCTCAGTGCTGGGAGAAAAAGCAAACTGATTAAAATGTTCTACTGGAAGATCAAGAACCATATTTTCCAGTCTGGTAATTCTCTGATAACATGCTCATATGACAATGAGAGGGATCACATTATTAGCAGCACTCCAGTCATGGACCCTGCTTTCACAATGGACAGTTTAAGGGCTCCAGGCATGGTCAGTGGGAAAGAAGGAAATATACAGACCCAGAAGACAGTGGGTTGGACCAAGAGGAGCTGGCATCTGGTCTTTCTATGCCTAGCCAGAGTGTGGTTGGAGTCTCAGGACCTATTTGGGGATGAGACCAAGGTAACAGAATAGCCCAAGACAGACATATCAGAAAACTGGCATTGCAGCCTGGTTAAAAAACACACCACCACTCTCATTGTTATTGAGAATATTATGCCATGTTTAGGGGGAGGGGGAGGTTTACCTGTTAATGGCCACTCACTCTTATAGTTATTTTTGCAGTAGTGGCGGTTTCTTCCTCTTTTCCCTGCCACCCCTTTTACTCCCTGCACCCTATGACCTCCACCCTTCCTAGATACATTGATCAAACTCAGGGGGGTGAAGGCATCCTCCGTTTCTGAAATCAGAAAACAATAACAAAATCCTTAACATGGTTTCATGTGTATTTCTATTAATATTAGAGTTTTCAGGTAACCAGCTGCAAAATTATGAATTACTGTACAACAGGCTGGAAAGTGGGAAGGAGGACCTAGTATAGCCCTTGAGTCTCACAGATTTTTCTACATCACTCAGCAACTCATGTTGTAGTTGTCACAACCCTGATCAAGCTTGCCCTTGTTGGACCCTCACCAGGCTGCTGTGTTTGGAGCCGAACACTGGATGTGTGTGCTTTTAAGCTCCCCTTTGGTCTTGGTAGACTCAAAGCTCCTTGGTCTCTAGGCTTGCTCTGTGGGCATAGATTCTGTCTGGTAGCCTTGCTCAGAAGTGGGACTCCATGACCTAACCACCTTTGCCTCCAACCCTGTTGCTTAAGCACACCCTTTCACCAAGCTCCACCCTTGCACTGTAGTTCAGGGAATCATGATAGTTGAAGCAAAAAGATACAGACTTTGCAGAAGGATTTCTAAAATAATTACTCTATTTTAGACGAGATATTTTGCATGGTTCTGTATAAGGTAGACCTGTAAACTGCCTCAGTTTCCTCACCACCATTCTTGAGCATTCTTAGGGATTTGGGTCAGTATCCTTTTAGGATTCCAAGTCATCTTTCCTGGACCATATTCCTCCAACTCATTTCTCCTAGTCTGCCCCTGATCCCTGCAGCCCACTTCTTTCAGCTTTGGCTGATCTAATAATCAAAGTACCCTCTGCCTTCAAAAGTATGCCCCTTTGTGTTCCTCTCTCTCCAATTTATCAGCCTCTGTGATATGCCAACACCTCTGTCTCTTCCCCTTTGGGGAATTTTCCACTCCTCTAGAGATCTGGAGAGAGCTAGTTTCACCTCGGTTGCAGCTGCTCCCGATTGCAGAGGTAGATGGGGCTGCTCCAGTGCCTTTCCCTGAGTCCTAAACAAACTGGTCCTGTCCATGCTCTGGCAGCAGCTTAACATCCTGAGCTCACCCCCAGGCACCCTGGCCTGCCTCCAGAGGAAAATCTTGGAGATCTTCTGTCCAGGGCTGCACTGGGTGTCTGAGGGTGTCCTGAGCCTCCTACTGGAGGAGGGTGGACAGGGTCTGCTCTGCCTTTGCAGTCAGGTCCCTGTCTTCTGCCTGTAGGCCCTGCAGAGACTCCTTTATGGCACACGCCTTCCTCCACTGCCTCAGAGGGCTCCAATATGACCAGCAGCTCTTCTTTCTCCACCCAAGGGGTCTCTCACAAGACCGCTCTGAACTGCCTGTCATTTACCAGGACCACCTCCAGACCTGGAAGCTAATCTTGGCAACCTTGTTAGGGACACAAGCTTGTCCAAGAAACTGCTGCACTGGGCAAAGGCAATAGATTTATCTTGAGATTCGGGTTCAGACTAGGAGTTAGGAGAAGCATGGTCTTTTATGGTTAGGTTATAAAATGTTATACAAAATCAGCTGCGCTTTATAGACTGTTCGTTGGACATAATTCTTTATTACTGCTCACGAGCAAGCCAGGAGTTATGCTGTATGTTAAAAGGGTTGAATGGCATAATTATATTTCCCTTCTGTTCAGCTAATTTTTGTCTTGATTTTAAGGTGGCTTATGCCTAAAGACATTTACTAAGCTCACAGTGGATGGGCTGTAGATGATATGTGATGTTTAAGACATTATTTACCCTTTTGCTAAAGCTGTTGCATTTTTAAAGGAAATCAGTTGCACAGTTACTGTGTAATGAATGTTATGTTATTATGCACAAATCACTCAGAAGATAAATTTTAAGTTGTTATAATGTAAAAAGTATTTATGCTCATCTCTTTTCCTTTTAGGTTTATTGTGATACACAGTTTGTAATGCAAAGATCTTCTGAACATATTCTGTCCTTTGTGGAAACTGTCCCCCCAATCTTTCATGTGCAGAATATACTTACGGTTTAAGTTTTTGTGCATAATAGGAGTATCCTTGTCTTTTACCTGCCAAGCTGAACTGTTTGCCAGCATCCCCTCCCCTCTAAGCACTTATGCAATGAAGACAGAGTCTGAGTATATATCCACACTACAAGCACTACAGCAGCTGCTATGACACTGTAGTGTAGGCACTGCAATAACAGAAGGGGTTTTTTCCATCATCACTCTAGTAAATCCACACACACCCCGAACAGATCTACACTGGGACTGACCAGGAAATTTTCACAGACCTGAGTTATGTAGCTAGGTTGACCTAAGCTTTAGGTGTAGACTACAGGTGAGAAACTGCAACTGAGCAAAAACTCTTGGCTAAATTCTGTTCTCATACCTGTAAATACTCCTTTTATATCAAAGAATTAGAATAACTATCTTCATTTCCAGAAGGAAAGCAAAAGCTGAAACTAGTGCAGTCTCTATATCGGGTGGCCAAACTGCTGCTCACAAGCTACATGTGGCTCTTTTACAGTTAAAGTGCAGTTCCCAGACCCCACCCTCCTTCTCCGCCTGACAGACTGGCAGGGCAGGGAGCTCAGGGCTTCAGGTCCACGGAGTGCACCTGCTGAGGCCCTGAGCCTTGGCAAGTGCCTCCCATGGGGCAGAAGCCCCAAGCCCCAGCAGGTGAGCCCCACAGGACTGAAGCCCCGAGCCCCTGCAGGCACACCCGGCTCTTGAAGTTATGAAGATTATTGTATGTGGCTCAGAGGGTCAGTAAATTTGGCCACCCCTGTGCTATGTCATATCCAGATGTAAAACTAGATTGACTTGATCTAGGAAAACTAAGGACTCCATGTATTGCTAGTTATATGACCACAACCTTTTATCTAATCATCCCCCCACACACACACCCCAAAGGGGGAGACTGTCCATGTGGAAGGAAAAAAACAGTTTCTTGAGCGGTGTGGCGGGCTTTGCACTTCGTCACCCCTTTGTTTCCAGGGGGGGATGAGGTTAACCCCGCCTCCCTGCGCTTATGGCAGTTCGACTACCTCCCCGGTAGTCAGGGCCGTCTGGCCCAATGGTCAAAGTCCTTCTAAATCCCCTCCCCGGGGGATCACGGGGCGTAGCGGCCAGAGTCCATCTATCTCCTTCGAGTTACGAGGGGGGTGGGTGAAGTACGTCTCCACACTGATGGAGACTGGGGTTCAGAGACCCCCCGGTAGGGGAGCCCGGGGCCCACCCGCCTCCACTGGGCTCCGACCCAGGGCCCTGTCTTTAACAGCGTGGTCCTCCCCGGGTCAGCGGGGAATCCTACCGCAACACACTGCCCTTAGAGTGGTGGGAGATACCACTCCCTTCCCTTCCCTGGGTCACTTCCTACCCCTTCTCCGGATGTAGCAGTCCCTGGGTCCTCAGGGTCTTCAGATTCTTCAGCCCCCAATGCTCCCTGGGGTTCTGACAGCTGCCAGTCTCTGGTCCTACTTCCTGGTCTCTCAGTTCCCTCCTGAACGAGGTACTGCTGCTCCTGGGCTGGCGCTTCCGCTGGGCTTCCTCCTCCCTCAGCCGCCAGCCCTGACTGAGCAGCTCTGCAGGCTTTTATACTTGGCTCCCGGTTGGAGCATGCCCAGCAGAGCCTCAGGGGCGGGACTTCCTCTACCAGCAGGGAAGGGTTAACCCTCTCAATACCAGTGCGGGGCCAGCCTGCCCCGTCACAAGCGGTCATCAAACAGCCAATTCTTTAAGAAATGTGGGCACTGCTTCCCTGAGGGTAATATTGGCAGTCTCTTCAGTGATTAACCCAGTGCCTCACCGTCCCAGAGGCTCATAGCTTTGGGGACTCTCACCTTGTTGTGGTGAAGGGGCTTGCACATTCCAATGATCCTCAGAGATAAGTTATCAGGAGCTTCGTGTTCCTAGTAGGTGAACAGGTCTGAGGGGAGGTCCCAGACAAAACACGGTCCAATCCACCAAGTCCTCAACAGTGGATCAGGCGGAAGGGGGTCCTCAGATCTCAACGACTTCATCTCAATGGATGAAGGCTGCAGCAAGTGGAGATCTCCAGTCGTCTCGGACTTTCCCTGCCACTGGGCCCCAGACCTCCAACTTGTCATGATCATGTGGTCGCTGTAGGCGCACCAGCTTCCCCACATTAAAAGAAATCATGTGCAGGCTTCTACCACAGAAATAACATCTTTCCAATCTTACAAGCCCTGCGGCAATGGACTAGTGGTGATGGGGACAGGATTAGTGAATCTGGCAGTCCCTAGCCACGAATCTGCACGTAGACAGCGGTAGTTAGATGGTCATCTGGCACCTGGACTGAGACAGGGGTGCAATTCGGCAGTTACGATCGCGACTGAGCAGTCTTCTAGGATCCTCTCTGCTCACCCCGCATGGGGAGAAGGCTAGAAAAGGTGCCCTAAACCTAGGCTGTCTCATGCACTCCTGGCTGGATTACCGCATCCAGTGGGATCACTCTGCCTGCAGTCGAAGCTATAAAAAGACAGTGATTTTTGCTACATGGAATGTTTGCACCCTGATGGATAACAAAGATAATGTACCACTGAAAAGAAGAACTCCTATTGTTGCTATGGAACTTGCGAGATATAACATCAATGTCGCTGCCCTGAGTGAGACAAGGTGCCCAGATGATGGTCAACTGAGAGAAAAAGGTGAAGGCTACACCTTTTTCTGGAAAGGAAAATCTGCAGAGGACAGGCACATTCATGGTGTCGGTTTTGCAATTAGGAATAAGTTTGTCAGCTCACAGAATTTCCTGTAGGAATCAATGAACGTCTTATGACTCTTCATCTTGAGCTCAGCAACAAGCAGTCTGCTGCGGTCATCAGTGCATATGCCCCAATGCTTGATTCTATCAAGGATATCAATGAACAATTCTGTACAGATCTTGACAGAGTCTTGACCAAAATTCCCAAGGAGGACAAGATCATTCTCCTCTGAGATTTTAACAGTAGAGTCGGGCAGGAGTCAGATCTCTGGAATGGCACTATGGAAAAGAAGAAGTAACGTCTAATTCAAACAGCATCCTCCTCCTGAGCAAATGCATAGAACATGGTGTGATCATCACGAACACCCTCTTTAGACAAACTGAGAAGTATAAGACCACCTGGAGAACCTTCGCTCCAGGCATTGACACCTTCTTGACTATGTCATTGTTAGAGCTCGAGATCGGAAGGATGTCCGCATCATGAGGGCCATGCATGGAACCGATGACTGTGGACAGATCATCGCCTTGTTAGATCAATCATGAATTTCCAGATCGTCTCAAGGCATCGCAAGCAGGCAAAATCAGTACAAAAGAAATTCAACGTCAAGTCCCTTGAAGATATAGTGACTTGGGAGAAACTTCAGCAGTGTCTCCAAGAGAAGTTTGCCGCTATGTCTACAGCTGATGATGATAATGAAAATCTCTGGAAGGTATTAAAAACTGCTATTCTCTCGGCATGTGCTGAGTCCATTGGCTATGTCACCTGCCATCACCAAGATTGGTTTGATGAGAACGATGCTGAGATTCAGGGCCTGCTTGACCAGAAAAGAAAAGCTTATCACATGTGGCAAAACAACATATCACACCAGCAGAAGAAAGAGTCATATAAGCAAGTCAAGGCTGAAGCCCAAAGGAAAATCCGTGACATCAAAAATAAGTGGTGGCGAGAAAAGACCAAGGAGATTGAGGTTTATGCTGATAAATGTGACATGAGTTTCTTTCAGGCAATAAGGGCCATTTACAGCCCACGCTCCCATGGACCCACACCACTCCGAGCCCAAGATGGGTCAACATATTTTAAGGACAACAAAGCCATCAACACCAGATGGAAGGAGCATTTTGAGTTACTCCTGAACTGTGAGTCAACCGTCTCTGATGCCCCTATCAAATCTGTACCTCAATGACATGAAAGAGAATCTCTTGTTGACTCTCTCACCCTCGAAGAAGTAACACGAGCCATTATGCGAACTAAGAACAACAAGTCAGCAGGGCCACATGAATACCAGCTGATGTCTGTAAGTTTGGAGGTGAAGAACTGGTAGGGAAGCTCCACAAACATTTTCTTTATATCTGGTATAATGAGAAGTTTCCAGAAGACTTGAGAAACATTAACATTGTTACAATCTTTTAGAAAGGAGATAAGTCGGAATGTGGAAACTATCGAGGCATTGCCTTGCTATCTACAGCAGGGAAAATTCAATAGCACCTCAAGAGTTTAGAAAGGTATCACCAATGATGCCTCTGAAAGATCCTTCGCGTCAAGTGGCAAGATTGCCACACTAACGCCAGCATCCTCGCTGAAGCCAACGTCACCAGCATTAAAGCAATGAACCTCATGCTCCAACTCTGCTGGGCTGGACATTGTGTGCGAATACCAGACTGTCACCTCACAAAACAAGTCCTCTACTCTCAGCTCACCCATGGTCAGAGATCCCGTAGTGGTTAGAGGAAATCCTACAAAGACACATTGAAAGCGTATCTTAAGAAAACTGGTGTGTACATCGTAAGCTGGGAAGAGCAAGCCACCAACCGACCCCAATGGCGCCACATCATCCATCAGGCAATGGCCTGATTTGAGGAGAAGCACTTTGCCCTCGAAGCTGAAAAGAGAGAGAGGAGGAAGGAAAAAGAAATAACTTTCTCCCAGCAGGCCGCTGGCCTGCCACAAAATGTCTGTATCTACTGCAGGCAGATTTGCGGTTCCAGGATCAGACTCCTGAGTCATCTCAGGACCCATATGTAAATTCATGGTAGGGATCATCCTCGAATCGAGGGATAGCCAATCAATCAATCAGCTTGTAACTCCCACAGCATCTCAGTGAAAAACATTGTCTGGAACTCATGCACTACATATGATTTGCTACTGTGGCAGTAATAGTTCCGTCCAAATCCACATGATTTTTATCTGTGAAGTAGCTTGAAAACTGCATAGCTGAACTCTTTTACCAAATGGAGACAGTAAGGATTAACCAGACTGTGTATCCCTAGAAATACTTCAATTGACTGGAACTTCACAGAGGTTATAATGGGGGCGGGGGGGGGGGTAAAAACAAACAAAAAAACCCACCTCCCTCATAACTCCATTTACTTAGTCTCCTGCACAGCCACAGTATAAATTTTCAAGGAATTTTCATGCAGCAGTTGGTTGGACACCGAATGAGACCACCACTAGCAGCTCTACAAGTTTTTCATCCTGCTTCAGCTATTGCAGGTAATTGTATACCATGATAACTTGGATGACAAAGCCAAGGAATAGAGTCTAAACAGAGTGATCTCTTGGCTGAATAGTATTGTTTCCTTAGAGTCATCTCAAATCTAACTGGTTCCAAGAACAGACCAATTATATAGGTAATTTTCCCAGATGAAGAAAGGGCTCACCCTGGGATAAAAAACAAAAGAGCTAATAGTTGTATAATTTGTGTATGAAAAAAATCAGGAAAAAAATACAAAATGGCCAGCCGTCTATGTGCCTAATTTCCCAATTTGCATGAACAGTCATGCTAATTGTATGTATTGGTGCACATTTTCTCCAGGGCCTTCAACTTTTGGGTGCTCAGCGCTCTTAAAATCAGGCCACTTATTTAGATCCCCAAAGTTAGGCTCCTGTATCCTTATTTAGGCACCAATTTTTAAAAATCTTGGCCAGTATTATGTATCAACTAGGGAAAAATTGTTTGCAAAAATGAACACTGATTTTTAATGTCAAAGTCATGGACAAGTTAATGGTAAATGAAATATTTACCTCCCAAATAGCATCTGTTTATATGTGTCTCTGTTGTACAGTGTGGAGTCAGTCTTTTGTGTGGAAGTTGCCCCAACTGGAAGGAGGAAACTCTATCTGCCTAGCAAAAAAAAAAAGAAATAAGATACTGTGTTTTGTCAGAGATGGCAGCAGTTGTCAAATAAGATTTGCATGTCCAAACACGTGATTAAAGTTAATAAGTAATAACACTAAATTAGTAGGTTCTTAGCATATTCCTCTCTGCAGGCTTTTCCTTTCAAAGTGGCCTATTATATATAAAACATATGGCTTTGCACATTTTTTGAATATACTTAAAAATGAGTGAAGAATGTAGTTTTCTCTTTAATGAAGTCTGCAGAAGTGGCTACCTTCCTGTGATATGTGCTGTCCAACAATAGGTGGAAGAAGTAAAATATCAAAGCATGTTATATTTTCATGTTCTGGAAGAATATTTAAGAAAAAATATTTGGTGAAAAAGATGCTCAAGATGAGATGTTCAGAACAGCTAGTGAACTGTGAACATTTAAGTGGGGTTTAATACGGTTGCTGTTCAAACATACTGGGACAATTCCTGAATTTCTTACTCATTAACTTTTTACTTGGGATCTGATTTTACCTTCTAGATTGCCATACCATGCAGAAGGGATAGGGAGTGTCCTTAGCATCCATCTCTTTTTCCAGACGCAGCCGATGACACATTATGCATCATGGGATCCAGGAAAGGGTGCCATGGGCAGTCAAGGACTGGGATCCATAGTACCTACATTATTAATAATAAAATGTGTTTATTGTGTCTATCTGCCATTATATTTGAGACACCTTCCAACTGTAGTGAAAATGGATACTAGTTAAAAAATAAAGGACTTTTTGTTTTTTTTAAAAATCACATTAAGTAGTTGTCACGGAGTGTGGGGGAGTCAGGCCCTGCACCCCTCTTCCCGGGATTCACTGTGACTCTCAGCCAGCCAGCAGAACAGAAGGTTTATTTGGGATGCCAGGAACACAGTCCAAACAGAGCTAGTCAGTACAAACAGGACCCCTCAGTTGGGCCCTTCTGGGGGGCAGGGAGCTTAGACCCCAGCCTTGGGGGTCCCTGCGTTTCACCACCCAGCTCCAAACTGAAACCAACCAGACAAACCCTCCAGCAGGCTCTCTTCCCCTCCCCCGGGGCTCCTCCTCTAGCCTGTGTCCATTCTCCCAGCCAAAGGTGTCACCTCCCCACCCTCCTCCTGGCTCATGTTACAGCCCCAGGTAAAGTCTCGCATTCCCAATGCAGCAGGTCCCAGTGAACCTCCCCCTCAAGCCTCCCAGGTCAAATCCACCTCTCTCCCTACTCCGTCACAGTAGTTAAAGCTAAATCATTATTCTGTATTGAAACTATTTAAAAATAAAAGTGATTTTCTACCTCTCTTAAATTGAATCTGTGGTGAATACCATACTTAGGTAATTTCACCAGTTTTGCAGGAAGGTTCCTTATTTCTTGTGCATCGGTTTTAGGTGCCCAACTTGAAATGCCTTGACCTGATTTTTCAGAGGTGCTGAGGTCCCGCAGCTTCATTGGCTTCATTTGTACTTGCAAGTGTTCAGCACTTCTGAAAATTCCAGCTCTTGGTGTCTCAAATTCTTCACCCAAAAACTGAGGAAACAATGCTAGTAAACACATCTGAAAGTTTGGCCATAACCATGAGTAGAGATGTTACATCACAAATAGAGAACACCTGGAAATACCTGCACAAGGGACCTTCATATTGAAAAGAGAGAATGTTAACAAAGAAAAATGAATTCAGCCATTATTATCCTTTCTCTACCTTTTTATTAAAACACAAATGCCTTTAGTTAAAATCTCTCCCCCTCTGGCTTCTCCCTCTGCTTGATCCAGCACTGAATGCATATTAATTCTGTTTAAAATATCAGTCTGTTGTCATGGAAATGATTCTGATGTCACAAATTCAACATTAGAACTTAGCTACAGGATCAAATATATTGAGAGAATGGGGTTGTGAGAGGGAAGCCATTGTTTGGTAACAAGCTAAAAGGGAAAAAATATAAATTAATATATTAAGAATAAGTGGTTTATTGTTTACGCCTGATATAGGAAAGTCCATCTTTATATATTTTTAATACACACAGAAACAATTGTATCTACTCTCACCAGTTTTCAGACTCAACTAACAAAGTGTATTATGAAGTCTACTATTATTGGCTTTATATCTGAGTCAGTAATATATTCAAAAAATAGTGGTGTAGGGAGCCGGTGTGGTCTCCCTCCGAACCAGAGGGTGAGGAGTCATCCTCTCAGCCTGAGTGGGCGGAACCTGGCCAAGCTTATTCCACCCCCCAGAAGGGGAGGGATAGAACAGGAAGTACAAAAGGTGGGGCCCTTAGCCCAGTGAGGGTAGCACCAGGGAGGGAGACAGACACTGGTTGCTCCCTGTGGACCCTGCTGCCAAGCCAGGGGATGCCCTGGACCAGGGGAAACCTGACCCAGAGGAAGGACTCCAGGCTACCAGGACTGCCAGCCGCAGAGTACCTCGAGGAACTGGAGGAGCCGGGCAGCGACCCGAGCCCGACACTGAGGACAAGCCGGAGCTACTGGGGTTACTGGCGCTGAATACCCCGACAAGCTGGAGGAACCAGAAGGACCCACTCGAGAGACCGGGTAGAAAGTAGCTTAGGGGTGGAACTGGACAGTGCGGTGAGTTGGTGTTTGCTCAGCATGTTGCGGACAGACCCCTCTGACCCAGTGCCCGCCCTCCACCACTGTCAAGGCCCTGGGCTGGAACGCAGTGGAGTCGGGTGGGCCTGCATTCCCCTACCACCCTGCCTCAGGGTGGCAGAACCCCGATAAAGCACCACAGACTCTTGCCGGCACTCCCCTGCCTGAGGGGCATGTCACGGACTCTTGCCGGCGCTCCCCTGCCTGAGGGGCGCATCACAGACTCTTGCCAGTACTCCCATGTCATACCAACTGCGATGGCACACCTCCCTCCGCTAAGTTCCCGTCGACGGAGAGGTGTGACCAGGGCCTTTCAGCAAGGCAGTAGTTCCCCACCGCCCCCAAGTGGCTCATCGGACCAACTGAGACCTTGCTACAGGAGGCAATAAAAAACACAGTAGTAAATATAGAAGAAGGAATGAGGAGATGTGTTTTCTTAACAGGAAGGATAGGAAAGGGGAATGCTACTTTTCATTAATAAGTTACTTTGCCAGTAATGTAGATGATGGGACTTAAGCACTGGAGTGAGAGTGTATCCAAATGGATAAATAGCATATGCCCAGTATAGCACTCCTTTTCTTTGCCGCCAGATATTCACTTTCATGGCAGTTTGTTTTGATTATTCAATTTATCCAAAGCTGCTCATAGATTTCAATATTATGTGCTGAATAAGCCTTTGTAATAGCTGTATTTTCTTAACTGGACTATGTTCCCTCTCTAATGCAAAGCATATACAAGATATTTTTTGCAAATAGCTTTTAACATTCACATTTTATGGCTGAATCACCAAGAGCAGTTTAATACACAGATTGTTTGAGAAATCACTTCACTTGCATGTTTTAATGTCTGAGGCCCTAATCCAATGTCCATTGAAGCCTGTGGAAAGACTCCTATTGACTTTATTGGGCATTGGTTAATGCCTGAATGATTAAAAAATAATGTTACAGAAAAGAAAGGCCTAGTCAGGGTAAATGAAAACAGTCTTGTGCTTTTTTTTTTTTTTTTTTTTTTTGGTTAAGCACAGTTTTACCTGCTCTTAGGTTCCATGCTGCCAGCCTATTCCATCTCATTCCCTAACTAACAAGGAATGGCTTTATGCTACCTGACTGAGATCAGCTTTTTAATATCTAATGTGAGGCTAGGCATGTACCCTGTTCTTTCAGTCAAGAATCTTAATTACATATACAAACATTCCTAAATATTCAAGTATGGAAAGCAGAATAGATTAGACAGAACTAACTACTTTGTGAATGATTTTGGCACAAATCTATTCACCCTGCCCCAATAATGTCTTGTATCTCTGAACGACAAAGGCAGAAAAACATTTTATATTTTAGGTGGGTGCCACCTATAGTTAAGGTTATAAACTTTAATAAATTTTACATGTTTGGGCTAAAGTTTCCCATGCCAGGTATCTGCCTCAGGATGAAATTTTGGGGTAAATTTAAACTAAAATGACTAGCCATTTCTGAGAATGAATTTATGGAAAAATACACTGTTTTGTCCATGTTAAAAACATTCTTTCAACCATTTTGCTGTAGGTTCTAGTGCCTCCACAGTTGGTGCAGGGACTTGAAATTTAGCAGAGAAGGCCTATCCCTGGTGCAAGGTTGGGCCTTTTGCCACCCTTGTGAAAATTTACCCAAATTGGGCCAAGGTCTAAGCCTCTGAAAAAAAAACTAAGTTTGCACATGCTCTGTAGAGACTTGTTAGAATTTAGCAGCTAAATTTTCCAAAGATTCTGTCTGCATTGAGCATATTCCAGCCAAGAGTTGCAAGTATTGTCGAGCTGGACTTTCCCTGCAATTGCTACTTTCAGCTGCTGGGAGTTGCTGTTGCCGCACTGTGGTTCTCAACCTGTGGCCCAGGTAACACATTGTGGGTCACATATGAGGCCCACAATGATAAATAGGTTGAGAACCACTGCTGTAAAATAAGGTGAAAAACTCCTAATATCAGTGCCAATCTGACTGGGGGGGAGGGGGAGAACAGACTCCTTCCCAAACCCACAGTCTGATGACCAGTTAGACCCTCAGCATGTGAGCAAGAACCAGCCAGTCAAACACCTGAGAAAGAGAATGCTCTGTGCCCTGACCCACCCTATCCAGTATCCAGTCTCCACCCATGGCTATCCCTGATGGTTCAGAGGGAAGGAGAAAAATACAGAATGCATTGTGGGTGGGGGAAATCCCTTCCTGACCCTTGCAGGTGACCAGCTAAAGCCTTGAAGCATGAGATTTTTTTGGAATATCAGACTTGAACTAGAAGGAACTTACAGGGCTGCTGAGCCCTGACCCCCACCATCCCAAGCAGCTCATACAATCCCACTCATAAATTTGTCCAGCTCTCTCTTAAAACCAATTAAGTGAGGAGGAAGAGGAAGCAGCCTGATTTGGATGCAAAGGAGTGAGCAATAAAAGGGCAAAGAAGGTAGTGGGGAGCAGGAGCCAGGGTGAACGGAGCATGGATAGGAGTAGAGAGGGAAGGGGTCAAGAGCTGGGTGAGTGGAAGTATGAATAGGAGTAGAACAGGAGGGACACACTCTAGGGCTAATCACTGAATGAGGAGGGGGAAAAGAAATAATGAATAACTACCCATTCATTGAATGAGACGGGTCTGGTGGAAAAAACTAGTGTGTGATCATATAGTTAAAAAGGCTGTGATAATGCATATCCACAAGGGTGCTGAATTAAGGTTGCATAGGAAAACTTAATTCTGACATTTCCTTATTTCTGAGTGCTTAACTTTAAAATCTTATCATTCTTTTAACATTTTGTTTAACATTTTGTTTAGGCTGGTGAATTTCCAGGCCACTATGTAGGGACCAAAGTGTTGGAAGCAGAACATGGGGTAAGACAGAGTTTTCTATATAAAAATGGTGCTAGATGCAGCAGTGTTGTAGCTTGGGTTTTGTAAGTGCAATTACCTGTGTGAAGCTTTGCTGCTATGTTTACAATCACCATTCAAGGTGAAGAAGACTTGTGCACATAGTGTGGATAAAATAGACTATATCTAGCTGTCTATCTATAGCTCCTGAGTACATGCATGGCACTAATTTCTCATTGAATGAGGAACTCACCCTTTCTAACATTACACCCCTTCTTATGACCACACAGGATTTGGAAGATTAGGATGAAATGTACTATATGATCCAATTAAGTCAACTCAGATTCTGTAGATGATATAAATTGAGGTCACATCTCTCCATGGAAAAACCTATGAAAGGCCCAAAGTTTGGTGAAAAAAACATATAGCTTTGAAGTAGCATAACTTTGTTCACATCATAGAGTTTGCGCAGGAGGGAGGAGAGAGGAAATCTTCCTAACTTGCAGCTGACGGGCATTCAATGAGGGCCAGAGCATCTTAATCCAGATCCCCTGCAGTCCTCCCACATATGTCCCCACATGTCCCATGGTAGCACAACTGCTCTAGGCCTCTCCATTTGGACTTGTCCAAACTCTCTTTGCCAGAGTTTTGATGGTCCCATAATTTAATGCATTAAATGTCTTGTGAAATCCCTTGGAATTCTAAGAGATATTTCTCTCTTCTTCTCTATCCAACTATCGGTATGTCTAAACTATAAGTGCTACAGCGACATAGCTGCTATGCTGCAGCTATGTCACTGTAGCACTAGCTATAGCAATGGATGGGGGGTTTCTGTTGCTGTAGCAAATCCACCTCTCCATTACCTGTGTCTACAATGCGAGTTAGATCAATCTGTTAGACAGGACATGTAGACCAGGCCTAAATCTCTACAAAACGCTGCAGAACTCCATGAAAATCATATGCAAAGGGGCTTCCATAGGGTCAAATATACCACATTGTCTCAACATCACCACCACCACTGAAATAATTCAGTACAAAAGAGGTGTTATTCCTTTCATCCCTTCCCAGAGAAATACCAAAAGGAATGACAAGTCCCACAGTTTTTCCTTACATTAAGTGCCAAAAATGCTGAAAAGTACATTTTTGTTAAGTTAAACTTTAACCTCTGTCCTAGAGATGGATTTTTATTTTTTCCTCTTCATGATAAATTGTACAAGCAAAATTACATGCTTTCATAGTTCAACTTTTTCCCTTAAATGGCTTCCTTCCATGCTTTCGTTCTATTCCCCACTTATGCCTGGATTTTTTATTTATTTTTTGCCAGAGTTCTGATTGTGCTGTAATGCAACTAGATCATTTTCTCCTATTCACTCATAAGTTTCTAGAGCTTTCCAAAAGAATGTTACTATTTCAATAAGAAGTAGATGAAAAAGGTAATGCAATTGTGGCAAAAATCTGCTTCTCAGACTGACTAGTCAGAAAATGTATATCCGACTTTTGCATACACTGGAAATTCATACTTTAGCATAGATCATCATTCAAAGTAAAACTACTGATTAATTTTGGATATTAAGTTTAATTAAAGTAAATCAAAACAAGGAAGTTATGTACATGTGTAAATAAACTCAAACTATTAGGATTAAATTATTTATCAGAAACCACCACATATGGGGTTAAAACAGTCCTTTTTGTTCATCCAGCCCAACTCCCTATGTCAAAGTAGGAAGAAATCTACACTATACTTTCTAGTAGACATATCTAGTCTTAACTTCAATGTCTTTAAGCTTGTTACAACTACCTCAACAGATAAACTGCTTATTCTTACCATCACAATGTTCCAAATATCCAAATTGCATTTTTACTTTAACTGTAAATGTAGGCAAACATTTTTAAAATTAGAAACCAGTTAACTCCTGTAATGTTTTAAACGGTAAAAAATCAAACAAACAAAAAACCCCTGAAGATGTTCAATCCTATTTTATTTTCTTAACCAGATTGCATGCATAGGATACCACAGAAAGTATTTTTATGTTTAGCCATATTTTAAAGTTTTTATTAAGGGCCTTATCCAAAGCCCATTGAAGTCAATGGAAGACTTCCATTGGCTTCAATGGAATTTGAACCAGGCCCCTACTTTCTCTTAAAAGGTATATGCAGTAAGAGTCAAATTCCCCTCCATGGCTACTCCATTCCAGCTCCAACAAGGAAGTTATTCAAGGGGTTAATTGTTCCCATAATAAATTATATTTAAAGATAATATCAAATTGTGTCAGATGTTGCAACACCAAAGTGGGAAGGAAAATTATACAAAGGGAGTGAGAAGTATGAATGAAAATAAATTTAAATTCAGCTAGGAAAAACATAATAATACATCGGAGGGATAATAATCTGAAACACGGATGTTGAATGGGACAGAAAAACTTGAAGACAATGATGCTGACAGAGTCCTAAGGGTCATAGTGGCCAGAAAATTTGACATGAACATGCAATACAATACTCACACCTTGGCAGAAGGTGCCCTTACCTTTCCCCCTCCTTCCTTCCATGGAGAGGAGAAATGGCTGGTGAATCCATCTACCAGTAAGTCATCCCCTCCTCAGTGGTATAAAGAGTGTGCTGACCCTCTCTGACATTGCTTCTGCTGAATCTGGGCCCTCCATGGTCATAAATGAGGGGGCTGAACTTGGCTCTTGACAGTTGCATTCAGTTCTACGCATTTCAATACCATGGCTGAAACCCCGACTCCACTGAAGTCAATAGGAGTTATGTCATTGACTTTAATGGGGGTAAGATTTCACCACATACATATTCCAACTGGAGGGAAGAGTAACAAAAATTATCAATCAACTGATGAAAAATGATTAAAAGCTAAATATGTATAGCTAAATAATGGCTTAGGGAGTGAAAGAGGAGTTGAGATACACACACACATACATAAACAAACATACACAACATATAAGTGTACGGGGTTAATACCAAGAAGTGGGAGGAATTGCTTAAGATGGTTTAAGGAGGCAGAACTAGCCATAATGGGGCAAAATTAAGAAAACATCAGTTTAAGTTGACTATCGGAAAAAACCCTAATTTCTATGATTCATTCTGTGAAATCTCAACTATTTGGCAGCGATAGACTCCTATCAAAACAGAAAACAAATGAGCTCAGAAAATCTCATATGTTTAGTCAAAGAATGAAAAAAAAAAATTTTTAACTGAACGTCCATCCCAGTTTAAGAATATGAGATAATTCCCATATTATTACAATTGTGGTTCTGTTATCTGTTTTAAAAAACACTGTCAGGCTGTTCAGCTTTTCCACATTATAGATCTCTCTTAAAACTATCAAATTCATAGGCATAATGTAAATGACCAGATGATAGGGCCCTGGTCTATGACTATTTTAAGATATACATTATTATTAATACATTCATGCAGGGTGGATTTGATTTAAATCACTAGTCAGGAAGACTCAATTTAATCATGGATTTCTACATAAAGTGCATTCTTGTTGGTTGTTATAACCTTAATCCACATTCTTCACAACTCAGAGATAGATGTAGGTTTCATTTTCAGAAGGTACATACTATACATTTTTAAGTGATTTATTTTGAAAACTTTTCAGATTAGTTTTACAGCTATATCAGAAAATGAATGGTTGTTTGGTTATTTCATTTACCAAGGGTAATTGAAGCAGATATTTATGAAGTCATTGGGAGGTGAACTATCATTAATATTTGGAGGAATTTCTTGCCATGCTGTATTAGGAAGAGAACATCACCAGACAGACATTTAAATTGTTTTATTTAACTAAAACAACAACGTTATGTATTCTGAATTTTTTTCTTCAACAGCAAACATATAATATTTTAACAAAACAAGCATATGAATTTTTGAATTTAGTTAAACATTCAAGTTTTTTAAAATCAGGATTGTTTTTGCTAAAATTGTTTTTAACTAAAATAGTTAAATGAAATATTAAACAAAAATTAAATCGACTATGTCAGCCAGGTCAACATGAGAAACTTAAAATATTGGCTTCTGCAGCTAACTCAGTCATCTTCACCTTCATTTTCCTGTTTGTTCATAATCTGGAAAAGAAAAACAAGCTTTCCTGCTTTTTCAGGTCCCAAACGATTTCTCAATTTGGAATGAATTAGTCCAAAGGAAGAAAATATTATTTCTACACCGGCAAAAGAAACTACTGCTGTTAAAAGTGAGATTATCACTTCAACAGTCTCTGAATCCAAGTGCTTAAGTGACTTCCACCAGTTCACTGGTGTGACTTTCTTTAAAACATCATCATCAAACATATATTTCTTGAATGGTTCTTCTTCCCAAACTGGGTCTCTTTTACGGCCTGGTGCCATTATAGATTTGCCCTTCTAGTGAGAGAATGGTATGGTAGATCTCAAATCAATGAAGGCTACACTGAGAAAGACCTCAAGACTTCTGGAATATGCTGCTCAGTTTCACTTTTGTTTCTACTGCCTGTCCTTCCCTTCTCACATTTATCTCCAGAATTTTTCTCCTTGTCCAGAACTATTGCGCCCCCAACAATCTTTTATTCATTGAACTTTTTGAAACTTTGCACTTTTAGAGAGAGGTAAGGAATTGACTCTGTGTACATAAATTTGCAGAGGGACAATATGGTTGAGGTCTGTTATTTCTCACCTCTATATATTATTTATTTATTTATTTTGCTGTTAAAAAGCATGTTCTCTCTGGAGACACAAATCCAGTTTGAGAACTGCAAAACTAAGCATCTCTGATGGTATCTTCTAGACTGAGCACTGAGTCCCATTGGGTAGATAGAAAGATTAACCTAAATAATCTATACAGAAGCCCCTGGAACCCCATAAGATTGGGTCCCCAATCCGTGAACTATAGGAACTCATTTACAAAACTTTTCTTAAACATTACATGAATATATTGTCACTTACACTAGAATTAGAATTTATAATCCTTATTCTATGATGAGATACTTTTAATTAAGATACAGTATAGCTCAAAGATATCTTTAGAAAGGTTTTTTCCTCAAAAAGCATTTTATCAAAAAAATCCGATTTAAATAAAAAAAATCGTTTTTTTAAATTTTATTTTTTAAATAATTGATTTTTATCCACCCTGCATTCAGGCTTAAAAATTAAGCTTGGGTTTCTGACGGACAAATGAGTGAGCCAAACTCGCTAGTGAAATACGACCTTATTTTATTACATACATTTGGTGATACCTGAATATTTACATTATGATTAAAATGCTTCTTGATAATAATACATGCTGTTCTATCTAATTTCCTTCTCTCCCAGAAACATCTGTGAAGCATAAGGAATGAGACTTTCTCTTAAAGATTGTGGGAACACATAAAATATACAGTACACTTCCTGTTTTAGAAGGTTATTTATTAGTTTAAATATTTGTGCAATATTTGGCAGATGATCAAAACCAGTTTCTCCTGATGTGTTTACAATGTTCTAAATTAAAAGCAAAGCCCATTTTCAAGTGACATTCGTCATACAAAGCTAAATTCTTCTCTCGTGATGCATATGGTTGTGGTTTCTGCTAGACAGGATCAGCTCCAAATGTTGTGTACAAAAGTTTACAACAAAGTTTTCTTGTGAGAATTAAAACTGATATCTAATAATTCTTACATAAAGGAGCCTTTTTCCTCAGTCTATAATATTTTTTCCATGATTTTATATTTACTTAATTGTCAGCCTTATGCTATAGTTAATCTCTACACTTAGAGAAATTCTTTTGATTTCACTCTGTATTCTGTTGCTCTTTACCCCATTTTAATGTTAGTTCTCATAACCTTTGAGTAGTAAAGTGGTCAAACACAAGAATGAGGAGCTCCCATTTCTCTAGTGAATGTATAGAAAAGTGTTAGGGCAGGGGTTGTCAAACTTCATTGCACCACGACCCCCTTCTGATAACAAAGTTACTATATGACCCAAGGGCAGGAGAGGTAGAGGCCGAGCCTGAGCTCCACACCCTGGGTGGTGGGAGAGGGACCGCAGCCCGAGTCCTGCTGCCATGGGTGAGGGTGGAGCCTGGGTTTCAGTTTCAGTCCTGGGTCCCAACAAGTCTAATGCTGGTCCTGGCAACCCCATTAAAATGGGGTTGCGATCCACTTTGGGGTCCTGACCCACAGTTTGAGAACCGCTGTATTAGGGCATAAAACTGCAGAAAGTTTTAAACAGCGAATGTGTTGTGTATTTTGCTGGGACAAAATAGCTTGCAGTGCTAGGGAAAGACTTCAAGCATTATCCATTGGCTCATCTATAAAACATTTTACATCCAGTGCATAAAAAACATTATGTAAATGCATGTTCATTAACTAAGATAATCATTAAGATTTCCTAAAGATTCTTTACAAGTCGTAAAAAAAGTGTTTGGATCTTTTATTCATGTTTAATTACCATCATCTTAAATGTTAAATAGTGGCTTTTAAGCACATTTTACAGTTATATATATATATATATTCACAGTCCAGATGACACTTCCCATGTTCAACAAGAAAAACTTGCTTCGGTCATGTTTCATGTTATAAATAGACAGATAGGCAAACATGCACACTGTGTCATTTCCAAGAAAAACACTTCATATTCCAGTAACCTGTCTCTCTTCTCACATCTCACACTTTGTATTCTCTTTACTGAGTCGCACACAGTCCATCCCTTAGTCATCATGACTTTTAAATAGTAATTATTAGCATCTGCAATTTTGTTTCATTTTTCCTTTACCCAAACACTTTAATAACCACTCTGTATACTAACAGTGAATTGTCTTCATTGAAATTCAGTTGTGAGAGTCTGCTGTTGTTCGGGAAAACCACTGCTCACCACATGCAAGCAACCACATTGTGGGTGTTTTAGTACCATATGTAGGGGCTGACTCTGGGATACTAGGGAAGGGTGCATAAAAATGTGCTCATGTGCATTTTTTTGAAAAAAGTGGATTGTCTTGTATCCCAACATTTGTCTACATCTAAGGACCATAGTTTGCTTCCTGTTTTGCAACTGCCCAAATCACACACACACAAAATTTCAAGACCTATTTTTCTCCATGCAGGAAGAATAATTACCATATCTTTGGGAGCCAAGCATTTGAAGTGACAATGAAGGAAGGTATTCAATGTAGCTGAGAATGTAGATGAATTGACATTGTACCAGAAAGCCGTTATCACAGAACATCCTGTAAAGAGAGAGGAGATTAGTATAATAAACAATAAACATTGGCTGAGCTATCAGAACTGCAGAGTGAACAAGAATTCACTAACTGCTGTTGCCTTTCCTTTTTATACCCTCCCCATTGCTAGCCCCAGCACATGCATTACAATAGTGTAGCCAAAAAATATTGTTATACTCAAATCAGATCTTTGATAAGGACCAGATTCTGCTTTCTTGCACTGGTGTAAATCTGAAGTAGCTCTTAGGTTTTCAGGAGAGTTACTCCAGATTTACATCAGTGTAAGAGCAGAATTGGACCTGCAGTGTTTATAATGCTATACTACAAATGTAGTGAAAGAAAGAAAGAAAGAAAGAAAGAAAGAAAATCATGCCATGCAAGCAGAACATATCATAATACTCAAAATATATATCAAAGGACATATTCTAGAGTATAGTATTACACTGTTTAGAGGGTCAGGTTTCTTTAGGCTCAACTGACTAATTTTGATTTTTTCTGTGCATTTTCAATTAGGTTTGCCGATTTATGCTGGAATATTTGCAAAAACCTTTCCTAAGAAGACATATTTCTTATCTCTCTATGATACCAAAGAGGATACAGTACATTAAAACAAGATACTGATGGTTGCAGCCTCATTGGTCAAGACTGTTTTCAGTGCAAACAATCTTGACCAGCAATGGCCTTCGTTGCTTTGGGGTTTCAGAGACTTTGCGGCCCTGCAATTTCCTTATTTTAGCAGATAACTTCAGCTGTTTAGGGAAAGTTTAAACATCTGGGATCTAAACTAACAGTGATGCACTGAAAAATAGAACATGCTGAACTCATAGTGGAAGGCCACATTAAATGAACCCTGGGAGAGGGTGTCCATGATCTGTATGTGAGAATGGGGAAAAAGAAGAACAAGGTTTGGATTAGATTTTTGGGAAACATGCATTAATAATCCTGGATGCCAGCAGTAAATCTGCCCACAAATTATATTAACCTGCATACAGTACATTTTTCCACTAAGGACCAAACCCCACCCTTGAGTGAGGTTTCACAGGCAGCTAATGGTAGAAGGAGGTGTTGACAACATGACTTCATCACAATCACACCTTTAGGAGCCAGAGTAGGGGCAGAAGACCACAGCATGGATGGTCCTCTGTCTCTAAAATGTCCCCTGAGATCGGGGCAGATGTGGGAGGAGGATAGGAGGTTATCTTTCCTAGGGAACATCATGCCCAGGTTTTTCAATGCGAATGGTGTGATCTAGATTTGAGTTACTTAAGAACAGAAAGCATCGACAACCCCTGTGTTCTTTCGAAAATAAAGTGTAAAAGCATGAGAAGTGCGAGTTAGCTAACCAACATATGTTAATCAGATTGGGATAGTTTCTTTATAAAATGGGTACTAGAGGCCCTGGGAGTTTCCTCACTGCTAAACTTTATTGTTTCATATCCTACATATAATAGCAAACTTCAAAGCCAGCTGGGTTGGGGTGGTTTTTTTGTTTTGTTTTTTGGATAGTGTGACATGCTACTTAACTGTTTAGCCCATTCATATGAGCAAGATCATAAGATTCTGAGAACTCTCAGGAGGGTGTGATTTTTTTTTAATGACAGTGAAGAAATCAGATGAATTACTAACCGCTTGTTAAAAAGATGAGAGTTTTCCAGCAAAATAAAGTGGCCTTTTAGGAACTTACAACATGAATAGGAGTTTTGTTCCCTCAGGATGTCATCTGTAGGCCACACTTACATTTTTGCCATACCTGAAGAGACCACTGTCCCTGCTTCAAAAGCCAGCATACCAGGAAAGCAATATAGACATAGAAAGTTCCAAATAAGACTCTTAGAAAGTTAAGAATAGCAGTTTGGTAGTGTGCTTTGGTGGACTGCTCGTTCAAACAGCTGTTTCAAACAACAGTACATCAAAGCACACTATGGAACTTTCACTGTGCTGTAGCAATGTCCACATGGAGCATTATTGCATGGCTAGCTGGTGCACTGTAGATTTACACACTGGCTAGCCACGCAATAACATTCCATGTAGACAAGCTCACATAAACCTATGGGTAATATGTTGGTTTCACTCTTACAATAGGCATAGTGAACTGATTTTTTTTTAAATCATATGTTCTTTGACATCTTTTAATATTTTGATATTGTCTGGGGTGTTGTCTAGAAATTGAGGTGGATTAATGAGGAGTCACTCTAAAGAGAGAATCTTTTACTCTTTTCTGTGACAGTCAACATGCCCTTTAGCACCATAAAGTCATGGTCACTTTTCTTGGAAGTCTATTCTTCACATCTTATACCTTTCACCATCACAAATCTTCCCTGATATTTAGCCTTAATATTTTCTTTTTAAATTTGTCACGTTATTCCCAGTTACACTCCATTTTACCATGCTCAGTAATTCCCTTCCCTCCTGTGAAGGGGCAGACTGGCCCCGCACTGGCCATGGGAGGGTTAACCCTTCTCTGCTGGCAGAGGAAGCCATGCCCCTGAGGCCCTGCTGGGCATGCTCCAGCAGGGGGCCAGGTATAAAAGCCTGCAGAGCTGCTCAGTCAGGGCTGGCTGCTGAGGATGAAGGACACCCAGCAGAGGCTTCAGCCCAGGAGCTAGGGCAGCCCTTACCAGGGAGAGCTAAAGAGCCCAAGACCGGGACTGGAGGCCAGCTCCTACTGGAACCCCAGGAAGTTCAGGGAACTGAGGAGCCTGGAGACTCAGAAAGCCCATAGACTACTGCACCAAAAGAGCCGGTAGGAAGTGACCCGGGGGGGTGCGGGAGTGGTACCTCCCACCCCAGTGAGGGCAGCGTGTTTTGGTGGGATTCCCCGCTGACCCTGGCGGGCTGTGTTACCCGCTGTTAAGGCCCTGGGTTGGGCCCCGGGTCCCCTACTGGGGGCCGCCACCCTTGGGGGACGGGCCCCAAGCTCAGAACCCAAGACTGCCTTACCTGACTGAGAAGGCACGCTGAAGTAACTCAGGCCACTAGGCCGTGCTATCCCTTCAGGGGAAGAGACTAAGGGGGACTCTGGCCATTAAGTCCTGCTGGGCGGGCCACCCAGAGTGGCATAGAAAATGGACCGGGAACTAGACAGGCGGGGTACCTCCTAGCCCCCCTGTGACTCAGAGGGGTGACGGAGTATGAACCCCGCCACACCTCCTCACAGCCCTCAAATATTAGTAGATGATTATCATATTCCCTTTAATTGTCTTAGTCAAGCAATCTATATTTAGCTCTTTTAATATTTATTCATTTATGAGTCAACTCTGGAGCTCCTAACTTATTTTTGTTGCTCTCATCTTTATTTTGTTTATCAGCATCTTTGTGGTAACAAAGTGCCCAGAACTGTGCATGCTCTGTTCTGCTGCTATGGCTCTCAATGTATTTTATCACATTTTCAGTTATTTTATATGATACAGTATGCTGAGGTGTTTTCAGTCGGATTGTTATGTAGGCCACTAATAGCCTGATTTTCAGAGGCACTGAATACAGCTCCCATGGAAATCAATGGGAGTTGTCATGCTTGGCACCTCTGAAACTGAGGCTATAAGTATATTTATATACTAGATTGAGGAAAGTTTTTAGGGGACCAAATAGTTAGAGATGGAGGTTCAAGGTCCACTCTCAAAATGCACATATTATTGTGTGCCTAAATTAGCACACACAGCAACTAAGACTGCATGCACGTATTTAGAAATGTTTATTTATATGCCTAATTAGCCATCAGCACACCCAAGTATTTGACTAATATAGAAAAGTGCAACAACTGTGCATGCAGAGGTAAGCACATGCATTTTTTCACATGGGCTTCTTTCTGAAAATTTGACCATGATTTCTGAGTGTGGGTATGTCTACTCTGCAGCTTGCTCCATGTTGTGCTGAGTATTAGTGCCTAACCACCCCTTCACACACCCCTATCCACACTCAAAGCCCCTATATATGTATATACATAGGCGCCGACTCCATGGGTGCTCCGTGGTTAAAACACTCATGGGGAAAAATTGGTGGGTGCTCTGCACCCACTGGCAGCTCCCCGTCCCCCCCGCCCAGCTCACCTCCACCTCCGCTCCGCCTCCTCCCCTTAGCGCGCCACGTGCCCGCTTTTCCCCCCTCGCTCCCAGCGCTTGCGCCGCAAAACAGCTGTTTCGCATGGCTGGGAGGGAGGGGGAAGAGGGGGAATGCGGCGCGCTCGGGGAAGAGGCAGGGCCGGGGCGGGGATTTGGGGAAGGGGTCCAATAGGGGCAGGGTGGGGGTGGAGTTGGAGCGGGGACTTTGGAGAAGGGGTTGGAATTGGGGCGGGGTAGGGGTGGAGTTGGGGCAGGGGAGGGTACGAGCACCCACCGGCGCTGGGGAAAGTTAGCGCCTATGTGTATATATAAGCATGTTGAACCCATGCTGATGTGCATGGGACAAAGCGTATGCTATCTGGGAGCCATGCCCTTACCTGCCTACTTTGCAGCGTGTGGAGCAAAAGTGCAGGTACCTGTGCCGATGTCTAGCTAGTCCTCCAGTGCCATTCCAACACTTCCCTCTGGCTGTGGCTCAATGGTACAGTAAGGAGTGATAATTAGATGTTCTGGTGAATGGGCAATGACCAAAGTGCTGACTGAGCTCATTTTAGTAAAGATTCACTGTCACACTGCTCAGTCTCTAGCAGACATAGTCTGACTGCTCCTCACTCCCCTCAGCAGCACAACTGAGCCCACCAGCACAGCTGCAGTCACACTCTGTCAGAATAAGTGGGAACATCAAATTCCAGCAGGGCAGGGGATCCCAGGTGGTGGACACCAGTGCTCTAGCTAGTTTGGAGCTAGCTCCAGCCTGGATGGTGTTGCCTTTGTGGGTGGATTTGCCTGGGATCACTGCAATTCTACTCACAGAGTGATGATGGGGTTCTGTTCCTGAAGTCAATGCAGAGCAAGGTACCAGGGTATCCCTTGTGTGGCATCTGTGCTGGCATCCTCTGCACTGCTGAGATGGCAGTTTTGCTACATCTGAGCTCGGTCTTCTCCCCTATGCCCTTACCTGCCTTCTGCCTCCTCCCCACTCATAATTCCCCTTTCTGCACCTACCACAGCACCCCTTCTGCTCAGCACTACCCCTTACAGCCCTATCTATCTTTTGCCACTGGCCCCACCACTGACTCCACACAGCCTTCTGCATCCATCCAACACCCATTCTGCTCCATTCTTGCCTCCCATGTATAGTACCACTTCTGCCTTTCCTAATCCTGCCCCCCATCTCTGTAGCCTCTTCCACTCTGATTCCCCTCAACCCCACAAACCTTCTTCTCCCCAGTGTTGAGCTCCTCGAAGAAGCAGGGCTGGGTCTTTGCCCCTTTCATCCCCCCTGTTCCTGTTCTCTGCCCTCTTTAACATTTGTAGGTCCCATGATCCTTGACCCCTCCCAACCCTCCTCTGCTTCCAGCTCCCCTAATACCCGACCCCCTTAGTCTCCAACCCCCACTTCCCTTGGTTCCCCTGATCCTTGACCCCTCCTGGCTTGCCTGGCCTCTGACCCTCTTTCCTGTCTCCCCAGCCCATCCACAGAGGAGTGGGCAGGACTGAGCTGATCTCTGTTGAGAAGGTGGCCAGGCTGCCGGGCAGTACTTCTTACTTCCTTCCAGGATGAAGATGTTTCTCCAGAGCCAGGCATTGAAGCCTGGGATCCACCAGGGAAGCACCGAGCCATGCAGCAGCACCTGCTATGGTCATCAGAGCCCCGATTACTCCTGGCAACCTCCCCCTCTCTCTACAGTCCTTCCTGTCATGGCACCCTGGCTCCCCATTACCCTGGGGTGGTGGTATCTGCTGCTGCTGCTCTTCCTGAACTTCCTTACCCTGCTGCTGGCCATGCAGGTGGAGGCCCCAGTCAGGGCATTTGGATCCAGGGGGCAGTGACATCCCAGCGGACCCCTGAGCTAGTCAAAGAGCTCAACCACATGCTGGCTCAGTTTCTGCATTCACACAGGCTCAGATTTAGCCTTCTGTGTGGTTACCCCCTGCTGTATCTTCCAGCCTTTCTACCAACTTACTTCCCTCACACTTTCTGCACATCAGAAATTACCAGCTAGTTTACATACACTTATGTGTCATTTAACCTTTCATTTCCAGGTGGCCTGCTTCAGTTTCTGTGGAGCTCATCCCAGCTCTCCCAAACAGCAAGATGCTCACCATTCAGCGTGCTGCCAACTGGACGGAGGAGCACTCCAGGGTGCTGGCTTATCTCCTGTGTCAGTACAGCAGAGATAATGATTTTGGGAAAAGCACCTGAAATATCCACTTATATGAGACCATCTTGAAGAGGTGGGCATCAACCATACTGGTGTGCAGTTCAGGGTGTGCATCAAGCACCTAAAGACCTTCTACCATGAGGCTAAGGATGGCAGCAGCGGGTTTGGCAATTTCTACATGCCCTTTCTACAAAGAGTTTGACCAAGTGCTTACCACTGCCCCAGGACTATAGCCTGCTGTTCTCCATGACATAGTTCTGAACACAGTCACATATTCAGACCAGATGGAGAAGGGACAGCAACAGCACTGTAGGAGACCACGCCAGAGCAGGGGCTGGTGTCCCAGGAACAAGCTGCAGAGATGGAAACCCAGAATCAATCCACACATCCAGATGGGTTAGTGGGTGTCATATGTGTAAGCCACTGTAGTGATCTCAAACCTCCACCACCACAGCACCAACAGTTGACTTGCCAACACCAAACTGGAAAGCCATCTGGGGTAGTCGGCTTCCAGAGGCACTTGCAACCCACTTTCAAACAGGTATGGACTCCCTCACTTGTCATCAGTGGCCTGGCACTGGATGATCAGGCAAACGCCTCACGCAGCTCCATAACGGTACTTCCTCATGAGGAAGTTCTGGAGCCACTGCTGGTCATCCCAGGTCTGCATGGCGATATGATTCCACCTTGCTGTGCTAGTTGTCCTGTACCAGAAGTGCCACGCTATCTATGGGGAAGCCTCAGCGATTGTTGCAAACCTCCTGGCTTTCCAGGCTTCTATGTGTGAAACCCCCTCTGAGTCCCAATGCCACCTTCTGCAGTTCAGAAATAACTCCTGAAATGTCATCCAGAATCTCACAACAGGTCTATCCTACTACGTAAACACTTCATCCAACACTGACAGATCCATGGTCCCCTGTCTGGAATGAAGGGAAGCAAGGAGAATGCAGAGCCAGACATGCCTCAGTTAAGTCTGATCATGGGCTAAAACCCAGCAGAAGAGTCCAGGAAGGACAAATAAGATCTCCCAAGAAACACCATGAACCAATTTCTTGAGCAGCTCAAGCTCAGGAGGTGTTAAAGAACCCTGGGATAAACCACCAGAAACATATGTCAACTAGTGTCAATCATATGTAACTGCAGCACTGGTGTGTACAAGGATACACAGGCATGAGCATGTTCAACTCTCCAGTGTAGACCTTTGGAGGCAGGCTTGGATAGCATGTGCCCATATGTGCACCAGCCAGGACACTGGTGAACACTGTAGATATACCCTGCATGTCTGCTAGACGGCCAGTTGATGTCCTCATTAACACTGAGGTTGCTTAAGGATTCCCCCTGATTAGCCCCATTTATCTTTAGTCCCTTAACCAGGGATGGAGTCTGCCTGTTTCTTTAGTGGAGTGCAAGAGGCCTTTATGTCTCTTTGCACAACCTATATAAAATCCTGGCAGAATTGCAGACCCTGTATGCAGAGCATCACACAGATTTCTCCATCTGTACTCTCATGGGGATGCATAGTGCCCCAAGGGGAGTGGTGGGGAGGAGGCAGTACCATTCTTGCATACTAGGCTGTGGAGTGAGATCGGCATGCAGGTGGCAGCTGGCTAAATCATAAAGGATGTAGTAACAAAAGCACATCCCTTCCAAATCTTGGAGCTCAAAGACAAAATATCTCTTTCCTTGGCATGGAGGAAGGGTGGCTCCACTCAACCTTGTACTCTGAGCTATTGCTCATGTTTTACTCAGTCCTTTTACAGCTTCCAGTGAAGAAATAATAGCAAGCCTGCTTCTTCTCTCACTTACATGGTTGTAAATGATGTGTAGCTCTAGTGAAATCAATGTAGTTACTCTGTTGTAAATTTGGTTTCAGAGGAGACTTAGCTCTAGAGTTTCTGAGGGTCTATGGGAGTTTGCCTGAGTAAGGAATGAGTCAACAATGAGGACCAGATTCTACTATTCTTACTCAGGAAGATAAAATTGCTTATTCCACACATGAATAGTCCCATTGAGTAAGGATAGCAGAATCTGGCACTGAGTAAGGAACCCAGGATTTGTCCTAGTATTTTTATCTTTGGACTTGGCATTCTGTACTGGAACATGTGTTATTTACTGTTTTGCAATTCATCCTGAAAGTTGTTTTGTTGTATTCATGTGGTTACCAAGTTTATGTTGTGCAATAAATTGTATATGTATTTTTAAAACAATATGGTGTTAATAAAAGCCATACTTTAACAGGGTTCTCTGTAGATGTTCTACTCAGTTCATTGGATGTTTCCTGTTTTCAAATGCATATTCACTTATCAGCAAGTAGAAATGATTTGTAGCATTTTGAATTTTAATGCACTTTCAGCAATGATCACTAGGAAAAATACCTTTATAAGGCTAAGGTACAATTGTAAGTTTATATTCAGGATAAGTTCAATGGAAGATGCATGCTGTGCTTTTAAGAACACCATCTGTGGACTCACTTATTTTCACAGAAGACAAGTAAGAGGGGACATAAGAGACCTAAAATAATAAATGGTATAGAGAAGATACATCAGGCATTCCCCATTAATTCAAGAACAAGGGGATGTTCAATTACACTGAAAGGCAACAAGTTTAGAACTAATAAAAGAAACAACATGTTTACACAATATATAATTAACCAATGGAACTCTTAACCCTCAGCGAGGCTAAAAGTTTTTGAGGATTCAGAAAAGGATTAGATATGTATATGGGTAACGAGTAGAGTTACTTTAGAGAGAGAGATGTGTTTCAGGGCATCAGTCAACCATTAACTGATGGGTTTAAGAAGAAACTTACCCTCTGCAGGTATTCCACAATTATCCTCTACAAGCATCTGGTACTGACAACTATCTGAGAGTGGACTAGATTGTCTCCTTTGGTGTGGCATTTCTAAGTTCCAATGTAAAATAAGGATTCTTCTGTTGATAATACTATTATGTTTCTAGTTTTCAAATGTGAATTTTCTTAAATTTCTTATTTTAAAGCATACAAATTGTATTCTGTGGTATTTTCAGTTACTCTATATCAGTTTGTCAATTCAACCAAAATAAGGATTTGCATCAGCTTCTAGGATATAAATATTTTCCACTGGATTTCATAGTGTACAAGAGCACATATGCTGTGGTCTGTTTCCAAACTTAGCATCCTCTCCTCCCCTCCCCACATAAACGCTCAATTATCCATTTTTTTTTTTTTAAGATTTCTCTTGGCCATACAAAAACCCTTATCTGTTTGTTTTTATCTCATGCAGTATATCCTGATAGAATAACAGTGTAAGTCTTCACATGACTGCACCCCTCAATAAGAGTTTTCAGGAGGTCTGTATATTTATTGTTTTATGTTTATGTCCTGTTTTACTCATTATTACTGCAACTGTGTATATTTCCACTTACAAGTTTCAAATGCCACTGTTCATCAATAAATCCTATTTTTTCCAGTGGTCATGTTCAGTTGTGACTCAAAAGCTTAACAGCTTGAATTCCATTGTTGTCAGGACTTCAGGATACAAAACTGTAATTGCCATGTATTGCTACACAAATTCCTAATATTACTTGGCTGAGCTATTTGCCTAGAAATAAAAGTTGGCCATGGACAACTATATTCATTCTTGTTTTTTTTTAAATGAGTCAGGTTTTGGAAAGTACTATATGCACATTGGAACAATCCATTTATTCCTTAACAAAACCTGTCCTCAAAGTGACCTTCTTTCCCTTTTATCTGAGCAGGGATCCATCTTCAGCATACATTAATATCGCTCTTTGCTCTCCAGTGACCTCTGTGATCAACTCACTCGTCCCTCCACACCCTTCTTACTCTGTCATGAGTGTAAGACCAAACTCAGGGCTTGTCTACTCACAGGATTGCACTGTTTCAACTAACAGCGTGATTCTAAGTTGATATAGTTAAACTGGTGCAAAAGACTGCATGGGACACTCTCATTTCCATTTAAACCAAGTTTATTCAGTTTAGTTTAAGTTGATTTGGAATTTAAGCCAAACAAAAATAAGCCACTCAAACTGAAATAAGGGTATCCATACAAGGATTTGCACTGCTTTAGTTGAAGTGTGTTTATGCACAAACAAAGCCTCAGATCCCCAATATGGAGATTAATGGACCAGCCATTGCAACTCTTTTAATGTGGGTCAGATTTTCTCCTGTGCCAAGAAACACTCAGCGCAGGAAAGGGGATGTGGGATTAGAGCTGTCAGGGACATGGTTAAGACTCCCTGATTCTCAAATATTCCCAGCTCTGACATAAGGGACCATATGCCAGCTGCAAAGTGCTGTATGGGAGTGGAGTTCCACTCCTCCCTTCTCCTGTCCAAGTTAACCCCCTCCCTCCCCTGACATGCTCCTGTGCTGGGGGAGAGAAGCTGGTGTAGAAGTCAGCTATGCTTTATATCAGTTGAGAGGTCTCAGCTGGCCAGTTTTGGCCAGATTCTGGTGCAAAAGGGACAGAACTGCGGTTGAGAACCTGGTCCTGTATGTGCAACCTCCTCCCTGCCTCTTATAATGTAATTTTATGTGAGATGCCCAATATTACTCACATGGAAAAAAAAATCTGTCATCACCTTCAGAGCTGATGACATAACGCCTATAGCAGTGGTCCCCAACGCGGCACCCGTGGGCACCATGGCACCCACCGAGGCATTTATGGGCGCCCGCCATAAGGGCCAGCGCCAACAAAGGAAGAGAGGAGCATCCGCCAGAGAAGCGTCGCCACCGAAATGCCGCTGCACAGCACTTCCAGGGGATAAGCTCCCGCCGAAATGCCGCCGCGCAGCGCTTCTGGCAGAGAACCGTCGCCACCGAAGTGCCGCCGAGAAGCGCTGCTGCCTGCCACACTCTGATGAAGGGATGAATGTGCTCTTGGCCACAGAAAGGTTGGGGACCACTGGCCTATAGACACGGCTGGTATAATACACTAATATTCATAATGATTTTAGCAAACAACCTTTCTTTTAAAGGAAGCAAAAAGCTAAGATGAATGGGAGAGTACATATAACACAAGATCCTGTTTCTAAGCCAGGTGCTATTGTTGATTTCCAGTGAGACTCCCCAACAATCACTGCTATCAAACAGTAGTTGCACAAAATAGAGACATACAAAATAGTGCAAAAATATAACCATCTAGAATGGAGGGCAGAATTTATCCAGTACAACAGACAACTGTAAGTAACAAGAGCTAAAATAACCAAACAGATGAACAGCTAAAGATGTAGGTCAGCTTACACAGATGTCAATACTCATCGTTTTAAATCATCCCATTGAACACATTTTATTACACGAGGAGATAAATAATATCTAAAATATTTAAAGAATTCTGTGGTTTCTTACAGATGTTTTTCAAGCAAACAGCTCGTAGCAATCATCTTCTAGTGTTTCCAATCCTGTTCATTCACTTGCATTCCAATCCTGTTCATTCCCTTAGTTTTATGTGGTAATCCTGGACTCATTTTCAGAAATGTTAAAATGTGTTCCCTCTATTACTTGCCAAATGTACACAAATCCTAACGGTAGTGTCTATTGTATTATTAGGACATGAAATAAGAGTGGGTGATTTAAGAGAATGGTGTACTTCTGTTAACAGCTCTGAATACTATGGTTGCAGTTCAGCAATTAACAAGTTTTGTGAATGCAAAGAAATGTAAAAAATCACCAGTTGCTTCTGGCCCACACAAAGAACACAACCGTGGTTCATTAGCCACAGAAAAGACAGGGTGTGAAATCAGTGGGAGTTTTGCCATTGACTTTAGTGGGCATAGGATTTCACCCAGATTTCACAGCTATAAAGTTGCTTCAGATGTTCCTCTTCACCTAACATTCCCCACACCTGGAGGGAATCTGCCTATCATTCATAGTGAAATATGAAATTAATATCACTGACTCCAGTTTTTTTAAATCAATGCTGACTTAAAGGAGGGCTCACTATGGATCATGGCAATTAATCGTGATTTTCTCCAGGAAACCGTAAGGTGTTTATTAATTTTTTTTTAAATGATGGCAAATTGTCTAGAAAAAGAACCCTGCCAAACGCAGATACTATTTTAATAACTATTTAATATTTAAAAATGTGAGAATTTGGCCAAAGTGATAGCAGTATGATTTAGCATGAAGTCTTCATGCCCTAATGGCTCCTCACAAAGAGAAAATACTGACTTTTGCCCAGCCAAACATAGCGTGAAACACTTGTTGCCTGTGCAAAGATCAAGGGGAGCTGAACTGCACAGGTTTGAGTCTCTTATTTTGTCTTCTTTACACTTAAAACTTTGATGCAACGTCCAAGGACATTTGTTGTCAGCTCACTAAAGCAGATCAGAAAATTTCAACAGAATTTTTTTTTGGACAAAAAATGGAAATTACGTTTGTTTTAGAACTTTTTTCACCTCTTTTCCATCCAGATCTAGAGCTAAACACTTCTGGGGATCTCGTATAAACCTTATTTCATTCCTATAACTGTACTGGGCCTTGGTATGTGAACCCAGGTGTCAGCTGGAACCCTGCAACTCCACTGGTGATACCATAGTCTTCTTTGTAAGGGTTTTTAACCTGTGGATGTCCTTAGGGGTTTTTAACCTGTGGACCTCCATATTGCTATGGAGATGCAGAGTCCTTTTGCATGGCCTGTCTGTAGATAGCCTACCCCACGCCTACACAGTGGAAATGATACAGATCCACTGTATTTCAGGCCTGGAACACTGATTAAGGGCAGAGGGGTTGCAGCAGGATTTACCTATTACTCCAGCTTCAAGGTTCTGCAAATTATGAAGATCCACAATCTTAATTTTATATGGAGAATCAAGCTATACAAGATAAACATCTCAGTATCTGTCTCAATAAGCTGCACTGAAAGCCAGATATTCTTTCATTTGAGACAGTAGTAGAAAAATTTCCTTAATATTATTTTGGTATATCTACTGTAATACATTAGGTAAGAAAGCTTGATCTTCAAATGTACATCTCTTTTAATACATCAAGCCAGTTTCTATTCTCTTATCAAAGGGCCGTAAGAAAAAAATGTGACCGAGGATTTTTTCCAAGCATGTATGTCATAAATTTCAATTTGGTTTATTTAGGCTGTAAGCCTCAAGTATATGAGTAAACTGAAATACATTTGGGAAGACTTCTTATTTGATAATTAACAAAATATTTACGTTTATAGAAATCAATTGACCTGGAGTAGATGTTCTGTGTTTGTCACCAATATTTTATTGTAACTGGTAACTTGCACACTTTATAATAGAACAACAACAAGGGAAAAAAAGGTTCACTATATACAGCCCCCATACAGGCTACTTGACTATACACAAGGCATAGTGATCATAACACAACCTAGTCTTCATAATAATTTGTGCACAAAAAGACACCATCAATCAGACATTATGTGAACATTACAGTGAAATGACATCACAAGTCCAGTGAAAATTCAGCATAATACAAAACATATTGATCTACTGCAAATGACATCCTTTAAAACAATAAGCCTTTATTCAGTAGTAACTTAACCAGAGTCTGAAGCAGAGATTTGTTGTGTACTTATAAGTCTTTTAAGTGAAGCAACCTCTGCAGATAAGTTTGCTATGCCCTGCTTCAAATACATGTTCTCTGACTCAGATACTTTGTAGACACTGTCTTTAATTTCAACAACTCCAGTTTTGCAACCACTCTGAATTTTTACATTGAGTTCCTTGGGGTGCCAATGTTCTGGTTTGAGAGACCAGTCTTGGATATTAGTCACTTGAACAGAGAAAGGAGTGTGAGAAGAATGTACCAAATTTTGTGCATTGTGCTTTTCAAGCTCAAAATGTCTTTTAGATGTCATGTCAACTGGTGCTGATAGTTTCTGTGTGGCATCATAGTCATTATCCATTGCTTCCACTTTGACTTGCATGGCTTTGGCCTTAATTCGAAGCTTGTGAGGCAAAGCAGAAGAGTTCACCTCTGGAACTTTAACTGTTGCGTGAACATTTTTAAGTTCAACTGGGGAATGAATTGGACCTTTAGGGACCTGCTGCTCATCTTCTCCATCAGATGACTTTCCTATGACCACATCATCAGCTTCTGAAGTTCTTGGAGAATTACTGGAGGACCTATTAACTTGCAGCAGAGGAGGGGAATGTGAGTACCCATTAAAGGTATTTACTATGTAGTTTGGAAACATGGATGCTGTATAGGAGCCTCTATCATCTCTTGACTCTCTTGCATAATTCTCCAATTCCATAGGCTCCTGCTTTATAACTTGAAACTTATTTTCAGGACTTCTGCAATTGTTGTGTATAGGACTTGCTTGAGTATGCTCTACTGAGGATACTTCAGACACATCAGACAAAGAGCTTTGTGGAGAGTGTTTGATGACAGAAATACAACTACTACCCACCATAGATGGTTCATGTTCATCCACAAATGAGTTAATATTTGATTTGGAAGTTTGATAGTCCTGGAAATACACAGCTGTTGAATTACTGAGCTTCTGTATCTCTTGGGCATATGCTGCAGAGCTAATTAAACCGAACTTTAGCTTCAATGAAAGCAGCTCAGTCTTTAACGTGGCATTCTCCTCTCCTAATGCAATTAGTTTGTTCTCTAAGACAAGGTCATTCAGTCGTCGTTTTTCACGAGATCTTTTGGCAGCTTCGTTATTTTTTCGTCTTTTTTCCCAATACATAGCATCTTTCTTTTCATCTGGAATGAATTCCCGCTTTCTCCGACATGATGAAGATTTGTTTTTTCCACTATTTCCTTCATTAAGTATTATGTCTTCATTTGTAGCCAAGTCTTCACACACTTCTGTTAAAGTAGAATTAAGTACCATGATTTTGTCCACATTGCTACTTGTGTCAACAGGTGCCTGTTCCTTTTTAATGGTCTGCATTTTTCTCAGCTGCATCAGAAACAATTTTTAGTAGATCTATGATGAGTAACACAGTGAGCTGTTTTCCCAGTGCTTCTCAAACCATAACTACCTAATACATACAGTAACTTTAAATCCATATGCATTATTCCTTTTGTTTCATAATATCAAACAGAAGAATGTTCAGATCCAATTTACTTCTTGAGAGATGTAATGGGAACCTTCTAAGTAACCTGTAATTAAAAAAAAGCACCAATTATTATTCGGTTATTGCTGATTTTCTGCTTTAAAATGCTACTTTCAAAATACATAATTTAGAATAATGATTAATTCATTAAACCTACTAGACTACAAAAGAAGCTCAACACTTACAATGATCCAGTTCACTTTATGTAACCAGCTAGCAGCTTTTCTCCCTCCCCCATGCAATTAAAAAAATTAAAAATAATGGTTCCTGTTTTCAAAACAAGTAAAGTCTGATCCAAAGAAAAGCAGTAAAAATAACATTTGTTTTTGATTCAACAATAATGTTGTCATAGAGCTTTCCATTACATTGTTGACCGACTTAAGCCTCTACACTAACAGATGACTAGATATGTTGATTAGCAGCACTGGAAAATATCTTATCCCTCCATATAAAGATATCTCTTCCAAAAGCAGCTGTGGTGTGTGATTTAGAAATGTTATATATTTGGGTCCATTACAGATTAAAAATAACCCAGGCTGATTTAAAGACATTAGAATGCTTTTTTCATTGCCTTAAAATGATGACAGAATACATTTCAGCTACACAAAAATAATTAACTTTTAAAACATATATTATTTTTACATTTAGTATAGAGATCACATGACATTTAAGAACCCTTTTTACCTGGTCATATCAATATAGTTTAGTTTAAGCACAAGTTATATAGTTCTGACACATATGTCACTCTTTTTCAAAAATCAACAACAAAGAAAAATTATATTACATAAGGTATGTAAGGGTATATAAGGTATCTCTTATCTAAAAGAAAAAACTTTTGAGTAATTAGTGAAATTACATTAAGATAACATTTACTAATATAATTCTCATTTGAAAAATGTTTTTACTATACAACAGTACAGTTTAGCAACATTTAAGGATGCATAACTGCAGCAAAACACTGACAAATTAGAATAGAAGTTTAAATTTGAAATGGGATCATCAACTAAAGAAAACTAGCTTAACCTTTAACTCCAGACATTTTGTCATTAAAATTTGACTTAGCATTTAAGCTGGCATTTTGTATTATTTAATTCATATCAATACAAAAATACTTTGTTCTCATAACAAAATTTCTTTTTGATCCTAGACATAGTTTCCCTCCGTACCAAATTTTCCATGGTTAGTCATGTTCCCGATAAAATAAATTTAGCAAGACAACTGCTTTTACAGACTGACTATCCACATCGCAATGACTCTGTATGCTGCCTGTATATTTAAAAAAATAAATATATCAGTGACTTTAGCTTAATGTCACTATTTATTGGGCATGTGTTTACAATGACTAATGAAACTAATTTTAACTTTATCAGCTGGGAAAGTTACAAAAGAATAAATGAATTGTGTTCTGCCAGTTTCTCTTGTCTTTTCCAGAAGGCAAAGTGGAGTGAGTGATGTAATAACAATTAATCAGGGATCATAAAGACTTGGGTTTCAAGCTGGGTTCTGTTTCATCAAACCATGCCAACTCCTCTCTCATGAAAAATTAACACATTTAATAGAACAGCTAAGCAGACTTTCCTAAAATCCATGGTTAATTACTGGCTTATAACTATTTGTCTTTGGTAATGCAACCTTAATGGGAAATGAAATCAAGAGCTAACCACTCCATAGACAACATTAACTATTTACAGCAACAGCGGCACCACAAATTACTGTGCTTGCAAAGCAGAAATGTAACTAATATACAAATAACTACACAATTAGGCCTGATCTAAAGCCCATGGTGAAGTCAATGGGAGTCATTCAATTAAGTTAAACATGCTTTGCATCAGGCCTTTAAAGAAAGAAAATCCCCACCACATATCCCCATAACTTCATATAAAATCCACTATAGTTTGTTTTCCTGAAGTACCATTACAGCAATTCTGCTTATTACAATGCTATATTTTAGCATTGGTATAACTGAATGCAGTATAATACTGTTAAAAATTCAGTGTTGAACATATGGATTTTAATGCACATTTCTTTAAATGAGTCAGAACGCTTGCAATACAGGTAAAATGTTTAAATGCATCACATACTGTTGTGTTACAGTAAAAAAAATACAATCAATCTGGTCAACTGGAAATTGAAGTCATTTCCAGAATGTTCATCCTCTGACTTATGTCATGTAAAATAC
The DNA here is from genome assembly GCA_033296515.1 of Macrochelys suwanniensis. Classification (NCBI taxonomy): domain Eukaryota; kingdom Metazoa; phylum Chordata; order Testudines; family Chelydridae; genus Macrochelys; species Macrochelys suwanniensis. The sequence goes on from CM065780.1 coordinate 50,744,007, forward strand.
AATGCACAGGTTACATTTACATTATTCTGTAGCACTGGGATTACTGGATCAAAAGAATACTGACCAGTAACTATCTTGGTACATTATGTACACTGGCAATCATATTTATTCAAGTCATTAAATAATTTTTGGCTTTCCAATAAGGAAATGTATCCACTTTCTAAAGTACATAATGTGAAACAATACACCTTTCCTATCAAATATCAATGAAACCATATCTTTACCAGAAGTTATGTATTTATTCTTTAAGACTCTGATCCAATTCTTATTGAAGTAGGTGGGATACAGTGGGCCTTCAGTGGGAGTTGGATCAGACCCAAATGACACAGAGGTTTGAGTAAAATATAAAATGTAGTGGATAACTGAAATCAAAATCAGATACGAGACACTGATACTCCTAGAAGAGGGGATACTTATATACATATAAGCTTATATCCTATACATTTATGTGCTGTGCTGTACAGGCTGGAACCAGGGCCGGCTTTAAGCTGATTCTGCTTTGTTCTTTTTTGCTCCGCCGATTGGCGGAGGGAGGTGGTTGTTGTTTTTTGCTCCGCTGAGCAGCGGCGGGGCCCCGCATCCGCTAAAGCCAGCCCTGGCTGGAACTTCAAGGTCTTTTTAAAGTTATTACTCATTGAAAATAAATACTCAACAGTGATAGGGATTTGATGATAATTAGTTATTTGTACATATTTTTAAAATATTCACATTATTTGAAACTCTCAAGCTATATATAAGCCAGCTTAAGTAGCAACATGATCTTATTACAATTATTCTCATCTTCCTTCCCCTTTCTTATTGTGGGAGTGTGGTGTTTTGTCTTTCAATTAGATTGTGTTTCAAGGCAAGGACCATGTCTTTGTATGTTTTTGTACAGCATTCAGCATGAGACCCCAGTCCATCCTGAATGAAGCTTTTGGGCACTACCATTATACATATCATTAGGAACAATAATAATAAAATAATACTAATAGTAATACAAATAATAATAGACAGATAATTGGTAGGATCAGAAATATTACAAACCCATCCGAACACCGAATACTCAAAATTCAGTTCTTTACCACCAATCTTCTCTCAGTCACTGGAAGTTTTGAGTATGCGGTGATTTCAAAGTCATATGTAGTTTCACAGGGCAATTTTCAGGCCTCAGGTTGCACTTAAGCAAAAAAATACAACCAGGATGGAATGTAACATTTTGCTTACTGCAGAGTTCATGCGCCACAGGGCTTCTGCAGATTGGGGCATTCCAAGGAGGCATGGTCTGCCTGTTTCAGCAACCATATCACCTGTTCGGTCACGCTCCATCTTGTGCATATTATTGGTGCCCTTGGCATGAATAACCTGAATGAGGTAGGGATTGTACATGAGTCCATGGCTCATCTAAATATGTGTTCAAAACAACAGTGCTTTGCAGGCAACATTCATATGCACTCCGTGCCTATATCCATTTGAGAAGTGCATAAGGTCTAAATTTGGCCGACGATTTTTATGTCAACCTTATATAATTGCCTCTTATGTCAAACGCTTTGACATTATGCTTTTGGTAAATCATTAAAGCACCAGCAAATTATTAGTTCTATCAGTGTCTTCCTTGAACATTTGTATCATCTTAATGAAAACTGCAGTTATACAAACAGAGAACTAAAACCCCTTGTCTGTTAATGGTTTTCCTTGTGGATCAGCCCACTACAGCGTCTGTAAACAAATTAAATTCCATCTGATGATAATGGCAAAATGCCTTCAATAAAAACAGCTATTTCACTTCAATTGTATTTTATAATTCCACTGGAAAACATGAGTATTTACACATAAACTAATGAACTGGAATGATTCCTCTGACTACATTTCAAATTCCAATATTTTCCCTTATGATTAATTTTGCAATTACTTTATCACTCCCTCATAAAGTATTCTAAAACCAACATTTAATACTGCTGTACATTAGTCACTGCTGATGGTTTTTATTTATTTATTTATTGTGTTGGTTGACGTTAATGGCATTGAGTGCCAATTCAACAATGTAATAGCACTCAACCCTATTAACTTAATTACAGACCCAATCCTGCTCCACTGCAATTTTGCCATTGACTTCAATAGGAGCAGAGTCCGACCTCAGATTCAAGAGCTAATATGACTGTTCTCTAAAATTCATACTAATGAAACAAGAAATGGTGTACACAGAAGCCATGAGATGTTAATTTATCCATGGATTTTAAAATATTGAAGAACTCAGATAGTCTCAAGATATTATAAAAAGGTCCTGATCACGCAGCTCTTACTCGCATGTTCACATTATATACTTAAATGAGCAAAAGAGTTACAGGACTGGGCCACAATTTTGACTCTCTTTGTTCTTTCTAATGTAATCATGTAGGTCAATTGTGTGTTGAAATATGCACATGTGGTTCCCACACACAAAGCCAAAATATGACCCATGTTGTTTTATTGAAGATTTATGTTCCTTAGCAAAGAATAATTCTATATTTATCAAAAATAATGTGCATTATATCCATGATTAAATTCTTCAAAAATGTTTTATGCAACTCTGTACAGTGTTGTTTTAATATAGGTGGTTATCAGGGCCACCAAGAGGATTTTGGGGGGCCTAAGGCAAAACCTGAAACTGAGCCTCCCCACCCGCATCCTGGTAATTATTTCTGTTCCCTTAACATTCTGGTGATGATTGCACTGGATTAAATGAAATACAGTTTCAATACTTTTTTTGAATCACTCTGCAATTTTCTAAAACCAACAGTCTATAAATCTTAAAAGTCCGTCCCAAGAGCAAGACTACTGCAAAATATTCATTTCTAATATTTCTAAAGTGAGAACCATGTATTCTGTCACTGTGACTTCTCAGCTCCTATTTAAATAAACACTGTCAAGTATAATATAAACAATTTGCTAAACCAACCAACCAAGCAAACTAAATTTAAGTATATATAGATAGATAGATAGATAGATAGATAGATTTCCAATTGCTGTTTTCCATGTTTTGCATAGTTATCATTAGATATGTTATCGTTAGCATCCTGCCACAGGGCAACTATTTAAAAATCTCTTCACAAACCAGAAACACTGGCATTCCTAGGCACCCAACCCAACAACCATTTTGCACTCAACAATTCTAAAAAATTAAGAATATACTTACTATTTTCCATCTTCAAACCACTTTACAAATATTTGCTAACTAACTGACCCCAACACCTTAATAAGGTGAAGATGTATTATCATCCCCATTTTCCAGCTGGGGAAACTGAGGGTGCAATTTTGAAACTGAGCATGCAGCCAAATGCTACATCTAGACCAGGGATCTCAAACTCAAATCACCACGAGGGCCACATGAGAACTAGTAAATTGGCCCGAGGGCCGCATCACTGAAACCTTTTCATACAATGATACAAAAGTATAGTCAAAAATGAAGAGTAATATAGTATTCTATTAAAAGTCACTGTATTAACTTTTTAAAAACTGTAATGCAAAGAGAGGTTTTAATAAAATATAAACACTCAGTAATGTGTGGAGTTTGGCTGCCAGTGGAGTTGGTGCTATGGCGGGCCGCAGGAAATAACTCCACGGGCCGCATGTGGCCTGCGGGCCGCGTGTTTGAGACCCCTGATCTAGACTAAGAGCTAGGAATGTGATACTCCTGTTCATGCACCCATACTCACGCCAGCTCTCATAGCGGTAGCACAAATATAAATAGCAGTTTAGCAGTGGCAGTACAGGTAATGGCAGCAGTGGCATGGCTGAGCCATGCTGAGTACGAATATGCCTGAACCCAGTGAATATGTACTTGACTCAGCTCAGCCATGCCTCCACTGACGCCATCCAGGCTACACTGCTATTTATACTCATGCTAGCTCAATGAGAGCTAGCCCGAGTACATGTACTCAAGCAGGGGGAATCACAGCCCTAGCTTGTAGCATAGATGTAACCTAAATTAACAGGTGAGTCTGAGGAACCAAATCTCTTCCACAATTTGAAGCCTGTCTACAACTACTCCTTGCAGATTATAGGCAAATGTAGTGCCATGAATTTCTACTGCCCTGGGGATAGATCTTCACCTTGTGTAAACTGTCATAGTCCCATTGAAGTTAATGAAGCTATGACAATTTACTCCAGCTGAGGATCTGGCCGCTATGGTCTGAGCCAAACCCCACTGAAGGCATTCAAAATAATCCCATAGATCTGGCCCCACACAGGGATCAATGGGAGTTTCGCCACTGGCTTTAGTGGATCCAGAATGCCAGCCCTCCTGCAGGTTTGTGGGTCAGCCAACCCATGCAGTTTAGATCAGATGAAGTTTAACCTTTCTGGGACCACACTGGTGAAGAGATTACATGGCATGACTGAGTGGCTACTCAGTGTTATGGAGGAAACATGGTAAAATTAGGATTAGATTTCTAATATTATCTATCCACATAACACACCTCTCTCTAACCAATGAGCATCTTAAGCGTTTAAAGACTGAAGGATCAATCCATAATTAAATTATAGATCAGTGTAATACTCATGATGTTTTCACACAATATGAAACATTTTGGATACAACTTCTTTATTTTACTTTTTTAAAGGTAATAAGAGGAATCTACATGATTCTCTTATATTCACATTAAGAGTATCATTAATTTATTAGATTCTCCACAGTCGCACAAATACAGTAAAGCTTATCAAGGCAATTGAAATACTATAGTACAGTACTTCCATATTGTCAAACTTGAAACTGTACCCAGAAGGTTGAAGTCTTATAAAAGGCCTTCATTGTTAGGAAACACACTTCTGTTACTGTTTATCTTAATAATTACAGATTAACTCATTAAAGTATAGTTTGCTTCTCAAAGGTTAATAACACAAATTATGCAAATAAAATTATCATCTGGAGAGAACTGAATGTGTGTTAAAAATAGCTGTTGCTCAAAAGGTCAGTCAAGGTTAGTAGACCACATTTGACCTATATTTTCTTCCTATTTGTTTGGAAAGCCTGTGTAATTCTCTATTGATTTTTTTTTTTCCAGAACAAATGCTTCAGTGCTTTGTTTTAGAAAAATCAGTGTCATTAATTCAGAGTACTCAGGAGCAATCTTAATGATAAGCTGGTAGTGTAAAGGTGCACAGGAAGACATACTCAGGTAAAGAAACATATTTCGTTGTTATAGTTCTAATGGGTTATTATAAAAAATACTAAATTGAGCTAAAAATAATTCTTAAAATTATGAAGAATATAATAGGAAGATTTTTCCTATGTCACTAGCTGCTTCATAATAAACATTTTAGATTATACAAGATCACTATTTTCATATTAAAAGTTTTCCAAAAATAAAATCACAGCCTAGCTAATTTCAAACACTGAAAATATTCTTTTGTTTTGTTTTCCCTTCAATTAAAGGCCATAAGACAAAAATACAAAAATGATTATGGAATGTTGTTTCAATTCTACCTAAAACAAATAACATTCTTATGTATGAATTGTATTGTATTCTCAGCAACTCAAAATATGAGCCATATCCTCAGCTGGTGTAAACTAGTGTTGTTCTATTGAAGGCAGTGGTACTATGTCAGTGTACATCAGCTGAGGATTTGGCCCTATATCTCTGACACAAGACATGACGTGCAAAAATGTGAAACATCTTGATGTAATAGACAATATGTGTAATAATTTCTAACACAGATTGCAAATGAAACAGAAATAGCAATATATGTAGGCCCCAACCCTGCAAGATGATCCACATGCATGGACCACTGTGTCCATGCAAAGCAGTGGATTTTGCTTGGACTCCATGCAAATGTAGGGGTGGGTCCATCCCCACAGAGCCAGTTGCAGGACTGGGGCCTACCTTGAACTGCTTGTGATGCAAACTCCATTGGAGATTGAGTTTGGTCATTCAGTCAGGAACCCTTATCAACAAACTTAACAACAGAACAGAAAACTGAGTCAAAGCGGTCCGATAACCCTGCAAGATATGGTAACTAAAACAGGATACATGCAAAAACCCAGAAAATATTCCAGCACAGAATGACAAGGAATGAAAGCTTTAAAAGCACATTCCATTTAATCTTCTATTTACTACCACTGGGATGTGAAAATTTCTTCCTAAACTTGTTCAAACAATGAAGAGTCTGTGCTCTGATGAGTGTGGGCTTCCTTGACAAAACATATTATCAACAAACACAAAATAGAAGAATAAATAATAAATTATATATGCTAAAATATGAACTTGGTTTTATTATAACAGTATTTTTTACTCCATTATTAAATTATATAATTTTCCTACTGACAGATCATTGTCAGTTTTATACCGTAAGTTCACTGCAGAGAAAACTAAAAAAAGTTGTAAAAAAGGTATTTTTTTCCAATCAAAAAGAAAATCTCTTATGTAATATCCATGCTGAGAATTTACAAAGTCTTTCTGTATTCCTATGTTATGCTAATTTGGACAAGCACCAACTCAAGTGTAAGTTAGGAAGGAAAAAACATAGGATATCAAACAATATATTAATGCTAATACATTTCAGGCACACTTTTTTAAAAAGAGAGAAACAAAGAAGGAGTTCTCAAGGGCATTGTTTCTATCACATTTTGAATCAAATTCAATAGGTCTTCATTTTTCAATTCTTATTTGTGACAGTCAAGCTCACCCCACCACTATCAGTTAAAATTACCAATATTTCAATGAAAATGTTTAACTAAATGGGTTTTTAACTCTGAAAAATAGTTTAATATTTAAATCAACTGATATTTTGCCTGGGAAGGGACCACACGATTTGGCCATATATTTGCATCTTTTTTTATTACATATCCTAAGCACATTTATATCTCATAACTGGCTGTAATTATCATGGCAAGGTCACCTGGAAGAATCTATTAAGCTGATGACTCAGACACATTGCTTAACTGTGTGTAGTAAGACTCAAACAAAGGATTTTATTGTTCGAGTTATTGCATAATAGTGATGTTATAACTGCAGCTCACAAAAATATGGTAACAGGGTTGCTGTCTGGAAAAACAAACTGTATAAATGTTGTTTGCATAACCATTTGCTAAAGTAAGTCAGCTTAAAATGAGCAAAAGATATCTTGAAATAAAAAAGACAAGTGCTTGAACAAGTAGAACAGCGATTGATGTATTTTGTTGACTATACATTCATGCTATAATCAGCAAAAGCAATATCTGCCTGTTCCACAATTTTCAGCCAAAGTATGGCAAATACTGTTTCTTCATAGGCTAAGATAAGCTGTGAGGAGGTCGTATAAGTTCATATTGCTTGTGGGAAGACTGTAAGCTTTTTGACACCTTTTAAATCATTTCCTTGGAAAATCAATTCCAACAGAAACGTGAAGCTTTGAGGGCAAATCCAGGAAGCTGGATATTTTGAAAGCTAGTTAACAATTCTTTAGAGAATAAGACAAGCTAAAAATAGAAGATAACTAAAAATGGAAACAGGTTTCAGAGTGGTAGCCGTGTTAGTCTGTATCAGCAAAAACAACAAGGAGTCCTTGTGGCACCTTAGAGACTAACACGTCAATCTCCCTGGTCACTCAATAACAGACCTAAAAGTGGCAATTCTTCAACAACAAAAAACCTTCAAAAACAGATTCCAATGTGAAACTGCAGAACTGGAATTAATTTGCAAACTGGACACCTTCAAATTAGGCCTGAATAAAGACTGGAAGTGGTTGGGTCATTACAAAACCTAAATCTAATTTCCCCCATACTAATTTCCCCCTACTGTTACTCACACCTTCTTGTCAACTGTTTGAAATGGGCCACTCTCCTTACCACTTACAAAAGTTATTTTTCCTCCCTTGGTGTCCTGCTGTTAATTGAATTGTCTCATTAGACTGACCTCACACTTGGTAAGGCAACTCCCATCTTTTCATGTATTTATACCTGCTCCTGTATTTTCCACTCCATGCATCTGATGAAGTGGGTTCTAGCCCATGAAAGCTTATTCCCAAATAAATTTGTTAGTCTCTAAAGTGCCACAAGGACTCCTTGTTGGTTTTTTTAAAAACGGAAAGTGAAGGCAGGTCATTCTGAAAAATGTTAACACACTAACAGTCACATAAAGGTATCTATAATGGGACAACTTTTACAGTACTTTCTGCTAGTGCCAATAATGTGAAGGAGCATTACTCAGTGTTCCTTGATTTTGCTGGTTTAAATCATGTCTTGGGACAAACCTGCAGACCTTATTCAGTGAAAATTCCTATTGAAGTCAATGTTTTGACTGAGGACAATAAGAATAATGCCCGTAGCATTATTTTAATGTAGGCTTTGTGTTGCATGAATTACTGAGTGGGGCAAGGTAAATTAAAAATAGATTTTATATACAGATAACTGGAGATAACATACTTGAATCTGATAATTCAAGATGCAAGGAAAAGGAATAATCCCAGGATATTTTTGAACATAGATTTATCAATAACTCCAAATAGATACATTGTCATATTGTTTTGAGTCAAATTCAGCAAAAGGCATAAACCCACTTAAATAATAAAAATGTGCACGCTGTGTCTGTTTCCACTTCTGTAAAACGGGGATCTTAATACACGATGCATTTGAATGTTGTACCTGCAGCACAAGGTGTTGTAAGAGTAAATTACTTAATAGGGTAGTATTTGGAACACATGAAGTTCTAATTGTTATTACCAGGCTCAGGACTGCAAGTGGGGGGGGGGGGGGAGAGGAGTTGAGGGGGCACAGTCCTGCTTTATAGCGCGCTTGTCTCTAACGTCCAACAGAAGTACAGTTCTCTCTCTGTATAAAATTCAAAGACATAAGGCGACTAAACTATGCGAGCCGCCCTAGAAAGCCCAATATTGTACGCGTGGCTGGAAGCCTAGGCACAAAGGCTGCTGAAGCAGGGCGCTCCGGTTGGTGCAAGAGAAAACGTGGGAGCAGGCTGAATTGCTTAACATATTTCCATTCTCAACACAGAGGGAAGAAACGCTTCCTTTCCCCCTCCTTCCCTCCCGCTCCGTGTTAATGAACAGCGAGTACACACACTACGTGACTGGAGACGCATCCCTCCCACTGCCGAGCCTGTTCTTCTCTCGCTCGCTGTCAGTACAAAACACCCGAGTATTATTATCTTGCCTTATTTACTCCGCTTTCCTTAACGTTCGTGCTCAGCCCAGGCTGCCCTCCCCAAGTACTCGCCTCCTCCCGCCCTCCCCGGGGCTCAGCGCTGCCTCCCATCCGCCCCCAGCTCCAGAACAAAGGAATGCGGAGCAGCAGCAGCGCCATCCGCCTCCCCAGTCACAATAACCAACGCCTAGTTCTGCGGCCCCTCCCTGTGCAACCTCTCCCCGGGTAAAACAGCTACCCTGGGAAGGGGCTGCTGCTGCTGCTGCTCTCCGCCAGGCAGTAGGAGGTCCTCAGACCTACACCAACACTCCCGCCCAATGGACTAAGCTCAGAGCCCTTAAGCCTACCCTCTCCCCCACCAAAAACAAAACAAAACAAAAAACAAAAAACACATCCACCCGCCTACCTATGCACCAGTTACACTGACTCCACATGGGCCGCAGGGAATAATGTGCAACAACAATAAACACTGTAAACTGGGGGCCGTAGCTAAGACCAGGTGCGGTTCCTGGAAAGAGCTCGACCTCCTTAATTATCTCACTTATTTAATTCACCTAAGAAAGGAGTCCAGGCTTCTCAATAAGGGCACATGTAAAGAACCTGCCCCCGATTTTGCATCCCCGGCTTCAGCCATTGAAACCAGTGGCAGTTCTGGCTCCACAGGGAATGCAGGATCGGGGCCATTAATTGTTTTCAACATATAAGGGAAATAGTCTTATTTTCTAATTAAGCATCGTCATCATTATTCTAAGCTGCATCTGTGTACACTTTCTTGCGATCACAGGCAGAGGATAATCAAAAACTGGTTTCATATAAAATGTAATATACTGACCTACATCAGCTTTTCTCATGTTACATTCTAAAACACCAATATTGAATGTGAATGGGATACCCCTCCCCTCCCCCAAATTGTACTTCGTCAGGGTTCATTACGATCATGAAGGGAGGTGACAGACTATCTTGCTTCTCCGGTGCTGTTGGCATGATCTAAAATTTGTATCAATCCCTTTAATTTTTTTTTAATGAAAGCCAATGCTAGCAAAATGCTTAACGTCTAGTAGAAATACCTTCCTAAAAATACAGCCTTAAACGTGGGCCAAATGGCCTTGAACGTCTATTTGCCCAGCTCTGGAGAAAAGACCGAAATAGCACATGAAGCCACAATTGCTAAAATGTGATAGGGCTAAATATAGATTAACACAAATTTCATTATAAGGGTATATACCACATTCAGCAACCACGAGTTACCTCCTTACTTACCATTTGACTACTTTCCTTGTTAAACACGCTTTTAAAAAAATCTGTTACAGTGGCATTTTTTTAGCCTGAGATTGTCCTAGTTTCTTTGTATCGAGATTATAAAATCGCGCAATTAGCTCCCTCTTCCTACCCTGACTGCCAGCAAATTCTGTGGTTACATAATGCAACATTTCCAGGAACTATTAAATGATCAGTATTGCAGTGTCTGAAAAACAGTGAGCAAAGTGAGGGAAAAGGCACAAATACAAACTAACATAATATGAGAGAACTGAATGCTACATGTACTCTTTTCCGTGTATAAAAACAAGATCCCTGAGCGCAAAATGAAAATGTAAACGCGCCGACAGTCACTGACAATCGGTATTAAAAACTCCTTATTTGGTGTGAAATACACAAAACATTGGTGCATTTAATTCCCTAAATCTGCACCAAAATTACCAAAAGTATTGCACACGCAACGCACATACACCACATCCAAATGCTTGCCAGTACACAGTGAACAGATTATGCAATGTGCGAAACAAACCTTCCCTCGGGCTTGTTACAGTCAGAGGACAAAAAGGGTCTAAGGTATGTTGTTGTTTTTTAAATCTAAAATAGGTACATTTTTAAACCGGCATTTTCTAAATTCCTTCTCGTGTTAAATTCCTTTAACTAACCTTCTTTTAGTAGGCAAAACCAGTATTTTTAATCAGCTATTTCCCCACTCCTCCAAATATACCCTTTCCCCACCCAGAGTGAGATGGATCAGCGGCAGATCAAACCTCCCTGGCGCTTTTCTCTATGAAAACATCAATTTTCTTCAAACAAGGAGACATATTATGCAACAACAATGTATCCAAAGCCAGCAAACAAGCAGCAGCAGCTCCAAGTCTACGTGCTGTCGAGGGCGCTGCAATCAAAGCGGCCACCTTAAGGTGGCGAGTCCCAGTACTGACATGCTAGCAAAAGTTTTATAAATATATACATAATACACACACGCACGCACACAAAACATATCGCGTACACGCGTCTATAGCCAGCAACACGGAGCTATCGAGGAAGAGATTTACACACACACCGGTAAGTGTGTAAGACAAGGTAGGGGAGCCCCACGCAGAAGGAGCCAGTGTAGACTACAAGCCATTACAATGTTACCTTACCTTCATAATCGCCACTGGTAGTATGAAATAAGCTGTATCCTTCCAGCAAACCGCTAGCATTTGCCTCTGTTCTTCTCCCGATCGCCGTGGGGAGAGAGAACTCGGCGTGCGTGGCTGGGAAGCCCCTTGCACCAGTCCTGCGAGGGGAGCAGCTTCTGTGTCAGCGAGAGCGCGAACGTGTCTGCCGGTGCTACTGCCGCCGCCGCCGCTGCTGGAGAGGGATCTGTGTTAGTAGGTCAGTCCTGTACACTCCTCACAACGCACGGTCCTCATGCCAGCCTTTGCTGTGACTGGCAGCGGCCCGTCCCCAATCAGAGCTCAGCCCTCTCGGGGTGCAGCCAATGGATGCCTCCCGGAGGGGAGTAATAGGGGCAGGACCAGACTTGAATTGAACCCCCTTTCCTCCTCCCTTAACGCTCCCCCCCCGCCCTATGGGAGCTGTGTGTGGTACAGTAGATATATGCGCTGGGTATTGCATAACCAGCCAAGGGGAGGGGAACGGGGGGGCTGCTGACATTTACGTCATTACCCAAAGGAGAGCCAGAGGCCAGAGTTAAGGTGGAGACTTTCTCTGTGTCTTTTGCTTATTGACTCTGGAACACTTTCAGCCGTAATTTACTTACCCTGTAGCTTTTACAGCGCTCTAGTGCAAACAGATGTTGTTGTGGCGCAGGCGTGAGGGAGCGCTGAGAAGAGGCGAAATATGCCCTGCGGGCTGTCTGCAATGGACCGCACAAATAAATACGCCGCCTGCTTGTCCTACCCCGGCAGCCCCGGGAGAAGCGGGGCGGGTGGCAGAAGCTACACACACCACAACAAGCCTATCAAGCACGTAAGACGCTGGGGAAAGGGAGCCCCCGAGTCTCTTCCCTGCGACTGGAGGCTGTAGTCCTTGCAGTGGCAGCGAGGTGAAGAACTTTGAAACCTTTGTAGGAAATGAAAGAGAAAGATGTGCAGGGGAATGAGGCGTGTGAGTATGGGTAGAAGGGCAGTCTTTATGTGCAGTGTGGAACTATAGGTTTGCAGCGTGAAGGTCGTACTATGTGTGTTTGTGGGGCTGTGGAGTGAGGGTGTGTAGTGAGCAAGTAATGATGCAATGTGTGTGTGTGTGTGTGTGTGTAAGGGGAGTGATGTGTGTGTCTAGAGAGTGCCGGAGAGCCTTTGGAGAGTGCAGCTCGGTGTGGCAGTGTATTTATGGTGACTGGACATGTATGAGAGGTTGAGGGGGGCTGACTTTTTAATGTGTATGGGACTGAGAACCTCTATGTGTAGGGAGGAGTTTTGTCTCTTGTTGGGAGGAAGATTTAGCCGAACATCTGAACAAAAACAAAGCCCTGGTTCTTATAGTCAGTGATAAAAATATGTGATATAGAACATAAAACATTGCAACTTTATAGTTTGTTTGATCTGAAGTGTGATTAGGTGGAATGTAACTGCTAAGAAATTAAAAATAAAAACTCTTACAAGTGGCTAGAAGTATTATAGTTTATAAGTCATCGCACAACTCTTTTTAGGTACATATCTGTCACCTAGTCCCAGAATGGGTAATCCTCCAATTAATTATACTTAATCGTTGGCTAGCAAAAAGCCTGCTGAAGCTACCCTGGTTCCTTAATGGGTGTGTTCCCTGTTGTTAGCCAGTTGGCATTTTGTGCTACAGAGCATCTACTGTACGCATGAGAGTACAGCTAGTGTTTTCTTTCCCTGAACTACTGGGACAATGTAAGTATTTCTTCCACCGACTTAAATTTCTCCTCTCATCCCCGTCATAAAATCCTCAAAAATAAGAAAATAGTTTATAGAACTAATCATCACACATTTATTTATTTTCTAGCTGAATGGCCCTTCTCACCCTTTAAGAACAGTTCACAAAGGTTCATAAGGGGTGCTTGCCTACAGTCTGACATTTGTCATACCTCCACTTCTCTTCCCAGGGTACTAAAAAAAAATACCATAAAATAAATTAGGCCATGTCTACACTAGCACTTATGTCAGCAAAACTTCTGTCACTCAGGGGTGTGAAAAAAACACCCCCCTGAGTGATATAAGTTTTGCTGGCTTGAGCACTCATGTTCACAGTGCTGTCAGCGGGAGACGCTCTCCGGCCAACATAGCTACTGCTGCTTGTTGAGCTGTTTTTATTGTTATGTTTTATTATGTATCGGTACAGCTGTGCCGCTGTAAGCTTGTAAGTATAGACAAGGCCTTAGTCTGGTGTTGGTATGACTTTTGTTTAACCTCCATGTTAGAACATGACACGTGGTCAGCTAGAAATCCAGTTCTCCTCGCAGAATGTGTTTGAATTTACAGAGACAAGGTGGAGCATATTGTTTAGCACATATTTCAAGGGACCATTCAAGGTGAAGTGACATTTGACTGTCTGACATGTGAGAGATAAGGTGAATGAGATAATATCTTTTATTGGACTGACTTCTGTTGGTGGAAGAGACAGAGGCCTGGTCTACACTAGATAATTAAGTTCATTTAACTACATCACTCCCCATGTAGACAACACTAGGTCAATGGAAGAATTCTTCCATTAACCTAGCTACCACCTTTCAGGGAGGTGGATTACATATACCAATGGAAGAACCCCCTCTTGTCAATGTAGGTAGTGCCTACACTGAAGTGCTGTGCTGCTGTCACATTTTAAGTATAGACATACCGAGGCCTTGGCTACACTTGCAAGTTGGAGCGCAGTAAATCAGCCCCAGGCACCCTAACTCCTGAGGTGTCCACACTGGCAAGACACGTAGTGCACCTGGACTCCGCGGCTGGAGCCCCCCGGTAATCCACCTCCATGAGAAGCATAAAGCTTGCTGTGCTCCGGCTGGAGTGCCGCGGTGCCAGTGCGGACGCCCTGGTCTGTTAATGTGCTCTGATCGGCCTTCATGAAGTGTCCCACAATGCCTGTTCTAGCCACTCTGGTCATCACTTTGAACTCTACTGCCCTGCCCTCAGGTGACCAGCCGTCAGAATCACCCTTTAAATTCTCTGGGAATTTTGAAATTCCCCTTCTTGTTTGCTCAGCAAGGCGTGGAGTGCTCTTGGTGCATCCTTCCAGGTGACCATGCCTCCATGCGCCAGGCGATCCCCAGTACGGAGCAATGGCGAGGTGCTGGACCTCATCAGTGTTTGGAGGGGGGGAAAGCTGTCCAGTCCCAGCTGCGCTCCAGCTGTAGGAATTACGATACCTACGGACAGATATCAAGGGCCATGACAGAAAGGGGCTATGACCGGGACGCAGTGCAGTGCAGGGTTAAAGTGAAGGAGCTGCGGAATGCCTACCACAAAGCACGGGAGGCAAACGACAGTCCGGTGCTGCCCCGGCGACCTGATGTTTCTACAAAGAGCTGGACGCGATACTTGGGGGCGACCCCACCTCCACTCCGAAGAGCACCATGGACACTTCAGAGGCTGTGGCAGCCCAGAGTTCAACAAGGCAGGAGGAGGAGGGCCCAGAGCCAGAGGACGGCCGGCATCCCTAGATGCATATAGCCAGGAGCAGTTTTCAAGCCAGGAGGAAGGTAGCCAGTCGCAGCGGACGGTTCTGGTGGAAGAACAAACAGCAGAGGAAGTGCCCAGTAAGCGACTTTTATTTTGGGAAGGTAGTTGTTTGGTGCGGGCTCTTGGGGCGAGGAGGTTTGCAGAAAGAAGGGTTAGGGCTGTGTGCATGCCTAGATATGGAATAGGGCATTGATGTGCTCTCTCACATCACAGTAATCGGCCTCAGTGATCTCATCGAAGGTCTCATGCAGAAGCTGGGCAATCCACTTGCGCAGGTTCCTTGGCAGAGCTACTGTGCTCCTTGTCCCAGTCAGGCTAACATGTCCGTGCCACTGTGCTGTGAGGGGCGGGGGGACCATTGCTGCACACAGGCAAGCGGCATATGGGCCAGGGCGGAAGCCGCATTGTAGTAGAAGACCCTCCCTTGCTTCCCAGGTCACCCTCAGCAGCGAGATATCTTCCAGGACAAACTCATCCTGTGGAAAATGTGGGGATAGTGTTCAGTATAGGGGCCCCCTGCAGCTGTTGGCTCTCCCCAAGGCACAGAACCCCAGAGGACAGTACGGCTCTGAAACAATCAGCCCCCCTTGACCCTGTGCTTACTTACCATTTCGGGGCTCTTGTGGGTTATGTGCGCTCGCTTTGGGATGGACACTTTCTGCTATTGTGTAGACTGTGTTTGTCTTTAAGTTCGGCCGAATCATTGCAGATGCAACCTTGAGATCCCAGCCGTCCTTGTTATCAATGGCCGTAAGACTACAAAGAATCAGGAAGCATACATGAAGAACCAAAGAGGACCTGCTGCATGAAGTCATGCAGCAGCCCCTTACTGAAAATCAAAAAGTACAGGACTGGCGGGAGACCGAAAGGAGGCTCCACCAGCAGAATGTGGATCACCGGCACCAAAGCACAGAGCAGCTCCTAAGCATTATGGAGCGCCAAGCGGACTCAATGCAGGCACTCATAGCACTGCAGACAGAGCAGATCCATGCCCGCCCCCTACGCTCCCACAGTCCTTGTCCCAAAACTTTCTCTTGTGCCCCCATGTCACCTCCAACCCACTTCCCCCAACATCCTGTTTCTTATCACCACTAGTTGCCTCCAGCACCTATAGCTTCACCACCTAGCCCTGCAAACTACAACCCTTACCCACTGCACTCAACCCCCATCACCATGTATTTTAGCCAGCTTGAAGTGCAGCACTCATTGCATGGCACTCCAGACAGGAAGGCTAAATATGACAACAGGACATATGCAAATCTGTGATTGTCCCATTCTACCCCCGCCCCCTTACCTCCTCCCACACAGCACAGATGTGTCATGCCATGTGTGTTTCCCCAGCAGTTGTGTTTCTTTTCAATACATGAATTTTTGGCTTTGTAAACATTCTTTATTGCATTAAGTAAAAGATAGCGTAGCCCAGGAAAGCAACAGGCACTGCAAGTCAGTGCATCATACATAGCAAACACAGATGCCTACTAGCATTGGAACCATTGCACTTCACTCCTGTGCAGAGCACCAAACATTACTGGTGGCTTTCAGCATTGACTTCCTCCCTCAAGGCATCCCTAATCCTTACAACCCCGTGCTGAGCCCCTCTAATAACCCTGGTTTCTGGTTGTTCAAATTCGGGCTCCAGGTGTTGAACCTCCGAGGTCCATGCCTGAGTGAAGCTTTCACCCTTCCCTTCACAAATGTTATGGAGGGTACAGCACGCGGCTATAACCGTGGGGATGTTGTCATTGACCAGGTCCAGCTTCCCATACAAAAAGCACCAGCGGCCCTTTAAACGGCCAAAAGCACACTCCACAGTCATTCTGCACCGGCTCAGCCTGTTGTTGAACCGCTCCTTGCTGCTGTCAAGTCTTCCTGTGTATGGTTTCATGAGCCATGGCATTAAAGGGTAAACGGGGTCTCCAAGGATCACAACGGGCATTTTGACTTCCCCTACGGTGATCTTCTCATCTGGGAAAAGAGTCCCGTCTTGCAGCTTCCTGAATAGGCCTGTGTTCCGAAAGATGCGTGTGTCATGCACCTTTCTGGACCTGCCTGCGTTAATGTCCATGAAATGCCCACAGTGATCCACAGCGCCTGGAGAACCATCAAGAAATACCCCTTCCGATTTATGTACTCGGAGTCCAAAAGCAGCATTCCACTGAGGTGAGCATGCCCGTGAATGCCACAAGCAATCTCGTGTCGTATAAGTTATGAGAGTCAAAATCATCCTCGGACTCCTCACTGTCACTTTGTAGCTTAAGGAGTAACTTGACTGCAATTCGTGACATGCTGGTGAGACCCATCAGCATATTCCTCACAGGTTCAGGATCCATTTCCATGACCGAAAGGGAAGACAGAGCGCGCAGTACAAAAACCGTTGAAAGATGGTGCCAAATGTGGACGGAAGCACAGGGATTGCTGGGATGCGTAGCGATCCATCACGGGGCATTGGGACAGGACCCAGGATGCCCCGCACTCCCCCTCCCCCTTCCCACAAGCCACAGCGCCGGAATGGGAAGAGGTGCTCTGTGGGATAGCTGCCCATAATGCACCACTCCCAATGCTGCTGCAAGTTCTGCAAATATGACCACGCCACTGCGCTTGCAGCTGACAGTGTGAACCCATGGCAGCGCTTTCCCTGCTGCGGTCTCCGAGGGCTGGTTTAACTCCCGGTGCTCTACATCTGCAAGTGTAGCCATGCCCTCAAAGACAAACTTTCGACCTACACAGAGCTAGGTGGAACAGAATGTTAAGCATAGGAGTTAACACGTTGCAATGCACCATTCAAAATGAACTGGGCCATTAGCACCTCTGCAAGACATAGGACAAAGGACCATTAGTGGATTACACGTTGTTGTAAAGAGACATAAAACCAGTATCTCTATTAAGTGCATGATTTTTAGGCTATGTCTACACTGCATTTTACCACGGTGCTCTCCCGGTGACAAAATAAAACCACTCCCAACAAGGGGCGGTAGCTTCTTTCCTGTCAAGGAAGCGCCATCCACCCCAGCACTTTTCATCGCTAAAACCTTTATCGTTCAAGGAAGTGTTTTTTCACATCCCGAGTGACAAAAGTTTTAGCAATGAAAGTGCCAGTGTAGACTTAGGGCTAATCTACACTGGCAAAGCTAAAGTGCTGCCGTGGCAGTGTTTTAACGTGCCTTGCGTGGTCACGGCGCAGCGCTCTAAAAAAACCAACTCCACGAGGGGCGTAGCTCCCAGTGCTGGGGCACTGTTTACACTGGCGCTTTACAGCGCTGCAACTTGCTGCGCTCAGGGGGGTGTTTTTCCACACCCCTGTGCGAGAAAGTTGCAGTGCTGTTAATTGCCAGTGTAGACAAGCCCATAGTCTTAGCATCTAGCAAAAGTGTGAATTTAAGCTTCCAGTCATCTTTTGAAGGTATTGTCAGGTGTTGTATGACATGTTTTCTCTTCTTTTACTAACAATGGGTTTGAAACTCTTTTTGCCTTTTTCCCCAACAAAAGCTAAATTCCCTCAAGACAACAAAGACAAGATTATTTTAAAAGTTCTATGTCCAGAGTAAAAATGATTTTTATTTCATTCTGTTAAGATTCTTATTAAAATATTATAATCCTGACTCGATTCCTGTTATCTTATTCAGCCATCCTAAATTTGTATTTGTCAGCAGGGTTAGGTCCGATGCAAAACACTCTTAACGTTGTGCAAATTTAGGAAAGTGACTTGTGAATCAGCATTTTATCTTAATTCCACCTCTCATCATATTCATTCATGCCCTCCCTCAGAAGTGAAACAAGGTGTCTTGAGTTCTTTTACATTTACGTCCCCAGTAATTTATTTCACATGCTTATTCATCTTTGTGCTAACTGTTTTTGTTCAAGTTTCTTTTATTCTGTGGCTGTATAAAAAGTTTGGTTGTTTCAGTTCCAATTGCCAGCAGATCACAAAAACCACCAAGATAATTGACACCCTGTTGGAAGTTTCAGAAGAAAGATCTAGCATTGAACATGAAGATTAAACATGCAGATGGAACTACTCATATTTAGAGTTGGTTTGTCTAGGTCAAGTGTGGGGCA
Source organism: Macrochelys suwanniensis (assembly GCA_033296515.1). Lineage (NCBI taxonomy): Eukaryota > Metazoa > Chordata > Testudines > Chelydridae > Macrochelys > Macrochelys suwanniensis. The sequence continues at coordinate 50,763,066 of CM065780.1, forward strand.
CTGTGGTAGAGCTGTGTGCAGAAGTTTGCATGGCCAACATTACTCTCCATGCTATGCATGCTGTGCTGACAAGAAATAGCTGAGATTCAGGACTGTGAAATCCAGCATCTTTCACAAAAACTAAAACTGTACAGAGCTTTTTGCTAAAAAGGATAGCCCTTTTTCATTGTGAAAAAATGTATCCCTATGAATCCTGGACATTTCATAGTTTTAACTTAAGATCTTTTTTTTTTTCTAAGGAGGATGAACCCAGTGCTTTAATTTAGATTTTTGACATCTGGAGATCAGGATCCAAGGCATGTGGGTGGGGAATACTGGATGTAGTATTCCAAATGGAGTTTAGTTTCTTATTTCCTCATCTTTTTTTATCACTAGTTATAATCACCTACCAATTTGGACCTGGATCTTTCCCCACGAGATCCACATAAAGGTGAGCCTCTGTATGTAGAACTCAACCCTCCTGCTTGAAAGAAGATGCAGGGAGCCACTTCCACCTTCCTTCTTTCCCTTCTACAAACCCTGTGAAAGGTACTCTGTGGGTCTGGAGTTCATACGAAGAGAAGGAGTTGGCAGAATGGGACTATGAGGGTCTGGGGTCCATACGAAGGGAAGGAGTTGACAGAATGGGGCTATGACTGAGGAGACACACAAATCATCTTCCCTCCTTTCCTGACCCACAGAGCATAAACAAAACAAATTCAATACAACATGAAGCTGTAGTAAATGTACTGCACAAACCCCCCTCTCCTCAGGGGAGCCTAAACACCACTATGGTTTTAGGGGAGGACCTGACTTTGGAACTTCCAAGGGGCCATGATGCTAGGGACTGAGTGGGCCAGGGACAGTAGGAATTAGAGTTGGTACAGAGGTACCAGGCCACTGAATAGATGAGCCTGGTTTTTTACAGATGCCTCAAGATCCACCAGGTTTGGGGTGAACACCACAACAAATCCCTTGGGGGCAGGCAAACACACACACGCGTGCCCTTTCCCCCCACTGGAATGATTGGTGAACCTTGCCGAGTGAAGTGAACCTTGCCAAGATTATCTATGGGATTTTTCTATGGGAAGAGATTAACTGGGTCAGGAAATCTTAAGCTAAATTCACAGGTGAGTAAGTTACGAGACTTACACCCTCTTCAGGACATCTTTCGTGTGTAAATTATACCAACGTGGATTCCCACTTACCAGCATGTAATTTATACCCCTTTATATATTACTTCTGAATTTGGCCTAAGGAGTTTAACTGAACTAAATTGATGTAACTTACCCAGACAGAGGCCAGAAGAGAGGAGGTATAGTAGAAAATGCAATTAACAAGAGGATGTAAAATGGTAATTTACACATTCTGGCACCATCTTAAACTTCCTTTGACACCTTTACACCCACTTGCAGACATGTAATTTACACCTCCTCTCATTTAACCTCCGAATCTGACTTTCTAAGGGACATCCTGACTCCATTGACGTCAATGGCAAAATTCCTGTTGACTTCAACAGGGGCAGGATTTCATCCCTTGCCTTTAATTGTGCCCATTAAACAGTATACAATAATACTACAAATATTGATTAGCTTGGAGGGCAATAGTAGTAAAATAATTCTCAGGATTGTGAAATATTGTAAAATTGAATGAATTATTTTAAATTAAGGGCTATATTTTTACAAAATTAATAAAATCTGGAGATATAACTACTAGTTGTTTTACTATCACCTTTGCTTTCTATTCACTACAGTCTTTGGAGAGCGTAAGTGCATAAAGATCCATACACAGAAAAAAACCCTGTATGTGCTTATATCCTTGATTCCTCAGGAGTTCAGTGCCTAAAAATGGTCTATGCTGACCAGCTGTTTCAATGTCTCTTGTTCAAAAGGAGCAGAGACATAACATATATGATTATAAGTAATATTATAAAGTTCAAAGAACTAAGCCAGAAAAAAAGAAGTATATTAAAGAAACCAGCAAATCATTTGACTGAAAGAACTGTGATTCAAAGTATTAATCAAAATAATTCCCTGCATCTGGGGACATTTGTGGGAACTGCACTGGAAAAACATTTGTGCTGTAACATACTCTAGCTAAGTGAAAACTCAAGGAATAGATGTTCACATTGTAACTGAGGCAAACATAAGTGAGGCAATGTTTATTGGAGCTGTTGAGTGTGAAGGAATAACATAAGTTGCACAATAAGTGCACAGAATGAAGAAGGAAAATTTGCATGATACTGTTTACACAGCAGCAGCCATCTTAGGTTAATGGATCATTCATAACCTTTACATTGCACACAAGTGCAAAAGCAAATTTGACAACTGTGAATGACTTTCAAAGCCTGAAGTACAGATATAAGGCAAAAAATAAGCTTGTACTATAGGCATATATTAGTTGAGCAAATGAAACAAAAAGAGGTGCGCAGAATTAATAGGTCAAAACCATTAGTGATCTACCACCAGAGCAACTTACAGTACTGCCCTACTCAGAAAATAATGAGAAAGTAAAATCAGAGTAAAAGAAATCTACCTTCCTCTGATTTTGTGTGTCACTCACAGATGCTAATTTATTCAAAATCTGTCTTTAATATGAAAGCCCCATGTAGTGCACATTTCATTAGGGTTCTGCAAAACAGCAGAAGCAGCAGAACTTTAGTGAGGTATCTGTATTTCAGTGAATAGTTTGATAACCACAGTAAAGGACTGAAGTATTTTCAAAGGCTCCAAATTAATGAACACATGTGCAGCTAATGCAAATAACATTGCCTCACCTAAGATTTTGACCTACTACTGCCAGTGCTATTGAAAGCAGAAACATGTTTTACTGTTTATTGTTAATATCAGACAGAATAATCTCTGGAAGGCCCTGAAGCATGTGAAAATGTGCCAAATCAAAGAGTGCATAAACATATAGACACAAGCTGTGATACTTAGCCAGCTATGAATGCCTCCACAGCTATGAAAACACTACCAGCATCCCCCGTACATATTATTGAGCAGGAGGAATGACAAGATGGAGCCCTGTGGAATACTAAATAAAAACTCCTTTGGGAAGAATGATGCTCAAAACTACCCTCAGAGAAAGATAAACCACCTGTGGACAACTCCTTCCACTCCTCCAAGAGTCCATAGGTGAATCAGCAATATCCCATGGTCAATAGTACAGAAGGCAGCAAATTGATCTGATAATATCATCATGAACACCTGATATTCATCCATTGTCAGGAAAAAATCATCAACTAATGCAACGACTACAGTCTTCCTACCCTGTTGTCTGACCCTGATCTGCTTACAGCCTGACAAGGCTCAAGGAGATTTGAAGCATCTAGTTAGAGTTGTCTCACTGCACCATCTGAATGATGTTAACAAAAAATAGAAGATAGGACAATAATTTGCAAGACTGGCAATGTCAAGTGATGATTTCTCTGAGAAGGGGAGGAACAATTGTTTCCCCTCAGGGAAGTGATAACAATCTCTGCTTATAATGAACACAATACTTTCCTCTTGGACTTCATGCACAGGTCGTAGTATTAAGGGTTCCTAGTGCCTCCATGAATGAAACTGGCTAAAATTCAATCAGAGAAGACATTTATCAGGATTAAATGAGTTATTCACCACCTGAACAAGATTTTGCAGAAGCTATGATAAAGCAAAAAACCCTCTCTTCTTTGTCTCATGACATGAGAACTGGAAGATGTTAGATGCTATCATTTAGATTTAGCCCAAGACTTCTGCCATTACTGTTCCAGTCATCTACTTTCTTGCTTCATGTGTCACAGGTTGCCCATACACCAAAGTGAGTTAAGAGGAGAAAGCCTGAGCAGGGGACCCTTAGGAACAATAAAATCAATGGCTGAGGACAAAAGTTCATTATAAAGTCCTATCAACCCCTCTGTCAAGTGGTGTGTTAGAGAAACCATACTTTCTCTAATAGCAATCTGAGAACACTTCAAGTTCCATTAAGCTTCAAAGGTGGACCATCAAAACTGGTCACTCACCTAACAAAAATGTAGTTCTGCCATCGGGAACTTCTGTTGTGATTCAGACCATGTTCATAGGATATCTGAGAGAAAACTGAGGTTGCAGTTTGTTAAATCTTTTTACCCTGTTTATGGGAATGATGACTGAAAGACCTATTTGATTGTTAAACCTATGTATTTTCATCATATTTTTCAATTTCTCATCTGATAGCCTTATTTTCAGAGCTCTGAACATATTTTGGCACTTACCACTATTTTTCTTCTGTATCAGGACTGATCTTGCCAATCTTTACTCACATCTTACTCACATCATTGGCTTTAATGATATTGTGTGTGAGAGTAAGAATTACTCAAGTGATTAAGAATTACTCATGTGAATAAAGGTTTATAGTACAGAACCCATAGTAAATAAATATGTTTTCATTTGCACCAAAATGTTTGGACACTTTTTATCCCTGACCACTGAAGTAAGGCAGAGAGACAGCTTGTCTAACAACATTATGTTCTGGGAAATATTAGTTAGAGCCAATATTTTCTAGTGCATTGGTACATCAGTCATACCAGCTAAGAAAAGTAAAACAGGTATTAAAATATCAAGACATTTGTATTTCTACTACAGTAATCATTGATTAATCATTTGTTGAAGCCTCTGTACTTTGCAAAATAGTTTGTAAATGTGTTCCAATGAAGTGACAATTTAGTAGTAACCTTAAAGACATTAAGAGCTATAAAAAGGTTGTCACGCAGCAATGATTAACAGAAAGACAAGAAGAAGCTGTTGTTTTGTGCAGCACATCCCTGTAGTACTGTTTCATTGTTATTGTGTGTTAAAGCTTTATGTGAGTATTGGCCAGCCTAGTTAAAGCCTTGTGAAATATCTGACTCTCTAGCATTGTGGACCGTCTAGAATATTACTGGCAGACAGGCCCTAGACTGGTAGGTACTGGAAGGAATGCTTTCTATTGCTCAACAGTAACATCTCTTATTAAGGAAATCCCACTGAGTCAAGGTCACAAGTATGTAAAAATGTGGGGCCCCAAACCCCTAAACTCTTTCACCTTTCACTCCCCATCCAATGCAAGCAATTCAGTTCAACTCAATGAGACTTTACTGCCATGACAGGTCTTGCCAAAGAGTAAGAAAAAGGCAGCTCTCTCAGTGGTCTGACTCACCCCAGGTTACCAAACTCTATTGAAATGCACCCTGGCTTGTCTAGGTGAACACATAGCTATCATATATTTATTCAAAGACATAGCTCAATTTGTTCACTGTGTCCCAAGCAGACCTGCTCCATACACGCACAGTACTATAACCTAAAATGTACCCAGTAGTAATTATTAGCTAAACCACAGAAAGGAGCTCCAGAAAAATAATCACTACAGAGACTTAGTTGATAATTTATCCATTGTTTTTCCACTAAATGTCACTCAAGAGACAAATAACAAACACATAAGAGATTTGCACACAGCCAGGGAATGAGAATGAGACTATGTAGTCCAATGTAGTTAGTTATCCTCAGTACTCTGTACTCAAAGATACTTTAGAAGCATCCTATTTATTCAGACTTCTTCCTTTCTTTCAGTGAGGAGACAAAATACAAGACCAGGAGGAAAAGTCTTTGAGAAAGATTAGGGATGGATGAACCAAGATTCCCCAACAGGTCGTCCAATCTGAGATATTCTATCTTGTCTTTGCTGCAAAGTTAACTCAAGTTTTTACTTGAGTGTCGCCCTTAACTCATGTCTCACCCCCGCACAAAATCCCTTAACTCAAGTATGGTGGTGGTGTTAATTTGAGTTGTTTGGCACATCAGGGGTATAGACTGAAGTTAAAGTTAGGACAACTCATTAGCTGCTAACATGACCACTCTTTGGAGTGTATGTATGTAGGCTAACTCTACTCAAGTCCTCCAATGCCTTCTCATAATCCCCCACTCCCACCCCACGTGCACATAAAGGATAGACAAGTTCTCCCGCAATTCACAGGGGAAGAATGCATAGAGCAGCTCAGCTTACTCCAGTGCAAAGTACCATGGGATATGCCCCCAGAAGCTCTAGTGCCACAAATGCTTGAGTGCAGCACCACTGTGTACATAGCAGCTTCAGTGAAAAATGCAGTGTGGCCACTATCATTCAAGCTAGGATAACTTGAAAGAAGTAACCCAAGTATAGATAACTTGGGTTAACTCTCTAATGAGGGCATGCCTGACAGGAAAACATTATGGTGACTTGTCAAGGTATGCCACTATGATGCATTTCCTAACATTTACACTGAGGAGGAGGAGTCAGCTGGAGAGAAGGCTTCATCTGAGAGTTGTTTTTGCCTGTTGCTCAAGGCCAGGGAGGTGTCACAGTGGGATTGTGTTTTGAGATAAGGGACTCAAAGATATGGAGAGTGGGAGGAGGGGAAGCAATAGAATCATAGAATATCAGGGTTGGAAGGGACCTCAGGAGGTCATCTAGTCCAACCCCTGCTCAAAGCAGGACCAATCCCCAACTAAATCATCCCAGCCAGGGCTTTGTCAAGCCGGGCCTTAAAAACCTCTAAGGAAGGAGAATCCACCACCTCCCTAGGAAATCCATTCCAGTGCTTCACCACTCTCCTAGTGAAAAAGTTTTTCCTAATATCCAACCTAAAGCTCCCCCACTGCTACCTGAGACCATTACTCCTTGTTCTGTCATCTGCTACCACTGAGAACAGTCTAGATCCATCCTCTTTGGAACCCCCTTCCAGATAGTTGAAAGCAGCTATCAAATCCCCCCTCATTCTTCTCTTCTGCAGACTAAATAATCCCAGTTCCCTCAGCCTCTCCTCATAAATCATGTGCTCCAGCCCCATAATCATTTTTGTTGCCCTCCACTGGACTCTCTACAATTTTTCCACATCCTTCTTGTAGTGTGGGGCCCAAAACTGGACACAGTACTCCAGATGAGGCCTCACCAATGCTGAATAGAGGGGAATGATCACATCCCTTGATCTTCTGGCAATGCTCCTATTTATACAGCCCAAAATGCCGTTAGCCTTCTTGGCAACAAGGGCACACTGTTGACTCATATCCAGCTTCTCGTTCACTGTAACCTCTAGGTTCTTTTCTGCAGAACAACTGCCTAGCCACTTGGTCCCTAGTCTGTAGCAGTGCATGGGATTCTTCCTTCCTATGTGCAGGACTCTGCACTTGTCCTTGTTGAACCTCATCAGATTTCTTTTGGCCCAATCCTCTAATTTGTCTAGGTCCCTCTGTATCCTATCCCTACCCTCCAGCATATCTACCACTCCTCCCAGATTAGTGTCATCTGCAAATTTGCTGGGGTTGCAATCCACGCCATCCTCCAGATCATTAATGAAGATATTGAACAAAACTGGCCCCAGGACCAACCCTTGGGGCACTCCACTTGATACCAGCTGCCAACTAGACATGGAGCCATTGATCACTACCCATTGAGCCTGATGATCTAGCCACCTTTCTATCCACCTTATAGTCCATTCATCTAGCCCATAATGTTCTACGGTGAAATCCTGGCCACTTTGAAGTCAATGGGAATCCTTTACATAAGAGGGGTCATGTTATTTTCAATCTGCCCTGAACGAACAGAAACCCAAAGAGTGAGCATAGGCTGTATAAACTGTTAACAAAACCTACTTAGAACCTGTCTCATCACAGTAGAATTCTCCTGTTGAAGAAATTCCCTGATACATGCACACATTCCATAGATGCTCTTTTAAGCAATAATGCAGATTGTAATGGGGTATCATGAGATAATGGACCATATTGTGAGTTATTCGTTCTAGGCCTGGAGCAATGATTCCTTCAGATCAATTTCCTCCCGTTAGGCCCAGAATAAAAGGAAAATAATTAACCTGATATGTTTAAAAAAAAATCAGAAATATTTAACAGGGCTAAATTCTGGCTATGACAACCAGAGCTGCATAGGGGTGTGGAGGTTCAGCAACAAAGTGGCAATGACTAGAGCCTTCATGCCTGCAAAAGGCAAAGATAGGCAATAATACTTCTGGGGTGCTGCAGCAAGTGCACTCAGATACTGCAAGTAATGCACCTTAGAAAGGAATAGCATGCTCCACTGCTACTTCCCTTGTGATGACAATGAGTGTACAGGGTTCTGGTCATGTTCCCCATTTGCCAGACCAATCTCCCTCTGCGGTGCTGAGTACTGCCTATTGTGCTAGCCACTCCTCCTCATGATCAGGGATCACAAGCAGTCCCACGGTGGCTGTCTCCTGAGCAGCCTGTTGAGTTTTTCCTGAGTGAGGACCAAGTAAAAACTGAGTAAGGATTTCAGCATTTGGCCCGTTACTTATGAAGTAGTTCAGGAAAGAACTGATAGAAAATGGCACAGTTAAAATGGATCATATTGCATCATCTTCAATGAGACCTCAGTGTTTCAAATTCAAAAGGCATGCACAGATGGAGGAATGATTGACACTGATTCCTGCCACCAAAGTGTTGGTTTTTTGGTGGTGATGGTGGTTTTTTTGCTACCTCACCTGATTTCCAAAATGCAAAATTCCAGTGAGTTTCTTGTATGTAAGGACATGAATATAACCTGACTAAAAAATTGAAGTCTAGGACCATTGATGATAGATAAATACATTACAGACACACACAGAGTGGGCTGTGCCATACACTAAAGTGCCTTGCAAATGTTCATGATAATGAGTTGCATCATTCATTTTAGTCCATTCATATTAGACCTATCATCAGTAATCACCACTGATTATTAGTAGTATGAATTACTGATATAAAAAATCCTTAATTAGGAAAATGAGATTATGGAAAACATTATACGTTAAAGAACTGAAATTCATACCATTCTAAGGTTCCTTCTCTGCTCTTACGTGTTTGTCTATTTTTTTAAGTCTTTGTCAGGCATTTTAAAAACCAGCATTTGATCCCTGTCAGATTGAGAGCAACAATAAGGTTCTGCTAACCCTGACAAACTGAACTTATTCATGGGGTGTCAGGAATTGTATTTCAAAACAAGATTTGGTAAACAGGAAACCCAGCAGAGAAGTCTGTCACGCTTTTTTTAACCAATTCATTTAATTTCTTTCAAGATTTCATAGGCAATGTAATGACTCTTCACTTGAATTTTATTATTACTATTAATCACGTTTATTATGGTAGTGCCTAAACGTCAACCACAAATAGGCTCCCACTGTGCTAGGCACTGTACAAACACAGAGCAGTAGACAGTGCCTGCCAAAAGAGCATGCAATCTAAATAGACAAGAGAGACACGGTGAGGAAAGGGGTAGAACACACAAGCAAAGTGAATAATGTGATGGCAGCAAACAGCGGGTTCAGTTAGCAGGGTATCACCTAAATGGAAAGAAAAGTGAAAGGCAGGAGGGTGAGGTGGACAGGGCATGGAAGAAAAAGCTAAGGGGCAGGTGTGCAGTGAAGCTGAGGTGAAGAGACTGTGAAGGAGGGAGATGGTTGGTGCAAACAACCAATCAGCATAGGCCAGAAAAATTTCAATCAACTGTAGAAAGTTCCCTCCTCTGGCTGCTTCTGTCCCTACTGGCCAGAGTCTCAGACAGGGCTCTTCTCTGCAATTCTCACCCAGGCCACATGGCAGGAGGGCACTACCTCAGCTCTACGGCCTCTAGCGTGAGAGAGGGGTCTCCTCTGCACAGTTCTGGGTCCAGGGGAGTGTTGAGGGGAGGGGTGGATCAATCACAGTGCAGCTATCCCTGCATTGGCTACTTCTGGGTAGGCAGGGAATTAGATATAGTCCTAAATCACAAAGTTCACATACAGGTTCATATTTTCCAAGGTCTGAGGGAGTTCAGATATCAGGTTTTGGTTCTGGTCCATTTTCATTGGGAATATACATTAGTTTTCGCTTCCATCTAAGTAATTTGATAGAGTTCACTCTCTCTCTCTCCCCCTTCTCTGTATTTTGGATTGTATATCCAGTTGCTGGAGTTGCTCGTGACTAATTCACTGGAAAAGCATTACTGTTTCATGGACTCTTAGCTGACGGGGCAGAGATCTTCCATGGTGTGGCAACTACATTTCACATGCATCCGATCTTCCATGGCTATCTATTTTAGGATTTTATACTGCTGCCCATCACTGTAGTATCTGAGTGCCTGCCATGTAAAAGCAATAGCAATGGCAAAGTACCTAATGGACTTCATGGAGTCACTGGCACGTCTCACTTTTCAGGATCAAAACTCTGGTTGTGGTTGGTGGTTTTATTTTATTTTGTATTCTATTTGCATGTGTCAATATGGAGCTTGTAGGAGTATGAGAATAAAAGAGGTGTTCAAAATGTGGTAATCACCTATAGTGAAAAGGATCTCTCAAAGTTGAAGACCTTGCAATGTTTCCAAAAGAAGGCCAGACTCTAGATTTACGTGTTGTTCTCCTCTGGAAGATTGTTCCCCAGCCGGACAGCTCAATAGAGAATGCTTTGTTCTTCACTCTCACATATTTCATCCTGGGCTTTGAGATCTGCATTGTCCCACAGGAGCACAGCTGTTGTAGTGTTTTATAGATCTAATCTGACACAGTGGACCACAACTATGAGCATGCTAACATGTCACAGCACGAGTACAGTGGTTCCAATCATTCCTCCCAGCAGAACTCTGAAAATGGGGACGGATAACTACTGCTCTTCAAAGACTCTCCTCACTTGTGGAGGCCAGCCGAGATCCATACTATATCCTTTTCTCTTCAATAGCTACCTCAGACCACTGTGGGAGATAGGGAAATTAGCTCTTGGATGAGGAGCAGTTGGCTTCACCTGAACCCAGGTAAGACCAAAGTAATGCTGGTCAGAAAGGAAAAACACTTCAAAGAGTTGGCCAATATGTTGTCTCCAGCATCCACTGAAGGCATACACCTCCTATTTATCAAAGCAGTGCAAAGTCTTGGGGTCCTGATTAACTCCTTAGTAAGGCTGGATGATCAGTTAGCATCAGTTTCAAAAATGCCTTCTTTCACTTCCAACTTGCAAGGAAACTTTGTCCCTTCCTCCCAGAAGAGACCTGGCCACAGTATTCCATGCCACATCTCACCTCCAGGCTAGATTACTGTAATTAATTGTATATGAAGCTGACAGTGAAGACAATGCACAGGCTCCAATTGGTACAGAATGTGGCTGCCCATCTTCTCTATGGCTCAGGCCATGGGGGGGTGGGGGGGAGGATGGACACATCAGATCTATGCTCAAGTCTTTCCACTGACTCCCAGTCAACTTTTGACGCCAGTTTGGTCCTAATTTTCAAAGCAATTAATGGATCAAGCTCCATCTACTTCAAAGACCGAATTTCTATCTATGACTAAATCCCTTCTGCTTCTCCCCATATTTAGTTATGTTGTGCAATAAGAATACAAAATCACAAGTCATTGTTTTATGTGCAGCTGCTGCTGATCTTTCACCCCTTTCTTTCATTATCATAAAATCATAGGACTGGAAGGGACCTGAAGAGGTCATCTAGTCTAGTCCCCTGCACTCATGGCAGGACTAAGTATAGTAGAACCTCAAAGTTACAAACACCAGAGTTACAAACTGACCAGTCAACTACATACCTCATTTGGAATCAGAAGTACGCAATCAGGCAGCAGCAGAGACAAAAAAAAAAGGAAATATAGTACAGTGTTAAACGTAAACTAGTAAAAATATAAAGGGAAAGTTTAAAATATTTGACAAGGTAAGGAAATCGTTTCTGTGCTTGTTTCATTTAATCAAGATGGTTAAAAGCAGCATTTCTATTCTGCATAGTAAAATTCCAAAGCTGCATTAAGTCAATGTTCAGTTGTAAACTTTTGAAAGAACAACCACAATGTTTTGTTCAGAATTATGGACATTTCAGAGTTATGAGCAACCTCTACTCCAGAGGTGTTCATAACTCTGAGATTCTACTGTTTGTTCTAGTTCCATAATCTCCTAACCAATCAATTTTCCCTACTAGTAATATGTTTGCAAGTATTCTTTGTAAAACTGAATTGATCTTCTACAGAATTTAGTATTGTAAAAAAGGACAAATTTTGAGGAATATCTAGTTTTCCATGAAATTTGGACATTTTTCCCATCCTCCAATTTTTGTATTCATTTTTCATAGCTATGCTTCATGACTTGTCCCCATTAAATTCAGTCAGTTTATTCCAATCATAAATCTTACTTGTACTCTTCTGTAATTTGAAAAGAATTAGCCACAGGCAATTTTGAAAGAAAAAAAATCTAGTAATAAAGCACAATACTAGATGTAGAAATACCATTTGTTGTATGATTATACCGATGCTTAAAGATCAACAGATTTCTTTTCCCAGTTTTATTTCCTCTTCTTCTTCCCTTTTAAAAAATATTTGCAGTAAATAAAAATAAAGCTATTTTAGTAAACAAGTGTGATGTTTGTCACTGGATAGTTTTGTTAATTTTTTTTTTAAATGACAAAGCAGCCAAGTATACCTAGCTTATGCTAGGAGTGAATCTGGCCAAGTCTGTCTAGTGTTTGTTAACTAAATATGCATATTTTTTTCACATGCCCTGTGGTGTGTCAGGTGCATTGGAGAAAAGAAAAGATACAGGGCATTTCTTCCACCACACAATGCACCCACCCAGAAACAGGTCAGAGTACATTTCTAATGCTCAAGAGTGCACTTTACATGGAACTTCATTACCATGCCCACTGTGGTCAGCTAGTTGGGGTATCACCAGGTACCCAGCTGGCTGACTAGTTACGCTGCATTGTGCGGCACCTGTTAGCCCGTGCTACACTCCACTACATTTCAAAGCAGAAAATAAGTGTCTCCCACCACATCATCCTACTGTGCTGGATATCTTTAGTGTCAGACATGCAGCTGTCACTGCTCTCCTGACCTCCCAAGAGTAAGAGCAGGAATTTCCCTTGTGGGAGAACTGAAATACATCTGCGTCCTGGTACACATGAAGGCATAATTCCATTAACGCATCAGGGGTTTAACAGAAAAGGATGCTCTTTTTCAGGTTCATATACTGCTTCTTCACAGCTTAGTCCAATAACAGTGATAGTTATTTTTGTGCTGATGAGGTACAGTTTAAGGTCCTGACCACTCTACATCTTGAACCATGTTTGGCTTAAGGCCTTCTCCACACTAGATCTTGAACCTTGTTTGCAACACCCACGGTGACAAAATCTTGTCAGCATGGTGCTGTCACAGTTTCTCAATCAAATGTTAATAGGGATTTTTGGAGGGAAACTGTGCTAGCCCACACTGTGCTATAGGCTACAAGTTGTAATCATGCTAGATATGAATGCAAACTGTTATAGTGCTAATGCATACCTGTGTTTGAAAATAGTTACCTCTCAAGTATGGACAAGGCCTTGCCTACTTCAAAAATGTGTGCTTAATGGTCTTTGGATGCTGTAACAGTGGGTGTTTCACATTTGAAGGGAATGAGCTCCAGTTTTCCTTTGAGAAACGTAGCATCAAAGTTTTTATTATGGACCCCTGAGAGCAGATGCTACATGGGTTGGGCAGTCATAAACTGTTTCTTGATTATTGTTACCTCATTGTTTGTTCGGTTAGGATTCTTATTCTTATCTACTGTAGACTGAACTTTGAACCAGAGCCAATTTGGTATTCAAATATTTCTTCCAACTAATTACACGTTTTTCTCTACCTCTTTTCCTGATATTCCTATCACAAACTCAGCACATATTGATCTTTTTTAGACATGGATTTCCTTCATCAGGAAGACCACATGAGATTGTCAGGTTTGATATTTATCTTGTACAGCTTTTCTTTTTTAAACAACACATTACCCTAGATCTCAAGGAACTACACCAGCTGTATCCAGCTTCCTAGAATTTTCACAACGAACTTCTTCAAGCTCTTTCAATCACTGAAGTCAGTAGGACCCAGTCTGTTGACTTTAGTGGGCATTGGACCAAGTCACCTACACAAAAACCTATGTAGTACTGTACCCAGCTTAGTCCAACAGCATATACCGTCTGGCTATCTCTGCTCCGGTAACATAAAATATTTCTATGTCCTGTTCATTTGTACCACACACACATTCCTATAGATGACAGGTGTTTATATTTCTGAATTTAAAAACTGTTGTGTTCTTCCTAGCATTGTCTCATAGGTATTTTCATTTTCTCACATGAAATCTATTTTAAAATTATAGCTATTACCCATATATGAATTTTGAAGTTTTCCATTTCCTTGATGTTCCAAGACATACATTTGTACAGCTGAGTCTCAGTTTATTTGTTATTGAAACTGAAGCAAGTTGTGCTAAAACAATTTTACATTATTGGCTCAAGAAATCTTCAGAAATAGGACCCTTCTTGTCAAGGATTGATTACAAACTTCTTAAAATCATGTGGGATTCCCTCGCTAAATAGTGTGTACAACAGCAGATGTCAGAGCTGCTATTGAGTGGGCAACCATAGACATTGTTCTCTGCCTGGACTTACTAGGAGGCCTTAACTGCCTGGCAAGTGTAAGATGAACTAGCCAGAATGTGATATATTTATTTATATATAATTTTAAAAATTAAGCTACTTACAGTGTTTGACTCATTTATGCAATGTCAGGAGTCACATGGCTTTCTGTTCTATGCCACATTGCAGCTTGGATGTGGTACATCAGAAATCTAGGGCAATATGATGCTGCCATGCAGTATCCTCTTATAAGGTACATTTTTAGTACAGCACATCAGAGTGAGTGTGGAGCACTATGGTGAGACTCTTAGCTCGGAAAAGACAACATTCGCTCAGTACCTTTGGCTTCAAGTGACTGGATCCAGAAGGGTCACTTCTAGACCTTGTTGCTGTCCTCTCCTTCCTGCTGTCCCTATCTCAGTGCCTCACCTGTCTGATCTGTTTCCCCTGGTTCTGTCATCTTCCCTGGAGACCCCCCAAGTGAGTACCTGATAAATAACAACAATAAAAAAATCAGTGTTACTGGTTACAGAACTGCTACAAAGAAAAGTAAAAATTAAAATATTTTTTAAAAGTAAACAAGTTGGTGAAAAATAGAGGAGGCTGGGGAGCGGGTGAGAAAGAAAAAGACAGGAGGGCAGGGTTTTTTTTTCTACATCTGGTTGCAAGGCCTATAAATCCTGATTACAGCCAGGCAGACCTATGCCTTGTCTACACTAGAAACATTTATCATTCTATCAAAACTTTGGCTCCCTAGCACACTTGTAAAACACCTCATGTCTACACACAAAAGAACTCCAAACAGTCTAGATACATGCCAAATACCATTCAGTCTACACTATTTTAGTGCCAGTGTGGATGGAGGCCACTGGTGTAATGGTACCAATGGTTCATGAACTCCTTGCAGTGTGAAATTTGTATGTTTTGTACATCTCCAATCATAAGCTGGGCACAGTAGTGTAAAATGACAGAAATGAAGCCTGAAATCTGAGTGAATATTATAGAAAGCATTGTTTAATGATAGTGCAATATCACAATGTATTACAGACACAGAATGTTCTACCATCTCCACAACAAAGAACATATCAATAATCTTGACCTTCAGCACCACATGCTATTTAGTGTTTCTAGGTGTTTGTGTTTCTTAATCATAGTCTCATTGCTGATCATAGTTTCCTATGAACATTGTTCTATTAGTAGAGTAACAAGATACGTGCAGAGTTACTGTAGCTGTTTAAGAGAGTGACAACAAAGCAAATAATTTCTACTCACCCCCACAGACCAAAAAGACTAAGTTGTCTTGTGTTTCTTGTAGTTTTACTTTTCTTTAAACATGCATTTAGAGTAACTGCTTCCCTAAGAAATTTAATTGAATTGGCATTAGAAAAACAAGTTGAATTTTCCTTTGCCAGTTTGGCAGAAAATGTTTTATCTTTATAACTCTCAATTTTTAATGTTTTAAACAGTAGGAAGTTAGGAAAAATAAAGTAATAAAATAAAATGATTAAAGAATTAATCATAAAGCTGACAACTGTCTTTTTATGATTATACTAAGAGTTACAAAGATAGGGTTTTAAAAAAAGAATTCAGCCTGAAATTGCGACATAAAAAATACTGGTTAAAGACAGGAAAGGTCATGATTGTATCTACAGTGCTCTACTTTCCCAATCTAAAAAATATGCAGTCAAGAAGTGATGATTCAGTGCTGAAGAAAAAAATCCATGTGTCTGATTGGGGAATATACTCTCCCCATATATGAAATCATCTACATTGCGTGGCTGGGTGAACATCTGCTGCATATACTCAGAGCTGGTTTCAGTTGCCACAAAACAGTTTTTCCTTTCCTTTTTGTCTGAGGAAAGGCAGGGGAAGGATGAGTGCTATACACGGGTAGCTAATTTATAGCATTTAATAACACCTGTGAGCAAGCAATGCTAATATAATTGAGTATCTTTATCTGAAATGTGTTGTTAATCCAACATGATTCATAGATGGATGAAGGAGGGTGGGAGAGTAATCAAGCATACTTGTTTACATTATTCCCTCTTTTATTCTTTATCAAGGAAGCTAAATGCCAGCATGTAATCAGCTGACTAACTCCAGTATGCAGACTGTTTGCAAGGGTTGTTTTAACAGACTGTTGAACTGACAGCAGCATGATAAAGATCATCCAATACATGCAGTATGTACATGTAATATAAATCTGGCCTGTATTTCTCAGTGAATGATGGAGACAAAGAGAGTAGATCATCTGATAAGTACAATACACTATGCACGCCAGATCCTCAGCTGGTACAAATCAGTGAAGCTTCACTGAAGTAATACTAGTACAGTAGTAGCATAGGTGCTGTGTTTGATGCAGGCTCACGAGTAACATTTTATTACCATTATTTAATAAGCTGATTTGCATATAACCACACACTCTCTTTAGATAAAAACTGTGTGTAGATTTCATGCTGGTGAAAGGCAGTGATGGTGAATGAAGCCCTCAGTTTATCTACAGGGAAGCAGCAGGGCAAGCTTCTCATACACACCGTCTGCAGGCATCAGCTCTGATCTGGAAAGGAACTATTTTTAGGGCTAACAGATAGTTCAGTTTACATGGGCCTCTTTGCTGAGTCTCCCAATTAGTGCAAAGCATGGTGGTGAATTTACAGTGTGGAAGCTGGAACTGAGATCCACCAAACTCATTTCATATAGTGGCTACCAAATATCCAGGAGGTGGGAACAACTTTTAAACCCTACTGACTTCATACTGGCAACCTACAGACAACAGACTCTGAAGCTCATTAGCAATGTCCTGAGGCATCTAATCCCCTAATAAGTGCTAATGTTACACCTTTAGGGGTGACATTTGTTTTCTGGAAAGTTAAGTTTGTTCAAACAAGTTATGACCTTTCGGAGCTGTCACAGGAGCTTTACACTATCTAGATATACAGGCAAAATCTCCCAAAAACTGCACTCAGTCTCCAACACACTCAGACTCTGCCATTCCAGAGGGACAGCTCCCATTCACTAAAATATAAACTAAATCAAATATTAACACTACATAGAGGGTGACACTATTTGTGAATGAGCATTAGAAAGTGGGGTATCAGTATTCATAGCTCTGGGAGCAGAGTGTTGACTAGTGGTTAGAAAAACTACAACCAAAAGTAACAACCCTGTTTGGGTTGTCTGCAAGGACTGAACTCCGGATCTATGAGTATAACGTTCTACCACTTGAGATACAAGATTACGCACATTAACATGGAGATAGTAGCAGACTTACGAACCTCTATATGTGGTCTAACCATTATAGGGACAAAGACCCACACTGTGTTAGCATGGGTTAGACGTGAATCATTTTGACCTTTTCTTTCAAAAGGCAGTATGGCAAAAGTGAATGAGATTTAGAGAAATAAATTCTATTCCCAAATCTGCCCACAGTATTCTTGTCCAACATCTCTTTATAAAACAGATGAATGATAGTTGCGTCCCCCAAGGTTGGGGTAGGAGGCCTTGCTTAACAAGGTCATGAAATACCCAGAAATATCGGAACAGTGCATAGAAAACCTGAGATTAAAAACCATATATTTGCTCTTGGCTTGTAGCTCAGTGCACCTTCCCTAGGCTACAGGGCATTGTGTGGGAAAAGAGTCAGCACAAAGGAAGTGACATTTTACCACTTATGCAGAAATATGTGATGGACCCGTGAAATGTGAGAGTGACATAAGAGCTGTGTGACATTTGGCAGGTCCGTATTATAGACCAGATTGTGATGTACTACTCAGGAAGTAAGGGTATCACAGTCTGCCCTAGAAAAAAAGCTGGTCTGGAGAATTTACAAAAGTGGTGGCGAAATCCCAGTACAATTTATTATAGCCACATATTCACCATATTGTAATCTGCAACATCTTTAGTAGAGTTGGGGTTTTTTTTGGTTTTTTTTGTTTGTTTGTTTTAAATCGCACTGAAGATATGAGGGATTTATCAGGCCTGATGTTAGGCACGTCTGCTGCCTTAGTTTCTGCCTCTTAGACTCTCCATACATTCATGTAAGTTTTCATGTGTCAAATAATTCCCCTTCTTGGAGTCTGGTTCATTATTTCCTTCTCTCTTAGTTTTCCCTCATTCTGGATCTTCACTCATTTCAAAGGCCAATATCAACACTTTTCAGTTCTTGACTATGCAAATAAGTGCACAAAGTGCATTAAACTTTGCACTGGAATTCCCAGCACCAAAGTTGCCAGTATCATTCACAGTGATCAAAAAACTTAAAAACAAACTACAATATACACAAACTTAATGACAACCTGTTAATTGGTTATTTCATTATACAACATATTATTCCCAGAAAAAATTATGTTAAATTGAATTAAGATTGAGGGTATGTTGAGAAATTTAGAAAAGATAAATATTACAATGATGATGTAATTATCCCCCTAACAAGCATTATAAACCCAGGAAATTCAGAGTTAAAGTTAAACTTCAAGAAACCCAAACAGGTTAAGGCAAGGAAATTCACTGTTGGGGCATCCAGACAACCTTAACTCTGGTAGTGATACCATGCAACAATCATACAATTTTGCTTAATGCATAATAGCATTTGTAGTCTCAGATAAAATTAAACTGATTTTTAAAGACAGATTTTTTCCTTTTTCTCCACCATATAAATTTACATATGAAATGTAAATGTGTATGTTTTTTATTGTATTGTAGAGATTATTTGATGATTTTAAAATCATAAGGTAAATATAGAAAGGAAACTTGGCTGTGTTCTTGAGACAGCAAAATATTTTGAATATGTAATTAATTTTGAACCAAAACCATGGATCTCAACACCATGAGACTGTTAGTGAAGTTCAGTCCTGGAGTCAGATTTAGTTTAAAACTTTGCTTCTTCAGTCCACTTTGACTTAAAAAAACCCAGCTGAAATATAATTGGATCACCTGTTTGTACACCCAGCTGAAATATAATTGGATCACCTGTTTGGCATCCGATGAAGTGGGTATTCACCCACGAAAGCTTATGCTCCAATACCTCTGTTAGTCTATAAGGTGCCACAGGACCCTTTGTCGCTTCTACAGATCCAGACTAACACGGCTACCCCTCTGATACTTGATGTTTGTACACTGTATATTTTATCCTGGAATCACAGATTATGGCTATAAAACAACACACACCTTCAGAACATAATTACATGATATAAATGCCTATGGTGTAAATAATACATCCTTTAAAACAGTTATGAATGTATAATTAACTAATGAAATTATTCAAGTATGTTGCCTACATACCAGTAATAGTCATTACAGCATAACCTACATACAAGTTTAACCTGTTTACAGCCCTTTTTATTTACGTGATTTGTCATCCTAATATTTGTATCTGTTTTAGGAAAACAAACATCCCCCACCCCACCAAAAACATAATACAAAATAAAGAGAGAAATAATTGACACTAAGGGCAAAATACAGCCTTTGTTTCTTAAGCCAGGTGAGGTTATGAGGGAAGAAAGTGTAGCAGGTCCAGTTGGAGGGAGGGTCCCTGAGCAATCTTGACAGTACAAACCAGGTTGGCTTGGAGGAAGCTGTGGGGGAAACACACACACCTTGTAACAGCTATTTTAAAAGGGAGCTGCATGCTCTCGCTCCCCTTTGAGTCCTTCTGTAAAAGACAGCATATGCAGAAGGAGAATAGGCGTCTGACTTCATCCCAAGCCACATTAGCATTCCCCATAGCCTAGCACTTGAGGGAGTACGAGGATGGAATCTTGCACCGTTGCTGTGTGTGTTGCCCTCTTTCAAAATTAAGGCTGGTATTTCTTTCTTCATTAACACCCAAGTCTCAGCCGTGTGAGTTCAGCACTAAGACTGAATTTCCTTTGTTCATATCAGTTTAAGTAAAACCCTCTTACTCTCTTGGCATAATTTAAACATATTGTAATGGTACATAAATGGGTGTGCCATCACTGACATCAGTGGATTTGAATTTACTTACACCAGGGCTGAATTTGTTCCAATATTTTTGCATTTAAGGGCAATATGTAATATCAGAGCAATGCACACTTTCTGGCACCGTATCACTGTTATTGGCACAGATGCAATTGTTTGATATTGAATATTTCTGAGTCATTTTTTTCTCGCCAGCTTTCTATCTTTAACTTTGGACTCCAGGTGATATTTAGTGGATGCAGCTGCCCGGAAACTTTTAAGCTTCATTCTAAATGTAGGTCAGTGGTAAAAGTTTATCAAAATAAGAAATGTTAGTGTCTATTGTAACAGGTATCAATGTCATCTGGTGATGTGGTTTTCGGTTATCTTAAGATGACAGTTTGTGAGTTTGTGCCACAATAAACTGTATATTTTGTGTGTTTCCTTACACACACACACACACACACACACACGTAGAGAGAGGGAAAATGACTCCATAACCTAGTGGCTAGGGCACTCATCGCGGGGAGGAGGGGAGGGAAACACCCCTGTTTTAGTCCCTACGCCAACGAACATTTAAATATTTATACAAAGTTGAACAACTTCAACAGGAGAGATTGAGAGCGCCAGGCCCCAGAATAACCTATCGTCCAGCATTTGGGGCATTCAAGTACAATGTGTGAGATCTAAATTCAAATTCCTGCTCTGAATCAGACATATTGGGGACTTGAATCCCAGTCTCCCACATCCCAGGTGAATGCCCTAACCATTGGGCTAAAAGATATAAGGGGGCAGTGGCACTCCTCCTCCTCCTATTTTGTGAATGGTGTTTCCAAATTTCCTTGCTTGTAATAAAATAACTGAAAACAAAGTGAAATGTTTAGTTTGACCCAAAACTAATTTTTTCAGGGGGAGTGTGTGTGTGTGTGTGTGCGGGGGTACTGCTATTGTTGTTTGATTGGGGAGAAAAAACAACCAAACAAGCAAACATTCATTTTGGGTCAACCCAAAACCTTTATTTTATTTTTCAGTTTGGCCACTGAACTGAAAAATTAATTATTCGCACAGCTCTACTTTCCAGTTGCAAATTATGCTCTATGAAAACATCAACAAACATGAACTAGAGTGTGGATTTGAAACCAAAACAGAAGCGACAAAGGGTCCTGTGGCACCTTATAGACTAACAGAGGTATTGGAGCATAAGCTTTCGTGGGTGAATACCCACTTCATCGGATTCATCCACGAAAGCTTATGCTCCAATACCTCTGTTAGTCTATAAGGTGACACAGGACCCTTTGTCGCTTCTACAGATCCAGACTAACATGGCTACCCCTCTGATACTTGAAACCAAAACAGTTAATCTCCTCCCCTTATATGTGCAAATACCAAGATCCTTTGCTTATCTCCCATCCACAACCAGGTCTCTCAACCTCCCTTCCTCCTGCACACTCATGTTCTAAATCTAGCATTAATGTGCAGGACTTTCGACAGTAGGCAGCAAATAACAAGGCCTTCTCTAGCTTGCCAGCACACAGTAGGAGGGTGGGTGCTGCACCGCCATTAAAATAGTGCAGCATGTGCCCCTCTCTATAGCTGGCCAACATCTGGCGCGGTGGGTGGGAGTAGGGGAGGGAGGGAGGATCTTGTTCCATCTCCTCGGGCTAGGGACATTTCTTCTCCCAGTCCTTGTGCTCGGTGAGTGCAAGGACTGTGATTGTGTTTGGCTCTGGCAGAGGACCACAGATGGGAAAACTCCTTGCACCTTATATCCCCCATGAGCACTTTGCAGGCCCAGGGCACAATCTCATCCACAATGTTTATAAAGCTGTTTGAAGAAAGAGAGAGAGAGCTACATAAGTGCTAAGTTTTATGATGATTCGTATAGCTGTAATTAGCAAAGAGGCCAGGGAGGCTGAACAACCCATCTAACCTTTTGAGGTGGTCATTCAAATTTAGAGCTAAAAAACACTGGCAAGGTGGGGTAGGGAAACTTACATCGCTGCTGATCACACTGTACCCTATCTAAGGAGAAAGAGCAGACTCGGCTCTGCAGGGCTGTCAATCCAGCACCTTTCCCCAGCCAACGTTAAATTCACTTAAGCCATGATGACTAATTTTGTGATTACAAAGTGATGCCGTAAATGCTATACCTGGGTGAGGCTATTTTTTGAATGACTGCATTTCTCTTCAGCCTGCCCTACTTCTTAAAGTTTGTTGATATGCTATAATAAAAAAGGTGTAAATATTTTATAATAAAAAACAACTAAATAAATAAACGTTTCATGATTTTTTAAAATTGTCAGTACTCATTTACAGCCTGATCTTGTGATCTCAGCACTTCAATTGTTTGAGGCTTTAAAACAGGCCCAGGAATGTTGGTGTTTTTTTCCCCCTTTAACCTACTTGTTTGTCCTGTATTTTCAGAGTCCAGAATGTTCTTTGTGTGTGAGATTGTAATCTTGGATGAATTGCTGCGTACCTGGACAAGTCTGTGGAGATACACGGTAATGTGTGCTGCATGCCTGAGATTAGAATTTGGCTCAATACCAGAAGTGAAGAAACCCAGCAGTTAAGAAACTTGGTCACATTTATTGTGAACTATTGCAGAAAAATAAAGCGAAAAACACTCTTCATTGATCCTTATTGATGTGGAAAATTGTACTAAGATATCTATTTATGTTTCTCAATGTTTAGGAGTATACATAACTTTAAAATGACAAGGTGGATGAGGTAATCTCTTTGGTCCAATAAAATATATTACCTCAGCCACCTTGTCTCTGTAATATCCTGGGACTGTCACAGCTACAACTACACCACATACTTTGAAATGACAGTCGCACAAGACAGTGCACTGAAGATTTATAAGTACTTCTGCAAACTCACATTCTCAGCTGCTAAATGAACTTGTGCCTCTATCACATTTACGACATTAGGTTCATCTATAACACTAACATTTTCTGGGACATTGCTCCTCCTGTACTTATTATTATTGTTCAGAAAAATTATACACATCAAGTAAAGATTGACCACTATTATAAGTAAAGGGGACTAATTTTTATAACCCTTTTTGTTATAAGACAGTCAGGCCCAAAGTCCTGATCCAACTACCTTTGAAGTGATTGGGACAGGGAATCTGCCTATTGACTTTAGTGAGAGGCGGAGGAGGCCTCAAATTTCTAAAAGTGGTCTTTAAATTTGGGTGCTCAACTTTAGGGAGATTTTCAAAGGCACATAGGGCAGTTAGGTCTCCATCTCTTATTAAAAATCAAAGGAACTTGGGCACCTGATTGTCATTTATGTCTTTGAAACCCTTTTCTGAAATAGGGTCAAGAGTGTCCAACCTAGGTGCCTAAACTTAGGCTTTTAAATCCATAGTTAGGTGCTTATATAAGTGGCCTGATTTTTCAAAAGTGCTGAGCACCCAGCAGCTCCCATTGACTTCAGTTAGAGCTGCTGGCTACTCAGCACTTTTGGAAACCAGCCCATGTATTTAGATGTCTAAATATGGGCTTGGACTTTAGGCACCCAATCATGCAGTTCTTCGCCATAGTGTGTCTAAAAGTGAGAAAACCCCAAATGTAAGTAACTAGAATTAAAGGCCTCTTCTGAAAATTTAAGTCTACCACTTTCAATCTCTGTATGATTTGTATCCTTTGTATTGGCTAGATTCAGATATTTTTTAATAAAAATTTTATGTAAAATAAAGACAGCCCACACTTCGCCCTCCATTATTGTCAGGCTTATGGCAGCTATCCAAATGACTGTAGAAGAGCACAAATTGATTAAAAGATCCAGGATACAGTCCAACGGGCCATCATTACATCCTGGAGGTGCTATGGTGGGTAATATAACTGCTTCCATTTATACAACAGTAAAGAGAACAATAATAAATAAAGAGATTAATAGGCAGTGGTGATTGCTGAAGCATACTTATTCTCTGCATTTTCTGTAAGACTTTTCCCTCAATAGAAAGCAATGTTTGGTGTGACTAGGGGTAATAGACTTCAAAAAGTTCTGATAAGCACCAAAAGATTTAACCAAACTGTGTGAAGTTTCTGTTTCCTGTGTCTTTGTAATGCTTAGTAAGCATCCAGGAATCAGGTTGGTCAGCAGAGAAAGCATAGCACTTTTATAAATGTACTAGTGCTTGGTTCAGTCTGCATCTACTCACGTTTCTATGAGCACTTAATTTACATTAGACCTTAGAGATTTAACATGAACATTTGCATTGTTGTTCCTTCACTTGGAACTTGATATTTATCCTTACACCACCAGTTTTCTCTAGAGCTTCCACTCACTCCACTTTCAACCTCTGCTGACCAAGAAAGTGTGAGAATGGATTTGTGAATCAACTCAGGTTGTTTGCATGCAGTGCAGACCACTCTTGCTAGCCACTGGACACAATCTACTTTTTTATCTGAATCCCCAAAGACCAGACATTAAATGAATTACTAACACTGGCTTACAGCAAATGTCTTTGAAGGCTTGTACATTGATTATTCTGCTGTCAGGATCTCTTCATGATAGGAAAATATCTTTACATATTAAATTATGTAACACGTACAGAAAGCATGGCAAATAGTGTGGAAAATAAGCTAATTTTTATATGTATAACTGATAGAGTTACATAACTACATACTTGCCCATAACCTGTTCACATGCTGGTACCTGTCCTTGTAATTTTAATGTAATTATGTAGAATCTGCACCATGACTCACATAGAAAACTTCAAAGACAATGAAACTCATTCATTTGTGTACTGTGTATTTCCTGAATTTGAACAGACAAGTTAATATCGCAGCATCCCCCATCAGCCCAACAGATAACAATTGCCTTCTTCTCTTTTACTGTAAGCACTGTTTGGAAAATTAGGTAACTTCCTTTTGGAAATTCCACAGAAGTTAATCTATAACCTACACATTTACAGAAGAAAAAGGTGCTCTCCCTCCACTTTGTTTAACAGATTTCCATTGAGTAAATTGAAGTATTGAGTTTGAGCTGGCAGGAGGGCTCTGCATCCTGTAATAGAAATTCATATAAATATCAGTTTGTTCAATGCCTTCTCCATTACATGTGTATACAGGAGAGCTGCCTCTGGTAAATTCACATACAATTTCATTCTTCCCTGGTGTCCTGTAGATAATGTAGTTTGCAACATCTTCCCTCCATTCCCCTCCCCCCACTCCCTTTTTTTTTAAATTCACCAAAGATCTAAAACACCAGTTCTGTCAGGTGTTACTTTTTAAAGTGCTTTTCAGAAACTGGCCTAAGTAAAACTTAGCTCAATTAGAAAGATCATTATGTTCAGATTCTCATTCCCCATGATGGAAGGGATTCAAGGTACTGGAAAGGGACCAACCCTATGGATTGATCAGAAGACCTGTTAGAAGGGCTTTGAAAGCTTTGAACAGGTATTGAGGTTAAAGGAAAGTCAATTCTCCGAGTTCTTTGAGTGTCAGTGCAGGGAAGATCTCTTCTGATCAGGAGACTTCCCATCTTTCCCTCAGTTCCTTTGTCCCCTTCTCCACCAATGGGTTCAAGACACAGATTTAATGTCTGATATCTTGTGCCTCATCAATGGTAGAAACAAGAGCTTTTCAATAGGAGAAAAGGGAGATTCCCAGCTTCCAAATGGACCCAGAAATTGGACTGTAAACTTGGAAGGTTCAGAGATATCACTCTTCAAAGTAATTTTATTCTTATATTAAGTGATGGCCCCCAGGTGAGTCATCTGTGGGGATTGACACTGCAACCTCTGAACCTAAAACCATGACCCACCACTGCCGGAGCTAAAACAATTGCAGGTCTGTTAGCTCAAAGACTGTAACAACAAAATTCTATGGTCTAGCCACTTTGGGGGACAGAGCCACATTGTGTAAGTGTGTGTTGTACTGATATGTAGAAAAGCTTTTTTCCAGTCATATTTTAAAGTGTTAAAAACCTTACATATTTCTTGACGGTCTAACTCCTGCACAGTTGGACCTAGTTAATCAAGGCTTCTAACTTCATAAATGAAGGGACTAAATATGATCCCAATTATTCATTATTAATGAGTAATGAAGCCATTCCAAACGCATAGTAATAAAATCTTTATAGTCATATACTCTCTATCTCTCTCCTTATATTATGCATGTATATCACACAAACACAACATCAACACTATGTTAAAAGAACATTATTAAATTGCAAAGTCAAGCACTCAAAAGTTAGTTGCCTGGGTAACCTTAATCCAGCTCCCTTGTGCATATGCATTATGACATACTCTTTAGTTACATGATCACAGACTGTTTTTTTCCAGAGGATCCCAGCCTCACTGAGTGCACAGGATAGACAGTGTTTTCTTAGTGAGCAGCTGTTCAATACTTTGTTTTCTCCTCCTTGTCCAATGTGTAGCCCCTTGTTGACTGCACACTATTCAAACTTTGCTGTGAAAAGACAGAATTATTAATTTCCTCCTGGGCTTTTCTATGGCATTCATCAACATAATGAGTGCTTCACAAATATAAATGAATTTATTTTCACAATGCCCCTGTGAAATGATGGGGTAGTATTATCTCCATTTTACAGATAGGGAATGGAGGCAGGGATAAAGCTCCAAAATATCTCCTAATTCTGGGTGCCGAGCTTGAGATGCTTGGAACTTGATTTTTCCAATTACTTAGCACTATATAGCACCTAATATGTTCAAAGCACTGCTCCCGCAGACTTCAGTTGAAGCTGAGAGTGCTCAGCACTTCTGCAAAACAGACCCCAGAGTTTCAAGTTAGGCACCCAGAACAGGAGGAACACACAATTAAAGACCTCCTCCCTCTGAAAAGTTTGACTTAAGTGACTTGTCTAGCATCACACAGGAGCTCTGTGATGGAGGCCGCAATAGAATCCCGTTCTCTGGTGCAGCACTCAACTTCCTTAACCCTGAGACCATCCTTTCTCTTCCTGCAGTCACCTGCCATATTCACTATACACAGGGCCGGTGCAAGGAAGTTTCACGCCCTAGGCGAAACTTTCTTGCACCAGCCCTGCGCCCCCACCCCAGCTAACGCTGCCCCCGCCAGCCAGCTCTCCCCCCTGCGGGCCGCGGCAGCTCCCCACCCGCCCGCTCGCAGCAGCTGAGCATGGAGCCGGGAGGCAGGAGGCAGCCACGGTGAGCTGCCCTCCTCGCGAAGCCCTGCTGAACCCCAGCGGCACGGCAACAGCCCTCGCCACAGCAGGGCTTCATGAGAAAGCGGGCAGCTGCCTCCTGCCTCCTGGCTCGAGTGTGGAGCCGGGAGGCAGGAGGCAGCTGCCCCCCAAATCCTGGTGCCCTAGGTGACTGCCTAGGGTCGCCTAGTGATAGCGCTGGCCCTGACTATACACCCTTCCAACTTCTGCAACCAATGAAGCAAGGGTCCTACAGAGAAATCTCCTTTATTGCACAACCCTGATTCATCCCCAAAGCAGGTCCAGAGGCAAAGGGTCTGTGTAAATAATAGTATGTGATCACGTAATTAAAGACTGCATTATAATGAATATACCGAAGAGTCCAGAATGAAGGTTGCACAGCCAACCTTAACTGCGGCATTTCCTAACTTCTGAGTACTTGTCTTTGCAACCTGAAAAATGGTGTACACACACCCACACACACAGTATGTCATATATTCTACCAATACTTATTTCCATTTATATACAAGGTGATCATTGCACAATCCTCTTAATTCTAACATGTTTGTTTTTCTAAATTAGGGTATGAAACTGGTCACCGCTGCAGTATAGAGTAGTGGATCTTGCTATTCAAAGATCCATAAGCACTTTTTCAGTGCTTAGAGCATTAAACAAAACCATAAAAAATGAGAGACAATGACTAGACTTCCAAAATATTTCTGCATTCATGTTGCTGCTGCACTATGTGCAGCTCTGGACTGACTTCTGAGTCACTTCTTCATTCAGGAGGGGGTTTACTTTGATGGAGAGGCAGAGTTTGTAATGAGAATATGGTAATACTTTTACTGTAGATGTTATTCAAAAAGAATTTTAATAAAACCACCAATTGTATTACATCAGTACATCCCCTTAAATCCCATGGAGATTTTCCTAAACAGAGCTAAGCCATTTGCCTCAAACATCTTATCTATTTCTGCTACTACACAAATCCCCTAAATATTTCAGTCACTGCAGGGCCAACTGAAATGGTAAATTACCTAATATACTAACAGAAAAACTATTGAAAAGCATTTTGCCTGGGTCCTGCTGAAAATGAGGTTGCTGGGATTGAAGATGACTGCAGAGAAATCAGAATTATAAAATCACCACCCACCAGCCAATAATTTATATCGTTGCCTGCTTGTAACATTCCTGTATGTTTCTTTCTGCTTTTTTGCATCTGATCAGATGTTCTGCTATTTCCATACCTACACATTGAAAGAGAGCTCACAAAGGATGGCCTTACCTGTTATTCTTTGCAATGGAAATAGTTTGCAGTTAGGTCACCAGAGGCTACTACAGCTTTTGGAAAAGCTGATGGTAATACAATGAAAGCATTTCTGAAAGCTAATACTTTACTTTTACATCTCTATTTTATATGCTTTCCTTAGTCTGAAATAGCTAGTGCTGGAGCCAGTGACTTTCATTAGACTGGAGATTTTACTTGGGAATAATGCTAGAAGCACCACAGGACAAATTCAGGAGGTTCAGATAATGTTCAGATTTACTGACAAACTTATTCATAAAGTTCTACCATGAAGGACAAATCCAAAGAACAATTAGCTTCTGCCACTACATGAATTATTTGTCTAACAAAACCACCAGAGCGTTAGCTATGATCCCATGAACTGACAATTCATAATGATGACATCAGCTTACAAAGAGAAGAGAGAAAGAAACCCATAGAAAGGATTATTATCCCCTAGGATTATTATTTGTGGTTTGTGGCATTGTAGAGCTTGTGACACAGCTATTCAATTGTAAACGTCACCACTGGCTTTTATTTTAGATACTCTTATCGGAAAGAGACAGAAGCATTCTATTTTCAGAAAAAAACCTGAGTTCTGTGGGGTTTGTCAGAGGTTTTTCTACAGGCTTCTATAGACTGTTCTGCAGCTTAATTGTGAGTCAGGAATCAAAAATGTCTGAACTTTACTGATGGAGCTTAGACCGGGAATTTATTTAATTTACATTTATTTTAAAAGCACCCATTCAAGGCTCTAGGGATTTACCCTATAAAAAGATACAAAGAAGGATTCTAATAGCCGTAACAGAAGGACTAATTGGTCTTCTGCTTATCTGACCCCATCTAAACAAATATACAAGTTGCTTATTCTAGCAATTTCATGCAAAACAGGCTCCATCACCAAACTATCCTATATCCCTCATCTGCCCCTTTCAGGAAAAGCCCAGGAAATATATAAGCCTAACAGTATGCCATAAAGATAAACAAATCAGGACCATCAGACCAAGACTTGCCATGAGCTTACTTTCTTTCTAGACCATAGGGCTGGTAGCTCTTGACCCCCTACTGATCACAATTACTACTGCATCACATTCATTTTGCCTAGGTCAGTCTTCCCTCTGCCCTCAAGAAAATGTAAAATCACAAAAGCACTTTCCTGGTGACCTTACAGTGATAACCTCTGGAATGGAGCATGTGGCAAGAGATGGCTACAATCAACACATAAGTGATGGAATTTTCCCAAAATAGATTGACAACAAACCAATAGCCAGCTGCGACAAGCAGAAAATACTTATTAGCCCCCATCTGAGCTTTGCTACAAGGCAAAAGTGTTGATCTGGTTCAACCAATGGCTTGATTTCTGGTTCAGGGAATTGGTCTCCCTCCTCCAGCATATCATGCATGCAAACTCTTTTGTTTTGACATTTGCCAACACTAAAGAACTGTCAAACTCTTGGCTGAGTTTAACACAACTTTGATGTGTCAGAATAAGTGGACAACTAGATGGATAACAAGAGTCTCCCCTTGGCTTTACTGTGACCAAACTTGCCCACTGTTTACCCGGGACTTGCCCCCAGAGTCACTGGGCCTGAACTGTAGTCGCTTTTATGATCAGACCCAGTGCCACATCTTTGCTTCCAGGGCCATTCAGGTATATTTTAGGCATCACACTGTGACCAGATGTGATCAAGTGTAGAACAGTAAGTGACATCAGTATGGCATTAATGTCTCAGGGGAAGGACTTCTTGCAGAAGAAAAATTCTTATTTAAAACTTACATATTACCCAAAAGCCCCAGTCAGGATTGGGGCATTAAGTGTGCTAAGTGTTGTACAGACAGAGACATAGACCTGACTCTTTCCCTGTAGGGCTAACAACCTAAGAAACAAGCAGCATGTGTCGGGTGCCTAAGTATTTGCTTGCTTCGCACCTATACTTTAAGAACCAGCGAATTATGCTAACAGAAAGGCATAAAATGTTTCCAGTAAAATGACCGCATGAGTATGTCATATATGTTTGTCGAGTGCAGAATTCCCCACCAGGCATGTTAAAGAGGCTGTCATGTTTACATCCTTGAGATGGAAATTCACAAATTAAAAGTAGCTTTTTTTATGTACAATATTAAAATGGTAATGTAGGATTCTGTCTATTCTGAATCAAGATTCAATGGGAAAGGCAAGAGACCCACACAGTGCAGCCTTCATGTTTTTTTGGCTCTCTGTTGAAGGCTGCCCAAGAATAGACTAAAATGTGGTTACAGGGATGGGCATATTTTTGCTGAAATAGGTCAAACGGGTGAAATACCATTTTCCTCTGCCTTCCTAGTGAAAAGAGGCCACAGCACATTTCTGCTGAATTGGGCGCAAATGTTTATTTTTTTGCTTGGGAAATTCCTTTTTTTCTTTTTTTGTGTTAACAATTCATGAAGCTCTCTTAGGGTATGTCTATACTACCCGCCTGATTCGGCGGGTAGCAATCGATCTTCTGGGATCGATTTATCGCGTCTCGTCTAGACGCGATAAATCAATCCCGGAATTGCTCGCCGTCGACACCGGTACTCCTGCTCCGCGCGAGGAGTAAGCGGAGTCGACGGGGGAGCCTGCCTGCCGCGTCTGGACCTGCGGTAAGTGCTGTTTAGTTCAAACTAAGATACTTCGACTTCAGCTATGTTATTCACGTAGCTGAAGTTGCGTATCTTAGTTCGACCCGGGGGGTTAGTGTGGACCAGCCCTAAGAAGCAACAGTTGCAACATGCTGTGTGCCAACAATTTAAGATGACTGAAGTTTGCTGTGTCCTCTATATTAATATTTTGTATTTTGTAATGTGGCCAATGGCCAACACTACAGTGGGGGGTCCCGCACTTTTTCTTGGTGTGGTTGGTAAGGGCGCTGCCCCTTGCTCTTATTCTTGGGCGTTGTGGGCTCCTCTAGTGTCCCGGTGGGAAAAAGAGGAAAGCAGGGAAGGGACCCAGGTCCGCTCTCCTACTCCGGTCCCAGCCCCTTCTGCTTTGCAAGCTGCTTACCCTCTCTCCCCTTGGATAGGGTTTCCCTTAGTCCTCTGTGCCAGGGAGAGTCCCTGTGCTCAGGCAGGGTTTCCCTTCCCCGGTCCTCTGGCTAACAGCAATACTCCTACAAACTCTAGTCAGCTCTCCTTCCCTCTCTCTGTCTGACTGAAGCAGGGGGGTTTTATTAGGTCTTGGGCGGGGTCTTAATTGGCTCCAGGCGCTCCAATTACCCTGTAGTAACCTTTCCCTAGTCCCCAGGGAATAAGGCCTTGATCATCCTATGGTTTATATACCTCCCATCTACCACTCTCCGGCTGCTCTCTGGCACTGCTGTATCACAGTAGTTTAAAGCATGTCACAGAGTGATGCCTTACACAAAATTATGTTGTAATTTATTTGAAAAATGACTATCACAGACATTTAACCAAAGAACTGGAGTACAAAAAGGATGAAGAAAGGATCATGTTTGTATATATTTACACATACATACAGTGTACATTTTATATACAAAAATGAAATGTATTCTTGCAGACGTGGCTAGCCAGTCCATGCACTTCCCATAGTACAAGGGACACTCCTGACCAACACTGTCAGTAACACTGGCCACTCCAAAAGGGAAAAGGAGGAAGATGTATCTGGGACTGGTCAGTTGCAGAGAGAAGTGCACACTACACCCTGTTGAGGGGTTCCACTGTGGGGGAATATGGCTCTGTAGCCTCTCTAGCATGGGGCTGTTGCTTCACACCATAGCTGAGTATGGAAAACAAAGCTATAACTGCTAGAAGCTGCAACATAATATTGTTGCCAAGTACTGCTCAAAGACACTTTAAGTTAGACACTGCAGAAAATGTTGCTGTTTGTTTGAAAATGTAAAAAACTAATTGAAGTAATCAGTAAAAGAAGGATTAGCTGCTCTGTAAAGTATTTACTGAACTCCCCTAGCTACAGTACAGTTTCCTTGAATTTAATTTCCTAATTGCAGCCACAATTTCTTAGAGCACTAGTGTGCATGCTGAAGTCAGCTGAGTCAGTTTGCTATCGATCTCCTGATCTAAGCCTGATAGTACATAATAGTTCTGAGATACATAAGAAGTCAGGAAGTACATTATTTATACTTGGACATTGTGCACTAAGGTTCAACTGAAGCAACTCAGGTAGCATCACAGGAGGGAGGTACAATAGACAGCTCCACTTTCAGAACCTCTTCTCTAATATTTTCCATGATTACTTCCCTTCCTGCTCACATTTTCAAATCCCTTGTTTACTACTATGTTGTCTTTGTACTCTTCTTCCTCCCTCTTTTCTTGGCAGGTGCTTTGACAGGGGTAGTCATATGAATGCAGGATTCTCTACACAGTGGTTTGGAAAATCAGAATATTAAAACACTAGGAGAAGTCTGCAAAATCCATGTAGTTGCATTTGGACTGCTGGTTTCTGCTGTTGCCTTTGGCTAGTTACACCATTATTTAATTTTTAAAAAGTCAATTTTTACTTTGCAGTGAAGTAAATGGAGTATTACTACAGGGTAATAAGCAAAAACAGAATAAAACTCTGATGTAACCCAATATTAATACTTTGCATTCTTATAGCATCTTTCATCCAATTTAAAACTACTTTAAAACACTAATGAATTGAATTAGTCTCACAATTAACTGGGAGGTACAATTATCTCCCATTTCACAGATGGAGAAAGTGAGGCAAATAGATAGTAAGTTACTTGCCCATGGTCACGAATTCTGCCTGAAATGGTGATGGGCCATCACTCTTCCTCTTTCAGGTTCTTATGTATAATTTTATAAAGCTATCCCTCCATCTCAACGGATCCATCCTCTGTGTTATGCTCTGCTTTAGACAATCATCCCCATAGTTATTTTTAGCTACCAACTGTATTACCCAGCACTGTGTTTCAAATGATACCATTACCAGCTGGATTACATAAAATATGCCTTTCAGCCATTTGGTTGAGGTGGTGAACCTGAAAAACTTTCTGAGTAAAATTAGTAACAACAATATGAGGGGAAATGAACAGAGATTAATAAAAGAGAGTATCTCATCCATCTCACAGAGAGATTTCTTTGAAAAACTAGTAAAGCAGACAGAACATTGATTTCATAGTTGTAGAAGCAACTGTGGTAGATAGAACTGTAATGAATATACAGACAAAGCAAGTGCTCATCCAGCTAATACGAAGGCCATTATCTAAATTATAGATTTTTTTTTTCAAAAGTTACATTCCTCCACCAAACCAAATGCCTCAGTTGTAGCACTCTTGCAGGGGAAACCCCTTCCTAAATTAGATGCAACAGCTTAGATAGTGGCAGAAATTCTGCTTCAGGAAATTAGCCAGATAATTAAATATATACCAACAGGAAAAGCTGCAGGCACAGACGGATTCCTAGCTGAGCTTTTTAAGCTATTAGTAGATACACCTTCTTCTGTGCTATTTAGATTCTTTAATGATGTTTTTAAGTCAAGGGTAGCTAAAACAGAGTACATCTGATGCAGTAGTGTAGCCGGGGGGGAGCAGGGGGAGCGGCCGCTCCCCCTACGAGGAAAAGCGGCGCTAAGGCACTGTCCGAGCCTCACTAGGGCGGTGCTTTAAAAGGCCTGCGGCTCCTGTCGCTGCGGGGAGCCAGGGGTCTTTTAAAGCACCCCCCCTCCCGCTGCTGGAGCGGGGAGCAGCTCAGGGGGGCAGCGAGGCGGCTCCCCGCTCAGGCGCTGGGGGGGGG
This sequence comes from Macrochelys suwanniensis, assembly GCA_033296515.1. NCBI lineage: Eukaryota > Metazoa > Chordata > Testudines > Chelydridae > Macrochelys > Macrochelys suwanniensis. Next base: position 50,797,504 of record CM065780.1, read on the forward strand.
AGGGCAGCGAGGCGGGGGGCTCGCCGCGGCTGCCCTCCGGCTCCCCGCTCAGCAGCTCAGCGGGGAGACAAGGGGCAGCAGCGGGAAGCCGCCCCTCGTCTCCCTGCTCAACAGCTCAGCGGGGAGACAAGGGGGCAGCCGCAGCAAGCCGCACCTTGTCTCTCCGCTGAGCAGCTCAGCGGGGAGACAAGGGGCAGCCCCGGCGGGCAGCCCCGGCGAGCCGACCCTTGTCTCCCAGTTCAGCAGCTCAGCGGGGAGACAAGGAGCAGCCACGGCAAGCCGCCCCTTGTCTCCCCGCTCAGCAGCTCAGCCGCTGAGCGGAGAGGCAGTGGGCAGCTGCTCGCCGCCCCCCAAATCTTGGTGCCCTAGGCGACCGCCTAGTGGGCGCGCGGGCCCTGCCAGTGGCTCCTGCAGCTGCGGGGAGCCACGGGCCTTTTAAAGCGTCACAGGGTGAGTAGAGGGCGAGTGGGGAGGCGCCTTTTTATAGCGCCGCTCCCCCTGTGCTCCAGACCTGGCTACGCCACTGATCTGATGCAAATATTATTGTCGTCTTGAAGGAAGGTAAACCAGGAAATGTGCACACCGGTTGCCATGCCATCTCAATATTAAAATATTTTCAGTTTGGCAAACAGATTGGAAAAGTGCATAAAGTTCTTGGTTAGTGGGGATCAAGTAGGTTTTATTACTGGCTGGCCCTGACAGATACCATCTGGCAGGTCACGGATGCAGTCAGTGGAAGAATGAGAATGACATTGTCAGATGACACAACAGCTTGTGTCCAGGTCAATAGGGACAAAGGTAAGGTCAAAAGTGTGAAAGGCAATGGGGGTTTGGGAGCTGACTTCTAGAATTGCATTTGTGCCAGGTGTGGAACTGAGGCCACCATTTTTCATAAACAAAGGAAGATCCCCCCTCCTCTCGACACCCGATTTTCTCCTTGGGAAAAGGACCCAGACAAGGTTGAACTCTTTCTCCAGTACTTTTTAACCTTCCTGTTTGGAAAAGATGCAAGTACAAGGGATGCAAGAGAGATATAGCCAAATATGCTGAAATGATTGCTATCTCTGGCTAATGCAGTAGAATCAGTAAATGTATCAATATCTATGCATAGGAATGTAGGAAAACTGAGAGATTAAAAGTGAACTTTGAAAAATTTGCTGCCAGGATCATAGCTGAGAGAAAAGTTTCAAAATGAAGATTAAGAGCAACCTGCCCTGCAGAGTACCAGTGAAAGACATACATAACTGGGCATAACCCTGACACCTGACCCAGCTCATCTTTTACACATTTATTTTTACCCTGATCAGATCAAATACAAAAAGACCTTTCAGACTGGCTAGGCTTAATGAGTAGCTTGCTGGAACATACCAGCATAATGCAGATGATGACCTTACCTTTTGCCCAGTCAAACCCCCAATCTTTTGAAGAGGCTACATGCAGCTTTAAAAGATTATAATTGGCAAAAGAAAATACCAAAAGTTCACTGAGCTATGCCAATGAGGCCCAGAATGGCAGAAGGCCTCGGATTGCCTCCCTTTAAAACCAAACCATACTACTGGGAAATGGAATACAGATGGAATAAAGCAAGTCAACCCCAAAATCCCTAAAAAACAGGTAGGACTGGTGGGGCAAAAAAACTTATCATCAAATGTACAGAGGCTTATATTACCTTCAGTCTGGATACATTATTATAGGCAGTGGAGCTAGTGCCACCTATAGTTGAGGTTGCCAGACACTTCCGATTAAAAGACTCGGTTTTCAATTGCTTATAACTCTGTCAAACTGTTACCATTTAGGATACAAACTATGTACCTTTATTATAAGCACTTCAGGGAGATTTAATAATATGGGACAAGCGACAATATTGATTGGGACTTTAAAGTAGCCTAAAGATTTTCAATGGGTGTTGGGTGCCTAACTCCCTTAGTCTCCTTTAAAAATTCCAGCAATTGTGGATTTGTAGAATCACAGCAGTAAAAAAGACCCTTTCCCTCTACCCCTACCAGGAATTACAGTCTCATTTCAAACACTTCCAATTAGGATGACCGGATGTCCCGATTTTATAGGGACAGTCCCAATTTTTGGGTCTTTTTCTTATATAGGTTCCTATTACCTCCCACCCCGTCCCGATTTTTCACACTTGCTGTCTGGTCACCCTACATCCAATGCTAATCCCACTGAAAGGATATGAAGAGTTTTACAGTCATTCATTTTACTTTTGATTTAGGGCAATAAGATCCCTAGGTTAATGAAAAATATGGACTAGAACTGACTCCATTCTTCAGGGGTACTATTGATGATCATAGCAAGATGTAATGGGGATAGCAATGAACACTAAATAAAGAGGAAGAAAGGGGATTTCACTAGGGTAAATGTTTTCTATTTACCAAAGTACCTGGCACTTATTCTAAAAAGCTCCCCTCTGATCTTTTCCTTTACCTTAACAATCTGGAACAAAGTAAAAATGAAAGCAAGACCTGTCTCTCCAACTCTAACAACAATTGGATACAATCCAAACTTCCCTCCAAGAGACACCTATCCTGCTATTTGAAAATGGAAAAGTGCAGGCCTTCAAAGAGTAAAGCAGCTAAAGGGGAGAAATGGTTGGACACAGGCACATTACAAAGGACTTCCAATACAGGAAAAACACAGATATTTAAATTTAATTTAATTTTTCAGGTTATATTTCAAACCTCTGAGGAAAAGGTGGAAGTCAACAGGCCACGTACAGAGACCGAAAAGTGATAATGAACTCTATAGATAGAGGTTCCAAGGGCAACATTTCAAAATACAATAGTGAACTTATTAAACCTGATACAGAGAACAAAGTTAATTACACAAATAAGTAGGAAAGGCGATTTAGATAAGGAAATTCCCATTGAGCACTGATCCCTTATTTGACATATGGCAACTTCCTCTTCTATATATTTGTACAATAAAATACAATTATAAGTTACTATTTCAGTGATCACATAGCCTCTTATGTAGAGATAATTTACAAAGATATGGCTTCTGGAGAGAGTGTGGAATGAAGGTACCTTTATACATATTTGGCAGTATCAACTAGAGCACAGGAACATTGGTTAAGTGTTTAAAATATCATAATGCATATAACAAAAGTGAGATTACCAATGCCTCCATTAGGACTTCTTTGGGGTCTTCTGTATGAAAAAAGCTGTGCACTCCATAACACAAAGGTGTTCTTGTGCCAATAGGGAGTAACATGCATAACTATTTCTAATTCTATGAAGTTATGAAGACACAAATGAAATCTTCGAACAAATCTCTCTGTAGATTTCTTTTATGTCAGAAATTGTCTGCTTCCTGTATTAGACAGGGTATGGGAAACAAGGCTCATTTATAGATGCATGTCTGCAATTCGATAATTCATTTTGGGTATTAACTTTGCAACTCCCTCTTGAACCCACTATTTACTTGTTAGGACAATATCCAGTGGGAGGTAATTTTTGTTCTTTTGCTTTTGAGCAGAATTGGTATTTTTAAAAAAAGGGAAGTGAAAGACGTAAGAAAAGCCCAGGACAAAGAGATCAAAATACTGTATTCAATATAAAACACTGCTTTTTAAGAGTTACTCCTCTTTTTCTCTGTGATATAGTACTTTGCGTTTTGTCTTCTCAATAAAAGTATTTGAATTTTTGAAACAAGCCAAAGCTTTCTGAAAGCTTTGCTTCACTTCTGCCAGCCAATTTAGGAATGTATTCAGAGAACTCCAGCAGATTCATCAGGCATAATGTTTGTTTCAGGCATCCATACAAACTGTAGTTTACACACTGAAATATTTCTAAATGCTGCATGGTCCTGGTCTTAATGTTATCGCTTTCCTTACTTCTAAGATATTCAAATATGCAGCAGGAGACAACATGAAAAACAAAAGTAGATCACACAGAATTCTCCTGACAAAGTCATTCTGTCATTCACACAGCAGAGTATATTAGCGGGAGGGATACGAACTGAAGTAAATGGTAAATGTTCCTGTGATTCACAGATCTGGATCTATTTAACTTTTGAGTACATTAAGATTCATAAGCCTCCTCTTTAGCAGTGATGTACAAGCTCTCTTACGCTTTTTCCTCATTCAGAGAATGTATTAAGAAGGGATTACAATGGAGAATTTGGAGATGCTGTGGACATTGCTGGAACATAAACAATAGCCAGTCCAGCAATACAGGTGGACTGCTAATATGTGGGTTTGCTTCACAATCACAAGCTACTTCTTTCAAGTGGTAACACACCTTACAGCCCATGACACCATCCTCCATCGCCCATTCATTACATTTTTAAACAACCTTTGTGCTTTCTCCCATGCTGTCCCAAAGGAGCTTCCCTTAGACATCTGCAAAGCCTCTTCCTTCTTCTCCTTAAAACAATTCTTTGTAATGATGCCTACAAAAAAGCTTGATAACTGCTAGGTTGCTAGTGTGCTGAGACCACAGCCTATCTTGCTGACCAATATTGTCTCATTGTTTCTTTGTGCTCTGTCTGTATCCATCTGTTTTCTCTTGTCTTATGGTCAGATTGTAAGTTTTTTGAGGCAGAGACCCTCTTTTTGTTCTTGTACAGTGCCTGGCATAGTGGGGGCCAGGTCCATGGCCAAAGATCCTGGGTGCCATATTATTATAATAAATAATAATAATAGTTCACAAAAAGTATTTAAGTGCTCTCCAGACACAGAGTAAAGCATCTTTCTATGGCCCAGCTATTTAGTTATTTGAACAGTTCTCTTGCAATGGGAAATACATCCACCCTCTCCCACCTAAAAGCCTTACCTCATAATTCCTTTTTAAAAGTAGAGGAAGACATTGCTTATAAATATGGCTTCTGGCAGTGGCATTTTCATTATTACCCTTTTCATTGTGAGAGATGCAACATTCTCAGTCACCCTGTACTTGTCTGCATCCACAAACGTCATTGTGTGAGGAATCTTGGCCTACTGTGGAACTCTCACAAACTTTGTAGAAGCTCTAGTCAGTCTGAGCACCCACAGATCCTGGAATATATGAGCCCACATAGAATAACAGAGCTGGAGTGTGCTGCCATCTCTACTGAGCCAAATCTGATCTGTGTGTGGTGGGGACGAGGGGCTTTCAGTATGCTCTTTAGGAGAGATGAATGAAGATGAGTCCTCACCTGCTGACCCTGTTTGCCTTTGTGCCTTGAACGTGAAGCCTTTCTTCTGACACAGAAGGTAGATCCTCAAGGGACAAGCAAGGGAAAGATGATGAAGGCAGCTTCAATCTGCAGTTGCCTCCAGGGTCTTGATTTATTTCAGTGGTTCCTTATTTTTGGTGGCTCTATCACTTTGTCAAAAAACCCCGTTGCTGGATAAAACTCTTTTGATGACAGCTTGGGAGATATCTAGGGAGGCTAAAACATTAAAATATTCACCTCTAACAAATGCTCCCTGAAGAGGAGGCCAGTACACAATGAACCATTTATCTGAAATGGTCTCCACACAGTGCTTGAGGTCAGCGGCTTCTCCTGTTCTCCATTATTTCAAAAAATCTTCAACATCAAGCCAATCAAGTCAGTGTAAATTCCTTGACAGGATCTGAAGTCCAAGTCACCCTCTTCACAGGAGGTACTTGCCTGAGTGGATAGCACCAAATGGCTTGCTTTCCTGCAGGCAAAAAAATTTTCTTCTCTCCTGTCCTTTGGAATCAGCCAGGATGGGATAAGGTTGGGAGGATGGATAGGTCAGTGGTTTGAGCGTTGGCCTGTTAAACCCAGGGTTATGAGTTCAATCCTTGAGGGGGCCATTTAGGGATCTGGGGCAAAAATCTGTCAGGGGACAGTACTTGGTCCTGCAGGCAGGGGACTGGACTGAATGACCTTTCAAGGTCCTTCCAGTTCTATGAGATAGGCATCTCTCTGTGTGTGTATATATATATATTATTCTTTGTTGGGGGCTAGAAGAGTTAGGAGTAAACTCTCAGCTACTAAGAAAGGGCTCCACTGGACATCTGGGGTGGTGCCTTATGGGCAGGCATGGGTAACAGGGGAAGCACCTTTGATTTACGTGCTGGAGATTATGGAGTTGCATGGAGACAAGTGCCTCCAGTGGACCCTGGAGTTCTACGTGACCTTTCTTCCTCATTCCCTTTTATGAAGCTGCCTTATGAGGCCCTTCCATAAATTCCTGAATGTGAGGGAGAATCTGCTCCTCAGTTCACTCAGTTAATGGTGATGAAATGATCTTCCTGGGAAAGGAGTGGGTGGTGAGAAATTCAAAGTAGTTTCTGGTTCTTGATATAAAAGAGGTCTTCAAAAGTTAAACAAATCTTGCTTCTTTCCCCAAAAGACATTCTTACATTGAAAGGGTATGAACATATTAAAAAAAATTAGACTAAAAGAAAACATTTTATATGATTAATTATTTTACTTTAATTATTTAACTCTCTCCACTACAAGCCCATATCACACAAATACATAACACACTTAAAGGTGAATAACCAGGCCTAAACCTAAACTGGTATTTGCAGAAGTCTTTTCTTATCCAGTCTGTAGAGGGCATTAAGCAGAGAAATATGTTGCAACTAAATGTCAAGAAACATTCTTTTTAGTTTCTGTGTTACTCACTTGCTCTTCCAAATTTGCTTGAGATGCCCCAGAAGTCATCACTGGTTGTCATGGCTACCACGGAGGAAGATTTTCAAAGTTAGGTGCATGCCAATATACATCTGATAGAAAGATAGACTAGGTCTTAAATCGATATTTCTTTTTTTTACCAAGCAATAATGATGCAGCCAGCTTAGGTATCACTGTGCACATGGACATTAAAGGTATCACAATTTAAAGAAAACAAGTAACGACTAAGCAGGAAAAAAAAAAGAGGGAGAGGAGATACAAAAATGTAGTTATACTAACTAAAACAGCCCAAAACAATGAAAAACAATCCTTTCACTAAGCTGAAACGTAGGCCACAAAAAATGTACTTCTGGATGGCATTTTCAAAGGAATCATATTGTTTAAAACAGCTAACTTAGCTGTAGGATACAACAGATTTATTACATGGGCTTAATGACACAGTAAAACATAGTATATGTGAACTATAAAACAGAGAACAACTGCAGGCTCTTTAAAAGAAGCAAAATCAGCAAACTAAAGTATCTCAGCTGTATGTTTGGCTATGAAAGCAATCCTCAAACAATATTAAATCGCGAAGAATGTACCTATATTTCACCAAGATCCCTAAAGTCTATTTGATTTGCTTTGTTTTACAGATTAAATTATCTATAACCAAGAAAGCAGAAGTTTTGGGGTTTGTAGTTACGATAATGACATGAAACATGTAATGGTGAACAGTTAGACACAGTTAAACAAGGAAGACATGATTAATTAACATGATTGGATAGAACATTTCTTTACACATAATAAAGGGCAACTGTGCTTTAATTGTAGCTTTGAGAGAGTATGTCTTTCAAATGCTAAATCATCATGTTTGGTACATGAACAATCTTTTCTTAAATCCTCATATCAAAATTCTTCAGGCAATACTGGATGAAAGATACTGGAGGATAATTTATTTAAAAATATCTTGTCTCTGGTTAGACTGATAAATAATATATATGGGGAAAAAACAAAAAACAACCTAAAGTGGGAACCATGATTTAAGAAGACTGTTTCTTAGAACAACAAACAGTGAGTCATCATAAGAGAGAAAGAATTAGTCATTCATTGCAGTGCTGCTACTAATACATCCTCTGCGTGAGTTACATCAGAAGCCATGCAAAATATGGACTAGACTCTAAATCAAGACTTAAATGGTTGCTCACTAATTTTGAACAAGGAGCCAGGGAACAGTCAATCAAAGCCAGAAACCTCCCTGCATTATAGCATACTGTATACCGCAGCATCAACTCATCAACAGAATAGAAACTGGATCCAGGCAAACAAACTAAAAGAGGCATTTATTTTCACAGAGCCCAATCAAAACATCTTTATTCAGCCAAAGTTAACATGGACTGTAGGTGGAGATTTTGCCTGAGTAAGGATGACAGGATTTGACCAATAACATTTCAAAATGGATTACTGAGGATTCTCTACTGAAGGGCAGCCTCATTTTTATAGTATAGACAACAATGGACACCACCCATTTGGGATTACATCAAGGATGCATGAGTAAGGTGAGCAAGATTTGGCCCAAATTACTTAGCTTCCAGTGACAATGTACCTGGTTTGTTTCCTAACAGTAGTGCATTAAAACTATAGCTGGATAATTCTGGTTTAAATAAAAAATTCAGAAGAAGAAAGAAGAGAAGTAATTCACCACTCTTAGTTAAAGAAGCAGGCTAATCCAGCTGTGGAATGCATATTTCACCTTACACTATAGGCTGGGTTCCTTAAACACAGTAAAGAAACAAACACAAAAAAAGGGTTGTGGGTACATGGTGGACAAAAAAATCATTGCTGAAAACAATATATACCAGCCTGAAATCTTCTCACCAGAAGAAAACTAGTTATCAAAGAATCCTTGAAAAAATATGTTGATAACTTTTGGTTTACTGTACTTTTACAACATCTGAAATACCTAGATTATTTCTCCGTACCACTCTCTCTGTTTATGTGCAAGTGGTTTCTATTTGCTTCTACTAGAATTACTAACACTGTCAATAGACCAAATTTGCAGCTGACTCACTCTGACCAGAATGCACTTTCCAAATTATTTTTGTACTTACGGCATGTTCAGGTTTATGCTGTACACAATCTGTTCCAAAACATTTCAAATGTTAAAAGAATCAAGTTAGACACAAGAACAGTTTATCTGTATAAAGAAATGATACTAGAAAAATGGCCAAGTAGAAGAAAGGTCAGTCATTTAAATAAACAGTCAAATTAAACAACTATGTCTGGCTTTGCCAATTCAAAGCCCCCACAAGTGAGTCTATGAATCCAAGGAGGAGCAAGTTAGCTCTAAATTGTGGCTTGTTTAATATGACCATTTACACAACTAACTTTCTCTATCACTGCTCTTTTTTTAGCCACCACATTTTATTTTTAATGCCTGAAATGTTTCATTTTCTAACTTGGCTTTTCCAACTTGCAATTTAAAAAAAAAACTGTTTATTTGAATTAATCTATAATCACCATGATAAAAAAAAGAGTTTGTAGAGTTCAAACAAATTGTGTTTCCCTAGTTCACATCAAGAGCTATGAACAGAGAAAATCCCTTGTAAATCAGACTTTCCTTTGGCCTAAAATTGTTAAAGCAGGCAGATCTGAATTGCATTTTCAAAACATCTGATGGGCCGGACCTCGTGTAAATTGTTGTAGCTTCATTGACTGCAATGGACTTATACTGATTCACACCATCTAGGATCTACCCTGATGAGGCATGGAAATATGCAAGTCAGGTTTTGATATGGACATCTGTCCATCCTGTATTTTGAATCTTCAATAAAAAAGCAGGATGTGATAAAGAAGAAAAACATCAATAATTTTCTTTCATTTTAGTTATGCATGTGTCTGTAAACAGGGCACTTATTTTAAATGATTTTTTTCTCTGTGATATTAGAGTGGTTAGATGTATAGAATCACATACAAAAGTGATTGCTACTGTCAGGGTAATATTCCAGATTCAGCATCAAATTCAATCTTGTATAGTCACTCTCAAAGAAAGAGGGAAACTGACTGTATTAAAAACAGGTGCCCAGGGGTAATAGAATACTTCCTATTCACCAAAACAAACTTTTCTGAAAAAAAATTATGGAAATCAGTAGCCTAATACAGTTAGTCTTTCACTTTAGTTTATGAGCATTACATTCACTAAGGTCTGATTCAGCAAGGTACATAAATACCTGCCTAACGTCAACCATGTGAGTAGTCCCAAAAAGTCAAAATAGTCATAATCAGACTACTCACTTGCTAATGTACCTCGTTGAACTGGGCAGTAAAATTCTAACCAAAAAATTTGAAATGTATATTAAAAATGAAAATGATCCCTGCTATTTTTGGTTTTCTGTGATTTGTATTCAACATGCAGATATGGAAAGATGTTTTCTTTTTCAAAAACATGCCTAGATTTTGTTGATTGTTGAAAATTAGCTTCATGAATATTTCAATAAGGAAAAACCATTTAATCAAATATTCACTGACTTCACAGACCCAATATGCAAAAACTTTAAATATCTTCTGTTTACAACACTGTATTACATGGAAAAATCACAATTTGGTTAGCACAAAGCAAAATATTGCTTGGCCCAGACATTACATTCAAATCCTAAGCACACCCTTTGTGCGAGGTAGGAGAAAAATAAAAGTTGTCAACATTGAAAATGATATTTTTCCCCCCATGTAAAAAAGTTTTCAGTTTCAATTAAATACTTAGTCCAAAGTTTTCCAAAATGGATGCCTAAAGTTAGGCTTCTAAATCCATTTTTAGGCACCTAAATAAGTGGTCTGATTTGCAGAAGTACTGAACCTTCTGTAGCTCCCATTGACTTCAGTGAGAACTGTTAGAAGCTACATAGAGAGAGAGTCTGAAAAATCAGTGCCTAATTGCATCTGCAAAATATATGCATGAGGGTGCAAAATGGTACTTGTGTGTGCAAAATGGGAATGGGTGATAACATCTATTTTGGATCTCCAACTGCATATTTTGCATGTGCAATTACCTATTTGTGAATTTGCATGCTGTAAAGGGGTGGCCTCCTGCTGGCTGTTTCTCTTTTCAGATGGGTTTTCAGTGACTCAGCCCTCCAGCCAAGTCACACACAGTCGATATATGAAACAAGCAGAAAACAAACCCCTTCTGGGGTAACACCGTCTAATGAAAGATTGGCCCTGCCACAAAGTCCCCAAGCCCGTGTCTGGGCCTATTTAAGCACTTGCCCCCTACTCTGGCTTCAAACTAAACTTGTTGCTGCCTCAGCCCTTGGCCACTCTGCCTGTGGCTGGTGGGGGGACTCCAGGTCCCAACCCAGGGACCCTACAACTAGCAGCCATCTGCTGCTTCCTCTGCTAGTATCCATTGTTGCATTTCCTGGGCTGCTTCCCACTCTGTCCCATCAGCTTCTAGGGTCCTCAGCCTGTTCCCTGTTTAAGCAGAGTCTCTCCCAGGCCTCCCTGTCTAGAGAGTGTGTAACAATATCTGCCCTGTTCTCTCAGGGTTCTCTCTCATGGGCCCCTTCACCTGCTGAGATTCTAACAAGTCTCTGGCCCTTCTTGTCAGGGCTCTCTCTCCCAGACCTTTGTGCCTGGAGAACTTCACAGTCCTACCCTGCTTAGCCAGGGTTTCTCCCCAGTCTCTGTTCCTGTGGAGTCTCCCAGCCTGCAACTGCTCTGTCCAGCTGCTGCAGTTTCCTCAGTCAGCCAGGAACACCAGCCTTCCTCCTCTGGCTCCAGCCAGCAACTAAGCTGTTTAGTCCCTGCAATTCCTTTTATATGAGCCTTTTAGGCTCTGATTGGCTGCCTTCCCTGCAGCCTCTCTAGGCTTGAAGGACCCCACTCTACTCCCTTTTTCTGGGGTTGGGTGTTGTAGGGCCACAGGGTTGTCCAGAGGACCTCAAAGGGTCTGGTACACCCTGTCACACATGCCTATTTTATGGACACAACTAAGGTGACTATATTTGAAAATCCTCCCATAATACCTGGATAAAGTGACTTGCACACTATTCTCTTGATATTTAGCCCTGAATATATTAATAATCGTGTTGTTTTAGCCGTTAACTTCAAGCCATCCCACTGGCTAGGTGGGCAGGCATGCGTACCTCCTCAAGCTTAGCTAGCCTTCAACCTCTAAGGAGAAGGAAAAGCGCTCTTTCCTCTGAGAGAGCAACCCTCGGACGAACGTGGAAAAGAAAGGCAAGAGTGCGAGAAGAATGGCGGACGTGTTGTGATCGGCACAGTCTTAACGACAGCTGAAGTCCGATCGATCCAGGTGATCCAGGTGATATTAATACATGAACAATTACTTTACTAGCATGTGTAACCAAAATAGTGTCAACTAGGATTGCTCTTAAGATGATACCAACCAAAACTGGGGGCAAAAAAGGTCAAGGGCACTAGAATAAATGGAGCTGATATCTAGCTCTTAAATGTGTATAATACGTGGCAAGCTTTCTTTGTAGAAACAAAACTCTGAGATGCTGAGAGCCAGAAAAAAATTGTCTGTCAAAGCTAAAAGTGTGATCAGTAAGCACAAACTCTGGCCAACTGGCTGACAACCCATTCGCTGAAATTTGCCACCATCTGCATGTTGACTTGCTGCATACAAGGTGATGAAAAACTTGTGAGGCACATTTGAACTCACATTTCAAATCTAGGGTGTGTTCAATGCAGATTTCAAACACAAACTGCACTGTCATAGAGCTAGTGCTATTTTAAAGAATCTCTTTATAAAGTGATCATTCATCAGTAGTACATGCTTTGCCAAGCACCTTACAGAAGCTAGACATTGTTAGAAATACAGGGCCATCCACATTGAAGAGGAAACATTTATAACTGAGTTCCAATAACTAAGACTCAAGAATCACTAGCTTAATACTAGCTGTAACTTTCTAAAAAGATCTCTCATTCTTACACATTTATATTTAATTTTTGCTTGTAGTTAACATCCTAGCTTCTTTAAACAATAATGATGGCATAGAGACTTACCACCTCAGAGTTTTACTTCACTGGATTTCATAAACTAAGCAAGGCTGGGCCTGATCAGTATTTATATGGGAGACTCCCCAAGGAAAACCCAACAAGACAGACCAGCGAAGTTCTGTGCAGATCTACAGAAGGTCACAGCTAGGATTAAGTTAGAGACCAAATCAAGGCTAGAATTATTTGGATTTATGGCTGCTGTAATCATGTAAGTTTTTCCCCTCAAAATCTCATGAGACCATCTAATCTCACAATACAGTTACCATCTTAAATTTAAAAAAACAAAAAACAAAATCAAAAAAACCTGTAAGCAAAGCTGTTCTTACAAGATTTCCACCATCTTGGGTGGAAGTCTCATAAGAATAGCTGTTGCCCCCAATTTCTATTCTTATTTAAACTGACACTGGAAAATAGTTTTCCATCTGACACAACCCAAACTCTAGGGGAAAGTGAAATTCCAGGCATTTATGCTGAATCTCATCCCCACCCTACAATTTGAAGGAGTTTGGCTTCCAGGTTCTGGTTTTGGCTCAACTGTAATTTAAGCTGGAAAAAGCCTAAACATTGTTAGACATGTAATAATATCCAAGTTACATATGTCACATTTAATAAATACCAATAAAAACAATAAAAGCTTCACATTCATCATTTAGTTGATGTTTGATACAACTAAATATATGTTTAAGGGCTTTGCTGCATCAGGATCTCCAATACCTACGTGAGCAAGTATTTGTACGACTGGACCTTATAGTGCTGAGATTTGCAAAACTTCAGCAAAGAGTTATTTTGATTTTTGCCTAAACCATTTTATTTCAGTCTTATTTCTTTACTGAATTCAAACGTAGCCTTGGGAAAGCATTGCAATTCTTAGCGTATAATTTGCATACAAGAGAAACATCCCCTCACATCCCCAAATATATTTCACAGTTGGGACACGAGCCTTGATAATAAGGATATGCATGGTTTTATCTGGATTCAACAGTGAAACATACAAAGAACCAAGTAGTGTCACACCAGGAGGGAAAGTAATACAACCTGCACTGACAATCTACCACAGAGTCCCAGGTATACATGTGCTACCTGAAAAGATCAGACTGTTGCACTGTGTCAGCAGAGACTTGCAGTTAATGTGAGTGTCAAGTTTTTTTCAGACAAAGAATGCAATTATGCTCTGAAATGGTGCTGATTTGAGATACCATTGACTAGTTTGTGCCACACAGTTTCATAATGAAAATCAGTTTCCTTCATAGAAAGCCCAAAATGTTATCAATCAAAACCAAGTTGCCTCTGGATGAGGTACTCTTTGAAATAATATGCTATCAGGATAAATAAGGACACTTCTATTTCTCAGTGCCAGTGGAAAAGTGCTCAAAGCTTTAGACTGTCTGTTCATGAATTTTAATAAGGCCTGGATTTGTCTCAGAAGAATGTAGTGTTAGTCTTCAAAGTGATTCAGACAAGTCAATACAATATTAGAAAATAATAGAAAAGCATGAGATAATATACTAAAATACTTTGATGAAACTCTGCTGGGTGGGGAGAGAAAAAAAACTTGCTTATATAAAATTGCCACTGCTATTTCCCCTCCTAAACCACAAAACTACTGACTCCAGCTCTCAGTTTCTAATGTCATTTTCACCTTTGGTTGTTGAATAATTTGTCATGTGGAATGCACAGTAACAATAGAGGTTGATTGTTATATTTCAGTCTCAAACACAGAATGATTCGACTCTTCTCAGACATCAAACAATTACAGGGCAGTCTCAAGTTAATTTTGGTTTTAGAACCTGTTCGCTTACTTGGATTATTTTACAAGGGCTTTTACATTCAACATATGACTTACCTTTAAAATACTGTAATCCATTTGGAATTCCCTCCAGATTCTAAATCTATGCCTGATTTTTTAAATCATCCCCCTCATCTCTCTCTCTCACACACACACACACACACACACACACAATCTATTTCTATATTTCAAAACAGCTGTTAATGTAATGACCCTTCAATATTTTTGTTCAACTGCTGTAGATGAGCACAGAGGGTCCATGTGGATACAGTATAGGCCCTGGTGCACAGAGATCTCAATTCTATTCCAAGCTCTTTTTCATGTTCATTTTGTGACTTTGAGTAATTTAACTCCCTCTGGTTCAGTTTTCCCATCTGTAAAATAGGGACAATAGGGACCTATTGTCACAGGGAGGCTGTGAGGTTCAAGTCACTGTTTGTAAAGTATTTTGAAATCCTGGGATAGAAGGCACTTTAGAAGTGGAAAGTATTACTATTGTGCCAGCAAAGGAAGTATAAATTCATTAGTAAACCCTGGGTCAGAGTCTCAGCCCTGCTCTAGCTACTTTACGCTATTCTGGTGATACAAAACAGCCATAAAGTCAGTGGATCAGGGACTTTGACGATTTCCCTTGAAATGGTGGGTTGTGGCTCCTAGTTCACCTAATTTGGGACGCATGGTCAGGGAAAGAAGGTGTGAATGGGGCATCCCTATGTGCCAGTCATCATATAGCTGCCATAGTGTCCCTTTAGGACTATGGGCAGCTGGGCCTCATTTACACTGAGACCAGACTCAGGATTAAGATAGCATAAAAGATGCTTAAAGTCTTCTTTCTCCCTGCTCCCAGTTCACTCTTGTACTGAGTGCAGCTTGGCTGGACCAAAGGATCTGTCTCCCTATTCCCAGAACTTCGCTAACATAATCAGTACTATCATGATTCATTTCACAGACAGGTTCTCACAAAGAATCCTTGGCTATGCTGGTTGGGCTCTGGAAGAAACAGTAGGTAGGGGGGGGAATTAATATTTGACGACGAGAACAGACTCCTTCCAACAGAGACGATGTGTAACTGTTGAGGTGGGGGAGGCACAATTGGTGGTATGCAGCAGGGCTCAGAGTATGGCATATAAACCCATACAAAAATCGGGGGGAGGGAGGGGGGCGCGTGGGGATGGGACGGGACGCGTGATTCTGCATGCCCCCACCCTGCCACGTCGCCTCTGCATTCCAACATAAGATTTCCATGGCTTAATGAGTCATGCAGACTAAGGACAGTTGTGAATACTGGCTCCATAAAAGGCTGATTTATTTAGGATAACGTCTAGTTTACTGCAAAAGGCCAAAGCTTTAAATAAAGTGTCAGCTCCCAAGTGGCTGTCAATTGTGCTCTGGCTAATTTCCTGAGTTATTCTGCAGCCCTTCAAGAGCCACAAGCTGGGGAATGAGAAAGGGTCTGTGGATTGTGTGAAGAAAGGCCAAGCCAGGACTCTTTCTACTAATTAGAACCAACTGATTCCCACCTTCCCCACTCCACCAACCTCTCTCCCAGCCTGTACTCTCAGGGCTTGTCTACACTTACAGTGCTGAAGTAGCATAGCTGCACTGGTGCACCTGCACTGCGGTAGTGCTCAGTGAAGATGCTACCTAGAGCTTCTCCTGTCAGGGCATGGCTACACTTGCAAGTTAGAGCACATTAAAGCAGCCCCGGGCGCCCTAACTCATGACGCGTCCACACTGGCAGGGTACATACAGCGCCCGGACTCTGCGGCTGGAGCACTCCCAGCACAGGTGCTGACTTTTGGTTTTGCTGGTGGGTGTCCTCCCTAGGCCCCACCCCCGCTCCGCCCCTTCCCCCGCCTTTCCACCGCTCGCTCCTCTACACCCCCTCCTCTGAGTACGTCTGCCAGTTTTGGGAGGCTATTTATGCATATTTATACAATTCTTTCATATTCTAGTTATTGAATGGGACTATCATTGGTATGTTAACAATTTAATCATTAAAATAGTAAAGAACAACCTAATTACATAAATTACAGTACATTTAAAATCATTAAAATTCCCATTGTTGATTTTCACCACAAATTTATCCATCTTTCAACCTGGCCCTATAATTATAGTACAAACAAATGAAAAACATGTCCCTTCCACAGTCTCGCACCCCAGGCCCACCCCATTCCTTACCTCTTGACCACAGCACCCTCCTGTAAGCACCCACCCATAAGGCCGGCCCTGCATTCACCTTGTTCCCAAACTCCATTGCCTTCATGGATTGGCATGTGTACCCATGCCAAAATTAAAACTCCCAGGCTCAAAGTGGAGTAAGATCTAAACAGCAGGCTACTAGCATCAAGATTTACACTCCACCTCTAGTGGTCAAGATTCATGCTCTCTGTATATTAGGATGCACCCAAGATGGCCATAATGACAGGATTCACATTAGAGAAAAAAGGTGAGTGAGGTAATAACTTTTATTGGAGCAACTTTTGTTGGTGAGAGAGAGAGACAAGCTTTTGAACTTCCTGAAGAGCTCTGTGAAAGTTCAAAAGCTTGTCTCTCTCTCACCAACAAAAGTTGCTCCAATAAAAGTTATTACCTCATTGACCTTTTTTCTCTAATTTCCTGGGAACAACAGGGCTACAACACCACAGCATACCAAAATGCAGGATTCACATGAACAGCACAGAGTGACCACCATCACACCAGGGCACTATTTTCAGAATTCATCTTAGCATAATGTCATCATCACACCAAGGAAGTAGCACTACCAGCACAATAAGATGAATATAGCCACGTGTGCATGCCAAAAATTCACAGTACAAGCACACTGGGATCCACACAGCAGGATAGTAGTGTCAGTTTAGCTCTCAGTTTAGTGGGGATACACTCAGGGACTGAGTCCAAGGGTTCAGCTAAACACAAGGGCACCTGCAAATAGCTGTACTAACAACAGGATATACACTGGCCCAATAGGAGGAGTTGCATGTCAGGGCACTAATTCCCAATCCCAGTGCAAGGCAATATGGGATCCAGGCACCAGGTCTTTAGTACCAGACTTTGTACTCCTAGGACAGTGGGATGGAATTATAGAAGTTACAGGGGGGAAAGCCCTGTGATCACCCTGGCACAGTCCATCTCCCTGCCAATGCAGGGCTGATCCTTACTGCATGTTTTGTCCAGTCTCCTTTTAAAAGTCGTAAGTCTTGGAGTTTCTAGCTGAGACACTCGCTACCAGGGGTTCTCAAACTGGGTGTCAGGACCCCTCAGGGGGGGTCACAAGGTTATTATATGGGGGGTCATGAGCTGTCAACCTCCACCCCAAACCCCGCTTTGCCTCCAGCATTTATAATAAGGTTAAATATATAAAAAGTGTTTTTAATTTATAAGGGGGGAGCTGCACTCAGAGGCTTGCTATGTGAAAGGGGTCACCAGTACAAAAGTTTGAGAGCCATTGCTCTATACCTCAGGGGAGCGGCATGCTGTGCTCCGTAAGCCCCATAATCATCATTTGAATATATTCTTTATATTTCATATAAAGCATGCAATGTAAGGTATCATGGGAAAGATTATGATTTGCTGAAACCCACTGTTCTGTCGAAATATGTATATCATTAAAGTGTATAAAGTTATGCGATTGTGCTGTATGGTGTTAATGAAATATGCTGCAAATTTGGGAGCAGCCCAGAAGACAACTCCCCAGAAACAACAAGGCACTTGACCAAATGGCTTGGTGAATGTTAAACAACCATCACTAGCCATTGTGCAGCAAGTGAATGACAATTAGCAATTCAATGACCATCACCAGAGAATTACTCAACCCTGGGATTCAGCAATGCCCTGTCCCCCCAACATGATCACTAGCCCTTCCCTTGGGAGACTTCCATCCAAACCCCAAGGCAGAGATTGCACTGCTAGGAAGGTTTCCCCTGTTAGCCTGAGTTTCCCTCTCCTCCCCTCCCCTCCCCCTCCCACAGTGCCTGGTTGTGTTTGCCAGAGTGAGCACATGGACTTTAACATATAAACCATATAAAACAGAAGTGCACCCAGCCACCCTCACCCGAAGACCCCCTTTTAAATATACTTCTTACCTGCTGCTGGTAGCCTTTAGTTGTTTGAGAAGAGGCTGGAGAAAGTTTTGCAGCTGGAGAACCAGAGAAAGCATGCCTGCCACAAGAAGCTGCTAGGAGCAGGAGACAGACAGAGAGGCACCAGTGGTGGTGGGGGGTCACTCTCTCTGCCCCTCCCACCCAGGAGCAGAGTTCCCTTCCCACTGATTGGCCAGTGGCCAAAAAAAACCCTCAACAGCAAATCTGGAAAGAGCTGTTTTGAATGCAGAAAGTCTATGACACAGAGCCTGAAACAGCTGCTCAGCAGGGGGGAACAGCTGATCGGCGGCGCTCCCGGCTCCAGCGCTGAAACAAACTGCTGATTGCTCACCCCCCACAGCCTCGCTGAACAGCTGATGGGGGCCCCAGGCCCCCAGGAGCCCCTTAAACACTTGACTAGTGCCAGTGGGTGCAGAGCACCCACTAATTTTTCCCGGTGGGTGCTCCAGCCCCGGAGCACCCACGGAGTCGGCGCCTATGACTCCTGGTAATCCACTTCAATGAGAAGCATAACGCTTGCTGTGCCCCAGCTGGAGTGCTGCAGTGCCAGTGCGGACGCCCTGGTCTGTTAATGTGCTCTGATCGGCCTCCAGAAGTGTCACACAATGCCTGTTCTAGCCACTCTGGTCATCACTTTGAACTCTACTGCCCTGCCCTCAGGTGACCAGCCGTCAGACCCACCCTTTAAATTCTCTGGGAATTTTGAAAATCCCCTTCCTGTTTGCTCAGCAAGGCGAAGAATGCTCTCAGTGAATCTTTCCAGGTGAGATTAGCTCCATTCCATGCAACAGGCGATCCCCAGTATGGAGCAATGGCGAGGTGCTGGATCTCATCAGTGTTTGGGGGGAGGAAGCTGTCCAGTTCCAGCTGCGCTCCAGCCATAGGAATTACGATACCTTCGAGCAGATATCAAGGGACATGATGGAAAGGGGCTATGACCGGGATGCAGTGCAGTGCAGGGTTAAAGTGAAGGAGCTGCGGAATGCCTACCACAAAGCGTGGGAGGCAAATGACGGTCCAGTGCTGCCCCCACGACCTGACGTTTCTACAAAAAGCTGGACGCGATACTTGGGGGCGACCCCACCTCCACTCCGAGGACCACCATGGACACTTCAGAGCCCAGTTCAACAAGGCAGGAGGAGAAGGAGGAGAGTGGGAGCGAGTGTGCTGAGGAGGAGGGAGATACCCCAGCATACCTAGATGCATGCAGCCAGGAGATGTTTCCCAAGCAGTTGTGTTTCTTTTCAATAAATGAATTTTCTTTTCAATCAATGGATTTTTTGGCTTTGAAAACATTCTTTATTATTGCATTAAGTAAAAGATACCTTAGCCCAGGAAAGCAACAGGCACTGCAAGTCAACGTAGCAAACACAGATTCCTACTAGCATTGGAACCACCGGTCCTCACTCCTGTGCAGGGCACCAAATATTACTGGTGGCTTTCAGCCTCAAATTGCTCCCTCAAGGCATCCCTAATCCTTGCAGCCCTGCTGGGCCCCACTAATAGCCCTGCTCTCTGGCTGTTCAAATTCAGCCTCCAGGTGTTGAACCTGTGAGTTCCATGCCTGAGTGAATCTTTCACCCTTCCCTTCACAAATGTTATGGAGGGTACAGCATGCGGATATAACTGTGGGGATGTTGTCATCGGCCAGGTCCAGCTTCCCATACAGACAGCACCAGCAGCCCTTTAAACTGCCAAAAGCACACTCCACAGTCATTCTGCACCTGTTTTTGAACTTCTCCTTGCTGCTGTCAAGGCTCCCTGTGTAGGGTTTCATGAACCACGGCATTAAAAGGTAAGCAGGGTCTCCAAGGATCACAATGGGTATTTCGACTTCCCCTATGGTGATCTTCTGGTCTGGGAAGAAAGTCCCGTCTTGCAGCTTCCTGAACAGGCCAGTGTTCCGAAAGATGCGTGCGTCATGCACCTTTCAGGGCCAGCCTGCTTTAATATCAATTAAATGCCCACGGTGATCCACAAGCACCTGGAGAACCACAGAGAAATACTCCTTCCAATTAATGTACTCGGAGGTTAGGTGGGCTGGTGCCAGAACTAGAATATGCATCCCATCTATCACCCCTCCGCAGTTAGGGAAACCCATTTGTGCAAAGCCAGCCACAATGTCATGCACGTTACCCAGAGTCATGGTTCTTCTTAGCAGGATGCAATTAATGGCCCTGCAACCTTGCATCAATACGAATCCAATGGTCAACTTTCCCACTCCAAACTGGTTAGTGACCGATTGGTAGCTGTCTGGAGTTGCCAGCTTCCACATTGCAATAGCCACCAGCTTCTCCAACGGCAGGGTAGCTCTCAATCTCGTGTCCTTGGGCCGCAGGGTGCGGGCGAGCTCAGCACACAGTCCCATGAAAGTGGCTTTTCTCGTCCGAAAGTTCTGCAGCCACTGCTCGTCATCCCAGACTTGCATGACAATGTGATCCCACCACTCAGTGCTCGTTTCCCGAGCCCAAAAGCGGCGTTCCACGGTGGTGAGAATGTCCCTGAATGCCACAAGCAATCTTGTCTCATGTGTGTTACGCAAGTCGACATCATCGTCGGACTCCTCACTGTCAGTTTGTAGCTTAAGGAGTAACTCGACTGCCAAACATGACGTGCTGGTGAGACCCATCAGCATATTCCTCAGCACTTTGGGCTCCATTCCTGCAGACCGAAAGGGAGGACAGAGCGTGCAGTACAAAAAACGTTGAAAGATGGCGCCAAATGTGGATGGAAGCACAGGGATTGCTGGGATGCGAAGCGATGCATCACGGGGCATTGGGACAGGACCCAGAATGCCCTGCATCCCCTCTCTCCCTTCCCACAAGCCACAGGGCTAGAATGGGAAGAGGTGCTCTGTGGGATAGCTGCCCATAATGCACCACTCCCAATGCTGCTGCAAGTGCCGCAAATGTGGCCACGCCAGAGTGCTTGTAGCTGACAGTGTGAACACACTGCAGCGCTTTCCCTACTGAGCTCTCTCAGGGCTGGTTTAACGCATAGCGCTCTACATCTACAAGTGTAGCCTTAGTGTAGGTACTTCACCTCCCCGAGAGGCGGTGCCTACATCGACTGAAGAAGCCCTCCCATTGACATAGAGCTGTCTACACCCTGTGTGATGTAGTTATACCAACGTAAATTTGTAGTGTAGACCTGAGCTCAGTGTGCACTGCTATGTGCCACTCCTACTGCTGCCATGTCCCCTTTTCACTACTAGGAAGCATTAACTTCTTGGCAAGAGCATCATCAGCTCGAAAGTTTGACTTCTTGGAAAAATGTTGTCCGTGCTGAAGAGCCGCTTCTGTGTGAGACCAAGCAGGGAGAGTGAGTGAAGCTGTCTGCCTACTTGCTGGTGGATGTGGTGTTCAGTGATCACTCTGTGCTCAAGGTGCTTGCAAAAGCTCTGTTTTGTGTCCAGTTCCAACTATCCATGCATAACAACAAGCACTTCACGGCTCCCCACCCAGACACTCTGTCTGGGCAGCTCAGCCCTTAAAAGCACAGTTCCCGATTTCACATCTTCCCTTCCAAGCCAAAACTTACCACCCCCACTACCACTTAAAAAGCAACATTAATATATCACACAATCACAAACACTTCTAACCAACCTAGTAGCTGAGCTTACTAGCAATGGTCATTTAGTCTTTGAGGTGCCCTGTGCTGGTGTTTGGAACATCAGCACTATTGCTCTCAGGAGGCAGAATGTCCACTTTTTCAGGTTGTCATGAGGCTCCATTGTCTCAACCTGTTGTGGTTGTTGCTCTTCTGAGAGCCTCTCTGGCAAAATGGCAGATTCAGTGCCTTTTACCTACCTCCTTTCTAAGATTTGATGAAGGTGTTACCTATACCTCCATAGTATGTGTCCATCTGGATCGACAGTCACATAGGGCTGCAAGGTTACTTCTTGAAACACCATTGCTGTTTGCAACCATTGTTTCCCATCATTGCACCTCATGAAGTTGTGCACTGCATCTGCATTTCAGGAACTCAAATCATACTGATTTTGTTTGTGTTTTGTTTTGCTTTGCTTGTATGTCTCTCTATAAATCTGCAAGGCCCCAGTGACTCTACCATCAGTTTCTAATAGTGCAGGCATACATCTCAGTTTTCTGCTCAACAAATTGTCAGCAGGTGCAATCCACACTTCACTGGTGTGGTTACATAATCTAAGAGTGCTAAATATGAATCAGAGTCCAACTTTGCATCCTTTTTCAGGAGGTGCTTTATTATTTTGATATTATTTCCCACCAGCCTCTTGGACTGGGGATAATGGAGACATGTCTTAACCTGTATTTTGCTGCAAACTGCTTCAACTCAGGCTCATGCCCACTAAACTGTGGCTCATTGTCAGACATTACTATGTCAGGTATACCAAGTTTAGCAAAAATAGATTTGATATGCACGATCACCTGTTTAACTGTAGTATCTTTTAGTAAGGCTATCTCAGGGAAGTGAAAATAATAGTCTAGATTACAGGGGTCTCCAAACTATGGCCTGTGGGCCAGATCCGGCCCGCGGCTTCAATTTGTCCGGCCCCCCCCAACCAATTGCTGCCGCTGCCTCGGCGGCGCTTCAACAGCAGCTCAAACACTGCTGCCGCCTTGGCGGTATTTTAGCAGCGGGGCCCCATCAAAATCGGACCCCACACTCCCTAAAGCTGGCCTGCGAAGCCCCTTCAAAAATCTAATATGGCCCTCGTCTCCTAAAGTTTGGAGACCCCTGGTCTAGAACAAGTTTTTTCCAGATAGCAAACAAATCTATGCCTATTTTGTTCCAGGAGGCCAACTTTTCCCATGCCACCAACATGGGCTCTTTCACGTGTCTTGGCCTGTATTTTTGGCATATGCAACAAGCCTTAACCATTTCCTCAATTTTGCTGTTTATTTGAGGGCAGTATAAATTGTCTCTGGCCTTCTTAGATTTTCTTTTATCCCTAACATGACCTCTTTATATCCTTATTAACATTTCCTGGTGTCTTTAAATAAAATCCCAGATAGGACTGAGAGCTCCTCTTTAAATTCATAGAATCATAGAAATAGAGGGCTGGAAGGGCCTCAAAGTCATCAAGTCCAGCGCCCTGCACTGGGCAGTGCCAAGTAAACCTAAACCATCCCTGACAGCAGCGACGCCGACTTCCGTTGGTGCCGCCGGGCGACGTGGCGGGGCCCCGCCCCTGACACCAGGCCCCGCCCCCGCCCCCGGGCGACATTGCGGGGCCCCGCCCCCGACGTCAGGCGACGTTGCGGGGCCCTGCCCCCGATGCCACGTTGCCCGGCGTCGGGGGCGGGGCCCCGCAACATCGCCTGGTGCTGAGGTGAGCTGAGCATGGGCCCCGGGGCTGGCGGGGAGCTGCCGGTGGGTGCTGAGCACCCACCAATTTTTCCCTGTGGGTGCTCCAGCCCCAGAGCACCCACGGAGTCGGCACCTATGCCTGACAGGTGTTGTCCAACTACTTTTTAAAAACTCCCAATGATAGAGATTCCACAAACTCCCTTGGAAGCCTATTCCAGAGTTAAATTACACTTATAGTAGACAGTTGTTCCTAATATCTAACCTAAATTTCCCTTGCTGCAGATTAAAACCATTACTTCTTGTCCTACTTTCAGTGGTCATGGAGAACAACTGATCACTGTCCTCTTTATAACAGCCCTTTACCTATTTGAACTCTTATCAGGTTACTCCTGCCGTCTTCTTTTCTCAAGACTAAACATGCCCAGTTTTTTTAACCCTTCCTCATAGGTCAGGTTTTCTGAACCTTTTGTCATTTTTGTTGCTCTCCTCTGGACTCCCTCCAACTTGTCTACATCTTTCCTAAACTGTGGCACCCAGAACTGGACACAGTTCTCCAGCTGAGGCTTCACCAGTGCCAAGTAGAGTGCAACAATTACCTCTGATGTCTTACATACAACTCTCCTGTTAATACCCCCCCCCCATTATTTTAGACCTTTTCACCTCTGCATCACATTGCTGACTCATTTTCAGAGTGTGATCCACTATAATCTCTAAATCCTTTTCAGCATTACTACAACAAAGACAGTTATTCCCCATTTTGTAGTTGAGCATTTGTTTTTTTCCTTCCTAAGTGAACTACTTTGCATTTGTCTTTATCGAATTTCTGCTTGTTTAATTCAGACCAATTCTACAACTTGTCAAGGTCATTCTGAATTCTAATTCAGTCTCCCAAAGTGCTTGCAACTTCTCCCACCGTGATATCATCTGAAAATGTTATGAGCATACTCCTCACTCCATTACCCAAGTCAATACTTTAATATTGAATAGTACCAGACCCATGGCTAACCCCTACAGGACCACACTAGATATGCCCTCCCAGTTTGACAGTGAACCATTGATAACTACTCTGAGTACAGTCTTTCAACCAATTGTAAGCCCACTTTATAGTAATTTCATCTAGACCACATTTCCCTAGTTTGCTTATGAGAATGTCATGCGGGACTGTGTCAAAAGCCTTACTAAAATCAAGATACATTACACATTGCTTCCCTCCCCTCCACCGCCCGCCCCCCCCCCCCGCAACCTCCATCCACTAGGCCAGTAACCCTGTCAAAGAAGGAAATTAGGTTGGTTTGGCACAGACTCTTGACAAATCCATGCTGGCTATTCATTATAACCCTAACCCTATTGTTTTCCAGGTGCTTACAAACTGACTGTTTAATAATGTGTTCCAGTATTTTTCCAGGTATCAAAGTTAGGCTAACTGGTATATAATTCCCTGAGTCCTCTTTGTTCCCCTTTTAAAAGATAGGTACTATGTTTGCCCTTCTCCATTCTTCAGGGACCTGATCTGTCCTCCAGGAGTTCTCAAAGATAATTACTAGTGGTTCCAAGATTGCATAGGTCACCATTCCCAAGAATTTTTATAATCTCTCATTGTCTGTTGGGGCAGGCACGTTAGGGATGGCCTCAACCTTATGGTGATACTTGCTGGGTTAACTTCTCTCCCACATGTTATTTCTGTTACACAGAATTTACATTTTTGTTTGTTTAGCTTTAGCTCAACAGCTCTGGTTCTTTCCAAAGCTGCTCAGACACTTCTGGTCATGCTCTTCTACTGTTTTTCCAGGATCAAAATGTCATCCATATAAACCATAGTATCCTTTAAGTCTATACCATTGAAAATTATTGTATTTACCATGAAATACCTCAGGTGCTAAACGCAACCCACATGACACTCTGAGGAAACTTTGTGTGTGTACAAAGATGTAGTCTGTTTTCCTAAGGGCACCTGCCAAAACCCAACTGACACATCAAGTGTAGAAAAATATTTGGAATCAGCCAACTCCCTTCAATTTTTTCCCCCTTGTAGGTAATGGAAAGTGATCCCTTCCTTCATATTGATTTAATTCTTCTACAAAAACCAATGACTATACCCACTCTGTCGGTTCTTCTACTTGCTCTGTAATTCCCAGACCAATGAGCCTATCTATATATTTTTTTTAGCCTCTGCCTGAGGGCAATGGGAACTTTCCTAGGGACATGAGTAATGGGCTGGTTAGTCTCTTTCATCTCTGTTCTGTACTCTGTTGAGAGCAGTGCCTATCCCCTGGGATATGTCCTCAAACTCTTCCTCAATTGTTGTCTGTCCTCTGTCCATCCAAACAGTCCACTGTCTTGATGAGACCAAGGGCTTGACAGACTTTTAATCCAACAATGGATATAAACACACACTGCAGTCAAATTCAAAAGCTTGTCAGGTTGACATCACCAACTAACAAACAACAGCCCACTAAAGAGCAAGGTGGCAGCAGATTTGTCATGTTGTCATTAACCACTTTGAAGCAAGGTGCATTCTCATATACGCGTTCACCTATAGTGTCTGCTAAATCCTTGTACATCAACATCAACGTAAGACTCCATTTTCAACTCTATCAACCCAACAATGGGTGCTCTTTCCCCTGGTAATTACAAATTGGGTCTTTTCCAATCATTATTTACCCTTACATCTAGTTCACATATTCCTTCCCCCTCACCTCAGAATTGCAAGACTGGCTCTTCAGCCTTAGATCAGTTACAAACTCTTTTATGGATTCACCTTCTTTTTGTATGCTGCTTAAAATCATTTCTCAGATATTTATTTTTTACGTGGAGTACAGTACTTCTCAAGTTTCTGTAGTACAATTGCATAATTAGCCTCCTCTGCCAGAGTTAACTGAAAACTATTAAACACCTCAAGTACTTCAGAACCAATTGTCAGAAATCAGGCGACCATCTGAGCATCTCTCTTTTCACTGGCACCTACCTATTGCTTATAGATACAGAATAAAATGCTGTTTAAACTTTCACCAGTATTTGGCCACATTTCTAGATTCAGCTCTGGTCGGGGCTTCTTACTACTTCATTCTTCCCTTCAGGGCACATTCTTAGCTCTTTTTTATTCCTGATATCACATGGTGTTCAGTGATCACGCAGTGCTCCCAAGTGAGGCTTTTAATCTGTGTTGGGTTCCAACTGATTGTTCATAACACCACAAGCTTCATAGTGCTCCACCCAAACTCACTGGGTACATCTACACTTCCAGCTAGAAGTGTGATTTCCAGCTCGAGCAGACATCACCTCACTAGCTGTGATCAAGCTAGCAGGCTAAAAATAACATTGTGCCACTTCAGCACAAGTGGTGGGAGGGACTATCCACCTCAAGCACGATCCCGCAGGAGTGCTAGGTATGCACCAGAGCAGCTAACCCCAACCTCTGCTCACAGCACCACAGCTACACTTCTACTTTTAGCACGCTAGCTTGATCAGAACTTGGTAGGGTATGCCTCCTTGAGTTGGGAATCAAGTCTGTCTAGGAAGCTCAGCGCTTAAAGGCCCAGTCCCCAGTACCACAGTGGGGAGGAGCTTATGTGGCTAAGAGAGCTTGCAAGGTGAATCAGAGCTCATTTGAAGAGAAGAGAGAGAGGCAAAGGGATTAGGCCCTTGTGTTTAGTGTCATAGGGAGGCCAAAGTTACCCAGGAGATTATATTCCTCTTCATTAGCTTAGTCCAGTTTTCTGTGGGTAAATATACTTACCAGAATTTCAAGAGTTTGGTGATGGAAATAACTCCCAGGCCTGTCATGGACCTACGTGGATTTTCACTTGTTCTCTCAGTTCCTCTCTTTTTTTTGGCCAGGAATACACAATAAAAAACACAATAAAAAACAAAAATGAACTAACCTCAAGTTTGTGTGCATATCTCTGTTATTCTCACTCTTTCCTCATGTCTTTACCCTCTTCTCTTTCTCCTTCCATCTCCCAGTTTTATTCTCACCTTCTAATATCATATTTTCTTTTTTCCTCAGTTCTGTCTTGTTTCCTGTATTCCTGTCTCTCCTTTTTTCTCTACTGTCCAAAGAGAGCATCTCTCATTTTTATCTCATTACCATTTACTTCCTCTCATCCATCCTTCAATCTATTCCTTATCCATGGGTCCATTTTCTCCCCAAATCTATTTCATTTCCTTGCACTCCTTCTTGGTCTCATCATCTCTCTTTTCCTCCACCAGCAACCTAATATTCTTTATCCTACTACTGTATTTCCCATGTCCCTCTCATCGTAAAGAGGATGCATGTTTTTTTTAGTATGGAAAAAAATATGAAGAAAACTAATGTGTATTTAACTCAGCTGCCTCTAATCTGGGATCACAGACATAAAAATATATTGATCATAATTTTATGGATATTACATAGTGTCACTACAGCATAGAGTTAAAGTCTTTTTGTAGGTCTTACCTGTAAAATTCCTACCCTTAATATGTTTGGATTTCTTTTAAGTTTATCCTTAACTCAATTTCCTGGCTTTGTAATGCTTCGTTTGGGGATAATTGCAACACCCTATCATATTATTATCCCTACTTCTTCTTATTTGGTTGCAGTAGTGCCTAGGAGAGCCATGGATCAGGACCCCATTGTGCTTGGCACTGTACAAGAACAGTCCCTGCCCCAAGGAGCTTACAGTCAAGGTATAAGCACATGTACCTCACTCTTAACCTTAATGTAGTCTATTTTCTGAGAATACATATTATATGTGGCCAAATGAACATATTTCATTACCAAAAGCAAAAAAACGATAAACATTAAGTGGTGAGCAGAAAAACCCACCTTGTATTGAAACCTAGCTAGTGAAAATGGCCCACCTAAGGCCACCTGGAAAAGGCTGCAAATTCATAAAGAGGACAATTAGAAGAATTTCTTTTTAAGAGACCCTTTTGCTCAGAATTACCAATCCTTTGAGGGAAAAGGACTGCTTCAGAATGCAGTAAAGATTCTAAAACCAGATAAGAATGTACCGGGACTTTAACAAGGGTTATAAAATTAATGGTCTTTACTAAAGAGCATGTCATATTTCTGAGGGCACTCAGCTGAGGGAGACCAATCAAAACATTTAGTAAGTATGTGAATTCAGCATTCGAGTACTCACTTAGCTGATTGATGCTATATTAACCAAACAATGACATTTATTACCCCGTATTAAAAGAATATATAGCATGTTCAAAATGCTTGGCGGACATTAATTAATTACATTTTAATTGGGGTATTGTGCATATGTTAGCAATGGAGAAACTGACGCAGAGAAGTTACGTGACATGCTCAAGCTAGAGAGAGGGTGAGAGAGAGTCTGACACAGGATTTACTGGCTCCTAAATCAGACCTCTAGGCCATGCTTCTCAGTACATGCTAAACAGACAAAAAAACTTTACCATTAAAAAAGTTTGAAAATCAAAAACACTAGCAGGCTTTAACACCATCAGGTGGGAATTACTTTCAAGACAGGAAAGTATATGGCTTTAAGGCTTATACTGCTTTATTCTGTTTCTTGAGATAGAAGTTATGGACCAAAAAACCCCCAAAAACCTGCATCAGCACATCCTAGAACACGGCAAACAGACAGAGAATAAAGAGATCATCAAAAATAGGGTGAGCTAAACCAATGACGTACAATCCTGCAATTGATACGCTGTTAAACAGATGCCAACACAGAGCTTTCAACACTGGAGACATATGTATGAAACATTTAATGGGAGTGAGAAACCCTGCCCCTGCATATTGAACCTGCTTCTGGAGCTTCTCTGTATGCAGGATTTCAAATAGCAACCAAGTACCGGTCATAACATATAAAGTTGCCATTCTAGTTCTTATGTCCGTATGTTACATTTTTTTAACCAGTTGGCACCAGAAATTTGTAGAAGCACAGCAGCTTCAATAAGAACAATATAACTTTTTTATTGTTGTTGAGGATGTGAATTTATGTATTGGGTATGGATTAATACATTAGTATTAGTATCATGTATTGGCCAGGCCTACTTACCCAAGTAATCCCTCACTTCTCCTAGGTCTATACATTAATTATAGAGAATACTAGTGATCAATATTTTCTAATCGTTGTACAAATAATTAATCTTGATGACAACATCCCTTACAATGCTGGATGGCAGTATTACTGACATCCCATTTTTCAGAAAGGGAAGCTGAGAACATATTTAGTCTTATTCTCAAGTTTTATTTGTTGAACTCGCTGTACATTACACCTATGCTCTAGGACAGAGAGGAATCTTGCATTAGAAATGTTAGCCCTTTCCTGGTTGTTAATTGGCTCTTAATCTAGTCTCAACCAGTTTTGGTCCATGTGATACTTTTAAGACTTTCCACTGGGAACAGGACCATGCTGAACACTATGGTCCAGATTTTCAGATGCTGTAAATCAACATCGTTTGAGTTCAGTGGAGCTATGGAAATTATACCACCGGATGATCTGGTCCTAATTTTCTATTTTAAGAGCCGCTGGAAAGATTGATCTTTTTTACTTAGTAGATCAAAATGGCCCAGCTGCTAGAGACGTGTCAAAAGTGGGAACAGAAAAGCATTAGACAATTAATTTAGCTGCATTAGCTTTTTTAGGGTACATCTACATTGTGTTTTACAACCCACGGCAGGGAGTCTCAGAGCCCATGCCTATAGACTCCTGCTTGCTTTATGGCGCTAAAAACAGTAACAGATACTGGAGCTCAGCCTGGAGCTCAGGCTCTGAAGGGCCGAGCTTCAATGTCTACAGAGCGGTTTTTAGCACCGTAGCATGAGTCCCACAAGCCTGAGTCTGTAGATCTGGCCTCTGCAACTCATGGCAGCAGATTTTAAAATGTGGTGTAGACATACCCTTCGTGACCAGTAATGTGCATGTATTTTACTGCTTATGATATTTGTTTTATTAAAGCAATGCTCTCCTTTCTCCCTATTTTAAAGATTCTCTGTTTCTCAATTATACGCAAGTGTTTCCAGAACTAGAGACTAGATCCTGCACCCATAGAAATTAAAAGTTAAAACTTCCATTGGCTGTAATTAGAGCAGGACTGGACTCAAGAACTTCTATCCTTTGGCTGCAATACTGTACTTACAAAGTCTGATTCTGCTCCCACTGAGTTTTGCCATCAACCACCCTGTGCCTGTGACACAATAGAAAACATTAAAAAGAGCCAAACAATGCACTTCACCTGTCTCTGGATCAGTTATTCAAATTGCAATGCTGGCCTTTCTGTGTAGGTTCCAAGCTATTTTAGGGATACTCGCACACCAGCTCAGGGAAACTGGAAAAATACGATTTCCTTTTCACAGGATTTGTATTTTGGATTCTGAAAAGCAGAATTTCTCTAGCAAATATTCCATCAACATTTCTGCATTTTGCTGAGTCCCAAATGAAAAAGGCCCAGCTAGAAAGAAAAATGTACTGATCCACCTTGTCCATATCCAAAATATCCAATAGCACCTGTGAAAAAAGAATCAGACATTAGAGATGGAAAAGACCCTACTAGTTCTTCTTGGCTAGCCCAAAGATGGCAATGCAGGATTACTCCCCCAGTATATTCACCAGTATTATGTACAGTCTACTTTTAAATGTTAGGAAGTGACAAACTTGTCAGAGGTAAACATAATGGAATCTGGGAAACCCTTCACTGGCTGCTTTCTTTGATATTAGAAAAAGTGTCTAGTGATAAATGGATTTACTCACACAAGGACGATAATCTCTGCTGAGTCAAAATGATTTTTCAAGCTTCCAAAAGCCTTTCTGGCCTCCCACATTTAATGTGGACACAGAGGCAAAAGGAGGAGACACACATGCATGGTATAAGTGGCAGGCCACTCCTTTTATTCAACTTAAACACAGGGGAGGGGCACTACCCACCCATCACCCTTACTCTCCTATACCAGGCAATTAATTGGTTCCAGTGTGGGGGTCACAGGGCTCCTTACCATTGAGCCTATAAAATGGGTTAGGCTCTCCCCATCTATACCCCTCTCCCCCAGGACTCAGCTCTCTCTGAGTCCTAGCACCCTTCCCCCAGTGAGGGGGACAGAGGGTGCAGCAGAGTAGGGACCTCAGCCTGCGAAGGCCACAAGATCTCACCCTATCACTTGCACCCAAGGGCAATCACCAAAATCCCAGGTCTTTTACCTCTGGGAACCATTCATTTTATTCTTTGAATCATAGAAGTGTATGACTAGAAGGGACCTCGAAAGGTCATCTAGTCCAGTCCTCTGCACTCAAGACAGGACTAAGTAATAACTAGACCATTCCTGACAGGTGTTGTCTAACCTGTTCTTAAAAATCTCCAATGACAGAGATTCCACAACCTCCCTATGCAATTTGTTCTAGTGCTTACCTACCCTGACAGCTAAGAAGGCTTTCCTATTGTCCAACCGAAACCACCCTTGCTACAATTTAAGCCCATTGCTTCTTGTTCTATCCTCAGAGGTTAATGAGAACAATTTTTCACTCTCCATCTTGTAACAACCTTTTATGTACTGTGATACAGCATGGCCAGAAGGCAGCAGGAGAGTGATCTAGGATGAGGAGAAGCCTTATTCCCTGTAGATTAATTAAAAGCACCTGAAACCAATTAGAGCACCTGAAGCCAGTCACCTGATAAAATCCCCCTGCTTCAATCAGCCAGAGGAGGAGCTGGAGCAGAGTGGTTTGGTGGTGGAGCAGAGAGCAGTTTGGAGGAGCTGAATCAGAGTGGATTGGTGGTGGAACAAAGAGCAGTTCGGAGGAAAGCAGAGGAGAGTTTTGAGAAGTGCTACAGCGGGCTAAGAAGACCAAGATCCTAGGTAAAGGGACACCTGGCTTGTGCAGAGGGAAGGCAGGAAGCCCCACAAGCTGAAGGTCAGGAGAGGGAAGTAGCCCAGGGGAAAGAATCACTGGTACAAGTGGTTCACCTGCTATCATAGGGCCCCTGGGCTGGGACCCGGAGTAGAGGGCGGGCCCGGGTCCCTCCCTCTCCACTCCCCTTCCCTGGTATACTAGTAGGATAGCTGTTACCCCAGTTCAGGGGCAAGAAATGGCACCCTGAAACCCCCCCACAAGAAGAGAAAGTGCGGGACCCATCATAGTAGTGCCGGCAATTTGCCACAGTACTTGAAAACTGTTATGTCTCCTTCCCTCCCCCTGCCCCGCCCAGTCTTCTCTTCTCCAGACTAAACAAACCCAACTGTTTCAATCTTTCCTCATAGGTCATATTTTCTAGGCCTTTAATCGTTTTTGTTGATCTCCTCTGGACTTTCTCCAAATTGTTCACATCTTTCCTGAAATGTGGTGTCCAGAACTGGACACAATACTGCAGCTGAGGCCTTATCTACGTAGAGTAGAGCGGAAGAATTACTTCTCGACTCTTGTTTATAGCACTCCTGCTAATACATCCTAGGATGATGATCACTTTTTTTTGCAACAGTGTTACACTGTTGTCTCATATTTAGCTTGTGATCCACTATAACCACCATATCCCTTTCCACTGTGACAGTATTCCTTACTAGGCAGTCATTTCCCAATTTGTATGTGTGCAATTAACTGTTCCTTCCTAAGTGGAGTACTTAGCATTTGTTCTTATTGAATTTCATCCTATTTATATCAGATCATTTCTCTAGTTTGTCCAGATCATTTTGAATTTCAATCTTATCCCCTGTGATGGGGTTCGACTCACCGTTGTGGCACCTCCTGCTGGAAGTCCTGGGAATTAGCTTAGTTCACCAGTGCACCCTCGTCTGGTGACATCTCACCACCGTCACGTCTGCTCCAGGAAACATGGTGTCCCCAAAGAACTCAGCGTCCTCTTCAGGACACAGCCCTCCAGCTGTGTCTCACTCTGTTCTCCCCCC
The DNA here is from genome assembly GCA_033296515.1 of Macrochelys suwanniensis. Lineage (NCBI taxonomy): Eukaryota > Metazoa > Chordata > Testudines > Chelydridae > Macrochelys > Macrochelys suwanniensis. The sequence continues at coordinate 50,831,138 of CM065780.1, forward strand.
TTCCAGGGGAACCATCGTCCACTGTCCAGTCACTTCCTTGGTGGCGAGTAGAGGTAAGGGAGGGACCCGGGCCTGCCCACTACTCCGGGTCCCGGCCCAGGAACCCTGTAGATGGCAGCCACGTGCTGCGCTCCCTCTGACCCCAGAGTCTACTTCCCTGCAGCCCAAGCACCTTCTCCACCCTTGTCTCAGGGCCCCAGCATGTCAGCTGGGAGCTCACTCTTGCTCCTTTGATCCTGCCCAGCACTGCTCTATGCAAGGTGCTAGCTGCCCTCTGCCTGCAAGGCTGCCAGTCTTCCTCCCTCCCTGAGGACCAGGGAGTGACTGCTTTGCAGCTCTTCTTATATGGGCCTGCCTGTCCCTGATTGGCTGCTCCTCGTAGCCCTCTCCAATTGGCTGTCTCCTGCACAGCCACCCTAGGGTCCTCTCCAATTGGCTACCTGCTGCACTGCCTCCCTAGGGTTCTATTAACCTTTTATGGGCTAGTGTGGGGCAGACGCTCCATCACATCCCCCAAAGTACTTGCAACCCCTCCCAGCTTGGTATCATCTGCAAATGTTATAAATGTACTCTATATGCCATTATCTAAATTATTTATGAAGATATTTAACAGAACAGGACTCAGAACCGAGTCCTGCAGGACCCCACTTGATATGCCCTTTAAGTTTGACTGTGAACCACTGATAACTACTCTCTGGGATGGTTTTCCAACCAGTTATGCAGCCACTTTATAGTAGTTCCATCTAGGGTGTGTTTTGCTAGTTTGTTTACGAGGTCATGTGAGAGTATCAAAAACCTTATTAAAGTCAAGATATACCATATCTACCACTTCCCCCTATCCACAAGGCTTGCTACACTGTCAAAGAAAGCTATTAGGTTGGTTTGACATGATTTGTTCTTGACAAATCCATGTTGACTGTTTCTTATAACCTTATTATCTTCTAGGTATTTGCAAATTGATTGCTTGATTATTTGCTACATTATCTTTCCAGGTACAGAAGTTAAGATGACTGGTCTGTAATTCTCTGGGTTGCCTTTATTCTCCTTTTTATAGATTGGCACTATGTTTGCTCTCTTCCAGTCCTCTGGAATCCCTCCCATCTTTCATGAGTTTTTAAATATAATTGCCAGTGGTTCAGATATCTCCTTAGTCAGGTCCTTGAGTATTCTAGAATGTATTTCATCAGGCCCTGCTGACCTGAAGACATCTAACTTGTCTAAGCAATTTTTACAATGTTCTTTCCCTATTTTAGCAGGTGGGTGGCATTCTCCAATCTTATGATCCCAGCCTAAAATCATCATTTTTTCCCCCTTAAAAGCTGAAATCATGTGTCAGATTGTCTCAGCGTTTTTATTCCCCATTGCAGATAAATAATTAAACTTTTCTCATCTCAAACATTCCCTTCTTCAGTAGTCTACTTCTTCCATCTAATATTAGGATAAAAATCTGGTATTACAACAACATGTTGGACACCGCTATATTTAGTGGAATCTCCAAGCACTAGGGAATTAGCATGGGCTCTTCTTGTACTTTACATCAGTGCTAATAAAACGTAATCACATGAAGACATTTTCTTCTTTGTAATCAGTGGCAACTGAACATTTTTTACTACACGGTCAGTGTGAGCCTGAATCAGAGTCACACGCGAGCTTTTAGGTGTGGGTGGGAAATAACAGCTCAAATTTAAAAAATAAAAAAACAGTCATACAATAAACACTGAGCCATTTTAGTACATTTCTGGAAAACCTTGACAAGAGCTATGCAGTAACAAGTCAATATTAAATCTCTGTAACAAATTAATACCTTTTAAAAACTCACTGGGATTCAAATTCAGACAGAGACTTTTATGTCGTAAAGAAATAACCAAATTAATGCTGTAATTATAAATTCAGGGCTCTCGTATCCAATATGAAAAGGAAGTAAGAGTGTTGAGGTGAATATTAAACTTGTAGACAACAGGCACTTCAGAGAAAGTTTTCAGAACGCTGTGTAAGATTTTCCACTACACAACTTTCATTGTATAATGGGAATCATAGAGAGAAATCCACCACAAAGCTATTCTTTTGTGTTAATCATTTAATTTCACAGCAGTAACTTTGACTACTTTAGCCATCTTTGGATCCAGGAAACCATTCACATTATATTACAGACAGGACTAAACAGCAAACAGTTTGGCTTGGATAGTCAGATCTGGCGTTTGAATCAATCCATTACAGGGCTAACAGGGAGCAGTGAAATTTGGATTAATGATTTAAGTTGGGATCTTATTCTAAGCATCAGCTATACAAAAGGGTTTGAAAAATAATGACATGAAAGAGCAAACTATGGCAAATATAGCTCATGAAAAATTCAAAATTAAAAAAAAATCTAAAACTTTTTTTTAAAATGTGATATTTGGATAATTCTTATAATCTTTAATGGATGATGAGACATTCACGCAAGATTCTGAAGTTTACACAAAATTCACATAACCAAAAGCTTTATTAAAGGACTGTTACTACAACTGAGACAAGAAGCAAGCAAACAAACAAAACAAACTACAGCCCATAAATCGGAGTACCATTCCTTCTGTTTTGGCCGGGACAGTCCCCTTTTTAAGCCCTGTCTCGGCCATCTCGACTTTTTTGGCAAATGTGGGCATTTGTCCCATTTGCTTTTGCCAACTTGATCAGGTGGAAAGAGCAAACGGGACAAATGCTCACTTTTGTCAAAAAAGTCAGATGGGGTGCAGTGCAGAAGAACGTGGGGAGTGGGGGCAAGGGGCAATGCCAGCCCCTTACGGCGGGGGAGCTAGGGCTCGTGCAGGGGAGGGGGGTCAAGCAGAGTTCCAGCAACCTCAGCCTCGCACAGGGGACTGCGGGGGCGGGGGGGCCTCAGGCGAGCGGCTCAAGCCAGCCCTTGCGGGGGTGAGGGGAGAGCAGGGCCAGCCCCGTGGGGGCAGGAGAGGGCTCAGGGCAGCCCCACGGAGAGTCCTGTTTTCCCTTTGGGAAATATGGTCACCCTACCCATAAGCTATCACAGGTGAAACATGTAAATCCTCCAACTCTTATGCACAATGTGGAATATTGCCATCATGAAACTAAAGGGCCATTTTATTAGAGTGTGAGTAGATGTTAAAGGGTACATGTTTCAAAATAAGCACAAATATTCTGAATATTTAATATTTTGTGGTGCAAGTTTACACCCTTTACATTTTGTTGTGTGAATTCCATTTTGATGTTTATGGATTAGTTTTGGTCTGCAGACTACAATTTATCGCATGGATGAAAATGAGACAGAGAAAAATCTAATTCACAATATAAAATGCAGCTGGATGGACTACAGTACAGCTGGTGTTCACAAGTATGGAGCTGTCTGGTGGTTAAAATGTTAGGAACAGTATATCTGAGCATTTCAAAAAGCATTGAGCATGATACATACTAAGTTTTTAAACATGAAACGACATCTTAATTTATTTTTTCCTCCCCAGTCTACTTTGAGGAATAAAGGGTAGTAAAATCTGTTATCAAACATTCCTGGTTTTGACTTGTACATCACAGTGTGCCTTACACAATTTACATTGAAAAATGACCAATGATAGTCTTGAAATGTTATTTATATAAAAAGGAAAACTCTCTCACTCTTTTTTTTCCCCTCTCTCTCTCTATAAAGAAATTTAATCTTCAGCTGAGACTTTATACTCCAAGTTCCTCTCCAGAGCAATTTTTATGACCAAGAAATAAATATCCCAAAGTATGAGTTTACTATACAAAGGGTGACACATTAGCAATAGAATTGTAAGAAGGCATTTGGAACTATGTTCAGCTCAGTGAATTGTACATAACTGTGCTACTGAAGTGTTGAGCACACCTGAACAGCTGATGCATTTTCACAGAAAGGTGTGTGTATACACAGAAATGTTCATTCTGTGAGCAGATATAGTATAGGTTTTTGCCTTTGTTTTCTTGCTATTTACAAGGTACACAGTGGGGGTTGGAAAAAAGTTAAACACGTAGAGAGAGATGAGTATATAGAATCATAGAATCATAGAATATCAGGGTTGGAAGGGACCTTAGGAGATCATCTAGTCCAACCCACTGCTCCAAGCAGGACCAAGCCCCAATTTTTGCCCCAGACCCCTAAATGGCCCCCTCAAGGATTGAACTGTACTTTAATCTTGTTTTACACTGAAAGTGACATTTTTATTTAGCAAGAATAGAGAATGCATAAATATTTTCTCATTTGGATCCTGAGGCAGAGGGGACTGGAAAAAATTGTTTCCACAACTAAAACCCCAGATGGGTTGAGCAGGCCATCCAATGTCCTCCTCAAGAAGACAACAAATAGGGGAATATGGGATCTGTTGGGTAAGAAAGGACTATGTAGGAAAGTTTGAGTTCTGGTGGAGTTTCCATAAGTAACAACTTCCTGAAAACAATCAGAGTCCCTAATAATTAATTCATATACAAAATAACCTGAACTTCACCGGAATGCACACAGAATGCTCCTGTAGCTTTCAGAGCCTCCCCAGTTGCTCCTGACACTTTTTTTTTTAAAGTTAGCAACTATGTAATCTGCTCCAAAACATCGCAAGTGGAAAAAGAGCAGTTCATCCATATAGCAGTTAAACTTCCATGAACATTTTAGTATCCAAAAGATGCCAAGTCCACTTTGGGGTAATATCCTAGCTCTTAAGTTTTGTTTTTCAGTAGACTCAAAGACTGAATCAACATTTTTACTTTTAAAACAAAATAAAAACTTACAATTGATGCATTGGTTCTTCTCATTTCCAGATCTCCATTGTTACCTTCAAACCACCAAATACAGATACTAGGAGTTTCCTTAAAACTTCAAAAATGCTTTCCTGAGCCATTGGATTAAATAATTAAATTACAAAGTTAATACCACACAACATAAATTTCCAGCGTCTTTAAAGTTAATGACTTATTCTGAAGGCCCAATTTTCAAACTTGAATACCTAAATAAGTGGGAGCAGTACTATACTGAGGTGCTCAAATCAACACTGAGGTAACATATTTGGGTGCCTCAGTGTTGATTACAGCAGCCAAGTGTGGTACTGGTATCTCTTCTTTACACGTGAAGGTCTGAAACTGAGTTTAAATGTAGATGAACACTCCTGGTGCATGGATTTTCTACCTGAGGATTGTGACCCACTCTGCCTTTTTATGACTGGATGGGAGTTAGATCCCAAAATTAATGGAGAAGGATACCCAAACTTTTTATTGTAACTTTTTGTTGTACCTATAACGGTTCAAAAAAGAACTAGATAAGTTCATGGAGGATAGGTCCATCAATGGCTATTAACCAGGATAGACAGGGATGGTGTCCCTAGCCTCTGTTTGCCAGAAGCTGGGAATGGGCAACAGGGGATGGACCACTTGATGATTATCTGTTCTGTTAATTCCCTCTGAGGCACCTGGCATCGGAAGACAGGATACTGGGCTAGATGGACCTTTGCTCTGACCCAGTATGGCTGCTCTTATGTTAACTTAGGTTCAACAGTATGAAAAAGGTTGGGAACCACTGTCTCAGTGAACTCAATTCCAAGTTACAAAAACTACACTCAATAAATCATCTAAAACATGGTGGAAGCTTTCACTGAGGTACCTATAATTTTTTTTCCAGAAAGGTTTTAATTCAAATAGTAAGTATACCAGAGTAATAGACAACATACAGAAGTCTTAAGGAAGATACAGAGGGGGGGAAAAACAGCTCTGAAAATGTGCCCATATGCATCTCATTGAGGGATAATCCAGCCAAACCTTCTCTCCTCTAGTGAAGCAGCAGGCTAATGAACTAAACCTCCAATGACGCATCAGCGCTATTCCTAGGCATACTCATTATTGTAAATATTTTAAAAATAAACCAAACTCATGGAGAAATTGCACACAAAAAGAAAGACCGTGGCTATGGTAGTAAATGTCATATTCAATATAGCATGGAAAATATAATTATAGCTTTCAGGAATACCTAAATGGCTGCAATGAAAACTCTGTTATAAATGCCTTGTAGAGGAAAATTTGCATTGCATGATTGGTGTGTGCTGTCTAATGTGTTATTAGTCAGATATGTGTATTTAACTGATAAAGATCACATTGAGTGATCAGTTAATGGGCAACCAATTGGCAGGGGTGGCAGGTTTGTAGAAATTTTGGTGATGCCCAGAACCTGCCCCCCTAAACTCCTCCCCCACAAACTCTGCCCCCCACCTGCCTAAGGCTCTGGGAGAGCATTTGGGTGGTGGTGGGAGGAGGTTTGGGGTGCAGGCCCTGGGTTGGGGCAGGGGATTGGAGTGCAGAACAGGTGAGAGGTTGGGCTCTGGGAGGGAGTTTGGGTGGGGAAGGGGGTCTGGGGTGCAGGCTCTGAGATGGAGTTTGGGTGCTGGCACTGGGGGTGGGGGCAGGCTCTGGGAGGGAGTTTGGGGATGGGAGGGGGTGTGGAGGGAGGGGGTCTAGGCTCTGGGCTTGGGCAAGGGGTGCGGGTGTAGGAGGGGGTGAGGAGTGCAGGCTCTATGGAGTGCAGGCTCTATAGGGTTTGGGTGCTGGCTCTGAGCTACAGGTGCAGGCTCTGGGAGGGAGTTTAGGGGTGGGAGGGGGTGCAGTGGTAGGGGGTGCAGGCTCTCAGAGGGAGTTTGGGGATAAGAGGGGGTGGAGGGAGGGGGCTCAGGCTCTGGGACGGAGTTTGGGGGCCGGAGGGAGTGCAGAGGAAAGGGGTGTAGGCTCAGGGAGTTTGGGGATGGTAGGGGGTATGGAGGGAGGGGTGCAGGCTCTGGGATGGAGTGTGGGGGCTGGAGGGAGTGCAGAGGGAGGGGGCGTAGGCTCGGGGAGTTTGGGGATGGGAGGGGGTACGGAGGGAGGGGTGCAGGTTCTAGGAGGAGGTGGGGGGTTGTGGTGCTTATCTGAGACTCCTAGACAGGGCAGGCTGGGGGTCTCCATGTGTTGCTGTGACAGATTTCAGTTACCAATCTGCCTAAGACCTCAGGTGATCAGTCTGAGATTGCAGGACTGTAGAGGGGGAGATGCAGGAACACACACCATGTGACTGAATTTTAAAGCTTTATTGATGAAATTATTAAGTCACAGCGGAGAGTGCTGGAAAATGCTTCCACATCACTCAGAGGAAGGAAGAAAGCATTAATGCCGCAACAAACCCTAACCCACTTTCATACTCACACCCAAGCTACCCCAGGCTGGCCAGGCCTGAGGCGTATCGTCAGAAGAGTGGATGGGAGTGCTGTCCTGGGCCGAGGTCATCCGAGGATCCGCTGTGATCTCCAAGTTGCTCCAGCTCTCAGGAGGGTTTTAAGTCCCGGGCTCCTTGGGGGGGTGGGGGGGGTTCACTCAGGGACTTCTGCTTCTGGTGCTCTTTGTGCCAGTCTAAACCACTTTTCTGTGGTCTCTTTCCTTTTCCCAAAACACCCCAGCTTCAGGGATGCCTGGCTCGGCTCCCCCTCTGGTCGTCTCGTCTGTGGTTTCAGACTCTGCAACCCTGGGCTTTGTTTTCTTCTTTGCTGGCCTTGCTGTCTTGCCGGTGCAGGTCTATACCACTGGATATTCATTCTCACGGCTGCTTGGGCAACTTTCAAGCCCCCGTCTTTCTCGGCTCGCAGCCAAACGTTGGCTGAGTGCTGTGACCTTGAGCTGGCTGGAGTCAGCGTCTTATCTTCAAATTGAGCTAGCTGAAACGTTGAATTAACCTGTTCTCTGCTTTCTTCCTCTTTCCCCCCTCTTGGCCTCTCGTACCCTGTAAAGGAAACTTCCACTCTCCACTTGCACACCTTTAACCCTCCCCAAAATGCTTTGCGAGGCTTGCCACAGCATTAGCAATATACAGTGCTGATCTGCCTTCCCAGGGGACTTGAGGGAGAGGGCCATTGGGCTGTGACACTACTACCCTCAGGCACTGCCCCCGCAGCTTCCTATTGGCCACAGGTGTGCTTGGGGCGGGACACAGACCCACCCCGCACAGGGGCCACAGGGAGGGGCCGGCAGCCATGTGGAGCAAGCAGGCAGAAGCTGCTCAGCTCCGCTGCGCTGCCGGTGGTGAGTGGGGGCCCCAGGCTGTTTTAAATGGCTCAGGGGATGCGTGGGGCAGGGGTGCCCGGGGCGGAAGGCGGGGCCGAGAGAGAGACCTGGCCTCAGACATTGCTGAAGCCGGGCCCTGGGCCAGGAATATTCCTGGTGCCCAGGCACTACGGGCCCATAGGACTCGCCACCTATGCCCATTGGGGATGAGAATTTTAGCTTATTACAGAGGTGATCTTTACTCTTGTCTTTTAATTTGTTATTGTTTGATTCTTCTCCCAATCTTTTTTAAAAAGGTTCTAGAGGGAAAGAAAAAAAAGGTTACTTCCCTGTAACTGTTGTTCTTCGAGTTGTAATGCAGATGTGTATTGCATGTGCTACCCGTGCACTAGAGCGGAACAGCTTTGCCTAACAGTACCCATAGGAGTGGTGCTCATGCCCTGGGGCCATAGCTCCTCCGCTGGCCATATAAGGGTGGTGCCATCACGACTCCCTCAGTTCCTTCAAACCTCACATCAGAAGTACAGATGAGGATGCAGAGAGGATGGAGGGTGGATCATGGAATACACATCTGCATCACATCTCAAAGAACTGTTACAGGTAGGTAATGATTATTTTTTCTTCTTCGAGTAGATGCAGCCCTGTATTCCACGTGGTTAACTTGCAAGCAATACTCACAGGCGGTGGGGCTTGGAGTCTGTTTAAAAAAGGACTCCCACCCAAAGTTTGCATCTGATCTAGACGCAGCCATAATGGCGCAGTGGTTTGTGAAAGTATACACAGAGGACCAAGTAGCTGCCCTGTAAAAGTCCAATATAGTAATGTATGCTGTGTTATTGCAGCCGTGTTGGTCCCAGGATATTATAGAGACAAAGTTGGTGAGATAACATCTTTTATTGGACCAACTTCTGTTGGTGAGAGAGACAAGCTTTCAAGTTTACACAGAGCTCTTCTTCAGGCCTGAAGAAGCTTGAAGGCTTGTCTCTCTTACCAACAGAAGTTGGTCCAATAAAAGATATTACCTCACCCACATTGTCTCTCCAATATAGAAATGTCATTGATGTTGCCTGAACTGTCCTAGAATGAGCTCAGACCCTTTGAGGAGGCATAACCTGGGCTACTTCATATGCTATCATCACACAAGATGTTATGCACTTGGAAATTGTCTCTGAAGAGACCACTTGGCCCTTCATTGGGTCCACATATGAAACAAACAGTTGAGGTGATGAATGGAAAGTTTTAGTTCTATCCAGATAAATAACTAGACATCACCTGACATCCAATGTGTTAATATGCTGTTCCTCCCGGGTTGAATGTGGCTTAGAGAAGAACACGGCAGATATGTAACTTGGTCAACAGAGGTCCTATAAGGGCCACTAAGACAATATTAAGGTCCCACAAAGGAACCAGCTTTTTAATTGGTGGTGAAGATGAGTGACTCCTTTCAAGAACCCCACTGCCATGGAATTTGAAAATCCCAACTGCCCATGGATGGAAGGTTGCAACAGGTATTCCAAGATGTCCAAGATACTAGCTAGCATCAGCTGAACTCCTCAGGCTAACGAGCCCATCAAGAATTGTTTCCACTTGGCTGAATAGGTTGCCCTGTTGGAGGGCTTCCTACTGTTAATCCTCCTCATCTAGCCATGCAGCATCCACTCTGTGAGATGCAGGGAGCTGGGTTCTGGATGCAAAACCTCACCACTATGCTGACTCAGGAGGTTGGAATGAAGAGGAAGAAATATGGAAGGCTAAACCACTAATGTGAAGAGGTTGGTGGGGGGGCAAACAAAAGCAATGCCCTTTCACACGTTGTCTTGAACCATTCACCACTGTAAGGAGCCTAGAATCGGTTAGGGGAGTCAGACCAGTGTGCCCAAAAAAAAGGCGATTTGGGAGATAGACTGACTTCAGCCACATCTGAAGAGGATGCAGGCACAGTATGGCATATCAAACTGCCTGTGTGAATGCAGCCATATGGCCTACCAACCTCAGGTATACTTGGCTGTGATTGAGGGTTAAGACTGCAGCTCCCAACACAGGTGGTGGAATCTTTCAGTTGATAGAAGCACTCTCAAACTCAGAGTCCATTAGGGCCCCAATGAACTCAGTTCTTTGAGTTGGAACCAATGTTGACTTTCTGCTGTTTAGGATGAGACCTAGCTGATTGATCCCTCCCCACTATCTCCTTTCTTGATCACTGTGGACAACATCATCATTGCACCGGTCACTCATGCCTGGAATGTGGGTGTCATCTTCAACTCAGACCTCTCTCTAGGCCCTCACATCTCAGCTATTGCAGATTCTTTCTGCATATCAGCTCTAAGATATCACCCTTTCCATCCATCAACACAGTTAAAACTCTCATGCATAGAAGCCGACTTCCGTCAGCTCCGCTGGGTGTGTCGGGGGCGGGGCCCCACAACGTCGGCCGGCATCCAGGGCGGGGCCCCGCAACGTCACCCGGCATCCGGGGCAAAGGTAAGTGCTCCGGTAACAGGCACGGGGCTGGCGGGGAACTGCCGGTGGGTGCTGAGCACCCACCAATTTTTCCCCGTGGGTGCTCCAGCCCCAGAGCACCCACGGAGTCGGTGCCTATGCTCTCATCCAGGCTCTTGGTTTCTCACATCTCAATTACTACAACATCCTTCTTTCTGGCCTTGACAAATGCAATCTTACCCTACTCATATTTATTCAGAATGCTGTTACAAAGATCATTTTCCAAGAGTTTTGCTTTGACCATTCACCCCTCTTCTTTACCTCAACCGGCTCCCTATTCTCTACCATATCAAACATAAGCTATTTGTCTTCACTGTCAAGGCCCTTCACAGCCTATCCCCATCCTACCTATCATCTCTCATTCAGTATCAAAAGGTCGATTCCCACCACTGATCAACCCATGAGGCCAGCGTCCAATGCCCACTTGTTAAATTTTCAAACGAACACCAATGCTTTCTCCTCATGCTTGGGAGGTGCACCCCAGGAACATTCCCAAAGCGACTTCATTATCCTCGTTCAAAGCCCTCCTCAAAACTCTCCTTTGCCATGATGCCAAGTAACTCTTCTTTGCAGTAATGTCTACAAAAAAAAAAACACCCTGACAGTAGGCTGCCAGTGTGCTGAGAACACAGCCTATCATGCTGACCAATATTGGCTCATTGCTTCTTTGAACTCCTCTGTCAGTATTCATCTTGCCTTAGACTGTAAAGTCCTTGGGGCACGGATTCTTTTTTGTTCTGTGATTGGACAGTACCTAGCACAGTGGGGTTCTAGCCTATAATTGTTTGATAATACAAATAAATAGTAATAATAATTTAAAGGGTCTCAAGAGACTCACCATTCTCTGGCATGGAACATACTAATTTTCAGAGCCCCCAAGAACACACATCTGTTGTTCTCTAGGTGCAGAGAAAGGGCATCTGTGAGCCATCTCCTGTATCTTTGACTAAAATAGGCTGCTATTTTCTAGGTTTTCTAATATGTGACTGTTTGTAGATGAATCATAACATGATGCTGGAAACTTGGCAATTACATCAATAATTCTGCACTGTGCATTGTACATGACCTGCATTCTAAGGAAAGGGGAATAGGAAAGAAAGCTTTTGCAGTTCCTGAAACTCACCTCATCTCATTATATCAGTTGTGTGTACAGTCTGAGTTGCTTAGAAGACAGATGTAAAAGCAGCAGCATCCTACAATTCATGCATTACTCTTTAGCTGCTGAAGTTCCCTTGGAACAATAAAATAGCAACCAATTATTCTGAGATTTGAGTCTGGAAAAAATATCCTGCAACGGAGTCCTATTTGTAGCATCCCTCACAAAGAGATTTAAGAGATCCAAACCACAATTTTCAAATGTGGGTACCTGCAGTGAAGCACCTAAATCCTTATTCAGGCACCTAAATAAATACGGCCTGATTTTCAGAGGTGCTTAGCACTTACAGCACTCATAGTTTACCACTAAGATTATACAAAATCATCTTGCATAATCTACACCCTGGAAAGAAAAGTCCTCCTGTGAAAACTCGGAAGAATAAATCTTGGCAGATAAATGTGGTTAGTACAAAATAAATTGTCTTTCTTTCCTGGAAGTAAGTGCAATGGGCTCGATAGATTTTTCCAAACACACCCTAACAAGCATTTTGTTCTATGAAGAGGCAACTGCCTTCAACTCTTTTGCCTGAATTTTCTCTTAACACACAATTTATTTCTACATGGAGGCTTTCACCCAAATTATCCCAAAATGCTTTATGGAGAGAGGATGCTTTACAGAACTGGGAATAGCAACTGCCATACAGAAAGGAAAACAATATGGGCAAGAAGTAGAGGAAAAGACTAACTGGGAGTTTATATTCATTCAAGAGCTGATTTAATTATTTTTTTATAATATTGAGAAATAAAGGTGCTACTGCATCGAATAGGAGCCCACAAAGAATTAACAAGATTTTTAATTGAGTGTATCAGTCTCTGCATGAAATGCCCACACTGTTGTTTCAATATTTTACATACGGCATTTTCCCTTTGAACACAGGCCATAGACAAATTTATTTAAAGAAAATGCCTGCACTCATTTTCTTCTACACTCATTGTCATTGGGAAATGAGTGAGGAAGGGACCCCAGAGTACAGTTCTGAAAACTCAAGCAATCTGTGCCTATTTTCTTCCTCAAACAGGCACTAATAATTAAGGTGACAGTGAATAAGAATGACATCCAGTGGTTCTATTTTTCCTAAGAAACAAGTCTATTTCCCATTATTGTTTTCAATACCCATCCTTTCTTTGTGTAGTGCAAATATGTATTACCTTTCCGTTGTGAAGATAGTTACGAACATTCAACTACTTTAGTTTTACCCGTTGAGAAAAACAAGGTGTAAATAGCTTAGTTTAAAATGATTGTCATGATCCACATCTTTACAATACAGTGTAATTCCTAGTAAACATTCCCATGATGACCCATACAGTTTCCACAAAAACAGTATTTTCTGCAAACCATAAGGGTAATATGAACAATATCTTTTTTTGCTCAATCAGATTCAGTGTAATCCAAAAGATTTTACTTGCATACTGACTAGCTACACGTGCTGAAAGATGCCCATATATTTTCTTCTGTCAGCTGTTGGGCCAAATTCTGGCCTAATTTGAACCCACGCAACTTTATTTATTTCATTATGGTTGCACAGGGTGTTAGTCAAAGAATTCATCCCTTTGTAATGAATATCTGCACACCTGGGACATTCTAAAGGATGGCCATATGAAGCTGGATCTAGGATTCTGTTCTATTTTAAACTGACAGGATGAAGTGAGTCAGGTAGAGCTGGCGGAAGCTGTATTTGCCCACTGTTCAGACAGGGTTCTTCCACCTTCCCTGATTCAACCCACCTTCCAAAGCAGGTTATCAACTAAGAAAACTATCAGTAGAAAGTAGTAAAGCATCAAGTAAGGTATGAAATTCCCTAGATGGAAATGGTATGATAGAACAGAACATTTAAGAAGTTAGTATAATGGTATCTCAGTCTGAAATTGCCCTAGATGGTGACTAATTCCACATAACATTTGCCCAGTTGTTAAGACATCTAGTCTGTTGTCTTTGATGAAAACTTTGATCAAGCAAGATGTACTCCTATCCTGGTATCTTACACTAGGTAGGTTTGCCAGTTAAAAGTCTACACGCTAATGTTTAGCACTTATCTTTATAACGCCTTACAAATATTAATTAATTAATCCTCGTGACACCGATATGAGGTAGCTAAGAGAAATTTACCTAATTCTACTTCACCAGAGATACCACCTGTGCAGGATTCTCTCTCCTGAATCTTAGCTCCATAGCATGAGACAGGCAGAACACCCCCAAACTCTTATGATTTTTTGATTCCTAAGGCAGTGGCAGCAGATCAGACTGTGAGCAGCCCTCTACCATCCCAGCTAGTCATTGCATGTCACCTTCTGAGCTTAACTGCTGCCCTTGGAGCCTTCTGTTCGGTTCCTTATTGAACAGGAAGCAAAGGAAATGTGATGAAAAATTATTGGGGAAAAAAATCAATAAATCATAGAATATCAGGGTTGGAAGGGACCTTAGGAGGTCATCTAGTCCAACCCCCTGCTCAAAGCAGGACCAATCCCTAATTTTTGCCCCAGATCCCCAAATGGCCCCCTCAAGGATTGAACTCACAACCCAGGGTTTAGCAGGCCAATGCTCAAACCACTGAGCTATCCCTCCCCCATGAAATGAAAGATGTATTATTTATATTTTGAGACAACAGAGGTTTAAAGCCTAAAACTACCTCAAACAATTCCCCTCCAGGTTCAGACAGGAGGATCCTGAATGATATATTCAGAAAAGCAGAATGAAAAGTAAATAATGTTTCATTGTCTGAAGATATCATCTGGCAGGAATCTCAACCCTGGAGAGTAGGACTTTTGAGGGATTTCCAAAAGAAAATGTTTAACATTCACAAAATGCAAACAGGCAACACAGTAAAGACAATTCCAATAGAGAGAAAATATATATTTTTAATTTTTTAACCATGTAATAAAAAGTAAGATAAAGTAAGATAACTCCTCAAAAATTAGGTTTAACCCTTTGAAAGCCTGAACTCCAAAAAGAAGTTAAACCTTTTGGCAAACTCATATAACAGACATCCCAAAAGGAACAAAATTCTAAGCAGCAAGAGAGTTGGGCTCTCCTTTTTGAGAAAGCAGTTCTGCAGAAGCAAGAGACTGAAGCAAGATTCCGTCCTAAAAGAGGTGAAAGAGTATGTAAATGTCCATAGTAAGGATGAAGTAAATACTTTGCATGTCAGTGACACAACATTCGTAATGCAGGTAGTGGAGGCTGCCTTGCCAAGAACCGTGAGTGCCTTGATGTTGGTCATCCATGGCTCGGGACAGATAGATCATTGCAATGTGACATGCACTGAAACTTCAGTTCAGATGTGGTGCTCTTGAAAACAGTACCGTCTGGTGAATTGGTGTCAAATGAAACAAAAAGTTGGGTGGATTTTCTAAGGACTTAAAATCACTCCAAGAGAAATACTTCACATCAGGTTTACAGAAAAGGGTCAGGGGATGGGCATGGCAAAAATGTTGACAGCATAATAGATTCACTAAGGTGGAACTCCATCACTGTCTAACAGAGGAATCTTGAACAAGCCCATCCCAACAACACAGTGCTGTAAAATTTGGATAAGGTGGATGAGTCACAAAGGTACCTTGTTCACTGCCACCAAGAAAATGGCCCTCTAGGTATGAAACTTCAGATCTCAGACCCTAAGTGGTTCAAAAAAGGTTTTCATCAACTTTGGCAAGACTACACTAACATCCCATGACACAGAAAACTTTTTAATGAGGAGTTTCAAAAAAGTTGAGCCCCTCCGGAACTGATGACAAAGGGTGCAGAGATACTGGTTTCTCTCAAAACTGGGTGACTGGGCAACAAAATGGCAGATGAAATTCAATATTGATAAATGCAA
Source organism: Macrochelys suwanniensis (assembly GCA_033296515.1). NCBI lineage: Eukaryota > Metazoa > Chordata > Testudines > Chelydridae > Macrochelys > Macrochelys suwanniensis. The sequence goes on from CM065780.1 coordinate 50,846,632, forward strand.
AGCAATGCACATTGGAAAACATAATCCCAACTATACATATAAAATGATGGGGTCCAAATTAGCTGTTACCACTCAAGAAAGAGATCTTGGAGTCGTGGATAGTTCTCTGAAAACATCCACTCAATGTGCAGTGGCAGTCAAAAAAGCGAACAGAATGTTGGGAATCATTAAGAAAGGGCTAGATAATAAGGCAAAAAATATCATATTGCCTCTATATAAATCCATGGTATGCCCACATCTTGAATACTGCGTGAAGATGTGGTCACCCTATCTCAAAAGAGATGTATTGGAATTGGAAAAGGTTCAGAAAAGGGCAACAAAAATGATTATGGATATGGAATGGCTTCCGTAGAGGAGAGATTAATAAGACTGGGACTTTTCAGCTTGGAAAAGAAATGACTAAGGGGGGAATATGATTAAGGTCTATAATATAATCATGACTGGTGTGGAGAAAGTAAATAAGGAAATGTTATTTACTCCTCATAACACAAGAACTAGGGATCACCAAATAAAGCAGGTTTAAAACAAGCAAAAGGAAGTATTTCTTCACACAACGCACAGTCAGTCTGTGGAACTCTTTGCCAGAGGATGTTGTGAAGGCCAAGACTATAACAGGTTTCAAAAAAGAACTAGATAAATTCATGGAGGATAGGGTCCATCGATGGCTATTAGCCAGGATGGACAGGGATGGTGTCCCTAGCCTCTGTTTGCCAGAAGCTGGAAATGGGCAACAGGGGATGGATCACTTGATGATTACCTATTCATTTCCTCTGGGGCACCTGGCACTGGCCACTGTCAGAAGACAGGATAATGGGCTAGATGGACCTTTGGTCTGACCCAGTTTAGCCATTCCTATGGTTTTCTTTTGCCTCATTCATGACAGACTGAAACAGCTGCCAAAGACATCTGAAAGAACTTAGATAATTGAAGATTGGCCTGATTACACACCCCACTGCAAACCTTTAGCACACAGAATTTCAAGTCCTTCTTGCTGACAGCTTCCAAGATGCCAGGGAGCATCAGTTACTTGCAGGATCCAAACTGGCAGGGAGACTTCCTGGACTGCGATGAAGAAAGGTGCCCTGGCTCTGCATGATGATCCTAGGCCAGATTCTCAGCCTGATGTGACCATTTTTTACTAGAAATGGTTGGAAAAATCGGTTCTTTTTCCTCATAAAATATTTCAACTTTTCAGCAAAATATCAAAACTCAAAATATTTCAGCTATAAGTGAAAATATTTTTATTTAAAATGGCACCATGGTGTCTTATGGGATTTGTAGTTCAGGTGCCTTATAACCCCCTTCTCCTTTATGGGCTAGCCTTCCTAGCCAGACTGCATTTGCCACAATACACCACTTACTCCATTCTTGGAGAGGGATGCATGTTAGGAGGCCCTGAATGTGGCGTGTCATGGGAGATGTAGTCTGGACAGACAGCTTGGCCTATAGAGGAGATTGGGAGCACTGGGCACCTGAAGTTCATCTCCCATGAGGCACCGTGGCGCCATTTTGAATCAAAACATTTTGGTGTCTTGTTTTGGTTTGTTTTTTAAGTAAAATATCCAAATTTTCTGAGAAAGGCAGAAATTTTTGCACAAAAAAAGATTAATTGTAATTTTTATGCAGTTTTTCAACCAGTCTCATTTTTGACCATGCGCAACAGAACTGAGAACCATATTCGTTTGTGCCGCTATGGGACTATTAACTCTTTGTCTCTCCTGAAGTTTTCCAGGAGTTTTGCTACTAGAGAAACTGATAAAGGCATACAAAAAGCCCCCTTAACCAATGAATGGAGATGATGTCCCTGGATAGACTGGTTTCTTCTTGTGGAAAGAGCAGAAGACTGGTATCTCATCTTGTTTCAGTGAGTGGCAAAGAACTGCCTGGAAGAGATTAAAAGCAGAGATTGATTAAGATCACAGGGTGCTGTTGGGAACAAAGGTATATTTAAGCCTGATAAAGAGACTGCCATGATTTTTAAGAGTCTGTTCTAATAAAAGTTGAGTTTAAGTATAATAGAACTGCGCATGTGTAAGAAATTGCTGAATAATCATGTTTGTGAGGAAAAATAAAAGATAAAGTAACTACAAAGCTAGAGAAGACTTGTTTAAGCAAACGCAAAACGTATACTTCGTGGGGAGGAGAGTTAACATGGAAATGAAAGACTAATATATATGTATAAGAAAAGATTACAAAAGTTATAAGTAAGTCAGATTAACAACAGGAAGCTGAAGCTGTGTATTGTGTGGTGCTGGAGGTGACTGTGTGGTAAGATGATTGTCCTGATGAGCTTCCCACTTATGATTAACTGATCATTATTTGCTAATGTTTTGCCTTAATAAAGATTTATTAGACCCATCTGCTAAGTAGTGAATCTTTCAGTCCAGCCGGTGCTACATACATCAATATGGAGGGCGGGGGGGAGAGAGGAGGAGGAGGCCTTTTTAACCTGCTACCACCACGGTTAGCGTCCTAAAACCCTATGAGCTTGCAGGGTCCCTCCCCAACCTTTTTCAGGCTAGGGGGTGCAACGCTCAGAAGTGAGAACTGTGCACAAAGATTATGCAATTTTACAGATGGGGAAACTGAAATGGGGTTCAGTTACTTGCCTAAGGCTATAAAGGAAATCATTGTCAATGCCAGAATTGGAACTCAGTAGTTCCTGGATCCCTGTTCTGTGCTCAGACCCTTAGAATATAATTTTATCTCAATTTAAACAAAAATAATCCTCACTGTAACATAGTATAAAAGCCTTAAAATCAGGCTACATTCTTTTTATTTTTTAGAAACACTATTAATAAGGATAGAGAGAGAGATTGGGTGGCAGCTGTTAATGATTAGAACCTTCCTGAGCACAGGATATACTGTACTTGCCAAAGCAACACACAGCTCTTGGTGATGTAGGACTGTGAAAAACAGACAGAATTAATACAGCTAACATATGCTTATTCATGCCGTCACTTCAGAATAAAATAAACTTTTAATGGAATGAACCTGGAGCGCTAGATAGGGAGAATAAGATTTCCCCAATGTCTACTTTCAATCTTTTTTTACATCATCAAAAAAAAATTTGATTCAATTATTTATCTACCCATTATTTATTTATTCACCTAGTAGTATCTCAGTAAACCAGCATGTGGTTTGGTTTCCCAGTTTTCCTCTAAGAATTCTGGCCAAGCACTCCTTCACAAAGGAAAACCAAGGAGCATTTTTATTTGAAAATGTATAGCAAGATATTTGAGTGTAAAGGAGTAGAGTATATATGCTCAACCCTACCTTATCAAATCTCTTTCATTACAACTAACTGACGAGGGACAAATCACAAAAGGTCTGGAGGTTCAGCTTAGCTAAAGCCTTCATGTGTTCAGAGACATATCTGATCCTATGGAGTATCTCACCCCAAATGAGGCCCACTCAAAGCAACTCCCACAACACAATTCCTCCTAAATTTTCCCCATCCCTGTTTTGAGTTTCAAGTGCCATGCAATCTGGAAAGCCCCAAGCGAGAGACGAGACATGCACAAGTTCTCATAACAAAACTACCATTTTACTAGAACTACTTACATGGGTCCCTTAGACTACACTTGTTATTCTCTAACTCTTGCAGCCTCACTTTCCTTTCACTTCCTAGTTCTCCTTTCCTGCTTCCTGCCATAGAGCCCGAACTCACGCTTACAGGCTGTAAGTTACAGCCATGCAAGCCTTGCCACTTTCCGTTTACCTGCCTCCCATTCTCCCCTTTTTCATGGGGTTTCACACTCTTTAGTGAACAAACCTGAAAACTCATAAGCAAAACTTAGCAAGAAACAAAACTTTGTCAGGTTTCAGGTCTAAACCCTGTAAAAACTAACACAAAATCCATAAATCCTTCTCTGTATCTCATGGAGAAGAATGAGGTTTATACATATTTGACCAGGTTCGCCCCACAAGTTTCAGCAAATGTGGGCCAAGTTTCATCATGAAAGCATAACATAGCTCTACTCCCAATCATGCCACTCTGTAAATATAGCAACAGTATTTCTCCTGTTACTGGATACAACTGATAATTGTGCAATAATTCAGTATGGAGGCACTGGAACTCAGATGTAGCAACTAGTTCCTGCAACATATCTTTACAAAGGAGGGGCTCTGAGAGCTGGAGGAAGACTTGTGGCAAGAAAAGTGGAGTTGGGAGGGGCTGACAGGCAGAGAGAGGTGCCTTAGTGGGAATCAGGAAGCTAGGGAGCAGGGATGTCTCTAGAAGGCCACCCACCACAGAGTCAGAGGCCTCCTTAACCAAACTAATCTGCAAAAGGATACAGATTTGGGATGGGAGTCAAGCTGTATTGGACCACTCATTAACTGGTCCCTAATTTTAGCAAATTAATATATTGTGTGGCGAAGGATTAGCGCTCACTTAGTTTTATATCTATAGCTAGCTAACTCTAAAGTGCAAACTGTAAAACTTGAGACAGTGTCTTATAATTTTTGTCTTTCAACAGGGTGAAAACCCTGATTAAACTCAGATATTAGAAATGAAAGTCTTGTGTTTGTACGGTAAGTGTGAAGAAAGAAACCATATTGTAGGCTAGCAATTAATGTCTTTGTGTCTTAAACAATTTCCCCTATTTAGAAGTGAGGAGAGGCTGTTCAGTCTCCAAGACCACTTTAGGCTTGGCATTTTCCTCTTTAGAGATGCTCTGTATTGTGAAAATACACATGGAGAACTTGTGAAGTGTACAAAGCTGAACTAACCCACCTTACCTTAACAGTGCAGCCTGGAACTAAACCCATATTTACTTCACTTCTTGAGTGTAAGGATTATTTGTAAAGCTCTTCAAAATCCTAGGAGGAAAGGTGCAAGTGACCTTAAATATAAATGGATTATTTTAAGACTGTATCCAGGAATAAATTCACCCCTGTGCACAGTAGCCTATGGGCAATTTAGGTCCCACTTAAGTCCTCAAAATAGGATTTACATGGTATATAGGCCTTGTCTTGGCATTCTGCTCAGGGATGAAATTTACCCTTACTGAATATTTACCTATAGTGCCATGTTCAAAGAATTCTAAGCGATAAAGCAAATTGTTGTGACTGTGTCAAAGTGCTATAATTTAGGGATTCAACTGGTCAGGATATTTCAAGAAACTTCTTAAACACTTCATGACATTCACTCTTGGCTCAGATATGTTCTGTACTTAGCTTCCTCATCTAATCCTCTTTAGACAGTGCGTTGGAGCAATGAACTCTAGGGTAATATAGCTAAGTACAGTAATAACAATGCATATGGTAATATACCTAACTCAAAGATTTGTGCATATCCAATTTTATTTTTTGTTTTAAAAGGGCAATAACAACTAAATTATAGTATTGTGCAGGAGTCTTAGCGTTTGTATCACACATCAGGACAGAATTTGATATCATGGTATTCAGGTACCAGATACTGGGCATGGCATAATTCCTAGACAAAACTGGGCACTTTACACAAATCATCTAACTAATATAGCATAAAGACATCTATATGGTCTACAGTCAATGGGTCCTCAACTCCTAAATACCTAAAATGTTTTGAAAATGTTACCCTAGTCTACATTTTAGCCATTACACTATAACAGTACAGCTGGTCAAATTATTTGTTGCACAGAAGCTCAGTTAAGAGACTGTGCAAACATAGTCCATCCTGCTGCGATTCCTGTCCATGTGTGAAGTCAACCTTGATCACAAGCAAAACAAGCAGCTTCTTACAGGCCTGCACCCATTTAACCTCTGCAACTCACATGCTGGTACTAGCCCCCTTCTCCAGCACTGAGCCTGGCAGGGAAAGAAGTAACTTGCCATTGAATCCCTCCTTCAACAGGACAAGAAGGGGAAGCCTGATTTTCCATTTCCAGCCAGGAGCTTCAACTGAAAGGCCAGCCATGACAAGAATGATGCCTTTATTTTTCAACAGCATAGTAGTGCTTTCTCTCTTTCTGTGAAATAATGAGGTAATCTCAGACACAAACCTACCTACAACTTGGCTAGTGGAAAATTCAGATGCAAACACCAAAATGTCAGACATCCATGGCTGCAGAGGTACCATCACTGAACCATCTTCAAAAATAAGCCACAGACTAGGTGTTTCACTTTAGGAACAGGGCGTGAGAAAGCCCACATCATAGGTCTCACTGATCACTTTTTAGGCCTTTCCTACACTTCTCTTTGTTATTCTCTCTTTAAGTGTAAGACAGTGGTGCTGACTGCCAGTGAGGCGGTACGCTATGCTACCCCAGGCAGTCATGTTTCCAGTACTTCTTCAAACACCAAATTAATATGCTGCATATTTTAGTTTCACAAAAGCCGCAGATCCAGTTATCATGGGGTATTTCAGTGGCACTTGCAGGCACCTTGATAGTTTGGCTCTCTCATATTGAGAGTTTCAATGCCTCTCCATTTTTACTTAAAAGCTCATAATGCTTAATACTTCAGTCAACGCCAACGGGGATTTATCATGAAGTTTAGTATCTCATCCAGATGAAGAGTTCTTTTTGGATGTTCTTGTTTTCCAGTTGAGTAGCGAGTGCCCATTGTAGCAGTAAGTCCCTCATGGTGTAACAGATGCCTTTATAATTTAATTCATGGTTGTTCCATGAATACTTATGTGTATTAGTTGAAAATTATTCAGTAGTTGTTACACTGTTCTATGTCCCCTAGCCTACAAATACGAAGAAATACCCATCCTTGCCAAATGTTTATCTCTTATTAATGTACAACAACAAATGCCATACTCTCTTCTGGGAACTTTATATTGTAATTGTGTTGTTATTGCTTAGTAGGCTATTAGGGCATACCTGTCTATCACAATGCAGAAAATAATGTTGCTATTGTACATTGATTGATTTCTTGTGCCATCTTGTGGAAACAATATTAACTGCAATACAGTCTCATTGCACTACTTCAGAGTTCTGTGTAAGCAGGAACTGCAGATACAGTATCTGAATTATGACTCACTGAACCACACAATGAAAAATCTGTGTTCGTCTATTCAACAAACTAGATACTTTTCATTATAATACGTTCAAAAATATTTTTTCTTGATTATTCCCATTTTACCTGAGTCATACCGTTTTGTACACTCTCTGAATGGTTCATAGAATTAGTTGTTTAGCTCTAATTTGAACCATTGTCCTTGTTACAAACAATTTTTAGATCTTCCTCTGTGTCAACTTACTGGAAAACAAATTGTACATATTTTAAATTTTTCCCACTATGCAACAGTGATTTATTTATTCGAGCTACTAGTCAGAATCAAGCGACACTTTTCAGAGGAACAGAAATTGCTAATTCTTACAATACAGGTTCAGTAATTGCTTAATTATACTTATGAAATGAACAAATTTACCAAAACCAGTTACCATAACTTTTAAACATGAGAACTTGTTACTTGAATGAGATTTAACTTTTCCCTTTATTCAGTGTAAAATCAAATAGTTCTAGTAGGGAAATGAATGAACATACATTTTGGAAAACAGATTTCACCATGATTACTTAAATAGGACTTTATTGGACTCACACAGGGCTCACGCAGGACATTAGACAGTAGCATTTTGCAAGAGGTTATGGTAATCTTTCCATTCTAAATCCATTTTCAGTCACTCAGAATTCATAACAGAATTCTTTTCTGTTCTGTCCCCTTTAACCATATAATATCCCAGCTGTAAACAAACTAAACTAAATCCCATATTTCTAATTTATAGGCACTCACTAAGCTACATTCATCTAAGGATACAAATGATAAGCGCTCAGAAACCACAAATAGAGCATTGTAGAAAAACAGCAAGAGGTAAGTTTTCAAAGCGATGCTTGGGGGATTTAATTGTGCAGCTCTTTTTAGCATGAACGTAAGTCAAGAAACTTAATCTTCGTGTTCCTCTTTGAAAATATATCTGTGAGAGTTGGAATGATTTTCCCTTTTTTATGGTTATCCCTATATAATATATCACAATGTGTGAACAACATCAAACGACAAAATGATTGGAAGCTCTCTGAAATATCTATTTGCCGCAAGGCAAGTAAGACTAAGTTTCACAAGCACAATGTAACCAGGCAAAAACTACATAAACTTTTCCTTACAGTTTTGACATCCTTGCACCTTAATTCAGATGTGAAACTCCCTTACTATCCCATTTCTGGGCTCTCTAGAGTAGGTCCTCCAATCATATAAATTATAAAAAAATATGTGGTGGTTCGTCAAATATCCTCTACGAACTAGTGTGAGGCCAACAAACTCATTTTCTTTTGTGTCTTATGGATGATTTAAATAGTGTCTTGACATAACAGGCAAATGCAAGAACACACAGCATCACATAGCTGCTCCAAACTGTACTATCGTAAATTAATTCCTCTGATCTTGCAAATACCTTTCTTAGTTCTCTACTGCACCAGGAGCTTTTTTCAGTTAAGCTTACTGAAACTGCCCAGTAGTGTAGCCGGGGGGGAGCAGGGGGAGCGGCGGAAGCGGCACCTTTTTTTAGCAGCACTAAAAAAAGGCACCGCTTCTTTTTAAGCGCCACTTCTTGCACTCACCCGGCGGCGCTCCGGGTCTTCAGTGGCATTTCGGCGGCGGGTACCACCGAAGACCCGGAGTGAGCGAGGACCCGCCGCGGAAGTGCCGCCGAAGACCCGGAGCGCCGCAGGGTGAGTACAGGGGGAGGCGCCTTTTTATAGCGCCGCTCCCCCTGCGCTCCGGACCTGGCTGCGCTACTGAAACTGCCTGCAGGGATATGAATGCTTGTGGAGAATAGAGGATATTCTTTGATTGTGTCAGGGTCTACTCACATGAGGGCCAATCAAGATAGGTAAGACGTCAAGACTTCTATGGCTTGTGGTAAAACTATAGCTCTGACAGGTTCCTTGCTAAAGATCCATCATTGCATTAGTGCTCTGAGTGAGGAATCAGTGATAAAGAAGTCCTTCCCTCACAGTCTTTCTTGCCCTCTGTTCATTACTAAACCTGCCAGAAGACACACAAAACAAGAAAATGAAAATCACCCCAATTTCCTGATCTAGAACTGTAGATCCATCACTTTTATAAGGGCTTGTCCACACAGGGAAAAAAGTCCAGAGTAGCTACTGCATAAAAGCTATTCTGCACTAGCTCTCCATGTGGACACTTATTCAGGGATGCTGGAACAGTTTGTATAGTGGGGGTGCTGAGAGCCATTGAATCAAACTATATACTCTGTATATGATGGAAACCACTTCAAGCCAGGGGTGTGTGGCAGCTCCCTCAGAACTCCTAGTTTCAGCACCTATGCTCTTATTATGCAATAAGTCTTCATACAGAGAGTTAGTGAAGAATGGCTTTTGCACCTTAAATTTACACCCTAGCTTATCCTTGCATAATTCAAGCCTGGTTTCCAGATTCAAGCCTGCAGTGTAAAATCCCTATATAGTAGGACATCACACAAGTGCTGATGTTCTTTGTGATCCCTTCTCTGCCCACCACCTCTGCTACACATCCATATTTCCATCTGTTTTTAGAAGCTGAATACCAACCTCGCTGTGCAATATCCCCAAGGTGGAATAAAGAATTCTGGTTATTGGTGAAATCCATTCCAAATTGCTTCTAACGTTCCCATATCCAGATATTGTACTGCCACATACACTGGAACTCCTTACACTGAAGCCGAATTTATCCACTCTGTACTTTACAATTTAACACGTTGACGGTTTCACTCCAATGTTATCCTTCACATCTGCTACGTTCAAAACAAAAAGTATTTACAGCGCTGAGCTATAGTTTTAAAAAAGAGGAGCACATCTATACTTATATATTCAGTCATGTTTCAACAAGTGTCAGTTAACAGGATTGTAAAAATCTAGTGCTGAGAGGGTACAAAACTTGTCTGCATTAGAATTTATTTTGTTGGTACCATGATGATCAATTCAAGCATAGCTGTTCCATCCAATTTAGTTTTGCTTCTGCTATTCACCTACAACAAAGTAGTCTGCACCATGAATCTAAGTTATTTCTCCATTTTGTAAATGCTAAAATATTACAAGTGGACTTGTGCATTGGTTACCAATTCTGCAGTCAAAACTTTCCATTGTGTTACTCTCAATTTATGCTAACGTACCTGAGAGGAGAATTTGATCCTTTGTCTCACTCTGGAACACTTCCCATTCTTCCCTCATTGACCCAGATCCTCCTCCTCAAATCTCCATGTGGTGAGGACCTCTGTGGCACCATTTCCCACCTCCATCCCCCTGCTTTAGATGGAGCAGGACAGATCACAGACTGGATAGGACCAGGTTGAATGTGTAGAAGAGCTCCAGTTTTGCCATCCTCAAGCATTCAAAGAAGCACGAATCAGCCTCCCCCTCCAAAAATCATCAGATTGACTTAAAAATCATTATTAAAAGAAAACCAAAAAAATTATATTTGCCTTCGGGCTTTTGAGCCTCTAGGGTTCACTCAGGTCATATTTTCCAGGTTCTCTCTGCAGCCATGAGGGCCGGAATTTTTTTTAAATAGAAAGCTAAAATAGTCATGTCATCACATGACTCCAAGACCTGGGGCTTTAAGAAAAAACACCAAATATCATGAGACTATTGTGATAAAATCATGAGAGTTGGTAACACTGCATCCTCTTTTAGTCTAATGAAGATTCTCCTGAAAAGAATACTGCAGTTTGAAGCAAAATCTGCACAATGGGTTCTAATGTTTGCCATGGTCATAGGAGGTCCTTTGTAGCCATGCTTCTAGATCTGAGACATATTATCACCAGTAATAAAGGTTCTGCAGCTCAAATTAGGCATTTCATAGAATCATAGAATATCAGGGTTGGAAGGGACCTCAGGAGGTCATCTAGTCCAACCCCCTGCTCAAAGCAGGATCAATCCCCAACTAAATCATCCCAGCCAGGGCTTTGTCAAGCCTGACCTTAAAAACCTCTAAGGAAGGGGATTCTACCACTTCCCTAAGTAACCCATTCCAGTGCTTCACCACCCTCCTAGTGAAAAAGTTTTTCCTAATATCCAACTTAAGCCTCTCCCACTGCAACTTTGAGACCATTACTCATTTGGTAACACCTGTGCAAACAGAGTGTCTTCTGATTATCTATTGCCTTCAGCAGGGTTGCACATATCTAACTGACTGGAACTTGGCAAACAATTATGTTGATGAGGCACAAAAGGAATAAAATCCATTTCCCTCCTCACCTGTGTTGGCTCTGCAGGATTAATTGGAGTAAAATGTAGTAAGAATTTATTTTGTCACTACAGTGAGTAACTGTTGTGTAGGGACTAGATACGAGGAATAGGAAAAGATGCCATTTTTCCATAGTGACATTTCAGAGAAGAACTTCGTTTTCTCCTTTTCTTCCCTTCCACTCATTGTGAGACACTCCCTCTTCAATATTCCCTTCAAATGCTGTTTTATAAGCCTTGTTCTGCCTCATATCACCTTCCTGAGCATAAGGTCTGTTGCAGTAGAGGCCATACTTATTAACCTTCTGTGTTAGAGATTCTTGTTAATATCAGTTTGTATACCCAAGAATCCTAATACATATTTACAAAATGTTTTGGTGATTCCTTGACATACTGTTGTAAACGATTTCTTAGAAAAGAGCCTTTTTACAGTTGATGAATAGTTGGTGATTGTCTTACTTTACTGCTTAATTTTAAATTAATTTGAAGTATAATTCACCAACTATAAAGTGTTCTGAGACTACTGAGAAATGAGTCACATTAAATGAACTTCATTATAAATCATCTTCTTTACATGATATTCAAATGTGTGTTAGGAGAAAAGTGGAGGGTATAAATTAATGCATCAAAGCACGATTCCCAATGTTTCACTTAAACAGAAAATTTATTTCTGAATTAATTAAAATGAACAGCACTAGGTGAGTATTTAAGTTGTTTGTGGGAAGTTGCTATCCCAAAGTTGAGAAACTAAACTTGCATCTAGTAATTATTGATAAATATGTAAACTTTTGGTGAATATTACTAAGGGGAAAATTTTCTGCTATATTTTACACTCACTAACCAGCAGAATTTTCAACTGTTTCATGTCATTTAGAAAGCAAAAGATTGAAAACTACCATTCAGGGTCCAAAGAAGAAACAATGGCCAATGGAATTACACCGAGGATGAGTTTGGCCTTGTATATTTAAGAACAATAAAATCTATTACAACAATAAGGAGAACAATATAAAATCCTTGTACTATATTTTAAAAATAAATCTAGGATATCCTTGTATCAAAATTCAAATAAAGGCTTTAAACTATTAATAAGCTCAACTGTTTACAAAGAAATTCAAAGAGAGTCACTGAGAGATATAGTCCTGGATGAATAATGATCCAAATGCTGGAACCTGCATTTTTGTAAGGGCACAGTTTGTTCCATTGTCTTAACATTGGTCCCTTGGTGACACATACTTGTTTGGAACAAGAAAGGAAAACACAGAGGTAGGCTGAACCAGTTTGAAATTTACCATGTAATTCTACACATGTGGGTGTTTGAAGGCCTAAAGTGCATGCACATAGGCAACCAGATCAGATACTCAAACAATTAGTCTCAACTAGCCATAAAAGATATTTATAATGGAACAAAACACTTCTCTGAGGAAAACATAGCACTGAACATTTCAAATTGATTTAAAATGGTTTTTTTAATCAATTACATAAGAGGGATTTGAATTCTTATTGGAGGTTAATTGTGTTTGTTTGTGCACTGCCTAATGACATGCCAGTTCCATGCACTGTATTTAACCTTTTAATGGCACACTACACGCATGTGGAAAAATTCAGCCTGAATGGTTAAAGTTTGGCAAAATCATGAGCAACTGCTGAGAACTGGAAGTGTAGGGACCTTAAATTTAGATGTTGCTACCCACTCCACCTGTAATTATAAGGATTTTTTTTTTAAGGCAGACACCTGAATCTGCACAGTGAAAGTTGAGTTTGTAGCCATAATATTGAATTTCTTGATTTTTGAGTGCTTGATATATTCTATACATTACATTCTCCTCTCCAGTGGCAACACATGGGGGGGGGGGCATACAGGGTCATGTGTCCGTCCCCCCCCCCCCCCCCCCCCCCCGCATTTGCTTTGGCTTGCTCTGAGCATGCTGCCTTCACTCTGCCCCCTGCCCTGCCCCGCCATTGGCAGGCACAGGTCACCTGTGCGCCTCTCCACTGCTATCTAAAATAGATACATAAAATTTTGAAAGAAGAGAAAAGAGGAAATTAGAATTAAAAAATTGGAGCCACAGTAGGAAGTTTATCAGAGATTAAAACTTGATACAGAGGTCTTTTTTAAATTGCAAGCTAGCTCTTAAGCTTGGCTGGAGTATGAGTGAAGAATTTAAAACCATGCAACTGGTCCAACAAATCCCAGGAAAATTTCAAGCAGAGTTGCTGCAATCATAAACTAATGACCAGTCCAAATGGAATCACTGAGTCATAACCTCACTCTAACCAGGGTTCCGTTTTTTTAGTCTATGTATGAGCAGACAGTCGAGTATCAAAAACAGAGCCAGAGGGAATATGGACAGAATCCAACAGAACACTTTTAAATGGCCTATTTTTCTTACCCATTTTATATTTATCTGACTAGACAAAGGTCTACAAATCAAACTCTTTATAATCATAGGACAAAACCCCCTAAAAAGTGTGGCACGGGGAGAAAGGGATGCTTGTGTGTGTGCGTGAGTGAGAGCACCTCAAGTGATCTATTTTGCTTGTTTTTAAGAATCTGATGCCAATGGGCAAGGGAAAGAGAAACTAGGCTAAGGCAGCCTAAAACAAAACTAAAATAGTTTATTAAGTGCTTAAATATGTTCTTCCTTGGAGGTTTTTCTTGGTTTAAATCAGAGGTCAGCCATGGAGAATGGAAAAATTAAAAGCTTTGTGAATGTATGCATGAAAAATAGTATCTTGTAAAAACTACAGTAAACTAGTTATGAGCAAACCTCCAAAGATTTGAAAACTGAGTATATTATGAGAAATGCAGGTCTTCTCCCAAATCTGAATCTTTGGAAGTTAACATCTCCTACCTCCATGCTGTCCCACCTGCAACTGACTCCCAGAACTCTGCACCCCTGCGTAGGAGTGAAACTCTGTACTGAAAACTAAAAGATACAAAAGTTATTCTGCAGCATTGGGAAAATTCTTCTCAGTTCAATACTGATCATTGGATACATTCCATACATACCATTCACATTTCAATAAAATGGTACACTGGAAACATTCAAGAATAATATAGAATTATTAGTGACTTTTTTCTTAAACTGAAATGGGCATGAATACGTATGTGATGGACTAGATTCACTGGCACACTCCACATGTTCTGTGTACTGGTGAGTCTGACCCTATAATTACAAATGTGTGTTGTAATTTGTAGTTACTGGACATTATAACTATGCGTCGTGTTTGTATATAGGTATCCCTTTTTCTGTTTCTCCTTTGGATTTGGTTTGCTTCTCAATTATATTTGCCATTCTGTTAAATCTAAAAAAACCCAATTTTTTTTGCATTTAAACAAATAGTCCTTTGTATCAGCTGAAAAGGTCACTACTGCACAGTGTGTATGGCACTCGTGCACACACACAAAACCTCTCTTCCTTAATAAATCAAAAGCAGCAGGAGGTAATGGTGGAGGTACCAGAAGCCACACCTTACAAAATACACCTTCAGGGGGTACAAGAAAATCTGCAAATGTTAAATGCACAAAAAAGTAACAGAATTCAGAAGGAAACATGGAATAATTGTAAGATAAACCCAGGGGGGAATAACACAAAGGCAGAGAAACCTATGATCCTGAGGTGCCATCTACAGTAGAAGCAGCACTACAGTAATATATGAGAGAGGATGCAAAGGAGAAAACTCAGGAGACTGATGTCTCCGTAATGAAGTGACTGCCAGGACAATGTGTTACCAAAGCAAAGAGTTTCGTTTTAAGAGAGACTGACTAGACAGCTAACTACCAGCACAATTATCCAGTTTCCCATAAGATTGTCAATGCCAAGATATTTTGCTGCATAACAAAGGATTCAAATAAATTAATGGCTATAGCCGTCTCACGGGCAACACATCTTAATCATATTTTGCTACTGAAAATGCTGCATTCATACAACACTTTAACCAAATCAATAAAAAGCTTTGAGAACGCGTGAACAAACATTCATAATGCTATCATAGGACTAAAACTGCCTGCGTATCAGGTCACTCTGGGTTATTCCAAAAAGCATCTGACTCATTCAATAGCCATGACTTTAAAAAACACACTCCACTTTGTGCCTCTAGGTTTAACAAAGTTTGCAGAACTTATAAATCAATACTTGCATGTCTTTCCCCAGGTTTACTATCGCTGAGAATAGAGTCAGTGTTGTAAGAACAATGTAAAATTTCACATATGCCACATTCTACACAATGTCTGGATATACTATCTGGGGTGCATGATTTCCTACCAGTGACCATCTAATATGACTGAACATATTCTGACAGACCTTTGTAGTTCTCAGTTCTGTGGATGCAGATATGTGGCAGTTATCAAAATAGCTCATTTATATTTCTGTGGAAAAGCACTTTCTGTGAAGTGACATTTATTTCTACCTACAACCTCATGTTCCAGGAAGGACCATTTAAATAGACACACATTGATTTGATTTGATAGGGAAAATGCAATTTTCCAAACCCATGTATTCAAGTTCCCCTTCGGAAAGTAAAAATCTGGTTCACGTTCCACTGGAGAGATTCCAAAACAAAAGGTGAAATGTTGGTAATATGGAAAGTTCTGATTAAACATCATTTTTGTATCTAGTCTGCTTATGTGACTGATGTCAATATAGGGTCTGATGGAAGCCAAGGGGAGTTTGGCCATTAGCTTTAATGACCCATATTTTCTGCCACTGACAGTAATAATAAGCAGTAAAGAATGTGAGTTCAAAGTAATAGGTTAAGAAAGAAAATGAATCACTTACAAGGATGTCATCGGATTCATGTTTGTCACATGACGACCCATTAGATTATTTAGGCCTTGATTCAGCAAAACATTTACTAAATACATGCTTAATTTTAAGCACATAAGAAGTCCCACAGAAGTCAATGGGATTATTTTTGTACTTAATGTCAAGCATATACTTAGATGCTTTACTAGATCAAGTCTTATACAGAGACTGAATAGCAAAGAGTCAGTGTCAAACTCCTAAAAGGCATCTCTTTCCTCCACACTCATGCAAAATAAAAAATACACGATACAGTCATGTCCACTTAATATCTATTCATTTAATGGAAAATCCCACTCACTGGAAACATCTCTCCATACATCAAACCTTTTAGATTTAGTTTAGCCCTTATGTGCTTCTATAATACCAGTTGCTATCAAATTATTTCCTGTTTAATGTCAATTGAAAATCACTGGCTTCCTAATCCAAACAGCACTTGTATGTGAGGGCACCAAATGCAAAATGTCTTAAGACTTACTTAAAAGCTTATGATCATATTTAAAGATCTGATGCTCATTTTTATTAAAGATGTTTCTATTAACTATGATTGAAAATGAGAAATGAGGGGACACCAAATTCAGAAATTGACAGTGCACCAGTTATGGTGATTTGATTTTCAGCTGGAGGAAGATTAGATAGTTTATTGGAACACAAATTACAGTAAACTGAAGTTAGTTAAGCATGCTTGTCTGCACTTTGTTCTAGTGCAGTGGCAGTCAAAAAAGCTAACTGAATGTTAGGAACGTTTAGGAAAGAGGTGGATAAGGCAGAAAATATCATACTGCCTCTATATAAATCCATGGTATGCCCACATCTTGAATACTGTGTGCAGATTTGGTCGCACTATCTCAAAAAAGATATATTGGAATTGGAAAAGGTGCAGAGAAGAGCAACAAAAATAATTAGGGTATGGAACAGCTTATATATGAGGAGAGATTAAAAAGACTGGGACTCTTCAGCTTGGAAAAGAGATGACTAAGGAGGGATATGATAGAGGTCTATAAAATCATGAGTGGTGTAGAGAAAGTAAATAAGAAAGTGTTATTTACTCCTTCTCATAACACAAGAACTAGCGGTCACCCAATGAAATTAATAGACAGAAAGTTTAAAATTAACAAAAGGAAGTACTTCTTCAAACACACAGTCAATCTGTGGAACTTTTTGCCAGAGGATTTTGTGAAGGCCAAAACTATAACACGGTTCAAAAAGAATTAAAGTTCATGGAGGTTAGGAAGCCAATGACTTTCAATTGACATTAAACAGGAAATAATTTGATAGCAATTGGTATTATATGAGCACATAAGGGTTAAACTAAAGCTAAAAGGTTTAGTCAGGATGGGCAGGGATGCAACACCATATTCTGAGTGTCCCTAGCCTCTGTTTGCCAGGAGCTGGGAGTGGACGACAGGGTATGGATTACTTGATGATTTCCTGTTCTGTTCATTCCCTTGAAGCACCTGGCATTGGCCACTATTGGAAGACAGGATACTGGGCTAGATAGACCATTAGTCTGACCCAGTATGGCTGTTCTTATGTTCTAGTCTAAGGGAAGGACAGTTGTGAGTAGAGGAAAACTTTTAAATTATGTCTACAACAGGCAAATACTATAATATAGTGTGGGGTAACTTCATAAGGGCTGATCCTGCAATGAGCTCTGTAGGGGCAGAGGCAGATGCCTATGCTCACATTAAGCCCCACTGAAATCAACAGGGATTCAGCCACGTGGAGCGAATTCTAAAGGATGGCCACTATTCTGCAAAGGGTTGTGGGATACAGCACACAGAAACAAGAGACCAATCTCTCCCTTTATAACTTGTATACCCTGCTCCTAGCGAATGCAAGGTTGATACTCACACTAATTCCCAAGATATATGAAATTCCTTTTCGTTGGCTTACTGCATTCCACCCTTTGAAGCTGTGATAAATTATCACTCACTTTTCTTGGACTGGTTTCAAGATCTAGTACTTTAAGTTTATTCCTAAGAGCCTTAGATTTTTTTCCTCCGTTTTAAATTCCAATTGACTTTAAATGACCTTTCCCTAGACTTCTGCAATTGTTCTAAAAAGCAATCTCACTCACCATTGCTGCCTTTTCTCCAATTTTACCAAAAGTACCTTCGATTGCACTAGATAAATGGCTTAAACTAAGATTTTTATACATAGAGAAATAATGGCCCAGCCCTATCAGTGGGACTACTCCCATGTGTAAAGTTAAGCACATTCATGTTTGAAGGACCTGAACCTAATAAATAAAATGTTGTTACTGTGTGGAATCCAGTTAGAGCCCAAACCTGAAAGCATTCTGCAAGAAGAATTGCTACTAGCTTCAGTGGGAATTCTGAGAGAGAAGACCTTGAAGAATCAGGCCCATCATTTCCTCAGAGGAATGCTCACGAAAGATTTTCATATGACAATATCAGACCATAATTACTTTGATATCGCAGTGCAATTTTTCATAAAAAAAAGTTTTCAAGCTTGGCATTGAAAGAAAGTAAAAGTGATTTAACAGACCTACTACATTCACAGCACAATTATTCAAGGAGAAATACAGGAAACAAAAAATGAAATACAAGAATGTAGGAAAATACTGATTACAAATACTTGAAGAATCCCAAATTAATGCAAAGCGAGTATGTACAAATGTGATATATACACTGTTAACACTTAATGGATCTATATGGTAATAGATAAAACCCAAGTATTAAATCTGTATGAATGATGTGCAAAATTTCTCTTTAAAAAAGAGCTTAATCTAAAACATGAACTAGACCTGAATAAAAAATGTTCTGAGATTCCAAACAGTTTCTCCTTACTTAATTATATTTTCATGCATCTCCACATTTTTGGGGGTCCAGACAAAACTGGAAGTGCTGAAATAGCACAAGACAGGATGCTGTATTTCTACCCTAAGTAGAAGTAAGTAGTACTGGAAATCTTGTTTGAAAGTCTGTTTTCCACTCCACTTTTGCTGACACAGGAAGCTCTGACAAGGTTGAGATAAATATCTAATTCTAGGTGCTTATTCTGAACTCCACCATCCAGTATTTTAACTTCTCCTTTTCACTAATATTAGGTGGAAGTTTAAAACAAACTCTGAACCTAACACTACACAACTCTTGTTTGCTTAATGCTTATTATTATTATTATTATTATTTGCATGACAGTAGTCCTCAGAAGCCACAATTAGGATTGGGGCCTTCCTGTGCTCAGAGCTGTACAGATGAACAACAACAGACAACTCCTGCCCCAAAGATTAAGCTCATGGAGAAAAAAGAAAAACAGCGACAATGCCAATGGACAGTTATAAAACCAGAAATCCCATCAGGATGAGCACTAAAATATTCTGGGTATTCTACCCTAAGGCTTAAGCTGGCATGTAGAGAACATACACAGCATGCCCCCCAGCATGGCTATAAATAGTGTAGACAGTGTGACACTGCTTAGGCTAGCAGAGTACAGATATGCCAGAACCCTAAGGTATGTATCCTACACATCTCTCTACATACCCAAGCAGTGCCTCCTATAGCTACACTGCCATTTGTAGCAATGTAATGTCCCTACTGCCAGAGCCTTTCATTGCTGCATGTAGCTACACACCGCAGTGTGGACGCAGACTGAATTTCACTGTGGTGTGTAGCTACCTATAGCCAACATGCCACCGCAGGCAATGCAGGAGATAGTGTCTTAATTGGCCACAACTTTAAGACTGTGCCTTAGACCCGTCTTTAGTACTATGCCCCAGCACTATGCCTTATGGCTTGGTGATGGCAGACCTGGCAGCTGCAAGGGGAGTCTGGTGCAATAGTGGCTGGAAGGGCCAAGCAGAAGGGACCCTATGGAGACTCTTTTCAGCCACAGTCAAGCCAGAAGGCTGTAATGGCGCCATCCTGTACAAGTAGGATTTGGGGTGTGCTCATGTGTGGATCCTGCCCCAGGGGCTGGCCCCTTGGTGGTGGGGGAGCTGCAGGAGGATGGGTGCATGTGTCGGTGGGATCTCTCTGCCTGGGGGATCACTCAGTCCGGGCTGGGCCCAGAGCAGTGCCTTCAGCTGGGTCATCCGGGCAGACAAAGCCATATCCCCTTTCTTGTTCTCCTTCCTATGGCACCACACCTACAGAGGGAGCCGGGGTAGGGAGGTTGCATGGGTTCTCCTGGTGAGTTAATTGATTGCAAAATAACCAGCATAAACCAAGCATCTTAGATCAGGGTTAGATTATAATGTCACAGCCACAGGGACCCCTGTGAGTACTTAAGTACAGACCAGACCACTTCAGTAGGGTAACCAGATGTCCCGATTTTATAGGGACAGTCCCGAGATTTGGGGCTTTGTCTTACATAGGTGCTGATTGCCCTCTATCCCGTCTTGATTTTTCACAGTTGCTGTCTGGTCACCCGACACTTCGGTCTCCTTCATCACCACCATGTTGTAGTATATTCTTTCAGTAAACCTCTGCCTGTAGTGCTATTTGAATATATTTACAAATGCCAGCGAGCTCCCACACATACTTCAGGTTGTCTACCTCTACCTTCCTTCAGGCTCCCACTTAGGGTGACCAGATTAAATAAACAAAATAGCATGGGGGAAGCAAAGAAAAAACAAACTGCAGCAGCGCAGTTCGCGGAGCAAAAAAAAATAAAAATGGCTGAAGCGGCCGAAGCATCAGTCGGGACACGGGACAAGGAGCAAAAATTTTGGACGGTCCCGATTTTATCAGGATGTCTGGTCACCCTACTCCCACTTCTCCCTCCTTCCAGGGCTTCCCCTTCTAGTTACCCCCTCATCTGTAGCGCCACTTGTTAATTGATCTTCCAATTAGTCCCGGTTAAACTATATTGGTGGGAATTTGAGTGACAGGATGCTGAGTCAACTCCTGCCTCAGCACAACCTATTACATTCACCTTGCCACGACTGCTTCCAAGTCCCCGTTCTGCCCTTCCCAATGCAGTTCATTATTAGGATTTTAATCTCTGCTACTGGACAGAGTTTCACTTGTACTGTATTTCCACTATTGTGAGCAGACTTCATTGGCCCACGCAAGTGACCCTCAGAACATTCTCTCACACTGGCCCAATGACTATTTAAATATTTTTGTAAAATAAGTGAAACAGTTTCAACAGGAGAGGCAGCAGTTCCTCAGAGCCCTATAGTGGTCCAGGTACTCATCTGGAAGATGGGACACCTGTGTTCAAGTCCCTGCTCTGATTCAGGCAGGTGAGTGCTCTAATCACTAGGCTATGGCGTAAAGGGGGGCACCACCACCTTCTTGTTTTTTTGTGAGAAAGGGCTGGCCTGGCTTAATCAGGTAACTCCACGAGAGTCACAGTGGCTGTGAATCCTAAGCAGAGGGAAACATCTCCGTCCAGCCTGGAGTTCGGTGCCTAACTTCCTTTAAAAGAAAGGGCATAAGACACCCCGTTCTCCTCAACATTTCCTACTAGCTAGTTTAGGTGGCTCCTTGCTCAGAGTGCTGGCTTTCATAAATCCCATTCCTAGTCACCTAGCTCTCCCCGTGCATTGTATAAGGAGCCTGGATGCCTAAGTCAGGGCCAATGGGTGGTCAGGCACCTAAAGATAGCTCTTGCAATATTGAGTTTAAGTCCCTTCTGTGGATCTAACCCTGACTGACTTCACTAGAGGACTGAGACAGCCAGTTCCAATGTAGGATACCAGTAAGATCCTTTGGACCATATTTGTAAATCATTGCCTCTTGTTTATCCCAACCCTTTAGCAACTCTGGATCCTGTATACAAGCACAGAGTGGCTCAGGCTCCTTGTTTTATGTAAGTACCTGTGACACTTGATAAAATAACACTAACTCCATGGTTGGTTGCTTTCAAAATACCTCACTGACAAAACAAAGTTTTGCTCCCATCTGTTATTGTCGCTCTGTCCACTTGTCTCAGGATCAAACACTGGTACGTCATCCGAAAGGAGTAGTGAGACCTTTTTCAGGGCACTTTGGTGTAACCACAAATTCCTTTAACAAAAACATAGCTAATCTCATCAAATATGTGATCAGTTTTACACTATATATATATATATATATATTCAACAATTTCCAGAACCAGGAAGTTATAAATCTTTGTAAGAATATAATGTTTCACTCACAATTAAATTTATAACTGTATTTTCAAAATAAATGTATTAACTGTTGTTTATTAAAAGCAGACCCTTGCTAATATATGCATGCTAGTTTCCATGCACAAACCAAGAGATTAGGTTTTCCTGCTAGGTTATTTTGGCAAAAGTCATGCTCATGGGCATAATCAAGTTAATGAAAGCCATTAAAAGAAAATACAGTATGTTCTATGAATATATATGGTATCCGCAGAACAAATTAAGGTGTTAGTATGGCACATTACCACGTAAAATAAACATTTGGAAGTGCTTTCTGGAGAAAGGAAATGTAACATTTGGTTTATGTTAATGGCACATATGCTGGAAACTATTTTAAGAAACCAGAATTCTACACCATATTTTAATATACAATGATTACAACATAGTGAGAACTTATCTAACAGAACAAAAATGGTTGTTCATTATGGCCTTGATCCAAAGCCCATCGAAGTCTATGGGAATCTTTTCATTGATTTCAGAGGGCTTTGGTTCATTTGTCATTATAAGATGCATCTTTTTACGTCAAACCATTTTTCAGAAGTAAAGTGCCTTTTGTCCATTCAATGGTATCTATGTATCTGGGTGCTTACACATCATAGTAGTAACTAAAGTACCTCACAGCCAACGTAAACTTTAAGCATCCGGAGGCAGGGATTGACTTTGTTATGTGCTTATACAGTGCCTAGCACAATGGGGTCTATAACTGGGGTTAGTAGGTGCTATATATAAAAATGATTAATGAATTTACCCGATACCCGTGTAAGTTAGGGAAATATTACTTCCATTTTATAGATGGGGAACAAATGTAAGTGACTGCCCAGAGTCACACAAAAGGACTGTGGCTATGTTGAGAATTGAAAGCAGCACCCAAGTCCCAGTCCAGTCCCTTGTATAATGTATTTTAATTTTTGATGGGAATTATGTGCATATTAGGAAAAGTCTAGATGTCCCCAAGATT
The DNA here is from genome assembly GCA_033296515.1 of Macrochelys suwanniensis. Lineage (NCBI taxonomy): Eukaryota > Metazoa > Chordata > Testudines > Chelydridae > Macrochelys > Macrochelys suwanniensis. The sequence goes on from CM065780.1 coordinate 50,869,679, forward strand.
ACCATGGGGGGAAATAAGAAGTTAAAAGGACAACCTCCATTTTGTGCATATTTTTGTTCATGCAGTCAGTTAAATGAACAGTTAGAACACTCACTTATGCGTGCAAATGAGAGAATTTACCCAGATCAAATAATCATCACTTGGGAGGAGAACTATTGCCTTCACATGCAACTACCAGAGAAGGTGCAGGGGGACCCCACTACATCTCTTGTATAGAGCAGCCTCTCTGGCTGAAATGGAGCTACTATCGATACAGGAAATGTAGGTATTGTTTTCATTAGGACACATGACCCAGCTGTCATGCCGTCACCCAGGAAAAAAAGTGTACCTGAGGGGCCTGTGATGCTTCTACAAAAACGTATCCACAAAAATGTTGCTATTCACATTAGCACTGTTACAGATTCCAGCATAGTGTTGGATTAGACATGTGACAATTCATGGTTCACATTACACATTTGATCCTGGAGTTATAAAACGAAAACGTTGCTAAGAGCTGAAGAAAAGGCAGCATTCATGTTTTACAAGGTTTACATGTAGGGGCCATAACAAGATTAGAGATGAGCTCAAACTGCAAAATAAGGATCTGGGTTTCAGCTAGACACCCTAAGGTTATTTGGATGTGGGTAGGATCCATCAATAAACCACAAAATGAAAGACATTTCTTTTGTGCTTTTGTTATTGTTTGGTGCGTGTTTTTCAGTATTCTGACATCTTTTATATCTGTAAGTATATATTTGAAATAGAAAGAGTCTTGTAGGTTGTCTCTAGTGAATACTATTCCATGTTGAAAAAAATACATTAATGAATGCCGTTGCTCTCCTTTGAGAAATGCGTCAGGGAGTAAAGATCAGGAATAGGTTCTAGGATGGGGAAATGGACGAAAAGTAGAATGCAAGTTACCTACTCGACCAGAAGAAATGAACTTGTAGTCCCAAGTATTACACAGTTAATCGTGAGGAGTCTATTACTTTATACAGAAATAATCATTCAGCTATGGTGGGACTTAAGCAGGCAAGTAGAGATACATAGATTCATAGATTCTAGGGCTGGAAGGGACCTCGAGAGGTCATCGAGTCCAGCCCCCTGCCCTCATGGCAGGACCAAATACTGTCTAGATCATCCCTGATAGACATTTATCTAACCTACTCTTAAATATCTCCAGAGATGGAGATTCCACAACCTCCCTGGGCAGTTTATTCCAATGTTTAACCACCCTGACAGTTAGGAACTTTTTCCTAATGTCCAACCTAAACCTCCCTTGCTGCAGTTTAAGCCCATTGCTTCTTGTTCTATCCTCAGATGCTAAGATGAACAAGTTTTCTCCCTCCTCCTTATGACACCCTTTTAGATACCTGAAGACTGCTATCATGTCCCCTCTCAGTCTTCTCTTTTCCAAACTAAACAAACCCAATTCCTTCAGCCTTCCTTCACAGGTCATGTTTTCTAGACCCTTAATCATTCTTGTTGCTCTTCTCTGGACCCTCTCCAATTTCTCCACATCTTTCTTGAAATGCGGTGCCCAGAACTGGACACAATACTCCAGTTGAGGCCTACATGAAGGAGAGGCATACCCTGGCTGGGGAAATGAGACACATTGTGGGAACAGATACAATGTGAGAAGCCTATAGCTAAATCTATTTTACAAGCCTTCTCTCTCACCTTTTCAGGTAGCATCTCAAATACATATTTAATTAAAATTTGATGTGACAGTAATGGAGTAGTAGACAATATCAGATTCATAACTATGTCTTTTATAGGATTAACAGTTTTGTAAGATATTTAACTTTACCATAATTGTAAAATCTCAAAATATGTTTGGGAATAACCAGCCCCTATTTAATGTAAGTCATATTAAATCTAAATTAAATTCACATGACACTGAAAGTCTTACCATTTTTAAGACCTCGGAGAATACCTCAGCTTAGTCAGCTGCTGCTGCAGCCTGCGATTAAGTTTCTTAGATACACTCCATAAATTAGTAAAGCAGTTTGTGATTCTGAAAGGAATTCATTTAATTTGTTAATGATGGTTCATGTCGAGTTCACACAAAGTAGTACGTAACAGAGTTTAAAATTCCTATAATTTTACAAATCCAGTTTCATTCCAATAAACTCCCAATAAACAGCCAGGAGAGATTTTGGCAGCTGTTATTGCTTGAAAATTAATTTTGATTCAGGACAGTCAATAGATCCAGTCTCATAAAGTACTTCAAATCTACTTCCCTGGATTATTTTAGAAGTAATTGTTTTCAAATTTAATTTGAAATTAGACTATGAGGCAGAGTGTCTAACTGAGCAAATATACGTTTCAGCCAGAGAAACACAGTATGCAGCAACCAAAGCACATTTATATCATTAAACCCTCTGGTGATTAATGCTTATTCGGTGCACAGAGACAAACATTTGCTTTAATTAGAAGGTGGTGGTAAATTCAGTCCTTAAGTCTTTCCTAATTATTCTGTATTGAGAGTTAACAAAAAACCCAGTGAGCAGATGTATTATTTCCCATTTTAGTCTCAGGTCTTAAAAAGGACAGTTAAACCATCAGGTCCGCTGTATTTGAGATAAAGTAAAGTTCCTCTTTCAGATCAATGGAAATGAGAAGTAACTATATCTGACCACGAGTTCCTTTAATATTGTATTATTTTAAATTCTGACTCTCCTGGAGATTTATAACCTGTGAACCCCATACGAGTTCCAGTTCCTGCCATAACCTCAGTTATATTACTTCCCTCTGCTAAGATTTAAAGTTATGTTTTCAATGTGTTCCATTTAAAGAAAGTGACTTAGTTCTTCTTCTTCTCTAGTTAATGTTTTGCATATACCCTGTTCTACCTCACATGCATATCTTGTGTTAGGACAAAAAGTTAAAGTTAAGTTGCTTGTGTATTGAAGAAACGACATGGGGGGCAAGGGAAGCACGAGGGAGGTACTAACATACATAGAATCATCTACAAGGATTTACTCACAAATAAAACAAAATATAAAATAGTCTATGCCAGTTGCAGCACATATTAGATGAATGAGAGTCACAATTATGTAGGCCTGCAGTTTGACAGGTGCTTATGCAGATATGCACAAGAAAGAGCTTTCACGGGGAGTTATTAGATTGTAAACTCTTCAGGGCAGAGACCATATCTTTTTATGTTTTTGCGGCACCTAGCACAATAGGGCCCTTATTAGAGCATCTTGGTGCTACTGTAATAGAAATATTATATAAAATAATAATTGGCCTTCATTATCTCCAATAGTGGACGTTTTTCTAAAAGATCCGCTCTAGGAATTATTCTGGGGGAAGCTCTCTGACCTGTGTTATATAGGAGGTTAGACGAGATGATCACAATGGTCACTTCTGGCCTTGGAATCTATGAATCTCCTTATGTCTCACATGAAAGGGCCTTCAGAATTGCAGAGCCTGCACTATGAGTTGCACAGGAATTACTTCTTCAGTGTATTCCAAAGTTGGTTGGGGCCATAGTCCACCCCCTCCCACTCAGCACTAGCCCATATAGGGGCAGTATGCTCTACCCCATGACTGCATGAAGGGTGATCTAGAAGAAATTCTGCCTCCTTGCACCAGAATCCCCCCTAGAGCTTATTGTGAAGTGGAGTAGCTGTTCCCAAAGGGCACCTAAATCATTAAAGGAAATAGAAATTTGCTTACTATTGGCTAGCAGAAACTCTTTGGTTTCAGACTTGCAAAATGTCTCACCTGACTCTCATGCCTAGAATCAGACCTGGGGCCCCCTTGCTTGTTCACGAGACATCACTGTGGAGTTGTCAGTGAGTAGCACTGTTCCCTCTAAGCTGTGTGCGTGTGAGCGCGCACACAGATCCTAAACCCCGCGCACACAGCAAAACACCGCACGCACAAAAAATGAAATACTACATTGGAGCCAGGCTGAAATATCATTTACGGGCGACTTTTGACATTGTTCGCCCACCATCTATCAACACAGCCAGATTCTACTAGCTGGCAAGCGGGGGGGGGGGGGGGGGGGGGGGGGAGGGAGGGAGGGAAAGGAGGGCAATGAATTGTACCCTCCCTGCCAGCATTTCGAACATGGAACGTTGATCACGTCGGGACGGTCGGGACCCACACATCTCCTTGTATAAGCATTTTACTCGCTTGGGCGCATTTGCCTCATGGTGCACAAATTTGAACTCTGCTTCAAAAATTTGCACAGAAGAAATTTTTTGTGCACATGGCCTATCAAAAATTAGAGGGAACATTGGTGAGTAGCTGGACAATCCTGTCCTGAATGTGAGGCGGGAACTGCTGAGATATCGTGTGCAACTTGAGTATGTTTATGTGAAGCCCAGCCTTGTTGGCAGTCCACAAACACTGAGTCCCTGGGGTGGGACTGGGAGGGTGTCCAGATGTACCCTCCCAGTCCCACCCCAGGGCTGAGACATCCCTTATCAGAATCATGGGTGGGGGTGTGGGGAGTGAAGGGAACTCTTCCATCAGTCCATGTGACTTAAAACATGAGGCAATTGCTGACAGTGGTCTTAGGATGGCCTTGAGGGGGACGCAAAGAGATCCCACTGAGTTTGAAACCTGGAAAGAAGCAAGAATGCTCTGGCAGGTATTAAATCCAAAACTGCACCACTGAATTCTATTCTTTGCAAAGTAATCTCAACTCCTCTTTGCTTATTTTCAGGCCCAGGATATTGAACAGACACGTTGTTTGATGGACTGTGACTAACTAGTCGTTCAGATAAGGACACATGTGGAAATCTTTTTTGCCGAGATATGTAGCCACTAGTGTCATGCATTTGGTAAAAACCCTCGGTGCCAATGACAAGCCAAATATCAGGATGGTGAATTGGTAATGATCTTCTCCTACAACAAACGTCAGGAATTTCTTGTGGGCAGAATGAATTGCCACATGGAAGTATACATTCTGTAAGGCTGGGGCAGCACACCAGTCTCCTGAATCTAAGGAAGGGATCTTCATAGCCAGAGACACCATATGGAACTTTATCTTCTTGATGTATCTGTTGCAGTTCTGAAGGTCTAGGATGGGTTGGAGGCCTTGGGTATTAGAAAATCCAGGAAATAAAATCCCAATGAAGAGAGGACACCTCTTCTGTGGTTCCCAAAGAATGTAGAGTCTAAACTTCTTGCCTTAGCACAGACTTATGAAAGGGGCCCATAAAGAGGGCTGTGGAGGAGAGTTGAAGTGGGGGTGAGGGGAAGAAGAGGAAGTGCAGGGTATATCCATCCTGCTTAGTATCCATTTGTCTGAAATGGAGGACTGTCATGAATTTAGGAAAGGTGGGGAGGGCCCAGTGAGATCCAGATCAGGTAGTATGCTGTCCTCAACATAAGAATTAAAAATGCTGCTTGGAGATGCCTTGAAGAAGAGACAGAGGAAATAGAAAGGATTGTCTTTCTCCTCTGGAACCTTTGCCTTTTCTGAGACTGGTCAGCTGGATGAAAGGGGTAGGCTATTGTCTAGTTTGGTATTGAGGATAATATTTTGTCCTCTTCATGGCAGGAGCATAGAGGCCCAAGGACTTCAGAACAGCTAGACTTCTTTAGGATATGCAAAGCCTCATCCATTTTGGATGAAAACAAGGCACATCCTTCTAAGGGGAGGTCCTCAAATTGTGTGTTGCACTCCACAGGAATTCCAGAGGACTGTGACCGGGTGGAGCGGTGCATCATTACTGACATCACCATATCCCTGGCTTCAGAGTCTGCCCTATCTAGGGAAGCCTGTTGGGCTGATTGAGAAATAAGGTGGCCCTCAGCAATGAGTTATTGGAACTGCTCACTGAGGGAGCTGGAGTGGTACTGGGCTCCAGTCATGTCTGGTCCAAGCATCCCAATCCATGGCAGAACTCTTTTTCCAAGCCACGGTGGTGAGAGTGGGAGCTCTCGACTCTCCATACTGGGACACTTGAGAGCCTACTTCAGAGTAACCTGAAAAAGGTGATGTGATACTGAGAGGGGTCCTCTGTGACCGATATCTATAGGGGCAGGAACAGTGCTGGAGAGAGCACAGATGGCTTTCTAGTAGCTGGTGATGTGTGGCATGGAAGATTTGGAACTGGACCAGAGGAGGTGGGAGGAGGTGGTACTGAGCCCAAAGCCAGTGGCCTCAGAGAGGAACATCCTGGTGCCAAAGATCTCTGTAGCTGCACAGGTCTTCAGCCTGAAGCAATAGCAGTACTGACAGGCATAACAAGTCCCTGGTCGCAGCATAAGCCTCTGGCATAGTTGGTATGGCACAGGTTGCTGACCTACAGGAATCACATAGATGACTGCTTAGTTGCCACCAAAGTAGCTGGTCTCGACAGCCTCTGAGAGGGCAGCAGCGATGACAACTCTGGTTGTTGTAAATGAGCCAGTACAGGGGAGCAGTGAGCTGAAGCGCACATGCAACCATTGGTACTGGAATGCCCTTCTGTGGAACAGTCCCTCACTCTGGACTTCAAACAGCCAGATTCCAACATCTGATTATGCTTGTGAGGCTGAGGCTGTTCTGAAGTCTGGGGCCTCAAAGAAGACAGTCGTGGAGATGGGAATCTCCTGCAGCCTCTTTCTGCAGACAGCACTGGAAGAGCACTTCAGGAAGGAGTTTTGAAAGAGCTTCCCTTGGACAACTCAGGATGCTCCAGTGCCAGTTATATTGGCAGCGCTCATCCCTCAGCTTCTTCATTCTGGTCTTGGAGCTGTGACAAAACAGAGCACCTGTCTCTAACATTGCCCTCACCCCAGCACTTAAACAGCAGGAATGAGGGTCACTAACAGGCATAGACTTTTTGTAGCCCGCACAAGGTTTGAAACCTGGGGACCTTGACATAGGGCACCTGGTACAAGGTAGGATCTAAAACATCTGATGGACTGGAAAATCAGACTCAAAACTAAATTTCAAAATGAAAAGGAGGAAATAAGAGGAAAAAGCCTAAAATTCAAGCACCAAGAGGTTTTCTTTGTTCATAGCAAACACAAACACTTCAACCACCGATGACTTTGCATGTGTGGCCAGAAAATAAAAAATTCTGCCCGTGTAAACTTGAAAAAAGTCAGAACTTGATTAGATAAACTTTACTTCCAGGTGTAATGTTAGTGCTATTGAGCTGTCTCAGGGCATTGCTAATGAACTATATAACTCTTGGGTTAGCATCTGAAAGTCTGAACCCAAATCTTCTCACAACAAACCTCAGCTCACTCGCCTCACATCCCACACTGCCAAAGAGGGCTTCAGTGGAAGAATCCTTCCCATATGGAATTAAATGCAATCGTTCCTTTCTGTACTGAGCAGCAGAGCTCAAAATCAGATCACTAGTGAGAATAGGAGTGACGGCTACAGTGAAGCAAATTTTCCTTAGAGTATTAGAACCATAATGTGGCCAACCCTTGCAGATCCAGGAAGCTCAATACAAAGGTTCTCATGGAGGAGTGGGCATGTGACCACTTAGAATTGTGGGTCAGGCTTTATGCCAATTATTAGTGTCAAATATTAAACAGTGTGATTTAAGTGATGCTCAAAGAATGAAACTTCCTCTCAAAGCTCAAAAAAATAGGATACATCTGTATTTATAAATTTGTGTAATTTATGAAATTGTATCTCTGCTTTCAAATGAGTTGTTTTTCCCCACGTAAGTAAGAGCCTGCAATGCTCTGGGAGTGGTATGGTAGAGTGACTTTTGAGGAACTGCTTTAAATCCACATGAATTGAGGCACTGAATTCATTGGCTGGGAAAGTCTTACCTCTTACAGATGTATCAGTCACAGAAGGGCTGGAAGGGACCTTGAGAGATTATCAAATCCAGCCCCCCTATGCTGAGGCAGGACCAAGTAAACCTAGACCATCCCTGACAGGTGTTTGCCTAACCTGTTCTTAAAAACTTCCAATGACAGGGATTCCACAACCTCCCTTGGAAGCTTATTCCAGAGTTGAACTACCCTTATAGTTAGAAAGCTTTTCCTAATATCTAATCTAAATCTACCTTGCTGCATATTAAGCACATTACTTCTTGTCCACTGGAGATGGGACATGGAGAACAACTGATCACAATCCTCTTTATAACAGCTCTTAACATATTTGAAGACTTGTCAGTTTTCCTTTCATCTTCTTTTTTCAAGACTAAACATGCCCGGTTTTTTTAACCTTTCTTCATAACTTAGGTTTTCTAGACCTTTTATCATTTTTGTTGCTCTCCTCTGTACTTTGTCCACATCTTTCCTAAAGACTGGCATCTGTAATTGGACACAGTACTACAGCCGAGGCCTCACCAGTGCCAAGTAAAGCCAGACAACGACCTCCCATGTCTTACATACTACACTCCCTGTACTACACTACAGAGTGATATTAGCTTTTTGCAACTGCATTGCATTGTTGTATTCAACTTGTGACCCACTATAGCCCCCAGATCTTTTTCAGCAGTACTACCACTTAGCCAGTTACTTCCATTTTGTAGTTGTGCTTTTGATTTTTCCTTCTTAAGTGCAGTACTTTGCACTTGTCTTTATTGAATTTTATCATGGTGATTTCAGACCAATGCGCCAATTTGTCAAGTCATTTTGAACTCCAACGTCCTCCAAAGTGCATGGAGCCCCTCCCTGCTTGGTGTCTTCTCCAAATTTTATAAGCTTGCTCTCCACTCCATTACTCAAGTCAATAATGAAAATATTGAATATTACTGGATCCACGCCTAACCTTAGGTACAGTTTTTCAACAAATTGAGGACCCTCACTTTATAGTATCTTCATCTAGACCACATTTCCCTAGTTTGTTTATGATTATCATGGTTTCTCAAAAGTCCACAGCTATATTTTGTACTACCCTCTTTCTTCTGCTCTATAGTAAAAGCATCTAAAGTAGTTGGAAAAACTAGAAGCAACATCCCACTATGTAACGGAAACTCTGATTTTATATGCATCCTTTAGTTCAGAGCAGCGTTTTGCAATTCAGATAATTGAAGTATTTATATTTTTCCATGTCTCACCTGATATTACAATGTTTAGAATACTCAAAGGCCTGGAAATTAGCAGAGCACAAATAAGATAAATGGGGAAACAAATGCCTAAAGAATTCCCTTACACGTCCCCTCTTCCACCATCAGTTGGGTTGAGAGATGATTTAGGCTTCATATAAAGAGCAAACAAAAATTAATCATAAAATGCTGGGGGTTTTTCTGATTGCACTGATGTACTAAATTTATGAGGAGTGAGGATGCAGATTAGGAGAGTTTATAAAACCAAAAATTGTAAAGATGTTGGACTGTATTAATTGTGGTAAACTTTAGGATGTATTGTTTAGAAGTGGTTCCACTGTGCATCAGTAATTAATATCTGATTTCTCTTACTGGAGAATTTTGGACATCACTTGACCAGCCTTGCCTCTAATTCTTTGTCAGTAAATAAAAAAGTAAGCAAATGAGAAGATGACAAGTGGAATATGCTGTTACATATCAAAGACAAAATAATTTAAAAAAGACAAAAGTAGTAACTTCAAAAATATTTATAATGTTTTATTAATAGTATCCAAAGCCGCCTTACATTAATAAAAAGCAATAGAGCTTTTTCATTGTTTTCCTACCAGTGCATTTCCAAGTCCAGGTGAAAAGCTAGAAATCAGTAAAGCTGCCACACCAGTGACAAAGGCTGTAGGTTACAATGATGCACTCCAAATTGAGTATAGTAGTAGTTCATAATTAAGTGTAGTAGTTCATACAAAAGCTGTAACCATGAGGAACTTTGGCCATTTCCACTTCTACAGTGTACTTCATTTCACAAAGTGTTGTAACAAAAATAACTTCTGTAGGAGCTGTAAAGATAACTTACTTAATCAAATGTTTTGCATCACTTTATTGGATATTCCGTGTTGGATTTACAATTTATTACTATACTGTGTGTTGGCTATTACAATACTATAGTGCGCGTGTGTGTATTACAGAAACAGTCATGAAATGTATGGACCTGCTTATATATTTTACAAAATGAACCAAAAAAATACAATAAAACTGCATCCCAAGTGGATAATGTAAACAATTAAATTATAAAGCCTTTTCTTCAAAGATCAAAATACTTAAATGAAAAAGGTATATAAAATGTAATAAAACATAAATTACATTTAAAGATCTGTACATGATTCATCTTGCAAGAAGAAGCACAAAAACAGCATTCTGTACAATACTGCTTATTTTGGTCTTCTAAAATTCAAAAAAATCCATTTTCACTAAGAAGGCAGGAAACTAACACGGTTTTACATGCAATCTAGCACTATCCTCACTAAAATCAGGTGAGTTCATAACCCTGCAAAAAACTTTTTAAATGTAGAAATGTGTATCTTAAGCCCTTTTCTGTACTTGACAACCAACATGCAACAGAAGTTGGATTGTTAAATTAGTGCACAGCCTCCCATGTGTCCGCTTTTGGTTAACAATGCATTAAGGCTACTTGCTGCTAAAAATATGCAGCAGTGAAGGAACTCATTCTGAGAGGAAATCAACCGATCTCATTGGAAGTTTCTGCCATAGTCACTGGGAGTAATGTAAGAAAGACATTCTCTCTTTTCTCACGTTATGTCCCGTTTCCCTAATTTTCTGCCTATTGTAATACAAACATGGAACAATATTCTTAACTTGTTTTTTTTCAGATTTAAAAAATAAACATACAATCTCTTGTCCATTATATCAAAGAGATAAATACTATATGCTAAGCTGTCCATCACATCCAGGGCACTTCTTCACACTCAGAGCAATCCTGAGTGCTACTGTAGTTTGATTCCTTTTTCTGTTACTGACTTATGCATAATTCACTAAAATTACAATCACAGATCATGATATACATGATGTGCAATGCTACTCCGCAATATGTTGCACAGCAACAGTACATTATAGTAAAGCAGCCTCTCTCAAGAATGGTAGTCAAAAAAATTAGAAACAGCAATTCTATACCATCATGTTTGTTGCCATCAGATTTTTGCAATGATCAATAAACTTGGTATATCATTACTGCTGCATTTTATATGATTTTATTTTTAAGTTTGGTCAATTGTGGCTAAAAAGTCAGATCAAAATGACTGATCTTAAGTCAAAGGGACTACAGTCTCCAACTGCACTGAAGTGATGTGAAACTTTCTCTTAGTAGTGAGTCCAATTTCATTAGGCTTCTGATTGAATCTCTGCTTCATCCATCTGAAGAGTGTCATTATCCCCCAGTAATTCTGTTTCTGGTACAGAACCCTCCTCCTCCTCTTCCTCCTGGACAGGTTTTTGGGCTATATCTTCTGTTCCATTATGTGCATCATCTGTACCCTCTGAGAGCAGAGCAGCCCTGTCTGCCACAGATGCATTGGAGGGTGCTGTTGTTACATAGCCTGTGCTGGTAGAACCACTCCCACTGTGATGGGAGCCTGGTTTTGGAATCATCTGTGGAGGCATTTGCTGTGGAGCCATTTGCATTGGGATTTGGACAGGGTAAAAATTGGGCAAGTAGGCGCCATACGCTGGCATCGGTTGATAACCATTGACAGGAATATAGAGCTGAGGAGGTGGGACCATTGGTCTGATCTGCCCTTTCATTTGTATGAACTGTGGTTGAGGGAAAGCTTGAGTTTTCTGCTTTGGTCCAACATACCTAGCATTGCTGATATTACTAACGGGGCTTGTGCTGAGAGAACTTGTTTGTGTGGTGTTGCTTGCCCCAGAGGTTTGTGCTGAGCTGTTGTAATTAGAAATGTTTCCCCATGTTCTTAGTCTATTGTGAATATCTTTAAATCTTGGTCTTCTGTTGGGGAATTCATTCCAACATTCCAACATCAAAGTGTATACCCATGTGGGGCAGTCGTCTGGACATGGCAAAACCTGTCGATTCCTTATCATTTCAATGACATCCTGGTTAGAATAACCACAGTAAGGCTGCAGGCCATAGCTGAAAATTTCCCACAGCACAACTCCATAGGACCAAATATCTGAATCAACAGAAAATTTGCCATACATGATAGCCTCAGGGGACATCCATCGGATAGGAAGAAGGGAATTTCCCATGAGTTTATAGTAATCAGCAGAGTAAACTTCCCTGAAAAGGCCTAAATCAGATATTTTCACATTAAGCTTATCAAATACCAATATATTTCTGGTGGCTAAGTCCTTGTGAACGATATGATGACTTGAGAGGTATTCCATTCCTGCAGCTACTTGAGTCACAATGTGAAAAAAATCTGCTGGTTCCAGAGCGGATTTTACTGTCTTGTCATCATCAGTGCTGCCCACATCAGAATGGGGAGATCTCATAACTAAGAACTCATGGAGGTCACTGTGGGAACAATAACTAAAAATCATGCTGATGGGCTGTTCTTTTGTCACTATTCCCAGCAAGCAAACAATATTTGGGTGCTGTAAACGTGATCTCATCATTGCTTCATGTTTGAATTCTTCCCGAAGAGCCAATTCTGCTTTGTCTTTGAGTGTTTTGATGGCAATAGCTTGTGTCTGTTCACCGGGCGTTGTACCAAAGAGATGACCCTTGTAGACTTTTCCAAACCTCTCTTCCCCTAGCTCTTCCATAAACCTCACAGTAGACAGATTGATTTCTTTAAGTTTAGTCTGGAAAAAAAAAATCAAGGTAATTCCTAGTGTTTTATAACACTACAATTCTCTATTAAAGACAAAACTAATGGTTACATGCTACCACAGGACGATGGTTTTGTCAAAGTTAATTTTCCATTTATATCATTGTTGTATATTCAACTAGATTTTAATTTTACTCATAACCCTGAAATGGATGATACCATCATCAGAAGTCCAAATTTAACTGTGTTGGAAGGTGAGCATGATTATTTCAATTGATAGATACAAAAGAGCAACCATATTTCTGTGAGTTTAAAAGATTATCAATTCTGGGTAAAATTGGCAGCTTTAGAAACAAGAGAGTACTTGTTTAACCATAGGACAATCAGACACGGTGTATACTCCCCATACAGCTCTGCCATTAAACCTCATTCCTTAAGGGATTTACAAAATTAATACACAGTTTGGTTCAACTGGCAATGTCCATTCTTTCAGCTGACAGTTTCCTGAACAGGTGTTGCCAACTGTACCAAATTGTGTATTGTCTTTTTGAACTAACATCTAGTAAATACTAGGATAAAAATTCCACTTTAGATCTGAACAGAATTCTAACATGGAGACCTTTTAATTAGCCAGAAAATCATTCGTATTTTGGAGGTTAAACTATAGCTGTTTATCAAAAATTTAAAAAGTCATTTTGATTGTACTGTCTTCTGAGATACCCAGGCTTAGAAGAATATTGTACACAGACTCTTCAAATCATGGCAATCGGGGGAGGTCCCGGATGACTGGAAAAAAGCTAATGTAGTGCCCATCTTTAAAAAAGGGAAGAAGGAAGATCCGGGGAACTACAGGCCAGTCAGTCTCACCTCAGTCCCTGGAAAAATCATGGAACAGGTCCTCAAGGAATCAATTCTGAACCACTTAAAGGAGGGGAAAGTGATCAGGAACAGTCAGCATGGATTCACCAAGGGCAAGTCATGCCTGACTAACCTAATTGCCTTCTATGATGAGATAACTGGCTCTGTGGATGAGGGGAAAGCAGTGGATGTGCTATTTCTTGACTTTAGCAAAGCTTTTGATACAGTCTCCCACAGTGTTCTTGCCAGCAAGTTAAGGAAGTATGGGCTGGATGAATGGACGGTAAGGTGGATAGAAAACTGGCTGGATGGTCGTGCTCAACGGGTAGTGATCAATGGCTCCATGTCTAGTTGGCAGCCGGTATCAAGTGGAGTGCCCCAAGGGTCAGTGCTGGGGCCGGTTTTGTTCAATATCTTCATCAACGATCTGGAGGATGGTGTGGACTGCACCCTTAGCAAGTTTGCAGATGACACTAAACTGGGAGGAGTGGTTGATACGCTGGAGGGTAGGGACAGGATACAGAGGGACCTAGACAAATTAGAGGATTGGGCCAAAAGAAATCTGATGAGGTTCAACAAGGACAAGTGCAGAGTCCTGCACTTAGGACGGAAGAATCCCATGCACTGCTACAGACTAGGGACCGAATGGCTGGGCAGCAGTTCTGCAGAAAAGGACGTAGGGGTTACGGTGGACGAAAAGCTGAATATGAGTCTACAGTGTGCCCTTGTTGCCAAGAAGGCTAACGGCATTTTGGGCTGTATAAGTAGGGGCATTTCCAGCAGATCGAGGGACGTGATTATTCCCCTCTATTTGGCACTGGTGAGGCCTCATTTGGAGTACTGTGTCCAGTTTTGGGCCCCACACTACAAGAAGGATGTGGATAAATTGGAAAGAGTCCAACGGAGGGCAACAAAAATGATTAGGGGGCTGGAGCACATGACTTATGAGGAGAGGCTGAGGGAACTGGGATTGTTTAGCCTGCAGAAGAGAAGAATGAGGGGGGATTTGATAGCTGCTTTCAACTACCTAAAAGGGGGTTCCAAAGAGGATGGATCTAGACTGTTCTCAGTGGTAGAAGATGACAGAGCAAGGAGTAATGGTCTCAAGTTGCAGAGGGGGAGGTTTAGGTTGGATATTAGGAAAAACTTTTTCACTAGTAGGGTGGTGAAGCACTGGAATGGGTTACCTAGGGAGGTGGTGGAATCTCCTTCCTTAGAGGTTTTTAAGGTCAGGCTTGACAAAGCCCTGGCTGGGATGATCTAATTGGGTTTGGTCCTGCTTTGAGCAGGGGGTTGGACTAGATGACCTCCTGAGGTCCCTTCCAACCCTGAGATTCTATGATTCTATGATATCCTCTTCCCCCAGTCCAATGAGGGCTTCAGCATATTGGAAACCAAAGTCGAGTAATTTGGAAGGAAAACTGTTGCATGTACTGCTTAAAACAAATAAAACTACAAGCCATTACCGGGGCAAAATTAAGAATGAATCATAAATATCAAGATTTCTAGTCACTGAAGTAAGAAGTCAAAGCAAAGAATGAGTAGGAGTGCCAGTTACACACACACAAATACAAACTACATAGAAATATTTTTGTATTGAAAGCTGTATTGACTGTTGATTTGGGTGCTCAACTTCGGGAGATACCCCAAAGGGCCTGATTTTCATAAGTTGGGTGCTTTGTAAACAACTCTGAAGATCAGGCCTTTTACAGATGCTTCAATTTGGCCAAAATGTGAGGCATTCAAAACCACGACATTTTTCACAATCTTGGCCTTTAAAAAGTCTGCAAAAAATACCTGTTTGTGCTGATTAATAAGTGGCATTTCCATGTCCTGGCTAGGAGATGCCATCAGCTGGCGACGTTGGGGTGTAGCAGCAGATGCCTTTTGTTTGTTCCTACACATGCAGACCAAGAAGAAAAGGCAGGCAATAACCAAAGGAATGGCTATGCTAGGAACCAGAATGTAGAGGATCCCCATTTTGCTGTTGTCACGTGGACCTGTTGGGATTTAAATATTTATTTTTTTCAGGTGATGTTTTTTGAAGTATTGAAAAGCAAAGTAAATTAAAAACAGTAGTGTGAACATTAAGACTAATCTTTAAATAAAAGAAGCAAATCACATGATTTGAAAACAGAAGTTACATTCTAAGTACAGGCTTTTAATTCCATCAGCTACAAACTAATTTTCTGTCAAATATTTCTGAGAATAAATGTTGAATGGACATGGCAACTAGTGGGTTCAAGGATACGTTATGAAACCATTGGATCTATTTAATTTATAGTTTATTTTACATCTGAAACACTATTATTGAACTTTCCCAGTACAGAAACTGCAGAATACAGACTGTTTTGCAATTGCATTAACTTGCTTACTGGATGAAGTACAGTGATTAGTCTTCATCATTATACATGCAGGCATGCACGCACGAGTGATCTCAATGTGATAAACTGCAGAACCATATTACAAACAGTCCTTACCATCCGACTTTAACCCTTTCATTAGCACTGCCCACTAATTTAACTCTGCCAAAACTACTGTGTTGGCCCATAAAATGTGGAATTCTCTCCCCACCTCCAAATTATTTAGATACCATTGAACTTTTTGGAATCAAAGCAGTCTTGTTTCTCAGGCAGACAAAGATGAAAAATAGTGTCAATATATTTAATAAAGGCTCTCTAAAGCATTTCTAAAATATTTTTCTGTAAAATGTGTGGCATATACAGAGTACAGGACAGCATGGTATGGTACAAAAGGTTTTATTGGCACTCATTTGGGATGCCTTATGAAATTTGTGACTATGCCATTTGTGAGTGCTTCCCTCCCAAACTCATACCAATAAAATCTTCATAACACATTATCATGTAATATACATTTTTTTGTTTTTAAGTCAAATCAAGAAAAAGTAATAAAGTGAGGTAAACCAGAAATTTTACGTTTTACTGTTTTAATTTCAAGTACTGCCTGTCTGTAATGAAGCAACATTTGTGAGGCTTATACTTCACACTTATTGCAGCAGGGATCATGTCTTTCTTCTTGTTCTGCACAGTATTGAGTTCACCTTTGGCACCCAAATTAACAGTAATGGCTCTAGAATGAATTATATGCTAATACATTGAAGCTAAAGGGACTGTACTAATGTGTCACTATAGGGCAGGACTCCATTGGGTTAACTAGGATGGCTTCTTGCAAATACTAATGCAATACTGATTCATGAGCATTTTCACTACTTGGTATTTAGTCTAGAAGATTTATTTTAAAATCGTGATCTGTATGGTGCCTTTGATTCTATGCTTTTGATTTTGTTTTCTATAACCAAGTATAATGCTTTATCTCCCTCTACAGGATGTATGAATTATCATCTCCTTTTTCCAGTGCCAAAGTTAGGTAAAGTCAACTTTTGTTGGTTTCTTGGCTTAGTACGTAGATTGACATCCACCTCAAGGCCAGATTGAGAATCTATGTTCTCCAAACTAAGATGCCTTAGATAGAAACAGTAACATAATGCTGAATAGTGTTACATAAAACCAAATTATTTCTTAATGTATATTCAGAGCAACACCAACTATATTAATCAAATCAGAAACCAAGCTGTATATGGAAATATGATATATTAAATGCATGTAATATAATTAATTATTGTCTCTGTTTTTTGCTCCAGAAATACAACAAACAGGCAGTACTGAGTTCCAGGCAACAAACTTTGGTCTGAAAATAACATTACAAATGTGTAACAAGAAACAATGGTGCCACACTAGAACCAATGAAAACCTTAGAATTGTAATTTTCTCAGAGTGATACTCTAACAATAAGCAATATTTAAAACTGTAAAAGCTTTAGGACAGTAGTAAAGGGGAAAAAAGAGAATACATACTACAAGACGGTACTTCACACAGTTCCATGCGTACGTTTTTATTCTGTGTAAAACACCAGGGACCATCCATCTGACTTCCAGGATTTCGGCAATATGCATGTCCACCTCCTAGCTCTGGAAACTGTGTGCTTGTCAGATCATGGTTATGAGGATGCTGGGAATTCCAATGCTGACAACTGTGGCCTGATTTGGTGACACTAATGGTCCCTCTATAATCAGCTCCAGAGCCATTGTAACACTGGTGATCTGTAAGAAGGGATTTGATATAAAATTAAAATAAATGAAGAGAACACTTTATTACTGCTGCTCTCACATGTAGAACTTCACCCATTAGAGGGAGTGCCATGGACCCTACGAAGCATGGGAAATTATGCTTGCTATTAGCCCCTGGAGCCAGATTTGATTGGCTGACTCCTTCCCTTGCTTGGTTACTCTTTTTCCCCTGATCCCAGTTGCTTTTGTTTTCTCCATTCCCTCTGGCTGGTATCTTTTCCAACTCCCTGGCTGATTTTGTCTCCCTCTTCCCCCACAAACACACCTCTGAGATTGATTCTGCTTCTCAGCTACCTGGAACTAATCAGCTCCTAAGTACCTCTGTATTGCAGTTCAAATGGTTACATTTCATCCTAATTGACCCCGACCAGCTCTACTCCACTGCCCCTGCTGCTCAACTCTGCCGATTGCTAGAAGAGGAGGCGGTACTGAGAGGATGGGAATTCAGAGTAAGCTTAGCCGACTGTGAATCTTGCCAGCTATCTACACATAGTCATGTTAGTCTAATGTATCTGAGAGGTAAAACAGCATTTGGGTATGGTGATCAGTTACAGGGGAATAGAGTAGATAGAGAACAATAGCAGTATAAAATAACAACAACGAATCTAATCCTTGGATGCAAATATAACACCCACAGATGCATGCATCCAGTATAGCAAGGACAATTACACTCCCAGCTTGATTCGCAGGATTAATAGTCCATATAAAAAGAATGAAAGTTAATTATCCTAAAATGTATTGTTTCTTAACAGCCATTTCAAGTGAAACTTTTGTGACCTACTTAAAGATTATTGAAATTCAAACAAAACCTACACATGGATAGAGAGTCTCAGCCAAGAAGCCAAGGACTGAACAGGACAGGTGAGTGAACTGCATTCTCACTACACAGGGATCCTACAGAACAGAGTTGTCATACACTAATGGCATGGCTACACTTGCCATGCCATTAATGTATGACAACTCTGTAGAATGCTGGGAGTTAAACCAGCCTTCGGAGACTGCAGCAGGGAAAACGCTGCCCTGTGTTTACACACTTAGCTGGAAGTGCACTGGCGTGGCCACATTAGCAGCTCTTGCAATGCCACAAAGAGCAGTGCATTATGGGCAGCTATCCCAGCATGCAAGTGGCTGCAACGTGCTTTTCAAATGCAGGGGGTGGGGTGGAGTGTGACAGGGAGTGTGTTGTGTGTATGGGGGAGGGAGAGAGTGGGTTTTTGGGGTGCTGAGAGTATGTCAGCATGCTGTCTTGTAAGTTCAGACAGCAGCAGACCCCCTTGCCCCCCGCTTCTCTCTCACTCACAGCATTCCTCAGTAATGGTTGCTTTGTCCTGGAGCAGATAAGCATGCCAGCTGTTAGAAATGGAGCTTTGAAAGGACATAGCCGCATTCTTGGGGCCGATTCCAAAACAATGACAAGAGTGGCCACTTGACTTAAGGGGATTATGGGACGTTTCCGGAGGCCAATCGGAGCACAGTAATGCAACACTCATTCACACTGATGCCCGGGCGTTTCAGCCGAGGTGCAGCAAGCGTTATGCTTCTCGTGGAGGTGGATTACCAGGAGCGCTCCAGCTGTAGAGTCCAGGCACTCTAAGTGCCTTGCCAGTGTGGACGGGTCAGGAGTTAGGGCGCCCAGGGCTGCTTTAATGCGCTCTAACTCGCAAGTGTAGCCAAGCCCTGACAGTGGTGTGGGGAAGCTTTCACTTGTTTCTGGTGTACTTCTTGTGTGGATACAGGCATTTATCTTCCAGAGTTGTCAGTTCAGCAGCTTTCATGATCACTCAATTCCTCTAAGCTTCCCAATCTAGCTCTATATTTCTCAACAGTGCAGGTTAAGATCAGTATTATGCATTATGAAAGGCAATCAGATCTCCTTATGAGAACGTTCAGTATGACAATAAGTTTATGTAGCTAGAGTCACTGAAGAACATCTCATTTCAAAATCTTGTCAGTGACAAGAGAAATAAAAAAGCTCAAAGCTGAAACATTAAACCTTACATCTGTTGAGCCGTTCTACAGGGATCCCAATTCTTATGCAGTTGGCAGCCTCTAGAGTGTCAGGCAGTGGCAGGTCCTCACACTTGGGCAGTTGTAGTTGCATCAGGATGAGGGGATTGGACCTAGCAATGTTATATTCCTGCCTACAGAGGTCATTCTCCAGAACTTCACATTCATCCCGACACAGCTCCCTTGGCTTGGGGGTTCGAGAGCGCTCATCACACAGTGGAAACACGAAGTGGCAGAATGATGGGATGGCAAACTGCGAGCACTGATCAGATAAATGGGTAGAAGTGCCAATCATGGTAAACGCAGCTGGAAATAAACAAAAATTACTGGATGAACATTAGTACATAATAAACTAAACAAAACAAATAAAATAGTTTTTACGTTAACACAGCACCTTGAAGGATCTCAAAGCCTATCTACATGCAGTATCAGTGAGGTGGAGTATGGAAGCTAGGCAGACAAACAATGCACAGAACAATAGTGGAAAGGAAATATTGGCTAGACTTAATGGGGCAGACCCAAGTGTTGTATCTTTAATGTCCATGCAGAGTGCGTAGGACCTCAGGTTCTATGGTGTGATTCAAGACACCCTTACAGAGTAAACTGTAGGGTGCTTTATTTATTTGTCTTAGAAGAATGAAGGACTGAGCCAATCCTGTCAGGACTTGAATCTGTAGTGTCAAGGTTTCTAGTTAGGTCAAACTAGAGTTTAGATCACTAAGCCTCCTGCTTTCTCCAGACATTTTCATCAATAAACCAGGCAATATGTATCTTTAATCCTTGCCAGACAAAAGGAAGGACTCTGTTAACATTTGATGAGATTTTACAATGAGAAGCCCGATAGCAGGTGCTGAGAAGAAATGCATATTGATAATCCCAAAGCACCAATCCTATTAAGACAAGTGTCATAACTCACTAAGGACTTGATCCTCCCCTCAGGCACTGAACACCTACACACTGCCATTTATCTGGGAGTTTTCTTCAACATTTTAAAGAAGAGATAAATAATGATGTGCATCATGTATCCGAGAGATGAATCAAGCCCTAAATATAGAAATATTCCCACGCAAAAAAATTAACTTTGTTTTAGAGTTGTTAGACTGCTTATTCCATCGATGCAAATTGTAAAAAGAAAGGAAATATGCCGTTAAATAATTCAACGCCCTGTCTATGATCTACTCATTAGTTCCTCTCCTCAGCTTCATTGCCATCCTTCTACCAACTATGCCAGCATATCTCTTCTTGAATAGACAATGTGCTGCTGCTTCAACTTGAACCTGTTTACTGGTTATATGTTCAGGTGCTTTGATTATTAACATAGGCTTTCATCAGTTCTATTGTTAGTTCTGTAAGTGTCTTTGTACTGGAGTGTGCAAGCAAGTGAGGTATTGTTTTCAGACTGCAAAACAGCTGTAAGATATGCTTGTCTGTAAAGTTTAGGAGAAAATGTCAGTGTGAATGGGTGATCTAATTGTTAGTGATTGTTCGAAATTTGGTAGAGACAAGGTGGGAAAAGTAATATCTTTTACTGCACCAACTTCAATAACAGGTATTACCTCAGTCACCTTGTCTCTAATATCCTGGGACGAACACAGCTAAAATATTGCAAACAACTAAATTTGGTAGTAATTTTTATGTAGGTATTACAGACTTCAGATCTGCATACATGAGTGATAGGTGTATTATGATCAGGACTTGGTATTGTTGAGGTGCTTGAAGAGAACAGGATTGGGGGCAGAGACAGCAAGGGCTGAAGTATACCTCACAGATGTGCAGGAACATCAGGAACGTGAGGGAGGCATGTGCTTACTGGTGCACCAGAGAACCAAGGCAGCAGTGCTGGGGAGCAGAGTATCTGCACAGAGGCCTTGACTCTTGAAGGGCTTTCTTAACAGCACTACTGCCTTGGTGGACTGGGGAAAACTTCCAGGCCTAATGCCTTGGCACAGACACACTGGTGCCCCTCCACTCCAGGCCTACTGCACAAAAAGGCTCTTCCCTCTATCCTAGTGGTTTTCAAACTGTGGGTCGCGACCCAGTACTGGGTCTCAGAATGTAAGGCACTGGGTCGTGGCGGCTCTGGTCAGCACTGCCGACTGGGCCGTTAAAAGTCCAATCAGAAGTGCTGCCCGGCTAAGGCAGGCTAGTCCCTACCTGTTCTGACACCGCACTGCGCCCTGGAAGCGGCCAGCAGCCGGTCCGGCTCCTAGGTGGGGGCCAAGGGGCTTCGCGCGCTGCCCCCAGCCCGAGCACTGGCTCCGCACTCCCATTGGCTGGGAACCAGTGAAAGCCACACGCCTCTGCCTAGGAGCCGGACCTGCTGCTGGCCACTTCCGGGGCACAGGCTAAGGAAGCCTGCCTTAGCATCCCTACTGCGCTGCTAACCGGGAGCCACCCACGGTAAGCCCACGCCCCAATCCCCTGCCCCAGCCCTGAGCCCCCCCAAACCTGGAGCCCCTTCCTGCACTCCAAACCCCTCATCCCTGGCTCCCTCCAGAACCCGCACTCCCAGCCCAGAGCCCTGGCCCCCTCCAGTACTCCAACCCCCTTCCCGGAGCCCCCTCCCACACCCCAAACTCCTCATCCCCAGCTCCACTGCGTCACCGGCATCAATTTTCTTCAACTGGGTCACCAGAAAATAAGTTTGAAAACCACTGATCTATCCCCTGCACATCCCTGATAAACCCTCATCTCCCCAAAAACCCAGTCAATCCTTCATGTTTCTCAATCTGCCTACTCCCCCAAAGTCTCCCTAGAAGCCACCCTCATATCCCCTAGCCTACTTCCCTTATTCACCAGGTATACTTATCTAATTGTTTTTTGATCCCAGTTATACTTTTGGCCTTCACAACATAGCCTGGCAATGAGTTCCACAGCTTTACGACGTGTTGTGTGAAATACTTCCTTATGTTTATTTTAAACCAGCTGCCTATTAATTTCATAGGGCCATCCCCAGTTCTTGTGTTATGTGAAGGGGTAAATAACACTTCCCTATTCACTTTCTAAACACCATTCATGATTTTATAAACTATTATATTCCCCCCCTTAGTCATCTCTCTTTTCTACGATGAGCCAGTCTTTTTAATTTCACCTCATATAGAACCTGGCTCAAACCCCAAATCATTTCTGTTGCTCTTCTCCGTACTTTTTCCAAATCCTATATATCTTTTTGAAATGGGGTGACCAGAACTGCATGCAGTATTCAAGGTGTGGGCCTACCATTGTGACATTATGATATTTTCTATCTGATTATCTATCCCTTTCCTAATGGTTCCTAACATTTTGTTAACTTTTTTGGCTGTTGCTGCATATTGAGCGGATGTTTGCAGAGACTTATCTAAGAAGACTCCAAGATCTCTTTCTTGACTGGTAACAGCTAATTTAGACCCCCATCATTTTGTATGTATAATTGGCATTATGTTTTCCAATGTGCATTACTTTGCATTTATCAGCACTGAATTTTCATCGGCCATTTTTTTGCCCAGTCACCCAGTTTAGTGAGACCGCATTGTGACTCTTCACCGTCAGCTTTGGACTTAACTATCTGGAGTAATTTTGTATGATCAGTAAATGTTGCCACCTCACTGTTTACCCTCTTTTCCAGCTCATTTATGAAAATATGTTGAACAGTACTGGTCCCAGTACAGATCCCTGGTGGGCCACCTCTCTCCATTGTGAAACTGACTGTTTATTCCTACTCTTTGTTACCTATCTTTTAACTACTTAGTGATCCAGGAGAGGTTTTTCCCTCTTATCCCATGACTGCCTACTTTGCTTAAGAGACTTTGGTTAGGGATCTTGTCAAAGGCTTTCTGAAAGTTCAAGTGCACTGTATCGACTGGATCACCCTTGTCCACATACTTGCAGACCCCCACGCCAAAGAATTCCAATAGATTGGTGTGGCATGATTTCCTTTGACAAAGGCTCTTCCCCAACATATTGTGTTTCTCTATATGTCTGATAATTCTGTTCTTTACTATAGTTGCAACCAATTTGCCTGGTAATGAAGTTAGGCTTACCAGCCTGTAACTGCCAGGATCGCCTCTGGAGGCTTTTTAAAAAATTGCTGTTACCTTAGCTACCCTCCAGTCATCTGGTACAGAGGGTGATTTACTGTTACAGAGAGCTGAGGGGTAGCCCTTGAGACAGGACTCTGGTCAGTGTTAGTACTAATTACTATGGCTGTCGATTAATTGCAGTTAACTCACATGATTAACTCAAAAAAATTAATCGCGATTAATCGTAGTTTTAGTTACACTGTTAAACAATTGAATACCTATTGAAATTTATTAATTATTTTGCATGTTTTTCTACATTTTCATATATATTGTATTCTGTGTTGCATTTGAAATCAAAGTGTATATTATTTTTTATTACAAATATTTGCACTGTAAAAATGATAAAAGAAATTGTATTTTTCAATTCACCTCATACAAGTACTGTAGTGCAATCTCTATCATGAAAGTGCAACTTACAAATGTAGATTTCTTTTTGTTTATAACTCCACTCAAAAACAGTGTAAAACGTTTAAAGTGACGCCGGCTACAACAGTACCATGAGAATGCCTGTTCTCACTTTCAGGTGACATTATAAACAGGAAGCAGGCAGCATTATCTCTTGTAAATGTAAACAAACTTGTTTGTCTTAGCGATTGGCTGAACTAGAAGTAGGACTGAGTGGACTTGTAGGCTCAAATTTTACATTGTTTTATTTTTGAATTCAGGTTTTTTTCTACATTTGTAAGTTCAACTTTCATGATCAAGAGATTGCACTAAAGTACTTGTATTCGGTGAATTGAAAAATACTATTTTGTTTTTTTACAATGCACATATAAATATAAAGTGAGCACTGTACACTTTGTGTTCTGTGTTGTAATTGAAAGCCATATATTTAAAAATGTAGAAAACATCCAAAAATATTTAAATAAATGGTATTCTATTATTGTTTAATAGTGCGATTAATCAAGATTAATTTTTAATCATTTGACAGCCCTACTAATTACGTTCCCCTGGAGAAAGTAGTCAGGGGGAAGAGAAGGAGACAACTGAAAGCTAGGAGAGCCTGACAAAGGGAGTGCTCTGATTAGAGACACCTTGCCCCTCACCACCTACCCCTTTTGGAGAAGGGGTTGAATCTGAGATACAGTGTAAAAGTGTGGACAAACTGACATGTATTGGCGGAGGGATTAAAACACCATAAATAAACAACAAGGTGGTGCTTACAAGCACTAAGGTCTCAGGGCAGTCTGAGTTTGCAGAGGTATAGCACACTGCCCTGTCACAACTCAGGGCTTAAGAACATAACATAAGAATGGCCGTACTGGGTCAGACCAAAGGTCCATCCAACCCAGTATCCTGTCTACTGACAGTGGCCAATGCCAGGTGCCCCAGAGGGAGTGAACCTAACAGGTAATGATCAAGTGATCTCTCTCCTGCTTTCTGGAAATCTAAGTACACTATGTCCACTGGACCACCCTTGTCCACATGTTTGTTGACCCCTTCAAAGAACTCTAACATATTAGTAAAGACATGATTTCCCTTTACAGAAACCATGTTGACTTTTGCCCAACAATTTATGTTCTTCTATGTGCCTGACAATTTTATTCTTTACTATTGTTTCAACTAATTTGCCCGGTACAGATGTTAGACTTACCGGTCTGTAATTGCCGGGATCACCTCTAGAGCCCTTTTTAAATATTGGCGTTACATTAGCTATCTTCCAGTCATTGGGTACAGAAGCCGATTTAAGGGACAGGTTACAAACCCTAGTTAATAGTTCCGCAATTTCACATTTGAGTTTTCTCAGAACTCTTGGGTGAATGCCATCTGGTCCTGGTGACTCGTTACTGTTAAGTTTATCAATTCATTCCAAAACCTCCTCTAGTGACACTTCAATCTGTGACAATTCCTCAGATTTGTCACCTACAAAAGACGGCTCAGGTTTGTTCAGGATTTGCTTGTGTCCATGAGAATGGAGAACTTAACAGAGAAGCTGGTGTAGAGATCTGGCAGTCTGGGTGACAGAGGGAACACTGGAATGGCAGTGGCGCCACTAAGAGATATGCAGAAGACCCTGCTGACTTTCCAACACTCCAAGAAGGGAAACAGTCCTGGCTTGCCTGGTAGGCTGAGCAGTGAAAGAGCCTTCAGGAATTTATAAAGGGAGCAAGCTCAGGTTCAGCAGCAACTCTTGTAAAGTTTGGTGAGTCCTGAGATAGGAAACCAGGCACAGGACTCTGGAAGATGGGACCTGCAGGTGACCCTGATGTGGTTTTGCTTACTTTAGAAAAAGTGGCCATAGGAGCCAGTTGGGACAGAACAATGTGGGCCCTTCAGCTGCCACCTGTTTAACCAGGGAAGTACAATTTGTGTATATGGCTCTCAGTAGAGACTTTGCCGTGGTTAAGGGAGCCATCCTGAACCAGGTGGGTGTGTTCACAGAAAAAATACTGCCAGAAATTGAGAGCCACGAGATGGACTAGGGGTTACAGCCCTGTGCATTTGCACAGAAATTAACAGACTGGGCCACTCATTGGTTAAGGCCTGATACCCAAACGGGGTGGGGGGGAGATTATGGGCTCTGATTCTGGAGCAGTTTCTTCAGTTGCCCTGACAGTACCAGAATATGGGTTAGGTGGCATCAACCAGTTAATCTGGATGCTGCAGTTAAATTTACAGAGGAGTTTGCAGAGGTGGACATTCCCAGAGTGAGTCAGTGGGTTATGGGACTAGATCTGGGGAGAAGGACTGGGACACCTACAGCCAGAAAGGGCCCCAAGAAGATGAAGGAGGAGCCTGACAGAACTCTGGCAGGGGTTTGGGCCACACTGTATTTCCAATGTGGATGTGACAGACATATACATGAACTGTGGGTTTTCATGGTTTTGTGGGTAGGCCGAGACCTTCGGAACTCTTGGGCAAATATCATCTGGTCCTGAGGACTTATTACTGTTTAATGTATTAATTTCTTCCAAAAGATCCTCTGTTGACACCTCAATCTGGGACAGTTCCTCACATCTGTCACCTAAAAAGAATGAGCCAGAATGCATGTGAACGCACATGGACAAAGGAAGTTTGGAGTTCTTGGGGGCTGGGGTTGTTTAGCTAGAGAAACCCAAAGAAAGGTGAAGAAAATGGCAACCGTCAAGAAGGGTAAATTAAAAAAACAAAGAAAAACCAGAGCATATCAGCAGGCTTTTCTTTAAATTACAAGAGTTGGCAACACTGTGAATAACTGAATACTTCACAACACCACAAAATATCAGGCCACCACAGATAAAATTTGCTCTTCAGTCCCTGAACAAGAGTATTTTATTCTTCAGTGAAGTAAAAATACCTGAAAAGACCACATTGTTTACTTCAGTGAAAAAACAAAAACTTATTTTTTGGTGTTAAATGATACAACAATATTGCTAATCCTGAGCATTCAAAAATCATGAGTCAGATCTCCAAAAATCATGAGATTGGCTTAAAATCATAAAAATAATAAATTTGGGGCTCTGTTTATTTGCCTTCTAACTTTTGAGTCTCTAGCAGTCATGCTTACAAGCTTTTCTCCAGAGCCATAAAGGCGGGAAAGTTTTTTTAAAATGAAAGCTGAGATTCTCAGATAAATCACAAGTCTTTAGGAGATAAGATTTTTAATTAAAAATACCAATTATCAGCTGGCTTTTGTTTAAATTACAAGAGTTGGCAACACTGAGCTGAATACTTCACAACACCACAAAATGTCAGACCACCATCGGTCAATTTTACTCTTCAGTCCCTGAACAAAAATTTCATGTAGGTATGGTTTTAGCTGTCAGTTTTAGCTTTGGACAGTAGGTGTCCCTACTACCCATTCACAAAGAGCCACAGTCTTTGCTATACACTATATACCTATAGATGCAAGTATAAATGGAGAGGTTTGATTTTTTTTTTTTTAAAAAGAGATAGTTTGCTTATTAGTTGAGAAACAGCTATCTCAATCCCAAAAATACTAAGATATTTACTTAAAGGCTTTCCATATACACTGAAGGGTTACATTTAAGAATCTTCACAACAACTGAACACATTGCAAAATCTATAGCAATTAGTCCACAGGGCATTTGGTAAACATCTCTCAAAATTAATGTACTTTTAAAATACTGTTTGGTCATGCCTTCTCAATACCACCTATGTATGCACTAAGGCCCCAGTCCTGCAGCTGCCTCTGCATGGTGGATCGCTCCTACACACAGCCACATGGAAATCAGTGGCACTCCGGCCAGGCCCATGACTAACGCCTGCACAGATCTATTTGCAGGATCTGGGTGTAAGTGCTGTATCAAACTTATTAATAAAGAAAACTGACATCAACTCCCCAAAAAACATAATTCCAACCCCAGGCCTGCATACCAAACACACAACCCCCACAAACACCAATATTACTCAATCAGCATGCGGAAGGCCACATATATATGGGAACAAATTTAACATGATCAAAAAGTAGCTACATTTTCTGGAAAACCTCACTGCAGCAAACATGTTAATCCTTTTCTTAAGAGATCAAATATACAGTGATGATGGTGAGCTAAATGGTAATAAATAGGATTATGTCTGGTTTGCTTTGATCCTTAGAGGTGTTTGGATTTATCTGACTGCTCTAGCAAAGGGGCATTAGAATCAACTGCTGTTAATATCACTGATCACTCTGGTGTGGTTCTGTGAAGAAACTGAATGGTCATCTACTGTGCCGGAAAAGTAATTAAACTTTTGAACACCAAATGTTTCTGAGCGTGTACCAAAATGGTGTGCAGAGCAAGAATTAGCAAGGGCACAGCATGGAAAGGTCATTACTTATTTTATATAAATCAATGTTAAATCAGAACTCTACCGGGATTTTGCAGTAAAAGGGAGGAAGCCCAAGGACAAAGTCACCACATATATTTCAAAAAAGCCAAAACACAACAGATTTTCATTACACTAGAATGCACTTGGACTTTTAAAAATTTACTTCCATTTGAATCTATCATGTAAAACGCACCAATATAAATTACAAGCTGTTAAAGAGTCAAGCCTTTGACACTTCACTTAAGGTGAAAAATGTTTTTAATATGATAGATTTTTGGCCTGTAAAAAAAAATTTTTGAATACAAGAGAGAGAAAAGGGATTGCTTGTTCAACCCTTACTATAAGGGTAACTTGGCCATTAATTGATAAGTCTATGTGGTAATAAAACTAGTACTGTTGGCACTTAAACTGGATACTGGAACAAATTATTATTGTCCTACTAGAGGCATATAATCCTACCAGTAATTCGGTTTTCAATTTCTCCTTGCATCTGGAGGGAGTCCACGTAAATGGTCCTGTTTCCAATGATTCGTGCACATGCAATTCCCCTGTAAGGCTGACAGAACCCATCTTCATGGTAATCTTCTCTGCAAAAGACAAGGGGATTCTATAAGTGCATCTGCAGATGTCCAACTGTCCCCAATGAATTTAAGAAATATATTCTTAAAATGACTTAAATCTGAAACTTTTCAATACTCCAAGTGCTACTGCCTCCCCTCTGCCTACCTTCACACCACTTTGGAAGTATTTATGGGGGCACCACTACAACATCTAATTCAAGAAAGTAAAAACCAAGAATAATCTCAAAGTCATATGCTAATGGTAATGGGATTTGACATATGAACCTATTAAAAAGCTGTTAGACTGAGACAGTATTATAGATCATGTTACACATCTTCATGCATTTCTGGCATCTGGCTGCATTGAATACAATTAGGCAAGCAGTTGGTTCTCGTCTCCCACCTCCTTCTACAATTCTTATTTCCTTAAGCAAATAGCAAAATAGGACTTGCCCAAGATTCATTTAAAATACTGCATAATTCTGAAGCAAGAGCTGGATAAACAGAATGAAAGTAATCAGTGGTTAACTTCTTTTCTCCTCCCCTTGTTTAGATTCAGTGTCAAATTCCCCCCCAACATATATTTTAATGCTGTGTTTGATTCAACTCTTCAGCCAAATTCTGATCTTCCTATCATTATTATTAATTATTTGTATTATTGTATTACCCAGGCTAAATATATTAACTTAAATGTAGTTACTCTAGATTAACACTGATATAACCAAAAGCATACATTGGTTCTTTTAACTAAGGAATCACTTTAAAAGCACGGAATACACCTATATTTCCCGTTCCCCCATTTTTTAAAGTGGTACTTCAAAGCTCTCCACAATTTAGCCCTGCCCTGCCAATCTGTCTCATTTATTATCCTATGAGGTCACCACCTGTTTTTGCTCTGCCAGTAATGCCAGTCTAGATCACCCACCTGTTTGCTTCTTCCACAAACATCTTCACTCTTTTTCCCATGCTGCCTTCTTATAGGTGGAAGAAATTCCCAGTCAAAATATGTAAAACCATAAACTTATCTTCCTTAAAACTCACTCCTGCCATAATATGTTCAGAAAGCTGCCATCTAATAATGGCTAGGTGTGGTGAGCTGTGACCATTACTCTGATTGGCTAAGAACTGCACACAGAGGTAGTCTGTGCCAAAAACCGTCCATTGTTTTTGTTACCCGATCCTACAGACAATGAGTCAGGAGGGGCAGGTGAGAGCTAACTGAGAACAGAGGAGAGGCAGAAAGCTCAGCAGAGACTTCCCTGAGCATCTCACGCTCCTCATCACAGTCCACAGATTCCTCATGGTAAAAACAGCATCCCAAAACCCCAAAGTAAAACAAGGTCACAACGCAGCAGATATTCAGTTCCTTAGGAATGGGGGGAAGAACCAGTATGGGTAAGTGTAAGTTGGGCTCAGAAGCAAGGGCTTGACTCTGGAGGGAGGTACCCATGAGAACTCTCAGGGAAGCAGGCCTGGTTGAATGACAGTCTGCAGGGAGCCCTCTTGTGGGAGATCTGACTTGGGGCTATGGAAGAAGATTCATGGGAGATAAGCAGATACCTTGGAACCCTCAGGCAGATGACCTGGAAAGTGGGAACCTGGAATAGGGGCTAATGGTACTGGGACACAATGGTTAATGAGAGTTGGTAACCTGTGAACAGTGACATGTGAATGGGACTGAAGAGCTGCTGCATTGTAAACTTGTTTTACTTTAGGGTTTTTAGACTAGTAGCAAAAATCCCAACGGCCTGGGATGGGGCACTAGATGGGGAGGGCTCTGACTTGCTACAGAAAATTCTTTCCCAGATGTCTGGCTAATGGTCTTGCCAACATGCTCAGGGTTCAACTCACTGCCATATGGGGTCGGAAGGAATTTTATCCTAGGTCAGATTGGCAGAGATTCTGGGTTTTATTTTTATTTTTTATTTATTTATTTTGCCTTCCTCTGCAACATGAGGCATGGGTCACTTGCTGGCTAAAACTATATTAAATGGTGGATTCTCTAACTTTAAGTTTTTAAATCATGATTTGAGGACTTCAGTAACTCAGCCAAAGGTTATGGATCTTTTACAGGAGTGGATGGGTGAGGTTCTGTGGCCTGTGATGTGCAGGAGGTCAGACTAGATCATCACAATGCTCCCTTTGGGCCTTAAAGTGAGTTTAACTGTTTTTACCATATGAATCTGTGGACTGTGGCACCTTATGTGAATAAAAGGATTTGAACTTGCTCCGGAGACAGACATTCCTTTGCATGGGTGAATAAAGGGGAAACTGAGGGAAGCAAACCTGTCGTGCTGTGGTCTCCTACAGGAGAGGCCACCTTATTATAGACTGCCATTTATTACATATTTGCCAAGTGTCTAACATAATGGAGCTCTGACCTGGTTGAAGCCGCTAAGCCCTACCACAATACACATGTTAAACATTAATAAAATAATTATTCATCCACAAATGCTAAATGAAGATTAACTACCACAAAGACATTTCACTTTTCTCCAATGAGAACAAAGGGCAGGTGGAGTCAGAAGCTTTCAGGACAAGTTAATTGCCACAATGAACAGCTTTCAGCTGCACACTCATTATCGTATTAAAACCCAATTTTCTAACAATTCCTAAATACTCAGAGAGTCCAAAAAAATCAGTTTTGCACAAGCTGCACAGTTAGTCAGCCCAGACCACCCCAATAGGAAGTCAATGATCTCCATAATGAGCTGCATGAATATGAAACACCTGTTTGACCTCTTTCACTAAGGCAAAGTTCAAACACTGATCATTAGGAACAAAGTCAGTTAAGAGCTATGTGTAACCATATCTCACCCTCCTGCTCCACCTCTCTGCCAGCATAAAGAATCTGAAGGAATAAGTAATCTAATTAACAAGGTTTTGGTGACAAGAACAGTATGATCACTCAGGTTCAGTTTGTTTATTTCTGTCAGAACTTGCAAATACAGTTCAGATTTGGTGTATATACACGTTAATACAGATTTTCTCTGTGGAATGTTATAGTCAACTACTGATTAAACTGAAATATGGCCATTATCTTGGATGGGCACAAAACTTAACAGCAATCTGATGTCAGAGGTTCTGACAGAACAAGACTTTTGGTATTTCAATATCATGTTCCACATGAATCCTTTATATCTCTCTAATATAGTCCAGGCAAAGCACTAAAATGAGTCTGGCTAGTCTGGCTGGCAACTTCAAAGAAAACGATCTCAAATGTGTATGGGTCAATATACTAAGGGATAAAGCGCAAGATGGTCTATTAGCTGGTGTCTGCTACAAACCACCAAATCACACTAGGGTACAGGATGACCGGCTCCTTACGCACCTACCTATAATGTGTAGGGAAAAGGCTGCATGATCACAGTGGACTTCAGTTTGACATTCTTGAGGTCTCATGCTGCCAGTGCTAAAATATTATTGGAATTTCTATATATTATACATGACATTTTCCTAACTCAAAACATGTTGCAATCAACACAGGGGAATTCTGTATTAGACCTAATCTTGACAGATAAAGAGGTACTGATCACAGAACTAAAAATTAATGGTAGCTTAGGTACAAGTGATCATGACTTGATGATATTTATAATGTGCAAACAGAATAAAGTCCAAACCAGTAAAATATACACACACATGTATATGCAAGGATTAATTTAATCAGAAAAATATGGAAGATAATTGGGAATAGTTTAAGAATATTTTACTACTTCCCCAAGGAGCCACAATGCCATAATTGAGGAAGGCGGCCATATTGGTGAAAATATCTCATATATGTAAAACTAAATAGAAGAATGGGGAAGTTGAATGTTATAGAAAATTGATAAGGGAAGCAAAGACACAAGGAGAACTCTATGGCCAGCAGAGTTAAGGACAATAAAAAAGGATTTTTAAAAGTATATTGGGAAGAAAGAGCGTCCTAACGATGGTATTGGTCCATTGCTAGATGGAAAAGATAGAATTATCAATAATAATGCAGAAAAGGAAGAACTGTTCAATATTTATGTTCTGTACTTGGCAAAAACAGATATAGTCTTATCATATGATGATCATAACACATTCCATTTCACTGGTATCTCAGGAGGATGTTAAACAACAGCTACTAAAGTCAGACATTTTTAAATCATCAGGTCCAGATAACTTGTATCCAGCAGTTTTAAAAGAGCTGTCTGAGGAGCTTACTTGACTGCTAATATTGACTTTCAATAAGCCTTGGAACATTGGAAAGTTGCAGAAGACTGAAGCAAGCTAATATGTGTCCATATTTAAAAAGGATAAAAACAGGATGACCTGAGTAATTATAGGCTTGCCAGTCTAGCACTGATCTAGGGCAAGACAATGAGGCAGCTGATACGGGGCTTGATTAATAAAGAATTAAAGGAGATGTAATATAATTAATACCAATCAATTTGAATTTATGGAAAATAGATCATGTTAACCTAGTTTATCTTTGGTAGATGAGATTATTAGTTTAGTTCATAAAGGTAACAGTGTTGATGTACTATACTTAGGTTTCTGTAAGACTTGATACTGCATAACTTTTTGACTAAAAAACTACAATGATATAGAAATTAACATGGCACATTAAATGGACTAAAAGCTGGCTAACATTGAGTGGGTATGTTTCTAGTGCAGTTCTGGCAGGGATTGGTCCTTGGCCCTATGGTATTTAACATTTTTATCAATGGCCTGAAAGAAAACATAAAATCTTCACTGATAAAGTTTCCAGATGACACAAAAATTGTGGGAATGGTAAATAATGAAGACAAGTCATTAACACAGAGTGATCTGGATTGCTTAGTAAACTGGGCACAAGTAAACAATATGTATTTTAATATATTTAAACATAAATGTATATACATCTAGGAACAAAGAATGTAGGCCACACTTATAGGACGGGGACGCTGGGAAGCAGTGATTCTGAAAAAAGATTTGGAGCTCTTGCGGGATAATCAGCTGAACATGAGCTTCCACTGTGATGCTGTAGCCAAGAGAGCTAATGTAATCCTGGGAAGCATAAACAGGGGAATCTTGAACAGGAGTAGAGAAATTATTTTACCTCTGATTTTGACACTGGTTTCACTGTTGCTGGAATACAGTGTCCAGTTCAGGTGTCCACAATTCAAGAAGGATGTTGATACATTGGAGAGGGTTTAGAGAAGAGCCTCAAGAATGATTAAAGGATTAGAAAACATGCCTTATAGACTCAAGCAAAATCTATTTAGCTTAACAAAGAGAAGGTTAAGGGTGATTTGATCAGTCTATAAGTACCTACACAGGGAAAATCTACATTAATAATGAGCTTTTCAGTCTAGCAGAAAAAGCTGTAACATGATCCAATGGCTGGAAGTTGAAGCTAGACAAATTCAGGCTGGATATAAGACATACATTTTAAATAGTAAGAGTAATTAACCATTGGAACAATTTACCAAGGGTTGTGGTGGATTTTCCATCACTGACAATCTTTAAATCAAAACTGGATTTTTTCTAAAAGATCTGCTCTAGGAATTATTCTGGCCTGTGTTACACAGGAAGTCAGAGTTGATGATCATAATAGTCCTTTCTGGTCTTGGAATCTATGAATCTATGAGTAGTAGTGACTTTGAGTACTATGCTACATTTAACCCTTTTGACAAGAGTAGTCATGTTCAACAAAGCTACAGATCTGGCAGCACAAATAGCCCCCTCGTGACTAATATTCAATTAAATTCACTCAGCTGCGCATATACTCAGCATGGGGCATAACACTTGGAGCAAAAGTACAGGGGAATTGTTGAAGGAAAACAAGAGGGGCTTCATTCTTCATTCAAGCAAAGTTCTCTGGAGTCACATGAAGCTTTTGATATTTGTCCCAAACCAGATGCCAGTAACTGAATTTCTGGATGGAGCAGAAGTTAGAGTGGCTGAAAAGAGGCAGAAGCATGGCCGCTTCAATTTTCTGCTGCTTGAGCTGAAAAGGTTGCTTGGATCAGTGTTACAAGAACAAATCTTAAACTTTACTCAGCAGTCCATGACAGCTCAGTTTGTCCCAGGCTGCTGAGATCCTAAAGATGAACTGCAAAGGAAAAACTTTTTTGCTTTTGTCTTGTACTAATTCTTTATGTATGTTTAAAGATTACCTCACTTTTCCCAGGCTGTTATTGTTGGGGTTTTGTTATTGTTGCTGTTTTTTGCTTTCTACTTATTTTTAACACAGAGGTATCAGGAAGACTAAAAGTCTTTATTTCCTGCTTTGTTTGGCTGTTTTGCTCAAGAACTCTCTCAAAGTCTGGAGACCCGGAGCAGGAATTTCTTAGGCCCGGTCTACACTACATTGTTAGGTTGACATAGGCTGCCTTGCATCGACTTAGCTGTGGAAGTGTCTTCATTTGTATTTGGTTCCCATCGACATTAAATGCCTCTCTACAACAATTTAGTAATGCCACCTCCATGAGGTACGTAGAGTCATGGTCGATGTAATTGGGAAAACATAACAACTGCAGTGGCTGTATGCCAACATAAGTTCGGTCGACACAGTTTTGTAGTGTAGACATGGTCTTAGTGTTTCATTAAAGGGGAGATGCAATGCAATTTTTCTTCAAAGAGAATTATTCTCCCAAGTGTTTGTCAATAGTTTTAAACAAGCAAACTGACTGAACATTCCCATTTCTCTTAACATCCAATTTCAGTCTCTTGTGATAATCCCACTGGTCTTCCCGCACTGAAAGGAGTACTCCAGCAAGAGAGAGAAGTCAAGAACTGATATTTCTAATGTAAAACCAAAGAGGGAGAACAACCTTTTGTGGGGAAAATGTGTGTGTGTGTGTGGGGGGGGGGAATAAAAACCAAGGAACACTGAGGTTTGTCTTTATGCATCGTAAGGGAAGAAAATGTTTTTTTTTAACTTTTGCAGCTGATGTTCAACTCATGCCAGGCTCACAGAGCCCATGTCAGAGAGTAAAGAGGGCTCAGCACTGATAAGGGAGTGCGGTGGGGTGTGGAGTTAGCTTCTTATCACACATATGTTACTACCTGGTTAAACACAACTGCTATCCTACAACTTTGAATCTGTGAAAGGAAGGAAATATATGCGCAATATGGGGAAAGCAAAACAATAAACAAAGTCCTAGATTCCTTTTCTCTATAATGCAAAACACACTAAAGTGCCATCTTCCCACTTGGGTGGCATTTCAGGCCCCCAAAAACATTTCTGGAAACAGGAATTTTATAAGAGATCTTTTGAAAGAATTTATTATCCAGAACTGAAAATATCTTCAGTTACTGGTGTTTTGTGAAACATTTATTATTTCCATACAAATAATCACATTTCAATCATGTACCATCAACTGTACTTAAAAGGTTATACAACAATATAGCTTTGTGCAAACATACATCTCCTTTCAAATATTTACAGTATATAAAATCCTGTGTGTACTACAGGCATTGCATACATATATTGAACCCACTATTACATACTATTTCCACTACTATTATTAATATTAATCATGTTTATTATGTAGTGCCTAAGGACCAAATCAAGAATAGGGCAGCAGAGCCCTGATGAGCTCACAATCTAACTAGACAAGACAGGCAGGGCGGAGGAAGGGGAATAACACACTGTGATGGCAGCAAACAGCAGGTTAGTGTCACAATTTCTTTTCTGGGGGGGGAGGGCGGAGAAGGGGGTTTAGTAAGGAGGGGATCAGCTAAATGGGCAGAAAAGGGAAGGGAGAGGGGACACTGAAGGGAAGGGGGGTGAGGGAGCCTGAGATAGGTGTGGAGTGGAGAGGGGGAAGGAGACAGTTGCAGCAAACAGCCAATCAGCACAGTGCAGCGGTGGTGTTTTCCTCATGGTGGCCCCCTGCAAAGCTCAATTCTGGGGCCCCTACCAGTGTTGCTGCCAGTCATGCTGGGTGGGGTTTGTGTCTCTGCATCATCATGCTGGGAAGTGTTTGTGATTCACTTTCTTACCAGGGATAAGTAATTTAGGGTGACCAGATGTCCTGGTTTTATAGGGACAGTCCCGATTTTTGGGTCTTTTTCTTATATAGGCTCCTATTACCCCCCAACCCCTGTCCTGATTTTTCACATTTGCTGTCTGGTCACCCTAAAGTAATTGAGTCACCCTACTGGGAGCCCAACTCACTGCCTTGGACCTCCTGCAATTGCATGGGTTGCAGGTGCCTAATGCTGCCACTGAGCATAGAGCAGAGACAATCCAGTCAAAAATGCAAGTTCTCTGATTGTCCAAAGATCCCTGCTTTGGCTGCAGCTGTTCCTCTGGGCTGGAGTCTCTGGCTGGCTTCTCCTCTTCAGTTTTTCTGAAGCCAGGAGGAGCAGGAGAGGCAGCAGGAGAGGGGAGGCATCATCTGGGTTCTAGTGCCCCCAAAGTGCAGGTAAGGGAGAGTCTCTGCTGCACTGTTCTGGAGCCAGAGGTGCTGAGGGGAGAGGTAGCTCCACTTGGCCCCCATTTTATCCTCTTCCCCCAGTGCAGCAGACCCTGCTTTGACTGCTTCTATAACTGTTCTTACCACCTAGAATGTCTAAACATTACTTTAACTTTATAGATGATATACCGCCACCTAGACAAAGACATCAAAGAAAAGACCTACAAAACAAAGGGGCCTTTCTTAATGGTAAAGCTGAAATGGTGAAAAGAATAAATATGGACAGAATGCAACACATGATAACTGTAACACAATCTATTGTACACAACTGTCACAGCTGAATAGGCTGGAGGGCATATTAGAGGAAAATGTCCTAACAACTGAAGAGTGACTCATGGAAACTTCATTCTAGATTAAATTCCGTTCCTGGAGGTAAATGGGAATAGAGAAACCAATTAGAGCCTAAAGTGGGCATGGACTTGGTGTCCCTGACAATAAAGAGGATCAGACCCAATGGCTTTTGTTGAAAAATGTAGAATATTCCTTGTTTAAATTTGGATGTTAAAGATGATATTTCATATGTTAATACATGTTACAAAATCCCAGCCAGAACTTCAGGCAACAGGAACACACAAGATAGCACACAGGTTTTACATAGATGGTGCACAGAAACATGATGATTTAGAGATTTTTAACTACAGTATCAAACTGAAGGGTTCATTGAACGCATTTTGAAAGCAGGCACTGCTAAAAGGGACCTAATATTTGCTAATGAGAGCTTTTCTTCTTTCTGTCTTGGTCCCACAAACTCAAGCTAGAACATAAGGAAAACTTATTCATTAAAATTGCTTTCTTTAAGAAGTTAAAGATACCATCCTCTTTCCTGCAAAGCTGTGTGTCAGCAATAAACAGGAATTCTCCTACCTTGAACATTTAACAATTGACTAACAAATCGTTAGCTAAGACAAATTAAGAATATGAATTGTTATCCGTTAGGTGTGTTTCCAGACTCGTTTATATCCTGTTCAACCGCTATCAGTAACTCATGTCATTTATGCATTTTTCATGAATAGTCTAGCATTTTACTTCAAATCAAAGATGTCTGTGACAGCATGAGATAGAGATTCTTAAGTGTTCTTGGTAATAATGTTGATTCATTTCTCTGCTACTGTAACAATTAACAGACTGAACATTAAGTAACTAGGAGCCCAATCCTGCCAGAGGAGTGAACTGGAGCTGAGGGAACTCAGCAACTTGCAGGATCTTAAACCTTAATGCAAAAAAGCATTTAAGAATGTGCTTAAATCCATGCCAATTCCGGAAAACACAGAGGCACAAGTTCATCTGTTTTCCTGAATCAGAGCCTAAGAGATTAAATAGTAAAGGGCCTGATGGAGTTTGCATTTCTCCTGATCTCTAAAAATAAAAATGTAATTGTACAAATATTTGGTTTACAAGATTGTTAGATCTGGTCTGGTTTTTGTGCAGCATCTACTATTGTCACTGTCCACTACGTGCACCCAAACATCAAGACGATGAGCAGTCTAAGAATCTAGACAGATATATTTCAGAGAATTAAGTTTAAAAAATAAATATCCCACTAATCTATTGTACCATATGTAAGTAACACAAAAGGATTATTTAAAATAATTTGAGGGGGATTTCTCTTATAATGTAATAAATGGATGAAAAGAATCATATGGGGCCCTGAATCTAATCAAATTAGTAAGAAGAACCCTCAAATTATATTCTAATAATCATTTAAAGAAGGGGTGGGCAAACTTTTTGGCCCGAGGGACACATCTGGGTGGGGAAACTGCATGCAGGGCCATGAATGTAGGGCTGGGACAAGGGGTTGGGGTGCAGGAGGGAGTGCGGGATGTGGGAGGGGGCGCGGTGTGCAGGAAGGGGCTCAGGGGAAGGGGTTGGGGTGCAGGAGGGGGTGTGGAGTGCAGGAGGGGGCTCAGAGCAGGGGTGAAGGGAGGGGGCTTAAAGCAGGGGGTTGAGGTGCAGGAGGGGTGCGGCGGAGGGCTCAGGGCATGAGGTTGGGATGCAGGAGGGGTGTGGCAGGGAGTTGGGGTGCAGGAGGGGTTCAGGGTGTGGGCTCTGGCCCGGCGCCGCTTACCTTGAGTGGCTCCAGGGTGGCAGCGGCGCGCAGCGGGGCTAATGCAGGCTCTCTGCCTGCCCTGGCCCTGCACTGCTCCCGGAAGCGGCCGGCATCACATCCCTGCGGCCCTTGGGGAAAAGGGGGGCAGAGGGCTCCACCCACTGCCCTTACCTGCGGGTACCTTCCCCGAAGCTCCCATTGGCCGCGGTTCCCGTTCCCGGCCAATGGGAGCTATGGAGGGCGGTGCCTGCAGG
The DNA here is from genome assembly GCA_033296515.1 of Macrochelys suwanniensis. NCBI lineage: Eukaryota > Metazoa > Chordata > Testudines > Chelydridae > Macrochelys > Macrochelys suwanniensis. Next base: position 50,909,323 of record CM065780.1, read on the forward strand.
TGAGGGCAGCACGCAGAGCCCTCTGCCCCCCCCCTCCCACTGGGGCCACAGGGATGTGGTGCCAGCCGCTTCTGGGGCAAAATTTCCATCCATATGTCCACAATAAGTATGTCTACTTCAACTTCTGTCAATAAGTATGTCTGTCTCAGGGGTCTCAAACTCAAATTACCACGAGGGCCGCATGAGGACTAGTGCATTGGCCCGAGGGCCGCACCACTGACCCCGCCCACTCGCTGCCCCAGGCCCCGCCCCACTCCACCCCTTCCATTAGGCCCCACCCCTTCTTCACCTCCTCCCCTGAGCATGCAGCTCCCCGTTCCTCCCCCCTCCCTCCCAGAAACCGCGAAGCCGCCAGACAGCTGTTCTGGCGGTGGAACTTCAGAACGTAACTGCGGGGGGGGGGGGGGGGAGTGCAGGGGGTGCAGGGAGCCCGGCGGGCCGCAGGGAAGCGCTTCGCGGGCACCGCGTGTTTGAGACCCCTGGTCTACCTCAACTCTCCCTACCTTACTGACCTCACCTACTCCCAGATAAGAAATATTATTTAATTAAAAATTATTTAATGTGGGAAGAGGAGATTTAAGCCATCCCTAAGGACAAGAGTGGAGTTGCAAAGACAGTGAGAAGACTAGAGTTGGCTAGTGCAACAGGCTCAGTAGAGTGACTAAACTAAACAGATGGGACCAGATCTTCAACTTGTATAAACAGTCACAGCTCAAGCAAAGTCAATGGTGCTATGACAAATTATATAAGCTGAGTAAATGGCCCGTGAATTTTTGCACCACACGCTCATTCAGTATTGGAGCACCCCAGAATATAGTAATTACAATATTTAATATTTCAGGCCTTTAATCTAAATAAAGTGAAATGGGATGTTATCAGGCTTCCACTGGTATTTATTTAATTTTGTTAAGAAAAAATTAACTAGAAAGCATTCCCTGAAAAAAATGGGACTTAAAAAAAAAGGGCATTTTATTAGTTGAAGCTCCAGAATCAATGTCCAAAAATATCTAAAAAATAAAGACTGTCCTTTACCCCGTCAAAACAGCATCAGGCATGTTTAATTTGTTACTGTTAATTAGATCATATGATGTAATGTATTAAACCAAGTATTCAGTATGCACCCAAACATACTCATAGTATTCCTATTTGTTGAAATGGTCATACCGAAATTTTATTGGCTGAGCTTGTGAAGACCTTACGCTCAATTCAACCGCATTTCTCTGTTTGTACGTCTGTAACGTGATAACGTGCTGCATCCAATCAATTCTGAAATTTCAGGGAATGTTCTACAAAAGGTGGATGAGGTAATATCTTTTATTGGACCAACTTTGGTTAGTGAGAGAGACAAGCTTTCAAGCTTACCCAAAACTCTTCAGGTACACAGCAGCTGGGAGATGTGATTCTCTCCTCGGGCAGACATTTACGCGCTAGCTCTGCTCGACCTAGTGCCTAAAAATAGCAATGTGGCTTTGGTGGCCTGGACAGCTGGGGATTGTACTTGGACACCTAGTCCTAGCCACCACCTCTGCTGCTGCAGCCACACTGCTACTTTTAGGTGCTAGCTTGACAATAGCTAGCATGCATCTGTGCTTAAATTTCCCTTAAATTTTCTCTGACACCTCTCTGCCTTAAGATGATGATTTTTTTTGAAAGTTTCAGCAACAGTGGCTCAGTCATTTCTAAGAATGAGGTTAGGGAAAAATACATGTTTTGCTCATGATAAAAAAAATTACAAAATTATTGAGAAGTTTTGGCACCTTCGTGCTTCATAAAATTAGGCAGGGGAATCAGCTTGGTGTCAGGAACGTGCCTTTTGCTGTTCCCATGAAAAACTGCCCAAATTTGGCCAAATTATAAGCCTTTCTAAAATCTCAGTTCACACACACAGAGTAGAGACTTGACAGAATTTGCCAGTCAGTTCTCCAAAGATTCTTCCTGCAGCTATTACTTCTGGCTACTGCAAGCTGCTGGGACCTAGAACTGAGAGCAGGGAGTCTGTCTCTCCTGCGCTATCAATGACTGCCCTTGCTGGCACCCAGGCAGTATGGAGGAGAAAGCCACCTGACTGAAATTCAGAAGGGACAAGAACCAAACTTGCGTGGTGGTGGAAGGAGCAGACTGGGACAAGGAACCTGGCTGCGGGAGGGGTAGGAGAGACTAGGACTGAGAATAGATGAGAGACCTCGGACAGGGAGTCTGGGAGTGAGGGGGAAGACTGGGACTGCAACAAGGAGTTGGGTGGGAGAGGAAAGGGGCAGACTGGGACAAGAAGCTAGGGGATGGGGATGAGATACAGTACTTGGACAGAGGTAGAAGGGTCTAACTACTAGAGAACACTCCCCACCAGAGCCTGGAATGGAACCCAAGATTCCTGAATCTCACTATTCCTCTGCTGTCAACAAATATCTGTGAAACCCACTGGCAAATTGCATCTCTCATCCCCTCTAGTGCTGATCCACACAGAGGATGAAAACCTGTTATGGCTATCAGTTAAACTCAAGAGGCAGAGAGATCTGTGTCGCGGAGCTAAAGTTTCTGACCCTGATGAGCCATGCAGATGTCAATATAATTCCACATGATTGATATTTTTTCAATTTGCTATTTTAAAAAGCTCCGAATGACACACCAATCTCAACCAATGCCTCTGGAATTCAAGGGAGGTTTAGATCAAACAGCTCCCAACTACTACATTTACTGAAAGGGTGCAATATGTGTAATCCTAAATGATCATTTTCTTCTAGTTTTTGTTCCTTTCGATTTAAAACCAATTACTGGGTGTCAATTGTCATTTATTTCTAAAGCATTCTCTTTTTTCTCCATCCTCCTTAGAATTCATACTTCAGTGCAACATCTATTCATCTGAACTCTGCAACTATATTATAAAAATTAGTGGAAACTATTGTACAAAGCTCTGGTAAAGCAAAATGGCTTATGTTCAAAAGTTGCAATTGTAATTTATTTTGGGACTCCATGCATGTCAAGTTATGCCAACTTATTGGTTATAAGCAATGGTACATGGCAGCTGCATAAATCACCTCATCATATGTAAAGTTAATAATCAATTAATCAATGAAAATACTTAGAAATTCAATTAAGAAAACAAATGTTGTTCCTAAACTTAATATGGAAGCACTTAGCGTTTCATGCCTCACACTAATGTCCTGCATATATTGAGATTTCTGTCAGCTTGGGTAATGGAGATATGAATGTACAATGACCATTGTTTTGCTTTCCCCCCCACCCTCAACCCTTTCCCCAACTAATAATGGGAAAAAAACCCCATTATTTTAATAGCAGCACCTGGTAACCTCCTAAAGCTTTTACACACTAATATCAAACATGCTGCTGATAGCAATTGGAGAGATTGTGAGAGAGGGTGAGAGCCACTGGAGCACTGGGCTGTAAACGGTCGACTGAGCACACCACAACCACTTCAGACCATCTCGGATCATATTTAAAAAGCAGCTACAGTATTTGAACCCTGCAAGCACAGAATACAACCTCCAAACCTTCTCTAATTTCAGATTCCTATTTAATTTAACAGATTTGGCAGTTATAATTATGCTTTAGTGTAACATGTAATAAACTGTAGTCCATTGCAACAGAGGAGAAAATGGAAAAATAGAATCTGATCTTAAAAAAAAAGAAAAAGGAAAGAAAAAGAAAACAGGAGTTACCTTCATATTAAACAATTTCCTAATACCACTGACAGCTCAGCTAGGTTTTTCCCACTTGCTGGGAAACCTGCTGTAGTAACATTACACACACTTCATGCATTTCTTTTAGCCCTTTGAGTATTGCAAAACAATGAACCATTCTATTGACATTTAGTGTGTCAAAAGGGGAACTTTTCAAAGCTGATTTTGTAGAATAAAGTAGGTGAAAATGTCAACATTTCTGTAGTTCAACATATCGAGAGAACAGTTTCACAAACATATAGAGGAGCTGTGAATGCAGCAGGAGAAAGTTTACCTCCCATTCTGAATTTGGAAGATACTGATTTTCCAACTCTAAAGTGGGGGAGATACAGCTCAGGCTTGTGAATTTCACTTGTAAACCAAAAATTTAAACAAAACTAAGTTTGAAACTACTTCTTTGATACTTGCAGTTATATAAACCAAAACTGACAAAAATGTGGCTCTGAAATAACTAACCCTTTGTTTCATATTACTATCAGACTTAATAAAATGTCAAAAAATACATTGTGGTTAGTAATTTTGGGGAGGGGGCTGATAAATGTTTTACATTATTTAATTTTTAGAGAAATATTTTCTGTCACCTCATATTTTAGACTTCATGGGGAATTAAACTTTTTTTTTTAAATCATACTTCTGTTGGAATTTGTAACCTATTTTTGTTACAAACACCATCTAAGATAATTTTAGTTTAAGTAAAAAGTCATCTTTTTTCAGTTTGTTTACTTTGTACTGTCTGTTTCACTTTTTCTCAAACAGTCAATTAGGTAAGTTTCACATATTGTCTGTGTGGTTCTATCAAAGAGCAAAAGGGAAGAAAAAAGCATTTAAAAATAGGAAAGCGTGATTATGAAACCATAAAAATTGGCATGTCGTCTTATGGACTGGTGTAATACCTGAAATTACTTTTAACTCATTTTTTGAAATTGACTAGATTTTATGATAACAGTGTCCCCTCTATCTTCTTGCCTTCCCCCACCCAGGCATACCTTTCACCCACTTTAAGGCCAGAATGCATCCTAAGGCACTCTAATTAAACTCAATGTGGCATAAAAAGCTGCACAGGAAGTCACAGGAACAAACAACTGCCCTTTTGTAGGGGACACAATAAATACTTTGAAAGCCATTTAAGTTACTGAACAGTTGGGGTTAAAAGTAAACCAAAACAAACTAAAGATCATCAGGGATGTCCAACAGCTGCAGTAGCGGAATAAGCCCAAGGGCTATCACTAATTCGCATATCGATTTACATATACACATTATTTAAAAATAACAAATGCACAAACAAGCCCTACTTGTAACTTCTTTGACAGAATAATTCAAATTGTTTCTTTGATCTCACCAAAAATAAGTACCTGCTGCTGATCAGCTCTCTTCCCAGCCTGTGTTCACTGAGAGAGGGCATCTGGGAGTCAAATTTTATGAGTTCAGAGCTGCATTTGGCCTTTAGCTGTATGCTGTGCACCCTGAGTTACTGCTTCCCACTTGACCAATGGGATAGCATACTGACTGTACTAAAAACAAACTGCAGCTCTCTAGCCAAAAAGATACATTCTGACCTCTACTGCACAGGAGGGAGGCGCCTGTGGAACACTCACACAAGTTGTGTGTCAAACCTCCCACATGGTGACATTAGACAATGCGTTTATATCTGTCGGCAAGTTTACATTTTAAACTCGAAGAATGGGATTTATAGGAAAACAAACATTTATCACATTTTTATATTTTTATCTTTCATCGAATAGGTTACAGGACTGTATGTTGCAGCCCACGTGAAGCAGGGTTGCAAGTAATATGTCCAAACCCTTCAGACAATCTTAAAAATTCTGAAGTATTTTCTAGAACCAGATGGCAGTTTTCCGGCTTAGCTATGCTTATAGCAATAAAACCAGATACATACTTCACAAGATGTGACAAAAGAGATTCAGCTTTTAAGGATAAATAAGCTAGAGACAGATGCTCTATCTTCTGAACAAAGTCAACAAACAGATTTAGAAGAGTCATGTTACAGGAAAGAACAATGACCCAGGTCTTCAATTATGGCCAATGAGAATACAGCACATTTAAGGAAGGGGAGGAGAGGCACCCTTTGCATTTCCCAGGGCCGGCTCCAGGCACCAGCCGACCAAGCACGTGCTTGGGACGGCACCTTCTAAGGGGCAGCCAATCTTGGGGCGGTGAGGCAGCGCTTGGGATTTTTTTTACTTCAGCGAGGCGGCGCTCATGGGGGGGTGGGTTGTTTTTGTTTCGTCCGGGCGGCACTCGGGGAGGGTTGTTTCGGCGGGGCGGCACTCGGGGGCAGGGGGTGTTGTTTTGTTGGGGTGGCGCTGGGGGGGTTATTTTTGTTTCGTCGGGGTGGCACTTGTGGGGGGTGTTTTTGTTTCGTTGGGGTGGCACTGGGGGGGGTGTTTTTGTTTCGTCAGGGCGGCGCTCGGTGGGGGGATGTTTCAGTGGGGCGGCACTCGGGGTTGTTGGTTTTTTGTTTGGGCGGGGCGGCACTCAGGTTTTTTTGTTGTTGTTTTTTTTGCTTGGGGCGGCAAAAAAGTTAGAGCCGGCCCTGGCATTTCCCCCAACCCTGGATTAGCTATGTGTCAGGTATATCCACCATAACATTAATTTAGTGCCGCCTGAAGGATGCTTTAAATTATGACAGCTACCCACGTCCAGTAGGGGCCAATCTGACAGCTGAAGCTCTGCAGAACATAGGGAAGCTCTGTCCAGAGCCCCTTCTTTCTTTGTCAACAACAGGGTGAGGGAGCATAGGATCCCCAATGTTACTGTAAGATCTTCTCCCAATAAATGACCCTCCTATAGCTGCTATTCCTGTTTTGGGGGCCATTGCCAGTGGTGCAATGCAAAGCAGCTGCACTGTCAGGGGCGGCTCTACCAGTTTTGCCGCCCCAAGCAGTCGCTGCCGAATGGGAAGAGCAGCAGAGCTGCTGCCAAATTGCCACCGCGCCCAGAAGAGCGGCGGAGCTGCCGCTGAATTGCTGCCACAGGACATGGACTGCCGCCCCATTCTGGATGCCGCCCCAAGCATCAGCTTGGAAAGCTGGTGCCTGGAGCCGGCCCTGTGCACTGTACCCCAAGATCTGGGGTATCACGTTTAGACAATAGCATGGAAGAAGATAAAGTTTCATTGTACAACTTCATTTTTATATTTGGGTTAGTATTTGTTTTGAGACTCCAAACCACGTGTATCAATAGCTACAATCTCTATTAGCCTATTTTTCAACTTTTCCCGTTCAACCCTTTCCTTATGAAATCCAAGACCATTTTTTATAGGAAGGGAAAAATCCAACCTCTTACAGTCCTGCTACCGATGCCACTCAAATGATCAAATTGCATGTGTAGAAACTAACATTTATTGAAACTAGTACATGTAGCATTAACTCTGAACATTTTAAAAAAGGAACTGTGAATGAAACCAGAAAGGATCAGACACCTCAAAGAACCTAAACACTTTACTGCCTATGACCCTGTCTCCTTGGCCTTGACCTCCCCATCCCCAATACAAGGGGTGAGGGACATGGTGGCAGAAACGGTTGGGGACAAATGGGTCATCTCCTGAGCAGGGTTTGGGGGCCAGACACATATTGGTCTTCAGGCACAGTCTCAGGCTCATTGTTCCCCTCCTGCATGGTCACAGGGCTCCCCAGGAGGGATTCTGGGTGCCAGTCCAGGATGTCGTGCAAGGAGTCCTCTGGCTACCCCACCGTCATGGGGTAGGTGGTTGGGTCCTATGTCTCAGAATTGATACTTTTCAGCATTTCTGGAATGCAGTTGTTCAGCATCCTTCAGTATCACAGACAACTTCTGCAGCCCCCCAGAAAGGAGCATCTGCTGAAAATGGAAGGGAGCATGAACTAATGGTTTTAAAATTGTAATGTAATGATGTGTATGTATTTCTTCTTTGAAGGCTGGTCATCAATTGGAGAACATGATTTTGAAAGTACCAAACTGGAAAAGGGCATGACGTGGGGATCCAGCAATCTATGCCAGAGAGAGGTTTGTGCTACTTGTCACCCCTCTACATATTGCTGAATGGAGAGGTCTGGACAGCTATGAAGGTGAACCAAGCAAATTGGCACTGTCGTTGAACTTTAAGAACCAGCTTGAATTTCTGCTGTACCAGAAATTTGCTGACATGTTTACAGGACTGGCACGCAATTTGCAAGGAAACAGACTATATTCCAAGCTAGCAGATGGAGCCTGCATGGAGAGGGAGACGCAAACCACTGCAAATGCCCACCCATCCCCAAGCCTCCCCCTGCAGTGTCAGGAAACCTGGGTCCCTTCATCCAGCAAAGACTGGAGAAAGGAACAGCGGGAAATAAAGAGTTGCATTCCGTGAACTTTCCAATCAAGACCACAAGCCACTCGCCTCCCCATTGCAAAGGGACACTGCAGGGTGTATGTGCAGCTGCGGGAGCGGATCCCTCACACACCCCCTTTCCTCCTGACTTGTATGGTCTGGCTCCAAGTGGGGAGATGCTGGACACTAGGGACCGACAATGCTTGAGAACATTCATACTGTGACAGAGGACCGCTGTCACATTCCTCTCAGAGGCAAAGGTTCCCCTTCTCCGTCCTGGCCCTGATACCAAACCAACCCTCCCTTTCGCATAGCTCCGATTTGTAGAGCTGTGGGGGATTACTATACAGAAAGTCTGCGATCTTGAAAGGAGCAGAAAACAGCTGTAACTTTGGAGAACCATTAATCACATACAAATGTCCTGTCCCTGAACCTAACCTTTCTCCCCACCCCCTCCCTTGCTGTGAGACTGTTGGCCGACAAATGCTCAGACCCATGAACAACATGATAGTTCACTGATAATCTGTTCTATAGCTTCTGCCAAAAGCTTCATAGTGGTTCATGGTAATTCAATAAAATGTTGAATTTGAGTTGTGTCTTGGTTGGGGATCATTGTACGTGTTGACAGAAGGGGTGGGTGGCCTTTCCGTCCTGCATGCAGACCTGGAGAACGAGGGAGGAGATGTTGGCGGTGAGGGTGGAGTTTTATCTTACTTCTCTTGGGTTCTGGTTCCTGCTGAGTCTCAGGGCCTCCCTCCTTGTCAAAAGGGACTTGCAGAATCAGCTCCTCCAAGCAGAGGTGCAGGATAACATGCTCCTCTTCCTCTGGGTCTTCTGGGGCCTCCTCCTCCCCAGCCCCCCCTACTTCCACACCCTGGTCTTCTTCAGCACCCTGTCAGACAATGAGGCTGGCGGGTTTGAGGAGAGGAGTCATGTGTCCCTCAGGCTCAGTACTGGGAGCGCTGGAGAGCACCCAGTCCAGCTCATTAAGACTGGTCATGTTGGAGGCCACTCTCAGAGCAACTGCTGGAGTCTTTTGCCCTGTGGTACTGGAACCTGAGGTGCTTCATCTGTTCCTGGCACTGGGCTGGAGTACAGTGAATAAGAGCAGCGCCAGCCTCTCCCAAACTTCCCAGTACAAGTGTAAGTTCCTCATGCTGCGGGAGAAGTCATGGAGTACAGTGAACTCAGACCACACATTGATGAGCACCCAGGTGTGCTCGGCTGACCAGATAGCTGCTTTCGGAGCACGTTCCACGTTCATGTGTGCTGGTGCAGTGAAAACTGTTGTGAAGTGGTCAGTGCAGCTTGCGATTATGGGTGAGAATGGTGGGACAAGGACCTTTACAGATTTGGGTAAGAGTCAAGCTGGAAAGGGTTTGGCGCATTGTGAGAACAGGGCTGGAGGACTTTTGAACATGGGACTTGGGACATGCCCCTGTCCACACTACAAACACGCACGAGTAGAGGGCTATGCCATTGCCTAAGGCATGTTCATACTCACACTGCTCAGATGTGCTAGCGTTCTTGCCCTACACATGCCTTGAAACACATATTTCTGGGTTTAGATGTGCAGAGGGATTCTCGCACAACCACCTGCCTGGACCCATGTCCAGTCGACAGTGTAGACATAGCCCTAGGGCATGGGTGGGATGTATGCCACAACAGCCATCTCACATAGTTACTATGGGTATGTTCACACTGGAGCTGGAGGTATAATTTCCAGATTTGGTAGACATACCCAGCGCCAGCTCTGATCCAGCTGTCACACTAAAACTAGAATGTAGCCACGGCGATGCGAACAGCAGAACATGCTAGCCACTCCAAGTACAATCCCACCCAGAACCCTAGGTAATTCTCAGCCTGTTCCACCACTCATGCTGTTGTTGCAACTACACTTCTATTTTAGCGCACAGCTATGTCTAACAGGACTTGATTTTGTGGGAAAGGGGCATTTCTGAAAATTAAACTTCCAGAAACAGTGGACCTATCTTACGTCTGGTGCTTCTGCGTGGGAGCTCAGGAAGGAACATTTAATGTCCTGAAGTCCCCGGAGGATGGGATCAATGTCCTTTACAAATAAGTAAGGTCCTACTAGTGGATCCTTGCCTATTTTCCCAGGCTACACTTAGTAATGGCTTAATTTACCAACTACATTTCCCTCCTGACACTAGCTGCTGTAAGCTTCAGACTGGAAATAAGCTGTAAATTTTTAATAGTGAGAGTAATTAACCATTGGAACAATTTACCAAGGGTCATGGCAGATTATCCGTCATTGACAATTTTAAAATCAAGATTGGATGTTTCTTCTAAAAGATCTACTCTACGAATTATTCTGGGGAAGTTATATGGCGTATGCTATACATGAGATCAGAGTTGAGGATCACAATGATCCCTTCTGGCCTTGGAATCTATTCATTTGACTTTAAGTTTTGCTAAAATTGCATTTTCTAAGGTTTGTCTGATATTTGCTTCCTATCTACTTTCAAACGTAAACAGTAACTAACAAACCTGCATCTTTCTGAATGGCAGAAATGTCGCCTTTTCTGAAGAAGGGCAAATTGCAATTCCTTTTCAGAAGTGAGTAACATTGATCCTATAAAATAACAGGATTACACAGTAAAACAGAAAGGAATGAGTTTGTGTCTAACCATTCCTCTACTGCTGTATTATGAAACAGAAAAGGTGATAACCGTCATACGACAGCAAAGGATGGTCAGACACTTTAAAAAAAAAAGAAACATACAAAAAAACCAACTTTCCATTATAGATTTGAAAGTGTGCTTTCACCCTGGCCATCAGCCAGGGAATTAAAAGGTAATGGTTGAATAAGACAAATCACCAAACTAGAATTGATTTACAAACCCAGATGTGGTAATTTTGATAACTCTGTATTTTTACATCTTTCTAGAAACATCCTCCAGAGCTTTACAGATAATGATAAACCTTTATGGAAAAATTTAAACCAACCTCTTCTAGAAAGTCTTCAAAAGAAAATTGAAATCTTTATGTCTATAGTGTAATTGTTATACAACCTTACTTAGGCTTTTATGAAACCCTATTGACTTCATCCTTATTGAAGTCTACAGTCCTTTTTTATATGAGCAAATCTGACTCTTAATATGTAGGACAATCCTCGATTGTTACACAGTCTTCTAGAAGCCCCGTTTAGCACATGGCCTCAACATAAGCATATGGATTAAATGAAAAATTACATGATAGATGATATCAAACGGATAAAGGTTGATATTCTTTAAGACTCAGGCATTGTTTTAAACTGAGGTACAATTGACTTCAGTGTTCTCACTGAAGTGTATCTTTTTGAAAAACATTAATGCCAAGAGGCACGGAACTTTGTGCTTCAGACGGAAACTGGACTGGATGGTTAATGAATAAAATGAGCCCTTTGTTCCACACCAATTCCTTCTGTACTCTAGCCCTGCTGGCAGTTCAGAAGGCCATCTCTCTCCTCCTCTTCCCTCACACCCATGCATACATGCTTGGTTGCATAATTTTTTTAAAAAATCATTGGCAGCCAATACAAAAATTAATTCTTGACAAAATACAAGACCCCAAAATACAATGAAAAAGACATGAGTACTGACCGGATATACCTGGGGGAAAAAACAGATATTTTCAACTAGAAGACAAGCAAATAAGCAGCACCAAGATTCTGGGCTGTGTCAGAGTTACATTCAGCAAACCTCAGAGAGGGGCAAAAGAAGCTAAATCCAGCTGGATTCTCTGGCTAGCAAGGCTACTTTAACCTACACCTAGCAGCTTATGTCCCTGATGGACTGTTCTGACTGCTAGGAATAGTTGGATCACCCCAGTCACATCCCATTTTTGGGATGTCCCTATGCAAAGTTTCTGGAATGGGAGCCTGAATCTGGCTCAAATACTTCTTAAATACACATATTAATTCCTTAAAACAAAAAATTAATTCCAAGCCATTTAAAGATTGCTAAGAACATAAGAATGGCCATACGGGGTCAGACCAAAGGTCCATCCAGCCCAGTATCCTGTCCACCGACAGTGGCCAATGCCAGGTGCCCCGGAGTGAGTGGACCTAACAGGTAACGATCAAGTGATCTCTCTCCTGCCATCCATCACCCCCCTCTGACAAACAGAGGCAAAGGACACCATTCCTTACCCATCAATGGACTTCATCTCCATGAATTTATCCAGTTCTCTTTTAAACCCTGTTATAGTTCTAGCCTTCACAGCCTCCTCAGGCAAGGTGTTCCACAGGTTGACTAAAGTGATAATACCACCACCAAACATAAAAAGCCAAGAAATCATTAAAGTGCTCACCCAACCCTTGCAACTTCTTCCTCCATATCCACCAGCCAAAGAGCACACATCTCCCCATTTCCACACAAAATGTGCAGTCTTCAGTTTGGACACTAGAGTCATCAGGGATGGATGCTTTCTAATTGTTTGGGATGATGATCTCATATTGTGTTGAAGGAGAAGGCTAGTGTGTATAGTTGGATTTAGTTGATGATGACATTTAATACTGGTGTGCTAGATTATTGTTCATGGAATGTTTAGCACTTTGTGAAGTTATTGCTTGTAACATTCCCAGGAATGTTATTTAGGTAATGTAATGAGGATGTGCAATGCTGTGCACTGTTTTTCAATAGCTGATATTTGGTATTGAAGTTAAAGTTCCTCCTTTTGTGTGAAGATGAAGAGAGGAGGTGTGTTGCTTTGGGTGGTGGATGTAGTCAAGTTACAGTAATGCTGAGAAAGCAAAATCATAGCTGAAACTACGCAACTGGGGGGTGAGAACTAACTAGTGATTTCCTTGCTTTTTTATGCTTGTTTTCATGGTATATGCACTTGAATGAGCACCTATGTAGAAGGAATTTCTGTATCAGTGGAGTGAAATATAATAGTTATCAACATTCTTAGCTATCAGTGGTGACATTTATTCTCTTCCCTATGTCTCCCCACAGCCCCACTTCTCAACATCTCTCTCCATACCCACATCCATTATTTCCTACCCATATCCCAGGTCCTCCTATTTCCCTACCACATTCAGATTTTAAACATTGATTGTAGGTGGTATATGCAAAGAAATCTGTATTTCAAGTTGCCCAACAATTTCAATGATAAGATCCTGTTGTCAACTGCTAAATGCAAACCATTCATGCTGAAATTTTCTATGGTAGGTGTCTGCCAATGGCCACTTTTTTGTGTGGAAAGTTTCAGGTAAAATGGTTCAGCCATTTCCAGAAATAAGGTTAGGGGGAAATATGTTGGTTTGCCTATGTTAAAAAAAAAAAAATCTTACAACTGTTTCTCTGAAAAGCTCTAGTGCCTCCATGCTTTGGAGAAAGGACTTAAAATTTGGTAAGGGACTGGGGCGAGGGGGCACGGGAGAACCAGGGCAAGTCATCCTGGTGTCAGGGCTTTTGCCATACCTGTGAAAATGTGCCTAAACTGGCCCAGTTATAAGCCTCTGAACAATCTACTATTGAACACCAGCTTCACAGAATTTACATGAAGAAATGATACAATAAAGCTTACTTAAATTTATTCAAACAAATGCAACAGTAATGGCAAAACAAAACCAATCTTCCTCCCTTTTTTGGGGGGGGGTGTAATTTGGTTAGCCCACCAACTCCAGGCAGCTGACAGAAATAAGGAAACCATCATGAAACATTCATGTCTATATTACAGAATACAGGTTTCCTAATTGCTCAGAGACAAATACCTGAACTAATTTTACTTGATTTTTTAAGTTACACTAACATAACATGGGTAAAGTTACAACCATAGTGGCCTAAAATTTGACCTGTTCATTTCTGACCACGAGCGTTGTTCATACTTGTCCTGTAAATTATTACTGTCCAAACATCACAGTTTTGCGGTATTTTGCTTCTCTAAAATATGAAATATGCAAGCAGAAGTTGCTCAAGAAAATTCTGTCAAACCAAAACTAACTGTAATACAATGCTATCCTTGTTTGAAAAGACTTCAGCCATTCTGAGGGTTTTCAATCAAGCTAAATATTTTTAGCAAAGACATGCGGTGACTGCCAGCAGTGTTTACAGGATTTATGACCCGAATTTTTTAACAGCAAAATCAATAAGGATGCAGTAAATGATTTCCAAAAAGTACTTACTGAAAATTGTGATTCGGGCTGTTTGTTGGACCTATAAACATAAAACAAATAAAAATTATTGACAAATTCAGTTCATGACTGTAGCATTAAAAAGCTAGTAGCAGGCTAAATAGAACTCCATAGATTTCTTTAAGGAAGGTTTGCAAAGTATCAAACAAAAGGCTTTGAGTTCCTGCACATAATATGGTTATTTTCAAAACCACAAAGAAAAATCACATGAATCTTCTGTCTACTCAGGAAGAAACCTCTACTCAGGCAGAAACCTGAGTGGACTTTGTTTGTGTTAGAATTCATCTCATGGATAGAAACATACACCCTCAAAAATACAAAGCATTATCTTGGCACATCACTTATCTCTTACTAAGCCCAATTAAATTCATTTGAGGCTTAATATCAGAGCTGTTAGGATGTGTCAGAGGCATGCCTGTAACCTTTGTCACAATAGGAACATGATATGATACCCTAGAATTTAATACATCTCTCTAAGGCAAATAGAGGAGTTAGTTATTACCATAACAATATTAAACAGTATCTTTGAAATGGAGTGTCCCTAGAGTTTTGTGCCACCACCTCAGGGACTTTTAAAAACCATACAAATAAAAGTCCTGGTTGCAGATTAAGTGACCAATCCCTCAAAAGAGATGAGCACCTCCTGCCAGGTACTGTGTGCCCTCAACTTCCATTAATTTCACGCATTTGAAGGCATTTAGTATCTCACAAGGATTGGGCTCCAAACTGTGAACACTATGAACTGCTATTCGTTCCCTTTTCCTTTCAAAAGCTCATTTTTACAGAATGAGTTCAGAAATATTGTGATAATTTGAAGCAATGAAACTTACCATCTTTGTATCTTGTACTGGACCTTATTTAACATTTGTGATTTTCTTTGAGATGTATATTTACAGACCATTCCATCTGTATTTCCTTTATTTTATTACAAGTAAATGGGTATCAGATTTAGCTAAGAGCTCTTCTGCGAAAAGAGAGGCCTCAGGCAACAACTTTTATACATTTCTTTTAATGTTGAGGGGGGTTTTTTAAACAACAAATTAATTTCTCATTTTGCTATTGTGAAAACTAAGAACTAGTCTATAAACCAATTAAAGTAGTCATAAAAGCCACATTTTAACGCAAAATGACTCACCAAGCCGTACAAAAAGAACTCCTGTCGCAGTTATTGTCTTCATTCCATTAGAAGCTACACACTGATAGTACCCAGTGTCAGTAGTGTCGAGATCTTGGATTCTTAACCGTGAACCATAATCTGTTTTTCTTATGATGATCCTTCTTGGCTCCTGAACCACTGGTGCATCGTTTTTTAACCATCTAACATTGGGGGAAGGATTTCCTGCTACCTTGCAATGGAGAATTGCTGTCTGGCCCTGGACTATGGTGATATTGTTGACTGGTTCCAGAAAGGTCAGAAAGTAACCTGTAAAGATGAAAGTTCAGAAAAGATCAAACTTCAGTGGAATTTGGATAAGAGACTGCCCAAGGGCACATTTCTATGAACAGCTCTTTAAAAATGGTTTCAGTTTTCTTTCAAATATATGCTATGTAGAAACATAATCCTCATCACCCTGGATTTGGAACAGTATCATCCTTCAATTTCTGTCTCATGAATGAGGGCTTACCTACACAGCAAGTTACATGGAGATATGGTCGGATGTAAATTTATATAACTATAACTGCCTGTGTGGAATTCTGGAATAAGATTCCCCCCCCCCCCCCCCCGCCCCCTCTATGTAGCTTGTATCATAAGAATGGCCATACTGGGTCAGACCAATGGTCCATTTAGCCCAGTATCCTGTCTTCCAGTTATGGCCAGTGCCAGATACTTCAGAGGAAATGAACAGAACAGGGCAATTTCAAGTGATCCATCCCCAATTTTTGACAGTCAGAGGTTTAAGGACACCCAGAGCATGGGATTGCATCCTTGACCACCTTGGATACTAGCCACTAATGGACCTATCGTCTTTGAATATATCTAATTCTTTTGTGAAACGAGTTATATTTTTGGCCTTCACAACATCCCCTGGCAATGAGTTCCACACCTTGACTGTGCGTTGTGTGAAAAGCTTCCTTATGTTTGTTTTAAACCTGCTGCCTATTAATTTCATTGGGTGACCCCTGGTTCTTGTGTTATGTGAAGGAGTAAATAACATTTCCTTATTCACTTTCTCCACACCATTCATGATTTCATAGACCTCTACCATATCCTTACTTAGTCATCTCTTTTCCAAGATGAGCAGTTCCAGTCTTTATTCTCTCCTCATATGGAAGCTGTTCCATATCTCCAATCATTTCTGTTGCCCTTCTCTGTATTTTTTCCAATTCTAAAATACCAGTGAGACCTACTCTCTCTCTAGGGAAGTTGTGGAAGCCTCATGACTTGGGACTAGAGTGGACAAAAGCACTAGAAAATGTACTGTATTTGTAGAAAGATGGGCCAATGTATTTATTTTAATACTAACTTCTGATTAGTGAGGCACTATATTATTTAAAAGTCTCCACATTTGGATGGCAAAAGCCTCTTCAAATGGTTTGCAAAATGGAGTGAATATGTATTCAATGTGTCGTTGAAAAGCAACTCACCAGTTATGCAAGGTATAACTTAGATGAGCTGGTACTATCACTGAACAGTATTTAATAAATAAAGACAGGCTGTTTAACATTCGTGTCAGTATCAGCAGTTTTGGGCTGAAGAATGGCTGTTGTATATGTAGAAGCAGCAGCACCAGTAAGACCTTAGGTAAGGTCAGACAACTGGGAGATCCTTAGGGGAATGAAAAGAAACCAAGTGGAAAGAGGAGGAGAAGAAATACAGATGGGGATAGAAGGAAAAGGAAAACAAAGGGAAGAAAATGAAACAAGAAAAGAGAAAAACATAAGGGAAAGGTGAAGGGAGGCGATAAAAGAGGAATGTGAAAGACAAACTAAGACAAAGGCATGGAAAAAAAACATGGAAAAAAACATGGAAAAAAATGGATGTGGGAGAAGCTATGCTGTTGGATCACAGGCAATTTAGTCGCTAGGCCACAAAGGGTAGAAAACACTGCACAAATAGGATATTCAGCAATGTTTTTGGGCAGGTGGGCAGAGAGAGGGAAAACAGAGAGAACAGGTTACCAGAAATCAATGATGCACTCTCCTGGAAGGAGGAGAATTAAAAAGGAAACATCTCCAGCCTCTTCAAAAGAAGTGGAAGTGTCAACTTGATGTGGGGCCTTTTTGAAGGAAGCAGTCAAAGATGGTAAATAAGAGATCCTGAAAAACCTGTGCAAAAATTTAATTTTTAAAAAACTAAGAGAGGAAGGGGAAGGAGGGAAGCAAAGAGCAATACAAAAGGGAAAGAGCATAGAAATGAGGGAGACAATGAGAAAATGGAGCGTGGGAGAACAACAAAAAATACAAGGAGGCAGAAAGTAAAATTATAAAATTGGATTGGTAGTTGCAAAAATAAAATTCTCCCCAATACTTTGCAATTCTATTTGATTGTCTGTATGAAGGAGATTACACAATCACACACAAATGAAGCTACATTTGTTGTAACATCATTCTCGTTAGATTTTATTTTTGTAGTGTTTGAATTAAAAGGATGACATGCCTGCATGTAGATAGAACATCCTCACACTGAGGATATGTACCCAGGGGAGGGGATCCCGTTATTAGGAAAAGACAAGTAATAGTAATGGAGGATTTGATTATTAGAAATATAGACAATTGGGTTTGTGATGACCAGGAGAACCTCATGGTGAATTGCTTGTCGGATGAAAAGGTTGCAGACCTCTCGAGTCACCTAGACAGACTTATGTGCAGTACTGGCAAGCATTGGTGGTCATGGTACATGTAGGTACCAATGAATAGGGAAAGAGAGGAGAGAGTCCTGGAGGCCAAATTTAGGCTGCTACATCAAAGATTAAATCCAGGACCTCCATGATAACATTCTCTGAAATGCTTCCAGTTCCATGTGCAGGGCCAGTTAGACGGGCAGAACTGCAAGGCCTCAAGGTGTAGATGAGCCGATCGTGTTTGAAGGAGGGATTTTGGTTTATTAGGAACTGGGTAACCTTGTGGGAAAGGAGGAAGCTATACAGGAAGGATGGGCTGCACCTAAACCAAAATTGAACCAGACTGATGGCATGTACAATTAAAAAGGTTGAAGAGGAGTTTTTAAACCAAGGGAAAGCTGACAAGCGCAGAGGAGCACATGGTTCAGACACAGACATTCTTTAGGGAAGGATTTATTAAAAGGGATACCCCATATCCTAATAAAGAGGAGAGGATAGAAGTTGAAAAGTACAGACAGGAACTAAAGAAAACAAATGAAAAAGAGGCCCATTCAGTTACATTACATGAAGACGGGCAAATATTGACAACTTTTATAAGTACTTCTACACAAATTCTAGGTCTAAATGCTAAGGTGGGTTAACTTGAGTACCTGGAATTAAATGAGGATTCTGATATAAGAGACATCATAGAAACTTGGTGGAATGATGATAATTGGTGGGGCATGGTAATAAGAGTACAAAATACAAAGGAATGTCAGAGTAGGTCACGGTGGTGGAGAAGTGGCACTATATGTGAAAGTAACCATACAGTGAAATATAGTAAAAATCTTAAATGAATCAAACTGTACCATAGAATATCTCTGGATAGAATTCCATGCTTGAATAATAGCAATATACCAGTAGGAATATACTACTGACCACCTCACCAGGATGGTGACAGGGATTGTACAATACTCAGATTGAGATTAGAGAGGCGACAAAAATAGAACACCCAAAAATAATGGGGGATTTCAATATTGGTTGGGAAAATGGCACCTCAGAACAGGATACAGAGGTGAAATTTCTAGACACCATTAATGACTGCTTCTTGAAGCAGCTGGTTTGGTAACCCACAAGAGGAGAGGCAATTCTTGATTTAGTTCTAAGATGTGCACAGGATCTGGTCCAATAGATTAATATAGCTGAACCACTCAGTAACAGCAACCACAATGTAATTAAATGTAACATTCTTGTGTGTGAGGGGGGGAAATACTAAAGACACCCACCACAGTAGCATTTAACTTCAAAAAGGGGAACTACACAAAAATGAGGAGGCTATTTAACCAGAAATTAAAAGGAACAATCACAAGAGTGAAATGCCAGCAAGTTGCATGGAATCTTTTAAAAAACACCAAAATATAAACTCAATTTAAATGTATAACCCAAATTTTAAAAAAAATATAAAAGGATGAAAAAAATATACCACTATGGCTAAATAGAGTAAAAGAGGTGGTTAAAGATAAAAAGACAATTTAAAAATTGGAAGTCAAATCCTGCTTAGGAAAATAGAAAGGAGCATAAACTCTGGCAAGTCAAGTGTAAAAGTATAATTAAGCAGGCCAAAAAAGAATTTGAAGAGCAACTAGCAAAAGGCAAAAACTAACGCACACAAAAAAATTTTAAGTACATCAGAAGCCCTGGACAATAGTGGTGCTAACGGAGTACTCAAGGAAAACGAGGCCATAGTGGAGAAGCTAAATTAATTCTTTGCATTAGTCTTCACTGCAGAGGATTTGAGGGTGATTCCCATACAGTAATAAGTCACCAGATGGTATTCACTAAAGAATTCTGAAGTAACTCAGATATGAAATTAAAGAATTTCTAACTGTGGTACATAATCTATC
The DNA here is from genome assembly GCA_033296515.1 of Macrochelys suwanniensis. Taxonomy (NCBI): domain Eukaryota; kingdom Metazoa; phylum Chordata; order Testudines; family Chelydridae; genus Macrochelys; species Macrochelys suwanniensis. The sequence goes on from CM065780.1 coordinate 50,929,140, forward strand.
ACTTACATCACATTCTGTAACAGATGACTGGAGGATAGCTAATGTGATGTTAATTTTTAAAAAAGATTCCAGAGGTGATCCTGGCAATTACAGCCTGGTAAGCCTAACTTCAGTACGAGGCAAATTGGTTGTAACTATAGTAAAGAACAGAATTATCAAACACACAGGTGAACATGATATGTTGGGGAAGAGTCAACACAACTTTTGTAAAGGGAAATCATATCTATCAATCTATTAGAATTGTTTGGAGGGGTCAACAAACATGTGGACAAGGGAGATCCTGTTGATACAGTGTACTTGGACTTTCAGAAAGGGTCCCTTAAAGGCTCCTAAGCAAAGTAGGCACACATGGGATAAGGGGGAAGGTCTTCTCATGAATCAGTAACTGGTTAAAAGATAGGAAATACAGGGTAGAAATCAATGTTCAGTTGTCCCAGTGGAGAGAGATAAATAAAAGGATCCCCCAAAGATCTGTACTAGGATCTGCGCTATTCAGCATAGTCAAAGATCTGGAAAAAGGGGTAAACAGTGAGGTGGGAAGGTTTGGAGAGGATACAAAATTACTTAATAAATTAATAGGCAGCAAGTATAAAACAAACATAAGGAAGTACTTCTTCAGACAACGTACAGTGAAGCTGTGGAACTCATTGCCGGGGAAGTGGTGAAGGCCCAAAGTATAATTGGTTCAAAAAAGAATTAGATAAATTCTTGGGGAATAGGTCCATCAATGGATATTAGCCAGATGGTCAGGGATGCAACCACATGCTTCGGGCATCCCTAAACTTCTGTCAGAAGCTGGGACAGGATGACAGGGGATGGTTCACTCGATAAATTGCCCTGTTCTGTTCGTGGTCTCTGAATCATCGGGCACTGGGCACTTTTGGACGACAAGATACTGGGCTAGATGGACCATTGGTCTGACACACTATGCCCATTGTTATAGTCTTACGTTCTTAGAAAATCACCAATTGACCTTTCTGTATCTTTTGGTACCTTCTTTATTGGGAGGGGCACAAGTAACTAATTTCTAACTATTATTTGAATTTAACATTTCTGAACACACACACACACACACACGTATTTCAGTTAGCAACAGAGAACACACATCCATCCCACCACAAATTATAATAGCAATTTCCAAGACTATCTCATCCTTAACTTATTGTTTAAAAATTCCAAAACTGGTATTACCACTTTTACGGAGCCAGTAACAACATAGTTTACTTTCACTTTGGGTTGTCAAGGCAGAGATGGGAGGCGGAAGATGGATAGATTGCAATAACTCAATATACATGTCAAAGTATGGGTTTCCAATTATATCACTTACGTCAAAAAAAATATTTCACAAAAAGAAACAAAAATAAAGTTCTTCTCTCCAATTCTGACAAAATCATCAAGCCCTACATTTTGGAGGCCCAGTGTAAAGCCATACAGTAGACAGCTGGAGTGTGGTAGCTATCTAAATGGAAGAGGAGTGGAACCATAATTCTTGTGACTACTGGTGACGGCACAAGTTTAAACAGGCAGTTTAGCAGCTGGGTGGGCCAGACTTAATATGTTAATCACAGGAGATGGGGCAGGAAGGTTTGGCAGAAAAGATGTGGATGAAATTGAGGTCTGTATCATCATGTGTGTGTTTGTGTAGGGGGAGGTTTTGGTCACCAGAGAATGTTTTGCACACAAGAATGAGAGAAACTAGAATGTAGCAGCATCCTGTGTATTTTGCCAGTCTTACCCCACAATGGGATCCTCAAAAGCAGAGGCGCTTGCAAACAGAGTGAGCAATGGAGGCAGTAAGAATATCTGAGTCTCTTTTAAAAGGCACCCAATACAAAATTATTAAAAGTTTGGAGCTCAGTTTCAGAGACTGCTCACATCGCTTATCCATCCTTAATGCCATCAGTGAGAATGCTCTTTGAATTTGTTGCTGTTTCATGGCAGCGTCTTTACCTGAGGACAGTGAAAGCCTGGGAGTGATAATTACAGCACATAGTTCTATCACAGGGGTCGGCAACCTTTCAGAAGTGGTGTGCCAAGTTTTCATTTATTCACTGTAATTTAATGTTTTGCATGCCAGTAATACATTTTAATGTTTTTAGAAGGTGTCTCTAAGTCTATATTATGTAACTAAACTATTGTTGTATGTAAAGTAAATAATGTTTTTAAAATGTTTAAGAAGCTTCATTTAAAATTAAATTAAAATACAGATCTTATCAGTTTAGTGTGATCCTTGCCCTTGCTTTTCCTTGCTGAGTTTTCCAATGTTCCCAGGCCGGCAGCAGGATGAGCGGGGCCGGTGGCCAGGACCCTGGCTGGAAAGAGGCCAACGGCCAGAACCCCAGACCGGCAGCGAGCTGAGCGGGGCCGGCGGCTGAGACCCTGGCTGGCAGAGGGCCGGCTGATGGAACCCCAGGCTGGCAGCAGAGTGCCACTGAAAATCAGCTCACGTGCCGCCTTTGGCACACGTGCCATAGGTTGCCTACCCCTGTTCTATCACATACAAAAGGCAGGCTCTAACACAGTGGTACCCAACCTTTTCAATCCCAGGTCCCAGCTTTATTCCAAAAGGGTTAAGGAGCAACAATTGATAGTTTGGGTCATTTCTCATTTCCTCTACTACAGTTGTGCCACCCAAACAGCAATCAGGGAGACGAAGCCACCCACAAGTCCCTTGTCTGGATTCCCCAGGCATGGTGGATTTTCGAGGGGCCAGCATATTTGGCTATTATATTCTCTCTCTGCTACCCCTGGCTGTTATGACCTGAACCAGGTCAGAGTCTGGGAGCTGTAACTGGTTGCTGGTGCTTTTCCCCTTTCCGTCCTCTCCTGGGCGTTCTGCGTGGCTGTATGGAGGAGAGGAGCTATCCTTTACTAGGTACTTCCTTAGGCTCAGGCAGAACTAGTTGAATTCCCATCCTTGAACTACCCAGAGTTACTCTATTCTCTGTGATAGAGCAGATGGCCAGAGGAGAAGCTGCTCTGCAGCTGTAGCCAGGAAATAACAGCTGCTACTCAGAGCATTCCCAGGTCATATCAAAGCTACTTCTGGTTCTGCCAGGCAAATGGCAGAAGGCAGTTGGGGTCACTGTGCTCCATACCACCTCTCTGTAGTGAAGGGGCTGCTTCAAGCACTTCTGTTTGAAAACCACAGGGTGCAGTCAGGAAGCACTCTTTAAATTCATAATTAAAAACTTTTTCTTCTTAATATGGTCACCCCTTGAGAGCCACAAATTGGCGTCCAGCTCACAGGCTGGACACCACCTGCTTCAATACTTTTTACTATCAGCTATTTAAAATCTTGACTTGGAGTGAATTTGGCTAAATAAGCCCAGTCACAGACATTCCCTTGTAAATTAAAATTTATTCAACTGTAGAATGGTATTTAATTCAGCGAGATAGGATGCAGGAGAGGTACTTATTACAGATCAAAACCTCAACCACAAAGGATTACTAGACAAACTGGCTCAAATTCATTCTGCTGTAATTTCAGTTAAACCAGTTACTCTAAGAATGAATTTGCTCCACAGCTTTTAAGTGATCCAGAATATGTGACCTGAACTTAAGAACCAGATACAAAAGGGACAGGAACAAAACTGCTATCAGAGAAAAAACACCAATATTCTATGGCCAAATTCAGATCTGGTGTGACCAGATGCCATTTCCCTAAAGTCAATGAAATGGAATCCACTTTCACCAACTCTGACTTTGGCTCAAGTTCATTTTTTTCTCCTGCCATTTTTACAAACATGTTCAATAATATTTTAAGTTACTTTGTTACTACAAATCAAGCAATAAATATTTTTGACCTATTGAACTACGATGGCACCAATGTTTTCTTACCAACATCCTACAGAAAAAGTTAGAAATATAAGCGCAATGTACTACACCTACTACATTTCTGTATCAATACCCTGAAGCATACATTCTTTTTTTGGTAGTTTCATTTCTTCTGAGAAATGATACAGAAGCCTGCTGTTTACAGAACTTACTAAATCTGAAATAATTGTATGATGGTGCAGCCAGCCATTTGCTATGCTGCCCTGTTATTTGAAGTTCTTTTCAGATAACCTATAATTGCAAATCTTCCAAACAAAGTGAAAAATTTTACCAGCTGTATTGTTGAGTGTTTTCTTTATATAATTTCTGTGGTGATAATGAACAGTTACTTTTTATGGTGCACGGTACACCACAAATATTGTGTGGATTCCACTTAGATGCAATGATTTGGGGTAAGAAACTGCTTTCTTTCATTAATTGTGCATCTCATGATTCCCAAAAAATGTGGTGCTCTCTCCTTACAAATATTCTATTTTCCATAAATGTATGAAAAAGTGAAATGCAATGTAACAGAACTTGAATTATGTTTACGTATTTAAATTGTGTCTTATGAGCAATATTTCAAATACTGTGCCAGCCAACTGGAGACTTTGTACACTCAAACAGATTCAGTAATCTGGTATAGCAGTGGTATATTTTATGAAAAGTTAAGAAAAGCCCCTATAAAAATGGCTAAGATTCTCTACGTTCAAATAGTATTACTGCAGTTATAAATATATGCTATGTTCCAACAATTACATTTGCTTTGGGATACAGATATTCAAATAGAAAACTTTTTTTTTTTAAAGTCCTATTATATTGCACACTAATTTGCTCCATTATATAAAAATTATTGTTATGGAATCTTTGCTTTATTCTGACTTTAATCCAAACCCCATTGAAATCAAAGGAAAAACTCCCATTGCCTTCAATAGGCTTTGGATCTGCTGTCTGAATGCCAAGGATTCAGACAGAAAAATCTAACTGCTGGATATTTCTGTATTTGCCACAGGCACAGTAGTTTTAAATTAAACTTCTCACCAGTTATAGTTTATAAAAATATCTTACAATCAATTCTAATATTCCATCTTGTGTGGACAAATTCAAAACTGTTCTATCAAGAGTTTAGAGGTTAGCAAAATGTAGTCTACATATCAAATTATGATAGCCCTGGCATCCCACATATACACTAGGTTACAGAAACAACTGACACTGCAATATAGTCAGAACTCTTTAATATATTGAATTGCCTGTTAGATTGCCAGTTCCTCATCTTTTAAAATGGAATGAAAATTATATAAAAGATAGCAAAGAGAATCTCACAGTAAACAGATTACAATGGAGCAGTGATCCTTGTGAATGTTGGAAAGATGGTAGAAATAAGGAAACTTCTTTCACAGATTATGGGACTATCAACCTGATACCAAATTCTCAAGAGCAGTTATTAAACAGGTTAAAAAACAAAGGATACAACTACCACTAGACTGATAATACTCTTGGGCTTCCCAATAAATAAAATATGTATGGTTTAAATAATATCCATCTTGGAACATATAAGCTGACTGCAGCAAGGAGTGAAATCACTGGTATATGCAAAACTTCACTCACAAAGGAAGACAGTTTAGGTTAAGATCTCAAAACAACATTTTGGAAAGAGGCCCTACCCAGGTCAATGATAAAAAATGCATGTGCAATGCCATAGCCTACAACTGTGCATGTGATCACCATGAAAGCATATTTGTATACACACATAGGATAGTTGCTTCATGTAAGTGGAGGCACACAATTGTGGGAGCATTTGTCAGTTTAGATGTTCAGGCACACACATAGATGGCCCAATTTTCAAAAGTGCTGAGCTCCCAAAAACTCATGGGTACTATGAAGTTTGAAATTTGGCCAGAAATTTCAAAGGCATCTAAGGCCTGGTCTACACTAAGAGTTTATGTCGAATTTAGCAGCGTTAAATCGAATTAACCCTGCACCCGTCCACACAACGAAGCCATTTATTTCGACAGAAAGGGCTCTTAAAATCTATTTCTATACTCCTCGACGAGGGGATTGGCGCTAAAATCAATATGGCCGTGTCGAATTAAGGTTAGTGTGGACGCAATTCGATGGTATTGGCCTCCGGGAGCTATCCCACAGTGCACCATTGTGACCTCTCTGGACAGCAGTCTGAGCTCGGATGCTCTGCCCAGGTAGACAGGAAAGGCCCCGGGAACTTTTGAATTTAATTTCCTGTTTGGCCAGTGTGGCGAGCTCATCAGCTCAGGTAACCATGCAGTCCCAGAATCGAAAAAGGGCTCCAGCATGGACCGAACAGGAGGTATTAGATCTGATAGCTGTATGGGGAGATAAATCCGTGCTATCAGAACTACGTTCGAAAAGACGAAATGCAAAAAAATATGAAAAAATCTCCAAGGCCATGATGGACAGAGGATACAGCAGGGATGCAACACAGTGCAGTGTGAAAATTAAGGAGCTCAGACAAGTGTACCAGAAAACCAAAGAGTCAAACGGACGCTCCGGGTCACAGCCCCAGACATGCCGCTTCTACGCTGAGCTGCATGCCATTCTAAGGGGGGCCGCCACCACTACCCCCCACCCCTGTCCGTGAACTCCGACGATGGGGTATTCTCATCAGTCCCAATGCCTGAGGATTTGGTGGACAGGGAAGATGATGATGGTGATGATGATGACGACGAGGTTGTGGAGAACACAGCACACCAATTTCCCGGACAGCCAGGATCGTTTTAGCACCCTAACAGAAATACCCTCCCAACCCTCCCAAGGCGGTATCCCGGACCGTGAAACCGGAGAAGGCACATCTGGTGAGTGTATCTTTTGAATAGAAAAGACCTGGTTTAAAAGCAAGTGTTTTTTAATGATTAATTTGCCCTGAGGACTTGGGATGCATTGGTGGCCAGTACAGCTACTGGAAAAGTCTGTTAACATGTCTGGGGATGGAGCAGAAATCCTCCAGGGACATCTCCATGAAGCTCTCCTGGAGGTACTCTAAAAGCCTTTGCAGAAGGTTTCTGGGGAAAGCAGCCTTATTCCGTCCTCCATGATAGGACTCTTTACCATGCCAGGCCAGTAGCAGGTACTCTGGTATCATTGCATGACAAAGCCTGGCAGCATATGGCCCCAGTGTTTGCTGGCATTCAAGCAACATCTGTTCTTTCTCTGTCTGTGTTATCCTCATCAGACTCCTGGGAGATGTGATGCCTCAAGATGAATAGCGTGTTTCATGCCAAAGTCCCACAGCCTGAGGGCCTCCTGGCACAGGGCTGAAGATTGAGTCCCTCCCTGCTTGTTGATGTAAAACAGTGGTCTCCAACCTTTTTAAGCACAAGATCACTTTTTGAATTTAAGTGCAACCCAGGATGAACCCCGTCCCTTCCCTGAGGCCCTGCCACTTCCCCGAAGCCCTGCCCTGCCCCACTCACTCCATCTCCCCCACCCCCACCTCGGTTGCTCACTCTCCCTCACTCACTTTCATCGGGCTGGGGTAGGGAGTGTGGGCTCTGGGCTGGGGTCTAGGGGTTCGGAGTGTGGGAGGAGGCTCTGGACTGATCCTGGGGCAGGGGGTTGGGATGCAGGAGGGGATGAGGGGTGCAAGCTTTGGGAGGGAGTTCGGGTGCAGGAGGGAGCTCCTGGCTGGGGCAGAGTGTCAGGAAGCTGACCAATGCATTGGTACCATGGAGGGCTTGCCTCTGGACTGTGCCTCGTACTGGGAAGGAGCTTGACGGACTTCTTTCCTTCTGACCCTGGTTGCCCTAGCCGGCGGGGGTCTTTAGGAGTCAGTGGGATCAGGAGGGACAGCAGATCCTTTGCCGCGTGAAAAGCCTCTGGTGTCAAGGGGGCCAGGAACTGTCTGGCTCCATGGCTGCTCGTGGGATTCTGTGGTGGGCACTCTAGGCAGAGTCTGTGGAGCCATCAGTGGTTCGGGGGAGGACAAGTGGCCTGATGCAGGTCTCACTATACCAGCTCCTCCCCTCTTGTCTCTCTTTAGCACCGGAGATGGAGAAGGGTGCTGGGAAAAACAGGGTGCTGGAGGAGTGCTCGGTGCTGATTCGGAGAGGCTTGGTTTTGAGGCTGGTCTGAGGGTTGTCTCCATAAGAATGGCTTTCATTTGAATGTCCCTGTCCTTTCTGGTATGGGGTTTGAAGTCCCTGCAGATCTGGCCCTTCTCTTTGACGTGAGACTTCCCAGCCACTTTAGACACCTAGTGTATGGCATTGGCTTGCTGCAAGAGGCACATGGCTTGAAGCCTGGGGAACAGGGCATGTCCAGCCCCTGGGGCGAACAGTCCCTTGAAGACAGGGACAACTACTATATACACTAACTCTAACTAAGAACTATGTACACTAACTATGACAACTATACAGAATATGACCAAGAAAATCCAACCATTGGGAAAGAAAACCTTGCCACAGCAACAAGAAGTGGGGGGGTGGGGAAGAGGGGAGAAGAGAGACAGTATTATTGAACAAAAAGAAAACTGTTAAACCAATGAAGATATATAAACTCAGCACTAAATATGAAATAAGACTCTCCCCCAATAAGAGAGAAAAAGAAGAGATAAATAACAGCTTTGCTGAAAAATATGCTTGTTAGTCCCCAAGATGCAATAATTTCAAAAGGGCCATATGATTCTGTGCCCATCTCCTCCTCAAATCCCTGCTCTGTAATATTATCAGTAGTACGGTGTTTAATGACACTACATCATGTCCGTTATTCTAGTCAATTAATAGTATTTTGCTTGTTTATAGCATCCTTTATATAGTGGCAGTTCTGGGGCGTTGTCATTGTTTTCCTTTCCCCACTGTGGCCTGGCTTTAGTATTGTATGTGGTGAGGGAGCTGGCAGGAAGACATTACCAAAAACAGTCATGTCAAAATACAGGTAAGTAATACAAACATGCATTTCCTGAGATTGTATCCAAACTGGAACATCTCATAGGTATGACACTTTTTATGCTGCCTATGGAGTAACATAATGATATGGTTTTACTGAATATGTAACAAACTCCTTTTGTTGTTGTTGTTTGTTTGCGGTTCAGCTAGGCACGCCCTATCTTTCTCACAACATATTGATGCCTGGGTAAATAAAGGAAGTACATAACAAAAATGACTCCTTTGCATAGTACATTTTAAAGTACATTTTTACTCAAAAAACGAAAAGAATTGAAATCATTCTTATTTTTACCTTTAGGTGTTGGAATTTGCCTGTCATGTCCATCCACTTGACTCAGAGGATCATTGGAATCTGGTATCTCCGTTTCACCTAAGTGAAAAATAAACCATTAAAATTTTAAACCAGTTGAGATTGAGTTGATCTTTTTCTTCTTGAGCAAAATTAAGATGTTGGGTATTTAAATCCACTAACTCCACTAGAGGGGTTCCCAGCTCAAGCAGAGATAGGTGCCTCCCTGCAGCTTAGATGTTGGGCACTGAACTCCGTGAGGAAGTGGGGCTTGGGAACACCCCTCATTGGCATCTCCCATTGGCTAGTGTGCTGGCTGTTATGTCTCCCATTCTCAAGCACCTCTCTCTCCCCACACATTGTATCGGGAGCCTAGGCACCTAACTCAGGCTTTGAGAATTCCAGTGTCTTTCACTGTGCCCAAGTCCCTTTGTGGATCCAGGCCAAAGTACTTCATAATCCTATACTCTCTCTTGTGGTTCACTTCACCTAGCTACTTTGGTAAAATTGCACTGCCTTGTCTCCACTAGGATTTTTTCAGCGGGACAGCTAATGCATGTTAATTATTCCACTGTAAAAACAGACTTTTTTTCTTCCCCCTCTCAGCGAAGCCAAAGCCAAGGTCTCATACCAAGAGTCGGAGGGGAAAGCAGTGTGAGACAATCCTGGTGAGGCGGTCTTTGAGTCACATGTGCATAAACCCAGCCTATTCTCAATGTTATGCACTCAACTGATGACTTCAAGTGATCGGAGTACACTAGGAATTACAAAAGAACAGGACAAAAATGTATTTATAAAACTGGACAGGCTCATTTATGACACATGATTACCACACTCACACTCCTCTATGTGATATTCAGTGCCCATGCAATGATTTACGTGTCCTTGACTTTTTTTTTTTTTGGTTATTGATCTATGCCCAACTTTATTTCCTGTTTTCTCCACTTTATCAGTTAAGTGAGATTCTCAAAAGGGACAAACATAGAAGTCTATAGAAAGGGAGCACAGCAGGCTCTCTTCCCACACCCACATCCCTAGTTGGTGTTTTTTAACTCTCACATTAGAATGGAACAAGACAAAAGCATCTGCTGATTTTAAAACACTTTAATAATAGTTGTATGTAATTCCTCCTTGTGCTTGGTATGTTTATGTCTGGCAAAAACATTTGTCTCCAGATGTGCCTTATCAGAAAATAATTAAAAACCACAGACAGTATACACCAGCAAAGTCTCCATGACTAAGCAATGTTAAATTGAAAAGTGCTCTGTGTGGGCTGTAAATTATAAGTCCAAACCAGATCTGCCATTTTCAACTGTCGCTTTAATGAAAGAAACATTTTATCTTTTAAATAGTCTAATCTGAAAGTTTTCTTTTTTAAACCATATTTATTATGAATTCTTAATTTTAACTAGGGCTGTCAAGTGATTAAAAATAATCACAATTAATCGCAAGAAAAAAATAGTCACAATTAATCACTGTTTTAATTATATTGCTAATAACAGAATACCAATTTAAATTTATTATAAATATTTTTGAATATTTTTCTACATTTTCAAATATATTGATTTCATTTACAAAAAAGAATACAAAGTGTACAGTGCTTCACAATGGAAGGGAGGACAGGATAAAGGATGAGAGGGAGAAATTATTCTTTATGACAAATATTACACTGTAAAAACAACATAAATAGTATGTTTCAGTTCACGTCACACAAGCACTGCAGTGCAATGTCTATCACGAAAGTGCAACTTACAAATGTAGAATTTTTTTTAACACAACTGCACGCAAAAAAACAGAACAATGTAAAACTTTAGAGCCTAGAAATATGAAGAGGCATATGAATGCTTAACATATCTGTTATGTGAATACCTTTCAAGGCCAGCTACAACAGTGCCTGTGAACGCCTGTTCTCACTTTCGGGTAATGTTGTAAATAAGAAACGGGCAGCATTATCTCTTGTAAATGTAAACAAACTTGTTTGTCTTAGCTACTGGCTGAACAAGTAGGACTGAGTGGACTTGTAGGCTCTAAAGTTTTACATTGTTTTGTTTTTGAGTACAGTTATGTAAAAAATAATTCTACATTTGTAAGTTGCTCTTTCATGATAAAGAGATTTCACTACAGTACTCACATGAGGTGAGAAGAAAAATACTATTTCTTTTGTTTTTTTACAGTGCAAATATTTGTAATCAAAACTAATATAAAGTGAGCACTGTACACTTTGTATTCTGTTGTAATTGAAATCAATGTATTCGAAAATGTAGAAAAACATCCAAACATATTTATAATAGATTTAAATTGGTATTCTACTATTGTTTAAGAGTGTGTTAATTGACAGCCCTAATTCCAATCCTGGCATTTCTGAACTAAGAGTTAAAGCAACACAGAGCTGTGTTCAACATGAAATATTCCAAAGATTTTACATTGTACATGCCTCTGGATCAGACCCGCCAATAAGTCATTTTGCACATGGAAAGCTTTTTCCCTTTAAATTAAATATGAGAACCACAGATTCAAAAGTGCCCAGAGCCGTTCTGAGGAAGAGTTCATGCACCCGCTTCTCCATTCTTGTTGACTGCTTCTCTCAATTCTTCATAATTTTACATTCCTGTCATCTTAATACATTCTCTTCTGCTAGAACTGGATCTACAGTGCTGAACTAAAGCAGATAATGATCCTTGATGTATATACCCTACCCATTCACTCCCTGGATTGCTATGGCAGAGGGAGCCAGCTTCCTTGTGATCTCTGCATCAAGTCTACACTGCTGGTAGTCCTTTTGAGACCCCACACATCTCTTCTCAGGCCTACATCTCAGACCTTGTGTGTCACCGCATCCCTTCCCCACTCTGCTGTGTCAAGATCCCAGCTCTGATGTCCCATTTGCCCCTTCCTCTCTGCTACTCTCTCATTTTTCCCTTTCTTCCCATGTATTTTTCACACCATCATTCATACATGGACTGAACAAAGTGCCTCCAGTTTATTTCTTTCAGGGCATCCTGTTTGACCATTCTAGACCGTAAACTCCTTGAGGCGGCTAAGGTCTTCACTGATTTCTTGCAGAGTGCACAGTATATTTATTACTAAGCATGTGACAAATAATTACAAGTAAAAATAAAAGTAATAATGGTATATCGTATCTGTGTTCCTAAACATTAATTTGGTTGGGAGTCTGGAGAATAAAAGGTTTTAAAACTTAAAGGATCAAGCTGTTCCTCATACTGTACACAGAATTTAAAATATTATGCATTTAAGGCCATGGATATTCCTGCTATTACAACTGTGGGGGGAGAATCTGTGAAGTGGGTGGCTGTTATGTTACCCAATACTTTAATTGGTAGTGATAGAGAAGCAGACCTACTGGATCTTTTCAGATGCATGACTTTTATGTTTGTGCTACAGTGTCTTTACAAGTAGATAACTCCTGGTAGAGAAGACCTAACTGCATATTATTACATTCATTTCAGATGTGACAAAAACACCAGACTTCATATAGTATACAGTTCCAGCAGTGTTGCTCCACCTTACCAAAAAATGGCAGCCATTCAATTCAATAGGTGGAGGACTCGACGGGAAGGAAAAGTCCCCAACAGCGAGGAAGGAAGATACTCGCTGTGGGACACCAGGTAGCTCCTCCCTCCCTTACGAGAGTTTTGATCCCCCATTGGCCAGCTGGGGGGAGAAGGGTGCTGATTGGCCAACATGCCCCAGCTCCCAGGATTTAACCTAGTACAGGGGCCATGTGAAGCTTCTTTCAGCTCCATTCCAGCAGCCCTATTCTACACATACTGACCTAGGAATGGTCCTGACAGATGCTGTGGTCTAGCCCATTGCCCGTTTGGGGGTCATGAAGGAATTTGACAGAGGACCATGGAGTTTTTTGCCTTTCTCACAGTATCTACAAGCCACAGAAGGTTAAGCAGGAATGCATTTAGTACCTAACTGAGGTATTCAGGTTGAGTTATTAATTCATCACAACTTGCAGCTGGTTTCCAGTGCATTAAAAGAAAACTGAATGGTTCTCAGAGATAAAAGATTTTGGTGATGGGCCTGGGGCTCATGGGATAAAGTAAGACCTTGTGGCCCAAGGTCCCCCCCCCAGCACCTTCTGCACTCTGTCCCCTTCACAGGGAGGAGGAAGACAGGACTCAGAGTGAGTTGAATCCTGGTAAGTAGGCTGAAGAGAGCCAAACCCGAGTCACGGGTTATATGGTAAGGAGCATGTAACCCCCTCACTGTAACCTATTAAATGCATTGTATAAAAGAGTATGGGTGATGGACAGGTAATGCCCCCCTACAGTGTTAAAATATATTAAAAGTTGTGACCTGCTGTTTATTCCATTAATGTGTCTGTCCTCATTTTGCCACTGTGTCCGCATCAAAACTTAAGGACGTCAACTAGCAAAGGATGGATACGCAAGTGAGCAACCAGGATTACAGGTGTGAAAGAACAGATGGAGGATGAACTGCCATCACATTAACTGTATGCAAACAGCTATTATTAAATAATTGACTTGGAGAGAAATGCTCATGATCTGAAGCCTAGCTGGATAGTATCAACTCACATTATTTAAAATGTTAGCTGAGTAGCATGCTGGTATGTAAATATGTAGTTAACTGAAGTCAGACAAATCACCATGGCTACTGTGGTGCACTCAGTAACCAGAGTGTCAATAGTCCCCTTTGAAAATGCTGACTGACAGAAAAAGGAGCCATTAATCTCTCAGGCCAACAGAACAGATCCTCAAGAAAGCACAAACAGAAGAAAGAGATAGACGTAATTTCATCTTTAATGCTTTATCTGAAAGATAGCACCATCGAATAGTACTGCTCTCTCTCTCTGGATTTGTTGAATTATACATTGGTCATAAAGAGTAAGACTACAGAGACAGGTGTGTGAACTGAACTCCTAACCTTTTGGTACTAAGCAATTAAAGTATACTGATAAAAGCAATTGAAGTATACTGATAAAATCTGTAAAACTCATCACTAGGTTCTAGTGCTTTGGTTAGTTCATTGTGTGTGCACGATATTTGTTGGTTGCATAGATAAGAAATCTCTTAGTTCCATAAGAGCTCATATGCTATAAGCTAGTTATGAAGATTTTTTTTAAATCTATTCATTATTCAATAAAAGGAAACATAAGAGAACAGCCTGTGTTTTTGCACAGTTTGCAAGGATGCAGCCATTATTGCAAATTTCAGAAAGAAAAATAGTAGTGTAAAAATCACGGTCCTTGCCCAATTTGGATTTTAAAACCAACCCTCTACACTAAGCATAGTATTATCCCTTCCTCTGTCAGTTGCATCCCTTTCAGAATGTACTCTTCAGAATGTGATAGAACATGAGGAAAAGTGGCCAATTTGATAGGGATTTGGGGGGTTGACAGTTTAGGTCGCCTTTTATAAAAATTCTTGGGACTCCTTCTCATGAACTGGCATAGAAGTAAACATCCTGTAAGGCAGAGGCAAGATTGCCCTAGCACATGTACCAATACAGAATTGGTGATTTCTCAGTTGAGCAAAAAGGCTAATCATAGGACATATGCTACTGGTAAAGTAATAGTAAAGTAATCATTTCAGAATTTAACTATTTCTTTAGTTCAGGGATCATCTCAGTATATGCAAATCAGTTGTAATAAATGGAGTTGATAATGTTTATTGATGTAATCCTATTAAAATACATGTCATGTTTATCAGCCATACAAAAAAAACCCAACCAAAACCCAAAATTACATGTAAGCTCCCACTGCTTAAACACTAACCATATTTAAAAAGAATTATTTTTAAATTATAGCTGAGGAGCTAACCTTAGATCTTAGTTCTGTCCAGTCCTTTCACTTATCAATATATACTAATCCAGGAACTGAAATATTTTCTAGAATTAAAACAGTAACACACAACCTTTGATTTAGGTTCTAACTTTATTTCAATAATATAAAACTCCGAAAAGAAAAAAAAACTTTAGTTTAATATCCCCTAATATTCTGTTCTTTTCTTCATAAAACTTTGTTGACCTTCTGTCAATTACTAACCTCTAGAACGCCCCAAACAAAGGACCCACACTGTCGGCTTTGATTCAGCTGCCAATCTGATTACTTTGGATTTGAGAAGCAGACTATTTAGGTTGCTGAATCAGGGCCTTTCATTGAAACTCCTTTTCCAACATCTTCAGCCCTTGGTAACCAATTGCAAAGTGGGTACGGCAAACCTATAAAGGGCGATGAACAGTCCACAAAAGATGCAGTTAATACTACATGATCAGTACACTGCTTTTATAGTTACAGAAGATTAGGAGCTCTACTTTTTCTGACAGTTGTCATTTCACATAAAAATACAAAAATGGGAAAATGTCTATACTTTTTGTTTCAGTTGTTTGGTGCCAGAGGCATTACATACAGTTCTTAGAACACACACAATGCACTGTGAAGTTATCTAAACAATTATTTCATTGTTAAAGTTGATTTTTTGATTCCTCAAGGAAAGTATCCTTTAATGCAGCAGTAGCCAACCTGAGCCCAAGAAGGAGCCAGAATGTACCAATGTACATTGTCAAAGAGCCACAGTAATATTTCAGCAGCCCCACCCCCATGCTCCCCCGTGCTCCCAGCGCCTCCCACCCACCAGCAGCCCTGCCAATCAGCACCTCCCCCTCCCTCCCTACACCTGCCAATCAGCTGTTTCGTGGCGTACAGGAGGCTCTGGGGGCGAGGGGGAGGAGCGAGGGCACAACAGGCTCAGGGGAGGGGATGGGAAGGGGTGGAGTGGGGTCAGGGCTTGTGGCAGAGCCAGGGGTTGAACAGTGAGCACCCCGGCACATTGGAAAGTTGGTGCCTGTAGCTTCAGCCCCGGAGTCTGTGCCTATACAAAGAGCCGCATATTAACTTCTGAAGAGACATATGTGGCTCCCCAGCCACAGGTTGGACACCCCTGCTTTAATGTGATCTCAAGCTAAATCGACAGCAATAGGAGCTTTCACTATTAAAATGCTACAATTTGAGTCAGCCTTTTTACATATGCTCTAACTTCAACAAGAGCTAACCAGCAAATTCACATGATACAGGAATGCTGAACCTAAGAAAAATGCCAACCTTACAAGTAACTAAACCTCAAGTTGGCACAGCACACACCTAAATAAGAAGCCATTTTACAAGTGTCAGGGCTCAGATAGATAGATAGATAGATAGATAGATAGATAGATAGATAGATAGATAGATATTAAGAGATGCTTATAAATACTGAGATTAACTTTATATATAAAATTCTCATTATTTATAAGCATCTCTCTTGGAATCATAAAACTTGCTTCCTTAACATAAGTCTTCCTTCACTAAATGTATTTTGTTTGTCATGACTGCTGGACTGAAATGGTTCATTTTTAGAAAAAGAAGAAAAATAAACATTGAAGCAAAATATATACGAACTAGAGGGCTAGCTTACATTTGGGGCCAATCAACCTTGACAGTGGCTAATTCATTCACTTTTTTGGCCAGAAATTTTTGCATAGAATTAAAATAAGTTTTCAAGCAATGCATGCTATATCACCTTCATGCAACCTTTTCCTGTATTATCTACAAACAAGATTTCCAGGGTGGACTTCTGTATAGGGGGTGCCCAATTTTCAAATGAGTGCATCTTAATAGGACTTCAAAATCCCATAATCAGGCATTCAGTTGGCACTTAGGCACTCAAAAAAGGAATTTGCACACGCGTACTAATCTGAAGGTTTGTGCTCATATGCTTATTATGATATATTAATTTGCCTATGTTTGAAAACTGATCCTCAAATATCAAATGCATGTCCCCAAAAAGAGATAAAACACATTATTCAGTGTAGCATCCGTTTTTAAAAAAAAGCTGAATCTACATAAAGCTGGACTGATCTTGATCTCCACAGGAAACCCTACACACTTCCAAAAAGAAAAACCTTACAATGAAGATTTGTAGTATATCTACTTTTTACTCATCCTCCAGGTGCCTCTACAGGTACCATCAGGTCAATGTTAAATACAGAACCAATCCAGCCATCTAAAATAATAATACCAGAGCTTTATACACAGAGTTCAGCAAATCATCTGATTCATTCATCTGACTCCTCATATAATTTATGCATGTTCTATACCGCACAGCATTTCCAACTCCCTCTCAATCTTTTACCTTCCATTTACACAGCTCACATTTTGTGAGTTAAGCTGTTAAATGACTTAAATTCTTCCCTCTGTATATCATATTTGCATCTTAAAAATGAAAGGTCAAATGCTATATAAATCTTAGAAAGAGACTCATGGAATAAATACTTATTCAGATCTCCTTCAGAGTAAAAACCTCATTAAGAAACTATTATAACATTGTGGTAGCAACAGTGTAGTTATGGTTTCATTTTTAAGTCCCCATTTTCAAATACAAATTATTTCTGAAAAAGCTAAGCGATGGTATAAACATTGTCAGTCAAAAAGATCCTTAAAAAAAGGTAGGGTATAATCCAACTTGTCTGGCTTTGTTATATCAAGAGAGAGAAATATGGTTCAGTGGTCAGGGTGCTACCTTGGGACATAGAAGACCTGAGTTCAATTCTCTGCTTTGCCACAGGTTTCCTAAATGGCCCTGATCAAATCACCAGATTTTCAAAGTTATTTAAGCACCTAGAGATGCAGATAGGCACCTTGTGGGATTTTCAAAAGTGTGTAGGTACCTAACTCCCATTGACTTCAAAATCTGTCCCTTAACCTCTCTGTTTCCCATGTGTAAAATAGGCATAGTAGCATTTCCTTTCCTCATAGGGTGTTGTGAGGATACATATAATACAATATGATACAAATTGTGAGGTACTCAGATAGGATGGGGGGAGAGGGAGCATATAAGCACCTAAGATAAGACAGCTAGAAAGATCTAGGCATGAAAATAGGGGAGCGTTCAGCTGTTAACATAATTTTCAGCATTTTAACTGTAAAACAAGTCCTGATTTGCCAGGGACTTACTCCTCAATGAAACATTTAAAGGAGTTTGGTTTAGAAATAATGAAGCTATAAAAGCAAAGAGAAGGACATGAATTAAGGTGAAAACACACTTGCTAGAGCAAAGGGCAGCAGGGGACTCCATCAGGAGTCCATAAACTTTGTCTACTAATAGAGACCATATTTTTCTAGACTAAATGGAGAAACTATATTGTCTATACATCCATAATAGAAAGGGGAAAGGAAAACAGCCTTTGTGAATATTAATAAAGAGATGGCCAGGGCCAAATAAAACTGTGTTTCAGATAGTTAATAATTAATAATAAAACACTATGGTATTTATGGCATAAAACACTTGAGTCATTTAAGCCATGAAGACACTTCAAAGTCATATGTAATTTTTGCAACTTATGAACCACTAAGTTAACTAGGTATCAAAAACACACCATTTCATACGTAGAAACTATATCTACGTTAAACAGCTCTAAAGCAAAAACACACACCACTAAGTCAATATAATCAGGAACACGTAAAAACCCTTAAACTATTTTTTTTTTTAAAAGAGAGAGAAAGACATGGAATTCAATCTGGCTTTCATAACAGACCGACAGTAATTAATGGTTACGTAGAAGCGACAAAGGGTCCTGTGGCACCTTATAGACTAACAGAGGTATTGAAGCATAAGCTTTCGTGGGTGAATACCCACTTCTTCGGATGCAAGCAGTGGAAGGTGCCACAGGACCCTTTGTCGCTTCTACAGATCCAGACTAACACGGCTACCCCTCTGATAATGGTTACGTGTTATACTAAATAAATGCTTTTGGAAAACGGACACATTCCAAAGCTCTTCTCCACCTCAGCTGTAAAATCTTAACTGAAAACCACTCAACAGCAGCAATGAACACACCTGCAGCTCAAAGAACATCAAGTTAACATGACAATTATTCATGACATTATTACATGATTGATTATTTTACTGCTTCTGGCTGTGAAAATAAAACAGTCTCAACCAAAAGACTAAAAATAATCATGATTTACGAGTATAACACTCCACCAATTAGGAGAAAACAATTTTCATAGTGATCATTTCTAAAAAATCATTTAAAATTCAAAAATACCAGTCCTGTGTGCAGCCTCGGGCTGAAATCTTTAAAGGCCCTAGTTGAGAAAAACACGCCTATTCAAGGAAGACAGTTAAGCATGTGCTTACTTCTAAGCACATGCTTAAGTACTTTCCTGTATTAGAGCCAAAGTAATAACATTAGCCCTTCTGTTATAGGAAGTAGGATAAAAAGAATATAGGTCACAGTTGAGTCTGACAAAGAAAAAGTATTTTATCCTAAAAGTCATTTTCACATTTTGATGGTTGATTACCATAAATTATGATGCTACAATAATGTTAAACTTTTGGAAGGATATCAACTAGGGCTGTCGATTAATCGCAGTTAACTCATGCAATTAACTCAAAAAAATTAATCTTGATTAATCACACAATTAAACAATAGAATACCAATTGAAATGTATTAAGTATTTTTGAATGTGTATCTACATTTTCAAATATATTGACTTCAATTACAACACAGAATACAAAGTGTACAATGCTCACTTTACATCATTTTTTATTACAAATATTTGCACTGTAAAAATGATAAACAAAAGAAATAGTATTTTTCAATTCACCTCATACAAGTACTATAGTGCAATCTCTTTATAATGAAAGTGCAACTTACAAATGTAGGGTTTTTTGTTACATAACTGCACTCAAAAATAAAACAACGTAAAACTTTAGAGCCTACCAGTCCACTCAGTCCTACTTCTTGTTCAGCCAATCACTCAAACAAGTTTGTTTACATTTGCAGTCACCTGAAAGTGAGCACAGGCATTTGCAAGGCACTTTTGTAGCCGGCCTCGCAAGATATTTACATGCCAGATGCGCTAAAGATTCATATGCCTCTTCATGCTTCAGCCACCATTCCAGAGGACATGCTTCCATGCTGATGACACTCTTTAAAAAAATAATACGTTAATTAAATTTGTGACTGAACTCGTTGGGGGAGAATTGTATGTCTCCAGCTCTGTTTTACCTGCATTCTGACATATATTTCATGTTATAGCAGTCTCGGATGATGACCCAGCACATGTTGTTCGTCTAAGAACATTTTCACTGCACATTTGACAAAATGCAAAGAAGGTACCAATGTGAGATTTCTAAAGATAGCTACAGCACTCGACCCAAGATTTAAGAATCTGAAGTGCCTTCCAAAATCTGAGAGGGACGAGGTGTGGAACATGCTTTCAAAAGTCTTAAAAGAGCAACACATTGCTGCAGAAACTACAGCACCTGAACCACCAAAAAAGAAAATCAACCTTCTGCTGGTGGTATCTGACTCAGATGATGAAAATGAACATGCGTCAATCTGCACTGCTTTGGATCGTTGTCGAGCAGAACCTGTCACCAGCATGGACGCATGTCCTTTAGAATGGTGATTGAAGCATCAAGGGATGTTGAATCTGTAGTTCATCTGGCATGTAAATATCTTGTGAGGCCAGCTACCGCAGTGCCATGCAAACACCTGTTCTCACTTTCAGGTGACATTATAAACAAGAAGCAGGCAGCTTTATCTCCTGTAATATAAACAAACTTGTTTGTCCGAGTGATTGGCTGAACAAGATGTAGGACTGAGTGGAATTGTAGGCTCTAAAGTTTTACATTATTTTATTTTTGAATGCAGGTTTTTTTTGTACATGATTCTACATTTGTAAGTTCAACTTTCATGATAAAGAGATTCCACTACAGTACTTGTATTAAGTGAATTTAAAAATACTATTTCCTTTGTTTTTCACGGTGCAAATATTTGTAATAAAAAATAAATACAAAGTGAGCACTGTACACTTTGTATTCTGTATTGTAATTGAAATCAATATATTTGGAGATGTAGAAAATATCCAAAAATATTTAAATAAATGGTATTTTATTATTAACTGCACGATTAATCGTGATTACTTTTTTTAATCGCTTGACAGCCCTAATATCAACATCTGGTAACAATGTTCCAAAAATAAAAAATATGTCAGTCTGAAAAGAAGGGGTGGCTTGAGTGCTAGCCAATCTACTCTCCTAAAAATAGCAAGTTCAAAGATTATACAGAACTCAAGAAACTTAAAGCATTGGTGGGTAAGCACTACCATGTCTATCTTACCAATACAGAATTTGAAATAGAGACAAATTAGCATTAAAATTTTCAAACCTGTGAGCCTAAAGTTAAATATCGATTGAAGTAATTTAAGCACCTAAATAAAACGTGATTTTTCAGAGGTGTAGCGTACCCAAAACTTCCTAATGCACTGTAGTACAATATTTATTCTCAAATAGTTTAGTGGATGCTTAGAATTCTTTTCTTTGAAATCAGCTGACATGGCAATGCTAGACAAATTCCATGCAGACAAACAGGCAGATGTGTGTCCATATTACTGTGTTTGGGCTTGTCTTCACTAGAAAATTAGGTCATGTTAGAACACAACTTTGCAAAGTCATGTTAACGAACACAATGGGATTGACCATTGTGTTTAAACTTCATGTCAGCTGCTCACAGATCAACCTAACTTCAACCATAGGTTCACTCACGACCAGCTGACGTGATGTTTAAACATAACAATTCTGGATTTGTAGATTGCAAAGTTGTGTTTAACACTGCATTAGATAATATGACTCCTCAAGGAGGTGTTCTAACAAGACCATTTTCTAGTGAAGAGAAGCTCTTAAATATAACTATTGCTTACAGTGGCCACCTCTCTTCCTTGCTAGGGATAACTGTTCAGAGATGAGTGAAACTGGATGTCTCTGGAAAATGGGATAGACACTCTGTGAAACATGCCACCAGTTTGAACGAAATTCAGGTCTGTTGACTGTGTGCTGCCCAAAGGCTGTGTTAGCACAAAGACTCAGGGCTGGGGTAGAGATGCATTAGCAGGTAAGCTTGCAGTACTACTCTGTGCTGTAACTGTGTGGTGGACAGAGAACGTCTCAGTCTGCATGCAGTCAATCTGAACTTTCACAAGCAGTCAAGCTTGTTTTTTTTATAAAAATAAAAACAAAACTAAAGTAGGGTGACCAGATGTCCCGATTTTATTGGGACAGTCCCGATTTGTGGGTCTTTTTCTTATGTAGGCTCCTATAACCCCCACCCCCATCCCAGTTTTTCACACTTGCTGTCTGGTCACCCTAAACTAAAGTGTGTTTAGTATATGGAATCTGAATTCGCAGGTAGGGAGGATTCAGGAGTAGAACTGGTATAAATTCTTCAATTTTTAAAAATGTAAATCAAAATTTTAACAAAATCAGAAAAAAAATCATGAATTTTATTTATACTGGTTTTTCAGTTAGCTTCTCCCCATGTTTGGGTTCACTGTACCCAAACTACTACATTTTGGTGGCAATTACATTCTCTTTTGAATGGGCCTTCTTTCCAATCTGAAATGCACACAAAAAATATTCTTAGTGCACATTTCACAGTCCTGCACATACATATTGGGGCACTGGGGCTAGTGGTATTGAGAAATTAAGAACAAGGACCTTGCAGGTACACTCCCTGTTCAGGCATGGTCAGCGCTGCATTTCCTATTTGCCAATCTTTGAGAGCTGCTTCGGAGACTGCCACACTGCACCACTCTTTCGAGCAACCAAACCACCTCTATTTTTTTCTGGGGAGCTATAGGATGAGTTTTTAACTCAACACAGCCCAGCCTACTTTCAGCACTGAGCTTAGGTTCACATTTTAACTGTTCTAAGCAGGACAAGTGCTTCCTTCTCTCACTGAAGAGCCTGTCTGAGCTCTCTGATTAAAACTGAGAAAGGATAAACAATCTCCACAAGAGAAATTCCTATTTCTCCTCCTCCTCTCTTTCATTAGCTTCCCTTAAAAGCTTCAGGAATGATTCATAGCTCAGCAGCCTAAAACAGAGCTGCTGCCAGTTACTCTTAATATATTTATTTTTATTAGCAGAGCGATAACAAAACTTTTTAACACTACAAAAAGACAACATTTACTGAGCTTTATTCTTTCCTCAAAATAAAACACTGAAGCGCATGGTGGGAGTGCACCCAGCTGGAAACACTTGCAGCTTTCAGTGGGTGGACAGCATTCAACCAAAACTAAAATCTGGTCACAGTTCCGCAGATACTAGCCAACAAGCTCATTTTCAACAACATACTGATGTACAGAAAATGTCTTCTGCTGAGCTCGCCTGAATGCAAAGGGCACGGTTTCCTAAATCAGCATGTGGGCACGTGCAGGCACACGCACTTGTGGGTGGGTTTTCAAAAGAGTTGGCAGTTTGAGCTGAACTGCTACATTTTCCCTAAATCAGGCAGGGATTTCCTCAACTCCTATAATCACTCATTATCCAGTTACATGACTGCAACTCATGTTAACCACAAGCAGTTCAACTGTAATCCCATTATAATGATCTAGTCTTAATAGCATCATTTAAGGAAGTCACAACACTGTCACATTAATGAATTGGCAAAGTGAATGGCTATCCTGAAAGTGGCAGCTACTGAAAGTGCAGTTCAACTCAGAAAATGATTGTAAAACTAGCACCTTCTTACTCAAAAGATCTGCTCCCCGTGCATACTTGTGTCTGCTTCCTTTACTGTGTAAAACACGCTTTACTATTTTAAATTCCTATTACCACTGTAGAGCCAACACAACTTTAGGATAGTGAGCTTCATAAAATAATTTATGAAGTTTTGATCACAGAATTTCCATTGTTGGTGATACATAAGCCAGAAAGAACACATCTTGACCTTTAGATTCCAAGGTGAGGACTGAAAATCAGGGGGAAAAACCAAACATCTAATAAACTGAGTAAATTTGATCTTCAAGTCAGTCACATTCAAACATGGAACACCACATTCATGTTTTTACACTCATTTCCATTGTATTACTATAGTTTAATTAAGGTCACTTAATTTCAACAAATGCAACAAAAACTGATGTCCATGGAAAAAAGTGTTCTAAACATATTCATATGTAGAAGTGGAACAAGCTATGCATTATTATACCCCAGCAGCATGTAAAATTGATTGGTTCCACCCTTAAATTATGAAGTCCACAAAAGTAGACAGCAAGGCCAAGCAACTGCCAGATACACCCAACAGTACTCCTAACAGTTCAGAAATGTGATGCATTTTCACTCATCTTTGGCATTTTAATGGGATTTTGTTTTCAACACATTTGTGAAACAGAATATTATCCACAGTGAGAGTACAAAATGAGCAAAGATATGCATTTCATCTTAATGCATTTCAATAAAATGTCTACATTTCAAAATATAGATTATATATATAATTTTATAGGTGCTTTAAAAATCCCATAGGTATTTATGTACACATCTTAACCGTCACTTTTATATTTGATCCATTTACTTACAACCACTGTTTACCTAATCAAAAAGGACAGGTGTGGTTTTCATTATCCTTAAGCAAATACTTGCACAAGTAATACTTATTTGTGTGATGCATTACAATAAAGTTATGCAAGTAATAGTCAGAAAACGCCAACCCACCGCTCTTGCAAATTAACATTTTATAACAGCTATGGGTAACTGACAAAGAAATTGTTCCAAGTATGTAAGCAATCGAGTTACTTTACATTAGTTATAGTTAACTTTTAAACTTTAGGATATAGAAAAGGGTATAGATTGGTAGACCTAATATACAGGAAAGCATACAAGAACCAGTAGCACTTCTTTATATCCAGGCACTAAACAAAACAGTGTTAACAAATTATGTGACTGTAGGTCCTTGGAGGAGATGCCAATAACCGCTGTTGGTAATGAGGCTTCATGTGGACTGGCACACTTCATGCATCGGATATTTGTAGAAGCAGCATGGTTATCTTGTGCAATAGAAAGTGAGAAACCTTAGAGGGTTAGGATTCAGCAAAGGTTTCAACAGCAAATTATCTCTGTTCTTATAAAACACCTAGGAATAAGGAATCCAGTCAGGTTATTCAACTAACTAAACATTTCAGTGCCTTTCTTGGGAGAGTGATGTCATGGGAGGAGATTACTGGATGGCTCAGGGTATTAATGAAATACAAACAGACTATCACTTCTAGTTAGGGTGGCCAGACATCCCAATTCACCAGGGCTATTCAAGTCAATTCTGTGAAACTAGGGGTTTGTCCTGGTTTGTACATATCACCTGGTCACCTTCTCTGTGCTTCATGAGTAGTCTCAGGCCCAGCTGTACCTGAACGTATCTGACTGTGAATTATGGTGCATTCCCAAGTGAGTTCCATAATCCATAGTGTGGCAGTGCAGCAGAATCGGTGAGGAGTTTGCCAGAAGGCAGAAAAATGACAAGTTGGGGTTAGCAAACACACACACAGCTGAGGCTCAGATAAGGAACATGAAGGAGATCATAGCAGAAGCACCCAGGTTCCATAAAGGTAGTGGAAAGGGTGGATCATAAGAGAGTGGGAGGGTAGCTGGCTGACAAGAGAAGCTGAAAAGCAATGGACTCTTCTTCCCAATGTCAGAAAACTTTGCAACTCACATCACCCGTCACCACCAACACTCCATAGGTTTCTCATTTTAAAAACCTGTTCACTAGCTGAGGTTGGAAATAAAAAGTAGGCAGCTGATGGCTGCTATGGGAGCTCAGGCCACTTCCTGGTAAACAAGAGTTTGCATCACAAAAGACTACTATCAAAACTAGCAATAACTGGCACTCGTTAGCAGTCTCGTAAAGGTGCCAACATTTAGCAGTCAGAAATGATCCCTCAGAGATGCAGGGTTGAATTATACTGTCAAGGCAGAAGGAGTGAGGGAAGGTTTACAATACCTTCCATCCAAAAAGTAACTGTTTTATTAACACAAAACTTGTCTCCAAGGCTGTCATACTTGACTTTCTCAGCACGAAGGGTTTGGTTTTTTTAAAAGTGATGTTATTTTCATTCATTTTGTGAACTTACAAACTATTTCGTTTTCCCTAATTGGGGGGATGGACAGAGGCGACTGTTTACATTCGGATATAAATAATAAACCATAGCCAAATTATGAAGATCTTTTTGGTGGGAGGGACTATAATTTGTTGCACTGGGTATTTGCTGGCATTGTAATAAAGATATGAGGGCATTTCTGCCATGTAATTTGTGTACTTTGGGAAAATATTTGAAAAATTCTGTTCAAAGCATTAAACAAAAACATACCATGTTAATCAGTGTTATGTGTTGTGGGACTGAAGAAATGCATGTCTGAAAAGATCTGAATGACTATTTGCGTGCACTGCACTTTCTGCCATGAGATAAGAAGTTATGATGAACTAGAAAAGCTCCTCTGGACTTTCCATTACACGGTGGTTCTCAGTTTTTCTACAAAGCAGCTGACATGAAAGAGACTTTGTGATTTACAATACTGCTGAATGGATGTAGATAAGATTCGGTCAAAGATCTAACAGCAAGAACTCTGTACTACTCCTAGAATGAGTTCTCAAATATTTAAACTACTATGACCCAGAAACTCAAAAGATGGATATATTCCCCTCTGACCTTGTTTTATTCCTTTGCTGGCTCTGATCTTCTCTGTTCTGTTTCTGTGCCCCTTTTGTGTAGATTAATCTGAAATAGCTAACCTGATTTGCTTGACAGAATAAGCATTGTATTTCTAATAAATTAAGAAGTGTTCTGCTCAATTATGTGTTTGTCCATTAGTGTCTCTTGGCTTCATAGCATGGGTTTGATAAATGAGGCATCTCTTTTGCTCATGTGATGATTCATCTAAGAAAAACACCAGTGGGAGAAGCTATTAAGATACTTAAGAGTCTAATGATAAGTAACACTTCAAACATTTTAAAAAGGGTAGTTAACTTTGGATTATATTAAAATGCAAAAGGTGCTATCTGCACTGACCTCTTGTTAAGACTCTCACATAAGTAAAAAGCTGGACATTACATGGCTGTATGCATCAAAATGATTGGAATTGCCATGTTTTAATGAACTTCTCCAATTACCTGCAATAAAGCTGAAGGCAGTCAAAATTTTTACCTCGCTTCCCTCAAGAAATAATTTGATAAAATAAAGGCAAATTCATTCCTTTATATATTTTTTACTGTATAGGCAGATTATTCATAAAACATAGGCAAAACTTTGTACCAGAAATAAGTAACAGTCACTTTGAACATACAGACATGACTTATGAGTTTAAAAAAAAATGAAAGGAACCCAAAACATATTAATTCACTCATATACAGGCAACAAAAATGACTGCACAATATCATGTAATTATTCAGCATTTATGTTCACACACAGAGAGCTAAGTGAAAAAAATGAGAAAATAGCTTAAAGTTTACAGCTGCTGTATAAGCCCCAAAAAGATGCTAAAAATAAAATGGCCTGGCACTGCAATTCCTGCATATTCAAAATTTGCATTGATTTGAATAGAAGTTTGAGTACAGAACAATAACAGATTGAGTCCTTAATTGGACCAAATCCCCTTCCAGGAATAGGTATACAAAATGGGCAAAGTAGAATGAAATAATGACAATGAGTTCCATAGCATGTAATAGTTGAGTTTGAGACATATCCTATCCCAGCCACGCCATTACAACTCAAGTCCTAATGGCCAATAGAAGAGTTGCATTCATTTATCAGGATCCAATTTTACCTTCTTTACCAATTACTGTTTCATGGGACAAAAGGTCAGAGGAATTATTCTCCAGTCATATCAACTTATTAAACCACTGCATAAACAAAAGAAGCAATCTATATACCGTCTTATGTTACTGCAGCAAGGCCTTTAAGGAGATTACAAATGACCTTATTGATCTGATTCATGAAAAAGTAATCCTTGGTGTACTCATAATTTATGGTCAATTCATTTGAAATGATTCTTTGTGGCTTTAGTTTAGCACTTAAAATTAAATCTCCTTCTACATTATTAAATTTTGATCTGCATGTTTTTTGTTGATTTAAAGCAAAAGGAGCCATGATAGGTTGGCTATTAATAGAGCTCCAGCATGTTATTAATAATCAAGTCACTAATCAAAGTGGAATTAAATGTATGTATGCATTTTGCTACTCATTAAAAGAAACAGACTCAACATCAACACCAAGGCCTAAACTACACAGTTTTTGCACCAATGTAATTATATTGATATAAAACCTAAAATTGTTAGATCACTGTAACAACATGTAGAATACATTATATTTATTTAAAGTACTAATTACAGGCAGGGTCTGTAGGGTCTATTTAGACCCAAGTTGCCCCCAAATCTATGGGATTTCCCCCTGGATAAACAGTCCCTATTTTACATTAAAGAGGAACTACATTGGTGCAGTGAGGTTAAATAAAGCCTGATATTAGTTTTACCTACCTTCCTAAGTCTGATATTTTCTTCCCTTGACTTCATTGAATTTATAGCTACACTAGTATAGAAACACCACAGTGAACATACTGAAAAATATTACATGATACACTGGTGAGGTCCAATATTCAATACAAATACTTTCATCACCAATAAACTTTCCTTTGTAAAGATCCTGTACCAATAGCATAATGATTTTACTCTTTTTCAAAATGATATTTGGAAGGGGAGATGAAGTTAGAGGCTCAGGCAAGTTAAAACAGACCAAAAAGCCAATGATGAAGCAGAGATTTGCATATGCAGCCAGTCTAGGTTGAACTCAGGGTGAACTATCTTTAAGTGCAGATAACCCAATAAGAATGTAGGCATATTCACTGAAATAAATTAGGCCTGAAAATTTGATTGACAAAAAATTAGGACCCTCTGAGGGAACTACTCATGGAGTAAGGTATTCAATTGGTGCACTTCTCTCTCTCCAAAGTTCATCTGTGGCACCCGCCCTCTGAACCCCTTGGTCCCAGCCTAGAGCATCCTCCTGCACCCCCAACCCCTCATTCCCAGCCCCACTCCAGAGCCCGTATCCCCAGTCGGAGCCCTAACTCTCCTCCCCTCCCCCCCCACCCAGCAATTTGGTGAGCGTTCATGGCCTGTGTCATACAATTTCCATACCCAGATATGGCCCTCAGGCCAAAAAGTTTGCTCACCCCTGCTCTAGCCCATCATTTTATTTCAGAGTTTTTTATTTTGTACTATTAAAATGTTACAGGTTTTGATCTTGATTACACAGAGGACTTCTGCCTCTGAGAGGTAAAAGAACAGATTTAAATATCACCACAGCTAAAGAGCCGAGTACTACACTCCATCCTTAAAAACAAGAGTTCAAGCTGTTGATGGTCTATACATGTAAGCTTCGAAGACAGGTGGAAAAAGCTCTGCGTTGATTGTGTGACAGACAAATCTCTTTACACTTTATATTTCATGTAGTTATTTGAAAGTGTGCTTCCTGATATTAGACCTGCAGGTAGCTGTTGCTACAGTTAAGAATGTGTTTACATTTTATTATGAATAAGGCTAAGTTTTTGTCACAGATAGTAGTAGTAAACAGGGCCGGCTCTAGCTTTTTGGCCGCCCCAAGAAAAAAAAAAAAAAAAAAAAAAAAAGGCCGCCCCAAGAATCCCTGGACTGCCACCCCTTACAAGGCGCCAGCCCAGGCACTTGCTTTCTCGTCTGGTGCCTGGCGCCAACCCTGGTAGTAAAAGTCATGGACAGGTCCAGGGCAATAAACAAAACTTCATGGAAGCCTGTGACCTTTCCCTGACTGTCACTAAAAATATCCCTGACAAAATGGGGAGGTGGATTCAGCACCCATTGCTGCTGAGGGGTCGGAGGTCCGGGGTCTTCCCCTACCACCACCACCCCGCTGCACTGAGTGGAAGCTCCAGGGTCCCCCTGTTCATGGGGGCTGGGCTGCTGTGGGGTCCCCTCACCCACCACTGTGACTGGGCAGCTGCAGAGTCCTCCCACCAGGGCGGTGGCTGAGAACTGCAGGGGGAGGAGGGGGCTGGCTGGGAGCTCCAGCCTGGAGCAGAAAATGTCAGGGAGATCAATGGAAGTCGTGGATTCCATGACTTCTGTGACCTCTGTGACATAATCGTAGCCTTAATTATGAACAGTTTTTCTCCCCCAGAGGTTTAAACCCAGGCTATTTTAACTCTCATCAAGCTGAAGCTTGTCAGGAGATCAGGGTGCAATTCTCAGCTTTGCCACTGGCTTCCTGTGTGACCATGTACAAGTTAGCAAATCTCTCTGTGCCTCATTTCCCCATCTGTAAAATGGAGATAATACTTCCTTACTCTACCTCTCCAGTGGAACCAGATAGCAGAGGCTTGTTAGCAGCTTGCTGGGTAGGCAGCCCTGCTCTAGGGGGCTGCTTTGTGCTGCAGATCTGCTTCCCTCTGAATACTGCCCTCCACTGGGATTAGACTCTCCCTTTTAAGGATCTGCCCCTCTCCAGGTGCCACAGACCTCACAGGTGCACCAGGGTGGGGCTCATTGTGCCCAGAGGAGCTCTAACTCCTTCCTGACCAGGGTGGGAAACCTGTCCCACTACATAACCTGCCCCTCAAGATGGAATTCTGGTTCCCCTCATTCCATGTTCATTCCCTCACTTCCCACAAAAAGACGTCTGTATTGTTGTGTTTTGCTCTGTCACAATGTTGCACCCTAAAACTATAGTATTGAAGAACTAAGTGCCATTGCACAGTTCAGGAATATATTGTTTTCATTGTGTTTAGCCACCAGAATAGGCATGGTCTGTAATGAAGGAAAAGGGGGTTACCAAGTAAATAATACCTAAGGGACTCTATGGTTCATTTGACTGCGAGTGCCTCCTTTTCAATCTCAGAGTAGGCCTTCTCCTTGGGGAACACCTTCCTATTTAGATACAAAACTGGGTGCTGCTCAGCATTCATCTCCTGCAACAGTCCACCCAGGCCTACCTCTGAGGCATCCATCTGTAAAATAACTCATTTAAGAAATCTGGATTGAAAAGAAAATGAGGGGTCCTTGTGGCACCTTAGAGACTAACAAATTTATTTGGGCATAAGCTTTTGTGGGATATAACCCACTTCATCAAATGCATGGAGTGGAAAATACAGTAGGCAGGTATAAATATATAGCACATGAAAAGATGGGAGTTGCCTTACCAAGTGGGGGGGTCAGTGCTAATGAGGCCAATTCAATTAGTGTGGAAGTGGCCCATTCCCAACAGTTGATAAGAGGGGGTGAATATCAAGAGAGGGAAAATTACTTTTTGTAGTGACGCAACCACTCAAGTCTATATTCAGGCCTATTTGATGGTGTCAAGTTTGCAAATTAACTCCAGTTTTGTATTCTCGTTGAAGTCTGTTTTGGAAGCTTTTTTGTTAAAGAATGGCGACTTAAGTCTGTTATTGAGTGTCCAAGGAGATTGAGGTGTTCTCCTACTGGTTTTTGAACATTTCAATTCTTGATGTTGGATTTGTGTCCATTTATTCTTTTGCGTAGACACTGTCCGGTTTGGACAATGTACATGGCAGAGGGCATTGCTGGCACATGATGGCATATATCATATTAGTAGATGTGCAGGTGAATGAGTTTCTGGTGGCGTGGATGATGTGATTAAGTCCTATGATGGTGTCCCTTGAATAGATATGTGGACAGAGTTGGCAACAGGGTTTGTTGAAGGTGTTGGTTCCTGGGTTAGTGTTTCTGTTGTGTGGTGTATAGTTGCTGGTGAGTATTTGCTTCAGGTTGGGGGGCTGTCTGTAAGCGAGGACTGGCCTGTCTCCCACGGTCTGTGAGAGTGAGGTATTGTCCCTCAGGATAGGTTGTAGATCCTTGATGATGCATTGGAGAGGTTTTAGTTGGGGGCAGTAGGTGACGGCTGGTGGCCTTCTGTTACTTTCTTTGTTGGGCCTGTCCTGTAGTAGGTGACTTCTGGGTATCTTTCTGGCTCTGTCAATCTGTTTCTTCACTTCCCCAGGTGGGTATTGTAATTTTAAAAATGCCTAATAAAGATCATGTAGTGTTTGTCTCTGTCTGAGGGATTGGAACAAATGCCGTTGTATCTGAGGGCTTGGCTGTAGACAATGGATTGTGTGATGTGGTCTGGATGAAAGCTGGAGGCATGTAGGTAAGTATGTCAGTCAGTAGGTGGTGTTTATGTGACCATCGCTTATTTGCACTGTAGTGTCCAGGAAGTGGATGTCTTGTGTGGACTGGTCCAGGCTGAGGTTAATGGTGGGGTGGAAATTGTTGAAATCCAGGTGGAATTCTTCAAGGGCCTCCTTCCCATGGGTCCAGATGATGAAGATGTCATCAATGTAGCGCAAGTAGAGTAGGGGCGTTAGGGGACGAGAGCTGAGGAAGCGTTGTTCTAAGTCAGCCATAAACATGTTGGCATACTGTGGAGCCATGCGGGTACCCATAGCAGTGCCGCTGATTTGAAGATATAAATCATCCTTGAAATAGTTGTGGGTAAGGACAAAGTCACAAAGCTCAGCCACCAGGTTTGCCGTGACATTATCGGGGATACTGTTCCTGACTGAAAAGGATTCACTCCTGGCACAGCCAGTTCCTCAAAGGGTTATAGGCCTTTTCACAGCGGTCACTCCAGTGGATCTTCCTCAGATTAAACCTTTTATTATGTAGCTAGACGGGTCGCCATGGTGGTGAAACCAGGGGCAGATCGCCTGTAATAGGCGGGCAACTGAAGGACGTGTCTTATCTGTTTCTTTGTTTGAAGAATGGAATGTGCCGATAATGCCTGCACTTTACTAACTAGCGGCCTAAGGTTGCCTCCTCCTACATAATAACCCAGGTAGGTAACTTCTTTATTTGCCAATTTCCATTTGGCCAGATCGGCTGAGAGACCCGTTTCAACCAAGGACTGGAGAACAGTTTGTATTTGTTGCATGTGATCACCACAGTTGGCACTATATATAGCTTTATTGTCCAAATATGTGGTGGCGTAGTGCTGAGGAGGCCTGAGCACCATTAAGCATTGAAACATTATAGCTGCTCAAATGTAAGCCAAAGAGCATTGACCTCTAATGGTAGAGATCAAAGGTTCAGAAGGCTGTGTTTTCTTACAATGCGAGTGACAAAGGGATCTGCACTTTTGTAAGATCTGAAGTACTGATATATCTGGCAGGCCCTAGATCAGGGGTCTCAAACTCAAATGACCACAAGGGCCACATGAGGATTAGTACATTGGCCGAGGGCCGCATTAATGACACCTACCGCCCCCGCCACCCTCAGCCCCGCCCCCACTCCACCCCTTCCATGAGGCCCCGCCCCTTTCCCAAAATCCCCCCCAACTCTGCCCCCTCCATGCCCCCAGGGGGTGCAGGAGGGGTGTGGGGTGTGGTGGGGGCTCAGGGCAGGGAGTTGGGATGTGGGGTGCAGGGCGCGGCATGGGGGTCGGGGTGCAGGAGGAGTGTGGGGTGCAGCAGGGTCTCAGGGCAGGGGATCAGGGTGCAGGAGCGGTGGGGGGGTGCGGCAGGGGCTCAGGGCAGGGGGAGGGGTGCAGAAGGGGTGCAGGGTGCAGCAGGGGGCTCAGGGGAGGGGGTCAGGGTGCAGGAGAAGTGGGGGGTGCAGCAGGGGCTCAGGGCAGGGGGTCGGGGTGCAGGAGGGGTGGGGGATGCGGCAGGGGGCTCAGGGCAGTGGGTCGGGGGGCAGGAGGGCTGCGGCAGGGGGCTCAAGGTGCAGGGTGTGGCAGGGGGCTCAGGGCAGGGGGAGGGGTGCAGGAGGGGTGCGGGCTCTGGCCTGGCATGCACTGGGGGCAGGTTCCCTGCCTGCCTGCCCTGCCCTGCCCCCGCACCGCTCCGACAAGCTCCTGGAACCTGGGGGAGGAGGGACACAGCGGTCTGTGTCACTGTTGCGTCCAGGCACCGCCCCCAGCAGCTCCCATTGGCCTCAGTTCCCCGTTCCCGGCCAATGGCAGCTTCTGGGGGCGGTGCCTGGATGCAACAGTGACACAGACCCCTGTGCCCCTCCTCCCCCAGGTTCCAGGAGCTTGTTGGAGCTGCGCAGGGCGGCCAGGCAGGAGCCTGCCCTGCCCTCAGTGCGCACTGGATCAGAGCCACTGTATGTAAACAATCCTGTGGACCGCATGTGGCCCGCGGGCCGCGTGTTTGAAACCCCTGCCCTAGATATTCCAATGGGTCATCCACTTGTGGCATCGAATACGCCTCACACTTAGATGTATTAACTTTTCAGAAGCATGCAGGAGCATGTTGAGCCATCAGTTTTGGGTGAAATACAATGGGACTTTGTCGGTCATTTCAGGACTCCTCGACTACTCCTTGATCCAGGATAGCCTACAACTCCTCACATCTTCCAAGGTCTTCCACATCTTCCAAGGTAAGGGCTGAGGACTCTCTCCAACCCGCAGTCCTGGGACTGTCTTGAGGTGATAGTATATGAGTTGGCTCTGATCAACTACAGAGAATACACTGGGGAAGGAGCAACGAGATGTAAAACTTGGGCTCTTTGTTCTGGTGGAAGTTCAGCACCGATCTGCACTTGTGCTGACCCTTGGTGAATGGGTGCTTGAGGCACCTTACCTGCCAGAGCTGGAGTTAATATAATCCCCTCTCTGGTTTTACAAAGGCTTGAGCAGGTTTCACATGGTACAGCCTAGTTTCTATTCCAGACAAATAGAATCCAAATTGCTCACAGATGGCAAGGACTTTTTGAAGTGATTCATCAGTTTTGTCCTGTAGTACATGAAATCTATCTTGGGAAGCAATAATAGCACTTGGTCCCCAGGTGGGAAGGCCCATAGGTGTACACCCAGGTCGTAAGTTTGTTTTTGAACTTGCTGAGCCTTCAACAGGTTTTCATAGGTAAAAACTCCCAACTTCTTGAGACGCTCCGTGCGTTGGATAACGTTCTACTCAGTACTGGTCACCATCAGGTCCTGCTCTTCCCAGCCTTCATGTAGAAGTTCTAATATTCTTCCAAGCTGTTACCCAAATAACAGTTCAAAGGGAGAGAACCCGGTGGAAGCTTGTGATACACCTCCCTTATGGTTAACAAAGGGGGAGTAAATAGTTGATCCCAATACCTGGGATTGAAGACCACAACCTTTTTTATTATCTCCTTCAGGGTTTTCATAGAATCATAGAATATCAGGGATGGAAGGGACCTCAGGAGGTCATCTAGTCCAACCCCTGCTCAAAACAGGACCAATCCCCAACTAAATCATCCCAGCCAGGGCTTTGTCAAGCCTGACCTTAAAAACCTCTAAGGAAGGAGATTCCACCACTTCCCTAGGTAACCCATTCCAGTTCTTCACCACCCTACTAGTGAAAAAGTTTTTCCTAATATCCAACCTAAACCTCCCCCTCTGCAACTTGAAACCATTATTCCTTGTTCTGTCATCTTCTACCACTGAGAACAGTCTAGACCCATCCTCTCTGGAACCCCCTTTCAGGTAGTTGAAAGCAGCTATCAAATCCCCCCTCATTCTTCTCTTCTGCAGGCTAAACAATCCCAGTTCCCTCAGCCTCTCCTCATAAGTCATGTGCTCCAGCCCCCTAATCATTTTTGTTGCCCTCCGCTGGACTCTTTCCAATTTATCCACATCCTTCTTGTAGTGTGGGGCCCAAAACTGGACACAGTACTCCAAATGAGGCCTCACCAGTGCTGAATAGAGGGGAATGATCACGTCCCTCGATCTGCTGGAAATGCCCCTACTTATACAACCCAAAATGCCATTAGCCTTCTTGGCAACAAGGGCACACTGTTCACTCATATTCAGCTTTTCGTCCACCGTAACCCCTAGGTCCTTTCTGCAGAACTGCTGCCCAGCCATTCGGTCCCTAGTCTGTAGCAGTGCATGGGATTCTTCCATCCTAAGTGCAGGACTCTGCACTTCTCCTTGTTGAACCTCATCATATTTCTTTTGGCCCAATCCTCTAATTTGTCTAGGTCCCTCTGTATCCTATCCCTACCCTCCAGCGCATCAACCACTCCTCCCAGTTTAGTGTCATCTGCAAACTTGCTAAGGGTGCAGTCCACACCATCCTCCAGATCGTTAATGAAGATATTGAACAAAACCGGCCCCAGCACCGACCCTTGGGGCACTCCACTTGATACCGGCTGCCAACTAGACATGGAACCATTGATCACTACCCATTGAGCCCGACCATCTAGCCAGTTTTCTATCCACCCTACCGTCCATTCATCCAGCCCATACTTCTTTAACTTGCTGGCAAGAATACTGTGGGAGACTGTATCAAAAGCTTTGCTAAAGTCAAGAAATAGCACATCCACTGCTTTCCCCTCATCCACAGAGCCGGTTATCTCATCATAGAAGGCAATTAGGTTAGTCAGGCATGACTTGCCCTTGGTGAATCCATGCTGTCCGTTCCTGATCACTTTCCTCTCCTTTAAGTGGTTCAGAATTGATTCCTTGAGGACCTGTTCCATGATTTTTCCAGGGACTGAGGTGAGACTGACTGGCCTGTAGTTCCCTGGATCTTCCTTCTTCCCTTTTTTAAAGATGGGCACTACATTAGCTTTTTTCCAGTCATTCGGGACCTCCCCCGATTGCCATGATTTGTCAAAGATAATGGCCAATGGCTCTGCAATCACATCGGCCAACTCCTTTAGCACCCTCGGATGCAGTGCATCCGGCCCCATGGACTTGTGCTCGTCCAGCTTTTCTAAATAGTCCTGAACTACTTTTCTCCACAAAGGGCTGGTCACCTCCTCCCCATACTGTGCTGCGGAGTGCAGCCGTCTGGGAGCTGACCTTGTCTGTGAAGACAGAGGCAAAAAAAGCATTGAGTACACTAGCTTTCTCCACATCCTCTGTCACTAGGTTCCCTCCCTCATTCAGCAAGGGTCCCACACTTTCCTTGACTTTCTTCTTGTTGCTAACATACCTGAAGAAACCCTTCTTGTTACTCCTAACATCTCTGGCTAGCTGCAACTCCAAGTGTGATTTGGCCTTCCTAATTTCACTCCTGCATGCCTGAACAATACTTTTATACTCCTCCCTGGTCATTTGTCCAATCTTCCACTTCTTGTAAGCTGCTTTTTTGTGTTTAAGACGAGCAAGGATTTCACTGTTAAGCCAAGCTGGTCTCCTGCCATATTTACTTTTCTTTCTACACATCGGGATGGTTTTGTTGAATCCTCAACTAAGACATTCACTTGGGGATGATAGACGGAAGTTTTTAGTGGCTTGATCTTTAATAGGAAGCATAGCTCCTGCATTACCTGAGATGTAAAGCTGATCATCCATCAACTGGACTGTGTGAGTTAAAATCGCTAGGTGGTGCCTCAGTACCCATTCCCATCCCGCACCGGGGATTATTTATACTATGCGCCATCTGTATTAACTAGGCCACTTGAGTTCCAGTCTGCTTCTCCCGCTGTAACCACTGCTAGCAATGGTCTTTAGTTTTTGTGCTACCACTTACGGCCAGGCTCCCGGGATACATTTCTGTCCGGAAGCAGACGCAGTGGCGTATCTGAGATTCAGAAAGTCCAGAATGGCAGCCTTAACCAGTGCAGAACCCTGTACAGACACAGGATCAAGCCCCTGCCTGGACTGGGCCAGTAAAGCAGGGCCAGCACAAGAGCTCAATGCTGTGGAAGACAATGCCACCCACTCAAAGAAGTCAGAAAGTGGGGTCAGCATTAGGCCCCAGATTAGTCAGCTTCATGGGTACTGGTGGGAGTACAGCCCTGGGCTCACAGCTCCAGCCACTGGATCCTGGGCTGCCTTGGCCAGATAGAGCCTCATCAGTAACTGCTGTACCTACTTTTGTTGCAGGTCTTTCGGCTAGGTCATCATCTCATGCAGCAGCTGTTTGGTCACTTGCTGCTATTCTTGAGTGGCCCACAGTTGCAACAGTTGCTGCTGGCACTGCTCATTGGGTTGCCTGTTGTCGCTGGCTCTCTCTCTTAGCCACTTGCACCCTGGATCTATGCTGTTTAGGTTCTTTCATGCATGGGCTTTCAATCTGCCTTTGATTTACTCTTACGTGAGGAACAGAAAGTGAATGCCTGCATTCTCCAGCGTGTCACAGGCTGTCCCTCTCTAGAGGGACACTCATCTTGCTCTGTGGCTATAGGTGTTGCTCTAACTTTCAAAGCACAACTGCAACCCAAAACAAAAGGGGGCAAACAAAATAATTCAGCAGCCCACAAAACAGTCTTGGCACACCCTGCTGCTCTTTGCAAAGCAAGAAACATCACACTGGAATCAATGTTCTGGTTCCATGTAGTCCCCACCTGTGGCTGCAGCCAAACCCTTCAGGAGGATTCCACAGAGCTGTCACCAAAATGATAGGGTCAACATTGCACACATAGGTAAATTGTAGGGCTGTCAAGTGATTTAAAAAAATAATCACGATTAATTGCTCTGTTAATAGAAAACCATTTATTTAAATATTTTTGAATGTTTTCTACATTTTCAAATATACTGATTTCAATCATAACAGAATACAAAGTACAGTGCTCACTTTATATTTTTTGATTACAAATATCTGCACTGTAAAAACCAAAAGAAATAGTATTTTTCAATTCACCTAATACAAATACTGTAGTGCAATCTCTTTATCATGAAAGTGCAATTTACAAATGTAGAATTACGTGCAAAAAATAACTGCATTCAAAAATAAAACAATGTAAAACTTTAGCGCCTACAAGTCCAATCAGTCCTACTTCATGTTCACCCAATTGCTCAGACAAATTTGTTTACACTTGCAAAAGATAATGCTGCCCACTTCTTGTTCACAATGTCACCTGAAAGTGAGACTGTTGTAGTGACATGGCACTGTTGTAGCCGGCATCGCAAGATATTTACATGTCAGATGTGCTAAAGATTCATATATCCCTTCAAGCTTCAACCACCATTTCAGAGGACATGCGTCCATGCTGATGGTGGGTTCTGCTCGATAACAATCCAAAGCAGTGCCGACCGACGCATGCTCATTTTCATCATGTGAGTCAGATGCCACCAGTAGACTGTTTATTTTCTTTTTTGGTGGTTCTGGTTCTCTAGTATCTGCATCAGAGCGTTGCTCTTTTAAGACTTCTGAAAACATGCTCCACATCTCATCCCTCTCAGATTTCAGAAGACACTTCAGATTCTTAAACCTTGGGTTGAGTCCTGTAGCTATCTTTAGAAATCTTACATTGGTACCTTCTTTGCGTTTTGTCAAATCTACAGCTAAAGTTAAAATGTTCTTAAAATGAACATGCTGAGTCATCATCCAAAACTACTATAACACGAAATATATGGCAGGATGCGGGTAAAATAGAGCAGGAGACATACAATTCTTCCCCAAGGAGTTCAGTCACAAATTTAATTAACGCATTATTTTTTTTAACAAGTGTCATCAGCATGGAAACATGTCCCCTGGAATGGTGGCTGAAGCATGAAGGGGCATATGAATGTTTAGCATATCTGGCATGAAAATACCTTGCAATGCCAGCTACAAAAGTTCCATGTGAATGCCTGTTCTCACTTTCTGGTGCCATTGTAAATAAGAAGTGGCGGCATTATCTCCCGTAAATGTAAACAAACTTGTTTGTCTTGGCGATTGGCTGAACGAGAAGTAGGACTGAGTGGACTTGTAGGCTCTAAAGTTTTGCATTGTTTTGTTTTTGAGTGCAGTTATGTAACAAAAAACCCCTACATTTTTAAGTTGCACTTTCACAATAAAGAGATTCTACTACAGAACTTGTATGAGGTTAATTGAAAAATACGGTTTCTTTAGTGTATCATTTTTACATTGCAAGTATTTGTAATCAAAAATAATAATATAAAGTGAGCACTGTACACTTTGATCTGTGTTGTAATTGAATATATTTGAAAATGTAGAAAAACATTCAAAAATATTTAATAGATTTGAATTGGTATTCTATTGTTTAACAATGCGATTAAAACTGCAATTAATCAAGATTAATTTTTTTAATCACAATTAATTGTTGTGAGTTAATCACGTGAGTTAACTGTGATTAATCGACAGCCCTAATAAATTGCCATAGGTATGCTTGGGTGGAGGAGAGAAGGGAAAGAATGTCCCTGGGCATGTAGAGCCCTGCAAATCCGCATTA
Organism: Macrochelys suwanniensis; assembly: GCA_033296515.1. Taxonomy (NCBI): domain Eukaryota; kingdom Metazoa; phylum Chordata; order Testudines; family Chelydridae; genus Macrochelys; species Macrochelys suwanniensis. The sequence goes on from CM065780.1 coordinate 50,969,108, forward strand.
TATCCAAGGATATCCGCATCTGCGGACTATGTTTGCGAATCATGGATCGGATGCAGATACGGATGCGGATACAGATGTATCCATACAGGGCTCTAGAGATGTGGTCATCCCCTTATGTCCCTCCTATCCTCTGTCTCTAGAGTCACAATGTCATTATGTATCGACAGAAAAGTTTCTACAAGATTGATGCAGGAAGAAGAAATGGTTCCACCAAGCTTCTGCGCTCTCATACACATGGGGGCCTGCTGCATTTGGATCTCCTTTATGAGAAGTAGCAGCGGGGAGTATAGCACCTGCATGTTAAGGATTGAACAGCCAAATGAACTCTGGTTTGGTAGACCCTTAATGTCACTTGAATGTAGTCCATTTAGCATTTAATATACTTCTACCTGTTTCTTATTTTTCCTGAATTAACTTGGTCTTTTCTTCAAGGTGGAAAAGAATTCTTCCAAAAAAATCTATGCAGCTCTTAGAGGTGAAACCTCATGCTACAGACTTGAGTTCAGGGTTTATTTTGCACATCAGGTGTTATTGCTTTGAAAAATGTTGCTGTATTATAAATAAAAACAGAACATTAACCAGACTAATGAAAATAGGGGGGCTAAAAAGAAAGTTAACATCTGTGAAAAAAATCCTATGAAGTAATTCAAAAATCCAAGATCTCCACTATTAATGATTCCTAAACATGCCAGTTAAAACCAATAACTAACTTTAATTCTGTGTCCCCACTCACTAACGTAATAGCACATGGGCAGTTTACGATTACTTGTGTGGTCACAATCTCAGACTAACTGGCGGTACATACTGTGGTGCTCCTGTACATATTCTGGACTTATGCCATAGAATATGAACCATGCTCTGTTTAACAAAAATTCCCTGAACCAGAGACACATTACACCTTACCCTTTTGTCTGTAAAGGAAAACTCTTAACTGTATCCATGTTGTCATTTTTTACAATCTCATCCAAAAGACTATATTCACCATGGCCAAAATATTCAAACCTGGATGTTTAAAATTAGGCTTTAAAATGTCGGGCACTTAAAGGGGCCTGATTTTCTGAAGTCTAGATCAACCCCAGATCCCACTAAAGTAAATTGCAGATGCAGGTGCTTCATATTTTGGAAAAAATCAGTCCACTTTCACTTTGGTGCTTTAATATGGATTAAAGCATTTATTTTAAGCACCTAGGTTTGAAATTTTTGGCTCCTATTTCTTTAGCCAGAAGAGGATCCAACTTTTAAAGTTCATATTCTAATTTCTGAAGCATATTTCTGGATTGAAATAGTTTTTCAAAATTACCTTTTAATGTTATTTAAATTTTACATATAGACAAATACTGTATGTAAATACATGTAATTTAATGAATACTTGTTTTCCTGATTTTCTCTCTTCTTAATTTCATCCAGGTAGGAAATGTTTACTAAAAACAGACTTTTCTAAGATGAAGATTTATTACTAATAATGTATTGAAGTGCTATATTCTGTTTACAGCAAGATGTAACTTAATGCATTTTGTGGAATTCTTTGCTGCCAGATGTTGCCCTATTCAAACCTTGTACCCAGCACAGGAAACGTAACAGTGAAATCTTGCCTGTTGGCATAGTGACAAAATATACATACACTAAATGTCGACTTTCTATAGTTTACATCACTCACACCCTCCGTCTACAAGGACCTACAAATTACAGCTGTTGAAGTTTTTGCATAACCTAAACTTTCAGCTCCAGAGAACTCTTACTTGTCTAAATGTATTTATATTCTCGGTAATGGAGTGGTTCATTATTTATACTAGTTGTTTAAACAGTAACAGGGTTGTTTTAGGGATTGTGCATTTGTGTAGACATGGGGTATAACTTTTTATGTATCTAAAGAAAATCAAGTTTCAGTAATCATAATAAGTTAACCTAAATCTGAATGCTCAAAGTAGCAGAAATTTCCCCCTAAATTGCTTAATAGTTTGTAGCAAGGAAATTGTATATGGATTAAATCCTTGCTAGCTCTGTAGCCCCACTGTTTAGATTTATCATTGTTGAAAACTAAGTAAAAGCTATAAATAAAAAGAACTGCATTTTAGAGGATCCTTTATTTTATTTTTTTAATGTGTAATGTTAATTATATGTAAGCAACTACTCTTGAGGAAATGTGGTATCAGAGTTATTACCTATGCAATAAACAATCCCCTACCTGAACCCAACCCAAATCCAAGTTTGGGACTTTACAAATATTCAAAGATATGGATGGGTGAACCTTGTTGAATTGGAAGAGTTTCAAGGCTCAAACTCATTTGCAGGGGGGGATGGGGTAGAAGGTTGAAGCATTAATTGCAGTAGTTGGAATACACACATCTTTTAACCACCAGTGTTTTAAATCCATATTTCTTTTCAAGGCTGATACCATTAAAATATTTAGTCATGATCTGTAGTTAAACAGAAATCTATGCTAAGTATTAACACGAGATAAATGATACCTCAAAGTGTAGGTTGGCATAAGCAAGCATACTGTGTACATGTGTGCACGCATCCCCTTCCCACCATTTTATTATTTTTTCCCTCTGCTGTTTTCCCCTCATACACTGCCTTTCAAGCAGAATGGAAACCCAGTAATGTAGGAATGAGTGTCTCATATTTGAAACCTATGATTCTTAGCAGGTTCAATATAGGTAAAAATTAGTTTGCTCATACCCCAAGAAAACTTTCTAAATCTACTCTTCAAGAATTCTAAAAGATACTATCAACATATTTTGGATCTCACCTCCCAGACCTTAAATCCACCTAACAGAGATGTTACAGAATTCATATTAAAACGTAGTAGTGACCATGTACCAGCACAAGGGTGAGTGTTTATGACCTTAGTGAGATGGGATTTCCATTTCCTTTAATGAGTCAAGACATCAGAGCTGCACTCAACTCACTCTTATACAGAAGCTCCCCCTGGGACAATACATCTGTTTTAGTGGAAGCAAAGCAAAGTAGTACTGGATAATGGCGGAGGGGAGCTGCCTAAGAAATATTTGGTCAATGAGGCTCATTGGGGTGGCCTCTTTCAGAACACTTGTTTTTGAAAGGAGAAAACACAGATCATCACATGATGAAAATTCTCACCTGAGAAGGCCTCTGTGGCTCATAGTACTCCCTGCTCTAGGTAAGCAGTGCCTCATCATCAGTTAACTTTTTGCTCTCAATGGACACTCCAACAATGGCACATATCAATGTTAATTGCTCTTTTTTAACTCTCATTACCCTGATCTAAGTGTCAATTGATTCACTCTGTACATTTCCCACTGCCAGAATGACCTGAGTTGACGGAGTGGAGAGTTTTCTCACAGCAGCATGGCCTTTGATATGATGGAGACTTGTCCTTCATGCCTGGCTTGTTGTTATATACCATTTAGTGTTGGCTAGGAAAGAGTGCCAACTAGGCCAGATGTGGTGCATGGCATTTTGGAGTTTATGGTGTCATTCACTCTTTCCTACCAACTGTAAACACATGCATCTCCTCCAACTGATACACCTCAGCTCTCCACATTTGGTATGTAAAATATATTTAACCCAAGGCAGTTCAACAATGTGAAGATTAAAAAAACCCAACTACCTTGGAAAGCTCTTTGGACGTGTAAGACAATGAGGGGGTTGGGGGGAAGATACACTTCAGTAAGCCAAATTAGTTAAGACTTAGATATACTGGATATGAGATGCACAAGTGCTCAAGCAAATTACTAGCAGATGTTTCATATCCTAAAATATTTGATTTACTTTTCTATCATTTGCTGTATTGAAGGAGAACTGATACTACAGACTATATAATCTTGCATGACCAAAAACAATGAGTTTATTTTTAGAAGAAAGCATTATCAAAGTATCTAGTTTGCCTCTGGACAAATATATTTTATACATGCATCTACTGCTAGGTTTGGAGTTCTTAGAGAAGGAAATGGAGAGTTGCTATTTGATAGTTGTGAGAACTTAGTCTAATTCACAATTTTAAAACAAAAGATGAGTTGGTATCTAATCTGTATTTCTCAGATTCCTCAAATGTAGGGTTCCACTTGCTGAACTCTTACAAAAATGCACCCAAAAAAAAAAGTAACCCACACAATGTGGTTCATGAGTCTGAAGTTCTTTACCCTCATGAAGTGTAGAGGGTTACATTTTTAAATCCAGAGTGTGACGGGTTCCCCCCAGGGTGCCAACTGGAACTGAGGTACCGCTGAGCATTCTAGCCCACCAACCTGGGCTCCCTCTCCCCCTGTGATGCTGTGACAAGCTGCAGACACGCTCCCGATCTTACACTTCCACCAGCATACACACAGGTAGAGACACACCCATCTGCAGTTACATGCAGGCTCTCTGACCAACCACTGCATGTGAACCAACAATAGAGAGGCTAAAGCCAAAGTAACTCTCAGCTCCCCAGGCATGCACCCCTTCTGGAGCATAAATCCAAAATTATACCGTCTTGCGCTACGCAGGGAACTGCACAGCATAATCTCAGAGTTCGCCCCCGCCCCCATGTGGAGAGGAATATGCAACAGCCTCTCTGAGCTAAGATTCCCATGCACTTCATTCCAAACTCACTGGTTTAGATTAAAACATAAAATAAAATCCATCTTTTGTAGTTAATAAATTTAAATGAAAGCAAACAGATCAAAGCAGATTACCTAGCAAATAAATAAAAACACAAACTGATCTTACTATACTAGATAGGGTGAGAATCTTCTAATTCATATCCAGTCTAACTGATGATACAGACAGACTTGTAGATTCTTAAGCACAAGCTGCATTAGGCTTTATAGTTTAGGTTTCTGAGGTCTTTCATACAAAAGCTAGAAATCCCTTTAGCCTGGGTCCAGCATTTCCCCCAGTTCAGTCTTTATTCCTCAGGTGTTTCCAAGAGTCTTCTTGTGCGGAGAGTGAAGAACAACAGATGATGTCACTCCCTGCCTTATATAGTTTTAGCACAGGGGTCGGCAACCTACGGCACACGTGCCAAAAACGGCACGTGAACCGATTTTTAATGGCATGCTGCTGCCTGCTGGGGTCCCAGCTGCCGGCCTGGGGTTCCTTTCACCCAGGCCAGCACGGGCTGAGAGGGGCCGGGACCCCAGACCGGCAGCGGGCTGGGGTTCCTGCCGCTAGCCCCGCTTAGCCCGTTGCCAGCAGTACTGGATTTGGCGCCAGGCCCACGGTCCAAAGGGACCCCCACCTGATCACCGCTCTCTCCTGCGGGGGCAGGAGGCAGAAGCTTGGTCCTGCCGGATCCTGCAGCAGGGCAGGCTCCGCTGCCTGCCAAGTTCCTCCCTCCCCCGCCTCTTCCCCAAGCATGCTGCGTTTCTGCCCCTCCCCCTCTCCCTCCCTGCCACCAAACAGCTGATGGCCCTTGTGGGGGAGGGGGAGCGGAGCCACAGCGCGCTCCCTGCTCCGGAAAGGAAGCTGGGGCCGTGGGGCAGGCCGGGGCTGGAAACGGGGCATATCCCCTCCAGCCCCCTGCTGTGAGCCACTCAGGGCAGGGGGCTGTGAGCACCCCCACGACCCCAGCCCACACCCCCAGACACCTGCCCTGACCCCTGGATCACCCTCACACATACCCAGCCCCCCCACCCAATGCCTTGACTCTTGTACCCCCCCACATCCCCACCCCACCCCAAATGGGAGCTCCTGCACCCCCTCCCCACATTCCCATCTGCACCCCTTGCACCAAATGGGAGCTGCCCCAGGTACGCGCTCCACACCCCGACCTCCTGCCCCAACCCTGAGCCCCTTCCCCCATTCTAGCTCCTGGCCAGACCCTGCACCCCAACCCCCGCCTTCTCCTTCACCCCCAGCCCTGTGATCAGTGCAGCCCCACCCTCAGCTCAGTGCACAGAGAGACAAAGAGAATGGGCTAGAACCAGGGAGAAGGTAGGTACCCACTCTATGTGGGCAGGGCCAGGACCCCAGACCGGCAGCAGGCTGAGCGGGGCTGGCAGCCTGGTCCCCGGCTGGCAGGAGCTGACAGACAGAACCCCAGACCGGCAGCGGCCTGAGCCGCTCAACCCGCTGTCGGTCTGGGGTTCTGGATGCCGGCCCCTTGTCAGCCAGGGTTCCGGCCTCAGGCCCTGCTCAGCCCGCTGCCGGCCTAGGTGAACGGACCCCAGGCTGGCAGCAGGCTGAGCAGGCTGGTGGTGTAAGATCAGCATTTTAATTTAATTTTAAATGAAGCTTCTTAAACATTTTGAAAACCTTGTTTACTTTACATACAACAATAGTTTAGTTATGTAATATATAGACTTAGAGAGAGAGACCTTCTAAAAAATGTTAAAATGTATTACTGGCACGCGAAACCTTAAATTAAAGTGAATAAATGAAGACTCGGCACACCACTCTGAAAGGTTGCCGACCCCTGCTTTAGCATATGGCGGGAACCCTTTGTTTCAAAACTTGGTTCCCAGACCAGTTTGTGGAACAATACTGACATCCCAAGATGGAGTCCAGAATCTGTGGCTTGGTCACATGACCTTGCAGTATTATAGCAGCCATTGCTTACAGGCTGGCCAAAATGCCCACAGGAAGATTAAGCTATTCCACAGTCCATTGTCTTTGCTGATGGGCCATCAGCATTGTCTGGCTTCTTCAGCCAATGACACCAATGTGTGTTGTGCCAGAAAGGCTAGTTGTGGGTGTCACCCAGAATAAGCACGATTGAAATAAAGATACATAGTCAATATTCCTGACTTTATATACAAGAATGATACATGCATACACGTAGGATAATCATATTCAGCAAATCATAACTTTTTCAATGGCACCTCACATGATTTATCTTGTACAAAATGCATCATAATTATGCCATAATCATATCACCATCATACTACTATGACAAATATGGGGTGCAGTGTCACACAGAGGACCTTGTTTCGCTCCCTCTAGAGGACCCAACCATGGGTGTCATTACACAAACTACAGGGAACACAGAACCTTATGAGGAGGAGCAGGGTAATAAAAAAAAGTAAGTGTTGGCTAACTTTTTAGCCAATTTTCAAAAAGGCAATGAAGTCCATACATGCAACTGGTGAAGGGTCTAGTCAAAGAAAGTTTCCATAGAGATTTGCCTCTAATTTCCACCAGGAATTAGATCGACTCACTGTCTTATAATTTCCACTTGCCTGAATTCTTCCACAAGGGGAATAATGGGGCCCTGCCATATTTCCTGTAGATGAAATGAATAGTGGCTCAGGGCACAAAAGGTGTAAGAGGAGCCACACTGGAGGGTCTACTAGCTGTGAAGGTACAATGACTGTGCAACTGAATGCCGAAGAGCATGAATGACACCAATGTGTGTGGTAGAACCCAATGTTAAAGCAGTACTGCAAAACTCTTTTTAGTCCATTTTGCCTAATAGTAGATTCAGGAAGCAAATAGAAAGTCCAATTGTGTGATGGATTTAAGAAATCAAATTATAAATTTACACATTTAATTTCCTACTTAAAATAGGCCAATCAATCTTAATCATCCCATATTACATACACTACTATATATGGATAAATAAGTTATAACCCCTTGTCATTTATTGTAACAGTATAGTGCAAGTTCTTTTCCTCTGAATAATAGTTTTATAATAATAATTAGCAGTGCATTTTACCTCAGTAGCATTTTCAAAGCATTTTCATTTGTTAATATGATTTGTCATTTCAAAAGTGAAACTTAAAGGCAACTGGAATACGACATGAAGCTACAAAGTAGTACTTAAAACAGAACATTAAACATTTAAGGAAAAATGTGTACATTTTAATACAGAATGAGGTACTAAATCAACTAAAACCTACTTCTGACAGACTAGTGATGAATTATGGGATTTTCAGTAATCCTCAGCTAAACAAAGTGAATACTGTTCTTGATGCAGAAATTGCCTGTTAAATCATACACAGCATAGTTCTGGTATTGCTGGAAAATATGACATTACCTTGATTGTCAGACAGCCTTCTAGAAACACTCAATTTTCCAGCTGCCCGCTGTATAAGCATACAGATTAAAAGAAAAATTATGTGATAGAAGGTATAAACACATAAAACACTACCTAGCAATGTAGATGTTTAAAAGAGCTTTCTATACTCATGATCAAGGGAGAAAAACTCCTTTAAAATATACTAAGAAAGCAGTAAAAGGGAATAGATGTAGTTGGAATTATTTTGTCTAAGAAAATGAAGCCCTGTCATCCCACACCAACTAAAAGGCTCTGAAGGTACTCGGGGTCTGTGTCACAGTTTGTTACAGACAAGAGGCAGAATACTGCATGTTTGGTTTCATGTCTGCACTACAAAGATAAACTACATCCATGTTTGGCGATGAGACTCTAAGATCGCAATTCATGACAAAACTATATTTGTGTGCAATGCATTGGATTATGGAATCACTAATAAAACATATTTGTTTCAAAGAAATACCCTTTGAGTAAATGCAATATATGTAGAGCTCTACATTGCAAATTGAAGATTAGCCAAGGCAGGATTTGCAAATGGAATCTTTCTAGCTTAAGCATTTTATTTTAATGTTTTTCAAGTACTTTTGGTTAAAAATTTAAGAAGCGTAAATGGCAGATCAACAGAATTAGATTATATCATCCTCCATCAGACTCCCTTACTAACAGACACATAATATTATGTTTTGTTGAATAGGAAAATTTATCCGTGCTTTCCTCAAACATCTCTTTTCTTCAGGTACTCAGGTCCACAGATCCCACAGTGGATCTTCAACCAGTCTGAAGTTTGGAAGCACAGACCTGTTAGTCTCTGGAAATGGCTTGGCCCTTTAATATTTCTGCTATTAAAAAAACCCACAGAAATAAACACAGTAAGAAAGTCTTTGTTCAAGGAAAAGAAAGAAACAAAGTTTATTTGCAGCTCATCTTTTAAATATCTTCACCCAAGAGTTATGGATAATGCAGCAATGGAGGAAGAGCTAGATTAACCAGTTCCAGAAGTGCCAAATCACACTCATGACGCCGGCTTGCAGATGCTTTGATGGGTTCTGGCTTCTAGTCCTAAAGTCTGTATCTCAAGCAGGCAGCCTCAGTAAATCCACCAATGCTATCAGGTCCTGTAGATATAGTCCTCTTTCCTTTAAAAGTGGAGATGACGACTTTCCCTCCGCCCCCCCGTGCAGTATGCCATAGTGGTAGAATCTCACTGTTCTGGAGCCAAAACACAGCACTAACTCATTTTTTCCTGCTACACAAGCAACTTACATTACCTTTTTACAAAACTGGTCTCCTTGTCTTCTGCTACTTGATGCTAAATTCTCATCTGTTTTAATGTTTGCTGGCATATATTATGTAATTTTTTCCCCATAGCATTTAAGGGTGACCTGCACACTGCAGGCCACAGAACCTCACCCACCCATGCATGTAACAGACCCCTAACTTCTGGCTGAGTTACTGAAGTCTTCAAGTCATGACCTAAAGACTTCAAGTTACCGAGAATCCACCATTTACACTAGTTTATACCTGCATGTGACCCATGCTGCAAAAGAAGGTGAAAACCCCTCCAGTTTTCCCCCCAATATAAACTGGGGGGAAGTTCCTTCCTAATCCCAAATATGGCGATCCATCTCCAATCAGCCTCTGGCCTTAGGTGGTTCACAAAGTCTCCTCATTTCCAGTAAGCATCTTCAAAACTTTTGAGATAAGGTTTAATTACCATGCAAATGGAGGAAAGTCCTAATACAGAAAACTAAACATTAACATTACCAAGATTTATATAGCAGACACAGTTCATATTATACAGGCTCATCATTGTCTATGACAGTTACATATGCAGTCTTATTATTACTTTATTTAACTTCTGTTTTATTTATCCTGGTGAAACTAAACATCTGTGGTACCCACTGACTTTTCTACTAGGTCCTGGTCTACACACAAAGGGGTATCCATTTCACAAAAAGTGTGAAGCTACGCTGATTTAGTTAAACTACTCCACCTTTAGGCTGTTTTTTACACAGGTTTTTAGTGTAGTGTCTACACTGGCAGAGTTACAGCGTCGGCAGTTACAGCGCCGCTCAGAGCACACTGAAGGGAAACCGCTGTTGTGTGTTCACGCTGTCAGCTGCCTGCGCAATAGCGTGTTCACACTTGCAACAATATTCGGAGCAGTGCACTCTGGGCAGCTAGCCCACAGAGCATATCTTGTTCTTCTGACACTAAGAGTCGTGGGAAGATGGAGGGGGTTGCGGGTGTTCCTGGGTCCAGTCCCAATGTCCCGTGATGCATTGCTTCACATCCCAGCAATCCCTGTGCTTCCGTCTGCATTTGGTGCCATCTTTCAACGGTTTGTGTACTGCACGCTCTGCCTCTTTGGTCTCCAGGAATGGATCCTGCACTGTTGACCAATATGCTGCTCACTCTCATTAACACGTCACGAGCGGCAGCGGAGTTATTCCGTAAACTTCAAAGGCGAGAGGAGTGCGATGCTGATCTCACCACATGTAGTAGCTATGACACGAGATTGCTTGTGGCATTCATGGAGGTGCTGACCACAGTGGAACGCCACTTTCGGGCTTGGGAAACAAGCACTGAGTGGTGGGATCACATTGTCATGCAAGTCTGGGATGACAAGTAGTGGCCACAGAACTTTCAGATGAGGAAAGCCACATTCATGGGACTGTGTGAAGAGCTCGCCCCAGCCCTGCAGTGCAATGACACGAGAATGATAGCTGCCCTGCTGTTGGAGAAGCGTGTGGCAATTGCACTGTGGAAGCTGGCTACGCCAGACTGCTACCAATCAATCGCTAACCAGTTCGGAGTGGGAAAGTCAACTGTTGGACTCGTGTTGAAGGAAGTGTGCAGGGCCATTAATTGCATCCTGCTCCGAAAGACTGACTCTGGCAACGTGCGTGACATTATGGATGGCTTTGCACAAATAGGCTTCCCTAACTGCAGAGGGGGTGATAGATGGCACATATATTCCAATTCTGACACCAGACCACCTAGCAACTGAGTATGTTAATCGGAAGGGGTATTTTTCTATGGTTCTCCGGGCGCTTGTGGATCACTATGGGCATTTCCGGACCAGCCTGCGTTAATGTCCATGAAAGGTGCATGACACACATCTTTTGGAACACTGGCCTGTTCAGGTAAGCTGCAAGCAAGGACTTTCTTCCCAGACCAGATCACCACCATAGGGGAAGTTGAAATGCCCATTGTGATCCTGGGAGACCCTGCCTACCCCTTAACGCTGTGGCACCTTGACAGCACCAAGGAGCGGTTCAACAACAGGCTGAGCAAGTGCAGAATGACTGTTGAGTGTGCTTTTGGCCATTTAAAGACCCGCTGGCGCTGCCTATATGGGAGGCTGGACCTGGCCAATGACAATATTCCTATGCTTATAGCCGTGTGCTGTATGCTCCATAATATTTGTGAAGGGAAGGGTGAAAGCTTCACTCAGGGCTAGACTGCTGAGGCTCAGCACCTGAAGGCTGAATTTGAACAGCCAGAGACCAGGGCTATTAGAAGGGCACAGCATGGGGACCTAAGGATCAAGGATTCCTTGAGGTAGCAATTTGAAGCTGAAAGCCACTAATATTTGTTGCTATGCTCAGGAGTGCAGTGCTTGTAATGCTAGGTGGTGATTGTTGCAGATGAACTATGAAGGTTTAGGAAAATTCCCTGTTGCTTTGCAGGGCTCTGTTTTCTTTCAATTAATGGAATAAAGATCGCTTTCAAACCAAAACAATTTTTTTATTAAAAAAACAACAACTGGAGGAGAGAGAGCAACAAAAAAACCACATCAGCAGGGAGGGGGAGGGGGTAAGGGAGGGTCCCAGGAGGAGGTGGGGTCCCAGTACAGTTAAAGATTTGTGTATGTCCAGGTATCATATCCAACCTTCTCCTTTGGAGTATAGTGCAGCGGGTACTGTACTTCAGCAGGGCTAAACTGCAGAGGGACGGGTGTTGAGTGCAGTGGGTACTGGGAGTCTGCAGTGCTGGACTGTCACAGCAGAGGAGTGAAATGCTGCGGGTACAGACTGGAGCCAGGAGATTGATAAGAGTGTGTTGGCAGTGTCTGGGGGGCGCATGGGAAAGAGTTTTGTGACAGTCGCTGCAGGAGAAGGCGGGCATGGAGCTGCTCGGTTTGCAGGGCTAGTAGCACCTGGAGTGTGTCTACTTGGTGCTCCATAATGTTTAAGAGCCACTCCGTGGCTTCGTTCTGATGCGCCACATTCTCGTTTTGGTCCCTCTTCTCACTGTCCCGCCACTCCTTCAATTCTGGTTTTTCGGCCATGGAGTGCAGACCTCACAGAGAAAGTCATCTTCATTTCTTTGCGGCCGCTTTCTAATTCTGCACAACCATTCAGCCGCCGATAAAGAGGGAGGCTGGGCTCCGAAGGTCATATCTGTGAAGCCAAAATGCAACATTTTACAGAAGCAGTATTGTTTGCAACACAGAGACCACTGATTCAGTGATTTAAAACAGCCACTATTCACATACCTGTCACTAACTGGCTGACCCCAGGCAAGCACACATGAGCCACAAGGCCCCCAAAATGGTGAATAACCACATGGGCAGGGGAAATCAGTGTTCCAGGACCGTTCTGTACGCTGGGCACATGGCTCTTGGGGAGAGCCAGCACTGTAGTGGGGGGTCTGATAATCATTCCTGTCCCCACATTTTCCACAGGCTGTGTTCATTATGGAAGATAACTCGCTGCCGAGAGTGAGCAGAGAATCAAGGGAGGCTCTTCACCAAGACTGCAGCTTCTGCCCTAGCCCTTATGTGGCTTGCCTGTGTGCAGCAATGGTCCCCGCCCCCACCCCACATGACAGCAGAATGGCGCAGGAAAGTTACCCTTAATGGGGCAAACAAAGCAACTCAGCCAAAGAACCTGTGGAAGTGGATTGCCCAGTATCTCCATGAGAGTTTCATGGAGATCTCTAAGGCAGATTCTCATGAAGTGAGGGAGTCAATCAACACCCTGTTCCGCCGCTCAGACTAGGCATGTGCTGGTATGCACATCATACAGACACAAGCCTGCTTTCTGCAACACTCCTGCCCCCAACAACTCACTTCAGCAATTCCCAAAATTAAAGCCACTTACCAGGGGCCTCCTCTCCTGTTTGTGCTTCGCCAAGCTCCAACGGCTAGCCTCCTCTGGGGTAGAGAAGAGCTCCTGACTACATGCATCTCTGACCTCCGAGTCATCCTCTGCCTCTGGGTCCCCTTCCCCATCCTCATCCAAGATTTCCTCTTCTGGCTCGGTCCACTCTCGACTGGCACATGAGCCACCGAAGTATCCACAGTGGCCTTTGCAGTGGAGGTGGGGTCACTACCCCGAGTATCACGTCCAGCTCTTTGTAGAACCAGCAGCTCGTGGGCGCAGCACTGGAGCGGCAGTCTGCCTCCCGCACCTTGTAGTAGGCATTCCGCAGCTCCTTCTCTTTGACCCTGCACTGCAGTGTGTCCCGGTCATGGCCCCTTTCTGTCATGCATCGTGAAATCTGTCCGTAGGTATCATAATCCCTATGGCTGGAGCGCAGCTAGGACTGGACAGCCTCCTCTCCCCAAATGCTGATGAGGTCCAGCAGCTCGGCATTGCTCCAAGCGGGAGATCGCCTGATGCGTGGAGCAGGCCTGGCCACCTGGAAAGATGCGCTGAGCCCACTGCACGCGTCACTGAGCAAACAGGAAGTGGACTTTCAAAATTCCCAAGGAATTTAAGGGATAGGGCTGACGGTTGGTCACCTGAGGGCAGGGCAGTAGAGTTCAAACTGATGTCCCACAATGCCTGTTCTTGCCTCTCTGGTCACCTCTCAGAGGCCAATTTCAGCGCTGTAATTGACCACAATGTCTACACTGACACCACAGCACTGTAGCCCTGGCGCAGAAAGCTGTATGCATCTCGTCAGGGTGGGTTTTTTTTTTACAGCGCTGCAACTGCACAGTTTCTGCACACTAAGTGGCTTGGCAGTGTGTACACCTCGGGAGTTACAACGCAGAAAGCTGCTTTACTGCACAGAAACTTGCCAATGTAGACAAGGCCTTAGACCAATTTACCTCTATCTGTTCAGAAACTGATTTAGGGCTTGTCCATACTTAAAATGCTACAGCGGCACAACTGCAAAACTGCAGCTGCACCCGTGTAGCACTTCAGTGTAGACACTCTCTACGTTGATAAGAGGGATTCTCACATCGACATAAGTAATCCACCTCCCTGAGAGATGGTAGCTTGGTCAACAGAAGAATTCCATTTGTCTACACAGGGACCTAGGTCAGCTTAACTACACTGCTCAGGGGTGTGACTTTTTCTTACCACTGAGGCTTTGGCTACACTGGCGCTTTACAGCGCTGCAACTAACTCACTCAGGGGTGTGAAAAAACACCCCCCCCTGAGCGCAGCAAGTTACAGCACTGTAAAACGCCAGTGTAAACAGTGCCCCAGCTGTAACTATTCCTCTCGGGGAGGTGGAGTACCTGCAGCGCTGGGAGAGCTCTCTCCCAGCGCTGGCGCGCAATCACATTTGGACTTCAAAGCGCTGCCACGGCAGCGCTGCCGCAGCAGCGCTTTGAAGTTTCAAGTGTAGCCAAGCCCTGACAAACGTAGTTAAACTGACCTAATTTTCTAGTGTAGACCAGGCCTTAGTCTACTACACTACCAACCTCCTAGTAAGGACACAGTTATGCTAATATAAAGGTGCTTATATTGAGATAGTTTGTTTCTGTTCCTTTTACAGCTTCTGAATTGATGTAGTTAAAGAAATACAAGAACTGGATGTGAGCCAGCCCTTTATGTCTGGACACTCTTACACTGGTTTAAACCAGGCTTACATCAGCTTAATTTACCACAGTTAAATAAAGCCACTTCTACAGACAATAGTTGCACCAGTTTAACTTACATTGATTTTCACACTGCTTTGGGGAGGATAAGTGGTAGTAAAGAAGGCATCAGCAATTAATGAAATAAAAAAGTATAGACAAAAATAAGTTAGGGAACAATGTATGGGTCCAATTTGTTGTTCCATCTCAGTGGAGAATGGACCAGCACACTGTGACAAACTATACCCGTGTTCACACACTACACACTATTGTAATAATGTTTGTACAAGGTCTGTCTTGTGAGGTATCATTTAAAAACTCAATCTGCTGATCAATAATATAATGGAAAATGCATGTAGCAGCATTACATGTGAAGTTATACACAAACTGATATCATGACTAAAAATATGTTTTCTAGAGAAGTCTGGGGAGTGGCCAAACCAGTTCCTCTGAGAAAAAGGGTAAACCGATGCCTCAGCCAGGCATAAATAAGGCTGATGGATCATTACATGCTAAGTGGCCTTTCTTTGGCAGGAAATGGGGCAGAGGCAAAAAAAATCTGCATCTCAGCAAAGAAACATCATGGAGATCCCTTCCACACAGACCGCCTTGCTCCCAGCTGGAAATGCTTTTCAAAGAGGGGACAGGACTATAAAAAGAAGGGGCAGACACCCCCCATACCCACTGCTTTCACTGCACATGAAGCGACAAAGGAAGCATTCGCTGGACTCTGGGGGAGCGGGATCCTGACCAATAAGGTTTGGTCTGTAAGACTGCAGAAAAACTTTGCTTGAATCAGATATAGTTAAGTTAGGTATTAGTAAACACCTTATCTTTATTTTTCTTGTAATCATTTCTGCCTTTTATGCCTCGTTACTTGTACTCACTTAAAATCTCTCGTTGCAATTAATAAACTTGTTTTACTGTTTTATGTCATCCAGTGTGTTTAAACTGAAGTGTCTGAATAACTATCTGAAATAATACATTGGCATATTGTTCCCTTAAAGGAATAATGAACTTAAAATATTTTGAACTTTCCAAGAGAGGGCTGGGCAGCACAGGGCATACATTTCTGGGAGGGGAATCTGGGGCTGGGGTGTGTGGTTCTCCCTGCAGTATAACCAAGGCTGGTGAGAGCCAGATTGTAACCCAAGTGTGGCGGGCAGGCTGCAGTTACACAGACACTCAGGGGTGTGGCTTACATGCTGGCAGGTTGTTTGTGATCAGCCCAGATGGGAGCTACTACAGCAAGGCATTAAGGCACCCACAGCTGCAGGGCAGGGATGACACAGCTACTCATTAGTCTAGAGTGCACCCTGGTATGTCTCTCACTCCAGAAGACCTCAGTACAGGAGTGCTATTAAACTATTCAGAACTGGCCAAAAGACCCCAAACAGGTTTAGTAATTACATTTTTCTAACTTGATAAACAGAGATTCTCTCTCGTTTAAATAGTGATTAATCCCAAGAGAAAAATCCCTACAATATCCTGCCAACTGAAGCGTGTTCCAAAATACAGATTAAAAGCTCAAAGCCAGATTTTCAATAGAACTCATCACCCCAGAGCTCCCACTGAGAACAGAAGCAGCTTCTGGGTGCCAAGCACTTTTGAAAGTCTGGTCTTAAGAGTTAGATTTCCATTTCTAAAAACTGTATGCCACTTTGTTAATGCTTTCAATTAAGAAAAATACAGGGAATTAACTCCAATTCAGGCCAAACTCACTTATGCATAAAGAGATAAACCTTACTAATAAGGTTTTTTAGGCACTATGAATTTAAACACATCTTTTTTAAAAAATAGCCAACAGGAAACTAACTTGTTTGCAGCAAAAAAGTATAAAGTTATGTTTGTGACTGAATTCTAGTGAGCAGAATTACCTGAATTCTGATTAATCATCTCTAAATCTCAAGAAATCCACATCAGTTAGAATCTGACAGGGTATAACATATTTACCTTCATGTCTAAAGAATTTTCAAAAATCTTTCATTAAGATTTTTAAAACAAACATTTAAAATAGGTAATAGGCCTTATAACAGGTAATTAATCCAAGTGAGAATAGTAATTTAGCCAACAAATTTCATTATTCTCAATTTATTACGTTAATTTACTTTTTTTTAAAATGTCTACAATTATGGAAACTCATAGAAACTACCTTCAGTCATGGGGTCACACATTTTCCTGTGCTTCCTAAAGGCCTAACAAAATATTGGGAACCTTGTGCTATACCAGCTTTAAAAGTAGGCTGAAGACACATAAACCTGCTAAACTAGCATGCATTTGAGCAAATATTTCCACCCTCCACACCCAGAGGAAATGTCAAAATAGTTCTCTAGAATCACATGAAGAGAGACAGCCTTACTAGGCATGCTATTAATCCAGCTCTCTTAGTTCCTGTCCACTTCACACACCACTGAAGATGCCTCAAAAACAACGATATAATTAATTTTGCAGTCTCAATCAACTCCTCATGGGGACTGGGAGGGGAAGAAGCTTTAAAGGAACTGAGTTAGAAAAGAAAGAATTAATGGAATGCATATCTTCATATCATTATTAGGAATTTATTTTCTGTTCCAAAGAGTTACTGTGCATAATCCCATTTGAAATAAAAAAGGCACAAGACAAAAGCAAGCAATTACTTAAAACAAGGAAAACCAAAGCAGTAGTTTGTTTTTCCCACCACATTAAAACAGAGACAGACAGACATTACCTGCTCACAAAACGTCATCTAAACATCCTGGAGAATTCCAATAAATCTTTATAACACTAAGGATGCAATAACCATCGTCAGCATCTCTCCTTCCAAAGTGTGTGTTCCCTCCCGTTCTCCGTCGAGTAAAACAGAAACACTCACCTCCCTTGCCTCACATCAAGTACTAATAGGGTGACCAGACAGCAAATGTGAAAAATCGGGATGGGGGTGGGGTAATAGGAGCCTATATAAGAAAAAGACTCAAAAATCGGGACTGTCCCTATAAAATCGGGACATCTGGTCACCCTAAGTACTAAACACCTCCACAGATTATCCCAGAAAGCAGAACCTCCATGCCTTGCTGACCCTGCTCTTTTATGCTGTAGACTCCATGACTGAGTCTTCCCTGCCTCAAATTTGATATCCTACTGTAACATGCATCTCCCCTCCTGTTTCCCAGATAAAAAAGGAAGGGAGCAGCAGGAGACATCAACACTGCAGAGAAGTGAGGGGAAAGGGAGGCAGGGAGTATCCAAAACCTCCCTGGCACAGCACACAATAGCACCCTAGGAAAATAGCCAGCTCCCAGTAAACCCTGGGATGAGCCAGTTTTATAAGGGCTAACAATTTATTTTCTGTCCTTTCTTTATAGCTGTTTCCGACTACATGAAATTGGGGGGAGGGGGAGAGGTGCGAGCGCAAAGAATGAACTTTTGTGAATTATGCAATTTTTAGAATCATTTCCTTTTCTCTAGAGCCAAAAATTGGATTCACTTCAGTTTTTGCTTTTCTAAAATACATAACTTGTTTTGTAGTTTCTGCCAACCTAAATCAATTCAGCTTGTGACAACCTTTAAAGAGTCATAATTTGCTCAGTCACACTTAAAGTTTGACTTTTTCCAAAGAATGTCAACATAATTTAACTAAGTTTTATATGTTTTACAATTAATGTCCCTAATTATTCAGATCTGTGTCACATAACTGTAAATTAGTGAATTGTAAAGTGACATATCACTGAACTTTAAGATCTAAACACATTTTTTCACTCAGTAATTAGGACAGTAATAGCTTATTTCTTCCGCAATCGCACAACCCATATTTAATTAACTCTTTTGTTAAAATGAGCCCCACAATACAAAGTACTGACCACCGAACTGCATGACACTGAGGAACACTGGCTAACAGATTTTATAAAGAACATTTTCTAAATATGTATTAGGGAGACGCTTTCCTTAATGTATACCACAAAGTTAAACATGGCCCTCTGAAGTACTCCAATTATCTGATCATGTAGATAACTGACATACCCAACAGTCCACTTATTTAAAACTACAAAGGGAAAAGGAAGGAATATAGACAGGGCCTACAAAATTCATGGTCCATTTTGGTCAATTTCAAGGTTATAGGATTTTAAAAATCATAAATTTCATGATTTCAGATATTTAAATCTGAAATTTCATGGTGTTGTAACTGTAGGGGGTCTTGACTCAAAAGCAGGTGGGGGCGGGGGTCGCAAGGTTATTGTAAGGAGGTTGCAGTATTGCCACCCTTACTTCTACGCTGCTGCCTTCAGAGCTGGGCTCTCGGCTAGCAGCTACCACTCTCCGGCCCCCCAGCTCTGAAGGCAGTAGACAAGTAACGGTGACCCCCCTACAATAACCCTGCGACAACCCCCACTCCCATAGTCCCCTTTTGGGTGCGGATCCCCAGGTTGAGAAATGCTTGTCTCCCCCAATGAAATCTGTATAGCACAGGGTAAAAATACACAAAAGACCATATTTCACAGTCTCTGACACGTTTTTCATGGCCATGAATTTAGTAGGGCCCTAAATATAGGTAACTGGGGCTCCAATACATATTCTCTAACCCATTTTAATGAGCTCTAAAGCTCAAAACAAAGCAGAACATTTTGTAATTTCTTTTCCAGGTACACTATAACTCATAAGGCCTCACGATAAGAAAAGGGAGGAATTTCACAAAGCAATGAACATCCCTTCCCACCCAATTTGTTAGGTGGTATTATAACAGGAAGATGTGGTCTAAAAATGAAAAATTAGGTTCACAAAATTTCAGTTTTCATTCTGAAGGGTTCAAACTAACCCATTTTTGTTTCTGTATTTTTTTTTAAAATCAAAACAGTATTATTATAAAAGAACAGAGAAATCTAGTGCAGAACAGTAAAATCAAAAGGAATATTGGCAGGTGGTAGAGATAAGATCTTAAGGTCTTCTGTGCAGGAATTGTGTGTTCCTGTGTGTGTTAACAGTGTACATTGTAGGTACTAGCAGAATACAAATAATTAAACAGGTAATGATAATTAATAGTCAAGTGGACTGTAATATGGGAGTATTTAGTTATCCCGCTATTACTTTCAAAGAAAAGAGGACAGCGCATCCTACCTTAAATGGTCCAAAATAGTACAGATAATAATAATGCTGTTACAATTTCACTAATGTAAATATATACAGTATAGTTTACAGTATAGTATACAATATATATACCATTTATAGTTTACAGTAGTGAAACTAATAGCACTATTGTAATATGTACTATTTTGGACCATTTAAGGTAGGATGCTATCTACACACACACACACACACACACACACACACGGGATGAGGAAGTCAGACTATCATGTCACTGCATGGTTCTGAATATAGAGAAGGCATTTGGCAGGGTGAATGGGAATCTCTCTTACCAGATGCAACAAAGATCCATGCTTTTTCAGGCAGACAGATCATCTTAGTCCCAGAGCATTAGTGCTCTGCGATTGTCCAGGTTTTTCCTCTTCTTCATTTTCTTAAAGTTTAAAATCTAACCTACTGTCACTAGTATGTTTGCAGTGCATCGAGGAATATACAAATTTAGCCCCATGCTTCCGTTATTTTGTCTCTTCATGACACATCATCTCATCATTTATTTATTTTTCTGTCTATACAATATGACTGATTTGTTTAGTCATTTTATGATTATGTATCCAAGTGTGGAAGGGAAATAAAGAGGAAAAGTTTTTAGAAGATTGGTTCAGTCTCAGCTTATTTGCAATCATTTAAGTCTCCACTGCCTAACACCATAATAAAAACCCTGCAGATCTGTTAGGTCAAGACAAATCCCAATATACTATTTATACAAAGCAAGAGTCTGATGCAAAGCCCATTGAAGTCACTGAGAATCTTTCCATTGACTTCAATGGACTTTGCTTCAAACTTCAATAGCACAAGTGAGATATGTAAGCAAGTTACTTAATATTTACAAAAAAACACCTTTAAGTTATTAGGTACCATAAAAGTAAAATGGAAGCTATTAAATGTGTGCTCACATAACTATTCAGGCCAAGCTGCCACATTAGGCCCATACACTCCATTTACTCATACATCAATCTATCTCAGTCTATTTGTAGTTAGAGTTTAAACAAATTTCTATTGCTTTTGAAATAGCCTACCAATTTGACCAACGTATTGTCCCTTTCAAAATACACCCACAGTAATAGAAAAAAGATGTCACTGGTCAAAAAGAAAAACAGATTGTACATTTTAAATCTGATGGCCAAAGAAAAGAAAGGTGAGATTTAATTAACACCAAGCTTGTAGCTAAATACACAAAGATCCCAGAGATCTATCCTACCAAAGAAAATAGTTTATGAAGTTCTGGCAAAATAATTTGTATCTTTGAAACCTCAAGGTATTACCGAAGTACAGGCAGACCTACAGAACAGATGCATGGTGAGCCAGTGTAAAAATTTAACTCCTCTGAACCTCAGAGGTTCACATCAGCACTGAAATAATCAGCTTTCCAGAGCTATTGACATTTTAAGTCATAATTTGGGGCCCAAACATGTAGCCACTATGCAAATAGAACTTCATTTGGGAGTTCCAAGTTTAGAGTGGCTGCAGAACTGGGCCTATAAATTGAACTGTAAAAACTCAATTTCCAATTCTTAAGACATTTAACAGAATTAAATCAGAAGTTCTAAAAGTCACCCACTTTACGTTACAGATAGTTTGTGTTCAAGGGGCTTGTCTCTTCTAAACTTCTCACTTCTAGTTTTGCTTGCAGTAAATTAAACACGTTAGCAATGCAATAACCCCTTTTTGACTACCATAAGTCTCTCTCTCTCTGTAGGTATGGCTAATTGACAATATGGAGGTATACAAACTCAGACGAAATTTCAGTAATAACCAAAACATTCCATTTGATCAGATTTAGGGTAAAGTCAAAACCAACCATAACTCAAACAAAATTTCAGCTCCTACTCCACAACCCTATTGCTATTATTAATCACTTACATGCACCTCTGCACAATGTGGTGATGGCAGGAGTTGGCAGTAGAAGTGTCAAATTAAGCAAGATAGCCAGTTCTGTACATCCCAAAGGACTGAAGAACTTGGATAAGGCTCAGGTAAACACCCCAAAATGTGCACACTTATCCAAAATGATTCTCTGAACGTTGGTTTGTCCAAGAACTAGTGAAAATAATAGTGAAATAAATGTTTAGCAATAACCTACATGGTTGCATTACTCGGAACTTGATCAGATCACCATTAGAATTAGAATTACAGTTATTTAAAAACATATGTAGAAGAATTAATATTATTATTATAGACCTGCAATATGCTAGCCATTTTACATAAAAAGGACAGGTCCCTGCAAAACACAAACTAATATTTGAATGGCAAAATTTAGAACCTTGACAGTCTTTTCTCCTTATGGACTACTTATACTAAATAGGAATCTTTTAGAAGAGCACAGAGAAGAAAAAAAAAGATTAAGAGGAACCAAACTTCTGAGGTTTAAAAGTTTTCACATCCAGGCTGTGCTGTTGAGAAGCCGGCATTTGTATTGCAACAGTTACTTTTGATAAAGAGCTTACATAACTGGAGAGATAAGGAGAGTGGAAAACTGGGGATTTTCAAGCTCTCAACTTCCCAAAGACAGGCTGAGTCAATGATGGAAGTTAGTTAAAGGCCAACCAATTCCTATAATCAATCGAGTAACTAATTTTCAAAATCTGTTACCTTAAACAGTCTTTTATTGTTGAAATATTTTGGGGTGCTTAGTGCCTATGGAGCAGCTGTTCTTTGTCACTAACTGATGAACCAAACTTGCGCTGACATGGAACAGGACTGCAAAGGGCTGTCATACATACACACTGAACCAGAGCATATGATCAGTCACTTTTTGAGCCCA
This sequence comes from Macrochelys suwanniensis, assembly GCA_033296515.1. Lineage (NCBI taxonomy): Eukaryota > Metazoa > Chordata > Testudines > Chelydridae > Macrochelys > Macrochelys suwanniensis. The sequence goes on from CM065780.1 coordinate 50,991,764, forward strand.
GTGACCTGCTCTTTATAAATACTCCCATGCGTTTGCAATTAGTTAGTGGGCTACTTTGGCACAAAAAGAGGGGTTGCTGAAGTCCGTTTTCAAGAAAGATTTTTTTTCTGAACCACCAAGACTCAGCCTTAGCATGATTAACACCACAGCCAAACAGTAGGCTCCTGCACGTGTATAATCTCACTGAGAAAATTAAATGGAAAGATTCATCATCTGCTTTCCTCTGCAAAAATCGGTCATGCTGTAAATCATAAGGACCACAGATGGACTTGTGCAGCTCTCAGAAGCTGATGACAAACAGACGCCTTTAAAAGTATTGTGAAATTTTTAGAAAACTCACATCTGTTTTTATCCATGAGGTCTTAATGCACAGAAGCTCAAACTTTTAGGATTCTGACTATCACAGATACAGAAGAAAGCATAGGATAGTTTGTGAAGGATTCAAATATCTGCTGATCTGAATCTCATAGTGGAAGTGGTTTAATTACTGCATTCAGTTAACTGCATGTTTCCCACTGAAATTTCCAAGCATCTACCCAATGAAAGAGCTGTAGGTTGTATCTCAAGAAATATATGCATTTATTCTTTGGAGGAAGGCACAAAGGTGGAGGCCTTTCATTTCCAGGAATTTACATAAAACAGAGATGCAGCCAACACATTACTGGAGTAAAACACCATAACCTTGAAACATGCACATAGATGTATAACGGTGACAAAATATATCGAGACAGGACATCCATTTATTGCTTTTATATCACAAGATAACTCAGATGTTAAAACGTCACCATTGTATTCAGTAATTATGAGATGCTGTGATAAGAGTAAAAGTCAAATAGTCCATGTGTTGTAATAATATCTTGAGATAGCTCAACAAACACAGATGTTAACTCGTCATTAATGTGATTGTATGCTTAATAACTCTCATGGAGTGCAAATTTCAAGTGTGGATAAGCAAATAAAGAGAAAATATACAAGATTTAAGTGTTATATTGTAAACAATGTTCAAATTTTGAAAGCCTATCTGAGTTACTGGCTGAGATTTAAATTGTAGCACTTTAAACTAAGAAGCACAACAGGGTACAAATAATAAAACTGCAGATTCAAGTTGCATTATATCCCAGGAAGAGTACTTAGTGTAAGGAGACTGTTGTCCCCTTCCTAACATTCAGTGGGGGTGTTTTGGTTGCTAGTTCTCAGTACCAAAAGGGGAAGGGTCGACGGGAAATCAGGACCCTGAGACTCTCAGTCCACAGGAACAATGGGGAGAAGCCAACGCTCCAGGTCAGCCTGATTGACAGGGCGAGCAGGCTAATCAGGGAGTCAGGGTGGGTCCCGTCCTCCCTGTGAGCTGGAATTGCCTGGGTGACACAGAGTGGGGCCGAGCTAAGGAGAAAGCAGGAGCCCAAGCTGAGCTGGGGAGCAGAGATGTGCAAGCCAGAGGGGTCAGAAAAGCAGCCCAGGAAGCAGGTCAGAGCTGGGAGCAGAGTCATGGAAGCAGCCCACAGAGCAGACCTGTCCTGCGGGGAGAGCTGCAGCCACACAGCCAGAGAAACAGCCTCCGGAGAGAGCAGATCCTGTGCCGGGAGCAGGGCTGCAGCCAAAGAGCCAGAGGGGCCAGAGAAGCAGCTCAGGGGGCTGGAAGCAGAGTTGCAGCATCAGTACTGAGGCAGAGTGGAGCCGGCACTAGAACAGTGGAGCTGGAGCAGTCTGGAGCCATGTGTGGTGAGCAACTGGGGCCAGCCAAGGGGGGGACCCTTGGCAAAGGGCCCAGCGCAGAAAGACAGCCCCAGCCAAGGGTCCTTGCAGGCCAGACTGGGAGGAGGATCTTAACCCGACGGGGGGGCTGACGCTGGGAAGAAGGGTCCCACCACCCAAAGCCAAGAGGTGTGCGGCCACCGCCAGAGCAAGTGTCCAACCCGCAGCATCCCTGCAGCACAGCCAGAGCCTGAGAAGGAGGCCTGGGACCTACAAGGAACAGACTGTGACCTGCCCTGACATTCCAGAGACACTGTTTGTGATGTTTCCTGCCACAGAGCGGGGTGATGTTTTCCTTTAACCTTTTTCATTTTTCCTTATTCTTTTTTAAATTAATTGTTGATTAAATAACTTGCATTTGCTTTAAATTGTATGTAATGATCAGTGGGTCACAGAAGTGCCCAGCTCAGAGAGAGTACCCCGTAGTGGAGACACCCTAGCCTGTCCTAGGTGATCACAGCAGGGTTGGGGGTCGAGCCCCCCAGGAATCCTGGGCCCAGCCTTGTCGGGATTATGAGGACTCTGCCAGACAGGAGAATGGAAAGGGAGTCCTCTGGGTAAAGGAAGTAGGAGCGAGGACTCAGATCCTTTCACTAGCCCACTTCACTGGGGTAGTGCAGAAGCCAGGAAAGTTCCCCACAATAGCGGGACCATTCCCCCGCTTACATTAGCATGGTTAGCAATGTATCAGCCACACAACTACAAGGAGAATTTCCAGACACCTTTTTAAATGTCAGGGCAGCTACTCAAGCTTTAAGAAATAAAATTAAAAACCCAAATTTGGCATCTGTGCCCAGAGTCTCATCTGATTTAGGCCTGGTCTACACTAGAACTTTGTCGAATTTAGCAGCGTTAACTCGAATTAACCCTGCACCCGTCCACACAACGAAGCTATTTATTTCGACATAAAGGGCTCTTTAATTCGATTTCTGTACTCCTCCCTGACGAGGGGAGTAGCGCTAAATTCGACATGGCCATGTCGAATTCGGGTTACTGTGGACGGAATTCGACGCTGATAGCTCCGGGAGCTATCCCACGGTTTACCACTATGTGGACACTCTGGACAGCAGTCCGAGCTCGGATGCTCTGACCAGCCACACAGGAAAAGCCCCGGGAAAATTTGAATTCCTTTTCTTGTCTGGCCAGTTTGAATCTCATTTCCTGTTTGGACATCGTGGCCAGCTCAGCAGCACTGGCAATGATGCAGAGCTCTCCAGCAGACGTTACCATGCAGTCCCAGAATAGAAGGAGGGCTCCAGCGTGGACTGATTGTGAAGTGTTGGATCTGATCGCTGTGTGGGGAGATGAATCTGTCCTATCTGAGCTCTGATTCAAAAGACGGAATGCAAAAATGTATGAGCAAATATCCAAGGCAATGACGGAGAGAGGATACAGCCGGGATGCAACGCAGTGCCAAGTGAAAATCAAGGAGCTGCGACAGGCATACCAGAAGACCAAGGATTCAAACAGACGCTCCGGATCCCAGCCCCAAACATGCCGTTTCTACGAGGCACTGCATGCAATGCTAGGTGGTGCTGCCACCACTACCCCACCAGTGTCCGTGGACTCAGATGATGGGGTCTTATCTACGGCCACTTCGTCGGAGGTTTTCACGGACGGTGAAGATGAGGAAGGAGATGAGGAGGACGAGGCAGTCGACAGCGCTTTCAACGCCTATTTCCCTGACAGCTAGGATCTCTTCATCACCCTGACTGAGATCCCCTACCAACCCTCCCAAGGCAGTAACCTTGACCAGGAATCAGGGGAAGGATCAGTAGGTGAGTGTTTTAAACATTTATTTTGAATAGAATAGGCATGGTATGTTAGCAATGGGTTTTTATTGCTTAGTTTGCCCTAGGCGCTTTAGTTTTTAGTCGTTGCCAGTGCAGCTACTCAAAAAGTCTGTCAATATGTCTGGGGATAGAGGAGAAATCCTCATCGGACATCTCCACGAAGCTCTCCTGGAGGTACTGTGAAAGCCTTTGCATCAGGTTCCCGGGGAGAGCGGCCTTATTGTCTCCTCTATGGTAGGAAACTTTTCCGCGCCAGGCTAGTAGCAGGTACTCCGGTATCATTGCCTGGCAAAGCATGGCGGCATACGGCCCTGGTGTTTGCTGGCATTCACGCAGCATACGGTCTTTCTCTGTCTCCGTAATCCTCATCAGAGTGATATCAGTCATGGTGCCCTGGTTTGAATTAGGGGTATTTTAGTATGGGGACTGATTGCCTGTTCCTTTAAATAACTCTACCCGGCGGTTTCCAGCCACCCGGTGGGGGCGGGGAGGCGAACCGTTCATGATGAGCGGTTCGCGGGCAGCAGGCAGGGATCTTTCCCGGGACCAGCCACGTGGTGGGGGCAGGGAGGCGAACCGTTCAAGCAGAGCGGTTCGCAGGCAGCAGGCAGGGATCTTTCCCAAGCACAGCCACGTGGTGGGGGTGGGGAGGCGAACCGTTTAAGGTGAGCGGTTCGCTGACAGCAGGAGCTGGCCACCGCTAGGAGCTGTGCTTGGAACACGAAAGGACGGCGCTGCTGTAAAGTAAGCTTTCAGCAGCCAAAAGTCTATGGCTTACCATGGCCTCCTGATAGCTGAATTCCGTTGTCCGGCCCCGCTTGTGTGATCTGTACACCAAGACCCCAGGCACTCAATATAAAGTCAGAAAATTCGACCTTGTACTGAGTGCACATGTGATAGGTAGTGTACATGGTCTTGTTCACAGGGAAAGAGTATAGGCATTGTTCGGGGAAATGTATCTTTGTGAGGAATTCACTCCCTTTCTCCCATCCCACAGCTGCGAGTGTCTCCCGCACTACCCATGCATCCCCCTCCCAGAGGCTGGCGCAGATCAGGCGGCGCAAAAAAAGAACTCGGGACGACATGTTCTCGGAACTGATGGTCTGTTCCCGAAATGACGCGGCACAGCGGAGAGAGGACATCTCTCAGTACCGGCGAGCATTCAGCGAACGGGAGCAGAGGACTGAAGCTTGTGAGGACAGGTGGCGGCAAGAAGACCAGCAGGCTACTCAGACGCTGCTGGGACTAATGCGGGAGCAAACGGACACGCTCCGGTGCCTTGTAGATGTTCTGCAGGACCGGAGGCAGGACAAAAGAGCCCCGCTCAATTTGATTTCTAACCGCCCTCCCCCGCCACAAAGTCCCATCCCCCCCTCACCCAAAGTCCCAAGAAGGAGGGGCAGCAGGGGCCGTGGAAATAATCACTGCACCCCTGCGGACTGCTCAAGTAGCAGAAGGCTCTCATTCCCCAAGATTTGATGGGTCCTTTCCTTCCCTCCAACCGCACCCCACCCTAGCCCCCATCAAAGTTTCATCCCATAACTGTGCTGTCCTTAATAAAAATTAATTTTCTGTTAAGTACTGTTTCCTTGATTTCCTTTTAAAGGACGGTGTGCTTGAAGGGGGGGAAGGGGGTTGGTAATTGGAGACGATAGGCGCCTTTACCAGGGTACAGACAGGGGGGGCAGGTTCACCAGAACGTCACACTCACATTGCATTCACTAGGCACCGTGGTCATTCTGGGAGGTGGTTTTCATGTTCAAGGCGGGGGGGGGGGGGTGTTCTGTGAGTTTGTGGTGGGGGAGGGCGGTTACAGATCTTATGCAACCATCAGTAGCCTGCATGACAGAGCCACCCAGCAGGGGATCTGTAACCGCCATCCCTGGCCACAGAGTCACATAGGGCCCCCCCCACAGAGTTCCAAAAAGGAGGGGTGGCAGGCTCCGTTGAAACAAGCAGTCCACCACTGCGGACTGCTCTAGGAGCAGGAGCCTGTCATTCCCCGAGTTTGGAAGCGTCCTTTCCATCACTCCACCCGCTCCCCAACTGCAGCATGCGCCCCAGTTTCAACCCCTTACCGAGAAATCCTTAATAAAGAAGACAGTTTTAATGAACAACGTTGCATTTATTTTATTTTTAAAGCAGTGTAGGAATGGGGTTTGGTAATTGGAGAGGATAGGCAACATTAACTGGGTAAATAAACATAGGGAGGTTCAGGTTCTGCTTACACAAAGGTAATAGTCACAGGTTACCCTGCTCACTCTGGAAGCTAGCTTTCAAAGCTTCCCGGATGCGCAGCGCGTCCCGCTGTGCTCTTCTAATTGCCTGGGTGTCTGGCTGCGCGTAATCAGCAGCCAGGCGATTTGCCTCAGCCTCCCACCCCGCCATAAACGTCTCCCCCTTGCTCTCACAGAGACTGTGGAGCACACAGCAAGCTGCAATCACAATGGGGATATTGGTTTGGCTGAGATCAGAGCGAGTCAATAAGCTTCTCCATCTCCCCTTCAGACGTCCAAAAGCACACTCCACCACCATTCTGCACTTGCTCAGACGGTAGTTGAAGAGCTCCTTTTCACTGTCCAGGGCGCCTGTGTACGGCTTCATGAGCCAGGGCATTAGCGGGTAGGCTGGGTCCCCGAGGATCACTATAGGCATCTCCACATCCCCAACAGTTATTTTGTGCTCTGGGAAGTAAATACCTTCCTGCAGCCGTCTAAAGAGACACGAGTTCCTGAAAACGCGAGCATCATGAACCTTGCCCGGCCATCCGACGTTGATGTTGGTAAAACGTCCTTTATGGTCCACCAGTGCTTGCAGCACCATAGAAAAGTAGCCCTTTCGGTTAATGTACTGGCTGCCCTGGTGGTCCGGTCCCAGGATAGGGATGTGAGTTCCATCAATAGCCCCATCGCAGTTTGGGAATCCCATCGCAGCGAAGCCATCTATGATCACCTGCACGTTTCCCAGGGTCACTACCTTTGAGAGCAGTAGCTCAACGACTGCATTGGCTACTTGCATCACAGCAACCCCCACGGTAGACTTGCCCACTTCAAATTGATTCGCGACTGACCGGTAGCTGTCAGGCGTTGCAAGCTTCCAGAGGGCTATGGCCACTCGCTTCTGGACAGTCAGGGCTGCTCTCATCCGGGTGTCCTGGCGCTTCAGGGCAGGGGACAGCAACTCACAAAGTTCCAGGAAAGTGCCCTTACACATCCGAAAGTTTCGCAGCCACTGGGATTCATCCCAGACCTGCATCACTATGCGGTCCCACCAGTCAGTGCTTGTTTCCCGGGCCCAGAATCGCCGTTCCACAGCATCAACATGACCCATTGCCACCATGATGTCCAGGGTGCGGGGTCCTGTGGTTTCTGAGAGGCGTGTGCCCATCTCAGAGTCAATGTCCTCACGGCGCTTCCGTTGCCTCCTCGCCCGATTTATCAGCATCTGCCTCTGGAAAAGGTGGACGATAAGGCGCGAGGTGTTGACAACGGACAGAACAGCAGCGACGATCGCAGAGGGCTCCATACTCGCGGTCCTGTGGCGTCCGCGCTGTCAATCACCAGAAAAGGGTGATTGCCCGCCGGCGCTTTCACGGAGGGAGGGCGGGAGTGAGGGTTGAATGACGACATTTACCCAAAACCACCCTCGACACATTTTTTGCCCCAGCAGGCATTGGGGGCTCAACCCAGAATTCCAATGGGCAACGGGGACCGCAGGAACTGTGGGATAGCTACCCACAGTGCACTGCTTGCAATGTCAATGTTTGTCCCGTTAGTGTGGACTCACAAACTCGAATTACTGTCCTTAGTGTGGATTCACACGTTCGACTTTGCAATATCGGTTTCACAAGTTCGGTTTAAGTAAATTCGAACTACTCTCGTAGTGTAGACATACCCTTAGTGATTTTGTTTCCTGCATAGTATTTTCATTACAATGGGCAAAAAGAGTGCCCAAACAAAGACAAGAACATATTTTTTCCAACATGTGTTTACAAGTCATTTTCTCTTCTTTAGGTCATTCCATTGCTACACTGTCTGGTGACTGCTCAATGTATCCCAAACAGAGGCAAGCCAGCTGAGTCAACAGCAAGCATCAGTGGCGACAATCAAGAGCAGCAGCAGTTAACTTGGGTATAATTCTATAATACAAGAACGATTTCATTCTGCGTGGAACTCTTCAATTACGTTTACTAGTGAAATCAGCAATAATTTAGAAAAATATGGAACTAGGGAAAGCAAACACTGTGTAAAGTTGGGATAAAAGTAATTTTTCCTCCTTCATTTTATTGTATTCTATACAGTAAGTTTGTTGATTAGGCAGAGAATAGCTAAGATGCAAAAATACTCCAAGTACCTCCTAAAACAAAAGGAGAAAGTATCCCTGAAGTAGACCTTCGTTTCACCAATGATTTTAAAATTTGTATTTAGTTGTCACAAATTATGTTTTCTCTGTTGGCATATAACATCCGTTTATTAAGAGTTGGATCCAGAAACATACTCTCAAGGTAAGCAGACAGATTATTATTTATATAGTACAATTGACATACATGACGTTTTACAGAACAATTAAAGTTCCAAAAAATGTACAGGCAGGAGGCTGATTCTGCAAAAGACAATTCCACTGAGTTCCCATCAGTGGGATTACTCAACAGAGTAAATGCTACTCATTATCAGAGTTGCAGAATCAGGCTCTAAATTAAGAAAAGAACAAGAGAGGTAGATAATACTGGTAAAGGATGAAAAATGGGCAGGACAGAGGTAAGACAAAAAAAAATTATGCCGTCTCTTGTGGACTTACATGTCTGTGTAAAAGAAAATTACTCGATACTGAAATTCCATATCTGGTCAACAAAAAAAATCAAAAATATATCATTTGAATGTAATTAATGTATTTTATTATATATTTAATACAGATGGGTCAAAAAACAGAACCAAAAATCGGAACCCCTGCAGTTTCTTGGGGGAAATGGGAGCCCAATGTAGGTTAGAGCCAAAAAAAAGATGGGATGGCATTTTCCAGTACTGATTCAGATGCCGACAATCTCACAAGGTAATCTGATCTCATATTCTTACCATTTGGGGATGAAATGCTCTGATAAACTTTTCCCAGGAATTCGGCATAACTGAAGCCAGACCCACATCACAGCCAGGATTCGGGCCTGAACCCAAACCCTAGGTGAAAACTAGCCCACATCCAAATATTTCCTCCTCAGGCACCTCTAATAATTAGCACTATTAGAAATGCAAAAAAACCAAACCAGAGTAGAACAACAACAACAACAACAAGGGAATTTGTACTAGAAGGTCCTCATGGTAGACGTGTCAGTGCCATTTGAAAACAGGTCACCGGCCTTCCACAAGGCCTGAGCACAGAAGGCATTGAAGTACACCCCGCTGGCTGACACCCTGAGAGCCCAGGGCTATGAGGTCCAGATCCACGCCCTGGTCGTAGGAGCTCTGAGGCGCATGGGACTCCCACAACGAGACGGTGCTGAGAGCGTGCAGAGTTGGTCGACGCTACACCCGGCTCATGAGAGACACCTACACAGAACACATCACAGGACACTGCCAGTACCAGGTCAAGTAACCGAGAACACCGACCAGAGAAATAACCCGCTTCCTTCTTTCTCTGACAAACCGAGGGACGCACCCCACCCATGTACTTATTCTCTACACCAATACTGACTTGGACTCTTAATACATTCCATGGGTGGCGTACCTGAGCCCATTTATCCACTGATGCTTTAAAAACTCCCACACCCCAATCTGGATCTATGCTGGCTATGTGATATGTATGTACCTCGTGAACCTTGTAACTGATACTTGCAATCCCCCATAACCCAAGCCCAGCCCCAGATGTACAGTACCTTCCTTCTTAACTTCTGCAAATTTGATTTTAAACATTAACTTTAATAAAAAATTTAAATCTGTTCTGTGGTAATGGATAAGATCAATATTTACGGTTACCTATTTAAAAACAGCTACAAATTAAAACTAGGTATGTCTCATAAGGCAGACTTCTTGCATAATTCAACGCTCCCCTTGCGTGTCTACTCTGTTATTGTGAGCAAAGTGGAGGAATAAAACATGCAGGGTCATAAAGGCAAAGTAACTCAGCACCCTTTTGTTGTGAGTAGACTTAATTTCCCAGTACTTTTAGTGAGGAAGTTGTTACAAAAACCTTGTTTTTGAGAGAACATTTTAAAAATCAGGTTACGTATAATAAAGATGAAAATTTATGTTTTACCTTTGCAACATCCCTTTGAAAAAAATAAAAAGAGAATGAAAGAGCATAAGCTTTGTAATAGCTCTTTATAGGCACTATTACATGTCAGAAATATCAGAAAAAAAAAATCTATCAGCAATTTACGCTCCCGATTTATCAAACCTGATCACCACTGTACTGCATATAGAGGATGAACTATTGTAACGTGGGTCCAGTGGAGAATTTCACTTTATATACTTTATCCACTTTAAAAAAATAATAATAAAGTTATAAACCTTTTCAATACTGTGTAGGAAATTAGTTGGAAATTTCTGCCACTGAACACTCAGTATTTTCAGATCACCATCATCTCTGTTTACATGGAATGTTTCCCTTTATAAGCAGATGGCTTAGCTTGATGTTGTTACAACATAGTGACCTCTGATGTCAATGGCTTTCCAGAGTTTACAAGCCTAAGGCTTCACTGGAATCCAGCACATTATCTCATTTACAACTGATTATAGTTAAGGAATGTTTGCCATATGAAGGAACCAGCAGGAAGATAAAGAAATAAGTGTGGCCAATCATATGACTGTGCAGAGAGTCTAATATCTACATTCATTTTGCATTTCTGATCCAAAATGTTATTAGTCACTAACAATATTTTGCACTTATGATTCAGAAGTGCTAACGGATGTTAAAATATACAGTAGATCACCTACTTGTCTCCCTGCCAATAAAAGTATATTTTCTAGTGTTTTACCCAGTCTATTCTGCAAGTCTTAAGTATTGGGACTCCCACCACCTCCCTCGAGAAACAGCTCCTGAGAGCAAAATATATTAAGTTGACAGTGAAATTGAAAAAATTGTTGTCTTAGTTTCATCCCATTATTATTCCTGGTTATATTCTGCCCGTGTACCACAATATCTCTGTTTACACCCTCCAAATATTTGTAAATGTAAGTCTCTCTCCATGTAGCCATCACTTAGCCAAGCTATTCACATTTAGCCCTTTCAACCTTTCTTCATAATTCTGTATCTCCAGCCCCCGATCATTTTTTTTTAACCTTTTCTCAACTCTCTCCATTTGTGATCCTCTTTCCAATAATATCGTACATAGATCTGGACAAGATTTTCACTTCCTCAATCCACTCAAGAAGGGTCTAGCTTAAGTGAACATGACAGTTCCACCTCTAAAGAGGAAGAATCAGTTACACCAGTGTCATATGAAGGACTGTTCTGTTTTTTTTGTTGATGAATCAATCAGCACTGTTTAAAGGGTAAGGTCACTATGTTCCCATACGCTCTAGGAAACTGCTACCAAAACCGAGATCTTAAAAAAATCAAGAGGCCAGGAGAAGTTATGCCACTGCCTCGATAAAATATATGTGCTGATTGACAGCATAATTAAGGCTCAAGCTGTGTATTTATGATATAAATCACATTGAACATGAAACTCTGGGAGGGAAGTCACAATGCATCCTGGAGCCCCTGAGAACACAGGTAGAATACTTCCATTGCATCATTCTGTTAGAAGGTGTGGTATCTGCTTACCTTGTACCTCATCTCTTTGGCAGACGATAATGCAAGGACTTGAATCATCCGCACCAACTCAAAATGTTCAAAAATCTTGAGATGAGGGGACTCTAAGTCACAAGATTTTAAACTAATAAATCACATAGGATATATCTAACACTGCAACAAAACCACCACGGCTGCCCATGCCAACTGACTTGGGCTCACAGGGCTGGGGCTATGCGATTTCAGTGTAGGCCCTGCAAGGTCCCAGGGCTTAGGCTGGAGCTCGAGTGAGCCTCTACACTGCAATTCTGTAGGCTCGCAGTCCGATCCCCACAAGCCTGAGTCAGCTCACATGGTCTATAGCCGCAGGTATTTTATTGTAATGTAGACATACCCAGAGTTCTTACCTGCATTTTGAATTCTCACATTTGAGGGGAAGTCATTGATTCCCTACTTGTGTGCTATCACCCCTCAGGGTAAAAATACCATCTTTAAATACACAAAAATGTTACCCCTCTATTCACTGACAGAAGAGGATTCTACCCATCCACTTTAGCCCCTGGGGTATGGAAAGAATCCCTCACTTATCCCACACTACCTAGACAGGAAAGACAGTTGCGCCATGCACATCCTCTCTACATACTCTCCCCCGTCTCTTGTCCCATGTGCACCCCCTAAATTCCCCTCCCTTTCCCCTTACAGTCTCCTACTCAAAATATTCTCCTGACATATTCCCCTGCACCACCAGTTTCCTGCTCTGGTCCCTAACACATCCTCTTCCCCACAGTCCAATTCCAACACCTGTTCCATATTTTCTTGACCTCTGTCTGACACATACAGTAACTAAGGGATCACCTTCTCTGAGGACAGCTTGGCTTCCGCCTCTTTGGAAACAATGATCCATCTTTTCTGGTGGCACTCTCACCTTCATTGCAATTGTTAAAGTGACAGAGGCCATCTTGCTAAGGGACGTCTGTGGCTTTTGACCCATGACAGGAATGGGAGATGGTTGCTATTTTGGATCAGAGCAATGTGGAAGATTCAAGTCAGAATTTCACAAACCTCCCCGCATCGCCAACAAACCAACAAAATCCAAACCCAAGTATCATAAGACTTATATTAAAGTTATGAGAGATGGCAACATTGAATTATGCCCACCCATCCAGTGGCTGGAAGTTTCTTGTGCCCTCAGACTTCATACAATGTCCAACCAGGCCCTCAATATCCAACATGTGCATTTCACATCCCCCTTCCTCCTCCTGTACGAAATTTAAAATGTCATTTTTATAAGGACAAATGCATATTTTGCTCCATAAAATATAAAGTAGTATGCTAATAATTATCTAGACCTATTTTGTATCATTATCATATTTCCTTTTGCTTGTAAATTTAAGTAACATATATGAACGTTAGAAGATGGTCTGAAATATTCTCCATCTGATGTGCGCCTACTTAATATTGTTGCCCATTGGAAAAGAAATACAATAACTGAAGGACTGTGATGTTTCTGTAATTTGTGATAGTATAATAATTGTTTTGGATGATGGATGAAATAACCAGCCAAGACGACTGCTTTGAAATGCGTCAAACATGTTAGAGATCAAAGGTTTAGGACTCTCTCTTTCACCTCTCTCCTCAAGACAATAAAGCATATGTCTCACCACCTTGGATACAGAGATACAGGGAAAGGAACAGCTGATCTGATAGAAAACAAGAAAGAACAGGACCACAAAGTATTTATAGTATCAGAGGGGTAGCCGTGTTTGTCGCTTCTGCAGATCCAGACTAAGAGTCCTGTGGCACCTTATAGACTAACAGACGTATTGGAGCATAGCTTTCGTGGGTGAATACCCACTTCTTCAGATAAGAAGAAGTGGGTATTCACCCACGAAAGCTTATGCTCCAATACGTCTGTTAGTCTATAAGGTGCCACAGGACTCTTTGTCGCTTCTAAAGTATTTATAAAACATCTATCACTGTAGTACCTCATTGCACTATATAAAGGTCAGAACAGCACCAAACTTTTACTCCAACACAGAAAACATTTCCTTTACACTTCCAGGAGATGACCCAGACTCACAGAATATACATGATGGCAGATAGTAGCCAGTAAAGAAAATCTCAGGAGGTTCCATATTCTGCAGTTAGTGGAAAGCCTGAACAAAGAGGACTCTTACACCTTGCACTGAAAAATGGACAGGTTCAAGAGCCTGTCTCAGAGTACCCTGACTCCTGTTTCTGCAAGTTTCACTTTTGGGACAGATATCCAACACCTTCCTTCTGAAAACCGATGTCATAAGTGGTCCAAGATAACTGGCACCTGGATCAGTAAGGACTGTATTTAAGAGCAGCTTCAGCTCCACCCTGAAGTGCGCTGGCAGCCAGTGAAGAATCGATAGCACAGGTGTAATAGCTCGTCAGTCTGTTTTACCTCAAAAGTAAACAACCACATTTTGCACTAACTGAAGCAATATTAAAGGCTAATCCAGGGGTCGGCAACCTTTCAGAAGTGGTGTGTCGAGTCTTCATTTATTCACTCTAATTTAAGGTTTCACGTGCCAGTAATACATTTTAACGTTTTTAGAAGGTCTCTTTCTACAAGTCTATAATATATAACTAAACTATTGTTGTATGTAAAGTAAATAAGATTTTTAAAATGTTTAAGAAGCTTCATTTAAAATTAAATTAAAATGCAGAGCCCCCCGGACCAGTGGCTAGGACCTGGGCAGTGAGAGTGCCACTGAAAATCAGCTCGCGTGCCGCCTTTGGCACCCGTGCCATAGGTTGCCTACCCCTGGGCTAATCCCAGGCAAAGCACACTGCAATAGCCTACCCTCAAAGTATAAAGGCATGATTGATATTTGAGAGAAATGGTGCCATCTCTCAGTCAGCCAAAGATGAAAGGATATTAAGGAAAACCAAGCAAGAATGCCATAAAAATATGCTTCCGCTTGTTGCAAGACTCTGCTGAATTATGTGCCAGGTGAACACTATGGTGCCAGGTGAGTTAGTCAGACAATACAGATCTAAACATAAAAATGCTGCCAATTTAGGATGAAATGAGGTTGTAAAGGCTTCATTGCCTTTGATCCAGGGGGTGAATCAGCTTTATCCCTCTCCTTTTGTGCTACAGGTTCCATGGCTGTATTTTGATAATGTTCCTGAGAAAACAAGTAAGCTCCCATTCTACATGGCCTCTCACTGAGATACTAGACTTTTTTTCCCCCTTAAGGTAACAGCTGCCTTGGTGCAATTAGCACAAATTGACCCCGCAATTGTAGGCTGATGGTTGCCTACATTCCAGACGTTTTCTTTCCTTTCTGTGTGCACAGTCTGACATTTGAGAGGGAGGAAGAAAAACAGCAATTCAACAATTAGGAGGTCAAGTTACTGGGACTCTCTCACAAGGCAGAACAATTGTAGAGGAAGTGTCACAGCAGGACAAAACAGCCCCTGTGGTACCAAAGTATGTTTGGTGGTGATCAGCGGTACTGCTGTCTGTTTGAAAAAGGAGGAGCTACAACCCTTCAGTTCCAAACTAGCATATTAAGAGTACTCACAATGCTTTCCTGCTTTATATGGACATCTGTCTTAGTTAATTATGGGGTATCAGTCACCAGTATCTAGGCACAAAATACAATGTAAAGATAAGCCTAACAAGATTTGAATTCTGCTCTTTCTACCTTAGCAGTTTAAATAAGCTTTTGGTTTCTAGTCTGTTCCTTCCTGTTTCTGCCTCTTATTGAAGGTCAGCTATAAAAACAGGCAGCTTTAAGTTCATTCTGATACCTGTTAGGAGGGTGTTCAAAAATCTAGGACCCACAGTTAATGCTGAGCCCTAAGCATTTATACTTCACACATCCCTGATGAGGGAATTTGCAGCTGATAAGGAGACCTTGAGACAGCATGGTACAAGAACAATATGAGCTTTGAAGATTAACACCACAACTAGAAGGAAATGAGGAGCCAGTAGTGTGCGCCATTCTCCATCCTCAAGATGTGGGCTGTAGTGTGCTGTACCATATATGGAGTTTTTGGACTGGCTTTGACTGACACAGGAAGTTACAGTAGTCCAGTCTTGAGGTGACTAATGCGTAGATCATGGTTGCTAGATCTTCATCCAAATTTCAAACATGATTTATGTCAGAAGTCCATGTCCTGAAAATTTAAGTAGGAGATGAGCATTTGGGGATGTATTCATATTCCAACCCAAATACAAAAACACAGTTGTTCTAGCCAATGCCTTATTTATACTTCGTTATTCACTTTCCTTTCCCTGCAAGCAGAGTTAAGCAGTGCATAAATCTCTTCAGGCCCATGTTAAATATTATGAATAAGCATTTATTTTAAAAAGGGGAGGAGATTTTAAAAATACATCCCATCAAGGAAAATACTGTTGAAATGTGTGCAGATGTTATGCGCCTCTGGCTTTAAGAGTTTTCAGCTCTGCAAAAGTGACTTCTGACCCTTCTCAGCCCATAGGAAAATATTCCATTTCATGCAACAGAACAGTGCTTTGCAACCATCATCCTCAAGAAGTGCTAGCTCTCAAATCAGCTGCAGAAATCCTGATCTAGCTTTTGGAATCTCAGTCATAACATGTGAATACAGTTCCTTTCTAATCTACCAAAATTATCTGGGATGGGAAAAGCAAAATGAGTTCCACAACACACATCTCAGCCACTTCAATGAATTAAAAAATGAGTCAATACTTCCAACTCAGAGGAGGCTCAAATAATAATATCTATTCTTCAATTAATTTAGTATTATTCAGAATCAGGATCTACAAGGTGTTTTTCCAAAGCTCAAATCTTCCCTTCCAAAATTATCTGTTTTAGAGTATATATCTTTATATTCACAAGTGCTACCATAATTAAAAGTGCATTTGGAGGGGTGGGGGTATTTTTAAACCACATTTCCTATTTTTTTTCCCTCAGTCACTACTACATGCGGCTCAGAGATAAACAATACTGTTCTCATTAGCCAAGACAAACACAGTGTAGTGTAAGTCACTGAAATAGTCATCTAAGAATTTGCTAGGCAGGGCTTCTAGTCTCACAAGGAAAAAAAACACAAGACAATGAATAGCATTATTTATATCAACATACTCATTCTCCAGACCAAGTAGATTTAACAGATTAAGTTTGTAGTTCAACAAAAGGTAATGCAGACTGTACATTGCATTTACATTTATTTTTAAAACAATGCAGAAACAATAGTTTCAAGGCCTACAGTCTAGTCAAAATACCAGCATTATATAATCTCACAGCCACATCTATCAAAACGGTAGAACTCTCTGGAAATATAAAAAATATGTTTTGTTTGTGTTTTTTTTTTAATGAGTCATTTTCACAAAAGGTAATTTTCAAAACTGAAAAGTGATTTCAGAGTTAAATAAAACACTTTTCCTCAATCCTATATTTCATAGACATGACCCATTAGATGCCGCACAAAGGTTTACCTAAAAGTTCTATTTAAACAACTTCTTTTGACTCCCACAAGGCCCAGGATAAACAGGACCCTAATAAAAGTTGATAGCATGGGCTCTGTTCACGTGAAACCACTTTATAACTTGACCAACTGTGTTCTCTGCCAGGAAATGATTGCTTTTCCAGTTCAGCCCAAGAATGTTGCTCTGCCTTATGTCTGCTGGCAACAATGTCTCTGTTTATGGGTGGGCTAAAGAGGGAGGATTCAGAGGCCTCTGAAAGTTTAGGCCTTAGATAATGGTGGCAGAATTAAGATTTGGTCCTAGATTTTACGGTTCTGTCATACTGCTCGTTAGAAGCAGCTAACATACAAGGAAGGCTCTGTGAGGTATTACGTAGTTTGCTAAGCATCTGTTTTTCTTCCCCTTAATTTATACTTAGCCAGTACTTCATCGTTCAAATCAGAACAAGGTTTACAATAATAAAACCACAAACATGCATTATTTATTTAACTTACTATGCAACATTAAAAGATATCATGTACTCTCTTGTCTAAGTTGTTATAAACTCAATGTAGTTCTTTGTAAAAAAAAAAAAACTTTGTATCTGACAGCAACTTCCTTTTTGCTTGAAGATCTTTCCATGATACGGCACTAGCCCTGCAGCAGAAACAGCCATGTCTCTTTCCCTACTAAGTACTGCAGCAGCACCATACTCTTACTGAAGACAGAAAATAGTCTTCCAAAGCAGATTCCTATCCATGTTAGCCATGAGGCGTTGCCAGGGTATAAAACAAAGCATTCTCACCCATTAAGATTGAAAGCATCACAACAATACTACCACCGTCTCTAGCACAGGCAGTGAAAGAAAACCTATGGGTTATCTAAATTTTCATTCTAATGACAGCAAAATGCCTTACCATTAAGCTACCCACTTCAAATAAATAAGGAATTTTTTTTCCATCCATGAGTATTAGGTGTAATATTTAACATCTGTCATGACATTAAATTCAAAGAATTATGTTTTAACTACCCAGTGACAATCTGTGTAGTTGTCAAACAGACTCCAATATTGAGTATTTGGGGATAGATGTGTTTCATTTCTTTGTTAAGTTTGCAACCTACAGTTTCAACTGATCCCTTTACAGTGGGCTGGATGCTATGCCTTCCTTAATAAATGTTGTGCAGCGCAAAAGGGCTTCAGTGTTGGCCCTTTTGAAAGGAAAGCCAGAAAGTTAAAGCAGAATGACTGTATCAGAGAGGAATAAGGCAAATGAAGAAGAGGATCAGCCCCAGCCACACTCTAGTCAAGAAAAGCAGAGGAGAGGGAGAGAACTTAAAGGAACTGCCCCTAAGAAAAAACACAATGGGAACATCTCTCTCCGATGTCCCAATTTTTTTCTAAATTAAAAAGTGTGTTGACCCTCTGTAGGCCCTGCAGTAATGCTTCTGTATTTTCCTCTGAGAATACGGAGATACTTTTGGACCATTTTGCCAGTTCCTGTCAAGGGGGTGCAAAAATCTTCCTTTATGCTGCTTACACTACTGTGCTGCCGGCAAAACCTGGTACTCTTTTCTCCTTCTTGGCTCTCCAGTCTGAGTGTACGATGTACAGAGTTGGAAAATGAGTGAATTCAGTAGCATGGGATAATCACTCCTGCTGAGAGAAGAGAGCACGAGATCACAAAGTTAATGGATCAGGAATATGCAGCAAATAGAGGTGGTCACAAAACTAACGTTCCCGCAATTTTCGTATGCCAGGCAATCATGGAGGGAAATGAGGAACACAGCAAGATGGGAGATAAAAAGGACAGAAGAAGTCAGATGAGGCAAAAGAAAAAGGAGAAAGGAGGAAGAGAGAGGAAAAGAGGAGAAAGGGGCATAAAAGATAACTAAAGAAAGATGAAGATAATCCAGCGTGCCAGAAACAGCACTTCTTGCCACAGGAGATGGTGTTGCCTTGAGAAGCTGATTCAGGTTTATGGCTGTAGGAGCAAAATACAAGGACCATTCCACCTGACACGGACATAGGTGGATGAAAGTTTATGATGTTCCGCTATGCCATCGGGAAAGCAATTATATTACTAGGCCTCCATTTCCCAGGCCTACTCTGAAGGTTAGATCTAGAGTATGCGGGCTTGCATGACTTTACCTAGCAGCTGCTAAAGTAACCACATGGTTGTAATGCAGGCCTTGAGATCCCTAGCAAACATTCAAGTTATTAATGGGCCCAGCAAGAATTCAATTAGCTCAAGCAGTCATCTAAGAAAGTAATGAGGTGATCTTTACACAACCACAACTCCTAAATTAAGATTCAGACCAAGCACACTCAAATCCATCTTTGGAATGGGGTGCCTCCTACCCCACGTGTAAAAGGGCATGACCACACCCCATTCATGAGTTTGTGCTAAACTGAGTATTTTACAGCAGATGGCACAGCCAAACAAGGTGAGAATATTGTTAAGCCAGTCTAAATGATGAAAATAAGGTGCAATATCTCGTCTATATCAAACTGTGGAAAACTAATGAACTAGCACTGGCAGGAAGTTAGACTTCTTGTATATTATGTCAGAATTATGTTCACAATTGACATTTGGGGGATAAGTGTTTAACACGATTTAATCTGATTAGTAACCTCTTTGAATCTTGTTTTCCCAGGTCCATCATTACAGATATTTGAAGATCCTATCCACCCAAAATGATTTCTTTCCAAGTCCTCCAAATACTCAAACTGGTAACGCAGGTTAAACTATTTTGGCCATCTTCACACAACCTCTGAAGAAGCAGGCCATCTGTTTAAAATGGGGTCCCAAGAAATGGACCACAAATTATGCTCTTCTTGGACATCTGGAAGAACACACTTCAATTCCTTCTGCCTGCTACCATCTGAGTAGTCTTTGGCCTGTTTTTTGTTTCAACTTGCTGCTCCCCATTAGAGGTGAATAAGAGGGCAGAAATTAGTTTTGGATAAAATTTTGCCATCTTTTAAAAATAACCCTTTCATTCTCTCTCTTCCAAATTTCACTTGCCAGAATTTCAAATATCCAAAAGGGATATCTTAATGAGCACACATATAGATAATACAGCAAGCTGTGTTATTTCTTCCCTCCCCACCTCAAGTGAGACTCAACCCATATTTGTGAAGGCTTATCTTAATATCAAATTTCCAAATTTCATCCATAATTTTTAGTAATTTTAAAGAATAATTATTGTAACACTACTGGTTTAATTCTCATCAAATTCTGTAAGACTTTTCCAGAAAAGCCAGAGTCACAACATTCCATGGAAATAACTTGAACATTTAATTACATATTAAAAGAATAATATTGCATGATGGACTTCTTTGTGTCACTGTAACTATTCACAAAAGGCTTGAAGAAAACTGTCTACTGACTTACAGGTGAATGGAAACATTAAGTAACAAAATTGTCATTTCATTACTATTAATCGGTGAATGCCCTAGGGAACAAAAATATCTTTAAACATTTGAACCATCTCATAAGCATGCACAATGTTTTACAAGACTTTGAATTAAGACAGACAGTCGTGCCCTGGGGAGTTTATAATTCAAGACCAGAAAACTAGTGCATGAAAACCAGTGCGCAGAGACATTAGTGAGGACAAAAATGCCAGAAGGATTAATAAAAAAAGTGAGGAGGAACTTGCAGTGGTAGGCAAAAAAAATAGGAGACTTCCAAGTATAGTGGGTAGCAAGATCAAAGGCAAAAAAGGTTGTTCCTTTCCCCAAGGGGGGAGGAGGGGGGGAAGAAAGAGAGATAGCTCAGTGGTTTGAGCATTGGCCTGCTAAACCCAGGGTTGTGAGTTCAATCCTTGAGGGGGCCATTTAGGGATCTGGGGCAAAAATTGGGGATTGGTCCTGCTTTGAGCAGGGGGTTGGACTAGATGACCTCCTAAGGTCCCTTTCAACCCTGATATTCTATGATTCTATGCAATAGAATGGGAGGTATGTGAAGGAGTGAAAGGAAAATGAGGGTGAAATGGAAAGGACAGGAGTGGAGATATAGATAGGGGAGATATTATGTGAGATGAACGAAGGAGGAGATGATGACGAGTGAGTTCAGAGTGATACGGTAACAGACAGGAAGCTAATAAAGGAGTGGAGCAGGAGAGGAAAAGAGAGCAGCTGGAGTGCAAAATGATTTTAGCATCACTATTTTGGATATAGTTTGGATACAATGAAGGTTACTGTAACCAAGGTGAGAGTCAATATGTGGACAAGGATACAGTGAGGCAAGCAATTCTGCTGATGGATTTATTTGGGCTCATCACCTTACTATCCAAGAGCAAAACATAATGTGAGGGAACAGAACTTAAAAAGATTCTTGCTGAAAAGTGTAGTGGAGAAGCGAGAGAGAGAAATCAAAGACAATCCCAAAAGTTGAGAGCTGGAGTGAAAGAGGGGGAATGTCAGCAATAAGCAAAGGGAGGAAGTGGAGTGATATTAGTAGGGAGAAGAGTTTTGGGCAGACAGCGTTTGAGATGGACATCCAAGAAAAGACATCTGAAACTCAGTTCAAGATGCAATATTGTAGATAGGATGAGTTGTCAGCCCACTGTCAACTAATAAATTTGGGTGTGGTAGTTGAAACCCTGAGAGTAAAAGAAGTTTCCAAAGGAGAAAGTATATAGAGTGAAAACAAGAAGGGTCTAAAGACACTGATGGGGATGTTTTTCCTTATTTAAAAAGGTACCAAGTTTAATGGATGGAATCTGGATGGATGGAATTTTCTAAAAAGTACTCACCATTGGCTTAACTCCATCGAAGTCAATGCCAAGTGAATACCACAGATATTGTATAGTATGGGCCAACTGGTTTGGACAGGGCTCACAGATCCATACTTATACTTCTTGATATCTCAGTAACCTTCTACACAGTTGTTCAGATCATGATGTACTGATGGTCATGTGTGGATGGAGAAGAAAATTTTAAAAAGCCTGAATTACTGAAAATAGCTTGAATTCCATGAATACAGAAAACAAAATTTAATTAAGTATCAAGTGAGCATCCATAGTGAGACCAAAATGCTGAAAATGTTATTCGCAAATGTGAAGTTACTGAAAATAAGGGTTTGTAGGATCAGGACCTAATTCTGCCCGTGAATTTGTTTACTGTAATTATATATTTCCATCATTAAACAAACTGTCCAGAGCCTGGAAAAGAGACCAAATGACAAAAGATGGAGATTGTATTCAAATCACTGTCAGTCAGTTATGCACACCACCGCAGTGGCAACATAGCTTAATGCTAATCAATCACATCAATACCATTGAAAACACATTACAAATTAAAAGCACAAGAAAGCCAGAATGGAATACAGGCATCCTCAGACTTACGACACAATTAGTTCCTGAAAATTGTGCCGCAACTCTGAACCACAATATACTCCATTGCGGGACTGAGCATCGTAAAGTCAAAACCAACTGTCATAAGTCGAATCAGGGTGTCAATTCAGAAACGTCGGAAGAGTCGTTCATTGCAAGTCAAACATCATAAAGTGAAGGACTGCCTGTACCTTTATCATTGTCGAAAGTTGTTCAAGCTATTCATAACAAAACTGAACACACTGAAAAAGGGGACACCTTTTTGAGCGCACAGTTTTTTTAAAAAATATAGTTTGAGACAATTTCTGGTCAAATTTTTTTTGAAGTTTAATACAGATTCCCCATCCCACACACTCACTATGTAAACCACACACCTGGGGAACTCTCAAAGCCACTATTCTTGCTAGGCCCCCTCATTACCATTAACTTATTATAAAAAGACTGAAACTTGCTCTAGAACTCCCAGTTGTTTTGTTGTCTTTCTATTTAGGGCTAGATTATGCTATGCAAGTATAGCACAGACTAAGCAGTGGTACACAACTGCATTGTACCAACAAGAGTACCAGCAAGCATCCTAGAGTGTTTGCTGCGGTTCCCTGGTGTGAAGGGGTGCACTTGCTGCTACACCCTGTTATGAAGTACAGCCTTTTCCCCTCTGCCTGCTTATCCTGCTCCATGTGCCTATGCAGAGGGCTACTGAAGTATGATCCTGCCTTCTCTTTATCCACACTGGGATGCTCTATCCCAGTAACACAGGGATGGTTATCCTCCCTGGCCTTAAAGGAGTGTCTGAGAGGGATGGGAAAGACTTCTTATGCTCTCCCACTACTGCCACCTGAATAAAGACCAGGAAAAATTGCAGCCCCAGCACCCTACAAATTGGCCCTTAGATTGTAAACTTCTCTGGGGAGTTAAAATGTCTTCTTCTATGTCATACTTGGCACCAAGTACACAGTCAGCCCTTAGAAAACAGTAAAGGATCCATTTTGAAGTTTTATGATGGATTCTTTGGAGAATGCAGATAAAAATCATATTGTACTGGTTCTGTTTCCTCATCTGAGCCTTCCATGTGAGTGGAGGCTATTTTGACTAACTACAGTCTCTCTCTGAAAAAGATAGAAGTATGGCTCTGCCCTAAATGGAGACATGTAAAAATGGCCATTTTTACCCAACAGCTTTGTCCCCTGTGTGATTCAGAGTAAGGCCCCTCACTTTAAAGACAACAATAAGCAATTTTCACTACATTTTACTTCCATTATCCCTGAAAGGCCAAGACAGTCAAGAGGGAGTAAAATAGATTTTGTTCTTTTTTGCACATCAATATGCTCATTTACCGATTTCCAAACAGTAAAACCTGCATAACCACATTGAAGATCGTGGTGTTACACAGCTATAGGTAAAGGCACAATTGGTTATCCATGATGATTCATGAGATTAAAAAGACTCCAGCTTGACTTCTTCACACAACGCACAGTCAACCTGTGGAACTCTTTGCCAGAGGATGTTGTGAAGGCCAAGACCATAACAGGATTAAAAAAAGAACTAGATAAATTCATGGAGGATAGGTCCATCCTATTAGCCAGGACGGGCAGGGATGGTGTCCCTAGCTTCTGTTTGCCAGAAGCTGGGAATGAGCAACAGGGGATGGATCACTTGATGATTACCTGTTCTGTTAATTTCCTCTGGGGCATTTGGCTCTGCCCACTGTTGGAAGACAGGATACTGGGCTAGATGGACCTTTGGTCTGACCCAGTAGGGCCATTCTTATGACTCTCAGAACCCAGGCTGAGTTTGCAGGGCTGACAATTAGAAAAATGTATTTTATTCCAATTGTGCATTTATTACATAAAATTTGAGACAGGACTCCATGATGCTATTTGCACAGTCACTTTTCACTAGAACTATGTTTACAGCAGGGGTCTCAAACACGCAGCCAACGGTGTCATTTCCTGCAGCCCGCCATAGGCACCAACTCCACCAGCAGCCAAGTTTCCCTCACCCGCCCCCTTCAGCTTGCCGAGTGCACCGCGTCCCCGCTCCTCCGCCTACTTCCCAGAGCTTCCTGCCACCAAACATCTGTTTGGTGAAGCTTAGGACTTTCCAGGAGGGAGGGGGGAGGAGCAGAGACACGGCGCACTCAGGGGAGGAGGCGGGGCTGTGGTGGGGATTTGGGGAAGGGGTTGAAATAGGGGCAGGGAGGGGGCAGAGTTGGGGCAGGGATTTGAGGAACGGGTGGGAAGAGGAGGGGCCAGGGCGGGGCCTCATGGACTAGACGAGCAGTCTGAGGTATGAAGTTCAGCATGTATGATTCTTTGATGTGAGTAGTTGGGAAGAATGTTTGTTAAAAGTGGCAACCTATTTTGTATGAACAGTGACTTTAAAAAGTTCCTGCCATTACAGCTATATTGATAGACTGTTAGAGAAGATCATCAGTGTTACTGACCACAAAAGGAATAGTTACAGGTGTTTATATTTTATTAAAACCCCTCTTCGCATTACAGTTTTAAAGAAGTTAATACATTGACTTTTAATAGCATACTATATTACTCTTCTTTTTTTTTTTCATTTTTCACTATGCTTTTGTATCATATGAAAACGTTTCGGTGATGCGGCCCTCGGGCATATACTAATCCTCATGTGGCCCTCGTGGTGATTTGAGTTTGAGATCCCTGGTTTACAGCTTATTTGAGACCATGATTTTTCTGACTCTCTGTCCTTTTACTTTATCACAAACTAAATAATTATATACCCAGAGAACAGATTACTATTCAAGCTCTGAATCCATAGATCTCCCAAAGTTACTGATGTAGTTTTATAAGGAGAACATGAGCAGTCCACCTTCTGAGGGGACTGGGAAGCCTATATTCGTCAAGGCTTATTGCCTTGTGTAATTCTCTGATTTTCCCCATCTATGTACCACATAACTGAGGCCTGACTCAAACAACAAGTTTAGGCAATTGCTTTGTTTAATCTTCCCTTGGCTATACAGCCAGTGAATTGACTGGATTTTAATCCATTTGACATTAGAACTAAGCCTTGCATTTTACCTCACTTTTAGACCTGGAACACAGAGATCTTTTCTGGTTGAGTGAGGCTTCAGTGTGTTTCAACAGATAGATAATATGAGCAGTAGCAGCACCTTTAGTAACAGAGGTCATTAACACATCTAGAAAAGAGACAGAAAGACATCTCCAAAACTGGCATTATTACCAATGCCAAAATTTTCAAAGGAATGAAAATCAGAGCATCCACCATTGGAAACACACATTAGTTAACTTCTGAAAATCTGGCTACGAGACTCTACTGCAGGAAGTGAGAGAAGCTTCCCTATAACTCCCAGATAGTTCTATTTACTTCTTCTTG
Source organism: Macrochelys suwanniensis (assembly GCA_033296515.1). Taxonomy (NCBI): domain Eukaryota; kingdom Metazoa; phylum Chordata; order Testudines; family Chelydridae; genus Macrochelys; species Macrochelys suwanniensis. The sequence continues at coordinate 51,017,171 of CM065780.1, forward strand.
ACAGCTAGCAAAATAAATGTCTACACTAAAAAGTGTAATTGGTATGAGCAGGTAAACAAGGACTGGAGGGTGGAATATATGCAATTTGCTGTGCATACTGCTACTAAGTTGTGAGTCTCTGAGGATAACGACAGGATGTTTAGCTCAGTCTCTAGCACCTGCAACCACTTTAACTAGTCTAACTTCATGGCATCATTGTATGGACCTCCAGGTGCAAAGTGATCTTTACTGCCACAGGAGGCAGTGACACACTCAAATTTCATGCTGTACATGGTACAATGTCTGTATGAGCAATCCACAGAAATGTAACAGCTTTACTTGTGTTCCATCCAAACCCAGAATACATGAACCAGTCATCTCTCTGCACGTTACTGGTTTTTCAGTTACTCTGAAAACAACAAGTAAAACTGTTGCATTTCCACAGACTGCTCATATAGCCACTGCAACATGTAAAGCATGGGATTTTACTGCGGCACTACCTCCTGTGGCAAGAAAAATCACTTGGCACCTGGAGGCCCTTACGACAATGCCATGAAGTTAGACTAGTTAAAGTAGTTGCAGTTGCTAGAGGCTGAGCTAAATATCCTGTCCATATCCTCATTTACTCAAGAGGAACTGCCTCACAACTGAATTCAAGCAGTATGCAAAACCAAAGGACAGCGAGTGTGATAGTGCCATTTTATCATTTGCCATTTTATACTGATGGGTCATGGATCTGAGGCTCTGATTCTGAGATATATGTTTAAGTGTTTTCCTAAATAGGGGACTAATTTGTAATGTAAAAAAGAAACACGCCAACATTACAACAGGCAGGAAAAAAAACTCAACACAATGCACTTTTGGGGGGCAGAGCAAGGAAAGAGACTTTCTTCAAACATAATTAAAGAAGGAAAAGGGAGGCACAAAGTCAATATTTTATTTCTCTTCACATGTCACTCTGAAGTGTAAAAATCTGTGTGGCTACAAGCATTAGCCATGATGTGTGGCCTTGAGTTTGAGAAGCAAGTGGTGGGGACAAGACATACAATGAGATCTTCAGGGATGTAAAGGACCACCCTTCTCCTCCAACTGGAACTCACACAACATGCTCCCTAGTAAAATTTATCTGAATATAAACTGTTTAAGTTGAATGTTAAGAACCCGAAATATTTAGAGTACAACTGGTAAAGTTTAACAGGCTTTAAAATGTCCATTATAAAATAGAATACTAGTAGATAAATGACAAAACTGCATATGCATGGAAAGATATTAGGAATGGGTAAACATTGAATCTCCATTCAGTCTTCTTTATCTACACAAAGTAAAATTAAGAGACCAAAACATTTTTCTAGCCAATTAAAAGAAAATGGAAAGGAAATTTTAAAAAGGTAACTTCATCTTACCTCATTCCCGAGAGCCCTTCTGCCATCTAATTTTACAGGTGGTATGTCCAACATTACTCTGTTTGCAAGCTATACAGCTCCTGCCATATATTGTCTTTATTGCCTTTTCTGCATTAACATTATTTATAATGTGGTAGTCCCTAAAATGTGTTCAGTGCCTTACAAACAACAAGGAAAACCACACTGCACGGAAGAGCTTCTATGACCCCAATCCCGCACAAAGATGCGTATAGGCTGATTCTTGCCTCCTCGAGACCACTGAAGTAAAACAATTATATCATCAGCGGAGCTCTGTTCATGTTCACAGGTTATGGTTGCCACCCCTTCTGGACTGGCTGGGAGTCTTCTGGAATCGGCCTCAATCTCTCGGTTGCTATTGAAAGCAACCCGGGCAATTTTAACAGGCCAAAAGTCCAGTCGGCAGGGCTAAGGCAGGCTCCCTACCTGCCCTAGCTCCGTGTGGCTCCCAGAAGCGGTCGGCATGTCCCTGCGGCCCCTAGGCGTAGTGGCAATCAGGGAAGCTCTACACGCTGCTGGCGCCACAGCTCCCATTGGCCAGGAACCGCAGCCAATGGGAGCTGGTGAGGCGGTGCCTGCAGGCAAGGGCAGCGCGCAGAGACGCCTGGCTGCCCCAGAACCTAGGAGCCACAGGGACATGCCAGCCGCTTTCAGAAGCTACCTGAGGTAAGCACCGCCCAGCTGGAGCCTGCACCCCAAACACTCTCCGGCACCCCAGCCCCCTACCCCAGGCTCAGCCTGGAGCCCCCTCCCACACTCCAAGTCTCTAGGCCCCACCCCCCAGCCCAGAGCCCACACCTCCTCTCACACCCCAACCCCCTGCCAGTGAAAGTGAGTGAGGGTGGGGAAGAGTGAGCGATGGAGGGAGGCGGGATGGAGTGAGAAGGGGCGGGGCAGGGGCGTTTGGGTTTGTGCAATTAGACAGTTGGCAACCCAACACAGGTCCATCTGTGTGCATCCTAGTGCAGGACAGGGCCTAAACATATATCTTATTTCCTTTGAGGCCTTTGATATATAGCTGATCGAAAATAAATCTGTTTTCTATATTTTGACTAAATATTGAGAAAAAGATATATTGACTTTAATGCATCTTAAAATATGAAGAAAAAATGAAAGTGAGGTAGATCAGTGGGAAATGTCATCCCAGTATAATCATTCACGCTACATCTTTTAAAGTCATTTTCATAAAATAAACAGATGTTCTGTTCTTAGCTAAAAAAGTGTATACAGGAATAAGAATACAGAGTTTTGCCACATACAGTAAAACTGTACTTCACTAAAACTGAAAAAAAAGCTTCTTTGTGCACTCTAAGGGGAAAACTAGATTAACTTCTGTTTTACCAGAGAGGAAAACCTAATAACCAAATCCTGGGCAGAGTGTCAAAAACGACATTAAAGTAAAGATACAGAAAATACACACTGCACAGGATCCTGATGACATCCATACTTCTTAAGGGCAAGGCATACCTCAAAGCCTTTAATGATCCAAATATGGAACAATAGCACTTAAAAACTTAATCATGTAACAAAATATGAAGTAACATTTACACAAAAAACCCAAACCTTTGGACCAATTCCTGGCGCCGCTGGTTGAGCAGGGAACCACAAGCGAAATGTATTTAGAGCAAGTTTTTCAGATCACGCTGCAAGAGCCAGGAGCTGTTTCTGTACACTGGAGGCCTCACCCCACTCCAAGCAGTCACTTCACATCAGAGTTGTGTGCATTTAATAAAGCCTCTCAGTCACATTTTTGTATTTTCATGTCAAATTGTTTATATTACTCTGTATTAATTTCCTCTTTGTAAAATTCCTCTAAACTGCTTGTAAAACTGCCTAAAAAAGGAAGAAAAGGATCCGGATTGGGAATCAAGGAAGAGAAACGAGACTATCATTCTGTAGAGCTGCAGAGAACAAAAGTGAAAAGAAAAATAATGTATAACGGATTGCTGTACAGGACTTTCCAACAGATCCAAATCAGGGATCAGAACCCACACTGTGTGCTTCTGAGTGGTGCTGAGCATCCTCACTTTCATTCATTTCACTGGAGGCCCTCAGGGCCAGACAAAGGTATTTAGGCCCCTAAAAATGCAGATAAGCGTCTGTGGGTTTTCAAAAGCACCTAACCCCGTGGTGTAGTTGAATTGGAGGATACTGAAACACTGTTTTGGTACTACTGCAGCAGCCCTGATCAGCCCCCTGACCTCCGCCCAGCTGCACTCCCTACTACTGCTCCTCTCAGTGTTTCCGCCAACTGGCGGCAGCTCAGATGCTCCCAGGGGCAGGAGGCTGCTGCACCAAGGAGCCCTGAGCAGCAGCAGCAGCAGCAACAGAGTCCAGGGCCCTGACACTTAAAACCTCTGGCCGGGTAACTTGGTGCTGGCCCCAGCTCCTACTCCCTTCTCCAGCCTCAGAGATGGCAATGGAGAAGCTGTTCCGGTTTGTCCCCAGAGTCAGTGCTGACACCCGTGGATCTCCCCCGTCATCATCATCTCCCCTGCCCCCCCCCAAAAATCAGGGAGTTCAGAGACATCCCCCAGGGTAAGGAGCCCAGACATCTCATGTCTGCAGTGCATGGCTGAGCGGTGGCAAGGCCAGCTGCAGCATAAGCTGCTGCATTGGGGAGGAAGCCCCAACCTGCCCCATCCCTATCCCCTACTGATTTCTCTACTGACCTCCTACCTTGCCCCTGAGCCCCCATGCCTCTAAGGTACAGGCAAGAGGGGCAGGGAAGGCTGTCTCTGGGCAGCGGCAGAAATTGGAGTCGGGAGCTAGAGGCACCACTTCCCAGGAGTGAACGGGAGAAGCTTCTCTGGGATTCTGGGTTAACTCTCCCACTGGGTTAACTCTCCTTAGACCCTCTACACTCGACACTCCTGGCCTGAGACCTAACCAGCCACTATTCCCCACCCCCCCATAATAACCGCCTCGCTCCTTCTGCACCCACCCCCAAGTCTCACTCCTATTCTCTGCCCCTTTTAGTGAGTGGCATTCCGAGACCTTTGGATTTAGGACTACCCACTGAATGGGAGCTAGGTATTTTTTTTAAATCCCACTAGGCACCTACCTGCATCATTAGGGGAGCTAAATACTTTTACAAATCTGGCCCACTGTTCCTTGCAGGATCAAGCTATATAAGCTTTAGCGCCTGCTGCAAGAAAAAGACCACTCAGCATGAAGAATGAGGCAAAGCAATGGTAGGTAAAAGTTGCTGAAAATTAACTGTCACAATCCAAGAATAAGAAGGAAAACCTTAAGACCCACCTTTGTCATGATGGAGTACATAGGTAACCATGATAATTATTTCCAACTGCTATCTTATAAAGAGACACATCCTTAAATTCTCACTTTCATAAATCTTCACTAATAAGAAATATTTATTGCTGTTGAAAAGTGTCATTGAGTTATTACAAATGTTGCAGAGTTTCCATTTCTCTCTCTATTTTTTTAAAAGGACAAATATAGTCTATTTCTGTTTTCATTTAAGTAATCACTTACAGGTTTCATGTAGACCCATCCGTCTGAGTAGGGCTGCGTGTTTGCCATTAGGAGCTAAGGGGATAAAACTGCTCTTTAGCAGCACTACTACTTTTGTGCTATCAGTCATTTTGACTTCCAATGTTTCCTTCATTGGCCTCCATTCTACCACCCCAATTATATTCACATCAGACCCGTACCACACGCCAACCCCTCCCAGTGGAGAAGAGTAGGAAGAGGATCAACGAAATCCTGTATTTTGGGTTCCTATGTTGTGCAGCAAACAAACCACAATATGGTTTTGAGTCAGCAGAAAAGCAGTGGGCAATGACTGCATGTTTCCTAGCAACTTCCAAGCTCTAATGTGAGGACAAGAGATAAAATATTATCTAAAGTGCTATGGCTTCTTTGATTCTCCTCCAAGGACAACTCAACATAAGTTTCACAGGAATATTGCGAACTACTGTTTGTCACCCAAAGTTTGGGGGAAATATCACAGGGCACATGTCATCCAATTAGAATCTAAATGATATTTAAAGTAATTACTAAAATAATTTGTTGTTAAGAGTCCAGCATTTGACTCCATACTGAGTCCCACTAAACATGCATTTATCATACATTTGGATTCTCTGTCTATTCGAAAGCCATAATTGTTTGACTAGAAACTAGAACAATATTTAAAAATAGCCAAGATATGGCTAAAGCTCAATATACATTTAGGGCCAAGAGTTTCAAAACTGACTAATGATTTTGAGTGCATCCATTTTTTTTGGTGTCCAACTTGAGACGGCTTAAAGGAGCTTGATTTCAAGTGAGACAGTGCTTAGCACTTTCTCAAAATCGGATCCTTTGAAGGTGTCTCAAGTTGAGCACCCAAAAATCATTAGATTTCTAGATCAAGATTTTCAAAAATGATTAATTTTATGCTTAATTTTTTTTAAATCTTGCCTCACTTCATTGTGGTTTCTCTCCCACAAACAAAATCCTTGCAATCTACCTACACTTTTTAATTTTAAAGATGTGATTACAGATTCAGCTCCTAATATTAGTATTTTCTATTCCAACCAATATAGGACAGGCTATAATGATAGCTAGACACTTTCTCCACCAAGGAGCCAGCTTGTTAGAAGTATGACAATCAGTCTCTCTCTCTCTCTGCTGTTGAGAGCACAAGCCTGCGAAGCAATAAACAGTGGCATCACAAGGAAGGTAGAGGCCACAGAACTAACAAGCTGGGTGTCTGGTGGATAATTCTAGGGAGCCGCCATATTGGTGGGAAGGAAGGAGTGAGTGTCATTTCCAAGTTGGCATTTCAGCCCTGCCAATCCTCACAATATTACTGAAAAAATCTCACATTATTTGTTGTTGTTTTTTTCATGAAACCCCAGCTCTTGGAGGAATGTGAATAGTTGAGAATCTTAGTTTTCATTTAACAAATACATTAAGTTTTCTGGCCATAGTGGTAAAAACGTGAATATAGGACCTTAAACCCTCAAATACTAGAACCCCAAATTATTACTTTTTAAAATCTGATGATTAAGCTATCATCTTTATCTTTTTTTTAAATCTAACTCATTACTTTTGAAAGCGTGTGCGTAGCAATGCTGGATACTCCCAGGCAATGTCTTTCTCCAACAGCAACACCTGTAGGCTGTGCCCACACCCACTTGGACTCTCCCCAAAAGAGCACTGAATATGCAACTGACACATCAGGAAACCAGCAGGTGAGCATAAGCAAGGCCTAAACTCATGCTGGCATAGGAAGAAAGCAGCTCTTGGCCATAGTCCAGGATTTAATTTAAAGGGGGAGATTTTCCTAAAGTTACTTTTTAGATTTTCATCTTTGCGATGAAAAGGAGGTGAAGGCTGGAACTTTTCATAATGTGGATGAACTGACTGGAAACCAGGATTAAGCAAAAACCAAACAGCCAACCTTAAACTGTAAATCTAAATAAATTAGAGTAAAAAAATATCACCACTAAGTTTCTCACAAGCAGAAAGTGGAGAGCTAAAACATGTTATCCCCAAAGTTTTGCAGGAGAGCATTTCAATGATCATAAATGGATTACCAAAGTAACATAATAGTAGTAAACCATAAACAACATTTAAGCACTGATTTCTTGTGGATCAGTTGTTGGGAGTTCTGCACAGTTGAACGCAATATATAATTAACTATCCAATACCTAAATTTTAAAAGCTACCTAACTTGATCTTATTTAATAGAAGTGACATATTGCCATTCTGGTTTTCCCCTGCCTCATTCAAAATAGTTAAATAGTTTAAATAAACTAACTCTGATGTAACAGTGATTGTGGGACAAATTCTGCAGTAGTTAATCTGGAGTTTTACTCAAATAAAGACGTAAGCCCAAAGTCATTTCATTTCAGTCTTAACATCCTGTGTCATAAATCCTCTTTCAGATGCCAATGTCCTTCCATTAACTATTTTCTAGCACTGAGATTCCTCCACAAGCTACCTTAAGTACTTCAACAACTGTAAAACAGGCTGAATGTAAATCAGAGTACATTTTAGTATTTCTGAATATATAAGATCTTTCTTCAACTAAATCCCTACCTAAAGTTATTATCTTGATTTAAACCTCTGCTAGGAAACAGACTATGTTGGTACTTACTTTAGGAGGTTTGTCCTAACAGATTCTAAGCATAAAGGAATCCATACTCTCTGTGTCCTCCCAGCATGCTTTCCACACACTGAATTGTTCACTGGGTGGTCTAGCTGTAGGATAGCTTATTTCCACAACCGACAGTTCACTGTCTGGAAGGTGGAAAGTCAGAACTGGGAGGATGTGACCTGACCCCTGCTTTTCAGTACTTTAATACAAATTATTTCTGCTCATTCCTGAAACACCCTTTGTAATATTTAGCGATGATTGTTTCCAAAGAAAACCATCAACATTTCTAAAGAGTGCACAGATCTCCTTCTGAAAACACTTCCTAGAAGCATATTCAATTCTTAGAAGTGAAGAAAGAAAGCCAGGGTTAACGTGAACTTCAGGATACAAAGGACAGAATTTTGAAGGAATTCTGTTTGCACAAAACAGAATTGAAAAAAAAGATAGTTTTGCACTATTGAAAGGAAAGACTGGTATGAAGATTTATGCATGGCAATTTAAATTAGTAATAGGAGAAACGTGAAAAGATTTAGCCCCCAAGAGTGATTCCTTTTCTGACATGACTTTTTTCTACCTTCTTACAAACAACAGTGCCTCACATTCAATTCCAAACTATCAAGGCCCAGCTGCCCTATGTATAAAACTATTCCCCTTTCCAATAAAGGCTGTCCTAATTCTTTCCCCTAACTAGTTATCCTTATGCTTGAAGACCCAACCCCTGTGATTCTGAATAGACTACAATACTTTCAAATGTTTCTACAGCCATTCATCAAAGGGATAGCCGTGTTACTCTGTAGCCACAAAAACGAGGAGTCCAGTGGCACCTTAAAAACTAAGGGATTTATTTGGGCATAAGCTTTCGTGAGTAAAAACCCCACTTCTTCAGATGCATGGAGTGAAAATTACAGATATAGGCATAAATATATTGGCACATGAAGAGAAGGGAGTTACCTTACAAGTGGAGAACCAGTGTCGACAAGGCCAATTCAGTCAGGGTGGATGTGGTCCGCTCCCAATAACTGATGAGGAGGTGTCAATACCAAGAGAGGGAAAATTGCTTTTGTAGTGAGCCAGCCACTCCCAGTCCCTATTCAAGCCCAAATTAATGGTGTTAGGTTTGAATATGAATTGTAGCTCTACAGTTTCTCTTTGAAGTCTATTTTTGAAGTTTTTTTGTTGAAGGATGGCTACTTTTAAATCTATTATTGAATATCCAGAGAGATTGAAGTGTTCTCCTACTGACTTTTTTTTGGTACGTTACCATTCCTGATGTCTGATCTGTGTCCATTTATTCTTTTACATAGAGACTGTCCGGTTTGGCCAATCGTTTTCCAGGATAGGTCAAGCATTCTTAAAACTACAATACCCACCTGGGGAAATAAGAAAACAGATTGATAGAGCAAGATGGGTACCCAGAAGTCACCTACTACAGGACAGGACCAACAAGGAAAATAACAGAACACCACTGGCCATCACGTAGAGCCCCCAGCTAAAACCTCTCCAACACATCAACGATCTACAACCTTATCCTAGAAAACGATCGCTCACTCTCATAGACCTTGGGAGGCAGGCCAGTCCTTGCTTACACACAGCCCCCAAACCTGAAGCAAATACACACCAGCAACTACACACCACAGAAACACTAACCCAGGAACCAAACCCTGTAACAAACCCTGTTGCCTACTCTATCCCCATATCTACTCTAGCGACACCATCATAGGACCCAACCACATCAGCCACACTATCAGGGGCTCATTCATCTGCACATCTACTAATGTGACATAGCCATCATGTGCCAGCAATGCCCCTCTGCTATGTACACTGGCTATGACCACAATACAATAGTACTCAAAATAAAAGCACAAGGTAGTAAGGGCAGTAAGAGTAACAGTACTGGGTCAGGTGATTCACTTCAGAAGGGTTCTATAGAGTGGAAAGGGAGACAGGAGAAGATCATGTCAGATATTTGCATGGTTTGCTCCATACATTGTGAAGAATGCCCTGATGACTTTGAGTAACATAGAAGCTGCCAGAGAAAACTAGAAGTTATGTATCCAAATGCCTCAGGAATTAGCCAATATGCTACTAAGAAAGGTTAAAAAAAACCCATAATGCCTGTTCTTAGGTTATACTGGACATGAGGAAAGAGAAACTCCTTTGTGGCCCTTCAGGTGTTCAGTTTATACTCAGAAGCTTGGGGTTTAATTGACCACAACAGTATCTTCAACCACAGAGCAGCAAATGTTTACTGTCATAAAATAATCCAGCCATAATATTTGCCTTGATAACCTCCACTGGTGGTGAACAGCACACATCAGCTAGCTGTACATTGCATAAAGCATCACAGTATTTCCTCTTATTGATTCTCATTTACTGCCCTTAAATTTAGCTTTTGGTGTTTTCATATTATTCAACGAAGTAAAAAGGGAGTGATTCATCATTCCCACCCCATGTCTTTGCCTCACAGCACCAGGGCCGGTGCAAGGATATTTTGCGCCCTAGGCGAAACTTCCACCTTGCGTCCCCCTCTCCACCCCACTCCCCCTGGAGCATCGCTTATTATAAACTTTCAAAAATGAATAATGCATAATGTGGCATTGTTCATTAAAATTAATACACGTTCGGCTTGAAAATGTATTAATTTCATTATTTAATCTACATATTTAATGAAAATAAATGAATAACCTGACAGTGTTGACATTGTTATTGTTTTCAAATCATAGTGGGATGGCATCTAAGCTTTACAGTGCAGCAGTTCCTCTGGGCCCACAGTTCAAGCACTCACTTTAAGGCAGTTGTTTTCGAACTGCGGGTCGCGACCCAGTACTCGGTCACGGAATGGAAGGCACTGGGTCGCAGCGGCTCTGGTCAGCACCGACCGGGCCATTAAAAGTCCCATCAGCGGCGCTGCCTGGCTAAGGCAGGCTAGTCCCTACCTGTTCTGACACTGCGCTGCGCCCTGGAAGCAGCCAGCAGCAGGTCCAGTTCCTAGGTGGGTGGGGGGGCATGGGACTCCGTGTGCTGCCCTCGCCCCGAGCACTGGCTCCACACTCCCATTGGCCGGTACCCAGGCAATGGGAGCTGAGTGGGGGTGTACTGCTGTGCTTCAGGTGTGCAGCACAGTCCGCGGTGCCAGGACAGGCAGGAAGCCTGCCTCTGCACCCCCGCTGTGCCGCTGACTGGGAGCCGCCTGAGGTAAGCCCGCGCCCCAATCCCCTGCCCTAGCCCTGTGCCCCCCAAACTCAGAGCCCCCTCCTGCACCACAAACCCCTCATGCCTGGCCTCACCCCAGAGTCTGCACCCCCAGCCCAGAGCCCTGACCCCCCCTGCACCCCAACCCCATGCCCCAGCCCTGAGCCCCCTCAAACCCAGAGCCCCCTCCTGTACCCCAAACCCCTCATCCCTGGCCTCACCCCAGAGTCTGCACCCCCAACCCAGAGCCCCCTCCCGCACCCTGAACCCCTCATCCCTGGGCCCCACCCTGCAACCTTCACCCCAACCCTCTGCACCTCAACCCTTCAGCCGGGCTGCCAGAAGAAAAGTTTGAAACCCACTGGGCTAAGGCACTTTCTAAAGACTCCCAGTGCATGTCAATACAGCCTCATTCCCTGAATGTGCACCCAGCCGGGGGCTCCTCTGCGACCCCCAACGGAGCAGACCCTGCTCTGGGAGTCACGCGGGGGGAAGGGAGAGCAGCATTAAGCCCTGCCGCTCCGGGGGCGCAGGAATGCAGCATCGGGGCCCTAAAGTAGCCAGACAAGGCGAAGGTGCAGGTGGGGAGACACCAGGGAGCAGCAGTCTCAGAGCTGGCGAATGCACCGGAGTCTTGCACGTCAGCAGAGCAGACATCCCCCGGCTGGCCAGGCCCCATGCCCAGCCCTTCCCTGTCCCCCCTCCCCAGTACCCTAAGCCCCTTCCCAACTTGTCCAGGCTGCTAAACCCGCCAGATGCAATACCTCCCCCCACCGCACGCGCCACCCCTGCAGCCCCCAGGTACCTGGCGGCCACCTGTGGCTCAGGCAGGGAGTGTCTCACGGCGGCTGGGGAGCGTTTCGCGGTGGCCAGGGAGCATCTCGCACACTGAGGGATCCTGGGGAGGTCTGCGGAGGCCAGTACCCATCCCGCCGCCAGGGGCTGGGCTCACGCCTGCAGCTGGCTGCCAGGAGCACGTGGATTCCCGGAACCAGGGCACCGCTCTTTGGTGCCCCCCAAATCTTGGCGCCCTAGGCGACTGCCTAGTTCACCTCGTGGTTGCACCGGCCTTGCATAGCACCACTGATGTTACAGTGAATTGTGCCAATTTAAGAATCTAAATAGATCATTCTATATTCAGTCCCATCTAACTCTACTCTTTTCCATGCCAAATAATTCTAGACTTTAATGGGGTGAACGTCACTTAGATTTTTTTTTTTTTGAACTGACTTAAAAAAGAGCTTTTGTTTACACAGGTGGATGTGCCAAAGATGTGAGCCAGCTCTGATTTTTTTTCCCTCAAAGTAATTTGTTTTAATATATCTGATCATGACAGTGTCTAAGAAAATAAATTCATTAAAAAAATTCCTTAACAATTCAAGTATATAAAGAAAAACAACAGCAGGATATTATCTTTCATTCCTTCATAGTTACCACAAGATATATCCCACATTGACCAAGCCTCTCTATAGTTCAGCGTTCTCCTTTTGATGTTGATGGAAACCTGCTTTCTGATTAATTTACAAAGTGAAGCACACATATTTCCACTGCAACGCCAATGCTAACATCTCAAGGTAGAATAGAAACTCCATGCTAAATGCAAAACAGATGACCCGAAAAAGAAAGTTATTTATATCATGGAATCTTTCAGTTAAATTAGGAACCAAGGGTGACTTATCACCTGTGGCTCACCACTAATGATACTTCAGAATGGATATTAAATCTATGCATATGTTGAAGAGAAAGAGGGGAAAAAAGAAAATGAATTTTTCACTAAACCACAAACTTTTATAAACTGATGAAACTTCTAATCTATAAGTTTTGGCAGGACAAATTAATAAAAAGAGGTTAATAAGTGAGGGTTAAATAGACAAATATTTATTATTTAAAACGTCCCATTTTAATATTAAGCACAGCTCTACTCTGAAAAGCAGCTTTCTAAAATGGCATCATGCGGGTCCATGTTTATTGCCTCTCAGTCTTTTCCAGAGAAAATGTTTTTTCTCCTCATGTGAAAACTCTACAAATTCAACCTGGATACTGAGAATCAAGCTGGGCTCTTTCCTTCTTGTGTAAGAAGATAGCATAGAATAGCATTAAAATTCAAAATGATCTGGTCAAAATTAGAGAAAGGTCTGAAGTAAACAGGATGAAATTCGATACAGACAAATGCAAAGTACTCCACTTAGGAAGAAACAATCAGTTGCACACATATGAAATGGGAAATGATTGCCTAGGAAGGGGTACTGAGGAAAGGGACCTGGGAGGGATAGTGGATGACAAAGTAAATATTAGTCAACAATGTAACACTTAGCTGCAAAAAAAATATTTATAAATGGAGATATGCCAATCTCCTAGAACTGGAAGGATCTTGAAATGTCATCGAGTCCAGTCCCCTGCCTTCACTAGCAGGATCAAGTACTGTCCCCTGACAGATTTTTGCCCCACATCCCTAAATGACCCCCTCAAGGATTGAACTCACAACCCGGGGTTTAGCAGAGGCCAATGCTCAAACCACTGAGCTATCCCTCCCCCCTTACCAAACATCACTCTGGGATGTATCAGCAGAAGCGTTGCAAGCAAGACACAAGTAGTAATTCTTTCACTCTGCTCCATGCTGATAAGGCCTCAACTGGAGTATTGTGTCCAATTCTGGGTGCCACGTTTTAGGAAAGATGTGGACAAATTAGGAGAACAACAAAAACGATTAAAGGTCTAGAAAACATGACCCATTAGGAAAAATTGGGGGGAAAAAGTGGGACATTGGAGAAGACTAGGGTCAGGGAGAACGTAACTACAGAACATAACGTAACTACAGTTTTCAAGTTCATAAAAGGGAACTTGCAGGGTTAGCCAACACCTGTCAGGAAGAATGGTCTAGTTGTTACTTAGATCTGCTTTGAGTGCAGAGGACTGAACTAGATGACCTACTGAGGACCCATTCAGTTCTACACTTCTATGATCAGCAATAATGAAGGCCAAATTCTGTCCTCTGACACCTCTGCAACTCCACTGAAGACAGTGGAGTTGTACGGGGTGTAATTGATTGCCTTGTAATTGGAGTTTAGTAAACTATTCCATACATGGTGCGCAAGGAGGTATAGAATCCAGCTCACTCTCTTAGCTATACTGACTGCAAGGTCAACATGATTAAAAGGGTGTACACATTCATTTTAGTCACTCAAGTCCACAAATATACCTCTAAATACACACAGTTAAACAAGAAGTTGCCGTTCTTACATGGTTACTTTTCAGACTAGATCCACACTTTAGCAATATTAAAATTAAAATGCTCAAACTAAAAAAATATATAGTGCAGTAATAGATGTGAGTAATTCTAATGAAATCAGCGGGACTACACATGTGCATAAAGTGAAACACTTATGTAAATGTCTGCAGGATCAGGGCCTTAAGTAGTATCACATGGAGAAACCATATATGTAATACCGGCATACATTGATTTAATTCTGGATCTAGTAAATGGACAGAAATTCAAGAGTCAGATAGTCATCCCAAATACAGGAAAAATAAATAAATTCAGCTACAGAGAATATTGTAGTTTGGGGTATATAGTAGATACAATGATTTATAAGGGGAAAATACCTCTCCCTTGCCCACACATATTCGCAAAAGACTTGGAGCCTCTAAAAGTTTCTGCATTTTGTATACACCAATCTGGACCCATGGGTTAGTAATTGACATGCACCATGTAACTGACATCTACTGGTGCCAAATAAACTGTGCCAGATATTGTTGTACAAAGAACTTGTCATCTTCCTTTCTCCTTTTTCCCTCCCTCAGTTAAGGTTTCTATATCACAGAGAACAAGAAGGGAATATTCAGCAGAATCTGATTACTTTTCTCACTAAAGTGCATTAGGGACAGCAAACAGATCCTTGTTCACCCAAAAGCAGTGGGCTTTCATGAGCCAGCAAGCATAGTATGTTATTCTCAGCAAGGTCTTACAGTGCTTGTTCTAATGGTTCCTCAGAAAGGTTCTCTCCTCCCCCTCATCATACAGGTTGAATTTGAGTTAAGTAGCAAGATCTCCACCTATCCCTGATCATGACCAAATAACATTTCCAGTATATGGACAGAGGCACAAAGATGACTCTGCCTCCCCTCCCTTGACAGGTTCAGAGGAGATTCTTGCTGCTGCAGTGGAGACAAGAGATATGGTTGGATCATTCCTTTATGGCTAAGGTCTTTGACTTAAGATTTCAGACTCTGAACTGCGACAAAGTGACAATTTTAGACCAAGGAACAACAACTAAGGCTTTGGACACACAAGCAGATCAGCTTATCTTATTTCAAAAGAGACTTAGCGAAGGGGCTCTTAGGCACTACCACAATACAAATAAATACATACATACATACATACATACATAAAGTCTGGTTGGGTATTATGCAGGTATTTCATATCACCTGTCAGAAATACCAAGTATACAAAGTTTCCTATACCTTCTATAGTTTTCCATGCTGCCGGGACAAGCTTGTCAGAACTGATGATGAATCACAAACTGGAAGGTCCCTAGCCAACAGCTGTAGCAGAGACAAAGAGTCCTGTGGCACCTTATAGACTAACAGACGTATTGGAGCATAAGCTTTCGTGGGTGAATACCCACTGCTACAAAAGCTGTAGCAGACACTCTCTCACTCAATGGCTAAATACGCTTGAGAACCTAGGCAAAGAGAACCCCAAAGAGGCAAGTTGAAGCAAGACCCCACTTGCAAGGCACTTCTTGCCCTTATTTCTCAGTTCTTCAGTTTTTCTGATTCATTTCCTTTCATACAACAGGAATTGCTACTGTGATCAACTAATCAAGGCAGAGTATGAGGTTGGGAAAACAGGAGAAAAAAATGACATGATGATGTATTCTTTAGTATAATTTGTTTGGCATTTCTGCCATTCTCAGATTTGTGTTCAAAAGTACAGAAAAATATATTCTTCTAATATCCTCCTTTATCAAAACCATAATTTCCAACCCTATCTTTGTTCATATTATTGAGAGGGACACGGCATCATTACTAGTATATCATTAGGAGCCAATGAAACTTGAATTCCAATTCAGACATTAACATCAGCTCCCTCTATCACCTTGGTTGGAGCACCTATGTTTCTATTACAATAGATGCTAATTGCATCACTTTAATAAAACTAAAATATTTAAAAGCTTTAAAAATGAAATTACATTTCCCTTTTTTTTAAAAAAAAAAAAGTATCAAAATATACTTTTCCCATGTAACACTGAAGCACAAAACAATAACAGTACAGTCAGAGCTGAAGACAACTTCATCTGCAGCTTATTCACATGTGTTTTCATTTAAAATTTGGAAACTAAATTAGATAGGTAGAACTATACACGTCCATAGCACATTAAATAACTGTAGGATGTCAAGTTTCTCCAATGCCCCAAAACAAATTCTGATCCACCACAAGTTAGCAATAAAAGTCAGTAGAATAGAAGTAAAAACGCAAATACAGTTTTTCAACAAATATCTGCATAAAAAGAATAGCAACTGGTTTCTTTTGTTTACCTTGCGGTGTTCTATCACAATTTTTAACAATGTGTTATTCTTTGCAGGTAACTGTAACTAGCTGGAATTTGAGAACAACAGTGGAATTAAGTCAGCCAGAAATATACATTTAAAAAATTGCAAGCAGGCTTCGTTATTTAAAATGAGACTCTGAGGCACCACAAGGAGAAGCCCTTTATAAATCAAGAGCACTGTGTACACAGTAATTCACTTATCGTACTAAAGAGAGATATTGTTAAAATCAACCAACCCTTTTTTGGCATGACCTGCAAACGGGCAAGATGGTTTACAAATACAGGTTATGAGCGCTATGCTAGGGCTGCCATTCCTATGATCTCAGTCTAACTCTGCAGCATGCAGCTTCCTTTCTGAAAAGTTTATGCTCTCCTTCCTCCTCCCCCCCCCCCCCCCCAGCTCAGGACAGTTGAATCATTCTCACAGTAGATAAATCTTTCTGACTGCTGATTATTCAGAAAAAGGAGGTAAAGTGTATGACAGGGTCCCTTTTGTTTCACTAGAGGCCTAACAATCTGTTTTTCATTTAACAGAGTTTTTAGTTCAATCTCCACAACATTTTTCTTTAATTATGATAAAAGACAGTAACTTAATCAAGCATAAATCCTGTTCAAATGAAAAAAGAAAATAAAGGGGTTAACTTTGGAAGGAAAAAAGGTTATGCATGGGGACTTCTCTCAATTACAACTGCAGGTAATACACCCCCTTACACACTGTCAAGTGAAAAATTGTGCTCAAAATATTGCAGTAATGTCAGACTGTAAGAATGAATTAAATAAACCCAAGTTTATGGTGGTTGTAATTAATATGCTCCGCACAGAACGTAACTATTCAGTTAAGAAGTAAGCTCCACTCTCACTGCAAGTGTAGCATTGTGCATTGTTGCTCCCAGACACATGAATTTCCCTTGTCAATGTGTTTGCTACGGAGAGCTTGGGGACTAGCACCTCAATATGCCTATTTACCTGATGCAAGGAAGGAAATAGTTGGGACAAAGGACTAGCAAGAGAGAGAACATGCACTTATATTTATGCTAGCTACTGCATAAAATCCTTACAGAAACACATAGGTAAATTAGAATCAGGGTAATCAGAAAATTAGTGAATTGTTTATGGCAGCTTTTATATGCTAGATGATGTCCAAACAGACAAGAAGGAATGGTCCATGTGCTAAAGGAGCTCAAAAATCTAAAGGCAGACTGAGGTTAGGGATAATAAGAAACAGAATATTTTCTCCCTTTATTTCTACTTAATATACATGTCATCTCAATACACTAGAGGCAGCATGGGAAAAGTAAGTGGGTCAAGAGGGACTTATATGTGGAAGTGGTAGAGCCCCTAAAAACAAGCTCAGGAAGGTGGGGCCATGAATAGGAGCAGGAGGGAAGAAGGCACAGAGGAGCTTATGGGTAAGTCTGCACTAGAGAAAAAGTTTGTTTTTACAAGGTGATGGCTGACATGTTATAAGATCCTAGAGTAGATGAGGCAAGTTGTAGTTTTACCTCAATTTAGCTGGCTAATTTAGCAAGGGATCACCTCGATCAGCTAAATAATGGCAAAACTACAACTTGCCCTATCTACTCTAGGATTTTTCATTTCAGCGTTCACATTGTAAAATACACACTTTTTCCCCTAGTGTAAGTATACCCTATGTGAAAAGCTTAAAAGCAAACAGTCATGGGTGGGGACAACGACAAAGCAGAGAGGAGGGGAGAACAGAGTGAGACAAATTTAGATAATCTGGGAAGGGTGAAATTATATATAATTATTTAATAACAATACGAACAATATGGAGATGTAGTTGAATAGAATTCTATCATTTCCCCTCTTTACTATACTTTATAATAATTTCTCAAAGACTTGAAATAAAATTTGCTATGTGATGTATTCATCTATGTAACCTCTATTCCTTTGCTTCCTGTAAACATTACTGCTAAATTTCTAAGGACCCTGATGCCTGCAGAGACAGACAGTATATATTCAGTTCAGGGCAGACTATCAGAGATAGTCTGATAAACAGTCACCCAATATATCATCTCAGTAGGACTTTACTATTGTTCTGTCTTGGTTTTCCTGTCATTCTAAAGAGGTAATTTTGACTGAAAGTATCTTTTTGCTTTTCATGTCTGGAAAAAATACATCATAGCTGGTACAGTGGGGTACTTGCCTTTTACATCTGGAGACTTCAGTCATATCCCAGCTCTGACAAGTGAGTAAGTTTAGTGGTCTAAGCTTAATTGTTCATTTGTGACCACCACAAAACCATACCATTTCTCGTGATTGGCTGTCTCTGGTCAAGAAAAACCCCAAACAGAAAAGTAGGGGTGCCAATATGAAGACACGCTTGTTTTCCAAACTGTCCATACACATTTGCATGCTGTCACAGAGAGTTAACAGGGCCAGGGCTAGGGCCAGCTCTAGCTTTTTTGCCGCCTCAAGCACCAAGCTGCCGAAGCCAAAAAAACCAACCAGCCTCAGGAATGGCCAGAATGCCACCCCATCAGATGTGCCACCCCAAGCACGTGCTTCCTTTGCTGGTGCCGGCTCGGATTCCGAATATCTGGGCCAAAGTATTAATAGAATATAAATCTTCAGGCATATAGACTGAAACAATAGCTCTGAGAGCTGTACCCAGTCACCATTCAAATGTCACAGTTCATCTCAATGAAGTATTCATTCTGAAGTATAGTGTAGACATTATAACTATTTACTGCTCATCAATTTAGCTATGATTCTGTATTGTTGGATGTCAGAAGATTGAGATGGAAAGGATGTACTCAATCATCTCATCCCCTTGCCAGTCATGACCGTACTTAGAGCACTTTCTCTCATGTTTTGCCCCCTTCTGCTACCAACAAAGTGGAAGAAGGAAAAAGGAAAAAGGAAAGCAGCAAACACCAATGGGGTGAGGATAGAAAAGAAGGGCCGCAGCTACCAGAGGGGGGTGCAGGAGAGCAGAGGAGAACCACCCACAGAGACAGCATGATGAATGGGCCATGATTAAGATTTCCACCACTTTTCTTCTTCCCTTTGACCACTGACTGATACCTGCAACATCACTCTGCATTAGCTCACCCAACATTTGAAGATAGGAGGGACAAAGGAAGAGGAGAAAGGAAAGGAGGAGAGTGCACTAAACATTGAAAACAGAGTGGGGAAAAAGGACAAGTCAGAAAAACAACATTTCTAGGTGAAAGAGGATTTGAGAGAGAAAAAAGAGGCCTTTTGAAAGGATAAAGAATTAGAAAGAGGGAGGAGAAAGGATGTTAGAAAATGCTGCAGGAAAAGAGAAAAACAAGAGAAATACAACAGGTGATTTTCTAATTTTTATAGAAAATTTGATTTTTAATTTATGATTTAACATTGACTAGGCTGTTTCTAGCAAAGACAGAATTATTACTATATTACTAGTTCTATTTGCTCACTTTAACTAAAGTTACTTTTTAAAATAAGTAAAAAATTCAATCTGTGAACTTTGATAGTGCTTTGACAAGTAATGTGGGTACACATCTCACTTACAACTAACCATGTTCTTTGGATATACCTGTAGCTGAAACTAACGGTATGTTAACTCTAAGGCCAAAGTTACTCAAATGCATAAATGTTTGTAGAACTGTGCCTCTAGACTGCATACTTTCAACACCAATCCGCTCTATTAATTAACAAGCTGGCAGATGAATGCTCTCAGTCTTGTTTAGAGTGACCAGATAGCAACTGTGAAAAATTGGGACAGGGAGGAGGAGAGTAGTAGGTGCCTATATAAAACCAAGCACTGAATATCAGGATTGTTCCTATGAAATCTGGACATCTGGTGACCCTAGTCTTCTTCCCGTTGATTATACTTGTGTTAATGTCTGTCCTAGTCATACTGTGAACTGAAAAAACCTGCCAAAAGTAATACTATTAAGGACTTGATGAAGCCATGGGGATTTTACTTTAGAGTCAAACTGGCCCTAATATTAGCATGCAAGTAATCATTACAATTGCCTACAGAATTTAGCTTCTTTTTAATTTAAAGATGAGATTTTGCTCTGAAAATTAACTGTCAGCCATGATGCCTCATCTACATAAAAATCACAGAATATGTTCTCTTCTAGCAAGAACAGTTTAATACATTTTGTGAATGAGATGGACTGCCATTCACATGAATGGAAAGGTCCCACCAGTCACTACACTGAGCTTTCCTATCAAGACTTTCAAGATCATCAATTTTGTAGTTAACACCTTCTCAGCATTTCATCCATTTAAAAAACAGTTTTTAAGATACAAGTTTTTAAGATGCTATTTATATAAACAATATGTTTGGTTTCTTAAACGAAAGACTTTTCTTACTTAAGCTGAATAAAACGTCAATTGCTTAAGCTGCAGATGTCAAAAGGAAGAGAAATTCCTTTGTTTTTTAACAATCTGGAGTACATTATTTCAGGCAGCCTGGAATTGCCTCCAGCTACAGTTATGGAATTGATTTTAAATGAAAACTGATGTTGGTGTGCATAACATTTTGTGCACCTGGAGAAAATATTTATCCAGGCTACATTCAGATCTGAGGCCACCAAACCTGCAGAGTATTTTCTTGAAGTGCCTACAATGGGATCGTCTAAATTACCTGTAGTTTTGGATTATTTCAATTTTAGCTTCTATTTAATGTTAATGATCCAAAGTTATTACTAATTACGTTTTTGTAATATCTGTTTTATTGTGCTATTAGCATCTAGGATATAAATACAATGAGGTCAAATTTGGTACACGGCTCATTTCATGATATTGTATTTTCAATACACTGACAGGAACACTGATGTTTTAAAAGTATCAGTATCTTTGCATTTATACAATTGGTTGTGGGAAGTTTTAAAAAAGAATCCTATATTTCCAGCAAGTCCAAACTTCTCCCTGATCCCATTTCTGTTCATCCCTATTGCATTGGATTGCATCATGTCAAGGGAGAAAATATGGAATGTGTCATAATATGCTGCATCTTTTCCCATATGCATGAGACAAAACTTAGATAATTGATTAAAAACTCAAAGTCCCTTTGGGTAATCTTTCAGTGGCCTAATTTTAACTAAAGCCAATTCAATCAGTTTGCTTTTATAGTACAGGATGTGGGCTGTTTCCTCTCTTGGTATGAAATCACAGACTCTCCAACAACATATAAATCAAAATTGTGGTGTATGCCTCCTTATAAAGAGATTACATATACTTTTATACATATACATATATCCACCATTGTGAAATACTGAAAATATGCCAAAAGGAAATAAGTTCTACAGAGTTCACTGAAGTACTCAAAACTGCATCTGCAATGGGGTGCATAGGCATTTTTCCTAACCAGTAAAATATTTTATCATAACAACTGTAAAGACTGAACTGTTGACAGAACTGTGATTTATGTGCTGCAGTACAGCTGGATCAAGCCACGTCAGAAAGCATCCAAGGCACATCATCAGTGCTGGCCTGCACTTTAGCCACATGCTCCTTGGAGCAATCCCCTTTTCAAAAGCTTCAAGCCATAAATTACCACTGACAAATTGACTTTCACTTTTCCTTCTGAGATAAGACCAGGGATGCTACTCAAGACTATATTAGAGAGAGTCTTTTCTGACCCCCAATGTGCATGTTGCATTCAACCATTATCAACCCTGCCTCCAAACCTTTTGTTCTTATGACCTGCAATTTATTTTACATCAGTGGGTAGTCAAACAGGCAGGGGAACATGACAGAAGCCACCTGGAAAGGTAAGTTAACAAGCCCCCTGCAGCACAAACTGCCCTGAGGTTCAATGAAAGTCACGATAAAACTACAGGGGGGAAATATCGGGGGGGGGGGAAGGAAATCTAGTTAATTTTGAGGAAGTGTGAAACAGAAACAGATTCATACTGGCGTTATCTCAGTGTGAAATATGTAATGTTGCAAATGAAATGAGTTTATAAATGTTATTATCCAAGAGTTTTTCATCTTATTTTACTGTTAACTTAAAAGGCCTTTAGTCAAAGTAGTTGCATTGTATATTGAAAATAACTGAGTTTTGGCTATTATAAATTAAAGTTCTAATTTATAAAACATTTAGAAAGCATTATTATATTTATGTAATGACCTTCATACCAATGCATCTCTGAAGGTATTTGATCAGTTTATATAAAAACAGCTGCTTTTAGAAACTCAAAACTAAGCCAAATGAATAACATTAAATTTTGATTTAAAAAAAAATAGTGACTTTGTATAACAACTCTTCACAAAACAGGAGGTCTGGGCATCTCAGTCAAAGTTTTCTGCCTTGATTGAGTGGATGGTATTGCTAGACCACAAACATGAGATCAAGGAACACAGCGGTGGACATAATTTAAATCAAGGTTTCCTGTTTGCTGATTTAAATCATCAATTTGTAATCGGGTTTCTTTAGGAACATAGTGTAAATGTGAAAGGTTGATTTTCATTGGTTGGTGTCATGTTTTGGGGGTGCAATCCAGACCAGTAAGGGGTTGTGTCACTACCTGCCCAGTAACCCTGGGTTCCTTAAATGCTCTGCTGTTGTGACTCATAGGCTTAGTACCCAGCAAACAAGCATGCAACATCTCGAGTGTCTGTGTGCTGTGTAACCATGGTTCAGTGGTCTCATCCCAACTGGTTCACCCTGGTTTCCACCAGTTTTCGTTACATCTGGCAAGATGATCCAAACCCATTTCCAGTCCTGAATTTCCTCAAAACCGTCTGACCTGAAGCATCGCGCTCTCTGCTGGCCCACTAAGAGAAATAATAAGGTTTGTTCCTTTAAAGAGTTAGTACCAAGCAGCTTGCCACATTAACTGACGTTAACAATTACTTCAGTTCAAACATAGTACTGGGTTGGTTTAGATAAAAATAAAACAAGTTAATTAACAACAGGATATAGGTTAAATGATGCCAAGTAAGAGATGGTTACAAGCAAACAAAAGTGAAAAACAATCTAGCAAGATAAGAGTCTTGGTGAAAGATACCATCTTAATCAAAGTATACTTTGTCCAACAGGGCTGACTGTCCTTCAGTCAAGACCTTCCACAGAAGTGCTGATTTTCCCTGACTTCTTAGTGAAAGAAAAAGATGGAGTCTCCCTCCGCCTATTATAGTCCCAACGAATCGTCTTTGTTCTCAAAAGTTAGGAAGGCCTTCTGGGGATTCAGTCTCCTGTGTCTCCAGGGTGCAAGAGCCACATTTTCAGTCTCTTGAATTGAGGCTCACTGGTTTAGCTTGATAGCTTTTTTTTTTTAATATATAAATTGAAGTAAACACACATTCCTTTCTACAGGACAGACCTACTTATCACCTTTGTCTATGTTAGGCTGTTTTTGTCTTAAACATGTTCCAGTAACATTATACGGAGAGAATTCATAATTTCACATATAAGGTTAACTAGGGTGACCAGATGTCCTGATAAAAACAGGACTGTCCCAATATTTAACCCTTTGTCCTTCGTCTCAATCAATGTACAATTGGGACTTCATCTGTCCCGATATTCAGGTAAGGAGGCAAGCGGTAGGAAGGCGCCGACTTCATGGGTGCTCCGGGGCTGGAGCACCAATGGGAAAAATTAGCGGGTGCTCCACACCCACCGGCAGCCAAGCTCCCCGCTCCTCACCTCCTTCTCTCCCCCTCATTGCGTCGCGTCCCCGCTCCTCCTCCTCCCTCCCAGCGCTTCCGCCGCCCCCTTCCGCCAGCTAACAGCTGTTTGGCGGCGCCTAGGACTTTCCGGGAGGGAGGGGGAGGAGCGGGGACGCAGCACGCTCAGGGGAAGAGGCAGAGAAGAGGCAGGGCAGGGGCGGGGACTTGGGGGAAGGGCGGAGCGCTTCCCTGCGGCCCGCTGGGCCCCCCCAGTTACGTTCTGAAGTTCCACCGCCAGAACAGCTGTCTGGCGGCTTCGCAGTTTCTGGGAGGGAGGGGGGAGGAGCGGGAAGCGCGCACACAGGGGAGGAGGGAGGGAGCTCCTTTGCACCTTCCTGCGACTCTGATGCAGAGGGAATGGAGGGTGCATCATGGAATACACATCTGCATCACATCTCAAGGAACCACAATTACAGTCAGTAATAGTTTCTTATTCTTCAAGTAGATGCACCTGTGCATGCCAGTTAGGTGACTCCTCTTGAGGAGGAGTCTGCCGAGAACACCACATCTTTTAATGTGGGCCCCACTGAGACAGAGTAAGCACCGTGTGGAGGGAGCGCTGTCAGGGATCGTTCCCCCACACAAAAGACAATGTTAAAATCCCAGTGAGGGCATAACCAAGTAAAACTAAACTAATCCAACTAACATTAAGGGTACTAATTATATACACAACAAGAGAATGCTATGCTAGTTGAGAGGTTAAGGCCACACAGAGCTGTGACGCCAGTCATTGGTGGTAAGAAGGAACTGAGGGAAGGTTGGCACAGCACTGCCTCATATAGCCAGGAGAAAGGCTACGGCCACAAGGTGTGAGTGCTGCCCCTCTACAGGAACTGCTAGGCAAATTTCTCCAGCTCCAATGTGCTGGGCACACACACACTCAAGTGGAATATGTGGATGCATCTACTCAAAGACAACCTCCACACCAGTAAAAAAAAAAAAAAAGGCTTTAAAATTCTATGCACCCATGTATGAATATCAAGTGCGAACTCTCCCTCGCAAGCGTGGGAGAATGAACACTATATTTCTTCAGGATTTAAGACATCAATTTCAAAGAAAAAAAAAAGAGAAGTATTTATCCCTTGTTGTTGTACAAACAACATTTCAGTGTAAACCAAAGCAGTGTTTTCCTCTAAAGTTTGCAAATAGATAGAAGCAGAGTGACATTAAGTCACTGGTCAGGTTACAGATGCTCTTTGCAACCCTGTGGGAATCAACGAAACTGTCACAAGTCAAGTCAATTTCACACTGCCTAGAAAAAGCTCTAAAGAAAAGGAGAAGCAGGCACTAGAGTTATTCACTGAGGAGAAGGACCCAAAATATGTCGGTTTTGGGACATGTAATCAGACCTCTTCATCATCTCACAGCAGCTAGTTGGCTCTGGGAGAGCAGTAAAGATCCTCACACTTTGCAAGAGGCAGAACATACAAAAGCTTCTTCTGACTCTTAGCAGATAAATGGGGGTGGCAATGCAAAATTTATCATTCAGAGACTGATACAAATGGTGGTGCCCCCAGTGTCCAGATATAGCACACTAATAGGAATCCCAACATCATTCCCGTTCCCATCAACAGAGGAGATGTGCTTTTCACCAGGGCATTGCCTCTATTGCCCCCAAAACCAGTTTTTAGTACCCTCTGTTCTTGTCACATTAATTCAAGTTTCATTTCTGGTTCCTTATCAGGCAACATTAATTCAAAGTATTTTCTGTAGGGTCCAGCTACTTGTGCCCCTCATTATTCAAAAATTTAAAATAGTCTTCTGAAAGTAGGTATCTTAAAAACTACTTAATTAACTTTGAATCAAATGTGGGTTGTCATCTCATGTACCCTGATCATAGAACACTAGATATATTTATGTTTGATTGTTAGGGAAGATAACACACTTATAAACCAACCATAAATGTCTGTAATAATGATTTAAACCTGATTTGCAGCAGTGGACAAGTCTAACTGCATAATCTCCACTAGAAAGAACAATAATTAACTTCACCCTCATCCGTCAGGTATGCAAGCTTTGGTTAATTGTTATTCATATCTCAAAGCTCTCAGTTATACGAATAAGCTGTCCACTTAAAGGCAATTACTTAAAATAATAAAAAGCAAAATATATGCATTAGAAAAGACTAGGGCTTTAGATAAACTAATTAAACTGATTTTAAAAGTATTTCAAAAAAGTAGGAAAATAAAGCAATTTGGAGGCTGACTCATTTGCATCCAGCTATCAATCAATTAAGGTTCTTTTATAAGCCAGTCTTAGACTACAAAATGATGGTATTAAAATGTGAGCACCTACCCATATTAAAAAAATGCTACATTTTCTGTCGCAAAACATGAAGCCAATTTATCACAACTCATCAGACTGCAACTACAGATATACAGCAGAACCTCAGAGCTGTGAACACCAGAGTTACCAACTGACCGATCAACCACACACCTCTCATTTGGAACTGGAAGTATGCAATCAGGCAGCAGCAGAGGCAAAACAAACAAACAAACAAAGAAAAAAGCAAATACGGTAGAGTACTGTGTGAACTATAAACTACTAAAAATAAAGGGAACGTTTAAAAAAAGATTTGACAAGATAAGGAAACTGTTTCTGTGCTCGTTTCATTTAAATTAAAATGGTTAAAAGCAGCATTTTTCTTCTGCATAGTAAAGTTTAAAAGCTGTATTAAGCAGGGCTTTGGATCCGTGCTCCGGCTCTGCTCCAGCTCCAGGCAAAAACCTGCAGGTCCACTGCCCCGGAGCTGTTCCGCGGGCTCTCCTCCAAAGCCCTGGTATTAAGTCAATGTTCAGTTGTAAACTTTTGAAACAACCACCATAATGTTTTGTTCAGAATTACGAACAACCTCCATTCGCAAGATGTTTGTAACTCTGAGGTTCAACTGTATTGAGAGTGGAGGATGGGGGTAATGTCCCAAATAAAACTGACACCTTTCATAAGCCATAACTGATCAAGATATTTTTTTAAATTGCTAAAAATCTCAGGGGGCTAAATTATTACTGTTACTGGCATCTCCTTATCACAGCTTCATCCAAAAGGTTTCTAAACCATTAATCTTATCCTTCCTAATTAGGAAAACATGATAAAATGAAGTAAATATAGTATAAAAATATAGTAAATGTGATGGGGTGTTTATCCCACACAAGCCCTGAGCAGGTTAATGTGGGCCAGAATGGGCAAAATTAACCTTATATGCTGCACCTGGAGGAGAGCCAAGGATTGATAAAGCCTAATTGCAGATAAAGCCCAGCAGGGTAGGAGCTGGGCTAGGATTATAAAAAAGACAGGAAGTGAGCACAGGAGGAGGTTACAGGGTGGGAGCCTGCAGTCCATTCCCTAGAGGGAAAGAGAGTTAGCTGTCAGGGATAAGGAGGAAGTCCAGGAGGAGAATAAGCCCTGGGATCCTGCCCTGGACCAGAGTCTGGCAAGAGGGTGAAGTTGCTGGGATGGGCAGAGGAAGCTCTGGTGTTACAGCCAGAGTTGGACCAGGAGATAGAGCAGCTGGGTAGGGAGGGGCCCAGGGAAACAAAGAGGTCTGAGACAGCAGACCAGGATCCCTAGTCACAGTGTGCTGGAGTTGTGAGTAGGCCTGGATTCCCGTACCAGCCACTTACAAGACCTAGAAGTGGAATGAAAGGCTCTCTCAGGTGGCATCTGGACAACTTGTCTACCCCAGAACGGGGGACTGTACAGTGACCTGTCTGAAGGGTTGAGCACCTTGAGTCACAAAGAGAGAACGTAACTACAGTGTGAGCAACTGATGACAAGGGGTGCCATATGGGGCAAAAGCTAATCCCCAGACCTAGTCACAAGGAGATACACCTGCCGTGACCAAAGCCCTTTAGAGGTTAACATACATGTCTAATGAGGTATTATTTTTTTTTTTTTTTTTTTTTTTTTTACTAAAACAGAACTTAGATTACATGAAGTAGAGTAACATTTGCCACACCTCTTTTGGAAGTTATAACACATGATAATATTACTTCTAATAATTTAAGACTATTGCACTTCCACTTCATAACAAAATAGTCTTTGTGCACCAGTTCTCACTTAAGTTTTTACATCGTCACTTTGAATAGAAAAACAGTTAGAACTTCATGAAAACGCAACATTTTTTCAATTACTCAAAAACGACATATCTGAATAACCCCAAAACTTCCCAAAATAAAATCTTCTCCAAACAACAATTACATGACAAATTTTAATCAAAAAAAGGGTTTTATAAAAAAGCTGGGTGAGGTCAAAATTAGTTTTGTAATAAAAAAGGCTGATCGAGTTAGCTATGGAGTCATGTGACTCCGTATTGGTTCCTGTTCACTTCAAAGACATCATTTCAACACCTTTAAAGGATACAGCTGACCTGCCCAAATGCTTTTTAAGAATGTTAAGTTTGTTTGCCAAGAGCTCATTTAAAATGAAAACAAAACATATTAGAAGCTCTAGATCAAACATTACTGACCTCTGTTACAGATACAATTTAGTATTTACTTCTATAGAAATATAAAGTGAGTTAATCACTCTTCAACTGAATGAATATGGTAATAGCATACAAACCTCAATAGTTAGTTATCTGCCCATCAGCACATAAGTACATAGTTGGAGACTTTCTAATACAAACCCTTCAGACTGGCATATTCCCCCTCCCCCCCCCCTTTTTTTTTTTAAACAAAGTACATTGAGCTGCAGAATATTAATAAACCCTTTTTCCAGGTTTGGTTTATTTTCTTAAATAACTTGCAAATTATGGCGGCATTATCTAGGAATGCTCCTTCTCAAGCCATCTCCTGTTGTATTTTAAAACCTGCCACAGTAGTGTTTCAAGGACGAACGCAGGATGAAAGCTTCCAATGGAAAATTCACTGCAAACTTTGGGAGTCACAGAAGTAGACATGCTTGCTTAAAAATGAAATGTTGTGAAAAAAGTTAATAAGGGAAACTGGGGATCAACAAGTAGCCTTGAAAGTGTCCCTTCAGCTTTTGATTTTTTTTCTTTTTTTTAAATAAAAAAGTGTGTCCATTTCAAACCTGAAGGGATTAGGCACTAAGCACTAATAGTTCCACCATCTGTCTCCTTTCACCAGGCTTCATTCCTTAATCTTTTGGGTAGAACAATTTTTGGTAGTTCTTTAAGTAAAATTTATTGTGGCTCTTGAATTACGTGAGATTTGTTGATCGCTCCCTCCAAAAAAGGGCGCAGTCCTGTTCCCAAAGCTGCCAGTGGGAGATTTGCCATAGACTTTAAACAGGAGCAGGCTCTAAGAATAGACCTGTCTGAGTCCAATGCTCAGAACAGATTGATCTGAGAATCTGATCTTCTTTAGAAGTTAGATGTGCTCTGCAATTCATTTACAGAACTGTGAACACAAAACCCGTTAAAGCTGTCCACACAGCACAAATAAGAGGAGACGGTGATCCATGTACAATTGCGACTCCCCTGATTTCTTTGAAATTCGGATGGCGTTTTCTCTGTAAATACAGTGCTCAATTAAACACACAAATAGGCATGTAACTAAGGGCTCAATCCTGCAAAGTGCTGAAATTCTAAATGCTCAGACACACAAGGCAAAATCCTGTAATTCCAATTGGACTCAGAAGTTAAATTGGCCTTCATGATTTTAAAAAAAAAAAAAAAAAAAAATGGGTATACAGGCTTGAAATAATCTGAAGGATGACAAGTGGGGGTGGGAGGAGAAGGGGAAGAATGAGGTACAGATGGGAAGAAAGAGTTGCCAATGTCACTGTGTTTTAAAGTGAAAGGGAGAAGTCACTCAGAAGGAGACAGCTCAAAGAACATTGTGTTTCATGCTACAGCTGATGGCATTCTGTTTTCAATGTAGAACTCATTGAGACTACTTCTCAAATGAAGAAGTCGTATTCAGCAAATGGATGGGAGATGCACGGCTACAGTCACACAGAGGAGACATTTTTCTTCTTCCAAATATAAAACCAAGATATCAGGAAGGGACGCATGGGCTGAAAAGGACCAGATTATCTGTGACACAATGTTTTGCAAGCATGGAAGAAGACACAAGTGGATGTTTTGTCCCTTACATTTCCTGTCTTCTTATTCCTCAAACTTCATGTTTAGAAAAGACAAGTAAATCCAGTTTTTGTTTCACCTTACTTTTGCATACTGTTATGAATAGTTAAAATGAATATATATAGGGAAAGAATTATCTTAAATGTGATCTATTTTTGAATCTATGCTACATTTCAAAAAATACATAAAAGGGACTAAGGAGCTTTCACCAACTTAACAACTAATGAGGTCAAGGCAATGCAAATTATTGAAACCCCTTAGAAAAGTGTTTTACTGTATTACAAATGGATTGTATAATAAGGGAGGGAGGCACATGGCATCCTGTTTGTGTACGCAGTCAAATGCTTAATTGCAATTTGCTACATACCTAAAATGCTTGAATGGAAAAGAGATACCAGTTTAACACGGAGATACATTTTAATATATTTATAACATGACTATTTTGTAGCCAAAATTAAATTAGCATTCATTGAATTACAATTTCAGTGGGAGCTGCTGGCAATGTTCCCTCTAATTTTTTCCATCCATGTGCGGAATGAATTTTGTTATGTGCACCAATATCAGGGTAATATGAGGATGTGTGCCACTAGTAGAAACAAAAACCCTAGATATTGTATATATTTTTAAAAAGTTATCATAAGGATAATTACTCCAGCCAGGACACTCACTACGCAAAGAATTAAATTTAAGTGCGAGAAATAAAAATTTTGAAATGCATAGACCAGTCAAAAAACTAAAACAGCACTTTGAAATAATAAAATAAAATTACAGAAAATATATGTGCATTGCAGGAACTATCAAGAAGTAACAATAATACGTGTGTGTGTGTGTGTGTGTGTGTGTGTGTGTGTGTGTGTGTGTGTGTGTGTGTGTGTGTGTGTGTGTGTGTGTGTGTGTGTGTGTGTGTGTGTGTGTGTGTGTGTCACAGACACACACAGACTACCCTTTTAAGTAGATCAGGCACTACCACTCTGAAGCCTGCTTGTTCAGAGACAGCAGCAGCCACCAGCAGGCTACGTCCCACTCCTTAGCCCTGTCATGTCCCACGCCCCCCACCCCATCCCCGCTCTATAGAGATGGGGTTCAGGGGCAGGGGACACGCTGACATCAGCGCCTCCGTTCTGCACAGCAAGCAGGAGGGTCCCAGGAGCCGCTGGCCAGGGGCTCCAAGGCCGAGGTGACCAGATGCTAGCTAAAAAATATTGGGACACTCACCCAGCAAGTCCCGGGGTCTTCGGCAGCACTTCGGCAGGAGGTCCTTCAGTTGCTGACGGTTGTCGGCGGCAGGTAATACGTCTTGTCGCCGAAGACAAAGTACGTGCCGCCGAAGACCGTCAGTGAGTGAAGGACATGCCGCTGAAGACCGGGACGTCCTGGGTGAGGAAAAAAAGGGGGAGGCCTGAAACAAAAATATCGGGACAAATGGCGTCCCGACCGTACTTCAGTCAGGAGGCGGGACAAACGGCTCAATATTGGGACAGTCCCGATTTTATCGGGACGTCTGGTCACCCTATCCAAGGCAGAGGGCAGGAGCAGCACGGGAGCAGGGGGAGAGGCACCTGAAGTACACAGCATCTGAAAGACTGCTGGGTGGCCGCGCAGCTTCGGGGGGACTTCAGCTGTTGGGTGCACAATTTTTCTCTTCTGTTTTTTAAATAAATCAAGCAAGTGTTTACAAGTGCTTTGGAGGATAGGATTAAAATTCAAAATGATCTGGACAAACTGAAGAAACGGTCTGAAGTAAATAGGATGAAATTCAATAATGACAAATGCAAAGTACTCCACTTTGGAAGGAACAATCAGGTGTACACATACAAAATGGGAAATGACTGCCTAGGAAAGAATACTGTGGAAAGAGATCTGGGGGTCATAGTGGATCACAAGCTACATAAAAGTCAACAGTAACACCATTGTAAAAAAAACTTTTTTTAAAAAAAGCAAACATTGTTCTGGGATGTATTAGCAAGTGTGCTGTAAGCAAGACACGAGAAGCAATTATTCCGCTTTACTCTGCACTGATTAGGTCTCAACTGGGGTATTGTGTCCAGTTCTGGGCACCACATTTCAGGAAAAATGTGGACAAACTGAAGAAAGTCCAGAGAAGAGCAATAAAAATGATTAAAGGTCTAAAAATATGACCTATGAGGGAAGATTGAAAAAAATGGGTTTGTTTAGCCTGGAGTAAAGAAGACAGAGGAGACATAACAGTTTTCAAGTACATAAAAGGTTGTTACAGGGAGGAGGGAGAAAAATTGTTCTCCTTAACCTCTGAGGATAGGACGATAAGAAAAATGGGCTTAAACTGCAGCAAGGGCAGTTTAGGTTGGACACTAGGAAAAAACTTCCTGTCAGGGAGGTTAAGCACTGAAATAAATTGCCTAGGAAGGCTGTGGAATCTCTATCAGAGATTTTTAAGAGCAGGTTAGACAAACAGCAATCAGGGACTGTCTAGATAATACTTAGTCCTGCCATGAGGGCAGGGGACTGGACTAGATGACCTCTCAAGGTCCCTTCCAATCCTATGATTCTATGATCATCAGACAGCTTTCCCTGTTCCTAAGCAACAGGACTGAAAATGCTTCTGACCCCAGCTATGTTTTAGGTCCAAGAATGTTTGGGGGTGTATTTTTAGGTAGTAGAGGGCAGGGGAAGCCCATAGCCTGTTTGGTAGAGACAGAAACACAGCCCCCAACCTTCATACACTTTTAGTATTATGCTAGGGCTTGTGCTGTTGAGACCTGATCCCAAGCGCACTGAAGTCAGTTGAAGTTTTTTTAATGGGCTGTTGTGGATCAAGCCTACTGTGCCTAAGAAACCACTATGTAACTTTAAGCATCAACATGCTCTGGGATGGGAACCATAATTAAAAGACAAAGATGACTTCTTATTTTAGAGAACTTGCTGCAGCAAATATTTTTTAGGGTTGTTTTGTTTTGTTTTGCATTAGCAACAGCAATCTCCCTGTTGCGGTCTTACTGTTTCTGTAATGTATGCATAAATAGAAATTTTTAGTGATCTTTATACACTGGAAATTTTTTTTGCTGCTGTTTGTGCTGAATTGTGAGTTTCAAGAGTAAAGTCCCAAGACCTTTGGATATCAATGATCAGTAAACATAAAGCATATTCTAAAACTGAGTTAGAGCACTCACTCCCCCCACCCCCCACCCCAAACACTGCAGTGTATTAAGAGTGATATTCTTGCTTTTTGGAAAAGCATTTTTCACGTGTCTTATTGTAGCACCAGTGGGGCAATATTTGGCATCCATATCGTGCCCCCTCACCACAAGACAGCAGTTTATTTTAGAATATGGTGGCAAATCTTCGGTCTCTCACAGGCTTGAGTATTTCTAGAGCACCCATCACAATGTTATCTAGAGAAGTGATTCCCAAACTGCGGTATGTGTACTACTGGTGATCTGTGAACTTGACGTTCCATCAATTCATTCAAAGCAATTTTTAAGAAGGTTTTACACACACCAATTAAATCTGGGGACCGCTGACACCTAGGGCAGTCTTTTAACCTGTGATGTTCTGGAAAGCAATAGATGAGGACCATTGTACAAACTTCCTCTTTCACCATGGAAGTGCAGGCAGTTTGATAAGAGAGCACAAGAATATTGTTTTAGATTTACAGCTGGTTTGGCTAAGTTTAAGGTAAAAAGGACTTAACCACTGTATGTTCAGTAGTATTTGTGGGCCTAAATGAGATCCTACTCATGCGCCAAATATTCTACTTCTAGATTAATCCTTGCAGATGTGTAGGCTCGCTTCATGTGGCAAGAGGCAAGTACTGAAAGGAGGTATGTTACCCAAAGGAAAAAGGGAGGTTATGGAGAGAAATGATGTGTAGTAGAGCACGACTGTGTTTGCTGGGGCCAGGCCAAATGGAAAGTGGATGCATGTTAGGACTGATTAAAGAATTCTGCATTGCAAAAATACAGTACTTGGTGATGGTGGCGGAATGATTGGAAAGTAATAAGAAAAATGCAGGTTTGGACACAGCATTGTTTTCTTTTAATCAGTTCTAAATCTAAAAGAAAAAAATATGCTTAGAAGTAACTTAAAGGGATTAAAACAGAATTTTAAAAAACGCTCTCATTTAGTTAGCAAGTTTAAACTGAAAAATCTTAGACAAAAATAGTATAGTATAACAATACTTCATTTTCATGCAAGAGCAAAGAGAAACAGTAGTAGGGATGACAGGAATACATTTTGGGGCTTATATGAAAAGCATAGATGCTGAATTTTTCATAGTTAACTTCTCAATAATACAGAAATAAATATCAATACACGTGAAAAGCTCTCTGTCTTTAGACATCAATGCAGTTTTTACAAATAAGTTCCTTTTAAAACCCTCATGAGAAGCATTATTCAAACCATATTCTTCAGAAGAAGATAAAAAGATATTTTCCTTGTCAAGCGATTACCAAGTTAAGCGTATAATACAGTGATGTTCAGTGGTTCAGGAGTCAAATTATCATCATTACCCAAAAGAGCCACAGTAGTGTGAATTTGTTTTATTTACTACTATATACATACATATTATATATATATATATATATATATATATATATATATATATATATATATACACACACACACATATACACACCTATACACACACCCACCTATCTATATATATCTATATCTATATCTACATACACACACACACACACACATATATACTCACAGCAAAATGATTCATCAAGTATTCTACAATTGGTTAATAACATAGTAAAAGCATCCTGATTGGTTAATAATTAAATTACACAGTGTTTTAATATCAGGTGCTGCAAAGAGACACAGCAGACACATTAAAGAGAGTCACTTGTGTCTCCCGAGCCTCAGTCTGAGTATCACTGCTATAATATGAAGACTACTAATTAAGAGAAATCAGCATTGACCTGTAACTAATAATAGAAGCATTATATTTGATTTAATATCTGCAGCCAATTCCACACCTGTCTCAGAAGATCTTTTTTCATATAATTTGTTCTCATCTTTAAATGACTTGCTCCCTAGAAGCAGAAATAATTGGTCACTAATAAAAAATATTTATTACTATTCAATTTATGTATTACTATTCAATACAATTCAGTACAACAAAATCAAATCTAGTAGAAATCTTCCAGAAAAGCTGCAGCAAAAGGCACAGCTCAGCATGGTCTTACTGTCCCTGCCAATTGCTCAATACCCTCTTCAGATACTCACTTAACCTGCTTTATAGGGTTCTCTGGAACTGAAGTGTTTTGCACAGCACTACAAAATGCTAAGAATCCTCCAATTTAGAGGTTCAAAAATTAGTATTCCTCCCTCCTACTTCTACATCTGCATGGATATACTGTATATCAAAGTTATGAGATAGTTCTGCTTTTACTTTTAGTGCATTCATAGTTTTATTTCTCTGATTCAAAAGGCTTTTTAAAAAATCCATTTCGTAAATGGGTTCCTTCTGACTATTTTAATGTACTTATGGTTAGAGTTCTTTGTTATTCATTTAAATTAAAAACACAGAAAGGATCATAGTACCAAGAACGATGCATTCAACTGCAGTGGTATCTTGTCCACACAAAATATATATTGTTATAAATAAATATTAATGAATAAGAGAGATTTCACATTGAGATTGAGTTTTGTTTTTTGAAGTAAAAATATTTTTTGTTGAATCATTAAAGAAAAAACAATTGGGGAAGGAGGGACAGAAATTTGCCATAGTCTTTAGGTCCATCCACAAGTTAGCTGAAGCTACAGCATATTAACCATGGAACATGCATTATGTTTTATAAATAATAACACAAACAGATGACAAAGTTATTAACATTTAAGCTATTGCTGCCTCCAGGCAATATGGGCTAAAATTAAGAGCTTCCTTGTTTCAGCTGCGTCTACCCTCTTAGGTTTCATCCTCCCTGATACAGGTTGGCAGCACCAAATATCTTCATTGGCATATGAGACACAGTAGCCAGTTGAACAAGCCACAAGGCAATGCTGAGTCAGTGTGTCAGACAGTATGGTCAGAGTAATAAACCTTCATCTGCTTGTGCCTGAGAACTGGGTCTTTTAAACAAATTAGGTTTGAATAAGAAAACAACACAGAACTTGCCATATTCACAAAGCCGTGTTACTTTATCAAGGAAAACAAAGTACAACTTTAAAAAACAAACAAACAAAAAAACAGGCTTTATGTTTGATAAGCCAAATCTTAGCCTGTTGCCTAACTGAAATATCTTTTGATCATTACCTTTGTAGTGGTAGCTGCTGAATTATGGGTTCTGTTTAAAAATGCAAAAAGTACGATAAGAACTTTTCACCTTGAGAAGTCAATAAAAACAATCATGGATTTTATTAAACAACTGTAAATATTTAAGAATTCGGGCAAAAGAGGAATTAGTGTTTCAATCAATTATATAAACAGATTGTGGCACATTTTTATTCTTTTGTATAAAGAAAAAAAAGCTTGCATGCTTCTTGGTTTTTGTTTGTTTGTTTTGTTTTCAGAGATAACACTTTTCAACAAGGTTAGAGAGATAACTATTTCAATTCTTGTTGAGATAAACTATCAAAATCCCCCAACCTGATATTTGACTTGTATCCCTAGGATTAGCAATGGAACGTAGATGTAATATTTCAGGATGTTAATTTATGATTCACACTTCCAATGAAGTTGAGAACAGAAGACCTACTACTATATTTGCACCAAAGTAAATCAAATACAGAGAAACCGCTGACAAAAGAAACATTCTTTTAGTGCACTCAAATGTAAAGAAAAGAAATGGGAATTAACCAGTATACATTTGTTATTGTGGATGAAAATATAGAAAATCCATTTAAGGTTTGTAACGAACAGCAAATCTCTATTAAACACCTGATGTAAAACAATCTGAGGCAACCAAGTTATGCACTTTACAGGTTCTTCCTGTGATATTTTAAAATCCCAGCAGGAGATCTTCCCTCTGGTGATCTGTGTGAATCACTACCGACTCCAAAACATTTCCTTCATGAAAATAAAATTCTGCTCCCATATTTAGAAAAATCAGAACAACAACAAAAAGACAAATCTTTTCCTTATTTTGTTTCAATCAACACTGGTACACAAATACTGAAGCAGGCTTCTATACATTTTCAATTGCTATAATAATAATTAATAATAAATGTTTGTTATTGTAGTACAATTACTAACACAAGCATTCAATGCAACCATGACTTCCTTTCTTCTTAAAAGGAAAAAAATAATCCAGAAACCAAAAATTATTTCCACCCCAAAAACTCCAGGGTTAACTTTTAATGCTTTGGAATTTAAAATGCTAATATTAGGTGCTTCTCACTAATTAAACATTACACACAAAAATTAAGATAATTAATAATCTTATTAAATTGTCATTCCAACATTTATACAGAAGTTCACTAGATATTCACAAAAGCTACTCCAATTCAACCCTGTTGCATCTTTCCCCTCAGCACTTTTCCTACAGGCCTGTGGAGGACAAGAGTTGGTATTTGCAGCATTCAGAGGAGGTTAAGGAATATGGGCTTTGGTGGACAAATGGAGGAAAACAAGTTCCAAAACCAAGGACCCTTTCATAAGGAATGCAATGCTACCAGCCCCAGCCCATTTAAACAGAACAGCCTTTTTTTTCAAATCACCTCTGGGGATTGCAACAGTTATGTCATTTTGGAGGGGGGGGGAGAGAGAGAGAGACAGAGACAGAGACAGAGGGAGAGTTTCTGTTGTAACCCTTTTTCAAACAATTAGGGTTTCACAGGTGAAAACCAACATCTCAACCTCCAGAGAAGTGCGGAGAGCCAGGGCAGATCCCAGAGCACTTCTGTGATGTACCTCATGCATGGAAGGTCTACTTAATAAGTGGACATCTGCATTCTGCATTGGCTTCAATTTCCAAACGAGTCTCAAAAACTAGCCCTTGTCTAGACTCTAATCTTAGAGAAACACTGGATCATTTGTTCCACTGCAGTAGCTAGGTCTAGAGCAGGGTTCATGAACATCAAATCCCATGTCATTTCACTAACCCTCCCAATATATATATACATACATACACACACACAGGAAATATAGCGAAATCACGTATTTGGAAAGCTAACAGTATAAACACTACTTAAGTACAAACAACAACATGATCATAATAAAACAGAACTTTGTTATACCTCACAGAAGAGATCCCACAAGGCAGAAAAGCAATTGCCCAACATTACCCTCAGAGACTTCCCTGAAAAGAGAAGAGTAGAGCAACTCCGTCCACACCTAGTAAAGGACTCAAATGTGCCAACAGAATCTCATTGTTGAAAACTGCATATCCAAGGCAATTAACAGGGCCAAAAGACTTAGCATGGATAATCTTCATCTCTCAGGAGATTAAGCAGTACCACCAGTTCAGTTAAAGTTAAATCCAAAACCAGGCCTAAAAATTGACTGACAGATGCCATGGAAATTTGATGACCTGGAAAAAGCCAGAGTTGCCAGGCTACCACCTTCTCAATTACTTTCCCCCAAAATGCGAAACTGGGTACAGATCACGAGTTATCAAGACTGCCAGCATAGAAAGATAGTTTACTGAGCAAAAGATAGGGGGCACCTGTCATCCTCCACATTCCCAATCGAAATATGTTGACAAGCTCCACTAACAATGGAACCATGTTTCCTCAGTAACCTCCATCCAGAAAGGGATGTGAATACAAGCAACAGAGATCTGTTGCCCAGATTGTCTCAGCACCTCACAGAACAACACTAGCCAAAATTCAAGCAAAAGTGACTTATTTGTCTCCCCAGGACACTATTTTAGATCCATGGTGGGAGACAGCTCAGCCCACTTCAATGGAATTTTCTCTGTAAAGAAAAACAAATTCTGCACAGCAAGTAGGATTCTATAACCAAGGGAGGTAGCCTGATTATCTAGGAAATAAACCACTCAGCACAATTCCACGGAGGGACAACTTTTTCTAAAGGTACAGAGGTGAAAGTAAGCCAGTATGATCCAGTACGGTGTACCAGTAATGGGGAAGGGAGGGCAAAAGGGGAAGCAGCTCCAGGGCCCAGCGATTTAAAAGGGCCAACACTGTTACCCCAGGGCTCCGGCGGTGATTTAAAGGGCCCACAGCTCTTGGCCGCCGCTATGCCTGCGGCCAGAACCACTAGCCCTTTAAATCGCCACCGAAGCCCTGGGCGGTGCAGGCTTGGCAGCGCTGAAGGGCTGGGCTAGGGGATTTTGGCTGCAGCCCCACCCCTTCCAGGGGCCCAGAGCCACACCTCGCCCAGGACCCCCGCCGCCCTGCATACCAGTAAGTAATTTAAGTTACTTTCACCCCGAAAGGCTAGCCCCATCAAAAGTTTTAAAAAGGGGTTTAAGCTGGATTTCTGACATGTCATGATTCATTTATGCCTCATAAATGGTCAATAAATCTCCCTTTATTAGACATTTTTGTGCTACAAACAAACTAATCATTTTTAAATGAAGTCACAACTTCATGTATTCTTCTACTATCATACTCTACCTAAATATATGGTTCTTGGATGTGGCCCATCACCTTAGCATCTCAGTACTTGTGTACATTGATGATAAATATAGCGCCACGGTTAATAAACACTGGACAGCAATGCCTTATTTCTTGATTTAAAGTATAGGTAGCAGTGAGCTAAAGAACACATAGATGTTTAGGTCTTCTTTGACGTTTACCTTAATGAAAAGACTAATTTGTAAAAGTGACTTAACTAGTGAGGGTAAATATCAAACTTTAGATATCAGCTTGTGTTACAACTAAGTACAAAAGCAACATAAAATGCTGGAAACTTACACTGACAGGGACACATCTTCTATTAGGAGCACAAAGAAAAAAAGGAAGAAGCCAACATGGAGGTAAAGGGGTAAACAGAATAAATACAAGTAACCAACCTTATCACTAGAACTGAGCTTAAGCCATATTTGGTTCAGGCTCATTTTTATTTGTTACTTTAATTCTCAGGCTGTCAATTAATCACAGTTAATGCATGCAATTAAGACAAAACAAATTAACTAGATTTAAAAAATAGTCATGATTAATCACAGCTTTACCCACACTGTTAAACAATAATAGAATACCAATTTAAATTTATTATATTTTTGGATTTTTGTCTACATTTTCAAATATATTGATTTTATTTACAACATAGAATACAAAGTCTATAACAGTCACTCTATATTATTTTTATTACAAATATTTGCACTGTAAAAAAGATAAAATAGTATTTTTCAATTCACCTCATACAAGTCCACTCCGTCCTACTTCTTGTTCAGCCAATCGCTAAGATAAACAAGTTTGTTTACAGTTTTGGGAGATAATGCTGCCAACTTCTTATTCGTAATGTCACCTGAAAGTGAGAACAGGCATTCGCATGGCACTGTTGCAGCCAGCATTGAAAGGTATTGACATGTCAGATATTCTAAACATTTGTATGCCCCATCATGCTTTGTTTTTGATTGCAGTAAAGTAAAACTTTAGAGTCAAAGCATGAAGGGGTATACAAAACAAAGTAATAATTCTACATTTGTAAGTTGCACTTCTACGATAAAGAGATTGCCCTGCAGTACTTGTATGAGGTGAAGTGAAAAATATTATTTCTTTTATCATTTTTACCATGCAAATATTTGTAATAAAAAATAATAATATAAAGTGATCACTTTTCACTTTGTATTCTGTGTCGCAATTGAAATCAATATAGAATCAGAGAACATTAGGGTTGGAAGAGACCTCAGTAGGTCATCTAGTCCAATCCCCTGCTCAAAGCAGGACCAACACCAGCTAAATCATCCCAGCCAGGGCTTTGTCAAGCCAGGCCTTAAAAACCTCTAAGGATGGAGATTTCACCACCTCCTTAGGTAACCCATTCCAGTGCTTCACCACCCTCCTAGTGAAATAGTGTTTCCTAATATCCAACTTAGACCTCCCCCACTGCAACTTGAGACCATTGCTTCTTGTTCTGTCATCTGCCACCACTGAGAACAGCCTAGCTCCATCCTCTCTGGAACCCCCCTTCGGGTAGTTGAAGGCTGCTATCAAATCCCCCTCACTCTTCTCTTCTGCAGACTAACCCCAATTCCCTCAGTCTCTCCTCATAAGTCATGTGCCCCAGCCCCCTAATCATTTTCGTTGCCCTCTGGACTCTCTCCAATTTGTCCACATCCCTTCTGTAGTGGGGGGATCAAAACTGGACACAATACTCCAGGTGTGACCTCACCAGTGCTGAATAGAGGGGAATAATCACTTCCCTCGATCTGCTGGCAATTCTCCTAGTAATACAGCCCAATATGCCATTGGCCTTCTTGGCAACAAGGCACACTGCTGACTCGTATCCAGCTTCTCGTCCACTGTAATCCCCAGGTCCTTTTCTGCAGAACAGCTACTTAGCCAGTCGGTCCCCAGCCTGTAGCGGTACATAGGATTCTTTCTTCCTAAGTGCAGGATTCTGCACTTGTCCTTGTTGAACCTCATCAGATTTCTTTTGGCCCAATCCTCCAATTTGTCTATATTTGAAAATATAGAAAAAATCCAAAAATATCTATAATAAACAATAATAGAATACCAATTTAAATTTAACAGAGTGGTTAAACAGTGATTAACCATGTAGTCACGGTTTTTTTAAGGTTGCAATTAATTGTGAGGTTTTTTTAATCGTTTGACAGCCCTGATTAATTCTGAAAGTCAAATCTGAGACTGCAATTCCGACGGACGAGAGCTCTTCCAGAATCCCTCCTGAAATCTTGAGGGACTGAACACAAATTTCATATTGACAGCTCAAGATTTATTGGATACTTAACTGGAAAATGGAATTTTGCTATGATCTCAATGTGGAAAGGGAACTCCAAGAGCCCACACATTCAACAGGTCATAGACTTGGAATCAAAGTGAAATAAACTATTGCTTCCAAAATCAAGAGACAAAATCGGGAGTGCAGGTCAGAGGAAAACGAGTGAAAAAGACTCATCTTCTCCAACTTCTTCTTTTAACACTTTAAATCTCCCTTTCAAAATACTTCCTTCCACCCCTGAATAGTAAATGAGGTCCATAAGACTGGCAGTTGAAAATACCTCGTGATAAAATACTGTTCTTCAAACGGAAATGAAAGCATCAGGGATGCTTAAAAATCCCCCTTGATAGATCAAACTGGAATTAAAGCCCTGTGTCTCTGGGGATCGTGGCAGTGGCAGGAAGAAATATGTAGTACAAAGAGTATTTTTTAGATTCCGTTTGCTATGTATATTTTGCTTTTGGCTAGGAAACTTTGGGTAACTGCTGAAGACTGCATATTAAACAGAATTTA
Organism: Macrochelys suwanniensis; assembly: GCA_033296515.1. Lineage (NCBI taxonomy): Eukaryota > Metazoa > Chordata > Testudines > Chelydridae > Macrochelys > Macrochelys suwanniensis. The sequence continues at coordinate 51,059,412 of CM065780.1, forward strand.
GAAAATTATAGGATAGATTTACATGCAAGTATGCATGGTTAATTTTTTTTAAAATATTACAAACTTCAGCAAGAGCATGAGAGAGACATCACTTACAAAAAAAACCTGTAAATTATATTGAATGTTATGTGGCCTCTGTAGAACTGTGTTTCAGCAGGAGAAACTGACATCATTACAGCAGCTGTGGAAGCCATGCCCTATCTAGCAACAGTTGATTGACAGGACAAGCATGCTATATCTGGCAAACTAAGCATTGGCTGGCCACTTTGAGGAGGGAAGCTAGTACATTGCAGGGGGAGGGGGGATGGAGCAGGGACTGAGCCAAAATGTCAACAGTCTGATAAAGTGCGTGGGACTAAATGGCTGACTCAGGCCAATACATGCACACTGACGCTCTGACTCCCTTAACTCCTCACACCATCAATCACAACTCAAATGGCGTCTCTATTTACCCAGATCTGAAACATATATGGCCTTAAAGGTTGTAAGGGGGGGGGGGGGGGGGGAAGTGTTCCGTTAAATCACGTTTGATTTGTGAATTTAGTGCTCATGAATCGTACCAGTCTCGGATGGTGGACAAAGTCGATCAAGCAATAAAAGGCTCACCCCCTCAGATGGGGGGGGGGGGGCACAGAACCCAGAATTTAATGCATTACAGGGAACAAAAATGAAAAACAGGAATGTGGTTGCAGGTCACAGTATCAAAACAAGGAATCCACCAGAGAAACAGACTGCTCCCACAAGGAGTTAGAGGATGCTGTGATGAGGATCTCTGCTTGGATGCATGCATGAATGACAGATTGGAGAAGCCCGCATCCAGCTTCCTTCTCCTGGAATGATGACGGTGATGAAGACGGAAGTCCTTCATCACAAAGTACAGATAGTGGCAGTACAAACTTCCAAACACTGCCCCACAATGTGCCTCCACCCTGACCACCTGCAAGAATATGGTTGTGTGTCTTTATACTATAAACCGTAGAGCATTCTACCTGGGACAGCCAAAAATGCTGCCAACCACAATGACAGTTTATGTAATGTGGACAACAGTCCACTGGGAACTGGATCTAAATCAGTTACCCCATCTTAAATAACGTAGAAAAAACACTGAACCCTAATTCTGAAGGAAAGGCACCCCGATTATTTTGGCAAATAGCTTTAGATTTATGAGGGCAATCTCAATAAGAATGAGTTCCAGCACACAACACAGACAAGCTTTTCAAAGAGCACTTTACTGAACCTCATGGTGAATAAACGCTCATATGCTTAAAGCTAGGCAGCATTACACCATGTTGTCATTACATTCTATAGAGAAACAATAACTATAGAGTATAATTTAAAACAGCTAATAGATCACAAGCCTTAATGCAGTGCTTAGCTTTCAGCTCTGCAATGCCTGAAAAGATTCAGAATTGCAAAAATAAGAGGATTCTTGTCATCCTCCCCCAATAATTAAAATGTTACAGAGTCCAGGAACAGAACAGTGGAGGGCAAACTAGAAGATCTCAGTACCATTAAATAATCTCACTTTTATAAGGTGTTTAAATAATATTCCAGTCCTAGAGAACAGACATCTTTATTGTGCACTACATTCCTGTAATTCCAACCTGTCTACAGGTTCCTGTTCATGTTCTATCTTTTTTTTTCCCCCTGTAGAGGGTCTCCTTCCATGAAAACATATTGCATTGGTAAATTTCACAGCAACCTAAATTTTCAGATGACATGCCTGAAGTTTAAAATATTACTTGAAAAAAACTTTTTAACCTTAAAAAAAACCTTGAGACATAGACCAGATGGTATAGAAGGCAAATCAAAGCAGCACAAGGGTTATTAAATTGCATCCACTTGGAACTCTTAACTGGCTGAAAACCAGTGCAGATGGAGTTCCAAGTAAGCCTAAACATGCAGGGATAGAGTTCTAGGCCCTGATTTAACAGCAGCAACTCAAAACAGAAAAATACCATTGTAAATTTAATGAGGAAAGATACAATATAGTTTTTAACTTCAACAAGGAAAAAAAAGTTTAAAGAAAAGTATACTTTAATACAACTTACGACTACCCCCTTGATGGGGAGAAACTGAACACAGGACACTATCCACAGTTATCTGCTTAAATGGAAAGATTCTTCCCACTATAATGTGGTGTGGGAGGGAAATTTAGAAGCCCTAAAAATATGATACTTCCTGAAATTCTCTCACATGTATTTTTTCCAACAGAACAAAGGTGCTCAGTATGCCCGAAAATCAGGCCACTTTTATTTAAAAGTTTGATAAGTTTAACCCTACTGCATAATGCACAGGCTTAAAGGTTTCAAAGAGTGTAAAAATTAGTAAGAGTTATTCCACTGCATTCAGTAGCTGTATCAGAATATCTCATCTGGTATAATAGGAATGGAGAGACATAGCGTCTCCTTGTTGCTTTTCAACTCAGATCCACAACTCTTCAGACACTGTCCACTGAGAACAGAATAGAGAAAAAACTCTCACGAACAAACTCCTCTCTTGTGTAGAACCAAAGATTAGTGTAATTACACCACAATACATCATCAATTTGGCTACCCATTTAAAAGTTGCTGGTTGGCTGAGAAGGTGCTTGCTCATATTCTATAAGGGGCATCATGACAGCTCAAGCCAGAGTGTTCCAGGGCAATTAACAGAACAGAGCAGTTAGTAAGTGGAGAGGAGGACTCAAGAATAAGTACTTCTACTTTGCAACATGTAATTAAGAAGTACCCTATGAAACTTAGAAGGAGACATCAGAATTGAAGGAAAAAAGGAAAGTGGGCCAGTTGAGGAGGAAAGGGAATTACAGAGAGTCTGGAGAAATGATTATTAATAATATCTAACAAAACTTTTTTCATCTTCAAAGCACTTCACAATCAGTCTCCTCCTGCTGAGGTCAAGGAAGCATTATCCCTATTTTCCAGATGGTGAAACTGAGGCATAGGTGGCTTGCCCAAGGCTGCAGAGTCATTCAAATATAAAACTCAGCATGAGCAGCCAGGAGTTTCTGGCTCACATGGGATTTTAAGTTTAAAACAAAAGAAGAACTCTTGACTGGAAAGAAAAAAGAAAGAGACCAAAGCAATAACTATCAGGAAGACGTGATAAACGAAAAGAGCCACGCTCTCTTTTTGTTTTTGGTGTTTAAATTGAGGGAGAAGTACAGTGATTGGTAAAAATGTCCAAAGCCGAAAGGAAGCAAGTGACAGCTGCATTAGCCCAGAGCCTTTGAAGCAGAAGAAAAGTGAAAAAACTTTTATATGTTTAACTATTTCTTTATTTATTTCTCCTAGTAATCCAAGAGGCTGGGAGAGGGGGAGACACTAAAGACTGTTTTGGAACTGAGCTTTTTCTTGGACTCCAGAAATTATGGATGACTTCTGCCTTTACATGCTGTCAGACTGAGTGCTGTCTGGTGACACCACATCCCAGAACACAGACACAACTAGACATCTCAGAACTAGACCAGCTTCTTAAAGGGTATTGAGTGTTTGAGGATTTTTTTTTTTAATACAAATAGCACATACCTGTCACTTGATTAATCACTTTGACTAATACACCTGTTTTCTGGTATCTGTAAATCTATTTCTTTTATTGTACTTTTTACAACTGTTTGTTGCAAGTCTGGATGGCAAGATAAGCCACATGAGGCTTCAGGTCGTATACATGCACTACAACAAGGGCGTCCCATAGATCAAAACCCATGCCTCTTCAGCTTATCTGCCATTTTGATATACAGTCCATCAAAAATCATGAGGTATATGAAGAAACACTCCATATATTGTCATTGACAGGAATTTAAGTTTAAATGTTAATAAGGCTCTCCAAAATAATTTACTCATCAAAAATGCAAAGACTGAAATTTCAACATGAGCTCATTGTTGAAATTTAATATTCTTTTAAGGCAGGAATCATTTCTCGTCCCTGCTGCACTGGGGCAAAACCAAATCTTGATCTGGCTTTAAGCACTGTGCCCAGTGTTCTCAGTTAACAACAACCGTGAAAGTGAGAGCTATTGAAAACAATATATCTAACAATCAAAATTAGAGTCTGTCATGTTTTGGGGTTCTACCCAGACAAGTAGACACCACCTGCCCTGTAAATGCGAAACCTTAAATGCTCTGCTGTTGTGGCTCACAGCCCAGACACCAGCAGCCAAACATGCAGTTCACTGAGTGTCTATGTCAGTGGTGGGCAACCTGCGGCCCATGAGACAGTGTTTACATTGACCATCCGCAGGCACGGCTGCCTGCAGCTCCCAGTGGCCGTGGTTCGCCGTTCCCGGCCAATGGAAGCTGCGGGAAGCGCCGTAGGGATGTGCTGGCCGCCGCTTCCCGCAGCTCCCATTGGCCGGGAACGGCAAACCATGGCCACTGGGAGCTGCGGGCGGCCATGCTTGCAGACAGTCAATGTAAACACTGTCTCATGGCCTGTCAGCAGATTGCCCTGACAGGCTGCAGGCTGCCCACCACTGGTCTATGTGCTGTGCAGCCCTGGTTCAGCACTCTGACCCCAGCAACCTCCCTACAACACAACAGCGCCATCCTGGTCTTCATCAGCCTGGATTACTACTTGCAGGGTTGACCCACAACATACTCTCAGTCCTGAATTTCCCCAAAACCATCTGCCCTGCAGAGTCGAGTCCTCTCCTAGAACACTGAGAAGTAATAAGGTTCATTGCTCATTTAAAGAGACAAAAAGCACAACTTATTACTTTAACTAGAGATAATCACTTTAGTTCAAACACAGCACTGAGTTGGATATAGATTAAAAGGAAAACAAGTTCATTTAATCAAAAATATAACCAAAAAAGAGATGTTTTAAGTGAGTTCAAGTACATGGGATAAAGACAAAAATGGTTACAAGCAAATAGAAGAAAAATGATGCTTTCTAATGGCTAAGACCCAACTTAACAAGGTAGATTTCTTACCAATCTTTCTTTTTTCCAAAATGGCTGACTTTTTGCCAGTGAGGTCATTCCACAGAAGTACAAGGTGCTGGTTTCCCTGGTCTTCCTAGGTGAAAGATAAAGATGGAGTCTCTCTCTCTCTCTCTCTCTCTGTTACTTATATCCCCAAAGCGATGTCTTTGTCTTACAAGTCAGGAACGCCTGACCGGGATTCAGTTTCCTGTGTGTCTCTGACAAGCAGGAACCATGTTCATTCTCCATTTCTTGAGTTCAGGAACAGGATAGTCCCCACTGGTTTAGCTTGATAGCTTTATTTACTGCTAATATGTAAAATTATTAAACCCACATTCTTTTGTCTAGGACAGACCTGTTTATCATATGTTGCACAAATGTCATTGCAGTAGTGTATAGGGTATAAATACCAAGGTGCTTAGGGTCACACAGTCCATTATGCAGAAAAATCAATGGGTGATCAGTGGGATCAGTATTTTACTCTGTGTGTTTACAAAAACTTACAATCTGAGCCAAAGTCGTAGGTAATTCTATTCAAGATAAAGACGCACCATATTAGCAAGCTTTGTTTTAGTATCAAACATTATCTATGAGCTGTTAGGAGTCATCTTCTTTCTTTTCTTCCCATACTCTCAGATGCACAGGGTGTTCACCAGAGTTTCTACCATTTATTTCATTCAGTCTTGTTCTGGTCTGTTCAGACTTCTGAGTGCTCTGTGCAGTGTTTCTCTAGGTCACCCTCTTTTTCTCTTTCCAGGTGATGTCCACAACATCACTTGACATGAAAGTCATGATGGTGGAATCCTTAAAGTCTGTCCATCATCTTAGAATTTCTGATGTTGCAAGAAATTCTTTCCAATGGACTCTCAAGATCTTCTGCAGAATTTGCTTTGGAATAAATTGATTTTCTTATCTTATTCTTGGGCATTTAAAATATCTTATTTTTCTAATATTCACTTGCAAAGAACTGAGCAAATGGTGAACAGTTAGACTGTAAATAAGCAAACCAAATGGTATCATCTGCACACCTCTCAATTAAATGTTAATAGAATGACAACAAAGCAGGTACAATGGAGGACTAGTAACAGGCAATTTCAAAAGGATACAAAAAAAGCTTGAGATTAAAATCAGTCACTTTACCTTCATCCACAGACCTTATTATCTAAAACATTCTCAGCAATGAGAAGAGTCATCTGTCAACTTTACAAGGCTCAAAATTTAACTTTTTTTTTTTTTAATTTAGTGATAGATCCTCAGATGGTGTAGATCAGTGCAACTTCATTGACTTCAATGGAACCATACTAAGCATTAATCTACACCAGCTGAAGATCCAGCCCATATTTTTTATAATGTCATTCTGAATACATAAAACATCTTGTAAAGGAACAGCTTTCACGCTCTAGCTATGTCCATTGAGACAGAACAAAAATGGAAAACTGAAGGGTGAATTTGCTATTGTAGTCAGCAGTACCACGTACCATGTGAGTGAATGAAATGGCAGAGCAATTCTATAAAAAGTGTGTCTGTTGCTTGGCTCTACAATAAAGGCACAACCTGCCACCTACCTCCTGGAAACTCGTCAGAAAAATATTTAATCTCATTTTGAGCAAGTTCTTCCTTCAGGATATACCCAGGGTAGTCATGATTCCATTATGCTCTAGGTACTCAAAACATTTGTACTGTAACTGACCTCACTGCAGGGTGATTCTGTGGTACACCAGGCCCCTGTGATGACTGGTAGTGTGCTCTGTGAGCTCAGAGATGGACTCTGGAGGCACTCCAAATGCTAGATTCTATAGACTAGCCCCTAGTGAATTCCCATAAACATTTATGCTTTGAATAACAAAGAGCTGTTTTACTAGAGATGGGAAAACAGTGGGTGCAAACATCCTAATACTTACAGTAAACAATCAGAACAGTTCCTAATTCAGCCACAGGGCAGTCCAGTACATGAGTATAAAGGCAAGAGGGCAACCAGAATTTTCTTATGGATGGGAGGTGGGTAGAGACGGTGATGGCTTGTGAACTTCGGGGCAAGTGGGGCAATTTACCAACTCAGCAGAGAGGACTTGGGAGGTGCTGGGAAGAAGATTGAGGCAATGAGGGAGCTGGGGTGACCCAAGAGAACAGGCAGTGACTCCCTGTAGAGTCCATCCTGTCTCATTTCCCTTCTATCTGTGCCACGCTCCTGCTCCCCATAGGGGACTCCACTGTTTGGGTGGCCACACTACCCAGCTCCCAACATCATCCAACTCTGCCTAGGACTCCGGGCAGCTCCAGCCCCCCTCACATCCCTCCCCAGTTTCAGTTCCAGCTGCAACACCCCAGCTCCCTCCGCAATAACCCACTGGCAAGTGCCCCCTGCTGGATCTGGCACCTGCCAGCTTGGAGGACACTGCAGTATAGGAGAGAAAGAGGCCACCTGGCCCGGGACCATCTCCCCTACCAGGGACTAGCGCCAGGGCCCTGCTTGCACTCTGCAGCCAGAGCCCCCTATTGCCAAGGGGATCACTCTGACCTAATCCCTCCATAGTCCTAATCCCTCCATTGCCAAGGGGATCACCCTAACCTAATCCCTCCATTGCCCCAGAAGCTGAAGGGGGGGGGGCGGGGGCGCGAGAGCATCCTCAGCTGCAGAGCCTGGGGCACACACTGCACAGGGATACATAGTGTGGCTAAGGGCAGCAGGGAGACTGGGAGCCCAACCCTACACCTCCACCTCTGGCATAAATGTAACAATTTCAGTACAACTCCTCCATGCTACTCTCCTACCTGCGGGCCACTACTGCTACAGCTACTGACTGCCCTCTGCCAGCAACAGGGTGAATTTGTTTGGCTCTCTGCCCTCCAGTCCCAGCACTCAGGCTACAGTTCATGCTCTCATGTAGCCTCTGGCTATCTCCTGAGCCTAGAACCCTCTTCCCTCAGATTCTACTTCCCTTTCTCATTCACTGGGGATTACGGAGCCCTCTACTGGCAGGATGTTGAGTGAGGGAAGTTGAAGTACCTAATAACTAGCTAGTACAAGGGCTTTCAACCTTTTTTTCATTTGCAAACCCCTACAAAATTTCAAATGGAGGGGCAGACCCATTAGAAACCTTAGTCATAGTCTGTGAACTGCAGGGGTCTGCAAACCACAGACTGAAAACCACTGAGCTAGGAGGTTCTATTGCTTTTCTAGAGATGGAAGTTACAACTACAAGCATTGTTCTGTTTTCAGAAAAAAATCAGTACCACAATGCTTTTCCCTGACCTGCGTGACTTGAAGCAATTAGATGAGGACATACTAACCGCTAGCAACTATCACACACTGAAAAATATTCAGCTTTTCCAACTATTCCAATACAACTATAATTACAAATTTTTCATTGTTTTCTAATTGTTTGTATTTCTTGTCCTGTTTTTCTTGTTAAAAAACAGATTTAAAAGAGCAGTTTAGTGGCTAGACCATTTTAGAATGATGGTTGATTTTAACTATTTACGAATAGGCCTGCTTTTGTGTTAGTATTTCTGTTTTCCCCCAATAAAGCAGTTTTTCATCAGTTGTTAGCACTGATTTATTCGGCAGGCATAAAAACTCTGGATATCTGTGACTAGATCCCTCTCCCCTTTTTCATTCCCAGTACTACATTTCCATTACCAGTGCATCAATCCTGGTCAAGATAATGGAATGGCCTATATGGGACCTGATTAATAAAGAATTACGGTAATATAATCAATGCCAACCAACATGGATTTATGAAAAATAGATCCTATCAACATAGCTTCATATCTTTTTCTGATGACATTACAAGTTAGTCTGATAAAGATAATAATGTTGACATAACAGACTTGTATAAGGCATGTGACTTGGTACCCCACAACATTTTGACTAAAAACCTAAAAGGATATAAATAGCAACTACGTGGGTGAAACCAGACAACCACTATGCTCTCGAATAAACTCACACCGGAAAATGATAAAAGACAAACACCACATCACCTGTGGGTGAACACTTGTCACAAAACAATCACTCTGTATCTGACCTATCCTTCCTCATCCTCAAAGGAAACCTGCACAACACTTTCAAAAGATGAGCCTGGGAGCTTAAATGCATCAAGATTTTTTTAATTTCTCACTTCCCGTGATCAAAATCTTCATGAAATAAAGTCAGCATTAACTGCACTAGTTTTTTGTTTTTTGTTTTTGTTTTGTTTTTTTTTTTTTGGGGGGGGGGGGGGGGGAAGGGTCTTCCCTCTAAGTTAAAACAGGAACTTCTAGTTCATGATTTTTATTTTAGCATTTTGTTGGTTATTCTCTTTTTGTAACTCTTACAGGCTCATCCGTAAATATATTATGTGCCTATGCGCGCACATAAGAGATTAGCTTATATCAAATAATGTTTAAATAGGCCCTACATTTCCCTTGCTGTATTTAAGTGTAAGATAATTTTGCAAAATTTGTCAAAGGAGACTAGAAGATTAATAACCTTCCAACATTATTCTCTGCCCAAGTCATTAATAGTATTAAAGTCTCTAGGGGTCATTTACAGTTTTATTAGTCTTAACTTTTTTCCTACTTATCAAATGCATGCAATGGTTCCTATAAAACCTGTACAGTTGCCAATCTCTAATCAAATTGTTTCTTTTGGCTTTTTTCCTTACTACCTTTCTTATTTATTTATTTATTTTAACAATCCATGGCAATCCACAGGGTCACAGTACATTCTTTTTTCAGTGGGACATGTCTGACACAAAAACATTCATTCTCCATGCAGAAATTGCCAAACTGAATTAACCAGGCTCAAAGCCAATCTTTGCAGTTCTGTAATGGCAAAAAAAAAAAAAAAAATCAAATAAAAATACATTGTTTTATCTAAAGTTGAAAACAGTTTAAGAGAAAAAAATCACGTTGTGAACTTGTTTAAGACATTTAATCATTATACTTCAGAACGGAGGCCTGATGATGATCCCCTAGCTTAAGTCTATGGAAGTTTCACTATTCTCTTCAACAGATGCAGCACTGGGTTCTTAAGATTTACAAATATATTTCAAAATAAAAGACACATTAAAAGCAGTTCTTTGGTTACCACAAGAAGTGACCTAAGCACAGAACTGGAAGCCAGAAATTCCAAGTTCTAATGATGGCCCTGATAAAACCTCTCTGTGATCTACTCACTTAGCCTCTCTGTGTCTCAGGCTATGTAGCTAAGTAGTATTGTTTCAGTTTAATAGCTGTGGAAACTTAGTCCTGGTCCATACCTAAAACATAGGTCAAACTAGCTGTGTCACTCTCAGTTTGAAAAATTCACACTCATGAGATGCACAGGCACGTCTACACTACAGCCCTAAGTCGACCTATGTTAGGTTGACTTACAGCCACAGCAGTAATTACTGCGGTGGCTGATGTCCACACTACCCTCTGTCAGTGGTGCACATCCTCACCAGGGTGAAGGGCTAAAAGCCAGGACACACAGCTCCCTGCAACTCTCTGACGGGAGCCCAGCTGCTTCCCCAGGCTCTCACCTCCCGCCCAGGAGCAACAAAGACAGCCGACAGGCTTCTCACCTCTCTGAACGGGTAAGCTGGGCAGGCACACCCCAGCTGGGAGTGGGGAGCCAGGGGCAACCCAGCTCTAGCTGCCCAGCTTTCTTGTCAATTTCACAATTCCAGCATGGAGCCGTGAAATTGACAAGACAGCCAACAGCCAATGTACATAATGTACTGAGTCACCCTAACTACACCAACATAAACACTATGCCTCTTGCAGAGGTGGAGTAGTTATATCCATGTAATAGGGCACTTACATCGGCAGGACAAGGCTGTAGTGTGTACACTGACATAATTAGGTCAACCTAAACTACCTCACGTTGACCTGGATGGATCACTTGATGATAACCTTGATAACTATGTAGTGTAGACCAGGCCATAGTTAAACCAAACCTAAGCCCTGATATAGGTACTGCTTGGTTGTCAGGAGAATTCTTCCATCAACCTAGCTACCACCTCTCAAGGGTGTGGATTTACTCCAGTGAAAGGAAAATCGCTGTAGCAAGTAGCTACATTACAGTGCTACAGCACAGGATCTGAAGGTTTAATTCATGGTTGTAAAAATTCTAGGAGATCTTTGGATATGGGGGTTGAACAGGTGTTACTTAAATTCAAAGTATTATAATTTACTTGCCAACTCACAATATCTCAAGCATCCAAAACTGTGTAAGGGATGTAACTCCCTGCTCTGTTTTAGGTATTACTCATTAACTGTTGGAGAAGTAACACAGAAACCTGGATTCAAGTTTCAGCAGGTAACAAACCTTTCCGTTCCAATTGTATAAAGTAATATTGTCTCTGCATAGTCCTTTTCATACTTTGTTATGTATTCAATAAAGTACTATATGTTCACTGAAATAATCTGATTTCAAATGGGAAAATTTGTTATCATATTTAACAAAGAGGAGGAAAAATCATCTCAATGTACTTTTCCTGGGATTAGCACTATATTCTCACCAAAGTGGTTTTGAGAAAAACTGTGGTGCTTAGATCAAACAAAAAGAGAGAGTGTGTTTTAGTTAACTCCTTGAACTTCATCTGTTGAATTATATTACCGCTACTTTACCTTTACCACTGGGGGGGGGGGGGGGGGAAGGGGGGAAAGAAGAGATAGGGAAGGACCCAAGAAATACAGATGGAAATGTCTGGTAGAGGTATTGGCCTTCTACACTGCACATGATGGAGCAGAATTGGGGGGCCTTTAGGCATCAATAGTACACAGAGGATAAGGTTTTATCATCTGCTATGGATAGCACAGAATACTTACATAAATGGCTCCGTTTAACATGGGATTCATAAATTCACTGCCCTGCACAGGATCAATCCCAGCAGCTATATATTTGACAGACTGAAAGGAATAACTGAGGGACTTATGCACAGGAAGGACTAATTCCTGTACTGTTGTTCAATTAGAGATCTTTATTTTCCAAACAAAAATATATACCTACCCTTCAGAGTCTGGTATGCCATTGGCAAAGCCAGGGCTGGATTAACCCACGGGCTAAAAAGGCTATAGCCTTAGGCCCTCCAATTTTTAGGCCCTACTGTAGGCCCTCCATTCCATATTGAAGTAACATCTGAGTAATGGTAGCAGGGCCATCGGAAATTCTCTCTCTCATTAGATATTGCTTTGTACAAATTAATCCATCAAGATTGTGAATTCAATTCATGGTGGTTGTGATTTTGTCTTCATGGACTAGGCAAGTGTTTGTGGGCCCAAGTAATATTGAACTTTGTACATAGTAGGCCTACACTGGACAACAGAAGCCATGTTGAAAAATGAGGCTGGCAGAAATTGAAGGAGGCCAAAGAAAGACGGCAAAGACAAGATGTAGTGCTGAAAGGTACTCCTTCTTTCCTAACGTTTTTTCCTCCTACTAAGTCTGGTGGTGAAGGAGGCCAGGCAAATACCAGCCCAAGTGATCTTGCTTCGCCTGCACCTGATGAAAAGGACTAGCCTCCTGTGACTTCTCTAGCTGCAGTCTCACCTCTCTTCTGAAGACTTTCCCAGTGACAGTAATACAAAAAATATCCTTCTCCAACGATCCAGGTGAGTGGGATGTGACTTCTCAAGATCTCATTGCATATTGGACTGAGAAAGGCACACAAAAATGCCAGAATCTAGATGCTGACTTTTCACTGACAAAGCAAGAGTACACCAATCAGAATCGTTATCTTACCAAATCAATGTTTGAATATGTGAAGCCTAACAAACATTGGCAAGCAAGAATGGCTCATCTATTCACCTTCTAAGAAGAAAGTGTATTGTTTTTATTGCTGCCTGTTTTCTGATACCAAAAGGTGGGGAATGTTCAGTGAAGGCTTCAGTGATTGGAAGAATACTGCATACATTACCTATCATGCAATGAGTGAGCAGCATACGTTGTCAGTTAGCAGCTACCATGCCCAAAAGAAAGTTAGTGGCAGAACTGATACCCAACTGGAAAACCAGTTTTTGGGAGCTCATGCTTATTGGAAGAACATCCTCATATGCATAGTTGAAACCATAGTTTTTTCTTGCTGAGCGTGGTCTGCCATTCCGTGGCTCATATGAGACTGTTGGATCGAAACCCAATGGCAATTACCTTGGCATTCTAGAGCTAATTGCTAAATTTGACCCTTTCTTAGCTCAACACATCAATTAACATGCAAATCGTGGAAAAGGCCATACATCATATCTATCAAAGACTATTTGTGATTAATTCATTGCACTGCTGGCAAAGAAGATGCTATCAGCCATTGCAGATGAGATCAAAGATGTGGGATATTTTTCAATGTCTGTCGCCTCAACACCGAAGGTGTCACATGTAGATCATCTGTCATCTTGCGTAATGTGCTACCCAGCGGACTAGTTGAGCGTTTCATGACCTTCATAAACATTATCAGCCACACAGGGGAGAAACTTGCCTCATACCTACTAAATTACCTCACCGAAAATGGGATTGACATCAGCTTTTGTCATGGCCAAAGCTATGACAATGCATGTAATATGAGTGGCAAATATTCAGGGATGCAGGCAAAGATAAAAGAGAGCAATGCTTTGGTTGATTACATACCATGTGCTGCTCACTCACTCAACCTTGTTGGCCAGTCTGCCGTGGATTGTTGTGTTGAAGCAGTTTGGATTTGTCCAAGAATTGTACAATTTTTTCTCTGCATCAACCAGTTGATGCAACCAAATGCCGCAAAAGACAGAAGACATTCGACGATGCAACTGCCCACTCACTCAGTGACAAGGAGGCCTTCAGAGTTAATACCTTCATCACAATCATCGACAAACTGAAGAGTTCATTAGACCATCGGATCGAGGCTTATGAAAATACTGACAAAACCGTTAGTGTGCTGACAAATTTTTCACCTAACATTTCAAGTTCCAAAGTCAGTGAAGGTATCAGTGTCAGCAGTACCCAGATGATCTCCCAGTATATTTTACTAAAGAATTTCTTCAGTTTGTTGAATTCACATCACTCTCAGATAAAGAGAGAAAAAGATAATGAAAGCAAATCTATTTGGATGTACCGAGTTATCACTGAATCCAATGTGATAGAATGTTTCCCAAATGTTGTAATTGCATTACGACTGCATTTGTCACTAATTATCACTAACTGTAGTGGAGAACGTTCCTTCTCTCTTCTAACAAGGGTCAAAAATGTCCTCCTATCTACCATGACTCAAGAGCATCTCAGTGCTTTGTCCTCAGGTCTTTGAATTACGATGACATCATTCATGACTTTCACAGCTAAAGCTAGGGGAAAAATGTGTTTGTTTAAAGAACTGAGTGTAGGGAGAGTAGAATAAACTTGTTAATTTTACATATATAGTAAGTATGTAGATAAATGTTTGATGACTTCATAATTTTTTTTGCAATATGTAATGCATACTTAGGCCCTTCCCTCCCATTAGCCCCTCATAACCTTAATCTGACCCTGAACAAAGCTACATTATTTGTGGCACTAATAATATCGGACCAGATGTATGAGATGTTAACTATAGATAAGTAGTTTACAGGCAAACTATGAACTCAAAACATGTTTATGGAGTCATGTCTTTCAAGTTCAGTTCAATGGTTTGGGGGCGGGGGGGGTTTGGAATCAGGGACAAATTTCTATCAGAAATGATTCCTGAGTCCTGAAGTTTGAAAAAGGTCCATGTTCAAACAAATGCACTTTCCTCCCCATGGTCAGATCTTGTGAATCTACAAGCAAGGTTTAGCTTCAGGGCCATTCTTACCACTTTGCTGGTTCACTGAAGCTGGAAATTGAGTAAGATCTCATCCCTACTGCAAAAACAAATTTCCCCTTTTAAGTCTAAGCTATAATTAATTAAGTGAGCCAAAATATAAAATAAAATTGAGCTATTTCCCAGTAACTGGAGGAACTGCACCACAGAAAGTATTCATACAGGAGGCCACTACCTGCCAGAGTCAGACAGAAACAGGGACTACAAGAAAATAGTTTTTTTCCACTGAACTGGAACTGGAGCTAACTTGCAGCCTCTCTCAGAGAAACCAATCAAGAATCACTTCTGCTGAGCTGACACTCAAGAGGCACATTTGATATGCCCAGCTAATTAGTGACACAGGTGAAATACTGTGCAAGTTCCCCCACATGATGTATTACAATAAACACTACTCAAAATTCAATACATCATAAAATAGAGGTCTGAAAGTTTGCCAATATACAAAAAGGGAGAGGAAAGTTTGCAAAAAGCTTCTACAGGCCATTCATAGATGTGAACAATATTTAGAGAAACCACTGCTGGTTCATGGATTCAATTGGAATTCAAATACTTTTGCCGGCAAGTCAAAAAACCTCTCACTAATTTACAGAGAACAAACTTTCTAGGGAGACCACCATCTTTTCATTACGGGTGGATACAACGCCTAGCACAATGAGGCCCCTATTTCTAACTAGCCCTTAGGTACTACCACAATACAAAACAACTAGACAAAGATGAAAGAAACATACTGCTGGTATCACAAATGTCACTTAACCACCAACACCGAAAAACACAAAAAAAACCTATCACCACTAGCAGTCGATCAGAAATGCTAATTGTAAGCCAACATTTCAGATCCATTATTAGGCAAAACTCATGTAAATCAGTCAATGGGAGCTTTGTCAGAGAAAGGAGCTCAAGAATGGGTCCTTATTTTCAAATACGTTTCAGAGTTTATATACAGCATAAAAGGTATGGATTTAAATTGTTCTGTAAATCAGAAACTTTGCTCCCTGGGACAGCCTTGTGCACTACTCCTCTAACTGAAATGGTTTCAGCCTTTCCTATGGCAAAGATCAGCTTACAATAGTTCTGAGCAGTTTCCAGAAATTTAACTGATTTAAGTGGTTCTAAAAGATTAAAACTATTGCATTTAATTTTAAAGTGTATTTATTTTATTTGCTAAACAGCCAACTTTTTGCCCTACTCGAGGCTAAATTCACCATAGAGTAGAGAAATTTTACCACTTCATAAATATCTTGTTAACAGCTAAACTATGACCTAGGCAGGATACTTCATCACAAAACAGAACATTAAATCAACTGAACTCATTTTTGTTAGAGGCAATGTAAACCGTAGCCCTTGCACAGTGAAAAAAAATCCCCTATGGAGGGAGGAATGATGACTAAGTAGTAAAAATGAAAGCACTGGTCTTTTACCCCTGGGACCTATGGTTCCAGTCCAAATTATGTTTTTAAATTAAAGACATTTGGTAGTCTCAGGTCTTAGTCTACTTTGGACATTCATCCAAATCACAAAACCACCATACATTTCAGTATAATTTGGTAATCCCTGCACAGAAAAGCCCAAATCTGACCTGAGTCAAAATTACCAAAGAGAGTGGCCTTCCTCCTTCAAAGATAAAAGTTACTGGGAGAAAAGTATGAAGAAACTCGCACAGAATGCATACATTATATGTACTAAAAGGAGAAAGGAGTTCACAATTTCTACTTTTTCGTAACCAACAGTATTAATTCACAGAAAAAAAGAAAGTTGACTTCTCTCAAATGGTTAAAAGCCAAGCCCATTATTTTTATTGTAGCACTGTAACTCTCAAAATAAAATGGAGGAACTCATCTCTTCATCACTGTTTCAAATGTAACCATCTGACAGCTGTTCAGTGACTTGAGGTGCCTACCCATCACAAGAGCCACCACTACAAGTGGTAGGTAGACCAAGACCTGGACACAACTCCACTCTCTTCCAGTGGTGAAAGTAACTTACAGGACTTACCGGTACGCCGGAGTCCTGGGTGGGGGCGTGGCCTCAACCGGAAGAGGCGATTTAAAGGTCCCGGGGCTCTGGCTGGGAGCCCCGGGGCCTTTAAATCACTCCAGAGCTACCAGCTGCAGAGGTGGCTGGGAGCCCCGGGGCCAGTTAAAGGGCCCGGGGCTCTGGCCACCACAGAGCTCCGAGCATTTTAAATCCCCACCAAAGCCCGGCTGCCACATATTAATGTCCAGACCAACTGAGTCTGCAAAATTGGGTTACAACTCTAGCAAGAACAGACACAGTCTTTCAAGACATTTAGTACTGCTTCTGGTCTGGCTGGAAATACCTCAAGATTATTCACCCTTGCAGCATTAAATTGCTTCCAGCCAGAACTAGGAAGTGCTGTTATTAAAAAAATTAAAACAGCAAAGTTATCCTCAAATAGGTTTGGTTCAGATCCTGTTCAAGCTTGTAATTTTATCCAAGCCAGATCACCTATCCCTATGCAAGGGATTTTGGTCAAAGAGAAGAGAATTTGCCATCAGCCACCACAGTAACCACAGAATATTTTAAATTTTCAAGGTCCCAAATAGCGTCAACTTCAGCTATCAGGGTTCCCAGGGTACTCTAGGTGATGTATTTATTTCCTGTTCCCCTGTAAAGGTATTCCCCACAAGGTTAGTATGTTTTTGGCTTGTCAAAAGATTATTTTTGTTTCTTCAGCTTTATTTTAAACATCCCTTCAAAATGATGCACGTATGGTCTACATCACTTCTTTCAACACACTGTCCTAATACTTAGGGGTAATTATGAATAGACAACTTCCTCCTTGATACTTTGAATTCAGATTTATCCTAATATATATTCCAACTGCTCAATTATATTTAAAAATACAAAAGTAATGTTTTAGTAGGAAGGTATAAACTTCCTCTAGTTGGTGTGAGATCCCAGCAGTACACAATTTTTATCTCTAGTCCATACATCATTTTTATGTCATACAAATAATTATGGCAGAAAACTCTCCTACCTGACACATTCAATTTTAAAATGATCATTCATTTTTACCTACTGTGATGCAAGGCTTAGGATGAAGGTCCTAAAACTGAGCTAAGCAGCATTTGCTGGAGTTTACAATCCACGGGGGGTTTTAAGGTTCATTACCTTCCTCATCCTAGTAAAAGAAGAAGTGTTTTGGGACTTTTGTCTTTAACCAACAATTACCTAGAAGTTTGCCTCAAGACAGGACACTTGGAGGCCAATGATGTTCTATGTGGACATTATGGATGAAGCTCAGGAGCGTAAGATTTGCAGACATTTGAATCCTAAGTGGCAATCAGCTGTGAGAATATCCTGAAAAGGCCTGTAACAAAATCAAGCCCAAGCAATTAGAAAATATAAGGCACACACAAAAATATTATACATCTCTTAGGTTGTTTTAAGTATAAGATAAAGGAGAGTATGTGAATTTTATTTTAAAATTTATTTTAAAGTCCCAATTCAAGTTCTCAAGTTTTGTTAGTGAGACAGGTTATAAATTAGAAACACACAGATAAGAGATTATTACTTGTAACCTGTAGCGCATCTAAGGCCTTGTCTACACAACACAGTTTTGTCGAAAAAGTCAGGTTTCATTGACAAAACAGTGGAAGTGTACACACTGAAATGCTTCTCCTGCTGACGTAACTCCCCTGCTATGCCGACATACTAAACCATGGGTGGCCAAACTATGGCTCGCAAGCCGCACATGCAGCTCTTTTACAGTTGAAGTGCAGCTCGTGGCGCTCCCCCCTCACCCACATTCCCCACCTACCAGACTGAGAGAAGCGGGGAGCTTGGGGCTGCTACCCTGCAGTGGGGTAGTGGGGTTAGGGGCTTCCGCCAAAGACAACTGGCCTGAGAGTTGGGGGAACAATTTAAAGGTTCATCTCCCACAACAGCTTGAGTCAGACACCCCAGGCATGCCCCCCCCCCATACCCTCAGCAACCCCGCCCTACAGCTCCCAAGTGTTCATTCCACCTGGAGAGACAGCAGCAAAGAGCTGGGAGCAGAAGGGAGGGGCCACTGTTTTAGCTCCACGAGGAGAGGCTTGTTTTGGGAGTCAGCGGACTCCAAGGGGGGTGCTCTAGACTCTCTCCCCACAGATGTGGCGCGCTAGCTGGATGTCCTTGGGCATGATGGTGACTCTCTTGGCGTGGATGGTACAGAGGCTGGTGTACTTGAAGAGCCCCACCAGATATGCCTTGCTCGCCTCCTGCAGGGCCATGACAGCTGAGCTCTGGAAGCGCAGATCGGTCTTGAAGTCCTGGTTGATCTCCCGCACCAGGTGCTGGAAGGTCAGCAGCTCAGTGGATTTCCTGCAGAGCCCCGGCGCCGGGGCAGTAGCAATGGGGCTTCTTCACCCCACCCGTGGTGGGGGTGTTCTTCAGGGCAGCCTTAGCAGTGAGCTGCTTGCAGGGCGCTTTCCCACCGGTGGATTTACGAGTTGTCTGCTCGGTATGGGCCATCCTCGTTGCAGCGTGCTACCAACCTCTCTCCAGCCCAGCAAAAACAGCAGCACTCCCTGCAGCTACCAGTTGTTTGCCGCTACCTCTAGCCATGGCCACGGCTCCCAGCTTGGCTCTCTGTCCCCCATACTGCCCCTCTTCAGTTGATGGAAGCACTCCTGGTAAAGACGCACACCACCGACAGAAGGAGGGTAGTGAGGACATCAACCACCACAGTAATTAATGTGGTGGCTGTAAGTGCACCTAGCATAGGTCGACTTAAGATTGTAGTGTAGAAATAGCCTAAAGCAAACATTTCTTGAGTATAAATAAGTGACC
The DNA here is from genome assembly GCA_033296515.1 of Macrochelys suwanniensis. NCBI lineage: Eukaryota > Metazoa > Chordata > Testudines > Chelydridae > Macrochelys > Macrochelys suwanniensis. Next base: position 51,078,894 of record CM065780.1, read on the forward strand.
CTTCAATATAAACAATTAAAGGGACTAGAGATATTAAATTCATCATTCATTTTGTTAAAAAAAAAAAAAAATCAGTCCACTGGAAGAAGATATTTAAGATATGGGGACACAGACAAGAGAAGCTGTGATCTTTCTTAACCTCTCTAATGAATCAAAATTACCTACAGCTCAAATAGAAGAATAATGTTGAGAAATTACAAATTTAAAACATTTTAAAAAAAGGAATTCTAGAGGAGAAATTCCAGAAATGTATTTTATGTAATTCTCTGGATCTTAGTTAGGAAATGCACATTTATTAAAGTACTAATAATATTTATAGAGCCATATCAGAAGATAAAAATGGAATTTCTGATTGGCACATCCTTTCACGGACACAGTACTACCATAAGGGTAAATTATTTTAAAATTATGTACTGCTGGGATCTCATGCCAACTAGACTAAATTTGCAGGAGAGACAGTCTAATAGGTGTTGGGGGTGACGCAGGAAATTCTCTACATATTTGATGGGAATGCCCAAAGGTAGTAAAATTTTAGATGCAAATAGTTATACAGCTTAAAGAGATTACAGGTCATGACCTCCCTCTTGAGCCACCGATATTATATTTGCATGCCCCAAATGAGAAAGCATATATTTTAGAAAAACAAATTAATGAAACAATTTACTGGTGGCAGCCAGATGTGCAAGTGTTGACTGCTGGAAGAGGAAGGATGGATCTAGTTTAAAAATGCAGCATGGCAGAATTTGTATTGATCATGGAAAAACTAGCCTAACAAACATAATAATAAGGAAATGGTATTTCCACGTTCATTCCCTTTCATCAATTCTTAAAATTTCTTAGCAAATAAAGTCAATGTCCTTTTTTCATATACTAAGCAGTATAGATCAAGAAATTCTAGATATTTGACCCAAGTCCTGATGTGCCGTATTATGTATTCTGATTTGGATGAATGTTGCTTTATACATTTTGTGGACATATTATTGTATTACTGAAGCATTTTCAGGGGTGGGAGAGAGTTGAAGAAAAGGAGGGTTTGCACTCTCTTTTGTTTGCATACTTCTTTATGGTTGATAATTTTAATGTGTGGATATACATAGCTCTGGTGTGTGCATATGTTGAATTATTAATAGATTAATATCTTACAGATGCAGCTATATGTAAACAGGTGCTGTTCCCATCTTGCTACTAAGTATATACATAATACAAAGGCCTTGGTCTACATTTGCCCCTTCCCTCACATGTGTCTTTATTGTTAACTTAAAACAAGAAAATATGAACCTTAGCCTAAGCTTTTTCCGGAGTTAGACTGTTCCTAAGGTTTTCTCTTCTGGACCTCTCTTTCTTTGTCCCTGGCTCCCTAATCCTCTGAAAAACACTCAAGCCCTTTTCTACATCTGAGTTGGTGCTAATGAAAGCCACCTGGTGTGGCTGTCAGGTGAGTCAGCAAAATAATTTTCTGAGACTCTCCCCATATAGTAACCTTATTTAAGTGTCCTAGGTTGTAGTTTATGTTGTGATATAAATTTATTTTTCTTTAAAATAAAATTTAAGAAGAGAAGATATGTATTTGGCTAGTACAAACAATATTGATATCTCTATGCAATTACACTTAACTGTTTTTCTTGGGAAATGTGAGTTTTAAAATGTTTAATATCTTTTACTCTAAGTTACATGGTACTCCAATCACTCTAAACAAAAATGTGATATTGTACGATCCTTACAACTGTAAAATAAAATATTATTCTTATAGTTCAGTTTATGGATTCAGTTGGACAGTTATGTATGTTGTGTTGAAAAGTTAGTTTGAATTAACTGAGTGTGAAGGCTAACTTGCAGCAAAACCATGACTAAATGTATCTTTTCTTTATACAACAAAGTAAAGTCATTCTAGTTAAATACACAAAAGTATAGAAAAATAATGTTAAGGCATTCAGCTGGCAAAAGCAAGGAAAATCAGTTAAAGAAGCTACTTCATCCTGAAATAATACTTACCAGATGAGCTGTTAATGAACCACCTAAAACAATTTTAAACAGGACAAGGAGCAGTGACCTAAAGTTATGAAAGAAAATGTTTAGGCTATAGATATTAGGAGAAGTTTTTAACAGTCAGAGCAATTGGAAGCCAGAAATCTAAGTTCAGTGGGGTTCATAGGTCTCCCCAGGTTTCTCAGTGAGTTTTTTTCAATAGGAGAGAACACCACCAATTATTATTAAGACCACTAAGTCATCTAGTCTGACTTCTGGTATATTGCAGGACATGAAATTTCATTCAGATACTTTATATTAAGCCTCAAAGACTTTAGTTAGACTAAAGCATTTCAGTCCCCAGGGGACTTAACTGTGTGCTACAGGCAGAGAACAGGAGAGGCCCAATGCCAAAAGCTTGTGCAATGGCAGTGAACTGATTAGATGAGATATGCCCAGATGATCCCAGCTGGCAAACCACATGCCATATAGCAGAGGAAGGCACACACAAAAAAACCCAAAAATTCTGTTGGTGAGAGAGAAAAGCTTACACAGAGCTCTTTTTTAGGTCCTTAAGACCTTGTTTGTCATCAGTACTTTCATTGGCTTCCTGTCCGCTGAGTGTCTGTATAATCAGTTACAACTGGTAGTATCTTTCAACAGCTGGTTTCAGAGAATACAACCTTAATTGCTGATTGGGTAATACCAAATCTAGAAACAGGCCAGCCCAAAGGACTCAGTCCATGGACACAAAGGGACTTAGGCTCAGCATTGCAATGTCCAACTTTAGGTGCCCTGCCACCACTCTAGTGGAATCTCCTGTTCAAACTTTTCCACTTTGATTAAAATACTTGAATATTCATTGGGGCAAGGACTTGAACCTGACTCTCCCATGTCCTAGGAGAGTTCCCGAAATACTGGAATATAGATGTTGTCTCTATTCCCTCCCACCCCCAGAATATGTCATTATTTTATACAAAGTAGAACTGCTTCAATAGGCGAGAGCTCTGCTGCAAAATACTCTATAGGCCAGTCAGCTAAGAAGTGGAAGACCTGGATTCAAGTACCTGATCCAAATCAGGCAGAATGGGGATCTGAACACAGGTTTTCCTGCATTGTGGAAAAGTATTCTAAGGACTTGGGGGGACATGTGATGCCACCTCCTTTCTGGCTGTGCTTTATGCAGGGCCTGATCTGGTAGGTGTGCTCTGAACCTAGTCAGTGACTCCCACTGGTGGCTTAGGCATAAAATAGGCATTGGGAGTCAGGATTTAAGCAGCTGTATGCATGTCTATTTGCAGAAACTCAGGCACCACGGGAATTTTGGCACCTACAGGGTTAGGCAGAATCTGAGCATCTAACTATTGAACTTAGGCACCTAAAGTAACAGACATCTAAATGCTTTGTGGATCTAGTCCAAGGATTTCAAGACATGGAAAGCCTATCCATTCAAAAAATTAGGATCCCCTAGCAAACCAAAATAATGCAAAAGCAACTCCTTGGCAATGCAGTATGACCTTGGTAATACTGAAGTAGCCACCTATATGGTAAAAACCTCACATCACATGTAATGCAAAATATGACCATATCAGGGAAAGAGAGTAATATAATGCCTAAAGGGATTCAGAATACTACTTTACTTTTTGCAGTCTGCATTTAATATAGATTAAGACAAGGGTTAAATTAATGTCCTTTACAGGCAGGCATGGTGTAATCTATCTCTAATAATTATATGCACTGGCCCTCCCTCCCCTCTAGAACTAGAATACCCAGTATGTGTCAATTGGAATCAATTGCTGCTAGGTTCTACATTAACTGTAACCACTAGGAAAACGAGCTGAACCTTGCTGTAGATAGCCCCATTAAAAACAAAGGCAACAAAACACTGGTATGTATAAAGAATGGGACAGAAAATAATGAAAATATTATACCACCATTATATAAATCAATGGCTCACTCTCACCTGGAATATTAACTATAGGTCTGGGGACGACCCCATCTCAAAAAAGATATGAAAGAGAAAGGAGTCTAAACACCATTGGCCAGAATGATTAGTGAAATGGAAGGATTTCCACACAGAATATGAAAAAGATTGGAACGACTTAGGTTAGAGAGGAAACAAATGTAGTGAATAATAGATAAAGTAAACCAGTTGCACCTGTTCAGCCTTTCCTAATACAAGAACAAGGGGACACTAATTTCAATTAATAAGGAAATGGATTTAAAAGTAAGAGGAAATGTTTTTTACACAATCTATAATTGACATTGAATGGTTTTTTTAAACATTCCCCATGGGCACATATCCATCATCTCTCGAGACTAACGGATGCCAACACATTGACCTGTGGAACTCACTTCCACAACATATCACACCTAAAAATTTAGTGGTATTCATTTATATGCGGCAGTAGACATTTATAAGGATGAGAACCTCCACAGTTATATTAGACAGAATATATATATATTTTTTTTTAGAAGAGATAGAAACTCACCTGGGATAAGAAAGAATCTCTCTATGGGCAGTTATTCCGTAAATGTCCACTACAGAGTTTCCTGCACCTTCCTGTGATGTCAGAGAGGGGATACTAGGCTAAATGAACCAGTAAATGCTCTGAATCAAATCGGTCAATTCCTAATTTGGGCCTTTAATTGACTTTTTAAAGTTTTCAAGAATTACTTACATTGTTCTCTCTTTGCCACTTCTAAAGGTTCTAAATAAGCTGGGCACCAAAACACAGTTTGTACTCAACACAAAAGTGAAAGTTTGTTTCCCCCTTCTTGGATTCATAATTTCCAAATTGGCAAACTATAAGAAACAGAAAAAAGGTACTAGTAATTGATAGATATGATCATCTTATTAAGTTTTGTGAAGCTAATGAACTGTATCTGTCCAAACTGTTTAGATTTCATTTTGAAACGGAAACATCATTGAAGAGAACTATTTTCTAGAACGCTTTTTGCAACAGAACTAATATTGAGCCAACAGCTCAAAAGGCTTGCACAAAAGTAAATTGGTAAGGGACATTTGACTTCAAACTATTCACATCTTTAGAGGAAAGAATCGTTTAAGTTAAATTGTTATTTGTCCCAAATGACTATGCTGCAGGAGCCTGCAGTATTAGTAACAATAAAAAATTGGATTAACAAACAATGCATCTTCTTTCAGTGCAGCAAAATCCTGTCGTTCCTTTTCTTTGAAGCTTTAACTACTTTGTAGTCACTGGATTAGAAGATTTGAGCACTTGCCTACTTTCCAGACATGCTGAGCCTAGTGACAACTTCCTTTACAAAGCAACAGCTCCAGAGAGAATAAACAAGCCTAAATAGCAAGCCATCCTTCAAACAGGGAGCCTAGTTACAAGAATATTACAAACTAAATGAAATATTGTAAGCAGCATTTCTTCCCTGTTAAGAGAAACACCACACCACACTTCCATAAACATACTAAGCTGATGCATAACAAAGGTGGTTTGCTTTATTTGACATGACTGCTGTGCAGATGTATGAACTATGAAAAGGGGACTCTGAAAAAAAGAACTTGACTGCTGACTGAGAAGTTGTTTCCAATATATACAGAAGCTAAATGCATCTACCTATCATTTTAATTGAAAACAACATTTCACTTGATAATAGAGGTTCTGTGAAGATACAGTCTGAAAAAGACACTAACAAATCTTTATTTAGAACTCATATAGTTATCAATGGAGACTCAATGCATACTGCAACAAGACCCATTCCTTTTTAATTTCATTCCAACCAGTATTTGTGTGCTAAGGCTGTTAGTTTCGTAATTAATGAACAAGTACATTTCCATACAAATAACAATACTCAGTACTATTAACACCTTGCCCAAAAGTGCAGTGAATTTAAAAAGAGATCAGCTTTCCTGCAAACAACTGAAAGCTCACTAAATAGGATTAATTCACCCAGCCTGTCAATCTGCCTTTTCTCCCCCTCCCCCCCCTCCAAGTTGCATTTCTGTGCTATTTACAGCAGAAAAGAGATTATGGAGAAAAGCATTTGTGACGGAATTGCTATTAACAAAATCAAGAGACTCCAGGGGGAAAAAGTTTCAGTGGAAACTTCATTTACCTTTTGACTCAAAGACAAACTGAATTGCTATACAACTGGCATTGTAATTATAACAAAAAAGATGTGTGTCTTGTATGTGGAAAAAAGCTTGCCATAGAAAAGTCTTCGTATTTAGTGAAATGTATTACTAACTGTATTAAGATTCCTCCATTTTCAGAGCTGCATGGGAATTAGCCAAATAATCTACATTGACTTTCATGGGAAGTCTCTGGCTAAATCCCATTTATTAAAGTCAAGGGGGAAGGAAGGGGTTTGGCAGCTAAATCCAATGCAACTTGAGAAATTCAAGGTTTTTACTACATCTAGTAATATATTTAAAGGCATTTAGATATAATCTGCACTATAACAACAACTTTAATAATACTGTACTCAAAGAAATGTGTTCTCTTCATTAGTAGTACCTACAATAAAGTGCAGTATTTGTAAAATCATAACATATTTTAGTTTTGATTTTTCTCTACAAGTAGGCAAAAAAAAAAAAAAAATCCTGTACCAATGTCCTGCATCCTTTCTAAGGCACATAAATGACTGCTATAGGGTCATTAAAATGTGCAGGTCTTGCACCTAACATTAAATAAATAATATTTTTAGAGCCCTGCAAATCTGTGGATATGTCCGCAGGTATCCACATCCGCAGATGCAGATATCCGCGGATCATTTTTGAGGATCGGATGTGGATACAAATTCTGTATAATATGAGTTCTAGCCACATACATGCTAATATTTTCAGATTAATGTATGTTTCAGCCAACCTATCTACAGGAAAAATAAACAGAGGGAAAAAATCTCCCAACATTTTTTAATTGCATTTTTTTATTTATTCTATTTTTAGGACCATTCCACCACAACCAAGTCATATTGCCTACAAAAGCAACTATAGAAATAAAACTAGTATTGTCAATACAATCTCAAAATAACAACAAAATTAAGATTGCGCTTGCAGTTTATATCACCCTACAGGGTTTCCTTAGAATATTTTGTCTTACACTCAGTACTTTTGTCCCCACAAAAAAGACATTCCACTACTAACTCCCAGTAGAGACAACTGCTGTTCACGGGAGACGTAGAGAACTGTTTGGCATGTCTTTGTTTTTGCAGTCAATTATGCAGAGCTGTGTCACTAGCAAACGTTGTGTGACTACACCCTGCGAATAATACTTAAGGGGTCACCCATCAAAGACATCCGCAAGGGAGGGGGAGGGGAGGTTTCTTCTGCTAGCACATGAAGGGAAGGAGTGAGCCGGGAATGCCAGATAATCAATGAATACGCAGATTTGGGTAACAGGCAGACAAATGTTTGGAGTATTTTGTTTAGTTACGATGCCATTCATCTGTGATTTCACTGCCAAAGCCTTCAAGAGTTTTACAAGAGTACAGAAATCATCTCACCAAAAAATACGCCCCCCTGGCCGACACCCTGCGGACAAAGGGCTACGAGGTACACACCGACGCCCTACTCGTCGGGGCCCTGGGTGCCTGGGACCCGTGCAACGAACGCGTGCTGAGGACCTGTGGGGTGGGCCGCCACTACGCGCGGCTCATGAGATGCCTAATGGTCTTGGACACTATCCGTTGGTCCCGGGACATTTACACGGAGCACGTAACCGGCCACCGCCAATACCAGGAATGAGCCAGGGAAACCCCGTCCACCCATAAGGGGGAAGGGACCTATTGACACCCCCGACCCCCCCGGCTGGACCCCATCCCCTGAGCCCCAAACCCACCCAACCTAGCCGAATCCCGCCACGTGAGGGTCGCCCCATTCTCATTGCCCAGCCCACTTACATATACCCATGACTGTCTGTACTCCCTATATGAGTGATAGACCCCCACCGCCTACCAACTATATCCTGATCCCGCCCACCACTTACCCCTCCATTGGGGACACTGCAGTCTGTATGTATTATGTGTGCTGCCCAACCCCAAAATACGAACACCCCCCTATACTCTGCATGCTACCCCCAATGACCAATAACTGACACTTCAAACTATTTGTATCATCTGTTCTCAAACATTCTCTAATACAGTTTAGGACTTTGCCTAGAGACTCTTTGTTGAAAGAGGAGGGAGGCGTCCTGTCTTACAAAGAAGGGTAGAGTAAAACTATCTGGATATCCTGCGCAAGTCGGTCCTTCATGTTGGTCCCTAAAAACGGATCCAGCTGTTATGCGAAATGGGAAGAAAATGGTGGGGAGAGGGGATGGTATCTGGCATTCGAGCAGGAACGACAGCACACACCGAAGGATCGCCAGACTCCGGGAGGTTTTTAAAGGCACCCACTGAACATCTGCCGCCGGCTGACACCCCGCACCACTAGGGGCTTGCTGCTTGTGAAATTCCTGCCCCGATGTACACCGAGGCTGTGGCTGAGGTTCCCTTCAGGGAAGCCAGGGCAGCAGTGCAGGGCGCTGCAAATTGCTAGCGCTGCCCCCCCAGGCCCTTCAAAGGGAGCAATAAAAGCCTCAAGAAAAGACGCGCAACAGGAACTGGCCCCACGTCCCTGAGGTGTAACAGGCTCCCCTCCTACCCCACCGCCTCCCCCCAAACCCTCCAGTTTTCTCGTGCCCCCCCCCCCCCCATGCTAATGCAGCAAATGGCACGACCGAGGAGCCCAGAGCTGAGGAACAGGAAATATAGGCATCTGTCACCTCCCGGGGAGAGGTAAATGGATTACGAAACCAACAAAGGGAAGAAAAACCCTTTCAAACATGCAACTGATTAACAAATCCCCTCCAATCTGCAGCATCACTGTTATTCCTTACAGACATCGTCGGGTTCCTCATGCACGTCGGGGCAATTACGTTAAAGCCTCTTAAAAAGAAACGAAGATTCACTAGTTAGACAAACTATTCCGCCGCAAAGCTGATCCAGGACGGACCGGTTACAAACCTGAAATGCAAATGACGACTCAGTGTCATCTCCTCCCCAGGATCCCTAGGCAAAACGCCCCATGGAAGGGGTTTAGGGAGCAAAGTTTATCAGCTGCAAGGGGGAGGCAATTTTCCAGAGAACGGTTTTGAGAGAGATCAAAGAGTGCCGGACTGAACCCAGCAGCAGCTCCTATCGCCCCTTCCCACTCCACAACCTAGGGGAAAGGAAAAGTTAAACCTCTCCCTGCCTGCTTCAAGGGGTGGGCCACACGGCTTAGCTGGGCATGAAACACACAGTCCACGGATGGAGCTTCTTTTACAGGCATTGTAACGCTTACACCAGAGCAGCTCTCCCGCCCCACATGCTCCCAGAGCTCGCTATAAATCCCGGCGTTGTTGGACCAGTTTGATGCCGGACAAACTGGCAACGTTTCAGAAGCCGCAGCCAGTCCGCCACGGTACGAAGTCAGATGTTAATAGGGCCAGTTTATTCAGCTCTCCAAACAATCGCAGTGCTTGGTGAACCGAGTCCGGACGTTTCCTGATCCCCAGGGCTGCCCCCTCGGCTCAGCCAGGTACACACAGGAAATGGGACCCTCCAAAACACACACACACAGAAAGAGACTCAATTAAGCCTCCATCAACGCCAAGCACCGCTGCTTCCCCCCCCCCCCCCCAATCCCCACCGAGACTCTGGCAACACTCAAAAGCACAAGTAATAACACTTTATTATAGACACTGCGGGGGGGTAGCTCCCCATCGGGGCCTCTGACTGCAACAAACGTCCCCCCGTCCTCGTCTTTGCTGCTCCCCTCCCCCCCCCCCAAAAAAAAACAAACAAACTTCATACGGGGCACCCGTGGCTGAAACGCATGAAGTGGCTCGGCGGCAGGAGCAGCTGGGGGGAGGAAGAAGAGACGGTGATGGATCGCGGGAAGGGGAAGCTTCAAAAGCTTTTTCTCAGCAGCCCCCCCCCCCCGCCCCGCCCTTCCTTCCAAGCTCCGGGCCTCTCCTGCACAAAATGTAACATCAGGTTTCTATTGGGCCCCCAAAGACAACAACAAGCAAACGGGCTCCGCCAGCCCCGGCTCAGGAGGGAGGCGGGCGGGCTTTGCACAGCTAGTCTTCAACCACAAACATCCCGCCCCCCCCAGAAAGTAGCATCCTCCCTCCGCCCGGGTGTGCAAGGCGGGCAGCCAGCCAATAACGACGGGGGGAGCACCCACGGTCGAAGTAACCCCCCAGCCCCGTGAGGGTGTCCCGGAGCCTCTTACCTGCTGCATAGAGGGGCAGGAGCGAGGAAGCCGCCAGCAGGGCGAGCAGGGAGCTCGCCGCGCCCCGCCGCTGCGCTGGTGCCCCCCTGGCCGCCCCGGTGCGGACCATTCTGCCCGCGGGGCTCCCTCCGGTTCTGCTTCGCCTGCGAGGGAGGCGGGAGCGGCACAAAGAGCCCTTTGTGGTGCCGCCGCTCCGGTCCCCGCGGCGGCTGCCCCCTCGCAGAGGCGGCCGGGGCTTTTCCACGCCGCGGCTGGAAGTGGTGGCGCTGCCCGGAGCTCGCTGCGCCCGGTGACAGCCCGGGGCTGGGGAGGATTTCACCTCCTCGCTTCAGCGCTGCGCAGCTCGCCTCTGCTCCCTCCTCCAGCGGCGGCCCAGTGCCCAGCAGGCGGGGGCGGGGGCGCCCGGACTCCAGCCAGCTCTCACTGTAACGGGCCGTCCCGAAGTGAGCGAGCAGCGAGCCGCGCCGCCGCCCCCAGCATCCCAGCGTCACTGGGGAGACTCTCACACAGGGGAGCGGGGGCGTGCACAGCCCGCAGCTCCGCTCAGGCGCGCCGCGGCGCGGAGGGGAAGGAAAAGCCCTGCACTTCTGCCCCCTCTGCCGGCAACCCAGCAAATGCCAAGACGGGGGAGGAGAGCCGGACTTCAGCCGCTTTCTGGCAGCTTGAGGAGGCCCCTCGGGAGGGGCTTTCCCTGCTCAGTTCAGGGGCGGCTGGCTCAGGTGCAGTCGGATCTCTGGCTCTGCCGTGAACTGGCCAGGAGTCTGCGTTTGGCAATTTACTCCCGTTTTAGGAGTCTGCGTCTCGCAATTTACTCCCGTTTCTGCTGGGAGAGCTGAGCCTGAGGTAAGGGGTGTTAGGGAAAAAAGCGGCCGCGATTTAGGAATGAATTAAGAAAGTGGGCAATATAATATTTGCAGAGGACCAAGCACATTTAGGCCATGCAACAAGCGAGTCCCGCAGGGGAAAGCTCCAGTATTCTTCAAGATACCAAAAAAGGGTTTGAAAAGGAAAACGTGAGGGAAGAAACAATACACCGCTTGATGGGACTTGCCTCCCTTTCCCCAGCAGCAGAAAGAGCAGCTTTTTCACTTCCATGCAGTGTCAAGTGATCACAAACCATTACTCTTTCCAAGAAAACGTCCAGCCTCATTAGCACTGTAACACACACCATAAGATGAGAGTACCCCGAGAATGTGATCCTGCCTTGAAAGCACAGTGGATACTCTTTAGTTGTAATGTTAAAAGTAAATCGTCTAATTTTACCCATTAGGGGAAGGAGGATTTGTTCCCTTAAAGCTGCAAGACACTTAAACCGTAATTTATTACAGTTAGTGCTAAATATTTTGAGCACAATTTATGCGGTTTTTTGCTTTCTCAAATTTCTTTATTTTACACATACAAAGAGGTCTTGAATATGAAGAAATCATTCCCTAATGATAATGCAGAAAACAGAGTAGGGACTTGTTTATTCCATGATATAAAATCTAGAGGCCTGGTATATTATTTGCAACTGAAATAGTATTTCTAGATATGTATTTGATTTATTGGAATAAATAAAAAAGTAATAATGTGATGGTGAACTCTCATCAAATAATTAAGGCTATAAATATATTAGATCTTACAAATATTATTATTCTTTGTTATAGGTATTGTGTGTAAAGGCCTGATGCTGATTAGTGCTCAGCACACACAACTCTCATTGATTTCAATGCCCCTCAGAATCAGGCCCTGAATGTACATTTCTTTCCAAAAATATTATTTTGCCCAAAGTTTTCTACTTACCATAAACAAAGACAAACACAGCAACATAGTCCTTTATGTCTTTGTGGCCAGTTTCTTTCCTGTAAGTTTTCCACTCCCAAACTGAAGATTTCTGTGGCACCTCATCATGAAAAAGGAATGAGACTGGAATAGTCATAATTTCTTGTCTGATCACTGCTTAGTTAATGCTAACACCAGATGATCATTAGGCAAAGAGGCCTTGATTCAGGAAAGCAGTTAGGCACTTTTCTGAACAGGGATGCTTTCTTGAATTGGGGCCAGTAATGCCAGAACTACATTGAATCTGTTTCCACCTCTAGCCATCCTCAGGAAGCTTTTACCACCAAAGGCAACCTATGCAGCCAGTATGTCTGAGACACAGTTTAAGGGGCCCCGTTAAGATGAAAAAATCATTCTTGGTATTTTCAAAGTAATGTAGGGATTTACGTAACTTCCATTAATTTTAAAGGAAGCTAAGTGTCCAAATTCTCTAGCCTGCTCTGAAAATGTACATTTATTATAAAAAAATCTTATTTTAAAGGAATTATTATTACTAACAACAACTCTGATTAAATTAATGTTAAAATCAAATGTATTGTTAACATTTTATGTTAAATGTTGTCAGGCCACACAGCTTGGACAGGAAAAGTAACTAGATTGGTCTATTTCACTTTCTAATTAGTAAATTTCACCTTGCTGGTTTTTATGTACTAGCACACATCCTGCTGCTGCGTTTAGGATTCCAACTTATATCTACTAACTATAAGAATAAGATGTTACCACTTTTTTGTTTCTGTTTGTACTGTAGAGCTAATATAGTCATGGGAGAATAGGGTAGGCTCAATTATTCTTACTCCTATGTCTTTAACAAAACTGGCCACTACGTTCCCTTGTAAAAATATTTTTCCCATCCATAAATAAGTAATTAAAAATAGTTGAAGTAACTATACTAGCAGTTACTTAAAAGAAAAAAGCTAGTAAGAGAACACTGTCATTTTCTCAAAAATAAAAGGATTCTAACATATGGAAATGTGCAGCGAGCATTATCCAAGCAACCTTAACTCTTTTCCTGTCCCCTGGCAGATCTCACACTTGCTTATAACATGGAAACAGATTCTGAAGCCAGTCAAGTCACTCTGGTGTAAATTCGATCAGAATCTGTTCCAAAGACTGTTAGACAAAACAATGTAGAAAAAATTCCTAACTGCATCCTAGCAGAGAGTTCTTTTCCCAGAATGTCCTTCCGTGGGTTTTACTGTAGGAGAAGTTGATTGGTATGTGTGTGGAAAAATTTCCCCGCCCCCCAGATTACACTTTACCGAATTAGATGCAGTGACTGTTCTGTAGAGAGCAATTATGGATAATATATTTACTGAATTTATCAATTAATTTATCAAGGAACAGTCAATACCGAGAATTAACTACCTCTAAAGAAAATTGCACCAGTTTAACTAAAAATTGTGTTTTAAACTGGTTTTGTTAAACCAGTACAAAAGGCTGTGCAGACACTCTTATTTCAGTTTAAACCAGGAATATTTTGGTTTAATTTAATCTTTACATTGATTAAGATTCAGTTTAAACTAAGTCACTCTTAAATGAAGAGTGTCAACATAGGAATTTGCACTGGTTTAACTAAATCATTTTTAAACCCAATTTAAATTAAACCAGTCAACTGAAAGACTATAGATAAGACCTAAATCCCCCTATATTTATGCTTATGCAGCTGAGCTTTCTTTGTTATATACACTACGAAGAAGCAAATCCAAATGCGTTTACTTTCATGTATAACTGGTTTTCATTATGCACATCTCCCCATAATAATAAATAAAATAATAACATAAATAAATAATACTTTGCCTTTATTCAGTGCTTTTCATCTGCAGATCTCAAAGCACCTTGCAAAGTATTTAGGATATGGGCCTGAAACAAGATCCTGTATCCAAATAACTCTGAATTTAGCGATTGATCAGATTCTGATAGAAAAACTGAATGAAATATCATTATTCCCATCTCACATAGGAAACTGAAGCACAGGGAAACATGACCAATAAATGCAACAAGCATTTGGGTCTCATTCAAAGGCATATACAACTAGGTCTCTTTGACTCCAAAGACATCGTTTCATAATATTCCACTTATGAGCATGCTGCATGCTCAGGGAGAATCAGTTGGCAGAGTCTAAGCATAAGAAACCACAGGATAAATTCCTTCTCTGTATAGCAAGAAATATGTGCAGCAAGCACAAAATGGTAGACAATTGTACATTTCTTCTGGGTTTGCTCATCCTACTAATTTAAAGTATTAGAGAGGTCACTTGTGTTCTTTAGCATATGGTCCCAAACTTCGCTTGCTATTTGATGAAGAAAGATCTGTGCATGGATTTATTTGCATGACCAAATGTTTTGAAAATGTGCCTGATAGGAGCAGTTTAGTGAGGTAGGTGGTGCTAGTTAGTGGATACTTATTTGAGAATCTGATAAAAAATTGAACAGATTTCTTTTACCATATGACTTCTACATCCCATATTAACTATATTTTAAGGAGACTTATGAGCTCTGGTGTGGCTCGGGCTTCAGTTCATAAAGTTTCAATGATCCCATAATCACTTCCAAAATCCAGAGAAAATCTAATTCATGCGCTAAATCTACTACATAAATCAACGCCTGGTTAGGAGCCCAATATTTATGCTCATGTAATTAGGCCCACTGAAGGCAATGAGACTACTTACACAGGAAAGGATTGCTTCTATGCCTCAGGCCTGCTGAATCAACCCCAGCTCTTCATTTGTAGTTTTCATTAAACATAATTCAACTAAATCAACGAAGTTTCACTAGAGATGAATTTGGCCCCTCATTCCTAAACACAACCTTTCCCCCACCCCACTAAGCATGTATGACCTCCAAAATAAAAGTTATATTTTTATAGCTTTATACAATGGCAGTATTATGTACTAATATATTTTAAATATACGCTACATACAAAAACAAAACTCTAGTTTTTATGTTAAAGTTTTCAGAAGACGCTACTAGTGGTAGTAAAACTCAGAGAGATATGACCTTCTTACTACATTGGAAATGGAAATATTTTTAACTTTACAAACTTCAGTCTAACAAACGGTGAAATTCTTCCCTGTGCAGAGGGTCAGCTCAAGGTCTAAGTACCAGTTAAGTGCCACTTAAGTCCTCAGCATAAAACGTGAGTGCTACATAGGCCTTGTGCATTTCACCCACTATGAACTATGCTCTGTAATGTCCCTATTATTCAGAACCAATTTGCAGGGTTTTTCCCACATTTTTTAAAGAGACATAGAAATTACAGTTCTCAATAGCAACTAAAATATGAGACTGGAAAAATTATGTTAATTAGAAAGCATTTTTCTTACAGAAGTGGTAATAGTGATATATTTTTGTAGATAACTACATATTTTATAGCAGATTACACATTGTACATTAAATATTACACACACACACTTGCACTAATTAGTAAGTTAGCACAAAAGAAATAATGGGAAAAAAATTGCAGGAATCTCTCGCCCTCTCTCTTCTGCCCTCTCTTTCAAGTGCACACACAGGGCAGCTGTCTCCATGTTTCTTTCACCTACATAAATATACCACACTGACCACAGATGTTGGTCAGTTCCATGCAGCCAACAGATGCTGACAAGCATTCATGTCATCATAAGTGATATGTTTAAAAGTGAACACATTATATCTCTGGCATTTCCCCTTCCTAAAAAATAAAATAAAACATACAACTTTGTATTATTTTTAAAGCATGCTCCAGAAATGTTCAAAGAGAGAGCTGACCCCCATAATTTGTAGGTGATCTGGATTATGAAACTGAGTAGAATTTTGCCATCTGAACCCTCTGACACTCATAAAACCAGAAAAATTGAAAAAGAGGAAAAAACTTCATTCCATCTCCTCAATGTCAGTTATTACTACAAACAATGCAAACAAATAATTATTTGCTGATGCTCAAAACTGAACACAGTGTAAGATCAAGCTTCCTTAATAATGGCAAATAAAAAATTTAAGTGTCCCAACCTGGGAAAAAATGTCCATTTAGAGCCAAAGTCATCCCTGGTACTCCTGTGATTTCACTGAAGAATGGGTTTGTCTGTTTTAATCCTCCTTTCCACAAATAAAAATAACTAAGATGCTCTTTTTAATGTGATTCCCACTGTAATAGTTGTTGATTGGTTTGAAAGACTCCTATCAATCTTAGGTACTTCCTGGTCCCCGTTACCATAGTATCTCAGTCTTTAGTGTATTTATCCTCACACTACCCCTGTGATGTAGGGGAGTGTTCTTTATCCCCTTTTACAGATGGGGAACTGAGGCACAGAGAGGCTAAGTGACTTGCCCAAGGTTCCACAGGAAGGATATGGCAGAGCAGGAACTTGCATCCCAAGTCCTAGGTTAGTGCCCTAATGATTGGATCATCTCGTTTCTCTCACCAAGAAAACTGAAATATAAAAATAACTTTTGTTGTTCCTAACTTAGATAGAATCATAGAATCATAGAATATCAGGGTTGGAAGGGACCTTAGGAGGTCATCTAGTCCAACCCCCTGCTCAAAGCAGGACCAATCCCCAGGTACAGGGTCAGGACTGTTAGAGGTCTAGATACCAGGGAACGATATACAAGAGAGAGGGTAAAACTAACTAGAAGTGTATTGACAAATGTACAGGAGTTCTACAATTTAAAGAACACACAGAACCAGATTTTCAAAGGAGCTCAAGGCCAGATTTTAAGTGCTCAGCACCCACAATTAGAGCCAGAGTTTCAAAGGGACCTTCCCCATTGTGGGGTGTCAGAACCTAGGCTCCAGACAGAGCCTGAACCTCTACATTGCAATTTTTTAGTCCTGCAGCCCAAGACCCACCATCCCAAATCAGCTGATCTGGGTCAGCCACAGGTGTTTTATTGCAGTGTAGATCTACTCTTATTTTGATGCCTAAATGGGACCTGAACTCTTTTCAAAGTCTGGCATCAGTTGTGGATGATGGGCACTTTTGAAAATCTGTTCCCCTGTGACTCCGGGCCACATCAAATAGGAATAAGAAGTTGTCTGCTTCCAGGAGTCAGAGAGAGGTCACCAGATGACAGAGCTAACATGACCAGCCTCGTAAAGGTGTATCAAAATAGGCCACAGCTTTTGAAGAAATAGCTTTAGATATCTAGCTAACTGACATTGCCACTCGTACAACTTTTTGGGAAAGTGCAGGAGAAAATAAAATAAAAAACAAGAATTGCAACCTAATATTTATCATGCCAGAGAAAGCAAGTTTGTAGTAACTTTTAATGGGTGTGGTAGCCAGGAAGTGATCAGAACATGTGACAAGCCCAGCCAAACAAAGAGAAGTTAAATATGTGGATTTGTCAGTCAGAGATCAGTTGGGTGGTAAAGCGGAATTTCCCCTGCTCCCTCAGGCACACATGGTATGCACACATAAGACAGCAAAAGCAACCTTAGATAAACATCAAAGAAGACATAGCAATGGGAGCATCCACACAAACTAAAGCTGGCCCTAGTTGCTGCTTTCTGTGGCAATTAAGTGCTGTTGGATTTGAGTCTATTTTTTGATGTGCTTTTTCTTGGATTTTGTGATGTTTTGAGGAAGTCGTGCCACATTTTCTTCCTCTCTCATATTATTCCACCCACTTTTATCTAGCCCACAGCCTCCTCTACTGCTACTATTTATTGTTCAAACTTGAATTTTAGTTAAACAGTCCCCTGAAATTGACGAGAATAGGTATATATGCAGAAATAAAGCTAATCATTTTTCACTGTCCAAGGAGAAATGCAAAAAGTAAACAAACAGCATGAAAATAAATTGGGCAGCTGGTTACCCCCACTGACATCAATGGGATTAGGACTTCCCTTAAGAGTCAATGGAAGTCGAGTGACTAACTCCCATTTGTGCCTTTGAAAATCTCCCCTCTGAAGTGCTATATGTAACAGGTTTTTTTAAATAAATAAATATATTTTACATGTTTTTGGAAATGTTAAGGTTTTTATTGTATGTGGATCTGCTGGCTACTGGTTCTCCTCTTGCAGTTTTACCTACAGCATATTATTTTGTCCATTTTCATCTTCTTTGTCTTACTATATTACTTTCCCCTTGTCTATGCACAATGCAATCCACATAAGCATATGGCTCAGAGAGAACAGATATGTGAGAGGAAACCATAAATTTCAGTTCACTTAAAGATACACTCGGTCTTCCTTCTTGTTTCCCTTCCCAATCATGGAGTCAGAACAATCTGAACAGCTATTTTAAATTACTTTGTACAGAGACTAAGGTGAAAGAGCAATTGCAGACAAAAACAGTCAGCTCTATCCCTGCTGATATGCCATTGATTTTAATGGAATTACACCAGCAATTAATTTAGTCCCAAATATCTAAATGTTATCATTTATTGTATATTAAAATTATGTAGTTAGTAAACATGCAGTTCTGTTCCAAGATCTCCCTTCTCTATGGATACCTCTGCCACTCACACTCCCTTCTATTGCTCCTTTTACATCTTTTCCCCTCTTTCATTCACTAAGTGGCAAGACCAGAGACAAGCAGCAGTTACACATCATTTCTGTATTTGTCTATCAGGGCTAAATTGTGACTTCACAATCTGCCCTGAGTAAGGGAAGGCATCAGCTGCTCCATCCCAGTAGATCAGACAATAAATTGTCACTCAGAGTCACGAACTGTCCCCTGCTGCCTCCTTTCTCTGCAAGGAGTGGGGCAAGAGTGGAGGGGAAGTATATTACTTCACACCTTTTTGTGGAGCAGTGTATTCTTCCCTGGGACCTGACCAGCTCTGTGTGTGGAGTGGGGGCAAAGTTAGGGCTCCTCTCACTCTATTCCCCTCTGCATCCTCTCTTTGCTCACAGCCTGAACTATTGGGCAAGTAGCTTGTGTTCTCCCATTACAACAAGAATCACAATCTGAGCAAGACCAAGCAGGGGAGGAAACCTGGCCTTATCCTTTGACTCCCTTCATGATTGAGTAAAGACTGTGACAACTAAACCCACAGTGGTTTTAGTTGCTGCTGGGGACGCCCTAGTTAATGTTTGTTTCCATCGTAACCCTCTTGTCACAGAGTCACCGGGTGATCCTTGGAACTACTCCATCTGAATCCAGTCAGGACTTTGGGGGAGCATGCTTCCTCTCTCTGAGCATACTGTCGCCAGGGCAAAAAGCTTACACAGCTTCGACCTTCCTGGATCTGACCTCAGAGCATTCAGCATCCCCTTCCACACCATGCGCTTCCCGCAGCAAGTCCGCCTGGGCGGGGCTCCGGAGGGCTCTGCACCCCAGCTCCGCAGTCAGACGTGACTCTCAGCCAACCAGTAAAACAGAAGGTTTATTATTCAACAGGAACCCAGAGTAGAACAGAACTTGTTAGCACAGAAATCAGTGACTTTCAGCCAAGTCAGGCCAGAAGCCCTGGACTCCACCTCCTCCAGTCACCCCAAGCAGACTGCCAGCTTACAGCGACCTGACCTCCAACACCCCTGTTGCTCCTCCTCCTTCTCTTTATCTTGCTTCCCTGGCAAAGAGTCACCTGGTCCTCACCAGGTTGCATCCCCCTCCTGGGTCTCAGGTTACGAAGGGCACCGGTCATAGCATACATGCAAGCAGCTGGAGCAGCCTCACCTAGGGTGACCAGATGTCCCAATTTTATAGGGACAGTCCCGATTTTTGGGTCTTTTTCTTATATAGGCTCCTATTACCCCCCACCCCATCCCGATTTTTCACACTTGCTATCTGGTCATCCTAGCCTCACCTGCCCCAGAGGTCTCAGCCAAAGTCGCAGACCCCTATTCTCACCACCGAGGTATTGGTGCAGCACACAGGGAAACTGAGGCACACACAGTATTCATGCAAAACATGAATAAAACTCATGTAGCCTCAACAGTAAGCCTTACATAGGCTCACATACAACATAACAAGAGAAAATCCCCACTTCGTCACACCTCTCTTTCCACATGTTCATATCTTTCCTGAACTTTCACCTTCTGGGTTGAATTTTTTTATGCTTGGTCCCAGCCTGAACATGATTTTTG
Source organism: Macrochelys suwanniensis (assembly GCA_033296515.1). Taxonomy (NCBI): domain Eukaryota; kingdom Metazoa; phylum Chordata; order Testudines; family Chelydridae; genus Macrochelys; species Macrochelys suwanniensis. The sequence goes on from CM065780.1 coordinate 51,098,929, forward strand.
TATGTATGGGAATACAAAGTTGAAGCAAGATACCATTTTCTGTGTTTGAGTAATAAGTGAATGGGGGAGAAAAAAAATCACTTTTCCCACCAGAAAATAGATTTATATGCAGATGATGTAATATTATTTTAATCTGTACCGAATATTTTCCTAAAATTGATTTCTTTATATACTAATCACTTTGGGGAAGCATCTGAATTTAAAGTAAATTATACCAAATCTAGTTATAAATTTACCAGACTCTGATAAGTAATTCCCCCAGTAAACTGCTGTCTAATGAGACAGGGTAACTTGCTCCTTTAAGGGGCATGGTACCTAGTGGTCAGCTCATAACTTTAGGATAAGGGGCATGGCCCCTTTAAGAGTCTGGAATGAGCTGATGTACACAGGCTCATAGGTGCCGACAGGGCCGGCGCTACCAATAGGCGACCCTATGTGGTCGCCTACGGCGCCAGGATTTGGGTGGCGGCATTTCAGGTCCCTCGGCGGCTGCCGGCGGAAGAAGCTGCCGCCGAAGTGCCGCCGAGCAGCTCGGCGGCATTTCGGCGGCAGCCTCTCCCACCGCCGCCTAGGGCAGCGGAAAAGCTGGCACCACTCCTGGGCACCGACTCCGTGGGTGCTCCAGGGCTGGAGCACCCATGGGGAAAAATTGGTGGGTGCAGAGCACCCACCGGCAGCTCCCCACCAGCCCCCACACCCAGCTCACCTCCGCCCCCTCCCCCGAGGTGCCGCTGCTCTGCTTCCCCCCCTCCCTCCCAGGCTTGCCGTGCGCCAAACAGCTGGCTTGCGGCAAGCCTGGGAGGGAGGAAAAGCGGAGCAGCGGTGCTTCAGGAGGCGGAGCGGAGGTGAGCTGGGCGTGGGGGCCGGCGGGAAGCTGCTGGTGGGTGCTCTGCTGCTTCTCCCCCCTCCCTCCCAGGCTTGCAAGCCTGGGGGGGGCGCGGTTTGAGGGGAATGCAGTGCACCCGGGGGAGGAGGTGGGGGCGGGGATTTGTGGAAGGGCTGGAATGTGGGCGGGGCTGGGGGTGGAATTGGGGCGGGGCCAGGGGCACGAGCTCCCACTGGCGCCGCCTTAAGTCGGTGCCTATGCACAAGCTGAAGGTATAGGGGGAGAGATGAACTGGTCCTGGGAATAAAGTAATACATGGAAGGAATCCTGCTACTGTATCTTTAAGGGCCTGGGACTAGGAACCTCGCACAGTGAGTAGGGCAAGGCTCCCTTCTCCCAACCAATTGGGATGAGCTTTGGGAAGGGGGCCAGCATATACGCTGCATCTTCCCTCGTAACAAGACAGACATCATCAGGAGAAGGATCCAAGCTGGAGAATGAATTGGAAAAAGGGGCTGAGCTGGTTAAAGCTCTGAAGCTGGCCTGTGGTGGGGGAAACTCCTGCCTTAAGGAGGAAAATTATAAGGACAGTTTGGCCTGTAGCCTAGTATGTGCCAGAGAAGCTGAGGAAACACCAAGAGCAGAGACTCTCAGTAGTAACTGGCTGTGAGTAACCACCCAGAAAACCAGGACTTTGGAGGAGACAATTACAGGATTGAATCAGAGGAACAACTTGCAGGGCAAGCATGGTAGGCAGCAGGCCAGGGACACATTAAAGGGTTAGGAGGAGATTGCACCAATGACTTTATACAGGGTCTTGGCCTGGAACCAGAGAATGGGTGGGCAAGGGTTCCCCTACCAAACCCAACAAGAGAATTTTCTTAAGGCCTTGAACAAGTGGGTCACACGTAAAGGGAACAGGGACTATATGCCACTCAGCTAGGGCTGCAGGTCTCCTGAATCATTGAACTCTTTAGTACCCTGAAAGAGGAAAGGAGTATCAATAACCCAGCCATAGGGCTACGGTCAGGACAAAAGACTAATAATAAGTGAGCTAGATGATGAGGGGCCCAGTGGAGGATGTAAAATGAGGTGGGCTTGCTGTGGTGCTTGGTTTTGCTGCAAGTGGGCACCCAAGCCAGAAGCCAACCAGTTAATGGGTACAAATGAGCAACAAATTCTATAAGATATCCGGGAATTCAAATATCAAACAACCTAGAAGAGCTCTATGATTTAAATGTCAAACCACTACTTCATCAATTGAAAACAGATCTGGAGTGTTGGGGGAAGTATGTAATTTCTTGGTTGGGAAGAATAGCCACAGTCAAAATGAACACTTTGCCAAGGACATTTTTCTTGTTTCAAAATCTTTCTGTAATCACCCCAGCTAATCCTCTAGCAGGAATACAGAGGAGGATGTTAGAATTTATACAGAATAAGAAAAGACTGAGTGAATGCAGACACTTTATACAGACCCATTAAACAGGATGGACTAGCTGTTCCAAATATTCTATGGTGCTATCAAGCCAGCCAGCTCAACATACCAGGGGATTGGGAGCACTCTAATCCACCCAAAGACTGAATTGTTGTTGAACAAGCAAACAATAGCAGTATAAACATGCATAAGATACTACGGATTAGTAATAATAAAAAAACATTCCAGAAATGTATACACCACGTTCAGCACAAAAAAAATTCTGTATGTACAAAGAGGCTGAGTTAATGCCATTGGTGAAATCTTTGATATTTTTTTAACTGCCACCTTAATTTTTCTTTAACGTAACAAATAATAGCAACATATATCTCTATAGTGCTTTCCAGCTTGAAAAATCCCAGTATTTACTTTAGTACATATTGCACTACTAAAATGCAGACATCTCTTTGTGCAAACTGGGATACAGAACACTTCCAAGTAGAAGTGAGGAAGAAGGAATTGTTGCCAGAGACTGTGGACCAAATCCCTTTAACAAAGAGTTATAAGATGTTCAGCATTCATAATAGTGCGGACAGGATAATGACATTTAAGGTTTTAGCCAAAAGACACCTCCACCTCCTCCCGTTTCCCTTCTCTCCCCATCATAAATGAAATGGGACTCATTTATTTGCCTTCAGTAGGATGAAAAGTGAATATGACCCTGCCAGGATTTGAACCTCTGGTTCCAGTAAGTCTGTTTAATACTAATGGGAGTTACATGCCTGCATCAATGGAAGGATATAGCCCCCAAAGAATCCATTTAAAATCAAGAAGCTGTTTTAAAGGTGGAGATTTGTATCAGAGTATTCTACAATAACTATGCAAGGATTTCAACTTGAACCACACTTGATGGGGTGTCTCTGTCATTCAAACCATGTGTTATCTGTTTGGCATGTAAGGTCTAACACTGTTGCTGTCTGCATTTATTTTAAACTCTGATGAAATATATTATAAAGAAGACTTGAACAATGACAACTAAAATTTGCTGGGAAGACTTGAAACAAAGAGTTGAATCAAGTTGAAAACGTATGGAAATAATATAAATCTGAAATGTTATAAAGAGAAATTTAGTATCCACATGGGAACTACCCTACAATCTTCTTGGCAAATTCTAATCGGACATGTCTAACAAAAGTAATATAACTAGCTTCTATATAAACAAAAACATGCGTACCTTCCACCAAAAGGATTAAACATTGAAGTTTAATATATTTTTAGGAGTACCATATATAGAAATGTCATGGCAGTGAGCTTTATAAAGAATGTGCAGTGGACGAATGGAACGATTTCCAATACACATCTCTTACTAACTTTATTTTCCATGGTGGAGAATACATTTATATTAATATTTGCAATGTAATTCTATCAGTTTTGCTCCATGCAGAAACTATTTTAGTCTTTTTAAACTTTAGGAGATACTTTTCTGTCCAAGACATATACTGACAACTATATAAGCGTCTCAAGAACCTGCCATATTTAAACTCCTATAAAGTTTTATTAGTAATGCCTACGTATTTTATCATAATTTCCTATTTAGACAGGCCTGTCAGAACCCATGGAGGAGTTCAGATGAAGTAATTTATTTCCCAGAGTGATCTAAAGAGCTACTTAAATTACATAGCACAGACAGTGCATGAAGGGCTAACTAAAGACACAAAACTTGGCAATAGAGTCCTCTTTCATAACAATAATTTGCACTTATATAGCTCTTTGCTTCTGAAGCTCTCATAGTGTTTTAGAAACAAGTATGAATACAACCTCAAAACATAACTGTAATAATGCTTCCTTACATCACAGGCTGAGGAAACTGAGGTATAGGCATGTTTAAAAAAACTTGCCCAGCCTCTCATAGAAGGCTGTGGCAGATTCAGAAATAGAATCCACATCACCTGTCTTGTGCCTTAATTGGAAGATCAGCTGTACTCTCTAGGAAAATCCTTCCTTCTTTCAAGTAAGAGTTCAATGCAGTATATTTCATACAAACAGTATCCCAAAAATGCTTAATAGAATTAAATACAAGAGGGAATACAGTTACTGCTAAACAGTTGTGTAAAGGCACTGAGTAAGATTCTGTGCTATGCTTCTTAGAGGGAGAGCAGGGGTTAAGGTGGCTTTACATTATCTTTGCATAATCTCATTCCTGGGCAGCTGCTGGCATAATTTAGACAGTACTTAGGAGCTAAATTACAGCAGCCACCCAGGCTGTCCTAGGTGTGGCAGAAGAACTGACTAGAATCTTTACAACACTGTACGCTGTGTAGCCCCACCCTGCCTGCTATGCCAGGCAGGCCCGGCTCCAGGCACCAACATTCCAAGCAGGTGCCTGGGGCGGCAAACTGAAAGGGGCGGCAGTCCGTGTGTCGTTAGGGTGGCACGTGCCACCCGCGGCAGCAGCAATTCATTGGCAGCTTCTACCTTCAGCCGCCCGGGGTGGCGGCAATTCGGCGGCAGCTTCTATCTTCAGCCACCCGCGCCGGCAATTCGGCACGCTGCTTGAGGCGGCAAAAACAGTAGAGCCGGCCCTGATGCCAGAGTTTGGAGGTTATCCTGGAGTTGTCTTCTGCAGCCCATGCACTTCTGCATGTCTTCTGCAGCCCATGCAGCCCAATCATTCCCAAATCAGAACTTGGGCTTTTAGGGCCCTTGAACTTGGTGAAAAAGGACCAGAGCGGGGTAAAGATCTCACTCATTGTGGGATGAATTAAAACAAAGCATTCATAAGGCCATTAGTGAGAGGCAAAGAAAAACAGAGAATGATGAGCAAGGAAGAACATATGTTTGGGGATAAAATTTGATAAAAAACAGAGTTGAGATATAAGAAGACTTGCAGATGGTAGAAGAGAACACTTTTGCATTAACTCTTCTGATAACCTCCCCACAAAGAAAGAAAGGGGACCAATGTTATAGGGACCTGACATAAATGCCACTGAAATCAGTAGAAGTCTTTCCATTGACTTCACTGGGCTTTGGGTCAAACCCTTTGTGCGTAGAAGGAACGGGAGGGGAATAGTACAGGGGTACTTCACTGTCAGCTATCAAATCTGAGACACATTGTGATACAAAGACCCAACACACAAGATCTGTGTGGAATGTAAGTAACTTTGTGGCTAACAGTAGGGACATGAGAGCGGTATGGGGACATGTTCTTTGGGATAGGCTGGAGCAAAGCCATGGGAAGGTTTGGAAACAAGGAAAGCAACTTTGGATCCTAAAATGAATGGGAAACCAGAAGAATAATATGAGGCTGGAGATGATGTGGTCATGCTTCTTGTAAGTGTGAGAGGACAAGCAGTAGCAAACAGCACATGCTGGAGTCCATAGAGCTGGCACTTCAGGAGGTCATAGTTTCAGTAATAATGAAAAAGGAAATGGAAAGTAAGACATGGATTTCAGCAGATGTAGAGATGAAATTGTGGCACACAGGGGCAGTGATTTTAAATGTATGACAGCTGTATCTGAAGACAAAGGAGAGGTGAAAGGAGGAGTGTTCTGGGTGACCGTTGGTATCTGGTTAAACGGCAGTGGAGGCAAATAGGAGATCTGCGTTGAGGAGTGATAGACGACATGGAGTGTTGTTAGAAGATGCTTCTTCCCTCACTCCTGCACTCCAAGAGAGGCACTTCTGTTTTTAAGACATCTAATTGAAAGAAGTTGAAACCAAGGACCTAATTCTGCCTCATTTAAATCAATGGCAAAAGTTCCATAGATTTCAGTGGGCGCAGGATTTGATCCCAAGCCATAAGTTTACATGGTGAAGACAGACACAAATAGTGACGGAGACATTCACAGTTGAGTGTGATCAGTATAAAACTGGTAGTTAAATGTAGAAATGAAATGAAGAGATAAAGAACGAGAAGGGCTCAGAATTGAAGACTGGTGGCAGTGTTAGCATAGATGTGGTGCTGCCATCAGAGAAAGCGTGCCTTACTAGGTGGCAGTAGAACCACAACAAAGGAGAACAGAGGCTCTCAGTATAGATATGGAGGAGAATGGAATACTTCGTAGTGCAAAGGTTGCATAGATGATTGAACAGTGAGGAAGAAATAGCATGATATTGTCAGCAGGATGGAGGCTATTAATACACGGTGTTTTAATTTTTCAGTTGCATAGGCACAGGTGCTGAACTATCCAAATCTGTATGAAAATGCATGCGTACAATGGAGGCTGGGTTGAGAGCCTTCTGAAAATTGGGGTAAAAATTCCTTCTATTATATTTTATTGTGGTCTTTCTCTAGCTTTCATCACAAACACCAAATATCCTATTTGCAGACACATACTAGTATCTAGACAAATATAAAGCATATGGCAACAGTATGTTCATTTATCTTCATAGTTTCTAGGGGCAGGAGGACAATGCATGTGGGGCATGCCGTTATCACATTATAAACCACTCCGTGACATGCATTATTTCTAATTTTTTCTTCCTTGTCTTAGCTCCAACATCCATCACTCTATTAATTGGCCAAATTCATCCCTGGTGTGCCAAATGGATTTGTACTCAAAAGCCTTACATCAGCAGTAAAAGGACACTGACAAGCTTTCATGTGACCTGGACTGCTGCATTCTTCCACCAATCTCTTTGAAGAAACATTTCCCCTGTTTGCTGTGATTATACCATGTATACCACAATATGGTAATTCATTTTGGCATTCTAGTGCTGCAGCATAAGGATCCTTAAAGAACAGTTCAGTGGGGCTCTCTACCTGGCCACAAAGCACAGCACCTCCACACGTTGCCCCAGGTTGGACATGTGCCAGAGCAGGATTAATGTGAACTAACATTTCCATGTTAGATGAAGACAGTGATACTGCTTTTGCATCAATGATATTGCATCATTCCTGGATAAAAGCGGTGGAGGGTTAGCTTCAAGGTACGGTAGCTGGCAGTAAAATGTTAATATTTGCCAACAGACACCACATTGTTTTCATCATTACTTTCTGTTCCAAGTAACTGTTGGCCTCCACACTGAAATGTAAAGCAATGTGTATTCCAGGCTAATCCTTTTCATACCTAGTTTAACACTCAAGAACAGTCACTGACTCTGAAGAAAAATAGCAAAAACTGAAATGACTATTGCTGTTTAAAACACTGTTCAAAATTCACAAGTAACACGGAGGAAAAAAATATCTGTACTACTGATTGGAAACCTAATGCCCTTAAACAATTGAAAAGTTGTGCTGTGCCTTCATAACCCATTAGAAACTAATACCTGATTTTTCTCATTTCTTAGCTTTGAGGGTCCCATGCCATATAACAATGCTTTAAAGTCCTTATGATCATAATTTAGGAAAGCATCCTCCCTTCTGATCATTATCTTCAGCACATTAATGTTTTCACTATCAGTTCCTGCAGTCTCAGTTCAAGAAGTTTCAAATGATAAACCCTTGGCACTTACTGGATCCTGAATCTCATCCGGCCACTTCTCTTGAGTCTTTCAGACACTGTTTGAGCCCGTGCTATAGACTGGGATGGGATGGATGTGAAGCTAGTGAGGCTTTGTGGGAGCTTGTGACAGACTTGCTGAATCTTTAGCATGTCAGTGTTTTCTAGTCAAGCACTACACAGCACACCTCTGTCTCTCCAACTACTACCATCATCAATGCAAGTTGCTAACAAAGGCATCTTTAAAAAGCAGGAAAAATATCAATTGCATGCCATCTACCAGCATGGCCTACCTGTGTAACCTTCAGTCCCATACTTCCTTTTATGATCACAGGCTTTCTTGCTATTCAGGACTTTTCAAAGTCTGCATGGGAGACTTTGGACCACACTGAACTGCATCTGAACAAACTATGGAAGATGCAGCTACTTGATGCACAAGTGGAAAATCAAAGGCTTCCATGCATGCAGCTGTGGTGAGAAAATCGAATACATCATAACACAGTGCCCCAAATATGGATTCTACGGTGAAATGGATGATATCCATAGCACCCCAGAGTCGGCCTTGCAATGGCTCATGGACCTATAACTGCAGCTACAGGATGTTGCTCTACAGATGCCATGCGCGCATGAGAGGACTTTTCAGAGTTATTTTTCACCACAGGCATTAGAGGAAAAAGTACAATTGAAGACATAGTTTGGGTATGAATAATGACTTGTAGACAACTGTTTTTTATTTTCATTTTTGTTTTCACTGACTGAGAATGTAAATTGAACTTCAGTGCTATTGTGCTTTGTTCTCGCTCTCTGTATGGAAATGTGTTCTGCATTACAGTGCATGGATAAACTAGAACAGTCCCAAATATCACCCTTCAGCTTTTGTATAGCACAAAAGCCAAGAAAAGATAGAGAATGTGGTTTTATGACCAACAGATGGTGTAATTGGTATCATAGATGTTTTTATGTTAAGGGTCAGAGGTTCAGCCTCCATCTGGAGCCTTCTCAAATCCACTGTATATCTAAATGATTAAAGAAGTTATACTGGGTCAAAAACATAACCATCTGCCCACTGGGGAGAAATGTGGCTTTCTCCATTTTAGCTGTTAGGCTCTTTGCACTCCCTGTTGTACACTTTACGCTGATCAATATACTGATGATATACTGGCCTTCTGTCCAGCAGAATCATCCAACATCCATTATTTCTCCATATCCTCAAAGACTAATTCTCAGTTATCCGTGACACACCTTCTGAAGAGTAAAAAGTGCAACTTTCATTACCTTTATTCTGAGTTGAGCTAATGAATGATCAGAAAGTAATGGGCTAAAATCAAAGAAACATTACAATTATATTTGCAATTGGATGTAGAAGTCAATTTTGATGCGCACCAGAGTCAGCCTCGTCTAGTAAACTACATGTGTGTCTAGGACCCAGCATCTCCCAGCTTTCTAAAGAGAGTCTTTTTCTGGGTCTTGGTTTTCTCATCTGTAAAGAAGATAGACCCCAGCTGCAAAGTCTGTCTTAGAGTCAGAACATCCTCAAAGGTGAGCAGACACTATGGAGGGGACGGGGCACACAACACCCTGGATGTATGGATAAATAAATCTGTGGCTAAAGTTCAGGCACAGCTCTTAATTTATTTCTCTCTCAGGGGGCTTGTGAGGTTTAGTCTGTTAGCTAATTACTACAGTTTTGAAGATGTAAAACCCTACAAGGGGTAAGTACAGAAGGTGGGTGAATTTCTGGCCTCAGCAAAGTAAAGGGCAAAACTCTGATTCCAGTGGGCCAGGATTTCACCTGTTTTTCTTCACCTCTTGCTTTATACAGTTACATTGTTTTGCTGTGTCACTAAATGGTTGTCACGTTTTACCCCATTAGCAGCCGCATTTCAATGGTGATTGGAGTGATTCCTATATGTATATCTTGTGGAATTATTTTGTAAAGGTCTTTAGGATCTCTTTGAATGAAAGATGCTGAATACACTTGACATTATTAATGCTAAATTACAAATTCAATGACCCCTTACTGTTTTTGATTTGTTGGGTTACACCAATGCTGCTATTTGTTGTTCCGAGAGAGGGTACATATGCACACAGCTACTATAAGGAAGCATGATTTGGAAATTTTATGTTCTGTTGTCCAGAAGTAGAAATAACTTGATGTATTTTTGGTGAAAAGGGACATGAACGCTTAACCTCCAGGAGAATGTTGTGAGGCAAGCAGTGGATGAATTTAAAAGGGCTGAATCCAGCATCTTTTAAATATAACTGCACTAGGTATTAGAAAGGTATTAAAATGGGATTTATGTTATGAAAGCTTAGTGGTCACTTATTACTTGTTTTCTGCCTGAGTTAAAGGTGTAGACAGAACTTTCAAAACAACAGTTTAGTCAGAAAACTACCTCTGAAGCAACAACAGACTAGGATTTATATTTTTTTCAGAATATTAATAAGAAATGTAAAGTTACCATCTCATAAAAATCCTGTGACTGGAATGTGATGCACCTACTTGATTTTAGTTTGCAATGAATAAAACAATAGATCCTACTCCATTTGGTCACAACCAATTTTAATACAATAAAACTATATTAAGAAAGCCTTGAATAGTTATTTTAAAACTGACAAAAAAAAACTGGGCAAAGGCGAGTGGGAAATGGGAAACAAGGATCAGCTATTTCAAAATAAATGACAGAATTATTCCTACTGTATTGCTTAGCATCCAGCTGCTATCATTTAATGGTACTATTACTTAGATTTAGGTATGTTATGGGGGGGGGGAATGTGGATGTGCATATTCTTATCATACTTTCAATTTTAAAAAAGTGTGTGTGTGTACCATTATGCCGAATATAATAAAATGGAAGCAACTTTAGGTGTCCATATTTGAAAATCTTGGCCTTCAATACATTTCTTTTTCTCTGGCTTTATTTTTATTTATTTATTTAGAAAGGCAACAAACATCCCACACAAAAATCCTTCTTTCCTTTCCCCTCTTTTGCTCTGTCTCTCCCTCTCTATTCCCTCTGTGAAGAAGGCTCATGCTTTATGGGCTGGGGAACATCCAGTGTTGGTTGGCTTCATGGGCCAGATGGCATATGGTTTTGCAGCATAGCTAAGTGCCACAGAAGCAGAGGAGAGAAGCTTAGGCCTGCAGGCTGTTTCCCGAGACAGGCTGTAGCCCAGTATGTGAGCGCTGTTTTTGTAGCCAGTTGCAGTCAACTCTCCCAACAAACCCCCTAGGCCTAAACTCAGGTGGCTCACCTGAGTCTCCACTTTGCAGCCACAACATACATCATATTTTTAGAGCGCTTGCTGGAGCTCTGCTATTGCAAGTCTGTCTACCTGAGCCGGGAGGTTCATTCTTGTGGAAGCAGGGACAGAAACCAGGTGCCTTTGAAGGAGCAACCCACTGCTTAATCTACACCAGCACATTTGCATCGCGTGATGACAGATCCAGATCCATGCAACTTTCTACAATTCCACTGCTCCCCTTTGCTCCAGGCCACCCAGACAAATGTGGGTCCTGCCAAGGTGGCCTGCCTCCAAAGCTGAGAAGTAGGGATATAATCACTGAATACCAATTTGAATATGTCTTAATGGCTTCCAAATATTTTTGTTTTGTTTAACATCTTTTAGACATTTAACATTTTTTAGTGCCTACCCTGGAAAGTTCTCATAAAGGGAAGAGGGGGAAAGACTGAAAAGAGGAGAAGAAGAAAAAAATAAGATTCAGCAAGATCTCAACACAATCAAATTGTCTATGCTGAGTAATGTGAAGGGAAAGTGCTGTTCAGGTGTGTGTATTCGTATGGGTTTACATGATATAATGTATTATAAATACAAAGATCTACACTTCCAAATTCATGAGTAGTTTTGAAAAAAAGTCCACAGTCTATACAGCTGGAACTAAACTGCTGTAGTGTTCACAGATCTGTGTCTAATATGCATAAAATTAGTGTTCAAAGAATCAATACAGAATGACAGAGAGGTAAAAAGCAGAACTGGGGTTTACAAAAATTAACAGATTTAGTTAACTTCTCTCAGATTATTTTTCACATTGACATTTTAAATATGCAAAGTAATAACAAACAATTAAAGAAAAACAAATTGCAACAAGAACTGACAAGACAGATTAGAACAGTTTTCAGATCTACCATACAAATGCCTATTCAGAAAATTTTAAAACTTGGTATCATGAGAATCCATGTATGTATTTAGAGGCTGCTTACTAATAACCTTTTTGAAAAGTAGCAGTATAGATATGGGGGAACAATTTTCATAACAGTTTCTTTGCTCACCTCTTTCTGTTCACCAAATATCTGCGAACAGCTCAGGAATTTGTGATTCAAAACTATTTTCTGAATAATTTCTAATAGTTTGTGATGTGTAGCTTGTCTGTGAACATAAAAATATAAAAATCAGAGCTATTTTGATTGGACACAAGTCACATGGTATGTTTCTGTTCTCTGAAAATAACTCTTACAAATCAGAGTTCCCATGTGAATACTCAGGAATCTGAAGTTTGCTTTCTGTGAATATTCTCCAATATTCATGGTTTCCAAGGTTATTAGAATATTCACTGGGGGCAAAATTCACTCTCATGCAGAGGGCCAGCAGCAGGCTAAAAAGTCCTAAGTACATCCTATTAAACCCCTCAAATTAGGGCTTAAATAAAATGTACGTAAAGCATGGGCTTTATTACACCCAAAATGAACACAGTACATACACAGCCAAAGCTAATTCATTTACAAATTCTAACATAAATCATGGCAATATTTTTTTTAAGCATTCATCCAGATCTTATAATGACTGAGTGTACTTAGTAGCCATTCCATCATCTTACCTCATCACACCCAAACCTAGCAAAATTATTAAAGAGAATGAAATCATTGAGAAGTTTGTCTCAGAGTAACCCTGCAGTCTTATAACTGTTGTCCTTGCCTTCCTCTCCTCTCCCCACACCCTTCAATGTCTGTCTGTCTGTAACACGTGTTTGTAGTCTCATGTTGAAGTGAGATTGTGCGTTTTTCAGAGCGGGAACAATGTTTTCACTTTATAGCGTGAAATAGCTAGCACATTTTTGGATGCTTGAATAATAGTAAAATACTTGGTCTGATGGAAGACGTATTTTGAAATTGAAGCTGGTTTTGAAATATGCAAATATGAAAAGCTCTTTTGGCCCAAGTGCTTAGCCAATATTCAAGACCTTGCTGGGTTATTTTAATCAGGAATAGAAATTGAGGATACAAGACAGGTATTTCTTTGGTGCAGTGTTGTTTACTTACCAACAATGCGCACAAAGTCCTGTTGCCCTGAACGCTGTAGGGACAAACTGCAGGCAGTTTTCTTGCTCAGAAATTCAAGTCTGCCTTAGCTTCTTTTGGACACAGCACTTGCTGCAATCTTTCTTCTTCCTCCCAGGGCCACAGTCACCACTGTTTCATTTGCTTGATGCCTCACAGACTCTCAGCTGCAAACAATGAACCCACTAACTCCTGCATTTTATGATCAAGCCCAGGGAAAGCCCTCAGCCTACACAGTTTAGCCTATGATTGGCCTTGTCATGCAAACTTTTGCCTTGGGCAGTGGCTCACTATTGTTTCCAGCTATCACTACATAAGACATTTAATTGCTTCTATTTAGCCTAAAAGAAAGGTGCTTAGCACCCCCATCAACTTTAACAAAGCCTGAGATTGTCTATTGTTAGCCATTAACACCTCCCAGTTTAAAAAATACAGTTTAAACTGACACTATTTAGAAATAGATTTTTGTGTTTGGGGGGCAGGGAGAGGGGAAATCACTCAGATTCTGGACCTTTGCATGCCAAATTTCAGCCTGCGTTGAATGTGCATGTACTTTGGTAAATACTATGTCTAGTGGAAATATGCATCTGGCCAAAACACTGGCAGTGTAATGAGAGAGTACTATAATATGCTCTTGAGGTGCTAAGGGAGATGTGTCTTTTAAGATGCAGTCTACTCCTACTGTGCTGGGTAATCGGAGGCCTCCAAACTTATTTTTCTTGTAGGTTTATTATATAAATTACAGAGGCATCTAGAAATCCCAACTGAGATTGGGACCCATTGTGTTAGGCATTATGCATGCATGTAGTAAGAGACAGTCTTTGCCTCCCAAGAGATTTTAGTCTAAATATGGTGGCAGTCACCCAGATCTAAATAGATTTCTTCAAGAGTTTATAATCTAAATGGATATCCTCAATTTGAATTTTACCTCTTCCCAAGTTTTAGGCCTACACAGCCACCCAGATCTCCATGATTGTGATGGTTCTGTGTCCAATATCCACTCCAGGTGTCATGGTGCCATTCCAATTCCACCTCCTCATTTGGCTCCAACATCAGTGGGCTACAACAGAAAAAACTGCCTTCCTTAATTGCCTTCCTCTGCTTGGAAGGGTGACTTCAGTTCTACCTCTTGGCATTCCAGTGTGCACACATGCCTAAGTGGGTGTATGAAGCCCCATAAAGCCCCAGGTGAGATGGGAAGGTTTTGTAACACCCTCATGGGTGTGTTGGACAGTGGATCATGAGTACAAGAAGATGGGAAGATGTGATCACAGCTTGCAAGAGAGTTGGGTGCAGGTCCATGCTACATTTTCAAAGGGCCCCTCAAAAGGCTGCTTTGTTATTGAGTATCTCTGATTTCTATATGCATATTTTAGAGTGATTCTAGCATAGAGGTCAGGAAACTAATGTTTGAACAATCCGGTTAGTATCAAGACAGAGTAGACCTATTTTTTATTAGCACAAAAACTGCCAATGAACATAAAACACAACAAGGCACGTTCCCCGAAATGTTTCCTTTTATTGGGACACAGAAACAGTTTAATGCTCAAATGCTTTGGGTTAACCCTAAATATTCTCTTTTTTAAGGACCTTTTACAGCTCGTGTACATTTCTTGTATCTTAGGACGCAAAATACTTTTGCAGTAGCAGCTTCATAGATCAGTGAATGCCAACACCCCGCAACCTAGTTTAAAATAATAAAGTCCAGATGGAGTGACAGAAAGGAGACAGTACACCATTCTCTGCAGTGACCCGGATCATATTTCAAAAGTGTAAAATCAAAGCTACTCAGCCATACCTTCACTTCTTTCTTAATATTTTCCTTATGTATTTCACCTCCCATCCAAAAAATAATGATCTCTACCATAAACAGAAAAGGGAATTGCAGATTTCCTTAAAAAAAATGAAACTAAATACAATCACTTATTTTCAAATGTTCAAGTAAATAATCTTCTTTGGGTTTATAATCTTTTGAGAAACTAATGGCATTAGGTAGCATGGAATTATGAATTTTATACTGTAAAGATAATTTCCTTTTGCAAAATTATCTGGTTGCCATCAAAAAACACCCAATCTATATTACTAATCACTAGCCACTTTAAGAGGACAACTTCAATAACTCACTATTGAATTAAGATGATTTTTTCCCTAGAAACCAGATGCTAAATTTTACTAAAAGTGTTAATGCAAGTTATTCTTGATTAGCTCCTTTTAATCTATTTTTATGGAGCATCAACCTGCTATACTTACTGAGGTGAAACCCTCAGTGCCAGAATCTTAGCTGCTGAAAAAAAAAATCAACATATCTCCAAGAATCTGGACCTTTAGCTGCAAGAGAAGCATTGAAGTTTAGGATGAGGTTCACATGGATTTCATCTTAATCCCACCTGAATTTGATGAATGCTTTTCCATGTACTTTAATGGGAACAGGACTGTGTCCTATGTACGTTACTCGAAGAAAGATGCCTTTTGATGAAATACATGAACAAACCGATTTCATGCAAATATAACAAAACACCTTTGCCCATAAAATTGTCTCTATATGGTTCATGCAAGCCTAAAGTACTGAAATTTAAAGTGTCCCAACTAAATCTTGCAATCTGTTAACTTCCTAGTGTCAAAAGCTTAAACAAATTCACCAACCATCATTAACACCATCCCCTTGTCTATATAAAGAAACAGGGCTAGATTCAAAAGAAGGACTTAAGAAGCATGTTGCCTAATGGAATTCATAAGCCAAGTTAGGGGCCCAAGCGTAGTATGGGGAGAGTTAGGCACCTAAAAAGGGATTAATAGAAGCCAGCTCCCTGACTAGGGAGCTGCCTAACCTACCCAGTAGCAAATGCCAAGAAGAGGGATGGGTCTCACGATTAGTTATTTTTCTAAATGATCTGCTCTAGGAATTATTTTTGGGAAGATCTATGGCCTGACAGGAGGTCAGACTAGAGGACAATGGTCCCTTCTGACCTTCATTCTGGCCTAGAGGGAGTTGCCTCTCCCCCTTCAGGATTCACAACTATCCTGAAGTTAGGTGCCTAAGCCAGGTCCGTACTTTCTCATAGCCAGAGGTGGTGGTGGTACAGCTTCTGCCAGCAGTGCACCGTCCCTTACACCCAAGAGTCCTGTGGTTAGAGCACTCAGACAGAATGTGGGATACACAGGTTCAAATCTCCACTCTTCCTGATCCAGAGCATGGACTTGAATCCAGGTCTCCCACATCCTGTGGGAGTGCCTTAACTACTGGGCGTTTGGGTGTGGGGAGGCACTGGTAGTAGCAGCAGTACCACCATCTCTGCCTGTGACAAAAAACTGACCCAGTGAACATTTAAGTGTTTCATACAAAGTGGAACAGCTTCAACAGGGGAGAGTCCCACACTAGAATACCCTCCACTAGAATGAATGGTCAGGGTTCATCACAAAGAAAAAACGGGTAATGGAATGGACATGAGCAACACATCTCAAAGAACAACCATTACAAAAGGTAGGTAACCATTTTTTCTTCTTCGAGTGCTTACTCGTGTCGATTCCATTCTAGGTGACACACAAGTAGGATCCATGGAGGTGGGCTCGGAGTTCACGGTCGTGCGGCTTGCAACACTGCTCTACCGAAGCCAGCATCATCGTGGGCCTGCTGGGTAAGTGCACAATAAGACCTAAACATGCGGATGGATGACCAGGTAACAGCCCTCCAGATATCTTGAATCAGCACTTGAGCCAGGAAGGCCGACAACGAGGCTTGTGCCTTAGTCGAGTGGGTGGTTACAATCATCGGTGGAGGCACTTTCACCAGATCATAGCAGAAACGGATTCAGGCAGTGATCCATGATGAAATTCTCTGGGCCGGCACTGGAAGACCTTTCATCCTGTTTGCCACCCTGATGAACAACTGCATCAATTTACGGAATGGCTTGGTCTTCTCGATGTAAAAGGCTAGTGCTCTCCTGACGTCCAGAGTGTGTAATTTGCATTCCTCTTCTAACTTATGAGGTTTTGGAAAGAAGACAAGTAAGTATATGTCCTGCCTTGTATGAAACTGTGAAACTACCTTGGACAGGAAAGCCAGGTGCGGTCGCAGTTGGACCTTGTCCTTGTAGAACACTGTATAGAGCGGCTCCAAGGTAAGCACCCTAATCTCAGAGACCCTGCGGGCAGACATTATTGCAACCAGGAAAGAAACCTTCCAGGAGAGGAGGAGAAGGGAATGGGAAGCCAGAGGCTCAAAGTGGGAACCCAGGAGCTGCAACAGCACAAGATTCAGGTCCCAAGGAGGGACGGGGTCCTGGACATGGGGATAGAGTCACTCCAAACCCTTCAAAAAAATGAACCGTCATATCGTGAGCAAAGACCGACCTGTCCTGGAACAAAGAGTGGAAAGTTGAAATAGCAGCCAAGTGGACCTTAACTGATGAAAGGGACAGGCCCTGGAGCTTGAGATGTAGAAGGTAGTCCAAGATCGACTGCAGCGAGGCCTGCTCAGACTGGATACCCTGATCCGAGGCCCAGCAAGTGAACCTTTTCCATTGGCCAGGTAGATTGCCCCAGTGGAGGACTTTCTACTACCTAACAAGACCTGCTGGACAAGGGCCGAGCACTACTGCTCTTCCACATTCAACCACACAGTAACCAAGCCATCAGGTGCAGTGCTGCCAAGTTCGGGTGTAGTAGACCGCTGTGGTTCTGGGACAGCAGATCCGGCCAGAGAGGCGTCTGGCAGCGTGCCGAACCAGTGCTGGCGAGGCCAAGTCAGAGCTATCAGGATTACCTTCACCTTGTCCTGTTTGATCTTCATGGGGACTCTGTGGATTAATTGCCCTTGCAGGAAGGCATACGTTAGAGCCCTGACGACAGGAGCAAAAAGGCATCTGACAGGGTGCCTCTGTCAACCCCCTGAATCGAGCAGAACACACGGCACTTCCTGTTCTGTTGGGATGCGAACAAGTCCACCCGGGGAGTCTTCCACCCCACCTTTGGAAGATCACACTGACCACCTCCGGATGAAGTGACCATTCATAGCAAGAAGAGAAGGACCTGCTGAGGTGATCCACTAACACGTTCCTGGCCCCGGGGAGGTGCCCAGCCATGAGATGAATGGCACGCTGCACACAGAAGTCTCAGAGATGGACAGCTTCTTGGCAAAGGGCTGACGACCTGGCTTTGCCTTGCTTGTTGATACAAAACGTTGTGGCGACGTTGTCTGTGAAGATCTGTACCACCTTGCCCTTCAGGTGGGGCAGGAAAGCGTGGCAGGTAAAGCGAACCACTTTGAGCTCTCTGACGTTAATGTGGAGTGAGCGATCATCCCGCGACCAGCAGCCTTGTGTGCTGAGATCGCCCAGGTGGACTCCCCAGTCCAGGTCCGAGGCATCGGAGACCACAGTCAGTGACAGGGACGGGGCCGCAAAAGGAACCTCCTTCCAACACCGATCGGGGGTCCAACCACCATTCCAGAGATGACCGTATGTGATCCAGCACCCTGACTACCAGGTCTCGATTGTGCCTGTTGGGGATGTAGACCGACACCAACCACACTTGCAGTGGTCTGAGATGGAGCCAGTGTGACGGACCACATAAGTACATGCTGCCATGTGGCCTAACAACCTAAGGCTGGTGTGAGCAGTGGTGAGCAGGTGGGCCCTCACAGGAGAGATCAGGTCTGACATGGCTTGGAAATGGGCCTCCAGAAGGAAGGCTCTGGCCCGGATGGAGTCAAGGACCGCCCCATGAATTCTATCTGTTGCACCAATATTAGTGTCAATTTCTTTTTGTTTATTAACAGGCCCATATCTTGGCAGGTAGAACATACCAGATTGAGGCTCTTCTGCACTTGATCCTGAGATCTGCCCTTGATGAGCCAATCATTGCAGCAGCAACGGAGAAGTGGTGCGAGAAGGGCATAGGCATATCCAGCATGCCCCACGCATTCCAATATAGCCACTGGCCTTGCTGCCAGGTTAGCACCGTGAAAGCCAAAGTGGTCTCAGGCGCTCACAAGCACCGCTGCTGTTGTGGTGAGAGGCTGAAGTCCTGTTCCAATCCAGACGAGTCCCCTTCCGGTGACCAGGGTGGGGCCGTCAAAGCTTTCGTCTGGTAGGTGACAGTAGCCAGGAAAGAGTGATGCCTTTTTCCAGAGACCAGTGCCCGGAGCAGGGAGATTGTTGCCATGCCGGTGACTGGTCCTGTAGGCAAGGGGAACGATGCACCAATGGAGATCTAGGCCGAGGGATCGGCTGGTGGGAGGACGATCGGTGCCAGAGATATGGAACTCGACGTCTCCCTATAGGCGAGCCTTGCCATGCTGATGGTGACAAGCATGATGCCAGCGCCCTGGGTCGTCTAACGGGCGACCTAGACTGCGGAGCTAGGGAATGCTACCTCTTCTCTGGCAACTGATGGCGTTCAACTGCTCTCTGGGGCAGTCTCATGGCTGGCTTCCCCCCATGGGGAGCCTTAGCTGGATCCAACGCTCTCTGATCCCTGGATGCTGGGGGGGCCTCAGATGTCAACAGCCCCACCAAATGTCTGGGTCCCCTACCACTCCTGGGAGGCGGATCCCTAGGTGGGCTGGGGAGTCTGGCCAGAGAGGTATTGTGGCTCCAGAGAGGGCAGGCGGCCCAAACTTCGTCCTTTGCCCTACACCCCTTTGATCTTTCTTGCCTGGTGCCAGGGAGTCTCGCTTCTTCAGCTGCTTCTTGGGCACCGGTGAAGGGGAGCAGTGCAGTGCACTGTGGCAAAGGTGCTGGGCGTGGAGTCAGAACAGGAAGACTCCAACACCGGACAAAATGCACCCTCCATGAGGAGGGCCCTTATATGAATATCACACTCCTTTTGAGTTCTAGGACGAAAATTCTTGCAAATACAACACTTGTCCTTCATGTGTGTCTCCCCCAATCACTTTAGGCAGCTGCTATGGGGGTCGCTAACGGGCATAAGCCTATTGCAGGCAGAACAAGTCTTAAAGCCCGGGGACCAGGGCATGCCTTGCCTTGGGGCTAAGTCCCTGCTGGGACTCTAGTTCACTGATTAACACTACTTAACACTTACTAACTACTGTAAACAAACTATATACAAAGCTAACAATGATGAGAGTTGGAGAGAAAACTGCTATCCACTTGCAAGGGGAAGGTGCTCCAACTGTCATGGGAGGTGTGGTAAATTGCCGGCACTGCTATGATGGGTCCCGCACTTTCTCTTCTTGTGGGGGGGTTTCAGGGTGCCATTTCTTGCCCCTGAACTGGGGTAACAGCTATCCTACTAGTATCCCAGGGAAGGGGAGTGGAGAGGGAGGGACCCGGGCCCGCCCTCTACTCCGGGTCCCAGCCCAGGGGCCCTATGATAGCAGGTGAACCACTTGTACCAGTGATTCTTTCCCCTGGGCTACTTCCCTCTCCTGACCTTCAGCTTGTGGGGCTTCCTGCCTTCCCTCTGCCCAAGCCAGGTGTCCCTTTACCTAGGATCTTGGTCTTCTTAGCCGGCTGCAGCACTTCTCAAAACTCTCCTCCACTTTCCTTCGAACTGCTCTTTGTTCCACCACCAGTACACTCTGCTTCACTCCTCCAAACTGCTCTCTGCTCCACCACCAAACCACTCTGCTCCAGCTCCTCTTCTGGCTGATTGAAGCAGGGGGATTTTATCAGGTGACTGGCTTCAGGTGCTCTAATTGGTTTCAGGTGCTTTTAATTAATCTACAGGGAATAAGGCTTCTCCTCATCCTAGATCACTCTCCTGCTGCCTTCTGGCCATGCTGTATCACAGTGGTAAGAAGGAACTGAGAGGGCATAGGGCCAAGTGGCACCTAATGTACCGATGCATGAGCGCACACTCCAGAGGGTGCCACTGCCAAACCTACAGATATCACTAAGGGAAAAATTTCTAATGACTGTGCACGTGGATGCGCACACACCTAGAATGGAATCAACAAGAGCAATAACTTGAAGATGAGCCATCATTATTGGACAAGGTGAGTAACTTCTTTCTTCCCTCACCAAAGGGAGAGGAACCCCTTATTACTTTTTACCTCCCACATCCTGGATGAGCACTCTAAACGCTGGACTATTGGGAGCTCCTCCACCACCACCACCACCTTTTGTGCATGTGATGCATACTCAGAGCATGCCTATGGATGTAGCCTCACAGGCAAGATAGGTAGGGGAATGCCTAGTTTGTAAATCCCATATGGGGGCTAACATGAATTTAGGTGCAAAGTAGTTGGGTATTGTCAGGACTCAGGTGGCTTTGTGTATGCACACTGCCTGGAATGTAGGCACCTATATGATTAGATGGTAGCTGAGCGGTGGTTATGTGAATGCCAGTGGCATCTAAATGTTGGACTTAGGTGCCTAACTCCTTCTTTAGGCATCTATGTTCTCTTTGTGAATCTAGTGCATAATACTTTTTAATAAATAAATAAAAGCTAAGATGCAGGAGGACAGATCTGCCTAAACCGACACAGGAACATCTATCCCTATGCCAGCTAGACCCCCTATACCTCAGGGAAGAATTTACTTGAATGATAAGTGGCTCTCTAGCCTGGCTGTAGTAACATCCAGTACCAGATACCTCAGTTAATGCTAGCCGTAACAATTCTACTTTACATCAACTAACCACAGGTTAACTATTTCCTTACTAAGCACTATCACCATTGGAAAAAGGATTTTCTGATGATCTCAAAAATAACAATGGCAGGTTTTCAGGTGAGAAGAGAAATTTTACTTTTTTAAATAGCATGTAGAAGTTAGCAAAATGGGACAGACTATAATGTACATTGAAGAGAGGGGGAAATAACCCATGATTAAGTTCAGGTGTATTCCTGGACTTGGAATTTGTGGTGCAATTCTATCACTTACTACCAAATGATGCTTCAGCATCTGAGCTTTAATTGTATATATTTTTAAAATGTTCCTAGCCCTTCTAATTGCAAGGAAAAACCTTCCAAAGGTGAACAGAACATAAATCAATAGTAACCTTTGAGCATGCAGATAGCCCGAAATAAAAAGTGCGAGAAGTGAATGGAGTATTGACTCGGATACCTAATATTTCAACATTGGTCAGTGTTATACTTACATGTGAATATGTTTATTCTGCACTCCCAACCCATTTCCTATGCTGCCCTAGGTGTCAAATGCCTCACATGTCCCCCACCTACTGTCAAATGCTTAACTTTGCCCCTGACAAGTTTAACAATTCAGTTGTGTGTTAATACAAAAATATGGCACACTGAAAACTGAAAGCCTAGTGGGCAGGATAAAATCAACTTAAAAAGAATACTGTGTGCTTATTCATTTGCACATTTAAGTCAGGAATGCATTCCCAGAATGGTATAGCATTTAGGTCTAACTTGTTGCACAGTAGAAGGGCCTTTTATTCTGGTACTCTGCCAGAGATATTTGGGAGGTAGGATGCTCATGTGATTTAGACAGACATTGTCTCAAGAGAGCTGGGTTCTATTCCCAGCTCTGTCACAGGCTTTTTCTGTGAGCCTGGGGTCTGTGCCTCAGCTCCCATCTTGAAAGTGGGGATAATACTCCCTTCCTCACAGCCATGCCTATTCAGATTGTCATCTCTTCGGAGTCTTTTACTGTTTGTCCAGTACATAGCACAATGGGGTCTTCAGCAGTTAGGGATCCCTGGGGTGCTACTGTAATACAAATACTTAAGTCATCCCTTCACATTTGTGTGAAGGCCTCTATGTGCAGTCAACTTCAGATTACTACTCTTGTTGCCAGCAGCAAATAGTGTCAGTCATGAAAGTGTGCTAAACTATAGTGTACTAAAACGCTTCTTATAAAATGGATTTGCGCCCTTGTAAAATGCAATACAGTGGGATTCACCCTCTTTTGGGCCAATGGTTTTCTTTGAAAGGGTTGCATTAGAAGTGGATGTTAACCTAGCTACAAGATGTGCAGAAACAGATTCTCCCATATCTGACTGCACAAGAGAAGGTAAAGCACATGCATGGAGTTAAGAGGGAGCAGATGAGGGATAGTGAAGTTGCAAGCTTGTTTCCCAGTGGCTGGACACCTCTGATATATAATGGAAGCATGTATCCTGAATGATGTGGTGATACCTTAGAGAAAGCTCACTCGTGGGAGGAAATTCTTGTGATGTTAGGCTATGTCTACAATATGAGCTAAGGGAGTCATTCCCTGGCCTGTGCACACATGTTAATGCTAGCTCAAGTATAAATAGCAATGTAGCCATGGCAGCATAGATAGCAGCAGCACTGCTTAGGCACGTCAATTACAAGCCTGCCTGAAACTGGTGGGTACCAACTTGGGACAGCTAAGCCATGCCTTTGCTGACGCCACCTGTGCTACCATGCCTACGCTGGTATTTATACTTGCACTCGCTCAATGAGAACTAGCGTATGATACACGAGCAAGGGAATCATAGTCTGAGCTCGCAGTGTAGGCACAGTGATCAACTGAAGCCCCAATTTAATTACTGCACACACAAACTGCTCCTATAACCACACCAAATGGCATGTGAATTGCATAAGCAGAAATTCTTTAACCAGTTAACCCCTGCTTATTTGCAAGTCTTCTCCATTCAAAATGGTTTGTTTGGCAGTTGAAAAAATAAGATGCAGGACCTGAGTATCACAAAGGTTTAGGAGTCTAACAACAGAGAGTAATTGACAAGCAGCATTTTTGGATTAATTTTTTTTGAGGTTTTTAGCACAGTGTTTTCACCCTGTGCGAGTTTATTGTTGGGAGCACACAGGCACTGTTCTTAGAGCATGCTCCATTCACATCCTTAAAAAAAAAGTCTATGTGAACTACTTTTCCATGTTATCCTGACATAGAAAGGAGATGCCTTCACAGTTTCCTGTAGCCCAAGGCCTGTAGTCAAAAAAAGGGAGAATCTGTCCTTGTTCTGAATCAGGATTTTGGCAAAAGCTGCTGATAAAATATACTGTCAACACTTGCAGAAGTAGGGCTCTGAATGACTATAAAATATTCCAAGCAAACACAAACATCACACGACTTTGGTGTATCTGAGTGCAAATATCTTGATGTACTTGGAAAGGCACCACACAGACAGCCTCACTACGTACTGAAAAATTTGACTAAAGTGTCTGATGTAGAACATTCCATAAAATTTATTAAATTTTACAGTAATTTTACTGTGACACATGAAATTTTGAATCAAATATGTTTAACTTTGTTTAAATAAAAGTTCTTTCCCAAATATAGCACTGTACACTTTGTAGCAGCAACCAAAGAAGACATTATAAAATAACCCAGAATACGGAATAGGCAGAATACAAAAACTGTTTTCAAACACAATTAGCCTTTCTAAAACGTCCTGGAGTGCACAGTAATGGTTCGTATGTTATAAAAGTTACAATACATTATGTCACCCTCCTTCTGTTGTTTTCCAAGCGATTGGTATTATGTTTGTACCCTTATCTGTGTTTACTGCAAACGTGCACATGACTTTAAGGTGGAGATTTTCAAAAGCTCCTAGGGGAATTTAAGTACATAAGTTCAGTTGTATCTCAGCAGGACTTGTACACCTAAACTCTTTTGAGCATTTCTGAAAATCAAAGTCTAAATTATAGTTATTGATAAATAAACCAATAGCATAATTTAGAGATCATGCTTCAGAACTTTCACATTGTTATTGTTGATATACAGTGGGGAAGAGGGGGTCAAAATTTTGGTTAGTTCCCCCCCGCCATTTAAAATCTCTCCTAGATCTCTTCAAGCTAGTAGTCTTTAGCCCAGTGGTGGGAAACCTGCAGCCCGTCAGGGTAATCCGCTGGCGGGCTGCGAGATAGTTTGTTTACATAGCACATCCCTGAGGTCCGCGCTGCTTCTCGCAGCTCCCATTGGCCTGGAACAGTGAACCGCGGCCACTGGGAGCTGCGGGTGGCTGTGTTTGTGGACAGTCAATATAAACAGACTGTCTCGCGGCCCGCCAGAAGATTACCCTGACGGACTGCAGGTTGCCCACCACTGCTTTAGCTCATTGGCAGCATACAGTATATGAAAGGTAGCAAATTCTAAAACTAGATGTGAGTTAATCATAAGAAAAACCTCATCCACAACAGTCAAACCAACATATACTTACATATCAAATGCATTAAACTGTATTTGATGTGAATCTCTCTTTTTGGAAAATGGACTATTATAGGGGCAACAATTAAGAACTGGTTTCAAGGAATGGTTAACCAAAGAAAGTTTCAGTATATAAATATAGGATGTACATAATTATTTTAATAAAGAAGTACTTACGTACTTAGTATAGCTCAAAACCAAGAATTCCTTTATACGTTAACTATTTAGCTTTTAAATATATTAGAAATATCTTGAAAGAGGTAATATTTTAAACAAAATTAAATTTACTTTATCGAGATTATATTAAAAGTTCCTACAGTCTCATAATGCTCAGAAATCTTTTGAGAGAAATGGAGTGTTTAGATTTTCAGGGGACTGAGGAAAGCGTAAGGCCTTTATGAAAGAGGAAAAAAATCAATATAAAATACTGCTGTACAATAATGATATTGAATTTAAAACAGTACTATAAGTAGAGTTTGTACTCTTTATATATGGTGTATGTCATTTAGTAATTCCAAAATTCATTATTCTTCCCCTCACCAGATCTACATGATTCTGGAATGACCCCATTAATTATCAAGGTTTCAATTCCATCAATGGTTGAGCCATAAACAGCTGGAACCTTTGGAGTAGAAGCCAAGACACCATACAGTGGAAAACATTTTTTCATAATGTCAGGATACAAGTATCCAACTCAGCAGTTTAATTCAGTACAGACTGTGCAGCTTCTCTGATAATCGATGCAGCTTTATCCAATTCTTCTTCTGTTTGCTCCACTGTTACCACTACTCGAATACTGAAAAAAAGAAAAACAGAAGAGTTGGCTCTTGTAATGGCAATGACACTTATTCCTTGCTTTGTTTCTCCTGTACCAGTTTTAATTTATATCAGAATTGTTGGGTGAAAAACTTGGTTCACACCAATTTAACAAGCTCTATTAATTTTAAAGCTTTAATGTGAGAATTTTAGAATATACTACCACCTTAATTAAAACACAGTATAAATGCGTAACTAAAACAAAGAAGAAAAGGGCAGTGATCAGTTACCTGATCATGGGGTGCAGGAAGGCTGTTTCTTTCATTACCAGATCCAGACTGGTTTGAGTGTGAGTGGCTTTGATTATTTGTAACGCTTATGTAACCCGTATATTTGTGCATGCTCATACCTAGTCACTTATTTCCCTTGTCATATCTGATATATTTCATGCTATGTACATACTACATTTTTATATAAAAACACCCTTCTAATTGTTCCTTCATATTGATTACATGCAGATCATGCATAGCAACAGTGTCATTTTGCTCATTCACCCTATTCATATGTTTACTATTTTTCCTCAACTTCTCTACTTTGCCATCTGGAGTACTTGTTCCTGACATTTGTTCTTCTCAAACAACCTGTTTAACTTTTAGCAAGAATCTGTTTTTCTTAACTTTTAGTTAAGACACAATCTGATAGTTTAGAACATTTGGTCCAATAAACAAGATTCTGTTGAACTGAGCAACTAAATTTTCCATTCTTAATAAACGTTAAATAGATTATTAAAGTTTGCTAAGGGTTTGGTTCATTTAATGATAAGTCCTTAACAGGCCCCTCATCCTAATAATTAATAGACTGAAGCCTAGAATCATAGAATATCAGGGTTGGAAGGGACCTTAGGAGGTCATCTAGTCCAACCCCCTGCTCAAAGCAGGACCAATCCCCAATTTTTGCCCCATATCCCTAAATGGCCCCCTCAAGGATTGAACTCACAACCCTGGGTTTAGCAGGCCAATGCTCAAACCACTGAGCTATCCCTCCCTCCCAGTTAAGCCTAGTCTTAACTCTTACTCAATTTATGTATCTATGACCCTCACTCAATATTTTGATTCTTCAGCAGAGTGAAGGAATGGCTCCCTCATTCAAAGGCAATGTTTGGGCCATGAACTCAGGCACCATGACAAGTAAGGTATATGGCAAGATAGAGAACTTGTGAAGCAATGGCTCTCTAGCAAAGCAAATAGACATAGTAGCTCTTTCCAATTAGGCATTGAGCATGTCACTTGCCTGCCACACACCATCTTATTCCCACATTTAGATGTACTTTCAAGTTCAATGGGCCTCTTATGAAAACCTGTGTGGTAAGCAGCCAGGGTAGTAGTGAAAACAATACAATGCTGATATTGAAGATTCAGTTTATTTTGATATGTTATCTTGTAAATAACCATGCCATAATACCCATTTAAAGTTTAGTGTAAGCAGCATATTTCCCACTCCTCACCTGGCAAACTATTAAAAGGCCTAAAGCAGACAGCTTTGTTTTTATAAAAATAAGTCAGGTGGTTTTCCTCATGCAAGACAGATAAAAAGAAACAGAGGTTTCTGAATTTCCACTCACCTCGGTGGTGGAAGACATTTCTCTTCCTTGTCCAGATAGCGGGCCTGAGTTAATGCAATACTTCTATTCATACACTGCAGACATATAAATAAGCAGTTATGCAACTGTGAACTTTGATACCACATTACCATTACATTCTATGAACAGTGGTTATTTAATGTCTGGAAGACAAACATAGCAGAATTTCATACAGCACAGTCAGAGCAGAAAGAAGTATACATCAAAACCAACGCCAAGTCCAGTATCAGAAGAGAATTATTAGCATTTCCCTAATTAGCTGTCATTAAGAAACATTCCTGCACACAATGCATCCTTTAAGAGTTTAAAATTTTAGAAACTCATTTGAGGCTTTTTAAAATATAGGTGTTATACTAGAAGAATAGAGATAAGGGGGTAGGTTTGACATTTCCTTCTACAGCTTATGACTAGTTTTTGGGAGTGGGGAAGTTGGTTTTTAGAGAAGGAGGCCTGAAATGGAGTATGACGACTGCTCTCCTAGGTATTTCAAAAGTCAGTAGGAGTTCTTACATATACATATAACAAACAGGGAAGAAGACTAAGGAGATAGACAATGTGAAATTAAAGAAGCCTAAGTTCAGCTCAAAAATGTTACTTGAAATAGAATTAAATAGTGATATTTAAAATAAAAAGGACTAAAGGAATCCAACTATGTCTGAGTCTCTGGTTTGCTTCTACGGACCAACATTTCTATCTATCTTAAGATGCTTCATTGTTTACCTTGGTTAATATACTCTGACTACACGTCAGTATCTAGTAACCCTGTCTGTAGAAGTCGTTGCTGCTGGAAGCCAATACAACTACTGTGACTAGATTTAAGAGAGGACTGATTAACTTTATGATTTAACATTTGTAGCTATGCTGGCAGAGAATAAGGTAACTGCAGTCTTTAAGGAATGAAAAGTTATTGTAGGTTATATACCATGAGTATTATCTTAATCTTTAATAAAGATTCCCATAGAAAAAAGAAGAGAGATCCTCAGCATAATGGCTCTACATTATTCAATTTGTAGTAAAACCAAAGGCAGGCAGGCAGTTACTGGGCACATATAGAAAACTGTTTAATACGAACGCTGACATTTAAAAGCTTTCTTAAAACAGAAGTGCACCTCTTTCAAAGAGTTACATTCTTCAAATTTGGATGAGTTAGATGAGCTCAAGCACAAAACAAGTATCATCACCCTCCTCCAACTCAAAATGCACAAGATGCATCACTCATCTATAACATACTTATACACTTCTCAAATTGGCTGGCTTGAGAATTAGTGTATACTGATGATGGAAAGTGCTTTAAGTGCTTTAACATTATAACAGTCTGCCAAATAATAATATGTTCATGGACTCAAATGTAAAATTCCATCCTGTAAAAACAAACACTTTCTAAAAAATACAGCAGCTGAAGCTCAAATGGTTCAGTACAGCAACAAAACTCTGCTCAAAGAATAAAATGAATTTCTATAAATCTCAGAAAAGTTCTCTCTAATCTGTTCATACACATCCATTCTCTTAAATTAAAGAGAAACATGTGTATTAATGTTGTCCAGTACCAAGGTCAAATATTTTATCGATGATCAAAGTCAAAGGGGGATACGGGTGGGAGACTGCCACCGTGGGGTGGATGATAAAGACGACTTTTGCAGCTGGGGAAGTGAATTTTTGAGGGGATGTTTCCTCCCCCTTTAGGCTATCTTCCTAATCTCACCCCACTCCTGTGATTGGGTTTTTTTGTTTGTTTGTTTTTTTACACTATTTCCTTTACATTACCATCTCACTTACATTTTCAAAAAGTGAACACAGGCCTCTGCTGTTTTCCATATTCAATTGCTATTTTCCAAATGGGGTCTGGAAGACTCCAAGTCATACAGTAATTCAACCAACTACCATGCCATGGCTTTGCACAAAATTATTGCTTTGCTAATAATTAAAGGGCAGATATGCTTGAATTGCAAAAGGGACACTTACATAATCTACAATTCTCTTGAGTAACTTCATATCATTCTCTCGAGATCCACTGGTCTCTTCCAACTGAAGGTGTAATGCTGGAGAAAGTGACTCTCCCACAACTATTAGACCAGAGATTCTGAAACAAATCAAATAGTTTCAGTGTACATCCGAACAGAATAAAGAAGCAAAGTGTATAAATAGACAGTGAAAATATGCCATTTAAAGGCTTGCTCATTTTTTGGTGGTATTTCAGGAAAACTTTCTAAATTGTTTTACATGGGGAGTATTTGTTACAAAACAAATTTGGACGCAAACAAAGCTTTACACCTTTGAACTTCTGTATACCAGCAACCACAATACAATATGTAAACTACGTAGCCATGAATTACTCATGGGAACATCTAATTATTGACCAAATCAAACAATCCACTCCATAATGTTTCTTTCACAAAGAATGCTTACTCCTGGTGAATCTGGGCAAGATAGATGACTTATTTTAATTCAGTTTTATTGCTTTATACAATTCCTATCCTGTATATTCATCTGCTTTCCTCTGATATTCCCTCCTCTAATTTTAACTGTAATAGCTTGTCCTGCTCAAACAGAAAATATACAAAACAAATGGGGAATCAGTTATCTGCCATAGTCAACGTTAATTTTTAAATAAGATTTCATATCAATTGAATGCCCTTCCTTTAGAGTTTCTTAAGGTTTGTGTATTACAAACCTAACATAACTCATACCTTGATTTTTAAGACTCTGATCCAAGTCTTAAACCCCCCCAATTATAATTTAGAATCAGTAGGGGGAGGGGGGGAAGAATCTCCTTCTCTCATGCAGAGCTGTAAATTCCCTATCAAGAAAGGTAATCAATATTGAGATAGGATGAAAAAAGCCAATCCTTAGCTCCCAAATATTAACAGCATATCACACACATGCACTATTCTGCTACTGTCAACCTTAACTTAGATTTTCCGACTTTGGTCAGTTTGTGTTACACACAATGTGTTGTAAATGTATAAAGTATTTTTTATTCCTATAAAAAAAGGAAGCAAAAAGTTAGGGTCTCTTTCAGAAAACACAAGTTGTCAAATCCATGGGAAGAACAGAGTGCGACAAACATAATGAATAATGGAAAGAGATGTTTTAAGGTCTGAAATATGCCTTGTATTTCCACAAAGCTGAACTGATTTAGAGCCCAGTTTTGAAAGGGAGCTTAAACTGGCCTTCAATTTTTGCAGCAACAAAACTGCACTCACAATTGGTGTCATGTAGATATAAAATCTGAGGTTGCTTCTAAAAAGAGTCATGCAGTTAAAGAGCAAATGTTTAAATATTGGCATATATCTTTAGAAATCATGGGGAAGACATTATGTGGCAACATATGGAGCCAAGAGAAGCAGTCTAAGGCCAGTCCACAATATAGAATCACAAATGGAATATATAGCATAACAGATGTCAGTCATTAGGTAAGTTCCATGACCTGATGTTCTAGAAGCACAATTCCAGAAATTAACAGGTAGGCACTGTAGTCAGACATGTTACCATACAGCTTAAATTAATAAAGGTTTCCTTGCAGCAAATAATATTCTCTTAGTTTTAAGACAAAGTATATGTCTGCTAGATCTTAATGAACAATACGTGCTACTAACAATGAGATTTTCTTTTTAAAGGATGTGCATCAATATATTAATGATATCCGTAGCTAATTACATAATATGAAGTCATTTTACTTTAAACTAGGTAAAGCATTCGTGAGCAGCCTCAAAAAGAGAGGAGGGGAGAGGATGAGTAAGAGTTAATGTATTTTAAACCAGGAAACAGCCTTTGTATCACTGCCAACTGAAACTTTGAATCTTACTGACTTTGTCCAGACAACAATGCTTTGTATTAACTATACACACTCGACTTAGAGGCTGCTTTGCAAATCCCAAATTGATGTCTAATTTGAAGTTCTGTCAGTTACAACTCTAGTTAAATAAACCCTAATCTGACTCAAGCAGCTGTCTAACCAAGGATGAACAATAAGAAATGCAAAAGAGCCAGTTCAGCACAGCTTTGTCAGAAAAAGGGACATTCAATGTGTGAAAGAAACAAAGGTTGGCTGTGCTTTTCTTGCAAGCTTTGGTTAAGTGAAATAACATTTGTGAGTCCACAGCATGCACACAGTAGTAACATCCCACCCCGCCCCCGATCTTAACTTTTCCAGTGAAGCAGCTAAATTATGGAACCTTGCATAAAAGTGTTTTCCACCTCTAATCACTGCCATTCATCCATTTTTGAAATAGGATAAAAATTCATACTATTTAAAGACAATATTGCATAGGAATCTCATCCAATGCCTTGTCTGCTACCTCAAGAAAAGGCAAAAGAAACTTTAGAGCAGAGAGTGACGGAATAACTTTACTATCGGGTTTAGGAAGAATTACACCCTCCCCCACTCATTAGCTAATGGTTGACTTGTGCCCTGAAGCATGAAGCCTTATATATATACATATATATATATATACACACACACACACACACATACATATACATATACACACACACTTACCTCCTTATTTTATCATATACAAGGTAAATGTGGATTTTCTCATTATCCTTATGAAGATCTAAATCCATTCTGAATTCTATTAAGCTCTTGGTATCAGTGGTATCTTGTGACACTGAATTTCAAAGTGCCTACTTGTGCACTGTGTAAAAAAGGATTTTTTGCTGGTTTTAAATTTGCTGCCTTTCAATTTGCTTGTTTTTGTGTTATGAAAAGGAGGGAAATCACACACTCCTGTTTACCTTTCATTATTTTATACAGTTCTATTGTACTTTTCACCTCTAAAAACTGATATCCATTCTTTTCAATCTTAGTTAAACTGTATAGATATGTATATATGAAAGAGAGAGAGAGAGAGAAAGGAAAATCAGAAGTAAATACCGTATTCCAGATGAAGCCATACTACTGATTTATATAATGGCATAATATATTCTGTATTTTCTATATACATCCTATTTTTTTCCTGCTATTTTGGCAGTCACTGCACATTTTCTAAAGTGATTATTAATTTAAAATCCAGCAATATGCAAGAGTAGTTCAAAATATTCCTTCTAATGTGCTTTTACATTTGTCAGGGAATTTCATCTACCATTGAGTTGCTCACAACTAGCATCAGTCTTTAGTCTTCTCTAGTGATGCCGAACTTAAATAATTATGTTCTCTACAAGTTTTGCCATCATACACTTGCTCAAGCCCTTATCATCAAAAAGATAAGAATGTAAGAAAAGCCATACTGGGTCAGACCAATGGTCCAACTAGCCCAGTATCCTGTCTTCTTCTATAAATGGCAGGTCCAGATGCTTCAGAGGGAATGAACAGAACAGGGCAATTTCAAGTGATCCATTGCCTGTTATCCAGTCCCAGCTTCTAGTAGTTAGGGACATCCAGAGCATGGGATTGTGTCCCTGACCATCTTGGCTAATAGCCATTGATGGGCTATCCTTCATGAACTTATAAAATTCTTTTTTGAACCCACTTCTACTTTTGGCCTTCACAACATCCCTTGGCAATGAGTTCCACAGCTTGACTGTGTGTTGTGTGAAGTAGTACTTCCTTATGTTTGTTTTAAACCTGCTGCCTATTAATATCATTGGGTGAGCCCTGGTTCTTGTGTTATCTGAAGGGGTAAATAACACTTCCCTATTCACTTTCTCAGCACCATTCATGTTTCTGTAGACTATTATATACTGTCCCCTCCACCACCCCCAGTCGTCTCTCTTTTCTAAGCTGAACAGTCCTGTCCTTTTAAAACTTTTTTTTATATGGAGGCAGTTCCATTCCCCTAATAATTTTTGCTGCCATTCTCTGTACTTTTTCCAATTCTATTATATTGTTTTGAGACTGGGTGACCAGAATTGCATGCAGTATTCAAGGTGTGGGTGTACCATGGACTTATATAATGCCACACACACACCCCTTGAATACTGCTTGCAGTATATATAAATTAGCCACTATATTAAAAAAATTGTATACATACACACACATACAGACACATATAAATAAAATAGTTCCAAACATTGTTAGCTTTTTTGATAGTGGTATTAAATACCAGTCCTAGTACAGAATCATAAGGCACCCCACTTAGCCATTTGTCAGATTAAAACTTGACCATTTGTTAATCCTACTTATTTTCAAATTTTGCCCAGTTCCTAAATCAGGGGTGTCTCAAACTCAAATGACCACGAGGGCCACATGAGGATTGGTACATTGGCCCGAGGGTTGCATTACTGACACCTACCCCCTTGTCCCCGCCCCCACTCCACCCCTTCCATGAGGCCCCGCCCCTTCCCCAAAATCCCAGGGGGTGCAGGAGGGGTGTGGTGGGGGCTCAGGGCAGGGAGTTGGGGTGTGAAGTGCAGGAGGGGTGTGGCAGGGGGCTCAGGGCAGGGGGTCGGGGTGCAGGGTGCGGCAGGGGGCTCAGGGCAGGCGGAGGGGTGCAAGCGGGGTGCGGCAGGGGGCTCAGGGCAGGGGGTCAGGGTGCAGGAGGGGTGCGGGCTCTGGCCTGGTATGCACTGGGGGCAGGTTCCCTGCCTGCCTGCCCTGCCCTGCCCCCACGCTGCTCCAGCAAGCTCCTGGAACCAGGGGGAGGAGGGGCACAGCAGTCTGTGTCACTGTTGTGTCCAGGCACCGCCCTCAGCAGCTCCCATTGGCCGCGGTTCCCCATTCCTGGCCAATGGGAGCTTCTGGGGGCAGTGCCTGGACACAACAGTGACACAGACCCTGTGCCTCTCCTCCCACAGGTTCCAGGAGCTTGCCAGAGCTGCGCAGGGCGGCCAGACAGGAACTGAGCCACTGTATGTAAACGTGGGGCCCCTCCGCAGGGAGCTCGCAGGCCACAGAAAACAATCCTGCGGGCCGCATGTGGCCTGCGGGCCATGTGTTTGAGACCTCTGTCCTAAACCGTGACAGTACTTTTCTCACCCTGTGCTTAATTTTCCATAACCTCCTCTCGTGAGGATTTTGTCAAAGGCATTTTGATAGTTAAAATAAATTGACATCAGCTCTTAGACACTTGTTGTGGACACTTGTTGTAGACTAGTTCTAATAAATTAGAAGTGCACAATTTCTCCTTACACGTGGTTTGTCCCTATCACTTTCATCTACGTTTGTAAATATCTTTATAACCAATTTTCCTCAATACTGAAGTAAGGCTCTTGTCTGTATTTTTCAAGATTATTACTAACAGCTTTTTAAAGATAAAATTCAAAGTTTCCAGTATAGTAGCTGATTTTAATGAGATTGTTACTGACAGTTTATCTACGTGACATTCAAACTTCTAGTATGTTCAGAGTGAATTTGTTTGAGTCTGCTATTGTTTCTCTATCTACACTCATTAATTTCTTAAAGAAAAAGTTTATATGGACCCTATATTAATACCTAAAAATATAGCTACAGAAGAATAGCAGAGTTACATATCTGCTATGACATATCTGCTCAGTTACAAGTTTCAATCATCAATTATTTCGTGCCCCTCCCTTATGATTAGTTGTAAGAGAATTTAAGTTTATTAAGCAACTAGACACTGAGACCAAACAAACGTCGTTATTGGCACAGAATGCACAATTCAAGGAGACCAGACTGTTCTGGACTACTAACATCATCTTACAATAAAAGCCTTAAGCAACAACTGACTTCATTTCTTTATCAGAACCATTAGAAAAAAAAAAAACTTTCTAGATTACAAAACTAACTACTAAAACGCTATCAGAAAGAATACAGATAAAGCAAATACTGTTGTGAAATAAAAAGTAGAAGATTGTAATTGCTTGACCACTGCTAAAAATCAGTGGTCATTAAAACTGGGTTATAGATTATTGCAATAACTGACAGAATTTTAAGAAACTTTAATCTGATATAGCAATTGAATTGGAACTATAGGAGAGGTACGTATTTATTC
Source organism: Macrochelys suwanniensis (assembly GCA_033296515.1). Taxonomy (NCBI): domain Eukaryota; kingdom Metazoa; phylum Chordata; order Testudines; family Chelydridae; genus Macrochelys; species Macrochelys suwanniensis. Next base: position 51,134,254 of record CM065780.1, read on the forward strand.
TGAAAATTAGTCAATTGACTATAAAGTATTGACTCTAGAACACTTAGTGTATTATCAAAAATCTGTTGCCAGAATAATTATATTAAAAACTCAATGTAATTGGAGGATATTATATTCATGATACTTTGTGATCTATAAAATGCTGAGCAAGTTGACAGTAGTCAAGATCAAATAGCTTACCTTTGTAAAGCTTTGTGAATCCGTTTGCATTTCTCTTGTAAAATCTGAAAAATGTCTAGACAAAAGAAAAAAGAGCCTCAGTCTCTTGCTGTATATTTCTATAAAATCCCAAATAAATGTTTAAAATATAGAAGTTTAATACTAAACTTTGAGCCTCTTAACCTCTTCTTACAATAATCCTCACTCCTAAGGGAGTACCATTTCCATCATGAAGTGACAAATGTGTTCTTTCCCCCCACACTGCTATTCCAGTAGAGTAGTTTCTGTCTAGAACTCTTTTTTGTGTGAGCCAATTAAAGGACATCACATGTAGAATCAAGAAACTACAGGCTGAAGGATAATAATTGGAAAGTAAGAGGGAGCTTCAACCTTTGATAATTATGTCCCCCTTTTTTCCTTAACTTACCTTGAAAATTACCAAATATGTTCTGGTCAAATGGGAGGAGGGAAAAATCAGTAGGACATTTGTTTGTAGTGAACAATAACAGTTTTTAATTAAGGCTCCCTTCTCTGGCTCTTTCCATCTCCACTTCTCTTTTTCACTGGGTGTGAAAAAGGAAGGAGGTAGGAAAGAGATGTATGATGGGAAGAGAGAGTGGGAGGGAAAATTAAAGGGAGAATGAGTGAAAAGGAGATAATGAATGTAAGATGTGGAAAGGGAGCTGAAAGAATGAACGAACGAAAGGGAAAAGTAAATGACGAAGCCCTAGACTAAGAGGGTGAGGGATGGAAGTGGGGGAAGTTATGCCCACAGGCTTTAATCTTGAGTTCAGTTAGTGTTCCCTCTGAGCAGAAAAACTTGTCACATTACAAAGTATTTGATTTTTCAGAATGAAATACCTGGATTCTCTTCCATGATATTGAGGGCCTCAATAGCAGCAGCAGCTAGTAGGGGAGGCAGAGAGGCTGAAAAGCAGTAACCCTGACCTGACAATCGCTGAGAAAGAAAATGAAAAGTCATAAACAAAGCCAAAAAGCTTTTATATCAGTTTTGCTTGTTCACGATAGTACAGAAAAATCTTTAAAGTCATTTGGTTTAAATTAAGGAAAAATCATAACTGAACAACAGTGGTTCTCTAACTCATCCACACAATCTTTTTGAAGAAGTGGTCTTCTAAATGGAACAAACTCCTATGTAAATCATTTGTATCAAGATGGAGCTTGTAAATAGAAGTCAAGTCACTGTCATTTCTTAGTAATTCAGTCTGCTATTCCATTTAAAAATAAGAGGTGGCATACCTGATGGTCAATAACAAAAGATCTTCCACAGCAAAATCCTCCAATAGAAGCCAGGGAATTCTCCATGTTTGCACTAATCAGATCTATATCGTCAACCTGCCATTCAATTAACAGAATGTATTGAGAGAGGAATTAGGTGGATGGAAGTGAAGTGATGCTTAATTAAATCAAGATAATTTACAATACATAAACTTTACGCTTCAAATTAACATGTGTACTAGGGCAAAATACACCAGGCTACTCCCCCCCCCCCGCCCCACACACACATTCAAATTAAAATGGAGACAGTTCAGCCATAACTGTGTTAAAATGACACAAACAAGGAGCTTTAAAACTGTTTATAAATGATCCATATATATTTCACTTAAATGTTTTCAGTTATTGCAATATATGCAGCATGTAAAAATAAAATGATGCATATGTAGGCCACTTTGGTACCTGATCTATTTTAAGCATGTGAGTTGTCGCAATTAAGTCAATGGGACTGAATGTGATTTAAGTTACTCCTGGGGGGATTCTGCGCTAATACAGAGGCGCAGAAATCATATGGCCCGCAATTTTCTGTGCCCTCCGTGCAGAAAAGTGCAAAAAAAAATCTGCTAGGGGACACGCACTTCTTTCCCAGCATTTGTTCCAGCGTGCCTGGAGCAGCAACCACATGTGCAGTTTTTTGGGGGGTTGCCCCCCCCCCAAAGGCAAGGCATGGGCGGGTGGGAACACAGGGTTATGTGCCACTGCCCCTCTTGGAGACTGTCTCTGGTCTCGGGCTCCGGTGGCTCTGCAGCTGAATGCAGCCTTCTAGGTCCGAGTATCAGTTGTTCTTCCCTTCTGTGTTCTGGGAGCCTTCCTATTTTTTGTGGAACAGTGAGTTCCCATGGTGGGGCTGGGTAAGCGGGAGTGGGGAAAATGAGGGAAGGTGGGTGAGGAGGTAGGTGGAAGAGGCAGTCGGGGAAGGAAGGGGGGTGGAATAGGGGAGGGGGAGGGGAATGTGGGAGTGAGGGGAGAAGGATGGAGAAGAAAAAGGGATAGGGGAATCATGGGGGGGGAGGGAGGGGAAGAAGAGAACGGGATCCCAGCAGGTGGCATCCCCTCGGCAGCAGCTGGGGCTCCCCCATTAAGCAGGCCCATCGAACCCTCACCCTGACAAGCCCTACCCTCCTAAACCTGGATCCCTCCGACAAGCCCCCCACACCCAGATCCTCATTCCACTGAGCCCAACCAGCTGCACCTGGACTCCCACTACCCCCAGCACCCCGCACTGAACCCCCACACCCAGACCCTCCCGCGAAGCCCTATCTACCCCCTCCGCTGAACCCAACCACTATCACCTGAACCCCCTGCAGAGTCCCATTGCCCCTGCACCCAGAACCCCCCCAATGAGACCCTGTGCATCCAAATCTCCCACTGGGTGTGGGAGCTGCCCACACCCAGATTGCCCCACACAGAAACCTCTCACCCCACACCTGGATATCCCCACACTTGGATCCTGCTGTGCTGAGCCTGCCTACCACACCTGGTGCGCCTGGCACAGAGTGGCAGGGCCTTGGGGTGTTTCTGGGGCAGGCCCAGCCCTTGCACAGTGTCAGGGTCAGGTGCAGCCTCACTGCCAAGTCCCTGTACTGGGGGAGGTGGGGGTTTCAGGGTGATCTCCCACCTCAATGCAGCCAGTGGCCTGTGCTCCCCACTGCCATGCTGGAGCCACACTTATTTACTGACAAATAAAATTTGCAGAATTTTAAAATATCGGGCGCATAATTTTTGGCACATAATTCCCTCAGGTGTATTTAAGTACATGCTTAACTGGAGTTGGCTTTGGATCCTAGAAATACCCAATTGTCCCATTAACTCATTGGTTGCAAACAAGTTCTCTTTTTGTGAGGTGTGCAATACAGCACATAGAAAGAAATGGTCTTTACCACAAAGAGCTTTAATTCTAAATACACAAGACTGACAAAGACCAGGGATGGACAAAGGGATTTTACAACAAGCCAAGCAATCAAATGATGCTTGGCAAACATCATGGTAGTCCCACTTGCACTTTGTTTCTTCAAATTGGTTTTTTGTTTTGTTCCAAATATATTATGTGGGTTGGATGAGTTAGAGCAAATGAGCAGGAAACAAAGGCAGGAGAAGTGGAGAAGAGATGGGAGCATGGAAGGCAGGGAGTGCAATGCTGGCAGAGGAGGGAGAGATTAGCAGAGAAGAAAGGATGCCAGAGGACAGATAGAAGGAGACAGAATTTGACATTACCAATGTTCAGAAGGTTGTGAAAGTCGCTTCTGCTGAGGAACCAGTGCCTCCAATGTGCACTTTTCTTCCTTCCCCAGCCCATGTGGCTGGTGAAGAGAAGGGCCCTTTGTGGGCTCACTATACAGGTCATGCCAAACCAATGTTCCCAAGCATAGGGAACCCACTGAATTTACCAGCACCGGGAAGTCCTACCACAATGAGCAGAGCTATGGCTAGAACCTACCTATAGAAAGTCTGACTTCATATGCCAACCACCCTGTGCCCCACTGAAGGAGAGTGAGGAATAGGGGCACAGTACATGGAGAGGGACTTGTGACCTTCCCCACCACAATATTTTTGTGTTAATGTAAAATTTTGAGTTTGTAGTGGTGTTGGTACAGGGAGTAAAAAAAGTGCCTGGGCCCAATTTATAAACTGAATGGACTTAATTTATCTTGAAAAAGTGGCAAGTATTTTTAGAGACTTAATTCAGTGAGCTGTCAAATAGAGAGAAGTTAATTATGCTTTCAGTGAAAAGCGGAATGCAACCTTAACTGTGGCGACACCTCCACAGTACCTTCCACTTTAGCTTTAAGATACCCTCTTTCAGGTCCATGTCTTGGTGTTCTGAAGCGTGCCATGCCTGAGTACAGGCTAAAACAGAGATATTGGTACCTAAACAAAGTATGATACACATGTCTTTGGAGAAGTTACAATAAGTTGTGCCCATCTGTAGCATGGTGATATTTAATATTCATGCACTTTAAAAACATTCTTTCATGTAAGCAGGATTGATTATTTTTAAACAGCATTTCTTTCCCATTTAACATTTTGTTTAAGAGCAAAAATATTCTACTGCATTTAAAATTAAGACTCATCTCTACTATCACACATGCAGGCTCACATTACTATGTAAACTTAAGAGTCTGTTGCCACGTGTGTATGAGCAGAGTATTGGACTAAAGACTCCCCAGTGCCAAATGTATTCCACCTCTAACCCCAAGTACAATGTCCTCATAGGACAAAAACAGCACATCACATTCACTGTTTCTCCCCTCCATTCTAACAAGAGATATAAATAAACCAGTTTTTATAAAGACTTTTCCTAAAAGTAGTTCACTCTTTAGAGAACTTATGCAAAATTCATATCCAAAGTGAATGTTAATGGCAGATGATAAGAGGTCTTATAAAGGGGAACAGTGCCAACTCCACTTACCCCCAATGCTGCTATTTAAACTAAAAAATTAAGTGGTTGTGTCTTCTATTAAACAAAAAGATCAGCATAGTAACTGGATAGACAGATTGACTTAAAATTCCTACCATACACAGATGAACACTGTTAAAATCTATAGTACCTTCATTGCCAAAAATATACAAGAAAACCAGTATCAGAACTTGCCGCAGTCTACAACTCTCTTGCCAACACAAACTAGTCCCAATGGAGAGAGAAGGAAAAAAGAAGAAGAAAAAAAAAAGCCTGGCACTTACGTTTATTCCAAAGTGTTCCGTAACACCTCGTCCATGTTCTCCGAGGACTCCAAAGGAAAGACTTTCCTCCAAAAAAATCCTCACTTTATATTTATATTTCAATTTTATCTGCAGATTTAGTAGTACAAATGATACAAGACAGTCTAATATTACTGACATATTTTGCAAAGAAATAAGTACAAGATATATGTACAAAACATTGAAAATCACATGAAAGATCCTATAAAGTATCCTGAATAACGTAAGACTGTTAATCTCACTATAATACTCAGCCATTTTGTGTGTTTTAGAGTCCTGCACACCATTACCACTGTTTAACACTTAAAATAAGTATAAGAAATCTAAAATGCCCATAGTCATTTATGAGACCTAACTTGGATTTTCTTTTTAAGAAACAGGCTATACAATACTTTAAAATATTATATAAAATAGTTCTCTCCATCATCAGGAACAGTGTTGTACACAAAATCGATGTTTAATAATTAAGGTTGTTCTCACTGGAGGCAAGCGTACTGTTTTCATTATTTAAGAGACCAGCCTCAATTTTTAAACTAAAACAAAAATGTGATTTTATAATCTAAACTTATTAAGCAGGTATACTCTGTAAAAACAGATCGTTGCTATATGATATGAATATTACAGAACTGCAAAATTCAGAGCTGGATTATGAATACCTCAAAAATGTCAATTCCAATAATCCACTTTGTAGCTAACGCTTACTTTTAAGGTTCAAACATGCAATATTAATATTTTATTAGTAATGTGTGTACATAACACACGCAGCTTAAACAAACAAAACTGAAACCACTTACCAATTCTGGAAGAGGACAAATATCTCCAGTATTCATATATAGCCCTTCCACCAGAATAAACCTTCGAGTTACGCAGGCCTTACGAGGATTCTTCAGAGAAAAATGTATGTTTCAGTACATATGAATTGTTCAACAACAAAAATTACAAACTTCTATTAAGATAACTATTTGTTTTGAAAAAAACTTTTATATCCCAGTTGGAAGTTAGCATTTCAGCTCTTATAAACATATTAAGTGTCTTACAGTTGGCTGACTTTTTGGCTTCATTATTTTTAAAGTTGCCATATTTAAGATTCTGTGCCACTGTGTAACAAATCAGGGACTGAATACCGCCGATTCAGCTAAACTGCACACTTACACTAAGGGAATAAAATCCAGGGCTGTATATTTTGAGACCAGGTCTCTACCACAGAGAGTAGAAATGCTCCCTTAGCTGTCAACAGCGTTCAGAGTGTACTTCCTCTTTGTCACGAAAAGATAAGTGGAAACAGTGTAGTTTAAAGACTTAAAGGCTTTTCAGCATAAGGTTACTGCAGTCAGTTTCAACTCAACAGAACCCTGTTACAAGGGCCCTTTTATAACATACCTCAAATATATTCTTAAGATTCTAAGGCCAGAAGGGACCGCTGTGATCATCTAGCCTGACCTCCTGAGTAACAAAGGCCCTAGGATTTCCCTGAATTAGTTCCTGTTTGAACTCTCTTTTAGAAAGACATCCATTCTTGATTTACAAATTTCCAGTGATGGAAGAATTCATCACAACGCTTAGTAAATTGCTCCAAAGGTAGATATATCCTCACTGTTAATAATATGCACCTTATGTCGAGACAGGATTTGTATACCTTTACCTGATAGATTGAAGAGCCCTCTTATCAAAGTTCTGTTCCCTATGTAGGTACCGTAAAAGCTGTGTTATCCAGCCCTGTACCAACTGGAAAGAGCTATAAACCGGCATTTCTAATCTTCATAGAAAGTCCGGTTTATAGTTCGGTTGGTGCAGGGCCAGCCGGCTCCCTACCTGGCTCCGTGTGGTTCCCCGGCTCCATGTGGCTCACTGCAAGAGGCGACATGTCCCTACTGCTCTTAGGCAGAGGAATGGCCACGAGGGGTTCGGAGTGTGGGAGCAGGCTCAGGAGGGGTTTTGGGGCATGGGAGGGGTTTCGGGGTGTCGATCCGGGGGGGGGGGGGGGGGAAAGAGGAGGAAGCACTTACCTCGGGTGAGTCCCCGCAAGTGGTGACATGTCCCAGCTGCTCCTAGGCGGAGGCGCGGCAGGCAGCTCTGCACGATGCCTCTGCCCACAGGCGCCGCCCCTGCAGCTTCCATTGACTGCGGTTCCCAGCCAATGGGAGTTGCAGAGCCAGCTCTCGGGGCGGGGGCAGCACGCAGAGCTGCCTGCCGTGCCTCTGCCTAGAAGCAGCAGGGACAGGTTGCTGCTTGCAGGGAGCCGCCTGAGGTGAGCGCCCCCTGGATCTGGCACCCCACATCTCCTGCGCCCCAACCCCCTGCCCAAAGCCCCCTCCCGCACCCAAACCCCCTCCCAGAGCCCACGTCCTGCACCCCCTCCTGTGCCCCAACCCCTAGCCCCACACCTATTCCCACACCCAAACTCCCTCCCAGGGACTGTGCCCTGCACCCAAACTCCCTCCCTCTTAGTTAATCAGCATTTTCACTTACTGGGACCCCCCATTTCCCCAACATGCCAGATTAAAAAAAAGCTTCTACTGTACTTTTAGACCCATCAAGTTACCCCTTACATTTCTCTTCGATAAGCTAAACAGATCCAGCTCGAGTCTTGCCTATAAGGCATGTTTTCCAATTCTTTAATCATTTTCTTGGCCCTTTTCTGAATCCTTTCCAATTTATCCACCTCCTTCTGGAAGTGTGTACATCAGAAACGGACAGTATTCCAGCAGTGGTCGCACCAGTGCCAAAAGCAGAGGCTACATATCCTCTTTACTCCTACTCACAATTCCCCTGTTTATACATCCAAGGATTGCATTAGCCCTATTGGCCACAGAATCACATTGGAAACTAACATTCAGCTGATTATCCACAAGGACCCTCAAGTCTTTTCAGCGTCATTGCTTCTCGGGATAGAGTCCCTCATCCTGTAAGCATGGCCTGCATTCTTTTTTCCCTAGATGTAGGATGTTATATTTGGCTGTATTGAAACGCACTGTTTGCTTGGGTCCATCTTTATCTTTTCTTCCAGATTATTGATAAAAATATTACATAGCATAGGGCCAAGAACTGATCCTTGTGGGACCTGACACACCTACTCAATGATTTCCCATTTACAGTTATATGCGAGACCTATCAGCCATTTTAAATCAATTGTGTGTGCCAGGTTAATTTTGCATTGTTCTAGTTTCTTAATCAAAATGTCATGCAGCCCAATTCAAATTCCTTACAGAAGCTTTAGAATATTATATCAATACTATTTCCTCTATCAACTAAACTTATAACCTCAAAAAAGGTAAAAAAAGACATTTTTCCATAAACCCATATTGATAATAATTAATTATATTACTCTCCTTTAATTCTTCGGGATTAATGACAGACTGACTGGCCTATAATTACCCAAGTCATCCTGTTTACCCTTTAATTTTGGCACAACATTAACTTTCTTCCAGTCTTCTGGAATTTCATCAGTATTCCAAGACTTATTAAAAAAACAAAAACAAAACCCCAACATCAACAGTCTAAAGAGCTCTTTGGCCAGCTCTTTTAAAACTCAGATGAAAGTTAACTGGACCTGCTGATTTAAAGAGGTCTAGTTTTAGCAGCTGCTGTTTAATATCCTCCCAAGTTACTGCTTGAATGGAAGTATTTCATCATCATCTTTGGCTCCAATGATCGTTTTTATAAAGAGGGAGCATGTGAAGAGTATATGAGGAGAATCGTCTCACATCTTCTATAGATCTGGTCTATAATTTATTTATTTATAAAGTTAGGGCTGTTCTAACAGTTTTGGTACTGATTTACTTATAATGGTTTAGAAACTGATAGTTAATTAGTGTCACCCCTACGATGGGGCAGTTACACAGATCTCAAAATAAGTGTAGAGGTACAAAAAACTGCGTTTAAATCACAAGCCCTTAGCGACCACCTCAGTCACCTACTCTTGACAATACAATTATGGTAAGCAAACACAGTAGCCAAATCCATTTTAACTATATAAGTAAACTTAAGCATTCAGCAGTGATTTATATAAAACAAATAGACTACGAGTACTGATCTATTCAAATATACAACTTACTTAAGAAGGGCAAAAGACTACAAAGAAATTTTACCTTTTGATCCTCAATCTCTTGTTCTTTCAGAAGTCGTTCAAGGTCAGCCATATCATTATGTTTAAATAACTTAATGTTACTTCGAGATGCCTGTAATCCTTTCTGAATAGCAAAGCAAGCAGCTTCATCTCTATAAACACAGAATACTCCTTCATTTTGCACTTGGTTTGTTAATCACTTTAAATAACATCATAAAGGCAATTACCTTTTTAGGCCTGCTTTGCTTTTAAACTGCCTTGTATAGTTATATGTGTATAAATAAAATCTATGTTTTATTACACACAGTTTTAAATAATTTAAAATTGGTTTCTAATACCTGTTACCCTCTGCGGCTACGTGGAGACATCTTTACACTTTAGTTGTGAAATGTACAATTTAGAGTTTTTCCTCTAAAGCAAGGACAAGTGCACAGAAGTCATACTAAAGTATTTTCTTGTTTCCAAATTATACTGCCCTGTTCATATGAAATCACTACAAATATATATATGTAATTAACTATTTCCATTGAGAAGCCATTTTACTGTCTTTGCATCTAGGATGACTATCAGGCTTATTCTGTGGTTACCTATTTTACATTGTGGCAGTTAAGGCCAGCATAATTCCCGAGATCAACATTCCATAAATAGGGGTATTATACTCCTCTAATTATCCATTGGTTCAAGTCTGAGGATGTGCCTGACCTCTTTTACCAGTCTTAAGAATGCTCATACTCATTCTTCCTCTTTTATTCCACCCTGTGGTGAGCATTTGTCCCAGTTTTCCAGGCCTGGTAAGCCATTTCTTCAGACTTAAAGATGCATATGTAATTCTCCCCCCACCTAAGTTATGCTTTTTGGTAATTTCTTAATTGGATATACTCAGAATTCCTTTTGAAGTTGAAAATCCCTCCTTCTGTACATACTGAACAACAGTAATTTAATTTTCAAACACCAAATCACTAACATGATGCCATGAATACACCTTTTTTGTCAGTGATAAATACGGTATGCTACTGAAGCAGAGACTCTTAAGGTACATTTATACTTAAGGCAGCGTGCAAGGTACAGACACCACATTCCCAGGTAGCATGGATATAAACAGCAATGTAGACGGTGAGACACAGGTTAGGCAAGTAGGGTGCCCTACATGCCTGAAGCCTTAGGCCATATGTCCTACACAGGCGCTCTACATGCCCAAGCACTGCCTCTTCCTTGCCAGAGCCTTTCCTGGCTGCAGTGAAAGGCTTTGGCAGCTCTGCGGCACGTAGCTACATGCTGCAGTGACAAACAGGGATGCAGCCTGACTCTCACTGCAGCGTGTAGCTACACATATGGTGCCCATACTTTATACGCCACAGTAAGTATAAATTATAGTCTTACTGCAAAAAGAACTAAAAATACAAGTGTGCAGGTTATAAATATGCATGAATTCAGCACATCAAGTTTAAAATATTCTGGCCACTCAATGCAGTACATTTTAATTAGCTTTAATTTAAAATGTGAATACACAAACTGCAGCTTTTATTAAAATGTCAAGAGAAACAGGTTAGGGAATGCAGCCTTAACCATGAGTCTACTGCTATTTATTGCGTGGGTATGTATTCTCGCAGAAAATAATCTAACTTAAAAATGAGCCTATTTTCTCATCACAAAGTGGGATACATTTCTTTGGAGGAAACAGGTTAGGTCTGAAGCTTTTCTGTTTATCCAGCAGAACCTTTCTATTGTAGCTTTGTGGTTGCAGAAGCATTTTGCATGATAGGAAAGGCAAGATTTACTAACTCCCAAAGAAAGCATTCAGCTAGTAAGCACTTTTTCTTCATTAACTTTGAAGTGCTTTGTTTTGTTATTTTAGCCATTTGATACCAATTTTGTCAACTGCTCTCCATACTATTGCAATAATTGCTTGTCAGATTGTCATCAACTCATTTTAATTGACAGTATGAGTGAGGTAATTTGAGAGTAGCCATAAGTTGTCAGCAGTATTTAATACAATAACTTCCAAAGATTTTTATAAACTAGTTATTTTTGCCCATAACAAGAACAAATGTTACCACTTACAAACTTAGACTCTCTACACATCAACTGAATGCATTTTTAAGCATGCTAGAATCACATAGATAGTACATTTGGGTCCTGATTTCTTATCAGATGCAGTTAGCTCTATAACTAAAGTTTCAATTTTTTTGCAAAGTACCAGGTTTAAAGATTTAGGTTTTCTAGACCATATACAGATTTTTTTCCTTTAAGCATTGTGTGCAAACCATTATGCATCAGGCATCATTATGCATCAGGCATCACTGCTTCAAAGCAATGTTTAAAAAGCATACCAGAGTCTAAAGCATAGTTTTAAAATAGTTTACCTAGTAAATGGGGGACCAGGAATAACTGTGCAAACTATGTTAATAGTTGAACGTTTTCTGTTAAGATAGTAATTCCAATGTTGACTGGGCCAGTATTAGAGAAAAATAGTAAGACTGCTACCCTATTTTAAAGGGAGTCAGATGTGGATACCATAGAGAATATTTATTTACTCAGCACATGCCCAAATCAATAAGATCCCATGTCACCCCAAGTATATTATCTTCCCAAAACGCATAAATTTATACGCGACTCCCATTAACAATAAAGGAAGTTTCTCACACACAAAAAGTGATCATACCTTATGGTATGTAACATGTCCTGGCCCAAACTTAATATTCTTACAGCATTTTAAAAACAGTACAAATACTATTTACAAGTATTTTTATATTTTAGCACAAAATAGGTTATAGTGCCCAGTGCTAGTCTTCAAAATAGATGTGTAAAAATGTCACCTTAATTATTACAGCCATGCCATGTGAATATAAAATTGTTGGCTAACATTAACAACAGTTTATTCCTGTACGCCTGGTGGAGCTAATACAACTAGAAGGGAGTGAATGAGAGTATTTTTTCCCCTTTCACAAAACTGTTCATTAAGTTGTAATTTACTGATGTCAGAGGGCATAATCAAATGACGCTTAGGTTATATGTATAACTGAGGGAACAATTTGTCCTGCAGAAACTTTTGATCTTGTGCAAGAAAGAAAAAACCCAACTTGACCTGCAGATCCTAGGCTGACTTTGCAGGGCTGGCAGTTAAAATAGGGATGCCAAGCGTCCAGTTTTCGACCAGAACACCCGGTCGAAAAGGGACCCTGGCAGCGCCGCCCACACGAAAGACCAGCTGGAGCCCTCACCCCCTCCCGCACCCCAACCCTCTGTCCCAGCCCAGAGCCTCCCACAACTGAACCCCTCGGCCCCAGCCCACAGCCACCTCCGACACCTCAAACCCCTCATCCCTGGTCCCACCCCAGGGCCGGAGCCCTCACCCCCTCCCACACCCCAACCCCCTGATCCAGCCTAGTGAAAATGAATGAGCGAGTGAGTGAGAGTGGGGAAGAGCAAGCGACGGAGGGAGGGGGGATGGAGTGAGCGGGAGGCAGGGCCTCAGGGAAGGGGCAGAGCAAGGGTGCTCGGTTTTCTGTAATTAGAAAGTCAGCAACCCCAAGTTAAAAGTAAAAGTTGTTTTTTCTAAAGTTGAGTATGTTTTAGGTGGCAATTAAGATAGGCAATTAGGCATGGAACTGGTTACTTTTAAAAAGTCTGATTTTTAGAGTAGAACTACATTTTCAAAGTTAAAATTGAAGTAAGCTGATTTTGTTTTAGAAGATAAAGATTGCAAACTCCTTGAGGTAATGTACTCATCTTATTTCTCTGTAAAACATCACACCCCACAATGGTGCTCGGCAAATAATGTTATAAGTTTCTATCAAAAGTGTAGTTTGTGGTACAAGACAGTCTAGTGGCACAGAGTTGGTTTACAGCTTCCCCACCACAACCCACTGAGTTCACCAGTAGGTGATGCAAGTTAAAGTGAGTTTCAAAATGTTCTAATTTAAGCCAGGGGAATTGCCTAATACACAGCCAGCACAAATAGCTATCTTTGCACCTCTCTTCCTAAACTGCACTGTACGCCCCTCAGACACAATTGAACATTAATGTACAAATATATGTGGAGATGCAGTTATCTGGCTAGAGAATACCAGACTTTTGAATGCACACAATCAAGGAGTTCTTCGGGATCTGAAGAATACTCTCCCTCCCCCCACAACAGAAATTTTACTCTGGGATCTCTGCAAGGTAAGTGTTACTTACACAAACACTATGTCCCCTCGCTTTGAATATGCTGGAATAGCACTGGCAATTGTGGCAAATCCATATGAGTATATAATAGACTCCTCTGTCCTCATAAATTTTGCTAGTCGATCTTCCAATTCCAAGTGTACATCTGAGAAAAAAATAAAAAATTCTTAGACAGTTAAATTGTTCTGCTTTTGTTGCAGAATGGCTTAACAGTTTGTACCAGAAATGTAACAGCCATGTACTGAAACAGGAATTTGCTAAGGAAGAGTGTAATTGTTTACCTGTGGTAACAGTGTCACAGTAAATGAATCACTAAACACCAAAGCTGATGAATCCATCCTTGATGGGCATTGAGTGGTGTTTATCAAATTCAAGCATCAGAAGTTCTAATAGTTGTCAAACCATATCCTGAAATATTTTTAAGTGTTACATATTTGTAGAACTAATATGCTTGTGTACTCAGAATAGCAATGAGAATTTCCTTACACTTAGACTGTAAGCACCTTGGGGCAGGGACTGCCTTTTTGTTCTGTTTGTACAGCGCCTAGTGCAATGAGGCCCTGATCCATGACTGGTGTTCCTGGCTGCTACTGTAGTGCAAACAGTAACAAGCAACGCAATTTCCAGCAATTAACTAAATCCTGGCTGGCTGAACTTCTGTCCATCCTAACTCAGAAAATCAACACAACCCAATATAATTGCCCAGCACAACACTGAAGCTCATGCCTTATAGCTTTGTTTTCACATGAATTGAGAAGAAGTGAAAAAAGGTAGACCATTCAGTAGTCTACAAACATTCTACTGCCCCAAGACTGATGTGTCTGTTATAGTATCAACGCTAAAGATGCAGGTTTTCATATTTAAGAAAAAAAAAACAGGAATTGCAGCAAGACCCTGGATTTGACCCATGATCTCCACATCATGTTAATCACAAATATATACCATTCCCCAGAAGTGTACTTCTACTAGATTTATATATACATATTACTCTTTGAATATAATAGGTTTTCCCACTATTACCCTCATCCACATGATCTGGATCAATTTTATCCAGTCCCTTCAATATTTTAGAAACTGGAAGCCTTGGTCTACCCCACCTCAATTTGCCTAGAGTATCACCGGTGCGAAGAACTGGTTTTCAGTCTTAAAATTCAATTTTTAACCACAAACCCTTTGACAAAAAAAAATTATTTCTGGCACTTAGAACCTACACTGATGAACATCTTCCAAATGGAGACAGCTGGAGTACCTCCCTAAATACTTACAAGGTGAATACTGGTTGTGGTCTTTGGAAACACACTCAGAATGTAGACTTCATAGAGGTTTAGGAGTTTGTTTTCAGAAACCCTGGTAACAGTTTTCCTTGTTTTCAAGTAACTGCTGGATCTACCAGACAGTCTGGAAGCTGGATGAACTTTGACTCAACTAGTAAAAGAGGCGCAGGGTAGGATCTGTTATCTGCCAATGAACACCCAAAGGAGAGGCCACATGAAATATATAATCTAGCATTCAAAAGAACAAACTCCCTCATGGGGTCTCATCAGCTGAAGTGTGCAGGGTATGGACAAAAGTTACAGCTTGGCATGTCCAGCTATGCCAGGCCTGCACAACTCGTAAAGCGGCGAGGGCCTCCAAAGAAAACAGCTGAGGGCCGAAACCCCCCAGCCCTGCGGGAACACCTCCACCCCCCCACCCACCAGCGCCACCCGCCCCGCGGAAACAACCCCTCCTTCCCCAGCGCTGGGGTGTGGAAGCCTGTAGAGGGGGAAAGAAATAGCGCGCATAGGGTGACCAGATCACAGCAGTAAAATAGGACCCGCCCCCTCCCCGCTCGGCTCCACCATCACACCCCTCTTCACCCCCCCAGGGATCACTATATTACTGCACACAACAGTCAATCAATGCAGTTGTAGATAAATCTCTGCATTATGCATTTTTGTATAACTTTTATATGATTTTGTATTGAACCTTGGTAATAGGTTATAGCGGGCCCCTAAGGTAGTATAATTAAGGTAAAAGAAAAATGTCTTTTTGCTAGAAGTAGAATAAGATCTTCCCCCCACTTTGTATTCAATTGCCCTGTTGAATGAATGAGGTGTGAATGAGGAAGGCGTGGAAGGCAGGTAGACAGCTGCAACTCTTGCCTACTCACCCCCTTCCCGCGGGCCGCACAGTGAGCCCACACGGGCCGCATGTAGTGCAGACCTGAGCTATGAATTGGTTCTAGAGCAGTGGTTCTCAACCAGGGGTCCAGGACCCTTGGGGGGGGGGGGGGGGCACAAGCAGGTTTCAGTGGATCTGCCCCGCAGGGCGGCATTAGACTTGGGTTCCAGGGCAGAAAGCCAAAGCCCCATGGCCTGGGGCTAAATCCCAGGGCCATGATCCCTGCCACCCATACAAAGCATGTGCAACTTAACTTTGCGGGGCCCCCTGTCATGTGGGGCCCTGGGCAGTTGTCATGCTTGCTACCCCCTAATGCTAATCCTGGCTTTTATATGCAGAAAAAGAGTTGTTGTGACACACGTGGGCTGTGGAGTTTTTATAGCATGTTGGTGGGGGCTTCAGAAAGAGAAAGGTTGAGAACCCCTGGCCTAGAGGGGAAAAAAAGAAAGCTTTCTAGAGAGGTGTATGTGGATGACCTAAGCCTTTCAATAAAAATACTTGATCTGAAAGCTCAGATCATCAGGCAGCTATCTGGGGAATGAGGGAGAGAAGAGGACATCTAACTCTATAGATTTACTGAGCTTTGACTGACGGATACAAACACCACACACAGTGAAGGGGCTCTATATACAGAAAGCATTGTTGTTGGCAGTAACCAGGAAGTGAATATAATCAGTTTCTCATTAAAAACTTAATACTTGACAACCATGATAAGTTACAAAAGTGTTGCCAACATGTAAAAGTCCACAGGTCTGATAGAAGTGGGTAGTGAGACTATTGCAATGAGTGAGAAATCTGTTGCACGTCCTAAGTATACGTAGCACCAAACAAGAGAATGAATTTGATATAATTAAAACAGAATATGGCTTAACACAAAAAGTAAGACCAGCAGGATTCGAGCATTTCAGGATCATGAATAAAGTCCAAAGAAAGGCAGGAACCTAGTCTGGGACCTAGCCAGACAGTAGACAGTGTCCAGATGAAGCTGAAATTGAACAGTTGCTGACTTCTCAATCACCTTGCATAGGTCTGAGATTGGGTAATAATGTGAGAGGATATCACGTACAAGCATTAATAGTGAAGGGACATCACAGATATTTACCACTTTCCTTGAGAAACCAGGATAGTCAGATCCCCAAAGAACCCAGATCACAGACAGTGACCAAATCAAATGCAAAATATGCAGCACTCAGTTAGAAGCCCATGATTCTCATATTGAAGAGGACTAGAGACACCAGCCTGGAGCCTCTCATTCACAAAACACCCCAACTTGTCTCCACAATCCATTTGAAGAAATTACTAAAAGATGAGAGAGACTGAAACAGCCACTTAACTAACCAAGAGTTAGTCTGGCTTCAGCCATACACAATGCAAAGAACATTCGACTCAGTCATAGCTTGCCTGCATATCAGCACAAATTCCACAGACAAGATATTGCCTCAGCTATCTCCTCAAGAGTCTTCGAGCAAGTTTTCTGAAGTCCCAGAAATCACCACTGAACTAGTGACTCCTGGGCACAGGACTGCCAGTATATGGTGAGGAAGTCAAGGAATCAAAAGCACCCGTAAATGCTCAGTAGTAACTATTATTAGCTGGCTATCATCTTGGTTGGAGAGGCAGACCAGATATGTTGTGACATCAATGAACAAAGTCTGCAGGATTAAGTCTCAAAAGCGGCAATAAAACAATCTTGCTCTGGCAGATATGAAATATTTATCAAATTTAAACACATAAGGTGATTGCCTGACTACTCAATAGGGCAGACCTGAGTAAATGAAATATCTAAGCAAGTCTTCTGGAGAAATCAAACATATGGTTGACACCAAGGGAGCTCTCTACAACTATAAGAGTCCATAACTCCCAGGAGTGACGTGAAAGCTCACAAGACAAGACAAAGTAACTATCCTGCCCTTTACGTCTGCTGAGTGGAGACAGCAAAGGAATAATAAATGCCACAATTCTGTAATGAAATATTAGAGAGGCTACTTTCACAACTAAGCTGATTATAAAAATAAACCAACTTCATATTGAGATTTGTCCCAACTAGAACTCTTCCCACCACAAAAAGTCTTAATGTTTCTTGTAGAGGATATTTCATTCTGAATACAATATTATACAAATAAGACAACAAGTTTCATCATTAGAATTTTAAAATATACAGAAGTCAGACTGCCCTCTTGTGGTCTATTTAGCATTTAATGAAGGAGTTTTAAGTGCATTTCTACTTCAACCATTTTAAACACACTTCCCAGTATGGCAAATTCCACAGCATTGTAAACAAGTGAAATTTTGAAACATAAGGAAGCTTCTAAAAAGAAAAGTATACTAAACAATTTACTTGGCAAGTAATTTCTATATACCCTTGCTGTTACTGACAGTATGTATTAGAAGGCAGTTTTACTTAGTGAATAGAGCAGGGACTAAGTCTAAATTGTGGGTCCTAGATCTATCACTGACTGGTCTAGGACAAGTCCAGTTAAAACACTATACCTATGACAAAGTAAATACATACATTTTTATCAACCTACCATACTTGAATTGATAGCCTTTGCTATTGTTTAATCAATCTCAATTAAGTTTTTATCATTTAATTTATGTTGATTAAATAAAACAGGGTAGCTAGCAGTAATGAAAATAGCTACTTTATTACATATTTAAAACACTTAAATATGTCTCAGTCTTGACTGGATTATGCATATTCTCTCTTTTAGACTCAAACCCATCATCATTTAATTGTACTTATTTGAACTCTAGTTTAGCCACATTCTCTCTATGGTGCCCTAAACTCAATAGGTCAAATTCAGCATTATGACTTGGCTAACGAATCTATGTTAGATGGACTATGTGAGAAGTGCCTTTTGTTTAAACCCTTGTTTAATTTAATTTTAGCAATGATAAGCATCACAGATCATTAGCAATCATATCAAAAAGTCTGTTGTGTGCCAGTTATTCCCTGCATTGAGAAACCGAGACAGTGTACAGAGCAAGTATTTTGGAAATACCTAATACCTCAATATGAAAATCTTTAAAATAAGATGAATTAAAAGCATGTTAGTAATAGAAAGCAAAGTTATCCTTACCAAAAGTGCCATAAAACCCTCTAGGTCCACAAGTGCCAACTCCATACTTCTTCAAAGATTCCTGGGCTGCATTCTTTAGTGAAAACATTACATGAGAAACAACATTTAGCTTATTTCTACGATAATATATTCTAAACAATTCACATTGTCAATTTTACATAATTGTCAACATTGCTATTCTTGTTCCGTATAATTTATATAGCCATAGAACCAAATGCAATTAAAAAGTTGTACAATAACTTAACTAATTTTGTAAACTCATTTGCCAATGAGACTTAACTATTTGAATCGGGTATTTAAGCTTAGTTTACTGTATAACAATACTACACCGATGGTGCACTGAGGAAAAGAGTACCTACGAGGTACTAATAACATAACTTTAAAATCAAGCAACAGTATATGATTCCATACCTATTGAAATATTAGCCATTTCAGTAGTACTGTTCTAGCTGAAGGACACATTTATATTTCACAAAAAGGCAAAGATTACATTCTACTACCACCTCAGAAGTGTATTATTTATTGTCCTTTATTTCCCTCACACAAAGAAACTAAGGGAATGATTTTCAAAAGCATCTAATGGAGTTAGGCACCGCTGCAAATCTCACTGAGACAACAGCTGCTTTGAGATGTTTAATTTAATAATAATTTAACAGTCACCTACTAATTTAAGAACTTTCATTTTGATGACAACCTATAGTAAATGTCACCCTATATACTTTGGTATTTCACATAAGTAAAATATATTCCTTAAAACTTCAGGTGCATGAAGAGAACTAGTTGAACTCTCTCTCAAAATAAAAAGTTTTCAAACTGACACCATCCATCAATGACCGCACTATACACAGCTATAAACTATTTATAGTCTTCTCTGTTTTTATCAAAATCAGTTGGGGAGAGCACCCCAAAGTGCCTCTTCAACACTGGAGGAGAAGGAGGAAGTCACTACTATCAGATTACCTCCTTTATAGTAAGAAAAGGAACATTAGATTAAACATTAATTGAAAAAATTATTCTGGTCTTGCAGTGAGTGTGCAAGATTATATATAGTTCTGAATACAACCTGAACAAGTTATAAAAACTGAGTTGTCTTTGTCTTCTTATACAGAAAGCAGTTTGAATGGAATACTAAGGGCTAGGAAAAGATCAAAGTTTAAGTGCATCGCTCCCTTTCCTGCAAAGCATGGGAATGATCCTGTTAACACCTCACTATTTGGCACAATGCTTATTACCATGAATAGTCTCACTGAAGTCAGTGAGTGTACTGAGAGTAGCAAGCACTATGCCACAAAGTAAGATGTCCATAAACTCCACTATCAGATGCCATTTAGAATCTCAAAGTTTGTCACTACACTTTTCTAGAACATTTCCTGAAATGTTTTTAAACAATTCTCTCTGTCTTTATTTTTGGTTACAACATTTAAACTTTGTCACTTTTTCTAATCAGAAAGAATAACAGGGTAGAAGAGGCTGTTTATTTCCCACAGAATTCTGTTTGGTTGTGCTAGAATTGCTAGGGCAGACAGCCTATATAAAAGGATAATCAAGGAAGGGGAAAAAGTTAATCATTTACCCAAACTTTGGAAGAACTTACATATAGGGGAATTGTCCTTTTCAAACCTATAAATGCCTCAGAATTGAACACAATTATGGATACAATTTTGTCACAGTAAAAATAGGCAAAATTCACGGAACAGTCATGGTAAAAACGTACAAAATCAGTGTACATTCACAGCAGGACTGAAGCCCGAGCCTGGCCATCCAGACCTGAGGCCTGAGCCCCTCCACCTGAGACTGAAGCCCCAGAAGTCTCAGATATCTGTTAAAGTCACGGAGTCCAAATTGTATCCTTACTTATAATACACAAACTACAATGATGCATATACTGCCATATTTAAATGTTGATTAAAGTTTTGCCATTTAAATTCCTAGCACTTTCACACTTCCAGTATATGGAAATAACTGAGACATAACACAAGTTATTGCAATCCATTTATTTCATGTTGTTACCAGACTGCACTCATGTGGAAACACCTCACCCAAGAATACTTATTTAATATTTGCACATGGCTTTGAACATGTCTAAATATAAGTGCTAAATATTTTTAATTTTGGTAATTCCTATGAGGTAGGTATGTAAAGATCTTTTCTTTACAAATAAAGAAATGTAAGCAGAGGTGAAATGACTTGCTCAAGGTCACATGGTAAGTCATCAGCAGAACCAGGCTTAGGACGTGATGTGGATGAAGACTACTACTATGCTAAGTGTTTGTGAGGGTCACATATTTTGAAGTCATCCCCAAACTCAAGGTAAAATGCAATAGCACATTTTTAAAAATCTCTTCGTAAATAACTATCATATAACCCACTCACCTTCACTCTTTCGTTATCCAGAAGTCCAAGAAAGTTAAATGATGCAAAATTTATACATTCCTTGCCATTCACTATGATTTTATGACTTGGGGGGCTACAAAAATATAAAAACAGTGCTATAGTTAAAGTTAAATATTTGTCACTTTCATAATGGTCAAACAGTACACTGATTTTTTTAAAAAAATAAACCATAGTAAAATATTCATTAACACATGATGATTTTTTTTCCTATTCTGCCATGTTTTCAAAGTCATAATTTTACTCTGAACCTAAAGCCATGTCTACACTACCACTTATGTCGGCAAAACTTATGCCGCGAGGGGGTGGGGTGGGGTGGGGTGGTTTCCACACCCCCGAGCGACATAAGTTTTGCCGACATAAGTGGTAGTGTGCACAGTGCTATGTCGGCGGGAGAGCTTCTCCCACCGACAGCTACTGCCGCTTGTTGGGAGTGGTTTAATTATGTCGATGGGAGAGCGCTCTCCCGTTGGCATAGAATGACTACACGAGATCTTACAACGGCGCAGCTGCATCGGTACAGCTGAGGCGGTGTAAGCGCTCTAGTGCAGACACAGCCTAAATACAATACAAACAGATATACTAACCACAGCATCTTGTCAAATTCCAGTTTGGATAATTACATTCTGCCTACCAAAGTTCTGTTCTGAACTGTTTAGGATTGCTGCTTGTTGTTTAAATAATTGCTGGCTCACGCCACAAAGGTGATGTATTTAAGTAATGGTTAAAACTTCTCCTTTGTATAATTTTCAAAGTGCATTTGGGATCCTTTGGAATAAGAGATGCTATATAAACAAAAGATAAAAGTGGAATTTAAAAGTTTTCCCTCCCACTTCGCTAACAAGAATGAACGTAAAAACAACAGTTTCGTCATAAAGCAAGATCACCCTTGCAAACACATGTGGAAAAAAATTATAAAAATAAAAAGGCACCAAGTTTATGTAGCACAAGATGCTTTAGAATGCTTAGGAAATCTGACATGCTAAATTTCATTTGGTTTCATTCATAGAAGTTACAGTAATTTCAGGAAGTTTTTGCTAGGAGTCAGCCACCCAAAGAACCAGGATTTGGAAATAAAAATCAAGCAATGATGACAAAAAATAGTTGTGGAGATGAAAGTGTGACCAGAGCAAAATGTTCAGCAAAGTTTAGAACAAGCAGCCTGTAACCAGGAGAATAATTAAATCTTTTACACTGCAAGCATTTTACCAGACACCTTTACTGAAGCAATGAAAAAATCTGACTATTTAAGAGTTTGCATTAGCATTAGCTCACTCAATTTGACTTGCTTTTCCTAAATTTAGGCATCAGGCCAGAAACCCCTAATGTCTAACCTACAGATTAATCAGACCTCTGTGTTCTGTACTTTCTAACAGTGACTATAAATGCTAAAAGACACTACTAACTCAACATTAAAGTTTCGCTTAATAACAAAGTGACAGGAAGTAAAGTACTAACATTATGATTGTATATATAGGACACATAATATTGTTTGTTCCCTGGTTAGACAAGCTTGAAGAAATGGTTTTGTATTCAATCAAAACCAATCAAAGCAGCTCAAATATCCTCAGATAGATGCTTCAAAACTGTTTTCTGACCCTAATTCACCAAACAATTTTTAATACATTTTGAATGAGTAAGTTTGGAGAAAGTTTTAAGTTGGACAAACCACAAACACAAAGAGGCTAAATTTGAATTCACTACAAATTGTAAGAAATGTTTCCACTTACTGCACACAAGTGTTCATAACTTTGAAAAAACATGGATTCAGTTTTCATCAAATTATTTATTCTGAAGATCAAAATAATGAGAAAGTCAGCAAAACAGTTTTGAAAAGTGTTCAATTAACTCGCTTTATGTCCATCTGAAATGCATCTCTTATGTCCTGGCCATTTAAACATGATCACAAGTAACCAGACAGGTTAGTAGTCCCGTTGAGGTCAAAGGAGTTCTCATCTACATATGTTTTTGCAAGATCAGGGTGTAACTGTGCAGGTATAGGCTTACTGCAATGATCAATACATTCCTAGATGCAATTTTTAAATGCTATTAACTTTGGTAAATCAAAAATAATTCTCCATCACTCCCCAACTCCTCAGGCCCAGTAAAGACACAGTGTTCACTGACAGCTTGCCATGAACAGTCTCAAAACTGTAGCCCTACCTAAGAAAGGTATGTTCAGATTCTCCTCTCTCTCTCTCTATTTTAGATTGATAAGATTTTGTTCAAGCTTCTAAAGAAGCATTATCCTTCGGCAAAGACCAAACATGGAAAACTTCAGTCCAAATGTAATTGCACTGGAAAGTTATAAGCATATGGAAACAGGATACTGCATTCTGTAAACTACTTTGCAACCTTAGTTATAGCAGGTGCTACAAGACGAAAACTTCACAAAGAAGTGTGGGGATGTGGAGCAGCCTTAAAGCATTAGGGTTTTTTTATGCTCCACCACAGTTCCTACAGTATCACCACTAGTTATAATCAGACATTGAGTGGCCCACATTCTTACTGTATATAAAAACAAAGAATTCCAAGTGATGTTCATGGAATCTACATGTGTATTGATTGGATAATGTCTTTTAGGGTCCTAAGACTCCAAATCTGTGCTTGGGGCTTTCACTGGTATTTACGGGAGTTGCATGTACAGACAAAGGCAAATACTGAATTTCATCTTCAACATAAAAACAAAGATATATCAAAAGTTATAAGAAAACAAGTAATAACATTTTATTAAAGTTAGCACTGAACCAAGTACTAATGTCTAGAAAGTTTATTGTGGATTTTGTTGTTTCAGGGATATACTTAGTTTTTAGCATTTGTGTTTCCAACATTTCATTATTTTTCCCTTAACCATTAAGGTGCACATTTGCTGAATGA
Organism: Macrochelys suwanniensis; assembly: GCA_033296515.1. Lineage (NCBI taxonomy): Eukaryota > Metazoa > Chordata > Testudines > Chelydridae > Macrochelys > Macrochelys suwanniensis. Next base: position 51,158,152 of record CM065780.1, read on the forward strand.
GAATTCAATATGATCCTGTCCAAATAGGCAATCTTGCAGATAGACCATGCTTTGTAGGGAAACTATTATATTTCATGAATCAGTCAATTTAACATAGATTCTCTTAGAGTGGTCTTTACATAGCTTTTAACAATAAATTTAAAATTGGTTGCTCTTTGTTAGGAAAATGCTCTGCATTGCTGGTTTTGCCACCATTAACAACATTAGCTGCTGGAACTTTTGGTTAAGTAACGAACTCATCTGTTCAGGTCAGACAAGAATCTATGTAAGCGAATTGAATAGGCTTTAACATGAGGTATAGAACTGTCTTACGCAGTATGGTGGGGGTATTCTCCTTTGTGGGTTAGAATAAATCAAGAGGTTTTCATTCTACTTTTAGCAGACAATATTTCATACTTCCTAAGGTGCTGTCGGCTACATATGCTTCAAATCCACAAGTTATATTAAATATGGCAATAAAGGACCCCCAACACATACCATTATAATTAAGAGATGCATTAGACACTTTTGCGGAAGACTAACATCAAAATCACTGAAGGAAGACTGCCGTTACTGTCAACAGGATACCTGAAACACTAATTTAGGAAGGAACAAGATGGATCTTGAACTACCAACAGGATATGGAAATTTTCACTGCTATATTAATTCTGAGATGTGAACTAGGCTGACAGCCTAAGTTACAATCCAATGGCTGTTCAATGGCCTATGGGAAGGTAGCTGCTTGGTGGTCTTAATGCTACCAGGAAGGTACCAGGATTCTTCCTCCTCATCCCCTAACTATTAAGTGTAGCAGTCCTGAAAGGCTTTGAATAGTTTAATTTTGGCATTTAACTCAAGTGAAAGATTTTCAAACACTGAATATTTTCCTTCACTCCATACCCACCAAGACATTTTGATTGTTTCCCCACACCCTTTCCCAACATCTTTGGAAACAGCTCTGGATAGGGAAAATGTGACCAAAAGTATCCACATCACAGAAGCCACAATTAAACTTGGCCCCCGTTTGTTTGTTTTTTTAAAAGCAGACCTGCTTCCTCTTTAACAAGGCAGAGGCACATTGCCAGGCCAGCATGCAAAAGCAATCACTGTGCTGCTTGTGCCACACTTGTTTCGTGAGGGGATGATTTTAAAATTACTAGTCTTGTTAACCTGGCATCTTGCATGAGCACTAAAATATATTTTTATTTTTAAATGCTACCAACATGAAAGTTAAAACAAAAAATGTACCATTCCTGCAGTACTATGATGTACACTCTAGAAGTGTACTTATGTTTGAAATGCATCCGTGTTTCAACACATATGGGAAATATTATGAATCAGTATCATTCTTCTGAGAGCTTTCCTGTCTACACGGTGCATTAGTCCGCACCAAGGTGTCACACACTAACTGGCTAGCGCACATTGGTGTAGTCCCATTTCAAATTTGTAGACAAGCCCTGAGATGTTATAGCCAAAATTTCAAATGACTCCACTTTTGAGAGCCCAGCTTGAGATACCTTAAAGTAGTCTAATTTACAAAAGTGCCAATCCTCTCAAAATCCAGGTCCCTCCAGTTGGAAACCCAAAAATATCACTAGTCACTTTTGGAGATTTAGGCCTATACCTTTACAAAACTTGCTTCATTTTGGTTATTAGTCGTCAAACAGAAAAGGGTCCTGAATAAGATACCAAGATGAAGCCCAATTACCTAATACGGGGTGGCCAACCTGAGCCTGAGAAGGAGCCAAAATTTACCAATGTACATTGCCAAAGAGCCACAGTAATATGTCAGCAGCCCCACCCCCCCGCAATCAGCTTCTCCCCGCACCCCACTCCCACCACCTCCCACCCACCAGCAGCCCTGCCACAGCACCTTCCCCTCCCTCCCAATCAGCTGTTTCTTGGCGTGCAGGAGGCCCTGGTGGGGAGGAGCGAGGGCACTGCAGGCTCAGGGGAGGGCGTGGGAAGGGATGGAGCGGCAGGGCCTGTGGCAGAGCCAGGAGTTGAGCAGTGAGCACCCCCCCAGCACATTGGGAAGTTGGCACCTGTAGCTCCAGCCCCAGTGTCAGTGCATATCCAAGGAGCTGCATGTTAACTTCTGAAAAGCCGCATGTGGCTCTGGAGCCACAGGTTGGCAACTCCTGACCTAATACTTTACTATAAGTGATTAGTAAGAGAATCAGATTCTCTATACTATGGTATCGTCTCAGAAGTTAATTCTGTTTCAACAAAGATATAATGAACTTTGATAGGAGGCTTTAGCATCAGTAACAAACCCATTCCTGTAATCCTAACACACAACTCACTCACAAAGATATTCCAGGAACATTAAAATCCTCATATGTTTAAAAACAGAGACATTTGAAAAGAGATTTATATTGAAGTTGAACACAAGATTATTTTGTGCTAAATTTACCCTGAAACAACACTGTAGTTGAGAGCTGGATGATCTTTTGATACAGAAGGAACAAGAGGTTCTGGTTGCCACTCTTCAATCAATTCTTCCTTTTCCTGAAAGGATTAGAAGTCAAAATATCCAACATTTAGTATCTTTCAAATATGATTTCCATTATAGCAGATTATGTATGATAAGTAGGTGGGTATAGTTCTAGCCAAAAGAACTATATCAACATGTGGCACCCTTCCAAGTCAATGCTGAACTATTACCCCCATATACTATACAGAGGGGCTCTGCACTACTCAAGGTGACTTTGAAATGACAGATCCTGGCCAGATCTGTTCATTAAAGATCCCATGGCATGTTTTGTAAAAGAAGAGGTGTTAACTCAGTGTCCTGGTCAAAATTTTAACTAAGGCATTTCTTTTTAATTACCAACTAGCAAAATCACCCTCTAATTTAATATTGGATACAGTATTCCTCACTTCCTGTCCTCAGCCATTCCATAGCACTATTTAAACAAAAACAGTTCTTGCATTAGAGTGTTAAGTGAAGTGACACAACAGAAGCAACAATTACTAATCAATTTAACACAATCTGCACATTGGGTAACATCACATAGCATAGCATGTCACAACTACTAATCCTCACAACACATGCAAAGTAGGCAAGTGTTCCTGTCCATTTTTCAGGTGGAGTAACAGAGGTTATGTCACCTGCACAAGGATACACAGTGAATCAGAGTCAGAGACAGCATTAGACTTCAGGAATTCCTTAGTTCCACCCAGTCCTATGCTCTCTAACCCCTGAGCCACATTGACACTAAGTAGGGCTATGATATAAGCATTGGCTATTAAAGGGATGTTAAGTTTGAAACTACTTTTTAACTTATTTTAAAAGACTAACTAAATTTTTAGATATTGTGACTACCACTGACAACCTCCACTCTTTGGTTTTATAATTTAAGTAATTCTGTTGCAATGAACGAGCCCCATATATAGGATACGGGAAATTAACTAAGACTACATTTACACTAGGATTGATATTGCTAATATATCCTATTATTGTTCTTTGCACTAGTGTAGAAAAGGCTCCAGAGGGCTGCTGGCATTTTAAGTACCATGCTGTCTAGCCCAGCTACACAACAACGCTTAAAACGTCAGCAGCCACTAGGGCCATGAGTTCTAAAATGCAACACCTCTCTTAAAATTGTTAAAGAGTAACGTTTCCTAAGAGTTATTTTCCAGGTATAGATTTCTTCTCCCCCATCCCCATTCCTTAAGCAGTCTGCAAGGGATTAAGAATTTTCATTAAGTTCCATCAAGTATTTAGCTAGTGTTAATGCTGCTGCTAGCCTAGCATGTGTGTTTTTTTAAACTAAATATTGTAGTTTTAATACTGATCTCTCTGTTCTCTATCAAACTGTTAATACAATTTATTGCTGTGCAGCATTGTCCAGCAATATCCATATTCACCATTATCACATAAGCAGACCTGGGAGATGATGCCTGAAGAGTAAAGGCACTGTCATACTGGAGGACAGAAGGTGAATATTTAAAATTATACAACAAAATTATATTGGTTAAAAATCTCAGGAACTCATGACCCTCAATACAATAGCCTATTGGTAGCAATACTTCTAGCCTAAGCAGATCCAGTAAGGCCTCACAGCCCCTTACTGACTACTAGATACCAGTACAGAGGAAGTCATGGGGACCTCCCCACCATTATCACTAGTTTTTAGAATATAATGGCTCTGAGTACCAGGTGAAGTAGGAGAACCAAGAAAGAGAAAAATGAAATACTGATGTTTAATTTCGATACTTACACATGCTTAACTTACATACATGTGTAGTCCAACTGGAGTCAATGGGACTACTAGTGTTTAGAGTTAAGCAAGAGTACAACTGTTTGCAGGAATGAGTTTAAAAGTTTAACAGAATTTTATCTCCACTGATGTATAAAGTTCTTAATCCTCTCTTAAACTTGCCAATATCTGAAGTATTAGGTGCCAGTATTTTATGCTGACATTCTATTTCCAGACTGATGATTTAGCAATTGCTTTCCAGGACAGCAAAATTCAGCATGAATTTCTCCAATAGGCTGTTGGGTTTTTTTAAATCTACCTGAAGTTTCCACTGTTAAAACAAATTCGTCCACAAAGTAGAGCCGATATCAATTTCATTTCTCTAGAAATTTAACCTTTAATCCAATTCCTTCAAATTTCTGATTTGTAACTTTCTAAAAATTAAGTTTTCCTCTAATTGGTGTAATATTATTTATGATCTATCATTTTTCCTGACCAAAACAAAACACATATTGAAAGATCTCTTACTTCATTTTGGAGTCACTAGAAATATTGCCTTATCACAGTGGTTTCAATTTGTGAGGTGACCACACCACATTCTGAGTGTCACAACAGACAAATGTATTAGTATTATAAATTGTTGCTATAAGGAAAAAAATCTGCATATTGGGAAGAATGTTATTACAATATACCTTAGGAGTGAGGTCAGATCGTTCTTGAAGTTTATAGGTTTTAGAGAAAAGAAGTCTGATTATCCACAGTATTAGAATTCCTTCCAAAATAAGATGGTAAGCAGGAGCCTAGAAATTAAAAAAAAAAAAAAAAAAAAGTCCATATAAGAGTCAGTTTTAATTAGCTAGTATTTTTTCCTTTCCATTATTATATTTCTACAAGAAACAAAGTTGCCTTGCATCAACTAAAACTGTTCATACATACCTCCGTTATTAAAAAAAAAATAGTTTTTTATGAAAGTTCATGGCTTTGCAGATCTGAGTGTTAAAGTGAACAGGGATGGTCTTATCCTATGTGTTAGTGGAAGACATAATAAGCTGCTCTCAAAGTTGACATGTTAGGCAGTTTCAGTTCTAGAAAGGCGCATGAAAGGATTAGCAAGTACACCGCAGGTTAGCCTAAACTACACTGGCAAAACTATGGATAGGGAGTTTATATGGAAGTGAATAGCATACTTTACTGGTTCAGGGTCACTTTTAACTGCATTCAATTCATACATATATTTAAAAAGTTGCACAGATTCACCGCTAGACAGACAACATTTGATTAAATCTGCGGCTGAATTAATAGAAACTGCACGAGGCTAAACCCTGCCCACGCAAGAAACAAGTTCATGCTAGACATAAACCTAATTCTAAAACATATCAACAATTGATAGCTCTTTTAGAACATGGATTTAGCTATGTTTAGCTGATGTTGTGAAGGCCAAGACTATAATAGGGTTCAAAAAAGAACTAGATAAATTCATGAAGGATAACCATCAATGGTTATTAGCCAGGATGGGCAGGGATGGTGTCCCTAGCCTCTGTTTGCCAGAAGCTGGGAATGGGTGAGACGATGGATCACTTAATGACCTGTTCTGTTCATTCCCTCTAAAGCACCTAGCATTCGCCATGGTCGGAAGACAGGATACTGGGCTAGATGGACCTGTGGTCTGACCCAGTATGGCTGTTCTTATGTTCTATTCTATTTTAACAAGGATCCAGTATACAAAGTGCACATCAGTTATTTTCCGAGAACCTGATACAGACATCCTTCTATCCACTCCATATAGGAATATAACTGTGAGAAGCTATTTCCAAAGAACAGTTTAGTATTTTGCAGTTTAGTATTTTGTTAGTATAGGGCCTAGCAGAAATGGAGGAAGTGGAATGCAAATGCACTGAGAAACAAAAGTAGTAACAATTATCAATACAGATGTTTCGATAGCTACTATAAAAGTGGTAATAAGGACATATGCAACACATCACTTCACGTTATGATAGAAGCTGGCATTTGAAGAGTACTTTTCATTTAACCAACATGAAAACTAAGGCACAAATTTCCCCGAGGTCACACGTTAGTAGACGAGTTGGAGATGAACCCCAGATCTCACGATTTACAGCTCCATACTTAACCTGAAACACTCCTGTTCAGTTCCATCAGTGGTAATAACTAGGGGCCCACCAAATTCACGGACCATGAAATCTGGTCTCCCACCATGAAATCTGGTCTTGTGTGTGCTTCTACCCTATACTATACAGATTTCACGGGGAGACCAGCGTTTCTCAAATTGGAGATCCTGACCCAAAAGGGAGTTGCAGGGGGGTCCAATGTTATTGGGGAGGGGAGGGAAATCACAGTATTGCCACCCTTACTTCTGCGCTGACTTCAGAGCTGGGCAATCGGAGAGCGGCGGCTGTTGGCCAGGCACCCAGCTGTGAAGGCAGCGCCATTCCAGCAGCAGCGCAGAAGTAAAGGTGGCATGGTATGGTATTGCCACCCTTACTTCTGCACTGCTGCCTTCAGAGCTGGGCAGCCAGAGAGTGGTGCTGCTGACTCCTGACACTTCTGCTTTCCCCCAGGCAAGATGCACACCCTCCCCTGACCTTCTTCTCAGAATTACTTCTTTGGTTCAGTGTCCCTCTTGTCTGGGAGAAGCCACACCTTTTAGAGGCTGTTTGTGGATGTGCCACACACACACAGACCCAGCCAGCACAGTAACTTGGCTACACTAAGACAGCACTGCATCCCAGAAAGTAGGGTTAATATTCTGAAGTGAATTATCAGATTTAAAGTTTAAAAACTAAACATGCCTGCATGTTCTTCATCTAGTTCAAAGATAAGGATTATATTTGTCATACAAACAGACCTAACTCACATGGAGCAGGGCTGTGATCTAGAGTGAGTCTTAGCGCTTGTCTACACTTACCGAGGGATCCACAAGCAGCAATCAATGCATCGGCAGTTGATTTAGAGGGTCTAGCAAAGACCCACTAAATCAACCACAGATCGCACTCCCAGCAACTCCTGTACTCCACCAGATCGAGAAGAGTAGGGGGAGTCAACAGGAGAGCGTCTCCAGTCGACATCATGTAGTGTGGACCCCGCAGTAAGTAGATCTAAGCGACGTCGATTTGAGTTACACTATTCACATAACTCAAATTGAGTAGCTTAGATCAAATATCCCCTGTAGTGTAGACAAGGTCTTAGTAAACAGGGAACTGAGAAGAGAAGCATTCTGAAGATACTCTTCTGTATTTCACTGTTCAACCTCCCTATTACTAGTTGGCTCTGAAAGTGATCAAATGAAACCCAAAACCCACTAGCCAAGGGGCAGATTGTACTACCTAAACAATTATCTAACTTATTTTGGCTCACTCACCAACCGAGTGCTGACTAAAAGAACCGTAAATTCAAGAAAACAGCAACTTTGTACTGAAATAAGAATTGGAGACTCTGAAGTGATCTCCGATTTTAATACATGCTGCAGCTTTCCCCTCCCCAACATATTTTGCGTGCACGTATTTGTTTAAACCCTTTTTGCCACTGTGTCTTCTGCAAATTCTTCATATCAAGTCTAATTTGGATGACGTCAGGTTAAGACTTACTAAACTCTTTTTTTCCCCCCCTTCAGAGATGATGCTGGAGGGAGGTTCTAAACTCAGATGTTTTAAAAACATCTGAACCATGGGCCGCCAGCCAAGGCCCCGCCCCTGCAGGAGCCCAAAGCACCCCCACTGCAGCCCCCCAAACCCCAGTGCCGGACAGCTGGGGAGTGAGGTCCCAACCCCGGTGCGCTGCAGCCTCAGCACCCACAGTCCCTGGGCAGTGCAGCCACAGCACCCCCAGCCTCGGTGCTGCAGGCAGCTAGACAGCGCGGTCGCCACAGCCCAGCACAAGCCGCCCCGAGTCCCTGCAGGAGACAAGCTGGCCTGGGGGCGGGGCCACAGTAGGCTGTTTGGGGCGGCACAGCCTCCCCTTGCCTATGATACCTGCCACCCATGATCTGGACTTTTCACTTAAAAAGGATCAGCTTTACAACCAGCCCCTTACAAATGAAACGTGTTACAGTAACTCCTCACTTAATGTCATCCTGGTTAACATTGTTTTGTTGCTGATCAATTAGAGAACATGCTCGTTTAAAGTTGCGCAATGCTCCCTTATAACATTGTTTGGCAGCTGCCTGCTTTGTCCACTGCTTTCAAAAAGAGCAGCCTGTTGGAGATAGCTGGTGGGGGCTTGCCAGGGTGGACCGGCAGCCCCCACATCAGCTCCCCTAAGGTCTCTGTGCAGCAGCCACCCAGCAGGCTATCAATTGCCAGGCAGTTCAGCTGTCCCTCCCCACCACTGCCGTGTGCTGCTCCTGCCCTCTGCCTTGGAGCTGCTCCCAGGAGCCTCCTCCTTGTTATGCAGGGGGAAGGGAGGAAGAGGGTGCTAATGTCAGGGTGTCCCTGGCCCCACCTGCCCCCCACTCCTTTACCCCATCTCCACAGAGTGGGGGGGGGGTGAACATGACAGGGCTCAGGATGGAGGGATCTTGCTGGCAGCAGCTGCTGTCTCAACTTGCTGATCTACTTAAAAAGGCAGTGTACTTAAAGGGGCAATGCACGTCTCTCTCTCACACACAGTGTGTCTCTCTCTGCCATGCTGTTTCCCCTCCCTCCATTCGTGTTGCCTTGTAGAGTCTGAGGCTACATTAACAACAATGTGTTAAGCCTTGAGGGCTCATATAAACGAAACTAAACTAAAAAGTATTTTGTCTGGCGAAAAAGATTTCCCTGGAACCTAAACCCACCCTATTTACATTAATTCTTATGGGGAAATTGGATTTGAACCTAAACCCACCCTATTTACATTAATTCTTATGGGGAAATTGGATTTGCTTAACATCATTTCGCTTAAAGTAGCATTTTTCAGGAACATAACTACAACATTAAGCGAGGAGTTACTGTACACAGTGCACATCACTAGCAATGTCTCTTCCCACTTGTAATCTACTGGTCTTTAAGAACCATGTTAAATGACCAATATGTAGCAACAACTGGGGGGGCAAAGAGAGACCAACCAAAAATGCCATTAATGTTAGAGTTGCTGCTTCTTCTGTGAGCAGTAATTTTCATTACATGGCCTGTTAGGTAACTCAAACAATATTCCATTACATGGAAGTAGGTCACCACCTAAATTATGTGTGGGATAGAAGAGATTAGAGCAACACCTTTACCTATGAAGTGGAAACCAGGTCATCAGTTAGTTTCTAACACAGAAATGCCTGTTTCTAACAGTCTGGAAATAATTACCCATTTCGCCATTAGCATAAAATGACAATAGAGTCCATTTTAAGGGGAAATAAATTCAGAGTTTGAATTCATAAATCTTTGCCTTTCAATAATAGTACCAACATGTAAACTGAAGTCTCTTGTCTTACTGCCTCCACTCTCTTACCAAAATGGTAGATTTCACCTCAGAAAATAAATGTGGCAAAAACAGTGTGTACCCAAATATAGCATAGAGTTTAACAGCAGAAATAACATCACAATATGGAACAAACTGCCTCCAAGTCAGAAGTGGCCCATAATGCTGATTAGCATATGGCATAAATTCTCAAGGTGAATGTGAAACCCCACCACAGATGGATACTAGATTTACCTTGACAGACACAAATGTCACCATACTTTTACTTTGACAGAACATGCATAGCATGTGTCAATATAGGAATGGCTATTCCAGGCCAGACCCAATGTCCATCTAGTCCAGCATCCTGTCTCTGACAGTGGTTGGTTGACCAGATGCTTCAGAGAAAGGTGCAAGAACCTCACAATAAGCAGACAGGAAGTAATCTACCCCCCACATTAGGTCTTATCCCAGTCTTTAATAGTTGGAAGTTGGTTCATACATGCTGCATGAGGTTTAATATCCCTTCCAAAACTTGATAATAAATTATGACAACTATAAATTCCCAGGAATCATATAAATGTCCAATTTCTTTTGGGATCTTTTTTTAAATTCTTGGCCTCAATGACTTCCAAATCAAATGACAGGTCATGTAAAAGACTAAGTCCTTTTATCAGCTGCAAATTTCCCACTTTTTAATTTGGCCAAACATCTCCCTGTACTTGGATTAAGGCCCAGGAAGACACTCCCGCTCTACTGTCCCCACTGCATTTGTTATTTTTTATGCTGTGATCCCCTCCCCTCCTCCGCAAGGTCAGCAATCCCACTTCCTCACACCCTGCGCTTCTCCAGGCCACTAAGTCCTTCTCCTCGTCCTTCTCCTCGCCCCCACTCAGGTCTGTGGGGAGTGACCAGTGCTGCCCGCTCCAGCGGTCTCATCATCAGCGCTCTCATACCCGGCTGGACCGAGTCACTGCCCCGCTCCCTGGGCGGCCAGTACAGCCTGGTGCTTGGCGCCTGCTGGAATCACCAATGCCACAGGGGCCCCCAACCCCCCGCCAGCGCGACGCGACACAACACCCCTCGCCCGAGAGGGAGCTGGGGTCACCGCGCGGGGCCGTCACCCAGCGCCCCGCTCCCTCAGGTCGGGCTCACAGCCCCGGCGCTCGCCCCACGCAGCAGAGCAGAGCAGAGCCGGCCCCGCTGAAGGAGGAGGAAGGGGCGGGGGGATGCCGGACCCCGCTCGAGCGCGAGGGGGGGTCTCACCTCATAGAAGGCCTGCACCATCTCCACCAGCACCCACTGCTGCCCCATCCCCACCGCAGCCGCCATCGCCAACCGCCGCTTCCGGGCCCCCTGAGCGCTCACTGACGTCACCCAGCGCGGACAGGAGAGAGCGAGCGGCTGATACGTCACCAGGCCGTGGCCACGCCCCTCCCCGCCCCGGCAGTCCGCGTGTTCTAGAGCAGCAGCAGGGAGCCGGTGTCGGCAACAGCCCTGGAGCCAGAGGCGCGCGCGCTGCACGCAGCGGGATGCAGGGCTTCCTCTGACTGCTGGGGCGAAGCGCAGAGCAGAACCGGGGGTGGGTGGCTGGTTTCGCCGGAGCCACGAAGCGTTTGTAAATCAGCGACTCCCTGCCCTGGGGAGCGCCAGACGGGCACGAGAGATCGTGGGCTCAGTTCATAACTGGCACATTGTCAAAGCCCCGTGTTAGCAGGGAGGTCAGGGAGGCAGATGGGTTGGAAGCCTCTGATAAATGTCGAATAGAAACACCCCAAGGAAACACGCTTTATTATTAATTACAAAGAGAAGGGCACAACTAACTGGCCATTTTTGCTAACCTGTACTCGATATTGACCCAGGTTCACACAGGGTATATTCTAGCTGGGACAGAGGGTCTTAGAGGGGGAAAGTTCCCCTGGGGATGGGTGTAAATAGTTTTCCTGTATATAAGGACCGTATTTTCCCCTTTTGGAATAGGTGAATATAGACTATATATGCTTGTGTTGTTTTTACTTAGTACATTGTTTTAAGCATTACAAATCGTAATACATCTCTTTTTAACTTCCATGTCCTTGTGACTGTTGACTTATATTTATACAATAATTATGAGGAATCATACAGCAGGAGAAATTTAGTTTAACATTGGTTTACCACTTATTCTGATCTAATGGTGTCTTGACAGAAGCAGAACTGGATAATCAAGCTCGAGTCGACGTACAGTATAACTATGCCAAACACAGGAACCGAATTCCAACTTCTGCTGTAGTTCAATGAAAGGACAGGGTACAGGGCAGGGAGATACTGAGCAGAGATAAGGAAAATATTAAGCATTGAAAGAACAAAACACAACTTTACATGTTCCCTGATCCCAGACCTGGAGGAAAGAGAGCCATGCTTAAGTAACCTTTCCAGGATGAAAATATAATAGCTATGCTAATCTCAGGGTCATCAGAGAAGAATAAATGTACTTGTTTTGGCACACTGACCCTATTAAAGGTGCTGGGCGACACCACACCTAGTTGCTTCTAGAATCATAGGAGAAGAGCTCTAACACCCCTCAACTTCTTTCTTAGGTTTTGAGAGACCAGTTTATAAGCCTGAACACTATTCATTTGTTTCTTTTTCATGATGTTGGGGCAACATGCTTGAAACTTGCTTTAAAACAGTCTCTGGGGTTAGTTTTGTTCATTGTCACTAATTTATTTTATTTAGAACATACTGGGCTTGGTCATTGCACGAGTGACTTTATCCTAGAAATACCCTGTGTAGGTAATTACTAAACTTCCTGGAAAAGTTAAATGAAATTATATGACTGGTTCTTGAGTACATTTATTTGGTACAATGGCTAGTAGGATGTTGCTGTGTAGAATCTTTCCATTTCTGTTTTTCTATAACAGTTTTGATAAATGTGTCAGATGTTTCTAAATAAGCATTTATAAATCAAAATTTGCTTACTGCCTCCCTTCACCCTTCCCATAAACCATGGCCTGCCTCACAGTTCAACTTCTCTTTATCCAAACTTAACCAGTTCTGAGTAGTAGAATGATTTTATTGTACTTTAAGATATTAATGATACATATTACGCTATGTATTCTCTAATGCCATCTGTGCTATTATAATAGTCTTTTCAAATTATATAGTTATTTAAATGGTAATATGAGTATTTTAAAATTATATATTTATTTAAATTCTATATCTATATAGCTGGATAATAATGCAACACCTGTTAAAAGTTTAATGACAAAGTTGATATCAGGTGACAGTAGGAATAACTTCTCAAGGTGAACTGAATAAACAGATAAAGAGACAAAATAACTTTAAATATAGGTATTTTGAACATAAATGCCAGTAAAGGCTAAGTCTTGCATAGCCAACTGTTAAAATCAACAAATGAGCTTCACAATAAAGGCTTTTCAGGAAATATGGAATGTGCTAGCTTCTGGTCTTAATTACAGCTGTGTTTTGGACTTTGCAAGGTAACATGGCAGCAAAAAGGGGGAATGATGTAGTTGTGGGCTGCATACACAAAGGCATCAGGAACAGGAAGGTAATTGTCCCCTCTCTCTGTACGGCTCTGATGCAACTGTATCTGGACTATTATGTTAATTTCTAGGTACCTCATTAACCAACAGATGATGACAAATTATAGGGTGTGACCCCACAAAAAAGAAAAATAATTAGTGATGGGAAAGAATGATATGAGAAAAGATGAGAGATAAGTATAGGTTTTCTAAATGATGACTATGGGGGGAATATGATACGAGTGTACAAATATTGAAGGTTGTAAACGCAATAGAAGGAGATGAATTGTTTAGCATAATAAAAAAAGGAGTGTAAATAGGAGAGGTTGATTATAATTAAGAAGTGGATATTTTGTTATTTGGTTCAGGTTTTTAGGGCCCGTTCCATGATACTATCTGAGCACCTCTTTTGAGTTAAAAGATGACATTGTTCCCCCTTCCCAGCCATCAAGAATCAACCTTAGGTGGTGTGCTTTGGTTTGGTTTTTAAATGTGTCTGGCAGAATGAGGGTACTATTTTGTGAAACATTGGGTTAAAAGGCAGGTTTTGCTTTTAACCCTGACTGCAGCAAGATTAGAGATGTTCTTAATGCTTCTGGTAGTGAATCCCACATCCTTGGTTCTGTCTCTCATAGTCATGTGCCTGTCCCTGTTGTATGACTGTTTCATTGTTCCAATGGAATGCAGTTGTTATGGGAGGTCATGGTCACAGAAGCAGAGGCAATCACTCTGGTATCTAGAACTAATGCCCTTTAGATTGAGTATAAGTTAAATCTTCCAGAGGGTGGGATTCATTGGGCCATATAAGAATGACTATATTGAGTCAGATCAATGGTCCATCTAGCCCAGTATCCTGTCTTCCAAAAGTGACCAGTGCCAGATGCTTCAGAGGGAATGAACAGAACAGGGCAATTATTGAGTGATCCATCCCATGGTGCCCAGTTACAGCTTCTGGCAGTTAGAGGTTTAGGGTCACCCAGAGCCTAGGGTTGCATCCTTGACCACCTTGGCTAATAGTCATTGATGGACCTATCCTCCATGAACTTATCTAATTCTTTTTTGAACCCAGTTATACTTTTGATCTTCACGACATCCCCGGCAATGAATTCCACATTGTATGAAGTAGTACTTCCTTATGTTTGTTTAAAACCTGCTGCCTATTATTTTCAGTGGGTGACCCCTGGTTCTTGTGTCATATGAGGGGGTAAATAACACTTCTGTATTCACTTTCTCCACACCAGTCATAATTTTATATCTTCCTTTAGTTGTATCTTTTCTGAGATGAACAATCCCAGGCCTCATACAGAAACTTATCCATAGCCTTAATCATTATTTTACCTTTCTCTGTACCCTTTCCAATTCTATTATATCTTTTTTAAAATGGGGGCAATCAGAACTGCACCCAGCACTTAAGGTGTGGGTGTACCATGGATTTATAAAGTGGCATTATGATATCTCTCCTTTTTCTAATAGCTCCTAACATTCTGTTAAAAGTTTCCCAGAAGTGGTAGAAAGCACATCAGATGTGACTTTTAGAACTAAACTAGATAAAGCACTAAAAGAATAGGGAACAATCCTGTACTGGCAGGGAGAAGGACTGGATGATCTAATTGATTTCCTATAAATTCTATGACCAAATTCAGTTGGGAGTTTGGCATTCAGCCAAGAGCATGTCAGCATCAAGCGCAGAAGGTGTCCTAACTCAGTTGAGAGCTTAGCCTCAAGCCAACCAGGCATGCCCGAACACATAGTAATAATGGAAGGCTATTCTGTGGGAAGAACATGTAAGCCTCAGGAAATAAGAGTACTAGAATCTCAAGTTCCACAACTCTTGCCTGATGATACCAGGAAGGAAAGGAAGGTGACTATTCACATTGTTATGTAGACTGATCTAGCATGATCGGAAACTATAAGATACTGCATATTATAGAGTTATAAGTAAAGAACTGAGCCTACCCTCTGATAAAGCCACTTTGAGCTATTTCAGTGGCACAAAGCAACCTTAAAGATAGCTGCTGTAACCTGTCAACTGCTTTTTTTCATGGCTCTACACCCCCTCTACCAGTCCCTCTGGTATTGGGGAAGTGTTGGGACAGGACGCATAGTAGTCACAATGTGCTGCATTCTAGTTATCCCTGACCAGTGTAATGGCTCCTTGGGGATAGTTGCAAACTGGCATAAATTAGAGCAGCCTTGATCCTGTTCTAATTTATAATGGTGGTTAAACTGCCCCCCCAGCTGCTTGCAGTGCTGAGGGAGTGTGCAATGGTTATGTACACCTACCTTTGTCCCCTTAAGATCCTGCACTAACAAGAGCTTAGATGGACCCAAAGATCATGAACTAAGTGCTTATTTACAAGATGATATATTTTTAATAGATGTACTATAGACTATATTTACTTTATACTTCTGTTTGAATACAGTGGGTATTTTACATACCCTATTGTTCTGAGCATTAAAAATAGTAATAGATCACTTTTTAATCCCAATAACTATTAACCAACAGTTATACAGTTATAAGGAATCATAACTGAGGAAGGATTCATCCTCAAACCTATAAAATGCTAGTCTGTTGATTAAATAGAGAGAGATCAAAAAGACAATCTTTGGCCTAAGTAATTTATTTGGAAAGCCTCTCCAAGCTGTGAGTCTTTGGCTTCTATGTAAATCAAGCCTTTGGTGTCCCGAGTTGAGTACCTAAAACCTTAAGCTTAAAAATTAGTGACCACTTTTGAAAATTTGTTCAGAAACAATTTTGGTCTAAGTCAAGCTTTTCTGATGCTAAGCCATCCCACAGCTGGTTTAGATAGGAAATGAGACTCTACAAATCTTGCTGTCTTCTTTGGTTGTGACCGGAAGCAACATAGATAAAATATCCTGCATTGTAGGAGGTAAAAGAAAGAGTCAGAAATTTTTTTTGTTTGTTGAACAGATGTCTTTAACATTAATACATCTTTTATGCTTAAGAATTTATTTTTCCAAAATCATCATCAATAATGTTCCCCATCCAGCAAAGGTATATAAAACTCAAACACTCTGGAAAAAAATGTCATGCTCAGCTGGATTTATATCTCCATCGTCTGTCTTTTTTGATTTCTCTGAAGTGATGAGACTTGGAAGGAACTGATCATCTGATAACTGGCTTGGACCTTTGACATATCCCCTTTTTCCTTTTGATGTTTTCACTGCTTTAAAACAAGCTGTCAATGAAAACTTGGGCAAAATCTGTTTTACAAATGCTCTGCTAAATCACTAAACACAAAGAAGTTCAAATGGAAAGAGTAAGTTAACCCATTAATACCAGCTGTTGGAATTTCCTAAAGCTTGCAGTAAGGGTTGTAACGCTAGTAGGTTTGATAGCATCATGAGTGCTTAAGTATAAATGAAGCAAAGGATGGTGATACAATCACGTTTATCATAACAAGCACGTGTAGGAATTTAGACTTGATGCCATCTCCAAGATAACATAAAAGTTTCATAGTATTGCTTTCCTACTGTTAAAGTCCTTTCTGAACCTGATTTGTCATGTGCTGAGTCAGTTCAGCTTGCAATGAAATTAATGGGAGTCACGGAATCTGAGCATTTGGAAGATTAGGCCCTTAGAGAGAGAGAGGCATTCTATGACATTACAGACAATTGGTCAAATTGTACAGCCAAAAAAAGAGAAATTATCATATACTGTTAGTCAAATTAGTATTCTAATATACTGTAAAAACATGTTATAAGTGATTATTTACTTAGCTCTCTTTCACAAAGTGTGCACACATATAACCTTTAAACTATACACAATTAGTACCCATTTCTGATTAACTGAAACCCACCCAAAAAACTGTATGATCCGTCCAGACTTAGAACTCTCCTACCATATCCATTAACAACGGGATATTTAAGTACTTCAGAATTTGATCAGGGGTGTCATGCCAGAAAACTTCAGAAAGAGGGGAGGAATCTATGGCACTTGTACGTTTCTGAACTATTCCATTTGAAATCCTCTCTTAGAAGAAAGAATATTCGGCCTTCTGGAGTAAATGGATTCAAGTAGTACATCCTGGAATTAAAAAGAAGTGAACACGTTTTTTTAGAGAAAGGAGCTTAAAAGGGAGTGAAAGGAGCTTTGACAGTGATCCATAACACTAAGAACTATCCATATCTATGTAATGGCATTACTGGAATCTACAGGGAAAACGTGTCCATCTATAAAAAAATTTATAAGAATGGGGCAACACCGGGAATAGTCAGTTTTCATTGGATTAAAGGATTCTTTCATATTCTACAGTTTTTACAGCCTATGAAATTTCTAATTTGGTCCACATCTCCCTCTTTTTTTGCCCTAGTTAGTATAATCTGTATCCTGAATCCCTTCTTCGTGTTTCAGTGCCAGCACCAGTGTTGGGTGTGATGCAGATGACTAAGGAACAGATTGCACAAACAGAACTTCTCTACTGTGTCGTGCACTCACATAGCTACTCCCAGAATACCTCTCCCCCCGCACCACCCATCCCCAGTGATTACCTCTAAACACAAGGAGAAAAATTCTGCACTCCTGTATGCTGGTGTCTGTCTGAAGTAACTCCATTGATTTAGTGCCACAGTGGAAGCCAGTGTTACTTCAGAACAAGTTTTGGCCCAAATTCAGTTATTCAATGGACTAATATAGTGTAGTCAAGTACACTATCACTCTTTAAGCCAAGATTTTCAAAAGTGACTAGTAATTTTGGATAGTAGTTTTAGGATGCCCAGCCTGAAACATCTGGAAGGGGCGTGTTTATTTGGGATTTAAGGTATTAACTCAGATCTGGTGTTACAGGCTCCTCTACATTCTTAAGAATAACTTCCCCTACGCATTATTAGTGAGAGATAGATTAATGGGACCAAACCTAATATTATCAAGATTGTTAAATTCAGACAGTACTGCAGTTGAAGATTACTAGTTACACTTTTCAAAAAATGTCAATCAATGACATACTGTAGATTCAGTGATTTGCAATAACAGTGTGGGAAGCAAAACGAACAGCAAAAGTTGTAAATCTTATCTGATGGCCAGGAGCAAAACAAGCAGAAGCCCAGAATGCTGGCTTTGTAGAATCAGAGATGCCACACCTGCCTGGGCTGTCATGCTGACCTAATTGCCTCACAAGAATGAAATTTGAAGGGGAGCAGTGGGGAAGTGTCATATGTACACCCTAAGCTGTGATCCTAAAAAACCCAGAGTCCTGCCTTTTTCTCTCCACTCATCAACCAGGATTTTAGGTATGTTGCAGCCCTAGTGGGTAGGCTGATACACGTCAGATATTTATTTGGGCTGACTGCTATACAAAGATATAGATTTATCAGAGCTGTGCAAATCAGACAGGGTCTGGTTGCTGGGGTTGGCAGTGGACCAAGCTGTGACATTCACTTGAAGATTCAGTTACTAAATTAAATCAAACCTCCAAAAGTCCCATTCCAAAAGTGTCTTTCATACCCAGACTCCAGAGACATGTTCCTTCTTCCCGTGGTGACTTTAGGGAGGGCTTCATGGCCTGCTCCCCTCCTGGAACTGAGTGGCCCTTTTCATTTTCTCCTGAATGTGGATGGGAGCCAGATATCCACTACCCTCCACAAAGTTTTCAGGGGCCACCTGGTCCAGGTTACTTCTATAGTGAATGCATTTAATTAATATTATGGGGTGCAAGCAGACAAGGTGCCTTCTCCTGGAGCTTGCAATGAAGGTTGTTAAGGTTCCCTTTGTTCCTTTTTGCTTTTTGCACCTCTTGTGTGCCAAATTTTCTTGCCCCTCTGCTGATCTGGGACTGTTCGTATTGATTAGCATAAGCAGCAAGGCTGTCTGCTGAGTTCATTTTTTTATTTCATAAACACTGTTTTATATTATTTTTGGACATATTTAGGAATTGTTCCTGAGCCATTAAATTACACACTTTTTTAAAGCTAGTAACATTTCTTTTCTTGACCCATTTTTTTAACAGCTCCTTTATCCGGTTTACATAAGCTACATTACTTAGTCCAGGCCCTCGGATAAGGGTTCGACATTTTACTCGGTAAGTTTTAGGTGTAACTTGAAATTGTTTTAAAACCAAATTCTTGAATTTTTTATAGTTAGAAGCCTTATTAATAGGCATGTCATTGAATATGTTTAGAGCACTTTTAGTTAACTTGGCTACCAATAGGGTTATTTTGTGATTATTAGGAATGTGATGGAGATTGCATAGTTTTTTAAAGGTGAGAAAATATTCAGCAATATTACGGGATTTATCATACGGTGGACATAGTCGCTTCCATTTGTGGGTTGTTGGGGAAGGATTATTAGTGTTATTTGGTAGATTTCGCTCCACCCTGGTTTTTTTTATTTTTAGGGCATGCTTTTTTTTTTTTTCCTTTTCCTTCTCAGCATGCTTCCTCTCCTCCTCAGCATGCTTCCTCTCTCTCTCCTTCTCCTTCTCAGCATGCTTTCTCTCCTCCTCAGCATGCTTCCTCTCTTTTTTCTTCTCCTCCTCAGCATGCTTCCTCTTTTCCTTAGCATGCTTCCTTTCTCTCTCCTTCTCCTCCTCAGCATGCTTCCTCTCCTCCTCAGCATGCTTTTTTTCTTTCTCCTTCTCCTCCTCAGCATGCTTTCTCTTTCTTTCCTTCTCCTCCTCAGCATGTTTTTTTCTTTCTTTTCTTCTTCTTCATAGCATACTTCCTCTTTTCCTTAGCATGCTTTCTCTTTTCTTTTTTTTTTCATCTTCATCTGTTTAAGTTGTAGCAGTCTTGCATGTTTTTTCTTCTTCTCATTAGCTTGTAGCCGGGCTATCTTAAGTTTAATAGCTGCTTTACTGGCAGTCATCTTAGCCTTTGTTTTTAATTTGTTTTAACCCGATAGAGTTAGAAAAGAAAAAAAAACTTGCTTGGGTATTTCCTGTAGGGGTTAACTACCTGCTTTTATATGTAGATACTCTAGCTCCTAGCAGCTTAACCCCTCCCCCCTCCCTGCTTTCAGCAGCACAGGGAAGAGTTAGAGAGAAGAAAAAAAATTCTAAACTTTCTGTGTTTGGTTTAAAAAAAATCTCTGGTTCAATATATCCCACCTCTGCCACCATGTTAAGGTTCCCTCCCCACTTTAAACTTTAGGGTAAAGACGTGGGGACCCGCATTCAGAGCCCCTAAACTTATTTTTACCAGCTTAGGTTAAACCCCCCAAGGTACAAAATTCCCTGCACCCCAAGAAACGCTTCTCGCTGCCACCATTAAATGTCTAACAGGAATTCAGGAAAGGAATCACTTGAACTTCCCTCCCCCCCAAAATACCCCCTTAAGCCGTACACCCCCTTTCCTGGGAAAGCTTGAGAACAATCTCCCAACCAATTGGTTACACAGTGATCTAAAAACCCACACCCTGGGTTTTAACACCATAGAAAACAGTCAGCTTTTTAAAAGAAGGATTTTATTAAAAATAAAGAAGGTAAAATCATCTCTGTAAAATCAGGATGGTAACTATTTTACAGGGCACTATATTTCCAAACTTAGAGAGATTTCCCCCTTTGGACAAAACCTTAACGTTACAGAAAACCATGAATAACCACCCGCCCCCTTTGCCCTTTCTAACACAGGGAATACCAAGCAAAATAAACAGAAATCTATACGCTATGCTATTTAAACTTACTTCAGAAAAGGGAGGTTTGATTTTTTGCAGGTTTCTTCTGTCTTCCAAGATTACCCTTTCTTAGACAAAGACACACACTAAAAACTTCCCCCCTCCCAAAGTTTGAAAGTATCTTGTCCCCTTATTGGTCAGATGCCAGCCAGGTCAGGTGTCAGTCTGGCTACCTGCATTTCTTAACCCTTTACTGGAAAGAGAATTTTATAGCACTGCATTAGACCCTCTCCCCCTTCCCTTCATATTTATGACAAAGGTTAATTCTGGACAATTCTGAGCATGGTAAGTAGGGATGTGCACTAGGGAAATGAAGCCCCATAATCACTAGAACAGTCATGGAGACCATAAATTTCAAAAGTGATCACTGATTTTGGATGCCTAACTTGAGACACGTGAGGCCTATTTTTTAGAGGTGTTCAGCACCCATCCAGAACACGAAATAAACAAACACTGAGAGTGCACAGCACTTCTCAAAATCAGACTCAAATTATGCACCCAAAAAAACCAGGCTATCCAAAGTCACTGGCGACTTGTAAAAATCTGGTCTGAATGTCTATGCATATTAAATGATTGCAGATGGGAGTGGAGTGCAAGGGAAAAGGAGGTAAATGTGGGGCTTTTGAGCTTGATCATGTCTAACAAATAAAGATTGAAGCAATGTGAAAGAGAATTTAAAACATAATCTCTCTCTCTGCTTGTGGTCAAACATCTGTACAGGAAGGAAAATGTTCAGTGTTTTCTTTGGAGACTTGATCCCATGCATCTCTCTAATGGAATCATGAGTAAACTCTCCAGTATGCTCATTGACAATTTCTGGAGGTTTGTTTTATTTAAAGTTCACCCTAGAAATAAAACTCTTTTGACCTTTACATGGCTGGGAGGTCACATCATTATGATGACTCTCACTGCATTTACAGTAACATTATCTACTAGCTATTCATCGCAGACTCCAGTTTGTGTGCTTTTACCACAGCAGGTACTAAGGCTAATATTTGTGAGGCTAAATTCAGCCCAGGGTCTGCTGCAGGACCCAAAGCATACTCTAAAAGAGAATAAAGGTTCCATCAGCAGAAGCAGGGCCAGCTCCAGGTTTTTTGCCACCCCAAGCAAAAAAAAATTTGGCTGCCCCCCACCCCACCCCTGGGCTCCCCCCTGCACTCCCTGCTGCTCCAGCCCTGGGCTCTCACCACCACCCCCGCCACCAGTGCCCTCGCTCACCCGCACTCCCTGCCGCCCCAGCCCTGGGCTCTCTCTTCCCTCCCCGCACTCTCTGTCGCCCCAGCCTTGGGCTCCCCCACCACCAGTGCTGACTCTGCCTGCTCCCCCCTCACCTCCAGCCTGTCCGGCGCTGGCAGGGTCGGGGTAAGCAGCGGGGCTCCTGCCTCCAGGACCAGCCGGGACCCGGGAGGGCAGAGCCAGGGGGACCGCCCTGGCAGGGGGCTGAGGAGCCAGGGCAGGGCAGCCCCAGAGGGAGCAGATCCCTGGAGAGCGGGACGCAGGTCCCACACAGCAGCACCGCGGGCACCGATCCCCTCTATGGCCCCGCTGCTGCTCCTGACCACCCTGCTGCAGCCCCTGGGTGGCTGGGGGGTGACCACCCTGCCGCGACCCCTGAGCGGCTCGGACGCTTCACCCAGCCCCGGCTGCGGCGCTGGGGGGAGGCTGCCCTGCAGGGCGGCCCCCAGCCTGAGTGTCCCAGTCCTTACCCAGTCCTTTTGCCGCCCCAAGCAAAAAAAAAAAAGGATGGCCAGAATGCTGCCCCTGAAAATGTGCTGCCCCAAGCATGTGCTTGGTTTGCTGGTGCCTAGAGCCGCCCGAGCAGAAGCCAACCACAGCCTCCTCACTGCCAAGGGCTGAGGAGCCGTGGGATGGCAGTGATGCCTAAAATGCATATGGCTATGGTCAGGATGTAGTCTGGATGGATAGATGAGGGATTAGGGTGACCAGACAGCAAGTGTGAAAAATCGGGACAGGGGGTGGGGGGGGGGGTAATAGGAGCCTGTACAAGAAAAAGACCCCAAAATCGGGACTGTCCCTATAAACTCAGGACATCTGGTTACCCTAGCTGAGAGACATCGTTTCCATGAAAAGCCTGTGCTTCTGTGGGGCTGCTAATGGATTTTAAAGTTGCTTTCTCCCAGTTAAAATACCAGGAAGTGAGAAGCAGCAGCAACACCAAGTGACCAAGCTGGTGCAAGGCAGCGGTGTATTATCGCCTAGGCCGACAAGGCCTAGGGCGGCAAATTTATAATAGCAGCCAGAGGCGCCAACTTCCCCTGGCACCAGTGGGTGCTCGCGCCCCCCCATCTCTGCCCCAACTCCACCCTTTCCTTGCCCCCATTCCCCGCCCCCATTCCAACTCCTTCCCCAAAGTCCCCGCTCCAACTCCGCCCCCTCCCTGCCCCTATTGGTCCCCTTCCCCAAATCTAGGGTGACCAGATGTCCCGATTTTATAGGGACAATCCCGATTTTTGGGTCTTTTTCTTATATAGGCCCCAATTACCCGCCACCTCCTGTCCTGATTTTTCACATTTGCTGTCTGGTCACCCTACTCAAATCCCCGCCCCGGCCCCACCTCCTCCCCTGAGCATGTGGCGTTTCCCCCTCTTCCCTCCTCCCTCCCAGCCACATGAAGCTGTTTTGTGCACAAGCACTGGTGGGGAGAAGCAGGACTCGGCGGCGCGCTCAGGGGAGCAGGCGGAGTTGGAGCAGAGGTGAGCTGGGGCGGGGGGGGGTGTAGAGATATTAAAGAAGGTACGGACAGTGATTCCCCCAAGTGAAAGTGACCCCCCATAACTTGTCTAAAATCCAACAGCTTCACCAAGTAAAAAGATCTCTTGGGTCTCTTTTGTTAATTTACAAGCTATTGTCCGTGTCTACGTAAAGCTTGTAAATCATTGATTGTATCTGTTCTCAGAAAGATACTTTATTGCTATGTGAAACTTGCAAGCTGTTGATTGTGTTAGTACATCCTAAGACAAAGAGCCTGTTCTCAAAGCAATACTTTAACAGTTGTGATAAAGAATGTATGTTGATGAATGCATGATATACATGAATGGCTAGGGAGGTACCAGCCTAGAAAGGGAGTATCCATCGGCTGAAGAAAGGTTTCAGGTGGACCGATACAACCCCCGGAGGGTAAAACTGGGATCCACCCCACCACCTGGAAGGATGAGAAAAACAAACTTTGGACAGCGTGGAGCCACCAGGAATGCCACCAGGAATGTGCCATCTGCTGATTGAGTTAGCAACAGCAAGATGAAACAGTTCCCATAGACTGACATAGGAAATAATTCCTATATAATGGCCTCTAAAAAGTGAGGACTTGGAGTCTCTGGTTCTGCTGCCAACCTCCAGGAGCATCAGATGAATCTGACAAGGACTCGGCTCCACCCTCATGCCCAGGTTACCTGGCCAGTAACTTGGCATGAGCAACTTTTAGGCTGGTAACTATGACATCTATGCAGAACACGTGTGTGTGTGTGTGTGTGTGTGTGTGTGTGTGTGTGTGTGTGTGTGTGTGTGTGTGTGTGTGTGTGTGTGTGTGTGTGTGTGTGTGTGTGTGTGTGTGAGAGAGAGAGAGAGAGAAACAATGAAATGTTATAGCTATAACTGACTGCTTACTATGATTCTTTTTGTATTCACAATAAATGTGACATTTTGTCTTATCCCCTTTAAAAAGATCCTGCTGGTTTTTATTTTATTCGTATAACAGGGGCAGGGCGGGGAGCTGCCGGCTCTGCACCCACCAATTTTTCTCCATGGGTGTTCCAGCCCCGGAGTACCCATGGAGTCGGCGTCTATGGATGCCTGATTCTACCGATCATAGCGCATATTGAAACCACCAATGACGGCAAAAATTTGTAAAAAAAATAAAAACAAGTTCATATGGGGCCGGGGGTGGCAATTATTTCCGGGCCTAGGGGGCGGCAAAATCATTAATCTGCCACTGGTGCAAGGGAGTGGAAGTTATACTACTTTGCACCTAACTTTGTGAATTTGGACAATAAGCTGGTAGCACATACATTCATTTTCTATCCTTTCTGAATCAGCTTCACTGATTATGTACACAACATGCTTAGTGAGCTGCAATAAATTCCTTGTGTTGCTCAACCTGGACTTGCCTCCTGATGCACTCTGATTAGCTTGATTTTCCACAGTTTTTTCTTAAATTCCACTTCTTCATTATTCAGGTGGTTCCTGGTTTTAATGGTAACATATGGTCTGCAATGCATGCCCTTAAAATTCTTATTGACATGTTTGAATTTCAGAAATACTTACTCAGACAGATTTATCAGCACTGCCAAGGAAATATAAAAAGCCTTAATGACTATGGCATTTGAAAATATTACTTTCATCCTGGAGGAACTGAGGAGCAAGGCCTGTGGCCTATTCCCTTGAAAGACATTTATAATTTAAAGAGGCAACCAAACTTCAGCCAGAAAAACCCTAAGTAACCAGTTGCCAATTTGTCAATCTCACCAATATACCTGAGTTCAGAAGGGCATTGCACTGTTTACAGAGCCACATAATGCAGACCAGAACACACCACACAACTTGGAATTCCTAGTGGTTATAGATAAAATATGTATGAATGTGTTGGCAGAGCTATTCCAGACTGATAGGCAACACCTTGCATGTATTTGCTATCCAGAGAGCCACAATATAACAACTGCTGTGAATCTGGAACAACTGGGGCTGAAGAATATTTCAATAGACAGAACATGACTTTCCGATCCCTGAGATTCTTACTCAGTTTTTACTCAGGAAATAAGGCCACTAAAGGACCTAAGGAATCACAGGAACGTAGCAATCCACAAAGCCTGAGTTAGGTGTATAGGCTCCCTGTATAATGCCTGGGGAGAGATAAGTGCCCTAGAACAGGGGTCTCCAAACTTTAGGAGACGAGGGCCACATTAGATTTTTGAAGGGGCTTCGTGGGCCGGCTTTAGGGAGTGCAGGGCCCAATTTCGACGGGGTCCTGCCACCGAAATACCGCCAAGGCGGCAGCAGCATTTGAGCTGCCACCGAAGTGCCGCCAAGGCAGCGGCAGCAATTGGTTGGGGGGCCGGACAAATCGAAGCTGTGGGCCGGATACGGCCCTCGGGCCGTAGTTTGGAGACCCCTGCCCTAGAATATGATCCACAAACCCAGCACATGCTAGGTAGGGAGCTGCCCACGCTAGCCATTAGGAGATGCTAATGACGGGGGTTTGTTCTAAGCCCCACTCCTCTCAGAGATTGGCACCAAGTTTGGGATGCAGAAAAGTACCTCTCTCTGCTTGTGAGGCACTGAGCATCTTTAGTCTCCTGCAGGTTTAGGTAACAGCTGAGTGGGAGTTTTGTGGATGGTAGTGGCTCCTAAAAACAGGACTTAGGTGCCTAACTACCCTTTTGGATCCCATGCTAGGAGTTTCTGAGCAAAAACTGAATAACCTCCAGTTCCCCCGCTGTGTTTGGGATCACCACCAATTAGTGAAACACAAATTGAATGCTAATTATTATTATTTGTTAGGCATCAGCCGTTGTGCTGGGCACTGTATGAGATACAAAATTAAGACATTCACTATCTAGAGCTTCCAGGACAAAAACAGACAGGATGCACTGAGAATCTCAAAAGAAATGTTAACTTGGCAGCATCTTCTTAAAAAGAATTTTCCAGTGGGTGGTGCAGAATTCAATCTTTCAGAAGGACATGAATACAATAGGATTGCTTGGCAAATTGAGACAGGAAGGGTATTCAGTTAAAGTTAGCCCTTTAACAAAATCTGTCTTACTTTAGAACAAATGTCAGTAAGTTTATACGTAGATTCTGACCTTATTGACATCACTGTTGAAATCACCGTAACTCTACTGCAATAAAAGAAAAAAGAAAAGTGTGTCTCATGAAGCTTTTTCACAAAGGTCACATCTGAGCACTTTTCCCATTATTTTCTCCAGCAGCATGGAACATTTATTGTTTTTACAGCTTAGCTCCTGTGAGATGTTTGTGTTGGAAGACAAGTCTGCCACACACATTTGTTTATGTCATCCATTAATGTGAATGGGCAATTTTGACTGGCAAAGTTGGTGCATTGTAGCTTGTGCTCATTCTGCAAACTGCCCTTGAAATATCCTGATCATTTTGTTCTCCTCTCCTGAGAAACAGGGAAGTGACTACAGTCTTGTGGATGGAATGGTATGAGGTTTAGGATACAAGTGCCTATGTCGCCTGCATGCTGCTTCAATGCATAGCATGCTGCTATTTTAATTACTTCCATCAAATTTACTCTATAGTTTACAGTAAAGTTAAGAAATTCAATGTTTTAAATTATAACAAGCCAGCCTGCCTGAAATAAAGAAGCCCTGAAAGGAGGTTTTTCTAGTTTCTGTTTAAAAAAAAATTCTAGTTTAAGTTTCAGCTCATTTTTTCCTTTGTGATTTTACATGCCCTGAAAACTCATACTGTGACCTATTGTTTCAATACCTGGTACTGGTCTTACATTTACTTAGCACCATTAAAGATCCCAAAGCACCTTAAGACCACTAAAAAGCAGCCACCTCTGTGATGAAACATAGCAACAGTACACACAGTACTTATAGCTGCGTAAGATTGGAGTTAAAATCCAGACCTTGTGTCAGTGGGCTCAACCTGTGATTTTAGTGGAGGTGCACCTGGTTACACCTTCTCTAAATTTGGCTCAAGGGGTAGAAAATACCATATGCAATTGAAATACATAATTATAAGGGTGCAGTTGCATTAGTACTGTTACTACTCCAGTTGGAGTCACTGAAGCAGGCCTATTAGGTGTCATAAATGTTCTGTTTCACACATGTTCTTTGCTGAGCTGCAAACACTGCCACACATGCAAAGAAACACATTTTGCTCAGTACCTTTATTCATGGTATACCATGCATTCATGGTATATCATGTACATTTATACCATGTCCATTATTCATATCCCACTGTTACAAAGACACTGACAATTGTTTGCTGAAAGTAGCTCACAGGTCACCCAGCTCGAGACTTTATGGAATAATGGCGTGAGCCAATACAACACGCCTTTAGTAAGGCATTTGATACGGTCTCGCATGATATTCTTATCAATAAACTAGGGAAATACAACTTAGATGGGGCTACTATAAGGTGGGTGCACAACTGGCTGGATAACCGTACTCAGAGAGTAGTTATTAATGGTTCCCAATCCTGCTGGAAAGGTATAACGAGTGGGGTTCCGCAAGGGTCTGTTTTGGGACCGGCTCTGTTCAATATCTTCATCAACGACTTGGATATTGGCATAGAAAGTACGCTTATTAAGTTTGCAGATGATACCAAACTGGGAGGGACTGCAACTGCTTTGGAGGATAGGGTCATAATTCAAAAGGATCTGGACAAATTGGAGAAATGGTCAGAGGTAAACAGGATGAAGTTTAATAAGGACAAATCAAAGTGCTCTACTTAGGTAGGAACAATCAGTTTCACACATACAGAATGGGAGGAGACTGTCTAGGAAGGAGTACGGCAGAAAGGGATCTAGGGGTTATAGTGGACCACAAGCTAAATATGAGTCAACAGTGTGATGCTGTTGCAAAAAAAGCAAACTTGATTTTGGGCTGCATTAACAGGTGTGTGGTGAGCAAGACACGAGAAGTCATTCTCCCGCTCTACTCTGCGCTGGTTAGGCCTTAACTGGAATATTGTGTCCAGTTCTGGGCACCGCATTTCAAGAAAGATGTGGAGAAATTGGAGAGGGTCCAGAGAAGAGCAACAGGAATGATTAAGGGTCTAGAGAACATGACCTATGACAGAAGGCTGAAGGAATTGGGTTTGTTTAGTTTGGAAAAGAGAAGACTGAGAAGGGACATGATAGCGGTCTTCAGGTATCTAAAAGGGTGTAAGGAGGAGGGAGAAAACTTGTTCATCTTAGCCTCTGAGGACAGAACAAGAAGCAATGGGCTTAAACTGCAGCAAGGGAGGTTTAGGTTGGACATTAGGAAAAAGTTCCTAACTGTCAGGGTGGTTAAACACTGGAATAAACTGCCCAGGGAGGTTGTGGAATCTCCATCTCTGGAGATATTTAAGAGCAGGTTAGATAAATGTCTATCAGGGATGGTCTAGACAGTATTTGGTCCTGCCATGAGGGCAGGGGGCTGGACTTGATGGCCTCTCGAGGTCCCTTCCAGCCCTAGAATCTATGACTCTATGAACACGAATTGCACCCATATATCTCTTCTACGCGAGTGGAGTTGGTGGCATTTTGCTGATTACCTTTGGGTTATTCCCAGTTGGATTTTCATAGGTGACACCTTCCAGCATTTGCATTTTTTTCTAGAAAAGGGAAAGGACAGAAATATACAAATTCTCTTAGCAATCATAATAATAGTTATAGCAGGGAAAACTGGAGGTTACATTCCCATAGCAGTATCGGTAACACAGACCATTAGTTAAAGTAAACAGGAACTCACAATAACTTGACCTCTAGTCATTTTTTTCCCTTGTCAGGGCTGAAAAAGCACTAAAAAGTGTTGCCAAAAAAATTCACAATTCTTTTCAAAATTTAATGGGTTTTTGCAAAAATTTTCATGTTTGAAGAATGGGCATTTTTCAATGAGAAAAATTTCAACCACCCGTAATCCATTGTGCAAATCATTGTCTAGACTAGGTGCTATATTAATCTACTCAAGTTCCCTTGGTTTGTTACTATTGGGATAGAATTGCTAAAATAACATTTATAAGTAATTCAGCCAAAAGAGTGATCTGCCTAGCAGGGTCGGGGGCTCTAGGATTTTTGCCGCCCCAAGCAAAAACAAATTTGGCCGCGCCCCCCCCGTTTTTTCTTACCCCACCCCCGCTCAACTCCGCCCCTTCCCCAAATCCCCAGCCCTGCCTCCTCCCCCCAGGCTCTCAAGCCTAGGAGGGAGGGAGGGGGAGAAGCGGCGCGCGAATCAGCTGTTTCACGCACCGCGGCCGCTCGGGATCTCCCCCTCCCTCCCAGGCTCTCAAGCCTAGGAGGGAGGGCGAGAAGCGGCGCGCGCGCCGCAGCCACTCAGGCTCTCCCCCTCCCTCCCAGGCTCTCAAGCCTGGGAGGGAGGGGGAGCAGCGGCGCGCGAATCAGCTGGTTCGCGCGCTGCGGCCGCTAGGGATCTCCCTCTCCAGCAGCGGCGCGCGAATCAGCTGTTTCGCGCGCTGGGCGTGCGAGCCAGCGGCGGCAGCGGAGGTGAGCTAGGGCGGCCGGGGCACATTTTTAGGGGCGGCATGGCTGGCGCCAGAATGCCACCCCTAGAAACGTGCTGCCCCAAGCACCAGCTTGTTTTGCTGGTGCCTAGAGCCGGCCCTGCTGCCTAGAACATCATGTAAAGATGCGTCCAATGATATTGCAAAATCTAGCAAATTTTGATCCTTAAATCAAGACAAGTTTACGAAGTTTTGGCTCAGGCTTTGGTTCAGGTAGGTGTTTATGTTAAAGGAAAGTGTTAAGAAAGAAAGAAGGAAAGTGTTAAGTGGAGACTCTGTTGTACTTTTTATTCAATACTTCTACTTCCTTATATTCTCTTGTGTCCTGCTCTCTGGATGCTGCAACATTACATGAGTTTTCTTCACATTCTGTGCACTGTTAGGAGCAGGAGACAAATAATGTCTTTTGAATTGTCCAGCAGCCTTACCTTGAGTTAAATGGCTTGAGCAACAGAAACACTGCAGTTTCTATGTGTTGTAGCTATTTGTGTAAGGATCTCATCAGGAAGTGAGTGAGTCAACAAGAATTTGGAGTCACAGTACCAACATTCCCAGACACATTTCGTTACTTCATTCTGGGAAACAAATGTATAAAAATCATTACAAAATTACAATGCACTGTCTAAATGATTTGCTGATAAGCATTTTGTAACGAAAATGGAACATATGTGGCTGGTTACAAAAATAGCAGGTATTTTTCTTAACCACACCAGCACACACAGTCATAAAGCAGTGAAAAAAAATCCAAGGAGCGGATCCCCCGCTGGTGTCAATTAGTGTCAATTTATAGCAGTGGGATATCTGCCCCTAGTATTTTTATCACTGCCTTAAGTGAAAGCAGGAGCAGGCCTTTTATTTGAGAGTGATAAAACTCCTAGGGGCAGATCCCCTGATGGAAGCCAGTGTCATGTATATTAAAGTAGAATGTTCCACTTTTAAAGTTACAAGATAAAATTGTGGCGCCAATATTCAAACTTGGGTGTCTCGAGTTAGACACCTATTTAGTTGGGTGCTATTTTATTTAGATCCCTTATATTTAGGTACATAAGGTGCCCAAATCAGCACAAAAGAGATTAACCTGGGTACTTAAGTATGGCTACTTAGGCATACAACTTTGAAAATTGTGTCCTGTAATAAAACAGGGAAATAAACTGAAATACAGAGGTGAAAGTAAGCTGGTCCGTTCCAGTATGGCATACCGTCAAGAACCAGTACACAGCGGACCGAACCGGCAGGGGTCAGCTTCCCCAGGTGTGCAATTTAAAAGGGCCCTGGGCTCCTGGCAGCTGCGGGAGCCCTGAACCCTTTACATCACCACCAGAGCCCTGCTGCCAGAGCCCTGGGGTAGCAGCGGCTGCTGGGAGCCCCTGGCCCTTTAAATCACCACCAGAGCCCCAGGACTCTCGGCCACTGCCACAGCTACAGCTACCATGGAGCTCCGTCGGCAGTTTAAAGGGTCCAGGGATTTAAAGGCTCCACCCCTTCCACCCAAAGGGCGCCCCCCTCTGCTCATGACCCCTTTCCTGTGTACCTACAAGTCCCTTAAGTTACTTTCACTCCTGCTGAAATACTAGTTAAAACCTCATAAGACACTTTTCCATAGACTGACTCATGATTTTACAGGAAATAGGAAAAACTAATTTAAAAATAATCAGGCCAGTTTATTTCTTTACTTTTTGAAAGCCTGCAATGAAAAATAATACACTGAGTTGTAGGAGTTAATGTTCATGCCATTCTCCTTATTCCATCAGCTCTACATGTAACCACAAAAAACACAGGGCCAATATGTGCTATATTTTGCAGGGCACAGCACCATGCACACTGGTGCGGCTCAGTATCTAAAACCAATCAATAAAAATGACATGAATGGGTTTTGATGTCTGCTACAGGACATGAATCTGTGTTGGTGTGTGACTGGTAGCCTTTCATACAGTATTGAATGATGTGCACAAGGGGATGCCTAGTGGTGAAGCAGTAGCACTGCACTCAGTTCTCTCCAACTAGTTCATTGTATGCCATTACAGCGGGAAAGTCAAATATAAATCCTAATGTGCTCAGCTTGTAACTTAGTATTTGATACCAGGAAAGTCTGGTGAATTATTTTGATTTTGGAAAACCAATATTGTATTTCTGTGCATGAACTTGGACACTTCTGATCAGGAATATGGGTCTGCTCACCTCCCAGTGAGTCCATTGCTGCCTGTGTGTTCTTGTAGGGCTAATAACAATGGTTAGGTTTGGCAGGGCTGCAGCAGATCTACCAAGCAAGCTGGGGGTTTCATCATGCATTGCTTATCATCAGAAAACCCACAAACACTAGGAATTAATGTTTTAGGGGATTAATAATAGAAGGTTGTAAGCCTTCCACCTATTGATTACCAGTTTGAATCAGCCCAGCCTGGTAGTAACTGAATATTGGCTTCACCACAAGCATTCTTTTACCATAGGCAGCCTATGCAAGATGAGATTAATGATATCAGTCCAGTTTTTAGTGCACAGGTGTCAACTGTCATGGCCAGGGCAGAGGCAGCCAGGCCAGTAACATCTACTGGGCTGGGGTCAAAGGTAGGAGCCAAGACTAGTTACCAAGTTGAGTCAGGAAACTGGTACCAAGGTCAGGCCAGGGAAAAAGGCAGGCGTCAGGAGCTAGACAGGGCAAAAAGACAAGATCAGTAGAAAGGAAGACTGTATGGTTGCTTAGCATCTCCCTGGGTAGACTTTGTGGTTTAAATAGTTGGTGTGGACCAATCAGGTGGCCTCAGGGTTTTATTGCTCTGGCCTCGTTGGGTGGTACTTCCTGCGGAGCCTAACCATCCAGTAATTGTTGGGTGGTGCTTCAGCTGACTCCCCAGTGGCAACATAAAGGCATCAGTCACCCAGACCCCTATGCTCCTGTGTTCTAGATCTGTGGTTCCTTACATCAAGGTTGCAGAAAGCACCACCAGAAAGGGCAGAGTTGTTAGCAGTATCTGCACAGAGACTACGAACTGTACAGGGAGGAAGAACCCTCTTATTGTTAGAGGTGATTTCAAATCAGGGATGAGGCACATGAATAGATCATGGGCATGTACTACTATGGCCTGTTCTCTTTCTTCTGTGTTTAAATAGAGGACTTTCAAGGGACTTAGAAAAGTTGAAAATCACTTTCCATATGACAATTCTCTATGTACATGTAATCCCAAAGATTTATCTTTTGGAAAGAGATTAGAAAAGTGGAAAGATGCATTTTTGTCTCTTTTTTCCCCTTCGGTATGTTAATTTGTGCATTGGACAGCACTTTGTGTGTAGATGTTTTCACTGCTTTGTTGATAGTGAATGTCCTTTCCCAGGCCTCGCAAATGAGTGTTGCCATCAATTAGGGCAGCAGCAGAGCTGAAACAAAGTCAACAGGCAGTCGTATGCACAGATTAAAAGTGCAGGTGGGAAGAATGATAATGAAGATTCTTCTCAATATGTCAGAGTCTTTTTGCTCCCTTGTATAGCTGATTTTCAGTGTGTTCTGAGTTTATATGTGCTTACTAATTCAAACCTGGCGCTCAGGGACTGATTGATAGTCTAGCTGGCTGAAGCAAAATCCATATAAGACCAAGGTAATATTTATAGAGTGAGGGAAGCAGTGATAATTGTGGAAATTACATCAGCATCCCAGACTGCCTATCACCTCCATTGGTAAAAGAGTTCTTTAGTCTGGGAGTACATTTGGCTCCAAGACTCCTGCTAGACGATCAGGTAGCAGCCACTGCTAAAAATGCATTTTCCATCTGTACTTGGTGAGGCAAGTGTGACAATTTCTTCTGGAGGCAGGGTTACACTGCTTAGAACCTGGAGCCGGTGCAGAATGTGACAGCCTACCTATTAATCGGGACCGCCCCAAGAACATTTAACACTGATGCTCCATGAGCTTGCCGGGCTGCTTCTAGGTTTCTGTGTGAAATTCAAGACATTACGTTTTGAACTTTAAAGTCCATACTGGCATAGGACCAGGCTCTCAGAGAGACCACCTTTCCCCCATGCCACACCCCTGCAGTTGCAATCAGAGGAGGTTCTAGCGCTGTTACTTTCTATACTACAGAATTAGGTCGAATTTATAGAAGTCGATATTTTAAAACCCGAATTTATGGAATCGATTGTGTGTGTCCTCACTAAAGAGCATTAAGACCATGAGGTCGATTGACTGTGTCCACAGTAGCGGGGCTAGCATCGACTTTCGGAGCATTGCATTGCGGGTAGCTATCCCACAGTTCCCGCAGTCTCCGCCGCCCATTGGAATTCTGGGTTGCGATCCCAAAGCCTGATGGGGCAGAAAACATTGTCGCTGGTGGTTCTGGGTACATGTCGTCAAGCCATCAAACGTCCCTCCCTCCCTCTGTGAAAGCAATATTTTTCGTGCCTTTTTTCCGGGGTTTCCGTGTTTGCTACGGAAGCCCGCTCAGCTCACAATTACCGTACATCTCCAGCGTACGCCTGGACATTAGGTCTAGTGGGGATTCAGTCACACTATAATACGGGCAGAGGGATAGCTCAGCATTCTGAGCGTTGGCCCGCTAAACCCGGGGTTGCGAGTTCAATCCTTGAGGGGGCCATTCCGCCTGAGGCTGGTAGTCACGGGACTACACAGCAGAAGCTCCTTGCCTTCTAGCTGCAGATGGTGCAATATGCCATAAATGGTTGTGGTCGCGGGACCATACAGCAGAAGCTCCTTGCCTTCTAGCTGCAGATCGTACAATATGCTTGAAATTCGTGTGCTCCTGGCCGGCGGCCTATGGTGTGGCTGGCCGGGGGCGCTTGGACATAAATGGGAGTGACCAGAGTGACTCTGGTCATTCTCTTTTTTACGTTTTGTTTAAGGGAGATTCAGTACTGCCTGGAACACGGGCGGAGGGATAGCTCAGCGGTCTGAGCGTTGGCCCGCTAAACCCGGGGTTGCGAGTTCAATCCTTGAGGGGGTCAGGAGATGATGATGGATATCAAGCATATTGTACCATCTGCTGCTAGGAGGGAAGGCGCCTAACCCTTGCTCACCGCATATTGTACCATCTGCTGCTAGAAGGAAATGAGCCTAACCCTTGCTCCCCCCTCCCTCCGTGAAAGCAACTGAGGGGGGAGCAAAAAATCCTTTCGTGCCTTTTTTCATGCGGGCGCCATATTGCTGACACCATTGTTATCCACCCGCCGCTTCTGCTCCCACTCTACTGTCCTGCAACAGCATACCAGGGAAAGCATGGAGCACGATCAGATCACCGCGGCTGTTCTCGCCGTTATGAACACCACGCGCATTGTCCAGGAGTATATGGTGAACGAGAACCAGGAGCTGCTAGAGCTACAGCAGGCGAGGAGGCGACAGCAGCGCCCTGAGGACAGTGATGAGGACATGGACACAGACCTCTCTCAAAAAAGGCCCCCCCGCAAGGTGGACATCATGGTGTTAATGGGGCTTGTTGATACAGTGGAATGCCGATTCTGGGCCCAGGAAACAAGCACAGACTGGTGGGACCACATAGTGCTGCAGGTCTGGGATGAATCCCAGTGGCTGCGAAACTTTCGCATGCGTAAGGGCACTTTCATGGAACTTTGTGAGTTGCTTTCCCCTGCCCTGAAGCGCAAGAACACCAAGATGAGAGCAGCCCTCACAGTACAGAAGCGACTGGCGATAGCCCTGTGGAAGCTTGCAACGCCAGACAGCTACCGGTCAGTCGCGAATCAATTCGGAGTGGGAAAATCTACAGTGGGGGCTGTTGTGATGGAAGTAGCCAGGGCGATCACCAAGCTGCTGGTACCAAGGGTTGTGAGTCTGGGAAATGTGCAGCTCATACTGGATGGCTTTGCAGCAATGGGGTTCCCGAACTGTGGTGGGGCGATAGACGGAACCCATATCCCTATCTTGGCACCGGACCACCAAGCCAGCGAGTACATAAACCGAAAGGGTTACTTTTCAATAGTGCTGCAAGCACTGGTGGATCATAAGGGACGTTTCACCAACATCAACGTGGGATGGCCGGGAAAGGTACATGACGCTCGCATCTTCAGGAACTCTGGTCTGTTTCAGCTGCTGCAGCAAGGGACTTTCTTCCTAGACCAGAAAATAACCGTTGGGGATGTTGAGATGCCTATAGTTATCCTTGGGGACCCAGCCTACCCCTTAATGCCATGGCTCATGAAGCCATACACAGGTAGCCTGGACAGTAGTCAGGACCTTTTCAACTATAGGCTGAGCAAGTGCAGAATGGTGGTGGAATGTGCATTTGGACGTTTAAAAGCTCACTGGCGAAGTTTATTGACTAGGTTAGATCTCAGCGAAAACAATATTCCCATTATTATTACTGCTTGCTGTGCGCTCCACAATATCTGTGAGAGTAAGGGGGAGACGTTTATGGCGGGGTGGGAGGTTGAGGCAAATCGCCTGGCCACTGGTTATGCGCAGCCAGACACCAGGGCTATTACAAGAGTACAGCAGGGTGCGTTGCGCATCAGGGAAGCTTTGAAAACCAGTTTCCTGAATGGCCAGGATGCTGTGTGAAAGTTCTGTTTTTCCCCAGTAATGAAAAGCCCCACCCCTTCATTCACTCTACTTCCCTTTACCCAAACCGCCCTGCCCTCCCCCCCTCGATCACCGCTCGCAGAGGAAATAAAGTCATTGTTGCTTAAAAATCATGCATTCTTTATTAATTCGTAAAACAAAGAGGGGGAACTATGGGGGTAACTGCCACAGTCTCCCGGGATAGCTGGTGGCGGAAGGGAAGCACCAGGATGGGTGGTGGAGGAAGGGAAGCACCAGGATGGGTGGTGGAGGAGGGGATGAGGGAAGGACAAGGACACACAGCACTTTAAAACTTCTTGAATGCCAGCCCTTTCTTGCTTGGACTGTTCTCTTGGCTTGAGTGGTTGGGTGCACGGAGGCCGCCCAAACGCGTTCTTGGGCGTCTCGGGGATGAGGTTATGGGACTCGGGAAGGAGGGCTGTTGGTTACACAGGGGCTGTAGCGGCGGTCTGGGCTCAGGCGGCCTTTCCTGAACCCTACGCCTTTCCTCAGCCATAAGCCGGAGGATTTCCGTTTGATCCTCCAGTAGCCTCAGAATTGCATCCTGCCTTCTCTCTGCACGCTGACGCCACCTACTCTCTTCATCACGCCACCTGTCCGCGCGATCAAAATCTGCCTTCCTGGACTCCGACAGTGTCTGCCTCCACGCATTCTGCTGGGCAGCTTCAGTGTGGGAGGATTCCATGAGTTCTGAGAACATATCGTCTCGATTCCTTTTTTTTTTTACTTCTAATCTTCGCTAGCCTCTGGGACGGTGATGAAGGGGGTGGCATTGAAACATTTGCAGCTGCAGGAGGAAACAAACGGGAGAGGAGTAGTTTAAAAGACACATATTAGAGAACAATGCTCCAAACATTACATATCACATGTGCATTTGGTCCAAGGTTGCACTTTGCCTGTTATATTGAGGGTCTGCCGGTTTGGTGTGAGAGATCACACAAGCAGGTCTGGCGGGCAACAGAATTCGGCTTGCAGGCAGCCATGGTAAGCCACAGTCTATAGGCTTCTTTAACCTTCATAACATGTGGGAATGTTTTCAAACAGCAACCCCCTCATTTCCCATAACAAACAGCCTTTGGGCTGGCAATTTAAAACTGGTTGGCAATTGAAAAGGGAGGTGCGGCGGTTTTCGGGTTAACGTGCAGCGCGAACCTAATCGACACCCCACACACACACAGAGACACACATCCAAGATGTTCGCTGTTCCCCCTCCCCACACCGCGTGGGTCACAGCGGGGAAGATTTCCGTTCAGCCACAGGCAAACAGCCCAGCAGGGACGGACCCCTCTGAATACCCCCTTAATAAAATTCCCCTATTTCAACCAGGTGACCATGAATGATATCACTCTTCTGAGGATAACACAGACAGATAAAGAACGGATGTTGCTTGAATGCCAGCAAACACCGGGACCATACGCCACCATGCTTTGCAAAGCAATGATTCCAGACTACGTGCTACTGGCCTGGCGTGGTAGAGTGTGTTACCACGGAGCACAGGATAAGGCTGCCCTCCCCAGAAACCTTTTGCACAGGCTTTGGGAGTACATCCAGGAGATCTTTCTGGAGATGTCCCCGGAGGATTTCTGCTCCATCCCCGAACATGTTAACAGACTTTTCCAGTAGCTGTAGCTGTACTGGCCGCGAATTAATCATTAAACACGCTTGCTTATAAAACATGTATTAATTAACAGAGGTACACTCACCAGAGGTCCCTTCTCCTGCATCGAGCATGCCTTGGGTGGGTTCGCAGGGTACTGGCTCCAGGGTGACAAAGAGTTCCTGGCTGTCGGGGAAAAGGGCTTCTCCGCTTCCTTGCTGTGTCTGGGCGCTATTTTCAGCATCATTATCATCATCATGCTCCTCTGTGGTTTCTGATGATCCACATATGGAGTCATACCACATGGGTGGGTCAGTGCTGGCTGCACCTCCTAGAATGGCATGCAGCTCATCATAGAAGCGGCATGTCTGGGGCTGTGACCCAGAGCGGCTGTTTGCATCTCTGGCTTTTTGGTAGGCTTGCCTGAGCTCCTTAATTTTCACGCGGCACTGTTGCGCGTCCCTGTTGTAGCCTCTGTCCTGCATGCCCTTGGAGACTTTGGCATATGTATTGGCATTTCTTCTTTTGGACCGTAGCTCTGCTAGCACGGTTTCGTCTCCCCATACAGCGATCAGATCGCGTACCTCACGCTCGGTCCATGCTGGAGCTCGTCTTCGGTTCTGGGACTCCATCATGGTCACCTCTGCTGATGAGATCTGCGCTCACCTGCAGCTCACCACGCTGGCCAAACAGGAAATGAAATTCAAAAGTTCGCGGGGCTTTTCCTGTCTACCTGGGCGGAGCATTGGAGCTCAGACTGCTGTCCAGAGTGGTCAAATGTTGCACTGTGGGATAGATCCAGGAGGCCAATACCGTCGAATTGCGTCCTCACTAAGCCTACATCGATTCGGCAATATCGCTTTAAGCGCTAATCCCCTCGTTGGGGGTGGAG
This sequence comes from Macrochelys suwanniensis, assembly GCA_033296515.1. Taxonomy (NCBI): domain Eukaryota; kingdom Metazoa; phylum Chordata; order Testudines; family Chelydridae; genus Macrochelys; species Macrochelys suwanniensis. Next base: position 51,197,118 of record CM065780.1, read on the forward strand.
TGGCGAGATCGATTTTAAGAGCCCTAGAAGTCGATGTTAAGGGCTTCGTCGTGTGGACGGGTGCACGGATCAATCGAAATAACGCTAATAAATTCGACCTAAACTCGTAGTGTAGACCAGGGCTCAGTATGAAGGAGAGAGGGCTGCTGACAGGGTGTTGTCTTCTGAGAGCCCCTCAATTCTGAATGAGCTCCCCCCTTTAGTCAGCCAAAACCCTGATTAGCTAACATTTCAGGCATAGTGCATAGCTCCTCTTTTTTCCAGAGCACTTTGAGAGGGTGTTGTTGGGATGAATTGGAGATTGCAGGGAGATTTTTGAACATATAATGTTTTTAAATTGCTGTTATTTTAATGTGGAAAGAGCAGTCTGTCATCTGGTTTTATCATCTCAGTCATGGGATGCCCAGATCAGCACTCATATGCTATTTAATTAATATAAATAAATAAGTACATACAACTTAAATGTTTTAGGTATTTTTCCTGTTAGCACTGCAGAGCCAACATCAATCAGGGAAAGCAAATTGGATTCAATTATCATTCATCCATCAACAGAACTGCTAACTAAGTTCTAGTTGCAAAATCTTTATTACTGGTAATGATGTGTGAACCAGAATGAAAGTCAAGCTGTGTTTCAGTTCCAGACTGAGTTTTCAGGGCTTGCAGTTAGAAAAGCCATCTTTTGAAAGTGGAGCAAATTTGATATAGATGCATGTAAGAGACGATAAACATGGAACCCCAGAAAGCCATTTTCCCATAGTCACTTTGCAAAAGTATACCCACATTACAATTTTAAAATGAACAAGAAAACAAGAGAGACAGAAGATATCAGACTGCAAAGGGTTAACTGCTACAGTCAACTTAAAGGAAGGTACTTCTTCCCAGTAACTGACAAAGTGTATTATATTTCTAATAATTCTTCCTGTGGTTAGTAATCCACTCCCTACCTTTTCGCTATAAGGAATGTTGTCTTAACCACAAGCCTTTTTTCTCCTCTCCTAGTATTCAGTTATTTCTATGTTTGAGTCTGAAGATGAACATGAACATCTTATGGTTTTTGTAAGAAAAGACCTTCTGGACACTTTTTTTGCCTCTAAGATAAAAGCGTGGATTGCATCATTGTGACAGCTCTGTATCCCCACATGTATTCTGATTTCGTGTGATACATTAGTTCAGGGTGCTTTGAAAAAGTACTGCAGTTAGCCATAGCAGTGAACTATATTGCTTTAATTCAGCTTCCCGGAGTGCTTTGGAATTGCTGGCAATTGTATTTGATTTAAGACTTCACCAACACATCTGGTATGATCAGTACTGATCTCATTGCTTTTAGGAACTGCTGTTGCTAAACATAAAGTAATGACTTACAGAACAATTTGTTTACACCAACTAGGCCAGCCCATGGTTATCAGTTTATGTAGTTCATGCAAACACTTTTGAACATAATATCTTGGGAATCGGTAATATGAGGCCATAATATCCCTTTGCTAGTGAAGACGAAAGAGGTGTTAAGGCTCTTCTGCCTAGCCTTAGAGTATCTGTTTTTTAAGAGTATTTTAAACAAATTAAATGCAAAATGCCCATTAAAAGATTGTCTGTTTTTCTGTAGCAGGAGTTAAACTGCATCACTTTATGTAGCACAACTCCATAGAACAACATGGGAAATGAGCATATTGCATGGCACATATGGTAAATCACCTGCACTTCTTATGGAACAGCTGGTGAGCCCATTTGCTGAAAACTGTAATTGTCATCAGGTAATGCAGCACACTGATAGCTGGAGGACTTCACCAGACCTTGTATATTTTGCTTATTAGTCTCCATAACAAATATTGATTTATTTAAGAATGATTGGAAGGTCAAATGCCCTAATAATTACATTAAATTAAATTAGCGATTTCAGATTGTAGGGTTGACCATGCATTCATTTATTATATAATACTTTTTGGAGAACTCTAATACTAATACTTAGTCCTGCCTTAAGTGCAGAGGACTGAACTGGAAGACCTCTTGAGGTCCGTTGCAGTCCTATGATTCTATGTCTAGGCTCAAGTCTGAATTTGGCTAACACTTCTTGGTGGCCTCACTCCAGTCCAGTCGTGGAGTAGTTCACATCACAGAACTCTGATAATTTAACAATTTGAAGAAAGCACCCTTTCTTCAGGAGAGATTCAGATGTGGAATAACACGGATGTTTTACAATAGGCTAGAATGAGGTGTATGGGCATTAATGCACCGGGCAGCTTGCAAAGCATCTTCCTAGAGCATGCCTGGTTCCAATAAGGTCTAGCAGTCATTTTCTAAATGATTCATCCTCTCAAAATGAAGGGGGGGAGAGGTAAAGAGATCAAGGTATTGCAATAGTTGACTGATGGAAAATGCTCTGGACCAATTTTTTTTAAAACAGTGACCAGAGCTCTGTGTGCAACTACATACACAAATCAGGAAACTGCAAGTACAAATACAGGTAATTAAAAAAAAAGTGTGAGGAGCTCCCTATAAACATTCACAAAGCCACCTCACTGTTTTCCTTTAAAGCTTTCATTAAGATTTTCCACTCCTGTGATGTCTGCAAAATTTTTTGCAGGGGCCAGGTAACTGCTGTGCTGTGACTGTTGCTTATCATAATGATGATAGACCAGTATCCAAATGCAAGTTCTTTGGCAGTACCTTATTTTAATGTTGTCCATATAATGTTTTTTTGTGGATTCTAAATTTCAAGATGAGAGAACAACACATAGCGCTGTTTGCCACTGCAAACTGGAAACCAGCAAAATGTGTGATAATCTGTTGTGTGAATAACACCCCCTCCTATATACTGATATTTACAAAAGATTGTCTTTATTGTTAGCCACGGAAAAACTATTCAACAAGGTTAACTCAGTTTGTTATGGTTTTCTTCATATTCAATATCATAAATGTAATGAGAAACAGTTGTATGGCTGCTATACAATGTGCTAATCTCTATTACCACAACAAGTTTGTCTTCAAGAGATAATTATAGGGTTTACATGTCCCAAATGTGAAATGATTAGACTATAGAGAAGTTCAGTTGTCCAATATTGTATCCTGGCTGTTGAACAATAAGCCTTTAGTTCTGATTATATTGCTCAATGCCTTTTAAATCTTTCAATTTGGCATTTAATAATTATAGAAAGGGTATATTCTTTACTGATTTTCTTAGTTTCTCTGACTTTTGCAAGCAAAACTACAGTGCGTATTACAAACAAAATATGATGAATTTTAGCAATTTTAGAGACCTTTAAAACTAGACTGGTAAAGAACTAAAAAAATATATTTAAGGAAACAAATCTAGCAAGGGAATGGTTTGAATGTCCCAATACAGCATTCCAATCTCCAATTCTATAATTATGTATGAGTTAAAAAGGGAAGAAACTTTACTGACTAGTAGCAATCTGCGCTTTCTAGCATTCCCAGCTTCCGGGAAATCATTTAAGCCCATTTACACCAGCAGTGAATTTAGCTCCTAATCTGTCAAGATAACTCAATCACCAAAAACACATACCAGGCGCCATGAAATACAGGTATATGAACTAAGCTGTACTGCAGAAATCAATTCTGCACTGCCAGGGAGCTAGGCTAAATGACCTAATAGAACGATTCTATCTCACTTTCCTGCAGCCCAAGCCTGAAGTCTTTGCAGTGTTTCTACTCACTCCTTATTCCAGCAAAATTGTTCAAATTATCCAGACTGGGTGAGGATTTGGCTTAAAGATGATTCTATGATCAATCTGCGGTGACAGGTCTCTACCACTAGAGAGCAGTTTTGCATTATGTAGAACAAAACATCACAGGGTTTGAAAAGGCTTCAGTAAAACACACCTTTCAAGTTTCAGCCTCCCACTACATATGTGCCGCTCACTTTTTCGCATCAGAGACCCAATAGAGCCTTAAGGTATTGATTTTTTATTACTGTAAACTATTTACCTCAGAAAGGATAATGATGAAACGAATAAAGAACTTTCCCATTATTTTTAGGACACTTAACCTATCTAAAATTCTGAACATACAGAGAAAATCAGAACGTTCAAGAGAGACGAGGTAAACCTGCTATATTAATAAACCTTATTACATTTTAAAATATACGTAGCAGTTAAGAATATTTTTGCATAATGTAGCCATAAGCTGACTGGAAGCTGATCAGTTCTTGTAATTAATTTGTATCTAGTTCTTATAATGTGTTTCCTTTCCATAAAATCAACCTTCCTTTATGGAAGTTTACTACCTCACTTGAAAAATCAAATCTGCCACTAAAGCCACTTAGAAGCACCCTGAACACATCACTTGCCTGCTTTAGGAATTGATTTCTACAGCATTTGGATGGTCATAATTTACTGAACAATATGGCCAATGTGAGCAGTGACAAATATTATCTGCTATTTGACATCTGCACCATGGCAGGGTGCAGTGGCCCAGCCCCATAACTTCCTGCTCAGACCTCATACACGGAGTCAAGGGCAAAGGACTGAAGGCCCATTTAGGAAACCTCTGTAAGACCTACCTACCTAACAAGTGTCATGGGGATAAACCCCCTGAGAAAGGAGGAGGTATTTCCAGTGCTATACAGTACTTCCCTCGCATGTTCTCAGCAAGTACCCAATAGCAACTCAGATGTATCTGTTTTCTTGGGGTGAAATCCTGGGCCCATTAAAGTCAATGGCACTCCTGGTGCTTTGCTCTAGTTAGCAGTGGTGCTGAACACTTTTAATAGTGGGGGTACTGAAAGCCAGCCCCCTTACCCCTGTCCGCCCCCCCTCCCCAGAGCTGGGGCTGGGAGCAGGACCATGTCTCTGGGAAGGGGGGACCCGGACAGGGGTAAGGGGACCCCCACGTAAAACCTGCAGCACCCCCCCCCACACTCCTAGTTCCCGCGCCTATGCTAGTTAGCAGGAAACACAAACTTTGCTATCAGACAGTTTCCCCTGACCTGGACGTATCTGCCATATCATATAATCGAGATTAACATTATTTGAAGCATATTTATGTATTGTAAAGCCAGTGCCACAGCTGTTCCTCCAAGATATTGTTTTATGGTGGATCATACCGAACAATTGTTTCCAAAAATATTGCCTATCACAACAACAACACTTTGTATTTATAAGTGAGTGCCTTTCCTTCAAAGATCTCAAAGCATTTTCCAAAGTTAAGTAAGTATTATTATCCTCATTTTATGGAGGGACTGAGGTATAGAGAGATGAATACACCTATATGACCACAGTCACCCAGTCAGTTAGAGACAGGACTAGAATCCACATTTTCTGGTACTCAGTGCCCTACATTAAACAATGTTTACTATCACCATGCAGCTAGGTTACAAGAGAGAGCAGCAGGCATCTGCAGTATTTTGTGCTGGGTTACATGTATGCCAGTGAAGTAAAAAGTACAGGAGAAATGCAATGTATGTTTGTGAAATGCCAACCACGCTGAACCATGTCACATATTAAAAGCAACATGGTAAATGTAACAATTAAGCCTCACAAATTGGATCTGTTATAGACTCATAGACTTTAAGGTCAGAAGGGACCATTATAATCATCTAGTCTGACCTCCTGCACAATGCAGGCCACAGAATCTCACCCACCCACTCCTGGAATAATCCTCTCACCTATGTCTCAGCTTATTGAAGTCCTCAAATCATGGTTTAAAGACTTCAAGATGCAGAGAATCCTCCAGTAAGTGACCCATGCCCCACGCTGCAGAGGAAGGCGAAAAACCTCCAGGGCCTCTGTCGATCTACCCTGGAGGAAAATTCCTTCCCGACCCCAAATATGGTGATCAGCTGAACCCTGAGCATGTGGTCAAGACTCACTAGCCAGACACCCAGGAAAAAGTTATCTGTAGTAACTTCTAACATCCCATCATTGACCATTGGTCCTATTTACCACTGATGGAAATTAATTGACCTTTGACTAAGATCATGTTATCCCATCAAACCATCCCTTCCATAAACTTATCTAGCTTATATTCCTTTTGTTTCAGTAACACATTCTACAAGCTCTTCACTTGCAGGGTTTATAAACTGGCAAGAGCATAACATGGAACCTGCTGAGTTTAAAAGCATTGAAGGAAATTTCTCAAATTCTTAAGGTCTTCAGCAAATGAACTTTTCTATGCTAAGAAATTTTCTGCATAGGACTATGTTATTTTAATTGGTTCTTATCTTTTTTTTTAATTAACTTTCTGCCTCCTTAGAAGCTTGAAAACAAAGAGATCCTAATGACATCCTTCTCCACTGATTCCTCCACCAACTGGTTCAGATCATGCCATGATTTCACCAACAATAGCCCCTGACTTTGATAACCAGTGATAACAAATGGGGTTCCATGGATGAACTCCAGGATTGGGGTTTTTAAAAGAGCAGATCTGGAGTGATAATGCCTTGCCTACAGAAAAAAGTTGTACCACTTTTCCTATACCAGTATTGTTAGAGTTGTGCAGCCCCTCTAGTGCAGGCACAGTCATATCAATAAAAGTTGCTTATATTGGTATAGCTTAATCACATATGGATAAGGGGATAAGATGTATCAGTATAAGGTACCCTTATACCAGTATAACTGAGTCCACACTAGGGGCTGGTCTACAACAAAAAATTATATCGGCAGAACTATGTTGGTCAGTGGTATGTTTTTTTCACACCCCTGTCCAAGGCAAGGTATCTATGAGGCTATAAGGCTAGTGTAGATGCAGCCAAGTCAATGGAAGAAGGCTTCCATTGACATAGCTAACTTCATTCAGGAGGCAGTATTCCTACTGACAGAAAACTGTCTGTGTATGCTGCAGCTACACTACAGGGTTATACTGATATAGCTATGCTGTGATAACCTTCATAATGTAGATGTAGACATACCCTGGGAGTTGTACCAGTATAACTAAATCAGTATAAAAAAAAAAAAAATAAATCAGTCTCCTAACTAAAATAATTATATCAGCACAAAAACAGTATACCAGGCCTAATATGATTCTCTTATACTTACTTCTGTTTGTGCACCAATATCATAAATAACTGCAGCTGCTCAGCGCAGCTGCAGGCCTCGTATAGTTAATTGCTATAGGAAGGGTCTACACATTTTGTTTTTATGTCTGCCAGACAAAAAATAGGAGGGAGAGACACACATGGTCTAGTGAGAGGGAGCACATACAGGGTTAGGGGCTGTATGACTGGGACATTTGGGTTCTATTTCTGGCTCTGTCACTGGGCAAATCTCAATTTCTGTGCCTCAGTTTTTCTATCCGTACTATAAGGATAGTGACTTCCTTACAGGGGCATTGTGAGGCTTAATTCATATAATGTTTGTAAACTGCTTTGAGATCCCTTGATGAAAGGCACTATAAAAGTGAATGTGCAAAGTACTGTTATTAATGCGGGTTCTTGATGCTTTGGTGTTTTTAAAGGATTTTGGTGATACAGTGTTGACATTTTTAAAGACTGATAGAATTTGGAAGAATTCCCCACTAGTAGGTGGAACTGTTAGTCTAAATTACTTGACCGTTTAAAAAATAGAACAACAAGTTGGGTGAGAGAATATCTTTTATTGAACCAACTACTGTCGGTGAAAGAGACAAGCTTTCAAGCTACACAGAGCTCTACAATGTACATCTATACCTAGTTCTACTCAGCTAGGTATGGATAGATATTCAGGGATCAATGGAAAGAGATGGTCATGTCACTCCACTTCTTAATGTACAGGAGTCCACATCTCATTTATTTTGTCCACATTTGGCACTTCTTTGTGTCAATCTTGTTAGAACTTTCCTTTTCATTTGTAGAAGTAACCTTTTCAAGTAAGTTAACTTAAGTATTTGGGGAAGCTGACAGACTAAAGTGATACTAGTGGTTGATCCAGACCAAAAACATCAGATCCGAACACCTCCAAACTTTAGGAAAATTTGGATTTGTAACCAAAGTCTGCAGCTCCTGCCTATCTCCTCTAGCAAGTATCATTATCCCCAGCTCTGAAATGCAGATAATGAGACTTACCCACTTTTACGATCTTTGAGATGCAAGATAAAATATTCTACATTATTGGTAAATTGTTTTTAGCATTAATCCACAGAACAAATACTGCATGGGCAGGGACAATGAAAGATTCTCTGCAATGCCCAGTTATTTTCTCTCAATCCAGACCTGAAGAGATCACAGGTAGAAATGATAAGAGATTCAATCTATTTAAGGACATGGCTTTTCTGTTAAGAATGCCAACAAAAGTGCAAATTAGTGTCAAGCATCCATTGGTTTTCCATTGTTGATGATGGTCCACCAGGATGTAGACTAACACCACCAAACACATTTAGGTTAAGACATTGAAGTGACATCAGCTGGTATCAACTTTTAATCAAAACCAACTTGAGCAGGATTTTAAGCAATGATCCAGGTTAAAGGCTATGTTTCCTACTAGCCAACCTCTTAGCCAATCAGTCTTCCTAGTTAGATGGCTACTTCTAGGTGGGATATAGATGGAGCAATATAAAATAGGATTTCTGGTTCCTTCTAATATCTGTTTTGCAACACATAAATTAAGCAGCATTTGGGGATATTAATGGATGTTGCCCCTTATCCAACCCCTCGGCCCCCTTACCACGCCGCTCAGAGCAGCATGTCTGGCAGCCATGCGGCCCGGTCGGAGCGCGCAGCCCTGCCCCCCAGAGCACAGCCCGCACAGCGGCGTGGCTCCGGGGGAGTGGGGACAGCAGGGAAAGGAGGCGGGGCTAGCCTCCCCAGCCGGGAGCTTAGGGGCTGTGCAGGACGGTCCCGCAGGACGGATGTGGCCTGAGGGCCGTAGTTTGCCCACCCCTGGTTTAGACCTATCACAAATATACAAAGAGGGAGACAGTTTGAATAAAAACCACACAGCATGTGAAAAGTTAAGTGAGAATTCCATTAACTGACATTTCTCACATCTTGATTTAAAGATGTCAAGTTACAGAGAATCCACCGTTTACCGTAGTTTAAATGAGCAGGTGACCTATGCCCCAGGCTGCAGAGGAAGGCAAAAAAACCTCAGTCTTTGCCAAGCTCACACGGGGGGAAATTCCTTCCTGACACCAAAATATGGCGATCAGTTAGACCCTGAGCATGTCAGCTAGACCCAGCAGCTATCTCATCTAGGGATTTGGAAGCTTGGCCCCCTAATCAGGGATTGTCCTGAGACCTGTGGGGAAATCCAGTAGCTCTCAGGACATTTGTGAAGATATCCAGCCCCTCTGAGGGTATGTCTACATGCACTCCTGGGGGATGTTTGCACCTCATGTACACAAATCCATGTTAGCTTTAATCTAGTTAGCTCAAGTACTGGAGCTGAGAAGCCATTGGAGCATGGGCTTCAGTGTGGGGAGTACAAGCCTGCCCAGAACCCAGAGTAATTATTCATGTCACTAGCCAGATTCACTACTGCTGCAGATTCACTACGCCAGTACCTGAGCTAGCTAGATTAAAGCTAGCTTGGGGATGTCTACATGAGCTGCAATCACACCCTGTGGCTGCAGTATAGACCCTGAGTTACTTCCTGAGCCCTCCTCCCCAAGAGCAGCTATGCTGTCATTGCCATCCAGCCCCTCAGGAGAATGGATAATATGGAGAGGAATCGGCTTGTGAGTGCAGAAAATATTATCTTTATAGTAATGGCCACATGCATTTTACTTGAGTTTGCTGGGGGCTACTAGATAGAATGACAGTCCCTTAGCTCTGCTCCACTCCTCTGGCCAGTCATACCACCCCTAAACTCAGAAAAGAAAGATGGTCTTGTGGTTAAAGTTCTAGCCTGGGCAGCAAGAAATCTGGGGTCAGTTCTCAGCCCTGCTACAGACTCCCTGTGTGACCTTTGGTAAATCACGTAATCTCTCTCTGTTCCCCATCTGTAAAGTGGAGGTAATTATAATTCCCTACCTCACAAGGCTTTTGAGAGAATGCATTCATTAGATGTTTGTGATGACCTCAGCTGCTATGGCGACAGATGCCATATAAGTACATAGATATAGAGCTTGGAATGCATGATGTTCACATAAAGGGAAGGCAAATGCCACCTCTTTTGCTCTACTCACATATAGACTTTGGGCACTGCAATATGTTTTTACTCTTCCCAACTCTGAGCCGCGTTGGGGGTGGGGAGAGGAAGGAATGATGATATATCTCACAAGTACTCTTTTAATGCACATTTCCTTAGTATTAAAAGAGCGAGAAGAAGAAGAATACAGAACACTTACTGGTATTTTAGATAAAAGAACTGTCTCTAAATAAAATACCTTTTGAAGTTTACCAGAAGGCATCAGTAAATCCAGACAATGTTCTAAAGACAATACCGGACAAATTCAACTAAATTCAAATAATATTGTTGTCTGCCTTCCTTGGTGCCAATATCTGTAGCATATTTTCTCTTTGATATTATTCGTTTTCTTTTTGTGAGCTCAAACGGAGATGTCTGAGTTGCCCTGCACAAAGACTAAATGCTATCATCTTATTCACACACATTATTTGTTAGGTTAGCAATTGTACAGCGTTAAAGGTATCAAGCAGCTTGCATGGATCTAGTGCAGGGGTGGGCAAACTACGGCCCGCGGGCCGCATCCACCCTATCAGGCCTTTTAATCCAGCCCGCTCCCCAGTGGGAACGTAAGGGATCAGAGGCTTGCCGCGCAGCTCCTAGAAGCAGCAGCATGTCCTCCTCCAGCTCCTATGCACAGAGGCAGCCAGGGAGCTATCCGTACACTGCCCCCCCTCAAGTGCCACCACCTGCAGCTCCAGTTGGTCAGGAACCACAGCCAATGGGAGCTGCAGGGGTGGCATCTGTGGATGGGGCAGCACGCAGAGCCGTCTGGCCGTGCCTTCGCATAGGAGTGGGAGGAGGGACATGCCGGGGCTTCCGGGAACTGCTTAAGATAAGTGCTGCCCAGAGCCTGCACTCCTGAGCCCCCCTCCCCCATGTCCCAACCCCCTGCCCCAGCCCTGATCCCTCTCCCGCCCTCCAAACCCCTATGTCCCAGCCCAGAGCACCCTCCTGCACTCCAAATCCCTCATCCCCAGTCCTACCCCAGAGTCCACACCCCAGCTGGAGTCCTCTCCCCCGGCCAGCCCCTGACCCAACCCAGAGCCCCCCTCCCACATCCTGAACTCATAATTTCTGGCCCCACCCCAGAGCCCACACCCCCAGCCAGAGCCCTCACCCTAACCCCCAATTTTGTGAGGATTCATGGCCCACCATACAATTTTTATACCCAGATGTGGTCCTCGGGCCAAAAACTTTGCTCACCCCTGATCTAGTGAATTGCTCAGTATTCTTGGCTGTTTTCGCTCAATACTAATAGGATCATTTCATAAGATCAATAAGATATCAGCATTTTGAAAGACATTATGGACCAGAGAGGATTTCAGAGCCAATTGAACCTGGTGATATAGCATCAATATTATCACTGAGGCATGTAGAATTCAGTACCATGATATACATGCTTAATTCTTTTTTGAACATAGACACAAAACATTCATGGAGGCTGTAGTGAAGCAGAGAGGTCCTGGAGGCCAAATTTAGTCTGCTAGGTAAGAGATTGATGTCCAGGACCTCCATGGTAGCATTCTCTGAAATGCTTCCAGTTCCATGTGCAGGGCCAGTTAGGCAGAACTGCAAGGTCTCAATGCGTGGATGAGACGATGATGTAGGGAGGTGGGGTTTAGATTTATTAGGAACTGGGGAAACTTTTGGGAAAGGGGGAGCCTATACAGGAAGGATGGGTTCTCCCTAAACCAAAATGGAACCAGATTGCTGGTGCTTAAAATTAAAAAGGTCATAGAGCAGTTTTTAAACTAAGGGCTGGGGGAAAGCCAACAGGTGCAGAGGAGCATGTGGTTCGGACAGAGACATCCCTTAGGGGAGGATCTATAAATGCAGATTCCCTATGTCCTAATGAGGAGAGGATGGAAGATGATAAAATATAGGTAGGATCTGATGAGAAACAGTTAAAAGAAAAAAAAGTTCCATTCAATTACATCATAGAATGGCAGACAGCTAAAAAGGGACAAGTTTTTAAAGTGCTTATAATCCAATACTAGAAGTCTAAATAATCAGATGGGCAAACTAGAGTGCCTTGTATGAAATGAGGATATTGATATAACAGGCATAACAGAAACCTGATGGAATGAGGATAATCAATGGGATGCAGTAATAGCAGGGTACAAAATATATCGGAAGGGCAGAACAGGTCGTGCTGGTGGAGTAGTGGCACTATATGTGAAAGAAAGTATAGAATCAAATGAAGTAAAATTCTTAAATGAACCAAACTGTAGCACAGAATCTCTATGGATAGTAATTCCATCCTTGAATAATAAGAATATAACAGTAGGGATATATTACAGACCACCTGACCAGGATGGTGATAGTGACTGAAATGCTCTGGGTGATTAGAGAGGCTATTAAAATAAAAAACTCAATAATAATGGGGGATTTCAACTATCTCCATATTGACTGGGTACATATCACCTCAGGAAAGGATGCAGAGATAAAGTTTCTTGACGCCTTAAATGACTGCTTCTTGGAGCAGCTAGTCCTGGAATCCACAGGAGGAGAGTCAATTCTTGATTTAGTCCTAAATTGAGCACAGGATCAGGTCCAAGAGGTGAATATTGCTGGACCACTCGGTAACAGTGACCATAATATAATTAAATTTAACATCCCTGTGGAGGGGGAAACACCACAGTGGCCCAACACTGCAGCATTTAATTTCAGAAAGGGGAACTACACAAAAATGAGGAGGTTAGTTAAACAGAAATTAAAAGGTACAGCACCAAAAGGAAAATCCCTGTAAGCTACATGGAAGACTCCATAATAGAGGCTCAACTAAATTAAAAAACATGGTAAGAGAACCAAAAAAGAGCCATCATGGCTAAACAACAAAGTAAAAGAAGCAGTGAGAAGCCATAATGTCTTTAAAAAGTGGAAGTTAAATCCTAATGAGGAAAATAAAAAGAAGCAAACTCTGGCAAATGAAGTGTAAAAATATGATTAGGAAGGCCAAAAAAGAATTTGAAGAACAGCTAGCCAAAGTAATAGCAAAAACAATTTTAAGTACATCAGAAGCAGGGAGCCTGCTAAACAACCAGTGAGGCCACTGGATGATCAAGATGCTAAAGGAGCAGTCAAGGATGATAAGGCCATTGAGGAGAGACTAAATGAATTCTTTGCATCAGTCTTCATGGCTGAGGATGTGAGGGAGATTCCAAAACCTGAGCCATTCTTTTTAGGTGACAAATCTGAGGTACTGTCCCAGATTGAGGTATTAAGTCAGTTCTGGAACAAATTGATAAACTAAACAGTAATAAGTCACCAGGACCAGATGGTATTCACGCAAGAGTTCTGAAGGAACTCAAATGTGAAATTTCAGGACTACTAACAGTCATATGTAATCTATCATTTAAATCAGCTTCTGTACCAATGACTGTAGGATAGCTAATGTGATGCCAATTTTTAAAAAGGGCTCCAGAGGTGACCCCGGCAATTACAGGCCAGTAAGCCTGACTTCAATACCGGGCAAACTGGTTGAACAAAATTGTCTGACACATGCATGAACATAATTTGTTGGGGAATAGTCAACATGGTTTTTGTAAAGGGAAATCATGCCTTACCAATCTACTAGAATTCTCTGAGGGGGTCAACAAGCATGTGGACAAAGGGGATCCAGTGGATATAGTGTACTTATATTTTCAGAAAGCCTTTGACAAGGTCCCTCACCAAAGGCTCTTAAGCTGTCATGGGATAAGAGGGAAGGTCCTCTCATGGATTGGTAACTGGTTAAAAGATAGGAAACAAAAGGTAGGTATAAATGGTCAGTTTTCAGAATGGAGAGAGGTAAATAGTGATGTCCCTGAGGGGTCTGTACTGGGACCAGTCTTATTCAACATATTCATAAATGATCTGGAAAAAGAGGTAAACAGTGAGGTGGCAAAATTTGCAGATGATACAAAACTACTCAAGATAGTTAAGTCCCAAGCAGACTGTGAAGAGCTACAAAAGGATCTCTCAAAACTGGGTGACTGGGCAACAAAATGGCAGATGAAATTCAATGCTGATAAATGCAGAGTAATGCACATTGGAAAACATAATCCCAACTTTACATATAAAATGATGGGGTCTAAATTGACTGTTACCACTCAAGAAAGAAATCTTGGAGTCATTGTGGATAGTTCTCTGAAAACATCCACTCAATGTGCAGCGGTAGTCAAAAAGGCGAATAGAATGTTGGGGAACCATTAAGAAAGGGATAGATAATATGATATTTTCTGTCCTATTGCCTCTGTATAAATCCATGGTATGCCCACATCTTGAATACTGCATGCAGATGTGGTTGCCCATCTCAAAAAAGATATATTTGACTTGGAAAGGTTCAGAAAGGGCAACAAAAATGATTAGGGTTATGGAACGGCTGCCATATGAGGAGAGACTAATAAGACTGGGACTTTTCAGCTTGGAAAAGAGACGACTAAGGGAGGATATGATAGAGGTCTATAAAATCATGTCTGGTGTGGAGAAAGTAAATAAGGAAGTGTTATTTACTCATTCTCACAACACAAAACTAGGGGCCACCAAATGAAATGAATAGGCAGCAGGTTTAAAACAAACAAAAGAAAGTATTTTTTCACACAACGCACAGTCAACCTGTGGAACTTCTTGCCAGAGGATGTTGTGAAGGCCAAGACTATAACAGAGTTCAAAGAACTAGATAAATTCATGGAGGATAGGTCCATCAATGGCTATTAGCCAGGATGGGCAGGGATGGTGTCCCTAGCCTCTGATTGCCAGAAGCTGGGAATGAGTGACAGGGGATGGATCACTTGATGATTACGTGTTCTGTTCGTCTCCTCTGGAGCACTTGGCATTGGCCACTGTCGGAAGACAGGATACTGGGCTGTTCTTATGTTCATTTTAGAGCCTTGACCTTGTTTGGAGCCAATTTTTACTTAGTTTGCCTGGGTTACTGGGCTAGTAAGTAGCATATTGTTAGGATTACAAATATGGATGGGTGAACCCTGCGCTTTTCCCCACCCCCCAGCGTGCCGCTGGAACCGGAGGGAGGGGCCTGTGAGCAGTGAAAATGCCGTGCCTTCCTGGGGAAGGAAGCCAGCCCAGCCCAGCCTAGGAGCACTGGTGAGCAGCCAGGCGTGGGGGCGGGGCTATTAGTGAGGCTTTTTCGCCGCTCGCAGGCTCCTCCCTCCGGTTGTCTATGAAGTGCACCATTTGCAGTTCTCCCGTCAGCTATTTTAGAAATACAGAATTCAATGTCATTCAATGTCATTCAGCTAAGGCAACAACATGCGCAACAACTGTTACTAACTTACTGCAAAACATCTTACACTCACAGTCTGTCCTGATGAGTCAAAGTCGTCTACTGTCCAGGATTGAAATCAGGATTATTAGCCTAGCCGCATATCCCTTTCCCTATAAGGCAACGCACTGTACACCCATATTATTTTAAGTGACTGCTTAATCCAGTATTTGATGTGGTTTTGGCTAAGAAACATATGAAGGAGGAGAAGATCATGTACATAAGAAGACAGAGTCTTGTCTTTTGAATTGTTTATGGCCCATAGACTCTGTGAATGTTAAACAGCTTGATTATGAGTTATTCTCAAACACCGTCACTGTTGTATGGTATTTCACTGTAACAGCAATGACAAGTCAGCATTTCTAACTGATTTCATTCCTTAAATTACAGTTCTGCTATAGTGACACAGTATGCCCGGAAATTACATTAAAATGGCACTACCATGCTTATTTGTCTTTCTTATGAATGCCCAAACATGTCTGTTAATGAAAATTAACAATAGTTTATTTACTAATAAACAAACCTGATTCTTAGTAGTTCACATCTAGCATCTCTCTCACAAGAATTTTGAGGCCATGGTCTGTATCCTGATCTCAGTGATAAGGCAGTACATCAGTGGTGGGCAACCTGCGGCTTGTGGGCCGCCCGCGGCCCGTCAGGATAATCCACTGGTGGGCCACCAGACCATTTGTTTACATTTGCACGGCCGCCCGCAGCTCCCAGTGGCCACAGTTCACTGTTCCTGGCTAATGGGAGCTGCGGGAAGTGGTAGCCAGGATTACCCTGACAGGCCACAGGTTGCCCACCACTGTAGTACATCCAGAATGACTTCATTGGCATCAGCTTTAGAGTGGTGGCAAAGCTCAGAACCTGGCCCGAGCCTGTATCTCTCTTTTCTTCTGATCATTTGTACTTCCCATGCATTTTACATAAAGAGAATTCTTGCCTCAAAAGGATAATTGGGTTAGATATTAGTATACAAGGCCAGGTAAGGATTAAAGGACCAAGTTTTCCCCACAATTACACCAATTGAACCCCATTGCCTGGTATAAATGGAAGGAGAAATTGGCTCAGAAAGTCTTTTTAAAAACAAGGTTTGAGAGATGATTAAAGATAGCAATGTGAGCAACATCTCAGTGCTAACTAATCAGTGTTAATATACACTATGGTCTCCTCCCCTTCTCCACAGGCATGCATGGACCAAAAAGCAGCAAAATCAGGGCAGTTTCTATGTGCTGCCAGGGCAGCGAGCCACACCCCCATCATCACAGACCTTCTCAGAATCATAGGGTTAGAAGGGATGACAAGGGTCATCTAGACTAACCCCCTGCCAAGATGAAAGACAGATGGCTATCCAGCCTCCACTAATCCGCCACTGGCCCGGTAATCAGGTACACACCTCTGCCCAAGCAGGCCTTCTTCAGGGGAACCTAATTAGTATTAACAGTGACTAGAGTGCTAATTCCAGTGCTAGCCTTCAGCACTCACACACTGCATGAGGTGCTGATTCCTGATCACCATGAAGTAATGTTCCATTAGGCTCTTTTCATGGTAGCATGGAAGGCTGTTTGTGGAGGTGGGATGGTAGAGGAAAGGCCACTCTGACTACACAGATTCAGTGGGCAATCCATCTGGGGGGCTGAGGAGGAAGGAGGACACAAGCTGGTGCAGAGGCTACTGAGGTCAAGGGAGAAGACTGGGGGAGAATTCCATCCCTATGGGGCACCTTGTCCAAAACTTAATTGTTTGGGCTTTGCACAAAAGAATGGGTCAGTCCCCACCAAAATTGCCTGATCCCACAGGGAGTCCCGACGATTGTGTGATGAGGTGTACCAACCCCACACTGGCCAACAGGACAGGACAGGGCAGAGCAGAGCAGTCTATGGCCCCCTGAGCCTCTTGGCTGGGGCCAGCAATAGCAGTTGGGAGCTCTGACCCTCTGGGCAGGTCAGAACAAACAGTCAGTCTGTAGCCCCTGGGCAGAGCAGAGCAAACAATCAGTCAGTAGCTGTAGCCCCCAGTAGCCACATCTAGTGGTACGTAGGGGGGGTAGGGAACCCGGGCCCACCCTACTTCACCGGGTTCCAACCCAGGGCCGTATGAAGCTGGGAAAGACCCAGTTAAGGGTTTAAGCATCGGTTCATATACATTCCCTGGGTCACTTCCTACTGCAAGGCTCATCTCAGGCCTCTCCTTGGCTGACAGCAGCTCGATGTCCCAGTCAGTCTTTGTGGTTGGCTGGTCATCCGCAGTGTATTCTGGATTCATGGTTCCCACCACTTGGAGAGTCGTAGGTACCTCTGCAGGAGCCTGCAGCACATATCCTTCCTCCTCCTCAGCAAGTCCAGAGTGAGCTGAGCTGCCCCCTTTTATCTGTCCTTTCCTGGTGGCACATGCGCAGCAGGGGTGAGGGGCATGGTCTCCTGGGCCCACCATGATTGGTTAGGCCCCACTGGCCCAGTGCAGGGTTGGTACACCTTGTCACAGAAGGGTCAAAAAAGAGCCACAAGAATGATTGAAGGACTGGAAAATATGCCTTATAGTGAGATATTCAAGGAGCTCAACTATTTTGTTTATTAAAGAGAAGGATAAAGGATAATTTGATCACAATCTGTAAGTACCTACATGGGGAACTGAAATTTGATAATAAAGGGCCCTTTGTCTATCAGCAAAGTTGTAAGAAGATTCAGTAGCAGGACGCTGAAGCTAGACAGACTAGAAATGAGGTGCAAATTTTTAATAGTGAGGGTAATTAACCATTGGAACAACTTACCAAAGCTTGTCATGGAGTCATTATTACGGGGTGAGGGGCATGGACCAGCGTTCATGTCGCACTCCCCATCAGTATCCAGCCTAAGCTAGGGAAGCTAATGATCCAACTAGTGGACCAAATTCGGTGATGGATCCTGGTCACGTGCCACCTGAGGCACATTGCACATATGCTAAGACGTTATCACTGGAAAATTTTAAATTTTAATTGAATGTTTGTCTAGAAGTTCAACTCTAGTTCAACTAGAATTACTGGACTTGAAGCAGAAATTAATTCAGGAAAGTCTTATGGACGGCGTTATACATGAGATCCGATCTGATGATCACAATGGTCCCTTTTGGCCTTAAAAGCTATGAATCTATGAGCCAATCATACTGAGCTAAATCTATGAACCAATCATATTGAGCTGAATCAATCATACTGAGCTATGTTAATGACACTGGAATACATCTCACTGTAACTAATATCACAGTGTGAGGGCAATTTGCACACATATGCTGGGTCAAATTCTGTGTAGAATACCCCCTGTTAGCCAATTAACTTCAGTGAATTTGCAGGGGGTGTGCAAGTCATGTAGAATTATATATGTTCTTTGAAAATATGGCTATATAAGCTCTGTGTTTTGTGAACAAATTAGGTGCTTAGTTGCACATCCAATATGTGCAGATATTTACCATATGTGTGCAAGTTAGGCAATTATGCACACAAATGACAAGCATGATCATTTGAGTCTAATCTGCATGAATAATTGCTGTTTTTGCATGTGCAAGTTGTGTATGGAATTTTGAACACACACAACTGCATCGTTACTAGTTGCAACATTAGCTATTGTTAGAGAGCCCCAATCGATATCAGGGCCCCATTGTGCTATCTTATTTGAAAATCTGACCTGGAAAATTATACATTTGTATGTGTATATAGGTGTGATATTTTCTATGTATGCACTACACACAGTATAATTACATTAATATCAAAATGTAAAACTAAAACTTGCAGCTTTACTTTTCACTCATATTTTTCTTTTTTCATGATTATTATGGATTGAATATTTTCATCTCTACTGTTTTCACCTTTTGCCAAGGACACATTATTATAGCACTTAAGCTGATTGTACATTTTTACATTACAGTCTTAGACTTTCCTTTCCTGAAATTCATATTTAAATACAGAAAACCCATAACTAGTTCCCAAATTCATTATCTACCAGCTGCAAAGATGAATAATCACAATTTACATCTTTCATTTAAAATTATTTGTGATTCTTAGAAACCCACATGCATCTTATGGATCGTCAAAATCTTGGATGCTAAATTTGTGAGGAAGCTCATGTCATTTATCTCAATTATATAAATGGGTTTCGTTTTCTTCATGAATAATATGATAAATATTTTAAGAAAACTTTTTCTGTATCGGGGCCTTACATTCAACCTTTAACACCATCAAAGAAAATATAAAACATTCTTTGTGCCACCAGTTCTCCCCTCTTTTTAGGCTTTTTGACG
Organism: Macrochelys suwanniensis; assembly: GCA_033296515.1. Taxonomy (NCBI): domain Eukaryota; kingdom Metazoa; phylum Chordata; order Testudines; family Chelydridae; genus Macrochelys; species Macrochelys suwanniensis. The sequence continues at coordinate 51,216,708 of CM065780.1, forward strand.
TTTTAAATATATATTTCAATAGGGACATATAACATACAGGAAATGATGTGTAAGCAGTGTCCATATAAAATGTCAACAATTTGTACCTCCATCTGTAATGCAGCATGGAAGGACTCCCCAGCTATTTTGTGGGCCAACTTTAATAGTATGTTTCACATGGAACAAATGCCCTCCCCCCAAATTAATGGTTTCAGTAATGAGAACAAGGAGTCTTTTTGCTAACTGTTGTTTAAAATCAGCATGTTTCCAGCGTTCTGATGATCATAAACTGCCCATTTTTACTGTATAAAGAATGCATATATTTAATAGTGCAGCATAATAGGTGTCTTGAAATGACCACACAATGGTGAAGATCTTCAAAAGTGACTGGGGGTTTTGGGTGCCTAACCTGAGAAATCGTAAAGGGGCCTGATTTCAGAAAAAACTCGGCACTTTCTGGTGTAATTCCACTACAGCATCAGTGAAGCCACACCAGGGATGAATGAATCCCAATAGACCCAATCCTGCAGTCCTTAGTCAGGCAAAACTCTGAAGTTTGGATAGCCAGAAAACATCCAGATATTTAGATAAACACACAGATATTTGGGTGCTTATTCAAACTGAGACATGCTAGCTTCAGTCATCTCTAATTAGAAGTAGATTCTAGCTCTGCAATGTATAGCATGCTATATCTCTTCCTCATCTCAGGTCACATAAATAGAGTTGGAATGATGTAAAGTCCTATTCACATGTTCACTCTCTCTCTCAGTTATCAGATAACTTGAATTTTAAAATAATCAATAATCTACCTGAAAGCTGCAAGGAGGTCTGGATCTGACCAGACTCACCATTCTGTTATGTGATTTTCTGCACTCTGTGGCCTCAGTGCAGCAAGGTAGTGATACTTAAGCAAATGCCTAATTTTAAGCATGTGAGTCATTCTATTTACTTCAATGAGACTGCTCCTGTGTTTAAAGTCAGTCATACGTTTGAGACCTTTGCTGAATAGAGCCTAAATGAAATAGGTCCTACATGTATTGGTGGCTCACTGTAACAAATATACCAATACCTCCCAAGGAGCAGTTACTTCTAAGCTATTTCTGTCAGGGCATGTTTCTACTGATAACCTGTAAACTTTACATCTCTCATCAGGAATGTGTCTGAAGTCATCATCTTGAAGATAAGGGCTTTCTATTCTAGTATTTATGTCTTGCATATTTCACATTTTTACACCATTTGAACAAAGCAGTGGTTCTGTGTAGCCCTGTTCACATTACCACATCTTGGGAAGGTTGCCAGCTACATGGCAGTAGGAGGTACATGTTGAAGAGAAGCAGAGACTGTGTAAAGAGATGTAACTTACACTAAAGAGTAAGTAGAAGATCTCCTTGCAGCTTTCTTGTGTATTAAATTATTTACATAAATCAGTGTTTAAATTACAAAAGACAGGGGCCAGATTTCATGTGCTTGTTATGGTTTGGTTTGCAACTCTCACTCTGAGTTACAAGCATTAGCATGAAGATGAACTTTATGAAGAGAACACAGATGTGTAACATCTAGGGAAGAAATACAGATAGATCCCTGAATAAGAGCCAGTCTACCCAATTTTTCTGAAGACTACAGAGAATCACTTTCAGGATAACGAGTTTAATGTCAAAGAAGTCAATAACATATTTATGAAAAGAATGTGAGGTTTTAAAGAGTGTTCTCTGTGACCAAACATTCTGCAGTGATATAAGAGCTGTAGGCCTGCTTCTCTTCTCATACCAGTTTTTCTCTTGTGACCAGATTTACACTAGTGAGTGAGGAATTGGACTAAAATTTGATACGCAGGTGTCTACATTTAGGTATCTACAACCATATTTAGTTACCTAAAGAAGTGGCCTGATTTTCAGAGATATTGAGCACCAACAATTCCCACTGGTTTTAGCTAAAGACTGCAAATGCTCAGCACCTTTGAAAGTCAGGCCCCTTATTTAGATGACTAAATATGGGTTTAGTGGCCTAATTTTCCAAAAGCGTTGTGCATGCAAAACGATCATAGATATCAGTGGGAGCTCTTAGGTCTTCAGCACTTTTGAAAGTCAAGCCATAAAAGCCTAACATTAGACACTCAAGTTTAGCCATTGTATCTCTTGAACTTGTCTGCTTTAGCCTTTCTTCATTTGACGGTAAGGCTAGGCAAATTGGCTTCTGATCTGGCCACAGCTGTGATGGCATGGCAGTTGGCAAAAGGATGCACAGAGGACTAAGTGGCCACCCTGCAAATGTCCAATATAGGAACGTACCTTAGAACATCACCTGAGCTCTCGTGGATTGAGCCTGTACCCCTTGAGGAGGCGAAGCCTGGGCTACTTCGTGTGCTGTCATGATACAGGAAGTTATCCACTTGGATATTGTCTGTGAAGAGACCACTAGAGCCATGCAAATCCACGGGTATCCACTTTATAGCTGTGGACCATTTCTGTAGATAGCAGCATGGATGTGAGTACAAATTTTGTAACTGCCCAGGGCTTTGACAGTAAGAACCAGGTGGGCAGCTGTGAGGAATTGCGGCACGGATCCTCCACCTGCCCTGGGCAGAGGGTCTGCGGGGAACAGACACTGGGCGAGGGGCTGCTTGGGCCCCATGCCCAGGACAGGTGGAGGATCCGCTGCGGCACCCCACAGCTACCAGCATGGCTCTCCCCAACCCAGCTCTGGCCGGGGAGGGAGGCGGCTTGGAGCCTCAGCCCGGCCACAGTAAGAGCCGAGCAGGAAGCTGTGGAGAGCCGCAGCAGACCCTCTGCCTTGGGCATGGGGTCTGAGCACCCCCCGAGCAGCTCCACAGTCTCCCCCCTTACCCCAGCCAGGCTAGCATGGAGCTCAGCCAGAGAACCATGGGGAGCTGCAGTAGATCTTCTACCTGCCAGCAGTGTGTGTGTGTGTGTGTGAGGGGAGCCGAGAGCAGCCCCTGGCCATGTCCCCTCACCCCAAGCTCCCGGCCAAGGGCCGGTGGAGGGTCCGTGACTCTAAACAGGCTCCCCACAGCTGCCCGCAGCTCTCCCCGACCGGGCTCCGGCGGGGGAGATACCTCGGAGCCTCAGCCCAGCCCCCAGTGCAGAGCCCTGCAATCCATGGATATCTGGATCTTTTTGCGGATCGGATGCGGATACACATTTGTGTATCTGCGCAGGGCTCTAGAGACCACTTGACCCTGTCCACATGTCGTAGGGTAGGTGCACTACGTCACGGAATGTCTGGTTACAAGAAAAGGAAGAGGCTGTACCGCAGCCGGTTAGGTCTTATGTTAACGACCCTTACTATGGAATCTGTTAATATGGCCCAGTGGCCTGAGTCAATAAAGTTGCCCTTCCACACAAGGCTGCGTGGCCCAATGGCGAGAGTCAATAAAGCGGCCCTTCTGTTCAGGGCAGCGTGGCCTAATAGCCGGAGTCAGGAAAGTGGCCCTTCCACTCAGGGCAGCATGGCCTAATAGCTGGAGTCAATAGCACGGCCCTTCTGCTCGGGGCAGTGTGGCCTAATGGCCAGAGTCAATAAATTCACACCCTTCCGTGGGGCTGTGTGGCCTATTGGCCCATTGGGGAAGTGGGTTACCACTCGGGGAGAGGGGGATGGAGCCCAGGGTAGGGGACTTGGACCCTCCCTGCTTCTCCGAGCCCCAGCCAAGGGCCCTGGCAATGGCCACGTTACTTGCTACTGAGTCAGCGGGGATCCTCCTGAAACATGCTGACTGGTTCCCCAATTCACTCACCAGAGCAAAGTCTAAGTCCCCTGGGCTGCTTCCTACCCTGTCTTCACCAGCGAGGGTCCCTGGGGTCCTCAGGTGGCGTAGCTCCAGACAGCGCAGCCTCCTCTCTTTAGTCAGGCAGCCTGGAATCCGTCTGGGGCTCTGCGTGCCTTGACTCTGGGGTCAGGGCTTGTGGTAGCTCCCTGCAGAGCGCCTGCAGTTTGCATCCTCTCCCTTCAGCAGCCTGCCCAGACTGAGCTGGGCTGTTTCCTTTTATACCTTGCCTCCAGTCTGAGCATGCCCAGCAGAGGTGAAGGGGCGTGGCTTCCTCAGCCTGCAATGCACAGTTAACCCCTGCAGACTCGGGGCGGGGTAGATGCACCCCATCACACCACACGTGAAGCAAACACGCAAGGTGAGGAAGAGAAAGGTTTACTTCTACCCTGATAAAAAGCTAAACATTGCCTGACAGCCAATGTGTTAAGATGCTGTCCCTCTGGGGTTGCATGTGGCTTAGGGAAGAACACTGGCAGATATGTAACTTGGTTCAAGTGAAACTGGGAAATCACCTTTGATAAAAACTTAGGGTACATGTAAGGAGGCTCCTCCATCAAAGCCTGCAGCTTGCACACTCTCCTTGCACGATGTTATTGCCTTAAGAAAGGCAGTTTTCTGACACAGAACAGGGAAAGAAGATGTCACCAGAGACTCAAATGGAGGTACCATATGAGCTGCTAAGACAATATTAAGGTCACACAAAGGAACTGCCTCTTTAACGGGCGGGTGGAGATGAGTGACTCCTTTCAAGAATCTCACTGCCATGGAGTTTGAAAACACTGACTTCCCATGGATGGGAGGATGAAATTGCTGTCAGGTGGACTCTCAGTGAACTAAGTGCAATATCAGAAGACTAAAGATGTAACAGGTATTCCAACATGTCCTGGACATAAGCCAGCATCAGTTGAACTTCCCGGGCTAACATCACATCACATCAAGACCACATCCACTTGGCTGCATAGGCTGGAAGCCTCATGGAGGGCTTCCTACTTCTAAGCAAATTCTGCCCAACCACCTCTGAATAGCATTCCTTTTCCTCACCTAACCATGCAGCATTCATGGTGTGAGATGCAGGGAGCTGAGTGCTGGATGTGAAACCTCACCGTGTTGCTGAGCCAGGAAGTCAGAATGAAGAGGAAGGGATATGGGAGGCCAAACCGGCAACGTGAGGTCAGAGAACCAGCATTGTCTCAGAGCCACTGACGCAATGAGAATGTACTTGGCACAGTCCAATTTCAGCTTGAGAATGACCTGCGGGATGATCGGTATTGGAGAAAAGGCAAACGGGTGTCAATTCTCAGCTCATGTGAAAAGCATTGATTAAGGAAGCTGGACTGAGATACCTCTGGGAGCAAAACAACTGACATTTCTTGTTGTCTCTCATGGTAAACAGGTCAATCATCGAGATGCCCCAAACTGCAAAAATGGATGGCAGTACTCTGGGCTTCAGAGATCACTTGTGATTCAGGGAGAAATTTCTGCTAAGGTGATCTGCCAGGTCATTGTGGATCACAGGCAAGTGATTAGCCACAGGGGTAATGTTTTCCCTGATGCAAAACTGCCAGAGCCTGATTGCCTTCTGACAAAGCATGTTCAGGTGTGTACCCCCATAATACATCATGGTGCTGTTGCCAGTGAGTATGAGAACCATTAAGTCCCTGATGTGATCTTGAAAGGTCTGTCAGGCATTGTAGATGGCACGAAACTCCAGGACATTGATAGGCAGAGAAGCTTCCTGCTGTGACCACGGACCTTGAACTTTCAGCGAGTCCAGATGTGCTCCCCTACCCATTGAGGAGGCACTGGTGACTAGTCCTAATCAGTGGGGGTTGAGTGAAACTACATACAAGAAAAAGTTCACTCTCGGTTTTATGAGAAAGTATGTAGTATCTTCACCATATAGCTCTGACTCCAGCCACGGGCAGTGAGAAGGAACTGAAGAGGTTGTGGCGGCGCCACCCTTATGTGGACTAAGTAGGGGCTAGGGCACAGACACCTACATAGAATACACAGTTGCATCTACTCAAAGAAGAACGAGGAAGCTCTGGAGGGGAGAGATTCCTCAGAGGAGTTGGTTAGGAAGCTACTCTGAGAGGTATCTCCATATAGAGCAGAGGCTCTTGGAGAAAGGAATAGGCCCAGAGAGAAAGGGCTCTCAGAGAAGGGACCACAGGAGCACAGGGGAATGAGCTGGGTGTGGGACTTCCTGAAGAGCTACTAGGGGCATGTCACTTGCTCAGCAGAGAGGAATGCATGATCAGGGGAAGAGTGGTATTTGGCTAAATGCCCTGCAGAGGCTCAAGCTCCAGACAGGAAATTCAGCCTGAGAGTGTTCCCTGGCTAAAGGGGTGAGACATAACATTGATTAACCCAGAGGTGGAGAGTTTCTGATGGAGTAGCTGACTGAAGCTTTCATTTATGTTTTTGTGTTGTCCTTGCTGTTAAATAAGTGAGACCATCCAAAGAGGGCACTCTTTAATGCTAGAAAAGCCTGCATGGAATTGTTTAAACTCTGGATGAGGGGAAACCAAGGCATGAGCTTACCTGCAATGCCAAGTCTGACCACCAAGGAGTGCACCGAGATGATCCCCACACTATAACAGGAGATAAAAAGGACAGAAAGAGGGAAGAGAGAAGAAAATCGCATGAATACCGAAGATTTATGTGGGACCAAAAAAACTCACGTTAAAGTTACAGAATATTTAAATTGTATGCAAGAAATACATACTCTCTGAATCTGCTTGTGGTTGGTGAAACAATCCCTAGCTTAAATCTAGGTGTCTTTGGCCTACACAGGGAAATAGCTTCACCATGGTCTTATGAAAAGCACAGCATAAGTAAGTATTGCAAATAGCAACCAAAGAATGACCACATGTTATCAGTTAACATTGTACTTTCTGCTGCATATGAAAGAGATAAACCTGGCTTGCAGTGATTGTGTGCCTAGATTAATCAGTGTTCAAGGCAGGAAACAGTAGGCACATTGGGCCAAAAATAAAGCATGTTTTTATATGATACTATTTCCACCTTGAGGAAAACACTAGCTGATGTGCAATGTGTACAATGTTTCATGCGTAAAAGGGTTTTAGTAACAAATGTAGGCCACCAACGTACTGTGGCATTTTCCTGTCTTATAACATCTACAACAAATTCACTATTTGGTGTTGTGCCAGGGGTTTAGGTCAGCCATAATAAGTGAAGCAAAGAATGAGTCAGAAAAGGAAAGAAATAAAAAAAATGCTGCTAGCAGAAAAAATGCCAGATGCTTTTACAGCTCAGCTAAAATGTCATTTTAGAAATGGTCCTCATGATCATTAAAAAAACAAGGTATGGGGGATTTGTTTTGTTTTTTCCTTCAATAGAACAACAGATTAAGTTATGATTTCTCATCAAAATGCTTGAAAGGTAACTTGAAAGTGTGCTGAATATTCACAAGACAGACCAAATTCCTTATAAGGATCTATTTGTTACAGCAAATATTCATATGGCGTAGCAATTTAAAAATTAGACCGAAGTCTCTACATAGATTTAAAAAAAATAGACACATTGAGGGGTTTATTTTAGTCTGCTAGCATTTAAATGCTGATAAAATGTAGAGCTTTTTCCAAAGATGTGAGGGGTTGGGGTTTTTTTTTTTGAGTGGCTTTTTTTTTTTTTTTCCAAGACACACATATGGAGCAAGATGAATAACTGAATCCGGAATGCCTGATATTGGTGGTTTTAAGTAAAATGGATAAAATTAACTAACAGAAGTGGAAATTATAAAGACAGTTAAAAAAAAAAAGAGAATTAAAAAAATAACACTGCATATCCCCATTATTGGTCAATTTGGGAACACCTGAATTTCATAATTTCATCAGTTACCTCCCAATTTACATCATCTCTGGTTATCAGAAAACTCATTCCATATTAGTGTTACAGAGAGGCTTTTTTTCTTCCTGGTGTGTTTTGTGTTGTGTTGTGTTGTGTGTGTGTTTTCCCTTTTTTACATTTAACACGATTCCAAAGAAACTCAGTTTGATTGAGATACAAGAATTATGAAGACCAGTAATGACTCTTTATTTGCAGAAAATGGCATGTTAAGAGCAGGGAATGTAACATTTTCCCTCCCTTCCCTTCCCACCCTCGAGATTGTGAGCGAATGGGAAAGAAAAGCTCCCAGCCCTCAAGAGGCACAGGCTCTCCATTTGAGTCTGATGATGGGATCTGCTGTGCAGTTGGCTTCTTTACAAGGAGAATTGATAGGGAACAGATAGTGATCATAATGAATAGTTTATGAGCTGGTTGTACCAAATGATGTAATAACATTTAAAAAAAATCTGCACTGGAGAAGTATCATGTAAGTACATTAATAAAGAGACAGTGTCCAGCTGCCCGAGGAGATAAAAAACTGTGACTGTGGATACTTAAAGAACAAGGAATTTAATTTAAGGACAACTTCTGGGCTACACCATATGGCCCAACTGAGCAGGTTGTAAGCTCAGACAAATACCCCCTCCATCATTAGTTCATATTAAATTTAGTTTAATAGACTAGGATATACAGAGTGGTGTAGTTTACTGGTTTAAGCACAAACCTGGGAATTAGGATGTCCTGAGTTGTAGTCTTAGCTATGCTATTGATGCTCACTATGGTCTTGGATGGCCTCAGTCAAATCATTTAACTTCTGTGCGTCAGTTTCCTCCATCTGTATGAGAGAGTTAATACTACGTACCTACCTCATAGGGCTATTAACCAGCTAGTATTTGCTGATGATTTTGTGGAGCTTTAATTTAAAACAGGTTTGGAATGTCTGGAAATATTTTTTTGCATTGGGATAGATGCAAATAGCCATTGTGAAACATCCAGGCAGTATGGAGTCCGATCCTTGGCCCAGATATTGTTGCTTTGCACTGCTCAACAGCACAGGGAGACCAACTGGCTTTCAGGGGTTTCCTTTAGTGGCATAAGACATGCTACATCAACCCTAAACTACCCCCTTGCAGCCCTTGTGTAGAGTGTGTTGAAGACCTGGGTGGGAGACGGAATATGGTGCCAGCCCCAGGATTGGGTGGGCATACAGGTGTGAAAGCACCTTTGCTTCCCTCTTCTTAGCTGCCCTGTGCCCTATAGCTCCCCCGTGGCTTTAAATGTATGCAATTATCAAAGAAAAGAAATAAAATCAGCATAAATCCTTCATGTTTTTCTGTTATGAAAAAAATGTCACAAATACTTCCCTTGTCTTGTTGATTTGGTCTCTAGACTAATGTATCTCAACTTATTTTGGCTCTGAGTTGTATTGTGCAATGAGCCAAAACTGTTTAAATGAATTCCAGCATAAAGGAAAGTAAACATTTATCAATGTAAATGCAAAGACATCTTTTTTTGTAAAGATCACCACTCTTTTGCCTCTTCAGAATGAGGATGTCTCAAACTTATTAGAGTTTATTAGAAATATGCTGTTATCCAAGGGGATTATTTGTGCTGTTTGGAGAGCAAGTTTTAGATTTAAGTTATGTATCCATCGTTAACTAAGCAATAAAATGAGACAAGCAATGCCTTTCTTGGTGGTTATTACAAGAAATATTTCAAGTTGATGTTATGAAGCAAGTGGCAGCAGGCAAGTAACTTGAACCACCTGAGAAGTGTAGTAATCCATGAGAAATCCACTGCCTGGAGTGTCTGGTAGCTCCTTTCAAACAACGGTGGAAATTGTCCCATTTGTTCATTGGAGAGTTAAATCCTGCTCTTGCTGACTTAAATGAGAGCAGAATTGGGCATTGCACAACGTTATTGATGTTGATTTTTGAATCTGGTTCTAAAAGGTTTAGCTAATCCCTCAAAGTATGAATCCTTATCTGAACTTTGTATTTCTTCTATGCAAACACCGGGTTCATAGACTCATAGACTTTAAGGTCAGAAGGGACCATTATGATCATCTAATCTGACCTCCTGCACAATGCAGGCCACAGAATCTCACCCACCCACTCCTGGAATAATCCTCTCACCTATGTCTCAGCTATTGAAGTCCTCAAATCATGGTTTAAAGACTTCAAGATGCAGAGAATCCTCCGGTAAGTGACCCGTGCCCCATGCTGCAGAGGAAGGCAAAAAACCTCCAGGGCCTCTGCCAATCTACCCTGGAGGAAAATTCCTTCCCGACCCCAAATATGGCGATCAGCTGAACCCCGAGCATGTGGGCAAGACTCACCAGCCAGACACCCAGGAAAAAGTTCTCTGTAGTAACTTCTAACATCCCATCGTTGACCATTGGTCCTATTTACCACTGATGGCAATTAATTGACCTTTGACTAAGATCATGTTATCCCATCAAACCATCCCCTCCATAAACGTATCTAGCTTAATCTTGAAGCCAGTTAGGTCTTTTGCCCCCACTGCTTCCCTTGGAAGGCTGTTCCAGAACTTCACTCCTCTGATGGTTAGAAACCTTCGTCTAATTTCAAGTCTAAACTTCCTGATGGCCAGTTTATATCCATTTGTTCTTGTGTCCACATTGGTACTGAGCTGAAATAATTCCTCTCCCTCCCTGGTATTTATCCCTCTGATATATTTAAAGAGAGCAATCATATCTCCCCTCAGCCTTCTTTTGGTTAAGGTAAACAAACCAAGCTCCTTGAGTCTCCTTTCATACGACAGGTTTTCCATTCCTCGGATCATCCTAGTGGCCCTTCTTTGTACCTGTTCCAGTTTGAATTCATCCTTCTTAAACATGGGAGACCAGAACTGCACACAGTATTCCAAATGAGGTCTTACCAATGCCTTGTATAACGGTACTAACACCTCCTTATCTCTACTAGAAATACCTCGCCTAATGCATCCCAAGACCGCATTAGCTTTTTTCACGGCCACATCACATTGGCGACTCATAGTCATCCTGTGATCAACCAGGACTCCGAGGTCCTTCTCCTCTTCCGTTACTTCCAACTGATGCGTCCCCAGCTTATAACTAAAATTCTTGTTATTAATCCCTAAATGCATATCCTTACACTTCTCACTATTAAATTTCATCCTATTACTATTACTCCAGTTTACAAGGTCATCCAGATCTTCCTGTAGGATATCCCGATCCTTTTCTGAATTGGCAATACCTCCCAACTTTGTGTCATCTGCAAACTTTATTAGCACACTCCCACTTTTGGTGCCGAGGTCAGTAATAAAAAGATTAAATAAAATTGGTCCCAAAACTGAACCTTGAGGAACTCCACTAGTAACCTCCCTCCAACCTGACAGTTCACCTTTCAGTATGACCCGCTGTAGTCTCCCCTTTAACCAGTTCCTTATCCACCTCTCAATTTTCATATTGATCCCTATCTTTTCCAATTTAACGGATAATTCCTCATGTGGTACTGTATCAAATGCCTTATTGAAATCGAGGTAGATTAGATCCACTGCGTTTCCTTTATCTAAAAAATCTGTTACTTTCTCAAAGAAGGAGATCAAGTTGGTTTGGCACGATCTACCTTTTGTAAAACCATGTTGTAATTTGTCCCAATTGCCATTGACCTCAAGGTCCTTAACTACTTTCTCCGTCAAAATTTTTTCCAAGACCTTGCATACTACAGATGTCAAACTAACAGGCCTGTAGTTACCCGGGTCACTTTTTTTCCCTTTCTTAAAAATAGGAACTATATTAGCTATTCTCCAGTCAAACGGTACAACCCCTGAGTTTAGAGATTCATTAACAATTTTTGCTAATGGGCTTGCAATTTCATGTGCCAGTTCCTTTAATATTCTTGGATGAAGATTATCTGGGCCGCCTGATTTACTCTCATTAAGCTGTTCAAGTTTGGCTTCTACCTCGGATATGGTAATATCTACCCCCACATCCTTATTCCCATTTGTCATGCTGCCACTATTCCTAAGCTCCTCATTAGCCTCATTAAAGACTGAGGCAAAGTATTTGTTTAGATATTGAGCCATGCCTAGATTATCCTTAACCTCCACTCCATCCTCAGTGTTTAGCGGTCCCACTTCTTCTTTCTTTGTTTTCTTCCTATTTATATGGCTATAAAACTTTTTACTATTGGTTTTAATTCCCTTTGCAAGGTCCAATTCTACATGCCTTTTAGCCTGTCTCACTTTATCCCTACATGCTCTGACCTCAATAAGGTAGGTTTCTTTGCTGATCCCTCCCATCTCCCACTCCTTGTATGCTTTCTGTTTTTTCTTAATCACCTCTCTGAGATGCTTGCTCATCCAGCTTGGTCTAAAACCCCTGCCTATGAATTGTTTCCCCTTTCTTGGGATACAGGCTTCTGATAGCTTCTGCAACTTTAACTTGAAATAATCCCAGGCCTCCTCCGCCTTTAGGTCCATAAATTCTTTAGTCCAATCCACTTCCCTAACTAATTTCCTTAATTTATTAAAGTTAGCCCTTTTGAAATCAAAAACCCTAGTCTCAGATTTATTTTTGTTTATCCTTCCATTTAGTTTGAACTGAATTAGCTCATGATCACTCGAGCCAAGGTTGTCCCCTACAACCATTTCTTCAATGAGGTCCTCACTACTCACCAAAACCAAATCTAAAATGGCATCCCCCCTTGTTGGTTCAGCAACTACCTGATGAAGGAATTCATCAGCTATCACGTCTAGGAAAATCTGAGCCCTATTATTATTACTAGCACTTGTTCTCCAATCTATATCTGGGAAGTTGAAGTCTCCCATGATCACACAGTTCCCATTAGTATTTACTTCCTTAAAAACATTAAAGAGGTCTCTATCCATATCCAAATTAGATCCCGGTGGTCTATAGCACACCCCAAGCACTATCCCAGGGGAGGCTCTAGTAGTTTTCTTCCCCAATGTGATTTTTGCCCAGACAGACTCTGTCTTATCCATTCCATCACTTTTTATTTCTTTACAGTCTACCTCATCATTGATATACAATGCTACTCCCCCACCTTTACCTTTATTTCTATCTTTCCTAAACAGCACATACCCTTCAATACCTGTACTCCAGTCATGACTACTATTCCACCATGTTTCGGTTATTCCTATGATATCTGGTTTCACTTCCTGGACCAGTAGCTCTAATTCCTCCATTTTGTTACCTAGGCTCCTCGCATTGGTGTACAAACATCTTAATTTTTGCTGTTTGGCCTCACTCACATTCCTTACCCAATTTGGTATGGACATTGTACTGCCAGTATGACCTATTTGACTAGTATCCACTCTGCCCTTCCTCCTTATGTCCATTCTCCTACCCCCGGCTATATCCTCTCTTACTTGGTTGTCTTCCCTCTCAATGTTAAAATCCAGCGTGGAGATTACCTGGACATCTCCCAACCGTCTCCCCCAAATTCCTAGTTTAAAGCTCTCTTGATCAGTTGTGCCAGCCTCCATCCTAGAAGTCTATTTCCTTCCCTACTCAGGTGAAGTCCATCCCGAGAGAACAGTCCTCTGTCCATGAATGCCTCCCAGTGGCCATACATCCCAAAGCCCTCCTTGTAGCACCAATCCCTGAGCCATCTGTTGATCATCATAATCCTGTCACACCTTTGTTGCCCTTCTCTAGGAACAGGCAGAATCCCACTGAAGATTACCTGAGCCTCGATTTCCTTAAGCGTCTTCCCCAGCCTGGCATAGTCCCCCTTGATTCGTTCCAGTGAGAATCTAGCCGTGTCATTTGTTCCTACGTGAAGGATGATCAATGGATTCTTTCCCGCTCCCTTTAGGATCCTCTTCAACCTCAGGTCCACATCCCGTATCTTAGCACCCGGTAGACAGCACACCCTTCTGTTCTCTGGATCAGCTCTGGTTACAGGCCTGTCTATTCTTCTCAGTAAGGAATCCCCAATCACGTAGACCTGCCTTTTCCTGGTGACAGTGCAATTCTCCAGTCTATCCCCTGTTCCCTCTGGCTGCAAGTCCTTTCCATTCCTATTTTCCCTTGTAATCCTCTTCAACCCATCCTGTATCCTCCTGGGGCTCATGTTTGGTGTTGTCCCCATCGACTCTTCCCCTTCTTCTATAGGACTAACCGCTCTTCTCTTCTTCCTTGCCCTTCCACCTTCAGTGACCACCTGCTGTACCCCTTCTTCATTCTCCAACTCTGCAAACCTGTTCTTGAGCTCTATTTCTCCTTCACTGGCCCGTCTTTTCCTCTGCCTGGTTCTCTTAGTCACATGCTTCCACTGTCCATTTTCTTCACCCGGCAGTCCCCCCTTCACCCGGCAGTCCCCCCTTACTAGGGTTCAATTACTAGCCTCCTTTCTTTTCTACACCATGTCCATGATTGACTCTCCCTTCCTTGAGAATCAATGGTTGTATCAACCCTTCTCATTCTTCCCAGGAGCCCTTCCCATCCTGTAATAACAAATGGCCTCCTCCACTTTACCTAAAATACACCTATCCTGAGTTTCCTGACCCAATCTTCTCCATTTTCTCTGATCTCACATCATGCCTTCAGCTGTTAACTGCGGTGGCAGTTCTGGTGTCTTGTCACCAGCTGGTTGTGTTTTCTGTTGCAATGGCTGCCTTGAGTTCTTACTGTGGGATACTGTGCTTCCACATACTACCTCTGCTCATAATGCCCCGAAAAGGAGCGTGTGCCTAAAGGAAGCAGTGCAAAGAACAAGATCATTGAATGGGAACTGAAGGGAGAAACAGCAGTGATGGACTGCAGTAGCAGAATCATCAAAAGTAATCAGGAGAGGAAATGGCAACCGAGTGGAGTTAGTAGAAAAGGAGAGAAGAGGGATGAGCAAGTCCAGTGTGTGGAACTCCAGAGGGTAAGGACAGCTGACTGGTATAAAAACCCTATTGAAATTTAATTTTTCCTATGAGAATTGATCACATAATCTTAATGAATTTTGGTGATTGGCCTAGTGGAATTATCCTACACTGTCTAACTAGGTCCAATAATCAAAATTAATGAGCTGGATACACCACAGTACAAGTCATATAGGGACAGATTCTACTCACGTTTAAGCCTGTCATTTAGACTGTGAGCTCCTCAGAGCAGGGACTGTCATTTTATTTCTGTAAAGATGCTGTGTAAATACTTTCAGATAGTCATTTTCAGTCTTGGCCTCTTACTTCTTTGACTAGCAGGGGATAGAAGTGCTGGGGAAACCACATGCTCAGGTCTTGGACAAGGAGAGTCTTGGCCTTTCATTGTTCAGTCCGGGCCTTGCATTGCTCAACAACAGTGATTCCTCCAGTTACAAGGTGGAGTTGATGGACTCTGAAGAGAGCTCTGTTCTGTCCAATCTACCTTGGCTTCAAGGATCATGAATGATATAGGGTCTTGAGGGTGTGAAGAGAGAAAAGCTGGGAAATCCTGAGTAGCCAAACAGAAACATTATGGATCCCTAAGAAAACTAGCTTTCCATTTGGGCTAGAGACAAGAGCACTAATGTTTGATGTAGTTAATATTTCTTCCCCAAGACTGATGCCTGTTCTTCAAACTTTTGAACATGAATATGGGCTGGTGGCACTGGCAACCATACTGTCATCTCCATTTCTGTTAAAATTTCCAAAGCCAGCTAACGACTGTGCACCAAATGTATGTGGGTTTAAAATTTTGTTTCAGATTTCATCATGTTAATGTGCATCAAGCTGATTCACTGAGAAGTTCATTTCTCTCTTTATAGCAAGTAGAAGTTGGGTCAGCTAGTCTGTGAGAATCAGGCAGGCAAAAACTCAGAGATTGCTTGATAACCAAGGTCTATTTAAATGGCAGCATGTGATTAACGTTATGAGCTTTAAGAGCTAGAAATCCCCAAACATATGTTTTGGGTTAGGTTAGGGAGATTGCCATAGCTGCCAAATTTCATAAAAATCCATGCATTATTATTTTAACCAATGGAGTTGAAAACCCAAATTATAATGTCAGTTAGAAACTCCGGTGGGAAAGCAACTGCTTGCCACAAGGTTTAGAGAAGTTGAAAGATGACAGCATCCATGATTTTTTTCTGAATTATTATTTTATTAAAACTAGTAAAGATAATAAAGTAAACCTCAGGGGTTTCAACCAACCACAATTCAGAATTTCAGCCAATTGTTCCTGTAGTTCTTAGTTTATTGGGGGAACTTCCATTGCATGCCGAGGTTGGCTGCATACCTAGGGCTCAGGGCTTGATATTCTGAAATCAATTCTGGCTTACATTTCCCAAGGAAATGTTAATGCAGATCTCTGCTTTCCCTTCCCCATTGAGTCTTTTGCAAACTCAGCAAGGGTAAACTCTGCTTTCCCTTACTCCTAACCCAATCAGATTAACATGTTGGCATGTAAAAGTTCTGTCCAGAAACATGGTATTTTCTTTTTTCAGTGAGATTTAATTTTAAAAGGAAGCTCTGGACTTCAGAATGGGACTTTTTAAGCTCAAGAATGATATTTGAATCTAGAAGACATAGCTCCTCACAGAGGCACCTTTAGAAAAGGTTCGGCTTGAGAAGTCCAGTGTATGGGATTTTTTAACAAAAAAGCACCTGGAGAAATAACCCATCCAGACCCTCACAAACAAATACTTCAACAAAGAAAAATCTAGAAAAGTTTAAAGTGAGGGGAGGGATAGCTCAGTGGTTTGAGCATTGGCCTGCTAAAACCCAGGGTTGTGAGTTCAATCCTTGAGGGTGCCATTTAAGGATCTGGGGCAAAAATTGGGGATTGGTCCTGCTCTGAGCTGGGGGTTGGACTAGATGACCTCCTAAGGTCCCTTCCAACCCTGATATTCTATGATTCTATGAAAGCTCCAAATACATTGGAAAAACACCCATAGTTCATGGCAACACCATTGTAATTTAGAGGTGGTGGAGGGAATTGATAAAGTTTGGTCCTGATTTGTAAAGGGCAACCTCTCATTTTGTTGGAACAATTTGCACTCTCAAAAATTGTGCCTGTGTTTCTATGCTCATTTGAAAAAGGCTTAGTATCTGATTGCAGGTACAAATCAAGCACCAGAGCTGTATGCTTGATGCCTGCAATTAACTGCTGGGGAAGACAAATGTGGGCATAATTTTTGTGGATACATTTTATAAGGAGACTAGATAGAAACCACTTTAAAATCTGATCCTTTGTTCCTTAAGTGAGATTTTTAAATCTCTCCAAATGGAAGACAGACAGCTTCCATTCCACTGTCTGAAAAGAACAGAGGATAATCCTACCATTTTCTGTCTCAATAAAGTCCCTTTTCTGAAAGGTACTTAAGAACATGAGTAGTCTCATTGACGTTAATAGGACTGCTCATGACTTTAAAATAAGGCCCACGTTTAAGTACCTTGCTAAATGAGAGCCTAATGCAGGTTCTAATATTCAAGAATGGGTCTGTGCTACTCTTCAGTGCGTAATATCTGGCACATTTGTCTACCTGGTCACTTGGAAAATGCTTAGGAATATTTTGAGCGGAGAAAATGCGACATTAAAAAAAAAGTAAAACTTGTTTTGTTTTTTTTACTTATTATGCCTGAAAGCTGACTTATTCTGGGAAATGGAAAAAGATACTTATATCTGTCAGATTGCTGATATGACATTGTTTTCAGAAAGGGTCATCTCATTTTGACTTTAATAGTGTTCTGATAATGTATAAAAGATCTTCCTGGATATGAGATTTTCTTGAAGCAAGTGATTAAATCTAGAAACTTATTATACACCATCTAAAGAAAGGAAGGACCATAAGTTTAGGTAACAGAAATGCACATCCACCATATTAGAGTTTGGCATGAACTGTGAAGTTTGGATCTGGAGCTAAAATGCATTTTTTTTTCTGGTGTCTAGGGTTAAATTGAATTTGGTTTTGTGGCTCTGGCACATCTCTACTCAGAAGCAAAACAAGGTATATCATTTCTGAATAAAGTAGTGGTTTAAATATCCCAATGCATAGATTCCTTTGAAAGGAGGACCCAAAAGGTATATAATTAACTGGAGAAAAGACAGGACATTTTTTCTGCCTGTCTCATTGCAGTTGAAGTGAAGAGAAAATAAGAGGTGATTCTCCCTCTCTCTGACACTGGTGCAAACCAGGAGCAACTCCACAGAAATTAGCGAAGTTATTCTGGTGTAAAAGTAGGGTGAGAAGAGAAGCAGGCTCATACTACATACATTACATTCTCAGGCAGTGGTAACTAGAACTAGGCAGGTTGTTAAAACTAATCCAATTTGCATCTTTTTATGCATGTATCATGAATATTGATATAGATATCTGCCTGGCTTTTTTGATTCTGGGAAGTAAAGCAACTTCTCTCTTTGCAACGGGGTTCATGCATCCTTGATGTTACACTGGGCATTTGAGTGTGCAATAACTGCTAACATTCACCTAATGATCCGTGGAAATTTTATGTGCTGTATTCTAGCAATTTTAAAGCTTAACTAGAAAATGGCACCCATGAAAGCTGCACTAGCTGAATACTCATTCCCACTGGCCTCTGCAAAGATTACTCTTGTCAGGAGCAAGTATAATCTTGGGTGGGGTGAGGGTAAGAGGGGGTGAGTCTATTCTTTATTAGAGACTAGAGCAAAATGATCTGCTGAAGGACCTATAGAAAGACCTCTTGGAGGGTGTGACAGCCCCATATTTCCATCACTGGTTGTGGTCTTTGGCTGTATGTATAAATTACAGGCAGAATTTGGCACGAAGCCTAGATTTTCAGGAGTGGCTTCTAATTTTGTAGGCACAGTCTTTTACTCTGAATATGTCCACATTTTCAGCAGCAATGAACACAAGGAGCTGTTTAACTATAGACTTGCACTTCTCTCACATTCCTCCAAACTCTCTTTCCTGCATCATATCCTCAACAGGGTAGATATAGACTCTGTAAAGACCTGAACCATTGATAGAAAAGGCTAAATTAAGTGCACAGACCACTCTAGAGTGTGAAAGGGTTTAAACTAACACCGGAAGGGCTGCTTCAGCCAACACAGGGAATGGGGGAATCCTGGGGCCAAATTTGCCACTTGACAAAGCAAGCATAACTCAATGAAAGTCCATATTATTATTACTAAAGTTATGAAGGGAGAAATGATGACAGGAAACCCTTTCATATTATCAAGACACTTTGGATACTAAATACATTCAAAAAATCTGTTTGAGGGATGGGGAGATTGTTGGATTTTTTTTTTTTGCCAGTTTCCTTTTCACTGAAGTCTTGAGACTTAAATGTAGTGAGACAGCAACAATGTAGGATCTAGAAGTTGTGTTGGAAATTGATGTCTTGAGCAAAAAGATCACAAAATTGTGCTTTTAGGATCATCATTGGATTGCATATTCTGGATTTGTTCCCTTTCTGGAACTCCCATTCATGTCAATGGAATTGCACTAGGGGTTTGAGGAAAGGATACATGACATCTTCACAGGACAAATCTGAAGAATATTTTGCCTGGAATACAGATTTTCATCCAAAATTCTGCTATTTTACTCCAGTCTGGATTCTGGTTACCGAGTTATCAAACAGAAGCAAATGTCATTGTCTCTCTCACTTGTGCTCTACATTCTCTTTCACAGATTCACACATGTGTATCTATATATATATATATATATATACACACACACACACACACACACACACACACACACACACACATATATATAAAAAATTTTAAAATTCACTGGTAAAAACTATTTCATTTGTATTCACTAAACACTGATCGTGTTTTCTCTCTTTTAAATATACATGGTGTGGGTCCGATCCCATGCTCACTGATGTCAATGAAAAAACTCCCTTTTTAATCCATCTATGCACAGACTTTGTTGTGTTGGTAAACATACATGTTCATCCATCCATCATGTGATAAACTGATAGCATGCTCCGCCCCATTCAAGATACAGAAGAAGAGCCGGGCTCTTCCCTGAGAAGCCTACAATTAAGGTCTTTCAAGCTGAACTGTGAATCCTCTGTGTAACGCTGGAACCCCTTTGAACTCATTGGGTCAATAACCATCAACACCCCTCCGCCCCCCAAGAGCTATTTGAATAATAGAGTCTGTGAGGGGGTCTATCAGGCCTTTTTTGCTGAAGGCATCAGCCCCCTACTCAAGGAAAACCCGCTCAGTTGGACTTCCAACAGGATTTAGTCCTCCAGTGGTCTAAAAGGGACAGGAGGAGACACTGACCAATTAGGAGCCAGCAAGCCAGTTAAGAAGGCTTGCCTGATTTGGGGGTGGGTGGGGAGAGGAGGGGTGTGCTGGGTGAGACTGGGATAGAGGAAGAGCTTCTCTGTACTAGCACAGAGATGGGTCAGGGCTTTGCCTTCCAGTGCTACAACTGAGCGCTCACCTTCAAGATTTGTTTGTTTAAAGATGCAGACACTCACATTCTGAGTTTGTTATTCTTATTAATTAATTCTTATTGTGTATAGATTGATGCTGAGTTTATGGCACAGACTGCCCTGCTCCCAGCAGGCCAGCTACAATTTGTGGATTAAGGTAGGGAGTGCCTGCAGTGCCACATTTGGTCGTGCAGGGGGTGCTGTGGAGTAGTCCCACCTGTGACAAACATTTATCAATCAGTTGGGAGTGGGGAGGAAGAACTGTGCTGAATAAACAATGTGAATATTCTTCAGCTAGCTGGCACAGGATCTTCCCAGCTGAATGCTTTTTAAAAAGATGGTCTTAAACACGCAACACACATGACAGGGGATGTTCATCTTTATGAAGTAAATCCAGACATCTATAGCAGTTCCGCACTGAATAAAAATACTGGGACTCAGGAGACTTAAGTTCAGATAACTGAGAATATCTAAATCATCTCCTTAATGAGAACAAGCGTGTACATCTGAATGGAGATGGAACTGCTACCATTTTATAGCCTTTTGAAAAGCTACATTATGCCTAGTACAGAGATAAAGCATTTCCCTTTAGGAGGATTTTTGGTCGCTGTGTAAAGCTTTCAAGCATTCGGAGGCATCAGAAGGAAACAAAGGGGAAAATCACTTCTCTTCTCCCGAGGATGGAGCAGAAGCTGTGAGCTAAAGATGAGAAGTAACAACTTACGGTTTTATGATTGATCAAATCAGTCTCCTCCCCTGATGGAGAAATTTATCTTTTTCTTCTTTCTTCTTCTAAACTCTTCAGTGCAATGGAGCTTGGCAATTTTAACTACCTGTCATTTCAAGGTCCCTGGCCATGCATAGCCTTCTGCAGTTTTGAAGAAGCAACATGCTTCTTCAATTTTGTTTTAACAGCATTGTATTTTCTAAAACATTGTACAATTCCAATAAGTTATGTCACTGACATACATTTGGAGGAAAGTGTGGTACCTTTTAACAAGTGCATTATCTGTCACCCCATGTATTCTGGTTCCCAGGACTGCAATCACCTGCCAAAAATTATAATCGAGGTTTGATTATCTGTATCATTTTCAAAGAATAGTGAGTTACAAAAAGTACTAGCATCCTTTTCCCACGCAAGAACTATTGGGTCAATAACCATCACCTAACTCCCCCTGCCCCCAAGAGCTATGGTAAGACATTCTATATGTTACAGTCAGTGAAAGTGCTAACAGTGTTTACCCTTAAATTGCCATTATTAGTTTTCAGAGTAACTCATATGTTAATGTTCATTAAGATTAATAGGAGCAGGTCAAATCTCTCCGTTTTTCTTTCAGGTTGCTTGCAGATGCAAGTTAACAGAATCTGGCCAGAATTAATACACATGTATGTCACCCATTTTAATATTGCTTTTAAATCATCCAGTTACTGGATGGCAGTACAAAGACAGCTCTTACTCACTGCTCAGTGATTTAACAAATGGCATAGACTGATATATGCTGTCAATTTAGGACTCTAATTCTCATTTTCAGAAGTGAGTTCAAAGGGACACTATTAAGGGCCCAAAAGCAAACTATTCCGCTGGGTAGGAAAGATAGAAAATGTGGCAAAAGACCACCTTGGCTTAACCACGAGATCTTGCAAGATCAAAAAATAAAAAGGAGTCATATAAAAAATGGAAACTAGGACAAATTACAAAGGATGAATATAGGCAAACAACACGGGAATGCAGGGGCAAGATTAGAAAGGCAAAGGCACAAAATGAGCTCAAACTAGCTGCAGGAATAAAGGGAAACAAGAAAACTTTTTATCAATACATTAGAAGCAAGAGGAAGACCAAGGACAGGGTAGGCCCACTACTCAGTGAGGAGGGAGAAACAGTAACAGGAAACTTGGAAATGGCAGAGATGCTTAATGACTTCTTTGTTTCGGTCTTCACCGAGAAGTCTGAGGGAATGCCTAACATAGTGAATGCAAATAGGAAGGGGGAAGGTTTAGAAGATAAAATAAAAAAGAACAAGTTAAAAATCACTTAGATAAGTTAGATGCCTGCAAGTCACCAGGACCTGATGAAATGCATCCTAGAATACTCAAGGAGCTAATAGAGGAGGTATCTGAGCCTCTAGCTATTATCTTTGGTAAATCATGGGAGACAGGAGAGATTCCAGAAGATTGGAAAAGGGCAAATATAGTGCCCATCTATAAAAAGGGAAATAAAAACAACCCAGGAAACTACAGACCAGTTAGTTTAACTTCTGTGCCAGGGAAAATAATGGAGCAAGTAATTAAGGAAATCATCTGCAAACACTTGGAAGGTGGTAAGGTGATAGGGAATAACCAGCATGGATTTGTAAAGAACAAATCATGTCAAACCAATCTGATAGCTTTCTTTGATAGGATAACGAGTCTTGTGGATAAGGGAGAAGCGGTGGATGTGGTATACCTAGACTTTAGTAAGGCATTTGATACGGTCTCGCATGATATTCTTATCAATAAACTAGGGAAATACAACTTAGATGGGGCTACTATAAGGTGGGTGCGCAACTGGCTGGCGTACTCAGAGAGTAGTTATAAATGGTTCCCAATCCTGCTGGAAAGGTATAATGAGTGGGGTTCCGCAAGGGTCTGTTTTGGGACCGGCTCTATTCAATATCTTCATCAACGACTTGGATATTGGCATAGAAAGTACGCTTATTAAGTTTGCAGATGATACCAAACTGGGAGGGATTGCAACTGCTTTGGAGGATAAGGTCATAATTCAAAATGATCTGGACAAATTGGAGAAATAGTCAGAGGTAAACAGGATGAAGTTTAATAAGGACAAATGCAAAGTGCTCCACTTAGGTAGGAACAATCAGTTTCACACATACAGAATGGGAGGAGACTGTCTAGGAAGGAGTACGGCAGAAAGGGATCTAGGGGTTATAGTGGACCACAAGCTAAATATGAGTCAACAGTGTGATGCTGTTGCAAAAAAAGCAAACTTGATTCTGGGCTGCATTAACAGGTGTGTGGTGAGCAAGACACGAGAAGTCATTCTTCCGCTCTACTCTGCGCTGGTTAGGCCTCAACTGGAGTATTGTGTCCACCGCATTCTGGGCACCGCATTTCAAGAAAGATGTGGAGAAATTGGAGAGGGTCCAGAGAAGAGCAACAAGAATGATTAAGGATCTAGAGAACATGACCTATGAAGGAAGGCTGAAGGAATTGGGTTTGTTTAGTTTGGAAAAGAGAAGACTGAGAGGGGACATGATAGCGGTCTTCAGGTATCTAAAAGGGTGTCATAAGGAGGAGGGAGAAAACTTGTTCATCTTAGCCTCTGAGGATAGAACAAGAAGCAATGGGCTTAAACTGCAGCAAGGGAGGTTTAGGTTGGACATTAGGAAAAAGTTCCTAACTGTCAGGGTGGTTAAACACTGGAATAAACTGCCCAGGGCGGTTGTGGAATCTCCATCTCTGGAGATATTTAAGAGTAGGTTAGATAAATGTCTATCAGGGATGGTCTAGACAGTAATTGGTCTTGCCATGAGGGCAGGGGGCTGGACTCGATGACCTCTCGAGGTCCCTTCCAGCCCTAGAATCTATGAATCTATGAGTTGGGCACTTAGGAGACTAAATCCAGGATGTTGGCTCCTAAATACCTAAAACCTTTTTGAAAGTGAGATTTAGGTTCCCACATTAGTTAGGTGTTGCACAGCAACATCTAAATAGCTTTAAAAATCTGGGCCTAACTCCCAATAGCATGTGTAAGAGAGAAATTATCTCCATGTACTGAGATTGGTTTGCTTATTAGATAAACATACTGACAAAGCCTTTTCAATTTGCTTTCATTTCTCCTTCATCAACTCAAATTATAAAAGGCAGAGCAAATGAATTTGCTCAGTTAGGATGCACCTGTATAGGATTAGAACTGAGTGAAATTTTGCAACAGATAATTTGATTACTTTAGCATCATTTTCTGCTTTTGGATTATCTTCAAATACAGCATGATTTACTCAAATATATTTATTCATTAAACACATTTGGATAATGAATATCTTTTCTAATTTTGTATTACACGAACGGGCCTGCAAGTATTCAAACTCAAGCTGTGTTGTTTGTTTGGCTATAAAAGCATACGATAAAAGGCCATCTTATGCTCCAGGTGACCTTGCATTAAATAGAAACAACACAGAAATAACGACAAAAGCAAAACAAAAGAGGCCCTTTTCTTCCCCACTTGCAGGGCCGGCTCTACTATTTGTGCCGCCCAACGCAGCGCGCCGAATTGCCGCCGCAGCCGGCTTGAGAGCGGGTCTGCCGCTGAATTGCCACCGTGGCCGGCCGGACTGCCGCCCCTTCCGTGTTGCCACCCCAAGCACCAGCTTGGAATGCTGGTGCCTGGAGCCGGTCCTGCCCACTCGCACCACTAAATAATAATTGCTAGTCTGCAAACATTTTGCAAATCAAAGCTGCCCCCCAAATGTCCACTCAAACAGTTGGGCTTTGCGGCATGTCTGGAAATCAACAAATTCAGACTATTTCACACTATAGGTAGTGCAGGGATGGGTGAGGAGGGGTGGAAAGACAGGAGGGAGAGCAAGGGAAGCTACAGAGACTCTCAGGGGCAGCCCAGCAGTTCCTTGACAGTTGGCACTCTGTGGTCCCCACCACCTCCTCAGCAGCAGGTTCCTTATGTATTGACACCACCCTACCCCTCCACCCAGCTGCCAGTGCTCTGTACCACCCCTCACCCGGGCAGCTGGCACATGTGCTCCTTCCCCTTACCTGGGCTGGAAGATGGGGAGTGGAGTGCTGTTCGTACTGCATGCACGTGGGGGTGGAAACATAGCCGGGTCCCACTTTTGCCTCTGAGCTATTGGCAGGAATGGAAACATGCATCAGCCCCCCACCAATATTTCTATTGCAAGGATGCTAGTCTCCCTGCTTCTGCCCCGTGGGAATGTATGCCAAAGAAAAGAGGCCCTCGCAGAGAATCCCCTACCCACTCTTTACAGCTGGGGCAGGGGACAATCCAGCTTGAACCTTTTCTGTGACCATCTTTTTAAAAAGCATTTAGCTGGGAAGATCCTATGCCAGCTAGCTGAAGACTATTCACTTTGTTTATTCAGCACAGTTCTTCCTCTCCACCCCCAACTGATTGATAAATATTTGTCACAGGTGGGGCTGCTCCTACTCTGAGCCCCCTAAGCCCCTGCCTTGAGCCCCCTGCTGCACCCCTCCTGCACCCCAACCCCCTGCCCTGAGCCACCAACCCCCCCTGCCCTGAGGCCCCTGCCACATCCCACACCCCTCCTTCACCCTGCCCCCCTGCCCTGAGCCCCCTCTCCCACTCCACACCCCTCCTGCACCCAACCCCCTGTCCTGAGCCCCCTCCTGTACCCCACACCCCTCCTGCACCCCGCATCCCTTGCCCTGAGCCCTTTCCTGCACACTGCACCTCCTCCCATACCCCTCCCGCACCCGCCCTATCTTCATGGCCCCTCATACAATTTCCCCACCCAGATGTGGCCCTTGGGCCAAAAAGTTTGCTCACCCCTGCCCTATTAGCTACCACTTCTCCTGGACCCCATGCATAAAGCAATGCCTTTTAGCATAACAGCCACTTGGGAATGTTACAACCCAGTCTAATTAAAACACCCTTGAAGCTGAATTGATCCCCAAGAGCCTCAAGGACTGAGGGATCACAAAGGTGGCATCCAGTCACCTTTGCCTCCATACTCTTCAATTGCCCTAGAGCAGAGCAGGATCTAGCCTGCTGAGATTGTAGCTGCAATAGTTCTTTGATTTCTACTAATATCTTCTTGTTGTTGTACCAGTTAGCAAGTTACTTTCAACGGAAACAAAGTCAGAGTCACCACTTATTGAGGTCAGCTTCTGCCAGCATAAACATGAGTACAGGGCCCTCCGAGTAGGGTGACCAGATGTCCCGATTTTATAGGGACAGTTCCGATTTTGGGGTCTTTTTCTTATATAGGCTCCTATTGCCCCCCACCCCCTGTCGCGATTTTTCACATTTGCTGTCTGGTCACCCTACCTCCGAGCAGGTAAGTGTGCTGGGGGGTGGAGGAGGATGGGGCTGTGGCAATGTAAGGGGGCCCACACCTGCCTTCCTTTAGTGGTGGGGGGAAAGCCAGAGGCTGCCAGTGCGATAAAAACAACACAGGCAGCATGTCCATAGCACTAGCATATATGTGGATTCAGCATGTCTCTGCTGAAGCCTACATTTCAGCTGTGGAAAAACCTAAAGCTGTCTCCAAACACTAGAACTTTTGAGGAAGGGTGGGTGTCAGCACAGGGAGTTAGGCTGGTACATGGAGGTGTGTTCTGAATTCCTCCATGCCTGCTGTGATGAATTTTGCCCAAAGAACCTACACAAATTAGACAATTAGCTTTCTGCACATTCTGGCGAGCTAAGATGACAAAGGCCATTTAATTTAGTGCTAGAGATAGGAACATAAAATTGGACGGTGTTTGTGTCTCCTTCAAGCTGATAATTTGTGCATTTCTGCCCATGCCCTGTGAGTATAGAGACAGTTACAACACAGCTTTCCTAAACATAAAGTGGCAACATTCACTAAAAAGTTATTTAGAATAGGCTTTATTTATAACAGTCAGGTTTATTTTTAGTGTGCAACACTGTCACATTACCAGCAGAGGGAAATCTAAAAACATTATTCACAACTTTGTGTGCAGAAAAGTGTTTTTTACTGTACTATACAGGCAGCTTGCTGGCATGTGTGTTCTGGAATTACAAGTTAATAAGGACGTTTTATTTGTAATGATATGACTACAGAGAACAATTAACATATGCTGTTGCTGAGTGTGTTTTAAAGTATGTGTGCTTGCTAAACTATGCTCCCCAGAATAAATCTAGGGCATTAATACAGTAGTGGCGTCATTTGTTTTCCCTATGAAAATGAAGTTGTTTTTGGCAAGTTACTAAAACTTTTGAGTTTTATCTAGTAACAAGTGATAATATTTGGGATTTTTCCATTTTCAACCTTTTTGTATATGCCTGAAGTAATTTACCAACTCCTTAATACTCTCAGTGACCCTTAGGGATTGACATTAGAGGCAAATAGATTAAAGAAGGAAAATAAATGTTAATAAGACACTTACCATATCAACATTAGCATGTCTTAATGAGGAGGTTGCATACTACTGAATGAAAATTCTTCTGGTGCTTAACAAAACTTAGGGAAAATATGATTCAGAGATTATTCTACATTTTTTCCAGTTTCTAAATGTAACACTGAGAAAGCAGAGGCATCTGGTAAGTTCAGGAAGTATTTTTTTAAATATACAAAAAGGAACCAAAAGCAGAAAATATTGGGGATCTAGGATGAAGTTTGGTTTCATGTTCTGAAGTGGATGACTGGCACAATTGCCCAACACGATTATCCCAAGTGGTAGGAAATAAAACATTTGCAGTAGAACACAACCACAGACCCCAGCACAACTTACGGGACAAAACTTCTTTGACTTACTGCACAATCCATTCCTTACTGTGGAATTAAGCTCCAGAATTTGAACTTTTCTTTTAAAATGATGTTTCTAGCCCTTATGCTTTTAAAGAGAAGCTAAAATTGATGAGCCAGGGATATACTGATGCAATCCTGAATCTGAGATAGTCAAACAAAACCTCTAGGAGGGATGTGACCTGCCCATGCCTCTCAGTAGCATATTAACTCTGAAGTGTAATAATTAAGGCCTTACTTAATTTGAGATATTGCAGATCCTGCAATATGAGGCTTCCACTGCAATTTTGACAGTGCCCCTGCTATCTTTTATTTTATAGTTTTTATAAATGGAGATATGCCAATCTCCTAGAACTGGAAGGATCTTGAAAGGTCATCGAGTCCAGTCCCCTGCCTTCACTAGCAGGAACAAGTACTGTCCCCTGACAGATTTTTTGCCCCCGATCCCTAAATGGCCTCCTCAAGGATTGAACTCACAACCCTAAGTTTAGCAGGCCAATGCTCAAACCACTGAGCTATCCCTCCCCACTGAGCTATCCCTCGCAGCGCTGGGTGGTTGCTCTTAGCCCCAGGCTCTCCCTCTCGGTCCCGAGCCCCTGCTCTTAGTCCCGGGCTGACGACAGCAGGAGCCCCCGCTCTCAGCGGGCGACAGTGGAAAAGCACGGAAAAATAATAAGGTCCATTATTACTTTTCCGCGATTTTCCATGCTTGTCCGCAACTCAGCCGCAATTTTTTGACCATCATTCCATGATTCAAGTAGGGCCGTAGTAATAATGACATCTGAGTTCTCAATACTGTTAACGATTTCACAGCAGGTCATTTTAACAGGAACATTCAGCTCATATCCCTGCCCCATAATCTCAAGCTGCTACCTATGTGGGTGTCAAAGTCTTCACCTGCACCCTGCCCAGCTTTCCCCGCATAATTCCTATGATTAAGTTATGTGTTGTCAGTACAAAAATCTGCACCATATCGAACATTTAGAAGCAGAGTAAAATAAACTACCACCAGGGACACTTTCTAAATGTACGTTACATTTTCCAGTTGAATTTATTAAAAACCTCTGTATTTCAATTCACCTGAATTTCCACTCGGCCACACCAGAGTCCCACACAGCCTTTCTGGGCCCAGCTTGCTGCAGAGGTCTTGATGATAGCCATTTTTCCTGAGCTGGCCCTAAGTTTTGCAGAGCGCTGCGCAAAGTCAGATCTCCATAACTCGGTTAACCGGGGAGGTTTGGGTGCTGGCCAATCTGGGGATGCTTGGCATGTGGGAATGGGCTATCTGCATGGGTTCCCATTCTCTGAAATCCCCTACCTAGCCATGCCCTAGGTGTTGGGTGACCATTGTGCAGACCCCACTGCAGCTGTGTTACGGCAGGTGTCTAGGACTGGTCTTGCACTATCTGTCATGAAATAGCTATTAAATAATTTAAAATGAGGGCAACAAAAAAAATCAGGCTATAACAGGCATCTTGCACCTTTTAAAAAATAGCTCCACAGCTAAATCAATAAGTGTCATTCCATTCCTGACCCCTGGCCTTTTCCAATGGAATAATGAAGCCTGCTAGGGTTTATTTTGAGGGAGGTAAGTTGCTCACTCCACATTTGTTGGCAGAAAATGTGCTCTGCTATTCCTTACAACCTCAGCAGTAAAGCTGCACAGGTACTTTAGACACCTGGGAAAACCTAGATAATAAAAAGCCTCCTTGACTGGAAATGCTGCCCCAGACCTTTGATTTATCTGTGTGGGGAATGAAGGGTGTGTTATCACTGACACCTACAGGTGGTTCCACAAGGTAACTGTCTGCTCTGCTAGACAAAGACTTGGTTATCTGATCAGCAGTACTGTCCTATCTGCAAGTGCTGGGTCAGCAGGTTAATTGGGAATTTGTGACTGGTTGGACCATAGCGGAAAACTGATGTGATATCCCACAGGTTTGTATTGGAAGGCCAGAAATATGTAGGGGTCAGGAAGTCAAAGGGCTCAAGGAAGCATCACTGAATTGTTTCAATTCCTCTGTCAGCAGAGAGCTGCAACTGTTTAGCACTGTGAGATTTATTACCAGTTGGGAACTTTTAAAGCCAGGATCTGGGAGGCTGTTGATTACATAATTCTAAACTGGCAGCATGCTGATTTTCACATCTTTTATGACTCTTTCCTGTGGGGAGCCAAGGGATGCAGCCTCAAGATCCCTACTTTTCTTAAAATGATTTTCAACACATTCACATGGTTGGGTGGGTCTGATAGAGGCGCTCAGATGCCATGGGGCTTGGTGACCTTATACAACCTAGATAGATAAGAATGATGTGGCTTA
This sequence comes from Macrochelys suwanniensis, assembly GCA_033296515.1. NCBI lineage: Eukaryota > Metazoa > Chordata > Testudines > Chelydridae > Macrochelys > Macrochelys suwanniensis. The sequence goes on from CM065780.1 coordinate 51,246,476, forward strand.
GATTGGCATGTTCAGAATCCACAACATTATGGGTGGCTGTCTCAATGGGAGTGAAAAAGAATTGGGCAGACATTCTATGTTGCCCTTTGTTGAGATATTACTATTATCCTGTCTGAACTAGTAAGTTCCAATCTGCACTTACTGTTGCAGCATGTAAGAGGGAGTGCATCCCACGTATTGCATTTACCTATGTGGCTCAAGGAAGTTTCTTACTAATAATTTTAAGCAATGATCAAAAAATGACAATATAAATGACTACCCAAATGCCATATTTTACATCCTTTATTATATCAGCCCTCCCCCCCATTATCAGAAACAATACCTCCAACATTTCAGTTGCTCTTGTACCAACCAGTAAACAATCTATTCTCTAAGACCATCTAGCAAACGTTCAACACTGTGGTTTTTATCAAAGACTTTAAACATAGTTTCAGCCATTTTCTGCGAACTTACCTGTCTTGGGGTGCACATGTGGTGGTGGGGAGGCTGTCCAAAGGGTAGTAAAACTCATAAACATCAGTTGTTTAGGGACTGGTTCACATGTGAAAACAGTATGTAACTCTACTTTCTGCTGCCAAAAGTATCTGCTTCATTTTAGGCCAAATTCTTTTCTTTTTTAAAAAATAAAGTGTGTATGGGGGTGTGGAATTCATGTGCATAACCAAGTATACATTGACGGATTGGGCCTGGTGCTTCTTTAGACCACTCTGGCAGTGCAAAGGAGTCTTAAAGTGGGAATAAATTATATTTACACCACTTTAAGGCCTTTTTACACTGCCAGAGTGGTATAAAGTGGTATTAACAGAAAGGAGAATATGGTCCTTTCTTTCTAAACCTGTTTGGTATAGTAGCCACAGTGGTAAAATATTTAGAGTGGCATATTGTAGTATGACTGCATTCTGTGGCATGCTTTAGGAACCTTGTCTTTCAATAACTGAATGTAGAAGATTTATTGCAATCATTCTTGGTAGCCGCTGAGCTAGCTCTGTGGTCTTTGGCAGTTTTGGAGTAAATGTGTTTTTTCTCTCTGTTTCAGGAATTGTCAGCTGTTTGCTGACAGGTCTTACTGTTGTGCCCCCATTTTGTTAACAACAGAGAAGGTAGACTAGATTTAATTGCTCTGAGTGTATTAAGATTAGCTCTTCACAAACACTGTAATATACACGGGTGTCGAAATGAAAGATCCACCTTCACTGCTATCAGCATTACACTGACTGGTACTTCCATTTAGGCTATCTCAGACACTTGAAGGGAAAAGAGACTTGAAAAGAGAGAAAAGACACTTGAAGGGAAATTCCATTACCAGATCCACTACCTGCTATGTCTGATCTTACCCAAAGAGGTGAAGGCTTCAGCCATTGATGCAGTATTAAGTGTAACAATACTGCTTGCGTTATCAGACTCAGATCGCTCCTATTGTTCTGCTGCCCAGTGATCACTGACCTCTCATTTTCATGGTCACAAGCAGATGATTGATTCCCTACTTGTTTCTTTGTCAGATTCCACAGCCCTGCTTCTCACCACCACTGCAACAAAATTAGTAATTTCCTGTGTTGTGGTACTTCCAGCTGCTTCTCTCTCTTTGTTTTTGGTACACGACTAGTTTGGAAGAAATATTTTGTTCAATTTGCTTCCACCAGAATTAGGAAGGGAAGTTTATTCTGTATATTTATTTTTCTTTTAAACCATAGAAGAGATTTGGAAGAAGTCTGGTTTGGAGGAACTGTCCATTTTCTAAATAGATTGCAATCATTTATTAATCCTATGTATCTTGTCAATTGGTTAAAAACTGGAAAAGTACCAAGTCTGTACAACATGCCAATGGACCTAGTTAAGGCACACTCAAAGAACGCAGTATATATTTTGATAGGCCTATTACAAAAGATATGGGAAGAAGAAAAATACCAAATGAATGGAGAAATGGCCATATAGTGAAACTGCCAAAGAAAGGCGATGTCAGTGAAAAGCCTGAAGGGGCATTCAATTGCTGTCCATCCCAAGTAAAATACTTACATGAATTATCCTAGAGAGACTAAAGCAAGCAGTGGATTCAAGGCTACCTCAAGAACAATCAGGGTGAAAGACAGAAGAAACCATGCATGGACCAAATAGTAACCAATTTATCATTATAGAACTGTCAATCAAATGTCAGTCACCAGTCTACATGAATTTCTTAGATTTCCAAAAAGCCTTTGACACAGTAGACAGAACAGTTTTTGGAAGCTGATATACCACTATGGAACTCCCCAGAAATTTGTGACTGTTATTCAGAACTTCTATGAAAACACGACATTCCAAGTAATACATAACAATGAACTGACTAAGCCATTCAAAGTAACTACTACCATCAGACAAGGATATCTTATGTCACCCATGACCCTCTTACTGGAAACAGATTAGATAATGAGAAAAGAGCCCAGAATAACCAAGTGGTATACAATGGATTTTCACACAGAAGCTAGAGGACCTTGACTTTGAAGATGACATCAACCTGCTGTCCCATACCCACAGAGATATGCAAGCTAACACAAATGAACTCCAGATCTTTGCACAGTTAGAGATGAAAATAGACCTTTAGAAAACTCCAACCATGGGAATCAACACACAAGAAGAAACACCAGTAACACTGTTTGGATTGACATAGGAGTGGTCTGATATTTCACATATTTTGGCAGTTTTGTAATCAAAACAGGTGGAACAGATGAAGATATTAAATCCAGAATAGCAAATGCCCGACGTGTCTTCGCAACCCTAAAACCAATCTGCCTTCTGAACTAAACTTCAAATATTTAAAGTTTGTAAAGTTTGTCTCACTATATAGCACTGAAACTTGAAGACTTATCAAGGCCTTACTATTTAAAATCTAAGTTCTATAAACAGCTGCCTTAGACAAATCCTCAAAATCAGATAGCCAGAAAAAAAAAATCACAGATGAAGAGCTTTGGAGGAGGATGAATCATAAACTGATAAGACAGGAAATTGTGGAATGAAAATGGACATGGCTAGGACACACATGGAGGAAAGAACTGAACACTATAACAAGGCAGGCATTGGACTGGAATCCTCAGAGCAAGAGGTGACAGGGTAGACTAAGGAGAACTTGGAAAAGCACAACAGAAGCAGAACTAAAAGCTACCAAAATGACATGAGAAGACTGCAGCAAGAGACCACCAGAGATGAAGCAGTGGTGAAGACCCTGTACTGTGCTTGGAATAAAGAGGCATAAGTCAAGTCATATATGATTCATAGATTCCAAGGCAAGAAGGTACCACTGTGATCATTTAGTTTGACCTCCTGCATAACACAGGCCATAAAACTTCCCCAAAATAATTCCTAATACATATCTTTTTTAAAAAAATCCAATTAAAAATTGTCAGTAATGAAGACTCCACCGTGATCCTTGGTAAGTTGTTCCAATGGTTAATTACTCTCGCTCTTAAAAATGTATACCTTATTTCCTGTCTGAATTTGTCTAGGTTCAGTTTTGTGTTATACCTTTCTTCTGCTAGGTTGAAGGGCCCATTATTAAATAGTTGTTCCCCATGTAGGTACTTATAGACTGTGATGAAGTTACCCCTTAACCTTCTCTTTGTTAAGCTAACAGCTCATTGAGTCTATCTTTATAAGACATGTTTTCTAATCCTTTAATCATTCTTGTCCTTAATATGTACGCTCATCCCTCTTCCTGAGAAAGGAAATCAGTCCTTGAGTCCAAACTCACCTGATCACTCCAAGGTTCATGCATATGTTTGTGTGCCTGGGCACACGTGAATACACACACATTTGAACATTCGCAGAATCTTGCGTGGGATCCATGAAGCGGCTTAGGCATTGCAATGCTGAGTGTCATGGTGCCTAATGTTTAGGCACATAGAAATATCACAGGAACAACGCTGTGATCCACAAAGTGGAGTTAAATATCTAGGCTCCCTATACAATGAATGGTATCCACAAAAGCCAGCACGCTAGGTGGGGTATGGCCTAAACTAGCCAATGGGAGATGCCAACAAGAGGGTGTGTCCTACACCTGCCCCTCTTTTGGAGATAGGCACCTATCTTTGCTTAGCAATCCATGAACGGGAATCCACCCCCTGGATTCAGGCAACTTAGGTATGTAAGCCTTTTATTTTTTTGCAGGAATGAATTAGGCTCCTGCTCACGCCACACAAAACCCAGGGAGTGCTTGGGAGTGGAGGAAGGTGCCCACCTCTTTAATTTTTAGCCCAGTGGTTAGAGCACTCTCATGGGATCTGGGAGATCCAGGTTCAGTTCTCCCCCTCTTCCAGAGAAGGAGGAAGGATTTGAACAGGGATCTCTCCCGTCTCAGGAGAGTTCTCTAATCACCGAGCTATAGGATTTTCTGATCCGGCTCATCCTCAATCTCCTGTGTTGAAGCTGTTCCACTGTGGACAAATAATGAAAGAGTCATTGGACCTGAGGGAATGGACTCAGGGTCTCCCATAACAAATTTTCTCTCTCACTCTTTCTGTGACCCAATGACTTTTAAAGTATTTATCCACAATGGAACAGTCATTGGGCCAGAGAGAGAAAGTCCCCAAATGGGGATGTAGGTGCCTAATTCTGGGCTTTGTGGAGCCCTCCCCTTGTGTTTAAATAGTCCAGTCTGACTGTACTTTTGTCAGACATTTTACTACATGCACTGTAGTTGTTTTGATTTCAGTAGCTTTATGTTCCTCTTTGCCGAATGGTATTTAACATCGTCACTGGCTGGCATAGGCTTGTCTAAACTAATTCAGACAGTTGACTGAAGGCACACAATAAACAAAACATTTATTAAAGTGAAGGATTTCTATCCTCCACAGACACTTTTTCCATTTCTTGAGCAAAATTTCACATTAAGACTTCTGCTCTTGAGGCCATCCTAAGCCTTTTTTCAATCTAACCGACATCCCTAGAGGTCCAATATAAAGCCCCACAGGCTACTATTTCCAGCCTCTTTCATATAGCAGAAGTGCACTTATTGCCTCACTTCCTGCAAACTGCCACACCTGACACACTCTAAATTAACTACACACAGCTGGACTGGCCAGGGCCTTGTGAAGGGGGTGCCAAAAGGAATCTACTCGCTTTGGATGAAACTGCTGCTAATTCTTCTTCAGACAATATATTGCAGCCCTTTTGATAGGGAAAGGAGAGGGGAAAAGAAAATAGGGTTGGTTTCTTCTTTGCTTTGAAGAGGGTTGAAAAGACATAACTTTGCACCAATTTAGTGAAAAGTGAACTTAAAGAGAAGGCTAGTAAAGTACCACTCATATTCCATTTGTGTCATTCACACACGCGCACACAGAAAATATGTCTGAAAAGGTTTCCAGTGTAGGAAACATTAAACGGGAACAAGTATCTTGGAGAGGTCATTTCCCATTTTTATCCTAACCTCCTCCTTTCAGATGCTCTACTTTCAGACCCCTAGACAGAAAACATTTCTTTGCCATACATGTTCCCTAACCTTATTACAACCCCAGAGGACTAAAGGCAGAAAAAAAATCCTTAAAAGGATAAACCACCGTGGCCTCAGTGTTCATTTAGGTTAGTGGGTTTTTTAATTAAAGCTGATGCCATCTACAAATGAAAGAGTCTTTTTCAATTAATCTACTGTGCTCCTATAATGCAGAGTTAGAATACAGGCAAATGGTCATACAGACTGAAAGGAAATTGTGTCCACAAACTACTAGAAGATGAGTCATTGTTTTAAAGCACAGGGTTACGTGCTACCCTCCCTTTGATAAACCTGTGGGAGAGTAAAATTTGCTGAGATAGCTCTGCGAGAGTTATAGTTCATGAAGTTTCCCTCCAGTGGAGGCGGCATTTGTGGTATGGTAAAGTGACTGCAGCTTGTGAACGCAGTAGCTCCCCAGGATTGCAGAATGTGAGTTGTAGGCTATCGCTGCAGAGAGCCTTCTCCTCAGCTCAAACAGCTGCCCAGCCTTCCCTTCCTCCTCAAAATAGCTTCCTCGGTAGCTGTGCCACCCTTGGATTCCATGCACCTCCCTCACAGGCTCACAATTGGAGCTGCAGAGGGAACTCAGCAGGAGTGTGCTGCGTTTAGACACACTAGCCCAGACTCTCAAGCCATTAGCACCCTTTAAGTCTTGCATGAATTTCCACTCAGAAATTCCTGGGGTCCTGAGGGAAGTATGCCTCAGAGAATAGCTCTTCTCTGGCTCCACTCCTCCTGTCTGTCTCAGCACATGATACAGAGAAGGAAATAATATAAAAATCAAACCTTCATCTGAGATCCATGAAAACAAACATGGAGATTTCAATATCTTCTTAATTTACTGTATTAGCAGAAGAAGAGTTACAATAATAAGACTTGAAAAAACAAACAAAACCCACTGAACCCAGATTTTTAAACGTTCCTCAAAATTGGGGCTCAGTAAACAATTGCTAATATTATTGGTTTTTCATAATACAAAGATATTTAAAGGGGAGACTAAAATTAAGCTAAATTAAACAAGTTCGTAGATTATGTAAGTATTTCTAGTTCACCTATTGCCTTTTTATCTAGTCACTTTCTGCATAAGTTAGGAAACATCAAAGGTCATTAATGGTGCAAAACTCTCCTCTCCTACCTCATTTTAGGCTGCTCCTCAAGTTGAATAAGCTTCACTTCCTGTCTTCCTGGAGGAAGGGCTTCCCTTTAGCTTCATTAAGCCCTGGTAAAGAGAGGGGTGTCTAGTATCACACTGAAGGTGGCTAGGTGTCAGAACCTTCTGCTCCACAAACTGAGGCTTGTAGTACCACTTGAAGTAAGCTATAATCACTAGTAGACTGGGAGTGGCTGGGTCATTACACAAATTGAATCTATTTCCCCATGTTAAGTATCCCCCTACTGTTACTCACACCTTCTTGTCAGCTACCTGAAATGGGCCACCCTGATTATCACTACTAAAGTTTTTTTTCTCCTGCTGATAATAGCTCATCTTAATTAATTAGCCTCTTAGAGTTGGTATGGCAACTTCCACCTTTTCATGTCCTCTGTGGAGAAAGAAGTAGTTCGGGACTATTTAGAAAAGCTGGACGAGCACAAGTCCATGGGGCCGGATGCACTGCATCCGAGGGTGCTAACGGAGTTGGCCGATGTGATTGCAGAGCCATTGGCCATTATCTTTGACAAATCATGGCAATCGGGGGAGGTCCCGGATGACTGGAAAAAAGCTAATGTAGTGCCCATCTTTAAAAAAAGGGAAGAAGGAAGATCCGGGGAACTACAGGCCAGTCAGTCTCACCTCAGTCCCTGGAAAAATCATGGAACAGGTCCTCAAGGAATCAATTCTGAACCACTTAAAGGAGGGGAAAGTGATCAGGAACAGTCAGCATGGATTCACCAAGGGCAAGTCATGCCTGACTAACCTAATTGCCTTCTATGATGAGATAACTGGCTCTGTGGATGAGGGGAAAGCAGTGGATGTGCTATTTCTTGACTTTAGCAAAGCTTTTGATACAGTCTCCCACAGTGTTCTTGCCAGCAAGTTAAGGAAGTATGAGCTGGATGAATGGACGGTAAGGTGGATAGAAAACTGGCTGGATGGTCACGCTCAACGGGTAGTGATCAATGGCTCCATGTCTAGTTGGCAGCCGGTATCAAGTGGAGTGCCCCAAGGGTCGGTGCTGGGGCCGGTTTTGTTCAATATCTTCATCAACGATCTGGAGGATGGTGTGGACTGCACCCTTAGCAAGTTTGCAGATGACACTAAACTGGGAGGAGTGGTTAATACGCTGGAGGGTAGGGATAGGATACAGAGGGACCTGGACAAATTAGAGGATTGGGCCAAAAGAAATCTGATGAGGTTCAACAAGGACAAGTGCAGAGTCCTGCACTTAGGACGGAAGAATCCCATGCACTGCTACAGACTAGGGACCGAATGGCTGGGCAGCAGTTCTGCAGAAAAGGACCTAGGGGTTACAGTGGACGAAAAGCTGAATATGAGTCAACAGTGTGCCCTTGTTGCCAAGAACGCTAACGGCATTTTGGGCTGTATAAGTAGGGGCATTTCCAGCAGATCGAGGGACGTGATCATTCCCCTCTATTCGGCACTGGTGAGGCCTCATTTGGAGTACTGTGTCCAGTTTTGGGCCCCACACTACAAGAAGGATGTGGATAAATTGGAAAGAGTCCAGCGGAGGGCAACAAAAATGATTAGGGGGCTGGAGCACATGACTTATGAGGAGAGGCTGAGGGAACTGGGATTGTTTAGCCTGCAGAAGAGAAGAATGAGGGGGGATTTGATAGCTGCTTTCAACTACCTGAAAGGGGGTTCCAAAGAGGATGGATCTAGACTGTTCTCAGTGGTAGAAGATGACAGAACAAGGAGTAATGGTCTCAAGTTGCAGAGGGGGAGGTTTAGGTTGGATATTAGGAAAAACTTTTTCACTAGTAGGGTGGTGAAGCACTGGAATAGGTTACCTAGGGAGGTGGTGGAATCTCCTTCCTTAGAGGTTTTTAAGGTCAGGCTTGACAAAGCCCTGGCTGGGATGATTTAGTTGGGGTTGGTCCTGCTTTGAGCAGGGGGTTGGACTAGATGACCTCCTGAGGTCCCTTCCAACCCTGAGATTCTATGATTCTACGATGATTCTATGATTCTATATATATTATATATATATAATCTTCCTCCTGTATGTTCTACTCTATGCATCTGATGAAGTGGGTTTTAGCCCACAAAAGCTTATGCCCAAATACATTTGTTAGTCTCTAAGATGCCTCAAGTACTCCTCGTTCTTTTTTTAGTAGCAATCAATATCACTGGTCTGCAAAGAGGAGAAAGCTGCAGACAGTCACAAGAAGGCAAGACAAACACTTAAACAACTCCTATTCTGTCTAGTATAGTGAACACAAGAAATCAGTGCATTACACTCTGTGACTAGTTTGCATCCGACGAAGTGGGTATTCACCCACGAAAGCTTATGCTCCAATACGTCTGTTAGTCTATAAGGTGCCATGGGACTCTTTGTCGATTCTACAGATCCAGACTAACACGGCTACCCCTCTGATATTTGTGACTAGTTTGAAATTCAAGGGGAATCATTTTTATTTTGCCAGATTCTTGTTATTTAGAAGCTTTGAAGATACAATCTTAGAGAGTCATCAAGATATTAAAAGACCCCCTCCCATTCCCACTAAGTAAATGGATAAATTCCAAATGACTTCAACAGAAGCAGGATAAGAATCTTAAAATATCACCTTCTTCTCTTTTTTGTTTGTCTTGCTGATTCACGATGACCCTTCATTCACAATGTTTTCTCTAATACCAATATCAAACATAAGATTCTTTATGAAAGTAGAGAGACTAGAAACAAGTGTCTGTCAAAACTTTTGATTTTAGAGGTGATCTGGATTAAGTCCTTTATTCTCTCTCTGATTTAATGATCAGCATATTTAAATGGGGAGCTATGTTCTCTCCCCCTTTGTCTATTCATATTGTAAGCTCTTTGAAGCAGGCACTGTCTATTACTGTTTGTGCAGTGCCTAGCACAATGGAGTCTCAAGCTCAGCTAGAGCCCCTAAATTCTTATTATTATCATCAAATCCCAAAGTGATGTAGCCTTCTTGCAGACCAAGTGCCACCCAGATCAATATCTAGCAAGGTCCTTAAGATGACCTGGCTGGATGTTCAGTTTATGTTGGTCACAGTCGATCTTGTCACACCACCAAAGCTTGTGATGACCATATGATCAATGATGTGTAGCAGCATTCCTTGCGCTTCATAATTCATTAGTCTTCCATCCCAATAACATATCTGAAGCAAAAAATGCCACCGAATCTGAGTCAGTGCTGATGGAGTAGTTTCTGGGTTCAGCTATGGATAGCCTCATTGCTAATCTTGTCCTGCCTCTAGGCACTACTGTAATACAAAAAATAAGTTTAGTAGCTATTCTAAGGACTCTTCCAAGCATCCTAAAGCACTTGTTCTCCCCTCACAGAGGCATTTTAAAAGATATTTGTTTTTTAATGAACAAAGGCAAGTCCTAAAGACTACTGCTCAGTAATATCCTTTGTTGTACTTCATCCCATGCCCTTGAGTCATTCATTCTCTATGTAGACTATAAGCTGTTAAGGGGAGGGATCAAATCCTATTAATTTATAAAGTACCTAGAACACTTTTGGTACTAAACGAAAACTGGCCTAGCCACTAGGAGAGATTTATACAGGAGCCAACGTCTTCATAAACATAGCAGTGTCTAGGCCCTTTATTAAGTTTTGACACCAAAGTAAAGTTGCTGTGTGTGTTGGGTGTGCACTAAAATGAGAAGTGGAAAAAATGAGAAAATGTTAAAATGACCTGGCCAGGCAATGAGCTACATTTAATGAGCCAGATACAGCCCCTATTCCCTCTTTCTCCATACACACCCCTTCCTGCCTACCATCCTCTCCCCCTCCCACCAAAAAAACTCAACACAGAGTTCCAACATGAACACAGACTGACTGAATTAACTTGAGAGGGGATGGTTTGTCTTAGAGCCAATGGCTCTGCCCCAGCCTGTGTTTTATAACTGCAACAAAGAATTCTGTGGCACCTTATAGATTAACAGACATATTGGAGCATAAGCTTTCGTGGGTGAATACCCACTTCGTCGGATGCAACCCACGAAAAGCTTATGCTTTTAAGCTTATGCTTATTCACCCACGAAAGCTAATACTCCAATACGTCTGTTAGTCTATAAGGTGACACAGAACTCTTTGTTGCTTCTACAGATCCAGACTAACACGGCTACCCCTCTGATGTTTTAGAACTGATGATGTTCTAATATTTTAGTTTGCATGTTTCGCTGATTTCTGCAGTCTAAGATTAATTATAGGTTTTAGGTATTTAATGAGCAGATCTTGGTCAAAGGTAAAAGTTCCTCTCTTCATTATTTTGGGAGGTCTGTTTTGTTTTCCTGAACTTGTGGCTCCTTGTTTGACACTTTTAGGTATGTATGAAGCTGTGTAGATTCATCACTCTGTCCAAAAACTACAGACATGGAAAGTCCTGAGAACTTTACTCATATTGTATCATCCTCTATTCATCTGTTTTAGTTGTTATCCACACCAGATTGCATAGGGATCATATATATCTCAGTTTCTGTACTGCAATTGTCACTATGTTATCGGACCACTCATTCATCCCTTTCTCACCCACACCACATATAGCCCAACTGTGTTTTCCTAGTCCACATGGCTGCTAATTGCTGGCTAATGCCACGAGGAGTCCAGTGAATCAATCCTTAAAGCTTGTGAGCTTCAACTGGTAGGCTTATTCACAATCTCAAGTCTTAATCAACATGCCTACTATGAAATTGGAAATGGAGCTGAAAGGACATGGATAATGACTAGTGTCTGAAGTCTGTGACTACTGCCTGTTGAATGTGCTGTTCTCATCTCCCTTCACCTAAGTGCTGCTGCAAAGTGCTGCTCCTTGTAGTTCCCAAGCAGTACCTGTGTAGCACTGGTGGCTAGAGCCAAAGTGCCCAGAGGACACTAGAGAACTGGTCCTGGCAAGGAGACGGACAATCTCTACTGGGTTAAATAGAGAGGTCTGAAGAAGCAGAGAGAGGGGGGAACCATAAGGAGCAATGCACACCATAAAATAAGAATAAAAAATACACAACAGAAAAAATGAAAAGGGAGAAGGGGCAAAGACTGGAAAAGACAGGAGAGACAAAGGAGGAGACAGAAAAGTAGTGAGACAGTGGCAAAACCACCAAGGCATGGGGAAAGAGGAGAAGTGGTTGGGGCACCAATTTATCACGTGGGCCTGGAGAGAAAGAGGTGACTGGAGATAGGCTTGAACTTGGGCACCCAAGCTGAACCCTCTTAAAGCTTTAATGAGGTCTGGATCCTGACCACACAGCCTGAGCCCATTGCTGTTGGGAATTGGTCTTTCTATAGCTGCATTCTGCGGCAGATGTAGCTATGTAACTGAAGAGATAGTCTCATTTTTTATGTGTCCTGCACCTATGAATGTAGGAGGAGCCTTCCTGCCTCGTGGGTGGTTTGTGAAAAGCTGATTCTGCTTATGCTGCACATATTGTGTAACTTTTTAAATAGCTTTTTACAGTTGTAGACAGTAAGGTCAGCTCTACACTACAGAGCTATATCGGTATAACTATGTCACTTGGGGTGTGAAAAGTCCACACCCCTGAGTGACATAGTTATACTGACCTAACCGCCTCCCACCAACATAGCTACCACCCATTAGAGAGGTGGATTAACTATGCCGATGGGAGAAGCTCTCCCATCAGCATAGTAGCATCTTCGCGAAAGCGTTACAGCGGCGTTGGCGCACTGGTGCAGCAGCATCGCTGTAGCGCTATATGTGAAGACGAGCCGTAAGAGTCTTTCCTTTGCTACAGATTGGCACAAGTGAAGGCTTTATAGGGAGATTAAATGAGTGTGGCATAAATTGTTTTTAATATTCCATCACCCTGAAGCTAGAGTATGTGCGTCTCTCTGGTTGTTATTTTATGAAAACACTGGTCTTCATTTGCACTTCCCTGTATGGAACTCTAGTCTCGTTTGTTTGATAAATGTATCTGCTAGAAGAAGCTAATTTTAGGTCTAACAGCAATGGGAAAATTGAACAAAGTGCAGACTTCTGGAAAATCTTGCAGGGCAATAGCAGCAGCGCCACATCCAGTGAAAAGGAATCCAGACTGAATACCAAAGCAATACAGAGTAAAGGGAGACCAAGAAATTAAAGGAGGGCTAAATTCATCCACAAAAACATTCACAAGAGGTGCCTTGAGGCATCCCAAATGTCTTAAGTATCAAGAGATGAACCACCTTGGCACTCCCATGAATGAGGCAGTCATCAGAGGTATAATTAACAAGTGTTACAGTTCACCCCGCTAGAAAAGAGCTTTTGTAATAGCATGTGATTTCTCTGAGCAAAAATGTTTATATAGATTGTTCAGGTCAGTCTGTAGGAAAAATAGTATCAAGGAAAGATTTTTAGAGTCTTACCAAAACTGCTGTCTTATGTAGACAGGATAGCAGGTTATGAAGTTGTATCATATCTCTTTAAAGAACAGGGCTATTTCACGATTTGATATCCTGGCTACCACACAGCACAGAGAAAACCAAACTGTGTTGTAACATGGTCACAAGCCTATAATACAATCACCAATACAGTCATTTGGCTAGTGTAGATTAATCCCTAGGCAAAGAAGTTTTAAGATATTGTGAGAAATGTCAAAAGAACAGAGGAAAAAATCCTGATCCATGTTGAAATCTTATTCATTCACAGCCAGTAACACTGGAACTTTTAATTGACCAGCACATACTGCTATGCTGACTGTGAAATATGGCAGGAGGAGGAGGAGTGAAAACCTATATGAGAGCTTCTCTCTGTTCTTTCCTCTCCTTAATGCACGTTCTCTGAAGTAGCAACTTTCCAAGTTCAAGGTTTTATTGTGTAACCTCTCCAAGACAGCACAGAGCAGGGCAATCCAGGAAACAGTTGCCTTTTTGTTTTTTAGCAAAAGGAAACATCAATGTAAGTTACTACATTAAATTTTTGTCTTGGGTATTGGCTTTTCCTGATACATGTCCAGCAAAGACACATATGGTGCATTGTGCTGCTTTTACTATTCTAAATTATATTAATTATTTCAGAAATTATTTAGCTAGTTCAGGTTGAAATAAAATTTCCATTATCACCTTCCCTAAATACTACCCCTTTCAGATATTTATAGGTTTGGTAAATAAACTACAAGTAGGGCAAAATGTTCCATGCCTGATCTCAGCCTGGTTGTGAATGTTCTGGGGAAGGTTGGGCAAAATCTGCTTAGCCATTTTCTAAGTTTCAGCTACAAAATTGGTGGTTCATCAGTTGGAAGCAAGAGAGGAGGAGAAAGACCGGGACATGTGGGGGAAATCACAGGAAGACTGTGAGCCCCCAGTGTGATGCAGCCATGCAAAAGGCAAATGAAATATAGATATATAAGGGTTGGAAGGGACCTTAGGAGGTCATCTAGTCTAACCCCCTTCTCAAAGCAGGACCAATCCCCAATTTTTGCCCCAGATCCCTAAATGGCCCCCTCAAGGATTGAACTCACAACCCTGGGTTTAGCAGGCCAAAGCGCAAACCACTGAGCGATCCCTCCCCCCATAAATCCAAGGATGTATTAGTAAAGAGAGAAGGGTTAATGCCATTGTACAAGGCATTGGTAAGACCTGATCTGGAATGCTGTGCACAATTCTGGGCAACCATATTCCAGAAAGATTAGTTTAAACTGGTACAGGTGCAGAGAAGAGCTATTAGGAAGATCAGGGGAATGGAGAGCCTAATCTTATGAGATTGGAAGAGCTTGCTTGTTCAGGCTAGTAAAAAGAGAGCTGTGAAGAGATGTGATTGCTCTCTATAAATACATTATCAGGAGGGTGAAGAGCTGTTTGAGCTAAAGGACAATGTTGGCATAAGAACAAATGGATCTAAACTGGCCACAAACAAATTCAAGCTGGAAATTAGAAGAAGGTTTCTAACCATCAGATGGGTGAGGTTCTGGGACAGGCTCCCAGTATGAATTGTCGGGGGAAAGCAATGTAATTAGTTTTAAGAGGGAGCTGGACAAATGTATGAGTTGATTTTATGGCAGAGTTGCTTGTGATGATAGGGCACAGGGCTCAATTGTCCTGGGACTTGCTTCTGGTTTATGTCTTATCTTCCTAAAGCCCACGCTTTAGGATTTCAGATGGCCACCTGCAGGCATCAGGAAAGGATTTTCCCACCCCTCCCAATGTATTCTGGGAGGTATTTTTTAATCTCCTTCCTCTGAAGCATCAGGGATGGCCACAGCCGGAGATGGGACACTGGATGCGGTAGGCCAGAGCTCTGAGGTGGCACTGAGCATTTTCTCTCTCAAGTGCTTGGCTGGCTGGTTCTTGCTCACATTCTCAGAGTCTAACTGATCAGCAAATGTGGGTCAGGGAGGAATTTTCCCCCAGGTCAGATTGGCAGTGACCTTGGGGTTTTTCCTCCTTCCTCTGCAGCATGTAGGTGTGCGTCACTTGCCAGGGTTATCTGGGTATATCTCATTTAATCATTTCCCTGCCATTGCAGGAGCCTAAAGCATTGATGCACCTCAGTCCCTCCTATTCTCTGCCTGTGGCACATAGTAATCCAGTGTCTCCTGTGGGTCTCATTTCCTTTGCCTAATTACAATTGTTGAGTTTAGTGTGCGGGTGCTGGGTGGTATTGGTGGCCAGTGCTATACAGGAGATCAGACTGGATCATCTGGTGGTCCCTTCTGGCCTTAATCTCTATGAATCTGAGTTCCCTGTGTGTAAACAACACACCTATTCCATTCAGAAAGTTTGGAAATGCTTAACTGAAACACCAATTTTGAGATCCAGGGAAGAGACCAAGCTTGAAGGAAATTGTTTCAGTGGTTTTTGAAGTCATGTGAGTTTGCAGTTTTTCATGCACATGCATTTGGATCTTCAGTCTGGTTTCTTTGTTCACTCTCAGGCTCTAGAATGCTGGGGATGCAGACAGAAGCCCAACAGACTTCATAGTAAAGGATTTCTGCGCAGAATAAAGGAGATCTGGATGATGGAGCACTGCAACTTAATATGAGCTTGCAAGGGTTTTAGAAGTCCAAAAATCTTACAAAGATTTTGAGAAGTTCACAGCACATAATACCATGAAGGCAAAAAATGAGACTTACAGGA
This sequence comes from Macrochelys suwanniensis, assembly GCA_033296515.1. NCBI lineage: Eukaryota > Metazoa > Chordata > Testudines > Chelydridae > Macrochelys > Macrochelys suwanniensis. The sequence goes on from CM065780.1 coordinate 51,262,149, forward strand.
TAGGCAGCGTACAGTGGGTGAGCAGAAGGCTGGGAGCCCAGAATGCCTGAATTCTCTACCCACTTCTACAACAATAGCACTTTGCTGATTTAGTTATGCATTACACCACCTCTAATAAAGTGAGTAGATAACACTATACCCATTTTATCAATGGGGAAACAGAGGCTTAGAGAGTTTAAGTGAATTGTCCAAGTTCACACAGCAAGCCAGTTATCAGAATCTCAGGTTTAGAACCCAGGTCTCCTACCTAATCAGGCCCATCAATACATAATGTACTAGACTAGAGTACCCCTCTTCTCTTCTATTTACCTTCTCTGTTTCATTGTCTGTAGAACAGGGATAGTACTCCTTAGAAAGTGACTCGCATCACAGATATGGTGTGTTAGCAGCTTCTCTAGCTGCCGTCCCAATGATCCACGCACATCTAGTGAGCTGGTTCCCCTCCTTTTGTGATATTCCGGAGGAGCAGAATTCACAGAAGCCCTATGGCCTTAAAAGTTAGTGTATGCATATGTTGACAGGCTGCAGATGATTCTTTTTTTTCAGGATTGGTGTGTGTGTGGGGGTGGGGCGCAGGGGTCTCCTCTCCCCACCACCTCTTGTACAGCAAGCCATGGAAGATCAGGGGAAAGGGTTTGAGGATCACAGTGGACAAAGATTTGACAGGGAGTCAATATGGTGAGCAAGCCCTTCCCCACTTTTGCTGCCAAGGGTGCCTGGCAGTTGGGAGTTTTCACTGTTGGAACCACAGTACTAGAACTGTGATAAATGGAACTGAATACTTATGACTTCAGATGGATACCCACTCAAGGGCACTAAATTGGAATAGACCTAAAAATGCATGCAGATCTTGGGCCTTCACTTCTTTAAAATCAGGCCCTCTGGGTGAACACAACTACTGGATCAGCTTTGGGAAAGAAAACCTGGAGAGGGAGATGGGAGATCAGGACTACAGCAGTATTCATCAATTAGTATGTTCAATTTCCAGTTCAGCAAGAAAAGCTCCATTCATCACTCACTCATCAGCATAACTTCCTGCCACTTCTATCTATATGAAGGTCTCCCATGCAAACACTGTCAACATCTGTGAAGATCTCAAATATTTACTGATATAAACTGAAGTCTAAGCTATGGGATCAAACTGAAAGGCTTGGATATGCTTGAACATGTATGGTTTAGTTTTGTATGGTTTGTAACTTTGAAATACAGTACTAAAGAATACCATATATACTTCATTATGTCTATTGACAGGCTCTTTCAGTTCCACTCATGCAGAGTAAAGGCAGCTATTGTACACGGACAGTTTTGTGCAGTTTGAGGTGGGGAAGTGACAGAAGTAGGGGAAAAAAAAAAAAAAAATCCCCAAACTGATGACTCAACAGTGGGAATTTAGCCTGTGCCAGCTCTGGGAAGAGGAAAGGGAGAGAGAGAGAGAGAGAATCAGCAAGGGTCTGAGTTACCTGTTTTCTCCCACTATAGTTAAAGCTCAGTTGGTTTTCACGCGTACAGCATGAAACATGTAGCTCTTCTCTTGGAATATGGATTTGTTGGCACTTGATCGTTTTCCAGCTGAAAAGAGAATACCGCCTCTATGTATTTCTCCAGTAAGGCCTTAAAAGTTATGGATGGGTCCACAGAAAAATACAGTGGGCCTGTTATTTCTGATTCAATAAGCAGGTCAAATATTTCAACTGCCTCCTTTGTGTACCTGGATAAATTATCAGGTTACACAGCCTGGCCTGACCTGGATTCTAAAATACCAACCTCCACTCTCTCCATCCCAAATATTGCATATAAACAAACAAACACGGGCGGCTAAACTGGCTAAGAGCCTCTAATTCTCTCCTAGAGCCCCACATAAAGAAAAATAAATAGATAAGAGCACAATCAAGTTTTAGCTGTTTGGCTGGTATTACCTAAGATGGACAGAAACCAGTAGCCTTCTGGCATCTTGAGAACTAGAGAGGGATGTGACGGGGCAGGCTGGCCCCGCACTGGTATTGAGAGGGTTAACCCTTCCCTGCTGGTAGAGGAAGTCCCGCCCCTGAGGCTCTGCTGGGCATGCTCCAACCGGGAGCCAAGTATAAAAGCCTGCAGAGCTGCTCAGTTAGGGCTGGCGGCTGAGGGAGGAGGAAGCCCAGCGGAAGCTCCAGCCCAGGAGCAGCAGTACCTCGTTCAGGAGGGAACTGAGAGACCGGGAAGTAGGACCAGAGACTGGCAGCTGTCAGAACCCCAGGGAGCATTGGGGGCTGAAGAATCTGAAGACCCTGAGGACCCAGGGACTGCTACATCCGGAGAAGGGGTAGGAAGTGACCCAGGGAAGGGAAGGGAGTGGTATCTCCCACCACTCTAAGGGCAGCGTGTTGCGGTAGGATTCCCCGCTGACCCGGGGAGGACCACGCTGTTAAAGACAGGGCCCTGGGTCGGAGCCCGGTGGAGGCGGGTGGGCCCCGGGCTCCCCTACCGGGGGTCTCTGAACCCCAGTCTCCATCAGTGTGGAGACGTACTTCACCCACCCCCCTCGTAACTCGAAGGAGATAGATGGACTCCGGCCGCTAGGCCCCGTGATCCCCCGGGGAGGGGATTTAGAAGGACTTTGACCATTGGGCCAGACGGCCCTGACTACCGGGGAGGTAGTCGAACTGCCATAAGCGCAGGGAGGCGGGGTTAACCTCGTCCCCCCCTGGAAACAAAGGGGTGACAAAGTGCAAAGCCCGCCACAAGTGGTGGAGAATGCGGGTATTGATCAGGGCCTGCTAGAAGGACCCGCATGTACAAGATGGAGACTGACAAGCTCCTAAAATGGCTACTGGAGAATCAGCAACAACAGGCTGTACAACAGCAACAACAGCAGACGCAGCTGTTGCAGCAACTGGCGGCACAGCAGCAACTGCAGGCTGCACAGCAACAAGAAGCCCAGCAACAGCTAGTGCGGGAGTTAGCTGCCCAGCAGCAAGTAAGCCAAGATCGGCTCTTCCAACAGGTAGCGACCCTGTTGAAGACAGCCGTCACTCCTTCCCCCAACCCCACCGGAGGAGGGCCCGGGGAGGGCTGCGGGGGACTACCGATACGGCTGACAAAGATGGGGCCCGGGGATGACCCCGAAGCCTTCCTAGTAACTTTTGAACGAGTAGCTACGGCCACTCAGTGGCCCCTCGAGCATTGGGCCACTATCCTCGCTCCGTATCTAACGGGACCCGCGCAGGCCGCTTACCGCAATCTTGACCCCCAGGAGGCACTGCAATATGAGAAGGTTAAGGCCGCCATCCTAGATCAGACAGGCATCAGTCCGGAGACATACCGACAGAGGCTGCGTCGGGAGAAATATTCGCCAGGAGCCAGGCCGCGGGCAGTGGCCCAGAAGGTCCGCGACCTCTGCTGGAGGTGGCTAGAGCCGGAGCGCCGTACTAGTTGCCAGGTGGCCGAGGCGGTGGCGCTGGAACAGTTCCTCCGGATCCTGCCTACCGGGGGGAAGGAGTGGGTGCAACGACATCGGCCGAAAACTCTCGCAGAGGCCACGTCCCTCGTCGAGGACTTCATGGCGGGGGAACCGGAAGAGCGACTGGGTCTTAAGACAAGGGCTTCAGGAAGGGGGGACCGACCCCCAGAAGGAGTGGTGCATAAAACCAGCGGGGGAGGTCCCCATTTGCCCTCCCGACAGGCGGGGTCTCCGTCAAACCCCAAGACCCGGGGCCCCTTGGGGGCGCACCTGCCCCGGGACCGAGAGGGACCGGCTGGGGACCCAAGCCTACTGCAAGGCACCTTATCTACGGAGGGGAATCACGATAGATGCTACCAATGTGGACAAAGGGGGCACTTCAGGAGAGAGTGCCCCTACATGGACTGTAATTATGGAGAGGTCCTGACGGCGGACCGACGAGCCCGGAAGGACGGGCCATCAAAGATGGTAATCCCGGTGCGAGTGGAGGGGACCCCAACCCTAGCATTGGTGGACTCAGGGTGCAGCCAGACCATCATTCGCTCGGGACTGGTAGAGGACACCCTCCCCACCGGGGCCCCGATACACTTACAATGTATACACGGGGACGTGAAGTCTTACCCCACCGTCTGGGTGCAACTGGAGGTCGCCCAACAGGCTGCGCGCTGCTTAGTGGGAGTGGCTCCTAGATTAGCGTACCCCGTAGTGTTGGGCCGTGACTGCCCGGGTTTTGCCGGTCTTATGCAGGGGTGGAGCCGACAGCCCGAGAAGAGGAAGAGAGCCCCCTATCGGAGGCAGGGCTTGTTGGGCCAATCCGGGCCACAAGACCCTTTGGAGGGGACATCAAGAGGGCCCGAGGCAGCCAGAGGGAGCCAAGCCCCAACCGACGGTTCGACAGAAGAAGAAGCGAGGTGGCTGGAGATAGATGGAGATTTCCTGGAGGAACAGAGAGGGGACTCCAGCCTTAGCCGGGCCTGGGAACAAGCAGTTAGCCAAGATGGAGAGGCCCATCCCCGGCAATATCGGCCCCAAGGCCCCCATTTTGAGATCCACAAGGACTTACTTTATCGGGTGGCCCAGGAGCCAGAGACACGAGTCGAGGTACGGCAATTATTGGTCCCCCGAAGGTTCCGAAGAGGACTGCTCCGCTTGGCCCACGCGGTCCCCTGGGCAGGACATTTGGGGCGAGAAAAGACCTTCCTCAGAATAGCCCAACGGTTTTTCTGGCCGGGCATACACCAAGAGGTCCGCGATTACTGTGCCTCTTGCCCGGAGTGCCAGAAGGCCGGCCCGAAGGGGGTACCCAGGGCTCCCCTGGTGCCTCTACCCGTAATCGGCACTCCTTTTGAACGGATAGGCCTCGATCTGGTAGGGCCCCTGGAGAAAAGTAGCTCGGGACATAAATACATCTTGGTCGTAGTAGACTATGCGACTAGGTATCCAGAGGCACTACCCTTACGAACAACTACGGCCCCAGTTATCGCCAATGAGCTATTACAGATTTTTTCCCGGGTGGGGTTGCCACGGGAGATATTGACGGACCAGGGGACTAATGTAACCTCCAAACTGATGGCAGAACTCTGCAGACTACTGAACATCCGAGCCCTTAAGACCTCCGTCTGCCACCCTCAGACGGATGGATTGGTGGAACGCTTTAATGGAACCCTGAAGTCCATGCTGCGGAAGTTCGTGGGGGATGATCCCCGCCAGTGGGACAAGTACCTGCCAGCACTCCTTTTCGCCATACGCGAGGTGCCCCAAGCTTCTACCGGGTTCTCCCCATTCGAGCTCCTCTACGGGAGACAACCCCGGGGGATTTTGGACCTCTTGAAAGAAACCTGGGAGGAGCAAGAAACCCGGGTCAAAAGTTCAGTCCAGTATATCCTCCAGTTGAGGGAACGGCTTCGTGCACTGGGCATCCGAGCCAGGGAGAACCTGTTACAAGCACAACACAATCAGGAGACCCAGTATAATCGAGGGACGAAGATGAGGAACTTGGAACCAGGAGACCGTGTTCTGCTGTTATTGCCCTCCTCGGAGTCTAAATTATTAGCCAAGTGGCAGGGGCCATTTGAGGTGGTTCGACGGGTGGGGCCCGTCGATTACGAAATCCGGCTGTCTGGGCGACGAAGGGACACCCAAATATACCATGTTAACCTGCTGAAGGCATGGAAGGACCGCGAGGGTTTTATGATTGCCCCGTACCCCCCAGAACCGGAACTCGGGCCCCTAGCCGGCGAGTTCGAGGAGCCGGGCCCGGTAGCCATTGGCCGAGAGCTCGACCCTGCGCAGCAAGAAGAGGTACGGCAGGTAGTAGCCACGTTCCCCATGGTACTGTCCGCTCGACCAGGGAAAACAACGGTGACCAGCCACCACATCGCCACTATCCCTGGCCAAAAGGTGAGAGAGAACCACCGTCCGCTCCCCAAGAAAATGTGGGAGACCGTGCGGAAGGAGTTGGAACTGATGTTAACCCTGGGAGTAGTGGAAGAATCAAGGAGTGAGTGGAGAAGTCCCATAGTACTGGTCCCCAAGCCCGACGGTTCAGTGAGGTTTTGTATCGATTTTCGCAAAGTGAATGCCATCTCTCGCTTTGACGCCTACCCCATGCCACGAGTGGACGAGTTACTGGAGAGACTGGGACAGGCAGAATTTATCTCCACCCTGGACCTAACAAAGGGGTACTGGCAGATCCCTCTGACACCTACCTCACGAGCAAAGACAGCCTTTCCCACACCTTTTGGCCTTTTCCAATTTACGGTGATGCCCTTCGGGTTACATGGAGCAGCGGCTACCTTCCAGCGGCTTGTAAACCAGGTACTGAGCCCCCACAGTTCGTACGCTGCGGCATACATTGATGACATTATCATTTATAGCTCCAGCTGGGGAGACCATATTCAGCACCTAACCAAGGTACTGCAAGCCTTGGGCGACGCAGGCCTCACGGCAAATCCGGCCAAGTGTCATTTAGGACAGCGGGAAGTGACTTATTTAGGCTATACGGTAGGGCGAGGAAAATTACGCCCCATGGTAGATAAGGTACGGGCTTTAAGGGACTACCCCACCCCAAAATCCAAAAAGCAGGTACGACAGTTCTTAGGGTTGGCAGGGTATTATCGGCGGTTTGTCCCCAATTTCTCGACACTGGCCGCCCCCTTAACGGACCTAACAAAGAAGACACAGCCCCAGAAGGTCCAATGGACGGAGGAATGTGAGAATGCTTTTCACGCACTCCGAGAACACCTGACCCGGAAGCCTGTGTTAACCCAACCCGACTTTACGAAGCCCTTCCTTCTCCAGACAGACGCATCTGGAGTAGGTATAGGAGCTGTACTATCACAAGAGGTAGAGGGGGAAGATCACCCCATTTTGTACCTCAGCCGAAAACTCTTTCCACGCGAGACGCACTACTCTACCATAGAGCGGGAGGCCCTCGCAGTTAAGTGGTCCGTCGACACACTGCGATACTACTTGTTGGGGAACCACTTCTTTTTAGTGACGGATCACGCCCCCCTCCGCTGGATCAACAGCATGAAAGAAACGAATGACCGAATTATGAGGTGGTATTTGTGCCTCCAGCCCTATTCCTTTCAAGTGCTTCACAGGCCAGGTAAGGCCCACGGAAATGCGGACTTTTTTTCCCGGATGGAAGAAGAGAAGGACGAAGAAGAGGACAGGGCAGTGGAAACCCCTACCACCATTCTAAGGGGGAGGGTGTGTCGGGGCAGGCTGGCCCCGCACTGGTATTGAGAGGATTAACCCTTCCCTGCTGGTAGAGGAAGTCCCGCCCCTGAGGCTCTGCTGGGCATGCTCCAACCGGGAGCCAAGTATAAAAGCCTGCAGAGCTGCTCAGTCAGGGCTGGCGGCTGAGGGAGGAGGAAGCCCAGCAGAAGCTCCAGCCCAGGAGCAGCAGTACCTCGTTCAGGAGGGAACTGAGAGACCGGGAAGTAGGACCAGAGACTGGCAGCTGTCAGAACCCCAGGGAGCATTGGGGGCTGAAGAATCTGAAGACCCTGAGGACCCAGGGACTGCTACATCCGGAGAAGGGGTAGGAAGTGACCCAGGGAAGGGAAGGGAGTGGTATCTCCCACCACTCTAAGGGCAGCGTGTTGCGGTAGGATTCCCCGCTGACCCGGGGAGGACCACGCTGTTAAAGACAGGGCCCTGGGTCGGAGCCCGGTGGAGGCGGGTGGGCCCCGGGCTCCCCTACCGGGGGTCTCTGAACCCCAGTCTCCATCAGTGTGGAGACGTACTTCACCCACCCCCTTCGTAAGTCGGAGATAGATGGACTCCGGCCGCTAGGCCCCGTGATCCCCCGGGGAGGGGATTTAGAAGGACTTTGACCATTGGGCCAGACGGCACTGACTACCGGGGAGGTAGTCGAACTGCCATAAGCGCAGGGAGGCGGGGTTAACCTCGTCCCCCCCTGGAAACAAAGGGGTGACAAAGTGCAAAGCCCGCCACACCATCCCTTAGCCCAGTCAATCCTAAGGGTTTTTACTATTTAATACATTAGAGGGGGAAAATACTGCAAAAGCAAGTTGTAAATCAGACTGTCAACTGTCTGTATGAGCTGAGCTCTAAGGGCTAAGCCCTTATTCAGGCAGGTAGTCTCATTAAAGCAAATTAGACCATTTGCCTGAATAAGGTCTTCTGGATGTGGTTCTTACCTGCCTCTGAGAATCCAGCTTTGCAAGTTTCCATTACATCGTGTGGTGATGGCCTGAAGCAAGATGAAGCTCCTCTGTTGCTATATGGTTCCTGATTTTTCTTATCCTGCTGGGTTTCATCAGATAGCATACAAGCAGCTAAAGGTTTTACTTTTTTAATGCATCTTTTGCACATTGGGTGTGTATAGGTTTGACTCATTAGAAGACTGTGCAGTAACATGTCAAATAAGTTATATTGAACTAGGAAGAATGTCTAAGGATGCCAATTATTTGGTATAATTCTATAGAAGAAAAATGCTTCATAGATGTTATCCCTTTGAAGAATTTGGCCTATAGACCAAGTTTTTGAAAAGCTATTAATGCCGTAACCAAATCACTGAAAAATCAGTCTAGTAGATTTTTTCTGTATTATATTTCATTTCTCTTCCCACTTTTATTGCTATTCTCATTTGCATGAAAAGAGTTTTTTTTCATTTTTAAGTCCATTAGTGCTTGCTTAGTCCTGATAATCCCTTGTTAATATGACTGTGATGCCATTCAGAATGAGAGGATTAGGAAGACTTCAGGTGGAAACAAGCAACATCACCAGCAGATGAATTCTTAAATAGTTTTTTAAAAAATCCATCAGCATCCTTAATAAGCAGTGGGGGAAACAAAAATGCAGAAAATATGGCACCTCCACAGAACTGAAAGAAAGATTCTCAGCAGCCCTTCAAAAGGAAAGACGAAGTTGTGAAATTTGGATTCACATAAAAACATCTAAACTTCTGTAAAACATTTGATATTTGTTTGCAGCCCTCCAGCTCTCGGATCTTTTCTGGTTCGAGCTGGTGCGGTTCAGGAGAAGCAGTAACATGCACTCATTCTTTTGCCTGCACATTCATTGAAGATACAACTGCGTGATGTTTCACTCAGGCAACAGCTAATAACTGGCAGCCTAGTTCATTATGCAACCTTGGGCATCACCTTAGGGCCTTGAATTACCTGGCACAATCAGTTATTGATGATTGCTTTTAACTGGTTTAAATATTTATCATCGTTTAATGTCTTGTGCTAAAAACATGAAGACAACGACGATTTTGGGTTCTATACTGAATACAGTGGGGGGCTTTGAATGTCTCCTTAAGGGGAGGAGGCATACACTTAGTAGGGGTGTCAAATCCACAGGATCCCCGCCCCCCAACCTCCTAATGAACAGCAGCACAAATTAAATGGTAGTGTTTTCATGAACAGGAATGATATTGATCAGTAAAGTGAGAAAAGCCAACTAAAATCCAAGCAAATTGGCAAGATCACCCTAAAGTATCATCTGCCAAATGGTTTGCTTGTTTGGGGATGTGAACTAGTGTCCACTGTACCATTGGCAGGCTGACTGCTGAAAACACCTTTGAACGGCAGAAGCAAGTTCCACCCTCTCTTTCCAGGGATCTGCTCGGTTGTCAGAAGTAGGCCGACATTCAGGAAAAATGGGCCAGAAGGTACATGTGTCTCAGCTAGAGCTGCCTGCTGTTAGCTCAGTCAACTGGGGGAGATGATGCTCGGGGGTGGGAGTGGGGGGAGGTGAATACTAAAATGTCCTCTTCCAATTGAACATCTCCTGTCTGGGGGTAACAGTGAGGGAGGAAAACTACTTCCCAGTACCAAAAATCGTAAGGTAGATCTACTTGAGACCCTCGGTGCACACTCAGGGCAGCTAGCCCCTCCTGCTGCTTGCTCTGCTGTGGCTTCACTTCTATTTTTAGCAGGGTAGCACGGCTCAGAGCTAGTGCGGGTATGTCTACCTGAGCTGGAAATGAACCTTTCAGCTCCAGTGCGGACATGCCCTTAGAGAGGATACTGTGATAGACATGTTTTATCAGCATGAGCTTGGGCTGGCCACACAAATCTTAAGTGGTAAAGCCACTCATACAGGTCACCTAAAATAACTTTTAGGAAAGCCTTTCATCTGCTATCAAGGATTTAGGGCATTGGCTCTGCACGTTAGCCCCTGAATTTAAAAGTGAAGCTGGCTCATTGACACTGGGGTATAATCGCCAGACAGTGAAAGATCCTGGGTTTAAGTTCTGCGCCTGTCTTCTAAGGGGTACGTCTTCCCGGCAATTGGAAGTGGGATTGCAGCATGCCTAGGCAATACCTCAGCTAGTTTTGACTGAGCTGGCTCACTGGACGTAGTGCAAAGCCACAGTTTAGGCTAGCTGCCTAAGTATATATCCGGGGTCCAGGGCGGGTTTGTACTCCGCTGCTAGCCTGTGTCACTACCCATGCTGCTGCAGCTTCACTGCTATTTATAGCAAGCTAGCTCGAGTAAAGCTAGCTCGGGTTAGGGTGACCAGATGTCCCGATTTTATAGGGACAGTCCCAATTTTTGGGTCTTTTTCTTATATAGACTCCTATTACCTCCCACCCCCTGTCCCGATTTTTCGCACTTGCTGTCTGGTCACCCTAGCTCAGGCATGCCTACATGTGCTGCAATCCCACCTCCCGATGGCTGTGTAGACATACGCTACCAGAGCCGGTCATCCAGTAATTTGGTGACTCACGTGTAATTAGCATCAAGTAAGTACCTCATGAAGGCCGAAGTAAGATCTCGGTGGGATGAAATAAAGATGGCATTCCCTGAATCAAAACAGCTTCATTTTGCTCTAGGAGTGGCTGGGCAGAGGACACTTGTCTGAATTACTGCCTGGGGCCAGAAGAATGGTTGGCCTCAAAGGAGCTAAAGAAGAGTTTTTGTGCTCTGTAGGAGTACACTGCACACTCTTCTCCCTCTGAAGAGAGGGTGAGAGAACAAACAACCCAGGACAGATGTTAAGCATGTTAAAGGACTGAAAATCCCTGTCTGAAATTAAGTTTTAGTAAATTGTTCTCTCACAGCAACGTTGTGAAATTCTAGGCTTTACAGAACTACTGCTTTGGCCACACAGTTTACTTACATCACATATTTCCATTGCCCTAGTTATGATTCAGGAAATGAATGAAGAGACAACTAACCAGAACACATAGCAAAGTGCATCTATTTAACTCCTATCTAAGATAGACTTTGCTTCGTTAATATCGCTTCCAGCAAAGAGACAGACAGGTTAACCACACACCACATTGTTGCATTGTGTTTGTAAATTAAGAATTGAAGATATTTTAAGATTCAGCGTGCTGCACAGTGTGGTAATCTGTGTGCACAACAACGTCCATATAAATGATGTTCTTTGGTGGACATAAATAGGTAGCCATAGAATAGTTTCCATGATAAAGGTGGGCAGTTGCATTCATGTAGAGGCAGTAGTTGAGAGGCTGGCCAATGCTCAGCACCTGCAACTGCTATCAACTTTAATAAGAACTCTGGGTACTCAGCTCCTCTGGAAAGTAGGCCCTCTGTGTTCACTCTGAAGAAAAAAGTGGTGTGTGCACTAAATGTCAGTATATAGCACACCCATTTCTGAAGCAGTCAGGAAATCTCATTTCATAGCTGTGGTCACCACAAAGCCTAGCAAACTACGCTTGGTAGTTTGACTCTACATTACTCTTAGCAAGCCATCTTTAGTCTCTTGAGTTGCTCGTTTCTCTGCTACTAGGGTTTCCCCTTTCTATGACATTTTGCAAACAAGCGCCTACACTTCCTTACTACAACATAAGGACAGGACAGCATCTAGCTAGACATCCGCTGCTTAAACCAATGAAAAAGTAAACAAACCAAAAACACCTTGCTGAGCTAGACACTGTGGTTTTGTGTTTGTAGCCAGAAACAGCTTTTTGAAGAGAACTCTATGGATACGTCCCGTTCCAGGGCAGAGTGCTGGGGCATCTGCAGGAGCCTTTCCAGTTAGCCCTATCTAACAGGGTGCTGCCCTCAAGCACCCCCTCCTCTGACGCTGGATGGCTCGGTAGATGCTTTGCCCTTGGCTCTCTCTTGGTGCTTGCAATCCTTCTCTCAGTCCTGAGTACTTCAAACAGATACCGCCTCTGTGAGGTCTCATTTATTAACCTTTTCTCATAGGTTCTTATATCACATAGTCACATTTCAGAGGGGTAGCCGTGTTAGTCTGGATCTGTAGAAGCGACAAAGAGTTCTGTGGCACCTTATAGACTAACAGACGTATAGTCATGTTGCTTGCACTAACATCTGTCACGGGTTATTTGTTCTATCATCCTCAACTCCGCGGGAGAAATGTGTGCAGAACACAGAAGCTCTTCTTTAACCCCTTTGAGTTCAACCCTTCTTCTGGGCCTGGGCAGTAATTGAGTATCTTCTCCCCGGGTTCAGGAAACCCCGGCCCTTCTTCCTGAAGCAGAGTTATATTTCAAACAGGCTCAGATGAGGAGTACACAGCTCTCCTTCTGGAGCTGGGCTATGATCTAGGTCAACTGCAGCCCTGTCATTCTCCCCCAGCTGGCCCCCTTTTACTCAGTCCTTTCATCTGTTGACTTGGAGATGTTAGCAGGCAACAATCTTCTTCTTGCTAGTCTCCGTTATGAGGGAGGAGGTGGCGGCAGCAGCATATATGCTGCCCTCCTTCTGAGGGCACATCCTGATGGGATGGAACAGACAGGAGCTTTGTCACACTCTGCACTACAAAGCTCTAGGTCCTGGGCTCTTAAAGGAATAGTAGCCTGGCTTCCCCCAAACATTATTCCCCCAAGATCATTTCCTCTCTCCCAGTATCTACTCCTGCCACTTCTTAGGCCCATGTATATATCCCAGCTCCCGGGAACTGAGGTTGGCTGATCCCTAGTCTCTATTACCTTTAAAGTGGACAGATCACCCCATTACACCCTCCCTTCTTTTCCACACACATGACCTTTGTGATTCCTCTCTCATTTTCTACTCTACCTCAATCACATCCTCAGCATTACTCTCCTTGGCACAATCATTGACTCTGCTCTCCAATACTATATTCCAAAACAATTCTTTTCTTCACAATTGTGTAAAGAAGTGCCACCTCAAACCCACAAACACTGCTCCTCACATTATCCCAGTTATTTAGTTATGCCTGGCACTTTGAGTTGCTAGAGGACTATGGTATTGCTCCAATTGGATGAATGATGTTTTGTGGAGAAAGCCATTCCTGTCATCAGGCGCTTTCTGATGCACAGTACCAAAAGTTCTAGTAACATTAGGCATCTAAGGAGTGCAATTCTCTCCAAGGCCTATGCATTTTAAAATATTTTATTGCTAAGACAGAATTTTTTTTTATAAAAAGTTAAAACTATTTCAAAATAGCATCTTCACTAGGGATTGTCACAGCATTTCTCAGTTCAGAGTTTTAAAACTAGCCCATAAAAGTAATTGCCTGCTTCCTCCCTGGTGTGGTGTTTTGAGGTTAGTATTTACTGAATAGTCTATTTTATAATTTTGGTGAGTAATTTCACACTGAGACCAGGAGAAGTGAGCAGGGTCCACATGAAACACTAAAGCTACCCCACGTCTTTGTTTAAGAGCACAAGTCACTCACTTTACTCTGCCAGCTGCCACTTCCTGCTGTGACATACAAATGCAAAATGCATTTACACTTCAGGGAAGGTATTTCAGGTTAATTATTGCTAAAGGGTAAATTCACCATCATCTGAGTAGCTGTGTTTAGCATGGTTAACCCTTTGAAAGCTGGGCATTAAGATTTGTCAGTCAACATTGGCTGTTACCCAGGAAGCTTGATTGCTGGAGCCATAGTATCCCTATTTACTCTTCCTCAGTGGCCTCTTCTTGAAACTCTCTTAATACCAGCTAATTTTCCTCTATCTTGTTTTACATTTCAAATTCCTTGAAAGAAAAAAGTCAACAATTTACAGTTTTTAGAAAAAGCTACACTATTATCTTCTGATGAAGATAATATGCATCTGATGAAGTGGGTACTAACCCACGAAAGCTTATGCTGAAATAAATTTGTTAGTCTCTAAGGTGCTACAAGTTTTTCTTTCTTATTTTCATTTTACTATTATCTTCGGTTCTCACAACCCTCTGACTTTCTAGCCGCCTTGTAGGTGACAATAATTGTGTTTCCTATGGCAGTGCTTTTTCTTTACTTCTACAGCATGGATTTCATAGGGGAAAAGGGACATATCAAACAGGATAGGAAGTGGTGAGTTGGAGCTGCAAGCTCAAGTTCTCACCTGAAGTCTCAGATGCATATCCTGTTCACTGCTGCAGATGTACAGCCATGGATGTATCACCAGTTCTCTGCAGATTTTGATGGACACTGTACTTTTCTCTTGCAGCTTCTTCACAAAGCAAATGAGGTATATTTGTTTGTTGCTGGAGTAGCTGGCACATATTCCTCCCAGTCTGCATTAGAGGTTGCGATATGCCTCTTTTTTATATCACTGAACAGCAGGTCTTTGGAAGGATTATGTGCTGTAAGAAGTGAGAGATCTTTTACCAAAGCTTCTTTTGAATTATGAGTGCTCCAAAAATTAGACAGTTCAGAAAATTAGAAATATGGTAAATATTTGCTTGGGTGATTGTATATAACATCTACCTTAAGACATGGCAGGAGAATTTTCAGGGCAAAAGATTTTATCATCTGCTTTTTGGGGGAAAAAAGTGGAAGGGGGTTAAGAATAGGTGGTGTGACTTTAACCAAGAAATTGGGCATTTATACTGATATCAAGAATACCCAAAGTCATAATTAATTATACAAATTCTGGAAGGGATATTCATAGATTCATAGATTCAAGGGCTGGAAGGGACCTCGAGAGGTCATCGAGTCCAGCCCCTTGCCCTCATGGCAAGACCAATTACTGTCTAGACCATCCCTGATAGACATTTATCTAACCTACTCTTAAATATCTCCAGAGATGGAGATTCCACAACCGCCCTGGGCAGTTTATTCCAGTGTTTAACCACCCTGACAGTTAGGAACTTTTTCCTAATGTCCAACCTAAACCTCCCTTGCTGCAGTTTAAGCCCATTGCTTCTTGTTCTATCCTCAGAGGCTAAGATGAACAAGTTTTCTCCCTCCTCCTTATGACACCCTTTTAGATACCTGAAGACCGCTATCATGTCCCCTCTCAGTCTTCTCTTTTCCAAACTAAACAAACCCAATTCCTTCAGCCTTCCTTCATAGGTCATGTTCTCTAGATCCTTAATCATTCTTGTTGCTCTTCTCTGGACCCTCTCCAATTTCTCCACATCTTTCTTGAAATGCGGTGCCCAGAATGCGGTGGACACAATACTCCAGTTGAGGCCTAACCAGCGCAGAGTAGAGCGGAAGAATGACTTCTCGTGTCTTGCTCACCACACACCTGTTAATGCAGCCCAGAATCAAGTTTGCTTTTTTTGCAACAGCATCACACTGTTGACTCATATTTAGCTTGTGGTCCACTATAACCCCTAGATCCCTTTCTGCCGTACTCCTTCCTAGACAGTCTCCTCCCATTCTGTATGTGTGAAACTGATTGTTCCTACCTAAGTGGAGCACTTTGCATTTGTCCTTATTAAACTTCATCCTGTTTACCTCTGACCATTTCTCCAATTTGTCCAGATCATTTTGAATTATGACGCTATCCTCCAAAGCAGTTGCAATCCCTCCCAGTTTGGTATCATCTGCAAACTTAATAAGCGTACTTTCTATGCCAATATCCAAGTCGTTGATGAAGATATTGAACAGAGCCGGTCCCAAAACAGACCCTTGCGGAACCCCACTCATCATACCTTTCCAGCAGGATTGGGAACCATTTATAACTACTCTCTGAGTACGGTTATCCAGCCAGTTGCGCACCCACCTTATAGTAGCCCCATCTAAGTTGTATTTCCCTAGTTTATTGATAAGAATATCATGCTTTAGGGTTTAAGCCAATCTCTTATTTTCAGACACCAGAATGAGACCTAATGTGGGGTGGGGTAGAGTATCACATCTGCCTACTACTACTGAAGC
Source organism: Macrochelys suwanniensis (assembly GCA_033296515.1). Taxonomy (NCBI): domain Eukaryota; kingdom Metazoa; phylum Chordata; order Testudines; family Chelydridae; genus Macrochelys; species Macrochelys suwanniensis. The sequence goes on from CM065780.1 coordinate 51,278,123, forward strand.
ATCTGGTACTAGCCACTGTCTAAGACAGGACACTGGACTAGAGGAATTTTGGGTCTGATCCAGTATGACATCCCTATGCATGGATCCACACTCATGGTCCCCACCACAGAATCATAGAATATCAGGGTTGGAAGAGACCTCAGGAGGTCATCTAGTCCAACCCCCTGCTCAAAGCAGGACCAACATCCCAGCCAGGGCTTTGTTTAGCCAGACCTTAAAAACCTCTAAGGATGGAGATTCCACCACCTCCCTAGGTAACCCATTCCAGTGCTTCACCACCCTCCTAGTGAAATATCATGCTTGTACATTGCAATTAGAGGGTGCAACATAATATTAAACAAATAATTTATGCATAATGCCATTATTTGTTGAATATATTATTTAAAATGTTGTATTATTCAAGCCACTGTATGCTGACTGAATAATATCAGTCAAGTAATATAGTCAGCAAGTGATGCATTATTCATCAAATGTTATTTGACAAACAATGTTATCCGATATTCATGTAACTGCAGTACACTTTGGATCACACCACAAAAATAGTGAAACTAAATATATCTTCTTCTGAGAATCAAGGACATGCAAAATTATTCTGCTTCATTTAGCTATATCTGCTTATCACCTCCAACACACTTTAATGAGTTTAAGTGACCATATCAAATTCACTTACTGTTGTTCCAGTGCCCAGACTATTATTGGGGGACAAAAATTAAATTTTAATTACTTCCTGCCCTGGGATGGGTGTGTGTCATAGTTAGTACTTTGGGAACATCCTCATTTAACTGTGCTCAGCAGCTCCTCAACCTCCAACCACTCATGGTGCAACTGCCATCCTTCTAGTCCAAGATGGCTTGACCTGACTCCCTCAAACAAGTTATTGCTCACCTTCACTCTTAAGTGCTTTGCTGAATAGGGATTTATTCATATGTTTAAGTGCTTTGCTGAATCAGGCTCTATGGCTGCAACCAGTGTCCTATTATGACTTTGATCCCATTTATAACTCAAAAACAAAACAAAAACATCCATCTACTTTGTGTTCTGAAGATTTTGAGTAAACTGAGCAAGTACTTTGAGATCAAGACTCTAAAATGGCTCCTTCTGAGATTTTTGCAAATTTTCATTTCTTGGTGTCTCTGTATCACATTGAAATCACATTATAGCACAAAATTTGAAACAATGGACAAGATCTTGACATTGAAAGAGGCAGTTTTCAAGGTCAGGAATAACAGAATGTTTAAGAAATTGCCTTTACATGAAAACTAGACACCATATTCCATTGGTTAAGCTGATTGAGAAAGTGACATGGCAACAGAGAAGCCTCTTTTCATTGATCTCCAAACCAGCCTGGGGAATTTTCCAAATGAGAACGGAAACTCAAGGCTCCTGCAAAATGACCACTTCCTCCTGCAGTCCCTGCAAAATGTGTCTTTGACCTAGGGGAACAGGTACTAGTTCTGAGTTTTAGGCCCAACTTTTCCACTGAAGAGCTTTAGTAAATATCTGAATATGATAACCCTTGTTTAGTGAGACCTCACACCACTCCCCCTGGGTTGGGGGTACAGAGGGGCAGTCTCATTACCTCTGTTTTCCAGATGACAGGCACCAGGAAGTTTGTGTCAAAGCTGGGAGCAGCCCTCTGATCTCAAGCACTAGACTGATGTCTCAGAACAGTGCTTCAATACTTCATACTTAGGCTAACTGGCCGAAGAATGCTTACTCACCCTTCTAAAGCACTTTGACATCTACAGATGAAAAATGTGAAGCACCAGTATAGCCATATTTTTCAAATGGAGTATTAAGATAGAGTTTCCGGGACTTGAGTGGAAGGCACTAGCAGGCTAGGTATTTCCTGTGGAACCCAGAGACCTGGCTCTGTCATTTAACTCATTGCAGTTTTCCTCCCAAAACTGTTTTTTTTACTAATGCTTGGAGTGAAAGCAGTTAACTTAGCTGCATAATAAATGTGCATATCCTGCCAGGTACGTCTCAACTTGTTTATTTGGTAAGGTGCACAGTACAGGAATTCATTGCCAGTATACCTCCTAATGGTTGGGTGATGGAGGATATTTTAAAAAAATCCCTGGGAAATTCCTTAAAGAAGAATGTTTCAATAACCAGTCAACGTTGCTAAGAGACAGCAATGTACTTAACTATGACAAATTTACAAAACCCAACCACTGAAAAAGCAAGGAAATGAATAATTACGGAAATCCATAAATGTTACACCGACCACATAAGACACATGCACATGATTTTCATCCAGAACAAAGAAATACATATTTTATCACAAGAGAATATTATTCTTTCATTAAAAATCTCAAAATATAAGCATAACACAAACCTCTTATGAAAAAGCAACAAAGTTCTTCTCTGTTTACACATACAGTGTTGCTAGTTTTTGCAATTGTATCTCAAATCTTGGGATATTTAAGTGTTTTCCTTAAAGTTCCAGCTTCTGGAGTCATGGCATGTGAGACTATTAGCTTTCTTTTTCTTTTAAAGTAAGTTTCTAGGCCCCTATGGTTGTGGAGAAAACTTGAAAAATGTGACAACCTATGGACTCTGAACCAGAATTCAATTTAAAAAATAAATAAATAGATCTCCTGATTTTTAACCTAATCTTATATGTTTGGGGGGCATGACTTGTGATTCTGACTGCTTGTGGGTGGTAATACTACATTCATAAACACATTGATTAGCCTCAATCCAAGTCAACATACATAAGTAATTATAACAGGAATCAGCTTTATGTACTTTTTCTATTAACAAATAATTTTGTCATGAAACAGCAATTATAAGTCCTATTAAAAATGCTGTTGTCAATTAATTATATACATTTCCCATTTATTTCATCCCTAAAAGAAAATACTTAGATCCTGGAATCAAGATAACAAAATGTGTCATGATGAAAGCTATGTGTCTTTGTACTGGGAAAGAATAATGGGTTTATGTTTATTATGTAGTCAGCGTAAGATTTATGAATGTCCTTATTAATTTTCTTGCTTTTAAGTGACTGGGTTTTATAAACTATGTGATGGTTCCATATGTTTTTGTCACATAGCAACCATAACAAGGCTTAGAAACAAGCCTTTTGTTTATAAAATTAAAATAGTTTTATATGGTTCTCACAGCTGCAGTTCTGACTTATTTTGTGATACATATTACAGAGCAAAAATGTAATGCTTTCCCATTTCAAAAATGGAATGAGCCTGTCAGACTGTTTGATTTTTTTAAAAATGGTGTTTAGATCCAGTGCTAAACATCTAACAGTCTTAATTAAGAGTAAGTTGACCTTTGTGAAGCGACCAAGTAAAAGTAGTTCCCTCCACACCCAGCTTAAGTAGCACCAAAAATTCCCTTTTTCAGGCAAGCGTTAGGCTTTGATCCTTTTGGATATTTTAGTGGGTCTTTGCTGTTGCTTTTTTTCTTTCTGGGTTTTATTAAAATATATCTAGAAATTCAGAGCCTCTCTCTTATTTCAGTCATAGCTATTCCTATTACTTTGACTAAAATAAGCAGTTAATTTGATTATTTATGTGGCCACCAGGGAACATATGACAGCACAGACACCTTCTTGAGGCGTGTGCAAATGAGTGTGTTTTATGTTTAAATATAATTCTATCTGCTGATCACCACAATAATATGCATAGAATCTTATATGACAACTGTAAAATTCTACAACAGGCTTAAGGGACATAGAGTAAAACCTGTTCGAGAGACCACCCTCCTCATTATGCAACCTCCTGTCTTTACAGTCCTCTCCCAAGTATCTGCACAAAGAGGGACTGAGCCTGCTCCCACTGAAGTCAATGGCAAAATTCCCATGGACTTCTGTGGTGCAGGATCAGGACCATAATGAGTACAGCTGTGCTCCACGTTTCTTAAATGGCAACCTCTGCTAATAGACTCTTTTTTTAGTTCTTTGAAACATTTCTCTGTATTCTCTTCTCCCTCTATGTTTGTGTATGTAATGTATCCAGTTTTAAAAGGTATAAAGAGAATACTATTAATAAATATATTTAAGCTGCCTCAAGATAGATGCATCTAATGTTACTTTTAAAACATTTTTTGAAAGATCCTTTGAAAAAATCTGAAAATTATACCTAGATCAAAATATTCAAATCCAGGTGCCTAAAGTTCAACTCTTTTATACAGATGTACTGATCATCCTCTACTTATACAGATTTCCATAAGTGTTGTTTATACTCAGTGACTCTAAAAATCAGGCCACTTATTTAGATGCCTACATATGGATTTTAACTCCTTAACTTAAAGCTCCGCATGTTCAAAAATTTTAGCCATAAGGCTCAAATCATTGGAATCTTGAACCCAGATTGTGTGAAAGGTGACATCTTCATATCACTAAGTGTTTGCACCAAGTTGTTTGCGAAGTGTGTAGGTTTTTGCTTCTTGGATTAAGAACCAGCCACCACTTGGCAAGAGAAAACGTTACTAGGAATTCCATTTTTAAAGAATTCTCCTGTGTTACTGGCTCCTCACTATATGCTTGTTTCCCTTCTCCTACTAAACGCCTATTCATTCTGTTCTTTGGATTAGCCTAGACAGCTCCAATCACGCTTCAATCCCACCTTAGAACATTTCAATTCCGTAACTGCCTCATCCACTCTCTACCCACTAATTCTCCCACCAGCTTGCCTGTCTCCCCCACTCTCCCCCACCCCCCAGTGTCTAATCACTACTCAAATCCAAGGAGCCCAATTCTCATACCACCTCCACACCTTCTGTCTTAGCTCCGGCTTATTTTTCTCCAAATTTTCATTAGAACAATATCTCACCTTGGACATCCCCTCTCTTTTGAAACCTGCTGTGTTCCTCATCATACCGTTTGCTCCCAGAGGCTCCTGTCCCTTGATTCTATTTGCTTGGATTCAATTGGTCATATTGCTAGGAATGAAAGACTGGTACTTCATAAGAACACAACTGAGAAGTATTTGATGTGTAACATGTAGGCTTAATAAAATCCAGTTTGTAGTATTTCTTCCACACTTCCTGTACTGAAGTTATTAACCCATTCATTATTTATCAATTTTACCAGGCTTGGAGTTTCAGTAACATTTTGGGTTTGGTTTTAAAAGTCTACACAATAGGAGAAACCCTGGCACCACTGAGGTTAATGGCAAAATTCCCATTGACTTCAATGGGGCCAGGATTTTGTTTTGATTAATGTGACTTTTTAGCTCTTTGACACTCTAGGAATGGGAGCTACAGAAATGCCCTCAGGTATGCTTACACAGCAGTTGGGAGGTGTGAATCCCAACTCAGGTCTACTTGGTCTACTAGGATCTACTAGAGCTAGTGCCTCAAAATCAGCATAGCTGCGGCCACAGGGGCAGCAATCCCTGCTCTAGAGAGATCATTTTTGGTGTCTGGGAAAGCAGAAATCCAATTAATATGTAAAAATTATCATTATTTTAATTGTCACCAGTTTTAATTGTTGGGATCTGTCCAGCATAAGACTGACAAGTATGTCCCACATTTCTAAAAGTGCATTTGTTCACATGCACAGATATGAATAGATGTATGTAAATCCCTGATTTGCTCTTGCATAGTTGGTGTTTAGAGCAATTTCCGGGGTTAAACATCAAGATCATGACACCGCTCTAGATTAACGTTATCTTTGTGGAATTCAGATTCTGTCTTCCCCTCTTTTTAGACTTTTTTCAGGAGGGCCATTAGCCCAGGCTCAAGAGGGCCTGTTAGAAAGTGCAGGAGGAGGGCATCATCAGCAACTTACCTGCTCTAAAGAGAACAATTCATAACTGTCCCAACTCTGTGCTAGGGGCAGGAAAGCAGCTATAACTTTCTAGTCTGAGTGCTCATGTAGCAGTCCTATCCTCTCTCTGTGTGGGTCAGGTGATGGGGGTAGGGTGGGAGGGGAACAGAAACAAGGCTGAGGAGAGCTGGTACAGTCAGCCAATTCCTTCACAGACTGGCCTGGGCATCTGCCTTCAGAGCATATTGGTCCCTTTATGTCTTTAGGGAAGTCAGAGGAAAAACTGGGAAGCATAGAAGAGGGAGGCGTCCAAGCTTCAAATGGCATCCAAAAGCAAGTGGTTGGCTCTGCTGTTTGCAGCTGTAAGGAGAAGTGAACAGTAATGGATCAGTGTCTGGAAGGGCAAAACCACTTTTGCACCCCACTGTTTTCAGCAGATCCCAAGCAGATTTATTACTGGAACAAAATTCATTATAAAATAAGGGTCAAAACTCCATTTAGCAAAAAAAGGTGACGTGGCATGAGAAATCAGAAATATTAAACCTGAACAATACTAGCCTTCTCTGTTATATTAAAGGGTTGATACTCAGATAGGCTAACCATGAAATTGTCTACAGAACACAAGTGTTTTTCTAACGTAAGTATTACTGTTATATTATTTCTGAAAAAGAAAAAGGTAAACCAGCAACTGAAAGAAAACATTTATTGAATCAAAGTCAATACTTTCCTTTTAATATCTACAAGTCAACACTGAACTGACTTTATTCAAGAATGAACACAATGTACAAAAAAAGTATGTTTGTTATAAAAATATGTCAATTTTTTTTCTGGCTACTGAGCTGAAGACATTTGACAAGTGCAAGGTAAACCTGCTCACTAAAATTAATTCGCAGAGTGATGACAAAAAGTGAAAATCATTTTGTAACCCTAGAGTATTTAAAGACCCATTGATAAAGACGCATTTGAAATGCTGCACCCAAATCACCGTGTTGCTGTGTGTTTATACACCCCAGACAACTGAACATATCTCAATCCTCTGTTATCATGAATCAGTACCTGCATCGGTGAAGACTATCCAAGTTTACCAGAACTATCCAACCAGATAATTAACGTCTACCATTGGATTACAACTTTACTACTCCTGAAGAGAGTTAATGGCCTCAATGTCCAGTATTTTTGTGTGAATATGACTTTTTGTTTAGTACCAGGAAAAAAAGCAGATGTGTATGTGTTTATACCAATCTGGGGTCTGTTTCAACACAAAATGAAAATGGAAATTAGGAGAGGGGCTAGAAAGGAGAGAACAATAATTAAGTGTATCACATTTACGTTTTTATGTATATAAATTTTAGCTTTCATCTGATTAGGCTCAGTTATGCCCAGTTTGCTAGTTAAAATGTTAAATGTAGTTGAAGATGATTTTTCACGTAATTTTTTGAAGTCAGTTAGGATTCAAACTATTGACTTCTGTTTCATATCACCAACAAGGAGGGGGAAAAAGGAAAGGACCATTTACAGAAAAATCTGAGAACAGTGCAATATTAAAATACAATTTTCACAACATGTGAAAGAGGAACATGCTTTGGAACCTGAGCAAAAGGCTTCTTACTGAGATAGTAAAAAGTCACCCTGTATGTTGTTTTCCCTGGCATCTGTTTTGCCAGATCAGTATGTTGCTCTTAGCAACTTACATGGCCCCTAAATATTTAGTACACAGAAACTGCCAACTACTTAGAGAGGTCAACTAAACTTCAGCTAATATTGCAGGCAGTTTGACATGCTGCTACTGGAAATGACCATATAGCCTAAAAATTAAGCAAAATTAAAAAAGGAAAAAGAAAAAGAAAGCAGCCAAACATGATGATGCTTTTTTAAACAGACAAAAAGCTCTACCACAACACTTAGATACGGTACTACACTGGTTTACAATCTCGAGGTCAGCTCTTTCAAAATAAATATACTAAACATTTACAACAAAATGCCTTATGAATGCAAGCTCACTCTTTATTATTTCAAGACCAGTTGGATGAAAACTTAAGACATAACTCTGAAGCAGCTAAGTTACAAGTCCTTCTTCAGAGCCTGCCACGAGCCAGTGCGACAGCTAAACTTTTAATCAGCAACAGTATCATCAGTCCGCAGTAACAAACATTTTTTTTCTGGCACCAAACAGGCCTCCATACAAAGCAACTTCACAAAGCATGCGGTCATCTACTCTGCTGATTTTCAAATGTATGGAATGATCATTGTGCTTGCAGGTCCCAGACCTTTCAAAAATATATATAAACAATGACAGATTAAAAACATTAATAGGAACTCACTCACTTCTAAATTACAGAAGGGGAGGGGGAAATTAAGAGACCCAGCAAAAGAAGAATGCTGCGCATTAGCACTTTCAGGAAGAAAAGAAAAAGATGACCAAGCTAAAATTGGAGCATTAATTTGCTTAATATTGAAAAATGTAAAAAAAGGAAAACAAACAAAACTGCCCAAACCCTAAACAGCTATATGTCCATGGTTTTGATAGAGGCCAAATGTATGCATGCCACTGAAAGGCACGGTAGGACCAATCTGACAAATGACATCATCAGAGCAGAACAGCAACTTTCACTGGAATAATCACAAGGGGTGAACAATGAGCCATCACTTCTCTCTTGTCATGAACACAGAAAGCAGTCACCAGGGCAAAAGGGGGAACACAGGAAAGAAGATACAGAAATTCACAAGAACCTGTGAAACAAAGAGAAAATGAAAGTTAAACAAAAGCAAGACTTTTGATAATATGATCATGACAGCTTTCTAAACACTATATAACATTAATCTGTTTAATAGCCTTCATATTATGTTTATTTAAGTATGCAGCACTCCTGCAACATTCCTCTTAAATGTGCTATTTAATTATACCACTCACAGTTATACTGACATTTGGTATGCAACCTGCATCTCCTGCTGAGACATCCAACATACAAAGAACCCCAACTCCCTACAGTAACATCTTGATAGACGGACGTAAAATCAGTTTAATTAAACATTTTTGTAATCAGTACTGAATTATTAAACATATCGCTCATTACATAATACAAAGTATGTGGTTATATAAATATTCTCCTTGTATGGAGCCCACTACCCAGATACATGCTTAAAATAATGCATCATAAGGGTAGATTTATTTATAGAGAATTGTTTAGGTTACATTGTAGTATGTTCTCCTTCAGCATTCTCTATCAGTGATAAAAAGGCTATACCAGACTGTGTAACACAACACTGGAAGGACTGTAATACTCACTGGGAATGTTTCCCCAAGGTTATCCTGCTTTTGTATCTACAAGTTGCATCTGAACATTTGCAGACATGCCACCTCCATAGCCTCCCTTGGATTGCATTTGGTTCTGAATTGAACTCACCTATAGAAACAGGAAAGGAATGGCGATAGCAAATGATAAGGCAGATCAAACGTGAGCTGGTGCTTTTTAAAGTGCCCTCTCCCTATTACAGCAGCATTATGTTTGTTTGAGGACATTTCTGGAAGTAGGTTTGCTGGAATTTTCACATCTTGCACTTAGGCAAACAGGAGAGATGAAGGAAGAATTGGTATTCATGGGGTTTTTTTTCTTGGTCCACAAGGAAACTGGCTGATTCAGTCTTTCATCAACCCATCTTGATTAGTCTCAAGAAAACTAATCAAATCTCTTACTGCTCTCCAATTCTAATCCAAGTGCTTCAGTATATCAAGATGAAAATTTGGCTTCAGATTAGAATTAGGTAGGGATTCTTTGCTGTGCAAGAATGAAGTTAACAATACTGTAGTGTTAAAGACGACGTTTTTATACAGAATATTTGCACTGTAGTATAGATTCCATAGATATAGTTTTATAAGCCTATTCAACAGTTCATTGCCTAGGGATTCCTGAACTACTAGAGACCCTGTGGAAGGATTTTTTCTGGTGATGTAGTCTGGAGCACAGATTTATTTTCCCTTCAACTGATCCTATTCCTTCAATAAACAGAGGATTTATTTAAGTGAGGCTTCAACATATCAACTTCTCTGGCAAGGATTTATTTGAAGGTACTTTTTGCCTGACACAAATAAATACGTGAAGAAAAAAAGGCTTCATAGCCTATATCTGTAAAAAGCTAGTGAGACCACAATTCTCATGTGCTCAAAGTATAAATCAAAATAATCACATCTCTCTGAGTGCCTTAGGGCAGATCATTTCAACTTTAAGAATGGTTGGAAAAAGCTCTTGATGTACACCACAGACATATATATATATATATTACACACATACATACATACACACACACACACTACACATATATACACACACACACACACACACACACACACTTATTTCAGTCTCCATCTTTTTAAATGGGGCTCATAGCTGTAAGGCCCTGTCCCCAAGTGTGATACTTACAATCATTTCAGATATATCCTCCCACAGACAACTCAAAAACGTCAGTAAAAAAACATGTTAAAACTATGTTAGTGAATCAACCCCTAAGCTAAGACAGGGCAATAGCACTTTTTTTTTTGTTCACACAGACAAATGTTTTATAATGTAGACACCCATAGTTGAAACCCACATTTAACATGGCTCTCTCCTATGTGTAGACAGTTTCCATAATCAACGTGAAGCGATCCTATGCTAGAACTCGGTTGGCAACAACCATGTTTAAACAACGTTTTAGACAGCATAGTTCTGATACCAGGGTGAGCAGGACGAAAATTAACATCTGACGAAAACATGATGGCTGTTTTCCAAGTCAACCCAAGGAAATAAATTGTTCAATTTCACATTTCACCAAACAGTGCTCTTCACCACAGCCTTCTCTTGAGCCTAGGAGCAAAGGGATTGCAGGTGGTCCACCCACTTCAGAAACTTCCAGTGTATGGGCAGGAGTGACTACAAAAAATTTAAAGGATGGCACACTTCTTTCATTTCTGATTAACCTTGCCTCAACTAGCCTGGAAATAGATGATTCCACCAAACACAGGTCTTCAGTATAGGTCTTCCTATGCATATCCCTGGTAGCATGCTCACCTGGTGGCCTTGTAATACTTTGATACGTTGCTTTATTTTAAAACAGCATACCAATAACAAGTCACACTGCTGAACAAACCAAGAGTAAACTTTCAACAGTGGCCCCCCTCTGAAGTCTTGCCAGGTGCCGTTGTTAATAAAATAAACTGTCCCAATATTTGGGTCTCTCTGGCATAGGTGTTGCAGTTAGCAAGTGTCACGAAGTTAGAGTATCAGTACAGATGCTGAAGTAACCATATCTATTCATCTAAAGCAAAAATCAGCAAGTTTTAAGGCTTACCACCATAACTCTACAATGGGCCATCCCGTATGACAATCTATGTAAGCAATATACAATTGTCAAGAACACTGACTGAAAATCGGGTCTATTAAAATGTTGCACTGGTAATACTCTTTTGGAAGTATCATCCTTCTGAATCTAACAAAAAATGTTAGAATGAGTGCAGTGAAGTGTAATTAAGGCCACATTTCTTAAAGGCACTACGTGTCCCTATGATGCTGCAAACGTAAGACACGGTTCCTCTCCTGAGGAGCTTGCTTTCTAACTGAGACATAACATGCAGAGGGATAAAACAGGCAATGGGGGGAAGAGGAAAGAAAAAAGAGGGTGAGGATTACAGCAAATAAAGATTACATGAGCTGTTGTGTTGCATATGTATCATGGTAATTTCTATTTATTTTTGTTAGCATAAGGAAGCAGGGCAGATGGCACTGAAGTGGAAGATAACAGTGGAAGGCTACTCAGCAAAATGAGTTTTGAGGAGGAATTTGTAGACGTGGGAGAGTGTTTGTCATCCTCGAATAGGGTGGTCATTAGGTAAAAAGGCAGGGAGTGACAAGTAGGAGTAATAAACAGAGGGACAAGGGAAAGCAGTCAGCAGAGCTTAGGGTGCAAAAGAGGGATTGGAGGAAGTATGGACTGAGGTGTAGGTGAGACCAGAGTTGTGTAGCTCAATACAAGAGAAGACAGTTTGAACTACACATAGAAAAAATAAGGGATTAATAAAGTGATTCAAGAACTAAGAAATACAGTAACTCCTCACTTAACGTTGTAGTTATGTTCCTGAAAAATGCGACTTTAAGCCAAATGATGTTAAATGAATTCAATTTCCCCATAAGAATTAATGTAAATAAGGGGTTAGGTTCCAGGGACATTTTTTTCACCAGACAAAAGACTATATACATATATACACACACACACACACACACACACACACACACACAATAAGTTTTAAACAAACAATTGAATACTGGTACACAGTGATGATGATTGTGAAGCTTGGTTAAAAGGTGGAGGAGTCAGAGGGTGGAAATTTCCCAGGGAATGCCTTACTAAATGAACTAGCACTCCACTGAGTCCTTAAGGGTTAACTCTCACACTCTACAAGCCAGCAGGAAAGCTGTGTTTCAGAGATAGAGATGCGCATTTCCAATTAGGTATCAAGAGTGGGGTCAGAAGTACACTGCCTTGTTAATTAGATCAGCAAGACCTGCAGCTGCTGCCCTCCCTCTTGTGTCCCCCCTGCTCTATGGAAGATGGGGTTAGCAAGGTGCAGGGGGACATTAGCCCCCCTCTTCTTCCCCTCCCCCCCCCACAGCAAGCAGGCACATTGACAATTAGCCCCCCTCTTCTTCCCCTCCCCTCCAGCAAACAGGCAGGAGTCTGGGAGAGCAGCACATGGCAGTGGGGGAAGGGACAGCTGAACTGCCATTGATAGCCTGCAAATGATGTTAGAAGGGAGCATTTCACAACTGTAAACGAGCATGTTCCCTAATTGATCAGCAATGCAAGAACGAAACGACGTTAACTGGGATGACTTTATGTGAGGAGTTACTGTACAAATAGGTGGTATAGGTGTTTGAAGCAAAAAAAACCCTGGGAGGCCTCACAGAGGTAAAGGAGGACAGAGTCAAAAGAGGAAGGAGGTAATGTGGAATGATAAGGAAGCACGGATGGAGAGCTCCAACTGAATACTCTCAATTTTGTCTTTGAGAAAACAGCTAGATCCTATGCACAGAAGGAAGAGAGAGACAATTAGACCCACAGTTCTTACTATGGGAGCGTGAATATTGTGTAAAATTCGAAAGTCCCTAATTTGCACTACTATACTACAAGTTCACGCCTGCAGCATCCACACAAAGGAGTTACAGCACAGCACTTTGTTGTGTACCGTCATTCATACCCAACTAGTTCAAACTGTGGGGCAGTGCAGACATGCCCTAAAGTGACAAAGAGTTGCCAGGTACTGGGAACATAGGAATGGATAAATATTGCTGGGCAGGCATGGGGCACAGCTGAATGAAGAAAGGAACTTATATGATGAGGTAACAGGAATTCCTTCAAAGTTGTTCAGCAGAACAAAAGCAACAGCAAAGGTAAGAGCAGGAAAGTTAGATGAATAGTTGGTGCAATGGGCAGAGTATTAAGTGTGGCAGATAGGGCAGATATACGGTTGTGACCTTGTAATGTACGCTGTGGGTAAGAAAAGGAGAAGAAGGCTGGGAGGAGAAAGAAGCCAGAGGCTAGGGAATTAGCTTTTACTGCATTTTAATGCAGTGTTTTTATTTTCATTAAAAACAGTTTATCTGCCTGCTCATTAGAAACATAAATTTTCTCTTTCATTTCAATTTATAATTCTTTTGAAGGATTAAGAACCTTTGAATCAGTATTTAGTTGTTCCTTCTCCTTTGGGACGCTTTTCTTTTCCCACAGCCACTGACCAGAAGGTTATGGTGGCATGGGACTCCTTTTTCTTCCTGCCACTTTCAGCCCTTATCACTTTCTTATAGACTTCAGACTTGTAGACCTTAAGGCCAGAATGGACCATCATGATCATCTATTCTGACCTCCTGCACATCACATGCCACAGAAGCTCATCCTCCCACTCTGGCTGAGTTACTGAAATCTTCAAATCTTGATTTAAAGACTTCAAGTTACAAAGAATCCACTATTTACTGTAGTTCAGACCAGCAAGTGGCCCATGCCCTACGCTGCAGAGGAAGGTGAAAACTTCCCAGGGTCTCAGCCAATCTGACCTGGGGGGAAATTCCTTCCTGACCCCAAATATGGTGATCAATCGGACCCTGAACATTTAGGCAAGACCCACTAGCCAGATGCCTGGGAAAAATGTTCTGCATTAAGTCAGAGCCCTCCCCATCTAGTGTCCCATCACTGGCCATTGGAGACATTTGGTTATAGTAGTTGCAGATGGGCCATATGCCCTTGTAGGCAATCATAACATCCCCTCCATAAACTTATCAAGCCCAGTCGTAAAACAACTTAGGTTTTTTGCCCCCACTGCTCCCCTTGGAAGGCTGTTCCAGAACTTTATTCTTCTAATGATTAGAAACCTTCAACTAATTTCAAGCCTAAACTTATTGATAGCCAGTTTATATTCTTTTGTTTTTGTGCCAACATTGGCCCTTAACTTAAATAACTCCTCTCCCTTCCTGGTGTTTATCCCTCTGATGTATTTATAGAGAGCAATCATATCTCCCCCTCAGCCTTCGTTTTGCTAGGCTAAACAAGCCAGGCTCCTTAAGTCTCCTCTTGCTATGTAGGTTCTCCATTTCTCTCTTCATCTTAGTAGTCCTTCTCTGAACCTGTTCCAGTTTGAATTCATCTATTTTAAACATGGGAGACCAGAATTGCACACAGTTCTCCAGATGAGGAAAGACTACAAAGACCCTTTCTCTATTTCTTCATCTTTAAACTATATATGATACAGCTCTTCTTTCCCTCCAGATGGTCATTATTTACCACCCCTGAACCTGCTTCTGCCTTCGTCTTGAACACTCACTGGTTGTCCTTCTTTCTATCTCCCCAGTTTCCTTCCTTTATTTTGAGTAAAATCACATCTGTGACCAATATGATTCATCTGCCTCTTCTCTCCTCTGGTCCCCAGGTCAGGATGGACTCGCCCACTCAGCTTTGGTCATATTTTTTTTCCACTCTGGCCTTTGAGAAACACTGATTTCTCCATTCTTGATTCACCTATTTATATCATTTGACATTGCCCATTTGTCTCTCTCTTGCTCAGCCACTCACTCCGTCTGTAATATTCAATTATATATTTATCAAGCTATACATCCTTTTATAATGGTACGCGTACAACTGTTTTATAGTAAAATAGTGCCCTAGCCAATACATTGTTTCAAGAAGCCTTGGTATTTTGTTTGCAATGTCAAACTATCTCCTTTTGCCCTTCCCCCAACTGCTATCAAGTAATACAAAGTGCCTCTACTACAGCTGGGAAGGCAAACAAGCTGCTTCCTTTCCAGGAAGCTACAAATGTCATCTTTTGCTTACCTAACAACTGAAAGTGATTGATTTCCATAGCTCTGCTCAAAGATTCCCACATGCCTTGAATTCCTATACCCCTTCCCTAGAGTCCTCCCTCCCCATTCACTAACCTCACTGTTCCCAATCAAATCTCTTTCCTTTTAAGTGTACCATTAGAGGCATATAAATATATCAAATTTCAAAGGACATAAAGGTATCTTTCTATCAGTACACCTCCCTTGCCTTGCATTAAAACTTTAATGAGGTGAATCAGATCTTAAAGACTGGTTAACATTTCATAGAAAACACTGAAAAAATATTCTGTATAGAAGTCTGCCTTTATATAATCATTAACACATTTCTCCATCTTTGTTTTCAAGGATATATGCATGAAAACAAGCACTTTGTCTCTTGGTAATACATATATTCATTGTTGTTATGCTTTTCCTCCATAGAAAGCTGCAAGTCTCTGCTTGTGACATCACAACAGTTTGCTGTGAGAATAACTAATGTCACAAATAGGATTATAGCTTCAGGTGGAAAAATGTGAATTCTTAATAAAACAACAAGACTGATAACATTTGCATGAAAGATCAATAAACTAATGAAGAGAAACACCAAAAATGTGAAATACTATGGAAACATTTTTATCCATTTTTCATATATGCATTGTCTGTTGGTCTTAAGGATAGTCTTTTTCTAGTTCTTCCTAGCCTATTTTGCAATACGAGCTTATGTGAATACACAAATGGCTCATTTCCATTAGGAAAGAAAAAGAGACTTACTCCGTGACTACCTTATAATTTATATGGCACCAAAAATTGCTAGATAATAATATCAGTAAACAGAACATTAAAGTTTACTCATTTTACATTTTGATTTTGAATATTTTAAGCACTGTGTTATTCTCCAGTTTTACAATGATGTAACTCCATTGAAATCAATAATAAAACAGGTGCAACACAGTGATGAATCAGTCTTCTAACTATAATTTCTCCGGTCCTTGGTCTAGTACTTGTATGGATACAGTCTAAGATGATACAGTCTAAGATGATACAGGGTTTTCGTCATTCATATACACTTACCGAATTCATTCCACTGAATAAGTCTCCTGATCCTACATGAGCTGTGTGAACAAAGTTTGTTGGCTCTCCAATCATACTTCGGTCGATCCGCCGTCGCCTTTTCTGAAAAGTGAATAAAGTAGTTTTGTGATTGCCACTTACTTAAAAAGCAAAGAATACCTGGATTAAATATAAAATTTGGTTTACAGTTAAAAGTGAACTGCCCCCACAGAGTGTTAAATGTATTTTTAGCATAAGAAGACCAGAGCTCAATTTTTTGGTTAAGCTAAAGACAGTCATCCACAATACCTTTGCATTAACCAAAGGGCATGTGATTAAGTATTGTGTTTAGAAGACAGCTCAATAAGAATATTCCTAGTATTAGACAACTTTCTATATGCAACCAACTACACATCAGTAACTTTACAATAATCTAATACCTATTAAACACAACAACATACTTAATTCTTTACACAGAATAAGTTCTAACCATCTTTAACATTTGGAGTTGCACATCAGTTGTCCCATATTAGTTTACAGTTGTGACACATCAGATGCTCTTGGTTTAATCAGCCATTAATCACCATCTTTCATGTCCATACAACACACATAAATGCACAGAAATCCTACGCTATTTCGAATATGAAGTCATAGCACTAAAACACATTTTGTGAGAGTGCTCTGATAGGAGCATTTCTAAGGTATCTCTGCATGGATTTACACAGTAAAAACGTATGTTCCCAAAGGTCTCTGCGTATTCAAACTGCTTTCATGCAGCATAGTTATAATACCATGCCTTAATACTATGGCAGTGGATGTCAGATTACATGCTCAGCATACCGTTTATAATGTATTTTACCTTCCCTCACAGCATGGGACAGCATAACAATTTTGACCTCAGTTTCCCCTTTCTTGCATAGACTTGCTGCCTCAATTTTTGTTAATGTAATAATAGGTAAATGATGAATCAAAGGCAGCCAACATTTACCCTGATAAAGGTTGCTTTGGCAGTCTGCCACAAGACCAAAGTCTGCACTTAAATGCATAAAATGGAACAGACTGCAGCTTCCCTTTTCTCTAATACAGTAGCTGGTTAGATCTAATGCAGCATCATATGTTGCCACCAGCCGTTGCTGCAGGCCACTCTCCTGTATTAAAAGATGAGAGTGGCCATGGATTTCACAATGAACATTCCAGTTTAAGCTAACCACTGAACTGAAATTGAATAAGTACAACACAATTGCTATTAAAAAGTTACCTGACCTCAGTCAAAGTTTCCCTGTCTATCAAGGCTTGATCTGTCACAGTTTAAAGGATCAGTATCTCTCCCTTTCTGGTCTGTGATAGATGCTAGGATCATTTGGAGTTTTGGGTGGGAATACTGTGTATGCATACTATGTTTCTCACTGATAGTCTATTTAGTATGTTTAATCTATGAAAGAAAAACAAAGCAAACATCTTTCTTTCAGATCAAAGGAACAGTTTCAATTTAGGTTTCAGTGTAGTAGCCGTGTTAGTCTGTGTCAGCAAAACGAAAATAAGAAAGAAAAACTTGTAGCACCTTAGAGACTAACAAATTTATTTCAGCATAAGCTTTTGTGGGTTAATACCCACTTCATCGGATGCATGGAATGAAACATACAGTAGACAGATATTTATACAGTCAGAGAAACATGATAAGGTCGAGGTGCATAGACCAACCTTAAGAGGCGAATTAGTTGAGAGGAACCATAACAGCAGGGGAAGAAAAACCTTTGAAGTGATAAACAAGATGGTCACACAGGTGTGAATGAGGATCGTTAACTTAAGGGAAATAGATTCAATTAACGTAATGGCCGAGCCATTCCAAATCTCTATTTAATCCGGACGCAATGCAATCTAGTTTGCATATCAATTCGAGTTCAATAGTTTCTCTTTGAAGTCTGCTTTTGGAGTTAATCTGTCGCAACACTGCTACCCTCAAGTCTGTCACTGAGTGATTAGGGAGGTTGAAGTGTTCTCCTACTGGTTTTTGAATGTTATGATTCCTGATGTCAGATTTATGTCCATTTATTCTTTTGCGTAGAGACTGTCCGGTTTGGCCAATGTACATGGCAGAGGGGCATTGCTGGCACATGATGGCATATATCACATTGGTAGATGTGCAGGTGAATGAGCCCCTGATGGCGTGGCGGATGTGATTAGGCCCTGTGATGGTATCACTTGAATCGATATGTTGACAGAGTTGGCATCGGGCTTTGTTGCAAGGATAGGTTCCTGGGTTGGTGTTTTTGTTGTATGGTGTGTGGTTGCTGGTGAGTATTTGCTTCAGGTTGGGGGGCTGTCTGTAAGCAAGGATTGGTCTGTCCTCCAAGATCTGTGAGAGTGAGGGATCATCTTTTAGGATAGGTTGTATATCTTTGATGATGCGCTGGAGAGGTTTTAGTTGGGGGCTAAAGGTGATGGCTAGTGGTGTTCTGTTATTTTCTTTTTTGGGCCTGTCTTGTAGTAGGTGACTCCTGGGTACTCTTTTGGCCCTGTCAATCTGTTTTTTCACTTCAGCAGGTGGGTATTGTAGTTGTAAGAATGCTTGATAGAGATCTTGTAGGTGTTTGTCTCTGTCTGAGGGATTGGAGCAAATGCGGTTGTATCTTAGAGCTTGGCTGTAAACAATGGATCGTGTGGTGTGTCCAGGATGGAAGCTGGAAGCATGTAGGTAAGTATAGCGGTCAGTAGGTTTCCGGTATAGGGTGGTGTTTATGTGACCATCACTTATTAGCACAGTGGTGTCTAGGAAATGGACTGCTTGTGTGGACTGGTCTAGGCTGAGGTTGATGGTGGGATGGAAATTGTTGAAATCATGGTGGAATTCCTCAAGGGCTTCTTTTCCATGGGTCCAAATGATGAAGATATCATCAATGTAGCGCAAGTAGAGTAGGGGTGTTAGGTGACGAGAGCTGAGGAAGCGTTGTTCTAAGTCAGCCATAAAAATGTTGGCATACTGTGGGGCCATACGGGTACCCATAGCAGTGCCTCTCAACTAATTCGCCTCTTAAGGTTGGTCTATGCACCTCGACCTTATCATGTTTCTCTGACTGTATAAATATCTGTCTACTGTATGTTTCATTCCATGCATCCGATGAAGTGGGTATTAACCCACGAAAGCTTATGCTGAAATAAATTTGTTAGTCTCTAAGGTGCTACAAGTTTTTCTTTCTTATTTTAGTTTCAATTTAGTCACTTGTTTCAGTTTATCATTTGTGCCTATTTTGCACTGTGGGCACGACACACATTAAAAACAAACAAAATAAGTAAAAAATCTTTTAAAAAACCCCCAGGACTCCCAAACCATCCCAACCACCAGCATGGCCTCCAGCTAGCCCTTATCTATACCCCAATCATTATTAGACACCATCAGTAAAATAATTAATAGCACCTGAATTAAAAGGTAAATTAAATTACCATTCTAGTAATGGAATCTTCTCATGTAGGGGATCCACTACAATAAAATATAAATAAAAAATAATATATGCATATAGTGCCACTCAGAGGATCTCTCAGCACGGTAGCTACATTAATAAAGCCTTCAGGGAAGTGCTGTAAGTATTCATTTTATAGATGGGGAAGACAAGGCACAAATCGGTTAAATTACTTGTTCAAGGTCACAGAGCGAGTCTATGGTAGTGCCAGGAACAGCACTCAGGTGTTCTAAATCCCAGTGCCTCACTGCTGCAACTAAATCCCATTCTTTATTCCATGGTAGATGGACAACAGTTAGATGCTATCCAGCCTTCACAAAATCTAAAAAAATGTATTTGCTGCCTTGTCCTGAATAATTTTTAGAGTGGTAATAACTTTCCATATTTTTGTAGCTAAAACTACTGAAACTTTTTTTAAAAAACACTAAAGACTTCCTTTAACCTGAAAAGTATTCGTTTTTTTACCTCTTCCTCTTTCCTGCCGCTTCACTCCCTTTTACAAAGAAGTGACAACATACCAAGTAACCTTAGATCCGAGAAAGGAAAGAATACTGTAAATTCCTTCTTTAAAAAAAGAAGATACCTTAGAAAAGTTAAGAAAAAGTCAGAACAAGTAATTCTGAGGCCCGTTTCAGAATTTTTGCAATTACTCTGCACATACAGTAGAATTACACAGATGCCATGTCACATGCTAGTTGCCACAGTTGCCAGGGCAACAGTTGAAGCCTTTCCCATTTTGAATCTGTGAACAACATACTTCACACCCACACACAGTATTGTCTGTTCCTTTTAAAGTATGAAATCAGGATTCAGGATAAGACCAATGTTTGGACATCATAACAAGATGATTTTAAAATCCTGCACATTTCTAGCACTTTAGACCCAGAAGTGAGATTAAAATGTCTAAATATAGTATGTATCCATGTTATTTATTGAAATTAAACAGCAAGCAGTCAAGGTATCTCTCATAATTTTAAAGAAAATACTTTAGTAGTTTACAGCTCCTTGGGCACTTGAAAACTGTTTCTTCACCAAAATAATCCTTACTGTAGGGTCCTAGAGCAAGGCAGTTGTTCGATTTCATTTCTGTCAGGCTAGGAAGTCAGGTGATCTCTCCTGACTTTCTCAGGTTGTATGGGGGGGGGGGGGGGATGAAGGGAGGAGACTATTTGAGTTACTCCAGCTAGCAGTCCAATCAGCAGCATTGCAGCTTCTATCTAAGCTTCATATACATGTCTCCACCCACTTGCTTTTTTTCTGTTCGCTTTTTTTTTAAAAATCTTTCTGCCCCTTTCCATAGGTTACACAACTCCTTCCACTTCAGCCCTTTCCTTCTCTCCCCACACTTCAGTTTGTGTGTCAGCTCCCAGTCACGATAGCAAGAGGAGGAACATTTCGGCTTCTATATAGCAGGTCCTCCATCCGTATCAGCAGGCAGACTAATAGTTAGGGCACTCAGGAAACCCAGGTTCAATTCCTTGCACAGACACAGACTGTGTGATCTTGGGCAAGTCACTTAGTTCTCTGTGCCTCAGTTCCTGATCTGTAAAATGGGAATAATAGCACTTTCCTACCTCATAGGGATCTTGTGAGGATAAATACATTAAAGACTGTTAGATACTCAGATACTATGGTGAGAGGGTCCATATAAGAACCACATTGAGATAAGCAGTAGGAGCAGGCACTAGTAGTAACCCCAACTACCCAGCTACCAGTGGTGGTTGTGATATCATGTCAGGAAGATAGTGCAGGTAGGCAGATAGAAGATTCAGCAAGATTCTTCCACTTTGATGGAAAAAAGCAATGGGGTGAAGTGCAGGGAAAAAACAAAAGCAAACCAAATTCCTGCAATCCTTAAATGAATGTAAAATTGCCTCGGTACATTTTACAAGTTCAATTTCAAACACCTCTCTTCCTCCCAAAAAATCACCTCCCCCACTCAAATAATGTCATAGACTTTAAACACAGAAAAATATAGGAAAAAAAAAAGATATTGGTCAACTTTTAAGCTGATAGTTTTTTCATGGGACATTATTAAAGCTGGTAGGCCTGAAATAAGAGCTGATAGTTGAAAGGAATTAAAATTTTGGACTTTTCAATCTTCAGAATATCCCTTAACCTCCAGAAAGGCACGACCACCAGCTCAAAAGTTACAATCTCTGCAGGAATAAACATGCCATTTCATAGCCCGCATAATTCAGACAGTTGGGCAAGACAAAGTATTCAGTCAAGAACAGGTCACTTTTCCACCTTCTCTCATGAGCAGGATGTTTATGCTCAGGCAGTAAAGTTAATTAATTCAAAGCAAACTCACTTAGCTGGAGAAGAATTGGCAACTGTTGTTCCTGAATTGGTTTTTATCATTGGATTACTACTACACAGTATGTAAGAGGTAAGCTGTTTAATCAGTTTCAGGTAATATTTTAATATTAGGATATGGTTGCCAAGATTCTATGCTCTCAAAAAAGATTTAAAATGTGAAAGAACACATTTTGAAAGTTCATTCTATCCACTCAGATAGGATTTCTGAATTTGCACCTTTAGTGGAAGATTACAGAAATGCTACTGGCCTCCTGAGAAGAATTGGACAATTCAGGAGAGTCCTCACCAGTCTGGTAATTTTATTCTAAAGTCTTCCACAAGATAATTGTGAGGAAAAGGTCTAATGCTTAAAGAATGCCCCCCAGCCCCAACAATACAAAAACCATACCAATAGTAGTCTGAATACTGAGCAACAAGAGCCAAGAAATATCCAGCGAAGACAGAGCAGTGACTGCTTACGCAGCACAAAAGGCTATGTGAAAAAAGTAAAAAACAAACAAAATGCAATATTTCAATAGGAATGTCAGGCATCTCTTCTCATGCAGATAGTCATCTTATTCACCACTTTGAGAAGGGAAGTCTGCAAATGACTCAGGATACTAAGCAAAAGGTTCTAAACTAGTTTAACAATAATAGTTGCACCAAATTTAATCCAAAAGAGTTTGAACTAAAAGCAGGAACAAACCTAAATGTAAGTGTCTATCATGTAAAGAGACAAATCACTCTCATAAAGGACAATTTAATCCAACACTCATGAAACATTCAATTTCCAATACATATTTTAAAAGTAATCAAACAGTGGAAAACGTTCAATCAATATAAGGGGAAAAGTCATCCAGAGCCTTTTCTGAGGCCTTCTCCTCTTGGTGCCTGTTGACCCCTAGCAAACTGTCTGCAGATTGCTTGTTTTGGGACACAGAGATAGAATCCTGAGGACTATTTCTCTGAATTAAAGCCTAGGCTCACCCTGGATTTAACTGGATCAATTTAGCATGCGTTAAAGCATGAATGACCTTATCTATACCAGACTTTTAGAAAGTATTTGTTAGACCCCCCTGAGCTAACACCTTCTAACAACACACCTTTATACCTTAGACTAGAGGCTAGACAGAGTCTAGGCGTTGCTTAGCACGTCACAGGATCAGCCCCCTCAACACAGAAAGCTATGATAATATCAGCGGGAGAAGCATACATCTCTTTACTTGTGTTCTGGGAGTAGTGCTTTAACAGAAGGCATAATGATGGTGCCAGCTGCAGATCAGGAATAGGTGGTAAAAGCACGCATGAGTCATCTGTAGCAGAAGCCGAAAATAAGAAATTCAAGGAGTACGACAAGATATTGTCATAAGTAAATGTCTGCTATTTTCTAAAACAATGGATCTTTATTGAATTTTCTCATAAAGCTGGAAAAATTATAAATGTTTCTTTCCTGTCACCTGCCTCTTCATCATATAGCCACCAAAGTGAAATACGCTGGTCCACAAACGGAGATGCAGGAGTCTAATAGAGATTTCCCTACAACATCCTTCCCCTAACTAAATGTTCTCTTTGCCTTCTAAATCTTATGAACATTGTTTAACTTCTCACAATTTAACTTGAAATCACAACAAATATATAAAAACTAAAATTATTTAAAAAACCACTAACACACACACAGCATGTCTAACATTTTCAGTATGAAAAAAGGAAAATAATTCCCATCAGTAAATAAACAAAGGGAATTTGATCATATCACAATTTTTTAACCAATCTCTGGGCCCAAATATAATTTGCTTTCCACTGTGGTAAAATTATAAACTCAAGAGATCAAAACTCACCATTATAAGTCCAAACACATAAAGATCAATTTGTTTACACCAGGCATCTTTAAACTATAATATATGTTGAGTTTTGCATATAGGAGATTGAACTATCTTACTTGAAGTTGAATAAAACAGAGACATTAGCCCATTCCCCCCTTTACTTTTAGAGATTCTGATGGCAACGTTGGCATATAAACATTTGATTACTTGCTTTGTGTTACATTTAAGAATATGCACTAACATCTTCTCCATGGGGGGTGCTTTAGGATTGTGCTCTTTTTGGACCCAGTGGGCATGGCTTTATGGATAATGCTTGTATATAAATAAATAATAAATGCTACAGAAAGCACGGTGGCCAGTAAGATGACTTACTGTTAGGGAGTCCAAACCATCCAATCTCTTGTGACACAAGGAGCAGACAATTTTAACCTAGGATCTCCATCTTTCACGGGGACAAGCAAATTGCCTTACTGGGTCCAACCCAGGGTCCGCCTAGTTTGGTATTCAGTCTCTGATAGTGGCTAGCACCAGATACTTCAGAGAAAAGTGCAAGAAATCTCCTAATTCCTAGTAGTTAAAGACTGTTTTAGGCCCTGAAGCATGAGACTTAATATAGTTAATGGTACATTTTGATGTAAATGATAATGAAAGGAAATAATTTGATATTTTTATTATCCATATAAATGTCCAATCCTTCTTTAAATCTTGTTGAATTTCTAAATAAAGTGGATGATCATGTCTTTCCTCAACTGTTAGGTAGTTAGTTGGGAAACATACGGTATAAATAAATAAATAAAATGGGGGTAAGCACCTTAATTACTTCCATTCTCTTCAGCCAAATAACAAAGGGATAATCTCATTGGGTCACTGTTTTCTGAAGAAAAGGGAGGTAAATTAGAGAAAACAAAGACATATAACAGTAAGTAATATGAATTCCAATTCCTAAATATTTAAAAAAGTGTCCTTGACCATCCAGAGGACATACAGGCAACTGGCTGGGTCTGTTTCAAGGACCATTGTATGATTTTGATACATAGATTGGATATGCAAACAATTTTCCATACTCTGTGATTAACCACAAGAACTTTTGGAATAGATCAGGCTAGGCTGGAAAGAAGTAACAGTGTTCTCTGCCTGAATACAAAGAGACTTAGTGTTAATGCCTTCAGCCGTGGGATCTCACCTGATCCAGCATGCCAGGGCTTCAGCAAGCAGTCAATAGACATTTCTTATTTCTAACACAAATTGATGTGATGTGGTGCACAAGTGAAAGACCAAATTTATGTTGTTTTAATTAATTAATGACATGGTCATCAGCTTTCACATCCCTGTCTAGTTATTTGTAGACTAGGTGTTCTGGTCCACACTTGTCAACATCTCCACATTACTGTACAGTAGATTGCCAAAAAGAATAATATTTTGGCCTCTCTGTTTAAATATTTTGTTAGTTTCTGATAACATTTGAGGAGGCCAACATAGACACATATACAGGAAAGTTCTATGGTGAACTATATTGAGGCACTATACTTTATTTTACTCAGATAAAAAAAAGCAGATAATGTTGTATATTAAATCTATCAAATTTGTCTACTCTCATACAAGTTTTAAAAACCACAGCCAGTAATCCCATATTCCAGCACCTAATCTGAGATGTAGATAATTATTTCCACTGTATAAGGATTAGTTTTTGTCACCACAAAGGAATCTTATAGTAGTTCCTTGAACCACATTAATTCTATGAAAAAACATTAATAAATCCCTTAAAAATAAATGGCATATGGCTTGTAGGAAGCACGATATCCAGAATCAGCTGGATCGGACTAATGATACTTTTCAAACAGTATGTTACACTTGGACATTCCCAGAGTGGGACTTAGTAAGTGGGTCAGAGTTACATTGCCGGCATTGCTTTTTTTGAATCATCAATACCCACTGGTGTTGCAGGCTCAGGAGACCAGTTGAATGAAAAATAGGTTTTGGTTAGATTAAATCCATATTATAATAAAATGGGCTTATCGCTGTGGACAAAGTAATTTACATTGATAATTCCAGTGTGATAATTAAATTTAACAAACTGTTGAAAGATGGCACCAAATGCGGACAGAAGCACAGGCATTGCTATTTGCTGGGATGTGAAGCAGTGCATCACGGGGCATTGGGACAGGACCCAGGATGCCCTGCAACCCCCTCCGCCTTCCCACAAGTCTTAGTGGCAGAAGAGAAAGAGGTGCTCTGTGGGATAGCTGCCCAGAGTGCACCGCTCCAAATACTGCTGCAACTACTGCAAGTGTGAACACGCTATTGTGCAGGCAGCTGACAATATGAACACACAACAGCAGTTTCCCTTCAACGCTCTCTGAGTGGCACTGTAACTCCCGGCACTGTAACTCTGCCAGTGTAGACATACCCGTAGTAAGTGAAGGCCTCACACTGACTGCATACTGTTGATGCCTCAAAAAAGTTCCCTTTTTTAGCCAATTCAGCCCATCACCACCTTCTGGAATTTTTTGAAGTTCACAGTTTCAGAACTGTTTACACAATATTCTATTATATTATGATGGCATTACTGATCATATGACAGAACTGGCAATTTCAGGCTATGTTGTCTAAATAAACAGGAAAATTTGCCAGATGAGGTCAGATGACTCCTGAAAACAATAGGTCTTTTGAGAAACCGTGTCTAGGTCAAACAGTAAAAGGATCTTGTTCTTTTCTAAAGGCTTAAACAGACTCTGTTTAAAATGTGCAATAAATAGTGAATCATACTTGGTAAAGCTAGAAACCACTGTATTTTCCTAGAGGCACATAAGTATAACCTTCCAGGTCTTATAATTTTGAAACTTTATCATAATTTTTTCCAGGAACTTTTCATTTCCCCCCCGCCTCACAGGAGTTAATTTCCCTCTCCTTTTAGCAAATACCAGATAAAGGATTGTTTAAAAACAAAACAAAAAACAAAACAAAACCCAATAGTTTTCTCATTACAAAAACAAGATCTTGGCTTTCTACAGCATTAAGCATACCATTCTTCAGTACATTCAGACAATAATTCATATAATCTTTGTGTAGTGACCCTGTAGCAATAGTGATGAATCAGCTACAGAAATGCAGCAAAGTGAAGTGACAAACAAGTTTAAAGTTATGATTTGTGCAGTATCACTGGCAATCTGAACCTAGAGTTTGCAAGACCTCCAACACGTGCCCTTTCCTTACTGTAGGCAAGTTTTATGACAATCCTCAGAAGGGCATGATTTTAACGCGAAAGCTGCTCACTTGAGCTGGTGCATATCCCTGAATCAAACAGCTGGCACTGTGAAGGTTTTTACACCATTAAACAAGCTTTCAATGTGAATTTCACAGTGACAATCAAGGGTAGGGACAAGAAATAATACAGAATACTCACGGAGGAGAAAAACATGAAAAACATGGAAAAATAGGGAGATGGAAATTAATATTAGAATGCTACCTATGGATAAAAATAATCACATTTAAATTTTTTTTGAAGTGATGTTTAAAAAGGTGATATTTTAAATCACCCTGGCTGTTAATAGGATATGGGCCAGATTTTTAAAAGTTATTTAGGTGGCTAGGGGACAGACAGGCACCTAGGGGAATTTTCAAAAGCACCTAGGCACCTAACTCCTATTGATTTCAGTAGGAGTTAGGTACATAGGCATCTTTGAAAATCTCACTAGATGCCCAAATACGTTTTAAAATCCAGCCCTAAGGACTTATAAGAATATACAGAGAATAGCACCATTAAAAAAAAACTCCATTTCCAGTTGCTGAGCCTCTCCTGAAAATTAACACAGGAAATATTAGCAGAGAGGTCAACTGACATGATGAAAAATGACAGCGCCGTGACAGGATGTGTGTCAGTACTTAGAACATGAAACCCTTCCTATTCAACCAAATAAATGTCACCCCCGACCGAAAAAACAAACACAAGCAGCCAGTTGACCTTAGATAAATCTGTATATTAAAGCCCATTTGGTTAAGAAGCTGTCTTTCGTATTAGTGAATCATGAAATAGGGACTTGCTAGAGCTAGCTGAAGTGAGTTGGTTGTTCTGTCCACTACATATACACATATGTAGAGATACTTATGTCTGGGTATGTTTATATGCATACAGAATATAAACATATCTATACACATGTGTAAAGGAGACAATTTTTAAAAAATGTAACCACACGCTCCTAAATCTGAAACATCAGTTTATACTGAGCTTTAATAAAGTACAGCAGGAGCTTCTCAATACTGCCTCCAAACATGCCACCAGAAATGGAGATGAATGAAATAGAATCCTCAGGTACGCTTCAGTACAACTAACCAGGCAGCAATCTCATTGCCTTTGGACCAGCACCTTAAAACATCCCTGGCATCAGGAAGGGCAACAGCAGCAAACATGGGGCAGAGCCTTAAACCCATCACTTGAACCCTTCACTTATTGCCCGAGCAGCATTTTACTGGAGGGGAAGGTGGGAAACAGTAAACTAAGGATTTGGGACTGCAGGACAACTGCATATTGGTAATATTTAGTTTATTTTTACTGAATGTTGTTCCTCTTACCCTTTGAAGAAGAAAACCATGTAAAATTCATTATGACACGCAAATAACCTTCCAGTGAATCACGACCGGTGGGAGGGGAGGGGAATCCACAGGTCCCCAAACTCTCAGCTTATAGTCAAACTGTTCCCAACAAACATTTTCACATATAGCAACTATGGCTACTGGACTGGACCACTACCCTGATACAGTACAGCAACTTTTACAGTCTTTTTCCTGGGTTAAAAAGAAAAGAAAAAGCGGCTATATTTCACAATCTGGATGTCAGACACCTAGTCCCTTGATGGACTTTTACTGTTATTGTGAAATATGGAGATTCCCTCCCCGCCTCACCCCCCAAAACCATGTCAAGCAAATTGTTTTCTGACAAATGGCTTGAACCCATATCAAGACAGGCTGTGAAATCTGACGAGATCACTAGTTACACACCCTCCTAAATTCCACTGTGGTTCAGCTGGAGAGAAAGCACGGTATTAAGGTTAAAGCACTACACTAGTAGTTGGGAGAGCTTTATTCTTCTCTCAGATTGCCACAGACTTCCTGTGTGACCTTTGGTAGGTGCAGGCTGTGTGCCTCAACTTCCTCATCCACAAACCGTGGGCAATATTTACCAAACTCAGAGGGATGCTATGAAGCTCATTTCAATGATGTGTTAAGAACTGTGAGATCCTTGGATATAAGGCATAAAGTACTATTGTACAATTCCTGTCCTGAACAGTTGTGTAGTAGTGTTGTGTGATGTTAAATAGCTGCAGTGTTCCACCCCAAAGGCAGCTGCATTGCAGCTGTCAGTGAAACAGCTCTACGTGACAGGATATGACAAGAAGTAAAGAACAATGATGTATCCATTTTGGTTAAAGGAATATAATTACCTAAAGTAGAATTAGTGGTACTATACCATTACCCCAGTAAGAATGGTCATGATTTATTTACATGTTTATTCCAGATGTTCAAAAATGACAAGTCAGAAACAGCTTCAAACATCAGAAGGTTGTGGTCAGCTTCACAGACTCTGGTCTCCAGTGCCTCCCTCCCACACCTGTCAGCTGGCATTCAAATCCACTGAACAAGACTATAACTCCTCCTGTAGCTGACTGGCACATCTGCAGCAAACAGCATACCTGCAAACCTGTAGCTAGTCAGGAGTCCTGTCCACCTTTGCTCCTGTTCAACTGTCTTCTAGTCCTGTTCCAGCCCTCGCTATTCCTTCCCTAACACCCCCAAACAAAAAATATGTACAGTTGCTATTACCCATCTGACAACCTTTTAAAAACGTCTCCAGATGCCATCCATTTCTCACACTGGAATGATGGCTCATATATAAGTTTGTGATCTTTTGGGATGAAGTCACTATATAAATATAAAAGGATACAGAGTGACATTTAGAAGTGCTGTCACTTTAAACATCTGGCAATCCCCCCAGTTTCTCTTGCCCTAAATCACTTGCAACAGCAATGTTCAATTCCCCCAGAGAGGAAGGAAATTGATCGGGCTTTTCAGAAGCTTAAAAAGCTTATTTTTACTAAAACAATGTACACTTTACACTCCAGCTGCATTTTCTAAGTAAAAATAGAATCATTTACAGCTTCAGAAATAATCATGGGGTCTTGCTAACCATCTTGCCATTCTGGTCAGCAAGTTCCCCACCACTGTTTTTAAAGCTGTAAAAGTTAATCGCAACTAATTGCTAATTGTACTAAAATCCTATTTGAGAATATACAAACCCCAAGTAAGTTGGGTTTTTTGTTTTTTTTTTAAGCTAATAAGGCGTCTTTAAAGCTCAAAAAGGGAGCACTTATTTTCCCCACTAGGGGTTTCTGCAGCTGCGGAAAAAAGGCTTTTTTCACTTTCTCTGTCTTATGCACTAGCATGGTGGTTTTCAACCCTTTTTCATTCGTGGACCCCTAAAAAATTTTGAATGGAGGTGCAGACACCTTTGGAAATCTCATAGTCTGTGGATCCTCAGCAGTCTACAGACCACAGATTGAAAACCACTGCACTAGCATAGTGGGTCTCCAATGTCTCCATTCTGTGGACCATTTAAATAAAAATACTTCCACAACACACGTTTATGGTCCCCTACCCCCCAATTCCAATCCCTCACTGCTTTGTTTTCCAAAGGTTTCATTCTGAAGAGCACCAGGAAGATGATCCCCAGACCACTGTTTGAGAAACACCTGCACTATCGTAATGCTGCTATCTGGGTTCTCAACACTGCAGCAAGTTTTATTTTGTTTGCGTCCCTAAACTCTCGAAACCATGATGAATGTTAAATCTTAATTTATTTGTACGTCTGAGTATGACAGATTTTGTAAATTTTATCCAATTTTAATGTCTTAGTTAAAATAATTCTTACTCAGCTGTTTTGCTGCAGTGTTTTCAGCATCATATCTGTTGAGTTTGGGGACAAAAATAATGTGTTTTTTACTGCTTTTTACTCCCATTAGCCTTGCAATGCCAATATAGGTCAGATTCTAAACTGGATTCTGTTCCTTCTTGAGCAAGAACAAATTGTTTACTAAATTTCAATTAGCTGAGAGCAATGGGTTCCCTATGTGCCACGGAGGGAGTAATCTGGCCTGCAGAAACTTTATTATGACGACACGTGAGAAGGACCCAGCTTGACTGTCAGAGCCTGCAGGGCTGGCAGTTGGGAGAAAAATATTTTTATTTATGATGCGACATGGACTTCATTGACAGACAACAGGCTAACATTTTTAGAGTCACCTTCCAGAGTAAGCTTCACTTAAAAGGGAGAATTTTCTTTGTTTCTTTACCATTATTTAGAAAGTTATAACACACACCCAAAAACCAAACCAAAGTCCCCCCGTTCACCTAATCACTTCTCTCTTCCTCTTGACTGTGCAATTAAATTCCAGTCATATTCCAGTTTATAAAATATTATGGAAATTATGATTAATTTTCCTGTTATATAAGCTGGGGAGTCAGGCTAAGGTGAAAAGAAGTACTTCAGTCAATTAGATAGCCTTTTCTACTAATTTATAAAGCTAAGTATTAAAAGTAAACAGTTACATTGGGTTAACTTAAGGACATAAACCATATGACAATAATACATGACGTGTTGGTTAACTGTATAATGGTGGCTTTGTGCCTCAAGACATATGTTGCCCCATGGGAATCACATGCCAATATAGTATTCTTTACCACACAATCGGAGGCCTTCATATTTGTGACATACAGCTATCATTGAAAAAACTGCAATAATTTAACATACATATTATTCATCCACATTAGGCATACCTTTTATATTGTGTTATACTATTATATAAATCTGTTCTTGTGGATGGGTTTGTTTCCTTTGGAAAACATTTTAAATGTGCTTTTTAAAAAGTGACAAAAGCTTTCAGTCACTTTTTTCTTAGATATGAATCATTTGGATTCCAATTAATAACTTTATTAAATGAAGTTTATCTTAAAATTAATAGGTTTCATCTGTAAATTAACAGATATGTAGACTTAAAAATCTGGCTGCACTCATGCTATATTATACATATAATTTGTGCGCACACACACACACAAACCTAGCTCCTACATTCCAAAGTTCTGTATACTTTCCATTGCTACAGCACCTTTCATCTGATGATCTCAAAGCACTGATGTTGGTGGGACTACTCAGGTGCTTAAAATTAAGTAGCTGCTTAAGTCTTTGAAGGATTCAACTTTAAATACCATCCCACAAAAATACTGTGTACTTGATATACCAGTTTTACAGGTTGGGAAACTGAGGCACAAAACAACTTTAACATGGCTATACAGGAAGTAAGTGCAAGAGCCAGCAGCAGAACCCAAGACTTTCAGCCCTTCTACATTAACCAGACCACCACACAATCTCTTCAATACACAGACACAAGATGATTTCTCTTTACTGGTATATAATGTACTGTATGATGTGACCACTAAAATGTCCTCTTTCCTTCATTCTCATGCCCTCATCTAACTCAAATCATAGTTCCACAAAAAGCAGCTAAACCATGCAAGATTCTCACTCATACCAATCAGTACCAAGGCTCAGCAAAGCACTTGAACACATGCATGACTTTAAGCATGTTCTCAAATCCTGTTGACTTCAATGAGACTGGAGCATGTGCTTAAATGCTTTGCTTAGTTGGGGCTTAGTGCTGTAAAAGAATTCAGTGTTGAATAGGCATCCAGCCAAAGTCCAGCCTAATCTCCAATAGTCAGCTTCAGCCAAATCACTTTTTCAAATACCTAACTGAACCAAATAGTCAGAAGGGCTGCTGCCTCCTCACAACACTTCTGGTATGGCCAGTTTAGCTGCTTTTCTCCTCCTCCTCATAGCCAGTTCTGATGGTGGCCTAGCATGGGTGAAATAGTAAGGTTCACAGATCTGAACCACTCTGGATATATCAATTTGCAAATTGGGTATTAGCAGAATACTCAGGGATTAAATGAAGCTCACGTAGATTTTAATACCAGTAATCAAAACTGATGAAGTTGTATAAAGATAAGCATCTCTCTCACACACAAACACCCCTCTTCTTCGTATCAGCCCCCCCATATCAATCCCATTTCCTTATTCTACAAAGACAGAAAGCTACAGTGAATAAAATTAGCTACTGTGTTATTGAAGCCTTGCTTTCTTTACATTACAAATTCAACAGACATTTAATGTTGCTCAAAGCGTAACTCCCATTTTACACAGTATAGAGCAAAATAAGTAGGCATTTAATATTTTTCCATGGAGAACAGGAGACCAATTAAGCTCCCTATGGCCTGCTGTGCTAAAGATCAGCATGCATATTCTCTGGTTTGCAATCCCACCAACCCCCACCTTTACAAGTACTGCAATGACCAACTTTTACCAGATAAGCAATCCAGTATATGTGTAAAGTATGCTATTACAGTACAAGCAATCCAGGTATGCAGGATAGTCTATCAGATTTGTTAAGGCTATATGCCTAGAGGGATTCAATGCCCCACTTTAACACTGGTTTATCATTCAATCATCATTTTAACAGACAAATTACTTTAGTTCAGCAGAAGTGGGGTACAACACATTAAAAAAAAGATTGGTTCGAAACAAAGGGCTCGATGACATATACTTGTCCAGATTAATTTTTACAGAAGTGCTCTCAAGAAGCTCATTTGATTTAGATTTGGCTTGGGAATTCCATCTTCCCTCAGAGAAGTTTTGTCAGTCAGATAGAACAATTCAAATTTATAAGTGATCATAGTACAATTTCAAACTTTATACAATATACTACATTGCCACATTGCTTTGGTTCCAATGTAATAAAATGAACTTTGTAGTATTTATTTCCTGATAACACAAGGTAAAAAAAGAGAGTTGCATGCAAAATACATAATCAGGCAGAGATTCAGATTTACAATTTAACCCTTTTCTCTTTAAAATTCCAAAATATGATGTTTTATGAAGAACATTTCTAAACTTCTGTTGTTCCACTCCTCCTGCCTAACTAATGTACAAACTTTGATACCACTTAACACCATTACTGTCTTATGTTCTCCTAATCTTTCCATTTCTTTTTTCTCTATCCATTACTTTTTCCTGAATGCCACTCAACCCACTTCTGTTTCTGCTTTTCTTTACACTAGGGTATTGGGAGCAACTGTTCCACTGTGACAAGC
Organism: Macrochelys suwanniensis; assembly: GCA_033296515.1. Classification (NCBI taxonomy): domain Eukaryota; kingdom Metazoa; phylum Chordata; order Testudines; family Chelydridae; genus Macrochelys; species Macrochelys suwanniensis. The sequence continues at coordinate 51,312,027 of CM065780.1, forward strand.
TGGTCAAGTCAGATAACAGTAACCTGCCTCAGTTTTTCCATGTGTAAAATGGGAATAATAATGCTGGCCTACCTCATAAGGTTGTTGTAGGATTCCTTGGGTTAAATCCTGTCTTAACTGAACTCAATGACTAAACTCCCACAGACTTCAATGTGTCCAGGATTTCATCCAATTAAACAATTTGAGATCATTGTAGGAAAGGTATTAAGGTATGTAAGTGCAATATAAATTTCACTACTATACTACTCTAGTTCAGCCGCACAGAGGGTACACGAGAAAGCTGTTTTTCAGGTTTGAGATTAGTTAGCAGATTAATAAAACGATTCAGACAATGCTGACACTAAAAGCTCTGGGACATAGCACATGCCCTCCCAGGGGAGTCAGGTGTTCTTGTTGTTCAATAGTATGGATAGCAGCACAGAGGGGAGAGCAGCCTCTGAGGGACTATTACATTCTTCCTATGTATGAGTTGAAAAGGGGCAGAGGACGGGCAGAGCATTAGCTCTGCATCCCTGTCCAACAGGCCAGCCAGCACACCTGTGCTGGATCACCAACGGGATATGCCATGCCATTCTGGTAAAGGGTACTGTCCTCCCTCCCCAAATAGGGGGAAATCAGGAGGTAGATTGAGACTTTAAAGCCCAATATGCTTCCTGCTCTGCTACCCCATATTGCCTTGTAGCAAAGCCCCAATTTAGCCCTGTATATAAACTTGAATAATTTCAAGAGCTTCTAGAGTCTGGGAATTGCCTAGTATCAAAAATACATTTCTGAATATGGGCCTGTTATTATTTTATGATACTGTAAAATGAAAAGGATGGATTAAAACTTTTGAAAATCCCTCTGAACTAAGACCCCTAGTAGTGGCCTCAAACCATCATAGGTCAAGAGAATGCTGCAGAGAGTGGTTAATACTGCATTAAAAAAAGTTTGTGGAATTCAGTATATGTATAGGGTGACCAGACAGCAACTGTGAAAAATCGGGACGGGATGGGGGAATAATAAATATGACAAAGTCCAGAATATCAGGAGTGTCCTTATAAGATCGGAACATCTGGTCACCCTATATACATACCACAGGAGCAGGGCTAAAAATAATCACAAATAGCCTAAATATGCTGAATACTCATAAGGCAGTTTGTTATCAATTTACACCATTTTCTGAGGCATTAATTAAGGTTTAAAAGGGACTGTAAAAACATGTTCACAATTCCAATATCAACAAAACTAAAGTAACTTAAAACTTTAAATAAAGGAACAAAGTATTAGTCAATTCTCATTTTTATTAATAATCTTTATTAATCCTAAAACAGCTAAGATTTCCTCTGAATTGTTCCTTCCTATCTGTGACTGAAATAAATGGAACTATTTGAGAAGTAACGTTCTACTCAAGTCAAGTAAGGATGGTCGATCTGGTCATTTATTTGTATGAAGTCAATAAGAGCTACCATCAGATGACTTCTTTCCTTCAGTGCATACGCTAAATGTAATGCCATCATTTACGGCATCAAGAGTGTATGCAGCCCAGAGAAATGACCCTTGCATCAGGGAACTGTGGTATATACTACATCTTATTTATTTTACTTAAGTAAGTGAAGAGTTACAGATACAGCTGAACATATTTGAAAAACACTCCAAAAAACCACTTAATTCTCTGAATCTCTACCAGCGTGTGGTTCACAATGACAGCCTTTCTGCACAAACTAAGCCCTGCTGTTCCTCTCTTAGGTGGTGAGAGGAGGTGACTCAAGAACAGCAAAGCTAGTATTTTAGTATAATCACACACACACAAAAAAGTGTTGCCTGGGAGATGGAAGAGAAAATAATTTTAAAAGACTGCCTATCAGTTCAAACAAACAAGCAGGGTGGATTTAATCATGAATTTCTACATAAAAGTGCATTCTTGTTGGTTGTTATAACCTTACGACATATTCTTCACAACTCAGAGATAGATGTGTTTCATTTTTAGAAGGTATACTCTATATATTTTGTAAGTGATTTATTTTGAAAACTTTTCAGATTAGTTTTACGCTCTATCAGAAAATGAATGATCGTTTGGTTATTTCATTTACCAAAGGTAATTGAAGCCAAGGATTTGGAGCAATCACATTTTTGAATGGCTCCGCTCCAGCTCTGGGCATAAACCTACTGCTCTGGGCTCTAGCTCCGGGCTCCGCTCCAAAGCCCTGATTGAAGCAGATCTTTATGAAGTCACTGGAAGATGAACTATCATTAATATTTGGAGGATTTTCTTGCCATGCTGTATTAGGAGGAGGACATCACCAGACAGATATTTAAATAGTTTTATTTAACTAAAACAACAACGTTATGTATCCTGAATTTTTTTCTTCAACAGCAAACATATAATATTTTAACAAAACAAGCATATGAATTTTTGAATTTAGTTAAACATTCAAGTTTTTTAAAATCAAGTTTGTTTTTGTTAAAATTGTTTTTAACTAAAATAGTTAAATGAAATATTAAAAAAACCAACAAAAATTAAATTGACTGTGTCAGTCAGGTCAACATGAGAAACTTAAAATATTGGCTTCTGCAGCTAACTTAGTCGTCTTCACCTTCATTTTCCTGTTTGTTCATAATCTGGAAAAGAAAAACAAGCCTTCCTGCTTTTTCAGGTCCCAAACGATTTCTCAATTTGGAATGAATTAGTCCAAAGGAAGAAAATATTCTTTCTACACGGGCAGAAGAAGCTACTGCTGTTAAAAGTGAGATTATCACTTCAACAGTCTATGTTTCCAAGTGCTTAAGTGACTTTCTCCAGTTCACTGGTGTGACTTTCTTTAAAACATCATCAAACATACATTTCTTGAATGGTTCTTATTCCCAAACTGAGTCTCTTTTACGGCCTGCTGCCATTATAGTTTTGCCCTTCCAGTGAGAGAATGGTATGGTAGATCTCAAATCAATGAAGGCTACACTCAGAAAGAATCACAGAATCATAGAATATCAGGGTTGGAAAGGACCTTAGGAGGTCATCTAGTCTAACCCCCTGCTCAAAGCAGGACCAATCCCCAATTTTTGTCCCAGATCCCTAAATGGCCCCCTCAAGGATTGAACTCACAATCCTGGGTTTAGCAGGCCAATGCTCAAACCACTGAGCTATCCCTCCCCCCAAGACCTCAAGACTTCTGGAATATGCTGCTCAAATAGTTTCACTGCCTGTCCCTCCCATCTCAAATTTATCTCCAGACTTCTTCTCCCTGTCTAAATCTATTCTGCCCCCAACAATCTTCTATTCATTGAACTTTCTGAAACTTTGCACTTTTAGAGAGAGGTAAGGGATTGACTGACTCGGTGTACACAAATTTGCAGAGGGACAATAGGATTGAGGTCTGTTATTTCTCACCACTATGAATTATTTATTTATTTATAAACATTTTTGCTGTTAACAAGCATGTTACCTCTGGAGACACAAATCCACAGTTTGAGAACTGCAAAACTAAGCATCTTTGATGGTATTTTCTAGACTGAGCACTGAGTCCCATTGGGTAGATAGAAAGATTAACCTAATGAATCTATATAGAAGCCCCTGGAACCCCATGAAATTGGGTCCCTAATCCATCAACTATTGGAAATCATTTATAAACGTTTTCTTAAACATTACATGAAAATATTGTCTCATACTATAGAATTAGAATTTATAATCCGTATTCCATGATGAGATATCTTTGAGCTATAATGTATCTTAATTAAAACTATCTTTAGATAAAATGTTAGGTTTTTTCCTCAAAAAAACAATCAAAAATCCAATTTAAATAAAAAAAATCAGATTTTTTTGATTTTTTTTAAAAAAATCATTGCTTTTTATCCACCCTGCAAACAATGTTGGTTACAATTTGCAGGAGATAATGCTGTCTGCTTCTTGTTTACAACGGGGGGAGGAATAGCTCAGTGGTTTGAGCACTGGTCTGCTAAACCCAGGGTTGTGAGTTCAATCCTTGAGGGGGCCATTTAGGAATCTGGGGCAAAAAAATAATAATTGGGGATTGGACTAGATGACCTCCTAAGGTCCCTTCCAACCCTGATATTCTATGTCACCTGAAAATGAGAACAGGCGTTCGCATGGCGCTGGTGTTGCAAGATATTTACATGCCAGATGCACTAAAGATTCATGGTTCAAGCACCATTCCAGAGGACATGCTTCCATGCTGATGATGGGCTCTGCTTGATAATGCTCCAAAGCAGTGCAGACCAACGCATGTTCATTTTCATCATCTGAGTCAGATGCCACCAGCAGAAGGTTGATTTTCTTTTTTGGTGGTTTGAGTTCTGTAGTTTCCGCATCAGAGTGTTGCTCTTTTAAGACTTCTGAAAGCATTCTCCACACCTCATCCATCTCAGTTTTTGGATGATATTTCTGATTCTTCAACCTTTGATCGAATGCTGTAGCTATCTTTAGAAATCTCACATTGGTACCTTCTTTGTGTTTTGTCAAATCTGCTGTGAAAGTGTTCTTAAAATGAACATGTGCTAGGTCATCATCCGAGACTGCTATAATATGAAATATATGCAGAAAGAGGGTAAAACAGAGCAGGAGACATACAATTCTCCCTCCAAGGAATACAGTCACAAATTTAATTGATGCTTTTTTATTTTCTTTTTTTTTTTTAAAACGAGCATCATCAGCATGGAAGCATGTCCTCTGGAATGGTGGCTGAATCATGAAGGGGCATACGAATGTTTAGCATATCTGGCACTTAAATACCTTGTAATGACAACTACAAAAGTGCCATGTGAATGTCTGTTCTCACTTTCAGGTAACATTGTAAATAAGAAGCAGGCAGCAGTACCTCCTGTCAATATCAACAAACTTGTTTGTCTTAGCGATTGGCCGAATAAGAAGTAGGACTGAGTGGACTTGTAGGCTCTAAAGTTTTACACTGTTTTGTAAAACTGTTTTGTAAAACTGTTTTGTACACTGTTTTGTTATGGAACCAAAAAAATAAATAAATCTGCATTTGTAAGTTACACTTTCATGATAAAGAGATTGCACTTCAGTACTTGTATGAGGTGAATTGAAAAATACTATTTCTTTTGTTTATCATTTTTATAGTGCATATATTTGTAATAAAAAAATAATATAAAGTGAGCACTGTGCACTTTGTATTCTGTGTTGTAATTGAAATCAATATTGAAAATGTAGAAAAACATCCAAAATATTTAATAAATTTCAATTGGTAGTCTATTATTTAACAGTGCAATTACTTTTTTTAATTGCAATTAATTTTTCTGAGTTAATCGCATGAGTTAACTGCGATTAACTGACAGCCCTAATTTAAAGGTTTTTTTTAATGCTCTGTAGTCCCAAACAGGAAGAAGCCTGGAGACCACCTGTTGAAGCAGGCTGGAAGAATAACCTGGGGTTTTCCCAGAAGTGCAAGTCAAAGTTTCTTGTGAACAGCAGTCTAATCCTGCCTCCTGGAGCTGGAGGGCAGAGGAAAACTCATCACTGAAAGGGCAAGCCTAGATATGCTGGAGAACACATGCACACACTTTCTATACCTTCTGTATCTTTCCTCTGATGGAGCCAAAAATCTCAAAAACTCTGCTGTTAGTATTTATGTGGCATCCAAAATTTCCTAGATGTTTTATAGACAAAGAAGGAAGCCACAGAATCCATGATGAAAGGACTTCATATTTAAGAGACATGATATATTCCATTGCATGCTCAGAATGTAAGCAACATAACTGAACAAAGTGAAGTGTGTGTCTATTTTGCTTCAATTATTTTTATTTTACATCATCAATTTTTGTCAACACTTATCTGTGGGAGGATTAATCTTAACAAGCCTTTTGGAAAAAAACATGTTTTAGTGATGGATTTGAAAGAGCAGTGGATCAGGTTAGGGAATGGGTTCAAGGTGTGGTGGTTGGCACAGTAGAAGACACATAAAATAGAGACAAAATTGGGACAAGGACATGAAAGTTGTGGCTTAGCCTGAGTAATGAGGACAATGCTACATATTTTCTACTTTGGAAGGACCAAATCACTAAATGCGGATATCTTTTATGCTAAATCTAGCATATTCCATATTTGTTCATTGGCATGATTCTTTTAAAAAATATTCTGCAGGCTGAACATTAACTGCAGCGTGAAATCTTTTGGGTTAGAATGATAAGGTGCTGCCTGAGGCTGGATACATCATCGTAAGCAATTTATGTTTTTTGAGGCTTTGATTTATTACTCAGAGTCCTTGTACTAGATGCTGCTGGTGTAATTAGATGTATAAATGTGCAACTGCATTAAACATTAATACACAGGATACATGAAAAAATCTTCTGCAATTCATTTATCCTCATGGGCAGAGGGTGCAGTCAGCAAGCAACTAAGAATGATTCATTTTAATATATAAAGATCAGTCTTCTATAATTTTACTATTTTATAAAATAATCAAATAAATATGAAATGCATTACTCCAAATCTACCAAAAATATTATTTTACAGTACATTTGAAGCCAGAGTGCCTAATCAGCAATAGTCTTAATGTGAAAATATACCAACAATAGGGCATATGGCCAGAAAAATCTCTTGCATGTTAGATCACTGCAATTCAGAAGCCTGGGGAACTTAGTCAATTTCTAAGAACCAAATTTTAACCACCACCGAATAGCATGTGCATTACTACATAATTCAAAATACAAAAACGCTACTGTGCTAACTCAAAGTTATATGTATTAGATTAGAATTTAGCACTACATTCGATACGATGGTTGAGGGCAGTGCAACTGAGGTATTCCAGCTGTCTCATGGTACACGGGAACTTCACAGTGTGTTGATCACCAAGGGTATATCTACACTGTAACATAAGCCCAGGCTCACACTAGGGCTTTAGCACAAACCCCTCTTCTATCTACAAACAAATCTCTCAGACTCAGGCTTGGCCCTAGAGTTGTAGAACCCTGCGGGTATTGAGGGTTCAAACCAGGATTCAAGCCCTATTGCTTTGCAGTGAAGATGCAGCCGTCCTCCCCTGCTAACTGGGGCCCTGGGAGTCCAACGAAAGTATCCTACAATCCCATGGGCTAACTACCTTCATCCTCTCTATCCCAAGAATCCTCAAATCGAGGCCAATGAAAACAGAAGCATCCCTCCTTAGTAAACTGCAGCAGCTCAGTGAATCAGCGCTAACTCTTCCATTGTCTTCTGACCACCGAAATGCAAACACACCATCAGCAGCCTTGTGTTTGCAATGGAGACTTACTAGGACAAGCCTTTGCAGCACACTGCTTCACAGTCACTGGAGCACAGTCAGATTTTGGTGATCCTCTGATGTGAGGCCAGCAGAATGGCAGACTTCTGTCAGAGTACCAGGAATGACCAGGCATACCAGCAAATAGTGAAGAAGCTGGGAACGCTGCAAATATACCAGACTGGTGACCAGTGCAGAGATCTGATTAAGCACTTCAAGACTGAGTACAGGAAAACCAGTAACCAGAACCACACCTCAGGCAACTTGCTGACGTGCTCATTTTAGGAGGAGTTTGACTGGGTTCTGGGCACTGTGCTGGTCAGCTGAGATGATGCCCCGCTGGCCCTAGAACCCAGCATGGGGAGTGATGGGAGCCAGCAGCAGGTGCAGACTGAAGCCAACGAAGTGACTCAGTTGCTGACACCCATCCCACAGGAAGCTCTGCTGCAGGAGCAGCACATCCTGGGGCCTAGTTCTGCCATCCTTACATTGAACAGTATCCTCACTCGGCAAGTACTTCCATGGATTCCACGGGGGCTGCTTGCAGAATAAGTTACTACTCAACCATGAGTAAGGGTGATATATTAAGGCTCTTAATGTGTGTTGGGCTCTAGTGAGACAAAGTAGTTTTATGTGCACTGAGAAGCATTCCCAGTTTCTGAAGAAATTATTTTTAAGAAGTTTAGAGAAGTCATTGTATCTACCTGCCCAGAATGGAAAAGGGATGGATTTAGATTTTTTTTTTGGTATAATGTTAATAATTTACTTACATTCTGCAACTTGAAATTTTAGTCCCAGTTAGACAGAAGAGGAACACAGATAGAACTGGAATCTAAGAGTTCTAGGTCTGTTACTAACTACAATACTATCAGCTCACATGCAGTCACACAAAACTACTTCTCAGTCACACGCAAAATCCTTTGCAACAACTCTTACTGTACTCACATGAGCCAGCCAGGTCCTACAACCCTTGAAATGCAGCACTTCAGGAACAAGTGAAATGCTGCTTGTATTTTGGGGGTGAGGAGGGAAAGGAAGAAGGAGAGCGAGTTATTGAGCAAATCCACATCAGAGACAGGAGTGGGTGAAGGCTTGCAGCCCCTATTTGGCTTTGAACTATAACTGCCACACTTTATTGGGGATCGTGAACCACAAATTAAGAACTGTAGTACTAATGTATTATGTTGGCTGTAACACATTTCATTTTGCACTCCCATGCAGTAACTTTATTGTAGCATAAAATTATAATCAGGGTTTAGAAAAGCAGCTATCTACAGCTCCTAAAAACAAGTGAAACATATTTTTGGTTTCTACTGTTATTTATAAAATTTTTTAAAAAATGCAAAGAGTCTGCAAACTACAGGGAACTGTGCTATATATCCTAAGGGTGTATTAATTCTCTTAATTCCAGAACGCCATCACAACTCACACATCATTAATCCTATTAAAACATTTTGTCTTCAAACTATGTAAGTTATTAGGATACTGACACAGCAAGTCTTGAAAGACTGCAAGGTATTCATTCCACATCAGAGGAATTTTAACTCCCCATGTTGGTATCTGAGATATGAACTCCTCCCACAACTCTGTTTCATTAAAAATGACAGCAAGTTACATTTATACTGTGCACCAAGGAGGTTTAAACTGTTAAGTTTACTGATACTTCCATTACTACTTCAGGATTCTTTTTGCTGTCTTTTTGCAATAACTATTTCTGACAGTCTCAGAAAAGCAAGTAGGCGTTACACTTTTCAGTGGCTTTGACTTTCCTTAAGTCAATACAAAACCAAATTCTCGGTGTTACTGAGAGCTGCATCACTTTGTGATTCTTTTATTATTTCTAATTCAAACATACTCTCCCATGTTCACTGTACTGTCTCCCACATATTGGCTGGTATAAAGAACTGTCCTTTCTGTACACCACTTGGACTGATCTGGGTGCACTGCTCAACAAGATTGATCTTCCCAGGTGTAGTTGTGAAAACATCTCCAGAACTGCTAATCAAATTCCTGGCCTACTTTATCTGCATGATAGGTAGGTTTTCTCCCAGAAGCACCAGTACTGGATCCAGTACCTGGTAGCAGAGGCCATATGTCTATTTCTTGAGTCTCAATATGAATTCGTGTGGTACATCTGTGCACCCTGTCTTTTCCTGATTAATAGTATTAGATAGTTTATTTTGCCTTCCGGGCATGACGCTTTGAAGTACTTCTGTCTTGTATTCCTTCATGCTTTACCTAGCCATTATCACATCCATTCCTCCTTCTAGCAAAACTCAAATGATTATGGTGCAAATCAAGTTAGCTGATTGTAATACACATTCTCTCAAGATTTCCTCAAAAAATCCTAGAGTGGCAACTAAACACTGGGTGAAATCCTGACCTTACAATTGAAGTTAATGGCAAAAAAATGGGAGTTTTCCCATTGCTTTCAACAGGGTCAGGATTGGAATTCACACTTGATTTCTAAATATAAATATTCCCTTCCCTCAACCTCACCCAACCCCATCTTCAACTTAGCCTAAAATAGCAACAAAACAAGCTGAAGTTAGATTTTTATATTTCCAAATTTTCCATCCATTTTTGGCACCTATATTAGGGCCCTTTGTTGGGCTGCTCCCTCTATCCCCATCTTCCTTAGTATCTTTGCAAATCAAAATATCCACGTCAGCCTGAAATAGATATGATTATTTCTACAGCACAGCTAAACAGAGATGCTAGATGATTTTTTTATTTTTACTGAGCTTAGTCAATAGTACGAATAAAAAAAACCCCAATATACTTGATTACATACAGAAACAATGCAGAGATTCATACTTACAGGCTGAGGCTGTTCTGCAATACAGCAGTTGAAACACAACCAGAATTCACTCATTGTTTACAGTCTGAAGTGTGAACACAGAGGATAAGAGCAAGCAGCAAAATTCCAAATCTCTGCTATAGAGCCTCCACGTAGAAAGTTCCTTAGCTCAACTACTATGTAACGGACCGAAAGTGGAAAAGGTTTTTCTTCTGTTGTGAGCTTTTCCAAATGGCAGTTAAGTCCTGGGATAATCAAGTTTGTGACAAAGATGTAAAAGAGTCCTCTCTCCAAACGTGTTAGTCCAAGCACCAAAGAAGCATGTATAAATGATCTCTTGGTCCTTATTCTAAAGGCAATTACCTGAAAGAGAAAAGTGTGTTACGTCAGCAAGAAGGAAAATAGGTCTTTTTAAACTGACAGATTTCAGAATATATACCCGAGAAGCCCTAACAAATATTTAAACCATGAATCATATATGGACCCAAAAGATGCACACTTATTTCAATCACATTTCTGTTTCTACAGACACACCACTAAAAATTGTGTAAGGCAGAGTCTCAAGTAATACAAGGATTCCATGACTTCTTGTAATAAAGTTACAGATAACATAACCAGAATCTACACTTAGGAATAGTGTCCTGACTCGGAGAATGTTACGCTAGCCATCTTTTTTTTTTTGGCTGCCCATTCTCCCTTTCAAGCCCCTTAAGCAAAAAAAAAAAAAAAAAAAAAAGGAAGGAAGTTCTGATCAGAGTCAAAGGAGAAAAGGACAAAATTTCAGAGGGAATCTACCTGTTGACATCTCCTCCCAGCCATGTTACAAATAAAATAAAAGCAATATTCAATAAAAGCAATGATTTGTTCCAAGCTCACTCAGATTAGGCCCAGTTACAGCCAGTAAAGATCCTGTGGTGCAAATTTTAATTATGTTGTAACTGGTTGCCCTAACAACGGTTTTTGTAATGCAGATGGAGACATTGTTATCCAATAAACTGAAGCTGATAAGGAAAAAATTCTGTCAACACAAATACTTTTCTTTCCCTCCCCTCTACCCTGATGCTCCATATACAGTTCCATTCATAATGGGAAAAAACATGTGAAATGTGGGAATGTCTTCTTAAAACACAAACTCCTAGTGTGGAACAACTGACCCATTAAATTTCAACCATTCTTTTGCTAAACTACAGAGTGGGTTTTTTTTGGTTTTTGTTTAACCTTTAACCTGAAGTCTCCATCCCTTGCCCCCCAAGTAATTCCTTGGTGATTTTACTGTGGTCATTCCATACACAATCTGTCTTATCCTTATTTTGCATATAGATGGAAAATTAAATGATCACAAAATCATAAAGTTACACAATTATTTTTAAAAAAATTAAATACTGACTATATAAATGGTTTAATCCATTTATGGAAATCCAATACACAAACTGCTGTACATTACTATTTAAACTACTGCATTACCTAGAGGCCTCAAATAAGTTTGGGACTCATTGGGCTAGACACAGTACAAAGAAAGAAAGAGATTCTATCCTGATGAACTGACAGTTTAAATTTATGCATTCCAATTTTGCAAGAAGCTTAGATATCATGAAATTTGTCTCCAACAAAGGTAATTACATATTTGTGTTCATGTACAGGAATGTCATTCTAAGGAACAGAAACTCTAATAATAAGCAGTAGTACAAGTAGAAATCATTTCTTGGCGGTACTGCACTCATGGGAGGGACACAAGGGGGGGCAAATGACCTCCCATGTGACTTCTCCCCACCCCAGCCCAGGGCCCCCACACTCTCCCCGTCCCCTCTGACATCCCCCTTTGTATATACAAACATCAACATGCTTAGCTACTCACTTTCCCCCAAAATGTATAGTATTTCAGTCTGTTTATATAGAATATGGGAGTTATGTGAGGAGCCATTTCAGCATATGCATGACTTATTACAAGCCAAATTTTAAGTAGATCTGTATCCTAAACTGCATTATGGTATTCATAGGTGCAGACTCCGTGGGTGCTCTGGGGCCGGAGCACCCATGGGGAAAAATTAGTGGGTGCTCTGCACCCACCAGCAGCCAAGCTCCCCCCTTCTTGCCTCCTTCTCCCCCCTCCAAGTGCGCTGCATCTCTGCTCCTCCCCCTCCCAGCACTTCCTGCCTGCTGCCACCTAACAGCTGTTTGGCGGCACTTAGAACTATCTGGGAGGGAGGGGGAGGAGTGGAGATGCGGCGTGCTCAGGGGAGGAGGTGGAGAAGATGCAGGGCAGGGCCGGGGACGAGGAGGAACGGGGTGAAATGGGGGCAGGAAGGGGGTGGGGGTGGGGGTGGGAAAAGGCAGGATGGGGCGGGGACTTTGGGGAAGGGGTGGAATGGGGGTGGGGTGAAGGCGGTGCAGGGGCAGGAAGAGGCGGGGCCAGGGTGGGGGTCAAGCACCCACCAGGCAGAGGGGAAGTCAGCACCTATGATGGTATTGTACCCAAACATTGCATTTCAATGGGGGATTCAACTTCCTTTAAAGGAACAGACTCCTGAAACTCCTATCAGTCCACAAAAGCGGTCCATAGTCATGCAAATAGTCCCATTGTCTTCAACAGGATTGATCAAATGATTAAGGGTTTGCAGGATTAGGTTCCAAGTTTGTAAACTGTTCTGGATGAAACTGACAATGCCTGAGCTGTCAGATCAGAAGGAGCTTCATTCAAATAAAGGTGGACAGATGTGTGTTAAGTCTTAGCTCTGCTGCTAAGAGGAGGAACATATTTTCAGCAAAGTTCTTGGCAGATTCTTGAGGCAGCTGGCTGGTTTAAGGCTGTCAGTGTCCAGCATTATAATCTTCACTTATAGTTCGAAAATGAGGCATTTGTTTTCATTGTTTTGCTGCTCCAGTTCCAGTTCACAAAATGAATGTTAGACTATTTTGGCTGCAAAGAAGAATTCTAGGTACACCAGGGACAACACCTGATTCCCATCAGGCTGCAGAACTGGGCTGACATCAGAATCCAAACATCCTCTGGTAAGCACAAGCAGAGGCATTCGTCTAATGATTTGGACTTGATGTGATGCAGTATAGATGTCATGGATAATTCAGACCAATGGGGAGAAACAGAATAAAAAACACTGTTTAAACACCTTCCATCCCCCCCCACCCCTTCCTTCTTGAGGGCTCCTGACCAATGTTACTGCACAATACATATGCTAACAAAGTTAAACAAAGTCTTTGTTTAAGTTTGTTAGCATATGTATTGTGCTGTTAAAGCCATGTAAAGAATGAATGTCCTCCCTAGTGCAGCCCCCCCTCCATAGTCTTTCCAGTACCCTGCACCTGCTAAAAATCTCTTGCCGGTACTGCGTACTGGAGGGTACCGCCCTACTTGCACCCCTGGTAATAATACTAATTTCTATATTCTTGATTTGAAGAAGCTACTAACATAACTGACAGCCCCTGTACATGACTATGGGCTTGATTACACTTGAAACGCTACAGCGGCACAGCTGTAAACCACCTCCCTGAAAGGTGGTAGCTAGGTTAATGGAAGAATTCTTTTGTCACCCTAGCACGGTCTACACTAGGGGTTAAGTGGGCTTAACTACATTTCTCAAAGGTGTGGATTTTCACATCCCCGAGCAACATAGCTCAGTCAATTAAAGCTTAATGCTGTATACTGTTTAGAAGCTGGGATTCCAAGTTGCTCAGAGGTGAAGCAAGGCATTGGTTTCTAGCTCTTCCAACTCAGGTGATACTAACTACTAAGATTATGTTAGAACTGAAATGGGAAAAGCTAGTTGATAATCAGTGACAATATTACAAGGTCTGATGTATCATTACCTACTAGAGCAGGGGTCTCAAACACGCCATGCTCCTCCCCCTGTACTCCGCCTCCGTCTGCCCCCCCCGCCCGAGTGCACCACATTCCTGCTCCTCCACCTACCTCCCAGCACTTCCCGCTGCCAAACATCTGTTTGGCGGTGCTTAGGACTTTCCAGGAGGGAGGGGGGAGGAGCGGGGACTCGGCGCACTCAGGGGAGGAAGAAGAGAAGAGGCGGGGCCAGGGAGGGGATTTGGGGAAGGGGTTGGAATAGGGGCAGGGAGGGAGTAAAGTTGGGGCGGGGACTTTGGAGAAGGAGTTGGAATGGGGGCGGGGAAGACGTGGGGCAGGGGCGGGGCCTCGTGGAATGGAGGTGGAGGCGGGGGTGTGTGTGTGCTTTTTTTATCTTTGTATGAAAAAATGTCAGTGATGCGGCCCTCGGGCCAATGTACTAGTCCTCATGTGGTAATTTCAGTTTGAGATCCCTATACTAGAGCTAGAAATAAATACCCTGTGGAACTGTATTGTTGGGTTTCCCTTTTCCCTAGCAATGGTATAACATATTCATCTGTATCCCTGGAAGCTCATGAAGCTCAGGCCATAGAGTGTCTCAAGTCTATCAGAACTTTTTTGGCACAGGTCCAGAACTGAATATATTAAGTTCCTGTTTTTACAGTGGTTCAATTTTCAATCCCTGCTTAAATCTAAACCGGCACATATAGGGAAATTCTTCCACAGCTCATTGTCTTATTTGCATACTGTGGCAAATTGCCAGCACTACTATGATAGATCCCGCACTCTCTCTTCTTGTGGGGGGGTTTCAGGGTGCCATTTCTTGCCCCTGAACTGGGGTAACAGCTATCCTACTAGTATCCCAGGGAAGAGGAGTGGAGAGGGAGGGACCCGGGCCCGCCCCCTACTCCGGGTCGCAGCCCAGGGGCCCTATGATAGCAGGTGAACCACTTGTACCAGTGATACTTTCCCCTGGGCTACTTCCCTCTCCTGACCTTCAGCTTGTGGGGCTTCCTGCCTTCCCTCTGTACAAGCCAGGTGTCCCTTCACCTAGGATCTTGGTCTTCTTAGCCCGCCGCAGCACTTCTCAAAACTCTCCTCCGCTTTCCTCCCAACTGCTCTCTGCTCCACCACCAAACCACTCTGCTCCAACTCCTCCTCTGGCTGATTGAAGCAGGGGGGTTTTATCAGGTGACTGGCTTCAGGTGCTGTAATTGGTTTCAGGTGCTTTTAATTAATCTACAGGGAATAAGGCTTCTCCTCATCCTAGATCACTCTCCTGCTGCCTTCTGGCCATGCTGTATCACAATGCTAATACCCAGAATGCTCTTCCAGCTTTTTGCTGTTTGAAGTACTGCAGTCAGTTGAAGCCCTGGGAACAATCCACAAAACTTGGACATGCTTGTGTTCATCTGAAATTCTGTTCTGGGTTGCAAAGCTTGTGAAAATAGCCCCCATGTCCCTTGCCCCCCAAATCCAAAATAGGATTTTGGTCATGTATGCTATTTGAAACTTGTATTTTTGTCTGCAAACAAAACCCACTGCACAACTGAACCTCAAAGTGTAAGTTATACTACAATGAGCCTACAAAGACCATCATTCTTTTATAGCAGTTCTCAAATATTTATTCTTAGAACAAGTAAAGTCAAGCACACACGATAGCTCCTATACAGTACATGCTAAATTCACCTCAATCTTTATAGTTCTATATAACAGTGCCAAGGAGCCTTTTTGTCTGCTTCCTCTCCCTGTGAGAACTTTTCCTTTCTTTTCCCTTTAGAAATAATTTCTACGTCTTGAAACAACTGAATGTTGTGGCATTTTAATTATCTTTTTTAAAATTAGGTTACCAGAAAATATAGAAAATAAAGATGACTATTTGTCAAAAAGCTGGAATTTTATTTGCACTGCCCTGTAAAACAAATGACTTTTATTGTGGTTTGGTTATTTGGTTAGGGTGAGGCACAAAGCTGCTGTGTAAAATGGAAAAAATGCAATTAAGCAGGTGGCAAAAGAGAAATCAACATTCTAGCTAGCAATAATGATATACTCCTCAGAGTTCTTTTAAACAGGGTTCCAAAGGATGTTAAGAACTAATTGAAACAAGGAGAGTAAGTTGTTCTTTTTGTTAATTATTGCTTTAAATATGAAGGGTACTGATTATCCCTATAGCTACCAATCAGGTAATTATATAATCATGATCTCACGTGAAAGTACCTAGGCCTGATCCTGTGAGGTGCCGAGCACCCTAAACATCACATGCTTAATGGGGATTTGGACATTCAGCACCTCACAGGTAACGCTCTGCACTTTCACAGCATCAAGCCCTTAATGCGGTATTGTGTGAGTAGCAAACCACATTACATATAGTGCTGCATTTGTCTGTCTAGACCTCCCAGATTACTGGGGCCCCACTAGGTTATCCTCTTAAACGAGATTGAAGCATGCAGTTCAAGATGACTGCTTTTAAAAAAAACCACCAAACAACTAAATGTTTGTTCTTACATAATTTCCCAGTGCTGTTCTAATTGAGCAGCTGGGTAATGCAGCTCCAAATGAGACAGACTATATCCTCATCTTACCCCCACTACCATCTTAACAAGAACCTTACTAAAGGAACACCATACACTTTAGTACTATAGCCTAGTAACGTCTTTTGTTCCAGGTTAGTTGGAGAATACAATTGAGGGTTAAAGAGACCATATAAAACAGGGCCACACAAACTGTCTCTCAATCAGGATTAAAAGTATCATACTTAAACTTTATTTTGCCTTTCGTGGTGAATTTAAGTAAACAGTACTAAGGGATGGGGATACCTAGATAAACAGATCTATTTTGTCTTTCACAAACTGAAGTACTAAGGAGATTTTCACTGTTTCAAAGTGAGTTCTATGGCTGATCGAATGCAAAAGTGAAACTACTACTCAGAATTGTTACATTGCAATCTTAAATTTAAAATGCAGAAATAAAATGTCACAGGCAATTAGTGGGTAGAGCAAGGTGTGGCAGTTAGGAGTATGAGCAGAGGTTTAACTTATTAAAACAGTATTATTAACTTTACTGAACTTTGATAAACCTTGAGAAAGAAATTTAAAAAGAAAAAAGTTCTCCTTTCAGGCTCTCTAGGACTCCTCACAGAAAGGGGGCTAATCCGTGTTAATCTTAAATAACCTGAATAGGAATACAGTATACGCTGACAGTGAGAGGGGAAGGTTTGAAGAAAGCAAGTTGTTCTGGAATTACAGTGTAAGAACTGCCTCCTCACTTTAAAAGGCTCCCTTCATGGGACAATCTTCCTTACCCTCTGGCTGTATTTTCTTTGCTGAAGCTTCAAACAGGAAGTGTGGTAACCTGGCTATTTGGTGATTGCTAGCAGCAGATACAAAGCGCAGTAAACCACAGGAAGAAAAATTAAATTCAGATGTGATGTTAGCACCTGCAGTAACTAGCCTCCCGATACCAAGACCCACATTGTTATTTTAAAAGAACATTTACATATTATATATCTACAAAGCTGTCAACAATATTTATTTTATACTTAAGTCGTTTATGGGACATGAATTTGTTAACAATTAAGTTCATGCTCAGGTTGCACTGAGATATAGTCATTGGAAAGGAAGCTCCATTTTAAATATTTGTGCTCTTGTCATGTCTACACTATCCATCCTATCTGGGTACTGCTGGGTTTGGAAGTCAAAGTTGTTTGTGTTTGATAACTGCAATGAGGACTACCCAGCAAGATAGCTGTGAAGTCTGCCAGCTGGGGGTGCCTAACCAATCTGCTTTAATCAAACATTTGCTGCTTTTGACATGTAAATATCAAGTAAAAGGCATGCTCTGCTACACTATTAGGTCATTTAAAGCCCCCCACCCCATAATTAGCATTCCCCATGAGCCATTAACTGTCAATCAGTTCTAATCTGGTCAGTAGTGTATAAGATTATATTCATATTTTTTATCACAGCTCATTGTCTACTACAACCTTATTTCAAAAGCAAAATTAAATTTACCATTTTCCCAAATAGTTTCCAAGTATACAAAATCAGGGATGAAGGTGGGCAACGAGAGGGTCAAGAGAGACAATGAAGGTCAACCCCAAAGCCCTGCAAACTTACACACTAGACCAGAAGAACCACCTCCTCCAGCTCACCAGAGACTCTCTGGAGGGGGCAGGAGGTGATGCCTCAATGCCCTTCCCCCTGCAGACCCCATTAGTATCTTGAGATGCTTTAAATCACTCTAAACACTTTCATGACTCTCCTGATTGGACAGTTGCTTTGGGGAGTTAATCTTCTCTTGTGGTAACTCTCCCACTCAACTCATGGTCTCTGGAAGAGAAGAGGAAACGGGAAGTAAGGAAGGAGGTATGACTGTATCAAGGACAGACAGCAAGAAGGAACACAAAAGGAGAGGTCGGAGGGGAGGGGAGGGGAGAAGAAAGAAGAGGAGGACTTAACAATAGCTAGACTGAGGGACTTCTGGAGACAGTTTATATATTAAAGAATGGAAGAAATAAGCCATGCTGCTTACTGCCCTAGCCACTCTACTTGTACTTTGAGTCCCTACCTCACTCTGTCTTTTCAGTCAAGCTTTTCAGAGCAGGACTGTCTTCCTACATAGCCGTACAGCACTCAGCACATAGAGCACTACTTGCAATAACAACTCTCTTATAAAAAACACATGCATTTTTTGCTTAGACCGCTACTGACATTATTTGATGCAAGAGTCTGAGCAAAACCTAGAAGTTAATTCTAGGAACATAGTTCCTCCATCTGGAAGTTTGAATGCAAGAAAATACTACCAGACCAGCGCAGAACATTAACAACATTACTTCTTTAAATATGTTCATGGTCTTCAACAAGGTACTCCCTGGCCATCTTCAAAACCCACAGTATAAATTAAGAGGCAGCAGCCTCACAGAAATGTCCAATATTGATTTTATGAAAGACTAAGAATTCATCAGATCTCATTAATGCTACTTTAGTCCTTGGGGTACCTGGAATACCCTTAGCTCTGAAGAATTCTGAAACATTCCATTCAATTGCTCTATGCCAGGAGGGAGCCCCATACTCCCCCACAACAACATGCCACACTGCAGCTCAAATACTTATTTTTTAAAACAAGGTCCTCCCACATTTCACCCCAGAACACAAGTCTTCCTCATTTTATTGAAATAAAAGTTAAAATGTATTTGTAATTCTAAAGTGAGTGTGTGCGTGTGTGGGGGGGATTAAATCTCTCACAACAAGGTTTGCTGGTAATAAACACAGACTCTCCTTACAAAGATTACAGCTCCTTGTCGAAACAGGTGCTTTTAGATTCCCCAACTTTAAACTTTACCATCAGACAGTAACTCTAAGCCAAGCAATAGAGTGGCTCATTCCCTCATGCGGTAGAGCCCCGGATTGGCTCCAGCTGAAAGCAGAATTGATTGCTCCTTTAACCCTTTCCAATGTGCTCCATTCATACTATCATCAATTCCCCAAAGAACAATTAAGAATTCCAGCTACTGTGGCAGCCAGAAATACTTCATGTACGTCTACTAAATTTAAAAATCACCCCTTTCTACATGCCAAGGCCTCTCTCTGGGGTAACTCAAAACTCCGTATAGCAGGCAACCCCATCACACAGCCAGATTGGATTAGGAAGGGGACTTTGACCATCAGTCAATTTATTGGAAATTATACCTTCCTCCCTTTTACAATATTAAAAGAAAGATTTAGTCTAGAGCAGTGGTCTCCAATCTTTTTACGCCCAAGATCACTTTTTGAATTTAAGGGCAACCCAGGATCTACCCCACCCCATCCCCAAAGCCCCTCCCCACTCACTCCATCCCCCCATCTTTCCGTCACTCACTCTCCCCACACCCTCACTCACTTTCACCGGGCTGGGGCCAGGGTTGGGGAGGGGATGCGGGCTCTGGACTGGGGCCAAGGAGTTTGCAGTGTGGGAGGAAGCTCCGGGCTGAGCCTGGAGCAGGGGATTGGGGTGTAGGAGGGAGCGAGGGATGCAAGCTCTGGGAGGGTGCAGGAGGGGGTCTGGGCTGGGACAGAGTTTTGGGGTGCAGGAGGGAGTATGGGGTGCTGGCTCTGGGAGGGGGCACAGGGCTGAGGCAGGGGGTTGGGCTGCAGGAGGGGGTTTGGGTGCTGGCTCTGGGACGGGGCACAGGGCTGAGGCAGGGGGTTTGGGTGCAGGTGGGGGTTTGGGTGCTGGCTCTGGGAGGGGGCACAGGGCTGAGGCAGGGGGTTGGGCTGCAGGAGGAGGTTTGGGTGCTGGCTCTGGGAGGGGGCACAGGGCTGAGGCAGGGGGTTGGGCTGCAGGAGGGGGTTTGGGTGCTGGCTCTGGGAGGGGGCACAGGGATGAGGCAGGGGGTTGGGCTGCAGGAGGGGGTTTGGGTGCTGGCTCCAGGATGGGGCTCAGGGCTGGGGTGCGGCATCCCGCCAGGTGGCACTTATTGCAGGTGGCTCCAGGTCAGCGGTGCAGCGAGGCTAAGGCAGGCTTTCTGCTGCCCCGGCCCCACACCACTCCCGGAAGGGGCCAACGTGCCTCTGCGGACCCTGGGTGGGAGGGACATGGCTCTGCGTGCTGCCCCTCTGTGCAGGCACCACCCCAAGGCTCCCATTGGCCACTGTTCCCAGCCCCCAGCCAACGGGAGTTGCGGTGGCGGTGCTTGCAGGCAGGAGCAGCGCTCAGAGACCCCTGCCCCCCCCGCAGGCCACAGGGGTATGCTGGCCGCTTCTGGGAGCGGCGTGGGGCCGTGGCAGGCTAGGAGCCTGCCTTAGCAGCAGCTCCGCTACGCTGCTGGAGATCGCAATCAACTGGGAGAGTCCCCCGGATTGACCAGTCGATCGCGATCGACAGGTTGGTGACCACTGGTCTAGACACAGGAGTGGCAACATATCCAGCTTAAACATACCATCTCCCATCTGTTTAGCCCTAATGCCTGAGCTACCCCTGACCCACCTGGACTGCTTTCATTTCCCCAAATATTACCCAGATTGCTAAACCCTATGCAACACTATATGCACATTTGGCCAGCAAATTTGAATTAAATACAGACCTCCTAAAAAAAGAAATGGGAGGAGGAACTAGACCAATTATTCTCTGCTAGCTGGTGGAAACAAATTTTAGCCAGTGCTCCAAACTGCTCCTTGAACCTCCATTTATGATTAATTCAGTGGAAAAATCATATGGAGGAGGCATTTGACCCCTCTCCGAACTCAAAACAGGTGCCGCTAAGTCAGACAAATGTTGGTACTGTGATTCAACAGGTGCTAATTTAACCAATATGCTGTAGGAATACTCCTATACCTGTATGTTTTGGCAAAGCTTAATTGCAGTGTCAACTTTTTCCTACCAAATAAAATTGTGTTACAAGCTAAACATGTAATTTTAAATTTAATGGATATGAATTGGAAGCTGAATAAATCTGAAAATCTTTGGCTAAGCAGACCACTAATAATTGCTGAAAGACTGCTGCTACAAAAATGGTAATCCAAAAAGTGACCAACAGTTGAAGACTGGAGCACAGACATTGTAAGCTTGACCACTATGGAAAGAAAACCCAAGCAAAATTCTTAAAGATATAGGATGCTTTCCTGGAAGGATCTGAATGAGCCTATTACATGCCTAAGCCTCCCCTCACTTACTTGCTCCCCATCTCTATACCCACTTCCTTCCCTCTCCATCTCTAAACCTCTCTTCTGAACTTTGCTTCTGTTCTTTATTTTATCTTAACAGTTTTTCTTTAACTAGTTGGATTTTTATAAACAAATTTTGTTTGTTTGCAAACTGTGTAATACAAAACATGGATTTATATTTTAACCATTCATATTACATATATAATTCAATGTTTCAAGTATAGCTAAGATTAGGTGGCAAATGGTTAATATATGATGAGAAGTTTATGTAGTTTGTTATTTTGTTCTGTATGTATATTTTAAAATATTTAATAAAAAAGTTGGTAAAAAAAATCTTCTCCCCCCAGGTTTTTCACTCTGAAACTGATACTACCCCCCCACATCCTTTCCTCTTGCTGCTCAGCAAACAGATAGTTTTTAAGGTGTAGTAAGTAATGTGCCTATTTTTGGAAACAGACTAAGGTTTGCTGCTCTGTGCACATACCCACACAAGTGTAACGCTAGTTGGAAGTCCCACTGTCCACCAAAAGGGGGATGTTTTCTAGCTCACACAAGCTAAACGAAAAGCACGTTTATTTTTTCCTCTTCGTTTCAAACTATTTTTAAAGTGATGCAAACAATACGTGTCAGAAAGACCGCATTTATGTTTAAAGAAAAATTGTTTTCATACACAGACATTTTGAATTGGACAAGCTCTTTAGATCGATATCTAGCAATGCAATTATGCAGCTACATACTAAATCTCAACTGGTCTTCTCAAATCTATAATTTACTTAAGACTGTCCCCATGCCCCATTACAGTACACTTTGGTCAACAAGGGGGAATGTCACTCATTATCACCGGAACTTTGTTTACCACATTCCATACCTACAGCACATTCCATACCTACAACAA
This sequence comes from Macrochelys suwanniensis, assembly GCA_033296515.1. Classification (NCBI taxonomy): domain Eukaryota; kingdom Metazoa; phylum Chordata; order Testudines; family Chelydridae; genus Macrochelys; species Macrochelys suwanniensis. The sequence goes on from CM065780.1 coordinate 51,334,387, forward strand.
AACCTGGGATTTTCCAAAGGCAATAAATTTTTCTGAAAACTGTGATGGGAGGCAATAAGAATATTTACTGTAGCTGTTCTGAATGCCAAGTTCTCCACTCAGATGCACATGCAGAACCCCCCACTGAAGTTAGCAGGAGTTTTATGCATGCATCTATGGGACTTTGACTCCTAAAATGTAATTAGAACTATATTAAAACAAGATCTGCGAATCATTTACTCTCTCAGATCCTGAGGAACCTGAGTTGCAAGTTACTCTGCTGGATCACATGAAAATACATTCATCACAAACAAAGGTTTTAAGAGCCCTAAACCTTTCCCTTCACTTCCTCATAACTTTCTCATAATAGCTTTTTGCTTGAAATTTCTTAAGTTTAGTCTCAACCCAGGAATGAAAACTTTGGGAAAGAGATTCAGCTAAGTTTAGATTACCCTAAAATGTTTTCTGCCCTTAGGAATTTTTCTGCCCAATTTAGGGCCCAATTGTGCAACCATTTCCCCGTTTTCCCCTTTACCCATATGAGTAAGGTTAAACATGAGCGTAAGTATTTGCAGGATCACACCTTTGTCTTTTTGTTGGTGGTTTTTGTTTTGACAGATATGACTTATGTTCCTTAGGTGGGTTTAGGGATTCACTAGTAAATTGGGTGAGAACATGTTTGTGGATGGGGAGTATTGATTATCTATAGCCAATTCCTAGTTTTGTACTCAAATTTCATCAAAGGAATACTTAGACTTTCACAGACATTTGTGTACTTTGAAAACAGGTTGATCTTCAAATTTGCCAGTGATTTAGCCCTTTGTGGCTACAGTTATTCTGAACATGTTTGAAACTTTTTGGCTCAAAAGCAAATGATGTAAAATGGTGCAGTGGATATGCACATAATAGTACTTTTTTATTATTAATCTCTTATGGCCAATTCCAAACCAAGGCAATTTTCCCCCACTCTGACTTTCTTTCTAACAACCCTGACAATCTATTTTCATGCTTACATTCCTTTCAGAAAAATCTCAAATTTTAATGGAACCAACACAACCCTGTATCAGCTCACAGGGGAGAATATTAAAGATTACTAAATTTTGCATTTCCACTCAATACTAAAAAGTCTGTTTATTGACAAAGGTATCTACCCTGTAACACCGCAGGGTATTAAACCTAGTTATTGCTTTCAGCATGTAAGTGCCCAGTCACAGTAGGGCATGTATTCTGTAGGGAAACTTATCAGGAGAGAAAAGAGGACTGCAAAAGGAGTAGGGGCAGAGTGCTAGAAAGAAAGTATAGGGAGAAAAGTTGGGCTCTCGCATCATGTAAATGACGGTATGTCAGAGGAAGCTATAAATTAGTTAAAGGCAGGAAATCATGTGATTCAGTTCAGGGAAAGAGCAGCCAGTTCAGTTTGTGGGTAACAACATTGTTTGCAAGAGCTGGAAGCAGTATAGAGTGTGGGTAACTCCTTTTTAAACACCTTGCCTGTACAAAAGAGATTTACTTTATCGAAGAAAATTTCCTGCATCATTTTATTTGATCATTTTCTTCCCCCACTGTTTCATTTGGACACCATGTTGCATTCAATTATTTCTGTTCGAAGTAGCTCAGCTTCAAAATGTCTTATTAGTCTGGCAAAACCAACCAAACACACACACCACCAAGCAGTATCGCAGTGGCTTCATTATCTTCCATACTGTAAGGATTGTAAAAACCCAATTCAAAGAAAATGGTTTGCAAAATATTTTACCCAGCTTCTTCAAAAACAAAAGTTATGCAAATAACTTTTGGTATTAATAACATTTGGGAATTATTAACCAGAAGAGATGCCTGGGGTAAAAGTAATATATATGCAAATCAAATTTAACAGAGGGCAAAGTTGTGCTGATTAGTGATGCACACAGATCAATGTTTTACAGCAGACATCAAACTCTGCATTTTTAAGATTTTGTTTTCATATGTGTGGGGGGGAGGGGAGGGAGGAGGACAGGTTCCATGCAGCAGAGTTTCCCAGAACAGCTGATGTACAACTTATATATGGTCTCATAAATACCCTATACACAAACAGTACAATTTAGATTTTTATAGTCCTAATGCAAGAGTGTTACAAAATAGTAGAACAAGAAGCACAGAACAGTTGACAGAAACCATACAGGCAGTAAAAAAAGCAATGCATTGTGGCAGAGCATTTAAAAAATGTAATTTAAAAATGGAATAAAAAGCTTTAGTAAGTACAACTGGAAGTTGCAAAGAACCCAGTTCTATAGGTCCTGCAATACAGAAACACAACCTCTTTAGCTACATTTGCTCTAAGAAACTTGATCAAATATTCTCTACCCACTCCCTGATAGATAGAATTCTTTCAGTTCCTGAGGGTCATCACATTATCAAATCAGTACATCACACTTGGTAATCTAGAGAAAATGAAATGAAAGACTATCCTTTCTTCTCCTCAACAGAGCTCTTTGTGAATCCTAACACATAATTCCAATCAAGGCAAAAAGCAGTGCAATGGAAACTGTTGCGGCCTTCCAAAAGCATGGCTACTAATTATTATTATTATTATTTTGTGTATTGTGGAAGCACCTACAGGCAACAATCAGGATCATGGTTCTTTTGTGCAGGCCACTGTAGAAATCAGTATAAAAGTATGTGCAGACTTATGGTATAGAGTGAAAGAGGCATGATGGACAAATACTTAATCGACTAGTCAGTGTCTGCTGGGGGAACATGGTTCAATTTCTAGTACAGTAAATCAGCATAATAATTCATTCATGTGCATTTGAATGCCAATTTAAAATGAGGCAAATGCATCAGTGCTATTTCTTAGAAAGATCATGGCCTAGGGAAAAAAAATCAGACCTTAAAAGTAAAACATCAGCAGTTGGTATGAGCAGACCTCACCAAAGGTCATTTTATTTAAGTTAGTTTACACAATCCTCATTTCTAATTAAATCGGACATTGTATGATACCTTATTCTTGCAACAGTGTCTGCCATCAGATCTGTTCATTTCCATAAAAATGTGTCATTTATAATATTGCTGTCAGTTTCCCTCACTTAGTTACAGTAAGTGAAGTAAAATCAAACTCTCTGGGACATGATCAAGTACATTTATTCAGTCACCAAGCAACTTTTCGTCTGGGCTGTACATTTTGCTGTCTGAAAAGCCAGCTAAATCGCCTCTATCCCAGTCTTGCTTGGTGTGAGCCAATGTGTATGTTTTAAAACAGGAAGGGTGCATCCATTCACCCATCATGCTTCTGCTTTAGCTTTCAGTTCCCCAGCCTACAAACAACAACTTAATACTGAACATTTTCTGCTGAAAGGGCTACAAATCAAATTTCTCATCAGCTGGGCTTTCACTCTCCTAACCAGGTCATCTATTTATGTTTACTCCCTATTCCTTTGATCACTCTCTCCTCTAGTAACTTTTTCCATGGTGCTCAAAAAACTTGGATGGAGATCAGACTAAACAAACTTTTAAAACCCAGGCATTTAAACAAAGTAGACATAAGGGGTAAATTTTCAGATGTGCCTGAATGACTTAGGAGCCTGTGTCCCATTTTCAAAAGTGTCTAACGGTATGTCTTCGCTAGCAATGTTAATGCGCTGGCCGCAGCAGGGCTTTAATGTGGCTGTGCAGTCGCGGCACAAGGGGAGTAGTTACCAGTGCTGGGAGCGCAGCTCCCAGTGCTGGTGCACTGTCTACACTGCCGCTTTACAGCACCGAAACTTGCCGCACTCAGAGGGGTGTTTTTTCACACTCCTGAGAAAGAAAGTTGCAGCGCTGTAAAGTGCCAGTGTAGACAAGCCCTAAGTTAGTTGGTAGCCTAAGTCTCATTGAAAGTCAATGGAACTTAGGTATTTTTGAAACATTTACCAATAGAAGTTAGACACTGAAGGTACGTATTGGATCATGCAGCACATCGCCCTGCCAGTGAAGGACTGTTCCATAGACTACATTTTCTAGAGCTTAGTCCAATCTAGCTTTAAAAGTTGCAAGCTAGAGCCTGCATCACTTCTCTTGAGAGAGCATTCTATAGCGTAACACATCTCTCAATCAAGCAGCTTTTCTGAGTCTATTTTTTCCCTTTTCTTAATTTCATTCCATTGACCCTAGTTATACTTCTGTGCACCAAACTAAATAATCCCCTCTCCCTCCTTGCTTTTAACACTCTTCAGATATATGTAACCTAATATACCTACCTCCTTAGTCACTGCGTAATCAAGATACATATATTTAGTCTTTAATTTTTCCTCCTATGTCATGCCCTACAGGTATCTGATAATTTTTTGACGTTTTTCTTTGATTTCACTCAATATTTAGCAATATCTTTCTGATCACTTGTAGCCCAGATTAGAACAATATTTCAGGTGCAGTCACACAAGCACCATATACATATAGGGCTCCATAACATGCCAGCTTCTCATACTCCTTGTACCTCTGTACTGATATTTTAGAATACTAATGCCTTACCTATTTGTTTCATAACAAGTCCATCTTGTAATAGACAAAGCAAAGCAGAAATACAAACCAGAGTGCTTGAGTTAAGTAGAAAAAGTAGCGGGATACTGGAGCATATTTTAGGGCAATTAAATGTAAAGTTTTAAAACAACTGATACATGAGCTGGTAAGTGCCAAGGGACCTGCATGGATTTTATGTTACTTTAAAGACAATAAACATGGGGGAGGAGGGAGCGCGAGGGCCTAAAAGAAGAGATTGACAAGACTATCCTTGTAACAAAAAGCTCTGAATGGAAACCAATAGACTTTGCCCAATGTTTATTCTTGCCTTGAAAAAGGAGCAGGAGGAAATCTGATAAATGGACTAGTTGGGGGTTTTTTTGGTGTTTTTTTTGTGTGGCAGTTTCACTTTAGTTTTAGTCAAAATGCTATTATATAATTGGTTACGGCAATTAGGATTTCCCTAAACTTCCTATAGCAACACTAGATGAATATTGTCCTCGTTCTCCACCAGTGGAACACCAATACTGCTATAAAAAGCTGTGCAGAGCATAAACCCTCTCTCTACCAAAAAGCGGTGACCTTAAAATGCAAGCCACAAGAAAGGCATGTGTTCAAGCATGGCAAACTCTGCAGTGCTAATCTGACAGATTCTCAGTACTGAATATATTGACAACGACTGTGTTCCATGCACCAGGATCAGGGTACAGGCAGTGCATCTACCAATCATCAAACTATAACCTCTCTGGTAAGAGTTACTGACTCCACTTTATTTTCAGAAAATTAAGATCCTTCGTACTTTAAAAAAAAATCATTTTTAAGTAAAGGAACAAAATCTAAGAAGCACCACAGACAAGAGAAAAGCTTACATTTGTATGATATTAAAATTTAACACTACAATGTAGTTTACCCTAACTCTCCAGGAGTTTATTTATTTATTTTTAAATTTTCCCCTGAAGAAATGATACTTTACTCCCAGCACTAAAGGTAATGCGCACACAGCAAGAGGGGAGAGCTTGAATTTATCAAACACAGGATCAAGCAAAAATCAAAAGTCAATTCCCCTAAGTGAGAGGCAGAGCTCTAAGCACACAAGCCTGGTTTTCACCTTGCACTGCCTGACCTCTGTTAGGGCTTCGGCTCTCTCACTTCCAAGGGCAAGCCTGAGAATTTCCAGCTGAACCTCAGGGGATGCAAAGCATCCTTTATTGTTTCCACCTCATTCTGTTTCCTTTCCTATAGCAGAAGTTGTATAAAAGTTATTCTCCTCCAGAAGCAAGTAAGGCAAGTAAAAGCTTCCTAAATACTTCTCAATCTTCCCGAACCATTCCTTGGGGGGGGAAGGAGGGAAGTTATTACTGGATCATCTCAAATTTCCCCCCACCAGTTGAAGCAGCTGTTTGTTTTTTGTAAACTCTTCCCTACCAAAACAGCACAAGTTACTTTGAAGTCTTCTTATGAAGGACAAAGGTTGTCATGATATGACTAAAATGGGATGATTTATCCAGCAAGGTGGTAGTTACAAGTAAAAAAGTGTTATTTGACTCACCTTAAATACACAAAACACATTTATGCTTAGCCAGGACTAACAGCAGCTTTGGAGTGAGACAGCAGAACTGAGCACACACTATTTTCTGGTTTTGAAGCCCAATCCAGAAGGCATTCTCTCCCCAAGCCCACCCTACTGTGCCTGTGTGCTGACAACAAGGTATTATTTCACCATGATATAGACTGGGCACAATCAAAGAAGACTCATTTTATTTTATTTTTAAATGTATTCCCCAGTTCCATTAGGAGTAACTGTCAGACCCATGTGGGCTGAAACTGATCATTGCTAGATCTAGGCCTTGAAACAAGAGCAGTGAAGATCATAGATGTGAATCAGACCATGGAACCTTTCCCACCCATGACAGAAATACCATTTTAATAGAAAATGGGTAATGTCAAGGAATGGGCACCTTTAAACCTCGTATTGGTAACTCTAAGTGTTCAAAGTTATGAGTCAGGCCCCCAAAACCATAAATATTGGCTGAAAAAGCATAGGTGTGAGGGAAGGACAAAACCCCAAAATCACGAGACTCGCAATAAAGTCACTAGAGTTGGCAACATTACAGCTACTCTGCAGTATTGGGATGAACTACAAATTCAGTTAATTGGAGAGGGAAGTTATTTTTGTCAAGGGTGGGATTAGAGGGAATAGAGGAGTTCTGATGTACAGTACTTACAAGCCAATACCTTTTCTTCAGCTGAAAGGGATCCTATCTACCTACCTACCTGATGGAAGAGATGCTAGATAACATAATGAAAGAAAAACTGCAACAGAGAGAGAAGATTTGCATACAGCCTCTATTTCATCATAGGTTTCAGAGTAGTAGCCGTGTTAGTCTGTGTCAGCAAAAAGAAAAGGAATACTTGTGGCACCTTAGAGACTAACGAATTTATTTCAGCATAAGCTTTCATGGACTACAGTCCGCTTCGTTGGATGCACAGAATGGAACATACAGTAGGAGGAGATTTCTCTGAATGTATAAATATCCTCCTACTGTATGTTCCATTCTATGCATCCGACGAAACGGACTGTAGTCCACGAAAGCTTATGCTGAAATAAATTTGTTGGTCTCTAAGGTGCCACAAGTATTCCTTTTCTTTTTATTTCATCATAGGCCATCATACAAGCATGTATGACCATAACTTGCATATGGCTGTAATGCATTAGCACCTGCAGGGTTCCTTTGTGAGAAAGAATAGACACACTAATATCCTGGGCAACTACAAACCAGTAGTACTTTGAGACCTCCTTCAGAGTGCAACTTAACTTAGATGTTACAAAATACTTATGGGCTAACGATTTTTTAATACAGCTTTATGCGTAACTCCATGAGATATGCAAGCAACATGCAAGGTAACTGAACGATTCAATCTTTTTCTTTTGGAAGAAATACTCATTCAGAGAGGACACTAATTCTTGCATGTTTTCATCAAAATGTACTGACAATCCCACAGGGATCTGAAGTAAGAGATGACAAACTGCATCAAAAGAGGAATGAATGCTAAAGTATCAAAAATCCCCACTGAAATCCCTATGGTAATATATCAGGAGTTACTGGTTGAAAGTGTAGATCAAATTTCTTTGGGTGTTTCTTTTCATGCACAAAGATAAAACAATAACCGCATTATCAAATTAAACAAAACTGATCGGTTTGAGGAGATGTTAGCCACTGAAAATACTGATTTAGCTGAGCTTTTCAGTAAAAGGTATAGAAATACAAAGATGTACTTATGTAGCAAAAAGCGAAAATATAAAGTGCATATCAGAGAACAAGGTGTATAAAATGTAACTGTAGTTGAACATTTCGAACACTGAAATACAACATCCACAGTTACATACATTATACAATTACTGACCTACTTATGATATTAACTATAATGTATCATTTTAACATGTCCAAAACACATTAACAGTATTATAGAAAAATGCCTATTATCAAGGGAACTGTTGCTACAGTACAAGAATCAATGTACAGGATGTTCAAGCCATTAACCTGTATCAGGGATAATTATACATCAGAGAGTCTCCTCTACAATGGCTCACTTATCACTCCAAAAAATATTTAATCACATTACAAGATCCCACCTTCGTATCACTGGTATCCTCTACAAGTTCAAGTTTGGGCTCATCAGTTGGAAGTGATAGAAGAGGAGAGAGATCTGGGTTTGTGGGTCGATCACAGATGACTATGAGACACCAATGTGATGGGGCTGTGAAAAAGGCAAATGCGATCCTAAGATGTATCAGATGTGGTACTTCCAGTAGGGATCGAAAAGTATTAATGCCACTTTCCAGGGCTTTGGTAAGCACTTCTGTGCACCCATGTTCAAGAAAGATTAATTTAAACTGGAACAGGTGCAGAGAAGAGCTACAAATGATCAGGGGAATGGAGGGCCTAATCTTATGAAAGGAGACTGGAAGAGCTTGGCTTGTTTAGTCTCACAAAAAGAAGGCTGACAGGGGATATGAATGGTCCCTATAAATACATTAAGGGTAAATAACAGGGTGCACCTTGATCCTTCCTGTTCTCTGCCTGTGGCACATAGCAGTCTAATCTCCTGACGGCTGTAAAATGTTGGTCTAATTTCAGTGGTTGGGTTTAGTGTGTGGGTGCTGGGTGGTGTTGGTGGGTGGTGTTGGTGGCCAGTGATATACAGGAGGTCAGACTAGATGATCTGGTGGTCCCTTCTGGCCTTAAAAACTCTAGGATTATATTCACGGCTGAAACACCCATTTGGGAAATGCACTATGGGTCAAATCTGAGTTTCAGTCAAACCAATGGGAGATTTGGCACTCATTTAGTAAGTAGTAGGATTCAGCCTCCCCGTGTTGTGACCTGTGTATTGATATGTGAGCCCTACTGCATTTAAAACTTAGTTCAGTAAGCAGAAAATGATATAAGACAGAATTTGCAGGTCCATTTGCTGAAGTTATTTAGTTACATATCTAGTTCAAAAATGTATCCTGTTGCACATACCTCCAAAGGCAAAATGGGTACCTTTCAGCTCTCAAAGGTAAAAACTATAGATAGATCTAGGATTCTCCTTGTATATTTAAACTGAAAAATACTTTGTATATCTTGATTTTCCTCTTAGTCAGCAGCTAGCAAAGTGGAAGTATTCAAGTCACATGGAAAAAGTGTATTCTGACACTGATAACCAAACACTACAGCATTATAGCATTCAAGCCTAATATTGAATTTTTAGGTACTGTACATTAACTAAACACAGCTGCCTAAATTCTGTACCGAGGGAATAGAAAGGAAAATACCTGCAGCATCTGCTTTCAAACCCTTACTCAAGTGTATCTACTGCAAAAACAGAAACCCTAAGATTTTAAGGCGCTAAGAACAGAGGCTCTGAAAGAGTGGATACGAACACCACCTCATGATTACCGAAGAGTAGAGTAGAGATAATCTTGTACAGCTAACACTTCACCTTATTCAAAATGTTGTTTGGCCTAGTCTTTCACATATTTAAATGCCTCATGGCATAGTGGATGACATTGGTCAGTTTACATCATTTTTCAAGGCACCTATTTTTGCCTATACTACCAGCTTTGAAAACTTAACAAAAAGGCTCCACTGGAATGAAATATGACATGCAAATATTTGTTAAGATAGAACAAATATGTTTTGTATGCTGGTTGGGACATCTTTTTAAATGAATGAAACCTGTTTTAAATTTCAGGATATGGACTCCAATACATCCACTACATCATGACGGGGGGAGAGGGGATAGTGCTAAAATATCAGGCATTGATTACAAGCTTAATAGTCAATAATTCAGCTATACCCATGCTCCCTCCCATCCTAGTGCACACACTAGTTGCCAAGACTCTGACCACTCCTCACCAACCCACGGATTTCCCCTCAAAAGTCCAGACCTACTTCCCACTGGTTATAAGAGCTAGCCAATTCAATTAGAGCTACCTGTAACTCGCTTAGAAAAAACTGGAAGAACCTTGCAGATGAAAACAAGTTTCCACTTCCTCATAAATGAAGCTTGTTTACTGATAACTGAATCACCTATAACATACTTCCTCGTTTATTCTGATCACAGAATTGATTTAGTCAGTCAGCTTCCCACATGCTTTGCATCTGCTGTTATGACTTTTCCCATAAGCCACCGCTTTTCTGCATACGTTGCATTAGAACAAAAATCCTTCCCACCCTTCACCCATAAAACTCATGATGAAATTAATATTACATATCAGAAGTAATAGGTGAATGAATGGCAAAAATAATGTCTGAAGTCTCCAGAGCTTCTGAAATGTGATAACAGTTTTGCCCAGAATGTGTTTGCTGTTCTAAGCTACCTTGTTGAAAATTAACCAGAACAGCACTTAATTTTTCCTTTCAGAAATACACTGTTGAGAGGCAGCTGTAAAGGAGTACAGCAAAAACTTTAAGAATCACATGTAAGGAAAGTATCCTCCAGTCTCATCTCACAAATACATAAAACTGCCAGAGCAGCACAAACTTAGGCTGCTGCTACTCCCAATTTTCAAAGTCTGGTATTGAAGCAGCACACAGTTGCATCTGATGCTTTGAGAACTGTATTGCTTAACTCATAAGAATTCTGCACCATACAAATGAGCCACTAAAGAGGAGAACGAGCAAAGCATGGTTGTAAATCTGCTCTGTTTGTATGGAGGCAATAACAGAAGATTTAAATAGCATGACATTTTTACTACCTTTACTGTACCTTCACAATCACCAATTTGCTTGTTAACCTTGTTGTTAGTACATTTTCTGGTACACTAAAAGTTTAACCCTAAACAAAACCATCTGCTCCTTAACTTGTAGCAATGTGATACATAATAGACCAAATCAAGGTGGATCCAGGTGTACATAAGCAGATGTTGCCAACCTGTTCTTAAATATAGTCCACACAATATGTGGAGACCAAACTCACCCCTTTCCTGGGGCCTGATCTGACTAACACAAAAATTAACCAGATGAAGTTCAGCTCAAACACTTCAGCTGCTCCCAGGGCTCCTATCTCAGGAATGATAATAGATGAGAAAAAAAAAACCAGTAAATGCTCAACCAATCAATCTGGCCATGCAACAAAAGAGCTCAAAGAAAGCCAAAGTTAGTTGTGTATTAAAAGGGAAGATTTTCAAAGTCACAAATGTCATTTAGGTGCCTAACTACCACCAATTTTCAATGAGAGTTTGGTACCTAGCCTCCCTTTTTTCCTTATAAAGCCACAGAGGATCCTGCTGTCCAGACTAGATGCTCATCATATACACAACTAATCCCACCCTTTTTGTGAAGCAGGCACAAAATATTTAATGATTTTAAGAATAAGATGTATTGTGAACATCCAAGAGAGAAATAAGTGATCCAGCTCTGGACAAAAAATACAAATAGGCCCAAACCTGATTTACCTTTCATCAACCAGATTAATCTAACTTGAGTATCCTTTTGTTCATCATTCTTAGCAGAAATTCTTTGTGTTCCTCCCACCCCACCCTCTGGCCAGATCACCTATCCCTAAGTACAGCCACTTGATCTATTCAACCACGTCAGCACCCCGTTCCTAAGTTCAGTGACACTTCCCAACATGGCAAATTATGAGGCAGAACTAAAGGGCCTGTCTGCCTGGCACATTTTGGGGGAAGGGGAGGCGGGGAGATCCACTACTGCTACTTGCTGGTTCATCTGCATTGGCAAAAGCCCTAATGTAGGAAAGGCTCCCGCAGCTTCTGAAATTTTTAACTATCATGTCAATTAAACTGCTGAGAAGCCAACAATATGTATTTTTGAGTCCTGCCTTGGATTCCTAGCACTAACATTCCGTGATTCTCTTTACTACCCTTCCTTAGCCCCCCAAGGTATTGAAAGAGTTGCTCATTCTCTCAGATGGACATATCTGCCTGACATTTTTTTTCCGGTTCCACAATGAGATAGAGATAATTTGCTCGCCCATAAAGAGACACACATGGGTATCTATTTAGACAAGGTCCAAAAGGCTGATTTTGTAAATGCCAAACTTTCAGAAGAATAATTGTTAATAGAAACATTTACATATATTTTTTAATTTCAAGAAAAGTCATTTGTTTGGATGTAGCCATGCCCTTGAAATGTGAGCAACCCAAGCAGAGCCTCACTGTTTGTGCTAGTGAATGGGGGAAAAAAAAAAAAAAAAAAAAAAAGTCAGAAAGGGAAAATGAATAGGAACAAAATTGAAGCCAGCTAGCCTGTTGAATGAAGTGCAAAAATAAATAAAGAGCATATAGTAAATGATAAAGAATACATTTGATTTAATGGCCACAGGTTTAGAAGGTTGATATCCATCTGTGATAGATGTAAGCATTAAAATGCACCTATAATGAGATGGCTATTTGCTATGACCATAAGCGCAAGTCAGATAATTCTGTGCAATAATGGGTAATTACACTTTTGAATATGTGAATGTGATCACAAGTGAACTTTTGCACACTAACATCTAGCTTCCAAGTTTCTCTCCCCATCTCTGCCTTTTGAAAACATGCTGATCTATTTAGCATATACACCTCTACCTCGATATAACGCTGTCCTCGGGAGCCAAAAATTCTTACCGTGTTAAAGGTGAAACCGCGTTATGTCGAACTTGCTTTGGCCTTGAGCATTTCCATAGCCCCGCCCCCCAAAGCGTTGCTTTACCGCGTTATATCCAAATTTGTGTTGTATCGGATCGCGTTATATCGGGGTAGAGGTGTGATACATTGCAATAAAACCTCTAGTAATGTTACGAGACCATAGAAAGAAAAATTTAGGGTAAATATCAAGAAAAACTTCTAAAATTTAGTAGAAGCTAAGGAACAGTCTCTCAAGGGAAATGGTGGAAGTTCCAGCACAGGTCATTTAGACTTGAGTATCTGAAAAATATATTGTGATGAACAATCCCATAAGGAACAGGAATTAACAAAATGAATGAACAGATCTTTTCTGTTCCTATTTTCTAGGAATCTATGGGAGAAAGAGCAAATGGTCTTTACTGCAAGTGAAAACAAATTTAATATTCATTTGATTTGTTGTTTATTGGTACAGGTAATTTTTCAAAAATAGGTACTGGAGAGACAAGATATAATAATTAAAATATTTACAATCAATACCTTTATATACATAACAGTTCTTAGTAGATATTTTTTTCTCTGAACTCTGCCCAAAGGTCATCTTGGTGGCTGACATCAGCATTCTTCTATCTTGAAAAGAAACAATGTCCCGCTAGAGTCTGATCATTTTGAATGGTGATGAATTTAAATAAGGCTGTCACATCTGCCTTGATCTCTACTTTCATTGCATTGTAGCAGTAGATTTATTAAGTGATGCATTCAGAATTTTTACACAGACTACATTTCTAAAGGCATACTTTTGTTGCTATTAAAACAAAAGATGAATATATTTTCTTGTTCAAGGACACGGTAAGGCTTTGTATTTATAGTCTCCAAAAGCAAGTACAAAATCTAACGCTCTGCAGTGCTTTTGTCAAGTTTGTTTTACGTTTAGTGGCAAAATTGCAATGATCCTAGTTTTTAAATTCAGTTTCTGCTTTTTTTTAAAAAGTTGATTTTATGCATGCTGAAAAGGAATTAAACCAATTACTGAACTTTTAGTATTAGTATTTAGTTTTAAATGATACTAAACTTAGTACTGTCTTCTTCTGCATTTTATAAAATTCTGTAATGTACACAGTACCTCCGCAATACAAACCATTTCACAATCTTCTAAAGATGTTGATCAATATTCTCTTGACAGTTATCAGTGTACAACAGTATGTTTTTATTATGTATTTCTGTGTTTATAAATATATTGTAACACATCTCACACCAAAGATAAAAACATTTACACATGTAATGATCCCTTTCTTTGTCAATGCATACATGTCAGATGAGTTCTAGCTGGCATCTGACTTGACAGGTGCCAGCAGATACCCAAGTTCATCCCTAAACACAGGAAGAAAACAAACAACTAGCACAGAGATCTGAGATAACCAAGAAGTTAGGAAGAGAATGGGTTTACCTAATGATTGTACTCGGAAAGCAAAGACAACTAGCCATATCAGATAGAACCAGACCAGTGCCATGACAACATCCATCCTGACCTGCAGTACCCTCACATTAATTCCTTCACCCAGACAAAGCCAACCTGGAAGACTTTGCCAAAGAATGGTTACAGGTATTTCATTCTGCTCATCAAACAAGATCTCCAACAAATTTTCATGCCTTGAAAGACCAAAATACTTGCCCAGCCAAGATACCTGGTCTTCCTATTCAAAACAAGAAGTAAGCACATCTCCATACGGCCAACATCCATGTTTTATTTTCAATTATTTCAAAAGGCATCCCATTCAACAAGACCATGAATAGGTTCAAAGTTGTAAAATGTCCCTACAGAGGCTATATTTGTACAGAAAAAGAAAAAAAAAATCACAAGACAGACAAGGGTTGGCAGGAGAGCAGAGTTATTAATACTGCCTTAAAAATACTCTCTTTGAAACACTCCCTAGTTTTTGGTGACAAAAATCTTCAGGTAAGTCACCATGTCAAACCTCCATGCTAGCTTGTAAGGCTTTTTCTGCCACCCTCTATTATTTAAAAAAAGTCCATTTTTCATAGGCCATAATGGCAAACTTCACAGAGCAATATTAAATTTCACATACACACATTGAATGGCCATGAACCACCAAACAGTATCTCACAAGATGTTAGAAAAGGTTCAGTACGGTTCTGAAGACACACAGAATTTCCACTCACTCCTTAGCTGCTTCTTGGATTTATTTATTTTAATTCAAAGAATCAAAGAATTATTTGTTCAAAACCACACAAAAAAAAATCCAATAAAAGCAAGCAACAAATATTTTAGAACTTGTATTGTACAGTAGATTTTAGGTCTGCTTCCAAGGAGACTGATAGATTTTAAAACCAGAAGGGACCATTATGATCATCTAGTCTGATCTCCTGTAGAACACAGGCCAGAGAATTTCACCGAGTAATCCCTGTTCTAAGACCAAAAACGTCTGGTTGAATTGTAGCATATCTTTTAGAAATACGTCCAATCGTAAAGATTTCAAGTCATGGAGAATCCACCACTTCCCTTTAATAAATTGTTCCACTGATTAATTAGACTTACCATTAAAAATCTGCACCTTATTTTCAGTAGGAGCAGTGAGTTGGGTTATCCAGAGCATGGAGAGGCAAATAAGCAGAGGTATTATCAAAAGAGGGAAGGGATTCTTTTCTTGTTGCATTGTTTTGTGCCAAACAACCCTTTCATGGTCCCCCATTTTTCCAGAAGCTGGTTCCAGCAGAAGTAAACTCTTGCCTCCTTAGCATATGATGAGACTTCCAGATGACAATCGCACAGAGCTTTCCTTTAATGATCACTTGGAATATTGCACATAGGGAAGGTCAGACACATGAAACGCTCTTTTTCCATATGACAGGAATTGAAGTTTGGTAGAAACATTTCCTAGCTTTAAAAATCTGCTTTGACATTTTACACTCCATGTATAAATATGGAAACTCTTGCTTTAAAATCTGCCAGTCTTGTCTACACATCTGGCTCCTTCAGGATAAGCAGGGTGGCAGAACCTGCCTGCCTGGAGGGAAATTATACCATTTAAGAAGCAGAGGAGAGAAATAAAAATGTCAGCAATTTAGAAGAAATAGGAACCACCCCATTAACCCCTTCTCTGCTAAAGGAATACTATTAACAAATACATATCTAGATTCTGACACCACCAGCAAAAATCCTGCAGACCTTTTGATTGATTAAGGGGTATCAGGTCCCACTTGTCTAGATTCTTGAATTCCCCTCCTCCTTGCCCCCATCTGGTGCATCCAATATGTCTGCCTCCTGAGGGAGTTACCTGCACTGAGGGCGAGGGGGTATGTGTGTGGTGGTGGAAGGAAACAGATTTAGGAGAAAGGAGAAACATTAGGAAAATCACTATCTCCCTGTGTCTGTTTCCCCATCTGTAAAATGAGGATAATGATACTGTCCTCCCACGTAAAGTGCTTTGAACTCAACAAATGAAAGTTGCTATGTAAGTGCTAGGTATTAATTAATTATTATTAACAACCAGCCCTCACTCAAGAAAACAGCAGTTTTCTTTGGGAGATCTGTATCCCATTTCACCAACAACTGCTCTGATCAGCAGGCTCAGGATAAAGGCATGCAAGAGCTGTCCAGCTGACTGTAGTTTAGGATTTACTCCCACACCTGCCTCTTGTACTCTCATCTCTCCCCCTCAGTGAGATCACTCACATCCATGCCTCTCAGGTTCCTCCTTGCATGCGCCATAAGAAAACAAAATAAATAATAATTAATAATAATCTGAATTTCACACTTTTACGTAGCTTGTGTGTTCCAGTAAACGAACACTATAATGTTTTTGACAAAACCAACAACAAGCAATGAAAATAGTGCAGTTATCAGCAGTTATTAATGAACAGGTGTAACCCACACACCTTCTGGGTGTGGTGTTCTGTCCCATTTAGTGGCAACAAGACCACTTAAACAGAGTGAGATAAAATAAGTCTGCTCTACAGCCTTAGCTAAATCACCACTTGTCTTTTAGCTCATGCAGTAGAGGCTCATGCACTAAGCTCCAGAGGTCCCTGGTTCAATCCTGCCTGCCGATGACTGGGATCTGTCAACATCAGACAGGCAATGCACATTTCACAATCTGGAGAGTGACTCTGCTATCGCGAATTAACCTAACCACCATAAGAAATACTCATTTAGTGGATTCATGAGACTTAGTTCAGAAACTTCAGCGGAAAAGAGGCCAGTCCCCAGTGCTATTTCCAAGTAATTTCCCTGTGAGTGAGACACAGAGATCAAGGGCATATGATTTCTAGGTATTTACTCTTACACTCCAGGTTAGTGAGCTCTTTCCACACAGATCAGAAAAGAAAAAAAAAAAAATCAGTGGTTTTGGTGACTAGTGAAACAAGTCACGAAGAAACCTCACCTTTGTTGTGATAAGGCCCTATACAAATATTCTGTTCCTTGTCAAGAAGAGGAACAAGAAACCACCTGAACACCAAAAATATATACTGTCAAATAAGATGCTCCATGAACATGAATAGGAAGACTGAAACAATGAAATTTGAGTGTAAGAAAAAAATATTTTTAGCGGAGATCAGCTACAGAAATTATCAAGATTTATCCACACAACAGGCAACCTTATTATAATCATGATTAAATTAAGGGGGGCGGGGGGGAACAGCAGTAACCAGAAGTTTGACTCTCTTTACCAGAAACTTTCAGGAGAGTTCTAGTGACAGATGATCTGCTGGTACCAAAATCGGGCCGAAATATAATAAAGTCTCTGAGGAACTCAGAAACACAGGCACATCAATGAGCAGTAGGGAACAAACAAAAACTCAGACAACCAATCTCCCTGCCGTCAACATTGGTAATTATGGTCCTGTCCTGAACATCCCAGGCCACTGGTGACAGATAAAAGAACCTGACACGGCTGAGTTTGTAACCAGCCCATGTGTCAATGTCCAGGGTTCCTCCAAGTCTTTCTTATATAAGCTACACTGATAGAAATTGCAGAACAAGCCATAGATAGAGCCCCATGAAGTGAGTCACAAGGCTTGGCACTTGTCAGCATTAGCACCAGGGGTTTCAGAGTTTCTAGGCCCAGGTAGCCGTGCTTTGCCAACACCAGCAAAAGTTCTCAGAACCTTCGGGGGCGGGGGGTTGATCCCATCCTCCTGCTAATAATCCCCATAAATAATAGAAAGTCTCAGTTAGCAATTCTGCTAAAAGGAGCACATCTCCTTAAATCATGTGATCAAAAAATCTCCAAGGATCAGCCAGGCTCCAAATTTTATTCTTCTGAAACAAAAATATGAGAGAACACTAACAATTCCAAGACCAGCACAACTTATCCAGTTAATGGCATGAGAAGAACTTGCAAACACTTCTGTATGTACTTAACTTTAAGCACAAAAGTAGTCTCATTTAAGAGAATGAGACTTCTCACACACTAAGCTTTAAGAATATGCTAAAAAGTGTTCACTGGAATAGGTTCATGTGGAGAGCCTAAGCAACAACTACAAAGGCAACATTATTCCCCTCCATAAACACTCCACACTGCTACTTCAAATAGCACAGCTACTAAGAAATAAAAATTATTTAAAAGTAAAGTTACAAGGTTCAGACAGATAAAAATAGGAAAAAGTACCACTGATTTCACTAGCAAAATCAAACTGGAGGTGTTGGGATTCATGTTTATTTATAGGGAAGATACAAGATACTCTGGGGATCCTGTTGAAACATGCAGGAGGAGGAGAAGAGTTTTGCAGTCACTTTTGAAGAAGCGATTAAAAGAGCTTTCACAAGTAAACTTGGTCATCAAGCTGACCTTTACAAACTTCTGCCGAGTCTCCTGCACAATTCAGAACTGCTGGAGAAACCCCATAGTTACTGAAAAGTATATTTAGGCTTTTAAGTTCAATCGACTCCTGCATTCAAACAACATCATTTTTGTTGCCTTCACACTCCTCTTAGTTCTGCTTTTGAAAATTGTTGCTTAACAATGTCATTGCATTTTATTTGTATAATCCTATGCAATGCAATATCTAGAGATGTAAAGGCTGATTCATACGTTTTTTGCTGGAAGGTAGATTATGTGCCAGTTAGTTAAGTCAATTAATCTCTTCCTCTTTCAAATAAAATATAATGGAACAGTGAGCAGCAACTACTTTGAGTTGAGATATTTGTCATATTTATAGCTGTTAGAACTGCAAAAAGCACTAGAAAATTTACAGTCACCATTTACCCTTGTTCATGCAAGCTGTAGAAAAGTTCTAGACTGGATAAAATCACATATCCCAATCCTGCATGATCATCAGGTTCTGACTATATTTCAATATGTACAGTGCCCTGAAGCAGTATTTCTATGTCAGCAGATCCAAAAACATTTAGGTCTAACAGATTTTAAGTCCTGTCTAGGATATTAGTTTTATTTTTAGGATAAGATTAGAAGATGAGAAACATGCTATTAAGGCTTGGTCTACACCACCAACTTATGTCAGTAGTGATATACCGACCTCACTCCTGGTGTAGACAGTGCTATGTTGATGGGAGGGCTTCTCCCATGGACATAGCTCCTGCCTCTCGGGGAGGTGGAGTGCCTGCACTGATAGGAGAAGCTCTCCCGTCAGTGTAGGTAGTGTTGACAAGCCCTAAAAAAGGGACGTTGCCTTTAGTCAATGTTGCTCTTTGACACAGCCTTTGCCTCTTTCCATTTGTTTTTTAAACTGAAAGAGGTACACAAGCTCTTTTTAATTTTTAATGACTCTGCTTTCACAAACCTCTTTCACAAAGAACTCAAAATAAGGTGATTACCTCCCCCCAAACAAAATCTTGCATTTAAACACAGACAGGGGGCAGATTCTTGCACCTTGGGTTGTCCTTTATACCTGTGCAAAATGGCGGGGGGGAGGAATGACCCTATCCATTCTGATTTGTTAGCATTTTCCATCCACCTTCCATAGGTGTTAGTGACTGTACAAGGGAAGAGAATCTGGGTCATGTTTTTTTTCTATGTAGCTCCTACTGAACTAAATTAATTCTGTCAGATTTTGAAAAAGGATATAAAAAGGTTGGTTGCACTAACACATTTCCTTCTTCAGCCCATAAGTAGATGGAGCTGGTGCAGAAAAGGTACCTTCACCTGCAGGGCTCAGTTGCTTACCCCTCTTGTGGGTCTCCTCTCTCATAAGAAGGGGGGGGGAAAAGGGGGTGTGGCATCTCACATTCTAAGTTCAGCGTGAAGGTCACAAATGGCAGCTATCCTTTCATGCACAATAAGCAACTTCCCCAACATTCTCTTTGTCTGCCACTCAGTCACAGTTCATGTGGTGTAAGGTATTCATTATTCAATCCCTGCTCTAAAACTGACATCCCCTTCTCTCCGAAACCTGTACTGAGAACTCGGGGTGTTGAATCATTTTACACAGCTGGGTAATTAATAAAGCCTATTGTATTCACATCAGCACTATTATCCCAATTAATTCAGTACTTCCCATGCAAACAGATCAGACTGCTGAGGACACAAATGGAACATTTATAGTTAATTCTTTCAGAGGCTTGTGTTACAACAAGCATAACCACTTACAATTACTGCTAAAACAAGTCTCGGAAATGTTTTTACAGTCTCCACCCTCAAAAGCCATTACTGTATTGAGAATTTTTAAAAATTCCCCCAACTGAACTCACTACTATCGAATGCCAACAATGAATTTAGCACTGTAGGAAACAAAGTATGTTACTGTCCTAAAGAGTTAATCTCAAATGAGATTCAGCAATATTGAAAATTCTTTAAGGTTTTTACAACTTCATATATTCTCAAATTCACTTCACCATGTGCACAGAAACAATTATTACATTTAAAATAAAAATAAGGAATAAAAACACCTAAAAAGTCTTATCACGTAAATAAGCCAATTTATTTTAAAAGGTTTAAAAAAAAAAAAAAGTTGTCAAATACTCTTCTACCTCCTTTTCAGAAGGTGGTGGTCTTTCTTTTTCTAAACACTTTGCTACCAGTTTCATTTGCTCATCTCCAAATGTGACCATTCTCTGCCTTGCATTTTGGAAGGCTGCCCTAATTCTTCTCTCCCAGGTCTTGTTGCCAGGGTTGCGGATATACAGCCAAATCCTGTTGAAATGCAGGTCTTTGGAGGGGGTACAAAGGGTTTCATTATCTTTTCTCAGTGCACACAATCAATGAGAATAGAACATTCCCCCGGTAGCCCTCGCCCAGAAATCCCAGCCACTCAATCATGACTATTTACATATGAACAGTCATGCAGGGAATCCAGAGCCCTCAACTAGTTGCATGTGTCTATTATAGGTTATTCCAAGTAAGAGGAATGCTCTTCAGAATCTGTTCACCAGATTACAGTTTCGTGGGATGTTCATGTAAAATGAGATAATTTTTAAAACTGGAACATGATTTATTTTTAAGCACTACCAAATTTAAACTCAACAGACTTGTATTTTAAACCAGTGACTAAGGACTTCAGAAAGTTCTAATTTGGAAGAGAAAGTGTGGCCTTCCATTTCAAATCCCTGCCCTTTTAAAGCACATCAATAAGAATGAATACCAATGAAAACAGATATAAATGAAGGAGTGCAAAAAGAGGCTTCTGGTCAATTATCTTCACACAGATACAATACAACGGAATCACACATTATTACAACATTATCTACTGTTGGGTACTTGATGCTGATTCACACCACTAAAAGATAACAAGAGGTTACTAAAAGCATTGATTCAGTATATTATTTTAACATATACAGTCAAGCGTCTTCATTGCTGCCATTAACAATGGGGAGTGAACCATAGTGTTTTATAATGTCATTACAATTAGTTTTTGCACAGACAGTATCTCTTCCAGATTCCATTCTTAAAAGTATCAATAGTAGGAGAGAATTTAGAACTTTTACTCAAAAGGAGCCAAAAAACTTTTCAGAAAGACCTTAGAATGTGCTCTATACCATGCTTTTTTGGCCATGTCTGACGGTCACAACTAGAGATGACACTACACTGATTTATCATCATCATGCTCATATTAGGCCCCAGTCCCGTCGTCATTTCTATGCCAGCGCAGACCTTTGATGCAGACCCAGTGACAAAATGAGGGCAGACACATGCATGGAATTAAGTGGCAAGCTGCAACTTTTAGTAAACTTTAGCATAGGGGTCGAGCACTATCTCTACCCATCACCCCATTCTCCTATATCAACATTTAATGGGTTCCAGTGCAGGGGTTACAGGGCTCCTTACCATATAACTCCTAACAATGGGTAGACTCTCCTCAGTCTAACCCTCAGGACTCAGCTCTCTGAGTCTTAGAACCCTCCCCCCACAAAGGGTACAGAGGGTGCAGAAGATTGGGGACCTCAGCCCACAATGGCAAGAATGTCTCACCCTATCCCACGAGCCGAAGGCCCATCACCAAATTCCAGGTCTTTTACCTCTGGGAACGGTTCATTTTATCCTTTTAACGGCTCTGGAAACCAGACACAAGTTGTGACCAATTAACAATTCAACCCAAATACCTGCTGTAGGTACCAAGCACATTCCTACTTAACCTCCTGTGGCTTGAAGGTACTGCAAGGAAGGCAAAAAACTCCCTGGGGTCCTCTGTCAATTGCCCCATAGGAGAAAAAGTTTCTTCCTGACATCCAAATGGGCAATCGGCTAGACCCTCAGCACCCCTGAGGCTCGGTTCCCATTCCTAGGTCAGGTGGGCTGCTGGAACGGAGCCAAAAGGCACATGCATAATTCACATCTTCTGCAGATTTCTTTGCTTCCCCACAGAAAAACGACTTTCTGACAGGGAAGCCGCAAGAGCAGTCATACACCCCTCCCCAGCAGCGTGGGCACGTCATTTTGGGGCAGGGGAAGATGGGACTGGTTCTTCCCCTCCAAGTTGCAGCTGGGGCTAGGTCAGACCCACCCCCAGAAAACTCCCCTGGCTGAAGGAAGCTCCACATCCCCCATTTCTGCTCCCATAACTCCTCAGCCGCAGGGGCAGGGGGTCACTGTATGGGGAGCTGCTCCCCATTCACCCAACCCCCATGCATCCGGACCCCCCATACCCAGAAATCCCCCCACTGAGCCTCACCCCCACCCCGCACCCAGAACCCATCCCCCACCTAGCCTCCCACACCCAAACACCCTGCCAAGCCTCACCCTCTGCATCTGGAGCCCTCCTGCACCCAGACTCCTCCACCATCTGCCGCTGAGTCCTCCCCCTGCACCCAGACCCCCATGCCAGGCCACACCTCCTCTGCCTCCGGACCCCTGCTGAGTCCCTTCCATCTGCATCTGAACCCCCACTCCTACACCCAGACCACTCCCCCACTCAAACCCCCATCCCAACAAGCCCCACTCCCCCAGCATCCAGACTCCCTCTGATAAGCCCCCCAGACCCCCTCTGCCAAGCCCCATCCCCATAAACCCAGACCCCCTCTTCTGTGCCCTCCTCCACCTTCAACTGGACCCCCCTGCAGAGTCCCATTCCCCTGCACATCCAGATCTCCTCCTAGCCCCCCTCCCCCACCCAGAGCTGCCTGTACCCAGACTGCCCCACACAGAACCCTGTCACCCCACACCTGGATCCCCCCACACTAAGCCCCTCCAAACTTGGATCCTGCTGGGCTGAGCCAGCTTGCCTCACACCTGGATCAGGGTCCAGGGCTGGGTACGCATGAGACTGTCCCTCTCGCTTGCTATCTTGGTATGCCTGGCGTGGAGGGGCAGGCTCGACTCTTGCACTGCAACCGGCTCAGGGTGCAGCCCCACCACTGAGTTCGTGTCCAGGGGGCCAGCGCTGCAGGGTGATCTCCCACCTCCATGAAACCAGTGGCCTGTGCTCCCCACTGCCATGCTGGAGCCTCCATATTTATTTATTGCCAAATAAAAATATGCATAATTTTACAGAATTTTAAAATATTGTACACAGAATTTTTATTCTTTTGGTGCAGAATTCCCTCAGGAGTAAAATAGGGGAAGTAGACCCATCCGCACAGGTATCACTGAGAACCCCAGAGTGTTCAGAAACTTAGTGGGAAACAGTTAAAGGTGCAAGGCAACGATGGTTTAGAACAGTGGTTCTCAAAGCCGGTCCGCTGCTTATTCAGGGAAAGCCCCGGGCGGGCCGGGCTGGTTTGTGTACCTGCCGCGTCTGCAGGTTCGGCCGATCGCGGCCCCCACTGGCCGCGGCTAGCCGCTCCAGGCCGATGGGGGCTGCGGGAAGCGGCGCGGGCCGAGGGATGTGCTGGCCGCCCTTCCTGCAGCCCTCATTGGCCTGGAGCGGCGAACGGTGGCCAGTGGGAGCCGCGATTGGCCGAACCTGTGGACATGGCAGGTACACAAACCGGCCCACCCTGCCCGGGGCTTTCCCTGAACAAGCAGCGGACCAGCTTTGAGAACCACTGGTTTAGAAGATGTTAGAGAAAACAGGTGGATAAAGGTGGAAGAAAGGGAAGGAGTTGTCACTTTACAGTAAATTTGAGGGCGGGGGGAGATTTTGAAGTAATTTAGGAGAGTAATGAAGAGCTACAGGTGCAAGAGAATCATCATACCTTTAAATTGGAGAATAGAATAAATTATTGACAGCACAACATTTTTATAGACTGCCTGATCTGAAAGTACAGCAGCATAATGAGGACTGGACAATAAATCCATTGTTTTGTGACGTGCACTATTAATAATGAGAGACTAAGCATCCGGAGAAACTAACTCATGGAGAAATAAATAAATCAAGCAATAATTGTGTACAAGGTGCAGGACTGCAGCCTAATACAATATAGGATGAGAAAACATGTAGTCATGCCTCAGTGCAGTTTATAATTTTACTTACCAAGCCGTGATCAACATCAGTCTAGAAGAAAAACAAAAACCAGAAAACAAATACAAAAATCAGTGACATAAAAGGACAATCTACATCTCAATATTAGGTAGCCCAATCAGAAAAGCTGCAGTGTTCTAATTTTTGTAGCAGGCCAAGATGTTCAGAAAATGACATTAATACCAATGTATCCAACTAGAGTACATATGAGTTAAAAATGCCAATACAGATGAATAAGGAACTTCCAAAATAACTAGGAGGCAAGTTTATGGATCTAAACATCAAGCGTTGAGAGACACTGTACAAAACAAGCGATATTTTGGGGTTGTTTAATATATAACATACGAAGCTGAATGTGATATTTTAAAGAACCTGAGGCAGGTACATTTTATAATTATACAAGATTTACTGAGGGAAAGGAACATGACATCTGAGCAGGACACTCAGAATGCAGAACACAAACTCTTTATTGAAAGTATTTTGTTCACTTTTAATGTAGAAAAAAGGCAAGACAATGTAACAATTTTTTTTTTACAAAATAAAGAAGATACTTGAAAAGGAATAAGGAGAGAGTCTTTTTCAATTTTAAAGGACCACAAAATCTGAAAATGTCATTTTTTAGGATAATCATGTACCTGAATTTATACAAGGTCTCTTCTACTATGTACTGCAGTCAGACACAAACAAGTAACTTTCAGATTATGTTTTTGACAGGGGATTTAGTAGGGAAAGAAGAATCAAATCACCAAGCAAATGTAATTTTTATATTTTCTACAAAGGTTAAGTTGTATTTAAAATGTGCCGTCAAACTTAAAAAAAACCACAATTTAAAAATCACACTTCTATCTGAAATTTGTTTTATCATCTACTTCTGTTACAAGTAACATCTAAAAGTACTGTCACTGAAATGTATTAGAGGAAAACCTATTTAGCTTCTACCAGTTGGTTTATTTTGTTAGTTTTAAAATTTTCTTCTATGCATTCAGGCAGCTCCCCTTGTTCTTTGGGTGGGCTTTTCCACACAGCATCAGGGTGAACAACAAAAACAAACAATCACTAGGAAAATATTATTGTAAAGCCACAAAAATTGATAGTAGGGTTCAGGGTCAGGTGACTGCTTGGAATTACTTTAAACTTTTTTAGATTGTAAGCATCTGCAGCAGGAATAGTCACTTATGAATATCACTGTAATTTATTGTGCCTTGCTAAATGGAGTCCTGATTTTGTTAAGGCATCTAAGCACTACTGCAATGCATCAGAAGTAAACAAAAGTAAAACGCATTTTTAAACCTTGACTAGATGTCAAATTGATCATGGATACAAATTTTCAAAAGTGGGTACCTGACTTAGGAAAAGCCCATTGACTTTCAATAAGACTTGGGCTCCAAAGTGCCTAAGTCACTTTTGAAAATTTTGCCGCATGACTCCTTTAAAGAATTAAGATAGAACAAACATTCAGCAGGTCTGATGTAGGCCAGTTGCTTTTTATCATTCATCAGGACTAAGGACCCAGTTCAGCAAAGCACTTATGTGGTGTGACAAAGTTCCTCCTCTACCTCGGTGGGTCCTGCGCTTATTGGCAGATTTTTTTGGGTTTGCTCAGAGATCTTCCCCTCTGGTAGAACCCCCAGTCCAGGTCAACTCCTCCTGTGACAGGAGTTGGGAGGTTTGGGGGGAACCCGGGCCCGCCCTCTACTTCGGGTTCCAGCCCAGGGCCCTGTGGACTGCAGCTGTTTAGAGTACCTCCTGGAACAACTACACGACAGCTACAACTCCCTGGGCTACTTCCCCATGGACTCCTCCCAACACCTTCTTTATCCTCACCACAGGATCTTCCAGCAGTACACCCTCTCGCTCTCAGCTCCTAGTGCCTCTTGCTCCCAGCTCCTCACACGCAACCTCCTTCCACAGCTCCTGACATGCGCGCCTCACTGACTCACTGGGAGGCTTTCAACTAGTTTCAGCCAGCCCCTGATTGGCTGCAGGTGTCTCAATCAACCTCCCTGCCTTCTGGAAAGTTCTTAATTGGCCCCAGGTGTCTTGATTAACCTGGAGCAACTGCCATAAGGTATCAGGGATTTGTTTAGCCTGGGGCTAACATACTGGTTCCTTACCACTTTCCTATAGCCCTCTGGCCTTGCCCTGTCACAGTGGATAGTCCTGTATATGGCATTAGTGAGACTACTGCAGGAATACTATGTCAAGTACTGGTGTCCACACTTTAAAAGGGCCATTAACAAACTGGAAAGGATTTAGAGAAGAGCTACACAGATGATCTGAGATCTGGAAAACGTGCTTTAAAATGAAAGACTAAAGCTCAATCTATTTAGTTTCTCCAAGAGAAGGTTAAGAGGCAACTTGATCATTGTCTATACATACCTACACAGAGAAGAGATTTCAGATAACAGACTGCTCTTTAATCTGAGAGATCAGGGGGGTGAGGTGATATCTTTTACTGAACCAACTTCTGTTCATGAGTATCAGAGGGGTAGCCGTGTTAGTCTGGATCTGTAGAACCGACAAAGGGTCCTGTGGCACATTATAGACTAACAGAGGTATTGAAGCATAAGCTTTCGTGGGTGAATACCCACTTCTTCGGATGCAAGCAGTGGAAATGTCCAGGGGCAGATATAAATGTGCAGGGAAGATTCAGGCTAGAGATAACGAGGTAAGCTTAATCAGGGAGGGTGAGGCCCTCTTCTAGCAGTTGAGGTGTGAACACCAAGGGAGGAGAAACTGCTTTTGTAGTTGGCTAGCCATTCATAGTCTTTGTTTAGTCCTGAGCTGATGGTGTCAAATTTGCAAATGAACTGAAGCTCTACAGTTTCTCTTTGGAGTCTGGTCCTGAAGTTTTTTTGCTGTAGGATGGCTACCTTTAGGTCTGCAATTGTGTGTCCAGGGAGGTTGAAGTGTTCTCCTACAGGCTTTTGTATATTGCCATTCCTTATATCTGATTTGTGTCCATTTATCCTTTTGCGTAAGGACTGTCCAGTTTGACCGATGTACATAGCAGAGGGGCTATGTACACCAAAAGGTCCCCCGACCCACAAGCAAGACAACCCACCAACCATGCCACAAACCCACTGCCCACGCCGACCGAGGAGCCCGAGGGCCAGCGGCCGACAGCTAGGCCAGCCACGCCTTGGCAGGCCGCCTGGATCGAGGAGCTCCGAGCGACAGCCTCCTTCACGGAATTCGACCCGCTCATCGACAGGCTCACCCGCAAGCTGTCCGCAGAGATTGCCTTCAAAAGGACCCCGAACCAAGAGACCATCCGGCCTGCCCACAGATGGCCCGTCCCGCACCGTGACACCAACAACAGGGGAGTCGGAAGGAGGAACACCGGCCGCCGCGACGACCTGGCAGCGGCCTCAAGGGTCCAGAAGCTATACCGGACAAACCACCTCAAGGCCATGAGAGGGGTTCTCGACGGGCCCCCGTCCTACTGCACGATCCCGCCCGAATGCCTCCACAACTACTTCCACGGAGTGTTCGGCAGCGTGCCCAGGAACGACACGCAGCGCCCGGAGTGCCTTCACCCCCTGCCCCGCATCACCGACTTAGTCGACCTGGAAGCCGACTTCACCCCCAAAGAGGTGATGGCCAGGCTCTCCAGAACCAAGGACACCGCACCTGGAAAAGACGGCATCCCCTACAGCCTCCTAAAGAAATCCTAAAGATCTCTCCAGCATGCCTCTGGCTCCGGGGGTGATGACAGTGCTGTCCTCCGACTCGATCCGCGGCACCAGGACTCCCAGCTCCCATCATTCCTCGTTCCATACCCAGCGGCAGCCCAGCCGCTTCCCCAGTCGGCATGTGGCATTGCGGGCGCGGGACCACATTCTGTTCATGAGAGAGACACGCTTGCGAGCTAATGCAGAGCTCTTACTGCCCAGACCTGAAGAAGAGCTCTGTGTAGCTCACAAGCTTGTCTCTCTCACCAACAGAAGTTGGTCCAATAAAAGATATTACCTCACCTACCTTGTCTCTCTAATATCCTGAGCTACTACAACACTGCTCTTCAATCTAGCAGACAAAGGCATATCAAGATCCAAAGGTTGTAAACTGAAGTTGGAGAAATTCAGACTAGAAATAAGGTGCAATTTTTGAAACAATGGGGGTAATTAGCCATTGGAATAATTTACCTAGGGGTGAATTGGAATGTCTATTACTTGAAGACTATAAATCAAGGTTGGGTTCTTTCTGAAAGATATGCTCTAGCTACTTGGAAAAATCCCATGGCCTGTGCTATAAAGAAGGTCAGACTAGACAATCACAATCATCCTTTCTGGCCTTAAAAGCTATGACTACATAAAAACTATGAATAAGTGCTTTGCTAAATCGGGGCCTAACTGCTTGCCCTGAGCAGCTTTACTAGAGCCGGATAACGAACTATTCAAATGCCTTCCAGTGTATGTTAATGACAGCTGATCAAGGAGGAGAGATGGCTGGTAGCATATTCTCTGTGGGAACAGAGGTTTCCAGGATGAAAATAACTTATCCACCGTTAAATTAGGCTGCTGAGATTTTGAAGACCGGCGGGGAGAAAATCAAGCAAGAGGGAAAAAATAATGAGGAAGCCAAATTAAAATAAAAGGCTTGATCTCGTAGCCTTTTCCACCATCTATGAAGTAAATGAAGGCACATTGTAAGTTATTGTTTTCCCTCTAAGCAGCCGTTGCTAAAAATACCATACTGATATAAAAACAATTATGGAGAAGCTAAACAAAACTCCTCCACTAAATTCCACTTTTGCTCAGATCTGTAACCTATATGCAGTAAGGGACAGGTTTTCATAGGCATCATGTGAACCCTGTAGTACATGGTATGTATAAGCTATTTGAATCTGACACACAACACATGTTCAAAAACAACTACCCACAATATGTATGGATCCTACAGAAAACAACCCGATTTGAATGTATCAAGATAATTAAGGGACCATATCTTACAGTATCAGAAAGAATTCTAGGATTTTAGATTCAAAGTTGGCATACAGAAATTAAACAGTACATCCTCAACAACTCGTGATAAAGCCTACTAATGCTTTCCACACAAATCTCCTGGGAAACAGCATGCATGAATTCAAGACATTAACTTTCAGACTTCTCATTACAGAAGGCAGTCGGCTCTGGGTATCATGCACCATCTCTTCTTAAGAGAATCCTCATTATTAGTGCTGATGTAAGCCTGAGATACTTTCTTAGCTTTTCCAGATTTTGTGGCTTAATTATGAAGAACGAACAAACTTTTATTCTTCTTAACATGAATTTCAAACATCAACTTGATAGCAAAGAGCATAGGAATAACAAAAGGCAGGAAACATGCACAATTCTGTGAGGATGTTTTTCACACTGTACTAAAAGCTAGATATTTTAAGACGTATAGAAGGGGAAAGATTATGGCATCATGACTGTACCTTCAGAAAAGAAATGCATCAGCCATTCAAGTTTCTGATCCATCTCAAGGATACAGAGGGGTAGCCGTGTTAGTCTGGATCTGTAGAAGCGACAAAGGGTCCTGTGGCACCTTATAGACTAACAGAGGTATTGAAGCATAAGCTTTCGTGGGTGAATACCCACTTCTTCATTTCCACTGCTTGCATCCGAAGAAGTGGGTATTCACCCACGAAAGCTTATGCTTCAATACCTCTCAGTCTATAAGGTGCCACAGGACCCTTTGTCGCTTCTACATGTCCTTATGAATATACAAAGTAAATCCTGTAGTGCCTCAGGAAACACTGTACATGTCTTGAAAATGTCATGAAGCTATTGTAAAAATGTGAAATGAGTGAGTCTCTGTGATCACTATTTAGGGCTAGATTTACTGAAGCTAATGTGGGGATATGTATATTACACATACTTGCTCCAGCGAAAGTCTCTTACCTTACAAGAAGGATCCCCCATAATATGAAGGGAAGACAGTGTTGAATCTGGATTTATCTCATCTTCCCTAAAATGCCCCCCTTCCTACATGTTGCACAGTACTGTCCTGATATAAGCAGCCAGGAACAAAGAAAGTTTACAGCTGGTTTCTACCTACCAGTTTCCTTACTGGTGGACTTCATGTTTCAGTTCCCCTCTATCCCAGTTTACTGAGTGAATCCGGCTCTTACAGTGCTATGTACTCTGAAAAGTGACAATGACATAGTGGAGTTCCACATTTATGGTCCCCTCCCCAATTATCCCCCTCCCCACCCATGATTCTGTATCAGTTATGCTCTATTTATAGATATTAACAAAGACATCTGTAATTGCCAGTTCCTCAAGGTCAAATTGGGTTCTTTCCTGATCATACATAAGCAGCTGATATGAGTTACTCAGCTGCATATTTGCTACAATTGAGTAAGACCAGGGTTACTGATGCATAAGAGGACAGAAACTCATTTTATGGGAAAAAATATTTTGTAAGATGAGTACATTTGAAATGGAGTAACTGAAACAAAGCAAACATGAAACCCCACAACACTGTGTTGAGTCACTTTTGAGATTACAATTATATTTTAAATACTATTTAGCAGAAATGAGACCTATAGGGAAGAAAGTAATACCTCCCCCCAAAAAAGGCCAAACAAAAATAAAAATGTAACAATATTACTAAAGTTAGCAAAGAAATGAAACAAGCAACATCTCATTCTACCTAGGGCCTTAGATATAGCAAGCACACAAATCTGTTCCAATTCAAACTTAAAAATAATAAACCAATAGCTAATCTGTATCCTCAGAAAACTCTTCACAAAAAGATCAGCTTTTGGTTTCTGTGAGTCACAGATCTTTCCTACAGGCATGAGAACAGCATCTTGTATGTCTCTCCTCCCCAATTTGGACTGATTTACTGCTTTCATTTTGTAATTTTTTTCTTTCTGATTTCTCTATAACAATCACAACATATGCACTACAAATTTTATGCACACTGTGTTGAAGTTAAAACCAAAAGAAGCTAGCCCCTGAGACTTAAATTGAAGAAATATGCATTAGGAAGGAAAAAAGGAAGATTTCCGATTCTGAAACTATGCAGACTTTTCTATGGGGGTACCCATGCATGAACACTGCTGTGAATACACTCTTACATTTTAGCCAAGTGCTTTTGGCAGCAAGAATGTATTACAGAAATGCTGTAGAAGCATTTGGTGCTAGAAGTGAATGAAAAAAAGATTTCCTTCATTAAATGCCTTTAAGCTTTTATATATATATTCATTCATATAAAATTTTATATATATATATATATATATATATATACACACACACACACACACATAAAATAAATATAAAATATATATACATATAAAATATATATATATATATATATTTTCATTTTTCTCTTCCAAAGTTAATTACAAGAGACAGAGTTAAAGGGAAACCACCTACTAGAAAAAAATCACATTTTCTTCTGAAACTTCTGTACCTATTATTGTAACAAGTAACACTGAATAACAGAACAGCAAGATCGTTTTTCCTTTTTCAGTCTATTCTGTGCTTTTGTCAGCACTTGGTATAGTCACTTTCACGATTTTATAGATTGCCAGTTGCACTTCCAGTCTCATGCACTAATAATACAACAACCTCACTGTCACACATTTTTCTGAAGCTTACATGAAAACTCGTCCCCAGGCTCTGCCAGAGGATGTCTACCAGTTATAGCAATGGCAAAGCTGAAACTAAACAGACAAGAAGCAGGTGCATTCTTCCTTTTCATAAAGGGTTGGACGAGACCAAACATGCTTGGTGTTGTCAACCTTAGGTTCACCCAAAGTGCTTTCTAAAAGCCATCAGCAGGAATGCAGAAAAAAAAACTTTATAACTTGTAATAATTTTTGGCAGCACGATTTAATCAGAAAAAAACTGAACAGTATGGGACTGAGTATCCAAGTCAGCTGAAGGTGATATGACTTGTGAATGCTGCTATGCAAGATCTGGGCATCAGCAAGGAATCCAAGTCTTAAAGGACATACACAAAGGCCTGGAACATGTTTGTTTGATATATAAAAATGTTCCTGTTAAATGTCTATCTTTGATGAAGTAATACACACGATAGCAACAAAGGTGTTATTAAACATGTGAGTCCTTCTTGATGCATTTCTTCCTCTTCTCACTCCCAAATTCAATTAAGTAAATATTCCTTTTTTAATTTCAGCAGCTAGCATATGAACTGCTAAGGGAAAATTCTAAAACAGTACAATGAAATGTTTGCATATGTAAAAACATAAGAATGGCCACAATGGTCCAGCTAGCCCAGTTTCCTCTCTTCCAACAGTGGCCAGTACCAGATGCTTCAAAGGGAATGAACAGAACAGGGCAATTTAGCCAGTGACGCATCCCCCATTATCCAGTCCCAGCTTCTGTCATTCAGAGGTTTAGAGACACCTAGACCATGGGGTTGTGTCCCTTGCCATCTTTGCTAATAGCCACTGATAGAGTCTATCCTCCAGGAACTTATCTAATTTTTTTTTAAACCCAGTTATTTTTTGGCTTTCACAACATCCCATGGCAACAAGTTTCACAGGTTTACTGTGCATTGTGTGAAGAAATACTTCCTTATTTGTGTTTTAAACCTGTTACCTATTAATGTAATCAGTTCCTGGGTTCATTTCACCATGGTAAATAATACTTAAGCATTCACTTTTTCCACAACTCATAATTTTATAGACATCTATCAGAACTCCCCCAGTCATCTTTTTTCTAAGATGAACAGTGCTAGTCTTTTTAATCTCTCCTCATTTGGAAGTTGTTCCATACCCCTAATCATTTTTGTTGTGCCATTCTCTATACCTTTCCAATTCTAATGCATCTTTTTGAAAGGGAGGCAACCAGAACTACATACTGTATTCAATGTATGGGCACACCTTGGATTTACATAGTGGCATTATTATATTTTCTGTCCTATTATTTATCTGGTGATAAATTAAACTGTAATATATCAGTTTGTTCCAAAACCTCCTCTACTGACACCTCTGTCTAGAACAATCCCTCAGATTTGTCACCTAAAAAGAATGGCTCAGGTGTAGGAACCTCCCTCACATCCTCTGCAGTGAAGAACAATGCAAATAATTCATTTAGCTTTTCCGCAATGACCTTGTCTTCCATGAGTGATGCTTTAGCATCTTGATTGACAGGCAGGCTTCCTTCTCCTGATGTACTTACAATTTTTTTTGCTGTTAGCTTTTGAGTCACTAGCTAGTTGGTCTTCAAATTCTTTTTTGGCCTGCCTAATTATACTTTTATACACGATTTGCCAGAGTTTATGATCCTTTCTATTTTCCTCACTAGGATTTGACTTTCAATTTTTAGAAGATTTTTTTTTGGCTCTGTCTCCTTTACTCTGTTTAGCCATAGTGGCAGTTTTTGGTCCTGTTTTTTTTTTTTTTTTAATTTATTTGGGGTATACAGATAGTTTGAGCATCTATTGTGGGTTTTCTAAAACATTTCCATGCAGTTTGCACTCTTATGATGGTTTCTTTTAATTTCCGTTCAACTAACTTCCTCATTTTTGTGTATTTTCTCCCTTTCTGAAGTTGAATACTACTATGGAGGGTTTCTTTTGTATTTTCCCCCTACAAGGATATTGCATTTAATTACATTATGATCACTGAGTGGGTTAGTTATATTCCGCACTTGGACCAGATCCTGTGTGCCAATTAGAACTAAACCAAGAACTGCGTCTCCCTAGGTGGGTTCCAGGGTTAGCTCCTCCAAGAAGCAGTCATTAATGGTGTCTAGAAATTTTATCTCTGTATCCCCAAATGTACACAGTCATATTGGGGATAGTTGAAATCCCCCATTATTATTGGGTTTTCTGTTTCTGATGCCTCTCTAATCTCCCTGAGCATTTCACCATCACTGCCACCATACTGGTCAGGTGGTTGATGGCTAGTCAGAATATTCCTACTGTTATACTCTTATTATTCAAGCATGGAATTTCTATCCATAGACATTCTATGGCAGAGTGACTCAATTAAGATTTTTACTATATTTTATGCTTTCTTTCACACACAGTGACACTCCCCCATCAATGCGACCTACTATATATTTTATACTCTGGCATTATCATGCCCCATTGATTATCATTGCGAATCTCTCGTGGTCAATATTTTGACCTGGAGGGCTGAAACATGGCCCCACACTGTCAAGATTGAATAGATGTTGGACACCATTCAGAGAAAGCTCTCTGAATGACTGAAAACATCAAAGGATACTAATTCAAGTTGAATGAAGTTTTAACTATACAGGTCCCACTCTCTCAAACAGTCACACAAACACTCTCTAAGATGGTATACTCATCTTCCAGAAATGCCTATCAACTTGCCTGTATGATTCACCTTTGACTTAAGCCCCATGAAAGCAAGATGGAAAAGAGAGCTGGAAGACCTAAAATACGATGGTTGGACAGCATCAGATACCTGCCCCACACAGGTATCCTATCCCATAATGTGTCCGATTTGGCTCAGGGCAGAACATCATGGAGGCCCATAATACGTCTGGTGGCCTCTATGCTGTCCAAGTAACAGCTATGAGCTTTACCCAACCTAATCAAATGTGAAGCCCATAAGAATGCTCCTTGATTTGGCAATATCATCTTAGATCTTGCAAGGTTCTGATCCCCATCAATTCTTTGTGATCTCATTTGAAGTTAAGTGCGCTTAGCACATTACAGTAGAGTCTCAGCACCTTGCGAAACTGGTTTCTGAAGGAAGAAATTCCAAGCAGCATGGTGTGAAATTGCTGTATATTCTGCATATAATGCCTAAAATAAAACACAAGGGTTAATAAAACCGATATGAATAGAAATGTCATGGAATATTTCTGAATGTCAATAAAAACAGCTCTATAAATATATATTTTGAATATGTACCTGAGATGTTTAAACCCCTAATGCAACAGCATTGTGCTAGTGCATCAGAATAAGGGCCAGAAAATAAGAGTGAACAGGTTAGTTTCACTGTGCAAGCTAAGTGAAGTGCCAAAGGCAACAGCATACATGGCTTTAAAATTCTTTCAATTGTAATAATTTGTTATACAAAACAAAGGAAATAAAATTTTCAAAGGTGATTTTTATGCTGACAGCAAAAACACATTAAACAATTATTTAAAAATATTTGAGGATAATCTTAGCCTTCATTCTCACATTAATTTAAATATTAAGAAAATAGGAATATGAAATAAACACAGAAAACTAAATAGAGAAATCAAAAGAAATGTATTTGAATAAAAAAAATAAGTATAAACAGAATTCTAGACAAAGCTTAAGCTACATACCATAAATACCAGAGTCTGCAGGGGCAACAAGACAATTTATTGCTGTCAAAAATAATTCATTCAATTAATTGAGGGTCATAAAATACCTGGACCTTCTGTCAATGTTAGTTTGAATTATATATGAATATTAATAAATCTGTTTTATTGTGGACACAAAAGAGATTTGCATATAATAATTCTGTTGGACAGTTTATTAGAGGCTCATTGCCAGAAATGTACTCCAAATGCTGTTTAGAATTCATGAAAAGTGCCATGAAACCAGATCCAATCTATTTAAGATTAAAATCCCCTACCATGCATTGACGATTTTGGTACCACAATGAGTTTTCTTCCCCATCTGTTATTGGCATGTAGCTAAACAATTATACTGAAAAGGAAACAGACATTATCGCCTGCCTGGATTACATAACTAAATTTACTCCTGAAAGATTTACACTGAAAGATCCCTATTACTTTGCATGTTTTAAAAAAATATATACTTCTGTTCATTAATAAACATTGAATAAATTGCTCTTTGTATTATGTGGTCACAGAAGTTAGCATGGAAGAAAAAGTAAACATACAGATATTATTGGAAGGGAGTAAGAAATTATTTCTCCCCTCCCCCGCACTGCAGCGTGAAGGAGATGTCATAACTCCTGGGAGGCTGAGCTACTGTAGACAGCAGCTGTATTTGAAGATTACAATCTAGCTTGTTCACCATACTATATAAGCACTCATTTGACCTTTGTACTCTTAGTGTAATTGTAGAGACAGAATGCTTAACAGCAAACATCAGCAATGTGTTCCATTGCTGCGGTGCAAGTACTTGTACAAGTGCAGCAAACTACCTTTAGATATTTGCATATTTTAACATGGTATTTTAGGCTATTATACATACTGTGATCAATGCCAAATACCACAAAAACTAGCACACTGTCAGTGCAGCTTAACTGATGGCAGCTACAAATCTGAAGCTAGAGATGGCCTCAGAGTTTTTTGGATGCGCCACTATCACTATACCCAGAGCTAGGTAAACAAGAGGATTCATTGGGACACACCTCAAACATGAAGGGCTCATTTTACATGAGGAATGAGCGTGTGTGAGGAGAAATCCTTAGGTCGCTCTACTACCCACATAGCCTCTTGTTTGAGAAATAGTGTCCAGCAGCTTCTCCCAGGCCAACTTCACATGGAAAAGGGCTACAAACTTACTTGAATAACAAAAAAAGCTTAACATGTCTTTACGTTTCTAGTTTCTTCAGATCAGGGCAGGGCCCCAGCTGTTGCATTTGTAAGGCCTAAAATCTGGTTTTATTCTTATCCAGCAATTATGGGTTCAAGTGTGCATGACATCAGAACGTAGGTTACAGTGCAATGCAGATACTCAAGTGAGATACTAAAATCCATTCCCTTTTGGGTAGTCTAAAGTCCTTGACTAATACACACGCTCAAGTCTGGATCGGTGGCTCATACAGCTTAGAAAAAGAATAATAGCTGCCATGTTACCTCAATATAGTCACTTTCCCTAGTACAGTAAATTGGAAACAAGTTAGCCATTGAATCCCTCCACAAAAGGAGTTCATACATAGTACTCCAAGATAAAATCTTCTATGAACGATACAAATTCTGTTTTAAAAAATTACATCCTTTTCCAAGTATATTTTTACTAGACTGAAAGGCTCTAGCATACCTTGGGCAAGAACAGCCTACAGAACATCATGCTTTACCTACTTTTACTTTTAATGACACAAACTAACTGAAACTGGATAAAATGCTTTAAAAAATGTCTTCCTAAACTACATATAGACAAAAAAGTTAGATTGAAGTATTCCTGTTAAATTACAATACCTTCCTATGTATAAAGTGAATATAGCTAAATCAGGATTTGATGAGTTAGATCATTTCCTGAACTGTATGTAAAATACATGCACTTTTGCTTTTGCTTGCACATATTCATTTGTTAAGATATCAGCTTAAAGGCACAGCACAGCAGTCCTATTGCATTACTGAACTAGATACCAAACAACAAGTACAGTACTGGCTTCCAGCAAGTGGAGAATTTTAATGAAAACGAATGTGATCTTTCCCAGAGATGGTGCCCTTAGGGTTGATGATGTCCGTACTATTCTCAAGTATCCCGGAAAGACTACACAGAGTGGCACTGAAATTCACTATGGAGAGAGATAATGTTATTCATAGCTGAATAGCTGGGAAGAGAAGAAAATCCCTAGGAATAAAATGTGGCGAGGGGAAAAAAAAAAAGGAGGGGGGGGAGAGAGAGAGATGTTCTCGTGTTTTTAAATAAATCAAATAGCAAAATGTCTATGATTCAGTCTAAACTAAAATACATGTTTTAGTATTCACTCCAGGAGATTCCTTTCCCATTCTCCTTCCCCATGCACAAAATCACACACGAGACAAATGCAGATGACAGCGGTTTATTTCAGTTTGGAGTGCAACCTGGATCTATTGCTCTCATTGATTTTGGCTGTCTTTCACTTGGCAGTCAAGCAGGCACATATAGATGGAAGTTCTGCCAAAGATTTTCCATATTACAAGAGCAATGCTCTGTAGTTGAGTAGTGCTGAATATGGATCCTCTCTCAGAGCTGTTTTCTGCAAGCTCTTCCCTACACAGGCTCCACATTCTTCCATTCTGCTTGCTTGTGTGTATCTAAACAGGGCTGCCAAAGGTCACACATCTTTCATGAGAGTCATGTATTTGGCAACCATGTCTGCATTCCCGCAACCCAGTTAGAAAGTCACGCATCCAGCTGGGCAGGAAGCTGTGGTGCAGCTCCTCCTGTGGTTACTAGATGCACTGTAGAGTCTGGCTTCAAGAAGCCAGGTGGCATGTCTGTCTACACTGTGACTGTTCCTCTTGCTGGATTCAAGCAGAAAATGAAGAGCAGCAATAGGTGGTGGTGAGTTAGCTGGTGGAGACGGAAGATGGAGGAGTTCAATATTAGCTCCAGGTTCCCCAGACACACCCCAGTGAAACCTATGCTAGCAGAGCATGCCTCTGTTCCCCTAGTCAGACTCCAACCCCAGAAAGGCAACAGACTCCCTGCCCCTAGTTAGACCCAAGGCCCTTAGTGAGACCCCAGGTCACTGGCCACCATATAGCCCCCTAGCATCAAAGACATGGTGAGGTGGACTTCAGCATGAGCTAGCAATAGGAGTATGCACCTGTATGCCTGTACAGCCTGCACTGAAGTCTGTGATGCCACATCTTCACTGCTATTTTTAGCCCTGGTAGCTAAATTAAAGCTAGCACCAATACACCAGCCTGTTCTGCAATCACATCTCCAACTGCAGTTCACATATACCCTCAGATAGACCCCAGCCTCCCTCCCAAACAGAACTCATCTACCCCAGCACGCTCAGACCCAAGAGCATCCAGCATCTCCACCCCACAACCCACTTACCTCAGCACTCACCCACCCCAACAACATCCAGCTACCCCTAGATGGCCCCCAGTCCCCTCCATTATCCAAAAGCACCCACCAACCATCCATCCAGTTCTCTAACCAAGCAATCCCAGACAACTTCCAGCACCCTACCACAAATGCCCTTAGGGAGGGTGCTTCCCAGCATGGGTAGAAAAATGTGCTAGTTCTGCTCAGCAAGTACGTACTCAACAGCTTGTACTCTGGTGGCTCGCCAGAGCCACTGCCTATGTCACCGCAGCCACACTGCTATTTTTCGCATGCTACTCGAGCGGAGTTAGTGCGCATCTGTCTATCCATGCTGGGAAGCACACTCCCAGCTGCTGTATAGACATACCCTATCACCCCTTCCCACCTACTCATGCATCCCTGATCTGCCACAGCTTTATGACTGCCAAATTCTGAGCAGCTCCACATCTTTCATCCACCACTGCTTGGGGCAGAATGTATTGACCATAAGCTTAAGTTTGTGTTACACAAATTAGTTCATTAAATAATTTGCACTTAATGTCACACGAAGCAGTACAAAACTTGGCACCTATGTCTTATGACAACACTTGTAAGATTTATCATATACGTTTTTTCTTCAGCTATGGTCCATTGTCTGTAATTACTGTCTGTGGAGTTCACAGACATAGTAAACAAGGATTAGTGTACTTCAAACGGTAGAAGCTGTGGCATCTTCAAATGTCACTACTTATAATGGGCTGTTTGAGCAACTTTCTATGACTAGGCAGCTGTATTTTCCCAGGCCAAACAAATCAATTTCAGCTTTGTCTCACGGAACTGCACACAGGCTCCACCATTTCAGCAATATCACTGCACATGTATGACCAGAATGTGACTTCTCCAGATCTTCTATTTGAATTAGTTATTCCAGGAGTGCCATCCGTGTATTCTCTCCAGCATTTTCCTTCTCATCACTCAGAGAACTACTACTGGGTTTACATTTAAACAAGTAAGGAGAGCCAAGGAGCAGCAGAGAGGTTGTTTCTCTCTATGACAGTTAGGAGGAAGAAGACCATCTGCTGCATAGAGGAGGCAGGTTGGGGTGTATGATATTAGGTTCTGGAGTGAGAAAGCAGCTGGGAGTTCCACGGAGAGAGAACCATTTGCAGAGGCAAAGCTCTATCATTGCCCAAACAGGCAGCACATGGCAAGAGCCCGCTGGGTCTCTTTTCATTGAATTCTGTAGACGTTCAGTGTGTACAAGCTCTGCAGAACTCCCTTCTTCCCTGATAGCACTAGATGTTTTCGTTATGAAGAGACTTTGGCACAGCACAAATATAAGGAAAATACTTTGACAGGGAAAAGAGCAAGTTCAATGGTATTTTTCAGTAAAAAAGGAAGGATGGATCACGTAACTAATAAAGGCAATAATGGGAGGGAAACACATTGCTAAGTACTTGGCTCTGAGAAGGTTATGCACTGCAAGTGAGGAGTGGCCCCACTGCAATATGAGATTATTGAGGTTTAACAGCCAATGGATAACTCACAGGTGCTGATCAGGCACTAGGTTATAAAAGCTGTATTTGAACAGCATCAACCAATTGCATTTTAACCTCAGGTTCCAAAAACTCCTTGCCAATATGTGAGTGCTTCTATGCTGCTGCTAAACAAGCAGAAGGGAAATAGGAAAAAAACACACCATACTCATGCACATTTAAAGGTCATACTTTAACTGCCATGTTAAAGAGAATGGTGCTGTCTCCTGAAGATACAACTCTTGCTAACCATTTACACAGCCACTGCATGGAACAGTGCAGGGTTTTGTTGACTACTCCTTGCGCTGAGGAGACCTTTAAGCTTTTCCTACTGCACTGCTATAGTTAGGACATGGGCTAGGCACATGGGATCTCGTTATGGTAGATGGGTGATGCATTTCCCTGCTGATTCATGTTAGTGTCCTAGCGTACTTCACTCAGTCAGTCCCTGCTATCAACAGCAGGAGTCCTTTGACTCAGGTCCATCTCTCAAAATCTTTTGCACAGAATAGAGATAGCCCTTTGTATTTAAATAAATAATTTTGTATTAGGATTAATGAAATACTCTGAGAGCAATAGGGATAAACATATAATAAGACTGTAGGAAATTTGTAGCATAAATAGTAGGGGAAGAAAAACCAGGTCACTCATGGTAGAATGAGAGGTATATATGACAAAGGAAAAAATGGTAGAGTTGGAGAGGTATACTAGGCAGAAGAGGGCAGGGACTTGTCTGGACAGTGAGACAGAGGCAGAGGAAACTTTAAGCACAGAAGTTTTCTAGTGAAAGGACATAAAAATATGGAGGGTACAAAAAATAAGGTAGAAAAGGGTTAAAGAGTTTAGTTTCAGGAAGTGGCTAAACAGGCCTTTGTGAAAACAGAGTTTGATTTTTATGACCATGCAATGATCAGACAAGAGAGAACACAGAGGAAAGAACTAGATGAAGAAAGGAGAGAGACAGGGAGACTGGGGGGAGATAGAAGAAATTGGAAGAGGCATAAAAAGGAGCATAGGAATGGTTCTCTCAAAAGCCACAGAGAGTTGGAGCATACAAATATATTCAAAAACAAAGCAAATGAAACTTTGGAATATAATTTTCCTAGAACTGAAACAGCTAATAGAGCCAACCAACTGTATAAAGAAGAGCAAAGATAACTGGCTCGGATCTATAGCAAGCCATCCAGAAATGAGGTTCGGCACGCTGGTTTTGCCCATTGAGTCACAGAGTGAAGTAGCCTGCAAGAACAGGTCATAGACACACTAGTGGGGCACATGGGGGAAAGGAACGTCAATGAGTTAATGTTAGGGAGGTTCATTTAACTTTGAATGCATTACTATGCATTTTGAACCTTGCACCATGTAACAGACAGTAATCATCACAATATATTTATGGACCCTTCTCCACCCAGACACTGTCAGGTTATTGCCAAACACAGTAAAGTTGAATGATAAGAATGTGCATTTTATGACAATTCTCTAGAGTGGGGTAACCTCCAGATAGGTGGACACCATAACTTTTCTTAAGATGTAAGGAATGACTGGTAGTACATTCAATTGTTGATTAAATGCTTCAGTATTGTTGGGCAGCAAGCCTGTGGTTAACAGCCACCACACTGGACTCAGCAGCTATTCAACAAGTTAAATATAAAAGCATACTAAATCCTGGAATTTACTTGGGGAGACTTGCATTTTTACAGGGAACCTGTTTTTGCTGAGATTTCGGTTGCACGGCTGGATGCCTTCTTAGACATTGGCTATGATGTGAATTCCATAACTAGCCATTTGGGGACAAGGTAAACTTTCTTTGGCTCTGACACTGAAATCAGATCTGTTGGTCTGGACGCTCGTACCCATGTGGAGCCCAAGTGAAATCAATAGGGTAGGGGTCATGTTAGTAAATCTGATTGCAGAACTTATTACTCTTTCTTCTTCCTCAATATGCTCACTGCAGAATCTAGCTCCTGATACAGGGTCATGTAATAAAACCCTTACTGTAGTGCACACCTTAAAGAGCATAGAGTTTATATTGCGGGGACACCCGTAACTGTTCATATTGTAAGCTAATGCATTTAAAACAGCGAATAGTACTGCATTCATATTTTTTGGGGAGAGGGTAATGTAATATTTTCAAACCTATAGCAGATGTGCCATTGTTTTCCTCTTAAAAAGGAAAAATAGGCTAAGTACGATACTAAAGGATTTAGCATAACATGTACATAAGCTGTAATACAAAAAATGTTCAAGACCTTGATGTCAGCAGGGGAATACAGAACAAGCAGAGCCAACTTTAAACAGTGACATTTTATATAAATCATAGGTACGAGATCAGGCTGGTACAAATCATTGCAGCTGGCCATCCGCAACGATGAGGAGCTGAACAAGCTGCTGGGCAAAGTCACCATCGCCCAGGGCGGGGTCCTGCCCAACATCCAGGCGGTGCTGCTGCCCAAGAAAACCGAGAGCCACAAAGCCAAGGGCAAGTGAGGCAACTGCATCCCCTGGGGGAAAAGACGCTTCCCTGCGACTCGATCTGCATGAACCTATGATGATAGTTCAGAAGCCTACAGGAGTCATGTTGGTGGTCTCAGGCAAGTTCCTATTGGACAATTTAATTCACAAAGCCACCACCATAACTGCACCCTTTTAGTAGTCTTAGCAGGAAGGCCAGGAGGTTAATGGGTATGCAAATCAGACCACCCTTTCAACTCTTCTGGTGATTACTCCAGGTATGGCTGAGGCACATTTGTTTAAGGGTTTACAGAGTACTTGATATGTTAACCAGTCTACCCGCTTAGTAGTAATATAATTCATCATCAGTAATCATTTAAGTATTAGCATTTGTGAAGCACTTTGAAATTGTACATAGGCAGAAAACATCATTCAGGGATAATAATTTAGCACATTTCACAACACAAAAAGCAGTGATCTAACAAAATTTTAACCTATTGCAAAGTGTTATCTTTTACAATGTTAGCAGAAAGCATAAACCTGTCAACCTGACAATGTCTGCTTAGACAGTCATTTTGCTACTCAGTCTATAATAGTGTAAAAGCCACATCTGCTCATTTAAAGAGTTCAGTAACAAGCAGTTTCTCAGAGCAAAGATGACAAAATCTGAAACAAGATGGGAAATGAGATATGGAGTCCCTTAACAGGGTACAACAGCATACCAATTAGCAGTGTGCTGTTACAGCAGAAATAGCCACACTTTTAGAGAAGTGGAATACAGAACATCACAAGCCCACATAACAGTCTGAGCAAAACACCACAAGTTTCACTATATCTTGTGACAAACTTCAAGAGATTGTTAACAAAAATATGGTAATAGGGTTCTGACTGAAATGTGTCAGTGCAGGTAGAGAACAGAAAACAATCCATTTGGGAATTCCATCTGCAAATCAACTAATCCCTCCCTCTCCCCCAAATCAACTGAGAAATGCCACATAATGCAGTGTTTAATAAACCAATAGTTTTTATATAGATCTGAAAAAAAATCAAACAGATTACATTGATGCATATCATGTTATGTCAAAACCACTCAAGACATTTCTGTCTAAACTAATTTCTGCAGGCTATGTTTTCTGTATAAGTAGGGCCCTACCAAATTCACGGCTGTGAAAAACGTGTCACAGACCATGAAATCAGACCTCCCCCATGAAATTTAGCTACTTGAGAGGAAGGGGCAGGTCTGGGGATGACCCATCTGGGGGTTCTTACATGCCCTGGGCTTCAGTTGTGAGTCCCAGCCAGGCTGAGGAGGGATGGGACTTCCTCTTCCCCTGCCTGCTGCTCAGGGCAGAGGGGAGCGATGAGACCCACCTCTGGGTGCCTTCTCCGGCTGCAGGAAGCTCCAGGGCTGCTGCCTTCAGAGCTGGGCTGAAGGTAGTGCAGAAGTGAAGGTGACAATCCCACAACTCCCCTACAACAGCTTTGCGACCCCCACGACCACAACACACTGAAATTTCAGATATGAACATCTGAAAACATGAAATTGGCTAAATTTTCAAATCCTATACTGTGAAATTGACCAAAATGGCCCTTGAATTTGGTAGGGCCCTATGTATATGGTACTAGCTTTAAAATGCATTTCTACCTTAAAAAAAAAAGAAAAGAAAAAAAAAGACTAAGCCAGTTCCAATGCCAAAGTGTCTAAATACAAATTATTCCTTTAATTGGGGACTACAATCAGTCAGCCTTTTTTTTTTTTTTTTTTCTGGACAGT
Organism: Macrochelys suwanniensis; assembly: GCA_033296515.1. NCBI lineage: Eukaryota > Metazoa > Chordata > Testudines > Chelydridae > Macrochelys > Macrochelys suwanniensis. Next base: position 51,379,157 of record CM065780.1, read on the forward strand.
CAACCAGACATTTCAGTTTACCCACAAAAAAAGAGAGGACTAAGAAGGTAATATAGCAAGATAAAACAATACAGCATAATAAAATAAACCATCAGTTGTCTGTAGAAAGCTGAATCAACAAACTGTTAGTAAATGTAAAACATTAAATCAAGGGTTAGCTCGGCACCTGCTGAATAATGACAGTTCTTAATGCATAAACATCCCAATCCTGTTCTCACTGAAGTTAATAGCAAAACCCTGTCAATGGTGATTGTATCAGGCCCAAAGTGAGCACTTTTAAAATGACTTTCTTCAAGAGGCTTAAAGAAAATGCATCATTTCCTTTAATACATCCAGAGTGGATGTCAGTGCTGCTGCAAGTTATTAGGGAAAACTGTAGGCATTTGGAAGTAAAAAGGTATAAAGACATCACATAAATATTTAATAAATTAATGTACTCAAAATATGAATTTAAAAAACTGTTTTTAGAAATCCTCGCCAGTGTATCAGGATCTCCATGTGGGGGGTAGGTATCCCTTTCAGAGGGCTTAAATAATACAGCATTGTATTTCCTAGCAGGGGGCTGAGGCTCATGCAACAGATTAGGCCTGAGAAGTGTAATTCCTCTATTAAAAGCAATCAAAATGCAGATAGTTTCGACATTTTTAAGAGGTAAATTCCAACATTATAGAACTTATCTTTAAAAAACACACAGACTTTGAAACCACTGAATCAAATAGTTTCAAAACAGGACCTAAATAGCATAGGAAAATAAAATACTTTCTTAAGTAAAACAAATACTCACCCTGATCAATTTTTATGTTTTGCTCACTGTCAGCACTTATGTCTGCCTATACAGAGAATTAATGGACTACATGGCACAAACACCACTAGCAAGGGGAATTTGACAAAGTTGGGTCTCAAAAATTCAATGAGGTCAGGCTTGAAGTCTACTTTTATCCAACTCAAATTAAAATCTAAATGTATTTGGCATAGTTTTTACACTGCAGAAATCCAGTGTGTGCACTACCCTACTTGTAAAAGTATTTGACCTTAAATGACTAAAAAGGAAACTCTAAATGAGGGCTGCCAGTCCATTCTTAGCTCACTCTGCTGTGCAAAGATATCTCAGCAGTTTTAAAACAGGCCCATCTCATCCTGTTGTGCCTAAAGGGTAAAGAAGACTCTTTACTTTCGTACTCTCCCCGCCCCTCTGTTTTGGTGAAATAATATGTAACATTTTAAAGCAATTTTTTTGCATTTAGAAGGATCCTCTCAGAACTCTATTGCTCTGTCATTTGGAAATCTGTTTTCAAATGTAACAACTTTACCTGAAAGAGGATCAGATTTAGGCAAAACCTACATTAACTCATGAATATTCATTCCTGTTTGACCCAAGAAACTAAAATCAATTACAATTAAGCATCAGCGTGTAATTTAAATAACCTCCAGCATGTCTGCTTCAAATCACACAAATGCCCAAACAAAGCCTCGGTTCTAATACAGAACTTGCACATGTTAGAACTGGCAGGTGCTCAGGATTCAATATATTTGAGGAGTCTCAACATATACGGAGAAACAGGGAGCACTACATGGTTTTAAAAACAAATCAATATTTAAAGTAAAAATAATAAAGTTATGTCCTTTAACAAAAAATCAGCAAGAATATGATACATCTAATATGTGATAACTAAACTGTCTCATCACTCAACAAGTATATGATGGGGTCTTTAATGAATCAGTAGCTAAAAAATTGCTCCATTGCATGAACAGATTCACAGCTTCCAAGAACTGCAACCTGTTTTCATGAGATAAAGCCTTTCATAGTCATCACTGTTCAAATTTACTCTCATGGAGGACAGATTTAATTTTGTAAGGAATAAATGAGCTCCGTGTTTTTTCAATGAAGGAAAACCATTTTAACAACAACATGATGCACTGCAAGCAACTAAAACAAAAGGAAAACCTCTACCAAAAACGCACCAAATTGTGAGTTTAACGCATACTGTTGCTCAAATGGCTCTGCCGCTGATAAAACAACTTCCAGAAAATTTGATGCGCAAGGTTGCCAGATACCAAATTCAGAATCTTAAGAGCTAAGACTGAGACTTATCACACACAAAAATTATCCAGATTTGTAAGTAATGCTGGAAGCTCTCCTACAAAGCACATTGGCAGGGCATTGAATCCTGATATGCAGAGATTCCTTGGATCAACAACCCAGTTTGTTCTTGCCCCTCCAATGAAACTGGCTACAAAAATTCAACATATTGGTTTGGTTTGTAACGTGGTTACCTGTCAAATAAGAAATGGATTGGGACTCCCTACACCTTCTCTCAGGCCACCCAACATGCAAATCAATAAAATATAGTCTGGATTTGAACCAGTATGAAAGGCTAGCCCAACCTCTACAAAAAGATAAGTTACTTTTAATATTAAACTGTAATTATTTCTTAGACTCATTTTGGGATTTCAGATTAATTTTTATTATTATTTTTAAAACATGACATACATTCTGCTTTCACTGACACACACACAGTATTCACTAAATGAAGAGAATTTTTTCCACTTGGTTCAAACAGCAAGGTTCTCAAGGCTACTTTTCCCTCTCCCGCCTCCCCTAAAATTTCTCACTCATGGAGTACTAATAGAGACAAGCTGATGTCAGCAACATAGGTAGATGATACAGTGGGTAAAACATTCACCATTGCTAGAAATTGGAGAACAAAAACGGTGGTGGTGGTGGTGGGGGAAGATAGCATGGACCCCATGATTCAAGGGGTCCATTCAATGCAATGATAGTGTGCATAAAGTTTCTCGACATACCTACAGAGCAAGAATCTAAAACATTCCAGGGTGTGCCCTGGCAGGATTTCAACAGATGATGAGCTGCTACTACAACTGTAGCCTTTTTAATATGCAGCTCCAGTTTTAAAGACATCCTTTTCTATGCCAAGGTGTCTTAGACCTCTCTACACTGTTCTTAGAGCTGCAGTAAACAGAAGACTTTTGTTTACCAGTCTCACTAAGTTTTGATATGCCATTGTCCAAATAAGGAAAAAAGCCAACCAATACTCGCATCTCTTTGATTTTGTGAGCAGATTAGCTGCCAGGTCATAAATAAATCAATCAGATACAGAGGTTTGTTTTTTGTTTTTTAAGGCCATTAGCAGCATTTGATGCATCATATTATTAAAAAGCCACATACTTCAAAGAACTGACAGCTCCTAGTGTAAGTGAACACATGTAATATACTTACTAAACTCAGCTTCTGACTTTACTCTGCTTCCCACAAAAACATCACCATGGTGATGTACAACATTTGTTGCCTGGAATTTTAGAGTAGCACAATGTATCTAAAATGCCCTTAGTATATTTGACTAGATGTGAATACAAATTAGGTTACATTTAAAGGGACAATATGAGTCACAAACATTTGATAAATATTGTCCTAGGACAGAACACACTGATTAAAATATCTTTTAAATGTGACCTACCTGAGCATAAGCAATCCTCTACCCCACCTTTTCCAGTTACGGGGGGGGGGGGGGGGGGGGGGGGATTAAAAATCCAAATAGAGGGAATCTGGTATGAAGAAAAGCATCCAAATTATTCTCTGGTCCTCCTGAGTGTAATAATCACCCTTATTATTCTATTAGAAATGCCAGTTCTTGAACAACTAGCATCATGCATTTTCTTCCACCAATTCTTTAGATTTGTTTGCTCCAGAAAATGGATTCTCTGAGCAATATAAATTGAACACAATTATTGGAACTTCCAAATAAGATTACTTTGCTCAATGCCAAAACAACAAGGCTATCTAATCATCTGAATGCGTTGCTTTGTTGGCACAGTCTTTAACCAGAAAAATTCATTTGTTTGAATTGTAAGTTGTCTGTCTAGGTTGCGAGTGCCATGGAACAGGGAACATTCTTCCTCTGCATTTTGTACTTGCTGGAAATAAAGACAGACAACAAGCCCATGGCCTGCCAGCTACGTATGCAAGGCCTGACCAGCTGTGCATTGTCCGACTAGTGATCCGAAAGCCATATCTGGCTTGCAGGACAATTCTACCTGGCCCCCAGAGGACCGCACAGCATGACCTCGCATGCACCATACACATGAGGTCACGTCACATGAAGGATACCGTTTTGGACCTAAGGCAGGCAAGTGAACTGTTTCATACCTTACTAAAACTGTCACGCCAACAAGCAGGAGAGAGAGAGAGAGAGAGAGAGAGAGAGAGAGAGAGAGAACCTAGAATATCCACCCACCCTGGCATAGAATATCATGATTCTGCCTGTGTATAATATTCCACAATTTCTCTTATCCGTCAGTGCTAACAATATTGCATCAAATAAGGCTCTGATCTTGCAAACATTTACATGTGTTTAACTTTATGCATGTGCATTGTCCCAAAGAAGTTAGAATTAAGGGCTGAAGTCAATGGGAATTAGCCATCAACTTCAATTTGGCTAGGATTTCACCAGAGGTACTTAAATATATGAGTTGTCCTATTTAAGTTAATGGGAGTTTGTGGGGAAGGACTATGGAAGAAAAACTGCGCACTGAAATCTTAGATACTAAGACAAGATTGTGCCTGCATGTACAGGAGGGTAGGTGTGAAGGGTATAGTTTCCTCAGAGTCCTAATTTCTTAGCATCCTTGTCCAGCAGTCAGGTCCAATGGCACAAATGTGAACCAGTGCATGGTGAGCCCACCCTGCAGTCAACAAAATTAAGCAGCGGTACTGGCATACAATTCCTCCAAATCCACTCAGTGCAGGCTTAAATCCACTAACTTGCCCTAATATTAAGAAGTTTTACCTGCTACAAGACAGCTGTTTTACTTCTGTCTTGTAGCAAATGACAATTAGGTCAATAAAGCCAGAGGCAACTGAGTTTTAGCTTTGTAAACGGAGTAAGGCCACAATAATATTTTAATATTGAAATAAAGGAACCTAATGAAACATAGCAGGCCCTGCTTATCCTACTGAAAAAGTCCATGCCACACGCAAATCAGGATGGATAAAAATCAATTATTTAAAATAAAAATAAAAATAATCAGTTTTTGATTTAATTTGGATTTTTTTAATTGGGTTTTTTTGATAAAAGGCTTTTTGAGGAAAAAACCTATCTAAAGATAGTTTTAATTAAGATACATTATAGCTCACAGATATCTCATCATGGAATAGGGATTATAAATTCTAATTCTATAGTATGAGACAATATATTCATGTAATGTTTAATAAAAGTTTTGTAAATGAGTTCCAATAGTTCATGGATTAGGGACCCAATTTTATGGGGTTCCAGGGGCTTCTATATAGATTCATTAGGTTAATCTTTCTATCTACCCAATGGGACTCAGTGCTCAGTCTAGAAGATACCATCAGAGATACTTAGTTTTGCAGTTCTCAAACTGTGGATTTGTGTCTCCAGAGAGAACATGCTTGTTAACAGCAAAAACATTTTAAAATAAATAATATATAGTGGTGAGAAATAACAGACCTCAACCATATTGTCCCTCTGCAAATTTGTGTACACAGAGTCAATCCCTTACCTCTCTCTAAAAGTGCAGTTTCAAAAAGTTCAATGAATAAAAGATTGTTGGGGGCGGAATAGATTTGGACAAGGAGAAAAAGTCTGGAGATAAATGTGAGAAGGGAGGGACAGGCAGTAGAAACAAAAGTGAAACTGTTTGAGCAGCATATTCCAGAAGTCTTGAGGTCTTTCTGAGTGCAGCCTTTATTGATTTGTGATCTACCATACCATTCTCTCACTAGAAGGGAAAACCTATAATGGCAGCAGGCCATAAAAGAGATCCAGTTTGGGAATATTTTAATGAAGTTCCTCTACCAGTGGGTAAGACAGGCTTGCGTGCAAAATGCAAACAGTGCAACAAACAAATGCAAGACTTGGTTGCCTAAATGAAACAACATCATAAGAAGTGTTCCTCCTCAGGAGGAAGCTGCCTTGAAGATGATAAAAGGAACATGTCTGAACATGCAGGATATTCAGTTTGGTAAACTTTTTTATTTCATACTTCTTTCTTAAGGACTGCGTGTCTTCCTTCTGGACTATTCTTGAAATCTCATGTTTGAGCAAAAAATACAGTTGTTACTCTATGGTACTATCATTTTAGAAGCTGGTGTGATAAAAAAATAAATAGCTGAAATAGGCAGATCTTCCTTTTACAATTTCACGTTTAAAGTAGTACTGAGTGTCAGTGAATGCAATGAGTAATACTAAATGAGCAGTATGATAGTAATAATTAAATAACTGCATTGATTTCTTTTGTTTAGGAGAATCCATCCTCAACATACAGAATTCTAAAGACTATCCAGCTTTAAGATCACCATCATTTTCTATAGTTTCAGAGTTATCTGCCAATGATAGTGTTTCAGTCACATCATATATGTCACATAGCCACAGCAATAAATAAATAAATCTCCATCATCCAGAAACAACCAGAATAAGTTTGTGATAAGAACCAGCAGATTACAAAAAGAGGTAATTGATGAAAAAATTGCTCAGTTTGTTTATGCAACAAACTCTCCTTTCCGTATGATTGAGAACCCACACTTCATTAACATGGTTCAGTCATTAAGACCAGGATACAGTCCACCGAACAGAGCAGAAGTCGCAGGCAAATTGCTGGATAAAGTGTATGAAAGAGAAATTGAGCAGTGTGCAAAAGGTCTAGAAGGTAAAATTGTTAACTTAAGTCTTGATGGATGGAGCAGTGTCCACAATGATCCTATTGTATGTGCTTGTGTGACAAAAGAAGAAGGGAATGTCTTCCTTACAGAACCAATTAATACATCAGGAAATGCACACATAGCAGAATACTTACAAGAAGTAGCAGTAGAAGCTATAACAAACTGTGGAAAAAAATTCAAATGTCTAGTATGCAGCTTGGTCACAGACAATGCTGCAAATGTATCCAAGATGAGAAGAAATTATTTAGACGAGAGTCCCAAGCTAATAACATATGGTTGCAGTGCTCATTCGATGCATCTCCTAGCCAAAGACGTCAGTGTTCCAGAAATAAAGGCTAATGTTGAAATTGCAAAACACTTCCATAACAACCACTTTGTAGCAGCTGCTCTGAAAAAAGTGGGAGGAACCAAGCTAACTCTCCCACAAGACGCGCAATGGAACTCAATAGTGGACTGTTCTGAGCACTATATCAAGAATTGGCCTAATCTGATGACAGTTTGTGAACAAAATCGTGAAAAAATAGATGGCACTATCACAGCCAAAGTTCTCAACATTGGGCTTAAGAGAAATGCTGAACACATGCTGAGTACCCTGAAGCCTATTTCTGTAGCCTTGAACAAAATGCAGGGAAAGAGCTGTTTTATTGCCGACGCTGTTAAAATCTGGAAGGAACTGAGTGAGATCTTAAAAAGAAACACATGCAATTACAGAGTTAAATTACAAGCATTAAAAAAAAAAATGAATGGGACAAGCACTATCTCCAGCTCATTTTCTTGCAAACATTCTCAATACTCGGTACCAAGGTCAAACCTTAACTGCTGAAGAAGATGAGCTGGCTATGACATGAACATGGATATCATCCCAGCAATCATCTCTCCCTAATGCCAACTATAATAAACTTCAGAGCTAAGGGTGAACTATTTAAGAAATATATGTTTGCTGATAATGTTTTAAAGAAAGTCACACCAGTGACCTGGTGGAAGTCACTTATGCACTTGGATTCAGAGACTGTTGAAGTGATAATCTCACTTTTAACAGCAGTAGCTTCTTCTGCAGGTGTAGAAAGAAAATTTTCTTCATTTGGACTAATTCATTCCAAATTGAGAAATCGTTGGGGACCTGAAAAAGCAGGAAAGCCTGTTTTTCTTTTCCAGATTATGAACAAACAGGAAAATGAAGGTGAAGACGACTGAGTTAGCTATAGAAGCCAATATTTTAAGTTTCTCATGTTGACCTGGCTGACATAGTTGATTTAATTTTTGTTTTTTGTTTTTTTATATTTCATTTAACTATTTTAGTTAAAAACAATTTTAACAAAAACAAACCTGATTTTTTAAAAACTTGAATTGTTTAAATTCAAAAATTCATCCGCTTGTTTTGTTAAAATATTAAATGTTTGCTGTGACGAAAAAAATCCAGAATACATAACGTTGTTGTTTTAGTTAAAACAATTTAAATGTCTGTCTGGTGATGTTCTCCTCCTAATACAGCTTGGCAAAAAAATCCTCCAAATATTAATGGTTAACCTCTTGATTTGGAGATAGTTCACCTCCCAGTGACTTCATAAATATCTGCTTCAACAATTACCTTTGGTAAATGAAATAACCAATCATTCATTTTCTGATATAGCTGTAAAACTAATCTGAAAAGTTTTCAAAATAAATCACTTTAAAAATGTATAGTGTGTACCTTCTAAAAATGAAACCTACATCTATCTCTGAGTTGTGAAGAACATGTATTAAGGTTATAACAACCAACAAGAATGCACTTTTATGTAGAAATCCATGATTAAATCGAGTCTTCCTGACTAGTGATTTAAATAGTGAAATCAAATCCACCCTGATGCAGATTCAGAGAAGGAGTGCATCGCCTGAACACTCGGTCTTAAAATGTAATTAAAAAAATAAAATTTAAATAGTGACTAGAGTTACTGACCTACAGCTTCTTCTACCACCCCACTGACCTCTCCAATGTTTATGGTGTCTTACTGGAACCACACCCTAACAAAAACATAAGTGTTGTTTTCTTGTATCCAGTAATAAGCAGTACTGATTTCAAGACACCACATACACATTAATGTATACTTGAGTATGATACATTGAACAGTATTTGCAGGAAATATCAGAGCTAAATATTATTATTTAAAAACATCTAGTTATAGGTAATTTCAGCACATATGTACAGTATTTGAATCTACATTTTGGTCTGTTACAGGTCAGTGTCTCAAGTGTTGTCCTCAAAATGATCTCAGATGAACTACTAAGTGAAACACCTGCGTTTGCCCTCTGCTGGCGGCATTACTTCCATTCTGGACCATACAATCTGTTTCCAGTGTTGAAGTACTCAAGACCATTCTTTACCCTCAAAATACTGATTTTTCTCACTGTCACATTTTTTATGTTTCATGGGACATAAAATATTTTTGCTAAGAACTCAGAGTAGCACAATGTTGGAAAACGACTGATGCTACATCTAAAAGATATCTAAATATCTAAAATATATTACTTCATCCACCTTGTCACCCTACAGTTCTGTAAGATTCCACGCTCTCACACAGTTAATTGAGGGAAATGGACCATACTAGTCAGCAGTTGAGTGTAAAGTTGCATGAAAAAAGCTGTATTTAGAATACATGTAAAAAGGAGCCATTCCTTTAGCAAGCGGTGCCTGATAGAGAATAGCCGTATCACATAATGCCAATAAAGAGAGAGAAGGAGTGCAAGAGAGAGAGAGAATGTTATCAATTAGCGCAAGAAGTTATTGGATATAAGCTGGGAGATAAAGTAACCCATATAAATAACAAAGTGTCCCACATGGAGTAATTCAACATTTAACAGCCCAAAGGTTTTGACAAAGAATTTAGTTCCATTTGACTTAAGTGCTGTCATTGTGCAAGACTTAATCTGCCCCAAAACCTGGTGTCAAAAAAGGGGGAGGAGGGAGCACTTACTAGAAAAGTGACATCAAACATCAAAGCCAAGCAAAAGGGAAAGGAAAGAATTATTTTGATAAAACAAAGTGCAAAAAAAAGGCAAGTCTATAAATTAAAACAGAGGAAGTTCTAACAGTTTCTGAAATAGCTATAGCTAGCTTGGTCAGAAATTGCTGATTTCACTCAAAATATAGTACAACACACTTACCTTTGAAAGTGGGCAACTAAGATTTTTGTGACACCACATTTTCTACTTTGTTAAAGCCTTCATACAGTTTACAGATTTGACTTGTTATGGATATAGTGCTTGCTTCCTGTAAAGTTCAAAGCAAATGCAAGCTGAGAACCATTTTAAAAAGTGTAAATATTTCTTCAAGCAATGCCTTGTTGAAAAAATATAAAACACTGAAATACTTAGCAAATGAAGGTGCAGTGTGTGCTAAGCAGTTATTCAATACACAAATTGCTTTCTTTCTTTGAACCCTGTTTTAGACACACATGGAACAAATGGTTCTTTGTTCTGAGCTAAACAGTTACAGATAATTAGAAATTTTATCCCTACTTGCTTTTTAAACTACTACAAGTACTTGGCTAAGAAGACAGATCATTAGATACAATTTTTATCATTAGGTTTCATCTTAAGATATGAGGAGCCTCAACTCAAATTGCTTATATGAAGTATTTTTCCAAATATTACCATAAGAATGAATCAGTATTTTTCAGACAACAATTCTTCTACAGTGCAGGAACATCACTGTACACAATTAGTCTGAGCAAACATTTAATATATATTGCCATTTCAGCTCAGATACAGCTTCAACCATAAGGAGTAGGAGGACACAATTGCCCAACCAAGGACCGCATTGGCAACTTGACAGTAGCCAGACAGCCAAAATCAATAGCTAGAGCAGGCTGCAGCAAGAGGATGTTTGAATGAAGAGGAAGCACTGGATGCTGAGACCTGTAATCTCTACAGTCTACATTTCAGTATTAAAAGGAAGTAGTGGCTGTGGGCCATATATTAGCCAATGTATGAACCATTCACTGATCACCTTAAATCTAAGCAAATCAACATCTAAAATAAAGAGTATTTTGAATATTGCAAAGACTGTTTAAAATCTATTTTAAAGGTATACTAAGCCCTAGAGAAAGAATTTTCTTTCTCAGAGTGTTCCCTGGGCTTCTGATTTTGACAATAAACTATGTTATTATTATATTTGTATTGTAAGTTTGAATCCAAGCAGAGCCCTAGTATTGTACCACTCTATCTAGCTACCTCCGCCAACCTGGGTGATTTCATCTTGCCTTCTGCTAGCAGCACTCTATAGCAAGTGGTGTCCTTGGGGATATGTCATAATCACAAAGAGAAAACAGATCTGAATTACTGATCAGTGATCGGGACAGGGACTGGGAATTCTATTACCAACAAAACAATGTAGAATAATAAAAGGAAGTTAATATATTGTGGTAATTTTTTCAGAAGGTAGATCACTAATTATGGCTCTAATCCTACCAGAAGGAAACAGGTAGATGGACCCTTATGCATAACCAAATACCTCTGTTACTCTGCCCACTGTACAGAGGAAGATAAAGTAAAATGCTCCAAGTATGTCAGCACTCATTTAATTATGCCTCCACGAAGGGTGGCTAATTAACTGAATACTTCTACTCCAGTTGGAGTATCCCACCTCTACGCTACCTACAAATATACTGCAAGCCCCAAAAATAAACCCTCTCATGGGACACGCTCCCAATTTATCAGTCCTTACTCTCCAGCAGTTATAATTGCTGTAAGAAATGTGAAAACAGTAACACAGAACAGAGTGAAGAGGGATACAATTAACATAAGCTTGTTTTAATATGGTGGGTGCAGTTACCTGATTATGCCTATCCTGCTTCCATTTTGTATCCAAGGTCTTTATTTCCTCAATCTCTCCCCCTACTTAAAGCCCTCACTGCTCACCCAAGGAAGAAAGACATCAAGCAGTTGTGCATGATGCAGACAAGTGCTTTAAACTGGTCAAAATACCCTCAGAAACTTTGAGAAGCTTTTGACTGGTTCATGGCTAGCCGTAAGCATCACTGCTTGAAGACTAATGTTTTACCCTACTGTGACAAAAAAACCAAACTCCACAGACCCATTTTCAGAACCACTGTACTTCAGAAACCCACTTACAGGAGGCAGGTTTTTACCTCCTGAAAGAACAATGTATATATGTGGGATGTGGGGGAGGAGAATACCAGCTTGTTTTAAATCACAGCTGACACATGTAAAGACCAGCAATAGACTGATTTAACTGACAAATATTTAGGGGACTAGATCACTTAGTTAGTACATTAATTGTTGTGCTTTCACCTCTGGGAATCCAAATCCAATTGTTGCCATGGTGCCTGGATATATTTTTAATGAGATAACTAGTGAAGTGTCCTAAAGGTTTGGTAGTGCCCTCTCATCTTAGACGTAACCACAGACTGTAGCACAAAAGCATGTGTGAAGCTCGTGAAGACTCAAGGAGCAAAACTGTAATATTACTCTGATCTTGGTTCTTCTCTTTTTAAAAAACTAAGGTATTTCATAATTTGAATAACCATGTATCACTGTTATCCCAAAAAAAGCTAATCGATTTTGGTCTCTTTTTTGTGTGTGTGCGCTTGTTTTTTGTACTGTGGCAACAATTCGCATGTGGTCATTATTAAGAATCTAAATCAGTATATAATTTTGTCAGAATAACATACAGAAGCAAAATATCAGATCTGCCAGAAGAATGGTAAGATTGTTGTATTTCAGTTTTTGAATTATACACTTTTTTGAGGCAAAGGCTTCCAAAATAAGATGTGCTATATTTAACTTTTGCGCTAGCACTTGTATCCCTAAAATAGTCTACAGGTGACCTCAAGAGTCACCATTCCTCCTATTAGGTTACATTCCTATATGCTTTTGGGTGCATAGGTTCTAGAATGGGGAGTCACACAGGTGAAAATTAAACTAAACTATTAGGAATGAAGCTGGAGGTTGACCTGAGACACAGAACATTCAGGATGGCTTTCTGCTCAGAGAGCAAGCTCTGAAAAAAGACATTTAGCAGCAAGCATCACTGCTTGAAGACTGACTGATGCTTCACCAGTGTGACAAAAAATGACTCCTCAGATCCATTTTCACCAACACTGGTTTCTTAAAAAACAATTACAGCAGGAAGATTTTTACATCCTCAAAGAATGGAGTGTATGGCAGGAGGAAAGCAGGTGGCGGGGAGAATACCTTTTTGTTCTCAATCACAGCTTATGTGTTTACTTAATTCATTTCTAAGAAGCCTGTCCATGATTAGTTTTTACAGGCTAATCCAGTACTTACAGGGAAAAAACAATTTCTGTGGCACTGCTAAAGATGGCATATTTGAAATGTATACTATGCTGCTAGCATTAGTCATAGGGCACTTCAGAGACTGTTAGGGAGCAAGATATCTGTGATATTAAGAGGACTGAGCTAACAGAGAAGGGCTCATACTAACTCTTCCAAACAAGCCCTCAGAATTGTGAAGCACAAGCATTTTGGTTTAAAACTGACACATTGTTCTGAAGGCATAGGTAGTCAGAGTACTTATCAGGAAAGGCAGCACCAAGTTTTTACAATGTCCACTAAATTTATGAACATGAAGTCAGAGAAACCTTCATTTAGAACAACCCTAACATCACATCAATGACAGAGCTCTTAAATTTTTTAAGATAGCTTACTTGTTTTGAGTTAAACATTTATTTTATTAACAGAAGAAAACACAGACCACCATGAACAGAAATGGGAGAATCATGAAGAGTTACCAAAACAGAAGTGTCAGCAAGTATTTGATATGAATGCGATGAGATGAGGCACTAGCAAACCCTGAAAAAGGGGCCATGTTGACCTACACATGGTCCTCTTCCCATAATATGTGATCGCCTGATGAAAACCAAAGATGTTTAAAGAGAGAAATAGATATGCAAAGCTAAGAAGACGACCACAGATCATTAGCTAACCATATGCATCCAGGTGTGTGCTTATGTAAGGAAAAAGTCAGTAGTTCTAGTTTGAACCAGACCTTGTGCAAGTATGTGTTGTACTAACATTCTCCATGGGCCACTGAATTGCAAACCTAATCTGCTATTGGATTCCTGAACTTGAGCTCTCAAGTATGATAAGAAGTTCCAAGTTCCATGGTTGATTTTGCGATGTGGTCAAAGGATCACTTGAAGATGAAATGAAATGAATGGAGATATGCCAATGTCCTAGAACTGGAAAGACCTTGAAAGGTCATCGAGTCCAGTCCCCTGCCTTCACTAGCAGGACCAAGTACTGTCCCCTGACAGATTTTTGCCCCAGATCCGTAAGTGGCCCCCTCAAGGATTGAACTCACAACCCTGGGTTTAGCAGGCCAATGCTCAAACCACTGAGCTATAAATATGAGACCACCAAATTCAGTCCAATTTGAGTCATACATAACATGAGCTTCACCATATCAACTGGAGTTCAGGGGATTTTGCGCACACAAACTACTACTACAAAAAAAATCATGATGGGTAATCTGCTCAGGTGACAATCAAGACAGGCATTTGTCAGAGCTGTGTGGGAAAGTGCATAACGCTGGCCACACTATGAGGGCTCTAATTCACCCAAAAATGAAGTTTAAGGGCTGAATAACAGAGAGATTTGCATGTATTATCAAGCAATTACAGATACTTCCAGACAGCAGTTTTATGTCAGTGACATTTTTCAAAACTTGGTGTAAATTAATAGATGTGCATCAACCATATAAACTTTATGCCTCATTTGCAGGGTTGATGTATTAAATCACATTTAATGAACCAAAGAAATAATGTCATAATGCCAATGAAAATCTTGTTTTAAATGGAAAAGTTTTTAAACTTGTTCTTCCAGGGGAAAAATGCATTAGAGAATAGAAACTATATTACTGATCTAACAGTTACCAGGAGAAACCTAAAGCTGAATTATATTTGTCTTAGAATTCTAGTAAAAAACCCAAACAAACTAGAAAAAAAAATATTTGCGAACCAGCCCAAAGCTACGGACAACAGAAGCATACACAGAATTCTAAAAAGACAGTCACTTTCCCTGGCATCACACTGGATCATAACCTCACCCTAGTGGACAAACAATTAATTTTGATAGTGACTGGTGGTTAACGTTTTTTCATCACAATCTAGTTTTCCCCACTAAAAACTTAAGTGTTAGTGCCTAATACGTTTCTTGATGAAAAAAATGTGCTAAGCATTTCTTACTCATTGTAAAGCCTCCAAGTGACATTAGATTGTTTCTCGTCACCACTATATTACTCATGATCTATCATTACACTGCCTGTTCTGACAGGAAAAAACAAACACAACAACCCCACCACAAAATATTGCAAAAGTCACTTAGAACGCTCCGCTGCAGTTTACACTCCACTGCAGTTTTCCCCTTTGTACTATTTTTTCCCTTTCCCCTGCTAAAAATCAATCAACTTATTTTTTTGGACAACAGGAACCACGACAAGATGTTGAAAAGGCTCCTGCAGTCTTTTTCTATCATGACAAGCCATACCCTTTGCAAGCTTTCCTCAAATCGTTACAATGCCAGCTACTGTAGAACTCTGATAAGCACTTGGGGTCAGAATTAATGGCATGCTTCAAGACAAGTTGTTTTTTCTTGTTATACAATATAAAAATAGCCAGTAGATTTAGAACTCTGAGACTCACCTATCTCTACTGTGATAGCATAAAGCTGTAGGAGGTTCGGGCATGGACATACAAATTATATGTAATGACCCTACAGCTTCCTCTATTCTTCACTCGGTCAGTGCAACAACAGGTTACAAAAATACTTGCTAAGGCTAATTTTATAATTCCTGATCTACAGATCTTTGGTATCAGCAATGTCATGAAGTTTCTTGAAGAAAAAACCACCACAAATTAGTTATTTGTTGTAGGAATGACTCCACTATTTCTCAGAGAGAAAAGCTAGAACAGTGGTTCTCAAACTTTTCTACTGGTGACCTCTTTCACATAGCAAGCCCCTTAGTGCGACCCCCCTTATCAATTAAAAACACTTTAAAATATATTTAACACCATTATAAATGCTGGAGGCAAAGCAGGGTTTGGAGTGGAGGCTGACAGCTCGCAACCCCCCATGTAATAACCTCGTGACCCCGAGGGATTCCGAACCCCAGTTTGAGAACCCTTGAGCTAGAAGAATACAGTTAGGAACCTGCTCTTCTGTAGAAAACGCACTAACCACTAATAAAGTCATCTTAATTATCAAGAAAAAAATATAACCTTTGCTTCTAAATTTCTCACTGCACCTAAGAGAAAAACTGCAGATTGTTTAAACCCCATCAATACTTACACCTATGCTCAACTTTCTGCAAAGTGAATAATCTCACTGAACTAAGCAATGAGTTCAGTGAGACTAGTCACTCACATAAATATCTGCAGGATCAGGGCCAGACTTATCACTCTTCAACATTTAATCTTTAACACTGCCTTTTTTGGCAAAAAGGGAAATGACAATAGAAACTGAAAGAGATCAGGAACAGACTAAGAGTTGCATAGGTGTATTGACAATGCAAGTGGTGTCATTTCCAAAATGACTTGCTTACCTCCAACAATTTTTTAGTACTCTGAAATCCCCAAAGATATTTTATAATATAAAATGTTCTGTAAGAGAATTTCACCAGCTATCAGCTCTTCCCTATTTAGATCAACATGGGTGTGAGCAAGATAGTATTATATGGGCAATTATAAACTAGAAAGACAAACTTAATCATTGGACAAAATTCTAATCTCACTTGCACCAGTGTAAATCCAACATAATACCATTACAATCATTGGAATTACTCAAATTATACCCATATAAAACAGAACAGAATTGGGCCCTCTGTGTTAGGATTCAGAAGGTAAATGGAGAGCTTAAAAATAATATTACATAAGCTTTTCTGTCACAGAAAGATATATCTTTAATTTACTAAATCAAGTTAACCATTAAGCTATGATAACGTAGTAAAACTTTGTCAGGCAGCACTAAAAAATTAGCTTTAAGTATTTATTTTCAGAAAAAAACTATAAAAAGCTGTCATCACAGCAAGGATTGTGGGGGGGTTTTGTTTGTTTTTTGGTTTAATTGCCTCTAGAAGATCTTGTTACTCACTGAACATAAAACTAAACATTTCTCTTTAATATTTACACCAAATCACCCAAAGAGCAGTCAGCCTTCAATGGTTCAACATGAATTAAAGAATGTGTGTGACACTTATTTCATGCTGGATGTCAAAGTCACAAATCTCACCTCAGAATGTTATATTTTCTTAGCCTATGAAAAGCAATAGTTTATGCCAAAATTCTTCACACATGGTTAGTCATACAAAATAAACTTAAAAACATGTCAGGAGTGTGTTACTTATTTGAAAAGGTGACTTTTTAAATGTTTTGTACTAGGAACACTGAATTTTGAAATTAACAGGTTTAAATTCAAAGACAGATAAACTCATGTATGCAACACTACCTTACAGTTCTGATATGCTGGTGCTAACTCACCAACGATTTTGTACATACAGCTTGTGGATCATGTCAGGTAATTTCCCTAGAGTGATTTTTTTGTATTTTACTCAGATATGTATTATTTAACAATAAAAGCTGTCATGTCAACCATGAACTCATTAACGCCTCTATAGCACCCAATAACTGACAAACGTTTTCCCTCACATATGCAGCACAGTGCCCTGCTCCTGTTCAGTTACCAATGCTGCATTACAGTGCCATTACCACACCCTCTGTGCCAAGAAAAAAAAGCAAAAAAGAAGCCTCCTTTTGTCCTTAAGCTCAAGAAGCACTTGCACTAAACAACCTGTTAAAGGCATCACCTGTCCCCCTCAATGCTCTCAATTGTCAGATTTTCCCCAGAAACAGCAGTTTTTAATAATTTTTGAGCAAATGAAACTGTCCTTGCTGCCACTTCGACAAAAAAGGAACAAGGAATTAACTACTAATATTTGTTAAATGCTATAGAAGCATCACTTTACTCACCGCGAAGCCTACAGCATTGTGGAAAGGAAGCAAATCTGGCCTTATAATCACTGTAGATAAGCAGAGGGAGGGAGAGGAGAAAATAAATACATTTGTGCTCTAAATCCCTATTGGAGTTTCCTCTCCTGCTCTCTTTAACTCCATGAGAAAGAGCCAAGCTGTGCAGGCACTAATTCTGTTAATGTTCTGATTAGCTTGGAGGAAGGAGGGGAGAAAAAGCGCTAGATTTTTTTGCTTACTAATATCCAATTGCAGGGTTTATAGTCTATTACAAAAAAAAAGGGGGGGGGGGGAGCGACGACACGGCACTGTGTGTAGGATCAGAGAGACTCAGCTTCCCTTCCCCAAAACCTTTGGTCCATGCCATTGTGAAACCTGACCTGTCACTGACAACAGCACTGGCTATGCAATAGCACCAAACATTTGCCAAGTTTTTTTAGCCTTCTGCTCCCACTTGCTTCACACGGCGAGAACTATTGTACAGTGAGCCTTCATTTTTGGCCTGCGTGTGGGAATCCCCCCTCCCCCTGCTTTGGCTTTGAAGGAAGAGAAGTGACAACAGAATGGAGAGCAGAGGACTTTCCCAGGGATGAAAATGGAGCTGCAGGCTCTGGTGCATTAGCCCAGTGGGGTTCACACAGGTATGGCTGCTGTCTGTTTCTCACAAACACACCCGCACTATAGATCACACTAGTCTTCCAGATGGGGATGCCAGCCCCGCGCCCCCAGCCCCAGCTCTGCTCCCCTCTTCGCTGGCAGGAGGCTGGGCGAGCCTTCATCTCTGCTTTGCTGCAGCAGCAGGGTTTGGGGCGGGGGGGGTGATGGTGGAAGGCGGCGGGGGGGGGGGTGTCTCTCTGCTCTCCAGGGAGGGGAAGAGGCCACTCCCAGTGCACAGTTACATAGACATGGGGGAGAAGCATGAAAATTAGGCCCCTTCTGCCCCATAAGCCCCCCCCAGTCACTCACCTCCCGCTACAGCAGCGCCTGCTCCTTTGTCTGGCTTCCCCTCGCCTCCCCTCGGCACCTCCGTCTCCCGCCGGGTGCCCGCAGCGCCGGGGAGGATGGAGATGAGATCAGTGCGGGAGGCTGCCGAGCCCGGGCGATCACATGGAGCGGGCGGGGGCCGCGCCCACTCCCCTCCGGCTGCCCCGGCTCTCGGGCGGCGGCGGGCGCTGGGTGCCCGCGGCAGGGAGCTGGCGGCGAGGGGGATGCGGCAAGAGCAGCGCCTGGCTAGAGGGATTTTCCGTCGCCCTGCCGGGGAGCCGGGGCGAGGAGGCGAAGATGGCGACCTCGGTGCTGCTGCGGGAAGGGAAGGATCCCCCCCAGGCCGTCCCGCTCCGCTCCCGGCTGCTGCACCCGCTGCCGGCTCGGCGAGTAGGGGAGGGGACAAAGGAGGCCGGGCTGCCGCTGCCCGCCAGCCCCGTGCGCAGCCCCGCTCCTCCTCCGCACTTTCAAACAGCCGCCAGAGCCGCCCGGGTGCGCCCGGGAGAGCGCAGGCAGCCGGCGGGGGGCGCCCCCTGGCGCCTGGTCTCCCGCGCCCGGCGGCGAGAGCTCCCCGGGCGCCCGCGGCCAGGGCATCCCCGGGGGAGGTCGCAGGAGCCCAGAAAGCGGAGCGGGGCGCACCAGCCAGGCCCCCAGGCCTGGCGGCGCAGCCTTGGCCCCTGGAGTCTGTTCTCCAGGCCTGGGCCCGCGGGGTATGACTGCACAGCCTCAGGCACCCTGCCACCCTCACCCAGCCTCTCTGGCAGCCTTGGCACAGCGGCCAGGGCACTAGGGATCAGTAACGGGGGCAGGTCCCCACCCTCAGGAATTAGCAGTCTTGGAACCCTGTTCTGATCCCATTGACTTCAATGGGACAATTCAGGAGAGTAGGGGTAGCAGGACTGGGCACTCTGTTATGGACTAAAGATGAGCTCCCTGTAAGCTGCCTGGATAGCTTCTCTCTGTCATCAAGAGAAGTTGGTCCAGTAAAAGCTATTACCTCACCCGCCTTGTCTCTCCATTATCCTGGGACCAACACAGTTTACAACAAAGACTATGAATGGCTAGCCAACTACACAAGCAGTTTCTCTTCCCTTGGTGTTCACATCTCAACTGCCAAAAGAGGGCCTCATCCTCCCTGAATAAACTAACCTCGTTATCTCTAGCCTGACTCTTCCCTGCATATTTATACCTGACGCTGGACATTTCCACTGCATGCATCTGAAGAAGTGGGTATTCACCCACGAAAGCTTATGCGTCATTACGTCTGTTAGTCTATAAGGTGCCACAGGACTCTGTCGCTTCTACAGTTTACAACAACACTGCAATCCTATACTCATTTATGTTCATCCAACATTTTCCTTTGAATTTCCACCTGTCTGAAAAACAACAGGACACTCCTGTGGTTTCCTGATAAACATCCCATCTTCTTTCTGTGAAAATGTTTTCATAAAAAAAATGCAACAGGGCACCTGAAAATCAAGGAAATAGCTCTGAGTGCATCTTAGAGTACGTGAAATGCTATTTACTTTCTGCCACAGCAGTGGGGGGTCTCCTGTTCCCTTCTCCTGTGAGAGGAAAATTTGACACCTGGTGATTGTTGCAGAATACTGGAGCTCCCATAAAACACAGTCTAAAAGGACTTAATTGTCTTCCTGCATTTGTCAGTCCTGTTTCCCTCCTTGCTTTTTACAAGACGTTGATCCTAAGAGGTACTGAACATCCTGAACTACCATTAAAGTCAATGGGAACCAAGGGCACTCAGTGCCTTTCAGAATCTCACAAATGCCCTGGATTCTTAAATTGGGTCCAGGTTCTGAGCACCTTTAACTCTTGACTGCCTCACAGGATTGGGCCCTTAATTAGCAATGGCAATAGCAGCCTGACCTTATAAGCAGCTGTACATCCTCAGTTCCCATGGATTCAAAGGGAAGTGAGCTGCTTAGCACTGTGCATGGGGCACTCTCCTCCTTGTAGATTTGGCTCTGTCTGAACAAGGAGAAAAGGCTGAGCTTTCACTCCACTGAGCTGAAAACTACACATATGGAGTAGAACATGAAATATGACTGATGTACAAGGTTAGATCTTCCTCATGGCAAGGATGGTGACAGCCATTCAGTGGAAGCTGTCCATTAGTTTCCAGCTCTCCACATTAAGAAAAGTGGTAATCCTTCTTGTACCAGGTCACATATACCCAACTTTATGGATCATATATAGTTGACTTTATGAACAAAAATGGACAATGTCACAATACAAAAGAATTTTCAATAAACTGCACTGGAACGGTATCATACAGCTGAATGGAGGCAGTCTTTTATACCGTGGAAACTTTCTTTATACCACCTAGAACAGAAGGTTATAAAGCAGTCTATGTAAGGGATCATACAAAAGACAATATATAAACATTTAAAAAATGGTCTTTATTTTGAATGCACATGAATAATTCCGAATTTTATACACAGTAGTAATACAGGTTTAAAGTACTTCATATATCCTAAATCACTCTGAAAAGCAATTGTTAATGCAACACAATAGTCTATCCTAACAGTGCTTTCCACTGATTTTTCTTGTCTTTTTGCCTGTTTTTCTCTCTCTTGCTGTTGAACATCTTTCTATGTGCTTTCTATTTATACTGTATTTGTATCTGAAATAAAAATATTAAAAATGTGTTGAATCCAGAACTACTGAGTCCCTGTCCAGTGGTCTAACCATAAGATGATCTTATTTCTCAGATTTTAAAATAGGATTTTAGAATTTCACCCCTGAAGATCTGTCTGAAGGAGGAACAAAGTAATATTGAAGAAAATATAGCAATAGAATAACTGTATGAACATCAGTTCATGCTGGAGATTAAATGGTTAAATGGAGATGTTGGGGCTTGGTAGGTTTGCATAGAAAACTTTCTGAAGTGTCATCATCCTGTGTTGTCAAGTCTATAAGCCAAGACTGGGGACCTTCATATCATGATCTATAATTTCTATGTGCAAGATATACATGATGTCCAGCTGAGACAGTTAGCACAGATCCTTACTGGCTAAATTTTCCATTTGGCCTACTTCCAGACCACAGGAGTCCCAAGCCAAATCTTGGCTGTGGTTATGCACAGGATGCAAATTTGTGGTATGTCTACACTACAGAGACTATACCAGGATAGCTATGTTGGCATAGCCCCACAGTGTACTGACAGAATGTTTTTAATGTCAGTGTAGGAACACTGAATGGAGTTAGCCATGTCAACAGAAGCATTCTTCCATCAAAATAACTGCATCTACACCAGGCATTATATCAGCATAGCTACGGTAGTCAGGGCAGTGTTTTTTTCAGACCAAACGTTGGTGACTCCAGTAAAGACCTGTCCACATTAGTTATCACTGTATTTTTAATTTTGTGGCACTTTTTTTCCACCCTGTTAGAACAAATATAGTTTGTGTTGTGTCCACACCAACAGCTTCCTTCACAACAAAACCATTCATGAGTCAACTGTGTTTATGCATCCCTATCACCCATGACTTACATGTTTTTTTGTTTGTTTGTTTTTTGGATCACTCTAAGAATTTTTGGGCAGCTATCCCATAGTACTTCAGCAAAGGTTAGAGTATCACAAAAGAGTCCCAGATGCACAGGGGCACAGTTAGGGGGCCCAGCTACACTGCAAAAGAGTGTGCCAAACAGTGTCATAAGACCATCATGTGCCAGCCTGTGCTCCTGGCAAGAATAGTACATATTTAACTGCCATGGTTACTAATAGAGCATTAATCATGTTGTGTGTGAGAATAAACTGTATTTGGAGCCAGCCATGCTGCTAACTGGATACAAACTTGGTTAAAAGTTGCTATGTAGACAGAACCTAATTGGATAAGTGTAATCTGGCCACCATTTGGGAGACAGCAAATATACTCTGTTTTATTACCCAGCTAGTTCTTAATAGTGTTCAACCACCTTTCCTTTACTTCCCCTCCAACCATTTCTCTAATTCCCTCTTCATTAAAAATTGGACATTTTCCTACTAAGAATTCCTTCCCAGTGACAAACAGTCTTAACCAAATGCTGATTATTTTCCACTCACTGGTTACTCTCTTTCCATTTTTATGTTAAGCAATAACCGCACCTTTCAAGAGTTTCATTCTTTTTCCATTCTGCTGCCTACAGGGTCTAACTTGAACATCTGAAAAAAGCCACACTGAGCCCAATCCATGTTCACATGAGCTAGACTTCTGTGATAAATAATATTCCTCCTTTCCTGTGTACCAAATGCTTATTGGCAGGCATGTCAGCTAGGTCAATATTAGTGTTTTGGGTGTCACCTGAAGAGTCATCGTCAAACACTGCGACACAGAGGGAGTAAAAATCCTCCTTTTGCTGAGTTTGGTTGTACATTGATTTTTTTTTGAAGTATTGAATTTTAAAAGGGAAAAAAAATTCTCTAAATCTGTTTTTTCCTGACTTATTGATTAGGTTAAGTCTCAGGACTGTGGTGGAGTCCAGACACTGGAATCAACCATTCAAAAAAAACCCAGCGTCTACAACGACTATTCCATTTCATTTCTGATTAACAATATTGTGTTATTTAAAATAATGCAAAACTATATCCTAATTTAACCATTATTGCCACTAGTTCTCCGTCACACTTGCTGCACTGCCTTTGTCTATTAATTTCCCATAGAAATTAAAGAACTGTGTGGACATACCTGGTCTATTCATCAGTAAACCAGGTTCATTTCACCTGCAATGATTGGTAACAGCCAAGCAGTAGCAAGTTATAAAAAAAAGAAAAAGAAAGAAAGAAAAAGAAAAAGTTGCATAGGAGACAGTGGGCCAGGAAAGATCAAAATATCGAGAGAAAAAATATGCAGTATAGGATGCAACAGCAATAAACACACCATGGTAAAGAAGATTTTCCATAACAGTACATTTTCATGAGCTAGTGGTTCCTAAGAATCTCTGTTGTCCCAAGGAAGAATAGATTTTAGTGCCCATATGAAGTCCCATACTACCCATAAGATTTTGCTCGTGGAAGTATACCAACTCCCCCTTCTATCTTGGTGTCCAGTATGGATGTTTGGTTCAAGTAACTTTTAAAGATTGCTTAGTCTAACCCCTTCCAAACCACTATATTTCCACTTTACATTTCTCTAAGTGGGAACACTAACTATGACTGTGTGGTTTTAAGAATATGGTCTCTACCATGGGATCCTCTGAAGAATTTTTAGTGGCTAGGAGACGGAGCATCTTTTATTGTAAAGTAGCCAAGTTAACTTCGTCCTTCATTGAAATAACATGGCCTGGAAAAGAAGAGCGTTTGGAATGCCTCCATGCCCATCCAGCTCCAGCAGTGGCTGGCTTCACAGAATTTCAGAGGAGGGTGCTGTGGATGGGGTAAGGATAGGGGCACGGCCATTGGCTCTGTGAACTGAACAGATTCCAAAACTTATATATGAATTATGGTAGCAGCCAGAGCTGCGTGTAGCAGTGCCTAGTGCCCTACCTTTAGGGAGAGGGGAGGATTCCATCTTCCTCCAACAATCACGAAGTTCCCCATGCATAGCTCATTTACTTGGGCCTTGTGTGGAGGACATGAATTCCTCCTGCACAGAAGCACAATGATTCTGAATTTTTCAGTGGGCATCCAACTGGGACCTACATTCTGCAGCTGGAAGTCTGGGTTTGGGAGGCCTGTGCAGGGCTGGCTCCAGGCACCAGCGCAGCAAGCATGTGCCTGGGGCGGCCGGCCAGTAGCTGCGAGGGCGGCAGTCAGGCAGTCTTCGGAGGCATTTCTGCGGGAGGTCCGCTGGTACGGGCAATTTGGCGGCGGGAACGCCGACAGCGCGGGACCGGTGGACCTCCCACAGAAACGCCGCCGACGGCTGCCTGACTGCCGTGCTTGGGGTGGCACAAAACATAGAGCCGCCCCTGCCCATCTTAATAGTTTCTTTTCACTGGTTTCCTCAGTTTGCAACCCCTGATGGGAACATTGAGTCTAGCTTAGAGCAGGGGTTCTCAACATTTCTTTCTGAAGCCCCCAGCAACATGCTATAAAAACTCCATGGCCCACCTGTGCCACAATAACTGCTTTTCTGCATATAAAAGCCAGGGTCGGTGTTAGGGGGTTGCAAGCAGGGCAAATGCTCTGGGCCCCAGGGCCGGCTCCAGGCACCAGCAAATGAAGCAGGTGCTTGGGGCAGCACATGTGAAGGGGTGGCATTCCGGCCATTCCTGGGACGGCACATTTCAAGGGTCGCTTTTTTTTCTCCTTCGGCGGCAGCTCCGGCCGTGGCATTCCCCCCCGCCCCACTTGGGGCGGCAAAAAAGCTAGAGCCGGCCCTGGGCCTGTGTGATCCCTTTCTCATACACAAAGGAGTGACGTAATGATATGATCACTAGTACACAAGAGGTTAACTTAGCTTCCCTTTTCTTTCCCCTTGGAAGAGGATAATGTCTGAGGGAAGGCAGGGCTCTGTAACCAGGCTCAGTGTTAGTCCCAGGCTGGGGTAGTTTACATTTGTTATTCTTTTTTTTTTTTGTTGCTTATGTTACTTTGTTTGGTTTGGTGTTTGTAGATTAGTCCTCATTGCCTCTTTCTTCAATATTTGTAAACTGAGCTTCATATTGAGGGATGCCACTCATTGTAGACCCCCTTACTTATGTTCCACACAAATCTGTTGTCCCCTCACTTGTACTGTTGAAAGTTTTTTACATCAGAAGTAACGAATTGGGAAACAGATTATAGAAAGAACTTATCGCTTTAATATGCGATTCCACATCACATTAAGTCCAGAATTAATTTTATTTTGTATCTCTTGTTTTAGATCCTGGTCACATATTGTGTCCTACATTTGGGCCTTGGCAGATTGAAAAGCATGATTGCTGTGTTTTGTTTCTACTCAGTCATCCCTCCAACGTGCAAAAGATTTTAAAACGGTTTCCAGTAGTATATTTGGAAAACTAATATTAATTTAAATAGACATACCCATATGGATGTAACAGACAATAATAAAGCAAGACTATTCAAAATTAAATTGCAAGATATTGGTATACTCTCAGGTTTGCAGTTATTAATCAATCAATCAAGATGAGGTCATTCACTTTATTTAACGTCAGTCGCAATAGTCAATTCAATTAAAGCCCTCTTCTTAAATGTAGAAGCTTCTATTTCTTATTTTAATAAGGTGGGGGAGAGACAAATCTGGAATTAAGTAGCCTTGGTTTGCAACAATTGGGCTGCTTTATTTAAAAACAATGTTACTTTAAAAACACTGGTAATAAAGTACAGTATAGCACCAACATATCAACATTTTGATTGATTGTAGTTACACTGAAAAATAAATTATCTGATCAGAGTAATAAGCTGTCATTGAATCTGCTGACAGGTAAATTAGGACTGAATCAAAATGAAAGGATGAGGCATATGATGACATGTCTTTAATACAGATTCACTGGAGGTTTCCTTTGAACAAACAATAAGAGTTATTTTTCACTCCTATATGTTCACTGAGACAAAGCAGTAGAGTGGGGGCATAACACTAAAAAACACCATGGGATACATTTACTTCCAGTGTAATTCTATTAAGTCAGTAGCAACAGGGCCTAATATTAGGGTCCTGTTTTTTAAAATCTTGGCCTACAAGCCAACAATGATATAACCACCTTTCCCCACCTTTCCCCCCGGTGTTAGGTGTTGATAAAATATTAGCCGTGCCACAGTATACTTACCGTTTAGATAGACAAGATAGAAAGAGTGGGAGAAAGGAACTGGAATATCCTTTCCATGATGAACATAGCTAATTGTTCTAACCTTTATTGTTCATGGACAGTAATATTCACAGGAATGGATGGCACTTAACAATACATCCTATTAAAGGAAACAGCATTATTTTGTAGGCAGTGGCCACTAAATTACAGTACTTTCTCAATGAGGTCCCTATTCAACACTCCTTATTCACTCTAGCAAAACTTCATTGAAGTCAACAGGAATTTTGCCCAAGTAAGGAATACCCAGTAAGACTCCCATTCATTTGTGATTATTCTTCCCTACATCCACCTAACAGTTCTCCGCTTACACACATTCAGAAAGTTGACTTTGTTCTTTTTGTTTTTATTCTTCAGTTTATCTTATTTTATCCTCTTTTTCATTTGGGGTTTGCATGCTCTCCTCTTTCTTTTGAGTAGGGCTGCCATATTAACTAGCTAACCTGCAAGCTAGGCTGACAGCTACAGTCTCATTTTAGCTGAGCTAGTTCAATTTAGCTGAGTTTTAACTAGGGGGCAACTCTGTAACTGGTAACCTGCATAAATCGCTATAGCTCTTGTTTCTTCAAGCCATTTGAACTCTTTCTTTTGTCCACAAGGGACATAAAAAACAAACCAACCAACCCTGTCTCTACTGGTGCCTTCAGGACTGCTTCATTGTTGGCTTGTGAAAAGTACAACAGTACATCTTATCTGTGTCCCTTTCTCATAAGGAGAAGTCAATCCATTGTAAGACATGTCCCTGAACCCAGAAAGGCACCACGGTCAGATGCTGAGCCCAGATTTCTAGGGTGAAGTTAATGGGAGCTTTGTCACTGACTTCAGTGGGGCCAGGATTTCACCCATTATATTCGTTGATCCCATGTCTACAAGCTGCCTCATTGAATGATTGGCCTATTTTCTTTACTTTCCATTAGAAAGGATTTTATCATTAGATTTCATAATGTAAATTGCAATATACCCTTTCCTCCTATCTGCACTGCTTAATATACCTCATTTAACTGGCTATTTAATTTCTGAAATTGCAAACGAAATCTAGTTTAGTTGATGGATAGAAAGAGTATTGAAAGTCTGCTTGCAGCAATAGTCTGGCTTTGGTACAAGCAGCCCTTCTATTATGTTGCCTCTTTCATTTATCTGACTGCTAGATGCTTTAACACATTTGGTTACTCAGATATTGTTGGTATTTTTGATTCCCAGCCAAAACTGCTAGTCTAATTTTGAACAACTTTCAATCCCTAGCCGCCCAAGTTTGACACTGTTTGTTCTGAACAGAAAATTCGTATACACACTAAAAAAAACTCACATGCTATGTGAACACTCACTGTATAATCCAATGGTTATGCTCTTTGAGCTTGCAGTTTGAGTTTAATATAATAAAACTAATTGTTGCTGTCTTTTTCTTGTCCATAGGACTGGGCAGAAGAGGTGTGTCTTATATTAGGACAGGTAAAAATACCAGGCTCTGTCTACACCAGGGCTCTAATTGCTGCTAGAGTTGCACTGGTGCTAGAGAAATGGTGGGGGAATTTTAGAAAATCCTCATAAGTCCAGAGATAAGTCCAGAGACTGCCCTGCATCAGTGATTGCCTCTAAAATTACATTCAAATGCCATCGGATCCATAACAAATAAGAACTTGCATGCTTAACAAAGCTTTTAGCCACCAGTCTCATGGGATTGGTCTTGGAGGAAATACTGTTCTGAATGGTCTGCTGCACTGCAATGTTAAACAAGTGTTTGTCACAATTAACTTAATCAAAACAAAAAAGCATAAACCAGGACCTGATGCAGATACAAGTGAATGGCCCAAATGTAAATGCTTGCTAGCACCAAGAGGTTATTCCCTGGCTTTAAGGGGGACCAAAAACATTTGTGGACAAATTCACAGTGAGCCCTC
The DNA here is from genome assembly GCA_033296515.1 of Macrochelys suwanniensis. Classification (NCBI taxonomy): domain Eukaryota; kingdom Metazoa; phylum Chordata; order Testudines; family Chelydridae; genus Macrochelys; species Macrochelys suwanniensis. The sequence goes on from CM065780.1 coordinate 51,407,461, forward strand.
AGCATCAACAGCCAGCAGATCCACTGAGGATTAGACTATTCCTTCGCTAGATGATCACATCTAGATTTCAAACCACATGGGCATCACCCATAATACTGACCTATTAGAATGTTTGTCTGTATTTGAAATAAATGATAATAGTGTCTATTCAGATTCCCGGTGTCAGAGTAGGGGATGGCAGTTACACTTTAATTCCTTCCAAAATGAGGACAAAATTAAACATATAAGATGACATCTGAGTCAAACACACTAACAGCAAAAGAACAAAAATGAGAGAGCCTCAGTAAAACAGTCCAAAAGAAAGCAAATGGAATACTAAGAAATGCCTTTACACAATTACAAAAGCAACAATATTCCATTTTTATTTATTTGTGACAATGAGACCATAACCTGGGAAATGGAACAACTCCATTTTCTTAGCCGAATCCCATACTTCAGGGGTGGCCAACAGGAGCCACATGCGGCTCTTCAGAGGTTAATAGGCGCCAACTCCTTGGCTGGAACTACAGTCACCAACTTTCCAATGTGCTACAGGGTGCTCACTGCTCAACCCCTGGCTCTGCCTCAGGCCCCAGCCCCACTCCACTCCTTCCCCAAAGGCCTCCACCCTTTCCCCTGAGTCTGCTGCACCCTTGTCCCCCCAGCCTCCTGCATACCACAAAACAGCTGATCGCAACATTGCAACGATCAGTTAAAACTGAACAATGAAGAAAGTGATTAATTAGAGGACTATCCCCATGCCGGGAGGCGCAGGGATGGAGGATTAGGTGCAGATCGGCGGTGCTGCTGGCGGGTGGGAGACACTGGGGGTAGGAAGGGAGCTGACAGGGGGCTGATGATGTGTTACTGTGGCTCATTGAGAATATCTTGCTGGGCCTGGAGAGTTCTACCCAAGAACTAACAGCAAGAGCAACAAGATGGATTGGAACTCTTGTAACAGGACACAGTCTGAAAGATTCCCATTTATTTCCAGGAACCAGGGGTGTGCACAGGAATTGAAATTTGTCTGCTTTTGGAGGGGTACGTTCTGTGCCTTGCTGCAGCCCCAGGGCTGGAGGAGCTCTGTGACCCTGCCGATGCCCTGGGGGCTGAAGGAGCTGCCAGCTCCTGCCATGGACTGGGGACTGGAGGAGCTCTGTGATCCTGCCATGGCCCCGGGGCCAAAGGAGCTCACTCTCCCCGCCATAGCCCCAGCACTGGAGGAGTCCTGTGTCCCTGCTGATTATTAGGGGACCTGGGTCCCTGATTCCTCCCCCTTTGTGCCCGCCCCTGCCAGGGACTATGATATATCAGATATCTGGGACCCAGACTACGTAGGGCTTTATAGATTATAATCAGCACCTTGAACTGCATTTGGAACGAAAAGCTCCTCAATTCACTAATACTTTTTATTGTCCTTCTTTGAACTTTTCCTATTTCTGTCATGTCTTTTCTTTTACATGAGGTAGCTACAATTGAACTTAGCCTAGAAGGACACCTCTAGAATGTGGAGAAGTGGCTTGCCCAGGCAGTCAGTAAAATCAGGAATGTTTTAAAACATTGCACTTTTACCCAACCATTACCTACAGACCACAATATAAATGTTTAAAGAGAATGTTTTTAAAGGAGGGTAATAAAACATCCACACTGGCTCATATAAAACAAGTTCTGTGAGAAATCACAGGAATGTGAGCTTGATTTTTCCCATAAATAGAGGCATTTAGCTGTTGCTGATTGGATAACCCACGTATTGGAATTTCTAGTAGAGTTCCGTAGAGCTGGAATAATTGCAGAAAAAGGCATGCACAGCAAGGTAGATGTGGGCAGACACTAACTTAAAAACAGTTTGAGCTTTAAATGGACATTAAATGTCATTTTGGCTCCAAATTAAGGGCCAGATCTAGGAGCTGTTCCAGGGATGGAGCTCCCATTGAAGTCAATGGCAGTTCTGCATGCAGAGCAGCTCCAGGATTGAATCCTAATCTTACTACCATTTATTAGAAAGCAGTATATTACAATAGGTCCTTTATCATCCCAGAGTATATTTTGATTGTTTATTTCAAGAACTAGCAACAAATATAAACCAAGCACATTAAGTATAGGTCTGACACATAAGCAAAACTATATATATGCACTAGCAGACAGATATTAACAAAGGTTCATGACTGATATTAAGTAATGCATTTTGTTTCTTTTCTAAAATTCTAAAAGGAACCATGATTCCATAGTCCCTCCTCGATAAATCTTGTTTTCTACTTAAAAATTCCCAAGGTTACAGAATGCTTACAATGTGTATAAATCAAAGAATTATAGCAAATGAATGGAGAATTGCAGTGTGGACCAACAGAGCAAAAAAAGTCCAGCTCATGTTATATCTGCGAAGATATTCTAGGAAATGTAAAGGGGCTTGTATGCAAATGTTCAGTAGCTGAGCTTTAATTTGTAGTGATCCACAAACAGGACTCTATATTGTGACTAAAAGGATATATAATTTTGAAAAAAGTTAGTATGTACTTTAGTGCTCTGTGTCCATCACGTGATTTTTCCATTTTGGTTTCAATATTTTGTGTCTTGTTGGCCCAAATACACACTTGGAAGTAAGTTAAACATCACTTGTTTCATTGGGATCAGAACCAGGTTACTTATTTAACAAAACCATGGCCACTAATCCCCTAGCCTTTGTCTACATGTAGGGGTATTTTTTTGGTTAAAAATGCCCAAGTTACTAATACTAGTGTAGCTTTATATAGCAAATGGAAGCACTAACATAGTTAAGTCTCCTTCAGCTACTGGCATTCTTAATGCTGTGTTCTCTGGACCTACTCTGAGTGGCTATTGGAGCTTTGTCTTCATTTGGGCTCCCACCTGCAGAGTTACACAGCTGTGAAGAATGGTGTGAAACTTTTGACAAAAAAGATCTCATTGTAGATACTGCCCAAATCTATAGCTTGATTTGGCAAAATGATTTATATCATGCTTAGGCCTCATTTACACTGCCCAGGTAAACTGTCAGCAACTGGACATATGTCCACAGGGCTTTAACCAAACTGTGTTATAACTGACTATGGCTGAAGCTGAGATTTTGACTTGTTCTTTCAGGTTTCCTCACTAATCCATTTTACATCTGAAATGAATCTGGAATCTTTCTGGAAAGAGAAGCTCCCTAAACATCTACTCTCCTGCAGGGCAGGTTGTATTTATGACAACCCATTCTAACGAAAACACAACGATGTATCCCACGTACCTGTTTCTCTGCTCACTGAAATCGGTTAAAAAACTCCCAATGACTTCAATGGTAGCAGGATCAAGCCCCAAGAGCTATGTTAGCTTCAGAAGATATACAATGGGAGATTATATATCTGCCTTGGGCAAAAGAATAAGGAACGTTCAAAGCATCAGTAAAAAGACATGGGGCTTAAGGTCTCTTTATTATACCCAGACAATTTATGGTTGAAACAAGTCAGTCAAATATTTGTCTGTTCTCCTATACAAGTTACTTCTAATTCCTTCAAATGAGAGGGTTTAAAAAAACCCAAAACCAACAACCAAACCCTAAAAGTTGCAAGAAACCCCAAACCCCCAAACAAACAACCTCTCTGAATCAGACTGTTTCATTCTACAACACAACCATCAAGATTTTTAATATTTCTGAACCAGGAAGTGCCTCTGCTTTGTTTCAGACTTAATAGTCCTCTGTCAGCATCAATCACGGTTTGCATTTCTTCATGTATTATTGATGGGGTCACTGTGTGCTGCATCCTAATGTTGGAAAGCTCCCAACCAATGCAAATTTGTTGCAGGTTTTATGCTAACTGTTAAGTATTTTCCTGGGTTGGAGGCTGGCTAGCCCAGCTGTACTGTTGTTAGAAATTTACCCATCTAATAAAAAAAACACTATTCCTGAATACACAATTTTTTACAAGTACAAAAAATGGAATCTACAGTAGCAGTACATAGACTTCTATATGTTCTGGTAAATGTAATAAGTATACATTGTTCTCCTGCGGCATTCAGAGTTTTTTTTTAATATAAAGTTTATATTAAACCTGAGTGCTGATTTGTATGGGGATAAATTGATATTTGGATGTAATACTATTGTAGCCAATTAACTTACACAAGAAATGCATTTGGCCAATGGTTTTGTATCCTCAGTACAACAAAATTCCATTTTTTCATGTTCTCTGAACTTATGAGAAGACAGAGGAATAAATGTACATGAAATGCATCTTGATTCTAATCAGCAATAACTTTCCTTTTCCAATGGACATCATATTGCTTAGCACATGTACAGTGATGTCCATTTTCAGAGTGATGTCAGGGTATTGAGAACAAGATCTTACAAGCCCCTGAGTATCTTTAAATCCATTGACCTGAACAGGAGTTGATTGTAATCAGGTCCTGTGAAAATCAGGAGCAGGACCAGGTATAAAATGAAAGAGAAAGTTTACTGGACTCTCAGGTTTATTATTTAATATTTGCATTGTGCTAATACCAACAGCCACTCCCCCTTCCCCAGGGATCAGAGCCCACTGTGCTGTGTTTAACCTAAACAAAACACTCTACACACTTGCATCCACAGTCCCTGCCCTAAGGAACTTACAGTCAAATTTGAACCCAAGATGCAACAAACAAGTGTAAGAAACAATACTGAGGGAGGATGGAGTTCTCAGTGATGAGATCACAAAGGTCCATCAATTATCTGTGTGTACTTCCTGATGGTTCTAAATCACCAATCAGAACACAAATTCCACTCTTGAGATTGGATTTTATTGCTAGAAGTTCTGGTATAACCCAAATTGATACCAACTTGGCAAATGTCATTGGCTGCACTCATTCCACTCAGTCTACCGGCAAGAAACTCAAAAGGATTAACAAAAATCTCCCATGCTCATGTCTTCCCAGAGCTCTCTGCCTTAGCTTCTGTCTGCCTTCTCTGGGAGTAACCCACCTATCTTTAAAATTTTGAAACCAGATAGACTCAGTTGCCCTTGTTAGTTCACAGCAGGAAATGCCTCCTTGAGCAGCATCTGAAACCTGCCTAGGAATTAATGCACCGAGGCCCAGCTATGGATTTGGCTTGGTGAGGCCCTCTCCTTGGGGCAAAAGTTGGCTGGTGTGCATGACCTCTCAGTCCCCTTCAATGGCCTTCAAAACACTTGCACACTGTATCAAGGTATCCATGTCACCTAAGAAGGATTTAGGTGCCAAACATTGTCACCTACCTTTGAACACGTTCATGTAAGGGTATGTCTACACTTTGAGCATGAGGTGTAATTTCCATTTTGAGGAGACATATCTGCACTAGCTCTGATCAAGCTAGCACACTCAAAATTGAGTGTAACCATGGCAGCATGAGCAGTGCAAGGAGCTAGACATCTTAAATACGTACCTGTCTGAGACATTAGACATGTACTTAGGGCGGCTGGCCCCCTCTATTTTAGAATGCTAGCTCTTACATAGCTAGCACAGGTATGTCTCTGAGCTGGAAGTGTTAAATTCCAGCTCCAACTGTAAACATACCAACTGTAGACTTCAAGGCTATTCAGCTAATCAGTTGCAGAAGCAGGATTTGAAGTCAGGATTCTTGAGTTCCAGCCTCTTGCTCAGTCCATTTGATCATACTATCTCCCACATATGACATTTATTAATTTTATATTTCACTCTTGAAAAAGGTAACTGATCTCTTGTTTGTTTCATACAATTTAGATAATTTGTTTACCCCTTTAAAAGATTTGGATAAACCTGTTGTGACAGGCTATACCTATAAAATATAAAAGACCTAAAATGTATAAAAAGTCCTAAAAATTATTTCAATGTGAGTAATTCTTAAAAAGAACCATTGTCTTTACTGGCATACAACAGGAAAATATAAAATGAATAGCAAGGCATGGAAGGAGAGTTTCCATTTCCAGATTGTTTGAAACTATGCAATTAAATAGCTTTGCAATCTCCAGATTTGCTCAGTCATGTATTGTTTTATTACCATACATGTGTTCATAGGCCCAGTGATGGAGACATTATAATCAGTGTACATAAGCCACCACATCTGGCCTAAACCTGTGAGGTGCTGAGACCCCGGAGCTCCTACTGAAGTCAATGGTAGGGGAACACATCACAGGATTGACCCTATTAGGCATACTAGTCAGAGCAGACTTTAAAATAACAGCATACAAATATCAAATACATTATCATAAAATAACTCAGAAAATTATCTATAACTTGGCAAGATTCATTTAAAACATCCCCTTTTGTTTTTCTTTATGCCCTTTATTATTTCAGTGGTTCTGCTGCAAATCATTTTGTGTACTTGAGTTACTGCCAATGCTGCTATCGAGAGAGAAACAACTGAAGTAACTTTAGAGAGACTGCAGTCTTTATAAAAACAACGAGGAGCCCGATGGCACCTTAAAGCCTAACAGATTTATTTGGGCATAAGCATTCATGGGTAAAAACCCCCACTTCTTCAGCTGCATGGAGTGAAAATTACAGATACAGGCATAGAACAGGAGAACCAGTGTCGACAAGGCCAATTCAGTCTGGGTGGATGTGGTCCACTCCCAATAATTGATGAGGAGGTGTCAGTACCAAGAAAGGGAAAATTGAATTTTGTAGTGAGTCAGCCACTCACAGTCCCTATGAGAAACTGCAGAGCTACAATTCATTTGCAAATTTAACACCATTAATTTGGGCTTGAATAGGGACTGGGAGTGGCTGGCTCACTACAAAAGCAATTTTCCTTTTCTTGGTATTGACACCTCCTCATCAATTATTGGGAGTGGACCACATCCACCCAGACTGAATTGGCCTTGTCAACACTGGTTCTTCACTTGTAAGGTAACTCCCTTCTCTTCATGTGTCAGTATATTTATGCTGGTATCTGTAATTTTCACTCCATGAATCTGAAGAAGTGGGGTTTTTTACCCATGAAAGCTTATGCCCAAATAAATCTGTTAGTTTTTAAGGTGCCACCGGACTCCTCATTGTTTTTGTGGATAAAGACTAACACAGCTACCCCTTTGATACTTTGCAGTCTTTATATGGCCACAAGCTGCTAATATTTCAAGGCAGTTAATTCCAAAATCTGACTTGCTTTCATTTCGTGCTTCTATTACCAAAGGAAAAATAAATACTGCAGAATATGATGTGTGACCTTACGATTTTTTCTTCTCAGCCTGGCAGCAGCTAGAAGTGCTATGGAAGAGGTTCTCCAGCATGGAGCACTCTTTGCTACATGCTATCGCTACCATCTCCTCACTGTCCTCTGCTCCCAGCCACCGTGTAATGATTTTGCAACCACAAAGGATTCTATTTCTCTCCAAGCTGCAGTGCTGTCTTTGCATGGAGCTAGGCTAGCTGTAATACTGCAGGAGAGGTGGAAGAAAAGGAGACTGTTGTGGAGAAAAGGCAGCCAACAGTAAGGAAGGGAATCCTTCTTCAACACATTGCTCCAGCGAGGAAAAGGTCCCCTCTTAATTGGGCTGAACACAATGAGTGCCCACTCTTTGAACATGTAAAGGGCCCGTTTATCACAAAAAGAGAATGAAAACCACATTCTCTAACTGGCTTGAAACACAGCTAGTACTGGACCGACAGAATGCACTCCAAACATTTCCCCATAAACCAGCCAATATTTTTCACCTACAGTAACCCTGTGTGACAACTCAATACATTGGTATATCAGGCTACTTATCTAAGCTCTTTAAGATAGCGGCTCTTTCCATTTTGTCTTTTTTCATCTTCCCTTTTTCCTGAAAAACCACTGATTAAAATTAATTTCTATAGAAACATCAATGCAACATGAATCCCACAAACACTCATGCAGTGAACTATACACATGAGAGTAGCTCTATTGACTATACATGTAACTAGTCCCATTGAAAAGTTACTCATGTGACCAAACCTTTAGGCCCCAATCCTGCAATGACTCACACACTTGCTTAACTTTATGTACTATAAGTAGTTCTGTTGACTTTACTGGGACTACTCAGTGACTCTAAAGCTAAGCGTGTGCAAATGGCTGCAGGATTGGGACCTTAGTGAGCATACAGAAATAAAAACAATCACCCCAACCATCCTGAAGTGCAGATATTGCTTTAAAATATTTTAACTTATCTGGGTGATAAAAGTAATATCTCAAATAGAGATGTGTACCTTTTCCTTGTATTATAACTGAAAAGTTTGGACTTCATTTTCCTCTCATTTCCACCAGTGTAAACTAGTACTAACTCAATCATCATCAAGAGAGTTTCACTGGGGATAGTGAGGAGAATTGAGCCCTCTGTGTATGTTTTAAGTCTTTAAAATGTCTTGTTGCTAACCAGAAACATTTATGTAAAAGCACATATTTTTCCCACCACATGTAATCTGAAATAGTTTAATGAAAGTCTAAGTTTAACAAAGCTATTTTTATTTTCAGGAAGTTATAGTTTACATGGTTTAAAAGCATGAATGCATGAAAGACAGCCCAGGGGTAACTAAACCCATATCTGGGAACGCAGTGGATGGTGGTTCATGCCAATTGCTGACTTAGCAAAGTTGGTTTGGAGAAGTCAGAGCTAATCCTGTACATACTAAAACTTTCCAAACATTTTGTTTCCCTTAGTGATATATATATGCTGCTGTATTTTCCTAATTATTTTGCTTTATTCTCATCAGTGGAATTACTAAATAAAATTTGCCATTGTAACAAAGGACAAATATGAATAATAAAAGTCCTTATAGGGAGACAGTATTACCTGATAGAGCAAGGATTTGAGAGTTTGGACTCCTGGGCTTTATTCCCAACTCTACCATTGACTTGGTGTATGATGTTGGGCAAGGCACTAAACTTCTGTGTCTGTTTCCCCATCTGTAAAATGAGGATCACGGGTCTTCATAAAACAGGAGGAAGGGAAGAGATTTGAGATTCATGGAGGAAAGGTGCTATGTAAATGCCAGGTGTCAGTAATATGTAAGAACCAGGGGTAATAGAAAGGACTGCTGCTGCTTCATTTTATGGTTCTTGTGTTCTCAGGCCAGGTACAAGACATTGGTCAGCTGCAGGTAATTCAGCCACTAAATGTCAGATACCACAGGGATGGGTGGCAGTAGAAAACCTTGAAATAGGTGCTCAGCACAAACTTTACCAGGGATTTAATGTGAATTTTCCTGCTCTCTATCATTTTAGTTTGTGTCACCACTTAGTCCTGTTCCTGTAGGTAGAGCTTGAAAGTGAGTTTAATGCAGGTCTAAGGAAGGTCACTGTAGAAGCTTTTTGGGGGTAGGGGATAGACTTATGGAAATTAGTGTGTGTTTGGGGGGTAGGGAATAAAGCTGAGAAGTGAATGCAGGCACTTGTCACTCTCTGGGTTTTCCATACATCCTTCTGTCCTTCCAGACTCTCCACCTGCATCCTTCTCCTCCTGGCCTTCCAGCCCCTGTATCTATTGCTGTAGAAACAGGACCAGCCTTACTACACTAATGAGGAATCAAAGGTTCATCTATTTTGCAATTGAGCTCAGTGGAGTCTTTTGTAGTCATCAGTAAAGCTGGTTGAAATTTTTCTAGTTTCAATTTTTTAACAATTGTTTATCAAAAATTATAGTTTTGGTTAAAAAAATTTTTTTTTGCCAAAAATGTAACTTTTTTTTTGTTAGCTCCTATAGAGCTGATCGTTATTCCCCCCCCAAAAAAGGTTTTGAAATTTCCAAATACTTATACATGCATACATTTATGCTATGGGAACATTATTCCCATTAAACCCAATGGGACTACTAGTGTATACAGGAAAATGAGTGCAAAACAGGAAAAAATGAGGAGATGTTGCAAAACTGTAAGGGTTGTGTTCAGGGCTAGTGCAATTGGGAAATGAAAGACATTTTGAAAAGTTTTAAAATGAATTGTATAGGCAGCTTATTTAAAATAACTATCATTCCAATGTTACTTTTAACTCTATTTTTAGCGTAGCTGTACCCATTCCTCTCCACCCTCAGAAATCTGGATAAGGACTGGAAAGCACTGTTTTTGCTGTGTGTTCACTTTTTTCATATTGATCTCATTAGTCAGTTGTTCCTTACAGTGATCTCTGTGTATCTGTTAGGGATAGGGAAGCTCCAATATTGCAACAGAGGTTGTTTTGCAAGAGGCAGGCATCTTGCATGATGGAGCTCTGCACCACTACGGTCTCAGGAAACCACCATGCATGTCACCTTTGTCTCTTGCATGTACGTCACCTAGTTTTCTAGCCAAGGTTGCGCTGAATTTGGAAACATTTCAGCAAACAAGCTGGGATTTTTTTCTGTTTCTTGCGGGGTGGGGTGGCATGCAAGGGAAGGAGAGGGGCATAGGTGCTGGAACTGCCGCCCCCTCTGGCTTGAAGTGGTTTCCATCATATACAGGGTTTGCAGTTTGGTTCAATGGGTCTCAGCACCTCCACTATACAAACTGTTCCAGCACGCCTGAGAGGGGGCATTGGTTATGGTCACACTAATAAGGAAAATATCAATCAGCCATAACCAGACATATTTTAACTTTATTCATTCAAATTCCATTTTATTAATATACCTAATTTTGGAAGCGTCTCTTTTCAAATTTAGGTCTTGACAAGTTTATTTCACTCCTTTGCCCACACACTTCCTTGCATCAAGCCTGCCTTCCTGTTAATCTTGATTATGGCTCATTTTACTTCTGACAGATCCTCAGACTACAGGTTTTATATGCTCATGAAAATCCTTTCTTTCCAAGACTTTCAAACATATAGAACAGCTAAAAATATTCAGAATTAACATTTTTAGAAACTTTGTTTTTAAGAGACTGTAACAGAGGCAAAAACAGGACCATTTCTGTTTGATTGAAACTCACCTCATTGTGTATGACCTGCACCACAGATGCCCCCACAGCAGCCCTCTGTGGGGACATGCAGGCAGAGAGGTTAAGCAGGGGGACTTCTGCACCACAAAGGTAGTCTCTATGCCAGTTTCAAGTAAGATGGCACTGACTGTGGGGAATATTAGGATGGACTAGGATGATCAGTAGATCCATGCTCATACTGATCTAGGGTCTAGGAAGTCCTTATAGGAGGAAAAGTGTTTTTATTTAAATTTCTGCTTATTTTACTTGAGGCCTTGAGATTTAGCTACCACTGTAGCTGCACCACTGTAGCTGCAAACTTCTAGGGTGCACCAGTGAGCAGATTATCTCAATTCCAAAGACTACCATTAACATCAGTGTTCTCTGGATAATCATGCTGCCAAGGCCTGAGGTTCTGGCTAAGTACAAGAATAAGAGGCAACTCAGTTAAATGAATAAGAACCAGATTAGAGTCACTCAAGATGGAGCAGAAATAAGTGTAAATTACATCTCCATGCATCTACCTAGACCTCTGCATCCCAAAGTAGGGATTTGTGCTGAATGAGGACAGGTGTTTTTGCCAGCTGCTCTGTTGTTCCCCTAGAGGAGGAGGAAGCAGCTCTACACTGAGTTGAGGCTCTGTGGGAGCCTGGCCAGTGGAAGCTGCAGAATCTGCCTGTGCCCTGGTCACACCCTTTGCCCAGCTAGCACCACTCACTTCTATGCCTGCACTAGACACCGGTGGAATTTCTATTGATCTTGGGTTTGTAAGAACTTATTTTTCACACATTCGACTAGCCCACTGTCTCTGTGGGCTAAATCATGACTCATGGTACTCACCTTGCAATTGGGGATGTGTGGTGTCCCAGGGATGTAAATTGGGGTGCATGGTAGGGGTGTTGCCGTTCCAAACTGTATACATTGATTTTTTTTCAGTAGCTTACAATTCAGATTTTTAAAAAAATCTTTTCTACGTGTAACCCACATACCTCCTGGGTGTGGTGTTCTGTCCCCTCTAGTGGCACCGAGACCATTTAGAGATTAATGAGTCTGCTCTACAGCCTTAGCTATGAGCTATAAGGCTTTTATCTCATGCAGCAGAGGCTCATGCATTTAGCTACGACGATCCCAGGTTTGATCCCAACTACTGAGGTCTGTCAGTGTTACATATGCATCTCTGATTCCTAATGTGAGGTACAGTCCTGCAGCAGGACTGGGATCCCACGGGTTCTGCAGGACCAGCTGCCATAATAGCAGGAGCAGGATACAAAATAAAGAAACAATGTGGGAGCAGGTGGGAGCAGGTATTGCTGGCAGGATGGGAACAGGATTAAAAAAAAAATAGTCCTCCTGCACCACAAACAACATGAACGCCCAGGCCAGCAGCCAGAGCTAGGCGGCTGGAAAGCAGCGGCTGATTGCTGGGTCCCTGCCCCTCCCCCCAAATATAGAAGTCAAACTACGCCTATGGGTGCTCCCTTATTCCCTGCACTTATTACCGGTATTGTGATTATACAGGGGGAGAAGTCATCCCTACCCTTCACCCAGTAGCGCAGCCAGGTCCGGAGCGCAGGGGGAGCGGCGCTATAAAAAGGCGCCTCCCCCTGTACTCACCCAGCAGCGCTCCGGGTCTTCGGCGGCACTTCGGTGGCTCACTCTGGGTCTTTGGTGGTACCTGCCGCTGAAATGCCGCCGAAGACCCGGAGTGCCGCCGGGTGAGTGTAAGAAGTGGCGCTTAAAAAGAAGCGGCGCCTTTTTTTAGTGCTGCTAAAAAAAGGCGCCACTTCCGCTCAAGGGGGAGCGGCCGCTCCCCCTGCTCCCCCCCTGGCTACGCTACTGCCTTCACCATAAGTGAGTGGGAAGAACTTTGAATCAGCTCTTATCTGCACCTTGCCTCCCCACCCCCACCCAAATGCACTGGCCAGAGCAGCTGAAGTAAAGGCTAGCACTGATTACCTCTGCCTTGGAGCAAGAGATTGAAATGTGACACTCTGGACTGCAATTGAGTCGCTGATCTGCTTCTGGGGTAGTGCAGTTAGGCAATGCCTCTTAATCAGGGTTTATGGTAACTCCATGGTCTAGCCCTTATGATCAGAATTTCTAGGCTCTGCCAGACAAGTCAAAAGAGACTCAAAGATAAAATATATGGTAAATATACCACATAATTTAGGCATATTATTCATAGTATCACTGTAAGTTTCAGTGTATCTTATAATAGAACAATTTAAATGAAAACACATCGTAGTGGCTTTTTATTTTTAAGTTTTAGACAAACACAACATCAAACAATGCATCCTCTGGCATGAAAGCATTTTTCTTTAATAAGTTCACAACACTGAAATTGTTCACATAATTATTGCTACCCTGTGCTACCCTAGTTTGGTGCATTGTTAGAGTATTTTCTTTCTTTGTTTATTGTGTGTGTGAAGAATGATATTGCTACAATATTTTCTGTGTAAAATAAAGTATGTATTTTAAAGCACACATATGCTGCATGTGTATATGGTAATACACTGGGGTATTGCAGTCCCTGCAATGCATAAAATCGCACCAACTTCAGAGAGTGATTTCTATTAAAATTTTTGCTGTGGGCTACAGAAAGATTAAAGCAGTGTGCTGTCCCTGCACGCACATTCTTCACTACCCCATTTGCCACTCCAGATATTAAGCCTAGAAATGCGACTGTTTCACTGTAATATACAGTGTAGAATGACTGATTGTGGAAGCCCTAACTAATGTGACAAGATGAACATAGTTCCATAACCAAGAAAATACAAAACCGTGAGGTTTTTTATTTATATGAGTGCCTCCAAAAAATGGAGGAGGCCACTGGCCCTATGGGATTATAAAAACAAACACACACTAACATTCTTGGAATAAAGTGAAAAAAATAGAGATAACAGGGCTTTTTTATTTGATGATAATGGGAGAGGTGAGAAGGAAATCATATCTTATCCCTCCCCCCACTATCATTATGCAGAGGAGTCAATCAGTTCCATAGCACCAGACCCATACCCAAAGGGACTCAGGCTCTCCCCAGGGGTGAAGAAGGGAGTGGAAGGTACAGGAGGATAGACCTAAGGTCCTTACCAGTCCCATGGAAAAAATGTAACACTGCCAGAGACAAATATGCGTTGTCTTGAGGAGCCCCCTCCTCACGGGGAAACTCCCTTAAAGGTGAAACCCAAGGGCAGCCCTTGAGTGAGATACCCCTGCCAGTGTGGCTCCAATCCAGCTGGGCTATCAGGGAGCAAGGGCAAGACCACAGGGGGCCAGAAGCCAGTGCAGAGGCACAGGGTCACCAAGCAGATGACTTTGTCCCTCTGGCAGATCTCCTGTGGGGATTTCAGGGCTAAGCCCCTGATTTTTCCACGTGGAAGGAAACCCCTCCTTCCAAAGGGACACTTTGAGGAAACTCAATGAAGAAAACCTCAGTTTTCCTTCCTCTAGCTCCCTTTGACATGTTTTGTTGAGGCCAGGCATGAGTAGGCACGGACCACTCATACCTACATCATTCTGGATGCCAACTGTCACAGCCTGACTTTGATTTTGGAGTCTTTTCTGGTGAATTACAGCTATGTTCAGTGCAGTGTTGTTCACCATATCACCTGTGGATAAACACTGGAATGATCGCTTTGTGACCAATCTGACTGGTCAGTCCTCATCCTAAAAGGAAACTGGCACAACGCTTTCAAAAGATGAGCTTGGGAACTTAAATTCGTAACTTTGTTAGACAATAAAAACCATGATCGTAATAAACCATAAATCCAGTATCTTTATTACAAATCTGTAGCTCACTAACCCCCCTTTTTGTCCTATGACTATAGGGGTGTTAATGGGCCATTTCACTTTGAATGGTCCCTAACAATATATCTAACTACTTATGCGAAATAATCTTGTATTTGCTCATCACAGCCTATGTCAGCAAAATTTATGTTGCTCAGGGGTGTGACTATTCCACCCCGTGAGCAACCTAAGTTACACTGACATGAGTGTTCATGTGGACAGCACTATGTCGATGGGAGAGCTTCTCCGGATGACATAGCTTATGCCACTCGTGGAGGTGGTTTTTTTATGCTGACTTGAGATCTCTCTCCCGTCAGCATAGAGCGTCTTCACTACATGTGTTGCAGCTGTATCAGTACAGCTGCAGCGCTGTACGTATAGACATATCCTAATTAGCAGTGACACTCTTAGTACCTTTCCAAGACCAGAAGAAGAGCTCGGTTAGTTCGAAAGCTTGTCTCTATCACCCACAAAAGTTGGTCCAATAAAAGGTATTGCTTCACCCACCTAGGGGTGCCTATTTTGGTTGGACATATTCCTGGAGGTTTTATCACATGACATAATCTTTAATTAAAGATTGATCTTTAATTCCTGGAGACTCCAAGACAGTCCTGGAGGGTTGGCAACCCTATAGCCACCTTATTTAGCTATGTCCAATGTAAGTTGTTGTTATACAGTACAACTCCTGAATTTCTAGTATGCTCTTCATCATGGTATCTGTGTATCATGGTGTGCATGGTTGCAGTGTTGTTGGTGATGAGTTTTTTAACGCTGACCACGTTCCTAGCTCTAACAGCAAAACATAAAGGGCTTGGCTGTAACCCTACAGACAGCTCAAGTAAGGGGCAATGTGTAGCTGTGTTACCTCAGGAGCAGGGCAGGAACCAGACTGGTACTCTCAGAGCCACAATCTGGTTCCTGCCCTCCTCTCTTTTGCTCTGGCTGAAGGAACCTGTGCCAGCCCTTGTGCTGGAAGAGATTACTTCCCTCTCTGTGCTATTTTGGATGTGTAGGCCAGCATATTAAGGGAGAGCAAGCAGTGCTTAATTTGTAATGAAAGAGGTGCCAGGACTCAAGTAATTAGGTGCTGGGGCTCAAGCAATTTCTTACTTTCATAACTGAGCATGGCAAGCCCAGAGGTGCTGGGGCTATGAACTGCCAAACCTAGAGGTGCCAGGGCTCAGTCCTGGTAAGCCCTGGCCCAAATTAAGCACTGAGAGCAAGGTTCCAGCCATCTCTCTTTAATCCCGTCACTCACTTGAATGGAAAAAATTGGCCGCCTTGTGACAGGTGATCTATTCCCCCCTGCAGGGATTGGAGATACAGGCAACCTGGGCAGGGACATACTGGGTTTCCTTACACCCCAGCCGCAGGCATGGAGGAAGGCTCACAATGGAGCCCAAAGTGATAGCATAGCATAGCTCCTGTTTGGGCCTGGTACATTTTAAAAAGGTGTGTGCACAAGAATTCCCCCCCACCCCTCCGCCCCCGGGCCCCTGCCAAGAGAGGGGTAGTATTATGACTATGAGAACAATCCTGTGCTTCCAGCAAAAACAAAATGGTTTGGATATAAGAACTTCAAAGTAGGGCAAGAGTGATAAGAAGCAGATCACAATCAGAGATTAATTTCCTGTTTTCTATTCAAAACAGGCCTATGTCACAAACAGTGCAATATAGATGAACTAATGTGGACAGTGAGTTTTCATTCTGAATGCTTGCCCACAGCTAAAAGCAGAGCATGAAGAAACAATTACACCACAAATCTCATTTGATTGGTATCTGTCTATTACATCTTCCTATAGAACAATTTAAGGCTCAACCTTTTTTTCTAACCACATAAACTGCTCATCCAGGCCCGCATTATCTACCATCTTGGTTACTGAAACCTCCTCCTCACTGGCTTCCCTGATACTCCTGTTGCCCAAGTTTAATCCATACTAATCCATCAATCTGATTGTGTCAATCCATACACGGGCTCCTCCTACTTCACTGCATTAAGTCCAAGCTTGCTTCAGGGCTGTGCATTTACTCTGCCGATGCATCCAACCTAGTCTCTTATGTTGCCTGACCTCTCCCTCCACACCCTAGTGATGCCAGCCTCATCATCCCGTCAGTCTATTTCTCCTACAGCCGTCCTTACACTTTCTTCCACATCACCTTCAATGCATGGAATGCTCTTCCTGAGCTGCTTTGCAAGACCACTTCCTACTCCCCTTTCTGCCATGACACCGGAAATAGCTATTTATGTTTATTAATAAAAACACACACACACTCCAAACCCCCAAGTCCCTAAACTAAACAGCCCCTTTACTCCATTACACTGTACATTAGCTGAGTAACCATATAAAAATGTTGCTGTATCACCTCAATTCTCTACTTTGTTGAGTCATGTTTGAAATTAATTTGTTAGCTTTTCAGGACAGGGATCACAGCTTGTTTACACTGTTTGGCACCTCACACACCTAAATCGTAATTTTAAGTGATGAATGTATGCAGCAGATCTTGGCTTTGCAAGTTTTGTACTGAACTGCTCTAAGTTCTAAATTAATCAGTTCTGTATATGCACAAGAACAATGCCATATCACTGGATAACGAAATTCAAAAGCCTTCTAAGCACAGAGTTTCTTTGCATCAACAGATGCAATCCATACAGCTGGAATTGTATAAAATCCTTCAATCATTTATCCATGTAACTGGTTTTTCAACTGTGACATGCACCTATACTTAAAATAGACACATACCAATTGTTTTCGCTTCTGAAAAACACTGGCATTTAAAGTAGAACACTGACCCCTTTGACATCAGTGCACAACCAGAAATGCGGGGGCAGGAGGGGAATGTGAAAAGGAACAAAAAGACACCCCCCCACCCCCGGCACACACAATCTATATATTGCACTGCTGCTGGTATTAAAATGAAATAGCATAGAACTCAAACACCTTCACTGAAGTGACCACATACACATTGTGTATTGACTTAAAAAACCAATCCCCCAAATATCTATCTATTCAGTGATCACCATTTAAAAGCAACACTTGCCAACACATACTACACAATTGACATAAGTCTAGATCATGATGTTATGACCATAGTAAGATGCAGTATATTGTTGTACTGTCCCTGGAATAGCTTGGGACGGAACGGGAGTAAACTAGGGTGACCAGATGTCCCGATTTTATAGGGACAGTCCCGATTTTGGGGTCTTTTTCTTATATAGGCTCCTATTACCCCCACTCAATCCCGATTTTTCACATTTGCTGTCTGGTCACTCTAGAGTAAACTGAAACAAATGTATTTACCTGTCAGTGTATGCTCCCCACCATACCAATGTAGCTATGCAAACCGGTGTGCTGTGGGTGGAATCAAGTATTCATCCCTTCCACCTCCCGCCTTGCTGTGGGGGAGAAGAGTGGACATAGCAGCTCTGTGGAACCTGCTACACACTGCATACATGAAGTAAAAGTACAATGCACCAATTGAAGTCAGTGTCTTACATCACCTTACCCCTTGGGATAGCCGCTAGTTATTTCCTTTTGCAACTTAGAGAAAAACTGTGGTGCATAATCAGCTAGTACTCTGTGATGATTGACTTTTTTAATAGCAACCATTGTACTGAGAAACATGGATAAAACTCTTGTTTTGCCTTTAAAACGTACTTGGGTGATCTGAGACCTGCACTGGTTCCTTGTTCACTGCTGATTCCATTTAGATGATCTGGAACTGACCTACAAAATCCTTAGCAGGACAGGCCCAGGCTACTTTAAGGTCCATCTTTCCATCTGTGCTCCTCTACAGTTGTTATATTCAAGTGGCATAGCTGTTGAACAGAATCCCAGGGTGAAATCCTGATGCATTGCAGTCAGTGATTGATTTTGATTGGGCCAGGTGTTCACTGAGGAAGGGCAGATCCCAGGTTCTGAAACTTCCTATGAGAAGTGGTCAAGAGATCCATCTTTACCATCTTCAAAGCCAGCTGCAAAATTCTCTTATTCAGCCAAGCAGGACAAAATACATACGTGTACTCCATATTAGAAGACATCAAATAAATTAAAGAGCAGATGGAGAATTGCTTTTCCTTTCAGGAAAGATACATTTTAATATGTAACAAATGTTTAGCAACTAAATATCATAGTATATCTAAGACACCTATGGCATCACATTGTTATCTAAGGACATGTACAAACACATTGTGGATGGATGTTTTATTACTCCAAACTTCTTGTGCAAACAAATCTTCATAAATACTAATCTTCTCTTATGTTAATTTTGCATCTGCTAAATTAACTATATATGCGGAAGTACAATACATTTTATATATTGTAAAGGTTTTGACAAGCCAACAAAAGCCACAAAATTCAAAGGGGCGCATGACTTTGCTTTTGGAACATACACTGATGTACATAGAAGAAGTACAGACTTAGCAGTGAGAACCAGTGCACGCACCTTTTTTTGAATTTCCTTTATATTTTTATTGATTCACCTCCATAATTCCACGTACCAACACAGGTTAGATGGTCTGAAGGAAACTCAAGGCTTTCTTGATGCTGTTCACTGCTGAGCTTACTAATTGCATTGGGTAGGAGTTAATACTGCTGCCAGTCAATATATCCATTAATTTCTGAGCTAACTGTATCACATATGCCTCTGTAAGAACCACACTGTAAGTCGGTAGAGATAAAACACAAGAAATGAATTATGAAGCTGCTTTCTTTAAAAAAAAATCAATTATTATGAGGAAAACATAAATTTCCTCAAGGGTGATAATTTAAAATGGCTCCATAAATTAAATGAGTCTTCACAAATCCCAGCTATTGATTTCAGTATTCTAGCCTACTACTTACCCTGAATACTACAGTGCAAGTACTGTTTGGCAAACTCAAACGACTATGGATCTGTAACTCCGGGCCACATGCTGCTTGCCTCACTCACACATGTGAATTCAATGGGACTACTGTGCATAAGGCATGCAGCACTTGCCTGTAAGTCTTTCATGTCACTGGAAAAACATGCTCTAGTTACAAAACAAGCCCCCAATCCTGCAAGCATTTTACTGAAGTGTATAGTCGGATTGATTTAAGTTACACATGAGCTTATGTGTTGGCTGGATCAGGACCCAAAATAGGAAGGGAAATTCACACATGAATAACAGACAGACAAAAATAAACCAACATAAAAGATTATGTGGGGCACAGCTGTAGATGCATGCATATGATAATGGTTTGGCTGGAATAAATTACAAGTTAAATAAATGAAGACTTTTCAAAAAAAATTTCCTCGTATATTTCACAGCTAGAACTTTCATGAAGAGTCATAATGAGTTACTATAGCAGGTGAGATTTTCCTCCTTAAAATAATGTCTTCTGACTGTACTGCCAGAGAGGGGAAGAGGTGGTATGGGAGAGGACTATGTCTGGGGGGGTTACAAACATGTATTTCTATGCAGCTGTCCACGTCTTCCTCATTGTGAAATTCAGGGCAATGACAGGGCAGGGAGCAGTTTCAGCCGTTCTGGTTTTAGTGATCACAGAAAATAAAATTAAAAGAATGCGCTCTATGCACAGTTAAGGCTGTTTTGCATAGAGCACACTACAACGTACTCTTCCTCCAGGTCCGTGGAAAAAGTACCATACACCATCAACCTTTTCTTCTCCTTTTTCAGATATGTTAATGAAGGACAGAGTTAGGGCTACATTTTCAAAGAGACCTGCCTGAGATATATGCCTAAATTGGCATTTGTGCGCCAAACAGGGCAGGCAATTGCTGGCTGGATTTCACATCATTAAGCAGCAGGAAGAGCAGCTCCAATCTGAATATTTATTTTAAAAGGATGTCATGCCCTCGACATAGCTCAAAACAATATCGCCTACTGCTCTTGTGCTGTAACATTATGTACTATGTTTCAGAGGCCACAATCAATTTCTTCCTCTGGATACTGAAACAGAGGGGATTTCACCCCCTTTTCCTCTTATTGCAGAGTTTAAAAAGCAACTGACAAAAATTTGAAGAGGACCAAGGCAGAAGGAAAACAGAAATTTAAACAAAGCACCACTATAAAGGACAATTTTCTGCACTACTTTCTATGTTTCCTAGATCCAACTTAAAGTTTGCTGTGGGCCAACATGAAACAGGCACTCAGGCCCAGAACCTGAGAGACCCTCTGGAAGAAACCCAATTCCAGATGGGTGTGGGAATGAGCTACCACAACTTTGAGTTACATTGTAGCTATACGTGTGCTCAGTGTAGGATGTATTTTGTTATGAATACTTTCCTTAAAAATATTTACACAGTTGAATACTTTACAATAATTAAAAGGCAGGAGAAACTAAAATAAGACAATTTAATGGGGGACCAACACCACTATCCTAAGCCCAAGTAAAACCCCTGGGAGGAGGAAAGGTTTGCACTGCAGAGTTGCCATTGCATGTTCAGAGAGATTCAGGGGAGAGCTACAGGAAGCACTGCTCCCTCACCTAGGAAGAGAGCTCCGCCCACATCTCCATTACTTTAACTCCTTACTTTAACTCCACAGAGAAGACAAAGTCCGATCCTATATTCAAAAACATTTATGTGGAGGATCTGCTCCCAGTACTTTTCCATGGGTGGTTAGGAATCATTCTGCAATGGGTCCCCCCGCCCCCCAACTCACTCACACCCCTAATCTCAATAAATTTGGCTTGGAGTGAAAAAACCTTGCATTCCCCAGTATGCTACAGGGAGCAACTGATCCCCAATCCTACACCACCCAGACCTACAGAGCTCTCTGACTGCATGGCTGTGTGAAGAGGCTGGTGCAGGATCCTCACTTCTACAAGGTGCTTCTACCCCTTTCAACTCTGATTTGCTTTGCTCTTCATCTGACCTGATTCACTTTCTAGAAACAAAATCAAGTATGTTGAGTACGTCTGTGTAGCATCTGCTTCCTTCTTGTTCTTAAATAAGCTCACTTCTTAAATAAGTTCAACTTCCTTGGGCCCAGTCCTGCAAAGACTCCTGCATGTTTAACTTTACTCCTTGTGAGTTATCCCATTGGACTCAGTCCACTTCATTGTGTGTAAAGTTAAGCACACGTGTAAGTCTTCATAGGATCAGGGATTTACTGATTATAAGTGTAATAAACCTGGGCTGGAGTTCAAAAGCATATCGTACCTATTTTTTTTCAGAGGGATCACATATGCAGAATGTACATCAGAAGCTGAATCACACAGCACAGACCACAGCAGTTTGCCACTCTTCCGCCTCCATTAGAATAGCATTGAAGCTTCAGAGTCTACCCAAGGGTGTGCAGTGGTGCTCATATTTCTTTACCAAACATTTGGTAAATGCAAACATTTCAAGTAGAGAAAAAATACAAATATATATGTAATATCCTTGGTTTGGTAATAAACAAACATATGAGACAAGGGTGTAAAAAAAAAAAAGACCAGGGAACACTAAACGCACAGGGCATTAGTTTTATAATACAAGCATCCAATAAAACTCAGTTCAGATGCAGCATCTGGTTTTCAGAAAGTTCAATTTTTGAAATCTATTTTTCTACTTGGGTTGATTGAGACATCTGTCCAAGGTCATACAGTGAGTCAATGGTTCAAATATACAATAAATCAGAGCTGCGAATATACAGTAAATCAGAGTGTCTCTCAATACTTTGTTCTAACCACACAACCTCTTTTATTACATGTCAAGGAAGAAAAGATTGCAAAAAAATAAATTGCCACTGGAAAAAAACAGGAAAAAAATCCCATTTAAATCACTAGTAACATTTGGTCCATTTCAGAAAAATAAAAAAGATTTCTGGTGATTCATTAAAAGCCAAACTTTGTGGGAGCATTTTGACTCTGTGGTGAAAATGTTATCAGTAATAAATCACCAGGAAAACCTCTTTGTTAATTTACCAGTCGCTTAGAGAACTAGTTTATGACGGGACTTCTCTAATAGCTAAAAAATGGAGGTGCAAGCAACCAATTGAAATCTTAAAATAAATAACATAAAATACAATTTTTTTAAATGATACTGGTTGAAATGTGAAATGAGGAATAAACTAAGATTAGCCAAGTGGCTAAGCCATCCAAATATCCAATTGCCACCCTAAGCAAACGCAGCTGGCATAAACTAGCACTGCTCCATGAAATGGCTCAATATGTCTACCAACATTCAGTGGGTGTAAACCCAAAGGATGACAGGGAGTATTGGGATGGTTCAAGAGGATCTAACTGGGACTGGTAGACTGAATTTTAAACCAGGAATATATAGGCTGTATGTCAAGAAAAACACCTGGGGCCTGATTCACATCCAGCTGAAGTGAATGGGAGCCTGCTCAGAGTTCTTTTAGACTGTGGAATATTTCCCCCGTCTCCCCCAAAAATGGAGGTGGCCACTTGCTTGCGATGTTTAAAGCTAGACCTCATAAAACACCAGAAAATGGACTGCAGTGAATATTCCTTCACGAGCAGGACGGCGGATTAGATAAAGCTTTTTACACTTCTAATTTCTTTGAGTCCATGAGACTAGTACTACAGCCAAAGAGAGAATAAGACTTTTCACACTCTTTTTGGAATGATTCCCTGCCCTCGTCCTAATTTTGTGGTGCATTTCCTGTTTATTGCTGAGAGCACACCTGAAAAATCTGTTCCTCCTAGGAAGACAGGAACCTTATCTTCATATTCAGCTTTAGCTGATGTGCAGACCTTCAGGCTAATTGTGCTTGGGAAAGGCACATGCCTTGAGGAGCTGATGCTTTTAATACCATTTGTTTCTCTTTTGGGCTTCTCTTTTGCAAACTACAATTGCAGCAGTTTCACTCCAATAATAAGGGCAGATCATCTGAAGATTCTTTGGGACCTCCAAACTGAGAAACAAAAAGCAAGCAAATTCCCTCTGAGGGAGCTACTATAATTGTTGCCACATCCTTCGGTTGTTTTCCCCTGACAAACCAACATTACCTCAGTCTGAGCCTGCTAGCTCTGATCCAATCTCCGACCTCAGCCAATCCCTGGGAAAAGATCAACTGCACTAGCCAGGTTGAATGCAACAGAACTTCAGAGGAATATCACCTACACATTGAAGGTAGAATATTAGAAAAAGGGAAGGAAAATTGTTGCAGCCTGTGTTGGAGAAGCAGAATCTTGCTACTGGAGGAGGTGCTGGGAGAAAATGTTGTGCCACCAGTTAGAAGGCAGAGGAAGAGAGCCAGCACAAACACAATAGAGAAGAAAGAGGTACTTGTTCCTGTGGAAAAAAATACCCTTAGTCATAATAACCTTGCATACAGAAGGTCTCTGCCTACCAACTGAATGAGATTAGATCCTTGTGAGCCAGTAGGCCCTGTGTGACTGTCATCTTAGGTGAAAATACTGTTTATGTATTAGACTTCCTCTTCTTTCAGGAGACCTGTGTGCTGGAACCAATTCAGTATTTCCAGTTGTTGTCAACCAACAGATAGGTAGGCAGACACTCAGGTAGTCTGAGTTATTTAGCAATCACTCATCCAGCAAATGGACTCTGTATATTCTGCACTTTACAGTTATGCAGGGATTGAAACCTGATTCTCTCACTTCCTGGGAGGGTGTCTAACCACTGTCTATAGAGCCAATCTGACCCTCTTTGGACTATTTAATTATTTTATACACAGTGGAACATTTTCAACAGAAGAGACTCTGAAAGTCTGCTCCAAAATACTCCCTAGCCCTGTGGTTAGGGCACTCATGGGAGACAGGAAACCTGGATTCAACTACCATCTCTTCCTCTCCCATTCTATGTGAGAAAGGGCTGACCTGCCATAAGTACCTAACTTCAGGAGAGGGCTCTTGGCTTAGAATCTCAAGTGAAGGGAGGTGCCTTCCATGAGACACCCAATTCCCTCCTTGATAGCTAGCTTAGGCAACTCCTGGCTCAGCATGCTAGCTTTTGTGAATCCCCTTCTTAGGCACCTAATTCTCCCTATGCATCATGTAGGGAGCCTAAGCTCCTGACCAAAGGCTGTGGACTCCAATGGGCAGCAAGGTGCCAAAAAGTTAGGTGTTAAATTTATCATTGTAAGTCTCCTTTTGTGGATTTAGCCCTAAGTGACTAGCCCAAGGTCACAGAGAGTTCCTGGGGCAGAACAGGGGAATTGAACCCAGTTCTTCAAAATTCTAAGCTAATACCCCGACCATACTTTCTCTTCTTACTGCTGAATATATTCAGTGCAACAGAATTGCGGTCAAATGCAGGCCATAGCCATAACTACCTATTCTCTCTCCTTGCTCCACAGATATCAGTACACCTTAAACTTTTAGCTACATTATAGATTGTAGCCATTAGTTTAAGCAACTTTTATATTATTAATAGTTACAATTGTGTTTAAAGAACCATTTGGAACACAGTAATTTTTTTTTCTCTCTTTCACTAGTGAGATCTCTCCTTAATCTCTGTCAAGCTTGCTTTCTGTACTCTTCTTTCTGTGAATTTTCATGTCCACATCCTCAGTCACGTTCTCATTTGTTTTGCATTTTGTTTTTGTTTCACGGCTCTGTTTTCTTTGGTCAAAAGCCATTTCTGTTTTTCAGAGCACTGACATGACTGGTTCACATGCATTATTTGTTTGACAGGCGCCTCCCACAGGCTTATACGCTACTGATTTTGGTAAGAAACCACTTGTCTGTTCCCATTTCCAAGATCAAGCTTTACATTCAGGGAATATTTCTTAAGGAGGAACCTACTTGCATAATCAAATAGTAGTGACCAAAAAACGGGCACATTCTTGCCCACACAGGAAACTCCTCCAGGGACCACTTCCAGCTGGGTAAATATTCTCTCTTTTTCAACTGTGACTACTATGCTCCCATACAAGAGATATCTTCCCTGCCGTTTTAGTGTGACATTTTGGCCAAACTGCTGGAGGATGCCTAATGTACAAATGGAAGTTACTGTCTAAAGGCCATATTGCGTAGTGACATAGATAGGCATGTAGACAGAGCAAGTTCCTTCTTCTTCTCCCTAAATGCACTGTACTTCATAGACCATGGTTCAGCTAGCTGCCATACAGCTTGCATGGCTTTTAGCTTAAGACCCTTCACCAAGGGTTGATCTCAGGCTGTATCTGTCTTTGTCAGTGATCATTTTGAGGTAGAGGACAACAGTCTTTTAGAATAGAAAACATGTGAGACTAGCTGGATAAAGATCTGCACACTCACAACAGAGCTGTTTTATCAGCAGTTGTGTTCCAAATGGAACACAACTTATCTTAAATAGATGCTGAGAATAGGAAGGAAATTGCACAGTGACCTTTTGATGATTGTCCCTTCTTCAGCCACAATCTGTAAAGTACTACTACACGGGTCATAGCCCGTTCCTCTCCACCAGTGCAATTCTGCTGCATGGAAAGCATGAAGGCAACGTATTGAAGCCCAGGAAGGGAGGCCACACCCCAAGTTTCTCATAATCTAATGGGGTTCTGGGGAAGGCAGATCAATTTCCACCCACCTCCGTTGACCCCTCCCCTCAGAAGAGGTAAGGAGGGAGCAGCAGGTATGGGACTATTAAGTCTGCAGTAGCAGTGGCACAGAGCAGCTCTGCCACCACACTGCAGCCGATGCGGGAGGATTCTATCTGTCCCTGCTGTCTACAGAGGTCTCCATTGCACAGGCTGTTTACTTGGTATATACTTTAGGAGAAAAAGGAATGCAGTGTTGAAAAGCGGATACTGTTTTACTTCTTTCTCAGACACACACTGGAGCATGAATAGTGCTGACTAAACAGAAACTTTGCAGACGGAAGAAGCAACCCATTTAGACAAAATTATTTCTTCCCCCTTTTCTCAAAACAAAATAAATAAAAAAATCCAGGAGAGAGAGAGAGAGAGAGAGAGAGAGAGAGAGAGAGTGTGTGTGTGTGTGTGTGTGTGTGTGTGTGTGAGAGAGAGAGAGAGAGAGAGAGAGAGAATAGTCTTACATATCAAATCTGAAAAATTCAGGAGTTACACAGTTACGGTCTCCCCAGCACATTGTACACACAGAATGTAGCATTAAAGCGGATACTACACAGAGCAATATCAGATATCACATACCTAAAACAGGGCTAAGTTTGACTGCTAGAATAACTAGAACTGTGAATTTCCTGACCTTCATGTCTGTAAAATACCAGCCTTATCATTGCATTCATGTTGTACTTTGAGTTTAATTATATTTGTGACCAGTTATTTAACAGTAATGATCAAGGTATTTCACGGCAAACTGAACTGAAGGTTTTAGGATAAATTGTATTTTCTACTGCAAATATTTTGGAAAGCTTTATCTCAGACAGGGAAGTACTAGGACTCAGCTCTTCCTGTAATAGATGGTCAGCCTTTATTTTTAGTTTTCAATTGTCAGTATTTTTTCCCCTTTTGTAAAGGAAGTGTAAGGAACTGCCAGTACTAGAAGCTGAATTGCCTTATTTACAGTTCCACTACGATACACACAATTGCAGTGAAGGTTTGTAGCATTGAGCCCAGTCCAATGCTTTGAGGGCATAACAGAAGATAAGGCTCAAGCCTATAATGTGATTGAAGTCAATGGAGCTATGAAAATTTACACTGGCTGGGGATCACTGCACCCTGGCACTCAGCACCTTGGAGTAGGTTCAGAGCATCTCACAGTTTCGGACCCGTAATGCTGCTACGTGGACTGTCCGTGTTGTCACATTTTGGTGTGCAATAACCAGTCCTTGTAAATATAGCAGGCCAAATTCATCCTTCATGGAACTATAGTGAAATAAATGGAGTTATGCAAGGGATTAACTTGGCCCAGCTAAATTAGAAAGGTCACTTTGTTTCACTAGAGGACCAGAAACAGGCTTCAAACTCCAATCTTATATATGATCAAAAAAACCAAACCAAAACAATTCCTTCACAAACCAAACCCTTCAAGTGGATGTTCTATAACAAGAGGATGTAGTAAACATATAGGGACATTAAAAATAGCATTTATTATCAATGAAGCACTGTTCCTAGAGGAATATGGCTCATATGGGCCCAGTCCTTGTGCACTTCATTGATGTCATTGGGGACTTGGGATGTACAAGGAATATTGGTGTTATTTATATTACTGTACCATCTAGAGGCCCCAAGGTGTGATCAAGGCCTTTCTGTGCGAGGTGTTGGAGAGACATACAATAAAAACCAACCCCTTTCCCAAAGAGCTTACTAGCATGCAAGACTGGGGCCACCAATGTCTTCCAATTGCAGATTCCACAAATTGCCCAGCAGTGGTGCATGAAAAGTGCTTTCTTCTGTGAAGGTTTATGCGAAGTTGAGAAGGCACAGTGTGATGGAAGATCAGGAAATTGGGTCTTGAGTCAAAGCATTGAGGCAGATGAGTAATTCCATGGGGACTCATGTTTTGCTGAATTGGTACCTCACAAATATAGGCAGAGACCAAGCAGAGCACCACCACAAGGACAGCAGGGAACAAACTCTACTGCTCCTCACCAGACAAAGCACCATATGCAGGTTTTAAAAAGCAGCCCGAATAAACGTGGCTCACCATGGTAGCCCTTGCAGACAAAACAGTAGAAAACCCTCCCCATAAAATTCTGTCAGATGAAGGGGAGTGGGAAGAAGTGTGGTTTTTTTAATAGAAAAATAATTACAGCCTATGAATTTTTCCTGTTTAAATATGACTGCTTTTATTAACCCCCTAATACACATACAACCAAGATTTCCCGAAGCAGAATGCAAGGCTGGCAATGGATACAGTTGTGATGGCCTTTTCACTCCTGGGGTGAGAATGCACTGGACAGAAGAGGACCACAGAAAAATTTCATACATATTTAGGGTTTTCCAGATATTCTTCACAAGCATGGGGTAAAACAATGAATCTCCCCTTAGTCCTTCCATCCTTTCAGCAGCCATAGATACTACACAGACAGCTATCTGCAGCGTCACGGGAAATGGCCACTTTTGTGCACTGCAAGCAGGAGATCCATGCAGAGGGACCTCTGTAGGTGTGGATCTGAGGGACACAATCTGGAGCCATCTTTACACAACAGTGTGGGGACTCACTACATTAGAGGACCCATTAAGGTGTATGTTTCCTTTCAAGGGAGGGCACACTTCAATAATAATAATGACACATTGACAGCATACTGATCAGTTTAAGTATGGGTTGATTTCTATTCAATACTATTTCGTATATTGCCTATCAAGGACTAAACAGACACGTGCATAGTGGCAGAATAAGCACAAGTTTAGAGTGATATTGTCTCACAAAAACTATTTTCACTTGCACTGTGTACAGCTTCCTTAATATATATGGAAGACTGCCATCTACTGTTGATATCAGTAGGTTTTTATATGTACAATCTTAGATATATACTTTCAATAGGGCCCGCTTCAAGTCAAAGTGAAGTCAATTGGCCCATAGCAGCTAGTGAAACAGCAAGAACTACATGGCTCTTTTTAAAAAATGAAATAAGGTGATGTAGGTTGAATAAAAATTACTTTAAATAAGATGTTATCACGTTGCATGACACTTGCTTATTAAATAATTTCAGATTGAATTTTAATTTATAAAAAAGTATAATAAAATAGATTGTTAATGTATAACTACTTTCTAATTTGAAGAATGACAGGATAAGGCAATTTTGTGAGTCAGAGTGAACATTTTATGTAGTTAGATTATTCAAATGAATGTGGTAGCAAAACTAACTAGATTCTCTCCCCCCCTCATCATTTATCTCTATCAAAATATATCTATCAAATACTGGTTGGTTGTATCTCCCTCACTGATAGTACTTATATCAGGTTAGTCCAATTAATTATTTTTTGAAACTAAAATTATTGGCTCCGGCAATACAATGCATACACAGCCATGTTATTACTGATCAGTAATACTGATTAAACTTTGAATGTAAACAGCCTCTATTTTTGACAAATGCCTCAGTAAATCAATCTATGATCATAACATGCAAGTTCTTTAGCGTTATGGTCTACTTAACACAGCACACTTTATTAGGCTAAATTTCCTTATTCCAGTGTGATCCAAATAGCCAAACCCAATACAGTAGTGTGTCACCCTTGCACATTAAAAATATATGCCTTATAAGAACCCTTTCATATTCTACCAGTGCACTATTGTACAGCTAATGACAATTTCAGAAAACAGCTCTCTGGTGCAATTTATAATTAAAAAGATAACAAGACACTATAGTATGTTTTTTCACCATTATTTTGTAGCAGTTTGTCAATATATTTGAATTTATAAATAAATATTTTCAGGACTAAACACTCTCTATATATTTGTAATTATTATTATTTAACTTTGCAAAACCTCTGAAACACAATGAAACATTTTCTCTGGAGTCTTTTTTTCAGACTTGACAATACCCAGTGTTGGCAGAGATAAAAGAGTACACCTAGGATATTTTTAGAAAACTACATAGGACTTTAGTTTCCATGGAAATGTAATCCTTCTCAATGAAGAGAAGGGTCCTTCAGAAACACATGACATCAATCTTTCTTCTTTCAAATACACCTTCCCAGTTTAGAGTACAATCAGTGGATTGAGTTAATCTTTGTTTCCTGCCAAAAGGATTCAATATTTTCTAAGTTTAGTCTGAACACAGAGATTTCAACTACTTGTTTTCAGGGATTTTGTTCCAGGAAATTAATTTTGTTTTGAGAAAAAAGATGTACTTTATTCCTTGAATGTTCAAAGCTTTCGTGTTGGAGTATCACAGTAAGGAACATTGTCTAGTAGCAGATCTTTCCTGGGTATAAGCACTGTAACAAACAAACACAATCAGTAAGAATAGTATTTTATCATAATGATCTACAAAAATATACATGGCCTTTAATATTTTTACAAGTAATGAATAAGCACTATGGAATTTCCTAAGCTAACAAAAATGTACTAATATTTTACCTTCTGTTCATCAGAAATCTCTTCCACCTCCTCCACCTAATTTACTGTTAAAAACATTCTTGAAAATATTTTAACTGTCTATCATTGCTACATTTTGCCATTTCTCATGTGAAGACATTTTAGCAAAACAGGACAGCAAATTATAATGTTTCTGGCAATCCTGATTCCAATGTATTTAAATACACATTTCAAAATGCATAAAGCATACTTTAAAATATATAGACACCTCATTTAAGAGCTGTAACATTTATCAATGCTGTACCTGTTCTTTTAAGAACAGCAGAAAAATCAAGTGTCAGGTGACATTTATTGCAGGAGAAAAGAGCAGTGTGTTGGGTTTTTCTTGGCTGTGCACTGTGCTAACTGCCCTTGGCTCTAATAAAGTTTTGACCATCTGGCTCCTTGGATATCCACTTGGGAGTTCTGCACCTGAGGGCTGTCAGATTTGTACAACTGGCACCACCTACAAGCTGAGACACCATGGCCGCAAAAACAATCCTGTACTTTGACTAGTCAGGGAAGTACTAAACAAAGGTACAGTAAACTTCTAACACACTGCAAATTCCATTCCATGTGTGTAATCAGTCACATCTCATCCAAAGTATGCTGTTTTTCCATATATTATAGAAAAAGCCAGGAAATTGCTTCCCTTGAAGCTGCATTTCTTTTTCATTTTCTGGCCGTGGTACTAAAACAGTATTTAACACATTTTTAAATGGATTGAATAATATTTTGTTTGTGTTCTACCTATGAAGGAAACATTTGTGCTCCAGTGTTCACATGTATTTTTTCCTCTACATTTTAGGGACAAGATTGTGTGCATGAGAGAGAAATACAAGTATCAAACAGGACAGAGGAGGAAGAACAGACAAATAAAAACGAGGTGTCCGGTGGCATCTTAAAGACTAACAGATTTTTTTGGGCATTTATTTGATGCATCTGAAGTGGGTTTTTTACCCACAAAAGCTTATGCCCAAATAAATCTGTTAGTCTTTAAGGAACAACCGGACTCCTCGTTGTTTTTGTAGATACAGAGTAACACAGCTACCCCTCTGATACTTGGGCAAATAAAAAAGACTGATGGGGAGAGAACCTCCTAATCTCTCACTGAAAAATAAAGTTTGGCACACATCTCACCCATCACTGTAGCAAACCCAAAGTCAAAACCATCAGGATGCATTGCATATGTGCTAAATTAGGATGAGAAAAGCTGTACTTGTATCAGTTTGTTCTGCAAAATAAAAACAAGTTGACTAGTGCCAACTCTCTTGCACAACAGTGGATAATTTGACTTGACAGGCTGCACAGCAATGTCTCAAAAAATCTGTTTAGTGAGATTCTGAATTATGTGACTAACACGAGCTCTTAGCTGCAAATCTCTTTTCGTTATCATTTTTAAAACTTTTTTCAGACTTGACTGTCCAGTGCTGGCAGAAATAAATAAATAAATAAATAAATAATAAGAGTACACCTAGGATAGTTTTAGAAACCAATATAGGACATTAGTTTCTATGGAAATGTAATTCTTCCCAATGAAGTGCATCTTAATATCTTTCTCTGCATGACAGCTAATATTCACAATACACCTCTACCCCGATATAACGCGGTCCTCAGGAGCCAAAAAATCTTCCTGCGTTATAGGTGAAACCGCATTATATCGAACTTGCTTTGGCCTCGAGCATTTCCGTTATTAATAGTCATAGCAGCGTGTCGGAGCCAGACGCTTCTGAGAAAGGTGTGACAAACCAACTACTGGATAGTTATGGAATACCCCGTTCACAGAGAAAGTCTCTTCTTAACCTCTGGCACTTAGTAATTGGCCTATTACCATGAAGCATAAGGGCTTGTGTATGCTTTCTAAAAAATCCTTTGCTTTTATCCCATCTGATGTAACCATTAATTCTTTCATTATGCAGCTGAACATCTACTTTTTTTTTTTTTGAACTCCAAGCTCTTGGCCTCAAAGGTATTTTGTGTTAATAAGTTCCAAAAATTAATGATGTATTGCGTAAAACAGAGATGCCTTTCCTTTTATCAGTTTTAAATTACTGTCTTTCTAACATCATGGAATGTCTCCTTTTTCCTTTATCATGTGAACGTGTAAATAGGAGTACCCTATTTACCTTTATTACTATTCATTACATTCTGAACTTCTATAATGACCCCTTTGATCCATCGCCTTTATAACAACAATTCCATTCTTTTACTTAGAAGAACCTAGAAATAAACAGCAGCAGAAGAAAGAGCTAGACATGCCCAATTTCTTTATTGTTCTTGCAAAAAGGGGATTTCAAACCATAGACCACTACTTCATATTTGGGTACAGAGATCCAAAGCCTTCTCAATCTGACATACTGTCCAAATCATACACATAATGCATAATTTTTACACTTTTAAAAAAAATACTCAGGCTAACTTCAGCTGGCCAGTTAGACAACTATAAAGAAAAAGTAAATATTTTCATTAAGGTGGTGCTTAGAAGCCCCATCATACTCTGTGTTTAACAGCATGTAGTAAGAGGCAAAGCTCGAACTCATTCAAGACTGATAGAGAGGAAACACTAACAGGTTAGAGATGCCAAAGAGACATTCTTAACGTTTATGTACCGTTAGGCATTAAGGAAGTTCACAGAAAGGACGACACTTTGCTTAAATGAGTTTGTCACTGTTTATTACACAAAAGAAGAGACATAAAAATGACACAGGAAGCACTGAGACTTTCCCTGTAACCCGACTCAAATCTAGAACACACTTCTGACATACATGGATATGTGAAATTGATCCACAATGCATGGGTTTGAGTTTGCTCTATTTTGAGTTTTATTGAAAATAGACAAAGAGAGTTAAATACATAAAAGGCACTCATATCAATTAAAGCTTCAAGATACAGAACTTCATGTTGACTCTAATTTAGTTTTCCTACATCGGAGACAAATGATTCCTAGAGCTTAAGGCCAGCCTCTACCACTCCCATTCCTTCTCCCTCTCATCCCTGTCCACTCCTCATTGACCCACACTCAGTCCTCATACATTATTTCCTTTTCTTCACTCTCACCCCTTAGCAGAGGGATGGCCCATCTGGGATAGAATTTAATTTCCCCAAAAGTAGGAGATGGAGAGGAGCTGCTTGAGACTATCTTCCCCACAGTAGTGGCAACACAAAGCAAGAGCAGGTGCCTACCACAGTGCCCATTTTCCCAGCAGATGCAGAAGGAAGGGGAAAATGGGCAATTTTTATGATAATAGCAGCAGGAGCCCCAGCAAGCTCAGGGCTGGCCCTGGCTTCCCCGCAACAGGAGATGAAAGAAGAAAGAGGGTGAAGGATCTCCTGAAGTGTATCACAGA
The DNA here is from genome assembly GCA_033296515.1 of Macrochelys suwanniensis. Lineage (NCBI taxonomy): Eukaryota > Metazoa > Chordata > Testudines > Chelydridae > Macrochelys > Macrochelys suwanniensis. Next base: position 51,441,275 of record CM065780.1, read on the forward strand.
CTGAGCTCTCTGTGATGCCTGAAAGCCATGAACATGCACGCTTAGAGGGAACACCAATCACATGTAGGACTATGGGAAACTTGAGGCCTGTACAAGATGTTTTTGGGGTTTATACTGGTTCGCTTTTTGAGTTTGACAATTTCAGATTTGAATGAACCCAATACTGCAAAGATTTGACTGGCTTTGGGTCAAAACCAATCAAGCAAGCATCACAAATCTTCCACCAGACACCATAATTCGGCCTAGCCTCTCAAATCTAAATGAGCCTGGCCCAAGTTTGAGGTAGATAATATACAACACAATACACACCCTCAGTTTCAGGTTTTGTCACTGAAGTTCAGCACAGGTCTAAATACTAAATATTAAAAAAACAAAAAAATTTAAAAAAAAAAAAAGATGCTGTACAGCTCTACTTACTCAGACTGTGAGAACCTGTATGAAGTCCCTGTATAACAGATGTTCTGAGTAGAACTTCAACATCTGAACCTATTTTCATAAGCTGGTAAAGAAAAAATAGAGCAATTAAAACAGTGCAAAATTACTCTTGTAGACATTTTCCATGTTTGGTAAGTATATAAAAATACTGACAATATTTGATTTATCTTCTGAATAATAGGGCATCTTCTATTTACATAGTGCTTTTTATCCTGGAGGATCCCAAAGTGCTTTATGAACTGATACATACGTCACTCTGGTGTACAGTCCCTTGGATGAAAAAAGTCTAATGTTTGATAACACACACAGCAATAGAAAATACTGTATTTAATTGAAACTACAGGAGAATATTTAGGTCGGTAGATTACCAGACTAATTATATTTTAATTTGTGTCCAATTATCCTGAACTCCACGAAGAACATCTTGTCATCAGGCAGTCAGGTTCTTTACAGTTCTGGTACGTTTTGGACTTCTCTCCCCTCTTTTCCTCCCCAATCTGAGAAGAGGAGTCAGTGGTGCTGAGATGCCACAGGAAGGAGACCAAAAGCAGCAGGAGTGGCTGGGGGAAGGGGCAGTCCCCCTCTCCCTAAAGATCAGCAGCATTAGGAGTGTGTGGTTACAACACTGTAATCCCTTCCCTAGTTGAGAGGAAACATGACAGAGGTCTCCATGTGCATGCTCCTTGCCAAAGGCAGTACTTGCTAATTGGCTAGTACTTATCTGTATGCAGCATCTTCCTGCAATGTATACAGCTGCACAAGTGAGAAGCCTAGGGGGAACAGAGTTTCTTACATTGCAAAATTTCTCAGGTAGCTATTCTTCACTTCTTGTCCTAAAAAGCTATTTAATGTCACGGGCTGGAAAACATGTGCTATATTCTACTCTGGCAGTGGATGAAGCAACAAATAAATATGGTCAAGATTTTGAAAAATGGATGCCTGAAGTTAGGCACCAAAGTCTATATATGGATACCTGAATAGGAGGTCTGATTTTCAGAAGTACTGAGGTGCTTGGTGCCGAACAGTTTTGACTGTGTCTGTAAAGCACTCTTTGGTCCAATTCTTCTGCATTAATGGCACTTCAGCATATAAATGCACAATAAATTATTAAACATGACAGGTTGTGGTTTTTCCCCCACCATGGATATCATCATGGCCTTGTTGGAAACCTAGAATTTTATCCACTGATCTTTCACTCAATGCATATGCCAATTAACTAGCATTAAAAGAAGAGTCAATATTAAACATCACCACTCCTTACAAATGTAGCTTTGAGAATTTTATCTGGCATCTTATATGTACATCAATTAAAACAGTGTTATATCATTACATTAAAAAATAGAACAGAAGACAGAACTTGATGCCTAGGACACGCGCACAGAAATATTGTTGCTGTTGCTCAGCAACAAGCAGACATGCTACAGAGAGTCCTGAATGAATGTTCAGAAGTGTTAACGTCAGTGATATGTATGTGCTAGGATGCAAAGTACTGAACTGATTGTCTTAGTTTGTTTTTTTTTCTACAATATATGCTTAAATATACATGGGGTTTCCTCTAATGCCTCCCCTCGTGGACTCAGAAGGAGTAGCATACACATGTCTATGAGAGGATTTCTAGAGAGAATTCAATGAATTGGAAAATAGGCTGAATTAGAAGAGTGACAACAATTAATTCACTTCTTCAGCATGTATGGTAAAATAAAACCTCTAGTTCACATTGTTTCAATGTTAATAATTGCAAGACCAAGTAAATTAATAATCTTACTGCTAATTAAAACGACTTTGCAAATATGTTACATAACAGCCGGGAGAGTTTGAATTATATAGTGAGCTAAAAGAATTTTCTACACTGTAGTCCCTTAATTTACCAGAGAGACAAAGACAGGTGAGATAATTAATGCATCTGTGTTAACAACTCAATCACAAGCACTTGATTATTTGGGAGGGAAGGAGTTTGCGATATGATGAGTCAGAACTACTAGGCCCTATTGCCAGCTCTGCCAATAACAGTCTACATCTAACTATTGAGTTAGAGGGTGTGATTCCCAGCTTGCATACACATACTCATTCTACTTCGATGCGAACTAGCATGAGTACATGTACACGAGCTGGGAATCATACCTCTAGCTCATAGCATAAATGTAGCTTCACTGTGTGACATTGGTCAAGTCACTTAACCTCTGTGCCCCATTTCACCCATCTGTAGAGTGAATATAAGAGAGTCATTCATAGATTTAAGGCCAGAGGGCCCATTATGATCATCTCCTCTGATAACAAGTCTAATACTTAGCTTGAATGCATAAGAAAAAACAAGTAAAATATTTGCACTAAATGGACAATTTGGAAAAACAACTCTAATTTTGTTATGAACTTGAAAATAGGCAGAGCAAAAATGGCTTTGAATTGTAAACATGGAAAACTTTTTCATCAGTTTTTATTGTGAAAAAAGTGCCATTTGTAATTTTTACATAAACTGATGGTGACAGCAGGACACAATAGAAAATATGTTTGTTAATTTCATGGAACTTTGTGTACATTTTGAAATTCACAAAGCTCTGCTTGCGCGGCTCAATTAGTGTTTGCAAAGTGCTTTGAGATCCTTTGATAAAAGATGCTGCTAGGTGAATGAAAAGTATTATTAGACTTAATAGTATAAAATGGAGAATAGCATCACAATGAAAGTACCTCTGCTATTCTCTCAGAAGAGGTCTCATCTTGATGGTTTCTGAATTCTTCATTTATCTTTTGTCTTGCAGCTAAAGGGTGGAAATAAAACAAAGTTGTTCAGGGTTTGTTTTGTTTTTTTTAAATCCCCTCACTTATTAGGAGTCCTTTGTCATTGGCTCAAAACCCACATTCCTTAGCAGCTAAAACCCATCTCAGGTAGACAAATTTGACCCTTGTTTGTTGATGCTGCTCTATAGCCATGATCCTTTTACTACCTATCCTCTTCATGTTTCACTCAGACCAGAGCCTTGTACTTCAAGATCTCTGTGGAACTTGAGTGACAGCATGTTTTATTTCCACACCAATCACACCAGAAATATGTTGTATGTTATGTCTTTAAAAAAAAAAAGGCTCAAAATACTACTATATATAACTAGTATTTGTATCTGCTCAGTTCAAATATGCATGTTCACTATATGATGGAGCTGTGTTACTCATTTTAAGAACAACTGTACACAAAGATGAGCAACTCGGGTGTTTGATAGCCTAGGACATGCTCAGATTAAGCTGAGATTCACTGTTTTAGAAAATCAACAAGACTACAATTTTAAAACCATGGTTCTGTTCTACTTAATTTTTTTTCACAATATTACAGTTTAAAAAATTATTTACTGGCTTGATTCTAGCCAGAGGTGTAATTTAAATTTTGGGAAGATGAGGGTAAGGGGCAGCATGGAGAAAGGAGAGATTCTCCCTTATTTCTCTGAGATGGGTGAAGGGGAAAATCACAACAATTTGAGGCAAATACTCTTTAAGCATTATTTTCCTCCCTGCCTTGTTCCTCTGCTCCAGCACTTCTGTAGTCAGTTTTTCACTAAACTCATTCCTGTTTCTGATCTTTTATAGAGTGTGTACATGCATGTATGTTTGGTGGAAGAGAGGACAGAAGATTCTTAGAAATGGCAGGGAGCAAACTCTCTTCCCTAAAAGGCTGCTTTTTGCATTTTCCATAAACAGATATTAATGGGCTCCCGCTTCCTCACACTAGCATTGCTGCTTCTGTTAACATAGCAACTTTAGAATCTCCTGCTCAGTATTAGCCAGTGCTCCAAGATCTGCTATTGTCTACTTTCCTAACCCACCGTCATTGCAAAGAAAGAAAAACTGGAGGAAGGAGAGGAGAAGAGGGAAGCAGAGAGTAGGATTAAATTGGCTACCTCCCCGGAACAGCTGAAGAGTTGATGCCAAAAGACCCTGCTCTGCATCCTACATTTACCTTCCTCTCACCACATGAGCTGCTCCTGAGGTGGGAAAGTAGGCTCTCAAGATCCTCTATGCCTCTGAAGCCTCAGCCATCTGACTGAAGATGTGAGCAAGGACAGTGCTATAACCTTGCTCAATAAACTCTCAGCTGGTCTAAAGTGGCAGAGTGGGATTATCTAGTCCAGTTCAACCTCCGTCCCTGTCACAGCCACCCCTTCTCTCCCCCCTCCAAAAAAAAAAAAAAAAAAAAAAAAAAGTTTGCTGGTAGAGTTTTGGGAGTGTGTGATTTTCAGTCATGCACAGATTTTAACTCCTGATAATCTCAAGGAAGCTTGAAATAACTTTCCTTCATCATGTATACATACTGTTTTGCTATTGCAGACCTGCTCATGTGAGTGACAGGTTGCTGGCAGTAACAGAAAAATATTCAACCATTTGTTTTAAGGGAAAAAACAAATGTACAAAAAATGTACAAATAAATGTACAAAAAAGGGGCCAAATTGGCTTTCCAAGTTTTATGAAGTTCTTTAACAGTTAGCTAATAATTTATTTGCAGAGTATGAAAAGTTGCATTTTGGCTGCCCAGTGGACTGCTATGCACTAAATAAATTTATTTGCCTTTGACGGGGCTTATAAGAGACTGAAATCAGAGCCCATGGTATTTTGTTTAAAATAGACTGCCAACTCCCTAACAGTAAGTGATGTGTCTCTCATCTCCGTGCTGGGAAATAATCTAGGAAAATAATGAGATGAAATGAGACGATACTATTACAAACTGACATTGTTTCTCTGCTTATTAATAAAATATACTCTCCAAGTGAACAAATGAAAAAAAATTTACTTTCTGAAGAGATGAACTACTGAGCTACTGCGACTGATATTTCTTTAGCTCAACATAACTGAAAAGCATTTTGAAGCACTAGAGGATGCACAACCATTCAATTTGCTTGATGGGATAACATTTTTAGCCCACTAATTTTAGACAGAGGATGCTTCATATATGAACAATTCTCTGAAACAACAGACGCAAGAGAAGGAGTCTGATTATAATGCTTTTTTCCCTAACACATTTTTAAAAAACCGTATTAAGGGAACTGTTTATAATAAATCTCCTCCTTGCTTGGCTCCATACATCTCATCTTGCCACCTTCCACTCTCTCCAAAAGGCTGCTGTTAAGAAGTTTGCTCCTTTCTTACACTGTTCTGACCATGCTAAACTCCTATGTACCTTCAATCTCTCTTACCTTCCTTCCACATAGGGCTGGTCTACACACAGTTATTGAGCTAATAACACTATTTTGGTTTACAAAAAAATCTTCTAAGTTAAAGCACGACCCCAAAGTGTGATTGGTATAGCCACCGACTCAAGTACACACCCAGTGTGACTGGTATAGCTTAAGCTTTTCAAAACACTGCACAAGACCAAGCAAGCTTAAACTATGCTGATATAAGCACATTAATATCCGTCTGTGTCCGTGCTAGGGAGCTATATCACTTTTTAAACTCATAGTTATAGCAGTACAAAAAGCTGTGTAGATCAGCCCATTAAGGTCCAGCTTCTAAAACTCATCTTCAAAGCCCTGTCGAATTACACCACTGGCTTCTCCCCTCTGTCATTCCCTTCTGCTCCCTGGCTCTTTCCATCCCAACTATTGCTTTTGTAGTCTTCTCTCTCTTTCCACTTGGCACCTTCTTCTATGCCAGTGCTTACACTTAGTATAGGAGAGATGCCTTTCTAAGTCACCCCTTTTCTTTCAAATCCTCCAAAAAACAGAAATAGAAAACAGAAAAAGAACACTATTTTCCCCCCAAGGCTTTTCAACAACATCTTTGCAGTCAGAACTGATCTGCTTCAAAGACAAACCATCATCCACTATATTACAAACTTGTTCAAATACCTGTAACCATGTACGGTCAGGACCAGGACCATTTCTTCTTAGTTTTGGAACAGAGAGTGCTCAATAAAGATTTTGTGAGGCGTGCCTGGGAGTTGGGGACCTCAGGGCTTCTGGTTCTGTAGAAAACCTGCCAAGTAGAGTGCCCCAGAGTTGGAGACCTCAGGGCTTACAGGGTCTATTTGATGGTGTCAAATTTGCAAATTAATTCCAGTTCTGCAGTTTCTTGTTGAAGTCTGTTTTTGAAGTTTTTTCAAATTAGCCCTGAATAAAGACTCGGAGTGGCTGGATCACTACAAAAAGTAATTTTCCCTCTGTTGATACTCACACCTTCTTGTCAACTTTTGGGAATGGGCCACATCCACCCTGATTGAATTGGCCTTGTTAGCACTGACCCTCCCAGTTGGTAAGGCAACTCCCATTTTTTCCACGTGCTGTGACATATATACACTGCTTATTATATTTTTCACTCTGTGCATCCGATGAAGTGGGTTATAGCCCACGAAAGCTTATGCCCAAATAAATTAGTTAGTCTCTCGGGTGCCACAAGGACGTCTCATTGTTCCATCTGTTTGCTCTCTGGACCAGCAGAGGCTACATGCAAACTCCACTCATAAAAGAAGAAAGAGTGCTTTGCCCTGTTTGACTGAATCCCTTGAACTGATTAAACAACAGCAGGTTCCAAAAAGGGACTCATCTAGTTCAAGGCCCCTCAGACAGAGGGATGATAGTTGCTGTAAGAGACCTTCACAACAGGGGCATGCAGAAGGGAGGAGTCGTCAGAGCTTTTGTAGAGATTCAGAGGATCCACTAGGAAGACAAAAATTCTTACCTTCTAGGGCTCTGGCATCATTTTTAAAAACCTGTTGCCGTGTTCTGTGCAATGCTCTGAAAAGCTTCAAAACCTGTTAACAAAATACAAGTCAACAATAAATGTCTTTTGTTTGTTAATAGGATTTCTTAATTAATATTTTTGCAATTAAAAAGGTATTTTGTTTGCATTCTATTGTTTCCTCCATAGCACCTGACTAGACTCATTCTGTCAGAAATGTTATCTAAATTCTTGATCAGACTTTTTGCAGATAAAACAGATACAGAACACAGATGGCATGACAATTCTTGATATCTAAAATACAGTAGAAGCTCAGATTTACAAACTGAGCGGTCACCCACACACCTCATTTGGAACTGGAATTATGCAATCAGGCATCAGCGCACGCACGCACACACACGCACACCAGAAAAAAAGGGGTGGGGGGCGGGAAAAGGAGCAAATATATTACAGTACTGTGTTAAACCTTAGCTACTAAAAAAATAAAGGGAAAGTTTAAAAAAAGATTTGACAAGGTAAGGAAACTGTTTCTGTGCTTGCTTCATTTAAATTAAGATGGTTAAAGACAGCATTTTCCTCCTGCGTAGTAAAGTTTCAAAGCTGTATTAAGTCAATACAACTTTTGAAAGAACAATCACAACGTTTTGTTTAGTGTTACGAATAACCTCCATTCCTGAGGGTATGTAACTCTGAGCTTCCACTGTAACTGAAGACACGAAATAGTACAAGAACTTCTTTTAAGTCACCATTTTGACCTCTATGGCCCTACTCCTGCAAAGAGAACAGCATAAAGACACTCACGTCTGCAAAGTGAAATTTACAGGATATGGGCTTACAGCTGTACAGTAAAAGCCACCCAATTAAGTGAAAACCATGGGTATCATCAGAGATTAGATTTACTATTAAATTAGGTACTACACTACCAAAAACCTGGACCAGCAGAGGCTACAGTTCTGATAGGCTATAGTTCAACAGTACTGAAATACTCACAGCATCAACTCATTTATAGGGCAGTGTCACAAAACTGAATGACTGAGATGACTTCAAATAGCAGCTTGGAAAGCTTATGTTCAAACATTACATTTTCAGTAGAACCACTTAGGGTAAACATTTAATAATTTAAAAAAAAAAAAAAGATGATACAGTAAAACCCATCCAAACTGGAAGTTCCTCTCTAACAATAAGTACCAGATCAGTAGGTAATGACGTTGGTCAGGAGAAACCACTCAAAAGGACTGAATTACATGATGCAAATACAGATGCAAAAATGGTTATTAAAATTATTATTAAAGGTTATTATAAGCATGCCTATGCCTTTACTGAATTTTAGTATATACTTATAAACATATGATGTTTATAGAATAGGATCATTCATATGCTTATGGTTTTGGTTGAAATGTTCATGCTAATTAAGGAAATTCCTAGGAAATCTCTGCTCTCTGTCAACCAAGGACAAGCACCAGAAGTGTCAGAGGAGGATACCTCCTTAGCCATAAAGCCGTATTTATTACCTTCAAGCGTATTTACACACACTCTGGAATGCATCTTTATAGCATCTAGTTAGTTTTAACATTCCATATTTTCTCATATAGACATATTTCAAAATATAGTATAAATTTGTTAGTTACTGATTTGCGCCTTGTATAGAATATTTTATAGGAGTCTAACTCCAAACTGTAAGTGTACTACAAATGGTAGGTTATAAATCTAGGAGTCATTTGGTCAAAATGGCAAACAACCAACAAGGGGATTGTCAAAGAACAGGGGACTTCTACCCTGTAGAAGATACCAGTTTGGTATAGACATGATTTTTATCTCAAGAAAACAAACTTTGTATGGTATTTATGTTTTAGAAAGAGACCTGGTTGTGTCAAAGAGTGGAAGGCTTTAGTCAGGATACTCCAAAGGGAAGTTGTGCTTAGGATGTATTATCAGAGCTGTAAACGAAGTAATAAAAGTGGGCCTTTTCACGCCACCTCTTTGGGGGGAAAAAAGCCCCTTAATTTTAAACCCACACAAATAATTCTAAAAAATATTCTTATTTAAACTGATTTATTTTATAAACGCTCTAAAATCCTTATACTTTAAATGTTAAGGAGAACTTATGTGATTGGAAAATGTTTTACAGAAGTTATTGGTTGCTTCTAACCAACAGAAAAGGTAAAAGCTTTTCTTGTCCTCAGATTCAGAAGATGAATAACTTCTTCTGAGGTACATATCTGCAAGTATTATTATATCTAAATGCAAGCTTTCATTTAATAACTGCTTGATACTATTGTTATGTGAATAGTGATATGTCTCCTGTACAAATACATCATGGTCATACTATTAGCAATTACTAATATAAGGAACCTCGAGTGTAAAAATATTCATAATAATTAGGGAATGAATACTTATCCGGCAATGCTTAAGCAACTCCTTACCAAAGTCACGAAGACAAGAAGAACCTCTCCAAGGATGGTGAGAAAGGAAAATAATTGTAATGGTCATCAAATAAATTAAGTCCTTAAGAACTGTTTAAGCTTTAAAAAAAAAAAGAAGAAGAAGCTATTTTAAGAGTTGAAAGACTTTCACATAGAAAACAAGAGTGTTTGGACTCATTTAAACAGAAATTTCAATGACCATTAAAACCTGATGGAACTTAAGTCATTTCTCAGAAAATTGACTAACTAAAAAGAAAGTTAAAACTCTAACCTAAAGATGTTCAGGAGTTTCCGATAACAAAATCAATATAATCATTCATTTAAAGAATTAAAACTCTGCTGCACATGCATTAGCAGATTGCATATTCATGAGCTGAAGAAGAAACTGAGACCATTCCATGAAGGTGTTGAGCCAATAAAAGGTGACTGTGGCTGAATCCAGCCAAGCTCCTGAAAGAGATGATTTTCACCTTTGGTTAGACTATGGAAAAAGAAGAGTATAAGTTCTCTGAACTCTTGTGCTCTTACATTAAGAGCTTATATACTCTTACCCACTCAGCTCAGTTTGTTCACCTAATCACACTTTCAAGACAACACTTCTACAAGCAATCAAACAGCAACAAGACAGCTCAAATCAAGGAAGTCACAACACATCAAGAGGAAGCAACTTTCCAGTGCAGCACTGCTTCTGCATCATGATGACATCATGGAGATTTTGACACTATTGGTGAGATAGAGTTTGCAAAAGCACTGCCAAAGGATTAGAATTACATTTTTCTTGAAGTGGTTTTAAGGGGATATGGAAATACTGTTATAATTTAAGAAATAAGAGTCTTTCCTGTTAAACACCAGGTTGCTAAAATGGACTATGTATTCCTGAAAAGGAGACATAAGTTAACCTTAATAAACGGAGAGAAATTGTGGGCTTTGAGTTTAAGATTCTTAATAATTAATTTGCCTGTATTAAGACTGCTCCTTGAATGGTTTATTTTAAGTAAACAAGTTTAAAATGTTCTTCAGTTTCACAGGACTTAGTTGAGATAACTTACCTCTGTCCAATTAGGTAATCCATGATTTAAAAAAACGGAACAAAACGAATTCACCAACCCTTAAATAAAATTCCTTTGCCTATCTATACACTGTTTTATTTATCCGTATCAATGATTTAGATAATGGCATAGAGAGTATAAAGTTTGAGGATGATACAAGCTGGAAGGGGTTGCAAGTTCTTTGGAGGATAGGATTAAAATTCAAAATGATCTGGACAAACTGGAGAAATAGTCTGAAGTAAATAGGATGAAATTCAAAAAGGACAAATGCAAAGCAATCCACTTAGGAAAAAACAATCAGTTTCACACATACAAAATGGGAAACGACTGCCTAGAAAGGGGTATTGCGGAAAGGGATCTGGGGGGTCATAGTGGATCACAAGCTAAAGAGAGTCAACAGTGTAGCGCTGTTGTAAAAAAAGGAAACATTCTCAGATGTATTAGCAGGAGTATTGTAAGCAAGACACGATCTACTCCGCGCTGATTAGGCCTCAACTGGAGTATTGTGTCCAGTTCTGGGCACCACATTTCAGGAAAGAGGTGCACAAATTGGAGAAAGCCCAGAGAAGAGCAACAAAAATGACCTATGAGGGAAGATTGAAAAAACTGGATGTGTTTAGTCTGGAGAAGACTGAGAGGGGACATGATAACAGTTTTTAAGTACATAAAACGTTGTTACACGGAGGAGGGAGAAAAATTGTTCTTCTTAACCTCTGAGGATAGGACAAGAAGCAATGGGCTTAAATTGCAGCAGGGCAGTTTAGGTTGGACATTAGGAAAAAATTCCTAACTGTCAGGGTGGTTAAACACTGGAATAAACTGCCTAGGGAGGTTGTGGAATCTCCATCATTGCGGATTTTTAAGAGCAGGTTGGACAAACACCTGTCAGGAATGGTCTAGATCAGGAGTCTCAAACACGCGGCATGCGGGGTTATTTCCTGCGGCTGCCAATCTCCCCTCCCCCACCGCCCCCCCCAGCACGCCGCATCCCCGCTCCTCTGCCTACCTCCAGGCACTTCCCGCCGCCAAACAGCAGTTTGGCGGCACTTAGCTCTTTCCAGGATGGAGGGGGGAGGAGCGGGGAGCCGTGCGCTATGGGGAGGAGGCAGAGAAGAGGCGGGGCTGGGATTTGGGGAAGGGGTTGGAATGGGGGCAGGGAGGGGGCAGAGTTGGGGTGGGGACTTCAGGGAAGGGGTTGGTATGGGGGTGGGGAAGGGCTGGGAAGAGGCGGGGAAGGGCCTCATGGAAGGGGTGGAGTGGGGGTGGGACCGTGGGCAGCAAAGGGGCGGGTGTCAATGATGCGGCCCTTGGGCCAATGCACTACTCCTCGTGTGGTACTCGTGGTCATTTGAGTTTGAGATCCCTGGTCTAGATAATACTTAGTCTTGCCTTCAGTGCAGAGGACTCGACTAGATGACCTCTCGAGGTCCCTTCCAGTTCTAGGATTACTTTGGTTTTATTTTAGCTACTGATAAAAACTCTCCACTGAGAGAGATACAGAAGAGATTGTGTCTGAAGTAACCATTATTTACTGCTTGATTTGTCTCTTTTTTCCCTTTCTTTAATAACTCATAGTTAATAGTTATGATTACTTTGCTCATCTTTAATCATAGTGTCCCTTAAGGCCTGGCAAAAACACATCTGACTAAAATTGGAGGGAGAAGGAATGTCATATCTGAATTGCCATAAAACGAGACATTTAAAATTTGGCTTGTGGTTTGTTGTTTCTCTAGGCTATACATTTTTAGTAATTTTTGAGATAAAATTACGTAGCATCAGCACTGCTTTCTACCACACAATGAGCTTACTATCTTCAAAACAGTCTTATTAGAATCACAGAGAATTTTGAGTCAGTGACTTATAGGAGGTGAAACCAAAGGAACTGTTCCCCCAGTATTTCCATCAAACTGTCTCTTCTTTGGGTTAACATTTTCTCATGCAAATAATATACTGTCATCCCTTTATATATTTTTCTCTTATCTTATTTGTCAAGTAGATTTCAACATTTAGTACCTCAGTCTATAGCTTCAAGACCTTTGTGTCAACCCCTTTGGGGAATTCTACAAATAAATCACCACCTTGAGTCAGACACAGTTACAGAGACAGAGGGAGATGCAGTATGGAAAAGAAGGTTTGTTATTACTGTTTATTATTTACTGAGTGTTGATAGTGTTCTTGATACTGTACAGATGACCTAAAGACCTTAGTTGTTGAAGTATTTGAAATATTATATTTTCTAAAATGAAGGGTTCAAATTCCAGAGAAGTCAACTCAACCCTTCATTCTTCCAAGGTAGATAACCATCTACTTCTCTGCTCATGTTTTTCTACTCCCTCCCAGACTCTCTTCCATTCTGCCAATAAGTCCTCACTCACTGCCTCTTCATAATCCTCTGACTCCCACCTTTATGCCTTTTTAAATACTGGCCATTGCACCTGAACACCCACTTTGCACTACTGTACCTAGGGTCCCTCCGTCTTAAAAATAATTTCTTCTCTTGAAGCCAGAAGCGCTAGCCCAGGTCAGTAAAAATGTTACTCACCCATTAAATGTAAGCAACCCTCCTCCCCAAACCCTACACTGTCTCCAAAGTCACTGCCTGTCGGAGTTACATTTATCTGTTTAGTCTGTAAATGCCACAACACTGTAACCCTGAGTAAACTGAGCACCATGCAGTTTATGGTGCAGGTAGACTTTTCAGATTAAATGCTAAAAACTCAGGTCTTGTTTGATCTATGATGTTGACGTTTCCACAGCATATTCTGCACCCTAGTGTCTTTAGCAATCCTGATAAATGCAAAGTAATGCACATTGGAAAACATAATTCCAACTATACATATAAAGTGATGGGGTCTAAATTAGCTGTTACCACTCAAGAAAGATCTTGGAGTCATTGTGGATAGTTCTCTGAAAACACGCACTCAATGTGCGGCGGCAGTCAAAAAAGCGAACAGAACGTTGGGAATCATTCATAAAGGGATAGATAATAAGACAGAAAATATTATATTGCTGCTATATAAATCCATGGTATACCAACATATTGAAGTCTGTGTGCAGATGTGGTTGCACAGTCTCAAAAAAGATATACTGGAATTCCAAAAGATTTAGAAAAGGGCAACAAAAATGATTAGGGGTATTGAATGGCTGACATATGAGGAGATTAATAAGACTGGGACTTTTCAGCTTGGAAAAGTGTCAACTAAGGGGAGATATGATAGAGGTCTATAAAATCATGACTGGTGAGGAGAAAGCAAATAAGGAAGTATTATTTACTCATAATGCAAAAACTAAGGATCATCAAATGAAATTAAAAGCCAGGTTTAAAACAAACAAAAGGTAGTATTTTTTCCACACAATGCACAGTCAACCTGTGGAACTCTTTGCCAGAGGACATTGTGAAGGCGAAGACTATAATAGGGTTAAAAAAAAACCCAAAAACCCCACCCCACAACCACCCTAGATATTAGCCAGGATGGGTAGAGATGGTGTACCTAGCCTCTGTTTGCCAGAAGCCGGGAATGGGCGAGAAGGGATAGATCACTTGATGATTACTTGTTCTGTTCATTCCCTCTGAGGCACCTGGCATTGGCCACTGTCGGAAGACAGGATACTGGGCTAGATGAACCTTTGGTCTCTAACCCAGTATGGCTGTTCTTATGTACAGTACAAAATTAAGTAGTTTGTGGATTTTCCTGCAATTGGCCTGAGCCCTGCACCTTCCTCTGACTTCTCTCTGTCATTTAATAAAATATTGATGTCAAATAATTTAAAAACAACAAAAGGATAATATATCCCTTCTTTAAATGCATTCATTTAAAGAAAGGATCGGCGCAGTCTTAACGACAGCTGAAGTCCGATCGATCCAGGTGAAATGCATTCACAAGCAAAGGGACGATATTTTCAGCTCATCAAGGCAGGACCTATCTTTATATTTTCTCTAGACTTTCTGATGTCACTTTCATGGCTGACACACACAACAGATTACAGTAAAGGCTGAGATTTGTGTCTTGGCTTCCTTTTCCCTCACACCAGGATTCTCTCTTCCATTCAAAAATACCAGAATTTTAATTCACTTTAAATGAATTCTGAAAACAGTGGTATTGTTCTTTGTATTTGTGTGTGCACAGAGTTGCTCAAGGATTCAGGTCCCACCTGTCTATATTTCTTTTAGCTTTTATGTGATGCCACTTCACTGACTGTGACTGCTGAAGCCAAGGCTGCACCAAGAGTCAGGAGATGGCTGAGACAGACCCAAGGGCCTCTGCCATCTCCCAACAACCTAAGTCTCAGTCCTCACTACCTCACTAAATCGGCGCTGCTGCTATTGATGCAGTGGCATCAATTTAACGGGTCTGGTGAAGATGCGATCAGTCGACGGGAGAGCGCTCTCCCATCGATGGAATTAATCCACCTCAACGAGAGGCAGAAGCTATGCCGACAGGAAAGCGTCTCCCGCCAACATAACACAGTGTAGACACTGTGTTACGTTGTTGCTCAAGGGGGTGGGTTTTTTACACCCCCAGAGTGACATAAGTTATGTTGATTTAAGCTTTAGTGTGACTATAAGCCTGAGGCCCTGTCTACAGCATAAGCAGCACTGGTGCGGCCCACGGCACCCACAACTACTCCCGCATGGGGAGTTGGTGATTTCTGTGGGCAGGCTTGAGAAATCAAGTTCAGGATCCCGCCATCTGCCCCAAGCTGGGCCTGGGCCTGTTACAGCACCTGGCCAAGCTCCCCCATCCCCGCAATGCGCTGGAGGCCGCAGGTCCGTAGGGCGAGGGGAGATCATGGGCTTTGCCAGTCCTTGCGGGGAGGGGCACACAACAGCCCCAAGCCCGCTTCTGGGGCTCGCCGCAGCCGGAGCCTGCCCTACGCAGTCTGTCACTGACTACTCACGCTCAGCAAGCGGGGCATTGCGCATGCGCGCTCACTCACCTCCGCCCGACTCCCCATCGCCACAGCGGCTTCCCCTCCACACGTAGCAGGCCAGCGGAACCGCGCCCACACCCTCCCGACTCGCTCATGAGCAGCCAATCGGAAGATCGCATTCCAGCCCCGGGAGCGTCTCCGCACCGCCTCCTCCGCCAGGGAGCGGCGAAGCAGAGAGAACGTTACTGGACGTGCCTGTGCCGAACTTTGCCCTCCGCTCCACTGGTAGCTGCGAGGCTACTTCCGGGTGCAATGGGCATTTGTGCCCGATAGAGCCGTGTCCCCTGCACACTGGTTCCGGACAGGGCGGTGCCCCGGAGCCCTGAGAGGGGGAGGGTCCAGCGGGCGTAGCTAGGCGGCAATAAGGAGAAAGAAACGTGATTGGCTACGAAGTTTCCAGTGTTGCATTGTGTGGCTACCTAGGGTGCCCTACGCACGTGGTGCTGCTGGGCTTCCCGTTCAGGCCCGTGCTGGGGGGCTGCCCCAGCAACAGGCGCAAGGCAGAGTCTGGGCTCCCGCAGTGCTGTATCAGGGATGCCCTCTCTGCCCAGTTCCCTACTACCAGCTCCAAACGGCAGCAGGTGGGGCCCAGCAGCAGTGAGACTGAGATTTAAACATGGTGGCTGTCGTTGGGTGTGGCCTGGCTGAGGCTGCCCTCTGGGAGCATGAGGGTTAGAAAGCTACATCTCTCCCGTAACGACATGCCTGCAGGATTTTGGGCTTTAAGAAAAGCAGCATACATTTCAGTGTGGCTCTATGTGCTACTGCAGGTTCCTTGTGCATAAATTAAACTGCACCTTTAATGCACCAGGGGTCATAGAATCATAGAATCTCAGGGTTGGAAGGGACCTCAGGAGGTCATCTAGTCCAACCCCCTGCTCAAAGCAGGACCAACCCCAATTAGATCATCCCAGCCAGGGCTTTGTCAAGCCTGACCTTAAAAACCTCTAAGGAAGGAGCTTCCACCACCTCCCTAGGTAACCCATTCCAGTGCTTCACCACCCTACTAGTGAAAAAGTTTTCCTAATAGCTAACCTAAACCTCCCCCTCTGCAACTTGAGACCATTACTCCTTGTTCTGTCATCTTCTACCACTGAGAACAGTCTAGATCCATCCTCTTTGGAACCCCCTTTTAGGTAGTTGAAAGCAGCTATCAAATCCCCCCTCATTCTTCTCTTCTGCAGGCTAAACAATCCCAGTTCCCTCAGCCTCTCCTCATAAGTCATGTGCTCCAGCCCCCTAATCATTTTTGTTGCCCTCCGTTGGACTCTTTCCAATTTATCCACATCCTTCTTGTAGTGTGGGGCCCAAAACTGGACACAGTACTCCAAATGAGGCCTCACCAGTGCCGAATAGAGGGGAATAATCACGTCCCTCGATCTGCTGGAAATGCCCCTACTTATACAGCCCAAAATGCTGTTAGCCTTCTTGGCAACAAGGGCTCACTGTTGACTCATATTCAGCTTTTCGTCCACTGTAACCCCTAGGTCCTTTTCTGCAGAACTGCTGCCCAGCCATTCGGTCCCTAGTCTGTAGCAGTGCATGGGATTCTTCCGTCCTAAGTGCAGGACTCTGCACTTGTCCTTGTTGAACCTCATCATATTTCTTTTGGCCCAATCCTCTAATTTGTCTAGGTCCCTCTGTATCCTGTCCCTACCCTCCAGCATATCAACCACTCCTCCCAGTTTAGTGTCATCTGCAAACTTGCTAAGGGTGCAGTCCACACCATCCTCCAGATCGTTAATGAAGATATTGAACAAAACCGGCCCCAGCACCGACCCTTGGGGCACTCCACTTGATACCGGCTGCCAACTAGACATGGAGCCATTGATCACTACCCGTTGAGCACGACCATCCAGCCAGTTTTCTATCCACCTTACCGTCCATTCATCCAGCCCATACTTCCTTAACTTGCTGGCAAGAACACTGTGGGAGACTGTATCAAAAGCTTTGCTAAAGTCAAGAAATAGCACATCCACTGCTTTCCCCTCATCCACAGAGCCAGTTATCTCATCATAGAAGGCAATTAGGTTAGTCAGGCATGACTTGCCCTTGGTGAATCCATGCTGACTGTCCCTGATCACTTTCCCCTCCTTTAAGTGATTCAGAATTGATTCCTTGAGGACCTGTTCCATGATTTTTCCAGGGACTGAGGTGAGACTGACTGGCCTGTAGTTCCCCGGATCTTCCTTCTTCCCTTTTTTAAAGATGGGCACTACATTAGCTTTTTTCCAGTCATCCAGGACCTCCCCCGATTGCCTTGATTTGTCAAAGATAATGGCCAATGGCTCTGCAATCACATCAGCCAACTCCTTTAGCACCCTCGGATGCAGTGCATCCGGCCCCATGGACTTGTGTTCGTCCAGCTTTTCTAAATAGTCCCGAACTACTTATTTCTCCACAGAGGGCTGGTCACCTCCTCCCCATACCGTGCTGCGGAGTGCAGCCGCCTGGGAGCTGACCTTGTCTGTGAAGACAGAGGCAAAAAAAGCATTGAGTACACTAGCTTTCTCCACATCCTCTGTCACTAGGTTCCCTCCCTCATTCAGCAAGGGGCCCACACTTTCCTTGACTTTCTTCTTGTTGCTCACATACCTGAAGAAACCCTTCTTGTTACTCCTAACATCTCCGGCTAGCTGCAACTCCAAGTGTGATTTGGCCTTCCTAATTTCACTCCTGCATGCCTGAACAATATTTATATACTCCTCCCTGGTCATTTGTCCAATCTTCCACTTCTTGTAAGCTGCTTTTTTGTGTTTAAGACGAGCAAGGATTTCACTGTTAAGCCAAGCTGGTCGCCTGCCATATTTACTTTTCTTTCTACACATCGGGATGGTTTGTTCCTGCAACCTCAATAAGGATTCTTTAAAATACAGCCAGCTTTCCTCGACTCCTTTCCCCCTCATGTTATTCTCCCAGGGGACCTTGCCCATCAGTTCCCTGAGGGAGTCAAAGTCTGCTTTTCTGAAGTCCAGGGTCTCTGTTCTACTGCTCTCCTTTCTTCCTTGTGTCAGGATCCTGAACTCGACCATCTCATGGTCACTGCCTCCCGGGTTCCCATCCACTATTGCTTCCTCTACTATTTCCTCCCCGTTTGTGAGCAGCAGGTCAAGAAGAGCTTTTCCCCTAGTTGGTTCCTCCAGCACTTGCACCAGGAAATTGTCCCCTACACTTTCCAAAAACTTCCTGGATTGTCTGTGGACCGCTGTATTGCTCTCCCAGCAGATATCGGGGTGATTAAAGTCACCCATGAGAACCAGGGCCTGTGATCTAGTAACTTCTGTTAGTTGCTGGAAGAAAGCCTCGTCCACCTCATCCCCCTGGTCTGGTGGTCTGTAGCAGACTCCCACCACGACATTACCCTTGTTGCTCCCACTTCTAAATTTAATCCAGAGACTCTCAGGTTTTTCTGCAGTTTCATACTGGAGCTCTGAGCAGTCATACTGCTCTCTTACATACAACGCAACTCCCCCACCTTTTCTGCCCTGCCTATCCTTCCTGAACAGTTTATATCCATCCATGACAGTACTCCAATCATGTGAGTTATCCCACCAAGTCTCTGTTATTCCAATTACATCATAATTCCTTGACTGTGCCAGGACTTCCAGTTCTCCCTGCTTGTTCCCCAGGCTTCTTGCATTTGTGTATAGGCATTTAAGATAACTCACCGACTGTCCTGCTGTCCCAGTATGGGGCAGGAGCCCTCCCCTCTTGCACTCACCTACTTGTGCTTCCTCCCGGTATCCCACTTCCCCACTTACCTCGGGGCTTTGGTCTCCTTCCCCCGGTGAACCTAGTTTAAAGCCCTCCTCACTAGGTTAGCCAGCCTGCTTCCAAAGATGCTCTTCCCTCTCTTCGTCAGGTGGAGCCCATCTCTGCCTAGCACTCCTTCTTCTTGGAACACCATCCCATGGTCAAAGAATCCGAACCCTTCTCTCCGACACTTGTCCATGCCAACTTGTCCTTAAACCAGCTGAAACGCTTGTATGGATGTCAGTGGGAGTTGTGTCCGATCTTGAAGTAAAATGAGTGAGTTGCACCAAGCATCTGAGAACTGTGTACTGTGCTGGGCTCATTAGGTTTTGTATCCCATAACAGGGCTCTTGAGGATGGGGGGGCGGGATATTTTAAATGAGATTTTAAATTATGTTCTTAAAAGTCTTCAGAGTCTGTAGAACTCTGAGGATCCTAAAACCACCAGACTGTAAATGACATGAAAAATGGTATATTTTGCTATTTTTTTGGTGAAGAAACCATTCAGTTTTCAAACTCGTAACTGAAAAGTCATCAGTTTCCAGCCAATTAACAGATTTATGCGCACAGTTGCTTTTTACTCCCTAGCCATTGTTTAACTCTGCTTATACTTAATTTCCATTTCTTAAGAAATTGTGGTCATGTAAATAATTAAGACTTATTTGTCAGAACTGATTTGGGAGGAGTATATCACTTCCTTTTGTTTATAAAAAACAACCAAAAAAATCCAGAGCATACATATTTTCTTTTCAGCATGAGAGAACATTCAGATGGGTACTGAGGAAGAACCTCAGTTGAAGCACCTTCCGTATTTTTGATCACTGAAAATTACAGACACAGAGTTAAATTCTGCGTTGGAAAAATATTCACAGCTCCTCAGCTGACTTCAAGAGGAATTATACGCACTCATATCAGGAGTCAGGACTGTTTTGACTTCTCCATAGATATCAAAGATTCCTTTTTGTCTGTTGACCAACATATGCCAGTGGAAGTGATTCCTGGTTCTAAAAACTCTAGCACTTTTTGTTAACAGGAAAATTTAATGCATTAACAATCTGCAAAAGGAGCTGAGTAATGAGGTGGCAAAATCTGCAGATGAGACAAAATGATTTAGGTTAGTCAAGGCCAGAAAAGACTCTGAGAAGCTCCAGAGGCACCTAACCAAGCTAGGTGAATAAGCAACATAAAGTTGGTAAATCCTAAATGTAAAGTAATCAACATTGAAGGGGAAAAATTAAACTACTCATACAATTTACTGGATTCTAAATTAACTGTGTCAACTCAGGAAAAGAACCTGAGTATCAGACAGCTCTGTAGAGCTGTGCTCAATGTGCAGTTGTAGAAAATAAAGCAAACAAAATATTAAGAATAGGAGAGAGAATAATATACCTGTCTATATTTCTCTTTTAATTTGTATGTGATGCCACTTCACTGACTGTGACTGCTGAAGCCAAAGCTGCACCAAGAGTCAGGAGATGGTGAAGAATAGGAAATATTATAATGCCGTTTTATACATCAGTGGTTCACCCTCACTTGGAATAGAGTGTTCAGTTTTGGTCACCATCTAAAAAAGTGCATTGCAGAATTAGAGGAGGTTCAGAGGTGGATGATGGCACTGGTACAAGAAATGGAAAAATTCATATGGAGAGAGATTGAATAGAGCGCTATTATTTACCTGAGAAAGGAGATGAGTAAGAAGAGACATAATAAAAGCATACAAAATAATATTATAGAGAAGGTAGACAGGGAGTTTCTTTTCTTCATCTCACACTACAAGAATAAGGACCCTAAGATGAAAAGTAACAAATTCAAAACTGATAAATTCTAGTTTACGTACTTTTATAGCCCCCCATTACCGTAGTAGCTGAGTACCTCACAATCTTTAATGTATTTATCCTCACAGCACCCCTATGAGGTAGGGAAGCACAATTATTCCTATTTTACTGATAAGGAATTGAGAGATTAAGGCCTAGATCCTCAAAGGTATTTAGGTGTTTAATTTCCATTGAGTTCAATGGGAGTTAGGTGCCTAAATACCTTTGACAATCTGGGTCTAAGTGACTTGCTGAAGATCATGGAGGAAGGTTAACATACCAGGGAATTGAACCCTAGTTCACTCAAGTAGCAGGCTAGTAGCCTGACTACCTGACCATCCTTCACACAATATGTAATGTGACTGTGGAACTCTGACATAGGATGACATTTCTGCTAGGACTTAAATAAGACTGAAAGAGAGAGTGAACATTTATATGGATAGCATGAGTTTCCAGAGTTATAAAACTAATGCTAAAAAGGTGTTTTGGAAGGGATATAAAATGCCATGCTTCAGGGTTTTAGCCATGTCCAACTATTACACAAGGCTTTCATAGGGGCAGAATCTCAAGCATTTATCTCCTTACTGTGGGATTTTTTGGACTGTCCTCTCAAGCATCTCATAGTGGCCATTGTAGAGACAGAAGATTGGAGTAGATGGATCACAGATCTGATCCAGTATGCCTAGTCATCACACCAAATAGTTCTTTATTTCTTTGCTTGAGACTACCAACTATGGCCCCATTCCTACAACTGTCTTTATAGAGGTACCTCCTGTGTCCACTCAGAGCCCCGCTGAAGTCAAGGTACTCTGTGCAAGCACAGGGGTTTTCCCATGAAGAGCCAGTGGCCAGAGTGGGGCTTACAAAATCAGTTAATACCAATTGACGTGGGGCTGGTTTTTATGTGGACACCTCTCCACTAGGAAAAGAAGTGAGACTGACAGCTCATGGATCATCAAACAATCATAAAATGATAGCAGTTATAGGGGGCTGGCAACTGCACTAGATACAAATCAGTGACTGAGAGGTAGAAAGTTCTGTCATTTCATTAATTATCTATTCAGCCATCAAGTGACCCTATCATCACCTTTTTCGGAGAAAGGGAAAATGTTATTACTTTTCTCCTCACATCAAAACACCTGAATCCAGTGATTGACTTCATGGGAGTCTGATTATAGGAAAACATACAATGAACCTAAAGGTGTCTCTCTCACTCCGATTTTCATTCATGGATGCAATTTTTAATTTAGAGAATTCATTTCTGTAACAGAAATAGACAGTTCTCTTTCTAAGATATGTTAAACTTTATGGTGTGTAAGCCATTAAGTGTTGTACTTGTAATGTGTTAGTTAAGAATCAGTTGTCATTTTCTTTATACACCTAATATTTTTAGTGGTTTATAGCTGAGTTAAAAAATTAGCCAGAGGCTGAATCTTTTGATAGGATTAATTGAGGATGGAATAGGAACTGTAATTCCTTAATCATCTTTGCAGCTTTAAGTTAGACATTTAAAATTTAGATAACTATATTCCTTTGTTTAATTATAATTGCATACGATATATATGTAACAGTCTATCAGCATTTCCATTATCATTTTCTCTTTTCAGGAGATTATTCCATTTGCAGGAAATTTACTTTAAGATAAAATTTGTTAAATAGGAGCAGATACATTATTTTAACAATTTATTACTAACACTGAAGGAATAATTTTTAATAATCATGACATTTTTTTGGGAAAACTTCCTGAAATATGTTGAATAAATTATTCAGTGAACATGGCCCTGATCCTGGAATACGATCCACTGAGCGGTGCAAGAATCTTTTTCATCAAATACAATTGCAGGGCTAAGGACCACATTAGTGAATTATTCAACTATTCATAAAAACTGGGTGAATAAGAGAAATATTTTTGACTATTTTTAAGGTATTGCAAAATTAAATAAGTAGTTTGATAAGAATTATTTAACCAGGTCTGTTTATTACATTTGAAACAATGCTGCTGCACATTTAGAACAGTTTTTAAATTATGTTGGTTTATCATCTTTTTTGAGCTATTAACATCTAGTAAATAATAGAGGCTAAGGACTCCAATGAAATCAATGGGACTATTTGCAGAGCACACTGTTAAATACATGAATAAGTTTTGTAGGATCAGGGCCTTAAATAAGTATTTGTGTAATATATTGATCTATCATTTTGTATCTAGTCAATTATGTCAATTTTTATTAAAGACGTTTTAATCCTATGAAATAAAAAAAGGAAGTTTAACAACATCTTTGTTAAAATAACATTCACTGGCTGACAAACATAGAAAAGGAAGGAAATTAAAAGCTGAGGCAGAAATTCTGTCCTTATCTTACCCCTTTACAACTGAGCAAAGCAGTACCCTTAGGACATATATGTAACAAAATACCTACATACACTGGGGTGAGGTAAAGGACAGAATGTCAGCCCACGGGTTTTTGATTTGTTTGGTCAGACCTTTCTTTTTAGTGCCCCAGGACATATTATTACTAGACAGCCATTATGGAAGGAGTATGACAAGTTCTGCTCTTTTACACCATCTTCAAATAACTGAAGTAACTCAAAATTTACACTGGTCTGAGAACTGAATTCTGCCCACTATTCTTTCCATAGTTATGGTTAAATCACATATTTTCCTTACAAGAGCATATAATGATCCTATATATAAGAATTTTTATGGAAAGTGTGAGAAAAATCAAACCAGGGCTTTGCAAACTATGAAGGTTAAAAATTAGGTAGACTGTGTTTTTTTGTTTTTGTTTTAGCTTTTGGAATGTTTTCTAATATTTTTTAACTTTTCATCTCTCAAAAGCAGCTTCACCTAGAACACTGCATGGATGATGTTTGTTGATCTCAGTGAGGTATGGTGCATTTGTCTAGTTTTGTGGTTGGAAGATGGACCAATTTGCAGGACTAAAATGCTAAGATTTTTCTCAAAATCTCCTGTCAGTGCTAGCAGTGATGGGAAAGCTAATGTAGACCAGCTGCCAGTGCCATTTTGTCATCTGAGGCCTTGTCTATACTACACAGTTTTGTCGACAAAAGTCAGCTTTCGTCGACAAAACTGTGGAGGTGTACATACTGAAATGCTCCTCCCAACGATGTAACTCCCCTGCTAGGCCAACATAATAAAACCATCTTGACAAGCGGCATAGAGCTTTTTGCAACGTAGTTAGAGTGATGCAGTGTCAGTGTAGACACCTCACTTGGTTATATCACCCTAATTGGCCTCCAGGAGGTGAATGCCCATCATGACTGCTCTGATCAGTGGTTTGAACTCTGCTGCCCTAAAGGTACACAGGTATACGCCCCCTCCCCCGCATATAAAAGCCCGTGAATTTTTGAAATTCCTCTTCCTGTTTGCTCGGCATGCACAGTTCACACAGCCATAGGCGCCGACTCCGTGGGTGCTCCGGGGCTGGAGCACCCACGGGGAAAAATTGGTGGGTGCTCAGCACCCACCGGCAGCTCCCCGCCAACACCGGGGCCCGCGCCCAGTTCCCTGCCAGCCCCGGGGCCCGTGCCTAGCTTACCGCAGCACCAGGCGATGTTGCGGGGCCCCGCCCCCGACGCCGGGCGACGTTGCGTCGGGGGCGGGGCCCCGCGACGTCACCTGGCGTCGGGGGCAGGGCCCGGCGTGACGCCGGGCGATGGCACCCACGGGCACTGCCGGAAGTCGGCTCCTGTGCACACAGCATCTTCCCAGCTGACCATGCTGGCTTTCTGCAGCAGATGCGCTCCTGTGTGGAGCGCACCAGAGCTGTTTAATCTGCTGAGTCTATGGGGAGAGGAGGCTTCGCACCAGCCATCGGAATTTTGATACTTACGGGCTGATTACTAATGGCATGCAGGAGAAGGGGCATAAAAGGGACATGCAACAGTGTCGTGATAAAATCAAAGAGCTGAGGCAGGCATGTTAGAAGACAAGGGAGGCCAAAAGTTGCTCTGATGTGGCACCAAAGACATGCTGCTTCTATGAGGAGCTGCACACCGTCCTTGGCAGATGGCAGCGACCCCACTTCCACTGCCAAGAGCCCCGTGGATACTTCGGGGGGACTGGAGGCAGTGGCCAGCAGACTCAACCCTGATGAGGAAGTGGTGGATGAGGAGGTGGAGCTGGAGGATGATGTGGAGCACACGGCAAGGTTGTCTGGTGTTGCGGCGAGTCAGGACCTCTTTTTCCCCACTCTGGAGGAGTCTAGCTAGTCCCAGCACTCCAGCTCTAGCACACAGGATGCAGGAGAGGGGAGCTCCGGTAAGTGCTCATTTTGCTTTGATACTGCCCGGTGCCAGGAAACTGAGCTCTCATGTACTTTGTTATACGGTAGAGGAGAGATAAGGGACAGAAAATAACATCAGAGCCTGTCCATCTACACAGTTGGGGCCATGGCAGAAAAGTTTGTTAATGTACACGGGGATGTCTCGGGAATCCTCCATAGTAGGAAACTTTGCAGTGTCACCCGGCAATTATTGCTGGAGGGACCAGAGTGGCACACAGTGCACACATACGGAGCCAGTCTGCAGCCATGCACATGTAGATGCTCCCTTGCATGCTGAGTTACCCTTAGGAGTGAGATATTGGGTTCTATTACCCTAGCCAGTGGAAAAGGGTACGAATATTCACAAAGGCTCCCTAGTGGGTTATTAACCCCCCCCATTTGCAAACCTGTTGTCCCTTCCTGCCCTTTCCCTCTTGCCTACAACCTCCTTCCCTGTGACCTCACCATAATTAAGTCTCACGATGACCTGTGTACTAGCCAAGGGACAGTGAGAAAGAGGTGTGTGTAACTTTTGTGATTCACAGCACTGAGCGCACTCACAATACTGTCGCTATTGTTTCTTTGCCTTCTGCAGATGTGCTCTAGAGAATGCATTCCTCCACAGCGGCAGAGTGCCTCTATCAGATAAGGTGGCAACCGAGGAGGAGTAAGGCTGTTTCGCGAGGTGCTGCAGTCAACAGATGCAGCACAGAGCAAAACAAGAGTGTGGAGGGAGACAATTAATGAAAGACTGAGGCTGGATAGCCAGGAAAGGACACAGCGGCAGTAGCAGATGATAAAGCTGCTCGAGGATCAGAGATATTGAAGTCCCTCATTAGCCTACATTTGCAGCAATCCGTGTCCGACTTCCCCTCCAGTCACTACAGAATTGCCGTCCATGCTCTTCCCAGATTCCCCCAGGGCATTCCTTGCGTGTACAAGGTCCTCACAGTACCCCGTGCACTCCATGCCTGGGGACTGGTTTCCCAATGAAAGTTGGAGTTACACCCAGCTGTGAGAG
The DNA here is from genome assembly GCA_033296515.1 of Macrochelys suwanniensis. Lineage (NCBI taxonomy): Eukaryota > Metazoa > Chordata > Testudines > Chelydridae > Macrochelys > Macrochelys suwanniensis. The sequence continues at coordinate 51,467,642 of CM065780.1, forward strand.
TCCTAACCACGAGACTGTTCTTCGTCATGTCCCGTTGACCAAAAGTTTGTGTTTGATCCTGTTATTAAACTTGAGTCTTTGAAATAAAATGAGCCTTAATTTGTGAAATACATACATACTTCGCTCACTCTACATTGGCTATAGGTAGGACTATTTGCGCCTTACAATTAACACTCAAGAAGCAAGTACTTCATGGCGGCAACTAAATATTGCCTGGCCGAATGCACCACGTACAGACATATTACTGGGAATCATTGTCAAAATGCTCCTTCAAAGCCTCCCTGATTCATATAGCCTCCCGCTGTGCCCCTCTAATTGTCCTTGTATGTGGCTGCTCAAAATCAGCAGCCAGTCGTTCAGCTTCAGCGGCCCACTCCACGGGAAAACTTTTACCCTTTCAATTCGCAACTACTGTGTAGAATACAGCAGGCTGCAATGGCCATTGGAATATTTTTCTCATTGAGGTCTATCTGGTCAAAAAGACAGTGCCAGAGACCTTTTAATTGGCCAAAGACACATTCAACCATCATTCGGCACCTGCTGAGCCTGTTGTTGAAGCGCTCCTTGTCTAGGTTTCTGGTGTAAGGCTTCATGGTCCCAGGGTTACGCGGGGTCTCCAAGGTCCTTATGGGCATTTTCACATCCCCCCATTGGAATCTTCTGGTCTGGAAAGAAAGTCCCAGTGTGCAACTTTCTATACAGTCCAGTGTTCCAAAATATGCATGCATCATGCACCTTCCTTGACCACCCTGCACTGATGCCAGTGAAATGGCTCTGGTCATCCACCAGCGCCTGCTAGACCATGGATAAGTAGCCCTTTGAGTTGATATACTCCATTGCAAGATGGTTGTGGGGCCAAAATTGGGATATGTGTTCCATCTATTGTACCGCCGTAGTTAGGGAATCCCATTGCCTCAAAGCCGTCAATTATTTCCTGCACATTACCGAGAGTCACTGTCTTGTAGCAGGACCTGCACACTTGCATCACCGCAGCCGCCACGGTGGACTTTTGAACTCCAAACTGATTCATGACTGACCAGTAGCAGTCTGGAGTTGCCAGCTTCCACACAGTGATTGCCACTCACTTTTCCACAGTGAGGGCAGCTCTCATTCTGTGTTCTTATGCCACAGTGCTGGGGCAAGCTCCACACACAGTTCCAGGAAGGTTGCTTTGTGCATCCAAAAGTTCTGCAGCCACTGCTTGTCATCCCATACATGCATCATGATGCAATCCAACCACTCAGTGCTTGTTTCCCTGAGCCCAGTGCTGATGCGCCACCATGGCAAGCTGTTCTGTGAATGCCAGCAGCAATCTTGAATTATTTGTTTCTATGGCAGAAAGCAGTGCAGGCATAACTGATACGCTCTGTTTCGCAGCTGATGTAATACTGCAGGACCAGCTGCGTTGTGTTCATCACGCTCATCACCAGAATGGTCAGCAACTCAGGATCCATGTTGTCAGGCAGAGATGGTGGGTGCACAGTTTACAAGGGCTATTGAAAAATGGAGCAAAATAAAGTAGGAAGCCCATGGAATGATGGGATGGAAAGAACTGCATCATGGGATAGTGAGCACATCCCCATGATTCTCCGCAATCCATTCCCAGAGCTTCCAGTGGCTGAGGGTGACCGAGGGTGGTGAGTTGTACGGTGGGATAGCTACCCACGATGCAACATTCTCTCTGTCGATGCAATGACTGTGGACGCGCTCAGTCGACACAAAGAGCATTGTCTCAAGTATCAGAGGGGTAGCCGTGTTTGTAGCTTCTACAGATCCAGACTAAGAGTCCTGTGGCACCTTATACATTAACAGACGTATTGGAGCATAAGCTTTCATGGGTGAATACTGACTTTGTCGGATGCATGCAGTGGAAAAACTGCATGCATTCGACGAAGTGGGTATTCACCCACAAAAGCTTATGCTCCAGTACGTCTGTTAGTCTATAAGGTGCCACAGGACTCTTTGTAGCTTCTAAGGAGCATTGTGTGAATGTACTCCACCGATGTTATTAAAACAACTTATGATCATTGACAAAACTTAAGTCGACTCAACACTGTAGCGTATACATGGCCTAACCCTGCTCAGAACAGGCAGAACTGGTGTGAGTCTGCTTAGCAAAGGAAAGTGTGCACAGAGGGTGGACATATTTCACAGTTATGGACATGCAGGGAAGTTTTGGGCTCAGTGCAAGGGCAGTTGGGTGGGCTCAGTTGCTCCATAGATATGCAGATAAACCATCAATTTTCTTCTATTGAACAGGAGCTCCAGAAACTACTAGATCTTCCCTCTACACTCCATAGAACAATACATGGCCAGGCCTCTCAGTTTGTGTGCCGATTCCCAGGGTGAGAGCTTTGGGGACAAACCATGTCTCCTTTACTCATGTGAATAATCCCACTGAAGTCAATTACATCAGTGGTGGGTCCGAATGAGCACAGGGATCCACGGCCATAGAATCAGATTCAGGAGTGGGGCCTTTCCATATTCTACTTTTGCTCTCCTCCCACTGGTACCAGTGGCACTGTAGATTGAAAAGCAGCACATAACCCCTGGGCTACAATTAAATATGCCATTCCCTTCCCATGTCACAGAATGAATGTGCCACTTCTGGTTAAAAAAAAAAATCACACCAACAAGCCGAAACCCAACAGGTACCACTGGAATAACACTGGGATAACTATTCACATTTGTTTGGCTAAAGCTTATTTTAAGAAAACCTAAGACCCGCCCCTGCAATGTGAATAACTACTCACGGGATCAGTCCCACCCCATCACAAAGGGGGGTAAATGTCTGCCGGAGCAGCCCCTACATTTGGGGGCCGATAACGTTTAACAGCAACGACAGAGCCCAGCAGCGGCACGGCAAGAAGCACCCGGCTGTCCCTTTAACACCGCGCCCAGGAGGGCGGGGACAGGCTGACGGACAGGCGAGAGCACCAATGCCGTGGGCTGAGGCCCGCGGGGCCCTAGCACCGGGCGGGCGGACTCTGCAGGCGGGGGGCCGAGCCGGGACTGGGAGCGATGGCCGACGAGATCCGTAAGGCGCAGGCCGCCCGGCCCGGCGGGGAAACCATCTTCGGGAAGATCATCCGCAAGGAGATCCCGGCCAAGATCATCTTCGAGGACGAGCAGGTGGGGGCCGCGTGCGCGGCGCGGCTGGAGGGAGAGGGGGAGGGGGGAGCAGCAACGGCGGCGGGCGGGCGCGCTTGCACTGGGGGGAGGGGGGCTGCTGCTGCTGCTGCTGCTGCTGCTGCGCGCCCTCCTCTGGCAGCAGCGCCCTGGGGGCGTGGCGGGGCGCCCGGCATTGCCGGCGGGGGTGCGGGGCTGTGGCGCTCCCTGGGCTGTCGCTGACAGGGCGCGCGTGGGGGGCGGGGGGGTGTCCCTGTTGCTGTGGCGGGGGCTGTGACTGACGGCGGGGCTCGCTGCGGGCGGACAGAAAACGCGGGCTAACGGCACGAACCGCACAGTTGCCTCTGCGGCGGCGCGTGTCACCCCGGAGCTCGCGTGTCTGTAGGAAGCCAAAGTCTCGGGCGGCCTCCCCAGCTGGGGCAGGGGCCTTAACGCTGCTGCGCCCGTCTCCCCGACCGCGTTGCGGCCGTGTTGCTGCGCTGCCTAGCAGCCGGCGTACGGACCTTTTATAATCATCGTTTAGGGGGGAAGGGAAACCTGGGTTTGATCCCAGCCCTCCAAGTTCCGCGGCTGCCAACCCCTGGATCACGGGTAGCTTATTTTTGGCCGCCACAGCCCCCCTCTCCAGAGCATAAATAGAGAAATGTAGCTAGAGGGACATCTCAAACAAACAAAAACCCCAACCTCTGGACCTTAATGGATCCTGGCTGGTACAAGCAGTGCTCTAAATACTTGCATCTGTTCCCTGGATCTTGTGTGATCCAGCCATTTTGGCCCACCCCTTTCGTAGATTGCATTGCTTAACTGTTAAAGAATAAGCTTAGCTGCCCCTCCTTTAGCAAAAAAACAAACAAAAAACATAACCCAACAGACCCCATAAGACAACAGTGCATCCTGGCATGGTAGTACTGCCAACACTTGGATCCAACACCTGGATTCAGCCTGTATTGGGCTTCAGTGATCTAAATTCTACTCTCTAAATAGAGAACATGTTGAACCACTCTTGTGTCTGTCTGCAGCAGCATTGCATGAACTCTGACCTGGCATCTGGATCATCCCATATTTTGGCCACAAACCCAGAATTTGTACCATTAAAATAGGCAGCCATCCTGCTATGAGAAAGTTACCAAAATCCTAATTTGGCACTGGTGCCTGTTGGATCTGGCTAATTTTTGATGGCATGCCTCCTCATTTTGACTCCTAAAGTTAGGAAAAGTTGCATATTTACTGGTTCAACATAATAATCCAGTTCTTTTATCTAGCAGTTTGAATCTGACTGGATCCACCTGGGGTTAACACTGAACATTGAAATCATTGCAAGCTATGATTGCTCTTTGCTTGCGAAAATCAGTTCCTGTATAAATGCAATGCAGAAGATGGGTTCTTATTGAAAAATATACCATTTGTATGAACCGTATAGCTAATGACAGTTGAAGAGCCAATATCTTAATAGGTCAGGATAATATCACAGCTGTTGAGGGGAAATTTTATTATAGAACACTAAATGATTTTGAAGTGGTCTCTAAAGCAATTTCTGTGCTGCTGCTTTGCAACCAAGATATGTGTATATAGGTGTATTTCCCTTTGTCTATGTGAAAGTTTTAAGAAACTTTGCCTCTAATCATGGTAAACTGTAGAGGATATATTGCTGGAGTCAGTATAGTAAAATGAGGCTGCTTTTCAATTTGCCGAGTGAGTTGACAATAAATAACCCAGTATGAGAAATAGGGAGAAATCCAGTTTCCAATCTTAAAACACTTTGGGAAGCTTAAGTAATTATGTGATCATCGTCTCTTACTCGATAAAAAGAGGAAACTTGTCATAACTCTTCAGGAATTAAAACTGCCCTTGCAGGATTTAAGAATGTTTCAGTGTAATCAGCTAATTCAATGGTTCTCAACCTTTCCAGAGTATTGAACCCCTTTCAGGAGTCTGATTTATCTTGCATACCCCAAATTTCACCTCACTTAATAACTAATTGCTTACACAATCAGACATAAAAATGCAAGTGTGTCACAGCACACTATTACTGAAAAATATTTACTTTCTAATTTTTACCATATAATTATAAAGTCAGTTGGAAAATAAATATTGTACTTACATTTCAGTGTGATACTTGAACCCGTTTTTCACTTACGAGCCTTGTCTGAAGCCACCTGAGTACAATCCAGTCTGGATACATACTCAGAAAGCTAGTCTGAGTTGCTGCAGCTGCACTGCTATTTTTAGTGCACTAGCTCAAACAGAGCTAGCATATGGCTGTCAACCCATCCTGGGAAGCACTCTTCCAGCTACTAGGTAAACATACCTTAAAGGCTTAAGAAAATAGCTTCTCTAAGTAGGGTTATTTTGTAAGTCCGCCATGGAGTCTGTTCCTCTAAAGGATCTGTCATTTTCTGGTGACAGATAGGATACTGGTCTGATGCGGGATTGCAGTTCCTAAGATGTGGAAAATAAAGATGTCATTTATGTTTCAATTAAGCTTCTTCCATTCATATGATAGCTGTTATAATACTTAGTCTTTAAAAATGTGTACAGTAGTAGCAAATTGTAGTGATATATTTGCTCTTTGATATGAATGTACATAACTAATTCTAGTTATTGGGTACAGCCGTGAAAAGAATAAATTGCAAAGTTCATTGCCTGAAAATTTGCTTTTTATTATTTAGAATGCTGTAGAAATAGTTGCAAGTAATTCCTGAAAATAAACCAACCAATGTTCGTTGTACATACTAAAAATTGTCCTTTGCTCTATGTGGGCATTTTGTGTTTAATTTGAGTTAAGGTTTTCCTCTTATTGCTAACTACATTTTAAGGGATATCAAGTAACCAGCGCTAATTTTGGAAAGTTATTGAAGTTACCATCTCAACTTCAGTATGTGCTAGTAGGGGTGTGCGTAGTAATGAGATGTTCAGATTTATATATGGAGTTTATTTTCATCTAAAAAGTTAATGCTTCAGCTCTTAATCGTTTTTTCTCTAGTGCCTTGCGTTCCATGACATTTCACCCCAAGCTCCAACGCATTTTCTAGTGGTTCCTAAGAAGCCTATTGTCCAATTATCTGAAGCAGAAGATTCAGATGAATCTGTAAGTATTGTGAAAGTTTATTACATTACTACATATAAATTCTATCTACATTGAATCTACCATTATAACATATGAAAACTATTAGTTCTTTAGGGCAGGAATTTTGTTTTATTTTCTGCCTGAAAGGTGCAATGCATGCCTCTGGTGCTTTAACTCCAAGTTTAAATGTTATTACAAAACAAAAACTCTGAAAATTAAAATGTAAAATGATCAAAATACACTCTCAAGATGCCAGCAGCATTCTTAATAATTCTTTAGCTGCTCTGAGACCACCTGACCTAGGACTATGACAGGGTGTCATTCTTTAAAACGTTCACTGGCAGATGTACCCTGTAATCGGTTCTGCCACACTCTTTGTTGAGTAAGTTATTACAATGTTGAGCTGGTGGAAGTTGGTACAAGTCTGCCAAAAAATAAAAATAAAAAAACAAACAAAACCTTGGAAGGGAGATATGTGCAAAGAAAGGAGAGACAGTAGAGAAACATTATCAGCTTTGCATTGGCATCAGGTGTAACTTTCCGTTCTGAATCGTTGGTCACTTAGCTAGAGAAATGCCTTCTCAGAATTTGTCTCCTGGTGGCCCATTATAATACCATAGAATCACAAAAGTGTAGGACTGGATGGGACCTCAATAGATCATCTAGTCTAGTCTCCTGCACTCAGGCAGAATTAAGCATTATCAGGATCATCCCAACAGGTGTTTGTCTAACCTGTTCTTAAAAACCTCTAATGGTAGTGATTCCACAACTTCCCTAGATAATTTGTTCCAGTGCTTGTGATATAACAGCTTGATTGTTAATGCTTAAAGTGGTGTATTGGGGGAGGAGTGACTTTATTTTAAAATGAAAGAAATACAAATAAATGGAAGTCCAAATGTGAAATTTGTTCTGGTGAATCATGAAAGTGCTGTGTATTTTGTATTGGGAAGTTTACTGACACTTGATCAGAATGTTTTTTGTTCTTGACCCCACTCACACTATAAAGAGCTACAGGCTGTTTCACCTTTTCTGGAACCATGGCTCAGCTACAAAATGTAGTGCTTACAGTGGTCATAGATTGTAGTCTCATCAGGGCAGTAATTTTTCTTTTTTTAAAACTTTCATAGTTGCTAGAATGCCAGCTCTTTAGTGCACGGACTCTTTCTCCTTTTTAGGAATTTGAACAGCGTCTATGTATCTTGACTGCTATTGCAGTACAAATAACTAATGGTCAATGAAAAATATTATGTAGCTTTAGAAATGCACATCTCTAGTGCAGAAATATTACTTTTGTTTTGAAATGTATTCTAATGTCCATCCTTCTGTTCTACACTAGATGATACTTATTCTAATATGGAAAATAAGGGTTTGTGGCATCTTGTATTGGGATGGAGTTTTAGGGTTGGCAAGAGGATTCTGAAATCAAGAGAACGAGAAGATCTCAGTTCTCTTGAAAATCAGGCGCCAAGTCTTTGTGAACATATACTAGATAAGTCAACTTTTTTTTTTGTTTAAACTGGATTTTTCTTCATTGCCTAATCCTGAGAGGTGCTGTCTGTCTGTGACTTCCATTGGCTGGAACTTGCCTCTATCCTCCCCAACCTTTTAAAAAAAAAAAAAAAGAAAAAAAAAAAAGCCCTTTTATAAATCAGATTCTTGATCTTGTATGCAATTTCATTTCACTGTAGTTTTTAAAATGTACTTGGATGATTTTTTTTTTAAACAGTTATTCCACATAACTGATCAACTGATTGCTCTTCAGATTGCTCACATGTGGTTGATTTTTTTCTCTCTCCCTTCCCTTTTAATCCTTTCAGCTTCTTGGGCATTTAATGATCGTTGGCAAGAAGTGTGCTGCTGAATTGGGCCTGACCAAGGGATACCGAATGGTCGTGAATGAAGGGCCAGATGGTGGGCAGTCTGTCTATCATGTACATCTCCATGTTCTTGGTGGACGTCAGTTGGGCTGGCCTCCTGGCTAAGTTGCAGCAAGAATCACCATTCTGTGTGGAAACGATCCCTGCATAGAGTTAATACATTGCCCAAGAATTCAACTATTGTTAACAGGTTCAATCACCTTTTTCTGTAAAGGGCAATAAAAGTTTTCAGCAATGCTCACACAATAAAGTTATAGCATATAGCATCATCTCTGTGGGTTTTTTCTTGCTGTTTTTGCTTACAAAACTGTTTCCATCAATGTCTTTCCTGAATGTGAATATGTAGTAATGCTTAAACTACATTCACTAACTTGCTTCACTGAATGTGGTGAACTGTATGATAAGGGGGGCTATGAAGAAAGATTTCTTTAGCATATCCAGTCTTTAATATCTCCTCAAGAGCATACCTCTTCATAGTTTTCTGAACATTGTAGGAACAATACACACAGGTAGGGCAGGTTGCCACTAAAACTGAGAAATATCTAAATGATGAATATAAGGTTAAAATACTATAGGTGTGACACGTTAGTAAGATTATACGTGTGGCACACCTGTCTAACCTGGGTGGTGAAGGTGTGTATGTGTGTGGTGGTTTTTTACTACTGGCCCCTGCTCTGTCTCCCTGCAAGCTTTTCTGGTGAAAAAGAACAAAGTAGAAAGGGAGAAAAATAGGGAAATTAAACAAAGCAATAACTGCTGGGGCATAGGACAATAGGATGTAGGAAAGTGAGGGTATGTCCATTTTCGGGGAAGTGAGCGCTGTACCAGAAGAATGCCAGGAACCATGGCAATACATTTCAGAAAAGAGAGAATTGAGTCCTGGTTCAAGTAATTATCCAGGAAATAGAGCAGGATGGTAACATAATTATGCACTTTTAAACAGGTATGCGGTCAGAGAAATGGTTGCATAGTTTAGCAAATAATCTTTCAATTATATTCCATTGAGTACAACTGGTATATTAATGAAGTATTTTACAACAGCTTCAAAAACAGCTTTTGTTTCATTTGGGTTTGTGGAAGCCCTACTTATTCCAGTATGCTATCAAACCGGACAGAAGCGCTGTGCACTACAGCTTATATCAGCATAATTTATGATGCTCAGAGGTTTGAATAAACCATGCCCCTGAGAGACATAAGTTACATCAACATAAGCACCAGTTTGGAGAGCGCTGGGTTGATGGGAGAGCTTTTCCCGTTGACATAGCTACTGCTACTGCTCGCAGGGGCTGGAGTAGTTAAGCCAATGGGGCAGCTCTCTCCTGGCGGCTTAGAGCAGCTACATTAGAGCGCTTATAGCAGCACAGCTGCATTAGTGCGGCTGTGCCGCTGTAAGCTTTCTAGTGTAGCCATAGCCTTAGTAAAAACTGTGTGGCTCCTCTTTCTAAGGATAAGGCCCTGAGACTTTTTGCTCTCAATGAGAGAGAGAGAAAGAGAGACGGGAATATGTTCAGTACAGCATATGTGACTTTGTTTTTTCTAAATGCAGATTTTGTATGTATTGCTATAGCTCGGTATGTGTATCAGGTGCTGAAAACAACAAGGGCAAATGTTGTATGAACTCCTGCACATCTGAAATACCTCAACAATTACTCTTCTCCACTGTTTGTACGTATGTAGCTAAAGGATGACCATTCTTGCAAAGTCTTGAATGTTGCAGGCTGGTGGTGTGCAGAGTACTTCCAGCGGGTCTACAGAGAAGCCTCTGTTGTATTGGTGCACTAGCTGTCAGTCTTGTCGCAGTTGCATTTTTTGCTCCTTATCCAGTGCAAGACTCTTACGGTTTCCAAAAGCTTGTTTAACCAGTGGGTTTTTTAAGCTTCTGTTCTTAGCACAGAGGTTGTGTAGGTGTTTTGATCAAATGTTTCTGTGATGAATATTGAGTTGTGATCAAATTAATCGCCTACAGGTAAAGTGAGAAGATACACATACAAAATGAGGTAATACAACCAGGCAACTGTATCCATCCCATTAAGGAAAGTTTGTTTTCATCTTCTGTCTTAACTAAACTAATGCTAAATTACATTACTGTTATTGGGCAGGTGTAAATTAGGAGGATATGGCCTATGAGCAAAGCTCTTTACTTTTATATAAAGAATTGGTCAGCAGCATGAAATGGTTGAGAACCACTGCATAGACCTGTGACTTGGTAACAAAAGGTGCCCTTTGCTCGAAAATGTCAAATGTTTTCAGTATAATCTTGAAAAACAGCTTTTAATCACCAGGGCTTGAAAACAGCTAGTATGCTCAACTAGCACCTCTGAAGCTACTGTATTGTTCTCCAGAAACTCAACTTTTTTCTAAATGAAAGTCTCTAACTGTCATGGTTGTCGAGAAAACTTCAAAAGTGAATAGAGTGTAACCAGTATAGAGATGAGCCTGCAAAGAGCCTGGAGCAATAGTTCCAGCAATAGGTGTGAGTTGCTCCAGTTATGTCCGTGAAGCGTTAACTCAGGTGCACAGTACTGATCATTTAAATGTAAGACAGAAAATAGAGAGAGGAAGGGTCACAGATCTACAGGTTACTGTGAAATCTCATTTGATGCCAGAGGATGGAGGTGTTTGGGGGTGAATGCTACTATTTGAAATCCCCCATCAAGAAGCCTAACAGAGCCCATGGGCATGTGCAAGCCCCATAGAGGGGGTGAGGGTGGGGGCACTATGGAGACAACTGGCATGCCTGTTCACATTTAGTGTAGATATTCAGTCTACTGTGAGCGATTCACATGGGTGGAACTTTTTACCGCTACTCGCATCTCCTTCTTTACTTCTAAAATCTGACCCTGATGTGTTACATTTTTTAACATTATCCCAATTTAAAAAATGTTCTACTATTATGTACATGGACATAATGCCAATGCTCAACTGTTTCTGAAAGGAGATATCCCAGGTATAAACTACTACAATCAAATTATAATTTGCCTCTTGGTGACTTTCACAATTTAATTCATAATATGGGCTGCTACTGGGACAATCATCTCATTTTGGGATTGAGCAGAAACAAAAAATGGCATTAAGTGATGTGGGGGCATTTAGCTGAAGAGCATTGTCAAATCTCTTTAATCAAATTTAAATTCTTCCTAAAGAGTCCTTTATTTGTACTCTGCATCCTTATCGTAATAATTGTAAAGGTAATCCTAGACTCCTCTAATGAAGAGTGACTTCACAATTAGTGTCCCCATTCTTGTGTTAAAATAATATCCTGAATTGGGTACCTATATTCTTGAATAAGAATGATATGACTGAGAGACCCAGTGGGTGAGTTAATATCTTGTATTGGTCCAACTTCTGTTGGTGAGAAAAACAAACTTTTTGCTTTTCCATTTTCAAATGTTCACTGCTATTCTGGCAAAAGATCCACGAATACAAAGGAAAGGCAGCATTTTTTTCACAACAGACTTAAAACTCATGCATCCAGTTTTGTGGTGACCTCCCTTTCTTTTATTTACTCTGAAACAGATTCTTGCTTCCTCATCTACCTTCCTGCCATTTCTCTCCCAAGGCCTCCTGCTCCCCTTGTACGTTCCTTACTGATGATTTTGAGTCTGGGTTTAATACTGGTTCTTGTAGGAGAAGCTCCTTTGGACACCACCCTTAGTTAGCATTAGGCAGGGTAGCTGGCCAAGTAGGGGTTAAATTGGGAATGGAAAAATAAACAATGATACTCTTCCCACAAACCAAGTTCCACTCACTTTCAACATTCAAATGAGATGCCAAAGGCAGCAGATTGTGCATATGATCATGCATGCTTCTGTGGGCATAGCTCCCTGTTGATGGGGCTCAGGTGCTCTACTAAGCTTTGCAGGGCTCTTTTGGTTTAGTTCCCATTAGTAAAACCCAAGTGCTTTGCTGGGTTCACGGCATTTGGTTGCTCTCTGGGTTCTCCTCCTCTCCTCTAGTCTGTTGCCTCCATGGACCAGGCACTCTGCCAGGCACCACTCATTCATGGCATCAGAATGCAATTTCACACTCAGAAGACTCATATGATCTTTCTTTCTTAATTGCCACAATCATCAGAGAAAAAGTTACAAATGTTGACATTTAGATAACCATCATTAGGCATCTGAATTACCATTGAGATGATGTGGATGTTCACACCTCCCACAGCTATTATTGCAAACCTGAAAATTCCTGCTTAGAATTGGTTCACGTTTTCAGGGTTATCTGTCTCTGAAACCAAGAAAAACACACATTTTCCTTAAATGCTTTAAATAAATTCAGTGCTTGTGTAAGAAGCTAGATTGTCAGCACTGGCAGAATAAAGTTCTCTTATCTGGAGAACAAGTACTGCATGAATAGTAGAAGTTTTTCTATATCACCCCCCTCAGTGTGCCTCTAGAGAAACTGCTTCTAGAGGTGAAAAGGGAATTTCCTTTTTCTAGCCTTTGGCAAATTGTTAGAGTGAACAACTCTCCACTAAGAAGTGCACTGGATCCACCAACCCATTTCACATAAGTTGCCCACCAGAAGGTAGTTGTGTTGAACTTATTTCTGTGCCACTTGTAGGACTCCATACAGCCCTGTGCACAAACCTGAATCCCACCTTGTGCAACTAATAGCTCTTTCTCATCAGTTTCTCTTTTTACCCCAAACTGAAGGTGGTTTCTCCTTACGTCTGGTCTTGATTCAAGTTTTTGAGTTTGCATCCCTGCTGCTACCCTTTCTGTCAGTCTTCAGCTATTGGTGTTGTGGATGGGTGAACAGATGAAGAAAAGGTTTAGCACAGCTGGGTGAATAAGTTGCAAGCATTTTATGGGTGACTAGAGGCTATTGTGAGTATGGGAGAGGGCGGGCAGTCACAAATGTGAGATGCACCTGGATACTTCTCTTTACATAGGGCACCATAAAATCCACTATTGTAACAACCTAAGGTAAAACTTTGTTACTAATAGCCAAGGCTAAATTTGAGCTCTCACCTTAAGGTAAGAAATTCTACATTTCTTTGCTAAGGCCCAGATCCACAAAAGTATTTATTTAGGCTTCTAACTTCCATTGATCTCAGTGGAAATTTGGAACCCAAATACTTTTATGATGTGGCCCTTAATTCTTGAGCAATCCAGGCCTGCTGGAGTACAGCTGACCAATGTACACAAGCAATTGTGAAAGAATTATAACTCATTTGTACCAGCCTTCTTCACTTTGACTTTAGTTATCTTATATATTATCTCCTTTTGTTTTTTTGTCTTTTTATTTTCTTGTATGCTGGAAGTTGATTCTTTAAACAAACAATTTATCTTGAGTGCTGTGTTAACTTTTTATCTGAATATAATTGTTAGCTATGGATTTAAATAGAGTTTTCATTCAGTCTGCTTCTTCTTTGGTTATCTGGGAAGAACAACAATGACAATTTCTTTTGGTTTTTGCCAGAAGGATTGGGGCTACAACACACTTGACAGAAGTGTACCCTTGTTTTATTGTTGTTTTCGGTTATGAGTTTCTGCTTTATTGTTAAGGTTTGATACTGTTGTGTGTTAGATACTTTCTTCAGGTCCAGTTGTGAATTAAGATACGTTGGGGAAAAATTCAGGGGTAACACATGGCTCTTCTAGCCATGTAATGTGGGGGTGGGCATGCCTATTGTTTAAATCCGAGCTAACTCCTAGCTGATCCATAGAAAGTAGTTGCCAAGGTCCATAACAATTCTTGTCCAACCTTTCTCAGCATGAAATAGTCACCACAATCTGGGTCCTATATTTTGTATTCCAACAATACCCATAATGATCTTAGTGCTTTGTATATACACAGGAAGACATAAATACTGTCTTAGGGAGTTTAGTTTAAGAAAGCAAACAACCCATGAAGGGCAGGGAAGAGCATTACAGTCAAAATATTGACTGTTGAAAGGTTTATATCTAGTGGGGGTTACTTTGTTTTCTGACATAAATACCCATTGACAATTAATCTCAAAAAATCTGTTCTTAGGTTGGCCAACTTCTCATAGCCATCATGGAAGAAGTGGATCTTGAGGATAGATATGGAGAAGATAGGTTTGTGAATGAGGGTGTTTCATGTGGGATGGGGAACATGGAAGAATATGTGGAAGTTGTAGGGCAGGTGACCAGTGAAGACAGACCAGAGGGAGAAGGAGCAACAGGATAAGAAAAACAAAACAGATGCACAGGGAGAAACAGAGTGAGGACAGAAATCTTGTGATGGAAAAGGGAGAACAAGTGGAGGGACTCAGAAGAGTGGATAACAGGGGCAACATAACAGACGAGGGTGATGATCTCAGCAGCTAGAGGGTGGAAGATATGTGTGGTGGGAAGGCCAGAGAGGAGAAGTTTACAGTAACTAACCTGGGATGTGGTGACGACCTGCATTCTAGACTTTTAGTGATATAGGTAGAAAGTGGGGCAGGGAGGAAAAGAGCAGAAATAGGAGTCTTTCACAAAAAATCCACACCAACTCTTCTGAATGCACCAAATCATAAAATCCTGTAAAACTGAACATAGACAAAATGATTAATAATTATTAAAAATGTCCTGTTGTGCATTAAAAGGCTTCCCCTTCAATATATCATTATTAAATTGATATGATTCACTGTGCTTCAGATGACAATGAGTGGCTTACGTTTAATCACTTTTTTTTTTATCTGTACCATTTTTGCCTTTCCCCCAGTTTCTGATAAAGGATTTACTGGATGGCATTTCATTCAGTAAATCCTAGCACATAAATTACTGCTACATTCCATAATTTACTGAAACATCTTATTTATCTCTTTGTTGAGGGACTTAATCAGCTCCTTTCCTTCTCTCTCTTGATGTGAAATGTTTTTAACGAACCTCATCTGCGTATTTGGGATCACTTAGTTACTCACCAGCATTCCCCAGAATTTCTTTGCTTATTTGAGTTCATTCATGGTTGATAAAATGCAACTTTTTCTTTCATTGCATTGGTTTTCACACAAATGTTTAGTATTATTTAGGGAAATACAAGATGAGGTGTTCAAACTTTCAGCTTTTCAGGTGGATAATATGGGTCCAATAGGAATATCAGACTTATTAATGGATTTTCCTATCTAAGCAGTGGATGCCACTGTTCTTTTACAGCAGTGCTCTCCTTGTGCCAGTGTTTCCATTGAAGTGACTGGGGCCACAGTACTCATTTTTGTGGAACCGGCTCCTAATTTGTAGTAGATCTAGGTGTTTTTTTTTAAAGGGGTCCAACGCCATAATGAAAATGGGGTGAGCTGCCATTTGATAGCATTAATACTAACACATTACTGAAAATGCAAAAAGAGCATTATCAAGCATCTTTAGGACTATCTTCATCCATCTATATTTGCCTTTGCATGTAACATGTAGGCAGGAATAGTGTATTGAATTGCTTCTTTCTTACTATGCTACCAATGTGATTGCCTGATTCTTCCCCATTATTAAATTATGAATAAATGAGAGTATAACTGTGATGCTGGGCTAAAAAGAGTTTAGCAACTTGCAGAATAATTGACTCTGACCTTTAGAGACATATCAAATAATGTTTGTGTTTTGTGTGTTTACATATATATTGTTAGAGGTTAGCAATGTAACCAAACAGTTCCTGTCTATGCTGTCTTCTGTTAATTCAGAGATCAAAAGAAGATCTTAACATTTAAATGTACTAATATCACTGTCTTAATTTCTCTTTGAAGTTTGTGGTAAATCACCTGTAAAATGGTGTGAGATAGGCAATTGCCTTATGTTAATCTGTGTAGCTAATTACCAGTGATGCTTAGAAAATAGAAGGTTACTTCAAAAGCCTATGTTCACCCAAGGACTGATGCTGTCAAGAGGCTGCAAAAATCTCTATTAAAAACTCTTGGGACCTGATCCTTTCATCTCAGATCTGCTTAAGCTTTATTCAGGGGAAGTTGAGTCATAAGACAAATCTCCAGTCCCATCTGGACCACCCTGATATTGAATATTTGGGCATTGGACAACAACTTGATGAAACAATTCTGAAAAGGACTCTTTGCCATTCTAAAGCTCACCATCTCTACTATGAAACTGACCTAAGGACTCTGTTCATGTCTGTATGTATAATGATCTTTTAACCAATACTCTCTTTTCTTTAATACATTTTAGTTTAGGTAATAAAAATTGGCTGTAAGTGTTTATTTGGGAAAGATCTGAAATATTCATTGACCTGGAAGGTAATTTGTCTGATCCTTTGGGATTGATAGATGATGAACAAGACTTTCAATAATCATCATCATAGTTGACTTGGCTGTCTGGGATGAAGCCCAAGGCTGGGTTGCTTTAAGGGAACTGAGCTTTGGCTTCTGGGTAACCAATAAGGTGTTGCAGAAGCTTTTTTGCTGCTTGCTTGGTAAATCAAGTATCAGAATAACCACCAGTTTTGGGGATCATCTGCCCTTCTTTGCAGTTTGCCCTGATTAAGCAACCTCAGTGTGCCCCTCCGGGACCCTCGTCGCAATAACCATTTCTAGGACAGTTAAAAAGAGATGCAGCATGATGCATGGACAAAATAGCCATTGATTCTTTCTCTATGGTGCTGCAATTAAAATGAAGGTAACTGTGGTCTGATTTGCAGTTCCACTTATACTTTAGCTCTTGTATCACTAAGTTTGGGGACAGATTTTCACTTCACTTCCTTCTTCAACACTTAGCCAGATAGTTGGCCATAGCGATCGTTCACCATGCCATTCCTGCGCAACCGCAAAGGCTTGACGGCCTGAGAGTCCAACATCTGAGCAGACTTGATGAACCCATGTAATAGGGGGTCTGCCTTTGGGCCGCCTCCACCCCTCGGATGTTACAAGCCACCTGGAGAACAGTGCTGGAACGTCTTGTAGCATCCTTGCTACATGACCGAAAAGTATAAGGCGCCGCCTGTGGACAATGGCCCCAGGAGTCTGTAGACCTGAGTGACCATAAACATCTGCATTACAGGTGAAGTCATTCCACTTTATGCCCAATATACGACATTGACATTTTGTGTGGAAAGCCTCCAGCTTCCTTCCTGGCCCATCTTTAAAGATATAATCATTCCTGTGGTGAGTGGTGTCTTCAATGTACAGAGAAAATACAGACTAAAAGACTTAGCCAGCCCCCCATTATTTACTATTTTCTTCCTAGACAGTGTCATATTTGTGCTGCTTTTGCCACATTAGAAATGTTGTTGAGACTTTACCTGTTCAGAACTGCATGGATTTAAGAGGGCAAAATTAAATATCCTAGCCCAAGTTGTCCCTCTTTGGAGTAAAAATCTGCACAGGCGAAAGAAAGCCCCAGTTCTTCCCTGGGAATTGGGGAGATTTCCACAATAGGTAAATAGCAAGAGGTTTCAGGCCCTGGAACCCCCAGCTCCCCTGAGATTGTGTGTGGAAGCTCTGTACAGAGGTATTCTTTCCTACTCCCTGGCACCTGTGCCAGGGATTCCCTCTCCTTAGCTGCTACCCCTGGAATTCCCCTCAGTGGAAGGTTCTATAGTGCTGGAGGGGAGGCATGCCAAAGGGCCCTGATACTGTGAACCTCTAAACCCACAGAAAGGTCTCTGCAGATTGTAGAGAAGAGACTGATGACAGGGGTGTACTGCCTTCCTGAAGTTCCTCACAGGGAATGACCTAGGCCAAGAGATCTTGTCTTTTAACCAAAAGAGTAGAAACCAGCTCAAAAGCAGATCGGTATGAATACGCAGTGATTTTTGTGCAGATTTCAGGAGTTCTTGAAGTCTACTGCGCTTAAAAATGTTTTTCAAGGAGTTGGAGAAGTGCCACATTTAATTAGTGTACTCATTATTACCGACAATTAGCTAGAGAAAAATGAATCATTCTGCTCTTGAAAGTCATTAGTCAGGCTCTATATGTGGAACACATTTTTTTATACTACCTTAATTACATCACCTAAATTCTGGCAGTAGATGCAGACAAACAAGAGTCAAGTCAGTTATGAATGAATAGGAGTGAGTTTACTTTCTTCAAGGTACCTTGCTATTGAAAACTCAACCACTTTCTGTTTGACCTACATTGCAGAAAGCCTGCCTGTTTGTTTAACTGGGCTGCTAATGAATATTTCCACCTGAAAATGGAATCTTCTTTGAGTGCTCGCATATGTCACTTACACTGTAGGTGTGTGCACACATGCCTTGTGCACTGGTGTCGGAGAGTTTTCCCAAGCAATACCCATAGGGGTGGCCTTGCCCAACATCAAGCTTCTCATGTTGAGAAGCGAGGGTATAAAGGGCCCCTCCCTTAGTTCCTTCTCACTTTCCATGGTTGCTGGTCAGAGCCTGAGTGTTTTTTGTGAATTATTTGCTTAGTGCTATTTTTTTCACCCTGGACTCTTAAAAGTTTTGTTTTTATTTCTCATCTTATGAAATTTGTTTTACTATTTTATTTGGATTATTTTAGCTTTCTGGCAAAATATCACCCCCCCAAATCCTGGCGCCCTAGGCGACCACGTAGGGTTGCCTAATGGTAGCGCCGGCCCTGTTGGTAATGGATGCAGCAGCTATGGGATGGGGAGTGCATCTGGGTAATCTTCGGGCTCATGGTTTATGGGTTGCACGTGAGGCCAGGTTACACATCAATGTCTTTGAATTATGTGCAATTTTCTGGGCACCTTAGCACTTCCTCCCTCACATTCAAGAAGAGTCAGTTCAGGTGTTTACTGCCAACAGCAGCCTTTTACACGAATGAACAGGGAGGATCCAGACTGGACAGGAGGCAGTTTAGCTGTGGAACGTGAACTACTGTTTTTGGAACTCTGTTACTCTCAAAGCTTCTCACCTGCTTGGGGTTCAAAATGGCCTGGCAGATCATCTGAGCCGATCATTCACTCAGGACGAATGGCCCTTCAAAATGTTTGCGGACCTGTCTGGAACTTGTCAGGACAGCAAGTATGCCCACTTTTGTTCCAGAGTTGGTCATAGACTGGGATCAATAACAGACAACTTCCTGTTTCTGTAGAATAAGATATTCTATATGCATACCCATCAAGATCCCTGATTCCCAGGATCATTTGTCAAGCTCAAGCAAGAACATGGCAGGATGATTCTTGGCCCAGCCTGGCCAAGACGGACGTGATATTCAGACCTCTACAGACTATCCACTGTAGAACCCCTCCTGCAACCAGTATTTAGAGGCATGCTGACACAGAACCATGGCCAGGTATTGCTCCATCTCATGCCTTTTCTTGTGGTTTTTCTTGTGGTTGAATGAAGAAGAGGCTCAGAGGCAGTCCACAATGTGTCCTTAACAGCAGGAAACCTTCCACAAGGGCTAATTACCTCAGTAAGTGGAAACATTTCTCTGTCTGGTCTGTCCCCATAACTTCTCACTGATGCAGACTAAAATTCAAATGATGCTGGGCTATCTCTTGAACATCAAGGAATCAGGGTTAGCAATTAGCTCCATCCGGACACATCTAGTGGCCATCTTGTCTTTTCAACCTCGCATAGATGGTAGGACTATTTTCACTCACCCTCTCACAAACAGATTCCTGAAGGGTCTAGATTGTTTCTGCCCATCAGAGAACCAACACCTTCCTAGGACCTGAACTTGGTTTGTCTGCACTTATGGACCCTTCCTTTCAGCCACTGTGCACCTGTCAGTGAAGGTGACCTTCTTGGTAGTCATTATGTCTACCAGGAGTATATGTAAACAGAATGCATTGGTCACTGACCCACTATACACAGTAGTTCTTCAAGGACAAGATGCAGCTGGGATCACATCTCAGGTTCCTTTGGAAAGTGGTTTCTGACTCGCATTTGAAGCATTTGCCAACGTTCTTCTCAAAACCACACTCACATAGGGATGAGTGGAGACTCCACACCCTGGAGGTTCGTTGAGTGTTAGGGCTAGTCCACACTACCCACCCGATTCAGCGGGTAGAGATCGATCTTCTGGGATCGATTTATCGCGTCTCATCTGGACACGATAAATCGATCCCAGAAGCGCTCCCCCGTCAACTGCGGAACTCTTGCTTGCCGAGAGGAGGAAGCGCTGTCGACGGGGGAGCCTGCCTGGGCCGTGTGGACCCACAGTAAGTATATTTAGTTCAATCTAGGAAACGTCGACTTCAACTATGCTATTCTCGTAGCTGAAGTTGCGTTTCATAGATTGATCCCCCGCCCCAGTGTGGACCAGCTCTTAGTCTTTACTTGTATCGGACTAAGCCCTGTTGAGTTTTGGCCCAACTTTTTGTTATGGATGCAGAATGCATGAGAGATCATCCAGTCACTACTCAAAGATTTTTGCAGTGAATTATCAAATTATATTTATAATTCTGTTACGCAACCAAAGGTATATCACGTCCCAACAAGTTTACAATGCACTTGGCCAGAGCTCACTTGGCCTCAGCAGCATTCGTAGCACATGTCCCAGTTATAGATATCTGTAGGGCAGCAGTGTGATCCTCAAGCCATACTTTTTCCAGACACTCACTATTGCCTCAGTCAAGAAAGGATACAAATGTAGGCAAAGCAGTGCCTCTTCTAACAAGACTTCAAGCCATACCACCTAGGGTAACAGCCACCTATACTGTAATGGACATGTGCAAGCACTTGAAGATGAAAAAACATGTCAGTGACTGGGATGTGGGTGGCCATATCTAGTGGTTGGAGCAGGAGTCAGAAGTCAAAAATCAGAGCTGGGTTACTTGGAGTAAGGCAGAAGCGGGGCTAGAACAAGACCAGGAACAAGTAGGTGCAGGAGCTATCACAGCCATGGATGAATGCTTTGAGCAGCTACTGGACTACTGCTATTGTTCATCTTAAAAGCCAGTCTGCTGAATTCCAATCAATCAGGCAGTGTAGCCAATCAGGCAGCCAACTACAGGCCAGCTGCACTCATTAGGTTGCCCAGAGACTGGCTCTGGTGCAGGCCTTGATTCCTGACAAACTGTTACTTACCTTTGTAACTGTTGTTCTTTGAGATGTGTTGCATACATCCACTACATGACCCACTCCTGATCTCCAATGCATCGGAGTCTACCATCAGATTCCGGTGCAAAGGAACTGAGGGAGGGGTGGAACAACTCTGCCCTTCATACCCTCGCTTGGCAGTACATGAAGCTCAGTGATGGGTGCTACCATCCCCATAGGTACTGCTAGGGAAAAGTCTATAGCACTGGTACACAAGGCCTGTGCACACCTACAGCATGATGGATATAATAACTGTTATGAAAAGTAAGTAATGTTTTTTTGCTAGGAGGAGCTCTACACTGGGGGGGGACAGTGGGACATGTAGTAAAATTGAAAGACAAAACCCTTGTTAAAAAGTAAAAGATGAATAGACATTATTGGGTTAATACAAAAAGAACTGCTATTACTTTTGTGCTTTGTGACATCTAGACTGTTAAGAAAACCCTGCAGACTACATGCCTCACATCCTTTTCTCCATAACTATATATTACATTGGTTTTTTGCATTGTTCTTAAAAAAAGTTTCTGATTATGCTGAATGCATTCCCTGTAAGAGCCCAGTTCAGCAATCGGAGCACTCACAGAACTGCCACTGTAGTCAGTGAGCATTTTGCAGGTGAAGCATTTGCAGGCTGGGCCCTGTTTTATTACAGAAAGGAATCTGTGAAATTTCACATCTTCTCATCAGGAGATGTAGACTAAACATCCCTGAACTGCTGAAGATGGGCAATCAACTGGCTACAGTCCAGTGTATTTGATACTCCAATTCCTGGAGAAGGAGTACATCACCTACAATTCAATACACCATCCTTCTCCTCAAAGTCTAGGAATCTTGATTATATTTTTGAGCCATTATCTCCTAATTGGCAATCCCTTCTCTTGTAGCACAACTCTGTTGCTCTATACCTTAGACAGCTAAGTAGATTATAATATGGTTTTATTGAACTTGCTTTCTATATAAAATTTACTTTTCACCATTTAACCTATATAATAGCTTTTGCACTTCAGCCAGTTTGAACAATGAATATATACTTGTCAGGTTCACTTTCCGGAGTTGCTCCATAGAATTAAATAGAAAATGCTCTTCCTGTTAGATTTTTGAACCATCTTATATATTTCCCTATCAAAAATATATTTTCCATTACAAGACTTTAAAGTATAGAACTCTATTACATTTCTGCCATAATTAACCCCCTATTAAATTATGTTGGATGTTTCCGTAAGAGGAATCTTGTTGTTAGAAGCCAGACCCAAAAAGAATAGGCTGCTATCCAGAAAGAAGTGGAAACCATGGAAAGCAGTGGCAGGATGACCCACCATGAAGGTTGTTAGTTGTATTATAGATTAACACGTTAGTGTGTTTAAATGATCATGAACTAGTAGGCAGATTACCAACAAATATACCCCTCAGCTTTCATAATGCAAATATTGTTGGATCATTTATGTAGCAAAGTTAAATGGCTTCTTTTTTGCTCCGTCTTACAACATTTTCTCTGTACACAGTGTAGTTGTAGCTGTGTCAGTTTCAGGATATTAGAAAGACAAGGTGGGTGAGGTATTATCTTTTATAGGACCCACCTTGTCTCTCTAACATTTTCTTTGTGCGGTTTTAATTTCTGAGCAACTTTTCCTAATGCATTTTCCTAGGTTTGCCACACGAGGGCAGAGCAAGACAGTAGATCATGTGTATTTTTAATTCTGTGACACACTGTTGGCTGTCAGCTGGTTTTCACATTTTCATTGGAATGCCAACTTTAACAATTAAAGTAAAAACAAAATAAAAAATTAGCATTGTTGCTTCTTTTAAACAGTTTCTTCCCTGAAACAGAAACATTCATTTGCAGAATATAGAATGTCAGTGTTCAGCATAGTTAGCATGGCCAGGAATCCCTGTTCATAGTGTTTGTTGTTAGCTTTTAACTTGGCTGCTGCAATTTTCAGAGCTAGCCCCTGATGGATCAGAGAAACCTTGTGTTGTCCTTGGGGACCATGTATTGTTCTTGAGGGAGCTGGCATGCACACTAGTGCAGTTATGTTAATTTAACTTGATATATGCCGGATGGCCCTTTGAGCAACCGTCAGCATAATGCTGTTAATATATTTTATTCCAAGTGTTAAAAGTGACATGCATGAAAGCTTCTTTCCATATCTGACAAATTGCCATCACAGGCATACAAAACATACAAAGACACTCAGCACTTTGTGATTTCCTTTTGAAATCTTGTCATAGCCGTCTCATTATTCAGACTGCTGTTGGATTGTGGTATCATACTGATAACTCTATAGGACTGTGTTCAGTATGTTAATAGGGAGAGAAATAGGTCATAAACATTCACTAAATAATAACCAGGATTACACTAACAACTACTCTATTATAATGCAGTTTTCTTCTTAACTGAAAGTGTCTGTCACCTTAGCTTACTTTCTGAAATACATACAGTTTAAGTACACTGGTACAAACCCACTATTGTTATCAGTGCAGCAGCCATTTAAAATGTGGTTTGCTTTCGAGGTAAAATATTTAACACACCGTTATTATTGGTTGAAATTGGTGTTTAAGCCATGAAGCACATTTAATTGAAATATGAACATTCCAGTAACTTTGGAATAAGATACTGAATGCCCCCAAATAGCCAGGTTCAGTGTACGGAAAGGCATAGGAGTACACCCCCGCTGGCTGACACCCTGAGAGCCCAGGGCTACGAGGTCCAGATCCACGCCCTGGTCATGGGAGCCCTGGGCGCATGGGACCCCCACGACAAGCCGGTACTGAGAGTGTGCGGAGTCAGTTGACGCTACGCCCGGCTCATGAGACAGCTCATGGTGTCCGACACCATCAGGTGGTCCAGAGACAACTACACAGAACACATCACAGGACACCGCCAGTACCAGGTCGAGTAACCGAGAACGCCGACCAGGGAAATAACCCACTTCCTCCCTTCCCTGACAAACCGAGGGATGCACCCCACCCATGTACTTATTCTCTACACCAGGCCTGCACAATATACGGCCCGTGGGAGGCTGATTGTGCGGCCCGCGGGGGGTACAGCAAAAAAAAATAAATTTTTTTTTTGCTCAACAACTTTTGCGGCAGGAGAGGAGTTTCGGCCCTCGGCTGCTTTCTTTGGAGTAATATGGCCCTCACCACTTTACGAGTTGTGCAGGCCTGCTCTACACCAATACTGACTTGGACTCTTAATACAGTCCGTGGGTGGCGTACCTGAGCCCATTTATCCACTGTCGCTTTAAAAACTCCCACACCCCAATCTGGATCTATGCTGGCTATGAGATATGTATGTACCTCGTGAACTGTGTAACTGATACTTGCAATCCCCCATAACCCAAGCCTGACCCCAGATGTACAGTACCTTCCTTCTTAACTTGTGCAAATTTGATTTTAAACATTAACTTTAATAAATTTTTTAACTTTACATGTATTTGTTTTTTTAATTTATTTTTAATGCCCCGCCCCAAAGCTCAGATTCACCAGCTCCTGCTATGTGTGATGCCTCAGAATGCTCTTTACTGGGGATGGTGATGTTGCACACACAACAGAGCCCCACTAGAGTATGGGCCAGCCTATTGTCAGGGCATGAGGGGGTGAAAAAATCCCACCCTTGACCAGGGGCAAAAGCCACCTGCCTTACAAAACCTTGGAGATAAGGCCTTGAGCTAGAGGGAATGAATAAGTAAGAAGCAGATTCTAGAGGGCTGCTGCCCAGAGGGCAGGTTCCTGTGTATGGGAGAGTGTGCAGATGGATGGATGGTGTGGCCTGAATAGCATTGGGTTAGGAACTCTAGAAGCCTGGGGAGAAGGTTTGAGCGGAACTTTATATTGTCCAGATCATTTTGCTAGGCCAAATTCTACTGCCTTTACTCATAAAGAGCAATGTGTATGAAGTGGGACTGCTACTGAGAGAAAGGATGGCAGAGTCTGGCCCTATGTCTAGGCATCTAAATACTACTTCAGGTGCTGATTTGCAGAGGTGCTGAGCACCCAGAGTTCCTCTCAGAACAGTTACAACACATAGGTGCCTATGTATGGATTTAGGTTTCCCACTTCAGGTATACAGGTTTGAAAATCTTGGCTCTGTGGTGATTTTTAATGTGAGAAAATATGCACTTGAAACCAGTATAGATTTGCTTTGTATTTGTTCTGTTTGTAAAATAAAAGCACTTAACTCGTTTGTAAAAATACCACTTTTCCGTAAATACTCTTTCAACCTCTACTGTCTTGAAGGACAAAAATATTCATCAAATGGTAGGTGAGGAAAAAGATATTCAGACGTGGCAAATGAATGAATCTGAGGGAGGATATTTCACTTTGAGTCCTGATCTGCAGTGCAGGAAAAAAGTTAGATTTCCTTCTTGTATTTTCCAGTTTGTCTTTAAATATACCTGAAGATTGTTATTATGTTTGCAAACTGATTAAGTGCACATACTAAAGTACTGTCTTTCCTGCTTGCTCAGGAGTGGTACAGCTGGAATTTAGCCTGTAAATGGTATAAAACTCTGAAAAAGATTTGGAGGTTGTGGTGAATAATCAGCTGAACATGAGCCCCTATGTGATGCTGTGGCCAAAAGAGCTAATATGATCCTGAGTTGCATAAACAAGGGAATTTTGAGTAGGAGTAAAAAAGTTATTTTACCTCTGTATTTGGCACTATTGCAACTGCTGCTGGAATACTGTGTCCAGGTCTGGTGCCTACAGTTCAAGAAGGATGTTGATAAATTGGAGATAGTTCAGAGAAGAGCCCCAAGAATGATTAAAAGATTAGACAACATGCCTTATGGTGATAGACTCAATGAGCTCAGTCTTTTTATCTTAACAAAGAAAAGGGGTAAGGGGTGACTTGATTACACTTTGTAAGTACCTACATGAGGAACAAATATTTAAGAATGGGCTCTTCAGTGTACCAGAGAAAGGTATAAAAAGATCCAATGGCTGGAAGTTTAAGCTAGACAAACTCAGACTGGAAAGAAGGTGTAAATTTTTGAGTCATAGTAATTAATCATTGGAACAGTGGACCAAGGGTCATTGTGGATTCTCCATCACTGACAATTTTTAAATCAAGATTGAATGTTTTTCTAAATGATGTGCTCTCAGAATTTTTGGGGGGAATGTTCTATTGCTTGTGTTATGCAGGAGGTCAGACTAGATCCTTCTGGCCTTGGAATCTACGAAAACATTCATTGTTGTGATCCAAAGAGTGAAGTCTGGACAGGTCATGTGAAAGTTGAGATTGCATTTTTCTTGTTTTCACTTTTGTTTTATTTTATTAGCCCCTCTTTTTATTAAAAGATACTTCTAGCCCCTTGCTACAAAAAGAAACAAACACTATTCTGCCACCATTTTACATGTAAAATTCCTGTTATCTATAATAAGAAGTCTGTCTCTGGATCAATGGTAGCATATGTCCCAAAGGGTGGTCAGCTGCTTTCAGATGGTCCAAACTCTCACCTCCTCTCTTGTTTTTGTGCAGAATCATGATTATTTTCAACAAATGCAAAAAGGGATTTTTCTACCCAAATTGGGAATTCCATGATCGCACTGTTGAAAAACAGATGTGTTTAACTTTTCCCATCCATGACTGCCATGTCAAGATGTGCCAGTTTAACCTGCTAAACCTGGAGTTGACCCCAAAAGCCACCCATAAGCTGCAGCTGGTACACACAATGCCAGTGCTCCATACCCTACATTGACTACGTATTCAAAACAAAAATGAATGTCTATGTCCTGATCTTCATGTAAAAAATTCTGATCAACCTGACCACTTTAGAAGCCACCTCTTTCTAGGCCACTGATTTATTGTTTCACGGTATACAATAAGGCTACGATTTAGCAAGGTACTTAGATACATGCATAATTTTAAGCACAAGCTTAGGTATCTTGCTGAATTGGGTCCAAAAGCATGTAGAGTGTCCAGATACCACAGTGATGGGAGCTGTAGAATGATTTAAAATGACTTATTTATTTTGTTAATTCAGCCCTTTTTTTCTGTTCACAGATCAATAATAATCAGGCTTTGATCTGGAATAATCTGTTCATTATTCACAATTATTTCTTTAATCATGTGTGCAAATACATTTTACTGAGTAATTGCTCATGAACCCTTTGCTAGGAGTGTTTTGAGATTGCTAGTCATCATGCTATATGATTGGCTACCTAAGTCACATAGTATTATTTCTGTTCTCTCATTGAATGACTTAACCTTTATCAGCTACTTCTGCTTCTACCTGAAAGAATTTCAGTTAATTATGAAATAAAATTAGTTTCTGCATAAACTAATTTAGTTCCTTGTTTAAATGAATCTCAACCACAAGTCACGCATTCGCTTTCTATTAATGGGAGCAAAGTTTGATCTATGTGAGTATTTGTGAAAAGCTAACAAAGGGTCTGAGCATGCTGGATTGAAACATGAGTCAAAAATAGCAGAAATGTTTGCTAAGACTTTCCCCCCCACTATTTTCTCTGCTCTTTTATGCAAGGTCTGATCTGTGATGCTTTTTGTGTGCTATGTAAACTTTTGAGGTTTTCTCAGAAATGAAATACCACTATAGGAAGTGAATGTACTTTGGTAATGTCTGTGACTCTGTGAGTAAGGAATGAATTTTGTAATGAGCTGTTAAATGAACTGCAAATACAAAAGGTACAAAAATACAAAAGCCTCCTCTGCTTTAGATTGTCTAAATGCAACTTGGCAGTACAGACAATCCACCAATTTATCTTTATATAACATGTTGTGACCCTTTTTTCCAATGGATTAGGCATAAGTAGTTTCTTTCAGCATCAGCCATGCATCACCTTCTTTTCACCTCTTTTTAGAACACATTCCTTTTGAGAATTCAAGGGAAAATCACTTTCCATTTAAGCCTGATTCTTGATGTCACATTGTATGACGGTACTGATCCTGGAGAAAGGTGGTGCAGCCTTGAGGTTCCAACAGCACAGGCAAGGAGGAGCATCCTGGTAGGATATTCCCCGAATATTCTGATTGTCTGGTATGGGAAAAGACCACTAAAGATTCTGGATTCCTTCCTTTGAAAAATCCAGTCACAAAGCCACAACTCGAGTACTCCACACCTCTGCGGAATAGCTGGTTTCCATTGTGTTATTAATTTCTGTCTTGTCTTTGTAGAACACGGACTTTGCCTTCAATATAGTAGTTTCCAAGCCCCAAGTACTTCAGACATTTGACTGGCACTCTGGACCCCCTTTCTCTCCCTTAATGATATACACCTGTTCTAGGGCTTGGCCACCATCTTACCATTCAGTTTGGTATGCTCTTACCATCTCATGGAGCTTGGATTTATCCAAGCTCTAGTCTCATGATCAAAGGAATGGCCTTTTGAGCAGTCAGACTGAATGGGACGCAGGATACAATTGAGGTATTTCTTTGGTAAACTATGATCATTGTCCCAAACAACTAGGAGCCAAGTTCTCGCTATGCAGTCTTTAGGGACTCTCTACACTGTTCATGCTCTTCAAAATTCAGATTTTTTTTATTTTATTTTTATGTTGGAAGTTCTTTTTACATCACTGCTCAAGAATGGACAGGGTTGTGATGGGTTGGATCACAGAAACCCCCTTTGGAAATGCCACCTGATGTGCCGAGACTACGTCTGAGCCCGTTTTCCCAGCTTGGGACTTCAGAACCCTGCCTGGTTGTGCCAGACACGCTAGCCTGCTACAAACACAGACCCAGGTCTGAACAACATCCCCCAATAGCTGCAGGCTTCACTGAAAACAGCTTAAGAAGTATTCCTGTCTCCAACGCTCAGATGCCCAGCTCCCAAATAAATCTGTTTTACCCTGTATAAAGCGTATACACAAGTAAAAATGATTTTATTAAATATAAAAAGTAGGATTTAAGTGGTTCCAAGTGATAACAGACAGAACAAAGTGAATTACCAAGCAAAATAAAATAAAACATGCAAGTCTAAACCTAATACAGTAAGAAAGTGATTACAGATGAAATGTCACTCTCAGAGGTGTTCCAGTAAGCTTCCTTTTACAGACTAGCCTCCTAGTCTGGGTCCAGCAATCACTCACACCCCTGCAGTTACTGTCCTTTGTTCCAGTTTCTTTTGGGCACCCTTTGGGGGTGGAGAGGCTACCTCTTGAGCCAGCTGAAGACAAAATGGAGGGGTCTCCCAGGCGCTTAAACAGACTTTGTCTTGTGGGTAGAGACTCCCTCCTCTCTCCTATGCAAAATCCCGCTCCAAGATGGAGTTTTGGAGTCACATGGGCAAGTCACATGTCCATGCATGACTCAGTTTTTACAGGCAGCAGCCATTGCTCACATGCTATCTTGAATGTCTCCAGGAAGACTTCTTATGTGGATTGGAGTCTTCCAAGATCCATTGTTCGTTAAGTGTTTCTTGATTGAGCACTTAATTTGCACCTTCCTTTCTCAAGAAGCTGACCAAATGCTTTACTAAGGCTACTTAAAATCAAACAAGTACATAGCCAATATTCATAACTTTGAATACAAAAATGATGCATGCATACAAATAGGATGAATATATTCAGTAGATCATAACCTTTGCAGAAATATGTTATATGGCATATGAAGCATAAAACATATTCCAGTTATGTCATATATACATTCATAAGCATATTTCCATAAAGCATTATGGGGTGCAACGTCACAAGAATGTCAGAACAGAATGTGGAAGCAGCAGATTTTGAGACAGTATCAGGGCTATCAGAATTAGTAGATCCACATACTTGGGATCCAGGTACAACATGATGCTGTCATTGGGAAGGTAAGATGTAGACCTCTTCCAAATCCTACTGTCAGCAGTTTCCTGGGGCTATTGTTCTAGGAGTGTCAGTTCACTGTATATGACATACACACAGAAGTAGCTGTACTGGTAGGTGAACAAGAACTTGTGATGGGTGTTGATAATGTACAAAAAGCTCAGTATGGTGTTAGAAATAAATGAAAATAACCATTGATACCACATCCTGACAGTGAAATGAACAGAAGTAGTTCCACCTGAGGTAAAAAAAAAAAAGACAGGTAATCAACTCAGAGCTGTGTGACTCAGTTTTGCTTCCCAGCAAAAGTTAAAACATTTGCAATAAAGAATATGGTTAGTAGGGTAAAGACTTTTTATATAATACAGTTCTGGAATACGTATTCCAGAAAATACCAGAGAGTTGTTGTAAATGGGGCATTTTTTTGTGCACACACCAAAACAAAAGCTATACTGATTATTTTATATTCCTTTTTACACTATTTGAGTATAAATTACTTCAAATTAATTTTCAAACATTCAAATTAATTGTGCAAACCTACCATATGAGGTACATTAACTACATCAACGCTATTTTCTTTAAAAATAATTGCAGTGTATTTTAGTACTTGTGAAAGACGTTGGCTTTACAGCCCTGCAGACTAGAGGCTTTTGATTACCCATAAAACAGCCATGTGTAGCAGTTTAATCTTCTCTACACTGCTAACCATGTGTTTCAACCTTGTTTTGGAGAGATCATGTGTAGGAGTCACAGAGTACATCAATCCTTTAAAATTCCTAATATTGGTGACAACTGAGATAGATGTCTATCTGCTAAGCAAACCCCTTTTTTGGTCACTTCCAGCCATGGCTGGATTCAGACTAGAATGATCAAGGGGTTAAATTCACATCCCTGCTTTGGCCCTTTTATGCTCAATAAAAGTCTCAAAGTGGCATAAAGTGGCCTTAAAAAGCCTATATCTGGTCAGGGGAGGATTTCCCTGGTTCAAGCACTGCAGAGGAAAGCCATAAGACTGCCCTCTGAGGACCCCCCCCCACACACACACAATTATAAGCCCTGCTGTAGCGGATGGGCTAGGATGGGAGGGCATGTCAAGGACATGGCCTCAGCATGCAGCACTGTAAAGATTCAGGGCAATGCTGCAGCACACTGGGCAGCCTCGGGTGGTTCCTGTAATTCAGACAGGCCCTCAAGGCTGTCTAAACCAGTGGTTCTCAACCACGGGTATATGGGGGTACTCAGAGGTCTTACATAAACTCATCTAGATATTTGCCTAGTTTTATAACAGGCTCCATAAATAGCTCTAGCAAGGTCAGTACAAACTAAAATTCCATGCAAACAATGACTTGTTTGTACAGCTCTCTATACTAAACACTGAAATGTAAGTACAATATTTATATTCTAATTGATTTATTTTATAATTATATGGTAAAAATGAGAAAGTAAGTATTTTTTCAGTACTAGTGTGCAGTGACACATTTGTACTTTTATGTCTGATTTTGTAAGCAAGTAGTTTTAAGTGAGGCGAAACTTCGGGGTACACAAGAGAAATCAGACTCCTGAAGAGGGTACAGTAGTCTGGAAAGGCTGAGAGCTACTGGTCTAAACTATGCAGGGAGATGGAGTCTCCAGCAGCTCAGGATTGAAAGGCTGCAAAGGCAGCTTAAAGCTGCTGTACACACACACACACACCTCTTTGGGCTGCAAGTCCTGGGCTGTGCCTAATAGAAGCACAACACAGAATCTCTATAAACAATCACTAACCCCCTAAACTATATCTGCTTCTGTGGGCTTGGCTACACTTGCAAGTTAGAGCGCATTAAAGCAGCCCCGGGAACCCTAGTCCCTGACGTGTCCACACTGGCAAGGAACGTAGAGCACCCGGACTCCACAGCTGGAGCGCTCCTGGTAATCCACCTCCACAAGAAGCCTTTCAGCCTCAGATTGCTCCCTCAAGGCATCCCTAATCCTTGCAGCCCTGCGCTGGGCCCCTCCAATAGCCCTGATCTCTGGCTGTTCAAATTCAACCTCCAGGTGTTGAACCTCCGAGTTCCATGCCTGAGTGAATCTTTCACCCTTCCCTTCACAAATGTTATGGAGGGTACAGCACACTCCACAGTCATTCTGCACCGACTCAGCCTGTTGTTAAACCGCTCCTTACTGCTGTCAAGGCTCCCTGTGTAGGGTTTTATGAGCCACGGCATTAAAGGGTAAGCAGGGTCTCCAAGGATCACAATGGGCATTTTGACTTCCCCTACAGTGATCTTCTGCTCTGGGAAGAAAGTCCCGGCCTGCAGCTTCCTGAACGGCCAGTGTTCCGAAAGATGCATGCGTTAATGTCAATGTAATGCCCACGGTGATCCACTAGTGCCTGGAGAACCATAGAGAAATACCCCTTCCAATTTATGTACTCGGAGGCTAAGTGGGCTGGTGCCAGAATTGGAATATGCATCCCATCTATTTCCCCTCCGCAGTTAGGGAAACCCATTTGTGCAAAGCCAGCCACAATGTCATGCACGTTACCCGGAGTCATGTTTCTTCTGAGCAGGATACGATTAATGGCCTTGCAAACTAGCATCAACATGATTCCAACGGTCGACTTTCCCACTCCAAACTGGTTAGCGACCAATCGGTAGCTATCTGGAGTTGCCAGCTTCCAGATTGCAATAGCCATGTGCTTCACCAGCAGGGCAGCTCTCAATCTCGTGTCCTTGTGCCGCAGGGTGGGGGCGAGCTCAGCACACAGTCCCATGAAAGTGGCTTTTCTTATCCAAAAGTTCTGCAGCCACTGCTCGTCATTCCAGACTTGCATGACGATGCAATCCCACCATTCAGTGCTAGTTTCCTGAGACGGAAAGTGGCGTTCCACTGTGGTGAGCATGTCCATGAATGCCACAAGCAATCTCATGTCATATGCATTATGCGAGTCGACATCATCATAGGACTCCTCACTGTCAGTTTGTAGCTTAAGGAGTAACTCGACTGCAATTCGTGACGTGCTGGCGAGACCCATCAGCATATTCCTCAGCTGTTTGGGATCCATTCCCACAGACCGAAAGGGAAGACAGAGCACGCAGTACAAAAAATGTTGAAAGATGGCGCCAAATGTGGACGGAAGCACAGGGATTGCTGGGATGCGAAGCGATGCATCACGAGGCATTGGGACAGGACGCAGAATGCCCCGCACCCCCCCCCCCCGCTTCTCACAAGCCACAGCGCCAGAATGGGAAGAGGTGCTCTGTGGGATAGCTGCTCATAATGCACCGCTCCCAATGCCTCTGCAAGTGCCGCAAATGTGGCCACGCCAGTGTGCTTGCAGCTGACAGTGTGAACACACAGCAGCGTTTTCCCTGCTGTGGTCTCCGAGGGCTGGTTTAACTCCCGGCGCTCTACATCTGCAAGTGTAGCCATGCCCTGTTTTTCCTAATATTTTAATGGCAATTCAGTAAACAGTAGTCAGGGGCGGCTCCAGGCACCAGCGCAGCAAGCGCGTGCCTGGGGCGGCAAGCCGCGGGGGGGCAGGGTGACGGTTGCTGTGAGGGCCGCAGTCAGGCAGCCTTCGGCGGCGTTTCTGCAGGAGGTCCGCCGGTCCCGCGGCTTCGGTGGCAATTCGGTGGTGGGTACGCTGACTGCGCGGGAGCGGCGGAGTGCCCGCAGGAATGCCGCTGAATCCGCGGGACTGGTGACCTCCCGCAGAAACGCCACCGAATCCGCGGGACCAGCGGACTGCCCACAGGCATGCTGCTGAAGGCAGCTTGACTGCCGTGCTTGTGGCGACACAAATCATAGAGCCGCCCCTGACAGTAGTAGCAGGGAAAGACATTGTGAGGGTGTGAAATTCTTGTGATAAGACTAATGACAGCTTGGCACATGAATCAAGAAGAGAATGTACCCATTGTTTACACGGAGTGTCTAATGGATGTATGATATCAGCAGCACTTAGGTACTGAAGTAATGGGCACCGAAAAAAAATCTGAGATGACGTATGTTTGTAAAGTGGCACCAATATAGATTTAGACTGATGTACATCTGCCCTGTCAATTTGGGCAGCTGTTTAAAATAAATACTTCTAAAGTAAATACAGTGTTCTGTTACCAGCCTGCTGTTTAGCATAGGTGGAATCTGCTAGCAGTTGGAAAGAACATGGACTCATTATTGTCAGCAACAGTCTCATCTCAGATCTGCATGGAGGACCTTGACTAGCACTCTGTTCTGTGTACCTGCACAGAACTGCCATTGACATCAGTGGGAGTTCTGGGCGGGCAGAGGGGAAGAACATTGGAACTGAGATTCGCCATGGGGCCCTGACCAGAGAATTTGTTCATAACATTTTATGAATATTCATCAATGCACAGAAAGCACAGCGGACTCTTGACCTTAAGAGCAGTCAAACAGATAAACCTTCATGGTCCAAATGAACAAAATAATTTAAAAAAACTGCAATCTAAGTGGCAAAGAAACCACCTTTATTTAGCAGAGAAATTCAGTTATAGGAGATTTGTTAACCAGAGCTGTATTGTAGACCTCTATGGTTTATTAACTAAAGGCTCCACAGACCAGAAGTGTCTTATAAGTAGTTGCAGTGTATATCTGTGCCTACCCAATTGTAATGAACTGGCTCGTTTGTAGCTTTGCGTTGGATAGAGTATATATTAAACCTATCACTTTCCTCTTCTGGTTGAGTAAATGGAGCAGCCCCTCTAACTCACTGTTGTAGAGAAACCAGTGGTTGGTTAAGTGGGCAAAGGTGTGTATATATATATATATATATATATATATATATATATATATATATATATATATATATATATATATATATATAATATAATGCAGCCACATAATGTCCTCCACTCCACACTAGATAAGGAAACTACCTGTACAGATAAAAAATAATTTCACCACCAATCCTGAAGCACTTCTATGGAAAAGTTGATAACAGTTCCCAAGGATGGTTGCTAAGAAGGAAAGTTACTTGACACCACTAATTTTACAAAGAAGAGGTAGACTTAAATTGAGTCCAAGAGATCATGCTGAGAATTATGTGTACCTGAATATTTATGAAATGTTTGCAACTAGTGAGTAGTGAAAGTAGACAGAAATTTGTGATATGTGAGTGTCATCTTGTCAAGGGGCATAAATTATCATGACTCACCCATCACAGCTGTCATATATTTTCTTTTCAGTTGCATTAAATTTATCACAAATATAAAAACTAAACTCCATGATTTTTTTCATGCCTTTGTTTTTGTTCCAGATAAATGCCACTATTTTTGTGCTCCACTAGTTTTGTTTAAAATAAAAGTTCCAGAGCCTAAATCAACATTGTTAACACCATGCAGCAATCAGAATGACAAGGCATCAATATATTTTAATTGTTTACAAGTTTCTTTTTAAATAAAAAAAAATCAACTTCTTTACATAAAACAAAAATGGAAAATTTCTGGCTAAGATTTTTATCTGTGTTTAAATATTGTGTATTCATCAACAAATTTAGTATCCTTCACACATACAATACATACTTTCAATACATAGTAGATATTTTTGTAAGCTACTGTACTTTCTTCCATTTAAAAGAGCTTTGTGATATTTTTAAAATCCCAAAGATGGGTTTTCTTTCTATATCATGTTAAAGATTAGCTTTTGGAGATAATGTACCAGATGAGCTGAAATCTGGTGATGTCAAGAACAGAGTTGGCCAAATTATAATTTACATTATTAATAGCTAAGTTAGCACTTCACGCTTTTTGCAGTCTGACTTCTGAGAGTGTACTTATTATTTGCAATTAAATATATGAACAAATTTCTGCCTAGGGATTGTTTGTCACCTGTTCACTTTGACTATTTGCTAATCATTCTTGCTGATATGTGATTATTCATCAAAGTCAGATGGTAATGTTTCTGCTTCTTCATTGGATGAATGAAACTTTTAAAACATGAGAATGATGAAGAGCAAAATAAAGAATTATGGATAATGTTTTTTTCAGGTTTGAATTTTTGGACTTATAATCATTTGTGCTAAAATCTATGAAACTTCAGGATTTGTGTGTTTTCCTGAATACCCAGCAGTCATCTGAATACTTGCAAACAATGCATGACATGATCCCACAAAAATGTATGAAGTGAACTCATTGTTTTCATTTGTGAAAACATTCAGGAGTCAAATTTTGTCCAATTCAACCAATTCTACTCAATGCTCATAACTCACCTAAAATGATGGAATAACAAAAACTAATTCTCCAATCTTCCCATCAAATGTCATGTTGTGACTTCCTTGAAAAACACATTAATCAGTAGCATGAGGATGTTCAGGTAAGGAAAGATATTCACACTCACTCTGACACATACCATAGCAACAAAGGTGACAGCATGGTAACATCAGCTTCTACGCAAAAGGAAAAGCTGACACATACGGGCCATAGCAACAAAGATGACAGTATGGCAACATTAGCTTGTACACAAAAAGAAAATAAATGCACATTCTTCTCAAACCTCTGTGTAAAAATAACCTGCAGATAATTGAGGCCCCAATTCTGGAAGCACTTAATCACATACTTCAGTCTATCCAAATTCAGGACAGCATATGCTTCACTAATAAGCACATGCATAGATTGCATTGGAGTCAATGAGACTTCAGCACCTGCCTAAGTGCTGTACTGAACAGGGATGCTTACCTGAATTGGGGCTAAAAGAACATTAATAAATCTCCTAATATCTGTCCTGAGATATGTTGAGCACCCACAAATAACAGATTTAAATCAGGATTTGAGGGTGCTTAGCATTAGTATCTGGTATTAGGTACCAAATGGATAATCATTGCCAAAAGCCCCCAGCTCCCCCATGGGTAAACTTTTAATCCTCTATCCATGTTAAAGCAACCATTCTTGATCACCTACTTGGTTGTTTCCTTGGAAAAGATGTAATGTTTGTGTTATTTTGTTAGTTGTGGTGCTGTTTCTATTTTTTCCTGAGTGGATATATATAATGTAAAGTCTTGATATTTACATTTTCCCATTCATTTTCTAAATTAGACTAATGTAGTAACACTGTTTCACCCATTGGATAGGCAGAATAATAGAGTGGACTGACCTCAGGATGTGGAGCTGGAACTGCCTGATCACAGCTCCGCCACTGACTTCCTGTGTGATTTTGGGCATGTCACTTAACTTCCTCATCACTTGTTTTCCTTAAAGTGTGGATCACAGATAATATTTAATTTCCTCTGAGTTGTGCTGCAGGCATCCATTAGCTCATATCTGTACAGCAGTTTGAAGTTGTAAAATACTGTACAAGTGCTTAGAATCATTAAAGAGCTTATCATCAGTAGGGTTAGGCAAACTATTCATAGAAAACCGGAAAGTTAACAAAGTTCACCCATTTTTTTCTATTCGCTAATTGTTCATGAACAGATTTTTATTTTTCTGACTCAGTGTATTCATAATTGCTTGACAAACAGTTTGCGAGCAATCTTCAGCCTCTGGATGGCTTACAAAGTCTGGTCATTGCATATATCCACTGCGGTTTATTTTTACTGCTATGTGATTGGTCACTTAAGTCATGTAGTATTGTTTCTAGTCCTTGACTGAATATAAGTGTCTTAAATAGAAACATTTGAAGGGAAAAACATGTGATCAAGTCCTTGGGCCTTTGCTTTTCTCAGGAAATGTGCGGGAGCAGTTTGTGGTGTTACGAAAAAGAAGGGAGCTGGGAGGAAGGACTTTTGAGTGGAGGCATGGGCTGATGGGGTAGGCACTAGACTGGTATCTAGAGGAACTGGGTTCTGTTCTTGGCTCAACCACTGACTTATTGTGTGATGTTGGGCAAATCTCTCCACTCTTTGTATGCCTCATCTATTTAGATGGTCAGCTATTTGGGGCAGAGGCTGCCTCTCACGCTGTGCTTTATAGTGTTTAGCAGAATAGGGTCCTGATCTCTATTATAGTAGTCCCTAGAGGCCACACTCGTAACTTAAAATCTTTTTGTTTCCAGAAAGTGTGAGTCAGGCATCATCTGAGACATGACTGTCAGAAAAGTAATAGGCTAAATTAGATTTACAATTTAATTTCATATAAATTTGTCTGTTTGCAATCCCAGTCCTGGAGGATGCAACTAAATCATTGTCTAGTTTATTTAGCTGTCTCCTACAATGATATAACTTTGGTTATCTAACTTGTATTGATTCCTCCCAATACCTTTTCTGAAAAACAGGTACTCAATTGTCAATACTGATTTGAAATGAATTGTTGTCCTACAATTGAACTCTGCTTTCTATTGTTATATGGTTTTTATGGTGTTACACTAAGACTTGAACTGATTATGATTAGTGGTATTGACATGCAGGTCCTGATACAGCAAAATATGTGCTTAACTTTAATCATGAATGGTTCCCACACTGACTTGTGCTTAAAATTAATTATGTGCTTTGCTAGATCATGATAGGCCCCTTAGGAACACTTATAATAAAAAGGTGGATGGTTAGAATTTGTTTTCTCAGGTTCGAGGTCTCTGGGAACTTCAGAGTAAATCTATAGTGGCACAGTATGCAGATTTTTGTCCATTTAGCTGTCAGTACCTTTTGCTTGTTTTTTGGCAGCATGTCAGAACATACAGCTCTGGCTCTTTCTTGCCTCTGGGTGCAACAGTGCAATATACAGTACATCTTGGAGGGATATTTTACTTGTCAGAATTTGTTCTAGATCGCTAGTTTGCATGACTATGGCAGGGTCAAACCACAGATAAATGAAAAGCAGTTTAGCTGCTAGATATAGTAATAAAGTTAAAAGTTAGGCAGGGGAGAAGGGATGTCTTTCAGAGTGTTATGGTAGCAAGCTCAGTTCTCAGTATTTAATGGCCCTGTGGGGATGAGCTCAGAATAGAGGTGAACCTTTTAAAAAATGTGTTGGATTAAAAAAAATCAATTTTTATTTAAAAAACCTATTGCAGCAGCTTTAGAATTATGCTCTGAATATTCCAGATAGTCAAGGCTATGGGGGCAATCAGCACTTCTCAGACTCATTTTTTCTTCTGAATTGTATATCAACTATGTGTAGGACCACCTTGGACCACTCTCTGGAACAGCCCAGCATGCATTGTGTTGGTAATAGATCCCTGAAGAATGGTGGAGTTGCCAGCTAGGCAGCGGCAAGCCCAGGTTTTTGTGTGTGGCATTTTAACATTCTTATTCTCTGTGTCAAATTGGTGATCTTACTATTTAGGCACTAATCTTGCGGTCTCATCTGAATGGGTGAGTCTCTGTGCCTGCACAAAGCTTTGTTGACTTCAGTAGACTTCTGTGTGGTGTATGGTCTGCCTGCATGGATATGAGTACCCAGGCAGACTGTGAAGAGCTACAAAAGGAACTCTCAAAACTGGGTGACTGGGCAACAAAATGGCAGATGAAATTTAATGTTGATAAATGCAAAGCAATGCACATTGGAAAGCATAATCCCAACTATACACATAAAATGATGGGGTCTAAATTAGCTGTTACCACTCAAGAAAGACATCTTGGAATCACTGTGGATAGTTGTCTGAAAACATTCACTCAATGTGCAGCGGCAGTCAAAAAAGCTGACAGAATGCTGGGGGTAATTAAGAAAGGGATAGATAATAGGACAGAAAATATCATGTTGCCTTTATATAAATGCATGGTATGCCCACATCTTGAATACTGTGTGCAGATGTGGTCACCCCATCTCAAAAAAGATATACTGTAATTGGAAAAGGTTCAGAAAAGGGCAACAAAAATGATTAGGGGCATGGAATGGCTTCCGTATGAGGAGAGATTAATAAGACTGGGACTTTTCAGCTTGGAAAAGAGACAGCTAAGGGGAGATATGATTGAGGTCTATAAAATCATGATTGGTGTAGAGAAAGTAGATAAGGAAGTGTTGTTTACTACTTCTCATAACACAAGAACTGGGGTCACCAAATGAAATTAATAGGCAGCAGATTTAAAACAAATAAAAGGAAGTATTTCTTCACACAATGCACAGTCAACCTGTGGAACTCCTTGCCAGAGGATGTTGTGAAGGCCAAGACCATAACAGAGTTCAAAAAAGAATTAGATAAATTCATGGAGGATAGGTCCATCAACTGCTATTAGCCAGGATGGGCAGGAATGATGTCCCTAGCCTCTGTTTGCCAGAAGCTCGGAATGAGCGACAGGGGATGGATCACTTGATGATTACCTGTTCTGTTCATTCCCTCTGGGGCACCTGGCACTGGCCACTGTCAGAAGACAGGATACTGGGCTAGATGGACCTTTGGTCTGCCCCAATAAGATCATTCTTATGTTCTTAGGATTTCAGAAACCAAGATCTGAATTAAGTGACTGAACAACCCTCTCATCCTTCAAAGGGCTACACCAGGGGTGGGCAAACTTTTTGGCCCAAGGGCCACATCTGCATGGGGAAATTGTATGCAGGGCCATGAATGTAGGGCTGGGGCAGGGGTTTGGGGTGCAGGAGGGAGTGCAGGGTGTGAGAGTGGGTGCGGTGTGCAGGAAGGGGATCAGGACAGGGGCTTGGGGTGCAGGAGGGGTGCAGCAG
This sequence comes from Macrochelys suwanniensis, assembly GCA_033296515.1. Lineage (NCBI taxonomy): Eukaryota > Metazoa > Chordata > Testudines > Chelydridae > Macrochelys > Macrochelys suwanniensis. Next base: position 51,507,946 of record CM065780.1, read on the forward strand.
GGGGCTCAGGGCAGGGGTGCAGGAGGGGGTGCGGAGTGTGGGAGGGTGCTATGGGCAGGGGTGGGGCAGAGGGTTGGAGTGTGGGAGGGGGCTGGAGTGCAGGAGGGGTCTCAGGGCAGGGGGTTGGGGTCCAGGAGGGGTGCAGCGGGGGCTCAGGGCAGGCGGTTGAGGTGCGGGGTGAAGAAGGGGTTTGGGGTGCGGTCTCCGGCCTGGTGCCGCTTACCTTGAGCAGCTCCGGGGTGGCAGCGGCATGCAGCGGGGTTAAGTCAGGCTCCCTGCCTGCCCAGGACTCGTGCCGCTCTCGGAAGTGGCCAGCATGTCCGGCAGTGGCTCCTGGGGGTGGGGTGGGGCAGGTGGCTTCGCCGCGCGCTGCCCTCGCCTGTGAGTACCACCCCCGAAGCTGCCATTGGCCATGGTTCCCCGTTCCCGGACAATGAGAGCTGCGGGGGGCAATGCCTGCAGGCGAGGGCAGCACACGGAGCCCTCTGACCCCTCCTTCCCCCAGGGACCGCAGGGATGTGGTGCCGGCCGCTTCCAGGAGCAGCGTGGGGCCAGGGCAGACAGGGAGCCTGCCTTAGCCCCGCTGCACCATCGGGCTGGCAATCCCGTGGGCCAGATTGAAAGCCCTGATGGGCCGGATCTGGCCCACGGGCTGTAGTTTGCCCTCTCCTGGGCTACACCCAGGTGGTATTTGAGGCACATTAGTGGGACTTTGCACATAGGTTCCTTATACTGTACATGTTCTGGGGATAAACAAAGGACTTCTATTTTCAGGATTGACAATCTATCACCCCTCCACAAGCATTTGAAGAGAGAAACAGGAAAAAAGGATTCTTTTTAATAACATAGGTGATGATACATGAGGATGAGGGAAATTTACATGCATAAGTCCCATTAATATTCATGGTAATACTTCATGTGAATCACCCAATCATTCATAGGAGAATGGTCACCTTAGAGTTCTAAGTGTAATATCTCCATTGGTAATGATATACTGTTCCTGACATCCAACTATAAAATACAAGGCTGTAAAAGCTACTATAATTTGTACAGCTCTTCTAGGTATCCATGGTGCTATATAATAGCTATTATAATTTATCTGGGAAATTATAAATTCAAAACAATGCTGAGCTCTATGGCTTCATGTTGGTCTAAATAAATATATTCCCCATCTTATATTAGAGGTTTGAATCCATCTCAAAGGGAACAGGGAAGAGAAGATGCAAACAGATATTACTTCTTTTAAAGGATCAAGGTTACCTACACCCATAATACAAACAGAGCTCCTGCATTGGTTAATAGGGGCGCAGGATGAGGGGGAATGGGCATGCTCCCATTCTTCCATCTCCTTTTGGAGTGTTCACCTGTTCTTCCAGAGATGATGATTATTATTTGTATTACCATAGCACCTAGGATTCCTAGCTATGGCCCAGGACCTCATCGTGCTAGATGCTGTACAAACAGAACAAAAAGATGGTGTCAGCCCAAGGAGCTTACAGTTCAAGTACATGAAGGATGCAATTCCTGCATGCTATTTTGAGTGACCCACTCATGAAACATATAGCAGAGGAAACTCATTGCATGCTTCCCTTGCCACATGCAGCCACGTAAGGACAAGTCATGATCTGGGCTGTAATTATTATTATGATTAATTATTGTACTTATAGCTTGTTGGACATAGTCTACACACATACCAAAGTGCCTATGCTTCCCTGAAGAGCTCACAGTTTGGGCTCTAGCCTAGGACTCAAGATACCTGGGTTCAGTTCCCTGCTCCACCACAGATGCTTTTGGCGACCTTGGACAAGTCACTTAATCTCTCTGTGCTGAGTTCTCCATCTGCAAAATGGGAATAATAGCACTTCCTTACTTCACAGGGGTGCTCTGATGAGAAATACAGTAAGTATTGTGACGGGGTCAGATACCACAGTAAGAGAGGCCATAGAAATACCCAAGATAGATAAATAAAAGACAACATATGAGGGAGAGGGGTACAATTAAGCTGGGTACAAGTTTCACATCCACGATACACATTTTATATACACTAAACATATTTTTTGTGTGTTAAATTACCCATTAATGACACCTGACTTCCCCCTCATTCCTCTGTTCATTACTATAAAAAATGTTACCACTTTTACACTCTAAGATTGGTTTAGTGACTGTCATGTACCAGGTTTGTACAGGGCCCAGCACAGTCGGGCCCCTGTCTGGTTGAGGTCTCTGAGCTCTACCACAGTATAAATGTTCAATATTAATAACAACATTACAGCTTCTCACAGGGCACAGAACATTTCTTTGGAAAGCAAACACAGTATGAAGGGTTAGAAAACAATGAATGCAGGCTGAGTGGTGAGGCCAGGCTTATGCTCCTTACCCAGGCAAAACTCCCAGTGTAGTCAGCAGGTGTTTTGCCTGAGTAGAGAGTGCATAGTGGGTCTGCTGTCTAACAGATAAATAGAATTATTGTACCTCTGTCATTAGCAGGATCTGATATTAATTGGTGCGACTAAAATGCATAGCACTTACTCCTCAGGGGGCTGCAAGCAGATCTGTTTTAAGTTTCTGCTCAAGACAATAAGAATCAACAGCTCAATGGCACTAGGTAATAAATAACAGTTGGATCCAACAGCATCATAACAAACAGGCATGAATTCCAGATGCTCAGTGAAAACAACTAATGAATATAGTCTCACACATAGGACAGAGTCTAATGAAATTAGAAGGAATTATAGCAAGCTCCAAACACAATGTAGCATAGGCAAACACTTCAGCACCCTGTGCTGTCTGTCCTACTCTTCCCACTTTCTATCAGGAGCCTGATATGACATTTCACTAAAGATTCATATAAATGACTTTTGGAAACATACCCAATGGAAATGATTTCATTTATTTAGTTCTTATAAAGGAGTTGTATGAACTAAGTAAATTGACCTCAGTAGAACACATTTTCAAGGCTATGCACATACCTATCAGCCAATCTGTGTGTGCATCACTGCACTTAATTGCTAGATGGACAAATTCTATACTCCCCTCAACAGCTAATTCCCTACCCTCAGATTCCCACAAGCACTGTTTTAATAATATTTTAATAGGACTTACATAATACCTTCATCCAAGGCTCTCAACGCACCCTTTAAACTTTATTTTCTGAAAGCAAAAGCCTCTCTAGGTCTCCAATCCTAGTGCCTTAATCATAACACCCTCCTACCTCCCTCCTTCTCAAGACCTTCCATCCTATTCTAGTTTTTTCAGTCTAAGGGGCTGAAAAACATTTAAAGACACTTTTTAATTTCTGTGCCGTAGAACAGGTTGGTCGTGGCCCCTGGACAATGGGATTGAGGAGGGTAAGTTTAGGGGGTAGAAATGTTTATTAGAAATGTAATTATGAAGACATCCACCACATATTTTGCTTGTATATTGTGTGTCTCCCCAGCCTAGAAGGATCTTCCTTTAGGGCACAGGTTATTCTTCAAACATAAGACTTACAAAATATCACCAAATGTCCAAAACAACACTGTTCCCCTGACCAAGGCAGGCAGCAGGAACCATTTTGCAATCCTAACCCTACCAGTCTCCAGCCTACAAGACTACTTCCATTTCAACTTCTTAGACCTCTTCAACTGCAAGCACTTGCTAGTTTTTATAATTACTTGATCAATCTCAGCTGGGAGGTAGCCGGTGAGGCTGGGCCATCCATCCTGTGATTGTCTATTTCTGTTTTTCTATCTTGTCTAATTTTGATTGTAGGCTCCTTGGGACAGGTACGGTCTAGATTTAACTACATATATGTGCAGTGTCTAGTATAATGGAGCCCTAATCCTGGTATGTGCTACCAGAATACAAAACACAAATAATATTGATAATATTACAATATAAGTGTCAGTCCTTTTTAAAGTATAATTGCCTTTTTCATTCTAACTTATGGAAAGGAGAGGATAAACCTATTTTTGCCTTAATATACACTTCCCCCTCCCCCACTTCCCAATTTGGGACAATTGAATAGCAAGTGAGGCCCAGGTCCACAAATGGGTTATCTTGATGTAGTAATGATGAAAACCTTTGGAGCAAACTCTCAAATAAGGGCACCAAAGTTGCACCAGGCATACATGCAGCCACCCCCTATAAGCAGGTGTTTGTAAACCTGTATTTGTATCCTAGAGGTAGATGCCTATGTCTGGGTTTTAGGTGCCTAAGTACTTTTTGTGGATCTAGCCCTAAAAGGCTAGAAATTAATGAAATATGCTTACTTCTAATCATAGACATTAGCATTAGTGATTCAGAAGGGACTGTCATTTAAAAAAGCAATTTAAAAAAGCAATGTAATTCAGCAAGATTCTGCAAGCTTTGAAATCCAGTACACAAACTCTTTAGGAACTTTGTATACTGCTAGGAAAGTGCACAAACTTGTTTGAGACCAGATCTTTCTCCCCTGTGCAAAGGAGGTTAAATGTTCATTTGAAAGATTGCATGGGATTCCCAGATCATACTGTCTCTTGAGAGACATTTCCGTTACCATCACTCATGTCTAAATGATCCCATAGTTGTTCTTTCACACTTTTGCCCATTATAGTCCTGTCTCATTCATGTCACTGTCCTTGATACTTTTTCCATTTACTCATATACTGTCAGAGCTTTCAGCTGTGAATTCATACATGAGGCTGTGAAGAGAGGAGACAGGGGGCCAGGTCCTCAGCTACGGCTGAGGAATAATCAAGGCAGCGGAGAGGATATGCTTAAAGCCATATTTGCATTTCCTGGAGTGTGAGGTTGCTGTGCTGGATCAATCCCTTGGCATAAATTAGGCTGCTTTAAATGTGTGCTGGTTGCTAAATTGTAGTCACAAATTGCTGTTACAGGAACTGTCAATGTGCAGGCATCCTCCTTGTGCCCAGGCCACAGCGAGAGTGGAATGGTATAGATTTATAGAAGCTGCTACTGCAGCTCTCTGCCTCCACTGGATCCCTTCTGCAGGGTGAATCCACCAGTTGCTAAGTAACCTGGCTCTAGGGCAGCTGTAGTCTAGTGTGGTTGTAGGGAATTTCATGTTGGTGGCCTTGAAACAGAACAAAATAAGCAAAACTTTTATGAATGCATCCATTTAGTAGGATCCTCCCCCCCCCCATGTAATATAGACAGCAGGTACCATGTTCTGTCTTGTCTTTGTTAAATTTCAATGGGCAGGGCCTGTTTCTATTGTTTTATAAATCCCTATGTACATTTACAGTGCCCTACAAATGCTCAATGCTAATAGAAATAGTAGCTGCACAAATGGGCCATTTTCATATTCTCCATGGCATGTCCCATGCACCTGGATACATTAAATCTATTGCAAGCATTCCTGAATATTCCCTAATGCGTTAGCATTTCTAATATTTAGAGTTAATGCATTACATGGGTATCAGCTTATATTTTCCATTGTTCAAGGAAACGAATAAGGGCTGGGGCTTTACACAAGTCTTTTTTCCAAACGGGACTAGTATTTCAAAGGAAAGCATTTGAACAGATGTGTGACTAAATGGAGCTACAAATAGATGTGAATCAGTTTGCAAGTGAAAATGTCTCTTTTTCTCTGACTAATGTGCTACCTATTATTTGCTACAGCAGAGAAGATATTGGTCTATCACAAAGGGACTTGGCATTAATCAACCTTTTAATGAGCTCAGAAGGGTAAGCAATTTGGCCAGACTTTGTAGTGTAGACAAAGCCTTTTAACTGCAAACAAGCAGCTGTAAACTTTAAAACTACATAATTAGCAAGAGCTCTGCAGTTCTTAACAGATGTGTGTTTGTATAGTGCAAGGTATGTTTCCCTTCCCCTCTCCTTGTCTTCCAAGAAAAGTACAGTGACTATTTTCTCTAATACAGAAGCATTTACAGATGTGAAATAGGACAGATCCACGATCTGCATTGTCCACATTTCCTTCAGTTTGATTACATCTTCCTGCAGGCTAACAGTCCTTCAATGAGCTGTACAAACAATCACTTAATGTACTGCCCAGTTTTTCATGTATGATTGTCATAAACATACAGCTAAGGGTAGCCTAGGATTTGTCCTTACCTGTAAGGGGTTAAGAAGCTCAAATAATCTGGCTGGCACTTAACCAAGAGGACCAATGAGGAAAGAAGATACTTTCAAAGCTTGGGAGGGGGGAAGGTTTTGTTTGTGCTCTTTGTGTTTTCTGTTGTCTCTTGGGACTAAGAGGGACCGGGGCAGAAATCCATCTTCTCCAACCCATTCTCAACCAAGTCTCCAATATTGCAACAAGTAAGTTAGGCATTGTGATTAGGTTTTCTTTTGTTTTGCGTGTGAATTTTTCCTGTACTAAAAGGGAGGTTTATTCCTGTTTTCTGTAGCTTGAATTTTCCCTGTGTTAAGAGGGAGGTGTTATTCCTGTTTTCTGTAACTTTAAGGTTTTGCCCAGAGGGGGGGATCCTCTGAGTTTTGAATTTGAGTACCCTGTAAAGTATTTTCCATCCTGATTTTACAGAGATGATTTTTACTTTTCTTTTTTTAACAAAATCCTTCTTTTAAGAACCTGACTGATTTTTCCATTGTCCTAAGACCCAGGGGTTTGGGTCTTTGATCACTTTGTAACCAATTGGTTAGGAAATTATTCTCAAGCCTCCCCAGGAAAGGGGGTGTAAGGGCTTGAGGGGATATTTTTGGGGGAAGGGGAACTCCAAGTGGTCCTTTTCCCTGGTTCTTGTTTAAATCACTTGGTGGTGGCAGTGGTTACCAACTTCACGGTACAAGGGAGAATTTGTACTTTGGGGAGGTTTTAACCTAAGCTGGTAGAAATAAGCTTAGGGGGTCTTTCATGCAGGTCCCCATGACTGTACCCTTGTTTTGTTTGGAAAAGTAGAATGAAAAAGGCACCAGCATACCTGTGCGTAAAGCAGCGGTGGCTGTCTCCAGGAGCAGTTGCAAACATCTGGCAACTAGATGTTTGGTAAACTTTTATTTTTTTTTAAGTAAGGGAATAATATCCTTCACAACTCTGGGTGAGAACATAGTTGAAAATAGACCAGTGAATGCATCATCCTATGGGTGAAGCTGGAGGAGCATACATTGTAGCTGTGCAATTCTGTATTTGGAAGTACTACATTCTGAAAGCACTCTGTGCACATACTGTTGCTTTATTTAGGTTCTAATTCTTTGGACCCTGTCATCTATAATTTTCCTCTGGGTTTTAGACACAGATAACCTAATACGCATTTTTTACTGATCTTACCACTAACTAAGGCCCTGAGTGTGGGCTCTCCTATACCCCAGGGACCCTGGCTTTATGGGTACATGGGAGCTGGGAGCCACGAGCCTGGCAGATCTCACTGGGGAATAGCCTTTACATAAGTGAGACTCTAGAGTGACGTGAGGCTTGGCCTTTCTTATAGGTCTTGTACAAGGGGATGCCAAAGCCATAGAAAGTGGGTGGGAGGAGTTTTGGCTGGATGGATCTGGCTATTCTGGGCTGCTGGGCACCTCACGCCTTGCAACCCCTAGCTCCTTCTGGAATTAGACATATTAGTCCCATGACCGGGTTGCACTGAGCTCAGTTGCGGAGCAGAATCAGGACCTAAAACTTTATATGAATGTTGATTTTCCTGAACCTTTTGCCAATATAAAATTTGCTTGGTTAGCAAATGTAGAGATAATGCTGTGCTCATAGTTAGCTCTGTATAATTACAGACACATCAAGTGGTTTTGATGACAGAACTGCCATTGACTTCAGTGTAAGCAAGATAAGGCACTTCATGACAGGGAACCATGGCAGGGAGCTAAGTGGTTTATAATGTAATCAGCACCCCAAGATGTGCCTGCAGAGCCTTATCCATAGTTGCCCTGCTGTTAGCATATTTGAAAGATCATGCAACAGTTAAAAAAACAGCCATTGATTAGTTATTTTAATTATTTTTTTAAAAAGCACTTTTTAAAATAATCTTTGCTTACGTTTGTACCAGTACCCTTGAATTCTGTGTTCAAATTGACTTGCTCCATTGAATTTGCTTCTTGCTTTTAGGCTAATGAATTTAAACAGTAAGGAGGTTTTAAACATCTTGAACCTTGTTGGCATCCTTTCTAGTGATGTTATTTATCTTTGAAATTCACACCCTTATAATGGCCCAGTTCCTTCTCCGGCTGGGCCAGATTCTGACACCTGTACTCCTGTGATAAATATATTACCATGTGAATAGTCTCATAGTAATCAATAGGTCTATTTGAGGAATAAGATATTACTCAATATAAATGAGGGAGTCAGAATATGACTGATTAAAGGTAGTGGCAAAACTCCTGGTGACTTAGTGCCTGATCCTTATCCCACTTATCATTCTTACCTCTGAACAGTAACTGTTTAACTCCAAAAACTTTAAAATCACTATAAAATGTTGTTTTCATGTAAGATCCTGCATGAAAAACATCTCTGGGACTCTTGACAGGTAACAGAGCTTCTACCCAAGAGTCAGTATTCCAGTCTTGCTTTCCCCCATTGCCAAGCTCCCTGGCCTTCCTGTGACCAAGTCTGACTTCCTTGCAACAAATCGACTGAACTAGTTAACACACAATAGCAACCCCAACCTATTCCTACAATTTCTATTGCAGTATTCCTCACCTCAGCAACTTTTCCAGCTCATGCACAAATTACCCCTGACAATGACACAAACTCCCATGCCACTTCCCTACCCAGCATATTTCCTCATCAATTCTCCCAGACCATCACTTATCAGTTCTCCTGGCCCAGCATCAACCTTCCCTTTAAATTAATTCTCCTGCTTTTCCCAGCAAACACCCTTCATTATGTATTACTCAACCTGCACAACTACCATTTCCAACTCCCCAAGCCTCAACACATCTCCCAAATCTATCTTGAGCTGCATTTGAATTTCTCCAGTCTGTGGGTGTTCCCATCTGGAATTTTGGTTTGGACCCGTCTCCCTGTGAATTACTAATATACTATAGTATTGTTAAGGGAACACTCTATTTTCAAGGCCCCTTTGAACATATGAGAGTAGGAATGGCAGGGTGCTGCAGCAGCTGGAGTCCCCAAGAGGAAAGACTCCTTTGGGTTCCCTTCCAACACACCCTCACCTCCTCGAAAAGGGTGTAGCATGTTCCACCTCTCTGCATAGCCAGTGTGGCAAGGGGGGTTTGGAACCTTAATCCTTCCCTTGCCCTATTCTTTCTCACTCTCTTTCAGGCATCTAGCACCCACAGGGGTGCTGAGAGGATGCAGGGATAATGCTCACACTCAGGATTCTGGAGACTCTCTGCACAGGGGCAGTAGAAAGGAAGAAAGACCTATTGTCTCATCCTGAACATTCAGACACACCCTGGCCAGTAGAATCTGGCCCTGACAGCTATTACTACAGTCATGGGGCTTTTTAAATACAGACTCTTAATTTTGAGACTGTTATGGAACAGTCCAGTATTAGAAGGTGGGACTATGGGATTTGTGGTCACCCCATGTGGCTTTAGTCATTAGTTATTCATTATCTATTTGTTAAGCTCTGAGAGTGTACTCAGTGGTACAGAAGATGCAGACCTTGAGGTGATTATAACCAAAAAGACAAAGATCAGACCAGAATGCACAGAATGGTTATAATTTACAGCATATAAAATATATAGGCGATAGATGATAGTGTAATGTTACTGTGGGTTCTGCATGCATATTTACATACAACAATTTGATTGGTTTAAATGCCCAAAACCATTTGGGGGTTTTCCTTCACACTAAACATATAATATTTTGTGGGTATAATTTGCAGCTGTGAAATATAGGCTCCTAGTGGTCTCATCATTATGAAACATAACTCTCTCTAGCTGCTGATGGGAATTCTGCTATATCTATTGGAAAAAGAAATATGCCCATGCTGTTTTTGTTAAAATATCATTTTCATGTAGCAGATTTAGCATGATAATTAGATAGATACTGTTGATTGATTATACAAGTGAGCATTGAACCGAAGCTACTTTAGTTATGGATATGTCATTGGCAGAGAGGTAACTGTAGGGCAGATTTGCTAGTAGTAACACAAATTGATAACTCTTTCAATACGTTAAAAGCATATGGGAATGAGAGAGCATATATTTGCTTAACACTTCATGTCACAATCTGCCAAGGAGTCAAGCCCAAAGGGAAATTTCTTCTAGATTCAGCTAAACATAATTTATCATGTTTGCCACAGAGTCCTTAGATGAAACAGAGGAATTCACACAATTGTGAGAATTAATTTACCAAGTAAACTCAGTTCTTGGCTTATCTGCCTGTAATTGCAGTTGGAACACAGCAGCACTTCTGTAGCTCTTTCCATATTCTATGGGTATTTACTTAGCATGGAGATCAGGAGTGGCCATTACCAATCCTCTGAGCCGCATACAACAATCTTCAGAAGTTTGAGAGCTGCAAGACATGCATAACCTACCCTGTGGGGTGGCACCTTCCAGGGCACGGGGCTTCTGCCCCAATGCCTCTGCTTGGGGCTAAATCCCCTAGTCCCACCACCCCACTGCAGGGCAAAAGCCCCTAGTTCCATCATTCCACCATAGGGCAGATGCCCCGAGCTCCCCCCGCCCAGTATGGTAGGTGTAGAATGGGGGAGCGCGTGGGGGGACTCCGTGAGCTGCACTTCAACTGTAAAAGAGGCACAAGCAGCTCATGAGCCAGTTTGGCCATGCCTGACATAGGTCTTACTGATGTAATAATGATGAAAATCTTTAGGACAAACTTTCAAATAAGAGTACCAAAGTTGCACCAAAAACCAAACCAAATCCTATATGTACATATGTGTAAAACCTGTATTTGTGCATGTAACGTGTACACTTCTGTTGAGTGCAGCTTTGTTACTCACCTCTGAAACAAATGTAGCCCTTTGTGTTTAAATACAGTATTGAGATGTCCTTCTTGTGGTCAGAGGCTACACTGATTGCCTAGCAAAGGTGCAGGGTTCAGCTGGAGGCAATCGGCTGATAGTTGTGAGGGAGCTTGTGTCAAGCCTAGCACTGTCAGTGCCAGCTCAGACAGAACTATCTGCCTTCAGCTGCATTTTGATCTGGGTTCTTCTCACAGGCGCTGACTTTAGTCGGTGCCGGTGGGTGCTCGTGCCCCCAGCCCTGCCCCAACTCCACCCCCGCCCCAAATCCCTGCCCCCGCCTCCTCCCCCGGGCGCCTTGCATTTCCCCTCCACCACCACCCCAGGCTTGCAAGGGGAAATGCAGCATGCCCACCGGCAGCTCCCCGCCAGCCCCCCCGTGAAGCCGCTTTTTTTAGCTCACAGGCTTTGCCGCCCGCCCATCAGCTGTTCGGAGGGCGGCAAGCTGGGGGGGGGAGGGGGGGGGAAAGCGCAGCGGAGCGGCGCCTTGGGGGAGAGGTATGGGGAGGAGGCAGAGGGCCTGGCTCTGCCTCCTCCCCATACCCCTCCCCTGAGGCGCCGCCGCTGCACTTTCCCCCACCCCCGGCTTGCCGCCCGCCGAACAGCTGACAGGTGGGCGGCAAAGCCTGTGAGCTAAAAAAGGTGGCTTTGCCGGGCGGCGGCTCTGGAGGCAGAACCCAGAAGCCAAGGTGAGTTGGGCGTGGGGGGGCTGGCGGGGAGTTGCCGGTGGGTGCTCTGTACCCACCAATTTTTCCCCGTGGGTGCTTCAGCCCCGGAGCACCCACAGAGTCGGCACCTATGGTCCTTCTTATTTTTAAGGTTACTATTTCTCTCTCTCTCTCTCACACACACACACGCAGAAATTTATTTTTAAAAAGCTGAAATTAGCTTTGATTATTAAAGGTCCCAGAAAACAGGAAGGAACCTGAGGCTACAAGCTTTATGAATCCCCAAAACCACCTGTATCCTCAAGGTCGTTCAGGCCTAGATACTACACTGCAGTGATGGGCACTTTACAAAAACCATAGTGAGAGAGAGAGAGAGATTTTTTCAGACAAGACCTTAAGAACTGGAGTTTTGTCCCATGAAGAATATTGTAAGGGAAGAGGTTTGCCCCTGTGGCCTTGTCTGCACTACAGAAATTTGGCATGTTAACCACAGTGTAGACCACCTAGCATGCTTGTAACACACTATGGGTTCACGCTCACAGTTGCTACCAGTGGTGCACGGGCAATCACACCTTCATGTAAATGCAGCTGCTGAGAACAATGTTAATCACTATGCCATCCACCTCTATGTCAGTCTCCAATAGTGCAGCACACTGCAGTGGTGCAATGAATCCTCTCACACATGGGCACTACTTATATGGCATCTTTGGAAGAGTTTTCTACTCTAGTGGTTTGGGGCCAAGCTTTCTGGAAGCCCCTCATCTGTGCAAATTAGGCTTCCTAAATCTTAGATATCATTGTGTGCAATTTCTTGTAAGCCTTCACTTTTCAATCCATTTTAAGAGCATATCTCATAAGGAGCCAGATGAGCAAACTGCAAAGATGGCTATAGGGCAGCTATTGACATTGTGGGGGTGATGAGGAGATAGATATTCAGCTGAACTCAATACATGGTTTATGACTGGGCTCTTGAGCATTTTGCATCTTTCCAAGCTAGGCATTGCCAAGATTGGGAGAAGATAGAGTCTGAAAGTCCAGTACTATATAGCCTGGGCTGATGCTCTAGCGCAGTGGCTCTCAACCTTTCTGGACTCCTGTACTCTTTTCAGGAGTCAGATTTGTACCCCCAAGTTTCACCTCATTTAAAAACTACTTGCTTACAAAATCAGACATAAGAATACAAAAGTGTCACAGCGCACACTAGTACTGCAAAATTGCTTACTTTTTCATTATTACCATATAATTATAAAATTAATCAATTTGAATATAAATATTGTACTTACATTTCAGTGTATAGTATACAGAGTGGTATAAACAAGTCATAGTATGAAATTTTAGTTTGTACTTTAGTTTGACTTTGCTAGTGCCTCTTGTAAAACTAGGCAACTATCTAAATGAGTTGAGGAACCCCCTGGAAGACCTCTGCGGACTTGAGAAACAATGCTCTAGTGCAAGGAGAAAAAGTTGAATCTCAAGTCTCTATGGAGCCAGACATCATTTTGGACAGCACACAGGCACACAGCAACATGCTGTCAAAAGACTGGGGGAGGGAGAGGAGGAGGATGATATCATCGGCAGGGTCCAGGCCCAGAACTTGGATGTGGACCAGGACAAGCCCAAGACTATGACAGGGTCCCAACACCTCTTCACTAGAGATAAAGGGTGCTTCTATAACAAACTTTCATAGTGAGGACCTCATCTTAACAGAGAGATTGTTTCATGGGCCACCTTCTATTCCATTCACAGTCGCACAATATCCCTGTGCAACTGGGATATCTGCTTAGATGGAAGAATATTAAGCTAGTATTTAATGTATTTTTATCTTCTGTAAAAATACTTATTGCATTAATTCCTTTTTGAAAAATATTAATCACACTGTCTCCTTCTCTCCATGTCATCACCTTCCCCCATCTGTTCTGCTCCTCACAGCTAAAAACAAGGGGGGAGAGCCAGGACCATGAAACTAATCAGCTCTCTATGGACCAATGCTTTGCAGACCACAAGTGGTTCACACTGGAACAAGACAATGTTATTAGTACCTCACTTTCATAAGAACTAAATTCACTTGTTTAATGTTTAGAAAAGATCCACAGGAAATTGCTTTGTGAACAAAACTGATTACCCATTTGTTTAAATGAAATAAACAGTGTAAATATAATTATTGGTACTAATTGTGTATGCAACACATTTATTTTGCAGAAAAGTTGTATGAGAAGCTATTATGGAGAGATGCATTAAAAGCTGACGTGGAGGAGGTTAGGGCAAAAGTGTGTGTAGAGGCTAGAGTTGAGGAGCATGAGGGATAGAGTATGGAGGAAGACATGAACCCTGTTACAAGTCGTATGTACCACTCCTCTGGAACTAAAGAGATAGCAATTGCTGCACTGTAGCAGATCAACAGTCCATTTGTTCCAGTATCATGCCTTATTGAAACCGATGTCTGCTGCTTAAAAAACAGCAAGGGATCAGCAATGCAACTAATTGTGCAACATTATGTACCTTCAGAACAGTATGTTGGTGATAAATGCCCTGAGTCTTTAGATGACAGCACTCTGGAGCCTAATATACCCAGGTTGCAGCTAAATTGTACCTATACATTTGCACCTGGAAAACTTTAACAATTACTGCATATATTTACATGCAAATTTAGAGCTGGGCCTGAACCAAAATCCTGGATCTATCCTTTCAGCAGGTCTCTATTTCTATAATAAGCTAAATTGACCCACTTTAACTCTGCAGAATTCAAAATCTGGTTGTGAATTTTGCAGCTTGAATTCATTCCTTGTGGGAGCTAGGTAGATGTCTAATTAATGAATAATTGCATGCATAAATAAATGTGTGTGCAAAAGAGAATGCACATATTTAGAGATGGCATTATATCTTCTTTAGAAACTTGACCCTTGATGGTGAAGCACTTTAACTACAGGTGTATTATAAAGCTGCCATTTTGTTTCACTTCACTGAGACCATCCTGCTACACATCACCTAAATCAAAGGTTCTCCACCTTTTTCTTTCTGAGGCCCCCCCAACATGCTATAAAAACTCCACTGCCCAGCTGTGCCACAATAACTGTTTTTCTGCATATAAAAGCCAGGGGTGGTGTTAGGGGGTAGCTAGCAGGAGCCCCCCGCGAAGTCACATTGCTCAGACTTCGGCTTCAACCCCGGGTGGCGGGGTTAGGGCCCTGGGCTTCAACCCCGTGCAGCAGGACTTTAGATTTCTGCTGAGGGCCCCAGTGAGTCTAATGCTGGCCCTACTTGGTGGACCCCCTGAAATCTGCTCACGGCCCCCTAAGGGGCCCCAGACCACTGGTTGAGAACTACTGACCTAGTGAAACCTCCATTTCTGCCAAGTTCTTCACTGTGCTAAGATTGTAGACCAGGATTGCCTCTTTTTTTATTCCTTGTGTGTATAGTTAGACCTCAATCCCTGGCTTAGGCCTTTAGCTGCTACCACAATACAAATACCACCGTGTAGGCCATGGTTTGGAGTGATTTTTGGCATTGACGGAAATAACTGTGGAAGGCTTATGTTTCTGATACTGAAAACACTTCCGTTATGTTTTCTGTAATTGCTGTTGTATTCTCCTCCGTAGGGGATGGACCACTTAATTCTATGCACTGGGTGTCTATGTTTTAGAGAGGGTGTTTTTTTTCTCACAGACTATAAAACAGGAGTAAGTGGGCTGGGGATGTGTCTTTTCTAATCTCTAAGAGTGCATGCGTCTGAGACTCAGCATGTGGCTCAAATAGCAGAGGAGGGTGTCATTTAGCTCTCACTGCTGATGCTAAAAGCACACTCAAGACACAAATATTCACCATGTGATTGGAAATTCAGTGACCTCAGCACAAAACCTCTCCGGGTCACCTTCAAAATCAATGTAAAATGCAAGATCCTGCATGGAAAGCATCTCTGGGACTCTTTTAGTGGCCACTTGACAGGTAATAGAACTGCTTCCTGGCACTTTGGAACTCCTATTTTTCCATGGCTGGTAATGACACCGGAGCGAGCTGTGATGGTAATGATACATGAGTGAGAGGAAACTGCCCTTACAATGCGCCTGAAAAGTAACAGGCCTGACTAGCATGTCTTCTTTCAGATTAACTTAGAAGACAGATGCCTCACAGAGGTGAATCTCTAAGCAAGAGACTAAAAGATTTGGAAAGAAATGTACTTTACTTCTGAAAATAGCCCTCTGCTAGGCTGCCTCTGCCTCTGGCCACAGCATAGTTGACATACATTGCTAAAAAGGTTTCAGTGAAGGCCAGAAAGTGTCAGGTTCTCAAGGCCAGTAGCTAAGGAGGGTTATGGAAGGAAAGGATTAGAAGGTAGCAAAAGGACCTCAAAGTAGTGGGGCATAGAAAAAGGGTGATTAATATAGAGACCCCCAAACAGAGCACACAAGAGGGTACAAATTCTGTGAGTAAATAGTTCCGTGAGTGCTGAGGGAATGAAAATTATGCTTTCTGAATGCTAGATAGGGCAACTCGGACATTAAAAGCAACAAAGGGTCCTGTGGCACCTTATAGACTAACAGAGGTATTGGAGCATAAGCTTTCGTGGGTGAACCCCCACTTCTTCGGATGCAAGCAGTGGAAATGTCCAGGGGCAGATTTCCACTGCTTGCATCTGAAGAAGTGGCTGTTCACCCATGAAAGCTTATGCTCCAATACCTCTGTTAGTTTATAAGGTGCCACAGGACCCTTTGTCGCTTCTACAGATCCAGACTAACACGGCTACTCCTCTGATACTTCAGACATTAAAGAAGGTCCTGGCAAGGAGCACAGGACTAAGGAACAGAGATTTTCCTTTTCTTTAGCTGACTGTGATAGCAAGATATTATGTCACTCACAAATCTCATTTTTGAGCCATCACAAGAATGAGAAAGGGGCTCCAATTTCTGCTGCCTCTTTCACCACAGCAAAATTTCCTCCCAACCATACTTATTTGTATTGGGGACTGTGTCTTTAAGGGCTGAGCTTCCTAGATAGAGAGTCTGGGTGAGGCACTGTGAAGTGCTTGCTATTATGCCCAGCGAGTTAGAACCAAACACAGAATAAAGCCGAGCTCTTGCAAGCACCTTGAGTGTTGAGTGATCACTGAACACCGCAACTTCTTTCTAGAGTTAACCCTTTTTCCAGCTCACTTTTTTCATCCCCTTCTTGATGATGAACAATTAGCCTTCCCTATCAGCCAGAAGGATGACCCCTACATTGTTGACACCAATGGCTCTTACCTGGGGTGGGTAATAATAGTGCAGATATTCCCTTGCACTGTGTCAACTGTCGTCCAGAGGGCACTTACTGGAGGTCCAAGGAGAACTGGCATGGTCACATGGGGATGGGTCCTCCTTGTTTCTAGCTGCTAACTCTCATTGAAAGAAGCTAAAACATGCATTAAATACTTTCCTAATGTCATTTTCCTTGTAAGCAAGTGCTGTAGTTGCTGTGCTGTGGTTACGCCCTTGTGAATGGGAGGGGAGGTAGTCCATGGGTGAATTTGTCTATTAAAAAGAGATCCACACTGTGAAAGTGTTAGGAAGGGGCCCAGGTACTAGTATAATTGGGATATTTTTCCTAGCAAGAGCTGAATGGATTTTCCCCAGATAGGCAAGGAACTATATTCCTGAATCAATTTCTATCAAATTTGACTGGGAAAATAGTCACTTTGAGAAGACTGCTTGAGATTAACTTCTGTTTATTAGGAAGCCCTCCCTGTGTCCTGGATAGTCTGCTTCTCAGATGAAAAAAGCAGAAAGCAATATCCAAACGCCATGGTAGAGCTGCATGCAGTCAATACTAAAATGAATGCATGGGGAACAAATTCTCTAGTCCCAAGGTTTTACGGAGTCTCTGTAATACCAGAGCTGGAAACTGTATACTGATTTTTGTTCTGCTCCTCACATTCAGTTGTTAACATTAAGCAAACTACACATCTGACCTTTATATCTAAAATGTTTTTCATGAAAATTTTACAAAAAGCATGAATTACAAACTCAGATGGAAAATTAATTGAATGGCTGCTTCTTTTCCCAGAAGGGCAGAGTTACCGGTGCACATACAAAAGTCTGATAAATCCAATAAGAAAGAGTTCCTGGCCTAAAAACATACCCAGACTGTTATAACCAATTCCATATAAAACCTCTTGCATTATGATTTCTTTGAAGCTGAATGCAATACAAATAATTTAAAAGAAACATAAAGAGGAACTAACAATCTGTTCTGAGCTTTCTTGACATGCTCCTACATTACCAAGAGTGCAGTGTACAAAATTACCCAGCAGATGGCTCCATACAGCAGGAGAGATTTGCTACCATATCACCTTGAAGTGTGATAACCTCCAGGCAGACCAAACAACCTAAGCAGTCTTGGATGGCAGATCTCCCATGAAGATGTACAGCTAGGTGCTGAAAAAGAGTGCTGGTGATGAGTCAGTAGGTGTCATCTTTTCCTTCCTGGGTCAGTACTGAACCAGTGTCCCAGGATGGTGTTCAGGAGCACAATGCTGCTGTAGGTGCCATCTATCAGATTATAGATACGATCAAGATCTTGACAACTTGTGGTCACTAGAGATCTAGGGTGAAATCCTGGCCCTACTGAAGCCAATAGCAAAAATCCCATTTACTTGAAGCGGGCGAGGATTTCACTCCTGATGTTTCCCCTGATTACCCTTCATGTGCTTGCCAGATTCCAATGGATTTGTTATTATTTATGTCAGAGTTGCTTTCTGCTGTCTTAAATCCCCTCTTCTATTTCAGTTGGGCACTTTCCTGTCACTCTCTCTTCTGTAGAGATGCTTGGCGATATTCCAGGGGTAGATGAGTGTGTAGCTTGTGTTAAGCTTTTGAAGTGCTTTGGGATTGGAAGCTGTATTATCACCACTATAATAAAGTGGTATCAGAGGATAATTTAGTAGGATCAGTTAGTCAATTCTCATTCATTACACTAGCAGCTCTCCAGCTTGAACCATTCCTCTAGCAAGACGCACCTCAAGTGAGTCAAGCCACATTAAAGATGTCTGCCCATGTGCAGCTGGCATCGCTGCTGGTCAAGAGAAGAACAACATTCCTATGGTAGTTACTGAATCTGGGTCTTGGACTGTCTGCAAATACTTGCGCAGGTGAAGCAGCCTTGCAGTGGCTTGAACCTGGATCATACAACCATTTGTCTATATATTAGGCAGAATTTTCATTTCAGACATAGTAATAAGGTAGTCAAGAACATGTTAGTCTAGACAGGATATTCTTTTTTGGTAATGCGATTACATTAAGCTAACAAAAGAAGATGCTATTCTGAAAAGGTTTTCATTCAATAAAAAGAAAATGCACAATAAAGCTTTCCGGGATACGCCAACGACGACAATAGCCTTTAAACATTTCCAGGGAAATGTTTTGTGAGCAGAGAGGTATTTAAAAGATATTTATCTGACATTGTGAAAGTCTGGGTGTGATGGGGTAGTCTGCCCCCATAAGGGTAATGGGACATAGTGGTCAGTCCACCCCATCAATGGGGCTGTTGACATGAGTAAAGTTACTCACATGAGTAATAGCTTGAACAGTTGGGCTTTCTGTGTGCGCACAACTTTCTCTCCACAGTTGCTAGATTCTAACGTGTCTGTGCACAAGTGTTAGTGCCAGAAAAGCGCAGGTGCAGGTGCTTGCATGTGCATGTTGGCACGCACACAAATGGAGGCCCTTTCAAAAAATGGGGCATCATCTTTGACAAATGCAAGAAAAGAGAGTGTCTGCCTGGAGCAAGGGAGAAGACAATTACTATTTTTGTGACTGACACCCACGATCCAATTTCAACTTCTGAAGGTTGACTTTGTTTTTTTCCACTGCTGATCTTCTGCAAAACAATAATAAAAAAATCAGATATATTCGTATTAGCTGGATGGAATTTTAATCCAGAAGGTCCAAAATATATGGCTGTGCAGCGGCAGCCTGCATGTGGGCAGAGTTGGCAGAGGAGTACATGAAAGTAGCTTTCAATATGGGCAGGTAAATTACCTGTTTTGAACACGTTGGTTGGAACAGTGTGAATGTTAATGCAGAACGTTCAGTATTTCAGCACAACGAGAGACAGCCTCAGTTGGTGGGCAGTGCACAGGAAAAGTTTGGATTACTGGAAAATTGACAATAAACAGCACAGCCTTTCAAGACTGATGTGCCAGCTGCCACCAAATCTGTCATTCAAAAACCTACTCTTTCACCTTCCCCACACACACATCCCATATTTTTTGCTGTTGGTACCAATGCTTAGCTTAGGGTTTTAGAAGGGCACAATCTCAATGTTCATATATTGATATGTAAAGTTATTTTAAATCCCACAAAAAAGAAAACTGCTGATAGAAAAAAGAGCAGTAGACATTGCCAGTGTTATTCCTGCAAGGTGAGGCTACGGATACCTGCTTTAAGTTACACCACCATCCTCTGCATATGTTTGGCCAGATGTTGACATCCTTACTCAGGCAATCTACCACAGAAGTAATGGAAACTTTGCCTGAGTGAGGAATTTAAGATTTAGCTCTTGGAGAATTCTTCAAGAATATGAGGGCCTGATTCTTATTAATTTAAGCCCCATTATGCTGCTCTGACAGAGCAAAGGAGCTTTAAAAAGGGCATACATGTAATTTACTTACTTAATTCCAGAGCAGTTTAGTATAAGTGAAAGTCAGAACTAGAGACTGTATTTTTCAGGTTTAATCTTCCTCTGCCAAGACCCTGTGACCTCTCTCCCTGATCCACCCTGGTAAAATTCTTTGTTTCTTTTTTTAAAATTCCCTCATAGCCAGCTGCCATTTTACCCGGCCTGCTCGCTGGTTACATGGCACCATGTTGTACCATTTTTAAGCTGAGCATCAGCCAGCTTGCAAATCAGAGTCCTTGGGGTTTCCCTACATGCTGTGGCTGAACACCTTGTTGGTCACACTGAGGGACTGTTTTTAGAATCCTTCTAGAACATCATGCCACAGACACACCACTGTGGTGTATGGGTACTTGGCACTGTTGTGGTTCTAAAAGCATTTCTTTGAATGAACTGAGTGAGGCCTTAAGTTATGTTCTTCAAACTGGCAGTTTTCATCTAACCCCCTCTCCCAAGAAAGATGTATAAAAATGGATAGCTGATACTAATGTCTCATTCTTCCCTTTTGCTGTTTATATCATGTACCTTCAGCACCTTTGGGAATACAGGTTATAGGCATTATAATTTTCTAAGGATATGTTTGTCATATCTTGCCCTGGGCTTATTCCAGTGATTCTTAGCTACCTTAAGGTACTATGGCACTGATTACCTGCTTACAGGATAATTGCTCTAGGCTTTAACATAATTTTTTGAAGTAATTTGAAAAATGAATAATGCCATCACCTGCCTGCTGAATACATTTTGACAACAAAAGGTGAAACAGAGACTGTTTTCCTATTAAAAGTTTTGCTACCCAGAAAAAGATCAATTAGCTACATTAACAGCAACATTTTGAGGCTAAAACGTCCATGCATAGCTATGAAAAACAGATAGTAGCAATAACACTGAGTGTTATTTACAGAGGCTTTTGGGAAGACCACAGCAGTAATAAATATAAAGTTCCAATATTTAACTCTTACTAAGTGAAAATAAACCAAGAAGTCTAGTTCTAACGATTAGGACGTTACACACATTAATATCAGAATACACAGACCTTGCTTTCTAACTGCATGCTTATATTTAACAAAGTCACTGTGAAGGGTGATATAAATCCTTGAGAGCACAGGCCAGAGACAACCTTTGTCCCAATTTCGACACTGCAGAATCCCCACATTTATTTGTAACTGCATACATATATTTAAAACAAATTGCAATACAGTCACTTGCTTGGAATTTGTAAAAAGAAAACAAGAAAAATACCTGTGGCACCTTAGAGACTAACAAATTTATTTCAGCATAAGCTTTCGTGGGTTAAGAACCCACTTCATCGGATGCATGGAATGGAACATACAGTAATCAGATATTTATACATTCAGAGAAACGTGAAAAGGTGGGAGTGTCTATATCAATGTTAAGAGGCTAATTAATTGAAAGGAACTGTTATCAGTAGAAACTTTTGAAGTGATAATCAACATGGCCCATTACATTACAGACAGTTGACACAAGGGTGTTAAGAGTTTTTTAAGGAGGGGAAATAAATTCAATTAACGTAATGACCGAGCCACCCACAGTCAATATTCAAGCCTAAGGTAATGGTATCTAGTTTGCATATTAATTCCAATTCAGCAGTTTCTCGTTGGAGTCTGTTTTTGAAGTTTATTTGTTGCAAAATAGCCACTTTAAAGTCTTTCATTGAGTGATTAGAGAGGTTGAAGTGTTCACCTACTGGCTTTTGAATGTGATGATTCTTGATGTCAGATTTGTGTCCGTTTATTCTTTTGCGTAGAGACTGTCCAGTTTGGCCAATGTACATGGCAGAGGGGCATTGCTGGCACATGATGGCATATATCACATTGGTAGATGTGCAGGTGAACGAGCCCCTGATGGTGTGGCTGATGTTATTAGGTCCTATGATGGTGTCACTTGAATAGATATGTGGACAGAGTTGGCATCGGGCTTTGTTGCAAGGATAGGTTCCTGGGATAGTGTTTTTGTTGTATGGTGTGTGGTTGCTCGTGAGTATTTGCTTCAGGTTGGGGGGCTGTCTGTAAGCGAGGACTGGTCTGTCTCCCAAGATCTGTGAGAGTGAGGGATCATCTTTCAGGATAGGTTGTAGATCTTTGATGATGCGCTGGAGAGGTTTTAGTTGGGGGCTGAAGGTGACGGCTAGTGGCGTTCTGTTATTTTCTTTGTTGGGCCTATCCTGTAGTAGGTGACTTCTGGGTACTCTTCTGTTTCATGAAGTTGATGGATTTCCACTCCATATGGCTAAATGCAGACTAACACGGCTACTACACTGAAACCTGTCAAATACAAAGTATCTTAAGTAAAAAAGAATTAGACTGTTATGATTATTTAGAATAAACCTAAACTCTTGAAAACTAGAAAAACCCAACATAAGGATAAAGGATCAAATGAAGAAAAAGGGTTTGAATGGTTGTTTCCTGGTTCTACAAACAACTTTAATTTTGACACTATATCCCTTCTAATAATGGACTGTTGAGAGATTCAGAAGTCCCTAGCAAATGACTACAATATTAATGATAGGCACTAGTTGAGGACAGATGATGGAAATAAATGTGGAGGTAATAGACAAAACTATTTTTGAGCTCAGTGCGCCAAGATGTTAGAATATTTTCCAGAAGTGAAAAACCTCATTTTTCAAATTCACATATTTCCCAAAACATGTCTGCTGAGCAATCTCAAACTTTCTGGAGTAAATTCCCCTCTGGCAAAACATTACATTTAAGGTATTTGTGTTGCAATTAACTAGTTACAAACTTAGACTGATATCTGCAAACACTAATGCAACTGAGTAATTTTTTGCATGTGAGTAATCCCATTGAAGCAGTAGGATTACTCCTGTTTGTAAAGTTAAGCATGTGCATAAGCGTTTGTAGGTTTAGGGCCTTAACTGTGAAGTTGCCTTGAGATAATTATGGTAGGAAGGATAACACTTAATGAGTTTCACTTATCACGCAGCTCAAGGAGAATCCTACTGTAATCTACCACAGGAATAAAAAAACAGAAACATTATGGTCAACCCAAGTAACTGCCCCCCTCAAAAACACCTCATCTACATGCATCATGCCTCATCTACATGCATCACCTGCCGCTAACAAAGAACTGTTTGTGTGGTACTAATGACATCTCCTCTCATAGGCGCCGACTTTCATCGGCGCCGGTGGGGGCTTGCACCCTGGCCCCACCCCAACTACACCCCGGGCCCCGCCCCTTCCCCAAATCCCCAGCCCCGCCTCCTCCCCCGGGCGCGCTGCATCCCCTCGCTCGGCTTGCAAGTGGGGCCGGGGGGAATGCAGCGGGGCCGGGGGAGGAGGCGGGGGCAGGGCCGGGGGCACGAGCACCCCCCGGCAGCTCCCCGCCAGCCCCAGCTCACCTCAGACTCTGCCTCTCGGAGGCTCAGCCTGAGCCAGATGCAAAGTAGCAGCCCGCCACTTTTCATGGCTCCCTCTCCAAGAGGCAGAGAGGTGAGCTGGGCGCGGCAGGGGGACTGGTGGGGAGCTGCCGGGGGGTGCTCGTGCCCCCGAGCCGGGGGGGGGGGGGGAGAAGCAGCAGAGCACCCACGGAGCCCAGCAGCTCCCTGCCAGCCCCGCCCCTGCGCCCAGCTCACCTCACCTTCTCCAGGCGCTGCGGCAGCCAGAGCGGCTTTTTCTTTGCTCATGCAGCCGCAGGCTCCTCTGGCTCCAGCAGCTGATTGGTGGCGGCGGCACACTCCCCCGAGGCGCCGCCCTTGCGCTTTCCCCGCCCCCCCCAGCGTGCCGCCGCTGCCGATCAGCTGCTGGAGCCAGAGAAGCCTGCGGCTGCCTGAGCAGAGAGAAAGCCGCTCTGGCTGCCGCGGCACCTGGGGAAGGTGAGGTGAGTTGGGCGCGGGGCTGGCGGGGAGCTGCCAGTGGGTACTCTGCACCCACCAATTTTTCCCTGTGGGTGCTCCAGTCCCGGAGCACCCATGGAGTCAGCGCCTATTAGTTCATGTCCAGCATGGGTCACTAGCTTCTCAACAATGGTTTATTGCTCCTATGAGATGTTGAGCACCTCCTGGAATCAGTAGCGTAGCCGGGGGGGAGCAGGGGGAGTGGCCGCTCCCCCTTGAGCAGAAGCGGTGGAAGCGCCGCCTTTTTTTAGCAGCACTAAAAAAAGGCGCCTCTTCTTTTTAAGCGCCACTTTTTGCACTCACCTGGCGGCGCTCTGGGTCTTCAGTGGCATTTTGGCGCGGGGTACCACCAAAGACCCGGAGTGAGCCACTGAAGTGCCGCCGAAGACCCGGAGCGCCGCCGGGTGAGTACAGGGGGAGGCGCCTTTTATAGTGCCGCTCCCCCTGCGCTCCAGACCTGGCTGCGCTACTGGCTGGAATACCCAGTTCCCATTAGAACCAAAGTCCCACAGGGCTTAATTCTTACCCCATCATGCTGTGTACTAGTCCTTACTGAAGAGCCACGTTCTGCCCTTTCGTCCCTCCTTGCCCTGTTATCCCATCGTTGCATCATGTCTGAAATGAATTTGTAAACTTCTCAGCAAGAGAACACATCTTCTATGTTTGGGTGCTGTTCAGTAAACAATGGAAACATAGAAAATACATTTGATTTTGTATAAGTTTGGGACAAATTCTCCGCTGCCATACAACTTGAAGTGCTCTTTTAAGAGAGCCTTCCCCTATTGACTTCAGTGGGAGTTCATTTGAGCCCTTCCTCTTGTGTAAAAGCTGGTATAAAATAGGACCATTCTGGTTCGGTGGCATTTTAGGCCCACTTTACACTCACTTTGCATGGGTGTAAGTGACTACACTAGGTGTAAGGCAGTGGAGAATCAGGCCCCATTATATAGTTAAAAAGAACAAATGTCCTCACTTGTGGAAATACCAGCACCGATTATTAAAACAAACAACTTCAAAATTTATTTTCTTTTTGTTTATTTTTCTCATTTTCCTTAGCTTAGAAAATGAGAACAGGCTAGTTGATATTACTTTGGCTTATAATCAGTTGCTAGAGAATTTCACTTTTTAGATTCTCTATGAGCAAATGTTGCAATATTGGGTTTGCAAACACCTAAGAGATTTGTTTTTTGTTTTTGTTTAAAGTGAACAAAAGTCATCTGGAGCTGGGTGGGGTGGGGTGGGGTGGGGCTGGGAAATCCTAGAAATATTTTTACTCGTTTTAGGTATTGGTTTACCTGACAGCGTCCTTTTAATATCAATTACTACGTTTCTCTTTTATAAGAGGCAGATCAATGTTTTCATCATAGGTGAGAAATCTGGCACAGAGTTGGCCACCCAGGGACCACAAGGCCTAATTCAGAGACCACCCAACTGCTAGGACATTTCACCACTCTCCATCCAAGGGTGAATACATTTGATGGCACAAACTCAAAAGTACGTGTTAAGGATTTAAATCCTTCCAGGGGATGGGGCAAGGTGGGTACTCAGAACAGGAAATCTGGTAAAAATAATTAGCACAGAGTTATGTGATGGGGGTTCTGTGTACAAAACATTTTTATACTGTAGACCTATGCGCACCCGCAGCTGCAGCAAGTACAGCACAAAGGGGGTGAACACTAGAGAGCAGTCAGTCTTATATACTTCACACATGCTATGGAAAGCCAGCAAAACAAGTGGTTCTTTGTAGAATAGGCTGTTTTGTTACTGCTGCTGCTTCTGCTGCTTCGCTAGCACACACTGTAAAGTGGAGCCTGCTGTGGCACAAGCAGAGAATGAAAGGAACTTTCCAGTCAGCGACTGCTTCCTGCTGAAAATGTATTGGTTGTTGTTTTTAGGGCTAAACACACTTGATGCTTTCCAAAGATTTTACAGTGGTGACAGCTCTCTATATCGAAGTTACCACACAATCACCTAAAAGAGCAATGTGACTTGCTGATCTACAGTCTGCTCTTCCATTGATGTTAATGAGGGTGCAGATGCTCAGCATTACAAGACTGGGTCCCGTACTGGCACTTGAGATACGAAACAGTAGCCACAGTGGTTTAGCACCAAGCAAGCGCCTGACCACAAGTTTATCGTGGCTGCTAACTGACAGTAGAGCACCATGTCCCACACACCTCCACAAACAGTTCACGTACACACATCTAATTTACTCACAGAGCTGTTACATTGGAAATACTGAACAACATAACTTTTCTTCCCTTCCACTCACTAAATGGGTCTTGTGTATTCTTGAGAAGAGGCTTCAGCATATACCTGGCACAGGAGCTGGTGGAAAATTTTCCAGTTTTGAAATTTTTCAGCCAAAGGGGTTGAATTTTTCATTAACGTTTTTGTGTTTTTAAAAAAAATCCTACATTTTGAGCAGCTGTACCTGGCACTTACTGTACAAGCTATTGGTTACTACTTAAGCGTGACTGGACTGGAAGTCTTATGCCACTGAAACATGGGTGTTGTTAAACACCTCACTACCATCCTCTGGAAGCTGGGATTGATGGTATCACCTGAGGAGCTCTGTTGAAAGGATGCACTGAACTAGTGCTTCCTCTCCATTTCGCATTGCTACAATCTTGGAGCCTTCCTTCCATTAGAGACTGCATTGTCTGCCACCAGCACAAACCCTGGAATGAATCTGGACCTGTGTACTCAATTAAAAAGTACTATTATAACTGGTCCCACTTGTACAACAAAAGTAGTTTATCTGTCCAACCATCTGTCCGTGTGCCAATGACTTTATAGTGCTAGACAGATAGATATTTCTAGCATTTCTAACGGCTGTAAAATATCTAATCCATGTAATAATTTATCACTAGAGCTTTCAGCCTCTAGGCTTCATTTCCTGTTTGTTACCAAATATGGTTAATTTGGTTTGCCATTTAAAACTTATTGGAATATATACAAATGTTTGTGGTTTCATAGGCTTTTCCTGCTCCTGTAACTCAAAACCAACTTTGATTTAAAAACATTTTTTTGCATTCCATTAGTCCAGGATGAGAACTTTAGTGCCTTTGAGTACATTTTATTTTAAAAAAAGTTAGACAGTGCCTTATTTTAGACTGCTCTAACCTATAACTGGGACTGGACTGATCCTTGCTGGCCCCAGAATCAGCAATACTCCCCACCCCCAGGTCCTGCATTGAGCTTAATGTGTCTAGCCCTAAGAATCAGGATCTTTGTTTTTGTGGGTTCAAACCAGACTGTTAATGTAGTGTTGCTTTGAGTATTGTTTTAGAATGAGAGAGAGAGAGTGTGACCAAAAATGAAGCCGAGAACAAACCTCTGCAGTCTGATACAAATTAAGACCATGGGCTTCAGGGCTGCCTCCACCTGACTGAATATCAATATTGAATGCCAGCAGTTAAATCACTTAGTTTACTGAGTCCAATTTTTTTGCCAGCTTCAGCTTCCTTTCAGGCATAAAATTAAGCTTAAGATAATGTACAGTAACAATCACCTAGCTTTGGTGTTTCATTAACAATTGAAGGTTATTACTTTATAAATCTCTTTTCTAATGTTTTTAATCATTTGAGCCTTATTTCCATATTCTCATTTCCCTCTTTCTCGTGCTTCATCTTTCCATCATCTTCATTTATTTTCACAGATTCTCACTAGTGCTGCTATAATTAAGGGTCTATTAGGTGCTCTGATTCGGTGTCTGTTAATGTTCCCACCATCAAATACAGTTTTGGAGACATTCAAACTTATTTGGCTAAGGATTAAACTTGTCCTCTGAGACATATTATTGCTAGGAGGACACTAAGAGAGGCTTTCTGTCTTCAAAGTGAAATGCTACAGGAGATTGCTGAATGTTAACTATACCTCACACTATTAATATAGTGGTAATCACCTGAATTTACAGCATAACTGGAGTGATATCTGATATCAATTTGATCAGACAAATAAAACTTGAGTTTGCAGAACATGTGAGTCAGATGAGCAGAGGAAAATTGCTGAAGCAAGTTTTGCAAGGACAAGTACCAGGGGCATGGGGTGCCTGTGGCAAGCATGGTTTGATGTGGCTGACAGGTTGGGATGTGGTATGCAGGGCTGGCTCTAACTATTTTGCCGCCCCAAGCAAAAAAACAAAAAGCAAAAACCCAAGCACCGCCACGCTGAAACAAAAAAACCAACCCTCCCAACGCTCGCCAAAACAACCCCCCCCAGCCCCGCAGCCCCGTCGAAACAACTGCCTCCCCCCGATGACCACCTCTCCCACCCAAAGCACCGGCGGGGAACGCGGCTTCCCCGCAGCCCCGGCGGGGAGCGCGGCATGCCCGCTGCCCTGCTCCCCTGCCAGCCTCGGAAGAGTGTTTTTTTTTAATTAAAAAAAAAAACCTGAGCGCCGCCTCGCCTGAAGGTGCCGCCCGAAGCACGTGCTTGGTCGGCTGGTGCCTGGAGCCGGCCCTGGCGGTATGGGGCGCTTCTCAAATCTGTGTGAAAACCATGAAATATGGAGGAAGACTACTGGCCATTGACTACTGTGTATTGTGTTTACTGTTCATGGTGATGTGACTTTATGGGGCTCTGCACTATGAGAATAATAACTATTATAGAGTAATTTGAGCAGGAGAACTGGACCTGGGTCTCTGACCTCGCAGGTGGGTGCCTGAAGCACCAGGCTATAGAATCATTCTCTCACACTTCCTGGCCCAATGACTATTTCAATATTTATCCAAAATGCAACAGCTCAACCAAAGAGATTGTGGGATACACCCATCAGACTATCCCATACCTCACTGGTTAGAGCACCCTCCTAAGTGGAGGGAGGAGCCTGTTCAAATCCTTCTCCCCATCAGGCAAAGTGGGGAACTGAAGCTGGTTCTTCCACATCCCGGAAGAGTGTGCTGCCTGCTTGACTAAAAACTACAAGGGAAGCACCACCACCTCATTCTCAGGGGTTTCTTGCAAGAAAGTGCTTAACTGCCCAAATCATCTGAAGAGGGGTTCCTGGCTGCAGACTGCAAGTAGATATAGGTGCTTCCCTGCAGCCTGGACTTAACTTTAGGAGAGAGGCAGGTTTTAAGATACATCCCTTTAGTTGGCATCTCCCTTTGCCTACCTTAGGCAGTTCCCTGCCTAGCGTCTATGCTATTCCCAAGTACCTATCTCTCCCCGTGCATTTTTACACAAAGCCTAGGTACCTAACCAAGGATTTGTAGATTCCAGTGTTTTTTTTTTTCTTTTATAAAGGTGCCTAAAGGTTAGGTTTGCAACACCTAAGTCCCTTTATGGATCTGAGTCTGTATATACACACAAGATACAGTCCCTTCTCCAAAGAGTCTACAGTCTAAATAGATAAGACAGACAAAAGATGTAAGAAAAGTATCATTTCCATTTTAAAGATGAGAAATGAACTGTTTTGTCACACAGAAAGTCTGGCAGAGTTGGGATTTGAACATTGATCTCTGGAGGTGCAATCTAGCACATTAACCACAAGACCAATCTTCTTGGTGAAGTTATATGTATAAATGTGACCTTTCATTTTGGCATACCTCACTCTTCTATCTGATTAACTGGACATGCACAAGTTAGATATCTGAGTGTGCACATGTCCAGTGGTCCATGTGCATGCATGGGTGTGTACATGGATAGTATTTTTGCATGTAATTTAGGAATTAACAAATGTATAACTGTGGTTGTGCATGCTTAATTTGAACACCTGTGCCTAAAATTCTCCACCAGGAACATTTTTTGTCTTTCCCCTAGACAGGAAAAAAAAGAGTCACTCTATACTTAGAGGTTCAGTGTTGACATCTTGCTCCAAATCTATGATCTTGGTTTGGGCCTGTCTCCACATTTGACACTTTTAGGTTATACGACTTAGAGAAATATTAGGGTTTTATTGTTTCAAGTTCCAGAGACAATTTTAATACGCCTAAAACTCAGCTGTGTTTTTTTAATTGAAAATGTGCAGGTGATTAATTGCTTTTGCTATTTTGCCAGAAATAATACAAAGAGTACATTCTTTCATTTAGGATCCTGACTGCTGTGCAGGTGCATGAAAAAATAATTCATATAAAAAATGTCCTAAGGGCTTTTAGTATGCAAAGTTAATGTGCCCAAGTAGCAGTCACATTGACATACTGGGCCTGCAGTAGGTCATTGTTGTTTGCAGTGCTGTTGTAGCCATGTTGGTCCCAGGATATTAGAGAGACAGAGTGGGTGAGGTAATATCTTTTATTGGTCCAACTTCTATTGGTAAGACAGACAAGCTTTGGAGCTTTTCTTCAGGTCTTCTGTATAAGCTTCAAAGCCTGTCTCTTTCACCAACAGAAGTTGGTCCAATAAAACATGTTACCTCACATACCTCAAGTCGTCTCTCTATAGTTTATAGAGTTATTTGTATGTTAAAAGGCCTCCTCCTTTACCAATCCAGATTAAGGGACTCTTGTCAATACATTGATGATTAACCCCAGCAATAATGAATAACTGAACACCCTCTACAGTACATTAAAAAAAATGAACTGCCTGTCTTGACTAGAGATTATCTTGAATTTTATGGAAAATCAAATTAATATGCATGTCTGGCTGCAAATTCCATGAGGAAGACCCATCTCTAGCCCTGCCATGTAATTTATTTGGATGTTCAGGTCCTGTACAGTCTATGTCAAAGATCAGCTGGTTTGACACAGTAGACCACAGCTGATTATTTGGAGCTATTTACGTTTTTATCACTTCATAACGGGATATGTAAGATGGTTCTGGAAAAATAAATCTTTACCTACCCACTAAGTTGAATTTGAACCTTTTTTCTAGTTTGAATTGTTCAGACAAACCACTCCCTCTTTCAAACAGGACCCCAACACCCTCTGTGATATTCTCCTTTTTGAGGGGACAGGATGGGGATGTGATATATATAGACTAAAGCATTTCTGCAAGGCTCTACTGCTGCTCCTTTCAAATGTGGTTCCACTCTGGACCTCTCCATTTGTTGTATCTCAGAGCACATGGCACCTCTCCAGGAAGTCTTAGAGAGAGTGCAAAATCTCTCCTTTCCTCTGACATTTCAACTCTCCCAGCTGGAAGGGTAATACTTAGAATGGTGCTACATTTAAAACAGAATTGCTGGTGCCAGCTGCTTCCTTGAAAATATGCTGCTGTCCCATCAAAAGATGCTGCTGCTGCTGCCGCCATCCTGAAGGGGAACGAGACTGAAAAAAGTCAGGATTTGTTAGCAGTAGAAACATCTAAGAGTGGCAGAGAGAAGAGGTCCCCCAAAGTTTGAAGATTCAGTTGAGACTTGATGTATAGCTGAGTTACTGGGCTCTTATCCTAGGCTCAGATGTGAACTGTCATATGAGTTGGAAAAAATAAACAACCCCCCAAGCAGCTATAGGTAGAGCAGGGGTGGCCAACCTGAGCCTGAGAAGGAGCCAGAATTTACCAATGTACATTGCCAAAGAGCCACAGTAAGATGTCAGCAGTCCCCCATGAGCTCTCCCCCAAACTGGCAGCCCTGCCGATCAGCGCCTCCCCCTCCTTCCCCACACCTACCGATCAGCTGTTTCGTGGCATGCAGGAGGCTCTGGGGGGGCAGGGAGCAAGGGCATGGCAGGCTCAGGGGAGGGAGCGGGAAGGGGTGGAGTTGGGGCAGGGCCTGTGGCAGAGCCAGGGGTTGAGCAGTGAGCACCCCCTGGCACATTTGAAAGTTGGCACCTGTAGCTCCAGCCCCGGAGTCGGAGCCTATACAAGGAGCCGCATATTAACTTCTGAAGAGCCACATGTGGCTCCGGATCCACAGGTTGGCCACCCCTGAGGTAGAGGACTACTCCTGTAAATGAGAACTAGGGTTCAGTGCAGCTGGCTCTAATCAACCACCTATCCTCTCAGAGGCTGCTGGGAGTGGGATGTGATTGGGGACTTATATAATTCAGACCCAGCTCATCCACTGTGTTAGACAAATAATATCAAGGAAAGATAGGTGGAGGAATGTCATGGGAAACAAGCCTAATGAGGCAAGTGTTAAAGGCAGCGCTGGATCAGTGTCTGAGGAAAAGCAACCTTGAAAAATAAGGTACTGAATTTGGGCGAGTTTGGGCACAGGCTAAGGCCTGTGTCCTTATAAAGGCTTTGGGTATGCAGTATGGAGAATTTAAGAAAAAATGAGATTAAAAGTAAGTGGATGTAAATGATTCAAATATACCCCTTTTTAGGAACTGCTACATTCTCTGGCTTCCTTCCCCCATTTCTGAGGCGGCCAGACCACCCTGACCTACTAGGCAATGTCCTGATGGCAACTTCACTGTCTGTCTCTAGCTATAATCTACAGAATTGGAAATTGGCAATTGTAAGCCTTTGGCCAAATTCAGTGCTAGGGTAAGCAATGCCACTGAACCCAGTGTGACAGACTGATTTGCCAGTGAAAGCCATGTTTCAGCCCATGGTGACAGTAAAATTGCTTGGCTGTGTGGGGTAGCAACACAAGCTGCCCAAAACCGTGGATTAGCTGTTGGGGAGCCTGTGGGTACAGTCCCCAGTCTCCCATGGATGCCTGGATGGATTTTAAAACTGTCTTTTCATGAGACAGGGCCCTTTGTGGTACAGTTGCTCCTAGGGGGTAGAGGGGTCTGATTTGCATCCCATTGTTCCTGTGGAGTTGAATTTGGTCCAACAGAGTTGTACTCACTTATGCTTGGGATGGCTTAACCCTCTGTCATATGACTAACAGTCAGTGGGAAAACATGTGGAAACATAGCAGGGTAAGGAATGTCAATAACCCTAACATAAAAGGCAGGGAGGTTTGGTTAGTACAACTACTAGGTAATAGGACAAGTCCCATGTAAATCTCTGGGCCAAATTTGTTAGTGCTATAAATAATAATGTAAACTTGACACTGCGTGTAAGTTGACAAGGACAACAATGGTAAAGTAATGTAAACTGAAAATCAATTTTTCATTAGTGGGCATGAAAAACAACTTATAGGCTAATGGGGCAGAAGGGTGTCCTCATGTTAGCAAATTTTCTTTCTACTGCTCTGTCTGCTTCTACCTGCTTGGTATGTAAATTACATACAACCAAATCATGTGAGTTATACTACTACTATATGTGAGTTACACTACTGTACCACATATATCCACTTGTTTTCTACTAGTGTATGCTGGATGCATGAAACTTACATCACTATCACTAAATGCAACCCTCAGAGAGAATTCATTATGGGGATGGTTTGGTATAAAGGTTTTATGGGCAGTAATTTGGGGTGTTTAATGTGGCCATATCAGACTAGTGCAGATGAAACCTTTACTATACCACATTATTATGCACTCTGTGTAGAGTATATGTTAGAGAGGTTGTTATAAATATTTTAGTTATAAAAATACTTGACTACGCTCTCTCTCTTCCTGTTAACATTTTCCCAACTGTAAAGGACTTAGAGGAGCTATTAAAAACACCTTAAATGTCCCCAAATAGGTGTTCTAGCCATGGAATAGCTCACAGAATTGAGTTTTGGAAAGGGGAGGTTCCCATTTCTATCCCTGCAGGCCATACAATAATACACTGTGGTACTTCTGTGACATTCTGTACCTCGGGGGAACACCCAGCACCCCCATGTTCATCCTTATAATATGATTGTGTGGTATCTAATGCAAAGTTTGTCATGTTGGGTGTCTTTGGAAGGCTCATGATGTACTGAGCATTGTTGTTATAGTGATGTCATAGTAATCATTGTTATAGTAAGGTTATAGGTTGTAATTTCATGTATATAGTTATGAGGCTGAAAATGTGTCCTCATGGCTTAAAGCAAGCCCAGGCAAAAAACTCTCCAGAAGCAGAGAGGCAGTTCACACCTCATCAGGGCATGTATGGGACAAACCCAGCCCAGCCTCACAGGAACAAAGGACACTGGCCTAGGCAACAACAAAGGATCTGTTGGACTCTCGAGTGAGTCACCCCCCTTCTTTTGGTCAGTTTGGGACTGTGATGAGGTAATGCTTACCTGACTCTGAAGGGTGGGAGGCAAAGCCAAGAGGGAAGAAAGGACATGATAAAAGGGAGAGACGTTTGCCATGCTTTCTCTCTCTTCCACCTACATCTACAGACACCACACCCAGCGAATGAAGCACTGATCTAAGGGGAGAACCTGGCTAAGGGCAACCAGCCAGCCCGTGGTGAGAAGCATCTAAGTTTGTAAGGGAACTGAAAGTGTTAAGATCAGCTTAGAATGCGTTTTGCTTTTATTTCATTTGACTAAATCCGACTTGTTATGCTTTGATTTATAATCACTTAAAATCTATCTTTGTAGTTAATAAATCTGTTTGTTTATTCTACCTGAAGCAGTACGTTTGGTTTAAAGTGTGTCAGAGAGTCCCCTTGGGATAACAAGCCTGGTACATATCAATTTCTTTGTTAAATTGACAAACTCATATAAGCTTGCAGTGTCCAGCAGGCATAACTGGACACTGCAAGACAGAGATTCCTAGGGTTGTGTCTAGGACCGGAGATATTGGCTAGTGTCATTGGATTGCACAATCCAAGGAGCATCTTACATTCCAGAGGCTGTGCGTGAACAGCCCAGGAGTGGGGATTTTCACAGCAGAGAAGGGTTACGCTGGCTCCCAGAGTTGAGGATTGGGGTGACCTAGCAGATCACTGGTCCAGATAACACCAGAGGGGAACGTCACAACTTCACTCTCTAGAAAACCTGTTGCTGGTCCAAGATTGAATCTTGCCCATCAGGGCTGGCTCCAGGCACCAGCAAAGGAAGCAGGTGCTTGGGCGGGACATGTGAAGGGGCGGCATTCTGACCATTCCTGGGGTGGCACATTTCAAGGCCACATTTTCAAGGCCTGGGGTGGCACATTTTTTGTTTTTGTTTTTTTGCTTCAGCAGCAGCTCCAGCTGCGGCTTTTTTTTAAATTTTTTTATTTATTTTTTTTGCCGCTTGGGGTGGCAAAAAAGATAGAGCCGGCCCTGTTGCCCATCCTGTGCCCTGGACAAGTAGTTTGTGGAAGAAAATTTCTGAAAGGGGAGCAAAATGGGAAATACTTTGCTTGCATGCTTGTATAACTTTTTTTTTAAAGCAGCTGTCTGCAGCTGCTCAGGGCTTTGGAATGTTTAAAAAGGGAGATGAGTTAGTGAGCAGAGGACTGGTCACAGCTGTGCAATAAATTGATTCTGCTGTTTATTACATGGCTATCACATCCATGTGATATAAACAATCAGGAAAAATAGACACAGGAAAACTTGCATTATAGAAAACAAATACATGTGAGATTAATAAATACATACAAACCCACAGACCTGACGTCTTAATCACTGTTGTCTGGTGGGGGATTTCCTTTGCAGCACAGTAAATTCTATTGAGTAACATTGAATTCCTATTAGGAAAAGAGACACTTTCTAAAGGATGGATGGAATTTCAAGGCTCCAGGAGTGCATTTATTATTTCAAGGCTTCAGGAGAGCTGTTTAGTGTAAGCAGACAAAATCATGGCATATAATATAGCAAATATGGATGACTACAACTTTATTCTTCGTATTAAAGGACAAAATCACAGTTAGAGCCCTGAAGAATGACAGCAGCATATTTATAGGAACAGTCTCCAACTACAAATCCCTGCTTGCCATAGGTACAACTGTAGAGAGGAGACTAAAGGGATAATTCCTTTGTCCTGATTTAGTATCCATGGGACATTAACCATCATGTTGATGTATCTCTCAATGAAGCTGCAGGACACATGGATTTTTTTTGACACAGATCTCCTGCTCTGCACCACCTCCAACCTCTATTAGTCTATGATGGCACATGTGCTTGTTGTGCTCTTTCTTAGAAGACACGGAGAACCTTCTGGATATATTCAGTGGGTCACTGCTGTTTGAAAAAGAAGCTTTATACAATGTAAGGCTTGATCTTGGAGGAAGGCCTCTTTGCTGTAGCTTAGCATTAACAGACTGCCCTTCCTGCTCTCTTGAGTCTTAATATGTATTTGATCTCCTCCTTTGTCCCTGTTTTTCAAAGA
This sequence comes from Macrochelys suwanniensis, assembly GCA_033296515.1. Taxonomy (NCBI): domain Eukaryota; kingdom Metazoa; phylum Chordata; order Testudines; family Chelydridae; genus Macrochelys; species Macrochelys suwanniensis. The sequence goes on from CM065780.1 coordinate 51,544,018, forward strand.
AGAATGTCTGTATCTCATCCATGAGAGAGAGAGAGAGAGAATACTGGTCACTGCAGGAATGGGAAGATGCTTTCTTCCCCCTTCCCCCAATACCTTTGTGGTAGACTGCTCTGCTCCCTAACACAATAACACTTCTACAGAGACCCGTCTAGTTATCCATACACATGGCTTAGCTTTTCCTCAGTGGGGCTCTTTTTGTCAATGGCAGTGTATCATGATGAGCCCTCAGGTTTACCCTACCATATCAGTCCTTTCATCATGACCATCAATCCTCCCACCTAACAGGACCAGGAAAATACTGTATTTAGAATAAGTTGTCCAATAACATGGCCTTTGTTCCCCAAAGCCTTGTTTCTTCTTGTCTGCTGCTTCCCATCTAGGGAGTCAGAAGTTAGTAGTGGACGCCAGCACAGCACTGTTACTAGGCAACAGGAGTACCCCTACATTTAGCAAGATTTAAATAATATGTCAGCTATGAATGTATTAAGTAGGGATATGTGAGCCTTTTTGTGTTTGTTGCTCTGGATTTTTTAACAGCTGAGAAACTTGACCTCAATTCACTGCAAGGTTTGGATGTTTGAAAAGCTGGGCCTGATTTTGGGCTATCTTCCTCTCACCACAGCTGCACTTCCTTTTCCTTTTATTCTCATTTTGAGGTAGACCTAATCACTCTCTCTTCCCTTTCATTTCTAGCTTTCTTTGGGGAGCAGAAGGTAGCCTTCTAATTGGCCCTTCTCTTCAGGGCTTCTTAGCGAGCAATAACTGCTCTTACTCAGTGGAGACCAGCAATTTAGATCTCATTAAAAGGAGTAGAGGACTCATAGACTCATAGACTTTAAGGTCAGAAGGGACCATTATGATCATCTAGTCTGACCTCCTGCACAATGCAGGCCACAGAATCTCACCCACCCACTCCTGGAATAATCCTCTCACCTATGTCTCAGCTATTGAAGTCCTCAAATCATGGTTTAAAGACTTCAAGATGCAGAGAATCCTCCAGTAAGTGACCCGTGCCCCATGCTGCAGAGGAAGGCGAAAAAGGTCCAGGGCCTCTACCAATCTACCCTGGAGGAAAATTCCTTCCCAACCCCAAATATGGCGAGCAGCAGAACCCTGAGCATGTGGGTAAGACTCACCAGCCAGACACCCAGGAAAAAGTTCTCTGTAGTAACTTCTAACATCCCATCATTGACCATTGGTCCTATTTACCACTGATGGCAATTAATTGCCTTTTGACTAAGCTCATGCTATCCCATCAAACCATCCCCTCCATAAACTTATCTAGCTTAATCTTGAAGCCAGATAGGTCTTTTGCCCCTACTGCTTCCCTTGGAAGGCTGTTCCAGAACTTCACTCCTCTGATGGTTAGAAACCTTCATCTAATTTCAAGTCTAAACTTCCTGATGGCCAGTTTATACCCATTTGTTCTTGTGTCCATATTGGTACTGAGCTGAAATAATTCCTCTCCCTCCCTGGTATTTATCCCTCTGATATATTTAAAGAGAGCAATCATATCTCCCCTCATCCTTCTTTTGGTTAAGGTAAACAAACCAAGCTCCTTGAGTCTCCTTTCATACGACAGGTTTTCCATTCCTCGGATCATCCTAGTGGCCCTTCTTTGTACCTGTTCCAGTTTGAATTCATTCTTCTTGGACATGGGAGACCAGAACTGCACACAGTATTCCAAATGAGGTCTCACCAATGCCTTGTATAACGACACTAACACCTCCTTATCTCTACTTGAAATACCTCGCCTAATGCATCCCAAGACTGCATTAGCTTTTTTCACGGCCATATCACATTGGCGACTCATAGTCATCCTGTGATCAACCAGGACTCCGAGGTTCTTCTCCTCTTCCATTACTTCCAACTGATGTGTCCCCAGCTTATAACTAAAATTCTTGTTATTGTTAGAGGGACCTTCCCTCTTCTCCTTTTGCCTGTCCCTCATACTTCTGCAGGATCACAAAATGCTCCTCTACTCCTGCTATCTATCTATCTTTCTACTACTCCATATGAACCCAAGCTCTGATGTCCCAGAATACACCACAATAATATGGAATCTCCCAGATGAGGTTTCATACCCAAATTGTGCAGAACACAGCATGTTTTCAAGTGCATTGCCACACAACTCAAAAGAGAACTAGGGAGGGTAAGACACCTCATGAATTGCACCAAAATAAGCAAGCATGGTTTGCCAAATCCACCCAGACTGTTCCTCTGTACCCAAAGTAGTCCACTTTACATAGTCTTAACATTAATATATCCAGCATATTGCAGTGTGTAGCATCAATAACTTGCTAATATTCAAATATATCCAATCAGAATCTATTATCTCAATAATACTTTTGTACTTCCACAGAGCCTTCCATCAGAGGATCTTAAACACTAATAGCTTCTCAGCCACGCTGTGAAGTAAATAAGCAATATCTACACTTTACTTTTGGGGAATCCGAGGCATGCAGAGATTCAGTGACTTGCTTAGGGTCATATATTCCTGGTTCTGCTCGTGACTATAACCAAAATCTCCTGACACCTGCTCTTGCACCTCAAACAAAGATTCTTTCCTTCACTGCTTTCCTCAGCCAAACCTAGGGCTGTTTTTCTTTTCAGTATAATTACTAATGTAAAATAGATGACTATACCCATAAGCTGTGCTAGGATCTGATTGGAACCCAGAATAGCAAGCCAGGAAACGTATAATTAAGATAAATCTTTTTTATAAGACCGGTGTACCTCACTGCACCTTTTGTGGATTACAGGTGTCTCCAAACAGCAAATGGCCTGGCATTCTTTTTACACTGTATTGCCAAGGCAAGCCGACTTTCTTGCCTTTTGAAAACTGAAATCAGATCAAATTGTTGCGGTGGCAAGAGTTCTTGAATATGCACTTTCCTTGCTATGCAAGCTTACTGTTAATAAGCAAGCAGCTGTACTGCAAGCAGTGTACTAAGATGACAGTATGAATGCTGTGTAAATACACCTGTTTTTCTTTCTCCCCTTTTCAAACAAGTTTGCCAGGAGCGTTCCTGGAAAGATGACAGCTCAGAAATCCAAACAGTTATAGAATTCTCCTCATCTAAGATCTGACATCCAGTCAATGGAGACTTTGAATTAAAAAGGAGCCTGCACTCCCTTCCCCTCAAATAGCTGCTGGATGTTGCATCAGGAGAAGAGAGGGCAGGCGCAGACTGGGACCTCAAGAGCTCTGGGGATTCTCTAAGCAATGCAATGTATCACTTGCTGTCTGGAATCTGATTAGAACCCATAATAGCGCGACAAAGTAATAATTAAGACTCAAATATTTTTAATAGCTCTTGCTTCATCTTTTGTGGATTACAAGTGTCTGCAAACAGCAAATGGTGAGGGAGGAGAGAACAAATTAGAGCAATGCTTACAATTCTTCCAGTTCACTTATATGCTTCCTACTTTGCTCATGATGAGCATCCCTCTTCATTCGTGGCTTATACCACCTTGCACCCTTTGACAATGGCTCCTCTTTGATAGCTTTTAGGGTATGGCTTCTCACCTGCTTAACTTTAAACTAGTCAAATCCAAGGGGCCAATGCTCAGCTGCGCTGAGTTTACACTCAGTGCAGCTAAGGGGAGGAGGGAGGCATAAGGGAACTTGGGCCAGATGGACTGAAATGGGCCCCAGTGTAACTTAGAGCAGCCTAAGGTAATATCTAAGATGTGTCATAGAGAACAGTCAGCCAATGATAAGTGTAGCAATGTGCTACACACTTCCCTTGGCAAACCCTCTCCCCAGCCACTTCCGTGCACTGCATAGGGGGAAAGCAGGTGACATAAATCTCATTTCCCCTCTCCTATTTCTTTTAGTGCAATTTTTTGGTATTTTTCCTTGCTGAGAAGTACAGAGCAACCAGAGCCTGGGTTAAGAATCTGTCCCTAAATACAGAAGTGTACATTAAGAATGCATGCTAGATGCAGAGCTCTTCTGTCCCTAACCAACACCACTTCACTAGGTCATATTTCATCTCTAGCTTGTAGTTAAACACTAGTATCCTGTTATTTTAGAAACATAATAGCCTTGTTTGTCTGTGCTCTCCTGCCTACTGAACCACTGACCCCATCACACTCATGTCAGAATCCCCCTGCTGAACAATCACACTATTCAGTGAGTTCACATGAGAGCTTCAGATGAAAATATGGAAAAGGGTGTAGGAGCACCAATTTTTATGGGTCCTGCTGACTTTAGAAAAACTAGAATCCTGTTAATTGGGAAATCTGAGTTGATAGCCTACTGTCCTGGTCAAGTGGCTTTCCTGATTAGAAGGAATTTTTGAAAACACTAGTCTGTGTGCACAGTTGTACATATAAATGCTGTAATTAAGATACAGTTCTAGTAATGGACACAGATAGAGGCATGCGATTACAAGCAATACTTTGCTCTCAGACCTCAGGTTTCAATCTAACATCACAAGTTGTTCTAATGGCTAATTACTCACTGTTTTTAAAAAAAATACACCTTATTTCCAGTTTGAATTTGTCTAGCTTCAACAGTCAGTCATTTGATTATGTTATACTTTTCCGGGCCAATGCTCTTAATTATGACTAATCTGACAGGAGCTACCTGGAAAAGATCTCCAGTATGGACTGAATACATCCTTGCTGCCAGGGGGTTTGACAACTATATCCATCAGCACTGATTATCACACTTGACAGTGCTTGACATTGCTAAACCTAAAACAAAACACCTGCTTCCATGAGACTTGTAAGATGGAACAATTTCAGCTTACATGGCTATGACATCCATGAATCTAATTTTTTAGAATGAGATTTAAACCTGCCAAAGTCGGGAAATTCAAAGTCAAGTCTCCTTTTGTAACTTTAATTCTGCTCTCCTTGGGTGTGTTATAGTAGTTAACTTGTTTATGAAGACATGAAGCAATTATACATCTAAATTATTAGTAACTTAAGAAATTCCATAAAATATGGAAATAGAAAATCTTCATTTTATATATCAATTCTGACCCAGGTCCTGCTCTAAAGGCCACTGAAGTCAATGGGAACCTTTCTATTGACTTCCATGGGCTTTGGATCCAGTCCCTAGTTTGTGACAAGGCAACTCTGCACATCAGATTAAAGATACTATGAGAGTCTCAAAGTGAGAGATTTGTTATCTGTGGGTCAATTCCTGCAGTCCTTACGTAATTTTGCTTGCACTGAAATTGGGTTGAATTAAAATATTTGTAGTGTCTCTCAAGCATCAACAGTGTGACTGGTATTGCCCTGAACATCTCTTGCTCTAAAGGACAGAAGACAGGTTAAACTGGAAAACACAGAGGAGGCTGAACTTCTATCACTATGACTAATCGTGTCACATCTTGACATCGTGGAAGAAATGACCCTGTGTGGGACAGTGGGATATCGAGTGAAATAAAGCTCAATTCAAAACTGCCCAGATTTTGAAGCGAATGCCCCTTTTGGAAGCCCCAAAGTGTGAGGATAACTTTCCCTCCCTGTCACTTCCCATTATTTCATAAAACAAGTAGATGTTTTGTTTGAGAATGGACTGAGTAAGGACTGTAAGTTATTTATTAGAATAATTTTGTTGGTTAAATTATTTCAAACCCAGATGCTGCCCTGTGGAATTCTAATGAAAGTACAAAATCTGTGTTCTTCCACCACCACGTATTCTGGTGGGCTTCAGCACTGCAACAATCTTTCATAATATATCTTGTATCATTAGGTTGCATACTAAAAGATCTGTCCTGAACATCCTTTCAGGCACAACTCCTCCTGATTTCAGTGGGAATTGTGCTTAGCATGGGATAATGCATAATCTGACTGCATGGATTCACTGTCTATCCCTAGCTGTAGGGGCTGACTGGTGAGTAATGGATGTTAAACACCTTGGCCTGGTTTTGTTTACACTTACAAAAGTGATTGCCCAGGCCTTTGAGCACATTTAAATTGAAAATATTTAAATCAATTAAAATTGAGTCCAAGTGACTTAAACAGACATCAGCCCTAACTAGCTATAAGCACATAAATGATGTTTGTACTTAACCTTTCACAATCTCTATCTAAACCAAGCACCATTTCCTGTCCCTGTGTCCTGACCCCCTACAAGAGCTCCCCGCCCCCGTCTAGGAAAATAGCTGCTTCCTGCAGTATGCCCAGAAGGTCATCAAATCCAAGGTTTTGTACTCCATGTGCTGCCACAGAAATACACTATCATTTATATTATCAGGATCTGGGGCCTGCTACTTTAGAGAAGAATAAAGTCCCCTACAACTAGCATATAGTTTGCAGATTTTCTATTCTACTAGAGAGGTTTCTGAAGATGGGGAGTGGAATAAGTACTACATGAGCAACTTAGAATCCTGCTAAGGACTGCTATATCGCTGAGTGGCAGTGGTTCCTGCCCTGGAGAGCGTGTAGCCTCTCCAGTCTGTGTCAAGAACATACCATGCCATATAAATTAAAAGGGACAAATGCTAGTATGTCTTTTGTCTTAGATCTCAAAGGTGGGCACTTTTACCTATTAGGTAGCCTGTTGGCTTGCTACATTTTTAGCAGTGATATTTAGGCAAATATTTTTCCAAACGTAAATGTGAAATATACTTAGCCTGTGCTGTGGAGCTCAAAGGGAATGCTCAAAAGATGAGGTGCCATGTAAGTAGAGGTTGGCAAAGTAGGTCAGATTACCTTAGACCTTAGTCCATCCCATGCTTTGCTGCACATTGGGCTACCTACATTTGCCATCCTTGCCTGTCAACTGCCTTTCTCTCCAAATCTTCCCATTTCATGTTGAGGTGCTTGATGTCATTCAGAACTGTTCGTTTCCATGTTATTCACGGTCTTCCTCTTTTTCTTCTTGTGTTTTCTGGCTTCCATTCAAGGGCAGTATTTGGTAAGCATTCGTTTTCCATTCTCAGCTCATGTCCCAGCCACTGATGTCTTCTTTTGTAGATTATTTGTGAGAGGGTACCTTGTCCAGTAATTTTTCTGACTTCTTCATTTGTCTTCCTATCTCTAGATGTTATTCCCAATATTCTTCTCAGACATTTGTGATTAAATGAATCCAGTTTTTGCGTATCTTTCTTGGAAAGTTGCCATGTCTCACTACTATATGTTGTGATGGCGATAACAATTGCTTTGTACACATTCAGTTTTGTCTTGAGGGAGATGTTTTTGAGTTGCCAGATGTTTTTGAGTCTTCCAAATGCATCATTTGCCTTCTTGATTCTTCTTCTTATTTCCTCAGCAGGTCAGATACAATAACAAATTCAGACCTTGCTGTTGGGCTAACTTCCAGTCCCCATTTAGCATGCCTCTCACTTCCTGTCTTCATATAGATACAGGAATTCCAAAATACAGTGCTTGAGGTTGTCATTGTATTTTTACTCTAATTAAAACCAGGGAGAATCAGGAATCCCATGAAACCACAAATGTCCAGGCTTATTTCTAGCAGTGGATGGACCAGCAGACAAGGAGTGAAGTGACATGAATGCTAGTCCTGGGTTTGGTTTGCTATGGGTTTGCTATTGACTGTGTGACCTTGGGTAAGTTGCTTAAGCTATCCATACCTTCATTTCTGCAGCTGTAAAATGGGGATAATTATACTTGTAAAGCTCTGTAGGACTTCCAAATTGGGTGCTTATATCTTACTTTTGGAAGCCCCCCCCCAAAGCTTGTGGTGGTCTTCAATCACAATCTTTACTCTCTGCTACTCTTCAAAAAATCTTGGTCTTTGATGTGTTGCTACCTCAGATCAGTATAGTGGGGCACAAGAAAGGGACCCACAAATGTACATAAGCACCTAACTCTGGGGATTAAGTGTCTACATTCCAGTTTGGGTAAAAGTTCCCTCGGTGCCTATGTTTCAGCCTCTGAACATGTGCATTGCTGCCTCACTGAGGCATCCAGATGCCTATCTCCCATCTGAGCCCCAGAGTGATCCACAAACCAGAGAAGATAGGTGTTCAGCCACCTAAGTTGTGTGTGGGGCCCCAATCCAGTAGGCATGCTCAGAGGGCACCTACTGGCTTGGGTCCCATTCAAGATCCAGGAGATAGTGGTATTGATGCCCATATTACAGCCTTTAGCTCAGTGGTTAAGCACTCTCTGAGTGAGATGTGGGAGACCTAGTTTCAATCTCTCCATCCCACTCCCTGCCTGAAGGGAAGACACTATATGAACAGGGTCTCTCATCTCTCAGGAAGATGCGCTAACCACTGAGCTATGGGATATTCTCAGTGTGGGGCTTTGTCAGTCTCTCTTGTTGAAGCTGTTCCACTGTGGATAAATGAGACTGGTTGGAGAAGGGGGACTAGATGTGGGGTCTCCCGCATTCCAGCTGTGTGCCTTAACCACTGGCCTGCAGCATAACTCTGTCTTTGTCCTAACTTGGCTTTGTGAATCACATTGTTCCTGGATTTTTCTAGGCACCTAAAAATTAGGTACCATGATGCTCAGCGTTGCAACGCCTAAGTCCCTTTTCGTGGATCTTACCCAAGGCTAACATTGATTTGCCTATGGTCTCACAAGAAGTCTGTGGCAGAGCCAGGAATCAAACAAATTTCCTGAGTGCCAGTCTACTGCCCTAACTGAAAGATCATCTTTCCTATCACTGTCATCAGGTCTCAAAAGGACTCAGATTTGAGTCTATTTGAATCTGAACCCAAAGCCCTAATTGAGTCATGCTCAAACCTTAACCTGGACACTGATCAAAACTTAATCCACATGGAGATCAAAACATTGCCTCCTCAGACAGTGTCTATTTAATCCTTCATTTATCCGAGTAGAGGTCTGGTGGTGGTGTAAATTCTTGAGCCTTTTCATGTATATCTAATCTTCAATTCTGTCTTCAAAGCATTCTGTCAGTTATAATGTAGAATTCCTGATACAGTTATTAGCCTGCTACTTACAAGAATAAAGTTCCCTGAAATTAACACAGTTTTATTTCATACTGTACTGCTATAGATTGCTAAAGATGGGGGCGTGACATAAAGGCTACATGAGCAATTTAAAACCATGTTGGGGACTGCTAGATCATAGGATAAGTTCTTGCTAGTCCAGCCAGGGATCAGTGTGAGGTTTGTGGGTGTAGCTGCTGGGAACTGAACTGGAGAAGCATGATTCATTAGTGAGTTATAATAGTAGGGCTGTCTCCTTGTTCAAAGATCTATATTTGCATTGCTTTTTACACTGCAAAATATATTCCAAATGAAGAACTTAATGACACTCTCAAAGAAAGCTGCTGTTTAATATTCAGTCATTGACACATTTTAAAAGCAAAGATGTCTCTGTGATATATTCAGGTTTGCAAAGTGCCTTTTGATATTCAATTTGAAGGCAAGCTAAGTGTGCTTCTGATAAAGCTTGTATTGGACAGCTGGGTTTATTTCCTCTTAATTTATATGTAGTTTAAATCCATTCCCCATATACTGTATGCAAGTATTACCTGGATTCAGATGTTTAATTCTAATAAGAGTGCTAGCACTCTTACAGACAAGGTGCAGCCTATATTAAGTGGAGAAAAAAAAATGTGGTCAAATTACATAACCTTTCCACAAAGGTTCAAGATGCAATTCACAATTAAGGTTGTTGGGTAGGAGGAGATGATCCTGTATTTTAATAGGATGTTTCCCCATCCTGCAGGCAGAATCTGAGCACACACAAAGGTAGGAAATAGCCCACTGATCCTAAAAAAAGAAAAAGGAAAAAAAAAAAAAGCTGTTGCAAATCAACCTCTCAAAGCTCTTGATGAGCTTAATACCATTCCCCCGGAAGGCATGCTCTTCATCTGGAGCTTCTGTGTGCCTATTGAGCTCATACAGAAGAGTAAATTTCAAAATGTGCAGTTACACCACTGGCTGACTGAAATATAAACAATCCTGTACTGTGCAATAGATTCACAGATTCTAGGGCTGGAAGGGACCTCGAGAGGTCATCGAGTCCAGCCCCCTGCCCTCATGGCAATATACTCTTGCATTTCTACAGCCCACTTCATGTGATCTTTCCAGTTCAGACTTGCAGGTATATCAGATCTCCTCCTCCCTGAAGCAGCACTGTCCCACATTTTGAACATTTGTCTCACTCCCCAGAAGTCTCTCCTTACCTTCCACTAGCTCTTGATTGCCTACTACCTTCTTTAATCTCCCCTGGTCAAGGTTGCTCCAGTAGTGTTCCCAGCCTTCTAGGGATACAACACAATGACAGGCTTCACGGTGAAAATGTTCAGTTCACATTGTGGTTTTATAACTTGCTTTCAAGTGTTTGGTGGGCCAGGCAAAACAGCAGCATTTCTGAGACACAATACATACTGGGATGGAGGTTTAGTGGGTTGGCTCAGACTCATCAGCAGAGCGGTATCAAAAACAGTTATTAGCGTCTACTGTACCAAGTACAAAACCTTCTGCAAAGATCTGGCTCCAAACATATGGTAGACTAAAATGCTGTGTCTCCTGTTTCCCTGTCTTTAGACTCCTTTACAGCCTATTTATCTGACAATTATGGCTAAATGATGATACCATTAAAGGCAGTGCATGCGGTGGTGGATTTAGAGTTAGTGGGGCCCTGTGCTCAGTTTCATTTTTGGGGGCCCTCCTCGGGACCCAGCCAAGAAAAATAACATTCTCTCTTATCTTCCACCATCCCTGTTTTTCATTCTTTTTTTCTTCATCCTCCTCTTATATTATAAGTAATAGGAAGTAAATGAAAATAAAGTGAGGAACCTTGATTGTTTTTGTAGTCTAACTTCTTTTTCACAGACCACTTGAAAATTGCTAAGGGTCGAGGCAGACCACTTAATGATCTTTCCAAATATTGTTTGTACCATTAGCTAACTATTGTAAAGTGCTTTGGATAAGAGTGCTTTATAAAAAAAAGTAAAAAACCATTGGGGTGTGGGGTCTGGCCAGGAGTTAGGATGTGGGAGGGGGCTCAGGGTTGGGGTGTGGGGTCTGGGAAGGACTTAGGGTGCAGGAGTGGGCTGGTGGTTGGGGTGCAGGAGTCAGGGCTGGGTGTGTGTGTGGGGGTGAAGGAGTGAGGGCAGGGGGGTGGGCTGGGTGTGTGGGGTGTGTGTGTATAGGGGGTGGGGGTCGGGGGAGCTCAGGACTGGGGCAGTCCTAGTTGCGGCCGCCAGGTTACCTTACCTGGCTGACTGGTGGATCCGTCCCTGCCCCACCGCTGCTCCTTTCCGCTGCCAAAGGGAGCTGTGGCTGCAGCAACGTGAGAGCTGAGACCCCCTGGCCTGCCGCTCCCTTCCCCTGGCTATTTTCTAGGGGCGGCCAGCAGCAGTGCACGTGAGACTGCACCTGCACTTCCCAGCATCCGGAGGAGCAGGGCAGCGGGACAGGCACGGACGGGCGCTAGGTGAGGGGGCAGTAGGGTGACCTGTTTTCCTTATTTTATTGGGACAGTCCTGATATTTGGGGCTTTTTTTTATATGGGCTCCTATTACCTCCTAGCTCCTGTCCCAATTTTTCACACTTGCTATCTGGTTATGCTAAGGGGCAGCAGGACAGGCGCGGACGGACGCCAGGTGAGGGGGCAGCAGGACAGGTGCGGACGGGCACCCCACCAGGGGAACATGCCCACCTCTGCTACAGCTCTGCCCAGCCGGCCCCTCACCTGGCTGCCTGCTGTGGTGCGCGGGGGCCACCAGCGCCAGCCTGCAGCAGAAGCCCTGGAAGCCAGCAGGAGCCTGGCTCACTGGTTGGGAGAGCGCACAGCACACCGCGCCGCCAGCACGGCTCTTAAACGGCTCCCTCCCTGCTCTCCCCCACAGCTTCCGCCCCCACAGTGGTCCCCCCCGCAGGAGGTGCTGGACGGTGCTGGGCTGCCCGGCCCCGGGGCCCCCTGTAGTTGGGGGACCTGTGCCAGGGCACTGTGTGTTTCATTGTAAATCTGCCTCTGAGTGCATGCTAATGGAAATTAACCAAATAATAATCATTCTCCTATTAGTGATAGCAATTAACTTTGTTAACCAAACTGAGACTATTGATTTCTGTATGCAGTGTTGTTATAACTGTGCTGGTCCCAGGATAGTAGCAAGACAAGGTGGGTGAGGTGATATCTTTTTTATTGGATGAACTTCTGTTGGTGAAAGACAAACTTTTGATCTTACACAGAGCTCTTCTGAAGACCTGAAGAAGAGCTCTGTGTAAGCTCAGAAGCTTCTCTCCCTCGCCAGCAGAAGTTGGTCTAATAAAAGATATTTCCTCACCCTTGTCTCACTGCTGATTTCTCGAAGTCTTGTGGAGGAACAAAGGCCATGCAATGACTAGATGCTCAAAAGAGATGATATATAATTAAATACACCACATAACAGGAATGCAAATGGGAATATTTAGAAACTAATACCTCTAAATAGCATATAGTCAGTTTTGAGACACTTCCACATGGCACCTGATCACGTCAAGTAGACAAACAATAGATGAGTTACAGTAATCAAACTTTAGAAATAGAATAATCAAACCTTCTTGGGATGGCCCAGTAGATATGTGCCCAAGTAGGGACTAACAAGAGAGTGAAAGGAGGCCATTATTTAAGCATCAAAATGCTGAAAACAGGCATGAGAGAATCTGAGGGTATGTGGAGCTAGCACCGAAGCTGGCTGTGTCTGGTTCGTTTTAATGCCAAAAAGAATGGATGGTGAACTGATCAATAAAATATTCAAACCCCATAGCCTTAAACGTTGGATTACAGCATGTTTTGCCAGTTTCACTGAAGTTTGGACAAATATTTCCACTGCCCCAACCCTAGGGGACTATATTTAAGCTGTTCCTGAGCTTGGGTGCGGTGAACACAGAAATGTTAAAAGTTTTATCACTTTATACTGAGAGTTATAAATCATAGAATCATAGGACTGGAAGGGACCTCGAGAGGTCACCTAGTCCAGTCCCCTGAACTCATGGCAGGACGAAGTATTATCTAGGCCATCCCTGACAGGTGTTTGTCTAACCTGCTCTTAAAAATCTCCAATAATGGAGATTCCATAACCCCCCTAGGCAATTTATTCCAATGCTTAACCACCTGACAGTTAGGAATTTTTTCCTAATGTCCAACCTAAACCTCCTTTGCTGCAATTTAAGCCCATTGCTTCTTGTCCTATCCTCAGAGGTTAAGAAGAACAATTATTCTCCCTCCTCCTTATGACAACCTTTTATGTACTTTGAAAACGGTTATCATGTCCCCTGTCAGTCTTCTCTTTTCCAGACTAAACAAACCCTTTTTTTTTCAGTCTTACAACTCCTCCCATCTTGGTATCATACACAAACTTTATAAGTGTACTCTCTATACCATTATCTAAATCATTGATGAAGATATTGAACAGAACCGGACCCAGAACTGATCCCCACAGGACCCCACTCATTAAGCCCTTCCAGCATGACTGTGAATCACTGATAACAACTCTCTGGGAATGGTTTTCAAATCAGTTTTGCATCCACCTTATGGTAACTCCATCTAGGTTGCATTTCTCTAGTTTGTTTATGAGAAGGTCATCTGAGACAATATCAAAGGCTTTACTAAAGTCAAGATATACCATGTCTACCGCTTCCCTCCTATCCACAAGGCTTGTTACCCTGTCAAAGAAAGCTATCAGATTGGTTTGACATGATTTGTTCTTGACAAATCCATGCTGACTGTCACTTTTCACTTTATTATCTTCTAGATGTCTGCAAATTGATTGCTTAATTATTTGCTCCATTATATTTCTGGGTACAGAAGTTAAGCTGACTGGTCTGTAATTCCCTGGGTTGTCCTTATTTCCCTTTTTATAGATTGGCACTATATTTGCCCTTTTCATGTCTTCTGGAATCTCTCCCGTATCCCATGACTTTTTAAAGATAATCGCTAATGGCTCAGATATCTCCTCAGTCAACTCCTTGAGTATTCTAGGATGTATTTCATCAGGCCCTGATGACTTGAAGACATCTAATTTGTCTAAGTAATTTTTAATTGTTCTTTTCCTATTTTAGCCTACCTCATTTTCACTGGCATTCACTATGTTAGACGTCCAATTGCCACCAACTTTCTTTGTGAAAACTGAAACAAAGACGTTATTAAGCACCTCTGCCATTTCCACATTTTCTGTTGTTATTTCCCGCCCCGCCATTGAGTAATGGTCCTACCCTATCTTTGGTCTTCCTCTTGCTTCTAATGTATTTGTAGAATGGTTTCTTGTTACCCTTTATGTCTCTAGCTTGTTTGATCTCGTTTTGTGCTTGTGCCTTTCTAATGTTGTCCCTACATACTTGTGTTGTTTATATTAATCCTTTGTCATTTGACCTTGTTTCCACTTTTTGTAGGACTCTTTTTTTGATTTTTAGATGATTGAAGATCTTCTGGTTAAGCCAGGGTGTTCTCTTGCTATATTTCCTCTTTCCTACGCAGTGGGATAGTTTGCTCTTGTGCCCTTAAAAAGGTATCTTTTTGAAAACTGCCAACTGTCTTCAATTGTTTTTCCCCTTAGACTTGCTTCCCATGGGATCTTACCTACCAACTCCCTGCCTTCTTGAAATAAGCAGGTGTTACCTATTTAAAGATGAACATAATATCTTCAAGTACAAAACATATATATTTCTATTCTTAATGTTTTCCTTTCTTCCCTCCCAACCCCAATAGACTCAAAAGTTTTCCCATTGCTTCTCTCCCAAGATTCCACATCATTCCAGTCTTTCCTGGCCAGTTACCATAGATGGGAACTGGATGGTGCTACCAACAGCATTAGAGAGCTGTTCTCACTTGGTCACCCCTAAAGGGAAGAACTGACTGAAGAAAGTACGGCTGACTGTGTACTTCAGCCAGTCTCCCTAATATCCTAATTCTCAGACTGGAGATGGCTGAGCTCATCTCTAATGACTATTCTTATGACAATTCAGTAGCCAATATTCAGAGGACGGCAAACTGCAGGGCAAATTCAAATGTAAAATCCTAAAGGGAAGTGAGGCAATGGGTATACTAATGTCTGTTCAATGTCTTAGCCACATTTTTTATGTCATTAACCACAGAGACTGGATTCTGAGCTACTCTGGAAACAGAAAAATACAAGAACCTAGAAACAAAAATAGGGCTGTCAGCAACAATTACATGTTTTATGCTATAAGCTATATCTTGTTTTCAGAGTTCCAAGTGATTATTAGTGGCACCAGGGTTTTTAGCTTTGGCAGGGTGTTTCATGTCCTATAGGAATTTGTTCAAACTCCTACTCTCAGTGGGAGGCTTAGTCAGAGAATATCAGAACCATAAAACAGCTGTTTCTATGTCTCTCAATAACTAGTTGCATTGTTCCTCCCTAACTCAGGGTGAATCATAACCAAAAGTTGCTGTCACTTAGACTAATCTTCTTTTTTCCAGACTTTTCAAAAGTAGAAATATATAAATAATCTTGATCAGATATTACATGGACAGATTACCATTAGAGAGTACATTAAAGAACATCTGATCTATAAGCAATCCTTAATAGACCAATACTTGTGTTGGGTTTATCTATAGCCTTATCAATATTTAGTTCAAGTAATAGGGTATAGCATCTTGCCAATAATCAGTACCCTTTTATATTTTGATTAATTAGTCACATTTCTGTGTCAAGAAGATTAGCAGGACTGATTTCCCTGGTTCATCAATGGTGGGTGGGTGAGTGGTTGTTTTTTTGTTTTTTGTTTTTAATCAAAGCTGGCTGCATTGCTTCTTGCAAAACTCAACATACCTATTCTTCTTTAGTATTCATTATATATTAGTGCCTAGAGACTCCAACTGAAATCAAAGCCTCACTCCACAATTCACAGTACCTACACCTAGCTTTTCATGGCAGAAATGTCTCTTACAATCTTAAAAAAAACAAGGGATGGGAGGGGAAACGGAAACAGAAATGAAGTTACCTGCCCCAGGTCACATAGCACATTAGTGGCAGAATCAGGAATAGAGCTCTGGTCTCCTGAGCTCTAGACCTTGCTGCCTCCCCAGTCCTGTCTTTTCTGTTGGGTAAGTAAAATATTAGACTTTCATTGTCTAATCTCATGATAAAGGAGGGGTGAATAGGCTTTTGTGCCTGGTGGGTACTGTAATGTTGAACCCCATAAGGTTTTATGGAAATATGCTTATGAATATATATATATGATATAACTGGAATATGTTTTATGCTACATATGCCATGTAATATATCTCTGTAAAGGTTATGATCTACTGAATCTATTCCTCCTATTTGTATGCATGTATCATTTTTGTGTTTGAAGTTATGAATATTGGCTGTGTATATGCTTGATTTCTAAGTAGCCTTAGTAAAACATTTGGTGAGCTTCTTGAGAAAAGAATGTGCAAATTAAGTGCCCAATCCAGAAGGACTTAATGGACAATGGTTCTTGGGAGGCTACAATTCACATAAGAAGTCTACCTGAGGACGTTCAAGGTAGCATGTAAACAGTGGCTTCTACCTATAAGTTCTGAGTCATGCATGGACATGTGACTTGCCCATGTGACTCCAAATCTCCATTTTGTAACTGTATTCTACACAGGGGGATAGAGGGATGTCCACCCAGAAGAGAGAGTCTATAAAAATCCCTGGGAGACCCCCTCCATTTGGTCTTCAGAGATAGCCTCTCCACCCCCAACGATACCTGAAGAAAATTGGAACAAAGGACAGTAACTACAGTGGGTGTGAGTGGTTGCTGGACTCAGACTAGGAGACAAGTCTGTAAAAGGAAGTTTACTGGAAGGCCACTGAGGGTGAGGTTTTATCTGTATTCAGTTTTCTTACTGTTGGTCAGTTTAAGTCAAGAAATACTCGCCAGTGAAACTTGTGAATAATTTTGAATAACAAACTTGAGAATTTTGCAACCTGTCTGTCCTTTCATGAAAAGGGACAAAGATGGAAATTCATCAAAATATTCACTATGAATCATTCATTCTGTTCTAGTAAGACTAAACCCAATTTTTACAGGTGAGGAAACAGGCACAGATGTTTAATGACTTTGCTCAGGCAGCATACCAAGTGTGGGATAGAGCTGGGATTAGAATTCAGGAGTTCTTGGCTTCCATTCATGAAGAATAGACTACTCCATTCTTCCTTTGGTTTCTTGAAGGGTGGTGGAAGAAATAAGAGGACAGTAACAATGCCCCAGATTGGTGAGCAGATTTCAGAATGAAATACCGAGGGACTTGTCAGCTGAAGGGGAAAAGGAAAATGGAGATCAAGATGAGAACTGCAGTGTTGACAGGTCAGGACTTGGAGTGCCATGCTTGCAGTTGCTTTGTAATTTGCTTTGGCGGTTTGATTACACGCAATTATAGTCCTGTTGTGCTGACTGCTAATTCCAGAACACTGTGTGCACAATACAGTGTAGATTAGACAGCACAGAATGAATATTAAAAGATGAACATAAAATGCTAAGGATCCTTGTAAGCAAATCACAAGGGCAGGTTTGATAATGTTCCAAATTAGTTAGGAAGGAATTAGCAAGAAGATTTTTCTCCTGGACTGCCATTTTACTAAATGAAATGACAAATCTTTATGCAGATTCACCTGGCACAAAAACCAGAAAAAAATGCAAGGAAAAAAAAAAGCTTATACAGACCCATCATTGAGACTATATAACTATAAACCCTATTTCATCTGTTCTTTTTGTAGCCTCTGACTATTCTCTAAAACAAAATCACACCAGTGAGCAAACAAACTATCACACAGAAAATGAGTAAAGTATACCCATAATAATTGCTAAATGGAACAATGTACAAACTGAAAGGTGGGTGAGGCATTAAGGTTAAGAATGGGAAATGGACCAGAAAATACACACAGACTGCAGTAAGAGGACTAGTGCAGTGAGTGACATGTTACCTTCCATGTTACTGGGTGATAATATAGTCACATTGTCCTGAGTTGAGGTAAGTTGTTGTTTCTGATAGTGAATGGACCAACCAAGGCAGTTTTTGACTGGTTTCACTATATTATATAACAATAATGCCTAAGAATGTTTCATACTTTTTTCTCATTTCATGTTCCCACCTTCTAGGCAGCCATATAGCTGCTATGTGTGGCTTTGTCAGCTCTCTAAGCTAAATAGTAAGGCCTAAATGGGAGACTATTAAGGAGAACATTGGCTCCTGCTGAATGTGGTATAGATGACTGAATAGGAGGTATTAATTCCTCTGATTTAGCAGTGAACTAATTTTCACAGTTCCTGACCCTTCATGGCCTCCTTGAGGATACCCTACTTAGGTACAGGGCCTCTACCAGTCACATTTCTCAGGAAGGACTCCCACAAATCTCTAAACAAGGGATTTAGGCTGCAATTCACTGTGATTAGAGCTGGCCTAAAACTGGTTATTTTAGGTTTGGGAGAAATTCTAGTTCTCTAGAATGTTTTTTCTGTTGTCATGTCCCACCTGTTAAGTATCCAGATGCTCCAGATATCTTTTCAGGGTCCTCATGATCATAAAGTTCTTCAATACTTGATTAATTCACATTTGTGTTCTGCACTTCTGTCACAGCCTAATCAGAATCATCCTAGCTTCAGAGATGGGCTTCAGAGATGATTTCCAGCTGCCAAATAGTATTGAAAAAGCTAAAAATACATTAAATGCTTCTCAAGTATTTTTAGTAAGCAATTGCTGTAGTTGCCATGGGCATGTTATGCAAATGCCAGTGGGAAAGGAGGTGGTCAATGAGGCAATCTCCTTGTTAAGAGATGGTTCACACTATGAAAAGGTTTGAGCCCATATGCTTCAAGGAACAGTGCACTCAGGAACAAGGCTGTTTTAAAATGTCTTAGCAAGCATTAACATTTTCAAAGCAACTACATGTCTTTGATCTTAAAATTATTCCAAGGAGCACATCTTCCAAACTAGCCACCTAATCTGCACATGGAAACTATGATTGCAGGAGAAAGTTATATTCAAATATAAAATATTCAGTTGTGAATACACAACAGGTAAGTGCACACAAATGAATGACTGCAATGGGTGACATGTTCACATGTACAATTACCCTTTTCAGGTGCATGTCTGTATTCTAATATCTTTCAAAAATTCAACTAGTTTGTACACAAGGTGAAAAATGGCTCTGAAAGGGGGGCAACACAGCCTAGTGGATAGCAGCCCAGACTCTGACTCAGGAGATCTGGGTTTTGTTCCCAGCTCTGTTACTGACGTATTCTGACTTACTCAATGTCACACTTTACCTGTTTCCTTTCCCAACTATTTAGACTGAAAACTCTTAGAAGCAGGGACTCTCTTACTAGGTGTTAGTTCCATGGTACTAGGCACTGTATGATGATTTTGGCTAGACAGCAGGAGTTACTGGCTGGTACCCAACTGCTATTTATGCCTCTGAAAATCCCTCCCCATAACTATTATTGCAGCCACTACTGGTCTGCGGATCATAAATTCAAGACCATTATTTAAAGACTGTCTTATGATTGTGAATTCCTGTTACTGGCTAAAAGTAAAGAAGAGCTGTGTATCTTGAAAGCTTGCCTCTTTCACCAACAGAAGTTGTTCCAGTAAAAGATATTACCTCGCCTACCTTATCTCTCTAATATCCTGGGACCAACACAGCTACAACAGCACTGCAAACTGGCTAGAGTTAGCATTTCTGGAGTGGAAAAGACAAATGCTTCGGAAGAGTACCAAAGCATTGTAAATTTGTGAGGCGAATGCTGAGTCTCAGCTGAGTCCCATTCCAAGGGCTATCTTATTCTTCCAAGAGATTCCAACCCTCCCTTCTATTGGTTTGGGATATTCTGAATGTCCCTAAAAGCTTAGTGGGTGGTCAGTCAACCAGTTTCCATAGCAGTAACTCAAGTGAGTCAACAAATGCACATAGAAGATTGGTTTGTTCTGATACTATCTATACTACTGCAATGTATAATATCACAGGATTAAAGAGAATATAGTGGTGTTGCTTGGATGGACTTAGGCAATGAAGGGTAAATTCTTTGACAGTGAAAGCTGTTGACTGCAGCACAGATGGTGACTAAAATACCTCTGAAGATGTGGACATCTATTTTTAAAAATCCAAGATTGAATCAACATTAACAAAGGGAGACTTTTAATCTTCTGTTTCCAGGCTGCCACTTCCTCTCTGTTGCTGCAGCCCCTGTTATGTCTGAGCAGACATTACAAGTGAATTAACCAAATCATATCTAGTGGTTGGACTTGCTGCATGTGTATAACCTCAGATGAAACTCAAAACAAGAATGGTGTAGTCAATAACCATTAGCTATCTAGAAGGAGCAGTGGTGAGCCTTTGCTAAGCACGTTTCAACTGCAGCTGGCTTTTCGCATATCTGTATATTTTGTAGCAGATCTGCCTCTCAATAAGAGTCCAAAAGTAAAGGATTCTTAATCAGAATGCTGGAATGGAATAGGTTGGGGTTATGAAGATTTATTTTTTATACTCAGCTTGCATATAAAATTTCAGGTAAATAAATTTGGGGCTTCAAATGGTGGGTTTCTTAAGAATAATTCTGAAATTGATAAATAGAAGAACCTGCTCTCCCTCTTGGTTTAAATGTGATTGTTATCTTGAATTCATTTCAATGGCTTTCAGAAGATTGGCATAACAGTACTGCCTAATATTCTCTGTGACCCATTGAAATGAGTTCAACAAACAATCAATTTAAACCAAATGGAAAAGAAATTCGAATATAAATATAATGCTGCTTTCAGCCTGCCTTTAAAGAAAAGACTGCTCCTGATCTACTCTGCTGCAAAGCTTTATACCACTAGCTATGTCTACCATCTCTAATGGAGCTCAACTGGAGTTTGGGGCCATTATTCTTACCTTTTTACTGTTTAGATGCATCTTTATTCTTATCAGGTCTCATGATTTTTATTGGATACATTTATATATTCACTGGGAATATCATAGCTATAAAAGATTTAACAGAAGAAATTTACAAGGTTATATTTACTTTCTTAGCCCTGGTCTACACTACGAGTTTAGGTCGAATTTATTAGCGTTATTTCGATTGATCCGTGCACCCGTCCACACGACGAAGCCCTTAACATCGACTTCTAGGGCTCTTAAAATCGATCTCGCCACTCCACCCCCAACGAGGGGATTAGCGCTTAAATCGATATTGCCGAATCGATGTAGGCTAGTGAGGACGCAATTCGACAGTATTGGCCTCCTGGATCTATCCCACAGTGCAACATTTGACCGCTCTGGACAGCAGTCTGAGCTCCAATGCTCCGCCCAGGTAGACAGGAAAAGCCCCGCGAACTTTTGAATTTCATTTCCTGTTTGGCCAGCGTGGTGAGCTGCAGGTGAGCGCAGATCTCATCAGCAGAGGTGACCATGATGGAGTCCCAGAACCGAAGACGAGCTCCAGCATGGACCGATGTTGAAGTACGCGATCTGATCGCTGTATGGGGAGACGAAACCGTGCTAGCAGAGCTACGGTCCAAAAGAAGAAACGCCAATACATATGCCAAAGTCTCCAAGGGCATGCAGGACAGAGGCTACAACAGGGACGCGCAACAGTGCCGCGTGAAAATTAAGGAGCTCAGGCAAGCCTACCAAAAAACCAGAGATGCAAACAAACGCTCGGGTCAGAGCCCCAGACATGCCGCTTCTATGATGAGCTGCATGCCATTCTAGGGGGTGCACCCAGCACTGACCCACCCATGTGGTATGACTCCGTATGTGGATCATCAGAAACCACAGAGGAGCATGATGATGATAATGATGCTGAAAATAGCGCCCAGACACAGCAAGGAAGTGGAGAAGCCCTTTTCCCCGACAGCCAGGAACTCTTTGTCACCCTGGAGCCAGTACCCTACGAACCCACCCAAGGCGTGCTCGATGCAGGAGAAGGGACCTCTGGTGCCTCTGGTGAGTGTACCTCTGTTAATTAATACATGTTTTATAAGCAAGCGTGTTTAATGATCAATTCGCGGCCAGTACAGCTACAGCTACTGGAAAACTCTGTTAACATGTTCGGGGATGGAGCAGAAATCCTCCGGGGACATCTCCAGAAAGATCTCCTGGATGTACTCCCAAAGCCTGTGCAAAAGGTTTCTGGGAAGGGCAGCCTTATCCTGTGCTCCGTGGTAACACACTCTACCACGCCAGGCCAGTAGCACGTAGTCTGGAATCATTGCTTTGCAAAGCATGGCGGCGTATGGTCCCGGTGTTTGCTGGCATTCAAGCAACATCCGTTCTTTATCTGTCTGTGTTATCCTCAGAAGAGTGATATCATTCATGGTCACCTGGTTGAAATAGGGGAATTTTATTAAGGGGGTATTCAGAGGGGCTCCATCCCTGCTGGGCTGTTTGCCTGTGGCTGAACGGAAATCTTCCCCGCTGTGACCCACGCGGTGGGGGGAGGGGGAACAGCGAACATCTTGGATGTGTGTCTGTGTGTGTGTGTGGGTGTCGATTAGGTTCGCGCTGCACGTTAACCCGAAAACCGCCGCCCCTCCCTTTTCAATTGCCAACCAGTTTTAAATTGCCAGCCCAAAGGCTGTTTGTTATGGGAAATGAGGGGGTTGCTGTTTGAAAACATTCCCACCTGTTATGAAGGTTAAAGAAGCCTATAGACTGTGGCTTACCATGGCTGCCTGCAAGCCGAATTCTGTTGCCCGCCGGACCAACTTGTTGCTTGTGTGATCTCTCACACCAAACCGGCAGACCCTCAATATAACAGGCAAAGTGCAACCTTGGACCAAATGCATATGTGATATGTAATGTTTGGAGCATTGTTCTCTAATGTGTGTCTTTTAAACTACTCCTCTCCCGTTTGTTTCCTCCCGCAGCTGCAAATGTTTCAACGCCACCCCTTTCATCACCGTCCCAGAGGCTAGCGAAGATTAGAAGTAAAAAAAAAAGGAATCGAGACGATATGTTCTCAGAACTCATGGAATCCTCCCACACTGAAGCTGCCCAGCAGAATGCGTGGAGGCAGACACTGTCGGAGTCCAGGAAGGCAGAATTTGATCGTGTGGACAGGTGGCGTGCTGAAGACAATGACTGGCGGGATGAAGAGAGACAGCGGCGGGATGAAGAGAGTAGGTGGCGTCAGCGTGCAGAGAGAAGGCAGGATGCAATTCTGAGGCTACTGGAGGATCAAACGGAAATCCTCCGGCTTATGGCTGAGGAAAGGCGTAGGGTTCAGGAAAGGCCGCCTGAGCCCAGACCGCCACTACAGCCCCTGTGTAACCAACAGCCCTCCTTCCCGAGTCCCATAACCTCATCCCCGAGACGCCCAAGAACGCGTTTGGGCGGCCTCCGTGCACCCAACCACTCAAGTCAAGAGAACAGTCCAAGCAAGAAAGGGCTGGCATTCAATAAGTTTTAAAGTGCTGTGTGTCCTTGTCCTTCCCTCATCCCCTCCTCCACCACCCATCCTGGTGCTTCCCTTCCTCCACCAGCTATCCCGGGAGACTGTGGCAGTTAGCCCCATAGTTCCCCCTCTTTGTTTTACGAATTAATAAAGAATGCATGATTTTTAAGCAACAATGACTTTATTTCCTCTGCGAGCGGTGATCGAGGGGGGGAGGGCAGGGCGGTTTGGGTAAAGGGAAGTAGAGTGAATGAAGGGGCGGGGCTTTTCATTACAGGGGAAAAACAGAACTTTCACACAGCATCCTGGCCATTCATGAAACTGGTTTTCAAAGCTTCCCTGATGCGCAACGCACCCTGCTGTACTCTTGTAATAGCCCTGGTGTCTGGCTGCGCATAACCAGTGGCCAGGCGATTTGCCTCAACCTCCCACCCCGCCATAAACGTCTCCCCCTTACTCTCACAGATATTGTGGAGCGCACAGCAAGCAGTAATAATAATGGGAATATTGTTTTCGCTGAGATCTAACCTAGTCAATAAACTTCGCCAGCGAGCTTTTAAACGACCAAATGCACATTCCACCACCATTCTGCACTTGCTCAGCCTATAGTTGAAAAGGTCCTGACTACTGTCCAGGCTACCTGTGTATGGCTTCATGAGCCATGGCATTAAGGGGTAGGCTGGGTCCCCAAGGATAACTATAGGCATCTCAACATCCCCAACGGTTATTTTCTGGTCTGGGAAGAAAGTCCCTTGCTGCAGCAGCCGAAACAGACCAGAGTTCCTGAAGATGCGAGCGTCATGTACCTTTCCCGGCCATCCCACGTTGATGTTGGTGAAACGTCCCTTGTGATCCACCAGTGCTTGCAGCACTATTGAAAAGTAACCCTTTCGGTTTATGTACTCGCTGGCTTGGTGGTCCGGTGCCAAGATAGGGATATGGGTTCCGTCTATCGCCCCACCGCAGTTTGGGAACCCCATTGCTGCAAAGCCATCCAGTATGAGCTGCACATTTCCCAGACTCACAACCCTTGGTACCAGCAGCTTGGTGATCGCCCTGGCTACTTCCATCACAACAGCCCCCACTGTAGATTTTCCCACTCCGAATTGATTCGCGACTGACCGGTAGCTGTCTGGCGTTGCAAGCTTCCACAGGGCTATTGCCAGTCGCTTCTCTACTGTGAGGGCTGCTCTCATCTTGGTGTCCTGGCGCTTCAGGGCAGGGGAAAGCAACTCACAAAGTTCCATGAAAGTGCCCTTACGCATGCGAAAGTTTCGCAGCCACTGGGATTCATCCCAGACCTGCAGCACTATGTGGTCCCACCAGTCTGTGCTTGTTTCCCGGGCCCAGAATCGGCGTTCCACTGTATCAACAAGCCCCATTAACACCATGATGTCCACCTTGCGGGGGGGCCTTTTTTGAGAGAGGTCTGTGTCCATGTCCTCATCACTGTCCTCAGGGCGCTGCTGTCGCCTCCTCGCCTGCTGTAGCTGTAGCAGCTCCTGGTTCTCGTTCTGCATATACTCCTGGACAATGCGCGTGGTGTTCATAACGGCGAGAACAGCCGCGGTGATCTGATCGTGCTCCATGCTTTCCCTGGTATGCTGTTTGCAGGACAGCAGAGTGGCAGCAGAAGCAGCGGGTGGATAACAATGGAGTCAGCAATATGGCGCCCATATGAAAAAAGGCGCGAAAGGCTTTTTGCTCCCCCCTCAGTTGCTTTCACGGAGGGAGGGGGGAGCAAGGGTTAGGCTCATTTCCTTCTAGCTGCAGATGGTACAATATGCGGTGAGCAAGGAGGCGCCTTCCCTTCTAGCAGCAGATGGTACAATATGCTTGATATCCATCATCAGCTCCTGGCCCCCTCAAGGATTGAACTCGCAACCCCGGGTTTAGCGGGCCAACGCTCAGACCGCTGAGCTATCCCTCCGCCCGTGTTCCAGGCAGTACTGAATCTCCCTTAAACAAAACATAAAAAAGAGAATGACCAGAGTCACTCTGGTCACTCCCATTTATGTCCAAGCGCCCCCGGCCAGCCACACCATAGGCCGCCGGCCAGGAGCACACGAATACCAATCATATTGTACAATCTGCTGCGAGAAGGAAAGGAGCTTCTGCTGTGTGGTCCCGTGACCACGACCATTTATGGCATATTGCACCATCTGCAGCTAGAAGGCAAGGCGCTCCTGCTGTGTAGTCCCGCGACTACCAGCCTCAGGCGGAATGGCCCCCTCAAGGATTGAACTCGCAACCCCGGGTTTAGCGGGCCAACGCTCAGAACGCTGAGCTATCCCTCTGCCCATATTATAGTGTGACTGAATCCCCACTAGACCTAATGTCCAGGCGTACGCTGGAGATGTACGGTAATTGTGAGCTGAGCAGGCTTCCGTAGCAAACACGGAAACCCCGGAAAAAAGGCGCGAGAAATATTGCTTTCACGGAGGGAGGGATGACATGTACCCAGAACCACCAGCGACAATGTTTTCTGCCCCATCAGGCTTTGGGATCGCAACCCAGAATCCCAATGGGCGGCGGAGACTGCGGGAACTGTGGGATAGCTACCCGCAATGCAATGCTCCGAAAGTCGATGCTAGCCCCGCTACTGTGGACACAGTCAATCGACCTCATGGTCTTAACGTTCTTTAGTGGGGACACACACAATCGATTCCATAAATTCGGGTTTTAAAATATCGACTTCTATAAATTCGACCTAATTCTGTAGTATAGACGTACCCTTAGAAACACTCCTTTGTCTATCTCTGTTTCAGGCTTTAATGACACTTTCACAGCTGGATCTGGGACTCTTTATGTAAGTGTAGGAGGAACTGAGAATCAGACCCAAGAACTTTATAACACAGGAAAAGCACAAAGATTTCCAGCTTCCTAACAGAGCCCAACACCCTCTTTTAGCCCTCAACAGTCTCAAGATCCTATATGTTAAAGTGTTTTGGAATGACCTTCTTAACCAGGTAGCCATCCTGCAGCAAAAAACCTTCAGGACCAGACTCCAAAGAGAAACTGTTGATCTTCAGTTCATTTGCAAATTTGACACCATCAGCTCAGGATTAAACAAAGACTATGAATGGCTAGCCAACTACAAAAAGCAGTTTCTCCTCCCTTGGTGTTCACACCTCAACTGCTAGAAGAGGGCCTCACCCTCCCTGACTGAACTAACCTCGTTATCTCTAGCCTGACTCTTCCCTCCATATTTATACCTGCCTCTGGACATTTCCACTGCATGCATCCGACGAAGTGGGTATTCACCCACGAAAGCTTATGCTCCAATACCTCTGTTAGTCTATAAGGTGCCACAGGACCCTTTGTCGCTTCTACAGATCCAGACTAACACAGTTACCCCTCTGATACTTCTTAACCTGTTCATGGTTTCTCCACTCACAAGTGGTGCACCATTCCCAAAATCCCAGGAATTTTTTTATACCACTTCATGTAGTTCCTGTTTGTATCCAGTTATCTCTGTATGTGTTTAAATATGGAGAAGCACAGAATATATAGTGGTTTTCATGTTTCTTTGGTCTCTTTTCTATATAAACTGATTTTCTGTATTTTTTTGTAATGGTGTTTAATTTTCTTTCCCCCATGCTTCTTGTCAACACTCTTTTTACATGAAAACATCTTTTAAAATACATTCATATGTGACCACGATTCTTACATCAAGCAGTTTTAATGTCCTGTCACTTATTATCTACTCCTCACTGTCTTTCTTTTTCTAACAGCAGTCTTCTAAAATAAAAGTATCTGTGTTGCAACTGTGCATAATCAGTGTGATAGCTGGTTTTCAATTTCTGTAATTATAAGATGCCTGGCTAGTCCCTTCCTAATCTTCACAGAATTATTTTTCAGGAAAATATATTCTGTTATGTGTAAAATGTTTGAAGGTTTCCTTTAAATCAAATTTCAATTGTTATTTATATATATATATATATTATATATATAAAGTAATATATAAAGACAACTCCTGGAGAAACTGTCCTACTAACTAAAAATATATATATATATATATATTTTTAGTTAGTAGGACAGTCTCTCTAGGAGTTGTCTTTATATATTACTTTCCCTGCTGACAGAACATAATATTGAAGATGTACTTCTTTCATACTTCACAGTATCTATTCACATTTTGCTGTTGAACAATCCAGTTTTTATGTTTAAGGCATTTTAAATATCAGAAGCATCATAGATGTTAGAGAAGGAAAAGGCCTTTGTTGGCAATGTACTCTCCCTCCCAGCAAATGCAGAACTGTTCCTCTTCAGTACCTAATCCTAAGTAGTTTTTAACCCTTTTGACTGTAAAATGTGATAACATTCCTGCTGAGCCACAATAGGCTATTGGAAAAGGCATATCCCTGATAGTAGGGCACCAGGGCCAGCCCTAGGCCAAATGGTGCCCCGGGCAAGGATCGTCTTTGGCTTCCCTCCCTCCATTTGTTAAACTTTTGAATACCTTATATTTTCTTGCATTTGTAGCCCATTTCACAACTTTGATGCATGATTTATCGCTGTCATATAAGATGATAAATTTGCATGCTAGGATATGTAAATCTGTATTTATGCATGCCTTATATAAGGAAATAAAAAAAAATTCATTTCCCCAAAGCTTATAGAAACTTCTTAATTTTAAGAGTAAAAGTCTATCTATATTCTGCAGTCTTAGAAAGTCATCAAACATTAGGTGTTAAGCATGGCAAACGAAGTAACGGTGTTTCTTTTATATTGTTGCGTAGATAGGGGATCGATAGATATCTCTGGTGTCTCATTAAATATGTCCTTTGTTAGTCACTACATACGCTCTTCAAGTCTTAGAACACAAGTACACTTTCACAATTACACAATAAAACAATGTTCACAATATCTCAGCTGGGCTCCCACTTCACTTTGTTCTTATAGATCACTGACTGACTGGTGATGCTCTTCTCCTTATATACATGCGAGGGCATGGTTGACAACATGCTAGGAGATTCAAGGAAAATGTAGTTCTCAGAAATTCTGGAAGGTTCCATGAGATTCTACAAAGGTCCAGTACATTTTAGAAGGTTAGTGAAAAATGAATCCACACACCGAATACTTGAAACATTCAAAACAACAACAAAAACAGAGCTGTAAACGGGAGTTTGAGTGGGAGTTTGTAAGGGGAGTTTTGGGGGAAGACTAGGAGAACCAGGCAGAGGAACAGACAGGGCAGTGAAGGGAGTGTCGTGGTGCTCATTGGGGGTTCGTTTTGCTGTAGGTGGTGGTGTTTTGGTTTGGTTTGCGTTTCCCAGACTAACAGAACTTAGTTGAGAAGGCTATGACAGATACAGAGGCAGCAGTGGTAGTGACCCAAGCAGTGGAGGACACAATGAAGATGACTGGATGTGGAAGCTGTAGTATGTAAATGATACTGGAGGGGGTACCTGAAAAGAGTTTCGTCTACATGAAGTGCCGCCTAATGGAGCTGATGGAAGAAAAGATCCGAGGATTGGAGATGCAGGTGGAAACTCTGGTTGAGTTTAGAAGGGGTTTGAGCAGATGATGGAGCAAAGACACGAGGAGGCTGAAGGGAAAATCTCAGGCTTGCAGATGGAAGCAGGACCAAAGAACTCTGAGGGGAGACTGCTGGGTGAAGAAAATGGACAGTGGAAGCATGTGACTAAGAGAACCAGGCAGAGGAAAAGACAGGCTAGTGAGGGAGAAATAGAGCTCAAGAACAGGTTTGCAGAGTTGGAAAATTAAGAAGGGGTACAGCAGGTGGTCACTGAAGGTGGGAGGGAAGGAGAGGGAAGAAGAGAAGAAGAGAAGAGCGGATAGCCCTATAGGAAAAGGGGAAGAGTCAATGGAGATAACACCAAATATGAACCCCAGGAGCATACAGGATGGGTTGAAAAGGATTACAAGGGAGAATAGGAATCGAGAGGGTTTGCAGCCAGAGGGAACAGGGGATAGACTGGAGAATCGCACCTTCACCAGGAAAAGGAAGATCTACGTGATTGGGGACTCCTTACTGAGAAGAATAGACAGGCCTGTAACCAGAGCTGATCTAGAGAACAGAAGGGTGTGCTGTCTGCCGGGTGCTAAGATATGGGATATGGACCTGAGGCTGAAAAGGATCCTAATGGGAGCGGGAAAGAATCCACTGATTATCCTTCATGTGGGAACAAATTATATGGCTAGATTCTCGCTGGAACATATCAAGGGAGACCATGCCAGGCTGGGGAAGATGCTTAAGGAAATTGAGGCTCAGGTGATCTTCAGTGGGATTCTGCCTGTCCCCAGAGAAGGGCAACAGAGGTGTGACAAGATTATGATGATCAATAGATGGCTCAGGCAGTGGTGCTATAAGGAGGGCTTTGGGATGTATGGCCACTGGAAGGCATTCATGGACAGAGGCCTGTTTTCTTGGGATGGACTTCACCTGATTAGGGAGGGAAATAGACTTCTAGGAGGGAGGCACTACTGATTAAAAAGGCTTTAAACTAGGTATTTGGGGGAGATGGTTGGGAGATGTCCAGGTAATCTCCACGCCGGATTTTAACATTGAGAGAGAAGAAAACGAAGTAAGAAAGGATACAGCCGCCGGTAGGAGAATGGACATAAGGAAGAAGGGTAGTGTAGATACCAGTCTAATAGGTGATACTGGCGGTAGAATGTCTGTGCCTAATCAGTAAAGAATGTGAGTGAGGCCAAACAGCAAAAATTAATATGTTTGTACACCAATGAGAGGAGCCTAGGTACAAAATGGAGGAACTAGAGCTACTGGTGCAGGAAGTGAAACCAGATATTATAGGGATAACAGAACCATGGTGGAATAGTAGTCATGACTGGAGTACAGGTATTGAAGGGTATGTGCTATTTAGGAAAGATAGAAATAAAGGTAAAGGTGGTGGAGTAGCATTGTATATCAAAGATGAGGTAGACTGTAAAGAAATAAGAAGTGATGGAATGGATAAGACAGAGTCTGTCTGGGCAAAAATCACATGGGGGAAGAAAAGTACTAGAACCTCCCCTGGGATAGTGCTTGGGGTGTGCTATAGACCACTGGGATCTGATTTGGATATGGATAGAGACATCTTTAATGTTTTTAATGAAGTAAATTGTGTGATCATGGGAGACTTTAACTTCCCAGATATAGACTGGAGGACAAGGCTCAGATTTTTTTAGATGCGATAGCTGATGGATTCCTTCACCAAGTAGTTGCTGAATCAACAAGAGGGGATGCCATTTTAGATTTGGTTTTGGTGAGTAGTGAGGACCTCATAGAAGAAATGGTTGTAGGGGACAACCTTGGTTAGAGTGATCATGAGCTAATTCAGTTCAAACTGAATAGAAGGATAAACAAAAATAAATCTGCGACTAGGGTTTTTGATTTCAAAAGGGCTAACTTAAAAAAATTAAGGAAATTAGTTAGGGAAGTGGATTGGACAGAAGAACTTATGGATCTAAAGGTGGAGGCAGCCTGGAATTACTTCAAATCAAAATTGCAGAAACTATCAGAAGCCTGTATCTCAAGAAAGGGGAAAAATTCATAGGCAGGAGTTGTAGACCAAATTGTAGATCAAGCTGGATGAGCAAGCATCTCAGAGAGGTGATTAAGAAAAAGCAGAAAGCCTACAAGGAATGGAAGATGGGAAGGATCAGCAAGGTAAGCTACCTTATTGAGGTCAGAACATGTAGGGATAAAGTGAGAAAGGCTAAAAGCCATATAGCGTTGTACCTTGCAAAGGTGAATTTAAACCAATAGTAAATGGTTCTATAACCATATAAATAGGAAGAAAACAAAGAAAGAAGAAGTGGGACCACTAAACACTGAGGATGGAGTGGAGGTTAAGGATAATCTAGGCATGGCCCAATATCTAAACAAATATTTTGCCTCAGTCTTTAATGAGGCTAATGAGGAGCTTTGGGATAATGGTAGAATGACAAATGGGAATGAGGATATGGAGGTAGATATTACCACATCCGAGGTAGAAGCCAAACTCGAACAATTTAATGGGACTAAATCGGGTGGTCCAGATAATCTTCATCCAAGAATATTAAAGGAACTGGCACATGAAATTGCAAGCCCATTAGCAAGAATTTTTAATGAATCTGTAAACTCAGGGGTTGTACCATATGACTGGAGAATTGCTAACATAGTTCCTATTTTTAAGAAAGGAAAAAAAACTGATCCGGGTAACTACAGGCCTGTTAGTTTGACATCTGTAGTATGCAAGGTCTTGGAAAATTTTTTGAAGGAGAAAGTAGTTTAAGACATTAAGGTCAATTGTAATTGGGATAAAATACAACATGGCTTTACAAAAGGCAGATCGTGCCAAACCAACCTGCCTCTCCTTCTTTGAGAAGTTAACAGATTTTTTAGACAAAGGAAATGCAGTGGATCTAATTTACCTCGATTTCAGTAAAGCATTTGATATGGTTCCACATGGGGAATTATTAGTTACATTGGAAAAGATGGGGATCAGTATGAAAACTGAAAGCCAAACTTGAACAGCTTAATGAGAGTAAATCAGGCGGCCCAGATAATCTTCATCCAAGAATATTAAAGGAACTGGCACATGAAATTGCAAGCCCATTAGCAAAAATTTTTAATGAATCTCTAAACTCAGGGGTTGTACCGTTTGACTGGAGAATAGCTAATATAGTTCCTATTTTTAAGAAAGGGAAAAAAAGTGACCCGGGTAACTACAGGCCTGTTAGTTTGACATCTGTAGTATGCAAGGTCTTGGAAAAATTTTTGAAGGAGAAAGTAGTTAAGGACCTTGAGGTCAATGGCAATTGGGACAAATTACAACATGGTTTTACAAAAGGTAGATCGTGCCAAACCAACTTGATCTCCTTCTTTGAGAAAGTAACAGATTTTTTAGATAAAGGAAACGCAGTGGATCTAATCTACCTCGATTTCAGTAAGGCATTTGATACAGTACCACATGAGGAATTATCGGTTAAATTGGAAAAGATGGGGATCAATATGAAAATTGAGAGGTGGATAAGGAACTGGTTAAAGGGGAGACTACAGCGGGTCATACTGAAAGGTGAACTGTCAGGTTGGAGGGAGGTTACTAGTGGAGTTCCTCAAGGTTCAGTTTTGGGACCAATTTTATTTAATCTTTTTATTACTGACCTCGGCACCAAAAGTGGGAGTGTGCTAATAAAGTTTGCAGATGACACAAAGTTGGGAGGTATTACCAATTCAGAAAAGGATCGGGATATCCTACAGGAAGATCTGGATGACCTTGTAAACTGGAGTAATAGTAATAGGACGAAATTTAATAGTGAGAAGTGTAAGGTTATGCATTTAGGGATTAATAACAAGAATTTTAGTTATAAGCTGGGGACGCATCAGTTGGAAGTAACGGAAGAGGAGAAGGACCTCGGAGTCCTGGTTGATCACAGGATGACTATGAGTCGCCAATGTGATGTGGCCGTGAAAAAAGCTAATGCGGTCTTGGGATGCATTAGGCGAGGTATTTCTAGTAGAGATAAGGAGGTGTTAGTACCGTTATACAAGGCATTGGTAAGACCTCATTTGGAATACTGTGTGCAGTTCTGGTCTCCCATGTTTAAGAAGGATGAATTCAAACTGGAACAGGTACAAAGAAGGGCCACTAGGATGATCCGAGGAATGGAAAACCTGTCGTATGAAAGGAGACTCAAGGAGCTTGGTTTGTTTACCTTAACCAAAAGAAGGCTGAGGGGAGATATGATTGCTCTCTTTAAATATATCAGAGGGATAAATACCAGGGAGGGAGAGGAATTATTTCAGCTCAGTACCAATGTGGACACAAGAACAAATGGATATAAACTGGCCATCAGGAAGTTTAGACTTGAAATTAGACGAAGGTTTCTAACCATCAGAGGAGTGAAGTTCTGGAACAGCCTTCCAAGGGAAGCAGTGGGGGCAAAAGACCTAACTGGCTTCAAGATTAAGCTAGATACGTTTATGGAGGGGATGGTTTGATGGGATAACATGATCTTAGTCAAAGGTCAATTAATTGCCATCAGTGGTAAATAGGACCAATGGTCAATGATGGGATGTTAGAAGTTACTACAGAGAACTTTTTCCTGGGTGTCTGGCTGGTGAGTCTTGCCCACATGCTCGGGGTTCAGCTGATCGCCATATTTGGGGTCGGGAAGGAATTTTCCTCCAGGGTAGATTGGCAGAGGCCCTGGAGGTTTTTTTGCCTTCCGCTGCAGCATGGGGCACGGGTCACTTACCGGAGGATTCTCTGCATCTTGAAGTCTTTAAACCATGATTTGAGGACTTCAATAGCTGAGACATAGGTGAGGGGATTATTCCAGGAGTGGGTGGGTGAGATTCTGTGGCCTGCATTGTGCAGGAGGTCAGACTAGATGATCATAATGGTCCCTTCTGACCTTAAAGTCTATGAGTCTATGAGTCTAAAGGTGGATAAGGAACTGGCTAAAGGGGAGACTACAGCGGGTCATACCGAAAGGTGAACTGTCAGACTGGAGGGAGGTTACGAGTGGTGTTCCTCAGGGATCGGTTTTGGGACTAATCTTATTTAATCTTTTTATTAATGACCTCGGCACAAAAAGTGGGAATGTGCTAATAAAGTTTGGGATGACACAAAGCTAGGAGGTATTGCCAATACAGAGAAGGACCAGGATATCATATAGGAAGATCTGGATGACCTTGTAAACTGGAGTAATAGTAATAGGATGAAATTTAATAGTGAAAAGTGCGAGGTCATACATTTAGGGATTAATAATAAGAATTTTAGTTATAAGCTGGGGAAGCATCAATTGGAAGTAATGGAGGAGGAGAAGGACCTCAGAGTATTGGTTGACCACAGGATGACTATGAGCTGTCAATGTGATATGGCAGTGAAAAAAGCTAATGCGGTCTTGGGATGCATCAGGCGAGGTATTTCCAGTAGAGATAAAGAGGTGTTAGTACCATTATACAAGGCACTGGTGAGACCTCATTTGGAATACTGTGTGCAGTTCTGGTCTCCCATGTCCAAGAAGGATGAATTCAAACTAGAACAGTTACAGAGAAGGGCTACTAGGATGATCCAAGGAATGGAAAACCTGTCTTATGAAAGGAGACTCAAGTTGCTTGGCTTGTTTAGCCTAACCAAAAGAAGGCTGAGGGGAGATATGATTGCTCTCTATAAATATATCTGAGGGATAAATACCAGGGAGGGAGAGGAATTATTTAAGCTCAGTACTAATGTGGACACAAGAATAAATGGATATAAACTGGCCATCAGGAAGTTTTAGACTTGAAATTAGACGAAGGTTTCTAACCATTAGAGGAGTGAAGTTCTGGAACAGCCTTCCAAGGGAAGCAGTGGGGGCAAAAGACATATCTAGTTTCAAGACTAAACTTGATAAGGAGATGGAGGAAGGAGGAGATGGTATGATAGACAATTAATTGATCTTTGACTATCAGCGGTAAATATGTCCAATGGCCTGTGATGTGATGTTAGATGGGGTGGGATCTGAGTCACTACAGAGAATTCTTTCCTGGGTGTCTGGCTGGTGAGTCTTGCCCACATGCTCAGGGCTTAGCTGATCACCAAATTTGGGGTCGTGAAGGAATTTTCCTCCAGGGCAGATTGGCAGAGGCCCTGCGGGGTTTTCACCTTCCTCTGCAGCGTGGGGCACGGGTCACTTGTTGGAGGATTCTCTGCATCTTGAAGTCTTTAAACCATGACTTGAGGTCTTCAATAGCTCAGACATAGGTTAGAGGTTTATTACAGGAATAGGTGGGTGAGATTCTGTGGCCTGCGTTGTGCAGGAGGTTGGACTAGATGATCATAATGGTCCCTTCTGACCTTAAAGTCTATGAGTCTATGAGCACCCCAAGCCTAGCACCCCTGAAGCCTGGCACCCCAAGCAGTCGTGTGGGTTTTCTGACCCTAACTCCGGCCATGTAGGGCACCACTGCCTGTATGTGTGTGATACATGTAGCTAGTATGCTTTTCAGCAGTGTAGTGTATAGGAATTGAGTATTATCCCTTTAAGAAGCTTAATTCCTCGAGTGGCCCTCACTGTCTTCTATGTTTCAGAAGCCTTCAAATGCCAGCCAGAGCAGCAGTATGTATATCTATCTAGTCACTACATGCTGTCTATAGTTAGCAAACACTGTTATTTGGACCCCATCATGTCCATATGGTTCCTTCATATTATGTATGTTGTATAGAGAAAAAGACGCAAGCTCAATGACTCAAGAGATGAGGCTTCTATCACTTTAGGAGATTATTCCTTATTATAACAGACAATACATTTTCTGAGATCCAGGGCTTCCCCTCCTCCCCACCCTCCCCCCCGTAGCTAGTACATGCTAGGTACCCCGCACAAACTCCCTTTGTAGACACTCTCAGGGCTTATCTTCATATACAGCACTACTGTGGCACAGAGCACTGCTGTAGCACTTTAGTGAAGATGCTACTATGCTGATGGGAGAGCTTCTCATGTCAGTGTAGTTAATCCCCCTCCCCAAGAGGCGGTAGCTATATTGGTGGAAGAAGCTCTCCAGTCGACATAGTGGTGTCAACATGGGAAGGGTGAGGTTAGTATAACTACATCGCTCAGGGTTGTGATTTTTTTCACACCACTGAGCAATGTAGTTATATTTATATAAGTCTGTAGTGTAGACGTGGCCTTATTCCACACTAATGCTTTTGTGCACTTTAGCTTAATGAACTCATAGACTCATAGACTTTAAGGTCAGAAGGGACCATTATGATTCATAGATTCATAGATTCTAGGGCTGGAAGGGACCTCGAGAGGTCATCGAGTCCAGCCCCCTGCCCTCATGGCAGGACCAATTACTGTCTAGACCATCCCTGATAGACATTTATCTAACCTACTCTTAAATATCTCCAGAGATGGAGATTCCACAACCGCCCTGGGCAGTTTATTCCAGTGTTTAACCACCCTGACAGTTAGAAACTTTTTCCTAATGTCCAACCTAAACCTCCCTTGCTGCAGTTTATGCCCATTGCTTCTTGTTCTATCCTCAGATGCTAAGATGAACAAGTTTTCTCCCTCCTCCTTATGACGCCCTTTTAGATACCTGAAGACCG
Organism: Macrochelys suwanniensis; assembly: GCA_033296515.1. Taxonomy (NCBI): domain Eukaryota; kingdom Metazoa; phylum Chordata; order Testudines; family Chelydridae; genus Macrochelys; species Macrochelys suwanniensis. The sequence goes on from CM065780.1 coordinate 51,580,325, forward strand.
CTATTATGTCCCCTCTCAGTCTTCTCTTTTCCAAACTAAACAAACCCAATTCCTTCAGCCTTCTTTCACAGGTCATGTTCTCTAGATCCTTAATCATTCTTGTTGCTCTTCTCTGGACCCTCTCCAATTTCTCCCCATCTTTCTTGAAATGCGGTGCCCAGAACTGGACACAATACTCCAGTTGAGGCCTAACCAGCGCAGAGTAGAGCGGAAGAATGACTTCTCGTGTCTTGCTCACCACACACCTGTTAATGCAGCCCAGAATCATGTTTGCTTTTTTTGCAACAGCATCACACTGTGGACTCATATTTAGCTTGTGGTCTACTATAACCCCTAGATCCCTTTCTGCCGTACTCCTTCCTAGACAGTTTCCTCCCATTCTGTATGTGTGAAATGGATTGTTCCTACCTTAGTGGAGCACTTTGCATTTGTCCTTATTAAACTTCATCCTGTTTACCTCTGACCATTTCTCCAGTTTGTCCAGATCATTTTGAATTATGACCCTATCCTCCAAAGCAGTTGCAATCCCTCCCAGTTTGGTATCATCTGCAAACTTAATAAGCGTACTTTCTATGCCAATATCCAAGTCGTTGATGAAGATATTGAACAGAGCCGGTCCCAAAACAGACCCTTGCGGAACCCCACTCGTTATACCTTTCCAGCAGGATTGGGAACCATTTATAACTACTCTCTGAGTATGGTTTTCAAGCCAGTTGCGCATCCACCTTATAGTAGCCCCATCTAAGTTGTATTTCCCTAGTTTATTGATAAGAATATCATGCGAAACCATATCAAATGCCTTACTAAAGTCTAGGTATACCACATCCACCGCTTCTCCCTTATCCACAAGACTCGTTATCCTATCAAAGAAAGCTATCAGATTGGTTTGACATGATTTGTTCTTTACAAATCCATGCTGGTTATTCCCTATCACCTTACCACCTTCCAAGTGTTTGCAGATGATTTCCTTAATTACTTGCTCCATTATTTTCCCTGGCACAGAAGTTAAATTACAGAGAACTTCAAGTCTGATCATCTAGTCTGAACTCCTGCACAATGCAGGCCACAGAATCTCATCCACCCATTCCTGGAATAATTCTCTCCCCTATGTCTCAGCTATTGAAGTCCTCAAATCATGGTTTAAAGACTTCAAGATGCAGAGAATCCTCCAGTAAGTGACCCGTGCCCCATGCTGCAGAGAGAGGCAAAAAACCTCCAGGGCCTCTGCCGATCTACCCTGGAGGAAAATTCCTTCCCAACCCCAAATATGGTGATCAGCTGAACCCCAAGCATGTGGGCAAGACTCACCAGCCAGACACCCAGGAAAAAGTTCTCTGTAGTAACTTCTAACATCCCATCATTGACCATTGGTCCTATTTACCACTGATGGCAATTAATTGACCTTTGACTAAGATCATGTTATCCCATCAAACCATCCCTTCCATAAACTTATCTAGCTTAATCTTGAAGCCAGATAGGTCTTTTGCCCCCACTGCTTCCCTTGGAAGGCTGTTCCAGAACGTCACTCCTCTGATGGTTAGAAACCTTCGTCTAATTTTAAGTCTAATGTACTCTTGAAGTACATTAAGCTGAACTGCCCAAGGGCACTCAGGCCATGTCTACACTAGCGAACTTACAGTGACACCGCTGTACCGATGCAGTTGTGCCACTGTAAGATCGCTTGTGTAGCCGCGTTATGCCGATGGGAGAGAGCTCTCCCATCGACATAATAAAACCACCTCCATGAGCAGCAGTAGCTAGGTCAGCGGGAGAATCTCTCCCACCGACATAGTGCTGTGCACACTACCGCTTAGGCCAGTGAAACTGTCACTCAGAGGTGTGGGTTTTTTCACACCCCTGAGTGACATAAGTTGTGCTGACATAAGTGGTAGTGTAGACATGGCCTAAGTATGCAGTAAGACCATCCACAGTAGGAGGGAGTGATGAGTACTTGGTACACTTTAAATTCACATGCTAGCTTACTGCACGCTTACTTCCCCATGTAGACAAGCCCAGAGCCCCACTTCTTCTCCTTGATTCAGTTTCATCCCATTACTCCTATTATAACCACCCTAATTTCATCATCTGTGATGGGATATACAGATCTTTTGGTACCCCCCAAGAGATGACCCCCAAAGCCCTGTTGTACTCCACACCAGGTATGTCCCTAGGAGCCCCTGCTGAGCCAAACAAAGGCTGGAACTCTGCAGGTGGTTTGACAGCCAAAGTTCAGAGGTAGCTCAGAAAAGCACCTGGGAGCTATTTAGGTGCAGCTGCACCTGTTTAGGCTCAACACCTTACAAAAGATATGTTTTGGGCCCCGGGGAAGGTAAGCTTGGGCTGATCAGAAGCCTGGGCAGACAGCTTGAGGGAGGAATGAGACCTTCCCTGGTTTGTTTCTGAAGTTTTTGAATTTGCTGCGTGTAAACATGCATGGAATGAACACAGAAGAGTCTTTTTATCAAATTGGTGTCAATTTGGGTTAAAGCAGCCTCTGCAATAAAATCCAACCCAGAGAAAGGGAGGTGTGCTTGAACTTGAGCATGCAGTAAATCTTCCTTCTTATTGTCCTGTCTCTGGCACTGTCACAACCTCCCTCCTTGTTGTTTCTTTAAAATACTTGTAGTCTGTTATGTCCTTACCCCTGGTTTCCCTAAAATTGAGGTGTTCAGAGCTGTGTGCAGCATTGTAGATATATGGTCTCTCTGGGGTCACATAAAGAGGGACTAGTGTGGCTAGCCCCTGTCTCCCCCCACCCCCATTGTATAATACTCCTATATTCACAGCCCCAAATCATTCTCCCCTCTCTTCTATAGCAGTCCTCTTTCAGGATCAGTAAATTCCATGATTCACCTTCCCCCAATCACCCATCTCTGTCTGAGGTTATTTTTCCACAGATGAATTGCATTTTTTCCAGACTGATTTAATTTTTTTCTTTCCTACTCATACTGCTAGCTCCTCTCTGTTCATTTGCCATGTTCCTCTGTCTGCACTGGTGTTTGCAACATCTCACAATGAGTAACCTCTATGGGCCATATTCTGCTCTCACCATATCCTATAATTCCATTGCCTTCAGTGGGGATGCATGGTGTTGCTGAACATAATCCGCCCACATGAATTTAATGTGCTATTTATCCCCTCCTCCTAATCATTAATACAGATGCTACATGTATGTTCCTTCCTACTCTTCAGTAATTCATGTTTATTCCTTCACGATTTCTTAATCAAATCTTTTGAAATGTTAGCTCAGACCCTCTGAGTAACTTCTTTTATCAAAGCTATAGATGTGGCTGGTGAGGAAAAGGGGGTATAATGGCCTCCAGCCAACTTGCCATTCATTCAGATAGGAGCTACTGTGATGGGCTATAGAGCATTTGTGCTTGGGCTGGCAGGGAAACACATAAGTGCTCTAACTAGGTAGAGCTACAGCTGTCTGTCCTTTCTGCAGCAATGCTCAGGAGGGAGCGGATACAGCTCTTCTCCTACTCAGTTCAAGACTTCAGTTAATGGAGGATGAGGAGAGGGAAGGAGGTCTGTGAGAAATATGCTGAGGGAAGGTGAGTTATCCTGAGTACTCTCTGAAGTTCTGAGACTGAAGCAGCCTGGAGGACTGAGCTAGATACTCAAAAGGGACTTAAGAGTTAGGCATAGTAATGCCTAACTCTTAGGCACCCTACCACCCAGTGGAATTCATAGCCCTGAGTTAGCCATGCGTGCTCCCTATACAATGCATGGGGAGAGCTGGTGCCTAAGAATGGGATTCTCAGAAGCCAGTAGGATGAATGGGGAAGCTGCCTAAGCTAGCCAGTAGGAAATACCAAGGAGAGTATAGTTAGGTACCTAATGCTGGACCAAAGGGAGGTGCCTGCCTCTGCTCAGGACTCACAACTATGAGCCCACTCCTGAAGTTAGGTACCAAAGCCAAGCCAGTCCTTAGCCTGGTGGTTAGGGCAATAGGGTATTCTGGGGTGGGTCTTTCTCAATCCTCTCCTGCTGAAGCTGTTCCACTTTGGATTTATTAACTGTTAATTGAAGCAGGGAGTGGAACCTGTCTCCTACCTCCCACACAAGTGCCCTAACCACTCATCTATAGAGTCATTCTTACTCTTGTCCAACGAACACTGGGTTCAAGTCCCTGCTCCAAATCAGGCAGAGCAGGTAATCAAACCAGGCTCTCCTATGTCACAAGCTCTAACTACTGGCCTACTGGGTACAGCAGACTGGACACATCCTCCCGCCCTCCCCGCTGTCTTTTTTTATGTGGCACAATCCGGTAGGCATGCTCTGAACATGATGAGACTCGGATCGGCAGGCCGCACAGATGGGGGAATGTTATACCAATAAAATAAAAACCAGCAGGATCTTTTTAAAGGGGATAAGACAAAATGTCACATTTATTGTGAATACAAAAAGAATCATAGTAAGCAGTCAGTTATAGCTATAACATTTCATTCAGTTTCACATTCATTCACACACACACACACACACACACACACACACAGGTTCTGCATAGATGTCATAGTTACCAGCCTAGAAGTTGCTCATGCCAAGTTACTGGCCAGGTAACCTGGGCATGAGGGTGGAGCTGAGTCCTTGTCAGATTCATCTGATGCTCCTGGAGGGTGGTTGCAGAACCAGACTCAAAGTCCCCAGTGTGTAGAAGCCATTCTTATAGGAATTATTTCCTATGTTAGTTTATGGGAACTGTTTCATCTTGCTGTTGCTAACTCAATCAGCAGATGACATGTTCCTGGTGGCATTCCTGGTGGCTCCTCGTTGTCCAAAGTTTGTTTTTCTCATCCTTTCAGGTGGTGGCGTGGATCCCATTTTTACCCTCCGGGGGTTGTATCGGTCCACCCAAAACCTGTCTTCGGCCGATGGATCCTCCCTGTCTAGGCTGGCACCTCCCTAGCCATTCATGTATATCATGCATTCATCAACATACATTCTATATCTTAATTTACTGTCTCCACCACTTTCGGGGTGTGTGCTAATTCATTTGAGACTCCTGGCCCTTTAATCACAGAGGGTGGGGGGTCTGTTTCCAGGAGCCGTTGCTTGTTACAATGAAGTGGAAGTCACTTAACACCTTATGTTTGTTTACATTAAGGCTCACAGCAGGGGTGTTAACATAGTGGTCACTTAAAGAGCAGAGTTAATTAACTTGTTTGTAAGTTTTACATAGTAAAAGTATCTTTCAAAAGACAGACGCAATCAATGTTTAGTACATACAGAAACTTACAAGTTTTAACAGGAGACCCAAGATATCTTTTTACTTGGTGAAGCTGTTGGATTTTATACAAGTTATGGGGGGTTATTTTCACTTGGGGGAATCAGTCAGTATCTTGTTTAATATCCCTACCTAATCCCCCTTTTGACACTGACGATACTTATGTAAGCGTTAGTGTCACTTTCTTTGTAACCTGTTTAAGAGAAGGTACTGTGAGGCAACATGTGATTGAGATTCCAATTTAGAGAACATTCTTTTTATCCAAAAACACATGCCACACATTCCAATTATACAAATACAATTCAATATCAAGACTACTAAGCTGGGACGTTTTTTCAGTAAGTGTGATTTCTAGTAAAAACAGTACTGACATTGCATTTACATTCATTTACCGGGGGGCTACTAACACTCCCATCCTCCCAAAATACTTCCTCCCACGAGTGGATGCATACACATTGTCCATTGTACAATACTTTGGTGTCATTATCCAATTCATCCCACATACATGATCCCAATGAAACATCTTTACTGCAAGGCTCTGGGGCAACAGGTAAGGTGAGGCATACCCACTTTTGAGGAGTCCATTCAGTACAACCTCTAGTGTCCAATAGTTTTCCTCCCTCCCCAGCCCACTGGCTCGAGGTACGAGGCAGCCAGAATGATCCCATGTGTAATATGGGGAGTGGGCTAATCTTCCATACCTTTGCCTCCAGAGACTGTTGATGTGCTATTTTTACAATTATTTCCCCAATTAACAAATCTGGTTTTATAATGCTAGAAACATACTGCATTCATTTTTACTGATAAGTATCAAACAGTGATCTTTTTTCTTTGTTTTTGTATTAGGCTGTCCTGTAGCTGGGACAAAGAGCTTAATTCATTCTTAAGTACCTCCAGATTTACAAAACCAATTCCTCCTAATATGGTATCTGCCACCTGTGGATGTTTCCCTGCAATATTTAATACACAACAGTGACAAGACACAAGAAAGCCAGGTTAGCAATACAAGAAAATCAATATATAAAAAAAATCAACAACAAAATGATTAGTAGAAAACCTAACAACAACAACAACAAAATAAATAAATCTGATACATTGGGGACCAAAGTCTTTTGGACAGAGGTGGATGTGATAGGAAAAGGCCTTTGCCCTGTCTAGTGTAATCTCCCTCTGGATCCAATGCTAGCACAGGACACCCACCAGAGACAGACACAGAACATGAAACACAGAACATGTAACACAGAACACTGAACACAGACTTTGTCACGACGCAATAACCATGGTATTTTAGAACTCTTCAGCTAGTATCCGCTTTTCCTGTTTTTCTGAAAGACAAAAATAACATGTTTCTACCCCTTGTGGGGTGGCAAATTATTGTGTAAAATATCCCTTTCTTTTTCTTTTAGTTAGGTAATTTGCATCTTGTTTAATATCCCTACAGGAATGCCTAGTTTGTGAATCCTGCTGTGGTTTGTCTTTAAGCTAGGTGCTAAGCAACTTGGTGGTGTCAGGAAGTAGGTAGTTTTGTGCCTGCCCACCGGTGGAAACATAGGCACATACAGGGTTAGGTGGCTGCTGCACGAAGGTTTGGTGGATCTCAATGGCCCCTAAACATCGGTCATAGGTGCCCAAAGTGGCAGTTTGACAGTGTAGATTTAGCCCTAAAACTGTTTCTCTTCTCTGACCATTGGCCTGAAAGAGGCTTCATGTTTTTGAGCTCTCAGAAGGGCTGATGTTGGGAAGTTGCTTAGATGGCTGAATGGTTTTGTGTGACTGTTTTGGGGGCTGAGGTGTAATGAGCCATACTTTATTTGATTTCAGATACAGGAACTTCTTTGTTCTGAATTACCGAGTTATCTGTGTAACAGTAGTCCCTTGAGGCTCCAGTTAGATCAGGGTGGGGCACTATGCAAACACATAGTCAGGCAGGGTGGGACCCACAAGGGGACTTGGGCGTTGCAACAGTGTCACGGTGCCTAACTTCTAGGCGCCTAGAAAATCACAGGAAAATGCTGTGACCCACAAAGCAGAATTAAGCACCTACATTCATATACAAAATGGGGGGGTGGGAGGAAGGAGATAGATGTCTTTAGAATTCCATCCACAAAATCCAGCATGGTCAGCATGGAGCCACCTAAGCTAGCCGCCTAAGCTAGCTAATAGGCAATACTGACCGGCAGCTGGGTGCTAAGCCCTTCCCCTCTCACAGAGATGGGGGGGGGGGTCTAAATCAGGGCTGTAGAGAGGGCTGTATAAACTAGCTCTGCTTAGAGATCCATGGGTTATTCTGATGTGGCTCTTCCTCCGTCTCTCCTGTTGAAGCTTTTGCATGGTGGCTAAACAACAAGAGTGGTTGGAGCAGGGGGCTGGACTCTGGCTCTCCCACCTACCAGGTGGGTGCTGTAACCACTGGGCCATAGCCATTCCCTCTCTTTCTGGCCCTAAAAATGGGATTTAGTCACCTAAGCCCAGATTTAGGCACCTAAGTAGTTTTATGACTTCCACCTTGGGTGTCTGAATACCTTTGTGGATCTGGGCCACAGTCCCGGTCACAAAGAGCTCACAAAATTAATAGGTGTGAAGAGATGAAAAGACTTGCCCCAGGTCAAAGAGCAGGTTAGTGGAAGAGTTGTGCACAGGACCCAATGATGGAATTCACAGTGGTTACTTAAGCATCTCGTGCCTATTGAAATCAATGGAAATTAGTTGCCTAAATAACTTTATGAATCCCACCAAAGTCTCCTGCCTCCCTGTCAAGTGTGTTATCCAGTGGGCCATGTTGCTTCTCAGAGGCAGTCTTTGCTATGAAAGGGGTGAGACACTGTTGGACAGCATGTAGGGTGATTTGCCAGCAATAAAAGCAGACCATCCCATATTGTGTATGCTCCCCTTAGGGAGATGACAGGTGCATATGGAGATTGCAATCCTCTGTTTGCTTCAGGTGGCTATTACTAGGTTGTGTCAACATATCAATGAGCATGACATTATATTCTATAAACAAAACTTTCTCACTCTACAGCTTTACTCCAAAAGGTCTGTTCTTGGCTGGGGTATGGAGAGCATTCTCTTGGGATGCCATCTCTTTTTTTTTGAATCAGTGGATCCAAGCTGAAATATAGCAAACTGGCATCTGATTTGATGTGCAGTACTTTTTGTTCCAAAAGTCATTGCTGTTTGTCTTATAAGGTATGTTCCCTTCAGGAAAAATAAAAACTCCATCCTTCCTACTGAATGTGGTTGGTTTTATTTCTTTCTTTATTTTGTATAAATAAAGAATGCAGCATAAAGTTGAGTGTAGCAAAGTGCAATTTCTGTGCCAGACAATCTTCTGTACAGGTCGATGAAACACATTTCAGTAGCATAATCTTCAGTCACCTGGCACATCAATTCCCTGTTCAATTTAAAACCCCTGTCATTACCATAATAACTGATGAAACACCTACTCCTAGGGATTCACATCCAGTCCCTAGCCTCTGTCATGTGTTTAATTAAAAAGATTACTCACCATTTGTTGCTCTAAAATAATAAAAAGAAAGCACAAGTGCATTATTATTCCAGTTCTCTTTGAAGCCTGAAAGCAAAAGTTTTGGCCAAAGGCCAGAGACCTTTAAATAGCGATGGCCTCAGATGGTTTTTGATGTTCTCCCTGTAGGACATTGGGCAGATGATGATAATCCTCCTCTTATGTCAATACAGTGAAAAAATCAGTAGATGCCAAATCCAGATGCTTATATGACTCACTTCAGCTCCAAGCTGACAGAGCAGTACAGACAATGTAGAGCTTCGTTTATAGGTTTGCCACTGTAATCGGAGAATCTATCTTTAGGATTTTCTTTTTTTAAAGAGTAAGATCAAGTAAATTCAATGTGCATTTACAATACACCACTGTGAAAATAGTGGAAATTTATCTCCGCTTCCTCATCTTTTTTTAGACCAGCTTGAAGAGATGAAATAGCACAGTACAAATTCTTTGGGACTAGTTATTCTGCTTAAAGGAAGCTAACTGATACAAATGAAGGTCCAGATGCTCCATTGTGCAGAGAAGGGAGCAAAAGTGTGAGAGGGTAGGGGTGGAATAGCTCCTGAACCATCAGAAAGGTGCCATCCACAGAAGCCCTTCAGCATAACAATTGTGGATTTGAGGGACAGAGTGGTGGAGATGCTGTCTTATTCAGCAAACTCCCCTACGTGCCCATCAAAATCACCCGAGAAAGCTGACAACAGTTAATGCTGTAACTGTTACTTACCCCTTTGTGCAGGATGCAGATGTGGCAGGGTTGGTAAATGCATGGTTCTTTCATGAACTATGTTACGAGCAGAGAGAGAATGTTGACCGAGCTATATTTAGAAATGATCTAGAATCCTCAGGGTTGGACCTTGATTTCCTTGCGGACCCTGGGGTTTTCCAGGGCTTCTAGAGTTTATGTGCTATGATAACTGGACCCCCTAAACATAGGCAGAGTTTTCAAATCCCATAGTGATTAAAACTTGAACAGAATATAATAGCCAGACAGTACTCCCTTCATCCTACCTGAGGAGACCTGGGTTTCTCCAGTTGGGGTGGCAGTGTGGAGGGGAGAATTTAAGCCTTACAGAATAAAAAAAGTCACATTTATGGTCCTGAGTTTTGCGTTGTGAAGGAAGAAGCAGAACAGGATAACAAATGCACTGGGCCAGATTATGCTTTTTTCCCCAATCAAAAAAGGATAATCTGGCCCAGTGCATTTGTTATCCTGTTTTTCCTGAAAAAAGGACTGAAATACTTTGGCAGTGCCTTGCTAACTCTGCAGGCAGGAAAGTTTGTTCTATATATTGCTTTTTGATTTTTGCTGCTCTTGCTTTGGGCAATGTTTCTATATTTGACTTTCTGGTAAAGTAGTCAGTGTCCAATCCATACATATGCCCCAAAATACACACAGATTTTTATAGGCCATGAGCCTTATTCTGTCCAGACCAGAACTGGGTTCTGAGAGACTTCTCTACTGGGCATAATGTAGGCTGCCATAATAGCTGAGATTAACACTAAAAGGCAAATTCTGCCCCCATGTCCATGGCCAAAGAGTGTTTCCTAGCAGTGGAATCAGTGTTGTTTCTCTGTGGAAGGGTTGGAGTGGATAAAATACTCAGGGTTGGGTGAGAGGGATGGAAAGGAATACAGTGGGCCAGAGGCTGTGGTGCCATATCACTCCTCCATTTCTTCACTCTGTAGCAGAGGAGGAGGAGCTCAGCTGCTATGAAGGAGATCTGCAGCTGCTCCATAGCCTGGGGGGCAAGATTCCTCTCGTCTCCCCAACTCATCTGCCTAGTGGACCTGATTTTTCCTTATACTTTGGTTGTGTGATGCATATATGGACTTGGCCTTAAATGAGGAGTAAATATCTGCTAAAATTACAGGATTCAAACAGTTTAACTGACTTATTTCTGACTAGGAAATACAACAGGCCAAGTTATACCAGTTCAATTCCACTGAAATCTTGTGTGCTGTGCTAAATCCTCCTGCTCTTGTATGTTTTGAGAGTTATTTAGATCATACATAGAACTGGTTGAATTTTTAAAATAAATTGATATTTCCAAAACGTTGAAAAAAATTTGCTATTTTTTTTACTGATTTTTTTGACTAACCCTAAGTATTGACAACATGCAGTTTTTTACAAGGGTAGCAGAGATGGTACATTAACAGTTTAGGGCTAGCTTCTGGCTTTTGCACAGGGTCAAACTTCAGCAGGAGACTCCAGGAATTCCCAGGACGTACTCAGAATAACTCCTGGATTCTTCTCAGGAGCCCACACCAAAGTGGCATCTCTACTATCCTTGCAGTGGGTGCATCATGTTCTCCCTCCAGTGCCAAGGCAGCTATACTGGCTAGTGAGTAAAGGAGATAGAGCTATTGCCTTCACCCAGCCTTTCTGGTCCCCTTTGGGGAAACTAGCAGAGAACAATCTATGCACACCAATTGGATTGTAAGCTCTTTTTGTATGGGGCAAAAAAATGGGGATGATCCTTCACCTTCTCCAACTGCTTAGCTCATACACAGGGCCAAAGGACCACTGGCCCTTACTGTGGAAACTGCTGTCAACCCCACAACCATAAAGGTGATTCCAAAAATCAGTTATGTGCAGTGCAGATATGAGGTAAGAAGATGAACACGATGGGTTATAGGATTTCTTTTTTGAGAGGCCTAGCCAGTCTGAGCACTGGAAGGTGTGCCAAGTGGTTAGTCTTCCAAGCAGCTGTCGGGAATGTTGTTCCACTTTGCTGAGTGCATATTCTGCAACATCAGATGAGTTCCAAATGCAGGAGGGCTTGCACTCATTCATCTTGCTGTCAGGATTCTCACACAGCAAGCAAAGCAGCCCAGCAAGCAGAACGTAAGCCCCAGGTGGCAAAGCCGGGGGGATGAGTTAAATATAACTAGATCTAATGACCATGGCGAATAGGAACTCTGTCTTAGCCAGAGAGAGTAAGAGTATGACTGATTGTTTTCCCTCTTTAATATCTGTCTTTAAGATAGAAAAAATCATTTAATATAAAATGAAAGGAAAGAAAACTACACAGGACATTTTCTGAAGAAGCTTTTTATTTCTGAATAAAGCATTTCCCCTCATACTTAAAACTGGTGCTGTAATAAATAACCATAATACAATCTGTCATGTTTAAAATGAATGTAGAAGTGCTGGCATGTGTCTGCCCTCCTGCCATACAATCAAATGTGATGTGGGTATGGCTGAATAGCGAAGTGTATACACGTTCCTCCCAGCATAGCAAAGTATTCGTGAAAAAAAACCTAAAACCTCAGAATGAAACGTATTGCACTTTCCTAATCATGGCTGTTTTAGCACCTTTTTAAGAGACAACAATGTGTATATGCCAAAGAGCACAACTTGTGACACTTGGCAAGAGAATTATTTACCACCCTGGACTTCTGGACTCTCATGACATTAATATTAAGTCTAGCAATGAGTGAGATCTTGCCTTGCACTAGAACACCTTCACTTCTGTTGGAGCTTTCTAGTAGGTATAATAGACATCATGTCTCCCTGCTCCAACGGAAAAACCAATTGGGGCTTTTGGAGGAACAATTGACCTGACATGTTTTAAAACCAACAGCATCCGATTACTGCAAATAACCTAGCAGTTTCACTCCCTACAGGAAACCTGGACTTCATAGCTAATTACTAAGTATATACGAGTTTTAAAAAACTCAACCCTCAAACTACATCTTCCCTAAAAAGAAAAACACTCTCAAGCTAGTGCTGGAGTTTTTAATAGTAGGCAAGGATTTCTTAGAATCTTTAACTTGAGTTCAGAATTGAGGTAGATTTAAGATATTAAAATGTTTGATGCAAATATCAGTTTGGAAAGATCAGGGGTAGTTGGAGGAGGGAAAGTTTCCTAGGGAAATAAGTGGTGTAAGAGAGAGCCCCGATAGACTGGAAAAGAAAACTTGTTTTTAGCTGGTAAGATTGACTTCTCAAGAATCTGAGGGGCCCCACTGTGGCCCTGTCCTAGCTGTGTTTCAGTGTGAATTATCTGATTTATATAAATGTGACCAAAAGGTGGGCTTCTCCGAGTGCATTAGGCATCAGGTGTTCTTAGGTATAATGCAGTTGTGAAAAACAGTTCTGACACTACTTGGATTTTTTCCACATTGGCTGACCAGACCATATTACAGTATTGTCCCTTAACTAGTTCCCAACCCATTGTGGATGCGAGTGTAAGGTTTAGAAGGGTAAGAAGAGCACACCAACAAAAAGCTTACAGCTCTTGACAGGCACAAGAGACAACACTGTAAGATCTCCAGGAAATGAACATTTGGTTCCCACTGATGATTAAAACAAAAACAAAAAAACCAACAACCAAAAACCAGTCTTCTGGGTGCAGGGAGTGAGACATCCTTGGTATCATCTTGAATTCAAATAGTTGCTTCATATCATGATAAAATGTTATGTGAAGTTTGGTCTGCTGGCTACATGGATCTTGCTTCTGCACTACCACAGAGACTGGATTGTTTGGACTCTAAAACTGAGAGGAGTTTGCACTATCCAGGTAGTTAATACAAAACCCAAAGGTTAAACCTTTCTTGAAGCAGAATGAGAAAGGAAAGGATCAGCTAATTACTTGTTTGATACTTTATTTGTATTAGGATAGTGCCCATAGGCTCCAATGAGAAACGAGCCCCCATTATGCTAGGTGCTATACAAAAACATAATAAGATTGCTTACAGCGTAGGTTTCTTTTACAATGCGGGGTGGCAGAATAGAATAATGGGAAACTGAGAATAGAACAGTCATTATGGGTTGCACCTGGTGAAAATGATCAATGAATTGATTTATCTGGAGTTTGTAGATTGGGAATAATTGCAATACAAGCAAGGTAGTATGCAAAGGTCTGAGAGAACAGTCAAAGCACGTTAGATCTGGGTAGCTGGAGAATGGAAAACAGAGGTTGGTTGGTATATTTGAAGACTTGGGCTCAGGAAAAGCTTTCTCTCTAGAATGCTAGGAAGGTAGATGTGAGCTATTTGAGAATGTTTTGCAGGCTGGGAAATTACCAGTGATGTAATGCATATCTATAGTTTTGAAAAACAACAAGGGAGATGGATTTATCCAATCATAGACATTTGTGTCAGGAAGTCACCATATCATTATTAGTAGTCTGTCAACTGGAACCAGTTGCTACTATGGAGAGTAAGAAGTGGACACATAAGGGACTTCTAAATACTATACATGTGGAAAAAAAATCAGTATAGATGGGGAAATCTCAAGTGTGACTGTAACAATTCTTGTGTTTAATATGCTGAAATACAAACCTATTTAATTTGTTCTATAAACTGTTACCCATTTAGGACAGCAAACTTTAGCCTGCTCAGGTAAGTAAGAACAGCTCCCTTGGGTAAAAGTGTGCAGGATTGGGACCTTTAATCTCTTTATCATCCACCAAATATCTGTTTTTAAAAGCACTTTCCTCACTGATGGCAGAACTGCCTGCTTGCAGGTGCAATAGCTGTTATTCCAGTAGCCTATATATTTTCCTTCACTTTATATGTGAGGTAAAGGTTCATTGGTGCAATTTACGAGGTTGACTTAATTCATCCCTTCAGTGGTCTGAAGGGCCAAGTTTGTTTGCTTTGTGCGGGGTCAATGCTTGTTCAAGGTAGAAATCTGCAGGGTTTGATGCAGCATGGAAGGAAATGCAGCTTTGATGCTGCATCTGAAGACTATAGATATTTTAAACTAAGCATCTACTATATGTAGACAGAGTACAGCAAAGTACTCAGTGCTCCCAACTTCTGTGGATTTTAGTAGTGAAATATGCAAATTAGATGTTGATCTCATATGCCTGGCAAGTACTTGGTGTGGCCTTTATGTTGCCAAGTTTGACATCCCTGCCTTAAAAACTCTGATTAGATGCTTGTGTGGTGATGAGGGAGGCTAAAAGAGATGATCGAAGATGCTGGCAGAGTTTCTGTCTGAAGAATGATTATTCCCCACTTAAAAATATAATCGCATTCCAGGTGTCCCAGATAAAGACAGATTTAATTGACAGATTATAAAGAGAGCATTATTAAATAAAAATAAGAGGGTGAAAACATGCTAATCATCAAAAATCATCACAAGTTTTACTAGCTAAGCCCCTGGCTTTAGTTAAAATTTACTTTATTTTTTTTTTCCACAGGAAAGACTTTGCTCTTACTCAACAAGCACACTCATCTCTTTCTCTCAGCATAGAACATACACGGTTATCGGTACACTGCCATTGTTGCCAAAGAGGTGCCTGTGACAAAGGTGGTTCTCTCGGTTTTAGAGCTTATTCTAAATTAACAAATGTTACATTTTATATAGAGTATGGCATTCAGTCAGACCATCTGAAACCAGACCAGTAAAATCTGAATCAGTCCAACGACTCCTGCTTCTAGTTACACCACAAGATCATAATTTCTATTATGGAAGTCTGCTCATTGAATAATAAAATAAAATACCTTTTCTTTGGATACTATCTTAAAACTGATAATAACTAATGCCTAATGATGTCTGTTCCTGTAATCAAATTTACATAAATACTTTATTCTCTTTAAATACCAGTCCCTCTTTGGCATGTATAGTTATGACAGTCTTCTGTTCAACTTGACAAGATTTCAGTCTACGCATTGAGAAATGAGGCTGAACGTGTTATCCAAGCAAAAGTCAGGAGATTAATGGTCAAAAACAAAAGTGCAATTTATTCATATAAAGATTATATAAATAGGCTTAGAAATAAAATTCAAATCTATCTAGTATATCTCCAGATACTGCAATCTATCAGAGATACCATGAAGTCAAACCTGACTCAGAGAAATACTATACTGACAATATTCACCTGATTGCCTTCTAGCATAATGGTATTTGTAATTTAAGACAAGGGGTTTTTTTGGTTTTGTTTTATAAACCTTTGAAATAGAAGGATGAACAATTGATCACACTGGTAATTGTTATTTGTCACCTTCCTTGCATGGGTGATTGCTAAGAAGATTTGAAACCTGATCAGACAATTGGAAGTATAGATTACAGATCAAAGACAGCTTTCCCAAAGTTCCACCATCTCATTACATGTGCACACCCTGCATCTCGGTGCACAGATGGGTACCTGCATGCGCAAGTAACCATTTGCACTCACAATTACCTCTGCTCCATGGGCTGATTCCTATTTTATGTATGTCTAGGTGTATGTTATATAAGTGAAAACATGACCCACACATCCATTCTAAATGATAGCATTGGTTAATGAAGTTAAACTGTCCTAATTTTGGGCAGGGCTGGCTCTAACTTTTTTGCCACCCCAAGCAAAAAAACAACAGCCCCCAAGCGCCGCCCCCCCCACCGAAACAAAAAAAAACAACCCCCCCCAGCACCCACGGAAACACCCCCCCCCCAGCGCCTCTCTCTGCCGGAGCGCCGCGGTATGTGAGGTATAAAAAGGTTAAACATAGTTTAATGTTCATCTTATAGACCAAGGACTTTAAAAGTAAAGAGATTTTTTCCTGCTCTGCAGATGCATTCAAACTTTCCTTTTCCTCTGGGCGCTCTGGATTCTGCAGTGATGTAGATGGGTGAATGTTGTTTTGTTTGTAATGACAGTAGTCATGGTAAAAAATGT
Source organism: Macrochelys suwanniensis (assembly GCA_033296515.1). Taxonomy (NCBI): domain Eukaryota; kingdom Metazoa; phylum Chordata; order Testudines; family Chelydridae; genus Macrochelys; species Macrochelys suwanniensis. Next base: position 51,596,688 of record CM065780.1, read on the forward strand.
CAGATAATTTTATGATACTTTCACCCAATCTGCATTCTTTCATGAGGGTTTTTAAAATTGAAAATAAATACTGTATGGGAAATTATTGCTATTTGTCCTTTGACCTCAAGGACAGTCTGTCTATCTATCTATCTATGTATCTATGGGTTGAAAGGGAAGTAGACTTTTACTGAACTAGTTTGCCTTGATTCTGTGGCTGCCTTTATTCACACAAAGCTTGTCTTGAACTCTTTATCTATGCTTGGCCATCACAAAGCAGGCTGGATATTTTGAGATCCCGCAGCACCAGTTCCCACTGACTTCTAAAGAGTTAGCTGTACAAGCCCTTTTCAAGTCCAAAGATATAATCTGTTAATAAACTTGACCAAATGTGATCATTTTTCTAAAGAGGTCTCAGGGTTATAAGCTGAGAAAAATTCTATAGAGACAGTAGGGCCTGGACTTCAAAAGAGTTTCAGAGAGCAGAGTACACCTGCTAAATTAAAAAAAATTCCTGAGGGGGGTGAAATGTGAACAACTAGAAACTATATTAGTGTATTGATTTTCCTGGAGATTTTCCTCCCCACTGTGTCCTCCTTAGGGATAGTAAATCTAAAGAGTAGTCAATAACCTACTTGAAGGTTTGGGTTTGAGTTTTCCCTTTCATCATCCCGTATCAGATTTTCCTTGGCTCTCTCACAAGATTTATTTTGCTTTGTTTCATGAATTCCTTGGCTGCACCAATGTACAGCTTTAAATCACTTAAAAAAAAAAAAGAATAAATCAGAATGATCCCTTTTGCTTTCTTTTTAAACACACATTATTTCAGTAGTATGGTTATCATATGCCTGTGACATATAACTATGGTGTGATAGGTTGGAGTGATTTATTAGGATTTTTAAAGTGTTTTTTTTGTTTGTTTCATAAAATGACCTTCTTAATGGAAATGGGAGTAAATAAAGCAAATGTTTTGACAGTTGTCTGATACACCAAACACTCATTCACTTTTCACACAATATCATTCGCTACTTCCTTGAATGTTTAGAGCAGTGATTCTCAACCTATTTACCATTGTGGGCTGCATATGCAGCTCTCTGTGTTATCTGGGCTGCATGCATCCACACAATATACATACTACTTGTATGGTCCTGATGATGTCACATGGGCTGCAGCTGTGTGCTGATTGGGCTGCAAGTGGCCCGTGGATTGAGAACCACTGCTTTAGAGTGACTGGTTTTCAGTTAGATACCGACCTCACTAATGGAAATACATGTAGTGTATATACATTTCCACAAGATTCTGGTTCCACAAAGCTTTCAATTTACTTTAGTATCCATTAATATAGACATTAGTTAAAAACAAAATTGCACAGAAGATTAAACTTGTGACATCCTGTTCTACACATAGCCATAAAAAATAAGAGTACAGTAGTATGTAGCACACTTGAGGAAAGAACTTTGAAGTTAAGGCAAGTTTAAAGTGACCGCTTTCTCTTCCACGAAAACCCTGCTCAAAACACACTACTTTTAGTTTGCTTTCTGTCACTAATATCAGCTCTGGTGCTAACTGCTCCCTCTTCTGCACTTGGATATATAAGAATACACCAAACAAACCCAAAGAAAACATGAAACAAAATGAAAGACAGCTGAATCCTTTTGTAAATGTTTTCTCAAGGACACTTTGTTGTTGCCTTCCCTTCACTCTCCTTATTCAGAACCCCTGTGATGTAATGTCAATTCTCAATATTTATGCAATTGGATCTCTGAAGAGAGGCCTTCTGTGAACTATGGTGACCTGTGAGGATGACCCAGCACAGAGGACATGGAATTCTGAGTTGATCCAGAAGCAATGACCCTCATAGACCTGTCTCTTATAGATGTACTCCCTTCTCATAAGGTCGCACATATTCTGAATCTGATATATAGAAGAGGAAAATGGGTGGGTTGGGAGAGGAGAACGAAGCGATCAATCTTATCCGTGTGTCATGGGCAGACCATGGTCTTCTATAGTTTCTCATTAGGGTGCACCCCACCTTGAAGGAGCAATGAACCTATTTTGATGGTCCACTATCCACGTTAGAAGTAGGGTGACCAGATGTCCCGATTTTATAGGGACAGTCCCAATTTGTGGGTCTTTTTCTTATATAGGCTCCTATTACCTCCCACCCCCTGTCCCAATTTTTCACATTTGCTGTCTGGTCACCCTAGTTAGAAGGAATGAGGTAGACCCCAGGCTGTCTTAAAGGAAAAGGTTGTTCTTTTGATTGGCCACTCTGCAGATGGTTTGGTAGGGCTCTCTAATAATCTTTTGTCCTCTGCTGTTGATAGAATCCACTAAGGTGTGCCAGTGGTTTAACTTATTCCCTACAATGTGCCTTGTCTTGTAATGATCTACACTGAATTTTATGGTTTCAGAATGTTAGCTGTGTTAGTCTGAATCAGCAAAAACAACGAGGAGTCCTTGTGGCACCTTAGAGACTAACAAATTTATTTGGGCATAAGATTTCGTAGTCTAGAACCCACTTCATAGCCTACGAAAGCTTATGCCCAAATAAATTTGTTAGTCTCTAAGGTGCCACAAGGACTCCTCATTGTTTTTACTGAATTTTATGTCATTCTTGTCTATGTGATTAGCTTGAAGTTCCCCAGTTATCTCCAGTCTTGACTAAGCTAAATAATTTTGAGTCATATGCATGTTTTGCCACCTCACACTCTTTTCCACATTGTGGTGGCCCACTATTAACCTTTTGCCATGATGGAAATTGACATTTTATTCCAATTCTTTATGTTCAGGCTCTTAGTTAGTTTCTAATCCATTACAGCAATGTACCTGTCATTCCACCACTACTTAGTTTCCTTAGTAGCCTATTGTGAAAGACTTTGGCAGAGACTTTTGGAAACACTAAGTAAATTATTGAAGGATATTTAGTAGTTTTTATGTGTTGTGGACTGATTCCAGCCATGTTTATATGGTCGGAGTTAAAAATAAAGCTGGAGAGGAAGTATGAGGGAGTTATTTATATGCTTGGTGATTTGGTATGAAGTATAATAAAAGGAACAAAATTGCTAATTAAATGTTTTATAATTACTAAGCTATAAGAGTAACAGCAATGATTGCACAGTAAAACAAGTTAAACATTCAGTTATTGCTGTTTTATTTAACACTTAGGGAAACATAGAAAGGCTTTATATCATTTTCTTGCTGCTACTGACTACTGGCTCACCCTCTGTGACTTTTACTCCTACTGCTGATTATTGTTTCTTTTCTTGTCAGTTTCACTCCTGGGTCTCAGAATGCTGTGTAACTCCCTGCCAATTTTGACAGGCACTCTGCTTCTCTCTCTGTCAATGTCACCCATGACTTTGAGTGCTGTCATGCTACCTGGTTACAAGTAGAAAGTAAGCAGACGCAGTGATGGAGTTGCACAACAATCAGGAGCTTCAGGAAGCTGGCAAATGAAAGGCAAAGTGAACATCAGCAAGCTGACTTTTCCTCTACTGAATCCTGATTTTAGAGTTTGTTATATGTTAGTCTATTTCTGGTTTTGGTAAATGACTCAGACAGTGTTTTCTGAAAGCTGGAAGGGCTTTAGGAGACACACACACAGTAGGAATCACTGGTATTCAGAATTCTAGGGGATCTTGGGATAAGGTGTACAGGAACAGCAATTTACAATCTCTCTCCAGATACTTGATGTCCAGTGACGGAGGATGGTTGGAATGTGCTGAAGATATAAGCTGACACGATGCAGTTATTTGAGTGTTATAGTCAAAATAGAACTACCTTAGTTCTATGGTTGGGCTTTGAGGTACAGGAACTCCTCACTTAAAGTCGTCCCGGTTAACATTGTTCCGATGTTAAGTTGCTGATCAATTAGGGAACATACTCGTTTAAAGTTGTGCAATGCTCCCTTATAAAGTTGTTTGGCAGCAGCCTGCTTTGTCCACTGCTTGCAGGAAGAGCAGCCCGTTGGAGCTAGCTGGTAGGTGCTTGGAACCAGGGTGGACCAGCAGCCCCTCTATTAGCTCCCCGCTACCCTAAGTTCCCTATGCGGCAGCCACCCAGCAGGTTATCAACTGCTGGCAGTTCACCTGTCCCTCCCCCCACTGCCAAGTGCTGCTCCTGCCCTCTGCATTGGAGCTGCTCCCGGGACCCTCCTGCTTGCTGTGGGGGGCGGGGGAGAGGAGAGGGGAAAAAGGGAGGGACTAATGTCAGGGTGTCTCCTTCCCCCCTGCTCCTGCACCCCGCTTACCCCTTCTCCATATAGAGCAGGGTGGGGACACGGACTGAGAGAGACAGAGAGAGCTTGGGGCAGCAGCTGCTGTCTCAACTTCCTGGTCCACTTAAAAAGACAATGTACTTAAGAGTTGGTCAGCATACTTAAAGGGGCAATGCGCATCTCTCTTTCTCACACGGTGTGTGTCTCTGTCTGCCATGCTGCCTTTTAGAATGTGAGGATACATTAACAACTTGTTAATCCTTGACGGCTCAGCCAAAAGCTAGTTCATCATTTATCAGTAAGGTATTCCCTGGGAAATATCACACTCTCTAACTTCATCACCTCAACCAAGCTTCACAGTCATCATTGCTGTGTACAGTATTAAATTATTTGTTTAAAATGTAAACACTGTGTGCGTATATATAGTTTTTTTTAGTCTGGTGAAAAAAATTTCCCTGGAACCTAACCCCCCCATTTACATTAATTCTTATGGAGAAATTGGATTTGCTTAACATCGTTTAGCTTAAAGTCACATTTTTCAGGAACATAACTACAACGTTAAGCGAGGAGTTACTGTATATGACTTGAAACACAAAATGGAAAAACTGGTTTAGTGTGAGGCAAGTGGCTGGCAAAGTTTCAAAGGCAGGTAGTATGCTGAAGTTCAATTAAGGGGTTTGAAATGTAATTTGTAGACCTATCGCACAGCTTTTGATGTGGAGCGGCACAGTTTTAAAAGTAAGTTAATAGTTGCAAGGAAAAAGAGTTGTAAAGTGGAAGATTTTATCATTGGGGAAACATTTTCAAGGGTTAGAGTTGGAAGAATGATGCTACGGAAGATCTTTGGGATGAACAGCTTGGGCCAAATTTTGAAATTTTAAACACTTATGTTGCATACATGAAATATTCATGCATGGGAACAAACAAGGAATTGTGCACACAAAATATGCAGTAGTAGGTGCAAAATGGGTAATTTGTACACTAATTAAGTAGTGTAGCACGTTGAGATACCCATTTGGTGCATATAGCTATATAATTTCAAATGCAATATTTGCACTTATGCTTTAGACATGGTTTTGCACTCACAACTTGGAATCCAAGTACTGTGAGCAATATTTTTTGCAAGCGTGTACCCACAGTGCCTATCTTTGTGGCCTTTTATGAATAAATTGTGTTCATTTTCCATACATGGCAAGATACTGTATGAAGAACAATAGTTTAAATAAGAAAAATTACAAAGAAACACCCATTTGCTAGAAAGCCAAATAAATACTATGTAGGAATAACAATATATATATTAAGGAGAGCAGACAGAATGCAAGTCTCAAGTTTAACTATTATATGGCTGATTTTGGCCTTCTCTCTCAAATCCTCAAGGTGAATTTCAAGTTTGCACATAATTAGTGGAAAATACTCCTGCGTACCTTCAATAAATAAGTTGATGTCATTCGGACAAACTTATTTTGAAATATGAAATGTAGGGGAAAAAGATGCTTTTTTGATGATCTTGTCACACCTTATCTCAAAATTGGCTTTTTTAAAAACTTGAAGTGAGATTTATTTGAAAGATCCTGTTGAGATCTGGGGTGCAGGACCAATTTTGAGAGAGGGAAAGGTATGTTTCGGTAGTTAGTCATGAGTGAGGAATGTCAGAAAGATCCAGCAGGCTACATTGGACATTTATTGTGGAAAATGTCTGGTGGAGACTTAAGCTTCCATTTAAAAAAATTGAGTCTAGTCTTTTTCTTGGCAAAGATAAACATCAAAATGTAAACCGACTGCTATGGTCACTGATCATGGTAATTTTTTTTTTAAATATTGAAAATAACTGTTCCTGTCAATCCCTTCACACCAGCTGCTTTCTTGTCCATAACCCACTAGCCACAGTCAGCCGGTGCTGATAAGTCAATTACTTGCTCCTAGTATTTTCTCCTTCCCGCCCCCCCTGCATGCTATCACAGGGGTTCAACATCATGAAATCTTCATTTCTCCAACTGCTCCACATACCTGCTCTTGTCATCAGGAGCCATGCCAGGAGTACCCCCAGGAGAAACTGTAAAAAAAAAAAAAAAATCTTAGTACTCGAATCCACACAGCTTCCCTGAGGAAAGGAATGCCTTTGAGTGCTGAGGGAGACTTGGTGAAATGAGCCCTCCCGTTTCCTGTGCCATACTTGGGGAGAAGTGGCTCCTCCAAGGGTCATGGGTCTGAAGCACGTTGTCTTATTCCATTCCCAGAAGCAGTCACTTCTCAATGGCATTCCATCAGAGGCAGTGGGATGTCAATGATGCTGTATGTCTCCTTCAGTTTGTCTCATGCAGGAGGGTCACATTTATTGCTCTGCACAGAAGAGCCAAAGATATCAGAATACTGGTGCCCTAACATGCTGAGATAACTAATACATCCTCCTTCCCACCCAATCAGGGGAAAACCCATCCTCAGTTTCAGAATCCTTCCTCTTTCTACCTGACATCCACCACCACCACCAGTGTTAGCAGGCTCTCTCTTCCAGCTCAGAAACCTCCCTCCTGCCCTAGTACTTATAGCTGGGTCTGGAAAAGCAGGAGCAAGGGCAGCCATGAGTAGAAGTAGCAAGAAGCATGTCCAGACAGCCTTGTGCTCTGTCCCTGGGATGCTGAACTAAAATTGTCCCCCAATTCCCTGCTTTGTGCCACCTCCCTCTGTTGCTTGCAGCTCATGAGCTGGAGGCTACAGAGGAATATGCAGGCAGCAAACTCTCTGCCTCTGCTTGACTAACCCCTACAAAGCCCATATGCCTGGCTATTACCTCCTGCTTCTGCTGCCTTCACTCTATGCCTACCTTCACTCTATGCAGTGCAATCACACTTTCTTTTGCAGTAGATGCACCCTATGTGTTGCAGGATCAGAAGTCTCCGGTGGTTGCAACCTAGGAGCACTGGAACAGATCTCACCCACCAGCGTTTGTTGCTGTCTCCTGCAGTAAATCATCCACTCTATACAGGTATAGCGCTAATTGGTGTTGCATAGCCCCATTAGCCTCTAATGCCCAGCTGCCACTGCTTACTCTCCATTTGCCTCAGCAATTGTGGTCTCCTCCCTCAAACCTAGTCTCTTAATCTTTTTCAGACATCCCTCCCAGAAATCAGGCCACCCTTTCTTTCACCCCTAGATATCCCCCTTGCTTTTACTTTCCCAATGTCCCAAGTTGCTTGCTGTGCCTCTGCGAATACTCCTGGCTCTTCAAGATCTCTCTGATATTTTCACCCATGACATCATCCCCTCTCTCCCCCAAGATCCCACTTGTGACTCTAGCAATTACCCTGACATTCCCCTTCTCTGTTCTCTGGGCTTTGTGACATATCTATGAGATTTCCCCCATCTCCAAATCTTCAATTTTCTCTCTTCCGTCCTCTCCCCAGCTCCCATTCCTCAGTTTGCCTACAGCATCCCCAACTCTCCTCTCCAGTATCCCCAACATAGCTGGTTCCACATGTGCATAGCTGGTCCCCACCTCTGCTTGCCCCTCTCCCAAGCTGTCTTTCTTCCATTGCTATGCCAGCATGGACAGAACCACAGGATGAAGATATGTGCAAAAGCCTAAGCACTACTGGATCGCTTGAAGGTGTTCCAATTGAATAGAATTTCCATACCCATTAAGCAATAGTGATTGTCACTCATTTAACTTCCCTGGAAGGGGATGTGATTAAATAGATTTCCCAAATGAACAGTTCTCAGTGAAGTAAGGTGTAGTATATTTTGATAGCTAAATAGTTCTAAAATAAAAAGTTTATAGAGAAGTACACATAGTATAGGTAGAAAGTGGTAGCAGGGAGTGCAAAAGAGACAGACACAGTGTTATTTTAAAACAAAAATTAACCAGTGATAGCATACATTGACAATCTTTTTGTATGATTTCCCTCATGACCTTTGCATAAATTTTATTACAGGTTTTTACAGCCAACATTGTTTTAATGGACTCCTTCTTTTACTCAGCTAGTAAAAAAATCAGCTAGCTACCTCCTATTATAGCACACTATTAATGTTTTCCAAGAAAATTATATATTAAAAGGAAATTCTGAGGCAGTGCAGCAAGAAATAGCTGATGCTAAAATTCACAGAGATGTCATAGCACTGATTCAGTGTGTGTGTGTGTTTGTGTCTACTAGCACAAATGAGCTTTTTAAAAATGTCTCATTTAAGGAAGGGTAAAATAACAGTGACCACAAAGAGAGTAGGAGAATGATTTGTTACTGCTGCTAAAATGAGGTGTCGATGTGTCTTCCTTTATTTTTGACAGAGAAAAATAATTAGAAAACTGACCTCTAGCTGTTGGTCCAACCCTGAAGAGTTGGTCTTCATATTCAGAGACAAAGGAAATATAAAGAGCCTCAGAGATGCTATAGCTCCTCTTCCACAGTTCTGAATAGTCCCCAGGCAGTGTAGAAATCAGAAGAAAATGGGGAGGGGGGAGAGAGAGAGAGAGAGAGAGAGAAAATGTCTCATAAAATTTGTTGTTTTAGGCGTTGTGCATATGTGGGCAGGAGATAAAAGCCATGGAAATGCAAATCCCTCTTCCCCCTTTAGTGGAATCCTTTATTTGGTTACCCACATTTTTTTTGGCTCTTGAGTTGTGTGATATTTCAGTAGCAGAACTGTTCTTTTAAACTCTCTTCAGATGAGACCTTGAAAGGCACTCTTAAAATCTCTCTACCTCAGATACTTACAATAGCCCTGTAAAGCATTTTGACTGAAGCAAGTGTGTTGCCTGCAGAATCATCGCAGTACCATACTGCATTAACATACCAAAAATGGATCAGTAGACTCGAACTGATAAGAGAACAATGTGACATACTAGGGTATAGTCCAGACCAGTGTGTGTACGGGAAGGTGGGAGAGGGCTGTGGCAACCTCGGGTGCCTCACAATGCCTTGCTGCAATACTCCCACCTGGGCGGCTCACAAACAGCCTTCCAGCATGCAAGTCATACCCTGAGTGTGTGTGCGTGTGTGTAACTGCAGCCTGCCAGCCATACACAGGTTACATGCTGGCTCTCACCAGCCTTGGTTATATTGCAGGGTGACTCCAACATACCCCCAGTCCCAGATTTCCCCCCCAGAAATGTATCTCCTATGCTGCCCAGTTCTCCCCCGGACAGCACAGAGATTTAAAGTCTGTTATTTCTATAAGGGGACAATATGCCAGCTTATTATCTCAAATTATTCAGATAATTATTATTATTCAGTTATTCAGACACTTCAGTTTAAACACACTGGATTAGATAAAAGCGTAGAACAAGTTTATTAACTACAAAATGATAGATTTTAAATGAGTACAAGTAATGAGGCATAAAAGTCAGAAATGGTTACAAGAAATTAAAGATAAGACCTTATTAATGTCTAACTTAACAAACTATATTAGATTGAACATAGGTGCTGACTCCGGGGGTCAGGCACCCAGGGAAAAAAATAGTGGGTGCTTTGCACCCAGGAGCCAGTGCTTGAGTGTGGAATGTGATGAGTTCTGTGCTGCTAACAACTTCTGTCCTTGGGGCAGGGAGTTTGTTTATGAACAGAGGCGAGGTGATTAAGATAACAAAAGGCTTGTCATTCATTTAAATTGAAGATATTCAGATGATCCTGAAAGCATTCCCAGTCATTCCAGTTAAAAGATAGGAAACAAAAAGTAGGAATAAATGGTCCATTTTCAGAATGGAGAGAAGTAAATAATGGTGTACCTCAGGGGTCAGTAGTGGGACTAGTGCTGTTTAACATATTAATAAATGATCTGCAGAAAGGGGTAAACAGTGAGGTGGCAAAGTTTGCAGATGATACAAAATTACTCAAGTTAGTTAACTCCAAAACAGACTGCAAAGAGTCACAAAGGAAAACACTGATCAGCAAATTATGAGTTTTCAAATGATACTTTACAAGGCATGCCTTGTACAAAAATTACTACAATAGTGTGTAGGGTGTGAACCGAGGGGGTACATTCTGTTACAAACAGTGTGCCTGAGGTTTGCCAGTGTTAATAGCAAAAGAAAGAACCAGACATTACTTTTAAAATTAAATGTCCAAATATTATGTATAACTTTTTAAAAGTTTCTCCCACACTCATTTTTCTGTATATCCTTCTAATTCTTAAAACAAGGCAACATTATTCAATGAACACAGCCCTAGACTGAATTCCGAGGCCTGGAATTCTTTCCATCTTTGCCATTGACTTGCTGTGTGATCTGGGAAAAGTCACCTAGACCCAGATTTTCAAAAATGGCTGCCTAAAGCTAGGCACTTAAATACGATTTTAGGGTGGGATTTTCAAAACCACCTAAGTGACTTAGGATCAAAATTTGTGCTCTTAAGTCAGTTCGGTGCTTTGAAAATCACACCCTAATGTGTTAATGGGGAGCTGCGCAGGGGTGCTGGAATAATTTGTATAGTGGGGGTGCTGAGAGCTATTGAACCAAACGGTAAACCCTGTATATAATGGAAACCACTTCAAGCCAGGGGGTTCAACAGCACCCCCAGCACCCCTAGTTCCAGCACCTATGGAGTTGTGCTTTTATGGGCTGAGCTTCCCAGCAGAGTTTGATCAGGGCTTTGTGAAGCTCTTCTTGTGATGCACAGTCAGTTGGAACCAGACAATATAAAGCAGAGCTCTGCAAACAGCTTAAACAGCAAATGATCACTGAACACCACATGATACCAGGAGTATGGAGGAACTAAGATAACCTGATTTGAAGAATGGAGGAGTAAAAAAGCCCTACCAGAACTGAAACTCTCTGGAAATGTGAAAAACAACTGGAAAAGTTTAATCAGCACTTCACTTTATTTAAACAGTGTTTAATAGTTTTCGGTTAATTCAAGCATAGGAGGTTAACTATGAAAATGTCTGACAGAAATCTGAGGAGTAGTGCATTCCATGTAAAACTGAAACATATGACAGAGATGTTTTTAAACAGAGTATGAAAAGGGGAAACCATAGCAGAGTCTGTGAGTGATCTAAGGCTGAAGAGCCAATCTTGCCATTTTGGTGGGGCTAACTGAGACCTTGATAAGAGACCAGATTCAGATTGAGATCTGGAACAAAAAATTCAGAGAGAGACTACTGGGAGACCCAGAATTGATGGAGAATCCAAAATACCACAAGAAAAAGAGACCTCAGGCAGAAAGACATGCAAATCTCAAAGTCAGAGTCCACAAGAAACAGCACACGGAGCTGCACATGCTGTGGCAACCAACACAAGCCAGGACAATGCCCAGCATATGGGAAAAGATGTAAGATGTGCAATGGCTTATATGACTTTGCAAGAGTTTGTACACACCTGAAGAATGTGCACAGTATAGACAATGATGACTGCACCACTAACTGAGATGAATCTTCATAGGAATAATGAACAGTGTTTCAGCAGAAAGTAATTGGACTGTTAACCTGAAAGCAAATGGGACATTTATTAATTGTAAAGACCCCGATGCACAAGCCAATGTGTTGCCAGAAGCAGTGGTATTAGCATTAAAAGAAAAGCCACAGGTATTGGCAGGTGTCAGGGTTCCCTCCCCACTCTAAACTCTAGGGTAAAGATGTGGGGACCCGCATTAAGAGCCCCTAAACTTATTTTTACCAGCTTAGATTAAATCCCCCAGGGTACAAAATTCCCTGCACCCTGAGAAATGCTTCTTTCGCTGCCACCATCAAGTATCTAACAGGAATCCAGGAAAGGAATCACTTGAACTTCCCTCCCCCCAAAAATACCCCCTCAAGCCGTACACCCCCTTTCCTGGGGAAGCTTGAGAACAATCTCCCAACCAATTGGTTACACAGTGATCTAAAAACCCACCCCCTGGGTTTTAACACCATAGAAAACAGTCAGCTTCTTAAAAGAAGGATTTTATTAAAAATAAAGAAGGTAAAATCATCTCTGTAAAATCAGGATGGTAACTATTTTACAGGGCACTATATTTCCAAACTCAGAGAGATTTCCCCCTCTGGACAAAACCTTAAAGTTACAGAAAACCATGAATCCCCCCCACCCCCGCGCCCCTTCTAACACAGGGAATACACCAAGCCAAAATTAAACAGAAATCTATTCACTATGCTATCTAAACTTACTTCAGAAAAGTTTAGATTTTCTGCAGGTTCCTTCTGTCTTCCAAGATCACTCTGACTCAGACAAAGACACACACTAAAACCTTCCCCCCTCCTAAGATTTGAAAGTATCTTGTCCCCTTATTGGTCAGATGCCAGCCAGGTCAGGTGTCAGTCTGGTTACCTGCATTTCTTAACCCTTTACTGGGAAGAGGATTTTATAGTACTGCATCAGACCCACTCCCTTCATATTTATGACAGCGGGTAGACGGGTAAAACTCAGGACCTACAGTGGTGAGCTTAACCCCTCTAAATCAGAATGAGAACTAGATGTAAGGGTAAATAACAAACTGGAAAAGATACAGTTTGTAATAGTACCTGGGAAAAAAACCTCCCATTGTTGGGTTAAAGCATGTAAAGTCTTGGTCTCACCAAAAGGCTGAACTCATTAAAGGGGCAGGGGACTAAAATGATTGAGGAAGAGTTTGAGGACATCTGCCAGGTGATAGGGAATCTCTCAACAGTGTAACAACAAAAGAGCAGAATGAGCCCAATTGCCCCACAATTCACACCCAAAATTCCCCTTGCCCTAAGACAATGTAGTTTGGGATCCTGGGATGTGCCACCATATCGTGACAATTACACTGTGCATCTCTATGATGGGAACAATGCTCACAAACAGCACCGGTGTTCCAAGAGGTTATATAATGTTGTCACCCCAGCCAGACATACTACAAAGGAATAGGTGATACCTTCTCCAAATCCCAGAAGGATAATAAGGGGCACTAAGTCTGCTGTTTTGCCTGAGGGTGTCACAGATAGGCAACAACCACAGCAGGTTGAAACAACAGAGCCCCAGAATATGGAAGAATCAGAATAAGTGGACTTGTCAGGGGGACTGACCCCTGACAACAATAGTGCTGAGTTTCCACGGGAACCCTGCAGATTCAAGCAACAGCACAGGGCACCTCAAAGACTAGGTGAACATTGTTAGTAAGTTGTCATTTAGCTGGTTATGTGTATTTGTAATTGTATTATGTTAATGTTGGGATTTTAAGTGGTGGTGGTAAGTTTTGGCATGGAAGGGGATATGTGGTATTCGGGGACTGTGCCATTAAGGCAAAGAATCGGGGCAGGGAGCTGTGAAGCTCTTATTATGTGCACTCAGTTGGAACTGGATGCAGAATAAAGCAGAGCTCTTGCAAGCACTTTAAGCACTGAGTGAACACCACACTGAAAAGCATATTTAGGTGCCTAACTTGAGGGAGCCATTTTAAGTCTTGGCTTTACTTTCTGTGGAGACCCATAGATGGAAAGTGCTGTAAGTACTAAGTAGTAGTAGTATATTGTACTCACTTTTTGAAAGCACCTTTCTCCCGTCTGACTGCACTAGCTCCAAGTAGCTATTTTCTGGTTGCCCCAAAATTGCAGCATTCCTTTAAACTAACAGTTCTAGGCACTGTCTAAAAGGCTATGGAGTCACTTTTGGACAGATCACTGAACTCAGAAGCATAAAGAGGCCTCTGCGGCATTGTTTCATTAGCAGCTTGAAACGATAAGCACATTAAGCAGCGGAATCAAATCATTAAATCTAGCCAGCTAAAAAATAACCAGTCTTTTTTTAAAAAAGACACTCCTGTGGATTTTTATCCTACTTTAAATTGTTTCAGTACCAGAAGCTCTACATGACTGTCTCTCTATCTGTATAGAATATAAGAGAGCTTTGATGTTTTTATAGCATTTCTATATGCTTTCCTCCCCCGTGAATCCTTTTCTCCCTCCCTCAGCATTTTGTGCAGAGGTGATGGGAGGGCAGGACATGGTGAATAGTTTCCATCACAGAGTTTATGCCAAATGTCAGTGGGAGAGGAGTCCAGAAAGAAACCTACTGTGTGGCAAGTGGCACAATTTCATACCTCCCAACGGCAGATGCATCCCTTCCAAGCTTGGCTTAATGACCCTGGAAAATTGAGGCTGTTCTACAATTTTGCTTCAAGCCAATAGGCTTTAAATGAAACGCAAGGGCTCTGAGATGTGAAGCTACCTGTGGTAAAAATTCTAATTCACACATTAGACAGATATGAAGGTGACTCAGGATCCTGTATCACTGCAGCGTGCAGCACAGCATGGTGACAAATCTCTTCAATATAATAGGATCTGTTGTTTTCTTTGTTGTATACTGCAGCATTGCTGACTCTCCTGGTGTTCACCACTGGCCTTTGTGTTTACCAGGGAATGTTTCCCCTTTTTTCAGGCCTTCTCCTGAAAAATGCTGCTTGACCACCATGCCTTTCTTAGCCTAATATGAATCTGAAATCCACAGCACAGTAGTCATGCTTAAAAACACTTTTCAACTCTTTTAGATAACTAATGTTATCTTCATATTCAGAAAGTACAGGGAACCCAGAGCATGCTGTCATAGTGAGATACATTATCTATGACAATTTGGAAAGATTTTAAGCATGATCACTGTAGGATAAGGAATATATTTATATTGTAGTAACAACTCAATTTATACCCCAACCAACATCCAACATGTGGGAGGATCTATATATTTTTCAAGCACACTGCTGAAAAAAACACCTTAGCATGTTTGCATTTTTAACAGAGAAAAATCCATGCAGTCCTTGCATAGACTCCATTTTTTCCTCATTCATTTCTGCCATCTTGCATAAGCTATTTTTATTTCCTGATACATTTCAATACCTACAACCCTGTCACTTCTTTCCTGCTTTTGGCTCTTTCGACAGACCTTCCTGCCCACAAACTCCCTACAATCTCACTTCACTGCTTATTATCACAACAGTACAGGGAAAATAACTGAAACTATCTATCAAAAACTTTAAGCTCCCTCTTCATGCTCCCCACTGACTCACCTTTCCTCTGTGCCTCCATCTCTGACTGAGCTGTTTCTCTTACTTTCATCCATGAACACCACATCAGGACTCGCCCATCCAAACCCCAGCCATCAGGGCTGACATGTTTAAACTTGAGTATCTAAAGTTAGGCACCTTCATCTGTATTTAGATATACGTAGGTAAGAGTCATGATTTTCAGGGATGCTGAGTATCCATAGCATCCACTGGATTGAAAAGAGAAGTGTCCCATATAAAGGCTTCCGCATCCATCTCTTCTTCTTCAAAGGAAGATCTGTCCCACCCACAGGCTCTGCCTCTTTAGTGGGAGAAGAGAAGGAGAAAACCCCATTCCCAGCTGCCAGCTTCCTCTCCCTTCTGATGGAAAATCAGGCATGTGGAACATGGGCTTTGCATATCACTTGCTCTTGAGATGTCTTGATATGCCTTCCAAAATGCTGGAAACAAGGAAATCACATTAATATTCCCAAATTATCCAGGGAAGGACCCCTCCTCTCCCCGGAGCCTTCATTTTTACATCAGGGATCAGCTAAGCTCACCTCCAGACACTGTACACATTCACATAATTCTGCTTGTTTGGCTCTGCTCAGGATACAATTATCTTCCAGATACATTTCTTGAGGCAAATCTACACTACAAAATTAACTTGACCTACATTACATCGCCGTACAGCCACCGCAGTAATCATTACACTCCTCATGTTGGTGGTATGTGTCTTCACCAGGAGCGCTTGCACTGATTTAACTGCTGGTGTGGTTTCTGAAGGGCAGCAACAATCAATGTAAGCAACGCAGTGTCTACATTGACACTACATCAACCTAAGTATGTCGATTTAAGCACTACGCCTCTGGCAGAGGTGGAATTATTAAGTCAGTGTAGTGGGTGAGTTACATCGATAGGAGCCATTTTTTAGTGTAGATGCTTACAGAGTTAGGTTAATGTAACCTCGACCTAACTCTTTAGTGTAGACCAGGCCTGGCTTTGTTCCTATTCTCTTGCCCTTGCTTCACCCCGTCACTATATAATGATGCAATACTTAAACTCCACACAACATTGAGACCTGTGGCTAAGTGAACTGAGACCAAAATTGTTGAGATGCCCCTGCCTGTTCTGATCTGTTACTGCTGAAAAACCAGGGGACCTCTGACCATGTTATCCCCTGCTTTTTGTGTGTGTAAAGAGAGGGAATGACAGGTACTGCT
This sequence comes from Macrochelys suwanniensis, assembly GCA_033296515.1. NCBI lineage: Eukaryota > Metazoa > Chordata > Testudines > Chelydridae > Macrochelys > Macrochelys suwanniensis. The sequence goes on from CM065780.1 coordinate 51,613,028, forward strand.
GAAGGCAGGAAAGGATTTAAAAAAGAATAAATAGTTGCTGCTACTTCAAATGGCAACAGAACGTTTTACATGTAAATAAACTGCAAAAATGAGAACAGGGCACTCGTCTCACACACACCCCCAATCAGCAGGGCTTCAGTGCAAAATGTCCCATTGGAGGGGACAAATCTACCTCTCATAGAACAGTCTGGAAGACACTCATCAGAGGATCAGCTCCACCAGTGATGGTGTAGACAACATAGAATTCTCACCCTTCTACTAACGAGAGCCATGTAGGAAATGGTTTTCCCAGCCTGTTCACTTTTTTGAGATTTCAAAGATTATTCCTGTCTCAATATGGGATAAAAAAGGTAATACAAATTTTTTAAAAATTCATGAACCAAACAAAAATTTTTGATTTGGAACAATCAAAATGTTCTGTTTTGATTTTGACCATTTTTAATTTTTTAAACTTAAATTTCAAAACAAAATGTTTCAATTTAGAAAAATGGATTTTTTTTAGAAAATGTCAAAACAAAACATTAAGACAATTTCAAAACTTTATTTTTCCAAATTTTTGAGTTGAAAAATTAATCAAAACAAAACTCTTTCCCATAAAAAGTTTTAGTTTTGACGAACTGGCATTTACTATGAAAAAAATTGCATCAAAAAATTCCTGACCAGCCCTACTACTAATACGATATGCACTGGATATTGTCCAGCTCTATCGTCTCCCCATTGTATCCTTGTTAACAAAGGCCCTGATTCAGCAAAGCACTTAAACATGTGTTCAACTTGAAGTCAGTGGGACTTAGGTACATGCTTACATTTAAGCACCAATTTAGATGCTTTGCTAAATTGGGGCCTTAAATAATAACTAACAGACTCAAACTGAGACTCCTCCTGTGCTTCATAGTTCCTAACCTATCTTCCTGAAGGATCTCTGACCCCTTTCCTTAGAATGACTCAACCGGGTTTTATGCTCCTGGGTTGGAGTTAATATATCCCACCAGGCCTAGCTGCCAAGGTCACATAACAGAATGCGGGTGCACCTCCAAACAGGGTTTCTAGCATCCCTACATGCTGTCACAGGCCTTTACTTCAGTAAAGTATTTTCCGGCATGTAAGTATGCAAAAGCTATTCCTGAAAACAAATACTTTGATTATAAGTAAATAGCGGAATTAAGTTTATGTGAGCTAAACAGTATGTAATGCTGTAAATAAGGAAAGGTCGTGAAATCCAATGCTTTGAGGAAATGTTTCCTAGTCTGAAAAAAGTTTCCAAAACTAAATTAGTATTAATTCTTCATTCATTCATTTAATTTAATCAGGGAGGGGGTGGAGGAAGGGGGAAATATGGTGGTTTAGCTAAATATATATGTATGGCAGCATATTGCACTTATAGGACGACCCTTACTTACAAAACACCATACAACTGTATACAGTTGTCTGATCCCTTTACTGGGAATCATGAGGGTTCTAGCACTTGTATTTGCATTTTTGTTAATATAATTTAGAGTGATGCTCCTTTAAACTTTAAACACGTCTCAGGTACAAGATGCAGCTGCTGAGAACTTCTTCCTTTCCTGTCACTCTGACCATACCCCTTGGCTGAATATCTTCTTAGCTTTCCTTTTTCTATTGCATCAAGTCCTTCTTTTCAAGGCCTTTGCAGCCATTTCCATTGTTATTATTGTATACCTTACTGCACCCCAGCCCATTTGGCCACTCTGCCAATGGTGTCAGCCTGGAATAACCATTTGTCTGCTTTGTGCACAATCATCTTCACACTTCCTTATTTGAATTCCTGCACAGCCAAATGTACACTTAATGGTCTGATCCAGTGAGGTTCTGAGTGCACTCAGTTCTGAGACTTGAGGTTGCTCAGCACATCCTGACTGCGTCTTTGTTCTGTGTATGCAGAGAAGAACAATCCAGTAAAAACTAAGGGCAGTAAACAAAAATAAAGAAGAGCCACATGAAACATTACACCTGTGCAGCTTACTGAAATAAATGTGGTGCCCTGATGTCTCCCCAGAGTGTTTGTGCCATTTCAGTATCATCAGGATTTATTACTGAAATTTTGGTGATAAAGATATAAACAATGGGATCATATGATCTGATGTGATTAAATGCTCAGGTTCAACTAATCATGCCACCTTCTTTTAAGTTTATATACTCTAGCACAGGGGTCGGCAACCTTTCAGAAGTGGTGTGCCGAGTCTTCATTTATTCACTCTAATTTAAGGTTTCTCGTGCCAGTAATACATTTTAATGTTTTTAGAAGGTCTCTTTCTATAAGTCTTTAATATATAACTAAACTATTGTTGTATGTAAAGTAAATAAGGGTTTAAAAATGTTTAAGAAGCTTAACTTAAAATTAAATTAAAATGCAGAGCCCCCCAGACCGGTGGCCAGGACCCAGGCAGTGTGAGTGCCACTGAAAATCAGCTCGTGTGCCGCCTTTGGCACTCGTGCCATAGGTTGCCTACCCCTGCTCTAGCATGTCATGTTCTCCAGTTGAACTATTCCAGGGCAAACAAAAGGACCATAATTTGAAATGGTATTGGAAACAGAGATATAGAATTATATTGCACTTTTTATTTAAATGTTCCCTCCTCACAGCCCTTTGTCAAACATGAATAGCTTTTTGTCACATGTGGATGTAGCTGTGTTATTGAAAGGTGATGTTATCCTCCTTTCTGCCTACTGCAACTTTAAATATAGAAGAGTCTATCTACTGCAGGGACAAGCTGCCATTGTGTGCCCACTTCAAATACAGAGTGAGTGACTGCGTTCTCTCCCTAATGGTGACTTTACAGTTACTCTTTCTTTCCTTGCCATTTTCCGTATCTGAAAGAAAAGCAATATAGACTAAAACAGACAAGTTTTGCTCTGTGTGTAGGGGAAAACGTATCACTGTGGCTTTTTATAAGAAAGATAGTTAGCGTTTCCAATAGATTTATAACCCTTAGATTATCTGTTTTTCATGAATGAGATTAACTCAGTCAATAGACATAATGGAGCATGAGCTTTCATGGGTGAATACCCACTTCTTCAGATGCATGTGTTCATCCACGAAAGGTGTGTATTCGTATTCACCCATGAAAGCTTATGCTCCAATACGTCTGTTAGTCTATAAAGTGCCATAGGACTCTTTGCTGCTTTTACAGATCCAGACTAACACGGCTACCTCTCTGATAATAGACATAATGAGATTCTATTGTTGTACACAGTATTGTAGCCATGTTGGTCCCCGGATATTAGAGAGACAAGGTGGGTGAAGTAATATTTTTTTTTGGACCAACTTCTGTTGGCGAGAGAGACAAGGTTTCCAGCTACTCACAGCTGTGTGTATTTAGCTGTGACACTCTGAGTACATTTCCCAGACCTGAAGAGGAGCTCTGTGTAAGCTTGAAAGTTGTCTCTCTCACCAACAGAAGTTGGTCCAAAAAGAGATATTACCACACCTACTTGTCTCTCTAATAGCAAAATTCTATCAGTTGCACAAAAGATCATACTACAAAACAGGAAAATAATTTGAAATTTAACCTTAATACTATATATCTTGTAGTTAAGTTTGAAAATCAGCCACAGAAAACAATGGTCTTGTATGTAAATATATTTGGAGTTGTGATTTTTTCCCCCTATTATTGACTTACTGTATTCATCTTTTACTATTCTGAAGTCTAGATTGTAAACTCTTTTAGATTGGGGTTGTATTTTACCTCTATTTTATAAAACATCACATACTAAATGCCATTTAACATTTTAATCTTCATTTTACAGATAAGGAAACTGAAGCACAGAGACAGATTAAATGAGTTAATTGCCCAAAGTCAACAGGAAGTCTTTGGCAGAACCAGGAATAAATAAAACTGGTCTCCTGATGCACAGTCCCCAGCTTTAACCACTAGACCATACTACCCCATAAACTTTAAGGGCAGAAGGGACCATCATAATCATCTAGTCTGACCTCCTGCACATTACAGGCCTGTAATGTGGCCTCTTTTCAAGGAAATGTCTTTGGCATTAAAGATTGAGGAGCAGCAATGCTGCAAGTATGACTGGTAAGCAGAAGTAGCTCTAAATAGAATGTCTTTAAAAGCTTCCTCCTAAGTACTGACACAGCAGTTCATTAAGGTGCTATATTGTGAGAGATGGTGAAGTATATGCTCCACTTTACCATACAGTCATGGTGAAGATGCATCTGAAACATTTTGCTATTTCAGTTGTGATGTAAGGAAGAATTAGGAGAACACAATTTAGATGTTGCTGACATAGCAGACAATGCAGATAAAGCGCAAACAAATTACGGGAGAAGCACTAAAAGCAGGAAGTGAATGGAAGGCATTTTTCTTCTTAATTGTCCAGCACCAACTATGCACTATTTTGTCCCAAGAGTAATTGGTAAAATCAACTTAGATGCAGAATCTTTCATTACAAAACATTCAAGCAATTCTCCCCATCAGCAGAGTGACAGAATCAATTGGATAATGCTCTCTCTGTAAGTTTGGAAAGGATGCCTTTGTTACTTTTTGTTCCCTGTTATTGAGTCTTTAAATGTCCACAAATAGAAAAGTTGTACTTATTTTCACTTTCAGAGTGAATAAAACACTCTAAATGAATCTGGGGTTTTATTATGGAAAAGTTCAGAGGCCCAGATTGTACTAGCATTGTGTCTGACTTTATTAAGCATGTGAGTATGTCCTTTGAAATGGACGTGCCTACTCAAATACATGCCTAAACTTTAAGCATTTAAGTACATTGCTCACAATATTTAAGATTTTTTGCTCACAATATTTTGCATGTTTAATGGATGTATTTTGCAGCTCAAGAGGGCCAACTTGAGTGCTACAGAGATTAAAGAAATAATTAGGAAACTGTCAACTAATCTTGAGAATAGGTTGCAAGCAGCTTTTTCTTTTATTATTATCATTATTTATTTATTAATTGTAGAGAAACAAGAAAACAGCATTCAAATCTTAAAACCCTCTGTGGTGATAATGTTACAACATCACAGGGACACTTTGAGTCCCTTCCCAAGAGGGAAGGTAAATGTGTTTTGGAATTTCATACCCTATTTTGCTGCACCAGTTATTTTATGTTCAGGTCCCTATGCTACCCAACCATTCTATTATAATTTATTTTATCATTCTAGGGCTTGTGTAGCTTGAAATGAAATACAGTGTAGGGGGAAAAAACCCACATTAAGCTGTCTGCTACCACACCCTTTTTTCTGAGGCAGGCCATTTTGGTGTCGTGATACATAACTCATCCTCCCTTCTAAACTTCAGAATCCACCTGCAGTTAGACAACGATAGAAAGGAATGATCAAATATCAGCAGCATTTAGTGAGGTTTTTTTTAAAAAAAATTGTGATGTCTCACCCAACTGCTAAATAGAATGTGTAAATTCTAGAATAAAAATGTTGAAGTCAGTGGGAGCTAAGGGCACCTGGGACCTCACTGGATCAAGGCCCCTTATCAAGTGGCAGCATGTGCTGCCTTATTAAAAACAAAACAAAGCAGCTATGTAGTAGAGAAGGTGTAGAGACCCCATGTAGGCCTCATCTACACACAGATTTGCACTGGTTTAACTAAAGGGTTTTTTTGAAACTGATTTAGTTAAAGCAATGCAAGTTTATATGTAGACACTCTTATTTTGGTTTAAGAGTAGCTTATTTCAGTTTAACCTAATCAACCAGATTACGCTAAAGGCTGGTCTATCACAAACATGCCCTGAAATAAGAGAGTGAATTGGAGATGATTTACTTATTTTGGTGCAAGTCGATGTGTGGACACATCGATGTGTGGACACATGTGTGGACTTCCTTCAGATAAGTCTTTGGCTACACTAGCACTTTTGTCGGTAAAACTTTTGTCCATCAAGGATGTGAAAAAACATACCGCAGAGGCATTTGTTGTGACTGCATAGTTGAGGGTGCACTGAGATTTGCTTGGTTTTAAATCCCCTAATTTCCATTCACTGCTCTTGAATTTAATCTCCAGATTTAACATTAATTCAAATGAGATCATAACTGAATTTTCTAGAAATTTCCTATTATGGAAAAGAACTTTCTGCCCATTTGAAATATTTTAAACCCCTTTATTTCTGAAATTTAGCTCTGCCTGCTGTTTCTTCATAGTCCCTTTAAAATATACCATTTATACCCCGAGACACCTTAGGTTTCACACATTCACCCATCGTCCTCATAACTCAGACATAAGGTAAGTATTGAAAATTCAAACACTATAAAAGGACTATTCCATTAATTCCTTTTTAAAGGGATGTGGGTCTCAGTCCACTTGTACCTCAGCTGATTTGCCTCCCCAGGTGAAGAGAATGAATTACTTCATGTGGTAGGTGGTCATGTAACTAAATCAAGTCTCTGGGGTTAGAAAAACAGAGGCCTGTGGAGTCATAGCTGGGTAGAAAGCCTGGCTGGAGATTTTGGTTTTCCTTTTGAGGGGAAGGCAAAGAAGGCAGGCCAGATTTCTGACTTCTCCAGCTGCTCAAAGAGCAGTACCTTGGGGAGGAGGGGCTGTGCCCAGCATAAGGCGTTTTGTGTTTAGGTTTGAACTTGAACTAAGGAGGGTTGTGGTGACTGGACTTATGAAAGCCTTTTGTGTGTGGAATATTTGAAAAAGCCTGGAAGAGAAGAAACTGAGGCAGGGCACTGTTACAGTTCATTAGACACTTCCGTTGCCACCCAGTGGGAGAAAAATGAGGAAACCTCTAAGCCTTCTGTTGCCTTTATGGGCTAGAGCAGGCATCGACAACCTTCGGCACGCGGCTCGCCAGGGTAAGCCCCTTGGCGGGCCAGCCCGGTTTGTTTACTTGCCGCGTCTGCTGGTTCAGCCGATCATGGCTCCCACTGGCCGCGGTTTGCCGTCCCCGGCCAATGAGGGCTGTGGGAAGCAGTGGCCAGTGCGCCTCTTCCCGCTTTGGCCGGGGACGGGGAAGCGGCGGCCAGTGGGAGCCACGATCTGCCAAACCGGCGGATACGGCAAGTAAACAAACCGTCCCAGCTCGCCAGGGGGCTTACCAAACACAGTCCCAGCCTCCATACTGCCACAACAAACCCCTTTCCACTTCCAGTATACAACTGCCCATAATAAACACATTCATTTCCTGAAAATCACAATCTCATTTCCAAACTCAGAGTATTGTAGGTAATAATAACACATAAAATTCTAAAGGAAGCACATGTCTTTCAGTATGTGACAAACAGTATCTATCTTCAAAGCAGTATCTTCTTAACTTTGCTTATAGTGGAGTTCAGGTGGTGTGTTTGAATGTGACTTTGAGCAGCTGCATGTGTGCATTGTGGATAGTTGTACGTTGGAAGAGAAGGGAAGTTTGTTTTGGGGGTAAGGCAACTGTGAGCATGTTTGAGCGGAAAGGCATGCCATTTGAGCTTGGTCTGGATATTAAGGGGGTTTTAGCTGGTGGTTTTCCTGATTATTAGTATTTACATTGCAAGGAAGTGCACCTAAACTAGCTTATCTCCATATTTCTTGTGGGGGATTATATGAACTAGAAATAGGGCTACAGTGATACAGGAAATTAATCTCAGAGTCCAGCTTTAGTCCTGTGGTTATACAGTCACCAAAACCTCTGTGAAGTAATTTCCTTGTAATATCTGCAACCTATCCGTAATTCATACACATTAATTTAACCTCACCCAATTTTAGTTTCTCATTGGTACTGGCTAAAAACTTTCTTTGTGCTGATAGGAATTTATTCGCTGGGTGTATCTTTAATTGAAACCCCTGATTTATCTCATTAAACAATTAATATACATCATCTCCTTGGGATTAACAAGGAAAAAGTAGATACAGTACTGGAAAAACCTCTCTAAAATGTCCTCCATATCAATCATATTTAAGATTAACAAGGCATAGCATCATAAAAAATGCAGTGAAAATATTACAATGGAGAGCCTGGAGATAGTAAAACTGGAAATATTTCAAGCATCAGAGCATAGTGGCAAGCAACTGTTTTTCAGAGATCCCTTATTTTTTTCTGACTCTGCTTTAACAAGAGGAGCTCTTTCATTATTCATTCCCACTCCCTGACCCCTTTCACTGCAACTTTGTCAGAGAAACAAGAAAACACAACAATTCAAAGAACTAGGGGCCTGATCCCGGGAGGCACATTGTGTGCGCCCCTTGAAGTTAAGAGCTGAGAGAAGTAAGCACCATCCTAGAGAGGCTTAGCGTCTTGGAGGACTTGGCCCTCGTAGTCCCTTAAACAATTCCCTATTAGAATCTGCCTATATAAAAGAATTTACAGACCAACAACAAAACAAAAATAATACATGGCCTGATCCAAAGCCTATTGAAGTCCATCTGAGTTGTTCCACTGATTTCAGTAGACTTTGGATCAGGTCCATACTACCTAAGAATCGTAGAAGCTAGAACTAGAGGAGACCCATTAGTTTATACAGTCCATCTCCTTGCCCATATGGTGTTATTCCTTATGTTATATTTTATAAGGTTTTATTCAGCTAGATATGAATGTCCCAAGCAATGGGACTTAACTTTCCTTGGGAGATTATTTCCCAATCCAGTAATACTCTAAGGGAAATTAATCCTGATATCCAAGCTGATTTTCCCTTTCTTAATTTCATTCCATTATATCTCTGTGCACCACACAAAATAATTCCTTGCCAGTCTTAGTGCTGACACTCCTCAAATATGAGTTGACTCCATCGCAAAAGAAAAGCCATATATTAATATTTTTGTATTTTAATAATTCATAAATTAGTCCCTCCTGCCTCCTAATAATAATTGGTGTTCTTCTCTGCACTCATTCTAATTTCTCGATGTCTTTATGGTAATGTGATACCCAGAAATGCTACTCTGTATTCCACATATATTTACACCATAGAAACATAGTAAGTGACAATATTAACTCCCTGCCCTGCGACATCCTGTCTGTATGTATGCAGCCCACAATTGTACTGATGCTGCTATATCACAATGGAAATACAGTACATATCTAAGTTGACATTGACTATTACTCCTAGAAGCATTAGGGGAAAAAATTCTAATCAATTGTCCTTAGGCAGCTGTGACTTTAAATTTGATGTTTGATGTGAAGTATGGCTGTTTTTTAGACTGTGGTCTTATTCTCGCAAGTAAATTAAAATGAACTATTGCTGCTGCTGCTATAATTACCTACAAGAATTTTCTCCAAACTTGGCTTGTTCTGTTTTGGACAATTGTTCCAGAGTTTCTTATTTTTCATTTTCTCCTTTTCAGTATGTTTGACTGTCACTTAGTCTTTCTAAGTGAACATTTTAATGCCTAAATAGTATTGCAGATAATGTTCACGTGTCTTGAAACCTAGATTTGAACATAAGGAATAGCACCAGTCTAGTTCTCTACCAGTGCTGCCTGCTCTTGCTATTGATTGTATCCACTGATATATTTTGGTTTTGATCCCTCTTATAGTTAATAGAGAATAACCTAATGGGGCTGGAAAGCATCTCTGCTTGGGCCACTCACTCATATCTGAATAAAGGCCTGGATTGTGTTTGGCTGCATATGTGCACATGGACTTATTTTGGTTAAGGTCATCGTAGAAAGTTAACTTTCTTTATGTCACTGTAGCTGATGTGTATATGTAGCACTCTGTTCCGAGACTTTAAACTTTCCCCACAATTGCATCCATGCAGTGCCATTAATTTCAGTGTGTATGTACAGATGTGAGTGGGGCAAGAATTTATCCCTTGAAGTCTATTACTGTGCTTTCATTTCACACCCTTGATATTATTGGAAAGATTTCAGTATTTTCATTTATTTATTTTTTGGTATGTCATGGACCCCAATAATTTAACTGCAGATAGAGAGTGTTAAGGACCTGATATTAATGCATTACAGAAAAGATAAGACACATACTGAAATGAATTTGAAAATGGAATACTGCATGTCAATCTTTGCTTGTGAAGGACAGATCAAAACCAAGATGTAAGTGTAACATTACTACACATCCTTTTAAAGGACTTGCAAAATTTATTACATTTCCTCAGTGTAGAAAATTGCATCAATGTATAAAGTTACATAGCTTGAGATAAAGATTTGTCACATCAGGAGAATGCCTTTATTTTACCTTCATTGGCTGAAAACATCTTTTCCTGTTCCCCTTAGGGTTTTTTACATATCTTAGAGTGTGTTAATGCTAATCATGTTAAGCTCTAAAACCTTAGATGTCAGGTTAGAACAAGATGACCAGGGACATTTCAAGCAAATCTTTCAGAGCCTCACTCCACAAGTAGTCCCACTGATTTGTAATCAAAGCAAAGCACTGATCTCAATGGGGCTGCTCATGGACTAAGGTGCTTTTTGGCTTGAGTGAGAGTAGCCCCATTAGCTGCTTCCATCTAGGAATCTGGATGCCTATCTGCTACATAAGCCCAAGAGTGATTCATGAACTGGGGGGAGAGAGAGAATTCGGCCACTTAAATTGCTAGCAGGGTCCAAACCAGTAGTTAGCTTCTGAGCATGCCTACTGGGTTGGGTCCCATTCAAAATCCATCCAGAGGAGGAGAAGAAGGTGATACTACTCTCCTTCTAAGTTTTAGCCCAGTCGTTAGAGCACTCGCCTGGGGTGTGAGAGACCCAGGGTCAATTTCCCACCTCTCTGCCAGATAGGGAGAAAAGATTTGAACAGGGATCTCTAACCACTGAGTTATGGAATATTCTGATGCATGGCTCCCTCAAATTCTCCTGTTCAAGCAGCTCCATTGTGGCTAAACAATGAAAGAGTGATTGGAGCAGGGGGGACTGGACCCAGAGTCTCCCACCTCTGAGGTGGGTGCCCTAACCACTGAATTACAGAGTCCTTTCTTCCCCCCCCCCCGACCTCCACTCTCTCTGGCCCAATGACTGTTCCACTGTTGACAAATACTTAAATAGTCACTGGGTGAGAGAAAGTGACTCTGTAGGTAAGTGGGAGACCCTAGGTCTAGTCCCCTTGCTCCCATCACCCTTTCATTATTTATACACACTGGAACAGCTTCCACAGGGGAGACTGAGGCAGCTGCATATCAGAATATCCCATAGCTCAGTGGTTAGAGCAGTTGAACAGTGGGAGACACCCCCCCCCCCCGTGTTCAAATTCCTTCTCTCCCTCTGACCCTGGATCTCCCATATGCCAGGTGAGTGCATTAACCAGTGGCTAAAAGTTATAAGGTGTGTGGTGGCAGCACCACCTCCTCTGGTCACCTGACTCCAGGCAGTGGGTTCCCCTTCTTAGACTGCCTAGCAGAAATAGGTGCATCCCTGAACCCCTATATAGGCACCGTTCTCTGAGGAAGGGAAAGGGTTTAGCACACACCCCTCTAGTCAGCATCTCCCATGAGTTGGCTTAGGCGACTGACTTTTGAGGACCGTATTCTAAGTCATCTATCTCTCCCCAGGCATCGTATAAGGAGTTTAGGTGCCTAACTCAGCGTTGTGAACTGCCATTTTGTTCCTGTTATTTACTCAGCACCTAAAAGTTAGATCCCATGACACTCAGCATTGCAATCCCTTCATGGATCCTGCCCTAACTGTTTTGTGGATAAATGGAGAACTCTACTTTGCAGGACTGTCAACCCATCGCCTTTCACAATATACTTACAGTATGGAAAAACAAAACAAATCCAAATAACTCAGAAATTAATCAGTCTAAAAACCATCTAAGTATTTGTAACTATTTTAAGCAACTCATCTATTTGGATCTACTCTTTTATTTCTGTAAATTACCTTTATTATATACAAATCTATCATTTATGAACTTTATAAAAGGCTTCCATTTTCAGTTAAATTGTTGACAGTGACATATTTAACTTTTTATAAAAAGGTAGCATTTTAATAGTGTAAAGAAAGTTAGAGGGTTATTTAACATGCTAACAAGTCCCTTCAGGTTTTATTGCTAAATTGCCTAATTTACATAATTCAGATGAGAATATTTAACATGTTTATATTTACCTTTTTTCTGGGCTAGGAATAACATCTGGCAGATAATGATCAAGTCATTTACAGCAGATTTGAAGTTATTTTACAGCTGTTCCAACTGTGTGTTAAATTCATTTGGGGAAAAAGGGGGGATGGGTGAGGATCAGAAACAAATTAAACTGAATTTATTTCAGGGAAATTGAAACAAAGTGTATATTTATATGTTGAAGGAGAATATGAAATGAAGCACAGGCTATAGCAATACTGATTTTCACGGAAGTTGGTAGTTTTTGCAGTGACTTCAGTGAGAGCAGGCTCAGACTAAAATTGGTTGCCACTGGGCTGAACTTGTTCCACTGTGGCTGAGGGTCAGCTGCTATTTCACTCAAAATGGAGAATACAAAAGTCAGTGTTAGGAAACAATTATAAGTATGCTTGAATGGGGATTGTCAGAATAGAATACAGAGCAAGAGGTTTTGCGGACGTATCAGGGAAGGAAAGGATAAGGTGACAGCAGGGAGGCTAGAAGTGTAGGGGAAAAATTAAAATACAAGCCTAAAATATGTGGAGAGCTAGATACAAGAGAAATGCAGAAAGGCAGTATAAACTCTTAGGGGCAGAGAGAGCCTTTGTTATATGGTGTATAGTCCCTTGCACAATGGGGCTAGGACCTCTACGCATTACTGCAGTACAAATTAATAATAATAATAAAACTCTCTGCTAGAGGCACTGCTTGTAAGGAAGTCAGCTTTTGTCATTGCTGACAGCTGAGGATAAAGCTAGTTCTAAGGATCGTAGAATATCAGGGTTGGAAGGGAACTTAGGAGGTCATCTAGTCCAACCCCCTGCTCAAAGGAGGACCAATCCCCAATTTTTGCCCCAGATCCCTAAATGGCCCCCTCAAGGATTGAACTCACAACTCTGGGTTTAGCAGGCCAATGCTCAAACCACTGAGCTATCTCTCCCCCCTGTGTCTGAAGAGTGTTTTGCAGGTGGCATCCTTTGGCCTGTGGCTCGCCTTGGATGCTGAGTCACTGTGACTGGCAGTGGCAGCTGTAAAGTTTCTTGAATAAACTGGCAGAAGATGGAAGGAGTGTGAGTGGCTGCAGTGTTAGGGTTTGAATGGTGGGAAGAATGAAAAATCTTGAACTCCTATGTTATTGTTGTGCTTCTAAGATGTAGATAAGAAGGGAGGCAGAGAGAGAACCCCTTAGTGGTCTGAGAGATCCCCAAAACATCACAGACATGCAGAAAGGCTGCTGACTCTCATATGGAATCAATATCGATTTTATCCAGATCCAACAGAAACCAAACAGCACAAAGAGTTCACGTGATCTTGGGAACAGAGTTTCATTTCAGTGTACGGGGACTTAGTGGGCTTATACATCTACCACTGTTTAATCACCCAATCCTACACCTGTTTGAAGCATACAGTGGATACAGATGCCTCCTATGTATATAATGGACAGCTTCCAACTTAAGGTGCAATTTCAGAAAGGCAAAAATGAGTAGGTTTTATTTTGACAAGGTGCCAGGAAGTCTAATTAGAACCTTCATGCCTGTGGATTGTGTCTTTCCATTTCATTGCTTTTACATTTTTGCCCTTTTAAAGTTGAGGATATTATTGCTTAAAAAACAACAACAACAAAGAAAACCAACCTGATTCCCCTGCCAGTGCTGGGACTCCATGCTGTAAATGAAAAGTTTCATCTCAGCAGGGGATTTTTAAATAAACAAAAGCACACAGTGAAACACAGATGATAGAGGTAGCTTCCACTTAACTGAAACAGAAAGAAATGGAAATCTAGATGGAGAAAGAGGATTTCTTCACCAGCATGGTGCTGTCTTGTTTCATCAGTGGATAGTTTTCTTCATGATGAATTTGCACAATTTCTGGGTATCAGGAACTTTGGGGCTTTTAACAGGTGTTCGCTTTGAGCTGTAGATATAGTAGCCTAGGTTTGTTTAGTCATAAACACAGTTGGTTTTGGCTCAATTGTCCAGACTGATACCTCTGACATCTGGCAGTCATATCAGATACATTCACATTGTGGGCCATATGAATCTCTCACTGTAACTAACCATGGGAGAGAGACCAAATGTGACAATACACATTGAGACTGCAATAGAAGATGTCAACATAAACAGCCCCTTTCAGGGTCTCTGCCGAAGATGACACTCAAAATCCTCAGTTTCAGTGTGGAGGCATTCCCTGCAGAGACAGCGTATGTTGTCTGGCATGAAAGCAGACATAATGTTCTTGAAAGAGACACACAGAGCATATCTACACTGCATCTACAAGTGAGCCTCCCAGCCTGGGCAACAGACTTATGGTAGCAGGACTTGTAAAAATAGCTGTGGTAGACATTGTGGCTTGACCTGAAGCCTGGGGGCGTGGGTGGGCTTTATAGCCTGAACTCCAGCCTAAGATGCATCATCAAAGCAATGTCTACACAGCTATTTTTACAGCGCTAGCGCAAGCTGCGCTAACACAAATGTGTGGAACCAGGCCAGGAGACTTGCTCCCAGATACAGTGTAGACATGCCCGCAAAGAGATGACAGCACCAAACATCCTTGGTGTGCATACTTCTGTGGACATCGGAAGCCACATCTATGGCAGTACAATACTAATATGTGACCAAAGACTGGTGAAAAACACTGTTCTGAGACCCTATCATATAATGGAACTTATCATGGTTTAACTTGATCAGATGGCATGCTTGAACTTGATCATGGTAGTTTCTGTTTAAAAACCATAGGGGGAATAGTTGCGTGGTCAATCCACTTTCTCGTACTAGAAGGACTATCTCTGGTCATAGGCAACTTCAACAGTCACAACAGCACCTGGGGATACCCAACAATGACAAAAGTTGAGAAGTGGGCCTCAACAAACAGCTTGACCTTGCTCTATGACTTCAATAACAAATGTACCTTCCAAAGCACATGATGGAACAAGGGGTACAATCCTGAAATTAGCCTTTGTCACCTCTGAAAATTGAGGCAACTTCATAAGGGAGGTCATGGCAGCGATCCAAAAATCACAGCATAGACCAGTGCAAATGACAATAGAGGTTGCAGTACAAGCCAGAAAGACAAATATCTCTCAAAATTCAACTTTGGAAAGGTGAGAGGGTTTTACTTTGAATTGGATTAATCCATCTGTAGTGTTACTCCGACACAGGAGCATTATGGAAAATTTGTCTTCCTGGTGTGGAAGATTGCCCAAAAGAACATCCATAGGGATGGAATTGCTGAAGGGAGCTGAATGAAACAACAAACCTGTGCCTTAATAGCAAAAAAGTCTGGTGCTATTTGAAAGCTGAACCCTAATGGACAACACCCAAAGTGCTTCGCTATAGTCTTGCCTGACCAAGTCACACACCAACTCATCCTAGACAAGCCCACAAAGCAAATTGCAGAATGAAACAAGTCAAGCAGGAACTTCACTCACTGCTCAGAAACTGCAAAGTCGACAGTGATCAGCTCAACAGTGAAGAACGACAATAGCCATGAAAACCCTGAAATGGGGAAAGGCACCTGGGCTTGTGCATCTAATAAACTGTTACTACACCTTGGGATGAGAGCACAGAAACGGCTGCTTGGTTTCTTTAATTCCTGCATGGAGACAATGCAGATACCCAGATACAGAGGCTGCAAAGACAGGTCAAAGTGGCTGATCTACTCAAATCACATAACTCTTTGTTAGGCTGTTTTGTGCCCAGTATTTTTACTCTGCTCAACCTACAAGGTATATGAGTGGAGGATAATGGGTAGAATAGCACCAATTGTGAAAGGGAAGCTGACTGATAACCATGCTATGGCCAAGTTGTAAACCTAACTCAATAAATCAAAGATGATTTTTAAACCTGTGAAACTACAGGGCCTGTGCTTGTTGATCTGTCAGCTGCTTATGATACTGTGAACCATCATGCACTTCTACTGAAATGGCAAGAATTTTGAGAAATAGCAAGATGCTCCATTTCATCTTTTCCCTGCTTGAGAATTGACAGTTCTTTGGCAAAATGGATGGTTAGAAAAGTTGATAGCATACTCAACAGTATGAACTGCCCCAGGGTTCAATGCTATCACCCTTGCAGTTTACACAAATGACCAGCCAGAAATCCCTGGTATGCAAAGATCTTTGCCTTGCTACCCAATTGGAAAGAATTGAGGACACTGAACACATTCTAACTGGTTTCCTTGATATACTTGGCAATATTATTGCATGTGGTTTCTGAATGCCAACCTCAGTAAGACACAAGTGTGCACCTTCCATCTGAAACACCACCAGGCCAAGCAAAAACTCCAGATATTGTGTGATGATACAATTATTGAGCACTCGGAACCTCCAGTGTACCTACAGGTCACAATCGACTGAAAGCCGACATTCAAAGCACACATGAAGAGGCAGAAAAAGAAAGTGAACTCCAGGAATTGTGTACTCCAGAAACCAAGTAACATAAAATGGGGAGCTGTCTCTAAAACATTCCAAGCAACCAGTCTCACCCTGTGTTACTCAGCTGCAGAGTACTGTGCCTCAGTATGGTCACACTCAAGCCATGCCCATATAACTGATATTGAACAAAATCAGTTCTGTGGGATCATCACAGGGGCTGTGAAATGCACTATACTGTCATTATACTGCCTCATGGGGATTGCATGCAGGATGCCTTCAGTAAAAAGCAGATACAAAAACAGGTGCTTGATCCAAGACATCCACTGCATAG
This sequence comes from Macrochelys suwanniensis, assembly GCA_033296515.1. Classification (NCBI taxonomy): domain Eukaryota; kingdom Metazoa; phylum Chordata; order Testudines; family Chelydridae; genus Macrochelys; species Macrochelys suwanniensis. The sequence goes on from CM065780.1 coordinate 51,629,683, forward strand.
GTACATCCCACTACCCTGAAGTTCAGAAAAAGCTTTGCCTCTGACAATCCCTTACCCCAAATACTATTGTGGAAAGCTACAGAGTAACAAAATAGCTGGAAACAACAATGACCTTGGAGAACCTGGTTCCTTCAGAACTATTCCCTCCAGGCACTGACCTCGAACAAAAATACTGGTGTATTCTAAATCGAGCAAGATCTGGGGTGGCAAACACTGGAGACACTATGACCAAGTGGAAGCTGAGAAACGACCCAAAATGTGAATCCAGAGAGCCTAGACCAGGGGTCAGCAACCTTTCAGAAGTGGTGTGCCAAGTCTTCATTTATTCACTTTAATTTAAGGTTTCGCGTGCCACTAATACATTTTAACATTTTTAGAAGCTCTCTTTCTATAAGTCTATAATATATAACTAAACTATTTTTGTATGTAAAGTAAATAAGGTTTTTAAAATGTTTAAGAAGCTTCATTTAAAATTAAATTAAAATGCAGAGCCCTCCAGACCGGTTGCCAGGACCTGGGCAGTGTGAGTGCCACTGAAAATCAGCTCACGTGCTGCCTTTGGCACCCGTGCTATAGGTTGCCTACCCCTGGCCTAGACAAACACTTGAACACTGCTTGATACAGTGCCCCTGTCAACATCCTGTATTCCCGAGGAACTAGTCGAGATACGTGACAACACCAAGTCTTGGTTGTGGTTTTGGAGTGATACCCTGTGATGATGAGGATGATGGTGATGAAGCCTCTGACACCTAATGCAAGGGCAGCGGGCATTCTGACTAAGATGTGAAAGGAAAATCAAGAAGGGGAAAATCGTGCAGTTTCTGGGAACTCTTCCCAAAAGAACATTGGTGGCTAGTCTCTAGTTAGTTCTAAGGAGCCTGAGCTTCAGACTTACAAGCTCAGGCAGTCAAACACACAACCTGGGTACAAGCAGTGACTCCTGGGGATGTTACATTAGTGGCAAATGTTTGCGATCACTGTTTGAAAAAAATATTTTAAAACTACATTACATTGGGCAGATGTTGGCTGATAGGTGCTTTGAATTCACAGTCGTGTTCATACAAGTGCCACACCACACTACATTCTGTGGTTAAAGTAGGCCTCTGTCCAATGCACCGTACCAGATCTTGTGTGTTGATGTAAAATAGCCCTCAATTACGAGCTACACTTGGACATTTCCCCAAAATGTCTTGCAAAAGCAAGTTGGATTCAATAAACTTTCGCCGAATCACAGGCAGGAGTCTGATGGAACCTTGTTTGCCAAGCGAATGTCTGTTGGAAACCTGCCTGGTTCCCTGCCAGCTCGCCTGGTGGGCTACTGGGTAGCCTGAGCTTTCAGGGTCTCTGGCCCCAAGATAGCCCTGCCACCAGGACTGCCCCAGAACCAAAGCAGAGACCCTTGGTTTCTAGGATCAGTGGCTACCAAACCATGCCAGAGCTTTCAGCCTCTCTGCCACACAAACAAGAGCCTGAAAACTCTGGGAGATCTCAGGGTTTTCTCATTCCTGGCCATAGAGTCAGGAGCCTGCCAGATCTGGAAGAAGCTGTCAGAAGCTAGGCTCCCAGATCCATATGGGGGCTTGAGCCAGGACACTCGAACTCTCATGGAGCTGGGAGCCTGGATGGGCTTCTAGGGTCTATGGCTCTGGGGTATCCTCACCATGCAGACTGTGGCAGGCTGGGGACCTCAGGGCTCTCAGATTTTCCCTCCAGACTGTCAATTTCAGCCAGCAGCTGCCCCTTCCAGGGAGCAGATTTTGTTAGAGAAACACCATGTGTCAGTGTTGCTAACACATTTTTTCCCCCCAGGATTTCTTGTTCTTGAGACATTTTGAATAATTTTGGTTTTGGCCCAGTTCAGACCAGAACCAAATTCTGAAATATCAATATTTCCCATGAACCCGAAATCCCAATTTTCATCCAGCTCTATTACTGGTATCTCTGGAAGAGCTCATGCACACAGGGTCACTGGTAAGATAAGGACACAGGAGTATCTAGCATGGAAACAGCCAACCATTTGCTCTTGCTACTTGAGTAATTAATTGGGAATGTGTGATTACAAATCTGCAGGACTATTGGAAGTGGAGGCACTTTCTCAGTTACTCATCTGACTATTGAAATTGATCTTTTTCAATTATATTCTTCGAAACATTAGGAAAGGCACTTTGAAAAATACATTTGTACAGGAATTAAACCAGCAGCTTGCAACACTTAAAGTAAATGGAAACTCCTCTGCACCACAGGAGTTATTTTCTGCTTTGCTAAATCAACAGTGCATATCTCAAATAGTTTCCTCTTGAGTGACCCTCTCCTGCTTCCATTAAAATTAATGGGAAAATAACTATTGAGATCATTGAGAGTAGGATCAGGCCCAGTGTGTGTAAAGAACACAGTAAATAAACAAGGCTACCACTCCCATTCAATCTTGGGGAACAGAGAAGCAAGTGTTAGAAAAGACTTATGGATTTGCCTCTATAGCCATATGATGAGCCTTAAAGACTTTCAATTTCTCTTGAACTTTCAATGCATCATAACAGAGGCTAATATTGAAGTAATTTTGCAATGAGACAAAATGTGCTCTCTGTGTGTCTGCATGAATTGGAAGCTTTTATGGCCCAACTAGCTAGAGTGTTATGCAAATGGCCTCCCCAGGCTATGGGTTTAAGTTCCCACTAGCCAATAAAGAGACTGAAGTGGGTGGAGTGGGTTTTTTTGTTCTCCCCCTCCCAATCAGCCAGCTACTGTGTCACAAGTATCTTCCCGGTAGCATTTAGTGAAACATGATGCAGGGGTGATTCCTAGAAAGGGTTATATATGGTCAAAAGCGCCCTTTAGATACCCAGCATCGTAAATTGAATAGGGAACTAGTTTGGGAGTTAGGAGACCTGGGAGCAAATCACTTGCTTGGTAAATTTATCCCAGAAACATGACTTTCCTATGTCTAATTTCCCCATATGAAAATATTGGAAGAACTATACTTAGACACCTCGTTAAAATAAGATGACATCTAGGGGTACAAAATGCTGTATCAGGGATTACCCTAAACACATGTAATTTCCTTTATCATTTTTGTCCTATTTGAATAATCACTTCCAGTGTTACAGAAGTGCATGCAAAAAAGCTGCCAATGGGTGGGACTAGCATTCTTAAAGATGCCACTATAACACAGTGTGGCACAGTAACCACATAAATGTTCCTATTTGGGTGCAGCAGAAGGAAGAGCAAGTCCATGCCACAGACTGCTCTGTGTGCTGTTGAGCTTGGGCAGACTGCTTAGCACTTTGGAGTAGTGATCGTAGTCATTCATCCCCTACACAAAGTGTATAGATGTTAGCAGTCACTAGGGGTGTTGATATAAAGGCAACACGGTTAGAGCTCTGTTTCTCTCCCTCTCTGTCTCTTTCACACACACATAGTGATAGGGAGCAATGAATAGCTGTTCCATAGTTCAGGATGAGGCTAGCTTCACATTAAAAGAAGAGGGAGGATTGTCCAGTGGGCAGGGTGCTAGCTTGAGAATTGGCAGACCAGGTTTGTTCCTTGCTCCGCACTTCCTGTGCGACCTTGGGCAAGTCTGGATGAAATCCAGCCCCTATGAAAGTCAATGACAGCTCTCCCATTGACTTCAATAGGGTCATGATTTCATTGCTAGTTTCTCTGTGCCTCAATTCCCCATCTGTAAAATGGGGGTAATAGCACTAACCTACCTAACAGAGGTGGTGTCAGGATAAATATGTTACAGACTGTGACATGCTTAGATGCTATGGTCATAGAAGGAGGCCATAAAGGTATTATAGACTGGTAGCTCAAATGTGGAGCTCCTCTGCTGGATATCTGTGGGTGCAGATGGATTATGACTCATGCCATCAACTGGCTACTGAAGCTGGCCCATAATGTTCATCTTAATTTCTCTGTTGGTTCATGCTAAATGCATAAAGCAAAATTGACCTGCAGGTTGATGAAGAGGCATTTGTATATCTTAGAAGTTCCTGACTAATCCAGATAGTTACTATACATACAAGCCCACATTAAATTGCTCTTGCTGGAGTGGAAAACAGACTCTGCATATCTTTCCTCATGCAAATAGCCTGACTGAAATTAAGATCATTCCCTGTTTACCTGCTCTGGTTTCCAAAACATGCTATTAGCCACTCAGCTAATTCCCGAGCAATTCATCTCTTCTGAAAACTGCTATTGTTAGTTTTCAGACTGATACAATGTGACATAAAAAATTTCCTAAGCACTGCTTCAATTTAATATACAGGAGATTAAAAAAAATTACAGAAGATTAAAAAAGACTGTCCATGACCTGAGCTCTGGATGGGAGAGCACACAGGACATGATTCACTGTTGTCTTGCATCTTCTGTAGTCATTTACACCAGTGCATAGAGGGTATAAAACCATTACTATACGGTATGTTTGTAAGAGGGACCTGAAGACTGTTCAAATCGACATCAACAGCTGGGAAGAGCTCGCCCAGGACAGATGCAGATGGAGACATGCTCTGACCACTGGATTGAAAACTGGCGAAGACAAGCTGCGGCAGCTTGCCGAGGAAAAGCGGGTTCAACGAAAAAGGAAGCAGCGGCTCCAACCCACAGCTGACACCGCCTTCAAATGCAGCAAATGCAATCGAGACTGCCACTTTCGTGTGGGGCTCCACAGCCACAACAGACGCTGCACAACCATCAACTAAACATTCCCCATGGGCGCATATCCATCGTCTCTTGAGACTAACGGACGCCAACAACAACAACAACACGGTATGCACTGGTGTGAATGACTACACAAAGTGCAGCGCAATGGAGAATGGAGACCAAAGGAATCTTCCTCTTTACCCCTGCACATGGGATAGGTACAATCACAGTCTCTGCTTGTGTCAGTGCAGGAACTGTTCCCTTCCTTTGCTCATTTACCTAAAAATAACCCCAAAGGAGTCAGATCTGTAGCCTCTCCCACACTCCACACCAGCATGGGAAGCTGGCTAGCCATGGAGAGAGGAGCACGCTGCACAACCACAAAGTATGCTTCACTATGCACAATCTCCTTGCACTCCCAGGAGTTTTGGGATGGATGGTGCCTCCCAAAGATCTCACTGGATAGGGATATGGCTGTGATGTTATTGACATGAACTGTGACCGTATATATCATTGTTGCAACCAGGGTCCTATGGTTGCACCAGGTCTTGTACAGAGGAGGTCAAGTGGGGTGTCTATGGAAAGGTGGGGTGTCTATTGTAGTTTGCTGGTTATGATTATGCTGTCTGTATGTGTGTACTATTTTTGTATTTGAAGTTATAAATATTGGCTATGTACTTGTATCTCAATGTGTTTGATTCTAAGTAGCCTCAGTGAAGCTGAATCATTCATGGACATGTGACTTGCCCAGGTGGCTACAAACTCCATCTTGTTGCTGTGATTTTGCACCAGAGAGCAAAGGGGTTTCCACCCACAAGAGAGAGAATATAAAAGGCCCTGGGAACCCCTCCATTTTGTCTTCAGCTGGCTCAAGAGATGGCCTATCCATCCCCAAGAGATTCCTGAAAGAAACTGGAACAAAGGACAGTAACTACAGGGGTATGAGTGATTGCTGGACCCAGACTAGAAAGGAGTCCAGTCTGTGAAAGAAGCTTATTGGAACATCTCTGCGGGTGAGATTTCATCTGTAATCAGTTTCTTACTGTATTAGGCTTAGATTTGCGTTTCATTTTATTTTGCTTGGTAACTTACTTTGTTCTGTCTGTAATTACTTGAAACCACTTAAATCCTACTTTTTATATTTAATAAAATCACTTTTGCTTATTAATTAACCCAGAGTAAGTAACTAATACCTGGGGGAGCAAACAGCTGTGCATATCTCTCTATCAGTGTTATAGAGGCCGGACAATTTATGAGTTTACCCTGTATAAGCTTTATACAGAGGAAAACGGATTCATTTGGGGTTTGGATCCCATTGGGAGCTGGATGTCTGGGTGCTGGAGACAGGAGCACTTCTTAAGCTATTTTCAGTTAAGTCTGCAGCGTTGCAGGGTGTGGTTCAGACCCTGGGTCTGTGTTGGAGAAGAGTGGCATGTCTGGTTCAACAAGGCAGGGTTCTGGAAGCCCAAACTGGCAGAGAAAATGGGCTCCGAGGTAGTCTCAGCACATCAGGTGACAATCCCAAGGGGGTTTCTGTGATCGAACCCATAACAATGGCTAAATGACACAATCTAGCCCTAAATATATGTAGATGGGGGAAATGATTGTTGCAATTACAACATAAAACTACTAAATAGGAATGATTGTTTTTTTCTAAAGTAACCCTTTCTTATATAGTTTTTCAAGCAAAATCTTTCCTTTAGGGCCCAATCCAGGAAATGTTTACCCTTTGAGAGCCACTACATGTGTTGTTAGTTCCATTCAGTGCAGTGGATTTTTCTCATAAGTAAGGACAACATCCATGAGTAAGGGTTTACAGAGCTGGGCACACAGAGCTCTGTAAAAAGCAAAATTGTTCAATGTGTCTTTGGATTCCCCTTCCTTCTCTCTCCCCCTTTTTAAAGTTTTCCGCTGCAAACCCTCAATAAATTGCAATAGTGTCCACAAGAGTCATCTGTCCAATAATTAATCTTTGCTATTCTGAAGGCATCCAAAAACACAGAACAGAAATACACAAGGGAATGTTCTATTAGCTGGAAATTAAAGTTTAAAAGGCTCTTGCTCTTGTTTCTCCTGCAGAGACTATTTTGAAAAAAATTGTAAGTGAAAGCTGGGTCTCACTACTAATTTCTGGGAATGACAATTCCTCTGTGAGTTAAAGCAGCCATTTCACAAAAAGAGCCTGGGACAATCAAGAGATACTAATGCACATAATACCTCTAGAACACACATACCTAATTAGAAAGAGAAAATGCTCTATTGCATTCTAATCATTAGGAACCTGTTTGAATTTGGGACCAGGCCAACTGGATATTCCTTTCCATGGGCTACTCTTTTGGTTTTGAACTATGCTGTTTTAAACAGTAGACCTGCAAGACCTTTGCATTACTGAGGTTCAAAGAAACATCAGGGGACTCAGTGGTTCAGAATCTCAGTTATGCTAAGGCTCTTTTATGCCATATTTTGTAGTAGGTCGAAATGTCCCCCTGTAAAGTCCTGGCTAGTGTAAAGTTGGTATAAGGCAGGGGTAGCCAACCTGAGCCTGATAAGGAGCCAGAATTTACCAATGTACATTGTCAAAGAGCCACAGTAATTTGTCAGCAGCCCCCCATCAGCTCCTCCCATTCCCTGCTCCCAGCACCTTCCACCCAATGACAGTCCTGCCGATCAGCGACTCCCCTTCCTTCCCCACTCCTCCATATCAGCTGTTTCGTGGTGTGCAGGAGGCTGTGGGGGGGAGGGAGGAGGAACGAGGGCATGGCAGGCTCAGGGGAGGGGACGGGAAGGGGTGGAGTGGGGGCAGGGTCTGTGGCAGAGCCAGGCGTTGAACAGTGAGCACCCCCCCAGCACATTGGAAAGTTGGCACCTGAAGCTCCAGCCCCGGAGTCGGTGCCTATACAAGGAGCCGCATATTAACTTCTGAAGAGTCACATGTAGCTCCGGAGCCACAGGTTGGCCATCCCCTGGTATAAGGGCTGTACCATGACCTTACTCCTAGCCCTCAGCTTGAAGAGTGGATTGAGGGCCTGTCACGGGTATGGCCTGAGTATACTGAATTACAGCTATTCTCTTCTTCTCCGAGCCATAGGCCACAGATATGACATCACAGCGCTGTTGCAGAATCAAGGAACCTCTGTGAAGATGATGGGTTTGCCTCCTGCCCATCCCCTGTGCATCCACAAGTCCACAGGGATGGATCCTGTAGCTTACTCCAAGTATGGACAAATCCCTCCTCCTTCTCGCAATGAACCAATGTGGGGGAATCACTGTGAAAGGGTAAGTCTACACTGCAATTCAACCTCCACAGCAGGCCCATGCCAGTAGACTCAGGCTCGAGGAGCTCAGGATAAGGGGCTGTTTAATGTATACATTTGGGCTTGGGATGAATCCTATGTTATAGGACCATGTGAAGTGGGAGAGTCCCAGAACTTGGGCTGCAGCCCGAGCCCAAATGTTCACCCAACAATTAAATAGCCCCTTAGCTAGACCCCGTGAGCCTGTCATAAGGCATGGGCCAGCTGTGGGTGTCTGTCTGCAGTGTAGACACATCCTAAGATTCCTCACATACATTGTGGTGTGGAAGGGGGAATTTGGCCTTTTGGGCTATCTGGGATAGCGGTGGGCAGGTAGTTATCATTGTATAAGTGCACAGGAGGTGTTCTCAACAGATTTCCCTTTAACAGAGCTGTGCAATAGTGCCTTCTGAGTTAAGATTTGAAAAATCCTTTGTTTGTTGTTACCTAAACTTTGTTTGACCCCCTTCCAAATTTGGGAGGCATGACAGGGTAGAAATCCTTTTGGACTGAATTTTTCATGTATGTTCTCAAGTCAGAAGCAAACATTTAAAAAAAAAATCAAGCAGAAAAATGAAAATACGGCTTTGCAATAGCAGATTTTGATATTTGTGAAATGGTCTATAACCCTGATGAATGTTTGGTGATTTTTTTCTATAGCTAGTCATTAAAGTTCAGATTGAATTCATTACTTAACTCTAACACCACTTATTCACCAGGACTCAAAGAAAAAAATTGCCTTCATGTTCCCACTTTCATATAAAATACTGAATCACTGATGTTTAAGTGAGCTTCAGTCCCCCTCTTTGATTCTAGTCTAAAAGTTTGTATCAAAGAAAACATGGCAGTTGGAGCAAGGACTGAGGGCTTGATTTTTTGTAATGTGCCCGAACACTATTTAGGTGCAATGGAGGAGAGGGGGTAGGATCCAGAGATTTCTTGATTCATGGATTCCAAGACCAAAAGGGACCATTGTGATCCTCTAGCCTGACCTGCTGTATGACACAGGGCAGAGAACTTCCTCAAAATAATTCCTAACGCACATCTTTTAGAAAAACATCCAATCTTGATTTAAAAATTGTTAATGATGGAGAATCCACCACTACCCAGGGTAAATTTTTCCAGTGATTAATTACCTTCATCGCTAAGAATTAAAAAAATTATGCCTCATTTCCAGTCTGAACTTGTCTAGTTTCAACTTCCAGCCATTGGATCGTGTTATACTTTTGTCTGCTAGATTGAAGCACCCATTATTAAATATTTGTTCCCCCAATAAGTATTTATAGACCACGGGTCGGCAACCTCCGGCACGTGTGCCAAAGGTGGTACGCGAGCCGGTTGTTGACAGCACGCGGCGGCGACTCAACCCGCCCCCCCCACTGCGGGCTCCTGCCACTGTCCTGCTGCTGGCCCCACCAAGAGCCTGCTGCCAGCCTGGGTGAAGGAACCCAGCAGCTGCTCAGCCCGCCGCCGCTCTGGGATTCCCCCGTGGGCTCCTGCCAGCAGGGTTCCCTCCGCTGGCCCCACTAAGCGCCCGCTGCTGGCCTGGGTTCTTTTACCCAGGCTGGCAGTGGGCTGAGACCCCGGCAGGCAGGATCCCACAGCGGGAACCCCAAAGCAGCGGCGGGCTGTGCTGCCGCTCTGGGATTCCCCCGCGGGCTCCTGCCAGCAGGGGTCCTGCTGCTGCCCCACCAAGAGCCTGCTGCCAGCCTGGGTGAAGAAATCCAGGCTGGCAGTGGGCTGAGACCCCGGGTGGCAGGAGCCAGTTGCTGGAACCCCAGAGTGGGGGAGGGCTGAGCTCTGGGATTCCAGCTGCTGGCCCCTTGCCAACCGGGGTCCCGCCACTGGCTCCACTCAGCAACCGCTGCTGGCCTGGGCGAAGGGAAACCCAGGCTGACAGTGGGCTGAGACCCTGGCTGGCAGGAGCCGGCGGTGGGAACCCCAGACATTAAAATGTACCACTGGCACGCAAACCTTAAATTATAGTGAATAAATGAAGACTTGGCACACCACTTCTGAAAGGTTGCCGACCCATTATAGACTGTGATCAAGTTGTCCCTTAATCTAAAACTAAATAGACTGTGCTCCTTGAGTCTATCATTACAAAGCAGGTTTTCTAATCTTTTAATCATTCTCTTGGCTCTTCTCTGTGCCCTCTCCAATTTATTGACATCCTTCTTTAGTTCTGCACACCAGAACTGGTCACAGTATTTCAGCAGAGGTCACACTAGTGCCAAATACTGAGGTAGCATCTCTGTACTTCGATTTGAGATTGCCCCAACATATACAAGGATTGAATTAGCCCTTTTGGTCACAGTGTCACAGTGGGAGGTCATGTTCAGATGATTATCCACCACAACCCCCGACAGAGAGCTAATTGTGGCTCTTGATTCAGCCATCCAGCCTTGGCATAATGTCCCTAGGGATCTTATGCCAGTGGAGAACTGGGCAGTGGAGTACTGGCAGCTTTACATGGCCAGAGATTCCCCCAGCACAGAGAGGGAATTATCCAGTGAAAATCTTTGGCTGTTTAAGTTCACTTGCATTGCAGAGGTGGCATAAAGTGAATTTGGGAGACTGCAGAATTTGGCTGTCAGTTAAAACTTCAGGATTTGGCCCCATAGTAATATTTTTTAATAAAAGGTTTATGCAGCGAGCAACCTCCTATCCCACCAAAAAAAACCCCTCATTACTGCAATGGTCAAAAATGTTAACTAACATATGAGAAGCTAAAATTAGACCATAATCCAAATGCTGAGTTAATCCCCCTGTGTCACAAATACTCTTCTCTGTATTCAAAAGGGCCTTGATGTTACAGACTCTACCAGAGAGTTCTGCTAATGCATAACAGTTTGTGTTTCCAGAACTGGTTTCAGGACACCCCTCACCATAGTTTCCCATCTCTCTGCTTGGTGATTGCCCCTCATAGCTTGCATGCATGGGAGTGCAGAAAAATATTAGTTGCATGGCAAAATCGATTATTGTTTTTTGTTTACTATTGGAACAGGCCCCTATATTTAGAATAGTATAACAACAAGGGACTGAAAAACTATCCCGCCCTTCCCCTCCCCTCTGGGAACAGGCTGGAATTTCTGCTGAGGCCTGGACTCAGTCCATGGTAATAAAGCGATGCCATCAGATGTTGAGCGAAGAGAGTCTGCAAAAGGAGCAACATGCTGGGGTGAAAAAATGAATCGTCTCATGGTTTTTCATGTCCACTTTTGATGTATGACTGTGACACCTTGGTTGGAAAACCACAGAGCACTGTTACGATCCCTTTATTTACAACAAGGAGTTGGCTTGATCACACAGTATAGTTTGGGTATATTTACATCAGAGAGGGAGCTGCGGGAAAAGTCAACAGTTCAAGCCCTGTAATCCTGAGCTGGCATTCTCTCATGCTGAGCATTGACGAGCTGCACTGTTGAAACTTGACTTATATAGGGGCCTTGTTCTATTTTGCTTTTTCTTTTGGCATCTACCATTCCTTCTTCTTTCCCTTCCCCGTCGCCATCCCCAAAGGGGGAGTTGCAGTAACTTCCCAAGTCTGTGGTTGAGTTCCTCTTTGATAAGAGGAGGGGGGAAATTTGCTTGTGGATTTGTGCATCATTACTCTTCCCTCCCCCACCCATGGAACTACACTAATTCTGCTGCAGTCAGGGCCCCCCATGTCCAGGGAGACTGGGAAGAAGAGGGTACGATTTGTCCTTTTATGACTAATGCAGTGAGGGAAGTAACCTAAATTCCATTTCCTGGTGTTCTAGTTGTGCTAACACCCAGCAATCCCACTCCAGGATGCAATACAACAGTTTGCATCGAGCTAATTGCCCCCTTCTGGCATTGCAAGCCAGATGATAGAAGTTTCCCCCTCCCTTTGCTGCACACAAAACTGGCCTTTTATCTTGGATCATATTAACAATGCTTAGTTCTGGTTCTAATCAGTGGTTCTCACAAAGGCACTAGTTAGTGTAATGTAATGTATCCCTTCAATTATCCCAGTCTAATAATCAGCATTGAGATAAAGGGCTTCTGTTTAGCACAATATTCTATTAAACATTGACATGTCAGCTACTGAGTCCTGCTTACTCTAAACATTCAAACAGGAGCCAAGACAGGCAGCACACTATGCAGTTACCTGGATGTAGGAGAAACCTCAGACAACTCTGCATAAGTGATGGGTCTCTGAAGAAGGAGGAGGGAGGTACAATCTTCTAATACAATATGTAGCATGTTTACTCTTGTTAGCTGCTCTAGGAGCAGAATAAAAGGACCATCACTTAGACTTTCTCTGATTCTGAGAGTCAGTGGGCCAGATTCTCCTCTCATTCATTTTTTCAGGGACTGTTTCCTCTGGTTTTACTAAAGCTCTATTGATTTCAGTAGAGTTACTCTGGATTTACACTGGACTGACTGAGACCAGAATGAACTGCTGTTCATGGGGAGTTGACAGCAATGGTAATATATGTCCTGCTCAGTTGGGCATGAAGACAGGGACAACAAAATGGGTGTGTGTGTGTATGGTGGGGGGAAATGAAGGGCATGATTGTTTCTGGTTGTGTGTGGATGAGCGAGGGAGGGAGGGAGAGAGAGAGCACAGAGCCTTGTCTCACCTTGAGCATCCGTGGTCAGGCTGGCTCGATGTCTGCACTGGTGTGTGCTAAGCTGCCCAGGGACAGGGAGGGACCTGTGCATGCTGCCCTCATTGAAAGGGGGCAGAGCTTCCACTGCAGTGTGTGCTGCCTGAGAGCCCTTCAACCTCTATTTCAGGCTGATGAAAAATCCAAAGACACTCCCTTTTGAGGCTTTCATTGTGATAAATAAATAACAATTTAATTAAACCCCAGTGGATGGAATTTAGAACTATAAAGTGGTCACTTGCTGGATTTTCCAGACAATGGAGTTAGAGTATCTGACATCTATAGAGTACAGTATCTTTCATCCCAAATAATAACGTTCTGTGCATACTTGTAAGCATTTTATGCTGAATACTGAAATCCTGAGTTCCCTTTTGGAAGGAACACAGCAACACTACACTAGGGCTTGTCTACACTTCAGGTTTCTGTGCTGCAAGCCACCCGTGTGAATCTACAGTATGCAGCATGTTGTGTGGACACTGCTACAGTGTACTTTCATAGTGGAGAGATGTATATAGCAGGGACCAGTGCAGTTCAACATATTCATAAATGATGTGGGAAAAGGGGTAAACAGTGAAGTGGCAAAGTTTGCATATAATACAAAATTACTCAAGATATTAAGTCCAAAGCTGACTGGAAAGACATACAAAGGGATCTCACAAAACTGGGTAACTGGGCAACACAATTTCAGATGAAATCAATGTTGATAAATGTGAAGAATACTGTAGCCAACTGAAACTGCAAGGAGAATATAAATAGACAGATTATAATCAGGATTTACCATGAAATTCACTTCTTTTCACAACAGTGGGCTCCAGAATCTCACCTTTGATTTAAGCTGGAAGACAAACTTGTAAGCATGAACTGAATGTAAACTGAAGCAGTGATTTGTGACTGAGTCTGTAGAGTGCCTGAAAGATGTCATCTCTCCCATTCATCTTAATCAGAGCCATGTGGCCTTGGTGAGTCCACCGCTGCATAATTTAGCATTCTTCCAGGATGCCATGGAAGTCAGGATTTTGCTGCAGAATTTGCCAATATGCTACAATCAGGAGCTTGACATTTGGTTTTCTGTCTCATTGCTGAGACCTGCCTACAAATGCATTTTGCTCTCCCCACAAGGGGGAGTTTATTGGATTACAATGCCTACTTCTTGCACACTGTTCCATGCAGACACACAGCAGGGGAGTTGGAACTGTAGTCCAGTTTGCAGCCAGGGAGTTGGGGGTAGCCAGAACTGTAGGCTGGTGAACTGGGCTCCTTGGAGATCAGCACAGCAGCTTAGGCTTCAGGGGCCATGGAGATGAGCAGCTGAAGCGGGCTTTGTGCTCCCCACTTGACTGGCACTTAGAGGGAGATTCTGAACCAGGTTGCCTGGACAACATCGCAGGAGTTTAGGATGACCAGATGTCCCGATTTTATAGGGACAGTCCCGATTTTTGGGGCTTTTTCTTATGTAGGCTCCTATTACCCCCCACCCCCTTGTCCCGATTTTTTACACTTGCTATCTGGTCACCCTACAGGAGTTGAGGTCTGGGGTTTGGAATCAGGCTGCCTGGAGTACTAAACCCAGATTATAATCGCACAAATCACTGTTTGGCCATACTACTGCAGCTAATTTACGGGGGAGGGATAGCTCAGTGGTTTGAGCATTAGCCTATTAAACCCAGGGTTGTGAGTTCAATCCTTGAGGAGGCCATTTAGGGATCAGGGCAAAAATCTGTCAGGGGACAGTACTTGGTCCTGCTTGTGAAGGCAGGGGACTGGACTTGATGACCTTTCAAGGTTCTTACAGTTCTATGAGATAGATAGGCATAGTGCCTCTATTTGTGCCCCCAAAAAAGAAATAGTTTTTTTAATAACCACAAATAGCCAGCAATTCAGTTTAAGATTTTATTCAAAAAGACCCAAACTTGATTCTTAATTCCATGCTCAGACATTAGTAGCAACACTGAAGGAAGAGTAATACTTGCTGAATCACCACACTACTCCCTGTATCACCCATTTTAGCTTCCAGATTTCCTGTTCAGTTATTCTCCAGGGCAGATCAAATGCTATCTAATGCATGGGAGCAGATTAGTTCACAGGCTGATGTGGTATTAGACTTTTTGATTTTGTCAAGGGTTTTGAGTTTTATAAATAGTGCACTAAAAAAACCTTAGATTATTCCTGGGGCTTGCCTCTGGGATCCAAATATGGAGGCCATGTGATAAGACATAGGTGTAAATTTTCAGAAGCTTCTGTGGCCACAACTTCCACGTGTATACGTGTCCATTCTGAATAAAAAAAATACATATGCCTGTGGTAGGATTTGCAAAGAGGGTGGCTGGCTGTGTGGAGTGTGTGTACAAATGAGCAAGCTGGGGATTGTGGCCTCAGGAATAGACATACACATACAGTACTAATATCAAAATTCCACTGGGTGACAATGTTTATTAAAAGCTGGGATAAAAATCTTTTATCTCATGTGTAACATTAGGCACATAAATCCATATTTAGGGACCTGATTTTTTTCAGAGGTGCTGAGAGCTCACACTTCCTTTTAGGGTTTGGGCTCAGTATGTTTTAATATGAAGCTATTAGGTACATTACATATGGATTAAGGTACCCAATTTTAGGCCCCCAAGTTCATAAATTTTGCCCTTAGTAACTCAAGGCATCTTCTTATCCCTGTCATGCTGTCAGATACCACAGTCTGTCACATATACTGCCATGACCTCTGAATATAAACCATGTTACAACGAAGGGTTTACAGACTTAGTTACTTCTGGTGCTAGAACAGCCCATCAATTCAACCAGCTGGAGAAGAACTAAAAATATAGTTTTGGCTTTGTAGTTTTACTGTATTTTGCAGAAAATGACTGTCTAAATGATGCTATATCTTGGTAGCAAAATGCCACAAGATAATTGTCAGTGTCAAACCATCTGGAGCATTTTTTTTTTTTGCAAGAGGAAATTAAAATAATTTGTGAAACATACAATCCCCCCATTCAACAGAACTAAACAATAACACAGCTTTTAAATATTTAAACCAGTTTTATAAGCATTATCAAGATTAAAAATTTTAATTTGTGAAATATTAAAACTTTTGTATAATAGTGCATCCTTAATTAAATTTAATTGAATGAAATATGAAGTGCACTTCAGTTACATAAATAACCCTGGAGATGAATTAAATCAAATCAGGACTCAAGACACAATAATATTTAATTAGGTTACAGTGTACATTACACGGATGACTGGTATTATTAAATCAAAGCTCCCTGGTTCATCACCATTTCTGCTGAAAAATTGATGAAAAACAAAGAAAGAAGGAAAGAAAGACCTAGAACTCTATTGGATGCTGATTCAGATAGTGTTTTTATTTCACTACATTAATATCAGTGCAATCTGTCGTGGGATTCAATCTGCATATGGGTCCATCATAATACAGTGATGCATGAAACTTCCCTTTAAACCTGCTGAATAGAATAAATTTTAAACCACACAAGTCTAATATAGATTGGTTAAGAAACTCTAAATGTTAGTACTGGACTTTTTTTTATAAAACGCTTGAACAGCCTTCTTATGTATATCAAATACATTGGGAAATGTATAAGGTGCTATGTATCCACTGGAGGACTTCAATCCACTGTTGACCAGCTGTTTGGTAGTAAGCAGAAGCCTGTTGTCTCATGAGATGACCTCACCCCTGAAAAATGTAGAATGGAAATATCACTTTGAATAAAGTTGAAAAAGGCAAAGGAATCACAGACTATTTTGTCCTCAAATGGGATCCTAAACTTTAACACATACATTTTAATAAGTTGTATGAAATCGACCTGGACCTTTGACCGCCTTCCTCTATCCCTCCATTTCTCATGCATATGCATGCTAGGGAGATTCCTCTTAACAGTGTGAGAGTATGAAGTCAGAATTCTGCAAGCTGGCTCCAAGTCCCTGATGAATCGTACAATCAGTGATTTGAGAGAATGCCTTTTTTTCCAATGTACAGCCATGAGAAATTGAGATCAGCTGCAGCATTTTCACGAACCGCCCACATTTGAAGTTCTGGAAACAAGGGAGAGGATATTTTCAATAAAGAACCCTCATTCCTGGAGTTTATTATCCCTTTTATCTTACAAAACCCAAGTCTATTTTCCCTAGGTGAACAGTGCAAAGCCCACTCGTTTTCTTAGTGAGGGAATTTCAAAAGTGAAAAGTCAATGGGATTGGTGTTCTTGACTCACTGAGTTGCTTTTGAAAATCCCACCCTTCGACCTGTGGGAACAGTTAGGAGTGTTTTCACTTTTATGTGAGTGTGGATAGAACTGTTGGAATTTAGTTCACACTTTTAATTGGAAAAAAAAGTTTTGGATGAAAATTCCTCTGCCAGCACTAGTCTGACTATTTTAGTTTTAGTTGGTACTGAAACTAAAGAAGAAAGTCAAGGAAAGTGTGGGCCCCTTGCTGAATGAGGGAGGGAACCTAGTGACAGAGGATGTGGAGAAAGCTAGTGTACTCAATGCTTTTTTTGCCTCTGTCTTCACAGACAAGGTCAGCTCCCAGGCGGCTGCACTCCGCAGCACGGTATGGGGAGGAGGTGACCAGCTCTCTGTGGAGAAAGAAGTAGTTCGGGACTATTTAGAAAAGCTGGACGAACACAAGTCCATGGGGCCGGATGCACTGCATCCGAGGGTGCTAAAGGAGTTGGCCGATGTGATTGCAGAGCCATTGGCCATTATCTTTGACAAATCATGGCAATCGGGGGAGGTCCCGGATGACTGGAAAAAAGCTAATGTAGTGCCCATCTTTAAAAAAGGGAAGAAGGAAGATCCGGGGAACTACAGGCCAGTCAGTCTCACCTCAGTCCCTGGAAAAATCATGGAACAGGTCCTCAAGGAATCAATTCTGAACCACTTAAAGGAGGGGAAAGTGATCAGGAACAGTCAGCATGGATTCACCAAGGGCAAGTCATGCCTGACTGACCTAATTGCCTTCTATGATGAGATAACTGGCTCTGTGGATGAGGGGAAAGCAGTGGATGTGCTATTTCTTGACTTTAGCAAAGCTTTTGATACAGTCTCCCACAGTGTTCTTGCCAGCAAGTTAAGGAAGTATGGGCTGGATGAATGCACGGTAAGGTGGATAGAAAACTGGCTGGATGGTCGTGCCCAACGGGTAGTGATCAATGGCTCCATGTCTAGTTGGCAGCCGGTATCAAGTGGAGTGCCCCAAGGGTCGGTGCTGGGGCCGGTTTTGTTCAATATCTTCATCAACGATCTGGAGGATGGTGTGGACTGCACCCTTAGCAAGTTTGCAGATGACACTAAACTGGGAGGAGTGGTTGATACGCTGGAGGGTAGGGACAGGATACAGAGGGACCTAGACAAATTAGAGGATTGGGCCAAAAGAAATCTGATGAGGTTCAACAAGGACAAGTGCAGAGTCCTGCACTTAGGACGGAAGAATCCCATGCACTGCTACAGACTAGGGACCGAATGGCTGGGCAGCAGTTCTGCAGAAAAGGACCTAGGGGTTACGGTGGACGAAAAGCTGAATATGAGTCAACAGTGTGCCCTTGTTGCCAAGAAGGCTAACGGCATTTTGGGCTGTATAAGTAGGGGCATTTCCAGCAGATCGAGGGACGTGATTATTCCCCTCTATTCGGCACTGGTGAGGCCTCATTTGGAGTACTGTGTCCAGTTTTGGGCCCCACGCTACAAGAAGGATCTGGATAAATTGGAAAGAGTCCAACGGAGGGCAACAAAAATGATTAGGGGGCTCGAGCACATGGCTTATGAGGAGAGGCTGAGGGAACTGGGATTGTTTAGCCTGCAGAAGAGAAGAATGAGGGGGGATTTGATAGCTGCTTTCAACTACCTGAAAGGGGGTTCCAAAGAGGATGGATCTAGACTGTTCTCAGTGGTAGAAGATGACAGAACAAGGAGTAATGGTCTCAAGTTGCAGAGTGGGAGGTTTAGGTTGGATATTAGGAAAAACTTTTTCACTAGTAGGGTGGTGAAGCACTGGAATGGGTTACCTAGGGAGGTGGTGGAATCTCCTTCCTTAGATGTTTTTAAGGTCAGGCTTGACAAAGCCCTGGCTGGGATGATCTAATTGGGTTTGGTCCTGCTTTGAGCAGGGGGTTGGACTAGATGACCTCCTGAGGTCCCTTCCAACCCTGAGATTCTATGATTCTATGAACTAATGTTGATACTGACTTTTATTAATTACTCACATGTAAACATAACCTCTACCCATGAACAGTATACAATCTAAATAGGCAAAGGGTGGGAGAAAAGAAATATTATTACCTCAGTTTTTATAGGGAAACTCTGAGAGAGATTACATGCTTACACTTACAAAGAGAGTCTTGGACAGAACTGAACCCATGCTTTCTGAAGCCTAGATTAAGGACCTTAACCACAAGACCCTACCGCCTAACACTACAGAGCAGCCCCTTGGAAGTATAATATAACTAACAATGCTGACTATATAAAATAAGACAAAGACTAATGCATTCAAACTTTACTTTTATTTCATTCTCCACTATTAGCACTTAATAACAAGTACAGATAGACTATGCAGCTGTCTCAGATACTAACTTTGCTTTAATGGCCCAGGTTGCTTAAACGTCCCATTTTTATAGTGACTTCTGAATGCTAACAATTAGGTGGTCAATAGAACTACTTTTCTACAGTTTTGGGCTGTGTCCACTTGATTCTGTCTAGTATTTAATTTCTTTTAGTTCCATCCATGACTGGAGTGCCTGCTGAAGGCCAGCACTATTTAAATAGATCTTTTTATAGTTTGGGTTGTGTAGTCAAGCATAGCAGAAAAGCCATATTCAGGAACATTTTAAAACAACCCTCTAGCAGCATTTCCCCTATCTATTTACACAGAACAATAAAGTCCTTCAGAAATTAGGAGTCCAATCACATAAATCTTTCTGTGGAACTACAAGTACAAAAGTGTGGAATAAAAGTGAGTGAGCTTGATTTAAGAAGGCACTCTATGACCCATGACTTTTATCGTTCTTGGTTATTGAATTTGTCTGCAGAGCTGTGAGACACCTGTGTTGATTTTTTTTTTCAGGGGTGAAAAAAAATCCCTACCTAGCCGAGGGGAAGGGGAGGGCTGGTGTGTGTGTTTGTGCTTCTGCAGCACATAAATATGTTACTTGAACATATATTTGAAAGTTTTTTATATCAGAAATATCAGGCTCTAATTTCTGTCTATAAATGAAAACCACTATTCTAAAAAGTTAAAAGAGAAGTGATAGGTATGTCAAACTTCTTGTTATGCTTGTTAGAAAAAATAGGAAAATCATAACTGTTTAGAAACCTCACCTAATGCAGATCTGTTAAGGATGGTGACCGAATAACAGGTAAGAGTAATATGGTGAGACTGACAATGACTTTTTTGACAATAGCACACTTTGTAAAATTATATTTTAAAGCTTCTTACAGATGTTTTGTGCTTTTATTTCATAAATACAGATATACTTCTATAGATGTGCTACATATCAAATGTGAAGGGGATGTAGATCGCATACCCTAAATAAAACTTACTTGCACTAAAAACTAAAGTTTTATAGTTGATCATTTCCTTACATACCTAAGCATATTTATATCAAGGTTAATATTTTATTTAGGTTCAGATATTGGTTTTCCATCTTTGTGTCAACTAGTGGATTTTCACATACTCTGAACTATGTGACTAAATGTAGTATAAACTCATGTTTCAAGACTATGGTATAATTTGAAGATGCACTAAATGTCAGCATGACCTAGTGATATGGGTGATACGTATCCTTCATGACCCAAAAGGGGACACTCCCATGTCTGTTTTCCTAAGAGAAGGAGGCAATGTCTCCCTGGTAGGTGAGAAGCAGGGACCTATAAGAGTTGCCTCCAATGAAGGATCAACGGCACCCAATTTCCAGAATTATATATAAAGAGGCCAGGCTGCTAGGGAGTGTTACTGGTGTGTGGAGATAACAGCTCTCTGCTTCTAGAAGGAGTATTTTTTTTAAAAAAGTATGTAACTTTTGTTGGTGAACCTTGTTTTGAGAAAGCAGCCCAAAGATCAGAAGGCCCTTGAAGAGATTTTACTTTGTGTTGGCTCTTAACATAAATAACCAAGCCACTTTCTCAAAAGGGGGTTTTCCTTCTAAAATGTCTCATGTTGTTTGTGAAAAGGATTTTGGCCCTGGGTTCTGCCACACTTGGATAGTTCAAAAACTTTGTATAGAACAGAAAAATCTTATAAACAAAGTTTATATAGATTCTGGGAGGATACAAGTCAAGTCAAGGCAAAGCATCACTATCAATTTTATTTAACTTAGAATTCTCTGCCGCTCAAGAATCTAAGATGTAGGGTCTTTTCGTTTGGTACTGTCATTATTTGTTGAAGCAATATATACCACCCATAGCCTGCTGATGAGACACAAGGAGCATGAAATGCATTTATGCATGGTGTGAGGATGAATGCACTGTTCCAGTGTTGAAAAGAAGGCATAAACCCAATTTAACCCACATTTAACTGGTTAGCAATGGCTGCTCTTCATCATTGCATCAACACAATATAGCTAGAGTGTACCGACAAATCTGACTCAGTAGTGCATCTGTGACACAAGGACACTCTGCTTATCTGCTTGGATCCTGTGAACAGGCAGGATAAAAAAATTTACAAGAACCCTTTTTAGTAAAGTGTCCTAAGGGCAAGGTTATTGTAAATATAAACACATTTGCTCCCAAATGGGAAGAGAAATCAGCATGATGAGCCCATAAGCACTTCTAGCACATGCATCTATGTTTATGGGATAACCAAGCAATTGGATTTGTTTTTGCAGACTTTCAAAAGAGTAATTCTAACTAAGCTAGGTTGTGGTCTCATTTTGGGGTGAAGATGGATTGTTGGGTATCAGAAAATCAATATGAAAGAAAATGTATACTTTTAAAGGTAAGCTAAATTTTGTGGCTGCCATCCTTTAAATGTGAAATCCAATGGCATTTTTCTCTGAGATATCCTGTTTATACATAAAAGCCAATGATCAGATTCATGGCTAAATGCCATGTAGATAATATTCTTATGTTTTTGTTCCTATTTTATTATTATTCATGTCTCAAAGGATTTTTCTAGTGCATCCACAGAGCTAACCAAATAAAGAACTCAGTACACCCAAAGTACATTTTGGTATATGTACACATTACAACCAGCGAGTTAGTTACTGTTGCTTAGATTGAACACAACACAGTCTAAATCGCAAGGTTGAAGAATAGCAATTGAGTTTAATAAAATCTTAATCTACACATACTGATTACAAAGTTCTCTGAGCTGTCATGGCACCTGAAAGACAAGGTAGGTGAGGTAATATCTTTTATTGGACCAACTTCTGTTGGTGAGAGAGACAAGATTTCAAGCTACACAGAGCTTACTCTTAAGAGTAAGAACCACTGATAACTACTCTCTGGGAATGATTTTCCAACCAGTTATACATCCACCTTATAGTAGCTTCATCTAGGTTGTATTTCCCTAGTTTGTTTATGAGGTCATGCAAGACAGTATCAAAAGCCTTATTAAAGTCAAGATATACCACATCTACCACTTCCCACCTATCCAAAAGGCTTGTTACTCTGTCAAAGAAAGCTATCAGGTTGGTTTGACACAATTTGTTCTTGACAAATCCACGCTGACTGTTACTTATCACCTTATTATCTCCCACTTAACTCGTTCACTTCTGTCCCACAGGTGCTAATATTATCTCACTTTTTTATTGTAAATTGTTTATATCAGAAAGACAGGATTGTTGAATTGATGCTAGAGAAGATTCCGTGAGTGTGAAAGCCATTTGTCCCAAATAGCTATAAATGTCTTGTACTTCTATTTTTCTTATATCCTCTTTTTTAGGCATTTGTCTCACTGTTGCACATTTGTGCCTTGGCAGATTGAGGAATGTGCTAAAAATGTTGAAGAGACTAGGTGGGTTACATAATATCTTTTATTGGACCAACTTCTGTT
Source organism: Macrochelys suwanniensis (assembly GCA_033296515.1). Lineage (NCBI taxonomy): Eukaryota > Metazoa > Chordata > Testudines > Chelydridae > Macrochelys > Macrochelys suwanniensis. The sequence continues at coordinate 51,652,253 of CM065780.1, forward strand.
GGTGAGAGGGACAAGTTTTCGATCTTACACAGAGGTCTTCTTCTGGGAAATGTACTCAGTGTCAGCTAAATACAAGATGAAATAGATTGTTTAGCATAAGTAGTTAACACATATTTCAAGGGACCCTTCAAGGTGAAGTGGCCAGCTGACACTTCTCCAGTCATGGGGAGGGAAAGAGGTGTATATATGGGGGAGGAACCCAGAGGGGTGAATTTAGTGGGTTACAGATTGTCATAATAAGCCATAAATTCAGTGTCTCTATTCAATTAATGATTTTTAGTGTCTAGCAAAGTAATGAATTTAAGCCCCCTGACTTTGTCTTGTGAAGGTGTTGTGCAGGTTTCCTTTGAGGATGAGGACTGAGAGGCCAGGTAGAGAGTCATCACTTTATGAAAAGTGTTGGTTTGAAGAACAGAAGAGGTGGGCCAGGAAAGATTTCTTTCAGGATGTAGTTTACATTGAGTATGGGTTGTAATTGTTTAACGATACCCCATATGGGTTTCAGTATGACAACGAGGGGTGTGTGGTCAGAGGGGGTTTGATGTCCATATTGAAGAAGCACCAGTAGGGTCTACCTGGGGCAGTTAGAGTGCAACACGTTAAAGTGCTTTTACTAATCACACCCCTGTAGTGTGCTTTGCTATGCCATGTAGACAAATCCTAAATCACATTGACATTTCACTCAACAAAATAAACTACTTGTATTTGCTCAGGGAAGTCCCTAGCTATGCGAGGAGCACCAGAATTTCCCCAGATCATCTCCAGTTCATTCCAGATGTCACAACAGGATACTTAGCACCAGGTAGACTACCTAATCTTTGTGACCCAGTACTGTAAGTAGTCCACCTCCCTGCCAATGCATAAATGATCCCTACAGTACATCTCCTAGAGATTTGTAGAGTCTAAGTTTAACACCCAAGTGGTGTAGCTTCTACCACTTTCCATGGGAGAGTTCTCCATGTTCTAATACACTGTTAGGGAACATTCCCTGATTATTCTGCCAAAAACTTCCCTTACTTTTATTGCATTTCTCTTTTTCAGTCCCTTGTATACCCTATTACTCAATCCCCTGCCAACTCTGATGTTAACAACTTTCAGATACCTATACATTGTAATGAAGTCCATCATTAATAATCACTTAACCAAAATATATACGTTTAGCTCTTTTAATATACCCTCAAGTCATTTCCTCTGTCCTAATGATCATTTTATTACCCCTCTCTGAACTCTGAATTAGTTATTGAAGATTAAGTTAATTAATGATTTAATTACCTTTGAATATGTGACATGCAGTGTGAGTGCTAAGCATTAGTAGTATCTGTGGTGTATGCAGAGAGAAAATAAAAGGCATCCCAGTTTTATGTTTACTGCACTTAAGTTTCCAAGCACACTCTCTATGTGCAGAGTTCAGCAGTCATTTTGTTCTCAGAGTTCAGAACAAACACCCAGGAAATAAATACATACACAGACTTTCTGTCTTCTCTCCCTGTCCTCTCCCACTCCCCCATGGAAACTTTACTACTTCTTACACACTGAGTGTATTTTACCCTTCTCCTCAATTGAAAGAATTCTTATGTTTCTCCATACACAAAGAACAAATAGGTAGGATTTTTCTGGTATCATGTAATGGTCTATAGACAGTAGCATGACCTAAGAAATTATTCACTTACAGAGGAAACCTTAGGGGAAATAATTTTGCTGGTGATGAGCTCAGCTTCTAAAAAGTACATCACCGCTCACAATAAGAACCTCTAGGTGTAGTTAGACAAAATTAGCAAGAACATCTCCCATAACACTATCTGACTCCATATAATATTACAAGAAATACCTTTATTTGAGATTATGAGAACGAAAGTGTTGTCACCATAAGATAGCGCACAGAGTCTCTCTCTTCTGACAGCCTGCACTGAGCTCTTCACAAAATGGCTGCTAAGTTTTGTATTGAAGGACCGTGCTTAGGAATGTAAAGGTCCACAAAAACAAAAATGCATACCAGTTTCATAGGCACATTCTTGGTATTGGATAATACATATCATATGGCTGTCTGGGTTTTAACTGATTTTTCAGTCTGAAGTCTGACAGGAAAGTGGTGGCAATTGTAGCAGGTACAGATGGGACTAAAACGGTGACACTGGTGATCACACTTATTACATGGGGCTATGGTGCTGATGGAAGTTTAATCCAGCAGGTAAGATATTGATGGTAGCCAGTAACAGCACATGCATTTGTTGTACTAATAGCAACATTTAGTATACTCATACCACCTTGTGGATTATAAACCATTTTGGGCCTCATACACAATCTAATGGTATTTGGGTCAGTTTAGGGAGTTAAATAATTGAAAACTAAATAAGTGGCAGCAGCATCGGGCAATATATAATGCTCTATAGTCTAGGTTTGCATGGCATGGTCCTTCTAAAAAAAAAATAGTGCATGCTACCTTAACTTGGGTTGCAATATAAGCTGAAACTTAAAAATGAGCAGGGAACCAAGAGAGCAATCTAGTTGGCTAATGAAATTTCCAACCTGTGCAGTTATTGGACAGCGTCCTACAAGAATGGAATTTGTTGGCCTCATTAGCTTCTCAGAACTATATACTAAGTAAAAGGAAGAAATACTAGGGGAAGTGATCATAATATGCTTTTAAGAATTGCTTCCAGGTCTAGAACTCGTGAATGGAAGTGCAGAAAAAACATTAGAATATACTTCTATGCTTTAGGAATATCCATTAACCTACAGAATGTTAAACTAAACCTTGACAGTCCCAGTACCACTACCTACAATTAGCACTGCATTGATGTGCAGTAACGCCTTTTAAAATAACGTCCATGTAAAAAAGTAAAGTCCATGCATCCGATGAAGTGGGTATTAACCCACGAAAGCTTATGCTGAAATAAATTTGTTAGTCTCTAAGGTGCTACAAGTTTTTCATTCTTATTTTCGTTTTGCTGACACAGACTAACACGGCTACTACACTGAAGCCTTTTAAAATGTACACACTGTTCTATTTGACAGTTTAGAAAAAAATGTGTTTTGAAATCAGCTTTGCCTCTTTTGATTCTACACACCTTCTGGTTCCTGAGTCATGTTTCAGGCACCCCAGATTTTGGCAAAGCAAATGAGCAGGGCGGAGGGTTGGGGGTGGGGGGAGGGAATGACTAGGTTAAAAAATGGAGGACTTCACTAGGAAAATGTAGTTGGCACTATTGTGTCAGGGAAGGCATAATAGCCATAAAAATAGAAAGCCTAGGTATGGTAGCTGAAGTGGGAAGCAGAAAAATGGAGCTGTTTGTATTGTGTACATACTGTAGACAAAATGGCATTAATTTATAAAACTGACAGGCTATAGCTTTTTAGGTAAAGTATGCACAATAACTTTTGTATCAATCCATTATATGCCTGAATCCACTTGAATTCCAAAGTCATAAACTGCAAGTGACTACCTCAGTATACTAAAATTGCTTCTATTCAAATGTACACCATCCAACATCACTTAAATTGAAGATTTAAAACACACAACCCTTTTCCCCCTTCCTTTCTTTCCTCGCTCTTTGTATAAATCTACATCTTCTATATACACTCTGCTTGTCTGTGTGGGTGTCTGAACGTGTCTCTATCTCAGCACTGCCAACAATTACTTGATAAATCCATTAAGTTATCAGTCGGGCATATTTGCTATCAACCTAACTAGTCTCTGGATATTATCACTGTTCTATTCAAATAAAGGTGAAATAGCCTTTGTAGACCAGAAACTATTTCCCACAGAGGCGTTAATTAATAATTGTGCATAACACTGACTACATAAAAGTCTGACCTGTACAGTCCAGTGGGGTAAACTCCAAAGAATATGTCACTTCAGATTGTGGTGCCACATTTGGCTAGAAGACAAAAATAATCAGGGGGCAGCCTGCCAACAAATAAAATGAGATAACAGGACAAGGAAGTGGAAACTGATGTATCACAGCTCTAGTCAAATAGTTGCTACTAAATGTGGGTGTGTGGGGGACATCTCTGTGATAGATTGTTTCAGCTTTGAAATAAATGAGTTTGTCTATAGGTATTATTTCACTCTCTTTCCCATCCTCTTTATTTCTTCCCTCCCCACCCTTTTGCTCTGTCTTTTTTTCTGTTTTTCTTCTAGTTAGAGTAACATGAATTGGGCTGGTGAAAATGTTGTTACCCATTTCTATAGATGTAATCTTTACATTTGTAACATAGATCACTAATAAACTCGGGGTGGGGAAGAGAGATGAATGCTATTTTCTCCTAAATGTAGCTGTAGGTTTACTTTTCTGACAAAGTTTTTCTGCTATAAAAATTGAATCCAGTATTGGATACATTCACATCTCTCCTGACAGCCTAGTTAATCAGTGTGGCCTTTAGAGATTAGCCTGTGGCAATAGAACATCAGCACTACCCTATTAACTTATGTATATAATATTAGCAGTCTTCACTATCTCCTGAGTGTGAGTGTGCATGTGCATGTGCACGCGCACACGCGGTTTGTCTCTTAGGCAAGCTCGTGGAGCAGGGACTTTTTCTTCATTTGTGGCTTGTGGACCACTGAGTTACATTGTCAGCACAGCAAAAAATAACCAGAGAAGTTAGAGATGGAAGGTGCCTGTTAGATCATCTTGTTCCTCTCATAATGATATAAGTTATTAACAATTCACTCAGGAAACTGATGTACTTTTCCATTCTTCATGACTGAACTTGAGAAGCAATTATTCCGATTGCGGAATTTCTCTTGATTTCTAGGTAGAGCTCCATAAAATGGTTCACATTGTTATCAGGAAGACATGTTTTTGCTCATGTTCCTCCCCCAAACAGAAAACAATTTTCATTCTTTGCTTCAGATAGTTCATGAAAATGTAAGGCCATGGTTACCGACAACAAGCTGTCTATTTACACATGAATATTAGTGAGGAGATGGCTGGCTCAGCTCACATTCTCACCATTGTTTTAACATCTGAAATGTCAGCACAGCTTCCTTCTCCCACCTTATTTCCCACTTTGGTATTCTTTATCTCTCTGACTTGCTAAGATAGTTACTTATTTTGAGAAAAATGATCTAGAAAGCATCCCTTCTAATTGAAAAAATGTTTGGCTGATCTGTAAGTGGATGCAAAAGAAGAGGAATGAGACTTTTGTAAAGCTGTGGGTGATTTATGCAGATGTAATTTTAGAGTTGGACTAGTGGTCATGGTTGAATACATGCAGGAGTTGGCATGCTGCATCTATAGTCTGTCAACAGGTTCTCTTGGTCAGAGAGAAATCTTTAAAACACTTATACAAATGCATGGGATTTTTTTCTGTTCCTATATTGCAGACTTTTATATTTCTTGATCCTTTGACAGTTTAATTACTAAAAGTATGTGTGAGGTGCTACGTGGACTTTCCATACTCACTGCTGGACAATGTGGCATCATTGCCCTCAGCAATTATTCGTAGTAATAATATTCACCTTGAAAGAAGCTGATGAGTTAAATTGCACAATTGCTCATGCATGTGCACACACACAGTAATTGGAAAGAACTGATGTACGAAGCTGGGAGAAAACTAAAGAGGAAGATTTTAATCTCCAACCCTAGGTGCTTTGAGGAAGCTTTGAAACAGTTAATCAGCGCAGGTTCAGAGATTCAGTTTGAGCTTCTCATCTTATTTCATCAGACCTTATTTGATAGGAAGGAAAAAATAAAACACCAACATGAAAGAAGCTCTGAGCTGCATCTGTCACATTAAAGCGGCTCTGTTAAAATAGTGGTAAAAAGCATCCATCAGGGGATTTGCTGGATTTCTGCAGGAAAGTATGTATCCCCTCTGCCTGGGGAGAGGATGATTAGCAAGGCATGCACACACAAAGACAATGAGAATTCATTAGTCCCAAGTCCCCAGTAAACAGGATTCCAGGAGATTGGATCTCATGTTATAACTATTTGAGTGCTACCTGGTTATGTGACTGATGCAGAGAAATCCAATTTCTTAAGCTAACTGCACAACATTTTTCAATTAATAATAGGATTTTTTAATATATATATGAAAAAATCCCTCCCTGGTGCTCTCTTCTTGTAGTGGTCATTAATGACTTCTGAAGTGCAGCTCTGTGTAATTGTGCACTTGATCATCTTCAATAATATACTCCCTTGAGAGCTTTCATGATTAATGCTTCTTTCTTATGGAAACTAAATTAGCCCTGCCAGGGTATATCTCTTATGAAACTATGATTTTATACATTATAGGGTGTAGCGGGGTGGCTACCCCGCTCCTGCCCTAAAGGGGTTAAAGCAGCCCGGGAGAGGGCTGAGAGCGGGAAGAGCAAGCTGACTTGGGAAGCAACTGCAGCTGGGCCACGCCCCAATCAGGCCGCAGCAGGCCCTTAAAGGGCTGCTAGGCAGGAGCTAAAGCGGTCTCCTCTAGCTGTGGAGGAAGATGGGCCTGGCTGCTAGGAGACCCGGGAAGGTACCTGGAGTGGAGCAGGGATGGGGGAAGACTAAAGGAGCTGGGGAGCTCTGGCCTGGAAACCCCCCAGGCTGCAGGCCTAGACTAAGGCCATAAAGGGTACTGGAGTTGCAGGGGACAGCCCATGGGTAGGCAAAGGCAGCAGGTCCAAACCACCCTTATGTATGATGACTGGCTAATACAGACTGCAGTCTGCCCCAGTGAATGGGGGCTTGAGGATGACTGGCAGTAGCCCATAGGCTGAGGCAAGGTGGGGATAATAGGTGGGGTTCCCCTGGGAGGGGAGACCCAGACCAAGGGAGTACTGCCAGGGGGCAGCACCCCGGTCAAAGGGGCACCGGGGTCCAGGACAGACATGGGGGCCCAGCGGCAGTGAGACACTGGCCTGCAGAGGGCACTCCAGTGGCTGGAAGAGCTAATTCCCAGAGAGACCAGCAGGAGGTGCTGCAGGGGTGAGTCCCACACCGTCACATAGGGATATCTCCCCTTCCTGTTATGTACTTTGCCAGTTCCTGTATTTCCTCAATGTTCTTTTGGGGAGCTCACTTCAGGCAATGGTTATAGCTTCTTTTTGTAAATGGCCAGTGAGCTAATTTGGGTACAAATTATTCCTACTCACCATTCCCATTTATAAATCCAAGTAATGTTTTAGCCCTTTTCGGAACAGCATCTCACTGGAAGCTCATGTTAAGTTGCTTGTCCACTGTGACCCCTAAATCCCATGTGTCATCTCCAAGTTTTTAAAGGTTTATAATTTGGCTAAATTTGGGTGGACTTCCACAGATGTAAAAATGCGCATCCCGGACATGCAGACTGCTCTTCTGCCAAATTTCAGGCCCTGGCTCCAAAGCATGGGGACACTAAGCCATTTAAATAAAAGGTTAGCAGACGTTTTGAGCCTGGACAAAACATATTTTTCCATAGAACTATTCTCTCAAATGGTTGAACACTTTTTTTGGCTGAAATGTGTATATTTTAACAAAAGAAATTCAGCCTGAGGCATACATCTGAGTTGGAAAATTTCAGCCTAAACAGGGTGTGTATATGTGTGTGTTTGTCCTTCCTAAGGTCTGCTCCAGCTCCTGTTAAAGACAAAAAGAGCCTTTCCACTGACTTTAATGGAAGTTGGATAATACCTCTAAAGTCCTGACTTGCACAGAGGAATAACTACATCTGTATTTGGTGGCTGGGCTTCTGCAGATTTGTATGAATATATTCCTTAGTTTTACATCATGTGAACTTGCACCCCCTCAGTCTGAACCCAAAAACAAAAGTAAAGTTTATCAAGATTGCTGAATTTTGCCTAGATTTTTTCATGGAATCACTGGAAGTCATCCTAGGGTTGCTTGTAACTTGGTCTGTATTTGCACACAGTTTAGCCCCAGAGCTCTGAAAGATTCTCAAACTTTGGCAAACCTTTTGACATGACACCTTGCCAAAATTGGCATTGTTGACTGGGTTGCCAGTCATCTGTACATTTTGGGACAATGCACAGAGAGCTAAAACAAACCTGTCAGTTTAAAATACAAACACGTCTATATACAATGGATGGTTAGCCACCTCACATTGCCAGTCCCAGCATATGATTCTTTCTTGCTGGTACTTCTCCAGACTGTGGTTCCTTGCAAGAACAGAAGACCCACACAAAATCAGCAAATTCACTACTTAGCCCGCTTGGTGACACAGGCCTTGGTCAGCCAGGCGAAGCTCTTGCTTCTAGACCAAAGCCAGGGTCATCCTACTTCTCAGCACCAATATCCTGCTCATCCAAATCTCAGACTGGGCCTGAGCTCCAGTGTATTCTGTGTGGTGGCTGGATCTTCTGCACCTTCTCTGTGTGGGTGGTATAAATTGAACAATGTTGTGCGCTCAGTTTTAAAAATTGAATTTGCCTATGTCCCTCACATACCCAGGTTCACAGATTCTAAAGGCAGATGTATCCATTGTGATAATCTAGCCTGACCTCTTGTATAACACAGGACAGAGGACTTTCCTCCTCCCCCCAAAAAAAATTACAGAGCACATCTTTTAGAAAAAAAATCTAATCTAGATTTAAAAATTGTCTGAGAGGGAGAAACCACCATGACCATTGGTAAATTGATAAAGTTGTTTCCACGAAGAGAAAAAATTGATGACCGAGCTAGCTATTTCCTTTGATGCAATCTTGCTTATTTACAAGGATTATACGTGAAGTCTTATTTCCCTGAACATAGAAAGACTCAAACAGCAGGAGGTGGATCCTTTTCTCACTGTTCCAAATCTGCCATTCCACCCAGCACTCTGTGCCCCAAAAGGTTTCTCTTTTAGGTTTCTCTCAAAGTCGCATTACCAGCACTTCTGTTGCTGTTTGCGTGGTGTTCTTGTCACTTCGGTGTCTCTCTCTATTCCTTCTCTTGAACACACACAGTTCCACCAATCAAAGCCCTGCCTGCTGCATTTGAAACCCATTGGATTACAGGGTTCGGCTTCTACTCAAGCATTCCATATCGGTGTGTTTTGGGTGCTACTGCTATACTTTAGTTATCCTTGAATGAAAAACCCAACATTTTAATTCAACCCTCTAAGTGACCAATTCATGTATGACATTATCCCTGGGGTGCAACCTGGAACTGTGGGATCACTGTGCCATCTTAACTCTTTAGCCAAGGCTCTTTAACAAAGCTATGCCAGTGACAAGCAGCAAACCCTCCAGGCACTGTGATCACTCGGCCATCAGCAAGTGGAACCACACCCAGCTGTATTACATGAATGATCCCTGAGCCACTCATGAATCATACAGAGAGAGGCACCAGTCAATCACCTCAGCCTTCCAGGCTTGCACCCCAGGTACTCTCTACCACTAATTTTGACAACCCCTTAATGTGCTCCATGTCTAGTTCTGCAGAGGCTAATATCACAAAACCAAAATAAGTGATACACCATAGGCGCCGACTCTGTGAGTGCTCCGGGGTTGGAGCACTCACGGGGAAAAATTGGTGGGTGCTCAGCACCCACCGGCAGCTCCCCGCCAGCCCCCCCATGCCCAGCTCACCTCCGCTTCCGGGTTCCACCTCTGGAGGCGCCGCCCCGCGAAGCTGCTTTTTTTTAACTCACAGGCTTGCCGCCCGTCAGCTGTTTGGCGGGTGGCAAGCCGGGCGGGGAGGGGGGGTGAAGCGCAGTGGCGGCACCTCTGGAGGCGGAACCCGGAAGCGGAGGTGAGCTGGGCACGGGGGGGCTGGCGGGGAGCCTCCTTGGTTTTCAGCTGTAGGGCCCACTGATGTGCTAATCCTCAGATTGCTTTTGGGTCCCTAATTCCAGTTCTTTTAGCTCCAAGATTTGCTGATGTTCTTTCTCTCTTTCTGCCCCCTGCAGTCTGAACAGCAGTAACTTTGCAACTGCATCACACTCACCAATCTTTCTGCTTTTTCTGTTCCTGCTTCCTTTTCCCAAAATAAGCAAACAGAAAATAACAAACTTGTACCCTTCTCTTGACTGTTCTCAGCCACCACACTTAAAATCTCAGTAAAATCTCTAAACCAGTGTATGAAGTGAAAATCTCACTCAGAAAAACAAGCTGTGCATTTCACCCTGCTCGCTGCGCCTAGGGTTGCCAACTTTCTAATAGCACAAAACTGAACACTGCTGCCCCATGCCCCACCCCTTCCCCGAGGCCCCGCTTACCGCTCACTCCATCACCTGTCGCTTGCTCTCCCCCACCCTCACTCACTTTCACTGGGCTGGGGGTTGGGGTTCAGGGAGTGTGAGGGCTCTGGCTGAGGGTGTGGGCTTTGGGGTGAGGCCAGAGAAGAGGGGTTTGGGGTGCAGGAGGGGGCTTCAAGCTGGGGTAGGGGGTTGGGCCTGGGGTGTGGGGGGGCATGAGGGCTCTGGATGGGGGTGCAGGCTCCGGGGTCCTGGTGGGGCCAGAAATGAGGGGTTCAGAGTGTGGGAGAGGGCTCCGGGCTGGGGCAGGGGGTTGGGTGTGTGTGTGTGTGTGTGTGTGTGTGTGTGAGGGCTCTGGCTGGGGGTGTGGGCTCTGGGCTGGGGCTGGGGATGAGGGATTTTGGGTGCAGGAGGGTGCTTCAGGCTGGGATCGAGGGGTTTGGAGGGTGGGAGGGGGATCAGGGATGGGGCAGGGGTTTGGGGCATGGGGGAGGAGGGTGGCTCTGGGTGCAGGCTCCAGGCAGTGCCTATCTCAAGCAGATCCCAGAAGCAGCGGCATGTCCCCACTCCAGCTCCTATGCGGTGGTGCAGCCAGGCAGCTCTGCACGCTGCCCTGTCCGCAGGCACCACCACTGCAGCTACCATTGGCTGCGGTTCCTGGCTAATGGGAGATGCGGAGGTGGCGCTTGGGGTGGAGGCAGTGTGTGGAGTCCCCTGGCTGCCCCTACACATTGAAGCTGGACGGGGGACATGCCGCTGCTTCCAGGGAGCCACGCGGTGTGGAGGCTAGAAGGGAGCCTGCCAGCCCTGCTGCGTGGCGCCACCAACTGGACAGTCAATGGCCTGGTCAGCAGTGCTGATCGGAGGCACCAGGATCCCTTTTTGACCAGGTGTTCAAGTCGAAAACCGGACACCTGGTCACCCTAGCTGTGCCACTGTGATGGTATCCCCAGGTTACAACTTGGAACTGTGGAGGACCACTGTGTTCCCTTAACTATATACCCTGGGGTGTCTCTCACAAAGCTATGCCAATGACAAGCAGTAACACACCTGCAGGCACTGTGTTCACTCAGCCATCAGCATGTGGAGCTCCACACCCAGCTAAATTGCATGAATACTCCCTGACCCAGTCATGAATCATACAGAGAGATGCACCAGGAAATCACCCCAGCTCCCAGCCTTGCACCCCAGGAATATATTGTCTTACACTGCTCAAGACTCCCTGGAACATCACAAGTTCATTAATTAGTTTGCCACTCCAACAAATGGGTAGTGAATATGCAACAGCCCTTGTTAACCTAAGCTGAGATTCCTCAAGCACTTAAATAAAAAATATACTGTTTTAGGTAAAATATAAAACATATTTATTAACTACAGGACGATAGATTTTAAATGATTATAAATAGCAGGTATAGAGATCAAAACTGGTTACCAAAAGAAATAAAAATAGAATTTAGACTGCATTTCTAACTTTAACAAACTAAGCATGATTTGAATCAAACTCTCTCTCACCCTAGTAGATGTTCCAGGCAGCTGTAGTTCTCAGTACTGAGACTGAACTCCCTTCCAGCCTGGGACCAATCTCCCTAGTTCAAAGTCTTTGTCTTCCAGGTGATCTTCCAGGTGTTGATATGGGGTTGGGGGGAAGTGAGGGAGACTATTTGGCCAATGATGTGATGTCACTGCCACGTTTTTATACTTTCTTCCAGCTGCTATAACGATAGTTGCTGTGATGTTGGCTAGTTCGCCCCCATGCGTACATGCCTTCTCTGAGGAGTCCTTAGGAGAGTGGATTCTTTTTGATGGGCCATCAATGCCTGACTGGCCCTCCTTTGTTGCAACTGAAAGGCTAGCTGTGGGCATTTCCCAACCTCACAACATATTTCAGTAATACATATAGCAATACTGCATTACTTCACATACAATCGCAGTACACACAATCAACAGATCAAAACAGTTCAACAGATCAAAACTTTTAAAATGATATCTCACAAGGAATGCATTTTACAAAACATATCATCATCCTATCACAGTGGTGAATATAGGGGCTCCAGAGTGTTATTCTGAGGTACAGAGTGTCACAGCATGACTATATTGTGAGAATTGAGGAGGCAAGATATTTATCTCAGTTGGAGAATTGATATTCTTTGACAAACTTGGGGGATACCTGACTTGGGCAAAGAGTTGCCACCCATCCATAAATATATATCTGTCCAGTTAGCTCTCAGGGCAACTAAAGAGACTTAACCTTATTTCAAGGCCTCTCAGTATCATGATGTTATATCAATAAGTAATGAGCTGCACCAATATAGTGTGGTGTTATTCAGTACGCAAGTGTGTGCCATTACAATCCAAATACAAAGCCACTACGCCCTGTGGAAATTGAATGGTATATGGAAAGTGCTATTTGAGTGCCAAGTATTTTATTTTGCCCAGCAGGCATTTATAAATAGATGGAAATCCTACAATAAGTACATATGGAGAGAACTTAATGGGAGAGTTTAGTGAGGCAAGATGGGTAGCACTGCAGGCTGCAAGCCTGATGGGAGAATACTGGTCACACCCTGTAGTTTTCTTATTCAAGAAAGCAATTATTGTCCTCCTTTAGGAGATTTCCATGTTTGTGTGTTTGTCACCATCTCAAAAAATCCTGGAGCATTAATTCAGGAAGTTATCATTAAAGGCAAGGAGTTCTGTGTGATAAGAGCATTAACCATAACAATAACTGTTGGTACACGGTGTAAAAGAGACAGATTACACTCTAGTCAAACCTCTTTACAAGCCGATTGTCACAGTCATGGCTGACTACCCCTAGTGGATGATTGCCAGTCTGTTATATTTGGATCCTACATGTATCCTAACCAGCTGGTTCTGGGAAGAGTCCAGTGTGACACTATTCCTCAAAGTAGCAACCTGGACCCCCCTTTCCACCCCCCATATTCACCAAGATAATATGATGATGTGTTTGGTACAATGCATGCCTTGTGAGGTATAATTTGAAAAGTCTTGATCTGATGAACATTAATATCCTGTTGGGTTTTATGTACTGTCATTGTATGTGGAATTAGGAAGTATTGCAATCTGTGTTACTGAAATATGTTGGGAGGCCAACCTTTCAGTGGCAACAAAGGATATTGCCCTAGCTGTTCAGCATACAAGCCTTCATATCATCAGATGCACCCTAACCCGAGATCTTAGCACAATTGCTGATTATTTCCAATGCTGGAAACTTAGGCCTAACCTGAAAAAAACTATGGTAACTGCTTTCCATCTGAACAATAAAATGGCTAATACCAAACTTGATGCGCCGTTCTGTGGTGAAAGCATCACCTCAAGGCTAATCCACATTATATTGGCGTTTCACTGGCCTGGAGTTTGAGCTTTCGACAACACCTTGAGAATGCCCATGATAAGGTCAGGTCTCATGTCGTGCTTATCAGAAAATTGGCTGGAACATCATGGGGCTCCAGTCCACAGACCTTACGAAGTGCAACAATTGCCTTGGTATATTCTGCAGCTGAATATTTTGCTCTGTTGTGGTCTCACAACAGTCACACCAAACTCCTTGATACTTAATTCAATAACGCTATGTGCATAGTGTCAGAGACACTCAAATTACTCCAGTCGACTGGCTACCAGTCTTATCTCACATCCAGCCTCCACAGATTAGAAGAGCTGCTTAGGCATCTCTCTTTCTTAACCATGTCAATGCAAACGCGAGTATCCCACTGCCCAATGACCTGCAGAACCCGCCAAAGACAAGATTAAAATTTCACAACCCTCTATGGAACCGCATCAAGACCCCTACACCCAACTCCAATGCTGAGGCTCAGTGGAGAGCTGCACGGAGTATTTTGACAGCTCAAAACACACAGCTTGTCGTTGACCCTTCTAAGGAACCACTGGGTTTTCATTTATGTCAGAAAGACTGACGCAGATTAAATTGCATGAGGACATTTCATGGGAGATGTGGACAAACACTCTTTAAATGGAAAATGAAGCAAACACCTGTATGTGACTCTGGTCACCAGGCACAAATGATGGAGTACATCATACCTGAGAGTCCCCTTTGTTCTTTCCCCAGGGGCCTGAAGGACATTCACCAGCTCACTGCTGTGGCAATGTACTGGCTATTAAACCTAGATATAAATGTGTAGTTGTTGCTACCTACCTAAGTCATATGAATGAAGAAGAAGCACATGAACTTTTCCTGGGAAACCCCTAGTCCAAAGTGGCTCATCTAAGACCACATGGGCTCCAAAAATGAGCCTGGATGTTTTCCCCTGCTTTTGTGCAACAGCTGCTTTGCAACACAAAGGAAGCTCAGGAAAGGCTTAGTTACCCTGACAAAGGCTGATTTATCCCACACAATCCTTTCAAGGATTGTCTGGGTTTCAGTAAGAATTTCATCCTGAGGGTTTATACATCAGTTAATTACAACATGCATGAAATTAACACCTTATGAGCATTTAAGATGAATGTCTACACTGGCTTGTAAATGATGGTTAAAAGAAAATTTCAGTAATTAGTTATACTGCTTTAGAGGAGCAAAATAAATATATACTAAACAAGAATAGGGTGTTATTTACAAGGGGCTTTTCAAAGCAAATTTTAGAAACACTTGTCAGTGTTTCAGTTTCTCCATTCAGTGATAGGGGCTATTTTTTTTCTGTGTAGGTTGCCATTGTAACAATCCTTCTCAGCAGGGGTCCAGTTTGATGAAAAGCAGAACCAAAGTAATCTGCTTTGCTGTTTAAAAAGCACTGGGAATTTCCAAGTTTTTAAAAAAGGTGGAAAGCATGTTTTCTTAGGAGATTGACAAGAAGGACAGGTATTAGGCTCAAAGTACACGATGGGTCAGAAAATTAAGATGTCCCCTCTTCCCATTGACCATCCCACACTTTTCTTCTTCAAAAGGACTGAGGAAAATTCAGAGATATTTCCAAAATTAAACTATTGAACATATATTTGTCACAATTTAGCTATTTCTCCTGCTGTGCCAAAGGGGATTCCATGGCAAAGGAAGGTAAATGCAATCTTGGGGAATCCACTGCCACCAGTTACTGTTGCTGCAGTGGACAACTTGTACAAATTTGGATGCCTATATGATTTGACAAAAGCCACACAAGGAATCTGTGTCAAAGCTGGGATTAGTCCCTTCAGTGCTGTTAGTCCACTACACCATGCTGCCTCACTCTATAATGAAATGCCTCTCTTGGTAGCTGGAGGTTATAAATGCTTCTCAGCAATGCAAATGGCTCCACTACAGGTTTCAGTTTGTAGAGAGCCTGAGGGAATTCTAGGACCCTCATTTATGGCCGGGGGGGGCGGGGGGGGGGGGCACTGCTCCTTACGGATGGTCTGGAATCCGTTGTGGTTGTGAGAAAACTGAAAATAAACTGCAACCTTTAGGACTAACAAATCAGTGACAAGCTTTCAAACCTAGTGATCATTTGCATAATTTTTCCATTGACTCGTTTTCAAGGTTATAGAATCATAGGACTGTAAGGGACCTCGAGAGGTCATCTAATCCAGTTCCCTGCACTCATGGCAGGACTAAGTATTAGCTAGACCATCCCTGTGACGAACTAGGACTGTTGTTAAGGTTTCCCTGAGTACTGTGTGGGTGCCTCGGTTTCCCCTATGCAGTGCTTGAGTATCTAGGTGGTGGGACAACGGTGCATGATTGTTACAAAGCCCTAGAAGGCAGGGGTGGGCAGAGGCCTGGACACAGAGAATGGCCCTGTCTCCTGGCAACAGATGGCCCGGCCCCTCCCCTGCAAAGGTGAGAGATGAAGGTGTTGGAACAAAGTGATCAGGTGACCTCCTGGCCCGGGAAGGAGACAAACGGGGAGGAGGGGCTGGAGAGTTGCAGTTTGGGACTGGCTGGAGAGGAGGGGAGAGAGGCAGACAGGGTCTGGCCTCCCTGCCTCCGTTTGGAGCTGTGGGGTGAAATGCAGGGAGCCCCGAGCTGGGGTCTAAGCTCCCTGCCCCCCAGAAGGGCCCGACTGAGGGGTCCTGGATGTACTGACAAGCTCTGGTTGGACTGTGTTCCTGGCATCTCTAATAAACCTTCTGTTCTACTGGCTGGCTGAGACTCCCAGTGAATCCGGGGAAGAGGGGTGCAGGGCCGGACTCCCCCACACTCCGTGACAACTGGTGGTAGCGGTGGGATGGTCTGCACCCCGTGGAAGGCGCTTCCTGCAGTAAGTAACTGGGGAGCAGTAGAACGAAGGGGGGCTAACAAGGTCCAGGCGTGCTGAAGGCTCACAGAGGAGCGGTTTCGGGGAGCGGAGGAGCTACGCTTAACCCCTGGGAGTGTGTGACCAGCGAGAAGGACTGTGCAATGATGGGGTCCCCCTGGGGGCTGCAGTGAGGAGTCCCAGGGGCGGAGGAGCCTGCGGCTTGGCCCTGGGAGAGAGAAGGATTTTTGCAGTGACAGGGTTCCCCTGGGGGTGCGGTGAGTGGACCCAGGGGCGGAGGAGCTGCAGCTCGACCCTGGCAAAGAGGCGGTGACCTGGAGAAGGGCTGGCACACTTGGGGTTCTTCCTGGAAACCGTGGGGAGCTAAGAGCACACAGGCCTGCGAATCCACAGCAACTTGGGAGCAGTGAAGTGATGGCATATCGCTTTCTCCTTAAAAGAAGCATTGTAACCCTGTGCAAAAAGAGAGGGATACGCATTGGGAAGCTCACTAAAGCCCAGCTAATTGTGCAGCTGGAGGAGGATGACCATTCTAAGAAGCAGATTCCTGACCCCGATGGGGCTACAGCAGGATCTGGGAGCAGCTGGAGCGGTAGCCTGGCATCCCCAAGAGTCTGGTCCCCAACCAGACGGGGGTCTTCACGATCGGGTTCCCCAGCAGGGGATCGGAGACGAATGGGACCGGAGCTGAGTCCGAGAGAGCAAGAGGACTGTGAGAGACAGCGAGAGCCCGAGAAAGGGCTACAGGAGAAGCAGCAGCATAAACTGGCGGTGGTGGAACGGAGAGGCATAGGGGACTGGCCAGGGGTAAGTGGGGATAGATCCTGGGGTGCCAGCTCTGCAGGGAACCTCGATCCTAAATTGCTGCCCCTGGTTAAGGAGGGTGGGGATGTGGAGGCCCACCTCACTGCCTTTGAGCAGGCTGGTGATTGGAACCAGGGAGACCCTGCGGAAAAGCCCCGGGATCTAACCCCCTTGCTGGGTCCCAAGGCCATAAACTCCATCAGCCAGATGGGTGGGATGGTGGACGGATTTCCACTCCTGGCCCTGGACTCAAGCCCTGCGGATCCCCAGTGGGAGCGGAAGGTGATGGTCAATGGAGAGACATTCTTGGGGTGGCGAGATCCCGGGACAGAGAGAACTGTGGTCAGGCCCCGGGTGGTGCACCCCCACCAGATGCTGAGGGGCTGTGTGACCTGGGTGAGGGTCCCAGGGACGGACCCATTCGCCCTGCCTATGGCCCAGATCCCTGTGCAGACCCAGGAGGGGTTGGGCTGGCTGGTTGTTGGGGTTCTCCAGGATATCAGCGGTGAGGTGCTGTTGGGGGGTGACTGTGTATCTTTGGGACAGGATCCAGGCCCTGGCCCTGTAACGGCCGAGGATTTGAATTTGAACTCAGGGAACCAATTGGCTAAGAGGGAAATGGTCAGTGAAAATGCAAATGACCTGGCTGGCAGGGGGGAGGAGCTGCCAGGCCCCGGTTCCCTGCCTGCCTGTAACCAGACCCCTAGGGCGGGGTGGGACAGAGAGATGCTCCCCACCCCCCTGCACAATGGAGAGGTGGCTCAGGCAATCTCTGATGCAGAGAGCAAAGCAGCGAGCTCGCTGCCTGGCCCCACAGGGACAGCCAGGGCAGCGCTGAGCACGGGGGGAGCGGAGACCCCAGCTGAGTGGGGGGACACACAGGCAGGGCAGGACGGCTGCCAACCAGGCTGGCCTGGTCCAGAGGTGCGGCCGGGAAGTGATTCCACGGCAGGGAGGGAACCACCAGGGCCAGGGCTCAGTGGGGCGGTGACCCCAGGCCTGGCCACTGAGCTGCAGAGGGATCCCGCCTTGGAGAAGCTAAGGGAACTTGCTGGCCACAGGGCTGCAAACCCCCTTGGGGAAGACTGCAGAGACAGATCCCTGTGGGAGAAGGAATCCCTGTGCCGGGAATGGGCTCCCCAAGGGGAAGTAGAACTGTGGGGAATCATGAGGCAGCCGGTGGGGCCCCGGAAGTATCATCACCGGCTATTGTACCTGGCCCGGGGTAAGGGAGAAGATCCCTGGAGGTCCCTGCCCATCAGAGAGGAACCTTTCCAGAAGGTGGCTATGAATAGGGTGGGCCCCCTCAGCAGGGCCACCTGGTCAGGGAAGAAATGCATCCTGGTGGTGGTGGATTTCGCCACCCGCTACCCAGAGGTGGTGGCTCTGTCCTCCACCGGGGCAGACGCGCTGCTGACCATCTTCAGCAGAATGGGGGTCCCCAGCGAGGTCTTTACAGACCAGGGATCCGAGGCCATCTCAGCCCGGCTCCGGGGTGTGTGGGAGAAAGGTGGGGTCTGGCCCACCTGGGCCTCTGCATATCACCCTCAGTCCAAGGGGCTGGTGGAGAGAGTTCAAGGGACCGTGAGGCTGATGCTGAGGACTTGTATAAATCAGCATCCACAGGACTGGGACAAGTACCTGCCCCACCGATGGCACAGGGAAGTGCCCCAGGAATCACCAGGGGGCTTCCCTTTCAAGCTGTGGTATGGGAGGAGAGTAAGGGGACCCCTAGAACTGGTAAGGGACGATTGGGAGGAGAAGGGGGAAGACCCCCTGGTGGATCTCTCCCCTGAGATGGGAGCCCATCCTCCCATCAGGTGTCCCCCATTCAGAGTAACTGGGAAAAGAGCCCAGAACCTGGAGAGAGAGGCCAAGGACAGGCTGGCTTTAGAGGTGAACCAGTCATTCAACAGCCCAGGGCTGGCCAAGGTGGAGGCGATCAGAGATTGGCCTGTTCCCCAGACCAAGGAACAGGTCCAGGCCTTTAGCGGGATGGCGGGGTACTACCAGAGGTTTGTACCCCCCTTTAGCTCCCTAGCTGCCCCACTCACAGAGCTAGGTAAGAAGGGGAAGCCAGACGAGGCAGTCTGGACCGAGCAGGGCCAGAGGGCTCTCTGTGCACTGAAGGAGGCTCTAATCCAGGGGCCGATAAATCGAGTAAACCCAGACCGGGCCAAGCCCTGTACAGTGTTCACCGAAGCCTCAGACACAGGGCTGGGCGTGGTGCTGATGTAGGCCTATGCGAAGGGGGGGAGACACCCCATCGGGTATCTGAGCAAGGAGCTGCTGCCCTGGAGGCAGAACGGTCAGGCCATAGAGAGGGAATGCCTGGCCATGGGACAGGCCCTTAAGAAGCAGCAGCCAGATCTATTTGGGTGGCGCTTTACGGTCTATAGTCACCACCTCGCCCCGACGTGGCTGCATCCAGGAAAAGGGGCCGATGCCGAGCGGCTGGTGACACAGACATGTGGTCAGAGAGGGGACCAGATCAAGAGGGAGGCTTTTAACCAAGAGAGCCCGAATTACAGCCCTCCAGACTGGAGCGCTGGGAAAAGACCTGATCTCAGCTTGAACCCCAGGGGTTTTGGGATGGAAAAAGGGCACGGGCCGCATAAACCTTCCCACATGCGGCCTGCGGGTGCCATCAAGCCCACCCGACCTAAGGGAGCACGTGGAACTGGAACGGCCTGGTGTGACCAGGTTCGAACTTCCCCAGGTCACTGGCTAAAGTGACCCCGCTCAGTTCGGTCTCGAAGGGGGGAGAGATGTGACGAACTAGGACTGTTGTTAAGGTTTCCCTGAGTACTGTGTGGGTGCCTCGGTTTCCCCTATGCAGTGCTTGAGTATCTAGGTGGTGGGACAACGGTGCATGATTGTTACAAAGCCCTAGAAGGCAGGGGTGGGCAGAGGCCTGGACACAGAGAATGGCCCTGTCTCCTGGCAACAGATGGCCCGGCCCCTCCCCTGCAAAGGTGAGAGATGAAGGTGTTGGAACAAAGTGATCAGGTGACCTCCTGGCCCGGGAAGGAGACAAACGGGGAGGAGGGGCTGGAGAGTTGCAGTTTGGGACTGGCTGGAGAGGAGGGGAGAGAGGCAGACAGGGTCTGGCCTCCCTGCCTCCGTTTGGAGCTGTGGGGTGAAATGCAGGGAGCCCCGAGCTGGGGTCTAAGCTCCCTGCCCCCCGGAAGGGCCCGACTGAGGGGTCCTGGATGTACTGACAAGCTCTGGTTGGACTGTGTTCCTGGCATCTCTAATAAACCTTCTGTTCTACTGGCTGGCTGAGACTCCCAGTGAATCCGGGGAAGAGGGGTGCAGGGCCGGACTCCCCCATGCTCCGTGACAATCCCTGACAGGTGTTTGTCTAACCTGCTCTTAAAAACCTGCAATGATGGAGATTCCATAACCTCCCCAGGCAATTTATTTATTATTTATCTATGCAAGGAATAGAGTTAGATGCTAAAACAAACCCAGATACATCTTTATTTGTGTAGGTCCTCCCAAAATGTCGGAGGACATGGGTTGTGCAGGGCCACAATGCTTGGCTTTTTCCCAGCACTTGGAGAGAGTAACATACTAATTCTGATAAGCAGGGACCAAATTACAGCCTGATGCACCTTATTAAAAACAAAGATTCGAAAAAATAAAACAAATACAAGGTGTTTTTTCCACTTTACAATTAATTTGAAGTGCACATGTTCACTCTATTTCTCTTACATGTGCTCTGCTCCCCACATCACCCGCTGCTCCTCAGCATTACAAGATTTCACCCCCACAGCCCTTTCCCCTCCACCATTGAGAAGTGTCGGAAATTAAGTCATTATATGTTCATCAACATGCTGCACATCCTACTCTGACAAACAGGTGAACATACATTGCTCTCTTGCTTGATCAATAGCTACATAGCATACTGTAAACAGGATTGGGTTCATGTAACCAGATGCAGGTTATTCTCTTTGGCCTGGGGAAGACAAATAGTGCAGCTCTTATTTTGAGTCTTTCCTCACAACTCTGACATGCCAGTTGCTGATCTAGAGTTCGTAGTCACAGCTGCTTTTACAGGCCCCTCAAAACTTTGTTATAGCAAAACAGTCACTACATCACTAAATTGTCTTAGATTAATGACCCTTCTGCCACCTTACAGCAATCTCTGGACTACAAGGCTGGGTGTACAAGACTCTCACTGAATTGAATACCTTTCCCATGAAATTCCCCTTGATCGTGTTCTGTTGGGCCTGAATGCTCCCTGCCTATTCCCATAGCTGTCTTCCCACATCCAGAATAAAGCATCAAGCTTGCAGGTGCTGATCAGTGAGAAAGGAGAAATGCCTTCCTCCCACTGCCCATCATGGAAAGGTTGGGTCAAGCTGGAAACTGTCACATGAGGCTGGACATCTTATCTGAGCTAAAATATTCTGAAGAAACACCATGTTTATATGGATCCCTCAGTATATGAAGGAATAGGAGCGTGGTGGCCAAATCCAATTCCACTGTAAGCAGGGGACACTCCATTGTATTCAAGGAAGCTAAATCTGCATGCACCATGACTGAATTTAGTTAACTAGGTGGTGAAACAAAGGTCAGTTTTATTTTTGCTGTTGTGAGAGTCCTATTTCTCTTTTTAGGAGAAACTTTCAAGGATAGTAAAGGCTATTCCAAAAGGCTGGTTTAGTTTCCCTGTGTTTAGTCGCCCTTCATGCACCTCAGCAAATTTAGGACTGCTTTATTTATTGCTGAACTATTATTGTAATTGAGAAGGTGCTACACACAATGTAAATGTTAAGACCACAAAGGCACTACTTTCCTGGATGTATGCCTTGTGGCTACAACCATTGTATTGACTAAGAAAACTGAGTAGCACCCATAATATGCTAGGTATTTTCCAAACACACAAGAAGGCATTGTCTGTTTTATTAATTTAGATGGATTATATGGACCAAAGGTGTTAACATTAAATAGTCTTAAACAAGGTTCAGGATTTGGTATACAGAGACCTCAGCCTGCTTAGTACAATGGCAAACACACATTAAACTTCATTTTAACCTTTTATTAAAGATTCAGAAAAGGAGGGGAAACAGTTAAAGCATTTAAAATGTCAAGTGTTAAATCAGACTTTCACTTTAAAACCATCCCTTGTTCCCTTTCCTTTTAGTGGAGAGTTTTTAGAAGGAAAACCCCCTTTAGTTGACAGTCTTTTAGATTGTATCTGAGATGGTAATAATTGTCCTTTGGCGGAAAAGAGAATTTAAGTTGTTGTTGTTGTTGTTAAAGTCAGATCCCATTTCCTAAAAGACAAATGCACACAAAAGGTACTCGTGACAGAATTCCGTGCCCCTGCGTGGAAAAATGCAAAAGTAATCTGCGGGGTGGGGTGGGGGGGGAGGGATGCACCTCTTCCCAGGCAGCTCATCTGTTCCAACGTGTCTGGAGCAGCCTCAGAGATGCAAATCACTGTGGGGGAGAGGGGGACTGGGCTTGGACTCGGTGTGTGCGCCTGCATGGGAGATGTTGATCACCATCAGGAGCGGGGCTGGGCGAGCGCATGCACCAAAAAGCGAGAGAGTCTCTGTCCCTCCCGCTTGCTACTGCGGCTCGCCCGGCATGGAGGGGTAAGCTTTTTAAATGAAGCAGCTAGTTAATTGATCTCATTCTCTGAGGCAGAAATGTAGCAGCCTGCCTCCCTAGAAATATTGTTAATGTTCCTGGTGTTAGTTAACTGTTTCCCTTCTCAGTCAATTCCCCCAGGAGCATAAAACTTGTAAAAGTTTTAAGGCCTCTACATTGCCAGAGTGATGTAAAGCCTTTTAAATGACAGTAAGGGAATCAGTTAGGAAGATCTATGGGCTTTTTCACTTTTTTCCTGTGCCAATTTGGCACAATGCGGTTAGATTACAGCTCAGGATTTATTTTACTTACCCATTTTAAAAAAAAGACTTTTAGGGCAAATAAAACGTTTACAAAGCAGTCAATTAAATGTCAGGACAATCAGAACCAAGCACCCCCCAAAGCACCCAGCCAGATCTAGGACAATGATTAGCAAAATTTTATAACTTTCATGTGTGAAAGTCTGAGCAATTTAAAATGACATTCTAGTTTTTTTTAACTGTTTGGTGTTCTGTAATGTAATTTAAATGAAAATCCAGGATTATAACTAGAATATAGGGCATAAATTACCAAGTGTTTGTAATTTAACTTTCATGTGTTTAGGAAATGCTGAATAGTTATTGTGACTTTTTTCTGTATTGTAGTTTAAAGAAATTACCAAAACAATTAAAACTGCTGCGATTATATTTCATTATTCTGACAAATAAAATATGCAGAATTCTGATTTTTTTGGTGCAGAATCCCCCCAGTAGTAAAAAGGGAAGAGAAAAGAACAGTAAAGATAGAAGATGCAGCTACTGTCTCCTGGTGTTGACTTTCACTTGCAACCTCCCTGCCGGAGAAACACAGGCACAGAAGCATGGTATTGGCATGATACTGCAGAACACTTTGCTAATTCCTATGTACACTAATATGTAGCAAGAACTTCTTTGTGCCATTTTTCTTTAACTTTGTGTTATGTGGTTTTATCTATGTTTAATGTTTAGATGGCATGTGAATCTAAAATGAAGAATAATATGCAAATCCCTCCCTGTGAGCAATGTGGCATGTTGCTAGGATGGAGCAGGACCAAGCTGCAAATAAAAGAAAAGCTGCTGTAGTCACCAAACTGAAACAGAAAGCATTGGCCTTGAGGGATCATTGCTGAGCATAAGAACAGCAGAACAGTTAGAAAGCTGTTGATAAAGCAATAACCACAGCTCTTGAACTGTTTATCCACTGAAGTAATTTTATGGTTTCTTAGCTCTTAATCATTTTAAATGACTAGTAGTCTGATCTGTGGAGTAGATCTGAAATCCCCAGACTGTGATATTCCTATTAAAAGTCTTTACACTTCTCATAATTTATCCTACAAACATGAAATCTGTACTTTTTTATGGAGAGAGGAGTCTTCTATAGAAATACACACTCCGGCTTCTCTCTTATCTCCATATATCTATTTTAGGATGCTCTAACGTGTCATTTTCCCCCCTTCTGTCCTCCCACTACGTTTTGTTCTGCATATTTTTCTGCACCTGGAAGTCAGAGATTAATAACTTTCATTGGAATTGTTATGTGAGGTGGGAGAACTAGACAATGATTCACCAGCACCTTGTCCGGTGAAGATCAGGAATATATTTTACTATGTGTCGGGAAGGCTCCTCATTACAATGCATTTAGCCAGAGCCACAGCCAGGATTTACAAAGTTTAGAGGACAAGATGTCAAAATGGGGTCCCTGCAGCTATATCCCCTTCTCTCCTTGTTTCTGTCCTAGTGTTTTAATGCCCCCTTCATCCAGGTAGGTACCTGAACCACCCACACTCACCCAGCCATTCACTCATATTCATTGATGCAGGCATCCGCACCCACTCACACTGACACAGGCAGGCACCCTCAGAGATGCAGACAGGCATGGACCCTTAACTCATATCATTGCTATTTAGTTAAGTTAGTATTTTATTAGCCTGACAAGGTACAAAAGTGCTAGAGATCTGCCTAGGATCACTCGGGGATACAATGCCTTTGCAACCTTTCACTGCTTCAGTTAGAGAGTGCATGTTCTCACTGAGTTCTTGTACTATATTCACAAGGCGATGGAATGCTGTATTGAACTTGGTGCTCTACTTTTCCACAGCACTGTTCACTTTATGTAAGGTAGAACCTACAGTTAAATCTATTTCTGCTGTGTGCTACCAAGGGCTAGCTAGATTGTGACTCAAAATAAATCCCTGTAGAAGAGAGTGAGAGGGATTAAGAACCCCTCTGTGACAGAGGGCTAGTTGTAGCACCCTAGTCACTGAGCTTGCTGCAGCATTGAGAAGCCTGTAGGACTAACTGCATGCTATCAACCTGTTACTGGTGGGGGATTACTGACATTTGGTGGCAATTGTTGGGCTAATGAGGTAATTGGTTTAGGAATGGGGAATATATATAATTCAAAGGAACAGACAGTAAAAGAGAAGCCTAGAGGGTGAGCTGTGTAGAGGCGAGAAAGCTGGGTGTGAATGGCTCCCTGTGCTCAAGCCAGGAAATTGAGGATTAAAGGTACATGTGGTGAAAAAGTAACCCACTGTGTTTGTGAGTAGGAGATCATGGAAACAGGCTAGGCCATGCTGATTGCAAGGTGGCTTGAGAGGCAGCCTTTGACATCCTCCTACACTATGTCTTGGGTTACCTGGATTGTGGGTCCAGGTATGTAGGTGAATCAAGGCTACTTATCTGTTTGCTCTTTTCCTGGAGCAGGTGGGCAGAGACTGGGTGGGGAGGAGGCAGGAGAGCTACGCAGGTAGCAATGGCCAGAGTAAATTACTAACCCCTTCTGTAGGAGGAAGGAGGATGCTGGGGAGGAATTAGTCAGTTATATATTCTTCCGGTTCCTCAAAGGCATGTATCTGAGTCACTGGCACCTTCCAGGGCTACTCCTGGATTTATGCATCACTCCTTGCTCAGGGCTATGGCTGAAGTCAAATTCAAAGTTAATTTATGGTTGGCAGTAAAGATGTCCTATTAATATTTATATATGAATGTTTACTGTAATATGTATGGAAGAGGACTTTAAAAGTCACTTAATTCTGGGAAATAACTCATTCCAGAATTTCCTGTATTTTTAGTGTTTGTGTCTTAAGAATGGTCACCAGCAACCTTAGTCTCACACTAATGCAGGTTTTTGTATGAGATCATTTTTGTGTATGTATAGAATATAATCTCCAGATTCTGTTGTTCTTTGTGATGTTGACTTGCACCTTACTACTTAAAGTCAGTGGTACTACTTGTGGAATAAGATGTTACCCTTACTCATGCTAGGTATCAGAATCTGCTCCATAGTTTTCAGTTCTCTAGATAACTGACTATTTTTCCCCCTCTAAATATCTTGGTTTTAATGATGCAAATCGCTGTGTAATGACTGGGATGGAGTCCCAGGTGGTTGTGTTCCAGCATTAGTTTGACTAGAAACTATGCATGGTCACGATGATCAGCAATAGGCACAGTCTTCTGCACTTAGCAGAATTAAATCTCAAGCCTATTGTGTGCCCACTTGCTTACTGTCAAGTATGCATTAATGCAGGATCAGGTTTCCTCTGCCCTCCCTGTTGAACACATATGAGTGCAAGGTCAAAAGTGAATCTCTGCACACTACAAGAGCAAGCATTATGTCCTACTGATAAAACACCTAGTGATTCTGTTCTGTTTCAGTGGACTGGAAACTAACAGTTTTCAACTTTTGGTTGAGTTGGGTCTTCTATTTCTCAGAGCTTTGCTAGCATCAGTATTGCCAACCTACAGGCAAGGAACTCTCTCTTGTATTACACTTTTCATCAGTAGATCTCCAAGTGCTTTACAAATGAAGCATTGTTATCCCCATTTTATAGATTGGGACACTGAGGCACAGAAAGGTGATGTGACTTGTCACCCAGTGGCAGAGTTGGAACAGAACTCAGGTCTCCTGAGTCCCAGTCCAGCATTTCAATTTATATTTGATATGGTACATCTGCCTGGCTTTACTGCAGCAGAGAAAAAAATAATGTAAACCCACACTTTCAAATGATGCCTAAAACTAGACACCTAAATCCATATTGAGGTTTCTAAATAAAAGTGATCAGATTGTCCAGACATGCTGAGCATCCACAACCCACCCCCCTTGACAAGTGTGCAGCAACTCTGAAAATCACCTGTTAGGGGCTTAAATCTGGATTCAGATGACTTGCTTCAGGCTCCAAATATAAAAATGTGCCCCTGTTTTGTTTTTGTTAACTTCTCAGCAAAAAACTGATGCCACTAATGCAGACTATGGCCTTTCAGCAGGCACCAGGAATGTGCCATGCATAGTAACTCTGGTGTTCTGTACATGTATAAATGCAGGCACTTGCCTCTTTCAGCTTTTGGTCCCCAACAATAATAACTTTAAGCACAAGTTTATTTTGTGGTTTTAATTGCATTTTAAACTTTGTAGTTTGCTACTTTCTGGATGTCCCAGCCAGAGTCTCTGCTAGAGAGAGAGTTGTCTTCAGCACAAATTCATTGTAGTGCTTTACTGGTTTCACAGCTCTGGCAATTAATTTTCTTACAAGAGGGATGTTTTTCCCAGTAAAACGTGATTTCTGAGGATTTTAGAAGATTGTTTTCTGATGGAGACAAGTATAATTATTTCCACTTGTAGTAAATGATCACTGGAAGTCCAGATATTAAACGTTTAATGAGGCTGACTGAGAAGAGATGAGCTAGATTCCAAGTAACGGCTCTCGATTTCTGTCTGGTTATCGGGGATAATGCAAGAAGTGTAACACATGCAGAGCCACAATACAGTACTTACAAGAGATTAGAATATAGCTTTACATTATTTTTCTTAACTCAGATTTCTCCAAACTTTATTTTATTTTGTCATTTTATTTTCTCCCCTGTTGGGCTACAATATGAACTAATTTAGGGTAGAGTCTCAGAGCTACAGTCTGACTTGCCCTCATGGGACTTGAGGTGCAAGGCTAAAAATAGTAGCAGGGATATTTCAGCTGGAGCTGGGCCACTGAGACCGGCCCCCTCCCTGGGACTCAGAGCCCAGGCTCCAACCTGAGCCTGAACATCTACGCTGCTGTTTTTTAACTCCTGCAGCACAAGCCTGCATTTGTTGACCTGGGCTCTGACACTCACTGACACTTTTTTTGCTGTGCACTGTAGAGGTATCCTGAGTCAGAAGTATACATTTTATGTTTTTGACTCAGGAGGCACAAGATGATATCCTCCCATTTTAGCACATTCCCTTCTCCCTGCCACTCCAAGTGCTTCCTCTGACAGATTGCTTTGGGGGAATTCAAACTCTACTTCTTGGAGATGAAGGGTGGTGGTGAACAATACCCATTCACTAGTGTAGTCTCCATGGATTTCTAAGTAGAAATCTGATCAGGTGCTAATACTTGAAGCAGCATCAATGTCCTTTTGTAATTGCTACTGCACAGCTGTGACGAGTCCTCCAGTGACAAGATTGCTCTTGAATGATACATGCTGCCTGGAGTTTTAATAGCATAAAACTGGAGTAGCACAATGGTGAATCAGCCCTGTTTGGCTTTTATTTTTGCATAGATCTACACTTTGTTCTGGCTGATACCACACTATCCTGCGCCTTGTGTGGCCATTTAACAGTATGTGGTATTTGTACCTGCCTTGCACAGGCGGTAATGACTGAGCAAGGTGCAAGTGGAGAATCAAGTCACGGTAGTAGGAAAGCCGAAATAGACACCTTACTGGTAGAGACAGAAAATATGGGACAATTTGCCCATTTTTAAGAAAGTCAGGACACCTGCAGGAGGGCTTAAATATTGGACTGTC
This sequence comes from Macrochelys suwanniensis, assembly GCA_033296515.1. Classification (NCBI taxonomy): domain Eukaryota; kingdom Metazoa; phylum Chordata; order Testudines; family Chelydridae; genus Macrochelys; species Macrochelys suwanniensis. The sequence continues at coordinate 51,680,763 of CM065780.1, forward strand.
TCTTTAAAAATGCGATGTCTGGTCAGCCTAATTATAAGGCCAGAAAGGACCATTGTGATCACTTACTCTGACCTCTTCCATAACACAGTCGAGAGGAATTCCCTGGCGTCAACTACAGCATCATGTTTAGAAAAACTTCCAGTCTTGATTTAAAAAAAAAAAAAATCCTATCCACTTGTGGTTGCATCTTAAGTGCCTTATGCAACCCTACCTTGGCTGCATATATGATTCTCACAAACTTAATTTTTTTTTAAAGTGAACCAACAGAATTGGAAACTGAAGTCTACAGGATAGGTTCCCTTACATTGCTCCACCAATGTATTTCAATCTTGGCTTCGAAAGATCACCCGTAGGCAGGGCCTGCTTTAGCGGGTGCGAGGCCCCACGCGAAGAACAATGGCGGGGCCCCGCACCCTCCCGCCGAGCCAAACCCCCCCCCCCCCAAAACACCTCCCGCCAGAGTGGGGGCCCCTGGGTCACGGTGCCCAATTTTTGGGGAATCAGTAGAATTGGCTTAAAGCTGGCCCTGCCTGTAGGAGTCATCCAGTTTTCATGACATTCAGTCCTTGACTTCCCTTCTGAGGCTGCCTAGATGGCCAGTGCCAACTGTCAGGGACACTTGTTCACTGGGAATCAGACTGAGGCCACCAAATCATTTCATACGGTCATGAAACAGCCAGCAGAATATAATTTTCAACCACTACCAATTTGGGATCATATTCAGTTCCTGGTACAGCTTTGAAAGGCTTCATAATTTTGTTACTAAACCTCTGTTGCATCCAGTTATTTAAAACTGAACTATTAATAATCTGGGCCTACAGTACATACACAACACTTCTACAAAGACCTGCTCCCCACACCCCCACAAGAAAGTATATATTCAGAAAATATCAAGGGAGAATAACAAGTAAAATAAATGAATCCTGAAATAAGATCAGAAGGGCTGAACTAATAGGAACTGCAGTCTAGAGAAGAGAGAGCTGATTTAACTTGTGGAGCGGGATGGAGGAAAAACCTCTCTGGCTGCTCGGTGTGCAGTGTAATCTTAAACCCCTTGAGCAATGTTAACAGAGAATTTCAGATGTTTTTGGTTGCAACATTTAACGTACAACGTGCATGTGTACTGTCAAGTCAGCTAAAACACATGTAAGCATGTGTGTATTTTGCCTAAAGCTTTTGTTTTTTCCCAAGACTGATTAACAACATGGATTCTCATGGGGCTTCTTGAAGCTCAGCTAAGATCTACAAAGATGAGATTGTTTAAAAAATCCTGACTTAAGGCTCAGTCCCAATGTCCTATAAAAAGATGGGTATTTTAGACTTTATAAGGATCCTATCCTGTAAGCATTTTCTCACTCCTGCCCAAAGTCTGACTTCAGGCTGAATCCTACAAGCAGTTACATACATGTGTGGCTACTCCCAATATGAATAAGGTCCTACTGATGTCAAGCTAGCTATCCTGAAGTGGCGTAAGAAAGGTGCCTTTTTCATGGAGAAAAGCTACAGCTCCTGAACTGGCTGAGGATAAGAGCATATGATTTTTTATATAGCTCTCTGGTGGGGACAAGTGTGGACTAGAACCACACTATTCTTGGGAGAGCATTGGGAGATTCTGTGCCACAGCAGGCTTGGAATTCTATGTACAGCTGGTGCTTATTGCCTGACTGCAGGACAGCACATCAGTAGGAGTAGAGTTCTGTCTCTTCCCTTCACCCCACCAGCCAGCTGGATGGGGAGTATTCTGCTGCCTGAAAAGGGGTGAAGTAAATTACTCTTCCACATCCCATACTCCAATGCAGCAGGGGAATCTAGAGGAATTAGGCTTGTCAGTACTCCTTTGGCGGTATCCCCATCCTTGGGTTTAGTCTAGTATTTAATAGATCTCCAAACCCTGAAAAATCCAAAGTCATTAACAGCTATATTCTGCCACTCTTACTCTCACTGAGTGGTACCTTGCTCTGAGCAGTCCCATTAACTCTACTCATGGGGTGAGGAACTGTTCATCCTGCATAAGGGTGGAAGAATCTGGCCCTGAGGGCACAGACTCTTATGGGTGCATGTGTTTCCCACACAGTCACATTGACTTTAACTATAACCAACAAATGAAATATCCTCCCAGAGGACAGAAGCATTAATTTAATTGTCCTGTCCTGCTGGCAGATGCTGCCTGGGAAAAACACTCAATCCACAGATCTGTTGGGCCTTGCAACATCTCTTCCATTGCAAACCCTGTTTCCTTTCTGGGCTGCAGCCAGCCTTCACTGGAGCAGAAGGCTTCTTGCACTAGTGTGAACATCCCCTCCTCCCAGTTGGGTAGACTGACCACTACAGGACCTAGGTTACATTAGTGGGAGCTAGTGTAACCAAGGGCTATTTAACTTCTCCCCCTTACTTGTGTTAATGATTTTAGGTGTCATTGTAATTTAAATTACATGAAATTAAATTTAATCACTCCATTTCAAGCTGTTTCTGATTGGTTTCATTGCTTGTTGTACAATACTCTTGTTACAATAGACTCTATCTGGACAAAAACTGTTTAATGTAAAAATGTTGTGGTAGAAGTTGGACACCTCCACCAGGCTGGGCTCCACTAGTACTAGGCATTGTATGCACACCTAGTAAATGACTGCTCCTGTTCTTTAGGTGTAGTGACTGTCATTTACCATATGTATGTACAGTGCTTAGCACATTGGGGCCTCAACCTGGTTATGGCCTCTAAGTGCTACCACAATAGAAACGTTTGTACAGTTATAGGCCTTGTAAAGCTTTGTATGCTTTTTTTCAAATATTTGGACCTGAACTACCTGATAGCCTCCCTGTATACCACAAGACCTAGAACTAATGGATAAACATTCAGGGCAGTTATACAATGTTTGGAAACTATGAACTAGAAATAATGAGAATTGGCTTTTAATGGGAGTTTGATTTTTATTAAAACTAGCTGGGTTGGTGCTTGCTATGCAGTTTGCTCTGTTTTTATTTCTAAACTGCTTATAAGCAATACCACTTTTCTTGATGTATGACCTTTATTTCATGAACAGATCATCTATAAAATATGGAAGTGATTCTTTTAACCTGGAAGATCAAATAGTTTAGGAACATAAGACAGAATGGGTCATGTTGCCCAACAGAGATCTACCTCCACCAACCTCTTAATGTGCTGATCCTAATAAAAAAAATAACCCTAATAGTTCAGTCCTTTATAGAACATTAATGAAGTGTTTCACTAGTCAGCACTCTTTTTAACAAACTCCGAAACTGACATAAATCACAAGCATCAAGGTCTACAGAATAATAAATGGTCTGCCTCAAGATTCAGAATCCAAACTTCAATGCAGGGAATTTGTAACATGCCTTCTACTTACAAAAGCTGGAGTATAATGCTCAATAGAATGTCAACTTTTCAACACGGCATTTCAAATGGACTTTTATAGGAATCATGAATATACAATAATGCCCTCTTATAGGAAAAATAAAAATCTTTTGCTAATGATTTTTGGGTCAGATCCTGCCCTGCAGTATAAAGATCTGCAACTCTGCAGAAGTTAGGCAGAAAACTCCTATGAACTTGAACCCATGAAGTTTCATCCAAATCATCCCATTGGGTAGGTTTGCTTGCCTTGCAGAGTACATAGTGTAGCTTTTCTGCAGATGTCCCATGATCCTGAGTCAAGTGCTATAGATGGTGGAGAAACTTCAGAGTCAGTGGGATCAAGAGGAGGTCCCATGGCTTCCTCCTACTCTCTGAACCTCATGTTGGCACAGCTCCTTCCAAAGCTGTCCTTCCATTTGTTCCCCAGCCAAGCTTGGGCCAAAGCCCCTTTCGGGGTGAAGAGCTGGGTTCTGTGTGAGGTTGCTGAATAGAAGTATGAGGTTTCAAGGAGGATTCTGCATTTGGCTCTTCCCATACAGCCATGCCTGCCATAAAACAGCAGCGCAGACTCCATCTAAGGTCCATGTTCCACCCCCCGCCCCTCAAGGGAAACAAAGTCACATGCCCCAGCATAAAGCATGTGGGTGGACGGTAACATCCTGAGTGTTCCCCCACCTCAGCTAGGTGCAGTTCACATAAACAGGAAAACAATCTCTGGCTTGAAGGGTTTATAAGGTAAAAAAACAAGCCACATTTTAAGGGTGGAGAGAGAGAAACATAGGCTTTTTTTTTTTTTTTTAAATCAACTATCTTCTGCCACAGAGGATAAAATACTAGTATAAGTGAGAGCAGAATTAGACAGCTGACAAATACATGTACTTTGGAAAACTGATTTTTTACAAAAAAATCTTAAACAGCTCATTATAGCTGGAATATATGGTGAAATGTCTAATCTCATTTTAGGAGTTTCTTAATTACAGTCTGGCTCCATGGAATCTTTTTCAAAAAATTCTGGGGGATTTCACTTCCATGGGCTTGTCAGTTACTTTACTTTAATTTACAGGAGACTTCCCTCCCCCTACCTTTTTTGTTTTTGTTTTTTCTTTGAGGGAAAAATCTCATCAGTCTCCTATAAAAGGCAAATGTCAAAGAATAATTTGATAAAACAGTAGCATAAATCTACTGGCTAAGCAAATCAGCTATGCTAAGCGGCAGTCAATATCTGATGGTGACCTACCACAATGAAATGTACAGCTGCTATCTTGAGAAAACAAGGTTGGGATTTCAGATAGTGTTAATATTGACAAAAGGAAAATAATAGCCTGTAAATAATGCTCTTTAAACATTGGACTTGACAATCTTTTATCTTATTTAGGCATTTATGCCATTGTGTTTGAGCACGTTCTAAATGTAATTCAGATGGCCTTTCCCATGCCAGAACTGTTGGCTCTCAAAGGCAGACAGTCCTCCTAGGAGGAGGCTGAAATAATGTAAGGCGCCCAAACTTCCTGTACTACCTGGGGAAGTGGGGCTGGACCCAGCCACAACATAGGCAATGCTGGTCAGCAAGGATGTGTACCAATTCAGTGCAAACTGTGGGCAGATTCTGATAGCAGGGATCCAATAGATCCCCAGCTGCAAACTTAAAATTGCTCTCCACCCCGCAATAAACCATTGCTTCACCTTTCTCTGGGTGAATCCCAACCCCAGAGTTACAGCCTACCCTGCTGTCATGATATGGTGGGTGGGAGCAGGGAAGATGTTGGGTTGCAGTTTATGCTGCTCTGTGCTAGAATGGATAAATCATGGCCACAGTAAGAAATAGTTTATGGGAAAGAGATCTGGTACTTCCATTTTTGAAGTTGGAGAAAAAGGAGACAGGGTTTGTCTACACAGCAATTAAACACCCATGGCTGGCCCATGTCAGCTGATTCTGGCTATTGGGCTGTCTAATAATGATAGTGAGGCTTGAGCCCAAGCTCCAGCCCAAACCTGAACATCTACACTGCAATTTTACAGCCCTGCAGCCTGAGTTCTGTGAGCATCAGCAGCTATGGGCCAGCTATGGGTGTTGAATTGCTGTGTAGACATATCCTGAGAGGACTTACTCATGCCCACAGCACAGAGAGATCAAAGACCTCCAGGGTCCTTTTTTCTGACCACTAGCCCAAAACCAAGTCCAGGCATGTATTACAGTTATAAAAAAAACTAGTCCATTTTCCAATATATTTAGATGCTTATTTAAAAAGTCTACAGTGTGAAGGGTGCTTTGTGACAACTTGACATCTAATGCATTTAAATAAAGATTTATTGAATTTTTGAAAAGCTTTATTTAGAGACTTATAGGGCTGTGTTTTGAAGTTTGGCTCAATAAAACTCTGTGCATTTGACAGACTGATTCCTCTCAGGTTTTCTGCATCACAAAGAATGCCACTGTATAAATTTTTTCACAGTGCCTCCCAGCCCCACACAAATGATAGCTGGGCGGTGGCTCACTGACTTAGTATAGTAGCTTTGCATCTCTTGAGAGCTGTAGACTAAACTCTGCCCTCTTTACACTGATGTAGCTCCAGAGTAACTCTGGTGAAGTCACCGGTATAAATGAGCAGAATTTGGGTTCTAATTCTATTCCACAGCGAAAGGAAAATGAGACTTGCAGCTCCATCATAGTCCCTTTTTATTACCACCTGGCACTACAGACAGTCTGTGCTCCGAAGAGATGGCGGGCTGGATGCCGCAGGTCAGAATTTATGTGGGGCTGCCTGAGCAAGTATCTGCTTTCTCTAGGCAGAGTTTTGTATCCCTGATTTGTATATTCACTTTTCCCTCTTTTTATTTTGTATTAATACCCTACCCAGTGCCATCTCGCTCTCCTGTTTGCTTTCTCATCCACAATGGGGCCCAGATTAGTTGACTTAATTTGGTCAGCTCCTGGGATCAGATATCTGAGGAAATAATTTACAAAGAGATCCAAGAACTTACTATCACTCCTTCATGAAAGACTGTACTCCATTTTCCCACTAAAATCTATACTCTTACCTGTCTTTAAGAGACAGAGTATGCCTAGAGTAGGGTTGGTTAGGCCTCAGCTGCAGTACTGTGTCCAATTTTGATAATCAATGTGTAGAAAGGATATAGAGAAACTGGAAAACAGCCAGAGACAAGCTTCCAAGATGATCAAATGGATAGCATGCAAACAATATGAGCAAAGACTGAAGGAAATGGGTATGTTCATTTGGAAAATAGGAGATAAAGGGGGGGATATCATAGTAGTCTTCAAATACTTGAAAGGCTGCCATAAAAAAGATGGAGAAAAGTTGTTTTCTCTTGCCACAGAGGGCAGGTCCAAACTACAGCAATTGATTTAGATTAAACCTCAGGAAATATTTTCTAACCAAGAACAGTAGGACAATGGCACAGACTGCCTAGGGAGGTTATGGAATCTCCTTTACTGGAGGTTTTCAAAAGGAAGCTAGATAGCCATCTGTCTTGGATGGGTTAGACACAACAAATCCTGCATCTTGGTGTGGGGTTAGACTAGCTGACCTTTGTGGTCCCTTCAAACCCTGTGACTCTATCCCTCATGCAGGGCTACAGATGAGGTCAGACACAGAGCCAACACTTCCTGTGCATAGTCTGAATCCCTGCATTTGAGTAAGTGCAAAGGTTGCTCATCTGATATCCAAGAGCCCACATTCCAACAAAGGAGTCAGGGGAGCTGGGTAGGAGCCAAGGCTATGAACCTGCTCTTCTATAGCAGCTTGCAGAGGGCTTACGCTAAAACATTGCACATCACATGTATCCCATTGTTCAATGGGGAGACTGGGAAGATATTGTGCCTCCTTGGCCATCTCTACACTATACTTTTTCTTTAAACTGTTCTCGATTGCAATTGTAATGAAGCAACTCCTCTAGCAATGGGGAGAGCACTGGTGTAGTACTAGGCTGCTGGAGTTTTAACCAGTATGTTGTCCGCACATGCTCTGAACATGTTTAGATAACATACATAGCCTGTCTACCACCATGGTGTTCTCACTATTAACACTGCTGGAGATGCACTGACTCTACAGCAATGGTAGGACAAAAAAAAAAAAGATAACAGTAGGAGAGCACTTCAGTCTCTCTGGACACTCAATAACAGACTTAAAAGTGGCTGTTCTTCAACAAAAAACTTCAAAAACAGACTTCAATGAGAAACTGCAGAACTGGAATTAATTTGCAAACTGGACACCATTCAATTAGGCCTGAATAAAGACTGGGAGTGGCTGGCTTACTACAAAAAGTAATTTACCCTCTTGATATTCACCCCTTCTTGTCAACTATTGAGAATAGGCCACTTCCACCTTAATCGAATGGCCTTACTAGAACTGACCCCCGCCCCGCACTTGGTAAGGCAACTCCCATCATTTCATGTGCTGTGATATATACTGCTTACTGTATTTTTTTCACTCCATGCATCTGAAGTGGGTTCTAGCCCACGAAAGCTTATGCCCAGATAAATCTGTTAGTCTCTAAGGTGCCACAAGGACTCCTCATTTTTTTTTTTTTTTTTTTTTTTTTAAAAAGGCTGAGGCACAATGCCTGGTGCACCTTTGTATTCTTGCCTACTCAGGGCTGGGGCCTAAAGAGCACACTGTAATCATAGGTATCTTTCTCTCCTGAGGAGGCACAATGCTTGTTTGCTAACAGGTGTGTCTTTCAGCCTAGAATGCTGTTCCTAGCAGAGCAGGATTTGTCATTCATCAGTGTTAATCAGTTGCACCTTAAGGGCCAGATCCTCAGCTGGTGGAACTCACCATAGTGCCATGGATTTCAGCAGTGCTCTGCTGGTTTACACTGGCTGAAATGGTGGCCTATAAAGTCCTGAGCATTGCCCATGCAACTTCCAACTTCTGCCAGATCTGGAACAGGCATCCAAGCTTGCTATTCGGCTTTGGAAACATCACAAACTATCACTGGGCCACTTAGCCAGGCTCAGCAATTTTGTAATAAATTATATTTAGTTTGATATTTTCTGATCATTGGTACTTTGAACACTTAAAATATTTTTATGGTATTTCATTCATTTTATGCTTACTAATGGTTAGATTCAGTACCTAATGTCTGGGCCAATGCACAGTGTGAACGTGCACTGAATCAATCTTTCATGGTTTTCTGTGGTCTTCAGCAGTGCAGAGACTGGGCATATTTATTTTTTTAAATCAACTGTCAGAAGCCAGCAGTCCAGATTGCCAAACTCAATTTTTACATGGTAATGTCTTGTAATCCGCATTATCTAAATGAACAGGATTACTAATTCATTAAATGAGAAATTAATAATGCAGTAATTAAGTTAGTATTTAACAATCCATTAATAATGACTAAGTGGGGCATTTTCAGAGTGCAACTTGGGAGCTGCCGCAAGAACCTATGAACAGAAAGCAGGGATTCACATTTGTGTTGAAACTTCCCATGAGGCAGTTTCAAATTGTAACTATAAAATGGCATAACCTCCTCCTCTCTCCTTTTATTATTTTGGTTTAAACATGTTCAACCAAATAGGATTAACCTGAGAGGATGGCCACACTAGGGCAGCTATTGACCATGACAAATACATAAATGAATGATTCCTGCATTAGGTTAAAGAACATAATGCTGCATCTGAGAAACCACTGAATTAATACTTCCACAACCTACTGTCCAACCTAAAATCAGTAGGACTTTGTTCAGTGCTGCCAACATATTTCTGAAAGGCTGATATCTGCAGATATGTAACTCTTCCAGCCCAGATAATTGCTCTAGTGACAGATTGAAGAAGTGCCCCCAGCCCTATAGCTCTTTCCCACCCCGCCCCCTCAGTGTTTGCCTGCGTGTTGGATGGGTGCTGAAAGAGGATTTAACTACAGACTCACCCTTTATAGAGGCTTTCCAGTAAAGTGCAGCAGTTTTATTCATACCTGCATTCATAAACTAAATTCTCAAGCAGTCCCTTTAGGCAATAAACCAGATGGAAACAATAATTTACATATCTCAGGAGAACAACACATAGGTTGCTCAGAGACTGGAGGAAGAAAAAGCAGAATATTTTGCATAAATTACTGTATTTTAGTATGTAGTAGACACTGATCATTTAATTGAATTTAGCTACCTATTTATTACTCTTAATTGCAAATTACTTGAAAGTAATACAGTAACTTAAAAGACTTTAGAAGCAACAAATGTATTTGTGCAGAGAACCTTAATGACTTTTTAATTTTTATTGTGACCTATAAAATATAAAAAGCAAAATAATACCCAGTACATTTGTAAATGTATGATTATGAATATTGTCAGTTGGTTGAACTGCTCTTCTCTCCAATTTATACAATTATCATGTTCTGGGCTGATATCTTGCAATTTGGAAATACATTGCTTTCCTGCTCACAAATATATACTAAGAGGCTTACATTTTAATAAGCATTTTAGTTCCTGATTTTTACCTAATAAAATCAATGTCCATCACAATAGTTGATGTCTAATCAGTAAATAAGTATTAAAGTTTAAATAAAACATCCATCAATAAGAACAAGTGGTTTACACATAAGAGTATTTTTGTTTAAATGTATTTGGAAGGCTGGAGGAGTTGGAGGATTAGTAACAGGATTTTGGAGCTTTCCCCTGTAGATCACTGATTCAAATCTGACTCAGGCTCTGACGGTGGCTAAAAGGCATTTAATCTGCAGGCTGTTTACCAACTCTATTCACATAGGCTAGTAATCTCAATTCTGCTGGTTTAATAAAAAACAACCCAAAAAAACCTACAGAGGTAGATCATTCCCAGTATACACCTCACAAAAACAGCATTACAGTTGTCCTTTTGTTAGCAGTTTCAGCAGGGTGGCTAACAGTGGAATAGGAATGGACAGTTACCTAACCTTTAATCCTGACAGATGGTCCATTCCAGTCAGGAAAGCAACACGTCAGGGAGTCTGAACAGACCTCACCCACCTCATATCTCTTCTGAGAACAAATAAAGGTTTCCAGTCTCCAGGACTGTCAGCTCCTCTTTCATGGGTGAAGTATAATTAAAAATTGAAGTTTTCTTTAAACATCCTTTGCTGGGTTTCTGCTTGGAACATGGAACCAGACCTTTTATTTTAAGCCAATACAAAATAGCAAGATATTGGAGCAAAGGGAACTTTAGCAATGCATATAATAAAATTACTGTGGTTTCTGTTTAGTTTTAATTCTTTGAATAATAGAAATTACATTGCCAGGATATCATGTAGTCATTGAACAAATTTTCCTGTCTTTGGGGAAAAAAATAAACATCTTGGCTTCACCCTGACACTGTATTTTCTGTTTCTGCCACATCTTTGTCTTGGCATTTACCTAGCAGCATTATCCTGTGACCATTGTCCTGTGACCAGGGGTGAAAGTAAAATGCAGCTCTTACGGTACAGGGCTCTTCTGCCCCGCCCCCCCGGAAGAGCAGTCACCTAACCTTTTATCCTTCCAGATGGTCCATTCCAGTCAGGTGTGGTGTGGGCCTTGGGCAGAAAGGGCAGGGCTGGGGGGCTCACGTCCATCTGCGCTCCCTGGCCCACACCGCCCGGGGCTCCAGCGGCAATTTAAAGAGCCTGGGCCTCTGGGCGGCAGCTGGAGCCCCAGGCCTTTTTAAATCGCAGCCCTGGGGCAGCTGCTACTTCTCCCTCTGCCCGCTGCATGAGAACTACCAGCACTCAGTTACTTTTGGACCTGTACTTGCCACTTATCAATATCTTTAAATTAGGGTGACCAGATGAAACCAACAAAATATCGTGACACACGGAGGAAGCAGGAAGCACACACACAAAAAGGCAGCCGGAGTTGCCAAAGTGCCAAAAAAAAAAAAGCGTCCGGAATGGCCACAGCGGCAATATCAGGACCAATGGCGTCCCGGCCGTGCATTGGTCAGGACACGGGACAAAGAACTAAAAATCGGGACAGTCCCAATTTTATCGGGATGTCTGGTCACCCTATTTCCAGCCATCTCACCTACTTGGTTCCCCTGTAGTGTGTCTGCTAGGCTACCTTGGAGTCAGGGCTCCAGGGCTTTCAGGGTCTGTGGCTCCATTCCTTTCTCTGGAAAATGTTGAGTTGTGTGGTTTTTTCCTTCTGAATTGGAATGAAACCGAATTTTGTAATACTTAAATCATCTGTGAAACCGAGTCCCATATGGTACTGCAACAGCTGGTGTAATCTAAAGGAACCCTTATTTTAAATTATGCTGGTGGCTGTTTTGGCCACAGATTGGCCCAGGGTACACAGAGAACAAAGACCGCTTTGAACCAACTTTCTCTCTCTCCTTACTGCACTGAATGTAAACACTGCATAGCTAGACTCAGGCCCAGTGCACAATACATAGAGGCCTGGCATATTTGGGGACTACTCAGAGTAATACTTGAAAGCCAGAGCCTGAGAAAGAGAGGGAGTTGTTGGTGCTCAGGTTCTAATCTAAAGCCCACTGACCTCAATGGGAATCTGAGACCGAAAGGCTCCCATTGAGTTCAATGGACTGTGGATCAGGACCATTGTGAATAGCTTTTTATACTGTTATATCCAACCCCATCATCTGTGTGTAACACAGACAGACCCCCATTGTCAGCGGGTGGGATCAAAACTGGGACTTCTGAAGCTTTAATGCATGAGCCTCTACTGCATGAGCTAAAAGCCATATGGCTCTTAGCTAAGGCTGTAGTAGACTCATTAATCTCTAAGTGGTCTTGGTACCACTAGAGAGGACAGAGCACCACCCCCAGGAGGTGTGTGGGTTACAGGTGCTTTGGTTTAAAGACCTACTTCAGCTCATTGTTAATGTATTCTTTTCCAGCATCTCTCCACAAAATAGAGTGGATGTGGCATTGAGAACTTTAGGACCAGTCAACAGCACGAGGCTGTTATGTATGTACACTTGTTGCATTAGAAATGAAATCTTCTGTTTTCACTTTCAAAGCAGGCAGTATTATAATATCATTTCATGCCATATAGCTGAGCAACACTGAATTTATTTAATTCATTTAATCTCTTGTCCTGTTTGCTAAACTGAGTATTTGAAATTTTCAATTCCTTCATTATCTGAAGTTATATTCTAAATGTATTCAGTTTTATTGAGAAAATTATCATTAACCTGTTTGCTTTCTGTTGAATGTATGAAATGATGTACAGGCAAAATCTGTGCAGTATACTGTTGATTTCACTGGGCTTGCACTGATATAAATAACAGCTAGATTTGGCTAGTAGTCTTTATTAACATTTGATACTTTGCAGCTTTTTTCTCATTATAATTGTATCTAATGTTAAATGTATGGAGTAATTTCTCACTTAACAGGTGATAGCTCAAACATCAAAAGTGTGATCAAGTTAGGACTTTTTTGGAGAAATTCTGAATTGTATTTGTTTAGTCAAAATATGAATGGATGAAGAATTTCAGATTCTACGATCAATGGCTTTCACGGGAACATTGGCTTGGAGTTTGGCACAAACTATGCCACTGTTTCTATCAGTGCATGGATCACTTGTCAGACTGGAATGTTACCAAATTTCAGGGGTGATCTGATCTGAGGATTTAGTGTCTTGACTATAAGAATGTTGTGTTGAGACCGGCTACTCCAGCCAATATGTTGCTCTAGCTTGAGACTGATATGCTGTCAGTTTAAGTGAAGAAGCAATGCTCTTTTCTGCATGCTATTCTGAGTTAAATGTCCTGTTCTTCTGGATAAAGTCAGGCTGACTGTTCTGAATTCAGCTGCTCCCTTTCACAAATATGGTAAATTCTCATGACTAATGCTGAGTGCTTTTCACTGGGGATTACTCATTATATTTCAGGAGAATACCACTTTGACACTGCAGTCAGGTTTACAGTTGCAAATCTGTCCCTGTAGTTTAAAAAAGGAACAAACAATTCTTCACCAGAAGCCACTATTTAGCCCCTTTGAAGTCATTTTGGAAAAACTCTGGAGATTCAGTTTAGCAGCTTGCAGCCTGAATCATCCGACTGTTTAAAGTCTAATATAATGTGTATAAAGCTGTAGACTTTACTTTTAGAAAACATTTTCTCAGGTGATGACTTGTGTGAAGATGTGGCAGATCAAGATGCTTTAATCATGTCATGTTATGTTGCAAGTGGTGTGAAGTATGTACCTTGTCCTGACACACAATCAGGAAATATTATTTAAAAGTGACTTTCTTAAAACTAGGTCAGGGAAAGTTGCATTAATTTTATTTTTAATCCATTATTTTTAAAGGGTCTAATTGGATTGGATGTTAATGAGTGTGACGTGAAAATACATCTCTCTATCCTAGTGTTTGTAGAACTACTTTCTGTGACAGGCAGCTTTCAAGTCACAATACAGTCAGAGCAACAAATATATCAGTTCTGTCTATTTCTTTTAAAACTTTTTTATTGTAAATTTTATACAATACACATGTACATTATGCTTTCCTTTTTGTTTTCAATACCCTTTCTAGATCTAAGCAAAGGTGGCACCTACATGATCATACCCCTACCTCAGTGTACTCATTTGGTATGTTTGTTTATTTTGAAACCAGTGATTGGATTTTCCCATTTCCTTTCAACAGGGTTGGAGTTCTGCATTGTTCTTGCTGAGACTTGGGGTAAAGCCATTGAGGCATTGCTGTGCTAGGCATTGCAATGCCTAACTGATTTAGCAGCCTAAATCATTTTCAAAAGTGATTATAGGCACTTAATCAATGGCCCCCAAGTGTCTCTGATTCAGGAGCCTAACTCCTTTTCAAACATTAGGGATTGCAATGCTGAGCACAGCAACACCTAAATACCTTTGAAAATTATATTTAACTCCAGATTTTTAGAAGAGATTTAGGCACTTAAAAGCCAAAGGGTAAAATTTTTTAAAGCCCTTGCATGAATTAAAAGGCGAAGGCCTGGTCTACACTACAGAGTTAGGTTGTCATAATGTGCCTTGCATCAACTTAACTCTGTGAACCTTTAGACTAAAATGTTGCTCCCGTTGACATAATGTGTCCACTACACCAACTTAACTCCACCTCTGAGAGAGTCACAGCATTTAGGTTGATGTAGCTAGGTTGACCCAGTATCCGTGTACACACTGCATTACTTACAACCACTTTACTGGTTTCCAGGAGGTGTCCCACAAAGAATCATTGTGACTGCTCTGGTCACTGTTTTGAACTTCACTGCCTGATGGCCAGGTCCACACTCCTCCCTTTTCAAGCCCCATGAATTTTTGAAATTCCATTTCCTGTTTGCTTGGCATGGAGCGCTAACCTAACCAGGCCGGCTCCATACTGCAAACTGGCTTCTGCCTGGAGTACACAGGAGGAGGTGGATCTCCTGGGTTTGGGGTGGGGGGGGAGAGGCTGTGCAGGCACTGCTCCAATCCAGCCATAGAAATGTAGATAGCTACAAGCAGCTCACTTGTAACCCTTCTCCCCCATGCGCCAAGAGATCTGCAGCAGTGTCACATGAAAGCCAAAGAGCTGCAGCATACATACCATAAAGCAAGGGAGGCTAACAGTTGGTCTGGTGTAGAGCCCCAGACATGCCACTTTTTACAAAGAGCTGTTCGCCATCCTCAGTGGAGGACCCCCCCCCCCACCAAGAACCCCAGGGATCCTTTGGAGTCAAAGGTCCCCAGCGTGAACAGTGAGAAGGTGTTGGATGAGGAAGAAGAATATGGAGGACAGGTGACTGGGGATCTACTGGTGCAGTGAGCCAGGACTTGTTTGATTCCAGAGCAGTTGAGCCAGTCCCTACAGTACAGTATGGGCAAGCCTGATGCAGGGGAAGGAACCTCTGGTAAGTATGCAGTTTGCTCCGATATTGCAGGGACACATCTATTCATTTATTCGTTTTAAATCTTTTAATCAGGAAGTGGTAGTGAAATAACCAATAGAGGCAGAGTTGCTCTCTGCTTCTCATCCCCCTGTTGTGTTAGGCTGTCCCAGGAATCCTCTATAGAGATCTCAAGGAAACTTTCCTGTCCGTAGTCTGCAATCCTCTGCCAAAGGTTTCTGGGGAAAGCTGCCTTATTTCTTCCACTGTAGTAGGACACTTTCCCACACCAGTCAGCAATTACTTCAGCAGGCACCATTGCAGCACACAGGCTAGCAGCATATGGCCCCAGTCTGCAGCCAGGCACATGCAGGAGCTGTTCCCTTTCAGCCTCTGTTACTCTCAGGAGTGAGAGATTAGTTTACAATCACCACCACCTGTGGAAAACTGCCAGTATTCAGTTCAATTGCCCTATCCACATACTCATGCCTGTGAGCTACCCCATCCATTGTCCCCATTCACCCCCTTTGCGCATCTCCCCCACCCCAAGGTGATATTCACCATGCCTGGGACTGCTGCCATCAGGGGAGGCTCCAGGCACCAGCGCAGCAAGCGCGTGCCTGGGGTGGCAAGCTGTGGGGGGCGGCGTGGCGATCGCTGTGAGGGCAGTAGTCAGGTGGCCTTCAGCAGTATGCCTGCAGGAGGTCTGCCAGTCCCGCGGTTTTGGCGGCAATTCGGTGGTGAGAACCCTGAAGGCGTGGGACCGGCGGATCACCTGCAGAAACGCTGCCGAATCTGCGAGACCAGTGGACCATCTGCAGGCATGCTGCTGAAGGCCACCTGACCGCCGTGCTTGGGGCGGCATAAAACATAGAGCCGCCCTTGGCTGCCATGCTGTATGAATCCCAAGAAGAAGTGAGAATGTAGTACTTGTGGCTTGTCAATCAAGAGGAGTGAGTTCCATATACCAAGTTTCCATTTATCTTGGGAATAGTCTCCCAATAGTGTCTCTGCACATTTATCTTTTGCAGCTGGAACTGTGGCCTTGAGGCTCTCTGTCCCCATCAGCAGAGTGGCTCAGCCAGACCAGGAGGAGAAAGAAGAGAATGTGGGATGACATGTTCCAAGAGATCCTTCAAGCCTCTGGTGCTTCAGCTACCACACACAGGGCTTGGAGGATCCCCCTTGTAGACAGAATGGACAGGGATATAGGGGAGAGGAGAAAAGCCCAGGAAAGGGAGGGAGACGTGCAGCAGGATATGTTTAGTGCTTCTCAAGCAGATGACAGACATGCTAGAAACTCTTGTTCACATTCAGGTTTGACAGACCTGTGTTCGCCTCCCTCTGCAGCCCATAGAGAACTGCATGCTGGAACCTCCCTACACCCTCACACATTCCACATGGTGTCTAGGGCCACTGCCTTACACCTATCACTCCACCCTGGGGGAAGAGTACAAACAATCACAGCTGCACATAGAATGACACACACAGTTGGTGTATATTTTTTGTGAAAAGAAAATAACTCTATTCTCCTTCAAAGATTCTTTTCCCTGTATTCACAATGTTTCATTCAGTTAGTTATAAATATGTCTGTTTGGCATACAAGTCTATTTATGGAAACTTAATTCATCTTTATTAGGTCATAACGGATGCTGGCTGGGTCTGACATCATTCAGAGATGATTGCAAATTATATTACTGTACACAGCACTCATTACAACGTTCCTACTAGGGTGCCAAAAACACTGCCAGGCAGAGCACACTTAGGGTGACCAGCTGTCCTGATTTTATAGGGACAGTCCTGATATTTGGGGCTTTTTTTTAATATGGGCTCCTATTACCCCCCCACCCCCGTCCTGATTTTTCACATTTGCTATCTGGTCACCCTAAGCACACTACAGCACCAAACATTACTGTGGCTCCCTATTAAAATGGTCTTTCAAAGCCTCCCTGAGCTGTATGGCTCCCCCTTGAGCATTTCTTACAGCACTGGTATCTGGCTGCTGAAACTCAGCAGACAGCCATTCCATCTCTGCGAGGGTGACCAGAGAAGAAGTGTGAAAAATCAGGACAGAAGGTCGGGGGTAATAGGCACCTATATAAGACACAGCCCCAAATATCAGGACTGTCCCTATAAATTCAGGACATCTGGTCACCCTAACCTCTGCCCTCCACCCCAGCAGAAACTTCCCCCTTTGCTTCACAGATATTATGAAGCAGGCAGCTATAACCATTAGTGGAAAAAAATATCCCAAGGTCTCTACTTGTCAGTAGACAGTGTCAGCAGCCTGCTAAAGGCACATTCAACTGTCATTCTGCACCAGATCAGCCTGTAGTTGACACACTCCTTGCTGCCACAGGACTAAGGGGTAGGCTAGGTCTCCTAGGATCACTATTAGCATTTCATCATTCCCCAATGGTGAGCCTCTGGTCTGGAAAGAAAGCCCCTACTTACAGCTTTCTGAACAACTTGTGTTCTTAAAGGTGTGTCTCATGCACCTTCCCTGGTCATCTCATATTTATGTCAGTAAAATATCCCCCCATGATCCACAGCACTGGCAATGCAATAGAAAAATAGCCCTTTCTGTTGATGCACTCTGTGGCAAAGCGATCTGGTGCCAAAGTAGGGTTCACTGCAGTTCAGGAACCCCATTGCTGCAAAACAATCCACTGTCTTGCACGGCCTAGAGTCTCAGTCCTTCATAGCAGAATGCAATTAATGGCCCTCACAGCAACCCCCATAGTGGATTTCATGACTCCAAACCGATTCCAGACTGGTTGGTAGCAATCTGGCATTGCAAGCTTCCATACAGTCAGCACCATTCGCTTCTCCATTGTCAATGCAGCTTTCGTTTTCGGTGTCACTGCACCAGAGGCCTGGGGCAAGCTCCTCTCTCACGCTTCCAGGAATGTGCCTTGTGCATCCAAAAATTCTTCAGCCAATGCTCATATGTGCATAATGATGCAATCTCACCAGTCTGCTTATTTCCTGGGCCCAGAACCAGCACTCCACCATCTGCAGCTGCTCTGTGAATGCCAACAACAACCGTTTGTTTCTTTCTATGTCTAACAACAAGACAGCCTCCACGGAATCATCTTGTTCTGCCTGGCTCCTCTGGCAGCTCTACAAATACTGCAGGATGAGGCATATTGTGCTTGCAATGCTCATCACAATAGTGCAGATCTGTCCAGGATCCATGCCTCTCTCAGAGATTTCAAAAGCCCCACAAATCAGTGCATTTGCCAAGAGGTGCAAAATATTGTGCAATGCAGATACAATTATGGGATGGAGACAACTGCATCCTGGGATATTGAAACCATATTCCCAGTCATCCCTGCACCTGCAAGAGGCATTGCAAACCCTTCAAAAACACCCTATACTAGATGATGGAGAGTTCACAGTGGGATAGCTACCCACACTGCTCTCTGCATGATGCAAGCACTGCTAGTGAGGATGTGCACTGCCAACACCAAGAATGTAGTGTGGACATCAACTTAGGTTGACTGAATTATGTAGTGTAGGCTTGCCCTAAGTCCTATATGCCTAAATCACCTTTTAAAATGAGACATAGGCTCCTAATTCATTTGGGGCTTTTGAAAATTTTGCCCTGGTCTATTGAGCCATGTACTTTCCAGTGTTTAAAAATATGGCCCTTTAACAAGGTATTTAGGCACCTAAAGATGCATATGGATCCTAGTGTAATTTTTCAAAAGCACCTAGGTACCTAACTTCTGTTGATTTTAGTGAGAGTTAGGCATGGAGGTGCTTCTGAAAATCCCATTAGGCACCTGAGTGCATCCTAAAGTACCCGAATACCTATCAAAATCTGTCCCAAAGCACTTGTATCCATTTGATGGATACATTAACACTTCAGTAATCCCTAGAATGCACAATTGTGATGGTTTAGGACAAACATCGAATGTCTTTTATTGTGCATTACTTCTGCCCCAATTGTTGCTGTAACTTATCACCATAGTGCATGGGGGGAAAAGGAAGTTCCTAGTAATTTACATTTATTGCAAATGCTTTATTTTTCTCTTGCATATTTTGTCATACTCCTGGAGAAATAAAGGTTCTAAGCATTACACAGTTCTGGGTTTATTAGTACTGCCTTCCACTTCTTCTGAAAAATGAATTCATACATTTCAAAGATGCAAAAAATGACAGCCTGGGGGACCAAACCTCTATCTGGACAAAGAAGAGGTCCAGAGAGAGATTACAGGTTTCCTCACCGCATCAAGCTACTGTCCTGGGATTTGGAAAGAGTAACACACCAGGTGCCAAAGAGGACAGCCAGGCAGTTTTTTGCAGAATTGAGTTTGAGATGACCACAGGACTCAGTAGGCCTCTGCTAAACCTGGTGTGCTTATCTGCTACTAGACTGCTCTGCTAAAATGTTGTAAATCTGCCCCGACCCTTACCTCAACGGACCACATTGTATCGCTAACTGCAGTCTATTTATGTTGTCCTGGCACTGTCTAGGGACCACAAAGGAGAGGAAACAATCTCCACAAAATCCCCCTGTCAGCAGTTGAGAGGAATATACCACCCCATGTAGACCTGTAGCAAAGCAAAGACTCACCAGCACCATGCCTCCTGGTAATTAGCTCAATTCCACCCCAGAGCACCCTCTGCAGGCCGGTGTCTCGCCTGCCGCTGGCCCCGTGTCCCTCCCAGACCCTGGTGCCTCTTTACCCCAGGGTTCTGCCCCCAGCAGTACCCCTTGCTCTGGGTTTTCCCCCCTCCAGGGGACCCCCCCAACCCTTTATCCCCACCTTGCCTCAGTGGCTACTGCCAGTCATCATCTAGCCCCCGCTCACTGGGGCAAACTGCAGTCTATCATGGCCACTCATCAATGGCAAGGGTTCAGACCAGCCATAGGTGCCAACTTCCGGTGGCGCTGGTGGGGGCTGACGCCCCGCCCCCGACACTGGGCCCCGCCCCCGACACCAGGTGATGTTGCGGGGCCCCGCCCCTGACGCCGACGCAACGTCGCTCAGTGTTGGGGGTGGGGCCCTGCAACGTTTCCCGATGCTGAGGTGAGCTTGCCGCGGGTCCCGGGACTGGCGGGGAGCTGGGCGTGGGCCCAGGGAATGGCGGGGAGCTGCCGGTGGGTGCTCTGCACCCACCAATTTTTCCCCATGGGTGCTCCAGCCCCAGAGCACCCACGGAGTCGGTGCCTATGAGACCAGCTGCCCCTGCCTAACCCCAGACCACCTCTGCAGCCCCAGTACCTTTGTAGGTTTTCATGAAGTCCTGCAGCCTGGGGATTTACCAGGCTGGAGCTCCCTTTGCCCTTCCCCAGCACTACTCCACTTCAGTTACCTTACTCGCAGGCAGCTAGCCCATCCCACTCCAGGGCTAGAGTGAGACTTCTCTGGCTTGTGGCCCCCAGCCCTCTTATAAGGGTCAGATGTGGCCTGATTGGGGCATGGACCCAGCTGTGGCTGCTTCCCCAATCAGCCTTTCACAGCTGCAGCCCTCTCCAGGGCTGCTTTTAACCACCTGTTCTTCAGGATTGGGGCAGCCGCTCAATGAGCCTACAAAAGGGCCCAATACACCTAGTGGGCATGGTAGAAAATGTCTCGGAAGGGATGGGACATGGTTAGAGTACACTGTAGTGGGACAATGCTGTGCCAATAAATGGCACATAGTGGGACATAAAAGCTTTCTCAGTTTAGGGCAGCAGTGAGGGCCAGAGCCAGAAACAAGGAGGTACAAAAATGGCTTAAATCCACCTTTGTCCTTCACTGCAGTGCTGTGTTCTACACAGAACCAGAGGATTAGAGAATGTGACTCGAGGAGTTAAACAAGAAAAGATTAATAGACATATAAAAATATCCAGAACTCAAGGGAATCTTGCATGCTTTTGGTTAGTGCGGGCAGTAAATTATTTATAATATAATGTTTGATGTCAGTGTGACAGGACCTGGCTGGCTGTCCTATATGAAATGCATTTGCTGTATAACTGGTAGTGAATTACTTTTTGTGCCTGTAAAATATTCTCCTACAGTAACTGGATGGAAAAACAAAAACTGCTAAATGAATTCCCAACAGCAAATCTAAAAACTCTTCCAATGAACAGATGCCTGCTCCCTCAGATAGTACATATATGCCTTTTAGAAAATACAAAGGTGTTAAACAGCACTTAAAATACACCTGTTGTGCATTTACTAAACCCATATTGACAATCAAAAGAATTCTTTGCACTAGGTAAATAAACTTTGTTATGACCCAAATGCTGACTGGGAACTAATTGCTACAGGTTGTAGATAATGTGGACAAGAATCCATATCACAAAAAATCATTGTCACATAAATATTACAGTAATAGTTAATTTTTCAGTGGAGACACCTAAATTGAATGTACATGTTCAAAAGCCCATATCTGTGCATGTGAAATGGATAACTACAATCATCAGGGCCTCTTTGAGCGTATATATTTTGTAGGCTCATTTTAGGAGATGCTTTTGAAAATCTGGGCCTACTTGACCTCCTAGTTGGCATGCCATCAGAAAGGCCAAGGATTTTATGGGCTAAATCACCCTTTTTCCTATGAAGTTGGTTGTTCTTGGTTAAGGCTTACGGCACATTGGCAGGGTGGTGTGGGGAAAAACTACACTTTCCCTGTCTGTGGGATATGGAGATTACTTCATTTTGTACCCTTTGTTACTTTTAATTAAAATAAATTAATTTAACAGCACCCTGTCCTCAAAAAAATTTCATGGCAAGGGTCTGTCCATAAATAATGTAACACATTTTTTGGTGATTCCCTCCTTTTGTAACACTTTGTAAGACTGAAACAAGCATGTAAATTAAGGAACTCCCCCTCCCACTCACACACATGAGGTAGGCAATTGATGGACAGCCTCTAGGGGTCCATGTTTGAGAAATATTGTGAGCAATCTCAGACTTCGACGATGAAAAATATAATTTTTGCCTCAACTGCAAGATGTTCCATGACATAGATGGAAAACAGAATTATTCTTTCTCAGCTCCTTCCATGTAGGAAACTAAACATCAGCCTCTCCTGCATCTGTGCCTTCAGGGGCTCCAACCAAACTGAAATTCCTTCTCTGTGTTCATTTTATGGATCATTGAACCAATTTACAATTCTTGATGTTTTCACTTATAAGTGCATCCAGCCCATCAATTCTAATCTCCAGGGACCAGATTCTGATCTGTTATGTTGGTGTAAATCTATTGACATTGGTCTAATTGAAATCAGTATCTGCCTCGATATCTTTAATGTTCCTCTCTGTCTTCTGTGGAGTTTAAGCAAAACCCTTAATCTGTTAATCCAAGGAAATGATTTTAGACTGGATTACATCCCAGTTCGTTGGAAGATTCTGAACTCCGAATGATGGGAATATGAAATGGTCAACCTTTGAGATTCCAGTATCTTGAAAATGTAATTCCTGATCTTTGGGGTATTATGAAAAATGTGTCCTCTTTTGAATAACTATTTAGTTTACAGTAAATCAATACAAACCCCTTATTTGAGCTAAAGGTTTCCAGCAAAAATCCTCTCCTAAAAATAAACAAATAAAACCAAGCCTCACTTCGTCTGCCACCTTGGCTGGTCTGTGTGGCCTTTTCTGCCCACTTCCAGTTGAATTTATTGGCAGCATTAACTGCATGTATCATAAGATCATCAGTTACATTTCTGGTATTTACTTAATTATATATATTTTAAAATTATTCTTATGCAGTTAGTTTGGCCTATGTGTCACTTTCTTAAAAAGTGATTTCCCGGTGTCCATATTTTTATATTCAGATGGTCCATTTGAATAAATGTCTTCTGTTTGTGATTGAAATGCTCCTTTTGAGTCAGGACGGCAACTCACACTAATTCATGTTTGGTGAATGATGACTTGCTGGCAATGTTCCCTCTAATTTTTGACAGGCCGTGTGCACAAAAATTTCTTCTGTGCAAATTTTTGACAGGCCGTGTGCGCAAAAAATTTCTTCTGTGCAAATTGTTGTGCTTCTGTGCAAATTTTTGTGCACGCAGTGTTTCGCCGTGTGCATGAGGTTTAGGATCTGTGTGCGTGCGCACGGCTTAGAGGGAACAGTGCTTGCTGGGGTCCTAACTCTGATGCAATTCAAGAGCTTAAAGAAATCAATTTAATCAGTAACTCTCATAACACTTTCTGAACAATTTATTTGAATAATTTAGTTTCTTTTTTAGCTCAGAGAGCATCCAGAAACAGATCATGATTTCCTCAATTTCATTGGTTCTTCCAATTTATTCTAAAACATTTTATGAGTTCTCATTTTATGAGAATCTGTGGATTGATCATGAACCATTTGCTGAGAAGATTCCATACCCACTATTTACAGTTCAAGCTCAGTTCACAGGTCACATTAATCAAATAGCATTGTTCTAGTCTGACTGCGTGAATATGAATCGATGGGGGCGGGGCACTTTAGGAAGCCACTGGAGTTTTGGGTGCATATGTTTCTATCTGAAAAGGCCTTGTCTGGCCCATTTCATTTCCTTTGTAACCAAGGCTCTGGGAAATGTTTTGGGGAACTTGTCCCTCTGCTGTGCTCAGAAGTGTCCAGCTTAAATGTATTACAGTTTGGTGAATAATTCCTAGTGAATTGTTTAATTGACAAATATAGCTGACTTTTCTGTTTATGAATTATCTGTGGGGTAGTGTAGCTCTGTAGGGGAGAGCTCCTGCCTGCTTTTTCAGTGCAAGGGGCTGAATATTACACTACCACATGCCTATAGCAATGGGGATGGAAGTTCTGAAGATCCCACTTCTGGAAAAGTACACTTGTATCCACTCCCTGCTGCATCTGAGGAAACCCTATTGAGACAAAATGGCTGTCACTGGGAGGCGAAAACTCTGACTTGGTCTCAAGGTTGTGTGTGCAGGTGAGGGGAAGCCTCCCACTCCAAACAAGAGCAAGGAGGCATGTTTATTAGGGTTTCCTCAGTATGCCTGCAGGAGACAAATCTGCATGCCTCTCCTTTTCCCTAGGGCTAAATGAAGAGAAGGGGGTTAGTTTAGATCTTGTGAGTTTCTGTGTTTTGTACAATGCCTTGCACAATTGAGTCCTGATCCATGACTAGAGTGCTTAACCGCTACAGTAAAAAATAAGTTGATAGTTTCTGTTGTACTATAGGCAGAGCAGCCAAAGCAGAGAGTGAGAAATTGACTTGACTTAGCTTCAGTGGTCGGAAAGAATGCACCGGGAGTATGGGGGGGACTGAGGAAAAGTTAGGATCAGTTTCTTTTTTTAATTTTAATATAAAAATGACAGTAACTAGTGATAATTTTTGGAATATAAGACACTTTGCAAGGAAAAAGAGTGGAGATTTATTTAGTATGGTTATGGAAGAGTAAAAATGAAATCGACTATATTTTAGTCAATAAAAGGCGCATCGTTCAAGACGTCTCTGTGGTGCAGCCATTCAACACCGGCAGTGACCATCGCCTGCTTAGAGCGAGTTGATTTTCGACGAAGCGGTGGAAAAGAAGGTGTTACAAATGGCAAACAGGAAACAGCCGCCGAAGACATTCGATGAAGCAAAGCTGAAAAAAGCGATTTCTGGGTTTGACTGGAGCCAGATGGAAAAGTGTGATGAGGACTATAGTATCTTTGCTGACAAGTTGAGATGTTGCATAAAAGCAGCTGAAATTAAAAAGTTGAAGAAGGCGAAGGGAAGAATCTTGATTGAAACGAAAAGCTTGTTGGAGAAGCGGAGAAACATGAAAAGGAGCTCGGATAACAACCTCGAGTACTCCATTCTGTGCAAGCTTATACGGCGAAAACTGAAGGATGACTTCGAGAACTTCTGGAAAGAAAAGCTCCTTACAAGAGCTGAATCACGCAAGAGCCTCAAGACATGCAAGCGGGAATTGACGCAGTATAGATTGAACGTAACAGCATTGAAGAACAAGGATGGAGTGACAGTAATCGACAGAGCAGGGATGGAGGAGGTCTGCAAGGACTTCTATACAGAACTGTTCAAATCAAGAATCAACGTCCCCCTCCCAACCCTCGAAGAGTCAGAAGAACGCGTCCCCCCAATAATCGTCAGCAAAGTCCGAAGCGCACTACACCAGATGAAGAAGGGAAAAGCTCCAGGCAAAGATGGAATAACGTCAGAAATGATTTATGCAGGAGGCGAAAAACTTTGGAAGGCCCTCGCTTTAAGATTCAGTCGATATCTTGAAGAAGGAAAAATACCATCAAGCTGGAAGGAGTCGAATACCATCTTGCTGCACAAGAAGGGTGATCGAGAAAATCTTAAGAACTACCGCCCTATATGCCTGCTCTCTCACATCTACAAGCTCTTCACAAAGGTGATAACGAATCGACTTTCGCAGAGTCTGGATGAACAACAGCCGAGAGAGCAGGCAGGGTTTTGAAGAAATTTCAGTACAATCGACCATATATTTACCCTTAGCAAGCTCCTAGAAAGAGCGAGGGAATACAAACTCCCGCTGTGCATTGCTTTTGTCAACTATGAAAAGGCCTTCGATAGCATTGAGTTTAACGCAATATTAAAGGCGCTCGCAGAGCAGGGCATTAACACACAGTACATTAGTTTGTTGAAGGAAGTGAATACTGGATGTACAACAGACATTACGCTCCTTGAAACTCCCCTCCGCATCCCAATCAAGAAAGGCGTAAAGCAAGGAGATACAATTTCACCGAAACTATTCACCGCCTGCCTCGAAATGGTTATGAACAAGATCAATTGGAGGAGTGGCGTCAACATAAATGGAGAGAGATTATCTCATCTCAGATTTGCAGACGACATTGTACTAATTGCCGAAAGCACCAACCAACTGCAGAGCATGCTACGAAGACTCGACAAGAAAAGTAGTCAGGTCGGCCTGAAAATGAACCGCTGCAAAACGAAATATATGCGATCAGACGTCTTACGAAAAGCCCGAATAACGGTAACAGGAGAAGACATCGAAGAAGTGGAATGGTACATATATTTGGGCCAAGAAGTTAATATGCGCCAAGACCTGAACGGAGAACTCTCGCGAAGGATTCGGGCAGGATGGTGTGCGTTTAATTCCATCAAGGACGTCCTCAAAGGAAAAATTGACAAGACCACACGTAAAAATATTTTCAATTCAGCAGTGCTGCCAGCCATGCTGTATGGCAGTGAAACGTGGGCACTGACGAAGAGAGGAGAGCAATGGCGGTTGGTAGCGGAAAGGGCAATGGAACGAGCTATGTTGGGAATCTCCCTTCTGGATCGTATACCAAATGAAATCATCAGAGAACGCAGCGGTGTGAAAGATATTGTTGTGGAAAGCAGACATAACAAGATGAAATGGGCGGGCCACACAGCACGGCTCATGGATAACAGGTGGACCGCAATCATTGCTGAGTGGTACCCGCGAGAAAAGAAAAGACCCCCCGGTCGGCCTCCAAGAAGATGGGAAGATGACATCGTTAAACATTTCGGACGAACGTGGAGAAGAAAGGCAAGAGTGCGAGAAGAATGGCAGACGTGTTGTGATTGGCGCAGTCTTAACGACAGCTGAAGTCCAATCGATCCAGGTGATCCAGGTGATGGTTTGAGTCAAACCTTGTTATGAGTCAGGCATAACTGGCATAACTCTCATACATTTACATAAATGTAAAGAAGGTATTGTAGTCAGGTGGCTTACAATTCTTTTGATTGTCAATATGGGTTTAGTAAATGCACAACAGGTGTATTTTAAGTGCTGTTTAACACCTTTGTATTTTGAATGTGTGAGCATGAGAGGCAGGACAGAGAGACAGAAGCAGATAAAAAATCAAGCAGAAACCGCTTGGAAGCATGATGTGTGGCCCTGGGAGAAGCCTAGAAAGAAGCTTTGGGTGGAGTGGCAGCTGAGAAAGGCTTGTACCTGGGAGCAAGGACACTGGCCTCACTGTTTGATTGATTCTGCTCCTGTTCAGAGAAACAGAACATTGTACAGTCTTTGTAAATAAATAAAATTGGATCAAAGAAATACTGAATTCTCACCAATTTCTCTTCTTATGTGGAACAACCTATTGTCAGTTTCAAGGGTAACTGCCCATGTATTTCCCTCCCCATGGTCCCTTGAGGGCACCCACTTAAAGGTTTCTGGTTCCCAATGGTCACCTCTCCTGGGTGGAAACCCACATCTCACTCCATTCTGCCCAGGGATTTTAAGGCTGCACATCTCTCTGATCTACACTGTGATATCCCCACTTTGCCTAAAAGTTCCCTACCTGTGCTTTGCTGTCTCTCTGAGGGCTATGACCAGTGTATTGCCACAGTTACAAGTTACCACGCAGCTCCTTCTAAGCAAGCACATATATTCTTAAGGTAAATGCATTATAGAGAAAGCATATAAAACAATAAAAGAACCAACACAGGCACTAGCAACACACTTGCCAGAAATCACCCTTAACTCCGACATCAAGCTCTGGAACATGTCAGTTTTTCAAACCCCAATACTGCTCTGGTCCTTAGATTAGGAAACAGAACTCAGGCTGTGAGCCAGTTTAAGCTCGGGCTGTTTATCCAAAAGTTCTTTCTGTGCCTGTTTGGTCTTTGGAGAATCTAGTTTGAACCAGAATATGCCAGCCTCCCCACCTGTCTCTGGCGGTGTTATAACTTCTCTGATTTGCCTTAATCATTCTCTATTGTTTTCATTTTCTGGAAGAGCTGTGGTAACTCTTCCCATGTGAAGTGCATACAGTCCTTGGCCCACAATGATTCATAAACCATTTATGTACATAATATATTCTCCCAAAGATATTTCAGGAAATAGCCCTGTCGCACCTACAAGATTCCAAATTTTTGGCTAAAGAGTTGCAATACCATATCATGATTATCTCAAGGCAGAATTATAGAACAGCAATATGTAAGTAAACGGTAACAGGAGAAATCAGACAAGTTTGGTGGTGAAAGTCAACACTACCACTGGAGTGAGATGTGATCTTTAATAATGTAGTAATAATAAATATTATCTTTAATAATTTTCCCTATGGCAGTGCACATAGATTGAACTTCCAGAAAAGAAAACAATCTGCCTGCCCATGTCTCTGTACCGTCAGTGTCTAGAGAACTTAATGTTCTCTGTATATGGGAAATTGCTGGTTTTGTTGTATGGCTATTGAAAGGTTCTATTATTGAAAGAGTGTGAGTCAGAGCTGCTTAATATTTCCTTGTATGCTTTTTTTAAAAGTGAAAGCTTAAGTCTCCAAAAGATCTTTTATTAAATTTATAAACTACCATGAAATGCCCAAGCATACAACATTTCCCAAAACAAAAGCAAATAATTCCTAAATTTTACTCCCAAATTAATAAAAAATAAGCAAACAGTTCTATACAATATAGTAGGCTTGTCCAGTAGTAAAAGATAAAACCAAGGTGCAGTTTCTAGAACCAAATCATATTTAAATTATGGTGCACAAAAAAAGTATCTTCTATATTTGACCTACATTTCTTATTTCAAACGCTCTTCTCAAAAACATTTTTGCTCACTATCTGGAAACTATCCTTCCCAGCAACCTTTTATCCACCCTCTCCGCCTACATTAAATTCTTTATATAGAGATCATATATGCTAATTTTGATGTAGAAATATTTCTTGTATTTCTTGGGAAATTGTAGTAAAGTTGGACTTAAAGTAGAAAATGAGTTGCATCCATAACTGTCTGTAGTCAACTATTTGTAACTAAATCTAAGAAACAAAATTCAAAAAGCTTGATTTTTTTATTTCTATTAATTGATAAAATTTCTACTTTTTCACCCCAACATCAAAACTGTAAACCCTGCCTCCTCAGAATAACTCAGTTCTACAAGCTCTAGTATTTACTACTTTAAAATAAATCTCAGTGTTCATTTAAAAGTTCATCCTTATTCTTGCTTGTATCAGTAACCCTAGTATTGGCTCTCTTTTTTGGAGTTTACATTTTAACTTGTTTTTTAGTGTTCTTAATGCCTAGAAGCAGATCATCTGAGACAGAGAACAAATCATTTATCTCCTTTCCTTTGTGTTCTCACTGATAACTCTATAGCTTACCCTCCCCAAATCAAGCTTCACATGGAAATTAACTGAATAGCTATTGTGGAATAAGCAATAGCTATTTCAGTCAATTTCCTTGGATACACGAACCATAAAGATGATAAGAGTCAAAGATCCTTGGGTAGATTGAAAACCCCACTCCAGGGAGAGAAGAAGCCAGGGCTAGAGTCTAGGGAGAAAGGGCTGCTCTGAGAAAATAAAATGGGAAAGGAGATTAGAACGCAGGAGTGATGGTTGGTTTAAGGAAGCAGAGGGTTTATTTCAGCCTTTGCATTGATCAAATCCAGGGTAAGATCTATCTAGGGTGGTAGCTGGAATTCAAGTTCAGATTGCATAGGAGATATTATGAATATATCTGTTTCCAAAAGTTAACAAGAGCCCTAAAACCAAAGAAAAGTTGAAATTTCTAGGAAAATTGTTCATCACCTTTTTATTTTTGAATTTAATGGTGTAGGCTTTTTCATACACATCTATCTATACAATTTTTTATATAAAAACAGTGGCCTTTAACTTTCAATGAATGAATCCCTGGTATAGTTTATAGCTATAAAGATTCACACTTCACCAACTTTGGCAAATGCAGTGGAGTGCATGAAATGGCTCTGAAATAAAAGAGAAAATGCCAATCTGAGTTTTGGAACTTCATGTAGGATCAGACCTTACAATGTATTAAAGATTTTGCCTGAAATTAATCTGTACAGAAAAGGGAGCTTTAATAGAGCAGAACAAAATCTTTTAAGATTGTCCTGTTCTAATATTGCGAGGCATTTAACAACTCTCTCTAATCCCTTCTTGGATGCTGTTGTATTACCAGAGGCATGGAAATGTGCTGCTGTTGCAGCAACCAGTTTTCATTGGTGCAGAAAGAAACCCTGGCAAAACACACTTGAACCAATTTCCATATTACTTGCAGAAGTTAAAGTTCTTAGGCAATAAATCCACATAATGTCAGCAGGTTTTCCTGCATCTGTTTACTCTGGCTTAACACTAAAAAAAGTTCATAGTACATCACAGCAATTTGAAAACTCTCATTAATGATATTTTAGCAGTGAAGTGCAGAAATAAAATAACTGACTCTGTCTTTTGCAAATTAGCCAAAAGCAGGAACTACAACAGATTGCAGTATTCAATTAGAGAACCAATACAAACTGCTTTCCCTTTGGTTTATTTACTTGTCATGCAGAAAATTATCCACCCTAGATCCTCTCAACTCCACTTTTCACCACCAGTATGCTTTTAGATCTCCTAACCCCTCTGCTGGTGTCACTGAAAGGATAACATGCTTATTTTTCTTCACTCAATAGCCCTCAGGATTACCCAGGCACTTCTCTCCATTTGTCACTTCTTGTCCATTCCCTATCTTCTGCCTGATGTTTACCTACAAGTTCGTTGAACAAGCTGGTTATTTCAAACACTTCAGCTTGTTTTTATTAGATCCTTTTCTTGAGTTGTGTCAATCTGATTACTGATCTCTCCCCTCTACTGAAGTTTCTTCCACAAAGGTCACCCAAGCAATAAAAGGAGACGGCCCTCTCCTCATTGCCCTACCACAACAAATATGCTTGTAGGGAACATTCCCTCTTGATACCCCGAAGGTGAACTCCAGGGATTCTGAGGCAAATCATGCTTAGTGTTCGGCCTTCACCTTTGGAATTCAGTCCCACTAGAAAACTATTTAAGTCCAAGGCAGACCACTTTCAGGGAAAAGTGTAAGACACGTCTCTTTTTCTAGGTTTTCCGATAATTACATCCTGTTTGCATTGCAACCAGGACCTTCATTTTCTTCTGTTTAAGCAAGGTAGGAAGAAAACGTATCTTTTCTAGGTTTTTCTCTTTTAAAAAGTCCACCCGGTCTTCCAGGCACAAACCCGACACTACTCATTTTATACTATTTGAAGGCTTCCTCCCCCCCACCCCCCAGTTTTTCTTTATCTCTTTCTGTTTCCATCATTCAAATCCAGATCTGATGGCTCCAGCCTTTGTGGACTACTTTGGTTTGTCAAATCCTATAGCCATCAGAACCTGATGTCTAGGGAAAATATCTTTCTAGTTACCTGGTCTATCCAGGTGAAAAAAAGAATCAGAATATTTATTGTATTCTTATGTAATCGTATCAAATATTCCACCATGTCTTCCATCACATCACATGGGGAATGTGCGGATAAATTAATTAAAATGTAGAAAGTTCCTTAGCTAAAAAGTTCTACAAAACTGAAGTATTGTTCAGGACTCTGGTTTAAGGTTCAGGTTTAACAAATAACCGATGATAAAAATCGCTATGTAGCAAAAACGTGACAATAGATTTTATAACAGTAATAAAAATGTTTTGAATGGGTAAGGCCGGATGCCCTGGTTTGCTGAGTTCACTTTGCACTGTGTGCTTAAACCCCTTGGATAATTCTCTCTGTGCAGGGGGAATCTCTAGCAGGCGTAAAGCTGGCTGAGGAGGCGATGCTGCCTCCTGTGCCACTCCACTGCAACCCACTCCCCTGATGGAACTATTATGCTTGAAGTAAAGGGGAGGCTGCATTTAGGGGATGGAGACGAGGGCTGAGAAGTGGGTGTAGCAGAGTGAGACTCTTGACTGTCAGTTGAACGTAACGTAAATCTGCCCCTTCCTGCAGCTTTAAATTATGCTGGGGTTGTGCAGAGTAGAATCTGGGAACTACTATTGGATCCAACTGTCAGCAAAGCTCAGGCGCAATGGAAAATTGAGCCCATAGTGCTTTTCATCTCAACACATCCTACAAACAACAGGCCCGAGTAATTAAAGGTATGAGGCTTTGGGGGAATTATACCCCTTGCATAATTTACACCTCCATCTCTACCTTCTGTGACTCTACAAACAGAATTGTAAGTTGTCTGTTTGCAAAGCATTGCAATAATTGTGGACTTTCATTCATTCTATTTCATTGTTAATGGATTTTCGCTGTGTACAAGTTTAGCATATTAATGGGCTTCATGTTGTATACTGAAATGCCTCAATAGGCTCAACTTAGTGAGGGAGACAAAACATATTGTGTTCAGGTCAGGGGAAGTTAACAGAGAAGTACTATTCTCAGGAAAGATAAGGACTCTTTAAAGATGGCTTATTCTGAGGTGATGGATTGAAAGTTCACTTCACTTAAATTGCATGGAAGTCAGGAGATTATTTTCTACCAGACAATGGAAAGGGAGGGCTCCTGGATTAATAATATTCATAATTTATTAATATTTTGTGGCTATTCCACAGATATGTTATTTTTACCAAGTTTCTAAAATGTAACTCTTTTCATTTAAGAAAAGTGCCATTTTGTTTTGTTTTTGGCACATTTCTGATGCTATTAAAGCTCTAGAACATTCCTCCAGGTCTTTCTTTCTTTCTTTCTTTCTTTCTTTCTTTCTTTCTTTCTTTCTTTCCTTTTCTCAGTCTGGAAGATAGCAAGTAATGAAATATTGATCTGGTTTATACAAATTATGTTACCAACATAAAAAAATGGAGTAATTTTGATACTGATTGAATAAGGGAGTGATTCTCATTATATTAATTATAAATGTCCTCTAAAGAAAACTCAAATCAGGCATTGGACTTTGGACGTAAAATTAAAAATGAACTAGTGACAGACTCAAGGGAGAAGTGCACATTGTTAAATACTGCTAAGCATGAAGGACCAATTTGTGAAGACCTGGGATTTTTGTCTGACTGGGACTTAAGACAGGACAGGTTTCAATTGTTTCTGTTAATGACCATCACTAGATGTAAAACTGTGGTTCAAATGTTGCACAAAATGGACCCAACTCTGCTGTCCCCATTCAGGTAAATTTTCACTTCCTCTTCATTCACCTGCCTTCTGCCTGTGGTTTATGTACAAGCTTCTTGAGCAAGCTGGTTATTATAAACACTCCACCTTGGTTTTCTTTTACATAAGTTTGTTAAAAATTCACCAAAAACCTTCTCAAAGCAGATATGATACCAACAAAAATATTTCATTTCCACCATACTTGGAGACAAATCACATGAAATCAAAGTTCACTGATAAGACATCTAATTTCGGCCAATTATAGATTCATAGATTCATAGATTCTAGGGCTGGAAGGGATCTCGAGAGGTCATCGAGTCCAGCCCCCTGCCCTCATGGCAGGACCAAATACTGTCTAGACCATCCCTGATAGACATTTATCTAACCTACTCTTAAATATCTCCAGAGATGGAGATTCCACAACCTCCCTGGGCAGTTTATTCCAGTGTTTAACCACCCTGACAGTTAGGAACTTTTTCCTAATGTACAACCTAAACCTCCCTTGCTGCAGCTTAAGCCCATTGCTTCTTGTTCTATCCTTAGAGGCTAAGATGAACAAGTTTTCTCCCTCCTCCTTATGACACCCTTTTAGATACCTGAAGACCGCTATCATGTCCATGTTCATAGGTCATGTTCTCTAGACCCTTAATCATTCTTGTTGCTCTTCTCTGGACCCTCTCCAATTTCTCCACATCTTTCTTGAAATGCGGTGCCCAGAATGCGGTGGACACAATACTCCAGTTGAGGCCTAACCAGCGCAGAGTAGAGCGGAAGAATGACTTCTCGTGTCTTGCTCACAACACACCTGTTAATGCAGCCCAGAATCAAGTTTGCTTTTTTTGCAACAGCATCACACTGTTGACTCATATTTAGCTTGTGGTCCACTATAACCCCTAGATCCCTTTCTGCCGTACTCCTTCCTAGACAGTCTCCTCCCATTCTGTATGTGTGACACTGATTGTTCTTACCTAAGTGGAGCACTTTGCATTTGTCCTTAGTAAACTTCATCCTGTTTACCTCTGACCATTTCTCCAATTTGTCCAGATCATTTTGAATTATGACCCTATCCTCCAAAGCAGTTGCAATCCCTCACAGTTTGGTATCATCTGCAAACTTAATAAGCGTATTTTCTATGCCAATATCCAAGTCGTTGATGAAGATATTGAACAGAGCCGGTCCCAAAACAGACCCTTGCGGGTCTAACAAAAGTCTATCAAATAAAAAAAATGAGCTCTATGGCCCCAATCCTGTAGCAGCACAAGAATTCAATGGGACTACATAGGTGTGAAAAGTTATGTATGTGCTCAAGTCTTTGCAGGAACAGGACCTAAATCACTCAACCCTGAAAAAGTGTGCCTGATCATTTCACACTGCTCTTCTTGTCGGGTTTGTACATCTCAAGCAGTTCAACATCACAAAATGCTCTAAACCCAATGACACAAAGATTGGGAATAGCACTAACCTGAGCATGTGAAAAAGAAAACAAAACACACACAAGCCACCTACTGTGTCGAGTTATCATTAGTGAGAAGGTGAAGTAACTTAGGGCAGCTCTGAGCAGAAAAGAATATTCCACCATAGTCATTTCTGGTTTATTAGATCCTTTCCTTGAGTTGTTTCAGTCTGCTTACTGATCTCTCCCCTCCACTGAAATTGCTCCCATTAAGGTCACCAGTGACATCCCCATACCCACAGCAAAGTGCTTCTTCTGTATCTACTTTCTCTTTGAGCTCATTGTTGCCTTTGATTTTAGTTAGCATATGTGCTAAAAGGAAGACATTTGCTGCCTCATAGGCAGTAAAATGGTTTCTGGTCTGGATAACTGCTGCAGTGCCTGTTTTTAGGAGATAAATGATGTTGGAGTCAGCATCCATTAATTATGGCAGAATTATCCTCTCTCACCCCACCAGCCCCGATTTAACCAAATTCGGAAGGTATGTGGGAAATTTGCTTTGTTACTCTGCATTTAGCTGCAGTTTGCATATGTTTCTCTCAGCCTCATATACATTCTAGAAGTGTTTTAATCTTTGCAGAGATGAATTCTGAATTAATGGCTTCCCATAAGCTTGGAATTTGCTAAGTTTACAATAGAAATTCTTTTAATTGAGCTATCAACACCCATCATTTCGGAGAACCTGTGTCGCACATTTTATGGAGTCTTTAATATAATTCCTGCCATTATCTTTGTTAAATGCATGTTTTATGGGAAGTAGGAATTATATTTTAACCTATAGGTTTCAAATACTTACTGCACTGGTATTTCCATTATTAAATTAGTCAGTCCAAAATGTACTTTTTATTTTAAGCAAGAGCAGTTTCCAGTGAGTAATGAGATTTATCACTGTATAATGTAATATAACATTCCTTGGTGGAAGAAAGACATGCTGGTTAAGCTTCAGAACATAATTAGGAGAGTAGATTAGCCAATCCAACACACATCTAAAGCACATGTCATTAATAGCTCACACCAGTCAGTAAGTCATTTGTTCACATTTCCAAAACATCAAGTAAATGGCAAGTCACAGCCTGCCTTGTCCTTCAAAGGCCATGGGTAAGCAATTCGTTAGTCAAGAGCTATTTGAGTGTTAAAGTTGGCCCTATTTACCAAAGTGATTTTGACTCTACTTAATTTCTTCAGTTAAGAGTTATTAGCTTTCTGATAACATCTGTGCAGCACTTTATAAATGGCCATAAAATAAAACAAAATGAAATAAAATGCTGCTCAAGAATATGACCTGAAGTTTCTTGAGAAGATGGCAACTTTTCAGAAAGTAGGCCTGGATCTAATCCATGTAGATGATAGAAGCTTCTGAAGTACCGTTTTGAGTGTTTTCCACAGCAATGGTATTCTAGAGTGTGTCATTTTCATGTATTCATTTTAGCCAATGCTTCTAATTGATATATAAACATATATATAAACCCCAATCTCCTACTCAGTATGAGACCACTCAACAGCTTCTATATTCCAAAATTACCCAATGTGAAAATGACCCAGAGACTTTACACAGAAGTAAGCCGACAAAGCATACTAAATGAGTGAAACAAATGTTCAAATCTGGAGTACTTGTCAACTACTATGTGCAATGGAGCCTCAGACAGAAATTATCTGCTGGTAGTGATTTTGATGAATTTTATAGGTGTCTTTTCTACTGCCAATGAGTTTGCTCAAAAACGGCTCCAGCATGTTGATGAATGTAAAGGGAAATGACACCATGAGTTACAAGACACACCAGGAAGATGAAAGGAGATAAGCAAGGCCGGCTCTATACCAAATGGTGCCCCAGGTGAGCAGCATCTTAGGTGCCCTCCCTCCAACTGTTATACGTTTGAATACCTTATTTTTTATTGCATTTGCAATACATTTCAAGACTTTGATGCATGATTTGCACACATGATTTATCCTTATCATACAAGACGATAAATTTGCACACTGGGATCTGTAAATCTGTATTTATTCATGCTATATATAAATGTATAGAAACTTTTTAATTTTAAAAATAACTGAAATGTAAACTGTGCACCAACACTGTGGACCAGCATTAAATAGTGTTACAGTAGGTAACAGTCTTAGAATGTTAACTCTTACACTTGTCAAATTGTAAAACAAAGTACACTTTCAGATTTACACAATTAAACAAGGTTCACAATATCGCAACAGGGCTCTCACTTCACTTTGTTCTTGGTCAATGTCCCACCCCTTCTATACCTGCGAGGGCATGGCTGACAACATTATAGGAGGTTCAAGGAAAATGCAGTTCTCAGAAAGTCTGGAAGGTTCCACAAGATTTTACAAAGGTCCAAAACATTCTAGGAGGTTAGTGAAAAATGAATCTACATGTAGAATACCTGAAACATTTTACTTCAAACATTCTATTTTTTCTTTAGTCACTAACAACAAAAACAGCACTCTGAGCCCGGGACCCCAGGCAGTCGCCTAGGTCGCCTGCCCCTAAATCCAGCCCAGGGACAAACAGCTATCCAGTGGCCCATCATTTTAAACCAAAATGAGAATTATAGCAATGGTAGAAACTCAAGTGCATCACTGTATTATATCCTGTTGTGTTGGTATTCATTTGCTACAGAAGTCTCGCAACCAAATTAATCTAATCTATAATACAGGAGGCTGCAGAAGCAGAAAGTTGTTAATTATCTTAATTAGCTACACTATATGGTATAGTATATGGGAGTTTTTTAGTTTTGCTTTTTATGTGGGAGATTTGACTCCATATGTTGAGACATATTCAGTTTGTTTTCTTGAAATTTTTTCTCTGCTTAAAGAAGTTTAAAGAACTTCAAATTATCACTCTTTCACAATAGAGGGGGTAACTCTTATTCTAAATCAAATTAATCCACAGTGGGAATATTTTAGATTAAATGATTTTATTTAATGGTGTGTTTCATGTTGCCATAATATTTCAGCTACATACAGGAATGTTAGATTGGGGAAGAAGTGTAATAAAAGGGGAGAGGTGAAAATTAAAACTTGAAAAACAAACTTCTTTGGATTTTTGAGGGAATTGGATTCAGATTCCCAGATCTGAGTGCTCTGCTATATATTTTTTTTCATCTGGGATAAAAAAAAAATCAAAGCATCTTATTTTCTTGTTCCAGTTCAGATATGCACCATGAGAAAAGTCATTCCTGTAGGATTTGAGTCTTGTGAGATTTACTGATCTTGTGAAATGTTCCTACTGTTCTTCTGCAAACTGTCATAAAAATAGCCTGCAGTATTTCATCATAACTGAACCTGACCTCAAATCCTTGCCCTGATCTGGCCTTTAGTTTGAATGCCAAGCCCTAGATTAAATGTTATTTGAATCCAAATCACACTATTCTTCCACTACAGGAACATAAGAACAGCTATACTGGGTCAGACTAACAGTCTGTTTAGCCGCGTATTCTGTCTTCTGACTGTGGCCAGTACCAGTGTTTCAGAGGGAATGACTAGAACAGGGCAATTTTTGACTGATCCATCCCCTGTCAACCAGTCCCAGTTTCTGGCAGTTGAAGGTTTAGGGACACCCAGAGCATGGTGTCATGTCCCTGGCCATCTCTTTTCTGAACCTAGTTATGCTTTTGGCCTTCAAAATACCCCATGACAATGAGTTCCACAGATTGACTGGGTGTTGTGAGAAAAAGTGTTTTCTCTTGTTTCTTTTAAACTTGCTGCCTAATAGTTTCATTGGCTGACCCCTAGTTCTTGTGACATGTGAACGGGTAAATAACACATCCTTATTCACTTTCTCCACACCATTCATGATTTTATAGACCTCTATTATATCCTCCCTTAGTCATTTCTTTTCTAAAATGAACAGTCCCAGTCTTTTCAATCTCTCCCCATATGGAAGCTGTTCCTACCCCTAATAATTTTTGTTGTCCTTCTCTATACATCAGAATTGGAAAAGGCATATTTTTTAAATGGGGTGATCAGACTGCATGCAGTATTCAAAGTGTAAGGGGGTACCATGGATTTATATAGTGGAAGTATGATCTTTCCTTTTTTATTATCTATCCCTTTCCTATTGGTTCCTAACATTCTGTTAGCTTTCTGGACTGCTGCTGCACAATGAGTGGATGTTTTCAGAGAACTATCCATGATGACTCCAAGATCACTTTCTTCAGTGGTAACAACTAATTTAGACCCCATCATTTTGTATGATTAGTGGGATTATTTTTTCCAATTTGCATTACTTTGCACTTATCAGCATTGAATTTCATCTGCCATTTTTTTGGCTGAGTCACCCAGTTTTGTGAGATCCCTTTGTAATTCTTTGCAGTCAGCTTTCAATTTACCTATCTTGAGTAATTTTGTGTCATCTGTAAATTTTGCTCCCTCACCCCTTTTTCCAGATCATTTATGAATACGTTGAACAGCACTGGCACCAGTACAGTCCCCTGGGGGACCCCACTATTTACCTCTCTCCATTGTGAAACCTGACCATTTATTCCTACCCTTGGTTCCTGTCTTTTAACCAGTTACTAATCCACAAGTGGACCTTCCCTCTTATTCCATGATTGCTTTGTTTCCTTAAGAGCCTTTGATGATCAACCTTGTCAAGTGGACCCTTGTCCACTTATTTGTTGACCCCACCTCAAAGAATTTGAATAGATTGGTGGGGCATGATTTACCTTTACAAAAACCATGTTGACTCTTCCCCAACATATTGTGTTTACATATATGTCTAATAATTCTGTTCTTTACTATAGTTTCATCCAATTTGTCTGGTACTGAAGTTAGGCTTACTGGCCTGTAATTGCCTTTTGAGCCTTTTTTAAAAATCGGCATCACATTAGCTATCCACCAATCATCTTGTACAGAGGCTGATTTAAGTGATAGGTTACAGACCACAGTTAGTAGTTCTACAATTTTATATATGAGTTCCCTCAAAACTCTTAGGTGAATCCCATCTAGTTCTGAAGACTTACTGTTTAATTTATCAATTTGTTCCAAATCCTCCTCTACTGACACCTCAATCTAGGACAGTTCCTCACACCTGTCACACAAAAAGAATGCTTTTAGTGTGGTGATCTCCCCCATATCCTCTGCAGTGAAGAGAGATGCAACAGAATTAATTTAGCTTTTCCATGATGACATTGTCTTCCTTGAGTGCTCCTTTAGCATCTCGATCATGTAGTGGCTTCGCTGATTGTTTTGC
This sequence comes from Macrochelys suwanniensis, assembly GCA_033296515.1. Taxonomy (NCBI): domain Eukaryota; kingdom Metazoa; phylum Chordata; order Testudines; family Chelydridae; genus Macrochelys; species Macrochelys suwanniensis. Next base: position 51,720,369 of record CM065780.1, read on the forward strand.
AGGTTTCCTGCTTCTTATGTACTTAAAATTGTTTTTTTGCTCTTAGTTTTTGTGTCTTTAGCTAGTTGACCTTCAAATTCTTTCTTGACCTACCTTATACTTTTATGCTTCACATGCCCAAATTCATGTTCCTTTCTATTTTCCTCACTAGGATTTGACATCCAATTTTTAAAGGATGTCTTTTTGCCTCTAACTGCCTCTTTTAGACTGCTGTTTAGTCATGGTGGCATTTTTTGGTCCTCTTACTGTTTTATTTTTATTTGGGATATATATTTAGTCTGAGCCTCTGTTATGGTGTTTTTAAATAGTCTTAATGCAGTTTGCAGGCATTTCACCCTTGTTACCATTCCTTTTAATTTCTATTTAACTAGCTTCCTAATTTTTGTGCGCAAGTCACTACCATAATTGTATTGTGCCAGAGGAATAAAGTTCCTAAAACTAAAAGCCAGCTCCTCAGTTCAGTTATAATAAAAACCAGACAGACCAGAAAGGAAGATGGGGGAGAGAAAAAGATACGTTTTGAATACAGACATAGAAGGATTATTGAATTCAGGTCAGGACAGGCCAGGCCAAGACCTGAATCCCCAATGAAAGTTCAGCCTCTGGGATGATCTAAGTTATACAAGCTGTGTAACAACCAAAAAGAGTCCATTACATGGCTGAAGAACACTCAGCTTATGCACTCGCCCAACCTGCTCTTGACTCACGTCCTACATTGGGTGGGTGGTAGTGAAGAGGAGAATTTGTCACAGAGCTAGATATGCTGGCTCTTTGTCAGCCAAAGATATCCCATACTGGAGGAAATCCCAAGCTGCTTTGCTAGAACACCTTAATTGCAGCACAAAAGGGCTGGACTGGGGTCAGAAGATCTGTCCCTCTTTTTTAGCTGGGGAATTACCTCATTTGAATTTCTCTAAATTCTACATATTGGCCCATGAACTAAATTATCATTCAGGAAACAAACATAGAATTATTTTTGGATCATTTCAGTAAGTCTGACTTTTGTTTCCACAAGATATCTTGAGCAAACAATTTGGTCCTAGCAATGACCTTCGTTACGAATTATTCCTGTTAGGACACGTACAGTTCGTTTTTAGGCTGAGGCAACCAAACAGAAGTTCAGACTGCAGAGTGATTTTAAGCTGATAAGTGTATTACACTTGCGAGTGTGGTACCATATGTTAAGCAGAACGGGACAATGCTTACAGGCTACACAAAGGCTATATACTATTGGCAAAGCGTGCTGTCTGCATGCATCGGAAGCCTAAGCCAATAAACAGGCCTTTTTTTTAATCTATGACCAATTTCCTGCTGCCACCTTCCCTGTGTAGGCATACTGATGTTGCATACGTCAACTACTTCAGGCATGTCTGTCGGCTCCTGTTTCCTTTGTTTTCCTTATTTTAAAACTGTCCAGCTGTCCGCCTCGAAGGCGCTTTCCCCTCCTTGGTACGTGATGTGCTCGCTTCTAGCTAATGACAGATAGGAAACCCAAAATGAAGTCACATATGTTAACTATGCTAACTTCCCTTAACACCTTGGTTCCTTGGATCATAGCATGGACCAAAAAACTGCAAAACAAAAGCTAGAAACCTTTGGTTGTGTGCGTAGTTTAGATTCTGATTGCTCGCAATGGTAATAAACTAATCTTGTTACTAATAACTATGTTAAAAGCAGTCAGTAAGAAACAACCCATTTGACATTTAGATATTTATTTCTGTATTTGGCCTTTTAGATAACTGTCTAATTGTTTTGAATGTGGTTTCCTTGTGTAGCTGGGAGCAGGGCCGGCGCTTCCATTAAGCGACCCTAGGCGGTCGCCTAGGGCGCCGGCATTTGGGGGGCGGCGACTCCTGGCGGCAGCTGCTGGTGCCGGCAGAGGTGAGTTGCTGCGGGCGGGGAGCCGGCCGCCGCGGGCGGGAGGCTGCCCCAGCCCATGGGTTAGCTGCCGTGGGGCGGGGGGGGAAGTGTGGAGCCAGCTGCCGCGGGCGGGGGGATGGGAGGCTGCCCCGGCCCGCGAGTTAGCTGCCGCGGGGAGGGGCGGGGAGCAGGGATCCGGCAGCCGTGAGCGGGAGGCTGCCCCGGCCTGCAGGTTAGCTGCCGCGAGGCGGGGCGGGGGAACCAGGTATAGCAAGAGTATAGCAAGCACCATGTTAGTCTGCATTTTCAGAAACAGTTTGCCTATCCCAGAGACAAGGGCAACAAAACATACAATATGCAACTGGTCAAGGCTGATCATTATCCAGAGATGTAACAGAAAGGTCCCAACTCCCAACAACTTTTCTTTAAGGACCACACTGATTCACAAAATAAGAGCTGTCAACTTATTTCTTATTGAATTCTCTGTCTAGTTCAGATAAATAATATCTTATATTTATTCAGTGCTTTTATCCCAAATGATTCCAGAACACTTTGCAAACTATGAACCAGATTCTTTATCCTAATGTACTTACACGCATTTTGTACATGGTATAAATTACAAAGCAAGCTGCAAGGCAGTGATGAATCAGTCCCCTACACACACAGAGTACCACATTTTCAGGAAATGGTCTCTGGTTATGGACATGTAACTTTATAAGCACAAACACATGGGCAAATGGGCACGAAACTTCCTTGCACCAGCCCTGGCTGGGAGGAAAATCTAGATAAAGATAACCAACTCTCTGATTTTTCAAAGGCTTTATTGAGATTTATTGTTCTTTTGCTTGTAATTTAAAGTTCTTGATTGTTTCCTTTATTTTAAATGTGGGTGTCTCTTTAACTTTCAACAATGTTCAGAGTACCTTAATTCCATGTGTAATATACAAATTGCAACTTACTCATTAAAGGAAACATCTATGGTGCTGTAGTAGCCACCAAGGGACAAAGTAGAAGAAATGACAAAGTAGAAATGGCATCAGAATCATGGTATTTGGAACTTGAATGTACATGACATTGGGGTCAAAGGTTTCAGAGTAGCAGCCGTGTTAGTCTGTGTCAGCAAAAAGAACAGGATTACTTGTGGCACTTTAGAGACTAACAAATTTATTTCAGCATAAGCTTTCGTGGGCTACAGCTCACTTCATCAGACGCATGGAATGGAACACACAAGTGATTCAATGCTCTAGTAATGCAGAAATCACAAATCTAAATTATATTGCAGCATTCCTTTTTAGCCATTATAGTACAGTGAATGGGTATGACATGAGATGGACATGGAGAGTCAGTCAGAGCTGGGGAGAGGCTCCATAATTCCAGTCTTTACTGCTGACTGCTATTTTCACTCTTCTCTTTATGAGAGAAGAAAGGAGCAAGCTCATGTGACAATAAGGTGAGAAGAGAGGGAAGCAGATGTCGGTCCAAACTCCTCCAATTTGTAGAAGCTTTTCTATCTGAACTCTACACAGTCAGGTTCAGGGTTCACAGTTCATTCTGAGCACAAGGGGAACAGCTCCAGGGAGTAGACATGGCATGCTATGTTCCCCATAACTATCATCAGATTTCTAAATGCAAAGTCAAGTAACAGTTATAGCTGGATGTACCACTACAGCATTAAAACTCTGCCATGAGCAGGTGTGGCTATGGTATAGATGCCATTGGGAGCCACCCATACTAGTGGGGAGGAAGGGTGCCTGGAGAGCACAAGGAGAGGAAACTGTTCCACAGGTCTGGTGGTTTACTGAGTGCAGAATTTAGGTCAGTGAAATGAAACTAAAAGCTGGTGTCTGTATTCAGTGCCTCGCCAAAGAGGATGCAGTGCTGTGTATGAGCAGAGATAGTGCTATTGTGGAGAAAGGGAGGGAAATCTTCTGGGCCATTCCTATATTTTCAAGGTGGAAGTGAATGATGCTGTTTCAGAGAAGGTAGGTTTAGGGGGAGAAGACCAGACAGATGATGAGCAGAATTAAGAGTTTCAAATAAACCCCTCAAATCTGTGAACACGTGTAATTACCTAAATTGTAAGCATCCTGCAGCAGGCTAGTTTTTTTTTTTTTTAAATGCACCGTGCACACAATGAGTTCCTGGTCCATGACTGCGGCTCCTAGGCCTAGATTCTCCAAGGTATTTAGGCACCTAACTCCCATTGATTTCAGAAGCCTAAATACTTCTGAGGATCTGGACCTTAGGTTTTGTTATAATACAAATAATGGGTATGACAATAATACAAGTAGAGGCAGCTGCACACACAATGACCAGCTGGATTTGCTACTGGTCACTTGCATGCACAATTATTTGACTTACACCTTGTCAGGGTTCCCTCCCCACTCTAAACTCTAGGGTGAAGACATGGGGACCCGCATTCAGAGTCCCTAAGCTTATTTTTACCAGCTTAGGTTAAATCCCCCAAGGTACAAAATTCCCTGCACCCTGAGAAATGCTTCTTTCGCTGCCACCATCAAGTATCTAACAGGAATCCAGGAAAGGAATCACTTGAACTTCCCTCCCCCCCAAAATACCCCCTCAAGCCGTACATCCCCTTTCCTGGGGAAGCTTGAGAACAATCTCCCAACCAATTGGTTACACAGTGATCTAAAAACCCACCCCCTGGGTTTTAACACCATAGAAAACAGTCAGCTTCTTAAAAGAAGGATTTTATTAAAAATAAAGAAGGTAAAATCATCTCTGTAAAATCAGGATGGTAACTATTTTACAGGGCACTATATTTCCAAACTCAGAGAGATTTCCCCCTCTGGACAAAACCTTAAAGTTACAGAAAACCATGAATAACCCCCAACCCTTGCCCCTTCTAACACAGGGGATACACCAAGCAAAATTAAACAGAAATCTATACGCTATGCTATCTAAACTTACTTCAGAAAAGGGAGGTTTGATTTTCTGTAGGTTCCTTCTGTCTTCCAAGATCACTCTCTCTCAGACAAAGACACACACTAAAACCTTCCCCCCCGCCAAAGTTTGAAAGTATCTTGTCCCCTTATTGGTCAGATGCCAGCCAGGTCAGGTGTCAGTCTGGCTACCTGCATTTCTTAACCCTTTACTGGAAAGAGGATTTTATAGCACTGCATCAGACCCTCTCCCCTTTCCCTTCATATTTATGACACACGTGCAGTTACACAATTTGTATTTTATATGCATTTTATGTGTGCAAATTGGATACATAATTGTTTGCACATGTTAGCTCATAGTCTGGAAAACAAGGCCCATATAGGAACTAAATATACATATAATTTAACATTTTCTCTCATCCTGTAAGTAAGACCAAGATGTGGTCTAGACAAATTTGTAGATGAATCTATTTCACAAAGGCAGCCAGAAGAGTTTGAATGCATTTTGGTATCAACCATGTCAGCATGACAAGGGAGAAAACATATCCTTTGTAAGTTTTAACCTTCTTCTAAAGGAGACAGCATATTTGTTTGGAACACCCACACTTCAATTGTCATAAGCAGAGACTTATCTCTAGTTATCATTTTTGCTGCTGTTGAAAAACTAAGTTTTCAAAAGTGCAGATATATTCTTATGTGCTGGTAATAATGGTTTCTGTAACAAAATCTAGTTTAAGTAAATGGGATAGAGCTATTAAAGTGTTTGGATCTAATGGATAAATAAAGTAGACATCACCAAATGCTCTACAGCTGGGCTCCTGACACCCACATACTGTTCATTTTTATATGTATTTCCACACACCCCACCAGTATTTTCCAGTAATCTACCTACTAGTGTATGTTCCACACAGTTAAGCCACCTACCTTGTCATACATGTTCCTCTAGCTTCCCTTCCCTTTAGGAACTTTCTATACTAGCATCTTCTTCCTCTTATCCCATCAACTGGTGTCAGGTCATCATGCAAGCATCCATTATCTTTGTCTATCCAAGGCGGCACTAAGGTCCACCTGCTTCCTATCTTCTTTGATGTAATCCATGCATCACTTTCTCAGCTTTCTTCAGATTGCTGTCATCCTCTCCTGCCATGCTGGCTTCACCAAGTCACTTTCATTCATCTTCTGCATGTGCCTGAACCAGCCAAGTCATGCTTCCTGGATTTTGTCCATCACATTGCAGACTTTGACTTACATTCTAATACTTTCATTTAAAAATCTGTCTCTTCATGTAACTCCCCTTATGGCATGAAGTCATCTCATCTCAAACATCTGGAGACATTGAACCTGCTGCCTCTTTACCTCCCATGCTTCTGCACCACACAGCATTGCCAGGCATACCATTGTTCTATACAGTTGGGCGTTTAGTGCCAGTGGCATACGCTTGTCAAACACTACCCCGAGATGTGATTCCACGCTCTTTCAGCCATCCCCAATCTGGACTGTATCTCACATTCAAACTCGCCGTCTTCAGTGACCCAGCCATGAAGGTACTTGAACTAGTTAGTCTGCTTTAGTCATATTCCATTAATCTCTATACAGAGTTTCCCTGTGGCACCTCTGCTGACCCACATGACCTAAGTCTTCGTCACGCTCATTTTCATCCCATGCTTAGCTTATCTGGTCATACCACCGGTGTACTGTTTCTTCTAGGTCTTCTTCTGAGGATGTCTATGCAATCTGCAGATGGGAGCTTCTCACCTTTTCCCATGGGGATCTTCCTACTGATATAGTCCATCAGTATGATAAACAGCAGCAGACTGAGGACTGACACCTGATGCAGTCTGACTTTCACTTCAAAGGGACTAGTTCAAAAACATGTTTGGTTCATTGTTTTAAGTCAGTGGTTCTCAAACTTTTGTACTGGTGACCCGTTTCACAATTTCAAGTCTCTGAGTGTGACCCCCTTATAAATTAAAAACACTTTTAAATATATTTAACACCATTATAAATGCTGGAGGCAAAGAAGGGTTTGGGGTGGAGGCTGACACTCATGACCCCCATGTAATAACCTCATGACCCCTTGAAGGGTCCCTACCCCTAGTTTGAGAACCCCTGTTTTAAGTGATCTATATAGGGCATTCACCATAATTATTAAAGCCTCAGACACTCCATATTTCCTGGTGTGAGAATCCTTCTGTTCATTTTATTATATGTCTTTTCTATAAAATCCCAGAAGCTATCCTGTTGGTATTCCTGCTACATCTTTATTCCTTGCTGAATTACAAACATGGCATCTGTGGTTCCAAATCATCTCCTAAAGCCAGACTGTTGTTTGTGGAGACGTTCCACCATTCTCCTAATCTTAGCATCCAGGATATATTCTAGTATCTTCATCCCACATGACAATAGCTTTATTCCTTAATATTTCCACATTCATGGATGCTTCCCTTCTTATATACTGGAATCAGGATTCTGAACCACTTTCAATTCTGAACCACTTTCAATTCTGAACCACTTAAAGGAGAGGAAAGTGATCAGGAACAGTCAGCATGGATTCACCAAGGGCAAGTCATGCCTGACTAACCTAATTGCCTTCTATGATGAGATAACTGGCTCTGTGGATGAGGGGAAAGCAATGGATATGCTATTTCTTGACTTTAGCAAAGCTTTTGATACAGTCTCTCACAGTATTCTTGCCAGCAAGTTAAAGAAGTATGGGCTGGATGAATGGACGGTAAGGTGGATAGAAAACTGGCTAGATGGTCGGGCTCAACGGGTAGTGATCAATGGCTCCATGTCTAGTTAGCAGCCGGTATCAAGTGGAGTGCCCCAAGGGTCGGTGCTGGGGTCGGTTTTGTTCAATATCTTCATTAACGATCTGGAGGATGGTGTGGACTGCACCCTTAGCAAGTTTGCAGATGACACTAAACTGGGAGGAGTGGTTGATATGCTGGAGGGTAGGGATAGGATACAGAGGGACCTAGACAAATTAGAGGATTGGGCCAAAAGAAATCTGATGAGGTTCAACAAGGACAAGTGCAGAGTCCTGCACTTAGGACGGAAGAATCCCATGCACTGCTACAGACTAGGGACCGAATGGCTGGGCAGCAGTTCTGCAGAAAAGGACCTAGGGGTTACAGTGGACGAAAAGCTGAATATGAGTCAACAGTGTGGCCTTGTTGCCAAGAAGGCTAATGGCATTTTGGGTTGTATAAGTAGGGGCATTTCCAGCAGATCGAGGGACGTGATCATTCCCCTCTATTCGGCACTGGTGAGGCCTCATCTGGAGTACTGTGTCCAGTTTTGGGCCCCACACTACAAGAAGGATGTGGATAAATTGGAAAGAGTCCAGCGGAGGGCAACAAAAATGATTAGGGGGCTGAAGCACATGACTTATGAGGAGAGGCTGAGGGAACTGGGATTGGTTAGCCTGCAGAAGAGAAGAATGAGGGGGGATTTGATAGCTGCTTTCAGCTACCTGAAAGGGGGTTCCAAAGAGGATGGATCTAGACTGTTCTCAGTGGTAGAAGATGACAGAACAAGGAGTAATGGTCTCAAGTTGCAGAGGGGGAGGTTTAGGTTGGATATTAGGAAAAACTTTTTCACTAGTAGGGTGGTGAAGAACTGGAATGGGTTACCTAGGGAGGTGGTAGAATCTCCTTCCTTAGAGGTTTTTAAGGTCAGGCTTGACAAAGCCCTGGCTGGGATGATTTAGTTGGGGTTGGTCCTGCTTTGAGCAGGGGGTTGGACTAGATGACCTCCTGAGGTCCCTTCCAACCCTGAGATTCTATGATTTTCTGTGATTCAGGATAGATTTAGACCTGTCCTTGGGAATTCTCTTGTCTTACCATATGGCTTTAACCGCTCTGCTTATCCATGTTATGCCTCTTGCATCCAAGACTTTCACCAGGTCTGTTGTCACTTCATCAGATCCCTCTGCCTTACCATTCTTCATGTCCTAGACTGCATTTCTCATCTCCTTTTTTGATGTTAGGCTCAAGCACCACATCAGAATCGCACATTTGCAAATCCTCTCTAAAGGTGTTTGCCTCATTTAGGAGACTCTCAAAGAACTGTTTCCACCTTTCCTTCACTTGTTCGGGTGTTACTAGCAGTCTCCCCAGATCACCATGTACAAATGGTGTTGCAATACCATCCTCTTTCCTTTTTGTGCCTCATTTTTGCAATGCTATAGAACTTTTTGCCAGTCAGCCTTGAGTCATTTAAAAGCTTGGCATATACACTATCTAGGGCACTCTCTTTGGCCTTCTTCACTGCTTGTTTGGCAGCTTGTTTTGCTTCTTTGCATTTGTTTTAATTTGCACCTGAATTCATTTCTTTTTCTTTACATGACATTTTCTTGTTTCAGATCGCTACTTGCATTTTGTCAGTCCACCACTCCTCCTCTCTTTCCCTTGACTTTTCCCTTCTGTATTGACCACAAACGTCTTCCAGTGCCTCAATCCAAATTCTTTTGAGGTGTTTCCCCACCTTTTCACCTGATGCCAAATCTATTTCTGGACAAACTTATCTGCCACATTTTCCCTTAACTTCCTGTACTTCAATCTTGTTTCTTTTGAGCTTAGTTCTCTACTTTTCCAACATTCTACTGCAATCTTTGCCACAATAAGTTTGTGTTGCAGCCACTACCATATTGCTAGGTATCACTTTGCAGTCCATAACTTGAGTCCACTGAGATTTCCTCACCAATATCATATCAGTCTGACTTTTGTTTCCACCACTGATATATGTAATCAAATGACTCACCCTCTTTTGGAACCGTATATTAGCTATCATCCGTTAGTTGCAAATGCACGTGTCTAGTAGTGCTTTTCCTTCCTTATTCATAGTGCCTAGGCTGTCTTTTCCTCAACACATTTCCTGCCCCCTTCTGTTTTTGCCTGTGAGTGCATTCAGATCACCCAGCACCAACAGGGGCTGTCCCCTAGTGCCTTCAAATCCTGGCAGAAACTCTCCTTCTGTTATTCATCACATTCTTGTTAAGGTGCATACACTGATATCACAAACATGATGCACTCTTGCTACACTAGCATCTCATCTCTTCTCCTCTGGATAGAGACAAAGGCTTGTTTCCTCATCCTATTGTAGCTAAGAGACTACACCATTATTTTCATCTTGTCCACTCCATACAACCCATGAATCCTCATAGCTATATACCGTTCAATACATCTGTGGTTACCAAACTGGTCCATGGACCACAAGTGGTCTGAGAATATTTGCTAGCTGTATGTAGAAGACTGGCTGCTCACATGGTGCTGGTTTTCTGCCTCATTTCTAGCTGATGTATAGCTTTGGAAGACCCGGAATATACATTAAATACTTTCTTATGGTTAGTTTTCCATGTAAGCAATTGTATTTGCACAAGATGATCTTTGATCATCATTGAGAAGAAGGCAGTCAAAATCATTATGAACAAGAGGAGAGTAAAATGTAGTGAAGATTGAGAGCCCCTGCACCATAACCATGTGTGATCATCTGCTAGTTATAAATTGGTGTAATTCCATTGATGCCAACTGAAGGTTTGGCTCACCTTTGCAATTATGAAAATGGCCACATAATTTAACTCTTTGCCTAGATGCAACATAAAATATTTCAGTTAATGTTGCATAAATGAACACAGTAGGCTATTCTCCTATCTTCTTCCAAATCATCAGTTTGTCTTCCCCATCATTTTGATTTCCTTCTCAGTGTATATGTATTTTAATTCCAGATGAGATGTAAGCCCACAGCTATTGCCTCTGGTGTTCATTAAAAGCTCTGAGGACACAGTTGCAAGAATAAGGCTATTAGCTAGAGTAGGGCAAATAACTAATCACAAATAATTTATTTGAAACATTTCTCCTCTTTCTGTTTTCAAATTGCCTGCAAACAGATTACACTTTCTCAGGTTTATTCATTATTCAAAATTATTCACATACTCATTTCAGCCATTACTATTTGATCTGTAGAGTTAATCATTTATGAACAGTTTCTTAGACGGGCGGTTAGACTAGATGACCCTTGAAATCCCTTCTAACCCTATGATTCCTGTGAGTATTCCTTATTTGAAATTTGAGCTGCTTTGATTGGCTACGTAGATCTTATGGTGCATTTCTTTCCTGATTTGATGACCATAACTCTTAGAATCAGGTTTCATGATTAGAAATTTGTTTTCTGCAAATATTGTGCAATATTTACTGGTTTGGTGAACATTATTTCCGGTAAACTCATTTATTAGAGTATTTTTTGCAAACGTGTATGGGGGAGGGAAGGAGGAGGGAGGAGGGGAAGGTGTGACCACAGTCCAAGTGAAGAGGGAAAAAAGGGTTATTGTTGCAGTGGAGTGTTCTTTTGGAATTTGGCTGAAGAATATTTTTCCATTTGTACTAGTGGAATAAGAGATTAAATACCACTTTTTCAAATACATGTGTGCCTAAATGCACATGCCCAATTTATGCTCACAAATTTCCCAAAGCATGACACAATTTAAGGTTTCACTCCCGCAGAAAGGTAAAAATATTTGCAATCTGTCTTGTGAATGCATCTCGAGGCATTTCTGTATCAAAGTTGGGCATTTGTAAATGCACATAGAAACAAACCTGCTTGAAACTTTAGTCTTAAATATTTGTGTTTGGATTTCATTTAAACACACTAAACTGATCAGCTGGTGTTTTGTAATCCTTGATGATTTTATGTTTTTGCCTATTGTAGTTTTTCTGGGATTATTCAGTGTTTTGGAAGGATAGGTTTACTGAATGGGTTTATTAGATGATGCCCCAATAAACTTAATCTATTAGGACCATTACATTTCTTTAGTATGTGATTTATTTATAATTTGTTAAGAGTTTTAATTTATTTTAATGTGGAAACTTTGGTAGAGTGATGCAAAATTAGTTTTCTGAGCCAACCTTTCTTGATGATACAGCAAGATGACATAATTGACTGGCTCACAGGTCTTCTGAGTAATTAATTACACATCTACCCAATGACATGCTCTTGCCTGCAGTAGAAACTGCAAAAATTCCAATTAGTATGACTTGTACTGAACAATGCAAGAACTCAGAAAGCGAGCATTGCAGAAATTTGCATAAATTACTCCTGCAGAGCAGCTCAAATCTCAAAAATGTGAACAACCCAGCTATGCAAAAATACTACAAAAAGTGATCAGCCCATAACAAAATCTATGTGCCTGTCCTTTACCCTGATAATTCATAATGAAATAACAAATGTTATTTTAGACACAAAGTAGGTGAGGTAATATCTTTTATTGGATCACTTTCTGTTGGTGAGAGAGACAAGCTTACACAGAGCTCTTCTTCAGGGCTGGGAAACATTTCCCTGACCTGAAGAGCTTGGTGTGGCTTAAAAGCTTGTCTCTCTCATCAACAGAAGTTGGTCCAATAAAAGATATTACTGTACCTAGCTTCTCTCTCTAATATCTGGGGACCAAAATGGCTACAAAAACACTGAACATTTTTATAATGCTGATGCTTTGTGAGGCGACAGCTACCCATTTCTGTCAGCGGACCCTAAAATTCCTAAATCCCAGGGGTCAGTCCTGTGCAGGCACAAAGGGGACTGAGACAATGAGTTTGTGTATAAATAGTGACAGAAGCCCTGTGTTTGTAGGTACAGGAAGGAGATGACTTTGGGTTTTCGTGCTGCTAAGTATTTTAATGTGTTTACATATGTTGGTAAAATGTCAGGGCATTTAGGGTCCCTGTGGGTTTGTTGGTTTTGGTATTCAGTATTTATTGGTATTTTAACACAACATAATTTGCAAGCAACAAATTATCTGGAACAAGCTCTCTGTAAATGTCAGACAGGTGTTTGTTTGTTTATTTGCATATTTTTTTCACTAGAAATGTCCTCCTTCTAGAATGCAGCTAATTTTACCTGATGTTTCAAAATGGCTTTTCAGGGTGGACTCCTTACTCCCCCCCACCTTGATTTTCTTTTGATTGTCCTCCCCTGCCAATACTTCACAGCCTCCCCACTTTAACTTGGCTAGCTACAGGCCTATATCTCTTCTTACTTGCAATGAGGTGCTTAACTCTCCCTGTGGCCAAGAAGACTGGCATTGGACGAGCATCCAGATGTTATCCAATATTAATCCTCTTTGTTCATCTTGCTGAACATCTTGTTACGCAAATGGTCTACCTGCACTGATCAGTTCTTACAGGTTTGATACTACTGGGAATTTTTTGCTGCTTCTGAAAGCTGCCTTTCCTGAATGAACCCATTATTGGATATCAAAGCCACACCAGCACAAAGCCCTGGCTGTGTCAGAGGTTTCTTGGTTGTGGGAATTTGGAATAATTAGGGACCATCTTGCAGTTTTTCCTTGTTCCTTTTTGATAGGTGACTCTTAAGAGCACATGTGGGTGCTATGGAAATAATAAAACCCACTAAATGATTTTTAAAAAATCGGTATGAGCCATGCTGGTTCAAGAACAAGTGGGAAAAATGTGCTGAATTCATATAAAGTTTGTTTTTGTTTGGTTAGTAATTTTAATATCTAATAACTAAAAAGAAGAAACAAAGGCTATTTTTCTTTCCAAAGGACACACATTTTTATATTTTGCTCTGAAAAAATGGGGAAAGGAAGCCCAATATGCTAGGGTTGATTATTAATTTTGGGGAAAACATGCTGACAAATAAACTCAGTGGTGTATGGTAGGTTTTGCAGTGGTAGAAGAATTAGCTTTTCTCCTTTTGACATCAAAAGGATAAATCAAATCCTATGCAGGTGCAGTGACTATAAGAAAATGACACCTTCATTCTCAATAGATAGCACTGCTCCTTGAGCCAAATCCTGAAGTTCTTACTCAGGGCCCAATGCTCATCTTTGCCTCCGCAAACGTTTCTTCTCCTACAGGTTCTCTCTCTGAAGGGCAAAATGTGACTCTCACTTTTCACTCAGAAGAAAACACATCAACTTCAATGAGGTTTTGTCTGAGTATGCCTATCAGTTAAGACCTCCAGAGCAAAGTGGATGAGACAGCTTGAAGAACTAAATCGCTTAGCTGCCGGGGCATCATTTGCTATGGGGCAAGAGGTACAATTACCCTGTGGTAGATATGGCAATTTCCTGCAATATCCTTGGAGACCTTATTTAATTAAATTCAAGAATCTTAGTGGTCCATTATATTAAATGAATCGTTTATCATAGAAATGTAGGGCTGGAAGGGACCTCAATAAGTCATTAAGTCCAGCCTCCTAAGCTACTGCAGGACCAAGTAAACCTAGATCATCCATAGCAGGTGTTTGTCCAGACTGTTCTTAAAAACCTCCAATGGTGAGGATTCCCAAACATCCCTTGGAAGCCTGTTACAGAACATAACTACCCTCATAGTTAGAAAGTTTTTCATAATATCTAACCTAAATATCCCTTGCTGCAGATTATATATTATTGTGGGCTGGAATTGTATGTAACCTTTGGACGGGGGAGATATGACAAAACTATACTGAACTATATTGAGAACTATATTGTGCAGTGTACCAGACAAGAATGGACTTTTATGGCCTAGGATTGTATATAACCTTTGGAGGGGGGAGATATGACAGATGTGAGAGCTGGATTCAAAGAACTATACTGAGCAGTGTACCAGACAAGAATGGACTTTTGGAACAAAAAGCGCTGATTTTCCTAGGGAATATCTAGAGGGAGGCATAAGCTGTATAAAGGAAAAAACTGAACTATTCATGGTCATTTTGATTCTAAATCCAAAACAGTTATGAACTTGTAATCACAGAGAAAACCCAGTTGTGAGTTTTAAAGAACAGACACATATAGAGTGTAAGGTTGGAGTTGGGGTGAACTCTGGTAAATTTTGTAGCATTCGTGTAAGTTTTTCTATTGGTTTTAATATGTTTTCTCTGTAATGCTTTCACCTTATGAATAAATATACTTGCTTAGAAAGCGCTGTGTGGTAACTTGTAACTGTGGGCAACTATGCTGTTCATAACCTTAGGAGAGAAAGCAAAGTACAAACGCTGGCCTATTTAGGCAGTCTGGCTTGCTGGAGATATCATAGTGTAGGCAGGGAAAAAACGCTGGTCAGAGAGAGAAAGACATGGGCCTCTGCCCAAGAGAGGTGATGGCTGAGGAGCTGGTAGCCTAGAGTGGGTATCCTTGATGGAGGAGGACTACAGATGCATTTGCTCTGAACTGTTATAATACCCTTCAAACTTTGGTTTGGTCTCCCTCCCATCCTGATTTTTCATAGGTCTGTATGCCCTACTCCACTGCCTGACTTTGCAGGATATAATATCACAAATAATGTTCTATATGCTGACACAACTCTGCCCCTACCCACCCACAAACTTTTCTGAAATGACGCCTCTGCCTTACTCTCAGCTGTAGCTGAGTCGTTTTAGCTGTAGGTCAGGTAAAGAGGAGGGCATATAAGTTTATAACACACATGTAACAGTGAGTTCCACACTCCCTGAGTTAAAACTGAAAAAGGACTAGACCTTGTGTGAGTTTATTTTCTGTTGTACCATCATCACGTTTTAATAGTGAATATTTTCCAAATGATATCACACAGAAGTATTTTAGACACCACAGACATTCAACAGTAAATAGTTGCAGTATTGTGCAGTATTATAGTTGTGTGGTATCTGTAGACTTTTTGGGAGCCACTATTGTATCTACAGTCCTTTATTAACAAAAAATTGTAATTGCATTTTACCCCATTAGTCCTGCAGAACCAACATAGATATGGGAGACTGAGCTAGAATCTACTCTGATTTATGTGCCATCAGAATTCTTAAGTTCCATTTGCAGATTCACACAATGTCCTCAGATACATTGGTGCAGCCCCAATAACTGAAGACAGAATTTGGATAGTACCAATGATGATGGGTGAACCAGAAAGAATTTTTAGATTCCAGATTGAGTTTGCAGTGCTGGCAATTTGGGCGGGGGGGAACCTACATAATTTTACTTACAAACTGAGCAAACATGATCTGAGAGTCACTGAAACAATTAACAAGGAATCTCACAATGCCATTTTTACAGTCATTTGTTAAAGAGCCACACTTTAAGACGCAAGTGAATTTCAGTTTGGTAATTTCATCTAGTCCCCATTCAATGCATGTCTCAAAACCAGTACACAATCTGGTATAAGTGATAATCTTCACTCGAGACTGTTAGGAATAGCAGGAGTGTTTACAAGTTATGACGGACAGATATTTGCAGAGCTCCGTGAGGAAGCTTGCACAGACATCAATTATGTGCATTATGCCTGGCTCCAGTGAGTGATATTAGCTTCTTTCTTTCATGAGAACTAAGGCTATATCTGTGCTACAGACCTTAAGAGACACAGCTGTACCATTTTTCAGCTGCACCACTGTAAGGTCTCCTGTGTAGCCGCTCTATGCTGGCGGGAGACCTCTCTCTTGCCAGCATAATTAAACCACTCCTAATGGGTGGTGGTAGCTATGATGGCAGGAGAGTGTCTCCCACCAACATAGCACTGTCCACACCAGCGCTTTTTTTGGTGAAACTTTTGTCGGCCAGAGGTGTGGTTTTTTTCACACCCTTGACCGACAAAAGTTTTACCAACAAAAGTGCTTGTGTAGACAAATCCTAAACTGATGATTTGTGATAATGAAGAGTAAGAAGAATGTTGATGCAGGATCTACCAGAAAGCATGTGAAAATTAAATGTTGTTAATTATTTAAATGACTCATTTCTTGTTGAGTTTTGCAAGATAATTTTCTATGTCTATGCAGTTTGATTTTTAGAAAATTCTAGTTTAATCAGAGATACAAGTAAACTAAGAATTGTTACAAAGATAGAAACACTTACAGTTTCTATGCTCCTGTCTATGTGCACCC
Organism: Macrochelys suwanniensis; assembly: GCA_033296515.1. Classification (NCBI taxonomy): domain Eukaryota; kingdom Metazoa; phylum Chordata; order Testudines; family Chelydridae; genus Macrochelys; species Macrochelys suwanniensis. Next base: position 51,736,973 of record CM065780.1, read on the forward strand.
ATAACTCCTGTTGAAATTACTGGGCCATATGTTTCTTTCAGTTAGCTTGGAATCAATCCAGAGTAATGACAATGAAGTCAGAGGAGAAACTCTGAAGTGAAATCCTCACTCTGTTGGAGTCAGACACTTTCAATTAACTTCACTCTAGTAAGGATTTTACCCTCTGAATTTACAGCTGTAAAATGAAAACAGAATTTGACTCACTGGACTTATGCAAGCATCTCAGGCAGAGAAGAGTTCCCTTGAGACAGAAATCATGATGACAGCACTAACTAAGAGGTTTAATTCAACAAAATTAGAATCCTCCCCAACTACCTTCCATTTTTTGATCTATAACACATCACTTCAACAGAGATGTAAGGAAATGAGTCTTTAAAAAATGGAGAAGGATTTATGCTTTCCTATACCCTGCTAAACTTATGATTTCCTTCCTTAATCAGACATATTTTTGGCTACCTAGAAGATGCAATGCAATTTGTGAAATCTAAAGAAGCTGCAGATAACAAGGAGGCCCCTGAATCTCCAGCTGTGTTGAGAGATAAAAAATAATTCCATTATAGTTTTGATAATACCAGTGCATTCCATATAAGAGTCAATTGCCAGTGCCTATCAGGAACAAACAGCTTTACTGACTGGATGCTTCTTCCATGGTTATCACTCTGTCTAGCTGATTATCTAGCAATGAATGAATGTTTTAATTTCATTAATACTTGATCCATTAGAAAGAAACATGGAGATTCTGGGAAAGTTACATATTCTGGAGTAAATCTGACCCTTTATTCTTGTAGCACAACTTGTGTGGCTGAATACGTGCATATGAGGGGTAGCAGCAGCTCTACAGAAGCCTGTGCAAATACATTTGGAAGATGGGACAGGCGAGAAGCTGTGGTGAGGCTGATGGGGCCAAAGCTACATCAGTCCATTTCTCGCATTCTACTCATCCGCCCACTCACAGTGAGAATACAAGGCCTATTGAAGCACCGGATCTGGAGTCATGGCCACCATGCAGATTTGCTGCCTAGAATGGTGGAAGATAGTTTCCTCCCAACCCCAAATTATGATTCCCCTCTCACGGGCTTGGCTATCCAGGCATGGTAAGGCTGATAGGATTTACCCCTCATGAAAAATTATGATTGCTCCTTTTCCCTGTGTTCTCCTGTTCAAAGATAGATTCCTATATGATATGAATAAGGCAACTTGTTGCAAGAGAATGTTCATGTACTACACTGTGCCACAAGGAGAATCTATCTATTTTAGGATTTTATAATGCTGCCCGTCACTGCAGAATCTGAGCACTTTTGAGGTGAAAATAATAGCAAAGTCCCCAGTGGCCTTCATGTAGTCTCTGGTGGTTCTCCTTTTGGGAGTAAAACTCTGCTTTGGGCATTTTTGCTTCATTGATTAGTTGGGATTTTGGCCTCTTTTTTTTTTGGTTGGTTGGTTGACCAGTTTGTTTGTTGGCTTGCTATAGGTTTCTTTTAATTTATTTTTTGGGGGGGTGGCAGTTTGGAGAGATGGCGGTATCAATGTTGTGATTGTCATTTCTGCTATAGTGGAGAAGTATTTTCAAAAGAAAGATTTTGCTGTGTTTTCTTAAAATGGATTGAAACATGGAGGAGGCATAGTTCAGTATGCTTATATCCCTTTGTTATGCCACACCTTGGAATATATAATGGAAACCGGGGCAGCCAAGTTTCCTCCATGGTCCAGCTTTTGTTTGAACTTAATCTGTTGTGAAGGGTTTGTGCTTAACACACCCTCAGAATTGTCATTAGCACATCCATGAGGTAAATTATGGCAAATGCTTATTTGTGCTTGTTATGACTGAGCTTTTTTAAACACCTAACAAATCAAACTGCTCAGCTTTCCAATTTATATCATTGCTAGCATTTTTTCTGTTAGATTTAAGTCATACTATTTGCTCTGCTTGCCCTTCAAAATCCCATCACTAATAGACTCCTCTCCCATTAATCTCCTAAAATTTGGTTGTGCCGAAGGACAAAAAATAAAGGTTTTAATCAATGAATGATTTTGCCTGCCATGATCATTTGTTTCCCCAACCTCACAAAACAAGCTGCTCCCAGTAAAATGGAAATATTTTTAGTGTAGTAAGAGGATTTGGTGTTCTTGAACATGCCAGAATGGCAGTCCAGAAAAAATAAAATCCATGATTTATCCTAAAACAGGTCAACATGGGTAGACAGGAGTGCCAGCTTCCTTGTACTGTGCCCCAGCCTGTCCTGGAGGAACCATTGCTTACAGTGAAAGAAAAGTTTAATTTCCATGTGTCATTCAATCTGTGGAGGGGGGGTCTCTGCCAAAAATTGATCAAGTAGTTGGTTTTGAGATAGAAACAACTGGTCTCTGGCAACTAAACTGAGAACTACTGATTCATATTAGCCACTGAGTCCTTAGATGTAACACCTGTCAGTTTCAATAAAGCAGGGCTGATTCTGAGGCAAAAGGCTGTGCAACTTATTACCAGTCCCCTGTGACAATTGATGGAAAACTTTTCAGTGGGATGTTGTTGTTCAAAACATACAGCAACAGTACTTGTACAGGGTTTTCTGTGGTACTTGAAGAAGGCATTACAAACTTAAAGGGATTTCCCTTCCTGTGATTTGTCCCCTTTCTAATCCATAGCATCTGTACAAGAAACAAAAGACGATAGGAGGTTAGTGCCACTAGAATGCAGTTTTCAATTACTCAGGACCAAGGCTTTGAAAAGTGCATTAAGCTGTAAATATCCATCTCATGAGCTCACAAAAGGCCAAGGAGTTCCTTGAAATTGCCAGAAGTATTAATTTGAAGCTCCCATTATTAATCATAAAGGTGTTTTATCATTAGTAATGTTGTTGTTCTTTGTAATATGCACTGTTATAGAATAAAAGCTCCCATATTGAACTGATGGAGTGCTGTGTTGACTATAGCAATGCAGTTTGCAACACAGTTACTTATACAAATGATGGTAAATGACCCACGTGAAATGACGCTATGGGACGGATTGTGCCTTAAAGTAGGTGTTGGTGCAAATGGGGGTCACTTGGAGGCTTTGTGCTTCAGGGTTCCCCTTGGCCATATCTAGTATTCATGAAAACCTCAAACCATTATCCACACACATTTGTGTTCCCAATGTGCATCTTGTGCGTGAAAAAATCTCTTATCGCAATCCCTTTGTATCTCAGTATTCATTGCCCATTTAGGTAATCAGGCATCTACTTCTATATAAGAGTGTAGTGTGTGTCATATGTATTTATATGGAAGTACACAAATGTATCCACACAATTTAGAAAATCTGGCCTAGAATGCAGATCTCATTTTCTTCCCTACATTTGTCCTAACAGATTCATAGACCTCACTGATAATTCTCTTTATTGTGAGTCCCCTATTAGGTAAGGAAATTTCAAAAAAGATTGCATGCTCTACGTCCAATGGCATGCTTATACTACTTATTTGCTCAGATCTTCTCTCTTTCTGCTGACTGAGAAGGGTTGTCTACATGAGGAAACTGACCAAAATATGTTTTCCAGAATAGCTCCACATATCAACATGCTATTCCAGAATAAAAATCACTTTCCCCCCAGAAATACTTGCTATTATTACATTAGAAATAATCCATAGCTATTCTGGCCAATTTCCCTGTGTAGACAAGCTCTTACATTTTTTGATCTCTTAGAGATCTTTAAACTGCAGTGATTTAGTTGGCATAGAAACTGCCAGCCATGAAGACTTGGGTGGTGATTCTATGACATGATTTAATGTCTGCAGAGAAAACTGTCTGTTTTGTTTTCACTTGTGACCTGGTGCAAAAGATCTCCTGTACTGGACAGCTGCTCCTATAGGGCAATCTCTTTATTACGTGACTCGTTTGTGACAGACTGCATTCTGTCTGAAGAAACTGACAGGATATTTGGTTCCTCAGCTGAGGAACAACAAATAAATACTTCTAACAATAAATACTCTTAAGAACTCTCCAGTCCGTTGAGATTAAGACATAACATGACAAAGTAAATACATTTCCAGTGTGTCAAAGCATTAATCCACTGTGCCTCTTCATAATGCACCTGCCACTCCAGAAATTGGCCCTTTAAGAACTGTGTGACTACCTAATCTTTCTTCCTTGCTTCTAATGCAGACCATTTCATGTGGTTGAGAGGGAAGAAAAGCTCCTTGCTTCTGAGTTTTCTGGGACACACTTATGCTCTTGTATCACGCCATTCAAGGCTACCTAGCAACAGAATTAGTTCATGAAGTCTGCTACCCTGTTATGTAAGCAGATATGAAAATAAAAAGATCAGCATTTCAAAATTGACTCTGGCTTTGATCCTACAAACACTTACACAGCTGAGTAACTTTACACTGAGCTGTAAACGGGATTACTCATGTTAGTCATGAGTGCGAGGGTCTGCAGGATCTGGGCCTAAGTGTGTGCATCTTTAGATATAAATCCAATCCACAGTTCAGTCAAACCTTTAATTGAAGTGAATAGGATTTTAGTGTGAGAGAGGCACCCAGACTTGAACATGCATTTGTGCATGCATATGCATGAGGGGACACGCATGCACCCACACCTGTAGCTGCCTTAAATCTCGGCGAAGGAAATGGATTTGTCTTTGCTTTGGTAAAGTGCTGGGGGTTATTAATGATCATTGCACTTCCCCCTCATTACAAGTCATTACAACCATAACTACCTAATCTCTTTCCTTTAGGATTCAAAAGTCAATCTTCTCTTATCTCCTCCAGGGACATGACTCCATTAGATCTATTTGCATCAGAACCATTATTTCCACTTTGATGAATCTCAAGGTGCTGAAGCTGCTCTTTAATAACATGACTCCATGCTGCTACAAGTGCAAAGAGCCCAGTTTTGCAGTAAAAAAAAGGCTTGTTCCAACTCCCTGCTCAGTTGTTCCATTTGAATCTATTCAATATGTGGGATCTTTTTTGTCTTGCTCTGTTTGATCGCTGTGCACTGACAATAGATACAAATCCAAGAAGGATGATTTCCATATTACCTAAAATTTTGAATACATACAGATATTTCTTTTTTCCAAGATTAGGAAATCAGGGTTCTAAGACCCTCTTGGAGACTTGAGGTGGTGGCGTGGGGGTAGGGAGAAGAAAGAGAGAGACACAGCACTCCAGCTGTGTTTATGCTTGCTTTATACTCCTGGCTTTCCTTTCCTATGCCCTGTGGGAAGTACCAGACATGACTTCCTACTGAGTGCTGATCCCATTAATGTTGATCAGAATAGGATACAAGAGTGACCCTTTATATTAAGAGCTGAGTGAATCTAGCTCCTGTTAGTCCATTAAGAAAAGACCACTCTTGGGTCCCACGCTCATAACTGTAACATGGCAGCATGCAGAGCCACAAGCCATTGGATCTCCGTGACAGTCCCATACGTAGTGACTTTTAGCACGGGGGTTAACAACATGATATACCAGTTATGAAACAGCAAGTAGTGCTTCACAGTCAACCTCATAAACAGTGAGGACCCTTTGTCAGAAATAAAGTTAGTGAGCATGCATATTGAGCCAACAGGTGTTATAGATAAGGCCCTACCAAATTCACGGTTCATTTTGGTCAATTTCACTGTCATAGGATTTTTAAAATAGTAAATTTCATGATTTCAGACATTTAAATCTGAGATTTCACAGTGCTGTAATTGTAAGGGTCCTGACCCAACAAGGAGTTGTGGTGGGGCCGGAGAGGTCGCGAGGTTATTGTAGGGGGCGTTGTGGTACTGCTACCCTTACTTATGCACTGCTGCTGGTGGCTGCTGGCCGGGAGCCCAGCTCTGAAGGCAGAGCCACCCTCAGCAGCAGCTCAGAAGGAAGGGTGGCATAGTAAGGTATTGCCACCCTTTCTTCTGTGGTGCTGCTGGCGGGGCTCTGCCTTCAGAGCTGGGCACTGTCCAACAGCCACTGCTCTCTGGCCACCCAGCTCTGAAGGCAGCACAGAAATAAGGGTGGCAATCCTGTGACACCCCCTAAAATAACCTTGTGACCCCCCTGCAACTCCCTTTTGGATCAGGACCTCCAATTTGAGAAACACTGGTCTCCCCCATGAAATCTGTATAGTATAGGGTAAAAGAACACAAAAGACCAGATTTCAAAGTCCATGACACGTTTTTCATGGCCATGAATTTGGTAGGGCCCTGTCTCATCCCACCCCACCTTCTATCCTTGCAGCTCTCCTTGCTGGCTAACCTTCCTTGCTCAACCAGCCCGCTTCATTAGCCATCTTTCCCTGCATGATAGGGTGTGCTACCTACTATGGAGCAGCAAGAAAGAACACATTTGGGTAAAATCAAGTCCTGGCTAATGTGTTGCTCTCTCCAAAGTGTGCCTGACATAGCAAAGTATTTAATTAGCCTCCACAAACTTCTTTTCCTTGCCTGCAGATTATAGTACTCTCAGCCCAGGAAGCCCTGGAATGCAATTCCTTCCAAGGACATGCTCAATTGAGACATAATGACATTGACTTGGTGTGCAACAGAATGTAGTAAGAAGATCATGGAATGGATTTTATTAACACTATTGAGCTGCTTATCAAAGATTTTGTGACTATACATATTGGTGATATTTGTTTCTGAATGTCACTATAAGTGGCAGTGAAAGTCATTAGATTTGCCACTGGTCACTTTGACACTTATTTTCTCCCTAGGGAAACCAAAAAGTCACTAACTCTAATAACCAAGTAGCTAAGTTGGTAACACGCTATTCTCGTGTTTTTTCTTTTGTTCCTCTTCTGGGGACTAAAAGCTTTTTATGTTAGGACTAGAAAAGAAACACAGTTCTTTGCTCTACTGGTTCAGTATGGTGCTGGTTATTGCACCAGCATTCCCTCTTCTGCTTTCTCGTCTAAAATTTGGCATTGTTAATTGTTATCTCTATACTTAGTTGAAAGCAGGGTGAATGATGCTGATCAGAATCTGAATCTCTGTGGTCCCTGTTGTAGGTTGATATTGCACTGGATCAGGCTGGTCTTCAGTGTAAGCATTTAGATACAAAACTATATTTCCAATAAAATGTTTCCTTGGTACTTTGAAGGAGAGCCAAGCTGGCAGAGAAAGAATGCGAAGTCTGAAGAGTGGGGAGAAACTGGAACTAAGTAGAGGAAAGACAAAGACAGTGAGCAAGAAATGGGGAAAGAAAAATGCAGTCGGGAGAGACAGCCAGTGAGGGGCATATGCAGGATAACAGCAGCAAAAAGAAAGTAGGCATAAGAGGCAACAGTGATTAATGTAAATGACAATACTTTACATTTATAGAGCATATGTTTTATAACTCTGTGTAAGTGTCCATTCTTACCACAGGAGCAAAGGAGACACAAAAAAGGTTAAAATGACTGAAGTCATACAGCGTGTCAGTGAGTGAGTCAGGAATAAAAGCCAGCTCTCTTGTCTCCTTATACCTTCCGCTATCCATTAAACTATGGGTCCTCAGCCAAGGGGTTATGACTCCAACAGTTTTACAAACAAGCTCCATGGGATCATGAATATGTCTCTTTCTTTATGGGTAGCTAAGGGGGAGATTCTGATTTTCTTTTCCATACTATGACCTCATGTTACAAACAGGATAAAAGCTGGGAACCACTATAATAGACCATGTGGCCTCCCAGGAAGAAAGAGACAAAGAAGGAAATGTGAATAAATAAAGAATATAAAAAGAAAAGAACATAGGATGCTTGGAGGGAGAAGGGAATGTGGTAATAGGTAAGGACAGGGGGTGACGGTGGGGAGGGGGAAAAACGGGAAAAAGAGAAAGACCAGTAAGACAGCAAAGAGCAAATAAGAAATGGAAGCAAATATTTATTTAGCAATAATAAGCAGAAGGTGTTGTTTTGGGATTATATTTGGATCTGGAGCCACAAAATGAGGTACAGGAAGGTTTCCAAACCCCAGTTTTATTTTAAAAAGTCCTGGAAGCTTGAGAGCACATCGACAGTATGAGAGACATGGCAACTTCTATAAAAACACTGATAATTACAGTACATTCGGTTACTGTACAGTATCTTGTTAGTGCTGCCTTATCCTCTGATGATGGAGGTGTCAAAGAAGGTTAAAACCTGCAGCATAAGTGGCCAGAGTATAAAGTCACTATAGGTTAGCATCATAATCGGGTAGTGGGTGAACATATATAGGAAGCCCAATAGTGAAGGTTATTTGGTTGATAAAGGAAGAGTGTAGAAGTTCAACTTGTCTTTGCAGCAGTTTTTTGTGACTATTGTACTGCTTATTTAGTTAGTCTTATATGATGTACCTATCCCAAACTATAGATCTGAAGTTCTTTGAGGCTTTTTGAAGTTCATTAGTGCCGCTTTCACTTGCAGAATCCTCACCTTGTATTACAGCTACAACTCAAACTTTTAATATTTCCTTAGGCGTAACAATTAGATTTCTTTTTGAGAACGTGAATTTTACACTGCAGGAATGAGCTTATTTTACCCTTGACTTTCAGTGGCTATGTTCTTTTTTACTACACTAAAGAATCACAAGTCTATCAAAGAATTTCCTCATGTGACACACTTACACTTTATCCAATTCAGAAAAATTATATGGTATTTTGTATGGTCGATTTAGGGAATATATGGTGTATGATAGATAAATTCACTGTACAACAGCCCGAAGTGGGAATGGGTACACCATAACTAAGAACAGTTCAAACTTAGTGTTTTGGGTCTCAAAATTTCCAAAGATGATTGACTCTAACCCTCTGAGATTTTTGTTGCATTAAATATCTGCTTTTTGTAAGATCAGTCACAGAAGTAAAATTTTAATAGTTGCCTCTGCATTAACAGTTAGAGGTATTCCCTGCATTCCCATGCACAAAATGTCATTACAATGAAGTTTAAAATGTGAGCAACTACAAGAATCAGCATTTTGAGTATATGAAAATAAGAATGCTAATGTCACTGGGGTACTTTTGAAAGATTTACTCAGTATGTTTAAGTGTGAAAAATCAGTGAAAAGACTGTGGAATTGTTGACTTGATAAATAGGCCAACTATCCAGCTCTTGTTCATAAATGTCTGGCTTTGAACTTTAGTTGAAATTGTTTTCTGCTCACAGATGCCAACATAATAGAGTGCATAGTCTACTACTGTGAGCATCTATACTTGTTAACATGTAATGAGTGGGGAGATGTCACCATAATCCATTTCTAATGTGGTGTATGAGTTAGAAAGAAGCTTTGAGGGGGAAGAGGTCAAAAAATTGAAGGGAAGAAATTCGCTTCCCCTCCTAATACTCCCACCTATCACAGAGAGGTTCACAGGAAGTGATTAACCCCTTTCCCATTCCCTGTGGCCACCTCTTTCTGCTCATTGGGTCCTATGCAGAGGATAGGGACTTCCTCCCATTCTCCCCTTGATGCTTGCTGCCTCCTCCTCCTTCCTTGTATCTGTGATGAGGGGTTCCACAAAGTCTTATTAGGCTCTTCAGCCCCCAACAGCTTCCATCCTATTGGATTGGGAGGTGGAAAATTGTGGCAAAGCCCCTTAAAGCTTGTTGCATGTTGACTGGAGGAACCGTCTGAGTCTTATGAGGCCCTTTGGGGACCACGTACCTAACATGCTGTAAGTTTAGGATGCTCCTCAGAACCTCTAATTCATGCTGGTCTCTGAGGGTTTGTGGGTCCCTGCCACAAACCCAAGGAGATTTATGTCCCTCTTTGCTGTGATCCTTATTATGTTCTCTAAGGGCCTCCTGACCCATATACCACCTCCATGAAAACTCAGATGGCATCAACTCCTCATCTACAAACAGGTTTAGCTTCCCCAACTAAAACAAGGGACCCAGTCACCAGGTCCCAAAGTGAAACCTTGAATAGCTGGATTAGGACTGTGATCTTTAGGAATAATCAGTGGCAAACTTTCAGCCACAGCAATCTATTTGCTTTGTTTATATTTTCAAGGCTAACTCCTCACAAGGAAAGGGGCTAGAAATGTCTATTCTGTTGTTTGTTTGTTTTGTTTTAATAAAAGCTATGATGAGCCTTGACATTTTGAAGTCCTTAGAATCAGGGTAGACCATGGCCATTGTCTTCACAGGCCCCAACACCCAGGTCTGCAAGTGACTAAAAATGTCTGGAGAGTTTTGAAGGCATCTTGCAGATAGAAGCCTGGACGTATGGAAAGGAGAGGGCATAAATGAGATAGTGAGACATATCTTGCTGGAATGGACATTGACGAACAAAAATAACCAAGAACTCAGAAGACATAAGTAAGGGCTGGTCCACACTGGGGGTGGATCGATCTAAGATACGCAACTTCAGCGACGTGAATAATGTAGCTGAAGTTGAATATCTTAGATCGATTTTTAAAAGGTACTTACCCCAGTCCACACGGCAGCAGGCAGGCTCCCCTGTCGACAGAGCTTCCTCCGCTCGCCGAGCTGGAGTTCCGGTGTCGACGGGGAGCAGTTCTGGGATCGATTTATCGCATCTAGACGAGACGTGATAAATCGATCCCAGAACATCAATAGCTACCCACCGAATCGGGCGGGTAGTGTGGACGTAGCCTAAGAGAGAGAAACAGCAAGGTGTTGTGCCAGTGCTGGTATCTGAGAACTGTAACTGTAGTTAAGAAGCAGTAAATCCAAAAACCGTGTCTTAGATTCTAAAACCAGTGGAAGAATGTGATCCATATTTATTACAGTACAGAAGTAGCTCTTGTCAAGATGAATAAAAACATTTATTTCACTAAGTTTGAATAGATCTTAAAATCTTTCACTGTACACTAGATGCACAAAAAAGAAAATATGCTGTCACAAACACGGCTATGATGTGCCTGGACATGAGGCTTGTTGAAACAATTCCTTTTCCATCTTGAAATTGTTAGTGGTATTTTCCTTCCAAAGGTTTAGTCAATTTGAGACACAAGTACTGGTCTGACAATGTTGAATTTGATTGCTTGTGACTCCAGTTAATATCCATTTCTGTGAGCGTGTCTTATTTGCATGAAAAGAACAAAACTGTCAGGAATCCCAAACAACAGGTATTAGGCAGAGACAGACAGCACCATTTAATAGTGTTATCAGTTAATTTTTTTCTATGTACTTAATAAGTGGTTGAAAGTTGAAGGATTTTTAAACCTCTGCCAAGATGGCCAGTAGGAAGTGGTACGATGAGATATATGGCAAATCTCAGGGGGAGGGAAAATAGGTGTGAGATTCTTTCCTCTTTAGAAGCAGGTGGAAAAACAGGCTAGCTGACCAGAATAGACAGGGCTAACATGTTTAAAACACCAAGTTTAAAAATGTTGTTATGTACCAGAAGTAGTAATTCTCACACTCTTTTTACTATTGTGGACTATTTTTGCCAAAAAATCCTTTGAGACCACTTAAATAAATAAATGGAGATATGCCAATCTCCTAGAACTGGAATGACCTTGAAAGGTCATCAAACCCAGTCCCCTGCCTTCACTAGCAGGACCAAGTACTGTCCCCTGACCGATTTTTGCCCCAGATCCCTAAATGGCCCCCTCAAGAATTGAACTCACAACCCTGGATTTAGCAGGCCAATGCTCAAACCACTGAGCTATCCCTCCCCCACTCCCAAACCCTTATTCCAGACTTTCCTTTATCAGTTATAGTGCTTGTTTACCTGACCAAAAAAATAGGGCAGCATATAGGAGAAGTTGAAAACAAATTCATTTTAATGTAATGAGTGCTACAACTTGGTTACATCCATTTTTAGTTTTACTGTTTAGTAGGATGAAATCTCTCTTTTATCTCTTAATACCATAGAATGTTTGTTTGCATGCTGTTCATTGCACATATGAAATACTCACAATTTGAGTGGAAATATTTAACTTGGAGTAGACAAAAACATTACATGCTATTGGTTCTGTTCCCTGCTTGGCTGTGTGTAAATTGTAGAATCTGGTTTCTAGTAAATTCTCAAGTTCATGAGTTCAAAGTTTTTCTTTGCACCTGCCCTTTCATGATGTCTATGTGACTGTTCATTTACTAAAATACTTGTGTAAGGCAAACTTGTGTAAGCCACTAATTTGTTTGGACTGTGTTTGGACCCATTTTGTGTAAGGCATACACAAAATGGGTAAAAACATAGTCCAAACAAATTAGTAGCTTAGCTCTTAGCTGGTCAGCTAGTTCTATTAATAAAACAGTTCCACTTTGTCTACAGTAGTTAAGTTAACAGTCTGAACACCTTGAAGAATCATGTTTAAAGATGGATGGTTATCATTAGCACAACTTCAGCTGTTGTGTAGACAGGATCTATAGATCAAGAAACTCCCCACATTTGATTTTTTCCCCCTTCTTCAGATCTATACACTACACAATCTGGTTTGGATAAAAGCAATGAGTTTGACACTTACCCAAGCAACATGAGATGACAAATACATTTGATACAGCCACAAAACAGGCTTTTTAAATTGAGATTTGATATTCTCTAACAATTGAGGCAGATATTTAGTTGATGAATTTCCAATAGAACAGGACCTTCTAGCACATGAACATGCATGGTTGGCAAAAGTTTAAAATGGTTCTTGATAGATTTTTGACTGAGACTTTTCTTTCATGAGTCTTGTGTGTAGAAAAATAAATAAAGCACTTTACATTTTTTGTATTTACTTAAAGTAAAACGTTCCAGTAATGATGGAAACATTTAAAGGATGAAGAACCCAAAATCTGTGTGCTTCAAAAACATGGAAGTACAATACAGCAGTGTATTTATTACTCTACAGATCACAGCTACATAATAAAATTTCGTCAGAATCAAAAAGTAATATAATCATTAGCCTTACAGTACTCAGAAGTGGTTTATGAATGATTACCTGTTATCAGGAAATTGTTAACTAGATCAAATTACTGTAATTTGAAACTCCTCTTTCAGGCACCAATTAGATGTATAGAACTATGTCATTTCTGTAGGAGAATTCTACAACAGTGGCTCCAGGGAGAGAGAGGAATTTCCTGTGTCAAGTACAGATGCAAATTGTGGATCAGTAAAATTGTTTGAAATGGATTTTAATTAGGCTGGATATGCGGATGTAATATTATGATGTATTAGTGGTGCCCCCACCGTGATACTAGACAACAACAAAGGGAGGAATCTAAACGTAAATGCAGATATTCTACATGCAGAAAGTTTTAAAGCTGTGATACCATTCATTTTGTCTAGAGATGAAAGTCTTCACTTAAGTGTCCTCCTTCCCCTCATGAGGGATCCCAAGTATCAAATCCACCAGAAAAAGACCAAGCCTCAAGTTTGAATCCCAGGGATTAAGATTCCATTAATTCAGAAACTAGTTCCTTTTTCTCGCTCTTCTTTTTCTACAGTCAGGGGCCTGTCTCACTCAACTCTTTTTGCTAACTTGCCATCCAGAACTAGGAAGTATCCAGCATGAGGTTCCTGCTTCAGAGGCTATATAGTGTGTTATGAAACAGGAAGCTCACAGAGATGGAAATCTTCAGTGTTGTCTGGAGGATTCAAAATCACACAACTAGAGTACATTGATCAGATGTATCAGAGGGGTAGCTGTGTTAGTCTGGATCTGTAGAAGCGACAAAGGGTTCTGTGGCACCTTATAGACTAACAGAGGTATTGGAGCATAAGCTTTCGTGGGTGAATACATCCGGATGCATCCGACGAAGTGGGTATTCACCCACGAAAGCTTATGCTCCAATACCTCTGTTAGTCTATAAGGTGCCACAGGACCCTTTATTGATCAGATGACAATTTAGCAAGTATACTAAATTTGTCTTCAGAATTAAGTGAGAGGAATTAAACAGGTGAGAAAAAAAATTCTACCCTATTTGACTCCATTATTTTATTACATACATCATGTCATTGACTTGATGCTTTTTAAACAGAGTGTCTCTGCCCCAAAGACTAAATTAAAAGAACAACAGGAAGAGATTACAAACACATAAGGAGCAAGGAGGATGAAAGTTAAAACAATGAGCCTATGCATTCACATGGGCAAATAGTGAATGTATCTTGAGGTCTACACATTTTTATTGCAGATTTTTGTTGTTTTCTGTTGTGCTGTAAACTCCATATGGCTCCTCCATTGGGAAAGCTGGGTAATGTCTCTAACTGCCAGTTTATGGTGTTCAGTGCCTAAGAGGTGGTGAAGTGAAGAGTTGGACTGGGATACCTAAACTGATTGACTATGCCTACTGCCATAATATCCTTTGGGTATTGTTACCCACCTGTTACCCTGAGAAAGGTGGGCTTTCCCCTCCCCGCAAAGAATTGACTCAGCTATTTAAGTTTCCCCAGCTGTTGTTAAATCAGTTTCCAAACTAGAGTACAGAGAAATACACCAATATCACCTCACATGCCTGTTATGTGCCTAACCTTCCAGGTTTTGTCTGTAGAGAGATCAGCCCGTGTCAGTCATTTTGAGCATCAGTTCTACACAAATTCTGAGGGCTGCCTAGTGACCACACAGGATGTCTGGGCTGTTTCTGAAGCCCCTGGCACATCTTAGAGCCGACAAAAGCATGAGCAGGTCTTATCCTGCTTCATTGCCACCCAGTTGCCCCGAGTAAGAGGACTCAGTTTCAGGAAGGAATGGGGAATTTTGTCTTGTTTTGGCACGGCTATAATAAGTTATTGTTTTTAAGATATGTGCAGCATATTTTTTTATAACCCTCTTCCTCCCATCTCCACCCCCCAGTCCCTGTCCCCATACAACATGTCAACTATTTTCTTACATTGTCAGCTCTTCAGAGCAAGGGACATTTCCTCCTATAAGTTTGTACAACACTTACTACAATAGGGCCCCAGCCAAGACTGGGGCCTTGGGTACTACTGTACTAAACATATTTAATGATAGTAATAAAGCCAGTATGAAGACCAAAGATGGCAGGGAATGAAATGCGGAGGTTTGAACTAGTCTGAACCTAGCCTAGAGCAGCAGTGTGTGAAAACTTTCCAGTTGATGGCTGTGCAATAAGAAGGTGACCTCAGTCAAGTTTCTAGGGGCAGGTATATACATCACAAAAACTCCCTCACAAGAGACACTAAGTGGCACTCTTCATGAGCTAGCCAGGGATTTCATATGAATTGAGGCTGAATAACTGCCTTTGCTAGAACCAGTCCTCTTTGGGGCACATTGGTGTACTGGGAAACAGCTTTCATTGTCAGTGCTCCTGATTGTTGTACCTGTTCCGAGGGTAATCAGAGGGTTTCACCTCTATAACTATCAATATGGTACTTTTCACTGTATTGAACAATGACTTTAAAAATAAGTAAAGAAGATAAAGAAAAACAGAAAAATAAATGTCTTGCAAATTTACCTAGGAAGAGGAAGATAATGACATGGCCTACAGCTTTTTGTTTAGGAGAATTTCCGTCCGCTAATGAATGCCAAGAAGAATGGTGTCACTCATATTTATCTATCCTTCTTATCATGAAAGAATGAATTGATGAATAAGTTCAAGTCACTTGCAAAGCATGGAAAATGTATACATGTAGGACTGATAATAGAGACTGACACCCTTGACAAGCTAACAGCTAATGATGGAGAAATATTAGAAAGTTCAGAGGTTTTGGTCAGCCTGGACAAGCACCTAAACATATGAAAGCGTATGTGAACTGTCCAGACTTTTGGGTCTGCACATTTGGGCTGAAAATCTTTCAAGATCAGTTTTTCTCATTCAGATGCTTACTTGCTTCTGAACAGCCCATAAACATCTGCATCAGCTGGTACATGGAGGCATAAATTAGTTCAGTCCCTGGATTAAACTGGGGCTCATAAATCCAGGGTAGTGTGGTAATTCCTGACAGAAGTAGGTGGGGAAAAGTTGGCCAAAAATGAATTGTAATTTTTTGAGGTGTGTTTTGAAGAACTACAAAACTCCCACTTGAAATCTCTTACATAACTTAGTAAAGAAAGTTCCAAGTAGATAAAGATCAAAACTGCATTCTAACCAGCTGTACTATTGTCAGCAGAGCAGTACTCTCACTAGAAGCTCTTCTGTATAGTGCCATCACAAGACTTATTGATTAATTCAGGAGCAAGGTTGCAACAAAGCATCTTTTTTATTCGCTTCCAGGCATATCTAGATAACAGTAATACAGCAGAAACATGATTTTCTAAATTGATTGGCTGAGATTCTCTGTTGTACCTTCAGGAGATGTAACAAAGAAAGCATAGCCCTGGAGGAGAAGGGCAAAGGTGGCTTTCAGTCCTCAGGATTCTGAACTGCTTTGAGGGCTGAAACACCCTGGTGCAGATTAGAGTAGTCCTGAAATATATTCATTAATTTATGGAACCACTACAGAGCTACCTATAGGCTTTGCTACAGTTTGGAGCATCCCAGAATCTTTATAGTGCTCAGTGCTATGGAAACACACCCTCCCACACTTGGTATGCCCTTGTTCCAGGGAACAGGATAGGGCCTCTTACAGTGGTCTGATCCTGTGCATGTGTCAGGGAATTCTCCCAAGAACCTTTGTGGCACATTTCTTCCCCATAAGATGCTGGTGTATTGGGGTGGGGAGGGATAGAATATGCTCCTCCCCCACTCTTGCCTACAAGAGACATAGGTGATTAATCTTTAAATGTCAGGATTTAAACATAAAATTGTGTAAAAGCACCTCAGAGAAATCTTCACTAAATCTCAGAGAGGTACCTTTGGGATAAATGCTCAGGTTGCATTTTAGAATATCCAAATTAGTTCTCCAGTACTACAGATAGTATGTCCAGAGCTAAGCACAATACAGCGGATGTATGCAGATGCTGCAATGCCTTGACTGACTGTGTCTTAAAACAGTAATTCAATCTGTAGTGCGGTACTAGTCAAAAAAGTTACTTTGTAAATATGGACTCCACATTTCATGACTCTGAATGCCTCCTGTAGCCAATGTGCTCTAATTACAGGTTAAAATTAATATTTTTTCTTCCTGTGACAATTTGAGGAACTCTGACTTTGTACAAATCTTGGTTGATATGAATTTGTTGTATCATGGGGTGCCTATAGGGGGCATGTGGAATCCACCATTTATTGACAGGAGCTGTAGCACACTTCTGCAGACCAGGAACAATGGTTGCTGGTTAAATCTTAATGGTCATCTATTCAGATGAAAACACCTTGGAATAATGGATTGGCTGAAGCTGGAAGAAATTTGTCTCTCTAATTGCTCTGAAAGGAGAGGGAGTGGAAAAATCCCCAGCAGCAGACCAAAGAAAAACAGGTGTTGGTAGGGGGACATATAAACTTGAGGGACTCAGAAAAAAAAGACACTGGAAGCTGTGGTTTGGAGAGAAGTGCATGCTTTTGTACCAGGTGTGTACTGTTTAACTGTGGGACTAGCCCCGGTAAGGAAAGCTAGCTGAATTAGGCTACATGATTCTGAAGAGAAGCCACAGGAGGACTCTGGGCATCCCAGAAGACTCTGCCCAAGCCCAAAGAACTCTCCAGACTGGTAAGGAAACTGAGGCAGGGAAATGCGTGCAGGTGCGTTTATTATTTTGTTTAGAGCTGAGTGTTAGAGTAATGGTGTTTAAAATTCTGTGCAAAATTGGTGTGTTTGCTCTCATTGTCTCATGCTCCTGGAGTTCTGGGAGGGGCTGTGCTTAAGATACAGCGTAGTGTGAGGCATCAGTACAGGGGCTAAGAGGTTGAACCATAGGATCTCAACTCTCAGACGAGGATGCTAGATGGTTGATCTGACCCTGAGTGCATGCCTAGAGAACCCACCCAGGGGGCAGTGCCTGGACTGTTCAGTCAGAAGGCTTAAAGAGCACATGTAGTCCAGTGAGGTGGGCCCCAAACACAGTAGCCTGGGGAGAGTCTAACCAGAGGAGGTGCTCTCCCAGGTCATGTGTATGTGTGTGTGAGAGAGAGACACCCGCTAATTTCTGGCCCAAGAGCTACATCTGAACTCAGTGTCAACACTGGTTTTTGTTAATCTTACACACTATTACTAGTAATACAGGTTCTACTGACCAAATTAGTACCTCGTTTACAACTGTGCAACCCGTGGCTGGAACCTTAAGCCAGCTATAGTCAAATGAGAAAGTAGACACACATTTTTAACTGAAAGGGTGATTAACCACTGGAATCAACTATCAAAGGAAGAAGAGGAGTCTCTGTCTTTTGATGTCTTCCAAGACTGGATGCCTTTCTGGCAGATCTCCTTTAGTCAAACTCAAGTTATAAGGCTCAGTACCGG
Organism: Macrochelys suwanniensis; assembly: GCA_033296515.1. NCBI lineage: Eukaryota > Metazoa > Chordata > Testudines > Chelydridae > Macrochelys > Macrochelys suwanniensis. Next base: position 51,755,131 of record CM065780.1, read on the forward strand.
AGTAACTGGGTGAAATTTAAAGGCCTGTGATATACAGGATATCAGACTAGATGATCTAATGGTCCCTTCTGGCCTTAAATTCTATGAATATATGCAAGGATGTCGGTGAGGACTATTTGTGATTATTTATAAGATATTACAATAATAGTTAGATACTTGTGAGTAAAAATAGTCACAAGTGTGTTAACAAATCCAATATTGGAACAAGGTCAGAACTCTAGCACCAGACAGCCAGAATGGCAGGACACTACATTAGCCTGGGGGTACCCACAGCATTCTTATTTACTTTTTAATAACCAACATGTTGCAAGTGGTTAAGTCACCTACAGATTGCCTCATGAGGGTGATGTAAACCATTTATGTGTTGGACAATACATTATAGAAATTAGAGTTTGTCAAAGGCTTGAGCAGAAGTATTTACCAAGTGAAAGTTCACCATGGAACTGTGGATTTAAATGCATTTTTACCCTAGATGACCTGGCTAATATAAGCCTAAAATTTCACGTAAATGTGACATTATCAGTCTTACATAATGGTGAGTGAATCAAGCTTATGTTCCAGGAAAGAATTCAGCTAGATTACCTTGACAGAGAATAGATTTCTGTTAAAAGCTTACTTGGTCAGTCTAAACACCAAAGGACAAAAATTACCTTTGAATAATATCATTACTAAAATTGCTCTGTCAGAAAAGCATTTGTTATATCTCTGATGCACTTTATTGACCACCGAATGATTATTCACCTTTTGGATCAATTTCCAGAGTTTCTCATTGCTGTAGGTACCTTGCTCTTCAACTTCCACAAACATTTTTATAACTCCTGTAATAAGCCACTATTTTCTTTTGTATTTTCACTAGTCATGTTTCTTTTTCAAGTTTGATTTGATCGTTTTGGTAAGCCTGACTTTTAGTCTCAAATTCATTGACCATATTATATATTGGTAGGGGGAGGCTCGTATTCTGGTCTCCTTGACCTTTGAATCTCTCTGCATTATAAGATTTGTTTGAGGCACAGCGGCTGTCATTTCCTCCTGAGATGCATTATATAGAATTGATGAAACCTTGGCAAAAATGCCAATTGCTCTGAACACATTCATTTCACTTCCAACGGGTAAGATACATAATTCTCCATGATCTTTTTTGATAGACTTCAATGGTCCCTTTGATGGTCTATTTGAAAATAATTTGTGTGTAGCCAGTTTACAAGTTCCCTGCAGCTTTGCAGATGAAAAAGATGAAATGGCTCTGTCTCAACAGACCATCTCCAATTGATTATTTTGTATTGTGCCTTTTGATATTTTTGAAGCTTTAATAAATAGAGCTGCATATTTACTTTCGGATTTTCCCTGAGTTTTACCATACTCTAACTGGCTTGAAGCCAATAGGCTTGGAATAAATCTGTTCCTCACCAAAATCCATACCTTTTGATATTTGAAAAAGTTGAGTACATTCTAGCACCACTTGCTTCTGTGTGTCTGGCCTTCAGATGATTCAGGTGTTTTGCCACTACCTACCCTTTCAAAATGTTTAATCATATCACGCAGTATTTGCATAAAGTACTAACTAGATTTCTCCTCCATTCATAGCCTGATACTTATTCTGAGCCCACCAGGCCAGCATCAGCACTGCTCCCCTGAACCAGTAGCCTAGCCAGGGTGGGAGGAGGGGGAGCGGCCGCTCCCCTGTGAGGAGAAGCGGCGCCTTAAAGCGCCGCACAAGCCCCGCTGCTGGAGCTGGGCTGGGGGGGCGCTTTAAAAGGTCTGCAGCTCCTACCGCTGCGGGGAGCCATGGGCCTTTTAAAGCCCCCCCCCGCCAGCCCCACTGCCGGAGCTCCGGCGGCGCTTTAAAGGGCCCGGGGCTCCGCAGCGGCTGGAGCCTCGGGCCCTTTAAAGTGCTGCCGGGTGAGTACAGGGGGAGCGGGGAGGCGCCTTTTCATAGCGCCGCTCCCCCTGTGCGCTAAACCTGGCTACGCCACTGCCCTGAACATCCAATCTGAACCCAAGACTATGGTAAGCTTAGAGCAGGATCTATTTTCTTCCATCAGTACACTAGTAACTGTTGCTAGTTCTGCATACAGAGCTGACTTATTTCGCAGTATAACTATGGGAGTATTTATAATCACTCCATCTCTCAGCTTCACTGCTGCCAAGCCTCCTTTCCCTTGTCCCTGTACATAATGGCTACGGCCATTCATATGCCACATCTCCATCTCCTCTCCAATTTTGTTCGCATTTAGTTCTTTAAAGATTGGATGTTGAGTGCTAGCTGGACTAATTTCATGTTTGTGGGGCATCCCCTGTATGCAGATACCTGAAACCCATTTCTTAATTCGTTTAGCTGTACTGCCTCCACATTTTCTCCCTGCAATGCTGGAGTCCATTTTTGAATTATTTTATTGCTAATTTGTCCAGCTGATGCTTTTCCCTCTAGCAGTATCTTGAGTGGAGTATGGTGACTGCCAATGAACACGCTCTGTCCTCCCACCAGATATTTGTGTTTAATTGCCCAGTATGCAGTTAACACAACTCTTTCACACCAGTTGTACTTAAATTCTATACTTAGCATTTGCTTCCCAACTATTGCAACCAGCCAGTCCTGATTTCCATATTTCTGTGTGAATACCACTCCTATGTTACTTGGCATTACTGCAGGGTACATACAAATGATTTACTTCAATCTGGGCGTACACAGGAGCACTCCCCAAATGCTGTTTCAGCTTAACCACTGCTTCAGAGTGCTCGTCCTGCCTTATCCTAGTGGGGTGCCCTCACTCACGCATACAAAAGGACTAGCTGCTTCTGCATAAAGCAGGGAGAATTCCCTACACAATCTGGTGATCCCCAAAAAGGACTGTAAGGCCCACTTATCAGTAAGGATTGGTACTTCAGAAATTAATTCAGCTCGGATGACAATCGTAACGCCGTCCCGCCTCACCTACAGTTACTCCCAACAATGTAACCTTTCTCAGAACCAGATGTGCTTTCCTGCTGTTAATTTTTAGCCCTGCCTGCTGCAGGCACTGGAGTGCCTCAGACAGAGCCTGTGTCTGTTCCTCCTCAGTGTGGGGACTGCACCAATACATCATCCACATACTGAATAAGCCTGTCAGGCTGAGAAAAGTCCTTAAAACCCTGATTCATATGTGCAAGAAAAACAGCTGGAGGACAGTCTTTGTACCCCCAGTTCATGAATGCTGCACTCCTCTCCATGTGAAAGGTGTTCTGTAGTGACATTCTAGGGCCAGAAACCATTACTAATGTCCAACACCAAAACCCACTTCATTTTAGGAGAGATTTTTGCAATTATTTCAGATAGACAGCTACTATAGGAGTCATAGATTTTGCCTTGTCATTTGCCCTGCTAGTTAATCTCCACCCACCTGCTGGCTTTTTGCTGGAGAATTACATACCAAGGACATTGACTTTATCTCTCCCCATTCCAACAATGCCTCCACTACCTCCTGTACTGGACCTGTAGGTTTTTTAGCTATGGGGTATTGTTTTTGGGGTGGGAGTGGTTCCCTCCTTTTAGTAATATCTGGGTATTCATTCCACCAGTCCAGTAGAGAAGCCCATGTCTCCAGATATGCTTATACTACCTCTGGGACCCACCCTGGTGTGTCCACAGTATATTGAATAGACACAGCCTGTTTTTCCTTTATTGACCTTACTGCTGCTGCCATGGGTATAACCCCCCTTGCTCAGCACTCCAAAGAGCCATGTTTGCCAAGTCCTCTACTAGACACCTTGCCAACACTTGAACTCTGCAAATCTCTTCCTTAGACAGATGTGCTACCCCATCACACTGACTTGCCCATTACCCTATCTATATTACTTGTTGTCTTTTATTTCTAACCACAATAATTTCCCAGTAACTTGCTGAATTCTGCCGTTTATCTCCCTGTCTTCATTATTGCTGTTCCATTTTCTAATAACATGTCTTGTTCCTCCCCTGCTATAGAGGTTTTTACCATGGGCTGTCCCCAAGTGTCCTAAGAGTGGGATGCTATGAAGGACAGCTGTGGCGCAGGGGTCTTGTAGCCCTATTGGGAGTACATTGAGTGACTTCCCCCACTGGGCTGACCCTCCTTTTAAGTCCTTAACCTTTTCGCTTCCTCCTCGAATTTCTCCTTCTCTTTCTTGAGCTGCCAAAAGGGTATCCTGGGCCTCTCATATTCCTGATCTCCTCTGTACCCTCCTGCTCCTTGTCCTCTGCCTCCGAATCCTTCTCTTCCCCAAGGTTCCCTGTCTTGCCTGATCCTTTTTAATGGTTAATAATTGTCCTGATTGCCAATTGGTCCTGATTAATCAGCTGGAGGTAATAGGGTTCTTGTCCCAGAATCAGGCTACAAAGAACTAAAACCAACTAGTTCAATATCTCGTAGGGGCCTTGGAGTATATTGCAAGCACACTCACACTGAGGGCAAAGAAAAATCTTAGTGATGTTTATTAAAAACAATTGATTAAGACAGAAAAGCTCCAAACCACATAAACAGATAGGAATAATACATTATTGGGGATAGTGGTGTTATCATTCCTTGCATATGCTCTTCAATTTATATGCTTAACCCTTCCTTGAAGACCTGGTGGTGAGAGAGAAAGTACCAGCCCTGCCTCTGACATGCCAAGTGAGTCTGATGGTCCAGGTTCCCCAATGCCCAAGATTGGTGATAGATGACAATAGACCTGAAGGGTCAAATGATGGAAAGCTAAACCCCTCCACATTGTGGTTTGTCCTATTATAGGGCCTGAGCACTACAATGAATATTTATTCTAATGCCCAGACTTCCATGTGCAAAACTAACTTCCTCACCCTTATTATATTGGGGTGCACTTATCCCATAGGTAAACATATACATGTCATTTAATTCATCATCATATACATCACCTATTGCTCAAGCAAGCTTGTGGTTAGACATCTGCCAATGATTTTATCCTAAAATATCCAAGCCCAGCATCACTTCAGTGTTCCTGCAGTTAGATTCCAACTCCTACTATTGAGCAAGCTATTCCTAGTTCCTCAAAATCTAAATGTAACTGTCAGGCTATTTATCTATGCCAAGGGTCACAGGCCTGCCATACTTGGCTATACATATGCTAACTTGCTTAAGATAACATCTTACAGGATACAGGCCTTGCATATGTTCGTTGCATTACTGCTGAATATAAAGAAAGGCTAAGCTAGTTCTATGGGCTACACCTGCCTTTAGGGCTGGACTCTACTTTAAAAATCTTGGCTTCTGCTACCGATGCTGTTCTCTTAGTTAGTCCCCACCAGTAATTAGCTCTTGTTAACAAATCATCAGTATTAGGTGCAAACTGTAAAATGTGCTCCTTGCATTCAGAGGGCAACATAACCAGCAACAATTCAGTATGAGCTAGGTACCACCCGCCCCTTGTTAGTATATTGAGCACATTTTGCTCTCTCAAATTGTACCACTGAAGGAAGCAATCTGCCTATTCACTTGGACCCTCCTCCGGGAGGAGCTTTGCGGCAAACACTTCCACCTGAGTTATTAAACCATAAAACACTTTTGCCATTTGCGCCCCTAAATCTGAGTCAGTAAAGATGTGCACTATAATCTGTGGTCACTATAATCTGTGGTCCCCAAGGGTCTCTGCAATACCTTCTCCCAATCCTGCATAGTTGACTGGTTTATCGCTTTAAAGTTACTCTCACCTTATAAAAATATTTTTTTCTTTCAATACACATTTCTCCCTCTCCAGTTTACTTACTTTAAGGATCAAATCTCTAGTTTCCTGACTCAGGGTCCCTATTCCCAAAATCAGTCTCTGTAACAACATGGTTTTCTGGGCCCAGCTTCTCCCTGAGACTTCCCTGGGGAAGCCATAGGACCCTCCCTTGGACTTAACCTTCTTCTCTAATGTATTAGAAACCTGCTCAAATTTAAACCCTTCTAATAATGCTGTTGCTGAACTGTTAGGTTTTGAGTCTGACCAGTAAAAATATACATATAATAAAATCTATACATTACCTGCTCCAGACGAATAGATCAGGGTCACCTAATCCCGACAGAGATCTGAGTCACAGCACCAGTAATGTTGGGATTCCCTCGAACACTTTGTCTAGTTCTGGGAGAACACTTCATCCAGTTCTCTGGGATCCAGAAGACTCAGTTTGACTCCAGCTTATCAGGTTACTTCATTGGCATGTAACAGCTCTTTGCCCACGCTGGCCAGGTACAGGGTGACGCCACAAATTCAATTTGTGTAAAACACCACTCAGTTTATATACATCTTTCCTAGCTACTAACATCTATAGTTCTTGCATGGAAAGAGGTATTGCTTTGCAGATTGCATAAGGCAAGCATATCAGTTTAGAGTGTTTGTTATAAACATACCCACAATAGTTAGTTTCTACCTCCCTTATTTACTATATATTCACAATAGTTGTTTCAACAATTACTTTTTTGGGCTTGTTCAGTTGTATCTTGTCTTAACTGGGGCCTGCTCATGTCAGCTCAACCTGCCCTACAGCAGGAAGCAGAAATATCATCCCAGCTTGATATAGTCTATTCAGTTGGAAACCAGGAAGAACTAGAAATGCACAGTGAGTCTGTTTTGTTCACTTTAACCCTATTCCTCTGAGATTTTGTATAAATGTCATTCTGACAGCTCATATAAAAAACTAAATAAATAGTCCTATTTCCACAGTAATATTGCCACTAGACTCTGTATAGGACACCTATGGATTTTGTCAGATCACAGTTAGATGACAACAGTACTCAGTTTCAGGTAGCACGTTATAGAAAGTATGCTGAAGAGATGCAAAAGGTTCAGAAAAAGGTTAAGAGAACAACATCTCTGTCACTCCACTGGTAGGATTAATGCAAACTGTCTGGATCAACTGAAACTTTACTAACTGGAGAAAATATGTATGGAAGGATATACGTTTTCAGAATGATGAAGGGGACAATGAATGGTGATGAGTGAACCTCCAAAGGCTCAGTTTGGATAAGCGCCTTAGCTCAAGCTTATCTGAACTTGTCTTGCTTTTCAGCCTTCCTCACAGTCCTTGCAACTCAGCCTGTTTTCCTCTCTACGGCAACATCCATATCCACCTCCTGCATCAGGAGCCTGAGGTCTTTTCCTCTTGTCTATCTGCACACAACTTTCAAAATTTAATTTTGTTCTCTATTTTTAACTCATCACTGATTGACACAACTGCAGCCGTTGTAATTATCCTCCACTTTGTATTGCATGAAGCATGCAGTTCAGCAGAAGGTTTCCTTTTGTGATTCACATCTGCACCTTAAAATACATATAATTTAGTTATCGAACACAGCCCCTCACATGCTCCCAATATGGCTTATGGCTTAAAGCCAAAATGTAGCCCACGGTGCCTGTGTAAATGATGCTAAGAGGAAAAGTCCATCCACCTTTACCATAACAGTGGCTGTCCTAGGATCTGAATGCCCTAGAATCTTTGTTCAATGTCAAGCTTCATGGCACATTTCTGTCTTTGGGTGGCTTTAGTAGTGACTAGTGGGTAGCTTTTTCTGTATGTAGGTCATTGGGGCCTTTGGAACAATTTCAGCTCATCTCTACTTAGAAATAACTTTTTAAAAGCACTTTCTAGTGCAAAGGTCTGCTGCATTATGCATTTTTTCACCCCTTCTCCTACCCCACACTTGGGTTTGAACTTCTTAAGCAGAGACGCCATATGTATCAAAGCAAGGTCAAGGGTGCAGAATTAAAAACTCTCCAGCAGTATAAGACAGACCCTCGAGATTCTGTCTGAGGCTGCAATGTAGCGCCTTTTTCTGACACAAAGGTTTGTACCATTTATCCTTGTAGTGGAAGACAAATTCCAATTTACTACATCATTTGCAAAAGATAAATATGTTGTCAACTGTAACATATTTTCCTGGCACGTGGTCTTGAAAAATGTTCATGCAGTGGATAAAAAAACTAGCTGTATGCTAACAGAACCTGTATCTTTGTTCATATATGCTGCAATCAATTAGAAGGCTGGCTTACTGCTGCATAATTGTGCATTGATTCAAACTACTATGTATTGTATAAAATAGAAAAATACCTTTCAGTGAAGTGAGCACTAAAAGGGCAGGGAAAAGGAAAAGAAAACTAGATCTACTGTGCTCCACCACAGTGCGTGCACTGCGTGATGCTTTCCCATCCTATTACTTGGCTCTAACTTGTAGAATATTTTTTTCCCTCTTCATGCTGAAGGTCACAGTGAGAAAGAAAAGACCCAAAATGCCTAGCATAGACCATACATCTGTTTCTGAACCCTATATCTTGCAGCACAAGTTTGCCATACTAATTGACTGACCTACTAAACAGGACCTCCCCGTGTTAAATTTGAGAGCAATATGTGGTTTTCCATTGAGAAGCTGTGTAAACAGAGCACCGTGTTTTGGAAGACAATTCCAGTTATAACTGGAGCTCTGCTTTTCAATGACTCTTAATAAGCAACCTTTTTTTCACATTTCCATCTACATGGGAAAAATAGGAGCCAAGGCAGCAAATCCTGTGCTGGTGAAAACTGTCATTGCTCCATTGTAGATCTGACACTTTACAGGACCTCAGTGCCTAGAAGATTGTTATGCCTAGCAACAAATTCTAGGACAATATTTTCAAATCTGGGTATTTAAAGTTAGGGTGATAAGTCCACATTTAAGTGGCCTGAATTTCATAGCTGGCAAACACCTACACCATCCATTGGAATCAATGGGAGCAGTGGGTTCTCACACCTCTGAAAATTAGGTGACGTGTTGTGACCCTAAGAACCCTTTGATGCCAGCTGGCAAAGGGTTCACCATTCTGTAACAGCAACTCCTCTCAGGCCTGACAAACTCAATACACCTAACACTTTGATGTCATAGTATTTACCTATAAAGGTTCCTCTGAGGTATCTAATGGAAGTTTACATCATTACTGAGCCTCAATCACCATGCAGCTTAAATGTATGGGTGGCTATTTCAGTAGTTATGTATGTGTGCTGAAGATATGTTCCTAAAATATGATTTAGAGACAGAGTTGACAAAAGTTTTCTGTCAGACAGAGAATGTTTATTCACCTGCCTCGGTTCATAGGTAAATTCAGCATTGTAAGCCAAACACAATGGGAGCTACATCTGGATTCCAAACCAACAGGGAATGTGAAGTCAACATGGGAAGACATCAGAGACTAAAACCACAGAGGGTTGTCCTGTTTCTGGGGTGCAAAGACAACACCCTTTGTGGTTTAAGAGAAAGCAAAAAGGACAGCGCTTTTTGCATTCATGAAAGTTGGATCATGGCCATGTGGAATAGTGAAGCTCGGAGGCTGCATTAGGTGAGAAATTGCTTCACACAAGGATTTTAGCCTGTTAGAATTAAGTTTAGACGAAGAAGCATGTTATGCTTTTGTTTTTGTTGTTGTTCTCATCCTTACTTATTATCTCTGTTTATTTACAAAGATTTAGATTTATTTGTTTTCACTACAAGTATATTCCAGTGCTGTGTTGTAATAACCTGATTGACACAACTCAGGATCAGTCCTTTATGTGTACAGTGTCTCTTCAGAGACCGCTTGCCTGGTTATTTCTGTGGGTGTTCAGTGATGGGCTGGAGACTACAGAGGGAGATGCTGGCAGAGGGGCTTGAGGATTGATGTGTATCTGTCACTAGCCTGCACAGAGAGGGTGAGGTCTGTGGAGAACTGTGCTTGTCTGTTGTCAGATGCGGTTGGTTTCAGGGAGCTGAGTTACAGCAGGCAAGACTCCTTCATGCTAAGGCCAGGTGGTAGTTACGTGCCTCAAACCCCTGAGTCCCATTGGGGAGTGTCACACTTGTTTAGGTGCTTAATTAAGGATTTGGATGCCTGACTTTACACCACCTGATTTGAAAAATGTTGGCCTATAGTTCTTTATTGCAGGAAAAAGAGATTTACCTAGCAATTATTTTAAAAATCTATACCATGATTAATCACCCAAAATACAGAAAATCTACATAGAACAAAAGTAAATTAAGTTAAAGAGCAGGTGATTAAAACCACAAAATATACCAATCCTCACCTCCACAAAATCTCATCCAAATCCTTTCTCCGCCCCACAAAGCCCTAGCAAATAGCTCATCTTCGCAGCATGCCCTAAAGGTCAACTATCTAGGGATAAGCTTATAATGGCAAGTTACAGACGTTTCCAACCTAAGTAGGTAGAGAGTGAGGCTAGTTTCTTAGCATAATATATAGCATATGTGGGTATAGTGAGGGTGTACCTTGTCCCACTATTGTTCTCAATTTACTTCAGTACACTTTTCTTATCTCTTCTTAGAAAATTAGTTGCTGTAGTGGTATTTAGCCTTCCAGTCAGTCCTCTAGTATAGAAGATTTGTTACTCTACTTTGGATACTAGTTTCTTTATTTGATAGACATATGAAAAATAGCTAAAAAGCTGAGCAGTAGCAGCATTTCATATGACACAGAACGATATAATTGAAGACTAACACTTTCGCCCTAAACAACCTTTACTTTTCAGATTGGGACAGTCGCTGAGGTACCCTGTGCACCAAAGAAACAACAACAATTAGCTGTAAGGCTCTACTGGAACTTCAACATTTTCCATTGCATTATATATACTTAAATAGGAATTCTACTAAATGGAGTGTAATAAATTACCTGTCTCAGAGTGAGAAGGAAAAGAGGCTGCATAGGGAGAAAAACAGTTGGGTTAGGATGGGACACAAGGGGAAAACGTAGTAGTTTTATGTCTGCAGGACCTTTTGATATTTCAAAACTGTTTCTAGTGTGACGGATGGTAAAATGTGCCACTGTGTTTAAACGTGAATTTAAAAAAATCTCACAATAACATTAATATCAAAGTCTTTCAGTGGTGCTCTTATAATGTCTGGGAGAATGGGGAGATATCTGCACAGGGAACAGAGTGGAACAAAGTAGTTTTGTTTTGTGGGGAGGGGCTCCCAGCTCCATGTAATGCCATTATTGCAATAAATAAACAGGCAGAGTTCTGTGGGAGCTCAGCTTGTGTTCTATCAGACATTCATTGAAATTGAACTCTCTCTGTAAAATATTTCAGTTTTGATGAATCTGCGTTCTCTGATGGATAACCATTCCACTGCAGAATTTCTGACCCCACTGTGCCATGTAGTCTCTTCATATTATGTTTGTTGTGTAAAGATAAAAAGACACAACACAGGTGCAATCCACTTTTCCCTTTCTAATCACAGGAGGCTTTTTGGTTTGGGAGTCAGGTGAGTTATACTGAAGAAAACAAATTAGGATAACTCAAGGATTCCAGATGGCATCCAATAGCTTTCACCTCTATATCTGGTTCAAATCCAGCCCAGATCAATAATGATCAACAATCATTACCTTCTGATGGCTTTTTAGTAGTCCGTGTTAAATGAATAGGTGCTTTCTGTCCATTTCTAATAGGGCAGGGTCCATGTCACAAAATCCACCATCATTCCGAGCACTAGTTGGCCCCTATGTTGGCAATCTCAATAGATCGCTCCAGGAGAGTAGGGGAATGGAGCCTGAATTACTTCACCTCCTGAGAGGAGAAGTTCTATCCAAGTTAGGGTTGAGGCACATTGGCAATATAATGTGAGAAAACTTACACTGCTGCTATTCATGCAGTAAATTTCATCTAGTATGAAAACTCAGAGAATAATCTATCAGGAGCCCTGAATCAATATAAAAAGAAACAAATATTACCACAAATTTAAATTTTTAAAATTTTAATAATCCACTGGAACAGCTTGTAAGAACAACAAAAATTGTCCTGTAGTTTCTTCTCTGTACATATTTGTATCTTTACTGCAAAACACTAATAGATGGTAACATGTTTTGTGGTGTTGTTTCAATGCATACAGTGAAGCTTTAAGCAAGCAAAAATTTGGTTTAGCTGATCTTTAGCAAGACATAGGGATTTAAGACTGCCGTCATCTCAGCTGTTATGGACAGTGTATTGTATTATGGACATTCCGTTTCATTAGTCATAGTGATCCGGGATTAGAAAGTGGCTTTCCATGCAGAACGGGGGCTTTGAGTCCCCCCCCCCCCCGCTCCATTTTCTTCTGTGGATCATAAAATATTGATGTTTAACTATCTTTAGAGGGATAACCACATGAGATAATGATCTTTAAGGGATAACCTCCTTAAATGTGCCCAGGCATTTGTGTCCACAAATTGTTACTAAAAGATAAATTGACCTAACAGGAGCACTAACAAAATATATATATGAGGAGCTCTAGCAAAATTTATGCCAAATCTGCAGGGAATTGAATTTGTAGCTCAGCTGAAACAGAAGCCATCTCTATTGAAAATGAAGTAGAGAGACATCAGCTTGCCTGGTGATGTGTGCTCTTTTGGATGACCTTTGGCAGACTATAGTGGGTCACATGACTCTTGGGGCTGGAACTGATGGAATTTATCTGCAATTTAAAAAAAACCTGGTTTTGTAAATTAATAGTTAAAACTGTTTCTTCTACAAGATACCTTTACCACTTATAAAGCATGAGTGCCATTGAAACAATAACTTGCAGGTCGGAAACCATTAGACTTTTCATTATTTAGTCATGAAATATGATAGCAAATGTATCATTTCTTGGTCAACTTGTGATATATTTTTGACAATCACTTTATTTTGCAGAAAAGCAATTTCACAAGCTGTCTGCATTAGTATTTATATAGCTTCCACCCCGCATTGAAACAACAACCCACAGCTCTAGTGAATATGTGTGTGAGTTTATTGACCATTTGTAATAATTCCAAATCCAGAAGTTGCTATTCTAACAGAACCTAAATCATTCAGATTTTTTCAAATCCAGGGAATTACATTACAATGTGTACTGATTACACTTTTTATTTCATTGCAAGGTTAACCCATTTAATATTATCCTCTTCATTCATTTTATCCAGTCATAAAAAACAGAATATTTGTTGTTTGCATTATTGTGGCGCCTTGGAGCCAGAGATAATGGTCCAGGAGTTTATTGTGCTAGCTGCTGTACAAATATATAACAAGATGAGTTAAAACTAAGATGCATGTTACATTAAGGTCACCAAATGTACATTTAATTTTGATGTAATTGACCATTCTTGCCATTAGGTAACTGGATTTTGAATTGATATTTAATAACATAGGCTCAAATTCTCCTCTTGTACAACTCCATTGGTTTCAATGGAACTACAGCAGGAATGAACTTGGCCCTTAATTAGATTTTTATGGGAAAACTATTTCACCATGCACAGACAAACCAACAAAGATATTCTTTGTTCATCTGTACATCTGATTATCATCAATGTAAGAAAAATGCTGCTTGAGAACGTAGAATTTGATTTAAGGATATGTGCTTTATATACTTTGACACATGATGCTGGCAATTTGTGTTTCAATGGTTAAAAAGCTTTAATTTTTCAATCTCAACATCTACTGTCACTGAATTATTGTCTGACTCCCTATAATTTCCCACAACTTAACATTTAAATTGATAAAAATAGAGAAAAATGTTTAAAAATAAAATATTATCCATCACAGTTTTAAAAACTAAATTGAATTCAGACAAACTTATTCGTAATGTCTTATTTCATATTGATATGTTGCAAAACCCATGTCTGCTACATGACTAGGGAACTGGACAGTCCCTCCTCAAACTGTCCAGTTCTGTAATCATGTAGAAGGTATGCTGTAGTCAACAGTACACATGTACCAACAGAGCATCCTAGTGGTTTTCAAAGGGGAAGAAAAATGTGCTTGTCTGTGTTATGGCTTACTAACCTGATCCACCTAATCCTGCCCTGAACATCTGATTGTACTGAAGCATGACTAATAACTCTATGCTCTGCCTAACCACTCCCTCCATATCCATTCACCTGCATCGAATGGCAGAATTCACCCACAAAATGGCATCATGGGGTTCCAAGTTCATTGCATATCAGTGAGTTATAGGTGAAATGTGCTAAGTATATAAGTAAAGAGGATGGTTTTTGGGTTTTTGGGTTGTTTTTTCCTGAACTGCTGAATTTGTAAACTCTACCTGAGATCTGAAAGTCAAGATGGATTCTTTTACATTAGTGCTGATGATACAAACTCTGCAGGCCAAATGATGTCCACAATTACACCTGTGCAACCTCACTGTTTTCAACTTATGGTCCAAGGAAGACAAGACAAGAAATAGTGAGGTTGATTAACCCTTGGAATAAGCCACCAAGGGAAGTGGTGGAGTTTCCATCTCTTGATGTCTTCACCTCAACACTGGATGCCTTTCTAGAAGATGTGCTTTAGTCAAACAAGTTATTGGACTTGATAGAGGGGTAAACTGGGTGAAATGTAATGACCTGTGATATACAAAAGGTCATACTGGATGATCTAATGGTTCCTTCTAGCCTTTAAAATTTAAGAATCCAAATATCAGCTCATTTAGGCCCAATAAAGAGAAGTGGGGGTTGCATAGGTATAAGGTAGCCATTCCAAACACAACATTGTTAAAACAGATTTATGTTTCATCTCAGTGGAGCCATGAAGATAGTCATACTTCTGTGGAGGGGCAAATTTTATTCCTCCACCCCAAAAGAAGCACTTATAGGAAACTCTGTTACTGAAACCTACCAGTTCCCAATCCTGTGTGTAGATTTGCCACTTGAAGGTCAAGTTTTGCCAAAAATCAAGATTACAAGATCTTTAGACTAGAATTCATGTCTTTCTCATTGTACAGCCCTCACTAAATAATAAAGGTACTGAATCAGTACAGGTTTTCTACAGATATTCTATAGCTCAAAGTAATTTTTTTAACTGCTGAGCAATCTTTGCAGATTGACTGTACATGGAAATAATGCTTTCCAGAAATGTATGGAATTATTTTACTTTGCTTTATAGCAATGTTGTCAGAAGTACTCAATGCCTTTTTTTGCCTTGGTCTTCACAGACAAGATCAGTTCCCAGATTGCTGCACTTAGGGTGACCACACAGCAAGTGTGAAAAATCGGGACAGGGGTCGGGGGTAATAGAAGCCTATATAAGAAAAAAAACCCAAAATCGGGACTGTCCCTATAAAATCGAGACATCTGGTCACCCTAGCTGCACTGGGCAACACAGTATGGGGAGGAGGTGAGCAGCTCTCAGTGGTGAAAGAACAAGTTAAGGACTATTTAGAAAAGCTGGACATGCACAAGTCCATAGGTCCAGATCTAATGCATCCAAGGATGCTGAGGGAGTTGGCTGATGTGACTGCAGAGCCATTGGCCATTATCTTTGAAAATTCATGGTGATTGGGGGAGGTCCGAAACGATTGGAAAAAGGCAAATATAATGCCCATATTTTAAAAAGGGAAGAAAGAACCCGGGGAACTACAGACCGGTCAGCCTCACTTCAGTCCCCAGCAAAATCATGGAGCAGGTTCTCAAGGAATCCATTTTGAAGCACTTGGAGGAAAGGAAGGTGATCAGGAACAGTCAACATGGATTCACCAAGGGCAAGTCATGCCTGACCCACCTGATTTTCTTCTATGATGAGATATCTGTCTCTGTGGATATGGGGAAAGCGGTTGATGTGATATATCTTGATTCTAGCAAAGCTTTTGATACAGTGTCCCACACTATTCTTGCCAGCAAGTTAAAGAAGTATGGATTGAATGAATGGACTATAAGGTGGATAGAAAGCTGGCTAAATTGTCGGGCTCAATGGGTAGTGATCAATGGCTTGATGTCTAGTTGGCAGCCAGTGTCAAGCGGAGTGCCCCAGGGGTTGGTCCTGGGGCCGGTTTTGTTCAACATCTTTATTAATGATCTGGACGATGGGATGAATTGCACCCTCAGCAAGTTCGCAGATTACACTAAGCTGTGGGGAGAGGTAGATATGCTGGAGGGTAGGGATAGGGTCCAGAGTAACCTAGACAATTTGGAGGATTGGGCCAAAAGAAATCTGATGAGGTTCAACAAGGACAAGTGCAGAGTCCAGCACTTAGGAAGGAAGAATTCCATGCACCACTACAGGCTGGGAATCAACTGGCTAAGCAGCAGTTCTGCAGAAAAGGACCTGGGAATTACAGTGGACGAGAAGCTGCATATGAGTCAGCAGTGAGCCCTTGTTGCCAAGAAGGCCAACGGCATATTGGGCTGCATTAGTAGGAACATTGCCAGCAGATTGAGGGAAGTGATTATTCCCCTCTATTCAGCACTGGTGAGGCCACACCTGGAGTATTGCATCCAGTTTTGGTCCCCCCACTACAGAAGGGATATGGAGAAATTGGAGAGAGTCCAGCAGAGGGCAACGAAAATGATTAGGATGCTGGGGCACATGACTTATGAGGAGAGGCTGAGGGAACTGGGGTTATTTAGTCTGCAGAAGAGAAGAGTGAGGGGGAATTTGATAGCAGCCTTCAACTACCTGAAGGGGGGTTCCAAAGAGGATGGAGGTAGGCTGTTCTCAGTGGTGGCAGATGATAGAATAAGAAGCAATGGTTTCAAGTTGCAGTGGGGGAGGTCTAGGTTGGTTATTAGGAAACATTATTTCACTAGGAGGGTGGTGAAGCACTGGAATTGTTTACCTAAGGAGGTGGTGGAATCTCTATCCTTAGAGGTTTTTAAGGCCTGGCTTGACAAAGCCCTGGCTGGGATGATTTAGCTGGTGTTGGTCCTGCTTTGAGCATGAGATTGGACTAGATGACCTACTGAGGTCTCTTCCAACACTAATATTCCATGATTCTAATATGTACAGTAGAAACAGCAATTCTATTTTTGCAAGTTAGGATAAAGTTTTAAAAATGCATATCCTACATAGGTAATTCTATTATGCTTGCAAACTGCAGAAACACAAAATTCAGTTCAGATTTGTTAGAAACAATATAAAACAGCCTAGTTGCAGCTTTCAATTTTTGAACACCTTACATATTGATTTAGAGTTACTGCTTTCTTCAGTGGAATCTGGATTGGTCACTTAAGACCCAGTTTACTTTAAATTGTAATTGCCCCATTTCTTCAGATTTTTGTGTAGAACACTCCATTGTACAGTTAAGAAGATAAAGTGCTTGAATACAATGTCTGAAAAGGGGAAAGCCAAATCCAATTTGAAAGGGGCTAATCCCAGCAAAAATTGGCCAAGATTATATAAAAAAGAGGGGGGAAGGTACCTAAAGTTCAGCTTCTAAGTGTGCATCCAGTAGTGGCCACACAACTCCTGCTATGTTATAGAGAAAGTCATGGGGGAACTAGCACATGCTGCACCTGGAAATGTGTTCTGATTAGTTTTATGGGTAGCTATTAACGTTAAATTTAAGATATCATGTCCTTTGATTTCACATTTAGAATGTAGTAATCCATTATGCACCACGGTGAAAACAGAGAGGGGTGAAGACTGACAGCTGAAGAAATTGCACAGATTCCTGCAAACCTTCCTTTAGGAATATTTACATTGCTTCCCCCCTCTCCATATGTAAATACACATGTAAATTAAAGGCCTGGTCCTGCAAGGTTCGGAGCGCCCTCAGCTCCCATTGACTTCAGTGGCTGTTGAGAATGCTTTCCACTTCCCAAGAGGCACACAGCACAGGACTCAGCCTTTAATTGACATGAGCAAAATGAGTGAAAGGCAGGCTTAGCATTAATATTACACCCTTCCCTCATAGCACCATGGAAGCAGGATAATGCAGGAGTGTCACATCCATATGGAAATTTCTGAAGTGCTATTGTCTTCACTTCTACCTATAAACGGTGCCTACTACAACAGCAGATTTTAAAAATTATATCTATCCATCTTTGCTGCTGCTGTGACACTCATCTCCATAATACCAGAGTGCCAAGTAGTTTGAAAACTGTATGCATGACTCATCATTGTAGGTTGGAGGAGTTGAGGGCCTGGAGTACTAATTCAGTTATCCAGGGAGAAAGAGACATTAGAAATTCAATTAAACCAGCTAGTAGTCTTAATTTGATTTTTAAGGAAGAGTAATGTGCACTCATGAAGACTATAAGGAGGGTGCTTTTAGGCCCTGATCTGTAAAGACTTACGCATATATTTATCTTTACACACAGTGAGTAGTGCCATTGAAATTAATTGGTTTAATTGGGATTAATAAGTGAGCAAAGTTAAACGTGCATAAATCTTTGCAGGCAGGGCCAGCTCTAGCTTTTTTGCTGCCCCAACCAGCCAAAAAAAAAAAAAAAAAAAAAGCCCCAGCCAGAGCTGCTGCCGAAGCACAGAAAAAACCCCCGGCCTTTAAAATGTGCCGCCCCAGGAATGGCCGGAATGCCGCCCCTTCCCATGTGCTGCCCCAAGCACCTCGCTGGTGCCTGGAGCCTGCCCTGCTTGCAGACAGGGGCGGCTCTAACGTTTTTGCCGCTCCAGGCAAAAAAACAACAACCCCAAATGCCACCCCCCCAAACAAAAAAACCACCCACCCCCAAAGCCCACCAAAACAACCCCCCCCCCTCCTACCTGGAGCACCGGCGAGGAGGACGGCAAGCCCGCCGCCCCGGCCGGGGTGCTGGCGGGGAGCGCGGCAGGCCCCGCTACCCCGGCTGGGGAGCGCGGCGGGCCCGCGGCAGGCCCCGCTGTCCCGGCCGGGGTGTGGGCGGAGAGCACGGCAGGCCCCGCTGCCCCGGCCGGGGCGATGCCACGCTCCCCAGCTGCCGGGCGCCGGCGGGGAGTGCGGCATCCCCGCGGCCCCGGTCCCCCGGCCGGGGCGATGCCGCTCCCCGCTGCCACCCCGGCCGGGGGGCCGGCGGCATCCCCGCCGCCACCCCGCCCGCCGACGGGGAGGGCGGCTTCCCCGCTGCCCCGGCCGGGGCGCAGGCGGGGAGGGCGGCTTCCCCAGGACGCCGCGGCCCCGGTCCCCCGGCCGGGGCTATGCCGCTCCCCGCTGCCCCGGCCGGGGCGCCGGCGGGGAGCACGGCATCCCTGCTGGGGAGGGCGGCATGCCTGCCGCCCCGCTCCCCACACCAGGGCGATGCCGCGCTCCCCAGCTGACGGGCGCCGGCGGGGAGCGCGGCATCCCCGCTGCCGCCCCGGCCGGGGCGCCGGCTGGGAGGACGGCTTCCCCGCGGCCCCAGTTCCCCGGCCTGGGCGATGCCGCTCCCCCTTGCCGCCCCGGCCGGCGTGCCGGCGGGAAGGGAGACTTCCCTGCTGCCCCGGCCGGGGGACCGGCGGGGAGCGCGTCTCCCCCGCAGCCCCGGCCAGGGTGCTGCCTGGGAGCGGGGCTGGCCCGGGGCTCCGCTGCCCCAGCCGGGGTGAGGAGTGGGGCTTGCCCGCTGCTCTAGCTGGGGAGAGTGTTGTGGGGTTTTTTTTGTTTGTTTTTTTTTAAACAAACCTCAGCGCCGCCCCCCTCCAGGTGCCGCCCCAAGCACGTGCTTGGTTGGCTGGTGCCTGGAGCCGGCCCTGCTTGCAGAATTAGGACTCTTGTGTTCGGTTTTAGGTAACTAGATTGGCCTGGACACTTTATATAACAGTGATAGCGGGATTTATCCTTCAGTCATATTACTGGTCCCTGCCACTGTCAATTCCCTGTATTACATTAATCTCGCTTCTCATTCTTTCTGAAAATGTGACAATAGTTTTCTGTTAATAAAACCATTTCTCAATGTGTATCTCCCAGAGGAAGGGAGTAGCCTTTGGATTATTCTCCTTCTAGTAATACTCCAATTGCTAGTTTCACTCTTAGGTCTGGAGAAGAAATCCAAAGCACTACAGTAAAATTACAACAAGGGGCAGGCAGTAGGAAGGGAGGAAAATCTACAAGACTCAGACTTAGTAGGTGCACAGGCCTTTTTGTGGCAACACCACATGCACCTTCATTTGAAAACCTGTCTGTAAATGCTTAATCACAGTCTTCCACCTTTAATCTAAAATTCATCTTTAAAAGCAGGTGGATTGCAAGATGCTTGCATTTTGTAAAGTAGGAGAATTCATGTGACTTATAAGCTAAATGAGAAGGCTGATGCCTGACTCACACACATTGTAATAAAATAATACAGTAACAGACCTACAGCACAGCTCTTACAGAATTTAGCTCTGGTAATTTTATTTTCTTTCCTTTCTCTGAGTCATAGTTGAACTTGCTATTCTCTTGCTCCTTTAAACACACATAGGCACATTTCTAACATGAGCAGATATTTCAGTACTTTCCCCTAACAAGTTGCTTTAAAAGACCAAAAAAAAAAAAAGAAAAGAAAAGGGGGTGGGTGGGGGGTGGGGAGGGCTTTAGGACCAGCATCAGACAATAGTTTTTATTAGATTTTGGTTCCTATCTCATAATCTCTCCTTTCTGGCATCCGATTCTTTTTTATTCTGTCATACCAGCTCAGCTGAGGAAGCTGACTCTTTCCTAACCTTTGTTAATGCTACTGTGGGGTCATTAAGAATGTGAGCAGTTGAGGAAGCTAGTATATTGTTAACACAGGATCTCATTATACTGGTCTACAATTTTTGAGAAGTCGTCTGCTTCAGAGATAAAATGTGCTATTTAGTATGTATTTTGAAGTGCTGAATTCAAATATGACAATTAAAACAACTGATTGGCTACTGTTGCTAAGATATTTAAGTTTTTACATTTTATATCTATGTATATTGTGTAGATGGTAGAGTTTTAATCATAAATTGTAAACCTAGGTCTTTTCATGTGTTTATGGTTGCTTTACATGATACTATTTCACCTGTCCTGTTTATGTAACACGTTAAAAATCAGCAAAGGGGTTATATAAATAAATTTGATTATGAAACAAAAGGCAAAAAACTATTATGTCCATAGTTTAGTCCTATTCAGTGTCTACTCGGCGCTTCTTGGCTTGTCTCTTGTATTCATTAAATGGAGCATCTCTTGTCACTGTCCAGCAATAGTCTGCAAGCATTGATGGGCTCCATTTGCCCTGATAGCGTTTCTCCATTGTTGCAATGTCCTGGTGAAATCGCTCGCCGTGCTCGTCGCTCACTGCTCTGCAGTTCGGTGGAAAAAAATCTAGATGAGAGTGCAAAAAATGTATCTTTAGTGACATGTTGCAACCAAGGCTTTTGTATGCCTTGAGGAGGTTTTCCACCAACAACCTGCAGTTGTCTGCCTTGTTGTTTCCGAGAAAATTTATTGCCACTAACTGGAAGGCTTTCCATGCCTTTTTTTCCTTGCCACACAGTGCATGGTCAAATGCATCATCTCGAAGAAGTTCACGAATCTCAGGACCAACAAAGACACCTTCCTTTATCTTAGCTTCACTTAACCTTGGAAATTTTCCACGGAGGTACTTGAAAGCTGCTTGTGTTTTGTCAATGGCCTTGACAAAGTTCTTCATCAGACCCAGCTTGATGTGTAAGGGTGGTAACAAAATCTTCCTTGAGATTTTGGTGGATGCTGAACACTTTTCCTCCCAGGCTCCAATGACTGTTGGAGTGGCCAATCTTTCTTGATGTAGTGGGAATCTCTTGCACGACTATCCCATTCGCAGAGAAAACAGCAGTACTTTGTGTATCCAGTCTGCAGACCAAGCAAGAGAGCAACAACCTTCAAATCGCCACAAAGCTGCCACTGATGTTGATCATAGTTTATGCACCTCAAAAGTTGTTTCATATTGTCATAGGTTTCCTTCATATGGACTGCATGACCAAGTGGAATTGATGGCAAAACATTGCCATTATGCAGTAAAACAGCTTTAAGACTCGTCTTCGATGAATCAATGAACAGTGTCCACTCATCGGGATCGTGAACGATGTTGAGGGCTGCCATCACACCATCGATGTGGTTTCAGGCTACAAGATCACCTTCCATGAAGAAGAATGGGACAAGATCCTTTTGACGGTCACGGAACATGGAAACCCTAACATCACCTGCCAGGAGATTCCACTGCTGTAGTCTGGAGCCCAAAAGCTCTGCCTTACTCTTGGGTAGTTCCAAATCCCTGCCAAGGTCATTCAGTTCACCTTGTGTTATGAGGTGTGGTTCAGAGGAGGAGGATGGGAGAAAATGTGGGTCCTGTGACATTGATGGTTCAGGACCAGAAGTTTCATCCTCTTCCTCGTCTGACTCAAGTGAGAATGAGTCTGGTGCATCAGGAACCGGCAGTCCTTCTCCGTGGGGTACTGGGCGTATAGCTGATGGAATGTTTGGATAATGCAGAGTCCACTTTTTCTTCTTTGACACACCTTTCCCAACTGGAGGCACCATGCAGAAGTAACAATTGCTGGTATGATCTGTTGGCTCTCTCCAAATCATTGGCACTGCAAAAGGCATAGATTTCCTTTTCCTGTTCAACCACTGGCGAAGATTTGTTGCACAAGTGTTGCAGCATATGTGTGCGGCCCACCTCTTGTCCTGATCTCCAATTTTGCAGCCAAAAGAAAGGCGATAGGCTTTCTTAACCATAGTGGTTATACTGCGCTTTTGTGATGCAAAAGTCACTTCACCACAAACATAGCAGAAGTTATCTGCACTGTTCACACAAGTACGAGGCATCTCTGCTCACTTTGGCTAAACAGAAATGTGTCCCTTTGCAAAATCAAACACTGCCAAATAAGAGAGCACGACACTGTATGATTTCTAGAGCTGATATAGGGCAATTTGTTCAGCAGAGTGATGTAAGCTTCGTTATGATTGCATCATCCATGACTTCTAGGAATAACATGATGCAATTCATATCATGTATGACGCAATACCAGCTTCAGATTGCATCATTCATTGTTTTGCCTAAAAAGCAAGTACTGTCCAAACCCAGTCATAGATGTATTCATAGATCCAGTCAAAGATGTATTTTAGTCATTTCTGGTTTAAATTGAGATCCCTTCCCTTTATAACTCACTTATCCTCCGCCATTCCCAAGTCAAGGGTCGTATATACTGACCCAATAGAATGTCTTGAAAACTAGAGCCAATCAACAATTTTAAGCATCATTTTCGTTCTCAGTGACCCAGAATTAGTAAAGTTTGACTACATTTATTTCAGAAGCATTTTGGCTGTAGAGCAGTGTTATTTGAGTGTTACATTGTGAAATTCCCCATCTCCTTGGTCTGTCGATAATGGCAATTGCTTGTGTTATTCTTTGTAAACAACATTTCCTTTCCTTATATGAATTGGCTCAACAAATGTCAGCATGAATCATTTGACTAAGACAGGAGAGTTTGTCTTCAGGATCAAGGTGCTGCTGCATCCAAAGCTATCCCACCTATGTGGTGATTATATTCGACAGAATTGCAGAGCAATCTGATAAATGCATCATGCACCTTGTTGACTGCTTCTTGTACTCTGCCAATTAATCTTCTCCCCCAAAGCTATTTCTAACCATATTAACAGCTGTGAAAAGATGCTCATTAAAAAAATAAAATGATCCAGGTAGATGTTCTCTCTACCCCCATTCCCCATCCACCACTGTTGTACCTGTGTGGTGATGGTGGGTGAGGGGCAAAAGTGGGTTTATTGGGTACTAGCCTGGTCTTCAATGCTTTACCCAGCACTACTTGTTAAGTCTAGCTCCCAACATTTCATTCAAGCACAAATCTGTGACAAACTGTATAACCAACAGGTTCCCCCACCCCTTCTTTGTACTGCTTGTTAGTATAGTTCTGCAGTGGCTGTTTAGTATCTTCTGACTGTTCTCCCTCCCTGGTTACCTGACCATATATGGCAGGCTATATCTGCCGCATATAAACTATGCCAGGTACCTGAAAGGGAGCAACAAAAATCTTCTCAAAAAAGAGAGAGAGCCTCATTTTGAGGATATCAGCCATTCTCCCAGTGACAGGTCTCAGAGTGATGTGAGTATTATTGCAGCACTTTCCCACAGGTACAAACAAGGAGGTAGAATAAACGAAGGCAGGAAAATTATTCACAATAAAAAACAAACAAAGTGTATGCTATGGGTGTTAAGTCCAAGTGAACTCTGGCAGTCATTTGGGATAAGCCATCTGAAACATGATGAAATACAGGTGCTGTATGAGGCACCACTGTTACACATAGAGTATTTTACAATGTATAATATAGAAAAAATAAACAGGATATATCAGCAAGTTAGATTCCCACCTGCACTGTGTGAATTATGACTGTATGAGAAATGCGACCTACTCAGTAAATGTAGGTATTCATCATGATTGCAATCCCTACAGAGTGCTAGAGAGAGAGAGAGAGAGTGTGTGTGTTTTGGCTATTTTTAAAAATGATTGGATTGTCGTTCATTTTCTTTCCTTCTCATTGCTATCCAAAGGAAAGTCAGTTTTTCTTTTTTTAGATAAAAGTTTATAGATATAAGTGTGCACAGCTGTAGTTGAAGTGCTACTCAAAGTCGCATCCATGCCAGTGCACAAGAAGGAGAATAAAAGAAGCTATGTTTACAATGAAAAATCTTTGGTGATGCCAAGTCTCTGATTATATAGGCTTTACATTTTCAATTATTAGTAAAACACTGAACTGCTAGGATTAAATGCTTTCCAATTTTATTTTTAATTAAAAAAACACCACACACAAATTGAAGTGACATGTTTAAGGGTAAAGCACTTACACACCGCCAGCCTTTTTAATGGAGTAGAATGAGTTTTCAAATTATACATATAGTGATTGGAGGCTATTTAAGGATAATTGTAAAGTTAAAGGACATGATTGGAGAAAGGGGGCCTGAGTTGTATTTCCATCTCAAACAAAAGCTTTCAATATGACCGTGGCCACTAATTCTGGGCCTGATTCTCCTCTGATTTTTTCCTGGGTGAAAATTATGAGTTATTCCATTGAAGTCATTGGATTGAAACTTGTATAACTGAGACCTGATTCAGGCCCTTTACCTTTGTGAGCCACAGCATCCTTCACTGTAAAATTGGGATGATAATACCTACCTGAGTCATCATGAAGTTGTTCGTTATTGTTTGTAAATCTCTTTGCACTTATATAGGCATTCCATGCAAGGATCTCAAAGTATGGTTATTTAAAAAGCACTGTGCAATTCTATGACACACATAAACACGTTAAATTCTACTTAAATGTAATAAGATTTCTCAGCTGATGCAAGCCAGTGCCCCGATCATGCAAACCCAATGGGGAATTCACAAGAATTACTAAAAAAGTGAAGTTTATTCATCCATCTATCTATCCACACACCCACTTCTACAGGGGCTTCATTTCAAAAGTTTCTTCTGTGTTGAAGAATCCTACTGGTATGAGATGAATTCACTATACTTTCACATGAGGCACACTGGGAGAACTGGTAAGCTTTCTCAAACCAGTAGTAATTTAACCACATCCATTGACCATGCTCATCATAGAATTTGAATGCCAAGCTGAGCTCTAGCTACCTTTGCTCTCAGCAGGGTCAATGGAATGATATAGTCACTATTCCACTGCATGAGCTCACTTATCTAACAGAGATTTTTGAATCTTCAGGTTACTGAATGTGATTGGTGGAACATTTTTATGTGCTGCATCTCATATACTGTACTATATCAAATGCTCTCTAAAAGGAACAAATGCCCACATTTTTCAAACTGCTTGCATTATGCATGTCCAGAGCAACAGGTATGGAAGTGAGGTGGTTAAAATCCCGCCCCCCAACCTCATCTGCAGAAAAGGCATTGCAGCCACTCTGCTGTCATTGCTACAGCTCATGGACTTCACTACCCTCTTCTGTTGCTGTAACGCCCTGCCCTAAATGAGGGAAGCCGGTGGATCCATGTAATCATCATGGATTCACATCCCTCTATTCCCCCCCACCCCAAGCCCTCTACTGCAGTATGAAAGAATGAAAGTAACTTGAAAAATATTTTAATATATCGGTAAAATGCAATACTCCAAGTTTATTAACAAAGTCATTTAGGGGAACAGATTCCATTACTATTTTCTCTCACAACTGTGTTTAACCAAAACCATTAATGATTTTTATAGAAAGAGTATTAATAGTATAATTATTATGGATCAAATCCTGCAGTTAAATCCAGTGGATATAGTGTACTTATATTTTCAGAAAGCCTTTGACAAGGTCCCTCACCAAAGGCTCTTAAGCAAAGTAAGCTGTCATGGGATAAGAGGGAAGGTTCTCTCATGGATTGGTAATTGGTTAAAAGATAGGAAACAAAGGGTAGGAATAAATGGTCAGTTTTCAGAATGGAGAGAGGTAAATTGTGGTGTTTCCCTGGGGTCTGTACTGGGCCCAGTCCTATTCAATATATTTATAAATGATCTGGAAAAAGGGGTAAACAGTGAAGTGGCAAAATTGGCAGATGATACAAAACTGTTCAAGATAGTTAAGTCCCAGGCAGATTGCAAAGAGCTACAAAAGGATCTCTCAAACCTGGGTGACTGGGCAACAAAATGGCAGATGAAATTCAATGTTGATAAATGCAAACTAATGTACATTGGAAAACATAATTCCAAGTATACATACAAAATGATGGGGTCTAAATTGGCTGTTACCACTCAAGAAAGAGATCTTGCAGTATTTGTAGATAGTTCTCTGAAAACATCCACTCAATATGCAGCGGCAGTCAAAAAAGCGAACAGAATGTTGAGAATCATTAAGAAAGGGATAAATAATAAGACAGAAAATATCATATTGCCGCTATAAAAATTCATGGTACGCCCACATCTTGAATACTGCATGCAGATGTGGTCACCTCATATCAAAAGATATACTGGAATTGGAAAAGGTTCAGAAAAGGGCAACAAAAATTATTAGGGGTATGGAACTGCTGCCATATGAAGAGAGATTAATAAGACTGGGACTTTTCAGCTTGGAAAAGCTGGGGCGGGAGGAGGAATATGAAAGAGGTCTATAAAATCATGACTGGTGTGGAGAAAGTAAATAAGTGTTATTTACTCCTCATAACACAACTAGGGGTCACCAAATGAAATTATTAGGCAGCAGGTTTAAAACAAACAAAAGAAAGTATTTTTTCACACAACGCACAGTCAACCTGTGGAACTCCTTGACAGAGGATGTTGTGAAGGCCAAGTCTATAACAGGGTTCAAAAAAGAACTAGATTAGCTCATGGAGGATAGGTCCATCAGTGGCTATTAGCCAGGATGAGCAGGGATGGTATCTCTAGCCTCTGCTTGCCAGAAGCTGGGAATGGGCAACAGGGGATGGATCACTTGGTGATTACCTGTTCTGGTCATTCCCTCTGAGGCACCTGGCATTGGCCACTGTCAGAAGACAGGACACTGGGCTAGATGGACCTTTGGTTTGACCCACTATGACTGTTCTTATTTTAGTCAGTGGTAACTCTGAATAGAGTTAGAGACTTGGTGGCAAAAACACCTGAGACTTGTCTATACTACATCTTCCCTCATTTCTGCCACCAAGGGATGCACAGAGGTTAAATTATCGCTATGGAATTTCCTAGTATAGACAAAGCCCTACTGTAGGTCATTGACATATATGAAGACTGAAATAATTGTGGCACATGGGTTTGGAATTTTGAGGATTTGCAATACGTTTGTTTGTGACATATTTTAGGAGGTTTTTGTGTATGTTGCTTTAAAATAAACACCAGACCAGAAACTGTACTGAATGAAGTCATTGATTTTATTCTGGTTTTTTTTTAACAGAAGCTAATTTGCCATGTTTATATGTTTGATAGCTTCAACATCTATAATGTAGTTTCTAGCACTTCTGTGCATACCAGATGAAGTCCCAGGAACTTCTTAAATATCATACTTACCTTGGGATTCTCAAAAGTGCTCAATACTGAGTGTTTTCAAGAATATTTCCCTATTTTTTAGTTTAAATAATAGTTTAAAATTCTTCCTCGAAACTTTACATGTAGTTTCTGATTAAGATTGATGTGCGGCCAGGATCTCCAGTAAATGTTGAACTCTCATATGAATTGTATGAAATATACAAGCAAACTCTGACCTATAGATGTATTTGTAAATTGTCAGATAAAGATGTCATGTTGTCATGGTATAGCACCTTTTGAATGAGAATGACAGAAACAGCGGAGAAGAGGCTGAAACAGACCTGTCAGTAACTTCACTATCAAACTGATAAAGCTGCACTCAAATTGCTTGAAGAATGAAAGAGTAATTATATCTGTAGATAAAAATCACTGCGTTAATTTTAGATGTTATCCTTGATCTAAGGGAGATACTCAAAGCACTGAACTGTTTTATTTTCTTTATTACTGTACATTATTGTTGTGTGTTCCCTACTGGTTGAATAAGAGACTATTACTAACAAATGAACAACAACAAAAAAGGATTTTGAATCAGATTAACATCTTTTGAATAGTATGCCTGTTCTGCTTTCTTTGAAACTAGTAAACACTTGCAACTGAACATTGTTTGATTTTTTCCCTACATTTTAATACATTAACCCAGGCATTTTCTCTTTCCAGTTTAAGTGGACTAAATAAAAATATTATTTCTTGAAATTATGTGCTACCAGTTCAAATGCTCTTAGAATTTTCTTTCTAGAAATATTTCACTAATACTGTTTTGTAGCCTCCATTCAGAAAGGCTAATGGACTTTGTTGTGTATGCTGTGATGTTATTTGATTGTTGGGAAGAATGTGGTAGCATGGGGACACTTTCTAAATATAGATTGATTTTGGAGGACCAAGAGGCAGTAACAATTCCATGGCAAATATTATATCCCCATCTTTCTATGAGTGTTTGGCTGAGCGGAACTATATACACTGACGTACAGAAAGTAAAATAACAGAATGCTTCTTTCCCCATGACATGTCCACAAATGATTTTAAACATCAGAAAGCCTCAAGCAAAATATAGGTCCAAACCGAAAGCTTGGATTTGAACTCATCTGAGCATTAAAAATGGAATCTGCGTCTGGATTCAAATTTCATGGCTGTGCTCCCATACCCAGCCCCCCACAGGAAAACTACCAAATTTTGCAGAAGTTTAGATGATAATCCTGATCCAGCTTTAGCCCATTCTTAAAGACTTTGCAGCTTTAGCCCATTCTTAAAGATCATCTAGTTCTGAAAAGGTATTATGTAGAGTAATGAGAAAAGGAAAGTAGTTATTGCCCATGTTTCTTTGCATGGGAAAGCTTTTGTTAACTGACAGTGAATACCTCTCCTGTTTGATATAAATTGTGCCTCTCATAAATACTGGTTCCTTTTATATTGCATATATTATGCTGTTTAACTATGAACCTGGATAAAGGGGCTATTTCCATTTGCAAGATAATGAAGCACTCTCAAAAAGAACATGTGAAAAACTGAATGTGTTATTTGCATTTCCTTAGAATAACCACCTTGTGGTGAAAATGGGAAAAAACCACGTTGTAAATGCATACCAATATTCCTGTAAACAATAAGTTATTTAAACAAACAAGTCTGCTCTTCGTTAGTTTGTAGTATGCAAGGTCTTGGAAAAATTGTTGAAGGAGAAAGTAGTTAAGGACCTTGAGGTCAATGGCAGTTGGGACAAATTACAACATGGTTTTACAAAAGGTAGATTGTGCCAAACCAACTTGATCTCCTTCTTTGAGAAAGTAACAGATTTTTTAGATAAAGGAATCGCAGTGGATCTAATCTACCTCGATTTCAGTAAGGCATTTGATACAGTACCACATGAGGAATTATTGGTTAAATTGGAAAAGATGGGGATCAATATGAAAATTGAGAGGTGGATAAGGAACTGGTTAAAGGGGAGACTACAGCGGGTCATACTGAAAGGTGAACTGTCAGGTTGGAGGGAGGTTACTAGTGGAGTTCCTCAAGGTTCAGTTTTGGGACCAATTTTATTTAATCTTTTTATTACTGACCTTGGAACCAAAAGTGGGAGTGTGCTAATAAAGTTTGCAGATGACACAAAGTTGGGAGGTATTGCCAATTCAGAAAAGGATCGGGATATCATACAGGAAGATCTGGATGACCTTGTAAACTGGAGTAATAGTAATAGGATGAAATTTAATAGTGAGAAGTGTAAGGTTATGCATTTAGGGATTAATAACAAGAATTTTAGTTATAAGCTGGGGATGCATCAGTTGGAAGTAACGGAAGAGGAGAAGGACCTCGGAGTCCTGGTTGATCACAGGATGACTATGAGTCGCCAATGTGATGTGGCCGTGAAAAAAGCTAATGCGGTCTTGGGATGCATTAGGCGAGGTATTTCTAGTAGAGATAAGGAGGTGTTAGTACCGTTATACAAGGCATTGGTGAGACCTCATTTGGAATACTGTGTGCAGTTCTGGTCTCCCATGTTTAAGAAGGATGAATTCAAACTGGAACACGTACAAAGAAGGGCCACTAGGATGATCCGAGGAATGGAAAACCTGTCATATGAAAGGAGACTCAAGGAGCTTGGTTTGTTTACCTTAACCAAAAGAAGGCTGAGGGGAGATATGATTGCTCTCTTTAAATATATCAGAGGGATAAATACCAGGGAGGGAGAGGAATTATTTAAACTCAGTACCAATGTGGACACAAGAACAAATGGATATAAACTGGCCATCAGGAAGTTTAGACTTGAAATTAGACGAAGGTTTCTAACCATCAGAGGAGTGAAGTTCTGGAACAGCCTTCCAAGGGAAGCAGTGGGGGCAAAAGATCTATCTGGCTTCAAGATTAAGCTAGATAAGTTTATAGAGGGGATGGTTTGATGGGATAACATGATCTTAGTCAAAGGTCAATTAATTGCCATCAGTGGTAAATAGGACCAATGGTCAATGATGGGATGTTAGAAGTTACTACAGAGAACTTTTTCCTGGGTGTCTGGCTGGTGAGTCTTGCCCACATGCTCGGGGTTCAGCTGATCGCCATATTTGGGGTCAGGAAGGAATTTTCCTCCAGGGTAGATTGGAAGAGGCCCTGGAGGTTTTTCGCCTTCCTCTGCAGCATGGGGCATGGGTCACTTACCGGACGATTCTCTGCATCTTGAAGTCTTTAAACCATGATTTGAGGACTCCAATAGCTGAGACATAGGTGAGAGGATTATTCCAGGAGTGGGTGGGTGAGATTCTGTGGCCTGCATTGTGCAGGAGGTCAAAGTAGATGATCATAATGGTCCCTTCTGACCTTAAAGTCTATGAGTCTATGAGTTTCTACAAGAAACACCCATATTACATTAAAAAAACACAACTTGGTTTGTCTAATAGACGTACGCATTGCCATACTGAAATTGAGTTCTGGAGCAATGGAGCCTCACCACAAAAGTACAGAACTAGATAAGCACTTCTTTTCCAGATCAAAGGTTTATATAGAGAAAAGAAGGGGAGGAGGACTTGACACAGAGAGAAAAGCCAGAACACTAACCAGGCCTGACAACTTTTCATTTCAGTTGTTTCTTTTTTGAGGGGTAGGGTGGAGGGTGGGGAGGAATCCTTGCTTTCTCTACCATTTTAAAGGTTTTCCCCATGAAAAAAATGTTGTTTTTTTTTTAAAAAAAGTGAGAAATTGGAATAAAAGAGCACATGGTTATCTTTAGCAAAAATATAATACCAAACTTGGCTCTCAGTAAACACAGCGGTTACACATTGGATCATACATATCATAGAAGTGTGGGGCTAGAGGTGACCTTAAGACATTATCTAGTCCATTCCCCGCTGTGCTAAGGCAGGATCCATCCCTGACAAGCATTTGTTTAACTCTCTCTTTAAAGCTTCCAGTGACGGGGATTCCTGAATATCTCTAGAAAACCTGTTCCAGGGCTTAACTAGAAGGTTAGTTAGAAAGTTCTAAATCTCCCTTGCTGCAAACTAAGCTGATTACTTCTTGTCCTACCCTCCATGGACATGGAGAACAATTGATCACGGACCTCTTTATAACAGCGCTTCATATATTTGAATATTTATGTTCCCCCACCCTTTTTCTCTTCTCTAGACTAAACATACCTAATTCTTTCAACCTTTCTTCATAGGTCATAGTCTCATAGACTTTCATGTCAGAAAGAACCATCACAATCATCTAGTCTGACCTCCCGCACATTGCAGGCCACAGAACCTCACCCATCCACTCCTGTAATAGACCTCTAACCTCTGGCTGAGTTGACATCCTCAAATCATGATTTAAAAGACTTCTACTTACAGAGAATCTGCCATTTACACTAGTTTAAACCTGCAAATGACCCGTACCCTATGCTGCGTAGGAAGGTGAAAAAAACCCCCAAGGTCTCTGCCAGTCTGACTTGGGGGCAAATTCCTTCCCAACCCCAAATCTGGTGATCAGTTAGACCCTGAGCATGTGGGCGAGACCCACCAGCCAGACACCTGGGAAAGAATTCTGTGTAGTAACTCAGAGCCCTCCCCCTCTAGTGTCCGTCCCATCACTAGCCCTTGTAGATATTTGCTGTTAGCAGTCACAGATCAGCTACATGCCATTGTAGACAGTCCCATCATATCATACCCTCCATACACTTATCAAGCTCAGTCTTGAAGCCACTTAGGTTTTTTGCCCCCACTACTCTGCTTGGAAGGCTGTTCCAGAACTTCATTCCTCCGATGGTTAGAAACTTTCGCCTAATTTCAAGCCTAAATTTGTTGATGGCCAGTCTATCCTTTTCTTCTTGTGTCCACATAGGCACTTAACTTTAAATAACTCCTCTCTCTCCCTGATATTTATCCCTCTGTTGTATTTATAGAGAGCAGTCATATCTCCTCTCAGCCTTCTTTAATTAGGCTAAATAAGTCAAGCTCTTTGAGTCTCCTCTCATAAGGTAGGTTTTCCATTCCTCAGATCTTCCTAGTAGCCCTTCTGTGCACCAGTTCCAGTTTGAATTCATCTTTCCTAAACATGGGAGGCCAGAATTGCACACAGTATTCCAGATGAAGTCTCACCAGTGCCTTGTATAGTGGTACTAACACTTCCCTGTCTCTACCTTGCCTGATGCATCCTAGGACTGTATTAGCCTTTTTCACGGTCATGTCACATTGGCAGCTCATAGTCATCCTGTGATCAACCAATATACCCAGGCCTTTCCTCCCTCTTTGTTGCTTCCAATTGATAAGTCCCCTGCCCATAGCAAAAATTCTTGTTGTTAGTGTCTAAGTGCATGCCTTTGCACTATTACATTTCAGCATCACACTGGGCATAGCAGCGGCAACCGGATGACCAATCATGACCGGGGAGATGGTGAGGTCCCTGGGCGTTGCAGAGGCCAAAAAAGGGGCAACCACCTGAGGCGGAGGAAAAGTGTGTGTGTGGGGGGTGACAGATTGCAAGCGCCCTGACCGAGGACCTCTAACAAAAACAAATGTATTTGTGCATAAGCTTTTGTGAGCTAAAACCCACTTCATCAGATGCATGGAGTAGAAAATACAGTAGGAAGATATATATATATATATATAGACAACATGAAAAGATTGGTGTTACCATACCAACTCTAACGAGACTAATCTAACGAGAGTAAAGTAAGGCAACACCCAGCTTTTCATGTTCTCTGTATATATATATACAGAGAACATGTGTGTGTGTGTGTGTGTGTGTATACATATATATATATATATATTCCTACTGTATTTTCAGTTCCATGCATCTGATGAAGTGGGTTTTAGCCCATGAAAGTTTATGCCCAAATACATTTTAGTCTCCAAGGTGCCACAAGTCTAAGCCTAATACATTAAGAAACTGATTAAGGGTAATATCTCACCCTCAGAGATGTTCCAATAAGCTCCTTTCACAGACTAGACTCCTTCCTAGTCTGGGGCCAATCCTTTCCCCTTGTACAGTCTTTGTTAGATCCAGCAGACATCTCCGGTGGTAAGCAGGGGTTTTCTCATGACTTTTGTCATGCTCCACCCGCTTTTATAGCTTTGGCACAAGGTGGGAATCTTTTGTCTGTGCTTGTCCCCACCCCCACCTCATCAATGGAAAAGTACAAGGATTAAGATGGATTCCAGCAGCATGTGACATGGTCACATGTCCTGTGAGACCCTAGCCTCCATTCTTCCTGGGCTGACCCACACGTACACAGGAAGGTTTGCAAGTAAACAGAGCCATTTACAGTTCATTGATTCTGAAGCACCCTTAATGACTTTCACTTAATATGTTTAATCAGTAATACAAGTTTTTATCTTATTCTCCTAACTCCAGACATAGAAATAATACATGTAAACAAATAGGATGAACACACAAGGTAGATTATAAGCTTTGTAATGATACCTTACAAGATACCTTTTGCATAAAGCATATTCTAGTTACATCATATTCGCATTTATTAGCATATTTTCATAAAGCATATGGAGTGCAATGTCACACTAGTATTTGTTCATAAGACTTCAAGTTTTCTGGGGCAGTGGCATTGCCTAAATACAGTTCTTAAAATATTCAGTAAGGAAAAGGAAATCATGTAAAAACCACACAATTCCCTCTTGTCTGAGAAATCTGTTGTGATCTATTATTAAGATACTGTATTTAGTGTCCAGGGTCAAGGGCAAAGTCCTGTAGTCCTTTCTTTTCCATTGAACTCTACTGAAGTTTAGACCAAGTAGGGACTGCAGGATTTGAACCAAAGAATTTCTGGTTAAATTGGTGAAAGATATTCAAGAGGTAAAGAGTGAAAAAGAGACACCTCTTTTTAAAACGAATGTTATAAGAATTTTGTATTTGATAAAGGTGTTATATGACAGTCGACTGTAGCCTTCTCCTTATCTGCTCAACATCAAGGGAAATGACAATACATACTTCCCCCATGTAGTCCCATACATTTGCCTCGACTCTGAGAGATCATCATTAGGGAGAAGTGTATAGTTCACTCGCCATATCTATTTCGACCTTTGCGTCTTTGCTGAGACTACCAGACACTTTGGCAAATAGTGGCAATTTTAGTGGTGATTTGAGTGATGTGAGCATTTTTTCATAGGAAAAGACTAGACCACCACATTAATTTCACACAGGAAGACTCAGGGTAGAAATATGCAGTTAGTGGGCTGGATTTGAATTTATGACCGAGAAGTGGAAAAGTGCAGACATCTTTTATTCATCTATTATTTTATAAAAAGAGAATATTTAACACTTGGGAAAATACTGACAATTAGATATCAAGAGTAAACACGAATAGCTAAATAGAGAGTTCTATGGAAAGGCAATAAGACTTTCATTTTCAGACTCTACATTCATATTCAGAGTTTTTCCCACCATTAGAATCCTAGCAGAATCATAGAAGATTTGTCCAACCCCCTGCGCAAAGCAGGATCAACACCAATTAAATTATCCCAGCCAGGGCTTTGTCAAAATGGGCCTTAAAAATCTCTAAGGATGGAGATTAGATTATATTTCTTTTGCAAGAGGGAATAATTTTATTTGGCTGGTCTAGGGATATGAGGAAATAGTCAGGCACCATATTTTGCTGTTCCTGACAGTAATATCAAACAACAAATGACAAGCTTACTCTACTCTGGGTCTGTATTTACCCTGCAGTCAAAGAATGAATGAATTCTCCACTCTGCACCCAGTTCACTTGTGGCAGCTCCCATATGATGCTCTCTGTCTACACTTCCCATCAGAAACCCAAACCCATTTGGCTTACCCTGCGATATATTCAGCAAGATAGAGTATTTAAAAGTATATTTTTTCTGATTCCACTTTACTTTCTCGCTTCATTTTACTTAGGCTCAAAAGTTTGGTGAACATACCGAGCTTTTTTAGCAAAATGTCAGCATGTATTGGCCATTAAGTTGTATTCCTCAAGTTGTCCAGGTCTAATTAGAACACCCAGGGAAATTATTGTATTGGCATAATCTAGCTTTGTTGTCTGGTTAATTCGCCATACAGATCAAGAGAAATTGTACATTTTACTCCCATATTTATAATAGTTATATAAAGAACTGATAAGTATTGGTTAGTCATAATATGGTGAAATCCTGACCTCCACTGAAGTCCGTGGGTATTATGCCATTGATTTTGATGGGGCCAAGATTTTACCCAATGTCACAAGGGCCTCAGCTCACTGTGCTTAAGTCCCACTGAAGTCATATTCACTCTTTGTATGTAATTAAATTCAATGGCATAAGGTGCTCTGAATGAACCTTTTCTCTTGGTACCATTACATGGTCAGTTCATGCACAAGTGTGATTGCTAGAAACAGAAGTTGCCTTGCAATTTCTTTAACAATCTTATAAAAACAAAATGCTGTGGACAGAAGGCTGTAAATAAGAATGTTAAATTATCCATACCTCTCATAGTGGTGAGAGTGCTTCATTCACTGTTTTGGCAGAGACTGGGGCATGGGTGAGGGCAAGTTGACTGAAATTCAGTCCAGATAAGAAGGGGTTGGTGCAGATGGACGGGGAAGGAACCTGAAAGTATAGTGAGGATTATTTGGCCCCTTTCGTTGAGGATATGTGCCTGCTTTCATTATAAATGTCAGCCTTTTGGGGGTACTGCTGGATCTTTGGATACTGTTGAATCTTCAGCTATCAAACAGCAGCAATGGCCAGGATGTTTGTTTTTAGATTAGTTTTGTTTTTTCATCTGCAGCTGGCCAAGATATTGTGACCATTTCTTTTGGACGGGAGCCTCGGTACTGTGGCCCTTGCCTTTCTTACCTTTCAGAGTCCATTACAGCAATGGGTTTACATATGAAAATACAGGGTCTCTCTTTTTAAGTGTTGTTTTTCAGTGCAGACACATGGCATCTGTGTGATACAGGCAGTGTTCTGTAGTGACTGCCTGTTGATTTTCAGGTTGAGTTTAACTTGTGGGTTTTATAGCTCAAAACCACAAATGTTTTGGGATCTGCCCGGATGAGGAATCGCCTGCTGTCTCTGTTATTCTAGCAAAAGTGCAGTCAGTGTATGTGCTGGGAGTGGAGTCCCAATTGTTTAGAGGAGAGGGTGTTTTCCATGCGGGATTCTGAAATAGCAAATTCACTCCCTTTCTCCCATATCAATTTTGGATGAAATAACTGAAATCTCTGTCAATCTGGTCATACTGCAAAGGTCATCTCTTTCCCCGGGCCTTTGGGGATGGAGGGATGAAATGAGGGCAGGGATTTACGGCTGGCATCTCTTTTGTTTTCCTTGTTTGGGGGAGGGTTTTGTGTTTAGTTTTGTTTGTACTGGTATGATTGTCTTTTTAATATGCAGCAAAGGCACCTACAGGAATGAATAGGCACTTTATGTCCTGCATAATTCCAGAGACATAATTAATTAGACAATCTTGAGCAACAAAGGGTGAATTCTTTTTCTAGCTGTAAGTTTTATACAAATGTTAAAGATAAAGAAGGAAATATGAAGTTCAGAGGCCAAAAGCATAAACCCATAGGATTCTCTTTAGTCTCGAGCAGCTAATTAGTGCTAGAGGTAAATCAAAGAACACACAATCTGGAATATACTGAGACTCTCCACAAAGGAAATAAATGCACTACTAATATAAACTGGAATAAGTCACAAAGGTCATTAAGCTATTGGCTGGAGGAAAAGGCAAGCAGAAGGTAATCATATTGATAATATGAGAAGGGCTACTAGGATGATCTAGGGAATGGAAAACCTACCTTATGAAAGGAGACTCAAAGAGCTTGGTTTGTTTAGCAAAAGAAGGCTGAGGGGAGATATGATTGCGCTCTATAAATACATCAGAAGGATAAATACCAGGGAGGGAGAGGAGTTATTTAAGTTAAGCATCGGTGCAGATACAAGTACCAATGGCTATAAACTGAACATCAACAAGTTTAGGCTCAAAATTAGACAAAGGAGTGAAGTTCTGGAACAGCCTTCCAAGGGGAGCAGTGATTGCTGAATGCTTGGTATCTTTTTGGACTTCTAACTTGGTTAGCATTTTTTTCCCCACTAGTATTTGTTGCCAACAATTAGCACTTCAGATTAGAAACCTTTCAGTAAGTCCATTTTGGAGTGAACGGACTATTAAGATTGTGCCTTCAGGCTGTTAACAACTTTAATAAGAGAATATAAGAGAATGGAAAAATACCTCAGGATGGTATGTTATGCATGACCAACGCTTTCCGTATACATTAAAAAACAAAGATTAATTTTATTTATTACTTGAGCAATTGCTGACGAAGCAGCAGCACATATTGGGGAACAATGGATAGCTTTGCCTTTGAAAGCATTACTGCCAGTGATGAGACAAAATAACTGGATCACACCTAGCAGTGGGAACAGAAAGAAACAGAGATGTAGTTGAGTGCATCAACGAGATAAGCAAATTTGGCAATGTTACTATAACGCTTAAAAACTGTGACATATATTCAGTGCAGATGCTGCCTCATTTTCCTTTGGAACACTCTGTTTTTCTCACATTGTGGAGCTGCCATCCCCATTATCCTGCTTTCCGTGTCTTTGGTAGGTGAAGTTACTTTCTGACTGGTTGTGAATATGCTTCTTAAAGTCCTAGAAGGCTCCATATTGTTGAAATAGAGTGGTAATGTCATAGTGCTGTGATTAACCGTGGTATTGTGCAACATTATCATTTATCTTCCACTGCACACACTAAAAGGAAGCAGAGAAATTTTTGCTATTTCACAGAGAAAATGTATAAAGAATGAATACCCACTTCTTCGGATGCCTCTGGACATTTCCACTGCTTGCATCCGAAGAAGTGGGTATTCACCCACGAAAGCTTATGCTCCAATACCTCTGTTAGTCTGTAAGGTGCCACAGGACCCTTTGTCGCTTCTACAGATCCAGACTAACACAGCTATCCCTCTGATACTTGATGTATAAAGAATAAACCCAACCCACCACTATTTTAGTGGAATCCATTTCCTCAGCCTATTCAGATGAATAGGTCTCTGAGTCATGGACATATCTCTAAAGCACCTAGCACACTTTTGGATACTAAATAAATATTCCAAATTAATATTTATAATTATTACTACTTTGCTTGTGCATCAGGTGCTGGCAACTTTGAATAGCAGTTGATTTCCTTCTGCTGAGTCCATGTACATATTCTAGCATCTTTCAACAGCAATGTATTGTTATGTTGTTAGGTCTCTAAGGAGTTCCTGTAGTGGTTAATCAATCTAATTGTGATAGCTTGCTTCCATGTGTAATAATTGCACACAATATTCATGTCTATTCTCCACCAGATACATGCTTCTCATAGCCCTATGTGTGCACTAGCACTTATGTCGGAAAAACTTTTGTCGTTCAGGGTGTGAAAAAAATACCCCCAAGAGCGACATAAGTTTTGTCAGCATAAGCACTCGTGCACAGTGCTATGTTGGTGGGAAACACTCTCCTGCCGACATAGGTACTGCTACTCATTGAGTTGGTTTTATTATGTTGACAGGAGAGCTCTCTCCTTGGCATAACATGGCTACACGAGCACTCTTACAGCAGTATAGCTGTATCGGTACAGCTGTGTTGCTGTAAGCTTGTAAGTGTAGACATGGCCTTAATCTTCTTACACTGTAAATCAGGGCAGCTTCCTTATCCTGATCCTCTAGGGATTCCAGGAGGGGAAAAATCAAATGTGTCTTTAAAAATCAGTTTAATCTTATCTAGGACCACCAACACTAAAATCCTTATTCATAACTGTATGGTTATAGTGTGAC
Source organism: Macrochelys suwanniensis (assembly GCA_033296515.1). Taxonomy (NCBI): domain Eukaryota; kingdom Metazoa; phylum Chordata; order Testudines; family Chelydridae; genus Macrochelys; species Macrochelys suwanniensis. The sequence goes on from CM065780.1 coordinate 51,794,482, forward strand.
ATCACTACAGGGAAGAATTAATTCGGTTTGTATAATGCCTGGTTCTGGGATAATTACAGCCCTATAATGTTTTTGCCCTTAATTTAGTGATACATACTCTCAACCTTAATTCCACCATAACATAGCTTTGTGTCTAGGATTATATTGCAACAATAATATAATTATTGCAATTATATCATACTATAATAATATAATTTTACAATTATATAATAATATTTTATTAGTAGTAGTATTTATTATTATCTACCTTTAAAAAGCACAGTGGTTGTGGACTAAAATTGTCAGAGTTGACTAGTGATTTTAGGTGTTGCCATTTTGGGGTACCCAACTTAAAACACCTTACTTGGGCATGATTTTCAGAAAATAATGAGCATGCATCGTATAACACACAGGTTCCAACTCCATGGATGCTTGGGGGCTGGAGCAACCACAGAAAAACAATAGTGGGTGCTCATCAGCCATCGGAAGCTCCGCCGATCAGCTTCTCCCGCACCCCTGTAGTGCCTCCTGCCTGCCAGCAGGCCCTGCTGATCAGCTCCTTCCATCCCTCCCAGCACCTCTTGCCCACTGCAATCAGCTGTTCAGCAGCATGCAGGAGGCACTGGGGTGGGGGGGGAGGATCAGGGATGGGGCACATTCAGGGGAGGGGGCGGGAAGAGGTGGGGCAGGGTGGTGTGAGGGTGTAAAGAGGGGTGGGAGGTGGGAAAAGATGGGGCAGGGAGGGAGGTTTGGGGGAAGGGGTGGAGTGGAGGCAGGGCCTGGGGCAGAATAGGGGTTGAGCACCGCCCAGCAAAGCATAAAGTCGGCACCTCTGCTATAACATTAAGTATTCTTTAAGATGTCTGACTTTGTGCACCCAAAACAGAGGCACCCAAAAGCACTAGTCACCTTTAGAAATTGTGGTCCATGTGGTGACAAGTAGTCATCCAAATTTAGATGATTGTTATTGTGTATGGTTGTGTTTTGTTTTAGTTTTTCTACTGAATGCTCCTGTGATTAACTACTTTAAATTACTTATTTGGTCTTCATTAAGGCACTCATCTTGCTAATCTATTAGTTCCCTTAAATGACTGTGTTAAGAACCTCAAAACCACAACAAAAATCATTCTACTGAGCTTTATAGGGAACACAGGGAGAGAATCTCAGGTAGTTTGTGTATAGAAGCTGCTTCAATTACTTTAACCAATTAGTTTTTTAAAACGATCCTTCCCACAATTATTGAAAACAACTGATATCCCTATATCACTCTGTCCCAAACTTATCAGAGAATATTAAGTGACTGCCCAGCCTTCTTTGTGCTGTGGTTCTTGTAATTTATACAATGCACAAAAAGATAAGTAATTAGATCAAGATTATGTTCCTCATTGAGGTTATCCACAGTCCTTTAAGAATGTGTTTGTTTCTGTCTGTGTCACTTATGAAAACTCTGCCAATGCCTTGACTTCTCTAATATGATTTTTAGGATTCCAGTCTATACTGAACTCTCTTGCTCTTCCCTCCACCGTAAAACCTTGTATTTATGGGGAAAATAAAAATAAAAAATCTATGGGGAAAATAACAGCTTCCTTTTCCTTCCAAAATAAATAAATAAGGCTATGTCTACACTGGTAATTGAATGACAAAACTTTTGTCTTTCAGAGGTGTTAACCCCCTCCCTCCCCACAAGACAAAAGTTTTGCTGCAACAAATGCCAGTGTGAACAGTGTGTTGACAGTAGGACGCCGCTGTTGGGAGTAGACGTTTTTTGTTGGCAGGAGAGCTGACAAACGGTGGCTACATTGCGCATCTTTTAGCGGCCTGGCTATGGCGACACAGCCATGTTGCTAAAAGCTGTGTAGTGTAGACATAGCCTAGGTATGTCTACACTGCCCGTGTTACAGCGCAGCTGCGGCAGCGGCTGCGGCAGCGCTGTGACACAGGCAGTGTGGACATGCTTTATCGCTGGGGGAGAGCTCTGAACTCCGAACGAGTGCTGGTAGCTTTATCGGCAGGAGCGCGGCTCTTGGCGATAAGGCGCTGTCTATACTGGCATTTTTCAGCGCTAAAACATTTGTCGCTCGGGGGGGTGGTTTTTTCATACCCCTGAACGACTAAAGTTTTAGCGCTGAAAGTGACAGTGTAAAAGTGGCACGGAATTACAAATAAAAAGTAGAACAGGAGTTAAGGCTATGCACATAATGGAGAAATAATCAGCAGTAAACAGGAGATGCAGCACATAATGAGGGGACAGAATTGAGTGATAGAAGTGATCAAGTCAGAGCAACTGTCCCTACTTTCCTACGGGTGAGATGAGGCTCACCGATAGGCTTCTCTGGCTAGTCTGTACCTGTTTGCTATTGAATTGTCACTTTGGTATTGAATACAGATTGGTTATCTACCAATCAAGGCAAAAGTGTTCAGCTGTAGGTTCTGGTTCTCTCTAACTCTGCCAACTAGATGACTCTGATAAACATTTCTATCCACAAAACAACCGGTAACTTGCTGAAGGCCATTGGCCCTTGCTTTTCTAGCAGATCTCAATTTGAAGCAATATAAATGCTGATACTCCTCATTCACCAGCTCCCCGGCTAATCTTTCCAAAGCTGTATGGGGCAGAGACCTTGTCTTTGTACAGTGACTAACCCAATCAAGCCCTGGAGCTAATTGTGGCTATTAAGTAATAATAGAAATACCAACATGGCAAGCAGTCCAAAGATTTTCTGTCTTTCCTAGACTCCAAATGGGAAGATATGCAATAAGTTCCAGGTGTATTTCTTATTGACCAGTGATGGATATTCAACTACTTGATATTCAATTCTCTTTCTAGATTCCTCCTTTTACATCTCCCTACTCACATCTTCTGTTTTTCTGACAAGGAAATAGAGTAAAATGCAGGGAAATGGTTAAGGATTTTTGATACTATGGAGATGAGTGTGGCGGGAAATCTTTAATGGAATAAAAGAGACTAAATGCAATGAAATTTACAAACCTTACATTTGTGTATGTTTTCTTGCTCCTCCCCATCTCTTCATTATCTTCTCTTTGTTTCCTACAGGCCCCCCTACTTTTATTCCTTCCTTTAATGTCTATGCATCTTTATTTCTTTTTCATATTTCTTTCTATTGTTTTTTCTGTCTCTCTTATAAAACTTATTTTGTCCCTCTCTCTCCCTCTCTCTCTCTCTCCCTTTTTGCTCTCTCCCGTGTCCCCATTGGTCTTTCCCTCCCTCTTCCATGGTCCTTTCCTCAATCTCTCTCTTTCTTTTTCTCCCCACCTATCTTCCTGCTTCCCATTCTCTAGGTACAAGGTCTCAAACTGTGGAGTTTTCAGCCTGGCCTCCCCTCCAGCAACTCCAGACTCTTTTGTACAGCACTGAAGGCCTTATTCTAATTTTGGCAAGATTGAGAGTAAGTGTGTGGGGCCTGGGCTGTATATGTGTTTGTATAAGTTTGTGTATGCTTCTACAAGTCGGTAGCAGTGACTTTCCCTAACATGAATTACTGCTTCATTACCTACCTATTTAGCATCTCATGTACATGTCATTAGCAGCAGCATGATAAAATCCAGCAACAACCTTTATTTTCCAATTCAGTTGAATCCCCTGCAGTTTTAAAGTGCTATGCCCTGTCAGTCTCATAGACAAGAATGAATTTCAAATCAAATACCATTTTGATCACAGTACCCTTCAAAAGAGGAGAACACATTGAAATTCATGAGTTTTAAAGTGTCAGCATGGGGTAAAATTAAATCTCATAATTATAAACGGGAATTTATGGTTTTGCATAAATGCCCCTGGACTCCCAGGTTATGTTTGCTCACCTTACCCATTTATTTCTGCCACTGGATGGACTGCTAGGTCAACTGTGCTTATTAAAATCGGATAGTCTTCACTCTGTTGTTTGGATCATCATCAGGGGCAGCTAAAAGTGATAAAAGAGATTCAGCTCCTGGAATAGTTTTTTTTAGTGCGATTATTGCTGATGAAGTGAAATATAAAGCCATTTGATAGAATTTGGATGGAGCTTGCTGAAGGTAGTGGAGCTACAAAATCTGATGGATTTGCCCTGCCAAATTGGGCAAATGTGATATAACATGAAAGTTAATATTGGAATGTTCAACTTCTTTTAAAAAGTGCCTTTTCAGAAGTGGATTACTCCTGATACTGTACAAATGGCACAAACACCTGTTATAAAATTGCTGAATCTATTAAATTAGCAAGAAACACTTTGCAGCACAGAAAAGGCCTTTATTGCTATGATGTAGTTGCTGAACATTGTAAAAGTGGAGAAACTCAACCCTTAAATGCTGAAGACAGTTTTAGTTTGAAACACCCAAAGTCTGATCTAGTGCACTTTCCAATCCTAAATTAATTTCCTCCACAAATTAAAACTACATAAGTGTTAATATGCTTATTGCACCTGGTTTAATATAATTACTACAAGCCACTTAGGAATATCATGATACATTCAGATTCATGCTAATTAACCAATGTTCTCAACTAGCCTAACATTATTCATATATTACTCTATTTTATTGTTGCATACAACTCCGTTCATTCAAGGGAAGTCTAGTAGGAAATGTGCCTTGTATTACTAGAAAAAATTGATTAATTGCAATTGCTCCTTAATTTAAAATAGTCAATTAAAATAAATACATTATGGGACATTTCTTGGTTGTCATTATGTGATTCAGGGGGACAGCAAAGCCACAAGCTATTTGTAACCTGTAGCTCTATATTGCTACCTATAATTTCAATTGATAGGGCAGTTAAGTCAAGAATCCACCCTATCAAAGATGCCTGAGCACTTACTATTGTCATATTAAAGTGATAAATTTCTGATTTAAGATAAATGAAAAAATAGTATCCTGAGGCTTTCCCTGACAAATCACTTAGTATCAGTGCCTAGATATTATGATGATGGGTGCTAACATAGATAGAAGCAGCTGTTTATTATCTACTTTCCATTTACGTGGACTCACTTGTATCCCTTTTAAACTATGAGAGCCATCTGTCTTGACTCTTAAAAGACATATATGGCGTTACCACTAAAGGTGGACCTGAGACAAAAAGTTTGCATCTGGATTTGATGCAAATCAATCCAGCAGTTTTGTTTGTGTTTGCCTCCTCTTTTTTATAAAGTGATGTCAGTTTCAAATTAGCTAGTAATGTGAGGCCCAGGGGAGAGTTTTCCCCTGGACTTCAGTAGAAGTTAGATTGAGCCTTTAGGTTGCGGCTGTTGTCTTTGGAGAATTTCTAGTTCTTTGTTTGCCAAATGACAGCTGTAAAAGAAATCCAGCATTGTTGATGAACCAACTCTCTGGTCTATCATGATTGGAATATGTTTGCTTGCTGATAGTGTGAGAGAAACTTCATTGCATGAGAAACTGCATTGCAGAGAAGAGAGATAATATGCAAATTGACAAGACGATTCCACTTATAAACTTCCTTGCGCTGATTTTATACGATGGTGGTGGAGAGGGGAGAGTACAGCCTGACAGAAATAGTTAGCTCTGTAGCATTAGCAAACAGAGAATCACAAGTATCACATGCTGATGTAACTGACAGATAATAAAAGACCTTGAGCAGCATGGCATTTCCACATTTCAGAATATCTACAATTTTCATCAAAACATATTTTTGAAGCAGTTTAGCATTTCAAACATTTCCACATATTAAACTTTGTTTTTGAAAATTGACAAAACCTGTTTACACCTCTGACCTTTTATGAGTATTCAACAATGCAAGATTTTTCTCTTCGACCATGCCTTAGAGTTAGACTATGGGTATGATCCAAAGCCATTGAAGACAAGTTTCTCATTCGACTTAAATGCCAAATTTTGCTCTTAGTTATATCAGTACATGGATAATAAGTTATTGAAGTAAGAATTTGTCCCTAATTCAGTCCTGGTGTAAATTAGTGCAACTTCATTGATGTAGACTAAGTTGTGACTTCTTACACTAATGCTTTGTGGGCCAGGTTCAACCTATTTTTTTCTCTGTACACATTGAGTCTGCTGGAATCAACAGTGATTTAGAATCATAGAATCATAGAATATCAGGGTTGGAAGGGACCTCAGGAGGTCATCTAGTCCAACCCCCCGCTCAAAGCAGGACCTAATCCCCAACTAAATCATCCCAGCCAGGGCTTTGTCAAGCCTGACTTTAAAAACCCCTTTGCTCTGGGGTTTGTTTGTTTTTTTTACTCAGGGGGAATATATGCATTTTAATATATTAATAGGCTTTAGAGCTAAGGAAACAGAGATGCAGAAAAATGTATAATTATAAATAAATTGGTTTCTATTACTGTGAATTTTAGCATAGACTCATAGACTCATAGACTTTAAGGTCAGAAAGGAACATTATGATCATGTAGTCTGACCTCCTGCACAATGCAGGCCACAGAATCTCACCCACCCACGCCTGGAATAATTCTCTCACCTATGTCTCAACTATTGAAGTCCTCAAATCATGGTTTAAAGACTTCAAGATGCAGAGAATCCTCCAGCAAGTGACCCATGCCCCATGCTGCAGAGGAAGGCGAAAAACCTCCAGAGCCTCTGCCAATCTACCCTGGAGGAAAATTCCTTCCCGACCCCAAATATGGCGATCAGCTGAACCCTGAGCATGTGGGCAAGACTCACCAGACAAGTAAAAATAAATCTGTTGTAATGAACATTTTGAAATTTAGCACCACAATAAGGTACTGCATCAAAGCATATCATCAGGCTTAAAATAATGCAATGTGCTTTAGCGCCGAAACTTACTTGTGAGTTTTTTTTAAATCTGGGCAGGACTTTCTCACCTGCTGCGTTTAATTTTGAAAGCCAGTGTTATCTCATAGATTTGAAAAAAAGACATTTCCTCTTTCAGTTGTTCATCAGACTCTTTTGCCACTGCAGTAAATTGGTTGTGCAGCTCACATGTCTGACGTGTGAACTAGACATCTGACAGATCTTTTAAATTCTACTTTGATGGCAACATTGTGGGACGCACAAGTCTTGGCTACGTAACAATTACAAATGAGTCAAGGGGAACCCAGTTACAACACAGTTATTTCCTGACCCAGTTTCAATTTTGTTAAAAGTTGCAGTGTAGATGGGACCTAACTGCTCTTGCCAGCAATGGTATTGCTGGCAATCACAGAGGAGGATTCTTGCTTGACTTTTCAGGCAGAGGGGACAAGATAATATGATATAGGGGAAAATAATGGTCTTCTGAACAAAGAGACAAAGGGTCCTGTGGCACCTTATAGACTAACAGAGGTATTGGAGCATAAGCTTTCATGGGTGAATACCCACTTCTTCGGATGCAAGCAGTGGAAATGACATTTCCACTGTTTGCATCCGAAGAAGTGGGTATTCACCCACGAAAGCTTATGCTCCAATACCTCAGTTAGTCTATAAGGTGCCAGAGGACCCTTTGTCGCTTCTACAAATCCAGACTAACACGGCTACCCCTCTGATACCTGAACAAAGAGGTGAGTGATCCTTAGACTCCTATCTAAACTGACACTGTTCCTTTCCTGTATCTCACCATGACCATTCTGACAATAAAGTGATTTGAACTAGATCTGGATGGCTACAGAAACACTTGTTTAGGTACACAAATATCATGAACCAGACCTTCAGGTCTGGTGAAGATGCACTCGGCACAGGACTTTGAGTAGGGAACCCAAAGGAGCTATATGGCATCTTTACATCCACCCAGTTATCAGATTGTTGAGGGCAGTTCCCTCCCAGTGCAAGAGAGAGCACAATCGGGGCCATTCAGAACATAAGAATAGTAATACTGGATCAGGCACATGGTACATCTACTCCAGTATCCTGTCTTCCAGCAGTGGCCAGTACCAGATACTTCAGAGGGAATGAACAGAACAGGGCAGTTATCTAGTGATCCATCCCATGTTATCCAGCCCCAGCTTCGGGGAGTCAGAGGTTTAGGGACACCCAGGGCATGGGGCTGCATCCCTGACCACTTAGGCTAATAGCCATTGATGGACCTATCCTCCATGAACTTATCTAGTTATTTTTTTAACCCAATTATACTTTAAGCCTTCACAATGAGTTCCACAGATTGATTCTCTGTTGTGTGCAGAAATACTTCCTTTTCTTTGTTTTAAAACTGCTGCCTATTAATTTCATTGGTTGACCCCTGGTTCTTGTGTTATGTGAAGGGGTAAATAACACTTCCTTATTCACTTTCTCCACACCAGTCATGATGTTGTAGTCTTCTATCATATCCCCCCTTAGCTGTCTCTTTTCTAAACTGAACAGTCCCAGTCTTTGTAATCTCTCCCCTCATGGAAGCTGTTCCATACCCCTAATCATTTTTGTTGCCATTCTCTGTACTTTTTCCAATATTCATATATCTTTTTTTGAAATGGGGCAATCAAAATTTCATGAAGTAGACCAAGTGTGGGTTTACTAGGGAATTATACAGTGGCATGATGATATTTACTGTCTTATTATCTATCCCTTTCCTAATGGTTCCTAACATTTTGTTAGTTTTCTTGGACATTAAGCAGATGTCTTCAGAGAACTAGCAATGATTCTTTCTTGAGTGGTAACAGCTCATTTAGACCCCATCCGTTTGTATGTATTGTTGGGATTATGTTTTCCAGTGTGCATTACTTTGCATTTATCAACATTGAATTACATCTGCCATTTTGTTGCCAATTGCCCAATTTTATGAGATCCCTTTGTAGCTCTTCACACTGCTTTGGACTTAACTATCTTGACTAATTTTGTATTGGCTGCAAACTTTTACACCTCACTGTTTACCCTTTTTTCCATATCATTTATTAATATGTTGAACAGTATTAGTCCCAGTGCAGATCCCTGGAGGAACACTACTATTTACCTTTCTTCACTGAAAAACTTACTATTTATTCCTACCCTTTGTTTCCTGTCTTTTTAACCAGTTACTGATCCATGATAGGACCTTCCCTCTTATCCCATGACTGCTTACTTTGCTCAAGAGAACTTTGGAGAGGGACCTTGTCAAAGGCTTTTTGAAACTCCAGGTACACTATATCCACTGGAACACACTTGTCCACTTGTTTGTTGGCCCCTCTCAAAGAATTCTAATAGATTGGTGAAATAAGATTTCACTTTACAAAAGCCATGTTGATTCTTCCTCAACAAATCGTGTTCATCTATGTGTCTGATAATTCTGTTCTTTAGCCAATTTGTCTGGTACTGAAGTTAGGATTACTGGTCTGTAATTGCCAGGATTATTTCTGGTGCCTTTTTTAAAAATAGGCATTACATTAGTTATCCTTCAGTCATCTGGTATATATGCTGATTTATGCTATAAATTACATACAAAGTTAGCAATTCTGCAATATTATATTTGAGTTTCTTCATAACTATTGGGTGAATCTCATCTGGTCCTGGGACTTCTTACTGTTTAATTTATCAATTTGTTCCAAAACCTTCTCTACTGATACCTCAATCTGGGACAGGTCTTCAAATTTGTCACCTAAAAAGAATGGTTCAGGTGTGGGAATATCCCTCACATCCTCTGCAGTGAAGAGCAATGTAAAGAATTAATTTAGCTTCTTTGCAATGGCCTTGTCTTCCTTGACAAGGAAGCTCCTCAATCGTCCACTGATTGTTTGGCAGGCTTCCTGTGTCTGATGATCTTAAAAAAAATTACTGTTAGTTTTTGTGTCTTTTGCTAATTTCTCTTCAGATTATTATGCTTACTGTTTTTTCTATCTGAGGTACATTTAATTTGAGCCTCTATTATGATGTTTTAGATAGGAAGAAGTTGCTAGATCATACTCCAGCTGCTCCCCGCCCCCCCATGTCATTGACACACCCCTTCACTGATGCTTTCTGCTGCGCTGGAAATTCACTGAATGTGGGCTCGGGGTATATTAATGGGACTTTTTTTTTTTTTGGTATTTTAACTGTATTATGCCCTACCTTGATAGAGTAGACACATTAGAAGTTCTGTTTATGTCAGCAAAATAGTGATGTAAATTCAAAAATAATAGTAAAAATAACCGAGAAAAATAATTGTGTACAAATTAACATGATAAATAATTTTGTTTTGAAAATATGATCAATTTAATTATTACTGTCTAGAGTAGTTCTCTGTTCTCAGAAGAATGGACATTCTGACAGATTACACTGAACATGCAGAAAAACTCCTGGATTTATGATGCTTCAGATATGTTCCCCTCTCTCTAGATCCTACATTTAAAAGCTCAGCTTGTTCATAAATGTGTCATTTCAGACTGATCTGTATGCCCAAAGCAACCTACATGCCAGTGTGCTTTTAGGAGCAAGATGTATTGAGTGAAGATGTCAGGAAGAAACCTTCAGTCACAGTAGGTATCAGCAAAATACCAGAAATCAGACTGCAGAGAAGTCATATGATTTCAGTGTGTATTTGTGTATGAAAAAGATAGAGATAATGTGGTACAGGCACTCTGGTTTTTCCAGCTTAAAGAGTCTGGCATGCTGCTTTTTCCTGGCTATAAGGAATGAGACAGTGCTCTTTATTCACATAACAGCAAATCATAGGAAATAATTCAACAAAGGCTTAAGGTTCTGCAGTGTTTGAAAACTTTTGTTAGGGCCCAGTGCTGTCCATATTGCCATAGGCATGAAAATAGCTGTAGAATTCCCAGAGATGCTTCACAGAATTCTATTAACAGTGTCTGTTCTCTGTAGAGAAAGTTTACTTGTAGGGCAGCCTACATATTTGTGCTTTGCTTTCTATCTAGATCTTTGTTATCCCTCAAGAAGGAGCTTTATCTTTCCACGGTAATGTGTGGCAATAGTGAATAGTGCAAAATATGCAAAAGTCCAAATTCTGTTCTTCTTTTACACCCCAGCAACTGCCCCTGAAGTAAGTGGGTTTTCATCAGTGTAAACTTGAGGAAAAATTGGTGTTTTGTTTCTTGGTCCAGCCACATACGGTCTCCAAAAGTTTGGTCAGGTATTTAGTACTTGAAGACAACTATGCAAAATGCTGAGGCCATACACTTTTTAATCAATATTCAGACCCTCTATTATAGCATGAAGAAAAACATCTCTCACCATCTCCAAAACCAGTCACATGAGGAGATTAAAGCTAATGTGGTGAGAATAAAATGAAGATAAGCTCACAGCTGTCAGTTTGTGAGAACAGCCTTTTAGTATTCTCTGGCTGCAACTTAGTGAAGTATGGTGATACTGTTGTGTCTGCCAACTGCTGGCCAGACATTTGAACAGACTCATTGAATAACTGGTGTCTGGACTAAGTAGGTCAGAAGGGTTGCCTGGGTATAATTTAGATATAATTTTTCCTATTGCTTTTGAATCCTGATTTACAGATTTGATCCAATACTCTTATAGACTATAGACAGCAACTATTCTATATGGGACAGAGGAGACTCCCTATGGCAGAGCCAGTTATAATACTACTACTAATAGTTATATAGCCACCTTTCTCCAGGATGCAAAGTGCTTTGCAAAGGGGGAGGGGGAGTAAATAATATCCCCATTTTCTAGATCCCCTCCTTTTCCCTTGTTGCTCATAAGAAGTGAGTTCATAGTTGTTCATAAGAAGTGAGAACCAGATACTCAGCTTATATAGACCAGTGTAGCTCCATTGATGTCAGATCTGGAAAATAAGGCACAGAGATTTCAATGACATTCTAATCATGAATCAGTGACAGCAGTGGAAATAGAACCCAGGTCTCCTGGCCCCCGGGCTGGTGCTATATCTACTGACTATGTTACCTCCTTGGGCAATGATCATTGTAGGACCTGAGAAATCCTGTCAAAACAGGTTGTAAACATTATGCTGGATTTGCTTTTTTTTTTTAATTGTAAAACAAAGCACTTTAGAAGTGACAAAAGCTGCTTCAGTGGCTCACTCCTCAAAAGAAGGAAATCCTGGATGGTGGCTGGGATTTAGCAGTTCCTCTAGGACATTGCTGAACATAAAAGAAATCTGAGTTGCTAGCCCACAGACTTCTATTGTACCTACTGAACATTTTTAACCTACTAATTTGAACGTCAGAACCCAATGGTAGTACCAGAAATGACCCTTTGTTTTTCCCTTTGTACATCACATTGTATGAGTTTTTAATAATTCATTAAATTTTCCTCACCCCTCGTGACATGTGAACGATGAGGAATAACTTTTGAAAAATGTGCAGTGTCATGATGTAAATTATAAATTCAGCCTCAAAGAATCTCTCTTAAAGTGAGGGCACTGCACAGTTTCTGGTTTTGAGCAGCTACTGAACAATACCCTCAAAATTAAAGGCAAGATCCTCAACCCCACCAAAGCTGCTTTTTGCTCCTCCACCGGTGCCAAAGAGCCTTAAACCGTCTTAGAGGATGCACAGATTTCCCTAGTGTAGTAGAATCTGCTGGTGGGTCAACAAAACAGCTGTCTATATGGCCCTGTGGGAAAAGGGAGTGAGTGGTCCATCCTTATGCCCTGACAATCCTTGGCTTGGACCTGTGGGCAGCCAGCATAATGTAACTTCACATTATGATGGGAGGCTGGCCTAGTACTCGTAAATCCAGGATCAGGGGAGATCAAATTATTTTTGCACAGCCACCTTCTGGCACAAAGGCCAAACACTAGGATCTGGACCTAAAAGCAATCAATGTGTCATTGCAATATATTTTCCTGAGTCAATTCTAAATTGATTTCATTACAGATATTCCACAAGTATTTTGACCTGACATGGTTAATAACAGAACATAATTGCACTGATTATTTCACTTGGGCTAATGGATATATGCTGCTATCCATTAAATCAGAGCTTTAATCTGGCCATTAGTTCATTCATGGGGTCATTTCTAATCAAATGTTATTCACAGCTGTATCAAAGATGACAGCGTCTGGAATCAAATTTCCATAGTTGCTGAGTAGTGCTAACTGGTCATGATGACACTATTTGTACTTGCCAATATTTCACTGACCAATTAAAAATGTAATAACATAGTTTAGATTTACCCAAGCCAAGACAGCACTTAAAGGAATTACTTAGAATTTACTAGCATCGGATATGTACAAATGCTTTGATACATTAGACAAATAATATTTTCATATTAGTATAAAATAATCAAACCATTAAAACATATTCCTAAACTAATAAATTCTAGCTAATTGCCTTAGTTTGGCGCTCTCAATCTACAAAGATCTGCTGATTAATGAAATAATGTAAACAATCTGAGTTTGTTCCTTTGCAGTGAGATTGCAGACTTTCTCTACTGGCACAATTTGCCTGAGCCAAGATTTCAGGCATTCGTAGAATCTGTTTCTTTTTTCATTTTCAATATAAAGGAAATTGTAACTATAACTGCACAGTCAGACTAAGTTTGTCCAATTTACCCGTTTCCTTATACCCATCAGCACATAAAAGTTTCAGTGCGTTGACAAACAAGGTCAGCATAAAAAGCTGAAAAATAGAAACTGAACCCATGCCTCTTCTGGAAAAGCCCGGGAGCTTCTGAAATTGTTTTGCAACCCTATAGTAAATTGCTAAGTGCTACACAGTGAATGCTGTAATACCAAGGACAATGTGATATTAGTTGTTTCCATAGTACCATATACATGTGTGATGCTTTACGAATGTAAAATAAAGCAAGTGACCTCTGGGAGCTACCAGTCTAATGTTTTCTTTTACACAGGCTTCCAGGAGTCAGCAACTAGAGCAATATTATGATGGTGCTGTCAGTCAGTAAAGTTCAGAGACTCATCTGTGTCCTGGATGCGAGGCCCAGGCCTTTGTTTCCACTGGAAATTCAATCATGCATATAACATTCCGGGTGTTGCTGGATGTAAACTGTGAAGTTGCTAGGGACATTAGACACTTGTATACACAGTTCAGTAGCTTCTCTGTATAGTCTTTCTCTCTGAATCCTCAGTAAATGATGCCATATAAATTCAAAATTAGCTTCTTTGAATTTTACAGTAACTTGTCTATGCTTTTTCCAGGTGAACTAATAAATGCATGAAAATAACCCTGTATAGGCTGGAACTAGGTCAGCATACATTAATACCAGTAACCTGCTGAAAAAAGTTCCTGTTACAAAACCTAGGAAAAAATAAATCTTTACTGCAAAGCAAGCAGCAAATAAAGCAAGAGGCACCTGTGACTCTTCCTTTCTCAAAGTCCCAGGGCTTATGTATGTGTCCTCTGTTGCAGACAGGCCAGCCTTTTCTCCCTCAATGGCAGTCTGAGCATCTGCCCCTCTGACTTTTCTGTTGACTTGGGGCCCATGGCATGGTTGTATACAGTGTATTGCTCTGAAATGGATGTAACTTGCCATCTAATTTGTGTCATGCTGCATGCCTTATCCAAATTAGAATGCAACATGCTTTTTGCTACTTTGAGGGGCATGTGAGTTGACACAAAACACTGCAGTCCTCTCTCACATTTTGCTTATGAGTAATTTTCAGCCCCTGGTGCTCTCCCTTCCATGGAGTTCTTGGAAAGAGTTGAAACTGTTTCTAATCATCTGATTGCTGATCATATATATTGAACTATGTTGGGGTTCAATTAAGAATATTACCTGTAGTATATCTGTTACAGAAGTGTAAGATACACAAAATATAGGCGTGAGAGTATTCCATGAGTCATGAATCCAAAGTTCCACAGGAAGCATCCCAAATCAACATCATCTTCCTGAGTGCTGGATTTTGCATTGCTCTTTCTTAGCTAGCTAAAAGACTTTTGCAAGTGGATGGAGTCAACTCCTCACTGAGTGTACACCTGAGAAGACGCCTGTGTGTTGTTTATTCCAGAAGGTATATGACTAGGCAGAGCTAAAAGAACATTCAATTGAGGGAACATGTCAGTACACCATGGGTCTCCTCCCTTGATGACAACTGAGAGGAATGAAAGTACCTTCTGGTCCCAGTGTCAATGAAAAAGATAAGAGCACATTATCCCTCCCTCTCCAACCAGGGGGGTGAATCAAAAATAAGAATCCACCGTCATCTCTTCCTCTCATGACCATGTAGCAAGGAAGAAGAAGAGAAGGCTCTGACCTCCCTCCCTTGGTCACCTAGGGTGGAGATGGGAGAACAGAGGCCCTGGTACCACATCTGCCAGTTAAAATCCTGAATCCAATCTGTCAGATGGCAATTTGGGGACCCAAACATGTCTTCATGTTAAATAAGCAATCAAGTCTTTCACTTTTCAGTGCTGTGTTTTCATTTAACGGCATTGCTATCTGATAAGTGGGGTAAACACACCAGCTTACATAGCCTAATAATGATTTTTTTAAAAAGCAGCTAAAATCCATACGAGGGCATTTCCTCAGGATTAGGATTAAAGAAAATGTTTAAGCAGGAAGCAGAGCTGAAGAGCCCTGATTTATGAATTTGCTTTACGCTGTGAAATGCTGAGTTTCAATAGTAGTAAAAACAGCATGGACTATCCAAATATTCTTGATAGACTTTTAAAGCCCTACGGCCTGCACGCATAAAAGGAACTAGGCATTGTGATGATCAGGACTTAGATTGCCAAATACCTATTTTCCCTTGGTTTGTGAATGGGACTTAGGTGGGAGATAGGCTTCCAGGCGCCTAGACAGAGACAGCAGTGTGAATGTTCAAAGGCAAAAACATAAGTACCTAGGGAACTTTTACTACAAAAACTTAGATGCTGAGTAAGTTTAGGCACCTACAGAGTTCAGTGAGAGGTTTGTGAATTGCAGTGGTCCCAAAACTGGGACTTGGGTGCCTTAAACAGGGACGTACATGCCTAACTTCTTTTGAGCATTCAGGACTAACTGATTTACTGTCAGAGTGACACCTGTGAATAAATAAGATTTGCAAGATAATATACCCAATCTGAAAGAAGATTTCCAGAATAAAAGTAGAAGAATAGTTTTAGGAATCCCTTGGTGCTTGAAGAATCCATTCCTGATTGCCTTCAAGATGGCCATTAATGCTACACAGCTATTCTAAATAAAGATTTTTTGGTTAATAGGCAATGAAAATTTAAACACAGGGATAGACCAAAAGAGAAATCTTGAAACTGAACCTCTTTCAATTTTAGGATGTGAGGAGAAAGTTTTGGATTAAAATCTCCAGACCAAAACCTGCCATCTATTTTTGTGTCTGGTTTGCAGATGGAAGAGAAAGGACCTACATTCTGGTTTCAGATCATATATGGCCAAAGTCTTATGGGAAGTGCACATGAGAGCTTTACATTGCTGAATGCAGTCTTAAAACGTTAGTCTTGATTTACTTTCAGCCCCAAGACCTAGCCTAAACCTAACCTGGATCCACACATGACTTTTTTTTTTTCTGCACCCAATCTTCAGCTAGTATAAATTGACATAACACCATTGAGTTCAGTGGCGCTGTGTGATGGGGAGTCTGCACCTTAAAGGCAATAGTGGCTAGTGGTCAACCTACCCTGCCACATGGCATGGTCCTTTAAGGGTTTGAAAGGGCCAATATAAAGACTGAAGGGGGATATGGATAGAGACCAAGGTCCCAGGAATGAATGATGCTTGGGAGGAAACCCTATTACTGTATCTTTAAGGGTGCAGAGAGGGTGGACAAGGCTCCCGTCTCACACAACCAATTGGGAATGAGCTGAGAAATGGAGACTAGCATATGTGCTACTTACTTCCTCATAACAAGGCAGGTAGCAGTAGGAGATGGTTGTCAGATCTGCTGGGAGTAAGGACTAAGTGGTGCCCGCTGAGGAGGAAGCTGGCTTAGGCACTTCAGCTGGTTAAAGTACACACTACTCCTGGAGGTGAGCTGGGGATTCCTGGCTTAAGAGAGCAGCAATAGCTCCCTGTTTTATCCAGGCTCCTGTGAAGCAGTCCTGGGGTCCCATGTTCTGTAAGAGGAGCAGTGAACTGTAAATTGAGCCCAGGAAGGAGTAAATATTTTGTGTTTGTTAATCTGGGACTACTGTTGAAGAGTGTTTATTTTGGTACACTGAGTACCCTGGATGGGGATTGAACTTCAGAGAGGCCTGGCTGAAGGGCTAGGCCACTGAAGACCTCCCAAGAGGAGATAATGACCAAGGGAAGGGCTCAACAACCCCACACTTAGCCACAAGGGTGTGCTGTCTGAGTAATTCCTGGCCATATGGGGCTTGCTTTGGGGTGAGACCCTCATGACATACCATTTTATCAGTTTACATTATCTAAGGATATGGGCTTCTGTATTACATTTTAAGAGTGGACAAAGATTTCATGTATGGCTATTATAGGGTGACCAGATGTCCCAATTTTATAGGGACAGTCCTGATTTATGGGGCTCTTTCTTATATAGGCACCTATTACCCTCCACCCTCTGTCCCGATTTTTCATACTTGCTATCTGGTCATCCTAGGCCATTATGGATTCAGAGGTGACTTGGACCCATCTTCCAAAATGGTGCCTGTGCCCAGTATTACCATCTATTTTGTCTTCCTGTTTCTTTTGATCACATTTAGGGTAGCTTATTTATACTGGTGCACTGGTCAGGCAGCTGAGTGATAGAAGCCCCTTGGGCTGCAGCACATTTGTGGCAGAGAACTGATTTTGCTGATTCACCACCCTCTCATCCGGCTATTGTAGCAAGCAGTATGTTATCCACAAAACTCCTGGCTGCAGTTGGTGAGATGGAAAGTACAGAATCAAACCAATTTACCCACTATTTGAAGCTCTCTGTGGCTGATGACCCACTTGCAGAATATGTACAAGTATGGCTAGGAAGTGGGGAGCTACTTGAGAGGAAGTCCACAGACCAGCTAACAAAACATAACTTTTCTACTCATTGCCCTACCTACATAGTACAGGTAGTAATTACCATGTTTATGTTCTCAAATTTCCCATTAACTGTAAGTTCTCTATATGGCCAGGAAACTAGGGAGGGGGAAAGGGAGGAGAAAGAGAGGAGTGGTAAGTGGAAGAGTTTGGTTGAGAGTTTTCATAAGCTGTCACAGCTCTATATTTTAAGTTTTATTTCTAAGGAACTTAAACCTTATTTATTATTTCAGAACCTAAATCTTACTACTTTGTTTCCTGGAAAGGTTTTCATATTTGAGTTGTCTAACTCTACTTTGTATGTCACACCAAGATGGATTTGGGTGATTAAAATGGGTAAATTTGCTGCATTAGCTATTGTAGCATTTTATGACTAACTGTTTCTAAAATAGCTCACAATTTATTTTACACATGGGCTAACATAGGAATATAAGGCACTAATGTCATGGCTAGCTGCTAAACTGAAAACATTTGAAAAAGCAAATACTGAAATTTAGGAAATGTAAAAGGACTGCTGGAGTAAATTCATCTATCTATATATTGTGGGAAGCTAGTGTTTTCTGTGAATGCTGCCTGTGCAGTATTTATAAGATCTAAGCAACTTTTAGTCTACAAAAGACAATATCAGCTGCTGAGATCTATCAACATAATGTAGGCTACTCCAATCAGATAGGAATTGGGTCATTGCAAGAAGTTTGAAGCCAGAGGGGTCCATCTCCGAAGATTAAACATTTTCAACAATTTTAACTCCAATTAAGATAGTAGAACTGTCTAACTCTTGAGAGGACTGAAGTTGCTCTGGTCACTTCAGTGACCTTCCTGGTGTATGTATAGGTAGCATTACTTTTATGTAATAGGTAGCATAATTTTATGTAATAGGTAGCATAATTTTATGACAAAGAAAGTAATGAAATGCATGTTGTTGAATTATTACATAAATGTGGGCTATGAGAACTTCCATGAAAGGGTTTAATCTAACAGGCTCTCACAATATCTGAAGATGTGATTAGTGGAGTTAGCAGGTTGTTAGCCAGTTCTTAAGATAGGTATGGAAGGATAATCCAGTCCATTGCCAGATTGAAACTGAACGTCAAAAGCAAACCCGAAGGATTTACACTGTGCAAACCAACTCTTTGGCAACAAGAATACCCTCAACTCTTCTGGAGTTATCTATCCGCTGAACGTGTCCAAGACCAGGGTCAGATACAAAACTGTTGGGTAGGAGCATGACACCAAGTCGGAATGCAAAGCCCGAGGATGCAGATGTTTGAGGTGTATTTAAAGTTGAACTACGTCTCTGAAGATTTTCGGTTATTTGACACAGGGCCGGCTCTGGCTTTTTTGCTGCCTCAGGCGAAAAAAAAAACCAAACAAAAAAAACGGCCGCCCGCTGCTCCGGCCGGAGAGCTGGCGGGGAGGGCGGCATGCCCGCAGCCCTGCTGCCCCGGCCGGGGCACCGGTGGGGAAGAGCGCCACCCCCCGCGGCTTGTCGCCCCAGGCACGTGCTTGCTGCGCTGGTGCCTGGAGCCACCCCTGGTTTGACATCCTTTGAGGAAAACAGCGATTGATACATATTGTGAATAAAATAGACCGAGAAAACACTGTGAATGAATCTCTGGGACACTGATTTCTTCAAGATGAACAAATGCACTTTAAATCCCAGACACTACAAACCACTCAGCAGAATTGACAAGAATACCATGCATTTATTTAGCACCTTTCATCCAGAAGGACCTCAAAGTATTCTATGACTGATTCTGATGACATTCACTTGCTTGGATTTTTTTGGACTAGATCTTCAACTAGGTGTAAATTGGCATAACTCACCAAACTAAAGTGGAACTACACCAGCTGAAGATCATGCCCTTAATATTCTGGTGGCTGTGGATTATAGGCTTTTTTGTTAAAGCCTCTGAAAGCTGTGGCCAAACTCTCACTTGTAGCAAACTATTGTTTCGCCTGATAATATCTCATTGGCTAGTTGGAGTGATTAGTCATTTTGTGTCAAGTGCCCTTTAGAAGGCTTCCCCAAGGCTCTTGCAAGTTTTCAGAGACCAAGAAAATAACTAAAGTCTGACAAACTTTACTTATTTCATGGACTAAAATGAAAGGGATATCTAAGCTGCTGTTCTGAATATAGGAGGCAAAATTGTGAGCCAGGTTTTGCATACATGCTTTTTGTGTCAAACTTTCAAAATGCAGATATAATTTAGAGCTGTTTTTGGTATGTTTAATAAAATATCTTGGTTTTTAATCTGAGTTTTTCGGTTCCTATTTTCCATATTTTAATAGAAATAGCCGTCTGAGGAATTAGTATACACTGGGCAAATAAGTGAAATTAAATGAGCAGATCTTAATTCTAAAGTTTATCCCGCTCACGGTGCGGCCCTTTGGGGGGTGAGTAGGTGGGTTCACTGTAGGACTCCTAGCTTGGGTCCAGCAATCGCTCACACCCCCTATTGTCTTTGTCCTTTGTTCAGTCTCTTTCAGGTATGTCCTTGCGGGGGGTTGGGGGTGGAGAGCCTCTCTCTTTAGCCAGCTGAAGACAACATGGAGGGGTCTCCCAGGGATTTAAATAGACTTTCTCCCCTGGATGGATACTCCTTCCCACTCCCTGTGTAGCATCATGTTACCCTGGAGTTTTGGGATCACATGGGCAAGTCACATGTCCATGCACAATTCCGAAACTAGCCCAGTGACATTTTTGGGCAAACTCAGATGTGGACTGGTGTCTGGTTACTCCTTTTGTCAGTTAAGTGCTTGCACTTAACTTGCACATTCTTTTCTCCAGACATGATCCCATGCTTTTACCAAGGCTATGTATAAACCCAGCAAATATAAAACCAATATTTATAACTTCAACTACAACAATGATACATGCATACAAACAGGAGGAATAGATTCAGTAGATCATAACTTTTACAGAGATATGTTACATGGCACGTGTAGCATAAAACATATTCAAGTTACATCATATATACATTTATAAGCATCTCCCCATAAAGTTTCATTAGGGACACCGTCACAATACTTATAAAAAATTACTTTGCCAACTTTTTCAACAATGTTTTACAGTATTGTTTCACTTCAGTGTGTGGAGGGGAACCCCATTTTCTCACACTCCAACTTTTTTTTTCTAGAGGAAAAAGCTTGTCAGAAAATGTTCTTGACCTCCCTCCCCCTTCCCCAATTTTTCTCACTTTACTTCGCTCCCTTTCCAGTGGAGGCAGAGAAGTAAAGTGAGAGTGGGATTTTCCTTTCATCAACCGCAAAGGGCAAAGGGAGTGTTAAGTGTGACTATTTAACACTCTGGGCTGGTCTAAACTGTTGCCTGCCCCATTTTATTACAGCATGATATTCAGTCAGAATATGATACAGAAGAACGCTTTCTATAAGAAGCATATAGTGTAATTTGAGGTGCCATTGTATTTCATTTGTTAGGCCTTTACAGACATATTATACAGGGCATCTTCACAAGTGTGCAATGGTGAGGGGAGGGTACAAGGAGACTTTTCTGTTAGCCTTTGAATAGCCGCTAGGAACGGTTGCAGCGGTTTACAGTCTTTGTGCTCCAGAGTTCCCTAGCTAGCAGCTTCCACCTCACACTTAACTGTAGAACTGATAGTGCTTTAATGGGAATATGCACTTGCACCCTTCTAAAAGGATGCATGGAGACAGTTTTACCCCCACCCCCCAGGATTTCTCAGACATTGCCCTACTGAGATGGTACATGCTTTCTCTGAAGGTCTGTGCTTTAAAGCCACAGACCATGTCTTTAACTTAAAAAACAAAACAAACTTGTGCAGCCTCATGAGTAGAGCAGGCTCCATTCCTTCATTAACACAGCCATGTCATTTCGTATTAATGAACAGGAAAGAAGCAAAAGTGACAAGAACACAAAGATTGCACAAACTGAAAACTTACACTTTGCAAAGAATGGTTAGTGTTTAAGCCTCAAATCCCCGCCCACCACCACCACCACCACCACCATCTTCCGCAACACATGCAGCTATTCTCTTGACACAGTGTATTTTTGTGGACAGTTTGCTCATTGGATGTTCATCTTGGAAAGTGCACTGTTTCTACTTATATCCAGAACCCTTTGCAATACCAAATCATCTGGGCTGACATGTCTGATTTTTTTTCCCCATTCTTCATTTCATGGACAGCAATTTGAGCATCACATCTCTTATATAATACATGAAATTTCTGTACTTTATAATGAACCCTAGATTATGAGATTTTCAGCCCCAATCTACCAGTCTTTTTTCCTAAAAGGGGGCACCCATATCTGGGGATGGGGTGGACACAGGAATTGACTGTGAAGAAGTTTCTGGTTTGCAGTATTTTGGGCTGTCACAAGTAGGTTTTGAAAAACACTTGTCATATGTCTGAGAAATTTCACATGAAAATTAACAAAATGATATTCTGGTATTTGCAATCAGAGATAAAGTAAAAACCATTGCAATTCTTGACCTATCCTTTTGATTAACCCTCTTCTTGGAGAACGTACTGCTTATGAAAGGTGCTGGTATGACACTATTAGAGGCTGGAATCTTCTTTTTCCTGAGAATATGTATAGCATGGACAGGGGCAGAGCTGGCTTTCTCATATTGTGCCAGATCCTCATGTGTGGCTGGGGACCATTCTGGACAGCTTGGGATGTAAAGCTCACTTTTGTACTCCATTCTTGGTGTCACTGTGTGCAAGGTTGACACCCAGGCATGAGTTACAGCAGCCCAGCTACTGCTCTGAGTTATGCTGGCTGGCAGTGTCTCTAAAGGGCCAAAATTGTAGCTCAGGATTGGTGGGGCATAGAGATCCCTGGCCATACCCCACTACTGCAACCATACCACCTACAATAGGAGATAATAAGGAGATAGGTGACATAAGAGTTACAATTCCTGCTTTATACTATGCGAAGACCCCCTTGCAGTGGGGTGACCTTCTCAAGGCCAGATAAACTGACTGAGTTTGACTATGAAGTAGTGTGGTGCAAACAACCACAGTGCTAGGACCCCAGATCTGGCTTACTGTCTGCCCAGCATGTCTATATCCTGATCAGAAAGGACCACTTCTAATAGAGCAGAGTACATTCTCCATGACATTCAATTCTCTCATTCCTGCTGAAATTGCTGTTATAACAATATTTGCCATTAAAAACAATTTTTTTGTATACATCTGATCCCCCTCCTTTCTGCTAGGGATTGGATTGAGGCCATCAAAGGGCTGTTGTAATGTTCAATCATTATTGAACTAGCAACTTAGATGTGAATTTTCAATCTTCTGATGAACTATTCCTCTTTTAATTAACTATTTCCTTTTTTTTAATGATTTTGTATCTTTACTTCATGGTTATGGTTGGGAGCAGAAGTGCTGCTCTTATTTGACCAAAACAGGCAATATCAAAAGCCTTCTACGAAGCCCAGCTTCAGATATCAGCTTAATTTTGCAAGTCCAATAGGATTCCATACTAAAAACTAATTCCAAAGACATTTTAAGAGACTCTGACAAATTATGAAAAATTCTTGACACTATTAAGGTGCAGGTTTAACTGAGATTTCTCTGGAGGAAGTAGAATAGGGGCTGCCTGTCTCAAATTCTTGTCTGAGTTGAAGAAATTGGTGCAATTTAGTTCTACTTGTGAGATTTTTTTTTTTTTTTGGCTTTGTGAATTAAAAATTACTCCCATCATACATAACATATGGCTCTCTGCCCTTCAGTGGTCACTGGGCATTTGTTTGAGGATTAGCATGAACATTTCTTCTTCAAAAGAAGGAGGAATTTCACACATCTTTCAAGCACCACATAGCTGCACCTCAAGCATGTTACTGCATGTGGGGGGTGCCAATTAGTCAATTATATGATGAGTGACTTCCCTTAGAGTCAAAATGCCTAATAGAAGTTGTGTTGTTTGTGTGTGATAGATACTTTCCTTCTGGGTTCATGTCTGATTTGTCAGATTCGTTGTTTTATGGTTCTGGATTTGATGTAAGGCTCACTCTGAATTAAATATCAAAACAGGCTAGACCAAATTCATCCTTATAACTGGATTAATCTGTATATTCCTGTAGCATCTTTATGGGCACAATCCTGCAAGTTCTTTCACGATGCACAGCAGAGTGAATAACATGTTAGAGGTTACATGGATTTACCATGCTAGGTAGTAGATAGTTATCACTTAGCATAGTCCTCTGCATTGAACATCAGTAAGTCGTAAGCCTCCTGTGCAGCTGCTCCTTTACTTTATTTCCAAAACTGGGAGGCCTGCAGGGAACAGCTCTTTGGTAGGTAAAAAAGAAAAAATGAAGGAGTTCTGATCTACTGGTAGGCATGTGTCTTGTGCTTCTAGTTTCATAAAGTGTTTAATGTTGTATTTAGAGTTTCCTTGTATTGTGTTCATTGGATGTGTAAAATGTATTATGTAAACATGCCCTTCCACATGTATTCAAGTGTATATATTTAGGAAAGATTATACCCTACTCTATGGCATTAGAGTATAACTAATTAGGACTCCCTAAATGAATCGTTTGGCTAGTCAAACCCAAGGTGGATAAAGAAAAGTGTGGGATGTGAGGCTTGCTTTGTTCTCCCAACCCTTAACAGAGGTTCCAACCTAAAGTCTTAAACTTCATTGGGAATTCACTACCAGCATGCCATTAGGGCTGATGTTGGCAGACTGGATTGAATCAGGTAGAGTTGTTGAGGGGAAGGCAACCAGGGGGTTGGGTGGGAGTAGGGTGGAGCTGGCAGGGGATGTCTAGGCCAATTCTCTTCCCAACAGGCCTGGTTGAGTGACAAAAGCTAATAGGACCAAATGGGAGCAATGAACCAGAGCAAATCTGGCCAGGCAGACCATCCCGGCTCAGAGCAGTACAAATCATATGATATCAAGTGAAAGCTGAGGGGACCCCCTGTGCCAGTATTATGCTATAGGGTCAAACTGACCTTGTGAGTAAGGGATGTTTGTGTGTGTGGAGGGTGTCTCTGACCAAGAGTTCTGGGCAGTAGCGTAGCCAGAGGGGGAGCGGCCGCTCCCCCTGTGAGGAGAAGAGGTGCTAAGGCGCCGCCTGAGCCCCACTGCGGGAGCCGGGCTCGGCAGCGCTTTAAAAGGCCGGCGGCTCCTGCGGGGAGCCATGGGCCCTTTAAAGCGCCCCACCCCCCAGCCCCGCTGCCGGAGCCGGGCTGGGGGGGGGCGCTTTAAAAGGCCCCGCAGCGGCAGGAGCTGCTGGCCTTTTAAAGCGCCCCACCCCAGCCCGGCTCCCGCAGCGGGGCTGGGGGGGGCGCTTTAAAAGGCCGGCGGCTCATGCCGCTGCGGGGCCTTTTAAAGCCCCCCCCCACCCCGCTCCAGACCGGGTCCGGCAGCGGGGCTGGGTGCTTTAAGGGGCCCGTGGCTCCCCACAGTGGCAGGAGCCGCCGGCTTTTAAAGCGCCCCCCCCCCCCCCCCACCAGCCCTGCTGCTGGAGCCCGGCTCAGGCGGGGATTTAAAAGGCCCGGTGGCTCCGCAGCAGCTGGAGCCCCGGGCCCTTTAAAGCGCCGCCGGGGTGAGTACACAGGGAGCGGGGAGATGCCTTTTTATAGTGCCACTCCCCCTGTGCTCTAATCCTGGCTACGCCACTGGTTCTGGAGGCCCTGAACAAGCCAACACTGCAGTGTGTCCAGGATGCACCTATAGACTAATTTTTTTAACTTAATGTCACTTTATTATTTAGATGTGCTTCACTTAACTTTATAACTTCTCAACTGAACCTATATTCTAAGCAAAATAAGCAGCTGTGGTTAGAGTATGTTAAAGGATCACTGAGTGCTTTAAGTAAACTATACATTTTAAAGTAGACAAGCACAGTTGGTGCCTAAGGCGCCAGATTTTCCCCACCCAAATCTTGGTTCCTTTTTTCATGCTGTCAAGACTGCTAGTCTAACTACATGAGCCTGGAATTATTGCCACATGGACTTCTAAGTAATTGATACGCAGAGTGTGATGGTTGCAGACTCTCTGACACCTTTCTAATCTCTGAGTGGACCCCTTCAGATAGTAAGCCCTGCACCTTCACCTTCCTTGGAGTAGGATCCCACAATTCTCCCACTCTTAGACTTGACCTTAGGCTACAGCACCCTGTATACCATCTGGGATAATTATACTTGTTTTTTTAGTGCTTTGAGATCTGCTGAGAAATGCAATAATAATACCTATCTGCTATATATATTAAGCAGGCCAGACTGGGTTCAACTCCTGCACGTCTTCCCTACTGGAGCACTGACCTGTGGTTAGTACAGTGACCACACAACTTTCTTAGACCAAAGTATTGTTTAATCTTAATGGCAGCACAAAGCATAACATAAGAGGATTTTATCACAGCCAGGGGTCCATGTGCATGTTTATCAGACCTAACTACATCTCTAGGCAAATCTCGCTCCTGACCTATTGGATCTGGGGGATCAGTCTCTGCCTCAGTCTCACCTTGTCCTTTAAGAACACCCTTTTCCCTTTATTCTATTTAGTGTTTCCCAAGCCTGGTTTAAACAGGTTCTGGTGACCCAGCAAGGTGTCAGAGATGCAATTCAAACTAGGTGGCTCTCTATTGTCTTATTCCTTGAAGTGCTTACCATGAGATAGCAAATATCCTTCCTGGATGCATTTCCCGACAAACCTGTTTGTTCATTTAACTAACTATATGCATACAGTAAGCAACACAGTACCTGGTTAAAAGACATTATTCATAAATTATTACATCAGCCCCATTGTCTTCACACAGGCACACTCTGGTAGTCAGAACACAAGTTACGTTAGTTGTGGGCCGAATTTATTATAGGCAAAAAGCTTTCCCAATAGAAAAAAAGACTTCTTTGATCCTTCCTTCTAATTAAGTCATAATACCACCATTGTCAATGGTGTTTTGCTTGAGCAAGGAGTTTAGGATCAAATATTTGGGCAGAAAAAGGAATTTTATTTTCAGGATTGTTTTTTTTTAAATTAGAAAAACTATTTTAAAAAGTATGAGACAACATAGCCTTAAGACATTTTCAGGTACTGGTAATGTATTACAAAATTACTTGCAACATTCATCTGTTCTTAGATAGAGATGAATGAGACGGTAAGTACCTTCACCTTATATCTAAAGACCTGGCTGGCAGTGCCTGCCTCGGCCTCCATTATGATTTCTTTACAATAAATAAATATCACTTAATCGATACTTCCTGAGCCAAAGTGTTACACTACTGTAAATCTAAAATGACCTCTCTGACTTCAGTGGAATAATTCCTCATCAACACCAGCATATGTGAGAGCAGAACTTGGCCCCCTATGTCCCCTTTAAAGGCAGAATATATGTTTCCAGGAGGGCTATGGCCTGCAAGGAATGATTTACTGAGGACTCTCAAATTGCTGCACAATTTTAACAAAGGTCCTTTGAGGCATTTGTTCATGCTTAACCTGATAGATAGCTATTGATGTATGGAATTTGCATTGCAAATGTCCCTACTTGACACTTCCCCAATATCCAGATGATCTTGGCTTCGGAATGTCCTGATGGCCACAAGAGGCCCATTTGATTATTTAGACGTCATTAATCATGTAAATGCACAGGCAGAAATGACTGACTCCCAGCTCCTACTATTTTGTTTACTGAGGAAATATCAGTGTTTGACTGGCCGCTATAACTTCAAAACTGATCCTTAAAATTAAAGCAACTTCAATATTTGCACACAGTGGGAATTGTTTCTTTCATGAAAATAAATGTGCGGATATATTATCTTTTTTACTACCTGTCGATATTCTGATTTCAGAATATTGTTGACAATTTAGACTTGTTGACAATTTAGACCATAACATTAATGGCCCTGGTTCTGAGCTGAGCTCTCACAGCTTGGCATGTGTGGGGTAGGCAAAGGTGGCTGCATGAGAATTAGTAACTCTTCAGATTCTGGGGCTGGCCAGGGACTAGTCTGGTCCCAGGCTGGGCTGGCCTGAGGAGTGGGCCACCTGGGCAACCTACCCAGGGGCACCATGGTCGAGGGAGTGCTGTGCAGCAGCACAGATGTGCACTCTGCTGGTGTAGCGTCAGAAATTGCTCCTGGCTGGTAGGGGAGTGCTGCATAAGGGGGTGGGATGCCAAGATTTCTTGCTGCTTCCTCCCGGTGGACGAACATGTTGGGGGAATGGGGAGGAGAAGCAGTGATGCACAGATACTGCTTGCCCCCCAACATTCCTCTATGCCCCCCTAGGGGGACTATGAGGAGGAGAGCGAGGAGCAACATGAAGCACTCCCTGTATCCAGGTCACTTTCCCCACCTGGGCTGTGCTGTGAGGCAAGCATCATGAGCTGCTGCCAGTGATTTCCCTACACCCCCCCTGAATTTTCCCAACACCCCCCCCTCCCCCCCCCCCCCCCCCCAGTTTTGTGAACTAGTTACATGTAGTGTTGCCACTTTAGTGATTGTTTGGGAATTTGAATTGAAATTGAAACATTAATACACACTTTAAAAGCATATAAAATGTATGATAAAACATAGACTAGCTTCCTTATACAGCTTTTGATTTTTGAGACTGTCAGTGCATTCATTTCGGTGATGTTGGCCAACCTAATAATTTCAAATGATGATTTGTAAGCAAAGTCTAAATGAGCTCTCCCTGACAGCTAGTGATGAGCTGAGGCTGGGGGGAAAGGCTTCAGGACCAGATTGTATTTACATTCACACCTAATCTACCTAGGTATCCAGCAAACAGAGCTGTATTGCCCCAGTGATGGATTTTGGCTGGGGTTGGGTTACAAATCACTTGAATGCGGAGGGGTAATGAAATGTTGTTTTTATTGTACGACTAAAGGGCAGTAGAACTGTCCTTAGCCTGTGCTGATTGAGGGCATTGAGAGAGGGTGGGGACAGGTGTTTTGCTTAATGGTCTGCCTGAGTCACAAGTACTATTTGACCTGCGCCTCTCCACTGTTTAAAGACAGAGCTGATTAGGCTTCATAGAAAGTCTTTTGGTTTGTTAAGTGACCACTAGAGCTGAAATCTCTGATAATCAGGTCTAAGTGCTTAGACCTGCTGTGGGACAGTGTTTCTGTGGAAGAGATGCCCCAGTCTGCACTAGCACTGAGGTTCCTCCCACCCCGAAGAGCTGAAATCACTGAGAGTCGGGTGGAACCGCGAGAGACCGACTCACAGAGGTCACAGTGGCAGGTGGCAGCAGAAGATGACAGCGTAGGGCTATTGGGGCAGAGCAATAGAGTGAACGGTGGCATGGCAAACAACAGCGGCCAGAGCATTGGATTTAGGGTGACCAGATGTCCCGATTTTATAGGGACAGTCCCAATTTTTGGGTCTTTTTCTTATATAGGCTCCTATTACTCCCCACCCCCATCCCGATTTTTCACACTTGCTTTCTGGTCACCCTAATTGGACTATGCTTTAGTGAGCTTTCTCCAGAAGCTATATTTGTGACTGGGAAACTTATATAAATATATGTTTCCTAGTAGGCCAAGATTTTAAAAATGCATTATTTGCCAAGATCATTATCTCACATCATCGCTATCTCAAGAGGTCATTATCTTGGGGAGTTTCTGTACTAAACTTCTTTATTATAATTATTTTTTATGTAAGAATGGCTATATTGGGTCAGATCAATGGTCCATCTATCCCAGTATCCTGTCTTCCGACAGTGACTGTTCCAGGTGCTTCAGAGGGAATGAACAGAACAGGGAATCATAGATTGATCCATCCCCTGTCGTCCACTCCCAGTTTCTGGCGAACAGAGGCTAGGAACATTCAGATCATGATGTTGTATCCCTGCCCATCCTGGCTAATCTTCCATGAACTTACCTAGTTCTTTTTTGAACCCTGTTATAATTTTGGCCTTCACAACATCCCTGGCAAAAAGTTCCATGGGTGACTGTGCGTTGTGTGAAGAAATACTTCCTTTAAAACTTGATGCAATAGCAATTTTTGTTTTAAACTTACTGCCTATTAATTTCATTGGGTGATCCCTGGTTCTTGTGTTAAGTGAAGGGATAAATAACACTTCCTTATTCATTTTCTCCTCACCAATCAAGATTTTATAAGACTCTATCATATCCACTCTTAGTCGTCTCTTTTCCAAGCTGAAAAGGCCCAGTCTTCTCTCCTCATATGGAATCTGCTCCATACCCCTAATCATTTTTGTTGCCCTTCTCTGTACCTTTTTCAATTCCAATATATCTTTTTTGAGATGATGTGACCAGAACGACACGCAGTATTTAAGATGTGGGCATGTCATGGATTTATATAGTAAAAGTGGAGGAGCTTGGTTTGCCAGACTGATCAGCTAAGCCAATTCTGACAACGTATATGAAAAGGCTGCAAAACACCATGCTTCTGGACTGCATCAATATGCAGAAAGTCTTATAAGCCAGTCACTGTCAAAGCCAATTTTAGAAGAACTTAATGAGGCTGTTAAGAATGCTGGAGACGCAACTCAGTTTATGTGAACCAACACTGCTATTGCATCACACTTTCTATTTAAGCAAGAGATACCACACACTACAAACTAGAGGCCTATGTTAAGTGCATTGTCACTTGTTAATCCTGAAGTTGGACATTGGTTCCGAACAAGACTGGCAAATGCTCACTGTCTTTCTGCAAAAAACTCAGCTGACTCTCTTGAAACATGTGGTGCAACAGTGAAAGACTCAGGAGTTGAAAAAGTGAAGAATTCTCTCACTATATTAAAAATCCTTGTGCATACATGGCCGACAAATGCACCAGTGCAAATAGGCATCAAGTATTAAGTCATTACGTATGTTATCTTGACGTCCATGGTAGGCCAGTAGATGCATTCTAGATGTTCCGGTTATAGAAGACACATCAGCTGCATCTGTGACATCTTAGAAGAGTTAAATGCTTGTAAATTGAACACCAAACAGATGGCTACTTGTGCATTTGATGGAGGTACAAACTTCTCTGGAAGACATAGTGGAGTACAAGCTTTGCTCAGAGAAAAGTGTAACCCTAATCTTTCCTATACACACTGTAGAGGCCATCTACTCCAGCTAGCACTAGTACAAGCTGCAGAATCTTCAAAAGACATTAAAAAGCCATACATTTAATGGCTTTTTATACTCTTTTTTCAGCAAGAGTCCAAAGGACTGAACATTTTGGAAGCAAATAGAAGATACACTGGGATTGAAGTTAAAATGAGTCCAACCTGGGAAAACCTGCTGGCTTTCTCATGAGTGATTCTTGGCAGTTGTCTTAAAATTACTGCAACCGTTATTACTGGCTTTAGAAAGTATCCACCAAGATAGGACAGATCTAAGTAGTGAGGCTGGTGGACTACTTTTGTTACTAAGTTCAGAGAAGACTATCACCATTCTCTCTCTTGTAAATCTACTGTTGAAACCACTTGGGTCATTAAACAATGTAATCCAGGCATCTGCTACAACAGTAGTAGATCTTTGTTCAGAAATAGAAGCTATCCTTGGATCAATCAGAGATATCCATTGAAAATGTACTGGAAGAAGCAAAGACTTCAGTCCAGAAGCTGACTAATGAAGGTACTTATATTGACTCCATAAGTGAAGAGGACAAGAAGTGTTTGTTAGCCAGCTGAAAAAGTAAAAAGACTCGATTCTTACAAATCTACAATAGAGATTTCGGGATTCTATTCAACCTCCACGTAGCTTTTACAGATGCCTGTCTTATAAAACACCTACATTTGAGTGGAGTGAGGCACTACCAGCAATGGGGCTGCCATGTGCTCACGGCAGAATAGAGAATTTTGAACACAGCGTGGAATATCACACGATGAACGAATGAAGATTTAACTTCAACTTCTTTATCATTACTAATGGTTCGACCCAATCTTTGTTCTATGTTTCCTGGGATGAAAGTAAGAATTCATCTCTTGCTAATCCCAGTCAAAACAGCTACATCTGAACATATTTTTTCCTCATTGAATAGAATTTTGTGTTCTGAAAGAAGTCGCCTTCTGCCTGATCATGGGCATATCATGAAGGACTGGAAGTAACGGACACACAAGAAGACACCAAAGAGTGCAAAATTACAACAAGAAACCAAGACTGATGTAGATGTACTGCTTCATAGTAGGCTTGAGTAGCCAACTTTAATTTTTGTGATGGTTTTAAAACATGAGTTAAATCTAATAATAGTTTTTACTATGGTGCCATACAGCCCACCTTCACCCTCAGTCTCACCCCTCGTTGGCCCTGACACCCCCCCTGGAAATTCGAACACCCCCCCTAATTTCAATTCCTGGGGAAACTACTGGCTGCTGCTGCTGCTCCTGCCCTCCCCTTACACAGCCCAGGTAGGGATTGGATGCAGGGATCCCTGACATCACTCCTCGCTTCCCCCCCCCCCCAGCCCTCTAGGGGTGTGTGGAGGAGCAAAGTTAGAGGCGGTGTGTGTGTGTGTGCAAGCAGCAATGCCAGCTGCTCCATACATCCAGGTCAGTTTCCCCATGTGTGTGAAGGAGGGGGGCAGGGGCTGGGAAGAGGTAAGGGGGGGGCGGGGCGCTGCACACACAGGGCCAAGGGGTGCCAAAACACAAGTTTGCCCACAGCGCCATTTTCCCTAAGGCTCTCCCTGGTACCAAGCATGTGAAAGAGTTACCCTCTGGCTGCTCTAACTACAACCAGCTCCTATGGCTCTCTCGTGCCTGACTCTTGCAACCAACAAAGGTTGGAGTGTGGCTGCATTTCTGTTGCACCCGTGACACATCTAGGGTGGGTGGTCCTATATCTAGGGAAGCCCCACTACACCAGGGCAATACCTAAGAAGCCAGCTAAACTAGTCTTGTGCTTTACAACTGTGTAAATCAAGAGTAACTCCATTGAGCCAATGGAATCACATCAATGTAAAACTGGTGTAAATGTAAGAATCAAGACAAAGGAGGGATACATTAATTTGACTTTGCTCTTCTGGGGCAGTGCAATGTAGAAGGAAATGGAGCCAAGCATTGGAGCCAAATCTGTCCTCTTGCTGCTTGCTTGCTTTCTGCCAGAATTTATTAAACACTGACTATCCTCACTGAAAAATAACTTAGTATTCTAGCTGCTATTTAGAGTGATATTCAAATGAAACTTTCTGGAATAGGATGTTTGTGTCCCCTTCTCCCCCTCCCCCCCAAAAAGGTATTAAGTCCTGTCTGGAGGAATACTCACTTCCTAATCAGTCTTCCAAGAAACAGCTCTGTTAAGGAAATCCATGTTTCTGCTCTGTCAGCTTGGAGCTGAAAACTACTTTTTTTTTTTTTTAAGCCAGACATGAAAACATTTGTCTGCAGCCATGGTTGCCTGCATCAGTGTATTGGCACTACCTCTAATTGATTCACTTTCATTTGTGTTGTCATGAGGTCATCTGCCAGCTTGCATCACTGTGGGTGGAAAAATACAGCCCCAGACTGAAGGGGACTCTTCATACCAGCTATGCTCCTTTTGTTGTGTACTGGAAACTCAAAGCTTGATATTTCTTTAATCAATCTGTATAGCTGGCCTCAAAGGAAAGATCCTGCTTCCAAAGTGAAACTAAACCTCTTACAACACAACTTAAGCAAAACAATTTACATGTATTTTAATAATTTGATACTTTAGTACAGTATCATCTCTAAAAAAACCAGGGGGTAATGATGTGGCTTAAGGAGTCAAAAGAGCTGGGTTCTACCCCCAGCTCTCAGTTGAAAGACAATAAAATGTGCAGCAAATCACCTAACTTCGCTGTGCTTTAGTTTGTCTTCCTACAGGAATTAAACTCACAATATCCTTGTGAGGTGCTTTCAGGTCCAATAGAAGTGCAAAGAATTATTATTGCCACTAAAGGAATCAACTGTGAACATGTGAATAAATTAACCACAAAAGTGGTTTTTGGTCTGTCTTAGTCAGTGGAGTACTCACATGAATATAACTTGTATATTCTAAGTATTAGCTAGTTTGGGGCCAAAAGTTAGTGCAGACACATTTTGGTGGTGGTAGTTTTTTTTAACTTTTGGGGCAGCAGCATATGAAAACAAACACTAACATATCTATCCATGGACAACTAAATAGAAAAGCTGAAATTCAAAGCTGATACAAGGAGCTTTAGGGAATTAGGCATCTATATGAAATTCAATGGGAGCTAGACTCCCATCTTGGCCTTTGAAAATCCTCTTTCCCTCCACTGTTATTTAGAAATTTTAGGTTAAGTGGCTGTTTCAAGTTGTGTATTTAGGAGCCTGATCTCCTGTTTCCTGCTTTTCACTAGCCATCGTGTCACTGAATATCAGTTTCTAATAACTACATTTCAGAATATGCAGAGGCATTCTAAACTTTCCACTAGTTAAAATATTGCCTCTATACAACAAACACAATGGGAACAAATCATAAGCTGCCACAAATGTGCATCTCCATAAGACGCAAATAGTTGGCTTGTTTCCTAAAGAACAGATTAAAGTTTTATAAATTCTTGTGAATTTCAGGATTCTCTAATAGTACATGGAGTATTATAGTTATATACTGTACCTCCATGCATCTTTCAGCAGGTGCAGATGGGAAGAGCAGACCAAAGCAAGACTAGAACCATTTACCTTAAACTGTTTGGTCTGGAATGCAGCCATCAAGTCCTGCATCATAAGCTCCTTCATTTTACTGACCTCATTGTAAGAATGAATCCTTTTAGCTGCTGGGACTAAATTCATTATTACATAACATTAGCCAAGACTTATAAAGACTTTTATGAATGATGTATTTATTAGCCTAGAATAAGGCTTCCAAAACTCAGTGAATCAGTCCAAAAAGTTTGCTAAATAAGGCCTCTATTCATGCAAAAAATAAGTTGTCGCAGTTCGTTCACATGAATTGTGCAATTTGTCTGTGTATAGTAGGGAAGAGAGATTCTACAGTATGTGCTGATCTTAAAACTGCTCTGTATTGTAGGGGGGTGGTACTGGAGAAGAGGTTCTCTGCAAACCCATGGTTGAGGTCTTCTAGGAGGTACAACAGCTCATCTAGGTATTTGCCTAGCTTTACAACAGGCTACATAAAAAGTACTAGCGAAGTCAGTACAAACTAAAATTCATACAGACACTGACTTGTTTATACTGCTCTATATACTATACACAGAAATGTAAGTACAATCTTTATATTCCAGTTGACTTATTTTATAATTATATGGTAAAAATGAGAAAGTAAGCAATTTTTTCTGTAATAGTGTGCTGTGGCACTTCTTTGTATTTTTATGTCTGATTTTGTAAGCAGGTAGTCTTTAAGTGCGGTGAAACTTGGGGGTATGCAAGATAAATCAGACTCCTGAAAGGGGTACAGTAGTCTGGAAAGGTTGAGAGCCACTGTACTGGAGAATTGGTCTTCCAACAATGTGAGTGTCCATGCTGACTTTTGGTTCCTTCTCCGACTCTCTGCTTTGCACCATCTTCTGTGCTTCCCTGGTACGTAGAAATTCACCTCTACGCTGAGGGTTAACACAAGGTGTATGCATTTGTTACATTCCACTTGATGCTCTCCAACCTACTGTGCTAGGCTCCTCACTTCTCCACATTCAAGATCTTCCCTCTCCCCTCAAAACGCACTGATTTTGAGACTCTCAAATGGGGGCAGGGGAGGGGTGAAGGGGAAAGAAAAAATATATAATTAAGAAAGAGGTTAAATGACATTCTAAGATAACTTCCTTCCTCAGGATGTCTGTGTCCTGTCCCTAGATTGTATGTTCTCCAGGCTAGGAATTCTGCAGACAGTTGTGTATTACCATATCAAACATGTTGTCAGCACTTAAAGTATATGATGTGTAATTTCAACTATTGGGATTTTCAAAAGAGCCTAAAGTGTGTAGGGCATCTAAATCCCATTGAAATTCAAAATTATGGGCCCAAATCCTGGGCTCTTGACACAAGCCATTGAACTCCCTGGGGGCTGTTAGATACTCAGCTGTTAGATACTCAGATACACATACTCTTTTATGTGCCTGAACATGGATACAAGAGCCTAGTTTATTGAAGATAATAGTCTCAAACACCCATTGAAATCAATGGGAACTTGCTTGATCAAGGGCTGAGTAAAAACTAAGGGCCTCAGGATTTGGCTCATTCATAATAACAACTAGCTGATCAAGATGGTTAGAATTTTTATTGCAGAAAATTTGACTTTATATCATCAGAAAACTTCACTTTTCAGCCAAAGGTTTTTATTTCTTGGCCAACAAACAAAACCTCACACTTCTGCATAAAGCAGACACTACTTGTGAGAAATTTTGTGTTTTGACAAAACACAAACTTTAACAGAAAGCTTCAATAAAATTCTTTGGGTAAGTTCTAGTATATATTTGGGTTGGAAAAGATACCAGCTACAAAAGCTTGGGAAATAACTTTTAGGCTATATCTACATTGGTGAGCATATTCAGTCACTAGACCATGCACACACTAGCACATGTGGTCTATCTACATAAGCTGTGCTGGATGAGCATATAACACCGTGTACACACCACCCCCAATGGCCACACTGCTACTGTTATGCAACACTGGTGCTATCATTTCAGGGGTGGTATCCCAGGTTCTGTGCATCATTGGAGATGCTCTAGGAACCTCTGCTTGTCGTGTTGATACTGTCTCCCACCTTCACCCACTTGCTGGTGGCAGTTCCTGCTCAGCTATCCCTCTTGCCAAGACTGGGTAGAAGACATGGAGCAATTGGAAGATGATGTGGTTCTGCTCCTTATTGCAGGACAAAATATTTATGCTGTGGAGTAGGTGATCTGCCCAAATTCCATCCTGGATCTGACCAATATTTCTGAGACTAAAGACAGCTGACCTTAAGGGGGAATGACAATTTGTCTACCATGATTTTGGAAACTTGGGATGACCAGCAGTTGTTCCAGAACTTCTGAATGAGGAAACAGACTTTCATGGAGCTGTGTGGTGAGCTTGCACCAAACCTCCAGCAATACGGGTGCAGAAGCAGGTGGCTATTGCCCTGTTGATGCTGGCAACACAAGACAGCTATTCAGTTGCAAACCATTTTGGGGTTCAAAAACCCACTGTTGGGGGGGTGATTTGTGTAGGTTTGCGATTCAGTTAATACTGATCTACTCACAGGTGGGTTTTTCTGCTTGTGAACCAAGCCATAAACACCTTTTATGTATCCCTTTTCTGTGTTGAGTTCTTCTGCTTTTAGAATAGCAGTGCTTTCTGCAAGCACATAACAATGCACTTTCCCCCACCCTCCCACGTATTGTAGGGATATTAAAGAAGGTACTGGCAGTGAGTCCCCAAGTGAAAGTAACTCCCCATAATTTGTCCCCCACAATTTAAACCTCATAGCATTACCAAGTAAAAAGATCTCTTGGGTCTCCTGTTAAAACTTATAAGCTACTGTCTGTGTAAACCATTGATTGTATCTGTTCTCAGAAAGATACTGTATTGCTATGAGAAACTTGCAAACAAGTTATTTGACTTTGTTCTTTATGCATGCTTTGTACCTAGAAACAGCATAGAAAGACCCCCCACCCTCAAAGGGCAGGGAGTCTCAAATAAATTAGTACACACCCCGAAAGCGGTGGAGACAGTATGTCTGCTGATGAATGCCTGGTGTACATGAATGAATGAGCAGGGAGGTGCCAGCCTAGGAATTCAGTGACCATCGGCTGAAGGCGGCATCAAGTGGGAACGACCAGACAACATCCCCCGGAGGATAAACTGGGATCCACCTGACCATCTCAAAGGATGGGAAAAACAAGATAACATCTGACAGCACAAACATCAGAAATGTGCCATCTGCTGATTGAGTTAGCAACAGCAAGATGAAACAGTTCCCATAGACTAACATAGGAAATAATTCCTATAAGAATGGCTTCTACACACTGAGGACTTTGAGTCTCCAGTTCTGCAACCAACCTCCAGGAGCATCAGATGAATCTGACAAGGACTCGGCTCCACCCTCATGCCCAGGTTACCTGGCCAGTAACTTGGCATGAGCAACTTCTAGGCTGGTAACTATGACATCTATACAGAACTTGTGTGTGTGTGTGTGTGTGAATGAATATGAAACTGAATGAAATGTTATAGCTATAACTGACTGCTTACTATGATTCTTTTTGTATTCACAATAAATGTGACATTTTGTCTTATCCCCTTTAAAAAGATCCTGCTGGTTTTTATTTTATTGGTATAACAGTATCCTTGGAAATTCAGATATGTCCTAACCTGGCGCAGGTAGAAAAGTATTTGCAGTACGATGGCACCAGATGTTAGCACATAAATTGGAACGGCGTGCAAATCATGGAACCTAATTTGAACCAGAAAACTTTTGTTTTCCTTCATCATACACAAAGTCAAAGAAACTAATGTTTGTTAAAAGAAGTATATGGAATGTCTAATTGAAATATTTTAAAAGGAAATGAAAACCAACAAAACATAATAGGAATGAACCTGTGAACAATGGACACATGTTAAAGTCTTGTCACCTACGTCCTTGCCCTTCCCCAACCAAAAAGAAGGAAAACAATGGAGGCCAACTGTTCTTGGAGACAACTGGGGACATCTCTTACACAGGGATTGGAGGGTGGGCACTTAATGGGCTTCAGCAACTCCCACCAGCTAATCATTCCCCTCCTGGACACTTGGGTGGCTTTTGAGGAGTTTTAGTGGAGGGTGTGATTCTGCGAATCCTGCAGGGTGCTCCTGGTCTTTCGGGAGGGAGAAGAGCGGGGCCAGGGAAGGGCTGGCTCCTCTGCCTCAGCAGAACCCTGGAGGCAACTAGAGGAGGTAGTGGTGGAAGTGCAGAAGTGGTGTGGCTACAACAGCAGGAAACCCTCCAAAACTTGTTTGGCCAGCAGTTCCACCAGACTTTCTATTAGGGCAGGCTCTCATTGCCTATGGTGTGCCTCCTGCTCAATGAACCAGTTCATCAGTCTCTTCCTGCTGAAGAACCCAAGCCTCCTATGCCCTGCGGAGTCAAACTTCTTTTGGTTCCTCCTGTCTGTGCCAATGAGCAGGCCTCCAAGGTCCTTCTCTAGCTGACTCTACTGTCTCTGGAGTGATGCTCCTGGAAACATGGTTTCCCTCTCAGGAGTAGAAGTCCTACCAATTCAAAGACAAGGGTAGTTGTTTTTTTCTCTTTTGGAAGAAGCTGAGGAAAACCCTTTACATGACACAACTTTTGATGTGGATGGCCACAATATTAATATTTTTTCAGCATTTCATGTATGCAACTGTTAGACTAACCTTGGTTCTCAGACTACTCTTACAGCTCACGAGGAAGGAGCAGAGGCTACTAATGGTAAGATGCATGAACTAATGTTTTAAATTTTTTTTATAGTATCTCAAGGTTGTGTGAGAATGGTAGTTCCTTCCATGTTATCAGCTACCACTTTGCAACTTCTTTAAAAACTGACCAACATTTGGAGAACATAGTGGTCTTCAAGGTACCAGAATGAAAGAGGCTGCTTTTCCAGTGCTGTGAAGGAGATATAGCAATCTGTCAGATTGATTCTTCTGCTAATGGTCACCCTTCTACATCTTACTGCATGAAGGAATTTGGTCACTTTTGAAAGTGGACCAAGCACATTAGCATTGCTTTTAAATCTCAAGACCCAGCTGGAGTTCCTGTAGACAATGCTTACAGGACTAGGAGGCAACTCAACTTGGTATTGACTGAATTCTCAGCTAGCGTATAGAGTTTCCATACAAATGAAGAAATGAACCAGGAACATCACCCTTCCCGCCCCACCTGCATCTGCAGCATCACCAGAAAAACCCATTCCTCTGCCTGCCCAACAACAGTGAAATGGGCAAGAAAAGACACACACTGCAACTCTACTTGGTTCCCTGAAGTTTCAGATCAGCACCACAACTGTCCCTTCCCCAATCAGGACATTTCTAACCTCCCTTCCACTGCTCTGCATGGCCTTGACCATTGGTGCCTGTGTGCTGGCTGAGAAATGCCTAGACACAAGGCACAATAACCGTTAACAACCTGTTTTGTGGCTTCTGACAAAGACATTTAATCAGAAGTCAATACAATTGATTTATAGCCAGGTCTTGGTTGGGGACCATTTAAGTGTTGAAGAGGAATGGGGACCAGGGTTAAAATGTAGCACTGGACCAAGAGGGAATACTCTAAGTTACCAGCTTTGTGTTCTCCTGGGGCTCATGAAGAGGAGCTTCCTCAACTGGCTTCTCCAGGTAGAGATGCAGAATCACATGCTCCTCATCCTCCAGGTCTTCCTGGGCATCATCTGTGGCACTACTGCCTCCTTGCCGTGGCTCTCATTGGCATCCCCAATGAGGCTGAGGAGGGGATTGTGAGGCACTTCAGGCTGGGAGCTCTTGACAGCACCTGGTCAAACTCGTTGAAGCATGTACAACGGGCCCTCCAGAGCAATTGTTTGGAGTCTTTTTTGCCTTCCTGCAGAGGAGCTTCAGCTACTTGATGCATTCCTGGCACTGGGCCACAGTCCACTCAATGCCTGCCTGCTCTGTGAACATTCTCAGTACGTGTGTCTGTTCCTGCCACTCTGGGCAAAGTCATGGACCATGTACTCTGACCACACATTGATGCAGATTGTGGTCAATGGGCTGGGTGGCTGCTCTCAGATCCATGTTCACCTATT
Organism: Macrochelys suwanniensis; assembly: GCA_033296515.1. NCBI lineage: Eukaryota > Metazoa > Chordata > Testudines > Chelydridae > Macrochelys > Macrochelys suwanniensis. The sequence goes on from CM065780.1 coordinate 51,834,787, forward strand.
TCACACTGTAAAGAGTGCAGTGGGAGGCTGTTCTGATTCAGTCAGTGCAACTTGTTACTCCAGGTAAAATTTTGGGGGACAGCGAGCTGGTAAGGGTTAGGCAAAAAAGCATTCATTGCTTTGTGGGAATAGGGGTGGAGAACTAAAACTCAAGATCTGGTACACACCTCTTACTCCCCTCCACTCTGCACGCTGGCATGGGTACAAGACCATGCCACAATCTGAGGTGTATATTTATCTAGTGCACCTGAAGGGTGGGGCTCACTTACCCTCTGCTTGCCTTCAGACATGTGTTTCTGGGGTTTAGATGGGGACAATGGTGGGTATAGAACAGCCATGTGCAAGGACAAATGTACAGTCACTAGTGTAGATTTTTGTCCTTGTCCCCATATTTAATCATGATAGCATCTTTAATGAGTTATTCAGATGTTGAAAATATTATCTGTATCTACAGGATCTTAGAACAAGAATGAAATGATAGGATAGAAGGAAAGAGCAGGCAGGATCTACGCTAGACAGGTAGGTCAGGATTGTGACACTGTGCTGAAATATTTTGGAGAGGTTTGCACTGCAATTGCCTATGCTGTACTGGTTCTGTGGGGATCCCCCCAAAATTTCTGAGTGATGGGGATGGAATGGAGGAAAAAAGGCATGTTTTTAGTCACCTTTAAACAAGTCTTAAATACGATTGTAAGACAGAAGTCTTTCAGAAATACGTGTGTGTTCATTAAGATGAACTGCTGTGGCTGGACTAAGTTGTATAGAAAACGCACTTAATCCCATGACCAGCAACATGCTCTACAAGAATCCCACACTTTGTGCTGATGTCAGTGTAAATACTAGTGCTGAATTTCCCATTCTGGTAGAGACTTCTTAAAAATAATTACTTTTTCAGAAAAAGTTAGTCATCTCATTTTGACCTTCTGAAATGTGTCCAAGGTTCCCTGAGTTGCCCAATGCCACAGCAGCTCACCAGGCAGGGAGCCAGACAGCTTGGGAGCTGGAGCTTCTGCACTGAGAAGGAGCCAGGAGCCTGGAAGTCCTGAAGACCCCAGCACTGAGACCAACCACTAGGCAGGCAGCCAAGGCATGGGGGAGCTGGGAATGACATTCCAGCAGAAAATCAAAGTTTTCCAAGCAAATTGAGAATCTTCCATCAGAATAACTTTCCAAAGGAAAATCAGTCAGCTCTACTAAACACCACGTTTAGCTTAACTTTGGCAGATCATTAGTAAGCATCTCGATCAGATATTTTTTGATGATTGAGCATTCAATTTTTTTTTTGCATTAAAAAAAAAAACTTGCATCCTTATCCCTATGGAACCTATCTTCAAATGAATATAATGTCAGATTGACAGGTACATCCAGGTACCCTGGACAAGCACGTTGGATGTTTTTGATATAACTATCACGGTTTCAGGGTCACTGACCTGTATTCCCCTCCATGGTCCCTCAGTAGCATCCCTTTAAAGCTTTCCAGTGCCCAGCCCTCGCCTCTCATGGGTGAAGACTCTCATCTCTCTTCCTCCTGACTGAGGGGGTCAAAAGCTGCGATTCTCTTGTAATCACTTTTCTCCAGAAGCTGTGGCTTTAGATAAAACATCAAGTTTCCTGAGACTTGCAATAAAATTACAGAAGTTGGCAACATATAGTGATTATAATGATCAGTGAAAATTTTTCAAAGTATGACATGTATGGGGTTTTTGTGAACTGGCTTGGGTGAAGTAAAAACCAGACTGCATTTCAGTCCAATTTCTGAACTGAACCCCAATGTTTTTGTAATGTTTCAGACAGACATGTACAAGGCACGCTTGGGAGAGTATGACTTCTAAAACTTCGGGGTCCAACAGATGAAACAGCCTCTCTGCCTGGGTTGTGGCACTAGTCTGCATAGAAATTTCATGTGGTCTGGTACACAAGATTCTCCACAAACTAATTGGAATCCACTGGGAAGGTTGTAGATTGCAGAGAGGTATTGTATGGGAGGAAGGAAGGACCAGGAAACTCTCAGGGAACTCCTGAAGATGAATGAGAAATAGAATTGGAGAAGGTGAGTCAACCCAAGTCCTGGTTTGGAGATAATAGCAACTTTTTTTAACCCAGCATACATTTCAGCCATGGAATTCATTCCCACAATGCAGTGAAGACAAGAGTTTGGAATTCTGACAGAATGTACCCCTGTATTCACACCTTACACACTATTATAATAATCTTTGTACAAAATATGCTATGTATGGTATCATTTGAAAACTAAACTTGCTGGTCAATATCATGGTGGAATGTATGTAGCAACATTATATTTGAAAGGTATGAGCATAAGATGAAATCATGACTGAAATGTGTTTACCAGACAAGTCTAGGGATTGTCTAGCCAGGTGTCATCAAAGCTGATGAACCATCGCCTATTGATGGCAAGGAAGGGGGGCAGGAGCAAGCAGATCTGAATCTTAGCAAACAGCATAAAACCTCTTTCTCCCTCTCCCCCCAACAAACACCATGTATCCTTGCTCTCAACTGGAAAGAACTTTATCTAGGGGTCATTCTCAGGAAAATGCATTTCAAAGAGTGCCTGAACTGTAAAAGTGAGGGGTCAAAACACTCCCAGGGATCTCACTATCCATCTCTTTTCACCTAAGAAGACAAAAGAAACAGCCTTTGGACATTGGGAGAAGATCCTGGCCTGAGAGTTTGGTCAGCAACGTACTGAAAAAGTGGTAAGGGACTTCACATTTAAACCAAGTCTAGTTTAAGTTTAGAAAGCATTTTATCTTGTAACCATTTCTGACTTTAATGCCTCATTACTTGTACTAATTTAAAATCTCTCTCTGTAGGTAAATAAACTTGTTTTATTATTTGATTAAAACTAATCCAATGTCGTGAATTGTGTGGGTAACTTCATTTAAGGTAGGAGACTGTTGTACGTTGATTCCCTTAAAAAGGCAAAAGACCTAATATACCTGGACTGTCCAGGAGAGGTGCAGAACACATGTTTTTTTGGGGAAATCCAGGACTGGGAGTGTGTTGGGATTACCCAGCAAGTAGTAACCAAGACTGCTGGAAGTCAAAGTGAGGCTGCTGGGGTCAAAGCTGCTGGACCAGGGCTATGTCTATACACAGAGAGTCAGGGTGTGACCTGCATGCTGTTTGGGGAGCCCAGATTGGGGCTACAGCTGCAAAGCATTGTGGGTCACACCAGGTAGCACAGCAAGTGGTAACGCAGCCCCTCACTGATCAGGACTGAGACCTGGAATGTCATAGGAACTAAAAAGGAGTATACACTTACATGGGTAATCCGTAAAGATGGGTGAATTACTTTTGTTTTTGTTACTGTTGGCAATTACTAAAAGTGAGGGTGGGATCATTTTAAGACAATATTTTCCATTTTGAGCATTTCTAAACTTGAATTTCTTAAAATTTAAGGACACTTCACAATGAAGTTCCTTTGAAACAATGCATGTGGTTTTAAAAACAGGATTTTTAGTTTTTTCTAACTGAATAATTCAGAGAACTCAGCACACATTCACAATGTTTTGGTGTTGCCAAACATAGCATTTTTAGGGGGGGAGGAGGGGAGACATGTTTTTAGCTAGGCAAAAAAAAGTTTCAACTATGGTAATCAGAATGGAGAACTCTCTCATGCTTCATATTACTGTCTAACTAGTCATTTAATGGGATTAGGCTACCCCACAATTATCCATTATGAAGTTTCTTGTATGTTGCTCTGGGGCATCTGTTGCTGGCCACTATCACAGGCCATTAAAACTAGATGGATGACTGGTATAATCTGACAATTCTTTAAACAAAAGACACCCTCCTCAGAATTATGCAAATTCTTTGGTACCTTTTTTTTTTTTTTTTTTTTTTTTAAGTCTAAGGGTAGGTTGCGAGAAGGTGTATGTGTGTACTTGATTGAGTGTGATTGATTTCAAAAATCGCATGGAATTGCTCCTGGTCCCTACTTGGATGAGCATGGCTTCTCAATCAGCATGAGGGTTTGAAGAATCCATTAGGGCTTTGAACTTTCAGGGTAGAGGAAGCATCTCCACAGAATTAAGGAATTTTAGAACCTTGTAAATATTTTTCTCTCTGGTCAATAAGGCCTTACCCAATGCCATTTAAAAAAAATAGGCTACTGTAAGATTTATTGGCTGGGGGCAGAGTATAAATATAATTTTGTCTCATCACATTTACACAAAGTACTGCCTGCGTGCACATGATTCTACTTGCACTGTACAGTCATTACTCTCTGATTTGTCTCATTAAATTGCCTCTGTGCCAAGGGCTATAGGAATATTGCTAAGCAGTGTCCAAATCCATATAACAGTGGTTTTTAACCTGTTATCTGTGTACGTCTAAGATTTCCAAAGGGGTCTGCAGCTTGATTTGAAATTTTTGAGGGGTCTGCCAATGAAGAAAGGTTGAAAACCACTGCCATATAATACACCAAATGTTTATGCTTTCAGTCTGTCTTCTGCCAGCACTAAAATTATTGACACAGAGTAACGGTACCATCCTTGTCTGATCTATTTAGTTGGTTCTGTGCCAGGGCTCTGCTGAAGGGCTCCAGATAAAAAACAAATTTTCAAAGAGCATTCTTTGGAATTGAAATGAACTTGCTTTGATCATTCTTGTACTCTTTCTTGTGTTTTCCACTAACATTACAGAAACTTTATCACACTTGATACTTGAGTGTTTGCATCAGAAGTCAAAGAAGCTCCCTCAGTTTATACCAGTTGAGGATCTGGCCTGCAGCATTAAGCCGAGCTCCATCTCATATGAATTAGACCATTTCTGGTGCTCCCAGGCTCTGCACAGCACAGGGGAACATATTAGCCCTGCCTCTTTCCCAGTGCCTTAGGGGCATCACCAGTCCCCCTCTTCTGCACCTTTCAGATGCCCTAGAGAGGAGCAGGTTTTCACTGTCCCAGAGGATGACTCAGTCTGCACAGTTCCCCCTACACACTGGGCTGCTTGAGGCAGGATCACACTGCTCCTAACTGACTGATGATTAAATGGAATAATGTGACCCCTTTAAGAACAGGGCAATGTGCTTCAAGGGCCAATAAAGTTATCAGAACATCATCTGAAAGAATTTAAGACAAAGTTCAAGCCCCACAAACAAACATCATGTTGTCTTCTCTAGGTTTGTCTGCGAAGCACATAATGTAAATCTGCTGACAATACTGTGCTGCAGGAGACAGACTTTTCAGGCAAGCCAGGCCAAAAGCGATTTCACTGCTTAGGGTTTTTTAGCTTTTATTGTTTTTAAAATGGAAATGTGTGGTTACTTGTAAAATGGAGCGGTGTGGGGGTTGGACTGGAAAGAGAACAGTTTATGGATCCCACCACACTGGAAACATAACACTGAAATGTTTAATCTTTTCTCCCACTTATATATCTTCCCCTTTCTTTCTTTTTATGCAAACACTGGGAAAAAAAGAACTTTGAAAATATCCACTTGTGAGGAGACTTGCAGATTTGTCATGCAAAAGACCATTTAACTTGATGGCAGGCAGCTTCACATAACTAATTGCTGTTTTCTCACCTTTTTTTAAAAAAAAATGTTGGTGTCTGAAGAAAAGAGTAATAAAACCAAACCAAGTATCTAGGGAAAGCTCTTATTAGCTTAAATACAAAGGCTTTTTCCTTTCAATTTTAACATGCATTCAATACGTTGTTTATGAAACATTTTTGGCAATGCTGAGTCTTCAGAGGAGAAATTTAAACTAATCTGTTTAACTTTCTTTTATTAGATTTGTTTTCCTTACAAAATATTTTTCTCTTGCCCTACAATTCTGCCTCCCTTAAAAATATATCTGCTCTATGACATTAATTTCCAGCTAGCATTGCTCAGTTATTAATTTCACTTCCCAAACTTTAAAAACATTTTAAGGTACTTTTAGAAACATTAAATCACAGGTAAATGGGGGGGAAAAGTCAAGGGTCCTGATACTCTGCTTTTTTCAATAGTACTTGCTGACTGTGTAATCACAGCTTGTTTCACCAAATAGTATTTAGGCTGTTTTATCATCATCACTTGTTGGGGGGAGAATACTATAGCCCAAAGATAGATCATTAAACTAATGTGAATATTAAAAGGGGTGTGAGAGGTTTTTTTCTTTTACGGGGCTGGGGAGAAGCAGCAATGCCTTGTACAATTATGCAGGAAGACATCCTAGCCATTGGTGACTGAATGAGCAATGCCTTGAACTACCCAGAGGCTCAATGATGGGAAAGTTAAGGTAGGGTGTTGCTAACCTTCAAATCAAGTCTTCTCCGGCTATCGTAAGGCAGAACAATGCTGGGCACAAGAGAGGGTGAGCGTATACAGCAGGAAAAAAGGGGGATCCACTGAACTCCACAGAAGACACTTCATAAGGAAGAAAATGGTTATTTCCAAACAATCAGAGCTATGTTATAGACTTTCAAACAGAAGTCTCCCAAACTATGATTGTCCCTGAGAGATTAGACTGCCTTCAATTCCCATGTGCCAAAGGACATTTCTATAAGTGTAGGGGAAGATCTTTTGTAATCTCACTAATTACTTTGGTGCTTCAGCATGAATCTATAACTTTTCTTTAAATTCCCCTGACATCCTACTCATGGACACTACAGACTTTTAGCAAATTACATGGTTTTCCCTCCGCCCCACTTCATTTGGCAGAATATGGACACTTTCACACCATTTGGTTTTTCAAATCTAAGCTACAACTAAGCACATCCCCAAACAAAATGTACAGTCTGGTTAGACTGCTGGTCCATACTCCGTCAAAACACTCCTTGAAATCAAAAGTAGCTGAGTGCTTTATACCTGTGAAAAATCAGACCACTCTTAGTTAGGTGCTTAAATATATGATGATGTGTGTAATTTAACCATCTAGTTTCTCTTCCCCTTCCAACGCTGCAATTTCTACTTTTACCAGTGTAGAGTAAATATTACAACAAGCACAAGTAAATAAAAATAGACAGATGTAACTCCACCTTTTGATATTTGCACTCAAGTAAGCAGATATCTCAAGATGTTGTGTACATTTCCTTTTGAGTATCATCTTCTCTATCTTTGCTGAGTAGCTTTCTTCAAACTGTAGTTACTCACAGCCTTGTTTCCTCAATCTGGACTTCCACTGATACTAGCATTCGATTCCTACCAATTTCCGAGGGACCCAAACATACATGCTGCTGAAATCAATGAGAATTAAGAGCACTCAGAATTTTGGAGAATGTAATCAGCATCTCATAGGATTTGGGAATTTCCTTTCTTCTGAAGACCTCCGCTGGTCTGAGATTCAGTGCTCTAACAAATTTTCCCCACAGCACGCTTTCCCCCCCCACGATAAGCATGCTCTCTCTCTTTCTCTCTTTAGACACAGCTGTTCTTCACATTTCAGCATTTTCTGACTCTCTTCTCTCTGAAAGAGAGAGCAAATAATCAGCATAGATCTTCCTCCAGTACAATGATTGTAATCTCATTTTCCTAGAGATTTGGAATTATCAAGACACATACAATATGCTGTACCAATATGGGAATAGGTTTATAATAGTGCACTGCCAATCAGTCATCCGAAAGGGCAATTGATCTGGAGTCCTAAAACTCCAGTGACTGGTTTGGGGGTTGAATTAGAAAGCATTGACTAGTAATTTGGTCAGGTGGAGGATTAAATGGGTTTACATAGTTCACAACTCTGCAGCGTATTGTTTAAAGAATTCATTCTTTCTTCCTTCCTAGAAAGCAAAGTCTGACATGGATTGTAACATCACAAAGGATGTGCTTTTGTTAAAACTGAATGCTTTGCCAGTTTAAATATTAATTGATCCATTGTCTCTGCTGTAACATGAAATTATGTGTCAGAAGATATGGCCTCAAAATATGTTAATACAGAAGCGAGGAAAAGTCAAGGTGGGGAAAATGTCAGGTATGTCAATGTCTTGCTAGAGGCAAATAATTTCAAGTGACATGCAAAGTACCAGTATATATGTAAACTAAAAATAGGGGTCCTATGTTTCCAGAAAGGAGAGAATGAAAAAGAGCTGGCATTTTCATATGGTGTCTGGTTCTCCATTGAGAGCTGGCATTCAGGAGCCTTAAAAGGACCAGAATCTGGCTGCAGATTGCCAGCAGAGGATCTCCTTGGCTTAGGGGAAGTCCCTGCTAGCGGCAGAGTGTTGGTTCTGTGTCTCCTGCTCTTGGCATATAGGGTGCATCAGGGCAAGGAGGGCTTAAGGCAGAGCAGAGGGGCTCTTTTTTATTAAGGACCTAAACTGATCATGACATGTACTGCTGTCTGGTGGCTCTAAATAGCATCAGGGTTGGGGCTGGTCCTGAGAATCTGGAAATCAAAACAGGCTCCATGATGCCTCCTCCCTGTCTGCACTGAGTCGAGCTCTTCTGCAAGAGAGAAGCTACCCCATAGTTTATGACACCTGCATATTATATATATATATATATATATATATATATATATTTTCCATTGCACAATGACTAAGCATGTGGGTGAGGAAATAAAATTCAAAACTGGACAAGACTTGTCAGACAGTGCGAGTACTGGTGCCATGAGGTGTGATCTACAGTGGTCTGACAGCCTGTTGCAGTTATATGTAGCGGCCCTCTGCTGTCCCTACAACTTGTAGGGGTCCCAGTGAGTTCCTCCGAGGCTGTCATTTGTAACAGGATGCATTGTTATCCACAAATCTTCCCCCTTTAAAGGAGCATATGTTTTGGGAAGTTTTGTCTTCCCCCTATGGGTTTACCATAAGAATATGATGTGGCCCTTAAGTTGAAAAGGTAGATAAATAAAATGGCCTTGGTATACATCCTTGATCCTACACAGTCCTTGAGGAGCTTGTTTTAGGGTGAAATGCGGGCTACTATAGGCTTATAGGCATAAATTATACAACATAAATAATGAAATAAGTTATTTATACTTTTTAGATTTAATTATTATGGTTTTTATCTCATTACCCCACTTTTAGTAATTGGGATACTATGTAGTGCTCACTATAATAATATTGACCCAGTGCCAGTTGCTGTTCATTTCTTGGGCCCCTGCCAATGAAGCTTCAACATGATGAGTGAGCACAGATGTGTGTTTATTACATATACAGTTGCTTCATTCATCTGTAGGCAAAAAATGCTAATCTGTTATAGGCAGTAATTTTCATGTTACTAAACTGCTTAGAAATGTACTGCATATATATATAGCTTTAAGCAAGAGAGTTCCCACTGCAAAGGAGAGCTACACAAAGATAAAATGGGCAATAGGGGGTGTGACATTGCACTCTAAATGATTTTATGAAAATATGCTAAAGAGTGTGAATATAATGTAACTGGAATATGCTTCATGCAAAAGGTCTCTTGTAAGGTATCATTACAAAGCTTATAATCTACTGAGTCTGGTCATCCTATTTGTATGAATGTATCACTCGTATCTGAAACTAGAAATGTGAAATATAACGCTGTGGGCCATTAATGGTGGTTTGGAATCTTGATGGCTCCCATCAGCCAGGACAATTGACTGTGGATGGCTCTGTTTGCAGGCAGGCCTTCCTGTGAGTCAGGCTGGGAGGAATAAAAGCTTGGAGTCTCACAGGAAATGTGACCATATCACCTGGTACTGAAATCCATCTTAAACTTGGTGCTTTTCCATTTAGAAGGGAGTGGGGTGGGAACCCAGAGAGACAAAAGATTCCCGCCTTGTGCCAAAGCCATATAAGGGGGTGAAACCGAACAAAGGGGACTGCAATCATGAGAAATCCCCTAGCTACCACTTGAGCTTGAACAAGAGCTGTACCAGAGGAAAGGATTGTGCCCAGACTAGGAAGTCATCCAGTCTGTGAAAGAAACTTATTGAAACATCTCTGAGGGTGAGATTTTATCTGTATTCAGTTTTATTACTGTATTAGGCTTAGACTTGCATGTTTTATTTTATTTTACTTGGTAAACTCACTTTGTTCTGCCTGTTACTACTTGGAACCACTTAGATCCTACTTTCTGTATTTAATAAAATCACACCAGGTGGCAGCTCCAAGGGGGTTTCTGTGATACCAACCCGTCACACGCGCCTTATGTCAGTCCTATTTAAGGCTGGACAAGGAGTCAATCAAGGTTTTTCTCCACTACCACCCTGACCAAGAAAGAAGACTGCTAAAAACACCTGAAGAAAAAAGGAATTAAGCTGGGGAAGGCAAGGGCTGAGCCCAGGCTGAGACCAAGGTCTAGCCTGTAAAGAAAAAAAACTGGAACTCTGAGCTGCAGAAACTCTACAACCTGCCTAAAACATTTAGGGTGAGAAATTACTATTTGTAACCTGTTTCTTTAGTGTATTGAGCTTAGTTTACATGTTGTGTTTTATTTGTTTAGCAAACAGAACAAAGCAGATTACTATCACTTATAATCACTTTAAAATTTACCTTTTGTAGTTAATAAACTTATTTTTTGTTTATTCCAAAACCCAGTTTGTGCAATTCATAACTGGGAGGGCAAAGAGCTCTGCATATCTCCCTTCACATTGAGGGAGGAGGTGATTTTTATGAGCTTACACTATACAGATCTCTATACAGTGCAAGACAATATACTTTTGGGTTTACACTCCAGAGGGTGTGTGCACAAGATATCTGGGCATTTCCCTAACTGATCCCTCCCACAGAGAGCTGATCACAAACTCTTTGTGAGTCTACAACTGGCTGTGTCTCTGCCTATGCTGGAAAGGGGCTTGAGAGCCTATCACGGAGGACAGAGTAATGGAAACCCAGGCTGGTAGGACAGATGAGCTCAGTAGAGAGTGTTGATGAGTTCACCTATGTAGGCTGCAAGCAGAGTTCAGACTGTCACACTGACTTGCTATTCTTCTATGAATAGGGCTCACTGCCTCCTGCATGAAGTCCATGTATCGACACAAAGTTTTGCACTGAGACAAAGTTCAGGAGCTATAAAATCTGTGTGCTACCTATTTTGCTAAGCAGGTCAGAAACCTGGACCTTTCATATGTGCTGTCAGCACCAAATCCTGAGCATAAAGCGGTTTGACTTTGTGCAAAATGCCATAATCTCGCAGAGATCTGGGCTTCCTTCAGTCCCTCGTTTTATTCAAAAGTGGCAATATCACCAGGACAGACAAAAACACTCCAGCGCACTGTACTCTCAAACTCTTCATCCATGTGCAAAGGGGTGCATGATCTGACCCTATCTGACACCACCCATGGGGCCACTGCAAAGATGTGTGGCTTCACAGGATTGAGCCAAGTATGGAAATTTCACTATATTATGCCTGGTGCGACACCATCAACCATGGCCACTCTAGCTGGCACATTGGTCCTCAGTAGGCTATGTCTGTTTGATGATGTTGTGAAGACTGTCTTCATGTATACAAATTTAAACAGTAGCAAGCACTCAGTTAAGGCTGAAGCAAGATGCCCATTATCATCCTGACTTTCAACCCCTTCCTCACAACTTCTTCTACAATAAATCCATCCATTCAAACCATCACCTGCTGAACATCGTCTCAGGACAGATTTTTCTGAGAAGTTTTGGGGAAGGGGTGGTGAGGGTGGAATCAAAAGGAGAGTTCAAGTTATGGGGCGGGTAGTGACGACGTACCCTTACAGCTCTATAATGCCAGTAGTTGGATTTAACATTGCCTATTGACCTAAACTTGAGAGAGAAACAGCTCTTCTTTGAAAGGGAGAACATTTCTTTTTGTGTGTGTGTGTGTGTTAACATTCTAGTTGCATTGGAAAACTGCCTAAAGAGAGGAAGAAAATACTGTTACTAAAGTGTATTGCACATAAATTTGAAAATCTATTTGGCCCACCATGAATTATATCTTCAGCATTGTACAACTGGGCCATTTTTAGACAAGAAAAAACGTCATTTCTGAATTTGTTACTGAGAGGGAGTTGTTTTAATTAGTACTCTCAAAAAAGACAAATGATTAGATTTCCTAATATGTTTTTTGTAACTTATATATCAGTTAAAAATCTTTGGGCCTCGTTTTGGAAAGACAACCTCCAAAACTTCATCTGCCATTTATATACACTTTATAAACTGCATTTTTATATCCAAATGTAGGTATTGACCAGTGGGACTACTTATCTGAATATATAGCTATCAATCTGGATAAATATTGCACAATTTAGTTTTTGGAACAGATAGGTAGTTAACTCCCTATCTGGAAACATATGTAAATTAGAATTGGTTGGAAAATGGGAGTTGGAGGATGCCCGTAGAAAATTTTTAGATTTTTATGAAATATGTTGGCCAAAATTTTTGTTTGTTTTTAAATTACACCTCAGTCTCTAATGGGAACTGTAGTTTGAGTACTTCATGCTCCAACTCGTCTATAGGCGTGGCTCCCTACTTTACCTATTATCCCCCTGATGCACCACAGACAAAGGCTCATATCATTCACCCATTCACCTGACCAAGTGGGGAGAAAGTGACGTATCATGGAAGATCTTTTCTGAGCAGGGACTCTAGCCTATAGAGGGCTTCAGTACAGGCTATCTGCCTGAATAATTACCCAGAGTTCTAGCCAGGCTTGTACAGCCTGCAGTTAAACCTGTGCTATTGCAACTTCAATGCTGTTGTTACTTGTGCCAGCCAGACTAATGTTAGCTTGGAGACATCTACACATGCTGCAATCATACATCCTGATTCCAATGCAGACATACCCTAAGGCAGGGATAATCAATTATTTTTTGTCAAGGTCCAAATTTCTTGGTCAAGGTATAGTCAAGGGCCAGACTCCAGAGAAAATAAACAAACAAAAATAAATAAATAATAAAACAACAACAATCATAAGTAAATAAATAGATTTCGGGGATTTGGCCTGCGGGCCACCTATTGACTACCCCTGCCCTAAGGCATACTACAGTGCCATTTTGAATTAAAATATTTTGTTTGTCAATATTTTGACATGATATCAACATTTACTGTGGAAAGCAGAGACTTTTTGTGAAAAATGTTGCTCAATCAAAACCCCAGTTTTCCATCAAATAAACAGTTTTGATGGGAAATTTTGAACCAGCCCTGATGCAAAAGCCATTTGTTTATGTTAACATGAAGGGGGATTATGCACATAAATAATTGCAGTCACACATGTAGAGACTACGTTTAAAAGCGTATCCTCTTTAATCAATGCAGAAATCTGTGAGCTGGTTGTGCAAGGAAATGTAGTACAACTATGGGGTTCAAGTCCTACTGACATCAAAAAAACCACTCCTATTTACTTCAGTGCACAGTGAATTGGGCTCATAAAGAGTAGCATGGTCTTGTGAATGAAGTACAGGGATGAGAGCTAAGAATTCCTGAGATAAATCCCATCTCTGCATTGACTCACTTTGCGGCCTGCGATAAATCAATTTCCTTATCTCTACAATGTTGATGATAATACCTACCTACCTCCCAGAGGTTTTGAAAAGATCAATTAGTTAATGTTTGTACAACACTGGAAATATTAAGTACCATTATTATTATTACTTGGCTCGAATGCCTAACGCTAAAAACCCAGGGTTGTGAGTTCAATCCTTGAGGGGGCCATTTACGGATCTGGAGAAAAAATTGGGGATTGGTCCTGCTTTGAGCAGGGGGTTGGACTAGATGACCTCCTAAGGTCCCTTCCAACCCTGATATTCTATGATTCTATGATTCTAAGAAAAAGCTGGGCCAAATGAATGAAGGGTAAAGAGACAAGGAATGAATGACTAAAATGGCCCTAGCATTTAAAAGCAACAGTAGATCAATCCTCCTGACCTCCATTCCTTTTCCTTCCAATGAGAAAATTATTATTAGCTCTGAGTAATATTATGCAGATGCCTAAAACCATATTCTGTATTGTTATAGATAGACAGTATTATCACTATCTAGCTCTTCTATAGATCTGAGATCACGTTACAAAGGAGTATCATTAATTTCATTTTTCAGATGGAGAAACTGAAGCACAGAGAGGTGAAGTGACTTGCCCAAAAGTCACCCAGAAGGCCAGTGACAGAACTACAAATAGAATGTGGAACTCCTGAGGAACGGGGTGAGGGCGCGGTGCTAAGAAAACAGTCCCTTCTTTTTTAAATGTAATGTTGGCAAATCTAGGTCACAGGCCCAGAACCAAAGCATAGAAATCTTGAAGCCCTTTCTGAGTTTTGGTCTTCTTCATGGTACTATTTCACTGCCAAATGATCCAGCTGATCAGTCCAATGAAAACGTTGTTATATTTAGTGCCGCAACCCTTTGAAACTTTTAGGATACATTCTGTGCTAACAAACTGACTTCACACTGGAAGCTAACAAGCAGTTTAAAAGCAGTCTGATAATTATAGCTGTGTGAGCTCTTCGGCATACGGGATGATCAGGTAATAGGTTGATGCTTCTTAAATTATGTCATCAGTCATACCCGATAGAGAAACAAACACAAAAAGACTAGCTGTGGAGTTCTGAGTTTCCTGTACTTCCACTGTCACTCTAAAATCAAACAGGAAAGCACAGTTTTAAACAGAAATTAATGGCAGAATTCTAGGTGCCTTATGAATACTGGATATAAAAATAAAACAACCATATAGGAGAAATGAGACAGAAATAAGTAAAAAATAAGAAAATAAGACAAAGTAACAGGCAATAAACTTTGAGGAAGGCTCTTCCTACTCTGGATCCCTAAGGGACCATTCTCTCATCATTTAACTCCATCCTGAAAATTCTCTATGATGCCTACAAGATAAATGTCACATATATACATTATCCTGTTTAGCATTCTTCTTCTTCTAAATAAGTTAATTGAACATGCAGCTGCCTAAACTGATCAAGCACATGATCACATTGATCATATTTCTGCAGCTCTCAGCCATTCACAATTCTTCCCCTTCCTTTGCATTGTCATCTTCAGTTGTGCCATGTCTTGAAATCAGAAAGAAAGCTACAGTCCCTGGCCTCAAGACCTTAAAGGGTGTGAAGCACCTAGAACACTTTGGGACACTATAAAATGATAAATAGCGCTCTTAATAATAAATAGATTTTAGAAAAAGCTTAGACAATATTCATAATGTTCATAATTAATATATGCCCACTGGGAGCGTTTTCTCTGCTTTAATTCTTCTTTCAATAGCTCCTTCTATTCCCAATCCTCTTTCTTGTACTCAAATAAAGGTACTGTCAGTATGAAAGAAAGTGGGAAAAAAATTCCAATTGCAAGCAAAGAGCAATGTAAAAATAAATAAAACCCTCTAATAAGTCCACACTTTTCTCTGCAAGACTCCCACTTCAACACTCTTCTTCCTTGGGGAGCACTGACAATTGCACTTTTTGCCAAAGAACAGGTTATTTCAGTACATGATGTAGAATATATCTGTGAGCCAGCTATGAAGGTGCTCCCCCATGGAATCTTTTAAAGCCAAATCTCTGAAATTTTTTCAGAGCAACTGGGAATTGGATCTATAAATTAACTGGTCTATAGTTGGTTTTTGAATTGAAGATTACAAAATACTGTACAAGAAACAAAACCACAATCGTTTTAAAGCTAAAGAAGCAAATGATGGACTACGTTAATAAACATGCTGATTATTGCTGTGCTGCATCCAACAGCTGTCAATAAGAGGTTGATTTCTATTGAAAATTATCTCATTTTATTACAGCTCTGGGCTTCAGGGACATTTAAAGGATTGTGCTTGTCAGCCACTTGCAGCACATCAACCTTTGCACATCGAAAATAGATTATAATTAGTTGGGTATCAGAGGTGACTTTGCAGTAGAGTCTTAAATAGGTGTATTGATTTTCCTACCCTTGTGTCAAGAGGAGGAGCTGTCATTTCTAAAGGTGTTGACTTTTTTGAAGGGCTATAAATATTTACTCACACACTAATGAGTAAGTCTTCATTGTAATTCATATGAAGAATAGCAGCTGCAGTGTCACTAGTTCAATCAAACTACAATCCCAGTTTCCCCATTTGTAAACTCTCCTGTTTAACTGAAAATGAGGATTAGGGCTTTTGAAGTCTATACTTTTAGAAGTGTACGTCAATAAGTTTAATTCATATCTAGCAGATTTGTGATTATTGAAGGTGTTAGCCAGGAAAACTGTCTTGATTGCTGCATCTTGACACCCATGCATTCTAATCTTGTTTCATTATGCACAAATCACACTCTTCCTTGGTCACAGCTTTCTATCTTTTGCTTTTAGTAATACACCCTTTAGGCTGTGATAAGGGGATGGTGGATTATATGTATTTTTTCCAAACTTGAGCTGATTATGTGCTAAGAAAACAGTGACAGACACACATAGGGGAGAGCTCACAGGTGCAAGTGACACTATTGCAGATAGGAGCCTTTTAAAAACAAACTCATTTCTTGTCATTTCCTCCAGGCAAGTCCAGTCTCTGCATAGTAATTCCCTACCAGCTCAAGACACGTGGGAAACATCCCTGAGGGCAGTTTTGGATAAAAGTGGGAACGATAGGCAACCCAGTCTCTTCAGTGTAAAAAACAGCTCAAACCTTCATGCATCTGTGAAAATGAACTGAAACTTTTTCTGAGCTTAAGGAAAAGTTTGATAAATCTCCTCATCCTCACACAACCCCTTATGGGACTTATCTGCATGCTAAATATGCAGTGTTGTTGTAGCCATGTCAGTCCCAGGCTCTGTGTAAGCTTGAAAGCTTGTCTCTCTCACCAACAGAAGTTGGTCCAATAAAATATATTACCTCACCCACCTTGTCTCTGCATGCTAGTGTAATACCAACAGACCCCGGTCATTGGCAGGATCAAACCTGGGATCTCCGGTGCTAAATTCATGAGCCTCTACTACATACCCTATAAACCACATGGCTGTTAGCTAAGGCTGTAGCAGACTTATTACTCTCTACGTGGACTCAATGCCACTACATGGGACAGAGCACCACACCCAGAAGGTGTTTGGATTACACTAAATAATCATTAGAGGGAAGTTAGGCAGCCCAAACTATCTCCCCCTCTACAAACATGATGGTCACTTTAAGAGACAGGTCACACCCCCTCTCACAGCAGTTGTTCTTCCTAGCAGAGATCAGACTAATGCACTCATCCTATCCCAATAAGAAATCATCTTTGAAGAGTTGTCCACTCCACTCCAAGCTAATGTCATCATGTGGAAGAGAAGTTACACAATTTGCTGCCCACCTCCAGTAGCAGCAACAGTCTGGGTTGTTTGGGAGTGTGACAAATTAATCCATCTTCTGGGCCTCACTGCCATGATTCTATTTACTTTTCTTGGCCTATGGGGATTCCCTGGTATGTACAATTCGCATGGCAGTTCTGAAACCTCAGAGCTCATAGTTTGGGATTAAATATTGTATCACTATCATGCAAAGAAGTATGACTAGAGCCTCATTGGCAAGGCCCTGTTGAGGAACTAATGGACACCACAAGAGCTGTCTCCTTATAAAATCTGAAATTTGTAGCTTTATCCTATTTGCTTCTGTTGACCCTTCTGTCTCTCCTTCTCTTGATCAGGTGCCTATATAAGAAACAGCCCCAAATATCGGGACTGTCCCTATAAAATCAGGACATCCGGCCACCCTAAATATAGCCTACATTCTTTGGTCCCAGATGCATACATTTACCTGTATTAAAATGCATATTGTTTGCTTGCTCCCAGTTTACCAAGTGATCTAGATCAGAGGTTGTCAAACTGTGGTCCGCAAGCTCCATTCAGGTGGTCCGCGGATAGTTCCCTCTAAGGTGCATGCCTGGGCAGCTGCACATGAGAGACTGAAGGGCCACCCACCTAACTGGTGGAGCAGCGCAGACATGGCTCCACTAGTTAGGTGCCTGGACCCTGGAGAAGACGCACATGTATGATGAGGTGGTGGCCTTACGGGGAATAGGGGGTAGGTGAGGGGGGACAGTGGGGTAAGAAGAAAGGGTGAGGGGAATTTGGGACATGCAGGGCTGTGGCGACCAGAGAAAGAGGTGACTTTCCCCAGCTTCAGGGCTGCGGCTGCCAGGGAGAGACGCCCCTCCTTCCCAGCCCTAGCTCGGGGGCTGCTGCAGTGGAGGGGGGGAGAGAGGGCACATCCATTGCATTAGAAAGGTAAGACTACTGATATTAAAATAGGAGTTGTGTGCTTTTATTTGTAGAACAAAAAAAGTTTATTATTATTAAGGTTTTTTTTATATAGCACTTTTATCCAAAGGGCTTTACAATAGTTAGCTAACAGTACAAACAACATTTGAAAAGATCATTAAGTGTTCCAAAACCCTCAGCAATTTTCAAGTGGTCTGCAAAAAAAAAAAAAAGGTTTGAGAACCACTGATCTAGAGCGTTCTGATCTGAATCAGTGACTTGTCCTCCTCATTAGTTAGCACTCCCCAAATTGGTGTGCCATCTGCAGACTTTGTCTGCAGTGATGATTCTACATTTTCTTCCAGGTCATTAATAAAAATGTTAAATATTGTAGGGCCAAGAACTGGTCCCTGCAGGACTCCACTGGAACCATACCTCCTCAATGACAATTCCCATTTACAATTACATTTTGAGACCTTTCAGTTAGCCAGTCTTTACATTTAATGTGTGCCATGTTGATTTTCTATTCTAGTTTTTTTAAATCAAAATGTCATGTTGTTCCAAATCAAACACCTTACAGCACTCTAAGCACATCACAGAAACACTATTACCATTTATCAGCAAAACTTGTAACCTTATAAAAAAAAATCTCAAGTTAGTTTGACAGGGCCTATTTTCCACAAACCTATGTTGGTTTGAATTAATTACATTACTCTGTTTTAGTTCTTTATTAATTGAGTCCTGTATCAGCTGCCCCAGTATTTTGCTCAGGATCCATGTCAGTCAGACAGGCCTATAACTACCTGAGTCATCCCATGAACTCTTAAAAAAATGCTACATTTGCTTTCTTCCAGTCTTCTGGAACTTCCCCAGTACTCCAAGACTTATTGAAAAATCAATGTTAATGATCCAGTGAGCTTCTCAGTCAACTCTTTTAAAACTCTTGGATGCACGTTATCTGGACCTGCTGATTTACAAATGTCTAATTTTAACTGCTTAATATCCTCCAGATATACTAGTGGAATGGAAAGAGTGCTATCATCACTATATGATGAGACTGTATCATCTGATTTTTTCCCCAAATACAAAACAAATATTTAGTGAACACTGCTGCCTTTTTTTTTCATTATCACACACACTTCTACCATTTCCATCTAATAATGGAACAATACCATTGTCAGGATTCTTTTTGTTCCTAATATATTTTTAAAACTTCTGTTGTCCTTAACTCTGCTGGCCATAGGTTTCTCCTTATTTCCTTAGTTTCCCTCAAAGCATGATTCTCATAATGCAATTTCAAGTGATGAAATGATAGCTAGCTGTATAATCTGGATGAGACTACCTTCTTTTGTTCTTCCATTTATTTTTTTATTTGTTTATTTTTGCTCTAATTAAATTTAACTGACATTTCTCTGAAATTCATCACCACACTGAGTATCAGTTTATAATTGTATTGAAGTGAAAGACAAGAGAACATCATAAATGTATATGGGAGTTGAAAGGGCTTTTCTGGATTTACTGTGGACATGGAAAATGCTTAGTTACAGAGCTTTTAATATGTGAATTATATAACTACAGGACTTTCTTCATCTCTCTCTGTTACTCTGTCATAGCTAGTCTAACTCCATTGACACTGATGTAAAATTAATGTAATGGAGTAGTGACAGGACCAATGCCTATACAATTTTTAGGGAGTATTTTAGGAAGGATGGAAGGAGTTTTTGTTCTGATTCCACAAGGCTCTGGCCTGTTGACAAACACAGGTAGTGATTTTAAAATGTATATTAATGATTAAACAACCATAACTCCTGCTCCACTAGCTATACCGCTATGCTATGCATATATTTGTTACTGTAATTTTTAAAAACTAGACTGATTTATTTAAATGTAGAATCTATATTCAGTAAGGATCAGACAGTATTTAGAGTGTCTATTATAGGGATAAATAAAGAAACACACTACTGATAAAATAGTCAAAGACTCTTAAAGTAAATCAAAAGCTAACCAGCCATGGCTGTTTCATTATCTCGAAGTGAAATGCAAACATTTGGCGCTTGGATGTTTCTATAATTAATATAATTTGCACTGCTTCATGCCCTCTGTCTCTCCCTCTCTCCCCGTTTCCACTCTTTCACTGCAAAAATGACCATCATCAGTGACTGCCTTTGACAACCTAATGGGCTGAGAAGACTCTGATACAAATCACGACCATAAACTTAAACTACTGATAAACTTAGCTTTAAGCTTCCTGGCTTGAAACATATATTTTGCCTTGCTATTTAAAATAATGATAAGGATCTCAAATTTATGCAGTAGAAGAGGTAGTCATCATGGATCCTAAATTGCTTCAGAAATGCTTATTAATCAATGGCCAGATTCACTTCCTGAGTTGTACCATAAGAAATGGACACAAACCAAGTTATGGACTCCCGGTGGTAGTAAGTCTGCCTGGCACAAGGCTGCAACATTGCAAAGAACCCCGAAGTCCTTTTTCCGGCAAGAAGGACTGCAAGCCATCAGCTGCCACCTGAAAAATAGATGGGCTGACTGGGAGGGGGCGTAGCCAGACAGGATTTATTGAGCCAAAAACAAGTGGAACTGTCCAGTCCTGGGGATGAATTCCCTTCCTCACTCCCACTTCTAGTTTAGCTACCTGCCCGACTGTAGTGGGTGCAAAAGTGCACCCTGTTACCTATGGCCTTGATTGTACAAACTATGGGGAAGATTATGCCCTTGCTGTGGGTCACATAGTAGTTGTGGAAAAGGAAGTGGTAGAGGTCATGTGAAGGGTACAGGGGTCATTCTGCTTGAGCAGGGCTGGATGGTTAGTGGGACTCTGTGGACAATATGTTCCACAGTAGCTGAGTAGCCAGTCCAAGCTTTACGTATTTCCACATATGTATTTTAATTAAATTCCTGTAAACTCTTAAAGTATGTGAAAACATGTATTCCCCACCTCCCGCGAAGACACACAAAATGAGCTCTGAATTTCAAATCAAGGCATTATATTTCTTCCATAGAAACTTAATGTTAACAGCATCATTTGAAAAAAAGATTTTAATGTAAAAATCATGGGTTGTAAAAGATCATTTTAGAAATGTAGGAAATGTTGAATCAAATTTTGTTCTTATTTATACTGGTGTAAATCTTCAGTGACTGAAGTACAATCACCCAGATTTACAGCAGTGTAACTACCATCCTTATCTTCCCTGCCTTCTTATTCACATGTGACTGACAGTGTTTAATGGCTCTGCTAATGTTTCGTGTGCCACAGTGTGTACCCAAGGAGCCTTTACTGCATGCATTTGGTATGCAAAAAGTTCTTATGAAAATTTTGATGACTAGCACTTATGGCAGTTTTGCAGAATTTTTTTTACAAAACTAAACATTGTGAGGATTTAAAAAATAAATATTTAAGTGACTTTAGTGAGCATGAAAGCCCTGGAACTTGAATTACCCTAGCCATAGTATAGATACATCATAGTCAGTGGTATCCAAACTCACCTTGCTAATAATGTGCTTCCCCCTCGCTTGGAGGGAGACATTCTAAAGTCAGAGGGCTCAGTTTCCCGTCCATTCGTTTTTTGGCTTCTCTACTGAGACTCACACCATAGCAATTAATGCCAATTGTGATTTTTAGGATACATTACCATCAAGCCAATAGGAAGTTGCATGAAACCATAACTCAGTTCACAAAGGAATAAGAGCCATTGGTTAGACAGATATCTTTCACTAATGACTGGATATTTATCTCAGGGAGCATGTGACCTAGGGTGACCAGACAGCAAGTGTGAAAAATCGGGATGGGGGTGGGGGGTAATAGGAGCCTATATAAAAAAAAGACTCAAAAATTGGAACTGTCCCTATAATATCGGGACATCTGGTCACCCTAATGTGACCAGTGGTGTATACGGTGACCAGACAGCCTTCTTTAAAAAGTATTGTTCATTTTAACAGTAATAACAAAGCATTTAGAGAAAAAGGATTTTAAAAGCAAAAGTCTACACATCTATCGTACCTGAACTACTACCATCCCCTGATGGTAAGCTAGTCAGGCCTAAATTCCTCAGAGTGGGTTGTGGGTAACAAAGGGTAGGAATAAATGTTCAGTTTTCAGAATGGAGAGAGGTAAATAGTGGTGTCCCCCAGGGGTCTGTACTGGGACCAGTCCTATTCAACATATTCATAAATGATCTGGAAAAAGGGGTAAACAGTGAGGTGGAAAATTTGCAGCTGTTACAGAACTACTCGAGATAGTTAAGTCCCAGGCAGACTGCAAAGAGCTACAAAAGGATCTCAAAACTGGGTGACTGGACAACAAAATGGAGATGAAATTCAATGTTGATAAAAGAAAAGTAATGCACATTGGAAAACATAATCCCAACTTTATATATAAAATGATGGCGTCTATATGAACTGTTACCACTCAAGAAAGAGATCTTGGAGTCATTGTGGTTAGTTCTCTGAAAACATCCACTCAATGTGCAACAGCAGTCAAAAGGCAAACAGAATGTTGGGAATCATTAAGAAAGGGATAAATAATAAGACAGAAAATATCATATTGCCTCTATATAAATCCATGGTACATCCACATACTGCATGCAAATGTGGTCGCTCCATTTCAAAAAAGATATATTGGAATTCGAAAAGGTTCAGAAAATGGCAACAAAAATTATTAGGGGTATGGAATGGCTTCCTTATGAGGAGAGATTAGTAAGACTGGGACTTTTCAGCTTGGAAAAGAGATGACTCTCTGGTGTGGAGAAAGTAAATAAGGAAGTGTTATTTACTCCTCATAACAGAAGAACTAGGGGGTCACCAAATGAAATTACTAGGCAGCAGGTTTAAAACAAACGAAAGGAAGTATTTCTTCACACAATGCACAGTCAACCGGTGGAACTCCTTGCCAGAGGATGTTGTGAAGGCCAAGACTACAACAGGGTTCAAAAAAGAACTAGATAAATTCATGGAGGATAGAGTCCATCAATGGCTATTAGCTAGGATGGGCAGGGATGGTGTCCTTAGCCTTTGTTTGCCAGAAGCTGGGAATGGGCGACAGGGGTTCTGTTCATTCCCTCTGGGGCACCTGGCATTGGCCACTGTCAGAAGACAGGATGGAACTTTGATCTGACCAAGTATGGCTGTTCTTATGTTCTATATTCTTATGGATCAGATGGGTCTTCTTGAACAACCAATTCTTCTCTTGAGAGTATTATGTTTTAAAAATTTTTGAGCAGCTGGGTCCCAGGCCTTGGCCTTGCTCATCAAAACCAGTTTCATAAGTTGGCTGGAGCCACAAGATAGCGTTCACAAAGGTAATAGTTCAGGCACTGTCTCTTAACAACCCTCAAATTTTTACCAAGCGACGGCTTTTGAGCCCTTTTTGCCCTTCCTGGGTGATTTTTCCTAGCAAACCCACCATTAAACTAAACCAACATAGTTCTACAGTAAACATCCCAATAACCAGGTCAACACAGTGCTCATAAATTATTACAGCGACGCTCCAATTGTCACAGCATTCATTTACAGCAACAGAGAACTTGTCTCTTCAAGTTCACTGAGCCATCTAGTCAAACCATGCATTTTTAACTAACAACTCTCAAACCAATCTGCCAGCATGAAAGAGCCTTGCTTATACCAGCGTTACATTAGCCAGAGAAGTTACTTTTTAGTTACACTGCTGCCACGATAGAAGCAGGCCCTAACTGTCGCCATGTAATTTTAAAATCAAATGGATTTAAAAATTACAGAATCCCTGAAATATACAGTTACATAATTGAAAAATGGCTGAATGGATTTCCCCCCAAGATTTGTAGAAATAAATTACTCCTATGCTGGGCACTTGTGTCCCAGAGTAAAATTTTGCAGCAGAGCTTATGAACCCTGAATTGAAACATTTAGAATGGAAAAAGCTGATAGAGCCTTCACGGCACTGGAGAAAATTGGGCCTCTGTAATGCAGTACACTTTCCAGGTACAAATGAAGTAACACATTGGGCTCCGCTCTGCTGGGAAATACAAATACTGGATGTATTGTCTGGGGTGTAAGATAAACAGAACAGCAGTGGAACATGAATCTTCAATCTAAATTACATTAAATCTGTATTCAGTTGCCTAGATTCCTAGGTGCGCATTAAGGTTTTCAGCAGTTATCTAGTGGCCAAGGAGTGCACAGATCCAGGAGGAGCGCGGGGGTGCGGGAGGGAGGGCAGAGAAAGTAACAGGAGTTAAGCTGGTCTCAGTGAAAAAGTAGTGGCAACTTTCAAACTGAACCTTAAAACAAAAACCTAGTTCCACAAGCACTTTAATTTTCCAGGCAAGTTTAACTTGTGCAATAGGCACTTCCCCAGGACATAATCCAAGGTCTAAATATTGCAGCATTGCAGGGCAGGGTAAGTCTTAGCAAAGAAAAAAAATATTGAACTATTTCTGCTATATGCTAGTTACAGGCTTTCCTTCAGCTTCACGGGTGCATGTTTTCTCATTCCACAGAGACGGAATGAGAACATACCTGAGCATGCACATTGGGCTAGATTTTGAAATCCAAGCCTCTTTATTTAAACCCACAGTGATTGTGGATGCAACTGATGACATTTAGATGCTAAATATCTGACTGGGTCAGCATATCTGGGACTCAGATAATGAAATTACACCAATAGCTCCTGCAATATTGCAGATGCAAAAGATGTTGCCCATTTAAGGCCAGAGCTAGTAAGGCTAACTAATGCAAAGAAAAGCAGTTTTTCCTTTTTAAGTATAATTTTAATAGTTCTATATGTGAAAGAGCAGCATGTTTCAAAACTCAGTGCAAAAAGGTAGGAAATACCATCTCATAGACTCAGACTCATAGACTTTAAGGTCAGAAGGGACCATTATGATCATCTAGTCTGACCTCCTGCACAACGCAGGCCACAAAATCTCACCCACCCACTCCTGGAATAATTCTCTCACCTATGTCTCAGCTATTGAAGTCCTCAAATCATGGTTTAAAGACTTCAAGATGCAGAGAATCCTCCAGCAAATGACCCGTGCCCCATGCTGCAGAGGAAGGCGAAAAACCTCCAGGGCCTCTGCCGATCTACCCTGGAGGAAAATTCCTTCCCGACCCCAAATATGGCGATCAGCTGAACCCTGAGCATGTGGGCAAGACTCACCAGCCAGACACCCAGGAAAAAGTTCTCTGTAGTAACTTCTAACATCCCATCATTGACCATTGGTCCTATTTACCACTGACGGCAATTAATTGACCTTTGACTAAGATCATGTTATCCCATCAAACCATCCCCTCTATAAACGTATCTAGTTTAATCTTGACGCCAGATAGGTCTTTTGCTCCCACTGCTTCCCTTGGAAGGCTGTTCCAGAACTTCACTCCTTCTTCTAATTTCAAGTCTAAACTTCCTGATTACCAGTTTATATCCATTTGTTCTTGTGTCCACATTGGTACTGAGCTGAAATAATTCCTCTCCCTCCCTCCCTGGTATTTATCCCTCTGATATATTTAAAGAGAGCAATCATATCTCCCCTCAGCCTTCTTTTGGTTAAGGTAAACAAACCAAGCTCCTTGAGTCTCCTTTCATACGACAGGTTTTCCATTCCTCGGATCATCCTAGTGGCCCTTCTTTGTACCTGTTCCAGTTTGAATTCATCCTTCTTAAACATGGGAGACCAGAACTGCACACAGTATTCCAAATGAGGTCTCACCAATGCCTTGTATAACGGTACTAGCACCTCCTTATCTCTACTAGAAATACCTCGCCTAATGCATCCCAAGACCGCATTAGCTTTTTTCACAGCCACATCACATTGGCAACTCATAGTCAGCCTATGATCAACCAGGACTCCGAGGTCCTTCTCCTCTTCCTGCAGCATGGGGTGGAGTTGCACACTCATGCCTCATTAATTTGTAGGATTCTCCCAGAACTGTACAAGGACTTGCTTTAGAAGGTTAAAATTGATTTTCATCTTGGCATTCTGAAATGCCATGGTGAGCTTGGTATTCCATAATTTAAACAGAGGGGTGTGACGGGGTTAACAACTCATCACCACAGCGCCCCCTGCCGGTCGGTCTGGGAATTAGCTCTAGGCAGTCCTAGAGCGCCCTCCGCCAGTGGTGTCCCATCTGCCGCTCCCTTGCCGGTGTCCGGACCCGCGTTGCTCTCGGCTCGCAGTGTCCTCTTCAGGACACTGCCCTCTGGCAGTGCCCCCTAGTCCACACTCACCCGCTTCCGGGGGGGGGGGGTGTTAACAGCAGTCCCCTGGTGCACCCCTGCTGCAGTGGCCAACCACACCCCAAAGTCTGGCCCCTTCCATCAGGGGTCTGGTGCAGTCTGTTATGGCCACTTCTCATGGCCGGGTGCAAGATAAGGGGGAAAGTAGGGGGCACCCAGGCCCACCCACTACTCTGGGTCCCGACCCAGGGACCCTCTAGCGGCAGCCTCCCTGCCCTCCTTCTCTTCCCTCATCTGCTCGCTCTTCCTGGGTCACTTCCCCGCTGACCCCTTTGCACCCTCCAGGCCTTTCCAGTCAGGGCCCGCAGCCTGGCAGGTAATAGGCTGGAGCTCTCCTAGGCTCCCTTGCATCTGCCCAGCACTGCACTGTCCAAGGTGCTGGTCTCCTGAGCAGGAGACAGGCCTTCCCCTCCGAAGGCCTAGGAGAGACTTCCTGCTTCTCTCCTGGGCAGCCTTTTTATAGGCTGTCTCCAATCTGGGCCCTGATTGGCTCCCAATAAGCCTGCCTCCCATTGGCTGCCCTTCTACGCAGGCTCACTGGCCTGCTGCAGCCCACTCATGCAAGGGGGTGGGGCATCCGCCCCACCACAAGGGGAAAAGAATTAGTAGTAGAAACTGAGGTGGCAGCTCTTTTTCCAGGTCTCACAAGTGGCAGAATAAGCAGCACCAGCATGGAGCTTGCCATGCTCTCCCCCAGGCCTCCAAATGTCGGAGCAATGTCTTGCTGCACCCTAAGCAGTACTGAATCCTGCTTTTGGAGTTTACTGTTGTGAGATGAGATTGTCAGCTTTTAAACTTGCCTAAAATCAGAACCCAAATACACATCAGTGATATGCCCACTGCGATGGGATAGGAAGCCAGTGTATCGAGGCAGTTGAAACACCATTCAGTTTGCAGCTAGTTTGTAATAAGGGGAGCTATTATTTATACACCATAGTCATTCACGAACTAGAGAAAAATGCAGCTGTACAATTATTACACCAGCTTTTGTCATCCTTTAATGCTTCAAATAAAAATGTCAGCAATAGGCAGGACAATAACTGAGTGTCCTCCCTGAACGAAGATTCATCTTAAATGCTAACCTTAGTAATTACTGATACACAGTCAGCTAAACCCCAGTTCCCATCTTTGGTTGTATATTTCAAACGCTCTTTATGCTGAATACTCTATGGCCAAGAAATCAGTCCCGCTGAAAAGATCTGAAGAGAAAAACACCTACATATGTCAGCACAAGGCAGAGGAGACTGAGCTCTGCCTGAATTTGAAAAAAATGTCATGCAATCTGAACAGCCTTTTGAGTCCTTGGAGAAATCATGGTATAACCAAGTTGAGTTTGCTAGCACTCATATCATAGAAACGCTATGTTTAAATAGCAGCTGATCTCACAACACGGCCATAGGGGTGCACTAACTCACACTGTCTCTATAGACACTTATGCTCTGCTTGTTACCCTGGTCTCGGAAGCTCCTGGAGTACAGAAAAAAATGCACTGGTGACTTTGCCAGGGTTGCAAGAGTGAGAAAGAAATAAAGTCTTGGGGAAATTAATTGGTTTAAATTAGTAAATAGAAATTTTGAAAGAAATATGCCAGGTGGACTGCAACACTTACATGTGATCAATCTACTTATTAGCTATTCCAGCATTAGAGAACTGAATTTCCTGCATTATAGCCTTTTCAGGCTCTTTAGGGCAGATCTTTACACTTAAAATGCTGCATCGGTGCAGCTGTAGCACTTAAGGGAAAATGCTCCTACACTGACAGGAAAGCTTCTCCTATCCATGTAGTTAATCCACCTCCATGAGATGCAGTAGCTATGTCGACAGGAGAAACTCTCCTACCAACATAGTGCTGTTCACACTAGGGATTAGGTTGGTATAACTATGTCACTTGGGAGCGGGGTGAACTTTTCACACCCCTGAGCAACATAGTTATAGTGATATAAGTGTGTAGTGTAGATCTGGCCTTAGTGTGTGGGAAATGCTAAAATTTTATATTTACAGGCAAAGAGTTGGACTAGTCAATTATTGGCAAACAACAAAAAGCAACTTCTAGCGAAATCATCTTTATTTGCTAAAATTTAAGTCATTTGTCTGTGTTTACAGCAGGTATGGTTCAGTTTATTCTTTCCCACCGACTTCAGTCCATTGTGACATAGCATAGATCCAGCAGATGGGACAATATGCTATGAAACTAGTGCAGAAGCTAGAGATATGCCAGAAATTTGGCAATGCTGACAAATAGCTGGAAATGCTTGTTTTGTGGGGCTTGGGAGGCAGGCGGGTTGTCAGGATTCACAAAAAGCAAAAACATAGTTTTGGCTTCACATTGGTGAAGGATACCTATTCTAATTGGGAATAATATGCAAAGCTCAGGTTTTGAAGGTCCAGGCCTTAAAAGAAAGAAAGAAAAAGTATTTTTTTGGCCTAGAAATTCCAGGTCTTATTTTGCCCTTTCCTGTAACAAGGGGACAGGGTACTAGAATGCCAGCCATAAAACATCAGATTCTCCAAAGAACCAGTGGAAGTTTTGCTTTCTTTGCACACCAGCCTGAAAAGACTGGCCTTGTCCGGTTTTCCCCACTGAGTGTAGGTAATTGTAAGTACCAAGCATCTCAATTGTCATAAGATAAGTTTCCATTGTTCTGTTTCCATTCCAAACCTCTCAGAAAACCAAAGAACCATGGATACCATCCTTAGACTAGTTACTGTCCATGGCTGGCATTTCCAGAATAATAATCTTACAAATTAGAAACACAAAACAAACCAAAAATACCCAGGCAATATAGTAAAATACAGTACTTGTTAACACTTTAAGAAGTGTTTTAGTATCCCCATATCCTTCACCCCAGTATAAATGAGAATGAAACCTAAAAGAAAAAATATTGGGACTATTTTGCACGTAGCTAATGAGCACCTCTGAGATCAATGTGTGTGAGCAGCTTCTGACAACACTCAATACCGTGCAATAATGGGCCCTGTATCTGAAGGGTTCTTTTTATTTTTTATTTTTTTAATCTAAATGAGGTAAAATCTTTCTGTAAGAAAAATGAAGTTATAGCCACTTACCAGTAAATATGACACTGCAATCAACTGGATATTTTTTTGCTTTGGTTTGGGAAATAGCCCAGGATTTTGATTCATATAATTAAGGAGATAGATTGCATTGCGGAGATTTTTGCCCAGAGTACCGTATTCAGGCATTTCACACAATCATTTGACAGAGCAAGGACAAGGTTGTTGCTAGAATTGGCTCATGTTTCAGTTTACTTCATGGCCAGAAAAATACAGATGATAGCTAATGAATGGAAAAATACTCACAACTAACCAAAACACACTTCTTGCAGCATTTACAATTTATATTTAAAATGTTATTATTAGCATAAATGTCAAGTTTTGTAAGTAACAAAATAAGGAATATTAAAAACAATCAGTTGCTCTTCCTTGAATGAATGCTTCAAAATGTTTTATTGGGTATTGCTGTTAATGATGCTTAGCAATTTCAGATAATGAAAATCAGGACAGTTACAGTTGAAATATGCAAGTCTTTAAATGCCTATTTTATCCTAGGGTATGGGATGTCCAAAATTGTCACTGGCCTTGCATCACTGCTCTCTTTTTCATATCATATAAAAAATGAGATGTCGTCTTCTGGGGTCATAGAAATCAATCAATAAGGAAGCAGTTTTAAAAACTGTAATAAATTAGTATTGGTAGAGGCAGCTACTGTTCCTAGGGAACATCTTTTCCTTATAATTCTACTGCCATTAATAAGAGCTCTTATTCATATATTCATCACAAAAGTTCTGGCAAGTATTAGCAAAACAGGCATCCAACAATAGAAACATCTTTTTATTTGGATTATTCATATCTCTGTAAAGTTCCCTCTAAAGTAATTAAAGAGTGATGCAATCATCTAGAGGATAAATCATTCCTGCAAAACTTATTTGCAAGATGAATATATGAGAGCAGAAAGGGAAAGGAGGGGAAAATGCTATGTGACTAGATAAATTGTTTTAAGTATTTATTTATTTTCTATTATGCATTAGGTATTAAAAGGATTATGGAAATTAGATGGGATTGAGATGAGTGTTCTCTTCTTGTGGCAAATGACTTTCAGGACAGCAGTTAATTGAACTGTTTATCACAGCAGAAGGTCGCAGGCATCACCACCAGAAGACTTCAGAACAAAGTGCAGCTAGCATTTCATGCTAAAAATAAATTCAGTTCTCCACCTTCATTTATGTTTATTATAAATTTTAATGTTGTTAATTTAACAAGATAAATCCTGATCATGAACATAACAACGCAGCTGAAATCAGCAGCTCATCTGCTGCTATGGCTACATTTCTTAGTTACCAATTTTATTATTCAGTGTTGCACTGGAAAGGAAGTTCATTAGGGGTTTTATCTGGGGGTGGGTGGGGGGGAGAATATATATTGTGATCAGGTTATATTGCCGTGGACATCTTTATAACGATTAACAATTTCCACAGAATTCATTTTAGCTGTTCACATGTAAATGTTGTACTCATGCCAGGTGTCCAATTAATAGACCTGGTGACAAAAATCCTGTTTGTACACAGAACAGATACAACAGCCACAGTAGCAGTGCAGGGTTCCCCCTATCACTTGACCAGTGCATTTCACCTCTGATCCAAAGAAAACACCCCCAGGGCTGAGAGCATAAATCAGTCTTCACGCCCACCCAATCCATGGCTTCTTTGTTGAAGCTTCCAACAAGATTGCCAGTTAGTGTCAGATGAGCTGAGCTGATGGGATTTTTGTGATGTGGATACCCATCTGCTGGGAACTGTGCTGAAAATTAAATCAATTTTACATCCAAACAGAACAGTTGAAGTCTTTTACTGTGTTAATCATTCTAAATCAAATCAGATATAAAAAACCATGAAATATTTTAAAAGATGAAAGATGCTTTACTTTGATTGTTCACATACTTAGGTTGATTGTCAGAGTTCCAGTGTGGGTGACTGTCCATACGAAGCATACCTTCTTATCACCTGTGTAATGTGCTGTCACTATTGAGATTATCCAGGCAAACAACCTGCAAGAGAAGCAACTCACCAGGGATTGGAAATAATTAACTTGGAGCTTTGCATTTCCCTCATCTCACTGGTTCTTAATAGCAGTACAGGGGGGTCTTTTCAGGTAGCTTGTGCCAATGAACATGTCCATTGGAGTGTTCCCTCACCTGATGAATAGTATCAGAGGTCTTTAGCAGGTCAGTCCTTGTAAGGGTGTGGGTTGGAAGTGCCTAGCATACAATTGAAAGTTCTCTGCTGAGTAATCCTTCATAAGGAAAACCATGTTAATGGATGTCAAAAAGGTTGGGTGGCTATTGTCATAACAATTCATCCAGTTGTTGACTAGTCAATCATCATGTCAAGCTACAGGAACAACTTGAGATCTTTAATGTCAGATTTTCAAAGAGGGCTCAACTTTCCTTATGAATTCACATGTGCAATTTTGCATGTTAATTAATTTTGCATTCAGAAAGTTGACATGCTCAAACATACTGCACTGAAGTTAGATAATCCGTTGTACTGTCTATGACTTGGTACTTTCTACTGGGAGTGATATTGAATTTAGGTTATCTTTGGGGGTCATTATCCTGTTAGCTTTTTATTAAGCCACACATTCAATAATGTTAATTTTCAGAACATATAAACTTCATTCAGTTACAGTATATGCTTGCTGCTAGCAATTTGTGAATGAAACGAGATATCACAAACTGGGAAGGGTAGTCAGCAGTTCATTCTGTAACTGTTTAGTCCAACCAAGGGGTTAGGAAGACCCTGTGAAATGACACTGAACAACTAGACATTATCTGGGAGCTAGACAGTGAATCAGAAACAACCACAGAGTCTAGACTATGCTTAGTAGCCTCAATAAGTAATCCCTTCATATCTGTAAAGACCAGCTCCTGTCACTTAAAAACCTAGAATGGAGCCAATCAGCAGCAGGAACCATTCACCTCTAGGCCCCATGTTACACTCACCATCTTTCTGGCTGAAAGGCTGAACAGGATCTGTTTCAGAGACACCACTTAATTAGCCATAGTGGGCTCTGTTGAGCTGTGCTAAGAGAGGTTTTGGGAAAAAAGAAGAGTAAGGAAGGAGGTGAAACAGGGCAATCAGGAGGATGTGGAGGGCAGGAAAAATGACTGTTCCATTCTGGAAGGTGAAAAGCTATACCCTGTTGTGTTCTGTTACTAAATTTTGAGGTGGATGAATGGCCAGCAAGGCAAATTGCCCAGTTTTAATGTCAAACGTGGGGAAACACATACATCCCCCTGCCTGAGACTGTGAGCCTGCTGCTCCAGAAGCCTTCAAGTGCTTTCACTTCTCAGCAAGTGTTGAACCAAGGGAGAATTAATTCTGAAATGTGTAATAACAGATTTCATTTAGATTCTGATGAATATTTTATTTTTAATCTCATCTATTAATTAAGAATGAATGTTGTTTTTATTAGTTAAAACATGAGATGTATGGAAAGTAAAACTATGTTGTACACTCCGTGAGGGCTATGAGGAAGAACTGTGATGGCAATGCCTCTTTCTCTCACCAGCAACTCCCTTAAAAATGTTAAGGTTCAGTTTAGTTGGAGATCTGGGTTGAAAGTCAGGCCCTTTCTTATCCTACCCAATTCAGTTTGCCCATCCCCACAGCAGAGTGCTAGGTGCCTTCGGTGGGGTGCCGAACACCCTGAACACTAACTGAAGTAAACTCATATCTTGCAAGATTGGTTTTCTAGTGATAAAATGAGAACTACAGGTCAAGTCCTCAGTAAATTAACCTAGATACAGCAAAGTTTACCTAGATACCTAGCTGTATCTAGGTAAATTAACCTAGATACAGCAAGTGAACTGTGCCAGTTCACACCAGACAAGGATCTGGCCCAAGTCAGTAGGGCCTTGAGTTGATCCATAACCCTACTACACCTCAGGAAGGCTGTTGTATGTGCTAGAGACATCAAGCCTGGGATTTGCAAAGGAGTCAAAGGAAGTTAGACACCCAGCTCTCATTGGAATCAGCATGACTGGGGCTGTTAACTCCATCAGGCTCCTGTGAAAATCCCATCTCTAGTAAGTTATCCCACTCTAATCACTACCCACAGTTATTACCATGGTCCAATTAAGTGTTACCTAGCAATGAAGTGGTTGGATGCTTTCAAGGTGACCCAACAACTCTCTGAATCTGGCCCATGATCAGGGCTTACTTGTTATTTTTAAGAAGCTAGCAGATGAATTTTTCTTCTTCCTATTCCCCAGGCATACATTCCAGATTACTCTTCATATATTCATATATTTCATACCCATTCTGTCACCTCTGTTGTTTCACCTGTTTAGCTAGTGCCACTGGCTACTAGGATGCCTAATAAAACCTGTATTTTCCATTCCCTTTATTCACACAAGAGACATATTCCCAGATAAACAACTGCATTAGATTGAAGTGAAGGATGAAAGTAATTATTGCTCATTCTCATATCACAAATATATCCATAGTCCCAAAGCATTTTTAAAAAGAGAGAGAGAGAGAAGACAGGAAACAAACTGAGATTAATGTACCAGAAACCCCAGTCATTTTAGGTTAATGCCCACCACCTCACCTGAGAGTCCTCCACCAGCTGATCCTTCACAGGTCCTGTTGACCTTAGTTCAGATTTCTGTTATCCTCCCCTTGGTTAACATATTACCATCTGGCAGCTCTGTGCCTCAGATTGAGCTACCATCATCATCAGTAGTCTGCGAGCCTCTTGTGGCGGCAAAAACTGCCAAAATGCCAGCAGCATTTCCACTCCATTCTGAAGCTGTCAGGGGAACTGTAGTGACCTGATTTTTCAATCCCTCATTGAAATGAGAGGAGCATGTGGAGTGAGCATGCAGAAAACAGTTGGTAGATTCCAAACAGAAGTTTGATTGTGCTTGTACCAGTGCCATGACAGAGTGGCACTTCTAGTGCTCTGACTGTAGGGGACACATTGACTACCACAGGAGACTTCCGTAGTCATCTGCAGACCTAGAGTGGCACAATCTCTCTCTCAACAGGCACAATATCTTTCAACTCGCTGAGACCGCAATAGCCTCCACAAAAAGTCTTGTAACAGAATCCAGTGGCTTTTATCACCATGGCTGGCT
This sequence comes from Macrochelys suwanniensis, assembly GCA_033296515.1. Taxonomy (NCBI): domain Eukaryota; kingdom Metazoa; phylum Chordata; order Testudines; family Chelydridae; genus Macrochelys; species Macrochelys suwanniensis. The sequence goes on from CM065780.1 coordinate 51,869,190, forward strand.
GGAGAGGACATTGTCAGCCGGCCTCAGAGCCACCCACAAATAGGCCAAGAAAAAAGGATTTCCCTTTACCCCTTCCCCACTACGTACCCACTTTAATTGAACATGAAGTAGTGTTTCTGCTTTGCACTTTCTGTCCCACATTGCTATATTTATTACCAGATTGAATTGTTTGTATTGATTTTGTGTAATGTTTTGTCTAATGACTTTTCTTGTAGACCCATATAATATTATTTATGACCTTCACTGGGTTGCCTCATTTCCAGTTGCAGGGCGTTTATTCCATTGATAAATATTTTGCACCTCACCTCAGAAGTTCTTCTTAGTAAGCCTCTACCTCAGCCGCATGGGGATGGGTCTTGTTTCCATTCCCTTTTCCTCCTCCACACTCCCCTCCCATTTGAGAACGTTCATCCTTTGGAGTGCAAACACTGTATGCACATATCTTTCTAGGAGAAAGATGTGAGGATTTCCTCCGTGCTAATTTTTGAACTGTTTGCCCTGTATGCAATGCAGTTTGCTTTTGTAATCAAGTCTTGAGGACAGTTATGAATAGGTTAAATCTTTAATGTCAGAAGAAGACTGTTGATCTGGGCTAGCTTTAGCATCCAATAATTAGAAACAGAAGGTAAGAGCTGTGATTTGAAACAGACTCCATTAGAACTAATTTAGTGAGTCTCCCTACTGAGCTTAATGAATTTAGGTTATATGATAGTTTGATTTATTTCTGCAATGCAAAACTGCTTTAACATGTAGCTATATAGTAGTTTAACTTGAAATAGTTTAACCATTTTTTCGTCTTTTCTCTGACAGGGGTTCAAGATTTGAACTGTTACTTTTTCTGAATTGGTAAAATAGGAATTTCTCAATGACAGAGGTATTTTTGTGGGTTCAATCTAAGATTCACATTTGAGATTTATGGATGATACAGCTGCAGACAGACCATAGGTGCTGACTTTTGGTTTTGCCGGTGGGTGCCCTCCCTAGGCCCCACCCCTGCTCCACCCCCTCCATAGGCCCCACCCTCACTCCGCCCCTCCCTAGGCCCCACCCCCGCTCCGCCCCTTCCCCCGCCTTTCCACCGCTTGCTCTTCTACGCCCCCTCCTCTGAGTACGTCTGCCAGTTTTGGGAGGCTATTTTCTGCATATTTATACAGTTCTTTCATATTCTAGTTATTGAATGTGACGATCATTGGTATGTTAACAATTTAATCATTAAAATAGTAAAGAACAACCTAATTACATAAATTACAGTACATTTAAAATCATTAAAATTCCCACTGTTGATTTTCACCACAAATTTATCCATCTTTCAACCTGTCCCTATAATTATAGTACGAACAAATGAAAAACACGTCCCTTCCACAGTCTCGCACCCCAGGCCCACCCCATTCCTTACCTCTTGACCACAGCGCCCTCCTGTAAGCACCCACCCATAAGGCCGGCCCTGCATTCACCTTGTTCCCAAACTCCACTGCCTTCATGGATTGGCATGTGTACCCATGCCAAAATTAAAACTCCCAGGCTCAAAGTGGAGTAAGATCTAAACAGCAGGCTACTAGCATCAAGATTTACACTCCACCTCTAGTGGTCAAGATTCATGCTCTCTGTATATTAGGATGCACCCAAGATGGCCATAATGACAGGATTCACATTAGAGAAAAAAGGTGAGTGAGGTAATAACTTTTACTGGAGCAACTTTTGTTGGTGAGAGAGAGAGACAAGCTTTTGAACTTTCACAGAGCTCCTCACTTCTTCATGTACTCCAGGCCAGAAAAATCGTCGTAGGACCCATGCCAGGGTCTTTTCTACCCCCAAATGCCCCCCAAAAAGATGACTATGGGCAAGGCTTAATACAGCATTCTGGTGTTTTTGAGGTACTAGGATCTGCTGTACCTTCTGCCCCTGTACTGGGGTGACCCGGTATAAGAGATCCTTCTTCATTATGAGGTCCTTGGGTTTTTCCTTCCACAAGAACCCCATCTATTTCGGTCACTTTTTTCCTAATGTTGTCATACCTTGGGTCTTCAGCCTGGTCCCGTCCAAAATTTCCTCTCCCGGGGCTAATCTGCCCGAGATCTAGGGGGCCGGTCTCTGTTGCTTCTACTGGTTCAGAGGCATTAGGGTGGGGGTCAGACTCGGGTGCTTCTCTCTCCTGGGTGGCCTCCTGTTCAGCTGCTCGGGTCCGCCTACCTATGAGAGCAACCCTCTGGCTTTGGGTCAGTATCCGGGTTCCCAAGGCCTTAGCTGCCCTTCTTTCCCTTTTCGTCTTTCTACCCTGTCTGGGAGTGGAGAACAAATCTGGGGATATTTCAGAAAAGATTGGAGGTTGACAGTCCACTGTGGATGCCTTACTAATTTCAGGGTTCCCCTCTTTCTCCAATCCCCATACTAGGAGTAAGTCTCCAAACCCTGGGAAGTCCCTCCCTATGAGCACCGGGTATGGGAGTTTAGGGACTACACCTGCTGCTACCTCAGTAGTGTTTCCTTGGATCTCAATTTTTACTGGTATGGTAGGGTAGTAACTAACTGCCCCATGGACACAGGTTATCCCCGTACGTTTAGCCTGCAGCAACTGACTACGCTTCACGAGCCTCCCTGAGATAAGCGTGATAGCACTCCCCGAATCAACCAGTGCTGTGGTCCCTACCCCATTTAGTTTCACTGGTCTGGTGTACATATGTGGGGTTAGTGAGACCCCCACAAGGTGGATTAGGAAGCATGGGTCTGCCCAGTTCCCCAGGTTACACTGCATAGGCTCCTCAGCATTGGGACACTGTGCAGCTATGTGTCCCCACTCCCCGCAGGCATAACATCTGTATGGAACCCTAGGCGTTCCCCGGTCTCTTGGTTTGGGAAGTCTAACATCACAGTCTTCTTCCCCCTCAGGGCTCCGACTCTTTATGGCCTCTGGTGGGCCTTCTGCCCCTCTCTTTTTCCACCTGGGCCCTCCTGGTGGCCCAGTCACTCGAACTCTAGGGCCTGGTGCTGCTAGTTTAACCCGGGGTTCCGCTTCCTTAACTGGTCGGGTCAGTTCCCTTGCCGTCCTTTGCCTCTCTACCATTGCCACAATCTCGTCATAGGTGGAGGGTTTGTTCTGGCTTACCCATGTGCGAAGGTCTGGCGGTAGTCCCCTCATGTATCGGTCAATGACCAGAACCTCTAGTATCTCTTCTGGACTTCGGGACTCAGTTTGCAGCCACTTTCGTGCGAGATGGATGAGGTCATACAATTGGGACCGCGGGGTTTTGTCTTCCTGGTATCTCCACTCATGATACCGCTGAGACCGCACTGCAGTTGTTACCCCAGATCTGGCCAGGATCTCTGCTTTCAGCTGGGGGTAGTCTGCTGCAGCCTCTTCAGGCAGATCATAGTAGGCCTTCTGGGCCTCCCCACACAGGAATGGGGCGAGGATGCCAGACCACTGATCTCGAGGCCAGGCCTCCCGTAGGGCTGTCCTCTCAAAGGCCAGGAGATATGCCTCTATGTCATCATTCCCCATCATTTTCTGCAGGCAGTTGCTGGCCCGTATGTGCTGCGTCCTATCATGACCATGGCTCGTCTCCGTAAGGGCCTTCACTTGGTTTACCAGTTCCTGCAACATAGTACGGTCTTGAGCGGCCTGGTCCATCAAGAGGCGGTTGGTCTCCTGCTGCAGCCGCACTGCCTCCTGTTGGGCGGCTGCCTGGACACGGGTAGCCTCCTGCTGGGCAGCTGTGGCTTGTATCAGTGCCCACACAACATCTTCCATTGTGGTGAAAAAAATAAAAATAAACCTGCTCCCTTTTCCCCCCCCCTCTTCTTTTTTTTCTTTAAACACCCCTCTTCTTCCGCCGCGCTGTGCACACCAAATCCCACCCCTGACACCAGTTGTGACAAAGTTCCTCCTCTACCTCGGTGGGTCCTGCGCTTATTGGCAGATTTTTGCTTGCCTCAGAGATCTTCCCCTCTGGTAGAACCCCCAGTCCAGAACAACTCCTCCTGTGTCTTGATCAGGAGTTGGGAGGTTTGGGGGGAACCCAGGCCCGCCCTCTACTCCGGGTTCCAGCCCAGGGCCCTGTGGACTGCAGCTGTTTAGAGTGCCTCCTGGAACAACTGCATGACAGCTACAATTCCCTGGGCTACTTCCCCATGGACTCCTCCCAACACCTTCTTTATCCTCACCACAGGCTCGTCCAGCAGTACGTCCTCTTACTCTCAGCTCCTAATGCCTCTTGCTCCCAGCTCCTTGCACGCCATGCCACAAACTGAAGGGAGCTCCTTTTTAAACCCAGGTGCCCTGATTAGCCTGCCTGTCTTAATTGATTCTAGCAGGTTCTTCTTAATTTGCGCTAGGTGTCCTAATTAGCCTGCCTGCCTTAAATTGGTTCCAGAAAGTTTCTGCTTGTTCTAGGGTAGCCCCTGCTCTGGTCACTCAGGGAACAGAAAACTATTCATCCAATGGCTAGTATATTTGCCTTCTACCAGACTTCTGTACCCCACTTGTCTGGGTCTGTCACAGGGGTCATGAGCTGTCAACCTCCACCCCAAACCCTGCTTTGCCTCCAGCATTTATAATAAGGTTACATATATAAAAAGTGTTTTTAATTTATAAGGGGGGAGTTGCACTCAGAGGCTTGCTATGTGAAAGGGGTCACTAGTACAAAAGTTTGAGAGCCATTGCTCTATACCTCAGGGGAGCAGCATGCTGTGCTCCGTAAGCCCTATATTCATCATTTGTATATATTCTTTATATTTCATATAAAGCATGCAATGTAAGGTATCATGGGAAAGATTATGATTTGCTGAAACCCACTGTTCTGTCGAAATATGTATATCATTAAAGTGTATAAAGTTATGCAATTGTGCTGTATAGTGTTACTGAAATATGCTGCAAATTTGGGAGCAGCCCAGAAGACAACTCCTCAGAAACAACAAGGCACTTGACCAAATGGCTGGGTGAATATTAAACAACCATCACCAGCCATTGTGCAGCAAGTGAATGACAATTAGCAATTCAATGACCATCACCAGAGAATTACTCAACCCTGGGATTCAGCAATGCCCTGTCCCCCCAACATGATCACTAGCCCTTCCCTTGGGAGACTTCCATCCAAACCCCAAGGCAGAGATTGCACTGCTAGGTTTCCCCTGTTAGCCTGAGTTTCCCTCTCCTCCCCTCCCCCTCCCACTGTGCCTGGTTGTGTTTGCCAGAGTGAGCATATGGACTTTAACATATAAACCATATAAAACAGAAGTGCCCCCAGCCACCCTCACCCCAAGACCCCCTTTTAAATACACTTCTTACCTGCTGCTGGTACTAATGCCTTTAGTTGTGTGAGAAGAGGCTGAAGAAAGTTTTGCAGCTGGAGAACCAGAGAAAGCATGCCTGCCACAAGAAGCTCCTAGGAGCAGGAGACAGACAGAGAGGCATCAGTGGTGGTGGTGGGGGGGCACTCTCTCTGCCCCTCCCATCCAGGAGCAGAGTTCCCTTCCCACTGATTGGCTGGTGGCCAAAAAAAAAACCTCAACAGCAAATCTGGAAAGAGCTGTTTTGAATGCAGCAAGTCTATCACTCAGAGCCTGAAACAGCTGCTCAGCAGGGGGGAACAGCTGATCGGCGGCCTCCTGGCTCCAGTGCTGAAACAAACTGCTGATTGCCCCCAGGAGCCCCTTAAACACTTGACTGGTGCCAGTGGGTCCTGGATCATGAAGAGCAGGTATAACTTGACAGAATGACACACTACGATAAGCACTTTCTTCCTCTTATGCTCTCATTTCAGTCACCTTACCAAAGCTTGTGAGACAAAGCTGGCACAAGATAGGACCAGGCAACAAGACCTTGGACATATACATACTATGGCCCTTAGATGAGGGTAGACTTGGTTTATGGATCAGAAGCTGGAGTCAGAGCCATGAAGCATTTATTGAGCTGCATATCTTGAGCCAGTGAGGGTTCAGCTTCACTAAGTTCACAAGGAGCCTGATCCAAAACCCAGTTAAGTCAATGAGATCCATTGACTTCAATGGATCAAGCCCATGATCTGCTACATCAGTCTAGCCAAGACTGGGGCAGTAACAGAGGAGTTATAAGATCTGTATAAGATACACAAGAATTATGGCAGGCACATCATTTGTCAAGAGCATGCACGAAGTTGAGAAGGGGAGAATGTGGCACAGATGTATCATATTAAATCAAAAGTCAGAATGAATTGGCAGAATTTACCTGTAAATAAGTGAAGGATCTTGCATTGTTGTGGTCTGTTTTCAGTCAGCATGAAGGCAGGGGGCCAAATTCTGATCTGTTTTCCTGGTGTCCACAATTCTTCAGGCTTTATACCAGTGTAATGGAAAGCCGAATTGGGCCCAGAAATATGTGCAGAGCAATGTCATCAAGGCAACCTTTTTTATTTCCTACTAACTATAAATCCAAATGAAATAATTTCTGGTTGCTAAATTGATTTAAATCCGAGTCAGTTTTATGTTTTGCTGCAGGGCTAATAAAAGCCAATTTTCATGTTAGACCAAGAAGAAGAAAACAACAGTGCTTCTTGTAGACATAACTTATGTGAAAATGGAGTTGGTTAGCTTATGATAGCTCAGTAGACAATGGGATGCTATCCCAAGAAATGGAGACATGCACACCATTTGGGGTGGCTTTGCTTCTGTTGCAAGCATCCTTAAGGAATTGGGCCTATACATGTGAGCACAATTAATTTGTATTAGAAATACTTTTGAAGAATGAGTTTAGCTTTTGAAATTCACCAGATTGCACCAATCAGCATGCACCATTTAAAGAAATTCCCTGGGATTCATGTTGCATGAATTTGCATGGATTTTATCCCTATTCTGCAAAATACTAACACTGTGGGTGCATTTTACTCATACCAAGAACTTTTTAAAATGACACCCTGAAAAAACCCATCCCCAAACCCGAAAGCTATAAAGCTTAGAGTAAAAGGAACAAACTGGCAGAGAACATCACTTCATGAATGAACATTTTAAAAAAAAGCTGTTTTGGAAGCTAGCAAGCTAAATTAAAACTGATCTTGAGTGTCTTAACTTACACAGCTGGCCCCTAGGCAGCCGATAATCCTAAAAATGACACCACAGTTAATAGCATTACATGGGTAATGTTTTCTAAAAGATTAGTTGCTCTTGAATAATTTATCTACTATGTCAGGTAAAAATAGTCTTCAGTAAGGGGCAAGCAAGGCTTCCTACCCACCCATATCCCTGTATTAATTATTACAAGCTACATCTACTACAGTTACTGAAAAATAAATTTCATCTCCAGTTCCTTTGAAGAACATTTGCAGGATCCCATGGTACAGAAGTTGTCCTTAAAAACTTTCCAAATGTACTTTACATAACAAGACATCATTGCCTCAGTATCTGCAGTATTCCCTGCCCTTCCCAATAAGTCACAATCCACATTTAAGAATTGCATTAAAGGGATACAACAGGTGGCAACTGGCATTCTGTCTGCCCACAAACCCCGTTGCCAGCTCTGTCCACATATCTATTCAAGGGACACAATAATAGGACCCAACCACATAAGCCACACCATCAAGGGCTTGTTCACCTGCACATCTACCAATGTGATTTATGCCATCGTGTGCCAGCAATGCCCCTCTGCCATGTACATTGGCCAAACCGAACAGTCTCTACACAAAAGAATAAATGGATACAAATCAGAAATCAAGAATTGTAATGTTCAAAAATCAGTAGGAGAGCACTTCAGTCTCCCTGGACACTCAATAATAGACTTAAAAGTCACCATTCTTCAGCAAAAAAACTTCAAAAACAGACTTCAACGAGAAACTGCAGAACTAGAATTAATTTGCAAACTTGACACCATCAAATTAAGCCTGAATAAAGATTGGGAGTGGCTGGGTCACTACAAAAAATAATTTTCCCTCTGTTGATACTCACACCTTCTTGTCAACTGTTGGGAATGGGCCACATCCACCCAAATTGAATTGGCCTCATTAGCACTGACCGCCCCCCCCCTTGGTAAGGCAACTCCCATCTCTTCATGTGCTGTATATTTATACCTGCTTACTGTATTTTCCACTCCATGCATCTGATGAAGTGGATTATATCCCACAAAAGCTTATGCCCAAATAAATTTGTTAGTCTTTATGGTGCCACAAGGACTCCTCATTGCTTTTGCCCACTGACAGTGGTGCTAAAGAAATATTCATCTCAGTGAGGGCAGGCAACATCATGATGACCTGGAAAGGCCAAGGCCAACATTAGATCTCTGTAAAGGGCTGAATACACACATTTGCCAAGTTCCTTGGTCCATCTTTATTCTGACAAGGCTCACCCACTTTCTGAGCTACATCAGCAAGCTGCTGGTGGAAGGTTACATCACTTCATCTGTATTCTAGACAGACATTCTGTTGCCAGCACCTAGGAGCTTGGGTTCTGCAGAAGCCAGGTACTGAATCTGGTCCCACATTTGTAAGTTCAGGTGAGTGAATAGTGGGAAAAAATGTTTGCAAATATCTTTCCAATTCTGATTCATACTTTGATTTGTCAGAAAGAAGATCTATCTCGCTAAGTCATTTTAAAGCTCCCCATCACAGTGGTACCTGAGAACTTTCCACAAGAAGTAAACACAAAATGTGATATCTGTCTCATTGACTTGAGGGTGAAGGGACAACGAAGGATCCCAAGAGCTGTCATAGAGACACAGTGGATGCCTATAAATACAACAATGAAACAAATACAGTAGATGGCCAGATAATGAACTGGGATTTTTCTATTCCCATTATAGGCCTTGTTATTTTTATCTGGCAAGAATATTTATTTATATAAAATGGAAATTATTGCTAACATACTGAGGGTTTTATAACAAAACAGAATGATCACTGTACCTACACTTCTTGTTCCTTTCAGATTTAAGTATGGGCCTAATTAGGGATTTGTTGCATGACCCATTAATTTAATCTGCTAATATCCTTGAAGAACGTCTATCTCTACTGAGTATAGTATCACTAGATCAGGACAGCCAGAATGCATCATTCCAACATTGAAGCACTTTTCATTCAGTCCTGTTGACCTTCCAGTGGTGAGTTTAGAAGAGCTGAAAAATGAACCCTTCAGTGATATGGCTGACTGTCATTGCAATTTAATTGTTTCTGTTGTTGGAGTAATTAGTTTTACGGTCTTACCTTGTCAATGCTTGCACTGGTTTTGGTGGTACCAACAAATAGAATACTTTATCAGCTCTGGCAGTTGTGCCTGGAAGCAAGGATTTAAAATAAACGTAATTATAGGAAAAAAATATCTTGGCTATTTAAGAAATGGCTTTATTTCTTGACCTCTAAATAAGAAGAGAGATTCCAGGATCTGTGATTTGACTATTCCAAATGTATTTTTCATTTTCATAATCAGTGTCTAATTCATGCATTTAAGGTATAATTGAAAGAACAAACAAGTTGTCAAGGTTCATTATGGGTAAAAATTGAACATCAGACCTGGGTCAATGGCCAATTGAAGGATGTCCTTTTTCATAAGAAGTAATGCAGTGCACATCTACACACTTTTGTTTAGCTACAAAAGTTTTATTAGGCATAATAGCTCTATACTCTGGATTACACATACAATACTATTGGAGAACTCCTCAGACATAGATCGATCATGCTAGTTATCAGTAACAAATGTGACAGTAAACGGTACATTATATTGAACTTGTAATAGTTGCTTCACTTTTATAGGAAACCTGGAATTAAAAAAATGCAGTGATATGCTTTGTGTTGAATACACTCCAGACTGGGGCACTATTCAGTTTTCTATTTTGTGTGTTTTCACACCATAGACAAAATTATAGCTGAAAATTTTTAGTTAGTTCCAACTAGTCCCGGTCAGTAGCTGTGGCCATAGCTACACTCCAGGAACTACAGCAGCATAATTATGGCACTATAGCTATGCTGGCATAACCCCACATTGTATATTGAGCCTACAATGATAAAAGGGTTTTTTCTCTTCAGTCACTGTAGGAACACCATATCCTCAAAGTGACAGTAACTAGGGGGACAGAAGCATTCCACTAGCAGCAGCTAAACAGTTATGGCACTCAGTGATGCAGATTTTTCACAACCTAAATTTTAAGTGTAGACCAGGCCTTAGGGACAAGATTTTCAAAAATAGGAGCCTAACGGTCAGGCTCCTAAATCCAGACTTAGGCACCTGAATAAGTTGCTTGAATTGCCAGAGTGCTGATCACCCAGCACAGCCTATGCAAGTCAAATTTAAACTCCTGTTTTTCAACAGTTTGATCTAGGATTTGGAACAGTGGAACTAAGCTAATAGTCTGATGATTTGGGGGGCTACTGGTCCTCAAACAAAGCATGAAAGGTCAATAGGTCAAGAAGTCAAAACCCCTACCATAACAGCAACAACCCCAAAACACTACTTCACACACAAGTCTGGGGAAAGAGAGGAGAGAAAGAAAACCGTATGTGACAGATGTTAGTCATGTTACTAAGTGCACTGCTAGAAGGTGCTCTGGGGATAAGGCAGCATAAAAGAGCCTATATAGACTAGAAATAGAAACCAGTAGAAACCTGTTGTTCCTGGGCAAGTTGACTGCTGGTACTTAGATACCAAGGTGTCAGTGCCTTAGAAGTGCCTAGGACAGTTTGGAATGTTTTTAAGGATTAAAGACATAAAACAGTCTTCTCTGGATACAAGTCGCACCATTAGGATTAACCATTCCCATAACACTTTCCCTCTTCAGCTAATTTGGACTGTTGGCTGAAGACATTGCCCCACTCACCAGTCAAAAGACCAATGACTCAAGTTTTCAGTGCTGGCTGTCAGCTTGCAAATAAAGTCCTTCAACTGTCCATTGAGTATCCACCATCATCATTGCAAAAAGGCTGCTTGAGCATCTTCTGCTACAACTAGTGAAGAATTTGCAGAGAGAGAGAGAGAGAGAGAGAGAGAGACTCTATTTTAAAATTAGTGCAAACCCTAAACAAAGCAACATGAGAGAGGAACTGTGCATTCACTTCATGATGCCTGAGAACTTTTTTGAGTTGACATGAACTCCAATTTCTCCAGCACCTTAGAGAAATTGTAAGTTTCTAAGGGACATTATCACCTTTGACATAAAGCTAAATTTGCCAAAATATTAATTATAACAATGGAATGTCTATTCACTATATCCCAAATTGCTATATTGCATTATTTCACCTGAACGCCAAAGAAATACAAGCCCAAAATCACTACCTGTCAGTAGCCAAGGATACCACCTCAAACGGCCTGGGTCAGTTCTTGGCTCAGGCAGTGGGCTTAAATTAAATTTTAAAAAAGGGGGCAGAATCTATAAACATAACATCGGTGAGTCAAAAAGAAAACCCTTGGTCTTCGGGGCTTTCATCCCCAGCTTCCTCCCTTGTACTCCAGGAGGTTCAAGTAGCTCAGAGGTGGCCTAGTGCTAGCACCTCTGGCAGAGAAGTGTTGGTCCCTTGAACTCCCAAACTCTTTTACCCAGTTGCTTTCTATTTTTCTCTCTTTATACTTTGGCTCAGCATCATTACCTGCACCACCTGGGGCATGTCGCTCCACAATTGACATTTCTCACAGCTGAGCCAGGGTAGGCCTAGTATTGCTGTCTGCAGACAGGGAGAGTTCTCCACCCTGCCTGCCTATGTTTTTGTGGGGCTTTGTAGACCCCACTACACAATCCTAAAGTATTCTATGTGCGTTCAAAGTATAAGAATGCATTTTCTTCCTTCCCCCTTGCAATTGGAGGAAAAATTATTAAAAGATTCCCTAGAGCTTGATCTGTTTGTCCTTCTACACACAAAACCGACACAAATGTCCTGCACAAGGCAATTCCAGGGCCAGGCCCAAATTTATATTAATTCCAACCCAGACATTGTTATTTATATGAAGCTGGATTCCAAAGCTGTATGGGTATCATTTTAACTCATGTTAAGAAAACATATATTTTTTAAAAATTTCTTATGGAAATACAGAGGACATTTAGTTTGCTTTCATGATATTTGGATAACTGGTCCAAATCTGAGGCTCCTCTTCTCTCCAAGGTTTTCTTTCCATCAGCTTATCTGCATTTTCCATGTAAATGGCCAAAGGAAAGTTTTAAATATGTCGTCTAGGGACCCCACATAAAACAGCAAGTGGTAAAAATTTAATGCTCTGCCTCTAATTACCCATTTTTAAATGAAAACCAAAGCTTGGTCTAAATTACTTCTCTCATTGTGGGGTAGATCAAGGACACCATAAAATGTCTTTTATGCCTGTGGTAGCCAATAAATTATCTGTGCTCTCATTTTGCATTTCTAATATATATAATAAGTAAAGAGATTAAACACATCTTTGCTGAGTTGATATGGAGTGGTAAGCAAGCTAGAATCTAAATGCATTCTCTTTTTGTCTTTTCTCAAAACCTGGTTTGCAGGGTGGGGGGTGGGATTTGATATTCTTTATACCCATTAGTACCATCTGGCAGAACAATAGAGATCTCTTAATTTCAGGCTTCCTTGTTTTAAATGTAATTGTTGTTGAGATGTCAGCACAGGTTTCACAAGGGAATGAACAAAATGACAAAAAATAATTAACACATACCAAATTAAAATTCATGAAAAGATGTCAATCATCCCCACCAATTAAACAGCATCATGTGGTGTTACTTTGCCTTACTGTGCATGCGTATCCCATTCAAATATCCTTTTAATAGCTTAGCTTAGTTTCCATCTGGATAGTTCAGTCTCCTATTTGTAAATGGATAGCACTCAACCTGAACTCCCCTCCCACTCTGAGAACATCAAGGAATCCTAATCTCTTCATAGTTACACAGCTAATCTTTACAGCTAAAGCATAATTTAACCCTCTTTATCTGGTTTCATTTTAAAATGGCTTGATGAATTTCCCTTCTTGTATGGCTTCTGGAGATGGGGATGACATAGTTCATCTGAAGTTTTTAAGCCTACTACTTCCCCCAGGTCCTCTCATATGTAAACATATGGCCTTGATTTGGAAACAGTTGTAAATATATTTGTATAAATGCTGGGGTTTGGAACAATCCTACAGTTACATGGTACAGAAACTGGCAATCTCTTCGAAATGAATCTTGGTAGGATGAAGACATATTATTAGACAAGTTAAGAAACAGAGGGGGGGATTGTGGCTCTGTTGAAGTATGTGGGAGTTTGCCACTGACTTCAGTGGAGCCAGGATTCCCCCAGTATATCACCAATGGAATATTCTCTCACAGAGAACAAAAACCGAACATACTCTTTCATCCACTGATTTATGCTTTCAAAGATATCAACACATCATTACATTTATTGTCCAGTGTCCTTACTTGAGAGATATTGTGTTCCCAGTTTAGACAATATCCAGTATAATGAGTCTGCAGCAATATATAGAAAAATAGTGATTATGTGAATTAATTTAACTCAGTAACAGCCAAATTCTGCCTTTCTTATGCATGGTGAGTAGTCCCTTACTCTGTGAGAGCCGCATTTGCTTCAGTGGGCCTTCACAAAGAGTAAAAGACTACATAACATGAGGAAGAGTGGCAGAATTTGACCAATGTCCTATGCACATTATAATGTATATATTTTACTTTTATATATATAAAGGTTATATACTCTAACCTTTACATTTGTTTTTCTTGTAAGTTTGATTCCTTGTCTTTTTTTGGTAATATCACTGTAATTTAATATTGTCCCTCTGTATTGTTTACCAGAAAGTTTCTTCCTCAGAATAATTAAAGCATTTTTCTAAAGCACTACTGTCTGACTCTCACAAATGCTAGAATGTAGCATTCTGTACTCCCAGGCAGTCACGGAGGCCAACTTCATCTTCAAATAACTGCTTAAACATGTGTTTATGTAGCAGTATTTTTAAAGTTTAAATACCTTGTTTGAAGTTGAATTCTAACATAGAGTTGTAGTGAGTCCCAGCTTTATCAAAGAGATAACATGTAAACAAGACATTTCCCCCCTGTTTTTATTATACCCAATAAAAATGACATTCCTAATAATATTTCAGCCATTTCAAATTATAGTACATTATTTTTATAACTAACTCTACCAATGACTGCTGATTTTTTGCATGTATGTTAAAAATTGTACATATAGTTTTAATATACCAAATGTGGCATTTGGGCCAGGAAGCAGAACAGTAGTGGCCTAACAGAGGGCCCAGGAACCATGTTGGTGCAGTTGCAGTACTGCTCAAGAGGAGACAGGTAAAGAGCAGAGTCCAATGCAGCAGCAACAAGGAGTCTGCCAGGTTGTTCTGACAACCCACCTGGCTCACTTCCTGGCTTTGTGCAAGCCAATCAGGTGTCTCAGGCCTTGAGCATCCTGATAGGACTTCCTGTGGGACCTGACCTTCCAAGATTAGTAAAGTAGTGCTATATCTCTCTCCCTCAGTGGTGATGAGGGAGTGTGAGAGACCTAGCGCCCCCACAGCCACCGTGTCTAGACCTGCCAAAACTGAGGCTGTGCACCCTTGGGTCCTTAAACAATGTACTATTCCTTTTGAGACTGTGAATCCAACTTACCTGGATTCAGATAATATAAGACTGTCTCACAGCAGCTCCTATAACTGGTAAGATGTAATGTGTTAATAAGAACAAGCCTGAACACTATGCTATTAGGTAGTATATGGATCTTAGGAAAATTATTTGTAAAGGGATTTTAAAATATATAAATCATCACCAACACATAAGTACTTACCTTCAGTGTTAACTGTCTGGAGGTATATGAATGGGATAAGGCTCCAGCAATTACTTGCTTGACTCTGATTTATTTACACAAATAAGGAAGAAAATCAATGTAGCAGTAACCAGAAATCTATGTTTCTGTTACCTTAAAATAAACATTTCACTGGTGAAGATACCTATACTGTAATACACGGCAGTTATTCCTTTTATCTAGTACAGAAACAAACCTGCATTAAAGTTCTGTCCCTAAATAGTTATCAGCAAATACTGCCCTGATTTACAACTTGTGCAGTTCTACTGAGCTAGTACAGAATTTGTCCTTCTGTTATTAAGATACAGTAGTTATTGTTCCCAAAGCTTCACAAGACAAAAATGGGAACAAGATGTTAGAAACAAAGTGACAATGGAAATGGGGGTGGATATGACAAAACAACGCAACTTCCAAGTCATTCCTTTATGTTATGGACTATCACTACAGCCCCTCTAAACTCCACACACTTTAGGACACCACTTTGCCATCAGTGTAAATTGGGAGCGGAGGTTTTACATCACTAGGGGGAAATGAAATATGTGGTGAAATTCAGTTTAACTCCTACATTGTCATTATCAGACAATTATGCAGGCTTATTCCTGTACATTAAAAACTGCTTTTCATGAATCCTGTGATCCCAGTTACCTAGGAACAACAGGGCAATTGAGAATGGGGCATAATATTGGACTGACCAAGAGCACAAAAGAAAGCCAATTTATCACATACATTCTCTGTTTTGACTTCAATGGTAGCTATATCAGGGTCTCAATTAGTGACTGAGAGCTGAGAGGTGTTCAGCATAACACAGGATTTGATCCAGTATTACGAAAACATTATTGTCAACCCCAAGCATGCAAAAATCATGATTTGTGCCCCCCGCATCCCTAAGATCATGAGATTGGCTTAAATGTCATTTTTTAAAAAAAAGTACATTTGGAGTTCATTTGATCTGAGGGCTGGAAACATACATTACCACATATTATCAGGACTCTAAAATTTTTTTTAAGTACATCAGAAGCAGGAAGCCTACCAAACAATCAGTGTGGCCACTGGACGATCAAGGTGCTAAAGTAGCACTCAAGGAAGACAAAGCCATTGCAGAGAAGCTAAATTAATTCTTTACATTGCTCTTCACTGCAGAGGTTGTGAGGGAGATTCCCACACTTGAGCCATTCTTTGCAGGTGACAAATATGGGGCACTGTCCCGGATTGAGGTGTTAATAGAGATGTTAATAGGTGTTACTGATCAATTAAACAGTAATAAGTCCACAGGACCAGATGGGATTCACCTAAGAGTTCTGAAGGCACTCAGATATGAAATTGCAGAACTACTAACTGTCATATGTAACTTATCACTTAAATCAGCCTCTTTACCAGATGACTGGAGAACAGCAAATGTGACTTCAATTTTTGTTAAGACTCCAGAGGTGATCCTGGCAATTACAGACTGGTAAACCTAACTTCAGTACCAGACAAATTGATGAAAACTGTAGTAAAGAATGAAATTATCACAATTTGTTGGGGAAGAGTCGACACGGCTTTTGTAAAGGGAAATCATGTCTCACCAATCTACTAGAATTCTGGGAGAGGCATGTGGAAAAGGGTGATCCAATCAATCTAGTGTACTTGGATTTTCAAAAAAAAACATTTACAAGGTCCCTCGCCAAAGGCTCTGAAGCAAAGTAAGCAGTCATGGAATAAGAGGGAAGGTCCTCCCATGCATCAGTAACTGGTTAAAAGATAGGAAACAAAGAGTAGGAATAAATGGTCATTTTTCACAATGGAGAGAGGTAAATACTGGTGTCCCCTGTGGCTCTTTACTGGGACAAGTGCTATTCAACTTTTCGTAAATGATCTGGAAAAGGGAGCAAATAGTGAAATGACAAAGTTTGCAGATGATACAAAATTGCTCAAGACAGTTAAGTCCAAAAGAGACTGAGAAAAGTTACAAAACTCTCTCAAAATTGGGTGACTGGGGAACAAAATGGCAAATGAAGTTAATTGTTGATAAATGCAAAATAAGGCATATTGGAAAACATAATTCCAACTATACATACAAAATGATGGGATCTAAATTAGATTTTACCATTCAAGAAAAGATCTTGGAATAATCATGGTCAGTTCTCTGAAAACATCCACTCAATGTGCAGCTGAAGTCCCAAAAGCTAACAGAATGTTAGGAACCATTAGGGACAGATAATAAGACAGTAAATACCATAATGCCACTATATGAAGCCATGGTATGGCCATACCTTGAATATTGCATGCAGTTCTGGTTGCCTCATCTCAAAAAAGATATATTAGAAATTGAAAAGGTTCAGAGAAGGGCAACAAAAATGATTAAGGGTATTGAACAGTTTCCACATGGGGAGAGATTTAAAAGACTGGGATGGTTCAGCTTGGAAGAGACACAACTAAGGGGGGATATGATAAAGGTGTATAAAATCATGAAAGGTGTGGAGAAAGTGAATAAGGAAGTGTGATTTGCCCTTTTACATAACACAAGAACCAGGGGTCACACAATGAAATAGGCAGCAGGTTTAAAACAAAAAATAAAGGAAGCACTTCTTAACACAATGCACAGTCCACCTGTGGAACACATTGCCAGTGGATACTATGAAGATCAAAACTATAAATGGGTTAAAAAAGAATTAATAAGTTCATGGAGGACAGGTCCATCAATGGCTATTAGCCAGGATGGTCAGGAATGCAACCCCATGCTCTAGATGTCCTTAAGCCTCTGACTGCCAGATGCCAGCAGTGGATAACAGAGGGTGGATGACATGACAACTGCCCTGTTCTGTTCATTCCCTTGGAAGCAACTGGCATTGGCCACTGTTGGAAGATAGGATACGAGGCTAGATGGACCATTGGTCTGACCCAGTATGGCCATTCTTACGTTTTTCAGGAGCTGGGCCTTTAGAAAAACATTAATTACTGTGAAAGTGAAAATAAAATTGCAAGAATTGGCAAGACTATGAGGATCTCAATATTTGCTTTACTCATGACCAAGCAAGGACAGACCTCATTTGTACATAATCTTCACATGGAAACCAAACCAGTGTTATAAAGTGTATATATTCTTTTATAGCCTTTATGTGAAATAATTTGGGGAAGGCATGTACATTTTACCACATTTAAACAATTATGAAAATGCACATCACTAAACTGTATAATATTGTCTTCTAAATCAACATTTCCAGTACATTCCATGTCTTTTTTCTCCCAGGGATGAAGATTTTTTGTATAGTAAAGATGCCATCTTTCTCTCAGCAGTTTGCACGTGTTACATTTTATGTATTCGCTTATAACACTATCCACATTGCTATATGACTTCTTGAATGAGTATCAGTCTCATAATTTCAGTAGCTGTGACATCAAGCAACTACTTCAAAGACAGCCAGGAATAAACTACAGCCATGCAAAATGACCAGATTTAGTGTGTGAAACATGAGATTTTTGGCAGCATAAAATTGTGAAGTCTGTTGTGAAAGGCTGCTATTCTGGAAGTGAGTGCAACCACAGAAGGCAGGTGGTGCGCTCAGCAACAAGTGCATTAGATGTGAGATTCACTCTGGGGTTGTTACCACAGAATGTCACCAAGAATAGTCTCAGGGCCTCAGTTCTCTCCGTACCTGGTTTTCAGGGCCAGCGTAATTTACTGACTCAATGGCTGTGTTCCCAGCCTCCTAGAAGCATGTCCCTTTTCCTCCGGGATACTGTCTATGAAATATTCAAGAGGCTATTGACTCATGCCATGTCTCAATAGGCACACACACATATCTGGAGTACTAAGGAGTGGCAGGCTTACATCCTATGTTTTTCTTTGCAAAAAAGGGTTAATTTTGCCCGTAGGGATAGACTTTTGTCCTCATACTCACATACAATGCATAATTCTGAATAAAAACTGTTTGAATGTTTTTCCAGAAAAAGTAAATTTTAGAGGAAGTCTAGAATGTGCAGCTTGTCTATAGCTCAGTGGAAAAGTTATTTTTGTCCCATTTGTAATGCTCTGTACAAATGTTCTTTCATTCCATAGGACTGGTTCAGAGAAAACAGAACTGAAATATCAAAACCATTGTTAACATACCAGCCATTTAGGGGAACAGAATATTAAAAGGGTTGTTGAGAATAGATCATGTATATCAGGCTGCAGTCTCTTTACTTATGTAACGTCTTTTCATTAATCTCATGCTACTGTATTGCTCAAACTTATTAAACACCCATTAATCCCTCGTTACCATTCACCCAAAGCTGCACTTTAAAGCAAGCACTGAAAAATCATTCCGGTTGCAAGATCTGCTGCATTTGCAGAGCTGTTTTCCCCAGCCCCTGTTTGAAGCAGCCACTTAGCTCTTGTATTGTATTAAATATTCTAATCCCCACATTGAGCATGCATTTCTCATGAGCAGGGCAGAAAAGTAGCTGCTTTAATTATCATTTTGAAATCTGCAGTGAAGTGGATCATGTTCTCATTTGCTGCATGCCAGTCAACCAACAGTGCATTCAATGCCAGAAGACTCTTCCTGAGCATTACATAGTGGGTATGGCATTATATCAGCATTAGTGGTAGCTTCATATAGAGCTTTAGCAATAAGGATGCAGAGGATTTGTTTTTAATTTATACGACTTTCAGCATAGATAATAAAGTTATATAGAATCACAGGACATCAAAAGATGCAGTTAAATAAAATGGAACACCACTCTAGAATACTGAAAAATAGATAATATTCCACACACTGTACATCAAAGTAATTTCAGAAAAAATTGCTGCATTTGAATGAAGGAATTAAAAAACTGACAACTTGGGAGCCATGGAAGGAAATGGTCCTGTTGAAATCTCATCTTTTTTCCATCACAGTTCAAAAACCTAGTAAAATGATAGAAATTTTCTCCAAATGTATGGGGTTATATACTGATCATGTGTTGATTTATATTTGTTTCTTTCATTTTGCTCTTCTGTTGTTGTAACTTTTTTTCCTCCTAAAGCAACATGGTGATTTCTATCCCGACAGTTATTCCATGCCTTTCACAAACATCAAATTCATCCTAAGAAACACATAAGTCAGGCCCAAATGCTCTCCACCATTTTTGTGAACGAGTGGGGAAAATATACCTGCAAATCTTGACCCATGGAACAGAGAAAGAGAAAGTGCTAGGATGATTCTGTGGAATGCTGCTGGCTTATCGCAGCTCTGTGGAAGTCTAACCTTGGGATTCCAGCTCCACAGTTGGGAAAAGGGTAGTTCAGGAGACATTATGGATCCATCTCAGCTATTCTGCTAACAGGAGCAGAGTCAGGAGCTAGTGTATAAGGTGTCCCCATATCTTATGGTTTCTTCAGTTGAGAGCAAACCAATTCCTAACATCAAGTGAATTGGCAAATCCAAGCTTGAAGGGTTTCCAGTGTCCTACATGGATTATTCCAGTATAAAGGAGGACCCAAAAAAGGTTTATCTCTGAGACCCTTGTTTCAAGTCAAGTTCCTTTGCTACTATGAAGTATGGTCCAATCCTGACATCACTGGGTATTTTGCCATTGACTTCAATAGGAGTATAATCAGCTCCTCTCTTTGTAAGATAGAGCTATATCAATAGATAGCCGCCTCATTGTAGCATCCCAGTTTTCTTCTTTTCCCCTGTTCTTCAAAAATCTTGAAAAATTCTCAATTGGTTTCTATTAGATCCAGTAAGTCAACTAGATTTGGGACAGAGCCATGTAGTATTTGCCTGAAGCTACTGATCCTCCAGTTTCCTAGAGCTACTGTTCCTGCAGTTTAAAACAACAGAGTCCAATAGAAACTAACAGAGACCATCAGAAGGATTCTAACTGAATCTCTGGAAGGTTCATTAGGGAAGGCTTTGGAGTATTATTCTTTATGTCAGAAGGTTAGGAAATTCCAATGGAATTGTTGCCCTTGATATTCCTTAGCTAAACACTCATGCCTTACTTTCAGTTTCTGCAATGATGGAGGGTTTCCCCTCATATGTGCTCCACTTGTAACTTTGAATCCACAATCTGGGTCACTTTCCATTCAGATTTTTGCACAGCAAATTATCATTTCTATTTGTACCTCTTCCCTATTTAAAATGTTTTTCATTTGTCCTAAATGTCACGGCGAAGCTTTTTGCAAAATAGGAGCTTTAGACATAATCAGCTCCATCTTCTTTTCTCGTCTGATCATTCATTTCCTCAAAGTAAATACAGTAGTCATGAAATTAGTTGCATTACAAGCCAAATCAAAGTGACATACCAACAAAAGAGGATATTTCAAGGTCTCCTGAACTGCAGTCTGGACTCTGATGTCATATGACACCAAAGACCATGCAAGCTGAAGAGTGAGTCTTTTTCTCTCCTTCATGTTAAGTAACTTTTTCCTATTTTGTTACATTGTTTTTTCTGTAACACTTCTGAAGTGTGAATGATTTTGTGTTTAAATGATAGATACATGTGTAAATTGATATTAGGAAGGCATTGTTAATCATTTCCCAACTAAAATTCTAAGTGAATCCTACCTTAAAAATCACATTGTATAACTCTGGGTTGTGAAGAGTGTCAACAAAATAGGGGAAGTAAGAGTTGCTGACTGCCATCAAAAGTAGAGAAATTCGACTGGGGAGGCAGCCAACTGTAAAGTAACTAGATACACAGGAGCTTTAGCACAGTCTTTGGGCATGTCTACACTGGCAGAGTTACAGTGCCAGCAGTTACAGCGCCACTCAGAGAGCGCTGAAGGGAAACTACTGTTGTGTGTTTACACTGTCAGCAGCCTGCGCAACAGTGTGTTCACACATGTGGCACTTGCAGCGGAATTCGGAGAGGTGCACTCTGTGCAGCTATCCCACAGAGCATCTCTTCCTCTTCTGCTGCTAAGAGTTGTGGGAAGGCGGAGAGGGTCGCGGAGCATCCTAAGTCCTGTCCCAATGCCCCGTGATGCATTGCTTCATATCCCAGCAATCCCTGTGCTTCCATCCGCATTTGGCGCCATCTTTCAACGTGTGTGTACTGCGCACTCTGCCTCTTCGGTCTGCAGGAATGGATCCCACACTGTTGACCAATATGCTGCTCACTCTGACTAACATGTCATGAGTGGTAGTAGAGTTATTTCTTAAACTACAAAGGCAAGAGGAGTGCGACACTGATCTCACCATGCGTAGTAGCTACGACACGAGATTGCTTGTGGCATTCATGGAGGTGCTGACCACAGTGGAACACCACTGTTGGGCTCGGGAAACAAGCACTGAGTGGTGGGATCACATCGTCATGCACGTCTGGGATGACGAGCAGTGGCTGCAGAACTTTTGGATGAGGAAAGCCACATTCATGGGACTGTGTGATGAGCTCACCCCAGCCCTGTGGCGCAAGGACACGAGAATGAGAGCTGCCCTGCTGTTGGAGAAGCACGTGGCGATTGCACTGTGGAAGCTGGCTACTCCAGATTGCTATGGTCGGTCGCTAGCCAGTTTGGAGTGGGAAAGTCAACCATTGGACTCGTGTTGATGGAAGTGTGCAGGGCCATTAATCACATCCTGCTCTGAAAGACTGTGACTCTGGGCAATGGGCGGGACATTGTGGATGGTTTTGCACAAATGGGATTCCCTAATTGCGGAGGGGTGATGGCACATATATTCCAATTCTGGCACTAGACCACCTAGCCACCGAGTACATTAATCGGAAGGGATATTTCTCTATGGTTCTCCGGGCGCCTGTGGATCACAGTGGGCGTTTCGCGGACATTAACGCATGCTGGTCCAGAAAGGTGCATGACGCACGCATTTTTCAGAACACTGGCCTGTTCAGGAAACTGCAAGCAGCGACTTTCTTCCCGGACCAGAAGATCACCACAGGGGAAGTCAAAATGCCCATTGTGATCCTGGGAGACCCTGCCTGCCCATAATGCCATGGCGTATGAAGCCATACACGGGGCACCTTGACAGCAGTAAGGAGTGGTTCAGCAACAGGCTGAGCAAGTGCAGAATGACTGTTGAGTGTGCTTTTGGCCATTTAAAAACCCGCTGACTCTGCCTATATGGGAGGCTGGACCTGGCTGATGACAATATTCCTATGCTTATAGCCGTGTGCTGTATGCTCCATAATATTTGTGAAGGGAAGGGTGAAAGCTTCACTCAGGGCTGGATTGCTGAGGCTCAGTGCATGAAAGCTGAATTTGAACAGCCAGAGACAAGGGCTATTAGAGCGGCACAGCACGGGGCCGTAAGGATCAGGGATGCCTTAAGGCAGCAATTTGAAGCTGAAAGCCACTAATATTTGTTGCTATGCTCAGGATTGCAGTGCTTGTAATGCTAGGTGGTGATTGTGATTGTTGCAGATGATGAACTATAAAGGTTTAAGAAAATTGCCTGTTGGTTTGCAGGGCTGTTTGTTTTCAATTAATAGACTAAAGATTGCTTTCAAGCCAACACAATTCTATTATTGAAAAACAACCGGAGGAGAGATACAAAAAGAAAACAAACCCATCAGCACTGAGGGAGATAGGGGAAGGGAGGGTCCCAGGAGGAGGTGGGGTCCTGGGACGGTTAAAGATTTGTGTATGTCCAGGTATCATATCCAACCTTCTCCTTTGGAGTATAGTGCAGCGGGTACTGTACTTCAGCAGGGCTAAACTGCAGAGGGACGGGTGTTGAGTGCAGTGGGTACTGGGAGTCTGCAGTGCTGGACTGTCATGGGGAGGAGTGGAATGCTGCGGGTAGACACTGGAGCCAGGAGGTTGATAAGAGTGTGTTGGCAGTGTCTGGGGGGTGCATGGGAATGATTTTTGTGACAGTGGCTGCTGGGGAGGGCGGGCGTGGAGCTGCTCGGTTTTCAGTGCTAGTAGCACCTGGAGCGTATCTGCTTGGCGCTCCATAATGTTTAAGAGCCACTCCGTGGCTTCGTTCTGGCATGCCACGCTCTCCTTTCTGTTCCTCTTCTCGTTGTTCTGCCACTCCTTCTCTTCTTTTTTTTCAGCCATGGAGTGCATCATGACATCACACAGAAAGTCCTCTTTAGTTCTTCGTGGCCGCTTTCTAATTCTATGCAGCCACTCAGCTGGCAATAACAAAGAGGGAGGCTGGGCTCCCAAGGTCATATCTGTAAAGCCAAAATGCAACATTTTACAGAAGCAGTATTGTTTGCGACACAGAGACCACTGATTCAGTGATTTAAAACACAGCCACTATTCACATACCTGTCACCCCAGGCAAGCACACATGAGCCACAAGACCCCCAAAATGGTGAGTAACCGCAGGGCCAGGGGAAATCAGTGTTCCATGATCGTACTGTACAATGAGCATGTGGCTCTTGGGGAGAGCCAACACTGTGTGTGTGTGTGTGGGGGGGGGGCTCATAATCATTCCTGTCCCCACACTTTCCATAGGATGTGATCATTATGGAAGATATCTTGCTGCTGAGGATGAGCAAGGAATCAAGGGAGGATCTTCTCCGAGACCGCAGCTTCTGCCCTGGCCCTTATGCGGCTCGTCTGTGTGTAGCAATGGTTCCCTTCCCCCCGTCCACGTGATGGCAGAGTGGTGCGGGAAAGTTACCCTTACTGGGGCAAGAAACAAAGCAGCTCTGCCAAAGAACCTGCGGCAGCGGGTTGCCCATGACCATGAGAGTTTCCTGGGGATCTCTGAGGGAGATTCCTATGAAGTGAGGGAGTCAATCAACACCCTGTTTCGCCGCTCTGACTAGGCTGGTATGCACATCATACAGACACAAGCCTGCTTTCTGCAACCCTCCTGCCCCCAACAACTCGCCTCAGCCATTCCCAAAATCAAAGCCACTTACCGGGGTCTCCTCTCCTATTTGCACTTCACCAAGATCCGACAGCTGTGACTGACTAGTCTCTTCCAGGGTAGAGAAGACCTCCTGGCTGCATGCATCTCTGGCCTCCGAGTCGTCCTCTGCCTCTGGATCCCCCACCCCCTCTACATCCTCATCCAAGATTTCCTCCTCCTGGCTCGGTCCACTCTCGACTGGCACGTGAGCCACCGAAGTATCCACAGTGGCCTTCACAGTGGAGGTGGGGTCACTACCCCGAGTATCACGTCCAGCTCTTTGTAGAACCAGCAGCTCGTGGGCGCAGCACTGGAGCGGCAGTCTGCCTCCCGCACCTTGTAGTAGGTGTTTCACTGCTCCTTCATTTTGACCCTGCACTGCAGTGTGTCCCGGTCATGGCCCCTTTCTGTCATGCATCGTGAAATCTGTCTGTAGGTATCATAATCCCTATGGCTGGAGCGCAGCTGGGACTGGACAGCCTCCTCTCCCCAAATGCTGATGAGATCCAGCAGCTCGGCATTGCTCCAAGTGGGGGATCGACTGGTGTGTGGAGCAGGCATGGCCTCCTGGAAAGATGCGCTGAGACCACTGCATGCATCATCGAGCAAACAGGAAGGGGACTTTGAAAATTCCCAAGGAATTTAAGGAGTAGGGCTGACAGTTGGTCACCTGAGGGCAGGGCAGTAGAGTTCAAACCGATGAAGAGAGGCGAGAACAGACATTGTGGGACACCTCCCCGAGGCCAATCAGAGCACTGTAATCAACCAGGGTGTCTAGCACTGTAGATTATCAGTGCTACTGTAGCCCTGGCGCAGAAAGCTCTACACCTCTCGTTGAGGTGGGTTTTTTACAGCACTGCAACTGCGGAGTTTCTGCGCACTAAGTGGCTTGGCAGTGTGTACACCTCAGGAGTTACAGCCACAGAAAGCTGCTTTACTGCGCAGAAACTTGCCAGTGTAGACAAGCCCTAAGTATCACTTCTAGAGCTAAGATGTAAAACAACCACTGCCTTCAGTTGCCTGGGTTAGTATTTGTAAGAACTGACCACGTGCTGTATTAACTTCATGATTTGATTATTGGGTGCATTCGATAACCTGATTAGCTGGTGATTCAATTCAGTATCATTACTACTTTACTGACAATTCCAATTGTGACCTTGATTTGATTATTGTATTGTGTAAGTCTTATTTAGTATATTAGTTAACCTTAGCAAGAAGTTTAATTGATTTTAAGTTTATTTTGTTTATTAAAAAGCATGCTGAGCCAGTTCTTTGTTCAAATTTGCAACTGGGCCGGTAACTTTGAGAGCAAAGTAATTTAGCTGAGTATCTAAGAGCCCATTGGCTCTCTCTTCTTACATTTATAGTATGTGTGTGTGTGTGTGTGTGTGTGACTGAAATCTGTTTCTCTTGAAGCTTGCCAGGCATGCACAGTAACTTCTTCATGATTTATTGAAAATCTTCTGCCCAGACACAGTGAGCCTAATTAATTGGCATGAAGGAACCTGCATGAATGCAGACCTAATGTTAGAAGACATTTCAATAAGTCAAGTCTAAAAAAATGACTTTCCAGCTGAGATCAAAGTCAGGTCAGTTTTTAACTTGTTTCACCTTAATACACAGTAACTCAGACAGTTTTCAGTTGCTGTCATCATACATCCCACCAAGAAATAATTAGCATTGTATTGCCTGGTTTGTACATAATTTTTACTCTAATTTTCTAATATTTTTCACAATAAAAATATCAAGAATTTTATATAGAGCATGCCACAACTGCTCAGCATGTAAATCAAGAAATGTAAACAAATATAAAGATAAATGCACACAGAAGCATTTTGACAATGGTAAATACATTTGTCAGAATGCATTATAGTCTTAAAACACACTTTGAACCACAGAACAAATGTTTAATATTGCATAAAGTTAACCTGAAAAGAAAAGAAACAGTCCAGAGTATGACATTTCTCCTACATTGAGTTAATTATAATGGATGTCTTCAAATCTGGTGGGGCTGGTGTTGTTCCCATTTCTATAAACTGGGAGGAAAAATCCTGCATTAGCAGAGTGATGGACAGAAAAATCTAACAGAACTTTCCTTCATCTTCAACATCTAATGAGTCTGTGAATAGTAATAATTATAGCTTGCTCTTACTCAAATTAGTGCATTGACAAGAAATACAGTAGTTCTTTGGACAACAGTTCTGCTATGACAACAGACCTAGGGTTTTTCCATTTTAAATCTTAAAGATCTCGATTGTATCATTGATCAGGTCATGGTGCTCATGAGTAGGACAGCTAAGGTTGAAATGCCATTTCCATTCTCTTTTAAGTTTTCCCAGAAATATGCCTTCAGAGCTGACATTTCCCATGCTTCTCTCAGTTCAAAGGTGAATTTGTCTGGACTTTTTGACCAACTAAAAATGAGTTTCTTTGTTTTTTAGTACTTTTCTGACATATTCCAATCAGAGGAGTCATGCTCAGGTAACTCAATAACCCAGAAGATAGAAACTTCAAAGCTGATTTTGTAGATTCCAATGTGATTAAGTATTTTACTGTGGCCTCCTCCAGTGCACCCCCCCCCCCCCCAGGGCCTGGATGGGTCTGCAGCATCCACTTACCAAATCTCCCCCTCTCCAGGGCTCCACAGCTATGGTCCCAACAAATCAGTCTTGCAGGCCCTTCTGGCAGGGCTCTATTTATTTTCCAGGAAACACCAAAAGCAAAATGAGGGGAAAAAACCCAGCATAAGGCCATTTACCCTGCTGGCCTTAGTCTTTGTCCTCGAGGTCTTTTCTCCAAAGCTACTGTCAGGCCTCCTGTCTCTGGCAGTCGCTGAAGTTCCTGCAACTCTCTCACCCCTCTTCCGCTTCATGCTGCTCCATAGGGAACCAGCTATTCCTGCTCAGGTGTGCCTGTTTAATAACTATGGTTGGTTGGGTCCCAGGCCACTGGCCTTTAAGGGGACAAACCACAGTTACACACTCCCTCCTCTGCACAACCCCTGAAAACCTTGCTCATCTCAGGACAAGTTCTAGCTTCTGTACCCAATTCTCTGATGCCTTCAGCTTCGTGACTGTGGGGTCTGGGTGTGAACAGTCTCTCGCTCCCCTTCCAGTTCGCTGACCATCACGAACAGGTGAACTCTCTCTTGGGTCACCTGATACTCCCCAGCTAATTGCTCCCACATACCCTGAAAGGGGGCTGGAGCTACCCCCAATTCTTTTGTTTCCTGAAGGCCCAGTGTCTGGGTGGCCACCACCTCCCATCAAGACACCATTCTTTCTCACATTTGTCTGGATGACCAGTCATTTCCCTGAGGTCCCCATTCTCAAAAGGGAAAGTCCTTAACATATGTCCTCCCATCCCCCAGAGGAAGTATACTTTGCAGGGAGTCTTCTTCCTCCACGGAGAGGATAACCTTTTTGGAGAAGACCACAGCCTCCCTACATAGCTGAAGTAACATCCCATGAAGTCACACTCCATAAGAAGACTGACCATCCAGATATGTCCCAACTTCCCCCAATGAAAACAATACCAGGGTTTCTCTGCCATTACGTAGGTTGTTGGGTTTTTTTTTTAACCAATCAGTGAGAATAAGTGTGCTGGTCTTTCCTTCCAAAGTCCCATGGCCAGGGGTAGCCTTAACTTCCTTCTTCTGCAGGCTTTCTACACACAGCCAGTTAGGGTATCCCCATTACTGATCTTCCTCCCAAATTGGGTATGCCTGGCCCATCACTCCAGATGCCCAGCTCCAACTGCCCTTTCATAAAACCAAACTAATAGACAGCTTTTGAGGCACAGGTGTACTGGAAACTACTCCCTCTTAAAGGGGCCAGTCACCCTCTGACAGAAATTTTCTTCCATCTCTCTTTTCTGATATCCCTTCAGTTTCTGCACAGCTTCACCTTCCCTCCTTGGTGAGAGGTAGTCTCAAATTCTGCCAACTATGCCAGTGTTGTAGGGTTGCTGGCTCCAGGACACACTCTTGTGGCCTAAGGTAGCGCTGCTGGCACCCTGACTCAGTTTCCTTTTTCTTCAGCTTTTTTAGTTCACGGCCCCCTAGAGTTGGTGTGAGCATTCGGGAAGGCTACCTTTGCTGGATGATAATGCTGCCACTCTCTTTCCCCTTGCATCAGGAGCCCACAGCACTCTCTCAGAGCAGGGTTAGTTACACTCCTCCTCTCTGGTTCAGTTAAAGCATAAGCAGTCGCAGTCTCTCTCTCTCTCTCCTGACACCAGACATTTACAGCCCCCTTTTCGGGGATGGGTTGTAATTCCTGCCAACTGCATATCTCAGCCATCTTCATACTTTTCATACTCTTTCATCTTTAGTACTCAGCCCCTTTACCTTAAAGAGGCCAGCAGGTAGGCTTCCTCCTAACTCCTATCATCACCCCTTTATGAGAGAGATGGGCAACATAGATACTGACCTTCTTCCCTGGGCTCGTCCTGGTTGTCTGGACAAGAGGGGAGCCTTGTCCCACCCTTCACTACAGCCCTCACAGTTCAGCCCTCTTAAAGAGACAGTGTGTTCACCCAAACTAATAATTCCCCAGGACCACTTCCCTCTCTTCCTTCTTTGACTTCTGCCTCTTTTTTTCTAGCCTCCCTGCAACGGGATTTTCTGGCCCGCTCTGGGCTTAAAGATCCAGTATACCCCATTACATTAAGGTTCATTGGTTTTAGCATTATAAATGCCAAAATCTACTTCACCCATGCACCATAAAACTCTTCTGTTTTTAAAGCATTCTCATGCTAGGTACTCTACTTAAGAATCTCCTAGCTATTTGGAAAAGTTGAAGCCAGTAAGCTTTACAGAGCAAATTGAGCCTAATTAAGGAACTAACAAAATTAGCTAAAGGACTACAGGTTTATGTGATTATGGAAAGGTCTGCTGAATTTACCAAGGGCTGGAGACTGTGGCCCTTATAATTTTGCAAGAGGAGCTGCCAGACTAAGGAGCCTGTAGCATATCATGAAGATTAAAAAATTCTAGTTTTCTTTCCTCTTTTTGTTCTCCACTTTCAGAAACCTGGGAAGTGAAATGCATAACATTAGCTGTTATGCTGTTGAAATATCAAGCACTCAGAAGTCAAGAAATGTCACAGTATTGACCTGCCTATGCTGCATACATGCTGTATTCTCTGTTCTTGGTTTCCCTTTGAAATTGAATTTTTTTAAGTATTATTGTTGATGTTATTAAGATACAGGAGAAAAAGAATCAGATGTGCAATGTGGCTGGGCTAAGGCACAGAATCATAGGGTTAGAAGGGACCGAAAGGGTCATCTAGTCTAACCCCCTTGCCAAGATGCTGGCATATACAGATGCCTTAAATTTGGGGATAACTTAATTTTTGATATTTCTATCTTATATCTATATGTGTTAGTTCTTTTAATTCAGGGGTTGTCAACCTCTTTTTAACCTTACCCCCAACTTTTTTTTAATTTGGAGCCCCATTCCCCTTACAAAATGGGACTTTACAGTGTAATCTAAATGGAATTGGGGCAGTAATTCCAATAAAGGTGATTCTATTTTAAATAAATCCTGATATCTTGATCCTAATATTTGACTGTGCATAGGATGAGAAACCGAAAAACACATATCTTACTATCCACAAAGTTTTCAGGGTAGTATTTCTTAATTACAGAATCGAAGAGTGTTAGTGGGTACTGACCCCATGTGCCATCTAGCAATGCCACTCACTTAGATTTGGCCCGATTGCTTCTCCACCATGGTGGAGGGATAGCTGGGCCAAACCTTAGTGGTGTTGCAATCCCATGTGTCAAATTTGCTCAGATTCATTTGTTATGGAGAGGCAACTGAGCCAAATTTGAGTGAATGGCACTGTGACCCCATGAGTGAGTGGGAAGGCTCACCATTCCCCTTTAGAAAATTTGATATGGCATACCCCCACCAGGAAGGTGCGCCCCCCTGGTTGAGAACCACTGTTTTAATTTAATGTATCCTCCTGTATATGATATTCAAAGTCATATAATTTATACAGGCTTTAGCTGCCAAATAGGTGGCAGTGATAGCAGAATCCAACTAAGAAATGTTTGACCTGCTATCCTACTCACATCAATAGCAATATACAATAGTGTACACTATGGGCCAGGTCCCGCTGCCATCATGCTCAGTGCGAGTTTTGCCATTGATTTCACTGGAAGCAGGTTCAATCTCTGAGCAGACAGCCCTGCTGATACATTGAGAATATTTTTGATTTTTCATGCAGCAAAAAAATAAAGTCAGTTTCAAAATTCAGATTTGTGTCCAGGTTTTGTATACCCAAAGTTACTGGTTGTTCAGGATTCAGTGGTTTGGTTTTAAAACTACTCTAGGAAAAAGGTTTTACTATTACTGTTCAGGAACATTGCAGTTGCCATATTGGATCAGACCTGGTTCACCTAGTACAGTATTGCTGATAGGTGTCAGTTCCAGGTACCTTAGAGGAAGGTGAAAGAGTGCAGCAATAGGCAGATGTGGGATAATGAATCCCTGTGAAGCTTTCAGCCTCCTCCCCAATACCTAAAGGTTGATTTAAGAACTGAAACATAGAGGGTTTATTTATCTCTTATTTGTTGTGCAAGAACATTTTAAACAGGATCTCAAGACCAGGAGGGATCCCTCTTGCAGTATATGCTTGATGAAAGTTCAAGATGTTCTGAAGAAACTTCAAAAAGCAATTTATGATTTTTTTATGCTCCTAGCTCCTTGCTTGGCCTGACACTTCTTAGCAGCCCTTCCCTCCTACCTCCATGCTATATGAAATGTACTCAGATATCCTTTTTGGCACTTGTGGGAGAAACTTCTGTAATTATTTGTCATGCAGAATTAGAAGCCAGAGTTTGAAATGCTGGATTTGCTTTATGTGCTTGTTTAAAGCAAAATCTCAATATAACAGTAAAGACAAACAAATGATGCATGATTGTTATATAAGGTAAGCTAGGGCAAAATCAGAAATATGATGACCCTATCACAATGGGTCTGCACAATACAGTGAATTTTCTGAAAAGAATCAGCTAGTAAACAGAAGAGAAATTTTTTTTCTGACATTTTTGGTATGGTTTTGATTATAAATGGACAACATAGTCTTTGGCTGTTTGCAGTGTGCCAACCAGACCCTGTCCTGTTGGCACACTGCAAAAGCTGGTGGTGGGAATTCAAACGGAATAATTACAATATTACCCTGTGAATGAAATCCCCTGCTACTACTCCCAGCATATCAGAGAACAAACAACAGCGGTAGGGGAGTTCTTCTGGATGCTTTCATATGATACCAAGTCAATGCAAGAAAATGCTCCCCCAGCACTTGCAGCCAGGCTCTGAGCCCTGTGGAGGGGCTGGGACCCAGGACTCTCGCTGTAACAACCTCTTCCCTTGCAGCTGCCTCATCTGCTTGGAGTCCAGTCACCAGCTCCTGGTGGGAGCGAGGAGGAGAAGCGCAGCAGGAAGGTGCTGGGGCTGTGGGTGAGCTGGGCGCAGGGCAGCACCCACTTTCACTAACAAGCCAGCTGGGGCCACAGGAGCAGCCGGTGACACCCTAATTAGCTCCTGTAAACCCAGCTCAGCCTGGGGGCTCTTGCAATGACATAAGACACAGGGAGGCTGAGATGGGCCCAGAGCTACTGGCCCAGCAGAGCTGGGGAGAGAACCCAGGAGTCCTGGCTCCCAGCCCGCCCAGCTCTAACCCACCAGACCCCATTCCCCTCCCAGAGCCAGGGGAGAACCCAGGAGTCCTGGCTACCTGTCCCCACCTGCTCTAACCCACCAGACCCCACTCCTCTCCCCTCCTCTTCCCTCCCCTCCCCTCCCCTCCCAGAGCCAGGGGAGAACCCAGGTGTCCGGGCTCTGACTTCCTCCCACCTCTGCTGTCATCCACTAAACCCCCTCTCCCTGTCATGCTATAATAAATGAGCCCAAAAAGGGCACTGGCCCCCTGGCACCTCCAGGGAATTGTGAGGCCTGGGAGAGGGAGTGTCAGTCTGGAGTTTAAAGTGCTTCCCCAGCTGGTGTGTGGCAGAGGAATGGGGGGTTTGGGACAGGGGGATCTGGGATAAGGGGGTCTCTTCCCCAGCCAACGAATGGCAGAGGGATCGGGGGTTTATTCGTTAACATGGCATCAGGAAATGGAGTTGAACAAAGAAAGGAGGAAGATTGCAACAAACATCAACAAAACAAATGGTGGAGGCTTCAGGCCATTGTCCCAAAATCAAACATGGGTTGTCATTTTCTCTACTGAATTCAGTTTTGTGGCTCCTGAATTCAGTTTTGTTTATAGCTATGTGCTATAAACATGTTGAAATAAAGTTAGAAAAATGCAACACATTTGGTGATTTTTAGCTTATCTAAGGCCTGATTCTGCAAGGTGCTGATCAACATGAATTCATAATAGAGGCAATGGGAGCTGGATGCACTCACCTCTAACAGTGTGAGAGTATGCAGATCTCCAGGTAATGCTCATAGCACCAGCGGAGCCACTAATGCTGCTGGGTGACTCAGTGAAATTAAATGTAGGGATTTAAAGATGCTCAGTTGTTTCTATCTCTGTGTTTATTGGCTTATCCCCAGGAGTATATTTGAGTATGCTCTGTATGGACTTCACAACATCTATTTTGGCAGAATTCCTCTCTTCTCTTTTCCTGGATAAAGGATCTCAATGAACACCAAGGGACCAACTGTAACTAGTACTAAACACTGCCAGAGATGCAGAACAGAATTTCCGTGAGTCTGGGGTTCCCCTGTTATTTGTTCGCTTTTCTATGAAGAGGTCTCAGAGGATAGCAAAGTGGCTGTTGTGGACTGGCACTGGCATACACTGAAATCATTGTACTCCATTTGGAAGGACTCAAGAGATATTCTCTTTTACTGCATCAGTACAAGTTGATAATGAAAACAAATACAGACAAATGAAAGCTATCGTCCTGGTCCCCAGACATCTGACTTGCTTTAACAGTCTGCCAAAACTGGTCACCAGTGGCATTACTACGATTGCAAGTTAAAAGTGTGCAATACTCATGCTCCTGATCCATTTGCTGCAGCATCTGACACATCTGTTGCTGTAATAATAAGTCCTTTGTTGCATGTAGCCGCTCACCAGCCCATTAGTTCTAAAGAGAGAAGGTAACTATTAATGTGACTACTGAACGATAGCACAGTGAGTGCCTCTAAAAATTAAAGTGCTAGTCTCTCGTCTTCTTTAGTGTCTTGAAAATTACAATCAGTAATGTGATGTCAGCAGTCCCTCATCTGCTAGGTTGGGATAAAGAAGATGTGCATCTTCTTTTCAGGCTTAAACTTTCATTTGTGGCAGACAAGGAATGTTCCTACATAACGACATGATACAACGTACATGGTCAAATGATTGCAGCACAGGATCTTATCCAAGAGGTGAATATAGCTGGACCACTTGGTAATAATGACCATACTATAATTAAATTTAACATTCCTGTGGCGGGGAAAACACTATAGCAGCCCAACACTGTAGCATTTAATTTCAGAAAGGGAGACTACACAAAAATGAGGAGGTTAAACAGAAATTAAAAGGTACAGCACCAAAAGTGAAATCCCTGCAAGCTGCATGGAAACTTTTGAAAGACACCATTATAGACGTTCAACTTAAATGTATACCTCAAATTAAAAAAACATAGCAAGGGAATCAAATTAGTAGGCAGCAGATTTAAAACAAACAGAAGGAGGTATTTTTTGACACAACGCACAACCTGTGGAACTCCTTTCC
Organism: Macrochelys suwanniensis; assembly: GCA_033296515.1. Classification (NCBI taxonomy): domain Eukaryota; kingdom Metazoa; phylum Chordata; order Testudines; family Chelydridae; genus Macrochelys; species Macrochelys suwanniensis. Next base: position 51,903,429 of record CM065780.1, read on the forward strand.
AGAGGATGTTGTGAAGACCAAGACTATAACAGGGTTCAAAAAAGAACTAGATAAATTCATGGAGGATATGTCCATCAGTGGCTATTAGCCAGGATGGGCAGGGATGATATCCCTAGCCTCTGTTTGCCAGAAGCTGGGAATGAGCGATAGGGAATGGATCACTTGATGATTACCTGTTCTGTTCATTCCCTCTGGGGCACCTGGCATCCCTGTGGGAGGCACGGAATTTTCCCCGCCCCAAGAGTGGGCCTGACTGGAGCCGCCTATCCCCGCCCCCCACAAAATATAGAAGTCAAACTATGCCTATGTTCCTGTGCTATGCTTCTGTCTCATGGTAGGCAGAGTCTAGACTTCTAGGTTTTCCTCATGGAAACAGGAGAGGCCCAGATTCTCTCCTGTGCTGAAATCCACAGAAGAGAGAGGGTGGGGAAACAAAAAGGATGTTATGACTCCATGATGTTCTGTGCTGGCCCTGACATAGGTTAGAGTATGAGGGGGGGAGGGATAGCTCAGTGGTTTGAGCATTGGCCTACTAAACCCAGCATTGTGAGTTCAATCCTTGAGGGGGCCATTTGGGGCAAAAATTGGGGATTGGTCCTGCTTTGAGCAGGGGGTTGGACTAGATGACCTCCTAAGGTCCCTTCCAACTCTGATATTCTATGATTCTATGTAGGAACTAGAATCCCTGCACACCAGCTGGCTAACGATCCTTTTCCCAGTAAATCATTGTTCTATTCTTCCTACACTTTCTACTCCTTTTAGAATTGTGGTTGTCATCCCTAGCACTGTGTTAGAATTTTTCTAATTTGTGTTCTATTTACATACCATACCTACAGCACTTCTGCTGCTATAGCTCAGTACTCTGCTTTCTAAGTCAGAACCTAGATTATGTTAATGATAATATGGTTCTATTCCCTATCGTTGCTATGCATTCTTCAAAATGCACTTTTTAAAAAACTCTATTTTTAGCTTCAAATATTGTAATCTTGTTGACAACGAACACATCAAAAGCCACCAGTGCACTCCCTTTTACTCTCTAGTTCTCTCTGAATTTGATCATTTCTAGTTATATGATTTACTTATTCAACCAGTTTGGTGTTTTCTATGAACTTGGATACATTCCTTCCAATCATTTCCAAAAGGAATGAAAAGTACTGACTTATACACGAATCCCACTGATACTTCACTCTGTCACATAGCCTTTTACCATTGCAACTTATCATTAGTCAACTATCTAGCGTTTTACCAATTCAAAGATGGTGCTTTGCAATGCTGTCCTTGTTAACTTTACATTTTACAGTGTCAAGGATATTTCTGAAATCCAGTTAGATCATGGCCACCTTTTTCTATCTGCTTTTTCTCTATGTTACATGATTAAAAAACCCTAGCAGAACTGGTGGACAGAAGTTAGCCTTTATTAAAAAATGCTACCTAGACTTTTTTATTCAGGTTCTTGCAATTATAGACTGATTCCATACTTTATTCATGTCTTCAGGATTTCAGAGACCAATGAAGTTATTCAAAGTTATTCATCTAACATTTCCTGGCTTTTCCCCTGCTAGTACTTACATTATTAAGGACCGAAGTTATGTTTTCTTCCTCCCATTCTCCTAGTAGCTTTGCTTTCAGCAAGGAACTACAGCAAATGCCAATTAAATGAGATGTAAATTGTTCAGACATTCTTAATCTGTCACTCACAGTCATTATCTCTTTCTGGCCAGGGAGAAAAAATGGAAACGGATCAAAATGCAAAAGAACATCCTGTACATCCTAAAATATTATTATCTAAGTCTGGTCAAAACTGAAAAAGAAAAGGACACTAACAATTTGGATATAGAATGAGCCCATCAAATCTTTCAAAAAACAAAAACACCCTGTACATCTCATTTTTCTTTCTGTTCCTGAAAACTTGAAGATTTTTGCCTTTCAGCTTGTGGCTTATCTTGCACTGGTACACTGAGGCCTGTGGAGAAAAGGGTGCAGATAAACTTTCTCCACGCCTTCCTCACCAACATATGAATGCTGACACTGGCACTCCTTGGGCATGAGACACAAGGACTGCTTAGCCAACCCACTGGCTGTCCACAGCACCAAAAGCACCTCAGTTAGCTTTGAGGCATGGCAAGGCTGCCATCACACCCTAGCATATGGGCACCATGTTCTGTGGAGAATGAATTCTGTTCCTTTAACCACAAAGTATAAGGACTACAATACAAAGTGATCCCTCTCATGGTCTCTGAGGGTTTTTATTTACTGCCGAAAAGGTATGTATTTCTCACGGGATAACTAACATCTATTAAATATCCTTCTGAAAATCCCACTGGAGACAAGGCACTATAGTATTTACTACCAGGCAGTTAGGCAAGTTCACCATTTCTACCCCAACCCATAGTTACCTCATGGTAAAAGCTACAGTCCCTTGTCTCCACTAGGATTTTACAGCAGGATTTTATAGCTAACATGTTAGTTATCCTGCTGTAAATCAGGCCAGCTTTTTGCAATGAAGACATAGCCTCAGACATTCTGTCTGTATATGCCCGCTATCCTAGGAAAGAGCACCTCGACTTGATTGCTTTGTAGTCCGCACTCTAATGCTTCTTGTTGGAACAAGGACACTATTTAGTCCACTGTAAATAAAACAAACTTACTAGCATTTTGAAAGGAAGAGAAGGGCTTTACGTCCTGTTAACACTGGGATAATAATTCCAAACAACTTCACTAAGCTTTACAGGTGAAGGAAGCTCTTTGCATTTATAAACATGATAGACTGCAGCAACACAAAAATAAATCAGTCAACAAACATTTCAGAAAGGAGAAAGCACATCTCTAACATAGCTTTAAAGCCCATTTTGTAAACATGAAGACTCTGAATTATTCTGAACTGAATGGGGTATCAAATGTTACCAAAATAGTCTTTTTGACAGGTTTACATTAATTTGTCAATTAAAGCCATTTGCTATTAAAGGCCCTATAGTTCGGTGATTTTTCATACACAGGTTAACGTAATTTAAAGCTGTCGCTCCTTATAATAGCTGTGAAAAAACTGACCGACTTATTTTGCTTCACTTACAATCAACAACAAAAGATGTTAGAAATCTGTAGGATCTTCCATTATATGGCAGCATAACTAAATATTTTTCTAAAATAAAGTGAAATGAAATCTAAGTAAACCTATACCACACATTTCAACCTGTTCACTATGTTATTTTTACTCCTATTTAGTTACAATCAGTCACCCCACTCACACTGCCAACATCAGTCTTGCACTTGGAGAAATAGTGACTGCAGTGCAGTATGCTGGCTAAGCATTAGTTTACTGTAGTTTCTCTCTGTTTAAGTTTGCAACCTGTAGCCATGAACATTATGTCTAGAGTTTGCTTTTCGGAGGTGATGAGCTCCTGCAACTCTCGTTGATTTCAGCTGGAGCTTAGGGTGTTGGATGTTGTATACTCCTCAAAGCAGAGTACTTACATTCTTTTATTCTCACTTTACATACATCTAACTAGAGCTGGTTGAAAATGGTTGAAAATAGTTGAAAATGTCAGGGACTTTTCCTGCCTAATTTTTTTGTTTTTAAATGAAAAACTTCATCTATGTGCAAATCAATTTTTTTTATTTTTTTTTTCAATTTCTGTGTCTCAAACTGAAATGAATTTGATTTTCGTCCCCTTCTAATTTCTTCCCTCATTTTTTTTATTTACTTTCCCTCATTTTATTCAGCTGGAGAAGTTGAGGAAAAGTTTAAAAAGGGAAAGAAAGGGGTGGGGGCCAGGAGAAAAAAAGAAGGCAAACAAGTGTATAGAAGGGTCCTATAGAAAAAACAGTATGTGATTTTGTAATTAGAGACTGTATCACTGCACATACTCACAAAGGGGGGCTGCATTAAGGTTGCACAGGCAACCATAATTCTGGCATTTCCTAACTTCAAAGTGATTGACTTGGCAACGTTAATGTTTTTTAAACATAGTATTTATATAGCTGTGGCATTTCAAATGTCCCAGTCAGAATCAATTATTTATATATCTCCCATGCCGCACCTGTTCTGTGGTTAAACAGAAATATTCAGTCTCCAGGACTGCCAACTTGATTGACACATTGAATGATCTCTAAAAAGAGCTGCTCAATTAACCTGACCTGATACCTCTCTTAGTCTTAGTAGACATGCCAGCCTCAGTCTTGAGGTCTGTTGCAGCAGTGCAATTGCCTCAAAGGGACCCCGGGAAATTCCTCCAGTATAGGGCAACAAAGAACTGGAAGAATAGAGCAAAGCCACCACACCCGCCATGTAATCCCTAGCATAGGGATGTTCTGAAAGAAGTGTCCAGAGCTGTGATGGGTCACACTTGGGTAGAAGAGAGTGTTGCCAAGAGCACTTTGTGTTCCTGTCATTCTGGGCCAATGGAGTGGCCCAAAGGGGAACCATGCAAATTTGCTGTGAATTAGAGTAGTCCCCCAGGTTGGAGCTGGGTATCAAAACTTTAGGAAGTAGAAAACCACTTTTTCCACCCCACTTTGTGAGCTGTGCCTAAAAATCTAGGCTCTCTTCTTTCTGAATGAGCCCAGTCATACTTTTGGTATACACATTTTTAGTCAGTTAGCAAATTAAAGTCAATTCAGAGCTATTGAAGGCTGCTGTCTCTTGTAAACTAGATTTGCAACCCATCAAAGTCAACACATTTTAAGATGAGTGCATTTTCATTTGGAGAAATGTGTGAAAAATCTAGAGCAGGACTTTTTCAACTGTGCTGCAGAATTAAAAACCCCAGAGGCCTGTGTATCCAAAAGGCAAAGCAATTCAAGATGAGTGACAAGAAAGACTTCCATTGCCAACATGACAGAATAATGAAGGTATTTGAATAGATTTCAATGGGGCAGTACTGTAACCTTAGTAAGAACTGTCTTAGATTTACTGAGTTGTATTATTTCCAAAGTATGCCAGTAATAAAATGACAGCAATTCATTATTCTGAGAGTGAGAAATGGATCGTGAACATTTATTATGGAGTTGTCTAACAGCACTATTGAAATATATTAGTGTTCTTATTATAACCTTTCCTGCATCCCTATTTTCATGGGTTTATAATAGGGAGGGATGAGCGAGTTCTGCTAAAATGAGAATTCCCATGAATGTGAACTGAACATGTTTTCAGATCCTAAATATTAATTCCTCCTACACTCTTTATTTTCATTTCCACAAATTTGTGTTTTTTCCAAATTCTAACTGGGATAGGCTGCAGAGTGTTAGAATTAGAGCTGGCAGGAAAAATTCCCACAAAACATGTTTTTGGTTTTCTGCCAGTTTGCCTGCCAGCCTGGTGCCAGAGCAGCTCATCACATGGATTGTCTTTGAGCCAGGGACTCCAGGTTCCACAGTTCCAGAGCAGACTGCTATGCAGATTGCCTCTGAGATAGGGAACCCAGGGCTCAGTGACTGAGGCTCCATTCCCTTTCACGGAGAATTTTGAAATTATGGGTTTTCATTCCAAATCAGAATGAATCCTCATTTCAAAGTATCGTAATCTCTGCAAAATGGAATTATCTTTCTCTGCCACAGCTCATTAGAATATTTCCAGAAAAGTTTTTCTGATTGTATTTCTGACTCACTCAGAAGCAGCAAATTGTAGAAATCTTACAAGTAAGCCAATTCTCATGAGATTTTCATCCCAAGGTGTGATTTATTTCAACAGCAAAGCTCTCAGTCAGAAGAGTGGAAGCAGGATGTTGTCCGATATCTCCAGATTTTAGATGGTTAAACAATCATCTAATGAGCATCACAATTCCTCGATGCTTCTGAGTTGAACTTCTGAGTCCATTACAGTCTGTCCAATACTAATTTAAGGGCTTATCTTGCAGCCCTTACCAAGGGTGCTGGAACAATTTTTATAGCAGCTGTGCTGACAGCCATTGAACCAAACTGTAAACCTTGAATATAATGGAAACCACTTCAAGTCAGGGGGTACAGGAGCAGCCCAAGCACCCATAGTTCCAGTACCTATGGCCCTTAAGGTTAAACATAAATGAGATTAAGTGACACACATAAGTAAGGTCCGCAGATCAGGTTCTATAACTTGATTCTAATTTGCCTCCTAATTAAGCTGATAATTGACCATCTTGTCATTTCACTTATTTGTGCAAACCTGAATCAAAATTCATTTGGACATTTTTAAGTGGTCACCTATAACTGGTAGCATTGTCATTCTCAGTCATTACTTGCATTTCCCTAACAAAAATAGGCTTTTACAAAATCATCCCATCTGACATAATATTTTTCTGTAAGGACTAGGTTATTTTGATCTACTTCACTTTTAAAAGATAAGTCAGTTTAACAATAGGTCATAATAGGAAATTTAACAGGAAATTATAAATAAGCTATTAACACTTGGTGGCCAAATCTTGCAGTCCTTACTCAGGCAGATCTCTCTTTGAAGTCTATGGTAGTTTTGCTGCTGTAAGCAGTGCAGGACTGGGTTACAGAAAATTAATCATAACACATACGGAAAGTTCAAAGAGCTACTTTCTGTATTTATTTCTTTATTTTGTATGCACTGTAAATTGCTGGAGTTACTATGACAATGTGACTGCAACTGGAGTTTGCATAATATCATATCCTCCTTTCTAGCATCTCTCCCTTTTCCAGGCTGCTCAAAATGCTGCAGACAAAATTATCTTCTCCCTCCACTCTGACCATTTTGCTCATCCCCTTCAAGGTTCTTCATTGCTTTCCTGTATTTTTCTGCATCAAACTTCTCATCTTCCCTTTCAGGCTTTGCATAGCGCCACAGCGATCACCGTGTCAGTGCCGCAGTAAGTACTGAAATGCATGGCTATACTTTTGGGTGGAGAGAATCATGGAGGACATTTCTTCCTCTATCTCAGCTTTCAGCTTGTGGGGGATATTATGTCTCTTCTCTCCCACACTCCAGCCTTCATTTTGAGGGGAAGGCATGAGGCAGCAGAGGGAACAGGAAGGAGCCATCTGAGGCCCTGTCTACACTGGCAGAAGCATGCAGGGAATGTGTAGCTACCTGCCACAGTGAAAAGCAGGCTGGATCCATGCTGCAGTGTGTAGTTACACATGTCCGGGAAAGGCTCTGGCACAAGGGAGGAAGTGAAAAAGCTCAGGCAACCTTTTCCCCAGTGCCTATCTCTGCCAGAGCCTTTCCCTACTACTCGAGCCTTTCCTTGTGGTGATGGGGGAGGCAGTGCAGATACAGGAGGCTCTGCTTGGCTGTGTAGAGAGCCGTGTAGGGTGCACGCCCTAAGGTTCAGGCATGTCTGCACTCTACTTGCCTTAGCAGTGCCTCATGGTCTACTATACTGCTATTTATAGCTGTGCTAGGGGAGCACGCAGTGTATGTACTCTACACACCACCATACAAGTAGACATAGCCTGAGACTGCTGCTTAGTGCAGCTCAGCATTTTCTCCCCATTCCCCTGATCAATGATTGGCTGATCACCTGGGCAGAGGAAACCAGCTCTATCCCACAGCTCCATAGGCAGCTCTCTCCCCGCTCACCTGCCCGCAGGCTCTGATTACAGAGGCCCAACCAACTAGGCAGAGGGAGAGTTGGCTTCAAAGGACAGACTGAGCCCCACCCTCTACTTAGCTCCCTTTCCAACTCCCACCTGTCCAGGTAGTTCACGTAGGAGGAGGGGACGGAGCTGATGGGGACACAGTGTGGGCCTTGCGGGGGGGGGGGACACAAAATTAGACTGCAGCTGTAGGAGAGGGAGCTAGACTGGATGAGGACTTTAGGGCGGATGACACAGACTCAGAGATAGGGCTTGGATGGAGGGTACAGATTTAGAAGAGCCTTTGGGAGGGAAATGGGGGCACAGGCTTGGACAGGAAGTGGTGAATTTGGCAGGAGGGGCTTGGTGAAAGAGAGGGAGGGAAGACTGAGAGGTGGTTGGTAGGAGAGGGAGGAGAAACTGGAAATTTGGAAAGAGGAGTGAGGGAGGTAAGATTTGGGCACAGAGAGATATTCAGAGTCTTATTGGTGCTGGGATGTAGAAGAAAGGGAACAAATTGGGATCTTTGGGTCAGGAAGTGACAGGCTTATAGAATTATGAGGGTCTGTGTGCTCCCAGCCCCTCCCCCCACACACAATGCCAGCTGTGTTGGCACTGTTACCTCTTTGCTGCAATATACTGTTCTCCGCATACATTAACATAAGTATTATGTATGATATACAGATAGGATTTCGTCATGGCAAATTTAAGAAAAGTCACTAAATTGTCATGGTAAAAAGGCAAAAGTCATGGAAATATAGTTAAATATCAAAAGTCACATATATTGTTTGGTACCCAAAATAATTTTCCCCATTCTTCATGCTAAGAAGAACCAGTGTGTCCATTGCAATAATAGGAGATCATTTTAAACATAACTTTTGTAAGCCCAAGTTACAGCACAATGATCTCACCAAAAGTTTGCTGGTCTTATCTGATCTTTCATGTTGAGACAGAGTTCTCACTGAGCTCCTGCTGCCCTGCTAGCCTGTCTTGGGCACTCCCAGAATAACTATGAATCATTAAGACACTTGTTTAAGTGTTCAACATCCACCAATAAATTCACTTACATTCAGATCCCAAAATATCAAATGTCATGTATATTGAAAAACAAAACAAAAACAGTAGCACATATAACTCTAGGACTCCCAAGTCTGTGCTAATAAAAGTCCAGCTTTAGCAACCTGTACAATATACTCTACATGTTAATAAAATTCTAAAACAAACCTAGATAAAAAGATAAACTTTACCAGTAAATATCCTACTGCCATTAAAGCAAATGGAAGTTTGGCCATTGACTTCAATAGGTTCGGGAGGTGAATAACAGTGTATTGGTCTAAGGGACATACAGATTTGTTTTCTTTAGAATTTTTTAAAATCTATTTTCCATTTAGATTTAGAATTAAACAAAAAAAAAAGCAAGCTGTTTTTGAATAAATGCTACTGTTGCTAAATTCAGCTAGTAATCCCTACTAATATTTCATAATATGTGATACTCTAATGGGTATGCTCTCCTTCATTAATGTCATACCCCTCATAATGATTACAGTATGTACAAAGGGTGATTAAAGGATAGAGTAGCAGCCTTTTCTGTGAATTTCCTTTCTCGGCTGGTTGAAGCAGAAATCGTAACCTTGTTTTTGGTTTGTTTTGTTTTTTGAATTTATAGGCATAATTGCGTTTAGCAGCAGTAGCTCTAATAGTAGCAATTAGCCATGTCACTTTTTTCTTCTTAAAAATATCCAGCTGATAGTGTAGAAAGAAAGTATGAAAGAAATAATAAGATGAAAAGTACTGTATGCTTCCCATGATGACACACTCTTCATTTATACTTCCAATAAACAAAGAGACAGCAGGATAAATTCCTTTTTTAAGCTTCCTATGTGAATCTAAAAGAAACCAGAACATAAGGAAGGGTGGAAACCAATGAAGGCCATACCAGCCCAACACATCGGCCATTCTTTGGCTGAACATAAACTTACCTTCCAGTTTGGTAACTGCCAATCTCATAATCAAATCCTTCTCCAGATGCAAATCCAGAGACTTGGATAATTTAGTGATGAGAGATCTAGAGTGGGCAATAAAAATAAATAAATGAAATAAAACAGCTCTTCAACTCATTGATACAACTTGCTTCCCATGTCTTTTTTAATAATTAATTTCATTAATATACATAGTGTAGATGATCATCTTATTGATTCTAGAATCTTCTGTTGACTAAACACATAAAAATGCTCAAAGAAATAATTTCAATGCCAAAAGTGATTTCTACATTTTCTGGAAATCTGAAGATATCCTGCCACTGAAACCCAGCAGAACATTCCACATTCTATCTAATGCCCCACCATGTCCCATACTTCATAAAAATGATAGTTCCTGATGAAGATAAGTAGTTTGAAATGTCAAACTAGAGTCTACATCATGAAATAGTAAATTGGGCAGGGATAGAGCAAGATGATGGGCTTTAGTACGCCTCCATCACTTCTTTTTTCCCCAGGCTCCTTCTTCCTGCAAGAGGATATTCCAGGTTCTGCGTAGTCACAGCATGTGACTTTTTTGCTCAACGCCATCTCAGAATCCTTTCCAGCAATTTACAGTAGTGCTTTAAACAGACCCTGGGAGTCTAACTGAAATAGCTCCAGTAGAAATTTTTCTTTTGAGCAATCACATAATGTATTATATAGAACCAGGAAGCAGGGACAAAGGGCAGAATCAGAGTCAGAATCCACATGCCAGAGCCAAGGGTCAAGACAGAGTCAGTCTGGAATCAGAGCCGAGGGTCAGAACCAGATTACCAGAAGTCAAGAAAGGCAGGAGCTGGGTTGGGTCTGAGGCAGGAGCAAAGCTGGGACAGGATGGGAACAAGGCTGGGTGCAGGGTAGGATTTGGACTGCAGTTGTGGAGGGGCAGAGCAGGAGTAGGGCGTGGCGTGGCGTGGCAAGAGCAATGAGCACAGGGAAGCAGAGTGTCCATAGGCATGCGCATTGAGCAGCCAGCGAGCTACTGCTACTGCTGAGCTTAAGAACCAGCCTACTTCCTGAGCCAGACAGGCAGGGTGATCCACCAAACAGCCTAGCTGTCTCATTAGGATGACAGGTATATTGAGCAGGCACAGCTGCAGGGCCTTACTCCTGACAGTTAGAGTCTTGTGCCTCTAGCTTGCTAATTCAAATCCAGACCAGGTAACCATATGTTCTCACTGCTGGATAGCTTATGTGAAAAAGAGTGGTGATAATTTCAGACCAATTCCTAGTGACTGGGATGAAATCTGGACACTTTGAAATCAACGGGAGTTTTGCCTTTGACTTCAATGGAGCCAGGATTTCACCCCAGATATCCAAAGCACAAAAACTATTACAAGTAGTATCCTTGCTGGCAGTCTCAAGAGAGAATTTCTTCCCCCTAGAGACAATCTCATGAGGTATGATTTGAGCTATATTGGCTGGTTATTATTGGGAAAGTGGGATGGGGGGGCACTGGTGTAGCCATAATTTACTTGTTCTGTAGTTATATACGGCGGGCTTTGGCTGCCAATCTGGCAGCTTTCAGCAAATGCCAAATTCAGACACTAAAATTAAAAAAAAAAAAAAAAAGGCAGAAGAAATGTTTGTGTGAGAGAGCTCATTAACACAGAAGTCCCGTGAAGTGATTTTCTCTAGATACGCATTTCAATGAAAAGGAAGCCTGGTAAAAATACCTGAAGTGACACAGTAAAGGTTTTAAATGTGTTGTAGGTTTGCAGATGGTAAACAGGGAAGTATAATCAAGTACTTGTAAATGTTCCAGACTTTCTTTTCTTAACAAATTGGCAGTACTAACAAATGTGCATATCATATTTTTGGACTGCTTTAAGTACACCCATTTCTTCATATAGTGTAGAACAAACAGCTGTAATTGTCCGATGCCCTGGAAATCATTTTAGACATATAGTATGATGCCTCTGAAAATACCCTATTATTATTTTTCTCCTGCTGTGTTTATTTCAAATGTCACACTTGGTGATGGATTCTTAAGTCAAAGTATTGACAACTTGCCTTCAAAAAGGGTTAGCACTTGAAAACATACTGACAGACATTTTTCCCTCTAAAATGCCTTTAAAAACCAACCAAACCAAAAAACCAAAACCCTTTTTTAATAATATTCAAATGATTTTCTTTTAGCACAAAAGGTTAGGATGAATGGGTGACATCTCCTTCATTTGAACCGAAATGAATGGACGAGATTAACGTTTGCCTAGCAACTCAAATATGTTTATTACTCTCGAATGTAGTTAAAATAGAAATGGTTTCCTTTTAATTTTTATAGAAGGTTTTAAGGACATTTCCTGTCCTTTTGTGAATATAAAGCATTCTGAGGCATATTTGCAGTTTTAACAAATGTTATTTATAAGACTACATGCAATTTTAATCAAAGGAGGAGATGCAATCACCCAGGACCCAAATTATCTTTGAATGGCAAAGTTAATGACAAAGATAATTTCTATTTGTGATTGTATTTTTCTTTAACATTTTGTAGACATATTCTAATTGTAAACTAGCAGTCAACTGCTAAGGAAGATCTCCCCCCTTTGCACCTATAATTTAAAGTCTTCAAGCCTAATTCTCGGTACCTCTGAATATTTTATAGTCTTTTGCACCATTCTGCTTTGGTAGTGTTTTACACCAACTTTGCATTGCTATAAATAATGCAGGCTAATGGAAAACTGGGTTTAAAAGGTACTAATACCACAATATTATTGTAAGTGGATCATTTATTGCTTGTTTTTATTTAGTTATAATTTATTATTCATTTTTGGAAAAGTTGGCTTTAAAACAGTTTATACCACAGTATGTCTTCCTACTGCAAAACGAGATTGAGCCATTAATCAACAGTCTATAATTACTACAAAGAAAATGCACTGCAAGCATCACTCCAGGTGAAAACAGCCTGTATAATGAGAAACTACATGAGAAACTGCACTCACACAAAATATCCAGATGACCCATCTGTTCCACATCTTACAGAGAAATATTTAAGTAAGAAGGCAGGGTAGGGAGCACATGTCTGGGCAATTACAACAAATCTTCGGTGGTGTTGTAAGCCATGAGAGTAAAATCCAAACAGCTCAGAAATGTGCTACCTGGAGAGTCTTATTGCTCTTATAAAGTTGACTTTATGCATCAAAATAAGGAAGGCACTCAGACCTAGCTGTGCATTTAGGGGATATTATAGAAATGAATGTGACATCACCAACAGCCAATCATCACTACCTGTGAAGAGCTATAAAGCCATTTCACACTTATCTGAATGTCCTTACCTACAGAGTAGTATACAGTTAATAAAAAGTTCTAAAAATATATAAGACACACAAAAAGCAAACAAACTTTTTCATTGAGTGTGCTGGATTGTTATAAGAAGAGGCAGCACAAGCCAGTAGAAAAATTTCCATTAAAGATAGCTAAAACTTGAGGTGGTCACGGTTATAGCAAAAACTAAGGCCAGGGTGACTGGGGTTCCAAGACCCATTTCATCTGAATCAGAAGCATAGGTTTATGTGGCTTTGGTAGAGATTGAACCTGGACCCTTCAGCATCATAAACACAGTCCTCTTCCACTTGGCCTAAATAGATTATATTTGAACAGATTGCTCTGATTTTACTCCATCTTCAATTTCCATATATACAGAAGGAATTAATACATCTGGTCCACATTTTGCAAAGGAACAGTTTTAGTGCTGCCCTGGATTGAGACAGTATTATACAGAATACCTTCTTTTATGCCTTAAATGCAAATTGGCAACACATTACTTTAGAGACTTTCATCATTTCAGTTCAAGATAACTGATGAATATACATAACCTATTAGCACATTGTGACCCATGAACCCATCAACTGGCAAAAGGGTTACAAGAATATCCTGATCCTGGTATGTATATTCTGGTTCACCAAAGAATATAATGTGAGATCTTAAATGAAAGCCAGGATCATTGTTGTGAAATGTATGCACAGACATCATCTAAAGAGTTATGGATGTATCCTGAAAATGTGTTTTAAAATCTGTATCAAGACAGAACTGACAAACAGATTTTCTGTCAGACAAGAAATGTTCATTCACCTGTTGGTATATAAATTAATCATTATAAGCCAACACAGTGACTGCACATCTATATATGAAGTCAACAGGAGGATGTGAAATGAACAGGGAATAAGCAGGACTTAGGAAAACTAAATGACAGGGCGGTTTTACTGTCCCCAAGGATGAATTTTGGGACTATAAGTAGAAGGCAAGGAGACCACCATTTATCTTGCACCTAGGAAGTAATTGGGCAATACAATTACATTCATGAAAATGGGATCTCAATCAGGCTTGGTTGAAATGCTGCAAGATACATTTGGGGTGAGAGAAACTTTAGAGGAGAGGTTAGCCTGTTAGATTAAGTTTTGTCTCTAGAAATTGTTATGATTTTGTTTTATATGTAACCCTTTTGTTTCCATTATCCTATCACTTGAATCTTGAACCCTTATTCATAGATTCATAGATTCTAGGGCTGGAAGGGACCTCGAGAGGTCATCGAGTCCAGCCCCCTGCCCTCATGGCAGGACCAATTACTGTCTAGACCATCCCTGATAGACATTTATCTAACCTACTCTTAAATATCTCCAGAGATGGAGATTCCACAACCTCCCTGGGCAGTTTATTCCAGTGTTTAACCACCCTGACAGTTAGGAACTTTTTCCTAATGTCCAACCTAAACCTCTCTTGCTGCAGTTTAAGCCCATTGCTTCTTGTTCTATCCTCAGAGGCTAAGACGAACAAGTTTTCTCCCTCCTCCTTATGACACCCTTTTAGATACCTGAAGACTGCTATCATGTCCCCTCTCAGTCTTCTCTTTTCCAAACTAAACAAACCCAATTCCTTCAGCCTTCCTTCATAGGTCATGTTCTCTAGACACTTAATCATTCCTGTTGCTCTTCTCTGGACCCTCTCCAATTTCTCCACATCTTTCTTGAAATGCGGTGCCCAGAACTGGACACAATACTCCAGTTGAGACCTAACCAGCGCAGAGTAGAGCGGAAGAATGACTTCTCGTGTCTTGCTCACAACACACCTGTTAATGCAGCCCAGAATCAAGTTTGCTTTTTTGGCAACAGCATCACACTGTGGACTCATATTTAGCTTGTGGTCCACTATAACCCCTAGATCCCTTTCTGCCGTACTCCTTCCTAGACAGTCTCCTCCCATTCTGTATGTGTGAAACTGATTGTTCCTACCTAAGTGGAGCACTTTGCATTTGTCCTTATTAAACTTCATCCTGTTTACCTCTGACCATTTCTCCAATTTGTCCAGATCATTTTGAATTATGACCCTATCCTCCAAAGCAGTTACAATCCCTCCCAGTTTGGTATCATCTGCAAACTTAATAAGCATACTTTCTATGCCAATATCCAAGTTGTTGATGAAGATATTGAACAGGGCCGGTCCCAAAACAGACCCTTGCGGAACCCCACTCGTTACACCTTTCCAGCAGGATTGGGAACCATTAATAACTACTCTCTGAGTATGGTTATCCAGCCAGTTGCGCACCCACCTTATAGTAGCCCCATCTAAGTTGTATTTCCCTAGTTTATTGATAAGAATATCATGCGAGACCGTATCAAATGCCTTACTAAATTCTAGGTATACCACATCCACTGCTTCTCCCTTATCCACAAGACTCGTTATCCTATCAAGGAAAGCTATCAGATTGGTTTGACATGATTTGTTCTTTACAAATCCATGCTGGTTATTCCCTATCACCTTACCACCTTCCAAGTGTTTGCAGATGATTTCCTTAATTACTTGCTCCATTATTTTCCCTGGCACAGAAGTTAAACTAACTGGTCTGTAGTTTCCTGGGTTGTTTTTATTTCCCTTTTTATAGATGGGCACTATATTTGCCCTTTTCCAGTCTTCTGGAATCTCTCCTGTCTCCCATGATTTACCAAAGATAATAGCTAGAGGCTCAGATACCTCCTCTATTAGCTCCTTGAGTATTCTAGGATGCATTTCATCAGGTCCTGGTGACTTGCAGGCATCTAACTTATCTAAGTGATTTTTAACTTGTTCTTTTTTTGTACACTGTGGCCTTGGGGACATCAGACCTGGTATTACTATTGGTGTTCAATGGATAAGGGGCTGGACACGACAGGGGAACACTTCAAAGCAGAGCTGTAACTAGGAATTTCTGCGCCCGAGGCAGGGGCGCAGAAATTCCTAGGGGCTTACCCTCCGCCGAATTGCTGCCAAAGCTGCGGCACCGGTGGACCTCCCGCAGGTAAGTGGAAGCGGCTTTGGCGGCAGTTCGGCGGAGGGTATTTTTAGCAGCCGCCAAAGCCGCTTCTGTTTACCTGCGGGAGGTCCGCCCGTCTGTGTGCAGAAGGCCCCCTCCGCCAAATTGCCGCTGAAGCCGGGGGACCGGCGGACCTCCCGCAGGTAAGCAGAAGCGGCTTCGGTGGCAGGGCGGAAGTGCTGCTAAAAATACCCTCCGCCGAACTGCCGCCAAAGCTGCTTCTGCTTGCCTGCGGGAGGTCCGCTGGTCCCCCGGCTTCGGCGGCAATTCGGCGGAGGGGGCCCTCTGCAGACACACCGGCGGACCTCCCGCAGGTAAGCTGGGGCGGCTTCAGTGGCGGGGGGAGGAGGGCGCCCCTGGCAGCAGGCTTTTACACCCCTACCAACAGTGCGCCCTGAGGCGAGTGCCTCAGTGGCCTCGCCCTTGCTCCGGCCCTGCTTCAAAGGGCCTCAGGGACTGCAGTACACCTATTGTTAACCTGCAAGACAAAGTAAGGGCTGGCATAGCCCAGAGAAGATTGTAACAGGCTGGCAGTGTCAGGAAGGTGACACCCAGTTAAGCATAAGCATCTGCATCTGCTTGCCTCCTTGGTGAAGGCAAGTGAGATAACAAGGTGACTCAGTCCCAGGTAACCCAATAACTCTTGCACACTGATAAAAGAACATATTCATGTTTATCTGCTGTATCCAGTGCCGGCTCCAGGCACCAGCTTTCCAAGCTGGCGCTTGGGGCGGCATCGAGAATGGGGCAGCAGTCCGAGTCCCACGGCAGCAATTCGGCGACAGGTCCGCCGCTCTTCCCGCCGCCGAATTGCCGCCATGGGACTCGGACTGCCGCCCCATTCTCGCCCACCGCAGCGGCAATTTGGCAGCGACTGCTTGGGGTGGCAAAATTGTTAGAGACACCCCTGGCTGTATCTATATTAAAAGTGTAATTAGTATAAGGAGATACCAAATGCTGTTAAGATAGTCTTTTTTTGCTCGTTGGTTTGTTTGCAGTGTTTGTAGGGTATTTGCTGTGCAATGAATTTAGAACATGGTCAGCTTAGTGCTGTAAGGTATCTCAGATATGATTTCTGATTTTATAACCGTAAAATAAGCTCTGGGTCAATTTGCTGTTCCACAATACAGGATAATTCCATGATTTACACTGGTATACAGAATGTAGTCTTATATTTCTGATTTGTGAACTAAATTAGATTTCAAGTCATCTTAATTAATGATGGGTGAATCAGTTTAGACAAAATTAGAATGAATCTGAAGCTTCACTCGAAACAGAACAAACTTCTTTAGTGAAGGTTCACAATAGCTTAATTACCACTTCCTGAATTCTATCCACTTTTATATATCTGATTTCAGGTGGGATCAGAAGTTAAGATACCAAAATATTAAAATAAAGGATGAGCTCATGCTATTTACAACTGAACTGAAGCCCAGAAGTAGTAAGACTCTAAAGAGAAAGTCTGTTCTTGTGAGATTTGTAGAACAATTTCTACACCAAATAGTGCAGCTAAGTATCTAAACTTTTAGGTGCTTATCTAAACTAAAATTCCTTTGCAATCTTGCAAGTGAATTAATTTCTCTGTACCTCGGTTTTCCCATCAGTAAAAGTGGGCTAATGATATTGACCTATCTTTAGAAAGTATTTTGAGATCTATGGATGGAAAGGGATATTTAAATGTAAAGTTACTATTTTTATTATGTCCTTTTATTTTCTTTTACTACAGAATTTTGAATTTGAAAAAGTTTTTACTGCTTTGCAGAGTGTTCTGACCTCAAGGCAAGAACACTCCCAAGAGCGAGGATCTGTGCTGCTACTAGTTGAAGGAGAGCTGAGTTTTCTTAGAATTTGGGGTGTTTTGATCCAAGGTTTCAGGTGACACCATTCTCTTGTATGAAGTTACATTCAAAGGAAAAGGATTATTCTTTCAGTACTGTGAGATCAGATTGTTTAGCAAAAAGGAAGAAGGAAACATGGAGGCAAGGAGTGTCACTAAAACAACTCGTAGAAGGGTAGGCAGCATAATTCCATCAATTAGCTCTCTCCACTGAGAAGGTACGTAAATACTTCTGATGATCAGATGGCTGATGTTCATATTAGGACCAAATAACAGTATATACAATGACAATCATTGTCCCCTCTTCCTTGTGATGCACCAATTTATTTTTAAACAACAGCAATGAAACGTCTCTTGCAAAAATTGCTTTTTGTCCCCGGCAAATTTAAGTGGAACTAAAACATTGTAAGGTTATCTCCTATTCTTTACTTTGTGAACAGGCGACAAGGCAAAGTTCAATGACTTAATTTTGTATGTAAATTTCTGTTACAGAAGCTAGCTTTATTTCCTCTCACAAAATCACTCTGTCTGGAATAAAATAAGAATATATGTTGAAAGGTGCTGAATAGCCCTTTTATCCTGATCGGTTTGTGTCAAGATTTTTTTCACTTGATGGCAGCCCTTTATTACAAATAAATATTGAGATCGTAACACTCATTTATCTCTCTGAGGAGATTTTGTTTACTACTTTTGCTAGAGGACCTTAAACCAAGGTTACAAGAGTTAAAAGGATTATTCTGAGTATTGAGTTGGGTTATTCAGCTCTCATCAGGTCCTAAAAATAACTCTGACTTTATTTGGAAATGTGACCACCACCTGCCTCAGTAAGACATTGTACTGCAGACGGGACTGCCTGAATGTCCTCCTTGTTAAATTTTCTCTACAGGAAATATAACTTTCCGGCAGTGTAATACAAACAATAAAGTGCAAGCTATGCCATGACTGATATTCCAGTCATAAAAAGAAATATGCTGCAATGTAATTAAAAGAAAGTGCTTGGAGGGCTAAGTTTGACAGAATTGTCCTTATTAAAGTGAAAGGGGCTGAGGAGTTGGTAGCTTTGAAGGCAACTTGTGTACTATGTATTCCTGTCATCCTTTATCCTTCCCATTCCAAGTTACATGCTTCAACCCTTTACTTCAAGATGATGGTATTTCTACTGGATGCTATAGATCTGCTGAATGTTAAACATATTATTTCTCTTCATCTGCACTTGCCAGGGTTTTGGTTTTTTACAATGTAGAGCATACATTCCATGCAATAACAAATACATAAGGCTCCTTTGCAATATTTCTTTCAAAACATACAAGAACATAGATACATCTATCTAATTTGAAAATTAGGGCTCTTATCACAATTTATTTCCACTGTTACCACAAGAAGTTTAGACATGCAATGTTTGTCTACGTAAAATGTTTAATTTCCACAGCAGGAAAAGGCTTATTGAAAATTTGTCTAACTGTCAGGATGTGTCAATAATATTCTGAATATACAAAGTTAAAGATTGGGGGTCAAATTCTATTTCACATTGAACTTGAGAAAGAGGCACAGTTGGGAAAAAGTTTCCCCTATAAGCAATGTATTCCATAACTCTCCATTACAGGGAGTCCTGCAACTTTCTTTGAAGTGACTAGTTGTAGGCCACTATTGGAGACAGGCATCAGGGGGGTAGCCGTGTTAGTCTGGATCTGTAGAAGCGACAAAGAGTCCTGTGGCACCTTATAGACTAACAGACATATTGGAGCATAAGCTTTTGTGGGTGAATACCCACTTCTTCAGATGCATGCAGTGGAAATGTCCAGGGGCAGGTATAAATATGCAGGGAAGAGTCACGCTAGAGATGACGAGGCTAGTTCAATCAGGGAGGATGAGGCCCTCTTTTAGCAGTTGAGGTGTGAACACCAAGAGAGGAGAAACTGCTTTTGTAGTTGGCTAGCCATTCATAGTCTTTGTTTAATCCTGAGCTGATGGTGTCAAATTTGCAAATGAACTGAAGCTCAGCAGTTTCTCTTTGAAGTCTGGTCCTGAAGTTTTTTTGCTGCAGGATGGCTACCTTTAAATCTGCTATTGTGTGTCCAGGGAGATTTAAGTGTTCTCCTACAGGTTTTTGTATATTGCCATTCCTAATATCTGATTTGTGTCCATTTATCCTTTTGCGTAAGGACTCTCCAGTTTGGCCGATGTACATAGCAGAGGGGCATTGCTGGCACATGATGGCGTATATTACATTGGTGGATGTGCAGGTGAATGAACCGGTGATGGTATGGCTGATCTGGTTGGGTCCTGTGATGGTGTCCCTGGTGTAGATATGTGGTCAGAGTTGGCATTGAGGTTTGTTGCATGGATTGGTTCCTGAGTTAGAGTTATTATGGTGCGGTGTGTAGTTGCTGGTGAGAATATGCTTCAGGTTGGTGGGTTGTCTGTGGGCGAGGACTGGCCTGCCTCCCAAGGCCTGTGAAAGTGAGGGACAAATATGGCCCCAGAACTATAATAATATAGATCTGGTATACGAACCCATGAAATGTAAGGAAATTCTGAATTAGTTATAAACTGGTCTTATACAAGAAGACTCTGTGAACATGGTCATGTGACTCCATATCTGCTTCACTTTGTTGTGCCTAGGGATTGCATTTCTTACCTATATCTGTCAAAGGGGCCTCAAACCAATCGATGGGATTACTGTAAAACAGTAATCCATGGACACTGGGGCATCATATTTTTTCCAACCTCAGGTTTAAGGGCAGTAGACGAACCTCTAAAATGGCAGCACCAATTAGTAACTCAGGTAACTCCCTGAAATATTTTAATGTTAAAATGAGATACTTTGGTCTGAATTTACTCCCCTCACAAATATATGAGGGCAGTACATATATATAAATTTTGATATTCAAGAAAAAAAATTTCAATTTATTTATAGAAGTTTCCATAGAAAACAAAGTCCACAATCTAATACAATAAGAAACAGCTGGGATATGACACCCTACGCAACAGGGGAGCTCACATGCAGTAAAAATATTCTATAGAAATATTTTACAGGTAGACATTAGCCAGTACAATGTAGAAATCAGGTGTGCTCATGCATAGCAGTTATTTTTCATTTAAGCAGCTGTTAAAACATTCTATTTTCAAAATAGCAAGAAGGCAACACTCCATGTTAATAAGTAAAAAAACACCTATAAAATCTTATGTTCTGAACTAGTTAGAGGAATAACTTGGATGTATTTAAAACCAGAGAAAGTGTTCTTGGATGCTGTAGAATTAAAAATTAATAAAAAAAATTATATTGAAAAGAAAAAACAGTTTGAGTCACAAGCTCACTCAGTTGTAGTCTAGCCTTGATTTCAAGATTTTAACCTGAGTTGCCTGGTTGTGAATTAAAACATCTGAGTTATCTTATGAAAATGAAGAGGTTATAAAAATTACTGGCAAGACTTTAATCTCTTCACTGCACGACTCTTTTGCATAGCTCTGTGCTGCTGTTTTAAATGGATGGCCAATTAAAATAAAAAAAAGCATCGGGATATGCTGAGTAGATCAGACAGCACAGGAGGAACACTGCTGCCGTACATGACTGGTATGTTCACAGGAACAGTGATGTGCTCAGTGGTAAAGGACCCAGTCCTGCTCTCATTGAAATCAACATAAAACTCCTAATAATTTCAATGGGAATTTGTTCTGGTTCATAGGGACTAGGGAACTGAGCCAGGCCCTGATACTACAACACACTCAGGCATGTGCTTAACTTGCAGACATATTCCCTCCTATGTTTAAGCATCTCTAAGTGTTGGCTGAAGCATCCCCCTGCTCTCTGACTTATTACTTTTATGTAACCAAATGCTGGATATCAGGAGGTGAAAGGCACTTGCTAAGAGGATCCATTGACCAGGACAAACAGATGAATGACTGACAGACACTTGAGATGGGTTTAAATGGCAGCGAGCAACTGTATTAATTATACTTGAGGAGGGGCACCACATTGCCCACCCCAGCTCTCCTGTACTAGACTTTTAATTGGTTGCAGTGCAGGTTACATGGCTTTTATCACAAATCAGACAACAACTGGGAGTAGACACTCCCCCAATCTACCCCACTGACTCACTTCTCTTGTGAAATCTCCTGCTTCCTTTGTAAGGGGGGAAGGAGTGGAGACAGAGGCCACAGTGCTGACAGAGGGACCTCAACCTACAAAGACTTCAAGATCCTCCCATCCACTCTGTGAGTGCAATGCCCAGCTGCACAATCCCAACTCTCATTTACCTCTGGGAGCTCGCCCTTCTAGCCTGGCCACAAGTTGCAGCAAGTCAGTAATCATTACAGCATTACATGAACTTCGAATCCTATTGCTTCTAACCAAACTGTGTTACCAGGAGGCTGTGAGAAAAGTGAAAAACCCACAAGGTTACACATGCCAGTTCTGCCCAATGAGCAAAAATTCCTTCCTGACCCCTAAAACAGGCAGACGAACAGCATCATAAGCTGAAGAGCTCCTAATCTACAACTAAGGAATGGAAGGGCAGGGCAGTTAACCAAAGAGACTTTTGCAAAGCCAGGGCTTAGCTCAAATAGGCAAAGGGGGAAAGCGGCAGCCAATCAGCTGGCCCCACCCCCATGCAATGGCTGAGCAGAGAACTGAAGAGGAGGGTTGAGGAGACAGCCTCTCTTCCTGCCACACATGTGTGTGGGACTTCTCTCATTTCCTGCTGTCCAGTCAATGGTCCTCCCCCACCAAAGGTAGTAAGAGGGTACTGTACACCCATCAGTGGTTAACTAGATTGAAACAGGAGCAGGGGCTTTCACTGTGCCAGGTAGAGGGGGCGGGGGGGAGCTCTTTCTATGCTGTTAGCAACAGCCCTGGAGGAGTTTTGAGCATAGGAAGGGGCCCTCTGACAGGGAAAAGCTGATGAGTCTTTATGTAGCAAGGCACTGTTATTACAATGAGTTAACTCTGGTAGTGGTATTAGTGGAGGATCTTAATCCTTAGTTCTCCTTAAATTAACTGGCAACCAAGGCAACTAGAGCTTTATAGGGCTGATGAACCATTACAAGGACTCAGAGAAAGCAGGCATGAGGTTATTCGTTAATGAAAATAAAAGGACTCTGACTACACTTGTTCATCAATCCTCAAATTTAAACCTATCAAATTTATGGTTGGTTACTGTGGTCAAGGACTACAGTACAGCAATGCTATACTATACTGCATTTTTAGAGTGAGTTCTTTATGCATGAAAAATGTGTGGGAGAACAGGCAAAAGATAAGACTCTTGACAGAATGGAGAACTGGGCTCATTAACAGGTCCCTGCTTCCCCACTTGCTTTGTCACAGTTGTCAAATCATCTAAAATTATCGAGATGGGTTCAATCTGCCTTTTTGCATTAGACTGCCTCTAGTTTTCCACTTGTTCTTTCATCAGTGTCTCTTAATTACTATAATTTTAGTTCTGCAGTGGTTTTGCTAAACTAGTGCAGTATCTCGCCTTAATATTTTCATTTCATTGAATTGAATGCGATGATGACAGCATGGTATAAAGCGACGTTAATCGAAGGGGGAAAGATAACAGCAACAACAAACAGCTACATACCCATTAGGATGCTGCATGCTTTCATTGCAGTGTTTACTGGAGACTGGTCTTCAGGCAATAGTAAAGGTGGGGTGATGGCCAGCATTTGAGGGTGTGAAGGAATGCAAATATGGTTTTTCATTGTGTGTTTATTTGCATTTTCATTTGACTTGCTTGTGTGTTTCATTATTGTCCACTAAATGGCTCTGTGTCCAAAGTATTCCTGCCTATACCTGAAGTTCTGTATGGTGAATTTAGCATTAGTAATTCAGGCAGTTTGCAGGGGTGGGGTTCTCAATTCCTGTCCTAAAGTATAGTGGACCAAGGGCAAAAAGGGTAATCACTGAGTACAATTGGAAATAAAGTGAAGCCTGCTCATAGACTTTAAGGTCAGAAGGGACCATCGTGATCATCTAGTCTGACCTCCTGCACATTACAGGCCACAGAACCTCATCCATCCACTCCTGAAATAGACCTCTATCCTCTGAGTTACTGAAGTCCTCAAATCATGGTTTAAAGACTTCAAGTTACAGGGATTTCACCATTTACCCTAGTTTAAACCTGCTCTAAGGATCACTTCCAATAGGCATCCTTCATTCTGAAGTGAGTATCTCCAAAGTTGCCATTTAGTTTGACCTTTATCTAAAGACAACGTTTACTTAGGCTGTGTCTATACTAGAGACCTTACAGTGACACAGCTGTACCGCTGCAGCTGCACCACTATAAGGTCTTCTGTGTAGCCGCTCTGTGCTGACCGGAGAGAGCTGTCCCGTCAGCATAATTAAACTATCCCGCAACGAGCGGCGGTAGCTATGTCGGTGGGAGAGCATCTCCCGCTGACATAGTGGTGTCCACACCTGCACTTCTATTGGTGAAACTTATGTTGATCAGGGGGCAGGGGAAAGAGGTTCACACCCCTGACTGATAAAAGTTTTACCAACAAAAGTGCTAGTGTAGACATAGCCTTAGGCAGCTGATTGTTTAAGGCAACTGGTTTTTGCTGGTCCATTAAGACTGATTTCATTTTATTGAAACTTGCTTTCATTCCCTCATCAAAGACAAAAGAGGGCGAGTGGAAAATTTTTATATAAGGCAATTAATTGCTTTGAAGCCAGTGGAGAGGCAGTTAAAGTGGGAGATCCATACAGCAATAGGGATAAATCTCTTTTAGGCAGACACAGTGAACAGTTTTCTGGGACATACCCATTTAACCTTTGAATTCTGTAGCTATAATATATGCTGCTAAACCCAGAACCATTCAATTAAACTTTGAGTTGTAAGGGGATTTAGCTGCAGAACTCATTCACTTTAATGGGAACTGCATTGCTAAAATCCATGCATTAGTTTGGAAAATATATGGGTATGTGCTCAGTTAATTCCTCCATTCCTCTTGTGATTTAAGATCCCTAGCGAGTGAGTCACTCGTATGTGCTAGAAGAGAATTTGGGTTATAAACAGCAAAATAACTGAAATTGCTGTTATATTAATTAATGGTAACTCATGCAAGGGAGTATGTCCAATTTTCAAGGATTAAGAGCAATAATCTCTCCCAAACTGGTCATATTATAGTCTCAAATCAGTATGAATGTTTAGATATTGTAGAATTTTCACAGTGAAGCATAAAAGACTAATATAGGGTTATGAACAGGACTTTTAAAATGAAATGAAAACAGCTCTACACTAGCCAAACTTTTTGTTTCAGTGGGTTTCTTGATGAATAGGCCATATCAATTACCTTTATATCAGATATTCTTCAGTACAAATTTTGCAGGCATGCTGTTTGCATGGAGATCACCATTGTAAATATGATTGCAATCCAACACATTTAGCACTAAATTATGTGCTCAAACTAATGCCACTTTGTACACAGTAGACAAGACAGTAAGGAAATGCAAATGAGAAGGGTCAGACCTTAGGGTCCTGAACTCCCAGCATCTGTTTACTCAAAGCATCAAAGTGCAACATGATAAACATATTCTTGGATTCACTGCTGGTCTGGATTTTCTTTAGATTTCTTTGGGTTTTGCTTTGGATTTTCTTCCTAGTTTTGATTTCCACAGCATTTACCAGCCTGCCAAACAAGTTGCCAATAAAGACATCTCATCAAGGAAAGGGTTTGTTTTATTTTTAATATGCTTTCCCTTGTCAAAAATGAGTACTGTCCATGAATTACAGTCTTTTAATAAAAGTTAAGGAACTTGCCTTATCTGAAATGGAGTGTGTGTTATTAAGCAGCTGAAGGTTATTCAGTCCAGGCAGATATCCTCAGCAAACCACTACTGTTAATTGAAATTGATAATGCTGAAACTTGGGAAGGTTTTCACAGGGACAATGGTGATGATGATGATGATGTTTAATGGCATCTTATTTCTATGAAAGGCATCTTGATCTCTTGGTTTTTAACGGGTTGTCGAGTTACATTGCTTTGATTAAACTTAGAGCTGCAAACTTATTGTTCCTACGATCAGAAATGTGTTAGTTGATACGGCTAGTCACATTTGATTCCTTTTGGCTTCTAGACAAATAGAGCTCCTCTGACAGTAGGAATTGGTGAAAAATACACAGTAGTGAGGAACTCACATTCATTTTCAGATGTGACAGTAGAGAAGGTACAGTCTATTCATAGCTGGGTAAGTTCCCAAAGCTCAGGGGCTTTTAAATCTGAGGGTTTTGTTTGGACCCATCTCTACTACTCTCTTAGGAGCATGTTTTGCTCAGGTAATACCTCAACTTTTTTTCCAGGATAAACACTGAATCTCTCAGTGCATTTGCTTATATTTCTCCAGTTATGTTTTATTTTTATAGTTCATTTTCTGCCTTGTTCCATTTTGTCCCATTTTCCTTTTTCTCTATAGCACCTATAGAGAACTCTATAGCGTAGTTCACTGACACACCAGAAGCTTGAGAACTGAGACACACTAGCTGCTTTGTGCCATTCATCCTCAGCAAAGTGGCCCTAAAACTGGCATATACAATAACTGGAGAGTGTCCTCCATGGAAGAGGGATACTTGGGTGACATAGAACCTCTACTGATGCCTGCTATGCCACCCCCTCCCTGAAGGTTTATATAGCTGTGCATCTACTCTAGCACAGTGATCCAGAAGTCCCTGGTGGCCATAATTGCCATGTGTGGGGTTGACAGATGGTGCAAGTAACAGCAACCTGTAGGCTGTTCTAATTTGGATCAGGGCACCAGTACACATACAATGGCCTTAAGATCAGGGAAATAAAAAAGGTATCCTTGTGTACTTTGCCCTTCAGCTGCACCAAGTGCTCCTTGCATCTGAGGATGTGACCATTAACTTTCTATGCTACAGGCTGATGGTGACTTTTTTGCTGAAGCAGAATGGGGAACATAGCCTTGGTGCTAACTCTTAGTAATGAGATTTTTAGGCAAAGATATATGGATTAATAAAGGGGCTGATTCTCCATCCTGTCCCAGCTACACTAGGAACTAAGTCAAGAACAGGTGAAGTTTACACCATCTATTTGTCTTCCTATAATTCTGGAGCTGTCTGGGGGCTTGTCCAGATCACAGCATAAATTACAGTAGTTTTAGGGCTGCTCTAATTTATGCTCAGTTGCCTAATTTCCTCTGGGGTCTTGCAAAAACTGAAAATGTCCAGACACTCCCTGTACTACTGGCTTCAAAGGCAGGTTGTACAAGATGCTATGCTGATTCTACACCCACAAAGGAAGTGCCAAGCTAGGGGTATTACCCAGCAGGGAAATTCATTGTTTTTAGAGCCCATTTACATGGCTGAAATAGCATAAAGCACCTAAAGGGTAAAGGGGAATAGGACTTGATTGAAAAAAAGTGCATTTCAACATGACATATGCTGTGCAGTCGTTTCTCCCCTCCCTCCCCGCCCCATAAAAACAAATCCCTTCTGATGCAGCAGTTTTGGTGCCTCATTATATGTGTCAAGCTTTCAGTACCATTTTGTCCAATATTCCTTCTTTGCACTGGTCACCTGATTGTTTTCCAACAGATGATCTCTGTCAGGTCTAATGTTCTTTCTCAAATGAAGGTCTTCCATGTGTCAGAACAACAAAGATGCTGCCGAGCCTTTGGGACAATTTAGAATTGTATTCGTGTTTCAAATGATGTCTTGTGTAACTTTAATCTGTCAACTAATGTCGTCCAAATGACATTCATCCTTTACTCCCTTCCTCTTCCCGGCAGAATTAGGTTTTAATGAAAAACTCCCTGCAGAAATCTTGAAAATCCTACATCAAAGCTTTCTTGTCTGCAAAAGGGCCATAAAATGATAACAGCAATTCCTTCTGTCTTATTCTTGAAGTAAGGACAGCCAAAGAGACAAGTATGATTCACTTGTATAGCTGAATGTAAGTTTTACCAATTTCAAAAAAATCCTCTCTAGCAGTTAAGTTAATAAAATTCTGGATATATTGCATCATAAAACAATATCCTTCCTATAAAGCATACTCTGCTGCAAACTCTCTTAGAGTTAGTCTGATTTATTAATGTTTTATGGTGGCAAAAAAGCAGCAAATCACTCCTAATAGCGCAATGATGTAACTAAATAGAGTAAATACACCCAGTTCATAAGGACTGTGGGTCACTTTCCCAAGTATTGAAGGAGGTGTTGGATACACCCGTTAGTTCAGTGGGTCTGGGATCTCAAAAGGCCAGAAGAGAGAGAGAGGGCGGAGAGAATGGCACTGAGCATCATTTGGCTCAGAAGTGACCTGATATGCTGCTGCTAACGAGATGGCAGAAAAGGGCTTTCACAAATGAAATCTGATTTTAAAAATGAAAGGTTTAAGCAAGTTATATGGAATAAGGATGAAGGCAGAAGAGCCAACGATAATTTGTAAATAGTAGTCAAAGCTGGTGGTAATTGCTGAAGGGGCCAGATTTTCTTTCATTAAACATTTTATTTAAGAGACTCTCTCAAGTAGAAAAGCAAAAGAAATAGAAGTCCACACTGAGCTCAGGTGAAAGTTGTTCTGATGAACCCTAGGGTGGAGTGCACCAGGATAAGTAGGAAGCAAAAGGGGTTGGTCACAATTTTGGCCTTTAGTGGTTCTTTTCTTTTTTTGAACCGTCTAGTTCCAGATGTATTCATTTAACACACAAAATCAGTATTTTTGCTGCACTGTAGCTATAGGAGTGAATTTTGCACATTACAACAGTTTACAGCTTGCCATTCCAGCATAAACACCATTGTCAGTTGCTTTTTATTATAGGGTATGTAAAGACACTTTTATACTGACTTCTAACAGATGCTACATTATTAGAAGTAACCCGAAGCATTTCACAAAACTGTCATTTCTCTCCCATTATCACTGTGAAAATGCCATGAGCAATAATCTCCTAATCGGTTAGATGGCAAGAATTCTTGCTACACTGTTCTGTGGGTGAGTTTATTTTGATTGCCTTATGATAATTCATTTCGGCATCCATTTGTCAGCAAATGCCCACCAAATTTAGCATGTCTAAGATTAAAAAACCCCAAATAAATAAATTAATTAAAAACTGAGAAAAAAAAATCTGTTGAGCAATAATTGAGGAACTTCTAAAATGCCTTCCATTCATTTTCTTAAGAAGAAATGTCAATACCTAAAATTAGATTATGGATACATTACCAGCAAAACACTGAATTCTGTTATAATATATCCTAAAGTATGTATATTTGTGCAGGCACAGTTCCCACTAGCGTGAATGGCACATTCTTGTGTAAATTTCTATTCAGGCAATATAAGACCTTGGTGCTGTGTACCATACGTTGCAGAAACCAAATACAGCAAGTCAAAAGCAACACAAGCTTCATTCCACATACATTTGACAACATTTTGAAAGATTAAGTATCTTAAGCAACCATGCAAGGGACCAGCAAATTTTGATGTCTAATAGTGAAGGACCTTAATTAAAGGTTGTACAAAACTGTAATGAAAATTTTTTATCACTGTAGACAGGAGTTTGCTTAGTTTATATTTACAGCTACTTTATTTCAGCAGATGCTGTAACATGTAATTGATGTCTCAGGAAACAGCTTAGGGATAATGGTAGGATGACAAATGGGAATGAGGATATGGAGGTAGATATTACCACATCCGAGATAGAAGCCAAACTTGAACAGCTTAATGGGACTAAATCGGGGGGCCCACATAATCTTCATCCAATAATATTAAAGGAACTGGCACATGAAATTGCAAGCCCATTAGCAAGAATTTTTAATGAATCCATAAACTCAGGGATCGTACTGCATGACTGGAGAATTGCTAACATAGTTCCTATTTTTAAGAAAGGGAAAAAATGTGATCCGGGTAACTACAGGCCTGTTAGTTTGACATCTATAGTATGCAAGGTTTTGGAAAAATTTTTGAAGGAGCAAGTAGTTAAGGACATAGAGGTCAATGGTAACTGGGACAAAATACAACATGGTTTTACAAAATGCAGATCGTGCCAAACCAACCTGATCTCCTTGAGAAGGTAACAGATTTTTTAGACAAAGGAAATGCAGTAGATCTAATTTACCTCAGTAAGGCATTTGCTAGGTTCCACATGGGGAATTATTAGTTAAATTGGAAAAGATAGGGATCAATATGAAAACTGAAAGGTAGATAAGGAACTAGTTAAAGGGGAGACTACAACAGGTCATACTGAAAGGTGAACTGTCAGGCTGGAGGGAAGTTACTAGTGGAGTTCCTCAGGGATCGGTTTTGGGACCAATCTTATTTAATCTTTTTATTACTGATCTTGGCATAAAAAGTGGGAGTGTGCTAATAAAGTTTGCGGATGACACAAAGCTGGGAGGTATTGCCAATACAGAGAAGGACCGGGATATTATACAGGAAGATCTGGATGACCTTGTAAACTGGAGTAATAGTAATAGGATGAAATGTAATAGTGAAAAGTGTAAGGTCATGCATTTAGGGATTAATAACAAGAATTTTAGATATAAGTTGGGTACGCATCAGTTGGAAGTAACAGAGCAGGAGAAGGACCTCGGAGTATTGGTTGATCACAGGATGACTATGAGCCGTCAATGTGATATGGCAGTGAAAAAAGCTAATGCAGTCTTGGGATGCATCAGGCGAGGTATTTCCAGTAGAGATAAGGAGGTGTTAGTACCATTATACAAGGCATTATACAAGTATTCTGACCTCATGTGGAATACTGTGTGCAGTTCTGGTCTCCCATGTTTAAGAAGGACGAATTCAAACTGGAACAAGTACAGAGAAGGGCTACTAGGATCATCCGAGGAATGGAAAACCTGTCTTATGAAAGGAGACTCAAAGAGCTTGGCTTGTTTAGCTTAACCAAAAGAAGGCTGAGGGGAGATATGATTGTTCTCTATAAATATATCAGATGGATAAATATTAGGGAGCAAGAGGAGTTATTTAAATTAAGGGTGAATGTGGACACAAGAACAAATGGATATAAACTGGCCATTAGGAAGTTTAGACTTGAAATTAGACAAAGATTTCTAACCATCAGAGGAGTAAAGTTCTGGAACAGCCTTCCAAGGGGAGTAGTGGGGGCAAAAGACATTTCTGGCTTCAAGACTAAGCTTGATAAGTTTATGGAGGGGATGGTATGATGGGATAGCCTGTTTTTAGCAATTAATTGATCTTTGACTATTAGCGGTAAGTATGCCCAATGGGCTGTGATGGGATGTTAGATGGGGTGGGATCTGAGTTACTACAGAGAATTCTTTCCTGGGTGTCTGGCTGGTGAGTCTTGCCCACATGCTCAGGGTTTAGCTGATCACCATATTTGGGGCTGGGAAGGAATTTTCCTACAGGGCAGGTTGGCAGAGGCCCTGGGGTTTTTCGCCTTCCTCTGCAGCGTGGGGCGCGGGTCACTTGCTGGAGGATTCTCTGCATCTTGAAGTCTTTAAACCATGATTTGAGGACTTCAGTAGCTCAGACATAGGTTAGGGGTTTATTACAGGAGTGGGTGGGTGAGATTCTGTGGCCTGAGTTGTGCAGGAGGTCAGACTAGATGATCATAATGGTCCCTTCTGATCTCAAAGTCTATGACTCTATGACTTGTAGCACTATGTGCCACTATGATATGTACCACTAGCGTTGGCAGCTTGTGTTCAATGTGTTGATACCTCAGTTCAGTTCTTAGTAGACAGGTGTCCACTTAATAAAACTACCACCACAAATGGGTTTCTTAGCAGTATAAACAAAACAGCCAGGGATTGAATGGGTATGTGTCACAGAGCTTGTCAAGCTCTCCATTGCTGGACTCTCACCAGGCTGCTGGGTAGGCTCAGAGCACTGTCTCTTTCTTGGTTTCTAGGCTCATTCCCGGGGCACAGACTTTCCCATGGTCCAGCTCCCATATACCCCAAGACCAGTGCTGTACCCCCCCAAGACTCCCCAGCAGCTTAAGCACATCCTCCCCAGAGCTCGACCCTGGTGGGTACTCTAGTTTACAGTTAAGCCTTCAGGGACATGCGATAAATGAAGCAATCACCACACAGATTTACAGAGGGATTTCTAAAAGCAAACATGCTTTACTCATAGATAGCACAAGAGATATACAGATCTATGCAAAACAATAAAAGACCTGTACATCATTTCCTGCCTCAGTTTCCTCACCAGTCTTGAACATTCTTTAGGATTTTGTCAGAGTCCTTTCAGGATTCTGTGTCCCTTCTCCTGGACCTTACTCTTCTAGGTCAGGCTTCTCTTCTGGAAGACTGGAGTCTCCTCTCACTCCTACCCAAGCTCCTTTTCTCCCCGGTACCCCCTCAGCATCTCATTTTTTAAAAGCCAGTTCTAAAACCTCTGTCTTTGTTCTCCTTCCTGCTGGGGAAATATCACTGCTTCAAGCCCTCTCCCTGCAGACCAGATAAAGAAAACCAGTTTTGTCTGGGTTGCAGCCATCTCATTGTTTGGCTAGGCCAAGCTATTCAATTGTTGCTGATCCTTAATGACTGGCCCATTCAGGGGCAAATGAGTCAGGTGCCCCAAACGCAAAAACTATGATGTAAAAATACAACAAAAGACAGCCATAAAGGCATAAACATAAAGAAAGTTCATAATATAAAACAGAACTCTTAAGTTGTACGCTGTCAGATCCCCCGTATCATCACATTGAGCAACCTGGACAACCCTCTATGCCCTTCAAAGTGCTCAGCGTTAGCATAATGTTGCTCCCACTGAAGTCAATTTACCACTGAAAATCCCACCCTGTACCTGCAGGACAGGGTTCAGCTGCATTATTGGATGCCTGTGGAAAAACTTGCACTGTCCACGCTATAGCTGGACACCACCCTGCCTGGGTACCTCTGCCTCCTGCTATCACAACTTCCTGGCTCATCTTCTGACCTCTGACTTGTGGTTCTGATCTCTGTCTCTGATCACCTGGTATCCTGATCCAGCCTGACTCTGGTTACCACTTGAGGCTCTGATCTCCTGGTATCCTGACTCAGCTGACTCTTGACTTTTGACTGCGGACTCTGACCACTGGTCTGGCTGCCCAAGACCCGGCCTTGACAACACCTGATTGGACTTGAAGATGTCTTCAAGACTAACAACTCAGCACTGTTTGTGAGCACTAAATTCACTAAAAATGTGTTTGAAAACACATTTGTATGTGAGTGTGTATACAGTATGAGTGAAAACCCGATCACCTGCAAAATGAGAGAAAAACACACAAAACTATATCTCAGTATTAAAAAAAATTATGAAAAGAGTTTTTACTAATACAGGTTGCTATGGAAAATACAAATTTATCACCACCATTCAATAGGATTACATTGATACTTATAACTCCATGGTAATAAAATAGGCTATGTCCAGCCCCTCCAAGAAAGAAGAGACTCTAGATCTGGGACTACATCTGCTGTAGGGCACTTGAAATCTACTTGTTAGTAATACCATGTGATACTTCACTACAGTCAGTGAAAGCGCATAGTACAGGTGTAAATGGCTTAGAATTATCAGACAAGAAAGCGGCTCTTCTGTTGAAATTGGAAAATGCAATTTATATAAGTTGTAGACTTGTACCAACTTCAGGGTCCCATTATTGTACTGCAACATTCTTTAAAAGTATCCATTTAAGAAAAAAACAAATTAAATCTTGCTATAATATACAGTAGAATCTAAGGCCATGTCTACACTACACAGATAAGTCAACATTAGGCAGCTTACATTGACCTAACTGTGGATGTGTACACACTGCAATGCTCCTCCCACTGATTTAACTCTCCTGCTATGCCAACATAATAAAACCACCTGGACAAGAGGCATAGCACGTAGGGTGACATAGTTATGCAGTGTCAGTGTAGACACTGCATTGCTTATGTTACCCTAAGTGGCCTCCAGGAGGTGTCCCACAATGCCCTTTGTGACCTAAGTGGTCACAGGCATGTGTCCCTCCCCCTTTAAAGCCCTAGCAATTTTTGAAATTCCTCTGTTTCCTTGGCGTGGAGAGCTCACAGAGCAACTGCCCAGCTGACCACGCCATCTCCCTGCAGCAAACACACTCCCACCTGGAGTACACCTGGGTTATTAGATACGCTGGGTCTGTGGGGAGAGGAAGCTGTGCAGTCATAGCTCCACTCCAGCAGAGGAACTTTGATACCTATGGGCAGATTGCTTGTGGCATGGAAAAGAAGAGGTATGACAGGGACATGCAGCAGTGCTGTGCAAAGATCAAAGAGCTGAGAGTGATGTACCAGAAAGCAAAGGAGGCCAATCATTGGTCTAGTGCAGTGGTCCCCAACGTGGTGCCCGTGGGCGCCATGGCACCCGCCGGGGCATTTATGTGCACCCGCCGTCAGGACTGGCGCCAAGGAAGGAAGAAGAGAGGAGCATCCGCCGGAGAAGCGTCGCCACTGAAATGCTGCCGCACAGTGCTTCCGGCGGAGAAGCTTTTGCCAAAATGCCACCAAGGAGCGCTTCCGGCTGAGAAGCTTTCACCGAAATGCCGCCGAGGTGAGCTTCCGGCGGAGAACCATCACCACCGAAATGCCGCCAAGAAGTGTTGCTGCGTGCCACACTCTGATGAAGGGATGAATGTGCTCTTGGCCACAGAAAGGTTGGGGACCACTGGTCTAGTGCATCGCCAAAGACATATTACTTCTATACGGAGCTGCATGCCATCCTTGGCAGCAACCCCACCTCCATCACTAAGAGCCCCATGGATACTTCAGAGTTGGCTGGAGACGGTGATCAGCAGAGTGAACTCTGATGATGTGGTGGACAAGGGAGTGGAGTTGGAGGAAGATGGGGGACAGGCGACAAGGATGTTTGGTGGCATCGTGGCATCGTGAGCCAGGACCTCTTTTTAACTTTTTAACTCTGGAGAGGTCTAGCCAGTCCCAGCACTCCAGCTCTGGCGTGCTTGATGCAGGAGAAGGAAACTCCGGTAAGTACTCATTGTGCTTCGATACTGCAGGGAGATGTGAGGTAGTGCTGTGCTTTTCTTAATCAGGGTAGAAGAGGGATCGAAATAAACAACACTGGTACAGTTTGTAGCTGCTTCTCATTCCGCTCTGCAGCTAGGCAGACAGGGCCCTGCGGAAAAGTTTGTTTATGCACACTGGGATGTCCTGGGACTCCTCCAAAAAGATGTCTAGGAAATTTTATTTGTTTCCGGGAGGTACTCTGCAATCCTCTGCTGAAGGTTTCTTGTGAGGGCGGCCTTGTTTCTTCCCCCGCAGTAGGAAACTTTGTCAGGCCAATTGGCAATTAATTATGCAGGCACCATAGCAGCACATAGACAAGCAACATACAGACCTGGTCTGCAGCCGCACACATGCAGGAGCTGAACCCTTGCGTCCTCGATTACTCTTAGGAGTGAGATATCAGATGCTATCACCCCCGCCTGTAGAAAACGGTGCTGGTATTTAGAATAGTGGCCCTAGGCACCTGTAGTGATACCCCTCTGAACCCCGCCCCCCCCCAGCCTTTGAACCATCCCCCCTCCTCCCCTCGGGCAGAACTCAACATGGCTGGGGTTCTCGCCATGGTGTATGCTTGCTAAGGGAAAGTGAGAAAGTGGTGTTTCTAACTTATTTGGATCAAGGCTGAGAGTGCACTCACAATACTGCCTCTGTCTATTGTTTCTTTAGCATCCGCAGATGTGCCCTGGAGGGTCCTCTCCTGCACAGCAACTGAAAAGGAGACAAAACAGGAGCAAGGAAGACATGTTCTGGGAGGTGCATGTGCTGCAATCCTCCGAGGCTTCAGATTGCAAGCAGAGAGCATGGAGAGAGGGCTCTCAATGAAAAACTGCAAATTGCTAGCCAGGATAGGAAACAGATGCAGGAGCGGATGATTCAGCTGCTTCAGGACCAAACAGACATACTGAGGTCCCTGATTGAACTTTAGACAGCACACATCCGTGCTCATCTCTCCTTGCAGCCCATACAGAACTGCCTCCCATGCCCTCCCCACACTACTCCCACCCCCCACAGATTCCTTGCATGTTCCCAGGCCGTCTTAGTACCCCATGCATTTCACCCCAAGGGACATGTTTCACAATGACAGCTGGACATACACCCATAAGAACATACATAAAAACAGCCATACTGGGTCAGACCAAAGGTTCATCTAGCCCAGTATCCTGTCTTCCGACAGTGGCCAATGCCAGATGCCCTAGAGGGAATGAGCAGAACAGGTAATCATTGGTGATCCATCCCGTTGCTCATTCCCAGCTTCTGGCTCTTGATTTTCATGTTCCTTTCAGAACATAGAAATGTTTGCATAGGCGTTTAATAAAAAATTATTTATAGAAAGAGAAGGCATCTCTATTTATCTTCTACATAGTGTGGTTTCTGATGGAATTCATACACAGTGGTAATTGGTTCATTTGCATTGTAAAATTAACGTACACACCGCAATCAGTACAAGGTTCATACGGTGGCTCAATGCATTACAGAAACCCACATTATTGTGGATCATTTTCAAATGCTCCTTTAAAGCCTTCCTAATTCAAATAACTCCTCATTGAGCCCCTTTAACAGCCTTGGTATCTGACTGCTCAAAAGCAACAGCCAGACAATCCACCTCAACGATCCACCCCTGTGGAAACTTCTCCCCCTTAGCTTCACAAATGTTATGCAGAGCAGAGCAGGCTGCTATGATCAAGGGAATATTTTCCACGTTGAGGTCTAACCTGCCAGAAAGGCAGCACCAGAGATGCTTTAAGCAGCCAAAGGCACATTCAATAGGCATTCTGCACCTGCTGAACTTGTTGTTGAACTGCTCCTTGCTGCAGTCAAGGTTTCTGGTGTAAGGTTTCATGAGCCACAGGAGGAAGGTGTAGGCTGGGTCTCCAAGAATCACTATTAGCATTTTCACATTCCCAATTGGAATCTTCTGGTCTGGAAAGAAAGTCCCTGCTTACAGCTGTCTGTGCTCCTGAAGATGCGTGCATCATGCACCTTCCCTGACCACCCCACAGTAATGTTGGTGAAATGACCCTGGTGATCCACCAGTGCTTGCAATATCATAGATAAGTAGCCCTTTCTGTTGATGTACTCTGTTGCAAGGTGGCCTGGGGCCAAAATGGGGATGTGTGCGCCATCTAGTGCCCTCCTCAGTTTGGGAATCCCATTGCCACAAAGTCATCCATTATTAAACACACATTGCCAAGAGTCACAGTCCTTTGTATCAGGAGGTGATTAATGGCCCTGCACACTTGCATCACCATAACCCCCTCAGTGAACTTCTCCACTCCAAACTGATTTGCGATTGATTGGTAACAGTTGGGAGTTGCCAGCTTCCACACAACGATCACCACTCATTTCTCCACCATTAAGGTAGCTCTCATTTTGTTGTTCTTGCAGCGGAGGACATGGGTACACTCTGCACAGACTTTCAGGAATGTGGCTTTGCGCATCCGAAAGTTCTGCAGCCACCACTCATCATCCCATACCTGCAAACACTTGGTGTTTGTTTCTCATATCCAGAACCAACGGTCCACAATGTGGAGCCACCCCATGACTGTCAAAAGCACGGCATCATCATCAGATTAGCAGCTCATGAAATACTGCAGGATCAGCCACGTTGTATTCATAATGCTTATCACAATATTGGAGAGCAGTGCAGGATCTATGTTTTCAGACAGAGGTGGTGGGTGCGCAGTTTACAGGGTCAGTTGAAAAGCGGCATGAAATGTAGTAGGAAGTCCATGGAATGATGAGATGAAGAAAACTGCATCATGGGACATTGAGCCTTCCCCCCATGAGGCTCTGCGATCCCTTTCCAGAACACCCAGTGGTAGATTGTGGCGAGTTGCACAGTGGGATAGATACCCACAGTGCACTGCTCTGTCTGTCGATGCAAGAGCACTAACTGTGAATGTGTTCCTTCATCACAACGAGTGTTGTGTGGACATGCAAAAGCAGTTTAATTACAGCAGTGGATGAACATCAATGTAACTTAAGTCAACTTAGCTTTGTAGTGTAGACATAGCCTAATTCATGAATGGCATGTTCCTAAACACAACCCTATTCAGCAAAACATGTAAGTACTGTTGACTTCAGTTTTTTAAATTAAGCACTCTGCTGAACCAGGGCATGTGCAAACACAATAAAAATGCAATATACATTTTGTGGCATTTTTTAGTTGTCTATAGGCAGCTGTAGCACACTACAATTTTGATTATTTACAATATTTCATAATATTAAGCAGCATATTTTGGAAAAGTAACAGTCATTTTAATTAACCTCACTATAAAAAACTGCTATTAAGTCTTTGTTGAGATAAGGGAGAACTCACCAGTGTGTGTGTATATGCTGCAGAGTGTGAATTAGCAAATGTGGTTTTAGTGAGATTCTGCTGTGCTTTTCTTTCTGAGTAACTTTTCACGAGCATTTCAATCTATTTTCATAAACACTATGTACACTATTTTCAGGCAAGATTGAGCAGTTAAATGTCTAAGTAATGCATCTCCTAGTTGTACTGACTAGTTTTAGTGACAGATAAAAAAATAATATAATAAATGTGACTTAAAGTATGGTATATTTTTATTGCTATACATTTTATTGATGGCATTTTCAAATTGAATAGGAGTTGGGCACCTACCTTTGTTAGGCTCCTCTGATAATCTCACCTTTTTATCTTTATGTTTTTGAAGGGCTTGATCCTTTGTGATACTTAACTTCAGCTAAAGTCACTGGGAGTCTAGTGTGCTCAAAATCTTACAGGTCCAGGTCCTTATTTTGCAGATACACTTTAAGGTCTGGAAACATTTTGTGTTCCTTTCTCTAGCTGGGAACTCAAGCTGCCAGGAGAGTAAGGGATGAAGTAATAACATTCAGCATAGTTTAAAGCAAAGTGACAGGCAAATGGAAACTGTTTGCAATGGAGCTGGGAACTCATTCAGCAGAGTGCTCTAGTTCAGCAATTTTACAAGGTGGTGACATCATAAAAGCATCTATCTTATCATGGTTTTATAAATAAGCCACTAGCATGTTGACAAATAATTGTATCTGGAATATATCATACTGTATTAAATGCGCACACTTACAGCAAGAGTTGAACCAAAATCAGATTTCTTCTGATAACACTGGTCTACAATTTTTGAGAAGTCATCTGCTTCAGAGATAAAATGTGCTATTTAGTATGTATTTTGATGTGCTGAATTCAAATATGACAATTAGAACAACTGATTGGCTACTGTTTCTAAGATATTTAAGTTTTTACATTTTATGTCTATGTATATTGTGTAGATAGTAGAGTTTTAATCATAAATTGTAAACCTAGGTCTTTTCATGTGTTTATGGTTGCTTTACATGATACTATTTCACCTGTCCTGTTTATGTAACACTTTAAAAATCAGCAGAGGGGTTATATAAATAAAATTTATTATGAAACAAAAGGCAAAAAACTATTATGTCCATAGTTTAGTCCTATTCAGTGTCTACTCAGTGCTTCTTGGCTTGTCTCTTGTATTCATTAAATGGAGCATCTCTTGTCACTGTCCAGCAATAGTCTGCAAGCATTGATGGGCTCCATTTGCCCTGATAGCGTTTCTCCATTGTTGCAATGTGCTGGTGAAATCGCTCGCCGTGCTCGTCGCTCACTGCTCCGCAGTTTGGTGGAAAAAAATCTAGATGAGAGTGCAAAAAATGTATCTTTAATGACATGTTGCAACCAAGGCTTTTGTATGCCTTGAGGAGGTTTTCCACCAACAACCTGCAGTTGTCTGCCTTGTTGTTTCCGAGAAAATTTATTGCCACTAAC
Source organism: Macrochelys suwanniensis (assembly GCA_033296515.1). NCBI lineage: Eukaryota > Metazoa > Chordata > Testudines > Chelydridae > Macrochelys > Macrochelys suwanniensis. The sequence continues at coordinate 51,942,826 of CM065780.1, forward strand.
TGGAAGGCTTTCCATGCCTTTATTTCCTTGCCACGCAGTGCATGGTCAAATGCATCATCTCGAAGAAGTTCACGAATCTCTGGACCAACAAAGACACCTTCCTTTATCTTAGCTTCACTTAACCTTGGAAATTTTCCATGGAGGTACTTGAAAGCTGCTTGTATTTTGTCAATGGCCTTGACAAAGTTCTTCATCAGACCCAGCTTGATGTGTAAGGGTGGTAACAAAATCTTCCTTGATTCAACAAGTGGTGGATGCTGAACACTTTTCCTCCCAGGCTCCAATGACTGTCGGAGTGGCCAATCTTTCTTGATGTAGTGGGAATCTCTTGCACGACTATCCCATTCGCAGAGAAAACAGCAGTACTTTGTGTATCCAGTCTGCAGACCAAGCAAGAGAGCAACAACCTTCAAATCGCCACAAAGCTGCCACTGATGTTGGTCATAGTTTATGCACCTCAAAAGTTGTTTCATGTTGTCATAGGTTTCCTTCATATGGACTGCATGACCAAGTGGAATTGATGGCAAAACATTGCCATTCTGCAGTAAAACAGCTTTAAGACTCGTCTTCGATGAATCAATGAACAGTCTCCACTCATCTGGATCGTGAACGATGTTGAGGGCTGCCATCACACCATCGATGTTGTTGCAGGCTACAAGATCACCTTCCATGAAGAAGAATGGGACAAGATCCTTTTGACGGTCATGGAACATGGAAACCCTAACATCACCTGCCAGGAGATTCCACTGCCGTAGCCTGGAGCCCAAAAGCTCTGCCTTACTCTGGGGTAGTTCCAAATCCCTGCCAAGGTCATTCAGTTCACCTTGTGTTATGAGGTGTGGTTCAGAGGAGGAGGATGGGAGAAAATGTGGGTCCTGTGACATTGATGGTTCAGGACCAGAAGTTTCATCTTCCTCTTCCTCGTCTGACTCAAGTGAGAATGAGTCTGGTGCATCAGGAACCGGCAGTCCTTCTCCATGGGGTACTGGGCGTATAGCTGATGGAATGTTTGGATAATGCACAGTCCACTTTTTCTTCTTTGACATACCTTTCCCAACTGGAGGCACCATGCAGAAGTAACAATTGCTGGTATGATCTGTTGGCTCTCTCCAAATCATTGGCACTGCAAAAGGCATAGATTTCCTTTTCCTGTTCAACCACTGGCGAAGATTTGTTGCACAAGTGTTGCAGCATATGTGTGGGGCCCACCTCTTGTCCTGATCTCCAATTTTGCAGCCAAAAGAAAGGGGATAGGCTTTCTTAACCATAGTGGTTATACTGCGCTTTTGTGATGCAAAAGTCACTTCACCACAAACATAGCAGAAGTTATCTGCACTGTTCACACAAGTACGAGGCATCTCTGCTCACTTTGGCTAAACAGAAATGTGTCCCTATGCAAAATCAAACACTGACAAATAAGAGAGCACAACACTGTATGATTTCTAGAGCTGATATAGGGCAATTTGTTCAGCAGAGTGATGTAAGCTTCGTTATGATTGCATCATCCATGACTTCTAGGAATAACATGATGCAATTCATATCATGTATGATGCAATACCAGCTTCAATGGCATCATTCACTGTTTTGCCTAAAAAGCAAGTACTGTCCAAACCCAGTCATAGATTTATTCATAGATCCAGTCAAAGATGTATTTTAGTTATTTCTGGTTTAAATTGAGATCCCTTCCCTTTATAACTCACTTATCCTCCGCCATTCCCAAGTCAAGGGTCGTATATACTGACCCAATAGCATGTCTTGAAAACTAGAGCCAATCAACAATTTTAAGCATCATTTTTGTTCTCAGTGACCCAGAATTAGTAAAGTTTGACTACATTTATTTCAGAAGCATTTTGGCTGTAGAGTAGTGTAATAATATTTTAAAAAGAGACAAGGTGGGTGAGGTAATATGTTTTATTGGACCAATTTCTGTTGGTGAGAGACAAGCTCTTAAGCGTACACAGAGCTCTTCGTCAATAAAAGTGTACGCTCAAAAGTTTGTCTGTCTCACCAAGGGAAGCTACTACCTCACCCACCATGTCTCTCTAATATCCTGGGACCAACACAGCTACAACAACACTGCATACAATAAAAAGATACATTTTATTTCACTGTCCTTAATACATTTGTCAACCCCACCCAATACTTAAGTGGACCTATAGCTTTATTTTTGAAGGTTGGACAACAAAGGAAAGTGGGACAAAGCAGAAGCTTACTGAAAAGTGCCAGCTTTCTTTCTGTTTGTATTTAAGGAATGTGATAATGTCTCACCCAAAAGGAAATATGTGGCTCAAAGGACACAATGTAACATTAGCTCTGGTATGTCTCTCCTACTGACTGCCCGCTTTTAGTTTTAAAGACAGCTCTCTCTTGTTCTCGAATGTAGGGTTTTTTAACATAGTCTAGATAATATACTATATACAGAACCCACTGAGTCTTTTCCATGGAGTCTATCAGTATACAAATGGTTGGAGAAATTTAAGGATCTGAGACAAATCAACAAAAACAGGGAGATTCTAACCTCAGGCTAGCATTTGATCCTTAATGTTCCCCATTGTATACTGATGGGGTACAGCAATACAATACTGTACTCTCTGTGCTTAATAATAACAATTAAGGCAGTCACTCTGACCCTCTTCTTGGTTTCAACTGCTCTTTAAATTCATAGATTCAATTCTTAAATCTCCCTCTGTTTCTTTGGTTTTCTGTCAGTTTACCTCAATTTCCTTCCTTTGATTTTGTGTTATTTTTTTCTCTCCACCCTTTCCAATGTCTGTTTTTCAGTTTAATTTCTCCTTTACCTCTTCACCTTCTGTTATTTTTTTCTGTGTTTTTCATTCCCTCCTTTCCTTTATTCTATCTTCTCTAGTTCTACTCCATTCTCAAATCTCTCACTTCACTGACCCCAACCTCCTACCTATCACTAACAACCATCTTTCAGTCAGACACAGTGCTGCCCTTTTGCCCTTGTTGGTCCAACTCCTCACTCTGGGTGTGGGTCTCTACCTCTCTGCCCTCCCCCCACATCTCAGCCCTCAATTCATATATATTCAGAGCTTGCCCTTCCCTTAGTGCTTTTCCTTACTCCTTTTCTTCTTCCCATACATGCCCTCCTAGTGTTGGGACACCACACATCCTCTACAAGATTTTTTGGGGATGAGGTGGAGTTGGGGGGAGAGAGAGATGCTGGATCTAAATCCTGGCAGATGCAGTAGTTTTCTCACTGAGCTTGCTGCACATCTGCCATTTTGTTTCCCTCCTCCTGTTTGAATACAGCATTTCCTCACACAATCTCAGATCTTGCTCCATGGTGAGACTGAAATATTAGCAGGCAGAAAAATTGTCAGAACCTAGAGTCATCTCTACAGTGGTCTGCAAGCTCTTGTGCCTAAGACCTTCCTCTTCTCATACAGTGGGCCTCCTTCTATGTATATGCTGATCCAAAGTTTGGTGGCTTTTGGGACCTTCCCATCCTGGGGCCTGGATCCATGAATCCACCCTTAAGCTGCTATTTACTATATATTTTGCCTAAACAACAGTATTTACAGTGGAAATGCTGACATTAACCTAACCATAAGAACAGAAATTCTAACACATCAAAATACAGCTTTATTAATTCACTTCTACCAAAGGCACCTTTTTCTATTTCTATAACTTGTCTCATTAAAGACATCTATATTTTCATGAATCCCTTGACCTACAGGCACAGGTGTGGTACATGTCTCATTGTTGTGCTGGGTCTCTTCCATTTGGTACCAATTACTTTAAAAAGGCTCAGTTTTAATAATGGAAAATATTCACAGTAATAACTCATATGTACTCTGGATTTCTCATCAAGCAAAGTAACTGAATCAATGTGCTGAGTAAGAAAACATTGGCAAGCAAACTTCATTTCAACCACATAGCTATGCTTGCTAAGTTACTGCAGAGATGCACAGCCATTTTCAGAAGATTCTTTGTTAAAACAATTTCTCACATTGAGTAGTAGCCAGCCACCTAACACTACAAATTATAAAATCCTGGGCACCAATGGAACACACGGTCAAAGATGTCATGCCTAGTTCAATATCAACAAATAAAATATGCCATTAAAAAAACCAGGATGCATAAAGTCATAATTGTCTATTAAACTTTCACTTTCCTTTATTGAATTACAGTTCACTGCTTAGACCAGACCAGTAACACAGAGGAGCTAGGTCTAGAATTTTGATATTGTTCCAAATAGTTCCATGATTTATACCATAATTGAACCTTTGAATGGGAGGCAATAGCACTGAAAGACAGGCTAAAAAGCTTGCAGAAAAAAGAGTGAAACTAAGTTATACTTTAAAGTTGGGCTCTTACACATTCAATTCTCTTCTGAACAATGTCATCACCATCAGCCTTCATCGTCATCCTTCCCATCACTCAGGTTCACGACATGGGCTCCTCTTCCTCAGCCCTTTTTCTTCCCTCGGATTCAGACACTTGCTCATTTCTTCTATTTCTTACTCTGCAATATTTCCATAATTAATCTTCACTGCTTCACTCCTTCTGGCCCCTTACATTCTCTACATCCTTGCTGACACTAGTCTAGGGGTAGGCAACCTATGGCACGTGTGCCGAAGGTGGCACGTAAGCTGACTTTCAGTGGCACTCACACTTCCCGGGTCCTGGCCACCGGTCCGGGAGGCTCTGCATTTTAATTTAATTTTAAATGAAGCTTCTTAAACCTTTTAAAAACCTTATTTACTTTACATACAACAATAGTTTAGTTATATATTATAGACTTATAGAAAGAGAGCTTCTAAAAAAGTTAACATGTATTACTGGCACGCAAAACCTTAAAGTAGAGTGAATAAATGAAGACTCGGCACACCACTTCTGAAAGGTTGCCGACCCCTGCACTAGTCCATGCCCCAGTTATCTACCACATTGATTACCACAACCACTTGCCCTCCAGCCTCCACTTTCCCATCCTTTTCTTCATGACATCCAAAGAGCTGCAGTCAAAATAGTTTTCCATCATTCCTTCCTCCACATTCCAAGCTAATCAGTAAGGGGCTGATTTTCTAAGTTAGACTCACATAATTGCACACAACAGTACCCAGAGGGGACTGGACATGGGCCCATACAAATACAGAGTATTTGCATGCATAGCTTAAGCACATGCAAATATATATGCATACCTAACTTTTTAAATATTGGCTCATAGAGGAAGTCATTCTGTATGCTATATGCAAGTAATAGCCTTCCTTCTTCTGTAGGCAACCTCATGCTGTTCCTGGAAATCCTTCCTAAAACTGATTTATTTCAGCCAGCTTTCTGCTACTTTCCTCCCATGCTCTTACCACACATCATTAGTTCACTTTACACTATTAAAAAGCTAAAAAAACCCCACCCTTGAATTAACAAGACCCGTGCCAATCTTAATTGCTCATTTGACTATAATATCATATCCCTTTCTTACTGATCATAATGGTGGTAACTTTCTATTTTGAATATAGTCCTGGTGGCCATATTGAATGGCAGAAACATAAACAGTACTACAAAGCCATTAGATTTCTCCATCTTATAAAATAGAAGAATATATATTTATTTGGGTTTCTCCCTTTATATCTGTCCAAGGCAGCTGAGGTTGGCAGGATTGTCCTTGCTCTCCATTCTGAAGTTCTATGTGAATGAGAAAGGTCTTCTTTTATTTTGTTCAGTTTTTTGTAGCTTTTGTTCTAATCTCCTTTTGTGTTTCCCTCTGTGAAGGTCATCTGCAAAATAAACAAAGCCATTGACATTAGCAGAGTTTAGTGATATGCTCAAGTGCAGTGGTTTACAATGTACATTGTGGTTTGTGAAATACAAATTATATTTCCTAAAAAACATGAGTGAGATCAGTCCTGAGCTCATGAAGAACTGGTGATCCCACCATAACAAAGTATTTCACACCAAAGAAAAACCACAGAGTATGGCCAGCGATATAAATTGGGCCAGATCCTAAGTAGTCCAGTGATTCTCCCACCAGGTTGTTCTCACTGCTGGTTTCTGGATATGAACTCTGCTGTACTGCAGGAAGGGTGTTTGCAATGGAGGGCCCTCATCTCTGGAACCTACTTCCATTGTCACTGCAACAGAACCAAAACCTGGCAAGCTGCCCAATGCAGTACAGACTCCACCTGTTTAGTTAAGCTTGTGACTAAAGCTGACCAACCACTGAAGCAGCAGAGCCTTTAATGCATCACTTTGCATTCATCAACACTGAATTTCATCTGCCATTTTGTCACCCAGTCTAGTGAAATCCCTTTGCAACTCTTTGCTGTCAGCTTTGGACTTAATTATCTTGAATAATTTTGAATTGTGAAAATTTTGCCATCTCACTGTTCACGCCTTTTTCAGATCAGTTTTGAATATGTTGAATAGCACTAGCCCCAGTACAGATCCATGGGGGACCCCAATATTTACCTCTCTCCATTGTGAAAACTGACCATTTATTTCTACTCTTTGTTTTCTATCTTTTAACCAACTACTGATCCATGAATAGACCTTCCCTCTCATCCCATGACTGCTTACTTTGCTTAAGAACCTTTGGTGAGAGACCTTGTCAAGGGCTTTCTGAAAGGCCAAGTACAGTGTATCAACTTAATCACCCTTGTCTACATATTTTTGACACTCTCAAAGAATTCTAGTAGATTGGTGAAGCATGATTTCCCTTTACAAAAGCTGTGTTGTCTCTGCTCCAAAATATTGTTTACCTATGTGTCTGATAATTTTGTTTTATACTATAGTTTCCACCAATTTGCCTGGTACAGAAGTTAGGCTTGCTGGCCTGTAATTGCCAGGATTAATTCTGGAGCCTTTTGTAAAAATAGGTGTTACATAAGTTACTACCATTAGTAGTACAAAGGCTGATTTAATCAACAATTTACACACCACACTTAGTCATTCTGCAATTTCCTATTTGAATTCTTCAGAACTCCTCAGTGACTATCATCTGGTCCCAGTGAATTATTACTGTTTAATTTATCAATTTGTTCCCAAACCTCTTGTAATGACACCTCAGTCTGAGAGTTCCTCAGATCTGTCAACTAAAAAGAATGGCTCGGGTGTAGGAATCTCCCTCATGTGCTCTGCAGTGAAGATCAATGCAAAGAATTCATTTAACTTCTCCGCAATGTCTTCCTTGAGTACTCCTTTAGCACCTCGATAGTCCATTGGTTCCACTGATTGTTTGGCAGGCTTCCTGCTTCTGATGTATGTAAACATTTTTTTGCTATTAGTTTTTGTGTCCTTAGATAGTTGCTCTTCAAACTATTTTTGACCTGCCCTATTATACTTTTACACTTGACTTGACAGAGTTGATGCTCCTTTCTATTTTTATCATTAGTTGACTTCCAATTTTTAAAGAATGACTTTTTGCCTCTAACCATCTTTTTTACTCTCCTATTTAGCCACGGTGAGTATTTTGTGATCATCTTTGTTTTTGTTTTATTTGGGGGACACATTTACTTTGAGCCTCTGTTAAGATGTTAGTAAATGGTCTCCATGCAGTTTGCAGACATTTCACCCTTGTGACTGTTCCTTTTAATTTCGGTTTTACTAGCTTCCTCATTTTTCTTTTGAAGTTAAATGCCGTTGTGGTGGCTTTCTTTTGCATTTTCCGCCATGAGGATGTTACATTCAAGTACATTATGATTGCTATTACCGAGTTCAGCTTCGACCAGGTCCTGTGTTCCACTTGAGACTATTCCTCTTGGATGAGGTCCTGTGCTGCACTTAGGACTAAATCAAGAATTGCCTCTCCCTTTGTGTGTTCCAGGACAAGATGCTCCAAGACGCAGTCATTTAATGTAGCTATACATTTTATCTCTGTAACCCTTGCTGAGGTGACATATACCCAGTCAATATGAGGATACACGAAATCCCCCATTATTTTTTCCTGCCTTTCTAGCCTCTCTAATCTCCCTGAGCATTTCAGAGTAATCCTGATCAGGTTATAACATTTTTACTGTTATACTTCTATTGTTCAAGTATGAATTTTCTATCATCAATAGAGGTTCTATGGTACAATTTGATTAATTTAAGATTTTTACTTTATTTGACTCTATACTTTCTTTCACATATAGTGACACTCCCCCACCAGCACAATCTACTCGGTCATTCTTATCTGGTTTGTACCTGGTATTACTGCATCCCATTGATTATCTTCAGTCCACCAACTTTCCATGATGCCTATATTATCAATATCCTCATTTATCATTTAGTTCACACACCTTATATAGACATCTAGATTTAGACTTAGAGATGATAAATCCAGTTCTGGAATTCCAGCTATTACTGCCAAAATGGGAACCAAGGAACTCCTCAAACATTATTCATTTTCCTAGGTTTAAGGACTTCTCATCTTGGTGGGATTCCAAGCTGAAGGAGAAGAGAGGAAGGGATGAAGTAATAACATGCAGGATACTTTTAAACTAAAGTGACAAGCAAATGGAAACTGTTTGTAACAGAGCTGGAAACTCATTCAGCAAAGTGCTGTAGCTCAGTATTTTTATATAGCAGTGACATCATAAAACCATACTGGAAATATCACACTATTTCAAAAACTTTAAAATGCTGTGGCAACAGCTACTGAAAAGGGAAGAACCAAAGAAAAAGTGAAGTGGGAAAGCGAGGATGAAGCATGGAAACCTAGATCATTAGTCAAATAATGCTGAGGGAGTAAAATGAAAAAAAGCAGAAAATTAGGAAGGAATAAAAGAATACAAATAGATTGTTATTTAACTTTTGGTTTTACTTAAAGTAAAAGATGCTTTTTTCTGTTATTCAATAGTAGTAAATATTGATTTCAGCACCCTAACTGCTACAACTAAACTTGTGTATATTTCTCATACAACCTCTTTTGTTTACTTGTTTGTTTTGTTAACTTTGGGAAGCCCTGGGGATATTTGTTTTTTCCTTTTAAAAACAGAGCTCAGGCATAAACATTTCGCTAGACAGAAATTCACTAATTCTCAGCCATGGTTTTTTAATCATTTCAACTGATGCAGGAAAGTAAAAGCAACAGACTGCAGCTTCCTTCTTGCCATATCTTAAAGATATCTTTGTCATCTAAAGTGAAATTCTCCATGTGACTAATCTGTATGTTAACTAATCACTTTTATTATTTTCAGAGAAAACGCAAAAGGTCAAAATGACCCAGTTACTTCATTGTGAAAAAATGCTCATAACATGCTGTACAGAAATTTTCTATCTAAATAGCAAAGATTTCTAGTGCAGTCACATAACATATATTAAAATCATTACAGCCATTGGCAGCTCTGCGTCAATATTTTAGCTGGAGCACTGTAACTCACCTGCACATGGGCTCATTAAGGTCACTATTGAAAATGTCTCTCACACTCTGCTGGACAGATCAGTGAAGCATAAACACTTCCCCCCATGTCCTGTTGCTCCTCAAGTGTACTCTATGCAGTCAAGGGGACAGTGAAATTGCCCCAGAGGGATCTTTCATCTAGAAGATTTAAACATATTAATTTAACTGCTGTGAATAACACATTGCATTGAGAGAAAAACAAATATGTTACTTATTTTTAATTTTCTGGTTTTTCTGAGCAGCAGAGCAGTGTCTCAAAGGTAGAATTACCAATCGGCACAACCCACTTGTCAGTAACCAGAAAATTAAAGAAATTCTCCTATTTCCATCTCCAAGAGACTGTGACATTACAGTCTATTTTATTATTCATCCATTGATTACATGCATGCAAAGGGATAGCATACACACATACTAGAGATTTCATTTTAGAGTTAAAATATGATTAAAATGGGACAAGAGCAAACAGACAGTAGACACTCCTGCCTTTATCTACACATCCATAACATTACTCTAACATTTTTGTCTTGGTATGTTTTTTATTATGATCTTATTAAAAGGGGCATTATACCTTAAACAAACTAATGCAAGTTCTTGTGATCTCAGGACAGTTATTCCAAAAACAATGTGCTATTTTATAATGAACATTTATAATCAGGTTTATAACAAAATAATTCATCATGTAAACAAATGAATAAGTCACACACTAAATAAATATCTGTAATAGTAAGTACTGACATATCACTTAGGACTCAAACCAGCAAGCCCTCTGTACAGCATTGCCCCTAAAATGAATGTTTTGGTCTCTATTTTTAATTTGAGCTGAGCAAATACTTCATGGCCAATAAGCTATTCAGTGTAATTAGAATTGGAATATACACAAGCAGATCAAAAATATTGGTAGCTCTTCCAGGGCTATGGTCAGATCACAGAAATTTACCAGTAAGTATTCATTTTCTGATATTTGCTAATTGAGCTGTCTTGGTTAGTTGTGTTTGGTCAGATTAATCACGTTGCCTGTTCTTGGTTCCCTAACTGAGCAAGAGTGCAAGCACTTTAGGCATAAATATTCATGCAAATTTAAATTTTGGGTTCCATAAATATTTTCACATGTAACTATGAAATTTACTTTCCCCAAACATTTGTGTCAGCAGCATTGGACTGGCCTGCAGGAAAAGGAGAGAAGAGGAGTCCTCCCAAGGTGGCCAGGGCAATTGCAACTCATGCTCTATCTACCCACCTCCGCCAGCACTACCTCCTTCACAAAGATGAAGGGTGATGGCAATATTCTTCTCTCACTTGAAATAAAGAGGGTTGGAAGTACCACTGCCATCACTTCATATTGTGATTTTTTAAATGAGCTCACCTGTCTCAGTGCCTCGACTGCTGTATGTGTTGCCCTTTGCCTATTGCTACTTCTTGTGTTTGAACTTTGAATTAAACATACTACAGTACTATGAATTCTGGGGTGTCTCAAAGATCATGCCTCCTAGTGTTTACTACGATAGTACATTAAATTGAAACACAAAAACATCAGAGGGCAACTGCGGCCAATCCTGGGCCCAAAACCTGTGTCCCCACTCTTCTTCACTGGTGATGCCTTCTCCTTGCAAGGATTAATTACTAGATTTAAATTTTATTGGGTCTTCTGCCAACCAGGAGGGATCTGTGGGATCTGTACTTAATCTGTCACTGTTACAGGAGTCTTGGGTGTCCAACAGGTCTTCAGTCCTCTAGGAAATTTCCCTGTATATCTGTACAATAAGTATCAGTCACTTGGAAAGAGAATACAAAAGGGCTGAACATAGTCAAAACAAGTTTGTGTAAACATATGAACACTTGAGGAATTTTTACTTGCATCATTTGCCCAGCTCTTCTTGCAATATAGTTTGAAGTCAACTGCATTAGTTATTACACACATCCAACATATTAACTCAAGCTTGGCTAAAATCTGATGGTTTCTTGCGTATGCGTTGTGAGTTGTTACCAAAGACTCTCAGTAAAATATTCTAAATGTGTGTCAAAAAGAAAAAGAAAAAAGAAAACCTGTGCAAGAAAGCACCACCCGAAGAGAAAACATGAACAATGTTTTAAATGATTACATATTTTCCCTATACAAAAAACCTAAGTAAAAAATTGACTTTATATTTATTTTTTCTTATGTTGGTTCCATTTTAAATACTCCACAGATCCATAATATGACAATTTCAGGCTGTTCAGAAAGATAAATCTTAACACAGTCCTATAACCTCCACTTGTATAAATATATTGGAAAGGAACTTTGACCAGCAGTAGAAATTGTCATACTGTACTTAAATAATTTTTTTTTTTTTACAATTTTTGAAATTTTACAATGGTTGGTTTCTGAATACCAATATTAATGCACAAATGTAAAAAAAGGCAATTTTAATTCACCTTTTGTCACCCTTTGAATCAAGTGCAGCTTTATGAAAGGAATGTAAAAGAAAATCATTTATATATTAGAGACTCATTTTAAAAAGAGACACAGCAACTTATTCTATGTTTTGAAAAAGAATACTGTATGTCTATACTTTATTATAAATAATCATGTTCTGTCATAGTTTCTTCTTGCCAGCAAATGAAGGACATTTTTTCACAAAGCTTCTAAAATGTACATGAGTATTTGATTAAATCATGTTCCCTTGAGAAAATAAAGTTCATTCGCACAGAGCAGACAATAATGAGGAGCTCATTATTACAATAAGACTTGTAAGGACCTTGGTAGCCAGTACCAGTTGCATTTGGAAAGATACGCCTCAATTTTTCTTTTTTTTAAAAAATAAAGGTACAATCATAGTTATTCATTTACTTTAAAAATTCTTAAGATGAAGAAAAGTAGTGTTTATATATAAGTCCTTGTATAAATTATAAAACTCAAGTTTATGTTACAGAGTTCCTTCCCCAGAGGAAGCATAAAGCACTTTTGTGGTACCTTCACCAGTAAATATTTGTATCACATTAAGTTTGACAAACACAACAAAGACTCATATTGCATCCTAAAGCCCAAAGAGAACATTCCTTTGATGCAGTGTCTCATGATGGATGTGCTCCATGGGATCATTTGATATCCTTGAGTTCAGTCAATTTTGAATAAAGGGCACAGGAAAGTAACACATCTAATCAGTTCAGTAGGAATTGGAAATAGTGTACAGCAGTCATCTTTTTTGAGGTCAACTTACACCCTTTGGAAGACAAAGAGGAGTTTAAGAATATGACAATGAAATAAAAAGAACAACAATGAGGTAAACTCCCCCAAAAAGGCAGAATGAACTGGAATGTCAGGAGAGAGTTCGATTGTACCTGACACCTAAATGTTTTTCTAGCCAGAGTTCAGCCAGCTGCATGGTAGATGCAAATGTACTTGCTTTGGACCCCAAGCACATTTTATATTGTTTAGGGTCTAAATTTGGGTCACACTGAACTGGATGAAAAACATGTACAACTCCTACTTCTTGACTTCTAAAAGCCTTCAGCCCAGAAGTTATTACTTTAGTAAAGAGGTCTACATCCTCAAGTCCCCAGCCTTGTATTGAGGTATCAAATCCACCAGCACTCAGTAGATCACTTTTGTAAATACAAGTGATTCCAAATCCATAGTCTCGCCAAAATCCAGTTTTCTTTGTGAAAACAAAGTTACTGTCACCTGGAGGGTTGCCTCCATATATTACTTTTGGATCATATTGACTGAAGATGATGGGATAATAAACCTGCTGTCCTTGAATAGTATTATCTCTACATCGTTGGAGAAAGTCTGGTGTGAATATCAGGTCAACATCACAGAATAGCAGCAAAGTGTCATTGTCAAATTGAGATGAGGCCATTTCAAGACCTAAACCTCTGGAAAACTCTCCTGTCATAGGAATTAGGGTCATATCTACCTTTGGATACTTATTATGATATTCTTTAATTAACTCTCTGTGTTTGCTGGAATCTTGGCCAGAATCAGAGCTGAACAGAATTACTGCCAGCTTTACATTCTGCCTGGGAATAACACAAGTCTTTTCAAAATTCTCCATAAATCTTAAGAAAATGTCATATCTTCCTGTGAGAGGGACAAGAATATGTATTTTCTTGTCACTATGTCCTCCTATTTCTTTGGTGTCTTGGAATGATGAAAAAATCTTTAAAGAATTTGAAAGAAAAGAGAAAGACTGAGTATCACTGTTAATATTCTCCACAAGGCTTCTTACATCCAGTTCCTCTGCCTCTTTGAAAAAAGGCTTGCTAAACAATTGCTGAAGGTAAGCATGACGTCTCACTGGAACTGTAAGCTTTCTCCCTTTGTGTCTTTTGTACAAAAGAAGTAAATCCAGGATGTACTCCACTCCATGCATAGGATCAACCCTACGGTAGCCATATTGTATTTCCTTGAAATCAATAAGCCTTCCTCTAGATTTAGAGTTCTCATTTATCATTTCCATTACTTGCATCACTGTGTCATCCAATGCTGCCCGCAGAATGCTATTAATGCTTTGTCTGGGTGGTTGATTCTCAGCCATAGAATAAAGGAGCTTCCCTGTCAGGAATTCCCATTCAATGACTTCATTCCTTTCACGAGGCTGGAAGCGATTGAAAGATGGCATCATTCCCAGCTGCTGATCTTCCTTATTTATTTCACTGTTACTGAGCTTGCTCATTAGGGCACTTTCTCTATGGAGCTGGATGGTGCGATAGCGTAGTTCTGAAATTTTGCGGCTCAGTATGTAATTGTGGAGTCTGTATTGGTAGGCTGGCCTTTTATTTGGATGAAGTGTTATAGCTGTGTGTATTTTACTGTTGTGAAGATCTTGGATGTAACCCTTCCGGTTGTGTTCATAATTTTCATGGAACAATTGCTGCATCTGGAGAGGGAAGAAAATAAATGCAGTTAGGTAGGAAAAATGTTAAACAATGCAATCCCATGAACACCTGTTAACTTACTATGGTTTACTTTTCACATCACAGTTTTAAAGTCTAATATTGAATATTAATTATGTATATTTATTTATTATCCATTTAAATTCCAGTAGTGGCTACAATGGGCAAATAATGTCTCATAAATAAATTGACCTCTTGTGCTTATCTTCTTATTCTACCTGGAAAACCAGATATCATTTTTAAGTTCATGCACACAGTGGAAAATCATGTCAGCTATTCTTAGTAGAATGTCAAAACTCATATTGACTTCAGTGGGAGCAGGACGGGGCTCACAGATGAAGTCCAGATTGAATTTTGCAAAGCATTCAATTCCTCTCATAAGCCTCTATCAATATATAAACCATCATTTGTACAGATCCTTATTGCACAGTTATTGGAGAGGTTAAGTGACTGAGGCCTTTTTTTTTTTTTTAAACAGAAACTTGAATTTACATCTAGGTACACCTGAGCAGCTCCAAATAGCTAATAATTCTTATTGCGACAACCAAATGGATAGAGCTTCTTAACACTGATTAATCAAATTAACCTCAGTTTAACAAATTTGTTAGTTTTTGTTCCACAGAATATGATTAAGTGACTGCATTATAATCACTGGGATACAGAGCTCTGGCAGTGATGCAAATAGCAGCCTGCCCAATCAAACTATACCTGTCATGCTAGTATCATTTACTGTAACTATTGATTTCTGAGGTAAGAACACCCCACTTCTGTCAGATTACTAATTGTAACTAATTGTAATTGTAACTAGTGGTTAAACACAGGACCAGGAGCTAGAAAATGTTGGTCATATACCTGCCTATGCTACTGAACCACACTTGAGCAAGTCATTCAATCTTTCTGTGCCTCTTTTTCCCCTCCTCATAAACTGTTCTGAATGTTCATTACTGTTTGTAAAATGTGTTAGTACTCTCTTAAATGGAAAGCAACAAAGAGGAGTAAAATATGATTAACCCTTCCTAAATACATTTAAGTCACACCATCCTTTGCTGAGATAACAAACACTGACTATAATTGGAAGCATGTTCCCAATAATATAACAGAAAAGAAAAAGCAGGCTGTTTTCATTTATTTGATTAATGGGAAACAGCTTGGTCTGTAATTACAATATATAGAAAAGGGGAAAGTGTTCATTAGATAGGAAATGCTGTTCAGAGCCTTGTTGGTGAACTGAAGCACTAATTAGATCTTCAGGTTTGTATTGAAGTCTGTCTTCTGTGCACTGCACACATCAGGAAAGATGATATCTGATAACAGAACGAAATATCCCAGCTTCAAAATGTTTAACTAATTCACTTTATTACAAACCTCTCTAGAATGGGGATCCTGCTTAAATATTTCGCTACTCAAAGATAGTATTAACCTATTATGCTAAGAACCAAGAAAGCTAAAATTTAATAGGCCTATTAGCAAAAGATCCTACAGCAGAAAATACAAATCATAATATTTAGAAAATGTTATTAATTTCATACATAATTTCAACATATTGCCATTTCTTCTTCTTCTTCTGTAAATGAATTTGCTTGTATAAATAAAACAATTATTGTTAGTCACCACTGTATTTGAGACTGCCTTGCAAGGTCCGAGAGCCTGGACTTCAGCCTGAGCCCATACGTCTACATCACAATTAAACAGCCCCTTATCCCAAGCCTGACAAGCCCAAATCAGCTGTCACGGGCCAGCCGCAGGGTTTCAGTCGCAGTGTAGACATACCCTTAGATGGTGCAATCATCCTTAAATTTTCAGTCTCATCCTTCATTGTTATCCTGCAAAATTTGTGGAGAAAAATGCTTTTTTGTGAAAAGTGGGAGGTGATGGTAGTGGTAAAGGACCTACTACAAAACCTATTTCTAGCCCTGGCAACTGTAATTAGTATAGCAACCCTTTCTGTATTTTTCCATGCATTCTTGAAAAGCTGAGAATCCTGAAAATAGGTAGCTGTCACTGACAATATGGAAAATGTTTATTATGGTAGTGCCTAAGGGCCGACCTAGAGTGCGCATCATTGTGTTAGATGCTATAGAAATGCAGAGTAGTAAATGGTCCTTGCCCTGAAGAGCTTACAGTGTAAACAGACAAGACATGTGCAGGATGGGGAGATGGGTAGCACACACAAGCTGAGTGAACAATGTGATGGTGGCAAACATCATGTTAGTTCCATTATTATTATTTGGGTGGGTGCACTTAAGAGGGGATAAGTTAATACAAAGAAAAGGGAGGGTATGAGGGAGTAAGGAGACATGGCAGGTGAAAAGGTGGTAAGAGGGGCAGGTGTATAGTAAAACTGAGTTGGAGAGACTGTAAGGAAAAGGGAGGGGGAGAGAGCTGCAATGCAGAAGGGTTGGAACAAATAGTCAATCAGCACAGGGCAGAGGAAAACTATAGAAAGTTCTCTGAATATCCAAAAGACATTCTGCTTTTCCTGCTTCTGCCCCTACTGGCTGAAGCATTTGACTAGTGAGGAGAGGCACCAGGTAGGTCGTAGGGCTATGCACTGATAGACCTGCACAAGTCATTAGTGCATTGCAGCGAACTCTCATGTTCTTTGGAGAACAGGATTAGAATGCATCATGATCTTGATAAATTGGAGAATTGGTCTGAAATCAATAAGATGAATCTCAATAAAGACGTGCAAAGCATTGCACTTAGAAAGGAAAAATCAAATGCATAGCTACAAAATGGGGAATAACTGGCTAGGTAGCAATACTGCAGAAAAGGATTTGGGGGCAATAATGGATCACAAATTGAATATTAGTCAACAATATTAGTGTGATGCAGTTCCAAACAAGTCAAATGTCATTCTGGGATGCATTAACAGGATTGTTATATATAAGACATTGGCGGTATTTTTACCCCTCTATTTGGCACTGGTGAGGCCTTAGCTGTATTGTGTCCAGTTTTGGGCATCACACTTTAAGAATTATGTGGACAAATTGGAGAGAGTCCAGAGGAGAGCAACAAAAATGATAAGAGGTTTATAAAACATGACCTATGAGTAGGGTGACCAAATAGCAACTGTGAAAAAACGGGACAGGGGTGGGGGGTAATAGGCGCCTATATAAGAAAAAGTCCCCCAAAACGGGACTGTCCCTATAAAAATGGGACATCTGGTCACCCTACCTCTGAGGAAAGATTGAAAGAACTGGGCATGTTTAGAGGAGAATAAACTGAGGGGCAACATGATAACAGTCTTCAAATCTGTAAAAGGTTATTATAAAGATGATGGTGATTAACTGTTCTCCATGTCCACCGAGGGTAGGACAAGAAGTTATCAGCTTAGTTTGCAGCAAGGAAAAT
This sequence comes from Macrochelys suwanniensis, assembly GCA_033296515.1. Classification (NCBI taxonomy): domain Eukaryota; kingdom Metazoa; phylum Chordata; order Testudines; family Chelydridae; genus Macrochelys; species Macrochelys suwanniensis. The sequence goes on from CM065780.1 coordinate 51,960,398, forward strand.
TTAGGTTAGATATTAGGAAAAAGAACATTTAAGCACTGATACAGGTTATCTAGGGAGGTTGTGGAATCCCTGTTACTGGAGGTTTTAAGAACAGGTTAGACAAACACTGGTCAGGGATGGTCTAGGTATACTTGGTCCTACCTCAGCATGGCGGGAAGGAATAGATGACTTCTTGAGGTCCTTTCCAGCCCCACATTTCTATGATTCAATGAAACACTGGCATCTTAGTAAACAATGGACCAGATCCTCCATTGATCTTAACTGACACTGATTTGTGACATGAAGTAAATGAGCTATGATAAATAATACCATCTGAGGTTTGGGCCCAGTGTGTCCAGATCCTGATCCAACTCAAGTCAGTGAATGGGGAGAATCATATGGAATTCTGTAAGCCCAAAGTGTTAATTTTTCATAGGACTTTACTAATTTTTTCTGAAGAGATTGCTGCCTTTTGAATGATTCTTACAGCACAACTAGCAATATAGTTGGCAAGAATTTCTGAATGCATCTCTTCATGCCGGCTGAGACTAGAAGTTGGCAAGAGATGTGGGTAATCTAACAGTGCTCCAAGGAACTCTGAACTACAAGCAGTAGAAAAAAACATGGTGAGCTGAATAACAGTGAAGACAATGTTTCCCTGTATGCTTCAATACAATAGTTAATATGTAAGCATAAGGTAATTTGCATTGCAAATCTTCAAACTCATTGTAATCTTTGTGATTTACTGATGTAATAACAAATGAAAGTCCTTATTACGTATAATGCAAATGCCCAAACCATCCCTCTTTTATTATTATTACAAGACTAGTTTGTATTAAAAGACTGAATGCAAATAGTGCTTTTTAAATTAACACCATTTTTCTCTGAACATTGTTTATAAAACTATTTCCTTCAGTTAAAAGTCCAGGAATGAAACTTAATCCTTGCCACAACCCTATTTTTAAAAAAAAATATGAACCATAATATTATTATAATAACAGCATTTTATCTGCCTTATGGAACAACAAGCTTTTCATCGAACAACAGGGTACTTTTTCATTCCTATTCTCCCCTACCCCGAGTTAGTTGAAGATTGGGTCTCATCCTGCATTCGTGAGCATCCAAAGCTCCCAGGGATTTCAAAGGGAATTTTGAATATACAAGGAATACAGAGCGGGGCTTGTAGTGATCTGATCATATGTGGTAGAAAACAAGCTCTTTAAAAAACCAATTTACACTGAAAGTGTATAATGCCCTCAGAGCCCCTCTAGTCAAAGCAATCTTTTGAACTGAGAAAATTGTGGCTCTTTATGGTATCACTATATATAGCTTCTTCCCATAGTCCAATCCATAGTATAAAATTGATTTTACATCTGTAAAAACAATGGCTTTACTATTAGTGTTATATTTGTGTATAGCTTATCTGCATTATGAACTACAATGTTGTGGGGTGTCTTTGCCAACCAAACTGAAGCGTGAATTGAGTTTACTATTTAAATTACTGTAAGGATTACTGATCATGTTTTTTTGGTACCATGTACATACTGCTATGTCGATATACCCAAAAACAATATACATGGTAGTGCAGTTGTGGTCATGGTGAAAGTGACTGTAAAAATGGCATTCTCTTACACAGCAGATCTGCCCTTGCTGGGTATTGTGAAACATATTTCCTTACTCTAGTGGCAAAAATATATACGGCTGAGTCAATGCAGCTATGAAGAAAGATTCTATTTTGTATTACACATCTTCAACAGAATACTTAGGTAAATTACAACTGCAGAATCTTTATGAAGTTACGGCCAGGATGAATGGAACTTGATTGTTTCACCCCTTGTTAAGCATGCAGGGCTCAAATGTGGAAAAAAATCATCATTCTGGGCCAGGTTATTCCACGAGTAGTTTCATTGTCATTGGTACTACTCACCAAGTATTATGAGTAAGGGTGACAAATTTCTGACCCTTGCTTACAAATAAAGATTTGTAAACTGGGTATATGTGAAATACAACAAAACTCTGCAATACCATTTTTACAGGATCAGATTTCAAAGTAGAACTGCACTTTAAGTAATGAATTTAACTTTTTGAATTTCCTTGCTTTTGTGAGTTTGATTTAATCTTATTAGGTACATTATCTTTTCATTTCCTTTCTAATATTGGTCAAGACCTTGCACTGACATCAGCTTAGCTCATTTTGAGACTAAACAATGTCAAGCAAAGGCTCTGATAAGCTCTGATAAAATACTGTTACTTCATTAAGACAATGGGTTTTTTGACGTTCCATTTCCCGTTTTCTGCTCATTAAAAACAACAACAAAACAAAACAAACAAACAAACGCCTCCCTATAGTGTTGGAAACATAATTCTAGAAGAGTGCACAAAAATATTGACTCTGTGGCACTCTATGTAAACTACTTTATGTAGATGCTTCACCTAAATACATACCAAAGAAATCAGCAAATATGTAATAAGGAGAATAAATTAAAACATCAAGAAAGGAATTGGAAAGATTTAATTTCTGTAAATATCAAAGAGTTTCTTTTTGTAAATTAGTAAACTCCTTTCCTGTGAAGGCAATGTAGTTCAATATACAGTGCATTTAAAAGCCATTACAGTGACAATATATAAAGGGAAAAAGTTTAAGTTGAATCTGCATGTCACATAAAACTGCTTGATAGTGAAAACATTACACTGAATAAGTCAATAGCTTTATGCAAACTATGCATTTAATATATTTACAAGTTTACTTTTGGAGTATATGCTGCAGATTAAAAACTGGGATTTACTGTCACTCTTTCTAGGCCTACCAAATTTCCATAGGGAACTGGTTGCAGTTAGAATACAGGCGAATTATAATACTATTTCTTATATCCTCCAGGTCAGAACACTTATCTGACTTGTGGGCAAAGGCAAAACGAACCCCTTGGGGATGCTTTGTGCGTACAGGATCTAGTGGTGTGGTTCACCTAAGTTCTTGTCACAATGTCATGGTTGTTAAAGCTGTGAGTGGTGTTTCTTCGGGAAAGCTCTCTTGCTCATCTTTTGAAGATGCTTTGCCTCACAGATGCCTCGTCTGGAGGGTTTTCCTTGAATGAAGAGTCATCTTCTTCTTCACTAACTGGAGACTTGTGGCAGATGTTAGTTGAAATTCAGTTTGAAGATTCAAGAGAATCCTCTTATTGCACTTGCTTTTCATTCATTTTTCAAGTAAACTATAGATCAAATTTCTTTTGGGTTAAAGGCTGAAGAATTTCTCTATTTGTCTGCATGCTTTTTTGAAGAATCTTATATGTAAACCAAGTGATAAGGCTGTGACTTTGATTAACTGCCTTTTTCTTGTCTCAGCTTACTGACAGGTGACATTTATTTACAAACAAATTTAGTGGATCGGGAGTCTGTTTCCTTGAAACTTTTTTTTAATATCTCCAATTCAATTTCATGAAAGTTCAACCTGCATAAAATCCTATATATCTAATTAGTTGTGTGTGTGAATACTTTGAATGTTTAAAGACAATTTTCAAATTTTCTAAAGGTTATTCAGGTCTTGATCAAGGCTTATTGAAGGTCTGGTACATGCTGATAAATTTACTCATGCGGAGTGGTACTTTACTCGTTATGTAAGGGTTGCACAACATGGCCCTCTGAGATGTTCAAGTTTGCACAAAATCAATTTACCCCCAAATTTTAAGACCAAAGTTTCAATAATTTCATTTTGAGTTTCATAAAATGAGGCACTGATTAGTAACAATGTATACATTTTATTTTTCAGTATCTGAAACCATCATCAGTCAACTCATTGAAAGATTTCAAAATCTATCAAAAGGATTCTCAAGTACTATTTAATATAAATCCTTACTTTAAACGTTAGATATAATACCATATATACTTAACATAACTTACATTTTAAAATAGAAAGTGTGAAGCAAAAATTTCCCTGCTGGTTCTTAATTTCTTAAAAAAGGAGAAAAAATATCCTTACGATAACATTAAAAATAGATGTGCAAAACCTAACCACAATGTTTTTTTAAAAAAGGTGATTTTATATACCAGTTAGAAAAAGAAAAATGTATAACTGTCTTGTAGTACACAAGTTTTAAAATGTATAATTGAGAAAAATAACTTCTTCCTTAAATTTGAGGAGAGAGAAGAGAAAATCTATTTTCCTATTACCTTACAAAGTATGTATGTCTCTTTTGCAGGTATTTTACAAGTGTTATCAAATCAAATATTTCTTGTTCAGTAAATACATAAATAAATTCTTAACACATTATCTCAAAGCAGTGCATGCCTTAAACTGCACCTTTTCACTTACATTATAATACACAATCAAAACATGTACTCAAAGTGCAACACGTTTCATTATGGCGGCCTTACTTCTACTGCGGACACATATGCTCCTTCGTGCCCCAACTCTATCAATTTTTAAGGCCTTAAATAAACCTTAAGACAGGCCCTACTCAAGTTAATAAGCCAAGAACATAACTGATGCTCAGATTGTGTTTTGCTCCTATGTATTTCTACTGTCGTGTGCAGGCAGTAAACTGAAACTTACAAGACCTCTGATAGGCTCTGTTGAGGGAGTTGGCTTTATAGGACTGTCAGTGAGGGCTGCATTCAAGACTGCAGTAGACACAGAAAGGGAAAATATAAATTAGCTTGTCATTTTTTAATTTAACGTTTTTAAAAAATGAATAAATGGCCTCTGCAACCATTGTGAAATTGTTTTTGAAGATATCATCAAAACAATTGGAAGAGGTTAATGAAATTTTTATCTGAGCCTAGGCTGGAGTCCTTTAAATACATTCAAATGTCAATTAATAGCATGAAATCTGATTTCACGTTTTCAGTATTGGGTATATATTTGAAACTTAATATTTCAGTGTTATGTGAATAACATTCCAATTTGGGTAGCAACATATCCCATTTTATAGTTCAGATAGTCTCATATTCAAGACATGCACAGCTTGTGCATTAGCTCATTGCAATGATGCTAATATCTGAGCTTCCACTGCAAACCCCAGAACAAAACCCCCAACTGTACTGTATAGATGCTTCATTTTTTAATGTAAAAGTATTATTAGCTTGATCAGAGGATTTAAATGCTTCACTACATCTAGAGGGTATTTTGTTCACTGTATGGTCACATTACAGAGCATTGCACAATCCTTGACTGGGATTTCTAGGCGTTACCATTATATAAACAAACAGCATCAACAAATAATTTATTTCCTTTTTGTTTATATGTTTGGCTATTACAATGTAATAAAAACAAACCATTCTTTCTGCAGTCAGTATTCTCATATGCCCCAATGGGAAATCTTTATACACCTAGGAGAGAACATTTATTATATGGTACAGGGAAACACCAACCCCTAGAATTTTCAATAATGGGTAAAAGAATTATAATGATAAGGCCACACAAAAAGCCCTTCTAAAACTTTATTTTACAAGTCCAATCCTCCTGTTAAATCATTGGGAGTTTTGCCTGTGCATACTACCATAGTACTATGTATAGGGTACTAAACATTTTGTTTTTCCGGTTGAAGGGTAAAATCTAATCAAAGTCTCTGTGTTGTAAATAAATTGCTATGCAGCACAGAGGTTTTCTATCTTGTGGTGGCCTGTAGTGACCCTACAAGTTCAGTAGGTTTCATGCTTGTCTGACTTCAGTCATAAATCTCTTAACTGTTGTAGTAATTGATGTGGGAATTTAAGTGTGGGAGGGCAAAAAATTTGAGGGCACCTTCCAGCATTGCTGATTCATACCACTGGAACATGAAATCACTGGACTCCAGGACCATGAACCAGCCCTAAATTGAGCTGGACTATTAATAAGCCTTCTCTGCACAATTAGTTGGACCACCCACCTTAAAAGAAGAAAAAATGATGAGGAGCTAAATGAAAGCAATTCTTTGCATTTAAAATTAACCAAATATTAATCACTATAGTATGTATAAAGGAAATGGTCTGATGTATTATATATCAATGCAATTAATTATTCAAACACAAATTTGTTTAGTCAGTACTTGTTTGGTGGTGCATTAAGGTCTGCTCAGGAATTATAACTGAGGATAAAAAAGATTTTTTTTGTCAGGTTCTTGATACAGTCTATTTCTGAGAAAAGGAATAAGTATTGTAGAGGTGAACATATAACAAATTGCACATTTTTTTCTGAGCAAACCAAGCAACAATTGAAAAAAGATTCTATTTATACCATTCCATTTGCCCTTTCTTTTCACTCAGAAACAAGCCAAGTTAGAGGTATGCAGGGTGGTGGGTTTTCTTTCCTCTTTATACTTTTCAGAATTTGGCAAAAACTATAGGAGCTCAAGAGAAATAATCATATTCTATTGCTTAAGCTATCAAAGCTAATGACACACCTTCATTTTCAATTAACCAAACAGCTTGGCGCTATAACATTTTTTTTATTAATCTCACCAAGCCTAAAACTATATAGTGATGTTCATCAGTCCCCATAAAATTATCCAATATGTACCATATGAAGAAAGATACTCACTCTTCCCAAGCATGAAAGCACATCATCTCACTAAATCCATAACCAATAGCCACTAGTAAACTACCAATAGCTTGGCAAGAAGGAAAATCTAAGTCAGCACTTTGCCTTTGGCTCTCTTTGTCTGATCATTTCGATGGAGACTTTCCCCCTCAATTATATGCATACATGAAAATTAAAAAAATGAAAAATATTTTCATATCTGAAATTTTTCATAAATAACAATGGCAAATCAGATTAATAAAAATAACTAAAGCACTACAACAAGACAGTTTGCTTCTAAAATAATTGATTGTTCTGGGAAAAATGGAACTGCCTGCAAAATCCCTCTAAATCTATCAGTATTTCCAAACAATCCATGAATTATAATACATCCAACATTTTATTTCTTTTGAGGCACATAGGATCATGCAGTTTGACTCTCCTTTACTGCTCATCAGCTGTATGTTTTTTTAATCTAAAAAGCTTTTAGCATATAGTTACACAAATACACTTTGACAAACGCTGCCCCATCCCTTAAAGAAAGTCTTGATAGAATGGTCTAATTATGTGGAAAAAATTAAATATAAGGTTGCATAACCAACTAAAAGACACAAATAATCTTTACACTATCACTGAATTCTAGGGAATCTTACTTAAATTATGTATAAGTGAAGTATCTATAGCTTCTTCTGATGAGCAGCACTATGAATTCTGATTTTAGAAAGATACTATCAGTTAAAAAATCACATTGTCTGAAATGTTTTACTTATCTGTTTCAAGTAATAAATAAAAAAATAAATAATTGAGATATGCCTATCTCATAGAACTGGAAGGAACTTGAAAGGTCATTGAGTCCAGTCCCCTGCCTTCACTAGCAGGACCAAGTACTGTCCCCTGACAGATTTTTGCCCCAGATCCCTAAATGGCCCCCTCAAGGATTGAATTCACAACCCTAGGTTTAGGAGGCCAATGCTCAAACCACTGAGCTATCCCTCCTAAGCCTAAACCACAGCAAAGATATTTGAAATAAAATGTTTTTTGATATATTTTTACTTTATTTTGTGCATTTGACAGCACTTTGTGTAAAGTCAGTTTGACTATTTCCCCTGTATAGTAGTCAATTACCCCAGTTGGGTAATTCTTTCACCCAGCAATGGAGAGAAAAGCATTTGAACAGACAAATTAAATTGTAAAAGACCAAACATTGTGGGAAGGAATAAAGGATAGGTGTTCTGCCTGAGAATACTTATAACTTATATTTTAAAACTGATAAGGATTCAAGCTGACAGCATCCCTTTTAAATCGCATTTACTTAGATTGTAAAACTCTGTCATCGAAACCTTTAGGGCATTTTAGAGGAAGCTAAATGATTTCTTTGCATCAATCTTCACCCCAAAGGAACTTGGGGCAAACCCTTGATTTACTGTTTTTAAGTAACAAAGTCGGAAGTATGAAAAATCAAAGTATGAAAAGAGGAGATGCTGAAGGAATTTGAAAAACTGGAAAACAGTGAGTCAACAAAGCAGAAGCCACACATCCAAGAATTATGAGTAGGGCCCTACCAAATTCACAGCCATGAAAAATGCATGAGGTACCATGAAATCTGGTCTTTTGTGTGCTTTTACCCAACACTATACAGATTTCATGGGGGAGACCAGCATTTCTCAAATTGGGGGTCCTGACCCAAAATGGAGTTGCAGGGGAGTCACAAGGTTATTTTAGGGGGTTGCGGTATTGCCACCCTTACTTCTGCACTGCCTTCAGAGCTGGGTGGCTGGAGAGCGGAGGCTGTTGGCTGGGTGCCCACCTCTGAAGCCAGTGCCCCACCACAGCCAGAGCAGAAGTAAGGGTGGCATGGTAGAGTATTACCACCCTTGCTTCTGTGCAGCTGCCTTCAGAGCTGGGCATCTGGAGAGTGCAGTACCACAACGCCCCCCTACAATAACCTTGCAGACCCGCCAACATCTCATTTTTGGGTCATGACCCCTACAATTACAAAACCGTGAAATTTCAGCTTTAAATAGCTGAAATCATGATATTTATGATTTTTTTAATCCTATGGCTGTGAAATTGACCAAAATGGACCATTAATTTGGTAGGGTCCTAATTATGAGACATTTAAGAATGATGTGGCTGTACTGCTAACAAAAATATGTAAACTCCTTAAAATCAGCTATTATACCAGAGGGCTGGAAGGCAGTGAATACTATACCTATTTTTAGAAAAGGTGATCAAGGTGATCTTGGAAATTAGAAATGTTTAAACCTTACTTCACTACCAAGCAAACTATGTGAAATGATAAGTGTTTGAAGGATCAGACTGGTGTTCTTTATAAAATATTAAGATGGCAAATCTGTATATTCCATTGAAAAAACATTTTGACAGAAATTTCCCCACCAATTCTCATTAGAACTGCTCAGTTTAGGTAGGAGACATATATACAAAATAATGAATGATACAGATAGATAAATCAGACATACCTATTTACCCAGTCATAATACAAGAAAAAAGAGCATTAAATGACATTTAAAAGTCAGCAAATTTAGAATGTAGAAAAGGAAATACTTAATTATATGAAACATAGCTAACCTATGGAACTCAGGGCCACAAATATTATTAAGGCTCAGAGCTTATCAGAATTCTAAAAAGGATTAACCATTTATACAGATAATACGAACATCCAAAAAGACATTAGAAGGGACATAAACCCTCACTGCTTCAGGGCAGAAGCAATTTAAAACTAATGAGGGTTAAAGAGAAACTTCCTCTATGGGCAGGTAATTTAATAATGGTCCATTGCAAGGACCTCAGCATGGGGTGGGTGCAGCTGAGCATCAAGCCTACCAAATTTAACATTAATAACTTTTTTCAGAGAAGTAAAAAAGAAACTAATAAAAAGAGAGAATTTCACAGTTCTGAAACAGGATTCTAAATACCCACTGAGAATAAGACAATTAGATGAACTGTTTGGTTTAGAACTATAATCTATTGTAAATTTGATGAGCCTTCATCATAAACATATCTTAATATATGCTGTAAAAGTTCTGGTTTTATTACTGGTTTAAGGGAGAATGGATGCTGTGCAAACAACATATTGTTTACTTCCATGTTACTCAGGCTTTGATGATTAAATATTCCTACCTCGTAATCACCTCATTTTATTTATTTATTTGTTTGTTTATTTTTAGCAGGATCCTGCAAACCATGGGAGTCATATATACATGGTGCGAGTGTGAGAAATAAACTCACCTACATGGAGACTTCTTAACAGTGGAGAATTAGCTTTAACTAGAGAGATCAGGAGCATCCCATAGGTCAGAATTCTACCACATAAACTGAAGAAGAAAATCAATTTAGCAAGAAGAGTTTTATGTTATACTTACCCACCAACATGACATGCACCAGTGGTCTGCATAATAGGGCAGATTTAATCTTATCTCAGATTTAAATTTTTTACACTCAAACTCCATCCAGCCTTTTTATTCAGCGGAAGAACTGAACAATATGATCTCCTTGTCAACCTAACTCACCTTTCTTTCATCGTCAGTGAAAGAAAAGTAAATGTTCAAATTAAGATCTTATTCCTTATGGTGTAATCAAGGAGATTAAGTAGAGCTTCATTCCAGCTGATTTTATTAACATTAAAGTTTTATGATAAATTATGAACATCCCTAGAGCTAAACAGCCAATTAAAATAACATAAGCATGGTAGGGTATCTATTATAATGTTTTTCTTAGAAGAAATTCTAATTATATTGCCATTATACTTTTCCACAGGCAAAGCTATGTTTTGTTACAGGATGGGATGAAAATACAGAATTAATTAACATGAATGTATTCTTCTGACAACATAACAGAGTTAGTCTTACACTAAAAATAAAAAAAATCCAAGCTGACTGAATTACATGCTTCATGAGGACTGAAAATACTGCATTGAACTGAATGCCTTCATCTTCCCAATAATACTAAAATATCCTTAATGGGATATCTGGGGTTGTTCATTGCCAATTAGCTACTGCTGCTGATTAGTAGAAAGTGGAAGTCTTCCAGCTACAGTACAGTATCTTAAAACCCATTTTTAATACTGCCTCAGGCACCTTTAAATCAAAAGGGTAACAAAGTGCACATTTATGAAGTTATTAAATACAAAAAGTGTTACTATCCCCAGTGTGATCTCTAAACCTGGTCCTTGCACTCACACACATTTTTCCAGATAGAAGAAACCTGAGTATTAATTGGTTCCTATGTGATAATTTCTCACAATTAACATAAAAACACAAAAAGAGCTTAAAATGTTGCTCGTCATTAATGCATTAAAGCAGAAATAGTCTACATGTCCAGTATCTTGTATAACATTAATTACCTCATTAACCTTTATTATGCCAACTTGGTCTCAGTGTGGTCAAACAGAGGGAAAATGATACAGTAACTGCTGAATATATGGATTATGGAATGAAGAAAATGAAGGCAAAGGGAGAAATGTAGTGCAGGACTGAAGATGGCTCGAGTAATACAGTGATCCATATGAAGATATTCAAGAGTAATTAAACCTCTTAATAAAAAAAGTAAACATGATGGAAAAAAATTCTGGAAAAGGTAATAGATCAAAATTTATTACCTCAAGGTTTGGGATGAGCAAACTGGTTTGGAACTGACCTGAACCATCTCCCATAATTGCCCTCCAGCTTTTTGGGAGATACAAGAGAATTTGATTAGTTAATTTTAATTGTCTTGATCTCAGCATATTAAAAAGTATCACAATATTACACAGAAATGATGAAAAATGCTACAGCTTATGGGAGGGACACCGCAGAGTTTCATTATTTCAGGGATCTTCTATGACCCATGCTATTCAGGAGGACAGACTAAATGATCACAGTGATCCCTTCTCAGCCTGGAATCTATGAGAATGGGCTCACTGTTGAATAAAAGTACAGATAGCTATCACAGCTCTGTCTCTTCACGATGACCAAAACATATAATCATAGCAAAAAGAGGTGCAGATTTTACTCACAAGATCTCCAGGCCTTCCTAGTTCCGATCAAGCTGAAAGTATGTCCCCAAAAGCTGTTTGAGTGAGACCTATGTAATATAACACCAGAATAACGATCTATACCCATTTTATCCCTATTTGGAGAAATATTAATTATAATTATTATTATTATTTTATTTTATTTGTATTGCAGTTGTTCCCAAAAGTTCCTATTCAGAGTGAAGCCCCATTTGTGCTAGCTGCTGTACAATCACACAGTAAGACACCTTCTATGCCCCTGAAATTTTGGATGCAATATAAAATAAATCACAACAAATGAGTGTAACGAACAACAGAGAAAAGAACAGGAGTACTTGTGGCACCTTAGAGACTAACAAATGTATTTGAGCATAAGCTTTCGTGGGCTACAGCCCACTTCATCGGATGCATAGAATGGAACATATAGTAAGAAAATATTTATACATACAGAGAAACATGAAAAGGTGAAAATACCCATACCAACTGTAAGAGGCTAATTAATTAAGAGGAACTATTAATATTATCATTATATTATTATTAATATTATTAATAATATATAATTACAATATTGTTATTATATTATAATTAATATTATTAAGAGGAACAACAGAGAGGAGTCAGGGAGAGAAAATTAGGATAACAGTAATAAGATCATACAGTAACATAGGGTAGTTATGTGTAAAACTGATTCATTACAAATAATTTTAATTATACGTATCAGCAATCTCTACTGGCCAGCTCTAATTTTCCAATATGAGTGGAAAACTGCAAATGAATTTTTACCCTTCAATGTGATACACAACTTTTGGAATCACTTTTCAAAAATTCCATGACAAACTATCCCAACAATAATTTTTTCCTGGTGGCAGGACTGAAACAAGGATATTTGTGCATTTATTTCATATGGATACCAAGGTGATGGCTTCAGCTTCCAGCTATTTATTCTTGTTATGCCTTTCTCTGTGAGAAAGAGCCCTTTAGTACCCAGTATTTTCTGCCCATGAAGATACTTATACTCTGCAATCAAGTTGCTTCTCAGTCTTTTTTTTTTTTATAAGCTAATCAGACTGAGCTCTTTACATCTCTCATTGTGAGGCATTTTCTCCAGCCTTTGAAACATTTTTATCTCTCTTTTCTGCCCTCTCTCCAATTTTTCAACATCCTTTAAAAACATGGACACCAGGACTGTGTGCAGTATTCCAGGATTGGTTTCACCAATGTCACATAGAGATGTAAAATCTCTTCCCAACTCCTACTCACTAGTTCCCTGTTTATACATCCAAGGTTGGTTGTCCGTTGTCTTTGGCAGAGATTAAAAACCAGGCAGCTTGACAGTGGGATCATCTATGAGGTGCTTGTTCTTTATGTCAGATCATAAGCCATATTAGGACCTTAAAATAGAACCTCCTTAGTTACGAACTGACCAGTCAACCACACATCCTTGGGAACCAGAAGAACACAATCAGGCAGCAACAATAATGTGTTAAAATAATAATACAGTAATGTGTTTCAATAATACAATAATACAATATTGGACAATAATACAATAATGTGTTAAAAGTAAACTGCTAAAAAAAAGGGAAAGCAGCATTTTCCTTCTGCATAGTAAAGTTTCAAAGTTATACTAAATCAATGTTCAATTGTAAACTTCTCAAAGAAAAACCATAACGTTTGTTCAGAGTTATGAACATTTCAGAGTTATGAACAACCTCCATTCCCGAGGTGTTCACAATGCTAAGGTTCTACTGTACATGGAAAATGCGTGCACTTGATGCACAAATGGAAACACAAGGATTTGCTACAGTGAAAATTGAGAGACCTCCAAACCATCAAACACATTGTGAACAAGTGCTTTATCTTTTCATTTCTAGGAGGTATAGCAAAGGTGCCATCAGCATCTCCTGAAGCCCTTCAATGGATTTCAGACCTTCCTATTAACTTGAAAATGTTGTTATATCCATATGAAAGAAAAAGAGATCCACAGATCACGCTAACCCTTTTTGCATGCAAGCTCATGTTCAGTTGTCTGTCCACTGTAATCCCTAAATCTCTTTTAGAGTCATTGCTTTCCAGGCTACAGTCCCCCATTCTATAGGTATGGCCTGCATTCCTTGTTCCTAGATGTGTAACTTTCCATTTGGCTGTGTTAAAACACACTTTGTTTGAATGGGCCTAGGTTACCAATTGATCCAGATTGCTCTGCATGACTGCTCTATCCTCATTATTTACCACTTTTTGAGAGCTTTCAGTTAGCCAGTTTTTAATCCATTCAACATGTGTTCTACTGATATTTTATAGCGCTCATTTTTTAATAAAAATGTTGTGCATTAGTAAGTAAAATACATTACAAAAGTCCATATATATTAAAAGAGACAATAGTATTGATCTCTGTACTCTGAATCTGGAGAATTGGGGATGGTACCATAGACATGGAAGCTTGGCTACATCCAAAAACAGTTAGGCAAAACAGATTACACTTAAAACACACTTATAGCCAGTTCATGGAAGCGGGTAAAGACTGAATATATCTAAGTAGGCTATGCTTACCTACCAGAGCCCTCTCTAAAATGGTGATGCTATTTCCTTTGTTTATACTATAAAATATAAAAATATGGCTCTCATCAGATACAGATGACATAGTTCGTGCACAAAGTTTATCCAAAAGGAAAGAGAGAGTTGATTACAATTTCGGAACAAATTAAAAAACAATTCCCAACAATTGAAAAAAAAACAACCCTGGCAATATCTCCTAATTATAGTGCAAGTATGCTGATACATATTTATTTATATGACAGCTATTCAGATGGCTTATACCAAAGTTTGGAATGATTTTTGGTCTGTTCTCCCTCTAGTCAATTGATTTTTTCAGATATTTATAACATCTAGCCACATATTTTGCCAACCACCACCATCAGAATTTTTTTTGAAAAAAATAAAATAATATATATATATATTTAAGCACATGGTACCCTTGGGGATAACAATACTTAGCACAAGGACAACCTTTCAGACTACTAACAGTATGAAATATTTCTCTCCAATATCTCCCAGTAATAGAATAGCTCCAAAGCAGACACCAGCTTTTTAGATGTGATATTACATCTCTTACATCGGTAGCAAGCAGTGATGTTGGGTTTAATCAATTTGTAAAAGGAAAAATAACCTTTGCTAATAATGTGGATTTAGATTGATTACATTCTCATGTTTGGTGTAGGTGCTGAATTGGAGTTGTATGTTAATTGCTTTCAATCACTACCAACCTGAACTATGGTGTCACTGGTGACCTAGCACTGGCTTAATAACAACCAATCAAGCCACCCAGTCCCGCCCGCACAAGTGAGCATTTTAAGTTTTCTTCATGTATGTAAATTATGCAGCATGCAAATTATGCCATTACATTTCTATATTTATTTCAAATTGATAAACCTATTATTTACTTGTTTGAGAATTTTATTGCTTTCTTGCTCAAAAATATACAAGCAATGTATTTATTTATCCTCATTTTTTTTTAGAGGTGGGATATGTGTGAGTAAAAATGAGTTCTTGATCATTCATTGATTTAAAAATTTCCACATTAGAACTCTTGCCCAATACTTAAATAAAATGTATTTTAAAGCCCTTTAATATATTTCAAAAACGAACTCAGGAAATCTGAATACTTTCTCTGTCTTCAGAAGATGAACTTTTTACTTCTAAATCCCAGGTAAACAAACAGTTATGTTTAAATGCCAGTGTAATCATGTAAAGCCAGTATAATGTAGTGGATGAATCAGATCCACAGTCTGCAGGCATGAGAGAAATACATCTGAGGTGCATTCTCAGCAGCTGGGAGCGCAGTGTATCTTTGTGTGTCCATAATTCCCTGTCTATTAATTAAACCAAGTTAATTTAAAACCATCCTAATTTTAACAGACATTTTGAAACTGACATAAAACAGTATCCATAGTGACTAGCTTTTCTCACTGATATCAATGAGAGAGATTTTCCTCGTCTCAGTTAATCAAATTGCACTCTCTTTACAGGGACATTGCTACTTCCCTGAAGCTAGGCTTCATGTGTATGCCTACATGTACATGGTGCATGTGGAATATTTAAAAAATAGAGTGCCCATTGAAAAATATCATTCATTATTTTCTTGTGAAAAAATTAAATGATTCCGAACTAAAAAAATCCACTGGAGTTTTCCTTTCAAATTCTTCCCTTGGAAGATTCAAACTAGTATGATTTAACAACATCATAGATACACAGTGAAGAATATTCAGGAATTGATTAGGATTAATGGCTATAGCTGCTTTAACACTACATTTTCCGGTATAAAGATCGGTTTTAGATTGTAACTCTAGCCATTAATTTGATACAATCAGCCTAGGTCAGGGGTTCTCAAACTGGGGGTCAGGACCCCTCAGAGGGTCGTGAGTTATTACATGGGGGGTCACAAGCTGTCAGCCTGAACCCCAAACCCCACTTTGCCTCCAGCATTTATAATGGTGTTAAATATATAAAAATGTATTTTTAATTTATAAGGGGGGGTCACACTCAGAGGTTTGCTATGTGAAAGGGGCCACCAACACACACACACTCAAAAGGGCAAACTAACCAAGGGCTGCTTATCATATCATTTTACTAAATCTGGCCTCTGATGAAGCCAGAGCAGCTGCTTACAGTACCTCCAAATGCATGCAAAGGCCTTCATCCAACTCTGTGTAGCTGCCTTAACAGAGTCCGCATTAAGAAGTTGCTTAATATTCCCCAGGAAGCTGCCACAGAATGACTTTTGCTAACTTGGAGAGCTGCAAGCCCCTGGCTTTCTAGGCCTAAAGAATATAAAAACAGAACCATCTGGAAAGAGTCCTGCCGCAGCAGAAAGGCATCTGTTAGCATTAGCATTTGGAAAACCCTTCAGTTTTAGAAAGATTAAATATAACAGCTTAGTGAAAATTCAGAGAATGAAGATTATTTCTCAAGCAATTTTAATATCTAGAGAAATGGAGGCTGAACATTTCTTGGTTCAAACAAAAGACTAATTTTATCTTGGGAATCAATCATTTCCAATCAAAACTATGAAGAAGTCAGGGTTCTGAACAATGCCTAATACCTACAAACAGGCTTAGAACAGATGTTGAAGTGTGGTTTAAAATATAAAGTTA
Source organism: Macrochelys suwanniensis (assembly GCA_033296515.1). Classification (NCBI taxonomy): domain Eukaryota; kingdom Metazoa; phylum Chordata; order Testudines; family Chelydridae; genus Macrochelys; species Macrochelys suwanniensis. The sequence goes on from CM065780.1 coordinate 51,977,031, forward strand.
CAAAATGGGATGATTTCATACTTTGTTATTTTTTTCTTCAAAACAGCTAATTATTTTTACAACTTGGGTAGAGTTTCATTTCCATTATTTGAGCTTTTCCTGTTGGTGAATTTAAATTGCTCATTTAGCCTATGCTATGATATCTTCCTTTTCCTAAACGAAGCTGATAACACTATTAGCATAGTAGATTCAGTACACTGAATGACTACCAGAGAGCTTTGTCCTTGGATTCAAAATCAAGGAGCCAACCACAAAATGGAGAGATTTTTATAGTAATGTCTTCATAGAAACCTGAAAGTTGCTTTTGGTATATCTACTGTCCTGCCCGCCCTTACTCCCCAGCCCCAGAGCGCCGGGAAGGAGAGCGTACATGGCACCGCTGCAGCCTCTCCAGCCCTGGGAAAGCAGGCGCTGTGGCCCCAGCCCCTGGAGCCTAGCGGCACCACTGAAGCAGGGCCTGGGGGCGGGGTGTGGGCAGGGCCATGCCTGGCATTTGTGGAGCTCTGCCTCCCCTACCCACCACCCATGTCTACAGAGACCTGAGTCATTCACAGAGCAATGTCCATCCCATGCATTAAGGCAAAGATCATGTGGGAAAAACGGTATGTGATCATGTAATTCAAGACTGTGTCATAATGTATTCGCACAAAGGGAGGGGCAGACATGCCAAATTGAAGTTGCACAGGCAACTTTAAGTCTGGCATTTCCTAACTTTCAAGTGCTTGACTTTGCAATATTAACACTCTTTTGACATTTTTATGTATTCTTCTCATTTTTTGTTTTCTTTAAAAAATAAAGGCAAAACTGAAAAATTAGCCATTTCATAGGGACATCATAGGGAACTCTGTTCTGCCATATGGACTGTAACTTGGATCAGCAGCAGGGTTGTGACCTTTAGATCCACAGCACAGACTTCTACCACTTGATCTAATGAAAGTACACAGTAGAAGCAGTAGGCTGTTATTCTCTATATGGACCAGTAACTAGAAGGGAATGAGACACACAATTTACCAGTGGGTTTGTTGATACCAAAGGAATGTAGAAACTGAGGACTCCTAGGTTAAGTTCCAGGTTCTGCAGGAGAGTGTGCTCCGGTGGTTGAACAACTGCTGGGCAATTCCTGCTGAGTCTTTGCAGCCTTGGGATAATGCATACTCATTTGTTTATGGGGATGGTGAATGTGGAATCAGGTTGGCATGCAGGAATTGTGAAAGGATGCAGCATGCTAAGTGCAGAATGAATCTTCAGAGAATTTAACTGCTAAACAAAATCTCTACTGAGAATGTGTGAATTGCAATTACTTGGAGATTTATAATTTAGCCAAATTTTCACAAAGGTGGCAAAAGGTATATCTCTGACACAAAGTCCAACCCCCTGCCAAACTTGAAGTACCTACCCAAAAGTCAAAGGGTGATAGAGCTTTTCAATGTACATTTGATTTTGCATTAATATGTAATTTTTCCCTAATCTTGATCTTGGAAACAATTCAACTTTTTCAGAATCTTAACCAAAAAATAAAACATAAAAATCAACTTTTGGCAGATGCCTGTGTGACGAACTAGGACTGTTGTTAAGGTTTCCCTGAGTACTGTGTGGGTGCCTCGGTTTCCCCTATGCAGTGCTTGAGTATCTAGGTGGTGGGACAACGGTGCATGATTGTTACAAAGCCCTAGAAGGCAGGGGTGGGCAGAGGCCTGGACACAGAGAATGGCCCTGTCTCCTGGCAACAGATGGCCCGGCCCCTCCCCTGCAAAGGTGAGAGCTGAAGGTGTTGGAACAAAGGGATCAGGTGACCTCCTGGCCCGGGAAGGAGACAAAGGGGGAGGAGGGGCTGGAGAGTTTCAGTTTGGAACTGGCTGGAGAGGAGGGGGGAGAGGCAGACAGGGTCTGGCCTCCCTACCTCCGTTTGGAGCTGTGGGGTGAAATGCAGGGAGCCCCGAGCTGGGGTCTAAGCTCCCTGCCCCCCAGAAGGGCCCGGCTGAGGGGTCCTGGTTGTACTGACAAGCTCTGTTTGGACTGTGTTCCTGGCATCTCTAATAAACCTTCTGTTCTACTGGCTGGCTGAGACTCCCAGTGAATCCGGGGAAGAGGGCTGCAGGGCCGGACTCCCCCACACTCCGTGGCAACTGGTGGCAGTGGTGGGATGGTCTGCACCCCAGGAATGACGCTTCCTGCAGTAAGTAACTGGGGAGCAGTAGAACGAAGGGGGGCTAACGAGGTCCAGGCGTGCTGAAGGCTCACAGAGGAGCGGTTTCGGGGAGCGGAGGAGCTACGCTTAACCCCTGGGAGTGTGTGACCAGCGAGAAGGACTGTGCAATGATGGGGTCCCCCTGGGGGCTGCGGTGAGCAGTCCCAGGGGCGGAGGAGCCTGCGGCTTGGCCCTGGGAAAGAGAAGGATTTTTGCAGTGACAGGGTCCCCCTGGGGGTGCCGTGAGTGGACCCAGGGGCGGAGGAGCTGCGGCTCGACCCTGGCAAAGAGGCGGTGACCTGGAGAAGGGCTGGCACACTTGGGGTTCGTCCTGGAAACCGTGGGGAGATAAGAGCACACAGGCCTGCGAACCCACAGCAACTTGGGAGCAGTGAAGTGATGGCATATCGCTTTCTCCTTAAAAGAAGCATTGTAACCCTGTGCAAAAAGAGAGGGATACGCATTGGGAAGCTCACTAAAGCCCAGCTAATTGTGCAGCTGGAGGAGGATGACCATTCTAAGGAGCAGATTCCTGACCCTGATGGGGCTACAGCAGGATCTGGGAGCAGCTGGAGCGGTAGCCTGGCATCCCCAAGAGTCTGGTCCCCAACCAGACGGGGGTCTTCACGATCGGGTTCCCTAGCAGGGGATCAGAGACAAATGGGACTGGAGCTGAGTCAGAGAGAGCAAGAGGACTGTGAGAGACAGCGAGAGCCCGAGAAAGGGCTACAGGAGAAGCAGCAGCATGAACTGGCGGTGGTGGAACGGAGAGGCATAGGGGACTGGCCAGGGGTAAGTGGGGATAGATCCCGGGGTGCCAGCTCCGCAGGAAACCTCGATCCTAAATTGCTGCCCCTGGTTAAGGAGGGTGGGGATGTGGAGGCCCACCTCACTGCCTTTGAGCAGGCTGGTGATTGGAACCACGGAGACCCTGCGGAAAAGCCCTGGGATCTAACCCTCTTGCTGGGTTCCAAGGCCATAGACTCCGCCAGCCAGATGGGTGGGATGGTGGATGGATTTCCACTCCTGGCCCTGGACTCAAGCCCTATGGACCCCCAGAGGGAGCGGAAGGTGATGGTCAATGGAGAGACATTCTTGGGGTGGCGAGATCCCGGGACAGAGAGAACTGTGGTCAGGCCCTGGGTGGTGCACCCCCACCAGATGCTGAGGGGCTGTGTGACCTGGGTGAGGGTCCCAGGGACGGACCCATTTGCCCTGCCTATGGCCCAGATCCCTGTGCAGACCCAGGAGGGGTCGGGCTGGCTGGTTGTTGGGGTTCTCCAGGATATCAGCGGTGAGGTGCTGTTGGGGGGTGACTGTGTATCTTTGGGACAGGATCCAGGCCCTGGCCCTGTAACGGCCGAGGATTTGAATTTGAACTCAGGGAACCAATTGGCTAAGGGGGAAATGGTCAATGAAAATGCAAATGACCTGGCTGGCATGGGGGAGGAGCTGCCAGGCCCCGGTTCCCTGCCTGCCTGTAACCAGACCCCTAGGGCGGGGTGGGACAGAGAGATGCTCCCCACCCCCCTGCACACCGGAGAGGCTGGCTCTGATGCGGAGAGCAAAGCAGCGAGCTCGCTGCCTGGCCCCACAGGGACAGCCAGGGCAGCGCTGAGCACGGGGGGAGCGGAGACCCCAGCTGAGTGGGGGGACACACAGGCAGGGCAGGACGGCTGCCAACCAGGCTGGCCTGGTCCAGAGGTGCGGCCGGGAAGTGATTCCACGGCAGGGAGGGAGCCACCAGGGACAGGGCTCAGTGGGGCGGTGACCCCAGGCCTGGCCAGTGAGCTGCAGAGGGATCCCGCCTTGGAGAAGCTAAGGGAACTTGCTGGCCACAGGGCTGCAAACCCCCTTGGGGAAGACTGCAGAGACAGATCCCTGTGGGAGAAGGAATCCCTGTGCCAGGAATGGGCTCCCCAAGGGGAAGTAGAACTGTGGGGAATCAGGAGGCAGCCGGTGGGGCCCCAGAAGTATCATCACCGGCTATTGTACCTGGCCCGGGGTAAGGGAGAAGATCCCTGGAGGTCCCTGCCCATCAGAGAGGAACCTTTCCAGAAGGTGGCTATGAATAGGGTGGGCCCCCTCAGCAGGGCAACCTGGTCAGGGAAGAAATGCATCCTGGTGGTGATGGATTTCGCCACCCGCTACCCAGAGGTGGTGGCTCTGTCCTCCACCGGGGCAGACGCGCTGCTGACCATCTTCAGCAGAATGGGGGTCCCCAGCGAGGTCTTTACAGACCAGGGATCCGAGGCCATCTCAGCCCGGCTCCGGGGTGTGTGGGAGAAAGGTGGGGTCTGGCCCACCTGGGCCTCTGCATATCACCGTCAGTCCAACGGGCTGGTGGAGAGAGTTCAAGGGACCGTGAGGCTGATGCTGAGAACTTGTATAAATCAGCATCCACAGGACTGGGACAAGTACCTGCCCCACCGATGGCACAGGGAAGTGCCCCAGGAATCACCAGGGGGCTTCCCTTTCAAGCTGTGGTATGGGAGGAGAGTAAGGGGACCCCTAGAACCGGTAAGGGACGATTGGGAGGAGAAGGGGGAAGACCCCCTGATGGATCTCTCCCCTGAGATGGGAGCCCATCCTCCCATCAGGTGTCCCCCATTCAGAGTAACTGGGAAAAGAGCCCAGAACCTGGAGAGAGAGGCCAAGGACAGGCTGGCCAAGGTGGAGGCGATCAGAGATTGGCCTGTTCCCCAGACCAAGGAACAGGTCCAGGCCTTTAGCGGGATGGCGGGGTACTACCAGAGGTTTGTACCCCCCTTTAGCTCCCTAGCTGCCCCACTCACAGAGCTAGGTAAGAAGGGGAAGCCAGACGAGGCAGTCTGGACCGAGCAGGGCCAGAGGGCTCTCTGTGCACTGAAGGAGGCTCTAATCCAGGGGCCGATAAATCGAGTAAACCCAGACCGGGCCAAGCCCTGTACAGTGTTCACCGAAGCCTCAGACACAGGGCTGGGCGTGGTGCTGATGCAGGCCTATGCGAAGCGGGGGAGACACCCCATCGGGTATCTGAGCAAGGAGCTGCTGCCCTGGAGGCAGAACGGTCAGGCCATAGAGAGGGAATGCCTGGCCATGGTGCAGGCCCTTAAGAAGCAGCAGCCGGATCTATTTGGGTGGTGCTTTACGGTCTATAGTCACCACCTCGCCCCGACGTGGCTGCATCCAGGAAAAGGGGCCGATGCCGAGCGGCTGGTGACACAGACACGTGGTCAGAGAGGGGACAAGATCAAGAGGGAGGCTCTTAACCAAGAGAGCCCAAATTACAGCCCTCCAGACTGGAGCGCTGGGAAAAGACCTGATCTCAGCTTGAACCCCAGGGGTTTTGGGATGGAAAAAGGGCACAGGCCGCATAAACCTTCCCACATGCGGCCTGCGGGTGCCATCAAGCCCACCCGACCTAAGGGAGCACGTGGAACTGGAACGGCCTGGTGTGACCAGGTTCGAACTTCCCCAGGTCACTGGCTAAAGTGACCCCGCTCAGTTCGGTCTCGAAGTGGGGAGAGATGTGACGAATTAGGACTGTTGTTAAGGTTTCCCTGAGTACTGTGTGGGTGCCTCGGTTTCCCCTATGCAGTGCTTGAGTATCTAGGTGGTGGGACAACGGTGCATGATTGTTACAAAGCCCTAGAAGGCAGGGGTGGGCAGAGGCCTGGACACAGAGAATGGCCCTGTCTCCTGGCAACAGATGGCCCGGCCCCTCCCCTGCAAAGGTGAGAGCTGAAGGTGTTGGAACAAAGGGATCAGGTGACCTCCTGGCCCGGGAAGGAGACAAACGGGGAGGAGGGGCTGGAGAGTTTCAGTTTGGAACTGGCTGGAGAGGAGGGGGGAGAGGCAGACAGGGTCTGGCCTCCCTACCTCCGTTTGGAGCTGTGGGGTGAAATGCAGGGAGCCCTGAGCTGGGGTCTAAGCTCCCTGCCCCCCGGAAGGGCCCGGCTGAGGGGTCCTGGTTGTACTGACAAGCTCTGTTTGGACTGTGTTCCTGGCATCTCTAATAAACCTTCTGTTCTACTGGCTGGCTGAGACTCCCAGTGAATCCGGGGAAGAGGGCTGCAGGGCCGGACTCCCCCACACTCCGTGACAGCCTGGCATTGAAAATTTCAGACCAAACAGTTAAAGTCTGGCAAAGTAAACAGTGTTTTATAATGGGAAGCATTGGGCAATCTTACCTATAGGCAGCGCTATAGATCCACCGATAATAAACAAAACCCCCACAGCTAACCTACAACAGATGACACCAGATTAGGCATTACAGGAGTATAATGGGCCCTTGTGTTCTCTAGGTTTCATGCTCAGAATTATGTGTTCTCTGAGGATAACTCTTCATCTAAGGCAAGGAAAGATGAAAGCTTCTCTTCATCTGAATAAAGTATGTGTGACCAAAGAGTAGCACTATGGTACATCTCTGTCTGTCCAAGGATTTCCTATCATACCCTTCACCAAAGTATCCAAGAGCTTCCCAGGTAATTTAAGTCTCTATTGCAAGATCTCCAGCAAGCTTCACAGTCATTTGTGCATTTCCATTCATTCCTCATGAGAGGCTCTGCTTAGGTTTTAAAATGTTGGGGGTCTTCATTCTTTCCTCTTCTTTTTACTTTTATTTCACTCTAATTTTATTTATTTTCATTTGTATATGTACTTTTAGTCATACAGTTGTAGTGGTAAATCTCAAAGAGGAGAACCTTACAATGTGCCCTAATGCTGGCCAAAAACTGGATCAATCTGACCTTCTCCAGGAGCTCATTCCAGTGCTTAGGTATTATATTTGGGTAGGGAAATATGTCATTATTTCCCTCTAACAAATGGAGTTATAATCACTGAAGGGAACCTGCTTCTGTACCTTGGGCAATAGCACCCAGTTCTTTTGCTTCTATTGGTTGATATCACCATCTCACATTTGAGACTTGCACCTGTCACTTCCTCCGAAGAACTTGTTCTCATCTGAGGTTCTCTGGTAACATTTAACAAAAAGGTTCTTTCCCAAAATCCTTAGGTTGCAGATAGCACCATGATGTCATTTTCCTGACTGACTGCTACAGATACAGCTGATCCTCTGATAGAATCAGTCCCATACTCATACACCTCTAAACTTGAGTTACTCATATGAGATATAATCCAGAGTCTCATCCTTAAATCCTAAAAGCTGCAGAGAACTGCAGCTGTCATGAAGAGGTTATAAAAAGCAAGTATTCCAGAAGCAATGATCTTCTTTCCTAGTGGGAGTTTTTCCTCTAGACCTGCTAGATTCCCCCTATCTTGACTGAAACACTCACATTCAACATGAATTATGTTGTGGTAAGTAGATTCTAGTGCAGGGGTAGGCAACCTATGGCATGTGTGCCAAAGGGCACGCGAGCTGATTTTCAGTGGCACTCACACTGCCCGGGTCCTGGCCACTGGTCTGGGGGGCTCTGCATTTTAATTTAATTTTAAATTAAGCTTCTTAAACATTTTAAAAACCTTATTTACTTTACATACAACAATAGTTTAGTTATATATTATAGACTCACAGAAAGAGACCTTCTAAAAACGCTAAAATATATTACTGGCACGCGAAACCTTAAATTAGAGTGAATAAATGAAGACTCGGCACACCACTTCTGAAAGGTTGCCGACCCCTGTTCTAGTGAGTGTTCCTGAAAAAAAGAATAGCCACGTGCAATAAAAGGGACACATCTTACATTTTGTTTAAACTAAACCAAAAGCTTTCTCTAAGCTAAGATCACCCTAAGGTCAACAGAAATCTTTCTGCAGTTTTATTTAAAAGAAATCAATGAAAACAATTGGTTTTAAACAAATAAACATCCCCCTGCAGTGTTTGAAACCCAAACAACTGCCAGACTAAGAACCCTGAAAATGAAAGTGACATCCCAGATTTTAATAACCATGCTATTATCAGACACATACATTAAAAATTATTTACAATGTATGATTGTAAGTTCTCAGTCCGTCCTTTTAAGACACAAGATCTCTGGATTAAAAAAGTCAATGGGGGAGAAAAGTTGTACTGTAGTACACTGTTCCTTTTAAAGGAATCGATTATCTAATGAGAGATTGCAACAAAAAAAAAGTTTCCATTTTACTAGCATTTACCATTTTCTGGATCACCAGGGAACATTAAAAAAAAAAAAAAGATTTAACATTCCAAAGAGAAACAACTAGGCAGAAAGGATTGATGTCTTAAGGCCTGAATATCTGCTTACAAACACCCATTTTCTGGCCATGCCATAGATCCCTCTCTGACAAATTCAGTGCACAAAGGCTCTATCAAAATTACATTAGAGACAATTAAAGCCAAAATGAAAAATGAAGAGGAAAATAACATCTCCAAGCCAAACCTTTGCAGGTACTGCCTCTCAGCTGCAAAAAAATGGAACAGATACTGGAAGACTTAGACATGTGAAACCTATTACAGAGAAAATGCAAATGCTCAAGAAAAGTTTATAATGTGACACCACATCTAGCACTTTGATTAAATGTAATTTAATTGGAGACTGGAACATTTAAAAATTAAATCTAGACTAAACATATAAAAGGGTTTTGGGTTTTCTGGAGGGTAAAGAGACACTTGACATTATTTATAAGGAAATCATCATTCCTTCACTCTTCAACCTGGGAACTACAATAGGCTCAATATACTACATATGAATAAAGGTAATAAAGTTTAAAGTCATTCACAATGAAGTTACATGCTTTGGGATGCCAAATCTGCTAGTCAGTTACACTCTGGATTGTAGCGCTGTGAAACAGCAGACATTGCTTCTGGATTTGAAGCTGTAGAGAATGCCTTTCTTTATATTTATGCTGTATTCATTGTTGACTCTCCCACAGTGACCTCAAAGTTTAGAGAATTTAAATGTAATTCTCTCATCCTGAAAAATGTCTTTATTGCCATAGTGTATGGCTTTTTGTGTAAGTAAAGTGAAAAACTGTATGGTCTCAGCCATAATATCTTATGCTGAGATCCTGCCAGATGTGACAAGCTAAAGAGGGTCAGGCTGGGTCAGTACTTGATTTGGACACCAGAAAGTGGTATTAGTTATTCAGTAAGTAGCCATCTTCACTCCAAATTGTGACTGACTCACTGCTGTAGCACGGTATTTAAGATGCAGTCTTTCAGATGAGGTACTGTATCCCATTACAAGATTCTGGCCAACCACAGTGTAGGCGAGGAAAGGAAGACTGACGAGGGAGCTCCTCGTTCTTTCCCTGACCTACATACTCACTCATGAAGCACCTCAGGATTGCCCTGAAGTATGGTAATCCTCAGATGGCGTAAAGCCAGCACAGTCTGCTGTATGCCACCCAGCTCCCCACTCCACACCAAGAGAAAGTGGAACCAAAAGTGGGAGACAGTAGGGCTGGTCCACATGGCAGTCTGCCCAATCCTTGGCCTATGGGGTTGCTGCAGCCTTTAATAATAAATAAAGTAATAGTAGCACCTAGCCCATATATAGCACAAAGAAGGCAAGTATCATCACTCCCACTTTACAGATGTGGAAACTGAGGCACAGAGAAGCAAACTTACCCAAGGTCAAGCAATGGACTAGTGGCAGAGCTAGGACTAGAACACAAGTCTCCTGAGACCCAGCCCAGTGCTTTATACTGGGGAGCCATTTTGGCTTTTGTATGGTGCAGGGTCAGGGTGATCAGGAAGCTGGCACAGACCAACCTTTTCCCTATTTACCCCAATCATAAGTTTGGTGCATCTGGAGCTTGATCCCAAGATATTTTAGGCCTAATGCAGTGCCTCATGTTTGGGAACTACTCAAAAACCTCTCTTCTCAGCAGCAGTTCTGGGCAAGAAAAGAGAAGTCGTTCAGGAGTCCTAGAATGTACTGCAGTGCTATAGATGAGAATGCTAAATTGTCACTGTCCAAAAGTGCATTGCTATGTGGATCCAAACAGTGGGAAGAAACGGAGAACAAACCATTTTATGCAATCTATTTTCCCTCAACAGGCTGTGCATTGAGAAATGTGTCATCATAAATACAATTAAACAAGCTATGGAGAATAAAAATGGGATTGTAATTGCAGTTTTCCACAGTACTCTATAAGTTTCTTCTGCTAATTAGAAGAAAATAGTTTTGTTGATGAAGCAAAACTCAGTATAAAGCAGTATGATAAGTCTGGTTTCATGTAATTTTCCCTAGATTTTACCTAGAATCATAGTACAATGGGCTCTGCAACTCCACACCGTCTATTTTAGGCATTTTTAATAGACCCATCACTTAGGCATCTTCGCACCAAAGTCCAAATCCTGAAACTGGATCGATACAGGTGGAATCCACTCATTTCAATGGGATTCTGTCCAGAGAATGGTCTGCCAGCAGTCCCCCCCTTTGAATATGAATTATTTCATGTAATGAAGTATGGTCAAGTTGTGAACATTTTATAAAGATTATCAAATATGTTAGAAATGGCATGGTGTTTAAGTAGCCAAGATTAAACAGGCAAAAATAGTGCTAATTTTGTTCACTATTCACAAGCTTGGGAAGCGGATCAAGTTAGCACCACAAGCCACATTTAACTTGACCACTTATACTGTGACATTACACCCCATATTCTTCATAGAACTATACTTATGATATGAATATGGCATAACTAAGATATGTTTTATGCAAGATGGGTCACGTGAGATATCATTCAAAAGGTTATGATTTACTGAATATGATTACACTGGTCTACTATTTTTGAGAAGTCGTCTGCTTCAGAGATAAAATGTGCTATTTAGTATGTATTTTGATGTGCTGAATTCAAATATGACAATTAAAACAACTGATTGGCTACTGTTTCTAAGATATTTAAGTTTTTACATTTTATGTCTATGTATATTGTGTAGATAGTAGAGTTTTAATCATAAATTGTAAACCTAGGTCTTTTCATGTGTTTATGGTTGCTTTACATGATACTATTTCACCTGTCCTGTTTATGTAACACTTTAAAAATCAGCAGAGGGGTTATATAAATAAAATTTATTATGAAACAAAAGGCAAAAAACTATTATGTCCATAGTTTAGTCCTATTCAGTGTCTACTCGGCGCTTCTTGGCGTGTCTCTTGGGCTCCATTTGCCCTGATAGCGTTTCTCCATTGTTGAAATGTCCTGGTGAAATTGCTCGCCGTGCTCGTCGCTCACTGCTCCGCAGTTTGGTGGAAAAAAATCTAGATGAGAGTGCAAAAAATGTATCTTTAGTGACATGTTGCAACCAAGGCTTTTGTATGCCTTGAGGAGGTTTTCCACCAACAACCTGCAGTTGTCTGCCTTGTTGTTTCTGAGACAATTTATTGCCACTAACTGGAAGGCTTTCCATGCCTTTTTCTCCTTGCCACGCAGTGCATGGTCAAATGCATCATCTCGAAGAAGTTCACGAATCTGAGGATCAACAAAGACACCTTCCTTTATCTTAGCTTCACTTAACCTTGGAAATTTTCCATGGAGGTACTTGAAAGCTGCTTGTGTTTCGTCAATGGCCTTGACAAAGTTCTTCATCAGACCCAGCTTGATGTGTAAGGGTGGTAACAAAATCTTCCTTGAGTCAACAAGTGGTGGATGCTGAACACTTTTCCTCCCAGGCTCCAATGACTGTCGGAGTGGCCAATCTTTCTTGATGTAGTGGGAATCTCTTGCACGACTATCCCATTCGCAGAGAAAACAGCAGTACTTTGTGTATTCAGTCTGCAGACCAAGCAAGAGAGCAACAACCTTCAAATCGCCACAAAGCTGCCACTGATGTTGGTCATAGTTTATGCACCTCAAAAGTTGTTTCATGTTGTCATAGGTTTCCTTCATATGGACTGCATGACCAAGTGGAATTGATGGCAAAACATTGCCATTATGCAGTAAAACAGCTTTAAGACTCGTCTTCGATGAATCAATGAACAGTGTCCACTCATCGGGATCGTGAACGATGTTGAGGGCTGCCATCACACCATCGATGTTGTTGCAGGCTACAAGATCACCTTCCATGAAGAAGAATGGGACAAGATCCTTTTGACGGTCACGGAACATGGAAACCCTAACATCACCTGCCAGGAGATTCCACTGCTGTAGTCTGGAGCCCAAAAGCTCTGCCTTACTCTTGGGTAGTTCCAAATCCCTGACAAGGTCATTCAGTTCACCTTGTGTTATGAGGTGTGGTTCAGAGGAGGAGGATGGGAGAAAATGTGGGTCCTGTGACATTGATGGTTCAGGACCAGAAGTTTCATCTTCCTCTTCCTCATCTGACTCAAGTGAGAATGATCCTGGTGCATCAGGAACCGGCAGTCCTTCTCCGTGGGGTACTGGGCGTATAGCTGATGGAATGTTTGGATAATGCACAGTCCACTTTTTCTTCTTTGACACACCTTTCTCAACTGGAGGCACCATGCAGAAGTAACAATTGCTGGTATGATCTGTTGGCTCTCTCCAAATCATTGGCACTGCAAAAGGCATAGATTTCCTTTTCCTGTTCAACCACTGGCGAAGATTTGTTGCACAAGTGTTGCAGTATATGTGTGGGGCCCACCTCTTGTCCTGATCTCCAATTTTGCAGCCAAAAGAAAGGTGATAGGCTTTCTTAACCATAGTAGTTATACTGCGCTTTTGTGATGCAAAAGTCACTTCACCACAAACATAGCAGAAGTTATCTGCACTGTTCACACATGTACGAGGCATCTCTGCTCACTTTGGCTAAACAGAAATGTGTCCCTTTGCAAAATCAAACACTGACAAATAAGAGAGCACAACACTGTATGATTTCTAGAGCTGATATAGGGCAATTTGTTCAGCAGAGTGATGTAAGCTTCGTTATGATTGCATCATCCATGACTTCTAGGAATAACATGATGCAATTCATATCATGTATGACGCAATACCAGCTTCAGATTGCACCATTCATTGTTTTGCCTAAAAAGCAAGTACTGTCCAAACCCAGTCATAGATTTATTCATAGATCCAGTCAAAGATGTATTTTAGTCATTTCTGGTTTAAATTGAGATCCCTTCCCTTTATAACTCACTTATCCTCCGCCATTCCCAAGTCAAGGGTCGTATATACTGACCCAATAGCATGTCTTGAAAACTAGAGCCAATCAACAATTTTAAGCATCATTTTCGTTCTCAGTGACCCAGAATTAGTAAAGTTTGACTACATTTATTTCAGAAGCATTTTGGCTGTAGTGCCAAATAATGTGAATAATTATTAATTCACTTTGTGTGGCCATCACTGGAGAGTCTCTAAGGATTGAATTTTTGTCCTTAATATTGATTTTTACTTTTAGATTTTCATAGTAGATATTATTATAAACCATGAGGAGGGTCACTCGAAACTAAGTAGTAGTCTATTAAACTCATCTCCTTTTGCTGCTGCTAGACTGGTAACTCACATGAGTTAATAAACTGCATCAGGAGTCTACCACTAGTTAAAAGCACTACCTGCAATTGTTAACATAATTTTTACCTTAATTTGTTGAGACTGTAGTGAACAACTTAGTATCTAAATCAAAAGAAAAGTCAATATTATTTGACTATTTTCATATTCAAAACTTGCAGCAATATTCCTGTGGGCTGTTCTTTCAGATTAATAAGAAATGTTCATCAGATAAAAAGTTTAAGTGACTAGTCTGATCTTTCTGGTATGACAATCAGCAGTGGAATGTTTACTAATGTTGTCATGTGAGGCTATAGTAGCACTAAACTTCCACTGAGTTTGAAAATGGATGCCCAGCACATCTCTCTTTCTCTCTCTCCCTTCACTTGCACTCATGGAACAACTGGTTGGCAAAGATGGAGGTCAAACACTACAGTGATGGGCAGCCACATGGGAGATAGACACAGTATTAGCCTGAACCTTTTTAAACTAGTTCAACTAATACAGAGTAATCACCAATGAGGATAGGGCCTAACGTATATCTGGCTGTAGACTGACCGGCAGCTGTTCATTGATTAATCCCTACAATCAGAATGGGTGCATCCTAAAAAATGTAAAACCTAGGCTGCCAATACCAGCGCAGAGCTGCTCTTTGCATGCGTGGCTTTTCTGCCGACATCAATGCCTGGAATCTAATGCTTTTAAAGAGCAATGGAATTTCTCGTTAGATTCTGACTTTAAATTAGCTGGGCCTTCGGGTCAGACTTCATCATATATATTAAGAAATATCCCGTACTTAGTGCCTAATGTCCTATGAACCTCATCCAATAAGAGTAGCATTCAATCATACAAAAAGTACATTTTCAAAGAAATATCATGCAAAGGATCATAAACTGTGATACAAATGTAGGGTTTTGTACCATGAATAACAACTTGTGGAGCAGTGTCAATTAAAATCTAAATTTAATAATAATAAATCTAATTATAATAGAAGGGCTCTATTTTTTACAGACTTTGGATTTGAAATTGGAGTGTTGCTTTGCTTAATTAGAAGGGAAAAAATTTCTATAAAAATTATATTGATTAGCAGTTTAGAGACCTGAATGTTAAAGTTCAAAACTTTAAAAACAGGTTTAGTCACTCAAAGAAAAGTCAGATTCCCTGCAGAAAATGTGCTACATACTGTTATAAAGGATAATATAATTTCTAGTTGTCAATCTGAGTCATTAGAAAAAGGAAAGAAAACTAGAAATGTGAAAGTTCTGAGTATGCCATATGGAATCCAAAAATGCAATATTTTCCAATTTTCAAATATAACCCTAAAAAAAAAAGGGAGATTAAGTCTTGAAATAATACACCAAACTAATATGGCCTTTCACATCCCTATTCCAAATGTGAGGTATATCAGTAAAGAAAGAAAGAATGACAATCCATAGATACAAGATATGCTACAAGTGATCATTCCTGGACATTTTCAAAATAATATCATTTAAAAAGTAAAAGACTCAGTCCTGGCAGCACTCATTACTGAGCACAGTGTTTGCAAAGGCCATGAGCACATCTCAGGTAGTAAGCACTAAAACAGTATTTGCAGGATTGGGCCCTAAAATAGGATTGGGCCCAGGTCATTGTACACTGTTATTTTTTTTAATGTGAGAAAACTACCTCTCTCTGTTACCATATAACTATGAATCTAAAACAATAATTAATACTTAAGGGGCCACTCTTTCCATGGGATATCCTAATAAACCAGGTGTTCAAACTGTTAGTCCTCTTTCTACTATTTTCTGCCTGCACCTCTCAGGATAGAACTTCAGATGAGTTCATAAATAGCTTGTAATTATTATAACTTTTTCAAAGATTGATTCATCCCTCTCAGTAGATTACATTAGAATAAAAGCAAATGAAAAGCATCAGGGAAAAAAGAGGTAAAAAACAAAACCCCTCCAAAAGTTGCAGGCAACAGACCTCTTACTCAAGGGTTAGTATTTCGAGCTAGAAACTAAAGTAACTTGTTATAACTGGACAACAAACAGAAAGACGTTTGAAGCTAGAGGTCCATGCCTGTCCTGTGACCCCATGGTGTGAAGCCCTGGTTTTCTAAAGGTCTTCTCCCACTTGTGTTTCCTGAGCAACCCTTCTCCCAATCATTTGTGCAAGGAATGGGAGAAATTGAGTGGGAGTAAATTCCTTATTCACCGTGGACCAGGTAGTATTTCTCTGCAGCTTGTCAGATTGCATTTAACAACAATGTTATAATTTGATCTGTTCAGTAGTTACGCTGTAGCCTCAGCTGCTGGAGAATTCTGCCAGAATCTCTGAGAAGACATTAAACCCTCAGAATTAACAGATTATCCAGGTCCGTGGAGTTCTACTGTCTCTTGCAATTTTAGGGTGACCAGACGTCCCAATAAAATCGGGACCGTCCCGATTTTTCTTCTTTTGTCCCGCGTCCCAACCGATGCATGGTCGGGACGCCATTTGTCCTGATATCCGGGCTTCTTCCTTCCGTTTTTTTTTTCCCCCTCAACAAGTTCGGCGGCGTCCCGATTTCCGGGTCCTCACATCTGGTCACCCTACTTGCAATAAGCATATACTTTAGTATAATATATGTTTTTAAATAAAATAGATTGTCAAGTAATAGCTGAGGAGCTGGGGGGAAATCTTTAGTTAAAACCTGGAACAGAATTAATAAAGCTAAAAGCACCATTGCACATTTTTTTAAAAGATAAGGAGGTTTGGTTATATTTTTATTTTTGCTATTGGAAATGTGGCATTGTTTTAGTACTGTTTTTTACTGACACAACTTAGAATACAGATGAGGAAACCTTGGATCAAGTGAGGTTAAGGCTAACATTTGGGTTCAAATCCAAATCAGGGCAAGGGCTCAGGTCTGACTGAGAAAATCTTGTGATTTTGGCTGTAAGGGGTGTAACTCTCATGCGACTGATGACATAAGGACATTTCTGTTATCTTGAATGGTGGGAATCTCATAAAACAAACTGTCCTTGAAAGATTTCAACATCATCAAGAAGAAAATGGAAAAAAAGGCACCCTCTAGGTTTGGATCCAATCTCAAGCTGGACACAATAGTGGTGGTTTTGGATCCTGTGTTTTCAATTTGAACCTCCATACCCTCAAATGTAGAGGTTTCAGATTAGACTCATCTCTAGGTTAAATATTTCTAAAAGTTAACTATAAAACTGGAAATATTCATGCAGAAAAAAATAAATTACATATGTGCATGTGGATATGAGTTTTTCTTTTAGGTAGTGGTTAAATATTGCATTTCTGTTGTATCAAAGAAACATGCTAAAAATAAAATTGCAATTAAAAGAAACCACTTGTAATTTCTATCCTGGTATTATGATTTTTTGTTTTGAACATGTGTGTAGTCCACCACAAATTCTGTGAAAAAATAACTGATAATTTGTTTGGTTGATTACCTGGATTCTTGTAATATTAAATCATAGATAATATTGTGATGGTATTTTCCAAGAAATCTACCTTCAGTGCATACTAGCAGAACTTTATTACAGCACATGCAATGTTTTGATCCACAACAGAATCAGAAGCATGAACATTATTAATATTTATACTTCTAAATCCAAATTCCTCACTCTAAAATAGAACATATACACCTGAACCTTTAGATCGGGTCTGAAGGTAAATTCTTCTGATAGTCCTAGTTTCTGACTTCCAATACTAAGAAGATAAATATTAAATCTGTGGTAGTGTTGCACTAATAATTAGAAGACAGCCAAGCAGAGTAGTTTTACAATAGCACATTCACCTAGTGTTCATGGGGCTGGGTTTAAAATTGCTTTCAGCATCAATACATTTTGTCCTACTTTGCATGAAAGCATCAGACCAAAAAATCCTAACACCTAAAAACGAAACAAGTTCTTTGACAAAGCCGTGTCAGTCTTAGATAGTCGGTTGAACTTCTGAAACCATCCTTTACAGTCATGCATTTTAATACTAAAATTGTTATGTCTGAAATTTGTGTAGAATTTCACTCAGTTCTCTTGTTACAAATGTGACTGTCACATATGTTACTGAGGATTTTAAAGTTTTGCCCTGTCACACATAGATTGTTGAGCTACCTTCTGGACAGAAGGTCCTAAAGCCAAGGTCCTTTGCATAAGGAAAATAAGGTGACAAACAGTATAACAGATGCAGCACTGGAAAGTAAGTTCTTACCTTCAAGGATATTTTAGCATCAAAACATCATTTCAGTGCAGAGGGACCATCTCCTTCTGCAGTCCCCTCTACCTCTATGTGCTTGGCCTTCTCTTCTGATCCCTGTGGATCTGCGAGGTTAAGAGCTATGTCCCCTTCCAACTCTGCAACCCCCAAAATCCCTCCTCACTTGCACAGCTATTTCCAAGAAATCTGCAAGGTCAAACTTGCAGTGTTTTCTTTCCTCTCTGCTCCTCTTGTCAGTTCCTCCATGAAGTAGACAATAGCTAGCATCGGGAAATCAATCATCCCATTTCTCAGCATTGAAGCAGTAAAGTAGGGATGCAGTATGCTCTAGTGGATGGGAATCATTCAGAAGATCCATATTTGTAATGGATTCACTGCGTGACAGTAGACAAGTTTTATGTGCCTTTGTCTCTCTCTAATAACATTTATTACAGCTGGCCAGAGAATGGGTCTTTTCCTGTGGAAAATGTTGACTTTTCATTAAAAAACATTTTTTCAGCTGATAACTGAAAATGTTTCAATTTTCACATTTCTGAGAAAAATAAAAACATTTAAAAGAAATGAGACATTTTCTGCAAAAAAAAAAAAATTCATTGTAATGAAAACCCAATTTTCTATTTAAAAAATTGACCAAAAAGTTTCAACCATCCGCAAAGTACCTACCCATCTTTATGAAGCACTGTGAGCTCAACTGGGGAAAAAGCACTCTATAAATGTTAACCATATTATTGTCAATGGAGTTACAAGAAGCTATCTTGTCTATCGTAGTAAAACACAATTGCTGTGGAACACTTGTTCCTATTGTAACGTCTGAAAACAGGGAGGATTTTACAATAGCACTATTGAAAGACTTTCTCAACCACGGTGATTTGTACCTTAATATAACTGTGGTTTCTGTCTTTAACACATTCAACTATAGTGGCCTTGATGAAACATTACCATCTGTCTACCGTCACTTTCAAATGGCATCTTTACTGTCTTGAAAAATCTAGAGTGCCTGCACAAAGTAACACATAAGCATTTTTGCAAGAGTACATTTGCCCCTGGTATCCCAACACACTTTTCCCTACAAAGTCTTTTCCTTCTCTCTGTGAGACTGCACTCCACAAAAAATACATTTGTTTTCATGCTACAATGAAAAACAAAAAGAATGTGCTTTTGTTTTTACTCTACATTTGTCGACAATGTTAATAAAAAGCTGAAGTGTAAATGTTCCCTTTTGCTGTTATTGATATTGTGGCCCCAACAGAACAAGAATTCATGTGTTACAAGTGAACAATTACGTGAAAACAGTGTTAGAAATCTATAGTTAGTTATTATTGTTTCAGTGTTACACAGAGGAACTCGGAACACTGTCATGGTCTAAAAAGTAGAGCTTATTTACAAAGAAACTGCTACTCCACAATTATGCATTGCTCCTGTGCATAGTAGATGTTCTCATGCTCCTAAGGCAGTGAGAGTTCGTGCCTAGTATTTAGTACCACTATTTTGCACAAATCTTATGGAGTCAACACATTAACAATTTGACATTGTTCAAAGATGAACTGGAAAATATCATGGTTTACTGAATGGTATAGTAGGAAAGACATCAAACGAAATCAGTGCTGATTTTTTGCATGGCCCTTTTAAAAACACTCAAATATGCATAGTGGTTTAGAAAGCCATATAAAGAAATGTGTAGATGCTGAAGAGCTTTGTATCTGCAGGGATTAAATAAGCCATTTGAAAGTGCCTCAGTTTTATATTCTGCACAGATGAAAGCTATACTTGTTTCTACAAAGCCAAACAATGGATCCTTGTCAAGTAAAGGGGTCTTTTGCTGCAGGTCTCCATGACCGGCAGATGCATAAGGGATGAAATCTTATCCCACCAAGGGCAGGGAGAAGCAGGACAGCTACTCTGAAGCTCCTACTTCAGCCAATGTGCTGTCATAGTGGCAGAACTTCTTCACCCTTCCCCTCAGAGTAGGGGTTTTACCTAGAGAAGCTACATGGTCACAGATCATGCTGATATCCCTTCCACACTGCTGCACACAGAAAGTGTCACTGTCCATAAGGCGAGGGAGGGGGGAGAGTGCCTTAACTTCTTCATGGCCTGTCTTTCCTCACTCGCGGAGGAGGAAATTCCTTTTTAATTAGGGCCCTTAGACCTGTAGAGGCAGAAGTGTCCCCCCTGTTTTTAATTTAAATATTTGGATTATTGTGATAATATCACACATTTGACACAAAGAGCCAGGCCAACAGCTTTACTGAATTACCTTCATTTATTCCTAATTTATTGTAAAGTTAGAAATCCCCTACCAAGGGTACCACCATAGATGCTAAGACAGTTGCAGGAAACTCGCACAGAATTCAGGAAAACAAATATTCTTGATCTTTTCCTTGTTCAGTATGAATTAAAAGGCTGTTCAATTTTTGCTTCAGTACCACAACTTCAGAAAAATGTGGAGGAAATACAGTGAGAATTAGGGTGGTGATTTTAAGACTGTTCAGAAAAATCATGATACCAGACTAAAATACCCAACAGTGGGCAAATGTTTGTCAGCACAATTCAAAAACCAGACTGCAGATCTCACAGTGTAGAAATGTTGTAAGAATTCTAAACATAAGAACAACATTCAGCTCCTAATAGCACTTGTCAGTTCCTGATAACATCTTCCCATGGTATTAAATAAAATGTCTTCCTCCCAATCTTTACTCCATACTTGTCTATATATTTTACAACGATACATACACATCCCCACAAATGTGAGGAAAAGGAGAGTGGATCTCCTTCTGGGCTGTTGGACTAGGCAAGGCACCCTCAGAATTCAAAAATCAGAATGCAAAAAGCTAAAACCTACATATTTTGACCTTTATATAAAATCCTTATAGAAATGAATAGGTATGAAACCAGTAACATTCCACAGAAGCGTACCAGGATTCTATAAAAATTACTCAGAACCTAATACAGGATGGTAACTCTTCTATAGGCTCTCTCAAACCTTCTATAAAATTTCACAGAAAACTATATGACTATTACAGAATTCTACAGGCTGGTTTGCTAATTTGACACTATGATTATAATTTTTATTCTATTGGACTTTTCCATAAGGGAAATCAATCAGAGATTTTATTTTAAAAAACTCCAGCATTTAATGGTGTATCATCTGAAGTTTGACTCCTTGAGATTGGCAACATCATGAAGCTTAAAAAATAAAGATGTAATTTTAAATAAATTATGAAGAATCACTGAATTGGGCAATGAAATTTCCTGCTTTGAAATGTGAGACATGCATGCTTCAATGTGAAGGGAGGGTGAAACTTTGAGATTTAAAATAAAGAATTTGTCATTTGAAAAAGAACATTTGAGGCTGGCTTTCTACTATAAGATTGCTGCCTGAAGTTAGCTAGCTCAACTGATATTCTCCCCTACATCTGCTTTGTGTGCCAAGCCTGCTTAAGAAATGCTAAGCTGAAGTTTCCATTAGGGAATACCTTGCAGCTATAGAGTTCTTGATGCAGACACAATGGCAAAATGAGGACAGACACATGCATGGAATTAAGCAGCAGGCCACAACTTCTATTAAACTTTAGCACAAGGGAGAGGTGCTACCCATCCATTACCCCTACAATCCTATATCAGGCATTTAATAGTTTCCAGTGCGAGGCTTACAGAGCTGCTTACCATATGACCCTCATAACTCTGCGTTGGCTCTCCTCAGCCTACCCCAGGACTACATCTCTCTCTGATGGAGAGCAACCTCACTCCCACGAGGGGGACAGAGGGTGCAGAAGAGTGGGAATCTTGGCCCATGAAGACCACAAGTATCACCTCATCCCATGAGCCCAAGACCCATCACCAAATCCTCAGGTCTTTTTCCTCTGAGAACTGTTCATTTTATGGTTTTAACTGCCTGGAAACAGGCTGCAATTTGTGACAAATTAACAACTGCACTAATAACAGCATTCTCACTGAAACCAATGTCACCAGCACTGAAGCAATGACCCTCATGCACCTACTCCGCTGGGCTGGACATTGTGTGCGGATGCCAGACTCTCGCCTCCCAAAACAAGCCCTCTACTCTCAGCTCACCCATGGTGGTCAGAGGAAACGTTACAAAGACACACTAAAAGCGTATCTCAGGAAAACTGAGGTGACCATCACAAGCTGGGAGGAGCAAGCCACCAACTGCCCTCAATGGCACCACATCCTCCATCAGACAGTGGCCCACTTCGAGAAGAAACATCTTGCCATTGAAGCTGGAGAGAGAGACAGAGGGAAGGAAAAAGAAAGAACTTTTTCCCAGTAGGCAGCTGACCTGCCAAGAAATGTCTGTACCTACTGTGGGTTCCAGGATCGGACTTCTGAGTCATCTCAGGACCCATATATAAATCTGTGGTAGAGATCATCCTCGAATTGAGAGATCGCTGATGATGACATGATGTTAACACAGGGTATCCCTACTGGTCCCCTGCTTCTCTCAAAATGAAATAAGATCAGTTAAGACTTTCATTTGCTTTTATACATATAAACATGATATAACAGATCTGATGCTAACCCCTCCATTCTGCTTTCAGAGAAATCATAGAATCATAGAACTGGAAGGGACCTCGAGAGGTCATCTAGTGCTGTCCCCTCCACTCGTGGCAGGACTAAGTATATAGTAAAGTAAATATACTGCAAGACTGCGTGATGCAGATTACCTAAATTAACTGTACACGCAGCGCTGTTTTGATACATACAATTTTTAAAAGGCACAAAAAGCACAATTTTTCTTTGTTTGTCATTGGGTCGATTAGAAATATCCCTGTACTAGTAACTGACAGGAGTATAGCTAACCATTTGAAATCTGTATACACAATGGTCTTCCTGTTGCTTCTGACCTCAATTTCAAACAGGGAGCAAAAATGGACACAATTAAAAACCAAAACTCTCAACTCACATGGGCATTTGTATCTACAGTTTAGGTACCTGTGTCAATATGTCTGCCTGTGCTAATATCCAATTACACAGAAATGTGGGGTTTTGTGGGAACATTTTTTGCACCTGCTATGACCACTAAATAATGAGTATAATAAGAGAGGGTTATGGAAATGCGAGAAAGAGACAGGTTCAGTTGCCTCTTCCACCACAGATATCCTGTGTGACCTTGTCAAATTACACAGGGTACAATTTTAAATGATTTAGGCTCCTAAGTCCCAGTTTCAAGAGTGACATAGGCTCCCAAGTCTCACTGACAGTCAGTGGGAATTAGCATCCAAGTGACTAAGTCACTTCTGAATTATGGGACTTAGGTGCTTTTGAAAATTTTCCCCTAGTCTCTCTGTGCCTCAGTTTCCCATTTGTAAAATGGGGTAAAAGTACTTTCCTACCTCCCAGGGGTGTTGTGAGGATAAAAACATTACAAACTGTGAGGTGCAGTGATGGGGGCCATTGCAGTACCTAAGATGGATAGATAATTAGAAATAACTTGCAATGTAATAACAAAAGGCTTAGTAAATAAAGAACCTAGAAAACCTGCCAATTATCCCCCGAAAATTAAAAATGTTTGTGGCACAGAAGCAACCAAAGCTTGCACTTCAAGATCTTTCTGTAGTTTTGACTGGACTTTCTCAGCCCTGATTGGCTGTTTGCTTCAACTCTCTCCTGCCCCTCTCTCTTTCTGTTTACCTCAGCTTCATTCCATATCTACCACTTTTATCCTTGCCTCTCCTCCTTGCCCTCTTCCTTTCACTTTTCTTTCCATCTAAGTTGAACACTAACTAAATCCCACCCACTCCCCAAAAAACTGTGGAACTAACGTGATATTTTCTGCCATCACAGTGTTCTACCCCTTTCCCCACCCAGTGGCTGTGCTGTGTATTTAGACCAGGGGTGGGCAAACTATGGCCCGTGAGCCTTTTTATGCCGGCCCACGAGCTCTCGCTGGGGATCAGGATCGGGGGCTGCACCACGCGGCTCAGTCCCGCTCTGGGAAACTGTTAGAACTATCGCAAAACTGTCTACACAACAAGAGATGTGCATGGTCTACCCTACCCAAGCTAGCTTGAGTCCAGCTAATGTGGGCAACAATAGCAGTGAAGCCAGCACAGCACAGGCTTCAGTGCAGATAGTACAAGCCTGGCACAGACCCTGAGTACATACTTGGCTCACTAGCTCACTCAATGATGTCCATGCTAGCTGGATTCAAGCTAGCCCATATACAGCTTTTGCATAAATTTCCTTCATGAGAATTCATAGATTCATAGATTCTAGATTCATAGATTCTAGGGCTAGAAGGGACCTCGAGAGGTCATCGAGTCCAGCCCCCTGCCCTCATGGCAGGACCAATTACTGTCTAGACCATCCCTGATAGACATTTATCTAACCTACTCTTAAATATCTCCAGAGATGGAGATTCCACAACCTCCCTGGGCAGTTTATTCCAGTGTTTAACCACCCCGCCAGTTAGGAACTTTTTCCTAATGTCCAACCTAAACCTCCCTTGCTGCAGTTTAAGCCCATTGCTTCTTGTTCTATCCTTAGAGGCTAAGATGAACAAGTTTTCTCCCTCCTCTTTATGACACCCTTTTAGATACCTGAAGACCGCTATCATGTCCCCTCTCAGTCTTCTCTTTTCCAAACTAAACAAACCCAATTCCTTTAGCCTTCCTTCATAGGTCATGTTCTCTAGACCCTTAATCATTCTTGTTCCTCTTCTCTGGACCCTCTCCAATTTCTCCACATCTTTCTTGAAATGCGGTGCCCAGAACTGGACACAATACTCCAGTTGAGGCCTAACCAGCGCAGAGTAGAGTGGAAGAATGACTTCTTGTGTCTTGCTCACAACACACCTGTTAATGCAGCCCAGAATCAAGTTTGCTTTTTTTGCAACAGCATCACACTGTGGACTCATATTTAGCTTGCGGTCCACTATAACCCCTAGATCCCTTTCTGCCGTACTCCTTCCTAGACAGTCTCCTCCCATTCTGTATGCGTGAAACTGATTGTTCCTACCTAAGTGGAGCACTTTGCATTTGTCCTTATTAAACTTCATCCTGTTTACCTATGACCATTTCTCCAATTTGTCCAGATCATTTTGAATTATGACCCTATCCTCCAAAGCAGTTGCAATCCCTCCCAGTTTGGTATCATCTGCAAACTTAATAAGCGTACTTTCTATGCCAATATCCAAGTCATTGATGAAGATATTGAACAGAGCCGGTCACAAAACAGACCCTTGCGGAACCCCACTCATTACACCTTTCCACAGGGCCGGCTCCAGGCACCAGCCTACCAAGCACGTGCTTGGGGCGGCACCTGGATGGGGGCGGCGCTCAGGTTTTTTTGTTTTTTTTAAAAACATATTGGCCGGCAGTTCGGGCGCCCGCGGCGCTCCGGCCTGAGAGCAGGGCCCCGGCCGGGCTCGCCGCCCTCGAGAATGTGACCACGGCCTGGCTCACCGCCCTCCCGCCAGCCCTCCGGCCGCCCAGGAGAGTGGGGCCGCGGCCGGGCTCGTCGCCCGCCCCTGCCGCGCTCCTGCCGCCGGGGACAGCGGTGCCGCGGCCGGGCTCGGCGCCCTCCCTTCAGCCACCGGGGAGAGCGGCACTGCGGCCGGGCTCGGCGCCCTCCCCCCGGCCGTGGCGATCTCCCCCGGCCGCTGGGGAGAGCGGCGCCGCGGCCGGGCTCCCCGCCTGCCCGGAGAGCGGGGCCGCAGCCAGGCTCGGCGCTCTCCCTCCGGCTGCCAGGGAGAGCGGTGCCACGGCCGGGCTCAGCGCCCTCCCTCCAGCCGCCGGGGACAGTGGTGTACAGCTGGGCTCGCCGCCTGCCCGGAGAGCGGGGCCGCAGCCGGGCTCAGCACCCTCCCTCCAGCCGCCCGGGAGAGCGGGGCCGCAGCCGGGCTCGCCGCCCGCCCCTGCCGCACTCCGGCCGCCGGGGAGAGCGGCGCTGCGGCCGGGCTCGGCGACCTCCCTCCGGCCACCGGGGAGAGCGGGGCCGCAGCCAGGCTCGGTGCCCTCCCCCCGGCCGCCGGGGAGAGCGGGGCCGCAGCCAGGCTTGGCACCCTCCCTTGCCGCGCTCCGTGCCCCAGCCGGGGCAGCGAGGCCTGACGCGCTCCCCGCCCCGGCCGAGGGAGCGGGCTCCCTTTCGGCGTTGGGGGGGGGGGCGGCGGCGGGTGGCTTTTTTGCCTGGGGCGGCAAAAAAGCCAGAGCCGGCCCTGCCTTTCCAGCAGGATTGGGAACCATTAATAACTACTCTCTGAGTACGGTTATCCAGCCAGTTGTGCACCCACCTTATAGTAGCCCCATCTAAGTTGTATTTCCCTAGTTTATTGACAAGAATATCATGAGAGACCGTATCAAATGCCTTACTAAAGTCTAGGTATACCACATCCACCGCTTCTCCCTTATCCACAAGACTCGTTATCCTATCAAAGAAAGCTATCAGATTGGTTTGACATGATTTGTTCTTTACAAATCCATGCTGGTTATTCCCTATCACCTTACCACCTTCCAAGTGTTTGCAGATGATTTCCTTAATTACTTGCGCCATTATTTTCCCTGGCACAGAAGTTAAACTAACTGGTCTGTAGTTTCCTGGGTTGTTTTTATTTCCCTTTTTATAGATAGGCACTATATTTGCCCTTTTCCAGTCTTCTGGAATCTCTCCTGGAATTCATACATTCATAGATTTTAAGGCCAGGAGAGACCAATACGATAATCAAATCTTACCTTCCATATACAGAGGCTGAGAATTTCACTCAGTAATTCTTGCATTCAGCCTACAACTTCTATTTCAATTAGACCGTATGTTTTAGAAAGACCTCCAATATTGGTTTAAATATTCCAAGTGAAGATCTACCACATCCACTGGTAAATTGTTCTAATGATTATTGCCCTCATTGTTAAAAAAATTGGACTTTATTTCCAGTCTGAATTTGTCTAACTTCAACTTCCAACCACCTGATCTACAATCAATTATATTTTCCCCAGGTACTTAAAGACAGCAATATGACAAACGTAGTACGAAGGGAGGCCTGGGAAATTCCCCAGAGTCTAGGCACTTAAAGCCCACTGCTACAGTGATTTAATCCAAACAATTTTTGGTAAGACTGGATACCTAAACATGTTTAGGTGAGAACTAATGACTAATTGGGGTTAACAGACTGTATTTTGAGACTAAGGAGGAGATAAGGGTGGAACTTTTCCTGTATATTAAAAGTGTTCATCTCTAATCCTCTGTTTCTCATACCCATTCAGCCCATAGTATTTATGGTAGTCTTAAGAAAATATTTGTTTCATGGGTGGCAGGTGAATCCCAGGCTCGGGGAGGCTAGCCTCCGGCCTGGACCACCCCTTCTTCCCGAGGCCCCACCCCTCCCGCTGGAGTTCAGGTTCCCCCGCCCCGCCCGGCAGCCAGCTTCCCCCCCTCCCCCGATGTCTCCAAGAGCCCCCAGCCCCTGAATGATGGGCGGGTGAGCGTGCGGTGCCCCACCTCCCAGAACAACAGGCGGGTGAGCAGGCGATGGGATGGCATGGCACGGCGCGGCCCACCTCTCCCTGGAACGCTGGGTGGGTGAGCGGGTGGCATGGCCTTCCTCTCCCAGCCCCGGAGTGCAGGCTGGCCCAGCCTGGGGTCCGGCCATGGAGGAGAAGAGCCCATGAAGCAGGAAAGGGCCTGGGGGCGGAGAGTGGGCAGGGCCACACAAGGCCATTTGAGGCCTCCCCCTGCCTTCGATACTTGTCGCCCATGATTTGCTTTATCATTTACTTTCATCTTCTATCTGCATTTCATCACTATAAGGAGCAGGACAAAGGGAAGCAGTCTATCTTTAATGTCCTCAGAACATACTACTATAACATGAGAGAGATATCAGGGACCCGAAGAATTAATAAAAACAGCAAAGAGATAATTTGGTGGCACTGAAATTCATTTTCAATTTTCTCAAAGACCAAAATTAATTGATACAGTCATCCTTTGGGTCTGTGATGTTCTAATATTTTTTGTACTGGTATAAAGGAAACAAATCTACAGTATTCTCAAACAAATAATGGTCCAAAATCTGAAAAGGTATTTATCACTATCAGAACATTTACACTAATAATTTAGTATTTATATTACAGTAGTACCCAGAGGACCCAGTTAGCATCAGAACCACATTGTGCTAGGCAGTATTAAAAACATAAAATATTGTCCCATCCCGGAGAGCTTAAAATCAAAGATGATAAATGACATACAAATGGTGGGGAAGATGGATATAATCAAATACTGAGACATGGTGGGTGAGGTAATATCTTTTATTGGACTGACTTCTATTGGTGAGAGAGACAAGCTTTCAAGCTTACACAGAGCTCTTTTACAGGTCTGGGAAACTAACTTAAAGTGTCACCACTGCTAAGTACAAGGTCTGAAGAGATTGTTTAGTATAAGTAGGTAACACATATTTCACAGGACCATTCAAGGTCAAGTGGTCCATTAACACTCCTCCAGTCATAGGAAGAAAAGGAAGTGGGGGAAACAGTTGGGGGGAAGGCTGTTACAGACTGTTGTAATAAAGCCATAAATCCAGTGTCCCTATTCAGTCCATAATTTTTAGTGTCTAGCAAAGTTATGAATTTAAGCTCCGAGGCTTGTCTTTTGAAAGTGTTGTTCAGGTTTCCTTTGAGGATGAGTACTGATAGGTCAGACATGGAATGATGACTTTGTGAAAAGTGTTCACCCATAGGTGATAGTGCATTTTTGTCTTTTATCATTTTCCTACGTGAATTCATTCGAGAGCATAGCGATTGTCTGGTTTCACCCACATAGTTGCTATTGGGGCACTTCGTGCACTGGATGAGGTACAGCACATGTTGTGATAGGCATGTGTAGGATCCATGAATCTTGAAATGTGTGTTGTGGGGGTGCTGATCATTGCAATAACAGAGATATGTCTGCAGGTTTTGCATCTATTGTTCTGGCAGGGTCTGGTGCTGCTTTCAGTTGGTGTATCCTGGTCTGTGGGGAGTTTCCTTCTGATGATGAGCTTGGAGAGGTTAGGGGGTTGCTTGAGGGCCAGAAGAGGGAATTCAAGAAAGATTTCTTTCAGGATGAAGACCCCATTGACTATAGGTTGTAGTTGTTTGATGATACCCCATAAGGGTTCCAGTGTGGGGTGGTAGGAGACAATTAGGAGTATGGCATCAGAGTAGGGTTTATTTCTGTATTGAAGCAGGTTCTGTCAGGGTATTTGGGTGGCCCATTCCATGATGTGATCTACTTATACCTGCCTATCACAACATATGGTATACCTCATCCATTGCACTAAATGCCCCAATAGCAACTATGTGGGTGAAACTAGACAATCCCTACAATCGCGAATGAACTCACACAGAAAAATGATAAAAGGGAAAAACACCATATCACATGTGAGTGAACATTTTTCACAAAACGATAATTCTATATATGACCTATCAGTCCTCATCCTCAAAGGAAACCTGCACAACATTTTCATAAGATGAGCCTAGGAGCTTATATTCATAACTTTGCTAGACACTGAAAATCATGAATTGAACAGACACACTGGATTTGTGGTTTATTACAACAATTTGTAACCCTAATAACACCACCGCCACCTGCGATATTTCTTTCCCACACCACTTCCTTTCCTCCCTATGACTGGAAGGGTGTTAATGGGCTATTTCATCTTGAATGGTCTTGTGAAATATGTGATAACTATTTATGCTAAACAATCTGTTCCATAGTTTCCCAGCCCTGAAGAAGAGCTCTCTGTAAGCTAGAAAGTTTGACTTACTCACCAACAGAAGTTGACACGGCCGGCGCGTCCACTAGGTGACCCTAGTTTTTATTAATTAAATCTCTCAGTCCCTAAATATCCCACCTTGACCATTGTAGAAATAAGTGTAACAATCAGATCAATAATAATCTCTGTACAACAAAATATACTTTAGCTGTGCCCATATCTTCTTTTTAAATAGGGTTTTAGATAGATTGCTCCAAAACATTGCTGTTATAAACATGGACCATTTAATATCCTGTTCCTTAGGAAAATAAATACTGTGTAATTAGTTTTTCTTCTATCCTCTTGGAAGCTAAAGCCCTGCAATGGGTCATTTTAGAGAGAGTACTGTGGATCAGCAAAGATCAGTGATTCCACAGAATCTTAGTTTGCAAGTTACACTTACAAAGACATTATTGGATTCATGGAAAATGTTAGGCTACGTTCAGTTTTTTCCACTGTAATTGGTCTTGTGCCAAGCTAGTAATGGAGGAACTATAATAACATGAGAAGTTTTAGCTGATTGTAAGGGTTTGTTTTTTTAATATATTTTTAGTTCCTTTAGGGAATTTCGAATTTTTTAAGGGAACGAATGCTAGGATGATCAAAATTAGTAATTAATCTAATACATTGTACCCAGCTTAAACAATCTGATATCTAAAAAAGAAATATGTTTCTGTTGTTTTACCATTAATATCTCACAATAGCCCATAAACTTCAGCTACATTTTACATCTAGCATTTTCAGGGATTGAATCTCCCCTTATGCATCTTCACATCAGGGAATGTATTTCAAAACTTCAATTATAACTGCGTTCAGAGTCCTGGTTATGACAGGTATTCTATAAAGAAAATTGAGGTGATATCTGTCCTCTTTTCCCACTTAATTTCATATATGGAAGGTTTGAAAAATATTTTATGTTGCTGTTTTTAAAGTTATTCTCCTGATATACATTTTTTAATATCTTAAAAATATCATGAATATCAATCCTTCTCTTCCTGGGTTATGTTGAAGGATGATGTGGAGACATTAAACTGGTTTTGTGAGCTTTCTCTGCCATTAACTGAAGACCTTGGGATGCTCAAGCTTTAGCAAATAGAACAGATCTTTCATCTGTTTATACAGTGAGTGAGTTAAACAGGCATTAAAACAAAAACATTTTCAACAATCTGAATAAAAATTGCTACTGTACTTCTCTCTATCAAGTGTCTCTTGTTTGATATCTGCAATTTCATAATCCTACTAGTTCTCCATTTGCTCATATAGTCTTCCAGAAGAAACAGTAAAGACATAGATTTCTAATACAAAAAAAAAAACATGCAGGAAATAAAAATATTTCTGTTGCTCTTTACACATCAGAGAGAAGCAAAAAGAGGGCAAACCCAATTCTGAAATACCATTTATACATAAACACACCTCCATTATCTTGCAATATGAAGTGACATTCTTTCCATTTTTGACACACAAAATACACCATGAACACAGAGACAGTGACAGGATAGTACCTCTTCAGGAGCTGACTTCCCCTGTGCTCAAAGCTCTGACAGAACACTTACAATGATATCCATTTAGAATGCCATTTGACACATTGTGACTTTTTAAATGATCATGAAGTTGCATAAGCAAAATGTACATACATTTGCACCTCCCAATTTGCATATGCTACCTATAATTGCCATTTGCAGACAAAAACAATATATCATCATTTACATATATTTGTATACATCTGCATATATCCATCTACCCATGTGATGAGGAAACCACCATGAAACTTCTGTTCCAAGGGAGCTATCCTGAGCCAGAAAGGATAGCTGACATTTATTGCTTTTATTTGGTTATTTTTCTACATTGGCTTTGAGATAGGAGTGGCAAGAGTTCTTTTTGCTCCCTAACAAGCCTCTTCCCTAATATTCTGCTTAGTTTGGCACCAACTGTTGCACATTCTTCAACTCGTGGACCATTCAGATCTCATTCTGGTATAAACCCTTGTAACAAAAAGGGTACTGTAATCATTTAAGAAAAATCTTATTAATTAAGCAAAAGCATCACTTCTCTTTGGGATGCACCAATTCATCTGGCCTTGGAACCAAAGGAAGTTCTAACAACACTTAAAAAATCTAAAGGATTAAAGGTTGAAAAAATTGCGAATGCACTGGGGCTGCTTTTACTGTGTATAGGTTGTATCATATACTTTCATGGCGGTAACAGTCCTATACTGTTTCTGACATCCCCCAAGGCAGAAAGACATACATTCCTGCATGTATGCAGTTACTCTGGTTCCTGCCTATTTTCCTGGTTATTCATTTTGTTGTCTTGATTCCTTTTCCACCTAGGATTGTAGATGAAATTGTATCAGCAGACAGGGGCAGTCGTGCTTGCCATTCTCCAGGAACCTGTGCCCTAAGGCTGCTCAAACTTAAAAGAGCCTCCTAGGGTTGCCAATAAGCTGCTTCACAGCCCAGAACAAACTATAGCACTGAACGCTGTGGCCACGCAAGCTCTTGCCAATAGTCCCATCGTGGCATATCCCTACACTGAAGGCTGTGGACAGGGGCTGAATACACCAGCCCTACACAGTTCCTGCACTAGGGTGACCAGATGTTCCGATTTATAGGGACAGTCCCGATTTTGGGGGCTTTTTCTTATATAGGCACCTATTACCCCCCAACCCCGTCACGATTTTTTACACTTGCTATCTAATCACCCTATCTAGCACCAGGAGAATTCTCAACGATGCCGATGCAGCGCTTTTATGCCACCTTCAATCTCCTTCCTTGACCCAATTCTCACATTGACACCTATTGCTGGGAGCTCGGAATTCTGACTTACCCAGAACATTTCTTTTGCCTCCAATATCCTCCAGGGTCTGTACATTTGCCTATTGCTTCTGAACATAATTTAATTTTACACTATCTTGATTACTCCTCTGCTGGCACTCTTGTCTCTTCATATTTAATACTGTATTTTTTTTTCCTTTAAGACCCATCTCTTCCCACTTCAATTTTTCCATTATATGACACTGCAACTTCTCAGTTGTCACTGGCTTGCTGTTGATTTCAGAATTCATTATAAAAATATCACTCGTATTCTAGATCTATACTGGGCATGATCCTTCCACTTCCCTCTTTTTTCAACATCTCCTCCAACAGTACTTAGATACCACAGTAAAAAGAGTCTTAGAAATGTTTAGCACTAAGATGCACAGCTTTTCATCTTCTTCTACAGTCCAGTCACTGCATTACTACAATGCCAGCCTTTTTAAAAAATCTTCCTTGTCTCAGCAGTGGTGGATATACCTCCCAGCTAGAGCATCCTTTTTTGCCTAAATAACTTCCTTACTCTTTTCACATACCATCTCAAAACTCATCTGTTTTCCTGGACATTGACTAAAAATTATATAATAACCAAAAGCATGATTGAATTTTACTCTTCTACCATCCTGTGATGGGGCAGAGTGGCCCCACACTGGTACCGCAGGGGTTAACCCTTCCTTCCTGGTAGAGGAAGCCCCGCCCCGGAAGCCCTGCTGGGCATGCTCCAACTGGAGTATAGGTATAAAAGCCTGCAAAGCGGCTCAGTCTGGGCTGAGCACCGGAGGAGAAGGAAGCACACTGCCAGCTCCTGAGGCGGGACAGCCAACACCCCAGGATCCAGGGGCCAACCAAGCCGGGACACCCTCTGCACTCCGCTCGGAGGACACAACAGGAGGGGACGGACTGGAGAACCAGACATTGAGGTTAGAAAGTGACCCAGGGGAACTTTAGAGGCCGTCAGTGCTAAAGCCGCACTGACGCTCGGCGTGTTGCGGGTAGATCCCCGCTGAGCTAAGCACAAAGGGAACCCTGCTAACAGGTGAGCCCTGGGTCGGGACCCGGTGGAGAGGGCGGGCCCGGGTCCCCCTACTACTCCGGCCATTAGGCCGCACTTCCCCACGGGAGAGAGGGAAGTATATGGACACTGGCCGCTGGGCCACACTGCCCTGAACCTTGGGGCAAGGTATATGGACTCTGGCCACTGGGCCACACTGCCCTGAACCTCGGGGCGAGGTACATAGACTCTGGCCACTGGGCCACACTGCCCTGAACCTCGGGGAGAGGTATATGGACTCTGGCCGCTGGGCCACACTGCCCGGACCCTCGGATCAAGTTGTATGGACTCTGGCCATTGGGCCACACTGCCCTGACCCTCGGGGCAAGTTGCAGGGACTCTGGCCGTTGGGCCACGCTGCCCTGATACTCAGGGTGCGACGCACGGACTTGGGCCACTAGGGCCTGCTACCCTGCCCAAGGGGGCGAGCAAAGGGGAAACCGGCCATTAGGCCACAAAGGACGCCCTTAAGGGGGCGGGCGGAAGGACTTAAGAGTGGTGAGGCCCCGACACCTCAGCCACTCCTGCCACAAAGGGGCGCTGTGGTGCTGGACCCATCACACATCCCTATTCCCCTTTTTCCATTCATTATCCCTGAACTTGACCTTTGTTCTCCTCTTTGCCTCTGCCTTACTAAATCAATAGATATTACCTGTTTAAGAATTGACATGTAAATATATATATAACCAAATCAGCCGTTAATAGCAGAAGGATCACAGAACACAACATATAAAATAAACTGTGTTGTGTTTTAGCGCAAGTATCTTTATGGTGATTCATATGATTAGGCAATCTATATGAAGTCTGCATATTTATGAACTTTTAATGAAGTAGCTTTTCTGTACTTTTGATTTCTTATGCTGAAGAAAGACGCTATAGGTTTGAGTCCAGTAGGAATAAGGTAATCTTTTCTCGTTCTCTCCTCTTGTTTTGATGTACTAAATGGTGTACCCACCATTAGCAAACAAACCGACAACAGTCTGATGCAACATGTAATATCCTCCCAGAAAGGCAAATCAGTTTGCTTCAGTGGTTACATACAGTGGACAAAGTAAACCATCACCATCTGGCAACATGGAGAGGTGTAGAAGAGCAGAAACAATGGGCAAAATATAACAATGTTTCAAAGCAATGAATGAAGAGTGAATAAAGCAATCACTCCACTCTATGACAGAGATAGATTACATGAATTTTTACAGAAGCAAAATAAATTTAAAAAAATCTTATTAAAATATACGCCACGAGTAAAGTTTTTCAACACAATATCTCAATCCTATGCCTGAGAGCACAACAATTTTTAACAGCAAAAACAGATTAAAATTCAACCTATTCTTCAAGAAACCCTACAGTTACAGTTTCCGACATCTTAGTCTGAAGCCTCCAAAAAAAAAAAAAAAAAAAAAAAGGAAAAGTCCAGCTGGAAGGGTATCAAAAATATACTGTGTACACATAGATTGGTTCCAAGCATGGTACGCCTCTCTCTTTTTAATAAAAAACTCCATCACAAGATATGCAGGTCAGGCAGTTATAAAGGAAAATAGGAATTAGGATGGCCATGAACTGGGACAAGTCAATATACAGTTTGCAGACTGCAGCTGCAAGTTAAACTTTCAATCCAAACAAAGATTTTACTGTCTGCATATAACGCATTAAGGCCAGCAGCAAAGAAAGCAAACATTCCAACTCTGCTTTTATAGTAAATTATGTAATTTCACAGTTATGGACTCCTATTAGCAGATGACATCATAGATTTGAATGAGTGCTTGAAACAGCTGGCTGAAATCTACTATTTTGAGCATAAAGTCATGAGTCTTTAGCTAAAGGTACCTGGTAGAATGTTACCATTTCTTCTACGGTTTATGATTTAATGCACGAATAGTAACATAAAAGCTTAATTTTGCCCCTGAAGTCAGGAAGTACTAGAGTAAAATATAAATTGTCTGGAAACTAACTAAAAAAACCATCTAAAATATAAACAGTGTTACTTGTTTCACACATGTTTGTGGAGAAGAAAGCAAAACTAAATGGAAGTAATTACATATCTTAAAATTCACGCAGCTATACACAAGAATACAAGTAGGACTACATCTAAATTTATAATAAATATATTAACCATTTCAGCCCTGATTTTGCAAAGACTTGTTCACATGCTTAACTTTCTGTACATGAATCGTCACTCCTCTGGGTCAGTGGAACTACTTATGGGAGTAAATTTAAGCATGTAAACAAGTCATTGTGGGATTGGGGTCTTGGTATGCTCATACAATTTAAGTAACATGGAAATAATCTTCTTTTTCCTAAAGAGATATTTGATTGATAGAGCCCTGAGTGGATACAAAATGTGTATCTGCATCCGATCCACAATCTGCAAACATGGCTATCTGTTGATTTGCAGGGTTCTACTGATTGATGAATATGTCCTTCATTTTCTTAAGTAACTAGTGATTTTGGATGCTCAATTGATTTTTAGGAACAGATGATAAGCACTTTCTGAAAATCCAGCTCATACAAGGTGTCTCAAATTGGGCACCCAGAAACCGAGGCACTCAAAATCACTAATCATTTTTGAAAATTTAGGCCTATATATTTTTATTTGGACCACTAGCAACAGAAAATTTAAGGGCTGCTTGGCAATTTTTTTTATCACAGATTGGACACTTATAATAAATGGGGAAAGATGCTTAGAATTTAGGAGGAGCTCAGCTGAACAAATGGGGTAGATTAAGGGAAAAGAGGAAAGGGCAGAGAAAAAGCAGTGATTGAGAAAGAAGGCAAGAGGACACTACTTAAGATTCACAGGAAATACATACATTGTAAATTATTTAATATACAAACATAAGTAACAGTTAAGAAGATATTAAATTCCTACTCTTGTAGTATAGTCCTCACACAGAAGGGACTTTCAGAAGATTATACCCTTGAAGATGTGAGCAAAGAAAATACCACTGTATACTTCAACTTATCTCTGTGAACTTCAAAGTCAACATTCCAGATTAAAGACTAATATATTGTTCTTAATGTATCCTATTTGTTCATAAACACATAACAAGTAAATAGGTATCAAAGACAATATCCGTCTGAAATTTCTCTTTGGCCACGGATTTCAAATAAAACTTATTGGATTGAAAAAGTGAGATATCTGATCTCTACTAGCATCAAGTAGTGTCAGTATCCAACAAGCGTAGAAGGTAAATGCTTTACTTCTATAGCATATTTCCAGTTATATTATTTCTTCTCAGAGGACCCACTACCAAATAACTGCAAAGTTTCTCAAGGCACATTTTACACTACTGCTTTGATTATTTAAGAACTCTATTCAAAACAAAGTCATTGGTTTGGTCATTTTACCCAGATTTGTTTTAAGAGATTCTAATCCTTATATAATCAGATGCTTTTCTGCATGCTCAGATTTCAGGCTCTGAAACACTATGAAACACATTCGCCTTCCCCCATTTTCATACAATTCAAGTGTGTCAAAAGCGTCCCCCAATGAGTTATGTAGCTAATCCTGTTTTGAGAACGCTCACAGAAGAAAATCTCTCAAAATTGTGGTAGCATGACAGCTGGGATCATGGTTCCCAGCGTGGGTAGACAGACACGTGTTAGTTCTGCTCAAGCTAGCATACTAAAAACAGCAGTGTGGCTGTGGCAGCTCAGGCTAACCACCTCAGTACAAACTCACTGGACTCCCATGCTACATACTTAGGGTGGCTAGCCTGAGCTACTACCCATTTTACCCCTGGTTATTTTTAGTGCACTAGCTCAAGCAGAGCTAACACGTCCATCTACCCATGATGGGAAGCACATGCCCAGCTGCAGTGTAGACATACCCTAGATGTTAGAGAATGTATTTTCTGTGGTCTTAATTCCCAAGTCCCAATACCACACACAATCAGACAAATACTGCTGTCAGACAAATACACACAAAGACTCTAGCTGATATTTGTCACCATGAAAGAATGTGCTATTGTGCATGTAGATGGTCTCATCAGAAAAGAGAATTAAAGGACACACTGAGTTTACATAAATATAGGTACCAGGTATGTGTGGGATATGTACTATAGTTTGCTGCAAAAGTAATGATGTAGGAAAAGTTGCATTTTATCACCAGTTTTTTTATTTCTCCATTGACAGGTACCGAGTAGTTGGTTTGGGTGAAAGCAAAGGAATTTCTCATGTATTACTAATGTGGCTTAACCGCAATGTGACATCGTCCATTCTGAAATCATGCATATATCTGTGCTACTAGTTAAATGTATGTGCCAAATACATGTCACCAAATAGGCTCTGCTTAGTTATGCTGCTCTAATCCTGCTCTCACACAGCTTTTGAAGCAGCTGCTGCTGCGCTCAATTCTCCTCCCTCGCATTCTCACTCAAAGAACTTGACATGCAACTCCACACAAATGCGATGTACAATATACCTCGGAGTTGCAAGTGCTTCCTATCTTGTTCTCCTCTTTAGATACTGCTCAAGGACAGGAAACTAGTCAGGTTATAGCAACTGCAATCAGGAAAAAGAAAGTGAATTCCTCCACAATGGAGACTAAGGTGTTTCAGTGCTAAATATAGGTCTGATGCCTTTAGAACAGACTTGCTCAATAACTTCAATTATGGAACAGATCTAAAAGAATGGTTAACAGCTTCATCGTTACAAAGTGGGCTACTGAAGGCAATGCAAGAAGAGCGAGATATCAATCTATGGAAACTCTAATACGGTTGTCAGCTATGATGCCGATGGAAGATCATTTCATAATATTCATCATATTGCTGGTGGTAACAGTAGCTCTCCCTACAATTGTCAGGGACAGCATCAACAGTGAAAAGAAGGCATCAGTAGTAGAACTATGTGAAAAAAAACACAATTGGCTAGTAGTCACATATGTTGAGAAAAACAAGTGCTTTTGTTTCTGTCTTTGCTTTTAAAAACAATTGCAAGTAAAACCAATCATCTTTTCATAGGCAGGAAAGGGATTTTTTTTACCCCATGAACAGCTAATTTTGCTGTAAACATACTGCAAATTCCTTTTGCCATCAAATAAAATGCAAGTTAAATTTCATGAGTTTTCACCCAATGTGCAACTTTTACTCTGGAAAAAATTCACAAACACTTGTGAAAATGTCACTGTTTCTGAATGTCAATACTGGTACAGTATAGTAAAATGTTTCTAGTGGTGAATTCCCTGAATGGAAAACAGCTTATTCTCACTCAGCGGACACAATTTACATTTGCGGTGTTGTAACTGAGAAATTATGTACGTATCTCTTTGGTATTTCTCCAAATCCATTTGCTGGGCTAAATAATTAAGAGGCTTCCAATTTTACACAGCCAAGATTATAGATTATTCGGAGTGTGAATTTAGTGGGTCACACTTTCAAAGAGCAGAGATTGAGAGTTAAAAACTCTTCTGTAGTTCACCTGGACAACTTTGGAACACACTTTTTCCTTACAAGTGCTTTTGCTACATTGATATTTTACACTGTCAAAACAGGGCAAAAAGAAATACATTTCTTTCTGGGGTCAATGTTCTTCTCAGAAGTTTAAAACCAGTTGTTGCTCAGTGCCAACAAGATGATAGATATACCTAGCACAAAGAGTGGTTACAGTAATTTGCCCTACTCTTTATTTTCTGACTAAAGGTACTTGCATGTACCAAGGTCTCTTCAAAATATGTGAAGACAACAAAGAAGAAAGGCATACAATGTTAATGGGCATACTTTTGCATTGGCATAAAGTTGTAGGCTGCCAAGTGCAAACACCATTTTTTCATTTGTCCTTGAAAGAAACCATAATAGGTATAAACCAGGAAGCGTTAGCATAGTCACTTAGACCATGAGCAACCGAACCACTATAAGGTTCTTCCTGTGTCTGTTGAAAACTGACAACTGAAAAGCATGAGGAAAAGAGGAGAACACTATCAAACAGAGAGGAGAAACAAAACCAAAGAGCGGTATTCATAGGCATGGCAGTAAAGTAAAAACCAAAAGCCAGTTAGCCTTAGATGCAGTTACACAGTTTCACCAGGGTCACTAAGAAACCAGACATTTCTCTCTCCCCATTACCATAAATTTGTTCCTGATCTTTCCACAGACAAGAAAGGAAGGAAGAAGAGGTGCAGGAATGATCTGTTGCCCTTGGCTTGTCTACAACATTGTTTGAGATGGAGGCCTTTAATGTGGGAAGAATGTCTACATGAAAATTAACAACATAGTATTTCCCACAAATAGCATTTTTTGCAAAGAAAAGTTGTATGGCATGATCCCTAGTGACCTCTGGCTCCTCTTAGTTAGTTCACTTCTTATCCAGTTTAAAAGATGCCAGTGCTGACATCTCTCTTTCTGGGCTCTTGAGTGATCCCAACAACAGGAAAAGTGCCATCAGGGAAATTACATGGAATCAATTCCCCGAGGTTACTTTGCAGCATTCAAAGCAAAAACATTGAGAGGAGGATGAGGAAGCTAGGTAGTGGGGATAACAGTGAATCCCAACAGTGCACCAAAGTCAAAGGAAGAAATTTGCTATCCTTTCCAGACTTCTTAGCAGCAAAAAGGACTCTGGCTGTAATATTTTCTCTAAGGGTTTGGTCATCCTTTAATAAGGAATCCCAGATGGACCTGGGGATCATATTCAGCATCTGATGTGGGTGGAGGAAATATACAGGTGGGAGCTAAGGATGCTACAGGAAAAGGCATGGCAACAGGAAGTGAGAGTAGAGAGTTGTAAATGCAATTTTTGGGTGTTCTCCTTAGGAAGAAAAGTGATAAAGTGTAGCTAGGACAAGATGGCTTGCTGGGTTATTCATATCCAAGACAAAAGATTTTTAACACACATGAAGTTAGCACCCTCTGCTCCCCACAAGGGGAGCGGAAGGTGCTTAGACCTTTTGAAAGTTAGACCAGACTTATTCAGAAGCTCAAAATATGGATGGATTTTTGGTGTTTAATTTTAGACACTTATTTCTGACAATCCTGGCCAAAATCTCAATGTAAAAATATCATGTGATGCCTTGTATTACCTCTGTCTACCATTTCTAGTCAAGCATTTCTAGATAGCAGCAGATATTCATTTATGTTCTGTAATGCAAAACATATTTTATAATTTTTCCACTGATCTCCTATAAGCCAATGGGAGTTACTGGATGCTCAGCACTTTTGAAAATCAGTTTCTATTATTTAGGTGACTAACTACAGATTTAGGAACCCGACTTTAGGCTCCTAAAGTCTTTCTAAGTGTTGACCCCCTTTGTGAAGTGCATTGAGACCTATGGGAAAAAAGTATTTTATTAGTGACATGTATTTTTAATTGTATAAAAAATTCTAAATTTGGATTTCACACTGTTGTGAATGTACATGCTGTAGTATATGAACAAGCCTATCCACGTTTGGGAAGACACCAGCATGTTCTTTCAGAAGAATCTGTACCAACTATTAAAATAATATTGAGCAATATAAATTAGTGAAAATCTATCAATTTCAGTAATGAAAATTCTGGTCTAGCTCATAAACTACGTTCTCTTCTAAAATAGAAAGACAGGTCAAAAAATTAATGGGAAATGCCTTTCATTTTAACAGCTAAGGAACTTCTGTATCTGCTCTTCACATCATCAAAGTATTTGTCGATGTCAGTGAGAAAGCATGTCTACCTTAAACTTGTTCCCTTGAAGACTGCAAC
Organism: Macrochelys suwanniensis; assembly: GCA_033296515.1. Lineage (NCBI taxonomy): Eukaryota > Metazoa > Chordata > Testudines > Chelydridae > Macrochelys > Macrochelys suwanniensis. The sequence goes on from CM065780.1 coordinate 52,018,055, forward strand.
AAAACTCTTGCTCAGAGGCATCGTGGTTTCTTAGTGTTTGTTGGTAGTGTTTATTGACTGTCTTGTACAGTGGAAAAATCTAAGTTTGCCTTTTGAAGAATACTTACAGAGAAAGACATGTTACATGTTCATTATTAAGTAGCAGAAGGCCACAAAATTAAATTGTCTAACTGAAGATAGAAGAGCTTTGGCTTTGTCTGAATCCTGCACATTGTGTACAGCAATTTGTTCTAACACATCCCTAAAAAATTTTAGAGTTCTGAAACTAGAGGCATAGCACTGATGACCAGGAAACCACTTTCCTGGGCTTGGCTGGGTAAATTGAAGATTAACTTCTCCTAATTTTTTTTTTTTTTTTTTTTTGCAGTTCATTACTCCTCAGAGCTGAGTTGTTGATTTCAAGTCCTATGGGAATGTTTCAACTTGCTCAGTATAATGTTATATCACTGGCATATGAAGACCACTTATCAGCTGAACTATGTATACCTACTAGGGTGACCAGATGTCCCGATTTTATAGGGACAGTCCCGATATTTGGGCGTTTTTCTTATATAGGCTCCTATTACCCCCCACCCCGTCCCGATTTTTCACACTTGCTGTCTGGTCACCCTAATACCTACCAGCTTAGTATGGTACTTCTCCCATATTTTTTTGGCACTACTGCCTAGGGCCATCTTTGTCATAAATTAGGCTTCCTCACTACAGACTGCTCCAAGTTTCCTCCATTCAGTTCCAATAAATGGATTGCTGATTTTTTTAAAAAATATGCTTCGGCTGTTCCATCCATAACTTCAACATCGAAGTCAAATGATGTATTGTTTTCTATGCAGCTGACAAAAAATGAGCCCTTTTGCTAATACTGATATATATTGTCTGACTAATGTCAAAACTATCACAGGACTCTTCTCACTGAAGCAACCACAAAGTGTCTGTACAAAGCTTCATGCATTTCTACCAAATCTGGAATATTCAGATACTCTCAGATAAAATATCTCATTAAGAGAACTGCAAATACATTTCACTTATTAAATATTAATACAATGTTTTTGTAAAAATAACACTAGAAAGTGAGAAAATAGTTTCAGTACCTAGTGAAACCTTTTCTCTGCCTAACACATGCATCTCAACCACTCTCTCATTATAGACCAGAGAAGCCAACATATTCTCAATATGTGGCAGACACCCCCATATCTGCTACCATCCCTGTAAAGATCACAGATGTAGGCTTCTCACTGAAGATACAGACCAAAAATTTTAACCATTAATTAATAATAACGTCTTCATTCCAATGTATCAGAAATAGCTCTATGAACAGTTCTCACTGATGATTAATGTATAAATCAAGCATGAATTTTTTACATCAAGTTGTTTGGGAGTTAGGAGTGGACAAAAAGTGTTAAAACAATTTTCAAAACATAAAAAGTAAAAAAACTTCCAACTGTTCAACGTCAAAAATGCCATACTGAATTAACCTCAAACGGAAGGAAAAAAATTATCTGAAGAGAGACTACATGAAAAATGTTCATGAAGTTATTTTCCCAAGAAAGTTAAATGGGGTAGTGAGGTCTCAAAACTGGGTTTAAAATGGAAACCGTCTTACATCTTTCATTGCAGAGTCAATCCTGTGACTACAATAAGCTAGTTACTTGATCACATTTCAAATACTAAAAATCTGGGCATTCCATGTATTCCAAGAGCTGGAGAAGTGGTCCAGATGTTGATTTTGTCAAGTTATTGTGTGCAGTGAACTGGCTGTTTTAAAACCTAGAGCTGAAAATCAATAGGACTAACAAATGGACGTAGCATTATTTTATTTTTTTAACAGTAATAACTACTAAGCTCTTCAAGGTATGGTTGGTGTCTTATTAAGCATCTGTATTTCATCCAGTACAACAAGGCCCTTCTTTGGTTAGTGTCTCTGGATACTGCCATAATAGAAATAAAGAAAAACACCAGGCATGTCTACAGTACCCATTATCCAAGAATTTTTAAAGCCACTCTATAAACATTCTATGTAGAGATCATTTCACTAACCCAGGGGTGCCACCAAAGAGGGACAGACAGGGCTTAAAGGAGGGTCCCGACCTCATAGCGTCCCAGTCAGCTGCACTGTGCACATATGCACATTAACAGTCTGCCAGCCTTGGTAGTGCAGCTGCTGCAGCAGCAGGTCTATCTAGTGCCTGATGCTGTCAAGGTGAGCCAGTACGTAGCTGAAGCAAAGGAGATGGTACAAAAAGACCCAAATGGAGCCATGAGCAGTGCTCTTTATAATACTCCTATGAAATTCATAAAGTAGAATGAGGAGATAGGCAAAAACGAGAGGGAGTGCGACAGAGAAGAGTAAGTGAAAGAAAAGTGACAAGGCGTGTATGGCAAAGATCATGGGGAGAAAAGAAAAGGGAAAGGGGTGTCCAAGGCTAGAAAAATTACAAGGGGTAGAAAGCCAGGCTGGCGAGAGAACACACACATTGGGTGAAGTGAGATGAAGAAAGTAGAAAAGAAAAGGGGGTGTCAAGGAAAGGATCAGTAGAACCAGCAAGACTGAAATGCTGAAAAAAAGACAAAAAAGCAAAAAAGAAATTAAAACAAGTGACACAAAATCATTTTCAGTGTAGGGAAAGTGTTGTACAACTAAGGTTGTCTTTATGCATGATATTGTATTATTCTGCAAAAAATCCACCTCACTACAGTCATTCTTTGTTGTATACTCATGAGACCTCAGAGTGGCCAGGAAGGGGCCCAGTAAATCATGCCAGAGGGCCCATTTTTCACCATTCTGGCCCCAGTATATCATGCAGCCCTCAACCATAATTGAAAGACAGACAGCTACAGGGTGCAAGGCAGCAGCTATTCATTGACTTCATCAATAACCTGTTAGTCAAAAAGAGAAAAATACTTCGGATACTGTATGGGAAACTTTGGTAAGTAGAACGTAATTACCACAGCTGAAATTTGAGTAGGACACAACACCTATCCCCTGATGATCAGTGAAAAATAACAAGAAATCTTTTCATGCCCACAAATTATAAGGATCTTGGTTTTAAATACCATCCTAAAGATGGCATGACGGACACCTTCTAGCCCCAAAATTAAGCCTACTAGTTAAAGTGAAAAACAGCTATGTCACCACAAACCCCAAAGACATGTCCCTTGCCACTTTAACAAAATAAAGTTGTGTACCATTTACAGTGCACCATATTTGACTCTAACCTATAGCCCACTTCTTCTTTAATATATTTTTTAAACTTACTGAATCTCTTTTGTCATTGCTCCTTTTCATTCTGGGTTCACTCACTGTTTGTTTCCTGTTACAGATCACGATGCAGTTTTCCTGACTTGTCCTCAGTATTTGTCTGTTCTCTCATCCCCATGTGTCTCTCTAACTTTCTTCTCCTACACTGTGTTCTCTCTCCTCACATATTTTCTCTCTTTTCTCCTCCTCCCCCACAAAATCTCTTGTACTTCTGTGTACTTTTTCTAACTTATCCCATCTCTCTCTCCATGTCTTACAAATACATATTAGCAATATTACCATACTACATGCAACATTAAGGGTGAGAAATAAACCACTCAGAAGTCAGGAAATGAACAGCTGATTTACAATATTAACGAACTTACCCTGTATTGATTATTTGTCAATTAATACAATAAATAATAAAAGTTCAATTTTTTCTTTTTATACAGGTTTACTTACAGTACTGTTCAGTTTCCAAAGTTGGCTTGATCTTTAAGTTTTGGTCAGATCAACAAAAGCAAGTTTGAAAAAATCAGTGGTGTTATGCAGATGGTCACTGTTGGTTGGCATCTAACCCATTGGGCAAGCATCCAAATAACGTATGAGTGGGCATCATCCTAGCCAAACAGATGGCCACAAAAATAAGCAGCCAAGAGACCATTTATCATTTTTGTTCACAAAGTATATTGAGAGCAGAAATCCTAGACCACAACTTTTGAATGTTTATTGAATCATCAATCTTGGAGTTAAAAATTGTCAGTGATAGAGAAACCACCAATGGCACTGCATTAATTGTTCCAGTGGTTATTTACTCTTACTGTTAAAAAAAAGTGCCACCGTTGTGCCTTATTTTCAGTCAGAATTTGTCTAGCTTCAACCTCCAGCCACTGGATCTTGTTATACCTTTGTCTGCTAGACTGAAGTGCCCATCATCAAATATTTATTCCTCATGGAGGAATATGGAGTTCTCAGTGTTGAGCACTGGCAAGACTGAGCCACAAATGTAATAATATGTGAAGACCCATTTCCTATTGATACTCATTCCCTATTAGGCCACTGTCTTTTTCTTCCTACAGTTACCATCTTTCACTTTTGTAGAGGTATAAGAGACATTAAAAACCATAAAAAGCTTGCCTAAATCAGTGGTTCTCAAAGCTGGTCCGCTGCTTGTTCAGGGAAAGCCCCGGGCGGGCCGGGCCAGTTTGTGTACCTGCCAGGTCTGCAGGTTCGGCCGATCATGGCTCCCACTTGCCACAGTTCACCATTCCAGGCTAATGGGGGCTGCAGGAAGGGTGGCCAGCACACCCCTCGGCCCGCGCCATTTCCTGCAGCCCCCATTGGCCTGGAGGTACCACGAACCACGGCCAGTGGTAGCCGCCATCAGCCGAACCTGCGGACACGGCAGGTACACAAACCGGCCCGGCCCGCCCGGAGCTTTCCCTGAACAAGTGGCGGACCGGCTTTGAGAACCACTGGCCTAAATGACCCTAATTATTGGAAGTGGAATTCCACCATTAAACATATTGTTTAATTTAGCCTCTAATACTGGCTGCCATGCAACATTTCATAATCTGCACAGGTGAATCTTAAAAATCAGTAACATAGTAAACTAATACTTGGGTAGTAGGCCATGCCAAATGACAGCTTATGAATAATATTACAGGGAAAACCATAAATATCTTGACAGAAAGTAAAGCATCTTATTGACTTAACAACAAATAGGCATAGAAAACTGGAGAACAGAGGCAGAACGATCCTGGGCGAGGACACTGCAAGTGTTTTGGTAAATATATACACAGCTTAGTCAGCTGGTTTCTTCTAGGCATCTCGGAGGATACCCTGGTCAACACTACAAACTTAGTCAGTACAACTACATCTGTTATATCAATGGGAGAAACCCTCCAGTCAACATAGTGCTGTCTACATCAAGAATTTGATTGGTATAACTGTGTCACTCAGGGGTGTGGATTTTCCAGTTATACCAACTGAACTCCTGGCATAGACAGCTCTAGGTAGATTGGAGTGTTTCTCCCATCAGTATAACTACTGCCTCTCAGGGAGGTGGAGTACCCATGCTGGTAGGAGAAGTTCTCCCTTCAGTCTAGGTAGCATCTTCACTAAACACTACAAGAGGGATTTAAAAGAGGAGAGGTCTAGTGGCTTTGTGAATCAGCTCAGGAAGGCCATTCCACGTGAAGTAGATGGCGTGGCAGAAAGCAGATGGCTGGTTTTATGAAATTTATAGTGTTTTGTTTGGCAGAAAAATAGAGAAAATAGCAATGCACCAATGTAAAATATAACATCTATAACCACAGGGATAAAATAAAGATACTTCAAATTGGTGACATTCCTCACTCTCTTCCACTTTGCAAAGCTAATAAAACCCGTCAGAAATGTTATTCTGTCTACAGATCTCAACAAATGATTTATAGCACAAAAGTGTAACAGCTCCAGGACTCTCTTAAAAATCGGAAAATGTGTTATGAGAGATATCTTCCTAGGAAAATATGTTTTAAACAAATCTGACTCCAGCACACTCTGCTAATGAAAAATAAAGAAAAAAGAGGTGTTCTGTGTTCAATATACTTTTATTTTTTATTGTAATCATTTACACTTCCTAAAAGTGATTTTAGATGCTTTCCACTGTATATCCTTAGTCTTATTTTTATTTGCTAGCTATTATAGAAAAATACTTAAGATGCTATTAATAAACCTGCTTTAACATCAATGAATATTTTAGAATGTGCCATATACATTTAAAACTGAATTTTTTTTTGCCTTGGGCAATTTAGTTAAGACAGGAAGTATACTGCTGCCTTAGAATCATTTGGAATCATTTGCAGACTGAACTTTTCACAGGAATGAATTCTAAATGAACTTTCAGAGAGACTGTATATTTTCTGATCCTCAGTTGTCAGTGCTGCCTTCATTCGCTTGTTACTGTGAACAGCAGACAGAGCAGTCTTGCTTGACCTCGGTGTAAAGATAGCAGGTACTGCTTTCCACATTCAGGATGAAACAGCTAAAATGAAATCAATGACAATCACTCTTCCGTTAGCACCATCTAACTTCACACAGGGATGGAATGACTCATTCTAAGCACTAACAGTTCCCATTACTGTTTTTAGGGATTTGTAATTTTGGCTACAGAAATCTGCTGTGTACTAAAATTTGGAATGCCACATGTAGGGTGGCCACCTTTTCAAAGAGCAAAAGTGGGACACCTGCAGAAGAAGCCCTGCCCCCTCTGTGGCCCCACCCATGTTCCCCTCTTCCCCCTGAGGCTATACCCCCTGCTCCTCCTCTTCTGCCTGAGGCTCTGCCCCTTAGCCAGGCTGTGATAAGAGCCACCCAGTGAGCTCAAGCTGCTGTGGGGAGCCACGGACCCACCGCCTGCCTGGGCAGGGGGCCAAGGGGCCTGAGAGCAGCCCCGGCCCATGTCTCTGCTCCCCGGGATGCATCGCCCAGGGCAGGTGGAGTGTCTGGGGCTCCTGACGGTGGCCCAGGCCCTGGGTGGCTCTTACTACTGCTCAGCTGTGGCTTCTGGTCAGGCCAGGGATGGGGCCTCAGAGGGAGAGGAGCAGGTTGTGTGGCTTCGTGGCGAGGAGGGGCTAAACTCCACCTCAGCCACCCCCACCGGGAAGAGGCTGGCACCACTCCTGGGCCTCAGGCAGGCAAAGAGCAACACCGCAGGGAATCTGGGACAAATACTCTCCCAGAGACATTCAGCCCAGGACCGTGGTTAATACTCTGCATTTCAGTACTATCCCACCTAATTCTGGACCAGTGGTTACCCTAACCATATACTGTGTGTATATTTTGGAACAAAACATTATTTGACATGTTAACGTGACTATGCATTCTAATTTAAAAATGTGTGGTTGTGTATGAACACTGGAATTCTCTACCTGGAAATTTCATCAAAGTCGCCAGCTTAAGAGTCACAGCTGAGGAAGAGTTCTCCCCTGCCTGAAGCTGGCCAATGTGTTCCTATCCAACTCGCAATACAGCCTTTGCAAGTGCAGATGTGGCCTGAAGAAGCCAGATGCATTATGACCTGGAGCTGTTCTTGTTCTGAAGGGTCTGGTACTGACAGCTATTGCGGACAAACTGGACTAATGACTAGTTCTGCTTTCTCAGTTTTATGTAATTTTTGGTATGAATATGACTTTGTTTTTCAAAAGCTGTAAACCTGCCCCTTTCTATCATTTGCTCAGCAGCAGGAAATGAGGCAGAGCAGCTGGAGGAGGGCCAAGGTCAGTAAGTCTAGCCATTTAGCAAGTCCATGGGTGAGAATAGGAGGTGCCGTGGCATTCCCCGCAGTGGCCTGCACAGCATCCGTACCACTGCCACCCTCTCACTGCCGCACAAACCTCAGTAATCTGCACTCACAGCAGCTGTGTCTCATTTCCTGCTGCTGAGAAAATGGCAGATTAATACAAAAAATTACATAAACCTGAAAAATCAGAACTACCCATTAGTCTAGCTTGTCTCTGATAGCTGTCAATACCAGACCTTGTGGTCTAGCATCCACAGAACATTATTTCTATTTGAAGAAAATATTGATGTAAAACCAAAGATGGTTTCTAATCTTTAATACTTCAAGAGAGCAGTGCGCTCTCTTTTTTCCATAAATCAATGCATGACTTTAATTTATTTGTTATTTTAAAACTCTTGTGATACCAAGACACTCAGTCTCTGTGATACATCAAGTATAAATACAGTAGAATAACTGTACGTAGAGTTGCTTTGAAGGAACTAATCATGTTTTCTCATAATAAGGAAAAATCCTTTCCCCCTGAAATGTGAAGGCTAGAGAAAACAGATTAAAAATGCCAAATTTTGGGAAGCACTACACTGCAGAGCACCCACCAGAAAAATTCACACTTAACAGCAGGAGAGTGGGAGAGAAGTTAACTCCATTCTGCTTCCTTCCTCCCCAAACTTATTGGAGACGCCTCTCCACAGGTCGTCATCAGCAGAAATCACTAAGGGTTGTATGTGTATGGTTCTGCATATTTCTGTGAGATTGGTGACATTCTGCAATAACTGGTTTTTGTTTTGCACCCATTTATAATCAAACAGGCTAGCTGTGCAGATAGGACATGCAGACAGAGGCCATTGCCAGGGTATGGGGTATATGCACTGACACATGCATGAAGAACCATACACACAGAATTATTCTTAGTGCACTGAATTAGATGACACACAGTACTTTCCTTCTTCTGAAAGAGTGCTTCTGCATAATCTTTTGAACAAGTGCTTCTGCATATCTTCGTTTCTGCACTGTGGATAATTGCTTAGATCATTAGACATTAAGGCCTCTATTCTCCAGTTCATCCAAGAGGTTCGTAGGTGGGGGGGGGAGGGGGGGTGCGTGGGGATGAAAAATCTGTTGTAGCTCCTTGATCTGGAGTCACCTGACTCTGACCCAAGTTAGAAATGAACAGGAGCAGCTCTAATTTAGGCCACTTTAGGACCTTATACCAGTGCAGGATTGGGTATTAGTTTACTTTGTTCTTCCATGCTCCCAAAATGCTTCCTACTTGCCCTTATACCAGGGGGATGAAAGGGTGTTATGGCTGGCCTAGTAGGAAGCTGTGCCGATGGACAAATCTCCCAGACACTCTCCAATCATTTAAAGACCATTTTGCACTGCTTACAGATATGTCAGGCCAGAGAATCTGGCCCAGAGAATTGACAAATCTATGAAACTGGGAGTGGGGAGAGATTGGGACTCTCTGGGCAAGGAGACTGGTGGATATACTGGGATAAGGAGCTCATGTCAACAATTATACACATGTACAAATCTGGGTGCACGTGCACAAACATTTGTATTTTTGAAAGTCTGGCCCATAGTTCTATTTAGGAGGCTAGTAATATGGGTAAAGCAATGTATTGGGTATGTAAAGCTATAAGACAAAATGGGTGGGATGTGACAACAGCCTATAAAAGTTTGAGCAAGGATGGAAAAGAATTACACAGTATGGTATATGCAGCCATAGTGGGAAATTTGTAAAGGGAAAGTTTAGATTGATTATTATAAAAGCTAACAGCGAGATATACTGAGCAGTGGAAAAGTTTCCCATGGATGCGGTGGAAGAATCATTACTGAAGTCTTTTAAAACTAGACTAGAGAGAACACCAGAAAATATAATGAAGGGAACAAATCTTGCACTGGAAAAGAGATGAACTGGATGATCTAATGGGACTTTTCCTCATCTGAGTCCTCTAATTCTATGCACAAAAGCATAGCTTATGTTTCTAACAGTACTCCTAATACAATTTCTAATACAGTGGATTTAATATGTGGTAGGCCAAGGATGAAGAAGTTCTGCTGCTTTGGCAATTTATGTTTTGTAATTTCTATGTAGTCATTGGTTTAAATACATAATAGGCGTTTCTGAGCTTCAGATGAGCTCCCTTTTGTGTGGCATTTCTTTTAGACCAAAATCCAATAAAATCAATAAAATGTCTATGGTGTGCCATCAAAACATTTTCATGAAAATTATTTCTGATCAACTAGCGAACAGACTCAAATGTCTCAACTTTTATATTTGTAATATACATACATATGTATTTTAATAAATCTATATATCTAAACACATCAATTATTTTTCAATGCATTTGTGTCCAAAATAACTAATTAAAAATTTGAAAAGAAAATAAACATCCCACTATTAAGCTAATCTTCCAATCTGATCTTTTATTATTATGCTGGAGGGTGTTATTAGCTCTCAACAACATGTCTTTAATCTATGGAAATCACATATCTTATTTCAGCTGATGGGCATGGCTAGCCATCCTTCATTCTGGCTAAAAGGAGAAAACACAATTAAGCACCCTTTATGTATTAAGATAGCTGAAACAATATAAACCACTGCCCAAAGCCCTAGCCACATGGAAGGCCTGAGCAAGACCTCAGAAATAAGAGGCAACTGGGAACGGATTGCAAACACAGAGGCATTGATTGGACTGCAGCTGTGTTTGTGTCAGAATCAGAAAGCAGGAGAAACCAAAGAAGCACTGGTAACATGGCCTGACAGTAAGCCAAGACAAAGATGTCTTTTGGCAGAAAAAGTAGGTGTGGAATTCTCAGCAAGGAAACTGCCTCTTGTTGTTTGTTCCTATTGTTTTCAGTGAAATAAGACTGTGTACATTCTTTGTACATATACAGAATTGCACCAAAGAAATACCTGACTCAATCAATTTCTCCTTCTAAAGGAAACACCCAGCAACACCTCAAACATTGGCTAACCACTCACACTAAAAAGGGGAAACATATTCTCTCCTCTGTTGTTCCTTTCGAGAGGGAGAGGAGGGAGTAATAATTTTAATTATTCATTTTATACCACATAATGATAAGTGGCAGCAGAAAAGTAATCCATGTAAGGTTGCCTAGTAAATAAAAATCCTTTATTTTATGGGTGTGTGTGTGTGTGTGTGTGTGTGTATGTGTGTGTGTGTGTGTGTGTGTGTGTGTGTGTGTAAACATAAATAAAGGTGATATTGTCTAATAAGTTCTTGGTTATCATAATTTGTCAGATTTCCAAAGAGCAATTTAATATTGGCCATTCAAAATGCTACATAAACAAATTTGTCCTTATACATATTCATTTTTACAACAGCTGGTTGTAGTGGTACATCAACTCAGATAAACACATGAATCTCATTTACAAAATCAAACCAAGTTATTCCTAACTATCGATTAGATCACAGCATATGTAATAAAGTCATAAATTTACATCTGGGGCACAAGGAAGAGAAACCAAAAAGTTTTATCAATAACGTAAGTTTTATGGTGGATATTATAATAAATCAATGTAGAAAGCTATAAACACTCCATTTATCATCTGGTAAGATCCAAGCAATAATTCTTGATCACAAAATAAATTTTTTGGGATCATTGCGGTTTTAATATTAATCAGGCAAAATCATTTTAAAACATCAAATTCTCCAAACTAGACAAGTTTTTTACTGTATGGTTCAATACAAGACTTCCAAACTTGTGGTATGTAAATCAGATTTAGATCACTATGATCCCTACAAATATGAGCCTATGTCGACCCTGACGGTACACTTTAGCATCCTGCTGTTTGAAAAATAAAGCGGAACATTTAGAGCACACCAACAGTATTTACATGGACTAATTCACCAGCAACATATTAGTGCACTTTAGAAAGCCTCCTCACCCATTCATTCCTTCCCCAGGAAGAGTGCATTGCTCCACCATGTAGACAAGCCCTAAAGGTTTAACTGTTAATTTTTAAAAAAGGATAACATCTTTATTTGGTGTCATCTTGTAATAAAAAATATGAATACTGATAGTTTTATTTTGAGGTGCAGAATAAAGCCATGCACCCAAGAAAATTACTGTCCACATGGCCCTCTTTGCAAGAACTGGGCCTAGACTTCAATGGGAGTTTGAATTGATTAAGGACTGTTGGATTTCTTTAGTTAATTTAAAGTAATGAAAAACACAAGCTCTTTTCTCTATATGTATTTTGTCAGCAGAATTGCCCAGTGGAATTAGTCCTGTTTTGTTCAGCTGACAAATATAATTGCTAATAGTATAGGTTCAGAATAGGCTGTTATAAGCGAATGTTTATGCATTGGAGGCAATAGGGCTCCATCTGCACAGAACTCACTGCAGAACTGGGAACTAAATGTGTCTGTTTGGATTTTTACTATTTTACAATTTTAAAAAAAGTGTGTATACAATTCTCTGGGCACTCCTGATAATCTTATAAAATACACTAATTACCTTTGAAGAAATCAAATAAACCAGCAACATAAACAGAAAATAATTCATCTCCTCTCCCACTCCACCATGCCCTAACCCTACCCAATCCAATTTTCTTATAGAAAAGAGAACAATAGTGAGACGTGTAGCACTGTAGTGCTGAACGTGAAGAAATTTGGGCAGTTATATACCAGCGAGGTAAGCAAATTCCAAAGTTAGCACTGTAGGAATTGACTAATATTTTTAAAAATTAAATCCAAACCTCAAATTACGTAAATATGAGCCCTTATTTATTATATATAAATAATACAGTCCAAACGTTCTCAAGTCACTTAAAGTCCTTTGAACTACTAAAAGTACAAAAATCTCTCTAAAAGATATTTTCCCCCTACTACATTCTTTGTTTTCTCTCCAATTAATTTTTGATTATGTATTTTAGGGATATTTCAGTCTTATGAACCTTTTCGTTGCAGAAGGTATATAAGTACACAAACAGCTCATTACAAGCTTCCATGTAAAACAGAATAATCATCTGTAGCTCACTGAGGCATCATTGTTTAAAGGTCATCTAGGCTGCTTTTTCTTGAAAGCCTCAAAGAATTTACCTCCTGGTGCAAAAATTACATCTTTTTCTAAAACATCAGAAAAGTTTTAACAATAAGTTGTGAAGTCCATAGCTAGGTGGCACTAAAATGTACTACAATTTTCTGTTCAATTACCCATGACCAGCTGCTAGAATTTTAAGTGTTTAATATAAATAAAGTAAAATAGAAACACTTCAGTAAGCTGTCAAAAAGGATGACTTTTCAATTCTAGCTTTGACTGATTTAATTTAAAAAACATATGTTTCATTACCTTTAGAAAATTAAGATTTAATTGATTTCTTTGGAATAACATTCTGCTAGAGAGCTTGATAATATTGTTTACAGTTATAATGATCAGAAAGACATTTCCATATTCAGTGTGAGAGAGCTCTAAAATCTTTCCAAATAAAACCAATGGGAGAAGTTTATTTTATTAGTTTGGGATATGTAATTTACAATAAATATGGATGTATTTATTAAACGGCATGTTTCTATTTACCGAGGTACTTATGCAGCCATAATTACCATAACACTGGAGTGCTTCGCAATCATTTAATATATTTATCCTTGAAACACTCGTGTTAAATAGGGAAGTATCATCTCAGCTTTACAGATGGGGCACTGAGAAACTAGGACAGTTGCAGAGCAGAGAACTGAATCTGGGTCTCCTAAGCTGTATTTTAATATGGCTAAATGTAAATACATACATCTAGGAACAAAGAGCATAGACCATACTTACAATATGAGGGACTCTATCCTGGGACACACTGACTTTAAAAAAGATTTGGGGGTCATGGTGGATAATCAGATGAACATGAGTTCCCAGTGCGATGCTGTGGCCAAAAGAGCAAATGTGATCCTGGGATGAGCAAATGTGATCCTGGGATAAGTAGGAGTAGAGAGGTTATTTCACCTCTATATTTGGCACTGCTGTGATCACTGCTGGAATACTTTGTCCAGTTCTGGTGCCCACAATTCAAGAAGGATGTAGATAAATTAAAGAGAGTAGAAGCTTCACAAAAAATAATTAAAGGATTAGAAAACAAGCTTATATTGATAGAGTCAAAGACCTTGGTCTCTTTAGTTTAACAAATAGAAGGTTAAAGGGTGACTTGACTACAGTCTATAACTAGGGAACAAATATTTAATAATGCGGTCTTCAATCTAGCAGAGAAAGGTAAACATGATCCAATGGCTGGAAGCTGAAGCTAGACAAATTCACCTGGAAATAAAGAGTAAATTTTTAATGGTGAGAGTAATTAACCACTGGAACAATTTACCAACAGTCATGGTGGATTCTCCATCACTGAATTTTTAAATCAAGATTAGATGTTTTTCTAAAGGATCTGCTCTAGGAATGATTTTGGGGACGTTCTCTGGCCTGTGTGATACAGGAGGTCAGACAAGATGATCACTATCATCCATTCTGGCCTTGGAATCTATTAATCTATTAATTTAAATTCCAAGCTAGCACCCTGAACTTAAACTGTATTCACAACTTCAGTGGTGTAATGCAGTGTGTTTGTATGATATAATAGTGCCTTCCCCTCCAAACTGAGTCCATGGCCAGCAGTGCTCACTGACAAATGTGGTGAATTGGGGCTAAAGATCAGTGTATATGTCAGTCCAGAAGGGAGAACTTGGACTTCCTGTTAAAGATAAAAATCTTAATCAAAGCGATCTGTGCTGACAGACAGCAATGGACAACCATATCAACGGGAGTCCACGAATAAAAAACTACATCTTTCATCATAATGAGTCCTATTTAAACTTGTCCAAAGAGAATTGATTTCAATCATTCGTTTAATTGCATTTTTGTCTTGTGCTAGTTTTTACTATATTCATTGCATTTTCTCTCTTTTTAATTAGGTTTCCCCATTTCCCTTCACATTGCTGTTCCTGCCCCATGGTGCTTTCCTTGTTTCCAATTTCTTTTTTAGAAGATTTCTTTATTCCTCTCCCTCTATTTTTATCCTCACCATAGTTCTGCCAGTATGAATTATTTTTCACGGCTTCAGTTAACATACTTTTCTTTCCTTAGCATCAGTAGCTGTTAATTCAGTTATGTATACTGACTTTGTACTTGTTTCCCTTATTGTAATTCTAAGATACTACATTCCTCCTTTGAAGTAAAAATCTTTCTATTTTTTTTATTGTGGTTTGTAACATTCAGAAACCCAAAGTTAACAGTTACTCCAATGAGGAAAAGAAAAAAGAAAAGATAATAAATGGAGCTGAATTTTAAAATAATCTTGAATTTATCACTCGAGCCAGCAAATAGCCATCAACCAATGCATCTACATGATGGGAAATGTGTATTTTTCTTAGATATGTCAATCTGAGAACATACACTTCAGGATTGCTGGCAGCGTAGAGAAATTACTCTTCAGATGGACACTGACACACGACAGCAGTTCCTATTGCAAGGCCTGGGACACCAAGAAAATACAACTATTTGCATCAAAGTGTGAATACAAAAGCTTTCCATGATTCATTGCTGTGTAGTTTCACATACAATATTAATCATTGTTTCTATTTTTGTTTCTATGTGATTGCAACCCCTTTCGTAACATACTATGCATGTGTGTGTTTATTCCAATGAAATGGCTTTGATGTCAGTATGCCTGCTGCAAAAGGGAGAAGTTATAAAAGCTGTGAAACTGCCTAGAGTGGCTCACAACTGAGTGCGCCAACCTCAGGACAGGCTGTTAGGAAGGAGGGCACAAACCCCAAACTAGCTGTATGTTCTATACTTAGATTTCACCAACCAAGTATCAAGTGTGAACTGCTCAAGCACTACCACAGCCTTAACATGGAGTTTAAAACAGTACCTTTGTGTATTCCAGTCTATATTGCCACCCAGGTAAACTTGGCTTTGTGATAGATGGCCCCTTACACCAAAAATCACAATAATATTCAGGTTACACCCAGTCCCAAAGGACCAGTCACTTATCTCAAATCACTGGCACCTTAGATCTCTCACCAAAGACAACACTTGTAGCCAATCCTATATTAAACTTAGGTTTATTAACTAGGAAAGTGTTATTTACAAGGTTAAAGCAGGTAAACATACACACACAAATAAGTTACAGTCTTGGGTTTCAAAAGAATAGTAAGCTAGCATATCACAGTAGTTTCCATGTCCTCTAGAGCTAACCCAAGCAGCTTGGGGATCTCTTGCTAATGTTAGAAATATTGCCCTCTCCAAATTCTAAGTAGCGCAGTGATATAGTTCCTTCTAGTGAGGCATTTTATTCCCCTCCCCCAGAGTCCAAACGAAGGGAATAAGGGTCAGCAACTGTCTCCTCTTCATGGGTGTGGGGCGGAGAGGGAGAGGAAGGACAATCTACAAAGCCTTTGTCCTTTGATGTTTCACATGGCTCGTTTGGTTTGAATGAGCCTTCTTGTGTGCAGAACCAGCACTTTACACTAATTAATGCTTCTTTCCTGTTTGGAGAGTTACACAATTACAGAGGTTTACGATGCAAACACTCAATATAACTTTATACCACTGGCTAGAAGTTATAAGTGATATCAATACATGCAGCATCCTACAAACATTTTATAAAGTCTACCCAGTAAACACATTATTATAACTCTAATATCTATTTTAACCAGGGCCGGCTCCAGGCACCAGCAAAACAAGCTGGTGCTTGGGGCGGCACATTTCTAGGGGCGGCGTTCTGGCACCGGCCATGCCGCCCCTAGAAATGTGCCCCGGCCGGCCGCCCCAACTCACCTCCACTCTGCGCCGCCGGCTTCTCCCCGAGTGGTGGCATGCGAAACAGCTGTTTCGCGCGCCGCTTCTCCCCCTCCCTCCCAGGCTTAAGAACCTGGGAGGGAGGGGGAGAAGAGAACCTGAGAGGCCGCGGCACGCATCTCCCCCTCCCTCCGAGGCATGCCCCGCTCGGGGCCGCGGGCATGCCGCCCTCCCCGCCGGCACTCCGGCTGGGGAGAGCAGGGCAGCCTCGCTCCCCGCCGGCCGGGGAGAGCAGGACCACGGGCATGCCCCGCTTGCTCCCCGCCGGTGCTCTGGCCGGGGAGAGCGGTGCCGCGGGCATGTCCCGTTCGCTCCCAGCCGGCGCTCTGACCAGGGAGAGCAGGGCCACCAGCATGCCCCACTCACTCCCCGGCTGCCACCGGCATGCCCCACTCACTCCTTGCCGGCCGGGGAGAGCAAGGCAGCCGGCATGCCGCACTTGCTCCCCGCCGGCCGGGGAGAGCGGGGCCGCGGGCATGCCCCGCTTGCTCCCCACCGGCTGGGGAGAGCAGGGCAGCCGGCATGCTGCGCTCACTCCCCGCCGGCTGGGGAGAGTGGGGCCGTGGGTATGCCCCGCTTGCTCCCTGCCGGCGGGGGAGCGGGGCCATGGGCAGAGAGGCGGGGGGGTGGTGGTGTTGTTTCGGCGGGCATTAGGGGGGTTGGTTTTTTTGTTTGGGGGGGTGGCGTTTGGGGGTTGTTTTTTTTTTTTTTGCTTTGGGCGGCAAAAATGTTAGAGCCGCCCCTGATTTTAACAATACTAACACACAGGTGAGTGAGACTGGTTTCCAGCTAGGCATTTGTCGGTGTTCAGTGAGGCCGAGGGATCTTGGCATGAGCTAGCACCTGATCTGCCAGCATCACTAAAGCTTTAAAGATTCTACAAGGGAAGAATAAAATAAATTTCATGAAATGCACAATTTTGAATGTCAAAGACTATTTATTTGCAATAATACCTGTGACACAAAGTCAATTACTATGTATTTTTCTGTATGTATTTAACCTACAAATACAAAAAAAAAATTAAATCAGAATTTTGTCTTGTAATTGTCATTTGGATCTATGAAGTTCTACATTCCTCAAAGAACGAGTTGTAGAAAATTAATGCAATTTATTTGCAATGTTTTTTCAGATATAAAATGTGTTTGATTCAGAAAGCATTTATTTAATAGTGAATTTTTAAAGTGGTGTGTGGGGAATAATGCATAGAAATCCCATTATTGATAATGTAATTTTTATACACAACTTCACATACCAATCTAAAAATTTACTCTTTTAGGCTTTTACTTTATTTGCATATTGTGGGAGTCATGAGGTTGTACAAGCATTTAACTTATAGTGACTTACAGCAAAAGTTGTAGTTGGTATTCTGACTTATTTCTGTATTGCCTACACATAAATGAAATATAGTTTTAAATACATTTATTATGACTCAGTGATAGATAAATGTAAAAATGAATCTAGATAAAGTCATGTAACCATGTGGTATTATATGCAGACAACTCAGGCTCAAATTCAGCAAAGCACAGTATCTGCTTAAGTTTAAGCATGTATTTAAAGCCTAATCACGTAAATTTAACCATATGCTTAAGTTATTTCCCTAAATTAGAACAGCAATTAGGATTTGACATTGCAAAAGCAAAAATCCTCAGAGTTTATGAAAGAACTTTGTTCAACTTCTCCATTTTCTCTAGGTGTCACAATACATTATATGGTGCCCCTGTAATATAGAAGAGTAACAGGATCAATTAAAAGGGCACCCAAATAGTATGGCCTGGTTTTCTTGTTGCTGTTTTCTTTTTCTGTTTTGCAATAGCTAATGGATACAAAGTCACAATTTCTTCTTTTTTGTAATTTAAATAACATTTGTTATGTTTTTAAACCAATTCTTTTTAGATCCTCATTTTTTAAAATAAGATGAGTCAGAGATAAACCCATGCATGGATTTTATTCCTTGTGTGTTTTGTTTAAATGTGAGTGAATCTATAGACCAGTGACTTGAAACAGACATAGTTTAAGTGGTCCCCAACACAAGTCCATCAATGTACAGCAATCCTGACTTTCACTTTACAAAGTCCTGTTCCAGACTAGGGACTTGCTTTTTTCTTTTTAGTATTTTATTGATAGTTGATAAAAATAAAACAAACAAATATCTTCAACCAAACAAAATGGAAAATGAAGAAAAAAATCCAAGGTCTTCCTCTCATTTCCACTGGCATGATATAAAATCTTTAAACATAATTGTTACATTTGCTGCTCATCTGTTGACATCAGTGGTAGCAGATCAGTATTTTATTTCAACCCAATACTTTAAATTAGAATTGTATGAAAAACTTCATTAACAAAATTTAATAAACTAACATAGGATGATAGGTATCTAAACAGAAAAGCCAGATACAATCTGTTACATAAAATAAAAGCCAGACACATGTAATATATATTGATATATTGATACCTATACACATATTTCAATATGGAGAAGGTTAAGAACCACCAGGATGTGGGGAATAGGATGGAGGAAAGACATAATTATAGAGAGATTGAGCAGCAAAACCATATTAATTCACAGAAAGAGCAGATAATGAGAAGTAAATAAAATAAAAATCTCACTGCATCAAGCACATAAGACTACTTCATGCTCACATAACTTGACATCATACCACATTTGCTGTTTAAGAACTGTTATACTGTATGCCATCTATGTATACCAAGAATAAAGTTTTTGTTTTGTATAGAATTCTTATTACATGCTGACATGATACATCATAACCACTATAGTATGCTGGCCATATATAGTAAGAAGAGTACTGGGGGATAAGACAACTCAGGTGATTGGTAACAGGATACAAATGATGTTTCAGTCACAGCGTCACTTGTTGCAGGAAAATATATAGACCAAAAGTATCATAGAGTCACTCTTAAAATTAAACAGAAAAGAAATGTACATAAACATATTATTGTATCCACACTGTGTAGAACATATGCCTCAGCCACACAAAATTGGACAACCTTTACCTTTGGCTAGTGTACAGATTTTGATTGTGTGTTTAAAGTGAAAGCTGGAATGCAGCCTTGTTTAATAATTCCAATATTTCAAAAATCATCTATGTAGTGTTTTTTTTTTTTAAAAAAAGAATATCACTACAACTTCTGTAATTACCAGAATGTACATGTCTGAATAATAGAATTCGTTGTGTCAGGGAAGAGCGTTGAGTAGACGTTGGGGACAAGTTAAAGCTAACCCATTAAATGTATGCACCTTTATCTTTACATTTTAAAAAGAAATAATGCATATAAGAGCTACTTTTGGGGTAACTTTATCCCTTTCAGTAATAAAAGATTTCATGTAGCTGGATATGTCCCAACATATTCAATTTCATATGTCACAAAATCCTGATTGCGTATCTAAATAAATGAGATGCATATAAATTCTGCCACTGAAATTATGTATAATGTGAATTAGTTATAAGGACAGATTATAGTCCTTGAAGTTAAAAAGTATAAAATGTATATTTCCTCTAAAAACAAGTCTTATATTTACCTAAAATAGCAGTACTTACCGGCAGAAGGAATAAAATTATTTTTTAAACTTAATCATTTATTAAACAAAATGAGACATTAAAGCTTCCAGCACAAAAAGGAATTTGCTTTATCTATATAACTATAATGACCTGCAACCAAGTTAATGAAATAATTCCTGACTTCATTTCTAAGTCAGATCTTTTAGATACCATTTATGGAAAAATCATTAAATATTGTGATGATTTGGGGAATCTGTCTATGTATAATTTATGAATTCTGGCTGATGTTATGAAGTTAGTATGACATTGTTGTATTTTTGAAAGCCAGCATATGTCAAATCCACAATTTGCTGACACGTGCTGTAGCACATACCTATCAAACCAGGCAGGGCCGGCTTTAGGAAGTGCGGGGCCCAATGTGAAAAAAACTGACGCCGTGGATGGCAAAAGGGAGAAGCTGCCGCCGAATTGCCGCGGCGGCTGGTGGAACAAAGAAGCTGCCGCCAAATTGCCAGTGCCGCGGAAACACTACCGCCCCTTTATTGTCACCCCAGGCACCTGCTTGGAAAGTTGGTGCCTGGAGCCAGCCCTGATTATATTTCTCTTCTTTAGGGCATGGGACCCTCTTAGGCGCCGGGCCTGATTTGGGGGAATTGGTGGAATCGGCCTAAAGCCGGCCCTGAAACCAGGGACAGTGGTGAGTCAGTAACCTTAATGATTGTGCTCTCACCAAACAACCAGCATGCTAAGGAGGTGGACTGAAGCTGGGAAAAGTGAATTCTTACAACTTATTTCCAGTTGGAGGGGGCAGTAGAGAGTGGAAAATTCCCTTAATTGGTTTCTGCAATAAGTTAATTTTGACTGTTTTGTAGTACAGATACAGGAAGTATGGTCCTAACCTTCATGGATGCTGTGCTGTCCTTACTGAGCCGAGCAACGAAACACAGCTCATAAAAAACAGATTAAACATTTGGTCAAAATTATCAATACATTAAAAAAAATCCATTGGTTTACCTTGGCAAATTCATGTTTACACTGATGTTGTCCTAACACTGCGAGCTAAGATTTTAGCATAGTATACTAGGACTCATGCATACAGCTGCTGTCTTGGTAACGATGACTTGGACTTTTCCACTTTATATTTCCTATGCACTGTGTTAAAAGTGAAACCACTAAGTATATTTATTGAAATTGGCCTGTTCCCTCAATGAATCACACCCAGTAGTATTTATCATCATATTAGAATATTAAATTGCAAATCAATTTTCTGACATTCCTTAATAACATTATGCTTAAATTAAAAAAGAGTAAGTAACTATAACTGCTGTAATTAAGCAGACATTTAGACAAATGTTAACCCATTTGTATGGATAGCAGGATATAACTAAAAAAATCATTATTTGTTTTGTTCCTCTTCCTACTTCTAAAGACTAAGCCATAACTGCAAATGGTTTTTGCTCTTATTGTGAATGTATACCATAACACTTACTATGACAACCTCTTTCTGAAAACTTATTTTTTAAAAAGCTATTGGAAATCTTAATCATTTCATATGAAATTAGAACAGACATTTTAATTTAATTTATTATTGGAATATGGCATACTGTAATTATTATACATTCTCTGAAGAATACACCAATAAAATTCAGCAAAATATAATAAGTGCACAACAAAATTGCAATATCATTCAAATGCAAAATGCTATTAATGGTATAATTATGGGTTTAAACTAAACAGAGACAAGGTGGGTGAGGCAATATCTTTTATTGGACCAACTTCCGTTGGTGAAAGAGACAAGCTTTTGAGCTACACAAAGCTCTTCTTCAGGTCTGGGAAAGGTATTCAGAGAATCACAGCTAAATACAGAAGATGGTTTCTGATGATAAGCTTGGCAAGGCTGGAGGTTGTTTGAAGGCCAGAAGAGCAAGATACATGTCTGCAGTTTTATAATATTTAAGTTTGCATACAATACAAAATGAGGTTTTGGGGATTAGTCAGTTTGTGGTAACATTTCTGAGATCCTTGATGGTTATGAATCTCCAACATACCCAGGGCCACATAATTTAGTAGAGTCCCATAATGATAAGTACATAGCCATATATAGTTATTTACATTCTACAGCCACAGGAGGGCTGTTTCAACAGACATCCTCTAACATCAGTGGCTTAATGTATGAACACTATTAAGATAATAAACTTTTCACAAATCACTTTCAGTGCAAGATGCGAGTACTTTGCACATAGGGATCTGATTTCTATTGTCTCTAATATATTTGGGGTAACTGTTGGATAGATAACCACTATATTTACTAAGCATCCTGAAAACCTTGAGGCAAAGTAATAAGGTAAATGTGGTATATTATGGGTCATTAATCTTGTTAAAACTGCTATCTGGAATAGTTAAACAATCAAATAAAACACACTCATGCAAGTTTTAAGACTTTGTGGTAGCATGTTAACTACTGGTGTAATACTGCAATTAGATCCAACTTAAGATCTGCCAGGGGATGCCAGATTTTCTGTGAAACACCAGGTGTCTGACAACAGCTAGTATCTTTTGTCTTCAATTAACCAGCATATTGGAATTCATTAACGGATTGTTTTAATTTGAAGATGAAGTGACAACCTGAATACATAGGGCAACAAAGCAGGAGAAAGAGCAAATGTTATTAGCATATTTACAAATGCAAGACTGGCTTATAGCAACAGTGTTCCTCACTAAGGGTACGTCTATACTACAGAATTAGGTCGAATTTATAGAAGTCGATATTTTTAAACCCGAATTTATGGAATCGATTGTGTGTGTCCCCACACACAAGCGTTAAGACCATGAGGTCGATTGACTGTGTCCACAGTAGCGGGGCTAGCATCGACTTTCGGAGCATTGCATTGCGGGTAGCTATCCCACAGTTCCCGCAGTCTCCGCCGCCCATTGGGATTCTGGGTTGCGATCCCAAAGCCTGATGGGGCAGAAAACATTGTCGCTGGTGGTTCTGGGTACATGTCATCCCTCCCTCCGTGAAAGCAATATTTTTCGCGCCTTTTTTCCGGGGTTTCCGTGTTTGCTACGGAAGCCTGCTCAGCTCACAATTACCGTACATCTCCAGCGTACGCCTGGACATTAGGTCTAGTGGGGATTCAGTCACACTATAATACGGGCAGAGGGATAGCTCAGCGTTCTGAGTGTTGGCCCGCTAAACCCGGGGTTGCGAGTTCAATCCTTGAGGGGGCCATTCCGCCTGAGGCTGGTAGTCGCGGGACTACACAGCAGAAGCTCCTTGCCTTCTAGCTGCAGATGGTGCAATATGCCATAAATGGTCGTGGTCGCGGGACCACACAGCAGAAGCTCCTTTCCTTCTCGCAGCAGATTGTACAATATGATTGGTATTCGTGTGCTCCTGGCTGGCGGCCTATGGTGTGGCTGGCCGGGGGCGCTTGGACATAAATGGGAGTGACCAGAGTGACTCTGGTCATTCTCTTTTTTACGTTTTGTTTAAGGGAGATTCAGTACTGCCTGGAACACGGGCGGAGGGATAGCTCAGCGGTCTGAGCGTTGGCCCGCTAAACCCGGGGTTGCGAGTTCAATCCTTGAGGGGGCCAGGAGCTGATGATGGATATCAAGCATATTGTACCATCTGCTGCTAGAAGGGAAGGCGCCTCCTTGCTCACCGCATATTGTACCATCTGCAGCTAGAAGGAAATGAGCCTAACCCTTGCTCCCCCCTCCCTCCGTGAAAGCAACTGAGGGGGGAGCAAAAAATCCTTTCGCGCCTTTTTTCATATGGGCGCCATATTGCTTTATCCATTGTTATCCACCCGCTGCTTCTGCTGCCACTCTGCTGTCCTGCAAACAGCATACCAGGGAAAGCATGGAGCACGATCAGATCACCGCGGCTGTTCTCGCCGTTATGAACACCACGCGCATTGTCCAGGAGTATATGGAGAACGAGAACCAGGAGCTGCTAGAGCTACAGCAGGCGAGGAGGCGACAGCAGCACCCTGAGGACAGTGATGAGGACATGGACACAGACCTCTCTCAAAAAAGGCCCCCCCGCAAGGTGGACATCATGGTGTTAATGGGGCTTGTTGATACAGTGGAATGCCGATTCTGGGCCCGGGAAACAAGCACAGACTGGTGGGACCACATAGTGCTGCAGGTCTGGGATGAATCCCAGTGGCTGCGAAACTTTCGCATGCGTAAGGGCACTTTCATGGAACTTTGTGAGTTGCTTTCCCCTGCCCTGAAGCGCAAGAACACCAAGATGAGAGCAGCCCTCACAGTACAGAAGCGACTGGCGATAGCCCTGTGGAAGCTTGCAACGCCAGACAGCTACCGGTCAGTCGCGAATCAATTCGGAGTGGGAAAATCTACAGTGGGGGCTGTTGTGATGCAAGTAGCCAGGGCGATCACCAAGCTGCTGGTACCAAGGGTTGTGAGTCTGGGAAATGTGCAGCTCATACTGGATGGCTTTGCAGCAATGGGGTTCCCGAACTGTGGTGGGGCGATAGACGGAACCCATATCCCTATCTTGGCACCGGACCACCAAGCCAGCGAGTACATAAACCGAAAGGGTTACTTTTCAATAGTGCTGCAAGCAGTGGTGGATCACAAGGGACGTTTCACCAACATCAACGTGGGATGGCCGGGAAAGGTACATGACGCTCGCATCTTCAGGAACTCTGGTCTGTTTCGGCTGCTGCAGCAAGGGACTTTCTTCCCAGACCAGAAAATAACCGTTGGGGATGTTGAGATGCCAATAGTTATCCTTGGGGACCCAGCCTACCCCTTAATGCCATGGCTCATGAAGCCATACACAGGTAGCCTGGACAGTAGTCAGGACCTTTTCAACTATAGGCTGAGCAAGTGCAGAATGGTGGTGGAATGTGCATTTGGTCGTTTAAAAGCTCGCTGGCGAAGTTTATTGACTAGGTTAGATCGCAGCGAAAACAATATTCCCATTATTATTACTGCTTGCTGTGCGCTCCACAATATCTGTGAGAGTAAGGGGGAGACGTTTATGGCAGGGTGGGAGGTTGAGGCAAATCGCCTGGCCACTGGTTATGCGCAGCCAGACACCAGGGCTATTACAAGAGTACAGCAGGGTGCGTTGCGCATCAGGGAAGCTTTGAAAACCAGTTTCATGAATGGCCAGGATGCTGTGTGAAAGTTCTGTTTTTCCCCTGTAATGAAAAGCCCCGCCCCTTCATTCACTCTACTTCCCTTTACCCAAACCGCCCTGCCCTCCCCACCTCGATCACCGCTCGCAGAGGAAATAAAGTCATTGTTGCTTAAAAATCATGCATTCTTTATTAATTCGTAAAACAAAGAGGGGGAACTATGGGGCTAACTGCCACAGTCTCCCGGGATAGCTGGTGGAGGAAGGGAAGCACCAGGATGGGTGGTGGAGGAGGGGATGAGGGAAGGACAAGGACACACAGCACTTTAAAACTTCTTGAATGCCAGCCCTTTCTTGCTTGGACTGTTCTCTTGACTTGAGTGGTTGGGTGCACGGAGGCCGCCCAAACGCGTTCTTGGGCGTCTCGGGGATGAGGTTATGGGACTCGGGAAGGAGGGCTGTTGGTTACACAGGGGCTGTAGCGGCGGTCTGGGCTCAGGCGGCCTTTCCTGAACCCTACGCCTTTCCTCAGCCATAAGCCGGAGGATTTCCGTTTGATCCTCCAGTAGCCTCAGAATTGCATCCTGCCTTCTCTCTGCACGCTGACGCCACCTACTCTCTTCATCACGCCACCTGTCCGCGCGATCAAAATCTGCCTTCCTGGACTCCGACAGTGTCTGCCTCCACGCATTCTGCTGGGCAGCTTCAGTGTGGGAGGATTCCATGAGTTCTGAGAACATTTCATCTCGATTCCTTTTTTTTTTTACTTCTAATCTTCGCTAGCCTCTGGGACGGTGATGAAGGGGGTGGCGTTGAAACATTTGCAGCTGCGGGAGGAAACAAACGGGAGAGGAGTAGTTTAAAAGACACATATTAGAGAACAATGCTCCAAACATTACATAGCACATGTGCATTTGGTCCAAGGTTGCACTTTGCCTGTTATATTGAGGGTCTGCCGGTTTGGTGTGAGAGATCACACAAGCAGGTCCGGCGGGCAACAGAATTCGGCTTGCAGGCAGCCATGGTAAGCCACAGTCTATAGGCTTCTTTAACCTTCATAACGTGGGAATGTTTTCAAACAGCAACCCCCTCATTTCCCATAACAAACAGCCTTTGGGCTGGCAATTTAAAACTGGTTGGCAATTGAAAAGGGAGGGGCGGCAGTTTTTGGGTTAACGTGCAGCGCGAACCTAATCGAAACCCCCCCACACACACACAGACACACATCCAAGATGTTCGCTGTTCCCCCTCCCCCCACCGCGTGGGTCACAGTGGGGAAGATTTCTGTTCAGCCACAGGCAAACAGCCCAGCAGGGACGGAGCCCCTCTGAATACCCCCTTAATAAAATTCCCCTATTTCAACCAGGTGACCATGAATGATATCACTCTTCTGAGGATAACACAGTCAGATAAAGAACGGATGTTGCTTGAATGCCAGCAAACACCGGGACCATACGCCGCCATGCTTTGCAAAGCAATGATTCCAGACTACGTGCTACTGGCCTGGCGTGGTAGAGTGTGTTACCACGGAGCACAGGATAAGGCTGCCCTCCCCAGAAACCTTTTGCACAGGCTTTGGGAGTACATCCAGGAGATCTTTCTGGAGATGTCCCTGGAGGATTTCTGCTCCATCCCCGAACATGTTAACAGACTTTTCCAGTAGCTGTAGCTGTACTGGCCGCGAATTGATCATTAAACACGCTTGCTTATAAAACATGTATTAATTAACAGAGGTACACTCACCAGAGGCACCAGAGGTCCCTTCTCCTGCATCGAGCACGCCTTGGGTGGGTTCGTAGGGTACTGGCTCCAGGGTGACAAAGAGTTCCTGGCTGTCGGGGAAAAGGGCTTCTCCGCTTCCTTGCTGTGTCTGGGCGCTATTTTCAGCATCATTATCATCATCATGCTCCTCTGTGGTTTCTGATGATCCACATACGGAGTCATACCACATGGGTGGGTCAGTGCTGGCTGCACCTCCTAGAATGGCATGCCGCTCATCATAGAAGCGGCACGTCTGGGGCTCTGACCCAGAGCGTTTGTTTGCATCTCTGGTTTTTTGGTAGGCTTGCCTGAGCTCCTTAATTTTCACGCGGCACTGTTGCGCATCCCTGTTGTAGCCTCTGTCCTGCATGCCCTTGGAGACTTTGGCATATGTATTGGCGTTTCTTCTTTTGGACCGTAGCTCTGCTAGCACGGTTTCGTCTCCCCATACAGCGATCAGATCGCGTACTTCACCATCGGTCCATGCTGGAGCTCGTCTTCGGTTCTGGGACTCCATCATGGTCACCTCTGCTGATGAGATCTGCGCTCACCTGCAGCTCACCACGCTGGCCAAACAGGAAATGAAATTCAAAAGTTCGCGGGGCTTTTCCTGTCTACCTGGGCGGAGCATTGGAGCTCAGACTGCTGTCCAGAGCGGTCAAATGTTGCACTGTGGGATAGATCCAGGAGGCCAATACCGTCGAATTGCGTCCTCACTAAGCCTACATCGATTCGGCAATATCGATTTAAGCGCTAATCCCCTCGTTGGGGGTGGAGTGGCGAGATCGATTTTAAGAGCCCTAGAAGTCGATGTTAAGGGCTTCGTCGTGTGGACGGGTGCACGGATCAATCGAAATAACGCTAATAAATTCGACCTAAACTCGTAGTGTAGACCAGGGCTAACTGCGCAATTCTACTATTGCGATTAACTTTCAGCAGAACTATTTAATGTTTACTTGTAATTTTAAATAAAAAGGAAGAATGAACTGCACTAATCATTTCACAGATTCCTCAGTTTTCCTGTTATCCACTTCTGGCTGTGATCTAGTTGATAGAAACAACACAGAATATGTTTTGTCATATGAGACCAGTCAGTTGAGAGACTAAAAAAATCAAGGAGTCTTCATATTACAGGCTCAAATAATGATTTGACAAATAGAAATCAAGGGTCCATTAATTACACTGTTTACACCACCACTATGCTTCTACCTCTCAAAGTGAAATCCTTGGGGTTCCCGACTTCTCGTCTCAGATCAAGACTATTCCCAAACATCTATCTTTTCCCTTTGCAGCGTTCCTAAAGTGAGCTTGTTCTTTTCCACCTCCTTTGCAAGAACACTTGTTTGTGCCATGGTTCCTCTCTCACACAGAGTCCTGAAATCTCAGGCCCCTACATGGTGAGGACGAGCCTAGACAGCAGGGGGGGGGGGGCGGGGGTGACATAATGGGAGCAATGGAGGAGGGAAAAAGAGAGGAAAGGGAGAGGCTGGGTTAGGGAAAAGATACTTAGAGGAAGACAAAGAGGTAAGTGTGGAGATCTAGTGGAGGAGAAAAAGCTATGAGAAAGGAGAAAGTGGGGCAGTGAGGGAAGGAATCCAGAGGATAAGGAAAATTACTGCAGGTACTGAGCGCTAACATTTTCTGCCCGCTAATCCATCTCCACGGGGGCTATTTTTAATTGTTCAACCCCTCACAGTTGCTTCATATATTTTAAAAAACACAATGTTTTAGAGAAATATTGTCTTCTTTCTCCCAGTAAAGGAATGATTCCTTTTCCCTGCATCCCCCAACCCAGGTGACCCTGGTCTGACATATAAGATAATAGATAGTCCTGGACTTGTGAATGGCTTAATGTCTGATATCATGTGACCCATGAGGACTAGAAAATGGGAGCTTTATATTCTACCATTAGAAATGGGAGCTTCCCGGTTTCCAGTGGGAGACACAGCACTTGCTTCTTGCCCTGGTATCACGTGATGTGGATTATGAGATTATAAAACAACAGTATCCTTATTCAAGGAAAAAAGCTATTTAGGGCATTATTAAAGGTTTCTAAAATTTATTGACTTCTCCTTTTAATTCCTGTATTATTGGAGTAACTGAGTCTGTTGAAACACAAAAGATAGTATTGATAAAATATTTTAAAACTTTCAAAAATTTGGTAATTTTTCCCCATGTAAAATGTGGGATAAACATAGGACATGATGGCATGATGGGGTATCACTGGAACTCATTTGGGATTACCTATATAACTCACCTGTTATTAATGCAGTTAATCACACTCATGCTGATAAAAAGTTTTTATCACATCCTTCATGTATTGTTTTCCACTCAATCTCTTTGGCTGGTTGCTTTCCCAAGGAGAAGCTGATAAGATGTGTATATAAGACACCTGATCACATTTACATTCAATGCATTTTCACATAGTACTTTATTTTAGCCAGTTGATAATGTCGTTAATACTGTATTTGTGACCTGGTAAGTTACCAAAAGCTTGTAAACAATGGAAAATCCTATTTTGGGTAAGTTTAATGTAGTCACTCTGAGAACAGCTGAATACTTCAGAATTAAAGAAACACATACACTTTTTACAGTTTCACATCCTTCTCATATCTCTGATAAAATCCTGCATGGTTGTGACTAAAATATCACTCCTTAAACTGATAGAAAACATTATTAGTTTCTACAAAGCTATTAGCATAAAAGAATAGAAGTTAACAGTCCTGACAAAGGAGGTGTGGAGAAATACAAAACTTCATTGCTTTGGTAGTTATTCATATCAGGTCTGTTGAAGATACTTAATAAAAATAGTTATATTGTATCATTTAATCTCCAACTATTTGGTTGTTTCTAGAAAGTAAGACTCATGCTTTGTTGTGATGTCTACAACTGTATAAAATATTGCTCACACATGGGAAAAATAACTTTCAATTTACATTCTTAAGGCATATATTTTAGCAGTCATATGTTGTATCAATTACATGAACTGCCTGTTCCACATGTTCTTTGGTTAAGAATATTTAATAGAGCGCAACAGGACAAATCAATCCAGGTATGTATGTGGGATTCTGTTACAAAGTTCAGTTGATCTCTCAAGTGTCTTTCACCCTACATAACATGTCACCCATGAATGAATTCTTCTTTTCTGTCCTCAAGACTTTAGGATTTATCAAGACAGATGAAGTTGCTAAAAAAAAAAAAAGTGTTCTGGGTGGAAAATACAATCTAGGTTCCATTGGGTCAGACAATGTATTTAAAAAAACCAAAATGAAATGCCATGTGTTACCATTTTGAAGACCTTCCACCTATTAATAGCAATCCATGATCAGCTGAAAGTCTAAACATATTCAATATCTTTATATTGATAAATGTATTAGATAATTGTCATTTGATGTATAAACAGTACTTTGTATGAAAAAATCTAAAACTTGAAACCACTGTGAAAGTAATTATTTATCCTTTCTGTTAAGATTATTTACATGCATACTTACTGAACTCAATTTTTTTAAAAAAATCCTACCTGTAGAAATATAAAAGCTGATTTGGAAAATGACAATCAATACAGGTTCAAATTTATTTAGGGCATGGAATGTGCTGATAATGAGAAAGAGCATTTTACATCCATATTATTGGGCAGGAAAGACCTGCAGGCAGATACTCAGCTGGTGGAAATTGTCATTTTCTATTTCAATAGACATACGATCATTTATAGCAACTGAGGATCAGATCCCTGGTTATTTGTGAGCTGAAGTTATCAACTAATGTCCATTTGATGTCCTTTTTGTGAAATGTGTTAAATTGCCTCAGCCCAGTTGCTAGTGAACAAGTATTTATATTACAAAGACACCCATGTTGAAATTTGCAGCAGAAAGGTGCTCAGATACTAGTGATTAGCACAGTATGAGAACCTATATAGAATAGAATAGAACAGAATAGAAGGCCAAGGGATAAACAGAGACTGAATTCTCAGCCATAATCATTGTTACTCCAAAGGTTATTTCCAATGTTTGCTGATGCTGACATTCAAGGCAATGTGGCCAAACAACTGGCACAATCAAAATATTATTATTGTACCCCAAATTCCAGTATATATCCTTCCATAACATCCAAAAAATGTAGGGCATCAGCATTACGTGAAAGGGAAAGAAGATTCTATAGGAAAAAAAGAGATGATTGGGGAAAAAATGATTGGGTAGAGAGAGAAACAGAATAGAATGCCTTGCAGCCTTTGGAAGAGAAAGTAGGAAGCCATAGGGCAGATAGCCACACACTAGAACAACAAAGAGAGGCGAGAAAGAACAATGAAGCCTTAGAATGAAGGGTCTACAAAGAAATGGGTCACTACAATTAGAGAGAAGAGAGAAAGGCCAGTTTCCAGAAGCAGCAAGTGAGAAAAAACTCAGCAAGTAGACAGAAAAAATGAGGGTGAAGTAAACAAGACTACCCTCTGTCATCTCAAAAGATCAAGTTAGCAAAAAAAACCCTGAGAAAGATGTGGAAACGCTGAAGAAAAAAATAATGGCATAGAGAAGTGAAAAGGGAGCCAACTCCTGGAGATCCATCCCAGGTTGTTGGGTCTTCAAGATATTTAGATTATTTTCCAGTCACAAGATATAATTTGTTTTGTTAGAAAAAAAGTTAATGGATTTGACTTTCAAATTTTTATAAAAACCTAATTCTTCAAATTAGTATCAGTCCTAAATTATAAAATCCTGCAAATATTCTCGTAAATCAAGATGCTTAAGACATCAATCTATTACTATGGCCCTATCCTGCAAAGTGCTGAACTCTCTTCTCTTTGGAGTTTAGCAAGAAGGTGCTAAAGATAGTGCTTAGCAACTCACGGGATCAGGGCATTCTTGATTTCAAGATAATACACTACCATATATTTTTGTAGAAATGTTGTACCCTTTATAGGTTCCTGCCTTTTATAAAATGGAAAAATTGAACTATAGACCCAGTGTGTCAGGAAAACAAAGGGCTATTTCTATAGAATAACCTACAAACTCAGTCCAATTGGGAGACAAGACAGGCAGAATTGGAGAAAGATTAAAGCAAAGATGTTTATAACAAGAACTTCTGTCAACTCACAGCATTGTCTGCACTACATTTAGGAAAGCTATCATGAGGTCTGACAAGATAGGTGCTACCTAGAGTTTTGGTCTTAGAAATAAAAGCCAGTTTTGATTTAGTGTGAAATCTGTTTCTTTTTAATAACTCAGCTGTGCAGAATTTTGGTTGCTGCAATTGAGTGCACACTAAAATCTAATTTGTGGCTCTCCCTCAATACAAATGACAACGTGATCTGATATTCTTGATATTCTTGAGACCAGCAATACAACTGCTTAATCAACAAATGGGACATAGTTTAGCTCCCTCCTCTTCAGGGCCTAAATGTCCTGCCACCTGAATTACAGAGAATAAAAGACCAGGTCTTCCATATGTCAGCCTCAAAACCTTTTAAATTGACTTTCCTTCTAGCATACTGATTACAGGGTTTGTGATACTACAGTAGTACACCACCCACTGATTACAATAGAGACATTACAAATCTATTTAAATATATTTAGGCAAGACGCCACTTTTTGTTTTATTTGTACGTATATTACCTCTTCCAATTTAGGATCTCAGAGTCCTTTACAAACATTAATTTTAGCCTCACAACATCCTTGGGAGATAGCTGAGTATTTTTTCTCCCATATTGCAGTTCTCCAGAGTCCCACTCCTATGCTTTAGCCTGACTGGAGGAAGTTAACAGCATAAGGTGTTCCGATCACTCTACCTTTAACTTCTAGATTTCTGTAGTGTTACAAGGCTCCTTCCCTCCACCAACAAATATATAGCACCACATCTATTTTGTGGAATGACAATTCTAGAAAAATGAAAAATTCTGCTTCCAGAAATGCCATTGTAGGAGGCAGGTAGGCTTGTTATACGGATAATGGATGCGCACCAGTACTATTTTTTTCCTATTCATTCATTTCTAATCTCCTACCTATGAAAAGACAGGGGAGTATGTATCATGTTAAAACATCTCCTGCAGCAATCATGAATTCTCATACCTAGTCTATGCATATCATGAAGACAGATCTTTTGCCTGCACCGTGTGTTTCTCCATTGCGCAATTTCAACTTATTTTTAAAATTGCAACTTGAAAAAATGTTTTGGGTTTTGAGATTGTAAAAGCTAGAGTTATGTATTAGCCTATCAAAAAGTTAACATTCTAATCTATTCCTCTGTACAATCAAATCCAAGAAAAGTGCCTGTAAGTGTCAAAGAAGGGAGGGGAAAATGGTAGAACTTGACAGGAATTAAGGACATTAAAAGTACCCACAATACTTAGTCTAAAAAACTCTAGAAATATTATTAGAGTTGACTTAGTAGCTCCTTTGGTTCTGCCTTATTCAAAGTTCACCTACATTTGCTTCTTAGAGCAGTATACGTGTAACTGTATGCAAATGCCAAATTTGCAGAAATGATTTTTGGAGTGAAACTCTAACTCTTAAACATCCTTATAAAGAAGCTAGTCATGCTATTTTCTCAGTAATATAAAGGGAATTTAGTAAGGTTGGTTTTTCTTTCCACAGGAAAAGGTAATTAGAGACGCAAGATCTCTTACCGAATCCCATAAGCTAGGACTCAAAGAGGTGTCCTTTTTTGCTTGTGAATTACCTGATCTCATTTCAAGGAGGTAGACATTTGGTCAGATTGCAGGGAGAATGTATTGTGCCCGGAAAGGAAGTTAGGGGTAGGGGGTAAGAAGAGCCCATGCCTGAAAAAAATGCTTCTCCTGCCTCATGGTGTCAGAGGAGTGCTGCTGAACCGAGCCTTCTAAGGGGATGCACTGCTAACAGGAGGAAAAAGGAGAACACATGTTCGAGCCACCCTCCCTCTTCCGCCTCTGGTTTTGCTACATTGTATTGGCTGGCCATGGGAGAAGGGTAGTAGCTCTGATAATTTAAATCTTTCTCCGCGCTATTCCAGCCTCTTTCTTGCTTCTTCAGCTGTCTTGCCCACTCTCACTGTCGCTATAGTGAGTGTGTTTCCAGGATGCTGTAGGTCTGATCAATGGTCTTTTTTTTGGTGATCGGGAAGGAATGTTTTGCACTGAGCCAAACTGGAGTCCTGGAGGTTTTTTGTTTTCCTTCCAGCACTGTGGAAGTACAGGGCCTGGGGCAGAGTGAGGGTGGGAAGAGGTGGGGGCTTGGAGGAAGGGTTGGAGTGGGGGCTGGGCTGGGGTAGAGGGGAGGTCAGTCACCCCCCGGGCAGAGAGGAAGTTGACGCCTATGCTGCATTGCACCCAATTAAATGTCTAGTACGTATGATGAATGGATGTATACCACCCCTACCCAGTCTTAAGTTAAAGTTGCAGCCTAGTGCTAAAATCCATTCCAGCATCTATTTTTCATTCATCTTCATGTCAGGACATGAGCAATCCATCTAGTGATTCAAGGGACCCAACTTCATGACCAAATCACCAGGATAGCAGTTAAATTATGACTAATGCTGAGACTACATCTAGACTACGAGCTGGAGATGCAGGGCCAGCCTTAGGGAAAATGGCATCCTGGGCAAACTTATATTTTGGTACCCCTGGGCCTCACTGCCGCCCCGGGCTCCCCCCATCACTGCCGGGCCCCGCTGCCTCCCCAACCCATCCCCCCAGCCCTCACTTCCTCCCCAGGCTCCCTACCCCTCCATCGCCCCCAGTGTCACACCCCAATGGCCCCCTCCCTCAAGTCCCCTGGGGAGGCAGATCAGTATTGTATGTTGCTAACACTGCTGCAGGCATTGCAAAGTATTCTGGGAAGGGTTAAAGGTGTAAGTGTGAGTAAAAGGTTCCTTTGCAGGTTACAAGAGGCTGATGGGGGGGGGGCGGTAGGGGGCAGGGAGAAAGGCTAACTTGACGCTCCAGCTGAATATAAGGCACTGACTCCAGCCCAAGAACACAGCACACAGCCGATGCTCAGCTGCCTGCCGAGAAAGAGGGGGGCTTGGATTCCACCCCGACCATCCATAAGAAAGGAAGATTCAGCTGCACCAAACTACAGGGGCTGCAAAGCCCAGCAAGACAGTAAAGGCCAGCAAAAAGAACAACAACATTGTAGCATCTCTGAAGCCGGTGTATTTTGGAAAAGCTAAGAAGGCAACGAAAAATCTGGTTCAAACTGGTGCAAAAAGCAAAAAGCACGAGGGACAAGGAGGGCTCCCCTGGCCAAAACGCCCCCAGGAACACCCAGGGCTTAAAAACCCTCCCGAAAACGGAAGCAAGTTGGAAATCCACAGCAAACCCCAAACAACCTATGCACAAAACAAAACTCCCATCCACCCTTCCCCCCAGCTCTTCTGCTTACATTACACCCAGGCTTAGCCAGCCTCGGGTAATGCGTGTATAAATATAAAAATTGGTTAGGGCTTGGGGTACTAATGCTTTCTTTCTTCCTTTAAATAACATAAAAAACACCCTGCACTCTTTACTGTTATGTTGTTATTTTATTAATAAAGCTTTAAAATTTAATCACTTGGTATGTTCCTGTATCTTCACCCCAAACAACCCTGGGGTCTCAAACTAATCACCTAAAATCTTAAGCAAATTGGTAACAAAAATCTGTCACACCAGACCCCGCTGCTTCCCCCTCCCCCGCATTGTCTCAAGATCCCGTCTGTGGCCTTGCACCTCAGGCCTACCCTGCTCCTTGCCTCTTGACCACAGTTTCCCCCCCCGACCACTGCACTCTGGGTGGTCACCTATGTTGTCCACCCATAAGGCTGGCCTGGTAGGGATGTGATTTACCTGCTTGTGTACACATACTTGTGGTAGCCCGATGGGAGCTAGTATGAGTATAAATTGCAGTGTAGCCACAGAAGCATGGGAAGTGACATGGCTAAGCTATGCCAAGTACAAACCCGCCTGAACTAGCAGTTGGCTGAGCCCTCAAGGGTTAACTCTCACACTCTACAAGCCAGCAGGAAAGGAGGGAGGGCAGACAGAGACAGATGTGTTTCAGAGATAGAGATGCGAAATATCCCACCCTCTGACTCCTCCACCTCAACCAAGCTTCACAATCATCATTACTGTGTGCCAGTATTAAATTGTTTGTTTAAAATAAATATATGAATAATGTGGTCTTTTTTTCTGGTGGAAAAAAATTCCCTGGAACCTAACCCCCTCATTTACATTAATTCTTATGGGGAAATTGGATTCGCTTAACATCGTTTCGCTTAAAGTTGCCTTTTGCAGGAACATAACTACAATGCTAAGTGAGGAGTTACTGTACTTGCATACAACAAAGCTGTTTAAACTTGATTGAAGGTCATCTTGTAGTACCGTGATGACAATTGCATATGTACCCAAAGTGACATGCGGGGTACTCTGTGCTCAACTATACACCTGTAGGACACGGCTAAATGAGTTTTCATACTTATAGCTCTTTTTCACCATAGCTCTCAAAGCATCTCTAAACACACATCAATTTGCTTATGATATCACAAACCACCCGAGCTTTATTCTTACTGGTTATAATAAGGGAAACATGATGTTTATAGCCTTATAGAGTATCTCCTTCACATCAGCATCCTTAAAAATTATTTTTACTGAATTATAGTTGCTCACCTTTACCATAGTATCCCCTGTACTTGGACTGAATAAACTATAAATTGAACTACTGAGGATGGCAAATGTCCAGTTTTCAGGGGGGAGGGATAGCTCAGTGGTTTGAGCATTGGCCTCCTAAACCCAGGGTTGAGAGTTCAATCCTTGAGGGGGCCATTTAGGGATCCGGGGCAAAAATCTGTCAGGGGACAGTATTTGGTCCTGCTAGCAAAGGCAGGGGACTGGACTTGATGACCTTTCAAGGTCATTCCAGTTCTAGGAGATTGGCATATCTCCATTTATTATTCCCCCCAGTACAGGCTACTTGATCAAAAATGCACTAACACAGCCTTCTAAAGATAAGATATCTATAGAGAGAATGAGATTTGCATATAATTGAACATTTGAATATCAGAGTTCAGAAAGACTCAATGAGAGGTATTTCCTCCTGTAGGCAAAAACCTTAGGAAAAAGGCCTTAATGCATCTTATTTAACTTTATAACGTAATGGCTGCTATTTTTCTAGCTTAGCTTTGTTATTGATATTATAGGCGGTGTAGGTAGTGCTACCTTATAGTTAAGGTTGCCTGACACTTCCCAGGGCATGGAAAGGCAAAGGAGAAGGCTCTGTAATCACTAGAGAACACTCCGCTCAGAACCTGGAATAAAATCCAGGATTCCTCAACATAACTGCTGCTGACAGCAATAAATGGTGAAACTCATTGTCAATATGTGTGCCTCATTTCCCTCTAGTGCACGGGTTCCCAAACTTGGTTCGCGGCTTGTTCAGGAGAAGCCTCTGGTGGCCGCGAGACACTTTGTTTACCTGAGCGTCCACAGGTACGGCCACTCACAGCTCCCAGTGGCTATGGTTTGCCATTCTTGGCCAACGAGATTTGTGGCCCGGCCTGCGCCACTTCCCTGCTCTAGAGGCTGGCCTACATAGAGAATTACAACCTGTTACTGCTATCAGTTACCATGTTAGCTCAAGTGACACAGGTCTGTATTGCAGATCTAAAGGCTGTCTGCAACCCTGCTAATGAACCATGTGGGAATCAATATAGTTCCATCTGATGAAATTTGGTTTTTCTTTTCAGTTTGCCATTTAAAAAAAATAGGAAATGATATACACAAAGTTGTTTTAAAAGAACATTAAGATTGCAAAGTAATCATCCCAGTTCAAAAATGGCAGAAGTTGCCTGCGCAAGCTTAATTCAGCTGCCTTCTGCATATGCATTACAATGCAGTCTTTAGTTACATGATCACATACCATTTTTTTCCCCACAGGACCTGTGCCTCATTCAGTGCACAGGATGAACAGTGATCACTGAATGAGTAGCTATTCAATATTTCCTTTTATCCTCATTGTTCAATGTGTCCGTTGCCTTATTTACTGCTCACCACTCAAACTCTAATTCAAATACACAAGAACAATACATTTCTTCAGGAGCTTTAATGGTGCTCCTCACTGCAATACGAACGCTTCACAAATAATAATAATTTACCCAACATCACACAGGAACTCTGTGGGAGAGGCAGGGATAGAATTCAGTTGTCCAGAGTGGCATTTAAATACCTCAAGTCAGGAGACTATCTTCTCTCTTCCTGCAATCTCCAGCCTAATTCCAATTCCTAATTCCAACTTCTCCCTCCACACATCATTTATTGAAGAGGGAAAGGGGAAACGCAGGAGACAAGAGACAACAGCCTCAATCACTACTCAACCCTGATGCATTCCCTGAGCGGTATTTGTTCTGTGCACTGAATGAGGCAAGGGTCTGTGGAAAAAACAGTGTGAGGTTATGTAATTAAATACTTATCATGCATACGTACAAGATGGACAAATAAAAGTTGAAAGAGCAATCTAAATTTTGGCATTTCCTAACCTTTGGATTGCTTGATTTGCAACCTTAATATTCTTTTCATATATGTAATATCTACATAAAAATACAAACTAGTGTCTTTCGTTATTCTTATAATTTATTAATTTCAGAAACTTGAGTTCAGAATAGAAATGTCCTACGGCAGGATGATTAGTACCTATGTTTTATATTAAGACAATGAAAAATATTGGTATCACTCATTCCTGCATCTATAAAGGATAGGGGTATTGAGCTGTATCACTCCTAGTTAAATCAATGGGTTATATGTGACCATTTAAAATTTTACTTGAACAGTTTAGTGTTTTTTACTCAGAACAGCAGTCAAAGCAAAATTGTTGTCCTGGGATACTTAATATACTCTAGGTTAACTCAGCGGGGAACCACTTAAAGCCAGGAAAGAAGTGTAGTCTTTAATAAAAAAAGCTACAGCCATTTTGCTGTAGAAAGCTTTTGGCAAACTTCTGTATTTAAAGACTGTAATAGTTTTAAAACAACATAGCTTGGGTCTTAAAAAAACAAAAAACAAACCCAAATCCAAAATATTTGGATGCCTCAGGACCAAACACATTTTTAAAGGAAAAAATATAAAAATCTTATACTAATAATACAAAGACATCTTACAAGAATTTACCCTCCTTTAGCCCCCAATATTTATCTCCATTAAATAAACTGACAGTCATGTTAATTTTGCTCCACTGCAATGGTATGTTAATAGAGCATATTAATTTTAAATTCTTTACTTTAAAAAGTAAAATGGCTTGATGCTTAAACCACAGGAAAGGATATTTACTCAATCTCCCTATCAAATCTAACCATGTGAAACGGTATCTAATTTCCCAAGGCAAACCAACAAGAGTTGCAACCCTGAGAAAAACAAAACCATAAATTAACTGAAAGCTTAACTTCCACACTTTTATATTGAATTTTCCCTGAAAAAGCCAATGACTACACATGCAGTATCTGATTGACAAGCAGACCAGTGTCAAGATAAACCCTTTATTATGAACAGGAACTATGTACAGAAATGAGGTAACAAACTTTCTACTGCTCTGTGTAACTGCAGCTTGTGACTGCCCGGTCCTGGGCTGCTTTATTTCTGGCTCAGCAGCATGTCACAGGAAATCCAAAGACAGCATGAAGAGTGTACAGGAAGTGCCCCTAAACTTCCTGGAAGACTTACACGATAGCACAACATATTCCAAGATTACCCAAAATGTAACAACCTAACACCATATTAAGAAAGGCAATAATATATGTACAGGGCCAGATTTACACCTTCCATGCCCCTAGACACAACATATCCCCCTCACCCCGCCTACAGCTGACCTTCATGTTTTCAGTAAAAAATGAAACTTTTAACCCACTTTTAACTTTTAGGTGCCCCTAGGCATGTGCCTACTGTGCCTAATTGGAAATCTGGCCCTATATATGTATAAGCATTAATTCAAAGGGTGAAAAGGTAGGATAAATGCTGATGCAGGAGGCCAGAGCAGGAAGAGTCTTGCTTTCAACTAGTGTCCACCAGTAGCAGATGCTGGTACCATGTACAACAGAAGAGGGCTACCCTTTATAAGCATATGCTGCATCTTCCTGACCCCACTATGTAGGGTGACCAGATGTCCTGTTTTTATAGGGACAGTCCCGTTTTTGGGGACTTTTTCGTATATAGGCACCTATTACCTCCCATACCCTGTTCCGTTTTTTTAAAGTTGGTATCTGGTCACCCTACCACTGTGTAATCTGCTGTCTGCTGTAATGGTCAGTGCTCTTATCAGAAGTACAGTCCAGTGGCACCAGCCAAACTGTAGATAATTCAGAAACTATGAGGAAAATAGAACGGTTAAAGAATCCAGGGTATACATCAACCTATGGGACGTTACATACTTCATCAATACAAAATACAGTTTAAATCAACCTAAAAATTAACAAAAATCTAACGATTGGATATACTAAAAACTGGTTACAAGAAAGCATTCAAGCAAAAGTTTAATCACCCCAGATTTTCCCTCTCTCCAATAGGTCTGGTAGGTAAAATACATCAACATTTTCATCAGCGAAAAGTTTCTTGGGAGACAAAAATCACTTTTCTTCTCTGCTTTCCTGGCAATGCTGAGGTCAGAGAAGATCAATATTTTATGTCCCTTTAAGGTACATCTCTTTAAAATTTCATCCAGAATTTTAGATGAAAAATCTAAAGAAGTGAGGCCTGTGAGAGAATTATTAAAGAGGCTATTTGGAGTTCTCATTAGTACTATGGAAGAAGACTGTCTTCCACATTTAGATCTAACAACTAGGAGATTATTCTTACCATAACTACAAGAACCTCATTTTCTTTAATGGCTGGAGTTCACAGTAGAAATTTTTTGTCTAAACCTCTAGTATTTCATTCTTGTTATTGGTAGCAATACAATTCTGTCAGTGGCATTTAAAAGAATACAAACTCTGAAATTGATTTCCCACATGATTTCTCATGTTGCTTCCGTATTTCCAAGTTTATTTCTCCATTCTTTTCATAGAAATGATCAATTCTATTAAATTACTGACCTAAGGTGAAAGAGACATTTTCCATTAAGATATGGTGCTGTATCCTGCAGTCTATAAGGGAATACATTCCTCTATTCTATGGGTACAAAACATATCCAAATCATGTTAAGCCTGCAGAATTTTTTTGGATGAGGCATATAGATATAAAATGTGGTTATGAAGTAGCATGTTTGCTGTACTCTCTCTCTTATCCTGTTGGTTGCTATATAGGAGAGGAGTAAGAGTATAATCATAGATCCAGTAACCACTCCAAATACAACAAATCTGTTATTTACAGCCAGGCACTCAGATACCACAGAGTATGTTGCAAAGAGGAAGTCTTGGATATATACCTTTGTGCACTTAAAATTGCCATCCAAATACCCCCAAGAGAACCTGCGTCAATACAGAAATAAAACCCCCTTTGACCACACACCCCTAGTTGTCAGCTACCAACCCTACACTGGAACCCATATGAGGTATCATCAAACAATTACAACCCATATTTGATGGGGAACACATCCTGAAAGAAATCTTTCCTGAACCCCTCTTTTGGCCTTCTAGCAACCCCTCAACCTCTCCAAGCTTATTATCAGAAACAAGCTCCCCACAGACCAGGACGCACCACCTCAAAGTGGCACCAGACCCTGTCAGAACAACAGATGCAAAACCTGTAGGCATATCTCCACTGCTATGATGATCAACAGCCCGGTAACACACCTTTCGAGATCCATGGGTCCTACACATGCCTGTCACAACATGTGGTGGTGTACCTCATCCAGTGCACTAAATGCCCCAATTGTAGCTATGTGGGTGAAACCAGAGAATCACTATGCTCTTGAATGAACTCACACAGGAAAATGACA
This sequence comes from Macrochelys suwanniensis, assembly GCA_033296515.1. Taxonomy (NCBI): domain Eukaryota; kingdom Metazoa; phylum Chordata; order Testudines; family Chelydridae; genus Macrochelys; species Macrochelys suwanniensis. Next base: position 52,059,639 of record CM065780.1, read on the forward strand.
AAAGACAAAAACACCCTGTCACCTGTGGGTGAACATTTTTCACAAAGTGATCATTCTATATCTGACCTATCCATTCTCATCTTCAAAGGAAACCTGCACAAAACTTTCAAAATACAAGCCTAGGAGCTTAAATTCATTACTCTGCTAGACAACAAACATTATGGACTGGACACACTGGATTCATATCTTATTACAACAAACCCAACAACCCCTGCACCTGACCAATTCCATCCCCTCCATGAATGGAGAAGTGTTAACGGGCCAGTTCACCTTGAATGGTCCCTTGAAATATGTGTTAATGACTTATGCTAAACAATCTGTTTCACCTTGTATTTAGCAGTGACATTCAGAGTTAGTTCCCCAGACCTGAAGAAGAGCTCTGTGTAAGCTCAAACACTTGTCTCTCTCACCAACAGAAGTTGGTCCAATAAAAGATATTACCTCACCCACCTTGTTTCTCTACTGTAACACCATCATTCCAAAACACTTAACATTTACTTACCCTGAGCATTCACCTACCCTTCCTGTATTATGTGGAAGGCAGTGGAGCTAGCATTTAGTATGTTTATTCACTCCCCATGCAGTGCTGTTCTCTGCTGTGCTTCAGGCAGCACTTAATAATCTTGTATTGTGGTTTATATCTTCGAAGTACTGTAGAGACATTATTAATCAGCAGAACTAACCAGTGGAGTTGATAAGTGTTATCCCTATTTCAGAGTTGGAGACACAGAGGCAGAAAGAGAAGTGGGTATGTCCAGGGTCAAACACAGCAAGTCAGTGTCAGAATCAGGATTAAGAGGCCACGTCTTCGGACTTCCATCCACGAACTATGCTGCATATTCTTCAACACCATCTACTGAAACCTTATCAGTTAACTATTTATGTATATACAGTACACCCTATTCTCTTTTCTCCCACAAGCAGACCCATTTGTTTCATCACATGAGTATTATATTCGTCTGACAATTTGGCTATATACATAGTAAAGAGAATAGTCTTTCAGATGTACTACCCCAACTCAAAATAAGAGTACCAGTAAATTATTAGGGTTTTTTTTTAAAGGCAACAAAGACCTGATACAAAAACACTTTTTACATACAGTAGCTCAGAACATTCTATTTAGACTCTGTATTAACAAACTTGAGAAATCTGCAGTAGTTTCCTAGCTAGGGCGAGACCCTTTTCTTCTACAGTTCCTGCGCTTGGGATCAGCCTTTGTGTATCTCTCCATCTCCCTATACGCCTCATCCAAAATCATATATTTACTTGACAACACTTAGGACAGAAGAATCCCATGCACTGCTACAGACTAGGGACCGAGTGGCTAGGCAGCAGTTCTGCAGAAAAGGACCTAGGGGTTACAGGGACGAGAAGCTGGATATGAATTAACAGTGTGCCCTTGTTGCCAAGAAGGCTAATGGCATTTTGGGCTGTGTAAGTAGGAGCACTGCCAGCAGATCGAGGGACATGATCATTCTCCTCTATTCGGCATTGGTGAGGCCTCACATGGAGTACTGTGTTGTTTTGAGTCCCACACTACAAGAAGGATGTGGAAAAATTGGAAAGAGTCCAGTGGAGGGCAACAAAAATGATTAGAGGGCTGGAGCACATAATTTATGAGGAGAGGCTGAGGGAACTGGGATTATTTAGTCTGCAGAAGAGAAGAATGAGGGGGGATTTGATAGCTGCTTTCAACTACCTGAAAGGGGGTTCCAAAGAGGATGGGGATCTAGACTGTTTTCAGTGATAGCAGATGACAGAACAAGGAGTAATGGTCTCAAGTTTCAGTGGGGGAGGTTTAGGTTGGATATTAGGAAAACCTTTTTCACTAGGGGGGTGGTGAAGCACTGGACTGGGTTACCTAGGGAGGTGGTGGAATCCCCTTCCTCAGAGGTTTTTAAGGTCAGGCTTGACAAAGCCCTAGCTGGAATAATTAGTTGGGGATTGGTCCTGCTTTGAGCAGGGGGTTGGACTAGATGACCTCCTGAGGTTCCTTCCAACCCTGATATTCTATGACACTCTAATATTGGACAACCACTTTACTGGAATATCTCCCCAGAATCTGATTTAGCCTAATGATGACCATTATTTAACTGGGATAATATCATATAGTTTACTTAAGAAGAGAGACATTTCGCTACTGTAATTCCAGATAATTAAGTCTTGTGTAGAATTTTAGACCTCGTTAATATCTTGTTAAATTCTGGTCTTTCAACAGGGAAGTTGTGGAAGTAATACAACAAACAACAGAATAATGAATAATTTTCCTTGACCAGTTGAGTAGGATTCTGGAAGTTCCAGAAGCACCAAACTAAGAATTAACAGATTAGAGAACGTACAAATTCCAAGGAAATTGAAGATTAACTTCTCCCTTGTGGCAGTGCCTCACAGTATAGTCTCTTATGAAATCTATATTTGTCAATTTATAATATTATAGATGCAAAATCAAATACAATTAATACACAATGTAATAGAATACAAATGATATACTTTTACATACACTGTGGAAAAGTACATCTGAAGTATTCAGTAAGTGCTTAATTGTTAGGTCTCATTTAAAAATACAAAATAAACCAAGATAGGCGAAATGGGTTCTAAACAGCTGTACATTGGGTTCTAAACAGCTGTAGATTTAAACTGACCAAAACAAAAAACAAAGAAAAAAGTTGTCTCCTAACTTGGCTTTTTTTGTAACCTAGGGGTTACAGTGGACTAGAAAAAAAGGTGGTCACGTTTAAAAAGGAAATTCATTATGGGGTTTGTTTTAAAAGCCTTATTTTTCTGAATAAAAACTTATCCAGAATATTAAATTGTCTCTCATCAAAAACAATGAAAGACTACTTGCAGCAGAAGAGCACTGACTCCCTCAACTGAAGAGGCACAAGGCACAGTCTTTAAGAAATTACTTTGTTCTCAAGCCCTGGACTTCTTTATACTCCGTAAAGCAGTAAAAAATGGTTGACTTTTTTTCCTTTTGCAGAGTACTTTTCAAGTTTAGAGTTGGCAAATGTGTCATGCATAGCTGAGACCAGACAGAAATGTACTGTTTTAAGTGAAACAGCAGCAAATTCTGTCAGATATTTACCCAATATACAAATGGCAACCTATTCTAATACAAGGTAATGCATCTTGGAGGTGATTACAGTGTTAGTCTTTCCTTATTGTGTTTTACTTTATATCGGAATGTAATAAGAAACATACCTCAGCCTCCCCTCCCCCCAATAAAATTTTAAATAAATTGTAGAAGGGATATTTTCATCACATGTAGCCACGTGGCAAGGCAGCATTGCATTAAATATTCTCTTAAATAATATTAGACAAAAAAGTAACTTAAAATGTAGACTTTATAAACTGAAGTAAAACGTTTAACTGTAATCTGCAAAAATATTCATGTTTATGTAGCAGGCCTGCCCTATACTTCAAATTTGTACCAGTACAACTATGTACATTAGGGTGTGATATTTTACTGATCTAGTTATACTTGGTAAACCCTGCTGTGGATGCAGTTATAAGGGTATAAGAGGTGACCTGAACCAGTATAACTCGTTCCCTTACTCTCATATGGCACTGGCTATACCCATATAAAGCCCCTTTAACAGATATAACTGTGTCTGCACTGGGGGAGAGGAGGGGAGGGAAGGTTGCGGCATTGTAACACTTTCATGGTATGACTTTCTAGTATAGACAGGCCTTAGCCTCTGTATGCTGCAGCCATTAATGTGTATGTGATCACACACACTTGAGTTGGACAAGTATTCCACCCAGCAGAGGGCAGTGGTATATAAGCATACCGTAGCATGGATAACCAACAAGCCAAGTGTACTGTATTATCATAGAGTAGAGATTTAAGATGTTTTCCAAAAGAAACTGCTTTGTCCAGCATAAAGAAAGGGTAAAGGCAGCACACATACAAAAAGGTATTTAAACACCTTCCAAATCTAATTAATATTTCAACTATGTTCTGAACAATTAGTTCAGAACTTAAAGACTTCCCACAAATGGGGGGAAAGACTCCTGCAAGGTGTGGACTATACTGTACAGAAGAGTAGTGACTTTTAGATGCAGAATGCTCTTTTCTAAACCTATATTTATTACTGATAGTACTTCAATTGTTGTAGCTTCATTGGGGAACATCATCTATATAAAAACAAATATTAAGTAATACTTTGTTACACCTAATTCAGGAAGTGTATTAAAAGTTATTCCTTCTAATTTATGCAGAACAAGAAATTACCTGCAGTTCAGTGGAAGAAATTCTCACCCTCTCAAGCTCTCTGGAGACCAGAATAGACAGTAACAGCTGCCTGAGATGGAGACAGTAAAGAGGGTGTCACTGGGAGCTGCTTAGACTAACTCAAGGGAAAAAGCACAGTCTAAGCATTCTCCTTTGCTGTGGAATGGGCAAATCTAACCTGTGATGCCCAGAGAAGTGAAAATCCCCCTAGATTTAGAGAAATCTAAATAGCTAAAAAGGGGTCCTCAAACATTGTCATGATGTTGACCACTCTTAAAAAAAGACCACCTTGTGAATCACCTCCCTTCTCTAGCCTCCCAGTAATCCATTCACAATCCTTCACTGCTCTATATAGCTATAATACTTGGCAAGTTTGTACACACTGTTAAGATTAACATAAAATTACTGTAGTTTCATTTTTCTAGCTGCACTTTATCCTAGCTGTCCCCTGCAACATCTCAATGGGAAATTTATGGTTCTGATATGCCGATCTTTGGCCCTGCTAGTGGTTTTGGTTTTACGAGTACCAGCCAGGTCTTTTCCTGCTATCAACTCTTCTCATTTTGGCAACGACAAGCTTCTTAGCCTCTGCAATCAAACAAAGAGAGGGTATTAGGCATCCTCCCCCTCCTCAACTACAGCTAACTCTCCAGGGTTCTTGTTGAAGAGCCTGGTGGTCCATAGTGACATACATAAAAGAGGAAGAGGAAAAGAATTGACAACACAAGTGCTCTGTGGACCACAGATATGGCCTACAATCTTATTAGATCAGAGGTATCAAAAAACACAAAAGTATAGGAATTCACCAGCAATTACAAAATCTCTTCAGGCAGAGAGAAAATAAATCACGTTGAGTTCCACTATATTTTTTTAATTGTTCTTAGTACATTCAGATCTGCTTTCAGTTGTAAATGCAACAGCAAATCAGCAGAAATGACTATATTCAGTGTTGTTTATACAGAAATACAGATAAGTACATAAAGAGGATAATACCTTTTGTTATATCAACTCATTCAGAATATAAATTTTACCTGGACGTTTTGGACCTTGTGCACACACAAAGGATCATTAATGTGCCACATGGAACGTGAATCAAATCAGTGGTTCCTCTAGGCCACTGCCAAATGCTTTAGAAGAAAGTGCAAGAAACCTTGTTGTGCACAACTCTGAAAGAACATGTTCATAAAGGACATTTCTTTCTAAATTTCCCTCTCGGTTACAGGCTGGCTTATACTTTGAAGCAGACGTTAATATCCCTCCTTTCAAAAAATCACCCATATAACGTAAATGTGGATGTTTTCATTATCCATATAATGGTCTAACCTTTTTTTATTTTTTCATCCCACTAAGCTTGTGGCTTCAGTGATGTGTATGACTGAGTTCCATAGGTTTATGTAAAAAGTGTTTCTTTTTAGCAGTTTTAAATTTATTGTTTCTTGATTTCATTGTAGAACCCCTTATACTTGTATTATGAGAGAGGATAAATAGGAGAAACCTATTTACCTTCCTTATACATTCATTATTTTGTGAGCCTCTACTAGAGCAGTAGGAATGATCTATGGCCTGGAAAAATATAGAGAAATTGAAAAGACTGGGATTATTCACCTTTCTTTCTAAGGTAAACAGGAGGGGGGAAATGATAAACACATAAAATGAATGGTCTAGAGAAGGCAGATCAGGAGCTTCTGTTCTCCCTGTTATCTCAAGCAACAACAAGGGGATATGCAATGAAATTAAAAGGTGGGTAACTCAAAACTGATAAAAGAAAATACTTTTTCTCACAATGCGTAATTAGGCTGTGGAACTTCTTGCCACAGGAAGTAGTTAAGGTCAAGAATTTAGCAAGATTCAAAATGATGGATATTTACATGGATATCAGAATATCCTGTTCTAATTAGTGACAATACATTTTTGAAAAGGATATTAAACTTTGTGCTTCAGGAGTTAAAGCAATCTATTTTAGAGGTCAGACTGAGATTTATGTAGTGCAGATTATCTGACATCTGCCGGCTGCAGGGTTCTTATATTTTCCTCTGAAGCATCTGGTTCTGGCCACTGTCTGGACCAGTCTGATGCAGTATAGCAAGTGCTATGTTCTCTTTTATTTGTCTTCTTCCAAAATTAAACAGTCCAAATCTTTACAGCCCCTCTTCCTGTAGAAAGTTTTCCATAGCTAATTGTTTTCATTGCTCATTTGTGAGCTTCTTCTATTTCTTTTACTGAAAACTGAATCGTCAACAAAACAAATTCTTTCACACAAAAAAAGTCTGCTTTCTGAAAAAAAATTGATTTTGTTGGAAAACCAAACATACAAAACTCAAAACGTTTTCAGTTTTCAACCAAAAATGGGAAATTTAGATTAGGAAATGCCACAGTGGAGCCTCATGGAAGTTTTAATCCAAGTGTCTCAAGCTACCATTCTCCTCTACGGGCTGGGCTCTTGAGCTGGACTGCATCTCTCATTATGCAGTGTGGTGGCTCAACAAGAGGGGAAACCATGGTTCATCCTGGAGATACAGAAAAGCCAGGGAGACCATCCCACACATGAGAATGGGAGAATGAAGTACATGAATTATATCTTCCCCAAGGTAGAATTTCCTAATCAAAATTCTTGGGTTTTGGCCAAAAAAAATCGTTTTCTCTGTTTCATGGGAAAAGCAAATTTTTCATGGAAAATTTTGACATGAAATTTTTGTTTTTTCATGTTCACCTAAATTTTACATGGATACAATACCAATTTTCTTAACAGATCTAATTCCTACTCTTTTTTTTGGTCTCTTAACTGCCTCCCAACTAACTTTTGTTAAAGTTCTTCTTCATCCACTATTTTGATGACATGCTCAAAGAATTCTAGTAGATTAGAGAGGTAGGGTTTACTAATCATGGGAGCTATGCTGTTTTGTACCTTATATGTCTTGCTAATGTAGATGTTTTATTCTGTTCTTAATTATTATTTTGACCAATGTTTCTGGTATTAAAATGAAGATTATTGATCTCTAATTCCCAGGAGCATTGCTACCTTCTGCTTCTCCAGTACAGTACATGATTTAATGAAAGAAGACATATTTTCATTAGCAACTTCAGAACGTTTGGAGGTGCAGGTTCAGAGGATTTTACAACTAATTCTTACAAGATTATTCTAAAATTCTCTCTCTTGAGCAATGGCAAATCTACTGGATGAACAACTTAAACAAGGTAATATGCACAAAAGAGCTAAGAGTGGGAAGGCAGGTGGCTGATCCCCTAATAGAGAGAAGCCCAGGAAATGTAATCAATGCTGCTGGTGTACAGCAACTTACCCTCTTCACTGAGCAAAGACATGGGAAGCATTAACCCTCCATTCTAGCATTCAGTTGCCCTCCATGCACATGCTCTACTCTTACCAAGACATTTAGATGCTTGATGGCTTAAAGTGCACATTATTCACATACCCTGCACATTTTGTTGCCTCATATTTTGCTCTGCATTGAAATGGTGAAGGATATTGTGATCATGCATTCGCTTTTTCAGAAACTGACTGAAGTCTGGAAGAGGGAAAAATGTCATGGGGCAGACAAAAGGTATAACATGATCCACAATGGTTGTAGGTTAAAGCTAGACAGATTCAGGCTGGACATAAGGCATAATGTGTTAACCAGGGAGAGTAATTAACCACTGGAACAATTTAGCAAGGGTTGTGGTGGATTCTCCCATCGCTGACCATTTTTAAATCAAGATTGGGTGTTTTTGTAAAAGATCTGCGCTAGGAATTATGTTGGTGGAAGTTCTATGGCCTGTCTTATACAGGAGGCCAGACTAGATGATTACAATGTACCCTTCTGGCTTTGGAATCTATGAATCATTCAGTAGTTTGTCTAAAACAAACCATACCGTTACAAGAACATTTCATTTATCAATTAAATAAGTCTTATTCTTTCTGTGTTAAGTATTGTAAATACATTTGCTGTTTCTCTTCTTCCACTAAAATGTGTTGGTTTCTTATCAGTGTGCATATATTAACTGGATTGCTGCATATTTTTAATCAGAGTAGATACAACTTTAGTCAAGGGGATTCAATAGACGGAAAATATCTGATCACTTTATTCTACACAGGTTTGAAGTTTTTCTTTGTGAGGTATAAGTTTTTTCACCCTCTAGACAAAGGTTGAGCCAGCAGGGCACCAATACCCAGTGTTGCCCAGATAGAGGTTACAATTTCCCAGTGGGAGATGGAGAAAGTTCCAGGATTATTCCTTTTATGTCTTTAGCATGCAACAGTTCTGCTAAATTCCTCTTTTTGTTGTAATCCCTTTGTAAAATATACTTTGTCAGTTCAATGTGCACACATTTTACATATATTCTCTGTACTTTGAATTTATGTACACCGCATCCCACTGTGATTTAGATCTTAAAACTCCTTCTGTTACTCTGCTTAATGTTTTACTTTGAAGACCTACCCCATATGCTCATGAGTTTTTATGTGATATTGAATCTACCTAAAAATCTCACTAGAGACAAAACATTAAATACAATGAATTAATACAATGCAATTAAAATGAACCCAGACATACAAAGCAATGTTACTGTGAAGATTCTAATATACAAATGCAAATTATGACTGTTTAAGACAATAGCCAAACAAGGCTTTTACTCAGTATTTTGAAGAATTTCATAATCAAGCTTTTCAATATTCATTCTAGTAGTTCTAATTTTAATTATTTCAATCTGTGGAGATAAAAGGCACACTAGAAACAAACTTGTAATAACACTGATAATATTTTATGCTTTACCAACATTAATTAATATTTATAGTATCTCAGTGAATTAATAAATATACCCATTTTGCTGGATTCACTGAAGCACAGCAAGATTAAGTGATTTGCCCAAGTAATTCCTCCAGACAACTGTAGAGTTAGAAATAGCATGTAGGAGTCCTGATTCCCAGGTCCTTTCTAAAAGCTAGGTACCAGGGAAGGGGAGTGGTTATGGTGGAGAGGATGTTGTGTGTAACCAACCTTACTTTTCAGAATAGTATGTATTTTATCCGGTAAAGTAACTAAACAAAGACTTCGATCTGAAGTGAAAATGTTTAAGGCTCTATTCTGCCATTGAAAGACAAATTATCCCAGTAGCATCAGTGGATGTTACACGCTTATGGAATGGAAAATGGAACCCATACAATGAAAACTACGCATTTTCTGAAGTGCTTATGCTTGACTATCTGATGCAGTGCATTCCCCTTCCCAGCTAGATTACACAATAAAGTCATGCTGACTCTGTATTTTGATGGTGTCACCCAATCTGGTGCCCTAGTCACTGAGCCCCACCTGTTAGCTATTTGGGAACTGTGTGGGACCAGGCCAAAACTGGCCTAGGAAATCCTGAGAGCGCCTTGAACAGCCAATATTGTGGTGGTCAATGTACTCACCTAGCATATGGGAGCCCCAGGTTCAAGTTCCTGCTCAAAATCAGGCAAAGCAAGGTTTTGAATCCTGATTTCTTATATCACAAATGAGCAACCTAATAATCAGGCTATTGGCTTTTCTGGGGTGGGTGGGCCTGGATCTGTCTCTGTGTGTCTCTTGTTTGATCAGGGATGCGATCGTTGACCCAAGAAACTTTCGCAATTAAAATTTCATTAAGACTGATGTGTTTCCATTCAAAGTTTTGGTTCCAATGAAAAAACGTCATTGAAAAATTCCTGGCCAGCTCTAATGAGAGGTACATAACCCACTGATGGTTACTGGGGCAGGTTAAGAGTGTCAACTAATACTGTCTGTTTTAATTACAGGAGCTATTGGAAGCAAAAATTGACATCTGGATTTGCAGGAACTCTATAGTGCATAGGGCCCACAAGCAGGCAGCCAATGTTGGGAGGTAGATCACAGTTGAGGTTCAAGGCTGACGCTCTCTGCCTTCAATGGTTCAGCAGAATGGACATGCTGTGGGATCACTTCAAGTGTTTCTGTACTTGTTGATGGGAGAACTACAACCAACTCATGTCCTGGTTATTCATCTTGGGGCCTACACAGGAGTAAATCAGAGAGGAACGTAGGAAGGATTAGGCAATCATGGCCGAACACAACATTGGTGTGGTCTGAAATGCTTGTGAGGTGAGTGTAACTGTCAAACCAGTCCAAATGGACAGAGCCCAAAGAATGTGAACTGGGAGGTTGCCAGAATCATTTCAGATGCAGGGTGCTCAGTGATCAGACATCTAGTAGATCCAATGCAATGCACTGGAGCCTTTTAGGGACAACGGAGTGCATCTCTTGCATGCAAGGGCTGACATTTGGCTGCAGGACCTTAGGGACTGGATTAGTCAAGAAACTGATACCAGGCTGAGTGAGTGGGGAGGTGACCAACCCAACCACTGCAGCTCTAGTAGCTAGTGGCCAGTGCAGATAAAGAGTAAAAGGGCCAGCTCCTGGAGGTAAATGAGACCTGGGATTTTAGCTGGTGGATCTTGTGCCTGTAAGGACACACTTGAAGATTTTTCAGACCGTGATCCCCTTGATATTCTCTACATCAGAACTGAGCTGAGTACTGGGGAGATAAGCCCAGGGGTCTATCCCATGTTATTGCTTAAATGGTGGAAGCCCTGTACCGCCAAGCTGGACTCAGTTAAATACCTGGTAAGTGAGATGGGTGGGCTATACCGCTCCTACCCAGTGTAACATTAATAAAGTTGTGGCCTGGCATTTAAAATCTATTCCAGTGTCTGTTTTTCATTCACCTGTGTGTCCTGAACAACATTATTTCCCCTCCTACGCAACCCTCTCCGATTTTTCAGTTAGTCAGAACAGACTTGGAGTTCAAGTCCTGACAATGACATCAGCCATGAAGATTTTAAGGAGTTTATTAACATAATAAATACAATGATCTAGGAGGGATATAGCGCATGTAATTTCACATTCAGTAATGCATGATACATCTTTTAGGTTTATTGTTAACTCAATATTTTCTGTGTTATCTGCCATATCTACTATGCTTCACTCTCTACAGATTTTGTAGATGCAACATATAACCACTATTAAGTCATCGCTGTAAGTAACGTTCCAAGGTTGTAAATAATGATTTTACAGGCTGCTCTAAATGTCAGAATTTTTATAAGCTGTGCATATAGAACGCTTTCCCCTCTCCTTTTCCCCCACTATATTGGTATAGCGTGTGGTTTTTCAATGATGAATATAAAATTTAAATTGTGAAGGCAAGAATAAGATTTACAAAGAAGGACATTTGTTCTGAGGCACTTACATCTGTTGCCTGAATAGTAGCAAAACAATGGACTTTTGCCAGACTAATGAGTTACAGATTCAAGTTCTGATCACACCATATGTAGCAAGGAAAATTAGTCAATAAGAAATCAAAAAAGAAAAAACACTCTCTATTGCAACTTTAGCCAATGATCCCTGGTGTGCGTGAAATGGAAAGTCTACCCTTCCCTGTTCACAAGAACCAATCAGATTTCCTCTAGTGCTCTGACTTGCTCAGATATCAGACTACCCGGTGTGTAAGAAAAACACTCTGGTTCAGCAGGAGTTAATCACACTCTGTGGCCCTATGAGGCCATGCCCCCTCGCCCCTGCTGGGCATGCTCCAGTTGGAACCAAGGTATTAAAGAGGAGCTCAGCTCATTCTGGCCTCAGCACCAAAAGTAGGAGTGTGCTAATAAAGTTTGCAGATGACACGAAGTTGGGAGGTATTGCCAATTCAGAAAAGGATCGAGATATCTTACAGGAAGATCTGGATGACCTTGTAAACTGGAGTAATAGTAATAGCATGAAATTTAATAGTGAGAAGTGTAAGGTTATCCGTTTAGGGATTAATAACAAGAATTTTAGTTATAAACTGGGGACGCATCAGTTGGAAGTAACAGAAGAGGAGAAGGACCTCGGAGTACTGGTTGATCACAGGATGACCATGAGCCGCCAATGTGATATGGCCGTCAAAAATGCTAATGCGGTCTTGGGATGCATTAGGCGAGGTATTTCCAGTAGAGATAAGGAGGTGTTAGTACTGTTATACAAGGCACTGGTGAGACCTCATTTGGAATACAGTGTGCAGTTCTGGTCTCCCATGTTTCAGAAGAATGAATTCAAACTGGAACAGGTACAAAGAAGGGCCACTAGGATGATCCGAGGAATGGAAAACCTGTCTTATGAAAGGAGACTCAAAGCTTGGCTTGTTTACCTTAACCAAAAGAAGGCTGAGGGGAGATATGATTGCTCTCTTTAAATATATCAGAGGGATAAATACCAGGGAGGGAGAGGAATTATTTAAGCTCAGTACAAATGTGGACACAAGAACAAATGGATATAAACTGGCCATCAGGAAGTTTAGACTTGAAATTAGACGAAGGTTTCTAACCACCAGAGGAGTGAAGTTCTGGAACAGCCTTCCAAGGGAAGCAGTGGGAGCAAAAGATCTATCTGGCTTCAAGATTAAGCTAGATAAATTATGGCGGGGATGGTTTGATGGGATAACATGATCTTGGCAATTAATTGACCTTTGACTGTCAGTGGTAAATAGGCCCAATGGCCGGTGATGGGATGTTAGAAGTTACTACAGAGAATTTTTTCCTGGGTGTCTTGTTGGTGAGTCTTGCCCACATGCTCAGGGTTCAGCTGATTGCCATATTTGGGGTCGGGAAGGAATTTTCCTCCAGGGCAGATTGGCGGAGGCCTCGGGGTTTTTTGCCTTCCTCTGCAGCATGGGGCATGGGTCACTTGCTGAAGGATTCTCTGCATCCTGAAGTCTTTAAACCATGATTTGAGGACTTCAATAGCTCAGACATAGGTGAGAGGATTATTGCAGGAGTGGGTGGGTGAGATTCTGTGGCCTGTGTTGTGCAGGAGGTCAGACTAGATGATCATAATGGTCCCTTCTGACCTTAAAGTCTTTAAAGTCTATGAGAGGCACAGGGTTTTGATTTCCCCTTAGTGCCTGCATCGGAGTCTGCTCCTGTAGAGTCTCTGGCTCAAGCAGTGCCGGCAGTGCTGAGGTTTTCCAGCACCTCGGCGCCCAGCGCTGAGAGCACAGGCGGTGCCGTCACTGGATGCCTGCCCATGGAGTGGCTGTAGATTGTGGCATGGAGGCACTGGGCTCTGACTTTCCCTCAGTGCCTGCACCAGAGCTCTTCCCCAAAGTCTCTGTCTGCAGCGGTGTCAGAGCTCTCAGCCACCCGAGCTCCCGGCCCTGACAGCACAGCCAGTGCTATTATTATCCGCAGGATGGCTGTGGTTTTTTTATTATTATTTTATTCCTGTGGTGGGGACCCATGTGTTTCCTCGAGTGACGCCTGGCAGGGCACTCCCATGTGGGGTTGGAGAAAGCACTCCTGGTCCAAAGCAGCGGCTGGAGAAGTGAGGGGGGGATCCCAAGCCTCATGCCCCGACGCAGGCCCGAGAGACCTCTCCACTCCCCGCCTTTCTGTGAGCCTGAAGCAATGCAACACTTTGTTAGTGCCTCTGACGCAGGCACTAACACACAGGCAGCAAACACACTGACCATGGCTGTCAGGGACAGGCACTGCAAGCCTGGAGGCAAGGCACTGAGAGCCCGCGAAACCAGGCATTCCCGTTGCGGGAGCGGAGGGGGCTTTCACCCTCAAAACAGCTGTTTTTCTGAAGTTCCTGGCCCTGAGGTTTTTGTTTTGTTTTTTGTTTTAAACCAAGGAGAAAAGGAAAGGGAAACAAGCTAACTAGCTGCTAATAAGGAAACTAAGTGACTGTAACTAATTAACTACAAAGTAGTGAAGCGCTGCTGATTGCTCCAACTCGTAGCCAAGGGCCGTAGAGAAGGAACTGAGTGGGAGTTGGTCACACAGCGTCAGTTAACTGCCTGCAGCAGCGCGAGGGAGGGACCACGCATGTGCGACCCAACCGGGCACTGCTCCTAAAAGTCTCCGACTATTGTGCAGGGGTGCACAAACACCTAAAGTGGAGCACCCACAGGAACAGCACTCAAAGAAGTAGTACAAGTTACTTAATAGCCATTTTCTATTAAAAATATTTACAAAAGTAAAGAATATGTCATTTGTACTTCTTTTGGGGCCTTGCATCCCAAATCTTTAGAATAAGGAATAACAGTGATAACAAAGTCATTGGTGAAGGTTTTATTAATGGCAGCTTTGGTATCTTGTATTTATTGAAGCGTGTTATTACTTTAATTTAAAAAGCTGTTCCATTAACATAACATTTGGCTAATGAATCTTGACCTATGCAGCCATACTAATATAATTGCAAATGAAAACTTTGTATTTTCTTTTATGTTAATTTTATTTAAATGAATACAAGCACCTTACAACATCTCTTCAAATTGGTGTGTAATATTAAACCATAAAAGTTCTTAAAAACTGAGCTCAGTAAAAAAGATCTGGTTACCTTATTGTGAAAGCCTCCACCCAAAACACAATTTTTCATAACTTTCATAGTTCTTCTGCACTGAAGTCACAGTAAGTTTTTATTGAATCAGGCTTTTTAAAAACAGCAACATACAAGTAAAATATATTGTATTAGTATGTGCAAATTGCTTGCAAAAGTGTATAGGGAAAGAATAAACAACAATCTACCTTTTTCATAACAATAATTTTATAAGTCTAAAACAAAAATATAGAATCAGGGTTTTTGGAGGTTTGAGCTGGATAACATATTATTCCAAATAAATAATGGAGTAAAATGGAAAAAAGTTTTAGTCCCACATGACAGAATATACCCGTGTCCACTATTGTAATAATTTTTGTACATGGTATGCCTTGTGAGGTATCATTTGAAAAATCATAATCTGATGGTCATTATTGTCCTGTGGTGTCTGTGAAGTTATAAGATTCCACTGTAGGGTGTTTCTAAAACATGTTCCAAGTCTGAGGAGTGGACAAACCAGTTCCTCGGAGACAAAGGGTGGCAAGCTGATGCCTCAGCCAGGTGTAAACAAGGTCAATGGGCCATTACCTGCTATATGGCAACTTTGGCAGGAAAGAGGGCATGGGCAAAAAAATCTGAATTTTAGCGAAGAAACAGCATGTGGTTCCCATCCACAGAAACTGTCTGTCACCATAATCACAGTTGGAAATGCTTCTCAAAGGGGTAAAGAGGGCTATAGAAAAAAAAGGGAAACACCCCAAATCACCCCTCCTCATCTCCCTCTCCATCTCACTGCACCAGAAAGAACAAACGAAGCAGCCATTAAACAGAAGAAGAGATCCTGCTCTAAATAGTTTGGACAGTAAAACTGTTGAGAGCATGAGGTGAGAAAAATTCTACTTTGAATTTAACATTGTTTGTTAAGTTAGGCATTACTTGTGTTTTATCTTTACTTTGCTTGTATCATTTCTGACTTTTATGCCTCATTAATTGTTCTGACTTAAAATCTCTCTCTCTATAGTTAAACTTGTTTCATAGTTTTATCTAAACCAGTATGTCTGAATTGAAGTGTTTGAGAAACTCCATTGGGGGTAACAAGTTTTGTACATATCGTTTCTATTAATAAAATGACTGACTTCATATAAGCTTGTATTGTCCAGGAGAGGGCTGGGCAGTACAAGACGTTCATTTCTGGGGGAAAATCTGGGACTGGACGTGTGCTGTGGTATAATTCAAGCTGGTAAGAGCCTAGATGTGACTGGCAAGCTGCAGGTACACACATACCAAGAGGGGAGTGACTTACTGTTTGCGAGCAGTCCTGACTGGAGGTTAAAGCACCAAAGCAATGTAAAGTGCACCCCAGCATAGAGGGCAGGAGTAGCACAGCTACTCACTAGTCTAGATCAATGTTTCTCAATGACCAGTCTGTGGACTGGTGCTGGTCCCTCATACCTCCCTGACATGGTTTATGAAGGCAGCAAGCCTCTCCCTGGTATCAAAAAAGTTGAGAAACCCCGGGTAAAATCTAGACCAGTGTATGTCATATTCCATTACTAATGCTGTACAATAAAGGGGAAAAAATATATTAAATACCATGTGCCTGATTCTTATTTTATTTGTTCTGCAAAGGAGTTGCTCTCAATTTATGCTGGTGTAATTTATATTAAAATCATGTCATGTGTCTTTGTATTGGAATCCAAAAGACTTTCATGAGTAAAAGTAAAGTTAAATACTCATTTTTAACTTTATGACAACTACTGACTTCCCAAAAACTTTTTAGTCACAATCATTAATTCGCTAGTCTTTTTAGTCACTTAACTTTTTAGCCGCTAAACTTTTTAGTCACAATCATTAATTCGGACTATATCCAAGCAGAAGCTAATAATTAAATTACATAAAGATTTTAACTGGAAGGTTTAAAACCAGAAGATGTATCGCTCAAAGGCATCCTTTAAAAATTGCTTTAAATGCAAATATTAACTTAAAGCAAAGAGGGGGAGAAACAAAGTACTCTTAAATATTCACAGAAACAAACTGGCTTCATTACGAGTAGGATTTCCAGTGTGTTTATTTCTAATTGTCAGTGTTATTTTTAAGCAAATATGGCTCATTTAGATGTAAAAATATCTTATTTCCAAGTTTAAAAATTATTCTCCTTGAGTGCTATGAAAAACAGGCTGCCCCTGCAAAGATCTACTTCCCTGGAGATGTTCATCCTGGAACCAAGGGAAACCTTTAAACCTCACTATGCCCCTTAGCAAAAAATATGCAACTGTACAAAACATCTGGCATTTCAGCATATGTTACATATAACCCTGTTCTCAAAATTTGATAAATATTTTAAATGCTCTGGGAAAAGACTGTCATTTATTGTATATCTACATAATCATAGAATCATAGAATCTCAGGGTTGGAAGGGACCTCAGGAGGTCATCTAGTCCAACCCCCTGCTCAAAGCAGGACCAACCCCAACTAAATCATCCCAGCCAGGGCTTTATCAAGCCTGACCTTAAAAACCTCTAAGGAAGGAGATTCCACCACCTCCCTAGGTAACCCATTCCAGTTCTTCACCACCCTACTAGTGAAAAAGTTTTTCCTAATATCCAACCTACACCTCCCCCTCTGCAATTTGAGACCATTACTCCTTGTTCTGTCATCTTCTACCACTGAGAACAGTCTAGATCCATCCTCTTTGGAACCTGCTTTCAGGTAGTTGAAAGCAGCTATCAAATCCCGCCTCATTCTTCTCTTCTGCAGGCTAAACAATCCCAGTTCCCTCAGCCTCTCCTCATAAGTCATGTGCTCCAGCCCCCTAATCATTTTTGTTGCCCTCCGCTGGACTCTTTCCAATTTATCCACATCCTTCTTGTAGTGTGGGGCCCAAAACTGGACACAGTACTCCAAATGAGGCCTCACCAGTGTCGAATAGAGGGGAATGATCACATCCCTCGATCTGCTGGGAAATGCCCCTACTTATACAACCCAAAATGCCATTAGCCTTCTTGGCAATAAGGGCACACTGTTGACTCTTATTCAGCTTTTCTTCCACTGTAACCCCTAGGTCCTTTTCTGCAGAACTGCTGCCCAGCCATTTGGTCCCTATTCTGTAGCAGTGCATGGGATTCTTCCGTCCTAAGTGCAGGACTCTGCACTTGTCCTTGTTGAACCTCATCAGATTTCTTTTGGCCCAATCCTCTAATTTGTCTAGGTCCCTCTGTATCCTATCCCTACCCTCCAGCGTATCAACCACTCCTCCCAGTTTAGTGTCATCTGCAAACTTGCTAAGGGTGCAGTCCACACCATCCTCCAGATCGTTAATGAAGATATTGAACAAAACCGGCCCCAGCACCGACCCTTGGGGCACTCCACTTGATACCGGCTGCCAACTAGACATGGAACCATTGATCACTACCCGTTGAGCCCGACCATCTAGCCAGTTTTCTATCCACCTTACCGTCCATTCATCCAGCCCATACTTCTTTAACTTGCTGGCAAGAATACCATGGGAGACTGTATCAAAAGCTTTGCTAAAGTCAAGAAATAGCACATCCACTGCTTTCCCCTCATCCACAGAGCCAGTTATCTCATCATAGAAGGCAATTAGGTTAGTCAGGCATTACTTGCCTTTGGTGAATCCATGCTGACTGTTTCTGATCACTTTCCTTTCCTTTAAGTGGTTCAGAATTGATTCCTTGAGGACCTGTTCCATGATTTTTCCAGGGACTGAGGTGAGACTGACTGGCCTGTAGTTCCCCGGATCTTCCTTCTTCCCTTTTTTAAAGATGGGCACTACATTAGCTTTTTTCCAGTCATCCGGGACCTCCCCCGATTGCCATGATTTGTCAAAGATAATGGCCAATGGCTCTGCAATCACATCGGCCAACTCCTTTAGCACCCTCGGATGCAGTGCATCCGGCCCCATGGACTTGTGCTCGTCCAGCTTTTCTAAATAGTCCCAAACTACTTCTTTCTCCACAGAGGGCTGGTCACCTCCTCCCCATAGTGTGCTGCAGAGTGCAGCCATCTGGGAGCTGACCTTGTCTGTGAAGACAGAGGCAAAAAAAGCATTGACTACACTAGCTTTCTCCACATCCTCTGTCACTAGGTTCCCTCCCTCATTCAGTAAGGGGCCCACACTTTTCTTGACTTTCTTCTTGTTGCTAACATACCTGAAGAAACCCTTCTTGTTACTTCTAACATCACACTTGGAGTTGCAGCTAGCCGGAGATTTGGCCTTCCTAATTTCACTCCTGCATGCCTGAACAATATTTTTATACTCCTCCCTGGTCATTTGTCCAATTTGTCCACTTCTTGTAAGCTGCTTTTTTGTGTTTAAGACGAGCAAGGATTTCACTGTTAAGCCAAGCTGGTCGCCTGCCATATTTACTTTTCTTTCTACACTTCGGGATGGTTTGTTCCTGCAACCTCAATAAGGATTCTTTAAAATACAGTCAGCTTTCCTCGACTCCTTTCCCCCTCATGTTATTCTCCCAGGGGACCTTGCCCATCAGTTCCCTGAGGGAGTCGAAGTCTGCTTTTCTGAAGTCCAGGGTCTCTGTTCTACTGCTCTCCTTTCTTCCTTGTGTCAGGATGTGAACTCGGCCATCTCATGGTCACTGCCTCCCAGGTTCCGATCCACTATTGCTTCCTCTACTATTTCTTCCCTGTTTGTGAGTAGCAGGTCAAGAGGAGCTTTCCCCCTAGTTGGTTCCTCCAGCACTTGCAGCAGGAAATTGTCCCCTACACTTTCCAAAAAATTCCTGGATTGTCTGTGCACCGCTGTATTGCTCTCCCAGCAGATATCGGGGTGATTAAAGTCACCCATGAGAACCAGGGACTGTGATCTAGTAACTTCCGTTCGTTGCTGGAAGAAAGCCTTGTCCACCTCATCCCCTTGGTCTAGTGGTCTGTAGCAGACTCCCACCACAACATTACCCTTGTTGCTCACACTTCTAAATTTAATCCAAAGACTCTCAGGTTTTTCGGCAGCTTCATACTGGAGCTCTGAGCAGTCATTCTGCTCTCTTACATACAACGCAACTCTCCCACCTTTTCTGCCCTGCCTATCCTTCCTGAACAGTTTATATCCATCCATGACAGTACTCCAATCATGTGAGTTATCCCACCAAGTCTCTGTTATTCCAATTACATCATAATTCCTTGACTGTGCCAGGACTTCCAGTTCTCCCTGCTTGTTCCCCAGGATTCTTGCATTTGTGTATAGGCATTTAAGATAACTCACTGATCGTCCTGCTGTCCCAGTATGGGGCAGGAGCTCTCCCCTCTTGCACTCACCTACTTGTGCTTCCTCCCGGTATCCCACTTCCCCACTTACCTCGCGGCTTTGGTCTCCTTCCCCCGGTGAACCTAGTTTAAAGCCCTCCTCACTAGGTTAGCCAGCCTGCTTGAAAAGATGCTCTTCCCTCTCTTCGTTAGGTGGAGCCCGTCTCTGCCTAGCACTCCTTCTTGGAACACCATCCCATGGTCAAAGAATCCAAACCCTTCTCTCCGACACCATCTGCGTAGCCATTCGTTGACTTCCACGATTTGACGGTCTCTACCCCGGCCTTTTCCTGACACAGGGAGGATAGACGAGAACACCACTTGCGCCTCAAACTCCTTTATCCTTCTTC
Source organism: Macrochelys suwanniensis (assembly GCA_033296515.1). Taxonomy (NCBI): domain Eukaryota; kingdom Metazoa; phylum Chordata; order Testudines; family Chelydridae; genus Macrochelys; species Macrochelys suwanniensis. The sequence goes on from CM065780.1 coordinate 52,079,849, forward strand.
CCAGAGCCACGTAGTCTGCAGTGATACGCTCAAGGTCATTCTTGGAAGTATCATTGGTGCCCACGTGGAGAAGCAGGAAGGGGTAGCGATCTGAGGGTTTGCTGAGTCTCGGCAGTCTCTCCGTCACATCATGAATCCTAGCCTCTGGCAAGCAGCACACCTCTCGGTTTTCCCGGACAGAGCGGCAGATAGATGACTCAGTCCCCCTGAGGGGAGAGTCCCCGACCACCACCACCCTCCTCCTCCTCTTGGGAGTGGTGGTCGTGGAACCCCCATCCCTAGGACGGTGCATCTCATGCCTTCCAATCAGTGGAGTCTCCTTCTGCTCTGTTCCCTCAGATGTATCATCCACTCCACTCTCTGCACTAGTACCTGTGGAGAGAACATGAAAACGGTTGCTCATCTAAATCTGCGTTTCTGGTACATGGACTTTTCTGGTACTCTTTCCTCTTCTGGAGGTCACATGCCGCCAATTATCCTCGCTGGTCTTCTGTCCCCGGGCTGCATAGCCTGCTCTGAATCTTCAGAACATTGTGCCTGCTGAAGCCTATCCTGACGTCTATCCAGAAAATCCTCATTTTCTTTTATGGAACACAGGGTTGATACTCGTTTCTCCAGACCTTGAATCTTCTCTTCCAATATGGAGATCAGCTTGCACTTTGTACAAAGTCGCTTCTATCCTGTGGAAGAAAGACAAACATGGCACATCCTGTGCAGGTCACAACAGCGGATCGCTCAGCATCCATAGTCTCTTCCTTCTAAGAGCTTCCTTACTTGTGGCAGAAGCTACTCAGAGAAACCTGCAAGAGGGAAGCCTCAGTAGGCTCAATAGGCTCTCTCCAGGCGAACAATAATAATGCCTTGCACAATGAGACCTTGACCTGTTTGAGGCTTCTTAGTCCTACCATAATATAAATAAATAACACCATTGGCATTTCTTGGAGTTCTATCACAAGTCTCACAATACTTGGTGTCTACTTAAAGTCTCAGCTCCTGCAGTCTTGGAATTACAAAGAATCTCAGCTTTTCTTTAAAAAAAGTTCTAAATTCTTGTGTTGACAGAGCAAAGCACAGAAATGAGAACCCCAAATGTCCAAGAACAGGATAGTAAATAAAAAGAAGAACCCAAAGTATAAAAGACTTCATTATGTTTAAGCCACTCTAATTTGGGGCACTTGACTCATTTTTGAATGCTTGGAGTTGTCAATACTGTAAGTAACTAACAACATAACAAGGTGAGTGAGGAAGCATGCCATAGCCTATGAAATAGCAGTGGGGAGGGTATGTGGAAACACTGGTTCTTGTACTTGGGGACTGCACACAGCTGGCACAATTCTTTGGGATGATGCAACCATCTCAAATCAGTACACTCAACTTTTCCATAGGCCATTGTCCTGTCCCCCTCCTTTGGGATGTGGTTCCTTATGCTTCACTTAGGGTTACCAGGCGACCGGTTTTTGACTGGAATTCCCGGGTGAAAAGGGACCTTGGTGGCTCTGGTCAGCACCGCTGACTGGGCTGTTAAAAGTCCGTTCAGCTGCGCAGCGGGGCTAAGACACACTCCCTGCCTGCCCTGGCTCTACGCAGCTCCCGGAAGCAACTAACAAGTGCCTGTGGCCCCAGGCGCAGGTGTGATCAGGGAAGCTCCATGCATTGCCCCTGCCTCAAGCGCCACCTCTGCAGTGCCACTGGCCGGGAACCTAGAGAATGGGAGCTGCGGGGGCGGTGCTTGTGGGGGCGGGCAGCGTGCACCGCGCAGAGCCGCCTGGCTGTGCATCTACCTAGGGGCCAGACATGGTGGCTCCTTCCGGGAGCAGCACGAAGCCAGGGCGGGCAAGGAGCATCCCTTAGCCCCACTGAACAGGAGCAGCCTGAGGTAAGTGCCGCGTAGCTAGAGCCAGAACCCCCACCCACATCTCAACCCCCTGCCCCAGGTCAGAACTCCCTCCCACACCCAAACACCCTCCCAGAGCCTGCATACCCTCCCGCACCCCAACCCCCCCCCCGCCAAACTACCTCCTGGAGTCTGCACTACAAACCCGCTCCCTCACCCCAACCCCCTGTCCCAGGCCTGAGCGCTTCCTGGAGCCCACACCCTGCACCCCCTCCCACACCCCAAATCCCCACCCCAACCTGGAGCCTTTCCTGCACCCTGAACCCCTCATTTCTGGCCCCACCCTGGAGCCCACAACCCCTCCCGCATCCCAACTTGCTCCCCCAGCCCAGTGAAAGTAAGTGAGGATGGGGGAGAGTAAGCGACGGAGGGAGGGGAGATGGAGTGAATGAAGGGTGGGGCAGGGGGTGGGGCAAGGGTGTTCAGTTTTGTGCAATTAGAAAGTTGGCAATCCTAGCTCAACTAAGGACAGGAACTGCAATCATAACAGGCTGTTGGCATAAGCAGGGAGGACTATTTCATGGTCCCCACTCTGTGAACCTGTGAAAAGGCCTGTCATAATCTGGCATTTATCTTTCAATTCAGTTTTTGCTTAAATTACATATTAACTGAGGAGGAAAAAAGATTGTCCCTACAGGGTTGAACAGTCAACCATTTAGTAAAGCATAATTAAAACAATAGTGTGAGAATGGATGTATATGTGCAGATGAATCTCAGTAGATAAGTATTACACCAGCTGTGCAGGAAGAAAAGTCACAGGCCTCTAGTATTTCAAGGATATAGGGCAACTACACTTCCAAAAGCTAAAACAAAATCTTTGCTAGTCTCAGATCATTATTAAAAATGCATGTCAGATCAATCTTATGTGTGGCTTCTTAAAACCACCAATGCTCTACTGTGCAGCCGTATTGTGTTCAAAGTCGGAATACTGGACAGTACAAATAGACAATTTTTCCAGGTTTTAATGTGATGTTTAAGGCAACTGCACTGTGCGGGGGTTGGGGGGAGGTGAAAAAGGAAGGAAAGAATAGAAAAATGACATGGTCTCAGCAGACCTGATTCTACTCCCTTGCTGCGAAGTCATAGCATAGCTAATATTGACAAGGCAATTACTTTTTCTTCTTCTGCCAAAGGTGGAGATATTCAACAAACAAGAGTAGGATTTGAAAAATATTGGATTAAAAGGGAGTAGCAAAACAAAGATGTAAACGTTAAGGGTTTTTGTTGGGATTTTTTTGGATGGCAGAAATTAAGACCCTGATTATTTAGAGCACTTACATACGGTCTTAAATCCAGCCTGAGTCAGAAAAGCACTTTACAGGTGCTTAAATCTCAAATTAAAATTAGAGCATAGCTATATGATTCCTATCTGAGGATAATGCAGTAAAATTAATGTGAGTTGCTGCACAGTTATATTTAACATTTAGTGGCCTCACTTCTTTTGAGGTAACTTTGTGCTGCCACTGCTGTAAATATTAGTAAAAAAAATGGGGGATTTTGCAAAATAAAAGTTGACTCCTAATGTAGTTTATCAAAGTTGTCAATTGAGTTTCATACGGTAATTCCATAATACAGTGGTGGGCAATCTGCGGCCCACCAGGTTAATCTGATTGCGGGCTGCAAGACATTTTCTTAACATTGACCATCCACAGGCATGGCCCCCTGCAGCTTCCAGTACCCGCAGTTCACCGTTCCTAGCCAATGGGAACTGCGGGAAGCGGTGGGACACAGGTTGCCCACCACTGCTATAATACATAGCTAGTAAATATGATTAAAAAGGAATAATTCCAGAATAAAAGAGTAGAGCAACAATGTTGCTGCACCAAATTTTAAGTGGGTAGGAAAAGGTGGGGGTGGAAAGCAAGCTGTCACCAAAACCAAGATAATTTTAAAGATTAAAGTACCATTTTGTTTAAACACTATGGTGCTAAAAGCCTAGCCCTAACAAATTTGTAAAAAGAGAGCGAGCACAGGAATGCACAAATAAAAGAAACAGAGAAGGCTAAAATATTTTAACAACACAGCAGCATATTTTAACTTTGCATGAATACCATGCTATCAGATTTTTTTCTCTCATCCCTGATTGGACACAGTTTCAACCAATGTAAACAGACAGTTTCCTTGAAGTGTCCAATAGCAGCCATCACAAACTTTCTGGGTCATTGAGTTGCACCCACCTTGGGGAAGTTATGATGTACGCAGAAGAGAAATTACAGTATGGGATTTTCAAAACAAACAGCATGTCTCGCAATACAAACATAATAGCACAGTAGGATTCTGCAAAGGGGTAAACGAAGGAGGAAACCAATCTAAGTTTTCAACTGTTTATGCTAAAGCAATTAACCATCAATTAAACTGCTGTAAACTAACTTTTATGGATACAGACAAATTAAGCAATTTCATTTTACACACATAACTGAGAATCATTTTTACCAACAATATTAGTTTCCCCTATTCCTTTTTATGGCAGCCATCCATGCAAAAGGTGTTATGTGAGTAACGCAACCCATCATGCTCCATGCTCTCAGATGCCAAGTACATCATCTCTTCAAAATGCCCAGTCTCTGCTGGCTTGGAGCCTAGAAAACAGAGTCCACTCCTAATTAGATTCTTCTGATTGCTAATGCTATTGGACTAATGCTGTGCCACGAAACTACCCATACAAAATTTCCTTTAATCCATCATTTATTACCTGAAGAAACAGTAGAAGCAGTTAGTATACTTGTAGCTTCTAGCGTCACTGTACTATCACAGTCTGTGGACAACTGATTCCACTAAAGTAACTGAGACAGCTCTAACAATTAAGTGCAATTAAGTGTAAACGGATGAATTTTAAGTAGCTTCCCTCAAACTCACATTGTTAGAGCAGTACAGCCTAGTCACTACTGATGGTATCCCACTTTCTGTAAATTTATTTAGACATGGACATTTGTTTACTTAGAAGTACTTAGCTACATTCAGGCCACTTTTCATTTCTAGATGTAAGCAAGCAAACATCAATGATGCAAAAGTAGAATTAGTATGATCTCGTATTCCAACTCATCCAGCACCAGATGCTATTTCTTGTTCAAGCAGGAATTATCTATGAAAAATGGCACAATGTGGTCAAGCAGCATCAGCCCCCAGAACTTGTTAACCAGGCTCCTCTACCTATGAATGACCAACATCCTCACACAATTCATAGCTGTGACAATTAAATACACGTAGACTATACCTTACAGGTTTATGCCTCAAGCAAATTTTTGGTGGAAAATATTCATATTAATGCTTCGGTCATGGTAATTAGAAAATTTTATCAAAAACAATACTCCAATCACCCCTAAACAGACACATTTAAAAACAAAAACAAATTCACTCTATTCAAAAAATGTTAGCTTTTGAATATTGATCCATTTTATGTGTTTTTACAAAAAGACTAAAGCCTCAATCCTGCAAACACTTAAGTATCTGCTTAACTTTAAGAATGTGAGTAGTCCTATTGACTGAACTGGCTCTGTTCATGTGTTTAACTTTAAATATATACACAAATGTTTGCTGAGAGAGAGTCTTTAGCATCTCAGGTGAAATCCTGCCCCATTAAAGTCAATGAGAGTTTTGCTATTGACTTCATTAGGGCCAGGATTTCACTTCAAGAGTTCTAGACATCGGCTTTAAAACGTATACATTAATTACATTTTTAAATAGTTATAGTATACAATTTAAAATGACATGAGTAGGCTTAGCAGAATTCGGAGTTTTGAGGTTTGGGGTTTTTTTTAGAATTTTGACAGATAATACTAATATGTTTATTTTCAAGCATTTTTCAATATTTATCAATACAAATTTCCACGGTTGTGCAAAATTATAGATTTTAAACATTTTTCTTTTTATTAATTTAAATTTTCATAGCTATTGAAAACTATGGAGTCAGAAAAAAAATATGTAATGACAGTTGACATTAAGATTCAAAAAGTTAAAGTTTTAACCATTACAACACAAATTGTCATAATCAAATGTCTAAATATACAAAGTAAATATCCTTAAATCAAACTCTAGTAAGTTATTGCATAGCATTTTTATTACTTTTCCTATCTGCAAATTTTGATAATCATTAATGGAAATGTTGTCAATTTGTGCATGTACAGTTTACTGATGTTTATCAATAACAATCTAATCTTTCCCAAGCCTATGTATGATGAAATTTTAACACCATATGCAGTGGATTAGTCAATCACTGTACTAGTAATAACAGAAACTGAACTCTAAGGACCTGGAAGATTTAGCTCTATTAACTCATTCAAATATCCCAGAGTTTTAGATAGGAGATTAAAATTGTGGATGTATTCACTCTAACCAGGAATATGTGTGTATTTTCTGAAGAAGTTTAGATTCTTATATAAACATTTCAAACTAATGTGTGTGTGTGTGTGTGTGTGTGTTTTCATGTGGTGAATAAAACTGTATTAAATTAGCATTTATTCTTAATTTTTTATATAAGATGTCTTGCAGACTTGAGAACGGAGGATAAAAAGTTATGGATTTTCTAAAACCCTCTAAAATGTGTATTATTTTCTCTTGCAGACATCTGTGTGTGGGGAACGGGAGGGAGGAGAGGCAGGACATAATCTGTAGTAGAAAAAGGTTACAATAAAAAGTAATTCTTAAAGCATCTCCAAAATAGCAAAGAAGCAGGAATGGATGTCCACAAAAATATTAATTTATTGTCTTTGTACCACAAAGTCTTGAATAACTGGCTGCTGAGAAAGCAAACTGCTGAAAGGGGCTACTGTCCTTGTAAAAAAAAAAAAAAAAAAAAAAAAAAAGGCACTTGTCACATAAGAATAGCTGGATGCATGAAAAACCTCCATGGCCTAAACAAGACTAAACAGGTTTCTCATCTAGTGACAAATGTCTTAAGTCGCTGCTTCTTTGGCAGTATTGCCGCTGTCTATGCCCACTGCAGAGTTGCTCTTTGAAACCACTGTCAACAGCAGTAGACTACAATTTAACACTTCTTAATGAATGTTAGTCAAGTGTTAGTATGGAATTAAAAGCATTTACATTTCCAAGCAATATATTGTGTGTTTTAATGTTTAAAAAGCCATTTCTGAGTCTCATTTAATGTGCTTCATTTAAAATAGCCTTTATTGCACTCTGATTCTTTTGAAGCAGTTTACATTGTGTGAGTAGAATATATGGCTGGAAAAAAGACAACAGTGTTTTGAGTTTTAAAAGCAAAAAAACAACAAAGGGATATATTTACAATACTCAAACAGGGTCAGAATTGTATGTTATCATGGAAAAGAAATAGGAACCATAAAACCCCCAATTTGTAGGGAGCAAACAAATACATCACATTACTCAAATCATATAACAGAACACATGGATGAAATAAATGTTTTCCTAAAATTGGTGAAACACTACTTATTTTTGAAATGGTTAAAATTATTCTCAAATTTGCATGAATAATTATTCTTTTTTTAAAAAAAACTACAATCTAGTACTTAATTTATCACAATATCGGATTCATGGTAGATATTTCTTATAGTATTCGTGAATTTGGCAGGAACGGGCCCAACCAATCCAAGAAAGCTGTGAAGGAAATTCTGATCTGAACTGTACTGTGTGTACTTTAAGCCTTCATAATGATTTTTTGAAAAATATTAGTGAGCTGTGGAAAACAACTAGTGTAACTTGAACCTATCAGCTCCACTGCGATTTTGACATGCCTAACTGCAACAGCATGCAGAATTGCATTACACTAAAACATCTATTTGTGGAACAGTTAGAGTAGTGACTGCAGAACTGTGAAGAGTTAACTGCATAACTTTTGCAATTTTGGCTTATAACTGAACATGTTTGTAAACTGTTTTCACACAGGGCCACCATAAGACCTACACACCATTGTGTCTTGAAAATAGGACTTACATGGGATATCAAGTGTTACATAGTCCTTGCACTGACCCTCTGCATGGAGTAAATTTCACCCATATTACGGGGGGAAATTTTCCTGGTTGGTTCCAGCAAGAAGTCTATCGCTCAAGTACGACTGAATTGGATGTATAGAGCAGAGCTCTAAATGAGTGGATACAGGTCACTCTTCTGCCTGCTGCAGACTGGAAAAAGTAGAGAGAAGTTGTAAAGAAACTGGGTCTTTCTTTCTCAACCAGTACCTTACAGACTTGTGAAAGACCTCATGCATAACTATGATATGCACCACTTCATTCATAATTTTGCAATTACTGGCTGTGAAAGTGTGCCAGGTATAATTTCAATTTACGTTTTATATTCAAGCATATTTTTGAAAACATGAGAAATATGAACACCTCACAAATTCCTGGCTGCTTACAGCAGACAGCTCATATATAACTTCTCAAATGCCTAGTTCTCCATTTGGATCATCAGTTGCTTCTACAGCACCTTTTTTCAATTTCTTTCTATTTTGGTTACACTGTGAGATTCCTTGACCAATTCCCCCTACAATTTCAATGGGATATCTGCCATTAGAAGTGTGTATATATTAGCTGGTGGAAGTCTCCTTCAAAGTTCTGTAATAGTTTTTAAAAGTTAATGAGTATTTCCAAACATTCACCACAGTTCAACTAAAATTGTCCACTCCAGGTTCACTAACTGGTGAGCTCTCTTGCCACTGAAATCATGCAGCTGATGGAAGTGTGTTTGCTTCCATGAATATGAAGATGTGGAATAATGGATTCATGAAGCTAATGAATTTCAAAGATTTCATCAACCTATTCATATAATTCATCCACTGTTACACATGTGTATAAGGATGGAGAGTAATGGTTGACTTGGGAACTTTAATTCTGGATTTCTAGGATCTGAGCCTGTAAAGCACTCAGGATGTGGCTCTTCCACTGAAGTCCACTCAGGGAGCACATGCAGGATACAGCTCAATGGGTTTTATTTATGTATTTTTAGTTTAAAATAGCAATCCTAGCAATTCATTTTATTAAATAAAAATACCCAGTACTTTCTAGACTGCTTGAGGCCTAATCTGTCCCAGGGATAAGCCCATCTGCTACGCAAGACCTATAAGGAAAAAAAAAAAGGGAATGGCAAAGCTGCTCAGATGGTCATCTTTATACAGGGTCAAACACGATATGAGCTGAAGATGTGCACGTGTGTGCACACACACTATACATCAATGAGGAAATAAAATTTAAAAAAGAAAGAAATCAAGATTTGCCAAATTAAGAAAATACTGGGAAGAGGAGTTATTTTCAAGCAGTGCATTTAGATAAGAAATTCTGCAATGTAAACTTATTTCTAGTCTTTCTGACAAATAATTAAGGATTGTTGTTAGAACATAAGAATGGCTGTACTGGGTCAGAGCAATGGTACATCTAGCCCAGTATCCTGTCTCTGACAGTGGCCAGTATCAGAGCTGTAGTGGAATGAACAGAATGGGGCACTTTCGAGTGATCCATCCTGTCATCCAGTCCCAGCTTCTGACAATTGGAGACTTAGGCACACATGTTCATGTTATAAATTAGAGTACTGCTAACTTTTTGAGGACAGCAATACTAAATGGGTATTTCTTACAATATATAGTCTAATATTTAAACTGAAGGCCTATATGGGAAGGGACAATTCTATTATCAAAAAGTTAAATTCCACATGTTTATAAATAGACAAATAATTAGGTGATTTTAAAAAACTATAAAAATTTAAAGATGTATTTAAAAATCTCTCAGAAGTTTAGAAGTAATTAATGTTAACTTATTGTATTTAAACACTGCAGTGTTTAAAGCTGAGGAGTTCCTAGGCAGCCAGGTTCAGGAAAAATCAATATCCCAGGTCCAAGTATTCGGAGAGGCAAGAAGTCAGAGAGGAGGCCTGTTCATAACCACTAGAGACAGGAGGTAATGGCAGCAGTCTACACCACTGGAGATAGGTGAAGATGGGCGGGCTGTAGCCACCAGTGAGATGAGGACTAGGAGAAATTCCATGCACATAGAGTTTTCATTTGATACCAGGTCCTGTGGAAGATACTTCTCAAGATCTAGATGGTCCAAGGGAATGGAGAGAAGTCTGGCGCACACCTGTGGATGGGAGCTTAGACCAAACAATAAGAAAAATCAAGCTTGTCCACAAAGAGTTCTGCAACCGTCCAAGGAAGATGGCTGACCCACATTCACGATTTAATATTCAGAAGAACCGAAAGAATATTCTGCAAGGGAGAGGCAAACAGTACGACTTTGTGCTGCCTTCCTGGAGCCAACACACGAGACATCACTCTAAGATGGGACAAACTTTTGAAGTTAATGGGGAAAGGATCCATTAGTGATGGTTCATATCGGCACTAGTGACCCTGTATCATGGGCTATCTCACAGATAGCAAATGACTCTAGGGAATTTGGAAGTTTGCTGAAAGAGAACCTCCATGCAATCTTCTATGATATCCTTTTTCTCCCACGAGCAAGGGAAGACAGAAGATGCTGGTAGTGAACCGCTGGCTACATAAGTGGGGTAAGGTGGAGGGTTTTGGTTTTGTGGGCTATATAGTTTGGATAGCCTCCACCTCTGTAGAATAGGATCAATCTTCTTAGGGACAGGCTGGCTAGAATAATCAGGAGAGCATTAAACCAATAACAAAAGAAAGGGTAAAAAGAGGGAAGATATGAACACTCAGGCCTGGTCCACACTGGGGGGGGGGGGGGGTGTCGATCTAAGATACGCAACTTCAGCTACAAGAATAGCGTAGCTGAAGTCGACGTATATTAGATCGAATTAAAAGTACTTACTGAGGGTCCACGTGGTGCAGGCTTGCTCCCCCGTCGACTTCACTTACTCCTCGCGCCGAGCTGGATTTCTGGAGTTGACGGGGAGCGCTTCTGGGATCGATTTATCGCGTCTACATGAGACGCGATAAATCGATCCCAGAAGATCGATCGCTACCCGCCGAATCAGGCGGGTAGTGTAGACGTACCCTCAGTCAACACAAAATTGAGATGCCAAGAACAAAATTAATCATGGAACCAAGGACATGAAGAGAAGAAATTCTTTAACTGCCTATACACCAATGCATAAGTTTGATCTAGCTGGTATTACTGAAACCTGGTAAGATGATTCCCATAGTTGGAATGTTAAAATCAATGGTAATAACCTATTTAGAAGGACTGTGTGGCCAAAAGGGGTAGAGGAGTGGCACTCCATCGAAAATGGCATGAGTCACTGATAACTTGGAAGAAAATGATTGTGATTGCTTACAGATCAATGTCTATAAAGCACAAGATTGGGTATTAGTTGGTGCCAGCTACACCACCAAATCCCACTAGGGAACAGAATGACGCACCTATCTATATTGTGTGTGGGTGGGGGGGAGCTATGTGATCATGGGGAACTTCAAATTTGAGTGATATATGCTGAAGGTCTCATGCTGCCAGTCCTAAAACATCCTTGAAATTACTAAATATTATAAATGACAACTTCCTAAATCTGGATCTTAACATGACAAGATACAGAAAATAAATTTGTTTGCACAAATAGACAAAACTACTGGTTTAATCACTAAGCACGGGACTCTTGAAGGAGACAAAAAACTAGAGGGACAGGTATAGAACATGAGTACGTACTATGATTTTAATCTATCTATCTATCTATAGATAGGTAGATAGATATAAAGGCCATAAGAGGGACTTTAGAATTTACAAATACTGAAGTACAATTCACCTGGCATTTCCATAATAAATTAGTTTTAAAATAAATATAACTCATACACATTTGCAAGCATAAAAGATCATATCTTGTTTTATCTCCTGCATCACAACTATCAAATACGTAGATTCTGAAAAAAATATTTTGGACATCTAGACATTAAATTCCTGGCCTCCCTCCACTGCCAAGATTAATCTGCAAGATGGAATGAGTATTTTCTCTTATCTTTTGAAAAGCAGCAGTGATATTACTCTCTTCTCAGAAGGCAGTGGGTATCCCCTTTCTCTTAAATGCAGAAGTAAAGAAGGGTGAGTCTAGTAGTTGTATTGGAGCTAAAGTGAGTCCTAGTTCAAATAAGCTTGACACACACTGAGCTAATTTTCTGTGACCTCCAGTGTATAACAAGCCACTCATGCAGAAGAACACTAGAAACCTAAAGAAAATAAGAAAGAAAGAATTACTTGTGGCACCTTAGAGACTAACAAATTTATTTCAGCATAAGCTTTTGTGGGTTAGAACCCACTTCATCGGATGCATGGAATGAAACATACAGTAGACAGATATTTATACAGTCGGAGAAACATGATAAGGTGGAAGTGCGTATACCAACCCTAAGAGGCTAATTAATTGAGAGGAACCATAACAGCAGGGGAAGAAAAACCTTTGAAGTGATAAACAAGATGGCCATAATGGACAGTTGACACACAGGTGTGAATGAGGATCGTTAACTTAAGGGAAATAGATTCAATTAACGTAATGGCCAAGCCATTCCAAGTCTCTCTTTAATCCTGCGTTGATGGTATCTAGTTTGCATATCAATTCAAGTTCAACAGCTTCTCGTTGTAGTCTGTTTTTGGAGTTTATTTGTTGCAAAGTTACGACCCTCAAGTCTGTCACTGAGTGGTTAGGGAGGTTGAAATGTTCTCCTACTGGTTTTTGAATGTTATGATTCCTGATGTCAGATTTATGTCCGTTTATTCTTTTGCATAGAGACTGTCCGGTTTGGCCAATGTACATGGCAGAGGGGCATTGCTGGCACATGATGGCATATATCATATTGGTAGATGTGCAGGTGAATGATCCCCTGATGGCGTGGCTGATGTTATTAGGTCCTATGATGGTATCACTTGAATCGATATGTGGACAGAGTTGGCATCGGGCTTTGTTGCAAGGATAGGTTCCTGGGTTAGTGTTTTTGTTGTATGGTGTGTGGTTGCTGGTGAGTATTTGCTTCAGGTTGGGGGGCTGTCTGTAAGCAAGGATTGGTCTGTCCCCCAAGATCTGTGAGAGTGAGGGATCATCTTTTAGGATAGGTTGTAGATCTTTGATGATGCGCTGGAGAGGTTTTAGTTGGGGGCTAAAGGTGACGGCTAGTGGCGTTCTGTTATTTTCTTTTTTGGGCCTGTCCTGTAGTAGGTACCCAGGAGTCACCTGATCGCATATATTTTGTTTTGCAGCGGTTCATTTTCAGGCCGACCTGACTACTTTTCTTGTTGAGTCTTCGTAGCATACTCTGCAGTTGGTTGGTGCTTTCAGCAATTAGTACAATGTCATCTGCAAATCTGAGATGAGATAATCTCTCTCCGTTTATGTTGACACCACTCCTCCAATTGATCTTGTTCATAACCATTTTGAGGCAGGCAGTGAATAGTTTCAGTGAAATTGTATCTCCTTGCTTTACGCCTTTCTCGATTGGGATGCGGAGGGAAGTTTCGAGGAGAGTAATGTCTGTTGTACATCCAGTATTCGCTTCCTTCAACAAACTAATGTACTGCGTGTTAATGCCCTGCTCTGCGAGCGCCTTTAATATTGCGTTAAACATTTAACGCAATATTGCAACAAATAAACTCCAAAAACAGACTACAACGAGAAGCTGTTGAACTTGAAGTGATATGCAAACTAGATACCATCAACGCAGGATTAAAGAGAGACTTGGAATGGCTTAGCCATTACGTTAATTGAATCTATTTCCCTTAAGTTAACGATCCTCATTCACACCTGTGTGTCAACTGTCCATTATGGCCATCTTGTTTATCACTTCAAAGGTTTTTCTTCCCCTGCTGTTATGGTTCCTCTCAATTAATTAGCCTCTTAGGGTTGGTATACGCACTTCCACCTTATCATGTTTCTCCGACTGTATAAATATCTGTCTACTGTATGTTTCATTCCATGCATCCGATGAAGTGGGTTCTAACCCACAAAAGCTTATGCTGAAATAAATGTGTTAGTCTCTAAGGTGCCACAAGTATTTCTTTCTTTCTTATTTTCTTTTTGCTGACACAGACTAACACGGCTACTACACTAGAAACCTAGAAACTCCATTATCTAGTCTCCTATTCTTAAAGAACTGCCGACACTACTGGTCTTGTGACTTCAACTCCTGATTATTTTAGCACGGGTGGCCAATCTGAGCCTGAGAAGGAGCCAGAATTTACCAATGTACATTGCCAAAGAGCCACAGTAATACGTCAGCAGCCCCGCATCAACTTCCACCACCCCCGCTCCCAGCACCTCCCGCCCACCGGCAGCGCCGCCGTTCAGTGCCTCCCCCTCCCTCCCCGCACCTCCCGATCAGCTGTTTCGTGGCATGCAGCAGGCTGCAGATGGGGGGAGCAAGGGCATGGCAGGCTCAGGGGAGGGGGCGGGAAGGGGTGGAGTGGGGGCAGGGCCTGTGGCAAAGTCAGGGGTTGAGCAGTGAGCACTCCCTGGAACATTGGAAAGTTGGCACCTGTAGCAGCAGCCCCGGAGTCAGTGCCAATAGGCATTGTTTCACTATTTTAATAAAATGCTACAACTTTAAAGAAAGCAAAGCAAGTTTTTAAAATCACCTTTTAAAATGCAGTAACACCCATGGCTTTAACATTCTGGCACATGGAGGCCTTGGCCTGTATGTAACATGATATTTCTTTGTTCTTTTCATTATTTTGTGCAAGCTATTTGGATGCAAAAATCAAGGGGGACACACAGCTTTAACAAGTTATTTCCTCACATTGAAGATGTTTCAGTACACAAGGCTACTCCCATCGTCACTTAAAGAGAAGCTTATTTTGTCCTTCTGTCTCTAAAGTACATAATAATACAACTTTTCATGAGTTAATTTCTGCCTAGTCAAAAAAATGATTCATCGGTTGAAAGAAAATAATATCAAGGTGTCCTTTTCCCATTGTTGCCTGAGGCTTCCCCTTTGACATGTGCCACAACTGAAAGTACAATATGGTGAAAGTTTAGCATGGTATAATGTCCAGAGGGGGGGGAAAGGAAGCCAGCGTCAGGGCTCACAGCATTCAGAAATAATATATTCTGAAGAAAACAAAATCTCTACTTTCCATTAAAAGATTCCACACAGATCACATATCTTTAAGCAGGACGCCAACAATAACAAATGAAGAGCTTGGTAAAAAGTTCTGTCTAATTCCTCAGATATCACAATGTGTTGTAATTGTTGACATTTTAAATAGCAAGCATGGTAGAAGAATTGCATACATATGGCTCTCTCTATACTAAGTTCTCATAACCAAGTTATATATATAGAGATTTTTAAAGGCACACAGAGAGGGCAGTTTTTGTAGATCTTGCACTTGTCCTTAATATGGGACTCCCCCAAGCACTTCAAACAGCTGTCATAGGGGTCACTAACAGGCATCAGCCTGCTGCAAGATGAGCATGGGTTTGAAGCCAGGGAAGCGGGGCATGCCCTGCTCCAGGGTGAAGTCCCAGCTGGGACTCTAACTACTCAACTAACTTAATACTTTACTTAATGGTCTAACTAAGTACCTATGAACTATATACAAAGAAGACAGAACAATGGGTTGTAAAGAACCGCTAACGCTCTTGCAATGCAAGACCAGGCACTCCGACCGACCGTCATGGACGGTAAGAAGGAAATGAGAGGGCGTAGGGCCAGCAACACCTAATATACCAGCACATGAGCATGGCACTCCAGGGACACTACAGCCAAACCTAGGGGGCACTACAGCCAACCCTAGGGATACCGCTATGGCAAAAAAATGCCGACTACTGGTGCATGTGCGCACACCTAGAATGGAATAGACATGAGCAAGCACTCTAAGAATTGTATAATCTCTCCTCCCATTAAAAAAAAAAATCCATCCATTCCATATTGTTTCCCTGCCAAGGTCCCGCAGGTCATTGTGCTATGCTCCTCTTGACTTAACGTGCTTCCTGTCCCCCAGCACCTCATGAAAGTTCCACTAGATCTGGTGGCATCACTGTTTGGCAGCTGTTCCTCACAGTGGCACCAATGGAAGCAGACAGATTGTTCTGAAAGCAAGGCATCTGGTTGTGGGAGATGGTTGGCTGATGAAGGAGTGGGACACATTTGACAATGGGATGAGTGATCAGCTGGGAGTTAGCTGGGAAGTAGATCTTCTGTAGCCTGTGTGTGGGGGACAAGATTCCAGGATCCCTATTAGTACCATCTTTTCAAATTCCGGGCTGGGGCTGAACAGGCAGACACTACTGGGCAGAGGGGGGACATTGGGTGTTGCAAGATTCTCATTCAGTGCAGCAGAAGGATTGTTTTGCCTCCTACTCTGCTGAGTGTCCAACAGTAGAGTGACTTTGGTTATCATGATGCATTTCTAGAAATGATGGTGGGAGATTCAGGAAGGCATTCCTTTGCGGAAGCTGCCGTGGCCAAACAAAACAGAGGCATCAGTGGTGTTGCAGCTATCTGGAAAAGCTACAGACAGACCTATGTGAGCTTAAAGGGCTGGACAGAGAGGGTCTTAGAATTTAGATTGGACCAGCAAATCAATTTTCCACCACTTTTCCCCCACAAGCAAAATTATAAACAATGCCTATCCACCATTTTCACACCACTATGCCACTGGGCAGGCCTGAGTAGTGGGGGAGGGTTAGTGAGATGGTCCTTTGGGATACACTACAAGCAACTACACATTTTACACAAATTGTGTGCTCTTATGGAAATGTCCTTTAGAACAGGTTGGCCACCCCTGGTCTAGAAGCTTACATTTTAAAAAGTAAAATGAAACCTGAGATTTTTCTTCATATGGCACAGACTTGCTCTAAAAAGGAGCCTGTTTAACCTTCTTCCAGATCATCATCAGCAGTAGCTACAGGCATTCAGAACCCGTGCCCTAGATACCTAATTAATATTAAAAGGAGTTGATGGCAAAAATTGAATATTTACTGTATTAAGTTTTTTGCGGGGAGGTTTTAGGCGTAAGCCAGTATGCAATAAGCAGTAGGGGGTTGGACCATTTCTAACATTAGTTTTAAATTGCATCAGTTGGCTGTAAAAGACTTGCATTTGTTATATGAATGGCACCTTTGCAAACAAAATTTCTGAGGAAGAGGAGCATTATTTTATTGCTAACAGCAAATCTGAATCTGGACAATATTTTCCCAAAGAAAACTTTAAAGCCTTTTTGCTTTGATACTGACAGTAAAAAGAACATATGTGTATCTATCACACAAAGATTTCTCTCCCAAGCTAATTCTCTTGTGTGGCATGAATTGGTTACAACAGATTACTTACTGATATTACATATGTGCTCTAAAAATTAGCACATTCAGGAAGTAAGAAACAGTATACTGCTAAAGCCTAGCTAAACTGTACTATCAGTAAGCATCACTTAGGATTATCTACAGTTAATGTTCTAACATTCAGCATTGTAAACATGCTTGCATATCTACAGCTTGCCAAATCTTTCCAGGTAATAGACAGAATTGAAAGGAATGTTTTGGGGTTTGTTTGTTTTTCAAGTGTAAGGTGTTAATCTGGGTGTCCTCATCCAAGTCTAATTTGGGTAATTACTTTTGCCTGTGAAAATAAATGAAATGAAAATGAAAATTTCAGTTTCAATAGGAAAAGTTATTCTTTACTTCCTGTCCTAAATCACTATGCAATGTGCTGTGCACCAATAAACCCTTACCGTGTTTCACTCTAGAAGTTGATAATGTTAACTTTATATATACGCACTACAAATTTGTGTAACAGCTGACAAGATTATGTAAACACAATATTATTGAAGCATGTATTCATTGAATTCTGGAACCAACAGTAAGATTCAAATTTCATCACAATTCAGAAAATGACAATTAAAAAAGAATCAATATAATTCTGGAAAAATTAGAAAGAATGCAAATATTATCTTTTGGAGGGAAATGTTACAGTGCCTAAAGTGAAGGAAAACAAATAATAGCATATGTCCAACTACATATTTGATGCAATTCTGAGATATAGCATAGGTGCATCAGGAATCAATAAGTTATCTAAGATTTATTATTTATATCTTGCAAAATGAATCTGTACACAATGTCAATTAAATGCTAACAATCACAATCTAGTGTTAACAAAAGGTTTTTTGTTGTTTTTGTTTTAATATATGGTAGTATTTCTTAAATCCCTTCGCCTATTATGTATCGAACACCCATCGAAAAAGCATGTAACTTTTGTAACCTCTAAATCCATATTTCACCAGTTCTTCATTAACAATGAAGTCAGTCAAAACATGCACTTCCCCACATGGTAATGTCAATGTTAATATCAATTAACAGGATTTCTGATTACCTTGCAGTATAGTCATCATTTTCAAGGACTTAATTTCTTCCTGGTAAATAAAACCCAAATGCCATTTACTTTGTGGCTTTCCATGTCCACTTTGAGATGCTGTAATAATATTATGGTAATGCCCAGAGACTTCTGTTAAGATCAAGGCCCTGTTTTGCTAGACATTGTCCAAACACAAAGGAAGACACTGTCTCTATTTTTCATCAGCACTATAGAATATCTTAATGAAAATGTTAATAAATCTTCTTGTTATATTGTTCAGCCAGTCTCTAAAAATAAACAAAATTAAACAAACAAAAACCCCAGAGTGCATACATAAATGCTAAAACAGGACAGCACTTTATTGTATACATTTTAAATACAGTATGGAGGTCATCAGATACACATTAAGTATTATGATGCTGTCAAGATAAACTTGTTTCCTAGAATCCTTCTTCTGCAATACCTAAAACCGTTGGAGAATTAAGTAAACCTCAAAACTAAATTTTTGCAGATTTCATCAAGAGTGCCCAATAAGAACCACTTTAAGCAACTGTAAGTAGGTGGACAAACTGAAAGTTACTGAACTGGACAATAGGAGGAAGGAACATGTCATGTGTGGAAAAGTTCACATAACTCCATAGGAAAGGCAAAGGATTTTGTAGAGCTATGAAACTAAATTTCCATATGTAATTGTTGGAAATTGTGTGCTCACCTTTAACTGGTTTACTACTCTTAACTATTCCATATTATTTGGTCCTCCATGCAGGTCAGAGACATCATCTGGGAATGGGATGAGTATACCATTCAAACCTTTTCTCCTACCACTTAATAGAAAAAATTGCAGTGACAATTTCTGGGTTCAGGTCTTCCATTCATAAAACCCTCTCCTCAATTTCACAGCTAAATATGTCATTTGGTTCTTTCATCAAGTGTCTGTTTCTCCCAGTTAAAAATTTTGGAATCAACATTTCACCAATAAATAAGTAAATGTAGTTTTGGAAATATTCCATTTTGCTAGTTGATCTGAATAAGAGAGACTGACAACTACCAGCAGCAGACACAGTTGTAATGGAACAAAAAATTTTAGATGCAATTTCTCTAGCTAAGTGAAGACCAAGAGGCTGAAGAAATCATTTCTTTCTCTCATGTTCCTTTTAATATTGTGTATTTCTATTTTTAGAAAAACACTCAAACAAGCAGAGAAAAGCTTATGCAGTCATTTTCTTCATTTTCACCAAGAAAGATGGTCTCACTTCACATATTTAGAGCCAACTTTTCAGCTGATCTCTGCTTTGCACATGTGCTAAATCTATATAATTAAATGTGTACGCCTAACTGGCTGTAAATTTGCCCTCAATGCTGAGCATATTTTGAAACTTAGTAATCCTGATTTTGAAGGTTTAACAGTTTTGTTTACAACAAAAACCTACAGAAGTGTTTATAAAGCTGCTGTTTGCTAGCTGAAAGTGAGCCAACTGTTTTTCCCCTGAAGTGTCTTGGCATAGTAGCATACACTATTTTGTTTCTTTTCATGTACACAGTAACATTAAACCTAAAAAAAGATGAAATTGTGCAGTACTACTAAACTGTTACTGTCACACTGACTGCTGATCCTGCCTCAATTCTCAAAATTAGATACATGACAGCCAAGACATCCATGAGAGTTAAATCTTCAAGATACAGACAAAATACTCCATCACAATTTTAAATGTGTATAATCCCTGTTCTTTCTTGGAGAAAATTGTAAAGCTATTGATACTTCTACAAAATGAGAATTTATGCTGTGACACTGATAGCAATTTATTATTGAAAGCAACAGGAAGAACCATAATAACAAGGAAATGTCACCCTGCTCTCCTATTTTAAAGATTTTTTTTCTTACATGTTAGTGTTGACCGCCCCCTCTCCCGCACCTCACACACACACACCTTTTTCTGGTTATATGTTTTCCTCCTCTTTGCTCAAAGTAGGCCTGCAGAGCCTTCCAGATATATTCAGGAGATGCAACTCAGTCTGGATCTTCAGCCTATCTTTGGGAAAGGGATCCAGCTAGACCAATTTATATATAAAAATTACTCATTATTTTACATATATGAAATTTGACAGGAACTAGGATCCTAAAACTGAAGTAATGTTTATTCTGCTACTGTCTTGCTATCATATAAAATGGTTTAGGAGTATTCAGATTACAAGAGGGAAAATCCTTACTTTATGTTGCATAGCAATATCTGTGTGGGAAGTCCTAGGGTTATATACACTATCATTTCTGGGGGTGGAATCGGGGGGGGGGGGCGAATAACAGATATATAGTCATATTGCTCTATTCCTTTCTTCTACATCAGACACTTCTGTGCATGAACATCAAGAAAAGAATAAATCCCACAGTGATTGTGTAATTTAAAGGTAAAGCCCAGAAGGGCATAGAATCAAAGGACTGGAGGGGACCTCGAGAGGTCATCTAATCCAGACTCCTGCACTCATGGCAGGATTAAGTATCATCTAGAACTAAAGAATTAAAAGACCAAAACTATACACACTGAATTTTTGGCTAAAATGTATCTTAGGTCATAGCACTTTCTGGATTTAAACCCAGAATACCAGTACATTAAATCAAATGTAAGAACTACTGGACTATATATCAGATATTTGATTTAGGGAGAGCTGTGGGAAAGGGGCTACACCTTCCTGCACTGACAGTCAGAATAGAATATACACCAATACTTCCAAGCCATACTAACACTTCAAAGGAAGAAAACAGCTCTTTCCCAAAATCATTTAGATAACTTCATCCCTGTAAATATAACAACAACAAAAAATCCTTGAAAATGAGGGAAGGCTTAGCCAATTAATTGCCCTGATCAAAATATAATAAAATACTAGAGTAATATTATCTAATGACATGGTTAAAACATGCTATAGAAATAGTAATGAAGATGAGTGAGGAATTGGATTTAACAGGTATCTATGAAAAACCATTCCTCACATTCTCTGGTATTATTCCTTTGAAGTTTTCTCAGCTTCTCACTGGATGACCAGCCTTCCTGATTTATTGCATTACAGGTCTATTTGCTTACTATAAAAAACCTTTTCCCATTAGAATGCTAATTTACCCCTTTGATTTATAGGCACATGAGGCACTTGGTTTCTTTTCAACGTATGGTCCTAAGGAATACATTCATTTTCATTTGAGAACAGACAATATGCACAAACTATAATTTCACTATACATTCCCCATCATTGACATTTTCCAGGCATATGAAGCATGAGCTTAAAAGTAGCTGAGCAACATCAGCTCCCACTAAAAGTTAATTGGAGTTGCATGTATTCCATATGATCCTGGATGATCCCCATAATTATGTATGATTTGGTTAAAAGATTTATATTACAAGAAAATTAATACAAGTAAATAGAAAGTCAGAAATGAAGTTGACTTTTTTTCTGCTTGAAGTAGTTTTATTCTGAAAAATTATTATGTAAAAATTATCAACAGAATTGTTTGCTAAATTCAAGTCTGTTACTCTTGTTTAAACTGAGGGCCTAATTTGAACTGTAGAACTTTTAATTCTGGTAACGATGAAGAAAGTCCGGGATTTAGTCCTCAAATATTTAGTATAGCACACATCTTCATTTAATCATGACAACTGGCAGCTACAAATAAAGTAACCTTCTAGCTGCAATAACATTAACAAATATTTCAGTCCCTCCACCAAATTTTTCTTCATATAGCTATCTGTCAGCCGCATAAGAAATGGGCTCTCATGTATCCCTGATTTAAGTTGCTATCCACAGTTACTGTGTCAAACCAATGCAAGCAACCATTTCAAAGCACTCAATTACATGTATAAAATTAGTATTTTCTTACTATTACTTATAGCAATTTTAAACTTTGCAATCTAGAGTTTCAGCAATATTAATTGGGATTGATTTTAAATATGCTGAAATATATCTTTAAATAAAATATAACATGAAAGTGTATAGCAAAAAGTGAGAGAACATTAAATAATTCTAGAAATATTTTAAACACCACATTTCCTTGAAACTAGATTTGTTATGGTGAGTATGGAAGGGTGTTAGGCTTTTATATCATAGATCATTACGTAAGTGTGGGGCAGATGTCCAGTGCAGGTATTCCATAGGGAAGGGCTACAGGGACTGGATAAATGGCTTGGTAAAGGACTTGAAAAGGAGCTGTTGGTTAAAGGAGTGGAAAGGGAAGGGGGATTCAGGGATACTATGACTGATACAGTAGGGAGCCTACCCCCCTTTCTCACAGCGCACCTTAACCCTTCGAGAGAGAGAACTTAGGCAAAATGCCTTCTTGGTTATCTACTCAATCAGGGTATATAGAGACTTTAAATTCAAGCCAAATATTTTTCTTAAGTTGTATTATTCTAAAGATGAATATGTTTGAGATTCCCCCCCCTCAATTTTGTTGAAAAAGTCTGAAAATTCAAGAGCATTTTAAAAATAAAGCTATTCATTTTCATCTATAAAGGTTCCCAAATTTTCATGAGAACTAATTGTCTCTACAGAGTTGTCATTGATATTGATATTTTACAAATGAAAATCCATTTTCTGATCATAACTAATTTCTCATCTATTCAGTAGCCTCCTCTTTTTATTACTTAGTTCCAACAACAGCTCCTTGAAGTCTAGCCAGACAATCCCAGTGGATTCAACTGTGAATTACATACTGTTTAAATAACATCCTTCGCATGCAAACTCCTCTGGACAATAAACCTAGTACTGCCTCCTATGTCCGCTACCTCAAAAAGCATCTCACAGCTCAAGACATATGATTACATCCAAAACTACACTGAGATGATAATGAAAATTCAGCGTAAGAGGAAAATACAGCTGGGAATTAAGCAGAACAAACTAATTTATCTTGCTCGCTCTGTTTACATATCATGCGATGAATTCTAATTAAGAAAAATCTGATTTATATAATCTGTCTCCTAAAGAATCCTCAGTATCTGAAAGTCACCCTTATATAAAAACAGTACTACAAATAAATATTAACAGGGTTGCAATTCTGACTCCTCCCCATAAAAAGAGGAAAAAAGGATATTTTTAAATCATTGTAAGCATTTAAAAGACACTTCACTTCTAGTATTTGTAAGGCTATTGGCAAATTTAAAAATGGCTTTAGAGCCCATTTGAAAAATTTTCAATAGTTTTATGTTAAAAAAAAATTCAGTTTCATACAAATCAAAACATTTTTTCAGGAACATGTAGGTCTCAATGAATTTTTTAATGGAAAAATCTTAAGACGTTTAATTTCAACTTTGTTATTTTGATTAATTTTGTTTAGACGTTTATATATTTATGTTAATATAGTATATACTACATATACATAGGATATATTAAAATATTTAAGAAACATAAACTAAACATGTCAGCACTATCATAACAAAATGCTATGATGGTCCCAAATCAATTTTTTCCCCTAATTTTCATTTTGCAGGAAATTATGAGATGTTTGCTCTTGTTCCAATTCAGAATGATATTTTTCTTCAAAATGTTGGAAATTCCTGTGGAATGAAAATTCCAGTTCCCAACCACCTGGATTATAGATTATTAGATCAAATAAAAAAATAATTACTAAAATGTTGGGTTTTTTTTTTCAAATAATTATAATTAGTAACACCTTTACATTTGCAAATCTCATATGATGTAAAGAAACTTTATACATAACAGAAGAGCATGTTAAAGATTTGCACAATCACTTTAAGGAAGTTTAAGGAAGTTGTTAAACTTTTATAACCTGTTAAAAATAGATACATCCTTCTGACTCATCTAAGTCCCCGACGTTGTAAATGTGGCTCTGAACCATATTAATCAGACAATAGCTGAAACAAAAATATAAAATAATTTGTATTTTTTCAGAATGAAAACTGTTCCAGAGCTACAAGTTGCATAATCAACCAGGGACTGGAGCATGTATGACTTTTATAGGCTCCTACCTATCCGATACTTGGGGAAGAACAGGGAACTATACAATTGTGACAGATTGTACCCCTGTATTCACCCCTTGCACACTATTGTAATAATTGTACAAAAAATCCCGTTAGGTATCATTTGAAAACTCAATTTGCTGGTCAATATTGTCCTGATAAAATGTGTGGCAAAATTGTATGTAAAGTTATAGGATTCCACTGTATGGGAAACCAACCAGAAGCTGGCAAACAGGTCTGTCTTCAGCAAAAGAATGTGCTCTGCTTAATTTACATTTAAGCCATAAGCAGATTCATCAGACAGGGAGAAGAACAAAGGAAGCCCGAACAGGTGATAGAGCAGCAGAGAACATCACTCCCCACAGACTTTTTGTTTCCTGAATCCCTGCTGAAATGTTTCACAAAAGGGAGACAGGACTATAAAAATGAGGGGCAGACACCCCAAAGCATCCCTCCCATAGGTGCTGGAACTAGGGGTGCTGGGAGTGTTGCTGCACCCCCTGGATTCAAGTGGTTTCCTTTATATACAGGGTTTACAGTTCAGTTAAATGGCTCTTAGCACCCCCACTATAAAAATTGTTCCAGCACTCTAATCCCTCCCTTTCTCTCTTCCCATGGCATCCATGGATTCACGGAACCTTATGGACAAAGGAAGCATGTTGGACAGGAGAAGGAATCCTGACTGAAAGAACTTCAATCAATAAGAAAGATGAAACATGGTGAGAAAGCCTTGTTTTGAATTTAACATAGGTTGTTACGTTAGGCATCAGCTGATTTTTTTTCTTTATTTTTCTGATAAGGCATAAAAGTCAGAAATGGTTATTACTTGCATTCACTTAAAATTTCTGTCTTTGTAGTTAATAAACTTGTTTTGTCTAAGTCAGTGTGTCTAGATTGAAATACTTGGGGAAATTCCATTTGAGGTCACAAGATCTGTGCATATTATTTCCACTGGTGAAATATCTGACCTATTTGTCCAGCAGAGGGCTGAACAGTACAGGACTTACATTTCTGGGGGGAAATCTGGGACTGAGTGTGCGCTGGGGTCACCCTACAGTGTAATTCAGGCTAGGAAGAGCTAGTATGAAAGCTGGCAACCTGCAGCACACACACAGCCATAGCTGGGAGTGACTTACATGCTGGAGGCTGCTCGTGAGCTGTCCAGAGTGGAGCTACAGCAGCAAAGCAGTGTAAAGTGCACCCCAGGTAAGAGGGCTGGGGTGACACCACTATTCATCAGTCTAGTTTGTACCATGGGTATGTCACACCAGTATAAATGGACCTCCTTGGAAAATCTCAGAAATGAGCCTGTCAGTCATGGAGGAGCCCAGACAACCAATTCTGAGTTTCAGCCCTATTAAAGCTATTTCCTCCCAGGTGACCTGACATCAGTTAGTTAGGAAAAACATGACCCTGATTAGACCACTTGGAGGAAAACTGTCAGTACTGCTGTGAGTTCAACTACCATAAGTGGCATTTGGCTTGAGCTGATAAAGACAACCTAGAAAACGGGATGGAATGGAATGCCTAATGAGGCAACCTAAGGGGGCTAAAAAGAAATCCCTATCTGTTTCTGACACACACACAGAGTCCTGTGAATAGCCCCATAGCTGCATATTTGAACAAGCATACAGCCAGAGATTCTAGTTTTTGCTGAATCAGGCCCTTGCATTTAAAAAACATAAAAAACCAAATGTTACTCACTTAAGATACAAAGGAACCAAATAGAAAAGGAAGACAATATTTAGGGCCAAAATATCATAAATAATTAATTTGTATTTGGTGCTATTATTTTATTGTATCATATTAAGAACGCTGGTGTATCCTATTTTAGCAGAAAACTCTGGACAGCAGTCAGAGTCTACTGGTTTTGTAATGGATTCTTTCCAAAAAAAACAACAACAGTGAGAAGTCTGCTCTGCAGAGATCCGGCTATACACCAGTAGCCTTATCCTAAATGAGTAGGAAATACCAGTTTCATCTTGTTGACAGATGAATAGTTGTTTCTGGAAAGCTGAAATACTGGACTTACGTGTTTGCAAGGTGAACGAGATCCATTAAAAAACTATAGTTCTATTGACTTGAGAACTGAAAATCCATTTTCATTCTAGGTTTTATTAATTCCCAATATCTACTAATAAAACACTGTTCCAAATATATTTGAATAAGTTGGTAGGTGACCAAGCACTGTACATTAAAAGTGTCAGCCTAACTCTGAAAATGTAAGTTCTTTATTTTTCCACTAATCTGGTTGAGCACAGGCTTCCCCATCCTGCCCCACCACTGTGTTCTCAACTGAAGTAGGTAACAACTTTTAGGGTAAAAAGGAGAGTTTATTCTCTATGCCTGTTTTAACCTGGAATCTCTTCGAATACCAACAATAAGGATACTGAGTAAAACTAACTGAGATTCTGTGTTCTGTGAGGAGGACACTTGTCTACTTTGAACTAGACTGAGTACCAAACTTATTTTACCTAGCTATTAAACAGCAAGCAGGAAGTGGAAGACGGTGAAATTTTACTTTTTACCTTAAAGTCTCCTAATTTTTTAAACCTTGAACCCCCAATCAGATTAATACTCTTTAAATATTTACACTGATGGATGGGGTAGGGGAGAGTACACTCGGTTATCTTTTCTCTCCTCTCCCCAATCTTCATTCTCCTTTTCCACATAAAAGCCTTTCCACCTAGATCTGCCACAAGCGCTGAAAAAGCAAGACTACATGACTTGCCTCCTTCCTCGGGCAAAGAGGCAAGGCAAGGCAAGGCAAATCTCCTGCAAATTGTACAAACTGAAGAATGTCTGCTATCATCCTAGAGATTCATTTTAAAGCAGAGATAGAACTTTCTCCGCCACTGACATATGCACGCTTTTGTGGTTGCATCCTGCACAGAAGATCTTCAGTGAACACAAGTGTAGCAGCAAAGAGCTCTATCAAGAGTTGGCTATGAATAAACTTCCAGGTTAGTAATGCTTAAACACAGGTCCAATGTTCCAAACATAGAAGCTCCTCAATGTTCTCTAACGTTAATTTATTAAGAGTATGAACTATTTACAAAGTGCAAGGCAGTGGAAAAATTAGCCCTATCATCCTAAATTACACTTTAACAGGATATCTTTATTGGTGAAATGAAAGGCACATTAGGGGTTTATATATATGTTTTGTGGAATGTATAGCATTGCTGAGGAACTTCTACACTGATGACAAATTGTGATGTAAATGCTCTTGTAATTTTATACACTAATGATTTTTTTTTTAAAGAAAGACGAGAAATATCTTGCTGTTTTCAAAATGCACAGGTATCTCTGGGAATAAAACCATATTTCTGTTGATACCATGGAGAACTAATTCCTTGTATCAGTGATTAATGTGCTGTTGTATTGAACTATTGGTTTATACATTCCTTTCTGAAGTTAAAATTAGAAGTGCTGGTACTCAGAGTACAGCTCCTTAGCTTAAGGTTACAAAAAAAAAATCTTTGATTTAAATCCACAGTAAAAGCACAAGAAAAATCTCTACTGTTCTTTTTTTGTGGGAAGCATTTCTGTATTTTACATTGCATCTAGTTTTCAGCTGTTATTGATATTATACACAAACAGTACAACCCCATTGTGCCACAGAATCAAAAATATTTTGTAAACTAAATGCTATTGCACAATCACAACACAACTGGGGGAATAATGTAGCAGTTCAGAGCTGAAGGACTGGAAAAGCAAGGTAAATTTAAACTAAGGGTGCACTGTATTTTACACATTTTTCACTCATTACTGCAGTGGCTCAGTCATCTTCAGAAACAGTGAGTTCTGTGTGTTATGTTTATACAAAAATCTACTATGTGGTAAAGCACACTTATAAATGCTGCAGCAACTCAAATGGAACACTCGTGTCCTTCTGTATGTACAGTTCTGACATTAAAAAAAGTTAAATCAAACACTTTTCTCATGTTGTATAATTGTCAAAGCTGAGTGTTTCAACAAGAGACTTGGTCCCTCATTCAACATGGCCCTTTATTGGATCGGCCAGTGAAGTCACAACACAAAAATAGTTAAGTTTCCATGACTATAAACTGTGATGTCATGAACCAGGATTATTTAGGACACGGAACATCTTCTTTTTTATGTTTGTACAGCACACAGCACAAGTCCTGATCGGGGCCTTTAGGCACTACTCTGATACAAACAACAATGACCTCTCTATAGGGCAAAGCAGAAGATGACAACTGAGATGAAATGGAGAAGGCCCCTAGTAAGCTATAGTTATATCTTCTACATCAGCAAAGGTAACATAAAAATGCTAGCTGGGTACTGCTTTTTATTTTTATAAACAAACATCCATTTTGGAATCAACTGAATAAAGAAACCATAGAAATTTGACTGTGAATATATGGTAATACATTTCAAAGAACATGTTTATCTGGCAATGTTCAAATGTGTGTTCTTGAGGAGAAAAAATAGAACTCTTCAGGGTCTTCTTGGCAGTCAATAGTCTTTAGACTTTTGAATGAATAAAGTAATGCTCTGTAAAACTAAATTAAAACAAAATGAACAACTACTCTGTTACAAACTAGAGTACTTAAAACAGATCAACTAGCTTCCACTCTGATGTAAATCCAAATGTAGCTCTGTAGTTCTGTATATCTAATGTGATTCAATAACTCAAATTACATTATGAATAAAGTCATAAACAACAAAGTGCTTCTTAAAAGACAATCCAGTATAATTGTTGGTTTTAATATTGAACCAAATTATTAAATTATTAATTATTAAACCCAAAAATATTGGTTTTAATATTTATAAATAATCGTAAATAGATACTTTTCTTCACCGGACATTGAGAATAAAAGAATCTGAAAACAGATTTACAAAAAAAGGATACACACATGTACACATTAGGCAGGGCTGTTAGCTCTGCCTATTATTAAGGCTGTAAGAAAATTGTAATGAATTGTGTTAGTTAAAATGTATACTAAATAATGTTAGAGAAACAAATAAATATATTATAAGAAAATATAAAGAACAAAACTTCCTTTATATGGCTCTGCTGATGCAGCATTTCAGAACTTAGCTGGAACAGCTTCCGGGCTGTATAAACCATGAAACCTGATTTGTGTATCTTAGCTGTAAAATCCTTGGCCTAAGTAAATAGCAGGGTGAATAGCAGTGTCATGAGTGAACTGTTAAGTTCCAGGTACACCCTCAACCTCCCTCCTAACAAGACCCGCTAACAAGTAAAAATCTAAAGTCATAAAACCAAACCAGTAAGAAGAATAAACAATTTCTGCAAGGTAAAACAACTGGATGAAGCCAGTGGGATTGAAAGCACAGAACAGAAGACAGATAAAGTAAGTCTTAGCAGGATAAGCAAAAATGTATTAGTTTAGGTTAGTTATCGTGATTTATGCATGAGAATGTTTTAATTAGGGGTTTAGAATTGAAGGTACACAGATGAAATAACATGGTAAACTGAGTCTATGGAAACAGTGGATAAAAGATGTGATTGACAACAAGAAAGTGGAGAAGACACAGGTGAACACTGCAGACACCAGAGGTTAGAAGAAAGTTAATCTGTCCCCAGGAGAGGTAACTTGATCAATTATCTTTCTTCCCTTATCTGTTTTTGCATGTATATGTAATACATGGGTGATAGTAGCATTGTCTTAAAAGGTACAAAATAGAGGCTAAAAGAAACTGTTTAAGAGTAAATTGAAGTGGATCTCATTTTTGACCCAACAAGGGAGCCTGACAATTCCCATTATAAGAATATGGTTTCAACGGCTTATAAATTTTCCGACCTTTAATTGTTCAGGCTGAAGTTTTCCATGCTGTTTGCCTCAGGCTATATTTCTCTGGAAAATTTCAGCCAGAATTATTCAGCTGTTTCTGAGAATGAGGCTAGTGAAACATCTGTTTTGTTGCCTATGTTAAAAAATTCTTGAGACCTTTTCTTTGAAATGTTCTTGTACCAAGCATTGGAGAAGGGACTTGGTATTTGGCAGGGGGTGATTTTTGTGCCAGGGATGTCTCTTTGGCTGTCCCCAAGAAAATTCACCCAAATTGGCCAAGTTATAAGCCTTTGAAAAAAATCACAGCTAATACCTACTGAGTAAAGAATTCTTCAAGTTTAGCAACTCAATAACCTGAAAAAACTCTGTGTATACCAAGCATACTCCAGCAGCTGAATGCAAAAGAGACATAAGCCCAACAAATGTGATAGTGGAAGTACACTGGGACAAGGAGTCAGAGTGGGAGAAGAAATGACGATGATGGGAGGCTGACAGGGAAAGGGAGATTGGGACTTGGGATCAAGGGGAGACTGGGACTAGGAGCTGGGGAAGGAAATGGTGGGAAGGGGGAGGCAGGGAACTGAGATCAGATGGGACGTTTAGGTGTGGGGGAACTGAGATTGCGATTGGCTGGGAAAGCAGGCTGGCACTGAGACCAGTAGAGCTTGGGAAAGGGTGAGACAGATCGGGTGAGGAGCTATGGTACTGGGGGAGAAATGGGACTGACTTTAATGTTGTGAAGATAAGCACTCAAATGTTAGAAAATGGCAGAATTAAGGTTGCCTGTGAAACCTTAATTCATTCTCTTTGAGAGTAGACATTATGATACAGTCTTTAATTACAAACCACATACTACATTTCCAGAGGACCCGTGCCTCATTCAATGCATAGAATAGATAGTGTTCACTTAATGTTTTATTCTTATAGTTCAATGTGTGGCCCATGACTTTTGTACTACACACTATGAAAGCTCTGCTATGAAGAAAGAATTAATTTCTTCATGGGCTTTTCTATGTACTCATCACCTTAGTATCGGAGTGCTTCACAAACATTAATGCATTTATTTTCACAATGCACTGTGAGATGAGGGGTTATTATCCCCATTTTACAGATGGAGAACTGAGGCACAGAGAGATTAAGATCAGAAGTACTGTCTAATATTGGGTGCCCAATTGAACATGCCTATGGTCTGATTTTTTCAGAGAGCTTAGTATTATATGGCTCTTTATATATTCAAAGCACAGCTCCCACTGAGCCTCATTGCAACTGTGAATGCACAGCACTACTACAAGTCAGATCCCAGGGTCTAAAGTGAGATAGCCAGAAAATGAGAAATACACAATTAGTGACCAACTGTGAACAGTTTGGTTAAGTGACTTGACATCACATAGGACTCTGTGGCAGAGCCATGAATAGAATCCAGTTATCTAAGGCAGTATTCAATGGCCCTAACCATGAGAGCATATTTATCTTCCTGCAATTCTCTGCCTTACTCTGCACAGCTTCTAACTTCTGCAACAAATGAAGTAGGACTCCTACAGACAAAAGCCTCTCCTTATCTACACAACCCTGATTTATTCCCAGAGAAGGTCCATCCTGTGCACTGAGTGAGGCAGGAATCCTTTGGAAAAGTAATATGCAACCTTGTAATTAAAGACCATATTATAATGCTCAAAGGGGGCTGAATTAAAGTTGCACAGGGGACCTTAAATCTGGCATTTCTTAGCTTTTGAGTGTTTGATTTTTCAACCTTAATAATATTCTTTTTATGTAGTTTATTGTGTGTAAAATTATTTTACATATAATAATAAATAAATAGTTATCTGGGAAAATAAAGAGTGTGCCCACATCAACAAAATCCACTTAAAAAAAAAAAATCTACCAGTTCTATATATAAGAGCAGAACGCCAAAAAAATCTTCAGCTTCTGTGGACTGACTCCAAATTCCTAATGTCAGCTATGGTTAGTGAATCTCTCCTTGATTCTCCTGTTCCAAAAACAATCTTTCCTGTGTTTCATGTAGTTTCTCCAGTAAACAAGCAGAAATGCATTTGCCGAAACTCTGTTTTTTCATAAATTTATATTAGAGTACGATGTTAGCTTCTACTTTATATATATTGGTAAAATTCCCAATCCATCAATAATATGCGCACAGAGCCTCATTAACTTCATTGGTACTCTGTGTAGGCATAAAGGCCCATGTAAATCTGATTCCAGACTCTAGACCTTAGTGTCTAAAACAGAAATACTTGAAGTTTATTACTAATGTATCATTCTTCACAACATTTTTCTACAATACAGGTGAGGAGTTTCAAAAATATTCCCAACCATCCATGCCAGGTAAACTATAAGATTATGAATAGCGTTACCTCAGCAAAAATTAGGAAAGAAAGTATGCTAGGGGAAAAAAAGATATCCTGCATACACAGGTATATTTGAAACACTGACAACTACACTGCACAGAAGAGACAGAAAATTCACTAATGAAGTAAGCAAAAGGAGTTTGTTAGGATTTAACCAAGCAGTAAAATAAACCTAGATCATGGCATTTGTCCTTATGGTAAATTAACTACACCTGGATGCTTTTTTCATACTGTTTTGAGTTACTTCTAAAAAAATATATTCTCCTTTTCCCACTAAATTTGCATTTTTATACATTAACTTAAAAAAATCATTGTAGATGGAGTTTCCTAGTTAACTTTTTGTGCCAGAGACTGGATTTGTAAACAACTGAAATTTTTAAAAAGAATTAAAAAAAAAATCAAGATTAAATTCGGTGGTTGAAAGGAAGGTCTGAGAGGATGCATGGACTTTCATAGCTTCACAGATATGTACCAAATAATCTATGACATAACAGAATATGGAAAAAACAGCATTTTAGACAAGCTTTGATTTTATTTAATTTCCAGTTGTCTTCACTCATGTGAATGACAGCTACTTTTTATTTCAGTAATTTAGAAACTTGGACTCTCCAAAGTGATAGGAACTGAAACTGAGCTTGACAGAGCTTCTGCCCAATATAATTACTTGCACTATTCAACTACTGTAAAGAATTCCAGTTTAAAGCATAATCACTTTACTCTTGGCTTTCTACTCTGTACACGGTACCTACCAGATCTTCATGATTTGTCTTCCCCCAGTTTTCATGCATTTTTAAACTATACAGATCATGTTACGTATTCTTTCTCCTGACAGGAAGAACCTCTTAATTCTCTCTCTCTCACACACACACACACCCACACACACACACCCCTCTGTGGGAATACACCCCCTCTCCCCCGTTATCTGACACCAGTTTGCTTTTGGAACAGCACAAACTTAAAAGCTAACTGAGGTGAAACCTTGTGAAAATTAATATTTAATTGTAATTAGTGTATACAGCTCATTATGTATACACACACACACACACACACAGCTTAATTTGTAATGAAAGAGATTCCAGGGCTCAAGTAATTAGGTACTGGGGCTCAAGCAATTTTTTTACGTTCATAACTCATGCAGCCAGTTATATGTAGACTGCAAAGAGATACAATGCCTGTGCTTTGAATTGCAAAGCATCCAATCTAACAGCTGGTACCCTAAACCAGATAAAGCAATTGTGTTATATGTTATAACACCAGCTCCTGTACAGTACTTCTGCAAGTGGTACTTAAGGGAATGTGACATCACATTGGCAACCGATCAGTGTAGTTAGACACTAATGAGTTATTCATTTCAGGGACAACACTTCTGAGAATGAAGAAAAACAAACACCAACACTTGCTAAGGTGAAATAAGATCAGGAATCAAAATGGTCATCCTATATATCCTTGTGTTTTAATTTATGTACTGAACCAAATGCATGCAGCATATAAATCAAAACTCTTGTCCCTATAGAGCTAATTTGCTCTCCACAGAAAACAGTAATATTATTATCAAAAATATTTTTCTAAGTTATGGAAATAGCTTTAGACCTGAAACAGCAATTATAGCTTTAAAAAACCATTTAGTCAAAAATGACATTTTGGTTGCACAAGTCTGTTATGCACTTCCATTGAGTGGCCCATTCTACGGCAGGTACTAGGTAGTTCAGAAGTGGGGGAGAGGGGAGGAACAGTCATCAAGTTTCTATCCTTGGAATTCCATTCTTGAAGTTTTTAGAGTACATTTGTTACAATAAAACGAACAATGAGCTTGTACAACTAAAAAAGAAATGGAAAAGCCTCAACCAATTGTACAAGCCAAGATTGTAACAACTGAGTGTGAGCTCTTCCTTCTATTTATAGTAATTCCTACTTTTCCCCAGCAGCTTGAATTAGTCTTCAGTTCATTCTTTACTTGTCCAGACCACATGTGAGGAATCTGAGGAAAGAGTTCATTATCTGCTTGTTAGAAATCAGGTATGACCTTGGTGCCTAAGAGATGTTGCCATTTTCAATTAATGTATATGATATTGCTTCTTTAGTTTAAGGAAATATCTAGACTCACTTCTGTTTTAAAATGTCTGCTTCGCTAAGAACAACTGACGAAACACCTAGTTCTCTGAAGACTGATTTTTTTAAAATGGTTTTAACTTATTTTTGTGCCAACATGCTGCAGCATTTGATTCACCCTCTACTGGGGCTTTTCTGCATCAGGTTGTGGGATTGTGTAAACCTGTCTCGGACTTTTGCTGGCTGGTCAATAATTTAAAAAAAAAAATACTGAATGACCAGCTACCATTGCAACAGTGGAATCAGATTTCAAAACACAAAAACTGCCTATATTTAGTCTCAGACATTCCTTCTATCATCATTCACAATCCAATTTCTCTGTTGCTCCACTTTCTTGAATTCGCTAAATTTAATATTAAAAAAGTAAATAAAAAGGTTGTTTGACATGTTCAGATGAAAAACAGGGCCTTTCTAATACATTAAAAAATATACTTTTCTTTCACCACCAGACTTGTGCTGCATGTAGATATGGAGAATACCCACTGATACTATCAGAACAAGGATTAGGATGTAAAATTCCAAAAAGATTCTGTTTAACTTCCTAATACTGCATTGTTTGCAATAGCTACATGAAGGAGTTGTCTTCACAAGCGCTACAATATATGTCAGGGGAAGGTACATTTTACTCTTTGGAGATTTTTTACTACTTAGATATTCCAATTCTCCCTTAGTAGTCTGGGAGCATGTGTAATTCCGTGGGCAAGTTAATGATAGAGAGGAAAGGGAGGTGTCATTTGTTTCTTAAAATCTATAGGATAATAATTTCAGTGGTGTCACCCTCTGCAGTGTAGCAGGGGTACTCACACACCCATCCCTTATTTCACCCCCACCCCTAGATCCTGGTTCTCCAGTTTGTAGAAATTTTGATAATACAATTTAATCAGAAATAGATCAAACTGGGTATCATTCAAAAACCCTTTCTCCCGTGAACACAATGGTAGCAAACCTGACAAACCTAGAACAATTGTGTAGATATATATTTGAGAAAATGTTTAAAAATAAACTTTTAAAATCAGGGATCAGCAACCTTTGGCACTCAGCCCGTCAGGGAAATCTGCTGATGGGCCAGGACGGTTAGTTTACCTGCAGCGTCCGCAGGTTCGGCCAATCGCAGCTCCCACTGGCCGTGGTTCACCATTCCAGGCCAATGGGGGCTACAGGAAGCGGCGGCCAGCACATCCCTCAGCCCACACTGCTTCCTGCAGCCCCCATTGGCCTGGAACGGTGAACCATGGTCAGTGGGAGCTGCGATCGACTGAACCTGCGGACCCTGCAGGTAAACAAACCGTCCCAGCCCGCCAGCAGATTTCCCTGATGGGCCACGTGCCAAAGGTTGCCCATCCCTGTTTAAATTATACATTAACACAGGGATGCATTGCTTGCATAAAAAAGACATTGATTTTTGATAATCCCAGGGAGGTTAGCCTTGACATGTAGGACTGAAAACATTTATTCATCAAAGTCATCATTCACCTCTGGAATGAGATTGTACTATATTACTTTCCCAGACTATAATGAATGCTCAGATTTCTGGGAGATCCCTTCAAGTTTACAGAGCTTTTGCTGCATGTTTTCTCATTAGGAATCCTAAAGACTGGATATACAGGGTTTTCTGATTAACTTCCAGGGAATGAACTATTCTCAAAAACAAGCTTATTACATGTTCACAGTCTTAAAATAATTAACATTTATTTAATAGCCAATACTATTTCCATTGAAATGACAAATGAATATGAATATTTTACACACTAAACAGAAGGGAGAGGCTTCTCTGGAGTTGCTACTATTAGGAAAATATCAAGGGAATAATTCTGCCCTAGGATAAGAGGGCTGGACTCCCACTGACTCTGCTCTTAAGTATTTAAAAAAAATAGATATGTTCTTAAAATGCTAGATTAGGTCCCCTTTACAATACCAAAGGAAGGGTTACATTCTATTATGTAAATAATGCACAATTTTTAAAGTATCCAATTACATATAATCAAAGCTGGCCTCGACATGTAAGCACAATACACCAGAGAGCTTGTTGGATAGCTTTTTGCTACATCAAGAAATCTAAATTATTTTGAAATATAGTAAATCTACAAAGAAACCTCACACATTTTAAAAAAAACTGGTCTTAATCAAAAGAAGTAAAGAAATTAAGTATTAAGGTTGAAACTCCATCCTTTGCTCACAATTTTGTGCCTAGCTAAAATCCCATCTCCCCCCTAACATTCTGATTATGTCACCCCTCTCTTCTGGTCCCTTCATTATCTGACTGTCTCTTTCCATATCAAATTCTCATGCTTTGTCTTTACCTTCTAAGCTGTACATCTTTCCTTCTCCATGCCGAAAGCTTAGCTCATTTCTAGAGTAAGCCTTTGTGCCCTTGGAAATCCACAACTGCTGACTCTTGACAGCATATAACAACAACTTCCTACAGCGGTACAGCAAGTGTCACTGGGTGGTAATTAAAATATATAGGCATCCAGAGTAACAGAAAACCTACAAAAACAGTAGGAATGCTTAAACTTGATAGTGATATATCTGGTTATGAGCAAGAAAAGAGAGTCCTACAGTATAATAAAATGAAAAAGTGCATTATCCCTATTTACTCAAATATACACATGGACTGACCAATAAGTGCCATTGATGCTTGCTAGATAAGCACAAAGAGTATCAAGAAAGAATTCTTAGCTTA
Source organism: Macrochelys suwanniensis (assembly GCA_033296515.1). Classification (NCBI taxonomy): domain Eukaryota; kingdom Metazoa; phylum Chordata; order Testudines; family Chelydridae; genus Macrochelys; species Macrochelys suwanniensis. The sequence continues at coordinate 52,116,833 of CM065780.1, forward strand.
AGGTAACAGCGATCTGAAAGCTAATGCTCCTTCAACACAGTATACGTTTACCCTGAAAAAGACATTCCCATGCACTGAAAATAGGGGCAGTCAAAGCAAAATTGCCAAATAAGCATACTTCCATTCCTACTGCATCCCATATGGAATAAACACAGGGGCAATTTAAGTTGTAGGTATTGAAAAACTATGTTACAGAAATCGAAAACATTTATTTTGTTCAACATTTATTCAAACAAAAAAAGGAGAGATTACATGTTAATATTGTTGTATCAACTATACAGAGTTTAATAAACAATTAGGCTTAGAAATGATTATCGAGAATCTAAGTATAGAATACCGTTAGAAGAAATCAGACTCTCACTGACTGTACATATTTAGAAGGATTAAATTCTAGCTAGTTGGTAAAAGAGAATTGAACAAGACACTAATATCCTGCAGATTTAAACCTTACCTTCTGGAAGCAATTACAGCATTGATGGATGAAGAGTAGGTTTCAGTTTGCAAAAGCTCCAGTCCATGATGTAACATTTTTTTAACAAAGTAGAAATGGATCAGAAAGTCCTTAATACTGAGCTCACTTTAAGTCCTACTTTTGCAAAAATATTATGTTGAACTGCAGCTTTACAAAGTGACACGCTAGTTTAAGTTAACTGGGAGAATTTTTAAATCCTGTTCAGGAAAGCACACACCAAAAAAGTACAGCTACAATATACCTCCCCTTGCCCAAGTTTGGCAGAGGGAAGGCTTGCAAGGTGCACTATTCCATTCCCAGCATAACCAAACAGTCATAACAAAAGTTCAGAGGCTACCTGAACTGCAGAAACACCACCTTGCCCATGACCATGAAAACTGAAAAACTACAGTGGCAATGATTTCCATTCCCACAGCTGAGTTATACAAGGCTGTTTCCCATGGTGTTTTCAAACCTTTATCCTGGACACTGCAAGACGACAAGAAACCAGGAATGTTATTTACCTAGATTACAACTAAGCAGTGTTGCCTCATTCTTGCGATTTCCTCACCAATGACATGATTTTGTCTGGGGCTGAAGTCAGTCTTGCCAATAGGGCCAGCTCCTGGCCGCTGCCAAATTTCAGCCCTGCCTATGGACCCCCTCCTCCATTGGTTTCCTTTCCCACTTGCCCACCTCCTTCAGAAAAGCATGCAATAAGGCCTGAAGGAATCTGGCAGAGCTCTCCTCCTCTCCCTCAGGAGCCAAGTTTGGGTTGTTGGTTTTGCTTTGTTTGCTTTGTTTTAGTTGGTTGGTTGAGTTTTTTTGGTGGTGTTGGGGAGGGCATACTCAACATACTGAAGGTCTGGTCACCATATTAGAGCAGTCACGTCACCTGATTACGCTACTACTTTTTTAGATTAGTGATTAATAGGCATTCTGTATGTTCGAGAAGATAGAAGAATTTAATAAAATAAAATTAAAATGTTCAGTCTGAAGTGTTCAGTATTTATTTCTTTTATAAAAGGAGTGAAATCCCATTCCAGAAAGAACACATGGTTCAAGATCTCAATATATGTTTACTGGATGTCTCCCCCATTGCCCCAAAAAGACAAGGGATTTGCTGTGGTTTGGCAAGTAAGAGGTAAATGGCTAAAGTATCTCAGCTGTAGTATCCTCCAGGGTTCTCTGCCATGCAAAATAATTAAAAAGAAAGAAAGAAAAGAAATACTTTAGAACACTCAGTGCAAGTTCCGAGTGTTTCCACAGAAGAAATCTGAATCTCTTACCACCTGGTTGAATCACATTCTTCCAAATACAATATATTCAATACTATATAAGGAAAATTGCAATCTGAATTATGCTATTGATATGGTAATAATAATTGGGAACCCTGGCTTGTATCTGTCTATCATACAGTTAGGGCCTGATCCTACTCTAACTAAACTCACTAGGAGTTTTACCATTAACTTTCATGGGAAATTGCCTAAATATAATCTAATTACATAAATAGGTATAATATTAAACAAAACTAACAGTCGTGCAGCTGTACCAAAAAGAGACTATTTCACAGACTTTAAGGCCAGAAAGAGCCACCGTGATCATGTAGTCTGACCTCCTTCTAGTCATTGCAGGCCACAGGCATCATTTACTGCATCATTCAGGTGCAGTAAAGATAAGTAGGTGGATTTTGTGCCCACACACATTACTTAATTTATTTAATTGTACTTATTTATTTATTTCTGAGACCGAATAATACATGTCACTGTTAGTTCAGTTGTCAGATCTTCTACTGATGAGTTACCAAAAATTACACTTTAATTAATCAAACCAGTATATTCATACAATTGCAGTGCCTTTGTGGTCAAGTACCTTTGTGATTAAGTTCTTTTCTGATGGGCTGAAAAAAATAGAAGTCTTTAACCCAGGTAGGGAATAGCATTTAAATAATGATGCATGCACTGAATAACTGTCACTGTATTGTACCACTGCCAATCAAAATGACAGCATCCATATCATTATTAATTTGGCGTGACAGAAATAAAGTAGCATTAGGACTGAATGAGGGCCTCCAGTTTTAGAAAAACCATTTCGGCTCTGCGTCAAAGTTCATTTTTGTAAAATGCCCTGGTGCTACATTTGCATTTATGTAACAGTGGGAAACTCTTTTGTGACATTATCTGATTCAAATATGACCAGGTAAACAATTGTTGCTACCACTTTTATATAATTGTAGCGAATCTTAAAGTATGATACATGACCTGAAAGGGTTAAGCATCCTGTAGGATAAATGACCAATATTTAACCCTTAAAGACACATGGGTAAATAATGTTTGTGCTTTTGTGTGTTTGCATATATATTGGTAGAGCTTGACAATGTAATCAAACAGTCCCTGTCTATGCTGCATTCTGTTAATTCAAAGATGAAACGGACATACTAACATTTAGATGAACTGTAAACATAGGATATCGCTGTATTCATCTCTCTTTGAAATGTGTAGCAAATCACCTGAGAATGATGGAAAATGTGTAACTGCCTTATGTTAATCTCTGTAGGTAATTACCGGGATGTTTAGAAATGGATCTACTTCAGAAGTCCCCATAATTGCCTATTGTTTGCTGAAGGACTCCAAGCTGTCTCGAGAAGTCCTGAAACTGTATAAAGATGCTTGGGTCCTAATCCTTTTTATCTCAGATCTGCTCGATGCTTCATGCAGGAGAAGCTTAAGCCTTAAGGCTGCGATCCCAGGCCTGACTGGATTCCCCTGAATATAAACATTGGACTATAACCTATGAACTAATTCTGAAAGAACTCTGCTTCTACAAATTTCACCATCTCTGCTATGAATCTGAATCTCAGGAATTGTACTCATGTCTGTATGTATACTGATCTTTTAACCAATACTCACTCTTTTCTTTTTTAATAAATTTTAGTTTAGTTAATAAGAATTCGCTGTAAGCATGTATTTGGGTAAGATCTGGAATATTCATTAACCTGGTAGGTAATGTGTCCAATCCTTTGGGATTGGTGGAACTTTTTTATATAATGAATACGATTTTCAGTAATCCGCATCATATTTGACTTGGGTGTCTAGGTGGAGGCCTACGGTTGAGTTGCTTTAAGGGAACTGTGTTGTTGTTTCTGGGTAACCAGTGAGGTTATTATAGAAGCTGTTTTGTGCTGACTTGGTAAATCTCAGTATTGGAATAGCCACCAGCTTTGAGGATTGTCTGTCCCATTCTTTGAAGTTCACCCTAATTGAATGACCTCAGTTGGCTCCCCTGGGACTCCGGTCACAGTGGTGTAGTCTGGCTAGGATGCACATTACCACAGGTTAATTGGGTTTTGGCTCAGAACCACACGCTTGTAAAAAATTAATTTTTATAATGGAGAGTTTAAGGGTTAGAAATCAGTTACAAAGGGTGACTTACGGTCCTATAATCTTGACAGAAAAAACCCTTGAAGAACTGTGCTCACAGAGGGGGTTGTCTTTCAAGAAAAAGGTGCCAAAGCGAGAACTGAAAAATCTGTTAATGGGCAGTGATCAGGAAGCAGACCCAGTGAAAATACTTGCAGTGAGAAACCAGCTGCAACTTGAACATGAACAAAAGCAGATAGATCTTCTATTGCAGGAAAAGCAAAAAATAGCTGCTATGGAAAGAGAAGCTAGAGAAAGGATAGCTAAAAAGGAACAAGAAGCTGCTGAAAGAGAAAGAGCTGCCCACCTAAGGCATATGGAATGGCTAGCTAGCTGCTGAGGAGAAGGCCCACCAGATGCAACAGAAATCTGCCAGACTTCAGCTCTAAGTCTTGGAAGACCAAAAAAGGCTGCCATGACCTTTAGATCCACCCCCTCATGACAACAAAAACTGGCAAAGGATTTGTCCCATTTACAAGGATACTGAAGACAAAGAAATGTCTACCTACCTTTGAGCGTCTATGTAAAATTTACAATATCCCAGAGGTACAGTATGTTCCTGTCCTGCTAACCAGATTGACTGGGAAAGCCAGGGAAGTGTTCAATGAAATGGGTATGAATGAAGCTTGGAATTATGTAAAATATAAAAAGATAATGTGTTAAAACATTTCAAGGTTACCTCTGAAACTTACAGGTTAAAATTTAGAAATTTTAAAATGTCTCATGATATTTCTTATGTGGAATGTGCTCATAAACTGTTAGGTTTTGTCAGAAAGTGGATTCATGGTTAGAAAGCTTGGGGTAATTTTGAACAATTAATTCAATGAATTACATTGAACAAATGTTAAATTTGGTGCCAGATGGGGTCCGCGCTGCTATACGCGATAGAAAGCTCAGTTCTGTTTTGCATACTGCTGATATTGCAGAAGAATTTGTGCAGAATCGAAGTTTAAAAGAAACAAGCCCCTGGGAAAGAATAATCACTATTCACCCCAGTTTGAAAGAAAAGAAGGGTTCAAAAGTGGGACCAGCCCCACTTCTGTTAGAAAAGCTCATGGGAGCCCAGAACAGAAAAACTCATACTCTAAGGTAAGACAAATGGTATGTCATTTGTGTGGTACAACTGGACACATCAAACCAGAGTGTCCAAATGTAAAAAATAAACCAGCAAACCCAGAAAATGCTAATCCAGTTATTCTAAACACACAGGCAGACCAAATAGAGCCCAATGCTGCTGCCTTGTGTGCAAATGCTGTTCTGTTGTCTCTGAAGGACTTGACCTTAAAACTCACATTAAAACTAAATATGGGAACAACAGAGCAGACTTTATTAGCAGTGCAGAAGTTAACAAAATAAGGTGTGGCATGGAGAGACACCACAGCAAATATTACTTTGGTTAAAGCAAGTCTTGTGGGAGAAAAATTATTTACCAGGTGAAAGTGTAACTGTTGTAGCCTTATCTGAATATTTTGTAAGAGTGCCTCTGGCTAAAATCCACCTTAGATGGAAGGGATTTGATGGCACCATGATTTGTGGGAGCAAAAATACAATTCCTTCAGATCTTTTAATAGGAAATTATTTTAAAGCTTTGTGCAGTCAAGTTAATATAAAAAAATCAGTCACAGGAAAGAAATCATCCTGAGCCTGTCTCTATTGGGGCAATTATTTGCCTATGGGGGGTTTCTCCAAATGTTTGTCTGTGGAAATCAGCAGTTTGTCTTTTGGGACTGGCATCCTGACCGTTAAGAAAGCTGTCCCACTCTCCAAGCAATTGTCTGTGAACAGCCATGTGTGCTGGGACAAGGAAAATGATCTCTCAAATTGTTTGTCTGTTAAGAATAGCAGAGTATCTGCTAACGGAGAATATTTCTCCAGCTCTTCTCTGACTGAAGCCTGTCAGCTTATGATGGTAGAAAATTTATCAGTTGTCTCCGAGTTAAGTCTGGACACAACTGAAGCCCAGGAAAGAAATGTTCCTAAATGTGTGTCTGCTTGGGTTAATGACATGGTAACTAGGTTACATCCAGTTAGTGTTATAGCTAGTTCCCAAGGACTAGGTGATTCTGATGTTTCTATTTTTCCTGTTGCTAGTGTGTTGCTGGGTAAAGATATAACAACCTTGTCTGATCAGGTTAATATCTTGACCAGGGAACAAGGAAAGCATAAAGGTGAATTGACTATGTTATTCAATGACAGTGTGGAAACTTGTAACAAGGAAGCCTACACACAATCCTACAACTTTCCACAGCAGAAAAAACATTATAAGCTTAAACTGCTGTGCAAGAAGGGAAACACAGCCTTCATGGCTAACTGTCAAAGTAAGTGCTCCCTCAAAAACATTGATGGCTCTGTTATGTTAACACATTAGCGAGGGGTAGATCTGAGTTCAAGTCCCTGCTCCAGAATGAGGATTCAAATGTGGGTCTGCTACATTCCTAGGTAAATGCCCTAATCAATAGATAAAGATTACACATGGTTTTCTGATGCTAAAAAACTCTTCCCAAGCTGAAACTATCAGATCAAATTTGCAAATACTTTCAGAGTGAATGAAATAGTATTTTTCAGCAAATAAACAATTAATCAGAAAAATTCTGCCAAGCTCTACTCTTGACACGTGTCCATTCTACTTCGTACAACTTCATAGAACGCCATACAACTATTACAATCAATAGGACTGTTTTATACCAGTTCACTGTAGCGAAAGGGCGATTGGTTGAGTTATCTCTGATGTCACAATGACTTCACTTAAGCATTACTTTAGCTGTAGACCTGACCCTGCCCTGAGGTAGTATATATAATAACAATTAGATAGAATAATTAATTAACTTGGGATATATTTGCAGAAATTTGATTGTGATTTAGCGATGTGCAAGATTTCTATTAATTTTATCTTCTGAGGCATCTGTGTTATTCTGTTGCTAAGATCATTGGGACTACAGAAAAGACTGCAAACATTTTTAAAGGACACAGTGTTTAATTTTAAACGGATAAACTAATTAATGGATGCAGTATAACTGGAATAGAGGAATACTAAAATGATACAAATGCAAATATACAGTATCACCAACCTGATAATTTTAAAGCCTTCTGAAAAATTTCAGTGCTACTGGATTTCAGAGGTTTTTTTTAAAAAATGTAACCAGTCTTTCTTGACACTTCTTATCAAAAGTTTAATGTTTATATCTAACAAAATCCTCAGCACATAGTTCACATATGTCTGTGCACCAGCAGGTGAGAATCTATCACACTGATGCTGCATAGTACAATAAGATTCTGTATTTCCTTCAAGTTCTAACACAGAATATTGTAAAGCAATACTCTGGAAGCAAAAGCAGATGTTTGATGTGTATACTAAGACACCATTCGTATGATACAAGGATAATGTTTTCCAATTACACTGCACTTTTGGCATTTAAGAGATAAAGGGCACAGTTCTGATCTCACTTACAGTGGTTTTACAAAGGTGCAACTTTATTGACTGTAATGGTGTTTCTGTTGATTTACAAATGTGAGAAGTCAGAATCTGGCCCTAAATCTTTAAATTATATCACAGTATAGTGTTATGATTTAAGCCATTAAAAGAGCAACTGAAAAGCACTATAAAATTTTTTCCAGCATAGATGATAAAGTGGGGACAGTTAGCTAATAAGGACAAGTAGGTGAATACCAGTTGGATTGTATAGCCAACAAGTGCAAATTAGGTAAATGCTTCAGACATTTTTGATTTTGATCCCTCAAGTGTCACACCTACAAAACTGTCATGGAAAGGAAAGGCCTAGAGATCTAGGGAGAAATCCTGGCCTCTGAAGTCAATGGGAGTTTGTCCATTGATTTCAATGGGGCCAGGATTTTATCCCTACAGTACAGGGCAGACAGAAACTTTTGCAATGTGGAAGCAATAACGTGCAAGTTCTCACAAGGAACCTGCATAATTAAGATCCATAATGGCGGCTCCATCCACATTCATGTTTAAAAAGATGAAGATTGTATAAACTGAAAAATCAAAGATGTAAAAGAAATGGCACCGTAGTCAAGAAATCAAGGAACATCATAATAGAGGATATTCCCACAGATCAGTACGAGTGCTTTTTCTCTGCTGATACCTATGCTTTCAAGAGTGTCCACTTTGGGAACAACCCTTACTTGTTTTCATTCAATGCTCAGTATTATTAAAAAAAAAAAAACACAGCCGCATTTAATTTCTAAAGATAATTTTATCAGCTAACTTTAATTAAATTTCTTTTTATCTTTATCTGTTTTCTGTTTGCTCTTGACATTATGAGAGTGCAGATGTTATTTTTAATATAGTACAAGTAACAAATATCTATTCAGAATGCTAGATAGACCATATAGTTAGCATTAAAAATACAGCTTTGAAAAGTCACAGTTTTCCAGCCTATCTGTAAGAACTGAAGACACTGACAGACTATATGTGGTTGATGGATTAAGTAATTAATGAAGCATAATGCTGTTTTACAAGGCTCATAAGAAGGAGCTATCAGTTTTAATCTCTCCCAGCTAAAATAAAAGGTGACTCATTGTGGAAATAAGAAACATAATAGCTAGAAAAGAAAGAAAATTAAAAGTGAAAGTTGTGAAATCTATTGGTAGAGTTTTTTAAATTATGAAAGAAATAATATGACAATAGTTAATGAACATGTAAGATTTAAATAGTAGCTGAAATCCTAAATGCCAGACCCTCCAAACCTAAGCACTGCATTTGAAAGTAAAGCAGAGTTCTTTCTCATAAGTAGCTTTGCTTTTGTGGTGTAAAGTGACCTTAAAGATGACTCAAACACAGGGAGTGGGTAGCTGTTCAGCTGAAATTTAGATCAAGGCATAGTGATTTCCAGTTTCTTTATATATCTTTGCTAGAGATGAGTTTTGAGGAGGGCATTCACTGGGACCTGCTGCATGATAATGGCAATCTTTTATACAGCCAAGAGACAGCTAAAATGTGATTCTGCCCCGAGTGTCAATGTAGTTGTGAAGTTAATGCCCCCTTGTCTGTTAACGTCAGCTACCAACTGTCACAGCAGATTTTCATATAAGCAGGGTTCACAACCAACAGCCAGTTTATGTTATGATTCACTAAACATTAAAGTGATTTAATTGCTGCCTTCCCTGAAGAAACTCAAGTTAAGACACTAAACATTTTTAATCTGGGAAGCTCACTTAAAATGGATTTTGGTCTGATTTTCAGAGTACTGAGCACCTATAAATTCAGTTAAGTCCAAGCAAGATTGTTTGCTCAGCACCTCTGAAAAAATCAAGCCTCTAAAAGGGTAAGCTTGAAATCAAATCAATTTCAATAACAAAATAATTAAAAGTAGTTTCAAGTACTTCACCTGCTCCTGAGTCTCCCTACCAAATTTTTCTGGGTTCATGACCACATTCTTTTATTTTTTTAAATGTTTTCTCTCTTTTTTGTTGGAGTATGGAAGACCCAAACAGACAAAAAGAGGAAGTTGACTGACTACATTGAAACTCATTTCATAAACTGCTGTCCAATGCACAAAGTAAAATTGAAAAACCAAAACAAATAAAAACAAAAAAATAAAACTGACAGTTATAGTAATCTTAGAAGTTACTTTTAAGAAAACTAGGTCTAATATTTTCCTACAAACAAGCATTTCAATGTGCACTAAAAGCTCTAATGCTACAAATACTTGTATCATGTTTCATATTATCTAGGTATGTTATGTTATAGATTTTGTATTTTGGCACTTTAAAGAGGTCTACACATTAAATATGGATTACATTATAAAATACCTCTTTCACAAATAACTACGTACGGTGATATGCAGCAGCTCTTTATATTCAGACACACGAGACTAAATTTTCCAAAGGGAATAGCAATTTTGAGTACCTCAATTTTTGAGTGCCCAACTTCAGATCCCTTAACTGGCCCGATTTTGAGAGGGTGGGTGTTCAGCCCTGTATGAAAATCTGGTAGTTTAAAAGTACCTCAAGTTGAGCACCCAAAAATTGAGGCACTCAATATCACTACTCGCTTTTGAAATTTTGGCTGTTTTTCTTTATAATCAAACTTGGTTTACCAAATAAATATAATTTTAGTGTGAATGCTTAAAATAAAGTATTTTATAGTATATTATGATAAATCATTTTGTATCTAAATCAGTTTAGATTAGTGTCCTTACTTTTCCCTGACAAACTTACTCTTGGCAGGACAGCTACTCACTACCAATCTGCTATGATATTGTTGCAGGTATTGAGAAAGCAGTGATCCAGCCACCATTAGTTCAGCAGTAAAATCTCACCCATACCTTCCACCCTACCCTTTTGTTTTTCCTTCTAGAAATACTCTCCTCTCACTCTCCTGTTTTTAGACCAAAGTCTTATTGATAGGTGCAACTGCATTGCCCAGCTAGTGCTACCAAGCACTGAACAACAGTCACTGATGTTCAAAAAGCCAACCCTCAGTATGTTGAACTGGGCAGTCAGAAACACAAATTTAGATACTATTTTCTAAAATTCCTTAATTATGACTATCATCTTCACTACCTTTGAGTTAACATCAAGAGAATTAATGGCTTGTTTCAGAATATACATTCAAATCAAATTCAAAGACTTTATAAATATGTTTCCCTTCTGCTACTGTCAGTGAACCACAAAAACAACAGTAAAGTCACTAGTGTTTTGTAAATATTGACAACAATTGGTCTTTTCCACATTTTGCCCTCTCTCCTACTTATAGCATACAATAAATTTGTTTTTGACACCCAAATAGATCACCAGTCCCCTGACCTATCAAGTCACATCAAAGATGAAATATATTATAAATAAAGGCACTTCTAAATATATTTTAAAAGCCAAAAACTTAGAATGGGCTAGATATCACAAACAACATAAAAGTAAAAGTGAGATACAGGAGCCCAACCCAACAGCCTACATATTAATAATTTTGTTGATTTCAATGAGAATTACACGCAGGAGTAAGAGTCGAAAGATTGGGTCCATACTATTTTAAAAACATGTTAAGGTACCAACATCCAGACTGGCAATGAATTGCTGCTTCTTGCTTCATGTGTCACTTCGTCAGCACGCTGCATTGTAGGACATCACAGAGAGCTGAAACCAATGTGTCTCAGAGTGTCTGAATGCCAGGATTTAAAAAAGAAAATAAATTTTAAAATTAATAGATACATGTTAAATTTCTAGGGTGCTGAATATTCCCTTCAGTCTGGTGATTTGGGGGACTTAACACATTATTCTCAAGTCACCAGTTTTTTTCTCCAGTGTTTAGAACTGACTTGCAAATAATTTCATTTTTTTTAAAAAGTACAATTCACTCCAAAAGCTTCATGCTAATTGCTTATGTGCTACGGAAAAAGTTGAGGATGGGCTTGAGACAACTGAGCTCTCGCACCCTATAAATTCTAGAGCAGGGATCTCAAACTCAAATTTCCACGAGGGCCGCATGAGAACTAGTAAATTGGCCCGAGGGCCGCATCACTGAAACCTTTTCATACAATGATACAAAAGTATAGTCAAAAATGAAAAAAAAATGAAGAGTAATATAGTATTCTATTAAAAGTCAATGTATTAACTCATTGGTCCCCAACGTGGTGCCCGTGGGTGCCATGGCGTCCGCTGGGGCATTTATGTGCGCCCACCATCAGGGCAGAGAAGCTGCCGCCGGAACGCCGCCGAGGCGCTTTTCCAGCGGCAGCCTCTTCGCCGGAATGCCGCCGAGGAGCGTTGCTGCCCACCAAACTGGTGGGCCACAGAAGGGTGCTCTTGGCCACAAAAAGGTTTGGGACCACTGTATTAACTTTTTAAAAACTGTAATGCAAAGAGGGGTTTTAATAAAATATAAACACTCAGTAATGTTTGGAGCTCGGCTGCCAGTGGAGTCGGTGCCTATGGCGGGCCGCAGGAAATAACTCCGTGGGCCGCATGTAGCCCACGGGCCGTGTGTTTGAGACCCCTGTTCTAGAGTGAGCATTACTGGGTTCTAATCTTCTCAATGTCTCTTCACATCTTTCCTGTGTCTGTAAATATTTTGTTGCCCATCTCTGAGTTCCTATTTCTCCTGTAAACTGGAGATAGGGCAACCACAATTACATATGTTACCCAGGTAAAGAGGGTTCCAATTTATAGCTTTCTAATATTTTTAGTATTTCCTACCCCATTTCTTATTCAGCTTAACTTTTATTTGACTGCTGCTGCACATTGAGCATAAGTTTTCATACCTCTGTCCACAATGATGCCCTGGTATTTTTTCCTGTGTGGTTAGTTAATTTAGAACCCAGTAATAGTTAAAATTATTCCTACCAACCTTGATTATCTTGCATTTATCACCCTTGAATTTCAACTGCCATCATGATGCCCATTCACAAAATTTAAGTCCTCGAAGCTCTTTGCATGTTGCTGTACTTTGTTTACTGCCATGGCAGTTGAGATCTGCTGAAGCACTCATTACAATTTCTAGAGCAGAACATCAGAGGACTGGCTTTTCTTAACGGTAGAGGGGTCATGCAATCTGTAATTTGATTCACTTGTTGGTCCAACAAAGTACAAGCTCTTTAACATTCAATGTATAAATCTAAGCCCATCTGTTCTACCTGATTTTTTCATGAGGTAGGTTAACAAATGGGTTGTGGGGGGGTTGACCCTATGTCTATGATTTTACTATAGAGGAGGCCATTGTAAATTTGGGAAATGTTTTTGATACAGTTGCTGAAAAAATATAAATTTTGTTTGTGTTTTATTAGTTTGAATACATTCAAAATAATAAATGCAATATGTACATATTATTATAAATGCAATTATAAATAAAATCAGGATATAAAACTAACGGCATATGATAAAACCTAGAACGCAAACCTCATATTGTATATGAAAGTATGTGTGTCTGCTAATTTTACAAAATCAACTGCTGAACGAAAAATTGAATCTTATTATAAAACTGTCAGGATAGTCAATCTGAGATCCACCACTTTGCCTTAATATACACTACATATATAAGCATACTAGCTTTGACCTGTCCAGATCGATTTCAACAGTTGTATGTATAATACTTTTTAAGATCTAAAAAGTACATTTTGTCTACATATACTTGCTTTTTAATGGAACCTCTAGATGCTACAAGTTTTCTATTGGAAAGGATTTGTCACTCTGTACATGCTACATGGCAAACTATGCCCAATATACATCATGTAAAGCAAATATCTGAAAGAACTCATGCAGTCCAGGGTACATGCCTCATTAGTCATGTACATCGCCAGTGATCCAAAGTGATATTAACAACAAATAGTAGATAAATTTTAGAGTAGAGGACACCCTAGCTGTCAACTTGACCCCAGCTTTCCAAGCAGATGATGTAAACCATTTCTGCTTTCCCACAAATTTAATATACTTAAGAGTATACTAAGGAGCCTAAATTCAGACTTGCTTACCATAGGTTTAGTCAAAATCCTTCTCTTTCTGATTATAAAACGCTGTGTTGGTCTTACAGCCCTTAAAACATTTGTGTGTGATTTAAACAATGGACGCTTGCTTTAATACATGACTAAGAGTTCCTCTTTAATTGAAAATTATCTTTTTGACAAGCATTCTAACAACATTTGGAATATTTTTCATAGAACATATCTAGGGATACACTACCAAAATGGACTAACTCTGAATCACAGATAATAGTGTTTTGGTTTATTAGGCTGCTCAGAGTTGCCTATAAGGAATTCTGCAGTTGCATTTTCATTGTTTTAGTTCTAAACAGCATACTTCTTCATGTCATAAGTCAACTCTAAATGCTTTGTGAGAAAAAAGTTTCCACATTAGGCTTGAGTGTGATCAGCAGCAAAGAACAAAACAAAGTTATTCTAGCAATATTTCAAATTAAGTGCCTGTGTTAAATCAGAAATACATATTTTGCATGTAATTAATATGCCTAATGACACATAACTATAAATATGTAACTAATTCACTGAAGAATACATCATGAAATATTATACATTGTGGCAAATTGACAGCACTACTATGATGGGTCCCGCACTTTCTCTTCTTGTGGGGGGGTTTCAGGGTGCCATTTCTTGCCCCTGAACTGGGGTAACAGCTATCCTACTAGTATCCCAGGGAAGAGGAGTGGAGAGGGAGGGACCCAGGCCCGCCCTCTACTCCGGGTCCCAGCCCAGGGGCCCTATGATAGTAGGTGAACCACTTGTACCAGTGATTCTTTCCCCTGGGCTACTTCCCTCTCCTGACCTTCAGCTTGTGGGGCTTCCTGCCTTCCCTCTGCACAAGCCAGGTGTCCCTTTACCTAGGATCTTGGTCTTCTTAGCCCGCTGCAGCACTTCTCAAAACTCTCCTCCACTTTCCTTCAAACTGCTCTCTGCTCCACCACCAAACCACTCTGCTCCAGCTCCTCCTCACTCTGCTCCAGCTCCTCCTCTGGCTGATTGAAGCAGGGGGATTTTATCAGGTGACTGGCTTCAGGTGCTCTAATTGGTTTCAGGTGCTCTAATTGGTTTCAGGTGCTCTTAATTAATCTACAGGGAATAAGGCTTCTCCTCACCCTAGATCACTCTCCTGCTGCCTTCTGGCCATGCTGTATCACAACATGTAATATTATAATTAAGCAATGATGAATAATCATCATTATATTGAGTAAAGTGAATTGGCACAACATCTCCCTTCCGTTCCGCTGATGGTAGGAAATAAACCAGTTCTTTTATGATTTAGACTTATTTGCTATCTGTTGCACCATTCTTCAAACAGATATATATCTGGCCCAATAGTTTGCACTGAGCTGAAAGTCAGCCACCTAGATATCAATAGACATCCGAGCTCTAGGAGGGCTTGGGCTTCAGAAGGATATAGTACACATGGATGGTACAGTGTGTACACTCCTACTGCGTGCCCACAACTAGCTCTGCTCATCAGCAAAAACTGGAAGGTGGGGGTTGGAACCATGATCCAGTCCCTCAGCTGGCACCTTTGTGTTGGTTTGCGTGCCCAAGGGTTAGTAGAAGAGCGCAGGGCACAGTCTAACTTACAAAATGCAAATTTATTTTGTCTTTCAGGAATGTGTGTAATACAATGCTTTAGCTGAGAAGATATATTATCTTTCAATATATAAGCAAGGAAACATTGAGCAGGAGAAGGGAGGTGGTATTATCTCTGTAAAAGTCATTAGTGAGACTGTTTCTGAAATGTTGTGTGCCATTCTGGTGTCCACACTCCAAATAGGACATTGAAAACTGGAAAGAGTTCAGAAATTAAATACAAGAATGATCAGAGGTCTGGAAAACATGCCTAATAGTGAGGGACTTCAGAAGCTCAATCTATTTCATTTATCCAATAGAAGGCTAAGAGCTGTCTTGGTCAGTCTATAAATCACCTCTATGGGGAAGAGATGTCTGACAGTAGAGGGCTCATTAATAGAAAAAGGTATAACAAAATCAAATGGTTGGAAGCTGAAGCTAGACAATTCAGACCTGAAATAAGGCATACATTTTTAACGGAGGTTAATGAACCATCGGAACAACTTACTCAGGGATGTGGTGGATTCCCCAACACCTGAAGTTTTTTAAAATCAAGATTAGATATCTCCAAAAGATGTCTCCAAACTATAGCTTAAACAGAAGTTCTGGGCTTGATGTAGGAATTACTGGGTGAGGTTCTATGGTCTGTGTTCTGTAGAAGGTCAGACTAGGGATATGTCTACACTGCACATTTCTTTCAGCATGTAGAGTACACACCTGCACGGGTATAAACAGTGGTATAGCCAAAGGGGCATGGCTCGCACTAGAAGGGTCTGGGCAGGTGTACAAGTATATACCCTACATGCTCTCTCCATGTACACTGTTTTTTTCAGCAGTGTAGAGTCCCGGTGCTAGAGCCCTTCCCCTCTGTAGGGAAAAACTGGCCCAGTGGAGCAAGGTTCTGGCAGAGGGGAGGCAGCGAAGAAAGGCTCTGACAGCTCCCTGCAGCTGGAGCCCTTCCTCACTGCAGGGAAAGACTCCTCCCCTCTACCAGAGCCTTTTACTGACATGTGTAGCTATACATCACAGTCTGGACACAGCCTGCTTGTAGCTACATGTACTCTACGCACTGCTGCCAGAGAGATGTAGTAGTGTAGACATAGATGATCATCATGGTCCTTTCTGCAAATTACAAGCTATAAAATATTTTCAATAATTAATTATATGCAATTCTCTCACAAGTACAAGAGTCCCTTTGGGACTTAATTCAACCAACAATCAGGCGTGCTGGAACAACTTGTATAGTGTGGGTGCTGAGAGCCATTGAACCAAACTGTAAAACTTGTATGTGATGGAAACCACTTCAAACCAGGGGGTGCGGCAGCACCCCCAGCAGCCTTAGTTCCAGCACCTATGCCAACAATAGTCAATTTTCATGCTAAAAGATAAGAACAAATGGGGCAGAGATAAACATTTATGAGAATCTATGCTTATACTGTATATACCAGTGGGAAATATAGCAATCACAGCCATATTAACACAGTTTACTGGAAGATCAAAAACACCACAGTCATGTTCCAAAATAGTTTCTGAATCCAATATTGGCTTTTCCAGTTGAAGAATATACAAATATGTAAACATGAATCAGCTTGCACTCCTCTGAAACAATGCACCCCGGAAAAGCAACTATGCTTTAAAGCAGGGGTGGGTAAACTTTTTAGCCCTAGGGCCACATCGGGTACAGAAATTGTATGGAGGGCCGGGTAGGGAAGGCTGGGGGAAGCTATGCCTCCCCAAACAGTGAGGCATGGCCTGACCCCTGACCCCTATCCAGCCCCTTGGAGCCCCCACCCCCATTCAACCCCCCCTGCTCCCCACCCGACTGCCCCAGGGACTCCTGCATCCTATCCAAACACCCCTGCTCTCTGCCTCCTGACCATCCCCCCGGGACGCCTGTCCCCTATCCAATCCTCCCTGCTCTCCATGCCCTGACCACCCCCAGAACCCCCGCCCCTATCCAAACTCCTCTGCTCCCCACCCCATGATGGCCCCTGGGGGCTCCCTTGGCCCCTATCCAACTCTCCCTGCTCTCCCTGCCCCATGTTACCTGTGGGGTAAGGGAAAGAAGGAGGCTCAGTCCTTTCCCTGTGTGTTTCCCCTGCTCGTCTGGCTGCTCTCCCTGGCAGTTGGGCAGGGCTCGCTCCCTGTCTGGGCTTGGCTGCTGGGGACAGGGGCCAAGCATGCTTGGGGTGGAGGGGGGCCAAGCATGTTGAGGTGGAGGGGGGCCCTGGCTTGCTCTGCCCCTGTCTCCCGCAGCAGGACCCAGGCCCCCTAACCGACCCCCTGCAACCTCCCCTGCTCCGAAACTCCCGCTGCTCCCCCCCCCCTTGACCACGGCACCCTGGAGCACCAGTTCTGGAGGCGCTGTAGCTGTGCTGCTCGGCTGGAGCTGCAGCCACACTGCCCAGGCTCTGGGGGAACTGTGACTGCGAAGGAGGGAGAGAGGGTGGGGCCAGGAGCTAGCCTCTGCCCCACTCACCACGCTGCCAGGGGAGTTGGGCTGGCTCCCCCACAAGCCTTTCCTGACCCTGCTCCCTGGCAGGAGCTCGGGGGCCAGAGGGAAGGGTCCTGCAGGCCGGATGTGGCCCGCGGGCCGTAGTTTGCCACCCTCTGCTTTAAAGTGTGGTTCTGCTCCAAAAGAAGATTCTAGGAAAGGCGTTCAGGGTTACTCTGTCTCTCATTGATTCCATAACCAATTCCCCCAGTTTAGAAATAAAAATATAATTTTTCTAACTGGCAGCCCTGCATACTCAGTCTGGGCACAGAGTCAAGCTGGACTCTTTCCTTCTCATGCATCATCACAAGTAATGATGAATCTGCAGGCCAAGTTATACACTCAGTAACACATGTGAAACCTACCGACAGCTAAGGGGTCTAGCATTACTTTTCTTCCAGATGTATCGAGCTTGTATTTTTCCAGGTTGACTCTTATTTATTTCCTGCCCATATTCCTAACCTCTCCATTGTCCTTTGAGCTACTATTTCAGTCTCCATCATGGACTGGCAACATCTACCAACTGAATACTGTTTGTAAATTGAACTGATGTGATTTAATCTCTCCATTGAGAGCACAAAAGGTTATGTTAAATAT
The DNA here is from genome assembly GCA_033296515.1 of Macrochelys suwanniensis. Lineage (NCBI taxonomy): Eukaryota > Metazoa > Chordata > Testudines > Chelydridae > Macrochelys > Macrochelys suwanniensis. The sequence continues at coordinate 52,134,800 of CM065780.1, forward strand.
AAGCAAGGCCTTACATTGGCCCCTACAGCACGTACTTGATATCTTCCTCCAACCTGATATACGTTTCATAGTTAGCCACCCCATTTTCTGTCAATGATGCTGTCCTCATCCAAGCCTATGTGATTTACACATTTCAGGTAAGATGTTATCAGCTTCTATATTAAAGGTTAGGCAAACAGGGCAGATCTTGGTCCCTGCCATGCTCACAGCCTCCCTTGCAGCCTGTGGTCCACACTTCCCAGCACTTCTATCACTGGCTGCAGCCCTGCAAAACTACCTGTGGCTGGAGTTTTCAATATGGAATGGGAGCACTAGGGATTGTGTGGTTGCAGATAAAACGGAAAAAAAAGTTGTCAATAGACAGCATGCATGTTGCCAGTCTCAGGACCAATTAACATTATAGTCACTTGGATGGTATCAGTTTCAGGAAAAACATTTCCATAATCCAAAAGAATATTACTAAGCATTTATGCACATATTCACAGTGCAAGATATATATTCTATTGGTAACATTTTTTCTTAATTGCATGATTATGTTATTGAAAATGTATTGAGCTTATTTCTTTCCTAAATTGCACTGTCAGTAGACAGCATGAACTAGCAAATGTGGATTTCCCATACATGATATGGTTAACAAGGCACAGCATAATTGCAGACATTTTAATAAAAATTATACACTGCACTGTATGTCTTTCCAACATGGAAACATGTTACAAAATGCCACTGAGAGTTATATTGTAACAGCCTATCAGCATCATTTATAGCTAGGGAGGGATATTTCATTAAAGCGAGCTCTCTAACTTGTCAGATTTTCTTCATCTGAAACCATATTTGTTGTTTTTCTGCCATTATGAACAAATCTATAGTGCAGATTTTAAGATAAATTACTTGACAATAAATTCAATTAACAGAAGAAATCCAAACACTAATGGTGATTCTAGATGTGCCCATTTAAACCTTTATTGTGGCACTCTAAACACTTGGGTAAATTAATTAAGGCCTGTCAGATACAATGAATAATGCTTAAGGACACAGATTTAAAACAGAGTTTGTCTTTGAATTATCCTTTACATTCGTTCCCTCTGTCCTGTATAATGAATAGCCACTATACAAAATCATAATTCACTTACTCAGATGCAGATACAAGCATAAAGGTCTCTACTGCAATTCTGTTTTAATGACAATCAATATCTCTTTGCTGATGAACTCCAAACGCATTTGGCTTGCTCTAATAGAACGGTTTTACTGCATCTGAAGAATAGCCATTGGTGGAAAATAAAGACTTGTTTAATAAATGCTGGATTTAGGGAGGAAGAAATCTGTATTTATGAGCAGCTTTTCAGCTGTAAAGTATATGTTTTAAACAGTTTAATACTGTACACAGCAATGATCATTGTGAAGCTTGGTTGAGGTGGTGGAGTCAGAGGGTGGAAGAGGGCGGGATATTTCCCAGGGAATGCCTTAGTGTTAAATGATGAACTAGCACTCGGCTGAGCCCTCAAGGGTTAACACATTGTTGTTAATGTAGCCTCACACTGTACAAGGTAACACAAATGGAGGGAGGGGAGACAGCATGGCAGACAGAGAGAGAGACACACACCCTGTGTGTGGGAGAGAGAGAGAGATGTGCATTGCCCCTTTAAGTACACTGACCGCACTCTAAGTACATTGCCTTTTTAAGTAGGTAAGGAAGTTGGGACAGCAGCTTCTACCAGCAAGCTCCCTCCCTCCTGAGCCCTGTCGTGTCCCTCCCCCTGCTCTATATGGAGAAGGAGTAAGCAGGGTGTAGGAGCAGGGGGGAGGGGGACACCCTGACATTAGCCCCTCTCTCCTTCCTCTCCTCCCCCACCCACACACAGCAAGCAGGAGGCTCCGGGGAGCAGCTTCAAGGCAGAGGGCAGGAGCAGCACTTGGCAGTGGGGGGAGGAACAGCTGAACTGCCAGCAGTTGATAGCCTGCTGGGCGGCTGCCGCACAGGGAACTTAGGGAAGCGGGGAGCTGATAGGGGGGCTGCCGGTCCACCCTGGTTCCAAGTCCCCACCAGCTAGCTCCAACGGGCTGCTCTTTCTGCAAGCAGTGGACAAAGCAGGCGGCTGCCAAACAACGCTATAAGGGAGCATTGCGCAACTTTAAACAAGCATGCTGTCTAATTGATCGGCAACGTAACAACGAAACAACATTAACCGGGATGACTTTAAGTGAGGAGTTACTGTAGTTCTTTTTTGAACCCTGTTATAGTCTTGGCCTTCAAAACATCCTCTGGCAAGGAGTTACACAGGTTCATTGTGCGTTGTGTGAAGAAATACTGCCTTTTGTTTGTTTTAAACTTGCTGCCTATTAATTTAATTGGGTGGCCCCTAGTTCTTGTGTTTATGAGAAGGAGTAAATAACACTTCCTTATTTACTTTCTCCACACCAGTCATGATTTTATAGATCTCTATCATATCCCCCCTTAGTCATCTCTTTTCCAAGCTGAGAAGTCCGTCTTATTAATCTCTGCTCATAGGGCAGCCGTTCCATACCACTAATCATTTTGTTGCCCTTTTCTGAACCTTTTCCAAGTCCAATATATCTTTTTTGAGATGGGGCGACCACATCTGCACACAGTATTCAAGATGTGGGCATACCATGGATTTATATAGAGGCAATATGATATTTTCTGTCTTATTATCTATCCCTTTCTTAATGTTTCCCAACATTCTGTTCGCTTTTTGATTGCCGCTGTACATTGAGTGGATGTTTTCAGAGAACTATCCACAATGACTCCAAGATCTCTTTCTTGAATGGTAACAGCTAAATTAGACCTCATCATTTTATATGTATAGTTGGGATTATGTTTTACAATGTGTATTACTTTGCATTTATCAACATTGAATTTCATCTGCCATTTTATTGCCTAGTCACCCAGTTTTGAGAGATCCTTTCGTAGCTCTTCACAGTCTGCCTGGGACTTAACTATCTTGAGCAGTTTTGGATCATCTTCAAATTTTGCCACCTCACTGTTTACCCAGTGTTTTTCCAGATCATTTACGAATATGTTGAATAGAGTAATGGAATAGAGTAATGAAGAATAGATCAAAACATGAGAAAAGGAATTGTGTTTTAAATGGATACAATCCACTAGATGCTAATCAGGAAAAAGAGGATCCAGGGATGACAGCAGCTAGAAATAAAAACCATTATCTCAAGGCCTGGTAGCATTAAGAAAGCAAACAGAAAACAAGTATAAATGCAGAAAGTACCAATCAGAAGAGATCAGTATCCCACTGTACAAAGGGCAAATGTGACCTCACAGAGCACTATGTATGATGATAAGGAGGATAATGAGAAATTTGGAAAGGGACAATGAGGTAATTTACAATGATGGACTTCAGTGGTTGTAGCTACATGTTCTCTCTCACATTCCTTAGCAATGTGACAAGACAAGCACGTATTGAAGCTACATTCTTCATAGCCCATTGAAATAGGAGGATGCATTCTTTCAGTAGTGACTGGCTCTGGGGTCTCTGAGTAGCAATTAAAATCTTGTTTTCTGTTTTTACCACTAAACTCAAGGAAGGGGTCTAGGCACTTCCGGAATTTCTCTTCTCAGTAACAGATTATAGGTAGAAACTAGACAAGTAGAATCTTGGTTTCAGTGCAATGTTTTCTGTTGTGACTGCCTGGTAAACAACAATAACAAGCTATAATTTAAGAGCTCCTTGAATACACCATTTTAAAGGTGTATACTCCAACTATTCCTTCTTGGAAGCACGTTATTTTAGGATACTACACTCTAAGACCCCAATCCTTCACCACTGAAGTCAATGAGAGTTGACTTCCATTGCAAAAGGGGCAGATTAAGTGCAGTTCTGGCTGTGTTCTAAGCAGATCACCCAACAATAGCATTGGGGGCACAACCTGAAGCATACAGCAAAAATCTTCAAATATGGATTTTCTTCCTTTTCCTCATGCATTATCCTTTAATTAATTTTAATTTTTATCACAGAATGAAATGAATATGTACTTTAAAATAAAAGTGAGAAGCGACTGGAAGCAGTTACAGGACAAGGCTTCTCCATCAGACAGCCTGCTTAAAAAGACAAGAATCAATTTGTCCGATAAGGGAGAAATCAACTCTGCTGAGCCAGTGCATAAAAAATGTTTCATCCTTATTGGTTATTGAATGACTGACGGACAAAAAGAGAAAATACCCATCAATGTCCACTTGGGACAAGTGAGTCGGAGAACAACTTCTTAACATCTCTATTTTCACAGATGCATTGTTCCAGAGTCGTAAATTCTTCCAATTTAATCACAGAAAATCATCAATCAGCACTTTCACATTACTATTCTACCTCAGTCTATAACTTCATGAGAGGAAGCATGGTGTGGAGGAATGGAGTTGTGAGGCAGGAAACTTTTCATTCTAATCCCAGCTCTGCCACTGAATAGCCTTGAGAAATTCACTTCAATTTCCTGTTACAGTTTCTTCATTTTACAAATTGTTGAGGACTAGCACAAGACTTTGAACAGAAAGGATAACATTTTAAAAAGTTTCTAAATCTCACTGATTTGCGAGGGGAATTAGGCTCCTAAATCACTTTAAAACTTTTGAACATTTTATTCGAAAGCACCATATTTGTTACAAATTCTAAATTGTAACAAAGGGAACACAGAATTTGAATCAGCATCCTTTTAGTAAGCTTAATCAAGGTATTTGCATTACTTTTAAAAATTTCCCACTAACATTTGAAATTAAATACATTATTCCATTGCTTACATATATATTTTTTAAAATATCTTTTTTAATTTTGGAAAAAAAACATCCAAGAACCTGCACAAGTAATCTGCAAATAAAAATTAAAAGCAAGTCTTGTATTTTGTTGGTCATGTCTGGTATAGCCTTACACTGGGGGCCTTTTCTTGGTGCTCATCATTCTTCCTTTAAAAGTAAATAGTCACTGTATGATGTATTTAAGATCTAGTTAAAAGATTAAGAAAATCCTTTTTATATTGCGTAGACTTTCTTTAATCTTGTATCTTTATGCAGAATGGGGCTGGCAATTATAATTAAAATATAAATCCAGCTATTCTATTTTTAAGAATAAAAGTACTGCACGTGATTTTAAACAATTCTAATATTAACACATTATTGTATACACATTAGTCAGTTATAAATAATTGAATGTTTATGCTTAGTTAGGATGTCCAAAAATGCTAAAAGTAATAATTTAATTATACTCTCAAAAGTCACAAAACCAAGCTTCTTGCATTGATGCAACTCAGGCATGGTTTCACCAGCATAGACAATTCACTGGGATGGCAAAATTTAATGTATTCTCTTAGCTACATCTCATTACTGATTTACCTGTGAATTCATTTCGGTTGGATAACTTTTTCAAGCAGAAGGCTTGAAAGGGAAAAGGTGAATCAGACTGAACTTTCTTCCTAGCTCATATCTTACGTGAGAAAGTCACTGACAGTATTTCTTACCAGTAAAATTTGTTTATGGCTAATACAGGTTATGAACTAGTATTTTGCAAAATCTTAAATCCAAATTCCTGGTGAACTGAAGAGCTGTTCCTTCATAATGACATTTCTACCTTAGTGTGATAGTTACTGAAGAGTGACAAGGTTTTCCACTCTTTGAAAAAGAGGGTGCTTTTTATCATCTATTTAAAACAAAAAATATGGAAACACAGATATTCCACTGACTAATTCTAGGAAGCTTTATTCTTACCGAAACCTGTCTAGCATTTTCTCACTTGAATGAAGTCCATATGCAAGTCACCTGTGCTTCAGCTGCTAGCACAGCAATATATACATCAACTCATTTGCCGTACAGCTAACAAATGAAATGTGAATCATGGCACAGAAACAGCATATAGACATTACATTTTTTTAAAGTACAAAAGTATTGCTAAGCAGGTTTTTTTTTCTGCAATGCAAACCATGTATCAATTATTGGAAGTCTCGGCTGTGACAGTTAATGAAAAATTTTGACAAGCCATATGTATGTTTCATAACAAAAAGTTGAAATAGCTACTTTGGATACACTTTCTATATAACACTGATTCTCACTAATAGGTCTCAAACTAATTAGGAATCACAAAATGATTGTGGAAATTTTCAGGAGTAATACAAAAACAGTAAGAGGATGATGCTGTCAGTTTCAGTGTTAGCTGCACCTTTGACCCCACCCCCTTTCCCTGAGGGCACCCACTTAAGGTTTCACTCTTCCTGGCCATCTCCTCTCTCAGGTGGAGACCCACATGATGGCTTGTTGTCCCTCTCCACCTCACTATGATTTCCCCAGCAGGTCTAACAGGGGGCAGCACCTCTGAGTCATTCTTTCTTCAGGGGCCACAACACCATATACCAGTTACCAACCAGCCTTCAGAACGCAAAATACATTTACTCTTAGGGAAAAGCATCACAGAGAAAACATTAAAAAAACCCAATAAAAGTCCCTACATGCACGTTAAAATCTTACCACAGATCACCCTCAACTCCAACACAAGGCTCTCGTAGATGCCACCCTTTCAAACCCCTCAGCTGGGATTGCTCTCTTGGCATATGTCTATACTGCAATTAAAAAACCCCAGCTGTCCCGTGCCAACTGACTCAGGCTCGTGGGGCTGTTTAATTGTGGTGTAGATGTTCAGGCTCAGCCAGCAGCCTGGGCTCTAGGATCCTGTGAGTTGGGAGGGCCCCAGAACTTGGGCCCAAGCCTGAATGTCTACAGCGCAATTAAACAGCCCCTTAGCCTGAGCCCCTTAGCCGGAGTGAGCTGGCTCAAGACAGCCCCGGGTGTCTAATTACAGTGAAGACATATTCTCAGTTACAAGTTCATGTCAGTTCCACAGTTTTCTTTATAATACCTCCTAAAACAGGTAATGGCCTTGTCTTCAGGGGCTGAAGCTTCAAAAGGTTGAGTTTTTACATAACTAGCACTCGGGAATTTGCTTTAACTCTCTTCCCAACCACTCCCCTCCTCAGATCCCCCAGGAAGCCAACTCAGGAAACCAGGACCCTGAAAATACATTTAACACTTATTGTCCCAGAAATCCATATCCGTCCAACATTTCAATGCAACAGTCTTTTGGCAACCTCACACTTCCCAGGTCTCACATATGTCACAGGTTCAATGCCTCTAAAATATTTAGATCAGCTCCAAGCCCTATGCCAAAGTATACTTAGCCTTTAGGACCTGGAAACAGCTTTGAATAAGCTCTTGGGAATTCCTGGCTTGATGCAACCCGTGATTGTCTAGCTAAAGCAAAAGGACAGGAGACAATTCATATGTGAAGATGTGAAGAGTTTAAAGAAAGGAGCCCATTTTTCCTCAGTTTTGTAAAAGGAATGATAGTCCGGGAAGAGGGACAGTAATCTGATGAAGTAGCCTCTTAGTTGCAGATAACACCTATTTATCCTTTCATCAGAACTCACTGGTGGAAGAGGCGGTCAATCTTTCATCCCAATACAGTCTGAGAAAAACGCACAGAAGAGAGGAAAAGACTGACAGTTTAGCAACTTTTCATGGTGCTTTCGCTAAGAGGATGAGTCTTATAAAACACTGAGCTGAACCATAACATTACCTGGCAGACAAAATATTCCTTTCACCTGCCCTGAAGCTTCTGTAGATCTGATGTTATTGTAATCCACCCACTATCCAGAATCATGGATTCATTTTCTACCAGAGAGCAGGGTCTGATGGCTCCTTCTTGGAATAGGCTGTGGCTTGGGTTGTACAGATGTCATTCAGGTTGTGCTGGTGGCAGCAGTGGAAAAGCAGCCTGAACCTTTGATCTGCCACGAGAAGCTACCACTCTGACAGATGCGAGGCCAGAGCAAGAATAGAAAGAATTTGTGAAAGAAGCATGAAAAGTTCAGACACCCACAGCCAGAGCATTTGCAGCCAGCTTTCCTTATTAGGGATGGTGGGTGGGTTTCAGTGCTGCTCATTTTACTTAAAAGTAAAAACTGGAGGAACAGTTTTTGATAGCTGCACTGAAAAGTCCAGAATAGCAGCTGTCTCTTCTGCTCTGTTCTCCTACATCACTGAAGTGTGACCAGGAAGAAAGAGCTGGAAAAGAGGCAAAGACCGCATGGCTGAAGGGAGTCCAAACTAGAGATTCTTATTGATTGCTAACCTGTTGATTGCTAATCTTATTGATTGCTAACCTGTCAAGAAAAGGAGAGCTGCCTATCCTGTATTTGTGGCAACCATGGGACAGAAATTCAAGCTTTCTATACCTTCTTCTTCCAGCTCAGAAAAAGGAATTATATAGAAACTTGATAACAAACTGTTGCCATAATTCTGCTAAAACCGCCAAGACTTGCTCTAAATATTTTTAAACAGAATCCTTAGGCGAGGACAAAGATCCCAAGTTAAGAAGTGCCATACTACAGAAATTAATTTATGAATATATCAGGGTGCATGTATACATTGTAATTTGTACACAAGCTACACATAATCTTGCAAGTGACAAATTATTGACACTTTAAAAAAAGTCTGTTGCAAGATTATGTACTAAATGTATAAATTACAAAGATAAGTGGTGTTCAACAGATAAGTGAATTTAGTTTTTTGTGAGTGGTTATTTTGGTCCCCTGAAATCATGATCAGCTCTCTCTCAAATTTCTATGATAACTTCACAGCTACCACAGAATCCTGCCAGTGCTCTGAACCAGCTTACTAGGGGAAGTGTTCGGCAACTGACAGTTTTAGCATATTGTGCAAGTTTATGAACTTAAGGGAGTGTTATTGTTCGTGCTTTTAGCACAGATCAGAAAGTCCAGAATATTGCATTTTATTCCCAGCTATGTCAGTAAATTGCTGTGCGACATTCCTTATGCTGCACCTTATTTTCCTCATCTTGGCTTAATTAAATCTGACAACATTTCAGTGAAGTAAGTAATTTTTGTTAAGTTATTTGAGAACTTCAGATATAAGGAACCAATATGCTAAGTTTTTTTAATATTAATGCCATCACCTTTTGGATTATAGAGCACGAACACTTTGCAAAACCATGCCAACATAATATTTCTTATTATTTCTATTGTGAGTGCCCAGAGACCTCAGGACCACGTTGTGCTATACAAACTGAAAGGCAGACAATGTTCTCTGCCCAAACAGCTTACAACCTATTAAAAAGACTACCTGACTTGTTTTGTGTGTCAATGGGATTCCATGGCAGTTGGCTGGACCATTAAAATGTACTGATTAAAAATTAAAACATACAGTTCTGTACAGAACTATCTATTTACCTTCACTGTTGAGGGAATTCAGTACATAACACTACAATTAGCTCATCGTTAAAAAAAAATATCCAAGTCTCCTTTCATGTTTTTAGCATGAGTGTATAAAGGCTATCCTCTTAAAAGCTAATATTTTATTAAACGGATTACAATATAGGGAATTAGTATGCTCTCTCTCTACCACTAATGACAAACTGTAGTAAATTTTGTCACTTGGCTACATAAAACATGAGAACTTTTATAGTATTTACTGTATATTAGTTCCAGTTATTCTGAAACTGAATTGTCTTCTTAGTCAACCAGAATGCAGAAATGCTATAAAAGTTATTTCTTACTCATGCAAAACTTTTATATTCTGATCAGCTACAACCTTCACAATTCCACGTACATATACAAACAGAGTCATTTCAGCTTCAGTCCTGCTCCACAGCCTCTTAGCCCTGGTCTACACTACGAGTTTAGGTCGAATTTATTAGCGTTATTTCGATTGATCCGTGCACCCGTCCACACGACGAAGCCCTTAACATCGACTTCTAGGGCTCTTAAAATCGATCTCGCCACTCCACCCCCAACGAGGGGATTAGCGCTTAAATCGATATTGCCGAATCGATGTAGGCTAGTGAGGACGCAATTCGACAGTATTGGCCTCCTGGATCTATCCTACAGTGCAACATTTGACCGCTCTGGACAGCAGTCTGAGCTCCAATGCTCCGCCCAGGTAGACAGGAAAAGCCCCGCGAACTTTTGAATTTCATTTCCTGTTTGGCCAGCGTGGTGAGCTGCAGGTGAGTGCAGATCTCATCAGCAGAGGTGACCATGATGGAGTCCCAGAACCGAAGACGAGCTCCAGCATGGACCGATGTTGAAGTACGCGATCTGATCGCTGTATGGGGAGACGAAACCGTGCTAGCAGAGCTACGGTCCAAAAGAAGAAACGCCAATACATATGCCAAAGTCTCCAAGGGCATGCAGGACAGAGGCTACAACAGGGACGCGCAACAGTGCCGCGTGAAAATTAAGGAGCTCAGGCAAGCCTACCAAAAAACCAGAGATGCAAACAAACGCTCTGGGTCAGAGCCCCAGACATGCCGCTTCTATGATGAGCTGCATGCCATTCTAGGAGGTGCAGCCAGCACTGACCCACCCATGTGGTATGACTCCGTATGTGGATCATCAGAAACCACAGAGGAGCATGATGATGATAATGATGCTGAAAATAGCGCCCAGACACAGCAAGGAAGTGGAGAAGCCCTTTTCCCCGACAGCCAGGAACTCTTTGTCACCCTGGAGCCAGTACCCTACGAACCCACCCAAGGCGTGCTCGATGCAGGAGAAGGGACCTCTGGTGCCTCTGGTGAGTGTACCTCTGTTAATTAATACATGTTTTATAAGCAAGCGTGTTTAATGATCAATTCGCGGCCAGTACAGCTACAGCTACTGGAAAAGTCTGTTAACATGTTCGGGGATGGAGCAGAAATCCTCCGGGGACATCTCCAGAAAGATCTCCTGGATGTACTCCCAAAGCCTGTGCAAAAGGTTTCTGGGGAGGGCAGCCTTATCCTGTGCTCCGTGGTAACACACTCTACCACGCCAGGCCAGTAGCACGTAGTCTGGAATCATTGCTTTGCAAAGCATGGCGGCGTATGGTCCCAGTGTTTGCTGGCATTCAAGCAACATCCGTTCTTTATCTGTCTGTGTTATCCTCAGAAGAGTGATATCATTCATGGTCACCTGGTTGAAATAGGGGAATTTTATTAAGGGGGTATTCAGAGGGGCTCCATCCCTGCTGGGCTGTTTGCCTGTGGCTGAACGGAAATCTTCCCCGCTGTGACCCACGCGGTGGGGGGAGGGGGAACAGCGAACATCTTGGATGTGTGTCTGTGTGTGTGGGGGGGTGTCGATTAGGTTCGCGCTGCACGTTAACCCGAAAACCGCCGCCCCTCCCTTTTCAATTGCCAACCAGTTTTAAATTGCCAGCCCAAAGGCTGTTTGTTATGGGAAATGAGGGGGTTGCTGTTTGAAAACATTCCCACCTGTTATGAAGGTTAAAGAAGCCTATAGACTGTGGCTTACCATGGCTGTGTGCAAGCCGAATTCTGTTGCCCGCCGGACCTGCTTGTGTGATCTCTCACACCAAACCGGCAGACCCTCAATATAACAGGCAAAGTGCAACCTTGGACCAAATGCACATGTGCTATGTAATGTTTGGAGCATTGTTCTCTAATATGTGTCTTTTAAACTACTCCTCTCCCGTTTGTTTCCTCCCGCAGCTGCAAACGTTTCAACGCCACCCCTTTCATCACCGTCCCAGAGGCTAGCGAAGATTAGAAGTAAAAAAAAAAGGAATTGAGACGATATGTTCTCAGAACTCATGGAATCCTCCCACACTGAAGCTGCCCAGCAGAATGCGTGGAGGCAGACACTGTCGGAGTCCAGGAAGGCAGAATTTGATCGTGCGGACAGGTGGCGTGCTGAAGAGAATGACTGGCGGGATGAAGAGAGTAGGTGGCGTCAGCGTGCAGAGAGAAGGCAGGATGCAATTCTGAGGCTACTGGAGGATCAAACGGAAATCCTCCGGCTTATGGCTGAGGAAAGGCGTAGGGTTCAGGAAAGGCCGCCTGAGCCCAGACCGCCACTACAGCCCCTGTGCAACCAACAGCCCTCCTTCCCGAGTCCCATAACCTCATCCCCGAGACGCCCAAGAACGCGTTTGGGCGGCCTCCGTGCACCCAACCACTCAAGTCAAGAGAACAGTCCAAGCAAGAAAGGGCTGGCATTCAATAAGTTTTAAAGTGCTGTGTGTCCTTGTCCTTCCCTCATCCCCTCCTCCACCACCCATCCTGGTGCTTCCCTTCCTCCACCAGCTATCCCGGGAGACTGTGGCAGTTAGCCCCATAGTTCCCCCTCTTTGTTTTACAAATTAATAAAGAATGCATGATTTTTAAGCAACAATGACTTTATTTCCTCTGCGAGCGGTGATCGAGGGGGGGAGGGCAGGGCGGTTTGGGTAAAGGGAAGTAGAGTGAATGAAGGGGCGGGGCTTTTCATTACAGGGGAAAAACAGAACTTTCACACAGCATCCTGGCCATTCATGAAACTGGTTTTCAAAGCTTCCCTGATGCGCAACGCACCCTGCTGTACTGTTGTAATAGCCCTGGTGTCTGGCTGCGCATAACCAGTGGCCAGGCGATTTGCCTCAACCTCCCACCCTGCCATAAACGTCTCCCCCTTACTCTCACAGATATTGTGGAGCGCACAGCAAGCAGTAATAATAATGGGAATATTGTTTTCGCTGAGATCTAACCTAGTCAATAAACTTCGCCAGCGAGCTTTTAAACGACCAAATGCACATTCCACCACCATTCTGCACTTGCTCAGCCTATAGTTGAAAAGGTCCTGACTACTGTCCAGGCTACCTGTGTATGGCTTCATGAGCCATGGCATTAAGGGGTAGGCTGGGTCCCCAAGGATAACTATAGGCATCTCAACATCCCCAACGGTTATTTTCTGGTCTGGGAAGAAAGTCCCTTGCTGCAGCAGCCGAAACAGACCAGAGTTCCTGAAGATGCGAGCGTCATGTACCTTTCCCGGCCATCCCACGTTGATGTTGGTGAAATGTCCCTTGTGATCCACCAGTGCTTGCAGCACTATTGAAAAGTAACCCTTTCGGTTTATGTACTCGCTGGCTTGGTGGTCCGGTGCCAAGATAGGGATATGGGTTCCGTCTATCACCCCACCGCAGTTCGGGAACCCCATTGCTGCAAAGCCATCCAGTATGAGCTGCACATTTCCCAGACTCACAACCCTTGGTACCAGCAGCTTGGTGATCGCCCTGGCTACTTCCATCACAACAGCCCCCACTGTAGATTTTCCCACTCCGAATTGATTCGCGACTGACCGGTAGCTGTCTGGCGTTGCAAGCTTCCACAGGGCTATCGCCAGTCGCTTCTGTACTGTGAGGGCTGCTCTCATCTTGGTGTTCTGGCACTTCAGGGCAGGGGAAAGCAACTCACAAAGTTCCATGAAAGTGCCCTTACGCATGCGAAAGTTTCGCAGCCACTGGGATTCATCCCAGACCTGCAGCACTATGTGGTCCCACCAGTCTGTGCTTGTTTCCCGGGCCCAGAATCGGCGTTCCACTGTATCAACAAGCCCCATTAACACCATGATGTCCACCTTGCGGGGGGGCCTTTTTTGAGAGAGGTCTGTGTCCATGTCCTCATCACTGTCCTCAGGGCGCTGCTGTCGCCTCCTCGCCTGCTGTAGCTGTAGCAGCTCCTGGTTCTCGTTCTGCATATACTCCTGGACAATGCGCGTGGTGTTCATAACGGCGAGAACAGCCGCGGTGATCTGATCGTGCTCCATGCTTTCCCTGGTATGCTGTTTGCAGGACAGCAGAGTGGCAGCAGAAGCAGCGGGTGGATAACAATGGAGTCAGCAATATGGCGCCCATATGAAAAAAGGCGCGAAAGGATTTTTTGCTCCCCCCTCAGTTGCTTTCACGGAGGGAGGGGGGAGCAAGGGTTAGGCTCATTTCCTTCTAGCTGCAGATGGTACAATATGCGGTGAGCAAGGAGGCGCCTTCCCTTCTAGCAGCAGATGGTACAATATGCTTGATATCCATCATCAGCTCCTGGCCCCCTCAAGGATTGAACTCGCAACCCCGGGTTTAGCGGGCCAACGCTCAGACCGCTGAGCTATCCCTCCGCCCGTGTTCCAGGCAGTACTGAATCTCCCTTAAACAAAACATAAAAAAGAGAATGACCAGAGTCACTCTGGTCACTCCCATTTATGTCCAAGCGCCCCCGGCCAGCCACACCATAGGCCGCCGGCCAGGAGCACACGAATACCAATCATATTGTACAATCTGCTGCGAGAAGGAAAGGAGCTTCTGCTGTGTGGTCCCGTGACCACGACCATTTATGGCATATTGCACCATCTGCAGCTAGAAGGCAAGGAGCTTCTGCTGTGTAGTCCCGCGACTACCAGCCTCAGGCGGAATGGCCCCCTCAAGGATTGAACTCGCAACCCCGGGTTTAGAGGGCCAACGCTCAGAACGCTGAGCTATCCCTCTGCCCGTATTATAGTGTGACTGAATCCCCACTAGACCTAATGTCCAGGCGTACGCTGGAGATGTACGGTAATTGTGAGCTGAGCAGGCTTCCGTAGCAAACACGGAAACCCCGGAAAAAAGGCGCGAAAAATATTGCTTTCACGGAGGGAGGGATGACATGTACCCAGAACCACCAGCGACAATGTTTTCTGCCCCATCAGGCTTTGGGATCGCAACCCAGAATCCCAATGGGCGGCGGAGACTGCGGGAACTGTGGGATAGCTACCCGCAATGCAATGCTCCGAAAGTCGATGCTAGCCCCGCTACTGTGGACACAGTCAATCGACCTCATGGTCTTAACGCTTGTGTGTGGGGACACACACAATCGATTCCATAAATTCGGGTTTTAAAATATCGACTTCTATAAATTCGACCTAATTCTGTAGTATAGACGTACCCTTAGTCCACATGCTCTTATCCCCCTCAACTGCTTCTTGCTCTTGAGGAAGGCCAAGCTGTTAGCACAGACTAAATTGTAAGTATACCCAGGCTGAGGCTGATATTTTAGCTGAGGTTAGTTATTACTAAGTTAATATGAATCAATTTCAGCTTGTTCTGTTAGTCAACCTTTTAAATATTTTATGAAAGTGAAAAAAATCCCACAATAAAAAAAAACATACAAATGATCAGTCAAATTGCCAAAAGAATTCTTTGAAACCTTTATGGCCCTTCCTTACCTCACATCTTCTTATTCTCTCTCTTCCTTTATCTGTTTTCCTCATTCATTTCCCTGTCCTACCAATTTACCAGGTTATTCTCTCGAGAATAATGTTGTGCTTAAAAACTGAACTGGGAGACAGAGATTCTCACTGGGCAAAACAATGTAAAGAAAAATGTACTGTGTTTATTCTAGAGACAAAAGCCCTGCAGATTTGTTGATACAGAGAAAGAAGGAACTCTAAATCCTTAAAAAAAAATCTTTTCAGTTTTGCTTTTTTGTGTTATTTCTATCCTGTCCAACACCCTTTACTTTCATGAAAACCATAGAGCTATTCTGCTTCAGCTGAAAGGAATGAGAAGCTGAGGCAGAACCTTTGTTGCTGGCAAACTACTTCAAAATTTTGAGTAAGGGAACCAGAAGAGATAGTTTATAGCTGTCAGAATAGAGATTTACATAGTTACTATGAAGTTATTGTGAAAGAATAATACAGTGATTATGCAAATATTGGCATTCTGATTGGCTAATCATGGCTGTCAAGCCAGTTCAGAAGGATTTGCATACAGCACAGTTACTAACAAATCTATAATGACTGTGCAAATCAGACACAGACAACTTCAGTGAAAGGAACTGCATAACTAATTGTAGTTATGGTTCAGTATCTGCAGGGCCGGCTTTAGGCCAATTGGCCCAATACCCCTAAATCGGGCCCCGCGCCTAAGAGGGCCCTGCAATGTCCATCTCGTCGGTGGCACTTTGGCGGCAGCTAAATTGCTGCCGCTGCGTTCGACGGCGTTTCGGTGGAGGGGCCCCGTCGACAATATACTGCCAGAAACAAAATCAGATTATTTGGAAACCCAAGACAGAGTACCAGTATGTTATTTATATTATGGTGTGTGACGGGGCAAGGCCATAGGGCTATAGGAAAGTGGTAAGGAACCAGTGTGTTAGCCCCAGGCTAAACAAATCCCTGATACCTTATGGCAGTTGCTCCAGGTTAATCAAGACACCTGGGGCCAATTAAGAACTTTCCAGAAGGCAGGGAGGTTGATTGAGACACCTGCTGCCAATCAGGGGCTGGCTGAAACTAGTCAAAAGCCTCCCAGTGAGTCAGTGAGGGGTGCATGTCAGGAGCTGTGGAAGGAGGTTGCGTGTGAGGAGCTGGGAGCAAGAGGCACTAAGAGCTGAGAGTAAGAGGGTGTACTGCTGGAAGATCCTGTGGTGAGGATAAAGAAGGTGTTGGGAGGAGTCCATGGGGAAGTAGCCCAGGGAGTTGTAGCTGTTGTGCAGTTGTTCCAGGAGGCACTCTAAACAGCTGCAGTCCACAGGGCCCTGGGCTGGAACCCGGAGTAGAGGGTGGGCCCGGGTTCCCCCCAAACCTCCCAACTCCTGATCAAGCACAGGAGGAGTTGATCTAGACTGTGGGTTCTACCAGAGGGGAAGATCTCGGAGGCAAACAAAAAAATCCGCCAATAAGCGCAGGACCCACCGAGGTAGAGGAGGAACTTTGTCACAGGTGGCATACAGGAACTGCAGTGAAGGATCAGAGCCCCCTTGTGACAGGCCCCATATGTCAGTAATAAGGAAGATAGCTCACGTTCCAGAGTGTTTGAAGTGGAACAAAACAAGCAAGTGGGATATTGCAACCACACGCAGCATCTTTAGGAAGCATACTGTATTTTATGTTTAAAACAGGAAAACCTCAAAAAGCCATTACACTGAGATGGGCCAGACAGCATGAGCCGTACAATGTTCTTTGCCCTTTGTATCAGTATAGGTGGTGCATATGTATATGTTCCTAGCTCACAGATGATGGGTTTTCTACAGAGTCTATAATCACTAGGCGGGTGATTAAAGGAAATTCCTCAACACAAGTTGGGGGGGGGGGGGGAACCAGCCTTCTGAAGCTTCCCCAAGAGGAGAAGGTGATTGATTTGTGATTACCTGTAACAGGAGGTCAATGAATGAGTCAACAGTGTGATGCTGTTGCAAAAAAAGCAAACATGATTCTGGGCTGCATTAACAGGTGTGTGGTGAGCAAGACACGAGAAGTCATTCTTCCGCTCTACTCTGCACTGGTTAGGCCTCAACTGGAGTATTGTGTCCAGTTCTGGGCACCGCATTTCAAGAAAGATGTGGAGAAATTGGAGAGGGTCCAGAGAAGAGCAACAAGAATGATTAAGGGTCTAGAGAACATGACCTATGAAAGAAGGCTGAAGGAATTGGGTTTGTTTAGTTTGGAAAAGAGAAGACTGAGAGGGGACATGATAGCGGTCTTCAGGTATCTAAAAGGGTGTCATAAGGAGGAGGGAGAAAACTTGTTCATCTTAGCATCTGAGGATAGAACAAGAAGCAATGGGCTTAAACTGCAGCAAGGGAGGTTTAGGTTGGACATTAGGAAAAAGTTCCTAACTGTCAGGGTGGTTAAACACTGGAATAAACTGCCCAGGGCGGTTGTGGAATCTCCATCTCTGGAGATATTTAAGAGTAGGTTAGATAAATGTCTATCAGGGATGGTCTAGAGAGTAATTGGTCCTGCCATGAGAGCAGGGGGCTGGACTCGATGACCTCTCGAGGTCCCTTCCAGCCATAGAATCTATGAATCTATGAATAAAGGCCCCAGCTGTAAACAAAGTGGCTGAACTATTCCAAGGGGGCCCCAGGCTCTTAAAGTGAAACATGACATGAATTGATAACCACAGAGCAAATCCAGTTGATGGGTTTGATAAACTGGCATCTACTGGAGCCCTATGTTGGAATTGGGAGTCACCTCTGGTAAATTGTTAACATGCATGTAGGAACTTCTATTGGTTTTTGTATATTTTCTCTGTGATGTGTTGCCCTAAGAATAAATGTATTTTGCTTTCTGAAGGCTGATTAACAGGTGTACATTCTCTCAGCCCCAGGAAAAAAGGTTAACCACAGGTGTGAGATCCCATTTAGACCTGCTGAGGAAATCAAAATTAGATGCATAGCGACTGCAAGCCTAAACCCCTGGTCTGGATGGAGAAAGACGCTCAAGAGAGGTGATGGCTTAGGAAACCAGAAACCTTAAACAGATGCCCTCAAGGAGTCTGGTATGGGGAGGGAGTCAAAGGTCCAATTAACCCTGAAACTGCAACAGTAGCCATAAAATAAAAGGTTTAGTGGAAAATCATAAGATGTTGCATCTTATCATTTGCCAAACAAGTATGGAATGTGCAATATCCCAATACCACTAAAAGTTGAATGAAATAGTTTCTGGGACAGTAATTCAGATAAGACATTACCGAAAATTCTTAAAATCTATGTTTTCTTGACAGCTACATTAAGAAATTATAAGTAGCACAGTGAGATTAAGAGTATGTTGTTTACTATCTTGTCCAGTTTTCCCCCCGCCTCCATCCAACCCGCACTAAAACAGCATGGGCTCAATTGCTAATGCAAGATTCAGTTTAAAGATTGATTCTGTTTTACTTCTTAATATTATTGGGTTTCCCCTTGTTTTTCCAAGTGCTTTCTATCCACTTTTCTTTAATATGTTGCTGCTACAGTAATTGTAACATACCTGTAGCTAAAATGTAATTTTGGTCACAAGAGGACAGATGTTTGATATGCTGTGAGTGAGACAGATTCAGCTATGAGAACAATTTATTATGCAAACAGAATATCTTAATAGGGAACAGATTTTTTCCACAATCTGCTATTTCAACAACATAAAACAACCTGTGGATCAGGCAGTTAGTCCCTCCCTTACCTACCAGTTAAATCCAAACAAGTTCTAAAATTTTGGAGCAGACAGGAAGGTGTTTTATTTTCCATACAATTTTTCACATGCAACTGGCATGTTCTATTTGTGGGGAAGAAATTACCAATATATCAGGAGAAAATCTATTCTTCTTGAAGCTATTCTCAATATGACCAAAACCAGTCATTACTGGAACTTACAGAAAATAACCTAAATCTACAAGGTGTGGTTCTTTTTGGTATATTCGCTTAGGGCTGGTCTACACTACGGGGGGGGGGGGGGGGGGGCAGCGGGGGGTCGATGTAAGGTACGCAACTTCAGCTACATGAATAATGTAGCTGAAGTCGACGTACCTCGCTCGACTTACCTTGCCGTGTGGACCCTGCAAAGTCGAAGGCTGCTGCTCCCCCGTCGACTTCGCTTCCTCCTCGCGTTGGGGTGGATTACCGGAGTTGACGGGAGCGCGTTCTGGGATAGATTTATCGCGTCTAGATTAGACGCGATAAATCGATCCCCAAAATATCGATTGCTACCCGCCAAATCGGGCGGGTAGTGTAGACAAGCCCTTAGATATATCAACAGCTATATTGCCAGCTCTCTTTTTTACTGCTTAGAGAGAAACGTAAATCAGACTGACTGCATTGAGCAAAGCAGTACAATTCAAATTGTGGAGTTAAGAAATTAATTCTACCAAAGCACAGAGTAATACAGGAAAATGCACAGTCCATATTTATTAGTGCCATAGTATCAGTGATGGATATTAGTTTAGAAATTAAAACATTCAATTTCCTATGCAGTAGTATGCCCATAGAAAGTGATTACAACAGCAGCGCTGATATCTTTCAAACTCTTGTCAGAATCACCCCCATAATGGTTGTATTACACAAGTAGAAAATAAGTAAATAGTACGATGCATTTTTTCAATATGGCACAATCAAAGTGTGTATTCCATCAAAGAGATTACAAGTTATTAGACTGAAGAAATTTAAAAGGCATTCATATTATACCCTGTAAATTCCATGTCAAATACAACAGCTCCCATGAAAAACTGAGCATCCAAAGTAGAAACCATTAAATATTGATCGATTACAGACAGTACTCAGATTAGATAAGTACTCAGTTCTTACAAACAGCAATTGAAAAGAAAGGAAGAAAGGCCGGGGGGGAAAGGAACAAAATGAATGTGAGGGAAGTAAAGCTTTACTTTTATTTCCAACATGTGGCACTGATTACAGTTACTTGTGGTCTATTAAAAAGGAAAAGCTTAATTACTTTCAAGATTTATTTTGCAAACTGAAGAGCTCTATGTATCCACAGAACAGATACAGCAAGATAAGATGTAGTACAAGCATCTCCACACTACCCTGCAAGTGTGCCACATCCCTATTTCAGAGGAACCAAGGAATGAGAGGGTAGTTTAAACTTCATGGCCGTTTATTCCTCCTCTGGAAAGACATCTACAAGGATATTAAGCTGACAAGAACATTTCTGCCTTATGATCATAATCAATGTCTAACAATAAATTGACTCATCAGTTAAAGGCAACTAGAAAGGTCAAATCAATGAAGATGGGAACAGATGCTTGTAAGTATCACCCTTTTATTTACAATAACCAGACCATTGTGCAAGCAATTTTTTGACTGTGAAAAATATTAAATTTACCTAATCCACAAACATTAAAAAGAAAAATATTTGTGTTGAGGTAACAAGCTATTAGTTTCTATTCTTTCTTTTTACCTTTCTACACCTCTGTCTACAGGATTTATAGAAGTAATACAGGAGCACAGATAGTCCATATGATTTTAAGATAACAGTTTTTGAGGAAAAGGGAATTTATATTTTTGCTTCCCTGCATCACAGATCAGGTTTGGCACCTACAGCCAA
The DNA here is from genome assembly GCA_033296515.1 of Macrochelys suwanniensis. Classification (NCBI taxonomy): domain Eukaryota; kingdom Metazoa; phylum Chordata; order Testudines; family Chelydridae; genus Macrochelys; species Macrochelys suwanniensis. Next base: position 52,155,425 of record CM065780.1, read on the forward strand.
AATAATCCTGAACAAGTTGCTATATCTCAATTTGACTTGCCGCTTGTCACTGTCTGAAAATGGTGTTGTGGTTCTTAATGCAGAAGGCAGAATATGAGGGGAGAAATATTAAAATATGGACTCGTAAAAATATATCACTGTCTTATGAGATACTGGGAAGACTATTTAAAAGATTACAACAAAATTGGGGAAGATATTCTATATGCCTTTACTTACTATAATGCACAAATGTACACTCCTGATAACAGGGAGTTGCTGAAAACAGAACTGCAAAAATTTCTTCTCCTGCATAGGAAATATCAACACAGTTTAAATCCATAAATATTTTATGTTCAAGAATCTATGCAAACAAATATAACCATGGTTACACTTTAAAGTTATGTGAGCCATATTAAGGTATTGAAAGCCACCTGCCAAAACAGAAAAACGTTTTATTCTTCTCATTTTAGTAATGCAACACTAGATAATCATCACTAAAGTTTTCTCTCTTGTTTCCAGAGCTGACTATATGGTATACATTTTACAGAGACAGACCAACAACCAAAACAAATACTCAGACACAGCAAATCTAAATGAAAGAGATCCATATTTAATGTGCTGTACTATAGTGCGAAGACTGTTAAAAGTCTAAGATCACAAACTGTTTGGTATGCTCTCTTATGATACTGGCAGTGTAGAAGCTGCCATGCTATTGTTAATGTAGAGAAAGAAGTACAGTACATTCTTCTTAAATCCTATTGGTAATTGCTTATCACTTTCTCCTTTGGGGTTGAGTATTTCTATGCCTATTCCAGCATGAAAATAGATTAAAAAAAAAAAAAAAAACTTTTACAAGTAACCAAATACTGTCAATGATTTTTGAGTTATCTGAATGGGGGTGGGTGGAAATATTTTCACCTTTTTAGAACCCCTTCGAATACTGTTTCTTTCTTATTGTTTTTACACTTCAAATTTGACACAGACTCATAGACTTTAAGGTCAGAAGGGACTATTATGATCATCTAGTCCAGGGATCTCACACTCAAATCACCATGAGGGCCACATGAAAACTAGTAAATTGGCCCGAGGGCCGCATCACTGAAACCTTTTCATACAATGATACAAAAATATAGTCAAAAATGAAAAAAATGAAGAGTAATATAGTATTCTATTAAAAGTCAATGTATTAACTTTTTAAAAACTGTAATGCAAAGAAGGGTTTTAATAAAATATAAACATTCAGTAATGTTTGGAGCTTGGCTGCCAGTGGAGTCGGCGCCTATGGCGGGCTGCAGGAAATAACTGCGCGGGCCGCATGTGGCCCGCGGGCCGCGTGTTTGAGATCCCTGATCTAGTCTGACCTCCTGCACAAATGCAGGCCACAGAATCTCACCCACCCATTCCTGTAATAAACCTCTAACCTATGTCTGAGCTACTGAAGTCCTCAAATCATGGTTTAAAGACTTCAAGGTGCAGAGAATCCTCCAGCAAGTGACCTGTGTCCCACGCTGCAGAGAAAGGCGAAAAACCCCCAGGGCCTCTGCCAATCTACCATGGAGGAAAATTCCTTCCCGACCCCAAATATGACAATCAGCTAAACCCTGAGCATGTGGGCAAGACTCACCAGCCAGACACCTAGAAAAGAATTATCTGTAGTAACTCAGATCTCACCCCATCTAACATCCCATCGGCCATATTTACCACTGATAGTCACAGATCAATTAATTGCCCATCATACCATCCCCTCCATAAACTTATCAAGCTTAGTCTTGAAGCTAGATATGTCTTTTGCCCCCACTGCTCCCCTTGGAAGGCTGTTCCAGAACTTCACTCCTCTGATGGTTAGAAACCTTCGTTTAATTTAAAGTCTAAACTACCTGTTGGCCAGTTTATATCCATTTGTTCTTGAGCACTGGGGAAAAAAAAGAGTGCCTTTGACATATTTGAAACTATTTGATTTTGAAGTAATGGATACAGCCATTTGAAAATTTTCTAACACATGCACAATGGGTTATTTTTTCTAACTTCTTAAGCACGTACAGAAGTTCAGTGTTCTATAACTGAATACAGAGTGAAGGGGGAAAAGGTGATTTTTAATCAGCAGATTTTCACATCTGAAGATTTTAAAGTGAAATATAGCAAGTCAATATTCCATTTCAAGAACTTAGATTTTACAAATCGAAGTGAGCACTGTCCATCACATTTCAGAAACAATAATCTTTAACTTTTCAGTTTGTCAGTTTTGCAGCAGTTTTAAATTTTTAAAGCAAAACACAAATAGTGTAGTAGAAGTACCGTATAAGTGCATCATGAACAACAGTAAACACTTGTACAGTGTTCTGAAAGAAAGTCTTTATGTAAGTACTCAATATTATTAAAATAATAGAAAGTGGCAGTTGAAAAGGAAATATCTAAATGCTTTAAATGCAGGGCTGTGGTGGTCCGATTTCAAATAATATTAAAGGCTTAATACAGTTACAGTTTTATAAGTACTTGGATGGGAAACTTGAAACATCTTATGCAAACAGATGCTGCTTCCATGGTTCAAAAGCATGCAGAGAGTAAAAAAAGATTCTCATTTAGCACAACAGAGACTTTCCAATTGTAAACATCCTGGCTTCATTTATTGTCTTTTAACAGGTGCTTCATAAATTAGATAAAACTAAATTGATTAGCAGTAACTAGAATTCACATATTCGGTTGCAAGGCCAGCCACCTTCTGTCTGTTGCCTACACGTAGCAGTTCCTAGCTGTGGCATAACATAACTGAGAAATAAGAATTCTTCAACTGGGGTTTACTGTATTGTATACCATTTTGTACTGTCTAGTTCTGACATTTAGAAATGGCAATCTATATTTTCCTTGCCAAGGTGCACCTATTTATTAGCTGCTTTTATAAAAATGTATACATTAAAAAGATATTTCCACTGAAAGCCTCTATTTACAATGCCTTATAACTTTTTCAAAACAATAATCTTTTGGGTTGCAATATTATTGTAGGTGTAGCACTGCCTATATTTAAAGTTGCTTAAAACTCTCCATTATAAAACCTTTTTGAAAGTTGTTTATAATTTTGCCAAACTAACCATTCAAGTGGAATTTTCCATGCTGGGTGTCTGTTTGAGGCTGTATTTTTTAATTTATTTTAATTTATAAATAAAGTTTCAGCAAAAACTGTTCAGACATTTCCAAAAATGAGGTTAGGGGGAAAAATACATTGTAAATGTGAAAAAAATATGCTGGGACGCGCTAGTGCCTCCATGCTTTGGAGTAGGGACCTGAAATTTAGATGAAGGGGGTCGCCCTAGGGCAATGGTGCCCAAAGTTTTCCTCTTGCTCCCCCCCTTATCAGTAATGAAATGTGTCCACATCCCACCCAGGCCAGGGGTCAGGGCCGGGAGTGGAGCCAGAGCTGGGGGCTAGTGCCAGGGGCCAGAGCCAAGGGCTGGGAGTGGAGCCGAGGGCCGGAATCAGGGGCTGGAGCCCAGGAGTAGAGCCAGGACCACAGCTGCAGCCGGGGGCTGAGGCTGGGAGCGTGGCCGGAGCAGAGCTGAGGGAAGAGCAGGACTAGGTGGCACTCCCTCCCTGCCCCCCATAGGGGCTGGCCCAGGCTCCACCACACCCCCTCCCAGACGTTCCTCTGTGCCCCACTAAGGAAGTGTGCCCCACAGTTTGGGAACCACCGCCCTATGGTAAGCGAAGGCCTTTTGCTGTATCCATAAAATTTACCTATATTTGGCTAAATTATAAGTCAGTGCAACCTTAATTTTGCACTCTTATTCATTGCATTGGGATACAGTCTTTAATTATGTGCTTACATACATATTACTTTTTCTACAGACTCCCACCTCATTCAATGCACAGGACAGAGTGCTCTGGGGATGAACAGGGTTGTGTAGTGAATGAGACTTGCCTGTAGGACTCCTCCTTCATTTGTTGTAGAAGTTGAAAGATGTGTAGCAAATGAGGCAGAGGACTACAGAAAGAGAAAGGATGATCACATGGCTAAGGCAGTTGAATGCCACCGTTCAACAATGTGTTCTCTCTCTCTCTCTCTCTCTGCCATAGAGTTCTTACACAGGGCAAGTCACATAATCAACATTTTCCACAGATGGCCACTGTATGTTCCTCATTTTTTGGTGCTCAATTTGAGACACCTGGAGTCAGATTTGCAGAAGTGCTAAGCACTCAACTGCGGATGAAGTGAGAGCTATGATTTGATCATAGAGAACTCAACCTCAACCATCCCCAAGTCTACTCCGTCCTGCCCTCAACTCTCACATAACATTGCTTTGAGTTCCCTGCTGAACCGCTCCCTCCCTGCCCTATTTAGCAAAACCATCATTGTTCTACCATGCTTTAGGTTCCATTTTAGGTGCTGAGGGTGGGGAGGGAATCATAAGATTTTTGCCCAACAAAATTTAAAACTTTCTATTTACTGAAGAAACGTTATTGACAATGTTACTATCTCCACATAGAAATGCCTTGTTTCTCTTTATATACATGTTGCTTAGACTAAGGAATATTTCTTACAGAAATCAAACGTCACTGCTTGTATGTATTTTTCTAATTACAAATATCTTACCAGATAGACCTATGACATCTGAGGAAAGAAGAGATATGTTGATTAATAACTTCTTTACATACTCGTGCTCAAAACTATATCAACACCAGATCCACTTCAGGTAGTTTGCACAAGTTTGGGTGCTATAAAATAGTGAATTATTATAATTCAAGCTAAAACTATGTACCGGGTAGTCAAGCCTTAATTCCCTGTTCCACTCTTTGAAATACATTTTTGATAAGGTATACTTTACATCTGTATATAGCTTAATTGATAGTAAAGGTGATCATTCATTTTTCCCAGTGTGATCATTCACTACATATTACTCAAAAAGTCAGAAACTTTCAAGGTGTTACTTAACACATATAAATCTTTTATAACAAGACAGATTACCCAGCTTAGTCTCTGTGTTTCAAGTTCATAAGACATTTTTCGTGCATTATTCAAGTTTATTATTTATTATTAGTATAATTATGTATTATTAGTAATAAAAATAATACCACCTTCAAATAAAAGACAATAAAGGTCAGAACCTTTTATAATTGATTGGCCAATTAAGCATTCTTTAGTCTTTTTCCAGTTTGCATTGCCCCGTACATCAGCCCATTTTAAATTTTCCTTCAGTCTCTAGAGGAATCCATGTCACGGTAAGAAAACAACAAAGCGCTGGCTTGTTTATTCCTTGAATGATACCATCCATATCATGTATTGTTTCCCAAAAGTGAGGTCACTGGGCTCTTCTCTTTTCCTACACTACACAAATAGATTTGTTACCAGTATACCTAATCTCCTGCTTTGTCCCATTTGAAAACAGGTTTCTGCATGACAATATCACACGTTAAATCTAACAAAATGGAATTCCTTATGTAATCCACAGTAGGTAAACCTAATTTACCAGTATTTCCCTAAATAGTTTACTGTTCCTTTTCAAAGCACAAATGGAATTTATTTTGATTATTTTACTTAGACAAGTAGGTATTTATAAGTATTCTTGCTACCTTGAAACCAGCAAGCAAGCACATTTTATGAACTATATATAAGTGACTCATAAATTAATGGATAGTGCATAAGAACATAGGAATGGCCCTACTGGGTCAGACCAAAGGTCCATTTAGCTCAGTATCCTGTCTTCCAACAGTGGCCAGTGCCAGGTGCCCCAGAGGGAATTAACAGAACAGGTAATCATCAAGTGATCCATCCTCTGTTGCCATTCCCAGCTTCTGGCAAACAGAGGCTAGGTACACCATTCCTGCCATTCCTGGCTAATAGCCATTGATGGACCTATCCTCCATGAATTTATCTAGTTCTTTTTTGAACCCTGTTCTGGTCTTGGCCTTCACAACATCCTCTGGCAAGGAGTTCTACAGGTTGACTGTGTGTTGTGTGAAGAAATACTTCCTTTTATTTGTTTTAAACCTGCTGCCTATTAATTTCATTTGGCGACCCCTAGTTCTTGTGTTATGAGAAGTAGTAAACAACACTTCCGTATCTACTTTCTCTACACCAGTCATGATTTTATAGACCTCAATCATATCTCCCCTTAGCCGTCTCTTTTCCAAGCTGAAAAGTCCCAATCTTATTAATCTCTCCTCATACAAAAGCCGTTCCATACCCCTAATCATTTTTGTTATGTAATGTTTTTCACACGATGTTGCTGTGAACCAGATTCTACAAATATTTATTTGATGTAAACTCTGTAAATGAATTAGTTACATCAAACATAAGAAAGCTGTCTTAATTTCTTTTCATGCAGCAGCTGCCCATATACTTAACTAACAGTAAAGTAATATTTATTTTTGAGGGCAAGAATTACTGATTTTCTGTATCATAAGCCTAAACAATTTAAATGTCTTTTCTCATACAATGCATCCTTAAGGGATATTCATCTGGGCACAAGTTAGAACAGCCATGAGGCCACCTTATCCCCAGGAGCAGGGGAAAGGGGAGAGAGGAGGAGAGGGCAGACTGGCGTCAGGGGGGCCTTAAGGGTCGCATATTGACACATTTACCCTCTCACTACTGCTCTCATGCAAAGCAGAACTCTTCCAGTTCATAGGATCTAGTAGTGCACCACACCACTGCTGTCACTAGGGGTATGACTGCACTGCAGCTGGCTGCAAGTCTCCCAGCCTGGGTGTGACGTTCCCCACTGTCTAATAGGACTGGAGATAATTTGGTAAAAATAAAAAACTAGGCTGAAAACTTAACTCTCCCCTGTAGTGACACAATCTGTGGGGTGATAAATTTCCTGTGTCTTTAAAAATAAATTTAATCTGGGACCACAAACACTAAATACCTTAATCATAATCACATAGTTATTGCACAGTGTCACTACAGGGTAGAGTTAACGTTGTTTGCCTTAACCATACGCCTTCACTGTTCATTTCTATACGGTAACATGTTTGAATTTCCTGGGAATAGAAAGATTAGTGTAGGAATAACTGCAATATCTCTAGAATGTGTTTTACTCTAAATTGCTTATATGTACTCTCAACCTTAAGGTGGATAAAATACATGATAAAAATAAACACTTAAAATAATTAAAACAGGTGCTTTATTTACACATAGCCAATTCTTTCCTTTATTCCCATTTTATAATCTCAAAGGGCTATAATGGATGTTTCTTATGTTTTTTTCTTTAATTTGTAGTGTTGTTGTGGCTATTGTTATTTTGAGGGGGTGGGGCGAAGGTCACCACTACTAAGAAATACTTATTTGTTCTGTAAAAGACAAGTCATACTTCCTGGGCTGGTGAGAAGAAGTTAAAAAAACCCACCCCACCCAGGCAAACCTGGCAAAGAAAAACTCCTTCCAAGCCCCCAAAAGGTTCAATTCTCATAGGATGTCCAAAAACAGTCCTACTCTAATTCCAAGGTGGGGAGCTTTGCCTCCCAGGTGAAGAATGGGACCCAGACCAGGGGGATGGGCTTATAAACCTCCCCTTACTTGTGCAAAAGCCAACAGGCTTTTGTTGTACCCTTCTCTACAGCCAATTAACCAGATGCTCCATTCCTCAAGACCAGGCAGAAGAGAGGAAAAATACCATTTTAGCTACTGATGCTGCAAACACCCATATCCTTAACTTGAACAACCTGTAAATAAAGTTATTATATTTTGGTTTTTACCCACAGAATTTTTTTTAAAATTAAAGTAAGATACTTCAACAACTGTAGCATTTAAAAAATATTAGCTCAGTATACATTTTAATCTAAAGTTTCAAGAGCACAATTTTTCAAACTGATTTTATGAAGCGTCAACCTGATTTAAAACAATTACTTGTAAAATAAATCACTCCACCCTGCTCAAACTTAACTATATTTTAATGTATTTTTGTCTGGGATCAAACACAGGCAGTAAGTCCTTTCATTTTTCATTGGACTTTTGGCAGTATACATTAATTCCTTGCGTAAGTATTGGTTGGTTGTTGGGGTTTTTTTAGGGGGGGGGGGGAGAGATTTTTTTTGTTTTATTTGTTGTTTTGAATAAAGCGTTAATAACTATAAAAAACAACTGTTTCTTTGCCCTCATCGAATACATTATTCTCTACAACAATAGTTATTTTACCGTTACCAAAGTGTTGTTAAGGAGACAAGTCTATTACTATGCAGGTATTTATAGAATATGTTGTGAGAACTGGGACCCCAAGCGTTGGCCAGCAGCGGAGTCCCCAGGATGGGGCCATCAGCGAGCGGAGTACGCAAGCGCAGGGCTGGCAGAAGAGCCCTGGGTGTGGGACCTGCAGCCGGGATCCCAGGCGTAGGGCCGGCAGCAGAATCTTGGGCGCGCAGGGCAGCAGCGGAGCCTAACGGTTAAACGTATGACCAGTAAAATTGTAATCGTTTAAACATTTACTTTTTTTAAACGCTGTTTACATCCCTAGTTTGACACTGAATCTGAGCAATTCATAACTCTGACACCTCTTCAGCACAGGGCAGCATTCCAGAGTATCACTGGCAAGGGTCAATATTTTACATCTCCTTGGTGTAAGTCAAAGCGTTAATACTGGCACATACAGTAGTGAACTGTTGCCCAGCCAGTGTAATACCTTAACTATAGCTGGACACAGCATCAAAGTGGAAATTAGGCCTCTTGAACATAAGATAGGCCAAATCAAAACATTGCAGGGGAGACGCAAAGCACTTTGTCATGAGGGCATGCAAGAATGTTGTTATCATCTCTGATGTTTGTCATTACGATAACATCCTACCAAAAAAAAAAAACAATTACAAAAACAACAATTATCAACCTTTTTAATATTAAAATAGGAAAGCAGAAAAATTTTCTGTCTTAAAACAATCCAGCATAAACTTCTGCACAAACCGCTCCCTTTCTCATGAAACGAAAAAGCCAGCAGCTGGAGGTTATGACATCCCCACACCCTACCTCCCGTGCACCCCCCTCCCAAGTCCCACAGTCATGGCCTGGCCTCTTTTAAGAACTAAAAGACCACTTAAAGCTCCAGGATGAAGACCGTGGTTGATAACTTCACTCCTCTGGTATAATGGAACTCTCAATGATAAGAGCAAAGCTCATCTGTGCAGGAGACAGAACCTTCTCCAGGGGTGGTTTGAAAAAGTGGAATGAACTCCCCCAGGAACTAAAAACCATCAAAAACCTCATCACTTTTTACTCCAATTGCAAGGTGCATTTCTTTGACCTTGCCTTCTCTAATATAAGCAGATAGCAACAGGTATATTTAAATAAACACCTACCGAAACAAGACATTCCACTGTGCATACTTCTCCGGCTGCGAAGAGGATGACACAACAAAGAGTACATAACAGATGCCTAGTTACGTTGCTTAATACACTACTGGAAGGTGCTATGTTGATTAACATTGTCTAAAAACCTATATAGAATAGAATAGAATAGATCAGTAATGCTCAATGGTGCTGAATTATTTTAGCTTGCTAATTACCATGCAAATCCCCCTTAGGCTTGAAACCCAAGAGTGTGGCTTTACCATTGATGACATTCTATTATTTGTCCCACTTTTTCTGAAAAGCCCCTTTTAAATTTATCGGGGTCCACAGGGCTCAAAAAACAAGAGAAAAAAAAAGCAGTACACTTTTAAATAAGGATTTACACCAATACGGTTATTTTAATTCATTATGTTAATAAAATAAAATAAACCACACACAAACACCAGAGCAGTTTCACACTTCCTTTCCAAAAGTGGCTTAACAACAAGATTCCTCCAATTTCCTTTCACTTCCATTCCCTCCTCCTAAAAGGAGGAGTATTAGACTGACCCATCCATCTATCCAAGGAGCACGAACAAGACTCTGTCCAGATCCAAGCAACACTGCTCTTGAACAGGATGTATAAAAGTCAGTTCATTATTTTAATCACATTTTTATTTGAATCAACTAATTTTTTCTTTTTTAAAATAATCCTATTTAAAAGTAAGTTTTAAATTATGGCAACTTATGTGAAGGCCTAAACTTACTATCATCTATTAAAATAATTTAAATAAAATTCTTTTTAAAATAGTATTCAAGCAATACGTTTTCTGCCAAAGTTTTAAAGGAAGTCAAAGCACTGAACTGTAGAAGTCACTGTCTAGGCACCTAGAACCAGAGTTTGCGGAAATGCTAAACCATCTTTTGACAGCAGTAGCCTCTTCTGCAAGTACAGGGAGATTGTTTTCTTCATTTTAGTTTATTCAACTAGTTCAGTTCAATGATAAGTTCACTCAAAATTGGGAAACCAATTGGGAGTTGAAAAAGCAGGAAAGCTTGTTTTCCTCTTCCAATTTATGCATAAAAGAGAGAATGAGATCTACTAGTTCTAAAATCTTGAAAGGCATAGTGACCACAAACAATCAGTTCAATTCACTAACTATGGCTAATACTTCCCTTGTTTAATAAATCAGTTAGTTTTAAATGCAAAAGAGGTCTTGATAAAAACTTTTTTTCTTATGGAACTAGCACTAATGGGGTTCTAGATGCATTTTATTTGAATTCCTATTTCCATTCAAATGCAGTTTGACACAAATCACAAATAAAAAAAATATTGCCACCTAGTAAATAAGAAATGTGTCATTCACCATTTTCTAACAATCAGAAAATAAAAATTAATAACCTGAATAAATGTAATTTAAGCTATACAACTGCTTAAATAAACATGCAGTTATAGTGTATCCTCCTGGGTAGCAAAAAGTGCCACCAAACTTAAAGGCTATATTTAGTTGCCAATCAATATGTTTTAATGGCTACCAATCAATGAGAATCAACCTTTCTTTATGAAAATAACTAAAAAGTACAAATGCAAAGCAAGATTAAAATCATAGGGACAGTAATCCAATCATTTTAAATATACAATGACATGGTAAAATTATATTAGTCACATCCTAGTTTAATTACAGACTTCTGAAATATGACTGACAGCCCTTGGATTCCCGCATTGAAATCAGATAAGTTAAATAAATCCACCTTGCTTTAATATTTGATACATCAATGACAGAAAAATTCTACTATAAAAATGAACATTAAAAAGAGTCTTTTAGAAAAAGCAAGCTGTTAAAATAGTTGTGAATATATTTCCTACTATGAAGATGTTAAGATATTACAATTCCCATTTGAGACAAAAAGCTCTCTTGCTCCTGCCTACCATCTCGATCACAAAATAAATACATAAAATTTTCTAACGATGCAAAGTATTCATGTTGTTTTTTCCTTATCACATGCAAGCAGAAGTAGATTATGTTTTCTCATTCAAAGAACCCAAACAGCTCTAAATAATCAATATGCTTGAGTACAAAGTACCTTTAAAAATTATTCCATGTGAACGTACAACGTCTACTGTATCTTTCTTGTAAAAATTTTAAAAGACTATCTTGCACACACAGCTTGAGAAATCTGATGAAGCAGTTTATGCCAAGTATCTTAATTAAGAACACAAACACTTCCTGAAAATATTTGTGGATAGTCAGGTAACCCAACATTTCCAGAAACACATGAAAAGTCTAAGTCTTATTTAATACCAATAAAAGGACTGTCTTTGAAAGTAAGATTGAGGGAGAAAGGGAAAGAGAAATATAGATAGAAAATGAGTATTGAACCTGTAGTAAAGCTTGAGTCAATTCCTTTCTTACTCAGAGAACCAGAATTTGCTGCCCTTACTTACTCCACAAGTAATAACAAAATGCAGCTATTTGCAGAGTAAGGTAGATTCACCATTAGTATGGCAGAACCTGTCCCAGAGTGAAAAAGCCTCAGCACTCTCGCGTCTCCTTGCTACCTGTTAGCCCTATGCTAGAATTCCTTCCCAACTATGTTTATTTGGTGAAGGGGGTGGTGACATTCCAGGGTGCAATCCAGACCAGTGAGGAGCTGTCACTCCTGCCCTGCAACCAGGGGAGGTGAGTTATATGCCCGTGGTGGGCCCGGCTCCACCAATGTTCGGAGATGGGTCTCTCCCCCACCCCCGCCTGCCGCCCCCTTGCGCCTCCCCCAGAGCATCCCCAACCCTGCCTGCCACCCCCTTGTGCCTCCCCCGGAGTGTCCTCTGGCCCCGCCCCTGACTGCCCCCCACCACTCCATCCAACCTCTCCTCTCATTCCTGAGAGCCCCCCAGGAACCCCTGCCTCATCCAACCACCCCTTCTACCTGTCCCCTAACTGCCCGCGGAACTCCTGCCCCTGATTGCCACCCACTGCCCCATCCAACCCCTCCTCTAATTCCTGACTGCCCCCCAGGGATCCCTGCCCCCATTCAACCTCCCTGTTCCCCGCCCTCTGGCCTCCCTGACCCCTAGCCACACCCCCGCTCCCTGACCACCACCACAAACTCCCCTTCCCTCTATCCAACCCCTTCCCCCCACCCCACTCCCTGACCCCTTACTGCGCTGCCTGGAGCACCGGCGGCTGGCGGCGCTAGCACGAAGCACCAAGTCAAGCCAGGATCTGCAGCTGCGCTGCCCCAGGAGCTCCCAGCCCCGCCACCCAGAGCATAGCACTGGCAGCAGGGCACGCTGAGGCTGTGGGGGAGGGGGGATAGCAGGGGAGGGGCTGGAGGTAGCTTCCAGAGGCAGGAGGGTTCCGTGGGCTGGGCAGGAGGGTCCCGCAGGCCGGATTTGGCCCATGGGCCGCAGTTTCCCCACCTCTGTTCTAACTGCATTACTGACCAGGTCAGGACTCCTCCCCCAAAGTCCAACGGCTGTTTCTTTTTGGTTCTTAGGTTCAAGGCGGGAGATGGACAGGGAGGGAGATGAATAGGGAGGGATAACTTTGAGTGTTTTATCCTTCACCTTTATAGTTCAGTCACCCTTTGAAATACATCTCCCGGAGAGTGATCCCTAGATAGAGTTCTTTCCAGCTGAGAGCAAGGAGACATGGAGTCTGGTGGGGACAGGGAGTTTTCCTAAGTTGGCTGCTAAGATGCAGATCTATTTGTTCCTGCCCCCTTTCCTTGCCAAAGAATGGCCACTTGATAGGTGATGGCCCATTAGTTTTGATGACACCTGGCCAGGCATCAACCTGTCCTTTAGTACTGAGATACAGATTTACTCCCCAGACTGTCTGGTAAACCTACTTCAGTCATGATTTTAGCTTATGTTCGTAACTTCACATATAATGTTGTTACATACATTTTACCATATTATTGACCAGTGAGTTATTAGTTATCAAATGATACCTTACAAGGAATATTTTGTACAAAGATTATTACAATAGCATGTACAGTGTGAACACAGGGGTGCATTCCAACACAGGGGTGTATTCCGTCACAGGGGCAAAAAGAGTAGAAGAGCTTCACTCATTCATATCTCTAAAAATTAAGCCCCATACACACACAAAAATCCCCCAGTCTTAACATTTAAGAGATACTTCATCTTGGGCTGAATATATAACAGACTTGTCAGCACTTACTACCATTGTATATTCTTTTTCACCTGCTTTTGTGGTACACATTGGTGATACCATATACTGGTTATATATCAATCTATAGCATGAAAACTTCCAAGTTCAAATTTACCCTTTTACAATCAATTTTTAACAGGTGTAGAAATAAAGGAACCATTGTTTAGCTGGAGTAGGAGAGACGACACCGCGTAAGAAATTTTAGCAGTGCACAAAGTAGCTGTTAGACTTTATTCCGAGCATCACTATCTAATGCAAAATCTAAGCTAACTATGTTGTAACGGAGAAAAGAATGCCCATCTTCACCGGTTTCTCCTGTTACTTTCAACATACAAGCAAATGTAAAATTTACAGCCAAGTATCACATGGCAGAGGTCTCCACATATAATTAAATTTGTTTAGCGCTCTGTCTGTCCCCAAGCCTGTAGCCTGTGATGGTCAGAAGAAAAAAGAAAATTAAGAAAAATAATAAAATAACTTGATATTCAGAAATTAAGAGTTAACCCTTGCAGGTTTTCATTCAACCTTATCATTAAACTTTGCTCTAGTTTCCAGGGTTTATGCTATTAAGGAAGTTTATATTAGAGAACAATATATTAACACTGTGGCAAACAGATGTTGGGGTTAAAGGGATGTTGTAAAGGCCAAAAGTATTACTAGGTTCAAAAATAAATTAAGTAAGTTCATGTAGGATAGGTCAATCAATGGCTATTAGCCAAAATGGCCAGACACACAACCCTATGCTCCGGGTGTCCCTAAACCTCCAGCTTCCAGAAGCTGGAACTGGACGACAGGGGTGGATCACTCAAAATTAGCCTGTTTTGTTCATTCCCACTGAAGCATCAGGCACTGGCCACCGTAACAGACAGGATACTGGTAGGGGCGGCTCCAGGCACCAGCAAAACAAGCTTGGGGCGGCAAACTATTAGGGGCGGCACAATTAGGGCTGCGGCAGGACAGTGAGCCAGCTAAACGGGGAGCAGGGCCCTGCCGCTCTCCAGTGGGCAGCGGCCGCCCTCCCCCCGCCCCCAGGGGGGAGCCGGTAGCGCTGCCCTGCCCTGGCTGCGACGGGGCAGGGAGCCGGCGAAGCAGGAAGTGGGGCTGCGCCGCTCTCCCGCGGGCAGCGGACACCCTCCCAGCGGGGAGCTGGTAGCGCGGCCCTGCCCCGGCAGGAGCCGGCTGAGCGGGGCCCCACCGCTCTCCCGTGGGTAGTGGCCGCCGCCCCCGGGGGGGAGAAGCCAGTAGCGCAGCCTACCCTGGCTGCAGAGGATGCCCCTCTGCACTGCCTCCTGTCAGGGGAGCCAAAAAACAAGCGGGGGTGGGCAGCGAAATTTTTTTTTGCTTGGGGCGGCAAACAACCTAGAGCCAGCCCTAGATACTGGGCTAGATGGACCATTAGTCTGACCCAGTATGGCCATTCTTATGTTAAACCAAGGGTCTCAAACTCAAATTACCACAAGGGTCGCATGAGGACTAGTGCATTGGCCTGAGGGCCGCATCACTGACCCCGCCCCCTCGCTGCCCCCGCCCCTGCCCCCACTCCACCCCTTCCATTAGGCCCCGCCCCTTCTCCACCTCCTCCCCTGTGCGCACAGCTTCCCGCTCCTCCCCCCTCCCTCCCAGAAACCACGAAGCTCTTCCCATGCAGCCCGCGGAGCTCATCCCTGTGGCCCGCCGGGCTCCCCGCACCACCACCCCCACCCACATTTTTTTTAAACCCTCAGGCAGTTCCCGCGGCCAGAACAGCTGTCTGGCAGCGGGAACTGCCTGGGGGTTAAAAATAAAATAAAATTGGGGGGTGGAGCGGGGGCGCGGGGAGCCCGGCGGGCCACAGGGAAGAGCTCCGCAGGCTGCATGCGGCCCGTGGGCCGCATGTTTGAGACCCCTGTGTTAAACAATTATATCTTATGTTAAACAATGATATCACTGAGAATATTTATAGTGTCCAATTTTGCTCTCATGCTGATTTTACAGGGATGTAACTCCACTACCATCTATTAAGTTATTCTTGATTTATACCAGTACAAGTGAGTATAGAATCAGGTGTGTATGTTCAATACATCTCAAAGATCTTTATTTTTCCCAGTTGTGGGATATTTTAAAGGTTACATACAGTTTTATAAGGCAGAGAGAAACAATGTCTCAAATTTTGTACTTTGTTACATTATACTTCCTTACTCACTGACTAGTGCCTCTTCCCCGCAGTCAGTGAGGGGGAGCTTTGAATGACCCCAGAAGACGGAGAGTACTCAGGTGGCGGAGAGTATGAAGTACCAATGCAAGAGAGTATGTGTGGCTGGGAAGGAAGGGCTGTCCCCTCCTCTGTGCCTTCCCTCTGGCTGGAAACAAGGGAACAGGCTAGCCCTTGAGAGCTCCTCCCCCCTTGTCTATTTAAGCTTACCCAGTCTCTTCAAAAAGCCTCTTGTTTCATTCTGCTACATCCCGCGCCTCCCCCCCACCACCCCCTTAGTATAGTGTTAGTGCTGTGTTATTTAGGATAGCATGGGATATAATTACATTGATGTAATTATATCAGTGTAAACCCCTAAACAGATGTATTGCGCTGAAGAAAAATGGGGGCTTACATCAGTGCAACCTAGGCTATGGCCACACTACAGAGCTTACAGCGGCACAGCTGCACTGCTGTAGCACAGCTAGTGCAGACACTCTAAGCCAACCGGAGAGAGTTCTCCTGTCAACTTAATTACTCCAGCCCCACTGAGCGGCAGTAGCTATGTCAGCAGGAAGCTTCTCTTGCTGACATAGTGCTGTCCACACAAGCGCTTAGGTTAGTGTAATTTATGCCGATCAGGGGGCTGGTTTATTCACCCTCCTCAAGCAACATAATTTATATTGACCTAAACTGTAGTGTGTTCATAGCCTTAATCCCATTTCAAAGAGAACTACATTAACACACACAAAGCACCTTTTACTCTGTGCTACCATGATCTACGCAGGGAGCTAGACCGTAATATTTTAGAGCATCTACCATTCACATCCCCATAGTCCGCACTGTAGTACCTGTGTAGATAAGCCCTTACCAGATGCTGCTGTTAATGTAGAAAGGGTCTTACAGCATTGAATGTGGGAACATACTTTAGGAAGCTCCAAACAAATGGGGAAAATATCTTGTGTGCACAACAGGCAGGTTTATTGAATTAAAAAAAACGAAGAGACAAAACATGGAGTTTTAATAGTTAAAGAAAGCCTCTATTAGGAAAAATACATTGGAGAGAGAGAAAAAAAATCCTGTTCTTATAAAAAAGGTTCCCTTGTAAGATTATCAAGGGTAGACCTTCGGCTACTTGCTATGTAAATTGTAATTACTTAAAGATAAAAGGGTTGTAAGGACAAAAAAAAATAAGGCTGGAGCAAATTATACATTTTTTAATCAATGGCCATTATATTTATCTATAATGGAACAACTTCCAGACATTAATTAAGATAGAGAGAAAGCTCCTATTTTCCTTCTCTCTCTCTCCCCTCATGCAAAAAGTTGAAAGCTATTTTATAATAACAAATACTAATTTTTCCTCTACCATCACTGATTAACAGGAGCATCCAAAAAACCTCACCTTACACTGGGAAAGCAAAAATAAAACTTTCTAAATACTTCCTAGAAAAACGTAACTAAACCTGCTAGCTAGACAGAGGCTAGAAACATGAGGGACCCCTAGCTGAGGTTCAGAGACAGTTCTCTGAGGAGAAACCCACAACTGCTGTGAAGAGAGAAGGTGATCTCTCTGGACCCCCCTTAGTTTTCAATTTTTCACATTAGCTTTTGGTGTAGTGCTGATAAACATGCATGAAAACTGTTAACACCCATTTCCAGCTGTTGGAAAGGAAACAGCTTTCTCTCTTCTTCCTCCTGCAGCCTTCTAACTGGTGGAGGCAGAAGTCCTCCACCAACCCCTCTATTCCCCTCCTACTACTCACGCACACAGTTAGGGAATTTTTCCCATTCTCCACTGGCAAAAAGATTTTTCAAGCCTTGACAATATTAATACGTGTTATTTAAGTTGTCTAGATAAGAAACCCAGGAGAGACTAAATTCACTTGCCTCCCTCCAGTAATACACACTACTCATTTAATTGTGTGAACTTTCCAAATTACTAAGTGGTCCTTTTCTTTTCAATTTGACCCCTAGCACTCAGGCAGAGACTAATCTTACTTTCATTATATGACTCTATTAGAATTGGGAATGGCACTGTTAAATCCATATTAGTTGTCTAGTAAGTATTTGGACAAGATTTGCATAGTTTGTTACCTGCGCAGCTCCACTAATTAGGTGGGTGGCCCTTCATTGTCTCGTGTGCAGCTGCCCAGGCATGCACCTTTGAGGGAGCTATCCACGGACCACCTGAATTGAGGGTCCGTGGACCACAGTTTGAGAACCTCTGGTCTACTTTACTTTCCAGAAGTAATTTTCATTAATGAATCATTGCTTGTTTATACAGGTCTATCCATTTTACATCTGTTTTGGTGCCTTAAGACCACTATTGTAAGAATATCCCATTGAGAGATATGGAACATATTGAAAACGCACAATTTTTAATAAGTTACACAGGGAATTGATTTCCCTACATACGCCATAAAAAATTCAAGTTATGCTAGAGGTCATCATAAATGGATCCCTTAAAGGAATAAAAGATTCAGCATGATGCTCTTTCTCCCACTATACTCAGTCTCTTAAATTCAACTAATTCTTCTTTAATTTCACCAAAAACCTTTATTAATCCCTCAGTTATATTTTGCCCGGATTATTGTAGCCTTCCAGCATCCCCTCTTTTCACTTGCTCTCCCTTTGTTAGGAACAAGTCACTCCATCTCCCCGAATCTCTTCATTGGTTTCCTGTCTCTGATAGCATCCAATTCAAGACCCTCAACTTTAAGACTCTATAAAATCTCATTCCAGGCTTCATCTTTGTTCTCATTTCCTCCTATTCCTCTATACTTTTCTTTTTCCCTTTGTCTCCTTTTCACACATTCAGTTTAGGTCATATCATTCTGTCCCTACACCTGTAACAGTCTGAACTCCTCTCCATTAAGACCCCCTCTCTCTATCGACTCCTCCAGATCCATGCTTATGAATCCACTTCTTTCAGGAAGACTTCTATGCTTATTCATTTATTTCCCCTTTCCCTCATGCCTTGCCTTGTTCTGTCTTATGCCCCAATTCTGCAAGTGACCCAGTGCTGGAGGACCCCCTAGCCCTTGTGGAGTTCTGCACGGGTGTAGGAGTTTGGCAGCACAGTGTCACCTGCTGTATTGAAGCCTTAAACTGTAAATTCATTGGAAACAAAGAAAGAAGCATTTCTTGTCCCCTAAGTGCTATGTAAATTTTCAGTGTGATATACAAATAATTAAACAGGCACCGCCCAGTACAAATGCAAAAAAGTTAGTTTTTCTTAGAGTTTGTGGTATGAATACTATGGTTCCTATACTGACAAAGAGCAACCAACTACAGTGGTTGCATGTTAAATGAACAGTTTTAATCCTACCAAATCGAAGAGGATCCCTGGTGCAATGGATTGTTATACGCAACAATAACCTATTCCATTGTGATTGGGGAGAAGGTTTTGATTCCCCATAATTACTTACTTTAAAAAAAAAGAATTGTATACACACACACACACATTTACAAAAAGAACAGACTGAATTTAGGTAGAGTCCATACAATCCATTGTTATCTTTGCATATACCAAAATGTGTAAAGATTTCAAGGAAAATACTTAGTTACACATTTAATATACTTCTTTTGAAACATGAATTTAAGGATCACTTTAAAATATTTTCTTAACACATTCTGGAGCCTGCCCCAACTGAAATTTGTATATCAACAATTCAAAATCAGAACAGATCTGCTTAGCTAAACATCTCATAGGTTATGCTGTGTTTAAATTGCTCACAGGAACATCATAGTGAAACAGAATAACCCAGGAGTAGGTCATACATTCAGCAATCAATTAGAGCATTATAAAGAACTTTTTATTAAAGGAACCCAATCCTCCTATGGGGTAGGTATTTACTTATCACCAAGATGAGTGGGCTGTTTAATAGCATATGCCACCATTGCACACATTACAACAGATAGATTTAGGTGGGTTAGATATAAAATTACCTATGCGAAGAATTCATCTGTTAGAAAGATTGCCAGGTTTGCCAAGACCTCTATTTTACATCTCATCTAAAGACAGCAACTCCAGAAGCACGGTGGCCTCTCTCTTAACACTATGGTACGGTATTAATTCAATACTGATTCAGAGGAAAAAAATACAACTATGGTACTGCTAACACCATTTCCTGAAGTTCCTACGTTCTTCCTGGATGTCTCCTATCCCAATACTGCTCAGATGGAACCATATTTAGCTGCTTGAATCTGACAGAATCACAACCCATTAAATGCCTGCAGGCATTCAAAGAGAATCTCTAAAAAGAAAGTCACATAGCAATAGGCTTTCAGCATTATAATTAGACTCCTTTGTTGAAAAGACATTAGTATATTAATACATGAGAAATTATTAAATCTTTAAAAGTGCTTTCTAATAGCTACTGCCTCCCTCAACATAGGTTCATTCAAAAGACAACTGCCTCCAACAGTGGGCAGACCCCAAGAAAGAGGGAAGAAAATGTTCTCACCATAACTAAATACACTGGATCTTTGTCTGACTGAGAGGAAGAAAAGAGTCAGAGTGGAAAGGGAGACTTAGGAGAAGAACCAAGGGGGTCAAGAGGGGAATAGGAAGTGGCCAGACCAGGTGGAGGCACTAACCCTACCATCTACATCAGGTTGGGGAGACAGTATTTATATTCCCTGCATTCCAGAAGGGACCCTCTGTTTCATAGATCACCAGAACACATCTCACCTGTGAGACCAAAGTAGGATTGCATTTTGTGATCTGCTGCTGACATTGCACTAGTTGCTTTTTTTCTTTTGGGACTGGCAATTGTCAATCCCAATTTGTCACTCACTGCCAATTTGGCCAACACGGGATTTTTTCACCTTCCGCACAGTAAGTCAGAGACCAAGTGAGATAGGTAAGCAGGTCACAACGTAGTAGGTAACAGGTGTCCAGTGAACTTACTCCTTATAGAGGGAACAAGGCTTCCTGATAAATAGCAATTGGAAGTAGATTTAGGGAAAGGTATCCATTAAAGATGCTGGGAAAAGGGGGTTGGGGCTCCTAATATCTGGTACAGCAGGGGGACAACCCTCCCTTTCTTCCTAGACCCCTTTCCCCTTAACACTTATAGGAGGGGGATGGCAGCAGAGTCCCAGAACTAGGTTAGGATCACGTTGAGAAGGGGCAACCCTCCCAAACAGGTGGAAACATTTAAGGAAACAATGATGCTCTACTCTGTAAACTTATTGCAGGGTATTCCCCCATTTGTTAAGTGAACAAAGTTGCAGCTTAATGAAACCACATCCACTGAATCTGGTCTTTCTTCCTGCCTGGCTAGGACAATGTTTGTGTGGAAACGGCAAACACCAGGAGTAGAATAATGCTCAAGAAAGCACAGTTTCCTTGCAGAGAGCAGATACTTTGACTTGATTAGTTTCACTTTTTCTTTTATTTAAAATTCTACTTTTACTGTCTTATTGTTGAAAGGCTTCACAGAGAAGTAAATTAAGAGATTAGACAGGCACCTGGATACAAAGACTGTGGTCTGTGTCTGTGTGTAAGTAAAGGAGGCAGCATGAAAAAAGGCACAAAGGTGAGTGTAGAAGGATAAAGAAGGAATGAGAAGGTAGGAGGCTTGAGGAGAGCAAAGGCAGTGGTGATAGGTGGACACAAGAAGAGAGGAGAGCAAATATACAGGCACTGAGTTTTGCAGTGCAAGTTTTGCCTAAGTAAGGACTACAAGACTCAGTTTGCTATGTTATCTATTTGTGGTGTAAGGAATACATGCATATATATTTGACTGGGTTGTATTTTGAAATAACATGATCATTTTTCCTGTATTCATGTTTACATTACCAGCTAGTTGAACAATATTAAAAATAAGCATTATAAAAAACTAAGAAATTGTAGGCAAGATTCCCATGTTCAGGTATTGAAGCCCCTTTGAGGCATACCTGAAAGTGTCAGAATTCAAGTATGCTAATTGCCTCTGGTTTTCTATAATTAGTATGGTATCGAAAGACCCTAATATATGCCTCAAGCCTGGACAAAATGAGACACATGGAGTTCTTCCAAAATTGATAAGTATAATAAAATGTCAGGGTAAGACGAGACATGGTATATAATCAAACTTGCCGAAGTGGCAACAAGAAGCTAAAAGGGCATTGATATTTTTCTGTAAGATATGTGAGGAGAGGAAGACAATCTTTCTGAGAAGTGAGACAATTTGTATCTGTGATGGACAGGGATCCATTATTGCTTATAATCAACTTTAAAAGAATTCTAAACTCGTAGGAAAACATTCATATGTTCACTGATGTTTTGTCCAACCCAATTTAAACTGTGAAGATATCTATTAAAGCTCTGATTTTCCATACATGCATGTTGCAAAGGGTTATTTTCCAGTATTTGAGCAATAATTGTCATGTTCTATCCAGCAAAATTCTGAATCATTTTAAGTGGGGGTATAAGCAATTGTAAGTATCTAGAGCAGTGGTGGGCAACCTGTGGCCCGTCAGGGTAATCCGCTGGCAGGCCGCGAGACAGTTTATTTACACTGACCATCCGCAGGCATGGCCACCTGCAACTCCCTGTGGCCGCGGTTCGCCATTCCCAGCCAATGGGACCTGCAGGAAGCATATTTAGTCTTGAGAAAAGAGGACTGAGGGACATAACAGTCTTCAAATACATTAAGGGCTGTTATAAAGAGAATGGTGATCAATTGTTCTTCATATCCACTGAAGGTAGGACAAGTAGTAATAAACTTAATCTACAGCAAAGGAGATTAAGGGTTGGTCGACATTACAAATTAAGGTTGACCTAACTTTCACGCTCAGTGCTACAAAGTTAAACCCACTTAAACGCCAGCATATACACTGCTAGGTCAATGGAAGACTTCTTCCATCAGTCTAACTATCACATCTAGAAGACGTGGGTTTACTACAGTGATGGAAGAACCCCTTCCACTCCTATAGTATGTCTATGCTACGGTGCTGTAGAGGCACTGATAAAGATAGTTCAGCACTGGAATAGGCTTCCAAGGGAGGTTGTGGAATCCATATCATTGGAGGTTAAGAGCAGATTAGACACATACCAGTCAGGCATGGTCTAGGTATACTTGGTCCGGCCTCAGGATAGGAGGCTGAACTAGATGACCTCTCAAGGTTCCTTTCAGCGCTACATTTCTATGATTCTGTATATGTGATTGTGATGAAGCTGAGAAGTACTTGCATGTGAAAGTGCAATCAACTCGGGAGCAAGAGAAAGTGGTAATAGCTAACTGGCTAGAAAAGAACATTATTAAAAATTCTCATCTTGCTAACAGAAATATCTTTCTGTTTTTAAATTTTCTTGGATACAACTTGGTAACAGTTTTCTTTAAAATTTGGTGTCATTTGTGATTTTAATTGTTGCAAAAGACAAACTAGTACACATTATAAAATTGGATTTTCTATATGGCCGACAGTATTTTTATTAAAATATTTGACCTTTAACTGTAAAAATAAGGACTTGTGGTATATTTGTGTGGTTGCTGCCATCTTTTCTGACATTGAGGATTGAACCAGGGACCTCCAGAGTTAAAAGCATTAATCTCCACAGCTTAACCTTGAGCTCAAGAGCCAGGATCTGTAATCCTGGCCAGTAACATACTCATATCTTCTGTGGAACAGACACTGACAGGACTACCTAACACACACTGGCCTGTGGGCTGACTGACAGGAGGGATCCTAATGAATAAAGTCCACCCTGCTCCACTTTCTTTCTGGCGTATTTGTTACATGACTCTAGTTTTGCCTGTAAAACATTATGGTGAACATTTATTTTTGAAACACGTTTTAAAATCTGAAATAGTTTTTCATGATGGACAGTAGTCCATACTGGAAACAGTATAAGACATTTTTTTCTGGCAGTCAGTAAGGCAAGATTTCAATTGATCTTGATTAAGTAGATTTTTCAAGCTGTGGAGTAGACTATTGGCCAATTTCAAGGGGACTCAATTCCTTATTTCATGTTAGTTATGGGGTTGATGCCAACTTCCAGATGCAAATTACATTATTTGGAAAAAAGTTTTGTGCCAGTGTGAATTAGGAGCCACAGAACTATGTTAGGAAATCTCTGGCAAATGCTCCCTGTACAAAAACTGTTTTTTCCTCTGAATGTAACTTTAACATTTTCAGTGTCCTAGATTACTAAACACGTCAGTACTAATCGAAATATTGGTACATCATTTAATTTTATTTTTCTTAAAATCCACATTACAGATTAAAAAGGGTAATTCAATTTAGCATAGTTATACATCATATTTTTTAAATAACTTCGTTAAAACCCATGTATTATTGCATGAAACCAAGTGAAGTAATGTCTAACACTAACTGAAATACACGAGTAATCTTTAAGTGATTTTTTTCTCTAATGAGTGTTCATATTTTTAAGTGTAGTATTAAAAGAAACAATACAGAATATATGAAACATGGATTACATTTTAAAAAAACATATTTCCTTTAAGTGCATCCACAGTTTGCTTTTGAAAAAAATATTTTAACTTTCAAAATTACATAAAAAGTAACATTTTCCTATTTTGTGATTTTGTGAAATTAAGTGATTTTACCTATTCTTTGTGAATCAAGTACATTCACTAAAACTACTCTCACATATTAAAATGTATCTTTCAAACGTGAATTGTCCTCTTTTCACAAATAGTGAAATCAATCAATTAACCTCAATGTAATAAAAAACATTCCTCCCACCTCTGGCCATGTCTACACTACTTCTTATGTTGCTCAGGGGTGTGAAAAAACACCCCCGAGTGACCTAAGTTTCACCGGCATAAATGGTGTGCACAGCACTGTATCAGTAGGAGAGCTTCTCCTGCCAACACAGCTACCTCCGCTTGTTGAGGTCGTTTTATTATGTCGATGGGAGAGCTCTGTCCCATGAGCATAGAGCAGCTACACGAGCGATCTTACAGCAATGCAGCTGCATTGGTACTGCTGTGCCACTCTAAGCTCGCTAGTGTAGACATGGTCTAAGTTGATGATAGCTGTACTACATAACTAAACCTCAGAAGAGTTTTTACTTTCAAAAATGTGACAGTTTGTAACCATCTATTTGCTAACATACTCGAGTGAAGTGACACAACTATAGAAAGGTACAACAATATCCTTTATTCTACATCTCTTGGACACAAACATGCACTCAAGCAGACAAACGTGAGGTAAAGATCTTCATTTCTCACAAAGAACCATAGTTTTAAACGATTTGACATTAAAACTGCACACACATACATTTTTAATCTAAAGGTTATATGCGTCATAAAAGTATGCGTCATTTTGCAATACCATTCTTGCCACAAGAACACATGAATTTTCACTAATCTTGTTCCAAACCCTGTCACCAATACCTACCTCCCCTCTTTTTGCTGCACTTTGTTTAGAACTTTTCATTTGGTATTTATTATTTTATAGTTAAGTCACACCAAAACACTGAATTTGTTCAGATGTTACAAGAAAGAAATAGCATAGGGGTCGGCAACCTACAGCACACGTACCAAACGTGGCACACGAGCCGATTGATGGCACGCGGCGGCGGGCTGAGCCACTCAGCCCGCCGCCGCTCTGGGATTCCAGATGCTGGCCACTTGCCAGCCAGGATCCCACCGCTGGCCCCACTGAGCGCCCGCTGCTGGCCTGGGTTAAAATGTATTACTGGCACAAGAAGCCTTAAATTACAGTGAATAAATGAAGACTCGGCACACCACTTCTGAAAGGTTGCCGACCCCTGGAATAGCATAACTTTTAAAAAATCAGATTTAAGCCTGAACAGAAATTTGCACAGGACCATGGGGGAGGAGGTGAAATCACAGAAAGCTAAAGAGATTCTGGAAAGAAAAAAACTGATTTAAAAAAATAAAAGTAAGTAAATAATGCTTGCATTTGTTGGTTAACATTTACTCAGTTGTTTTCAGCATAAGAGTATATAGATTGCTATGCTTCTTGGCAGATTTTGGAGATGTTCTTGTTTCAAAGAAATATAGTGAGATCTGCCTTTTCAAGGGGCTAATCACACAGTTGTGTTAGTTTTAGATCGATTTTAGCAGCAAAGTTTTGTATCACCGAAATATATTTTTTTTAAAAAAAAGTGCTATAAAGTGTTCTGCTTTCTTCTGAACACATCCTGGAACTGATCCAAAGCCCACTGAAGTAAGTGTAAATCATGCCTCCCTCCCCACCACATCCCCCAATAATATTAATGGGCTTTGGATCAGACCTTTATTCATTGCACCCAAATAACTCAGCTGGATGTTTGGGAATTCAAGGGGGAAAGAATAATCTTCTCAGGCCACAGAGCAGCTCAGCAGCCACTACTTTTACCCCTTTTTCCATGGAGGAAAGGAGTGAGGGACAACCTTCTCCATCCCACCTCCAAAAAGTTACTATGTCAGTATTCTTCTCCAAACCCTCAAATTGGAAGTAGTTGGGTCCCCTCTGTACACACAGGTTGTGGAAGGAAGGGTTTAGCCTATGCAGAGCTGCTCTACT
Source organism: Macrochelys suwanniensis (assembly GCA_033296515.1). Lineage (NCBI taxonomy): Eukaryota > Metazoa > Chordata > Testudines > Chelydridae > Macrochelys > Macrochelys suwanniensis. The sequence continues at coordinate 52,181,489 of CM065780.1, forward strand.
GAAGAGACACAAGCACCACTCAGTGCCCAGAACACTGGAGAGCGGGCACTGATGTTAGCCTACTCTGCTTTAAACACAGAGTATAAAAGAACTCTTTGATAAGGAAAGCCCAACAGTGAAAACAGCGTCAAGAAATTTTCTGAGCAAGGGAGAAGACTCTAAGGTTAACTTTTTCAAAATAAATGCTAAAATTTATGACTGACATTCTAATATTGTCTATAGAATAACATAAAACATGTTGAGGAAAGTACTATACACAACACTAATATTAAACGAGCAGTATAAATAACCCCATTTATGTATGGAAAAAAATAGATTCATAATACTATATATAAACAGCCTTCTGCTACCTCAGTTCCTTCCATTGCCTCCTCAGAGACAAATTGTATTTGGAATTTGAGGAAGACGAGAAAGTAGATGATGAGCATGAATATCTAGAGTCCATCTCAAAGAACTCTGGTTACATGTAACATTTATTTGTTCCTCAAGTATTCCCTGAATATTCCCATTTATGGAGTAGTTTAGCAGGCAATATTCCATCAGCAGAAGATGATAGAGTTCTAACTGAATAGAGATTGAAGAACTGCCCTATCATAAGTGAGCACCCAATCCAGATAGCCATTGCTCTGGTTGAGTGTGTCCTACCTCCAACAGGTAAGAAATTGAAGTTAGATGGTATTTAGAGGAAAGTTGCCGGCTAATGCAGTGGTTCTCAACCTTTTTTCATTAGTGGACCCCTACAAAATTTCAAATGGAGGTGCAGACACCTTTGGAAATCTTAGACATAATGGGGTCCGCAGACCACAGGTTGAGAACCACTAATTTAACGCATCTAGATGGTGTGTGGAGAGACAATATGACCATCATGGCTGTCTGCACATTATATAAAGAGACTGGAAAACTTAAGTAGTTCTTTGGTCCTGTTAAGATAGTATGCTAGAGTTCTCTAAAAATCTAAAGTACATGACTTTGATTCCCTTATGTGAGCATGAGGTTTGAAAAGCCTATTTTCTGATGAGGCTTTGATGAGCCTTTATTGTCTAAATAAAGACAAATGAAAAAACCTTGTCATCTTAAATGAGCTGCTACCACAGATCAGCAACTCTGTAAAAACTCTGCGGGCAGAAAACAGGTCAAAGGGTAGAAGTCACAGATCCTAATGAGTGCCCCTCATTGACACTCACTAGGACTGCTGTGAGGGGAATCCAAGCCTCTCCTGTGCTTGGAACCCATGGCTGTTCCAACCTTCTGGAGCCTCAACAGGCTGCAGCAGTGGTTCTTCCCTTGGCTTCGCTGGCCTATTTCCTGGGCACTGACTTTCAGTCTGCTATCCCTTCTCAGAAATGCAACTCCTCAGCCCATCTGACATAAGGTCCCAGGGCCAGTGCTGACGCCAAGATACCCGTTTCTTAAACACATTCCTTGCCCAGAACTCCATCTCAAAGTTGTTATGGTTATAGTTACAGTTCAACTTTTTCAGGGGCATGCAGAAGTTGTGAAGAAGTTACACACACACTTTGCACAGAGTCTAACAGATTTATGCTCTTACTTAGTCATTCAAAACACGAGAGTACATATCATACAAAACAACAAACATCTTAAAATGCAGTGTCCCTTACTATTTCACCCTTCCTTTGTGAGTCACTGGAGGACCATCTGGATCCAAGTAGGCAGCCAGGTAGTCCCCCGCTTCATGAAGTCTTGTGTGCTGTGTTGCTTCTCTCTCATGGATTGGAGAAAATGGCCCCAAGCAGAACAGCTTCTGCACTTTTTAAAATCTTCACCTCCCCATGTCACATGACCCCTTGCCAAGGTGACTCTTCCACTGGCTAAACCAGTTATTCTGGGCAGAGACCAGTCTTTGTCTTCAGTGACTAGATTTCGGACAATGGGGTACATAGCGTCAATTACCCTCTATTGTTATTCTTTTCCACCAACCTTTGAAATCTCAATCCAACAGGGAGGCAAAAAGACTATAGAGAAGGCAAAACAATTTACTGATTAGAGGCATTTACAGAACACTCAGCATAATGATATCTGGGCACATCAGACATGGCTTAAGTTGGGAGCAATTAATATTACCTTAATATAGGCTCTAATACTACAAAACACTAAAACACATACTTAGAGTTAAGTATATTTCTGAGTGCTTTGCTGAATCAGCGATACAATGAGTAAATACACTGAAGACCCTTCACCACAACTACTTTAAAGGCAGAGATGGAGGGAAACGGTCAGAAAGCTAAAAGCCATCAAATCCAGAGGCTAGAGCTTTTTACTGACAAAGTCTGACCTGGCTCCCGTGAACTTCATCCTTAGTAGCTTAAACTGCAACTGAATTTTACTTATTTTATACTGATCCACTACTCAGTTATTTTCCAGAAAGAACAAGCTGTATTAATAGATAATCTAGAACAGACAGAAAATGTAGTTTGATGACAACATGAAGCATCCAATTTTTCAAAATGCAGCCACCCACGTTCCCTTTTGTTATCCTAAATGCATGGTTCTTGAACACAATTTAGTCAGTCACTGTAAAATAAGGCCTATGTATGTGAATTTAACATTAAAATACAAAATTATGAACAGAATACCTATATAATAAAAAGTTGTGTCTATAAAATGTACTATACTATACAAATGTCTGTATAATATGCAAATGATGACAGCACTGGCATATGGTACACTTAAAATGATAGTTCTTTCTAGTCAATTTAGTCTCCCTAGTTGGAATACAAGCAACAATTCAATTACACTGAACTGAATTTATCCAAATTGCTTTGAGTTGCAAATTTCACTAGAACTGGTTCTTGAAATATCTGAAGTTTCCTAGTTTCAGCTAGGTCAGAAATACTATGGAAAGAAGGGCAACGATAGGTTAAGTGACTCATTTAAGATCATACAAATCAATACTCAGATTTCCTGGCTTCCAGTCCCATGTTTTTTATCCACTAGAGCAGGGGTCTCCAAACTACAGCCTGCGGGCCGGATCCGGCCCGAGGCTTCCATTTGTCCAGCCCTCCAACCAACAGGGGAGAAGCGAACAGCTGAGTAGGCACGCCGAGCAGCAGCTCATGCAGGGGGGCAGCACAGCTGAGCTGTGCAGTGGGGTGAGTGCCCCCAGGAGCCAGTGTCCCCCCAAAAGGGGAGCCAACTTAGGGGAGAGTTGCTGCTGCAGCCGAGAAGGTACGGCCCCCTGCCTTAGAGTAAAAATACAAGCCAGATGCTTAATTACATCTCCAATAAATGGAGTAAAGAAGATAGAAATTAACAATTTCATAATAGTTAAATTTTAACTACAGCACTAATAGAACCAAACAGTCCCAACCACCAATGGGAACCTGGAGCTTCTCCTACCAAAGAACAGCCAAAATTTCAATCCTTTGTCATTTTCTTCAGCAGAGCAGGCACGCCTAGCAGGCACAGGGAGAAGGGAGCAGGCATATATTTGCATATATTTAATTTATTTCACGGTCACTTCTGCCCGCAAAGCCCCTTCAAAAATCTAATATGGCCCTCGTCTCAAAGTTTGGAGACCACTGCACTAGACCACTTTTTTTCTGTGTGAAAATATATAAACATATAAATATAAAAATGTCTGGAGGAAAGAAAGATGGAAATACTAAGATATTTGTTCCCAGAACTGCCCTGAAACTGCATATATATTCTTACAATAATAAATCAAAAGTGCACTTAGAAATTAGTTTGAGGAGCCAATATGTTTAAGGATACAATCAAATATGCTGAAAACCAAGTCTTATTGTATTCATTTCAATTAATATTAGTAAACAGGATAGAATGAAAATACCTTCACAGACTATTAAAAGAAGATGTTAACAAAAAAACCTGTATTAAACAAAGAGGAAAACAGCAATGGGGAGAAGTCATAATAAATGCACAGTGGATCTAAATTTCACTCATTTAAAAAAAAAACCCAAACCTGGAAAAATATTACCTTTTATAGACAGACAGAAACATGTACACTACAGTCAAGTAGGGATATATGGCTGCGTAGAGAATTATTTGGGGAAAATCATCATCATGGCAAAAAAGTCAACTACATGCCATTGTAGGCAGTCTTATCTTACCATCCCCTCCATAAGCTTATCAAGCTCAGTCTTGAAACCAGTTAGGTTTTTGCCCCCACTGCTCCCCTTGGAAGGACGTTCCAGAACTTCACTCCCCTAATGGTTAGAAACTTCCATCTAACGTCAAGCCTAAACTTGTTGATGACCAGTTTATATTCATTTGTTCTTGTGTCCATATTGGTGCTTAACTTGAATAACTCCTCTCCCTCCCTGGTATTTATCCTTCTGATGTATTTAGAAAGAGCCTCCTTTTGGTTAGGTTAAACAAGAAATGCACGTTGAGACTCCTAAGGTAGGATTTCCATTCCTTGGATGATCCTAGTAGCCCTTCTCTGCATCTGTTCCAGTTTGAATTCATCTTTCTTAAACATAGGAGACCAGAACTGCAGTGTTCCAGATAAGGTCTCACCAGTACTGGTAATGGTAGGGGGGGCATAGCCGCCCCCAACCAGAGGCAAGGAATATGGGGGTGTCATGAAGGGTCACATGACACTTCTCTCTCTTCCTCCCCACGCCCGATTTCTGCAAGCACCAAGCTGCCCTGCAAGGCTTGCTATGCTTGGCCTGCTGGGGAGTGCGGGGGCTCTGATGCCTCCCCATCCCTACCCCTCCCCCACCCTCCTCCAGCACATTTTGGCACATGGATAGCGGTGGAGGCAGCGGGATGGAGCAGCTGTTTTCCTGCGCTCCAGGTTGCTGCCTTGGCAGCTAGATGCCACCTCCTGGATCTTAATGCTCAACTGTTTGGGTTTTTTTGCAATGGTGGGTGCCCGCAGGGGGCAGAGCAAGGGGGGTGGGGATGTGGGGGAAGAGACAGTGGGGAAGGGGGATGGGATAGGGCAGGGGAAAATGGGAAGAGGAAGGGGGAGAGGCTGAGGAAGAGAAGGGGATATAGGAATCGGCAGGGGGAAGCAGGAGCCCAGAATGTGGTGACCCCTTGGCTGCAGCAGCACCACCAGAGCAGCAACATCGCGGCAGCAGCTGCTGCCAGAGTGGCTGCCATCAGCAACCGGACCACTCCCCCACAGTATCAGCAACCCAGGTATCACTTCAGATGGGGGAGAGAGCCAGTGAGCCAAGGTAATGGGCTTCAGGGGGCACAAGTCTATGCATGCATGTGTACACATGCACTTTGCCCCCACCCCCAATATAGCAGTCAAACTACGCCTATAAATGGTACTAACACTTCTCTGTCTCTACTGGAAGAACTTCACCTGAGGCGTCCTAGGACTGCATTGCCCTTTTTCACAGTCACATCACATTGGCAGCTCATGCTCATCCTGAGATCAACCAATATACCCAGGTCTTTCTTCTCCTCTGTCATTTCCAACTGACATGTCCCCAACTTATAGCAAAAATTCTTGCTGTTAGTCCCTAAGTGAATGACCTTGCATTTTGCACTATTACATTTCATCCCATTCCTATTATCCCTGTTTTCTAAGTCATCCAGATCTCGTATGATATGCATAATCCTCCTCCAACTTTGTATCGTCCGCAAAGTTTATTAGCACATTTCCACTTTTTGTACCAAGGTTATTAATAAAAATGTTAAATAAGACTGGTACCAAGACCTGAGGAACTCCACTAGTAACCTCCCTCCCAGCCTGATGGCTCACTTTTCAGTATGACCCATTGTAGTCTCCCCTTTAACCAGTTCCTTATCCACCTTTCAATTCTCATATTAATCCCCATCTTCTCCAATTTAACTAATAATTTCCCAGGTGGAAATGTCTTACTGACATCCAGGTAGATTAGATCTACTGCATTTCCTTTGTCTAAAAAAAATCAGTTATCTTCTCAAAGAAAATCAGGTTGGTCTGGTACGATCGACCTTTTGTAAAAGCATGTTATATTTTATCCCAATTATCATTTACCTCTATGTCCTTAACTACTTTCTCTTTCAAAATTACACCAGGGTAGAATTTTATGGAGGAAAGGCATGAATTTGAGTGTTTGGGTATTTTTGACTGGGAGAGGGAGGTAATGAAGTTTGTAGGAATGTTTGCCAGTGAGAGAAGAGTGATTTGGGTTATACAGCAAAATGGTATGTGCATGCCTTCAGCAGCTAGTTGTGGGGGTATCCAAGAGGGTTGAACAAGGCTACCATGGAGCTGGACATAGGATGCTCTAGAGAGGATCTAGCTTATATGGAGGCTTCAGGTCTTCAGTCTTTGTCACAGTGTACAGTGAGAGATGACAAAGTTGCTGACATAGGCTCTAAATGCAATATTTAAAATCAATTCAGGATGGAACATCTCTGGTTTTGTCATGGGAGCCTGGAATATTGGTGAACAGTCCTTTAAAAAAATCAATGATGACCGCTATAGGAGAAAAAAGAGATTAATGGTGTTAAATGCTAAGTCAGTGGCTAATATTATCATTCACAGTTTCATTAGGGCAAGGTATAAAATTTTCAAAAGTTCACTTCAAAGTGTAAGTTTTTTTTCTTAGAAAATGTTATGCTTGGCCCTTGTGTTTACGATCAATGGAAGTTGAAGGCACTCAACAGCATGCTGGATCGGACCATAAATTCTCACTGAAAAGGATTTATGTTTTAATCACTAAGCACATAAACCTAAGGGGTCACAATTTTTAAAAGGTTTCAGAGTGGTAGCCGTGTTAATTTGTATCAGCAAAAACAACGAGGAGACGAACAAATTTATTTGGGCATAAACTTTCGTGGGCTTGTTCGTCTCTAAGGTGCCACAAGTACTCCTTGTTGTTTTTACTTTTTAAAAGCAGTCTCTACAGCCCCATCCCACAAATATTTATAGTAGACATACTGAACTTTACATACAGTACTGTACTTACATACTACCCTACTGACAGCATAAAGGAGGAGCATAAAGTCAAGCATTTGCGTAACTATTTGCAGGATCAAAACCTACTTATATTTGCACTCCACAACTCGAATTGTTAGGCACCCAACTACCTGATTTGTCTGCACAAATACTTAGATGCTTGGTTGAATACTACTGAAAATTTGACCCAAATTTGACCCAACCTGTATTTTGAACAATAAAATATAGATAGATGTAAATAGATTTTTAAGCAGCGTAGAAAAACTAACAAAGGTGGAATATCTAAAAATAAACCAACCTCTAAACCCCAAGACGGTAATGATTCAAAACACAAAACACGTAGGAAGTGCCAATTGAATATGTAAGCCAAAAATACCATTATAACTACTAACTAGGAGGTTAAAACATACTTTGACAGATTCCAATAGCCATTTCCAATACTGAAATATGCAGTTTTTCATAGGTAGTGCCAAATTCTACTCTTACGTGCACATACAGAACACTCATTAACATCAACAGGGGCCATACACGCACAACAGAGAACAAAATTTGGCTCCAAGTGTTCAGTCAACCCACTGCTTCTTAAGCAGCTAAAGGCATAAAAAACTGGTTCTGGGCATTTACACTTCCTACAAGCTCACTGATTTGTACATATTGTGCAAATAAATATCAACTAGACTAATAGGGCAAAATACTTTAGAGACACTATATACAGTTTAAATAATTTATTTTATTGCTGAAACTGATGAATACATGCCACAAAATCCAATATTTTACTATCTGTCTCATTGCCATCTATTTACTAACACTTATAGTGTAAGAAATGTACTGAATATTCACTAATAACGTTCCAAGAAAACATGGAAAATTTACAAGCAGAGCAACATAGTTCCAGCTTTGTGATTTTCAATAAGGTGGAATGTATTTTGCAATAGATATTATAAATTCAGTGGTCTACTTACAGAATATAACATGTGTGGTTATGCTGAATGCCTGAGAAATGATCCAGAAATGATCTAGTATGCAGGGGGTAGTATCTTATCTGTGTGGGAAGGTCAAACTGAACCAATTTTATTAATCTAGAATTCACTACATCTACCCATCATAAAATATTTATTTTTTAAAAAAAAAAGTTCTGTGTTTTAGTTAAAGTCCTTTATCGGTTGGAGGGCGGGGAGAATGCAGCTAGTTTTAAAAGGAAAGGTGTGCACATATGTTACTACTTCATAGTAGTTGTTTTTTGTTTTAGTTTGCAAGTTTTTCCCGTTAACTATATTACAGATTTAAAACTGAGGCTATATATACACATCTTTCAGGAGAGATTTTCAAAACCACAAATAAAAGTTAGATGCCTAACTCCCAGGAAATATTCTAATATTAACTCACACCATTTTTAGTAAGGCAAATTCCAAGTAGCAGCAAATTAAATTATGTTATTTTTCAAAAACTAAAGTGTTTATAAAAAAGTGTACATTATAATGCAACAGAACTATTTTGGGCACCAAGCTGAAAGAACTCAGACAGAAAAAAAATTGATTAACCATGCATACAATGGTAGAAGTCAGTAGAAGTCAGAATTTACATAACAATAACATTAACAATAATAGCCAGAATTCTGAACAACAGGTTTCTACAGTTAGATTCCTGCAGCAAAATTTTCAAAAGCACCTAAGTGACTTAAAAATGTTACCCCAATTCCTTATTTAGGTGCCCAAATAACTGGCCTGAAGGTTCAGAAGCTATCACTAAAGTCAATAAACAATCTGTATTCAAGAACATTTTGGTAGGCATTAAACAGTGATTTCATGGGCTTCAATTAGTTTTCTCCTTCTGAATTCATGAATTTGAACCTGCATCCTATATACAGCACACAAGCTTCGTGGAAGAATTATTCAGATCAATGTGAGAGCTTAAATGTTTTTACTTTCCTGTATGTACTATCATAATAAAGTGATTAAACTGCAAATATAAGGAAATGTATCTGTCATGTTAGGCTATTGTTCTATTAGAAACTTTAGAAACCTTATTAATTAAAAAAACATACCTACTTGACCTTTTAAAAATGTACTATTGTTACAAGAAGTATAACATCTAAAATTACTGAAACTGAACACTGGAAAATATTTTTATTTTTGTTTATTCTGTGCATTATACATCACTTTGTATAATCATTTTCACTCTTTCACTTTAGTCAGCCTTCTGTGCTTGTGTGCACATCCCCCCACACAACGAGAGAGAAAGATTGTTTTAAAAATAAGAAAATGTAAAAAAAAACCAGGATGATGAATCAGAGGTTGGTATAATATCTTGAACTATCCTTAAAATAATTTAGTTTTTATTTAGTTTAATTAAATAGTTAAGTTTAAGGAGCACCGTTAAGTAGATCTGCAAGAGTGAAGCCAGAAGCTAAATTAATAAGCTCTGTGGGAGAGGAAATGCAAGAAAGCTGTTCCCTCTAGAGCAGCGGTGTCTAATACGTTCACCACTAGCCGCATGTGGCTAATAGGCTATTGAATCGTGGCTAATGCATGTGGCTTTTTTATAATGTGGCTTAATGTGACTTTTTTATAATGTGGCTAATAAGAAAAATTCAAAACCACAAGTGTGGCTAGCAGTGTGGCTAGCATCGAATTTCTATTGGACACTGCTGCTCTAGAGCTTAGGAGCTCCAAAGGAGCTTGGAAGCATCAGCTATGCATGTGCTATAAAAACATGCATTTGGCCCATGAATGCTACATAAAACATACATGGCCTCTGAGTTTTAAGAAGTACACTTGTCCCCCATACAGAGTTTATGGAGTGTGCATTGGGTCTGCATGCCTCATGAAGTACCTAAAAATTACTATTGAAACAGTTATCCCCCAACCCCTCTAAAACTAGAAAAAGGCACCACCTCCTGTGAATTACAATATATTAATATTTGAAGACCATGGTTTTCAAAAGCAAATTTTCTTTTTTGGGGGGGAAGAGGTTCCCACACATAGAGTCACAGAAGGGACCAGTAGAAGACTAGATCATACAGATTGACCTCCTATATAGCACAGTCCACTAACACCATCCAGCATGCACACACTAAACTCAGCAACCCACAATGAGACCAGCGCATTACAACTCACAGGAGACCAGACTATTATGTGCCAAAGGGAGAGAATAGGGGAGACGGAGGTGTACCAGTGCTTGAGGCCCTCTGAAACAGCCAGGAAATGAATAAATGAGATATACCCAGATAACTCACACCCACACATTGCTGAGGAAAGTAAAAAACCCTAAGCCTGCCAATCTTATCTATTGGAAAATTCCTTCCCGACCCCACATATGGTGATCAGTTAGGCCCAAGCATGTGAGCAAGAACCAGCTAGCCAAGCACCTGAGAGAGAGAATGCTTGGTGCCACCTCAGAGCCATTGCCCACCCTGCCCAATGTCCCATCTCCTGTCATGGCCAAATCTGATGCTTCAGAGGAAGGAGATTAAAAAAACCTCCCAGAATACATTGAGGGAAAACATCCCTTCCTGATCCCTGCCAGTGGCTGGCTGAAAACCTGAAGCATGAGTATTTAGAAACAGAAGATGTAAACCAGAAATGAGTCCCAGGTCTTTTGAGCCCTGCCCCATACCATCACAAGTAACCACATCATATAAATGCACTAATAAATTTGTTCTGCTCTCTTTATTTGCCCCACAACTCCTATTGCAGTTCTAATTTCCTTCTAATTTCTAGCCTGAATTTGTTCATGGCCAGTTAATATCCATTTATTCTTGTGCCAACACCATCTTTGAGCTTAAATAACTCTTCTTCGGCCCCACAGGTATTTAGAGAGAGCAATCATATCCCACCTCAGCCTTCTTTTTACTAGACTAAGCAAGCCAAGTTCTTCCAGCCTCCTCTCATAAAACAGGTCCTCCTTTCCCTATCATCCTAGTAGCTCTTCTCTGCACCTGTTCCAGTTTAAATCAATCTCTTCTCAACCTAGATACCTTATCTTTTTTGTTGTTGTTTTAAAATACAGGATTCTGAGAAAGAGTTGAGGCCTCTTAAAAATCTCAAGTTGGCCTCCAAAACCTGAGGTATTCAAACTCACGAATTGCTTTTGTAAATATTGGCCTAAAATTTCTAAATCAAATCATCTGATTTATCATAGGCCAAAAAAGTATGATACAAATGTCAGATGTGTACCAATTTTTGCACCACAATATTTTAAATGCTTGATCAAGTTGGACTCAAACATTCTAAAAACTATATTTTATAGAATAAGGCTGTTAAATTAATTACAGATTAGTTTCAGTCTAGTAACGTTAAGGATAAAACAACCCATGGTTATTATAAAAGAAGGCTAGTTCTACTTAACTATGGAGAATGGCTATTTTCTCTATAATACTTAGTGCACAAGTGGCATTTCTTAATAAAATTGCTAGGTGGACTCCATTTTTCTAGCCATACTTAAAAGGCATAATTACATAAGGATTAAATCAGCAAAATGTTAGTGGTTAAAAGAATTTTTTTTCCCTTCTAGATTTACTCCCCTCCGACTGAGTCATCTGAAATAACAGATTTTAGTTGTTAAGAAGTTCTGGGTTAAAAGACTGTCGTCAACCTTATCTATTTTATTAGAAAAATACATATTTTTAAAGATATCCTAAACAAAATGGGCCAAGATTTCCCTGGCATAATACCACTGAAGCCACAGATGTTACACTAGGCCCAATAACTTACATGGTTTGGAACATTTACCAGTCACTTACTAGCCAGAGGACTAAATCTAATAAACAGAAGTCATTATTGAGCATTGGTCAGCTGTAATAAACGTCCCCGAAGTAGACCTGATTATTGGGTGAATCAATATATTTTTAAAACACTGTCAAATCAACTGCATATACCAGTAGTGATCTGCTATACATATGTACTATACTAGCTCTAGAATGGGTAGAGTACTGCTTTGGAAAGATAACCACAAACTAGAGGAAGCACCAGGACCTGAAATGACCCAGTCCTTTGACCACCCAATAGATGTTTTCTCTACTTGCATTCCCAGGACCCACACACAAGAACAGGGAAAGGACCTTTGATAGCTCATTCCTCTATGATGAATAATAGGCTATATCCTGCTCTCTTTTCCATGGGTGTAATAGAGCAGAATATAGCCCAATGTATTTTCTGGTTTTCTAAATTTGTACAGTCACTGCTGAAATAATGCTTAAAGAGTTAATGTCTGTCTCAAAATATCTTGTCTTCCATGTATATATATTTAGGTCTGATTGTTTATAGCTGCCAGTAGCTTTCTTAATGGACATTTCACTATTACAACGTAACCTGTTTTGCTGACCTTGTCAAAGGCTGGGGGGGTGGGGGAGGGGGAGGGAAGAGCCCAAGAGCACAGACTTAAGTCACAATAAGAGGAGACAAGTAGGAAAACAGATCAAGAGTACTTTGTCAACCGAGTAACAATGTAAAAAGCAACACTGAAAAATCAAGTTTAAACAATGAATAAAATTTTAAGAATGGCTGCATACATTAAAAGCAACTTATACAATTTTATTTACATTTGATTCTATGATTCTATGATTCTATGATCTGCAGCAAACAACTCACCTTGTAGGAAAATTCAGGCAACATAGTTTCACAAAACTATCTGTCTGGATAACTTATGCTTCAAGGACAGTCAGAACTGTATTTCCAGAATTATGGAAGAGAAATAAAACCATGCTTATAAACTGTGTGAAAAACAAATCCAACTGCTGAATCCTTGGGGAATGTAAAGTTTTGCAAACAATAAAGATAATGGTGGTACTGAACTGAAACCTTAGTGTATTTATGTTCAGTGATTTTTTTTTATTGACAGTGACTTCAAGATAAAGAGAAGACTGGGTAGGAAAGGCTAGAGAGAATCCAAGAGACAAATGAAATATTAGGGAACACATGCTGAGCACTAAAATAGTGCTTCCCCACCTCCAACCCCAAAGTTCCCTTTCTGAAAGACTGTTCATGAAAGCCAAGCCTCTTCCATGTTATATAGTGTGACATGCATTGTGAAGAGGGACCTCATAACAGATTTTAAATCAAATCCAATAGGAAGTAGGGTAGTCTTATGTCACAGTAACCTTAAGAGCATCCTAGAAAGCACTGCGCTTTTTAAACACACGCTTATCTAGTTTTCTTTACTGGCATTGTTGTAATTGTATTATAATGGACATGCCAGTTTATAATGATCTTTTCAAGGGCTTGTACATTTCTGGCAAAATTTCACCTTTGAGCAGAGAATAAAGATGAGAAATTTAAAGTGAAAAAGTGAATGTGGAGACAAAAAAATAGGCCATTTGAACACTAAAAAAAGACAAAATTGTTTTTCCAAATATAATTTTTTCAGATGCTTATTCTGATGTTTTGATAAATATAAGCCATTTCTGAGTTAAAACTGAAACATTTCAATAGTTTGTGCTCAAAGTGTATTCATATCTGAAGAAATGTCTTCAAACAGTCAAGTTATGAAAACATTATAGTAGGAGAGAAGAGATGCACATTGTGCGTCTTTTTAACACTCTACGAAGGTGCGATGCTATGCATGAATGAGTGCTTCTCTCTAGGAGTAAAACGTACTGAAATAAATGTATCCAAGATCATTTCGCTTATTAGATATCGAAATACACTCACATGGATTCCTCTGTCCTCTTCCTTTACCATCATTCTCTTCTACATATCAACAAGGGAAAAACTAAAGTTAGAATTCCCACATCTATGAAATCATGAAACAAACAAGGCATTTTTCCCTCCAGAAAGGCGCAGTTAGTAGTCCTGTGGAGCAGATAGGACATCCTGTTTGAAAAAAGCCCAAAAATCCATAAGAAATCCAAACCCTAACCCCACAGAACTATGGGCAAATGAACAGAATGCCTGCCCCCAGCAGCACAACTAGTTCTGTGGTCACACCACCATTGTTAATGGTCCACAGATGTGTATGATCCTATGTATATACACCCAACCAATCCCACCCTACAGCCACAAAGAAGAGGCATAAGACATAAATTAGAAGTTAATGATGCAAAGAGCAATATTGACTTTGATGGGAAAACCTCAGGGTATTTTAAGAGGGGAAGAGGTCCACTTTTAAGGGTCCTAAAGTTTCATACAAGTGCTGAGACATCAATCCACTTTCAAGGTGCACATCCTGAAATGTGCAATTTTTATTTGATTGGGTGCTTGCATGTAATACACCTCTTCTACTTTTTTAAAAATAATGGAAGAAGGAACAAAACCCATTTGTGTAATAATATGACAACAGAATCTTGAATGTTGTGGGTTTAGTTTTAATTACAGTTCCTATTATTAGTATAATTCAGCATGCTTACAATACCATAAACAACAGTACATCTTTAGTAGCCTGCTTCTTGCTGCCTTCTGAACAGTCTCAGCCTGTAGCTATTTTTCCAACAACATACTGGAACATTTTCATAGAATCATATAAAACTGATGGTAAAATGTGAACACAGGTATTAGAATTGTGCATTTAGATGTGTAGAAAAAGAAAACTCTTAAGCCACATACAACGTATGTAGCCTAGTCCATATTACACATGCTGTAAAAATGACAATATGTAAATTCAGAAGATCAAAGTACATGCACCACATTTCACAAAGTACTTAGTTTCAAGCGCATGCCTTCTCTTGCACTGAAGAATAAATGTAAAATCATATGCAAACTCAATAAGCCAAAAGCCTAACAGAGCTATGCCTTGAATATCCCAAATCAACTTGGTAAGAGGGGTCTTTGACTTTATATATCTTTCCTGCTTATCCTTTTTTAGTTCTGGAAACACACTCCTTATCTTGATTGCCACCTCCTGCTCAATTTGATACCCAGTATTCACAATAATGTCCAATTCCTGATGGGGGTGATGTATGCAGCTAGTTAAATCCTGCATTTTATTTTCCTGTTTGATAGTATTAACTATTCTCTATTTTACACCCAGGGGCTACAACATTTTAAAAAAAATGTTTACAAAATCAGCATTATAGTTTTAAAAAAGAAGACACAGCAAACAAATTATTCAATACAAGCTTCCACAGCCAAGTCCCTTTAAAATGGTAAAACAAAAACAAACAAAACCAATCATGTGTAGTTTTAAAATACTGTAATATTTTATACTCTAAACAAACAAAACCAATCATGTGTAGTTTTAAAATACTGTAATATTTTATACTCTATAGAATATAAAAGTTTATAAAACTATGCATCACTAACAACACAGCTAATCTCATTAAAAATAAAATGGAAGTTTCTAGACTTCAGGGTTACAAAGAAAAGCTTGAAAACATGAATCCTGAAAAGCTCCAAAAAAAAAAAAAAAAGAGAGAGAGAGAGAGAGAGAGAGAAACCACCACCAGAAAAATCACAAGAATATCACAAGTTTTTCAACAGCTCATGATTTTTTGGGAGCAAGGGCTGGCAATACTGCATTAAATACATAGAGAGAGGATTTACCTTAACCAGATAGGTCAGGTCCATTACATATCAATTGGTGTGACATCACCAAAAATTTGAATATGGAATCATCATGGCATTTGTCTACACTGAAAAAGTGAGTAATGTTTTAAAATACATTAACAGGTTTTTAAAACGTCAGTTTGCACATAGTGCAGAGAAAAAGTATTAGCGGACAGAGGTTAAATCCATACAGAACAGAAACAGAAAACACAGATGGGTTGCCACTCTTACCCATTTTACTTTTGTCACTCAGCACACAATTCTGATGTTTAACTTTCAAGACGTGCTCTGTATAACACTGACTTTTCTGAAGGTAATCTTAATATATGATTTAAAAAGCACATTGGAAAAAAAAACAGCAACTAAGAAAATAAGGCTACAGTATAGAAAACTATGACCATCTATTTCTCTGAAAGCTAAGTATACAATCTGTAAAAAGTACTGTTCCATGTCTGCACAAAGAACTCACAGTTCAGACTCACCCCCCAAGAAATGCAATAGTGCCTGATTCTGCTCTTGCTTACACCAGTTTAAATCCATTAATTACAGTGGAGATATTCCTGATTTACAGTGTTGTATGTTGCTGCAGAATAAGGCCCAACAGAAGTGTGGAAGTTCATAAAAGAAGGATGAAACTTTGCCCTGAAGTCACTCTGTTGTGTCCAAGTATTGCAACCCACCTGGACTCAATGTCTGCCTACATAAGGAGTACAGGACTGGGACCAGGAGTTGCATGCATTTACCTGAGGAAAAAAATTTGACTTGAAGTACGTGAAGTAGCTTGCTGTTCTAAAAAAATCATAAAGGAGTACGCCCTCACATTTTATTGTTACAACGAAAAAAGATTCAATCCACTGGGGTGAAAAAATCACCACACAGGCCAGTCTAATTTAACTGCTTTCAACATTAGTATCAATGGCGGTACATTATTAAAGCCTGTACCTTGAACAAACTACTACATAACTTCTCTACACTATGTGCAACCCAGGAAACTACAGACCAGTTAGTTTAACTTCTGTGCCAGGGAAAATAATGGAGCAAGTAATTAAGGAAATCATCTGCAAACACTTGGAAGGTGGTAAGGTGATAGGGAATAGCCAGCATGGATTTGTAAAGAACAAATCATGTCAAACCAATCTGATAGCTTTCCTTGATAGGATAACAAGTCTTGTGGATAAGGGAGAAGCGGTGGATGTGGTATACCTAGACTTTAGTACGGCATTTGATACGGTCTCGCATGATATTCTTATCAATAAACTACGGAAATACAACTTAGATGGGGCTAGTATAAGGTGGGTGCACAACTGGCTGGATAACCGTACTCAGAGAGTAGTTATTAACGGTTCCCAATCCTGCTAGAAAGGTATAACGAGTGGGGTTCCGCAAGGGTCTGTTTTGGGACCGGCTCTGTTCAATATCTTCATCAACGACTTGGATATTGGCATAGAAAGTACGCTTATTAAGTTTGCAGACGATACCAAACTGGGAGGGATTGCAACTGCTTTGGAGGATAGGGTCATAATTCAAAATGATCTGGACAAATTGGAGAAATGGTCAGAGGTAAACAGGATGAAGTGTAATAAGGACAAATGCAAAGTGCTCCACTTAGGTAGGAACAATCAGTTTCACACATACAGAATGGGAGGAGACTGTCTAGGAAGGAGTACGGCAGAAAGGGATCTAGGGGTTATAGTGGACCACAAGCTAAATATGAGTCAACAGTGTGATGCTGTTGCAAAAAAAAGCAAACATGATTCTGGGCTGCATTAACAGGTGTGTGGTGAGCAAGACACGAGAAGTCATTCTTCCGCTCTACTCAGCGCTGGTTAGGCCTCAACTGGAGTATTGTGTCCAGTTCTGGGCACCGCATTTCAAGAAAGATGTGGAGAAATTGGAGAGGGTCCAGAGAAGAGGAACAAGAATGATTAAGGGTCTAGAGAACATGACCTATGAAGGAAGGCTGAAGGAATTGGGTTTGTTTAGTTTGGAAAAGAGAAGACTGAGAGGGGACATGATAGCGGTCTTAGGTATCTAAAAGGGTGTCATAAGGAGGAGGGAGAAAACTTGTTCATCTTAGCCTCTAAGGATAGAACAAGAAGCAATGGGCTTAAACTGCAGCAAGGGAGGTTTAGGTTGGACATTAGGAAAAAGTTCCTAACTGGCGGGGTGGTTAAACACTGGAATAAACTGCCCAGGGAGGTTGTGGAATCTCCATCTCTGGAGATATTTAAGAGTAGGTTAGATAAATGTCTATCAGGGATGGTCTAGACAGTATTTGGTCCTGCCATGAGGGCAGGGGGCTGGACTCGATGGCCTCTCGAGGTCCCTTCCAGCCCTAGAATCTATGAATCTATAATAAAGAAGATGTGAAACTGTTCCAAAGCACATACGTAACCTAAGGATGCTTAGGTTTGTCAGAATATCTAGGGCTTTGCTGAAACTGGAGCATTATGCCTCCAGTTATACTTCAAAGCTGGAGAGAAGTAAAATTCACGCAGCCATTGTAAAATGTGTTACCAGTAGATCTTAAATGCTTCAATAAAATATATTTTGTCACAATGTGACTTAAAAATATGTTGCAGATCTATTCTTTTCTCTTTTTCCATCTTAAAATCCCATCCTAAATGGATGAACAGAAAATATATGCATTCCTTATGTCTAAAAAGGACTGCACTTTAGTTTACTATGAAGAATTTTTATTCATGTCACTTCTCCTTTATACCTAATTTTAATATTTAATAATTCAGAACTAATGTATTATCTCAAAAAGTTTGTTTTACTTTTCAGTTTTTCTTATATATATATATATATATATATATATATATATATATATATATATATATATATATATATATATATATATATATATATATATATATATATAAAGAAAAACTGAAAAGTAAAACACCTAGAATAAAAATAAAATAAAAATAAAGCACCTAGAATAATAGGATCCCCAATATATAGCAGTGGCTTCCAAAGGTCCAAATCAGAATTGGGGATCCTATTAGTCTAGGTACTGCATAAACCACATGAACCTATCTCCAAAGAGAAGACAGTTTAAGGCCACAATCCTGCCCTGAGCCCCAAGCAGGTGGACCCCTCTGCTCCTGGGGAGCTCAGTGCAGAATCTGATTACCATTTATCTTGGTGGGGGGAATTAACAATATAACAAAGGAGAATGGGTGAAATGGAACCACAATCTCCCAAAATGGCACTGTTAGGACTGAGGCACCATCCTACATTCTATTATGCATGGATAGACCCCCTGAACCTGCATGAAACCCTGCCCACTTCAATGGGGCTTTGTGTGGGAGTAGCCCAAATAGATCAGAATGTAGGCTCTGGATCTAAATTTAGTAATTTGATCAAAATAGTGATTAGAGATTCCTATTCAAAGTTTTACGTCCATCTGGATGATGCACAACATTATTTAATTATTTTAAGCAATTTTTCTATGCCACTAGTGTATTTTATGCACTGTAACACAAAATGTTCTCAAAATAAATCTTCAAAACACACTTATTAATAATGTGGTTAAGTACAAGACTCCCAATCACCTGCAAGCAATATTTTACTAAGCAGAGATTTTTAACCATTAAATAAATACTATTTACATCCAATGTAGCTATTTAAAAAAGACCACCACATTTAGCTGAAGCTTTCTGAAAAATAACAACAGACAAAACCAATTACTTTGCTGCCTTTTTGTCTTTAATGGCACATAACCTCTTTCACTGGCCTACTGAAATGATTTTTTCCTGTTTAACGAGATAGTGCCACAAGGGCAAGCATACATTAATGTTAAAGAACCAGTCAAAATAGCTTAAATCATATTCACCATCTCAGCTATGACTGCTGTCCATGTACTCTGAGTCTATATTTTTATCTACAAGCATAATCTTACACCTAATTATAGCCTCCCTAGTAAAACAGCTATAGAGGTTGATTTAAAGTTTTGTAAAATATATTATCAGCATTGCAACTAAATTTTTAGTAGCCTAATACGTACCTTTACTTAAAAACTTGATTGAATATTAGAGGTATTTATGTGCTCCTTGAATATGTATGACTTTTATAATTTATTATGCTGCCTGTATCTATTGGTGTGATATATTCTTCATCAAACATCATTTCATTAGACTCCAGAATAAAGTAATCATACCACTTTTGCTTTCTCACACAGCAAACAGTTCTTTATTAAAAGTACATCTGAACCATTAGAAAAATAGTAAATGCTACTACACTCTGAACACTACAATAACATTGTTGAAGAACTCATAGAAGGATATAATCTGTTGAGTGACTGTACAAGACAAAGACATTATGTGGTATCAGAAAAATAGTGATCCGAATGTTAATATGCATGTTTATACAAATTGCAATTTATATAACAAATGCATATAAACCCTTAAGCTAGTATTATAATAAGCCATGATATATATATATATATATATATATATATATATATATATATATATATATATATAACATGACATATTTATGATACAGCTTCTTACTGATATAAGCTCACTCTGGCACTGGAAAACAACTTATTTTTGGTGATGAGGCTCTGTGAATGTATTTTTCATCTTTTTACGATAAGTAATTTACATCCTGATATATGTGCACTTAAAAACAGTAAAGACGAGGAAAGATTAGCGATACATTTACTTACGTTCTCATATAGAAATCTGTATATTAAAGCCATCATGACTTATCCATGACTTCTTACCTCATATGACCAAACGCACTGGGTTCCACCAAACCGTCGGACGCACCTTCCCACTTCCACATCCTCATGTGTGGTGTACATTTCTCGAAGACATTCACCTATATGTGGCACCATTCTCCTGAGAACTTCTCGACTGAAGATCATTCCTGGCCCTCCCATGCAGAAATTTTCTCCAGGCTCAAGCCCCAGTTTTCCGAGTTCTTCAATATTTCCCAGACCAGTCTGCCCCAAATAGAGAGGTTTACTGCTGTTCAGTGACCTAAGGAATTCCTCCAATTTTTCCCCTAGGAAGATAAAAGGTGAACATTATCTCTTCAGCTCTTGTAACAGTCATCTGGTTTTCTGCATCGCAACCATTCTTTAAATGCAAGAAGCACCTTTGTCATAATTTTCTATAATAGTCTAATATAGTTTCCTGTGTTCCAATGCACACTTAAAAAGAAAAAAAAAATCACACCCAACCAATCTTCCTATTCTGATACAAGTTTTAAGGTATTTTACATCAGCAAAAGCATTAGTGTAGACACATTTATACTAGCAAAAAAGTACTTTTGCTGGTATAGCTCCTTTCATTTGGACAACTGCTATGAGCTACATGGGGGAAAAAACAGTATTTTGACAGTATAAAATGAGTCTTACATTAGGATGGTTTGCCAGTACAGCTGTACTGGAACACCATTTCCAGTGTAAATTATCTACAAAAATAACGAGGAGAAGTATATAGCAGTCATAATTAGATCTGACATCCTAGTAAACTTACATGGACAAAATCTGCATTGATATATTGCCCCAAATGGAGAAAATCATGCCAGAAATAAATATAATGGGATTAATTAAAAAAAATACAACTGATATAATTAATTTAAACCTGTTTTTGTCAAATATTATTTCATATTCCCCCAAAATCTGTACCAGAGTCACCTGTCCAGATGCTTCCAATGATGCAAAGCAGTACAGCAAAAGATGAAATTGATATCAATTTCTCCTTTTGCGAACATTTTCCGAAAGTTTAAATTTGGTGTATAAATTTAGCCTTGAAGCAATTTACAAAAATTGGTTGCTTCCAAGTTACAGATGAGTACAAAAGAAGACTGGCAGATTTTTTTTCTGTACTACTTCTATACTGTAA
The DNA here is from genome assembly GCA_033296515.1 of Macrochelys suwanniensis. Lineage (NCBI taxonomy): Eukaryota > Metazoa > Chordata > Testudines > Chelydridae > Macrochelys > Macrochelys suwanniensis. The sequence continues at coordinate 52,202,719 of CM065780.1, forward strand.
AATGTGTGTGTGTATATATACACACACACACACATATATATAAAATGTGTGTGTATATGTGTGTGTGTGTATACACACACACACACACACACACACACACACTTAATTTTGTCACTTTATTTTTTTTTAAAAATGACTTTTGGACTGACTTGCTTGCTACATTTCATTATATATATGAATGTGTGTATATATGTGTGTGTGTATATATATATACACACATTCATATATATAATGAAATGTAGCAAGCAAGTCAGTCCAAAAGTCATTTTTTAAAAAAAATAAAGTGACAAAATTAAATAGGTACAAAATCATCTCCTTCATTAGCAAAATTGCTACATTCCATAATATCTTTAATAGGCACTGCAAATTGAGCCCTCATGCCAATAATATACATAATCCATTAATGGTGAGAAGCATTTTTCCTTAAGCAGCAGCAAACATTGTAAAGCAGAATGTATCAGAAGGCCATTTTCCAACGTACTAAAAACTTGAATTGAAAGCATGCTGCAAAAGCTTTTCAGAGACATACTGCAAAGAATGACAATGGCTTGACAAGGAACTTTTGCAACATTAATGGACAAAAATAATATAGGAAAATCCTGGATTCAAAGGCTGCATGGAACAACAAAAAGGAATTATTGTATCAAAAATATCTATATGTTAAAAATGCAGCAAAAGATACATTAAAATTGTATTTCATTTAAAAAAAAAAAAAAGGCTTCTGAAAATTACTTCTGCCAGATTTAAGTTCAGTCCTTAACTCATAGGCCTGGGCCCAAGTAGGATGGGCGTCTGATGTGTAATACTACCTGCATTGTGAGCAACAATATTTGTATACAGAGGAGTAAGATGAGGAAGGACTGCCACCCTTAGGCTGCATAGCTGAGCTATGCGGGAAGCTTTAAACACACAACAGTGAAAAGCATAATTGAATTCCCACCAGCTTGGTCTTAATCTCTTCCCTAAAGTTCATCTTAAATTCTGCAATTGGTGAAACCTGGCAGATTCCTTTCCTTTGACCAAAGTAACTGCCCAGACTGCAGTAAGGGATCCTCTTTAAATCAGCCAACCTAGAGGCACATCATTAAACTAATAAATATTTGCTTCAAACAGTGAGGTATTTGGTTGCTCCTTAAGTACAATTTCCAGCACATCATCTTCACGGCCCTTAAAGCATTCAAGAATATTGATTTTTCACCGAAAAAGCCTTGGTTCCTGAACATTAATATCACTAAAAGCTTTGCGGCCCACCAACTGCCTTCACTATGCAACTTGATTACAGTTCCAACTACTGTGCCTTGTATAATATACATCACTTGGAAACCACCCCAGTACACGCACATGGAATAGAGAAGCGAGGTTAAGCCCGCAACACCTCGAAGAGCAGACACACACATGTTTCTGTGGATGCGAACTAACACACCCTTTGGAGGTATTTTAAGAGAAGTGGAACACTTTTAAAAGCCTCTGACACTGGACATTTCATCCTCATTTATTACAAAAGACAGATGTATGCTCCCCGCTACTCAGTGGCGGAAGCAACTGACTATATTAGCAAGCAAGTATTTAAAAAAGTATCCTCTTTCCTTGTGTCTTGAGGGATAACAGCGCATTAGCATATCTCAGATCTGAGGATTCCTACTGACTTCTGTGACTAGTGAAAAGCAAGTCACTAGTATTTAAAGATGATACGCAAGTTCATATATAATATTACAGTCTGCTGCAAATAAAAGTAACTGCATTCAGCTGCTATTGTCCCGGCTTTCGGGGGCTAAAGGGGAAGAGAAAAAATGGAGTGAAGGAGAAAAAGCAACACTAATCCCTCAAATAAAATCACTATCTCTGAACTACCCTTGGGATAACATCGAAGAGCTCCTTTAAAATAATATTTAGGGTTCCAGGCGAAAACCCTGCATTATACATTCATTTCTCAAGCCCGGGCGAAAGCGAGATCGGAGACCTCATCTCCTACACACCTGCAAAACTGAATTCCCTCGGACCTGTACGGGCAATTCTGTTTCCAGCTATAAATCCCTGCTGAAGCGTTGGGACTAACAGACAAAAATGGAGATTTAGCTTTTAGCGATGCTGACAGGGCTCAGCAAAGCGCTGGGTAAGTTTTTTCAAAACTACCCAGAGACAGACACACAGGTGGTGTGTTTGCCAGGCCAGTGCTGACGCGCTGAAGAACAGGAGTCAGACTTGCTGCCAGCTCTCACACTTTTTGCGGGGATTAGCACAGAATGAAGGATGCTAACCTATTGGGGTTAGTTTTAAGGGAGTTTTTAAAAGGCTTGAGCGGTTACTTATGTGCGTTTCCATAAGATAGTTAAAGTTTCCCCCAATTATGGGACTCTCCCTAATACATATGGTCCCGGTTTGGCAGCTTTGGAAAGTGCCGGAGAAGAGAGGTTAGAAACAGGGTTTTAGCTTTTGCTTTTGACGATTCACGTGGCTTGTCAAGGCCCCTGATGGGAATCTCCCCCACGTCCCGCCGGTCCCGGTTTGGCAGCTCTGGGAAGTGCCCCGGGAGGGATTGAGCATTTGGGGACGGGTGTTGGGTGCCCAGCATCACCTTTGATGTAGACATCGTCGTCCGCCCGCATGAACCACTCGTACTTGTCCAGGTAGTGGTCGTGCATGTACTTGATCATCATGAAGGATTTCTTCTGCGGCGGGTAGGAATCGTCCACCCCGGGCAGGGCGACGACCGGCAGCGGCGGCAGCCCAGGCTCCGCGAGCGGGGCGGTGGAGCCCTGGCTGGAGAAGAACTCCACCGTGCCGGGGATGAAGCGCGCCCAGGTCCGCTGCGCCGCCACCGCCCGGCTGCCCAGATACTTCTGGGCCGTCATCACCCCCACGTAGAGGAAGTTGCGGGGCTTGGCACAGCCCGCGGGACCCCCCCAGTCCCCGCTCCCGTTGTGGCTGCTCCTGTGCCTGCCGCTCCGCTTCTCCCCGGCTTCCTCCTCCTCCTCCGGCTCCCCTTCCCCGCCGGCCGCGGCTGGAGGGCTGGTGACTGTTCCCTCCTCCGCCTGCGGCTGCAGCTCCCAAGGGCTGCTCCTGAAGCCGGTGCCCCCCAGCACGGCCGCCGCCGCCGCCTCCTGCTGCGCCCGGGCGCCCCCCGCCGCGCGGCCGTAGTAGGAGCAAAGGCTGGAGGCGCGTCTCTTCCTCTCGCTCATCTCGGCCACTTTGGGGGCGATGAGCCAGGAGGCGGCGGTGAAGCCCAGCACCAGCCCCAGCACCACGCTCAGCCAGGGTCTGCGGGAGCGCGCTGCCATGGTGCTGCCGGCCGGGGCGGCTCCGGGGAGGGGGGGAAGAGGGAGGGTCCCGCACACGAGTTGCGGGGCGAGGAGGCGGCTGCTGCTGCCGCCGGGGTCCCTGTGCCGAGTTAGTGCCGGGCGGCCCGGCCCCGGCGCCTCCTCCTGCTCTGACGGCGGCTGCTGGCGTCTGTTGCTCGGAGCGAAACTTCTCCCGGCGGCTGCAGCAGCGAGAAGCCGGGCGGCGGCAGCGGCCCCTCCACTGCTGGCACCTTGTCACCGCCGCGGCTGGTCCCTCCCCGCCCCTCCCACCGCTCAGCCTCCTCCACGCGGCGGCGGCGGCCCGAGCTCGCCGCTCATCCCAGTCCGGCGGCGGCCGCCGAGCGCCTCACCCAGGAGGGAGCAGCAGCAGCCGCCGCCGCCTGGACCCCAGGCAGGGCGAGTCCCCGCCACAGCTGCTTCTCCGGAAGGAAACGATTTTTTTACGGGCCGCCCCCTTTTCCCAGATCTTCCTCCCCCTCCTCCTCCCGCTGCGCCCCCCTGCCCGGTTCGAGGCCCACCTGGGTTCCCCCTTCCACTTCCCCACTCCCTGCCTCCGCCGCCCCGTTCTTGCTCCAACCCCTAACGGGGGCGAGGGACCTGGCACAGCAGCACCCCTGCCCTTCCTCCCAGCTCAAGCCTCCAGCTCATCCTGGTGCCCTAGCCCAGCTGCAGCGCAGTAGCTGGGGGACTGGGGTGGGGTGGAAGTGTCAGGAAAGTCCTAAAGCATCAGGCTGGGCTAGACTAGCAGCCACGCTGTCCCTCCAAGTCCTGGGAGCATCGGGCGGCTTAACACTAGAGAGGGAACTGCCCCTTCCAACAGCAGCTGCTGTCAAATCAAGTGTGTAGGCATGGGGGGGCGGGGCTTAATACTGCACCCACACCTTTATTCATCCCCCCCACCGCTATAACGAGGAGAGCGGTAAGAGCTATTGCATCACCAACAGTCACAAGTTTTCTTTAGCTGAAAGAGGTCACGGGACTTTGCAAAAAGAGAGAAGTGTCCAGTTTTCCCTCACAAGGGTAATTACTAAAGGCAAAATGGGGATATATTTCGTGAGGAAGGCTGTGGAAAATTCAGTCCTCCACCCCATCTGTTCCTTGGCTTCAAACATTTAATAACTTTCAGGCCAGGAACTGTATTCCTCCCCTCCTCCGTGGCTTGCTTCATAACTTGCTAAATATGTTACTAAGCGCTCCAAAATCGTTAGGTAGCTGCCCCCAGTCTGAATTTCTCCAATCATTAAGAAAGATAATTGTCCAGACTAGGATATGGGAATGTAAGACTGGTTCTTTCAAGGGCATAAGGGTTAAAATAATGGACAAACTATTTTCAGTGCACATCTATAAACAGTTTTTAAAACTTAACATTGATCTTGCCCTTGATATTTGCCTGAAATATTTACATCCACTAATAATATCTCCGTCCTTCAACTAATAATACCTTCCTTAAAACTACACAACACAAGCACTGAAATTAAGTTGTTTCTAGTACCCAATTATCACTGCACTGAAATAATTCTTGAAGCTCCCGTAATGTATATGTAATAGTTTTTCCATTAAAAGCACCTAATTTTTTGTAGCTCTTAAAATTTCTGGCAGTACGATACATTTGATGGCTCTGTTTATTATACATCACATATAAAGAAGGCAAGACTAAGTGACAGTGAGGTGGGGATGAGAGAAAGCTAGTACAGCCAGATAAAAGCAATGGAAGAGTGGGATAAAGAAGATATTTTATAGAATATGTTTTTTTTCTAAAATGGTAATTCTCTCACATTATTCTCAGCTCCAAGAATGAAACTCCTTTTCCATTTCTGTGTTTGATGAAAGTCAGTACAGATATTTTACCTCTTCATTGTAGAATGTGTAAGCCTTATTCCTAAAGTGTACTTTACATACTTAATAGAAGAACCCACTCTGCATAGTCAGAGAGGTTACTTCCAAAAGTAACTTTTGTTCTCAGACTGTACTGTTTCCACAGAGCTACAGCATAGAAGCTTATCCATGTTTTTAAGAAGTGACTCCTTAGGATCAAGAGATATCCATAGGCTCTAACATTCCACTCTTTGTTAGCCATCCCCAAGAACATAAGAACAGCCATACTGGGTCAGACCAAAGGTCCATCTAGCCCAATATCCTGTCTTCTGACAGTGGCCAGTTCCAGGTGCCCCTGCCTAAATGAACAGAACAGGTAATCAAGTGATCCATCCCATTCCCAGCTTCTGGCACACAGAGGTTAGCGACACCATCCTTGCCAATCCTATCTAATAGCCATTGATCGACCTATCCTCCATGAATTTATCTAGGTTTTTTTTTAACCCTGTTATAGTCTTAGCCTTCACAACTTCCTCTGGCAGAGTCCCACATGTTGACTGTGCATTGTGTGAAGAAATATCTCCTTTTATTTGAAATTAACAGGCAGCAGATGTAAAACATTTAGTGACCCCCTAGTTCTGCTATTATAAAAAGGAGTAAATAACACTTCTTTACTTTCTTACACCAGTCATGATTTTATAGACATATATCAGATTCCCCCTCTCCCTTAGTCATCTCTTTTCCAAGCTGAAAAGTCCCAGGCTACATCCACACTACCCGCCCGATTCGGCGGGTAGCAATCAATGTTCTGGGATCGATTTATTGCGTCTCATCTAGACGCGATAAATCAATCCCAGAACTGCTCCCCGTTGACACCGGAACTCCAGCTCCGCGCGAGGAGTAAGCGGAGTCGACGGGGGAGCCTGCCTGCTGCCGTGTGGACCGCGGTAAGTACTTTTAAAAATCGATCTAAGATATTCAACTTCAGCTATGTTATTCACGTAGCTGAAGTTGCGTATCTTAGATCGACCCCCCTCCCCCTAGTGTGGACCAGGCCCCAGTCTTATTAATCTCTCCTCATATGGAAGCTGTTCCATTCCCCTAGTCATTTTTGTTGCCCTTCTGTACTTCTAATTCCAATACATTTTTGAGATATCCCTCAGTTCTTCTCTACCTGCTTGCCATCTTGTTGTAGCCATGTCCGTCCCAGAATATGAGAGAAACAAAGTAGGTAATGTAATATCTTTTACTGGACCTACTTCTACTGGTAAAAGGTGCAAGCTTTTTAGCTACACTCTACTTCTTTCCCCAGTCCTGAAGAGCTGTGTCTCTTGAAAGCTTATATCTTCCACCAACAGGAAGATCCAATAAAAGATATTACCTCACCTACCGTGTCTTTTCTACCTGACAGCCCCTATGGCCAGACTGGGGTATGTAGGTCTTCAGGCAGAGGAATCTCAGGCAGGGTGCTTTTGGAGCAGAAGTGTTGTCAGATGCCACTTTAAAAAAAAAAAAAAAGTTGTGGCCGGACACAACTCCCACCCTGAGACTCTTTGAAAACAATAGCACATGTTACTTGGTGAGAAATGTGCTATAATGTTAAGATCACTGAAAGGAGGAAATATATTTAAAGTTTCTCTCTCCCCTGAAAAAAAGGGTTTCTAAAAATGGCACTAGAGGTTTGTATGTCTCCAAGCTTTCTGTATTCCCCAGCTGCCACCCCAGCTGCCACCCTTGCAAATGTAGCTTGCTCTGAGACTTAGGCTAGTTTCTTTCAGTCTTGTGCATCATCAACAGATGTTCATTTACAGCTATGCAGCCCCTTTGTCTTCAAATTATGGCCTCAGTGATACCAGTGCACCTGTATTGTCTTCAGTGTGGTTGCTCAGGTTTATTAAGTACCACTCAGTTACACAATTCTGTTCATGATACACAAGGTGAAATGACCCTTGAGTCACTCAGTTTCAGCTGTTCTGGCTTTTCAGGTCTAAAAACAGTGGAAACTTTGTTAATTAAATGAGCAGAGAGATGAATTCTGATTAAGAAGGATATTTTTATATACTTTTAAGAGTGAAACCACACTTTAAGGTAGTGAGTGCTACTAAAAGAATTAGTTAATAAATAGAACTCTTAAGCAGAAAGAAAAGTGAAGTAAACATTAAGCTAAATATTTAAATGTATTCCAATTATGAATATCCAGATATACTTATATTCTGGAAATATAATACATTACCAAAATTTTGATATACCACAGACTTTGAGAGACATTTTTCCTTGACAGATCAAGACTCATTTAACTGCATTTGTATGAAGCAACTGTGGCACCTAGTGGTTAATAACCACCACCCTATGTGAGTTCCCTAAACTGAGAGATGATATATTGTAACCCAAGCTGTACGTCCAATTTAAAATAAAATAAAAAACACCTTGGGATATATTTTGTTAAATCATTTGCGTTGAAAGTATTCATTTAAACATGATCAGTTTGCTAGTGAATCTGTTATATCTTGTAATGCACCCAGGATGACATACAAGGTGATGTGGGGTGCTGTGAATGTATATCAATGGCATCACTCCTTTGAAATATGAATGACAATGGGCAAAAACTACTAGAGTTTTACATCCACTAAGGGCCATGCATTACCAGTACCTGCTTCCAAGACAGTGACTGCTGGAGAATCTTATGGAAACACCCTAGATCTAGACACTAGTATCAAATTGATTTAATGGTCACCCACAGAAAACACATACAGGATGTTCTCCATACTCAGAATTCCCAGTGCAGAATGTGACACAGACCATGTACTTGTGTACTGCTAAAAATCAGGGTCACCACTATGGAAATTCCATTATACCAAACAAAGCTGTTACTCATGCATTAACACCACCACAAAGACAAAGGAAGGTGTGTCTAATTCACTGTGAATTTCAGGGAATCTATTTAATCAATTGCACCTTCCCTGAATGCTGATGCAGCATGGAACACACTCAGAATAAATATTCATATAGCTGCAACCTTAGCTTTTAGTAAAAACACTGTACAATATAAAAAGACTCGTTTGCAGCATACTCTGAAGAAAGCTTCTAGTTACTGAAGCAAATCACAGAGCATATCTCCACCACAACATGAACCCGTCTCCTAAGATGTGCTAATCGCAATCAACAGGAAAGGCAGGAATCAAAAAAGTGGGAACCAAAGCTCCCAACATTGTAACACTCAAGAAAGCAAAATTGCCAAATCTAAATTATTCTCAAAAAACAGATATCTACCCGATGAGTAATGGAAGCATTACAAAAGATCTCCTGTATGGAGAACTTGTGAATGCTCCAAGGCCAGTGGCTGTCATAGGCTCAGGTTTAAGGATACTTGCAAGAGGGACATGAAAACGTTCAACACTTACACCATACTCTGGGAAGACCTAGCTAGCAACAGGCTACACTGGAGGGCTGTGCTGCACCAGGCAGTCGAAGAGGCTGGAGAAAAATGGTTGAGATACATTTCCCAAAGTAAAAACGAGACACCGCATGGGGCTGGCCTGAGCCCTGTGTCACCTGAGCCCTGTGCCACCCAGGGCTGTAGCTGACTACTGATTTCCATACTGAGCCCTGCCACCCGGCGCTTCACATCGCCACTCGTTTATCCTCCCGCCCCCGAACGTACCTTGGTGCACCCCACTTTTTTGGCAAAACAGAACAAATGCATAATTTGTTCTTGGTGATCAGTTGGCAAAAGCAAACAGGACAAATGCCCATTTTTGCCAAAAAAAAGTTGGGACATCTGATACAGGGCTTAAAAAGAGAGAAGAATGAACACAAAAAGTACAGCAGGCCTCAAGCTCTAGTACTGTGCTGTCTTCATCTTCTGACCCAGTGCATTGTGCCTGCATTATCTATGGCAAGGACTGTAACTTGAAAACTGGACATTTTAGCCACTCGCTATGCTGCAGCATGAGACATAGTAACTGAATTGCTTCAGTGTTTACACCATTGTCTTTCAAGATGGACAGCTGCCATACCATAGTCGGGGAGACAGATTATAGAGCTCGTTAGTCCAAAATGTTCTCTTAACCTGTTCGTTGCTCCTGGTCTTCAAGACATTTGCCTTATATGCTGCTTCAAAAACTAATGCTAAAATGCAGGAGACAGTTACAATCACCACCTAATGGGGCGGGAGGGGGGAGAAATCATATTTGTACTTACCCACAGTTGCTTCTTGGCGGTTTCCTTTTATCTTGCTGAGACACTGTGATACTGGAGAATGACAGTTCTTATTTATGAACTGCTAATAAACCTATATTCTGTCTGCATTTTTCCCCATTTCCTTTCTCTCTAAATACAACCCTTTAACTCATATGCAAGTTTAATTTTCTCTTTCAAGCATTTCCCTTTAGTTTATGTCATGTCTCAGGTTATTGAGAAGCTGCCTAAATCAAGGCACTCACACTAAAAGCTTTATTGATCCTTTCCTCGCAGCACAAATATCCACACAGTACTGACTAAACTCCAGAAGTCCATCCATAACATGCACTGAGCTCAGTGTAAAACTTGGGATGGTTTCTCTGGATCCTGGATCTTATCTGCTTGTTCCCAAGTCCTGGTCAGGAATCTCTAGAGGGGATGCCCCATGGATATTCTTACATCAGTACAGGCATCGGTGTCCTAGATAGGATTCAAGTTTAGGCAAACTCAGCTTCTGTGGCAGCCTTCCACTTGGCCCTGGTCTACACTACGAGTTTAGGTCGAATTTATTAGCGTTATTTCGATTGATCCGTGCACCCGTCCACACGACGAAGCCCTTAACATCGACTTCTAGGGCTCTTAAAATCGATCTCGCCACTCCACCCCCAACGAGGGGATTAGCGCTTAAATCGATATTGCCAAATCGATGTTGGCTAGTGAGGACGCAATTCGACAGTATTGGCCTCCTGGATCTATCCCACAGTGCAACATTTGACCGCTCTGGACAGCAGTCTGAGCTCCAATGCTCCGCCCAGGTAGACAGGAAAAGCCCCGCGAACTTTTGAATTTCATTTCCTGTTTGGCCAGCGTGGTGAGCTGCAGGTGAGCGCAGATCTCATCAGCAGAGGTGACCATGATGGAGTCCCAGAACCGAAGACGAGCTCCAGCATGGACCGATGTTGAAGTACGCGATCTGATCGCTGTATGGGGAGACGAAACCGTGCTAGTAGAGCTACGGTCCAAAAGAAGAAACGCCAATACATATGCCAAAGTCTCCAAGGGCATGCAGGACAGAGGCTACAACAGGGACGCGCAACAGTGCCGCGTGAAAATTAAGGAGCTCAGGCAAGCCTACCAAAAAACCAGAGATGCAAACAAACGCTCTGGGTCAGAGCCCCAGACATGCCGCTTCTATGATGAGCTGCATGCCATTCTAGGAGGTGCAGCCAGCACTGACCCACCCATGTGGTATGACTCCGTATGTGGATCATCAGAAACCACAGAGGAGCATGATGATGATAATGATGCTGAAAATAGCGCCCAGACACAGCAAGGAAGTGGAGAAGCCCTTTTCCCCGACAGCCAGGAACTCTTTGTCACCCTGGAGACAGTACCCTACGAACCCACCCAAGGCATGCTCGATGCAGGAGAAGGGACCTCTGGTGCCTCTGGTGAGTGTACCTCTGTTAATTAATACATGTTTTATAAGCAAGCGTGTTTAATGATCAATTCGCGGCCAGTACAGCTACAGCTACTGGAAAAGTCTGTTAACATGTTCGGGGATGGAGCAGAAATCCTCCAGGGACATCTCCAGAAAGATCTCCTGGATGTACTCCCAAAGCCTGTGCAAAAGGTTTCTGGGGAGGGCAGCCTTATCCTGTGCTCCGTGGTAACACACTCTACCACGCCAGGCCAGTAGCACGTAGTCTGGAATCATTGCTTTGCAAAGCATGGCGGCGTATGGTCCCGGTGTTTGCTGGCATTCAAGCAACATCCGTTCTTTATCTGTCTGTGTTATCCTCAGAAGAGTGATATCATTCATGGTCACCTGGTTGAAATAGGGGAATTTTATTAAGGGGGTATTCAGAGGGGCTCCATCCCTGCTGGGCTGTTTGCCTGTGGCTGAACGGAAATCTTCCCCGCTGTGACCCACGCGGTGGGGGGAGGGGGAACAGCGAACATCTTGGATGTGTGTCTGTGTGTGTGTGGGGGGGTGTCGATTAGGTTCGCGCTGCACGTTAACCCGAAAACCGCCGCCCCTCCCTTTTCAATTGCCAACCAGTTTTAAATTGCCAGCCCAAAGGCTGTTTGTTATGGGAAATGAGGGGGTTGCTGTTTGAAAACATTCCCATCTGTTATGAAGGTTAAAGAAGCCTATAGACTGTGGCTTACCATGGCTGCCTGCAAGCCGAATTCTGTTGCCCGCCGGACCAACTTGTTGCTTGTGTGATCTCTCACACCAAACCGGCAGACCCTCAATATAACAGGCAAAGTGCAACCTTGGACCAAATGCATATGTGATATGTAATGTTTGGAGCATTGTTCTCTAATATGTGTCTTTTAAACTACTCCTCTCCCGTTTGTTTCCTCCCGCAGCTGCAAATGTTTCAACGCCACCCCTTTCATCACCGTCCCAGAGGCTAGCGAAGATTAGAAGTAAAAAAAAAAGGAATCGAGACGATATGTTCTCAGAACTCATGGAATCCTCCCACACTGAAGCTGCCCAGCAGAATGCGTGGAGGCAGACACTGTCGGAGTCCAGGAAGGCAGAATTTGATCGTGCGGACAGGTGGCGTGCTGAAGAGAATGACTGGCGGGATGAAGAGAGTAGGTGGCGTCAGCGTGCAGAGAGAAGGCAGGATGCAATTCTGAGGCTACTGGAGGATCAAATGGAAATCCTCCGGCTTATGGCTGAGGAAAGGCGTAGGGTTCAGGAAAGGCCGCCTGAGCCCAGACCGCCGCTACAGCCCCTGTGTAACCAACAGCCCTCCTTCCCGAGTCCCATAACCTCATCCCCGAGACGCCCAAGAACGCGTTTGGGCGGCCTCCGTGCACCCAACCACTCAAGTCAAGAGAACAGTCCAAGCAAGAAAGGGCTGGCATTCAATAAGTTTTAAAGTGCTGTGTGTCCTTGTCCTTCCCTCATCCCCTCCTCCACCACCCATCCTGGTGCTTCCCTTCCTCCACCAGCTATCCCGGGAGACTGTGGCAGTTAGCCCCATAGTTCCCCCTCTTTGTTTTACGAATTAATAAAGAATGCATGATTTTTAAGCAACAATGACTTTATTTCCTCTGCAAGCAGTGATCGAGGGGGGGAGGGCAGGGCGGTTTGGGTAAAGGGAAGTAGAGTGAATGAAGGGGCGGGGCTTTTCATTACAGGGGAAAAACAGAACTTTCACACAGCATCCTGGCCATTCATGAAACTGGTTTTCAAAGCTTCCCTGATGCGCAACGCACCCTGCTGTACTCTTGTAATAGCCCTGGTGTCTGGCTGCGCATAACCAGTGGCCAGGCGATTTGCCTCAACCTCCCACCCCGCCATAAACGTCTCCCCCTTACTCTCACAGATATTGTGGAGCGCACAGCAAGCAGTAATAATAATGGGAATATTGTTTTCGCTGAGATCTAACCTAGTCAATAAACTTCGCCAGCGAGCTTTTAAACGACCAAATGCACATTCCACCACCATTCTGCACTTGCTCAGCCTATAGTTGAAAAGGTCCTGACTACTGTCCAGGCTACCTGTGTATGGCTTCATGAGCCATGGCATTAAGGGGTAGGCTGGGTCCCCAAGGATAACTATAGGCATCTCAACATCCCCAACGGTTATTTTCTGGTCTGGGAAGAAAGTCCCTTGCTGCAGCAGCCGAAACAGACCAGAGTTCCTGAAGATGCGAGCGTCATGTACCTTTCCCGGCCATCCCACGTTGATGTTGGTGAAACGTCCCTTGTGATCCACCAGTGCTTGCAGCACTATTGAAAAGTAACCCTTTCGGTTTATGTACTCGCTGGCTTGGTGGTCCGGTGCCAAGATAGGGATATGGGTTCCGTCTATCGCCCCACCGCAGTTCGGGAACCCCATTGCTGCAAAGCCATCCAGTATGAGCTGCACATTTCCCAGACTCACAACCCTTGGTACCAGCAGCTTGGTGATCGCCCTGGCTACTTCCATCACAACAGCCCCCACTGTAGATTTTCCCACTCCGAATTGATTCGCGACTGACCGGTAGCTGTCTGGCGTTGCAAGCTTCCACAGGGCTATCGCCAGTCGCTTCTGTACTGTGAGGGCTGCTCTCATCTTGGTGTTCTGGCGCTTCAGGGCAGGGGAAAGCAACTCACAAAGTTCCATGAAAGTGCCCTTACGCATGCGAAAGTTTCGCAGCCACTGGGATTCATCCCAGACCTGCAGCACTATGTGGTCCCACCAGTCTGTGCTTGTTTCCCGGGCCCAGAATCGGCGTTCCACTGTATCAACAAGCCCCATTAACACCATGATGTCCACCTTGCGGGGGGGCCTTTTTTGAGAGAGGTCTGTGTCCATGTCCTCATCACTGTCCTCAGGGCGCTGCTGTCGCCTCCTCGCCTGCTGTAGCTGTAGCAGCTCCTGGTTCTCGTTCTGCATATACTCCTGGACAATGCGCGTGGTGTTCATAACGGCGAGAACAGCCGCGGTGATCTGATCGTGCTCCATGCTTTCCCTGGTATGCAGTTTGCAGGACAGCAGAGTGGCAGCAGAAGCAGCGGGTGGATAACAATGGAGTCAGCAATATGGCGCCCATATGAAAAAAGGCGCGAAAGGATTTTTTGCTCCCCCCTCAGTTGCTTTCACGGAGGGAGGGGGGAGCAAGGGTTAGGCTCATTTCCTTCTAGCTGCAGATGGTACAATATGCGGTGAGCAAGGAGGCGCCTTCCCTTCTAGCAGCAGATGGTACAATATGCTTGATATCCATCATCAGCTCCTGGCCCCCTCAAGGATTGAACTCGCAACCCCGGGTTTAGCGGGCCAACGCTCAGACCGCTGAGCTATCCCTCCGCCCGTGTTCCAGGCAGTACTGAATCTCCCTTAAACAAAACATAAAAAAGAGAATGACCAGAGTCACTCTGGTCACTCCCATTTATGTCCAAGCGCCCCCGGCCAGCCACACCATAGGCCGCCGGCCAGGAGCACACGAATACCAATCATATTGTACAATCTGCTGCGAGAAGGAAAGGAGCTTCTGCTGTGTGGTCCCGCGACCACGACCATTTATGGCATATTGCACCATCTGCAGCTAGAAGGCAAGGAGCTTCTGCTGTGTAGTCCCGCGACTACCAGCCTCAGGCGGAATAGTCCCCTCAAGGATTGAACTCACAACCCCGGGTTTAGCGGGCCAACGCTCAGAACGCTGAGCTATCCCTCTGCCCGTATTATAGTGTGACTGAATCCCCACTAGACCTAATGTCCAGGCGTACGCTGGAGATGTACGGTAATTGTGAGCTGAGCAGGCTTCCGTAGCAAACACGGAAACCCCGGAAAAAAGGCGCGAAAAATATTGCTTTCACGGAGGGAGGGATGACATGTACCCAGAACCACCAGCGACAATGTTTTCTGCCCCATCAGGCTTTGGGATCGCAACCCAGAATCCCAATGGGCGGCGGAGACTGCGGGAACTGTGGGATAGCTACCCGCAATGCAATGCTCCGAAAGTCGATGCTAGCCCCGCTACTGTGGACACAGTCAATCGACCTCATGGTCTTAACGCTTGTGTGTGGGGACACACACAATCGATTCCATAAATTCGGGTTTTAAAATATCGACTTCTATAAATTCGACCTAATTCTGTAGTATAGACGTACCCTTAGATTTAGAAGTGTAGCCCACTCCACAAAGGTTCCCAGAGGATGTGCTGAATCAGTGCATCCTAGAAACCCCTTTGTGGCTGCACTGACCCGTTCCAGACTCTCAGCAATGTGGATTGCATTATCACATACACACCCACTACAAAATGCTGTGCAGGGGTGTGTGTGGAGGGACTGTAGCCTATGTTACATCAGCTAAGTTAAGGACGAATCAAGCTCCTCATCTTCCTTAAACTGCATCTTGCCAGACACTCATCTTCCATTTTAAGTTATTGGTCTTGCCTTGCTATCAAGCTTCAGATTCCAGCTCAACTGCCACAACTGTCAATAACTGCCACAGCCTCTCAGAATGCAGACTGGTGATTGGAGCAGAACCTAGTCAGTTAGTTAACCCACTGGGTTGAACCCCATCCCTAGCTTCACTTTGACTCCTCAGCAGCTGTTTCCAAGAAAACAAGTAAGTTTGACTAGGCATTATAATCTCATTCCAGTTTTTAATCTATTTCTATGTTTTAGAAAGGTAACAAATAATAGACTTCCTATGAAAGGATTCTTAGGAGATGATATTAAGCGATAATGTATTTCCAAACATGTTAGGGCTGTTATTCAAGAAACAATCAGAAATAATCTAACGTGTACTATAGTAGGTGCACTAAGAAATTTTCCTCTAAAGAGAGATTATGGAGTAATAGGATTTTTATAAATTATAACTTTACTATGCAGAAAATCATCCAGAAGTCAGTATATTAGCTGTTAACTCAGATGTTGTTTAGTGATATTAAGCTAATGCCACGTTTGTCAAATCATGTAGCATATATTGAAGGAAACAAAGGTCAACTGCATTGCAAAAGTCAATTTGTTTTGTTTTGAATTGTATGTTGTACCAAAGAAGCTTTAGATTTTTTCCATCTGTCCTTTTAAAATAAAATAAATAAATATGAACCACCACAAACATCAGTCTTCATTTCGTCCTCTTTGCTGGAGACTCTTGGTACAAAATATTGAGAGGGTTTGAATAGTAGTCCCATATGCAGATATGGATAATATGAATCACATGCCCAAGAGACTGAGTATTGTCGATATTCCTGCATGGCTAATTTCTGAAGCCATTAACATTTTTACCCCTGTTACCTCTGCAGAGCCGATACAGCTAACAGAGGGAGTTGGACTATATTACCTCTTCGCTATCAGCCACTGAATCATTTATGAAGTTCCTACTCCCACTCTTTAGAACCTGTGGAGGGCTGCCCATATGGCCAGGGCTCCAAACAAGGGGAATGGTATTGAGTGGGTAAGGAAGAGGTTGGAGGAATGTGCATCTCCCCCAGCCCCAATCCGGCTCCATAAATCTTATCTAAAGAAAGTCTGTAATGCATCCCTGTAGCTGGGGAGGTCCCTGGCACCAAGGGTCCATTGCAGTGTCGCTGCCAGGGAACTGGACCACAGCCAGCATGGGACTACTAGCAGTAGCGTAGCCAGGACCGGCAAGAGCCAGTGCCGTGCCAGACCGTACTGCCAGCAGTGATTTAAAGGGCCCGGGGCTCCAGCCGCTGCGGTGAGCCCCGGGCCCTTTAAAGCACCACCGGGGCTCTGGCAGCACTTTAAAGAGCCCGCGGCTCCCCGTGGCTGCATGAGCCGCAGGCCTTTTAAATCCCTGCCCAAGTCCGGCTCCGGCAGCGGGGCTCGGGTGGCGCTGCTTCTGCTCACAGGGGGAGCAGCTGCTCCCCCTGCCCCACCCCCCCCCGGCTATGTTACTGGCTACTAGGACGCTGCACAAATCCTTCAAACAAATCCTGGTAGTTCCACCAGTTTTGAAGCAGCCTCCATGGCCTTTATCACAAAGAGGCATACCTTGGTCCCAACTGCATGCTGTGGGGAAGATTTTTGTGGAAGACATCACCTCCCGTGGCTTTATATGTGGGAGGTTGGAGCCAGGGGAGATCTAGCCTAATCAAATTATTGGAGAAAGGGATCTATAATACATTTCCTGCTACATTCCTGTGTCTCTTAGTACTGTTTTTCATAAAGGAAGGATATATTGCTTAAATCTGTCAGAGTTTTGTAGCCCTTCTGAGGGGTAACAGTTGTCACAGGCCTTACAAGTTGACTTCCCATTCGAGGAGAAATGAGTGATGAAGTCTCGGTATATTGTTAGCGTAACTTGATTTACACATTACTTCTCTCCCAGTATTAGTGTGTCAACACACCAGCAATTCTTTCTGTCAGAATTCTCAGAACATCCATGCTTGGTTCCCAGAGAGCAACAGTGTCCCAAGACCTGACTTTAGTTAGAAAAAGATTAAGGCAGTGAACAAACCCCCTTCCATCCTTGCCTCAGCTTCCCCAAAGAAGCTACAATAGAGAAGCATCACCACAGCATTTTCTTCCAAGACTAAACTTGCTTGCAAACAGAGAGGGGGAAAACCCTTTGTAAGCTGTAACAGTGCCTTTTGATGATCTGTGCATAACAGTTCGTTCTCTCTCATGGTCTTATTTAAAAACAAAAAAACAAATTGTGAAATCAGGGAGCCAAGATCTAATAGCAGCAAGTCATGCCAGACGTGCATTAATAGATAGATTACTGAAACATTTCTCAGTTGCTTGAAACAATAAACTCAAGGTAGCCACAAATAGGTTATTAATGGATATCCTGTTATGGAAGTTGTGTTTTGTTTGTGTTTTCTTTTTCCATAGAAAAGGCATGTCAAAATCAGATTTAATGCGGATATCTCATTTACTGTATATCATTTCACTTTCAGATGAATGCATCATTTCATTTGACATGAAAGAGAAAATTCAACCAAACCAAAAAATCAAGAAATTAAAAAAAACAGCACATAAAAAGAAAAACAAAACCAGATAAATGAAGGCAGTTGCATGTACACAAAATAGTCCAAGTGACAAGAACAACCCCATCATTTGGTTTCACTAGGCCATGTAAATGTTTTCATAAGAGAAGTCAGAATCCCGTAATTACTAGGCCTCAAGGGAGATAGATAGATATATAGTTTTCCATTGTATCAAAACATTTTAGGTTTTTATAACTGCAAAATGTAGTTCTGAACCGCTAGAGAATGTTTCATAAACCCCTGCTTCAATTTATCATTTAGTGAGTGTACTTTTTGTAATGGTTGCTCAAAGCAAAACATGTCACCAATGTGTCAAGCAAAAGGAATTGATGACCCAGTCTCATCTGGACAAACCTCTACTCTTTCCCCTCAAATAGGGATGGGGGGTGTGCACATTTCCTCTGTTCTCTCCTTTTAAAGAGTAACAAAAACTATAGATTTCAGAGAAGTAGCCGTGTTAGTCTGTGTCAGCAAAAAGAAAAGGAATACTTGTGGCACCTTAGAGACTAACAAATTTATTTCAGCATAAGCTTTCGTGGGCAACAGCTCACTTCATCAGATGCATGGAATGGATCACATAGTAAGCAAATATTCATACATACAGAGAACCATGAAAAGGTGGAAGTAACCATACCAACTGTAAAAGGCTAATTAATTGAAAGGAACTATTATCAGCAGGGGAAAGAAACTTTTGACGTGATAATCAAGATGGCCCATTACGGATAGCTGACACAGAGGTGTAAGGGTACTTACTAGGATATTAAATTAGGGGAAATAGATTCAATTAACATAATGACCGAGCCATTCCCAGTCTCTGTTCAAACCTGAGTTAATGGTATCTAGTTTGCATATTAATTCAAGTTCGGTAGCTTCTCATTGGAGTCTGTTTTTGAAGCTTTTTTGTTGCAAAATTGCCACCTTTAAGTCTGTCACTGAGTGATGAGAGGTTGAAGTGTTCTCCTACTGGCTTTTGAATGTTCTGATTCCTGTCAGATTTGTGTCCATTTATTCTTTTGCGTAGAGACTGCCCAGTTTGGCCAACGTACATGGCAGAGCGGCATTGCTGGCACAGGATGGCATATATCACATCGGTAGATGTGCAGGTGAATGAGCCCCTGATGGTGTGGCTGATGTGATTAGGTCCTATAGAGAGGGGGGAAGTGAGTGCCAATGGGGCACAAGGGAGAAAGCACCCTTTCTTTAATCCCTCCCACCAGCAGTGCCCCAGGTGGAATTTTTCCAACCCAGCAGAACTGATCAAAGAAAGGAGCCAGACTGCAGCGCACGTCAGTATATTTTGACCTTAAACAATATTACCTCCAAAGCATTGTAGCTTCTAAATTTGAGAACATAGTTACTTTATCTCAAGGTTATGCAATTTTTATAAATGGAGATATGCCAATCTCCTAGAACTGGAATGACCTTGAAAGGTCATTGAGTCCAGTCCCCTGCCTTCACTAGCAGGACCAAGTACTGTCCCCTGACAGATTTTTGCCCTAGATCCCTAAACAGTCCCCTCAAGCATTGAACTCACAACCCTGGGTTTAACAGGCCAATGCTCAAATCACTGAGCTATCCCTCCCCACAATTTATGAACCTTCAGTCTTTCTATAGACTTTAATTGAAGTTGCATTGCACCCTAACAGTGGTGTAAATCTGGAATAACTCCACAGAAACTACTGAAATAAATGGAGTTGCTTCAGATTACTGGAATAAACTGGAGTAGAATTTAGCCCTACAAATTAAACTAAAATTTAAGTTCCAGAGGTAATCATGGAAATCTTAACACTTTCTTGCAGATTGGCAATATTTGTGAGTTAGGTCTCTTGGTGCAGTTGTCATGCTTTTTCAAAACATTGCAGAAGAGGCTGTTCACAAGATTATTGCAAAAAAATAGAAAAAGTTGTTTCCAGTTTGTTAGGAATTTTATTAGGGCTGTTAAGCGATTAAAAAAAATCAATCATGATTAATTGCATGATTAATTGCTCTGTTAAGCAATAATAGAATACCATTTATTTAAATATTTGGGGATGTTTTCTACATTTCAAATGTATTGTTTTCAATTAGGACAGACTACAAAGTGTACAGTGCTCACCTGATATTTATTTTAATGTAAAAAAACCCAGTATTTTTCCAATCACCTAATACAAGTACTGTAGTGCACTCTCTATCATGAAAATTGAACTTACAAACATAGGATTATGTACAAAAAACAACTGCTCTCAAAAATAAAACAATGTAAAATGTTAGAGGCCACAAGTCCACTCAGTCCTACTTCTTGTTCAGCCAATCACTCAGACAAACAAATTTGTTTACATTTGCAGGAGAGAATGCTGCCCACTTCTTGTTTACAATGTCACCTGAAAGTAAGAACAGGTGTTTGCATGGTATTGTTGTAGCTGGCATTGCAAGATATTTACATACCAGATGTGCTAAAGATACATATATGTCCCTTCATGCTTCGCCCACCATTCCAGAGGACATGCTTCCATGCTGATGACGGGCTCTGCTCAATAACAATCCAAAGCAGTGCTGACTGACCCACGTTCATTTTCATCATCCGAGTCAGATACCAACAAGAAGGTTGATTTTATTTTTTGGTGGTTAGGGTTCTGTGGTTAGGGTTCTGTTGTTCTTTTAAGACTTCTGAAAACATGCTCTACACCTCATCTATCTCAGATTTTGGAAGGCATTTCAGATTCTTAAACCTTGGGTCGTGCTGTAGCTACTTTTAGAAATCTCACATTGGTACCTTCTTTGCGTTTTGTCAAATCTGCAATAAAAGTGTTCATACAAAACAAACAACAATGTGTGCTATGTCATCATCTGAGGTATCCGTAACACAAAATATATGGCAGACTGCAGGTAAAACAGAACAGGAGACACGTAATTCTCCCCCCAAGGAGTTCATTAACTGAATTTCTGACTGCATTTTATTGTTTTAAATGAGCATCATTGGCATGGAAGCATGTCCTCTGGAATGGTGGCCAAAGCATGAAGGGGCATATGAATGTTTAGCATACCTGGCATGTAAATATCTAGCAATGCCGTGGTGCCATATGAACACCTATTCTCACTTTCAGGTGACGTTGTAAATAAGAAGTGGGCAGCATTATCTCCTGTAAATGTAAACAAACTTGTTTGTCTTAGTGATTAGCTGAACAAGAAATAGGACTGAGTGCACTTTTAGTTTATCAAGGTCTACATTTTGTTTTGAGTGCAGTTATGTAACCAATAAATAAATAAATCTCCATTTGTAAGTTGCACTTTCATGATAAAGAGATTGTACTACAGTACTTGTATGAGGTGAATTGAAAAATATTTTTATCTATCATTTTTACAGTGCAAATATTTGTAGTAAATATAAAGTGAGCACTAATCACTTTGTATTCTGTGTTGTAAATTGAAAACAAACATTTGAAAATGTAGAAAAACATCCAAAATATTTAATAAATTTAAATTGGTATTCTATTGTTTAACAATGCGATAAACTCTGCGATTAATTTTTTGAGTTAATCACATGAGTTAACTGCGATTAATTGACAGCCCTAAATTTTATTCAAATAACAGATTTTCCCTAAATCTTGGCATCATAGCCATCAAATGGAATGTTGCTTTAGTCTGCAACTTGAAATAACTGGCAAGGCACAAGTAGTAATACTTAAATAAAAAGTTGAATCACCCTTGAATTACAATACGGTAATAAATTATGTCTTGAAATAAGAACATAAGAATGGCCCTACTGGGTCAGACCAAAGGTCCATCTAGACCAGTATCCTGTCTTCTGACAGTGGTCAGTACCAGGTGCTCCAGAGGGAATGAACAGAACAGGTAATCAAGTGATCCATCCCCTGTCACTCATTCCCAGCTTCTGGCAAACAGAGGCTAGGGACACCATTCCTGCCCATCCTGGCTAATAGCCATTGATGGACCTATCCTATATGAACCTATCCAATTATATGTTGCTGGATTAGGAAGGCAGCCATAGTTATGCATCCTTCCTAATTCAGCAACATATAATTGGAAAGTGACCTGCAATAAAATAGACACCGTGAAAGTGCAAAAAACAGACAAACCCCAAAATGTTATTTCAAACTCACAAAAAAGCATTACTCTATACTTCTTAGTTTAAACAATCCTTTAAATTATGGTTTTGGTAGTAACTATTTTCAATGTCTGTTAAAATCATATATATTTCATATATTGTTTATTAAAATCCACATTGAAGTCAGTAGGAGCTCATAATGGATTTTGGATCAGACTCATGGTATTTATATATATATATATATATATATATATATACACACACACACATTTTCAAAGTCTACTTTAAACCTTTGTGTTTTAATATAAATAGGTTGGTTATAGAACAATAAATGCTACAAAGATTTATTTGAAGAGGCTACTTAAATAGAGATTAACAGCTGAAGTGATTCATTCATAAAGATTAAGAGTAATTGTGCCACCTTGTGAAACAATATTGTGTTTGCAGGCTGATGCTTTCTGGAGGCATTTCATGCTAATTCAGCTTGTCATCTGAAACTTATTTGGAGAAGTTATTTTCTTACTTCAAGGTATATATCCGAAAGCTGTATATTTGCTTTATAAGTTTAGTGTTGGAAATTCATTAAAAGATAATGATTTCAAAGAGTCTATTTATTGCTTTCTTGCAGGATGTAGCTAGAGCAAATTATGTATAAACATTTTTTAAAAAGCCTTTTAGGCATAGACATTTTTTCCAACAGAGTTCTATATTTGGCAAAATATAAAATCTCTACTCTGAGGTTCCTTTCCTGGGGAATCTAGAATGCTGAAAAGATTCAAATACTCTGTAGGAAAAGGAACATCTGGGGGCAGGGGAAAAACAACAACAACAACAACCCAACACAGAATCAGTATCTATTTTTTAAAATTCTGCTTAGAATAAATTGTCCTCAGATATTTGTTACTTACTTAATAGGCTGAGTTTCAGTATTGGATTTGTAGCGTCTTTTTAAGGCACATTATGTCAATTTCATAAATAATATCAGTTTAAAAAAATTGTTTGAATTATAAAAAAGCTGGCTTACTTCAAAACTCTATACTCTTGAGTATGAGCTCCCAATTAATGTGGGTGATCTCTAAAGTCTACCTCCCATTACAATTTTTTCAAGATGAAGAAATAGCAGATTTAGAGTATTTTCAATACATATTTCATAACAATAAAAGTTTTTGATTGGGTGGGATTTATTTAGTGAAGCACCAATTTTGGAAACATTTAGGCATATGTTTAATATTATTCATTAGCTTCAACAGGACTACTCATCTCACTAAAAAGTTAAGCAGGTGTGTGAATACTTGCAAGACTAGGGCCTAAAATTGGAAAACTTAGTTATAATAGACCAGATCCTCAGCTCTAAGGCTGTTTTGTGCTGCTCCAACCATGCAGGGATCCTCTTTGTGCCTCCTCACAACTTGTGGTATATGGAGGCATGGTTGGTGTGGAGAAAAAGTGTTATTTATCCCTTCACAGAACAAAAGAACCAGGGTCACGTAATGAAATTAATAGGCAGCATTTAAAACTAATGTTAGGAAGTATTTCTTCATACAACACACAGTAAACCTGTGGAATTCTTTGCCAGGGGATGTTGTGAAGATAAAAACTATAACTGGGTTCTAAAATTAGAGGGAACATTGCCTGCTAGTTCAGGTTTTGGCAAGATGGGGTGCAACCTAGAGCACACTTGCATGCCATGCAGTAGCAAGATCAACAGGACCAGATATGAAAGTTCCTGAGTGTGCTTTGATGTTGAAGCACATAGGAATACAAGTTGGTGTGACAAAGCTTTGTCTTTGTCTCCGTGGATCCTGCGTTTCCTGGTGGATTTGTGCTAGCCTCAGAGGCTCACTGTGACCCTCCTTGTAGCCCTTCTCTCTCTAGAGGCAAGGGTCACAGCCTACTGAGCCATTTTCATCATAAGCCAGCGAGGGAGGTGAGGAGAAGCTACTCTCCCTTGCACAGTCTCTGTAGTATCCCAGTCTTGGTGATTAATGGGGGGGGGGGAGGCAAAAGGGGGGGAGCCCGGGCCCACCTTCTACTCCAGGTTCCAGCCCAGGGACCGTAATAGTATCAGCTATGGTAGCTGATCTTTTAGAAATAGGACACGTACAATTCCCTGGGCTACTTCCCCCACAGCAGTCCCCAGTTCCTCCAACTCCACTTCAACCTTACCTCAGGGCCTCCTTCCTTGTGCCTGATATGGTCTCTCCAATAGCACAACCTCCTTCCACAGCTCCTGACATCCACACCTCACTGACTAACTGGGAGGCTTTTAATTAGTTCCAGCCAGCCCTTGATTGGCTTCAGGTGTCCCAATCAATCTAGCCATCTCCACTGCTTTTTTCTAGAAGGATCTTAACTGGCCCCACGTGTCTTGATTAACCTGGAGCAACTGCCATTTGGTTACCAAGGTATCAGGGATTTGTTTAGCCTGGGGCTAACATACTGGTTCCTCACCATTTTGACAGGCTGTGTGCAAAAAATTTCTGTGCAAATTGTGCTTCTGTGCAAAGTTTTGTGCACACAGTGTTTAGCTGGGTGCATGGGGTTTAGTCCCCTCTAAGCACACACAGCTTAGAGGGAATAATGCTAGCAGGTGTAGCTTAGACCTGGGTGCTATTTGGTCTGGTTTCAGGAGGTCCGCTTGTTACTACCCTGGTCCAACGTCAGCAAAATCAGTTCCACCATCTGGGTTCCACAAAAATCCATTCTACTGGCCCAGCTTAGTCCCCGAGAGTTTGCTGTACACAGAGCTTAGTTTATTAGTGAGAAATCTGGAATGAAGCAGCCCACTGGATAAAGTTTTTGGTCTTTCAGCCAGACACTTATTGGGTTCCCTACCCAGCCAAATACAGAACCCCCCCAAACAGGGTGACCAACTTTGTACATGGTAAATCTTGTAAATTTTTTGTGCCCTTTCATGAATGCAGCAATTGGTTTTTAAAAAAACTACTCTCTTTCATAAAATCAGAACATAAAGAAACTTCAAATAATGCACCACACTTAATTTTGCTCACCTATAGTTCTAATTTATGTACATGAAAATTGCCAGCAGTTAATATTTCTACTATAGATGGAATCGGAGAGCTCTCTCCCTGTAACCCTTCTAGTGCTGGGGCTTACAAGTAATTCTCAAGAACAATCTTTATTTCCCACCCCCTCCTCATTTGGTGCAATCTGGTATATTGGCATATGTAGAGACTCCTCACTCCCACTCATCCCCATTATGCTTAACTACCTCTTCATTCACTGGACCAGCTTCTCATTCACACTAAAGCCTCTTTACACGGTCAGTGGGGCAAAGAGTCTCTAGTGTAAATGAAAATAAAGCCAGTACATTCTTTGGAGCACATTTCTAGTGAGTGCTTCTAATATAAGTTTGTCAGTTGGTCTAGCCTCCCTCTGGTTATAATTTAAAGAAAGTAATTTTGTTTATAGAGTGCAACAAATTATGAAATTCCTCTGCCCCTCGCCTCTGATCTCCATTGCATACTTGGCTCTGATGCATGAGAGCTTATCATAGATTACAGGGAAACATCTGTGGAAGTCCCTTGACAAAATATTGGCAACACATCACTAGAGCATATGCATCATTCCTCCTGTGTTCAATAAATTAGAAAGTCTCTTTCCTTCAAAGATTAATTACACACTGCTCTTTGGATTGTCTGGAACTACAGGGAAAGCCTACATGACATTGTGTTCTCTTCAGAGGCTTTGGGTGTCACTTTTTCTAGTTCTCTAAAATCTCTCCTAATTAACTCAGTCAACAGAGGATCTGTATAGTGACACCTAAAACGATGACTCATTTATGAATAATAATGATGGCGTAAAAATTAATCCTTTTTTTTTTTTTAAGCAAAACTGACAAACTTCACTAACATGAGTGTCATGCTGTACCTCATTGCTTTTTGGGTGGGGGCAAATGACTGGGCACAACTGACTGTCAGTGTTTGTTAGCGTCACCCACAAGCTCTAAGAAGGAATCAGAAGACAAAGTCACCTCCCCTCAGTTCCTTCCTCGACTCAGGAATGAATTTGGCCCCATGGGATTTGCAAGCATAAATGTTAGTGTTCAAAAATCTGCATTTGGGAATGGAACCCGATTGCTTGCATCTCTCATCTATAGCTATTGTGCTTTTTGTTCCTCACATAGGCCTAGCGCCAGTAAGAAGTTAACCTACTAATCCAGACAATTGTCATCAAAGCCTTTGCAATGTTTCTTGGTCTGGTGCTGAAAACAGTTAGTGCTAGTGTATGCAAGGCAAAAAATCTTTTCAGAGGCATGACAGAAAGCTGTCCCTGAGTTTGCATTGTTACAGTGGCCACAAACTAGGAAGCCAGTTCTAATGGCAGAACTGCCACACAGTGTTTATATACAAAGCAGTGATGTGCATTCACTTGATTATGAAGATGCTTTGAAATATACGATCAGAAAATAAAATATAAGCCACTGAGGGTATTCAAGCATGCTATGACATGTTTTTCCAAGGGTTAAGAAACTGAAGCTGAATAAATGAGGCAGAAAGGGAAGCTCTTCTAGAAACTGAATGCCAGACATTATTATAATGCCTCTTTTTTTCCTATGTAATGTATAAAAATAATGTCCTGTCTAACATTGGGAAAAGGGTTCCCTGTATATCACAGGCAATCTGATTAGAAAATCTCAGCAAAGACTGAGCTGAATTAAAATTCAGATTAGTGCATTAAATTAGAGTAGTGATGTGTGTCCTCTAGAAAACATTCTCCAATAAACTGCCCAACTTCAAGGTATTTAAGGAATTTCATCAAATGTATGCCTCTCTCCCAAGATAGCTGAAGCAACAAGAATTTTGTTGCAACAGCTGTATTAAAGTCCAACCAAAAACTACAGTGTTCTTACTAGGGTCTTTCACTGATATATTGTCAGACATCCAGTCAAATGTCCTCTTCTGAATGCTGGCCAGACTCCTGTGAGGAAATCCCATTGCCATATCCGGTGTGATTTAGGCCTATGGGAGTCTAAACAGAGTCCAGGAACTGCCCGTATCTTGGGAACTCTAGGCTCACTTTCAAAGGGCAAATACTCTATCTACCCCACAACCTCCTCCTGACAGCTGAGACCTCACATTCTAAGTCACTAGTCCCTGTTATCACTGCCGACCCTCTGAGGTTCCCCACCCCGCCTTAGCTCAAACATACCCTCTCCTAAAACTCCAGCTGAGTGGGTAGTCTGGGTCCATTGGGCAAATTAAGAATTGTGACAGTGAGGTTGGCCGTATCCCTCCATATACTATTTGGGTTTCCTCATTTTTATGTAAATAAGGGCAATATTTTACGAAACCACAAATACGACTTATTTGAGTATCTCCAGGAATTCTGGATTCTTGTGAGTGGGGAAGAAATACCTATGAAAGTAAGTAGAGGTTTTATGTTTTTAATTCCTAAAACCTGGGAGAAAAATGGTTGTAGGCAGGGACTGGAACCGTATGTTTTATTTTAAGAAGGATCCCTTAACCAGATTATTGAGCCCATCCCTGGTTACTGCCATTGACACCTGACAAAAGGATTACATGCTTTTAGGAACCCTAGAAAAATCAGTTTTGGGAAGGAGGTCTCAGTTGAATCTAGAGAAGAGGCAAACTCCAGAGAGGCAGATAAATTGCTCAGCCGTTTTTCAGCATTGTGGCAAAAATTTTAACAAGGAGCTTTTGTGAGCCGCCTGTCATCCTGTCTGAGCACATCAGACAGGTAGAATAGGAAGGAGTTTGCATCTAAAACAGGAGAAAAATAGCAGGCAGGAGGAATGCAAACCGTTAAATTTCATTTGGACA
Source organism: Macrochelys suwanniensis (assembly GCA_033296515.1). Lineage (NCBI taxonomy): Eukaryota > Metazoa > Chordata > Testudines > Chelydridae > Macrochelys > Macrochelys suwanniensis. Next base: position 52,230,329 of record CM065780.1, read on the forward strand.
AGCAAAGTATTCTGAGTTATTGCAGTTAGGAAGGTTGAGTGAGAATTCTCATTGCATATATATGTAGCTATTGAGTGTATAGAAGTACCTAGAGGCACAATTCCAAATAGAGGGAGAATTAACTTCTAAAACCTTATTTTTTTAGCTGAATACAATTTCCTCTGCCATCACAGTCACAATAGAATTCAGATCTTGTTAAGATGTATAAATGTATAATGAATGCATTCATCATAATCCCATTGATCTATACCTCTCTAATGGATCCTGCTGATATGGTCTCCAAATTTATTCTCCAGCCCTTTATATGCATGTTTCGGCAACTTATTTAATGATTAGAAATAAGGCCAATTTTGCACACTAATAGTGGTTCATGATAATTCACAGAAATTACATATTTAAGGTGAGAAATGCTAGGAGCTTACTATATTCCCCAATGTGCACTTTAACAAAAGCAGGCAAATAGTTTAAAAAATAAAACCTTATTTCCAGCAAGCAGCCCATCCCCCATCAAAAATGTAAAAGTGTTTACAGATGTACAAATTAATTTGTTTAGTCATTGTGTCATCTAGAGATGTTCAAAAGTTTTCTGGTGGAACAGTTTTTCCATCATAAAATGCTGATTCTACAAAATCAATATGCTCCACAGGGATGTGTTGATTCCCTCAAAACTTTAAACAGAAGCAGGCCGATGAGGTTGGCCTACCTGCCTCCAGCTCCACCTAGCAGGCAACCAGTTCTGAAGGTTCCCAGATTGCTCCCTTGAGATTCCTTGTTCCCTTGTAGCCCACCTGATTGGCTATGTCTCCCCCAGGTTCCATGGGCTGCATAGATTTCCAGCTCCTCGGGCTCCCTACCTATCTGGCAAGTCACTTGGGCAGCCAGGAAGTGAAGGATCTTGGGGAGCATGCTTCATTTTTGGAACATTTTGGTGTTTCCACTGTATAAATGTTTAAGTGTTTCCAAAATAAAATACTGTGCAATTTCAGTTCCACAAGAGGATTTGAGTTGATTTTGATCTTGATTTGAGAGGAAGAAAAAAAATAAAAAGAAATCTCCAAGTGTCAGAGCAGAAATTAACTTTCCTGCCCAACTTTCATGTCATCTCTTCAACCAAGATTTTATCTACGTGGTCGCATATAATTATAATTAGATCGGTTTTATGCACCTCTAGTCATTTTGTCCATCTTCTGTCTTTATGTTCTCCAGTACTTTCACTCTGGTTTCAAATTGCATAGAATTTGTGTTCTCTCAAAAAGGGAAGAATTCTGGTTCCATACCATGTATACTAGCAGCTTTTACTCACACATGCATACACGCCATGGCACTCACAAGTTTTAATCCGGATTACGATAAAAATAAATAGTTAGGGGTTAAATTGTGCAAGAGGTTGGTACACTGACCTTTAAATTCTACAGACATGGAGCCAGACCCTCAGGTGCACTAGAACAGTTAGCACAGCTAAGGATGGAGGAGACAGACAGCACTCTGCCACCTGGCCTCCGCACAGAACCCTGGGAGGTGCCAGGGACCAGTTCAACCATTAGCACAGCTTGAAGTAGGGTGACCAGACAGCAAATGTGGAAAAAAAATCAGGACAGGGGGTGGGGCGGTAATAGGATCTTATATAAGAAAAAGACTCAAAAATCAGGACTGTCCCTATAAAAATCGGGACATCTGGTCACCCTAGCTTGAAGCAACCACAATGTCTCAGATGCAGGGTCTCTCCATCTGTTCTCAAGATCAGCCTGCTTTGTGTGCAGCCCAGTTACATGGCAATAAGAGACTAATGGGCCCCTACCTTATTGTGAGTAGGCACAGGAAGTGGCCTTCCAAAATACTGCTATTGTGCTCCCCCACCCTTTCCCTGCAAATTCCTCAATATATTAATTTTTAAGTAATGCCTGTGAAGGTGACAAAGGGTCTAGCTTTGTACCAACAAAATCAAGACTCTTCACATGTAAAAGTAGTTATTCCCACATTTATTTATCTCCTTGGAAGTACATATTGCAAGAATTTCAAAGCAACATAAAAACAACCCAGAACAATACAGGCACAGGAGATGCGATTGAGCAGTTGAAGTATAATCTACTACTTTAACACTGGATTACTTTCCACATGAACATTTAAATGGCTAACAGTTATTTGAATTATGAAACCATTTCTCCAGGGAGACATTAAATGTAACATTAAACTATGGACCTCATGGAACTACTGTATATGTGCTTGTTCAATTATCTTCAACTTTTTTTTGAAGTTAAACAAAACTAGTGCTATTAATAAACAATGGTCTATATAAAGTCATGGCACTAGGATTCAGTTAAATTAAGGCCTGGTCTACACTAGGAGTTTATGTCGAATTTAGCAGCGTTAACTCAAATTAACCCTGCACCCGTCCACACAACGAAGCTATTTATTTCGACATAAAGGGCTCTTTAAATTGATTTCTGTACTCCTCCCCGACAAGGGGAGTAGCGCTAAATTTGACATGGCCATGTCGAATTCGGGTTACTGTGGACGGAATTCAATGCTAATAGCTCCGGGAGCTATCCCACAGTGCACCACTCTGTGGACACTCTGGACAGCAGTCTGAGCTCGGATGTTCTGACCAGCCACACAGGAAAATCCCCGGGAAAATTTGAATTCCTTTTCCTGTCTGGCCAGTTTGAATCTCATTTCCTGTTTGGACATCGTGGCAAGCTCAGCAGCACAGGCCACGATGCAGAGCTCTCCAGCAGAGGTTACCATGCAATCCCAGAATAGAAAGAGGGCTCCAGCATGGACTGATCATGAAGTCTTGGATCTGATCGCTGTGTGAGGAGATGAATCCGTCCTATCCGAGCTCCGATCCAAAAGACGGAATGCAAAAATTTATGAAAAAATATCCAAGGCCATGACGGAGAAAGGCTACAGCCGGGATGCAACGCAGTACCGCGTGAAAATCAAGGAGCTGCGACAAGCGTACCAGAAGACCAAAGAGTCAAACGGACGCTCCGGATCCAAGCCCCAAACATGCCGTTTCTACAAGGCACTGCATGCAATTCTAGGTGGTGCCACCACCACTACCCCACCAGTGTCCGTGGACTCCGACGATGGGGTCTTATCTACGGCCACTTCCTTGGAGGTTTTCGCGGACGGGGAAGATGAGGAAGGAGATGAGGAGGACGAGGCAGTCGACAGCGCTTTCAACGCTGATTTCCCCGACAGCCAGGATCTCTTCGTCACCCTGACTGAGATCCCCTACCAACCCTCCCAAGGCGGTAACCCGGATCGTGAATCAGGGGAAGGTGAGTGTTTTAAACATTTATTTTGAATAGAATGCGCATGGTATGTTGGCAATGGGTTTTTATTGATTAGTTTAACATAGGCGCTTTAGTTTTTAGTCGTTGCCAGTGCAGCTACTCGAAAAGTCTGTCAACATGTCTGGGGATAGAGGAGAAATCCTCCTGGTACATCTCCACGAAGCTCTCCTGGAGGTAATGTGAAAGCCTTTGCATCAAGTTCCTGGGGAGAGCGGCCTTATTGCCTCCTCCATGGTAGGAAACTTTTCCGCGCCAGGCTAGTAGCAGGTACTCCGGTATCATTGCCTGGCAAAGCATGGCGGCATACGGCCCCAGTGTTTGCTGGCATTCACGCAGCATACGGTCTCTCTCTGTCTCCGTAATCCTCATCAGAGTGATATCAGTCATGGTGTCCTGGTTTGAATTAGGGGAATTTTAGTATGGGGAGTGACTGCCTGTTTCTTTAAATAACTCTACCCAGCAGTTTCCAGCCACGTGGTGGGGGCGGGGAGGCGGACTGTTCATGCTAAGCGGTTTGCTGGCAGCATGCAAGGACTGTTCACGGGTACAACTGCGCCGCGGGTGTGACAGGGGAGAGTTCATGCTTGCCGGATCGCCGGCAGCAGGAACTGGGCAAAGCCAGGAGCAATGCTTGGAATGTGAAAGGAGGGCACCGCTGTAAAGTAAGCTTTCAGCAGCCAAAAGTCTATGGCTTACCATGGCCTCCTGCTAGCCGAATTCCGTTTTCCGGCCCTGCTTGTGTGATCTGTACACCAAGACCCCAGGCACTCAATATAAAGACAGAAAATTCGACCTTGTACTGAGTGCACATGTGATAGGTAGTGTTCATGGTCTTGTTCACAGGGAAAGACTATATTCATTGTTCGTGAAAATTTATTTGTGAGGAATTCACTCCCTTTTCCCCCCTCCCACAGCTGCGAGTGTCTGCTGGGCTACCCCTGCATCCCCCTCCCAGAGGCTGGTGCAGATCAGGCAGCGCAAAAAAAGAACACAGGATGACATGTTCTCAGAACTTATGGTCTGTTCTCGAACAGAGATGGCACAGCGGAGGACATTTCTCAGTACCGGCAAGCATCCAGCGAATGGGAGGAGAGGACTGAAGCTCGTGAGGACAGGTGGCGGCAGGAAGACCAGCAGGCTACTCAGACACTGCTTGGACTGATGTGGGAGCAAATGGACACGCTCCGGCGCCTTGTAGATGTTCTGCAGGACCGGAGGCAGGAGGACAAGGCACCGCTTCATTCCATCTCTAACCACCCTCCCCCACCACAAAGTCCCATCCCCCCCTCACCCAAAGTCCCTAGAAGGAGGGGCGGCAGGGGCTGTGGAAACAATCACTCCACCCCTGCGGACTGCTCAAGCAGCAGAAGGCTCTCATTCCCCAAGATTTGATGGGTCCTTTCCTTCCCTCCAACCGCACCCCACCCTAGACACCGTCCCAGTTTCATCCCATAACTGTGAATTCCTTAATAAAAATTACTTTTCTGTTAAGTATTGTTTCCTCAATTTTCTTGTAAAGGACGGTGTGTTTGAAGGTGGGGGAAGGGGGTTGGTAATAGGAGACAAATGTACCCTGGTAAAGGCACCTGACAGGGGGGCAGGTCCACCAGAAGGTCACACTCACATTGCAGCCACTAGGCACACCCTGGTCAGTCTGGGAGGTGGTTTTCATGTTCGGGGGGGGGGTGGGTGGGCTCTGCGGGGGGCCTCTGCGAGTTTGTGGTTGGGGAGGGCGGCTACAGATCTTATGCAGCGGTCCATAGCCTGGATTACAGAGCCACGCAGCAGTGGATCTGTAACCGCCCTCCCCCACCACAAAGTCACATAGCCCATACCCACAGAGTCCCAGAAAGGAGGAGTGGCAGGCTCCATTGAAACAAGCAGCCCACCCCTGCGGACTGCTCTAAGAGCAGGAGCCTGTCATTCCCCGCGTTTGAAAGCATACTTCCATCACTCCACCCGCCCCCCAACCGCAGTATGCGTCTCAGTGTCAACCCTTTACCGAGAAATCCTTAATAAAGAAGACTGTTTTAATGAACAATGTTTCATTTATTTTATTTTTAAAGGTGTGTGGGAAGGGGGGGGGGAAAAAAGGGGTTTGGTAATTGGAGAGGATAGGCAACATTAACTGGGTAAAGAAACGGAGGCAGGTTCAGCTTCTGCTTAAACAAAAGTAATAGTCACAGGTTACCCTGCTCACTCTGGAAGCTAGCTTTCAAAGCTTCCCAGATGTGCAGCACATCCCGCTGGGCTATTCTAATTGCCTGGGTGTCTGGCTGCGCGTAATCAGCAGCCAGGCGATTTGCCTCAACCTCCCACCCCGCCATAAACGTCTCCCCCTTGCTCTCACAGAGATTGTGGAGCACACAGCAAGCTGCAATCACAATGGGGGTATTGGTTTGGCTGAGATCAGAGCGAGTCAGTAAGCTTCTCCATCTTCCCTTCAGACATCCAAAAGCACACTCCACCACCATTCTGCACTTGCTCAGATGGTAGTTAAAGAGCTCCTTTTCACTGTCCAGGGCGCCTGTGTATGGCTTCATGAGCCAGGGCATTAGCAGGTAGGCTGGGTCCCCGAGGATCACTATAGGCATCTCCACATCCCCAACAGTTATTTTGTGGTCCGGGAAGTAAATACCTTCCTGCAGCCGTCTAAACAGACCAGAGTTCCTGAAAACGCGAGCGTCATGAACCTTGCCCGGCCATCCGACGTTGATGTTGGTAAAACGTTCCTTATGGTCCACCAGTGCTTGCAGCACCATGGAAAAGTAGCCCTTTCGGTTAAAGTACTGGCTGGCCTGGTGGTCCGGTCCCAGAATAGCCCCACCGCAGTTTGGGAATCCCATCGCAGCGAAGCCATCTATGATCACCTGCACGTTTCCAAGGGTCACTACCTTTGAGAGCAGTAGCTCAACGATTGCATTACAGCAACCCCCACGGTAGATTTGCCCACTCTGAATTGATTCGCGACTGACCGGTAGCTGTCAAGCATTGCAAGCTTCCAGAGGGCTATGGCCACTTGCTTCTGGACAGTCAGGGCTGCTCGCATCCGGGTGTCCTGGCACTTCAGGGCAGGGGACAGCAACTCAAAGTGCCCTTACGCACACAAAAGTTTCTCAGCCCCTGGGATTCATCCCAGACCTGCAGCACTATGCGGTCCCACCAGTCCATGCTTGTTTCCTGGGCCCAGAATCGCCATTCCACAGCATCAACATGACCCATTGCCACCATGATGTCCAGGGTGCGGGGTCCTGTGGTTTGTGAGAGCTGTGTGCCCATCTGAGAGTCAATGTCCTCATCGCGCTTCTGTAGCCTCCTTGCCCGATTTCTCAGCATCTGCCTCTGAAAAAGGTGGACGATAAGGTGCGAGGTGTTGACAACGGCCATAACTGCAGCGATGACCGCAGTGGGCTCCATGCTCGTGGTGCTGTGGCGTCCGCGCTGTCAATCACTAGAAAAGGGCGCAAACTTTGAGAGCAGTAGCTCAACCTTTGCTGAGCTTTCACGGAGGGCAGGTGGGAGTGAGGGAAAAATGACGACAGTTACCCAAAACCACCCTCGACACATTTTTTGCCCCAGCAGGCATTGGCGGCTTGACCCAGAATTCCAATGGGCAGCGGGGACTGCGGGATAGCTACCCACAGTGCACCGCTTGCAATGTCGACGCTTGCCCCGTTTGTGAGTCCACACTAAGACGAATTACTGTCCTTAGTGTGGATAGACACGCTCGACTTTGTAATATCAGTTTCACAAATTCGGTTTAAGTAAAATCAAACTACTCTCGTAGTGTTGACATACACTAAGTGCCTGTAAATGAGTGCACTATTATCTGCACATATTTGTTTTTCATGCAAGTTGAAAGTGATTTTGGTAATACTGTATTTTCAATTAATGTAACGGTCGGTTGGTGAGTGGGGATTTAGTATTGTAGTATGACAAACAGAAATCAAGCAGGTAAACACTATGTGCATCACTGAAAAAAGTATGGGATAGGGATATAAAAATTGGTACATCCTCAATATGGCATGTAAAAGTCACTCATTGTTTTGCAATTCACCCCCTTGGAACTAGGTATTGCAAGAAAGAGGCAAGAGAGACTTATCAATTTGGTTTTTTGGGGGTACTTAAGTTTTCAAACAAACAAACAAAAACCTGCTCACGCTTTGATTATGGTCTCAGATCAAAGCTGGGAAGTGCATCTTACACCTAGACCCAGGTTATTGTAGACCTCCAGTTTTACTGTAATTTTCACCATGGAATAGTCAAATAGTGTCCCTCCGCCACACCAAGAATTCTTACAGCAGCTCTGCAGAATACTGAAATGTTGTTTAAATCAAGTCAGCTAGAATCATGTTGAAAACCAAGTTCATATTCATACACAGTTATTTACATTTTTAAAGACAAAACTGTGCTCAGTAGATTATGACTTCAAGAAATAAAATCTCATTTGAAATCCCCTGGATCCACAGGTGTAAATTTCAGCAGGGCTAGCTCAGCCTTCTAAAGTAAATAAACTAAGTTCCATGGAGTTTATCCCGAGTGTATGTTGTTGTGATAAAACCTTAAAAAGCTGTATTGTTCTTTTTGGCTATTATAGATCACATGGCAAGTGGCAGGGTCTCAAGGGGAGCCACCCTACAATCAGCTGTTAGAACCCAATATAAAATTTCCAAAGTTCTGCTGACTTATTGTGGCAAGTGCATCATGTTGACTTTATGCAGACTGTAAAGGAGATGGAAATGGCCCTCTGTGGAGAGGAAACTAGACAGTAGTAGTCCTAGAGGGAAACTACAGAGATAACCACACTCAGGGAAGGAGCTTAGGCTGCGATATCTCCTGTGTTTTTGTTCTGACCTACCTGTAAAATCAAACTCCATGAAAAGGGCAAAAATGGACACTGACTCGGGATCTGTGTGCTTCATTGAGGATAGGATAGTGAATCAGCCTGTAGTACAGTGCGTTGCATACTGGTTGTCTGCCAGGCTGTGTCAGTGGTGAAGTGAAGCAGATGCATGTGCAGAGGAATTTTACCCCACTGTCTTCAATGGGAGCAGTTCCTGAAGAGTTCCATCAAGATTGGTGAGAATCGCTAGATTTCTGCACATGACAGGAAAGAGGCCTTAGGGCTCATTCTTTGAGTCTAGATGAGCTGCACTTTAAGTGTTTAAGGAGGGAGCAAAAGGTATCTTTACACCATTTATGCACATGCTCTTATACTGGGACTCCATCTGGCTACAGTGCCAGTTAGAGTAGAATCATAGTCTCAGACCTATTCTCAACTACCAAGTCCCCCGAGGGTTTGTTTTCACTAACACCACCAAACAAACAAAAAAAAACACTACACACACGCTTACTTTTAAACACAGTTGTTAGGAAGAGTGTTGTCTAACAGAATGTGAACTACAACTAACTATGTAGAAGCCAGGCTATTGCTTATGATGTTTGTATTTGAATAGACAGCCATCCTGATTTAACAATCTTCTATTGTCAATCCACTTGTGATTTTAGTTCAATGTGGAAGTAAGAGGACAACAGAAGACAAAAAGCTGCCTCTTCAAAATGGAGTTTGCAGTGTGGTAAAGATACATAGAGAGCTCTGTCTCCATCTGTGTAGACAGACAAGTTGTGATCAGAATCCTGTCAGCTAAATCAGCTCCTCATAACTGTATTTAAACAGGAGATTTCACACCAAAAATTATCCCTGTGAGGCTATCCCAGCAGCCAAGATCTGCTGGAGTACAGCATCTCTTTGGTTATGGCTCCTACATTGTGGATGGGTTAAGTGATACAGTGCTGGACTCCTAGCCAGGAGCAGACATTGTTGCAAAGCACTTCTGCTAGTATTTCACTTGTGCTCCTCTGAGTTGCCCTAGACCATGGGACTCAGATAGTTGACTAAAGTGGTTTTATGATTGCTTTCTGTCAGAAGGCCAACTCAAAATAGCTGCAGCAAGGCCTGAGGTTACACAGACAGTGGCAAAGATAGAGTCCTAAGAAGATCTGTGCAAACAGTCCATCTCAAATTGCAAGTGTACTTGAAGTTCAAATTTGAACCAAGCATATTCTATCTGTAGATCAATAGAGGTTTGTAGCTGGGAACTGTCCCTAAAAAATTTCCTATGCTTCTTTGCTTTATCTGGATAGCTGCAAACACCACAGACTGTTATTCACAATGAGCCACATCCCAAAGGGCTAAGCACCTGCAGGAATATTTCAGTGCCATTGTGCTTTGAGGAGGAATTTGAATCCCTAGATTCCAAGGCCAGAAGGGACTATTGTGATAATCTAGTCTGACCTCCTGTATAACAAAGCAAACAGTTTTTTCTAAATCTACAATCCTTTGATGTTAAAGTGCACTCTAAACAGCAAGTTAGTACACAGCAAGCTCGTGCTCTATAGCCTCGTACTCTAGCATGCCATGGACTAATTCACCCTGTAGGCAAGCCCCTAGGTTCCTCCAAGGTTAGGCAACAGTTGAGCAGCCATCTTATGAATGCTAGTAGCATCCCTAACAGTTGGGTTTGTGTGCCTAAAGTAGCAATTAGGCACTTACATCCCCTTGTGAATTTAACCCATGGTCACTTAAGCAGTTGGGAACATTTTATCCACACGGCTGAAGGAAAACATTTGCTTCCAGAACATAGACATACATACTGTAAGAGTTAACCTCTAATGCAGTTCTGGTTGCAAGCTTTCCTATATAGGAGAAGTGCTGCTATAGTAGACACTACTTTCACATTTACCTAGGAACTCTGTTTCTGAGGGTTGTAGAACACCATCATACAAAGGTTCTAATCAAGCCCTATGTAGCCCAAACTTATACAATTGCCAGAACTTAGCCACAAAAATAAAGTTAAAAACTAAGTTATTCAAACAGGAAAAAAATAAGAATTAAGCACCCTCTCCTTCATAGTTTTACTTATAGGAATAGTTCTTTCTTACTCACGTAAGTCCCATGGGGGTAATAAGGTAAAGCTTGCTTCAGTCAAAGGAAACAAACTAAACTACATCTGGCTGATGACCCCACACCCAAGTTCTCCTCCCTCCTGGGTGATTTATATACCTCACCACTCAGAGAATCAGCAACCCACTGGTAATTAATTCATTAGCTCTCTTTGGAAGCAACGCTTGCTAATTGACCCATGATGGTTAGCAAAATACAAGGGTAGCTGTATCTGGTGGTGTTTTAATCCCACCCCAGCCAGGTTAATGCTGATCACTAATATAATTGTGAAATGTACGTACACATACTATGTAAGGAGTTAAGTATGTACACTGAAAATATGTTTTTTAGAGTCTATATCACAGCAGAGGTGGAGAAATGGGTGTTTATTCACCTGTCTCTCTGTCAAAATGTAAATTAAGTATGATTTATAATAGGTTCCCCATCACCTGTGTAAAATGAATGCAGATGAAGGATTGTAAGAAGTTCAGAAAAGAACTAACAGTTCTAGAAATACAGTGAGGGAACAGAACCTTATTTTGAGATACACTTCAAAGATTTGCTGGCCTATATTTGGGGAACAAAGAAGACACCATGTCATCCTATACCTAAGCAGTAAATGTGTAGTATGTTTACATTCATGAAAATGGGATCACAGCCAGCTTGGATTGAATATGCTGCAAAAGACTTTGGTGGGATAAACTTCTTTAGACAGGAGGTTAACCTAATAGTTAAGTTTAATCTTTAGAAAGCATGTTATGATTGTTTTAAATATAACCCTTTTGTTTCCATTATCCTCACTATCTCCTGAATCTGTAATAATAAATTCATCCTTGTTTTAACTATAAATATATTTAATTGCTGTGATATTAAGCAAGGGTCTGATCATGGGTTGAAGCATACATGCTGGCATTTACACTGTTCCCTTGGGGCCAGCAGTCCTTGTATTTTTATGAGGGTTTACTGGATATGGGGCTGGATGCAACAGGGGAGACTTCAAAAGGGTTTGAAGACTAGGGTGACCAGATGTCCTGATTTTATAGGGACAGTCCCAATTTTTGGGTCTTTTTCTTATATAGGCTCCTATTATCCCTCACCCCCTGTCCCGATTTTTCACATTTGCTGTCTGGTCACCCTATTGATGACTGGGGTACACCTATTATTAACCTCCAAGGTAAAGTAAGGGCTGGTATAGCCCAGAGGAGGGTGTTTGGGTAGCTCACTGGCTAATGGTGTCAGGGAGATGACACTCAGTTAAGCACACTCCAGTCTCTCTCACACTGGAGGATAACAAGGTGACTCACAGTGCTGGGAACCCCAAGAACCATCACACATGGGCACACCAGTTTATCTGAATGCAAAGACTTGCATGATTCTTGCAGTCCCGTCTGTCTCTTGCTCAGCTGTACAAAAATTGTTTGGAATTTCTTTGGGCTGTTTTTTTGATTTTGAGACCATCAAGATGGAATTCAACTTGCAAACGTGTTTGAATGCCGTGTATGTTTATTTTTCACAACTGTGTAACAAAGGGACACATCTATCTTTTATGAAAATACCAAATCATGCCCAGTTCAAGAGGTGAAGTAACTTGTGCATTTTAACACATATGTTAATAAATCTGTAGAGAGACTTTTGTAACCACTATACAGTGTTTTTCTGACACTTAGTGAAGCCTGGGTAATACCAGTGAAGCATGAAACTTAGGCCAGGTTCATTGACGTTTATAAACCTTATGGGCAAACTGAATTTGGACCAATTTCTAGCTATTAATACTAATAATAACAAATATTTTTTTAAAAACAGTCATCGTTTTGAATAGAAGCCATGTGAAATATATGTTGGCTGAGCCATAAATTCTTATAATTGCCTGCTGCCATAATTAATTCTTTCATACAAACTGCAAAATGAGTACATTTAAAAGAAAGGCACATAAATACTAGGATAAATACTCTATTCAGATTTGGTTTGCATCCAGGCCATGGACAGAGAAGATATTCAGATTATTATGGTGGTGTTTAAACCCACTACAGAGCCATCAGATAGTCAGGTACTGCTGTGAAGATATGTTACACTTTATCAGCCAAATCCTGTAGTTGGTCTCCAGACATATAAGAGTAACTGATTAGGCAAGCTTCGGCCCAAGGACTCTGTCTGGGACACCAAAAACAACAGTAAGTGCAGGATTGTCTGGTACAGCAATTCTCAAATTCTGGTTCTTGGCCCTCCAGTGGTCCAAGGAGCACTTGCTGATGGTCACATGGTGCTGGCTCATCTTTGTTTCCAGCTGCTAAATGACATTTAAAGATATCTTAAAATATATTAAATACTTTCCTAATAACATCTTTACATCTTAGCCATTGGTGCAGTTGCCACAGGGATGCTAACTGATCATGAAGGGGAGGGTAAGAGGTTCACCCAGCCATGAATTCGAGTGCAGAGTTGTCAGTGGGTCAGCCTCTTTGTTAAGGTATGGTTCAAACTTGTTAGAATGCAACTTGCTAACACGTAAGTTTCAGTGTTATGTGTTGATTCATAGCTCTCTTGACTTTTTAATTAGGGCTGTCAATCAATCGCAGTTAACGCCTGTGATTAACTTGAAACCAAAATTAACGCGTTAATTTTTTTAACGACATTAATCGCGTATGTCTGGGTGGGACGGGAGGCATCAGCTGTGGAGGGACCTGATAGTGTTTAGTCACACGCAGTAACCCAAGCCACCATCAGAGGGTGGGAAAAGGAGAGAAGAGAAGAGGAAGTGGATTCCATTCCAGCTCTGGTGGAGAGGTAAGGATCCTGCCCCATTGCCCCCCAGCCAGCCCCTCGCTCTGGGGACTGATACTCTCCCCCCATGCTGTGTCCCATTGCCCCCAGCCAGCCTCTTGCTCGGGGGCGGGGGGGGGGAGGGGTATCCCGTAGAGACCAGGAGCTTGGTGAGCTCAGCATCCCTGCACCAGCCTCTTTTTCCCTACTGCATGCCAAGTTCCTGAGGTAAAACCCACCCTTTCTTGCAAATCAGGGCTCACTCAGCTGAAGGGAGCCTACTTAGCTCAGTAAAATGTGGCAAACCTGGAGAGCTGGGCCCAGTACCAGAAAGCACCCTTCCAGAAGTAACAGCAAGACACCTCCCTCGCCCTCCTCCTTCTGCACAAGTCATTTCCTGCTTCCGCCTCCCCGCAACCTCCCCGAACACTGAATGCAGATTTCTAAGATGAAACTCTCTTCTTCTTTGAGCAGGAGGTGAGCCTGGTGAGCTCAGAAACCCAACTCAACAGGAGCAGCGTTAAGAATTTACCCTTCTCCTGCCCAACTCACACCCCTACCATCTCCAGAATACTGATTTTCTGAGATAAAAAAATCTTACCCCTTCAATAAGCCAAGACTTCTCTAAAGGAGGAAGAAGAATTAGGACTGAGTGGACTTGTAGGCTCTAAAATTTTACATTGTTTTGAGTGCAGTTATGTAAAAATAATTCTATATTTGTAAATTCAACTTTAATGATAAAATGATTGCATTACAGTACTTGCATGAGGTGAATTGGAATACTATTTCTTTTGTTTATCCTTTTTACAGTGCTAATATTTGTAATAAAAATAATTAAGTAAGCACTGTAGACTTTGTATTCTGTGTTGTAATTGAAATCAATATATTTGAAAATGTAGAAAATATCCAAAAATATTTAAATAAATGGTATTCCATTATTGTTTGAGGGTTAAAGCTGCAATTAATCACGATTAACTTTTTAAAAATTGTTTGACAGTCCTATTTTTAATATTTATTTTGTGTATAAATGTCTGTTAAACAAACATAGTCAAATATAATATTTTATGAATATCACAAGTAGTAACATTAGTCTCCTAAACTTTGCATTCTGGACTAAATTCTGCTCAAAACTGCTGTCAATCTGGAGAGATTTCTCTGAAAGTAGTAAAAAGAACAGGATTACTTGTGGCACCTTAGAGACTAACAAATTTATTTCAGCATAAGCTTTCGTGGGCTACAGCTCACTTCATCAGATGCATAGAATGAACCACACAGTAAGTAGATATTTATACATTCAGAGAAACACGAAAAGGTGGAAGTACCTATACTTAGAGTACCTATACTTCCACCTTTTCATGTTTCTCTGAATGTATAAGTATCTGCTTGCTGTGTGGTCCATTCTATGCATCTGATGAAGTGAGCTGTAGCCCACGAAAGCTTATGCTGAAATAAATTTGTTAGTCTCTAAGGTGCCACAAGTAATCCTGTTCTTTTTGCTGACACAGACTAACACGGCTACTTCTCTGAAATCTGAAATTAGTGTCACTCCAGTTTTACACCAATATAAAGGATAGCAGCTTGTGGCTCCCTTATCTCTAAGACCCTGGTAAGTAAGGCATTTAAGCACCTACTTAATTTTAAGCACATTCTATGGGACTTACAAACATGCTTAAATATAAGCAAATGCTTAAATATTTTGTTGAATAGGAATAGACTGCTGAATTGGGGCTTCAAAGATAATTTAGTGTGGAATTCATGCTGTACGGCCAGTTTATAAAACACAGCCAGGTACTGTAGTTTTACTAAATTAGCTTTAAAAGCACTGCTGGAATAAACTGAGAACTCTGTTTTTAAAGACAGAGTATTGTGTTAATCTCAAAATGCACAAATGCTACATGATGACTTATTATGTCCGGCGTTTGACATCCAAGAAGTGGATTATTAACAAACAGAGACAGTCACTCCACTACATACTGCAGTAAAGATATCCATTAATGTAAAGTGCATATATTTGCCACCTTACATTACTTAACATTCAATCAAATAATTCAGGGAAATATGTGCTATACTCTACATAGTTGTGTCTTCCTAATTTTTATTATCAAGTGTGCCAAAGTGCTTATTGCAAATTTCACAGGACCTTCCTATGCTGAAAGAAGCCAAAGGGCTTTCTCTTTGTGTTTTGAGCCTATTCTCTTTTTCAAACAGTGGTTCAACTAGTTTTTTCCAAAACTAGAACAGAATTCACATTTAGCAGACAATTAACTAGGATCCTACACTGACCCATCCTAAAGGACCACTATTTCAAATATTCAGGAGTTGTATTCCTACTTAAAGAAACTTGCAAATTCTACTGGGCAGCTTTCTCTTTGTCTATTTTTTTTTTTAATTCATGCGATAAGAAGCTACTTGAAGCACAACCCCAAAAAACACTGAACAAAAAAGGCTGCCATGAAGCCCTGCAAAATGAACCTACAGGTAACACAGGTCTATGTAAGACAGAGGGAGAAATTAAAGAATGCGCTGATTAAGTTTCATCTTCACTAAACGAAATTGCCAAAGTATCACCCTATTGTGCAGCCTTAGTTCTACCGCTAGATGGCAGCAGTGTAATCTAGACTGAAGTAGGCACAAGTGACCAAAAAAAGGGGAACCTTTTCTCGCCTTTTGAGAATCTCCACTAGATGACAGTAGCAAGAACCAGATTGAAACAGCCAGTAATGGATTTATGGAGAAAACAATTTTATCCTTACTGTTAAACCCACAGAGAGCAGCACAGTTAAGAAACTCTCATTATTGGCCATTTTCCTGGAAATTACAGTACTTTTTGCTTTTAGGCTTCCCGCCCACCAACCTCAATAATTTACAAAAATACATTTCAACATTGTATGCAATGCACTTTAAGCATATGTACTTGAGCTGGAAAAAACAGATAAAGCATTATTGTAATGTGAATAATTACTTCATAGTGTAATCCATTAACCTCTTAAAGTGTTTGGGAACACTTTTTTCATAAACTGAATGGATTTGCTCTTTCTGACATAGAGATTGCCTACACTAAAACTTCAGTCTGCTAGGAGCCTCAGCTAGTAGATGGTTGTCCTGACACACCTACAACACAGTTCATTTTTTGTAGTGTAGACACTAAGTGCATTCCTGATGTGTGCTACTGCCTCAAGACTTTAAAAGACTGCCAAGGCTTTAGAGAGACAAGGTGGGTGAGGTAATATCCAATAAAAGTTATTACCTAACCCACCTTGTCTCTCTAATATCCTGGAACCAACACAGCTACAATTACACTGCATACATAATGCCAAGACTTTGTTCAAGGGCCTTGGTTAAGTTCCCATCTACACTAAAAGTGTAACCATGTTGTCAGGGGCACCATTTGGGGAGTGGGGGCTGGGGAGAGCGCTAGACACCCCCTCCCCCAAGTTTCATAGGGGAGATCTACTCACCCTAGCCCCAAAAGGAGCTCTTAACTGCAACAGCTTGAGTGTGATATGTGATACGTTTAGAAGCTGGGAGCAGCACAACCTTTGGGGCTGGGAGTTTGTTTATAAACAGAGGTGGGTGATTAGAATAACAAAAGGCTTGTCATTAAAGTTAATTAAGGGTCCTTAGATGATCCTGAAAACATTGCCAGGCACTTCAGTTAAAAGCCAGGAAACAAAGGGTAGAAATAAAAGGTGAGAGTGGAGACAGGTACATATTGGTGTCCATCAGGGGGTCTGTACTGGGACTAGTCCTATTCAACATATTCATAAATGATCTGGAAAAAGGGGTATGCAGTGAGGTGGCAAAATTTGCAGATGATACAAAATTACTCAAGAAAGTTAAGTCCAAAGCACACTGTGAAGAGTTACAAAGGGCTCTCACAAAACTGGTGACTGGCAACAAAATGGCAGAAGAAATTCAATGTTGATAAATGCAAAGTAATGCACTTGGCAAAATATAATCCCAACTATACATACAAAATGACGGGGTCTAAATTAGTTGAACCTGTCAATAAAGAGATCTTATAGTCATTTGTGGATAGTTCTCTGAAAACATCTGCTCAATGTGCAGTGGCAATTAAAAAAGCTAACAATATTGGGAATCATTAGTAAAGGGATAGATAATAAGAGAAAATATCATATTGCCTCTGTATAAATCCACGGTACGCCAATATATCGAATAGTGCGTGCAGATATGGTCACTCCATCTCAAAAAACATATATTGGATTTGGAAAAGGTACAGAGAAGGGCAACAGAAATGATTAGGGGTATAGAACACCTTCTGTATGAGGCGACATTAAAAAGACAGACTTTTCAGCTTGGAAAAGAGATGACTAAGGGGGGGATATGATAGAGGTCTATAAAATCATAAATGCTGTGGAAAATGGCGTTTAGCCCTCCACATAACACAAGAACTAGGGGTCACCAAATGAAATTAATAGGCAGAAGATTTTTTTTTTTAAAAAAAGTCTTTCTTCACAGTCAGCATGTAGAACTCTTTGCCAGGGGATGTTTTGAAGGCCAAAACTATAACAGGGTTCCAATAAGGATTAGATAAGTTAATGGAGAATAGGTCCAGCAATGGCTATTAGCAAAGGGTGGGCTAGGTGCTAGGGCTAGGTGCAGAACAGTTTCAAGTGCGTAAGTAGCCCCAGGAATTATGGTTAATGTTGCCCCGCCCCAATCTGAAATGGCGCCCCTGCATGTTGTCACTGGCTCAGAGGCCAACCCTGTTTTAACCAGGTCCTCGAAGTGGTTGTGGATAGTGTAGATGGGGTCAAAGATCATACTTGGAGCAGCTGGGGAAGGGGAAGGAAACAAAGGTGGCTCTAACCCACCTTTCTGCCTCCCCCAGTCTTGTGGCTGATCTCCCCCCTTTCCCTCCCCCCGCACCCCAGAATAAGTGAAAGTAGCTATGGGGCTACTCTGCCTTACACCATCTAGACTGCTTCCTTTAGTGATTGTTCCTCTTGTCCGAGTGTCAGATTGAAGTGCTGTGCAGTCTGGCCTCACCCCCATCCTGATCCTGATCCACCTCAACACACTTCCTATCTGGACGGGGGAAACACCTAGCATAACACGAGCTATTCAGGGTTAGTACCATGGGGAGATTTCCCTGTGTCAGGCCAATCCCCAGCTGCCTATTAGGGCAGCTTTACATACTCTTTGTGCCACTGCAGAAATGGACAGAGGGCTTGCCGTGGTTCAGGGAGTTGGTCCAATGAGCACAGAGGATACTTCATGAAGTGAATGCAACTAAGTTATGTGCTCCTCCTATGTGCGCACACAGTTTGTGTTGTCTACAGCAGGTTGTGATACAGTATTTGCCAACTTAGCTTGTATTTTCATTATCCTGAATAATTCTGAGACATCAATCTGTTTATCTAAGCTATTTTAACACTTCAGGTGTTCCATTTATTTGTGCCTGACCCTTATCACATCATTTAAACAGAATTCATTCTTTAACCCCTTCAATGTGGACCTGCTATTCCAGTTTCTGCTCTAGAACTCAAACTTCTGTGATGTGGCATCTAACAAAATACTGACACTGTCACTTTAGTGAGTGATACACTGGTGATAGAGTGTGAGGGATGTGAGGCAGCAGAGAAGTGGTAAATGGATGCCCTGTCTCTGGTAACTCTTAACATGGAAGCTCAAGATCCTGTGGGTTTTGTTTGTTTGTTTTTAAGTGTTGCGTATAACCCAAGCATTTAGGCCAGCTCTGTGAGAACGTGAATGCTCTGTGGCTGCAGCAATTTACTCTCCAGTCCAAGCCCCTCCTAGTATCTAATTTATTGATTTGTAAAACACTTTGAAATACCTTGAATGCTACATGGTCACACTCTTATGATATAACAACTGGAAGGTGTGATATGGGATTTTGCATAGTATGTGAACAAGTACAGTAGCAAACATTTCTATGTACTGGCCCTATGCACCATGTATCTGAGATTAGAATCTGGCCCAGATCACTGTTCAGAAGAATAAGTTGCTAAATGAGCATCTTATTAATAGTGCTGTGAATGATATAGATAACATAAAGCAGGTACTATAGTGCTCAGTGTATTTCTCTCTTTCAAGGACTGATTATGCTGAATAGGGATTTTGTAAAACTTAGATGTCAAATAAATTACATTCACAACAACAACTTTGAAATTCAGATAAAACTAGGGGAGGAAAGTATTTTAATAAAAACATTTATTGGAAAACCTCTGTGACTGGATTTGGCTGTATCAAGTAAATAATATGCTAACAGTGACTATTGCAATCAAGATGCAGATAGAAAATACCACAAGCAGGACAATTAGGCAGCATTTGGAATGTTTCTTTTCTCTCTCTTTCTTTTTCAGCAAGGTGTCATACCCAGGAGTATAAATATCCCCCATCCAAAATTGTAGATCATTAGGATTTTCCTAAAAGAAAGATCAGAAAATGAACTCAGCTCCTCTACTGTATGTAAAGTCACCAGAACATAGTTGGTCAGGAGTATTTTGGTTATCACTTAGTAATTAATGAATTTAAAACATCACAATTCAAATCAGAAAAATTTACACTTGAACTCTACACTGCACTAGATGCCAAATGCTGTCCCACAGAAGACTATTAAAACCATAGCTTTCAGCCAGGAACCTAATGTAGGATACCAGCCATTGAAATCTGATAGAGACTCCTGACATTCTCATGCTGATACAGAGGTGCTAATTTACAAATGCAGATCGGAGTCACTTTTCAGTAAGGAGAACAGTCTAAAAAAGCAACAACTCTAAAAGTAATACACACTAACCCACGAGCAGAAAGGAGTACGGGTGGTGGGGATGTGGTTATGAGAAGTTAAATTATTTGAAAAAGTACACTGAGGCATGATTTATTTGTCCAGGTTCTTATATGGCCACCATCAACATAGTATCTTAGGGCTAGATCCATAACGGGACTTAGCTGCTGCAGCGCCTAACATTTAGGTACCTTGTCACCTAATGGAATCCACAGCCCTGAACGAGACACATGAGCAGAGAAGCACCTCAGAATGGAATTCTCAGAAGCCAGCAAGCTGAGCAAGGAACCACCTAAACTAGTCATTAGGAACTTCTGAGGAGAGAGGCAGGACTTAGGCCAGTGAGAGAGAATGGATGAGTCTCTAGCCCAGTGATTAGGGCACTCAAGTAGAAAACCTGGGTTCCAGGCCCCGCTCCAATGAATGTTTAAGTATTTTATAAAAAGTAGATCAGCTTCAATAGGCGAGATGGAAACATTCCTTCCCACCCCTTCAAAATACCTGATTCAAGTCTCTGCTCCAAATCAGGCAGAGGGGGCTTCAAACCTAGGTCTCCCAGATGAGTATCCTAATTACAGAGCTTTTGGGGACCACCTCCCCTCAGCTCTCTTTTGTATGGGCGAGGCATGCTCTAAGAACGCCTACCAGATCACACCCTGCAGATAGGCAGAGGAATGCCTAATGTGAGACCCTGCTGGTGCTTAGATGGCAGGTTTGTGTCAAGCAGATCAGCAGCGGCAGGACTTAGGCAGGTGTGTGCATGCACACTGGCAAACATTTGGGCACCTATGGGGATTTTACCAGTGGAAACTCAAGTGCCTAATGACTTTAGATACCTATGGAATTAAGCAGCAGCTGAGCAGGACTTGAGGAGCTCACTAGTGGCTAAATATTGGACTTAGGTCCTCTAAAGTGGGAGTTAGGCACATAAATCCCTTTGTAGATCTAGCCCTTAGTACCTCACAAACAAATGTGAATTTTTCCCCACATCCCCTGGATGAGAGAGGAAAATATTTTTATACCCCTTTTAAAGATGGGGAAAAGTGACATTAAGTGACTTGCTATAGGTGACAGAGAACAGCTGTGGCAGAGCCAGGATTGAACTGCAGTCTTCAGTGTTTTAACCATATTACTATCCTACCTTTCATGATTGGATCCATATTGCTATGGAATCCTTACAAAAAACATATTCATATTTACTTCTGAAACCAGAATCACCAGCAAATGAGCACAGCATTTCATTCAGTGGTTCAAGTGTAAATACAATGCATAGCATCTGGGTTTGTTCATGTATGAGTCTACAGCACAATACCTTTAAGTAGTTAGCCAGGTTAGAATGCAGTGAATGCTTGTCATAGTCTTGAACAGTCCAGGAAGGGTTTTTTTTCCTCTCTGCCCAGTCATCATCAGTTCGGATGTCAGTGTACAAGGGATTGCTCTTGATGGTGGATTTCAAAGTGACAGTGGTTATATGTTTACCAAGAGCTTTGTCAATCGTTGTTGGGCTGACCCCACTCAATTCTAAGCCAGGCTGCTCAAAGACATTTCTTTTTTCTCTCTGCAGGATAGACAGGACAAAAAATGGTTATCATCCTCATTCTTCTCATGACACAGATGCTCTTACACATTAACAGTCTATTGTGCAGTAGAACAAATATTATTAATTATTAATTATTATTATTAAAATAATAACTGCCTATTCTTTTTGTTATGGTCTAGAAAGAGACAAGAGGGCTGGTTCTCCACTTTGTGCAGCCTTTCTTCTTCTGTGGAATGAGGGCCTGTGCAAAATGAGTGCCAAATGCTGCTGAAGGTATGAACTGGCATGGTAATGCCTGTTGGAAGAGAAGACTGTCATAGAAAACAAGTGCAACAAAATAACTGCCATAAGAATTGGGTTTAGAATTGCAGTTCTGATGAAGACAAATGAACTATATGATGCTGAAGCAGAGTTGTGGGGACCAAAATGCATTAGAGATTGAGGGCCCAAAACACACATGGGTGTAACTTTGCATAGCTTCTCTTCTCCCTTATTCTCTGCAGAAACTGAACAGATTCCACTGATTGTGCCTTCACCAAACCCATTTATTTTAAGCTCCCTCCACTATTTCCACAACAGTCCCAGTGCAACAGTCCATTTACAGCACCACCATGATTTTTTTTTTGGACCTCTCCTCAGGACCTGAGGAGCACATAGGTCTCCCTCCCCAAGGCCTCCATGTAACTGGGCTCAACTAGCGCTGGCTCCCTTTCTCCTCCCCTAGGCCTTCCTTCCTGCCTCTTTATCAACCTTGAGCTGATGGAGTATTTGGCACCTTATCCCAGGCAAGCCAGCCAGCCTGATTGTTTAATTCCCTCCATCAACTTTCTTAAGAGGAACTAAGTAACATCTGAGCGATCAGAGTGCAGACTCACCTGTTTGCTCCCTGCACTCTATCACAGTGGTGTAAGTGGTGTGGCAGAGCTCCGATCTTGTCCCTGTGGGTCCCGCGCTTCTAGGCAGTTTATGCTAGCCTCAGAGGATGGTGAGAGAACTCCCACAGTTCCTGTTGTCCCTCTGGGCTTATTGCAGAACAGTTTAGCCTCCTGTCCTGCCAGAGGCCTGTCTTCTTGTAGTGGCAGGTTGGTGGGGGGAACCCGGGCCCGCCCTCTACTCCGGGGTCCAGCCCAGGGACCCTAATGGTAGCAGCTGTTGGCAGCCGACCTCTCATTGCCAGAGTTGCTACAATTCCCTGGGCCACTTCCCCCAAAGCTCTCCCGCTTCTCCCTTCTTCACCCTTACCTTAGGGCTCCCTTACCAATGGCTTGAGAGTTGCCTTATTTACTCAGCCCTTCAGTAGCAGCAGCACTTCCTCTCCTCTGGCTCCCTGGCTCTTTCTCAGCCTGACTGGAGTGAGCCCTTTTATATGCTCAGAAGAGCCTTAATTAGGGTCAGGTGTTCACTTCACCTTAATGGCCTCACCTGACTGTTTGCAGGTTAATTAGAGTCAGGTGTTCTCATTAGCCTGGAGCAGTCCCTGCTTTGGTCAGTTAGGGAACAGAAAACTGCTAACCCAATGGCCAGTATATCTGCCTTCTACTATTCTGTTGTACCGAACTGGCCTGGGTCTATCACAGTGGATATGTCTTGATTGACTTAGTGCAGTTGTACCATTGGACAGCAGGGGTGAGATTCTTACCCCAGTTCTGGATTCTTTGTCTACACTACTGCGCGGGGTCAATCTAAAATATGCACATTCAGCTACGTGAATAGCATAGCTGAAGTCGATGTACTTAGATCTACTTACTGCAGTGTCTTTACTCCGGTAAGCCGACAGCTGATGCTCTCCCGTCGACTCCACTTGTGTTCCTCATTCTGATGGAGTACTGGAGTCGACGGGAGAGTGCTCAGCGGTCGATTTATTGCATCTATACGAGACGTGATAAATTGACCCCCATTGGATCGATCGCAGCCCGCTGATCCAGTGGGTAATGTAGACAAGTCCCTTGTGTCAAGTAAAAGGGCTGGAGCACTGTAAAGGGGCCCTAAAAGCCCCATATTGGGCTGAGGTAGAATTCTGCTGGTGAAGGCACTCTAGAAGCCCAAAACTCTCCAAGAGTTGGCAAAGCTGTTGCAAATATTGTGCAGGCCAATGCTGTTACCACAAACCTGAACAGCACAATTTCAGCTCACCACAATTCCCTTTTCACCGCTACTTTGAATTAAATGAATTCTAGCAGCCCTGGAAGACACATTTATGATACATTCATCACATCCCTTAAATAAATTCATAGCTGTCCTAAGGCAGTCCCAGAATTGCTCTAACAGCATATGTGCAGTACAAATGAAACTCTCCTGGTTAGAAAATAACATTTCTCTCCTAGTTCCTTAACAGTTCTTTGGACTGGAAACTTTGATCTGAGACAGCTGAAGTCTGAGCCTGGACTGGTGACTGCATCATAGGGAGCACTGGAGAGGAGTTAGAATCACATACTAAAGCAGTCTTATAAAAAAAAATCTCAGAGAAGCGATCAAAACAGATTTCCAAATACTCCTCCCCACACCTCCATAAAAGGTCTAAGCAGCTTCAAAATTCACTTACCCAAAAAAGGTTTCAGAGGCAAGCAAAACAAGATCTTTTTTCTGGCCTTCCGAGGGATAAATGAAGAGATTTAATATATACTAATTCCCGAATCATCATGCGTGGGGGAGAGGGGTGGGAATGAGGGGGTTGGTTTCTTTTAAAATAATGTGAGGGGGGAGAGAAAACAGTAGATCCTATAAACAAAATCCAATGAGGAAGCATCATTCAGGTATTCTTATCACTCTCCCATGCACAAGGAACTAAGTGTGTTTCCCACCAGCCGTAATCATCATGATCTGGTATTAGAGGGCAGATGGATCCCCAGTACCCACAGCCCATGTGTTAGCTCACTGCAGTTGCCATATGTCAGTATTTAACTTTGACAGAGCTTTCACATCACAGTTATAGCTGGCACTAGAGCCATCTGGCTTCTGCTGGCCTGTTTTCAGTTAAGCTGGCATTTTAAACTGTCTACTCTTGCTGCCTGTATTTTACTGTGTTTCTTATTTAAAGTTCTTCAGTTACTTTAATGATGCTTCCTGCAGGCTTGTGAGATGGATGTATTTGGAGAACATAGCATAAGAACTTAAGAATGGCCATACAGGGTCAGATCAATGGTCCACCTAACCCAGTATCCTGTCTTCCAACAGCAGCTGGTGCCAGATGCTTCAGAGGGAATGAACAGAACAGGGCAATTGTTGTGTGATCCATCCCTTGTTGTCCAGTCCCAGCTTCTGACAGTCAGAATCTTAGGGACACCATGGAGTTGTATCCCTGACCATCTTGTCTAAGAGCCACTGATAAGTTCCTGGAGAATAGGCCCAATTCTTTTTTGAACCCAGTTATAATTTTTGTCTTCACAACATCCCATGGCTACAGCTTGACCATGCATTGTGAGAAGAAGTACTTCCTTATGTTTGTTTTAAACTTGCTGCCTATTAATTTCATTAGGTGACCCCTGGTTCTTGTGTTATGTGAAGGGATAAATACAACTTCTCTATTCACTTTCTCCACACTATTCATGATTTTATAGATTTCTCTCATATCCCCCCTTAGTTACCGCTTTTCTAAGCTAAACGGCCCCTGTCGTTTTAAACTCTCCCCATATGGAAGCTGTTCCATACCCCTAATAATTTTTGTTGCCCTTCTCTGTATTTTTTCCTGTTCTAACATATCTTTTTTTGAGATGGGGCAATGAAAACTGCACACAGTATTCAAGGTGTGGGCGTGCTATGGATTTTAGTGGCATTATGATATCTATCCCTTTCCTAATGATTCCTAACATTCCGTTCGCTTTTTTAACTGCTGCTAGATATTGAGCAGATGTTTTCAGTGAACTATCTACGACTCCAAGATCCCTTTCTTGCGTGATAACAAGTATGGTATATGTACAGTTGGGATTATGTTTTCCAATTTCATTACTTTGCATTTTTCAACATCGAATTTAATCTGCCATTTTGTTGCCACCTCACTGTTTACTCTTTTTTTTTACAGATCATTTATGAATATGTTGAACAGCACTGGTCCTGAATAGATCCTTGGGAGATTCCGCTATTTACCTCTTTCCACTGTGAAAACTGACCATTTATTTCTACCCTTTGTTTCCTGTCTTTTACTCAATTACTGATCCATGGGAGGACCTTCCCTTTTATCTCATGACTCTTTACTTTGCTTATGAGTGTTTGGTAAAGGATCTTGTCAAAAGTTTTCTGGAAGTCTAAGAACACTATATCCACTGAATCACCCTTGTCCACATGCTTGTTGACCCCCCTCAAAGAATTCTAATAGATTGTTGAAGCATAATTTCCTTTTACAAAAGCCATGTTGACTCTTCCCCATTGTGTTCATCTATGCATCTGATAGTTCTGTTCTTTACTTATGATAGTTTCCACCAATTTGCCTGTAATGAAATTGGCATACTGCCCTCTAATTTCCAGGATCAATTCCAGACCCTTTTTAAAAAATAGGAGACGCTTACATTGAAGAAATTGTGCACTCTCACCGGGGGAATGTTCATTCTGCTCAGACTAAAATATTGTGAAAAGAATGTGCCTTGACAGTGTTGAGTTTTAAAGCCGTTGTTCTAAATACAAATATTTCAAAATAAAGATAGGCTAATTGGTTCAAATTGTTCTCATAAAGCCAATGCATGGTGGTTTGACCACATGTTATTGGTGATGCCCCAAATAAACTAATTACCCCTTCATCCCAGCAATTACTATACCTTCTGCCTCATGGGGAATAGTGATCTAAGAATGTGGTTATACAGTACACATGAGCATGATCAAGTGGAAGAGATGATGGCAGCAGCAGCTAAAATTTTGATGAGAATAGGACTGGTAAACGTGGTGGGAGATTTGTAGGAAAGACAGTGGTGTGGAGGTGATGATGTAATTAACTTGAATGTAGCAGAGCATGCTATCTTGGAGATTTGGAAGTAGATGTAGCCCTGAAAATAGAGAATGAGAAGGAAAGATGCTGCCTTACAGAAGTAGAGGTTTAGGTTTAAGGGATAATAAGAAAGAGAGATAGCAGGTACCCTGCAAAAAAGATTATGCACACAATTATGATTATGCACACAATTAGATTATGCAGAAAAATATTACAAATATTCATTCACAACCCCTTTGCATAGACTTCCATTCTAACCAGATTGTGTTCATAAGAATGTTCAACGAAAGGGAAAGCATTGTGAAATGGTACAAATGTGCAAGTACACAAGTACTGATGATATATATAACATAAGTTTGAGAAGCCAGCTTGCCAGCTCTTTGTGGATTTGGAATTGATGGGATCTAAAACAGAAATAATAGCATATGACTTAGGTGACTATTCGTACAGTACACATAGTGAATTGGGAGCAGTGAACAGTCAAAGAAACCATTATAGTGAAGAACTGATGAGGAAGCCACAGTCTGAAATGTATTCACCAAGTATTCATTGAGCAAATCTGAAAACCCTGAAGTGTTTGCTTAACAGGTAACTTGCCAAAAGAAAAAGGACAACATTCTTTGACTAATTTTTCATTGTGAATACTTTTCCTACCTCTAAGTAGGACAGAGCTCTGGTGTAGAGACTGTGGCCACGCAATGAACTTGAAGACTTACAAAGAATTAAAGATGGCTCCATCCCTGGAAGACCTAGTTTCTTGGTGGGGTTTCTAATCCAATCTAGTAATTTTATTATTTCATGGCATAAACTACAACATAATCTATTTATTTAGGGAACATTTTTATCACATTGCATGATACCTAATTTTAGGCCTTTTTTCATTAATCATTAGAACTTTTTGAAGTTTCAGCATAGTTTTGTCTATTCCTACCATGAAAAACAATGTGTTAAAGGAAAGAACATGATCCATCAAAACCAGGAAATCAAGAATTAAGGCAGAAACTTGGTCTCAAGCCCATTTTACTGAAAGTAGGGATCAAAGGGATTTCTACACCATAGGATGATTTTACATATTGTAGGTCAAATTCTGTTTGCTATATATATTATATAACACCTTGTAACAGATGTTCTTACATCAAGCTCTCACATAGCTGGTCACTTCACTGAGTCACTTGACTAAACTAGAATAATATTTGGTTAGCAGTCCTTTGCTCCCACAGTGCCTCCTTCCCCTGAGCTTGCTGAGGCCACATGACTTTTATGGCATGGCTGACCTTGACCTTTAACTCTTAGACATGTTGAAGGTGGGATTCCATATCATGGGAAGGGTGGGGGAATGGACTCTGTCATGGAGGAAAATCTTGTTTGTTGATTGGCCCATGTAGACAGCATTACAGAAATGCAGTCCAGAGGTGACAAAAGCAATAATAACTGTGACAAGTTTCCTACTTGGAGGGAAATTTGCAATCTTTGTGCCAGTCATAGATGACTACAAAGTGCTCTTGGCTACAGCTGCACCATGACCATCTGGGTATTCAAGAGGCTTATAGATTGCAACCAATGCTAAGAAAATGTGAAGAAACTGCACCTAATGAGGGGCCAGATATCAGTTTCACCATCTCTGCTAGCTGTTATACACAGCCTACTAGCATCACCCTCATTTTGTCTGAACTGAACTTCAGCCAGCTAGTCCTAATCCAGGCCCCAATCTTGGCTAAACATTGCAGTGCTGAGCGACTGCCCTGGCTGAGTCCAATGAAAAACAGATGTAGAGCTGAGTGTCATCAACATATCAATGACAATGCAGCCCAAATCAGCACAGTATCTCCTCTAGTGGCCTCAAATACAAACTGAAAAGGTAGGGTGACAGAATGGAATATTGGCAGCCCCTCACATGAGAGAACCCTTGGGGCAGAAGAGCAATCACTCAGCACTATACCATCTGGGTCCTCTCAAGGGGAAGGAATGGAGCAATTAAAGCACCACTTCATCTATCCTTGTCAGTGTCCACACCTGTGCCAACAAAACCTCATGGTCAATGGATAGAAAAGCAGGTGGTAAATGTGAAAGTGTCAGTGCGTGCACTTGGTCTTTCTCAATTGCCAGGAGGAGATAATTAATGAAAGAGGCAAGGGCTGTCTGTACCTAGCTAGGCCTAAAATCAAACTGATAGTGGTCCAGGGAATTTAAGTACTACACAGATTGCCAAGAATTGCTTCATCACAAACTCCTTAATAACAATGAAAGTGGGTGGCAGGGCAACAATTACATTAGCAAATAATTAGCATGAGTTAATTCTGTGGAAAGTGATAAATTCATTATACACCTCAGACATTATGTCACATCTCTGAGACATGCACTAGCATGGATCCTTGTCTTTCTTTAAAGGCATGCTAATGGGAAACTAGCTGTGACAGAAAAGAAGCTACTATGTACTATCTAAGAATCTGGACATGCAAAAATGCTCTGAATATTATATGCAGTGTTGTTGTAGCTGTGTCAGCCCCAGGCTCTTGGAGACGAGGTGGGTGAGGTAATACTTTTTATTGGACAAACTTTATTGCTGAGAGACACAAGCTGAGAGAGAAGTTTATCCAATAAAAGATATTACCTCATCCACCTTGTCTGTATGAATATTATAAGTGATCTGGTCACTGAGGTAAAGTTACTGTATAGCTATTGCATCCGAAGAAGTGGGTATTCACCCACGAAAGCTTATGCTCCAATACCTCTGTTAGTCTATAAGGTGCCACAGGACCCTTTGTCACTTCTACAGATCCAGACTAACACGGCTACCCCTCTGATACTTGTATAGCTATTGTGGTTTATTAACATTTCCCATATGAATGTATCTAACTTAATGTGGGGTGCGGGCTGTGGGAAGAACAAACAGGAAAGGAACACCATGGTTCTCTAGGTAAGCAACCTCAGACAAATGCTTGGAAGACAACGTGTCCAGCTGTTAGCTTCAAGGTTCCTGTAGTCAACACATTGCGAGTGTTGTTTTACCAGAGCTGGGAGGCTGGAGAGCAAAAGAACACTAACAAGTTAAAAAAACGTTCTCAAGGGAAGAAGTGGGTGGATCACTTGCCAGAAGCTGTCCAGGGAGACAGGTTGACATAGGGAAAGGATCTGCTGAGTGAATTGCCTTAGGAAAAAACAAGCATTAGTATGGGCTGGTTTATTGTCTTAAATCTGTTATCTCTGAAATGCTTTTCATCTGATAAATAATACTCTGCTTGAAGGAGGCTGTCTGATCACAGGTTACCTCTGTCATTGCTCCAAGAGAAGGGAACAGAACTGCAGGGGCTGAGCCTAAGCCAGACTTGCTGAGGTAAATCACAAGTTGGTACACAGGGCACTGAAAGCACCAAGATTATTTTACTTAATAGTTATATGACAAAAATATATAATAAGAGGGAATGAATATTCACTGTGCCTGACACCAAAATAGAAAGTGAAAAAAAAGCTTTTGCTCTAAAATGAAGATTACTTTTATCAGACTGCCTTATATAATGGAATAAATGACACTTAAAGGTGTAGAAAGCACATAAGCACTTAAGAGCACTTCAGTTTGAATGATCTCATGACAAACATCCCAAGAAGCACACAAATACATGGCTGAGCAGTCATTTTACACAGGGAGGCCTGAGTAACAATGTTTCTTAAAAGAAAATGAATTTCTGGACAGGGAGTTTAAGCTATGCTCAAGGTTTAATAACTTTAGGAGGCTGTAGATCACAGCCACCTGTTCAAAAGTGAAACACACCCCTTCTGTTTCTGAATAAACTAACTCTTACACCCCCATTAGCCTGCTCATCATGTTATTCATAAACCATTAGCTCTGCACTGTGCTATTGTGTTTATTTTAAAGTCTGGAATGCATCAGGTATTTGGTTTTTCCTTATTTGCTCATCAGCAGAAAAGAGAAATAAAAATGCACATTGCGTTTAAGTGCTTTAGATGAGCTACTTGGATCTACAAATGAACATGATGAAAAGGAGAGTTTGTGCCTTATGTTTAACATTTAAAATAATAACACTCTAATTTGCTTTCCATGGGAAATGGTGACTTGAGTAGTTTCCCTTTGAGAGGGCCATCCTGGTGCTGGAATGAATTTCGGCGAATTCTCTCCATGGGGATTATGAGGAAGATGCCATTTTAAGGGAGAACATTCTCTACAGATTTTCAGTGACAGCTCAATGAGATCTAGTCTTACTTAATTAAAATAGGCTGGAACATTTCTTCCTGAGGAAAGGAGGAATCTCCTCATACCTGCACAAAGTGGTGGGATGGGAAATAAGCCACCATCACTCTTGGATCTTGTGGGCATCTCTTCTTGAGGTTAGTGCACTGTGCTGGGGTAGGGAGAAGGTGGGTTAATGTGTTACAATCCTATGTGCGGGGAAGAAAAACAGTCCTTTAGTGTAATGATGACTCTTATTTTAATAAAAGAATTGGCTGTCCCATACTAAATCATTCTATCCACCATGGGAGTCACCCCTTGCAACTCTATCATTGGAAACTCACCACCCCTCAATTTGGCCTGACTGACCATCTGCATGTGGCCAGGCCTCTGGAGGGGTGGCCAGCCAAATCTGAATGGGACCAGCAGTTCTTTAGGTGTGCTGATAAATGGCCAGAGCTTAGAGGGCCATGCAGGGAAATTGGGGTCTCTGGCTGCGTGATTTGCAGGGGCAAAGATGGGGAGTTTAATTCCTGCTCCCCTCAGCACTGTGGCTGTGCTGCACACTGGCTGGGCCCCTTGTGATGCCTCAGTACTTGCCAGGCTGTGGCTGTGGGTTCCATTGGGGTGATCCACTGCTGGGCACAGCATGCAGAGCAGGAGTCTCAGAACAGAAAGTGAAGCTTTTAGAGATGAATCAGGAGCAGAACCAGTTGGAGAGCATCCACCGGGGGCCGTGCGGTAGGAAATGGGAGAAGTACAGAAGGGCTTGGCCTTATTTACCATCCTCAGAGAGTAGCCAGGCTCCCCTAGGGGTGACCAGAGGGAGAGGAGTGCACAGGCTGCTTGCTTTCAGGACCAGTGGCCCTCTCCCTGAGTGCAGTATCTGAGCAGTATCTGACATCACAGAGGGTGGAGGGTGACAAGAAGTTAATTGTGGGGAGCAGGTTTCCTCCCGTTTTAAAGTGATTCTTTCATTTTACTCTTTCTCATGTCCTCCAGGGCTGTGATAGTGAACAGGAAGCAAAGGTATGGGGTGGAGGCAGTGCCTTATAGCAAGAGGAACTGTTTCCCCCTCTCACACACAGTTTTTCCCTGAATCCAAACCCTGATGACTACAGCAATGTCTCGCATTATAGTTACTCTCAGTACACCCATTATCCCACATGGTGAGCTTTTCTGTTTCCTACTTTGGAAGAAGGAAGTTTGGCCAAAGCAATAACATACATTAAAATGTTTCATGTTGAAGAAGCTGCTGTAGATGTTGTGCATCACTGCACCAAAGGTGTCTGATCTCACCCAGGCAGGGAGGGAGACTGACTTGATCCGTGTCATAGTGAGTCAATGGCAGAGTTGAGGAAAATCTAACTGCCCTCTTGCTTGGTGCAGCAGGTTCTCAATGCACGCTGTGCATCGTCCTCTCCTATACATTTCATGTCTCAGGTTGATGAGGACTGAGTAACATGTGCAGCTATTATGGGATCTCCAGAGCACAGCACTTGCCCTGAGGCGTTCACTGTAGCCTGTAGCCTCTGTCATCACCTAGAGGCCCACAGATGTCTCAAGTTTCATGAGTCACCATCCCTTTAGAAAAATCGGTAACTTTCTGCACTGTCAGCACGCGTGTGTGTGTGTGTCTGCGCGCGCATTAGGAAAACTGTCCCTTATTTTTGCAATCTGGGGAAAACTCTATGAGGGGAACCTCTACTTAAAGGGTTTCTTCTTTTCTTCCCTATCTCTGTGTCCTCTGTCTTTTACCCTAACTACTACCCAGGAATAACCCTCTGGTGTCTGCTTAAGTAACTCACCCAATAGCAGTCACGAAAGCCAAATTAATTGTCTGGTACACAATCATTGACTGTTAATGTCAGTTATTATGGGGAGACAGTAGCTGCTTCTTACCTTTAAGGATGTAACTGAGTTTCCATTTTAAGCCTGAATTTTTCTCTTCCAGAATTTTCCTCCCCTCTAGCTCCTACCAGCATATTGTTCCTGGGAAGTTTCCATATGACTCCATATAATATCATTCATACATGTAAGCAGAGTCAGGATGAGCTTCACCCTGATATCTGGTGGCAAGTTATGGGAAAGAACTTCAGGGCCTGACCTCATTTACATAGGCACACCCACCCCACCTACCATGAGCCCAAGCAGCCAAAATGGTCACGTTGGCTGCTGTAGGATCCCCAGTTTTTCTGTTATTGGGGCAGGAAGAATAAACTGTTGTTATCCTGACATGAATCAAGGACAGTGGCCTTTTGTTATGATGGAGGGACTCACCATCGACTAAGCAGCACTCGCTAGGCAAGGGACATGGGTTCCAAAACTCAGTGAATTGAGAGAGGCTAGGGACAGGTCTTTGAGCTTGGTGGTATGGGTCCCTTCTGAGGGCCCTAGGTACCAATTGCACTGCCTACCTTCCCCACTGTGGAATATCAGAGCTAATTTTGATTCTATTACGAGTCTTGTTACTGCTGAACTGGATTCACTTTGGGCCAAGGGTGCACCCGCACTGAGGCCCCCCCTTAATTACAAAGTGAAATCACTAAAGAGCTAACATTACTAAGAGCTGGGATCACTGAGTGCTGTATTATGTAGTGGGGGGGCCTGAAGATACATTGCTGAGTGGCTGGTGGAGCGGAGCAGCTGGCAGAGTGGAACAGTTCGTGTGACGGCTGGTGGAGCAGAGCAGAGCGGCTTGCTGTGAAGGCTGCAGTAGAACCCCACAGAGAGGCGAGGTGGTCGGCCTTGGTCCACGTAAGGTGCCTTTTTACCTTCCCCCCACCATTTCCACTGGGGGGGGGCGGGACTCTGCAGATGAACTTTTGAACTCTGGGGCTGCACTGACGAGGGACAGAGACTTTTGGGGTTGTTGGACTTTGGGGACTTTGGGTGACTTTTGGATTGCTGGACTCAAGAACCAAAGGGAGAGGACACGGCCCAATATGCTGGGTGTGGGTCCTGTCGCTCATGGTTTGGTTATGAATCCTGTTTGTGGTGTTTTCCCAACATAATGCCGCATTGTTTCTCTTTGTCATTAAAAAGCTTGCTACACTCAGACTCGGTGCTTGCGAGAAGGGAAGTATTGCCTCTTAGGCACTGGGTGGGGGCTCGAGCCAGTTTTGCATTGTGTTATTGGAACAGAACCCCTAAATACTGAACCCGGCCCTTGTTGCTGCCAACTCTGACTGGCAGAAGGGTTACATACACATACTGGGAAATGCTAAAAAATACCACAACCAGGAGTCAGCAGGTCAGTGCCGGTACTAACAGGTGTGGAACTAAATGACAGTGATAGGGTCTGAGCTCATGGTATCAGGAGGATTGTTCTCATACAGCCTGCTCCTGCTCCCATTGAAGTCAATGGCAAAACTTTCAGTGACATCAGTGATGCAGGATCAGGGACATGCAGTGGCTGCAACCACAGCAAAAGGCTCAAACCCAAACTTCATTTGTTTCTGACCCACAAAATTTATAAGGAATAATAAGGAAAGAAGTCAAACATTCAGGTCTTTCCTTTAGACCTTACCTGTAAATAGACTTTGTTGTGCCATTGCTGTGCGCCTGGAAAAGCTGCTTCTGGAAATTTTACTAGGCTGGCTTGTAGAAAGGCAGAGTTTTCCATTAAAGACTTCACATCTAGTTGTAGGAATTTATCAGGATGGTTGTTGTTTGGCAAAACAGAGAAGTCCATGTTCCCCTCCTGTTGAGTAATAATGAAAACAGCCCAGTCTTCTGCTTCCTGGCTGCTGTGTGCGCCTTCTATTATAAATGAAGTGAAAAAGGATCCTACAGTTGCCTGAAACTGTAACTGACCCCTGCTTGGTGTCACACTCACTTATATCATCTACCAACGATAAAAGATCATTTAGAAGCAGCATAGCAGGCAAGACATGCTTCCTCAAGTGCCTAGCTTAAGTTTTCAAGTTTAAGGTCCATTTTGATAGATGTACATGTGCTCATTAAATCTAACAGAGTATCAGTGACTAGATGCATGAGATACTTAAATGCATACCAGCACTTCCTTAAGTGACTTGCCAAAGATCTCAGGCTTACAGTATTTCTTTCTTAGCTAACTAGAAGCAGTTCATACCACAACAGGAATGGTTCAAGTCCTTCAGCAATTATTCTCTGGGGATACCAACCTCATTTGATTTTGTTACACAGTTCAGCACAGTAGTTTGATATTATAACAGTAACATACACATTCTCAGATTAAAGGGATATTTCCTCAGTAAGTTTTTCCTCAATATGGGGAATATTAGTTTATTTCATCTATTGATTCTGCAAGCGTTCCTTAGGAGCTTGATCTTTCTTCAAGTCAATGGAAAATTCTAATTGACTTGAATAGTATAAGATCAAGCCCTTAATTTTCATTATTGTATCTGTGATGCTTGTATTTTATTTCAGAGTTTGATACTTTATTTCAGTATTTCATATTTATAAAACCACTTTGATTTTGACTGATGAAATTTCCTTCCCTACGTCTAGCCACTAACTATAACCAGTACAGGCAATAAAAAACACCAAGCTTTTAGTCTTTGTTTCAATTCAAATTTCTAATTCTTGTATTTTATTTCAGATGTCCTTGCCCCCTTGCCAAGTAGTTGAGCTGCAAAATATAGGTTTTTTAAAAATATTTTTTTACAAAAACACTTAAAAGAAATATCTCTTTTTTAAAATTTATGAAAACTATTTTGGGTTAGATTAAACATTTGTGGTGATTGCAACATGAACTTTGTAGAGTTGTGTTAAAGCAGAAAAAGCAGGAAGTGAAAATGATAATACACAAAAGTTATACTGACTAATCTGTTCTCAAAGATAGGTGAAACAGAAAAAGAAAAACAAACAGTTTTAATAGTGACAGTTTTTCAGTTTTAATAATGCAGGGTGTTATTGGTACCAAATAAATAATTTGTAACAATGAATTAAGATGTTTCACCTTCTTTTTGTTCATTGAGTGTCTATGACTTTCCCCAAATGTATTTATTTGATTGCATTTGTGACCTTTGTTTATTCTGTAGCTGCCAGTTGGAATGCCATATGAGAGCAATATTGCTTGGCTGTGATTGGTCACAAGTCAGATGACATAGTTTCTTTTTGACTGGATGAGTAAACTCTTGTAGGCCCTGCTTTAGCAAGGTATGCAACTATGCATAACTTTAAGCATGTGACTAGTCCTATTGACTTAAATTTAACTCAAGTTAGTGCCTAATTTTAAGCCTATGAGGATCTTCAGCTCCCATTTAACTAAGGGCTAGCAAGGCAGTCAGTCACTTTTCAGGACTGGGACCTATATAAATGGATAAACAGAGCTCCAGACAATTTATTTGTTATAAAAGGTACAGTTTGAAATGATCTGACTTGTAGAGCAGCTCAAACTGTTCTGAAATTATTACTCCCAAAAAAATGGCACTGAAATTTGGCTTGACTAAATACTGTTTCATATACCTCTGCGAAGTTGCATAGTTAGGCCAGAGAAGTTGCTGCCACCCTCCTTGCAGGAACTACAGTATGGCTGGCTGTGATGAATGACCAAATACAACATGTGACTGAATCATTTATTGCTCTATCTACTATTCAGCTTCTAATTTGGTTTTAGAAGAATGCAGTTATTCAGAATTGGGTCAAATATTACAATTAGTCATTCAGTGTAGCCCTAAAAGCAGCATTTGTTACTCCATGGGGCCTGAACTCCCATGACTCTACCTCATTGGAGGGGAAGGGCTTAAGCTTACTTTCCTGATACACCAAAGACTGCTCTAACATACCACTCTTTCATTTTTGTTTGTGTCATTGAAGGTCTTTACTGGGAAGACATGGAATGCTATAAAATGGAATATACTGCTAGATTACAGTTTGTGACATTCATGAAGTTATTGATTTAGTTT
This sequence comes from Macrochelys suwanniensis, assembly GCA_033296515.1. Lineage (NCBI taxonomy): Eukaryota > Metazoa > Chordata > Testudines > Chelydridae > Macrochelys > Macrochelys suwanniensis. Next base: position 52,266,632 of record CM065780.1, read on the forward strand.
AATAGTTGTACAGTGCTATGTCGCTCTATTTACCATGGTGACTTCAGCGAGTGTGGTGATTAGTGCTGTTAAATACTTGGATAGATAGGCCCCATTCCATCTTTCAAAGGATACTGCTTCTGTAGTGCTCACTGAGGATGAAAGTGAATATAAATGCTCTTCCAGAGTAAGTGACATGCAACTAAAATTCCAGGAGTACTTTACCTGTCAGAAAGGTGGAATAAGTGGTAATTGTACTTTTGGCCATGGCTGTGCTTTACAGTGTACATCGGGAGTGAAATTTCCTCCTGCACAGAAGACTAGTACAACCTCTATGCAATACTTAAATCCCACTTAATCAGTCAAAATAGGGTTTAAATGGGATTTAATAGCATACATGCCTTTTGCTGGATCCTCTGAATAGGAGTAAATTTAACCCTTATTGTCCAACTGAACTTGGATAGTTGACATAGGTTGAAGTGTTATTCATCAGCTTGGAAGGAAAACTCATTAATAGAGAGAGACTGTTAGAAGAACTGAGTAAATTCTGCTGTGACTATCTACTGCTAGAAGAGTACAACTGCCTCACTGAGGACATCTGTAAAGTACTTCCAGCTGTCAGACAGATCAGTGTGTTCTCCGGAGTGGCAGTGCTCTGCAAAGCTACAGTGCATTTCGCGATCATCATACCTGTGCTCACAAACCCAGTGCATTCTTAAAAAAACCTTCACTCTATTTTTCTAAGAAAATGGCACATTGATCTGTATTGTTTCTTTGAATTGTAGGGAAATGCTTGAATAAAATGCAGCAACAAAATATACGTTATTCATTGTAAATTCATCCAGAGAAGGAAATATGATGCATTTACACTACACATACACATAATGACTTCCAAGTTGCAGACTGCATGTCCATCTAATAACCAAGTATTACAGCCACTGAAGAAATGAAAGCTGTAGCTAAAGCTGCAGGTAAACTTAGATGATAACCCCTGATTTCACTCATTATATCTAGAAAATATTCTCATTTGTCTCTGAAACTTTGCATCCTTGGTGCCAGCCCCGAAGTAATTTTTTTGTGTGCATCCCTGACTGCCCATGGATAGCAGCTCCAAACACTCCCATGCCAGACACATTCCTCCTACACCCAGTTTGCAAAGAGGTCTTCAGGAGACAACCTATAGCTGTCTTCCTCTCCCCTGAGCTGTGGTACTTCTCCCCATCAGGTCCAGGGTTTTAGAGTCCCTTTACGCTGCTCATTCCCATGGACTTGTAGTATAGAGGCAGCTCCATTTAAAATTTTAAAAAGTGAAACAAGCCCAGCAATATTTCAGATATAAAAAATAGGAAAAACTGAAATAAAAAAAGAGGTTTTACTTTTTTATTGAAAATGTAAAAATCATGTGAATCATGTACAATATTTTCTCATAAGGAAAATTTTAGCTGTTTCATAATGTTTCACAAAATTGTAAAACTTTTTTTTTTTGTATAAAGACTTTCATAAAACAAAGATGAAACTAAAGCAGTATCACAAAGCTATCTTCTAAGTCATCAACAAAGAACTGGAAAATGTTTAACAGATTATGCATAGAAATGGCAGGAACAAGGACTCTTCCATTTGTAGAACTGCAAAGAGGACAGACAAAGGCATAAAGAGGCATGGGTCTTTTGCTGAAAACATTTAAAATCAAGTGACATGTTAAAACAGTACAGACGTGGTTTCATAGGATGGTACAAATTCTAGAACTTGTGTTTCTCTAAACTACCTTAAACAGTGCAACAGTGAGTGATTCAGTGTAAATCTCTACAGTGTTTCATTGATTCAATACTTGTGTTCAAGTATGTGTTCATGAGCACGATCAAAATCCCTAGTTCGCTATTTTGATTTTTTTTGTTCATCATAGGTTATATGTTACAGTAGATTCTCTCCTACAGTATGTCTCTAAACCAAAGAGAAACTGATTTCACAATACATTCTGTAATAACCTGTTCAACAACGTTAACTTAGGCACCTCAACATCTGTTGCAAAATAAACAAGGTCATTCTGACTCTAAATGCCAAAAAATTAAAATAAAAAAATTGGCTTTATTTCCAAATACAGCAAAACTATTCAGCTAAATTAAAATAAATTCAAGATAACATGAGGGTTTTTTTTGGCAATAGAGAGATGACCCTACCGAACATAAACATTTAAAATACTATTTAAAAAAAATTCTGATATATGTATCCAAAACTGTTCATATAAAAATTATGAAAACCTCAGAGAATAAAACACAAAGGCTGTCTAACCAAAACAATAAAGCATGTCTGGCAGGCAAAAATAAATTAATTTGATTAAATTATATGTAATCTGATAATATTTGGTCTGAAGAAGCGTGTGTGTGTGTGTGTGTGTGTATAAATAATGAGATTGCAAAGAGCTGAGAGCCAGCCAGCCTGACAGAGGTCAACTCTTTTGTTGCATTTTTTGCGCATAAAAGTCCCTGCATGTCTCACAGCAACGTTGATACCACCTCATGTCCTGACAGAGGTTCTTCTCTCGTATCACTCTGCAGTATATAGGCCACTGGTCTCCCAGGCATTTGAATGTTAAAGCAGCTGTGAAAGAACAAACACAAACCACAAACTATATATCTATATACTCAAATAGTTCATTTGATACCTAAGGCAGAGTATAACGTTCATTCATTCTATTATTACCTATTACTAAATTTGTTAGTAAAGAATCAGGTAGCAGAGGTGTCCTTAAGGGTGTCTAAGGACTTCTGACACAACCGACCTCCCTGCTAGTGACTCCATTGGGTCAGAAACCAAGAGTTGGACTGGGTGAGAGCAGAGGCAGGAGTAACTGATAAGGAAGTGGCCAGCAGGCATGGAAAGAGGGCGCTGGGGCACTTTTGAGGGAGGCAGCAGAGAAGAAAGGAAGCTGTGAGAGCACTGGGGCTCTGTTGGTGGGAAGGAATGGATGGGGTGAAGCTAGTTTATTTTTCAACGGAGGAAAAAATCCTATCTTGGTGACCTGCTGCCAATATTTTAACCATTAGAATGTTTGAGGGCCAGCTAAGTAGACCCAACAGTTTTCCTGTCACGAATTCCATACATTTATAAGAAGGCACAATTTCAAGCTAATAGTAAAAAAGCGTAAATAAAGCAAATACCTTTTATTTAGAAAAATGGACTCTGCAATACATTAGTAATGACTATCCACACAGAGAGAGATATTTCAGGAATAGGACAGTATACTCGGCCAGACATGATCATATCATATCTTAATTACTGCAATCTCCTCCTCTCTGGCTTTGACAACTGCAACCTTGCCCCCTCAAGTCCATTCAAAATGATGCTGCTAAGATTATTTTCCTGCTCATCACTCTGATCATACCACCCTCTTTGAGTCCCCCCTTCTCTACTGTGTCAAACACAAGCCTCTCTTCTTTACCTTTACGACCCTTCATGGCTTAGCCCCATCCTACCTAGCTCTTCCATTAACACATTATGACACTGACTACTGCCTTCACTCTGCCAAAGTTCCCACCATTCAAAACCATTCTACCTGAAAAACCTTTGCACTTACTCCCTCACAACTGCTTATGTATGCCTCATCAATATCTAAAAAGCCGCTAACTCATTCTCCTCAAAAATCCCTCCTTAAGACTCATCACTCCGTGATGCATACACAACTCTGTCAGGTGATAATGGTCAGGCAGGTAATGAGCTCTGACTACTGCTTACCATACAAAACATGCTCAAAGCACTGTTACCTCACCCCTCCCTCCTCTCCTGTTTGTTCTGTCCACATGTTCCATCCAGCATGTCGTAACCAAGACTGTAAGCGTTATGGGGCAGGACCTGATCTTATACTTCACATCTGTATAGTGCCTAACATAATGAGACCCTGATCCCTAATTGGAGTCTATAGTGGGATGGCCACTTACTGAGCACAACCTCAAGGTCAGGGGTCACTTTGCAGGCCCTCCTACCCCTCGAGGTCCTAGAGCCCAGGCTGCAGCCCAAACGCAGAAATCTACACAGCAATGAAACAGCCCCACAGCTTGAGGCCTGTGAGCCCGAGCTGGCTGCCATGGGCCAGCTGTAGGTTTTTCTTTGTTGTGTAGACATACCCACAGAGCTCTCGCTCTATCCCTGTTTGCTCCACCGCTCTGGCTCTGGCTCTGGCCTGGTTCTGTTAGCCACACCTTGCAGTTTCCTGCTGCTATTTATGAGGAACTCCCTGAACCAACCCAGGTGTGCCTCTTTAGTAATGAGAGTTGGCTTGCCTCAGCCCTCCAGCCCTTAAGGGGCGAGCCACCGTGTTACAGTGCCGCCAAACACTATTAAAATACAAATATATAATAAATATAATTAAATGTGCAATAACATTAGAATAGAAAAACAGTTAGCGGGGCATTATAAATGGACCTAGTCCAAAGAAACTCTAAATTAGGTATTCCTTGAGGTGACAAGGTTAGGCTCAAATTAGATACGATCTATGTACCTCTCCTTCCATTGTGGGGGGAAGGGAAGAAGAGGAGAACAAAAACCAGAACAGATGTCAAAAGCTTTATCTGAAGAAGCATAGGTGCCTATACTGCCTAGTAACAATATGACTGGAGGCCCAAATGGCAAATCCACTCAAGGCAAGCATTGCCTCTGTGCATCTGGTGGAATGGGCCCTAACTCCTATTGGATAAGATCGACTTTGAGATTACAAGTGTCAGTGCTACATCTTCTAATCTACTCAGATAACTCAGATTTATGGGCCCCACTCCCTCACTTTGGTCCTTCAAATAAAGTAAATACATTTCAAATCAGCCTGAAATTTCTATGTTGTGTATTTATGTAAAGTAGAACTTCGTGGCCTGTCTCACAACTGAGGCAGGGAAATGCCTCTGTCTCACTGGATGGAAAATGTGTTCTGATGCTGGTGGAGGTCAGTTGGGCAATTGTGCACAAAGACAGATAAAACATGAAGGACAACTTTGTCCTTATGAAATACTGTATAAGGAGGTCTGTAAGCCTCAGCTGTCATCTCAGTCATCCAGCAAGCTGAGACAATGGCCACTACACAAAATGCTATAAGGGTTTGTAGCAGGGCGGTCACCCCGCTCTGGCCTGAAGGGGTCAAAAGCAGCTCTGGGGAGGGCTGTGGCCGGGGGAGCCAATCAGCTAGGCTGATTAGGGAAGCAGCCACAGATGAGCCATGCCCCAGTCAGGCCACAGCTGGCCCTTATAAAGGGGCTGTGAGCCAGGCGCTCAGGCTCTCTCTCTCTGGCTGTGAGGAGAGAGAAGAACCTAGCTGCTGGGGACAAAAGGGTGTTTGGAGTAGAGCAGGGATGGGGAGCTCCAGGCTGGCAACTCCCCAGGCTGCAGGGCCTTGTGCAAGGCCTACAGAGGTACTTGGGGTTGTAAAGGAGCAGCCCGGGCTAGGCAAAGGCAGCAGGTCCAAAAGCCCCCTTGCCTATGATGAGTGGCTTGTACACGGCAGTGTGCCCCAGGGAACAGGGGCTTATTGCTGACTGGCAGTAGCCATAGACCGAGGCAAGGTGGGGATAGAGGGTTGGGGGTTCTCTGGGGAGGGGAGACCCAGAGAGAGTGGGGCCACTGCCAGGGGGCAGCACCCCAGGTAAAGGGGCACCGGGGTCCGGGAGGGACACGGGGACAGCGACAGGCGAGACACCGGCCGGCAGAGGGTGCTCCAGAGCTGGAGAAGAGTTAATTCCCAGATAACCAGCAGGAGGCGCTGTGCCAGGTGAGTCTCGCATTGCTACAGGGTTCCAACTTCAAAGGGGAATACCCTTCATTAGCTCAAAGGGAGGATTACAGTCAGTTTGTGACATTAGATTTGCTTTCCATTCAGGAATAATCTATTTGACAGGAGGGTTTATCCTAACAAGGGCTCTGAAAAAATCATCAGGAAAAGGTGTCCTATAGCAGATCTTTGAGTATATCCCAATCATGCTCAAAGCTCAGACTGACATTCTGAGGAGCTGAGGGTAAGAACCTCATCAAAACTCCACTAGGGATTTTACTTGGAGGATAATTGGTAGGGGTAACAGATCTCTCTCTGCACTAGCATTAGAATTCCTCCCAGACTCTCTAATAGGAAACAGAGTTTGAGAAAATTTTGGATTTTAAAAAGTTCTCAATGAGTTTGTCTCTGACCCCTTTATGTTGAAGATGTTCTACACAATCATGGACAGATGTAGTGATCTGGGTGAAAGACTGGCAGGAGGAAACATTTGTAGAAACTCCTTAAACCAGGGCTTTCTTGGTCCTTTAAGGACCATGAGAATGTTGTTTGGAAAACTTTGCCAAACTAAATTTTATATATTTTCTCAACTCTATAAAAATGTGTGATGCCGTTAACCAGAAAAATAACTGGTTTGAAATAAATTTCTTTCAGCATAAAGATATTTACATTTTGATGTTTAGTAACAATAATAAGATGGAATACCACATCACATCCCCTTCATGGATACCAGTGTGCTTTACAAACATTTATGAATTAAGTTTAATAAAACCCTTGCAAACTATTTTTATCTGCAATTTACATATGGGGAAACTGAGCAACATGTTAAAATGACATGCCTAAAATGACACATAATTCTACAGGAGATATAAGGATAGGTTTTAGATCTCATAAACCCAAGCCCTGTGCTTTTAATCACAGGACCATCATTTTCCTTCATAAGCAAAGACAGAAAAAGATAACTTCTGCACTGTTGTACATCTTTTTTTTTCCAGCTTACCTAACCTGGGTGATGTGATCGTGTTTACGTTAATTTTCTCATTGCAGGGTTGAAGATGGCAGGGTCTGTATGCTGCAGGCTTTTCTGAGGAAAAACATTCATTGCCATGCCTTCCTGTGATCTTGTGCATGCATTGGATTACTCGGGACTGCATTCCTTTGCCACAGGTAATGGAACACTACAACAGATGGAAGAAAGGCATGTGTCAGAATTCAGTTTTTTCCTGTAAAATCCTGACCCACCTGAAGTCAATGGAAGTTTTGACCTCAGCGGGGCTAGGATTTCAGGCAGATTCATAGTTTCATAAATTAAAATTGATTTAAAACAAGCAAACTAGAAAATATGGTCGTGTCTAATACTTATGGCAGCAATTCCCAACCTATGGATTATTGCTCATCCCCTACCCCCAAAAAACTATAAAACTTTGCCAGCGTTGAGCATTGGTTCCATCCACCTGTTACAATCAGGAACACACACATCTTGAAGCACCAGTGGTGAAAAAGCAAAGCAAAGGAAGCCTCTGAGCTCCAAGGCCTGCTCTCCCATCCGTATTTCTGAATTTACCCTCAGGAGGCAACAAAAAGAGGAAGGGTGGAGCAACAGAATACACTTATAGAAACTGGAGAAGAGGAGTAGTGGACGATGAAGAGCCTGCCATATTCCCAACCCCACTGCTAAATTGCTCCCCTCAGTGAGCAGAGTGGATCCGATTCTTTTAGAGTCTGGCTTCTGGTTTCTCTTCATGTTTTCTTCAAGGACCTATCAGCCTGAAATGCTTCTTCTCAGCTCCTGCAAGGATTAAGGCACCCCAATAAATTTTTGTATTCCCTCCCACACCCAAGGGATCCATGCAAAGGGAAAGTGTGAAGAGGAACAGAGACAAGGGGAGAGAAATAGAGAGAGGAGAGAAGGTTTTCTGGGAAGATGCTGAAGAAAAAGGGAGCGATTCAGAAGGGAAGACTCTTCTCACTTGGTAAGACTTAGAACAGCAGTAACAAGAAAAGAAGAATGAAAAATGGAAATCAAACCTCACTAAAATACACAGAAAAAGAGAAGAGAAACAGAAGAAGCTATGTCAGGGAGAAAGAATGGGCAAACAGGAGAGATGTGGCAACCATATATACAGCACAAACTCACAATCAGAGGGGACTCCAACCCCAAAAGAGAGGGAATCAAGGACTTAAGAGCTCCAGCCACACTAAATGTAGCATGCCTTTTCATGTGTATAATCCTGCAACAGGCCAGGAGGAAGTTCTCACATCTACTGAGACAAATCTCCATGGGTATAATATGGAATCTATGGAAGTGGTGCCAATAGAACATAACCATGGCTGTAGATAGGCAGCTTATGTACTCTTCAAGTGGCACCTGTACTGTAGGAAGTCATTTCTTTGTGCCAAGATATAAAACAGTAAAGCAAACATCACTGGTGCTCTGCATGAAGGTAATTTCATGTTAGTAACTGACATTATACTGTAAAATTGTATGCTCACTTGGTAAATTAGTTATAGTTATAGACTTTAAGACCAGAAAGGACCACCAGATCATCTAGTCTGACCTCCTGTGTATCACAGGCCACCAACCAATTAAGCAACAAAAATCTTGGGGTCCTAATCAAGACTTTGGGTCCTAATCAACCTTAAGAACCTTTGGGTCCTAATCAAGACTGGGCAATGGTTGAAAGTAGGACAAACACAACCACAGCAAAGAGAGCCTGAACAGTTGTTCTCTCTGGGATGCCCACCAGAACCATGTAATACATTGGGTGTGATTAAAAGCAAGAATAGATTACTCCTAGCACAGATAGGCAGCAGACAGACAATCTTAAGCATAGTGGAGTGTGATTATTATGATCCCAAACCTGAACACATCCTTTAGCAAAGTGCTGACCAGATCAAGTGATATAGATGACAGGTTTCAGAGTGATAGCCGTGTTAGTCTGTATCAGCAAAAAGAACGAGGAGTACTTGTGACACCTTAGAGACTAACAAATTTATTTGGGCATAAACTTTCGTGGGCTAAAACCCACTTCATCAGATGCATGGAGTGGAAAATACAGTACATTACACCACACAATCAAACTTGCACGAAGAACTGACTGTGCAGTCAGAACCCAATCAGCCTTGCCATCTTACTGTTGCCAAGGTGAATGGTGTCAGAAAAAATAGTTCAGTAACAGTAGCTTTCTTTTTCCATAAAAATGATTGTGAAATAAAATCCTGGAAGGCAAACTAGGGCAGTGCCTCACAGATGCACATGAAATCTAATCTGAAGTTGTGTGAAACACACCCTTCCTCCTTTGCTGACTTTATGTTCACAGCATCTCATGAGGCATATGTATATTAATTATCTAGTCACATATGTGCCATTGTTTTAAGTGTAATTTCATAGCAAAATAATGTTATACCATTGCCATTTGTTCCCTCTCTGCTAGATCTAGATCCTGAAGTATATTTCATCCATTTTTTGCAGTTATATACTTTATTAAATGTTTTGCAATAGAAAATCATTTGATATGTTTCTCTTGAAAATGGATGCCAGGGGCTCTGGTACTTTGTGTTAATGTAAAAGACACACATGGCCTGTACAACATTTTTATTTAAATCTTAATTTCTTGATTCAAGTTACTATATGTTTCAGATACCTTATTTAACATGCCCTGAAATATATCTCCTAACTAGAGATGGACTCAAACTAACCCCTTGGATCTATCAACTCCAGTCTTTGGAGCAGAAATCGAAACTTGGTGGCTCAAGCTCAACTATACTGATAATGCACCTGACACTGCCTTGCACCTTGTGCAGTGATGTGCAGGCACAAAAATTGGGTGGACAACAGTACTATTCTGATTTGGTACACTAGGCACAGGTGTAAATTACTTCACAAGGTGCAAAGCAGTGGAAAATCAGACACAACAAATCTAGATATGACAAATATATACTTTATTGAGACATCATTCAAGTTAGCAACATAGTACAGTTCTCTATTTCTGCAGGCCTGTTTACTATGGTAAAGAAGCTACAATAGTACTGTGAAAAATGAGGGAAATATGTGGGTTTTGTGTTTTGTTTTATAAATAGCATTTGCAGCTATGTGATATTAACTTGCCTGTCTGAGTAGAGTTAAATCAAAGGAAGCTGTAAGGGGCAAGCTCACAGGAAACAACAAAAAATGGCAAAGATAAGATAATATAGAGAGCGCCAAGAGTCCTTAAGGGAAACAACAGGGAAGCTATTAACTAGGGAATCTACCCCTATGTGGTTTCAACTGAGCTAGCAAAATTTATTTTCCCAAGTCCAAACCTAGGATCACAGAGGATAGTATAAACTTAAAGATGCTGGTCTAGGAAAGAGGCAGGGTTGAGTGGGCTGTCAGCTGTGGGTGGAGGTGAGTCTCTAACAGAGGAAAACACAGAGAACATGCTACAGCAGTGCAGGCTATGTTTCCCACCCAAGAGATCACACTAACTGTATGAATGGGACTTACCAAAGCTTGGAAGAAGAGATTACGGAGAGATATGAATATAGACCTTTTATTTTGTTTACCCTTTGCTTTCCCTGCTATGTACCTGTGGATGAATAAATAATTATTTGTTTTGAAGGAGCTATTTTTGAGTTACTTAGTAAGCCCACTGCCACAGGCTGCTAGAAGAAAAGGTCTTACAGGTGCTGTCACCATTGGGCCTGTCCTATAAACATAGTTAGGAAGTAGGGGGCTGCCACCCAGAGTGGTTGAACCTCAGGTTTTCACTAGGGCTGTCAATTAATCACAGTTAACTCATGCAATTAACTAAAAAATATTAATCATGATTAAAAATATTAATTATGATTAATTTCAGTTTTAATCACACTGTTAAGCAATAGACTATAAAATGAAATGTATTAAATATTTTGGATGTTTTTCTACATTTTCAAATATATTGATTTCAATTACAACACAGAATACAAAGTGTACTGTGCTCACTTTATATTATTTTTATTACAAATATTTGCACTGTAAAAATGATAAACAAAAGAAATAGTATTTTTCAATTCAACTCATACAATACCGTAATGCAATCCCTTTATCATGAAAGTTTAACTTACAAATGTAGATTTTTATTTTAACGTAACTGCCCTCAAAAACAAAAACAAAAAATAAAACTTTAGAGCCTAAAAGTTCACTCAGTCCTACTTCTTGTTCAGCCAATCACTAAGACAAACAAGTTTGTTTACATTTATGGGAGATAATGCTGCCGGCTTCTTATTTACAATGTCACCTGAAAGTGAAAACAGGAGTTCACACTTTTGTAGCCGGCATTGCAAGGTATTTACATGCCACATATGCTAAACATTTGTATATCGGCCACCATTGCAGAAGACATGCTTCCATGCTGATGATGCTTGTTAAAAAAACAATGTGTTAATTAAAATTGTGATGGAACTCTTTGGAGGAGAACTGTATGTCTCCTGTTCTGTTTTACTCACATTCTGCCAAATATTTCATGTTATAGCAGTCTCAGATGATGACCCAACACATGTTTGTATTAAGAACACTTTCACTGCAGATTTGACAAAATGCAAAGAAGGTACCAATGTAAGATTTCTAAAGATAGCTTTGGCATTCAACCCAAGATTTAACAATCTGAAGTGCCTTCTAAAATCTGAGAGGGACTAGGTGTGGTACATGCTTTCAGAAGTTTTAAAAGAGCAACACTCTAACGCGGAAACTACAGAACCTGAATCACCAAAAAAGAAAAGCAACCTTATGCTTGTGGCATCTGACTCAGATGATAAAATTGAACATGTATCAGTCCACGCTACTTTGGATGGTTATCAAGCAGAACCTGTCATCAGCATGGATGCATGTCCTCTGGAAGATTCATATGAATCTTTACGGCATTTGGCACGTAAATATCTTGTGATGCTGGCTATAATGAATCCATGTGAATGCCTGCTCTTAATTTCAGGTGACATTGTAAACAAGAAGCGGGCAGCATTATCTCCTGCAAATGTAAACAAACTTGTTTGTCTGAGTGATTCGCTGAACAAGAATTAGGACTGAATGGACATGTAGGCTGTAACGTTTTACGTTGTTTTGGTTTTGAGTGCAGTTTTGTAACAAAAACCCCCCAAATTTGTAAGTTGACTTTCATGATAGAGAGATTGCACTACAGTACTTGTATGAGGTGAATTGAAAAATACTATTTCTTTTATTTATCATTTTGAATTCAGGTTTTTTTTACATAATTCTACATTTGTAAATTCAGCTTTCATGATAAAGAGATTGCACTAAAGTACTTGCAATGGGAGAATTGAGAAATATTATTTTTTGTTTTTATAGTGCAAATATTTGTAATTAAAAATAAATATAAACTGAGCACTGTACACTTTGTATTGTGTTGTAATTGAAATCAATATATTTGAAAATGTAGAGAACATCCAAAATATTTAAATAAATGGTATTCTAGTATTGTTTAACAGCGCAATTAACGGAAGGGAGTTCTGAACCTTAACTTTCACTTTCCGTTATGACAGTGGTACCTCTGTGTTTTATCTGAAGTTGTTGCAGCCTTGAGGTATTTCCGCCATACCCAGGAATGCCTGAGCCAGATGAGAAAGAAGAGGACTCAGTATGACATGTTTAGCAAGATCCTGTAAGCCAGTGCTACATCAGACCATGAACGGAGGGCCTGGAGGATTAGTACTGCAAACAGTATGAAGAAAGAAGGCAGACAGGAGAAAGGCCTAGGAGTTGGAGAGGGAGATGCGGGGATAGGCGGGAAGCAGTAGATCTTGACTTTAGTAAGGGTTTTGTTACTATCTCGCATGACCTTCTCATAAACAAACTAGGGAAATGCAACCTAGCTGGAACTACTATAAGGTGGGTGCAAAACTGGTTGGAAACTGTTCCCACAAAGTAGTTATCAGTGGTTCACAGTCATGCTGGAAGGGCATAACAAGTGGGGTCAGTTCTGGGTTTGGTTCTGTTCAATATCTTCATCAATGATTTAGATAATGGCATAGAGAGTATGCTTATAAAGTTTGCAGATGATACCAAGCTGAGAGGGGTTGAGAGTGCTTTGGAGGATAGGATTAAAATTATTTAATTAAATAAGATCCCGCTTATCAATATCTTCCATGCTAATTTGTTAGGCAATGAATTTAATCAGAAAATCTATGCAGTCAAAATCACTAATGAAATAATTAAACTAATTATACATAAAACGGCCCTACTTCCACCAATTCCTTAGTAAAGTGTGGAGGTTCAGCAGGTGTCCTCTGTAAATCCTAATTTAATTTCAACCTACTCTTCATTACTTTGTACTGGGTAATGCTCTCTCACAAATTTTTTTTCCACCAAAAAAGAATGTCACACTTGCACACACTGTAGTTCGTGTTTGTGGTGTTCTAGTTATTTCTTACTTCTGACTGTTCAGGTGACCTACATTTTGAGGCCATGTAGCTGATTAGCAAAAATTCCCGTAGGACAACTGTGTTTGTAGGTTTAGACTAAATGTTCTAATATGCAGCCAGAGTTTTTTTATGTGGCTGTTAATCTGGCAGTTTTGGACACAGTCCTAAAGGTACTGTAAAACCATTCAAGCTGCAAGTCATGTAAAACATTCCTGTTAAAGCCTCTACAAAAAAATCCTGGATAAATATAGTGAAAAGCTATTTTTAACGTTTTTTTGCATGAAAACTACACATTCTATATGAATACTGGCCTACCTTTGAACTTCTTTTAAACGTAATTTCAGGGACTGAAATCTAGCAGTTAAATATAACAGTCCTTACACTTGGCATGCACAAGGATTACCCGAGATTCCTTCTTTCTGTTCCTTGCCAAAAATATATATTTTGGAGAGAATACATATTCCCATGGCCAACAGCTGAGAAAGGTGTTGTAATGCCTTAGTTGTTTCCAGCTGGCTTCAGTAAGTAGTAGGAATTCCTAAATTAAGGGAAAAATTGTAACTGGCAGTCAGTAACGGTCAAAATGTGTCTCTCAGCCAAAATAATAGGCAATCATTACAGGATCTGATACAATCTACAATAAGAAGCGCCAATCTGTGACAATGTTAACAGAATTGACTTGGACAATTTGTCTTAAAGAATAAATAGATTGCTCAAAAAGGCGTTTTACAAGTCTAAGTAACATTAGAAGTGGAGAGAGATGTTCATATAAGGAAACTCAATGATGAGTTCTACTGGAAATTACTAGCACAGCATTCCTAATCATTTATGTATAGGTTTGTCAGTTCCAGCATTCAAGCAGTTTCAACCTTTTAATAAAGTGAGTGTGAAACAAGCATACCGAAGAATCAAAAATTGATAACAGTGTATAAGGTTTCAAGGTTTGCAATATTTTTTGTTCACTTTGCATTTTTAAAGTAGTTTGGTTTTGAGGCTGGTATTAGATCATACAATATACTTGTCTGTATAAATGGTTTTGTTTAAATGAGGTTAAAAATATCCACAAAAGTTGTTCGTCAAGCTAGTCAGCTTTTGCTATAGCTGTTTATGTCCCAAACTATATCTACTTTATTTGTACCGATATTTGTGTATCAGTTAATCACAAGGAAGGAGGAATAATGAATCCAAATAAATGATGCAGTCTGAGTTCCTTCATGCCCCAATTGCAGGAAGATCTTTGCCACACTCAATTGTAACACACCCATCACCTCAGTATCAAGATGCTAAGTACCTGCATTAAGTTTAGCTGTCCTGTTTTGGCCACTTCCTATTTTTAACTACTTTTTGGATTTTTTCTTGTTTCCCTTCCCTTTTCTGTATCTTTTTCACTGTATTTCCTGTTTTACATTAGTGCAAGATGACTGCTGCAGAGAAGTGTCTTCTATATTGTAGCCAGACTTTGGGCTCCATCTTATTTTGGTAAGTCATACTATAGATGCAGCCTATCATGGAATAACCCTCAGGCCCTGCTTTTGAGAGTCTGAACCTGGGCTCCATCGGTGTTAGCATTCCCATGGAGAAAAGCTGTCTTAGTTGTTTGTGGATAAAAAGTTGGCCTTTAAAACAGACAAGCACTTTTCCACTAAGCGCTTTAAATATTAGGACCAGTACTTGGAACTGTCTTCGGTACAAGTGGAGACCCAGTGGAGAGTATGATATGTTTGTTATGTTTTCCTTGTTCAGGAGCCATGCTGCTGTATTCTGCATAAGCTGAAGCTTCATTGTGTAAAGTAACATTATCCAGTCCGAAACAGAGTTGAATTACAGTAATCAACTAGGAAGTGAAAAACATAGATCTCAGTAGCTAGGATCTCATGTGAGAGGTACTCTTCTGGCAAGATGAAAGTGAAAGCCATGCTTGGCATTATTGTTATGTGCGTATCTAGAAAGGAGTTCAATAGGATCCTGAGGCGCTGCACTTTCTTGATAATCAAAGGATGTAAGAGCTCAAAGCAGGAGTAAGGTCAATAGCCTTGATAGTTCATTAACGTGTTTCCTTCTTCGCACCCAAATCACCTTCATCTTCCTTATGGAGAGGGGTTAGGGGTTCTTCATTCTCTGGATCTCCTAAAATGAGCCAGGTTAGCAAAATAGGAGAATGCCCCCTCTGCCCCCAACTACCATTCTCACCCAAGCCTTTCTTCCTGCAGACCGCCTGAGATCTATATGAAAGAAGGAAAGAGGAACAGGGAAACATTTCCCCATTCCCATGGATCTCCTGAGATATGCAAGGTGGATAACTTTAGTAAGATGCCACAAAGTCCCACCTAAATAATCATTGCAATCTTAACTCTACCCCACAGAGCAAACAAATTCATACTGTAAAAAGTTAAGAAAAGGAATCAGATTCCCTCATACTAAATGGTCTTTAGGAAGTGCATGTAAAATGGCGGTACTGCTACAGGAATTGTAATAAACTTTATTTCTGAATACACTACATTGCAGATCTAAACCAGGATCTTGAGACTGGCAATCCCTAGAATAAGTTGATTACATGGGCCTTGGTTTTGGTGGGCTGGTCAAGTCCTAGAGAGTTAGGGAGTTCTGGATGTAAGCCTCCAGGGGTCGCAGGAAGGCAGCCTGGATTGGCTACTTCCTATCCTTTCCCATCTTTGCAGCTGCAGTACAGATTACACATCAGGAGTGATCTTGTATGGTTTGCCTGTTGAATGTGTTAAATAAAGCTGCAGCTACTTGGCTAAAAATTCCAGAAACATTTATCTCCATCCTCATTTGCTTCATGCTGTTAAGCCCAGATGTTGCCGGACAGCACTGAATAAACTCCACAACAGCTAGGCTCCTCCTTTCTTGTAGCAAAGGAAATTGAGAGGACTCAAAGACACCCCACCATTTTAATTTAAAATGGATCAATTAAGTATAGTAGGGGCACAAAATTTGTCAATTAAGTTTCACTCGCTCACACAAAAATCCTAAGGGTGGACCTCACTTGGGGACAACTCACAGAAGACATCAAAAAAATAAAGTGCACGGGTCAGTGAGACATAGGAGAGAAGGGGGCCAATTGTATGTGATGGGGGCTGATTCTTGGATCTCTGGGTTCAGCAGAGTTTCTTTATAAAAATCCCACAAATGGACATATCCAGGTTCATAAAGCCCTGAAGTTAAGATATACCTTGTCTAACGGCTTGTCTACATGATGCAGTAAAGCGCATTAGAGAGGCGTCATCTGTAGTGTGCTCTAATATACTGCCTTCTAACTGCCCCATGAGACCTTGCTGGCATGAACTAAAATGTACCTATCTCACATTAAAGTAGTCAGGACTACGTAAATGCAAAGTAGGTACCATTTAGTTCATGCCAGCACAGTCTACGCCTCTCTAATGTGCTTTACAGCATTGTGCAGACAAGCCCTAAAAATGTATTCCAGTCAGGGAAATGAGGAATCACAGCTGAACAGGCACTTTTGGAAGATGGTATTGGTAATCTATTACAGTTTCACTTCTCAAGTTCTTCTATCACCTTTTTATTTGACATCTCTATCTCTGACTGGGCCTCAGCTTCAATATCTGTAAGCAATAACCTTATGATAGGTATTTCCCTATTATCCTGTCTGGTGAAGACCAATGTAAAAGAATGATTTAGCTTAGTTGGACTTAACTTCTTTGATTTGCACGCTGATGCTCTTGTGGATGCAAGTGTTCATCTAAAGGCTTTTATTACTGATGTACTTAAAATATTTTTGAAATATTTCTCTTACTATACTTGTCTATTTGCTTTTAGAATTTTCCCCAAGCCTTCTTGTAACAGGATGGCTTGCTCCTTGAGGTCTGGAGGGCCTGGGACTCCCAACCCTGATTACTATATGATTAGCTGTTTTCCCAATAAAGGGCAGCAGGCAGCTTCAGGGAAAGGTATGCTCAGGAAACTGCAGTGAGTGAGAATGACTCTTGCAGTGAAGACACTAACACCAGGGGCTTTGGGGGCCAGAGCCCAGGGAGCAGGAGGCCTCTGAGGGAGACTTCGATTGAGTTTGGGTCTGGAAGCCAAAGTCCGAAGGCTGAGCACCATCTAGGAAGAGCAGGGAGGACTGGCTGAGAGAACAGTCTGAGACAGAAAAATAACTCTGGTGATGAGAGAAGACACCAGAGCTAAGTATGAATTTTTGTGTGTGATAGACTTGTATTTTAGGACCCTGAGGATTGTTAGGAAACTGTTCCTGTTAATAAACCAGCTCCAGGTATGGGTGGTGGTAACCCAGAAAATAATTGTTTCTGTTAATAAACCAGCCTCAAGTAGTGGTAGAGGCTGTTAACCCATAAAACCTGTGTGCAGTTCTCAAGGAGCCCTGAAGTGGGAGAGAATCAGAGGCAGAGTGCCACAGAGTGACCTCTGGCCATGAGGGGGTGCTTGGCAAGCAACTGATCCTGCTACACTTCCTAAACTGCATTTTATAAAAAATATTTTCTATCATATTATAGTTTGGACTGGACTTCTTTTTAAAATAAATATTTTTGATCTAAACACAGACTTGTACCTGCTGTTTAACCACACTTTCCCCTCTCTTCCATTTTGTATTTTGCTTTGTTTGGTAACTATAATAAGGTATTCTTTAACAGCCTTCATGCTGGTTCTAATTTCCTATCTTTTCCCTTTAGGCTATTTTTAATTCCCTTCTTTTTAAAAAAAGGCAATTTCTTGAACTTTAATATCACAGTGCTACTTAATTGTATGATTTTTCCCCCTACAAAGATGTCAAAATTAATTATACTGTAGCCTCTGGCCACTTAGTGGCTCACCCACACTTCCTGAAACAACTTCTCTGTGTTACACAGTACAAGAGTAGCCTTTCTTTTTGTAGGTCTAGAACAAGCTAGTCCAAGAACTAATCTTTTACAGTGTCTTGCATCTCCAATAGTTTTCTTGATATGACCTTCACAGCTTGTATATAGGTGGCTGAAGTAACCCCCTTTAAAAAAAAACTATTTTTTATTTTTTTATTTTTTTGACATCCCAATTTCTCTCAAAATTCAGATTTTGCAATGATGTTTATATAATTCAAGCATATTTTAAAAAGACAATATAATAATATTATTAAAAATAACTATCCTATTCTACATTTTCATGAAAATTGTATTTGTTCTTTGTATGTTTCTTAGTGCTTAGTATTTGTGATGGCACTATGTATACATTCAAACTATGCTTTCTACCAGAAGTTCCACAATAACACACCTTTATTTTATTCTTCAACTAGAAACTTCACAACTTTTGCCATTACAAGAAAACTAAGTCTACCATCAATAGAAGAGTCAGAACAGGACCTTTAGTTTGAAGTACTAGGACATTATATTAAAAAGGTCAATTATGTGTTATGAGGTACTAAAATAAACATTATGTAGATATTTAGTGTTTGAAGAGAAGACAAGATGTCATAATAATGTACAAATGTGATCGCAGTTTAGTATCTACACGTATCTGCAGTGGAACACGAGGAGAAAATTAGCTATGAGGAAGTTAAAACTCATCCAATACATTTAAAAGTTACTCAGGGCTACATTTCTTGATTGCTTGTTTGAGGTTGATTTTTGGAACAGGAGAATGTGTGTAAATTTCTTGGTGTTTTTCTTTTCTTTTCTTTTCTTTTTTAAAGAATACTTGAAGGGATCTACAAACCCCATACAAAACACAGGCAGGCAGGGGTTGAGAATCCTGTGTTTTTCCTACAAACAGCAAAACCAGCCCCCCGCCCCCCAGCTTAGCTGTGAGAAAGGTCATTTACAGAGAGACACATCTCAGCTGCTGCAGCAAACAAGCCCAAGTATAAAGAGGGAGAAACAGGAAGTAAGAGGGCAGAAGAACTTGTGATTTCAAGGGAGCAACAAGTCCCTGCCAGATAAACTAGCACCAGGGTGTCTCTGAGCTGCTTAGATTCCAGGAGTGTAAGAGAAGAAGACAGGGACAAAAACTCTTAGAACCAAGGGCTTTCTTTTGGCCTTATTTAGGTTATATTTCTATACTTTGCTTTCTTGTTGATTTCATTTAAGCCACCGCTGCCTGGGTTAAGGAGTGATCCAGGCTGTTCAAACTAGGACTTCTCCCAAGGCGGTATTCTTGGCTGCTGACATGTGGTACCAGAAATGGGATTTTTAGTCCCTGAAAGGGCGGAAATAAACAAACAAAAATCCCCATAGAAGTGAATCAGCTCCTACGGTGGCTAGCCTATTTGTAATCACAGCAAGAGTAGTGACTACAGCAGCTGTTTAAGCAGATGACAATGCACTAACAGTTACTATAATATACAACTGACGTGCTGTCTTTAAAAAGCTGCTCAAATCCCTCAATATCAGGAGACAAACCTTCTGAGATTCAGGGAATGCCCTTGGCCCTGACACTTCTCAAGATGATGGCAGATGATAACACAGAATCCTTCCACATAATCTTTGAGAAAGTAGCAACAGTATCACAATGGCCCCTAGAGAAATGGGCCATCAGGCTAGCTGTCTTGCTGACGGAGGAAGGTCAGGCAGCATACCAAGGTCTTGATGGAATGGCTGCCCAGTCATCTTGCCCAAGACTAAACTGATTAAGCTATACTGGATTGATTAGGCATAACCTATCTTCAGCACTTCCAGAATGAGAGTAGAATCCCAAGGCCAGGCCTCAAATGGTAGCCCAGAAGCTGAAGGGCTCCTGCTGGGGCTGATTAAAGCTGGAAACTGGACAAGACCCCAGGCTGTGGAGCTGATCATCCTCAAGCAGTTCATATAGATCCTCCTACTGGCAGGTTGAGATTGGGTCTGCAGACACCAACTGGAAAAGCTGTTGGAAGCTACCTGCCGCATGGAGGACTCCTTGACTGCTCAAGCTGCTGAGAGGCCAATGGAGAAGAACCATAGACCACCATGAACAGCAAGGAGGAGAAATGTGCATCCAGGGAGAGAAGGGAATTACGTTGGATGAGTCCAAAAAAGGCCTTAGCACATGCCTGGGCATGAGGAAAAGCCCACAGTCTGTGACCCTCCTAAGGCCCCCCCAGATAACAGATGGATACCCCTAAATATGAAACAGACCTTTGCTAGCCACCTGCTCAGGCATAGGGACACCCTAAATCTTCACAGGAATAGATCAACCAAAGTAGTGGGCTGCGACAGGATGCAGTTGTCTGTTTCTCCTGTGGCCAGCTGGGGCATATATATGAGTGCCCATACAAGGAATGTGCTTTTGGTCATGCATATGGCAGAAAATAGGGCCTGGAGAAGGGGCCCAGGAAAACTTATGGTATGGTAAAAGTCAATGACAAGGAAACTCTGGCCCTTGTAGACTCTGGTGGTGTCCAGACATTCATCTGAGAACTAGTGGAAGCAGAGTGGCTACCTACAATAGGAGAAATTTGCATACAGTGCATCCACAGATATGTCAGACACTATCCAAGCACCATAGTGCAACTGAATGTTGTGGGATACAAGAGCCTTTGAAGCTGTGTGTGTCCCCCCAGACCTACTCTTTCCCGTAATATGAGGATGAGATTGGCTATGCTTTGTTGAGCTGCTGCTGAAGCTTCCTACAGGTCCTACTCCAGAGGATGCTAGCTTGTGGGATAACATGGGGACCCTTTTTTCTAGATATTTTTCTACTGATTCTGGAACAAGAAATCTTGGCAGGAGAGGGGTATAGAAAGAAAGGAATGACAAGAAGTGAATGAAGCCACTGCAGCCATAAGTTGCCTCCTGCCATAGTTAAACCCTGAGAAGCTGATTGTCTTCTCAGACTTTCGACTGCAATAAAAAACTGACCAGACCTTGGGCCGAGTATTTGAGCAGATGGCTGTGGTTAATGACAAGGAAGTAGAACCCTTGAGGTCATGGCAATATTCACATTTTGCCCTCAAGACAGACCTTTGATAGTAGGTAGATCAAGACCAGCAGATGAAGGCGGTTCAAACACAATTCCTGGTACCTAGAATATATCGCTGCAAACTCCTTCACTTGTTATATGCCATCCCTTGTAAAGGTCATTGGGGAAAAGACAAAACTAGGTCCAGAATTTTGGCACTTTTTTGTGGCCCGGTATCCACAAAGAGACCAAATATTTCTGTGCCTTCTGCCCTGAATGCCAACTAATGGCTTCCAAAGGTATCCCCGGGGCTCCACTAGACATGCCTCAGCACTGCTGTTGCTAATGAGGATGAGAGCTTGAGGTTTCAAGGGAGCAACAACTCGCCGCCAGACTGCCAGAGGAGACAGCATTAGACTGTCTCTGAGCTAGTTAAAGCCTCCAGATTACTAGGGAAGAAGATGGGGACAAAAGCCCTGAGGACCAAGGGGTTTCTTTTGGTCTCATTTATGTTATGTTTATAGACTGCCTTTTTGTTGATTTAATTTAAGCCACCACTGTCTGGGTCAAGGACCAACCCAGGCTGTTCAAACTTGGACTTTGCCCAAGGCAGTATCCTTGGCCACTGAAAAATACCCTCTTTTGCCTCACATACTCGTATCTGAAAATTTTTTTAGGAACACAGTTTAATTAATGAATACAATGGTTATATAAGTTACAAAACTGAATCATGTAACATACTATATTTTAGCCAAATGAAATACACTTAATTCTGAGATATACTTTGTGTGACAAAAAAATATAGGCCCTAGCTGTTGACAACATTTTACTGGGTAATTTGTATTGGAAGAAAATCTTTGGCTCACTGGGATCATTAGCTACATCTCTGAGTCTAATACAGTATTAAAACAACAACTATCATATTCCAAAAATATGACAGTCCAATAAATAACTAGCAGGATATCTGTACAGAATATAGAAGGACAATTATATTTCAAACTGTAGTCAATACAAAGTAAAGTCCATCTGATGTTTCTATCTCTAACATATTCACCTTAAGATAAACCATATTGTAATAAATATCTTTAAATTCTCATCCACTAATAAAGGGGTTTCTGCTGCTTCTGCTTTACTGCAATCAAAAGTCTGTGTTGATTATATAAGCATTTCTACTTAGATCAGTAACACAGAGTCCAATCACTCCTGTCAATGTCAATTTTAAAAAGTGACAAACTTTAGTAGAGAAAATGGAAGCCAGACTACATAGTTTAAAGTTTCAAGCTATGGTTAGAACTCAGGATGTGGCTCTATTATATATATATATATATATATATATATATATATATATATATATATATATATATAAAATGATAAGCTCATACATACTACTATTTACATGTTGAAACAAAGATGCATTTTTAAAGATCTTCTATAGAATATTTTTATAATTTCTCAATTATTTTTCAGTATCCACTCTTATTCTCCTTTTACTAGAGGTGAGTAAAAACTACATAGTACCTTCATGTATTTTCAAAACCCCTATTCCTTGCATGATCTTATCATGCACTCACATGGCTTCAGCTGTCATCTTTATGCTGATGACTCAGAAGTTTACCTTTTCATTCTTGCCCTGTTTACCGAGATGGTATTCTGTATTTCAGCCTGTCTCCCTTACATGACTGAAGTGAACTCAAACGCCATTGCAAAGATCATCCTTTTTGCCTGTTCTGACCATGTCACCCCTTCTTCGAATTTCTCCACATCTCTTTTTCATTAAATCAAGTTCAAGCATCTTTTCTAACCTTTACAGATCTGCCTCTTTGTACTTATCTGCTCTCCTTTCCTTTTGCATTGCCCTGCCTCTTCTCCATGACAATGCTTGCTTTGACCACCCACTTGCCCACTTCTCCCATGGCTGCCTTTGCACCCTTTTTGATGTTGGCCCTACACACATGGAACACCCTTCCCAAACTGATCTATTGCCAATAACCTGTCCTCCTTCAAATCCCTCTTTGATGCCCACTTTCATGAAGCCTAAAAGAAAGAACAGAAAGAGTCGGTCAGCTATACTTAAGGGTTTTTTCACTATTTTAAAAAAATATATAAAATGTATAGAAAGGGTATATATCTGATAGACTCCTTCTCTGTCACTCTTAGTATGTCACTTGTCATCAGCGGTTCTCAAACTTCATTGCACCGTGACTCTCTTCTGACAACAAAAATTACTACATGACCCGAGGAAGGGGGACCGAAGACCGAGCACCACTGCCCTGGGTGAGGGGCAAAGTTGAAGCCCAAAGGCTTCTGCCCTGGGTGGGGGGCATGTAACCTTAGCCCTGGTTGGTGGGGCTTGGGCTTCAGCCCTGGGCAGTAGAGCTTGGGCTTCAGACCTGCTGGGGCCCAGGGCTAACATCAGCCTTGGTGACCCCATTAAAATGGGGTCACGACCCACTTTGAGGTCCTGACCCACAGTTTGAGAACCCGTTTTAGATGATAAACCCCTTGGGTCAGAGACTGTGTCTTCCTGTGTGTTTGTACAGTTTGGAGCACAATGGGTTCCCCATCCAGATTGGAATCTTGGGACTCTCTCACAACAAAAATGCATATCAATAAAACCCATTCTGCTTACAGATCCAACAGTTTTGATAGACAACACAGAGCTATGGCCAATTGTTACTTTTTGATACTACTTTGTCATTCATGAAAGCCTCAATTTCACTGAGAAGACTTCTAGCAATAATAGAACACCACATGGTAGCTCCCAGGGTGGGTTACTAAGATGACACTATCAAAATATCCCACTTACTTGTGATTCTATGCACACACATAACATGAAATGAGCACACACTTTTAAAATCCTATATAGTTCATCTGTGTGTTGTAGATCTCTCTCTCTCTTTCTTGTTTTGTAACCCAACATGACACTACATTTATTCCAGGCAGAAACTAACAAAGTAGTTTTGAACTGATCCATAAAAAAGCTTTGTCTAAAACAAATTACGCTCATGTTACAAGATGAGTTGAAAATGACCAAACAACTCCCACTTTTATTTGATTGTACGGACAGTTTGTGACTTATTTGCTTATTCATCATTTCTGAAAATAAAGACATACCTCATTTGTTGGAAACTAACTGTATAATTCAATTAACATAAAAGTTATTAAAATGATGCAAGGGTTATTTAGACTTATATTATGTGACTTTTGTGAAATAATAGCTGTCTCCATAAATCTAGTAATAATGTCATATTTTGATATGTGGCCAGCACTGTTCTGTTCCCAGAATTTAAAAGAGCTAATAATTCTGGATTAGGAACCAAAGAACTAAACAAGGCTAATTATTTTCTCAGTACAACTAATCTCCTAAATAATATTACAAGCCCCATAGTTTGTCTTTATACTTCAATTGAAGGAGACTAAACTATTTGCATCTATTTGATATGGAAGCACTCTGCACAGTTTAACGGTTGAATTTCCTAGGTTCTTGAACAGGTGGCAAAAACAATGCACTTCTCTTTCACTCTTCCCCCTCTGTGCCAAGAATTGTTTCACACACCAAGTATGAAGGCAGTAGATGTCAAGACTGAATGTTTTTTGACTCTACAAAGGTTTCAAAATTAAAAGACAACTGGCCAAATCTGGGCCCATTTTACAAGGCAGCAGAGGATGTAGCATCCCTACATTGTTGTCTAAACTGGCTGCATGCTGGGAGTGGGGCCCTCCTCTCTGACAGTGATGCCAGCCTTGACCGCCTACTTGTCTGCTGCTTGTGGGAGCAGGAGGTTCGTGCACATCCTTCTAACAAGCCTTTACCAATCCTAGTCACATCTTTCCTTCCAGCTCAGGCTATGGTAGTTGCAGTACTAGTCTACATGGGCCATTGTAGCAGGGAGATAGGGCAATTCCTGGTTTCTTCATTTTTTTCCAGGTATTGGGGAGATCACCTGGTGGTCTCTTGCCCCTTTACATCCCCAGGGAAGACATGGAACAAAGAGACAATCTGTGGCTCAATGAGCCCTATCAACTCCGAACTACTGACAGCAATGTTTTGGAGCTCTCAACTCGACTCACTCCATGGGTTATTCTGTCCGCTCAGTCCTTCCTCAGCCAATTCTTAGTTAACTGAGAATGAACTTGTTCTCACTTGGATTTCCACAAGGCACTACACATACACAGTGTTATACATATCAGTTGAAACGGACTGAGCCATGGACTTCATACATGGTGGTGGGTTGCAGTTGGATGACTAAATAAAAACTCAAATGCAGTTTGGAGTTTATTGTGATAGCTTAACCAAATGCGCTCCTTATCTCCCCACCTCCCCAAACTTTATCCTTTCTTCTTTCTGATCGCTCTTGACAAAACCACTATCATCCCAGTCACTCTGGCCCATCACCTGGGTGTTATATTTGACTCATCCCTCTTCTTTTCCCAATACAACCATACTATTTCCAAATCTTGCAGCTTCTCCCTTGTCAACATCACTAATCCATTTTTTTCTCTCCATTCCTATGATGAAATATACAGTTTAGGCCCTCATTATATCCCACCTTGATTATTGCAATGCCCCCCTTCCATCCTTACGACGACCCTAAGCTCATCCACGAGGCCCCTACATTATCCACATTTTAGTCCCTCTTAAAGAC
Source organism: Macrochelys suwanniensis (assembly GCA_033296515.1). Lineage (NCBI taxonomy): Eukaryota > Metazoa > Chordata > Testudines > Chelydridae > Macrochelys > Macrochelys suwanniensis. The sequence goes on from CM065780.1 coordinate 52,292,252, forward strand.
TTACTTCCACAGTGCTACCTATAGTAAATCAAGTTGATCTGTATATAAATGGCATATAAATTGTTCTTTCAGTACCCCTCTGTCTACTCGGTCATCCTTAGATTGTGGACTCCTTGGATCAGGGACCATCCTTGTTAAGTCCTTGGAAAGTACCTAGGACATAGTGGGTCTGAGCTTGGGTGGCACCACCTGGGCAGCAATGTCCACACTGCTATTTTTAACGCACTAGCTAAAGGAGAGCTAGTAAGGTGAGTTTGTCTACCTATACTGGGAATCACACATCCCAGTTGCAGTGTTCTCATACCCTAAGAGCTATTATGAAGTTAAATTCAGCATAAACTCTAGATTATACTGGAGACTTTAAAACAAAAAGTCAGAATTTTAGTAAAACTGTTATGTTCATGGACCTTAGTGCAGCTGTCAGTTTTGCCCAGTTTCTTATCTTGTTGACGTTATTGTTAAAATGATGAAAACAATAATTATCATCTGATCTTTGTGTGTTTGTTCTTCTAAAATTAATTAAATTCTATTATCACATTCATAATAAATAATATCTTTTAAGTAATACCCCCAGTTCAATTTTAAAATTATGTTTTAGGAGCTCAAGAGGAGCAGCAAAGCCAGTAAGGATCACATTATACCTCCAGTTTCAATGTGTCAGAAGTGTAATTTAAATTTCTCTAGCCAAGTCTTGGCATAAACTTGTGGGGGATTTGGCTCTGCTCAAAGGAACAGCCTTCTTTCAATGTCAAGAATTATTTTAAAAAGCAAAAACAGTGAACACAAGAGGCTGCACTGAACCCTCTGACTCAGAATCCAACAGCCGTGAGCAAGGATTAATGTTTATCTGAGCTTGCCATTTGTTTCCTTCATTGCAGACACATTAATATGTATGACACGACTTCATGTTGCTATATATTCTAGCAATGGAACAGTAAAACAACAGGAAAAAAATTAGGAAATCCAAGTACGGCATATTTTAAACTGATGTCTCTGCAGAGAAATTAAAATCAGCGCCTATATGCTAAATAAATAATCCACTTCAGATTGTATTGGGAGTTCAGTTAAAGCAACACTAAATGGATACTAGATAAAAACTGGATTATGTGGAACTGATTTGAATATTGACAAATTATGTGGTAGAGTAAAGATGTCTTAACCAATCAGGGAGGTTCAACTTACTTGTAGGCATTTTGGTAGTGTAAATAAATGAAATGTGTAAGATGAGATGCCCCAGCATCCTACAGTGGAGGAAAAGGAGTCTAATTACCCACAGTTAGATGGTAGGACATCTAAATGAGAAATGGAACTCAGAAAAAAGTATGTCCTGGAGAAAAAAAAGGATTGTTATCAAGACTTGAGGAAAATGTGCTCATCCTTTGGTTATGTAAATTAGAATATCCTCACTGCACCAGGTACACTCGCATCACAGTACCAAAGGCCATGCAGCACAACCAGCATGACAGAATCAGGACACAAAACATCCAAGACTATGCCCATTGATGGACTTGAAAGGCACAAGGAAATAGGTGACTCATACAAAGAGGCATCTCATAGCAATATGTTACATTGCATGGCCAAGTGTCTATCCTAATGTCAGCAGACATTAGGTCACAAAGTTGTTGTTGTGAACAAAAACTCAGTGCACTGGCACTAATCTCAGCACATAACAGATGGCATCAGCAGGATAACAAGTCAGATGGTGGCAAGAAAATCTTAATAAATCCTCAGGAAAACTGAATATACAAAGAGCACAAACTAGAGGTAACCACTGCTTTGCCCAACAGTGTGTCAACATAACAGCCAAGAAAGGCAGGAGATTTCAGAGATTTTTATACTTCTTTCTTTTTCTGGTGTCTTTGCACACACACTCCTTCACTTTTCTTATGTTTGTGGTTTATATTGTTGAAAACAGAAAGTATTTCCTATCAGCGTTGCTAGTTACACACTTCTATTGATTTCAGCTAAAGCTATACTAGTACAATTATACTTGTGCTACATTACATACTCCAGGCTACCTATTTTACAATTTTCACCTGAATTTTGTCTACACTGGCAAGTGAAAGACAAAACTTTTGTCGTTCAGAGGTGTTAAAAAAACACCCGACAAGCACCGGTGTGAACATCACTTTGTCAGCAGGAGCCCTCTCCTAACGCCACTCATTGGGGGTGGAAGTTTATTGTCGGCAGGAGAGTTCACTCCTGCCGACAAACAGTGGCTACACTGCGTGCCTTTTAGCAGCACGGCTGTAGCAGCACAGCCGTGTCGCTAAAAGCTGTGTAGTGTAGACATAGCATTATACTTGCCGAGTATATCTACTTTCTACTTAAAGTCTATTCTTTTGTCACAATTTGACTATATAGTTCCATTTTATTTGCAGCTGCACTGTTCCTTGATTTGGGACATTGCTAAATCTTTGATAAAACTGTTGCATCTTTGAGAAAACTTATTCCAATAAACCCTTCTGGAAAAATAGTTTTTGTTGTATTATGTGGTATTAGTGTCATATCCCACCTTAGACCAGTCTCCCATTCTCCAGACATAGCATTTGGAATAGTCCTCACAGTCTTCCTCTTCTTTAGGTCTTGTGGACAAAACACACTTCTTTCGGGGATTGGTGCACCTCACAGTCCGATGTCGTACTCCTTTGCCACATTTTACAGAACACTGTAGGATATAGAAAGATGTGATTTACACTTGTACAAGACACAAAAAATATATGCTGATATTAAATTGAGTGATCTCAGCAGCCTCTACTTTCCATGACATAAAATTCTGGTAAAACAATGTTAGACTGAGGGCCTGTCTTCACTACTGGGGTAAGTTGACCTAAGTTACGCTACTCCAGCTAGGTGAATAACATTTGGACCCCGAGCCTAAAAATAAAATAAGACATAATAACATAAGACACCAAGCCTAAAAATTCCATCCTGATAAGTGAAAATTTTGGAAAATTATGATCAGCTGACCATAAAGTTATAATAAAAAATTTAGGCAACCTTACCTATAAATGGCACTCTCCTTAATATACATATGCATGAAGGAGAGATACATACATATATTAGATACACACAAAATAAAACAAACAGCTAAAAAGGAAACAAAAAGTGAAATAAAACATCCTTGAAGAAATTCTAAATATTTTTCAAAGAATGAGACAGAACAAAACTTCAAACAAACCATAAAAGCGTATAACAGATCTTAATTGGAATGAATTCTGAAATCGCAGAAGTAAATATCACAGATCTATATGCAACAATCCAATTTGTTCTACCACATGAAATGTCACTAATTGAGATTAAAAAAAAAATTCAATTGCATATATAACGTGAAAACTGCTACAATAAAGTCAGTGCAAAAGATTTATTGACTGGAAGGCCTTAATCAGCACATTTTCTTTCAGCTATTCCCACTTATATAGCCAAAAAATTAAAACATTTCTCATTCAAGACATTGTTACTACTTTGATTTTCCCTAGTAGACCATCCTCACTGCTTCAAGAGTTAAAGCTATGTCTTTTGCCAAGCTGATTGCAAGTTCAGGAAGCAGTGACGTATGGTGAAACTGGGGATTATAAACACCTCGCTCCTTAAAAATTATTTCCGACCCCCCCACCCACACACACACAATCATTACTGATCTCAGTTAAAACCAACCAACTAAACAATTTAGGGCTCTTTCTTCTTCCCTGATAAATAAATTCCGTTCTCCCAATTGTTCCTCTGTTGTAACCCCACCTTTGCTCCTTCTGAAAATGAGCAGACAGCTCACCCTGCACTCTTCTCCTTACCTTTGCACCCCATCCTCACCAGATCATAGCCTCTCCCTTTCAACTGCCCACCTCTGCCAGTTCATAGGCCCACCCGCTCACCAGATCACTAGCAATCACTGCTTCACCTTTTTTACCGCCCCATTCGCCAGGTCCCCTCTCACTCTTTCGTTGTTGAACACAGGCACTACCTGCTTCCTCCTTGCAAACATAGGATGGCCACCACCTCACTCCCTCTGCTTCAGATTCCCTCTCTTGAAACTCTGATGATGCTCCTGAGGTGCAGGTGGAGCTCTACAACTAGTCCTGTGCCTATATTCAGACTCTGGGGCTACCCTCATTTTGCACCACAGGGGAATGGAAACACAGCTTCTGAACATGAGTAGCACTCAGTATTGCCCTATACTTAAAATGGAGGGAGGAGCCCTCTTAGGGGCAAAATCTCTATCAGTCCTCTCTGACCATCTCTCTCCTGGCTGAACTCTACAGTTCTATGCCACTGAAGAAACTGGGCACTGCCATTTCCTCCATCCCCTGATTGTACTCTATGTTGCTGCACTGAAGGACTAGACTCTGCAAACCCCTATTCCCCTTCCCCAGTCTACTTTCTGGTACTCTCCACTGTGCTGACAGAGAAAAGAGAGAAAAGAAAAGCATATGCAACAAATGGTTTTGTTTAACTAGAAACAAAGTACAGAGAATTTAATAGATGAGGCTTAGCCCTATTTGTCCCCATCAGCTGCCACTGTCAGGAAGTAATAATACCTACCTGGATTTGGGCTTTTGAAAATGTTTCAGAGCAGCAATTGGCTAAAAGGGGAAAACTCTAGGTAGTGGGTTTTATTACTCCATCATCTTTAATTCCAGAGAGATTAAAGCAGTGTCATGAAGGACCAAAAAAAACCCCTTAGTCTGGGATGTGCCTCTTGTTAAAGTTCAATAGACATCAATTATTCCAAATCCATTAAACTGAGGTAGTTTTCTCCTTGTCTAATTCTGATGCCATATATGTGAGGTAATACTTTTTACCAGTAAAAGTTACAGATAACACTTGGACTGTAGCTTTCTGTACCCTCTATATGGGTCCCAACAAAATCTCTAAAAAAATTTAAGAAACAACAGTAGATAGAGAATAATGCATACACTGCACCTCAGACCACACTCCAGCTTCCCACACAGTCATACAATCCTGGCCTTCACAGCGCTGTGCAGAAGCAGGTTTTGGCCCAAGACAATCTCTTTCCCTAGCTCTAATCAAGGTTCCATTTCTGAGCTGCTGTGTACAGGCAACTTGTCTATTCTGGGTTCCTTTTCCACATGTCCTTGAACAAGGAGTCCATTCGGTCATCATCCATCTACAAAGAAACATAAATAATAGAATAATAGAAATCAGTGATGGAAAAGACCGATTAGGTCATCTTGTCCCTTTCCCTGTCAACAGGACTGTTCCCTACCATATATTTTGAGTGCTTTGTCCATTTTTAAATAACTCTAGCTATGACCATCACATTTAGAAGGAGATGAATTTAACTCACCACACATTTAAGAAATGTATTCTAACATTTAGATTAAATTTTTCTTTCCAATTCCATCAATTATACCTAGTTAGTCAGAGTCCTTTATATAACATAAGCTTTCCCCCTCTTTTTCCTTATCATTCTAATTAGAAATGTACCCAAATGTAAAGTTTTAAAAGCAGAAGGTTACTTACCAGTAACTGTTGTTCTCTGAATATTTCCCCTTGCAGATACACACTATAGGAATCATATGTCCTGCCACACAAACCATGGAACTCTTTGAAAGCAGTGAACTGTTAGGGGTGTGCACACTTGTGTCTCAGACTCACTATTCTGGTGCCGAGGGTATAAAAGTCCCTTCCCTTATGTGTCCTTTAGATCATCTCTAACTTCAGACACACAGTTTATATTTCTGAAGTAGAGCGGAGTAAGAAAGGGTCAGTGTGGATCTGGAGAGCCAACACATTTGGAGAGGTATAGTTGCTAGTAAGTAACCTTTCCAGAATGTTCCAGAGCTCTGGATGATCTCTGTGCATCCCTCAAAAGTCAAAGCTTTCCAGAGGGTTCTGCCCTTTGGTGCAGACTACAGGTGCATCCCAGGCATCTGTAACTGACAGTATTTCGACAATTGAAGTTTACAGTGGACATTCCAGCTTTCTGTCATGCTCACTCTGAGCAAACATCACATATAAATATTTTAATTTGTTTTTCTTTATGATTAGTTGCAAAGGCTCAATGTCCATATTACAGCTTGTTAAGAGAGAGAGATAAATAGACATTTAAAAATGCAGGTGTCAGTAACAAATAACTAGTAATGCCAGGTGATGTTTAGAGAATTCCCTAAACCCAGAGGAGTGAAATTCCCCCCATCAGTGAAATAATGTTTGTTTTGTAATTTTTTTTAAATACAAAATGTTTGACTACTTTGAATTCAGGACTATGAGATACCTTATAGACTATGAGATACCTTATAGATTATTCCATATGGCACTTCTTATTAGCAGCTTTATGGTTATGGCTGTATATACTATTTAAATTATGTGATACCTCTGCTGTGTGTAAAAACAGTGCAACACATTTAAAAATAAATAATTATAATTGATACGATCTCAGAAAAGGAGCAGATTTCTCCCATTTCTATCCCTCACTTTTGGGACATTTTAAAAAATCACTGTGTATAAATTGAAATAAAAATGATGACTCTATAAAGGTGAAGTTCTTCAGCCTATGTTATGCAGGAGATCAGAGGAGATGATCATAGTGGTTCCTTCTGACCTTAAAATATATTATATTTTTTACTTTACAGACTTTTTCTGTTAAAGACTTTCTAAGGAAACAGATGTTTTTTCAATTTTTTATGCATGTTTCTTTAAAATATTTTACTAGTAATTTAATTTGTTTTCTTCTTTCCATTGCCTTATTTTTAAAAAAAACTATTCACCCTTCTATCCATATAATTTTGATTCCAGTTTTGCCAATCTGACATACACATGCCAATTGATGTAAATAGGAATTTTGCCTGTGTGATGATTATGGTACTGGACACAGTCTTCATTCTCATGATCACATAAATCTGGTAATACCAGGGATTGAGTTTTATGATAATCATGAAATACCTTTCCATTTGAATTTCCCTTATCTGAAACATAGCAACCACTCCAACCTGCATGCTTGCTGTATTAAAGTCCAGAGATTCTCCTTAATAGTACTGCATCAACAACTCAGAGAAAGGATGGTACTCTCTGAAGTTTAACAAAAGCAGCATTACAGACAGAATGCTTACTGTAGTCACCAGGAGTGGAGGATGCAGAACTACAAATTTCCCACAGAAAATCCCCATCATGCACAGGAAATGAGCCAGCTATTACACCCCATTAAGGTGGCCAGCTACATTTCCTGTGTGTCCAGTCAACTCTGCTGACTGGTGAAAAGAGAAGGGCATGAACCTGCCTTTTCCCCAGCAACTTAGCCAAATGGAGCACTATCAGGGAGCAGTCCCTGCGCTCAGAGTGCAGGAACTACAGTTGTGATCAGCCCCTTTGCTGGGGATGAAATTTTGAAAAACAACTAATTGTGCCTTTTCTACCCCTTGCACACAGAATATTGATCCATAGACACTGGTGATGTTCATGCTTCAAGGGAATTGGGAAGATCAGTAAATGAAAAATAGAAAAATTGAAGTATTTACTTTCTAGTGTAACAAGTGTTTAGCGTGTGCTGTTAAGGATTATGATCCCAATTCAACAAAGTTCTTAAGCACATGTTTAACTTTAAGCATATGCTTAAATCGATTCCCGTGATTTCCACCACTTAACATTAATTACAGTTTAATGTAATTGAATCACTATCACCTTGTCTGGCACGGTTGTTCATTGCACTTTCGGACCTGTGGCTCAGGCTTTGTTAAATATTTGCATTTCTTATTGTCCACAATACTGATATTCTTATTCATAATCTTTGTGCAAGATACTGTTGTCTTTCTTTCCCCTAATAAAACATAAAGCAAAGATACATGGAAAAATGGGAAATGTCCAGCTTTCTTTAAAAAAAATCTATGTTGAGTCGCAGGTAACTTTATCTGATAAAACTACCATCTTTATGTGTAATTTGGATGAAAGATGTGAAATAAAATACAGTAAATTATTCTCAGATATAATTTTCTATACATATATACATTATACAAGTTTTAGTTTCACATGTGAAAATTTACAAACCATTGATTAGAAAAGTAAATATTTTATGAAAAAAACAAACAATTAATCCACTGGTTTAGAAAAATGAAGTATGCCATGTCTACATTTTAGAATGGCAATTATGAAAACGAATGATACCAGGAATAATTAAAGGTGGAGGGATCTGGGTGGCTATAAAATGTCATGATTTATAATTGCACAGAAAAAAATACACATGTTAATTATAAAATACATTTGCAAAAATCAAATGTATTTTATGTGTACCTACACACCAAATCACACATTCTTCTCTATCCAGACACATATCTTTACCACAACCACTGTGCTCCACAACCTAATCTCTGCACCCATGTGATGCCAGTCGTCCCCACCACCCTCCTTCCTCCTTCCAACACACTGAACAAGCACACCAAACATCCACGCTAATAGTGTAGGGAGCAGGTAGATTAATTGATTTTAAGGCTGATGGGAACTATTGTGATGGTCTAGCATGACCTGCATAACACAGACAACAGAATTTCACCCACTGATTCTTGATTCTAGCCCAGAACGTATCTTTTAGAAAGCTATCCAGACTTGAATTAAAGACACCAGACAGTGGAGAACTTACTGTATCCCTTGCTAATCTGTTCCAGTGGTGAAGTACATCTAATTTGAAGTTTGCTGATTTAAACTAGCAATTTGATAAAAGAGTGTGAGCAGGAGGTAGGCAGAGTTAAGACAGTGGTGTATGATAGTAATAAGGAAATTTGCCTGTGGATGCAAGAGTAAAGGATGTGTGTATATATTTTTATATATAATTTGTGTGTGGCCACCTTAACTGATTTACATCTTTCTGTGTATGTCCACATGTGTATATACATACATACACACATATGCGTGTGTGTATATATATGTTAACATTTGCATGTGATTACCTTAACTATTTTACAGTTTTGTGTATGTATGTGTGTCCAAATATGTAGGTATACAGGCATACACCCATACACCAAACTTTTTTTGCCAAATAGTTGATTACACACCAATTACATATCTAAATATATATGCACAAAACCACACAGCTTCTTTGATACTTCCTTTTCATTTTAAACATTATTTAAATAAATATATATTAGTAAACTGTTATTTCTGATTAATCAAACGTTGACAATAACAGTTTAAACTCAAATCTTTCCACGTCACACAGTCTGTAACATTTTAAATTATGTTATTTCTGTATATAAGAACAGACAATTAATAGGACAATTACAATTAATTGTTTTGTCAAAAATAAATAATCTTGAGCTGTAATTTAGAGCATTTGCATTAAAATATCACAAAAAGAAGAATTTTAGGTTACCTAACCTAATTTAAATAACAGCACAAGCTTATGCCAGTTACAACAGAAAAGGATGATAAACAGACATAATGAAACACTTTGCTAAATGTTTATCTAAGTTGTCATGTAGAATAAATGACTAGGATTAATGTTACATTTGAGCTTTTCTCAGAAAATGAGAAACACTAGAAATGGTACACTTATGAGAGTTCATGATAAATGCAAGTACTGGAATTATAATGAAAATACAGCAGGAAGTCATTAAAAGTGTTAATATTCTAAAATGAATCCGAGGAGTGGCACTACTTAGAAAAGGAGATGCTGCTTGTAGCAAGTACAGAATGCTTACAGAGGAGAGTTCTCTTACCAAACCGCAAACATACATATCCATGGAAACTCGTCTGTAGAGAATTAAGGATTGTTCACAGAGTCAAAGTAGCTGGGACAGTGAGTTCTTTAGACTATTATGATGAATAAGTGGTATGTTTCCAGCTTTTACTATTTGAGTTAATAAGAGAAGCACAGCAATTTTCAGGATTAGAAGTGACCATGTCAGGAGAGTAGAGTGAAATGCAGAATACCAAGACAGTGCAACCTTGGGAGACTTGCTAAGCAACAAGTAAAGGAGTGGGTGGGCAGGAGATAGACATAACAGGAGTCTATGAATATTTAAAGACGACATACATGACGGTTGAAGATTAATTACTTTTGTTGGTACATGGTGATATAATTAGGAGTTATAAGATTAAATTCTAAAAAGGGGAAATTTGGACGGTATATCAAAAATAGCTTTCTGACAAGACTTCTGTTGGTGAGAGAGACAAGCTTTTGAGCCACACAGAGCTCTTCTTCACATCTGGGAAAGGTAATTCCAGTGTAATAGCAAAATGCAAGGTGGAAAAGATTGTTTATCATAAGTAGTTAGCACACAGAGTGGCCTGAAAACATCTCTGCAGTCATAGAACAAAAAGAGGAGGTTAGAGGGTTAAGACTGTTGTAATAAGCCATAAATCCAGTGTCTCTTTTCAGTCTATGATTTTTAGTGTCTAGCACAATAATGAATTTAAGCTTCCAGGCTTATATTTTGAAAGTGTTATGCAGGTTTCCTTTGAGGATGAGGACTGATAAGTCAGATATAGAGTGATTGTTTTGTGAAAAGTCACCCCAGGGAAGTGGATGGTCAAGGAGATGGACTATGTGGTTGATGATTAAATACTTTGGTAATGGATGTCTTAGGAGCTAATAGAAGAACTAATATATTTTTACTCTATCTTCTGTGGTTCTGTGTGTCTTTGTGAGCAAACAAAAAACACAGAGAAAGGGCCATTCAGAATATATAGCAGTGCAAATGTCACCTGTTTTCAATTCTGCAAGAGCTTGAGAATGATAAAGTAAACAGGATAGTGAATGAGGATAAAAAAGCATAGCATATATATCACAATCATGCCTGCAAACAGGAGAGAAGAACAGGCAAAAGAAAAAGATAGTAGTAATCAAGTGACTATAATTAGAAACACAGAAAGCAATGCTTGTTGATGTGAATATGAGTGTAGTGAGATTTTTCCAGTATGGTGTAATTATCACACTATCATTATTATTATGCCATTTGTGTACCCCTCAGTTTGCAGACATAAGATGACAAGGGGTAAAATTTTCAAAAGTATCTAACCTGATCTGGGTTAGCTGGGTAAGCTGACTTTTGTCGAACTAGCTGTGGAAGTGTCTTCACTTAATTTTGGCTCCCACTGCCTCTCTAAGCTGATTTAGTAACACCACCTCCCTGAGTGGTGTAGAGTCACGGTCGATGCAGTCTCAGTGTGGACGCTGCACTGCTTATTACTGGCTTTCAGGAGCCATCCCAGAATCTTCCACATTGACACTACAATTGACTTGACAAAGCCCTGGCTGGGATGATTTAGTTGGGGTTGGTCCTGCTTTGAGCAGGGGGTTGGACTAGATAACCTCCTGAGGTCCCTTCCAACCCTGAGATTCTATGAATTGATACAAGCATTCCTAGTGAGTACACACACCACTCAAACAAAGAGGCAAGTGTGCATACACACAAGCTATTTAATAGCTGCGGTGGATGTATGCTGATGTAAATTAGGTAGACATACTTTTGTAGTATAGATATGGCCTAAGACCTAGGTACGAAATCTGGTCTAAGACTAAATATGGTCTTGAAAGTCAGTGGAACTTAGGCTCCTAAGACCTAGATTCACAAGGGTGGTTAGGTGCCTAAACCCTAGACTTAAGCACCTAATTCTGGATTTAGGTACCAATGTCCCAATTTTAGGCTCCACTGTGATTCTCAAACTGCAACTGAATCCTGTAGGCACCTAAACTCACTCTGTGACTAAGTCTTTTCAGTCAAAAGTTAGAGCTTGTGTTTCTGCCTCTGGGTGCCTATCTCCTGCCTAAGCCCCAGTGCGATGTACGAACCAGGGAAGAAAGGCATTTGCTTATCTAATTTGCATGTAGGCGCCAATCTGGTAGGCAGGGCAGGCTCTAACTCCGACTCAAGGAATATTTCCACCACACCACTGAACAGCACACTACCCCACAGAAACCTTCCTATCAACACTACAAGAAGAAGGATTCTGTATGGACTCCTCCTGACGGTCGAAACAACAGACTGGACTTCTACATAGAGTGCTTCCACCGACGTGCATGAACTGAAATTGTGGAAAAGCAGCATCACTTGCCCCATAACTTCAGCCGTACAGAACACAACGCCAGCCACAGCCTCAGACACATCTGACATTATAATCAAAAAGGCTGACAAAGGAGGTGCTGTAGTCATCATGAATAGATTGGAGTATGAAGGAGAGGCTGCTAGGCAGCTCTCTGACACATTCTATGGGCCACTACCCTCTGATCCCACTGAGGGATACCAAAAGAAACTGCATTATCTGCTCAAGAAAATCCCCGAAGAAGCACAAGAACAAATAAACCCCTAGACCCCCGACCAGGGGTATTCAATCTGCTACCCAAGATCCATAAACCTGGGAATCCTGGATGCCCCATCATCTCAGGCATTGGCGCCCTGACAGCAGGATTGTCTGGCTATGTGGACTCTCTCCTCGGGCCCAACACTACCAGCACTCCCAGCTATCTTCGAGACACCACTGACTTCCTGAGGAAACTATAATCTATTGGTGATCTCCCAGAAAACACTATCCTAGCCACTATGGATGTAGAAGCTCTCTACATGAACATTCCACACAAAGATGGACTACAAGCCATCAGGAACAGTATCTCCGATAATGTCACGGCAGACCTAGCAGCTGAGCTTTGTGACTTTGTCCTGACGCACAACTATTTCAGTTTTGGGGACAATTTATACCTTTGAGTCAGCGGCACTGCTATAGGTAAAAAAAAATAAAAATAAAAATAAAAAAATAAAAAACAATAAAATAAAATAAAAAAAATAAAATAAATGGAGATATGCCAATCTCCTAGAACTGGAAAGACCTTGAAAGGTCATCGAGTCCAGTCCCCTGCCTCCACTAGCAGGACCAAGTACTGTCCCCTGACAGATTTTTTGTCCCAGATCCCTAAATGGCCCCCTCAAGGATTGAACTCACAACCCTGGGTTTAGCAGGCCAACGCTCAAACCACTGAGCTATCCCTGCCCCCTACATGGCCCCACAGTATGCCAACATTTTTATGGCTGACTTAGAATAATGCTTCCTCAGCTCTTGTCCCCTAGCATCCCTACTCTACTTGTGCTACATTGACATCATCTGGACCCATGGGAAGAAGGCCCTTGAGGAATTCCACCAGGATTTCAACAATTTCCACCCCACCATCAACCTCAGCCTGGACCAGGCCACAAAAGAAATCCACTTCCTGGACACTACAGTGCAAATAAGCGATGGACACCATCATAGGACCTAACCACATCAGCCACACCATCAGGGGCTTGTTTACCTGCACATCTACCAATGTGTTATATGCCATCATGTGCCAGCAATGCCCCTCTGCCATGTACATTGGCCAAACCAGACAGTCTCTATGCAAAAGAATAAATGGACATAAATCAGACATCAAGAATTGTAACATTAAAAAACCAATAGAAGAGCACTTCAATCTCCCTGGACACTCAATAACAGACTTAAAAGTGGTCATTCTTCAATAACAAAACTTCAAAAACAGACTTCAATGAGAAACTGCAGAACTGGAATTAATTTGCAAACTTGACACTATTATATTAGGCCTGAATAAAGATTGGGAGTGGCTAGGTCACTACAAAAAATAATTTTCCCTCAGTTGATATTCACACCTTCTTGTCAACTGTTGGGAATGGGCTACATCCACCCTAATTGAATTGGCCTTGTTAGCACTGACCCCCCACTTGGTAAGGCAACTCCCATCTTTTCATATGCTGTATATTTATAACTGCCTACTGTATTTTTCACTCCATGCATCTGATGAAGTGGGTTATAGCCCATGAAAGCTTATGCCCAAATAAATTTGTTAGTCTCTAATGTGCCACAGGGATTCTTCGTTGTTTTTACTGATATAGACTAACAAGGTTACCCCTCTGAAAACTCTCATTCCTTTTTCCTAGTTAATAAACCTTTAGATAGTTTTATTACAGGATTGGCTACAAGTGTTGTCTTTGGTGTAGGATCTAGAGTACCAGTTGATTTGGGGTAAGTGACTGGTCTCTTGGGACTGGAAGCAACCTGATGTGGTGTGATTTTTGGTATAATTGACCATTATCACTATGTCTAGTTTGTCTGGGTGGCAAGATGGACTGGAAAGTCTAAGGGGACTCTCTGTGACTCCATGGTAAAACTGGCATAGCCATCTAGGAGTTCACATTTGTTACAGGCTTGCTGAAATCTAGTTATAGAACACCACCAGTTTGGGGAGTCTGCCCTGTTTTTGACAGTTTGCCCTGAGGTAGGCACTCATAGTCATGAGCCACTCTTGACAGTGTGGCACATGTACTTTTGGATCATTATCAAGACAAGCTACTAGTTACACAGTTTGGATCTGAGCGTAGATTTTCTTCAATGTCACTTAGGATGCTTTGAAATATATTTTACTGATAAATTATGTTCACTGATTCCAAATATTTAGTGGAATGTAACAAAGCGTACATATGTGTTTGTTATGTACATGTACACACACACAATTGCTTTTTTAATAATTTTGTCCTTAATTCATTTTGCTTAACCAGACTTCCTCTCCTCACTGTCCTTTTTGACTATCTACTTTACTTAGATGTAAAATTTTACTATAGATATTATTGTTGTTTTTAGAAAATTAAAAAGCAAGGAGATGAAAAATATACTTAATCTTTCCCTGCCTGTTGTATTATAACAGCTATAATAAAGATGGTATTATTAAAACACTATTAAAACTAACATTTGATTGAACAAATAGTTATCCAAGGATATATAAATATATATTATAACTTTAAAAAAATCATTTACCTCCTCCACATACAGCATCACAGTCCTCCCAACCTGAGTGCGTCCACATAAAAAGAGGTTCAGGCACTTTTGAGCTATGATTCTCAGGAAGAGGGTCCAGGGGAATTGTGTATTCATAATGCAGACCGTAACTCTGGTCATGAAAAAGCAGCACCTGCAACATACACAGAATGAAGATTCCTGTTCACAGACATTGCTGAAGTTAAATTATGACCAGAGGAAGAAATTACATGGAGAGTAGTAAAGGAAGAATGAACACTACATTGCTTATGTGCACTGTCTCTGTTGGTACAGAGCTGCATTCTGGTCTTAGAGGAAACCATCACAGTCTTCTTGACTATAAGTATTATGCTGCTGTGACTTACACAAAGGAAAGGGACAGGGTATTTAAGCAGAATAAATGAAGGGATGTGCACAATACTCACTAGGATAGGAGCAAAGATTGAGGGTGACTTTCTCAGATTAGAATTTTTTGTAGGAAGGGGTGGTTGGATAGTTTAGAAACTGACCATTTTAAGGCAACCGTATTGTTAACTCACTGTTCAATGTAATTCCACAAAAAACCATACAACTTTTTCTCCAAATTTGTTTCTTTTTTACTATAATGATTTTCACTAGCAGCACACTGCAATTGTTGAACACTCAATACAGTCCATGTGAAGTTATTAGTACTTATAAACCATTTAAATTTGGCCTAAATCCTTGTCAGAAATGAGCGTGTGACTTAGTTGTTCTAGAGATGTGTACATGTTTATGATGGAAGGAGAATTTTATTCCCCAGTATGCTATCAGTAGTAATAAAGAAATAATCTATATCAGAAGTATATTGTGATTTATTCTGACTCATTGAATAAAAGTGATTTTTAGAAATAAATTTGGCTCACAAACTAATTTGTGTTTCACAGATACAGACAAACATTTTGAACACCTGTGTCCCACCAGTGCAGTGAGAGGATGTCATCATGCAAGATCTGATTCTAGTTAACCCAATGGTAAAGGATGGATTTACAACTTCAGGTTTCTGCATGAAAGAATACTTGATGATGTTACTCACAAGAAAGATACAGTTTTTGGAGGACAGTGAGGATATCAAGTTTTAATTTTATTTTTGGAGGGAGATATCTCCCCAGATTCTTGCATTTGGAGGATTTAAAAATGTTGAGTATTCTCCCATCACCACCCTGAGAATCACCATACTCTCTCTCCCTCTTCCAGTTCTATCACCATCACTATCAACTTCACCTCTCCTCCATTTCAGTAGGTGACCACCACAGCCCACTGCTCCTATAATGTGAAGTCTCCTATAATGTTTGTCACACAAAAGATTTTATCTCAGTTATGGCTTCTAGCTATTTCACATTAGGAAAAATTGTCAAGCTATTTGGATTGCTAAAGAATTCCAGAAACATAAAACACCAACCCCACCACCATGCTCTTTTATATAAAACAGGTAGAAATATAATCCATATTGTCATACCAGTAGATGTAAAGGTGATGTTGTGGGACCTTTGGCAGAGATTTTCTCCCAGAGACCTCTCCGAACATAATGGACAGTAGTCCCAGCAATATTGAATGTTCCTGAATGTTCTATCTTCCAGTCACTATTAATGGACTGTTTGCTGGCATCTCGAAGAGCTGTGGAAATATTAGAAAATGATGTGAAAGAGAACTTTACAGTAATACTTTATGGCATCTTCATATTGTGCTGTCAGTATAATTTACAAGTTGGTGGAATCACAGGATCCAATTCACAAAGCTATTGGTCATTCATAACCTACATAAATAAACTTCAACAACAGCACATTCTAGATTCACTTTCTGGCAAGGAAACATGACAAAAAACATATGTCTGCCATTATTTGGATTCTTCTGAAGTTAGGACAGTTTTATTGGCCTGACTACAAGGACTAACGGCCTGTAGCATTATTCAGTAACTTGATTAAAACACAGGTCAGTTGGGTCTATACAAGTTCTTTGTCCCCAATATGGTAATTTTTATTAACAGACAGGACCTAAGGAATAAGGGAGACAAATGGAATGCTTCAGAAATCACAGAGCACTTCTATGGGTCAGGGCAGATTAGGATTTAGAAACTTCCTGCTTTCAAATCCTTTGCTTTAACTAGTAGACACCATTACTTACTATCTGAAAATGTAGAAATTTTGTAATTGTCCAAGACATGCTACATTTCTGCACTATATTTCTGGTTTTTTTAAAAACTGACTTTTGTAAAAAGGCATAATTTGATGTTTCAAGCCAGGAATACCTTTTTTGGGGGGGAGGGCTCTTCCCCCTTTGGCTTGATCATAAGTATTGATTAGACTAAATAAGATACACTTCAAGGAACTGAGGTTAAATGATTTTGCATCATTTCTGATACATGAATCAGTATTTTTTTCCTCCTGTGAAGAGTCTGTAATTCTTGAAAGAATCAGGCTCTTGAACAGTCATGTGAAGTAAAGTATACTCAAAGTCACCTTGTGGGCAAGAAGTGCTACACATTCCCCATTGAAATTGGATGTTTGGCTTCAGAATTATGTGAAAGAATCTCAACACCTTAGTTCATGCCCAAAATTTCTTTTAGAGTTGTACATTAATGTGAGTCATTCCTGGTGATCAGCTTCTCTCCTATTTATATTTTATACAGTTATGTTATGTTTCTATGGGAAACAATGGTAATAAGACCATCGACTGGCAGGAATACAATTGCATTATTCACCAATAATGTGTGCCACTACAGCACTGTACAATAAATAGTAAGTCTATAAAATCCATTAATGCTGTAAAATATTCCTGTACTAAAAATATCCAGTGATTTTATAAGTTTCAAAAACTGGCCTTTTAGGTTTAACAATTCAACTATTTAAAGTTAATTAAGTTCCATTTAGTAGTTGGTAGTAAGGGCCAAATTCTCTCCCCAGCCCACAACCAAAGTAAATGGGCCATAATCTGGGGAGGTCTGCCAGGGTCAGAGAGGGTAAGATGGAATGGAATCCACTCCCTGATCAACAGTGGAGCTGCTATGCAGCCATATGACTGTAACAGCCTCTTCAGCTTTTGTACCCAGTCCATCATAGAAAAGAGGGGGTTTGGCTGCCGAAGTAATATAACTGTGGATCCACCAAGCTTACCCCTGCCCCATCTCCAAAACACTCCATGTTGGCACATGAGGTGTTCAGAGGGTGCAGAACACTGAACAGGCCTCCCATGTAACAGAACCATTCTGGTTCTTTTTGTATTCTTGTCACATCTGTGGGCCTATATTTGAGCTGCAGAATTTGACTTGCAGGAAGGAAAGGTGGTTCTATGATTAAAGCTTAGGACTGAGAATCAGGAGATCTAAGTTCCACTCTTGACTCTGCCACAGCCTATTTAACCTTGGGCAAGTTTATCAAGATATAGTATATGTCCCAGTCCTGATTACTCCATTTTCATTCTAACCTTGACAATTGAAATCTTGGTCCACTCAAATCCATTCAAAATGCTATTGCTAAAGTAATTTCGTTGTTTCACTGGTCTATGTCTTCCATCTCTTTGCATCCCTATATAAGGTCTTTCATAGTTTAACTCTGTCTTGCCTATCAGTGCTAATATGTAATAAGGCTTGCCTCTACTCTACCAATACTGTCAACCTTCATCCCCATGCATGGGAGATATTCCCTATTAATGTCCATAAAGTCAATACATTATTCTCCTTTGAATCTTTTTAAAACTCATCTATGCCATGAGACTTGTAAAACACTAGGCACTGGCTAGACATTTGGTGTGCAGAGACTTCTGCTTAATATGCTAATCATGATGGTTTTATTTACCTTGCCTTTTCCCCCACCATTTGTTTCTGATCATCCAATCTCAAAAGTTATAGAGAGAAATAGAAGGGATTCAAAGGTGGATGATGAAAATGACTAGAGCCATGGAAAGACTTTCTTATGAGAAAAAACTGGAAACGACTGGTCTGCTTGATTTAGAAAGAAGATAACTGTGGTATACAGAATAATGAATGACACCGAGAAAGTAAATTAAGTATTCCCATTTACCCTTTCTCATAATACAAGAATAAGTGGCAATCAGTTTAATACTGCTCAGGTTACCACTACCATTGAGACCAAAAGGGTTAATTAAATATTGTATGGCTAATGAGAATACATAAATACTAATACTTCAGACGACACAACAACCACTAACTGGTAGGGAATAAGAAGAAAGACTTCACTCATACTCAGGTTATTCCATTATTTTTTACTGTGTAGTTTCTTGCATCTTCCTGTGAAGTATCTGATATAAGTCACTGTTAAATCAGATTCTGGATAATCTGGATAATTTTTCCTGGGCTTATCTATATGAACATTTAGTTCACAGCAAGTTGTGGTGTAAATCATCCTCACGCTAGCCTGCTGAGCACTAACTGTCCATGTGGACACTGTTGCTGTGCACTAGAAGTTCCATAGTGCCATTTGATCTATCCTACTTTGAAATGGGAGTAGATTAAAGAACTGACCGCAGGGTCCACACAGACAGTTAGCAAGTAGCAGACTAGTGTGAGGTAGATTTTATCACCCCAGCTTGCTGTAAACTAAGTATTCATACAGACAAGCACCCTGTCTGTAAAATGGGAATTCCTACTTCACGGGAGTTTTATGAAGCTCAATTAATTCAGTTTTGTAAAGCCCATGAAATAAATGGAAAGAGTACCACTGCACTACAATAATGGAAAGCATAATTTACTACTTTTCGTTATTACTATGTAAACACATTTACAGAATCCTTTTGCAGTACCTAGTTAAATACTAAGAGTAATCTGCAAGGTTATTTTATTTCAGTATGGACTGAATGCTCCTTTCTTCCCCAATCTTTACCTAGGGTGAGTTGAGCATCCAACACATGCATATCTAAACACATGTCAGATCCTGTGACATTCTCTCTCAGTGCCTATTCCTGATCAATCTGATGCCACAGAATGCACTATTCTGTAATACAGATCAAAAGCTAGCCTGTACCATTTACTTAATAACTGAGTGATGGTGAGGAATGTGGTATATCTGCAGGATTTATGTGCTGTAACGGTGAGCTCTCTCTCTCTTTCTTTATGTGGATACTACTGAAATGGTAGCTTTGTTCTGACATTTTTATTTTTGTTTAAGTGGAAATTGCCAATTTTTGTAGAGAAAGGATAATAGATTTTAAGAAAAAGGGGACTGAGTTCAAATGAGGGGGAAGTTCACATTTTTGTGAATTCTGAATTGATCGGTGGTATATTTTGTGTGCAAAGAGGATACAAAACTTGGTGAGCTACCACATGTCAAATTTTAGAAGAATGTAATTTTGACCATTTACTACTTCTCCAGGAACACTTGCCAGTGACCAAAATAGTCTAAAAAAAAAAATTATAAACCCCTGAAAGTGTACATTCTATCTTTAGTATTTTTAAAGTAAGCCACTGTTTCACATTTTCAAAGCCAATTACAGGATTTGAAAACCAGGAAATCTCGTGACCAAATACCTTAAGCACCTTTTAAAATTTCAGCTTAATGCCCTGTTAAAAGGCAAAATTCTATCACTAGCTTATATTTGGAACCACTATCAGTGTCTCTAGAATTAGATATAATTTGACATAATGTACCAATATTAGTGTTATTTCCATTTAAATGTACTTTTGCAACCACATTTTTCAATTTTACATTATCCAACAATGGGACATTTAAAAATGTTGAAAGTAATATTTTCGGTACTCCTTTAGTGCTAAATAATGAATATCATAGTTTAATTGATAAATATCTTTGATTATGTGAAGAAATTTACTATTAGCCATTATATTACTTTTATATAGAGATATTATAAGTTGAATAACCTAAACTGCCCATCATCTCTCAAATAACTGAGGGTGTACTTTGATATTATCTCTCTGTAGGAAGCTCTCCTATTAGTTGCTTCTCCCTTAATTTATTTCAGGCCACTGTTTGAGCATAAGGAAACCAAAGAAAAATAGTTATCAGGCCCACACAATCTCTTTGCAATAGTTTATTAGGTATATCACAGCATGCACAGTGTCAAAAAGAGAATCTCCGTTCCCCAAATGAAGAATTTCAGAAAAATCTTCTTAGTGTTTACAAAATCACATACTCCAATAATCAAACATTTATTGAAAAGCTATGCAGGGCAGTAGTTAGAATGAGCCTGAGAAATATTTCCAATAAGATCTGTAATAAAATGGGAAAGATATAATTTGGCGGTAATGATGTATAGTACAGAAAACAAAGATGACAGTTTATATTGATCATCAGGTTTTCCTAAAACTGAAGAGAATATACTTCTATTTTTCTCTTTTAAAATACAAATAAAGTATTTAGATATTTGTGATTCAATGTTTATTAATGGCTTTTTTTATATAACTGATGTGATTCCAAATATATATCCTGAATTTGTGTGTGAATATTACATACACTCATGTGGGTAAAGAACAAGCCTACGGGGGCTGTTCTGTTCTGGATTTTTTTTTTTAAGTAATAACTATCAAAGCACTGGGCATTTCCTGAGGATTACTGATGGGCAGGAAGGAGATGATGGCACCTCAGCAGAACCTCAGGCAGTTAACCTTAACAGGTCATTAATCCTCAGGAAATGCCCTGTGCCAAGGTCATCAAGGTTACTATAAAATGAAACCGAGGAGACCGGGTGCTGGGATTTTTATGGACGATACAACTTTAACTAACTTATATAAAGCAGTCTGCATGTATTCTCTCTCAACGGTTTCTGCAAATAACGAGACCATCACTATTCAGCAAAGCATATGCTTAAATCTCATTGAAGTCAGTAAGATTTAAGCATGTGCTTAAAGTTAAATATGTAATTAACTGCTTCGCTGAATAGCAATGTGATTTAAGTGTTTTAATTTGTGTAACTATTTTCTCATATACATGTTTAAATCTTTAGCACTTTGGATAAATTTTCACATATTCTGTCACTTCCATTTTTTACCTATTTTGAAAATAAAGCTGATGAATCCTCTAAGTACCCAACACAATTTCTCAAGAATAGTAACTTAATGGCATTTATCAAAAAGAAGATTGTTGCACAATTCTTCTATGTAGCTCAAGGACCAGATTTTTTTTTTAAAAAAAAGAGTCCAGAGGCCCATATTAAAGTATGTATGTGCAAAAATGTATACATAATGTTTGTGTGTATAGTTACGTTTGTGTGTGCTACCTGGATAAATGCATGCACAAATGGCTAATTACATGTCTAACTAGCCATTTCTGTTTAATTACCCATTTCGCATGGATAGTCTTTGAAACAGAGAATGCAAATATAGATACATAATTGTGCTCACATTTTTGCGCTTTGACCTTGTGTCTACACCTCCTCCTTTAAAAATGAAAACAACATATAAAACATGGATCTTTTTGGAACAGGGCTCTCGGATTTAGCTTTCATGAATGAGAAGGAATAACTAACTTGTATTCATTTTGCAATCTACTGCTTTGGCAAGGTGAGAATTCTATACATATTTTCATCAAGCTTAAACAAATATCAGTTGAGCATGATCGAATTTCATATGCTGAATTCTGGGTGTTTTCTGAAATGTGTTGATCAATTGCTACCTGTTCTACCTATTTCATATACACAAAACATTGGACTGGGAGACTAAGATCTGACTATGCCTTTTTCTTTTGAACTGAAAAGGACTATTACAGACAGCAAATCCCATAGAGTCTTCTTTGTTACCAGATTAAAACAAAATAAAACCACATAATCTTCTCTTCATGAAAAAAATGTAAACCCACACAGGTTTTTTTGAATTTGGCAGCTTTAGTTTCTATCATTATAAATCACAAAATTCATGAAATAAAGTACTAACAACTAGCAAAGAACATATGATTACTTTATACTAATATAAAATTAGCTCCAAAAGTGCTACATATTAACCATATTATATGAACTTTTAAGCACAGGGAGGTGGGAGGGAAATATGCTTGGTCTTAATACACAAAGTTATACAAATTCTTGTTGATAAAGACCAGTTCCTCAGCTGGTGTAAACTGACTTCAACTGAGCTATGACAATTTAGACAAGTTGAGGATCTGGCCCAAGATATTTAAAAGCATTGTCAGAAATGATATTTAAAACTGTGTGTGCTTTGACAGGCTACATATAAGGAGCATATGACAGATTTTTTTCCTCAGGAAGCATATTCCATAATGGAAACCACATGCAGCGTAATTATGCATTAGATGCCTCAAAATGGAACTGGTGATTACAAATGTGTGTAGCATTAAATTCTCAGGACTCCAAAAGATTTACATCTTTGAAAGAGATCGACTGTATATCTGAGAAGTCACAAGTAATCCACTTCTGTGCTACCAATGAAAAAATAACTGTATTTTTTCCTTCTAACATCTGTTTAGCAGAATATCAGAAGGTAAGGAGAAGATTATAGTCGTTAGACTATAAAACAATTCTTTAGTTATATTTCATTATCCATTCTTATTAAAGCATTATGGGAATGGGTTATGTCAAGTCATTATATAACACCGTCACAAGAATGAGAATTCTGTTGTGAAAGCCTAATTCATTCTTTATGAAAAACATACTGTAAACTACCTTTTTACCCCATGTTAATGAGGTTTTTAAACAAAAGATAATTGTAATGCCCGCCTGTTCAATTTCAAAATTGAGGAAAGGACAAAGCACAGCATTACTGTACAACAATTCAGCTAATACATGAAACACTGAATTTCTCATAACTTATTCTTATGATAGAGATTGTAAAGCAAGAGAAAATGAATCAAGTCTCCTGGCAACAGTTTTAACATGATAAGAATTAATACAAATGTTAATCAACTCCTTAGACAGAAATCTCAAATTCCTTCTTGAATACTGTGTTTTAATTCTAAAATTAATTGGATTTCAGATGCATGGAAATGTTACTAATTAAACATCTCTGGTTTTCTCTCTTTTTTGTCATTGAGTAAAATTTCTATCCACCCATATGATCTTAAGAATGATGTACTGAAGAAGGATCATTATTGACATTTTGACCATGTTATGTATCTAGGGCTGATTAGCTAATATGTGGATCTTTTGCAGGTAACAGAGATTCTGTAAATCTTTTGAGTCTGTGCAGGACCTACTTACAGTGTGGCTGGGAGTGCATACACTGTCTCATCCCCATCTAGGGTTCTAGCTCCCCAAAGGGGTGAGGAGAGAGAGAAAGAGAGAGAGAGGGTTGGGCCATGGCAGAGCTGCCCAATTGCACAGAGGATCACATGTTGCACCCTCTCCTCTGCTAGGATGGTAGAGCTGCTACCAATGAATCTTATGTTCTCTGTAGGGCCCAGGAACAATTCTGACACAATCTGTCAGAATTCCTCCTGAGAGCTGCTGGTGTAGAACAGCCACTTTCTCTCTCTTTACTAATGTGGACTGTGGCTATAAGGCACAATTTAGACAATACAATTGCAGGACCCAGACCACAGTGCTTCTGCTCCCCACTACTTGTGAAGATGGAGCATAGTTCTGATTACCCCCATACTGAACTTACACTAGTACAATAAGGGCCAAATGTTCTAACAGTCTTAACTTGGCTTCTGCTTTGGAAGTATATGTTTTTGCAGCCATATTGCATGCCTCTCTCTATAACATTTATAGAGATTATTTTCTGAAAAATTGGCCCTGAATATGTAAAGTTGACCCACTTTGTTGTTAGGGCCAGAAATTAAGAGAATAAAGCATTCAACATTGTAAAAATAGCACAAAGAAACCTATAAAATTGAAGGACAGAAACACAAGAGAATAGTTAAATCGTTGTTTATAGGATTTGTGATAGAGAATGCTGGATGTAGATAAGGATGTATCAATGTGCATTACAACTGCCATTTTTGAGTCACAGAGTTTTCTGCAAATTAATCTTTTTGAGCTGAAATTTTCATTCTTGGTCTCAAACTTTGGAATTCTTTTCATTCTGTTCAGACTCTTAAACTGCTCTCAGAACTGTTTCAATCAAGCAACTTAAGTTTAAAGGGAATTCCTTCCCACAATAAGAACATATGATTTTCACTTGAACAATATTGTTCAAGTCCTTTTCCTGCTCCTCAATAATTCAAAAATGGCTGAACAAATGCCCTTCAAATATAACAATAGCTGAACCCCAATGAGGTTGAGTTGCTTTGTTAAGTTCTTTAAAAAAGTAAAAGTAAAATGACAAGTGATTAAGAATTAGTGACCAACCACGATAAGGAACACACTTCCAAAGATTTGCATCATGTCTGAGAATGTCCCTTATGATACTTTGTGACATTATGTAGTGACATGAAACGGCTTATATACTTCTTGTTGAGCCTAACCAAAGTATTGGTTAGAAGAGGAGCTGGAGTGCTATTCACAAAGGAGTTTGATTCCCCTAAATCAAATGGAAGCATAGATTCCTCCCTCAAGCTCCGACTATTCTGTATGGGACCTGAGTGTGCCAGAAGGGTATGGCCCATATTTTTAAAGCTATTTAGGTGATGCTGCGCTCAACAGTGCAACGTTTAACTGATTTAGGCACATATGAGTTTAAGGGCTGGTCTCCACTGAAAAGTTAGGTCAACCCAGCTACATTGCTCAGGGGTCGCCCTGAGCAATGTAGTTGAGCCTATCTTACCCCTGCTGTAGACAGCACTGTCGATGGAATGCTTCTGTCTGTAACCCACACACCTCTTGGGTGTCCCAATACAATATTATTGGGACTGTACCCCGTCCCGCATTATTAGAGTGTGCTACAAGAAGTTTGGACAAGATGAAATGGATTAGATGATGAAGCTGAGTCATTCATATATAATAGGAACTGAGGAAGTAAATACACTCCAGTTGTAAAAGACACGTCCACTCCTGCACATATTAATATATTATGTGGCAAAGTCCCTCCTCTACCTCAGTGGGTCCTGCGCTTATTGGCGGATTTTGCTTGCCTCAGAGATCTTCCCCTCTAGTAGAATCCACAGTCTAGATCAACTCCTCCTGTGCTTGATCAGGAGTTGGGAGGTTTGGGGGGAACCCGGGCCCACCCTCTACTCCGGGTTCCAGCCCAGGGACCTGTAGACTGCAGCTGTTTAGAGTGCCTCCTGGAACAACTGTACAACAGCTACAACTCCCTGGGCTACTTCCCCATGGACTCCTCCCAACACCTTCTTTATCCTCACCACAGGATCTTCCAGCAGTACGCCCTCTCACTCTCAGCTCCTAGTACCTCTTGCTCCCAGCTCCTCACACGCAACCTCCTTCCACAGCTCCTGACATGCGCCCCTCCCTGACTCACTGGGAGGCTTTTGACTAGTTTCAGCCAGCCCCTGATTGGCTGCAGGTGTCTCAATCAACCTCCCTGCCTTCTGGAAAGTTCTTAATTGGCCCCAGGTGTCTTGATTAACCTGGAGCAACTGCCATAAGGTATCAGGGATTTGGTTAGCCTGGGGATAACATACTGGTTCCTTACCACTTTCCTATAGCCCTCTGGCCTTGCCCCATCACAATTACTATCTAAGGTATGTTTCGTTTTCAACTTGCATTATTTAAAAATAAATAAATACTACTCTTAAAAAACAAAAATACCCTAGAAAACTTACAACTAAAACTGAGGTTATCAATTTGAGATTCTGTTGTACGAGCTGACATCATTTCCAAAAAACCGCAAAAAGAGCCATCAGTGTATTTACGCAATAGAGCAATCCAAAATACTGAACCTTTTAAGGTATTTTAACAGAGCAGGAGCAGCTCTCATGATAACTTGAAAGCAAACCTTTGAACTCTGGAACTGTTATTATTAAGATTTATTATCTTAATTTTCCATGAAAACAGTGAGGTTAATCAGATAAAACCTTTTTATAGGTTAATTATGCTAATACAAAGATCAAACCAGGGACTTTTCATTTCATTGCACTATTAATTCTTACAGGTTCTGTTTTTCAGTTTAAAATGAAAACACAGAACAGAACAGCAACAATTGTAATTTTTCAGGAATCTATTAAAAAGCAAACACAAAATTGTCATTTCCCTGAGGCACAGTTCCTTTAAAGGGCCTTTTCACAGAATTCACTTTATTTTCATATTCTCTGTAGTTCACTTCTTAGTCATACATACCAGCAGTATGGTAATTTTTTGCTGTGGGTACAAACAATAAATAAAAAGAAATATACCTAAGTAACTGTGAGCTGGTTTTTCTTCCACAACTTTGATTCTTCTTGCTCCTGCAGGTATCACCAAAGCTTCCACATAACCTAAGCATGAGATCAAATGTCGCGAGTTAAATACAAAACTATGGGACAGTAGATTTTGCATTTTTTGTTTTTTTAAATCTGCTATTCTTTTTTTTCTTTTAAGTCTAATATTGTATCATATTTTCCAGGATGCCCTGTCATAAACAACCTTTACAAAGATAGCTTGAACTATGAACATCCAAAAATAAGTTCATGTAAAGGGTATGTTCTATGGTCATTGTGATTGACTGCTATGAATGCTAATGGAAGATGCCCATATAGAGCCAGAACATCAAAGCTGCTGAGCATTTACAACTCTCATTGACTTCATGGGCCCTGATACAGCAAAGTATTATTTAGCATGAGCCTTACTTTAAGTCTGTGAGTAGTCTCAGACTGCCTGGGAGTTAAGGATGCTCAGCAACTCATGGAATCAGGCCCATAAACAAGGAAAAAATGTATCCCTTTGTGTCTTTAATTAGCACTTCTATATGAAAAAAATACTTCAAAGATAAATTTCACAAGGCTTATTTTCTCTCCACTTCATGAGATAAGGAGATGGGGCTGCTAGGTTTCCTGACAGCCCCATTAAAAACTCTGAAACATTAAAAACATACAATTATCCATGTGATGTGCTATATATAATATATACAATGATCTACAGCCAAATGAACATAATAAAGCTGCTATTCCTTCAAGAAGTTCTGGGGGCGGAAACCACACGGATGAAGTTGCCTCAAGATAAATAGAGTCCTCTGTCATTATAGGTACCTGAAGCCCTTGATGGAATTCCAACATTATGTGGCATATATAATTTTGATGTTCTGGTTTTAAAAAATTAACAAATAAAATACATTTAATGTGGTTTCTAGATCTCTTTTGTACCTTTACCATACTCAACCCTTATTCCTCCATAGATTTGAGCTTTCAGTTGTGTGTATCAATAACTTGGTGAACTTTTAAAAATTGTTAAAAAATGTAAAACTGTAAACATTGTTAAAATTAATTAATTAAAATTTCTCTTAACAATTTCAGTTTTCAAAGTCGGAAAATATCTCCTTATATAGTCATGCTTCAAAGTTGATTAGTACTGCTCCATTATATTCCTAAGCTAAAATCCTACAATAAATTTGGATATTTATCTCTGTTATAAATGCGAGTTGACAGATTTTGACTGATGTGGTCAGCTCCCTTTTCTATAGCTTTTTAGATTCAAACTTTGATCTGTAACTGAACTTAGCCACTCTTTCTTTATATGTTCCTAGCCTTTTAGACTTGTTTTTGTTTCAGTTTTCTCTGTCCCGCATTACCGCCAGCCTCAGAAAGGGATAAATTCAAGTATCTGAATGCTGCGTCCAATTTTCTTTTCTAAAGCACTGCTTAGAGTAGTCTAGATTGCACTGAAATCTCTCGATTTTTCAAACATATACAGTCTGTTCTTCTTATACTAGTTTGTGCAAAATAATCTACTCACTATCTTGAAATTTTGCAAATTACTTTAGAAAGAAGTGGAAATCATAACTACACACAAACATTTCAGAGCTGAAATAATGATCTATCAAATGCACTTTCAGATAAAGGATTGTTCCAAATGTGTTCGCTTCTAGATGCAGCAAAATGTGGACAACCTTATGGCTTTAGGCCCCAATTCTGCAAACACTTACGTGCATAAGTCATCCCATTCAACTCAATGGGAAGACTGATACATGAGAGTCAGATCAGGCCTTAGCTGCTAAAACGTTTCAGAAATGCCATTCAGATTTATGATATTATTCACAGTTTTATACTCACGTTATTACACTTTATAAGAAGTTTTCCTTGGACATTTGTCCTTTATATTCTTTGTTTCCTCTTTTGTTTAAAGACATTGATGTAGGTGATGAATAGTTATCTGGATAACATTTATTCTCAAGAACAGTAAACAAATGTAGGTACTGTGTGTCAAAAATCTAAAGTGGGGTTTACTAAATATTTGTTTCAATCTGTCAAAAACAGCCTCTTCTATGAAACAGTGTCCTATTTTAGACAACTGCAGCCAATGCAAATTAGATAATTCCTTCTCTATTGTAATTTAATAAATACATAACAGACAGAGCATCATTTTACAATTTTTTCATTAGAAAATTTTCATGTGAATTCTCCACTCACATCTCAACTACTGCATATCATAATCAAACAACAATCAATAGCTTTACAGAAGGTCTTCTGCAGCTCTCTGAACGTAGTTCTCAGGCACTTAATTGTTAAGCAAAAATGAAGCATACCTCTTGACACACAATTTCATCAAAACACTGCATGGTTTATTAAGTAAAAAATAAGCAGATATACCTGCTCCTTTGGTATGGTTAAAATCGCCTTTAATAACTTTGCATGATTTTCCATTACCATTGCAGACACCACAATGATCTTCTCGTGCCAGAGATCCTAATATTCCATCACAGCCAAATTTCTGTGGAGAAAAATAAACCTATCATTGTAATTAAGGGTTAGATTGTGCATTTAGATTGGTGCAGAGCTGTCCCACCACAGGGAGAGCACCACAAGGCATTTCAGATGACAATTTGTCTCCCCACTTTGGAGGGTACATGCAGCTTATTAACAACCCCCGACCCCACTCATGTGGCTGGCCAGTTCTCTTGGCTGGTGTATATAGGGTGGAGCCATGCCTCAGCCCCCTCCTTGCCCTGCCCCTTCACCTTTGTGACACTATGCACTCCTGGGGTGGTAGGGACAGCACAATTCCTATGTTCACCTGATCACAGAGTCAGTAGCTTTATCTGGTGCTTACACTGGCGGTGCAAAGCAGGGAAGGTTATTTGGGCTCCTCTGTAAATGCACCCACATAAGGACCAGGCACAATCTGACACCAAATCATTTACTGTGCTAGTTTACTATATTAAAAGAAATGTGAAAGTGTCTGGAACTTGTATTATGTACTTGGAAATGTAACCCTTACTGATGTTTTATTGAAAGGCTATCAACACAAATACTAAGCTTAAAACAAGAAACATTTATTCTAGCAGTACACAAATTACTCTGCTATGCTTATTACTATTCATAAACATCATTACTAATTTGATAACAAAAACCAGATTACACTGAATACCATATGTGGTATATAAAAAGTCTAGTGATCCCAGCGTAATCAGAATTAACTGTATTAGTATAGGCGCACTCATCCAATGAAACCAACAAAATCTCCACTCCTCATAAATTATCAAGGCAAGGGCAGAGTAACTAGAAAATAAAATAACTGCATAAAAAAAGAAATTACTGTGAACTGAAAATCTGTTCATGTTCAAGTACAAGATGACTTACTGCATTTCTCCATTATAGTTCTTTTAAATTAAAGAGAGGAAAGTGACAAATCAGGATTTTCAGATGGGAGTTGTATGCCTATTTCCTATTACCATATGTCTAGACTAGGATAACATGGGCATTTTTAAAGTGTATAAGTTCAAGTGTTTGAATTAACATGTTAGCTGGTTAAGATGAAACCTACATATTAAAATACAACTTGCCCCATTTACAACAGGGTTTTATAATGTGTTGATTAAAACTTTTAGCTAATACTTTAAAAAAATCTCTTTTTATCCTAATTTAGGCATACCCTGAAGTGGCACAGAGTTTAGAGGATGCCAGTGCAAAGGTCTTACCCATTGCAGTAAAGACAGTGACTGAGTGGTGTAGGGCCAGAGACTGTACTTTCAATAATTAATTAGGAAGGAGCCAAAAAGAAACCTGTGGGACTAAAAAGGAGTGAGGAGGACGAAGGGCCACCAAACGAGACAAAGAAAGAGCAGTTAGAGAGATACAAATTTCCATGTACCAAGTGAAACTTTAAGGCAACTTAAGGCATAAACTTTAAGTAACATGTACAGAATTAGTATTAAGCTTTTATTGTACATGATTCAGGCTCCAAGGTTGTCATTTATCTGGACCTATAATTCTGTATTTCTGGAAATCAGGCTGAATTAAATATACATGCACACTCTACATCAGTGTTTTCCATGCTTCTGAAAGATGAGCCTCTCTTCAAGACAATGAAATCAATCATCCACTGGCTCACCCCCACTAAGTGTTGTTAAAGATCCGCTCATCTGAATGTATACATTTTCTGTGCTACCTTTCCCCGGCCCCAGCTAGTCCTTCAGGTGCTGTGCCACATAACGTATTGTAATAAGTGAAATGAATTTAAAATATTATATTTTATATGTAGATATAAGAGGAAGGCAATGACCCAGCTCTGGACATTTCTTATGCAATATTCTACCAGAATTAACACGTATGTACAGTATGTTAAAAGTTGAGTCTAAAGAATTGATTTATACCTGGCATCTACCATTTGCGCAGATATCTAATCCATGCTGACCACAAGAAGTCCCATCCATCACCTTTTCTGTTAGAAGAATAGGCTGATCCTTTCCAACAGGGGAACAATATAATGCACAAGGCTTTTCTTTAATAGAAATTGGTGAAAAAAATGCCAAGTTAGTAAAACTGATTAATAAAAGTAAAATTCTTCCAAACCAATGTTTTTGGTGGTGGCGCACAGTGTTCTTCATTACATTAATCAACATTAATTATAACAAAAACTTATTTCATTTTATTTAAGACAAATGAAAAAAAGATACTGAATCTTTCTTCAGTTTGGTAAACTACAGCTCTTTTTCCTGTTAGAAAACAACTGTATTAAAAATGTCTAATATTTTGGTTGTAAGAGGAGATTACTTACCTGTATCTGGAGGCTCTTTAAGATGTGTGGTCCCTATTTATATTCCAAACATGGGTGCACATGCACGCCATGCACCAGATCTGAAAGTTTTCAGCAGCAGTGTCTGTTGTCCCGCATGGGCGCCTTACTTTGTCACGTGCTCCAGAAGAGGTTATAAGAGGTTGTGTGGGGCGATGCACCCTCAATTTCCCTCTTACCGCTGAATAGAGAGTCCACAGCAGAGGGGATGGTGGGCGGGTACTGGAATACAAATAGTGACCACACATCTCGAAGAACCTCCAGTTACAAGTAACTCTTCTTCTTCAAGTGATGGTCCCTATATGTATTCCAAATGCAGGTGAGTATGAAGCAGTGATCAGCTTGGAGGTGGGTCCGAGGACATGAGAGGTAAAGCTGACTGCAGGACGGCACGTCCCACGGTTGCGTCTGCATCTGCCCACTGGTTGATGGTGTAGTGCGCTATGAAGGTGTGGATGGAGCACCAGGTTGCCACACGACAGATCTCGTGCCAGGGGACATCTGACAGGGAGGCGCCAGTGGCTGTGTGAGCCCTTGTGGAATGAGCCATGATCCTGATGGGCAGTGTGGGAGCACGCAGAGCATTCAGTAATGCACTTAGGGATCCATCTGGATATGCACTGCGAGGAAAGGGCTTTCCATTTCGACAATGGCCATGAAGAGGCCTGGGGAGGTGCAGAATGCATGAGTCCTGTCCAAGTAGAAGGCCAGTGCCCTGTGGACGTCCAGGTAGTGCAGCGTCCTGTCCGTGGGAGTGGTGTGCAGCATAGGACGGAAGACAGGGAGATGGATGGACTGGTTGAGATGGAAATCAGAAACAAGTTTTGGGAGGAACTTAGGGTGAAGGCACAGGGAGACTTTGTCCTTATGGAAAATTGTATACGGGGGAGGGGGAGGGTGTCAGCCATCATGGCTGCCAATTCGCTGATACGCTGGGTGGAAGTAATGGCCACAAGAGGACCTTCATGGATAGGTGTGTGAGGGAGCATATGGCTAGTGGTTCAAAGGGAGACCTGGTGAGGGCAGACAGCACAAGATTAAGGTCCCAGAGGTGGAGTAGTGGTAAGGACTGGTGGGAAGCAGTTCATCAGGCCCTTCAGAAACCTGGCAGGGTGGGTAAACACCAACTGTCCATCCAGTGGAGGGAGGAAGGCACTAAGTGCCGTGAAGTGGACACAGATCGAGCTGAGTGCAAGGCCTGAATTCTTAAGCTCCAGGAGATAGCCTACGATATTGGGCATGGAGATGGCCTAGCGGGGAAGGTGGTGGTGTTGCACCCAGGAGGTGAAGTGCTTTCACTTTATGGCGTAGCACGCCCACATGGAATCCCATTTGCTGTGTGTAGGTACACAGCAGACGGATGACAAACAGGCATTGTCTACATGTGAGCCCCATCCAAAACCCAGGCTGTCAGCTGAAGCGGGCCTGTGTTGGGGTGTCAAACCCTGCTGTTGTCATGGGTGAGGAGGCCCAGCAGGGTTGGGTGGCTGATTGGTATGCGGGTGGACAGTCTGAGTAGATCGGGAAACCAGAACTGTCGGGGCCAGCACAGGGCTACCAGGATGACTGTGGCTTGGTCTTGGAGGATCTTGTACAGGAACCTGGGTGTGGAGGGGAACAGGCGGAAAGAAGTACTAGAGGCCATCACCTTTGGAATCTCAACCCCTGGTCCCTCTAGAGCAGTAGAGGGGAATTTGTGGTTTGCTTGAGTTCCCAATGAGGCACGACAGATGGAGTAGAGAGTGGGGTCGTGGAGTTCCCACTCATGGTTGACATACCAGGTGTGGCTGAGTGCATCTGCCAGGGAGTTCTGAGTCCCCAGAAGATATGCTGCATGGGGCACGATGTTGTGGCAGAAACACCAGTTCCAGAGGTGGATGGCCTCCATGCAGAGCAGCCAGGGCCTGGTGCCGCCTTGTTTGTTTGTGGATGCCACTGCGGTGGTGTTTTCTGAGAGGCTCTAGACATGTTGATTGTGGAGCAGAGGCAGGAATGTGTGACAAGCCAGGTAGACCATGCGCAGCTCCCGAATGTTGATGTGCATGCATGCTCCTCTGGGAGTCCATGTCCTCTGCATGGCATGGCCATCTAAGTGTGTGCCCCACCTTGCCAGGGAGGTATCTGTGGTAAGGGTGGCCATAAGGATGGGAGTGGTGAACAGGGTGCCTCTGAGCACCTTGGCAGGATTGGTCTGCTAGGTGAGGGAGGTGCAGACCCAACTTGGGATAGTCAAGGGGGAGTTCAGGTGGGCGACGTGGAGCCTGAAGACTGAGAGGAGCCACTGATGTAGACAGCGCATGTGGAGGCGAGCGTGTGATGTCACATGGGTACAGGCCTCCATGTGGTCGATGAGGCACAGACAATGGCATACTGTTGTGCGCGGGTTGCAGCGCAGGGTTGTCACGAGAGCTGTGAGGGTGGCAAAGCGATCTGCTGGGAGGAAGGCTTGCACTGCTACAGACTCCAGGCGCGCTCCAATGAAATGGATTGTCTGCATCGAGAGAAGCACAGATTTCTCGTCATTGACACAGAGGCCCAGAAAGGCAAGGAGTGAGTGGAGCATAGTGACAGCTTGAGTTCCCAATGAGGCAAGGGATAGTGCCACCAGGAGCCAGTCATCCAAGTAAGGGAACACAAAGTGGCCAGCCGGAGAAGGTGGGTTGCTACAACCACAAAGACCTTGGTAAAGTGCCTGGGGGCTATGGCGATGCCGAAGGGAAGAACCTTGAATTTGTTAGTCTCTAAGCTGCTACAAGTTTTTCTTTCTTATTTTCGTTTTGCTGACACAGACTAACACGGCTACTACACTGAAACCTTGAATTGACAGTGATTGTTACCTACGTGGAAGAATGTGTGGTGGGCCGGATGGATGTTGATATGGAAGTATGTGTCTTTCATGTTGAGGTCTGCGAACCACACACACCGGGGAAGGGAGGGAATGATGGATGCGAGCATCACCATACATAACTTAACCTTTCTGATGAAAGTGTTGAGTAGGTGGTGGAGATCAAGGATAGTGTGGATGCCCCTGTCCTTCTTCGGGATGAGAAAGTACAGGGAGTAAAATCCCTTGCCAATGAAGCGGGGCGGGCACGGGTTCAATCACACCCTTCATGAGGAGGGCATCTACCTTGTGTTGGAGGAGGGTGCCATGGGTGAGGCTCCCTGGAGGCATACTAGGGGGGCCCCAGTGGGAGAGGAAGGTGAGGAACTCTATCGAGTAGCCATGTCGTACGATCTCCACTACCCAACTATCCATTGTGGACCGTAGGTAGTGATGTGGCGGATTCACAGATCTCAACCAATGCGTCAAAACTGGGCCTTTGATTGGTGCCATGGCATGGTGGAGGAGGTGGCCATGGCAGATGGGTGCGGGTGCTCAGATCTAGAGTACCGTCAGGCCAGCTCCTGGTACCAGGTGTAGGTGGGCTGGTACATTGGGTAGGAGTGCAGGAGACTGGAGAGTTGCTCTTGAGTCCTTCAGGGAGTGCAGAGCTTCGTCCGTTTTGGCAGAGAACAGCTTGTCCTAATCAAAGGGGAGGTCCTGGATGGTGGATTGATGTTCCTGGGAAAAACTGAGGATTGCAACCATACTTCCCGTCGTATCACAATGCCCTTGGCCAGGGAATGGGAGGACATGTCCATTGCATCCACCGCAGCCTGGAGGCTGACCTTGGCTGTTAGGTGGCCTTCCTCCAGCAGGGCCTGGAACTGCTGTCATTAGTCCTGTGTGATGTCCTCCAAGAACTCTGCCAGCTTTGCATATTTATTAAAATCATACTTTGCCAGCAGAGCCTAGTAGTTTGATATACAGAACCGAAGCCCATGAGGTCCAGTCACTTTGCCGCCTTATCTCAATGGGTGGAGGTAGCGTGTTGGTGTGTCTGTTTTGTGGCTGCATGCACTACCAGCGCGGCAGGGGAGCATGGGAAAAAAATAAAATCATGCCCCTTAGACGGCACAAAGTATCTATGCTCCCTCCTCTTGGGGCTTAGGACACAGGAGGCCGGTGTGTGCAAGCTGCCCGTGCAGGTTGAAAGACAGCCTTGTTGATGGGCAGAGCAATGCGCATCAATCCCTGAGGCTGGAGGATGTCCAGCAGCTGGTGAGGTTGGTCCTGGACCTCCTCTAGGGGGATACATAAGTTGAGGGCCCATCTCTGCAGCAAATCCTGGTATTGGTAGTGGTCATCAGTAGATGAGAGGGTGGAGGGGCTCAGGGCCTCATCCAGAGAAGAGGAGGCCACCATCGGGACCGGGAACACTGGCAGTACTGGGTCATGCTCTAGGTCCTCTTCTAGGTCTGAGCTGGGTGGTTCCGGTGGAGGGATCCAGTGGAATGGTGCGAGACCACCACCGGTGGGTACAGCTGGTGATAAGGGTCCCATGTGGACCATTCCTTCAATGAGGCCGGGTCCTGGGAGTACTGTTGGCCCAAGGGCACAGATACCACCCCGATGGGATCAGAGCCCAGTGATTCCTGCCGGAGCTGAGGGGCATGTATCAGTGGGCTGTCCTACTGCTCAATTGGCATGGAGACCAACAGTGCTGGTGCCTCTCTCTTGCACTTGGCCTTGCCCCCTGCCTTAGGGGGTGGCATGGCAGGGTCCTCACACAACCTCTCACATGACTGGGTCTGGCTCAGGGAGGGACTGCAGTGCGTTTCAGCAGTGCAGAAGAGAGCTTGTGGTTCTCCTTCATCGCCTTGTCATGTGTTGGCAGTGCTGGCAGATCCAGGCGGAGGGTAGAGGGTGGAATGCTCGCTGCCAGTGAAAGGTGGTGCACAGCCTGTACTGACAGTCCGGGACTGGACTCTGCATGAGGCCTGAGCACTTCTTCCATGAGGAACTTGGGGAGTCACAAGACATGGCTGTCACCTATCTACAATGAAAAGGACTTGAAGACGTCACAGCGTGTTGCGTGGTGCACCTCTCTCAGACAACAAGTGTGTTCATCGCTCACTGAGAATGAGTGAGGGCACAAGGCGCAGTTTTTAAACCTCGGATCGCGGGACATAGTTCCCCAACTAGGGGTGGTCCCCATAAAGGACGACTAGATACACTAACTATTTACATTATTAACAGAACTACTAAAGAAAGAAATGGAACTAACTATGTACAAATGGACTACTGTTCTCATACAACTACGAGTGCAAAGAGAGGATTCCGACTCTGACCATGCAGTAAGAGGGAACTGAGAGTGCCTCACACGACCTCTTAAAACCTTGCCTGGAGCACGTGGCAATGTAAGATGCCTGTGAGGGTCAATGGACACTGCTGCTGAAAACTTCTGGCCTCAGCGCATGGTACACATGAGTACCCACATTTGGAATACATATAGGGACCATCATTTGAAGAAGAATCTACACTTTTATTTCGCTATACTTCTGACAGATCATAAATACTGGTTAAAGAAGAACTTAACACATTCCGGATTTTCTAACTATGCAGGTCAAAAAAAGCATTTATTCTTAAGAAAGTACACTTCCAAAAGAACCACACACACTAAATGAACTGAAAATGCTTTCCTACTGTCAGATTAAGCCAGAGGGGTTCCTTACTGCTTTACATCTACCTTATGAAAATACTGCATGAATAATTATGGAAATTGATTTTTTTAATTCTAAAAAGCCAAAAAATGATCTTATCAATAGGCTGCTTTTCATAAACATTACAGCTTTACAAATAATGCACTTTGCGCTATCATTGCCAAAGCAATCAAAGATAAAAGATTTAACAGCCTGTCACTGGCAAAATGGAACAAAAAATTGAACCACGTGTTCATAATATCTTTGTTTACAATTAGCCCTTCGATTTTACTCCCAAACTGTTTGAAGATTTTTTGACTAATATAATTACAATTCTGCCTTTACAATTAATTTCACTTAGTCACATGTACTGTCCATCTCTGTCCCATACTGACTTCTAGATAGAATCTCAGAGGCCTTTGGCTTCATGAATGGCTTTATCAAATATCAAGGGTTCACATCTTTGTCAAATTAGAAAGTGTATGTGAGCTAAACTTTTCACCCTTTTAAAAAAATGTTAGCCATCATAGAATACTGGAGAGCATATATGAGCTTCTGGAGAGCATATATCAGCACTTTTGAAATGAATGTCTTCCCAAGACATAATTATTTGCTTCAAGTATTACCTTCGTATACTTTCTTTAGGAAAGTAAAACAAAAACAGATAAAAAGAAAGAACACACCAAAATGTTGTTAAGGCTGATGGGAGTCATACAGCGAGACATACTTGGCTGCAACAAAATAAAGAGGCTGGTTTACTCTCTTTCCCTCATTTCTATCATCACTATTTTGCAACCCAATATAATTCTGCACAACTGGTACCACACAAAACCTCAAAAACTGGCTTAATATTAAAAGTCCTATCTGCCCTTTTCTAATTTTAAATACAATTTATTCTCCCTTCAGAATGGTATTCTGAATTATCCATTTCAAAACCCACCTATAATTTATACAATACTAATTTGGAAAAGATAGCTATAACCTTCACATACTCAAGTTGCCTAACTCCCTTCTCAGTTCATGAATCTTACTTCTGTAGCACCTACTCCAGTGAGGACTATTCCATAAGTGAGGTACTGTTTAGAAGAAAGGTGACCGAATGAGACCCTTTATTATTTGTAAATTTTCCAAATTGAAAAAGTCCACACCAGTTGTGTATCATGAAGCACTGCTCTATATCAGATTGACAGTGAAGAAGGAATTGGTGAGGTTGAATCCAGGAATATTTGGATCATAGGCTAGATACTGTACATGCAATGTGAAGCAGTAGCTTCAGACTACTGCAACCCTGAGGCTTCATGACAGATAGAATCTGTGTTTCCACTATGCAAACTGAGGGAAGAATCCATCCTTACCCTTCCCAGCGCAGAACTACTAAGGGGGGAGCTGTTCAATGGAACCAGGATTTTGTCTGCAGTAATTATTACATTTGTAGAATTTAGATTCATATGCAAAATCTAAAAAGGACTATGCAATCACTTATTACTTTTGATTGATAAATACACTATCGCAGAATGGCTGTATGTTGAACAATATTAAAAATCATAAGCACACCTTGTTGACCATTATCAATATCTGAAGGATGACACTCACTATTAAACGAGGCAATCATTATCCTCAGACAAAAACCAAAGAGCTGGACCTTTCATCAAGCCCCAAAGGTCAAGAGAATCTGGCTCTGGCTGACCCACTGAATTCCAGAACCAAAGGGGCTCCACTGAGTAATATCTATCTTAGGTACTTAATGGTGCTCATTACTGTAGTATCTGAGTTCCTCACAATCTTTAATGTATTTATTCTCATTACACTCTGTGAAGTAGAGCTCTTATCCCCATTTTACAGATGGTGAACTGAGGCAGAGCGAGACTAAGTGCCTTGCCAAGGTCACACAGGAAAGTTGTGGCAGAGATGGAAATTGAATCCATGTTTCCTGAGTTCTGACTAGTGCCTTAATCACTGGAACATCCTTCCTTATAGACATCCTCCAGATATTTAAATTTAGAGTTGCCAGCATATGTGACCCCAGTGAACTTCAACTGCTGTGATGGGACAGATAAAGACAGGGGTCTCTTGAGCCGTCATGATGCAAGCCACATAGGACGTTACAGATCCAGAGCCAACTCCTTGAATTACATTTACATTATCAAATAACAACTTTCCACTTACTGACATGCGTACAATACTGATATTTAAAGTTTAAACTGCCTTCCAGTCTCAGTGGGTGGGTGGTCTGACTGGATTGGCAGACTCCCTTGTGCTGCAGAAAGGACCTTTCCCTCAGGACGGAATTAACCGTTGCTCTGAGGGTTTCCCACTTCTTCACAGAACCCAGGAGGCTTACTTGGGTGTGTAGGACTTTCTGAATTGTTGCAGCTTTCAGTAGGGCCCAGTGCAGGGTTATGGTAGGTGTCAGTTGGCTAGCTCCTAAACCTGAGAGCAGGGTCTATCAGGCGTCCAGCAAGTTGGGTTTTGTGGAGGATGATGAGGTCTTTTGAGATCTAGCAAGGATCCTTATCTAGTATGTATCCTTCATCTCTACCCTCATTTGCTTTCATGAGAGGGGAGAGTGACAAAGGGATCTCAACAGCTGACTACATTCTTCAGTGACTTAGTGGGCTAGGCCAAGGGTGTTAGACCTTTTGTTGTAAAGCCATGAATATCTACACAGGACGACAGTTTTGCTTGACAAGGTTTTGGGTGCTGTTCAACCTAGTTTTAATTTAGTTCAGTAAGGTTACAGCCTGCTGCTTAAACTCATGTTCTATGTGGTGTGTCTTCATTCCCCATGTGTTCATTCAATCTTTAAATTACACTTAACTCAGTAATGCTTATGCCGCAAAAGCTATATCAGATATTTCAACTTAAAGTATCTCTTTCAAGCTTTTGATTAACATATAATGCCCACTACAGGCACCACATTTTATTTGTATGTCAAATACAAGTGTTGAGTGAATCAACACATTACAAACATAGAAGGTAAGAAATTAAAAGGCAAAATGACCCTTAGTTTAAATGAAATGGGACCCCTGTGAGAAACACACAGTAAATGAACTATGGGACCCCACTTTTTTATGCATATTTCTGTATTCATTTCTTTTTCTGTGCAGTGCCTCTTGTCTTTTTGACACTTGTACCCCCTCTTCATTTTCTGACTGAAGAATTGTGACTTGAAATTTAAATTAAAACAAGACCCCTTGGTTCCAAATTACAACTTGCCTTTAGCCCCATATTTATTATTTTTACAATTTCTCATTTATTTGTCTCTTATTTCTGTTCTTCTTAAATAAAGGGGCTTCATTGACCTTGGGGCCTGAGGCAAGGCAGAAGGCCACCATATATATATATGCATATATACAA
This sequence comes from Macrochelys suwanniensis, assembly GCA_033296515.1. Taxonomy (NCBI): domain Eukaryota; kingdom Metazoa; phylum Chordata; order Testudines; family Chelydridae; genus Macrochelys; species Macrochelys suwanniensis. The sequence continues at coordinate 52,332,860 of CM065780.1, forward strand.
TGTAAATATAATATTATACAATGTAGGTAGGGTACCATGCCCACCTTCAACAAAGAAGAAACTTGGACACCAGATGAAGGTGTAGCACTGAATATATGGAAAAAGATCCTTCCATACTATAGAGATTCCAGTTAGAAGAATTCATAGTTCACAAACTGCACATTCCCCAATTCGGAAGTTGTCAAAGATAATGCATGTCTTGTGTTTAAAGCATATTTGTGTATACATTTGCGAACACACAAATAACATGTATTCAATTAAACTGTTTTTATCTAAAAATGTGATCTCATTTACTCTTTCTTTCATGTATTCTGGAGGGAACCAGTCACACTTACTCTATATCTCTGCCAACTAGTGGGTCATATACAAATGTTAATTTCTTTGAATCCCATTGAAAATATGTACAATTCTTTCAAAAATAATCTGTTGCTCACATAGTGAGAAACACTGGTAATGTAAGTAAACGTAAATGTCATTTGAAGGTGCAGTGTTTAATTAAAACTGGTATTTTATTACTGAACAGTGGCACCAATTCAGATATTTCTTTGTGGGGAGAATGGAATTTTGGTCCCTCCCCATGGTAGGAACTGCATTCTGGTCCATGCTCATTCTCCTCAGGGCTCCAGGGCTCCCTCAGCCTGAGAGTCTTCCCTCTCACTTGCTCATCTGGTGTTGCCAGGACTCAAGTTCTTGGGGGATTCCCACGCATTCTGCTGTATGTTGCAACACCATTTGGCCCAGCTGCCCCACTGTCTGGATGGAAGGGCATCCAGGCCAAATGTGAGTGGTGTTGTGATCCCGTGTGCTAGGTCTCCAATGCCATTCACTGAGATTTGCTCAGGCCGCTCCTCTGTCTGCACAGAGGGTCAAATTTCAGTGGCATTGCAACCAGACAGCTTGAGTGATGCTCCAGATTGCTCCAGCAGCAGCTGTACTGATTTAGTATAGGACCACTGGTAAGTGGTCAGGCCATACCCTAAGCTCTGCAGCCTATAGAACTTTCGGCTATTGCAAAAACCTTGGGGAGGGCATTCACTTCCCCTGCTCCTCAATTGGCACAACTGCAGCTGAAGAGTGACAGGATTTGTGACCCCAGCTGTAAAGGGAACCCTTGACAGAAAACATAAAACAGTCTCCATCTTATGTTTTAGAAATAGCATAAGGGGATATTTGTTTCTACAACAGGGATTTTAAAAAATAAAGCGGGCAGTAAAGTTCTTCCCTTGAATGTAAATCAATGTATAAACATAATGAAAATTAGTTTGTAGCCCTCACCTTTGACTTTGGAAAGCCCAATGTTATAAATGTTACTGGGAGAGGGTGTACCAGGATTTCTCAGCCTCTGCTGGAGATGGTGCTAAAAGGAGGCCGTAGCCAATCAGAAACCACCAGGATAGATAAGAAGGATTGCCTACTTCTTCTAAGGGGGAATTCAGGGTGAAGCTGGAACAGGTGAGGAGCTCCTCAGTCCTAACCCAAAGCCTTGGGCCTGGGCCTAACCATCGGACTGTATCCTCAGTTAAGCAGCGCGACAAACTGAGTATTTTTATTGTGAAGTTTAAAGGCCCATGCAGCTAAATTTTGAGTTTAATCTTACTTAATTGTTAAAGGACCACCAAAAAGCTCACTGCATGAGCCGCTTTGCTCTTGGCAAGCTTTGACAGTCACCTTTGAGCAAACAAATTCATCAGAATGAATTTGTGTGTGACCTCAGAATTTCGGCACTTAGCAAATCAAAAAGGTTATTTTAAGATGTAGGTACATAATTCTATCTGACATGGATGATTGCTGTTAATATGAATGATTCTGACATTTTCTTTTAATGTTGCATTATAAATTGGAATAAAGCATTTCTAAATGATCTCACATTCAGAATGAATTTTAATACACAATAATTATTGCATCAGTAAGTCATATCTTTATCTTTATCAACAGTTGATTATTTTAAAAATGGCTTTTGTAACTCAATTCCTCAAGTTAATTTCTTTGAAGAAAATACAATATGACAAAATTTAAAGGAAATTCAGTATAATAGCAGCTATCATCTACATTGCTAGCACAGACTTGCGTAGAGTATTTTCTTTTCTAGGCCGTCAATATTTTGTGCTAACTTTAGCTTTACAGATATCATAAACATTTAGTATCACTCTTTCCTTGGTGAGTGCACACTTCAAGGTAATAAGGAACATTGTTTCATTGTAGCAATGCATGCAATATGCCAAATGGTTGCTGTCTAGATTGATAAGAAACGGACCCAAGTCCAAAATATGCATTAGACATTCGATTCTGTCAAATCCAGCACAGAGTATCTAGGGTATCTAAATGTTAAAGACATGCTCCTCCATTTCTCTGAAATCAATGCCAGCTACAGTATCTCCACTCTCTCTTCAACTGTGTAACTGGATGTGTAACCAAGGTATGCAAGTTTTAACATCTTGATGATATTCTGCTATTAATGTGTGCTTATGAAAGACTTTGCAAAAAGAAAAAGTGTATTTGCCCCATTGATATTTCATTTTATCACAGATGTGTTCATTGGGAAGGTCAAATTCAATATAAAGATGAGACAAAAGCCTCTGGACATACGTGAAACTGCCATTAGCATGATGAAAGAGCAGTAAAATTTAAATGATTCGATATGGAATTTATTTTAAAGCTTGAGCCTCATGAATTATAATTTTCTTTTTTACACTGCTTTCTAAACGGACATTATGATATTGGATCTAATACACAGAAGTACATCACAAGTTAAATGGGTTATAGTTTACTTTTACCTTCATCTATAACAGCCTGCCACTGGAATACATGCTTCTGATATGAAGGTCTGACAGCGAAGGCCTGACATTGCCAGTCCCTGAACATAGGCATTCCAGCAGGACAAGAAGGATTCTCACATATTTTGTATTGTATTCTGGGTCCATGACAATCTCCTTCAGAACCTGGCCTACAGAAGATGGAACAGACATATCTTTTATTTGTTGGGGACATTCTGTCAAACTCTGAAAACACAGTCCCCTTCATTCAGTCTATATAAAAAGTTGTGTTAACAAACAGGCATCTTTTGATGAAATACATTGCTTGCCTTAAAAACACATTTAAAATATCACCAACTACAAAATCAAACTTAAAAAAACGTTGGCTTCTGTTTTTCATCAATTCTCTTAAGAAAGATACACAAATTCCAAATTTTCATTTACAACTGGCAACAGATGAAGAGGGAAGTTCAGCACAGGTATTCAAAACAGGTTATTATAGACCTCCAGCTGCTTTTTTCAATATAATTCAGGTGATTTTTTTCTCAGCTCCTGATTCAGCCAAAGTTGAGTCTAAATCAGCAATGAATGGGTACAACACTTGCATGTACTTTAAATTCACAGCTTTCTGCAATTTACTGGTGCACTGTTACAGTTTTCAAGTTCAATTCCCCTCCCCCCTCCCACTTTCTTCTGGCCTTTCAGTTGTTCCTATGGGTGCTAATTATGGAAGAGCAATAGCAGACTGCAGAAACTGGAGAGTTTGCAATTATTGGAAAATCTTGCCTGGAAACTAGTGAAAATGAAATTAAGACATCCCTAAGTGCTGGAAATAATTTATAGGCATCTTATAATACAGCTAGAAGTGACATTCACATGGGAGGGAGCTAGGGAAGAATTTTGCACACAGCAAAAAAGGCTTTTCTGTCAGAATACCTTGTTCAGTACACTCACTTCCATGTTTTCCTCATCTTCCATTTTACAAACTCCTCTGTCCATTTATCTCTATCTCTGGTATGTTTCTCCTCTCCTTTTCTCTATCTTTTTCCTTCGTCCCACTTGTGTTACCCATCCCTGTTCTTGCTACTTCCCTCCCCACTATTTCTCTTCTTATACTCCTTTCCTACAAAGGAAAAAGTGGTGTTGAGCAATTGAGAGGGGACGGTATTTTTTTAGTCATATGTTTAGAGTTCTGGGGTGAAATCCTGGCTCCAATGAAGTCAGCGGTTAAACACTCCTTGCCTTCAAAGGGGCAACTTTTTTTGTTTGTTTTTGTTCATACCTATTTAACTAAAATGCTTGTAAAAACTGTTGAGAAGAAAGATCTCTCTGTGAAAGGTTTAAGCATCTGTCCAGTTGAGCGTAAGACAATTCTCATTTCAGTTCTCATCTCCTTCAAGGACTCTTCCAGCAAACAGATGGAGGACAAGACCTGATATTCTGGATATTTTTTTCAGGTGAAAATTTTTTAAAAGGCATGAAAACACTTATTTTTTCCTTTGTGGGTCACCTTTAAAATATATTTGTATTTTTTGATACAGTACTTCCAGAAAACTTTAGGTCCAACTTTGCTGCTCTCACTACACTTTTGCACCGCGGAAGCTGGTGACAGCAACAATGAAGACCAAGCTGCCCCTCACCCCGTTACAGTGATCATAAGCAGAGCTGTGCAAACAATCAAAACATGTTTTTCATTAATGTTTGTTTGATTTTTAAAATGAATTGTTTCAACTATGTTTGTTCCTGGCATATTTGCTATTAAACATTCTCACAAATGAGCTTACTGTCACGAATGTTCATGGAAATAATGAAATTTAAGTGACGACTGGAAAATATTTAGGGAGTGTGAACTTTCAGTTTGTAAACTTTTGCAACAGAAACCTCATGATAAAAGATTTCTTCCCTGGTTGGATGACCATAAACATACAACGTGGTTTGTGTATGCAATCAAAAGTAAAAAACAGCTCAAATATCAGATATTTGAGTTCTCACAATGAACTGACTGTGCACAATCTCCAGAGGAAGAATATTTTGCCAGAATTAGTCAGAAAATTAGTTTGAAAAACAAATAACTAAAATAAATCTGTAAGCTATGTCCTTGTAGAAACAGAGGAAAAAATAATATAATAATTTATTCACTATGAATTATTTTTTTAGGTCTCATGACAAGTTTACATGAATTAATCTCCTGCTGTTTCTTAGCAAGACAAACTCATGTGACCCATTTTTTTTTTTGGAGGAAGGTTGACCTTCCCAAACCCTACAGATCTACTATTTCCCATTACTCAGTATTTATGGAAAAAGAAGAATTGTATACATGTAGCACAGCTGTGTATGACTAGGATTGACTACAAGTTAAACAGTACTGAGAAATTCTATAGCGCAAAAAGGAAAACGGAACTTTTTTTACCCAGTGCATTCGCGCTGTCGACTGCTGATTCCAGTGTTGCAAGTTCTGCTGCAAGTGCTCCATGTGCTCCACTCCCCGTCCAGATATTCAGGAAAAGATGTTCTCCTGGTACATTCTCCAGCCTTACACCACTATGCCAAAAGTCAACTCTCAGGTGAATAAATCAAGGCACATCCAAAATAACTCATTGTCTTCCATTTGCACTGGTAGCACAGCATAAGCAGGGCTTATTGAACACACTCTTAAAAACATCAAGTCAAAGAAAATACTGGGAATTTAGGGCCTGTTCGAACTCCCCTTAAAATCAATCGAATTTTTCCACTGATATCCATGATAGTTTCACTTGGTCCTTACTGCATAAAACATGCCATTGTGGACTTCAAGATCATTTGGCTTCCCCTACCATTCAACTACTCCAAAAAAGCACTGAAGTGAGGAGGATGAAAGTCAATACAGCTGAGATATAATCTATATCTATCTATATCAATATGCTTATATGACGTTCTGGGCTTGATGTATACATTCACATGTATTTCTGCAATTTATAATGAAAATGGATGTAATGTAGCACACAAATTTTAGGGTAAATGGCACTTTATTGATAATGGGAGGTAGGAATGCCCTACTTAGTTTTCAGAATATTTTGGGTGGAATCCTGGCCCTAGTAAAGTCAATGGAAGTTTCAATAGGGCCAGGATTTCACCCATTGTATTTCTATACGTATACATCATTTGCCAGGAGAGGACAACTACAATTCTCCTCTCATTTATCTACTGTGTAATATGCTGTGTAACAGTAAATCATCCGTTAGATTTAGCTTTCAATTTTAGTTTTCTAAGAAGTGTCCAGATGCCATGGGGATAAGCGTATTACAAGTGTATATATATAACTTTGCAGAATAGGTAAGTGGAATACCCCTCCCCCCACACATTTAAAATACACACACACATATAATGTGCACCATGATATCTGGCCACCAATGGCAAAACTAAAATTCAAAGCAAATGTTTTCAGAAATAGAACCTCAATATTTCACTCTCCAGGAATGAACATTTTGGAACAACTCATTCCCTTGATAGGGTGCATATGATAGGATGCAGCCTTTGTGTTTATTAACTTTTGATCTTTTAGTAAGGATCTTCAGAACTGTATCCCTTCCATCTTATGAAGCTAAATGTTTAAGGGGGACATGTTTGGGCAAAAATGAACATTTTTCACAGAACTAGTAATTTTAGTGCTGCTATCTGAAGATGGCTAAGAAGTCAATTTAGGAAGCCTAAGTTATAATTCACTTTAGAAGAAATAATATGTGCTCTTGAGCTTCCTGAGACAATCACAAGGGAGTTATCTGGTTACACACATCTTTCTGCTAATTCAGAAATACAAAGGAAAATCCATCATTCAGTGCATCATGTGGATTTATGACCTTCACTGGGGGATTTGTGGGCCAGAAATCAATGAACAGATTACACTCATTGAGAAACAGTTTTTGCTTTATGACAGATATAATATTGATAATATTTTTTACTTAATTGTTTCAGAACACTATAATGTATGTGAGAAACATAGTCACATAGAAATTAGTGGTCCATGAGAGGTGCAATGTAGTAAAATAAAAGGATTAAATCAAACTCTAATAAATTTTCAGGCACCATTTTTCTTACTTTGCCTATCTGTAAATTTTCAGTTATTATTAATGGAAATATGTTTTCATCTGTGCATGTGTACAATGAAATTAACATTTCCTGACACATACCAACAAAAATCTAATCCTTCCAAGCTTACATATAAAGGTAGATATATTACAATAGATACATGGGGTAAAAGAGACTCTCCAGGACAGTATCTGCACTAGGTAGAGGCTGAGGAATGCTCACAAATCCTTCGCTTACAGAACAAGTTAATCAGGATGAGCATGAAACAAGACAGACTGAATAAATGAAATTCCCATCATCTCCTAAATGAAGGAATGTTGTACAACAATACAACACTGTCATGCTCTGAGCAAAACAGAGTAGGACTGACTAGTGAATATGAAACTCATCTTGGACTATGACAATGGAAAGAAGAAACTTTCCTAGCCCAATAAGATTATTATGTTGTTTCAGGGATGCCTGCTTACTTCATTCTGTTAGATGTGTCTCCCACCCCACACAGCTCCTTGTTCTAGACCTACTCTCCTCCTGCCCATCTTGCCTCATTATCCCAATCCAAGTTCCTCTACCCTTAGCTCCATATCACAATCTCTTCCCATGTCCCTCGGCTCCACATCCCAACCCTCATGCCTAGCACTTTGTCCCAGTCTTCCCCCAACACCTGTAGCCCCTTGTCCCAGTGTCCCCACTGCCACCCTCCACACTTGGACCACTCAGCATTCCAGTCAGGCTTCTTCTTTCTCCATGCTGCTTTGGCCTCACAGGGTAATACTGAAAGCACCAGATAGAAAGGCTCTTTTCTCTCAGTTTCACTGTCTGGTGCTATCGCAATCCCCAGCTGCTCAAAGGAGGAATTGCTGGGAATGTCCTGCTCAGCCATTGCAGCATGCTCAGTACAGAGGGAATTTAGCTGCTAAATGCTAACAAATCTCCACTGAGCACATGAGATCTGGGATTTTTAGAGGCACATAGTTTGACCAAATTTGAGCTGATTTTGATGAGGATGGCAATAGGCACATCCCTGGTACCAGTGACCCCTCTGACAAATTGAAATTCCCTGTTTCAAAGAATAGAGGCACTACAGCTTATCAGTTAAACGGTTGCAAGGATTCTTTTAACAAAGACAAAACAATGTATTTTTCCTAATTTTGTTCTGAGAACCAGCTAAACCATTTTTGCTGAAATTTTCCAAAAATATTTAACATGAGGTAGACACCTAGCATGGAAAATTTCATCCTGAACAGTTAAAGGTTGGCAAAGTTATAAGCAACAGAACTCAAAATCTTACAATGGAAATTGTCAGGCAACATTAGTATAGCTGACCCTGCACCACTTACAATATAGCCTTAAGGCTCTCTCCTCTCAATGCATGCCGGATTTACACATATATTTCTCTTTTCTCAGAAAAGAATGCTACCGTTAGCAAGAAATAGTAGTTGTTTTAAAATATTAAATAGGCTACACAAGTCTAGTTTGCCAGTATCATTAGGGTGACACAATTTCATTATTCCAATGGAACAAAAATAAATAATGGCTTGTTCCCAAAGTACACCACTGATATTATCTGAATACTTTATCTTATTCTGTTTATGGTTTTGTTTGGTTTTTAGATGATGAAAACTGTCCTTGGCTCAATGTTTTATGATTCAAAGAGCAAACTATCCCTTAGGGAGACTGCACGGGGGCTGGCAGTGTAATACCACGAGAAGAGCAAGATATATGAATGTTTCTGTGCTGTTTATTACTTTTTTCTAAAAAGAGAGTTGGCTTACACACTTGACCTCCATTTATTGTGATAGCACACATTTGGCAGAGGCCCTCCGAAGCATAAAAGCTGTTGATGGACATTTAACAGAAGTCTCACTTTAAGTGACCATTTCATTTCTTTGTTGAGGAGTTCTTTAGGAAATCTGTCACTCTTCTGGGTGCTGTGACACTTTAAAATTTCTTTGAAATAAACCTCTTCTGTAGTAATTTGTATACAGTAATTCTGTACTGGTTCTTTGCATGAGATTAATTCTAGAAAGTAGTGTTTGGGAGTGTCTGAAAATTCATATTTCTGATTACAAATAAAGTACTAAAACAATGCAACAATGACATTCCATTTACAAAATATATTACAAAAAGCAGAATTAGCTTTAAACAAAAATAGTGCAAATGTGAAAACATATTTTGGTTTGGTTAAGTTAGAGACTTTCCACTCTTCATAGGGATGAATACCTTTTCCCCACACACAAGGAAGCTGCTGATCTACACAAATAACTATTTAATTAGGCAAATGCATATGTGTATTTTCCCCATCCCAAAAATATTCATATTGTATACAGAAAAAGCTATTTTTCTGATGCTAATCAGAACAAACAGTAACTGTAATGGACTCTTTCAAACTTCTATTAATCTCCTTTCTAAAACTGTTGTATCTTCAGTATAATTATATTTTATTTCAAGTGTACACAGTAAATAGGGGCGTATAGATGATCAAATCTGTTTATTTGAAAACCTGAGACCTTACTGAGAGGGAAAATCTAAAAAATTATTCACTGGTACATTTTATATTTTCCCTTTATGTTAAACGTAAATGACACTCAATTATGTATTGCCAGTCAATATAGTGTTTAGGTATTGACCCTGGTAATTTATGTTAAAATATTCAATAATGACCCTACAGTTATTATACAGTTTGTATAAAGACCACAGAACCGGATAGTGTTCATATTAGATTTTTTTCTGTAGTGAAATTCATTTGTATAGTGACATTGATTTATTTATATTCTGAACTGTTGTGAGAAACCAATAAAGACATGCTAAAACTCGTAAGTGTATTTGCATATACAGTAATAAAACTATCCCTATTGTATATTATGGTAATGTTATATTAATAACAGTTATTCCCAGAAATATCTAGTTATATATTGTATTTCCTAAAATTTACAAATTAAAATGATTCATCTCATATTTAAAAGTAATGTGTGTGCAATTTTCCAGAAGCAATTTCCAAAATGTAATCACAATAAATTAATTGCTGCATTACTTCCATTAGTTACAATAGGAAAATCATAGGTTTCAGTGTAGTAGCCGTGTTAGTCTGTGTCAGCAAAATGAAAATAAGAAAGAAAAACTTGTAGCACCTTAGAGACTAACAAATTTATTTCAGCATAAGCTTTCGTGGGTTAGTACCCACTTCATCGGATGCATGGAATGAAACATACAGTAGACAGATATTTATACAGTCAGAGAAACATGATAAGGTGGAGGTGCATAGACCAACCTTAAGAGGCTAATTAATTGAGAGGAACCATAACAGCAGGGGAAGAAAAACCTTTGAAGTGATAAACAAGATGGTCACACAGGTGTGAATGAGGATCGTTAACTTAAGGGAAATAGATTCAATTAACGTAATGGCCGAGCCATTCGAGGTCCTTATTTAATCCTGAGGTAATGCAATCTAGTTTGCATATCAATTCGAGTTCAACAGTTTCTCTTTGAAGTCTGTTTTTCGAGTTAATCTGTCGCAACACTGCTACCCTCAAGTCTGTCAGTGAGTGATTAGGGAGGTTGAAGTGTTCTCCTACTGGTTTTTGAATGTTATGATTCCTGATGTCAGATTTATGTCCATTTATTCTTTTGCGTAGAGACTGTCCGGTTTGGCCAATGTACATGGCAGAGGGGCATTGCTGGCACATGATGGCATATATCACATTGGTAGATGTGCAGGTGAATGAGCCCCTGATGGCGTGGCGGATGTGATTAGGCCCTGTGATGGTATCACTTGAATCGATATGTTGACAGAGGGAGCCCTCTACACTAACATTCCACACAACGATGGACTACAAGCTGTCAGGAACAGTATCCCCGATACTACCACGGCTAACCTGGTAGCCGAACTTTGTGATTTTGTCCTCACCCACAACTATTTCACATTTGGGGACAATATATACCTCCAAGTCAGTGGCACTGCTATGGGTACCCGTATGGCCCCACAGTATGCCAACATTTTTATGGCTGACTTAGAACAACGCTTCCTCAGCTCTCGTCACCTAACACCCCTACTCTACTTGCGCTACATTGATGATATCTTCATCATTTGGACCCATGGAAAAGAAGCCCTTGAGGAATTCCACCATGATTTCAACAATTTCCATCCCACCATCAACCTCAGCCTAGACCAGTCCACACAAGCGGTCCATTTCCTAGACACCACTGTGCTAATTAGTGATGGTCACATAAACACCACCCTATACCGGAAACCTACTGACCGCTATACTTACCTACATGCTTCCAGCTTCCATCCTGGACACACCACACGATCCATTGTTTACAGCCAAGCTCTAAGATACAACCGCATTTGCTCCAATCCCTCAGACAGAGACAAACACCTACAAGATCTCTATCAAGCATTCTTACAACTACAATACCCACCTGCTGAAGTGAAAAAACAGATTGACAGAGCCAGAAGAGTACCCAGGAGTCACCTACTACAAGAAAAGGGCCAAAAAAGAAAATAACAGAACACCACTAGCCGTCACCTTTAGCCCCCAACTAAAACCTCTCCAGCGCATCATCAAAGATCTACAACCTATCCTAAAAGATGATCCCGCACTCTCACAGATCTTGGAGGACAGACCAATCCTTGCTTACAGACAGCCCCCCAACCTGAAGCAAATACTCACCAGCAACCACACACCATACAACAAAAACACTAACCCAGGAACCTATCCTTGCAACAAAGCCCGATGCCAACTCTGTCCACATATTGATTCAAGTGATACCATCACAGGGCCTAATCACATCTGCCACACCATCAGGGGCTCATTCACCTGCACATCTACCAATGTGATATATGCCATCATGTGCCAGCAATGCCCCTCTGCCATGTACATTGGCCAAACCGGACAGTCTCTACGCAAAAGAATAAATGGACATAAATCTGATATCAGGAATCATAACATTCAAAAACCAGTAGGAGAACACTTCAACCTCCCTAATCACTCACTGACAGACTTGAGGGTAGCAGTGTTGCGACAGATTAACTCGAAAAACAGACTTCAAAGAGAAACTGTTGAACTCGAATTGATATGCAAACTAGATTGCATTACCTCAGGATTAAATAAGGACCTCGAATGGCTCGGCCATTACGTTAATTGAATCTATTTCCCTTAAGTTAACGATCCTCATTCACACCTGTGTGACCATCTTGTTTATCACTTCAAAGGTTTTTCTTCCCCTGCTGTTATGGTTCCTCTCAATTAATTAGCCTCTTAAGGTTGGTCTATGCACCTCCACCTTATCATGTTTCTCTGACTGTATAAATATCTGTCTACTGTATGTTTCATTCCATGCATCCGATGAAGTGGGTACTAACCCACGAAAGCTTATGCTGAAATAAATTTGTTAGTCTCTAAGGTGCTACAAGTTTTTCTTTCTTATTTTCATAATAGGAAAATCAGTGGTCATACCTTTCCAGTGTCACAGTCTGTTCCATCCATTGGTGGATCCAGTTTAGTTTTGCACTCCTTCTCACCTTCCACCTTACACCACAACCCAGTGCAAATAACATGCTGAAAAGCAAACATACATTGCTAAGGACAGATGACTTAAATGGCTGTATATATGTAATCCATTAATTTCAGCAGGAAGTTGCTGGTTTAGTGGTACTGAAGTATGTACAGAGTTAAACATCAACACAAACTGTGGCTATAGTATGCAACAAATCCTGGATGCACTCCCCTTGGGCATGGACAGGGCCGGCTCTAGGCTTTTTGCTGCCCCAAGCAAAACAATTTTTGGATGCCCCCCCACTTTGTTTGTGCCCCCTTCTGCCCCCGGCTCCACCCCAACTCCACCCCTTTCCAACCCCTTCCCCAAATGCCCAGCCCCGCCTCCTCCCCCGGGCATGCCGCATTTCCCCCTCATTGCTTCCTGCAGCCCCCCCACGATCCCCTGCCCTAGCTTACCTCCGCTCTGCCTGTTCCCCTGAACGTGCCACCGCTCCGCTTCTCCCCCCTCCCTCTCAGGCGAGGGAGCTGTTTCGCATGCAGCAAGCCTGGGAGGGAGGGGGGAGAAGTGGAGTGGCGGCAGAGCGCTCAGGGGAGCAGGCGGAGGCGGAGCAGAGGTGAGCTGGGGCGGCGGGGGCACATTTCTACAGGCTGCATGGCTGGCGCTGGAATGCCGCCCATAGAAATGTGCCGCCCCAAGCACCTGCTTGTTTTGCTGGTGCCTAGAGCCAGCCCTGGGCATGGACACTGGAACAAGTCCAGTTGTGCTGTTGGAGTGTGGGACGGATTCCAGGAGCCTGTGTACAGGGTCACAACCCTTGAATGTTGCCAAACTGACACAGGGAGGGCTTTGCCAGGCAAGGTGGATCTACCACTATATTGATCAACTGATTTAGAGGTAGCTGTAGATGGTGTGCTACAGCCACAGTCTGAAATGAGGACTCTGTTTTCACACACCAGTGCACAGCTCAGCTACTTGACCTAGTGCATATGGACAAAAAACAGGTAAGCATAGGGGGCATAGTGATATACTTCTTTCTCCACAAAACTCAGAGCTTCTTAAGAATTAAGAGAGCTAATAGTTTATTCCATTATTATTTTACCACTCATTCAAGGATGGAAAGGAAAGAAAACTAGCACTGTCATTAGAAGTGAAAGTATGTCTTAGAAATCCGTGAAGTGTTAGGTTGTATGTGTGTGTGTATATAACTTGTGAATTATGTTCACTAGAGGGCTTGGAGAATGAAGTACAATAGACTTTACTTAAAGGTGTAAAACTGAAAAGCTAAATGAAAATTGAAAGATTAGTGCACTGAGTCACCACCCAAACAGGACGTGTGGAGCAATCAAGTTAGTAAGCACATTTAAATAGAATTTCCTGCTATTGTAAAATTCATTTATTACTTCCTAGTTTGAATCATTTTATAACACCACAGAATCTACTGCAGTGACAATCTCAAAGAACAATCTATTTTGGTGGCTCTCCAACAAATCAGACTGTGCCAGGAAGTCTGAACAGATGAAAATAAAAAAGAATTTTTAGGTTAACTAAAATCTATTTTCCTACTGAATATCCCCCACAGTCTGGTCAATAGGGCATTCAGCTCATAAATGCTTATGTCAATTTTAAGGATGCAGTTCATCCTTAAATCAAATATGAATTTTCTAACACAGTCGAGACTGAAGTGAGTTTTCAAAACCCAAGTGAATATTTGTAAAACTTCTGTTATTGCTCGAATAATATAGAAAACATTTATTCAGACACTATTAGGCTCTCTGACAACTTCCTCAAATGTTCCCTGTTCACTCCATCCCAATGGTTCCTGCTTCCTGATGTACATCCATTCCTTCATAATCCTCTCTCCCCTGGAAGCAACTCAACACTCAACTGAATCTGGCATTCACATAGAATGGATATCAAATAAGATGACAAGGCAAATTATAATGGTTTTTCACCAAGGGGTCATAAAGTTGTAGATGTTATAGATGGAAAGAACAGTTGGTCCTTCAGTCCATCCTCTAGCTTCAGGAGAGGACAGTTTTTATTTTTCCCTGAAAGGAAGCTCAGCCATGAACATTGCTGCCTATTGTAATTCCTCAATCGCTCCAGGAAGCCTCTTCTATTTGTCTCTACAGAGAAATTACAAGGCTGTCTAATTCTCAAGAGAGAGGAAACAAGTTCAGAATTGTGACTTCCTTCCCCTTCCTTCCCCCCTCCATTTTGTCCCCCCCCCCTTACCTGGAAACCAGTTGGAAGCGAACAGGGCCAGCTGTGGCTGGATCACTGCTTGAAGGTTATTGCTTGTGCAATCTGATGCCCACAAAATATGGACAGTGCAGGGGCAAGAAGGATCAGGAGAGACAGGGGGATAAAAGAAACAAATCAGCACCAGCTTCTCAGAATCCAGGGCCACTAGAAGACAAGATGTGCTCTGTCTGTCTTAAATTCTTTATTATGCTGGCAAAATTGAATAACAGTTTCTGGTTTTTGATGTGATGCATGAAAAATGTGTTTATATTATGTTTTCTAAATAAAATGGTACCCTGAAAAAACCTCATTGTAAGGGAAATGTCATTTAATAAATGTTTGTATCTGGGCCAGGGCATAGGAGTACCTGCAAATCTCAATGTGTGTCTAGTATGTAAAGATGTCAGTAGTAACATCGTACAAAATGAAGAGACTTATTTCAGTAGGTCAGAGAATTGTACAGAAACAAAGGTCAGGATGACAATGAGCCAAATTCATCCCTGGTGCATTGCCAATGGATTTACACCTAGGAAGAAATTGACCTAATAAGGCATCATATGTTTATAAATATCTCATAACAACTCTAAAAGAATGCTAGAGCTGGCCCTAGCCTAAATACTTATACATCACAATGTAATTTGTTTTATGGTTTAAGGTCCAAAGAGAAAACCTAACTTTGCATTTCTAAAACTAAGTTTCAAGCAAACTTTTTTTTTAAGCTCATAACTGTAAGGGAAGCACTAAAGTTAGGAACAAGCCTTCCAGTCCAATTCCTGAAGACTAGGCAGATAAGGCAGCCATCAGGCCTTCTTCTGTTGTAGTCCTATCCCAAGTAAGAAATGGGAGAAAAGGGAATAGTGAGCTCAGTTCAACCTCACTGGAGCAAGGATATAGGTAAACTGACAATAAGAATGAAATCAAAACAAGACTTCCTATTCTTGGCTCAGATAAGAGCCTTATTTGTATTTTATATCCACATACCTAAATGACTACATTTGAGGAAACAGTTCTCCAAGATTTCAAGATACAAAATCCAAAGTCCTTCCCTTTAGAGAGTATTTTACCCCTTTTAACTTTCAACTTGTACCCAAAGAACTTCAAATACATAGAAATGCAAAGCTGGCTGACATTGACCATGAATCATAAAAGATTGACTTCCAATCATAAAAGATGTATGACCAGATTTACATAGGTCTTTTGGTGCCTAAATATGCAGATGGGTTTCTAGTTACAAAAACACCTAAGCAGCTCGTAAGTCAATGGCAGTTAGGTGCCTATCCAGTTTAGATGCTTTTGTAAATTTCACTGGATGTCTACCTGCTTCTAGGCACCTAAATATCTTTGTAAATAGCCTGTGGCCCTTAACCCCCACCACCTAAACTTATTCTAGAGCAGGGGCGGGCATCCAACCCTCCCCCCGCCCCGCTTCTCGCCCCCTGACTTCCCCCTCGGGACTCCTACCCCATCCAACCCACCCTGTTCCCTAACTGCCCCCAGACCCCCCGCCCCTGACTGCCCCCCACCGCTCCATCCAACCCCTCCTCTCCTTCCTGACTGCCCCCCGCCGCTCCATCCAACCCCTCCTCTCCTTCCTGACTGCCCCCTGCCGCTCCATGCAACCCCTCCTCTCCTTCCTGACTGCCCCCCGCCGCTCCATCCAACCCCTCCTCTCCTTCCTGACTGCCCCCCGCCGCTCCATCCAACCCCTCCTCTCCTTCCTGACTGCCCCCCGCCGCTCCACCCAACCCCTCCTCTCCTTCCTGACTGCCCCCCGCCGCTCCATCCAACCCCTCCTCTCCTTCCTGACTGCCCCCCGCCGCTCCATCCAACCCCTCCTCTCCTTCCTGACTGCCCCCTGCCGCTCCATCCAACCCCTCCTCTCCTTCCTGACTGCCCCCCGCCGCTCCATCCAACCCCTCCTCTCCTTCCTGACTGCCCCCCGGACTCCTGCCCCCATTCAACCCTGTTCCCTGCCAGTTGATGGCCCCAACCCCTATCCACACCCCTACCCCCTGACCACCACCCCGAACTCCCCTGCCTTCTATCCAACCCCCTTGCTCCCTGCCCCCTTACTGCGCTACCTGGATGCGCTACAGCCACGCCGCCCAGAGCACCAGGACAGGCAGCCGCGCTGCCCAGCTGGAGCCAGCCACCACGCAGCACAGAGCACCAGGTCAGGCTCTGCAGCTGCACTGCCCAGCAAGAGCTTGCAGCCCCACCACACAGAGCATTGCGCTGGTGGCGTAGTGAGCTGAGGCTGTGGGGGAAGGGGAACAGCAGGGGAGGGGTCGGGGGCTAGCCTCCTGAGCCAGGAGCTCAGGGGCCAGGCAGGAGGATCCTGCGGGCTGGATGTGGCCTGCGGGCTGTAGTTTGCCCACCTCTGTTCTAGAGAGAGGATGTAACTAATTTAGATGTCCATTGCACCTAAAACCAACCATCTCCTAGGTTCACTCCCTTCCTTTTCACTACATTTTTTATAAGAGGCAAACAAATTACTAAGCACATTTACATTAGAGAAAAAGAACACACACACAAAATGTTTGATGTATTCTAACTGGGAATTAGGATACATTAAGGTGACTCTGATATTTAACTCCACCTTGGGCCTTCATCAAAGACCCTTATGAACTGACCAACCCAAGAACATGCAGGTCTCCGATAATGGCTAATATTGGCAGAAGACATATAAATTCTCTCCTGCCCATTATGCTTCACCAAAGATGCCAAGTGATCTCCTGTTATTAAAGCCACATGGATGGCTTTTTTAGCTTTATGCCTGCTATCAGCTACCAAGACCAGTTTCTCATCAGCCACTTCTTTAGAAACTGGCCGAGATTATAAATCAAACAAATTCTCTCTGATTCTTACCTACTTATTAAAAGGTAGGTAGACTATTAGTGCCTTTGGCAGCCGCACTAGAAAATAATTTGGTTTCATATACAGATTTCTTTAAATTTGATTTAGAAAATCAAAGTTTTTTTAAAACGCACAAACCCACAAATTTATGTGATGGTATTATAAACATCTTAATAGATCTGAATACCAAAAATATATTGGTCATTCTGAATTTAACTGACAGAAATGTTAACGCAAGATTGTAATGTTGCATCTGCTAATGTATAGATACCTAAATTCCGTGCAAGTTACGAAAGTGGTCTCACTAACTTCAGCTCAAGCATCTTGTAAAGGGAAATCATGCCTCACCAATTTACTAGAATTCTTTGAGGGGGTCAACAAGCATGTGGACAAGGATCCAGTGGATATAGTGTATTTAGATTTTCAGAAAGCCTTTGACAAGGTCCCTCACCAAAGGCTCTTAAGCAAAGTAAGCAGTCATGGGATAAGAGGGAAGGTTCTCTTGTGGATTGGTAACTGGTTAAAAGATAGGAAACAAAGGGTAGGAATAAAAGGTGAAGGTGGAGAGAGGTAAATAGTGGTATCCATCAGGGGTCTGTACTGGGACCAGTCCTATTCAACATAGTCATAAATGATCTGGAAAAAGGTGTAAACAGTGAGGTGGCAAAATTTGCGGATGATACAAAATTACTAAAGATAGTTAAGACACAGGCAGACTGCAAAGAGCTACAAAAAGATCTCTCAAAACTGGGTGACTGGGCAACAAAATGGCAGATGAAATTCAATGTTGATAAATGCAAAGTAATGCACATTGGAAAATATAATCCCAGCTATACATATAAAATGATGGGGTCAAAATTAGCTGTTACTATTCAAGGAAGAGATCTTTGAGTCATTGTGGATAGTTCTCTGAAAACATCCACTCAATGTGCAGCGACAGTCAAAAAAGTGAACAGAATGTTGAGAATCATTAAGAAAGGGAAAGATAATAAGACAGAAAATATCATATTGCCTCTATATAAATCCATGGTACACTCACATCTTGAATACTGTGTGCAGATGTGGTTGCCCCATCTCAAAAAAGATATATTGGACTTGGAAAAGGTTCAGAAAAGAGCAACAAAAATTATTAGGGGTATGGAAGGGCAGCCATATGAGGAGAGATTAATAAGACTTGGCCTTTTCAGCTTGGAAAAGAGATAACTTAGGGGGGATATGATAAAGGTCTATACAATCATGACTGGTGTGGAGAAAGTAAATAAGGAAGTGTTATTTACTCCTTCTCATAACACAAGAACTAGGGGCCACCAAATGAAATTAATAGGCAGCCAGTTTAAAACAAACAAAAGGAACTATTTTTTCACACAATGCATAGTCAACCTGTAGAACTCCTTACCAGAGGATGTTGTGAAGGCTAAGACTATAACATGATTCAAAAAAGAACTAAATAAATTCATGGAGGATAGGTCCATCAATGGCTATTAGCCAGGATGGGCAGGGATGGTGTCCCTATCCTCTGTTTGCCAGAAGCTGGGAATGGGCGACAGGGGATGGGTCACTTGATGATTACCAGTTCTGGTCATTCCCTCTGGGGCACCTGGCACTGGTCACTGTCAGAAGATAAGATCCTGGGCTAGATGGACTTTTGGTCTGACCCAATATGGCCATTCTTATGTTCTTATCTTCTTAGACCACCACCCCCCCAGGCAAATTTACAAGCAGTGAGGTAGTGATGAGCTGGGTTGGGTTTGATGGGGTTTTCCCTTGAAGAATACTAGGGGTCCTTGGCCCATCCGAACCAATTGTAACCTATTTAGTGTCAGGTTTTATCACTGATTACAACTCTGGCTCTAACAGGCTGGGAGGGAGCTTTACTCTCCCCCTTCCATTTTTTAAGGCTGAGCTGTGGGAGGAGCAAAACACTATTCAGGCTCTCTTCCTACTTGCAGCAGGATTTCCCCTCCCACCTATGCACCAGGGGAAAGGAGGGGAGGAGGGGGAAAAGAGCCTAGAAGAAGCAGTTGGTCCTTTCCTTGGAATACTGTGTGTGTGTTAATGACCAAATTGGATGTTGTTGTTATGGGGACTAACCATTGCATTTTCTTTTCTGTTTGGGCCATGCCAGAATCTCATATTTCAGTATGTCATGTTGCAACTTTGGGGTCGTAAGGAGTCTTTACAGTGGCACGAATGTATTTGTTTGGGCAGGGATGGTAGAGAGGGCATATAGCTCTCAAAATTGTGACTCTTTGTTGTTGGGGCTGAGAGACTCACCCACAAAACCTTCCTGGGGTCTGACTCAGTGATGGTTCTAACCCTCTTGACAGGGGGAAGTGTGGGCCTGGGTGAGCTGGACAGTTTATCAGATGGCATAGCTATCTCACCTTGGGATCTGTCAGTTAGGACAAAGGGTGGCTTAGCATTATCGTCCTGAAAGGATACAGGCAGCTTTTCCTTCAAGGATTATATCCCCCCTTGTCATTTATGTTTATTTAACAAAACTGTACCCTCATAAAGCAAAATTATCCAGTTTGTGAAATGTCTTTTTTGGGGATCCACTGGGCAACAACTGCACTGATAGGATGAGTAGGATACAGCTTACAACTACTTTCGGTAGGATGCCAATATATATACTTGGCTCTTGAAAAGGCCTAGAAAACTGACCTTTCCATTACATTAAAACCTATTCATTTGAATTCTCTTTTGGTGTCTGGCCTTATTTTACCGAGTTAACACAAAGGTCATTTTTTATTGTTCATCAAACAATCTTCATGTTGCATAAATTACATCATGCTAATCTCACAATTTGAAGCAGACTGTAGGTATATAAGAATATACTTGCATACTTATGTGCACTTGCTATGACTGCAGATTATTATTTATTTATTAATCAGTGAAGTCCAGTGAGTACACCAGGCTAGAACACAAAAAGAAACACCTTCAAGAGATTGAGAGGAAACAGATAATTTATGATCTTTTCAAATGGTGACAATGATGGTGTAATATTGACTCGGATTACATAGAGGACTAATAGCACAGAGAAGACGAGAGACGTAATAGAGGATTTGTGGATACACATGAGATATTACGTGTGAAATATTTGATATACAAGCCCAAGAGCCACATAAAATACACACTACAACAAAAAAAAACAAACTGATTTTTTTAAACGGATCTAAAGTCTGTTAATATCTGGAAGAACGCATCTAACCTAAAGTCTATAGCATGGTTACATATGGTCTGTTCAACCCACAAGGAATTAGGTGTGACATTGAAAAAGTGTAAATATTGTGCTTGTTTTAAAATATTTAGTATCCTCATTACATACTTTGTAGGTGCTTCAGAAGCTATTTAACTACTTCAGATGGTTTACTAGCTGCACTGGAAATAATTAGCTATATTTATTTAATTCCCTGCTGTATTTCCTGATTTCCCAGCATCATTATACATTTCATTAATAATTTACAAATCATCTTTAATGTAGTTTTGGTATTTAAACTGTGCATTTTAGCTGTTTTTGCTTTTGTTTTTGCATACAATAAACATAAAGAAAGTATTCAGCACAACGCACAGAATGAAAACTCTTTTACAACAATATGCTTTAGACTCTCTTAGGTGTCCTTTGTCTCTTAGTTTCCTCTTAGGTGTCTCTTAGTTCCTTTGGTTAAATAAATCCTGATATTTTCTGCTGACATTTGATTTAATGAATGTAAGTTGAAAGAACAATCAGGATTAAAGTTTTACACTGGAAAGTTTGTGTGTCACTGTCTCTTTGTCAGACCATCTTTCCTAACCCTTCAGGACATATGGTCTACTCTGCACAAAAGTGAAAGGATTACACATATTTACAGTTGTACTTTTATCACTGAAATAATGCAGTCAGAATTTTTTAAAACAAAAATCCAAGACTTTTCTGACATTTTAGGATTTTGGCGTGTGTGGGGGCAAATCATGAAAAGCAGCTGAACACTTTCACTGGGAACTTTAAGTGCTGCCAGTTAAACCATCATTGCAAGGGAGGCTAATAGAAAGCTGGAGCTCAGCAACAACACTGTAGTGCAGGGGTAGGCAACCTATGGCACGCGCAAAGGTGGCACACGAGCTGATTCAGTGGCACTCACACTGCCCAGGTCCTGGCCACTGTTCCAGGGGGCTCTGCATTTTAATTTAATTTTAAATGAAGCTTCTTAAACATCTTAAAACATCTTAAACATCTTATTTACTTTATATACAACAATAGTTTAGTTATATTATAGACTTATAGAGAGACCTTCTAAAAATGTTTTACTGTATTACTGGCATGTGAAACCTTAAATTAGAGTGAATAAATGAAGACTCAGCACACCACTTCTGAAAGGTTGCTGACCCCTGTGTAGTGAAACACAAACCAGAGCACTGAACTTAGAGTCAGAACTTCACTCTTCTAGGGGTGAAACTTTCTCTTTTCCCCAACTTGAATAGTTAAGTTACGATTACAAAGTTTAGTTCTAACACAGTATGTTCTGTCTCTGGTACATCGTTATCACAGTACAAGAGAAGTTTAAATTATTTGGACTAACAATGGGAAATAAGATTTATCTGAGGATATAAAATAATACTGGTGACACTTGATTTTTATAAACTATACATTAATTTACTATTTATATAGTGCAATAGTACACAGCAATGTATAACAAAAAAGCTATGCTAAACTAAACAGAGATTTCCCCTTCCAAAAACACTTACGAGGCATCCATTCTAAGGGCAAAACCTTCTACATTACAAAATGAACAGCATAACAAATACAGAAACAGTGTAGCAGGGGTCACTCTGACTGGCACATTTCACAGAACAGTTGACTTTTCTGGGTGTTTTTGAAGAAAAAAAAGAGTGAGGGATATTTGTGCATGTCAAGTGGAATGCCATTCCAGTCATATGAACAGCTGGGAAGGAGAAAAGTTGGGACTATGTAAGAAAGACAAAAGGCGCAACTAAGAGTGATGCTTGTGCAGAGTGGAGATAGCAGGAACAGTAGTGGTGGTGATCAGGACAGATATGAAGACATACGTTTTGCTCTTTTCATCATAATCTTTCCCTTGGACTTTCTTAAAAGTTGCCATGCTATACAACCACTCTAGTCATTCTCTATAAAGATCACAGCTGTGTTATGACAAGAATTGTTTTAGTGAAGTTGACTAGATAGCATTCACATCCTGGACTTTAATCTTCAAGGCCAATATTTTGCAGTTCTACAATTGTACTCAATTATCAGGTTCTACTCATGAGCCATTATCTTGCTTTCTGTTATTCAAAAGAATGGTAGGAACTAATTGATTCTTACTTGAAGCACAGTGGGCATAAAAGCAAACTTGGCAGTTTTACAAGATAATCACAGTGACAGTATAAATCTTACACTGAAAGATACACAGACACTTTGTTCTTGAAAGGCTTTAGGCTACTCTTCTCAGACTACATAAATTACAGCCTCCAACTTAAAGCATGTTCACAGGGTTAAAAAAAATATCTTCAACATAAAGATTAGGCACCATTCAAGGAACAGGAATGTGGGCCAACTTAGTAGCTCCCAGAGATAACTCTGCAGGGGTAGGTGTTATTAGTACTCTGCTGTGGCATGTATTATAGACAAGCGAGACCAGGTGAGGGGAAGTACATGGAATCTCTCCCTTGTCTCACAGGATTATCAGAGCGAGTGTGTACTGGAACCTTGGCGATGAGGGAAATGTGATTGGTATCTTTAATATTACCATATGATGCGATTACAGATAGTCTTACAAGTTCTGCTTAATCAAATGTATGGGCAGTCAGATCTTAGAAGAAATGCATTGTGAGCTGTGGTTCAGTTCTTTTTAGCAGCTGCACATATCACTAGTAACATATCCCTGCCTGACAGAATAAATTTCTTAGGTGTATAGGTGTTTAATTTGACTATATACTTTCACAAATAAACAACCCTAGAACAGTTGGAACATGGGGCATTCAAAACTAAATATCAGAAATTAACAGAGGACAAGACCAGAAAAGTAAGTACCCTATTCTCAAGAAGACAGTCAAATTAGCATCAGGATAATAATCTTGATTTAATTGTTGGTGTTCCTGAAAAGAGCAAGGAACACTAAAGGAGTACTAAAGACAGCCTGAGAGACAGCGTGGCAAAGCATCTTGGGGAGTATATGCAACTTGCAGGTGATTAATTGTCCATCTAACTTCACCTGGCTTCATTAGGATAACATTCCTGATTGTCATTACACAAATTGAATCTATTTCCCCATGTTAAGTATCCTCACACCTTCTTGTCAACTGTCTGAAATGGGCCATCTTGATTATCACTACAAAAGTTTTTTTTTCTCCTGCTGATAATAGCTCATCTTAATTAATTAACCTCTTAGAGTTGGTATGGCAACTTCCACCTTTTCATGTTCTGTGTGTATATGTTCATGTTCTGTGTATAGTTCTTCATACTGTATGTTCCATTCTATGCATCTGATGAAGTGAGCTGTAGTCCATGAAAGCTTATGCTCAAATGAATTTGTTAGTCTCTAGGGTGACACAAGTACCCCTCGTTCTTCTTGCAGATACAGACTAACAAGGCTGCTACTTTAATTCCTGATTTACTTACCCACAGTAGAGGTACAGGGAAATTAGGAGGTTACAACGGTATCATGCAACTGCACATACATACATTTGACAGTCTGGCCCATAAACTGTAGTTTAATGAAAGATTTTATACTGGCTGCAGAAAGAAGTGGAAATTTTTTTTCTTCCCAGACCACTTGGAAAGGAGCAACTACACAGAGGCCCACAGCGGATTATGACAAAATCTGGTATTTTAACTGCTTCCATAGATGATAGGGTGGGTGCTGCTCTACCTTTTCCTGCACCAGCATGGACATAAGTAGTCCCCCTTCTCTTCTGGCCACATAGGGGTAGAGGGGAAGGGATGGGGCAGCGTCCCCACACTGAGCTGGTATGAAGCTGCCATAGCAAGTAACACTCTGGTTCCCTAGCCCTTAAAGGGGCAACACACCTTTTCCCAGAAGCTAGACAATGGCCCCAATGTGTGGTGAGGTCATTTACTTCAGAGGGTCCATGACTTCACTGGATGTATTTTTCTATTTTTACACTGAAATCTGCACCTAATGGTGCACATTAAAGCTCCAATTCAGCACCACTATAGCAGGGCCTAAACAATAAATAAAACATGCCCATATTGACTTTCACATGCAAAGCATAAAACCGGTTACAAATCAGTAATTCTCTCTTTCATGCTGTCACAGAAAAAAGAACTCTGTTCTAAAGTAAACAACAATCCTTACCTGCATTTCTTGACAAAATGAAGCCATTGGTCCAAAGAGAATCTGACACTGTTCATCTGCAGTGTACATCATTCCTGGCAGTTTGGAGGGAATAATCACAGAATTGAGGCTTTGGGGATTTGTCTGTAGCAAACAGTTACTGGCCTTTGACCTGCCAATATGCAGAAATTCATAAAATGTTGAATAATATTAATAGAGGTTGGCTATGTTGTTAACACAGAACATATGCAATTGCTATAAAAAAGAATTAACAGATCTTAAGTAGCATTTTGCTGACATTTAGACCTGCTAATATAACAAAATTCTTTCTTTTGCTGTTGTATATTTACAGAAAGGCAAAACAGTTTATGGATTACAAGCAGCTATAAGGATTTCAGGAAAATACTTGGAAAACATTTTACTGTAAATATTACATAATTTAATAGTTTAAAAATTATATGGCTTTTAATAAATATTTATGGAGCTCACTTTTTTCACCCATGTTTTAAATATGTCAGTGTTTTTCAAGTACCAAGATTTTAGTAAGCACTGTTTTCACACAAAATTAAAGAAAAAGGGAGATGACAATACATGGACCTCCATTAGATTTGAGTTCTAAATGAACACAACTACATATTGTCCTTGAATCTCAATCATTCCAGTGCCAGCTCCAATACAGACCTTTTAAGGACTGCTCAGTTGTAAGTAGTAAATTGTTAGTAGGCATATCTATCAGTTTAAGAAGGTTATTCTTGAGGGTTATTCCTTATACAATGCACGGACACAATGTAGGTGTCTGTTTTGATATGATTCCATGTATCATATTCTCATTAAAATAAAATTATTTCTCCATGTTGTTTGTTATTGAATGGCAACATAGGACATGATATAATCTGTAATATGTTATGTGCAAAATAGAAAACAATACAGATATAATTTTAAGCACACAATCTTCCTAACATGTATTTTTGCCCCATATCTTTGTTAATGTATTTTCTTTAGTTGATAAGGTGGCTTTTTGGTGGTTAATATGCAGCTCTTATTAACAGTATTTCCTTTTTAAACTCATACAAAAGCTGGTAGAGAGTATTAAGTATTTGGCATATCTGAAACTTAGATCAAAACTCAAAGAATTACTTTAAGCAATGCTATTTCTTGACTGAATTACCTGAGGAATCTTTCTAGATCTTCCCTGCTGCACCGGGACCATGAAACATCACCAAGATTCTGTCCTTTAATCCATTCTCCAGACATGATATGGAGGCCATCTGCACAGGATGGGTGGTCATTGTCATGATTTATTCCCATGCTGAATTGTGAAGGTATTAAAAATAAAAACTTATTTTAAGAAAACAGCATAATAAATGGTTTTCAAAATGGTTAAGAACATAAGAATGGTCAAACCAAGGGTCCATCTAGCTCTCCTGCTTCAGAGAGAATGAACAGAACAGGCAATCACTGAATGATCCATCCTCTGACATTCACTCCCAGTTTCTGGCAGTTAGAGGCTAAGGACACCAGAGCATGAGGCTACATCCCAGGCCATCATGGCTAATAGCCGTTGATGGACCTATCCTCCATAAACTTACCTAATTCCATTTTGAACCCATTTATACTTTTGGCCTCCACAACAAACAAACTGCATTTCTCCCACTAATAAATGAAAAGACCATCGTGAGTTTACATAACAAAGCCAGTGAATCACAGTGTAATTCTGCATTGAACTTGTTTTCCTTACATTTGTTTGTTTATTGTTGACTACTTGTATTTAGCTAACTAATAAGTGAGCTGTATTGTTCAAATATTCTGAACAGAAATTATATACTTACAATTTCAAAAACTCACAGAGTTTTGATTGCAGTACCTTTTATTTAAAATAATAGCAATGGAATGACTCAAGGTAAATATCTCCAAAGGACGACGGACCCACATGGTAAAAGGTGGTGAATGCTCCCACAGGACACTGCCATGCAGGAGTCATAAAATTCAGCTACAAAATCTGCTTGTGGCTGCCACTTCGAATTTGCTCAGTTATCGCTTTTGAAGATTCACTGTCCCTTGAAAAAAACTATTTGATTGTAGACAAGAGTCAGGAGGGTTTTTTAAGTGAAAAATGGCACTTTGAAACCTTCAGAAGTAGCTATATGGATACACACAGAGCTGCTATGTGGAAAGTAAATAAAATAGTCTCAGCTGCTTTTGACTGTTTAAAAGTCACTATAAGGATACTCTTCAGCGCAGGGTATACAGAGTGGCTTCTGGGATTTTGCAGCTTCTTCAGGACTTGAGATAGCCCTTTAGTTTGTACTATAGCAAAGCAAATTTTTATGGATGATACCAAACTACATAAGCACTACTCTTTCATAGAATCATAGAATCTCAGGGTTGGAAGGGACCTCAGGAGGTCATCTAGTCCAACCCCCTGCTCAAAGCAGGACCAACCCCAATTAGATCATCCCAGCCAGGGCTTTGTCAAGCCTGACCTTAAAAACCTCTAAGGAAGGAGATTCCACCACCTACCTAGGTAACCCGTTCCAGTGCTTCACCACCCTACTAGTGAAAAAGTTTTTCCTAATATCCAACCTAAACCTCCCCCTCTGCAACTTGAGACCATTACTCCTTGTTCTGTCATCTTCTACCACTGAGAACAGTCTAGATCCATCCTCTTTGGAACCCCCTTTTAGGTAGTTGAAAGCAGCTATCAAATCCCCCCTCATTCTTCTCTTCTGCAGGCTAAACAATCCCAGTTCCCTCAGCCTCTCCTCATAAGTCATGTGCTCCAGCCCCCTAATCATTTTTGTTGCCCTCCGTTGGACCCTTTCCAATTTATCCACATCCTTCTTGTAGTGTGGGGCCCAAAACTGGACACAGTACTCCAAATGAGGCCTCACCAGTGCCGAATAGAGGGGAATAATCACGTCCCTCGATCTGCTGGAAATGCCCCTACTTATACAGCCCAAAATGCCGTTAGCCTTCTTGGCAACAAGGGCACACTGTTGACTCATATTCGGCTTTTCGTCCACCGTAACCCCTAGGTCCTTTTCTGCAGAACTGCTGCCCAGCCATTCGGTCCCTAGTCTGTAGCAGTGCAGGGGATTCTTCCGTCCTAAGTGCAGGACTCTGCACTTGTCCTTGTTGAACCTCATCAGATTTCTTTTGGCCCAATCCTCTAATTCGTCTAGGTCCCTCTGTATCCTGTCCCTACCCTCCAGCGTATCAACCACTCCTCCCAGTTTAGTGTCATCTGCAAACTTGCTAAGGGTGCAGTCCACACCATCCTCCAGATCGTTGATGAAGATATTGAACAAAACCGGCCCCAGCACCGACCCTTGGGGCACTCCACTTGATACCGGCTGCCAACTAGACATGGAGCCATTGATCATTACCCGTTGAGCCCGACCATCCAGCCAGTTTTCTATCCACCTTACCGTCCATTCATCCAGCCCATACTTCCTTAACTTGCTGGCAAGAACACTGTGGGAGACTGTATCAAAAGCTTTGCTAAAGTCAAGAAATAGCACATCCACTGCTTTCCCCTCATCCACAGAGCCGGTTATCTCATCATAGAAGGCAATTAGGTTAGTCAGGCATGACTTGCCCTTGGTGAATCCAGGCTGACTGTTCCTGATCACTTTCCCCTCCTTTAAGTGGTTCAGAATCGATTCCTTGAGGACCTGTTCCATGATTTTTCCAGGGACTGAGGTGAGACTGACTGGCCTGTAGTTCCCCGGATCTTCCTTCTTCCCTTTTTTAAAGATGGGCACTACATTAGCTTTTTTCCAGTCATCCGGGACCTCCCCCGATTGCCATGATTTGTCAAAGATAATGGCCAATGGCTCTGCAATCACATCGGCCAACTCCTTTAGCACCCTCGGATGCAGTGCATCCGGCCCCATGGACTTGTTTTTGTCCAGCTTTTCTAAATAGTCCCGAACTACTTCTTTCTCCACAGAGGGCTGGTCACCTCCTCCCCATACCGTGCTGCGGAGTGCAGCCGCCTGGGAGCTGACCTTGTCTGTGAAGACAGAGGCAAAAAAAGCATTGAGTACACTAGCTTTCTCCACATCCTCTGTCACTAGGTTCCCTCCCTCATTCAGCAAGGGGCCCACACTTTCTTCAGGTATGTTGCTCACATACCTGAAGAAACCCTTCTTGTTACTCCTAACATCTCCGGCTAGCTGCAACTCCAAGTGTGATTTGGCCTTCCTAATTTCACTCCTGCATGCCTGAACAATATTTATATACTCCTCCCTGGTCATTTGTCCAATCTTCCACTTCTTGTAAGCTGCTTTTTTGTGTTTAAGACGAGCAAGGATTTCACTGTTAAGCCAAGCTGGTCGCCTGCCATATTTACTTTTCTTTCTACACATCGGGATGGTTTGTTCCTGCAACCTCAATAAGGATTCTTTAAAATACAGCCAGCTTTCCTCGACTCCTTTCCCCCTCATGTTATTCTCCCAGGGGACCTTGCCCATCAGTTCCCTGAGGGAGTCAAAGTCTGCTTTTCTGAAGTCCAGGCTTTGTATTCTACTGCTCTCCTTTCTTCCTTGTGTCAGGATCCTGAACTCGACCATCTCATGGTCACTGCCTCCCAGGTTCCCATCCACTATTGCTTCCTCTACTATTTCCTCCCTGTTTGTGAGCAGCAGGTCAAGAAGAGCTTTTCCCCTAGTTGGTTCCTCCAGCACTTGCACCAGGAAATTGTCCCCTACACTTTCCAAAAACTTCCTGGATTGTCTGTGGACCGCTGTATTGCTCTCCCAGCAGATATCGGGGTGATTAAAGTCACCCATGAGAACCAGGGCCTGTGATCTAGTAACTTCTGTTAGTTGCTGGAAGAAAGCCTCGTCCACCTCATCCCCTGGTCTGGTGGTCTGTAGCAGACTCCCACCACGACATTACCCTTGTTGCTCACACTTCTAAATTTAATCCAGAGACTCTCAGGTTTTTCTGCAGTTTCATACTGGAGCTCTGAGCAGTCATACTGCTCTCTTACATACAACGCAACTCCCCCATCTTTTCTGCCCTGCCTATCCTTCCTGAACAGTTTATATCCATCCATGACAGTACTTTAATCACCCCGATATCTGCTGGGAGAGCAATCCATGACAGCACTCTTTCTGTGCTGGCCCCTTACACTCATCACGTATATTCATTTAATTTGGCTATCTTGGTCATTTTTCACAAATGGTCTTTGCTCTTAGCCAAAAATTGTAGAATAAATGTATCAATGCAATTTTTCCTGCATGAAAAGTCAGTTACCTCTAGACCAGTACTAAGTGCTGATATCACATGCCTCCCTACATCTCACCATCCTTTGTTTACTTTGACATTAAAATGTAAACAACAACAAAAACAAAAACCACACAATTCTGGCAACTTTCCCTCATGGCCAAACTGTGCCCCACACAAAGCTATTCAGTCAAATATCAGTAACACTAAGTCAAATTTTATGTGAGATACCACAGCTCATGTAGCATTGTGCTTATTAATTAAAGGAATTTAATTTCCCAATAAGGCACTGTTGTGTAGGACTCTATTGTGCCTGTCAAGGTGCTCAACAGAAGTGCTGCTGCTGCTGCTAGTTTGGAGCCCCTTACTGGAATGTGCACACTACACACTGTGGAACGCTGAGGCAGCTGTCTGTGCATGAATCTTCAGGAAGAATTTTGTGAATCGTGGATAGAATTGAGGAGAAGATACATTTATTTCACATTCATTTTAATTTCTCTCTTTTTCTGAGCTGGATAGTGCACCACTACAAAAGTGCTTCTGCACTCAAACTCCATTGATGTGAACCCTGGCTAGTTAAGTCTCTGGATTGACTGAACTCTTTCATGTCCCCCCACACCCAGTACCACATTTTCCCATTTTTCAAAAACTTTGATAAATTCTGAAAGTTAGAGCTGTTCTCCAGAATCTCTGGGTAAACCTTCCCTCTGTCTGAACAATGGAAAAAGGCAATTTGATTGGACGACTGGAGCTGACCAAAAAAAAAAAAAAAAAGAGCTATACTACAGCAAATATCAGTAGAAAGGTACAAAGATCACACATAGGAGTAGCCCATATGAACATTCAATAGCATGACTATAGAGCTTAAAGGTATATTCTGTGGGAAAGAAACTCCACAGCAGAAAATGCCATAGAGAATAAAGTGAATCTGTTAGCGTTCAAGACATGAAACACAAATTTGTCCTGGGAAGTGACTAAACAATTTTAAGGGCATAATGTTGCAAGGATGGACACAGAACATGTGATCTCTTGACATGGAACTCAAAGAAATAAGATTTCAACAGCCTCTTTGTAACTAATAAGCATCTGCAATTGTTTGGTATACAGTCAAAAGTAAAAACATAAAGGAGAGATTATTTTTATGATACCGTGGTTCAAAGCTGATTAAGATCTATAAGCAGGGTATAGGCAAGAATAAAGAAGTAGCTGTTTTCCTTTGAAACTGATGGGTCCACTGTGGGTTGTTTGCTTCTGATAAATTATTCTTTCTAAACATACTCCACTAGTTCAGTTCAATGTCATTGTGACAGAGGATTCAACTATTTTCTGATGTATCTAATTAGAGAAAGGATGTACTCAATGTTATCATAACTTGTCTGTTATGGATAGATATATCTAAAATATCATGTATACTAACATACTGAATTAATTGGGCAAGTATTACTTTCAGTATACATAAACTGGGGGAAACCATATTTTAATTTCACCCTAGTTTAGGAGATGATGGGTCAAAACTGGATAAGAAAAAGAATTAACAGGATTCATTAAATGATCAGGCATTTACATGGAAAATCAGAACATCCACCATTACCTTAACTAGGATAAAAAATATGACAGATAGATCCTCATATTCCAGAGCAAAGCCAACCACTGACTGATGATCAGGTTTAGGAAGAAAATTGCTCCATGGGCACATTATTCCATAACTCTCTACTACAGGGTTTCCTGCATCTTCCTGTGAAGTACCTAGGACTGGCCACTGTTAAGAGGCATGATACTATACTAGATGGCACAAAAGTATATCTCAGCATATAAATTCCTGTGTTTGTGTGTTCCTGAAAAACAGCTTCCGATTATTCAAAAAGAGATAATGGAAATCATTGTTCTTAAAATCATGAGGGATATTTCTGGGAAAATTTATGGACAGTTGTATACAAATATGGTAGATGAAACAGACTTTAAAAAAGAGTTTGTAGATAGGTGGATAACAACATGAATGCTCATGAAGAATTCATTGGACTGTACAATGTAGCCGATGAAGGTTATCATGTCAGTAACTAAAGATATATTATTACTTCTAAATATGAGGGTCAACAACTGTCACAGACAATGTTATGATGATTCCATTAGTATGGCAGGTTTAGTATCAGTTGTAACCAGCAGATTACAACAGGTAGAACCACAAGCACCTGGTTCATTGCTATAGGCATGCTTTGAATTTGGAATGCCAGGATGCTCTTAAGAATAATGCTATCCTATGAGATACTCTTAAAATTGTTTACAAAAATCACAAAATTAATTTTAAAAAAGTCACCCAAATGAGATGTTATATTTCAGGACATATATTAAGTACATCACCAGGTACCTCTGGCCTCTGTTCAACAAGATGGACTCTCTGAAGCCAATGCTTCTGCACAGTTTCTGAGAACAACCTTTCATTGTGCAACTTGAGAGGTTGCAAATAATGCAAAGCAAGATCCTGAAAGTAGAGCTCAAATTTGTAACATGGCTGTTCAAAATGAAAAATATTTACTTCCTCTTTGGTATTGAATTAAGTGAAAAATTCCTAAACACGGTAGACAATCTGTCCAAAACTCTGTAAAGGTTGTACAGATCAGCCACAGAAGGCCAATCTCGTATGAAAATAACACAATCTACTTCAGTCCATCCAATCAGATGAAAGCTAGAACTTATTCTGGGAGCAAATCCACAAAAAAAATTTAGTGTTAATAGTCAGAATACCTGAACTTTCAAGGAAGAGAAAAGTTCCCTAGAAAAAGCAAACAGAGACAGGAGAAGACAGGTACCTAAATTCACTAAAGGAATTTTATAAGTACATCTACTTCTAAGTAATTGATTTTACAATGCCCAGTATTTAATTAAGGTGTGAACAGAAAGGCTACTAAATTATTTAAAATCTTGAAACTCGCACAGAACTCCAAATGTAAAAGAAATGTTCAAGACACGCTTGCTATGTATGATTCTGATTGCAACCATGAATGACTGATTAGTCAGCTTCATCTGCTGCAAGCCATCTGTCAGCTTACAGAAAGATAGCTGAAATCAGTTCTCTCAGCCAAGCCGAATGCCAACTGTTTTCCAAAGTAGTAGAGTTGCTGAAAATGATTGTAGTGGTACCGGCAACTAATGCTGTAAGTGAGCATTGTTTCAGCATTCTATGATGCATTACAATATGGCTTTGAGCCACAATGAGACAATGCCAGCTCAACTGGTGTATGTTTTTACATGTACAAAAGGACAAAACTGATGACTTACAGCTTACAGATGTTGCAGAAGAATTCATGTAAAGAAACCCAGGGTGAAGATCATTGTTTGGAACTTTTTCAGATTTGTAAGTCATTCTTTTTACTCATGTTTTAAAAAGCAATACTTTAATAAGTGGTTTTGTACCGTGACTAAACTAAACTCCCCCAAACATCCAAATCGTCTCTGCCCGTGACAGATGATCTGTTTGAGCTGCAGGAGCTACTCTAGCTCAAGGGTGATTGTCTGTCCACTGCACTGCAACTCGTTGGATAGAATCCAAAGTACTGAAAGGCTATACTTCACCTCCTGCTGATAAGACCACTTTCCTTTCCATCTGTTGGAGAGCTTTTTTAAAGCTTTCTTGACACTTCAGGGCCATATTTAATTTAAAACTTCCTTAAGAGAGAGTCCATCTACATTCTGATTGTCAGGTGAGTATTTGTACAAATACTACCGTTGAGCCAAATCTTAAATACAAACCTTGACAAAATGTACTAAGTTCAGATTCAGATAACTATTTGAATATTCCAGTTTTTATTCTTTTGCTCATCTAATGCATGTAGTATTGAACTAGAGTATCCATTAAAGAAATGCAGTTCAATATATGAAAAAATCAGATATACCCCAAATTTGGACAGGTGATATTAAAAGAAAAGAAAAACAAGGGAAACAGACAATTTAAAAATATCACAGAAATATTACCTGAAACAAAATTCTGTCCCTTTATTCCCCTTAGCACATATATCAGAAGAAATCTCCTGGTATGATTTCCCATATATAGCAATTGGGATAGGAGAAACCACATAGCTGTACACTGTGGGGAGACTAAGGGAGAGACCACAGAAGGTCTAATACTGCCTCACTTGTTTTCTGACTGTCCAGGGTATGGATTGTGACTACAGGTAGAGCCTGGTGAAAATCAAAATTTCCATTTTGTGGGAATTTTTGACATTCTGAATTTTGTGTATGTTCCTTATCTGAAGAAAAACAAGTATTTTCAAAGTTTCACACAAAATAATAAGTCCACAAATTTTCCAATTTCAAAATTTTATATTGGAAAAATATCATTTCAGAATACATTTTTGTTTAGAAATTTATTTTTTTATTTTAATATTTTTGATTATTTATACAGGATTTTGTGACATGTCAGTAGTAGTCACCACTACTGTGACATAATATAATAGTCAAAATATTCTATTGATAGTATATATTATTTTTCTATTTTATTTTATTTTATTTTTAAAACCATAAAGGGTAGCTATTACTGAGTGTGGATTGAGTACTTATTTTCTAGATCAAAATGCCTCCAGTGTGTGCTATAATGAAATAGTTTAATACTTTGACAGTTTGATCTAGAAAATAAATTAAGTACTCACAGTAGATTCAGAAAGGGACTTGGGTGTTGTGATGCTGAGTGTTACAATGCCTATCTTTTAAGGCACCTAGAAAATCATTGGCATTCTCAGAGCTGGTTTCGATGCCTTGGCTACCTGTACAATGAATGGAGAGAGATAGGCATTCTAGGAATGGGATTAACAAAAGCTAGCATGCTGAGCTGGGAGCTACCTGACCTGGGCAACAGGAGATGCCAAGGGGAGGGACGCGTGCGAAGTCCCACCCCTTTCAAGGAGTTAGGTGCCTAAGTTTGATCCAGAGGAAGGTGTCAGCCCAGTGGTTAAGGTACTCACCTGAGATGTAGGAGACCCCCCAGTTCAAGTCCTCTTCTCTTCTTGATGAGAAGAAAAGATTTGAAGAAGGATCCATCACTTCTCAAATGAGTGGCCTAATCACTGAGCTCTGGGATATTCTGATATGGGGTTCTCTTAATCTCTCCTGTTGAAGCTGGTCCACTTTGCAAACATAATTAAAGAATCCTTAGGCCAGATACAGACTGAAAATAACTCTATAGCCCAGTGGTTAGCACACTCATCTAGGAGGCAGAAGACTCAGGATCCATTTCCTCTGTGTCAATGAGTCTTTAATTATTTATCAATAGTGGAACAGCTTCAACAGGAGAGCCTGAGAGAGACCCTATATCATTATATCCCATAGCTCAGTGGTTAGAGCATCACCTGAGATGTAGCAGATTCCTGTTCAAATCCCTCTTCTCATCAGGCAGAGGTAGGATGTGAATAAGAGAGCTCCCATAGCCCAGGTGAATACCCTAACAACTGGGCTAAAAGTTGTGAGGGAGCTATCATGCTGTCTGGAGTGATTGACAACCATGAGTGCCAACCTCTGGGAAGATTCAAAAAAGCAGGGCAGACACCCCAAACTTGCGGCATTTCACGAACCCAGAAACAAATGTGAACTCTGAAGCACTCTAATAGTTTGACCATGGAGTCTCAGGCAGTCCCCTTGTACATGCTCTATCTTGCTACCCAGGCAAACTGGATTTAGTGATAGTTGGTTGCATAGGTGCCACCTCCACCTCCTCCCCATGCCCCTCCCTCGAGGTGCTGCCACTGCGCTTTCCCCCCCTCCCTCCCAGGCTTGCAGCCGCTGATCAGCTGGAGCGCAGCAAGCCTGTGAGCTCAGGAAAAGCGGCTTGGCTGCCGCAGCGCCTTGGGAGGCAGAGGTTAGCTGGGCGCGGGCGGGGGGAGGCTGGTGGGGAGCTGCCGGTGGGTGCTCGGCTGCTTCTCCCCCCTCCCTCCCAGGCTAGCAAGCCAGGGGGTGGGGAATGCAGCGTGCCCGGGGGACGAGGCGGAGGTAGGGATTTGGGGAAGGGGTGGAATGGGGGCGGGGGCAGGGGTGGAGTTGGGGTGGTGCCGGGGGCGTGAGCACCCACCGGCGTCGACTAAAGTCGGCGCCTATGGTTGGTTGTCATACACCAAAGATCACAAAAGATTCAGGTTGCTTCCATTCCCAAGAGAGAAGTCACTTACCCCAGGTCAATTTGTACTTCAGATCTCACATCAAAGACAATGCTTGTAACCAATCCAATAGTAAACTAACTAAGGATTTATTAACTAGGAAAGAGAAATGAGAGCGTTAATGCAGGCGACATGTATACACAAATGAGTTACAGTCTATGATTCCAAAAGGTGCAGCAAACTGTCAGCACTGAATGTTTTTTAGGACTAACCCAGGTTGACCCTAGCGATTTCTGCTTGTTTCATAGCTTCAGCCCGGTGAAAGTCCAAACAGCAAAGAGAGAGAGAAAATTTTCTTTGTCCCTGTTTTATTCCCTTTGTCCCTGTTTTATTCCCTTCTTCCTGCATTCAAGCTGATGGAATGGGCTTTCTTGCACATACCATATTCGTGGGTGTGAGAGGGCCCTTAATCAAGTCTTTGTAATGTGATGTTCACGACGGTGCATTTAATTTTGATAGTCCTTCTTGATAGGTGGTGGACCATTCCTCCTGACTGGGTTCACAGACTCAAAGCAGGCATTTTTAGTTATAAAGCAAAACTTACATATTACCTTATAACATGTCATACAGACATCACAAGTGAAATTAATACATGCAGCAATTTAGAAGCATTCCATAAAGTCTAAACACTAAACACATTCTTATAAGTCTAATACCTATCCTGAACAATACTAACATGGAGGTGAGCCGGTGTGGTTTCCAGCTATGAATTTATCAATGCTCAGCAGACACCTACAGCCTTGACAAGAACTGGCACCTGGCCTGGCACCATCACAGGAGGTCCTGCTGTTTGGTGTGGAGTTAGGCGGCCTCTGAGAATGCTTACCAGATCGGACACCCTGAATAGGCAGCGGAGCACCTATCTCCCTGCAGTGAGGGAGCAATGTATGTGACCAGAGGCAGAAATATAGGCATGTAAGGAATTTTTACTGCAAAAACGTAGGCGCCAAGCAAGTTTAGGAACCTTCGGGGTTAGGAGGCAGCTGAGCAGGATTTTGTGAATGCCAGTGGTGCCTTTATTTGGGGTTCAGGAACTTAAAGTGGCAATTAGGCACCTGAGCCCCTGGATGCATCTAGCCCCCAGTGTATTAATCAGAAGAGCAGCTATTTCCAATATCCTTGTATTAGCCTGAATAATTTTTCTAAGGTAGTGAAAAAAGTTGCTCCCCTGATTAGTACATTGAGTGCTTATCTTATTATCTTTTAAAAAGTCTCAGTGTCAATCTGTTTCATTACAACACAAAATAGGAGACACTCTGATCTAGAAAATAAAATAAGATGTTTCAGACTGTACTAAGTAGCAACTGTCCTTAATGATTTTAAAAATAAAAGAGAAAAATGACTATAAAATAAACAGATTGTTTCAACTATTGTATGTCACAATGTGTTGCCATGCCATGCCTAATGCATATTTGTATTCATTCCATGCATGGCACACCCAATGTTCCATCTAGGGTGACCAGATGTCCTGATTTTATAGGGACAGTCCCAATTTTGGGGGCTTTTTGTTATATAGGCACCTATTACTCCCCACCCCCCTCCCGATTTTTTACACTTGCTATCTGGTCACCCTAGTTCCATCCATTGAACAAGTGAAGAATATGTAGGATAGAGATTGGTAGTGCAAATTACATAGCAGAAATTTATCTATTGTTTAAATAGAGGAACTCCTGTGTGGAAGAACTTTTATATTATGAAAATAATGGCAAGCTTTAAAAGGTAATATATTTACTTTTATAGAGTTTTCTCAATATATTGGGACAATGCAATAGGCACTGCTTTACTTTGGGGACCTCATATCTTGGAAGTTAAGTATTGTTCATCTTTGCCCCTCTGCTGTTTAAGCAGAACTTGGCATTGCCAGCGCACATGTCTCCTGTACCTTCCTTAACATCATCAATGTAGCTTGTGGTCTGTTATAAAGAGGAAGTTGCTGCACACACCCTTTCCTTAATACCTATAACAAACGTGCATAAAAAGTGAACACAAACTGGGAATGCAGAAGTATTAACTCCCCATCTCCGCCGCCATGCCATGTAACGCAATAAAAAATCTGGAGACTCACTGATATATCACCTTTTACCAAGACATAAATTAATGGAAGAATATACATATCACACAGAGCATGGATATGAAAGTGCATAATGTTCAATTTGGGGAAATATCTCAGTGGTATGGTATTTAGTAACCCAACATGACGTAATGGACATGTGTAAGAGACAACTGCACTTTCTCACAAACAGAAAACTACTTCAGAAATTGTGTCTGTGTGTAGTGCTGTTCTGGGGCTTAACACTTCTATTCTTACCTAATTTATCATGTTAGTGCTGGGCAGATTGCCCCTTGTATCCATGAGCTCCTCTTTCCCTCTTTTTGGAGCCATTCATTCTTACATAAGTGAGAGCAAGACAATCATTCATGCATGTATGTTTGTGTGGTAGGGAGATACGGCAGTTTGGGGTAAAGGGATGAAACATTTCACTAGTCTAAAATGCTGTATTTAACAAAAACATCAGTGCTGCACTTTTAAGAAAAAGTGCATCATATCTGCATGGAAACTGATCAAATTCTGCTGTAAGAACAGGAGCTTTATTATTCTGAGTGGGACAAAGAAATGCTTAATCCACCCTGGCTGAGAGAACATATACACGTCATATTTTGCTTGAATATAGGAAGTATCTTATGGAAAACATTCTCAAACTGAAACATTAGCAATACTTCAACTCACTCTATTCAACTAACCTCCATTTATATAATCTCACTTTAAATGTATTTTGACAAAGAGCCTTGGTCAAATAAACTTGTCAGTAACATTATGCATGGTTGTCAAGTCAACTGAAAAATATTTTTATCTTATAAAACCTCTCAAGCTTGTTTAAAATCCACTGCCAGAAAATTTTTGTGATATCATGCAGAAAGCTGGAGCACACTATGGGAGATATTGAGGATGGCCCATGTTGATATTTAACATGAAATAGGAATTAGAAAACTTTCTTTTCACCTATGTTTCTCTGTACTCAGAACAGTGATCGAGTTGATATACCGTACTTGGACTTCCAGAAAGCCTTTGACAAGGTCCCTCACCAAAGGCTCTTAAGCAAAGTAAGCAGTCATGGGATAAAAGGGAGGGTCCTCTCATGGATCAGAAATGGGTTAAAAGATAGGAAAGAAAGGGTAGGAATTAATGGGCAGTTTTCACAGTGGATAGAAGTAAATAGTGTGGTCTCCCAAGGATCTGTACTGGGGCCAGTGCTGTTCAACATATTCATAAGTGATCTGGGAAAAGAGATAAACAGTGATGTGGCAAAGTTTGCAGACAATGCAACATTACTCAAATAGTTAAGTCCAAAGCTGACTCCGAAGAACTACAACAGGATCTCACAAAACAGGGTAATGGGGAAACAAAATGGCAGATGAAATTCAATGTTGATAAATGCAAAGTATTGCACATTGGCAAGCATAATCCCAACTATACATACAAAATGATGCAGTGTAAATTAGCCATTACCCTCAAGAAAGAAATGTTGGAGGCCTCATAAATAGTTCTCTGAAAAGATCCACTCAATGTGTAGTGGCAGTCAAAAAAGCTAACAGAATGTTAGGAACATTAGGAAAGGGATAAATTACAAAAACCCGGAAAATATCAAAATGCCACTATATAAATGCGTGGTAGGCCCACACCTTGAATACTGTGTATAGTTCTACAAAGGAGGGCAATAAAAAAATGATTAGGGGTATGGAACAGCTTTTATATGAGGAGAGATTAAAAAGACTGTTCAGCTTGGAAAGGAGTTGACTGAAGAGGGATATGGTAGATGTCTAGAAAACTATGAATGGTATGGAGAAAGTGAATAAGGAAATGTTATTTACCCCATCACATAATACAAGAACCAAGGCTCAACCAAAGAAATTAATAGGCAGCAGATTTTAAACAAACATAAGGTAGTACTTCTTCACATAATACACCTGTAGAATTTATTGCTAGGGTATGATGTGAAGGCCAAAAATATAGCTAGGTTTAAAAAAGAATTAGATAAGTTCATGGAGGATAGGTACATCAATTCCTATTAGCCAATAGGGTCAAGAAAGCAACCCCACGGTCTGGGTGTCCCTAAGACTCTGACTCCCAGAAGCTGGGACTGGACGACAGGGCATGGATCACTTGATAATCGCCCTATTCTGTTCATTCCCTCTGAAACATCTGGCTCAGGGCCGGCTCCAGGTACCAGCTTTCCAAGCTGGTGCTTGGGGCGGCATCGAGAATGGGACAGCACTCTGAGTCCTGCGGCGGCAATTCGGCGGCAGGTCCACTCTTCCCGCCGCCAAATTGCTGCCGCGGGACTCGGACTGCCGCCCCATTCTCGCCTGCCACAGCAGCAACGAGGCAGCAGGTCCGCTGCTCTTCTCTTGCTGCCGCGGGGCCCCGCAAAGTCAGCCTGCGTCGGGGGCAGGGCCCCACAACATCAGTCTGCACCGGGGCCGCGGCGACTGCTTGAGGCGGCACAATTGTGAGAGCCGCTCCTGATCTGGCTCTGGCCACTGTCAGATGACAGAATACTAGACGGTCTGGCCCAGTATGGCCATTCTTATGTCCTTGTGAGGCTTTTATGCTTTTATTATAGTCATGCATTCTGAAATGACACCTCTTTCACATCTGAACAAATGACAACCACTTTGTTTTGCTATACAAGTTAAATGAGGCTATGCACACACCTTCTGAAAAAAATTAAGTCCACATTGAAAAGATGTTATTTGATATTTATCCTACAACTGGAGCTCAAAAGTTTCCGCAAACACGGTACATTAATTGCAGCAGACTTTAGAGACACCACACTATTACACTTGAAAGCTCTTATGTGTTATTATTCATTACTTGTATGCCACTTTTAAGCACATTGCATTTACAGATTAGAGATGGAGGACTGGATTATTTTCTCACAACAGAGTGAATCAGAAGCACGTCCACATAAATGAATAGTGTTGGACCGGTATTAAACTGGTGTACGTTAGATCAAAATGAGGCTTAGAATCCATGCTCTGAAGAGTTTACAATCTAAGGACTAGTTTCTGCAAACACCTAACCCAGTGCATATGCTTATTTGCACACATAGTAGGATCGGGTCCTAAAATGAGACAAGGACCCGAGGAAAGAAAAAGAATTTACAATACAAATATTTTTAACCTTTCAAGAATTTGAGGCCTGTGCCTAGAATGACGATTACTCTAAAATACTTTAATGCACTATCCAATTAAGAATTATAACAATAATTAATAGAGAATGAAGAGAATGAAAACAGAGAAATACAGTAGCTAACCACAGGCACACAGAATATAAATCATAGTTTCTGTTAACCTATTGAAACTCATAGAATTTTTAGGGGAGAAAGGGTGCAACAATAACAGAAATATGTATTATTAAGGAACAAATTGTAACCACTCTTTGAAATAACCACATGAGGGTTATTTTATTACCAGGCACAAGTACTTAGGGATACATGGAAGAGGCAGAGGATGTGGTTTCTCAACCTGATGGTTCCCTGGGGCCCAATTTGAAGAAGACCTCTCAGGGAGGCTTAGCAACTCTTAGTTGCTTTGCTACCTCCCATTACTCCTCTAGGAGCTGAGTTACCTTTGACTAAGCTTCCTGTTCCTCTAAAAGTGCCACCAACTCTCTGACTAGTACAAAGACTGAATGGTATTTCAAGAAGAACTACCTTAGGAGCAGACATCTCAGCTATGGAGAGGGTGGACTAGGCCTAAACTATTTTATTATTAACATTTTGGAAAAAAATAAAAAATGCAAAGGGTACAGAGATACACTCTCTGTTACTACTGTGTAATGCTGACTATTGGTTTGAGCACATAGAATCTACCAACTGCCTAGGAGGGATTAACCAAACCATAAAAAACAGGTTGCCAGGGGAACTGTGGACATTTTTCTGAGCAGTCAGTAATCCCACTTCCAACCCCAAACTCCAAAAGTTAAAGGTCTAACCAAGAGGACATCAGCAGGATGGAGGTGATGAGTGAAAACTGTAAGCTTAGAGTAGCAGTGATTTGTGAAAAGTCATGGCTGGGTGAGACATTGCTGAAGAAATCTCATTTTCTGTACAGGGGATAAAAAGTCTCTTAAGGTCTTGGTTACTTTACAGCTAGCTTCATATATGAATAGATTAAGCTCCACCCTGATATGCAAAGAACAGAATCTAATCGTGAGAGAAGATCACTCTTGAGAAGGGAATATTTTGATAGGATCTGGCTGAATAACATTTGAATAATTTATTCATGAATGTCACAATATTTTTAAAATAAATTATCCAGTGAATATTTTTTCATTATGGGCAAACCATTCACAAGTAATTATGAGACTCATTACTTTTTTGACTTTTTCTTCCATTATTCACCAAGTTCTAACTTTTATTGTGTTGTACTATGGATATAATAGTGTGATCCAAGTCTTAAAAAATGGACTTGAAGGCATAAACTCTCAAGTTTTATCCTGGCTCTAATATTGATTCAATGTGTGGCCCTGAGCAAGTCATTTAACCTGTTTTTAGCTTCCTTTTCAGTAACATGAGGATAATACTTACTTAGCTAGCATAGGGATCTGTATGGGCACTGTATAATCAGTTATTATTTGTCCTGCATTTTGAGGACATAAAATTCTGTAAGTTCTGCCATACTATTGTTGTTATGTTGAAGAGTTCATAGGCAAATGACCTAATAGGTGGCTTTTATATGCTGTTTTATGTTGTTAGTAATACGAGTTACATGAAAGGTATAGATACTGTTTATTCTGGTTAACAATCAGGCTGTGACCAACACGTGGCTGGTAACTCATCACACAGCCAGGTCCACAAATAATTGTTTTAGAATGTAAGAGAAAAGCAACATAGCTCATAACACAAAGGGATTTTCTCATGGCACTTGCAAGGGAATAATTTAGTTTGGAGAGTCAAGTGACCTTGTTACAGAGACAGTTTGCTGATGTGTAGTTTGCTGCATAGCCAGCTTTCTGTTTAGCAAGATTTTATTCGGTCTTTGTTGGATGAACATGCTGCTGGCCTAGGAAAACCAAACCCACTTCTTACTCTATTAATTTTATGCATAAATCAAAATAAATATGTGGCCAAGGAATATTTGTCTCTTTCCAGCTATTAAGGGTCTAAGATAAAGACAATATTTTAAAATATGCTTTGAATCCTATAAACATTTTAAGTCCAATTAATGGGATTAATGCAATACATATTCTAACAAATATGTTAAGAGTCATAAAGTTCACTGAGGACATGTAGAACACTGTACTGCACCCTGCCATATGTGTGAGCTTGTGACTTCTGCAAAACAGCTTTTTTAAATTCCCTCTGCCACTTCCACCAACATTCTTCCACATGAGATGTTGGATTCAGGGAGGGCACAAGTGATGGAAAATTCAGAGCTCCCAATATGCTCTCTCATTCCATTCTAACATTTTCCCATCCAAGTGTCATTTTCTCTGATGTGGCTGCTACAGTATAATTTACATGATATTTGTTGCATTGCTTAATGATGCTCACTGTTCTAAACTTGTGTATCTTGTGCTCTGTGCCTTTGCATATGCATTATGTCATACACGTAAATATGGAAATAGAATGTGGGACTGGGGGAGGAAGAGGAGCTACTTTCTCAGGCATTCTCCTCTCTCCTACAGCAGGGACTAAACGACAGGTAATCTGTGCCTCCTATAAGTCAATGCTGCTTTAGGCTCAAGCTGTGCATCTGTATTCACCTCAGAAATGGAGTTTTTGCATGGGCAACAAGTGGAAGAGAAAAGAACGAGTGTCGTCACCAGGGCCGGCTCTGGCTTTTTTGCTTCCCCAGGCAAAAAAGCCACTGGCCGCCCCGCTCCCCAGGCCGGGGCGCTGGCTGGGAGCGCGTCCCTGCTGCCCTACGGGGAGTGCGGCATGGCCGCCCCCCGCTACCTCGGCCAGCTCGCCTGCGGCCCTGCTGCCCCGGCCGGGGCACCGGCGGGGGAGCGCAGCATGGCTGCCCCATGCTGCCCCGGCCGGGGCGCCGGCGGGAAGAGTGGCTCGCCTGCGGCCCCGCTGCCCCGGCGGGGAGAGCAGCATGGCT
Organism: Macrochelys suwanniensis; assembly: GCA_033296515.1. Taxonomy (NCBI): domain Eukaryota; kingdom Metazoa; phylum Chordata; order Testudines; family Chelydridae; genus Macrochelys; species Macrochelys suwanniensis. The sequence goes on from CM065780.1 coordinate 52,377,053, forward strand.
GCCCCCCACTTCCCCAGCTGGGGCGCCGGGAAGAGTGTTTTTTTTTTTTAAATTACAAAAAATTTAATTAAAAAAAAATAAAACCCTCAGTGCCGTCCCCCTCCAGGTGCCACCCCAAGCACATGCTTGGTCGGCTGGTGCCTGGAGCCGGCCCTGGTCGTCACAGGAAAAGCATGAAGGAACCAAACCTATGTGTGGGAGAAGAGTGCCCCACTATAATTCCTCCCTGCAAAAGCCCCTCAAGAAAAATTAAGAAAACTTCATAATATGAACCTTCATAAAGTGCTCCTTTGTCCTTCTGGTTCCTCCCATGTATAACTCTACTAGAGTATGCAGTTTGGGCCCTAGACTGAAGCATATATGGGTAATACAAATAGTTTAAAACTTTGCTGTGATCGTTTTATTTAACTTAATAAAATGAAACAAATACTTTAAGTTAAAAATCCAACAAGAGGCCATGTATCTAATACAGGGCAAGTGGGCAGCAACAACAAAGAAGAATCTAAAGGCAAATACTGTAAACTGCAGTATTTCAAGATAAACAATTATGTCTAAAATTTATGTACTCAGTTCTATGTCAAGAATAATCACTAAACTATACCATGTGATCAAATGAAAAAATTATGTAATTAGGAAGAGAAAACTTTGAGTCATTAGATATTCATTGAATTGCCAAAAAGGCTAATTCTGTTTATTAATAAAAAACATTGACACTAATTTACACAATCTTTTGTCAACTTTCTCACAATTATCTGAAATGTTTTAAAATAGCTACTAAAGTTATGCATTACATAAAGTGTTTTCCACATATTGGACACTATGTTTCCAAGACACTGCTCCAAAGTGATGTTAATTAAAGAATCATCTTGCAGTGCATTGCTCAAACACAGGATGGAAAACTGAAAATTTTACCTATTTGCTTAATCTTTTAAATTTCAAATGATAAAACAATTTTACATTTTTTAAACTTGCTAAATAAATTCTGACAAAGCATTTCTGAGGGGCTGGGGGATTTGGATGCACAAAGCCTGTCAAGAGTAGATTCTTCACTTTGGCTAATTTTTGTACTGTATTTCTTCTGGAGCTCTCTCTTCCTCTAGCTGTCTGTCTGTCTTCACAGGACTCATCAGTGTAAGTCTCCATTAAGGCAAAAGATGCTTGGATAAAATAAGATGCTCCCTGAAACTTTGCCTGTTCTTAGAACTTAAACCAAACAAATTAGTTTTTGTGATTTTGAAAATTCTAACAAGGGCATTCGGCTTTCAGTTTGCAGCCAACGAGAAAGTGAGAACGAAAACCTCAGTATAAACTGGATCCATCTCTAAAATCCCTATTTGCAAATGTATCTTCTGAAAACCTTTCCAGAACCATTTGAATGTTTCGTGTTCTATAATAATTTTTCCAGGCAAAAATTCTCAGCTGGTGTTTATGAGCATAGCTCCATGATTTTGAAATGCTGTCACCCACTTTTGATCCAAAATACCCAAATCTGTTGATCTTTAATGTATACAGAAAAGCCCATCTTCTTGAAAAAGTCTCAGAAGAAAGCTGAGATGAGCAGGGTGAATGATGGGGTCTTTGGAAACTTGAGGGATGGGATACTTTGCTCTTTTTGGCTGACTGGCTGCTTTTTGTGGGATCTACCATTATTTTGCCATTGCTTTTATTTTATTATTATGGATGGGATGGATTTTTGATGTCTTGTCAGGGAGCCTAGACCTCGGAATAGATGTCTTGTAATTAACCTTAAATAAAGAAATTAAGAAAAATAAAAACAAATTTGCTTTAAATGTAGTTTTGCAATGTATTTTGTCTCTGAAACAGTTTTTCACAGCTACCTTAGCCCTGGTCTACACTACGAGTTTAGGTCGAATTTATTAGCATTATATCGATAGATCCGTGCACCCGTCCACACGACGAAGCCATTAACATCGACTTCTAGGGCTCTTAAAATCGATCTCGCCACTCCACCCCCAACGAGGGGATTAGCGCTTAAAGCGATATTGCAGAATCGAACTAGGCTTAGTGTGGACGCAATTCGACGGTATTGGCCTCCTGGATCTATCCCACAGTGCAACATTTGACCGCTCTGGACAGCAGTCTGAGCTCGAATGCTCTGCGCAGGTACACAGGAAAAGCCCCGCGAACTTTTGAATTTCATTTCCTGTTTGGCCAGCGTGGTGAGCTGCAGGTGAGTGCAGATCTCATCAGCAGAGGTGACCATGATGGAGTCCCAGAACCGAAGACGAGCTCCAGCATAGACCGAGCGTGAGGTACGCGATCTTATCGCTGTATGGGGAGACGAAACCGTGCTAGCAGAGCTACGGTCCAAAAGAAGAAACGCCAATACATATGCCAAAGTCTCCAAGGGCATGCAGGACAGAGGCTACAACAGGGACGCGCAACAGTGCCGCGTTAAAAATAAGGAGCTCAGGCAAGCCTACCAAAAAACCAGAGATGCAAACGGCCGCTCTGGGTCAGAGCCCCAGACATGCCGCTTCTATGATGAGCTGCATGCAATTCTAGGGGGTGCAGCCAGCACTGACCCACCCATGTGGTATGACTCTGTATGTAGATCATCAGAAACCACAGAGGAGCATGTTTGGGAAGAGGAAGATGATGATAATGATGCTGAAAATAGTGCACAGACACAGCAAGGAAGCGGAGAAGCCCTTTTCCCTGACAGCCAGGAACTCTTTGTCACCCTGGAGCCAGTACCCTACGAACCCACCCAAGGCATGCTTGATGCCAGAGAAGGGACCTCTGGTGAGTGTACCTCTGTGAAATTAATACATGTTTTATAAGCAAGCGTGTTTAATGATTAATTCGCGGCCAGTACAGCTACAGCTACTGGAAAAGTCTGTTAACATGTTCGGGGATGGAGCGGAAATCCTCCGGGGACATCTCCAGAAAGATCTCCTGGATGTACTCCCAAAGCCTCTGCAAAAGGTTTCTGGGGAGGGCAGCCTTATCCTGTGCTTCGTGGTAACACACTCTACCACGCCAGGCCAGTAGCACGTCGTCTGGAATCATGGCATTGCAAAGCATGGCGGCGTATGGTCCCGGTGTTTGCTGGCATTCAAGCAACATCCGTTCTTTGTCTGTGTTATCCTCAGAAGAGTGATATCATTCATGGTCACCTGGTTGAAATAGGGGAATTTTATTAAGGGGGCATTCAGAGGGGTCCGTCCCTGCTGGGCTGTTTGCCTGTGGCTGAACGGAAATCTTCCCCGCTGTGACCCACGCGGTGGGGGGAGGGGGAACAGCGAACATCTTGGATGTGTGTCTGTGTGTGTGTGTGGGGGGTGTCCATTAGGTTCGCGCTGCACGTTAACCCGAAAACCGCCGCCCCTCCCTTTTCAATTGCCAACCCGTTTTAAATGGCCAACCAACGGCTGTTTGTTATGGGAAATAAGGGGGTTGCTGTTTGAAAACAATCCCACATGTTATGAAGGTTAAAGAAGCCTATAGACTGTGGCTTACCATGGCTGCCTGCAAGCCAAATTCTGTTGCCTGCCGGACCTGCTTGTGTGATCTCTCACACCAAACCGGCAGACCCTCAATATAACAGGCAAAGTGCAACCTTGGACCAAATGCAAATGTGCTATGTAATGTTTGGAGCATTGTTCTCTAAATATGTGTCTTTTAAACTACTCCTCTCCCGTTTGTTTCCTCCCGCAGCTGCAAATGTTTCAACGCCACCCCTTTCATCACCGTCCCAGAGGCTAGCGAAGATTAGAAGTAAAAAAAAAAAAACAACTTGAGACAATATGTTCTCAGAGCTCATGCAATCCTCCCACACTGAAACTGCTCAGCAGAATGCGTGGAGGCAGACACTGTTGGAGTCCAGAAAGGCACAATTTGATCGCGAGGAGAGGTGGCGTGCTGAAGAGAGAAGGTGGCGTCAGCATGCTGAGAGAAGGCAGGATGCAATTCTGAGGCTACTGGAGGATCAAACGGAAATCCTCCAGCTTATGGCTGAGGAAAGGCGCATGGTTCAGGAAAGGCCGCCTGAGCCCAGACCGCCGCTACAGCCCCTGTGTAACCAACAGCTCTCCTCCCCGAGTCCCATAACCTCATCACCGAGACGCCCAAGAACGCGTTTGGGCGGCCTCCGTGCACCCAACCACTCAAGCCAAGAGAACAGTCCAAGCAACAAAAGGCTGGCATTCAATAAGTTTTAAAGTGCTGTGTGTCCTTGTCCTTCCCTCATCCCCTCCTCCACCACCCATCCTGGTGCTTCCCCTCCTCCACCACCCATCCTGGTGCTTCCCTTCCTCCACCACCCATCCCAGGTGACCGTGGCAGTTACCCCCATAGTTCCCCCTATTTGTTTGACGAATTAATAAAGAATGCATGATTGTTAAGCAACAATGACTTTATTGCATCTGCAAGTGGTGAGCGATGGGGGGAGGGCAGGGCGGTTTGGTTAAAGGGAAGTAGAGTGAATCAAGGGGCGGGGCTTTTCATTAATGGGAAAAAACAGAACTTTCACACAGCATCCTGGCCATTCAGGAAACTGGTTTTCATAGCTTCCCTGATGAGCAACGCACCCTGCTGTACTCTTGTAATAGCCCTGGTGTCTGGCTGTGCATAACCAGCGGCCAGGTGATTTGCCTCAACCTCCCACCCCGCCATAAACGTCTCCCCCTTACTCTCACAGATATTGTGGAGTGCACAGCAAGCAGTAATAATAATGGGAACATTGGTTTCGCTGAGATCTAACCTAGTCAATAAACTTTGCCAGCGAGCTTTTAAACGCCCAAATGCACATTCCACCACCATTCTGCACTTGCTCAGCCTATAGTTGAAAAGGTCCTGACTACTGTCCAGGCTACCTGTGTATGGCTTCATGAGCCATGGCATTAAGGGGTAGGCTGGGTCCCCAAGGATAACTATAGGCATCTCAACATCCCCAACGGTTATTTTCTGGTCTGGGAAGAAAGTCCCTTGCTGCAGCAGCCGAAACAGACCAGAGTTCCTGAAGATGCGAGCGTCATGTACCTTTCCCGGCCATCCCACGTTGATGTTGGTGAAACGTCCCTTATGATCCACCAGTGCTTGCAGCACTATTGAAAAGTAACCCTTTCGGTTTATGTACTCGCTGGCTTGGTGGTCCGGTGCCAAGATAGGGATATGGGTTCCGTCTATCGCCCCACCACAGTTCGGGATCCCCATTGCTGCAAAGCCATCCAGTATGACCTGCACATTTCCCAGACTCACAACCCTTGGTACCAGCAGCTCGGTGATCGCCCTGGCTACTTGCATCACAACAGCCCCCACTGTAGATTTTCCCACTCCGAATTGATTCGCGACAGACCGGTAGCTGTCTGGCGTTGCAAGCTTCCACAGGGCTATCGCCAGTCGCTTCTCTACTGTGAGGGCTGCTCTCATCTTGGTGTTCCGGCGCTTCAGGGCAGGGGAAAACAACTCACAAAGTTCCATGAAAGTGCCCTTACGCATGCGAAAGTTTCGCAGCCACTGGGATTCATCCCAGACCTGCAGCACTATGTGGTCCCACCAATCTGTGCTTGTTTCCCGGGCCCAGAATTGGCGTTCCACTGTATCAACAAGCCCCATTACCACCATGATGTCCACCTTGTGGGGGGGCCTTTTTTGAGAGAGGTCTGTGTCCATGTCCTCATCACTGTCCTCAGGGCGCTGCCCTCGCCTCCTCGCCTGCTGTAGCTGTAGCAGCTCCTGGTTCTCGTTCTCCATATACTCCTGGACAATGCACGTGGTGTTCATAACGGCGATAACAGCCACGGTGATCTGATCGGGCTCCATGCTTTCCCTGGTATGGTGTCTGCAGGACAGCAGAGTGGGAGCAGAAGCGGCAGGTGGATAACAATGGTGTCAGCAATATGGCGCCCGCATGAAAAAAGGCGCGAAAGGATTTTGGGCTCCCCCCTCCGCTGCTTTCTCGGAGGGAGGAAGGATTAGGCTCCTTTCCTTCTAACAGCAGATGGTGCAATATGCCGGGAAGCAAGGGTTAGGCACCTTCCCTTCTAGCAGCAGATGGTTCAATAGGCTTGATATCCATCATCATCTCCTGGCCCCCTCAAGGATTGAACTCACAACCCCGGGTTTAGCGGGCCAACGCTCAGAACGCTGAGCTATCCCTCTGCCTGTATTATAGGGCAACTGAATCCCCACTAGACCTAATGTCCAGGCGTACGCTGGAGATGTACGGTAATTGTGAGCTGAGCAGGATTCCATAGCAAACCCGGAAACCCTGGAAACCTCGGAAAAAAGGTGCGAAAAAGATTGTTTTCACGGAGGGAGGGAGGGACGTTTGATGGCTTGACGACATGTACCCAGAACCACCAGCGACAATGTTTTCTGCCCCATCAGGCTTTGGGATCGCAACCCAGAATTCCAATGGGCGGCAGAGACTGCGGGAACTGTGGGATAGCTACCCGCAATGCAACGCTCCGAAAGTCGACGCTAGCCCCGCTACTGTGGACACAGTCCGTCAACCTCATGGTTTTAATGCTCTTTAGTGGGGACACACACAATCGATTCCATAAATTCAGGTTTTAAAATATCGACTTCTATAATTTCAACCTAATTCTGTAGTGTAGACGTACCCTTAGTGTCTAATTCTGTTCTTATTATACCAGTATAAATTAGGAGTATCTGTTGAAACCAGTGAAACTACCCTAATGTAAAACGAGTCTGTGATCAAAGTCAGGCCCTATGTAATAAATAAAAGGGAAATTCTCTATGCTGCTTATGTGTTTTGTCAATTCAATAGAATAACCATTAATAAAGAAGCAAGTGAAATATGGTACCTTCTTTGTTATAAGGAGCTGGTCCAAAACTGTTCTCTTACTTACACGTGGATAATCTTAGTAGATTAAATAGTGTTTCCTGTAGAAATAAAAGTTTCTAGCTACTGTACAAAAATGATAGCCCAGTGTGTGCCAAAAATAATATCAAGGCATGACTGTGTGATGATTGACCTCAAAATTGACCCACAACACTGCAAACCTGAAGACAGCACAAAAGAATGTTAACTGCTAACAATACTGTTATAGATGTATGTATGTAAGCTATTTTCATAGCATTATGTTCTGTAGTTAGCATGAAAATTCTCCTAAAAAATAATAATCACACCTTCCATACGGTGGCAGTGGTTTTCAAACTTTGGGCAATAAACTTAAGTTTCCAAATCCATATTCAGGCACCTAAATAGAAGTATTTTGGTTTCCAGCGGTACTGAGTAATCCCAGCTCCCATGAAAATCAAGGGGAACAGCAAGAGCTCAGCACTTTTGAAATCAGGCCACTTCTATTTACGTACCTAAATATGGATTGAGAAGGAGAGCTTTAGGCACCTTAGTTTGAACACTTTTGGCTTTGTGACTTGAGAGAATAGTGTTGCTGCTACAAGTGAATCATCTTACTTAACAAGACACATTCTGAAGTACTGTGAACTACTAAGGAAATGGGAAATAAAAGCAGTGTGAGAAATTGAAATAATTGATTCCTCATCTAAATTATGCCTTGGGAAAACAGTTATGGACTCTATTAATAGAAGTATTAATGCTGATCTTAATTGATTAATCCTAATATGGATTTCTTACTAAAATGCTTTAAAATGGATTTTGGTGTTGGAAAGCATAAAGGAAGTTATCATCAAAGTGAAATTAGTAACTAGGGGCCAAATTGTGCCCTTATGATCTTTGCATCGAGGGGTCCTCTGTGCAAGGATCTCTACATCTTCATAGGAAAAGGGATGTACAGAAGTGTCCACCACTTGCACAGAAGTATTCCACTACTCCCCCTAAACTCCTTGGAGGGCTGTGTGGGGGTAAGAAGGAGGTAGTGAGCAGATCAGTCAGGGCCAAAATACTTACATCATCCCCTCCTGCAGCCAGATACATAAAATTCCCCAATAGCTTCCTCATTGCTGAGGAATTCATAGCCAGGGAAATGCTCAGTAGTGTAGGTCCAATGGACCAATTGTAGCAGGAAGCAGGAACACAGCCAGAGAGGTCCTGGAGTTACTACTCAGCTTTCTGTGCCGCTATATAGGTATTGTTAAATCAGATATCTGTCTCTGTGGTATATCATTTTCTGGAGATAGCTATTTTAACACATTAGTACAAAATGTTTCACTTGGTTAAGTAACCTGTATTCTGTGATCAGCTTTAAAACATTCAAACCAAGGCTGGGTACATTTATAGTAGCATTCTGTAGGGAAGGTGTGACCAGAGAAAGCTCTTTTAAGAGTTAATTTCCCAGCTATACAGATACTGGATGATACCCAGTGCATGCTTCCAATTATTTACATGGCTCCCAAATTGTGCTAAGTGCTATTAGATATTATTTATTTAGATTTTAAGCTCTTCAGTTTATACTTGTACAGCGACTGGAACAACAAGGCTCCAATCTTAGTTATGTCCTCTAGGCACACTGTAATAACATACATAAATAAATAAATAAATAAATGTTTCCCACTATAAGAGGGTTTCTTCAAATTATTATAAAAACACTACAAATGAAATGGAAGAACAGACAGGCCAAGTTCTAAGTAAAAGAAAGGGGTAGGAGGAAGGTATGAAACAGAAGCACAAAGATTAAGTTCCACAGATATAGTAACAGGATATTTAACCTCCAAAATCAAGATTAAGCCCTTGTAGATGCCAAGCAGTGTCAGCATCTTGAGCCTCGTAGGGCAACAAACATAGAACTCCTATTAGCCACTAATTTACTGATCAACTCAAGTAACGAAGCAGCAGTTAAATGTATCCAAAAGGAAAACAGAAGCTGAAAAGCTATAATCTCATTTTAATAATAATGTAACTAATCGAGTGGGGAAGACTGAAACTGGTAAAACCTAAAAACAAGCAATTCAAAACGTGAATGAAAGAAGATAATCCATGTTGATTCCACTAATCTCATATTTCACTGTATCTTTTACTAGAACCAAAAGCATGAATAAGAGGTTGTGGTTCCCACAGGGAGGGAGAAACATGCATTACTGAGTCAAGGCATTTGCAGACAAACTGTAACACAGTGAAACACCTCAGTAATTGAGTAACACCAAAGATAACCATCTGTAGCATGTACTGTCTAGTACTTCCATGTGGCTTTTGTTCCTAAAGAATTCTGGAATGTTTCAGATCTAAATTTATTTCTGCAGGAAACAATCAAGATTTTAACTTGAAAAACTGTTTATAAAAATCACCTTAAGATTTTTTACAATGCTAAAGCCATTTATAATAGTAGAGTATTTTATTTACAGATCTCTGAAACATGTGTTGAGCTTTATGAGGACAGAATTTGGCTCCCTCCTCACATCTAAAGAGCTTCAGCAAAACTGCACAACACATAAAAAGTATTTTTCTTATCAAACTATAGAGAAGTGTTACTTATTAGTAGAGCAAAAGATGTCATATATATTTCAATTTGTAATTTAGACACAAAACATATATATTCCATGCTATGATACAAAAATTAGACAGGTTTGAATGGAACAAACTATGCTGACTGGCTGTGCACCTTTGCCCTCTTCATTCTCTGTTCCTCTGCTGCCAGCCTTACTTATGGTTTCCACAGTGCACCTCTCTCCTTCCGTTACCTATTTATCCATTTCAGTTCTTATCATCTCAGTATCTGAGCACCTAATATCCTTTCCTTCCTCATTCCCTTCCATTTCTCGTTTTTCTCTCACTCGTATTTCCTTTCCTCATCCCCCTCCACTTTATGCTTGTAAACAAATCCCCCTCTAACCACTCTCCTTACCTCCACCTCTACTCCAACCTCCACCAAAAAAGCCTCTATATTATCATTGTTCAAAATGTATCCATAGGGAACTGTGAAAGCCACATGTAGAAACTCCCTTGTGTGTGCTTAATAGAGGGCACAAAAATAACATTAATAACAAAATAACAGTATATTCAACCATGACTACAGAGCCATAAGTACATTAATATGTATTTACAATTATGCACAGCAGGTTATGAGCATTTTGGGGATATATAAAAGTAGGTAACTGAGAAAATACTCTTAAATGCTCCACAGCTCTGCAGAGTTGTTCTATTAGGAGCCTACAATTAGGTCTGCATGTAGGTCAGACAGAAATCCATTCCAAAGTACAGAATATACAATTAAGGAGTTTGATGTGCAAAAACAAACCCACAAAAATTAAACTATTAATTATTTTCAGTTGCATAAGGCACTTCAAATACAGTTCTGAAAATATTGCCAAGTTTTTGCAAGCATACTTGTTTGTACTTAATACCCTGTGTGCTAAATGTGCTCTTTGAAAAAATCTTGCCAACAAGAGCTCATAAAGTTTATTTATTTATGCGTTTTATAACAGTGGACAGTTTTCATTGTCATCTACAAACAGGTGGTGGGTTTTCTGGTTTTGCCTTACATTTCATTGTATTTTCTCTGAGAATTCCTTTTTATAAGCAGCAGATATCCAAAAATTAATTTAAAGGAAAGCGTTTATTTCTATATTTTTTAAAAGTTTAAGGAATGTAGTGGCCTTAAATTGTTTCTCTGGCAGGGATTCACCTGAAATTAACATCCCTGTAACCTTCTCACCATCCTCCATGACTGTATAGAAATTGTTCATTTCTAATTCACCGGGAGAGGCTATCCTTAAAACCAAAATCTCATTTAGTATTGACTTTCTTCTTCAGTATTAGATACTGGAATCTCAGTTCTCTAGACAGTATGATTAAAATGTTCAAAAGTGACTTCCAATTTACGGTGCCCATCTTGAGACACCTACGTTTCAGAGTTGCTGAGAGCTCACAATTCCAACTGAAGTCAACGGCAAATGCAAGACCTCAGATGGAGATGTCTAGTGCAGAGCCTCCAGAAATGATGGTCTCAAAAACAGAAGCTGCTTTTTAAAACATTGACCTAGTTGATAAACTTGTATTAAATATTGAGAGTGAATACAGGAGATTCTCCCCCATAAAATTTACAGTTGTAAAGCAATGACTTAATTTATTCTTTTTTGAAGGGTGGGGCAATCAAGCACTGAATTCCAGGTTTGATATCTATTTTGTTTTGGCAGCATACTGCTTTTTTGTATTAAGTTTACTCCTTAGTACTCCCTACTCCCCTCTAGCCAATAAGAACAACATCTGGTTGTAAAGAATGTACATCATCAGCTTCAGCACAATCTTTCTGCTGTTTGGGGTGAGGGAAGCTAGTGTTTTAATTACCATTATGATTTAATAGGAACTATTTTGAGACTGGCAAACTTGATAAAATCTCAGTCAACGTATGATTTCATTACATGTTTTTTGGCAATATTAGTCAGAGCTGCATTTGATGCATAGTACCACAATCCCAAAAACAAGTTCAGGAGACACCTGTTTTTCCCCCAGATTAAATTAGATTTTCCAAATGTTCTAATGAATTATTGTATATATAGAATGACTAATGTGCCATTCAAGGATTTAATTGTTTTCTTGACTTATGTGCTATATTGACAAATTATGTCAATTTTAACCAAAAAAATGAATTTCCTTATACTTATCATAAATAATAGCCTTCCTTAATTGAAAAACAAGAACACACATTCACAACGAAAGCTCCTGTGTTAAGTGATAAAGGATTAACTCCTGTATTAAAATTAAAATTAAACTTAGAGTCTGGAATAATACCTGTCAACAAAAGTTAGGGATCTTTGTTTTCTTTCATGTACTTACTTGTGACCCATCTCATGGGCAATGGTAAATGCGAGATTCAGACCATTGTCCTCTGCAATAATACATTTTCGTTTTTCACTGCACATTCCACTCAAATATGCTATACCTAGGAAACACAACCACCATACCAGGATTAATCATGATGAGTATTATTTATTATTAATACTTACATTATGGCCCTGGGTTGGGGCCCTAGTGTGCTAGTCCTGAACTAACACATAGGGATGTACCTGCCCTATACTGTTTACAAACTAATTAAAGACAATACACAATTAGTGAATTTAGCATCAATAGGATAGAAGGGAGAAGAGAAGATCAGGATAGTGACAATATCACTCATTTACACAGTATACAGTATGTACAAAATGGGTTCCCAAACGATGTTATGTATTTAAATAAAGTATGATACAGTAAAATTTGAACAGCATATTGTTTAAAAGGGCAATACAAATCGGATAATTTTATCCACAAATCTGCACAATTTTTTTTTTGCTATTACACTTGAGTTTTATTTTCTGTTCTTCAGTTTCTACTCTTTCATTTTAACATTAGTACTTATTAATTTTTTAATAACTAATTAATTCACACCTGTGTGACCATCTTGTTTATCACTTCAAAGGTTTTTCTTCCCCTGCTGTTATGGTTCCTCTCAATTAATTAGCCTCTTAAGGTTGGTCTATGCACCTCCCCACCTTATCATGTTTCTCTGACTGTATAAATATCTGTCTACTGTATGTTTCATTCCATGCATCCGATGAAGTGGGTACTAACCCACGAAAGCTTATGCTGAAATAAATTTGTTAGTCTCTTAAGGTGCTACAAGTTTTTCTTTCTTATTTTCGTTTTGCTGACACAGACTAACACGGCTACTACACTGAAACCTATCATTAATTTTTTAAGCACCAATATGGAGTTCAGTTAGGGTGACTAGACAGCAAGTGTGAAAAATCAGGACAGGGGGTGGGGGGTAATAGGAGCCTATATAAGAAAAAGACCCAAAAATCGGTACTGTCCCTATAAAATCGGGACATCTGGTCACCATAAGTTCAGTGCACAAGTTATAAAGGAAGACAAGTTTTTACAGGAAACCTCAAATTCCATAAAACTATAACAATTCTTAATACACAGCAGTATAACCATCACATTTATCATAAATGCCAAGGACAGTATCAAGCACATGATCTAAAACCTAGGTTTTCAAAAACAGGAGCCTAAAAGTTAGACACTCAAGTCCATGATTAGGCTCCTAAATAAATGACCTGATATTCCAAAATGCTGAGCATCAAGCAGCTTCATTTGACTGAGATCATTTATTTAAGAACCTAGGATTTTAGGCTCCTATTTTTGAAGATCTTGGTTTAAGCAGTCTATCTGATTATTTACATGTTCCAAATCTACAGCCTATTTCCTACGGAACATACCTTCAAAGGAATGGTGCCCTCTGAACCAACATATTTGTTGGATGTTTCTGATACAATTAAATGGCTAGAAGCAGTTGGAATTTAGTCATAATTAGCCTTCTAAATTTACATCTCATAGGATGAAGTCCAAATATTTTAACTTGTCAGCTTGCAAACAAAAAGGCCTTATCTACACTGGGAATTTTAGGCAATACCCCATCGCTGCTCTGACTAGGTTTGGACAATACAGTGGTAAAATTTGTCTGGGGGCTAGTCTATACTAGTGCTCCCACTACTGTCAGCATCAATGGAGCAATGCTAGAAGAAAGGCAAGAGAATTACCTAACTTCTCAGTGTAGACACAGCAAAAGAGGCAACTGTGTTACACTGTGAAATGTTATTTTACATTGGGAAAGCCTTCTCTATGGGCTTTGTTTGCACAAGAAAGTGAGATGTCCCTGAAGGTTTTCCACAACATGCCTTCCTCACACCCCCACGAAATGGAACATAAATACAATGTGTTGGCATAAAAGCAGAGAAAGCTCTCAATTCTTCTTTGGCTGGTGAAGTCTGGATGTGGCAGAAGTAGCTGGTGACTGGTTGAGGGGTTTGAGGCTCCCAGCCTTTCCTGCCAGTGGGCAGAGCAGCAAAGGAAATGAGAAAGGGGAAAGAGGTGCCTTAGCCAGCTCCTCTCCTCTAAAATGATGTTCTTTTTAGCAGTAAATATGCTACCTTATATTTTGTGTAAAAAAAAAAAATCTTAGTACAATAATAGGCTTAATGCTTCCTTCCTCCACTGCTTGATTGCTATAGCTGCTAGTTCCCCTTAGTATTCTACTGGCTCTCACAGGCCTAATATAGCACTGGACAGGTAAATCCTTTGATAGGTTCCTTATCTATTGCAAGGAAGAAATTATAACCAATAGTACTCATTACAAACAACAAATATCAATTTATGTAACCAAGACTTCTTTGTACACAAAGTTCTTCTAGGGTCTAACACTTGGAATGTGAAGCCTGCATTCTATTTACATTAAATTAGATTCTGATTCTAGATACAGCCAAAAGCATCATATACAATTAATGCTTTATTCTTTATTAAACAAAAGTTGACCTTATACATGAAAGTCACATCAAATACTAGCTACTGGATGTAAATCAGCCAACTATTAATCGAGAACTAGTTTCATGTCTTGTGCATGGTTATTAATTTCATGTGCAAGGGAAAAAAATGGCTTCGGTAAGCAGCTGCTCTTGCTTAACTATCACAAAAAAAGACTTTCTTCACATACGTACATATATATTCATTCACTGCAGATTCCTTAGGTAAAAAAGAATTTCTTCATATATATATATGTTCACTGCAGTTTCCTGTGGCTTACTAACACAGCTGGAATTGCTCCAAGGTTAAATCCACTCGAAATAACAAAAAACAAACAAAAAACCCCCAACCCCTGAATAATTGCTCTTTTGTTATGATTACAGTATCCCCACTGAAACCTGTGGGCTTTCCACACAACTTAAGATTAACACACTTTGTACTTGAAAAGTCTTTGCTTGAACTCTGTGATAGCATCTCATACAATTTTAAAAACAACCCAATTTCATGTCTAAGAAAAAAGCCTAAAAGAAACATTGACGGTTACATATGTCAGAACAAGAAACAGTATTGAACTTATGCATGCCTGACAGAAGATGTTAAAATTGTCTTAACCTGTTGATGATCAAAGGTGCTTTTTAGGATAATTAAATACAGAATTACTAAATGCAGTAAAACCTCATGAATTTGCACTACAGCTATTATGAAATATCGCATTTTGTGAATTAATAAGTGCACAATCAATAAAATGGATTATGTTTCAGAAAATGAATATTGCTTTCATTGTATTTTGTCTACTATTTATATGGTTAATGATATTTCATATGGTAGCAATAAATATACTACCTTATATTTTGTGTAAAAAAAAAGTCTTCATACAATAATACATGTCCCCAGTACAGAATCTTCTAGTGTATCTTTGAGAGGCAAACACCTCTATTATTTTGTATGTGTTTTAAAGAGTGTGGACTAGCTCTGGTAGGTAAAGTATCAAAAAGTTATTAACCGTCTTTGCCCAGTTACTAGAGGACAAGTGTCCACAACATAAAACCATGAATAAAACTAGCAATAATAAGTATACTTGCAGACAGTGTCCATGGACAGCCAAGGGATTCAATTAATATGAAGACTGAGGCACCCTCAACCCCAGAGATCCATCCATAATACTGGTGAAGTGTGGAAAAAAAACATGCTGCTCCCATGTTCAGTGTATAATTAAAAGCCTCGGTCATTTTACAAAATGTTCTAATACTCCTGGTCTCATGCAATACAAAAAACTGTTGACCTGGAGTTTGGGTTGAAAGATTCTAGCATGTGCTTCATGGGGACAAGAATCCTGAGAGGGAAATATCACTCATCCGGTGCAGTAACTGTAGTTCTTTGAGATGTATGCCCCTCTGGGTGCTCCACTTCAGGTGCATATGTGCCTCCTGAGCCTTCGATCAGAGATTTCTAGCTAGCAGTGTCCATTCGGCTCGCACATGTGCCTTATGCCACCGCATGGCAGAAACTGAGGCTATTTAGGGGTGCACTGGCCAACTGTCCTCAGTTCCTTCTGTTCTCATTTATCCCCTAGGGAACAACTGAAGCAGAGGGAAAGGAGGACGAATAATCAAGGACTAAGACACACATCTCAAAGAACTACAGTTACTGCACTGAGTGAGTAACATTTCCTTCATCTTTGAGTAGTCTCCCTATGAGTTCTCCACTTCAGCTGACTTCCGAGCAGTATCCCTAGAAGCAGGAGGGAGCTTTGGAACAGGGTTCAGAACTGAAGATAGTACTGCAGAGACAAGTGCCGCATCAAATCTGATGGCAGGGAGCAGGGCATAATGCTTTGAAAAACATATGGACAAAAGTCCAAGTAGTGTCTCTACATATCTCTTATACTGGAACATTGTTCAAAATGCAGTAGATGTCCTCAATAGTACCCTTAGAGACCAAGGACCTCGATGGGCACCTGTTGTTGTTTTTTGGGAGCTGGCTCCTTTAAGTGAGAGACCATGCTCCTCTTTCTGATAGTCTTCACAGTGGGCTCCAAAAACTTCCCTTCCTCTCTGTCCTTAGAACTCCAAGGCTTCCCATGCCCCAAGGTTGATGGGGTGTTGGATCTGTCCAGGGATGGATGTACTGGGGTGGAGGGTCCTCCTGACTTGGTTCAGAGGGTGGTTGCAGGGAGGGAGACATGGGGCTTTCCCAGGCAACAGACAGACTTGGAATATCCGTTGCCTACTGGTATAGCCTCTCAATAAGAGAGGCAGCATTTGAAGCCTGGTGAACCAGGAATACCCTGCCAGGAGACGACAAGTCTCCTGAAGGAAAAAAGGCAGTAAAAATGATCCTCTGCCCTAAAACTAACTATACTAAACACTAACCTACAGCTATAAACTAACTAACTTTGAGAAAAAAAGAAAAGAGAAAAGGCTGAGTACACTCTAGATGGACATGCTATGGTTCCATTGTGGGCTGGGGCAGTAGAGAAGGAACAGATTGCAGCTCACCCACACACCCCTGCATAGCCTCAGTGTTTGCACAAGGAGACCCAGGGTGTATGTGTGGGCTGAATGGTCAGTGCCAACTAGAAATCTCCAATTGAGGGCTCCAGAGGCAGGTGCGCACCTGAAGTGGAGCACCCATAGGGATACTACTCGAAGAAGAATGCAGTTTTCTTAAAACAAAATCCTAAAGTGTGTGAAAATATGCAAATGGTAAAGTCACCCAGAAAACCTCAACTTTATACCTGTGGCAATGTCATAAGAACAGCCAGAAAATCAGAGGAAACATTATCTCTCCTTTATGTGGACCTCTTTCTACAAAAATACTTATCTTAGAAACATAGGAATTCCCATACTGGATTAGATCAGTGATCCATCTAGTTTAACACAGTGCTCCTGCGATTACTAGAATCAGATGCTTCAGAAAAAAAGGTACAAAACATCCTATAGTAGACAGGCCCCTAGCCAGAAAAGCACTTATGTATGTGCTTAATTTTGAACACATGGTCAAGACCCTTTGACTAGTTGGGACTATTCACGTGTTTAAAGTAAAGTACACGCTTAAGTGCTTCATTGGATCAAAGCCCTATAGAATTCCAAAACAAGAACTATGTTCAGACACAGTTAAGGTTGAGAGTATGCATAGGTAACTTAAGGTAAATAATGGATATAGCAATTATACCAAAACCAAGCAAGAAATTCAGAGTTAAGGTTATACTTAAATGAAAGCCAAACATGTTAAGAGATGTGCAGTTAAGGCACCCAAACAACCATTAACGCTGCTTTGTAGTGAGACCATACGATCATGATTAAAGCATTTTAGTGTTTGTGGTCCCAGGTTAGATTAAACTGATTTTTAAGACATGGGGTTCTTGGTTCCGCCCTCCCCTGCCCATAGTATCTCTACAAGGGACAGGAACATGTCAGGAGGCTTCACGTTGGCATCCTCCGTTAATCCTCCAGGATGGAGGGACCAATCCTGACAACTTGGCCATCAATACTTTAAATATCTTACTTCTGAATATAAAAGGGATTTTCTGCCCCTAAGCATGATGGTCTTCAGCAGTTAGCCGCTAATATGCTTCAGGAAACACATTCCACCAAGGACTCTCGATTACAGACCAGAGGTTATCAGATTGCAGCTTCCAACTATCATCAACAGTTTAGAATTTGCACCTATGTGAAACCTGGACTTAAGCTTCAAGTATCTGGACAATCTGAGGAAGGTAACAAGACCGCCTGGCATATCATATTTGTAAATGGCATAAATCTGATGAATATTTACTGCCCCTCTTCTGAACAGTGGAAACACCCTCTGCTCTCTCTTGTTCTGTATCCCACAGTGGTATGTGGTGACTTCAGTTGCCCTGATATGAACGTCCATAATGCCGCTGATTCTCCTCATGGTGAAATGCTTGTGCTGCCAATCTATCCTGCCTTTATAACCCTAAGTAGTCTCATACTTTCCACTCGGCCCTTTACGGTACTAAGTGATCATTAGATCTTGTTTTCATTTCTGTAGATGCTCCATTTTCCCCCTCAGCATACATGTGGAAATTCCCACATTTCCTTTTCACGGTCATAGCAGTGCTAGAGAAAGCAATGGCCATAATAAACCCATGCAAGAAAAGGAACTTTCGGCTTGTCAATTGGGATTGCTTCAGAAAAGAATCCGACAGAAATAGTCGGGGAGTCATGGCATATGGCTGATGATATGAACGTTGCTTACAACTTCTTCTGTGAGACTTTAAGAGCAGCTAGATAGTTGATTCCACATGCTTTTTGTAGGGCATCTATCCCCTGATGGCTTGATGTCTGTGACAACCTCTATGAAAAAAAAAGACAATGTGCTTAGCCTGAAAGGACAAAATAAGCTGCTAATATATTAAAAGAAACTGCAAATATGGAATGATGTAGTATTGAGAGACAAGAAAGGTGTCACCAACATGTTGAAATTCTGGACTTCATGCACTCAGGTCGTATGGGTTTGGAGCCTTCTTCATTCCCTTTAGGCAGAGGTGATCCCTAAATGCCCTACACATGTCACAGCAAATGCTGTGGTGGCCAACAGCCAACTAGTAATCACAGAGATCATGATCTGAAGGAATTGTCTGCTATCAGAAAAAATCGGTCTACCCCCTCAGCCGACTCCAGTTTAACCCAGCATTTCAATAGGGAGGAATGGAACCAGTGATTTCTTTCTTAAAACCTTACAAAGCTCCTGGGCTTGAAAACATCCATGGGGAGTTCCCGCATCACATTAGCTCATCCTGTTATGACTTTCCACTGCGACCCTATGATACTTGTCTGGAATGCTGCAAAGTTCCAAAGGTCTGGCGAAGGTCAGATGTGGCCGCACTCCTTAAGCCTAGAAGGATTCCAGATGACCTGAAGAACTAACACACAATTGTTCTGATCAGCATCACTTTTACGCTACTCAAGAGACTGGTACTTAAATTACTGTTGTCTCACAGTTACATCATTACCAGGCAGGGTTCCGACCAGGATGTAGTGCTGAAGATCAAGTGATTAGACTGACATCCCTTATTGAAGATGCTTTTGAAACAGGCAGAAGGTCAGCACTGTTTTTGTGGAACTTTCATTGGCATACGACGAAGTTTGGAACTATGGATTAGTCCTAAAATTTTACTCTATTGTCACACACAAGAAATGTGTAGAGTTTATTATGCAGATGATTTCTAAGAGAACAGTGATCATCAAGTGTGGATATGGTTTAAGTTGCCCCCACCATATGAATAATGGACTCCCACACCAATCTGTACTTGCTCTGATGCCCTTTAATATATACAACTGGCCTACTGACCTCCTCAGAAACTAAGTTTGTGTATGCTGATGACGTCTGTGTGGCAATAGCCATAAGGAGCTGGATTCCAGCCTGCCATCTGACCTTGACACCTTGTCTAAATACTTTTCAAAGTGGCGACTGAAACTAAACAAGCTAAAGACAGTATCATCTTGCTTCCACCTCACCACCAGTTAGCTCATCAACACCTGCAGGTCCTTCTGAACAAATCAGCCAATCATTTTTGAACCACATCTTACTTATCTGGGGATAAAGCTTGACCAATCCCTGCCCTTTTGACAACGCATCAAGACGACACATGCTAAAATCCAACTGAGTGTCACACTCCCTCCACAGGTTTACCAGCAACTAATTGGGTGCTGGAACTGCAACCTCATGGGCATTCACCAATGCCCTAATGATTTTACCTGCCAAATACTGCGTGGGAGCATGGGGCTCCAGTTGTCACTGTGGCAAGTTGGACTCAACAATCAACTTTTCCCTTCATAAAATCACTGGCACAATGCAGACAATTCCAATCTCCACCCTTTTGGTCCTGGCTGGCATTGCTACCCCAGTGATTAAGTATGAAAGCAGGGCTCTGGCCACATTATTGTGCACAGCTAATTATCACGACAGCTTACTTCGCAATTTTGTCTAAAAGACATTAAAAATTCAGGCTAAATACAAGATACTCCTTTTCTGAAATAGTTGTGCCTCTCAGACAGTACATCAGACATGACCTTTCTGAGGAGCAGCAGTAGCAGGTGGTTTATAGATTCATAGATTCTAGGGCTGGAAGGGACCTCGAGAGGTCATCGAGTCCAGCCCCCTGCCCTCATGGCAGGACCAATTACTGTCTAGACCATCCCTGATAGACATTTATCTAACCTACTCTTAAATATCTCCAGAGATGGAGATTCCACAACCTCCCTGGGCAGTTTATTCCAGTGTTTAACCACCCTGACAGTTAGGAACTTTTTCCTAATGTCCAACCTAAACCTCCCTTGCTGCAGTTTAAGCCCATTGCTTCTTGTTCTATCCTCAGAGGCTAAGATGAACAAGTTTTCTCCCTCCTCCTTATGACACCCTTTTAGATACCTGAAGACCACTATCATGTCCCCTCTCAGTCTTCTCTTTTCCAAACTAAACAAACCCAATTCCTTCAGCCTTCCTTCATAGGTCATGTTCTCTAGACCCTTAATCATTCTTGTTCCTCTTCTCTGGACCCTCTCCAATTTCTCCACATCTTTCTTGAAATGCGGTGCCCAGAACTGGACACAATACTCCAGTTGAGGCCTAACCAGCGCTGAGTAGAGTGGAAGAATGACTTCTCGTGTCTTGCTCACCACACGCTTGTTAATGCAGCCCAGAATCATGTTTGCTTTTTTTGCAACAGCATCACACTGTTGACTCATATTTAGCTTGTGGTCCACTATAACCCCTAGATCCCTTTCTGCCGTACTCCTTCCTAGACAGTCTCCTCCCATTCTGTATGTGTGAAACTGATTGTTCCTACCTAAGTGGAGCACTTTGCATTTGTCCTTATTAAACTTCATCCTGTTTACCTCTGACCATTTCTCCAATTTGTCCAGATCATTTTGAATTATGACCCTATCCTCCAAAGCAGTTGCAATCCCTCCCAGTTTGGTATCATCTGCAAACTTAATAAGCGTACTTTCTATGCCAATATCCAAGTCATTGATGAAGATATTGAACAGAGCCGGTCCCAAAACAGACCAAAACAGTGTGGTGCAGGACTACACTTTGGATCGATGGCATATTTCTTGGCAGATAGACAACTTAGATCTGCATCTCCTAGTCTCTCTGGATCAGCTCACACATGCCCCTCAGAACAACCATGTGAACCAAAAAATCCTTCTGTGTTACAATAGGATACATTGTGGGCACGGGCAGTTTAATTTACATCTTTATCATAGGGGCTTTTTGAGCTTCCCATCCTGCCCCTGTGGAGCTCAAGAACAAACAGTGTGCCATGTGGTTTTGGATTGTTCTCTTTATCATCTTGATGGTTGATGGATGTGCTCAATAGAGTGGCTACATCACTTACCCAACATCTAATTCATTGTGCCATCAGAAGCTATAGGCCAGAAGACCACAGGGCAAAGTTACGGTTGTCTGCCTTCCGTAACCATGTATTTCCACTTAAAATGTTTCTTGTAAGTGTAACCTTAACTCTGTATTTCTTTGATTTATATTATATGTGCAAACTTAACTCCATGGTACGTTTCCTCCCCTGAGAATCTCCACAGTTTCTAAAAATTATTAAAAACTACATATACAAACACTGAACAAACAGAATGTCCCCATGTGTGAAGTGCAAAGTAAGGGGCTACATTTTTTTATTTAGTTTCAATAGAAATTTTTCAAAAGTTCTTGTAAACTAGAAAATTTTAAATATGATGTTTTACAAAAAGTTTTCGTTTTTAAGAAAGACCAAATTTTCAATGAATTTTTTGCCCACTGCTTGATTTTTTCCCTAAAAAAATTCGGATCAGCTCTATTTGGAGACATAACTATGCAAAATGGTTTAGGCTGAAACACAATCTTGCTGGAAATCAATTTGCATTTTTTCCTAATCTGTAAACATGAACCTAGGTCCGAGAAAGTTCCATAAAATGAGGCAGATGCTATTTGCTCACCTGGGTCCCGTCTAGTCATAAGTGCCCTAGAGTCTCTGTACTAATTGACCATCAAGCTCCAGGATCTATTCCTTGACTTCAGACGAATCTGAGGCCTATACGCCTACCATTATGGAGTGCTACCATCTGTGCTTATTTCCTGAGCCACTGCAACACCCCCTTTACCTAACAGGAAGCCCCATGCCAACTGGTTTTGGAGTTCACAGTTTCTGCTGTCTGTTTTGGGAAGGAGAATCTCCTGCCCTCCAGAAAAACTTTTGCAGATTGGGGAGATGATGATGGCCTGCCAAAAGAAATGCACAAAGTGCATATGGCACCATCTGAACCAAAGAGAGTTTGGTAGTGCCTACTCAACTATAGGACTAATAAAGCCAGACAGTGTCTCTACCACTGATAAGGTTCAGGATTTACATAAAGTTTCAGTCTCTATATGAACCTAAGAGAACTAGTTAGCTGCATTTGTTTCATTGCCAACCCTTGATTACAGAACCTGAAGGGTTGTGTTAGCATAGGACCTAAAATGAAGCATGCAGCACCAGTTCTTATTGATATACTTTGAATTTGCATTTTTAAGTGTTCCTTATGGCAGGACTTACATTGTCAGTGGTGAAGAATCTTTTACTATGAAGTTCTCTGGGACGCTACCCATCAATCAAGGTTGTCACTTTTGACTGAGATGCAAAACAGTGGAAAAGAATAGGTTTCACAAGTGCATATTGCCTTCTATATCATCCATCCAAGAAAACTAAGAACTTTATTATTAACACATGTACACTGCATATTACTGAATTCATACCATTTGGGCTTGTCATTTGGTATTTTTGTAAGTTAACTTTACATAATCATTGTTCCAGTTTTGTAAATTTACTAAAATTGTTAATATTTATTTTATTAAAATATTATTTCTCCACGTACATAGCATCTTGTGTCCTAAAGATTCCGAGACAGTTTCACAAACTATACATATTGTAACACTCCACTGAAATGCAGTGCTCTGGAGTGCAGGGCAGACAAGCAATGCACAATACTCAATAAAGGGTGAAAATGGGGATTTTGTCCAAGAACACAGGGCAAACCTTTGCTCTACAATAAGTGATATAGGATATAGAGCAGACATGGGTTAAAGTTTTATTAGAAAATATATATAAAAAAGTAAAACCATTGCAATAAATAAAGAACATGATGAATGTCCATGTGTATCTGTTTGCTTTGGCTATTGCTGGCCCTAGAAGCACTCCAAAACCAGTTGGCATGTTAGGTAACAGTAAAACTCAGCTGGCTTGAACAGCTTGAAACACCTCACACACTGTTGTCATGATATTTATTTAAAAGATGTCATGTAACAGATCTTTGGAAAATGAATAACTTGTTGATCATTAATGTTCTTGTTTGATGTATATAGGGTTAATCTACAGAGAATTATAAAGTAGTGCTGGAAATGTGTAACTAAAATGTGTTTAAACTAGACATGTCAGGGGAAGCTGATGAACAGGTTTTTCCCAACAAAGAAAAGGGGCCAACACCCCATATCAGGTGTGGACAAAGACAGTGGACTGTCTTTTGAATTGGAGATTGCAGGAAAAATATTTGCATTGTAAAAATCTCAAACTTCCTTCTTCACCAGACAGCATGGTGTCTACACCGAGTAGTGGAAAGGAACTTCATCTGGAGATACACTTCAGAAAAATACCTTTCAAAGGTTTCCTGGACTATAAAAAGAAGAGGAGAGAACCCCTATTTTATCCTTCACTTGACGAGACAAAGAAACCAAGCACTTTGAACTCTCTGTTTGGATCCTGGCTAAGGACTAGCTAGCCATGCTGGAAGAATGATCACGGTTAGAAAACTTTGTCCCAAAAGAGTCGTTAAGTTGAGCTTTAGTCTTAGAAGTGTATTTTCACTTTGGTTTGTTTGTAACCATCTCTATCCCTATTACTTCTACTTGGTATCACTTAAACTGGATACAGGTATGTCCTTATGTTAATAAACATGCTTTACTTTTACTATAAATCAACTCAGCACTGTGATTGAAGGGAAGGGTTTGTTAACCCCAGTTCAATTAATAAGCTAATGTGTACTGTCTCTTTAAAGGAGCAGTGAACTTGATATTGTTTTGTGGGCACTACAGTAAGAGGGGCTGAGCACTGGAGAGGAGATGTTTTGGGGAAACTCTAGCCTGGAAGTGTTGTTGATGTCACCCTGCAAGGAGTAACGAGGCTGGGGGAAGCCAAGGGGAGGTCATTGTGTGGGAAGCAGGGTGATGGTGTTAGGACATCGAGACAAAGCTGGGCAGCACAGAAGCATCCAGGGTTACAGGCCACATGGTAACACTACCCCTTACTGGTCTGGGTTGAACACTAACGTGTCACATACACACACGTTTTTAATTTGAATTGACAAATATATTGACTTGAAATCATGGATGGTGGAAATTTAGTTTGACTTACATCTCTGTTTCTAACAAACTAATATTCATTTTTTTTCTGCAGTCCATGTGTTTCCCATAAAGGGGACGGGGGTAGGGGAGAAGTTTTCCACATTGCTGTTAAGAGTAGCTTGTGCTATTTATACCTTTAAGAAACAGCTTTCTATAAGATAAGGCTTTCTGGAAAAAATGTTACTCATTTGTCACTTACAAAAGAGTCAGCAACCATATAACACTAGAAAGGCAGCAAGCAACACATTTACTATACAACTATCTCAAGTCAGAACAGCCAAAAACTGAGTGTTATATCTTTGTTTATGGATAAAAGACATTGACAAAATCAGTGGTCTAGAGCAGTGTTTCCCAAACTTGGGATGCCTCTTGTTCAGGGAAAGCCCCTGGCATGCCCGGCCGATTTGTTTACCTGCTGCGTCCGCAGGTTCGGCCGATCGCGGCTCCCACTGGCCAGAGTTTGCTGTGCCCGGCCAATGGGGGCTGCGGGAAGCAGCGCGAGCCGAGGAACGTACTAGCCGCCGATTCCCGCAGCCCCATTTGGCCGGGCACAGCGAACCACAGTGAGTGGGAGCCGTGATCAGCCAAACCTGCGGACGCGGCAGGTAAACAAACCGGACGGGCGCACCAGGGGCTTTCCCTGAACAAGCAGCATCCCAAGTTTGGGAAACACTGGTCTAGAGAGACAACTTGCTGCATACTATGTTTGATATCTCTACGTTTTGACCAGCTGTGCTATTGGCCTGTGAGTCATAAGAACCTACCTAGAAATAAAGGCCTCCTATAAGATATTATTTTTATAGCTCCATAAAGGAACTAGATGCTTATTTGTTTAATAACAAACAATAAGTTAACTATTAATATATACTTAGTTGATCAAACTGCTGCACTTCAATCCTCAGAGTGGAAAAAAAACTAGAAAAAGGGAGGGAAATGTATGCAGGTATGTAAAAGATACCTGCATGGATTCAGAGTGGGTAATTGTGTTAGCTCCTAAGTCATTGGTTGCTGCACTGTGTTAATTTATTCACAATTCGTATAACATCACATAGATAACCAAGCTGCAGCAAGTCAGCCATTTTGCACAAAAACCTAGATCACACAGAGTTGTCTGTTCTGAAAGTCTTTAAAATGGCTTCAGCTAAATCAATGCTGGCACTGAGTATAAACATGGCATAACAATTTTTTAAAACTGTTTGAGATAAAGTAGAAATATGGTCTTCAGAATGATTTTAAAGAGAATTTTTAAAAGTTATCCTCTGCACACATAGATTTCAGCCCCATGCAAACAAACTATTTTGCACAATCACTTTTAAAAAAAATTTCCTAACATGGAAAATTTTATAACAATGAGCCCTAAGAATAGGTGTGAAAGAAAGAGAAAGTAATAATTTAAAAGAAAAATGCATACAGAAAAATGAAAAGAAAAATCAGAGAAAATGGAAGACACAGAAAGAAACACTTCAAGAACATTACCCAATTAGCATCCACCAGTGTATGAAGCAGAAGGGTGGGTTACACTGGATTAACTTGTAGTATCTGTTTAAATCTTTAATAACCATCAATGGATGATAGAGAAGTCAGCCATCTTGTCTCAGAGTACAAAGGAAAAATCACTTATAAAAATAATCAATTTATTGTGGCATTTATAGAAGAGAAAGTTACTCACCTTGTGCAGTAACTGAGGTTCTTCGATGTGTGTCCATCTGGGTGCTCCACTTTAGGTGTCCATGCACCCCAGCACTCATAATCAGAGATTTATGTTAGCAGTGCCTGGTTGGGTCCCCATCTCACGCCACTTTAGGTGGTTAACTGGCTCTGTGCGACCAACCTCCCCTCTGTTCCTTCCCTACTGCAGATCATAGTAATAAACCCCAAAGCAGAGGGGAGGATGGAGGGTAGTGGAGCACCCACAGGGAAACACATCTTGAAGAACCTCCATTACTGCACAAGGTGAGTAACTTTCTCTTCCTCTTTGAGTGATGTCCCTATGGGTGCTCCACTCTAGGTGACTTCAGGACAGTGCCCTCCAGTGGAAGGAGGGGGCTTCAGAGTTGAAGTCATAGCGGATGAGAGTACAGTGTGACCGAACAGGGTACTGGAAGATGCAAATTGTTGCAAAGCATAATGCTGGGTAAA
Organism: Macrochelys suwanniensis; assembly: GCA_033296515.1. Classification (NCBI taxonomy): domain Eukaryota; kingdom Metazoa; phylum Chordata; order Testudines; family Chelydridae; genus Macrochelys; species Macrochelys suwanniensis. The sequence goes on from CM065780.1 coordinate 52,403,772, forward strand.
TGTGTGTGGTGAGGTCCAGGTTGCAGCCCTACAGATTTCTTTGATTGGAACATTGTTAAGATCTCCATAAGGGGTTGTCAGTCATGCTGGAGGTAACAGAGTTTTATGCAGGCTGATATCCATTTGGATAGCCATTGTTTTGATTTTGGCGTTGCCTTTTGATCATTCGGTGATTGAAATGAACACTTTTAGAGTCTTGCAAAAAGATTTTGTTCCGTCAGTGTAGAAGGTTATAGCCCTGGAGACATCCAAGGAGTGTAACCTGGACTGTCATCTGTCCATATGTAGTTTGGGAAAAAATGTTGGTAAGTGGATTGGTTGGTTGAGGTGGAAGGATGAGACAACTTTAGGTAGAAACTTGGGATATGGTCCACCATAAAAGGGAGTCTTTTTTATACTTATTTATACTGTGCCTGTATGGGACATAATTTGTCTGGAACCAGGCTTGTAGACACCGCGTATGTAGTCTTGCATGTTGGACAAAGGTCGTGGCAGCCATGTGGCATTTCTAAAACATAGCCTTTTTCTGATAGCATGCATCCAGTTTGACCCACTATTCTAATTTTCTCATGGCAGGACTTCCTTGTTTAATCTTCCCAGAGATTCAAAAATGCTGCTATTCACAGGGCAATGTGGTTCATCATTACATGTCACTGAAAATTATTAATATTCTTGACCTACATTAAAATCCAATACATTTTTAATCCAGATTTTGGAGAGAGCTAGAACAAAAACTCATGTTGAGATCTTCACAATCAAAGTTTCCCCTTACTGTATTATAAAAGGGCCCACCAAAAGGTTCTGGCACACTTCTGCGTAAAGTAACATAATGAATGTGATTGGCTAATTTGAAAAGGAGACGCTTTTACCTCTTAGACTGGAAAAATAGAACGGAGTTTTCCATAGTAAAGCTGCAGTACCATCAGCTGGACAGCGAGATACAGGTTCCAAGATGAGCCTCAGCCATTTCAGAACAGCCCTCATAAAAAGAAAAAAAAATCAAACAGCTTGTTCTTGATCACATTTCTCACTGATGTACTGGACCGCCATAGAGAATATTCTGTTTCCTTTGTTTGAGTATCAGATGCCCTCTGGTAACAGTCTGTGCCCATTTCCTTCAAATAACAGCTCCTCTGAATAAGATGCCAGAACATTTGTCACTATGTGCGTCAGATTTTGTTTTACCACAGCTAATTTTTTGTAGCAACAGTGAAAGAATCCAGGGAGATTTGGCTGGGTAGGTTCCATTCCACTCACACAGCAGACAAGCAGGAATGGTGATGATGATGAATACCATCGTACCTTTTAGCGACCTCAGCTGCAATTATTTGGGAAAGCTCAGAACTGTTTTCTGTTCATTATAACTTGTTCTTCCATTAGATTTCTTTACAGCTGGTGTCACGTGCTGGTGTGTTGCTCTGAATTCTTTCAGGCTATTCTTTTCACCATTCCCACCATCCCATTCCTTTGGCTACATTTTTCCAGGAAGAGGGGTGGGTGGAGAAACACTTGTGTGTGAATTATCCATTTCAAGCCCTGACAACATCCAAACATATGGCACTCGTCTTCCTGGGATTTGCTGTAGCAGCAACAGAAGCCAGAAACTCTTTACAGAGGTGGTTTTAAGCTTCTTTCATAATATACATTTTCTTCTTTCCAATAAATATTGTTTTTGAAAAATTAGAATACCACATCAAATGGGAAAAAAAATATATGTACTGCATTGAAGGTACAATTGAAGTGTTGTGATGTGTAAAATGCAAAATTTTCTTCATTATAATTTTGATCCTCACTATCAAATGAATATAGCAGTAGAAGATATTTATTCACTCGATTCAAAGTGGAGCATCACCATTATTATTTATTGTGACGTGCTGCCAACATTTTAATAAGTTTCTTCCTCAAAAAACTTCTAGCCAGCAATAGATGTAACATTCCCTGGATAAAATAGTCTTCCCTCCCCACCCCCACCAACAAAAAAAAAATCATCAATTCCATATTCACTCAAAACACTCCACCTGTTCCTTGCCTTTCCACCCCTGATCCATACACCACACTTACCATGATTCCCCTCCTAATTGCCTATAGGAGTGACTCTTTTAGGTCTGTTCTCTACACAGTATCAGTGGTGATGAAATACAAGGGCAATGGAGATTGGAGAGACCAAAGAGAGCAGTAGAGCTGAATTACTGGTCAGAGGGGAGAGGGGAGGAGGGCATTTCCATACCTTAATTCATTTTTATTTCTTTTAAGTTTACCCTTAAATATGAATTTCTTGGATTTGTAATGCTTGTCTTTAGGATACTTACAACATGCCCACAATGTTTTTACCCTTAAGTTACTGATATGTACTCTCAACCTTAACTTCAGTTTAGCTCTTGCCTGAGAAATTTCTTTATTTAATTATTAAAAAATTCATACATGAACACAAAACAGGAAACTAAAACAGAATGTTACCAGGAGATGTTTATAATGATTTAAACATATGCAATCCTAACCTTAAGATTCCCTTTAAAATATCTTTTATGGCAAGATTCACCAGTACACTCTTGCTACTTTACCCCACTCTGGAGAGGCATTAAGCAAATAGATTGTACTGGCCAATTTTTCCACCCTCAATTTTTCTGTCCACTGAGTATATTTTGTGCCACCTGGCTGTTTTTGAAAATGACCGTTTTTGATTTATGGTCATGTTTTGCCATTACTTTTTATATCTGACATTTTGTTATTCATCATATGGTGAAAGATAATGTTATTCTACAGAGAATTCCATGAAGAATTGCCCTCTTTTAAAAGGGGTGCCATCTTCTATTGTTTTCAGTGAGAACAAGGTTGACATGCCCTCTCTCAATTGTTTTAAATGAGAGTGAAGTCAAGCTACTCAGAGGGAATATGGTAGCCCCTTGTTCTAACAGGAAGTAGAGAGGAGCAGTATGAGGAGATGGTGAATAGTGGTGGCCATCTCTGCCAAGGGCATTCTAAAGCCTCTGTCCCATTGAGAACAAGGAGAGAGGGCGGTCATTTTGAAAGTGGGCAATTATTTGTGAGTTTCTTTGAAATAGAAAATAATATTTCAGATTCTGTGGAAGGGGAAGTTTTTCATAAGAATAACAGAAGAATAATGTCAAGTATCAGAGGGGTAGCCGTGTTAGTCTGGATCTGTAGAAGCGACAAAGAGTCCTGTGGCACCTTACAGACTAACAGACGTATTGGAGCAGAAGCTTTTGTGGGTGAATACCCACTTCATCAGATGCAAGCAGTGGAAGAATAAGAAGAATAATGGAAGAAGAATGGATGCATGCAGTGGAAGAATAAGAATAATGACAGAGAATGACCATCAGTCCTATATATTTATTTTTAAAAACAACTAACTTTGTGACAAATAAGGTCTGACACAGGACACTACATCTTTCAAGACTTGTCAGGTTGATGAATGTGTTATCTGTTAGTGCTCTAATCAGAAGTCTCTGGTGACTGATTATGGGAGAGATTGCATCTTGGCTTTTCAGCTATTCAAGTATTCAATAGCAGTTATCTTTTCCAGAAAGGCAAGCAACAAATAATTTTCCAGCCAAATCAGAGTACTCTGTGTAGCAATTCTTAGAACCTTGCAAGTACAGCAGCAGCTGCACACACAATCTGACTTTAAGAAAAAAATAAGGTGCACAAGCTATAGGCTGAGTTCAAAGTAGGGTTTGTAGTGAAATACAATTTGAATACCTGCTAATACTGTAAAACACAATTTGATTTAATTTTAGGAAGGAGCTGACCTTTTCCTACTACTTAGATACAGCATTTCAATTGCATATTTTGCTGCTACTGCAATGATGTTTAAGTTGCAAATAAGGTTTTGATTTACGCATTTTAAAACATTTTTTTTGAAATTATATACAGAGTGCCTTAGTGGATTTTAAAAACATTTTGAAATGTCTGGAACACATCAAACTATTGAGTTTTTGGTTACAAAAACTTCATCAGGTATACTAAGGAATATTGAGTATGCTAAGGAATATAAAAAACCGTAACTTCAAATATACTCTCTAGACTTCATGGAAAGCTAAATATAGTGAGTGTACTTAATAAGTTCTTTTAGTTTGACAGATTCTACTTGTTTATTCCATATCTTTACTGGTTACAAATCTGTATGAGTGACCATGGATTTCATGTTGCAAAAATTAAATACTTTCTGTAATTTGCAGAAAGCATGAGAATCTTTAAGAAAATCTCTTGTATTTCTAGTGTAAGTAGGTACAACACTTTTAGAACTGACTCTGTACATGCCTACTATGCTGCTCATGTGAAGTGCAGAAAATGTGGCACTTCGCCCACAAGAAGCTCCTATTGTAAATTTCTCCATAAAAAGATACATAAGATCCAAAAATAGTCACTATGTTTAACACTGCATCCTTCCACAGTCATGAAGTATAATTTCAGTTTAAGCAATTTTGAAATATGCTGCACTATCAAATTTCTTGGAGCAAAACATAATGATGCCAATGGAGTGAAAAACTCAAGTGAGGTAATTGAAAAGTCTCTTTTCAGCAGCTAAAACTCATTCAGGTTCTTATCTCTTATTTTGATTAATGAAATTCCTTTACTCTATCTTCCCTGACACCTGTGTTGCACCCTTCCAATGCATACAAAATGCAGTTGCTAAAATCATCTTTGCCCAATATCTAAGTACATCACATCCACTCTGAATCCCTCTGCTGCCCTACCCTATCCCATTGTATCAAGTTCAGTGTTCTTGTATTTGCCTTCAAGGTCCTGCATAAAACCACCCCTGTCTATTTATTCGATCTAGTCATTTACCATGTCAAGACAACCCTCCTTGTTTTCCTTTTTAAATTTATTTTAAACTTTTAAAAGTACAAGTTCAAACATCCCAGGCACATGCCTTTGCTGGCTAACAACATAGTCTTGTTGCTGTATTTCTTATCTTTCCTTCCCCATCCAACTGTTTCATTGTCCCTTTCTTGCATGGAGACTATAAGTACTTCTGGACATGGACTATGTTTTTTTGTGGGACTATATGGAGCCTCACATTGTTGGTCATTCAATAAAATAATTCCGATGAGTTACAGGCTATTCATGGGAGCTTGCATGAGCTCCTTGTTAACAAAGCTGGCCCTTGGGCTCCATGAAGGAGAAACTTCTTTCTTTCTTTAAGTATGTTTCCAGCCCTTTTTTTGTGAAGTTAGCCTTGAAACTGATACAAACCAATATACACTCAGATGTACATTCCTAGGGTTGAAAGGAACAAGCAGCTGGGCTCTGCTTCTGCAGCAGAAAGCTTGCATGGGGAGCTGAAGATGTCCCTCCCTTCTCCCCTCACACTCACACTCCTTGTGTAAGTTAAAGGACTCAGTAAAATTTGGGCCGAGAATCAAATTATATATTAATTACTTACAAAAAAATATTAAAAAGAACGTTAAAATTACAAAATCAAGCATTCAAACTTTGGGAAATTCCAGAACTAAGATTATGCAGGCTTGAAGGATTAGATTTTTATATGTAAATACTGGTAAAGGTTGATTTCACCATACACACACAAACCAACAAAAAATATTCCATCAATAATCAAAATTTACAGATAGTCAAAGAAAAAAATGCTGCTTGAGAATTTATTAGTTTGATTTAAGAATATTTACTCTGCATATTTTGACATTATGCTGATAGTTTGTGTTTTAAGGATTATAAAGCTTTTACTTTTTGAATCTCAACATCTACTGTCATTAAATAATTATGGCCTCAGCCCTGCACAATTTCCTACATCTGTGAAAATTTAAAATCAATTACAAAAAATTAAAAATGCTTAAAATAAACATCAATATTATCAGTTGCTTCAGATTCTTCAATGATGCTTAACTCCAGCATGGTGCTGAGTTCCTTGTTCACTGTGACCCACATTTTTTTTTTGGAAGTGATTGAGAGTTCTGGACACATTACCCTCGCTCTGTTCAGACACAAGGTTGAATAAGATGGGTTCGCCCAGGCTGGGAGGAAAATACTGACAAGAAGGCTTTATCAGTTAGCTTACTTGGGCCCTATGCTCTGGGAAAAAGTTCTCCCCCACCAATCCACTGTCAGGGTCCTGAGAGATGAGTGCCTAGGTTCCCAATTCTGGCTCATGTAGATAAAGAGCGATAAACAAGCCCTCCCAAGTCCCTCAAGAGTTTCAAGAGGTCTTCCTCTTGTTGAGTTGTCCGATTTAATAATGAATAGAACCCCCTTGACATACTACTTAATATAGTACTTGCCACTAGGCAAGTAACTTGGACTATGCACTGGGGAGCAGGAGAAGTACCCGGTCCCCAGGTTTAAATACACACATATATCTCCCTTTGTCATATGCCTGCTCGAGGAGCCGTTGAGATCTAAGGACATTTTCACGCCACAGAATTTCAAGCCTTTTCAAGAGCTTTAATATGTACTGTACAACACTTTCTGTCCTAGGAGCCTGCTCCTCCCATATCTCATGGACAAGGTCCAGGATACCTTGGAGTTGCCTCCTATTAAGAGCTTGAACAGAAGAAATTCAGTAGCTGATTGGGGTACCTCCAAAATGGCATATAAAAGGGGAGGGACCAGTTGATCCCTGTGGTGGAAGGCTGCAGCAATCAACTTTAACATCCTTTTCAGGGTCTAGTTAAAAATTCTTGACTAGACCATCAGTCTGAGAGTGATTAATAGATGGTGTGACAGACCCAGACAAGTGGGGTACAGAAGTCTGATAGAAGGCAAATATACTGGCCATTGGATTAATAGTTTTCTGTTCCCTGAGTGACCAGAGCAGGGGCTGCACTAGAACAAGCAGGAACTTTCTGGAACCAATTTAAGGCAGGCAGGCTAATTAGGACACCTGGAGCCAATTAAGAAGAACCTGCTAGAATCAATTAAGACAGGCAGGCTAATCAGGGCACCTGGGTTTAAAAAGGAGCTCACTTTAGTTTGTGGTGTGGCGTGTGAGGAGCTGGGAGCAAGAGGCACACAAGGAGTTGAGAGGGAGAAGAGTTGAAGGACTGAGGAGTACAAGCATCAGCAGACCATCAGGAGGAAGGTCCTGCAGTAAGCGTAAAGAAGGTGTTGGGAGGAGGCTGTGGGGAAGTAGCCCAGGGAGTTGTAGCTGTCACGCAGCTGTTACAGGAAACCCTATAGACAACTGCAATCCACAGGGCCCTGGGCTGGAACCCGGAGTAGAGGGTGGGCCCGGGTTCCCCCCAAACCTCCCAACTCCTGATCAGACACAGGAGGAATTTGACTGTGGGTTCTACCAGAGGGGAAGATCTCTGAGGCGATCAAAATCCGCCAATAAGTGCAGGACTCACCAAGGTAGAGGAGGAACTTTGTCACAACTGGTGTCAGGAGTGGGATCATGGTGTGCACAGCACGGCGGAAGAAGAGGGGTGTCTAAAAAACAAAACAAAACAAACAAACAAAAAAACCCAAACAAACAAACAAAAAAGGGAGCGGGTTTATTTTTTTCCACCACAATGGAAGAATGATACAAGCCACAGCTGCCCAGCAGGAGGCTACCCGTGTCCAGGCAGCTGCCCAACAGGAGGCAGTGCAGCTACAGCAGGAGACCAATCGCCTGCTGATGGACCAGGCCGCTCAAGACCGTACTATGTTGCAGGAATTAGTAAACCAAGTGAAGGCCCTTACGGAGATGAACCATGGCCATGATGGGATGCGGAAGATACGGGCCAGCAATTGCCTGCAGAAAATGACAGGGAAGGATGACATAGAGGCATATCTCCTGGCCTTTGAGAGGACAGCCCTATGGGAGGCCTGGCCTCGAGATCAGTGGTCTGGCATCCTCGCCCCATTCCTGTGCAGGGAGGGCCAGAAGGCCTACTATGATCTGCCTGAAGAGGCTGCAGCAGACTACCCACAGCTGAAAGCAGAGATCCTGGCCAGATCTGGGGTAACGACCGCAGTGTGGGCCCAGCGGTATCACGAGTGGAGGTACCAGGAAGACAAAACCCCGCGGTCCCAATTGTATGACCTCATCCATCTCGCACAAAAGTGGTTGCGAACTGAGTCCCGGGGTCCAGAAGAGATACTAGAGGTTCTGGTCATTGACCGATACATGAGGGGACTACCGCCAGACCTTCGCAGATGGGTAAGCCAGAATGAACCATCCACCTATCACGAGATTGTTGCACTGGTAGAGAGGCGAAGGACGGCAAGGGAGCTGACTTGACCAGTTAAGGAAGTGGAACCCCGAGTTAAACTAGCAGCACCAAACCCAAGAGCTCGAGTGACTGGGCCACCAGGAGAGCCCAGGTGGAAAAAGAGAGGGGCTGAAGGCCCACCAGAGGCCATAAAGAGTCGCAGCACTGAGGGGGAAGAAGATCATGAGGTTAGACTGCACAAACCAAGAGACCGGGGAACGCCTAGGGTTCCAAACAGATGTTATGCCTGCGGAGAGTGGGGACACATAGCTGCACAGTGTTCCAATGCCGAGGAGCCTGTGCAGTGTAACCTGGGAAATTGGGCAGACCCATGCTCCCTAATCCACCTTGTGGGGGTCTCACTAACCCCACATATGTACACCAGACCAGGGAAACTAAATGGGGTAGAGACCACAGCACTGGTTGATTCAGGGAGTGCTATCACGCTCATCTCAGGGAGGCTCGTGAAGCATAGTCAGCTGCTGCAGGCTAAACGTATGGGGATAACCTGTGTCCATGGGGCAGTTAGTTACTACCCTACCATACCAGTAAAAATCGAAATCCAAGGAAACACTACTGAGGTAGCAGCAGGTGTAGTCCCTAAACTCCCATACCCAGTGCTCATAGGGAGAGACTTCCCAGGGTTTGGAGACTTACTCCCAGTAGGGGGATTGGAGAAAGAAGGAAAACCTGAAATTAGTGAGGCATCCACAGTAGACTGTCAACCCCCAATCTTCTCTGAAATATCCCCAGATTTGTTCTCCACTCCCAGACAAGGTAGAAAGATGAAAAGGGAAAGAAAAGGAGCTAAGGCCTTGGGAACCTGAATACTGACCCAAAGCCAGAGGGTCGCTCTCATAGGGAGGCGGACCTGTGCAGCTGAACAAGAGGCCACCCAGGAGGTAGAAGCACCCGAGTCTGACCCCCACCCTAACGCCTCTGAACCAGCAGAGGCAACAGAGACTGGCCCCCTAGATCTTGGGCAGATTAGCCCCAGGAGAGGAAATTTTGGACGGGACCAGGCTGAAGACCCAAGATACGACAACATTAGGAAAGAGGTGACTGAAATAGATGGGGTTCCTGTGGAAGGGAAAATCCAGGGACCAGGACCCTACTTCATAATGAAGAAGGATCTCTTATACCGGGTTGCACCAGTACAGGGGCAGAAGGTACAGCAGATCCTAGTACCTCAAAACCACCAGAACGCTGTATTAAGTCTTGCCCACAGTCATCTTTCTGGGGGGCATTTGGGGGTACAGAAGACCCTGGCAAGGGTTCTATGACGATTCTTCTGGCCCGGAGTACATAAAGAAGTCTGGCGGTACTGTGCGTCCTGTCCAGAGTGTCAGCTGCACAGTCCCCGTCCCCATTTGAGGGCACCTTTAGTACCCCTTCCCATCATAGAAGTCCCCTTCGAGCGAATAGCCATGGACCTAGTGGGACCCCTGGAAAAGACGGCTTGGGGCCACCAATATATACTGGTTGTTTTAGATTATGCTACTCGCTACCCAGAAGCCATCCCCCTGTGGAACACGGCCTCTAAAACGATAGCCAAAGAACTGGTGGGGATCTTTGCCCGAGTGGGGCTACCGAAGGAGATATTAACAGACCAAGGAACTCCATTTATGCCAAAGCTAATGAAGGACCTCTGTACGCTGCTCCATATACATACCCTGAGAACTTCAGTCTATCACCCTCAGACTGATGGGCTGGTAGCAAGGTTTAACCGAACCCTCAAGGCTATGATAAGGAAGGTGGTAAGTCGGGACGGGAAGGACTGGGACACCCTACTACCTTACCTTATGTTTGCTATCCGGGAGGTACCTCAGGCCTCAACTGGGTTTTCCCCCTTCGAGTTATTATACGGGCGCCACCCTCGGGGCATACTAGATATCGCCAAAGAGATCTGGGAGGAGGAACCCAGTGAGGGGAGAAATATAATAGAACATGTATTGCAGATGCGAGACAGGATAGCCCGGGTTACCGCTATTGTACGGGAACATTTAGAAAAGGCACAGGAGGCCCAGCAAACCCATTACAATCGCCAGGCAAAAGTCCAACAGTTCCAACCAGGGGATCGGGTGATGGTGTTGGTACCCACAGCAGAAAGCAAGCTTCTGGGCCAATGGCAGGGGCCCTATGAGGTGATTGAATCTGTGGGAGAAGTAACCTACAAGGTGTGGCAGCCAGGACGCCGGAAACAAGAACAGATTTATCACGTCAACCTTCTGAAACCCTGGCATGCACAAGAGGCATGCACAGCTGTCCGAAAAGACCTACCCCAGGAAAATAAACCTCCCAAACAAGTGAGAGTGTCTCCCGATTTAACACCAGACCAGAAGAATGAGGTGTCTGAGATGATCTTCCAGAACCAAGATGTGTTTTCGACAAAACCGGGTCGAACAACCGAGACATATCACCACATCATCACTAACCCTGGGGCCAGAGTAACAATGAGGCCCTACAGGGTGCCAGCAGCCAAAAGGGAAGAAATAAAAGCAGAAGTAAAAAAAATGCTGGAGTTGGGGATCATCGAAGAATCCCACAGTCAGTGGTCCAGCCCAATCGTGCTGGTGCCCAAACCTGATGGCACCACAAGATTTTGCAACGACTTCCGGCGACTAAACGAGGTATCCCAGTTTGACGCGTACCCCATACCTCGCATAGATGAACTAGTGGACCGTCTGGGCAATGCCCGTTACTTGACTACCCTAGACTTGACAAAGGGGTACTGGCAAATTCCCCGTGGCAAAGACGCAAAGGAAAAGACTGCATTCTCTACACCAGAGGGTCTTTTCCAATATACTGTCCTCCCTTTTGGACTACATGGGGCCCCAGCTACCTTCCAGCGCCAGATGGACAAGCTATTACGCCCCCATAATCATTATGCTGCTGCCTACCTGGACGATGTGGTCATTCATACCCCAGACTGGGAAACCCACCTAGAGAAGGTGGAAGCAGTACTTGATACCTTCAGGCGAGCTGGCCTTACAGCAAACCCTGCCAAGTGTGCTGTAGGGTTTACAGAGGCCAAATATCTTGGCTACATTGTGGGGAAAGGTCTCGTAAGACCCCAACTGAACAAGTTAGAGGCCATCCAAAATTGGCCCCGACCACGTCGCAAGAAACAAGTCCGGGCATTCCTAGGGGTGGTGGGGTATTACTGACAATTTATCCCCCACTTTGCCACAAGGGCAAGCCCCCTGACAGACCTAGTGAAAGCCCGTGGACCTGATCCGGTGAGATGGTCTGATGGAGCAGAGAGAGCGTTCACAGACCTATGGACTGCCCTCTGCAGTAACCTCGTACTGATAGCAGCAGATTTCACCAAGGAATTTATTCTACAGACGGATGCATCGGAAGTAGGGTTAGGGGCCGTTCTATCACAGATGGTCGGGGAGGAGGAACATCCAATTCTCTACCTCAGTAGGAAATTCCTTCCGAGGGAACAAAAATATGCCGTGGTGGAGAGAGAGTGCCTCGCCGTAAAATGAGCAATGGAAATGTTGCGCTACTACCTGCTCGGGCGCAGATTTGTCCTCGTGACCGACCATGCCCCTCTTCAATGGATGCAGCAGAACAAGGAGAGGAACACAAGGGTGACCAGGTGGTTCTTATCCCTCCAACCTTTCCAGTTCCGTGTGCAACACAGAGCAGGGAGCCGTCATGGCAATGCTGATGGCTTGTCACGTGTCCACTGTCTGGCGTCCCAAGCTGCCCAAACCCTTGGTGTTGAGCAGGGGGAGGGATATGTGACAGACCCAGACAAGTGGGGTACAGAAGTCTGATAGAAGGCAAATATACTGGCCATTGGATTAATAGTTTTCTGTTCCCTGAGTGACCAGAGCAGGGGCTGCACTAGAACAAGCAGGAACTTTCTGGAACCAATTTAAGGCAGGCAGGCTAATTAGGACACCTGGAGCCAATTAAGAAGAACCTGCTAGAATCAATTAAGACAGGCAGGCTAATCAGGGCACCTGGGTTTAAAAAGGAGCTCATTTTAGTTTGTGGTGTGGCGTGCGAGGAGCTGGGAGCAAGAGGCACACAAGGAGTTGAGAGGGAGAAGAGTTGAAGGACTGAGGAGTACAAGCATCAGCAGACCATCAGGAGGAAGGTCCTGCAGTAAGCGTAAAGAAGGTGTTGGGAGGAGGCTGTGGGGAAGTAGCCCAGGGAGTTGTAGCTGTCACGCAGCTGTTACAGGAAACCCTATAGACAACTGCAATCCACAGGGCCCTGGGCTGGAACCCGGAGTAGAGGGTGGGCCCGGGTTCCCCCCAAACCTCCCAACTCCTGATCAGACACAGGAGGAATTTGACTGTGGGTTCTACCAGAGGGGAAGATCTCTGAGGCGATCAAAATCCGCCAATAAGCGCAGGACTCACCAAGGTAGAGGAGGAACTTTGTCACAATGGATGTTAATACACTTTTATTTTTAATGGATCACACACCCTCCTTCAACAGATGGGATGTAAAGTTGATGCCTTCATCAGTTAGGATCTCCATAGGCAAACCAACCCGGGTAAAGACCTTTAGTCCTTCTGCTGCAATAGTTCTAGTGTTAGGAGAGCACAGTGGAATTTCCTCCAGATACCAGATAGCTTAATCAAGTATGACCAACAGATGTCCATATCCAGCTGCACTCTTTTTTAAGGGTCTGACCAGAATCATCCTTATTCTTTCAAATAGAACACCTACCACTGCAAGAGGGACTAGAGGAGGTTTGCCCACCCATTTAGGGTCAGCGAGCTGGCACTTGAAACATGAGCTACAGAAATCTTTGACCTCATGGTGAATCCTGGGCCAGTAGAAACAGCCTAAAATCCTTGCCAAGTCTTCTCTTGGCCAAGGTGCCCCTCAGAAGGGACACATGAGCCAATCACATGACCTTGAGCCAATGAGATCAGGGAACAAGGAGCAGTGATTGCATTTTGCCCATCTGTCAGTCTTTCGGTAGCTGGTACGGTTGCTATGCCCAGAGGTCTGATCAATGTGGGTCTATCACTTCTCCATTGACCATTGAGCTGGCCATAGGCCCAGCTCAGGGTTTGGTCCTTGCTCTAATCTCTGACAAAGTTAAACCCTCTGTGGGGGTGGAGAGGGGCAGCATCATTTCATCATTAGGTGGATCTTCTGAAGGAGCTTCCCCTTGACCAGAAACCCCCTCTCCAGGGTCCAGCGCTTCCTCTACACCAACCAGCGGACGGGGTCTGAGGACCCACCACCCAGGAACTCCTGAATCAGCCACTTTAACTTCCACTCAGCACCTCCTAGAAATAATCCCAATCCTGTCCCAAAACAATGGGATTGGCCAGATCCACTACCAGGGGCCTCAGGAATTTTACACATTGTAATCACCAGGGGTTCTGGATCAGATGGCCCTGAACCAGGGTCTGACCACACCCAGCATTGACCAGATCCATCATTTCCTTTCTGTGTATCCAGATAGGGAGAGTTAGTGTAACTGGGGTTATTTTACAGGACTGGCTTTCCATCATCCACACCTGTTCCATATTGGGGTGTTCATGGTACAGGTGTCTTGTGTGACCACTTGAAAGACCAACTCCTACTGCTTGCCAGGTGGGTTCTGGCCCTGGGACTAATACTCAAGGTAGCCTGTTCGGCATGCCTGCTTCCTCCCCCTGGTTTTCCTAGTAAGGAGACTATGGGAGCCCCAGGATCCCTCATCTTCATGTAGGATCAGGCCTACATCATCTGGGTTTTAGGATGGGGCCCAGCCTGGGGCCCTCAGATGCCGGGGTCATTGGGCTAGGAACCAGGCCATCACTCCACCAATCCTCACAACTAAGTTCTCTTTTAACTTGAGGGACACCATTTGCTTCAGGTAGCTTCTTGCACAACATTGCCAAAGCTGTTTCAGTAGCCAGATAGTTCTCCATAACTTGGACTGCATCAGCTCTGACCATAGCTAATGCGGTGTTTGAGTAGCTAGTGCTTACCCTCAACTGGGAGTATGTGGATGAACTGCTCCATCAAGAACTCAGCAACCTGGACTCGAGTCCAAGTCTTGGACTTCAACCATTGCCAGCACAAGTCCCTCTATTTCTGGCCCACTACATGGGGCCAGGCTCCCTGGGGGTATTTCTTTTCATGAACTGGCTATCAAAAGGTCTCCTCTGTGATATCAAGGTAGTCCAATACACGTGCTATACCCCTGGTTGTACTCTTGCATTGCTTCTGCATACAGCCCTCAGTATATAGCCTACGCTGGCCTAGTCAGATAAAGCATTAACAAGATGACCCACTGCTCGGCTGGCCACTGAGCTGCCAGTGCTTGAACATTACAAGGAAACGCTCCAGGTCATCCTCAGAGCTCATTTTCGTGAGTCTCACTGGCACAACCACAGTTGCTGGATCCAGGCCTACAGTCCCAGGGGTGAAACTCCAGGGCCCCTGAGGTTGTATCGGAACCGTTACTTGTTTGACCAGCTGTTACTGCTGGTTCACCCCGAAGTCCCAGATCAGCTTTGCTGCTGAGCATCCATCTGCTGCAGGAGCTGCTACTGTTGGTTCACAGTCATCCACTTTAGAAGATGTTCCAGATCCATATTATCCTGGGTTATCAACCCAGACCTCCAGGTTTCAGTGTTTAACAGTCTCGATCATTCAAGCCTCCCCCTTCTCCAGGGGTGCAAAGATCATGACTGCAATACTCCCCCACGCTGTCACTGGGTTCTTTCTCCAGAACTCCCCTAGGCCAACCCTCTGTACTCACTCAGGCCTCTGCTCTACGACGTCCAGGTATTCCACCGATGCCAGGCCAGTCATAAAAAGTTCAGCCCTTTCGCTGAGCCCCTTCCAGGATTGTCAACGAACACAAAAAGAAATTAACACAAACAAATTGTCCCACAGGTATGCTAAAGCTTCTGTTAAGCTGTCGCCCCAAAAAGGCTCACAGGCTAACATAGAGAAATAGTCCCTGTGACAGGGCAGAGTGGCCCCACACTGTTACTGCAGGGGTTAACCCTTCCTTCCTAGCAGAGGAAGCCATGCCCCTGAGGCTCTGCTGAGCATGCTCCAGCTGGAGAAAGGGTATAAAAGCCTGCAGAGCTGCTCAGTCTAGGCTGTCTGCCAGAGGGGAAGGAGGCACACTGCCAGCTCCAGAGCAGGGACAGCCTGCGCTCCAGGATCCGGAAGCCAGCTAAGCCAGGGCGTGCCCAGACGGAGTACGTCACAGAAGGGGAACAGACAAGAGGACTCCCTGAAACGGAGGACCCGGAGGTTATGGTAGGAAGTGACCCAGGGGAACTTTAGAGGAAAACGGCGTTAGAGCCGCACAGAGGCTCGGCATGTTTAGGGCGGATCCCTGCTGAGTCGGTGGCAAGGGGAACTTGCCACTACCAGGGCCCTGGGTTGGGACCCAGTGGAGAGGGCGGGCCTGGGTCCCCCTACCCCTCCCAGCCACATGCCGCTCCTCCCCCCGGTTGGGGGGTGGCCCAGCATGGGAATTGTATGGACTCTGGCTGCTAGGCTGTGCTACCCTGTATGAGAGGGGTGATTGTATGGATGCTGGCCATTGGGCCACACTGTCCTGACACTGGGGTGACTTCCATGGACTCTAGCTATTGGGCCACTCTGCCTTGACACTTAGAGCGAGCCACATGGACTCTGGCCACTAGGCCGCACTACCCCCCTTGCAAGGGGGATTATATGGACTCTGGCCATTAGGCTGCACTGCTCTAATGCTGGGAGCGATTTATATGGACCCTGGCCATTGGGCCACACTGCCCGGACATTTGGGGCGAGTTACATGGACTCCAGCCGCTAGGCCGCACTACCCTGTCTGTGAGGGGGGGTTATATGGACTCTGGCCATTGGGCGACACTGCCTGGATGTTTGAGGCGAGTTACACGGACTCTGGCCACTAGGCCACACTACCCCACCTGGGAGGAGGGGATATATGGATTCTGGCCACTGGATCACACTGCTCTGATGTGGGGAGTGATTTATATGGACTCTGGCCATTAGGACACACTTCCCCGACTAAGGGGTGATTGCATGGAGGGAGGCCATTAGGTCGCATTGGGCCGACCACAGAGGGGTGAGCACGCGAACTCAGGAGTGGCGAGGTTCTAACACCTCATCACCCCCCGCCCCAAAGGGGCGGTGAGGTGATAAGCCAGCCACAGTCCCCTCAAAAGGTGGATCAGCATCAAGCCCACCCTTCCTTCAGAGAGGGGCTACCAGGCAGCAGTCATCCAAGGAGCTCTTTTCAGTCAGCTCTCTCTCCTTGAGCTGTAGACAGGAGATGTGCTCTCCTCTCTGGTCTGCCACCCACTGTTCTGTGTATTCCCTTTTTAAGCATCTCCCTCCAAGTCTGATCTCTCTCATAGGTGTGACGGGGTGGGGGGGGGTGTGGACCAAATGAATCCCCACTATCTTATTAAACTCATGTTCCCCGATGTGAGGTCTGTATACCTCATCAAAGGGACAGAATGGCTAATATGGATAATAGTGGAAGAAAAATTATCAAGTGAATATAGATTTCAGTTTCTCCTATATAACTAGGTCTTTCATTCCAACACTGGGATTTTAACAGCAGCGGAATCCAAAGGATTATTTAATATTTGCAAAGTACTTTGGGGTCTTTGAATGAAAAATGATATGCCAGAGTAGAATATTATATCGAAATATACATTTAAAAGATACACTGATGCCCTCTAAAGCTCAAAAATAATTAAGTTAAACTTATAAAAAACATAAAATAAGAACTCATTCCGTCCTAAAATCAAGACAATAATTTGTTTCTGTAATGAAATAAAATACAGAATGAACCTTGCATTGACTTTTTAGCCTTGTATTCTGGATTTCTTTACTTTCTAGGGGTAAGTTAGAGTCCAATAATCACTTCATGTTCCTTAAAGTTGAATTATAAGTAAAATACAGAATCATAGGAATGTAGGACTTGAAGAGATCTCAAGAGGTCATCTAATCCATCTTCCTGCACTGAGGCAGAATTAACTATCTGTGGACTGAAATCTGAAGTCACAAAATATGATGACAGAAAGGAAAAATTACTATAGAGGGTATTTTCACTATGTGGTTTATACACTTAGGCAGTGCTGCCAACACACACAATTTTATTGTGAGTGTCATAATATTTGGTGCAATTTTTAAAGCCCCAGTTTGTCCTGGAGTCATGTGAATACATGAGGATCTCAACCTGCATTAAAAAAATTAGTAAGTTTCTACCTCTCACAGTTACAGAGAAAAAGCTGGAAAATATAAGCCCTAAGGACTCAAAACTCAGAAGATGAAAAAAGAAGACCCCCCATGTCTGTTTTTTTAAAGTCTCATGATTTTGGGGGGCCTGTCTCAGAATTATTGAACACAGTGGTAAGCCAAACTGCACAGGATTCATTTATTGGCTCGATGCAATGCTGGGGAAGTGAAGGGGCTAATTGCAGCTCTCTAATTCTTAGATGCAGTTTTAACTTTATCCTCTGATGAAAAACCTTCCGCCAGCAGAAAATCAGGCATAGTGAAGTCACGCACACCCCCGTCCCCAATTCATTCCTTGCCTCCCTTCCCTGCTTACGCTGGGCAGCAGTAAAAGAAGTAGCAATGGCACCCGGAGGAGCTCACATAAGAGACAGCAAAGCAAAGATTCTTCTACATACTCCCCTCCCTGTGGATATTCCCCTGCTGAAGCAATGAAAAATGCATGTAGTGAATCAAAGAATCTAGCCATAGCTCTTATTCTCTGGAACATAGACATCCACCTAATCTATGATGTAAAGGGATAAAAACACCTCACCATCTCCATCCAATTACTGTTCTGATTAGTAAGGTAAAATAAATGGGGAGAAGGATCTTTACATCTCACATCTGCCTCAGCCCATGAATAAAATCAGTTTTTTAAATGATCTCATGGATATTAAAAAATTGTCATTAGAAACATTAATTAAAAAATTAGGTGACATGAATCACAGTTTAAGGTTTTCCTTGACATAAACTTAAAGGATTCAGCTGGAAAAAGTGAGAAATGTCCTGATTGCATATAAATCAGGAATTGTTGCTAACGGTACAAGGTAATCATATACTGAAGACATAAAGAAATGACCATTAAAAACTAAAAATATGATGGTAATAACAAGCAGTTAACACTGGCTTTTTGTATACTAGTAAAATATACTGTATGCTGTGTTAATTTATTTATGACCTCCAGGGCATCTGAAATTTTATGCCCTTTGAAACTAAGTATTTTTCCCAGTATACCCTTTTCTATTTTACCTTTTTTCCACTACATGTATTTTCAGTAACACTAATATTTCATCATTTTGTAATCTGAAATACAAAGTACAGGGTTAAAAGATAAAAGTATACACTATTTACAATACTGCTGTAATATATACCACATATGTACTGTAATAAATAAATAGAAATTCTAATGGATTAGTATCTTGTAATTACATTTTATGCTTTTCTCCACAAAGCAAATACTTTCAGTTCTGAATCACAGCCAAATTTTTATAGCCTTATTCAGACAATACTGTCTGACTACAGTGGGAGCTTTGTCTGAATAAGAAATGCAAGATGTGACTCTAATGCCAAATACACTAAATATTACTAAATATTCTCCTACATTTTTAGGAATCATAAACCATTTTTAAATCTTTTGAAAAAGAATTAAAAATTTCCCAGATATGTTAAGGCTGTAAATACATATCAGTTGCTTTTTAAAAAAGCCTTTCAGAACGCTGAAGTTAAAAAAAAAAAGTTAGAAAACCTAATTCTAAGTCAAGGTTCCACAAACAGTCTAAACTCCACCCCTGAATATTCTCTCACTATTTCAAACTCTATAAATTACCTAGACATGTGAGAGTATGAGTTGTATAAAGATACCTATCACTGTTTTACGTTACATGTAAATTCTTCCAAGAGAGAAGGAAGGTATATAAGTTTTTAGTGTGTAATATCTAAATCAGGAAGCGAATAAGGGAGGTATACTGAGGAATTACAGGGACACCACATGGAAAATTAAGGCCCAGATCCAGCAAAACACAAGTATATGCTTACATCACACTGACTTCAATGGGACTTAAGTATGTGTTACATACTTTGCAGACTCAGGGCTTCAGTGAGGTAGAATGGCCTCAGAAACATTAGAATTGTAATATATATGGAGAATAAGAAACAAGATATAGGTGGTACTGTATGCAAACATATAGGCAGTTGAAATGGAGGTTTTATTTGGGGGTTGATGGCACATATGTGCATCCGAAGAAGTGGGTATTCACCCACGAAAGCTTATGCTTCAATACCTCTGTTAGTCTATAAGGTGCCACAGGACCCTTTGTCGCTTCTACAGATCCAGACTAACACGGCTACCCCTCTGATACTTGAGACATATGTGATGGTATGACACGTGGGATGTGGTCTGTAGTTCTGTATATGTAAATGAGTGTCATCCACCCTGGAAATGTAGAAATGATATAATGGTACTATTATGAGAGCTGGGTGTAAAAGGGTTGCTGGTGGACAGATAATCGATATTGTTACAAAGTCAAAGTCAAAGTGTGTGGAACAAAGTGTGTGTAGTATTAGACTTATTTTTAAAGATACTTTAAAAAAAAGCCTTATTTAGATGCTGTAAGTAACTGATATATTGTTACATCCTTAATCCTACCTTAATTACTATTGTCTAGGAATTTTCTTGTTTTATATATAATTGTTAAAGGATATCTGGTATCCTGCTATGCAGAAATATTTACTCAAAATCTAGGATTACATCCTAGATGACAGCTGTGTTAATTAACTTATTTTGGAGACCCACTTTCTAGAGCTATGCCAAAATTTCACCAAAACAATATGTGTAGACGTCAAATTTTTCAAGATGAGCATTGCCAATTTTATGAACTCCAGATAGTGGTTGTAGCCTTTTAAGAAGTTCTAAAATCTGTTGTAAATACCATTAAACCTTGCAGCCCTTTACAAAAATGCTCAGAGGCTCTAGCTCTATGATAGATGTTTAAAATAAAGTTAATATTAATATACCAAAACATCTTTGCATTTTTCTTCCAAATAAGTTTTAAAAAGCTAAGATTTTTCCTAAAGATAAACTTTTTCAGACTTTCATATTTCTGAAATGTGTTGACTAACCTGAATTTTCAGAAAAAAATCTCCAATGGCAATATGCTCCCCCAAAAAATTTCAGGCAGAAAGGACTTTTATTTTTTTAAAAAGGTGAGTGGATCATGATCAAAACTAGTTTTACAGTGAAAAGTAAGATAAAACCTCAACTACAAAATTAGTTAAATGCTCCAAAATACATTCAGCGAGAGAAAGTCTGGTCTGTGTTACACTAGTACAATTCAGAATACTAAGGTGAAACACTGGAGCAACAGAGACCAGAATATGGCCCAACATGCTGTAACCCAACTCTTTGGTATGATTTACGGCACAGTATGAAAACACACTCCCAATAGTCCATGGGTTAAATCCTGGCTCCATTGAATAAATGAGAGTTTTGCCAATAACTTCAATGGGGGAAGGATTTCACCCCTCAAATTCAATAAAACAGAACAGATTTTCTATAACATAATCTCCAAATTCAGAGAGGAAATGTGGACTAATCAAAATGAAAGTGTATTTCCTTTGCACTATACTAATAACAACCCTCAGATTGCTACAACAAAGATAGGCTTACCATGTCCAAGGAACTGTGTGCATCCGTCAGAAAGGGAAAGAGATTAAAACAAACTGACACTGTTTTTCCCCAATAAAGTGCAACACGGGGTTTTGATGGCACTAATTCATCTGATGGTTCATGATATCATCAGACCAATTTTTGTTTTACATTTATTTGGATCTAATTAGGGCTCTTTCCTGCAGCCTTCCTGACATGTAACTCCCACAGACATCGACAGGAGTCTTAGTGTGCAATTCATGTAAGTCAGACTTCCTTTAATTGATTAAAACATTTTGTACGTTAAACTTATGTTTATAACAGAAACATGTTAATGGACTAATATTCTACCACATGGAGATCCTTCCTAGGAAACTCATATCTATAGCTCAAATGACATTAAACAATACACCTCAGAAAAGTTGCAAGAGAAAGAAAGAAATTTTAAAAAGCCACAGACTCTTGGTTAAACATTGTTGTTAGTTATTCAGTTATTGAATGTCAGTATTACAAAGCCCATGAGAAACAGAAATGGAGAGTAGAACTATTCAGAAATATCAACTAAAAGTGTTTAGAGTTTAGGAAAAACATTTTTCTATTTATATGTGCTGCCATTTGAAAAATATTTTCTTATGTAGGTGAGTCTCTAGTAGTAACATCAGGTTATAAAGTTTAAGTGTAGCTGCTGTACTTCATAGTCACTATACTTTTGCGAAAAATAAGTTTTATGAAGCAAGGCTGAGTAAATATTTGTAACTAGTTTTTCCATCAATTATATAAAAATGTTAAATGAAAAAAATCCAAATTCAAGAAAAAAATTTCTCCATTGTAGTATTGGACCACTTTGCAAATATCAATTAATCTATGATCACAATATAACTCTGAGGTAGGAAAGTATTATCATCCCTATTGCACAGATGGGAAACTGCGTCTGAAAGATTGACTTACCCAAGATCATACAATGGAAGTCATTCACTCAGGAAGTCTTTTGCAAGGCTAAATACTGAACCCAAATTGCCTAAATTCTAGTCCAGTCCTTTAGCTACAAAATCGTCTTTCTTTTGCAGGAGACACATCTGGAGGATCTTGTATTTGTGGTAGTTTCACTTTCTATGGAAGGGGCATGGCCAATGCAGATGGTGAGAGTTCAAAACATTGAGATACCTTTTGTTGTTTTTGTGAATTTAGTTCCCATGAAATATACCAGAGCAACAGCCCTGGAGACATGTCAGAGAACTTACAGGACTCAGATAGCATGGTACTAAGTTAATATATGTGTCTTTTACCCTTGCCCTGGCAGAACTACTTCTAGAGGTTTGCTCATTCAGTCCTGAACCTTAACAATACTTCAGATGGCCTGTATTCCTCTGGTTGTTCAGAATGCAACATTTACAACAGAAGAAACAAAACAAATCTGGTTATACTAAAAATCAAACCCAGAAAAACCCTAATCTGAACCATCACCTAAACCTTCTAGTGACTAGGTGTGGCCAGATGGTAACAAATTTCAGTCACTACCCACCTAGTCTGGTTTTAAACTGGCAACCTGGAATAATTTTTACTGCTGAAACAGAACATAACATCGGTTTTTTTCAATGGTGGTCAAAATATTCAGAAGTAACTTTCTATACGTCCAGATTACATTAATACCTTTTACATTAATACATGCCTCTGTGTCCTCTAATGGTGTCTCGCTGGAGCAGTTTTTGAAAAACGTACCTATTGCACACCTATTTCAGTACTTCTGTTCTATTTAGGTTCTTATACTGTGTCAACCACTGTGGCATTTGAGCATTTTCTAGTAGCCTGTTAGGCAGTGTAACTAGTATGCGACACATGGTTTTTCCTCTCTTTTTTTTGGTCCCTTCCTTTCCCCATAGGAAATACTGTGTGAGGATTTTTTATTTTGTATTTAAATTTATGTATGTGCTCATGCTTGTGTGCTTCTCTGGATGATTGTTATCTGGCAAGCAGGCCACAAGGGTTTACTTTTAGAATATCAAGACTTAACTTTTGTTGGACCATGAAGCTCTGCCTGACAATTTATTTCTGTCAACTCTTGATAGGCGGGGCTGGACCTGATGACTGTCCCATGGAACACAGACAAGAGAATAGAAGGCGAGGTGTTCTGTACTAAGGGTATGTCTACACTGCAATTAAAAACCCGCGGCTGGCCCATGCCAGCTGACTTGGGCTGGTAGGGCTTGGGCAAGGGGCTATTTAATGGCAGTGTAGATGTTTGGGCTTGGGTTGGAGCTGGGGCTCTAGGACTGTGTTAGATGAGAGGGTCCGATAGCTTAGGCTGCAGCCCAAATCCGAATATCTATATTGCAATTAAGCAACCCCTTAGCCTGAGCCAGCTGGCACAGGCCAGCTTTAGGAGTCTAATTGCTATGTAGAAATACCCTAACAGTCTACAACTTTGACCCAGCTCTTCCCCTTAAGATACAGAAAAATCCATCAATGCCACCTTGTTGGATGAGATAGAAATCTTTTTCTTCTATTTTAATTTGTTTCATGCAGTTTATTTTTGTAGTTGGTTGTTTAACCACCAGTTGTCAATTGTATCTTGTATGCTAGTTGAGGTACTTTACTTGAGAATGGGGACTCGGTGGCCTTTTGAATTTTCTGCTATTAGCTTACTGCTGTACAACACTCAGCTATAACCAAGTTAAAGTTCTTCATAATACAGTAATGTATACTACATTCCTGAAATAGCACACGAAGACAGTCTTTACATGTCATAATGTCTTTAATGTCATAATTCCTGGGCTACTTAGACATTATTACGGTATTTTCATATAAACATTTTAGTAGCAAACATTTTAAAGATACAGCTTTGGGCAACAATGGTTTCACTGTTGGTGCTTTAACAAATGAAAAGAATATATTAGGACTCTGAACCCCAAAAAAGTATTGGGATGCCTGTAAAATGTGCACTTTTACAATATCATCTAAGATAATAAAACTGTGAGACTAAATTTGCACAGCAATGAAATATTGTTTGGCAGGAACCTCTGTTTAATTACCTCCTCTTCAGGAGAACTCTGCACATACTCCTCTGAGATCCATAAAGCACTGGGGAAACTGTCTTTCTTAAAGAATCAGGAAAGCTTCATTTGCCATTCTGAGACTTCTTATTACTTGGTAAATTCAAATGGGGCTGGGAGATTACAAGCAAATGGTATCAGTTTTGTAAGCTTGTTTTTATAGTGCTACATAGCTATGTTGACTTAAAGCTAATAAAAAGTATCTCCATCTGCTGCAAAGATAAGTTATTGCTGAAATGACCAAGTTTTAAGTTGTCTATCTCAATAAAAATTCACCTATAAAATGACTCCATTTCAACATAATGTATAAACTAGAGCCCAGTCTATAGATACCAAGAAAAGCGTTGATCCTTTTCTGATACACTTCAGTTAAATAGTCTGTAAAACAAGCAAAAAAAGATTTGAGTAAACTAATACTGGAAATACTTGCTTTTGTTTTCCACTTTACAGCAATCAGTGTCATAAAGACATTTTTCTAGCTGCCATCAATCTTCTAGAAACTGACTGCAAATGCAAGATTTTATGTAGCACATGTGTTGTACACCTGTGGACTTCTGAGGTGGTATCAGAGGCAATATAACCTGAAAAATCCGGCAACGCAGCGCAGAGTACAATAATGAGATTCAGGTGCATAGCAACTAATGTTTGAAAAGTTCAATCTTCAGTGCAGACTTAGAAAAAATATTGCCTCCAGAGAATGCAACTGATAATTTACTATAAAATGGAAGAATGGCATTCATAAAACAACCTGCAACTGGTACATGTATCTCCTTGTGCACAATCACTCCTGCAGTTCCCCTGGACCAGTGATTTCCTCCAAATTTACAGGACTTACTTTTTGAGTACAGAATATTTTTCCTTACAAACAGCAACTAGATTTGTTAATTAAATCTGTGTATAAGTTACAATAATTTTAAATTACCACTTTAGGAGTTTTGTTTGATGATTTTAACCTTCATTTGGATCCCTCTAACAAAATATCTAGAAGTATGAGCTGAAAATTAGCTCCCCTCCAGATAATTCCAAAATCTAAGACATGGACTATTATTTAAATTTAATAATGCACAAATATCTGATTTAGGAACATTATTAGTCAGTGTAATTTCTATCTGTACTACAGTTGTTTTCATATATTATTTTTTCATCCAATTAATTGGTCATAAAATATATTTTCCCCATGAATATTGGTGTGCGTAATTCTTGTTGTATCAATTCTTTTTAAATGAAGAATCAGTTGTACAATGTATTTTTGAAGGAACAGACACCTACACGAAGCAGACAGAAAAACAAATCTTCTTCAAAAGCTCATCCTGCTTACACAACTCAATAACAGCCTCTTTGGGACAGGGAAAGAGAAGAAATGGTGGACTGCGAAAGGGAGATGTGCCCCTTAACCAAAGCCCCTCTATGGACTTGAGAGGTGTCTCTGTTCCCCCACTCTCTCTCTCTTCAAGGACCCCAGGAGAATGAAAGAGATCCTGGGACTGGTAGGAAGACCTGAGTAGCAGAAGGGGAAGGAATTTGCCCACACACACGCCCTTCAGCAAGACCCAGCAAAGAATAGGATAAGACATGGGAAGTAGACAAATGGCCCATCATAGAAGCAAGGAATAGCCAGGCCAGGAAGGGGAAGGAAACACTCCCTCCACCAGCTCCTCTATGGACAAGAGGTAGATTCAGTTTTCAGCTGGTAGAAGAACAAGTTGGTAATATTCTTTTAAAAGGGACACAAACAACTCAAAAAATGATATCCATCTGAAAATTTTGAACCTACTATTGTTACAAATAACCCCTACCAGAACAGACAAGAACTAGGAAAAAAGAAAAAAAAAAACAGGGTTCTCTCTCTGCCTCCTTCCTGTTTTCTATAGCACCTGTGAGCATAGTATGCAAGTAGTTTTTCATATGTTTGCCCCAAAAATAATGAGATTGGTTTAAAAATAATGAGATTTGATTTAAATAATACATTTTTGGTTCTTTTTATTTGCCTTCTTGTTTCTGAGCCTTTAGGATACACACTTAGATCAGGTTTCTGAGCTTTCCTCTGCAACCATAAGGGCTAGAAACTTTTTTTAAAAAATATCAGTTTCTCATACTATCTCTTGATTCCAGCAGCTGTGGCTTTAGGAAAGACATCAAATATTGCAAGACTCATGATAAAATCATGAGCAGTGGCAACATGGAAATCAACACACTTGAAGTAAATGGATCTATGTTTTACACCATGAGAGGATCTAGCCCTATTGTTTTATAGGAAAGTGAACTCAATCAAGAAGGAAGTAATTGGAATCACTATGGATTTGCACAACGTATGATCAAAACATGGCCCAAAGACTCTACTAGCTACAGCAAAATTTTCCAAGCTCTTATAGCTATAGTGCAATCCTTCATAAAAAAAATTGAAAATCAGAAGATTTAAAAAAAAATCTATATTCTAAAATGCAAAATATTTCAGGAAATTTAGTAGCCTTCAAAACAAAATATATTTTTACCATTTAGTTCACTTTTCAAAACTAGAGAATAAAAAGTGTGGGTTTTGGTTGACTGCCAAGTTGTCCAACAGAATACAAACTGCTTCCTTCCTTCCTCCTCTTTTTTCCTAAAAATCTCAGATTCCAAACTGCACAAAGCTCCTAAAATGTCTTTATATCTATAGAACTGAATTTTCTCCCCATGAATATATACATTTTCACCTGGAGATTTGTGTTACATTCAGGGCACCCATACCACAATACTTGGATCATTTGTTCCTAAATCTAAAGCATGATTAAATTTTTCAAGGACGTATAATACCTTTTGCATAAGCACTTTTTTGGGGAGAGGGGGATTAGTAAACAGAGTTTATGGTTGGTGCTCACTTTAAATTGTAAAATTATCACACAAGTAACTGTAAAAAATCCATATTTCTAAGACACAATGAATAAAATACTTCAAGAAGCAGCACTCAACATAGAACCTTGTGCAAAACAAGATAGGAGCTTCTTAAAACTTTGGTTTCCTTGCCATACAAATACACTCAAATCTAGATTATATAACTCAATAGTGGCATTTATTCATCTAGGTAAAATGTGTACTCATGTCAAACCTAAAATAACATCTTGAGCAGTGATGGTATTTAATGAATAAACACAAAACCCAATAATTATCTGTCTAGTGCCCATCACTGGGAAGAATTAGAATCTGACATGACAATACCCATCAGTTAATACAACCCATCCTTTAATAATCCTCCTTCAAGGTTCCTTTCTCATGTTCTCCATTATGTTATTGGGTATCATGCTGAAAAATGCAACCTGTAAGAATCATGTAGGGTGAATAACATGGATGGTTACATTAATGTTTTATGATGAGCTGCCTTAACACTCTCCTTGCCACACAAGATAAAAATGTGTATTTTGATGTGTCCATATTTTTTGTAATCTTTGGACAGCTGGGAATTGTTCAGTTGATATTACATTAGCATTTTTCATTGACTTCCTTTGGCAAATGCTGTAATTTATAGCATGTTAAGCATTCCTGGAATGTACCATCTCTTTTTGCCTATAAACATGTTATGTGAAGATTTATTGTAAGATCAAACTTCTCTTACTTACTTTCTATCGAACTTTTGCTCACTGTCTAATCGAAACCTAAAATCAGCTTTGTGTTTTACAGAACCTAGTAAAAGCAAAATCAAAGATGCTAAATTAAGACACTCATGCACTTAAGGATGTCCTCCTGCCCCAAGATTTACATCTAGCTCTATAATCCTCATAACATTGATGTAACGATCTTGCTCATAGTCAGGCAGAGATGTAGTACACTGTAGAGACAATAGTCCTAACCTCGAAGAAAAGGGCACAAAGTTATAATTAACCTTCAGCACCATTCCAAAGGCTAATTAATATATTATCACTGATTTTAGCTATAAAGAAATCTGTCCTTTTAACTATATGCTATGCCCCACAGTACTCTATACTCTGCATGGGGGAAATAATAGATTTATTTTATGGAAAAAAAATAGTATTTCAGATAACAGGTAAACTTCATATTCTGAGCCACTTCTTTGGGGAACTAAGAATTCATTTGGCCCATGACAACAGTTGGAACAACAGGAGATGGACCACCCTGCCTTCCGTACCTTGAGGATAACAGCTTCTATTTTTTAAAACTTCCCCCTTTTTCCCAGGTAGGAGTGCAGCAGCCCCAGAAATAGCTGAAGAACATATTCAGTAAACTGTGACCTCACCGCCCTACTGATTTACAAATTCTGAAACTGAGGCTGTGATACTCCATGTAGCCCCAACCCCAGAAAATAATCAAAAGAGCCACTGCCCATGAGCTAGACCCCAAGCAAAGACTCTCCCAGAGCTTCATTCCTTCTGCCTGTTATCCTCAACAGTCCTCCACAATGGCACTACTCTTACAACTGGACAAAGGGCTTGAGCTGCTCAATGGCTCCTTGTTTCTTCCCTTCCCTACTGCAATACGATTACCAATCTCTCAGGATTCCATTTTGAACTATTCTAAAGCAAAACTATGTCACCATCACTTCACAATATGGCTTAACTCATCCCCCTGTAAAGTTGAGCAGTTTTGCCACTCGAGGTATTCGGCATACCACTAGTTCACCAATACTGCCAATCAGGCAGACCATCCACCTATCAATATAAATTATAAAAGAAGAAATAAACATCAGAAACATCAGCCAATGTCAGTCTGGTACAGTCAGTCACCTCCTACAGTACCAAATCAGAAGGACCTTTATACTGATCAACTCTACATCAGTAGACAACAAACTTTAAACTTTGCATTTATCACCAATTAATCACCTCACTTGTTCTGCATCAAGAAATTTGGTTTATTAACCCTGCAGATCCAGTACTAGCTCATCTTGTCTGCTGACCTACTGTATAGACTACAGACTCAGGCCCAGAGACACAAATGTGGAGACAAAATAGACGTTCTATTCTCTCCAGAGCTGAAATGAAGGTAAAACTTAATTGGGAAAAAAATGCTTTGAGTGCATCTTCTTTATATGTGAAATCCAGGCACAAGACTATTCCAAGCATCCTATTAATTTACAAATCTCCAGAAACCAAAAGCTTTCCAACTGACCTGACAGAAATGCAGGCAAAATAGTCATTAAATTCAGAAGGCTCATCATTGTGGGAGATTTCTATATCCATGCAAACTAGGCCTCAGATGCAACAGCATTAAGCTTCCCATCTGAACCCTCCATCTAAGATTTGTCATGGGTAGTCTTCAGACCCGGACCCATTGCCTGTACTCTGGACCAAGATCCTCAGCATGGATGTAGATATAAGAAATGTAAGAACTTCCTGGTCAGATAACTTTCTCCTTCAGGTGAAAATAACTATTCTCCCCATCACAAGGCAAGAAGAAACAAGCACCATAAATCAACTCTTGGCAACTTCCAAAAACCTACTTATACAAAAACCTTACCCAACTAAAGAGGCCAACACGTGCAAGAAATAGTGAGCACTACCAGTCCCTGACCACTAAGATGGACACTACAGCACTGAAGTGCCCCATCCAACTCTACCACACAGACACATATCTTTGGGATGAAAACTCAGTAAGGAACAATACTAGAGTCAATGACAAACAATCTAAGTCATAAGGAACATCTTTAAATGTTACTGCTGTGAATCAGGCAAAAGTTCCTACTACTCCTTAACCCCGTGCCTTACAGGCAAAGTTACACCCTACAAAATGTTTCTTTTCTGTAAATTCAAAGTGGTTAAACAGCCACCTGGGCTGTCTTAATTTTGTTGAAGCTACCTGTATAATGAACAATTGTAACTACACTTAAACTGTCATTATGGGTGCTAGGAGCCAAATTCTGACCTGGGGTAAAAAGATATTCCACTGACCGTAATGAATCTTCGCCCACTTAACCTAGGTCTCATTATGTAACCTTGATGGCCAACATAGCACACCTCAGTTCTCTCACCAGAGCTGGTACTGAAGAGCTAGCATGAACAGTGCCATCAGCTACTGCAGATGGTAAATGTGTACTTTTACATGGTATGCACCATACACTTCTCCTGCCAAAGCTGGTGATGAAAATGGTTGTCTCACTGGTGTGGGAAAGAGTCACTTGTGTTCAAGTTCTACTTGTTATAATCTGGCCTTGGTCAGGACACTGAACACTACATGCTTGGATAGGAGTATATTGTCTTCTGGGGTTGACTCAGTCTCTAACATGGTGACTTTTCAACTGAGGACACTGTTTACAGTGCCATTAAAACTGGATATATGACCCCTAAAGTAGTTGCATTTATTAAATTTGAGTTATGTCCCTGTCATAACCATACAGCTAAGGGTAACCTAAAATTCCTTCTTACCTGTAAAGGGTTAAGAAGCTCAAATAGCCCAAGTGGCACCTGACTACCAGGACCAATGAAGAGAGAAGATACTTTACAATCCTGGGAGGGGGGAAAGCTTTGTTTGTGGGTTTTTTTAGTTTCTGTTCTCTCTTAAGACTAAGAGGGACCGGGGCAGAATCCATCTCCTCCCACCCATCCTCAACCAAGTACGTTGGTCAGGCATTTCATTTAGGCTTTCTTTTGTTTTGCTTGTGAATTTTCCCCGTGTTAAGAGGGAGGTATTATTCCTGTTTTTCTGTAACTTTAAGGTTTTGCCCAGAGGGGGGATCCTTTGAGTGTTGAAATTGAGTACCCTGTAAATATTTACCATCCTGATTTTACAGATGATTTTTACCTTTCTTTTTTAAATAAAATCCTTCTTTTAAGAACCTGACTGATTTTTCCATTGTTCTAAGACCCAGAGGTTGGGTCTTTGATCACTTGTAACCAATTGGTTAGGAGATTATTCTCAAGCCTCCCCAGGAAAGGGGGTGTATGGGCTTGAGGGAATATTTTGGGGGAAGGTGAACTCCAAGTGGTCCTTTTCCCTGGTTCTTTGTTTAAATCACTTGGTGGTAGCAGCGTCTACTTAAACCTAAGCTGGTAGAAATAAGCTAAGGGGGTCTTTCATGTAGGTCCCCACGACTGTACCCTAGAGTTCAGAGTGGGGAGGGAACCCTGACAGTCCCACTGTAAGTATAGGGAATATGGCAAGTACCTCATTAAGGTACGTGTAGTGCAATCAGTGTCCTTTTTTAATTGAACAGTGCAAAAAAGTCTTACACACTATTTGACATATTTTTGTGTGCTTCTAAAATGCTACACTATTAAGATATATTGTATCTAAGGCATAATCGTTTTTTTAAGATATATTCTGAACAAAAAGAAATCTGCTACATTTTACATAAACTATGAACATCCCTTTTAGTTTAATGTTCTTAATTTAAATTTACTGGAAACACAATTTGAAAGTGTTAAACTGACAAGCGAGTAAGAAAAAATAGTTTGAAGAATCTGTTAAAATGAAAAGATTAGAAAGTCAACGTTTTTTCACTTTGTTATATTGTAATGACAGGCACAAATCCAGACTGTTTATCATAGCAATTTTAAATAGTTTTTGCATTAACTAGTCATAAACACATCCGCAAATGTTGATGTGTTCACTCAACATTACATATTTACAAAACACTGACTTTATAAGACTATATATATATGTTTTACATTTATTTACTTACCAACAGTATCACATGGTTCATCTTTATGTACGCAGAAATCCTTCCTAGAATTGGGTAGGGGGGGGAAAAAGACAAATTTTAAGCAAGCCATACTGTTAGATCAGTAATGATTGTGTGACCCATTTGCACATATTTTGTATGGCTCAGTGAATAACTACAAGGCTCCATTATCTCAACAAGGCGCATAGTGAAGCAAATGCTGGGATTAACGAGAACACTTAAATATTAGTTTATCCACAGAGCAGATTTAGGGTTAATCAGGTGACAAAAATGTACCTCACATTTAAACTACATGGGTTGTTTCACAATTCTCTGATCTCTTGAAATGTACTTCTAGTCAGTGGAGCCAGCTTTACCAAACTCTCATTCTCTTATTTTTCCTTTTATTTTAAAGAAAAAAATCAGAAATGTTTAAGATTACAACCCAAAGCAATATTTGTTTTATCATTGTTAGAAGCATTGAATCATTGATGGTATTTGTGCTTTTTTAAGAGAATAAAATTGCTAGAATGAAGCATAATCTGGACATATCCTGGAAAAGATTCTCTGCCGATGCATCTTGTTCTAAAATGATAGAAAGCTTGCAGTTCCAGTCTTATGTAGCTTCCCTGTAGTAAGGCTGACATAGCTGGCTACTATATATCCAGTTTTTATACATGTATCTCTATAAATATCAGTGTTTATTTGTGCCAATTCTAACAAGCTTTTTATTCCCATGTTGATAAACATTTGCTAGGAACTAGTCTAACACTATCACATCTATTTTACTTGTTCTTAAAGACAAATAGCTAGTAAAATGGACAAATATATCCAATGGCAGAGTTTGGCATTTTATTAATAAGAGATTCGTATTTACAGGTAGGTTGATGAAAGGGATGTTGATTTTAAAGCTAACTGATGCCAATCTGTTGTTTTTAAAGGAAATTTAGACAAGAGGAAACATTTCAAAATGAAATATGAGTGCTGAATTAGGTATGAAATAAAGTGAAAATATTTTTTGTACTTGAGGGAAATGTATACATACATATAATATACATACACACATATATATATACACACACATTCACATACTTACACACACAGTTACATGTGTTATATTCCTCTATACTTTTGAATGGATTGCTTAGGCCAGAGATGCCTCATATTATTTTAATACTCATTGTATGTAAGTATATATTGCCATATCAATGGGAGTTGGGTAACTCTTGAACTACTCAGTGAACATTTCTGCATAGTGCATGTGCAATATGCCTGGTTTCAAAAGCAATTCAGGCTACTAAATAGTTTCTGTGAATAAGGCCCTTGAGTCTGTACATTTATAACGTTTTAATCTATGCATTTATTCATATGAGCTGACTAATCAATAATTGTTGTATTAACCCTTTTGATACCCTATTGATATTCACTCATCCTGAAAAATGATCCTATAGACATAATCCATATATCCTCACATTCCAACAAAATGTTATATCTTTCATTATTATGCAAAAGCCCTAAGTTTGCAACTGAGTGTGGCAATCAAGATGTATTGTCTTCCATTGTCCATTTCTACAATAAAATGTTAGTTTATTATGAAAGTCCACCAGGTAATCCATGAGGCAAACAGAATTTTTTTCCAACTATTAGCTCACATCTTAGCTAAATATTTTTTCAATGCTCAGATGATTGCTAGTGCATGCAAGAATATTTTTGGTACTTGGGATGGGACCGGAAGACAACAGAGCTACATTTTAATGAATGCAACTAAACTAAGCGTAATAGTGATTGGATTAAAAAAATCAAACAAACCAACACTTTAAAATAAAAATATTTTTATAGTGAAGTCCACTCTCATGTAGATGATTGGGGTGCATGAGCAGCCTCAAGAGACTAGTTGCACAGGCTGGTGAACTTCAGACACTTGATCAAAGCAATGCCATTAGGGAGAGAATGCAGTAAATTAATACCTTTGAGTCCTCCAGTCACTTTCTTCTGGATAATATAGTTATAGAAAAACCAGGGATGAAAGTAAGGCGGTACGGGCTGGTACGGCATACCGGTAAAAAGCGGCCGCTTGTACCGGCCCGTACCGCTGACTTTAAAGCACTGCCATGGCAGCACTTTAATGTTCCTGCCCCTTTTGACCCCCCTGAGCCACTGACAGGGGGAGGGTGCACAAAAGGGGCAGCTACCCCAAGCCCTTTAAATTGGCGCTTGAGCCCCAAGAGGGCTGGCTAGGGGACGCTGACCCTCCCCAGCCCTGCCCCTTCCGGGGGAGAGGGGAAAGCTGCCCCCCCATATCGGTAAGAGAGAAATTTTACTTCCACCCCTCAGAAAAACCAAAAATAGAAGAGAAAAACACCAATGAATACAGAGCGCCAGCATAATCTAGAAACCCACTGAGATGAACCTTAGGCTTGGAGCCAAAAATGGTGAAGAGGAAACTAATCAGATGCAGGGGATTCTTTTATTTTTTCTAACCTGCAATAGATCATATTAATGCACTGGGTTGTAATATAATTCTTTGTCTTATGCTATGTCACGCAAGGGACCTATTGCACTGTTAAGCAACATGGCAAAACCATAAGAAATACAGTACCTATGGTCAAGCTTATGTGCATGTGTATCAACAGTCTGAGGACCTAAGCTCCTATTCCCCTGCTACCATCACACCTCTCTCTCCCCAACCATTATTATTAATTGGTGTTGCAAGCAGGAAAAAAGGGGAGAACAGATCCTTGAATGTAACAGAGACAGACGATTACAAAAATTTTAATTTGCCAACGTCTAAGAGCCTTTTGTTTACTGTATAAATTTATTTTTACATATGAAGAGGGATTCTTTTCCCTTTTTGTCTGAACTATGCATCCCACAATTTCACTATGGGAGTTTGGGGAAATAGCTCTGTTATGTCTTGGAAATAAACAGCTCTTGGGTCCTAACTAACATTGAAAAACTGTAACACATCCTTTAATTTCCAAGA
Organism: Macrochelys suwanniensis; assembly: GCA_033296515.1. Classification (NCBI taxonomy): domain Eukaryota; kingdom Metazoa; phylum Chordata; order Testudines; family Chelydridae; genus Macrochelys; species Macrochelys suwanniensis. The sequence continues at coordinate 52,438,213 of CM065780.1, forward strand.
ATGAGGATGCATTACATTTGAGAATAGGCCCCTTGGTAAAGTTTTATGATGCTCTAGAAATACCTATAAATGACTCATTCAGCAGTTGTTTCCTGATTCCTGTAGGATACTTTTAGAAAGAATGTATCTGTGTTCTCCATACTTGTGCTGTCATCATTGAAACATGTTTACTTGTATAGACTATGTAACGGGTTCTTCCCCCCCCCCCCCCCCCCATTTGTTACATGCCAGCACGCTCAAGCACAAAAACCAAGAGATGGCATGATCCCTATGCCAAATATCTTATGGTATAAATAAATCGTACAAAATGCACTGGGAGGCCCAGAGAAAGGTACAGTCATTGATATGATTTGCTTGCTTTTCTTTCTCTCTCCTTCCTTAGATATAATACATCAGAGGGCTAGTGTCCGCATGCATAAGATGTGCACAAAAATTTTGGGGGGCATACTACAAATAAATAAAATGCTCATATTGATAAAGGGCATAAGAAATACATTAGCTGCAAAAATTACTCTGTAATAAAGTTGACCAAAATTATCACTAATTGACCATGTTTATCAAATAGCAAGTCTATTTTTTAAATCCACATAAAAACAAATAGTTGTGACATTAAAAAACATTCAGAGATATTAGTGAAATTCTGCTTATTTAATATTTACTTTTTAAAGCTTTTACTTTTTAAGCCCCACAATTATCTAAGTAAATAAGTCACCTCATGTGAAGTTTATCACTCAAGACTCTAATCCTAGAGCAATATCATGCCCCGAGGAAGGGGAGATTTAATGTGCATGTTTTGCCTTCAAAAAATCAGTTTTTATAATTTAAACACCACCACTGCATTCTTCAACTTACACTCCCACTTGATTTCATGTCTGATAATGATGATATATTTTGCCTAATTTAAAGAGCAATCGAACATTTGAAGACTGGAAACTACAGTAAAGTTCCACTCACCTCTCTTCTCCCATCTGTACCAAGCATGCAACTTCCATTAATGTTAATAATGATTTAGCATGCATATGGAGGGGAGAATAGTCCCTTGTTCAAGTGGGAGTACAGTGGAACTTTTATGAGATTTATGACAGATTTTCAAGCTTAAAGAAGGTGACTAATGGGAGAAAAGAAGCTTAGGCAGGAGCAGGCAACTACTAGTCTGTCATTTTAATAAATTATACTCAACTTGTAAACTTTTAAACCCATTAAATATAGCATTATAGAAGGTCCTTGGGGCAATGCAAAGATTAAATATTCCATTTCCAAAGTTAAAGCCTCCCATTATACTGGAAACTTTTGTTTAAAAAATATACATATAAAACACCAGCAGTTTGATACATAGCAGGGATGCATAAAAGAGAATGGGGAATGGTAGCAAAGGAAAAATATATAAACCCCCCCAAATCTAATTTCCTTAGATAGTTTTGTGCCAAGCTGCCATTTTTAGATGAATTTAACTTTTGTGCTGGAAGTAGACTTATCAACAAAAGTGCAGTTAGTATGTCTAAATTCAAACTGGTCGACAGTTTCCTAAAAAAATTTACCCAAGAAAAATAATAATCTTAATCAGGCTACCAAATCTTCAGAACAAAATAAAACTTCCGAATCATCTCTTATTTTCAGTTCTCCTAACTTCTAACATTTCAAGCTATGCAAAGTTGTAAGAAAATACACTGAGCTGGGTTCTTTATGAAAGGAAACCTAATGCCACTACAAATTCTTTTTGTGCATGCTGATTTCAGGTATTAGGAACTATGGGACAATTGCCCAAGCAACATGTTTTCACAAGTCACGTGGCCCTTATTAGCTACCATTACGATTAATAGACCCCCCCGCCCCCGTGGCAAATATTTTCACTATACTCGCAAATACCACTATTTTGGATCTGTGTATGACTGGTGACAAGGTTTCAAATATTCTTTTCTTTCTGTCTACATTTAGGCAACAAAACCTTTTGAAAAACACACCAACACAAGCAGTTGAACCACATGACACTTTCTAAGCATACTGTCCACTTCACTTATTTTAATGTGAACTGAAGGGCCATTCCAGAGGATATCAATTGCATTGGAGTAAACAAACAAACAAACAGACTCATTTACTGTAGCTTGGGAACTTTACTGTAGATCTATAACCTTCTGAATGATTTCATCTTCTGTCGGTAGAGGCAGAGGACAAGAGCCTATGCACTTATACAGAGTGCCATGTCACCTCTTCCCTCCTGGTGTGTGGCTGAGAGTAGAACACAGGTAAATGGATACTTTGGTTGATGTGAAAGTCGATCGCTACCTAAGTTGGGGATAAACTTTAAGTACAGCCTCTTTAATACCTTATCCATGTAGAAATCATATTTGGTTATCAATGAATGACAGTTTAAAACTGGAGATCAATGAGTCTGACATCTTCCTCCAAAGAGGTCTATTCTGTTAGCCTCCTCATGAGGTGTAAACATGGCTTGTCTCTCTGCCTGCTGTGCTCCATCACCACCAGTGAGTTGGGGGTAGGTAAGAATAGAGTATTCTGACCCTTTCACTTCATTTCAGCCCATTATGATGCTGGTGGAACTGTGATGGTCATCTGCCAAAGTGACAAGTTTGACAATGGCTTTAGTTATAGTGAGCACCATTTTACTTGGTCTGGAGCTGTGCAGGATGTCCAGCTGTCTGTGAGGGGTTTTCTGGATCTTCTTCAGGGAAATCTGTAGTGTGTCTGCCATCCTTTTAAAGAAGTCCTGAAAGGACTTAGGATCATCTCGTTATGACAGGAAGCTGGAATCCCAGCCTTGTCCAAAGAGAAGGAGAAGGTCACCAGCATTCTGGCTGGTCTTCTCCTCTTGGATGCTCTTGTAGAGACTCTTGGGGAGGCTGTGGTAGCTGTTCCTCCTCCTTGGGAAACTTACACCTCCGAGGTTCCCCTGCTCAATGGTCAAGTACTTTGTGTGGAACTTCCTCCTTGGTGTGGAGACCCAGGGTGATGGGTACCAGTACATATAAAGAGGATACTAGGACATCCTAGCCACTTCTCACTCCCTGTCTGGGCTCAATCCCCACTCCAGAGATGGGAGTCTCATAGACTCATAGATTTTAAGGTCAGAAGGGACCATTATGATCATCTAGTCTGACCTCCTGCACAATGCAGGCCACAGAATCTCACCCACCCACTCCTGGAATAATCCTCTCACCTATGTCTCAGCTATTGAAGTCCTCAAATCATGGTTTAAAGACTTCAAGATGCAGAGAATCCTCCGGTAAGTGACCCGTGCCCCATGCTGCAGAGGAAGGCAAAAAACCTCCAGGGCCTCTGCCAATCTACCCTGGAGGAAAATTCCTTCCCGACCCCAAATATGGCGATCAGCTGAACCCTGAGCATGTGGGCAAGACTCACCAGCCAGACACCCAGGAAAAAGTTCTCTGTAGTAACTTCTAACATCCCATCATTGTCCCCCATATCCTCCTCCTGACTCCAATGACTTTGAGTCCAACTCTAACAGGAGAGATCTCAGTACCAGACTCTACTCATCAACCATACCAGTGACAGTCTAGCTCTACCCTGGCTTGAAGATGGGAACAGTGAGGGGTACTGAAAGGGAGATGTCCTGGTACGAGGACTGGGAATCTAGAGAATATCAATGATTGTGGTCCAAGAAGCATGATTAGGTTGCCCAGTGCTGAGAAGTGGGCTGGAGAGAATGGTGTCATTTTCATTTCTGTAACTTGGGCCATCGGTGCTGTGCTGATGCAGATACAGTTGTTAGTGGTGCCAAAGTACCACCCAGTACTAGAAAGTGATGAAATCCCATTCCAGTCCCTCCTGGAACCAGACACTCCTGTTCCAGAGCAGGTGGTACCTTCTGGCTTGGTACAGGATGGAAACTTTTGCCTCTTCTTAGAGGAATTGGATGAGGAACTTTCCCTCGTGTCCTTATGGGGAGTGCTTGTCTCTCCGTTCCCTGTTTGCTTTGGCTTACCTAAGTCTCTGGTGCCAACGGGGGAGGGGGAAGGGGGAGGCATGGAGGTGGGAGGGAAGGATTGCGGAATCAGCCAGAGTAGCACTATGAGGGATGCTCCTATTTTCTTCAATCTGACATATTTTGAGGGGGGGTCTCCCTGGTCAGAAGCTGTCCCTGCGCTCATGGACCTCTCCATGAGGAATCTTTAAACTCCAAATTCCTTTGACTGCTTTGTCCTTCTCAGGAATGACCTGCAGATGGACAGGGCATGGATTTCCACCAGGCAGTACAAACAGGCATTGTGACTATCTCTTACCAGGAAAGGTTTTGGGAAGTTGACCGTTCTTGAAGCCAGGGATTCTTGGCACGTTCTCCCTGCCTACCAATAGAAGAACTAGGGATGGGTTGGTACTGGAATCGTTCCCTACCCAAGGGGGGAGGTCCCAAAATTTAGGGAACCATGCCCCAACAATCTTCCTAACTAACTAGACTAAAACAACTTAGACTACCTTTTTTAAAGAACTATTTACAGGAAACCTAAAGCTCCATCTTAGACCACAAGCAGTAAGAAGGAACTAAATAAAGTTCACCAGCCCCCTTTATACTGTCGGTGCGGAGCATGAAAAGAGATCATGCGCGGACCAACTGGACACCACTAGGAAAAAGTTCTCTGGTCCTGGTGTTTGGGACATATGCATAACCTGAAGCACTCTACACATAGGAAGAAGCACTCAAAGAAGATATATAAAATCATTGCAGTTAAAATTTGCAGATGACATCAAAGTTGGTGGAGTGGTAAATAATGATGGGGACAAGTCAATTATATAGACTGATCTGGATCGCATTGTAAGATGGAATCTTTTGAACAACATCCATTTTAATGCAGCCAAATGCAAGGTCATACATGTAGAAACAACGGATGCAGGTCATACAAGCTGGAAGACCATATCCTGGAATGCAGTCACACTGAAAAGGACTTGGGGGTAATGGAAGATAACCAACTGAACATGAGTTCCCAGTGCGATGTTGTAGCTAACAGGGTAAATACCACACTTGTACACATAAGCAGGGATATGTCAGGTAGAAGCAGGAAGGCAGCATCACCTCTTTCGAGAGATAGTAATGGAATAATGTGTCCAGGTTAGTAGTCCAAAGTTCAAAAAGGATACTGAAAAATTTTAAATGGTTCAAAAGGTTTCCAATATCTGGAAAACATGCCTTATAATGAGATACTTAAGAAACTCAATCTATATAGTTTAGCCAAGAGAAGGCTAAGAGGTGATTTGATCACAGTTTACACGTACTTATATAGTGAAGAGATTTCTGATTGTACAAAGTTCTTTCATCTAGCAGAAAAAAGGCATAACACAATACAGTGGTTGAAAGCTGAAGCTAGACAGACTAAAAATAAGGAGCAATTTTGAACACTAAATGTAATTAACCACTGAAGCAACTTATTCAGTGATGCAGTGGATTCTCCACCACAGTCATATAATCACATCTCGATGTCTTTCTAAAAGATATGCTATAGCTCATACAAAATGTATCAGCTTGATGCAGAAATTACTGACAGAGTTTGTATGCAGAGCTGTGCAAATAATGGATTGTTTGGTTTGCTGTCAGTTTCAAAAGATTGGAAACAGCATTTGGTTTGGGTCAAACCGAAACCAAAAGTTTTCAGAATTTTCAGCAAATTGAAAAAGTCAAAAATTTAATTTGGGGTAAAATTAAATGTTTCTTTTTGACATTTCCAAAAACTGAAACAATCTACTGAAACTGCAAAATTCACAACTGTATCATTAAACCAAAATCTGCATTTTGTAGTTAAAAAAAAGTTCCATCCAAAAAATTTCACCTAGTTCTGTTTTATGCAAGAGGTCAGACTAGATGATCCTAATGGTCCCTTGTGGCCTTAAAATCTATGAATCTATAAATCTGATGTACATAGGTTAATATGTGACGGGTCAGTAGGAGTGGGAGAATATTCTAAGCAGAATATGTATAGCTGGTATAGCCCACTCCCTCCATTCGAGAGAAAACTTGAAATCCTCATGAGTTCTAATTCTAGCCTTGGTGCATACTCTCCTGTACAAATTTTGGTAAGTAATTAGACCTCACTGCTTTAGTGTCTCTATAATAATGAAACAGTAAAACTTATCTACCTACTGCATGCTGTAAGTGTTGTGAGGATTAATGTTTCAGAAATATGATTTTGTATCGATTATCTATTTTTATAAAAAGTTGCCATTTACTTTTTATGAATTAAATGCCTATTATTATTATTATTATTCCACTTAACTAGAAGTTCTATCCAATATAACTTAAGGAAAAATGTTTTTAGATATTGAAGGCAAATACGAATAATTTCCTAATCAAAGTCAGTTGCAAAGGAAAACTTCATTTTTTTTAAAGTATGTCTGCTGAACAGTAAGCTAAACAAAGGGCAGGCTGGTATATGGATCTTTGGATTATCATGCATTTACAAACTCAGTTTCTGTTTATGTCACAAAAACAAAACTAAGCAGACAACATTAGTAGGTAACAGCACTTTTTTATTTAACAGTTCTTCTCTCTGTGTGTATACAGAAGCTCTTTTAATGTACGTTCACACACATCACAGTCCATTTGCGCTGCACTACAGCAAGTTGTGGATTGGAGCAGCAGCTAAACGTGGTACATCATTTGTATGGTACTTGAGAGGTACTCAGATACCTCAGTGTTGGGGCCACATAAAATCCCAGGCGTACAGATAATAACTGTGGCTCCCCTAGGCCTACCTTCCTTCCTTCCTTCCTGGGCCCCTGGGGATCCCCAGGATCCCCTTCCTGCCTTCAATTCTACCTTCCACACCAGCTTATGCTGGGCAAGGATGGAGACATGATAATAATTCTCCCTAAACAGCCACTGTACCTGGGTTCTCTCGGTGCAACCGCACTGCAAGACTTAAATAACATGGTGGACCTTGTTGCATCAATGTGAGTTTTCTTCAAAGAGAAAAATATTTCTATATATGAAAATCTTTAAAGTGATAAGTGTTAATAAATTAAGTGTACATCAGATTGTTTTAACAAGAGAGACCTTAAAGCAATTTCTCTCTTAATTCCTAACCTCTCCTTATAACAAAAGGCCAATTCTCATCTACTTTTTTTACATCCTCTTTTCAACACTTATTCTCTCTCTCTTCTTGCCTTCTATGACACCTTACATTAAACATGTAATTGTTTCATCAGAATAAGCCTTACACTAGAAAAATAAAACCAGACAAAAACCATGCCCTCAAGTAGGACTATTCTAAATTAAAGGAAACTAATCCATTTGACAACACATCTATTGTGAACACTACAGCCTATTTTGCCAATATAGAAGATAAAAATGCAGTAGAAAAGTTTGGTATATAGTTTCATACAGAAATCTTTGTCATGAAAAAAAGCGAGATTGACTGATTGTTGAGTCAAAGAATCTAAGAAACCATGAAAAGTGAGGCATACACATTTCTGTGAAACATATAAAGCCATTAAAAAGTCTCTCTAGAAATCTGATGCTCAATATTTATTTTTAAGTCCTCTTGTGTCTCAGAACACACAGAGTTCATTGACCTGCAAAGAACATTGTGTCCCCTTTTCAAAACTCTATGTCCTGCTGCTCCGTTTTCATGCTATAGTAAGGAAAGGGCCCACTTTTAAAAGGCCTGCTACAGAAAGGGTTAAATAAGCTAAAATACTTGGTTTCTACCTAAAGAATATAGAGTAAACAGTTGGTGTTCATCCGTCTAAATATTTTTTCTCTCAGTAAAGCAGGTCTACTATCCAAGGCTGTTTGTAAATTATGACAAGGGAGCCTGTTCTGCGTTTGTAAAACAGAATGAAACTCTTTGAACTAACAAAACACACAAGTGTAGCCACACATGGGCTTAACAATACCATAAACCTTGACGATGTGCAGAGGGAGTCTGGATTAGCAAAACATTCCCACAGTCAGCAAGCCATGATCTATTAAAAGCTAAAGCAGCCCTCAGATGAGAGGTAGTATGGTCCAGTGACTAGTACTAGTAGAATGGAACTCAGGAGGTCTAGGCTCTAATTATTGGCTCATACACTGACCTGTTGTATGACCTCACACAAGTCATTTGCATAGAAATAGGAGCATGGAACAACAATACACTGCAAAGTGAAATTGTTGACTTTCAGTTCAATACAATGCGCTAAAAAAAACACCCAACCAAACATGACACACAAATGAATACACTGTATAGTATACCACAGGGCTTAAAGCAAATTTAGGAAGTCTCATCTCGTTGTGTGTCACAAAGAGTACGGTGACACACAATTCTATAAAATAAAAGCTTTTTAAAAGCACCAAAGAAAAAAAAAGGTTTTCTAAAAACATTTGTCCAACACTCATTTTTTACAGTTTCCCACCTCCCCCTGTAAATCTTTTTCAATTTTGCAAGCAGCTTCGTAACTGTTCTCAAGGTCACAATTCTGGGATATCCTGTGGAAAATGTCCACAAGCAAAGGCTCTTTGAGTTTGTTGTCCCAATGCACTATCCTCTTGTGGATCAAGAGTAGCCTGTGGGTGCTTTACAGCCACTACTGTTTCCAAAGTTCTGTGTCAGTGAGCACACCTTCCACCTGCAAATGACTGTCGAACTTAACAATAACCTCAAATTCCTCTTCTCTTAGGTTTTCAGGAACTGAAACATCAGCCAGCACACTGCAAAAAAATGCTGGCCTGGTGGACACCAGTTGATGCAAACCCTCCCTTTCTGAAGGAGTTTCCAAAAGTCTTCTGGAGATCAGTGGCCCATGACTCCCTAGGAAGATCAAGTGCATCTGAATTACTGTTTAACAACATCCACTGTTCATAGGTGTGGGTCAGCAGCAGGGAGAGAGGTTTAAGACAAGCACAGGAGTGAACTTTGAAGATTTTGGTGACACCTATGTCCATTAACTGCGTGACCGAGGTTATGTTAGGAGGCAAGAATTTTAACAATATGTGATAGCTCTAGATTAGCTGAATGGGCTGGGCAATTGTCAATCAGCAGGCACATATTGCAGTCTGATAGGCACGGCTCCCTGTTCCAGATCTGTAGCCATTCTTTAAACAACAAACCGGTTATCCACGCATTTACTGAGCTTCTGTAGATTATGGGCAGCTCTGAGTGATCCTTCAGGAAATGAGGGCACTTACTCTTTCTGATCACCATAAGAGTCTGTTTCTCTGTTTCATCCATGTTTGCACAACACAGCAATATGATACGGTCCATGTCTTTTTTCCCTCCTACAAATCTTCCTTTCAGCATGCCAAGGCTTCTGTTGGGATAACCCTGGTAGAAGAAAGTGGTGTCATCAGCACTGATGATGTCAAATGGCTGGAACTCCTCTAGAATGTTGTCCACCCTCCATTTAGTAGTTGTCAGAAAGTCAGCATCCTGTTTCTTGCCCGGCTCCTTTGATGCATGATGTGCCAGGCTTTCCACAAACTGAGACAGCCATCTGAAGAGATGAACTCCTTCCCCTACTCTGCCTCCAGCTGACTCACTTTCTGTTTCAGCATTGGCCCAGAGAGTTGAGTACCTTGGCCAAGCTTATGCTGGAACCAGAGCAACAGAGCTTCACCAGCATCTGCCTGCTTTCCATTGCATTGACACTTGTACTCCTAAGGTAAAGTGTCAATGCAATGGAACAACATTGTGGTGTTCCCGTGCTGCCTTAAAATGAATGAAATGAAATAACTGACTTTGAGATACCAAACTTCTTGGCTACTCACACGTGCTTAGCACCAGGCTCAAGTAGGGCATCCAGAATCCAAACTTTATTGGCAAGAGCTATGTCATTTCAAAATCATGGAACACAGCAGAGGTAGTCAACTGTGCATGGCCAGAGCCAAAAAATTATATGTAGGACCTCTCCCTCCAAAAAAAAAAAAAAAATACTAAAAAGCAGCATGCCTTTTGCCAATATCCAAATTCCATTAACATCAATATTAATGGAATGGGGTTATTTGCCATTAACAGCAATTCTGATAACAGGCAACTTCCTGCTAAGTGGAATCTACTGAAGTTAGGATAAGATGGGCAAAGGCAGGGAGCTGGGGAGACCTGTAGCCAAAGCTATCAGAGTTGCTCCTGTAGCTTCAGAAAAGGGAAACAAATTAAGGATATCTGAGCAGTGCTGTTGCTAAATTTCCATGAAACAAGTTGCTAAGTGTGTTTGTCTGTGTGTGCCTATATCCTGTTATAAAGTTTATCACGGCAACCAAATTAGCTTGCAGATGTTAAATCCTTTTCACGTCTTAATTGCCTTACATTATGTACGTGACTGTGCTCAGTTAACCTTAAGATCAAAGATGTGACATACTGCAGGAAACTAATAATATTATCTACATCAGTAGTGGGCAGCTGCAGGTTGCCCACCACTGATCTACATTGTCTTCAGCTTATCTATCTCTGTTATAATGTATGACTGGCAGCTACCTTATGTTAATTGGTGTAATTGGATTACCTGTGTATGCATAGAAAATAGAATGTTAACTTCAAAGTGATGGGAGAGTGTGTGCTCAACAAAAAAGAATACTCAGTCACATGCTGTGCACAAAACACTTAACAGCGCTTCAGCTTCAAAAGTGAAACATTGGGCCTGATCCGGCATCTCTAGTCTGCTGAACTTTGAACAGGAAAAGTTTAAGCCATCGGAGTTACTTAGAAAACCCTGGAAAATACATGGAAAGACTCCATCAGACCTTGCATCTAAGCTGCCTTTGGATTCTGACATGTTGGGATAATTCCAAGGAGACTTTTACAAGCCAACAGATATAACATCACTGCTATGATCCTTGTAAGTATATGATTCCTAAACCTTTCAATAACTCTCTTCTTTTCTTTTATTAATAAATCTTTAGTAAGTTTACTAAGGATTGGCTGAGAGTGTGATATTTGGGTAAGATCTGAAATACAGATTGACCTGAGAGGAGGGGAGGGGAGAGTAGGGTAAGTGTCTGATCCTTTGGGATTGGTAGAAATTTAAGTATGGTGAACAGGGTTTTCAGTAACCTATCACTGTATTAGATCTGTTTGCTAGATGGGAGCGAAAGGCTGGAATGCCTAAAGGGGGCTGTGTTTGGCTTCTTGTTTAGCAGTGTGATGCTACAGAAGCTCTTTTGTTACTGGCTTGGTGAATCTAATTATAGAATAAACCATCAGTTTGGGGGATTTTCCGCCCTATTTCTTGCAGTCTGCCCTGAGTGTGGCATTCTCAGTCTGGCCCATCTAGGCACCCGGTCATAGGGGTTATTCATGTGATGGAGCAGAGAAGCGTCACACCAGGACAAAAGGGGTAAAAGAGAGCCTATGAGCCCCACTAGACCTGCAGCCAATGCCAGTCCTGCAGGGAGAAGAAAAGAACATAAGAACATAAGAAAGGCCGTACTGGGTCAGACCAAAGGTCCATCCAGCACAGTATCCTGTCCACCGACAGTGGCCAATGCCAGGTGACCCGGAGTGAGTGGACCCAACAGGTAATGATCAAGTGATCTCTCTCCTGCCATCCATCACCCCCCTCTGACAAACAGAGGCTAAGGACACCATTTCTTACCCATTCTGGCTAATAGCCATTAATGGACTTAACCTCCATGAATTTATCCAGTTCTCTTTTAAACCCTGTTATAGTCCTAGCCTTCACAGCCTCCTCAGGCAAGAAGTTCCACAGGTTGACTGTGCGCTGTGTGAAGAAGAACTTCCTTTTATTTGTTTTAAACCTGCTGCCCACTAATTTCATTGGGTGACCCCTAGTTCTTTTATTATAAGAACAAGTAAATCACTTTTCCTTATTCACTTCCTCCACACCACTCATAATTTTATATACCTCTATCATATCCCCCCTTAGTCTCCTCTTTTCCAAGCTGAAAAGTCCTAGCCTCTTTAATCTCTCCTCATATGGGACCCGTTCCAGACCCTGAATCATTTTAGTTGCCCTTCTCTGAACCTTTTCTAATGCCAGTATATCCTTTTCGAGATGAGGAGACCACAACTGTACGCAGTATTCAAGATGTGGGCGCACTATGGATTTGTATAAGGGCAGTAAGATATTCTCCGTCTTATTCTCTATCCCTTTTTTAATGATTCCTAACATCCTGTTCGCTTTTTTGACTGCCGCTGCACACTGCATGGATGTCTTTAGAGAACTATCCATGATGACTCCAAGATCTTTTTCCTGATTCGTTGTAGCTAAATTAGCCCCCATCATATTGTATGTATAGTTGGGGTTATTTTTTCCAATGTGCATTACTTTACATTTATCCACATTAAATTTCATTTGCCATTTTATTGCCCAATCACTTAGTTTTGTGAGATCTTTTTGTAGTTCTTCACAGTCTGCTTTGGTCTTAACTATCTTGAGCAGCTTAGTATCATCTGCAAACTTTGCCACCTCACTGTTTACCCCTTCTTCCAAATCATTTATGAATAAGTTGAATAGGATTGGTCCTAGGACTGACCCTTGGGGAACACCACTAGTTACCCCTCTCCATTGTGAAAATTTACCATTTATTCCTACCCTTTGTTCCCTGTTTTTTAACCAGTTCTCAATCCATGAAAGGATCATCCCTCTTATCCCATGGCAACGTAATTTATGCAAGAGCCTTTGGTGAGGGACTTTGTCAAACGCGTTCTGGAAATCTAAGTACACTATGTCTACTGGATCACCCTTGTCCACATGTCTGTTGACCCCTTCAAAGAACTCTAATAGATTAGTAAGGCATGATTTCCCTTTACAGAAACCATGTTGACTTTTGCCCAACAATTTATGTTCTTCTATGTGCCTGACAATTTTATTCTTTACTATTGTTTCAACTAATTTGCCCGGTACGGACGTTAGACTTACCGGTCTGTAATTGCCGGGATCACCTCTAGAGCCCTTTTTAAATATTGGCGTTACATTAGCTATCTTCCAGTCATTGGGTACAGAAGCCGATTTAAAGGACAGGTTACAAACCCTAGTTAATAATTCCGCAATTTCACATTTGAGTTCTTTCAGAACTCTTGGGTGAATGCCATCTGGTCCCGGTGACTTGTTACAGTTAAGTTTATCAATTAGTTCCAAAACCTCCTCTACTGACACTTCAATCTGTGACAATTCCTCAGATTTGTCACCTACAAAAGGTGGCTCAGGTTGGGGAATCTCCCTAACATCCTCAGCCATGAAGACTGAAGCAAAGAATTCATTTAGGTTCTCCGCAATAACTTTATCATCTTTAAGTGCTCCTTTTCTATCTCTATCATCCAGGGGCCCCACTGGTTGTTTAGCAGGCTTCCTGCTTCTGACGTATTTAAAACACGTTTTGTTATTATCTTTTGAGTTTTTGGCTAGCTGTTCTTCAAACTCCATTTTGGCTTTTCTTATTACATTTTTACACTTAATTTGGCAGTGTTTATGCTCTTCTCTAGTTACCTCACTAGGATTTGACTTCCACTTTTGAAAAGATGCCTTTTTATCTTTCACTGCTTCTTTTACATGGTTGTTAAGCCACGGTGGCTCTTTTTTAGTTCTTTGACTTTGTTTTTTAATTTGGGGTATACATTTAAGTTGGGCCTCTATTATGGTGTCTTTGAAGAGTGACCATGCAGCTTGCAGGGATTTCACTTTAGTCACTTTACCTTTTAATTTCTGCTTAACTAACCCCCTCATCTTTGCATAGTTGCCCTTTTTGAAATTAAATGCCACTGTGTTGGGCTGTTGATGTGTTCTTAGCACCACAGGAATGTTAAATGTTATTATATTATGGTCACTATTTCCAAGCGGTCCTGTTATAGTTATCTCTTGGACCAGATCCTGCGCTCCACTCAGTACTAAATCAAGTGTTGACTCTCCCCTTGTGGGTTCCTGTACCAGCTGCTCCAAGAAGCAGTCATTTAAAGTATCGAGGAACTTTGTCTCCGCATTACGTCCTGAGGTGACACGTACCCAGTCAATATGGGGATAATTGAAATCTCCCACTATTATTGAGTTCTTTATTTTGATAGCCTCTCTAATCTCCCTTGGCATTTCATCATCACTATCACTGTCCTGATCAGGTGGTCGATAATAGATCCCTATTGTTATGTTCTTATTAGAGCATGGAATTACTGTCCATAGAGATTCTATGGAACACGTGGATTCATTTAAGATTTTTTCTTCATTTGATTCTACATTTTCTTTCACATATAGTGCCACTCCCCCCTCCCACACGACCTGTTCTGTCCTTCCGATATATTTTATACCCCGGAATGATTGTGTCCCATTGATTGTCCTCACTCCACCAGGTTTCTGTGATGCCTATTATGTCAATATCCTCCTTTAACACCAGGCACTCTAGTTCACCCATTTTATTATTTATACTTCTGGCATTTGTGTACAAGCACTTTAAAAACTGGTCACTGTTTAATTGTCTGCCTTTTTCAGATGTGTGAGATTCTTTTTTATGTGAAAGTTTCTCGTCTGATCTAGCCCCTCCTTTATCCTTTTCCACCCTCTCCTCCTGACTAAAACCTAGAGAATCTCTATCAGTAGACCCTCCTGTAAGAGAAGTCTCTGTCCGATGCATGTGCTTCTCTGCAGCAATCGGCTTTCCCCCATCTCTTAGTTTAAAAACTGCTCTACAACCTTCTTAATGTTAAGTGCCAGCAGTCTGGTTCCACTTTGGTTTAGGTGGAGCCCATCCTTCCTGTATAGGTTCCCCCCATCCCAAAAGTTTCCCCAGTTCCTAATAAATCTAAACCCTTCCTCTATACATCATCGTCTCATCCACGCATTAAGACACTGAATCTCTGTCTGCTTACCTGGCCCTGCGCGTGGAACTGGAAGCATTTCTGAGAATGCCACCATAGAGGTCCTGGATTTCAGTCTCTTTCCTAGCAGCCTAAATTTGGCCTCCAGGACATCTCTCCTACCCTTCCCTATGTCATTGGTACCTACATGTACCACGACCACCGGCTCCTCCCCAGCACTACTCAAAAGTCTATCTAGATGCCTCGAGAGATCCGCAACCTTTGCACCAGGCAGGCAAGTCACCATACGGTTCTCCCGGTCATCACAAACTCCGCTATCTATGTTTCTAATGATTGAATCTCCCATTACTAACACATGCCTCTTCCTACTAATTGGAGTTCCCTCCCCCGGAGAGGTGACCTCAGTGCGAGAGGCTACCTCAACACTACCTGGAAGGAGGGTCCCAACTATGGGAAGGTTTCCCTCTGTTCCCGTTGACTGCAGAGGGAGAACCAGGCTAGTTCAGGCCTGATAGACTAGGCTGAGCAGCTTGCTGGGCTGGAGGATTTCTGACCCCAAACGAAGTCACTCTGGAAACCGAAGAAAAAGTCTACTAGAGAAGGAGAATGAATACAAAGTAAGGGGAAAACGGAAAAAAAAAAAAAAGAGTGGAAGCAGAAGCAAATGATCATGATGACATCATCAGCAAAAAAGCAAAGCTGAGGAAGGAAATAATAAACCAATATGTTATAATTGTAAGATCCCTAGCCAAAGAAATAAGGTTAGGTGACATTAATCCTGTGAAAGTAGTTGACTGGATTTTTTAAAAAAGCATAGGGGATATAATGAGAGCCAGAAGACTGTGAGATGGGGATCTTTTAGTTCAATGTGAAGACAAAGAGCAAGCTGATAAACTACTAGAACCTAAGACACTAAAGGAAGTTAAAATAAGTGAGCAGCTACCAAAGTATTTAACAGAAATGAAGAGGGTAATATGTGGAGTGCTATTAAAACTGACCAATGATGAGATAACCAAAAGCATAGAAGAAGATAAAGTGTTAATAATCAAGCGACTAATTAGTAAACAAGGAGAAGAAAGCAAGCCATCAACAGCAGTGCTGATTACACTTAAGGGAGGGACTCTACTTGAGAAAATAATACTAGGGTTTCAGATATCCCACCCCCAAAAAATCAAATATCTCCCCAACACCAAGTTGTTATAAGTGCTGACAGTATGGGCATGTAGCGACTGTTCGTAAAAGGAAAACGAGATGGAGTAAATGTGGGGGAGAGCATTCCTATGAAAACTATATAGCAGTGACAAGGATCAAATATAGTAACTGTGGTAGTAATCACAGTAAAGCATGTAGAGAGTGAATTACAGGAAGATAAGCTAGAGAGATACAAAAGCCAAAAACTGTTAATAATATATGCAGAAGTCAGAAGGAGATTCTCAAAGCATCTAGGAGAGAAGGAAGAGAATCAGCACATGCAAAGGGGAACTGCAGACACAGCCTCTTTCTATAAACAATATGATAAAAACTGTTGAAGGAATAGGTGACGATATACTACTAGCAGTGAAAAAAAATGTTTATTGCATTTATGACAGAAGTGAAATTGTACATCACAAATATGGGGAAAAAAAAAATGAAAATTATAGCAAGGGCAGCGCAAAAATACTTGTACGTTAGCGATCTGTAAATTGAATGTATTCATGCAATTTTGAATGAAGTTCATGGTGAAATATGACTAGTATGGGAATCACAATCTTTTGCTGGATTGCACACAGCTTGACAGAGAATTTCAATGACAATGTAACAAAGGGATTAATAGCAGCAGCTTCTGTAAAGTACCCCAAAACTATAAACTCACTTCTATGGTGGAATAAGAAGTGCAATGTGACAGTTAAAGAAAGGAACAAAGCCTATAAAAAGCTAAAAATACAATGAATAGTGAAGAGCTAATGAAGTATAAAAGTAGTAAGACAATAGTCCAAAAAATAATACAACACAATTTTAAAAAATCAGAAAGTTGGAGAAAGTACTGCAGATGAATAACTAAAGATACCAAGACATCAGAAATATACAGGCAAATTAGAAAAATGAATTGGATTGAGACTAAAGGTAACCACATCCCAAGTCTCATTAGGTCTGGCAAATAGTTAAAAGTTCTGATAGTGAGGAAGCAGAAGTTTTTGCAAAAACTTTGAATGTGAGAAATGATGAAAATCAAAGGGAAATTTTCCACCAGATTAAAAAACAATGTATTGAAAGAGAGCATTTGTTATGTAGCTGAGGTAACAATGAAGATACTATACTGAATGAATGATTTTGTATGCGGGAACTTAAAAAAAGCTATTGATATCAGCAAGAATACATACTAAGATAAAGATAATATATGGAACATAACATTTAAGTATCTGTCTGAAAGCAGTTTGAGGGTTCTCTTGGAATTATATAACATGGGTGGGGGGAGGGAGAAGGAATGATATCGGTAGGGTGGAAACATGCAGTAGTAATTCCAACACAAAAAACAGACAAACTGTCCACAAGACTGGATGCCTATGGATCAATTGCCCTTATGTCCTGTCTGAGTAAAATTATGGAGAGAATGGTGAAAAGTTTCAAATACATACAGATGTACATACATCTGTACATACATCAGTTTTGGCATACAATATAAAAGTATATCATGACAGTCAAACTAGTAGCAATAATCCTAGAATTAAATTGGATTAGGGTAATAACAGAGTTAGTACAGATGAGGATACATGTAGCATTAGCTTGGATCCTAATGCCTATTGGGATAACAGGGAATGATGTACATACATCAGTTTTGGCATACAATATAAAAGTGTATCATGACAGTCAAACTAGTAGCAATAATCCTAGAATTAAATTGGATTAGGGTAATAACAGAGTTAGTACAGATGAGGATACATGTAGCATTAGCTTGGATCCTAATGCCTATTGGGATAACAGGGAATGAAATGTAGGACAAACCAGCTAAAAATTCTGTAAGAAATGGAAGGATTGACAAAAATATACAGTTGAGTAAACAGGAATTCAAAAGCCTACTACAGAAACATTTAAAAGAGGAATGGCAAAAAAATTGGATTAATGAAAGAAGAAGAAGATTTTTTTGGACTGTACCCTAGAGTTGAGGGCCTGGATAGGAATAGCAAAGTGCTTTTGTTTAGAGTACTAACTGGCCATCATGGTTTAAACTAAACTCTTTTTTCGAATAAATAGACACAAAGGTGGATTATGTGCCCTCTGTAAGATGGAACAAACAACTGATCACTTTTTATAGGTATGGAAGGGCTTTGAAAAAGGAAGGGAAAAGCTTTCTGAGGAATTCAGAGTCTTCAGGTAACAACAATTACATTATGTCATTTAGTAGAAACATCAGAGAAATGGATTGTTATTAAAAAGGCATTGTTACATTACCTGAAAGACAAAGGGCAGCTTGAAAGAATATAAACAGCTAAATATTGAGGGATTATTGTTGGTGGCGGCTATACACAATTCAGTCAAGTCTGCTTTACCATAAAAAAGAGAAGATAGAGAAAAAGAAAATAAAGTACAGGGCTGACTTGTGAAGAGGCAGGAGGTCTCTGTACTTGAGGGGAGCTTCACGACAAGCCTGACAGCCAGGACAGCTGCCAGGGGAGAAGTACTGCTTCCCTGACCAAGAGAGACTGTTGAGGTGATTGGGGAGCATCCGGCAGTGAGTGAACTTTACTACTTGACTTTAAGGACATTGTGGGGCTAGGTCTCTCCACCCTGGCCCAGACAGACCCGAAATAGCAGCAGGATGCCGCAAAAGGTGCATAAGGGGACGCCACTCCAAGTGAGCCACTACAGACAGTTTGGCTTATAGGGGCCATGCCCCAAATTGAAGGGACAAAGGTAGGAAGGAGCCCAGGGCAGGAGGCTTAGACTCTGTGCTGGGAGAATTCTGCTGGTGTTGATTTCCACTGGGCCCTGGGCTGGGACCCGGTGGAGATGGAGGGCCCTAGGGTTGCCAGTTGTGGTTGGACATATTCCTGGAAGTTTCATCACATGACATAATCTTTAATTAAAGATTAATCTTTAATTCTGGAAGACTCCAGGACAATCCTGGAGTGTTGGCAACCCCAACAGGGCCTGGGCCCACCTACCACACTTCCTTAAGATCTGAGGTTCAGATGCCTGTGGAGGCCAGAAAATTCCTGGCCTAAAGTCAGGAATGAGGCAGCTCTGCCACCCAGGCAGAGAAGCAAGGGGCTTGAAGTCAGGTGCAGTAACCACTAGGCACCCTGCCATCCAAGCACACTATCACAGGGGAATAGTGCTATGTTTAATTTTTAAATTATGCTTCAACCTGACCAGCTAGCACACACTAAAGTATACCTTGCCTTACCTCCACTAGTTTTAGAAAATGTTAGTTAGAATGTGCTAGCTAACACCTTTAAAAACTCTTTCCTATTCTAGTCAAAACAGACCTCAAGTGTTATTCTCCATTTTAGAGGAAATGGAAGTACAGGGGGTTTAAGGTCCAGATTTTCAATGGTATTTCAGTTACTAACAATGCAAATGGGTGCCTAGTGGGATTTTCAGAAATGCCCAAGCACCTAACTCTCACTGAAATCAATTTGCTATCCATAAAAGTGTCCAATCCCTTTCTGAATCTTGCTAAATTCTTTGCCTCAGTGACTTCCCATGGTGATGGGTTCCACAGTTTAACTACACGTGCAGTGAAAAAAATGATTCCTTGTATTGTTTTTAAATTTGCCACTTTTTAAATTTAATTGAATGTGTCTCCTTGTTCTTGTATTATGAAACAGGGAGAACAGAGACTCCCAACCAATCTGCTCTATACTATTCATTATGATATGTACTATTATCGTGCCTCCTCTCCTTTCTAAGGTAAACAATTATAAACTTTTCCCTTGTCTCCTCATGGGAGTTTTTCCAATGCCTCAATCATCTGTGTCACCATTCTCTGAACCCCGTCTAATTCTGCAATATCTCTTTTGAGATGGGGTGACCAGTACTGCATCAGTAATGTCGATGAGATGACACCACTGACTTTTCTGTATTATTCGTCATCCTTTTCCTTGTGTATTCTAACATCTTGTTTGCTTTTTTTGGCTGCAAATGCACACTGAACAGAAGTATTTATTGAGCTGTCCACAGTGATACCCAGGTCCCTCTCCTGAGTTTATTCAGTAAATTTAGCACCTTGCCCTGTGTATGAATAGTTTATTTTTTTCCCTCCAAAATACATTACTCTGCACTTATTGACATTGAACTTCACTTGCCAATATGCTGCCTACTCATCTAGCTTGGTTAGGTCTCTCTGAAGTTCTCCACAGTCGTCTCTTGTCTTGATTAACCTAACTAATTTCTCATCATATCCAAATTTGGCAACCTCATTGTTCACCCTTTTCCAGATCATTAATATATTTATTAAACAACAACTAGCCCAGTACAAGTACTAGTACAGAACCTTGAGGTACCCCTCAAAAATATCTTTTTGTATAATGAAAATTGACTATTTAATCCAAGTCTTTGTTTTTGTCTCCTAGTCTATTTTTGGCCAATGACAATATTTGCCGCTTATCTTGTGATTACTTAGTTTCTTTAGCAGCCTCTTGTAAGGGAACTTGTCAAAGTCCTTTTGAAAAATCTAAATAATGTCAACTGGTTATTTAAACGTTCGAAGAACGCTAGTAGATTACAAAAACCATGCTGGTTAGACCCTATCATTCCAGGTGTTTAATTTTCAATGATCATTTAAACCAATTTTCTAGATTCAGATTTAAAACTTACTGGTCTGTTATTCTCCAGATCACCCCTAGGTACAACATGTATTACCCCCCAAGCCTCTGGAACAGTAGCTCTTTTGAATTAGAGATTGCATATTTTGGTAGCCTCTCAGCCACTTCATACTGAAGCTCCTTCAGAACTCCTGGATGTATAACATCTGGGCCTGGTGACAAATTGCTTTTTATATCATCAATTTGTTCCAGCACCTTTCCTTCTAACAACTTGATCTCTAATAATACCTCACTTTAATTACCAGAAAAGAGCAGGAGAGAAAGCTGTAATCACATTTCTTTCCATAGATAAAGCTAAAGCCAAACTGTATCACCTCACAAAACAACTGAACTTCTCTAACTACAGTGCTGACAAGAAGACATCAGGCTATTTTTTAAGAGACTGTTTTTAGAAAATATTACCTTGTGATAAGTATGGCTGCATCTACTGATGACATGTCTTCTCCCCAGCTTGTTGACATTTCTAAATGTATATCATTCTTCTTGCCAAACTCCTCATGTTGCCACTTACAGAAACTCTCCAGCATTTTTTCCCCATGATGCCCGATATACATATCTGCCTGAAAATTGAATTGCTTGTTTTATTATATGAACATGTAAATCATAATATATAATTTTTTCATCTTTTAATTGCCAATGTGTACAAGTTATGAGACCATAAAGCTGAGCACAACTTTCACCCAAATATCAGAATTTCCTAACAATGCCTCGCCCCACAGTTAGTCCTAATTACTCATGTGAAACTATTATAATAGATTTCATTGTCTGCCATGCATTGTTAATCTATAGTTGTCTAGATATTAATATATTTCTGATTCCTTGTTTTTACTTTAATGAATTTTTTCCTGTAGTATATATAAGATATACTGTACAAAGAAAAATGTTCTCAAATAATTTTACAAATATAAGCACATGCTTTGTTTCAATTAATAAATATATTCTATTTTATTTGTCATAAAATATATTTGGTGCAATTGTTTTAACTTCAAGCACAGAAGCCAACTGCATCTGACTTTAATTAAATCAGTGCTGGTGAAAATTATGCCCTCAGATACATACAGTGGACCTTGTCGCCCATATTCTTCTCCCCATATGTGCTGATCTTCCATTGATACAAGCTGGAGTTCATTGTATCTAGGGAGAGCACTGAGGCCAAGATCCAGTGTTTGGATTTGAGGGATCTTTTTTTCCTGCTGACAGGATTACTATATGTCCAAACAAGAAATGCTTCTTTAGATACTAGCCTAAGTATAATTTAATTTATTTAAATGTATAAGTTAAAAATCTCTCTTACATGGATAATAAGATTCCTTTTTTTATTTTTGTGAACTCTAACTAAAATAGGCAAAGCTTTCAGATACTTTGTAAAATAACAAAAAGTCCACATACTACTGCTAATATGATAAGGGAACAATAGGTCACTTCAAAGAATGACCCACACTACAACAGCTGATTCATCTCTTCAACAAGGGAACAGGATTTAAAAGATATGTTCTAAAATGATGTCTGAAAGACATATCATGAAAGAGTGGTGTTACACTCTTGTTTTGTTTATGATATGACGGACCAATATCTAATTTTAAAACTAACTGTAAGCTTTGAAACTAAAAGGATTTTGCTTTCAGAGTGAAATATCCACATGCATAGAAAAAAAATAGCTGATAATGGACTGAAATTTGTAAATACCAGCCAATTTCAACAAAGGATAAATTATGAGCCTGGACTAAGAAAAAATCATTTACAATTTTTAGGTTACTTGAAAGCCATATATACCTTCAATTTTGAAATAAACTATGTGTGGGAATTGTCTATCACTGTGTGTATGTATAGCACCTAGTGCTATGAGCTACCAATTTTGACTGGGGTCTCTCGCCACTACAAATAAATATAAATAGTAAAAATAATAATGAATAGACAGAAGATAACAGAGAAAATTAGCAGAGTGTTATAAGTGATGAATATTCTATGCCTTAATGAGGCAGCAAGCAACATGTCCCTACCCTTCTATTCATTATACAAAGTCTTGTCACAGAATAAGACATATTCAGTACTTTCTTACTGGAGTCTCATGAAGCAGAACAAGCTTAGTCACTCGAAGAGTCACTTGAATTCCAAGGCTTTTGTGCTGGAAAAGGTTAAAAACCTTTAACAAAAAAACAAAACAAAAAATAAACATGAGTGCTTCCATTGGACACATTGCAATACATTACAGCCTTTAAAAAAACCAAATCTCAGAATTTAAGGATCTCTTAATTTTGTAGAACTTTGACTTGACATTTGAATTTTATACACACTAAATATAACACAATACTTAGATATTACCATTTTTGAGGTGAGGGGAGGAAGAGACAGATAAGGGGTTATCCAGTGTTTGGTCCAAGTATCCTAAAAGGACTATCTTTTTCCAGATGACCTTGACAGAGCTTTAAAAACTAGGCCATTTCTTCAAACACTTCCACATGTACATAATGTTATGCCATGAGTCCCATTGAGATAAATGCAGGACCGAGGCTAAAAGTGATCAGCAGACGGCAAGAAGCAATAACTCACAGGGCCAAACAGAGTAGCTGTGATCAAGTTTTCACCCACTCTTCATTTCATGATCCTTTATTCTGTGATTTTTTTTTCTTTACATACTGCGGTTACTAATTTTCACTGCCTTGTGGATCACATAAGTGTGTTGCATTCACATTCATTGCTGGGAGGAAACATAACTTTGCCCGAGACTAATATTGCTTCTCCTCCAGCCACCAAGAAGATCAAAAGATCCTTCTAAATGAGAAGAGTCACCTCTTCATAATGAGTTCAGAGCAGACTCTTGTCCTAAGCATTCAACCTGAATATAGTATAAAGAACAATATGGGTTTCTAATCAAACAATCATGCTGTTCAACTCCCACTTCTTTAGTTTCATTATTGAAGGTACAAAATATGTCTGCAGAATCATAGCTTCTGTGCTGCTGAACATTCATGGTACATTCAGTCTGTTGAATTTTATGGAATGTCCACTTACAGTTAATTATGCCTGTTGAACAACTGCAATAATTAATTCAATCAATCTCCGGGCATGCATTTTTCTTTCTAACAAAATGCCTTGATAAGTTCTAAGAGTTTCCTACCATATTTAAGATGGTTAAAATAAATCGCCTGGCAGCATCTGCTCCATGATATGAAACCATAGCTGGATCTGCAACCACTACAGTTTCTATATTGTACTCCTGAGGTAATTTATAGGAGTATCTTTTTTTTCTTCCTCTTCCTCTTAGTTTTTGATTCCTGGATTTTCTTTTATCTGTAACATAAAAATATTGCTACATGAATTCATAGCATTAATTAACTTTAATATAGCGGTTTTTGTAAGTGTCACCGAGGTGATATTTTTAGGATTTGCTAGAAAAAGAGTTATGCTATAAAATGTCACTGCCAAGACATCTGTGAGTGGAGAGAGAACTACAACTACAGGATTACAATAGAACTTTGATTTTACAAACACCAGTCTTATGAACAACCAGTTATACAAACCATTTTTCCCAATGGGGAGGAGAGGCTGGAAATCCCATAACGAAGGTGACGTTGATGAAATACAAGTCCACATCCCTTCATATTTTGATGCCTTCAATGCACTAGAAATCACTTTGCAATGGTTTGTGGGACAAGAAGAAAGCAGTGCAGTGGTCCATACTGTAATTTATACACTGTGCTACTTTAACTCAGACATTGAATTTTATGAACCCCTCAATACCCAGGTAGTTAGTAAAATAGGGGTTCTACTGTATATGCATTTATAATACAATGTAATAATTAATATATGGTAACATGTATTTACTGGGGATACTTATCCAGTCACGCTTAGTTTGAGGCTATGGACTGTATTCAAGCATGTTAGCCGCTAGTCCAGCATACTGTTCAAGCTGGAATTCTGTCCAGCTGCTCCATGAGTACACCAGAGCCAGGGAGACCCTCTGCACCTTCTTCCCTAGTTCTAGTGTACACATGTGAAACAGAACAGGATTTTGCCTTCAGTCTGGCTACTGGAAGAATACTAATTAATGTCATGGGTTAACATAAAAATAGGCTCACTGAAGTTACAAGAGTATCTCCCTGCCTTCGGAAAACACAGGACAAAGCTGCAGTCACACACCTCTCCCCCTTCCTATGCCCCCTCTCCCAACACTCTGAAAGAAAAATCTGGATTGAAACATATTCACACCCCACGGAACAAGTGCATGTTGTACACATGGACCAATTCATTAGTAAAGATCAGGGGACAAACTCTGTTTTGGAAGAAATGGTTTGAAGGGTCATCTACTGAAGGATTTAATTGAAACACTTTCCTGTGTTTTACAAAAAGGACTAGAAAAATAGGACTTCAAAGTAAAAGTTGCTGTAATTATATATACAGATTAAATAATGCACAAAAGATTATTTGAGTAAATGAGTTTCTCAGCACACAATAAACTCCAAATTGAAAATGTATTAAACTCATAGATGAATACCACCAGTTCTTGTTTATCTAAAGCTGCTTCTTCAACAATACAACAAAATTCCCACTACAATTTAGGTTATTATAAAAAAATGGATTTGAATGTATTTCCACAAATAAGTGGACCAGAAGACAGCCAGGTATTTATACAGTAATTAGCAACACTAATTTTAAAGTTTAATGAAACAACAAAATAAAATGCAAGCGCTATCCATGATTCATATTGGACTATCTTGCATGTCACAAAAGTTGGGGTCCTGATTTTGCTCCCATTTAAGTCAAGTAAAATAACTCTCAGAGCTCCATGATGTGGGTTCAGACCCTATGTCTGAAACACAATTTATACTGGAGATAGCAATTATAGACACATGTTCTGAGACAGTTCAGGCATTAGGAAATTTGAGCAAAATGTTTTTCAATTAATCAGTCCCATCCCTCGGTGGTAAATTCCTGTACACCATCTTATGAATTTCAGCATGCTTTCCAAAACATCAGAGTAACTTTTCACAAAAGTACTAAAATAATCTCCGTAGGCTTCAAAAAATATTACTTACGGAGTAGTGAAAGACAATACAATGCTATCTGTAAAGATATGTTTATGAAAAATTGTGATTTGGAGACACTCCTTCATAAGGGACAGTGTTAAGAGTGTGGGAATTTGGAGATGTGCCCTGGAGGCAGGGGTTGGGAAAACAACATGCCTGTGTGCAGCAGCTCACTACAGAAGCTCTCCAGTTTGTTTTATTACAGTTTTATTCCTTTCGTATTCACTGGTTTGTTGTTTAATGAACCCCAAGATAATTACATGGTGTCACAAGTGCCGAATGAGAAGGAAAAATGCCGTAATTTTGAAGTTAACTCCTGTGTTTGCAACTGAAAGCAGAGACAAAAGGAGGCACCAGAGAAGCATGTGAAGCACCAGGTATAGAGGCTTTTGCATGTATTTGATGAGCACAATAGTAACTTGACTAGCTTAAGAAAGTGTGGGAGAGCCCAAAATGGATGTATTCCAACCTCGTTCCAGTCTGCAATTGTCAGGCAATGTTGTAGCAAACTGGAAAAAATTCAGACAGAGATTTGAATTATATTTGGCAGCCATAGGGGCAGAGGAGAAAAATGATAAAGTGAAATTATAAATCTTTTTGCATGTTGTTGGGAAGGAAGCTTTGGATATTTATAACAAATTTAAGTTCGAAGAAGGTAAATGCATGAAGGTAAATAAAATATTGACTACATTTGAGGAACATAACATGCCAAAAAGGAATGAGATCTTTGAGCAGGACCAGACTAAGGCAGAGGCTTTAGGGGATGCAGCCCAGGGCCCCAGCTCAAGGGGTGGCCCGCAAAAATAAATCACAGGCAGCGATCTCCAACTCCTGGCTGCTATAAGTCCCGCAGAGCAGTGGGGGTTCAGGCAAGCTGCCTGCATGCCGTGGCCCCATGCCACTCCCGGAAACAGCAGGCTGCTAGCACATCTCTGCAGCCCCTGGCGGGAGGCTGGGAGGAGGTGGCTCCACGCACTGCCCCCACCCCCAGCACTGTCCCCACAGCCAATGGGAGCTACAGGGCTGGTGCTTGCAGGCACAGGCACACATGGAGACACGCTGTCCCCCTCCCTCCAGGAGTCCCAGAGACATACTAACAGCCAGCCACTTCCGGGAGCAGCGTGGGGCCACGGCATGCAGCCAGCCTGCCTGAACCCTGCTATGCCACCACTGGGAGCTGCCTGTGGTAAGCGCCTCTTGGCTGGAGTCTGCGCCTCGCACCCCCTCCTCCACACCAACCCCCTGCCTCAGATCAGAATCCCCCTCCTGCACCAAACGCCCTCCCAGACCCTGCACCCTCTCCTGCACCCCAATCCCCTGCCCCAGCCCCCTCCTGCATCAAACTCCCTCCCAGAAAAAATACTTGTATACATGGGCCCCACAAAATCTAATAGCCCCGGGCTCACAGGAGAGTTAATCCAGCCCTGCCTTTGAGAGATACAAAATTTTTACATGAATGCAAAAAACTGATGATGCCATAGAGCAATATGTCACAGAATTAAGGAAATTCACTAAAATCTGTGACTTTGGTGACCTGGTAGAATCTCTGGTTAGAGATAGAATCATTTGTGGCATTAAAGACAATGTGTAAAGAGGGACACTGCTTCATGAAAAAGATTTAACTTTAGAAAAAGCTCTCCAAATATGCAGGGCAGCAGAAACTGTGAAAGAACAAGCCAAAGAACTGAATTAAACAGAAGGGATTATCCATGTACTAAGTACTAAAGAATAAAGCCAGAAAAGGTCAGATCAGAAAGTGGAACCTCCCACTATGAAAATCACTGATTGCGGGAAAACCAGATACAGATGGTTAAGTGGAAGGTGTGGATCACAGCATGGCCCCAAACAATTTGTTGCCTTTGGGAAACTCTGTCATAAATGTGGGGAAAATAATCATTTTGCAAAATGCTGCAGATCCAAATGCAGAAAAGTCAAGTGCATTCAGTTAAAGACAGTCTGGTTGAGGAGTTTTTCATAGACGTACTGAGATCTACCAAGCCTGATGAGAGGAACTGGATACTGTGTATGACATTGAATGGAACAATTATTCCACTGAAACTGGACACAGGAACTCAGGTTAATATTCTGTCTGAACAAGATTATGAGCAACTGAAAATAAAACCAAAACTGGAACCAACAAAAATAAAAGTAACTGGTTATTCTGGAACTAATATACCAGTGAAGGGGAAGTGCATTGCTAGCATCAACCATAAAAGCACCATGTACAGGCTCCCTTTCATTGTAGTGCCAGAGGCGGTGACACCAATTTTAGACCTGGCTGCATGTGAGAAACTCAATCTGGTAAAATGGGTGCTCTCCCTGCAAGATCATACTGAACCTGGCTATGAGGCACTCTTTCAGGATTATTATGACCTGTTTCAAGGGCTGGGTTGCTTGCAGGGTGAACATACAACCTGGATAAACAAGCAGGTCCCTCCAGTTACCTATCCATGTAGAAAGGTGCCATTTGCACTCCATGATAAACTCAAGGCTGAGTCTGCAAGGATGGAAGCAATGCAAGTAATACAAAAAACTGAGGAGCCAAAAAAATGGGTGAGCTCCCTAGTCACTGTGGAGAAAAATAACAGTCAGCTACACATATGCTGAGATACCAGGCACCTCAACAAAGCTATAAAAAGAGAACATTTCAAACTACCAACCAGAGAAGAGATTATGGCTCAATTTGTAAATGATCAATATTTCAGTAAATTGGATGCATCCTCAGGGTTTTGGCAGCTAAAATTAATGAAAAAAGCTCAAAGCTATGCACATTTAATACCCTATTTGGAACATACACATTTTTATGCTTATCCTTCAGCATAGCTTCAACATCAGAAGTGTACCATAAAGCCATACATGTGATCTATGAACATATTAATGGTGTTGACACCTCAGTGGATGACATCATCATCTGGGGATCAATGAAAGGAGCATGATCGTAGACATCAGGAAGTCCTGGATGCAACTAGAGCTGCAAACCTCAAACAAAATAGGGAGTAATGTGTTTTAGGGGTTACAGAACTGACTTTTATTGGGGACATTATTTCCAATGAAGGTGTAAAACCTGATAAGAGGAAGATTTCAGCCACTGAAATGATTCCATGTTCCCAGTCAAAGAACGATGTCCAACGGTTCCTGGGAATGGTTAATCAATCTTGAAAAATTCATGCCTAATTTATCTACCAAAGCAGTGGCTTTGAGAAAACTTCTAGAGACTAAAATTGAATGGTATTAGAATGCAGAACAGGAGGAATCATGGGAAGGTTTAGATTACTGCCACACCAACAGTCTCCTTTAGGGAGTTTTATTGTCCAAACTTAAAACAATTCTTCAGCCACCCTAGGCTATAACTCCCAGGGGATTTTTCCCCTTTACCTTTCACATTCTTACTGCCTCTCCTTCCAGGAAACACTGGCAGTCCTGCTACTCCTGATTCTCTGCCCTGTTCCAGAGTTCCAACCCCCAAGACCTTTTATCTCTGGAGGCCCCTTTTCAGAACAGGTCCTCACTGCCTCCCCTCCCAAGGGGCACTGGCAGTCCTGCTTCCTAGCTCTGACCCCAAGGTGTCCATCACTGAAAGTCCTCCTCCTTCCCCTGACCCAGAAGCCCTCTTCTAAAGCCAAATCTGGGTCAGCTACTGTAACACAGGTGCACTGGCTCTGCTCCCTCTCAAAGGGTCCAGTATAACACTATACAAATGTAAATATACTTTCTTCAAACCTAAAATAATTTTTAAAATATAAAATAACAATTCTGATGGATATCTTAATTCTAACATCTCTGGCCTTTTTGCGTGACCTAAACTTAGTGTATGTGACTAGTCCTTAACTTTATGCACATGATTGTTAATTATAGAATCACAGCATATTTTATTAAATATATGTATTTTTGTCATTTTCTGAGACTCAGTTCCATTAAAAACTTCAGTGTCAGGATGCTGACCAAGAAACACATCCTACAAGCCATAGAACTATGATTTACAATGCAAGCATTTAATGCTGATAGACAAGGTTATAGCCCTAAATCTAAATAACAGACTCATTTCCGTTAGAAGAGACCTCTAGTGAGTCATCTAGTCCATCCACCTATACCCTAGAAGGGGTGATTGATTCCAGTAAAGTTTCCAGCAACATAGTTTATCTGTTGTTTGATTCTCAATTACAAATGGCAGCTATCAACTAGAAACTTTAATAGGATATTACTACTGCTGTTTAGAAAAATGAGTTGGTATAAAAGTTTTAATTAGCTGAACATTTATTCTGGTAGAATAGATAATAAACAATGCCCCACAGAAAATAACCCATAAAGTATTTATTTGTCAATACCATAGTCATAGGAGAAAGCTACTTGTAGATTGCAGTACAATCCAAATGAATGGAACTTGATTATGTCTCTCAGGATTGTACTGCATGAGAATTCCACCTAGCCATGCCCATCATTTCCTTCAGAGCTCTCTGGGGTTGTCAAGCCAAGGAAGAGCCTATGCTAACCCAGCCAGCCATCCTTTTCATACTTTGCTGGCAGGCTTCCCTGTCATCTGAAATTTCATTTAGCAGAAGATTTCAGCTGTCCCCTAAGTCCTTCAGATAAATGGTGTTACACTATATTAGTATAATTGGTATTCAACTGGTTGTCATTATCATTGCCAGATAACCAGGAACTTTATACAAAATCATGTACCTGGTTCATTGCATATTTATAAATAGGTAAAATTGTAAAGAAATACTAATTACTAAATTAAATGAACTACAGGGTATAGGATCAAATAGTTTCAGTGCAAAACATTTATTTTATTGTGCATGAGCTGAAGGAACTGAAATTAGACAGTAAAAAACTCTGAACAGGATTTACATTGTATAGCAATATATTGTCAATGTAACCAACTTCATTTAGTTGGCAGCATAATAAATAACACAAAGTGAAGGTTACAAAGATGACACTGTACAATATCAGCTTTGAATTCTTTTCTATAGCTATAGAAAACGTGAAAGATGAATAAAATGCTCAGAATCACTCACTGTTGGTTACTATAACCAAGCCTAGGAAACCTCAGCCATTCAGCAGTCCTCATGCCCTGCCCCAGCCTCTCAGGAGCACCATTTAAGGAGGGATTGCAATTCCTTTCAGTCTTGACTGAGTTCCCAAGCTGTTACTACATACTACTTCTACCTTCCTTAAGGACAGAAGCCTCTTTCCTCTCTCTGTGGTGCCCAATAATACTTTCCCCACATAGGCAGTCAACATATCAAATTCCCTACAAGAAAAGTGCATTTGGCATAGACTAGAAAAAAAAGAGAGAAAATAAAAACATTAACCAGAAATGTAAAAACCACAAAAACTAGGAAGGCTGAAGAATTAGTTATATAGAATATCAGTTAAATTACCCTAGGACTTTGCTTATTACCAAGTGTCTCGCTCTCTTTCTCAGCCTAATGGACTCTCAGCCAATCTCTGGTCCTTCTTGTGGGCCATTTCCTGAGAAAGGAGTGGGATGTGAGGTCTGTGTCTATGTCTAGGTATTTGTGCCTGACACACACCCATAAATAAAATGCACAAGGCTTTTCTACACATTGCATTAGTGCTCACCAGCTGGGGTGTAAATTTTGTGCACACCAGCGTGTTGCACACTAATTGTTCATGTGAACACTGCTGGCATGCATTCAAAGTTCCTAGTGCGCATTGATATAGTCAGAAATAGTACCACATCAGCACACACTTGGGATCTTTTCGTGCATCCCAGCAGGGTCCACAAGGACAGTTAGTGCCCAAAATGCTGTGTGTACTAGAGTTTAGACTCCAGCTGGCATGCAACAGTGCATCATCTAGTCAAGTCCCCACACACCATTCTGCCACTCTTTTGAATAAGTCCTGAAAGGATTTAAAGTCATCGCTTGTAGTAGGCAGCGGTGGCATAATTGTTCCATCAGGGGATGAGGACAAAATATAGGTGGGTGGCAGTATATCGCCTTCAGGGACCTCTTTAAGCTCCTCTCCCTCTTCCTCCTGGGCTTGTGATGGTGGGGGGCCCGCAGGTGAAGGGGCCTGGGTGATCCTTGGTGCTGGTGGGTTCAAAAGTTTAAGAGTCTGGGCCATGTAGATTGCACATGGGTCCCAGTATAGCCAATTGGATGGCTTAACAACGGGCGGAGGCATCCGTGGTAGTGTCTGCCAGCTGTGCCCTTCCATAGGCGAGAGGGTCCTGGTTTTGGGGAGGAATGATGAGGGGTGTAAAGGCTTGAGTCATCCACTTTGTCCTCATCACTGGATAGTGGGGGTGCAGATCTATTATGAGTGCCTATTCGGCTCGGTCCTGGCCAGCACTGATGGCACCCCAGTCAGAACGGAAGGGTGGAGGAGATAGCCAGGTCCGCCCGTCTGGTAAAGGGTTGCGGTACCAGGAAGCTTGGTGCCATGGATGGCAGCATAGGACACTCTGATGGTGCTGAGGTCTATTAGGCTGTGTATATGCAGCAGGTGGTGCCATTACACTAGCCAGTGCTAAGGTGTTCTTTGGCACTATCGGTGCCGAACTAGGGAGCTTAACTTTAGCTTGTGCACCTGAGGGAGAGCCTGGCCACGTCGGTGCCTTGGCTCCTTGGGACGTCTCAGTACCAGATGCTCTCGGTCAGAGGTTCTTGGTGCCTGTCGGTACCGGGGCAGATTTCTTGCCAGGAGACCACTTCTTTTTAGGAGGCAATGACTGCGACCAGTGTTTGGTCACCTTCTTAGGTGCAGGATCCTTAGACACAGTTTGGGTGGAGCCCCTTGTCTGAGGCTGCTGCTGGACACCGTTGACCAGGAGGAGTCCTGGACTCTGGGTCAAAGGCTGGCCTGAGGGATTTCTCCATCATTAATAATTTTAATTGGAGGTCCCTGGCTTTCAGTGTCCTGGCAGATAGTTTCTTGCAGTGAAAACACGTCCGTGGTACATAGGTTTCCCCAAGACAGTGGATGCACTGAGCATGACCATCCGATACAGGAATTGATAGCCTGCAAGTCAGGCAACGTTTAAAGCCGGGGGAACTAGGCATGCCCGAGGAGGTTCAGGGCTATAGAAAATGGTCGTAGTTCAGTTACCATTGGCGGTGACCCGTTAGTGGGGAGGGGGGAACAAACAAAATAAAGTTTTACTTTGTTTAGTTGGGGGGGTTTTGTGGGTAAATAAGGACGGGAAAATGGAAGAAAACCAACAAAAAGGATAAATAAAGATGGGAATATAAGCATTGCTGTCACTCCGACTCAAGCCAAAGGTGGTAAAGAAGGAACTGAGGGACGGTTGGCTATGCACACTAAGTAGCCGCTTGAAGCGGCATGAGATGGCTGCCGTGCGTGCGCAGCCAACAGGGGCACTGCTACTACAAATCTCTGATTACAAGCACAAGGTACCAAGACACCTAAAGTGGAGCACCCACAAGGACACTCCTCAAAGAAGAAGTTTCTACTTTCAGTGAACACTTCTTACTGGTACAGACATCTTCACACCTTAGATAAACAAACACTGACACAGCAATGGCAGGGGGAAGCAATATATCATTTACTTATTCTTTCCTAAGCATAAGTGCCTTGTGGCACTTAATCATTTCCCGTTTAACTTTTTAGAATTAAGTTTTCATTCACGTGTTGAAATTAGAGTCTAATCTTTTCAGAATGAAAAATCTTTCAGGTATATGTTCTGTTCGTGTTAATACTTCAAAGTGGCACAGATGTTCAGGGGGCAGGGTGGGAGAATGATAAATGTGAAAAATCCAACTGGTTTTTTGTTTCTTTCCTGAACAAACTCAAGTTTCTCATAACCCTAAAAGCACCACAGGTCTGGGTACAGAACTGTCAAACTTCGACCTACCACAGTTTTTTTCCACTGGTAGAAGGTAGAGTTGGTGGAGAGACAAGTTCAACAGAATGTCATCTTTCACAAAAGACTTTTTTGCTAATAAATATTAACAACATACCACTATGTGTCAAATTATCATGCAACTTTTTTCCACCACAAAATCCATTAATGAGGACCTGTTTGGAGTATTTCACACAATTCATGTAAACTTAATTCATAAAAACAAAAAAAGATACAATTATAGATTGCTATAGATACAATTGTGACACTTTAAAGAAAGATAAGTGGTTCCAGAAGTATTCCACAAAGTAAACCAAATCTCAAACCATGAGGTTTCAAAACTGAAGAACCTCTTGAAGTCCAACCACTGTATAAAGTAAATACCTGAGACCAGCCAGATGATACTGGGAGACAAGAAATAGGATACAAATTAAGAGATGGCCAAAGTTTTCCACTTTTATATTTTTCTTATTAAAATAGGACCGTTTACTTAATATGCAATGTCCATAAGTGAATGTATAGTTTCACGTTCTGACAAACTCGGCCCTCCAAAAGTTATAGCTAGAAGAATGATCAGATATGATATTTTAAAAAACTATTATCTGTGCTCTTTAAAAGTATGCCCTCTGCATTAAATCTATTCAGTGACATTGTTATATTACCTGTAACAACACCACAGTAATGGTTGTGAGGCGCTAGCTTTTCAGTAACTTTCTCTTCTATTGACCTTTTTCGTCTGTACACCCTGTGTGCGTGCCCTGTCACAGCCAAAGTGTGATTGAGTGGCTCAATAAATATGAAGTCCTCGTTAATCTGTATAAACCCCATCTGTAAAGGAAAACAAGAGGGACATATAAGCTATGTAATTTAAAGAAATCACATATGCACACGCACACAGACACCCCGCCCCTCCCCTCAAAAAACCCTTTATTTAAAAAAAAATCATTTTAAGAATCCTAGTAGTGAGAATACTGTCCTTCTATTTTATTAGCCTCCATCTCAATGCACTAAACTTCATTTACTTCAACTAAATCTGTGTGGGTTGGTGGCTACATGCCAGTAGCAGATGCACGGTGAAAGATCTGGAATGTTAAAGGCTTGCTTTGGGAGACCCAGGGGTCATTTAAATATGTACAGCATGTACCGCACAGTCTATACCCTAGTTTTATAACACACCATGTTGTCATACTTTCTGATCACCAATTTTTAATAAAATAGTTCATATACAAAGATGAATTTAGGAAGTCTCATACATATTTAGCAACTGCACAGAGCTGCAACAGATATGAAATTCTTAAGACCCCTTTTACAGATTTTTAACTTTTTAATAAAAACAAACAAAATTTTCTTCAAAAATAATGGATGCATGATTAAAAACTGAGAAACACTATCTGCATTGCAGCTTTTTTTACCCATGTGCCCACACTGACATGAGATCGTGGTTGAGGTCACCAAAATACTGTAAAAACTGTTGTTCTTATAACTACTATTTACTATGCTTCAACTCAAAACTGTTTAATTTGCCAAAAAAATACCAGTTTATGTCAGAATTACAAAGCATGTAGAAAAACAAAGGTTTTTTTTCTATAAAATACCATCAACAAAACTGACAGGTAACTTCTAATTCCAGAGATCTTAAAATCTATGAATCTATAAAACACTGTTACTAAAAAACCCACCAAAATGGCACATCTGGCTCAAATACGGAGAGTTCTTCTCCATGTATGCATATAGTTCCCATTTACACAAAAAAGAGAAGGACTCTTCCTCTTATAGGCAACTTAACTGCATAATCATACTAAAACAAAGATACTAATTTCACAATCAGGTGTATTAGCTGCATCTCAACTGCTATTCTGAGAGTTTTCTGAGGACCAATGATGAATAGACACAGTAATTTCATCCTTTAACATCCAATTGTACCTTTAAAATAACTTGATTTATTTGGTTGTTTTTGTTTTTTGTTTGTTGTTTTTTCATATTTTTTGTTTATTTTCAGGTTGATTGATATTAATTGGGATTCTGTTAAATATTAAGTATTTAGGAGGTAAGCAAAATACTTAAATATACTTTCAGTGCAACTGTCCAATGGTGCTTTTATACATTCTGTATGTTTTTCTAGCCACCAAAATTGATCTATTTATATTGAGAATTATGTTTTTAAATAACTGGTGGAGTATAAGAAGAGCAGACTAATTTTCTCCTGATATTTGTGGATTCAGGTATTGAATGTTTACAATTTATTTTTTTAATGCAGTGTCTGTGAACGGTGCTGAGCAGGCTTGGATATAGAATCTCTTTTCTCAGAACAAATACATATGTCTAGCCTGTTCCATGGTGCAGGCACCTAACAAAAATGGAAGTTTTCTATTGCAAATGCTCATATCCCAATTTATAAAGTCTTAAAACTGTCATAACATAAAAACTTGTAAAACCTCTAGTCCTGAAAGAGAACGATCTCCATGTTGCAATGTCCCTACCAACCCTACCCAGAGTTCATTTCCCTAAAAACAATGGCATATTCCATTTTTCTATTTGATGAGGGGCTTGATTCTCCTGTCATTTACACCTGTATATATTTGAAGTAACTATTGCAGTCAGTGCACTAAGATAAAGAGAGGAGAATGTGCCTGTTCACATTACAAGAGACAACTGGCTATACCCGGTATATGTCCCTGTATAGAAGTGTAGGTCTTGATCTACATGTGGCTCTAAGATCCTACATGCAACTTTAACTACGTTTTTTGCTCAGACTCTGCCTGTTTCTGTTCTAAGTCATAGCAAGCCCAGTTGTGTCAAAGGAGGACTCAGACACAAATGAGGTAGCCTGAGGAGCATTTAGTGACCATAATCCATCACATACATATACAATCCCCACAGATTTAGCTCCTTGGACGGGGGAAAAGAGAAAACACCAGCAGACTTTCTATCACAATCAGGAAAAGAAGTGGAGAGTAGGGACAAAAGAACACCCACAGGCACAGATTACATCCAGAAAGAGGCAGAAGAGAAGGAAGAAA
Source organism: Macrochelys suwanniensis (assembly GCA_033296515.1). NCBI lineage: Eukaryota > Metazoa > Chordata > Testudines > Chelydridae > Macrochelys > Macrochelys suwanniensis. Next base: position 52,474,600 of record CM065780.1, read on the forward strand.
TATTTCCATCCTAGCATCCAGGGGTAGAAATGAGTACAGAGACAAAGTTGCAAAAAAAAAAAAAGGAGCTTCAAAGTGCCACAGACTAACTATTTCATGATGTCCTGATTTTGTGCTATAACGTTTGCATCATAAAGATCCACTGACATACAGTGATGCTGCATTGTGACAAATACAGATATGTCACAACACAGGCATCATAATGCAATTTCGGAACATTGTGCCTGGCTTATTGAAGGGCTTCCTATGACCCCATTTAATGAGGAAGTTATTCTCCAATTGCTCAAGGATGAGTATCACTGAGCTATCATGGCTGTGTAGTAACCTGTTGGATTGAAATACAGTAGCACAACAAAATGCATCTGAGAATTAGCTGCCTCCGTCACCAAATATTCCATCATTTTAAAAAAACCTATAAATACACAAAAGTTCCTTTTCATGTGATTTATATTTAAAAAGCTTTAAAATAATACCAATCACACTGCTTGGGCAGAAGATGCATTTATACACACGTGGTATGGAATTAAATAACTTTTGTTCCCCAACTGTTAATTGATGTTATCACCAGCATACTAGCATATGGATGCATCTGTTCCTTTGTCATAAATAATGTCAATTTCCCCAAATGTCAGAAGCAGAATTCACATCCCAAAATTTACCAGTGCTTATATGAAACTAAGAATTATGCCTTCTCTCTCACACATTTAGTAGCTGCTCTCTGGTATTCAACCATTGCTATGTATATTCCATAGACATTCCATTCCTGATTACTTAAAAAAATTAACATAACATGGCCATCTTCTGATTCTAACACACTCTCATGCCTATCTGCAAAAGGAGGATGCATAGCTCTACAGATCCTGCATCCCCTATAGTTGCCAACTCTTCAGTATTGTCCTGGAGTCTCCAGGAATTAAAGATTAATCTTTAAATACAAATTATGTCATGTGATGAAACTGAATACATCCAACCAAAATTGGCAACCCTAGATCCCTTCCCACACTGCTACCGGTGATGCAGGAAGCCAGTGCAGGACTGCATCCCCTCATGCTCTTGCACCAGCACATAACCCAGGCTGTGATTTGGGCCTACACTAGTTTATACAAACAGGCAGTAAATCCAACATTTCCTTAAAGGTTAATAAGTCTATTTTAAGCAATATCCCCAAAACATTACCACCATCTACAGATTTAAAAATGAAAGATTTATTAAAATGTATAGTGCAAAAGCCAATTCTTCTCCAGTACTGATTAACTTTAAACAGTTTTGTAATCTGAGACTTTGTGGTCTTTACAAAATCTCACAGAATATTAAGATGATTTATTGTTTTGTGTCTGATTGCAAAAGCAAAATTATTCATTTACATTTTAATACAGCACTCCGAAGAAGAGTACTGCAAGTTAACTAATATTATTTAAAACTAATCTATGTATCAAAGATTCAAGATTAAATTAATATCTTGAATTCAAATAAAACATTAACTGGAACATAAAAATAAATATCTTAAATTCTAATAAGAGCTTTTAACAGGACAAGCATAAAAACCATCAAAATGTGTTAATGTATAAGGACTAATTTTCTATTCTTCTTACATGTTATAACCCTCTCTCATCAGGTATCTTTATTTTTGAAGGTTGAAGACATGATTAAAAAAGGATAGCCAGTAACATCTATCGTTGAGTAGGTGAGTTTCCAGATTTACATACTTCACTATTTATGTGGTTTTTTCTTCGAAGTATTCTCTGTCTACCTGCGGATTGCTTTTTCTGGTGTTCTGAATTAAAGAGAAATATTGTTTGCATCTCCCTTTCCATTTGCCAGTGTCACAAGTGTTTTTTCACATAACCCAATATTTTTTTTCTTCAATGGCAGGAGCACATCATGCAGTGTGTGTGTGTGTGTGTTTGTGTATTAATTCCATACATATGCTGCCTTAACAGATGAGCAATATTTTGAACATTATGTAGAGCTGAAAGCACACTTTCAAAATCTGCTCAAAAATTTAGACTCTGTAAAAACAAAGTTTTCAAAACATAAGATGAACTGGAATGTTTCCCTGATTTTTAAAATGTCTGTACTACTCTGTAAGCTTAGCAAATCCACACTTTACAGCATCATGCTACAGCAGTAGCAGTGGCTCTCAAAATTTATCTTCATTACCTACTTTTATCAAAGCAAGTGAACTCAGGCCATACATTCACATGTTCAAGAGACAATATTCATATAGATCAAACTATTAATGAAACAGTAGAATACAGAAGCATATAGAATACTAAGAGCATACCATCACCATGGCTCATTTCAGTAAGCAGTAAGTGCACATGATTCTACATGGTGTAGAACCTCCCGTTCCCCATGCTGTCACAGCAGCAAGGCCCTGAGGTGTGTGGCTGCTGCCTCTTCCTCCTTCTTGCTCTCTCCTCCTGGAGACTCCAGATAGGCTGGTCACCACCAGGGACAGCACTGAGGGTACATCTACACCACAAATTAAGGTGTAAGGTATGCCTACCCACACTACTTAGCATGGCTAATGATAATAGTGAAGATGTGGTGGCATAGGCTTCCCAGAACAAACCCACTGGAGACCCTATGGACAGACTCAGGCCGCTAGTCTCCACCAGGATCTATGCCTACCCATGCTACAATCACACTTTTACTTGTGGGGTAGAGGTACCCTGCAAGTAGCTGAGAAGAGGAACTGGCATGTCAGTGCCACATCATCCCGTGATGGCAGGAGGGGGTAACTCTATAGGAGGGAAAAGCAGCTCAGTACTTGCAGCATTGCTGTCTGCATGATAGAGACTTGAGCTGGAGCTGGAACAAGCACCAGAGAATTTCTTTATTCTTATTTTCAAGACAGCAAATAAAAAAACGATACAAGAGTTTGAAGTCCTACCCCGACACTGTCCGAACCCCACAGTATGAAGCATGTGCTACAGTAAATCTGACTAGAAATAAAAGTGAAACTAGCTAGTTTTCTTTCACTGTCGAAACTAAGACAAAGAGTAAATAAATACCACACAGATTATTAAAATATTAACAAATAAGGACACTTATTCCTTTAAAAACAAAAGGATTTATAAACAGGCAATTTCCCTTCAACATTTATTGAAAATACTCCTCCCCCCCCCCGAACTTCTAGCTGCTAACATATCCGCACACTCACTGGTCTTTTGGTCCTTTCACCACATGTGCTACAGACATGAGCTGCACCTTATCTTTAAAAAGACTCCGGCCAATTCCAGTACGTTAGTTACGGGCCACAGTGTTCTTTAGCAATGGGCCAAATTGGAACTCCAAGAAGTCCATACATCTGTAGTTCTGGGAATGAGTCAGTGTTGTTAGATCTTTACTAGTGATCTCACAATTGACAAAAATGTTGCCAGCCTCCTACATATCCCCTGAGAGCAGCTGCAAATTTAATTCACCATGGAAACAAGATAACTGAAGCCACCCACTGGATGGCCAGAACTGACTGACTAGGATGTAGAACGCCTCTTCATTTTTGTCCAAAATTTTCAGACATTCAATTAAAGGTCAAAATGGATGCTGCTGTACAGTTACTTTTCCATGTGATTCCAAAGAATACTCTACAGAAGACTGTCCCTTGGTATTTGCAGTTCTTAATTTACTGTCCACCCTGCTATCAATTTACATTCTGTCCTTTCCATCATTTAGTCCCATGATTATTATTGCTACCCCCCGGACATATTTTGTTGATGTGGTAGGAAACCAACCCAAAGAAACACCCTTTCTAGCCCTAAACCAGTGGTTCCCAAACTTTTCACTTTGCACCCCCCTTGCACCTGTCCATCTCACCCCCACCCCCGGGAGCCACTGTTGGGACCTGGGGCCAGGTTGGGTCCACAACTGGGAGTGGGGCTGTAGCTGGTGCTATGGCTGGGAGCAGATCCCAGGCCAGGAGCCAGAGACTGACGCCAGGGCCATGGCTGGGAGCAGGTCTGAGGCTGAGAGCAGAACCGCAGCAGGGGGTGGGGCTGGAGTAGAGCTGGGAGTAGAGCAGGGCTGGGTGGCTCTCCCTCCCAGCTCCCCGTGGGGGCTGGCCGGGGCACGCCCACAGTGTGGGAACCGCTGCTCTATCCTGTGTTGCAGCACACTTAGTACTAATTGTGAGGAAAAGCAATAATGACTGCTTTGTTTAAAACGACTTTTCTCTCTTTCTCATAGCATTTTCTGTCTGATACAGACGTAAACATCCAACATGACGTTCACACCAAACAGAGCCATGACAGCTATGACGTAGATATTATTCTTCATTTATGAAGTATGCCAAGTAAAACAAAAAATAAAATAAAAAATCTAGCCATATACAGCTTTTAAAACCAGATGAGATCAAACACATTCAGACTAACACAGTCCTTTTTGAGTAACAACTATTACTTTAATTTAGATTTCAGGTGATTCTATAAATGTATACATCCCTGGACAGACTCAAATGTATTCTCAAGACCCAAGCCAGAACCCAGACCCAAGTACATTAGACCATTAAATTGAAACTTTTATAAAGTGCTCAACAAGAAAGAAGGAGAACAAAGTTAAGGAAGGTTATTGCTGTAGAACGACGGTGTTTAGCAGTGTTACTACTCAAATTTACTAAAAATTTCATGTTCTCCACATGATAAAGAAAAATCCTATCATGGTACCCAATGAGTATGCAGGTCAAAAAGACTGCAAGTACATATCCAGGCAATCTATAAAGGTTTCCCAAATAGTGTCAATAAGAACAATCAAATACCTGCAGTGTATACTTTTTTAAGTGAGGAAATTAATGCACTGTGCATCTTCCATACTTTATTTTCATACTAATAACTGTCATAGGTGCTACATACAGAAACACAACAACATCAAACAAGCATTTCAGCTGTTAAACTTTTAAATAGATTGCTCGACCTTTTAACTAGATTGCTCAATTTAGCAGTTCCATATTCTGGGCTAGATTTTCATAGGTGCTGAGCAGACACCACTTCCACTGATTTTAGCTAGAGGTGTGAGCACTCAGCACTGCTGCAAGCATTTGGTTGAGCAACATTACAGGAGGGGAGAAAAGTGAATGGACCACATACACCAATCACATTGGGCTCAAATGTGGGCACATTGGACAAATCACATTGGGCACAGCCAGCAGGGGAGAAGTCTCATCCCCTGAAAATGAAAAGCTAATAAACCCCCACAAGATGCAGTATATATACTGCTACATAAAGATGATCCAATACTTGTATTTTGTGCATTTTATTTTATTCAAGATGAGAGAACTGGTCCCTCATAAGCTTTGGCAATACACTGGCAGGCATGGTAAATATTTTGCCCTTTGTCAATAAGCTGAGTGGTTCTGTTCACTGTGTTTACTATATAAGAAACAGCACACAGAGAGTTGGTAAACACAACTTTACTTGCTGAAGGCTAACACAGAACTCACAGCAGGGACAATAGCCAAGTTTCCAGGTTGGGACCCCTGATAGTTCATCCATATTTAATTTTAAAAGGACACTGTCAATTTGAAAACCAGTAAATTTCAAAAAATAAGGTAAAAATAATTCCAGGTAGTAAACTTGCCCCTGATTCCTTCTGCCAGTTTTATGTGGGTTTGCCATCAATTTTTCTTACTTTTTAAATGCTCTGCTCCCCACGTCCATTGCTCGGTGAAAAGCCCACACAAGCAAGGAAACAAAATAACTGACTATACAGGGGAAGGGGGCACTTACCACACACAAATTACCAAATGCACAAATTAAAAACATTGCAAAAACTACAGGAAAATGTATCTCTAATCTCCCTCATTTATTGTAATCTTCAGTGATATTTGTTAGAAAAAGTTCGTAAAAATATTTCAGACAGAAGTGTGATTTCTAAATTCACAGTGTTGTTTTAAAATAAAATGTTCATTCACTACAGTTAGCAACTGGAAACCCAGAATCTGATCTAAAGCTGATTGAAAACAATGGAAAAGCTCCTCATGATTTCAAATGGGCTTCAGATCAGGCATCGTGAGTATTTCTTTTTACAAATTTGACATTTACATCTATGTAGTACAAGACGCATTTGGGAAAATTGAAAAGACCAACCCAAATCCCACTGAAATCTTAGATCAAGAGTTCTCCTTGCTCTTTCAGGATGTCGGAACAACTTATTAGTAGGATTCCGTGCCTGTCACAGAGGTCACAGATTCCGTGACTTTCTACGACCTCCATGATGTCTGCAGCGGCCACTGTGGCTGACCCCAGGGCTGCCCAAGCAGCTGGCTCCAGAGCCAGGTGTTCAGGTGATCCTGGGGACAGCCACACCGGCCGCTGCTCGGACAGCCTCGGGGCCAGCCGCACCAACCACTGCTCAGACGGCCCTGGGCAGCTGGCCCCAGGGACTGCCCGAGCAGTAGTTGGTGCGTCTGGCCCCCAGGACTGCCCAAGCAGTGGTTGGTGTGACTGGCCCTGGGGACTGCCCAAGCAGCAGTCCCCAGGACGGCCCAGGCAGCTGGTGCCGCAGCTGGCCTCAGAACCCCCCAGCAGCAGGCCCCCCCCAGAGACCTCCCTCTTAGCAGCAGCCACCCTTGGGTGCCCCTCCCCCAGCAGCGGCCCTCCCAAGATTTAGTCAAGGGTATTTATAGTACAAGTCATGGACAGGTCACGGGCTGTGAATCTTTGTTTATTGCCCGTGACCTGTCCATGACTTTTACGAAGAATACCCGTGACTAAATCGTAGCCTTACATATTAACATTTAAGAAATTGATACTGAATTGCGCTATGATATTGATACTATGGCATCATTCACGTCTTTTTATAATGATGTCCACTAGGTGAACTGATGTTATTCTCTGAAAGTGTGAATTCCCCCTGCACCCATTAATTTTTCTGTTAAATTTAAAGCCTAATGGCAACTTTTTTTAAATGTCAGCATAAATTATCTAACTACTAATCTTTCTGGGGGATGGGAAGGTAAGAAGGTGGAAACGAAGCTCACAAGGAATGAAGGGTGGGCATTAGGAGCTGATGCAAGAAAAGAAATGCAGAGGTAAGAAAGGAGAAAAGGAAAAAAGGACTATGAGTCAGATAAACAGAGAAAGGAAGATAGTAAAGGAACTGAAACAAAAAGCGGACATATTGGTGGCCCTAAGGGTGAGCACTGAGTAATTCTGAGAATACAACAATAAAGATACAGGACACATAACTACTGCTAATATTGACTGCTAGCATTTTCAAAGGAGCCTAAGGATTCTGGCACCCAAACCCATTGAATTCCAATGGAAGTTGGGCATCTAACTCCCTTAATAACCTTAAAAAACCCTCTACTGTATATCTTCGTGAACACCTCCCATTGGCATCATCTGGGAATTCACTGTGAATGGAGGGGACTATGTAGTCACCTATTTATACACTGCCCATGAACAATAATTAAAAATGGAAATCAGACCTCTCTACTGAATATGTGTTACATCCCTGGCACATTGTAACCACCGCACTGTAGGGTGTCCCTGTGAATGATGTGATACACCAGGGCTGGAGCACCCACGGGGAAAAATTGGTGGGTGCTGTGCACCCACCGGCAGCTCCCCGCCAGCCCCGCATGCGCTCGCCTGCCCGCCCAACTCACTCACCTTCCGGGTTCCCTGCACGGCCGGAGGAGGTGCCTCCGGCCGCGCAGGGAAGGTGAGTGAGTTGGGCGGGCGAGTGTGCGGGGGGGGGGCTGGCGGGGAGCTGCCGGTGGGTGCTCAGCACCCACCAATTTTTCCTGGGGGGTGGGGGCGGGGATTCAGGGAAGGGGCCGGGCCGGGGTAGAGTTGGGGCAGGGCCGGGGAGGAGTTGGGGGGGGCGGGGGGAGCACCCAGCGGCGCTGACAAAATTCGGTGCCTATGCCATAGGTTCGGAAGCAAGTGGTGTAGGTGTTCCCTCAACTTGGCTCTTCAGGCAATAACCATCAGGGCTTCCCAAAAACACACACACAATTCAAGTAGGAAAGATTATTTCTTTACTAGTGCTACCAGAAAACAAAAGTTGCAAGTACCCTAGGCATAGCCTGCAGCTTCCTGCTATGGGTCCCACTGGCCCCCTACCAGCAACAGGGTGGGTCTCAGCCCAGCTCTTAGTCTGCTTGCTATCAGGCCTTCCCTCCAGAGCCACTCCTCAGCCTGCTGCCACCACCCTCTGCTCATGTTCACATGCAGTTTCAGGCTCCTCCTGCTCCAGGTTCCCTGAGGCTCTGGTAGTACTTCCCTTTCCTGTGCTGGAGGGATTATGGAGCCCTCCACTGGCTAGATGTTGCACTGGGAGTTACCTCAGTGCACTGTAAACAGCCCCAGGTTCATTATAATTTGGTATTTGTACATTGTTTCACTGCACATTTACTCTTTACATAGATTCTTTTAAAAAAAAACACATTCTTTTAAAGCAGCTTAATTTTAATTTAACATATATTTGGGCTGGTGCACAGAAAATGTTATTCTTTTCACAGGCCTATTCCTTTAACAGTTTATTTTTTAAGTGGGCTCTACCGCACATTTTTTGCCAGTAATTACCCAGAGGTCTAGTTTAATTTTGTTGTAACAAAATCAATTATGTCAAAACACTGGAAGAAACCCAACATATAAAATCCCAAAGCTCATCTTGAACCCTTTCAAGCCCCTGATAAGTCATGTACCAAGAAAGCACTGCACAATTTAACAGTTTATCAAGCTGATTTCAAAATTAGTACTGCAGTCTACATCAAATTCCTAAAAAACGAAATGCTACAGGGTGGTAATTAAGATGTTTGGTGTGCAGCCAAACATCATAGTTAATAAGTTGACTTTTTCTGGGACACTATGGAAACATTTACAGACAACCCCAAGCAGTGCCTCATCCAGTAGAAGACAGGATAGATTTATACACTGTTCTTTCTCTCCTGAGATGTGAGTTTGAATCTGTTCCAGTCTGAGATTACTAAACGAACGTTAATGATGACTCAGTGTTAAAGAGGATATGAGTGCCAGTTTCAAAACCTTCAACAAGAGATATTGTAAATCTGGGGGTATGTTCTCCTCTCAATGCACGTGTTGTTCCTTTTATACAGACCTATGTCTCTAAAGGACAGATGGCAACCAAATCAACAGTTTCTAAAGGTGTATATCATATCCCTTATTTGTCATATGAAGATTACATTTATCTAATGAGCCTACAGTATAGGTACTGATGATCCACAGATTAAATCCAAATTTGTCTAAAATGTTCTGACCCAGCGAGTGTTGCTGGTGAGGCATGACCATCCCAGGAATTCAGTGTGATCTAGTGATCAGATAAAAAGGCCAGACAAAGGGAGTCAGGAAGACCCTTGAAGTCTCAGATCCGTGGTAGTGGTTGGCTGAAGGACAGGATTCATTGTGTGACACTCACATATCACATGACCCCATTTTAATTCAGGCAAACCTAGCTATACAATGTAGTAAACAACACAAAATATAGTTGTCAATAGCAACCATGTTTGCATGGTTTTGTTTTAAAAAAATCTTGCCCATGTAATTGGAACTGCATGTATTTTGATAAATTACATAAAGGAAGTTCTTATTTAAACATCATAATTAATGATCTGGATAACAGAGCAAGCAACATATTGCTGATATTTGCTGATGACACAAAATTGGGAGGTATAATAAACCCCAGAAGGATACTGAAGAGGATCTCGAGAGCAGGAAATGAAATGAAATGAAATGGCGGGGGGAATCCAATACACTAAATGGGAAGAAGATACTTGGAAATGATCTTAATAGTGATCATAGACAGAAAATTAGATATGTGGCTGCAATGTGATGTTGCAGAAAAAGCAACAATGCTATTTTGGGTAGGGTGACCAGACAGCAAGTGTGAAAAATCAGGACAAGGGGTGGGGAGTAATAGAAGCCTACATAAGAAAAAGCCCCAAATATCGGGACTGTACCTATAAAATCGGGACATCTGGTCACTCTAATTTTGGGATGTGGTGAGATTCCCTCTGAGATCTTTTTGACTAAGCATATACAGAACACCTCATCCAGTTCTGGGAGAACACTTTATCCAGTTCTCTGGAATCCAAGACATCAGTTCAACTCCAGATTTGTCACAAAGGTTTTTTATTGGCATACAATCAAACTACACTTGAGTTGATCGGGCTCAAGCATAGATGGTGGGTACAGGGCATATCACACATCCAAAGTACAAAATCATTAATCAGTTTATATACAAATTCTAAAACAAACTGCTGCATGCGCCTTTTAATCTGCATTGTATCACGCACTTCATGATCGGTTCATTAATTTCTGTAGCCAATCCCCATCTAGATCATGAACTGTTAACGTGCTGCAGTACATGCTAGACCACAGCTGCATACTATCACACACAGCTTACTATCATTACTAGCTACATCTTTTACATATTTACAAGGCTACTTTAAATTCATGCTTTATACATTGTTTTGTGTCTTGCCCAAAACAGACTAGTTAGATGCACATATAAAAGTATTCTATTTATGAATCAGGGAGGTGAAGTCCCTCTTTATACAGCTTTGGTGGACCACAGCTGCTGTTAGTTTGGGCACTCTGTAACCAGAAACAAGAAGACAGACTGGCAGAGATCAGAGAAAAGCAACAAATACTAATAAGATATAGCAACTGACCAATGAAAAAAGATTCAAAGAAATAAATATGTACAACTAAAGGGAATATCAAAAATATCCACAAATATTTGAGCACTAAAGAGCGGGATGCCAATGCAAAATGGAAAATGTATAGGAGAAAACATAAAAACTTGAGATCTACTAAACTGTAGAGCACTCTCCCAAAGGAAGTGGGTCAAATCCCACTGCCCAAGGTATTTAAAATTGAACTGGAGAAAGTAATTAATAACATGCTGTAGTAAACAAACCTGCATGAGCAGTGGAATGAACTACTACATATTAGAGTTTTTTATATCTAATTTCTATTATTCTAATGTTCATTTGTAACCTCTTCTTTATCTACCGATAAAATGTTATTTTATCATCTTTTTACAGCAGTCCTCCTCAGTGGTTCACAATAGATACCTCTTACAATTTCATTCTCAGAGGAATATTTTCCTTTTCTAAAAGTAGCAGAAGCACACCTCTGTAACAAAAGGCTGTGTTAGTTTGAGACATTAGTCCCTCCTCCTTGACACCAACAGACCCTACTAAAAACGAGCATACTCTGCTGAAATAGCGAATGTGACTGAGAGTGTATTGAGTTCTAATCCTATTCTGTCAATGACTTGCTGCATAAACTTGGGAAAAAGTTACTCATGTTCACATTTTCAGCAGTATTCTCTAATACTAGATGCCCAAAGGAGTCTCCAGCTGGGCAATTAAAATCTGAGATACTCAAAACTAGTGGCCACTTTTGAAAATGTTGACCTAAACCTCTCTAAACCTGTTTCCACTTCTGCAAAATGAAGATCATATTACCTGTTCCACAGGTGCAACATAAATGCAAAATTTTATAATGCATTGTCTTTAACAGAAGTGGACCATACGCATATTTTTGTTATAATGTTCACCTTCCAGTATATATTGTGTATTTGGACTTTCAGAAAACCTTAGACAAGGTCCCTCACCAAAGGCTCTTCGTGAAGCCATGGAATAAGACAGAAGGTCCTCTCATGGATCAGTAACTGGTTAAAAGACAGGAAACAAAGAGTAGGAATACATAGTCAGTTTTCACAATGGAGAGAGGTAAAGATTCGGGGGTCCCCGAAGGATCTGTACTGAAACCAGTTTTATTCAACATATTTATAAATGATCTGGAAAAGGGGGTAAACAGTGAGGCAGCAAAGTTTGCAGACAACACAAATTTGCTCAAGATTGCGGTCAGTTTAGGATTTAACTAAGAGTTACAAAGGGATCTCACAATATTGGGTGACTGGGCAACAAAATGGAAGATGAAATTCAATGTTGATAAGTGCAAAGTAATGCACATTGGCAAACATCCCAACAATACATACAAAAGGATGGGGTCTACCTTAACCACTCAAGAAAGAGATCTTGGAGTCACTGTGGATAGTTCTCTGAAAACATCCGCTTCATGTCCAGCAGCAGTCAAAAAAGCTAACAATGTTAGGAATCATTAGGAAAGAGATAGATAATAAGACAGAAAATAGCATAATGCCACTATATAAATCCATTGTAAGCCCACACCTTGAATACTGCGTGCAGTTGTTGTCACCCTATCTAAACAAAAATATGAATTGGAAAAGGTACAGAGAAGGGCAACAAAAATGATTAGGGGTATGGAATAGCTTCCATATGGGGAGAGATTAAAAAATCTGGGACAGTTCAGCATGGAAAACAGAAAACTAAGAGGGAGGGGACATGGTAGAGGTGAGAGGTCAACTGATTAAATTAGTAGACAGCCGGTTTAAAACAAACAAAAGAAGTACTTCACACAACGCACTTGTGAAACTCATTGTCAGGGACTGTTGTGAAGGCCAAAAGTATAATTGGGTTAAAAAAAAACTTAGATAAATTCATGCAGCATAGCTCCATCAGTGGCTATTAGCCAAGAAAGGGCTACAACGCCATGCTCTGGATGTCCCTAAGCCTCTGACTGTCAGATGCTGGGACCTGTGAGGAAACAAGCACCTCAAACCCAGGCCCATGTGTCCCCAGGCAGTGCTCAGGCCACAATCACCACCCAGCTGCACCACTGACTTACCAGGGAAGGGCTTAGTTTGCAGAGGGTGCCGCACCCTAAGCTCCTGATTAGGAGAAATATCCAGCCCCCTCCCACTGGCTTAGGAGCTCTATATAAACCAGGAAGTAGCAACAGAAATTTGTCTGAGCAACTAGAGGAATTCTTGACTGGCTCTCCTATGGACCTTCCTTCTTACCAGACTCCTGAGTCCTCTATTCCTGCCTGCTCCTAGTTCCTGTCCTCCTATCGTAGTCTCCTCTCTACTCCCAGTTCCTACTGTCCCTGCTCCTACACCTCACTCCTGACACTATCTCCAGCTCTGACCCCTCTCCTGGCACCTGATCTTGTCTCGGATGCTGACCTTCAGCTTGGTACACGATTCTGCCTTCGGTTCTGACTCTTGGCACTGACCACTAGACATGGCACCTATGCCCTAGTCATTGCAGTACTGGATGACAGGGGATGAATCACTCAATAATTGTCCTGTTCTGTTCATTCCCTCTGAAGCATCTGGCATTAGACACAGGATATTTGGCTAGATGGACCCAATATGGCCTGACCCAGTATGGCCATTCTTATGTTCCAATATTCTTATGTTAAAATGTATTTTCTGAGCTGTAGCAACTCAGTTTCAGAATGCAAAGAAAGCTTACATTCAATATGTATTTATTTTCCACAGATATTCGTGTGTTAATATATATATAGCAAATACGAGGAATTTAGCTCTGGGTTTGAGAAACACTATCTTTTCAGAAAGCGGTTGAGGAAAAGAGAAAAAGAGAGAGAGCATACATGCATATAACAATATAGAACCATCTGGACCTTGAGTCTGTAAGCAGGTTTTCCGTTTCATACAAGAAAATCCTTTCATTATCCTAGATATCTTATGAAAACTACAGACTCAAGACTGGCTATATCTGAAGATTTAAACCAGGATACTGAGACTCACCAGTGTAGGCTTAAAAGAAAACTTTGTAAGTCATCTGATTCATGTATGAACAAGTATGAAAGTACACACGGTAGGGAGCACTTGTCACCACAAATCTGTAAGATGTATTTATTGTTATAATGTTTATAATTATAATTAGCATTTCCAACCCAACTTCTAGAGACCATTGCTGAAAAATATTTTACACTAGCTATGTGACATGTAAATATAAAACCTATTTTTAACTTGCTATAATAAAAGTAAAAGAATCACCAAAAATTAATATTAAAACTAATTATTTAATAATTTAAGTTTTCTTTGGATTACTATGCAAATATTAACAAAGTTGTATCACCAAAAATATTGGGGGGATAGCTGTTGGAAAACCACTTTACAGATTTCGCCATAGGATAATCCTAAAGCTAGCCCACTGCTGGGCCCCTTAAAGCAATTTCCAGGCAAACCCTCCAAACATTTGCATTTTACTTAGGGTGTTGTCAAGGAGATTAGTAATGAACTATAGGGCTGGATCTAATGCCTTTTCAAAGCAAAGAGTTGTTCCATTGATTTCAATGGACATTTGATCAGGGCCATAGAGCACTTCACATGTTGGTCATTTGTTTTAATCCAGACCAAGCCAGTAGTGAGCCAATGTTACTATCAGAAAGGGTTAACTCAGTTCACTTTCCAGTGCACATGAATCAATATGCCTAAAACCACCTACACAACTGATATTAGTTTGTAACCCTGTTGGTGGTCTCAGCAGAGAGGTCAAGGACTAAACTGGTATGGAGTCTTGAACTAGCCACTCACTCTAGAGATGGTCCTACTTGATCAAGGCTGAGGTACACTAGTGAGGGAATATGGAGAAGCTTCAATCGACACTGACGGGACTGTGCTTGTTCTATGAATAGAAGACTTGATTATCTCAAGACGTATATTTTTCAGGCCCCTTTACAAGTACTAAATACACACAAAATAGCCACAGCACTAGTTCTTAGGAAGGACAAAAGTCGGCATTTTCAAATTTGGATGCCTAACACCAGATACTTAAATCCATATTTTAGCACCTAAATAGACAGACTAATTTTGACTCAGTAATCATACTACGAGCTTCCTCTGTCTCTGTTTCAAAGGCCTGGTCTACACTAGGAGTTTATGTCGAATTTAGCAGCGTTAAATCGAATTAACCCTGCATCCGTCCACACAACGAAGCTATTTATTTTGACATAAAGGTTGTCACGGAGTGTGGGGGAGTCAGGTCCTGCACCCCTCTTCCTGGGATTCAATGTGACTCTCAGCCAGCCAGTAGAACAGAAGGTTTATTAGGGTTGTCAGGAAAGAGTCCAAACAGAGCTTGTAAGTATGACCAGGACCCCTCAGCTGGGGCCTTCTGGGGGGCAGGGAGCTTAGACCCCGGCTCTGGGGCTCCCTGCGTTTCACCACCCAGCTCCAAACTGACAAAAAACCAGCCAAACCTCCAGCAGGCTCTTCCCCTCCCCCGGGGCCCCTCCTCTCGCCTTTTACCATTCTCCCAGCCAAAGGTGTCATCTCCCAACCCCCGTCCTGGCTCATGTTACAGCCCCAGGTAAAGTCTCGCATTCCCGATGTAGCCTTTCCCAATGCAGCAAGCCCCTCAGGTCAAATCCATCTCGCTCTCTACTCCGTCACAAAGGGCTCTTTAAATCGATTTTTGTACTCCTCCCAGACGAGGGGAGTAGCGCAAAAATCGACATGGCCATGTCGAATTAGGGTTAGTGTGAACGGAATTCGACGCTAATAGCTCCGGGAGCTATCCCACAGTGCACCACTCTCTGGCCACTCTGGACAGCAGTCCAAGCTCGGATGCTCTGCCCAGCCACATAGGAAAAGACCCGGGAACATTTGAATTCCATTTCCTGTTTGGCCAGTTTGAATTTCATTTCCTGTTTGGACATCGTGGCGAGCTCAGCAGCACTGGTAACGATGCAGAGCTCTCCAGCAGAGGTGACCATTCAATCCCAGATTCGAAAGAGGGCGCCAGCATGGACTGATCGGGAAGTGTTGGATCTGATAGCTGTATAGGGAGATGAGTCCGTGCTATCAGAGCTGCGATCTAAAAGACGGAATGCTAAAATCTATGACAAGATCTCCAAGGCCATGATGGACAGAGGATACAGCCGGGATGCAACGCAGTGCCGCGTGGAAATCAAGGAGCTGAGTCAAGCATACCAGAAGACCAAAGAGTCCAACGGGCGCTCCGGGTCTCAGCCCCAGACATGCCATTTCTACGCTGCACTGCATGCTATCTTGGGTGGGGCTGCCACCACTACTCCACCCCTGTCCGTGGACTCCGACGATGGGGTATTCTCATCGATTGCTTCCTCAGAGGTTTTCGCGGATGGGGACGATGATGAAGGAGATGAGGAGGACAAGGCAGTTTACAGCGCTTTGAACGCTGATTTCCCCAACAGCCAGGATCTCTTCATTACGCAGATGGAGATCCCCTACCAACCCTCCCAAGGTGGTATCCCGGACCGTGAATCAGGGGAAGGATCAGTAGGTGAGTGTTCAAAACATATCTTTTGAACAGAATAGACATGGTATTTTAGCAATGGGTTTTTAATGATTAATTTGACGTAGGCGCTTTAGCTGCATTCGTGGCCAATGCAGCTACTGGAAAAGTCTGTTAACATGTGTGGGGATAGAGCAGAAATCCTCCTGGGACATCTCCATGAAGCTCTCCTGGAGGTACTGTGAAAGCCTTTGCAGAAGGTTTCTGGGGAGAGCGGCCTTATTGTGTCCTCCATGGTAGGAGACTTTACCGCGCCAGGCCAGTAGCAGGTACTCCGGTATCATTGCCTGACAAAGCATGGCGGCATATGGCCCCGGTGTTTGCTGGCATTTACGCAGCATACAGTCTTTCTCTGTCTGCGTAATCCTCATCAGAGTGATATCAGTCATGGTGACCTGGTTGGAATTAGGTGAATTTTATTACGGGGACTGTTTGCCTGTTCCTTAAAAAAAATCTACCCTGTGGTTTCCAGCCACACAGTGGGGGCGAGGAGGGGGAACGTTCCTGCTGAGTGGTTCGCCGGCAGCTTGCAGGGATCTTTTCCGAGACCAGCCACGTGATGGGGGCGGGGAGGTGGACCGTTCCTGCTGAGCAGTTCGCCGGCAGCTTCCAGGGATCTTTCCCAAGACCAGCCACGCGTTGGGGGCGGGGAGGCAGACCATTCATGCTGAGCGGTTCGCCGGCAGCTTGCAGGGACCTTCCCCGAGACCAGCCAAGCATTCAGGTGAAGGCTAAACCGACCATCCCACAGAATGGGATGGCTGGGGTTACTGTGGTCTCTGCCGCTGCACATTAACATGCACAGCACAGCAGTAACTGGCCAACTCTAGGAGCTCTGCTTGGAACGGGAAAGGACAGTGCTGCTGTAAAGTAAGCTTTCAGCAGCCAAAAGTCTACGGCTTACCATGTCTGCCTGCTAGCCGAATTCCATTGCCCAGCCCCGCTTGTGTGATCTGCACACCAAGACCCCAGGCACTCAATATAAAGATTCAAAATGCGACCTTGTACTGAAAGCAAATGTGATAGGTAGTGTGCATGGTCTTGTTCACCGGGAAAGACTATATTCATTGTTCTGGGAAATGTATCTTTGTAAAGAATTCACTCCCTTTTTTTCATCCCACAGCTGCAACTGTCTCTAAGGTTCCCCCGGCATCTCCTTCCCAAAGGCTGGCACAGATAAGGCGGCGAAAGAAACGCACATGAGACGAGATGTTCTCCGAACTCATGCAGTGCTCCCGCACTGAGGTAGCACAGCAGAGTGAGTGGAGAGAGACCATTTCACAATACAAGCGATCAGCCAGCGAACAGGAGGAGAGGCGGGACGCCCATGAGAACAGGCAGGAAGCTCGTGAGGACAGGAGGGATGCTCACGATGATAGGTGATGGCTGGAAGACCAGCGGGTGACTGAGGCGCTGCTTGGGCTAATGCGGGAGCAAACGGACACGCTCCGGCGTCTGGTGGATGTTCTGCAGGACCGGAGTCAGGAGGACAGAGCCCCGCTGCAGGAGATCTCTAACCGCCCTCCCCTGCCCCAAAGTCCCATAGCCCCCTCACCCAGAGTCCCAAAAACGAGGGGTGGCAGGTTCCGTGGAAACAACCAGTCCACCCCTGCGGACTGCTCAAGTAGCAGAAGGCTTTCATTCCCCAAGTTTTGAAGCGTCCTTTCCTTTCCTCTACCCACACCCCACCGTAGCCTCCGTCCCAGTTCCCTCTCTGTACTGAAAAATCCTTAATAAAAAATACGTTTTTGTTGAACAATGCTGCCTTTATTTTCTTTTTAAAGGAAGATGTGTTTGAAGGGGGGGAAGAGGGTTGGTAATTGGAGAGGATAGGCAATATTAACAGGGTAAAGAAACGGGAGCAGGTTCACCTCATGGTTAAACAAACGGAAGAGTCACTGGTTACCCTGGTCAGTCTGGAAGCTAGTTTTCAAAGCTTTCCGGATGCGCTGCACATCCCACTGGGCTCTTCTAATCGCCCGGGTGTCTGGCTGTGCGTAATCAGTGGCCAGGCGATTTGCCTCAACCTCCCACCCCGCCATAAACGTCTCCCCCTTGCTCTCACAGAGATTGTGGAGCACACAGCAAGCTGCAATCACAATGGGGATATTGTTTTGGCTGAGATCTGAGCGAGTCAGTAAGCTTCTCCAGCGCCCCTTCAAACGTCCGAAAGCACACTCCACCACCATTCTGCACTTGCTCAGCCTGTAGTTGAAGACCTCCTTATCACTGTCCAGGGCGGCCGTGTACGGCTTCATGAGCCAGGGCATTAGCGGGTAGGCTGGGTCCCCAAGGATCACTATAGGCATCTCCATATCCTCAACTGTTATTTTCTGGTCTGGGAAGTAAATACCTTCCTGCAGCCGTCTAAACAGACCAGAGTTCCTGAAAACGCGAGCGTCATGAACCTTTCCCGGCCATCCGACGTTGATGTTGGTGAAACGTCCCTTATGCTCCACCAGTCCTTGCAGCACCATAGAAAAGTAGCCCTTTCGGTTAATGTACTGGCTGCCCTGGTGGTCCGGTCCCAGGATAGGGATGTGAGTTCCGTCTGTAGCCCCACCGCAGTTTGGGAATCCCATCGCAGCGAAGCCATCTATTATCGCCTGCACATTTCCCAGGGTCACTACGTTTGATAGCAGCAGCTCCATGATTGCTTGCATCACAGCAACCCCCACGGTAGATTGCCCACTCCAAAGTGATTCGCGACTGACCAATAGTTGTCAGGCGTTGCAAGCTTCTAGAGGGCTATCGCCACTCGCTTCTGGACTGTCAGGGCTGCTCGCATCCTCGTGTCCTGGCGCTTCAGGGCAGGGGACAGCAACTCACAAAGTTCAAGGAAAGTGCTCTTACGCATTCGAAAGTTTCGCAGCCACTGGGATTCATCCCAGACCTGCAGCACTATGCGGTCCCACCAGTCTGTGCTTGTTTCCCGGGTCCAGAATCGGCGTTCCACTGCATCAACATGACCCACTGCCACCATGACGTCCACTTTGCGGGGTCCCGTGCTTTGAGAGAGGTCTGTGTCCCTGTCATCGTCACTGTCCTCACCACACTGCCATAGCCTCCTCGCCCGATTTCTCAACATCTGCCTCTGAATAAGGTGGATGATAAGGCGCAAGGTGTTGACAACGGCCATAACTGCTGCGATGATCGCAGCGGGCTCCATGCTCACAGTGCTATGGCATTCGCGCTGTCAATCAAGGGAAAAGGGCGCGAAATGATTGCCTGCCACAGCTTTCACGGAGGAGGGGGAAGGGAGGGTTGAATGACGACAGTTACCCAAAACCACCCGCGACACATTTTATGCCCCATCAGGCATTGGGGGCTTGACCCAGAATTCCAATGGGCAGCGGGGACTGAGGGAACTGTGGGATAGCTACCCACAGTGCACCGCATGGAATGTCGACGCTTGCACCATTACGGCGGACTCACAAAGTCGAATTACTGTGCTTAGCGTGGACACACACGTTCGACTTTGTAATATTGGTTTAAAAAAATCGGTTTAAGTAAAATCGAACTACTCTCGTAGTGTAGACATACCCAAAGACACTGATTTTATGCTAGCTGCAATCCAGCATTGTTGTTATGGTGAGAGAGTAGCCACATCATAGCTGAGGTTAGTAAAGGTTAGCAGCAGCTTTTTGATTTTGTAATTTTAAGTAGGGTTAAGTAATGAGGTTATGGTCATGGAAAACTCATTTTATAGATGTATATTACTAAATTACTGAGGTAACTCTCAAACGTCAACATGTACTGTGGCCAATATATGTTCACTAAAGCAAGATTCAATATATTATCTCCCTCTACCTAACATCTAACAGACCCAGGCATACACTGAAATGGACTTCAGAGCAAAACTGTACTACTGAAATTTATGTAAATGGAAATGCACAAGAACTATGCAGCACATTATACTACGTTATATAGCAATACTCTTTTCTCACCATTTATGCAGCAGAATTACACTGAATTGTGTAACAATTTTAACCTGAAAAATCGTTAAATAAACTGCATGACTGAAGCTGGAACTGCATCTGAGAGAAGATAATCTGCAGGTGCACATCATGCTGACTCCACATCAAACAGCAGATCCAATTCAAGATGCCAGTCCTCACATTCAAAACACTCAATGGTCTAGGGCTGAACTCCTCATCTCCCTCCACCCAACTTCACAAATACTGCCTATGAGTGTGATGCACCTAGCAGTATGCAGGATGGGACACACCACAAGTGGAAATCAGGAACTGCAAATGTGGTTTAACTCATCTCTTGCCTTCATTAGAACAAAATGCAAGATTCTGGGGTTTATACAACCCTTTCCATAACAGAAGCCATAGAACTGGCCAACTAGCTTATCCCTCCATAGACACCTCACCTACACAGTAAAACCACCCATAGACTGGACACCCCAATATGAGTAAATAGCAAATATTATCCAATAGGACAACACAGAAAATTACAGTATTGCCAACCCCAAGTTTTCAAAAATCATAAAATACATCCCAAAGAATCATGTAACTGGCTTAAAAATCATCTGATTTTATGGGGAAGAGGTGGGGGAAATGTATTTGTCTTCTAGTCTTTGAGCCTTTAGGGTTCATATTTTCAAGCTTTTCTCTGCAACCAAAAGGGCTAGAAGCTTACTTTTAAAAATAGATTCTCATATAATCACATGACTCAGAAACTGAAACTTGAAGAAAAACACCAAATATTGAGAGACTCGCAATAAAATTGTAAGATCTGGCAACAAGGATCTTAAATCTTTCAGTTTGGCACATAGATACTACAGTGATTGTGGTAGATGGGGCTCAAGTACTGTCTCGAGGAGAACAAGAGGAAGTGACTGCCATACCACAGTTCTTAAACCCCAAAAGAAAAAGTCTGAGGATGCTGGCTGTCTGCTCCTACTTGGCAAGCCTTTTCCTGTTCCCCAGACAATGATTATATAAATACCTTCTTGCTCCTTATGTTCTTCCATGATCTTACCTCCTCCTCTGGTGTCCCTATTTCCCCAGCAAACCATACATTCCCCTTAATGCAGAGATCCTAAAATGGCTGGTGGACAAGCTGGGAAGCTGAAAGACAGCCAGAGACCATCTATTTATATCTAGGTTTTTTTAAATGTGCAAATTTATTTATTTAGTAAAAAGTTAGTTTATGAAGTCATTTGCACTGCCACATAATTGTATTATGCACAGGGCTCCAAATTTTAATCAGTGTATTAAAAGGCGTTTCAAAGTTTAGCAGTAATTTTCATAAACTAAAGGGGAAAAAATAGTCTCAAATCTCAAAATTACATATTTTTGTTTTTGCAGAATTTAGACTCAAATCATCAAGTCCCCTGGTTAACCCCAAAAAGCCCAACAGATGGAGCAGTTTCTTATCTTGTGTCCAAAACTGTTTTAGGAACCCTTCCTTTATTACGTTTATTTTTCTTCAATAACTACACTGGAACACTTGCGCTCAAGCAACCACAGATGACTAATCCAGAGCAATAAAATAAATTATATTTTAAAATAGGCCAACCAGCAAACTGAAGGCCATCTATACATGACCAAGCGAGGTACACAGCCCTTAGTTTGTAAAATTTCAAATCAGGAATGAGTATATAATCCAGTTTTTTAACAGTGACCTAGTTTGTATTTTCTTTTCCTCCCATGTTGTCATAACTTGAGTGATGCTTAATGCCAACAATCATTTTGAATCATTTTATTTTGCTCCATCAATTGCTTATTATATATCATTAAATGTAACACCTGCCACTGATATAATTTTTTAATTATTTTTTTCTTCGCCCACCCCACCCACCACTCCAGAACAAACATGACAGCTGCCCTAAAGTAAGCCAGGATTCCTTAAAAACCTATCCCCTTAAAACTAAACAAAAAATCTTTACAATGAGCTGATTTAGTGAAATCTCAAACACTTTATCACATAATGGATTTTCAGTAATTATTAATATCATATAAAAAAATACAGCTGCTATGCACGAACAAACATTCCCAGTTCTATAAAAAACAGCACCTTCCCCTCCAAAAAAACACCAACTATTAAAAGCTATAGTGCCTATAAGGATGTGTTCCTTCAGAACATCCTACTGTAACCTGAGTACCCTGTACTGCTAGAGGTTAGGCTAGGGCACAAACTGTTGGAGTGTGGAACAGACTGCTGCAGCTAATGAAACAGTAATTCCTTTTGTGTGTGCTTGGATTTATTTCCACAAGACATTACAGTGCTCTTCTAAACAGACAAAATTTAACAATGTAGAAAGAGCAATCTGATCTAATTAAAACCGGTAGTGGGTCTACTCTGGATGGGGGTGGGGAGAGAATAAGTGGAACAGCTGTGGAGGGAGTATCCGCACCTTGGCATGCCACAGATGTACTATCTACAATAATGCCAAACAGACCAGTATATGGGCCATGGGAACTGAATCAAGGACCTAAACCCTTCAAATAGTAAATACAAATGAGGTGCTGACAGTGTTCCAACCCGTAATCTGCAAAAGTAGCCATAGAGGGCAGCCATGAACTGCCCATAGTTGTAGGGAAAGGATTTAATTCCCACAACCCCTATGAAAACTCCCACTCACAGCCTCATACTTGGGCTTTGTGCTGGGAGAAGGGTTGAATTTCACCCAAAGGCTTTTGTGATTTATAACACACTAGTATGAAACCATGAAATTGACATGAAAACCGACAGTTTTGTGCAAATTTAAGGCTTGTAGAAATTAACAACTCTGGGCAACAGTCAAAGTTGAAGTCAGAAAATAAATCATCCTTAAATATCATATAATTGGAATCTAAACAAATAGTTCATATCATCTACATGTTTTAACCATGTTTTATCAATAAATATATAAATAAACTCTCATTTCTTAATAAAAGTTAAAAACACATATCAAAGCTTATGTTTCTAGCATCTCCTACCTTATCCAAAACCACTTTTATCTTAATACTTTTTGGCAAACCATGCATATTCTGTTGTATGACATTTCTAATTTGTAATCTCTCCCACCTTTATCTCTAAGAATTGTTCTAAGACTACTGGCAAAGCCACCTTTTTATTTAGTCCAGAAGGGAAGCATACTTAAAAAAAATATATTCCTCAAAGGGGAAAGGGGGGACAGGTATTTTCAAGCACTGAAATCATTACAATGATTTTTTTAATTAAAAGAAAAGGATGTACCAAAGTCATTTACTTTGCCAATTTTCTTTCAATTACAAATGGACAATTTCACTATAATATGGATATAGCTTTCTAGATTTTTCACAAAAATAATGTAGATTTGGCTCTCAAAATGATTAAAATGGTGTGTAGCGACCCCAACCCATTAAGCCAAGCAGCAAAATGTACAGTTTGACTAGTCACTTTAAAGTGTGAAACAAAACTTGACTACATGTAGATGAAGCAAAAGATGTGTCAAAAGGTATTGCCTTCCTCCCATCTATGTTAAGGCCCTACCAAATTCACGGTCCATTTTTGTAAATTTCACAGTCATAGCATTTTAAAAATCTTGAATTTCATGATTTCAGATATTTAAATCTTAAATTTCATGGAGTTGTAACAAAGCATGAATATGTATTGAAAAATAACAAAATATAAACATGTATATAGCCCTTTAGTCAGCATTTCTCAAACTGGAGGTCCTGAGCCAAAAGGGGGTTGCAAAGCTATTGTGGGGGGGAGGGACATGGTATTGCCACACTTACTTCTGTGCTGCCTTCAGAACTGGGTAGCTTGAACACGGCGACTGATAGACGGATGCTGAGCTTTGAAGGCAAAGCCGCACCAGGAGCTGCTTTACAGCCACCCAGCTCTGAAAGCAGTGCCACCCCCAGTTTGATAAATGCTGTGTACTTCTATATATTTTTCCTCTATAGTATAAAAGAATATAGTATAGGGTAAAAGTACACAAAAGACCAGATTTCATCGTCCGTGAATTTGGTACAGCCCTAATCTATGTGCCCCATTTTTAGACCATTGTCCCAAATGCAAACAACATTATATTACCCCATCTTTTTAATATACATTTTTCATCATAAAGAATATGATGGCATTTGAGACGTTACTATCATTAGAACTATTTAGCTACATTCTGAATTACTGGAACAAATAATCAAAGGAAACAGGACAAATGTACTAGGAATATTAGTCAGAACCAGAAAAAATTGTAATGTACATAAAAATTTTATATATATACCCCACCCATCATGACAGTTGTCTTCTTAGATGGTAAGCATGATAGGATAGGGTCCACATCTTAATGTATGCCTCAGAGTGACACAATCATTTGGGGACAAATTTTAGGTCCCCTGATTTCAAACTCAGTTGTGAGTGCTCAGTAGTTCTGAAAAACAGCCCATAAAGAGTTAGAGGAGTTTCTTGTAGGACTTGTGGGTGGATGCATGAGAGCTAAGATGGCGATTCCTGCACTGATAGAATCTTTGCAGAAAAATTGTATAACAAATTACAATTAAGCAGTAAGGTATGAGAGAGTGAATTTGTATAACACTACACTTTATGTTCTGTGCAACACACAAGCTAAAAATGCAAATCATCCATTGCAAAGTTTCTCAAAATAGCAATCACCTCCTTAAGAAACAGTTTTTCCCCCATTTCCCATCCCCTCAGATGAATTACTATAAACTTAATGCAATACATCCTGGTTACTGAATTAGAATACAGTTAATTACCAGATTACCTTGAATTCAGTACTTTGGACTAATCAAACACCCGTTCCCTTACAAAAAGTGCAATGACATTTTTAGCTAGGTCTGAACCTCAGATTTACATTTTACATACAAGATGGCACCTTCCATACCCAATGCACCTTTAAACAACATGCTGGGGCTTTTGCTCAATACTGCCTCTCAGAAAAGAGTGCCACCTGCTGAATCATTAGCACTACTTCCAGCAGTACCTGAGTTTCCCTTAGATTTCTTCTATCCAAGTAGTATTGACCTGGCTTGACCCAATTTAGCTTGTGAGATTTGATGAGAGTCCAAAGTAGCACAGCTGTGGTCATAAAATAAACATATGCAATTGTTGGAAGATAATCACATAGAAACTGAATCACTTCCCAAGTCAGTTTTGAGCATATTTCTACATTTTTTGGATGCAAAACTCATTCAGAAAATAATTCTGACTGAAGTGTTGGTAGACCCAAGAAAAATATTATGTAATTATAGAATCATAGAATCGTAGGACTGGAAGGGACCTCAAGAGGTCTTCTTGTCCAGTCCCCTGTACTCAGGACTAAGTATTATCTAGACCATCCCTGACAGGTGTTTGTCTAACCTGCTCTTAAAAAACTGCAATGTAGGACATTCCACAATCTACTAGGTGTCTGCAAATTGATCGCTTAATTATTTGCTCCACTATTTTTCCATGTAATAAAGTTAAATAGACTGACGGGTCTATAATTCCCCGGGTTGTCCTTCTTCCCCTTTTTATAGATTGGTACTACATTTCCCATTTTCCAGTCCTCTGGAATCTCACCCGTCTTCCATGACTTTTCAAAGATAATCGCTAATGACTCAGATATCTCCTCAGTCAGTTCCTTGAGCTCCTGATGTATTTCATCAATCCCTGGTGACTTGAAGACATCTAACTTGTCTATGTAATTTTTAACTTGTTCTTTCCCTATTTCAGCCTCTGATCCTACCTCATTTCCATTAGCATTCATTAAGTTAGATGTCCAATTGCTACTAAACTAAATTCACAATGTATGTTTCCAAAAATTCAGTTTGTATTCACTTACATGCAAATAGATGTATTATTAGTAACTAATGTTATGATATAGGTTTATCATCTTATATGCATGGTTCCATTATTAACATGGGAAACACACTTAGGAGTTCTTTCCTTCCAAATAGCACTTTTCAAATCTCAGAGACCTTTCACCTATGCATCATTAGAGCTGATATCAACAAGACAAGACAGACTATCCAACAGCCATGATTACTAATGAATGCCTTGGTACAGCACAGAATACCATCTTATTTTAAATATTAAAATTAAAACTCCTCTCTGTGCAGCTTTAAGGAAAGGGAAATCTTTAAGGTGCACTACTGGAATTAAAAAGGTAGCAGCAGAGGCCCCGCACCCGCACTAGCAAGATCACCAAGCACTGTCCACATAAAATACCAAAATGAGATGCTATTTATTCAATATTTTGTGCAGATTTGTATTTATTGTATGCTTTGCATATAATGACATCACTTGATTGACAGACTTTGATCAACAGTGAAATAGTTAATGTTAACATGTAAAACAGCAATAGACTGAAGAGTTAACACCCCGTCCTTAAATAAATGGGCAGCAATGGAGCAGAATTTCATCGCACCACCTGTCAGTACCCAGCACACTCCAGAGAAGCAAATGATCCTCCTAGCAAACCAAATTGCGCAACCTCATACTTGAAGAATCCCAGTATCTCTGCTTTTGGTAATCCTAAGAATGTGCTATCCTGAGGCTTCCACACCATCAAGCCCACATACTCTGAGTCTTACAACTCAATGTTGAGGGTTTCTCGATAGTCAAGTGACATTTAATTAGTGCTCTTGCTTTTCAACGTGCTATCAATATGATCTGCTT
Source organism: Macrochelys suwanniensis (assembly GCA_033296515.1). NCBI lineage: Eukaryota > Metazoa > Chordata > Testudines > Chelydridae > Macrochelys > Macrochelys suwanniensis. Next base: position 52,501,346 of record CM065780.1, read on the forward strand.
ACAAAAAACTCAAATTTCATCTAATGAAGCTTACCAATACAAGATCGACGGCTTCAACTGATATGCCATACTGCACACCAGAAGCACAGCTACACCATGTACGTTCAGGCTACCATTGCAGATGAAGTCCATTTGTTATCCACTGAATACTGCAAGATCATCAAGATAGGCGCATTTCAGGTAGCAAACATCTACAAGCCTCCTAGCATTAGCTGGGGTCAACAGATCCTTTCATGCTTACCGCATCCAGTTTACATTGAAGACTTCAACAGCTATCATACAGAATGGGGCTACAAAGTGGCTGATGCTGGCAGTGAACAATTCGTGGACTGGGCCTCATGAAATGACCTTGCCTTCATTCATGATCCAAAACAGCTCCATTCTTCTAGATGGAATCGCAACTATTCACCTGACATACGTTGGGTCAGTTCAGTACACAGCAACCTACATCCAGCATCATGCCAAGCCTTGCACAACTTTCCACAAAGCCAACACAGACCATCACTGATTCATATTGGTCTTCAGCTTCCAATCATCATGAGCACAAAGAAGAAGTGGTGGAACCTGCACAAAGCCAACTAGGAGAAATAAAGGGGGGCACTGGAATGGAGCATTGTAACGATAACGCCTCACCACATCCTTATAGAGCAGGCTTACAGGTGTTTCTGTAGAGCTATCTACAAAGCAGCCATCTGAGCCATTCCATGCAGATATCTCCCTGTGTACATCCCCTGCCTTGAAGAGGAGTGTGCCACTCTACTCAAGCAGTATGAGTCAACCAGTGACCCAGACGTGGCCGACCACTTAATCGAAGCTTTGAGCTTTACTTGCCAAGCCAGATGGGAAGAAAAGACCAAGAATGTGGACTTTATTTATTCATCTGGAAATGCTGGAGTTTACTTTGTCACCTTGGAGTAGCCCAACAAACACCAACACCACGTCGATCGTCTGTGAGTGCTAGCCAAGTCCCCAGTCACCAGCTTTGCATGGGAAAGACACCCCTGGAAAAAGAAGTGAAGAATCAACCCAGAGTGAGGAGAAGGTCTTCCACAGGCAGCACAAATCCAGAGCTTGCCCTGAACCTTTCACAGTTCCAGAGCTGGACAGAGTGCTATGTAACATCAAGTCTGGCACCACTGCCAGCTATGACAACATCCTTCCAGAGTTCCTAGGCCCATGCACCTGCTATTGGCTGGCTCAACTCTTCACCAATGCAGGAACACTGATGAAAATCTGGGACAAAAGTCATCGGCCTCCCAAAATCTGGTAAAGACCCAAACCAGGCATCAAGCTACTGTCCGATACTGCTGCTTTCTGTGTGTCTCAAGGTTCTAGAGTGCCTAATTTTACAGCGAATAACACAGTGGAGAACATTTTGAATGTTGAGCAAGCATGCTTTTGACAAGGTCGAAGCACATGCAACCAAATACTTGCACATTAATCAAAAACAGTTTTAAAATAAATCTGAACACAAGCGCTATTTTCCTTGACCTCACTGCGGCGTATGATACGGTATGGCACACAGGTCTACTTGTTAAAATATCAAGAATCCTCCCACTATGGGTTATTGATGCCACCAAACTGCAACTCCGAAACAGATGGTTCAGGGTGCATGTGGGTGAGAAAACTGATGAAATTTGGTTTGGAAAAAACAGATGAACGAGTTAACCCAGGGGGTCTGTTCTAGCCCCAACCTTGTTCAATCTATACATCAATGACCTGTCACCAACCCAGTCATGGAAGTTCATCTATGCAGACGGTATCTGCTGCATCCAACTTTCTCTGAGCTGGAGAAGACTGAGTGACGACGCTGCAAAGCTGGCCACCTACTGCAAGATGCCTTCAGCCTAGTGCCAGCAAGACAGTCTCTAGCACATTACGTCTCCATCATGCCAATGCTAAGAGGGAACTAAACATCATAATGAATGGCCACAGGCTGAAGCATACCCAGTTTACTTAGGCGTGACCTTCGACTGAACACTGACATACAAAATCCACCTGAGCAAGATAGCAGCAAAGGTCAAGACACACAGCAACCTTCTCAGCAAATTGTCAGGGGAGCAGATGCTCCAACCCTAAGGACTCAGCCCTTGCCATCTAGTATTCAATAGCAGAGTACTGTGTCCCAGTATGGGGTCAGTCGGCACACAACAAACTTATTGATGTGCAATTCAACTCAACTATGCGCATCATCACAGGAACTCTGTTCAACTCATCTTCCATGGCTTCCAGTTCTGAGCCATATTGCTCCCCTCTTATATCAGGAGGGAGACTGCAGCTGGCAAGCTACTTGTGCAGGTAGATGCCAACCCACGCTTGCCCTTGTTCATGACCTTTTTAGTCCACTCGCTACACATCTTTCATCACACCCACTGTGGTCGAGGCTGTCATGTCAGGACGTGACAGCAGAGCCCCTGTGGAGGGAAGACTGGTGCTTATCATCAACCACCAATCAATTCCTCGTCACAGACTCTACTGTTCGCCCACCCGGCTTTGGCCTGCCACGTCGTCAGTGGGCCCTTTTTAACCAATTCCAGACTGGGCAAGGCCTCTCTGCAGACAACCAGCACCACTGGCACTTTCAAAACAAAGCAAGCTATAGCTGTGGTGCAGATCAAACAATAATACACATTGTTGAGGAGTGCCTGCTAACCAAATTCAGCAATGGGCTCCACAAACTCCTCTTGGCCACTGCAGATGCTATTGCTTAGCTCAGCAAATATGCAAACACTAAATACTTAAATACAGGCAGTTCACACCACTCCCAGAGCTACCCTTTCAGGCTGTGTGCTGATTCAAGCAAACATCACTACACCAGTTCCCAAACTGATAGGTATGTTTACAGCCAAAGGGTAGTATTGATTATAGTCGAAAATCACTAGTCAGGCCCCAAATCATGAAATTGGCTTAAATATTATGAGCTTTTAAAAATAAGCAGTTTCGGGTCTTTGCTTCCTGCTTTTTGAGCCTTTGGGTTTATACTTTCAAGTTTTTCTGTGCAATCATGAGGGCTAGAATCTTCCTTCTTTTTAAATGAAGGCTGTGCTTTTTATTAAAGAACATGAATCCAGGAGCTGGGGCTTTAAAAAAAACCCTAAATATTGCAAAATGCATTAAAAAAATCATCAGTTGTCAATTATAGAGCACACCGCTATAATTCAGTAGATTCCTGACTCATTCACTGTGGAATATAAAAGCTGTATATTAAATGAGATCCTAGTCAACAAAGCAAGTTTTCAAGAACGTGATCCATAAGCATACAAGTATAATTCCACTAAACTCAACAGATTTACACCAAGGATGGACTTAGTCCTCTTTCTCTCACACTTTTAAAAGAATTCTTCTGCAAAACTATCTGGGCCAAGGCTTGGGGTGTTTTTGTTTGTTTGTTTTGTTTGAGATGTGAAATAATGGCCTTATGTACTTCTTTGAAATTTCTGACTCAGCTTCTCACTTCTTTATCCTGCAAAAGAGCTTTCATAATTTCACAAGTATTCACGCATTGTAATACTTTGTAGTGCTTTGTAATACTTTTCCTAATTTTATTTTAAAAAATAGAGGATCTTTCAGAAGAAAAAAAATTTTAATTTCCAAACTCATCAGAAAGGGTATATCTTGCTGAGACCTGACTTCTGGAGAACATCAAAGCAATCATCAACGGGGCCTTGGAATCACCAATCAAATTTGGCCAAATAAATAAATAAATAAACCAGCATAGCAAAGGTGAAGAAACTGGCAGAATTTGAGTGATTATATGATCTACTGAGGTCTGTGAGGGAGACAAAGGAATTATTCATGCATAGTTGGGTTACTTATGTAATCCTTTTCCCATCTTGGCCCACCAACTCTCTGGTTTTAGCAAAATATTTAACTGAGAGGGAAACATTCAGAGATGACTTTAGTTCAAAATGTTTGTTCTAAATCAAATTTCCTAAATTTTGCATCTTTATGTTAATTCAACAGATGCTGTGCCATCTAGATTTCAAAAGGTACATTCCTATCATGTCACATCAAGAGCTTTGCTAGGTACAAAACAATGTTTTTTTCCTTCATTTAAAAAGGTGCATTTGAGTAGCAGCAGTAACTAGTGTACCACTTCAGTATCAGAGCCCAAGAAACAAAACAAAACGTCCCAGTCTTTTATATATTAACTAGATCTTCTTGTTGCACTCTTGTCAGACAAGTTAAACATTTTAAACATCATCACCTGCCAGTTTTGATTCCTTTAGATAAAAAAAGGTCCCTTGGTTATAGAAAGGCAATCTCTTGCATGACTGTTCAGATACTACACAGTGGCATTTGTCTTTAGGCAGTGTTTTGATTATACAAATATGCCAGTTTCCAGCTGTACAGTTTTACTATCCTGTTTTCTCACATTCTCGGTCTCCTCCATTTCAGTGTAATCCATATGTGCATACAGATAACAACACATGTAACTGATCAAATGTAATTTTTGTTGCCGCTATGACCATTTGGATATTCTTGTAGGAGTACCTATATACAGTCCATTGGTTCCTGTGTTTTACAGAAGGCACTGAAGCTCAAGTCTCCGGCTCACAGGATCTTCCTAGCATTGCTCATGGTTTTCTGTGAGAAAACCCACTTCCCAAACAGATTGAGTGGGTCTGCTTTCTGTTTAGATTTGACATTTCCATTGATGTCCCACCTAGACTACTTCTACTGATGATAAATCTGATAGTCTGTTTAAAGATGTTTAAAACACAAATAAATGATAAGTTAAAGTAAACAAAGCAAAGCTCTGTGAACCTGTGACCTCTCAGTAAGGGATCCAATTCCCACCCCTGCTCCTGCCCCTCCCATCAATGTTTTTACTTGTTTAACAAAATTACATGGAGGCACTAGGAGAACCATGTGAGAATGTGACAGGATAGTTAAGTTTACCCTTTTAAATGAACCAGCCTCCAGAGAAGCCTGTAGTTTTTTTCCCCACTTAGTCAGCATAGGTTTTATGAAGAAGGAATCTTAAGGATTTGTTTGCTGTTTGATTTTGCTATCTCGTTTGTTCTGGGGCTCTCTGAGAGCAGAGCTCCCAGAGGAGGAGGAGATCTGTGCGCTCCATTTCATACTTCCATTCCCTCCAAGGTCCTAAGGATATTCACATATATTTTATAGTCCCACTTCTGCTCTGTCAACCATGCGCACGTGTATGTCAAATGGACCGTGAATTGTACTGAGTTTCTCTTTCCCCTTGTCTCTAAATTGTTGCAGCATTCTGTCTTCTACCGTTCCCCAGAGCAGAAAAGAAACAATAATTTTCCTCCAAATCCCTATAAAAAAGGCATCTGTCTAAGGGGTTCAATGGATAACTGAATAGTGCAGTGTAACTGTAACACTGCTAAAGTTGGGGAAAGAAGCTATGTTTTCCAATTACATGAAAATAGGTTAGGTTTTCAACCCATTGATCAGACTCATGGATGTAGACTCTACCTTACCCTTAGGGGAAAGTCACTTTGATCTAGAAAAAGTCTGTATAACCCTTAAACAGCCAGTTGCTCCCAGACTGTTGCTGCTATTAGGCACTGCTACAGCTGATTCAAATAATCACAGTAAGCAATGAGAACTAAGTACTGTATTCCACAATTTAAAAGGTCTGAAGTACTGACCCTGAGGCTAACTTCAAGGATAGCAGACAGCATGGGAGTGCACTTTAAGGAAGCAAGATAATCCGAGAACAGGCTCAGGACTGAACCCCTAGAGTCTGGCTGAATACATGATTTTAGAAAAACTGTCATTCATGTTTATTTGATTACTAAATGTTCTATTTAAGCAACTTCGTTCACTTTGTTCTGAGACATCAGTTTATAGTACCCAAGCAGTCAAAATGGCTGGATATAAAATAACTGTACACAGTTTTCAGGGTTCCTGTATTCTGAGCCATAAATAAGTTTACACACCCCATTTAAAATTAGGGGGAAAATCAATAAAATTAAAATACAGAAAATAACCCTCCCACCTCCACTAATGCTCAGTCCTACAGTGGTACCTAAAAAATTTGTCTCTACATAAATAAAATTAGATTCACTCTTTTGTAGCGACAGTTGGAAAAAAGCTTGTGCTGGGATGTAGGAGATGGACTAGCTATGCTAAAAGCTGCAGTGCAGCTCCTTCTGGGAGCTCGCTGAACATGCATTGACTTCGGTGGTAGCGGCAGATAGGGCTAACAACAGACAACTATCAGTTAGTTTCTTTGTACTAAATTCATACAAGCCTCTTCTCAAGCATGCATGATTTAACTGTAGTAAGTAAACCACCTATTATAACTTGATTTATATTAAAACATTACAAGTGTTCAGGAATGTTCAGTTCATGGTTCTATTTCAAATGCTGAGTCAAAATAGCAAAAAAAAAATTAAATACATCAGAAGCAGGAAGCCTGCTAAAGAACCAGTGGGGTCACTGGACAATTGAGGTGCTAAAGGAGCACTCAATGATGATAAGGCCATTGCAGAGAAACTCAATGAATTCTTTGCATCGGTCTTCACGGCTGAGAATGTGAGGGAGATTCCCAAACCTGAGCCATTCTTTTTAGGTGACAGATCTGAAGAACTGTCCCAGATTGAGGTATCGTTAGATGAGATTTTGGAACAAATTGATAAATTAAACAGCAATAAGTCCAGATGGTATTAACCCAAGAGTTCTGAAGGAACTCAAATGTGAAACTGCAGAACTACTAACTGTAGTCTGTAACCTATCATTTAAATCAGCTTCTGTACCAGATGACTGGAGGATAGCTAATGTGACGCCAATTTTTAAAAAGGGCTCCAGAGGTGATCCCGGCAATTACAGGCCTGTAAGCCTGACTTCAGTACCGGGAAAACTGGTTGAAACTATAATAAAGACCAATATTGTCAGACATATAGATGAATATAAATTTGTTGAGGAAGAGTCAACATGGTTTTAGTACAGAGAAATCATGCCTCACCAATCTACTAGAATTCTTTGAGGGGGTAAACAAGCATGTGGACCAAAGGGATCCAGTTGATATAGTGTACTTAGATTTTCAGAAAGCCTTTGACGGGTCCCTCACCAAAGGCTGTTATGCAAAGTAAGCTGCCAGGGGATAAGAGGGAAGGTGCTCTCATGGATTGGTAATTGGTTGAAAGATAGGAAACAAAGGGTAGGTATAAAAGGTCAGTTTTCAGAATGGTAGGGGTAAATAGTGGTGTGCCCCAGGGGTTTGTTCTGGGACCAGTCTTATTCAACATGTTCATAAATGTTCTGGAAAAAGGGGTAAACAGTGAGGTGACAAAATTTGCAGATGATACAAAATTACTAAAGATAGTTAAAACCCAGGCTGACTGCAAAGAGCTACAAAAGGATCTCTCAAAACTGGGTGACTGGGCAACAAAATGGCAGATGAAGTTTAATGTTCATAAATGCAAAGTAATTCACATTGGAAAGCATAATCCCAACTATACATATAAAATGATGGCGTCTGAATTAGGTGTTACCACTCAAGAAAGAGATCTTGGAGTCATTGTGGATGGTTCTCTGAAAACATCCACTCAATGTGCAGTGGCAGTCAAAAAAGTGAACAGAATGCTGGGAATAATTAAGAAAGGGATAGATAATAGGACAGAAAATATCATATTGCCTCTATATAAATCCATGGTATGCCCACATCTTGAATACTGTGTGCAGATGTGGTTGCCCCATCTCAAAAAAGATATATTGGAATTGGAAAAGGTTCAGAAAAGGGCACCTGGCACTGGCCACTGTCGGAAGACAGGATACTGGGCTAGACGGACCCTTGGTCTGACCCAGTAGGGCCATTCTTATGTTCTTATGAGCGCCTCAGCTCAGCAGGGAGGAGGGAGAACTATGCTGAAGGCTCCTGAATAAGGGTGCCAAAGAAGCCTCTTTGTGAGGAATAGGTCTTCATGTTCAGCCTGGTTGGGGCTGAAGGTTTAGTTGTTTTTTCTTTTGCTATCTTATCCTGGACTTGGAACTGAGGGGCATGACAGATGGTAGGAAGTGACCCAGGGAGGGTAACTCTGGGGGCACTCAAAGGTGCCGGACCCTGATTGGCTCTCATAGGGCCCTGGGTTGGAGCCCAGTGAAGTGGGAGGGCCGGGCTCCCATACCCATTGCCCCTGCTGTAGGAGGGGCATATGCCTCATTCCCACCCCACTCACCTCTCTGGTAAGGAGAGGGCAAGGACACTGAAAAAAACACAAAGTGAAACAAAGTCCATACAAGGGTGAGGAATTGGACTAAAAAGCTGTCCTGATGAGGGTGGCTCTGGGAAGGAATGGAGGTTAAATCCAAGAAGAGAAAAAAGGGTGTGAAGGTGAGCAATGTTGTGAAGGGGAATCCAGTCTGCACACATCATGGTCTTTGTGCATACATCTGAGCTCTCCATAGTGCTGTACCTGGTATGCAAGATCAGTGGCACCTACAGCTATATATTCACATTACGCACAGTATATCATGGACAGGGGCATCTCTGCCTGGAGGTGGGGGCAAAAGGGGCAGTTTTCCCCAGACTCCCAATTTGAGAGGACCCCAAAACTGAGTGGCATTTCAACCTACCAAACTGGGTCACAACACCACTCACTGAAATTTGGCCCAGCGACCCTTCATCATGCTGGAGGGGGTCCAGGCCAAACCTGAGTGGCACCATGCTAAGTTAAAGTGACAGTGATTCAGTTGTGCATACCATGTGAAAAATGTCTGGGGGCACTTCTGTGCCAGACCTCACAGTGCGCAAAACCCATTTCTTCAACTTAACTTTTTCTCATTAGCCCATCACAAAAATACACAATCAACCTGATCTACTTAAATGTACAAATAATTATTTAAAAATATCTCCAACATTACAACTTTTTCCTACAGGAAGAGTGAGAGTTTATGTAACATATTTAGTTTTGTTACTCTAATTTACTGGAAGACAGTCAGATAAAAAGGTGCAGTGGGCCACATAAGTAAAAAAGATAAGTAGTTTAGAAAGAGGACTGGAAAAAAGCTAATGTATCTTCTTTTTTTTTTTGAAAGAGTAAAAAAAGAATGTCCCAGGTAACTATACACCAATCAGCTAAATTTCAATCCTGGGCAAATTCATTGCATTGAATGCAATCAGAAAATAATTAAAAGATGATAGTATAAAAAAAATTATTTTTTATATTTTAAAATAATTAAAAGATTATAGTAATATAATTACTACCAGTCAACTTGGTTTTATGAAAAACAGGTCTTGTCAAATAAACTCAGTACTGTTTTCTGATGAGATCACAAGATTGACATAATATATTTCAACTTCTGAAAGGCTTTGACTTAGTATAACACAGTGTTCCAGTAAAAAATAGCACTATACAAAATGTAGCACATATTAAATAGATTAAAAACTGGCTAACTGATAGAACTGAAAAAGTAATTGTTAATGGGAAATCATCATCAAATGATAGTGTTTCTAGTGATGTCCTGTTCTTTGCCCAATAATGTTGTTGGTTGTTGTTGGCGTCCGTTAGTCTCGAGAGACGATGGAGATGCGCCCATGGGGGCTGGAGTGTCCTCTCCAGGGCGCAAGCCAGGGCAGGGTGATAGGGAGGAACAGCTGTTGCCCATGCAGCAGAACCCCCCTCTCCACGCAACTGATGGATCCAAGGGAAAGACAACGTCGATACAACTTGGCACCAGAGGCGTCGCAGGAGTTGCCAGAATGACGTTGAGGACAATGTCAGACCGCCATCAGGACTCCGACACCAGGTTTGGTTTCAGGGTTGACTCCCTTAGCCTTTCCCATGAGTGGGTATTGCCACAAGGCAGCAGAGGTTTTAAATCAGAGTTTTCCTTCTCCTAGGTGGGCTGCCTTCCAAGGCTGACGAGCCCCACCTACCCGGAACAATATTCAATGTCTTTACCATTATGTTTTCTTCTTAAAAATCATTAGCAGGGGAAAGACTAGATGGAAGTTGAAGATGGACAAATTTAGAATGGAAATAAAGCAAAATTTTTAACAATGAAGGTATTTATCATTAGAACAATTTACCAAAGGTTGTGTTGGATTTTTCATCACTTAAACTATTTATATCAAGATTGGATGTTTTCCTAAAAGAGATGCTCTAGTTCAACCAGATGTTATGGGTTTGATGCAGGAATTACTGGGTGAAATCCTACAGCCTGTGTTATGTAAGAGATCAGCCTACTCTCTGTGATAATAATGGCCCCTTTCTGGCCTTAACATCTATGAATATGTAAATGATAACTCTTGGTGTACCTGGAAGCAGCACCAGGGAAGCCACTGCCAGGGTGTGAGGCAGAACTATTAATGTGTATTGAGGTCCAAGGTGTTCATCTATTCCCCTCTCCCATCTCCACACGCCCATGCACTCCCATCTAAGTCTCCCTATTCATGTCTCCCTCCCCCTCTTCAAGAGGTTGACACTGATTTTTCAGGGGGAGTATGGGAAGGGCCATCCAGCCCAGCAGCTACTGCTACACCTTACACCTCTCTTGCATCCAGTCCCTCATTCATGCCTCACCCCATAACCTCCTTTGGAGGTATTAATCCTTCTCAACAATAATGCCAATGGGATGGACCTACTCAGGCCTGTCAAACTATGGCTGTCCTCTGCTGAGACACTGGAGAGTCACCAGAAAGAGAAGCTACCTCAGGAGCAGAGTGGATGGTGGAGGCTTCAGTAACAGAGGGAGGTAGCTGAGGCTGAAAGGAAATTGGTAAGTGGATTGTAGATGGGGTGTTAAGTGACTTAACTACTCATCGCCTTGCTTTTTATGATTTGTATTAGTAGGATATGCATTCTAGCAATTTTCACTCAAAGTTTACAAGGGTTTTGTGAGGAGAATATATATACACACATACTAAAAAGGAAGGAACTTCAGGTTACAATGTCTCTAAAATAAGTTTTTGCCAAACCAGAAGGAAAATACAGAATGCATTATAACTGAAATAGCTTTATAATGAAATACTTATAGAGTCAAGTTTCACGGTAGTTTACATGTTAAAACAGAAAGTGTAGTTTAAAATATCTTGACTATTTTTGGTGGGGAAAGCATGAAGACATAGGAGGGAAATAGCAATCCTTATACTGTATGATGCAAATGAAAGGATTCTTGGAAAATGAACAATGATTCACATGTGTAATAGGGACAAGTGGTGATTGAACAGAGAACCGCATTTTTAAGCCAATATGTTATCACCATGTTGTGTAAATTTTAACGAAGAGTCTGATTTAGCAACACTTACAGGAGGAAGCCTTGCTTACCTGAGTAGTCTCATTGCAAACCAGGGGACTACTTAAGTAATAAATTTTTCAAGATCACATACTGTTTACTGAAGACCTAGGGCTTGTCTACACTACCCGCTAGATCGGTGGGCAGCGATCGATCCAGTGGAGGTCAATTTATCACATCTAATATACACACGATAAATCGACCCCTGAGCGCTCTCGTCAACTCTGGTACTCCACCAGAATGAGAAGCGCAAGCAGAGTCAATTGGAGAGTGTCAGCTGTCGACTTACCACAGTGAAGACACCTCAGTAAGTAGGTCTAAGTACGTCGACTCATAGGCGCCGACTTCCCCTCTTTCCCGTGGGTGCTCGACCCCTCTCTGTCCCCTGCCTGACCCCCACTTCACCCCTTCCATGAGACCCCAGCTATACGTCGACTTGCGTATCTTAGATCGACCCCACGCGGTAGTGTAAACAAGCCCCTAGAAAAAAGATTGACAATTCAGCAGCATTTATCTGAACAAAGCACATGATCTGAGTGCATGCATGCTTAGTCTATGCATACATTCAAGGGTAAACTGAAACACCTGTGAAAAGTCCAGTTAGTAGGAACACTATTGCTCCTAAATCAAATGCATTTTCAGAGTATTAAAAGCCTACTGATGGCTTTCAGATCACCCTCAACTGACTTTGAGAATGTTCCTCCCCAATTAATTCCGCTACTGTACTTAGGAAAATCTGACAAAATATCATTAATTAGATTCCAACCACTTAGAACTGTGTGAAACTTGGCAGTTTTTTTATTTGGTATCAATCCAAATAAATTCCCCCATCAGTTTCAGTTTGAGTTTTATGTTTTAACAAATCCAAACGGGTAAAGTAAAATGCAGTCACATTCTCTACATTTCACGTAGTTTCACATCATGACGATGCAAAACTGCTAATTTTGCATGAAAAGTTGGCAAACCTCAGAGAATCTATCATGGATCTGGTTTGATAGGTAACTATGGAATGAATCCAATGAGTTTTGCATAGTTTTGTTATAGAGTCAGCTATAGTTGCATGGATTGACACCCATCATGCCACAAAAACAGGCAGAGTTTGGATATTGCTGACTCTCTTCATCAGAATCTGTTTTTATTCCACATTTTGTAAAGTGCTGCAGGCGTGTACATTTATGATGCTCTATAAAGGCCCTATAACGAGAATAATAATTGCTTTTGTTTTAAATCCGGCCAGGGTTTTACATCATCCCAGCTGCCTGAAGTCCCTCCACCCTCCCGTAGGTATCCTGGGATCAGGGCCGGCTCTAACCTTTTTGCCGCCCCAAGCAACAAAAAAAACCACAGAGCACCGCCACCCCCCTCCCCCAAGGTAAAAAAAAAGCGAGCGCCACCCCGCCGAAAAAACCCCCCTCCCCCGAGCTGCCCCACAGAAACAAATGCCCGTCCCCCGAGCCCCGCACCGCTGAGCCAAAACAACGCCCCCTTCCCCGAGCCCCACGCCACCCCGCAGAAACAACCGCCCCGAGCCCCGCGCCGCCCCGCCAAAACAACCGCACCCCTCCCCCGAGCCCCGCACCGCCGAAACAATCCCCCCTTCTCCCCGAGCTGCCCTGCTGAAACAACCCCCTTCCCCTCCCCTCTCCTCTCCCCTCCCGAGCCCCGTCCCACCCCACTGAAACAACCCCCCTCCCCTCCCCCGAGCCCCGCGCTGCCCCACAGAAACAAACGCCCGTCCCCTGAGCTCTGCACCGCTGAGCCAAAACAATCCCCCCTTCCCCGAGCCCCGCGCCACTCCGCAGAAACAACTGCCCCCGAGGCCCGCGCTGCCCCGCCGAAACAACCGCCCCCCTCCCCCAAGCCCCGCACCGCCGAAACAACCCCCCTCCCCTCCCCCTCCTCTCCCCTCCCGAGCCCCGTCCCACCCCACTGAAACAACCCCCCTCCTCTCCCCCGAACCGCCGCCGAAGTAAAAAAAAAAAACCAAAAAACCCCAAGCACCACTGCCAAAGAAAGAAAAAAAAAACCCAAGCGCTGCCCCTTGCAATGTGCCGCCCCAAGCACATGCTTGGTTGGCTGGTGCCTGGAGCCGTCCCTGCCTGGGATTCCAGTTCATCAGAAGCACCACTGCTGCTGTCAATGGGCCTGGTTCTGGTCTCACATTGGTGTAAATTAGGAGGTCACTAAATTCACATCAAATAAAAACAGTGTCACTCAGAGGAGAAACAGGTCCAATGTCTCTAAAGTGAAACTCACCACAATGGTTTGATTGTGTTAACATTTCTACTGCACAGATATTCATTATGTATTTTTATGGGCAAAAATAAGGAAAGAAGAGGGTGCATTCTTAGCAATGCCAGGTATGGGGATGAGGACAAAAGGGGATAAGAAGGGGAATGGGACAAGGGAAAGATGAAGAGAAATGAGGATGAGAATCAAGATATGGAGTATCAGTATAAATATAAGGATGTAGAAGAGGATGGGATTAGAGATGGGGAAGAACAAGAGAGGGAAGAGGAGGCCAGGGATGAGATGAGGATGAAGAGAAGGAGGTTTATGGATGCTGCTGGGGGAAGGAGGATGGGCGAGCATGGGGATAGGTATGGACATAGATTGAGGAACAGGCTAGGATTAAGGAGAGGGATGAGCAGGAGGTGAGGAAAGAAGAGCATAAGGAGATGAATAAGATTAGGAAACAGGAGGAATGGAATTGGGAAGTAGAACAGACACAGAGATGGGATGAGCAGGACAAAGATATGGATAGGACTGGATGGAATGTGTGGAGGGGACTGGGATCAGGGATGAGGTGACGAATACAGGTGGAATTCAGCAGGACAGGGATGGGATGTGCGAGAAGCCTGTAGGAGAAGGATGGGAATAGGAAGGAGTATGAGACAGTGATGGGACAGGAATGGGAATTGGGATGTTACTGCCTGCATGCAGGGCCTGCCTTACCAATCCAACGCAGGTACTGAAAGAAGCGAAGGAGCCTGGGTAACGAAGCACAGTGCCACTGTAGTAACAGGTTCTCTCAGGCTGAGAATGGGCAGCGCCTGGGGGGCTTTTCCCCTCACCCCTGAGCCGCTCCTCCACTGCAAAGCCAGGTGCCAAGAAGCGGCTGTCCCTCTTGAGCAACAGGTAGAGCTCCCGGGCAAAGGCCGGGATCCTCAGCAACACCTCATCCCCATCCTCTGACGGTGGTGGCGGTGGTGGGGAAGGTGGCGGCGGTAACTGAGAAGCAGCGCCAGATCCCTGAGGATGAGGAGACCAGTGATAGAATTCCTGAGACTCGTATTCATCCTCCGCGTCCTCCTCCTCTGCTACCTCCCCAGCTGGCTGTGGTTGTCTGTTTACTGGGGAGGAGACCGAGCGGACCTCGCGGGAGCTGCCTGCTACCTGGCTAGGTGTAACAGGAGCACTGGTGGTGCTGCTGCTGCTATTTCCACAGCTGGGATCAGTACTGCAGCTGCCTCCGCCACCACTGCCTCCAGCAGGCTCCTGCTGGCCTCTGCTCCACAGTGCTGGGAAGATGATCTCCCACTCCTCAGAGTCTCCTGATGCATGCAGACCTGCAGGAAAGCCAGACAAATAACAGCATATGCCACAAACCAGTGCTGCACATGCCACAGCTTACCACTCATGCCAGTGAACACACATATATGCCAATATCCCCTGACTACAGCCAGTGCTCCTAATCAACAAATGCATCACACAAAGCACACCCTTGTGCCATTCCTCCTCACCCCACTGTACCTCCCCCACAATATGTTTACTTGCAGTATATTAGTCAGCCACTAGATGTCTCTGTGCTGTTTAGGAGTTCCAGACAGGAACTGTGGTCCCTGGTAAACATGGGAGATAAGCAGGAACGGGAACTGTGTGGTAACTATTGTTTGTGAATGTAGTTGTTCTCTTTAATAAACACCTCCTATATAAGACTAGAGCTGGACAAAAAAAAAAGACATTTAGAAAACAAGTGTCAAATGTTCTCTTGCTGGTGGCCATGCTGACAATTTTTCCTAAAATACTTAATTAACTTTAGGAAAAACAAATATATATGCGCATGTCCAAATTATTGTAATTTATCGAATCTTTTTACAGACTCAATAATAAAAATAATGTACAGTTGTCTCTCTTTTTTATAGGACATAAACAGAATAGAAACACAAATAAGGTGTGCTACAGGTTCTTGTCTTTTTTATTGTTGATTCTTTTCCTTTTATTGGTTGCTTTTTTAAAAAGACTTGCAAGCTAGTAAGTCTGCTGCTGTGAAAAGTGATATTAGCAAACATACAAATCACAGGCGGCGACTCCGTGGGTGCTCTGGGGCTGGAGCACCCACGGGGAAAAATTGGTGGGTGCAGAGCACCCACCGGCAGCTCCCCGCCAGCCCCCGCACCCAGCTAACCTCCTCCCCATACCCCTCTCCCAAGGCACCGCCCCTGCACTTTCCCCCGCTCCCTCCCTCCCTCCCAGGCGTGCCGCTGCCGATCAGCTGGAGGAGCGCTGCAAGCCTGTGAGTCCAGGAAAAGCGGCTTGGCTGCCGCGGCGCCTCAGGAGGCGGAGGTTAGCTGGGCGCAGGGGCGGGTGGCGGGGAGCTGCCGGTGGGTGCTCGGCTGCTTCTCCCTCCTCCCTCCCAGGCTTGCAATCCTGGAGCGGGGGGGAATGCAGCGTGCCCAGGGGAGGAGGCAGGGGTGGGGATTTGGGGAAGGGGTGGAATGGGGGCAGGGCCGGGGGTGGAGTTGGGGCAGGGCCAGGGGCGCGAGCACCCACAGCGGCTATGATACAAATATCACTTTTCACAGCAGCAGACTTACTCAGTCCTGGCAAGCCTGGGGACAAATTAAGCCTTGGATGGGGAGGTAGGGGACAGGGGGGAAATGCATGATGGGCCGTCAGAAGCAGCAGGGACCAGGGGCAATGGGGGGTGAGCCCCGCAGCCAAGCCCAATCCTACATCCCCAGGAAGGTGGAGAACTCACTAGCTGCCTCCTCCTCCAGCATGTGTGTCTCCAGACAGTAGCGTAGCCAGGTGGGGAGCAGGGGGAGCGGCCGCTCCCCTTGTGAGCAGAAGGCGCCTTAAAAAGGAAGCGGCGCCGCTTCTTTTTAAGCGCCGCTTCTTGCACTCACCCGGCGGCGCTCCGAGTCTTTGGCAGCATTTCGGTGGCGGGTACCACCAAAGACCCGGAGTGAGTGAGGACCCACCGCCGAAGTGCCGCCGAAGACCCGGAGCGCCGCCGGGTGAGTACAGGGGAACGCGCCTTTTTATAGCGCCGCTCCTTGTGCTCAGGACCTGCCTAAGCTACTGTCTCCAGAGGGGGGCAGGGTCCAACCCCTACTGGTGTTCCTCGGGGACTGACCACTTTTTTGCTCCCCTTTCCACCCCACCCCCCCATCACTGCCCAGGAAGCTGTGGCTGCAAGAAAAGCCATTGGTGGCCACATGCGGCCACGGTGGCCGTATTTGAGAAATGCTTAAGCTATACTTAACCTTGCCTCACCACCGGGGGATGGACTAGATAACTTCTTGAGGTCCTTTCCAGCTCTACATGTCTATGATTCTATGACTCTCTCTCTGTGTAAATATTTTATATTACATATTTATATAATTATTCATAATTTGTACATACACTATGAATATTCTACTCATGTGTACATACACACATTATGAATGCTAGTATACACACAAATATTATGAATACTATGTAATACACACACATACTGTAACCATTGTATATGTGGGAAATCACTCCGTGCCATATGATCATATATACATATGTTATTGATATATAATGTTATCAAACCCTGCATACAGTACTGATTAGTTGCAAAGTAATGTGTACAGGTTGGCTACAAATAAGAGAAGAAAGCAGCAGTAACATGCTGGACCACTGATTTTCCTCTCCTTCTTCCATGCTATGGAAAGTACAGAAATGAGCGCCAAAGAAAGGGATAATTTTACCTGCAATGATCCCATTTGATAGGAAACACAGCTGATAAAAAATGCAGCAAATGTGGCTCAGTCGCATCCCCGTTTTCTTCTCCATCCACTTCACTGTCCCAAACACACCGCAGGAGCAGCCTATTCACACTCTTTATTTATTCCTGTGTATTAGCTTCTGTTGCTGCAGCCTGTCCTCAATGGGTTGTGCCCTGAACTGCCCCCGTTCTTTGTATGGTTGTGGGTTGCAAGTTGCTGCCTCTTCACAGGGTGTATGTCCGAGTTTGTGGGAGGCAGGGAAGAAGGGAGGGGGAAGAAGTGGAGCGGTATTAAAATTTGCAGCGGCTCCCCAGCTCCCTGGTGGATTAGCTGATGAGTCTATTTTCTGATTTACGGGAGGCAGCCGGAGGAGAAGGGAGAGACGGAGTGCGGCAGAGTGAAACCACCTCAAAGCCAGCCGAGAAGCAGAGGCCAGTTGGAGAGTCGAGAGGGTGTCCTAGAAAGGAGAGGGAGCAGCACACGCAGAAGCAGAGAAGGAGGGAGACCGAGTTATCTGTGCGCAGAGCGTGTCACCCTCCACAGCAGTGAGAGGGGATAGCGGTGGACAAGCGGCGAGAAGGCGAGAGTTGTAGAGGCAGCACCCGGAGAAGAGGAGGCAGCATGTGCCCCGGCTCTGGTCACCGCGCTCTGCGACCAGGCGGCTGCGAACTCTCCCTGGCGGGGGGCGGCGGATTAAGGGGAAGGGGGGGGGATCCCCCAAACTCCTGCAGCTTGCTCCCGATTGGTTGCTCCGGCCAGCACTATTTGCATGCCCCCAAGCCAGAGGTACAGCAGGCAGGTATAACCCCGGCCTCCCGCTGCTGCTCCAGTGTGAACAGCCGAGGGGGAGCTGCTGCTGAGCCTGGGCACAATGCTGCAATCCAAGCGATTTTCCAAACGCCTTTGAGTTGCGTTTCAGTGTTAAGGCGAGGAGCGGGAAGATAATGCAATTAGTCACGGGATTCTCCAGGGCTTCCACACACACAGCCTGTGCCTCAGCCCAGACCCCTCCTCCCTCTGCCCGTCACACTCCCACACAGGACCGTGCATACTCTATACCCACATATCCTAGTCCAGTCACACACAACCTTATACCACAAGACACACGTAGTCTATATATCGACACACCCCAGAACACCCTCAGTATACATTTTACACACACCACATGGTAAATAAACACAAATTATACCCTGTCTAGGACAACACAAACACACTATACACACACAGAGTAATACACATCATGTCCTATACACACAACCCCTATGTGAACACACAGAGATTATACAGAGTCAGAAAAACTCACACCACGTCCTATACTTACAAAGTAAAATGCACAAACACACTAGACTACACTACACATACACTAAACACCTTTTTTAAAAGTATCCCTTCTCTCCCCCTGCCCTGACAAACACCTAAAAGGCCTTTGCTTCAAATTCAAGGCACTCTAAAGATTTACCATTTCTGTCTGTTTTGTGTAACTTGATTCCAAACTCCCTTTTTGCCCCCACTACACAGCTCTCCATGGAAACCCAATACTTCCCACCCCCATCCCTGTCAGCTGAGGAATGATTAAATGAGGAGCCAAGTGATATATTAAAACAAATATCTAAAATCAGAGTAAGCTGCAAAATCAACAGATAAACACCTCCAAATCTGAGACTGATTTCTCATCATAACCTTTGTTGTTTTACCTACTGTTTCTGATGTCAAAGGTGACTACTATGCCTTAAGGGAAAACAAAGTAATCTAGTTTTGTGAGGAAATACATCTTTTCGATAAGAGAAAACTACAGAATTGCAAGAATTTCTCCTGAACGCTAAAGAGATGTTAAAACAAAAAGAAGTACCACCATATCGTTAGGCTCCAAATAAAAAAATATGTTTAGATTTCACAGAAGCCAAATTGGGATCTGATCTCTGCTCTGAGTGTTCAATAGCTGAAGAAACGCTGCACAACAAGGGTGTGTATTCTTAACTACCTCCAAACAATATTCTTGATTAGTTATTTGGTTTTATGGAAAAAATTACTCGAGAGTGATCTTTTGCTGGAAATTAATTGAGCCAACTTTCAAACTAAGCAAAAATCAGGGAGGGTTGTAAAAACTAGACAGATTTATATTTAACAGCTTAAAAAAGAATCTCTCAGGCAGTGCAAATTACTATTCATGTGACATTTAAAATGCATTCTTATAGTAAAACTTTGATACCTGAGTAAATATTATTTCACATTTTATTTTGCAGTACAGTTAGTTAGTTAATAGGCCCAATGCTGCAGTCTTTTCACAGACAACACCCTCATTACAGGGGAGTTTTGTCTGAGTGTGTACTGTAGAATGTGGCCTAAGTTCTACCACTAATTGCAATTTGAAGTATGAATGAACAAAAGCATATAGAAAGGGTACTAAAGTGTATCAGAAATAGGGATATTGTATATACAGTTTAGTACACAAAGTGGAGGTTTAAAATTAACATCCAGTCAACCGTAACCAGAACTCAAGACACAATGTAGTACTTTGTTTTTATTAAACTGGGAATCAGATTGGCATAACAATTTTTGGATTTCCCCAATTTAAGTTAGTCCTTTTGGACCAAATCCTTTTTGCCTTACTCATATGTGTAACCCCCCATGAAACCAACAGGACTATTTCTGTGAGTAACATAAACAGAATTTGACCCCTTGAGCACAAGCTGCAGGAAGTAGAGGGATTGTGAGAGGGCAACTGTGAGAGGTTTTAATATATTTGACTTTATCACAAACAAACAATAAAGGAGTATTTCAAACATTAAAATATTCAAAGAAATATTCTACAAATAGGAAAACAAAGCTGCAATACATTTCCGTGGCTCATTTTGTGTTTTATTGTTTTAAAAGTTAAAATAAAAATGTAGGGGAAGTTCTCTATGTTTAACTTTGGGGAAAGTTCACTATAAAACAGAGCTCCTACTGGTGTTCATTAGTTTTAACAAAAGAGTCTGGTCATAGGTTAATACTGGTAGACGTTGTTGTAGTCCACCACCTAGGGTGACCAGATGTCCCAATTTTATAGGGACAGTCCCGATTTTTGGGTCTTTTTCTTATATAGGCTCCTATTACCTCCCACCCCCTGTCCCAATTTTTCACACTTGCTGACTGGTCACCATAACCACTAACCTAACTAATTAACCGAACCTAACCGTTGTCACTGTAAGACTAGTAGAGGGAAGTCTATATGTAAAAGAATAAGAACTGAAAGAACAAAACAATGGTTTCCTCCTGTGATTTTTTTGTAGAGAGAATGAGATTATATCCACATATATACTGTACAAAAGAGTTTAACAATTCACAAGTCCACCAAAACTCTGTCTGCAACACATTACCTGTTTTACATGCCGCAGCATAGTATGGTTACCTTAAAAACCCTTTCTTCATATTGCTGGATGTAATTTACTATGTAGTTGTAAACTAAGAAGAAAAACTGCATTTATTTAAAGAAATAACTGAGAAATTCATTAAATGAAATATCGTTCCTATTTGTTTAAAAAAATTAATAAAACCAATTTTTCATTGTCTATTTAATCCATTCATGAAAAGTACACTAAACAGGAGGGCAAAGTTAGCATAATTCTTGTTATAATCTTTAGTACATGTATGGCTAAAAAAAAATCAATTTTCTCCATTCACAATGCAGGGTAAAATGAAAATTATTAAAGATACTCAGTTTTGCTCCCTTGAGTCTTGAGATTACTCTTCATCTTTGAGAACAGTTTAATGCTGTAGTTTTTGAATTGCCACTAGTGGAATCAGCAGTCTGGCATATATCATAACAGAATTGCACTGAATTTACAGATACTAATTAAATAAAAACAGTGGGCCAAATCATACCCATCCATAGACAAACTTTGCAAGGAAGTTGCAGGGGAGGAAGGGAGGCCCTAAAGTATAATCAAAAACTGCATAGGCCAGCTCCTTACCTGGTGTAAATCAGTGTAGCTTCATTGATTTAAATGAAACTTTAGCAACCTACTCCAGCTGAGGAACTGGCTCCATGTGTTTATATTCACCCAATTTCTGAGGACTCATCTGTTGGGGT
The DNA here is from genome assembly GCA_033296515.1 of Macrochelys suwanniensis. Lineage (NCBI taxonomy): Eukaryota > Metazoa > Chordata > Testudines > Chelydridae > Macrochelys > Macrochelys suwanniensis. The sequence goes on from CM065780.1 coordinate 52,522,610, forward strand.
TAAAGGACAAGGTGTTGCTCGCCATGGTCTGAATAGAGATTGAGAACTTTTAACCTCATGGTTCTCCCCAAATCAATCTTGGGACATCCCTTGGATCTCAAAGCACCCGCAGACAACTGAAGCACCCGCAGACAACTGAAGCATACGCCTGTCTTGGCCTTCCATGCCCCTAAGAAAGAAGCATGGCCTCATCTAAATCCATGCTGTCAATGACTTTCTACTTCTATCTCAATCACCTGTTACTAGGTAAAATGAAAATAAGAAAGAAAAACTTGTAGCACCTTAGAGACTAACAAATTTATTTCAGCATAAGCTTTCGTGGGTTAGTACCCACTTCATCGGATGCATGGAATGAAAGATACAGTAGACAGATATTTATACAGTCAGAGAAACATGATAAGGATCGTTAACTTAAGGGAAATAGATTCAATTAACGTAATGGCTCGGCCATTACGTTAATTGAATCTATTTCCCTTAAGTTAACGATCCTCATTCACACCTGTGTGACCATCTTGTTTATCACTTCAAAGGTTTTTCTTCCCCTGCTGTTATGGTTCCTCTCAATTAATTAGCCTCTTAAGGTTGGTCTATGCACCTCCACCTTATCATGTTTCTCTGACTGTATAAATATCTGTCTACTGTATCTTTCATTCCATGCATCCGATGAAGTGGGTACTAACCCACGAAAGCTTATGCTGAAATAAATTTGTTAGTCTCTAAGGTGCTACAAGTTTTTCTTTCTTATTTTCATTTTGCTGATACAGACTAACACGGCTACTACACTGAAACCTGTTACTAGGTAGAACATCTTCTTCCCTATACCCAAGAATAATAGGTAAATGCAATCTAGTCATTTAATAAAAAGAGTTAAGTTTAACATGTTGTGAATTATGCATCTGATTTTTAATAAGTCCCCCTTTAATTTAATATAGATTCTATCCTCAACCACTGACTTTTTTCTTGGCTTATTTTGTTTCTATAATTATGACTGTAAAGGTCATATCAAATTTATGTTCATAACAAGGAATTTGATTTTCACAAGTACAATTCATTTCTACAAGATTGCCTTAAACAATGCTTTAAGTTGTTATAATAAATCTTTAAGCCTTTCTACAGTGGTTGAGTTGTTAATGATTTGACTATATGCTTTATAACTCTGACTGATGAAACTCTTGAGGATTACTGAGTTTTTGGATACATTTGTTTCAAATTTTTACAATTTAATAAAATATACTAGATAAATAGGAGAAACTATGCTGGTTTGAATGGTGCTTACTACATTAACACCACATATCATATGACTATTCAGATTAGAAACAGAAACACGTCTTCCTGTTTCTGGAGAGCCTTGCAAATGTTATCTCAATATAAATAAACTTTTGCGCAAAATGCAGGTTGAATTATACATTTTTTTTATGTAAATGTGAATGGAAATACAATTTGTTGATTTTTTTAAAAGCATGAAGAAAGTCAGTTTCCCAATTTTAGAGAAAGCTGTGCTTATTGCCTGTTAACTCACCGACTCTGAGTCTTTAATCTGTAATTCTATACCATTATTTACATCTTAAATAAACCCTTCATTTTGACCATGTATGTATTTAAGATCACTTCAAAAGACTTTTTAGTGAAACTTGCTTTAGAGCAAATCTCACAGTTATATCTAAACTCAGTAGTACAATCATGATAACCTGTGGAGTAGGATATAAGTGTCAAACTACTGTGAACTTAATACTGCATATTTACAGAGTTGGCACTTCTGATTTAAAGTGCCAACACTGTAAATATGTAAAGTTAAGCTCACAGTAGTTTGATGTTTATATGTTACTCCACAGATTCTCATGACTGCATTACTAAGTAAAGATGATTCAGTGAGATTTGGTCTTAGTACGGTATAATCATTAACTTGTGAGTTATTTCCCAAAGTCACACTGTGAATTTAATCTAGATCTTTGTGGGTGGTAGCTGTAAGTAAAAATACACTTAGAATGCACTATTTATATAACCTGTTGGCTGAGTAATCATAATCACTTATAGTCTTTTCATTTAGTATGCTATTTTTCTTAGAAATGTGGATGTTTGAAATTAAGGTACTTTAGATGGTCTCCATACAATTTAACAAAAAGCAATCCTCACAGTAAAAGAAATCTAGGCATCAGATGCAAATTGTAGCCCCATAATTAAAGGCAGTAAGGGCCCTCCACAAACATCAGTTTCTCATAACATAAGCTGCAAAGTCTCCTACAAAGAAGTGCTTACTCCATACTTCTGACAGAGATTTTCCCCCATACAGAACTAGCATCCTTCCAATCTGAGACATCATGGCCTTCCACAGTGATCAGCTGTTGTCATTTCATACACAAGTCTCTCACAAAGAACAACTTTCCATTTGAAATACCAAGGAATCCCTACAAAGAACCAGTGTTCAAATTTGAGATACCTCAGGTCTCCACATGGAAAAAAGAGTCCACTATTTTGAGAAGAGGCTTCTCAATTTGAAATGGAGGCTTGCATCTTAAAAACAAACAAACACCCTATCCCATTTATGAGACACCAAAGTTCCCTCCAAAAGTTCAGCATCATCTAAGATTTCTACTCTCTCTAGTGGCATGCTCCCATGCTTCAATATTCATCTGGTAAAGAACCCAAGAGGTCACTGTGATGCTGGAAGACGGGGTGCCAGTGCTTGCCAAGGCTGTAGCTATCAGCTAAGCACTGACAATTCATAATTGGAAACCAGATCAGCTCACCTGTATTTTCCTATTGTTCAAGATAAGTGTTAGACTTGTAAAGATGTGTTTAAGTGCTTAGATTCTATCAAATGCTTGTAAATTGCATTAATCTTATTTGTAATATATCCCATGTTGTAAGAGGATATGTAAGTTTTGCTTTATAACTGTAAAAATACCTGCTCTGAACTTATGAACCCAGGCAGAAGGAATAGTTCCTCTGCCCATCATGGTGCATGATCAAAACTAAGTGGGCTCTTGTGAAACATCACAATACAAAGACTGGGCTAATGGCCCTTTCATGCCCACAAAAGTACTACATGCAAGGAAACTCATCCTATCAGCTTTAATTATAGAAGAAGGAAATAAAGATAGTGGACATCTCTTTGCTGTTTGGACTCTCAGGAGCTAGGAAACAAAAGCAGAGATCTCCTTTTAAAACTATAGATTGTCATTTGTGTATATATGTATGTTGTGTATATATGTTGCCTGCTTTAGCAAATAAATTACTCTCATTTCTTTTTTCTAGTTTGGGACTGGGATCAACCTGAATGTTTTGTGATCATTGGTGCAAATTAGTTTTTCAACCTTTGATCTGCAGACCTCAGGAGATCTGCAGACTCTGTCTAAGATTTCCACACATCCATTTGAAATTATTTTTAGGGATCCACAAATGAAAAAAGGTTGAAAACCACTGATGTAAGTGATCATGAAGTCCAGCTTGCCTGTGTGGCAAGATAGACTAGAGTGCCCAAATGGACTGTTTGTGACTCCATGGCAAGACTGTTATAGTGCTTCAGGAGTTCACATTTGTTACTGGGTTGATGAAATGTAATTATAGAACCTACCACTGGTTTGGGGTGTCTGCTCTGCTTTTTGACAGTCTGCCCTGAGGTTGGCACTCATCATCGTGAACCACCCCAGACAGCATGCCATTCACCTTGGGTTCCTCCATTGCATAATGGACCCTTTCCCCTCCATCAAGAGTCTGAACTTCCTTTCAAATTCAGATAATTTAAGTTTAAGAAAAAAGTGTATTTGTAGTAATTTTTAAAAAATATTTTTTCTGTTTACATTAGCAATATAAAAAAATAATACCTTGGTGGATTACTTTTCTTGAACAGTAAGATGAGAAAGGACTTCTTAATGTGACTTTGAATGAATATTTGAGAACGTTTAAAAACAAAAACAAAACACACCGAAGCTCTACCTTTATTATTGGTGAGCAGGGAAAAGAAAGAAAAGAAAACACAGTAGTAATTAAGAACATTCTACAAACTCAGGAAACTTTTTACCAGGTAGAATTTCTTATTATAACAGATTATTTTTGTTGATAGTAAAAATATAGTTGCTTTGTCTCAAAGCAAAGTACTCACTTTTATTGAATTAGGTAAAATCAATAAAGCATGCATATATAATAGTAATAGTAATCTGGGAAACTATAACCATTATTAGCCCTATTCTCTTGTCCAGCATAATTTCAAATCTATTTCATAAGTAGAAGTAGGTGAGAACTATTGGACACTCTGAAGATTAGCATTCTGATTTAGGTCTGATTAGGGTCCTGATCCTGCAAGACTACACACAGGCTTAACTTTACTTAAGGGAGAGGACTGTTAGCATGATCAGGAAGGATGAGAAGTGAGCAGAGCAGAACTCTGTTCCCCATCTGTAAATCAAATGGCATATGATCCCTTAGGGACCATTGGTAGGCATTGTCTAATAAAGCAGCTTTTTACTGCTCTAATGTACAAGAGGGACAGGGCAGTTTAACCTGCTGCTATCCAACTCAGATGTGAGGAGAGGAAGATGGGGTAAGGAGACAGAGGTTCAGAGAACAGAACAAAAGAGGATTTTGGCCAGGACTGCAAAACACGTGGGACCAAGTTAAAAAATCCATGACATTCCTAGCCAAAATGAAACAGTTGACAAATATGTTAGATTAACACTGAACACTAGGTAGATTTGTGCTGTATTTAACCCAGTAATTTAGAGACGAAAGATACTGTGTTCCATGGTTAATCCCATGGACATACCCATTACACTGTGCAACAACTGTAAATATGACAGGTTTCAGTGTTAGTCTGTGTCAGCAAAAAGAACAGGAGTACTTGTGGCACCTTAGAAACTAACACATTTATTTCAGCATAAGCTTTCACTACAGTTAGAGAGTGTAAAGAGAAAACTAAAAATTAAAAGTGTGGGCACTGGAAAGTTGCACAAAGTAAAGAAATCTGAAAGGGAACATAGCTGAATCTTAAACAAAAAGAATTGTTTTATTAAACAGCAAGCAACTTCTATTCTTTTGTAGGTATTTTGGTAGATAATTTATTTGGGTATAATCTTCAGTATATCACAATCAGCATTACTATTATTACTTACCTATCTAATAGTGTCAATTTACACATACATAAAGAGAAGAAGACATAAAACAGAACCATAAGGGACACCGAACTCATGGAGAAGAGGAAGGAGTCTTTAAAGGAAATGCTTTAGGAGGGTTCAGGAAATTAAGGGTGGGGCGGGGAGAATAGCACTGTCATGAAAGATAAGAGAAAGTGAGGAGGAGACTGATCAAGAACATCAGGAAAGATGATTTATGTCTTATTTCTTTGCTGTGTGGTAACATGAAAAACATTACAAGTACATTATATTTTTTTTAAATGAGTTTTATTTCTTTGTAGTCTCGGAACAAATATGAATTCAATATCTGAATGAAGATAATGATTTGTGAGCCATCTGTCTACCAAGTGGCATTAGCTCAAAAACATGTCAGAACCCACAACACCTAATGAAATAATATTAATCTGCAAGTGATTTTTCACTTAAATTATATTGTGGATATCCTATTTGGGTTTTCCCCCTGCCATGGCAGAGAAGGATTTCATTATACTTACCAGATTAAAAAAACCCAAACATTATAGACATGATTTATATTTTTCTATCTAAGGGATTTATTCATAAGAAATGTTGTGTGGAAACCTGCAGAACAGGCTGCCTTACTCTTTCAGTGTCTGTAACTGGGAAACCCATCAAGACCACATGAGTTGTCAAAGCATACACTATGTAATATACTGTATGAGTACTGTCCACAGACACTCACTTTGAAGGCAAGCCAATGGCAAACAGTGGCACCAGGAGACCAGCTAAAATATAGAGGAATCAGGGTGACAGAACATAAAACACAGGTTGTGCAATAACAGGCAAACAGCCAAGGGCACATAACTAAGTGGTTTCTAAGCTGCTCTCTAGTGCCCTTTTCACTTGAGGCAAAGCAAAAAAAAAAAAACAACCACCACCTAAACACCTCCCCCCCCCCAAAAAAACCCCTTCATATATATTGGCTTTCTATGAGATGTTCTTAGTTATACTTCTGAATATCTGCCCCCCAGGTTATGTGGGAATACATAAGAATAAAAAGAATAAAAGCACAGAGGGTAGATTATCTTGCATTTAATTGAAGTCAGACAAAGGAAAGAAGCAGATTGACAGGTTGTGCTACAATCATTGTGACCCAAAGCCAGGAAGTGTCAGTTATCATAGTGCTGACAGGCATTCATTGTACTGGATTAATTCGTTAATATTTGCAAAGCACTTTGAAGATGAAAGGTGTTATATAAGGACTAAATATAATCATCATCATCATCATCATCACCTAAAACCTGTGTGTTTTCCTTAAAGGAAAATAAGCCACAAAAGTGTTTTCAGTCAACTGCTGAGAAGAATCAACATGTGTGATTTCTTTGCTGTACCTTCGCACTTGTTTAGGACTCTAGTAATCTAGTATATTTTGTTACCTTTTGCAATCTTTCGTAGATATATAGGAATCAGAGGTGAGACTCATTATACACACATACACACACACTATAACCACAAGGAAGACTTTCGCCAGATGTTTTTCTAGTACAGAAGAATTTTGTCAGACTTCATTTCCAAAAAAATTAATGTAAACTGGTGTTTGCTTTTGCTTCTTCTTCTGCTACAATGAGAGTTGTTGGACCAGCTGGTTTTATCTCCACCAAACATACAGGAGGAGGGAACTATAAGGTAAAAGAAAGGCTACCATGTGACCAAAATTAGGAAAATAAATCTGGTTATTCCAAACTGAATGTCTGGTGCACAAGGTCACCAGGTACTACAAAGTTGAAGGAAGACAGGCCTTGCCAAGAAATTATGCATGTGAAACAGGAAAATCCTGACAGCTATTAACTCATTTATTTACTTAATGTATAAAATATATGGAGGAAACTGAAAGTCTATACGGATATGGAGAAATCTCTGATACTCCATCAAAAAGAAAATGGAAGAATACCACTATATGTTCAGGGAACTGAGGTATTTCTATTTACTCTACACAAGAAAACGTGAGGACTTGATTGAGACATCTCAATCAAACTGTGAATGTTGGGGGGGGGGGGGGGTGAGAGAGAGAGAGAGACCACATGTCCAGCATAATCATTTAAAAATCAATTTCTAGAAAAAGGAAAAAACTCCTCTGAGGAAACCTTTAGCACTATCCCAAATTAAATTAAGTTCTCTGTTTTCATAATTAGCATAATAAAAGATCTACCCCAGCTTGACAAGAAACTATCCAAAACAAAGGGTTATCAGAGACAGGTAGATTTGGAGTCCTTAGACAAAAATCCCCATGGGCTACAGGATCAGGCTCTGTATCTCCACCGGAAACAGTTTGATTCAGGTTTGGGAAGCTCAAATTCCATTATTACTAGGAAACGGTCAGTGGCGATGTTTTAAATGCCTTCATAGTCTCTCTCTCTCTCTCTCACACACACACACACACACACACACACACACACACACACACACACTCTATAAAACTTATACATATAAGTAAAGTTTCAGTTTTGATAAGACATGTAGAAATATCTAAATATCCATTAAATGAACAATCCAAAAATGTTTTAGAGCCAGCAGAGTTAATCCTGCTGGCTACACTGAGATAAAGCCTTACACTATAAACTATATAAAGTACTGCGTGTAGCCAGAAAATCATCATCAATGATGTAAACTTCTTTTAAAAATCTGAAAAACAAATTAATTTGTTTTGCAAATATTAACGAATTAATCCAGTACAATGAATGCCTGTCGGCACTATGATAACTGACACTTCCTGGCTTTGGATCACAATGATTGTAGCACAACCTGTCAATCTGACATCCACCCTGACTGAATTGGCCTTCAACATTGGTTCACCACTTGTAAGGTAACTCCCTTCTCTTCATGTGCCAATATATATTTATGCCTGTATATGTAATTTTCACTCCATGCATCTGAAGAAGTGGGTTTTTTTACCCACGAAAGCTTATGCCCAAATAAATCTGTTAGTCTTTAAGGTGCCACCGGACTTCTCGTTGTTTTTGTGGATACAGACTAACATGGCTACCCCTCTGATACAAATACAAGTGACACTGCTGAATTAATTAGGATACAATTTAGAAAGGAAAAAAAATTGAGATCAAGTTATTTCCTTGAATAGTTATGAAAAACTATAGGATTCTTTCAAGGGCTCTCTGGCACATTGTCCACTTGCCTGAGAGCTGCCCAAGTTGTGGCCCTGCTTCAGTGGCCTGTATGGGGATTTGTGGGGACCCAGAATTCCTCCCACTTTCTCTGTCAATCATTCTCTCCTAAGGGAGTGTTGAATACAATATATGTGTACTGTTATTTTAAACAAATAAAATTTATCTTATTTCCATCCTTTAAATTTGATTCTGATCCCCTAACCTCCAAATGGAGTCCTCAATAGTTTAAATTGTTTAACAAAAACAAATTTCACATTATTTTAAGACAAATAGATTGTAAAATATTCAACATGTAATGGTCCACATGTGGATATTAAAGATCCCATGGCACTTTTGTTAGCGCAGGGCTTGCTCTAAGCCTTGGTCAAAAAAATTCCCTTCTTATTATTACTGTTAATTTTGCAATACATGAGTTGTCTCTAGATCACAGACCACCCCAAAGGCAGTTGCATTTCAGTGGTATTATACATATACAGTTTTTGTTGGGCTTTGGAACTTTTCAGGATAAAACCAGCCAAAAGTGAAACTTTATTATTCTTCCACTTTACTACTTTTTTGCTGATTTATTCCTTCCTATTATTTGAATAGAACACCACATTTTATTTTGACTGAGATGTGTTTTATTAATAAAACAAGAATATAAAATGCATGTCTACTGAAACACATGAACCAGAATTAATTGACAGTTTATGTACCAATTCCATAATATAGACAAGATAAAGAATAAAGGAATAGAGTTAATAGAAATTTAAACTACTGTGGACTTGATTAAAATGGCTAAGGGATTAGAATCAGGTTTTCATGGTGAGAATGGGATTATTTAAGGACTTCAAGCATTTTGAAAATGTTTTTAAAATGAATGGGGTCTTTCACTAGGCCTATTCATTTTTTTTAAATGAGGCCCAAACCAAACTTTAAAGGAAAACTGAACCCATTTTGCTCAGCCCAGCAATCTGTAAGTTTGAAAGGTGCCATAAGAAACACTTCTAACCATGAATAAACTGTGTCAAGAATGACTTGTCTTTTTAAGCAAGATTGCCACCTCTGTAGGGGGGCATAGTAAAGCCAACTGCAATTTTTAGAAATGCCTTCAGACAAAGTTCACATTTTATTCAGGGTGAAAAGCTTTTTTCTTATCTTTCAGATTTGGGTTGGAAAAAATATTGTACTCCTGTATATTATACAGATCTCTATCAAGCCACCTCCGGTGAGCAAGATACCATATAGTTTTTGAATGCTGAAGAAGCACCCACATAAAACTTTGTGTTATGATAAAAATATAGGGAAAAGTAACCTAGTGACCATTCAGGAGGACAAACTGGATAAATGAACTGGGATCTAAAACCCTGATGGGGGAGCTCTACAGCTATGTATTTACTGACACAAACAAGGGAACCCTGTAAGAATCTTGCAATTTACCTATGGAAAGATTGAGATACACAAGAATGAAGAGCAAAGGGCATATATGCAATTGCAAATCAACACAAATGCAACAACTAGGTTACCAATGCTGTGTTAATCCACTACTTTTTGTTCTAAGTGTTATTTTGTTTGTTTGTTTATTTTATACCTATGCTGTAGCTCCAGTTGTGTTAGAACCACAGCACATTTGCTACTGTCTAAAATTACAGCATGCTTTTAAAAAGGAAAATGCTGTTCCAGGTGCTAGAATACTGATAATGGTATAGAAAAATAAATACGAGTTGTGAAGGGCAGAAAGTAAATAAAATAAAATAAATACATAAAATAGAACAAATTATTAAATAGGGGTTGGAGTGAAAGGCCTGATCTTGCAGTCCTAATTCAGGCAAAACGTCCACTGATTTTACGTCCTGATGAGGCAAAGCACTTAAGCATTGAAGTCATTGGGTCTACTCATTTGCTTAAAATTAATCATGAGTTTAAGGGCTTAGCTAGATCAGGACCGTATATTTCAGGAAAATTGCCCCAGTTCTCTTGGGCAACAGCTTCCTGATTAATTACTCTGACTACTTGCTGGACCACTGCTTGAATTAGGACTGAGAGATGGGGCCCTAAATGAAGAATGTAAAGGGTTAAAGCTGTGTGTTTTGAGATGGAGGCAGGTAGAATAGGGGTTTCTTTAATAATGTTTTCTCTGGTAATAATGTTTTGATTGTCAAATATGGTTCAGGGCCACATTATCCCAACTTCCTCATACTGAGTAGAACTACTCATAGATTAAGGTAAAAGTGAGTAACGGTGGTAGAAGCGGGACATTAGTAGATATTAATTATTTACTATATACTTCCATTTGAAATTTAATGCATTTAACAAAGTATTAGCCTAAGAATGAATTAGGTATATTAGAAATCAGATAGTGAATGGTTCCAGAGGAATCTCTATGACATGAATAAAATGCTTTGTGACAGTCAAAAATAAATAAAGGACACTGATGAAATGCCTTCCCCTACAGGAGATAAGTTTTTAAATAAAAAATTGCATATTTAATCATTTATTTTGCAAGTTATTTGTTGTTAAAAAAGTCTCAGAAAATATCAGAGAAACCAGCTAAAACAATGGCCTCTTGAAGTCTGAGCATCTTAACAGATGGTTCCTATTAACTTCCCTTGCTTTTTCAAGGAGAATATCTTTTATGTCTACTACAGAGTTTGCTTTTTGTTTTTGTTTATTTTGAAAACCTACCTACAGCATTTTTAGATATATAATATAGGGACAAAAGTATGTCAAAAATCTGACAAAAGCATTTCTAGCAGTTTAAACTTCTACCCCATTTTCAGCTGCTGATTCAGGTCACATTTCCATTTACTTTTTACTTGTTTGAACTGATGAACGATTCTCATCAACAGGAGGCTCCTTCAGAAGTGCTCAATTTCTTTTTATCTCTTCCTCCTCCTCCTCTTCTTCTTCATCAAAATGAAGGAAACATGTTTAAAAATAAAATAGTGATGTTTTTCTACAAATATTTAGAAATTGAACCGGTGTACCTACTACTGTAGCCCTTATGAAAATGTGAAGGGACAGAATTTGGTCCTGATCCCAGACAAGTGAACTAACACTGCTTCATAACTTCTGCATGCATGAATGTTGATTATAGAAGATATTACACAACTTTATCTCACATAGTGCCATACATGTATTCCAGAATGAGTTATTGAACTAAATGATACAAGATAATATAGCTTAGCTACATTTATAGTACTGTATTATATACTGTACGTCATTCAAAAGAAGAACAGCATATGCATGTGAGGAGATAACAGCAAAATCCATGCCAAAATGTTGGTATTAGGAGAGGGAGGGAGAGAGAGAGTGCTGTCTTTAAAAGGTCCATAAAGACAGCTGTGCATACTATGTTCCAACCAATACCAATGAAGTTTCAGAGTTTGACCAAAAAAATGAAAGCATTTATAATTACAATACTAGTTTTTCACATGCTGCTGTGAGAGCATGAAGCTCCCTTCCTCCATTAATTATTTCCTGAATCAATATATTTCACACACTAGTTGTAATAAACCACATATGAACCTCCCACATGGTGTATTCAATAGCATGCTGCCTATGATTTTTCACATCTTTCAGCTTCAGCACTAAGAAACATTATCATGATTTGTGATTCTCTTTGGGGTATTTTGGATCCATAAGCCAACGAGCTCTGTGGAGCAGAAAAGCTTCTCTTTCATCAACAGAATTTGGTTCCAATAAAAGATATTACCTCACCTACCTTATCTCTAATATCCTGGAACATAGCTACATTAACACTGAAAAAATAACTCACCCCAAAAGCCATTTTTAGTTGCTTATGACAGATAAGCATCTGATTTTTAAAAACAGCCTTCAGTTTTGCCGGCATGAAACAGATAGTTGGAATTCTTGGTGCCAGTATCTGTGTTAAACTTAATGGCATTTGCACAACTGGAGGCTGCTTTCAAAAGTCAGGCCAAGAATATGGCAAATAATTATTTAATAAGTAATCAAGGGACAATTCAATGCAAGCCACACTGTTCTCTTGAAAATTATTCTTAATTTAGTGAACTCTATTCAGCAAAGTGTCTACATCTAATAGGAAAAGAAAAAAGGAAAAAAAGGACAACACGGTCATAATATTATTTTGAAAAATTTCTTGTCAACAGTCTCATCAGAGAAGGCAGGCACAGAACCCTGTCACTGAATGAGGCAAAGGTCTTGTGGAAAAATTAGTGTGTGTTCATGAAATTATAGACTGTATCAGAATGCACACGTACAAGGGTGACAAATTAAGGTTGCACAGGCAACCTTAATTCAGGCATTTTCTAACCTTTGAATGCTTGACTTTGCAACCTTAGCATTCTTTAAACATAGTTTGTTGGTATGTAATTTCTTACATTCCCCCACAACAAAATCCCCCAAACTCCTCCTCCCCTCAATTCTATCATATGGAACCATACTGACTCTCACATCACTCCACAGAACTGGAACTCTAGATCCACACTAGATATTTCGTTCAGTGATCACTCTGTGTTTACAGCAGTTGGCAAGACATCTGCTCTATTTTGGAACAATTGCAGGGAAAGTCCTGCTCTACACCTCAAGTCCTAGGATGCAGCATCCTGAGCCACTTTGAGGGTTTTGCAAGCTGGCATCTCCTGTCATAGTTGATGTTCAAGTTTGTTTCAGTTCATCTTCTTGTGCAAACAAACTGATGAGGGATCTGCAGATGCGACTGCATGTCAGGTAGGCATGGCTGAATGATTTTGCCACAGCCTGATTTCTTCACTCACGCTTCATTTTTGGCTTTTTCTGTTCTGCTGTTCTTGATTGCTTTAACTGCAGGCCAACAGGTCTGCCGCCATCCTGATGTGTCAACGGCAACAGCTTCCCATGTATTTGAGACAAGTTGGCCAGCTTTGAGAGTATTCTTATATTGTTTTCAATGGCCTCCCAACATATGTGCTCCCATTTTTAACTGTCCATAAAATATGGCTTTCGGGAGTCATGTATCATCCATTACCTACGGGGTGATCAGCCCAGTGAAGTTGCACCGGTATCATTGGGGATCCAACATTACCCACGCATCATCAGCACAGGACTTCAAGGGGTCAACCAGGATACCAAACATTAATGTTACAGATGAGATGCAGATAGCGCATATGAAAACACTCTAGTTGCTTCAAGCATCTGTAATAGAGTGTCCATGTTTCATACCTATAAAGAAGAGTGCACAACACAATTGCATGATAGACATAATCTTGGTGTGAAGTCAAATGCCTTTCACATTCCACAAGCAGTGACAAGGCATTTGACCATAGGCAGAATGGGCTTTAGAAATGCACTGCATGATTTCATCATTGATCATGACATTATTAGCTAACGTGCTGCCAAAATAGCAAAACTTTCCTATCACATTAAGGAGTGCATCATCAAATGCGATTTCAGGGGCAGAATACATTTTCCTGGAACAGGCTGGTAAAGCACTTTCGTTTTCTTGAGGCTAACAGACAGTCCAAATCACTCTGCTGATCTAGAAAAGCAGTTAGTTAAATGCTGCATGTCTTTGATGGCATGTACAACAAGTGTACAGTCAAGCTAACGAGCAAGTCACTCACTTTAGCGTGAGCATGAAGATGCTGGATACTGAAGATGCTGCCATTTATGTGGAATTGCATGTAAATACCTCAGCTGCAGTCTTTGAAATAGCACCAAAGAGAACACTAAGTACTGTTGGTGAAAACATAGTGTCCTAATTAACGCCATTTGTGACAAACAAAGATTCTGAGGAAGCACCAATTTCCAACACTCTAGCCAGCATGCCATCAAGGAATGAACGCACAATGAAGATGAATTTTTGGAGGCACCCAACTGTGTGAAAAATTCACCAGACACCCTCATGATTAACAGTGTTGAAGGCCTTCATCAGGTCTACAAACACCATATAGAGGTCGTGGTTTTGTTGCACAGTCAGGTTGGCACAAAGGAGATATGAGGGGATGAAACATGCTCACTTCAGACAAAATAGTCAGAGAATTTAGTTTCCAAACTAATAAGTCTCTACTGCGCATGTGCAAATTGATTTTTCATAGGCTTATAAACTTGGCCAAATTTGGGTGGACTTTCATAGGGTAGGTCTACACTACCCGCCTGATTCAGCGGGTAGAGATTGATCTTCTGGGATCGATTTATCGCGTCTCATCTAGACGCGATAAATCGATCCAAGAAGCGCTCCCCGTCGACTCCAGAACTCCTGCTCGGCGAGAGGAGGAAGCACAGTCGACGGGGGAGCGAGCCTGCGCTGCGTGGACCCAAAGTAAATAACATTTATTTCGATCTAGGAAACATCAACTTCAGCTACGCTATTCTTGTAGCTGAAGTTGCGTATCCTAGATTGATCCCCGCACCAGTGTAGACCAGCCCATAGGAAGAGCAAAAACCACATCCTGACACTGGGGTGGCCCTGTTGCTAGTTGTCAAGTCCCTACTCCAAAGCATGGAGACATTACAGCTTTTCAGTTAAAGGTTGTAAGAATTTTTTAACATGGGCAGACCAATGCATTTTCCCCTACTCTTGTTCTTGGAAGTGGCTGAACCATTTTAGCTAAAACTTGAAAAATATAAATAAAATATAAAAATAAAAAGTATAGCCTGAGGCAAACACCCGGCATTGAAAATTTCAGGCCAAACAGTTAAAGCAACTGATAGTCTTATAATGGAAAGTGTTAAGTAACCTTATTGTAAGCAGAGCTACCAGTTCTGCCTATAATCATATAGATGTGATATGAACACCCGTCTAGTAAGAAATAGAGATTGCCCGCTGATTTCACATAGACTGTAAATACACACATGCCAGTTGGAAAAGTTCAGAAGCCCCAGAATACCAAAAACCTAGCATTTTGATCATAAACTGCAGAAAGGAGGATTCAAAAGAAAAAGAAAGTGAAAGACCCTAATGTCAAAATTAAAACCCTTACACTCAACATGAGGGCTTAAGAATATCACCATGGAAGAAATTCATAAATGCATACGCTTGAACAAAAAATGGAAATCCATCCCTAATGAAGACAATAGAAAGGTGTATAAACCATTGAAGGGAAAGTACAAGATTGAAATTAGGAAAACTAAGAAGGAATTTGAAGAGCAAATTTCTAAAAGGTATAAAAACAAAAAAAAATTGTTTTGAAAAAGTCTGTCAGAAGCTGGAAGCCACCGGGCTAAATTTGACAATTACACAGTGTTATAACAAGTTAACTAAAAAATATTAAATATGTGCTAGTATTCAGTGTAGATAAGTACAGTTGTGCTTAAAATCATGTAGTCAGTCACAGTTGTGGAATTTTTCCACAAACGTCAGTGAAAATTGGATCAAGCCCTAAGTGATCCTGTACAGAAAGAGCAGGTAGTCCATGATACATCAGATCAAAATGAGAAAACCAGAAATGCAGGAATCCAAATCAGCAATCAAAATAGGTTTATTGACGGGGGGGGAGAGGGGGGAGGGAAAATACAGTGGTGAAAGTGAATAAAAGAGTGTTAGTTACTTCTTCACATAACACAATAACCAGGGGTCACCCAATGACATTAATAGGCGACAGATTTAAAACAAACATAAGGAAATACATCTTCACAAAACACATAGTCAACCTATGGAACTCATTGCTAGGGGATGGTGTGAAGGCGAAAATTATAACTGGCTTCAAAAAAGAATTAGATAAATTCATGGAGGATAGGTCCATCAATGGCTACTAGCCAAAATGATCAGGGATGTAATCCCATGCTCTGGGTGTCCCTAAAACTCTGACTGCCAGCAACTAGGACTGGATCACTAGCTCAATGCCCTGTTCTGATCATTCCCTCTGACGCATCTGATGCTGACCACCATCGGAAAATGGAATACTGGGCTAGATGGAGCACTGGCCTGACCTAGGATGGCCAGTCTTATGTTCTTATATGATTGAGATTGAGAGTATAGCCAGTGTTGTCAGGATATCTTAATAGGGTTGTCAATTTTAGTTGGACTTATTCCTGGAGGTTTCATCACATCACATTATCTTTAATTAAAGATTAATCTTCAATTCCTGGAGACTCCAGGACAATCCTGGAGGGTTGGCAACCCTGTATCTTAACTGTATATTTCCATACTTTCCAATATTTGGACTTCCATTAAGTTTAACTTTAATTTTGAATTACTTATGGCTGTTTTATCATCATTACAATTGGTCTTATAAGATTATTTATCCTTAACTACTGATATATATTTTACCATATCATCACCTTATCTTGACTTCACTTGAAGAAGTTTTTGTCTGAGACTATCATTCCTTTCAGTCACTATTACCAAAAGGCAACCCTAGCCCTCAAAAAGGTACCTAAAGGAAAGGGCTGACTTCCTGACCAACTTCACTACTTACAGGTCTCTCAAGCTTCTCGGAGTTCTAAGGTTCATGAGAACCTAAAACTCCAAGTGACACCCATGGGTCACACAGGCCCTATTTAGGATTAGGTCAGTAACCTAAATACACTAAGAATATAAGTGAAGTCCAACATCTGCAATGCCCATGAAAACTCCTTTCAACACCTATATACCAAAAAGAAGCAACTTTTAACCTTTCATTATTATTTTTAAAATCCTGCTTACTTAAATAAAAAATGAAGTTATTTCTCCTCAGAGAAAGACCTTTATTCAAATTTCCCTTACTGAAGTGGATCTGCTTTACATAAAAATATCCCTAATGTTTATTTTCTGTCTTGACGGTAATTAATACTGACAGTTATCACATTTACACGACTTGAGATGGCATTGATATATTTAAAATAATCAGTTTTCTGTGAAACAGTACCCATGCAAACCTCAAAATGTCAGTAGTGAATTTAATGTATTTGTTTGTGTTCTGATAGTAGCTGCAGTAAGAACTGTGCATTTTTCTGCAAGAGTCAGTACTGAGGATTCCAGCTATGGGATCCCAGGAACAATCCAGCTGTACAGCTTAATCATATAGAATTATTTTGTGGGAAATGCCCTTTTTCCACCTTCATTCAATTACTATCCCAAATTATTGGATTTCTGCCACAAAAGATATAGCGCACTCAATGTCCAGTATTGTTCTGGATTAAGTAAGTTATAACATTCAAAGTCTGCCTTAGGTAGTGCTCAAAATAAACAAACAGAGACCAGGAACAATTGAAAATCTTTCTGAGATGATAAAGACTCTTTTTCTTCAACTACAATTACTTTTTTTAAAGTTTTAATGAATGTAGTGCTTGTGAAAGTTGCTGGCTTGTCAGCATTGGAGACCACAGCTCTCTCTTTTGGGGATTTATTTAAGTCAATGGAAAAACTACTATGGACATCAAAAGAATCAGTCCTTTAATCTGATGATGTGTACTCCCCACACTGGCCCTGAGAGGGTTGAATTAGGCCAGACAGGCCCAATCAACCAGCAAACAGGAGAGATTTATGCTCTGAGGAGTCCACTAATTGGAAGCAAGTTCACCTGTGAGGGAACAAGCAGGGTTTACATAAAGTCTAGAGATTAGTAACAGAGGGTCAGGCTGCAGGGTGGCAGTCACTTTCTCTCAGGGAAGGAGGGATAGGAATCTCTGTGACCTAGTAGAACCCCAAGAAGAGTAGAAGCAATGTAGCAAATAGTCCAGGGGTGAGAGCAGTAACGTTAGAGAAGCTGCAGATCTTGATTGCTTGGTAAAGGGCCTTGGACTGGAACCCAGAGAAGAGATTGGGCCTGGGTTCCCCTACCAACCACTGCAGAGTGGCACTGCCTGAGGCAGTGAATTAGAAGACTGCCTGGGTCACTGCAGGAGTGACAGGATCAGGGTGGCAGGTGTGAGCACTGCCTGATACCAAATGAGCGGAAAGTCTTTGAAGGACTCCATCCTGAAAGGGGAAACCACCTAGGGTATGTCTACACTACAAAGAAAAACCCATGGCTGACCCATGCCAGCTGACTTCGGCTTCTGACTTCACAATCCAGCAAGTGGTCCACTATATACACAGGGTCAATAACTAGTTCCATGGCTAAATTTGGAGCCATTAAAATGTTGAAGAGTCATCATCCATATGGACACTAAAGTTGCCCAGAACAATCAGCCTCTCCACACTTGGAGAAACAAGATCAGGTTAGCAATTTCCTACAGCTGGAAAGTGTTTTAGATGACATAAATCTCAGAAGTTATTTTACATTATTATTTAATTCAAAATTGGAAAAAATCATAAAGACATAACTGCATACATAGGCATAATTCTAACCCCCATTGAAGCCAAAGGGAGTTTTAGCATTGATTTAATGTAGCCAGGATTTCACTCTAGTATGGAGCATTGAAATTGGAGGAATTGGTTTGTACCACAAATGATACTATAAATTAAATTCAAAATATTGTATGTATTGCAGTGTTAAGTGATAAATCCTCTTTGAAAGGCTGAGGTCACCTCATTGCTAAATGTGTGTATGTATGTCACTACAAGGCAAGTGACTTTGTCAGTGAAGTCAATACAGTTATAATAGATAAGCCATCAAGCATGCTAGTAATGTATCAAAGTCCTGGATAATGTGACCTGTACGTATTACAGTAATGTTAACCTTAATGATTAGCAGTTGTTGCTAACAGCATGACAGAGGAGTAAAATTTATAGATACAGTCACCTGAGGGTCTTTCTCACTGACACCCAGGGCACAGCTTATGTTGAACTATAGTCAACTGAACCCTGATAAAGTTAGTAAATACCGAACAATTCAAATTATTTTAATGTATCTTATTTATTACACGTTTCTGCTGTTATAATAATGACCAACCTGGAAAGGTCTCAGATGTACATTAAAATGCCTACAATTTTATTTTATTGATTTCAGAGGATTTACATTATTTTAACCATGTGCAAAAAGATGCCACAGTGGAATAATCATACTTTGTCCATATAAATAAACACAGATTTTGTAAGTTATATTTTCCAAGAAAGAATGGCATTCCCTCTGGATACAGAGTGATCTCAGGGTAATGATTAATATCTGTGGAGGATCTGAGTGGAGAGTAGCCACAAGGGCGGGTCCCAGGCTCAGCCCAAAAGTTAAAGCTGACCAGGTTCAACTTTGACTTTTGTTACTATTTTAAGAAAGCATTTTTATTAAAGAGAATTGATGTAAGTAGATTGTTATAAAGTTTTCAGTTTGTGTCTTCATAATCTTTTGAAGAGATGTACTTCAATTTTATATTTTTAATTTCTTCTTAATTCAAGAACAGAAACATTCCAATCAACATAAGAACAATGGTTATGAAAATCAGAATTCAACCAAGTCTAGAAAGACTTTTAAATGGGTGAAAATGGTATAAATGCTCATCTTTCAAAGATGCATACTGCAAGGCTCTAATGTTTAAAAAGAAACAAGCAAGGTCCAAAAATGCAAACTGAGTTAAAGGTTTTAGTATATTAAGAATTAGAAGAGAGACTATGGGCTAAATTTAGCTCTCAGTTACAATGATATCTCAGAGCAGAATTTGATGCAACATCATCTATTAAACTACACAAGTGCCCTATTCCATATCAACAAGCAATTGTGCCCCCAATGGGTGCAAATAACAATTCAGACTAAATCCCATGAGCTCCTGTAACATCAATACTCTCTCTCATTGGGGGCCTGATTCAATACCCATTGAAGTTAATGAAAAGATTTCCATTATTTCAGTGGTCATTGTATTGTACCTTACAGGATTCGGCCCCAGGGTGCAAAATAGCATAGGGATCTAATTCTACA
The DNA here is from genome assembly GCA_033296515.1 of Macrochelys suwanniensis. Lineage (NCBI taxonomy): Eukaryota > Metazoa > Chordata > Testudines > Chelydridae > Macrochelys > Macrochelys suwanniensis. The sequence goes on from CM065780.1 coordinate 52,542,593, forward strand.
CGGATTAGGTCAATAAGAGTTTTGCCAAAGTTTTGTCAATCACTGCAATGGGAGTAAGATTGGGACAGTCATGTGCATCCATATTCTGTCTGTCATCAGTTTCATGCACATCTTTCTACATCAGGGATCTTAAACTCAAATGACCACGAGGGCTACATGAGGACTAGTGAATTGGCCCCAGGGCCACATCAGTGACATCCCCCCCCTCGCTGCCACTGGCCCCACCCCCACTTCACCCCTTCCATGAGGCCCCGCCCCACCCTGCCTCTTCTCACCCCTTCCCTACCCCCATTCCAACCCATTCCCCAAAGTCCCCACCCCAACTTTGCCCCCTCCCTGCCCTCATTCCAACACCTTCCCCAAATTCCCCCCCCCGCCCCGCCTCTTCTCCACCTCCTCCCATGAGTGCGCGGCTCCCTACTCCTCCCCTCTCCCTCCTAGAAAGCGCTAAGCACCGCCAAACAGCTGTTTGGTGGCGGGAAGCGCCTGGAGGTAGGCAGAGGAATGGGGACGCGGCACGCTGGGAGGGTGGTGGAGGAGGGGAGCTTGGCAGGCCACAGGAAATAACATGGGAGGAGGATGGGGGGACGGGGAGCTTGGCGGGCTGCAGGAAATAACCCCGCGGGCTGCGTGTTTGAGACCCCTGTTCTACATGGTACAAACATGAATAATCTGTGTAGCACAAAGAGTGTGGCACAGAATCCATTTCTGAGTACACCTGTACACCGTCATGCAGGCTATACCCCCTGAATGCTAGGTCTCACCTGGAAATGTGTCTTCACCAAGAGCATTGTGACAAAGCACCTACAGTGCAGTCTCTCTGGAGATAATAAGGAAGTCAGAATAGCATTGGACACTTCCACCTCATATTTGCTGCTGCTTGTGGGGTTTCTGGGACACAGAGTGGTGCCTGCCAGAACATACTCCTTAGGCCACATTATGAAAAGACAGAGCTGTACTAAATTACATACTATCATGGTAAAGAGTGGCAACTAGCTAAGGTTGTAAAACACTTTCCATTACAGCCCTCTAGGATCAGATTCACAACTTTATGAAAGTATTGACTTCTAGGCTGAAATTTTTCATCCTTTTCATTGTCTGAAAGGGAAATTTCTTTATTTTGTGAGCAACTGAACACAATCCATTCAGTCACAGAAGAGAGAAAGATATGCATATTCTCCACTATAATGTTAATATTAAAACAGGAACAGACATGAACAGAATGAGTCCTGCACCATCCTGAACAGAGGTAACAAACCCTGAATTAGTCTCCAAACTCACTCCCTTCCTGGAGTTTGGCTTCACTTGTAATGCAATAACACAACATAAATCTAAACATAAGCTTCTCCCTTTGACCATCATGATTCAGCAGTAATTCCTCTGAATCTTATTGATGGGTTATGGCACTTGAAGCCAATGTCTCAACAGAAGAACTCTTCATTCCTATACAGAATCTTATAATCTGCCAGCATTTTAATAGATTCCAATTAGGTTTTTAAATAGGGAACTCAGGAGTTGATCCCATAGCTACTCCACCTACAGAATTCAAATAGAGTTGCCTGCATGGTTTAACTGCAGGAGGCTTTTCCAGCTTATGGTTGGTGGTATGGGTAAAGGTCTGAAGCCAAGAGTAGGAGAGAAAGGGTGCAGTAACTGTGTTCTTCAAATATCAACAGTTGTGCTATTTATGACTTTTCCTATAATTATAAAAGTCTGAAAGCTTATTGAGTGATTCCGTTTATAAATAAAAGGTCGTTCTATTCATGGCTATCCCATATTTCAGCATTAATGTTCCCCTACTATTCCCTCAGATCAAATAATAGAGTATTCATATGCAGATTATAACTATTAATAACTCATTAATCACATGCTATAGGAATTCCAATGCAGTTTCAGGCCAATGTGAGGAATGGCAGATGTGATATTTGTAGCTTTGTCAGATGCAGAAGATATGCAGAGAATATCAACAGGACTTTTACGCTGTCTTCATCAATCTGGCTAAAGCATTTGACACTGACAGTAGAGCTGCACTTTCGCAACTATTACACAAGTTTGGTTGTCCAGAAAAATTTACCAACATTCTGAGGCTATTTCATAGCAGAATGCTTAGATGAGTCTGTGTAGATGGTGTTCTGTCTGACCCATTTCCTATCACTAATGGTATTGAGGAGGTCTGTGTAACTGATCCAATCCTGTTCAATTTCTCCTACACAGCAATGTTCAATGACACTAACAAGAGACCTGAATGCTGGCATCAGGCTATGTTTCCAATCCTCTGGAAAAGTATTCAACCTGAACAGGCAGTGATCTTCCACAAAGGTCTTTAAGGCAATTGTTCATGAGCTTCTGTATGCTGATGACTGTGGCCTAGAGGCACATACTCAAGAAAAGATATAATTGATTACAGACATATTCACTGAATCTGCTGGAAGGTATTGGCTGACAATCAATCTGAAGAAGATAGAAGTCATGCATCAACCTGCTCCAGGGAACCTTACATGAAAATAGTCACCACCAGCAACACACAGCTGAATGCTGTTACAGACTTCTGCTATCTTGGCAGCAAATTGTTAAATGATGCTACTATAGACAAGAAGCTGACAAGTTGCATCAACAAAGCCAGTTCATCATTTGGCAGGCAGAAATTGGCAGCACCACAGCATTAAGCTTCAAACCAAGCTAAAAGTCTAAAAAGTGGTTGTGCTGTCCAATTTGTTGTACAGATGCAACACTTGGCCCTGCTACAGGCATCACATCAAGCTTCTAGGTAAGTTCCATTTATGACATGTGCATGCCATACCTTACATCAAATGGCAGGATAAAGTTACCAATAATGAAGTTTTGAAATGCAGCCACTCCACAGGGATTGAAGCCATGCTTATCACATCACAGTTACACTGGGTTGGTCATGTGTTGAGGAAGGAGGACACAAGAATGCCAAAGCAGTTGCTGTATGGTGAACTGAAAGTGGGTAACTGCATATGAGGCATCCAGAAGAAACACTTCAAGAACACACTGAAATATAACTTAAAGTAGTGTAACATGGATGTCGACAGCTGGGAATTGTCAGCAACAGATAGACCACGCTGGCGAGCAACAGTCAATAATGGGGTTACTCAGTTCAGGATTAGTTCCCGGATGGATCTTGAAGCACAGAGGCTGAGCTGTAAACAGCAGCAGATTCAGCAAGCACAGACTGTAATGTCTTCCTTGATATCAGGCTACTCATGCAATCAATGTAGAAAGGCCTGCCACTCATGCATTGGCCTATTTAGCTATAGTCATACTCACAAGATGTAATATTCTCATCAGCGTCATCTTCAGTCATGAAGGACAGCAGCAACATTTAACTGAGTGACATAGTTATTGTAATTATTTTTAGCCTATAATCTGAAAAATTAATTTAGTTTTAAATACACTTTCAATCACTAATGACCTTTAAAATCCACTTGCAAATGTGATTTATTTCATGTTGTACTCCAATCAAATTTTATATATGTCTATAGAATGTGTGTAACCATTAGGTTTACAAGTCAGGAAATCTGAATGAATTCATGAGCACTGCCAAGATTACACATGCTATATTTAGGATGAAAATCATTGTGTTTAAAATTTAACTGTTTGAGTGTGTAAAGTAGTCCACAAATGTTTCTTGCCCGTTTTCTTGTTTCTCAAGTGAAATGGAACTGATGGATTGAAATAGATAGCGGGTATATGCAACTGTTACAGCACATTGCCCTTGCAGATGGCAATAAGATACTAATGGGGTTATCTGTGTGTGTACCACATCTTGCCCAAACAAGTCAGCCTTGAGGAGAAGGTAAGAATAAAAATGGCAAGTTGAAACCGCAGACAGGAATGATCTAATAAAAGAGTTCATTAAGAAGGTTCAGGCAGTTGCTTTCCAAACCAACACCCTTCTGCAGTTTGGACACAGACACTAATGGACACACTCTAAATTAACTGCAAGCATTTAAAACTGTGTGGGCTGAAGTACAGCTCACAGGGCTTGTCATAGCCAAGATTAGTGGAGGCTCCCAAAAATATTAAATGAAATATTTTGTTTTCGGGTCCTAAAAGATTTAAGGTTACAAAGTTTTCCTTAGAAGCTAATGAGCTCTTCAAAAGGGAGAAATCTGTTTATTCCCACTGGCAACTAAAAACACCAATGAAATACATGCGTGTTTTCATTGGGATTTATACCATTTGTTCTAGCATTTATATTATTGGCTTGTACAAAGGAAAGAAATAGTAGCTTCAGCTCATAATATGTTGGGCAAAATATCAAGAAGATTAGGCCACATGTTAGCGTAAACTCTGATGGAAAACATACATTTACTGCAAAGAAATAGGTATGCCAGAAATCTAAGAAATTTTACTGAAAAACGGTGTCTGCCTTGTATCCATCTATCTCTCACTATCAGGTTTTCTTAGCAGGAAGGAGGCTATAATGTGCCATGAACAGACTACCTTAAAAAGGTTTGTAGAGGCAAAAAGAAAGGGAGGGAAAGAAAAAGAATGGTGGAGGCAGGGGCGGCTCCAGGCACCAGCAAAACAAGCTGGTGCTTGGGGCGGCAAACTCTTGGGGGCGGCACAATGCGGCGGGGCAGGGAGCCGGCTAAGCGGGGAGCGGGGCCCCGCTGCTCTCCCACAGGTAGCAGCCGTGCTCCCCTCCCCGGGCAGGGAGCCAGCTGAGCGGGCAGTGGGGCCACGCCACTCTCCCACGGGCAGCACCCCCCCCAGGGGGCCGCCGGTAGCATGGCCCTGCCCCGGCTGCAGAGGACACCCCTCTGTGCTGCCTCCTGCCAGGGGAGGGGAGAGGGGAGCAGAGCCAAAAGAAAATAGCGAGGGGGAGCCAAAATTTCCTAGAGCCGGCCCCGGGTAGAGGCAGAAATAATCTAGTAATAATACAATAACTTATTTTCTAATAATAATAATGAATATTTTTATCAATTACTGTTTCATAAAGTAATTGGTGGCCAAAATATTAACCAAGCCACAGCTATTAAAGAAGACAATCAAATGTAAAAATTTGGGGGGGAAATGTAAAGATACTGTGATCTCATTTGAGACTCAGTTTAGTAATAATTAGGCTCTGTTGCTGCTAGTGTACTGAACGTCACAGGCCTGTTCAGTTCCATTGAGAATTAGGAAAAGGCTCCCATTCTCTGGTGCCTGTGAAAGGCTGACTACATCACTGAGAAGGCTGTATCCCTCACATCCACTGCAGAATTGCTGCGTACTCTGATCACACTTGGCAAATCAGGTGGAGTTAGCCTGGGAGTTCGCCTGGAGAGAGCCTACTGCGGCATCCCCCTTGCAGGTTCCCCGAGTAGCTTCTGCCACAAGTGAGGAAACTCTTCGAAGGAAGGGACTATGGATGCTGAGCGATCCGCTGTCGTGACCTGCACAGGATGTGCCATGTTTGTCTTTCTTCCACAGGATAGAAGCGACTTTGTCTGTACAAAGTGCAAGCTGATGTCCATATTGGAGGAGAAGATTCAAGGTCTGGAGAAACGAGTATCAACCCTGCGTTCCATAAAAGAAAATGAGGAGTTCCTGGATAGACGTCAGGATAGGCTTCAGCGGGCACAGTGTTCTGAGGATTCAGAGCAGGCTACGCAGCGGGGACAGAAGGCCAGTGAGGATAATTGGTGGCATGTGACCTCCAGAAGAGGAAAGAGTATGAGACAAGTCCATGTACCAGAAACGCATATTCAGATGAGCAACTGTTTTCATGTTCTCTCCACAGGTACTAGTGCAGAGAGTGGAGTGAATGATACATCTGAGGGAACAGAGCAGAAGGAGACTCCACTGACTGGAAGGCATGAGATGCACAGTCCTAGGTATGGGGGTTCCACGACCACCACTCCCAAGAGGAGGAGGAGGGTGGTGGTGGTCGGGGACTCTCTCCTCAGGGGGACTGAGTCATCTATCTGCTGCCCTGACCGGGAAAACCGAGAGGTGTGCTGCTTGCCAGGGGCTAGGATTCATGATGTGACGGAGAGACTGCTGAGACTCATCAATCCCTCAGATCGCTACCCCTTCCTGCTTCTCCATGTGGGCACCAATGATACTGCCAAGAATGACCTTGAGCGTATTACTGCAGACTACGTGGCTCTGGGAAGAAGAATAAAGGAGTTTGAGGTGCAAGTGGTGTTCTCGTCCATTCTCCCTGTGGCAGGAAAAGGCCGGGGTAGAGACCGTCGAATCGTGGAAGTCAACGAATGGCTACGCAGATGGTGTCGGAGAGAAGGGTTTGGATTCTTTGACCATGGGATGGTGTTCCAAGAAGGAGTACTAGGCAGAGATGGGCTCCACCTGACGAAGAGAGGGAAGAGCATCGTTGGAAGCAGGCTGGCTAACCTAGTGAGGAGGGCTTTAAACTAGGTTCACCGGGGGAAGGAGACCAAAGCCCCGAGGTAAGTGGGGAAGTGGGATACCGGGAGGAAGCACAAGTAGGTGAGTGCAAGAGGGGAGAGCTCCTGCCCCATACTGGGACAGCAGGACGATCGGTGAGTTATCTTAAATGCCTGTACACAAATGCAAGAAGCCTGGGGAACAAGCAGGGAGAACTGGAAGTCCTGGCACAGTCAAGGAATTATGATGTAATTGGAATAACAGAGACTTGGTGGGATAACTCACATGATTGGAGTACTGTCATGGATGGATATAAACTGTTCAGGAAGGATAGGCAGGGCAGAAAAGATGGGGGAGTTGCGTTGTATGTAAGAGAGCAGTATGACTGCTCAGAGCTCCAGTATGAAACTGCAGAAAAACCTGAGAGTCTCTGGATTAAATTTAGAAGTGTGAGCAACAAGGGTAATGTCGTGGTGGGAGTCTGCTACAGACCACCAGACCAGGGGGATGAGGTGGACGAGGCTTTCTTCCAGCAACTAACAGAAGTTACTAGATCACAGGCCCTGGTTCTCATGGGTGACTTTAATCACCCCGATATCTGCTGGGAGAGCAATACAGCGGTCCACAGACAATCCAGGAAGTTTTTGGAAAGTGTAGGGGACAATTTCCTGGTGCAATTGCTGGAGGAACCAACTAGGGGAAAAGCTCTTCTTGACCTGCTGCTCACAAACAGGGAGGAAATAGTAGAGGAAGCAATAGTGGATGGGAACCTGGGAGGCAGTGACCATGAGATGGTCGAGTTCAGGATCCTGACACAAGGAAGAAAGGAGAGCAGTAGAATACAGAGCCTGGACTTCAGAAAAGCAGACTTTGACTCCCTCAGGGAACTGATGGGCAAGGTCCCCTGGGAGAATAACATGAGGGGGAAAGGAGTCGAGGAAAGCTGGCTGTATTTTAAAGAATCCTTATTGAGGTTGCAGGAACAAACCATCCCGATGTGTAGAAAGAAAAGTAAATATGGCAGGCGACCAGCTTGGCTTAACAGTGAAATCCTTGCTCGTCTTAAACACAAAAAAGCAGCTTACAAGAAGTGGACGATTGGACAAATGACCAGGGAGGAGTATAAAAATATTGTTCAGGCATGCAGGAGTGAAATTAGGAAGGCCAAATCACACTTGGAGTTGCAGCTAGCCGGAGATGTTAGGAGTAACAAGAAGGGTTTCTTCAGGTATGTGAGCAACAAGAAGAAAGTCAAGGAAAGTGTGGGCCCCTTGCTGAATGAGGGAGGGAACCTAGTGACAGAGGATGTGGAGAAAGCTAGTGTACTCAATGCTTTTTTTGCCTCTGTCTTCACAGACAAGGTCAGCTCCCAGGCGGCTGCACTCCGCAGCACGGTATGGGGAGGAGGTGACCAGCCCTCTGTGGAGAAAGAAGTAGTTCAGGACTATTTAGAAAAGCTGGACGAACACAAGTCCATGGGGCCGGATGCACTGCATCCGAGGGTGCTAAAGGAGTTGGCCAATGTGATTGCAGAGCCATTGGCCATTATCTTTGACAAATCATGGCAATCGGGGGAGGTCCCGGATGACTGGAAAAAAGCTAATGTAGTGCCCATCTTTAAAAAAGGGAAGAAGGAAGATCCGGGGAACTACAGGCCAGTCAGTCTCACCTCAGTCCCTGGAAAAATCATGGAACAGGTCCTCAAGGAATCAATTCTGAACCACTTAAAGGAGGGGAAAGTGATCAGGAACAGTCAGCATGGATTCACCAAGGGCAAGTCATGCCTGACTAACCTAATTGCCTTCTATGATGAGATAACTGGCTCTGTGGATGAGGGGAAAGCAGTGGATGTGCTATTTCTTGACTTTAGCAAAGCTTTTGATAGTCTCCCACAGTGTTCTTGCCAGCAAGTTAAAGAAGTATGGGCTGGATGAATGGACGGTAAGGTGGATAGAAAACTGGCTGGATGGTTGTGCTCAACAGGTAGTGATCAATGGCTCCATGTCTAGTTGGCAGCCGGTATCAAGTGGAGTGCCCCAAGGGTCGGTGCTGGGGCCGGTTTTGTTCAATATCTTCATCAACGATCTGGAGGATGGTGTGGACTGCACCCTTAGCAAGTTTGCAGATGACACTAAACTGGGAGGAGTGGTTAATACGCTGGAGGGTAGGGACAGGATACAGAGGGACCTAGACAAATTAGAGGATTGGGCCAAAAGAAATCTGATGAGGTTCAACAAGGACAAGTGCAGAGTCCTGCACTTAGGACGGAAGAATCCCATGCACTGCTACAGACTAGGGACCGAATAGCTGGGCAGCAGTTCTGCAGAAAAGGACCTAGGGGTTACAGTGAACGAAAAGCTGAATATGAGTCAACAGTGTGCCCTTGTTGCCAAGAAGGCTAACGGCATTTTGGGCTGTATAAGTAGGGGCATTTCCAGCAGATCGAGGGACGTGATTATTCCCCTCTATTCGGCACTGGTGAGGCCTCATTTGGAGTACTGTGTCCAGTTTTGGGCCCCACACTACAAGAAGGATGTGGATAAATTGGAAAGAGTCCAACGGAGGGCAACAAAAATGATTAGGGGGCTGGAGCACATGACTTATGAGGAGAGGCTGAGGGAACTGGGATTGTTTAGCCTGCAGAAGAGAAGAGTGAGGGGGGATTTGATAGCTGCTTTCAACTACCTAAAAGGGGGTTCCAAAGAGGATGGATCTAGACTGTTCTCCGTGGTAGAAGATGACAGAACAAGGAGTAATGGTCTCAAGTTGCAGAGGGGGAGGTTTAGGTTGGATATTAGGAAAAACTTTTTCACTAGTAGGGTGGTGAAGCACTGGAATGGGTTACCTAGGGAGGTGGTGGAATCTCCTTCCTTAGAGGTTTTTAAGGTCAGGCTTGACAAAGCCCTGGCTGGGATGATCTAGTTGGGGTTGGTCCTGCTTTGAGCAGGGGGTTGGACTAGATGACCTCCTGAGGTCCCTTCCAACCCTGAGATTCTATGATTCTATGAAATAGGCAGGAGAACTCAAAAACAGCAGTAGCATTCTGGAACTTTTTGTTGAAGAAAAAATGGTGATTGCCCACCTGATTGTGCAGTCCAAGGTCTGCCAGTTTCCTTCAGGATACACTCATTGTCCACCTGCCCCTCCTTCCCCTTCATACAACTTTCATGGTAGTAACTCTTGGGAGCACAGTGGGTGGGGGAGGCGTGAGCTTATGGTGAGGAAACCAGTGCTAGACGCAGTGTTTACTTTCCATGTTTGCTGAGCCAGCTTGAGCACCTGTTGCAGAGCCCAAGTCCCTTACTCACCCACACAAGCACTGCTTAACCCTGTGCAATCTCAGTCCCTTAAAAATATTTCTGCTCAACAGAATCCTAGGTCCTGTTTCTGACTGTGACTCATAGAATGTAAAGAGGAAAGGTAAGATTCTCCTAATGACTAACAGCTTTGAATGCATGAACTTTGCTTGTTCATGTAACTCCTACTGTAGCTAGTATTGAATACTGAAAATATGACACTTGCAAGCACATATTCTGTTCTTGTTGTTATAAATATGTGCAGCTTTCTTTCTGTTGTGTATTTTATTACAGAGCCATCACTAGTGAGTCAACAGCTAAGGTTGCATTGATATTTTCACTTTAAGCAGGATTGAAGTCCCTCTGTTACACAATTTACTGACTGAATTCAGTCTCCTATTTTGGCAAAGGAACTCTTGCAGGTCAAATGATTTCCTATGTAACCGTTTCAGTGTTCACTATTTTTTTCAGAGGATACATTTTAAAAAATTGCTTCCTTGTTGATATTATATCCTCTTTTCCTTATGTTTCTTTGGGTTCCTCTGACAAAATGACCACAGTCTCTGCAAAATCCAAGTCTCACCCTCCCTTCACACACTGTCATGATTTTACAGACACAGACCACAACCACATAGGGGGGAGGGATAGCTCAGTGGTTTGAGCATTTGCCTACTAAACTCAGCGTTGTGAGTTCAATCCTTGAGGGAGCCATTTAGGGATCTGGGGCAAAAATCTGTCAGGGGACAGTACTTGGTCCTGTTAGTGAAGGCAGAGGACTGGACTCAATGACCTTTCAATCATTGAGTCTAGTCAGTCCAACTGGTCCTTCCAGTTCTATGAGATTAGCATATCTCCATTTATTTAAAATTAAACTCCTCCCAGCCAAATGCCTGTTCTCCCAACACTGCTTCTCATCATCTTAATTCTCCCATGCTTCCTCCATATTCCCCTTCAATTCCTATATTCATGGGACACATCATGTAGCACCACTTTGGGATGATGGGTAGTGGGAAAGGAGGCTGCGTCTGAGGAGAGGAGGCATAGTGGGGTTAGCTAGGATGTGGGGTTAAGAGGAAACATTAAGACAAACTGGTGTTTGTGCTGGGGGCCCTGGAGTGGGTGAAAAGCTGCAGGCTGATGAATTGCTGATGAATCACAGGTAGTTCACCAGATCTCAATTCATAGACTTTAAGACCAGAAGGGACCATTGTGATCACCTAGTCTGACCTGCACATTACAGAACCACACCCACTGTTCCTGTAATGGAGCCCTAACTTCTGGCTGAGTTAATGAAGTCTTCTAATCATGATTTAAAGACTTCAAGTTACAGAGAATCCACCATTTTCTCTAATTCAAACCACCAAGTGATCCATGCCCCATGCTACAGAGGAAGGCAAAAACGCCAGGGCTTTGGAGCTGTGCTCCGATTCTGCTCCAGTTCCAGGCAAAAACCTGCAGTTCCACTGCACCAGAGCTGCTCTGCACTCCAGCTCCAGGCTCTGCTCCAAAGCCCTGGAAAACTCCCCAGGGTCTCTGCCAATCTGACTTGGCGGGAAATGTCTTCCTGATACCCAAATATGGCAATAAATTAGATCCTGAGCATGTGGTCAAGACCTACCAGACAGACACCTGAGAAAGAACTGTAGTAACTCAGAGCCCTTCCTATCTAGCATCCCATCTCTGGCCATTGGAGATATTTGCTACTAGCAGTCACAGATGGGCCACATGCCATAGTAGGGATCCTCATCATACCATGCCCTCCATCAACTTATCAAACTCAGTCTTGAAGCTGGTTAGGTTTCTTGCCCCCACTGCTCCCCTTGGGAGGCTGTTCCAGAACTTCACTCTTCTGGTGGTTAGAAACCATCTAATTTCAAGCCTAAACCTGTTGATGGTCAGTTTATATCCATTTTTTCTTGTGTCCACATTCACACTTAACTTAAATAATTCCACTTGCTCCATGGTATTTATCCCTCTGATATTTTTATAGAGAACAAGCATATCTCCCTTCAGCCTCCTTTTGGTTAGGCTAAACAAGCCACACTCTTTGAGTGTCCTCTGGTAAGGTAGGTTTTCCATACCTCGGATCATCATAGTAGCCCTTCTCTGCATCTTTTCTAGTTTGAATTAATCTTTCTTAAAACATGGGAGACCAGAATTGCACACAGTATTCCAGATGAGGTCTCACCAGTCCCTTGTATAATGATAATAACCCTTCCCTATCTCAACTGGAAATACCTTGCTTGATGCATCCTTAGATTGCATTAACCTTTTACACAGCCACATCACATTGGCAACTCATAGTCATCCTGCAATCAACCAATACCCCTAGGTCTTTCTCTTCCTCTGTCACTTACAACTGCCATGTCCCCAGTTTATAGCAAAAATTCTTGTTGTTAGTCACTAAGCGAATGATCTTGCACTATTAAATTTCATCCCATTTCTATTATTTCAGTTTTCAAGGTCATCCATCATCTTGCATGATATTCCAGTCTCCTCCATATTGGCAATACCTCCCAAATTTGTGACATCCACAAATTTTATTAGCTCACTCCCTCTTTTTGTGCCAGGTCATTAATGGAAATGTTAAATAAGATTGGTCCAAAGACCAAATCCTGAGGAACTGCACTAGTAATTTCCCTCCAGGATGACAGGTCACCTTTCAGTATAATCCATTGTAGTCTCCCTGTTAACCAGTTCCATATCCACCTTTCAATTCTCCTATTAATACCTATCTTCTCCAACTGAACTAATAATTTCCCATGTGAAACTGTATCAAATGCCTTCATGAAATCCAGGTAGATTACGTCTACTGCATTTTCTTTGTCTAAAAATAATAATAATCAGTTATCTTTTCAAAGAGATCAAGTTGGTCTGGCATGATCTACCTTTTGTAAAACTATGTTTTATTTTATCCCAATTACCATTTACCTCTATGTCCTTAATGACTTTCTCTTTCAAAATTTGTTCCAAGACCTTGCATACAATTGAGGTCAATTGGGCCTGTAGTTTCTTAGATGCCTTTTTCTCTTTCTTAAGAATAGGTATTACATTACCAATTCTTAAGTCATAAGGTAGACTCCTGAGTTTACGGATTCATTAAAAGCCCTTGCTATTGGGTTTGAAATTCAGGTGCCAGTTCCTTTAATATTCTTGGATGGGGATTATGAAAGCCCCTCATTTTGGTCCCATTAAGATGACTGAGTTTGACTTCTACTTCAAAATGTGGTAATTTCTACTTCCATATCCTCATTTCCATTAGCCACCCTGCCACTACCCTAAAAGCTCCTCATTACTCTCATTAAAAACTGAGGCAAAGTATTCATTTGGGTGTTGGTCCATGCCTAGATTATTTTAAAGATCACCCCCATCTTCAGTGTTTAGCAGTCCCACCTTTTTCCTTGTTTTCTTGGTATTAATATGACTAAAGAGCCTTTTATTATTGGGTTTAGTTGCCTTTGCAAGGTCCAACTCTGCTTGGCTTTTGGCTGTTCTCACTTTTCACCTACATTGTCTGACCTTCAAGAGATAGCTTTCCTTGTTGATCTATTTCCCATCTTCCTCTCCCCTCTTCCTTTCTCAGCCCCCACCCAATCAATCCCCACTTATTTCCCATACACAACATTTTCCTTCTCTCTTCCCCAGTCCTTCAGTATCATGTGTGCACCATGGCCTCCTGTAACCCCATGCCTCCCATACATTTCTCATATGTCCTGCCTCAGGTTCCATTCCATAGTCCTTCTTACTCTAAGGCCCCTACATCCATCCACTGTAAGCCCTTCTCCTCTACTGCATTTAGCTTTTAAACCCTCATGTGTCAGTGTCCATATGTATATCAGCTATAAATGCTGAAAGTGGTAGGGAGTGACCACATGAAGGTTGCAGGGATGTAGAGGGGGAAACCCACGGGTAATGGGGAATTGGCATGGATGGTAGAATGTTTAATGTGTATTTTTAAATATCTATTTTGTTTTTAAACATCCCTATATAGTTCGGACATTCATATAAATGAATAAAATACGTTTATGCTCTAATTTATGGCTGCCAAAAAAAACAGGGATTGCTCATTCTTAGCAACCAAGCAGACCTTAGTAGCAGAGATGTTTTGCAGCGGGGATTTAAAAAAAAACCCCATCCCTGTTGCAAAACAACTCTGCACCACCTTTGGAAATGAAAACAAACAAAAAACAAACACACACACACACACACATGTAAAACATGCTGTTAGGAAACAAAACCAATACACATAAGGTTAATTTCAAATATAAAACTTTTTACAAGATATTATATAAAATGGAAGTGATTAATGACAGTCATTGTATTACTTGACTGGTAATTAAGATTACCAGACAAATTATTCTATTTTTTTCTAACTTATGCTAGGTTTATGTGTTTTAGCACAATACTTCAATACTAATTTTTAAGACACTCTACATTTTTTGTTCTTGCTTTACGTAATTATCACTTGTAAATGGTGGATTTTGTGCAAAACCATGAAGCTATTCCCCTGCTCTTTAAATGTGCTTCATTTTGGTTTATGCTCTTAGACAAAACATAGGACAAATCTTGCTTCTCCCCACCCCCTCATTTGTGTGACTAATCCCATTGACATCAGTGAGACTATTTTCATGAGTAAAGTGAGCAGGATTTAGCTCATATTTGGAATCAGCTAAGTGTGTACTCCATAGAGTACAGAGCTGTTATGTGGTGTGACAGCAATTGAACATGACAATTATTTTTGCACACTTCTGATAAATGGAGCAAAGCCTAAATAAAGTCATTTTATTCTGAGAAAAGTACAAAGCACAAGGGATGAGGGAAGAAATCCACAGACCCAAAATGAGCCTCAAACCCTTCAGACCCATGTAGCTGGCCTTTGGCCATCTAATGCAGCATAAAGGGAGGGTTAGTGTACATATAGGACAAGACCCAAAGCTCACTGAAGTCAATAGGAGTATTTCCATTGATTTCACTGGGCTTTGAATCAGAACCACAGCCCTTGCTTTGTCCTAAGAACTATTATTATTTTGTTTATTAACACTTTAAAGTACTCTGCATTTTCAAATCATTATACAAATATTGGCTAACTAATCACTACCTCTCCTGTGTGAGCCAGATACCTCCACTGGCTTCTCCTCCACTATCCCATCAAATTCAAACTTCTTGCCACCACTTTCAAAGTCCTGCATAGCTTTCTCACTCCCTATTTATCCTTCTTTGTCTTGCTTTTCATCATCTTGCTCTCTCTGCTCTGCCACATGTTCCCAGCTTCATCTACTCATTTGTCAGCTGCTTGCATAGACACTACAGAGCCTTCATCCACACTGAACCTTTCAAATAGTATCTCTCTCCTGAGCTCATCTGCAAGATCACTACTCTCTCCACATTTAAGTCCCTTTTGAAGACCCACTTCTGGCGTGCTGCCTATGGGAAAGCTGTTATGTAAACTGAAAAAAGTGTGGGGGGGGGGGGGGGGGGGCCGGGGAGGTGTTCCTCTCCTTCCAACCCCTGCCCTTTGATTATGAGTGCCTCAGGGCAGGGACTGTGCCTTCATGTCTAGAAACATTGATGCAATCATAAAAGCAAGCATATGTATTCTTAAGGTAAAACAAATACATTTAAAATGCACACTGAACATACCCATCATTCTTATAGGGCCCTAATAGGTGTGAATACTTTTCAATTCTTCCACAAGCGTTGGGGCCCACACTGCACAGAAGGTTGCTACAATCGGAAAGAAGGCAAACGCATCCTTTTAAACCAAAAGCTTTTTCCCTTTTTCTCTTAGTCTCTGCAAAACCCATCTTGAATCAGTATATGCAAACCACTCCAAGCAGTAGTACCTCGCTAGAGTTCTTTCATCTCAGTGACTCATCTTAATCACCACCCAGTTTTTAGTTCCTGTAGGAGCTGCGGTAACCCTCCCCCGTGGAGAAGAACACAATCGTGCAAACTATTCATAGATTTAATACAATATGGTCCCCAAAGATGCTGCATGCAATTGCAATATCTGTTACATTTCCCACATTAGATATTGGGGTAAATTGAAGCAAAGAGATAAAGTGACTTCCCAAAGCAATACAGCAAGTCAGTTGCAAAGGTGCAATTACATCTTAGGACTTCCTAGGTGCCAATCTTCTGCTCAGCCCTCCAGACCATGCTGCCACCACGTGGGGTTTGATCCCTCTAGAGGTGATGTGTCAAGGGGCAAGCAGGGGTAAGTGCACCCCCAGCAGCCAGCACGGGGGTGGGGTGAGCAGAATGGGCGGGGCAGGAGCCATTGAGACACTGCTCGCTGCAGTACAACAGCTGCCTGGGAGAATGCCTGGCTGCGGTGGTGGGTTGCCCCCTGCCCAGGCTTGGCTTCCAGGGACAGCAGCCAAGTGAGCCAGAGGCCCCTCTTCCCTCGGACCCCTGTCCCCAAAAGCTGAGCCTGGGCAGAAAGCAGTTTGCCGCTGCCACCCCTCCCCAGCCAGGCTCTCTCCCAGGCATCTGGCTACGCTGCACAGAGCAGCAACTGGGAGTGGCTCCATTCCGCTCCCCGCCTGGGATCAGTTGCCAGAGAGAGTAGCCGAACATGCCGGGAGGGGTGGGGGGGAGTTAAGCCAGAGCAATGGGAGGACATAGCCCCTCCCCCTCATCAGGTAACGTGCGTCGGGGAGAGCACGGAGGCCCCAGGCTGGGGGAAAAGCGGAGACGTGAGGGGGTCACGTGTCCTCCCCTTTAGCTTGTTCCCCCTCCACCCCCCGCTGTATGGGAAGGCACTAGTCATCTAGGCCTCTAGATTTGCATTGTTGGCTAACCCACAGTGCATGATATCAACACACTCACTTGACTAAAAATGAGGTAACAAATAAGAGCATTAAAAAGGTTGCCGAAAAAGGACAGAAGAAAAGCAGTGTTTAATGCTGTATTAGGTTATCTGGAGCTACATGGAGTTTTTAAACAAATTGAAGTATGTCCAAAAATAACAGTGCACCCTATCATGCAAAATCATCACCCTGTCAGTTTATTAAATAAGCATGTGGTAGCTACTAAGGAATGCAATTCCAACCAGCACTATCTTACTATTAGTGAGTCCCTGAAGTGCCTAGACTAAGGACAAAATATTTCTTTCTCTAAGATTGTGTGAATTTGAAAAGTGACTATTGTTGAACTTCAAATAGTTTAAGTAATTTTGGATACTTATCTGAACAAAACTTCAGGTGTGTATCCTGAATTATCTGAACTATTTGAATTTACAAAGTGGGTTGGAGATCTCACAAAAATGGTCCTTTCAATATTTTCAGTACTTCCAGTTAAGGTGGGTCCAAATCAAATCACCAGATCTCAACTCACAAACTTTGAAAAAATTTGGGTATGGATCTGGTTCAAATTCTAATTTTGTGGCTTGGGCCCATTTTGAGTTTCCAGCCAGGTCAGAAATTTGCATGGATGATATTTTCAGTGGTTCTACTTCTGAAAAAAAAGACGAAGGGGTACGCACAAATGGTGATGAGGGGAGAGGAGAGGAGTGCAAACTCATTGTTACTTTTGTTACAGTAGGACCTATAGGCCGGAACTAGAGCTGGTTGAAAATCAGAATTTTCATCCCATGGAATATTCTGATATTTCAAAATTTCAGAGATGGGATGAAAAGTCAAAATATTGATTTTTTTGGTGGAACACAAAGTGTATAAAAATTTCAGTATGGAAATGTCTAAACATTATGACATTCCCAAACTGAAAATGTTTCATTTTGGTTTGTTGAACCAAATAAAACATTTCAGTTAGTCTTGGTTCTACATAGTTTGACATTTGTATTTGCCTGAGCTGCTGCATTGCCTCATGGGAATTGTAATTTGGGTGCCTCGTGCCCTCATTTTGCTCCTCAGGTAGTCTGTGTGTCCCATAATACACAATGGTTGCATGTCTCCCAACAACAAGAGAGAGAGAGAAGTACAACAAAGAGATAGTCCAGCCAGGGTGCCCAGTCCAGAGGAGAAATGGAGCATCAGTCATCTGAATTATGGCTCCTCCCAGGAAGCACTGCAGCGGCTCAAGCAAACAGACACAAAACAACCCAACCTGAAATACTTCATTTTGATTTTCCCAATGGAAAATTTTTGGCAAAAGCAAAATGTTTGTATAAACTGCATTTTCCACTGAAACAACATTTAGATAGAAAATTCCTGGCCAGTTCTAGTCCCAAACAAGACTGGGTTTTGCTGTTGCTCTGTCTCAGACTCTCAGTACTAACTCTGTTCATTCTGTTTCTCAACCCCACGCTCCTGCAACATGTACTCAGGAAAAGCTTCCACTGATAGCAGTGGAATTTTTGACTAAGAACTCCATAAGGACTGTAGGATCAAGTCATTTATACATACATATATGCATTTTATTTTTTCAAATCTCAAAGGTTTGGTTCAAATTGAGCTCGAGTTTTAGGCGAAGGTTCAGGTCAATTTGCCCATCCATAACTCATGAAATTCTGGCCCAAATACTTCGAAGGTGGCATAAAGCCAGCAACTGTTACTCTTACCTTCAGTGCTCTTATCATCAATTAAGTAAAGACAATTGACCCAAATCTGCCCTCAGTTACACAGGTGCAACTCCTACTGAAGTCACTAGCTGCGCAAAGTTAGAGTAAGTTCAGCTGTTGTAACAGAGAGTGGAACTGGAAACAGTAAGCCAAATATATCTCTGATATTGAGTAACCCTATGGACTTGAGCAAAGTAATGCACCTGTTGTGTCTATAATGGCCAATATTCCCCATTAAATACGTGTTAATAAATTTGTCTCTAGTGTAAATTATAATATATGTGAAATAGTGCTGGTGTCTCTATAATCCACCTGTCAATCACGTAACTATTCATTTTTAAACAAACAATCCATTGGTATTTAAACACCATACAATAAAAAAAACCTTATTAAATCCCCCTGAAATGCAAATTTTAGAATCTTAAATTTAAAAATATTTTACTGAATTGATCACGAGTCTTATTCATTAGGTTCTGCAAGCTCTTTAATACAAGCAACCCCATGTTAAATGGGCATGACACCACATGTGCTTCTGCTATATCCAGCATGACTTGAGAACTGAACACCAGAACAGAACAGCAGGTGGGAGTGATGACTTCCTGTCCAAAAAACCCATTGACACTACAGTACAATGCCAATACCATCGCAATTAACTCTTTGAAACTACCTGCTTCATTGAAAGGTCACTTGCACCTTGTGATGACAGAGGGCCTCTGACCAATGGAGCTTTTCCAAGGAGACAAGATACATTGATATTACCAAAGAGATTTACATCAATAAAAAAGTAAGCGTCTGAAAGTCTGGAATCCATGACAAGATCTCTACTCTCTTGCTACATCACAAGGACATTCACTGGAAGAGAGATGTGGTCTGAGCAAAGGCATAGAAATTTATCACTCTAATCCTGAGTCTGATACGGAGTCCTGCTATTGCCTTGGTTAAATTACCTAATCTTTTTGCCTTATTTTCTTCATCTGTAAAAGACAGAGATAATATGGATGGATGAAAATCTTTCTGTGACTAGTCACTTACATTTTAAAATTAATTAGCATCAGTCATGTCCACAGTTCTTTTATTTCAGCTTTATGTGAGCAATAAAGTGATTAATGTTGTTTGCATGAATGCTCATGGGAGGCAAATTTCAAATTGCTACTAACAGTTATTCATGGAAAACTAATTTTAAGCAGACCAGTAAATGAGCCAAACAGGGATATGACCCTGTCTTTCACAACTGAAGCAGCACATACACAGCACATGCAACTATTTTGTGTCAATGACTGTGGGGTGGGGTGTGGGGAACAGAAATGTACAAAGCAGCAAATGCAAAACATTTGAAATGGCATGGGACACTCCTTTAGAAAGGAGACAGAGTTCCCACATGCCAGTGATATTACATAAGCCAGACAGGGATCTGACCATTCCGTTCACAACTAGGACCATGAATGCACATGCTTTTCCTTTGTGAGAGTGTGACTAGAGAAAATGAAATTACATTTAAATTAAATCTGACAGCAGCCCTTTTTAATTTTTTAGGAATGATGCTTCAGGTAACGCCTGTGTGGCCCTGAAGGAATCCCCTAATCCGGACTATCTGCTACCTCTCCCTAAACTGTTGCACCTGTCTAAAAACTCTCAGAAATCTAGGTACTTCTTCAAGTCTTCCTCCAGATTACAGGAAATATACTTGTCCAGACAGACAACAGAATCAATATCAAGTGACTTATGAGACCAATCACAACTCAAACTTTGAATATTAATTACCAGATACTTGCAGCCAATTATCTTAATCAATCCTTAGAGCAGGGGTAGGCAACCTATGGCACGGGTGCCAAAGGCGGCACGTGAGCTGATTTTCAGTGGCACTCACACTGCCCAGGTCCTGGCCACCGGTCTGGGGGGCTTTCCATTTTAATTTATTTTTAAGTGAAGTTTCTTAAACCTTTTAAAAAACATATTTACTTTACATACAACAATAGTTTAGTTACATATTATAGACTTATAAAAAGAGACCTTCTAAAAATGTTAAAATGTATTACTGTCACTCAAAACCTTAAATTAGAGTGAATAAATGAAGACTCGGCACACCACTTCTGAAAGGTTGCCGACCCCTGCCTTAGAGTAAAATAAACCCATTTCATACAGCAAATACATTTGAGAAAATGATGATCGGCTCACAGATATTCCTAGTAGGAAATGGGTTTGGGGGAAGGCTAAACTTGTTAAATATGTTATTCATTGCAAATTATTTCCTCTGCTATAATAATAATTTACCTGCCTCACCGGTATTTTTGTGAGGGTTAGTTAATGCTTCTAAAGCACCACAAAGAGGCAAAGCACAACATAGGCATTTATAATTATTGCAAAAAGTAGAAGCCTGCTATTAGTGCAGTATTTCTAACACAGTCAGACTGGAAAGCAAGTAAAAGAGTCTCAGTGTATGGAAACAATTGAAAATGTCACAAGAGAGTCAGGGTAAAGTAATTCTCAGAATTAAAGGAGTCTACCATACTTGTTCAGCATTATTTCATGGGGAATACATATTGTGGTATCTGCTGGTGGGAGGCTGGGCTAGGCTGGAGAAATAGAATGAATAGATTTAGTACAGAGAGTCCGAGACAGAGCAATAGCAAAACCCAATAGTAAGATAACTAAGTTCTTTGAAAAGACAGATTTTAATGGGACACAGAGACAAATCCATTACCTCAGCTGAGGATATGTAAAATCTGGACAGATCAGAAGGAGTGATAAAAACCATATATAGTATTCAAGGACAATGCTCATAGTTGTCAAGACACTATTGTTCTAAAGGGAAACACCAACAAATTGTGTACTTCTAGAGCTATTATTCAAATACCAGTCATGGATCCATAGTTAATGGTGAGTTTTGCACGTATGTAATAAAGAGGTTGAACCTCTACTTTATATGGTGAATACATGGTACCTTCCCTCCTCAAAATCACAGCACTGAATTTAGAATGAATTTCTTGAGAATTTACAAATAAATCCATTAATTTATTAATGAAAAATTAATGTTAATGTAAGTCCTTTCAGAAATTTAGCATTTTTGTGATGAATGAACTCAATAATGGAGGTAACCCCCCCCCCCGACTCTATAGCTGAAATTAGAGCTAGTTAAAATTTTCCAAAATTTGACCCAAAAGTCCTCTTTTTTTTGTCCAAAAAAAAGTCAATTTTTTCCACTAAAATCTTGAAGGCTACATTTGAAGAAATTATAATGCAATTAAGATAATGATTATTGTGTTTAAATATTATGAATTTTACACAGGTCCAAGTCAATAGCTCAATTCACTCATAAGTGAAGCTAGTGATATTTTCTTAAAAGAAACTCAAAAATGTTAAGGAATGGAAACACACAATTCAGGCACCCTGACAATCTTAATTCTGCCCTGTAATAACACCTATAACAGGACAGATTTAAAGTTGTTACAGTGTCTTATCTGTGTCATTTCCATAGCTTAATGTGTTTGGAGTTCTTTTGGCTAACCTTAATTCTGAATTTCCTGGATTTCTAATGATTGATTTTAGGAAAATTACAACATTTTTGGTGATGTTTTACATCCTTAAAGTTACTGATATATAGTTTCAACCTTAGCTCAGACTTATTTTAGGTGTTCTCTCTCTCCCCCAAGGAATAAACAAGCATAATGGTTAGGTCTTGACAGAGGAGAGGATGGAGTACAGAGACATTGTCATCTAATTACATCAGGAGGCATAAATTATAGTATGAATCAAAATTATGTTCAACTACGCTGGATTTTTATCTGAACAAGTCTTATTATTGCTGTGTAATCTTCCAGCTAGAATTGGCCAGGAACTTGCCTAAAATACCTTAGATTTATGTTCACCCAAGGGAAATTTATTACATTTAGAAAATGTTTTCTGGAAATTTCAGTTACTTTATACTGAGAGATCAATAAGCAAGAGTATCTGAATCAAGGTAAGTTTTGTGCAATGAAATGGGGTGTTTCAATGTAATACTTCAGTAGTTTTGGAAGGAATTACTACACAAATGCAAATTTGGGGTGAAATTAAACCCATTGTGGAATTCTGTGCTTCAAAGCAGCACCTTGGAATGCTCATTTTCACCAGTGTCACATAATTATGACATGTTTTGTACAAAGTATGCCTTGTGAGGAATCATTTTAAAAAGTTTTGATCTGTTGAACATTAATATCCTGTTTAATTAGATGTGCTATCATTGTATCAGAGGGGTAGCCGTGTTAGTCTGGATCTGTAGAAGCGACAAAGAGTCCTGTGGCACCTTATAGACTAACAGACGTATTGGAGCATAAGCTTTTGTGGGTGAATACCCACTTCTTCAGATGCATCATTGTATGTGAAGCATGTGGATTAGCATGTGCTATCATTGTCTGTGAAGTTATGCTATGTGTGTGTTACTGAAATATGTTGCAGGGTTGGAAACATCCACAGCCTGCCTTTCAGGTACAACAATGGAGCAGCCAGACACGCTGATGGCCCATTAAAGGGAATTCACACTCTCAAGAACTGTCCCAGGAACGGTATACAATGGAGACTTCTCAGAGATAGCACATACACAATGAACACATAGCAAAGGTTCTTTCCAGCAAGCAGGAAGAAGGTATAAAAGAGGGGAAGTGACATCATGTCTTGGCCTCACTCCCCCCATAACTCAACACCTGGAAGCACATCTGGAGGACAAAGATTTGGAACTGGGAAGGTGGTCCCAGGCAGAAAGGAGAATCCCAGCCTGTGTATTAAGGAACTATACCATCTACCAGGGTGAGACACTGCTTGATTCAAATCCTGTCTAGTTTATGGAACTCAGATTGCAATTTTACTTCGATTTTTAATGGTAACCAACTTTGATCTGTACGCTTATTACTTATAATTACTTAAAATCTATCTTTCTGAAGTTAATAAATCTGTTTTATATTTTACCTGAAACAGTGTGTTTTGGTTGAAGTGTTTGGGAAATCTGCTCAGGTTTCAAGGGCTGGTGCACGTCCACTTTCCTTTGTAGAAGTGGTGGCCTGGGTAATAAACTTATACTGGTCAGGATTCTGACCAGGGCAAGATGGTACATCCCTGTAGTCCCAGGCTGGGGAGCTGTGGGAATTGACTGGAGCCTCTCTATTGTTAGTTCACGAGTGAACTGGGAGAAGCATTCATGTAACTCAGCTGGGTTTGTCCCTGCCTGTGGATGTCTGTGTAAATAGTACCTGACAGAGGTTTGTGGCTTAGCAACAGAATCACAAGTGTGAGAGGATGCCCAGGTTGGTGGCACAGAGGGCTCAGCGGTACCCTAGTTCCAGGTTGCCCCCAAGGGAACCCATCTCACCCATGTACCTCTTGAATCCTATTTATACCCCACATAAAGACATGAGTTATGCAGCTTCTTCAACAGGCCCTCTGCATTAAGAGTTCATGCTATATACACATAATGCAATCTCCAGGAAGGATTACAAAAAATTATTTTTAGATTTTTTTAAATCCTACCATTGAACTCTGTGTCCAACTGTCAGACTTCTGATCGAGAGGGGGTGAGCTGCAAATGAAATGGTGTACAGCCAAATTGTGCTCAATGTGAAATGTGCCACAGACAGATGTGACCACCACAAGTCAGGGTGACCGTGCCATATTTCAAAAGGAGCTAGAGAACAAAAGTATTGAGTCTGTTATTAAAGCTGTCATCCCAAATGTATTTGAAGAGTGCCCTCCAGATACTCAGGACTTTCATTCTAATTATAAAAAATCCCACAGTGGATCTTTTTCTTCATACCTCTAACACTCATCTGTCATTCGCTAACACTCTGAAATATTCCAGACATGACCTTGTCCCTGTTTTCTGTTTCTGCTCCTCTCCATTACTTTTTTACTGGCAGCTTTCTTATAACACATGATGTTTTGTACCTCACAGAAAAGTCTGGGTGTTTCATAAGCAGAGTTTTCTGGACTGTTGCATCCTTAATATTTTAAATTAGACTTTACAATGCAGCGCTTTAAGTTAAATCATATCAGAATTTATACTCCAAATTCAAATATACTCTTTGGTTAGAATCTGTTGTAAAAATATGCACAAACAATGGAACTACATTGTTTAGAGAGTAGCAGTAACACTACAATTATTTTCTTCTTCAACTTGTAATTCAAAAATGTAACACAAAGGGGAACATAACTCACACCTTGTAAATAAATCTCATTATAAAAATCAGAGCAGATTTTACCAGGAAATAAAAACTTTTATTTTGGAGGGGGATATCTCACTCATTACCACATGATTACTATTTAACAAGAGCTCAATGTGTGCAAGGTGTCTTATGGCTTTTGTCCTGAAGAATTCCTACCCTAGTTCCTAACATGACCCACAAGTGAATTTAACTCACAAATCAGAAGGAATCAGTAATTGTCCTAATTAAATTAGCAATTGTGTGCTTAAAATCATTTGAAATCTGACTCAGTGCCACTATTAGGCTTAAGAGTTAACACCACACAGATTATTTCTGGAGAGTTCACATTTCTTTTACAGCAGCTCTTTCAGGCTGTCTGAAGACAGACCATTAGTTCCTTTTTGTTGCCTTATTATTTCTCTTGTTTGAGCATGCACATTATGAGCAGAGATGGCCATTCACTCAACAGGGAGGGGAATAAAAAGGATGTCATGATTTGCTAAAGAAAGTACTCTTCCCAAGAAAAATACTCCAAGAGGTAAATATTTCCACACACACTTTCTACAAAGCATTGTCTACAATATATTTTTAAAAACTCAGTTTGTAGCTTTATAAACTTTCAAATCCCCTATGCTTCTACAGATTATAAATATTTTCTTAAAGTAAACTATCTTTATTGAAGTTGTGACTAACAAATAGCAAACAGAATACTAGAATTACCAGGTAATAATGATCAAGCCTAATAATCAAACCACACAAATATGAATTTAAGCTTAAGTCCATCTTCCATTAATATGTCAAGAAATACTATTGAAATATGAAATATTTTATTTATATGACTGTATCCCACTTTGACATTTCATTATCAAACTCTGAAGCATTAAAAGTATATAATAGGATAGCGACAATATCATAAAAAGCTTTGCACAAAGTCAGGCAAGCTACGCAGAAAAAGAAAAGTGAGATTTAAAGTGCCTCCATGGCTTGGAGGCAGGGATAAATAAAGTCTCAGATAGATGGTGTGATAGATAAATAGTGAACACAAATTATGGAGAGGAGAGACAGAGAGAAGGCCAAGACAGTTGGCGCCAAGTTAGTAGGTGGATAGGAGTTCAAAGCAGTACAGTGGAATAAGTCCAGGAAACATTTTGAAAGCCAGTGGACCATTTTGAGGTGGATTTGAAGGCTGATATAGTAGAAAGCAAGGAAAGGTTCTGGAACATGAAGCTGATATGGTCATGTTTACTTGACAGAGAAAGTCTGGTCACAATATTCTGGACCCCCTGAAGTTTAGATAATAAAGATTTATGAAGACTATAAAAGAGGGAACCACAATAGTCAAGATAAGTCGTGATTAATGCATGACTAAGGATTTCAGCAGAAGAAAGGTCAATATAAGGGCAAATTCTGCCAATGTTCTATAGGTCACAGTAGGCAAGCTTACAGACAAGGGAGACATGGAAAAATCAAGATCAGCGCCAAAGATTATTTATAAAAATTTTACCCTAAGATCTGAATTAAGAAGATTGAACATAAAGTCTCACACCTTGGGGCTACATTGTTCCAACTGAGCGTTCTTAGAGAAAATACTTGGGCAACATGTACGACTTTGTTCAACAAAAGAATTGTACCTCAAATGACATTTTGCCTGGTCTTACTCCTTACACAGGCAAAATTTACATTAAAATAAGTGGGAGTGTTGATTGAGTAAGGTTACTTTGCTAGGAAAAGAATAAAAAACAAAATACCTCTCTCTATATATATACATTTTTCAGCTGCCTTATCAAAGCACTTTGTCTCAGAGACCAGAATGTGTAGCATCCTGTGTTAGTGCTGCTCCATAAATTAGCTAGCAGCAATTCATCTAGTCTACAGAAACTCCCACATAACACTCAGGATCTTTGCTAGCCTTAGAATTCTGTTTGGCCACTATGTCACCTAAATAACATTTAAATTTCATTAGTCAGTACAATCATTAGTCAGTTCAATGTGAATGCTATGCAGTGTTCTGATCTACAATTTAATGAAATTATTAAAGTATTATAGTAGTTCTAGCAACATGTAGGCCAAATCCTTCTCTCAGATCTATTCTGGGCAGATCTATCTTTGAAATTTGGACAGAGATAACATTGGAATGAAACGCAACATAGTTACTCATCAGAATTGAAAATATCTTTTATTCAGGCCCAATTAGTCCAGATATTACTGGAATAATAGCAAATAAAAACAAGGTTGCATAATCTTCACTACTGAGTACTGGAGCATCTTTGCTGACTGCAAGTAAAGTAAAATTATCAGGAAAACAGCGATAAACTGAGAGACCCATTCTACTTTTGCTGACATCAATGGCAAAAGTCCCAGTAAAATTAGTGCAGAAAAGATCCCTTGATCCAGAGCAGCTAAATTAGAAATTCACACAAATAATACCAAGGAATCTGAATACAGGACATTTATATTGTCAAATAAAAAGGAGTAATTAAAAAAAAATCTAAATTCAATAAACACAAGTTAAATAAACTTCAGAAGTATTTTTGTGTTTTTAGTAAACAAATAAAACCTATGTATCAGTTCACTTATAGTACTTTATAAATATTAATTAAATATAATACTCTAAATCATACAGACTTTATGCAGTCAAAACCTACCTTTGACTTAAATAGGAGGCTTGCCTCAACAAAGACTAAGAATTTACTCTACATGTATTCAGCTTCATACCGGCAAACACACATGAGTAAGTTTGGGGATCTACTATTGTGTAAGGTTACTTTCTTGCATAAGTGTTTGCAGGATCAGGTCCTTAGATTGTGAGCTCTTTGGAGCATGGAATAGGTCTTCCTCTATATAGACAGCACCTAGAACATAGTGGGCACTACCATACTAGTACTACTAGAAAAATAGAGAATGATAGTAGAAAAATTAAGAGGTTTCCCATACAGTTGTCAATGTTTTAATCTTTAATCACATGATCTATCTGCCATTATCTGGATTTAATGAGGTTTCTGGACATCAAAAGTCTATATTTCTAGAAGTGATATTTCAGAGCCAGATTCACCAAAATTCCATCCAACTTCTGTGCTGCAGAAGCCAGTGCAAGCCACTCTGGTTTGGCCTTCTGTGAGATTCCAAGGTGTGGAAGCCGGATAGAGTTTTATTGAAGCTGGCCCTTAACTGAAGACTCTCGAAAGTTCAAGCATGCCAACAGTAATACATCACATACTAAGTCTCCCATTTTATTTTCAACTCACAATTTTTTATTTTAAATGAAATAATGATTTTATGTTAAGGAAACAAACTTTAAATGCAAGTTGTTAGAAGAATACATAACTACTACACCATAATTCAATCCCCCACACACACTTTTTTTTTTTGGCTTTGCTTTTGAAAGAGCAATATTGACCCAACATATCAGTTCTTGTATAAACCACGATGAGGATTCTGAGAATCAGTGGTTTGTTTTAACAAGAGACTATTTTAATTGGCAGTATAATTCAAGTGTTACGTTAAATGAGATAAAGTTTGCCTTTGACACCAAATCCAAACCCCACACAGTACTGTAAATCTCATGTTTAAAACAAGAGGGAAAATCTAAAAGGTATCATGCTACATTAAGCCTTTGTTCACTGTCAGCCACACTATTGTTCCTGCCTTTGTACCAGCTGAAGCTGACTGACAGTGTTCAGATAATGAGATGTGTGTATCAAAGCTCACAGAGGCATACACTGTATCTTCACATCCTTTAGGCTGCAGTTGAGGGCAAGGTACAGCAGCTATGGTATCCAGTACCTTCTCCTTTGTAAATATGCTCACGGCAGCAGCAAATCAAACACAAACTTCACTATCACTAAAACACAAGCACGTGAACACTTTATATAGCATGCCTTACAGCACTCCCTTCTCAATGGTCCCATGGCACAGTAATTTTCACTCTGTAGTGGTCTTCCCATATGAAAACTGCAGCATGGGGACTCTTCAGGTCTTTTGCCATTCACTGCTCAAATCCCAGATACCATTATCCTCTAACTTCACTGAGTTGAAAGAGCTCAGCATGTTGCAGGATCAGGCCCTCTAACTGTTTAAAATGAAGCTTAATGAGTTTAATTCGGGGAGGAGGGATAGCTTAGTGGTTTGAGCATTGGCCTGCTAAACCCAGGGTTCTGAGTTCAATCCTTGAGGGAGCCATTTAGGGATCTGGAGCAAAAATCTGTCAGGGGACAGTACTTGGGCCTGCTAGTGAAGGCAGGGGACTGGACTTGATGACCTTTCAAGGTCCTTCCAGTTCTAGGAGATTGGCATATCTCCATTTATTAAAATTATTATTAACTCTTAAGGAATTTTACATCAACAGCTTCCCTCACTACCTGAAGCAGAAGTCTCCAGTACAAGAATGTATTACATTGTAGTTCATAAATAAACAGAGGAAAACTGCCAATAAAATAAAATAAAAAGTAAAACAAAAAGAGTTAGCCTGGTTGAAGTTCTCTTTCTCCCCCCACACCTGGCCCCCAGTACTATTTTAACCAGTTTACAATTTTCCTTGCTGCTTTATATGCTATATGATAAGTTTGATAACAAGGTTAAGTTTTTTCCAGTCCTTTTTGGCTCATGATCATAGAAAAACTCCTGGAGAGAGTGGCAGGGGGAGGCTGAGGGATTTCCAGAGATTAAAATGACCACTTTAGAGATACTCTGAGCAAAACCATGTCAAGAGCCAAGACCCACAGGCCATTGAAAAGAATTGTAAAGTGAACATTTGAGTGATTGTCTTCTGCCTAATTTTAACTAAAACAGTTGTTTCCTCTGACATGGTCACTGGAGCGTCAGTTTTGTTTACATAGGATTCTTTGAAGTTCTCTCCTTCAGTCTATATATTTTTTAATCTTAGATCAGCTCTGTTCATTAACAAACCATCAGTGAACTATTGTGTTTGAATTCTAACTTAAACAGGCCACTTGGGTGTACTGGGCTGCAAAGCCAACAGAACAAGCAACATAAAAAAGGCAGACATAATCTCATTCACAGCCTAAATTTCAGAAGTACACCTGAAATAAAACTGTGTTTGGATAGGACCAGAAGTTTTGTGACTAAGTGTCAGCTGTTGTATGTAAAAGATTGAATTATGCAGTTAAACTAATAGAAAGAGTTCTTTGAGGCCTTCTCTACTTACTTTCAAACATATTGCTGAGTGAATTTTCATAGAAAATCTCCAATGTAAATGCTTAATATTTTGTACTTCAACAGTGCTTTTCATTTAAATACCTCAATACACTTTACAAACAATCTTCAGAATACCACTGTGAGTTAGTTGAGTACGCTATTTTCTAATTCTGTGGTGTATTAACAGGAGTGTCACGTCAAAAATAGAGAGGTACTTGTTCCACACTACTGAGCACTGGTGAGGCCTCATCTGGAGTACGGTGTCCAGTTTGGGGCACTGCACTTTAAGAAAGATGTGGACAAACTGGAGAAAGTCCAGAGGAGAGCAACAGAAATGATAAAAGGTTAGAAAACCTGACCTCTGGGGAAAGATTAAAAAAAAACCTGGTCATGTTTAGTTTTGAGAATAGATGATTGAGGGACAACCCAATAAAAAGTCTTCAAATATGTTAAGGGCTGTTATAAAGAGAATGGTGATCAATTGTTCTCCATGTCCACAGAGGGTAGGACAAGAAGTCATTGGAACAAGGGAGATTTAGATTAGATATCAAGAAAAAAAACTCTTACTAGAATAGACAAACATTTGTCAAGGATGGTCTAGCTACTCTTAATTTCTGCCTCAGTGCAAGGGGCTGTACTAGATTAGCTCTCAAAGTCCCTTCCAACCCTTTGTTTATAATAATGCACCGTCAGTGCATGTGGGGGACCCAGTACAAAGCCCATCTGTTCTTCCAAGCTATTGTTGAGGGAACGATGCAGTCAGGACTATTGAGTAGGCTGGGCTGTTTGACTCATTTTTAAGTTACTATTTTCTGATTTAGGGTGCTGATGATTTTATTGCACTATTGTTGTGGTATTAACTGTGTGTGAAAGGTGCCTACAGCTCTGATTAGGTGTTATTTTAGTGAGCATTGTATGTGTGGATTGGGAATTGGGTTTGAAAGGAGTGAGACAGAATGTGGAACACCATTTCAGCAGAGAGTGTGTTTGTGCCTGTTCAAATGGAATTCCACATGCACAAATCTTAATTTTTTACAATATTTTTCCTTCTGCCTTACATGATGACCAGGATCCCAAATCACACTTTGAAAAACTCGAACAGCAGCAGCTAACATTTTGCTTCTTTGATAGTTACATAAAAATAGCTATATAAAGTAACATCACATGTCCTGGATTGAACCTTAGTGTTACCATTCCAGCATTCTCCGGCTGTAATGGAGAGGACATGCTAAATCATCTTTTGTTTCTCAGGTTGATTTTTTCTCCTTTTTTAGCCTTTATGATCAGTTTTCAGTGTTTTTATAGAGTTCTCTCTCTATTTTCTTATTCCTGTTAAACTCAAAAGTTAGAACTTGATCCAAATAAAAGAAAAAAATGTCTATTTTGGGGGAGCTGTCAGTGTGGAAGTTAGATTCTCCAGGGTTTTTGCAGCCATCCTACAGTGTTGAAACCAGAACCCTTTTATAGTATCTGGCCCTTTAAGATCATTTCCTTTGTTTATATTCTTTGTAAATTTAAAAAGTTTGCTAAAAACAGATTTAGTCATAGAAGTTAAAAGCTTTTCCATCTCATAGGTCAAATCTAATCTATTCCTCCTGCCAGTTCATTATTATCCCTACAGTATATTTTCTAGTACTTCATCACTCCTAAGAAATACACCCTTTAAATTGGATTTTAGTAGCAGATTGCACTTCAAAGTGCTTTTTAATTCATTAAGCCTCCCACCATCTTGTGAGGCAGATATTACTACTAGAAGTGAGAAAAAAATCTAAAATATGCTGTAATAATTTCACTCTAACTTTTAAATAAATTTACTTTGACTGCATTTGTGCCTCAGCTGTCTTCGCTTTTTTAAAATATTAGAGGAAGAAATGCAACTAGCTGGAATGTTCATGGAAACAGAATGGCAAGTAACTATCAAAGAATATCTGTAGAAAGCACTTCACTGCCCACAAACATTCTCTTAAGAAACCTAATTCTAAGAATTAGATTGATCCCATTAATAGAGTGAAACTTGTGACTTAAATAACCAGTCTCACAGCTTGAATTTCAAATTTTGAACATAAAAAAATGCAACAAACTGCTTGCCAATGAGCAACAGACCAGGAATTATTTACTTGAATTATTTATAATGAAATATTGAAAGTCATTATATGTTTTAAGGGAAATACATGAAAAGGAGAAAAATAATTGAATACATTATTCATTGAAAATTATTTTCTCAGACCTTATTGATACTTCCATGTACAGAGGAGTAAACTGAAGGACAGGACTATTAAAGTTTAACTAAAATATATTTTTAAAATACCAAAATTGCTTCTCCTTTTTGGTCGGAGATCGCCTAATTGCAATATATAAAATGTTTATTTGCTGATTTTCTTCTGATTTAAAATATAATTGACTCATCATTTCCTTCTCTTGGAAAGAATTAAGGCCCTGATGTTTGTATATATTTGTATGTTAGGGTTAATATAATGGCAATGATTATACAAGACCTATGCTAGATGTTGGAGAATGTATTAGCAAAGGGTTAAATTCCATGTGTCAAACAACATTGTTTAAATAGAAGGTAAATTACATTCAACAGGCCATGATCTTTGACAGAGAGGATAACTTCATAATGGAATAAGGACTGTGGACATGACTTGAGTCAAAAGGCTTCCCTTTTTATTGCATGGCAATTTCCAATAGGAAGGGCCCAAGATAAGTCAGTGTGAATGAGGTACCTGCATTAATCCCTCAAAGCAAAAGGAGCTGGATGAGCAGGAAACAAAAATTAAAAGGAGCAGTTACAGGTCAAATTGGGTTAAACTAGAGTTGTGTGGTTTGTGCTAGTTTAGCTGAGTTTGTCCTAATAAGTCTTTGCCAGTGCTGCCCAAATGTAATGCAATTATCAGCGGAATATTGCAGCACAACGTAAGCTTTGTTTGCTTGTACAGGTGCCACCAGTAGGTAGCAGTGCTAGTCTTAATAAGTCAGTCAGAAAGAGGTAGACCCCTTCAGGCAGAATTTTATGGATATGTTCAGCATTTCAAAAAGTCTACATCACAGCTGACAATGATTTCTCCAAGATCTAAGTCCTGTATATTCAGATAAACAAAACTAGCAAGGTCATCTTGCAGCAGCTCTATTGCAGGACTCCCAATAATGTTACAACCAAGTGTTCAGAAAATGTGCATATTGGGCCAGATTCCAGGTACATACACTCACTGCTCACACTGTTCCTGTAGCTGTGCCCCCAAATAAAATGTATATGTTTTGGAGACAGGTGCTCAGAAGCTTTTCAGAAAAGTAGATCTTTCTGTTACCTTATGGGGAGCACTGGGACAGAGGTTGCCTCAGGAAGTAGGTACAGAACCTCCGCAGCGCACAGGCTGCAAGATCAGGCTGCATCCACCCCCCTTAGAATAGTCTAGTATGCTCTTTTCTTTGTACCTCGCAAGGTATGTTTCTTTTCTGCCCTCTTTGAGGTGATCTGTCATCCCAGAAGAGGGGAGGGGAATATCCAGAAAAAAGACCTATGGCCCTCATCAATTTATAAACACATAAGGGGCCTTCTCTAGCACTCCCCACTAGATCTGCGTAAATAATAATTTTGGTTCAGCCAGCAAATGGGGAAAAATAATTGAGTTCAGTTCAGTTCCAGAAATGTTTGGAACATGTCAGGAAATCAGAAAGGTCCATTTTGAGTTGTCCAAAATGTTTCCTTCCTCAGCTTCAGAAAAGTGTGTGCGCGTCCCTTAACCTTTTAATCCTGAATCAGGGAAAGATATAGTTTGAATCCACATCTCCTACCCCATAGGTGAATACCTTAATCACCAAGCTATAGTTATTCTCACTGTCTCTCTCTACTCCAATTAATATTTAAATATCTCTACAAAGAGGACCAGCTTCAGCAGGAGAGACTAAGGGCAACCCACCCCAGAACAGCCTGGTGGTTAGGAGGCTCACCTGCAGGGGAATGAAGAGAACGGAGTTCAAGATGCTGCTCTAGAGCGGGGATTTAAACTTAAGCCTCTCACATCTCAGACAAGTCCCTTAACCACTAGGCTACAGGTTTTAAGGGGAAATACATGTACACACATACTTGCCCCCTGAAGCTTGCCACAAAAGACTTTTTCCCAGCTGAAACTAATCATGTCAAATTCATGAATTGTTTCAGGTCAGCCAAAACTGCTTTTTTCAGCAAATAAACTACTCATCCAAAAGATGTCATCCGTCTCTACTCCCCGCACAAGGGCTAAAAATAACTACAGCCCCTGCCCTCCTCTGAGTCCAAGTGCCATAATTATTGATAGCCCTTATGCAGGGAGTTCTAGGGAAAGGGGAAGGCTCCGTGCATCCTCCTACCATAGGACTCCACAAACACGTAAGGACTACGGATAATTGGTCCCTTAGGTGTTACAAAACGAAAATAAGAAAGAAAAACTTGTAGCACCTTAGAGACTAACAAATTTATTTCAGCATAAGCTTTCGTGGGTTGTTACCCACTTCATCGGTAACAACCCATCCGATGAAGTGGGTAACAACCCACGAAAGCTTATGCTGAAATAAATTTGTTAGTCTCTAAGGTGCTACAAGTTTTTCTTTCTTATTTTCGTTTTGCTGACACAGACTAACACGGCTACTACACTGAAACCTATCATTAGGTGTTACAGTTATCTAAGGCCAAAGGTCATTTTTCTGGATACTCCAAGTAGCTTCCAAAGTAGTCACATTAGGCTTTTCTTCACTCAGTGAGTAAGTACTACGGCTATTTAAAATAAAGGAGTGTCCAGCAGGTACATGTAGTGTGAGAGACACACAGGAGTGCAGGGGAAAGACTGATTCTCAATTGCTGGACTTGGTTGCATGGTATAGGACAGAGTTCTATATCCCAGTCACATGGCCAGGATGAGACTCCTCCATCTGTAGTGGCTACTGTTACACTGTATAAATTTCTAACACTTAGTGAGCTATATGCAAGTATACATAAATAGAAACATCAAAGCCTCTTTCAGGTTGCAAAAAGGAACCATATTCACAGAAATGAAATGAGAACCACAAAGTAAAAAAGTTATAGGAACCATATATCAGACTCACACTATCATGTGTTCTATGTGAGAGACATTTTACTCAAAAAGTTGGGATTTCTTAGAGATTTGTTTTTTTAAAATTGAGTCTACATATTGCATCTCTCTATCTGTAAACATATGAGCCTTAATTACCATAAGTCCAACTGTACAGGGTTCAGAAGGAAGGAAAAATTTTAAGAGACAAAATGTTCTAAAATAGCTTTTCCATGCATAAAAGCATCACAGCGGTGAACTCTGATATCTCAAAAATTTACACTGTTGGGTGAAGAGTTCTAGGGTCTGTAAGGAAGAAAGAAATTGCCCGTTTCCAGTGGTATTTAGCTGCCATTTCTAGATTGGCTAGAATATAAATTAACATATTGTAAGCCTCTCACTGGCACAGAACACAATATTACCCATTCTGAACCTGAATCCAGCACAATCTTGGGGTTAAATTGTACATTTGAATGTAAAGAAGGAAACATTTCTCTAGTGTGCTGATTTTTTATAAAAATGGTGGCCATTTCAATCCATGGGTGGGTTTTAGATTTTAGAACTAGAGCTGGTTGATATTTTATTTAAAGGAGAAAGAAATTCTATTTATTTTCATGAATTCTTCCTTTTTGCTAATTATAGAATTGATCGATATTTTTCAAATGTTACCATTTCAATGAAAGTTTGAATTTCAAAATTAGAAAATAAATTGGAGTTAAACATGAAGAGTATTTCCTTTTTTCAAACCGGCTCTAGTTAGATGATGCTTTAATTAGATGGATTAGTGGGCAGAATGCAGGTGAGGGGTCAGAGGTGCATAATAAAAGGAATCTATCTCATGGATCCATGACTTATCACTTAGATATTACCAAGTTGTAATCTAGGTTTTAGTGATTAACTCGTAACCATGGCATCCACTCCCATTTACCATACCTGCTGCAGCTGCAAAGTAAACAGACCTTAGAAATAATTTTTGACCTAGATCTTGTTCTGCATAGTAACCCAAATCACTAGTAGGCCAGTTCTGTAAGGTATCAATTTCCCCTCTACCTTCAGGATCAGTAATAGCTGTGTTATTTTTTTCACTTCAAAACCTCCAGCCCCTTCCCTTTCACACCAAGAATAAAATCAAAAAGCACTTCTAATTTGGACTATGGAGTCACTTTCAAGCTCCAGACATAGTTTGAGTGCAGGACCTATGGATGGCAAGGAACATGCATATCACTGAGGGTAGGAAAGTGTTTCCCATTAATGGTAACAAACATCCAAAGTAAATAGTTGTTCCAAAGTAACCCTATTGCATTGCAAGTATATTATGAATTTAAAGATACAGTTTTATCTTGCTATGGGTTACAGTGGGCAAAGTACTGTACCTAAATGATCAATAGGCATTTAAAGTTCTACTTAGAAGCATCTAGTGTAAAATAATTGAATGAGCCAATAGTGTGCTGGAGGGAGCACCCAGGGGATTTTGTGGATACAGTTTAAATGGTCCCTGCCATAGATAACTTACTGCAAAGACTCAGAAATACTTCTGAGAGCAATTGTCGTTTTGGAACAGAACAGATTATGCTAGGTATCTGATATTTTCAGATATCATCTCAGAGAGGATATCACAAGAAACACAAGATTTTCATGCCCCCTTCCAAGTCATACAAGTTGAATGCTGGGCTTCGTTGCATTGTGCAACGAAGGACCAGGTAGGTCCAATGTCTCCTGGGGCATAGGAAGGCATGCACAGTGTCACCCTTTGAAAGGATGCAACATACACTCCCACCTGTACAGGGGACAGCTCTTCTAGCCAGCATGGAGGCGAGAGTAGGGCCATGGCCTTTACTCTTATTTGTCTCTTCTGCCCATTTTTGGGGAGGCTAGCAGAATTGTAACTTCAGACAGTGTTTGGCTTAGAAGAGTACATAGTCTCCACTGGCCATTTAGGTCTAAACCGTTTCCCCTTGGTATTTCCAATTTCATCCTCAATTCCAGAGCTTCAAGCTCCCCCTCCAGTTACCTTTGTGGCAGGTAGCTTCATCCGTCCCACTGCTGTCCCTGGCCTCTCTAGAGTGTCTTTTCCACAGGCTTCCTCCTGGCCTGTTTTCTGGGATCACAAACTCCATCCCCCTAGTAAGGAATTCCACAGCACTCCCTCATACACTGCGCACATCTTCCTCCTGGTTGAAGAAGTCCACAGCCTTCCCACAAGGGGCTGTACACAGCTTCCAGCAGGCTTCCCTAGCCGACCAATATCCAGGTTCCAGATCTACCCAGTGCCTCTTTGCTTCCTTCATTCCCTCTCCAAAGTCAGCTAACAGCTAAATGTTATCCTCTTTAGGAGATAAGCTCCTTGATTAACACATGACTCCCCTCAAATTTCCCATCTCATATGCTGATCCCTGTTTCCTCAAAGAGGCCATGCCATGGAACAGGGTTGGTTGGGCCAGCATTCCACTACTCCTGAAAGGGGACAGACCACCCTGTTACAATAGCCATGAAAATAAAACCCTGAGGATATATAATTATGAACTAAAAAGCAACTGATTTTCTTCAAAACAGCCTTCTGTATGTCAGGAGCCAGGACTATTTATGTTAGCCAAATTACATACATGGGGTTTAACATATATGTAATAAGGTGACAATATATAAAAAGAGATCCAAAACAAACGACAAAAGAAAAAAAAATACAAAAAATGATCTACTCATCCTTCCTGTTACTCCACTCAAAATGCCTTTGTGTGTATCTTTGACAATTCAAGTTCACAGAGTCTAAATTAGGGTGTGAAATTTTGATAGTAAAATCAAACTTGTCATTAAGTTTTGAAAGTGCCCAAAACTGCCTTAAGTAGGATATTACCTACTACTTTATTATTGTCATAGAGCACTCCTTCATGGCAGTCCTCCACACAGCCCACTGCCTCCATTTGCACCTTCAAGGGTCTTCTAAAATAAACTTCACACACAGGCCTTCCTTCCAGTACCACTCTTCTCTGTGGTCTAGTTTTATTAACAAAACAGTACAAACTAAAAAGTTCTCAAGTCCATCCATTTGCCCTCTTATAAGGTCATTCCCAGGCCCTTTCCTGCCTATAGTCTCAGTCCAAAGCCTCAATTTTTTTATTTTTTTGCTAGAGACTACTCATTCCCAGCAGCCCCTGTATCCTAATCTAGTCCCTAAACGTTCCCCTCTCTGTGGCTTCCTAATGTCCTTAATAAGGGAAACAGGTGATTAGGCCCATTTCAAGTAACAGTGGACCAAATTCATCCCTGATGTAACACCAAAGTCAGTGGAGTTACATCAAGGAAGGATTTGGCCAAATTAATCTACTCTTATAAGATCATTTCCAGTATGTTCTTGAGATGTTTATGATACACAACACTTGATCACTAACTAGTACCTCTGTGGTCAAAATGGGCAACTATTATCTTGTCATTGTATCATCTTTGCTTCATGCTTTCTATGGGGAAGAGGGGAAGCAGCATTTCACCAAGCTAATAACTTGCCATCTTGCCAGGTAAGGAAGAGAATGCAAACATTATGAAGACACTGCCATAACTTTAAATAAAATAACATGAAGTATGACAGTCGTGGCCTTTTCAACAATTCCCACACAGAATTACAACAGTAGGAAAAAGATGATGAGGACTGTTGCCACGTGGTGGATTATCTGTTCCTTGAAATCCTAAAATAAATGAATTATACTTTTCATAGCATTTGGGGCTTTTTTTTTTTCTTTAAGAGTAGCAGACACTACCAACTCTGCCAAATGCGTCAGGCAGATGTGGCTGGAGAACCTACCTGAAGTGCCAGCTGGATTTGTACTAGCATTCTTGGAGAGAATGAAGACACGAATGGCTGCTTTGAATTTAATATATGTTATTTCCTGACTGCTGGCGCTACGTAAGGGACACATTTGCTGTCCACTCTGCTGTGCCCTCTGAAAGTCTATTTTTCCCCTGAAACTTTTTTTTCTTTTTAATATGGACTTTTCACAAAACAAAACCAAAATAATAAATTGTTGCTTTAACATTTGGCTCCAATCACCTAGTTCCTATCCTAACCAAAGACAGACAGCATGCACAGTAAAGAGTAAAGACAAATGGTTAACACATTTTAAGATACATTTTTGGCAATGAAAGAAATTTGTGAAATAGTTTCTGATTTTTTTAAAAACTGCTTAGAACTGCTGGTATGTTTCTGTGACAATATTACCATTGCAAAGACTATTGACAGCTCACATAGTAATTACACTATTAAAAGACATATGACAAACAACATAGCTTACCAAAAGAGAGAGAAATAAAAACAAAACAGAAGCCTTCATATACAGAAACAGTGAGCCTGGCTTTTCTATTATTGATCAAGTGCTCTGTGCCACCATCCTGTAGTAAATTAGGAAGAAAGGAGTTTGCTGCTGCCAAAGTGTATTGAAACTACTGGAGCATAGAACGTGGTGTCTTTTTATGTGGAATAAGCACATTAGACTGTGGGGATCCAGGGTTTGTGTGTGCACATTTTGCATATTGTCTGCTTCCTAACAGTATACAGCTTTAGTAATGTATACCACTGTTATTTGGCCACCAAAAGGTGAATTTCCCACCCTGAGATTTAAAAATAAAAAATAAAAATTTACCTACTGGTATTTTTCACATCTCAAATGGTTCACAAGATAAGGGTAAGAAGTACTTTTACTAGAAATGAACTATGTCTTTACGGGAGGGGTAGTGGTGGTATTTTCAGTTCAGTGCTCAAATTGAGGGGGAAGGCAACCAAGGAAATTCTACCATCTTAAAAACAAAAAGTAATGGTATTTCCCACCATTCAAAAAATACGTCCCAACTTTTTCTTTATCTTATCCTACCATTTCTGAAACCAG
Organism: Macrochelys suwanniensis; assembly: GCA_033296515.1. Taxonomy (NCBI): domain Eukaryota; kingdom Metazoa; phylum Chordata; order Testudines; family Chelydridae; genus Macrochelys; species Macrochelys suwanniensis. Next base: position 52,582,013 of record CM065780.1, read on the forward strand.
CACTTATAACTACCTCCTGTAATTATAAGTTTGTTAACTGTTTTAACCTATTGGCATTTCCAAATCTAGTCTGGCTGAAAATGAGGTGACTTGTGAGTACATCTGCTCAAATTAATCACAAATAAATTAACTGACACATTCTATTCTTTTTTCTGTGCATTAATTATTTGCAAACAGTCCTGATTTCTGAAAGTGTCTATAGTTTAGTAAACAAATGTAAGTCATTATTTGATATTCTCTATTTGTTCTTCATGACTGATGACCTAAATCACGTGTGATAGTTTAAGTTGATTAGAGGACTATAATATTTTAAATACAAGAATGACAAATAGCAAATAATGAATATTCATAATGACATGTGAACAACAGTGAAGGCATTCCGTCAAAATACAATTATTCCACAAACCTTAATGTGAACAAAAACCTATTGCCATATAATAACAAAGGGGAAAAAGATACATGAAACCAAACAGAAATTTGGAATTTGAACAAATGTTGTGGAGGCTGTTTTTGCATATGTCTATATTTATAAATGTGAATAATCTCATTGGTTTTAATGAGACTACTTATATGCTTAAAGTTATACTCATGCTTAAATATGCTTTTGGATGGAGGTCTGTTTGACCAGCCAGCTGTACTTGGGAAATTATTAGTGTGGTAGCCCAATGGAAGAGTCTGTAAACCAGTTTCCAATGTGCCTTCATTTTAGTTTTATAATCCAAAGAAAAACTTCAATATATAATGTTTAAAAATTAATAATTTTGCCCACAAATTGGAATTATTTTATTGTTAAATGGTTTAGGTAGGCTGAAATATGGTTGACTCTGTTTCATTATGTGCTCACATTTCAACAGTCACAAAACGACTTTTCTTATTAAAAAATGGCTTCCTACAGAATGGCTCAGCAACACCAATTACAAAGTTAACAAAACCAAACAATCATTTCACCATTTATTCATGTTGCTGAAAAAAAGCATCTTTATGAAGTTTTGAACTGGCAGGCTTACCTAAGCAGCTGCAATTTTCCTTTAAAGATAAACACAGCTATTTAAAAAATGCAAAAACAAAAACATAAAACAGGGGCTCTTAATAGTAACAGGTATGTGAAAATGCTGAGACTTTCTGTGTAAGGAAGAACCAGAGTTCCAAATGTCAAGGGAAACAGTATTTCTAGTACGAAGTTCATGAAAACTAATTGTAACAGCCTTTCCTAGCATCAGGGTCACCATATTTCTATGGAAGCAGTTTTTAATTTAGTTTTCCTTTGTGCTCCAAGAGTTAAATGTTGCATGCCCCTCCAGGGCCAAGAAAGGGCCAAAACATCACAGTTGAACTGGTGTGGTTTTGCTGAGTAGGGTGCCAGGAACTGAGGAATAGGAATCTGTAGCTGTCAGCTGATATGGGGCTTGACCCGGAAGCATACAATCTACACACGCGAAGGAAGAGGGGATTTGTGGAGATGCTGGGGGCATGGCCTATGAGTCGGTGAACTACGTTGGGGGAAGAAGGGCAAACAACAGCAGGATCCATAGTAGCAACCTCAACCTGGCTGCACAGATAGCCTGAGCTCTGGCTGTGACAAAGGGAGGATTACACTCTCTGCATCCCTTGAACCTGTTTAACTTTGTATCTCCTGTACAAGGCCTGTTTGGCTTTGCTTCATGGGGCACATGAATTTCACCAAAAGAGATTAGAATATGATTATTCCCATTTAGGAATGCATCACATCCCCAATCCTCACCCTGCTTGCATGTTGTATATAATGTTCACTCTTTGCAAGAGCAACAGTTTTCATTGGGCCTGATTCATTTCCCATTTAAGTCTATTGGATTTCCATTTACTTCAGTGAGCTTTGGATCAGGCCCATTACACCCAGAGTTTCTCTGAAGTCTCTTACTGACCCTTTGAGAAGAATTTTCCCTACATTTGTGGACTGTAGTGATTTTAGTGATTTCTGAAACATTGGTAGGAATAACACTGTGAAGCATAGGTAAAAATAATTGAGAGTCGTACAAGGGTTGCCAACTGTCTACCCCTCTCCTGCCCCTTCTCCAAGGCCCCGCCCTGCTCATTCCATCCTCCCTCACTTCATCACTTACTCTCCCCCACCCTCACTCACTTTCACTGGGCTGGGGCAGGGGGTTGGAGCGCGGGCTCTGGGCTGGGGCTGGGCTGAGCCTGGAGAAGGGGGTTGGGGTGCCAGCTCTGGGAGGGAGTTTGGGTGCAGGAGGGGGATCAGTGTTGGGACAGGGGATTGGGGTGCAGGAAGGGCCCCAATTTGGGGCTGGGGTATTGGAGGGGGTTTGGGGTGCTGGCTTGGGGGATCAAGGCTGAAGCATGGGGTTGGCATGCAGGAGGGGGTGCAGGCTCTGAGAGGGATTTTGGGTGCAGAAAGAGGCTCAGGGCTGGTGCAGGGGATTGGGGTGCGGGAGGGGGCTCAGATTTGGGGCTGGGGTGTGGGAGAGGGTTTGGGGTGCTGGCTCTGGGCTGGGGCAGGGAGTGGGGTGCAGGAGGGGATTTGGGGTGCTGGCTCCGGGGGGGGACTCAGGGCTGGGGGTTGGGGTGTAGAAGGCATCTCCTGGTCGGTGGCACAGTGAGGTTAAAGCAGGCTCTCCTGGAAGTGGCCAGGACAGGTCTGTGGCCCCTGGGGAGGGGGGACTGAGGGCTCCGCGTGCTGCCCCTGCCTGCAGCCACTGTCCCCACAGCTCCCACTAGCCACAGTTCCCGGCCAATGGGAGCTGTGGAGTTGGCGCTCTGGACAGGGGCAGTGCATAGAGACCCCCCTCCCCCCACCCACCCACCCACCGCAGGGACGTGCCAGCCACTTCTGGAAGTGGTGCAGGGCCAGGGCAGGTAGGGAGCCTGCCTTAGCCCCACTGCGCTGCCAGATTTTTAGCAGCCTAAAATCTCCTGGTTTGGTTTCAGTAGCCTCCGGGAGATAGAGCCTGATTCCAGAAGACTCTCGGCAAAACCGGGAGGGTTGACAACCCTAAGTACCACACAGGCCACTGTGTAAAAGTTAGCCCATACAGAGCGAGTGCACCAAGCTTGCCCTCTCATTACATCTCAACAATTCCAAAGCAGTTGCAAGGGTGTAGATCAAGGTGAAGTTTGACACACACTGCTTTACAGAATGTAATATGCAGCCTGTTTCATAAAGTTAATTACATGGTTTTTTATTATTTGAATAGTGTCTTGAATTGTTGTTAAGCGAAACAGCAATTATTGTGCAAGAAAAACCAGAAAGTAAAATGGGTTATAAACAAATGTGATGTGAAAAAAGTAAACACCCAGATTAACACATTAATTGGGGAAAACTTAGATTATTAAAATTGAGTCAATTTTAATACTTAAGGCTCTGATCCTCCCAAGACTTACCCACATATATGTACATGTGTAATCCTAGTATGTTCAATTCACAAATTCACCAGTGGCATGCACACCTCCATTAATTTCATTGGAGTTTGGCTTGATCACAGAAGCAATAAATTTAAATACATATTTTGGCATTAGGCTAAAGTTTGTCTATTTCAATATAGAAATGATAATAGCTCTTTTGAAATTGTATTCAGCCCCAATTATCCTGTTACAAAAATCTATGGAAAGCTGTTAATTTTTTCCCATCCTTTACTACATATGCATTTGACTGGGAGATTTATTTTCATGAATTCTTTAAAATGTATTTTAAAACCCCCCACTTTGTTACAGTACCATTAACACACACACACACACACACACACACACACACGTAAAAATGATAACATCTTAAAATAGCTTTAATTCAATTAAATGTAATTAATTTAGCCTGTCTCTTTAGATCATGCTGCATGCCTAGACACTACAGCACGTATTGCATAAGATCACTGATAGTTCTGGACCCCGTGTCATGACTTCTGTAGGTTCCGCAGGATATGCTTAGGAGGCACCACCAGCCATATTCCTGAATATTTGATTTTGCTCATTTGAATTAGATCATTAGGATGTAAGTGCTCCTGGGATTTTGGCACAGTGAATCGACAGGAGATTGGATCCCTAATGCAATTTTAATGTAGCTCTTTTCAAATTATTTAATATGCCAAATACACAAGCTATGAAAATGTTGTGTTTTTTATTTTTTCACCAGGCAAGGCATAAAGGATTTCAGCCACAAACCACTTTGGCATAAAACAATGGAACAAGTTTAACAAATAGAGAATTAAAAAAAAATTGTTTTCATGATTTTCACAGAACTCAAATCCCAATCACTTAAAGATACTTGTGGGCAGAAACATGGTATAAAAAAGAAGCCTTTGAATTACAAAAAGCATGGAAGCGAATCAACCATTTTCCTTCCTACATAAATGATTTAACAATAAAATTGCAATATGTAAGCAAAATTATGAATTGGCTAGGAACTCTTCCTCATCATGAACTATTAAAAATATCACGTTTTCTGATTTTGTAGAACTAGAGAATATATGAAGAAAAATATATTATAAATCCCTTTCAGATACAAGCATCTTTCAGTTTAGCAAAGTGATTTTTTTTGTCTTATGTAAAGCACCGTTGAACGTCTTTATTGCATGAAAACATAAGTAGACCACAATGAATATTCTAGTTCATAATGCTTGAATATGTTATAAACTAACATTCAATATCTAAATCCCAAGTACCCTTAGATATATTTTTAATCACAGTATGAGAAATGTAAACTATACTAGGATAGTTCGATAAAAATGTTTTTTCTTATTTGACACAGCAAATGGATAATTTTGATTTGCAAGTGAAAAATCTGAAAGGAACTTATCTGCAGATACTGAAAAAATCAGAATGTAGTCAAAGCACATATTATTACACTACATGATACATAGTTATATTTACTGGCATTTGAGAGCAGTGATCTGTCTACCCACCATCACGTCAAATAGTTTAGGCTTCCAAAACTTTCTTAAGATTTAGTGTTTTCACTTTTCCTGTCTGCAAAACATGAATATTATAGGAACAATGATCCTTTTTCTACCTCAAAAGAGGAACAAAGTTTCACATATTGGTGTTTGTAAAGTGCTTTGAGTTCCTCAGACAGAAAGCACTATCGATGTGCTAGGTATTGTTTTTAAGGTGAACTAAAATGTTTTTTATTCAAATACAAAACCTACAAACATCAAATATTTAGCAAAATAGATATGGTGACTCTGAACATTACAAAAAAATTCATTTTAAAACAAAGTTGTTTAAAGTTAAGTAAAGGAGAAACTATCAGCTAAGATCTCAGGTAAGGACAGGTCCTCAGGGGTTCTGTGGGTGGTTTTTTTTCCCCACTGCACTTGATGGCATCACTACACTAAAGCAGTGTAAGGATGCAGCTCCCAGCTTTTGGTGTTTGTGGTGTTTGTTCTAAAAGAAACTTCACCCCAAATTCAAACAAACGTGTTTTTATTTTCATCTCTTTGTTTGACTGCCAACATAAGACTATCTAGTTGACTCCAGAGGAAGTTTCTCTTTAGTAGGGAGTATTTGGGGGAGGACGCCGTGTAGATAACTTAACAAAATTTCTATGCAAATTAATAACACATTCTGTTACAGCTCCCTTTACATAGGAAGAATTCTCGAATTTTGTGATGTACTGATCTGACAGTCATCAATAAGAATTATTTGTGTTGATGGTGACTACTGGATACCTATCAATAGAATCATAGAATATCAGGGTTGGAAGGGACCTTAGGAGATCATCTAGTCCAATCCCCTGCTCAAAGCAGGACCAATCCCCAATTTTTGCCCCAGATCCCTAAATGGCCCCCTCAAGGATTGAGCTCACAACCCTGGGTTTAGCAGGCCAATGCTCAAACCACTGAGCTATCCCAAACAAAGGCCTTTATTTAAATATGAACATTACACTTTACACATGAGATCATTTCACCTTGAAGCAATGATCTATTTCATCTAAGATAATCTATATGTTGAATACATTCCTAATATTCACTCTTTTGATCACATTTGATAGTGCATGTCTTCACAGGAATGGAACACACTTTATGTTCCAATAAGTACACAAATTGTGATGCAACTGGGGTATATGTTTTGGGACATACTAGTTTGAGAGGTGTCATGCTTTATTACCTTCTGATATCTTTTATTCTAAGGAAGCAGAGATATCATCAGCAGGTTTCCTAAAGAGCTGCTTTTATTTTGTCTGGAACATATAATAACAATTGTGACAATAGTCATATCCATCCAGGCTGTGGAAAGTATGAATGTTCTCTATTTTCCTATTTGAAAACAGCAAAGGTTATCCTCAAATTAGAGGATGTTACCCTGAGGCATGTCCCTGAGAGAGAGAGAGAAGTCCTGTTCAAAAAGGCAATGGGCAAACCAGGAAGAGCTTTTATTTACCAGGATAGCTTGTGCAGGAGTAGAAAAGAAACAAAACCCATATGGGAAACCTTATAAAGGCCAGATTGCCTTTGAATGTGTGTGCCAAAAAAAGGGCACTATCTCTAGCAGTGGATGGAAACCATTTTTTCCCATCCTGTGAATATTTGAGTTTGGGACAATGTCAATCTCCAATGCTCATAAATTAAAAAACAAAAACACATTCAGTTTGAATCAATGAAACAAAACATTTCTAACAACAAACACTTTTTGACCTTTTCTCTTCTCTGATCTTATTAAATTTCAAAATGTAAAGTCACTTCCAACTTCTAAACTTGTTTTGATACCAATCTTCAAAATCAACTGTGTTTTGTAAACAGTTTGACAAATTGGAATTTTCTGATGAAAAAAGACAGTGAAAACTTCCTGATGAGCTCCACCTATCTGTGCCTTAAGTTCTGTTTTATTTATATTTGATAATATAATCAAAAAAGAACACAAGCACATCTTTCTCCTTTGCAAGTAGCATTAAAAATCATATGGTTTGTTTGTGTTTATGCACACAATGTTTAAAACACATTGACATATAGAATTATTTCCATTTTCAATTTGCTATACCTAAACTAATCCTTTGCCAAATTGACTTTTCCTTTCATTTTGAGAGGAACTGACATCACTGGTAGCTGCACTACCTTATATTTCCCTTTCTAAATATAATAAATGTTTAATTCTTCCCTTTTCTCTTTGCAGGTTTCAAAGACTTCACAGTTCAAAGCCCAAAGGATCTAGTATGAAATACATACTGCCATCTCTGTGAAGATATGAAGTATGCTCACGTTACACAAACATGTCCAATTTCCCTGTTACTTTTGCACTTTTGCAACAAAAACTGCACTTTGAAAAATCTAGGCAAAAGCTTTGATGTTTATACATTAAAAGCTGACAGCCCTACAAAGGTAAACTAATTAGCAGTACATAATTAGAGTGGTGACAGAACAAGGAACTGTGTATAAGTAAGCAAATTAAATTTTACCCTCATTACATTTGTGCAATTCCAGGTGACTAATAGGGGAGCAGCATACGTGAAACGGAGGGGAAAATTTGAGCCTGAGTTTATTTGATTGCTTATTTATTTAAAATTGTGTATTTTCACAGCTTCTCAAGAAGAGGGAAAAATCTTCATTATTTAGTTCTTTCAGCTTTTCATCAGCAAATACCAAGAGGTGAAATACAGCTCCTTATTTTCCTTTCCAAGAATTAAAAAGAGATGCTGTCTCATAACATTTTTCAATTTTCTGACTGCGGCTAACCATGTTCCCTGCACCTATTAATATTTACATTAGCTTATCAACCAGATAGACCATCAAAATCAGGGTTCCTTGTGCTAGGTGCTGTACAAACATATGCAAATACATGATCCCTGCCAAAAAGAGCTTTCAATCTAAGCCATCAGTACTGCAGTGGATTCTACTCAGGGGTCTGATTGTACACAAATTGCAGGATCAAAGCCTAGGTATACAACTAGAGAGACAAGGTGGGTGAGGTAATATCTATTATTGGGCCAGCTTCTGCTGGTGAGAGAGACAAGCTTTCAAGCTTACACAGAGTTCTTCTTCAGGTCTGGGAAACTAACAAGTATCTCTGCTAAACACAATATTTTTTATATTATATATATATATTATATATAAAAATACACACACACACACCTCAGAATAAAGCACCAACTAAGCCTATTTGCTTATTTTGCTATGTGAGACATCATTATTTAGCTGACTTTCTATAAGCATCATATCAGAATTTGGGGATTTATGTTAGTTCAGGCCACTCAGCATTTTACAGGATTCGATCATATGTTTATAAACAGGTTCGCACACAAAAAAGAGGCAAGTTCTGTGATAAGCTGAAGGTCTTCTGAGTGGTGCTGACCTTACCTCCCACTGAAGTCAGAATAAAGGATACAGCACTTATCACAATCAGGCCAAATCTTGCATGCTTAGTTGAGAATCTGTTTTGAAAATTTGCCTCTAATAATAGAAGATCGATATAATAAATTTCATTCTTCTAAAATAAAGCAGTAGGTAACTTACTTTGAATACTGATGCTCAATACTTATAAATTGTAATTTGTGCCAAAGATAATTTTATGTTCCCATCTTCTTCATCTTACTAAACCAGCAATAATTAAATGCTGCTCTTCATTTTCTGTAAATCACCTGCAGCCTAGAATCTGGAATTTTTGCAACCAGATGAAGCTGAGTGAGGACCTCACACTATCTTTATAGACACAGATTTTGGTTTTGGCATCTGTTAATTGTTGTATTCTTTTAGGAGTTTATCTTGTCCTAGGATCTTAAAGTGTCTACTCTAGTGAAATTCTGAAATACATCTGTACCTATGAAGTAAGAAGGATTTCTTGCAGCAGTTTAAATACAAACTAAAGGTCATTTAAAAAAAGATATGATGGGATGTTCTGCATGAAGTTGTATGGGATACATCAATCAGCAGTATCTCATCCAAACCTCATGCTTTATTTGAAGGGGGTGGGGGGGAAATTCACACTTTCCATATCTCAACATCTACTGCATTTTAATGGCACAGGCAATATGTAGTTCAATAATATGTAGTTCTTTCTCCCTATTAACTACTATATGCAATTGACATTGCAAGTGGTAACCATCAGTGCAGTTGCAGTGCTACCGTAGCACATTTTTACAAGATTTTAGTTCACATGAGGCCCCATCCAATTCCCACTGAAGTGAATGGCAAGGCCCACGAAGAGCTGGCCAAGGAGAATCTCCCTGAAGACCAGTGCCTGTGCTACAGGAGCAGGGGGCCATGACCCTCTTCCTTTTAAGTGGATTGCTGCATTTCATCATCACTAGCCTAGAAAACAATTATTCAGAAAACACCGTTTACATTCATTTTGCTACATATTACTGCCTGGCGATGCTAAATAGCTTTGAAATTCTCTGAGCCCTGGAATACACGCTTAAAAGTATTCGTATGATGCTATTAACCAAAGACTGTTTCAGGTTTCCATTGCAATTTTGACACTACTTTTTTGAGCCATATTGTGTGTGTTCATTGCAGTGATGACCTAAATAAATAAATTGAATAAAACAGGCAGCACAAAGTGAGAGACTGACATTTTCTGATGGCTAGCCAGATATGGTATATCTACACTGTGTTTTAAAACCCACAGCAGCAACTCTCAGAGCCCAGGTCTATAGACCCTAAACGTCTACACTGCTATTTTTAGTGCTGGAGCACAAGCTGCCACAGATTTTAAAATGCAATGTAGACATACCTATAGCAGCTTAGCACCAAACATCCTTCGGCTCTGATTCGACCAAGCCAGAATATACAAATCTGCTGTGTGCAACATGGTAACAGGAAAGAGGCTAGAGGGCAACAACTGAATGGATGTAGCAGCAGTGACAATGGAACTAGTGGACTTACTTGTTGCATCTCTCAGCCCTGGTCTACACTACGAGTTTAGGTCGAATTTATTAGCATTATATTGATTGATCTGTGCACCCGTCCACACGACGAAACCATTAACATCGACTTCTAGGGCTCTTAAAATCGCTCTCGCCATTCCACCCCCAATGAGGGGATTAGCACTAAAATCGATATTGCCGACTCGAACTAGGCTTAGTGTGGACGCAATTCGACGGTATTGGCCTCCTGGATCTATCCCACAGTGCAACATTTGACCGCTCTGGACAGCAGTCTGAGCTCAAATGCTCTGCCCAGGTAGACAGGAAAAGCCCCGCAAACTTTTGAATTTCATTTCCTGTTTGGCCAGCGTGGTGAGCTGCAGGTGAGTGCAGATCTCATCATCAGACCATGATGGAGTCCCAGAACCGAAGACGAGCTCCAGCGTGGACCGAGCATTAGGTACGCGATCTGATCGCAGTATGGGGAGATGAAACCGTGCTAGCAGAGCTATGGTCCAAAAGAAGAAAAGCCAATACATATGCCAAAGTCTCCAAGGGCATGCAGGACAGAGGCTACAACAGGGACGTGCAACAGTGCCACGTTAAAATTAAGGAGCTCAGGCAAGCCTACCAAAGAACCAGAGATGCAAACGGCCGCTCTGGGTCAGAGCCCCAGACACGCCGCTTCTATGATGAGCTGCATGCCATTCTAGGAGGTGCAGCCAGCACTGACCCACCCATGTGGTATGACTCCGTATGTGGATCATCAGAAACCACAGAGGAGCATTTTCGGGAAGAGGAAGATGATGATAATCATGCTCAAAATAGTGCACAGATACAGCAAGGAAGCGGAGAAGCCCTTTTCCCCGACAGCCAGGAATTCTTTGTCACCCTGGAGCCAGTACCCTACGAACCCACCCAAGGCGTTCTTGATGCCGGAGAAAGGACCTCTGGTGAGTGTACCTCTGTGAAATTAATACATATTTTATAAGCAAGCATGTTTAATGATTAATTTGCGGCCAGTACAGCTACAGCTACTGGAAAAGTCTGTTAACATGTTCGGGGATGGAGCAGAAATCCTCCAGGGACATCTCCAGAAAGCTCTCCTGGATGTACTCCCAAAGCCTGTGCAAAAGGTTTCTGGGGAGGGCAGCCTTGTCCTGTGCTCCGTGGTAACACACTCTACCCTGCCAGGCCAGTAGCATGTAGTCTGGAATCATTGCATTGCAAAGCATGGCGGCGTATGGTCCCGGTGTTTGCTGGCATTCAAGCAACATCCGTTCTTTATCTGTCTGTGTTATCCTCAGAAGAGTGATATCATTCATGGTCACCTGGTTGAAATAGGGGAATTTTATTAAGGGGGCATTCAGAGGGGTCCGTCCCTGCTGGGCTGTTTGCCTGTGGCTGAATGGAAATCTTCCCCGCTGTGACCCACGCAGTGGGGGGAGGGGGAACAGAGAACATCTTGGATGTGTGTCTGTGTGTGGGGGGGTGTCGATTAGGTTCGCGCTGCACGTTAACCCGAAAACCACTGCCCCTCCCTTTTCAATTGCCAACCCTTTTTAAATTGCCAGCCCAAAGGCTGTTTGTTATGGGAAATGAGGGGGTTGCTGTTTGAAACCATTCCCACATGTTATGAAGGTTAAAGAAACCTATAGACTGTGGCTTACCATGGCTGCCCGCAAGCCGAATTCTGTTGCCCGCTGGACCTGCTTGTGTGATCTCTCACACCAAACCAGCAGACCCTCAATATAACAGGCAAAGTGCAACCTTGGACCAAATGCACATGTGCTATGTAATGTTTGGAGCATTGTTCTCTAATATGTGTCTTTTAAACTACTCCTCTCCCGTTTGTTTCCTCCTGCAGCTGCAAATGTTTCAACGCCACCCCTTTCATCACCGTCCCAGAGGCTAGCAAAGATTAGAAGTAAAAAAAAAAAGGAATCGAGATGATATGTTCACAGAGCTCATGCAGTCCTCCCACGCTGAAACTGCCCAGCAGAATGCGTGGAGGCAGACACTGAGGGAGTCCAGGACGGCAGAATTTGATCGCGCGGACAGGTGGCGTGCTGAAGACAATGACTGGCAGGCTGAAGTAAGTAGGTGGCGTCAGCATGCTGAGAGAAGGCAGGATGCAATTCTGAGGCTACTGGAGGATCAAACGGAAATCCTCCAGCTTATGGCTGAGGAAAGGCGTATGGTTCAGGAAAGGCCGCCTGAGCCCAGACCGCCGCTACAGCCCCTGTGTAACCAACAGCTCTCCTCCCCGAGTCCCATAACCTCATCACCGAGACGCCCAAGAACGCGTTTGGGCGGCCTCCGTGCACCCAACCACTCAAGCCAAGAGAACAGTCCAAGCAACAAAAGGCTGGCATTCAATAAGTTTTAAAGTGCTGTGTGTCCTTGGCCTTCCCTCATCCCCTCCTCCACCACCCATCCTGGTGCTTCCCCTCCTCCACCACCCATCCTGGTGCTTCCCTTCCTCCACCACCCATCCCGGGCGACCGTGGCAGTTACCCCCATAGTTCCCCCTATTTGTTTGACAAATTAATAAAGAATGCATGATTGTTAAGCAACAATGACTTTATTGCCTCTGCAAGCGGTGACCGAGGGGGGGTGGGCAGGGCGGTTTTGTTAAAGGGAAGTAGAGTGAATCAAGGGGCGGGGCTTTTCAGTAATGGGGAAAAACATAACTTTCACACAGCATCCTGGCCATTCAGGAAACTGGTTTTCAAAGCTTCCCTGATGCGCAACGCACCCTGCTGTACTCTTGTAATAGCCCTGGTGTCTGGCTGTGCACAACCAGCGGCCAGGTGATTTGCCTCAACCTCCCACCCCACCATAAACGTCTCCCCCTTACTCTCACAGATATTGTGGAGCGCACAGCAAGCAGTAATAATAATGGGAATATTGGTTTCGCTGACATCTAACCTAGTCAATAAACTGCACCAGCGAGCTTTTAAACGCCCAAATGCACATTCCACCACCATTCTGCACTTGCTCAGCCTATAGTTGAAAAGTTCCTGACTACTGTCCAGGCTACCTGTGTATGGCTTCATGAGCCATGGCATTAAGGGGTAGGCTGGGTCCCCAAGGATAACTATAGGCATCTCAACATCCCCAACGGTTATTTTCTGGTCTGGGAAGAAAGTCCCTTGCTGCAGCAGCCGAAACAGACCAGAGTTCCTGACGATGCGAGCATCATGTATCTTTCCCGGCCATCCCACGTTGATGTTGGTGAAACGTCCCTTATGATCCACCAGTGCTTGCAGCACTATTGAAAAGTAACCCTTTCGATTTATGTACTCGCTGGCTTGGTGGTCCGGTGCCAAGATAGGGATATGGGTTCCGTCTATTGCCCCACCACAGTTCAGGAACCCCATTGCTGCAAAGCCATCCAGTATGACCTGCACATTTCCCAGAGTCACAACCCTTGGTACCAGCAGCTCTGTGATTGCCTCGGCTACTTGCATCACAACAGCCCCCACTGTAGATTTTCCAACTCCGAATTGATTCGCGACTGACCGGTAGCTGTCTGGCGTTGCAAACTTCCACAGGGCTATTGCCATTCGCTTCTGTACTGTGAGGGCTGCTCTCATCTTGGTGTTCTGGCGCTTCAGGGCAGGGGAAAGCAACTCACAAAGTCCCATGAAAGTGCCCTTATGCATGCGAAAGTTTCACAGCCATTCTGATCGTCCCACAACTGCAGCGCTATGCGGTCCCACCAGTCTGTGCTTGTTTCCCGGGCCCAGAATCGGCGTTCCACTGTATCAACATGCCCCATTACCACCATGATGTCCACCTTGCGGGGGGGCCTTTTTTGAGAGAGTTCTGTGTCCATGTCCTCATCACTGTCCTCAGGGCGCTGCCCTCAGCTCCTCGCCTGCTGTAGCTGTAGCAGCTCCTGGTTCTCGTTCTCCATATACTCCTGGACAATGCGCGTGGTGTTCATAATGGCGATAACAGCCATGACGATCTGATCGGGCTCCATGCTTTCCCTGGTATGGTGTCTGCAGGACAGCAGAGTGGGAGCAGAAGCGGCGGGTAGATAACAATGGTGTCAGCAATATGGCGCCCGCATGAAAAAGGGCATGAAAGGATTTTGGGCTCCCCTCTCTGCTGCTTTCTCAGAGGGAGGGGGGAGCAAGGGTTAGGCTCCTTTCCTTCTAACAGCAGATGGTACAATATGCAGGGAGCAAGGGTTAGGCACCTTCCCTTCTAGCTGCAGATGGTTCAATAGGCTTGATATCCATCATCATCTCCGGGCCCCCTCAAGGATTGAACTTGCAACCCTGGGTTTAGCAGGCCAACGCTCAGACCGCTGAGCTATCCCGCTGCCTGTATTATAGTGCGACTGAATCCCCACTAGACCTAATGTCCAGGCGTATGCTGGAGATATACAGTAATTGTGAGCTGAGCAGGCTCCATGCTTGCCGTAGCAAACCTGGAAACCCCGGAAACCCCAGAAAAAAGGCGCGAAAAAGATTGCTTTCACAGAGGGACGGGGGATGGCTTAACGACATGTACCCAGAACCACCAGCGACAATGTTTTCTGCCCCATCAGGCTTTGGGATCGCAACCCAGAATTCCAATGGGCGGCGGAGACTGCGGGAACCGTGGGATAGCTACCCGCAATGCAACGCTCCGAAAGTCGACGCTAGCCCCGATACTGTGGACACAGTCCGTCGGCCTCATGGTCTTAATGCTCTTAAGTGGGGACACACACAATCGATTCCATAAATTCGGGTTTTAAAATATCGACTTCTATAATTTCGACCTAATTCTGTAGTGTAGACGTACCCTCAGTCAGATAATTGCCCTGTACTGCGTTACAATCATTCAGATGGGGTATTAAATAAAACAGATTCTGAAATGGAACTCTGCAAAGGAGACATATTTTTCCCTCCCTAGAAAGGGACCCGAGGATGAAAGAGGAAGAAGCTCACCCCCCAACAGCAGCAAGGTTGCAACCCACTCTCTCTCCAACATTTCTAAAATAGAAGATTTATTTCTTTTTATACTGCAAATCCTCCAGCTTCTTGCCATGGAGATGGACAGACAGACTACTCCAGCCCCAGCCTAGTAGGGTATATCCTGAAAGCTCTGTAACCCAAGTATGAGGAGAGGGTAGGTCCTATGTTATTTTGCTTGGAAAGGGCACAGAGCCCAAGCCAAAGCCCTTTGAGAGAGAAGTACTATGGAAAGACTCACACTGACCTCCATAGACATTGGATCAGGCCCATTGAGAGCAAATCTCCAGCTGCCACGTAAGTGAACAAAATACAAAAATCACAATGATAGACTGACATTAACAGCTGCACAGTGTTTGCAAATGTTATTTGTACTGTTAAGCCAATTTGTGATTTTTTTATATAAAATTGCAATGTGTGTGAAACAAACAACTCTTTGGCAATAAATCCTTTTATTGCTATAAATGACAGAATACATATTTCATACTGATATGACCTGGTGAGGAGAGAGCTTTAGCACCATTTATTTCAGCCACATGTTCTTATTCACAATGTTGTTTACAGAACTAAAAATTATTTTATGGATTAGAATGCTTTTCATAACAGATTCTACAACATTACAGGATATCAGGGAAGGGTGAACTTGTACAGAAAATATAAGAACACCCCAGCCACCAAGTCTTTACTCAGCCCTAGGAATGAACCAAACTGAAATCATTCTTGAAGTTCTGTTATGTTTATGTAAGAACCCTGACCTAAACCTCCTATCCTATTCTCCTCTGTGGGTTTCTGGTGGGCTGGGATCCCATTTGGCTGGCACTTTCTAAAGTCTTTTAGGATTGTGTGGGATCTTTTGGGAGCAGTAGCTAGGGCCGGCTCCAGCTTTTCGGCCGCCGCAAACAAAAAAATTTTTTTTAAAAAATGGCCGCCGCCTAAGTGCCAAAGCAAAAAAAAAAAAAAAAAAAAAAGGCTGCCCTAGACCCGCCCCAGGCACGTGCTTTGCCATCTAGTGCCTGGAGCCAGCCCTGGTAGTAGCCAAGTCCAGTACTCTATCCTGCTTTCTTTTAGGACTGTCCTACAAGTCCACTTACACCATAATATTATGGTATTGAGGATGTGGTTGGGTTGCAGGCCTGCCAGGCACCAACTGAAGATCTAAAAGAAGGGAGTGGCCTTCTCTTCAGTCTCTGTTAGATCCCAAAAGGAAGAACAGGTTCCTCAGCCACCTGTGGAAGATTTGGAATGGGCAAAGGGACCTGCTGATCACGCTCAGAAGACTTTTGAACGTTAGATCTTACACATACCCTAAAAAAATGGGGGGATCTTTATTCTATCATGTACTTAGGAATTATGAGCTTTGTTGTGACTAAACAGTCAACATTCCAATTCAGACAAACACACTGAGTTTGTCAAGAGGCCACTTTTAATTTGTGTGTAAAGGATGAGTGATGGAGAGAAACAAGTCATCCTGGTCTGGATATTTTTTTACCATGTGCAAGCTTTATTCTGTCAAAGTCCAAGTGCACACTTTATAAACTCCCCAACTTCTGAGGTCTGCAAAGGCTATGATGAACCATATATAAATTCAAGCACAAATTATAGTAGAGATTAATCAGAAAAACAAAGAATCTAAACACAGTGCAACCAAACTCAATTAACTGGGAACTCCCAGTTCACTAAAAGCTGTTTGGGTGTTCTGGGACTATACTGTATGATACTGTGTTTCTATGGAGTTCTAGTGTATCCTTGTTCCTCTAGAGTTTCAGAGTTCTGCAGGAGATAAGCTCCACTGGATAAGCTCCATTACTGCAGAATTTAGGAGTTTGACAGGAAAGAAGGTTCTCACGAGCTTCAACTCTGCTGAGCTGATCAGTGTTGGAGAAACTAGCCAGCTCACTGAGCTGTAAAGTGGAGAACTATAATTATTCAAAACCCCAATATTGGGGGAATTTTAAATATTCCCCAAAACCTTTGAAAAAAAAAATAAAAAAATCAAGATTTCATGGTAATTCCCAACAATTTGGACAGCTATGACAAAGAAAAAGTCTTTGGAGTAGGCAGTTCATCAAAGGCAGTGAAGATATCCATTTTTCTTTATGGCTAGATTGAATATGGAAGGTTTATTTTTTTCTGATTTAGAGGACTCTGAGGTTTGTTAAATTCTTCAGCATTCTCAAGCCAAGTTATACAATCGCCTCATGAAGTACTTACTTTCACTCAACTCTTGTTCCTGGAAGTTTTTAACAGTTGTGTCAGTAATATGGATAAGAACCACACTGTCCATATCCTTCATGGAGATGTGAACATTGTCCTTTCATGGTATAGCCACACACTGGATTGAGAATATGTTTTTTAAAAAGATTTTTTTGTACTGTGATATATTTGAGATTGTAGAACTGACAGAAAAAATATTTCAGAATGCAGAAAAATAGGATATATTGTAATATAGTTGCCAGGTTATTTGTTGTAAAAATAGTGCAAAACTAATTACATTATTACTGTTTTTACATCTTACAATGTTCCACACATGATGTTAAGCTTTCTTCTGCAACCATGAAGGCTAGAAACTTACTAATGAAATCTGAGATTCTAACCTAATCACATGACTCCAGGAGCTAGGGCTTTAGGAAGAACATCAAATATTAGAACACTCACAATAAAGTCACAAGAGCGGACACCACCAGAATCAGTTTAGATTTATTGTTTAAACTATAACGACACTAAATTTCCCATTGCATCTCTTGAATTGTACACTCTATCCGATGGTCTGGCCACCCTATTAAGAGGCAGAAGCAATGCCCTGTGTTCCAAACCTAGTTACTATTTTAAGGTCACTCCTGGGAGCTCCACTAAGTATTACATCGGATAGAGTGTTCATTTTGCTGAATGCAGAAGCAAAGCGAAAAATGCAGAACAATGCAAGCTTAATAAATATCATTAATAAATTTATTGCCTACATCCACGTCAAAGCTCAGTTTTCAAACTAGTTCTCTTGCTTAATCCACACTGAATGATCATTCATTTTTAATAATTTTAATGACTTTTGATATCATATAGCTCTGCAGAGAGATACAGAGAGTCAGTTCAATAATATATTACTATTTCCACAAGACATTTACAATGCCAATTCATAGATGTACAGGAATGGGATGAAAAATGCCTCTGGTTATTTATTTAAATATCAGGTACTGGCTATATTTGTTTGGCTATACAGAAATCCAGTCCTGAGTAGAATGCCAGCATAAAGTCTATGCCCCACATAAGCCCTCAAAACAGGAAAATTATGAGCACCGCATTTGGATTAGAAAATACATCCAAATAGCTCAGAAAATTTACTTTATTTCAGTGAATGTGTTAAAGTCAGTTTAAAAATAAACATGTCTTTAGCAATTATTTCATAGTTTTCTATATTATATCTATTATTAAAATTAATCAGGAAGATAGAGAGAGGGGGAAACTGTGGTCAAACTCCCTCACAACTGTTAAATATCACCTATTGGTAGGGAAGAATACAGGATATAAAATACAAGGGGCTCAATTCTGCAAAAATAGGACTTTATACGAGTAAAGCTACTTGAGTGCAAGCATTTTCAGGATTTAACCCTGAATTAGCAGAGAACAGCCTAGCTTTGTGCAGTTTTTTATGTACCTAACAATCTACAATTGGACTGGTTCAGTGTCTACTCCAGCTATGTAGTTTAGAATACCCTTTGTACAGCGCTTTGAGCCAGTTAAAGAGAATTGGTTTAGAAGATGATGATTAATTCAGCACCTGCTCTTGGGCATTAGAAACTAAGAATTCCATAGGGTGGCAGAGAGAGAAAGTCACATAACTGTATCTCCAGTTCATTTAGCCTAAAGGAACAGCTGGTTTTACTCTGGCATTTGTATGCTTCATTGAACCCATTTCAGTGTATCACTCCCTCCCTCTCAGCTAAAATTCAAGGACACAGATACAACAGAACAACATTAAATAAATGTCTAGTTGTCAAACCACAGATAGTCTAGCTCTAAGTTTATAGCGAAAGGAGAATGGAGACAAAATCCCATTGCCTCATTATGTATGTACTTTGGTAAACATTATTTCATATTATTGTTAGGCATTAATAACATCACTGCTATTCCCATTCTCATGGCCTTGGAATTCAGAGCAGCTACAGAAAGAGGTGGTATATGAATGGCATGTTCTTCCAGCACACACGTAATATTACAGCGGTAATAAAACAGATGTTAGGGATATATAGTTAATTTCCTTCACATAGCACATGCAATGGTCTTATGGCCTTTAGAAAATGACAGAAGTCAAAACTTGACCATACTTTTCTAAATTTTGACCAGAAAAGCAACACGGCTAAGAATACTAATTGGCTAACTTCTGAAGAATCTTAACAGGGACAAGACTCAAAACAACAAAATTCAATTCAGCCTCACTTAAGAAAAAGTTCACAAGCAATAAAAAAATCTTTAAACAATTTAAACTTATGAATACAGTTTCTTTACTGAACAAGCTACTTAATGAACTCAATACTGGAGAATGTCTTGAAGACATAAAGCCTGTCCTGATTGTCTCTGTGACAGCATTCAGCAGTCTCTTTGATTTCTAGCAAGCATTGGATTAGTCACTACTCATGTGTCACACAGGTGTTTTGGGTGAAGTAGCAGAATATGGCTGGAGACTGAAGGTCTAATTAGGCAGCTGCCTAGAGCCAGGCAGTGACAATTAATGCTACAGAAGGAAGCTAGGAAACTAACAGCTGTCTGGGAGACAGTCTGAGAAGGTAGGTGACTATGCACAGTAGCTAGGTTGTTGGATTGTAAACAGAGCCTGATTTTTTTCTGTTTGAATCTGTGTTTAATATAAGTGCTTTTTATTTGAGAGAGAGATCCTGTGCACATTAAGTCAAGAGAAAATTCCCTCACGTGATGAAAAGCTTGTGTTTTGTGGCTGCCCCAATTCCAGCTGCTTACAGCACCATACCTTCAGTATGGAACTGTAGGTACACTCTCTTTGAACAATCCATCACCTTATATCCTTCTGTAAGATACAGGGACAAAAAGAAGACTGTATTGTGAAATTATTGTTTCACCATACCGACAGGAGTGAGTTCACTAAATATCTGTATAATAGAACACCTCGTGCACTGTAAAGAGGTACAGTAACTGATAAAAATCAAAGGCCCAATGCTATAAAGACATTACCTACTCGAGAAGTCTCTAAGTCACTGGGAGCGCTCACGAGGGAGGACTACTTGAGTCGAGAAGAGGGGTGAGAACAGGCCCTTAATGCTTTCAGTAACATTCAAAGTAAAAGCTGGAAAGAGAAAAAATCTTAGCCTGATCATAAACCGCAATAGAAGGGGTGTGTTCCAGTTGTGCTCTCCTGAGACCTATACTAACAGCATAAATGTAGGGGTGTTGCTAAATGCACGTGTCCCAAATAGCTGAGACCCACAAAGATTACTCTACATAATGAGCAAAAGAAGAGTAACTTGTTGTTTTTTTTAAAAAGCAGAAGTAGCTCAGCCCTTCAATGCATCTATCCCCTTACCACCTATAAAACCACAAAGACATTGAACATAATGACACTTAACTTTGGCTGAACTGGACCAAGCTTGAACAGGATAAGATATGTATAGAGCCCCTCCCTCCCCAGCTGCTGGTCCAGTAACAATTTAAATACATTAGGCAGGCTCAAACATACAGAACACCACCATCTTGGCATTAACCATTCTAACCTTAACTATTAAGCAGTCAATCCACTATATAAGGCAGGTCAAAATCTCTTGCCCAGAAGAATAAAAAATGAACAGCGATTGTGTATAATACAAGTTATGCAGCCACATAAAGATGCACAGTTTCCATTTTGCTAAGATGTCACATACATCTGTTTGTGCCGCCTGAACCACAAAAAGGCCATTTTCCTGCTATCTTCCAGCTCCTCCATTTGTCCCTGTTGCCAATTCTCTACACATGTGCATCATACTGTTTTTCCCATAAGGGAGACTTCAGTAATTTTTCTGTGCCTGATTTTGTGTTTTTAAAGGATAGAAAGAGAGGCAGCAAAGGGGGAGCTCCTTAGTCATTCAGGACAGCAGGGCTGGCAACCCCACAAACCTTCTCTCAGAGGTAAGGGGGCAAAAGGGGTTGAATCACTATCTCAGATGGTGGTGGGGAGGGAGGTGAGAACAGGCATAAGCTTGCAGCAGGAAGTGGCTGCTTTCTGGCATTCCTAAAATGTTCAGGAATGGAGCACCATTCCTTCAGGGCTTATGAGTTCTTAATAGCAGCTGCCTTCCCTTGCCGCATAACTAGTAATGCTTGCAGGAGTTGTTTTCCTCTGCCTCAAAGCAAATAAGCAACATGCACTGATTCTATAGTTTCAGTTTGTGGTGTATTTCAGTAACCAAATGATTTTATCACCAGTTACCATTGCTGTGTCATTTCCCAGGTTACCTCAGGATTCAGTGCAATGCTGCTATATAAATTGGGTGGGAGGACAGGCTTCCCACATAATTTAGGTACACCAGGGCCTTGGAAATGAGTTTATAAACTCACTCTACCAGTGATGGTGTAAATTTTTTAACAGTGTACGTAAGTAATCATTGGAACAATTTGCCAAGGGTCATGGCACATTCTTTAGCACTCAATTTTTAAATCAAGACTGGATGTTTTTCTAAAAGAGATGCTCTGGAATTATTTTGTGGAAGTTCTGTGGCCTGTGTTATACAGGTCAGACTGGATAATCAGAATGGTCCCTTCTGGCTTTGGAATCTATGATGCAACATTTATACTACCAAACAACATTTCTTTTCTGATATCATAGTTTAAAGTGGTTCTCCCACCCCTGAAAAAATAAGGAACCAACTTCTCTTCAGCTGTCCTGAACCGCCACTCCTTCCTCCGGTGCTAAACGAAACCTTTTTACAGCTTTGGACATTTTTATTTAACTATTTACCTGCTCATTATTTGTCATTGTTACATACTTCAGCCCTTGTGTAGTGACAGATCAGGCAGAAGTCACTATGAAACTACAGCAAATAAATTCTCTCCATGTTTTCCAAGTAGAGGGAATGTTGGAACACACTAGTAAGGGAGGTAAGTTTTAAAGTGACAAGCAAAATATTAATGAAGGGTGGTGACAAAGGAGGTATAAAACAAAATGTAAAGCAAATTAAAAAAAATAGATGCTTTTGATTTGAAAAGCTTTGACATCAACATTCTGAAAGAGATGGTAAACATATTTCTTTTAGATCATAGCAGAAGTTTTAACCCCTCACTGGGAACAAGAGTGATTTTCTAGCCCTGGAAATAAGTTAACATAACACCCATGATGTAAAGGGGATAAATTGGCAAATATAACATGATTGCTAGATCTGAGAAACTAGCTTAAGATAATGGTTGATATATTTTGCTGCTTTTTCTGTTCTCAGAACATCTACAAATGGAACATTATTCAAAATTTGTTGATTTTTCTTCAGTACTGCCAGTTACTGTATGGTTGGCTGTTCAATGTTCAAAAATACTGGCCCCACTACAGTCAATGATAGTTTTGCCACTGACTTCAATGGAGCCAGAACTTCACCCCAAATTTTGGCTTTTTCGTTCTAGGTGGTCACAAAGTCACATGAGCTACCTTCTGTTATAATTGGGTTTGTGGAACAAATCTTATGGAAAGTTTAAATTTTGTCTATAAACAAAACTTCATACTAGTAAGACTCAGATGTATAAATGTTCATGGCTAGTGAACACAAAAGGGGCAGAAATATGCCCCAAAGCTATTTTCTTTATATAGTTATTTGAATATTTGCAGATTATTTTTGTCTTTGGAATATTTGCTAATGTGGTAACAGACATTTAAGACTGACCACAATATTTGGAAAGTTTCCAGAGTTATGGATCAGACACACAAAAGAGGAGAGAACCTCCAATAGTTAGAACCTGGACTGCGGTAGACATGGCAAAATAGAAATTGGACCCCAAAGCACTGAGTCTGTCTATAAAAAAAGAAAACTTTTACTAAAAGGGAGAGGAAACTCAGCATTTTGGGACAATACCACAACAAGGATTCAAAAGTGTGCAAAGAGTAACTATACACCCACCCTCACAGTCTTTTGGGCAGTAGTCCTTTGCTTTAGTTTCCCACCATGCAGTGTGGAAGTCTGACAGATACATTTCCTTTTAACATGTCCCTCCCCTTTCCTTCTGCTGCACCCCTCTCCTATCACAGTTGTTTGTCCAAAGTCAGCAAACTCCCCGAATTCAAGGGAATGTTCACATGGGTTTGCCTCCTGCCCCTGAAGGAAGGAAATGGGTCAGGCAATGTGTCCCTCATTGCCATTGCTCTTGCTGTTGTCTCTGCTATTGCTCACCGCTGCCTCTGTCCTCTAGCTGCTTTGGCACATTCCGAGGTGTCACGACTTAGCCTATTTCTTAGTCATTTCAGTTCGTAGTAATTTTGTCAGGTACTGGGGAACTCTGCACTATAATTAACTACACCACTGCTCCCACACCACATCTAAGGGCTTGGCTACACTTGCAAGTTGGAGCGCATTAAATCAACCCCAGGTGCCATAACTCCTGAGGTGTCCACGCTGGCAAGGCACTTAGAGCGCCCGGACTCTGCAGCTGGAGCACTCCTGGTAATTCACCTCCACGAGAAGCATAGAGCTTGCTGCGCCCTGGCTGGAGCACCGGGGTGTCAGTGTGGATGACGCGTTGCATTACTGCGCTGTGATTGGCCTCTGGAAATTGTCCCATAATCCTCTGAAGTCAAGTGGCCACTTTGGTCATCGTTTTTAACTTGGCTTCAGGCATCCATATATCCTCTTTCAAAGCTCCGTTTCTGACAGCCGGCATGCTTATCTGCTCTGGGACACTAAGCAAACCATTACTGGAGAATGCTCTTGCTGCAGAGGGAGGCATTTGTGCGTGTGTGTGAGAGAGAGAGAGGCAAGGGGTGGGGGCTGATGTCAGGTTCCCCCTTTTCCCCTACTGCTGTCTGAACTTACAAGACAGCATGCTGACATACTCTGCCCCCCAAAACACACACTCTCCCCCCACATACACACAATATACTCCCTGTCACACTCCTCACCCCATCATTAGAAAAGCAACTGACAATCTAGTAGGATGCCCATGGAACAATGAGATTGGGAAACCTGCATCATGTGATGCTGTCTCTTCCCCATGAGGCATTGCAAGCCCTTTCCAAAGCACGCTGCAGCCACTTGTACACTGGGATAGCTACCACAATGCATTGCTCTCTGTGGTGTTGCAAGAGCTGCTAATGTGGACATGCTCCACAGTCACAAGGAGCAAGTGTGAACACACAGCAATGCTTTTCCTGTTGCTGTCTCCGAGGGCTGGTTTAACTCCCAGAGCTCTACATCTGCAAGTGTAGCCACAGGGCTTGGCTACACTTGCAGTTGTAGAGTGCTTGGAGTTAAACCAGCCTTTGGAAGACAGACTGCAGGAGGGAAAACGCTGCCATGTGTTTACACTGTCAGCTGCAAGTGCACTGGCATAGCCACATTAGCAGCTCTTGCAACGCCACAAAGAACAGTGCATTGTGATAGCTATCCCAGTGTGCAAGTGACTGCAACCTGCTTTTCAAATGGCGGGTGGGGTGGAGTGTGACAGGGAGTGTGTTGTGTGTACGTGGGGGGAGAGACAGTGTGTTTTGTGGGGGGAGAGACAGAGGAGCATGCCACACTAATGGTTTGCTTTGTCCCGGAGCAGATAAGCAGCCAGCTGTCAGAAATAGAGCTTTGAAAGGGGATATCTGCATGCCTGCAGCCGATTTCAAAACAATGAGAAGAGTGGCCACTTGACTTCAGGGGATTATGGGACATTTCCAGAGGCCAATCACAGTGCAGTAATGCAACACCTCGTTCACACTGACGCCCGGGCGTTTCAGTAGGGGTGCAGCAAGCTTTATGCTTCTCGGGGAGGTGGATTACCAGGAGCGCTCCAGCTGCAGCATCCAGGAGCTCTACGTGCCGTGCCAGTGTGGACACCTCAGGAGTTAGGACGCCCAAGGCTGCTTTAATGCGCTGTAACTTGCAAGTGTAGCCAAGTCCATAGCCTAAGGTTCAATCCCCTGGACCAGAGTATCAGTGACTTCAGCTCTAGGGATCATTGAGCAGAAACAAGGCCTCTAAATTGAGTCTGATCAGCTCTGTCATTATATGCTGGAGGGACCAGGTCCTGTAGTATCTAAAACTATTTAAACAGAGTCTATGCCACCAGGTAGAAATACCTGTCCTCATCTCCTATTTAGAGAATAAGGTTCAATTTAGGGTGACCCCCTCCATTAGGGCCATATTAAGTGATAGTTCTGTTGTTCTGTGGTCATACAATAGAAATAACATTTAATTCCCCCAGCATCCAAGATTAATGTTAATTTTAACCCAAACCAGCCAAAACTGATCACTTTGGCAAAGCAAGTCTGTCTGCTGATTACCTAGGCAAAGTAGGTGTGTCTCTGCAAATATGGTCCGCTCCTGAGGTCTTTCCCCAGAATTCATCAACAGATGGCAGGGGAGGGCTCATTCAGACCCCATCTAATATAGATATTTACTCCATTTTTTTAAGTGACAGTATGAAATGAATTAAAACAGATGGAAAATAAATTATGGATTAGCAAATAAATTATCTTCATAGCATAAATAGATATAATTATAGTGTTTGTATCTTGTTCCAACCTACATACCACTTGTTAAAATGAAACACAATAGAATAATTAATTTTCATGACTTCATTTTCATTACTTTTTGGTGGGTTGGCAGCCACATTCATATCTCAAGCTGCAGTCTACAGAGCAGACTGAAAGATACTTAAGCTCTTAAATCATGTCTTAGTTTTTATCTTACAAATTCTAAAATTTCTTGGCAAAAAGTACCAGAAGATTAACAAAGGAAGTTCTTGTTTGTAAATTTTACTTGTGTTTATGGCCAAAATAACAGGCTTAAATGCAGGTTCACCAAAATGACTTCCATCTATGCTAACATACCACAGGTCCAATTTGGTCCTTTCCAAGGTCTTTCAACACTTTATAGCACTTGCGCATTTACACTGGAATCCCACTGCTATTTCTTAGAATAGTTTCAGTAAACTGCAATATCTCAGACTTCTTTATCAGACTTCTGTACATTTGATTTTATTCTCAACCGTCTAGTTTCTCATTTTGAAAAGGTATTGGATTTATTTGGTTAGGTGATATCACTGCAAACAAACAATTAGGCAACCAGAGCATTATGGGCCACATTTTTAAGGAGTCTCAACCCAGCTTTCAGTTTCTATTTTAAGTATTTATATAGCATAGTATTCCATCTGTGCATATGCAAAGTGTTATCTGCGTGCTTAGTTTCATTTGCCTTATAGATTAATTTACAGTTGGACTACTTGGGAACTCAATGTGCATGTACAAGGGATTACATTTGTTTACATGTACCTACTCTTATAAGTGATGGTACAAAAAAAATCAAGGTAGTGTGAAAATTTGATCCCCCCAAATTAAAGACCCATATGTGATCCTTAGCTATTTGTTAAACACTGAACCTGTTTGTAACAAGTACAGATCGGAAACCTTGCTGACAGCCAGATCTTCATAAAAAGATCAGCTAAAATCAAAGGGAATAATTTGGAAAAAATGCAGCTGCCTTTTTAGTACATAGGTATCTGACAAAAATTTTATTTAATGAACTTTGCTTCAAACAGTTGAATTTGGAACACGGGTGTTTCAGGTGGACTTGCCTTCATTTAAATCAGTGGCAGAATGAAAGTCAGATTTTTGTTATTTTGGGCTTTAAATCCCCCATTCTTGACCAAACTACACGCCCTTTTGGAGATGTATCAGTTTTAACATACAACGGTTGCAGATCCACCATACAACACTATTTATAGCATATGAAAATCTCATGGGTTTCCATAGACATCTCAAATTCCTATTGCGTATCTAGGATTTACCTTGCAGATCTCATGGTAAAATTTGGCCCAAAGCGGTGAAAAGAGGCTGTCCACACTGCTTCCAAAAGAATAAGTGATTGGTTCCATAACTTTTTGTTACATTATCCAAGGACTCATTTATTCTTTCTCCGCACACAGGGTGACTGTGAAGCCAAACAGCTGGAAACCATGCAGTGTGTGTATGTTACACTTCATACATTATTACTACCATCTCTGTTAACACAGAGCATTCTTTAAGTAAATTCTTCTTCTTTAAGTGATATTTCTCAAGGTCTGTGGCACAGTATGATCAATGTTCTGCCACCAAGGTCTCTAAATGAAAAATGAATGCTGAAAGGGTAGTTGGGGTTTGGTTTTTTTTGAGTCAACATAGTGACTAAAAATTTTTAAATGTTGATCCAAGTTATTCCCCTCCCGTTTTTAGATTGATTTTGTGGCATAACTATATCTACACACTCAAACAGACTCACAGTAGTTTGTCATTCATACTACAGTAATGTATTATACTTGCAGTGCTGACCCACTCCAGACCCCATACTAGCAGTGAAATAAATATTCTACAGTATATCTATATATTTTTCTAATTTCATCATAAAATATATGTAGTATAATAAAAACAATCCAAATATAAGAAACTATGTTTTGGGGAGGAGATGGTACTAAATAGTGATGAGTGGACCTTAAACAGTTTAGAGAGTTAGTGCTAAGTTTGGATAAGTGCCTGATCATTTGGGTGCTTATCTGGATTATCAATACCTCTTCTGTCTGCAAAATTTGTCTGGAAATCCAGCAGGAACAGGCTCTCCTGAGAGATTGCAGATACTTCCTGCTTCTGGGTGGGACAGAAGACCTTTGTCTATTTTGTTGGGGACTTTAGTTAGACTGAGTGCGCAGGGCAAAGGAGAGAGAGGAGTCAAAGATGACCCCCAGGTTATGAGTGACAGAATGGGGTAAAGGAGAGAGAGCTTTTTGTACTAAAGTAACATTTTGATTTGATGGCTCTGTGTTTTCTTTTGAGCTACACTACATTGGTTATTCAGTGAGGTCTTGCCTACTAAAATTCAACTAAATAAACTCCAAGCCACTTGGCTCCAACTTGTATGGCTAAACATACACCTAATATTAACTTTTTACTCCCCTGACTGACTTCTATGCACTTACATGCTAATCCCTCAGCACACACAGGGGAAAGGAGGTGAATCGCATCAACAGCCTTAGATTGTTGGTATTTTTATAAATTTATTGAAATAATTTTGGTTTTAAAAGGAAGTTAAGTAGTAATATTGTTCATCAGCAGAATTCAAACAAGTATAAACACTTCTTCTTATCCTTCATGAGTACCCTTGCATATACAGAAAACAGCCAACAAGCGAACTCTAGGTTAATATTACTGCATTCATACACCTTAACAGGTAATATGGGCCAGATTCTCAGCTGATGTAAACGGGATTTACTCCATTGAAGTCCATATTACTGGAACACAAGACATTTAATATGAGGCTAGTGAGGTCATTTTATTAGAAAGGACTTGAAAATGGGACCATTGTTAAGGAGGCAAGTTTGTCAATGGACACAGCAAAGCTGCCAATGGATTAACTTAGAAGTTACTGAGATGATGTTGCTTTTTTTCTTCTTCTGTGTCTGATGAACTATAGTTGACATGTTTGTCTGTAAATACTTCAAAAGATCACAGTTAGATTTTCCTGGTTTCTCCTTATCTCCATATGACTCTGAGTAGTAACAGTGAACGGCACCCATGTTATATGTCCACTCTTATCTTTTTCCTTTCGTAGTTGGAGATTACACTTGTGTGATGAGTGCCATAATGAATATCTGATTCAGAGGACTTAATAGAATTCTCCTTATTCTCAATTATGTTGAAAAAGAGACATGTTACAATGAGTAGATTTACTGTCTATGTCCAGTCTTCTACTTCTCTTCGTGGAGCTGAAGTTGCGTATCTTAGGTCGACACCCCACCCCCACCCCAAAGTGTAGACCAGGCCTTAGAGGTTCCCAGGAGGTGGTGGTTAATTGTCCGGGTCACTGGGTGGGGGCTCGAGCCAGTTTTGTGATGTATTGTTGAAAAAGAACCCCTAGATACTGAACCCAGCCCTTGTTGCTGCTGGCTCCACTGGCAGAAGGATTACAGATGAATATACATCCCTTTTGTCTTGCAAAACCTGTTTGTCCACCCTGCCTGGGACGCAGATTTTAAAACATCTTTTCAGTATATATACACAACTCCTTAAATACATACATACATCTTGCATCCATTATGAGAATCAACATGACAAGCTGTTATTAGATACCTTACTGTGGTGTAAGATGTTGTGGTGTTTAGATGTTGCTTGTAATTATTAGAACTGGGAGCACTGGCTGCTGGGAGTGTGAAAGGACAGGAAACAGGGAGGAAGGAGTTGGGAGGCTGGGAGAGCTACAGAGGGTGCAGCAGCAGCAGCTTGGTAAAGAGGTTTCCACTTTCAAATAAAAGTCTGTTGCAGTTTGTTAGTGCCTTGCTTGACTGATACAACACTTACATGATATTCTTTATGGATAAATATTATAAAAGCCATGTACTAGGTGTAGTGAGTCTGTTAGGAGGTGCTGACACAGAGTAGTGAACACTTTGCCACCTGGCATCAACATGTCTCAGCCTCCCACCTCCAATTCTACTCCACATATCAGACACAGATTATGGTCAACTACATACATTGAGCCATGTCAAAATGGTCATGGACTCTTACAACTCAAGATTCATCATGAAACTGGATGTTCAAATCAGTGAATTTTGGTGACTCCCACATCATTACAGAGAGTGGAACTTGACCAGTTCATCCAAGGATTCTGAGATGCCATCCAAAACAGTATTCTCTAGAGACAGCAGGACCAAAACACTTCTAAAAATTGATCTTAACATCTTGTCACCCACCACAACAGGAACTGCTGGGTCCCAGACCAACTGGTCCTCCACAACCAATCCCTGCCTTGACCTTCATGTACTTATCGCTCAGCCATTCTAAAGTAGCCATCCAAGAGACACATCTGTACCAGCTAGATACCCAAATATGAACCGCAGGGGCCAGAATCTCAAAGTCATCAACCAACGGTAGTCCCTAAGGCTTTGCAAGAAACAGGATAACATGTCTTCAACACCTTAATAAAACTTTCACAATGACCTTCCTGTACAAATAACTTTCTCCCATTCCCAGCTCAATACATATGTCTCTCTCACCAGCCCTGCTTCACCAATCTCCAACCTCAGAGATCTTTCACTTTCAGTGGACTTGGTGGTCACCACGTCCTCAGCTTCCCTGGAAGCTAAGCCAAGGTGAGGGGTCAAGATCTTAGAGGAAGAATCAGCAACAACGATCCTCTCTTATTCCACCTCTCCTGAGAAATAACCTTCCCATTCTCCTCTCAACTTGACAATACTCTCTGCCTCTTCACCTTATCCTGATGACACACTATCCTTCTCACGCTGACATAAGAGAAAAACAAAAACACACCTCCCCTTAATAAAGATATTAGCAATCTGCCTACTTTTAAATGGCTGCCCTATGAGAGTTGCTGATAATGCTGGTGTTAGAGTCCCACACAATATAGAATAACGCAAGGTCTGTTTTGCCTAAGCTGGAACCCCAACTATACGGGCTCGTCTCTCATTGTTACAGATGTTTCTTCCAGGAGGGTCCTGAGCCAGATATGTTTATAACCCAATCACCCTGTATTCAGTACCTTTAGATTATGTGTGGGATCTTTAGTTAATGTTATAAGTGAGACCATCCTTTAAAAAAAAAAAATCACACACCTGCCTGAATTTAACTGTCAGACAGCAGAGGGATTTTTTTTATTTTTCCCAACCATTTGTTTACTTTGTGTGTTTGACAGGAGTTGGTGTGTATTCAGCATCAGTGTTACTCTTTGTAGTCAGTTACCTCTGCTCTTTGTGTTGGTTTTTCACACAGCAGTAGAGGAATTTTTTTTTAATAGGAATATGTAGAATGAAAACCATTTTAAAAATAAATCAGTGTACTCATGGGCAAATGGGATCCCTGAAACTACTTTTGACTTTTAAAATATATATATATATTAATTGATTAGATTTAAAGATGGCAGAGCCACTTGATTCTGTCGTTATTTATTTCAGGAAGTTACTCTAATAATTTGCCTTTTGGAAAATAGAGTATTATTTCATAGTCTATTGCTTTGTATGGGTTCATTTGTGTGTCTTTCAGCTCTAGCTTTGCATGGTTAGTAGAGCAATACAAACATTTTCTTTAAATTACAAATTTCTGACCTATCAATATACACAATGATTATTTTTTGCCAAGCAAAATATAGTTATAGCTGGTGTTTTCCATACAAATCCTATCTAATTACAAGATGCAATATACAAAGGAATAGAATGTTATTTTAACTAGTTTGTTTTGTATTAGCTCAGTACATGTGTGCCTGTTTTAGCATAGGGGTGTGTGAGGCAGTGCATCAGTGCAACAACACCCTCTCTGGTCAAGTGTGGCACAGCCCCTGCACTCACATAGCTTAGCAGGGCTGTCAATCTATTCCTGGTGCCCAGGAGTCCGGAAACCCTTTTTTCACTCCCAAATC
Organism: Macrochelys suwanniensis; assembly: GCA_033296515.1. Classification (NCBI taxonomy): domain Eukaryota; kingdom Metazoa; phylum Chordata; order Testudines; family Chelydridae; genus Macrochelys; species Macrochelys suwanniensis. The sequence continues at coordinate 52,613,347 of CM065780.1, forward strand.
TGTCAGAGGGTTAAGCAGGGGAACCCAGGCCCACCCACTCTAATGGGTTCCATCTCAGGGCCCTCAAACTAGATAGGAAGGATCAGGGTTCTTCAACTCTGACAGTTCCCTCCTATATTCCCTTGGATAGCTGCACACTCTCCAGCTTCTCTCTCAGTCTGTCCCCTCCTAGGCTGTTGTTTCTGGGCAGCTCTTTAGCAGCTTGCTGGCAGGAGCTCCTTTCTCCAACCTGCTCACTTCTCTGGCAGCCACCCTACTCCTCTGCCTCTCAGCCCTTTTATCCTCCCAGCTGCTGTGAGGCTGCCAATCAGCAGTGGCCAGAAGTGCCTGTGTTAACCCTTCAGTTGCTGGGCCAGCATAGGGTACATACATCTTGTGGCAGGGTGAAAAACATCAGAGTCTTTGCTCTCTCTAATACGGTCTCAACCAAAGGCATGTGTCAATGGAGAATTTCTCACCACCTGATTCAGGACTCTGGATATGAACACTACACCTACCCTTTCATTTCTGCTATTTTTATCACAGTATTGCTAAGTGTCTTCCTCTCTGTTAAGATGCTTCAGCCACTAGGAGGTGGTAACAATGATATGCCAGTTGATACAGTTCCTATTGGCCTAAAAATTGAGTCCCATTGTTACTCTCAAATCAGGAACTCCTGAATATTGACTCATTAAGTTTCTAGATGGAAAACTGACTTCAATAAAATAAATTTTGTTTGTATTTCTCCTCCTATTTCCATTGTTAATTGCCTTCTTCTCAGTGGTCACCCTTGCACAGCCCAAATAGTAGATCATTTTCTTCCAAGAATACGTGTTGCAGTTAAGGTTCACCCATCGAGGAAGACAGCATAATTAAGTTCCCAGATACCCATTTTCCCAAAAATGGGGCTCCGCACTTCTGTGATACGCTTGCTCCCCAATGTAGGCTCACCAGCCTACAAATACCTTCTAAACCCAAATCTTCTGAATAGCAAAATAAAGTACTGGCTGTCCCATATATCACTAGTATCATCACTGCTCATTGAGAGGCTATATAAAGTCATGTTTTTCCTCACATTTCTTCAACAAACAGACAACTCTGTGAGCTAAGTGAAACTGAGGAAGGAAAATCAGTGCTGTACATTATGGGCCAAGTTTTGCAATATTTATTCAATCCACACACAGGTAAAACTCCTTCAGAGATCTTGCACACACAAATGTGCAAAAGGCATTTGTGCTCACACCATTTGCACAGACACCTCATTTGGGAACCCAGATGATGTCTAGTGAGGCAAATCTGAGTTTTCAGAATACAAATTCTAACATGTCCCAAATTCTGGATGCAAAGCTAAAAGCCTGGATAAGGCAACTTTGAAAATCAGCCCTTGGGTATCTGAATAAATCATATCTGGATATGTCCTTCACAACAAAGAGTGGGTACACATCACTACTCCGAGAGCCCTAAAATACTGTTAATTCTGTCAGCAGTTTGAATGGCTATTGTCTTGCTTACTTTGGTAACCCAAATCCCTCTGCAGGGTTTATGTCCCTGCCTCTAGCACTCCTGCAGAAAACATGGGAATGAAAATGGTGTGCACTGAATCCACAATCTGTATGTGGGGTAAATAGTTTACCTTCTCTTACTGTTTCGCACATTTGCAGTTTATTTTAGATTTATGGTGCTATCTTACCAGCCAAGGTCCTTGAGTGCATAGCAAGGTGACAGTGGGTAGGAACAGAACTGGAATGGTTATAGTAAAACCAAACAGAACAACTTAATTCAGCATTCACAGCTTCACTGCATGAAGTCAAGAACTGCTGACATAACATCCCACAGTGCCCTGGGAAATAAAAAAGGTGAAGACAAGAGAATGGAAACAGTATGTAAGACAAATAGATAGAACAAGAAGAACAAGAGATTGTTTTGTAGAAATGACTTCCAGGATTTGAACAATTGTTACACATCCAATTAAAATACAATTGTTCTCATCCATGATCTTTGTAGCATTTCTCTTCCTGAAAAAAAAAGTTACACGGAATATTTTTTGTTTTCTGTTTTATAATCCTTTAAATCAAAACCACATGAATAAGGTTTATGCAATGACATATGGAAGCTATTAGTGCTTCTTCAGTTTTCAACTAAGTATCCAATTCTGTACTCCTTAAGAAAAACTTCCACTGAAGTCAATGAGAGGGTTTTGTGTGTTGGGTTTTTTTCCCCTCTTTTTTTGCATAACAAGAAAGAAATTGGGCACTAAGGGTGTGCCCACAATGCAGCTGGCAGGTGTGATTCCCAGCATGGGTAGACACTCCTGTGCTAGCTCACATCAGGCTAGCACACTAAAAAGTAGCAGTGTGGACTTTGCATTATGGCTAGCCGCCTGAGCTGAGACCCAGTGGGTATGCCAGGGTTGGACTTGGGTGACTAACCTAAGTTGCTGCCTATGCTGCAAAGTCCACACTGCTATTTTTAGTGAGCTAGCACAGATCTGCCTACCTGTGCTGGGAATCACATTTCCCAGCTGCAGTGCAGAAACACCCTGAAGGTATTGATCTGTATGCTACTAAAATGGCAGTAGCAGCCTCATGCACTAATAGATGCTATTTTGTTACAAGAGACAAACTTTGATTTGATTGTGGATGGGTACTTTCTGTGCAATCAAAGCCCAGTACAACTCCCACAATGTCAAATGCAAAACTCCCACCAACTACAGTAGGAGGCAGGACTGAGCTCTTCATATGGTTTCCCCCATAAAAAACATAAAACTAACCTAATGCTTTTTCAAATGCCAATCTACCAACATAACTCTAATTTCAAAGGCTCTCACTTTCTCTGGGTGAATGGGGTTGATGGAGTGGGCGTCTATATTATAGTCAGTCAATCTCACATAGAGCTGTGCAGGAAATGGTTGTCCTGTCCCACAACATTTTCAAGGTTTCAAAAACGTTCACGTTCCCCATCAGGACAAAACTGAGGCCTTTCAAAGAAAAAATGAGAGCAAGAGAGACTCACTCCAGAATAGCAAATAGCCTGGTGGTTAGGACACGTACCACTTACATTGGATCCAAGAGACCTAGTTTCAAGTCTCTGCTCCACCTAATTCAGACCAAGGACCTCAATGAAGGTTTCCACAATCCTAGGTGAGTGCTCAAACCACCAGGGCCTTGGCTATTTGGGGGCAGTTCTGTCTCAGGTTCTCCTGTTGGAGATATTTGATTCCGAATAAATAAATAAATATTCATTAGAACAGGGACTTGAACCTCAGTCTCCTAACCACTGGGCTATAGATTCAGATTCTCTGTGGCCCAATGATAGGTTGATTCTAAACAATTTTTTTCACAAGTTTGTCATTTAGATTCAGCAGTTTTTAGTGTTTTTCATCTTTTGTGTATGTTTGTGTTTGTTTTGCATTGGCCAAATTTGAGAATGAAATGCTATTCTGAAATAAACAAGTCAAAACAAAATGTCTCGGAATGGTCAAAATGAAACATTTCAATTTTTTTCTATGTTCTTTTGGCCTAGACTATTCACTGAATTTGACCCACATTTGTGAATAGTTTTGGAGACGTGAAATTTCTATCAGCTGAAAAAAAATCCACCCAGCTCTAGTTGTCACTGAAGTTTTTAAGTTCTTTGTGACATTACAACCTAGTTCCAGGGAAATGATTTTGCTAAAATGGTAAGGGCAAAATTCTGGCCCCACTAAAGTCAATTGCAAAACTCGTTTACTTCCACGGGGCTAGGATTTCATCTCAAACTTTTAGGGCCTGATATAAATCTCATTGAAAAAAAATTGAAAGATTCCTGTTTAAATGAAGTGACAAGGAAAATGTATATGTCAACACAGTATAGTCTCTTTAAAGTGTGACTTTCTCATCTAATATAATACTGTTAAAACTAGAAGTAGAAAAATCCAACCTAGTATTTATAAAACCATTTGGCAAGTAAGTGTGTTCTACTATATGCAACAAGAGCTCAATCCTACATGCTTGGTTTTATGCATATGGGTAATCCCACTGAATGTTATGCAGAGTTATGCTGGAGTTACTCTTGAATTAGCCTTGCTTGACTGAGGCCTGGTCTACACTACAAACTTACATAGACATAAGTCACGTAGGGTTGATTTAATAATGTACGTGTCTACACTAATGAATACCTTCCGCTGATCTAAGTGACCTGTAAAGTTGACTTCTGCACTCCACTTCGGTGAGAGGCATAGCACTTGATTCGACATCCACAGGTCAACGTGGGGATAGTGTAGCCACTGCATTGTGTTATTCAAATGAATTGGCCTCCAGGAGGTGTCTCACCGTGCTCCACTGTGACCGCTCTGGAAAGCACTTTCAACTCCATTGCACATCAGCCACGTACACAGGAAACAGCCACCCCGGGAACTCTTGAATTTTCATTTCCTTTTTGATCAGTGTAGGGAACTCATCAGCACAGCTGATCATGGAGACTCAAGGCTGCAAACGGATTAGTCACTTCCACTTCGCACCCCGCCCGCCTTCAGGGACGGCCCTGGGGCCCGGAATTTCTGTTGGCAGGCCTGGACATGCAGCAATGCCGCGTGAAAATAAAGGAGCTCACAATAATAATTCTCACAACAACAGTGTACAGCTGAGCAAGGTCCACGCTTGCCATGATATGACGTCTGCACGTGTAACGCAGGCTTAGGAAAAAAGGCACGAAAAAGCCTTGGTTTCTTTGCCATTGATTTCAGGGAGGGAGGAAGGGAGGTAAGTACATCATGGGAGGCTAAGGCCATGTTCCCATAACCACCCGCATAAATGTTTTGGTCCCATAAGGCATTGCAAGCCCAACCCAAAATTCCACTCAGCTCCATGCACTGTGGGATAGCTACCCACAATGCAGTGCTCTGTGCAAGCCCTGCTAGTGAGGATGCACTCCACTGACACAATGAACATAGTGGGGACACGCAAGATCGACTTGCTTAAATTGGAGGCTCAGTGTCAACTTACATAAAATCAACTTAACTTTGTAGTGTAGCCATGCCCTGAGAGTGGCCACACTTTTGAAATAACACTCAAGCACCACTGACTCTTGTGTGGCATATCCTATGGTTCTTTGCTCTGCAGTAAACTGAACTACTCTATAAATTCTTCCACAATTCATTGGGAGAGAACTTGTCTACTGAGTACATGGGGGGGAAATGTGTAAAGTGATTGAAGGACTAATGACGCTTGAGTGGAGGTAGCTCACATCCACATTACAGAGTGTTAGTAGCTGATGAGTTGTGCTAACTGAAGTTTCAATCTAAAACCTCTCATGAGCCAGCCAAGTTGAGTTAAAAGCTCCACCACACTCAAGTTAGGAGCAACATTTGAGTTATAACTTGATTTAACTTTGCAGTGAAGACAATCCTGAAGACATGCCTATGTATGCACAAGGAACACCAGTTTGTGAGAGACATGCATGTACTGGCCTTGTACTACCACAGTTTCCTGAGTTGGTCTAATACTGGATTGTTCCTTTTGAAGTCTCTTCTAAGTTTTCCCATTCTTTGGTGTGATTCTAATATTGCTCCCACTTGCAGAATCCTTTAAAATGAACCACATGAATAGAATGCGTTTTTATGTCATGTTTCATATGAACTATACATTCAAATGCTATAACAGCTACCTTACCTGTGGGAAGAAAATTAAGCAAGAATAATATTTAGAAATTCAAACATGTTAATGTCTGTATGTACTTTGAACTAAATAATCTTCACAAGAATCTGTTGAGGTAGGAACATAAGTTACTGTGGTTATTTTATTGAAGGGGGGACTGAGACAAAGCAGCAATGTGAAGCCACACAGTGAGTCAGTGGTAGCATCAGGAATAGAACTTGGGCCCTCCTGACTTCCAGTACTGTATATATTCCTTTCATCACACTGCTCTCTAAGAAGAGAGAAGAATTCCTGATTATGTCCATTATTCATAGATTCATAGATTCTAGGGCTGGAAGGGACCTCGAGAGGTCATCGAGTCCAGCCCCCTGCCCTCATGGCAGGACCAAATACTGTCTAGACCATCCCTGATAGACATTTATCTAACCTACTCTTAAATATCTCCAGAGATGGAGATTCCACAACCTCCCTGGGCAGTTTATTTCAGTGTTTAACCACCCTGACAGTTAGGAACTTTTTCCTAATGTCCAACCTAAACCTCCCTTGTTGCAGTTTAAGCCCATTGCTTCTTGTTCTATCCTTAGAGGCTAAGATGAACAAGTTTTCTCCCTCCTCCTTATGACACCCTTTTAGATACCTGAAGACCGCTATCATGTCCCCTCTCAGTCTTCTCTTTTCCAAACTAAACAAACCCAATTCCTTCAGCCTTCCTTCATAGGTCATGTTCTCTAGACCCTTAAATCATTCTTGTTGCTCTTCTCTGGACCCTCTCCAATTTCTCCACATCTTTCTTGAAATGCGGTGCCCAGCACTGGACACAATACTCCAGTTGAGGCCTAACCAGCGCTGAGTAGAGCGGAAGAATGACTTCTCGTGTCTTGCTCACAACACACCTGTTAATGCAGCCCAGAATCAAGTTTGCTTTTTTTGCAACAGCATCACACTGTGGACTCATATTTAGCTTGTGGTCCACTATAACCCCTAGATCCCTTTCTGCCGTACTCCTTCCTAGACAGTCTCCTCCCATTCTGTATGTGTGAAACTGATTGTTCCTACCTAAGTGGAGCACTTTGCATTTGTCCTTATTAAACTTCATCCTGTTTACCTCTGACCATTTCTCCAATTTGTCCAGATCATTTTGAATTATGACCCTATCCTCCAAAGCAGTTGCAATCCCTCCCAGTTTGGTATCATCTGCAAACTTAATAAGCGTACTTTCTATGCCAATATCCAAGTCGTTGATGAAGATATTGAACAGAGCCGGTCCCAAAACAGACCCTTGCGGAACCCCACTCGTTATACCTTTCCAGCAGGATTGGGAACCATTAATAACTACTCTCTGAGTACGGTTATCCAGCCAGTTGTGCACCCACCTTATAGTAGCCCCATCTAAGTTGTATTTCCCTAGTTTATTGATAAGAATATCATGCGAGACCGTATCAAATGCCTTACTAAAGTCTAGGTATACCACATCCACCGCTTCTCCCTTATCCACAAGACTCGTTATCCTATCAAAGAAAGCTATCAGATTGGTTTGACATGATTTGTTCTTTACAAATCCATGCTGGCTATTCCCTATCACCTTACCACCTTCCAAGTGTTTGTAGATGATTTCCTTAATTACTTGTTCCATTATTTTCCCTGGCACAGAAGTTAAACTAACCGGTCTGTAGTTTCCTGGGTTGTTTTTATTTCCCTTTTTATAGATGGGCACTATATTTGCCCTTTTCCAGTCTTCTGGAATCTCTCCTGTCTCCCATGATTTACCAAAGATAATAGCTAGAGGCTCAGATACCTCCTCTATTAGCTCCTTGAGTATTCTAGGATGGATTTCATCAGGTCCTGGTGACTCGCAGGCATCTAACTTATCTACGTTATTTTTAACTTGTTCTTTTTTTATTTTATTTTCTAAACCTTCCCCCTTCCCATTAGCATTCATTATGTTAGGCATTCCTTCAGACTTCTCGGTGAAGACTGAAACAAAGAAGTCATTAAGCATCTCTGCCATTTCCAAGTTTCCTGTTACTGTTTCTCCCTCCTCACCGAGTAGTGGGCCTACCCTGTCCTTGGTCTTCCTCTTGCTTCTAATGTATTGATAAAAAGTTTTCTTGTTTCCCTTTATTCCTGTAGCTAGTTTGAGCTCATTTTGTGCCTTTGCCTTTCTAATCTTGCCCCTGCATTCCCATGGTGTTTGCCTATATACATCCTTTGTCATTTGTCCTAGTTTCCATTTTTTATATGACTCCTTTTTTATTTTTTAGATCTTGCAAGATCTCGTGGTTAAGCCAAGGTGGTCTTTTGACACATTTTCTATCTTTCCTTCCCAGTGGAATAATTTGCTTTTGGGCCCTTAATAGTGTCCCTTTGAAATACTGCCAGCTCTCCTCAGTTGTTTTTCCCCTCAGTCTTGATTCCCATGGGACCTTACCTATCAGCTCTCTGAGCTTACCAAAATTATGTGCAAGTCTATTATAGTGTTTAATTGTCAGTGCTACAAATATATTTTCCAGGACCATATTTAGTGATCAACAACACAACAAATTATACCCTTGAGAAATAATTGTTACAATTATACTTCCAAGGGAAAATGTTTATTTTACCTAAATTTTTCGATTTTCCATCAGGAAAATTGAAATATTTCATTTTGGATCAGGTCAACCCTAATCTATGTCCATCTGGCCCAATACAGTGCCTCATGGGAACTGTAGTTTGGGTGCTTCATGTCTCAGAAACTGAGAATTATCAAATTCTCAGCCATGTCTGTTGAGTACTACTGAGCAGATGTATGTGTACATCACTTTTAACCTGTCTTCTTCAAATATTCTGTCACTTTTTAAAACACAAGCTATTATCCATCAAGAACCCTCAGAAACTCCTTTTAAGATGTTTATCCCTCTCCTGGTAGTGGATAGTTCAGGCTGGTATTTATGTACATTCTAGTAATTTCTGCAAGCAAACAAAGAAGGTATTGCCTACAAGAAAACGATTCTTTGCTTTAAAATTTAAATGTAGAAGTTTCTGATTTAGAGAGTTCCAGTTGCAATAGGAAAATAGAATTAGTTTGTACTACTTGTAAATAAATGATCAAACAATGGTGAACAAGGACCTTTCATAAGGCAAATTACGGTTTCATGATTTTAGCCTCCAACTATGAGCATAGACTACACATGATGCCATGGAGTTACTATTACTCAAGTGGATCTCTTCCAGACATTTCACGGAATGGGTTGGGGGAAGGAAAAAGTCAAAAATGTCAAACATTTGTTTGCACTTTGGCATTCATCCAACTTTGTGTATGCTGAGGTGTGGATGCACTTTTGAAAATCAGAGTCTAATCAGGTGCCAACTGGCATTATGAAAAAAAAATTCTGGTCACTTCAACAAAGACCCAAAGTTTGTTGCCAGTCCAGAGTCAGGTTATAAAATCATTCTTTGCAGTTGTGAGGACATATTATAGGTAAATGTGGACTCCATAGAAAGCCCTGGGTGGGGAAAAGAACCAACCCAAAGAATTTTCCAGGGAGCCTTCCAAGTTAAATTGAAGGAAGTCTTAGGGTGACAAAGAGCTCTCTTTAGCAACTACTGCTTACTCTACCTAAGGGATTACTGACCAAGATTTATATTTCCCTTTAGGTTTCTTTTAGATTTTGTGCAGATATTTATGAAAGGTCAGCTTCGAGGAAACCTGATAGTAAAATTAAGACAGGAGGATGTCCAGTAATTTGTGTGCCTTTTTTCAGACTTTTGGACAAAAACGTCTACAGCGTCTGTCACTCTTCCCCTATTAAATGAAAGGAGGAAGCATCTTCCAGGGGTACCAGTCACGACAACAATCAGGATAGATTTGTAACAGATTTTGTTTTTCTTTATTAAATACACTGTCCCCAGAGTCAGTGGCATCCAATAAATAAGTCCTTATTAAACTGATGGAAAACAAATCAGAGGTCCCGTTTCTGACACTACAAATGCCAGATGAAAAACTAACTATAAAATGTTGCAGAATTAAAAATTTTCCTCTGTTTTTAATCTAAGAGGCAACTGTCAGAAGGTGATATCCTCACCCCCCTGAAGTTTATGGCAAAACTCCAATTGACTTCAACAGAACCAGGATTTCACCCAGGGAGTTTAAGGCAAGGAATAAAGATTACTGCATGTGTAGACGCCTTGTAAACATTTCATGGAAAAACAAATGGATAGAGGGAAAGCTTTATGCCACATTATTTATACATGGGAGAACTAATCCATGCCAGGGGATGTGTCCTCATATAATGAAATATTATTCTCAAGAATTTGTATAGTGCTTTTTCCTGCATAGATCTAAAAGCTCTTCACAGAGGTGGGTAAGTATAATCCTTCACAGGGAAGGCCTGCAGATCCCTTAGAGTGGGTCTCTCCCTGTTTATAGCTTGCTGGAGGGAGAACTATGCCTATCAATCAAGGCAGGATGGGAGTAGTCACACTGCCAGTTCTGGTCTGCTTCCAACAATTGCCAGTAGACTCCTTTTTTCCATCATTTTATGGATATACGATGAAATCCTGAGGTCTTTACTCAGACAAACACTCATTGAGTTTTGCGGAAGTCAAAAACTTCAGTGGAAGTGGATCTTAGTATGGACATGGACACATGCAAGCATACACACACACCCTGCTTTTTCCGCCAAATTTTACATGAGGTTAAGAAACCAATTTTAAAAAGAACCAAACAGGTGCACTAATTGCATTCACAAAATGTGCAAGTACAGATGCAAAGAGGTAAATGTGTAAACAAACGCTGCAGTTCTCCATGCAAAATGGGTGCTTTCAAGTGCAAATGTGTGGTTTTATTTTTAGATACTTGTTTTAATGTGTAACTATCTGTTTTATGCAAGCAACTCCATCTTATATATGATAAACTTTCTCTGCCCTGCATGAGGATGTTGTTGGGTATAACTGGAGTGCCTATTTCTTAAAATTTTGGCTTTTATTAGCTCATCTTCATGGGCCCATGTCTTCTGTGACACTAGATGTCTATTTTTTTAAAAAAATTGGCCCCACAACTTAGATTTCCAACTTTTAAAAACCCATTTTTTTTATATTCTGCTCCTTTAAGGAGCTTGCATTTATATCAAAATTTTCATTGGGCATTAGGTCAGTGATAGAAAAAAAAATAGCACCCAACCACTTGGGTATCCCAGTCTTGGGAAAAGGGGTATCCCAGTCTTGTCCCTATTTTTATTTAGCAACGCTTTTTAAAGCTAGCGCTACTCTACAATATTTTTTAACATTATTTTCTTGTTCAGATTTTTTTATTTTTAACTATTTGGGCTGCTATAACTAGAGTCACAATCAAAGCAAAACATTTATGGTAGCAGTTTTTATAGCAATCATGGGGTCCAATATTTTTTCCTCATGATGAGAACTAATTGTAACCTGACTGGTAGGTAATATACCTAGTAGCTAAAGTATTGTCTTTGGTCCAGTAAAATATGCAAAATCTGAAATTTTCCTTCTATTATCCATTATACTCTTTTCTCTTTTAACAACGTTTATTGCAACTAGAACTAAGATTGCCAATCCTTCCCAAACTTTACTCTCCGTTTTAGGAATTTTGAAAGCACTACAATGCAATGATGACAATGGACATATTCCAGGTATAATAAACTTAATATTACAGTCATATGGTGCTACATACTATGGAATGCAGTTGTATGAAAATTAAGCACAAAATTAATGGTCTAATCATGTCTGTGAATTATGAATGATCATAAGCATAGGTTTGGGAAAATTCTTTGCAAAAACCTCATGACTCCCTTGGCACTTTTCTGTAATTGGAAACAAGTGAGAGGAAGTGGGAATACTGTTATATATCTTGCCCTGAACAAGCCAGCAAACTAGGGAAATGTGGTCTAGAGGAAATTACTATAAGGTGGGTGCACTACTGGTTGAAAAACCATACTCAGAGTAGTTATCAAAGGTTTGCTGTCACATTGGGACAATGTATCTAAGTGGAGTCAGGCAGGAATCTGTCCTGCAGGTGTTACTATTCAACATTTTCATTAAGGACTTGGATAATGGAGTGGAGCATATGCTTATAAAATTTGCAGATGACACCAAGCAGGGAGAGGTTGCAAGGGGTTTGGATCACAGGATTAGAATTCAAAATGACCTTGACAAATTACAGAATTGGTTTGAAATCAAGAAGATGAAAATCAATAAAGTCAAGTGCAAAGGAAAAATCAAATGCACAACTACACAATGAGAAATAACTGCCTTGTCAGTAGTACTGCTGAAGATGATCTGGGGGTTATAGTGGATCACAAATTGAATATGAGTCAACAACATGATGCAGTTGCAAAAAAAAAAAAGGCCAATATCTTTCTGGGGTGTATTAAAAGGAGTGTGGTATGTAAAACATGGGAAGTAATTATCATGCACTACTCAGTACTGGAAAGGCCTCAGCTGGAGTTCTATGTCCAGTTCTGGACACAGGAAGATAGATATGGACAAACTGTGAAGAGTCCAGAAAAGAGCAACAAAAGGGACAAAAGGTTTAGAAAACCTAACCAATGAGGAAAGGTTAAAAAAAACTGGGCATATTTAGTCTTGAGAAAAGAAGATTGAGGGGGCATAACAATCTTCAAATATGCTAAGGACTGTTATAGAGTAGAAAGTGATCAATTGTTCTCCATATCTGCTGAAGGTTAGCCCACTACTTCTTGGCTTAATCTGCAGCAAGGGAGATTTAGATGAGGTATTAGGGCAAACTTTTTAACTATAACGGATAGTTTAGAACTGGAATAGACTTCCCTGGGAGGTTATGGAATCCCCATCATTGGCAGTTTTTAAGAGCAGGTTAGAAAAACACCCCTCTGAGTGGTGTAGGTATACTTGGTCCTTCCGCTCCACAGAACACTGCCTCACCTATGTACTTGTAGCTAGACCTTTCATGTTTATGTATTGAGTAAATATGGTTCTTTGGACTCCATTGCGCCAAGGTCATTCCTTCATATTGTGTATGTTGTGTAAAGAATAAAAGACAAAGATTATTAACTCAAGAGCAAAACAAAAATTACCTGAACTTTTAGACAAAAGCTTTTTGAGGTCTTTCAGGTATCAAAGCAAAATAAAAAAAATTTCAGAATATTTTGTTCAGTGAAAGATTTCAAAATATCAAACTTTGCACCTTGATTTGGGACCAAACCCGCCCCCCCCCCAAAATTGAAATACACTAATTTCTCAGGAGGCCAAAATTCTGAATTTTGTTCAGCTCTACATTCAAGCAAGAGATTTTAGGGCTCTGATTCACAGTTGCTTACAACAAAGGATTCTGAATTTTCTATTGGCCTATGAGAATACAGGAGATGCTACTACATGGGCATAGACTACTGGGGTCCTGAAAGGGGGGCTTTAGCCCCAGTCCCCAGAAGTAGGAGCGTAATAAAAAAAGGCAGTACTGAGTTTGGACCAGAAGCTCATTTATCTCACTTGAATGAAAGAGGACAAATTTAGTCATGGTACAAAATTACTCCTTAAAGTGATATTCAAACACTATTTTTTCTTTACTTCTAGCTCCCCCAAATAAAAAATTGGCCATGAAAATTGTGCTACAAATCAGATGCCAGCAACATTGTTTATGGGACAAAATTTAAGGTTTTACCTGCGTTTGTTAAATCCCAATCTATAGAGCCATGTTCTTAAGACACAATGTGAGAAAATGACAACAAACAGTTGCACCTTACTGATTTTCATGTAGAAGAAAAAAAGTCTTAACTAAACTATCAAGATAGTCGAGAAAGGGTCTGAAGTAAATAGGATGAAATTCAATAAGGACAAATGCAAAGTACTCCACATAGGAAGGAACAGTCAGTCGCATACATACAAATTGGGAAATGACTGCTTAGGAAGGAGTACTACGGAGAGGAATCTGGAGGTCATAGTAGATCACAAGCTAAATATGAGTCAACAGTCTAACATGGTTGCAAAAAAGAAAACATCATTCTGGGATGTGTTAGCAACAGTGTGGTAAGCAAGACAAGTAGTAATTCTTCTGCTCTACTCTGTGCTGATTAGGCCTCAACTGGAGTATTGTGTCCAGTTCTGAATGCCACATTTCAGGAAAGATGTGGACAAATTGGAGAAAGTCCAGAGAAGAGCAACAAAAAATGATTAACGGTCTAGAAAACATAACCTATGAGGAAAGATTGAAAAAATTGGGTTTGTTTAGTCTGGAGAAAAGAAGACTGAGAGAGGACATGATGACAGTTTTCAAGTACATAAAAGGTTGTTACAAGGAGGAGGGATAAAAATTGTTCTCCTTAACCTCTGAGGATAGGACAAGCAGCAAGGGGCTTAAATTGCAGCAAGGGTGGTTTAGGTTGGACATTAGGAAAAATTTCCTGTCAGGTTGGTTAGACAATGGAATGAATTGCCCAGGGAGGTTGAGGAATCTCCATCATTGGGGATTTTAAGAGCAAAACAGCTGTCAGGGATGGTCTAGATAATACTTAGTCCTGCCACGAGTTCAGGGGACTGGCCTAGATGACCTCTCAAGGTTTCTTCCAGTCCTATGATTCTATAAGGTGGAGAGACAGGACAGACAAGTTGGGTGAAACAGTTTTTCTTGGTGTTTTTGAAATACTGGACCCCTAGTTAGTTACAAGCAGATGCTTTGGCTGGCAAGTCAACCATGACACCTGCTGGTTGGACCCTGATTCACATTCTGGTCAGGTATGTCATCTGGTTTGATTCTGTCTCCTTATACTGTATTCATCCAAACCTGCCTTGTCTAATTGATTTCAGGATGCAATGAAAAGCTCATAAAATGAGAGATAGGATAGGAGGAGAAAGAAAAGTGAGCAAGGGCTGGGAAAACAAACAGGATCTTATTTGTCTGTGTGATGTGGGCAATTAGCTAAGCCCACTGATGGGCTGAGGACTGGATGTCCTGCTAATGTAATGACTTTCAGTACTGATAGGTGAAAACAAAGTTCATAAAATGAGAGCAAGGCCAGCCAGTCTTCCTTTTGGGAGGAAAGTCCCTTAGCCTGGTCTGCTCATTCTGACATGAGGTTGAGGAAGGTGAGATGAGTGCAGATGAGTTACAGTGCTGGGAGGTCAGAAGATGAGCTGGGCAATGGCCATTATTCTTTCTGTCCTCCTCCAAGTCTCTTTTTAAGAACTCCAAAACAGAGTAAAAGTGGGGGGCATATTTTATCCTTATTTTGTTCTCCAATTAAATCCATTTCCACAAGATCGAGCTTGGCAAAGGTAACTTTGTTCTCACATTTTCTTAGGTTTCAGTGTAGTAGCCGTGTTAGTCTGTGTCAGCAAAATGAAAATAAGAAAGAAAAACTTGTAGCACCTTAGAGACTAACAAATTTATTTCAGCATAAGCTTTCGTGGGTTAGTACCCACTTCATCGGATGCATGGAATGAAACATACAGTAGACAGATATTTATACAGTCAGAGAAACATGATAAGGTGGAGGTGCATAGACCAACCTTAAGAGGCTAATTAATTGAGAGGAACCATAACAGCAGGGGAAGAAAAACCTTTGAAGTGATAAACAAGATAGTCACACAGGTGTGAATGAGGATCGTTAACTTAAGGGAAATAGATTCAATTAACGTAATGGCCGAGCCATTCGAGGTCCTTATTTAATCCTGAGGTAATGCAATCTAGTTTGCATATCAATTCGAGTTCAACAGTTTCTCTTTGAAGTCTGTTTTTCGACAGATTAAGGCAGAGCTTTCCAAACTTTTCATGTTGGTGACACACTTTTTAGACATGCATCATTTCGCGACACACTGAAAGTGATGCGGAATCAATTCCGCCCGGATTACACATACTGCGCATGCGCAGTACCCAGGGCAGGCCGCCCCAAGCAAAAAAAAAAAAACAACCGCAAGTGCCGCCCCCCCACAACGCCGGCCGAAACACCCCCCCCACCCCCACCCAACAATGCCACCCTGCCAAAACGCTGGGGGGAGCGCGGAACGCCTGCCGCCCCGCTCCCCCTGCCGGAGGGGAGCGGAGCATGCCTGCCGCCCCGCTCCCCCTGCCGGAGGGGAGCGGAGCATGCCTGCCGCCCCGCTGCTCCGGCCGGGGAGCGGAGCACGCCTGGGAGCGGAGCACGCCTGCTGCCCCGCGACACACCTACACACTGCCGCCGACACACTAACGTGTCGCGACACACAGTTTGGAAAGCTCTGGATTAAGGTCTAAGGTCTAAGGTGCTACAAGTTTTTCTTTCTTGTTTTCATTTCACATTTTCTTGTTTACCAAGTATGATCTCACCATAGTCCTTGAGTTATATCAATAGGCCATTTTTGTTTGGACTAGTTCAGTTTGTCTGGTTTTCTTGCACCTGTTCATAACATTTATTTATGAAAATAACTTGTCCTATTTTCCATGGTTAGTTCTCAAGTAGGCAAAAAGTCATAGGTTATTGTGACATGTTATGAACTTTCACATACTTTTCCGAGTTGCTTAGGGCAAACTTTTAGATCCAATAATCATAACAGAACCAACACAGGAAACAAATAAAAATGTATAGCATTTAGCTGAAACAGAAGTCTGATAAGTACAGGGTGTAGTACTGCACTTCCTGATTTAAGAAACTTTAGATATTTAGAGGGAAAGGATCTAAAGTGCTTTCAAGATAATCCCTAAAAATGGAACTAAGTCTGACTTTCTCCACTGATATTTGTTTCCAACAGTACAAACTAGTTATTTAGACATTGCCAGAGTCCTAGCAATGGGAACTATAAAAACAGTGTATTAAAATGTATTAGTGTGAATTACTACTTTAAAAAACCCAGTCAGAGGCACTGCATCAAATGTATCGCCTATTATAAGGTTGATTTTTGTATGAATATGAATGTTTATACTCTGAGCTGTGAAACTAATAGTTCTGTCACTGAATATGTTACCCTGTGTATACACATTTTTGTTTTAAGATGTTAAAAAAAACCAACAAAGCATCAAATGAACAAATCATGTGTACACCATTTGAGGCACTGGGAATCCATGTGGGTTGGCTCCTATGCCCACAGAGAGTCTTGCTGATATCAATAGGACTCCTTGTAATCCACAAGAACAAACTCCTTTGTGAGACTGAGTCCTTCAGGCTCACTACAGCACCCTGTAAAGTCAAGACTCTCACTGACTTCAAATGGAGTAGGATAAGGCACTAAGAACAGTGTGATAGGCAAATGTTGTTGGACCCTCCCACAAGGAGGAGTGTCCCAGAGCTTGGGCTCCCAGAGCTCAGGTCCCAGAGTTCTGTCTTCCCTGCAGTTAAATAACCTCTTAGCCTAAGCCCCATGTGCCTGAATCAGCTAGCACAGGCCAGCTGTGGGATTTTAATTGCTGTGTTGCCATACCCAGAAAGACTAGATAGATGAACAGGCTATGGCGCATGCACAAATATTCCATACGTTTAACCAAGAGCTAGCTGAAGGAAGCTTTCACATCTGTCAGACCAAACTGAATAATATATTTTAATGGTTTCAATAGCAATAGAAAAGTACAATGTGCTAAAGTGCTTTCAGCAAAAGCAAGGAAGGAAACAAGAGGGATGTCATGAGAAGAATGTAATGGGAATTCATACTTGATAGGTATATATTTATAAAATCAAGGGCAAAGTTCAGTCCCACTATAAGCAAGAATAATTCCATTGAAGTCAGTGAAGTTGTACCCACTTACACCAAGATATAATTTGTCTGTTAAGATGTAACCCATAAGTAAGTGTTACTTTGGTCATGCAAAAGTGGCATATTTACAGTAGTTATGATAAGTACTATTTTGAATTCAGTGGGGCGTGGGAAGAATAGCTGCCCTGTAAAAGTAGTTAAATAACATTGCAAAACAAACTGAATAAAACCAAAGAATTTTTTCTTGTGTTTTGGGGTGATGTTCTGAATTTACTTGAACTGTATATTATATACATATAATAATGGCATCAATAGCAACTCCATAGTTAAGGCTGCATTGATATTTGCAGTTTTAGGAGGAATCAAACCCTCTGAATCACATTCTAATGACTGAATATTGTCTCTAGATTTAGCAAAGTAACTTCTCAAAGGAGAACTGATTTTTCTATAACAATTTTAGTGAAATCTTTACTGCCTTACAGAGGAAACAATTAAATGATCCCTTTTGGCCACTTCCCCATTTTCCTATAATTTCTTTAGGGTTCCCTAGCTAGACAACCGCAGTTTCCACCAATTCCAAACCTTCCCCTTTCAGTCTCCCACACACATGCATTGTGATAACATCACAGACAAAGGCCAGTTTCAAACTTTTAAAAATTAATCACATAAGGAGTTAATTATTTCCCATAACCTAATTGAATTTAGCCAAGATTACCTCATGGGACAGCTCAGATTAATCATATACTTCTGTTTTCCAACTCTGCCAACCTTCCTTTGACTAACAGGTAATAATTTGAAATTTAAAAAAAATAAAACCCCAAATGTTAGAAAATCTTGATGAAAAACAGAAAGTAAGCAGCTATATCCTACTGACTAGCTATTGTCTGCACATATCCTGATGAGGAGAGATGGGGCTCTGGGAACATATGGGGGCTAAGCAGGCCTTTTGGAGGTGTGAACGCTAAACTGAGCTTGGCATGTGAGAGTTAGGGGAGCTGTGGTTGCACAGACAGTTTGAAGTTGAGAGAAGGAGCTCATTGTCTCTGGGCTGAGTCAGAGACTGAATGCCTCCCTCACGTCTACACTGAGTCCGTTATATGGTGTTGGTAGGATTAGCTGTACTGCCCATGGCTGTCCCATCACCTTTATGACAACACACTGGCCCCACCTCAAATCTTAACCCCAATATATATTTTAATCTCACATCTGTATATGCTCTGGCATCTGTAAACAAACTAAGTTGTTACAATCTTGTCCTAACTCAAGAGCAGCTGCAATTACTGCCCTGCCACTATAAAACGGGTGTTGCAATTACTCTTCTCTCAGTGCAACTGGGGAACTCCAATAGACAATCCCATGTGGCAGTGCAGAGCTTCCCCAAAGCAGGGCTGTAGCTAAATGTCACAATCTAGCCCTTATTCAGTATCTTTCAGACATATAACACAGCCATCCCTATATGTAATTCAGGGGAAGAAACAGTTAACTATGAAGCTAATTTAACCCGAAACCTAAAGCCTAATCCGGCAAGCATTTATTCATGAGAAGCTTTATGAGACCACTCTCCACCACAGAGTTCAACAGGACTATTCACAAGGGTATATTTATTTGTGTATGTGTTTGTAGCCATCCATAAATTATGTGATGTATTAGGGGTGGGTTGATTTTTAATTTTGCATGTTTGTTTCAGGGTTACAACATGCTACAAAGGGTGGGTGGGTCTTGGGGAAAAAAAAAAAAGCACCAAAAATGCCATTGTATAAAACACTGCTAACACACACCCCACCCTTGGAATATTGCATTCAACTCTGGTCACCCATGCTTAAGAAAGATGAATTCAAACTGGAACAGAGAAGAGCTACAAGGATGATCATGGGAACGTAGGGCCTATTTTATGAGACTGGAAGAGTTTGGCTAGTTTAATCTAGCAAAAAGAAGGCTGAGAGAGGATACGATTGCTCTCTATAAATACATTAAGGGGGTAAAGAGCTATTAATGTTGACACAAGAACAAATGGCTATAAACTGCCTATGAACAAGTTCAGGCTGGAAATCAGAAGGTTTCTAACTATCAGAAAGGTGAGGTTCTGGAACAGCCTCTCAATAGGAGTTGCGGTGGCAAACAACTTAATTAGTTTTAGGAGACAGGTAGGCAAATTTATGAGTGATTGTATGACAGGGTTGTTTGTGATGTTAGGGTGCAGTGCTCAACAGCCCTGGGACTTACTTCTGAGTTCTGTCTTATGTTCCTAAAGCTCATGCTTAATGATTTAACCTAGTCACCAGCAAGCATCAGGAAGGGATTTCTCCTTGTCCCCTGACCTATCCTAATGTATTCTGGGAAGGTTTTTTGTTTGCTGCCTATAAACCACCTTCCTCGGAAGCATCAAGGATGGCCACGGCTAGAAATGGGACATTGCGCAGGAAGGGCCAAGGCTTTCAAGTGGCATCAAGCATTCTTTTTCCCAGGTGTTTGGTTGGCTGGTTCTTGCTCACATACTTAGGGTCTAACTGATCACCATATGTGGTGTCAGGAAAGACTTTTCTCCCACGTCATATTCATAGTGACTGGGGATGGCGGGGTAATCAGGATCCCAACAACGATCATAGCCCAGGGGCAAACCTGAGGCTAGGAGTAGCTGATGATTTCATAATCAGTTCCAGGCCATGATCGATACTGAGGGTCAGAGTCCAAGTCAGGTTTCAGGGTCCAAGTCAGGAGGCGAAGTCCAAAGCAACCCAAGGTCAAGGTACGTATTCAAGAGCACAGAACAGGAACAGTTATGAAAGCTACAGAAGAGCCACACCATTGCCTGGACACTTCCTAGAATGCCCCTTCGGTTTATGTAGGGCAAGGAGCTGCTACCTGACAAAAATATCCTATGGTCTCTGTCCACAGCAGGTCATGGGAAGTGGAGCACAGACTGGTTATAGTTTTCACTGGATGGCAACCTGGAGCGATTAACTGGCTGGTAACTCTACAGGCCTATGTTCTAGACCTGTGGGGCCTTACAGGGTTTTGGGGTTTTTTTTTGCCTTCCTCTAAAGTGTGTGGGGGAAGGTCACTTGCCAGGATTATCTGGCTTTATCTCACTTAATCATTTCCCTCTCATTGCAGAGGCCTCAGGCAGTGGTGCACATTAGTCCCTCCTGTGGTACACAGTAGTCTTATTTACCTGTGGGCTGTAATATTTTGGTCTGGTTTCAGTTTCTGGTCAGATGAGATGATCTAGTGGTCCTAGGGTGACCAGACAGCAAGTGTGAAAAATCGGGACAGGGGGTGGGGGGTAATAGGAGCCTATATAAGAAAAATACCCCAAAATCGGGACTGTCCCTATAAAATCGGGACATCTGGTCACCCTAAGTGGTCCCTTCTGGCCTTAATCTCTGTGACTGTAAGACACTTTACAGACATTAGGACTCACAACACACTTGCAAGGGCATTACGTATAAATATACCAATTTTACAGCTAGTTAAACTACCATGGAAAGGGAAAAAATGACTTATACTTGGAATCACACAACAAATCAATGGAAGAACCAGGAATAGAACCCAGGAATCCTGAATCTTAATGCTGTGCAGTAACCACAAAATAAAACTGATACACAGTCCATGCTGTTCATAACACATTTAATGGGTAGTTATGCATTTACACAGAAATAAATCAAATTCTAGCAGTAACTAAAGCTGTTTTAATTTAGAGATTAAATATTCTATTTTATAATTTACACACAGTAGGTAAGGTGCTACAGAGTGATTTTCTAGACCAGAAAAGCACATGGCATTAGTATTTTTGAAACTGATCCAAGCTCCAAATGTTTATATAGTGGTTGGTAAACTGTAACAGCTGGCTTACTGAACAGGATACCTGGTCTAGACATTTAGACACAGATGACAGAACCCTAAATTATGTAGTACTAGTGTGTACTTTGCATATTTCATATGCCTAAAATAGTAAGCAAAAATAGGTAAGTCCAATACACAACTTTTCCAGAGACAAATATATTCTCCTCTGGAACACTAGTAATTTTGGGGAGTTCCAAAATTATCTCCTGTGTTATCAGGTTTACGAGAACTGCCACGTCACAAATTTGACCTTACAGGATAATTTCATATTATTTTTATTATTACTATTAATGTTTCAGTAGCATCTAGAAGCCTCACCCAAGATTATGGCCCCATTATGCTAGACACTGAACAGCCATATAGTAAGAGACGGTCCTCACTCTGAAGATCTAACAATCTAAATAGGCAAGTCATTCAAAGAAGGGGAGGGGAAAACAGTTGCAAACAGGTGCCTAATGTCACACAGCAAAGAGAGTGGCAGAGCCAGGACTAGAATCCTGGTCAATCAAGTTCCAATCCTGTGCCTTACCCACTTTTCCATGCTGGCTCTCTTATAACACTAATTCTTAAAGAAAAATAAAAGCAACAAGCCATTTAGACTTAATTTCTTCTAGCAGTTTCACATGCACATTGAATAAGAGAGTGACAGGCCTGAATACTGTAGGATACCACAGCTGAGGGCCCTCTTGGAGAAAGAATAGTGCTGCTAATCACTCTGTGTGATCTTTCAAACAAAAGGGTGAAATCACTTTAGAGGAATTTGGCCAACCCTGCAAGATTCCTCAGTGGAGTTAGTAGCATCTCCTGACTGATGGAGTCAGAGGCTGTTGACATATTTAGTAGACTTTTAACCTTTATCCAAGCAAATAATCAACCACTAAGATTAACTATGCTTTTGTGAGCAACCTAGTGAAGTCTGAGGGAGCAGGGCTCAAAATATCTGAGGTGATCATATGCTGCTGGAGTTGGCTTATGGGTAGAGCTGGGAGAATAATGTAACAAAAATCAAAAAACTGTCTTGTATTTTTATTAAATGAAGTATTTGTGAATCTTTGTGTATTATTCTCCCTGCCATAAACCAATTATTTTATGAAGATTCCTTATTTATCTGAAAAAATATGAAATTCATCAAATAAATCCATTGACAAATATTATACTCCATCTCTATTCACTGCCATGCTCCCCACAAAAGGGAAGGTAAAGTCTGGGTGATACCTGAGTCAGTCATTCCTGACAAGTGTGGCGAGTTTGGTCAAGGTTCATAACACAGCTTGTGATAGTATTTCTCGCAGCATGGTTTTTTTCAACAAGTAATTAATGACCCTGTCAGTAGGACATCCAGTTATTACCAGATCACTGTTACTAGCCATGACAGACAGATTTGATTCCCAGTCATCTAGAACCTCAGATTGTGAAACAGGATGAAACTTATGTTTAGAGAAACACATTCTCTCTGGCCTTGACACTGATCCTGCAAGCTCCAGAGGGATTGATGTGGATCAGTTCAATTTTCTTTGGAAAGCTCCTCACAACAGAAGACACTGAGGCCTGATAAAGGCAGTCCACCCACACTGTTCTGTTTCATCCCCATTGTTGGGACATTGGCACTATAGTCTCCGCCATTTTTGCTTCATTTGTTGCAATACACCACTCTCTTGTCAACTAAATTAGTACTATAACATAGGATGGAGCACAGCCACAACAATGCTAGCTCTGAATAACATGATGTTTAGCAAGCAGGGAAGGGTTCTTGTGTTAAATTAAATGTTAAATTAAACACTCACCATTTTCCCTCTCCTCCTCCTCATTGCTCACACAAGACCAGAATCCCACACATGGGAGACCTCCCCAACATCTGCCAGTCTTGATTCATTTCACCTTGACTTGAATTCCTCAGTGACTCCTTCTCTTCCCTCTATGCTGCATACAAATTTGTTCAAACATAAGAGGTGAAATCTTGCTTCCCCTGCCCCCTCCCCCCACCTCGCCCGCAACCAAATCAATGTCCCATTGACTTCAAGGAGGCCAGGATTTCACCTGAGGTGTTTGCTTGCCACGGAAAAATGAGAAGGAAACTACAGCCAGTCAGCAAACCCAAATGGGTGCAAGTATCTGGGGCAGGAGCTACCTATGAACAACAGAGACTTCCTTGGGGTGGGGGAAGAGGAAGAAAAGGAGGGTAAAATGACTAGGTAGATTGACTTCTATTGCTTGCTAGGAAATGGGCCGTTAAAGGCTTTTCCTGCCTAAAAGTTCATCCTGGCTCGTTCCTCAGCTCAGTGGAGGATGGGAGGAGACTCTCATTGTTATGTATAATTAAGTCACTATACTAATGAGGAAAACTGCAACAGCTTTTAATTTCTATTTGAAATGTGATTTTTTTTTTCCCCCTTCACCACCATTATTCTTTTAATTAGAGGCCGGGTGGCCTTTCAACACTATAGTCAAAAGTACATTAGCAAACTCCTCGTTTTCCTGCACTCTGACTCTTGTTGCATTTAAATTCTTTCAATCTTTCTCTTGATTTTGGTCTTCACTAAAAACTGATCTCACACGTGCTACCATCCCAAGGTCACCTCATTGTGCAGTCAGCAGTGCCAGTCAGGTGGATGAGATGTGCAGCCCTATACAGCAGGACCCTGTACGGCAGTAAGATCAGTTTACTATTTATTTGGCACTTTTTAATCGGTCTATACATTTGAGGAGTATGAACAACAACAACAACAAAATACAAAAACTTGATCTCTCCTCTCCCCATCACATGCACCTTACCATGCCACTCAATTTTTGTTTACACTTTAGTGTTGCGGGGGAGGGAGAACAGGTTCAAGAGATAAATATGCATGGAACTACAGTGTGAAAACAGATTTTCTATCTTTTTGCACAGATTCACAAAGCCAACTTTGTCAGTCTTGCTTAATGTGTGGAAGTACTTGCAGCACTTTTACCTTGGTCTGAGGGATACAGCAAGCCACTATGCAATGCTCTTGATCTGGAAACTACTCGTAAGCACTATTAAGTGGAGATGGAAAGTGGTTGAAAGGTAGCAGTATCATAATCAACACTTCAGACCATCAGTAGTTGTCTGTAAGAGGGAGAGAAGATTCCTTGTGTGGAAGTCGGTAAAGGGAATTTGGATGCAGGCCTCTATATGAGCAAGAGTCAGGCTAACTCTAGCTGTGATAATGCGAGATTTGTAGAAGCGGGGACTCTGTGAGGCTAGGGGAAAATAACTATGAGAGAGGTTACTGTAACCTTGTATTAGATAAGAATAGAATGTAGACCATAACAAAATTAATGAGGAAAACAAGATAACAAGAAAGAATATGTATAAACAAATTGCAGTTGTTGATCATTACTATATGTAACAAAAAGTATAAATGCTTGCCTTAATTGTTTATCTTTGAGAGACCTGCCTAGGAGGGGGAAACCCTGTGTCCTAGTGCACTCTCTCCTCTTTGCAATTGCTTAGGTTAATAAAGTGTATCTTGCCTTGCTGCACCCAAAATAAGAGTGAGAACTCTGTTTTTCTCCGACAATTTGGGGGCTCGTCCGGGATGGCAACGCCTGCTGAGACAGCTGCATCTGCTGCGGATCGTTCTCCTTCGAACCTCATGGCGCCACAATAGAGGTAAGAGACCTTTTGAAATCTCTAATGGGGTCTCGGAGGAGGACTGTCCGTGGCGCTGTCTGTCCCTGTTGGGCTTACGCCATCTGAACTTATTAATTGTGCAGCAAGGTCAGATGCCAAGCGGTGCTGGGGAACTGTTTTGCCGCCCCCAATAAGGTTAGTTTGATGTGGTGCTGGAGACTTAGTTTTGCCACCCCCAATGAGATTAATGCATAAGGTTAATGCATTACGATACTGCACCGGTGCTGAGGGGTTGTTACCACCTCAAGGGTTGTATAAAGTCCGGACATACAGTATTAAGGTTACTGTATATGATAGATGCATCGTATTGTGAAGAATTAGAGGCCTTGGTGTTTGTTTGTGTGTGTGGGCGGAACTGAGCCTCTCATTCATAATTCCTCAGAGTGGAAGCCATTCAGTGACTTAAGATATCTCTTTATGCATTTTCCTTTTCATTACATACTCTCTGCTGCAATGGTTCAACTTATGTTTTGGCTTGTGTAGATGAGCAAGATCTTTGGCTGAACATTAAAGTCTGAATGTTTTGCCTACTTGTAGGAGATGCAACTGCAACCTACACAAATCACCACCTCAACACAAGGCCGGTGGACATTGTTTTTTATTGTAAACAAGTTACCTAGCAACTGGGGCGCAATAGGAGTCAGATCTCCTTAATTCTGAAGCTGTTTCCTGTTGAAGCTGTTGTAGTCAAAAAGTGAGACAGAGAGCCCCACCTCAGAATATCCCAGAGGAAAGTGCTCTAACCACTGGTCTAAGAGATGGGAGAACTATGGGCACGAGAACTAAAGTGCAGGGGGTGCTGCAGTACCCCCAGGTTTTACTCAGGGCTCCATTCCTGGCCCCCCACCCAGGGTCCCGGCTGCCGGCCCCATGACGGGGGCTCCGCTCCTGGACCCATGCCTACCCCCAGCTGTAGCCCCAGCCTTGGCCCCCTTACCTCTGTCTGAATCCCCTCCTTGCAGAGACACAGCCCTGCTCCCACCCCAGCTCTGGGGGCGGGGAGTGGTCCACAAACAATGTTCCCTCTAATTTTTGACTGGCCTTGTTTGCAAAAAATTTCTTCTGTGCAAATTTTTGACAGGCCATGTGTGCAAAAAATTTCTTCTGTGCAAATTTTTGTGCGTGCAGTGTTTCGCCGTGTGCGCTGGGTTTAGGATCTGTGCACGCGCATACGTGCACAGCTTAGAGGGAACAGTGGTCACGGACAGGGGTAAGGCTTTCAGCATCCTCACTATTAAAAAAGTGTTCCAGCACCACTGTGGAGATCCCTGTTCAAATCCCTTCTCCCCCTCTGCCCAGGAGGGGGGAATTTTGACTGGTATGTGGGAGACCCAAGTTTGTATGCTGAGCACTAGGCTAGAAGTTTAAGGTAGGCCTTCCTCCTCCTCCTCCTCCTGGCTTTTGAGTGGGGCTCAAACAGAGCATGGGAGGGAGGAGGTTATAAATGCAGGAGTTAGAGACACTGATGTGGATTCAGCAGCTGATTGACACAGGAGCAAGAGATGTATCTGCTATGAGGGCTGGGTCCCAATCCCTGGGTAACCACTCTGGCTATAGATCAGTGCTATTTTAGCTTTATTTACTAGGGACACACTCCATTAGAATAACGTTTGATCCACCATATTGTGTTTTTATGGACCTAGTACAAGAGCTGAGGGGGCTGGGGGACATATGTTACCCCTAGAGCAGGGGTTGGCAACCTTTCAGAAGTGGTGTGCCGAGTCTTCATTTAGTCACTCTAATTAAAGGTTTCACATGCGAGTAATACATTTTCATGTTTTTAGAAGGTCTCTTTCTATAAGTCTTTCTTTAATATATAACTAAACTATTGTTGTATGTAAAGTAAATAAGGTTTTTAAAATGTTTAAGAAGCTTCACTTAAAATTAAATTAAAATGCAGAGCCCCCCAGACTGGTGGCCAGGACCCAGGTAGTGTGAGTGCCACTGAAAATCAGCTCGCGTGCCGCCTTTAGCACCCGTGCCATAGGTTGCCTACCCCTGCCCTAGAGGCTATAGTGCCCGTGGAAATAATTGTTGATGAGCTGGTGATTTGGTTGGAATTGATGAACACCACAAAAGACAGACTAGATAATGTTTACCAGTGTACAAAAAAACCCCTAAAATGTTAAACTGCTCAGAAACAAGTGTCATTGAATTAAATGAGATTAGTTATGTATGATACCTACCCAGTGACAGAGTTCAATTAGACCCAAGAAAAATAGAAGCAATTGCACAAAATGAAAGACATCCCCCGTGTGCCCCAAAACAAGAAGATCTTAAAAAATTCATGGGTCTGCTAAAGTATCATTATTCATCCTTATTTTGGCACAATTGAATGCTCCACTCAGAACGCTCCTTGAGGACAGCAGAGAATGGCATTGGGGTAATTGGCAGGAGAAATGCTTCTGGGAATTAGAAGTTGTCAGAGTGATGAAATATTTTTAGATTAACACAGAGCCTATGATTTCAGTTGATACTGACGGCTATCCTACTACAAGATGAGTGCTCACTGATAAATGCTTCCAAAACTCTGACTGACTAAAAACACAAGAGAACTCTGCTCAGATTGAAAAATAAATGCTGGCAATTACTTTTGGTTGTGAGTGGAATTCATTTATAGGCACAATTAGTCAAAGTTGGAACAAATCATAAACCGTCGGAAGCCATTTTACAGAAACATAGTGCAAAGCACTGAATTGACTGAAAAAACTATTACGTTTTTTAAAAGTGAATACGAAAAAAGGGGTAGCTTAAATGTGAAATATAAACCTAGTAAGGAGTTTCTTATAGCAGCCATGCTTTCAATGTTACCTATAAATAGTGAAAACAGAGAGTCTGAAATAAATGACAATGCAAGTACACTTACAAGAAGAGTTTACAATAAATGTGACTCAAGGGCTGTTCATTCCAAAAACAGCATTTACAGCCTCAAATGGGAAATCCAAACTGACCAAACCTTACAGGAGCTTGATAGAGTGATGAATGACCACCAGAAAAAGCCCAGACATTTTCAAGCTTAAAATCATACTGGGATTATTGTTCCTAAACAAGTCCAAGCCATGCTTCTCCCTGCAGCATTAAAAAAGAGTTACAAGGAAAACCAATGGCATGTGCTCCGAAACTAGTAGGAAACAAGTATAAATCAAATAGCAAGACAAATTGCCATTACCTTTCCCACCAGTGATTCAGAGTGTGTGCATGCTCTTATTATAACAAAGAGGAGGTTTCCAGTACTCATGACACCAATTTATAAAAAATATTGTCTCAGGCCCTAATCCAAACCCTTTTGAAGTCAATAGGAGTCTTTCCACTGACTTCAGTGGGCTCTGAAGTAAGCCCTCAGTGGAGCTTCATAAGTAAGTAAAGCCGTGATTAGAAGTAAGAGCCCTAACTGGAATTGATTAGGCTGATGGCTATGCCCACTATGCTACACATTTATAAGGATATCTTTTTCTAATGGCACCATGTGACTATTCACCTATAACATCTTGTCATAGTCCTAGATTCTGAGCTCTCTGAGGTAGGAACAGTTTTTGTTTTACTCATTTGTACAGCCACTAGTGTGATAGGGCCATCATTCCTGATTGCAATAGCACCTACAGGGCCCAATTTAAATTATGAGTTTCACCATACCGTGCAGTATAAGGTGAGAAATGTTTGGCATTACCCATAGTGTACACCTGTGTGTTGAGAGTGTAAGATCAGAGCCTGAGATATCCTATTCAGGTGAGGCATGACAGTTACGCTCAAAGAGAAAGGAATTTAAAGAAGAAATTTGAAAAATTCAGGAATCAGGAAGCAGTTGAGCTGTTGCACAATGCATTGAACAACAATGTAACAATACATTGCAAATCTAAAGCCACTTTCCATGGGATTCCAAATGAGTTAACAACAGGCAAAAACCAGTAATTCATGAATGTCTCATTTCAGCAACTATCTTTGATATAGTACTTCAAGTATGCCATATTGAACTCTTATTATGAGCAGTCAAATGGTTGGCAGTAAATTCGGTTAAATAGCATATAATCTGAATTTTTAAAAAGCTTTGGCTCAGTATCTTCCGACTGTATGTTCCACTCTATGCATCTGATGAAGTGGGTTTTAGCCCACGAAAGCTTATGCCCAAATAAATTTGTTAGTCTCTAAGGTGCCACAAGTACTCCTCATTCTTTATACTTAGCAATGTTAGACTATCATGACCCACTTCACGAAGCTTTGTTAAAATCAGCTGTTCAGAGACTTATGGCAGAAGGACAAAACCTTGGTGCCAGCATCTAAGAAGCGTCTTTAACCAAAAACAATTGACTATGAAGTACTTACAAAATAACTATACATCGGGAAACCGAAAGAAATAATAAAAAAAATTTCTGTCACTTACTACCATTATAACTGGGAGAGAATGTTAGATTCCAAACAAGTGCTTGACAATTTGCTAAGGTAACAGCCATAGCATCTGCACCAAGGTCATACATCATAGTTACCTTTGAGGGACCAAGGACAACACTGGATCTCAAGTTTCCTGATGACTCTAAAATGCAAATGACAGTTTTCATGCACTGACAGAAATAGCACATGCCCAATCAGGGCTGTCTATATGGGGAAAGACTGGCATAGCTATAGTGGAATAACTACTTTGCAATTATTCCAGAATAGAGTCACTTTTATTCCAGAATAGAGTGTAAACACACAGGAGTTGTACTGGAACAGCTCTAATGGAATAGCTATTCTGCCCTAGCTGTGCCTGTCCGTTTCCCTGTATAGACAAGGCCTCAGCCACGGACAAACAAAATCACCAAAAACACCACAGCAGGCAAGCTTATCATAGCCAAAATAACTGTTTTGAAAACAAGTGGCCATTTCATCACAAAGCCAGCATAGTTCAGAGATAATATTTACTGATAAGCAACCAACAAGCAGCAGAAAAATCTTCTCATTTGTCATCAGGTTCAGGTCAACTATCCTGACTACTAATCCCCAGTATTTCCACTTGCATGTTTTATCATTTGGCTGTATTAGTTTGCAGTTGTTTTTAGCTGGTATTAAGTTATTAAATCATTCTCTACTCACTCTAACAACTTCTTCTGCCTTACTTCTTATTGGATGATTTTCCTCTCTTATTTCCTATTTCTAGTGCTTAAATTAGAAAAGGAACAGATGCTGCTGATTGGGGGGGTTGGGGAGGGGAGAGAAAGTTGTGCATACCATCAGGATGGGGAATATTATAACTTGATTTTCTATATCCTACACTCATTATACTACAATTGTCATCTTCCCCATTGTTGAAATAGTCTACTGGTAAGAGATATTAAAATGGAACATACAGCTGGAATCAGTGTCTCAAAACTAAAGAAACTTGTGACCACTGTATTATGAAGTTTACCCTATGGCCAATATGCTTTGTTGCCACAGTTGTCTTGCTAATATTTACAAGGATGTTGCTGATTGATGAAATAATCCATTTTAGAAGTACTAAATGCAGCCTTTTAAAACTCTCAGATTTAGGGGATATATATAGTTTCTGTCCTCCAATTAACACCTGGTGAAACCTGATTATGTACTCCAGTAATTTAAACCTGATTTATGTCTTTATTAATATTCTCATTGGATCATTAATGTTGGGATTATCCAGTGCTGCATGAGACTACTTTTTTTTTTAAACACACAAGATCACCTATTAAAATATTACTTTTTATTCTATCTCAGTGTTGGTATGCCCCCTACTTTTCTTTTTTGACAGGAAATTGGCCCACTTGGGCATCCTTTTGAACTAAACTTGGCCATGTTGGACATTATCAATTAGGACCACACAGTTCACACCTTTAAACCTTCCTTCAATACAAGGGTCGTCCTTCATTTCAAATCCAAATTTACTTCTGTGCCACACTAACCTAAAGTTCTTATTTTTAATCAGTTAATTATTAATCTCAGCTGTGTAAAATAAGGTAAATAAATTTCACCTACTGTGCACTTTAAGAGTACAATGAAGGAAACTCATTAAAGCCAGAGGATAGGAATAAAGTAGGGATGGGTCTAAAGCAAAACCTTAATATAAACTCCACCAAACTTTGGACATCTCTAAAATCAGATCCAGATTTAGCAAATGGAGTCTCTCTCTAGATTAGAAGGAAAAGTTGAGGTGTGGAAACAATTAAAAATACAATTTTTAAAAAAACAGTGAGTGGCTCTGCTAAATCTGAATTTAGTTCAATTTCAGCCAATAATTCATCCAAAGTTAAAAACAACAAGCCACATTCTGCCACCGTTAGGCTAGGGTTACACTACACATCACAGGGGTAGCCGTGTTAGTCTGGATCTGTAGAAGCGACAAAGAGTCCTGTGGCACCTTATAGTCTAACAGACATATTGGAGCATAAGCTTTCGTGGGTGAATACCCACTTCTGCATCTGAAGAAGTGGGTATTCACCCACGAAAGCGTATGCTCCAATACGTCTGTTAGTCTATAAGGTGCCACAGGATTCTTTGTCGCTGCTACACATCAGTGGCACATAGAGTATGTGTAGCTTCATGCCGCAGAAAAAAGCAAGCTGGGTCCACACTGCAGTGCGTAACTACACATCTCAGTGAAAGTCTCTGGCAGGGGTGAGGCAGAGGAAAGGCTTCAGCAGCTTCTGGCTGCCAGATCCTTTCACTGTAGCAAGGAAAGACTCTGGCAGGGAGGAGACAGCAGGGAAAGACTGAGCTGGCAGAGCCTTTTCCCCACTGCCAGAATCTTGACCTACAGCTGGGAAAGGCTCAAGCACTGGAACCTTTCCCTCCAATGAGTAAATGCTCCAGCACCAGGGAGCTGGCAGCGCCTTTCCCCACTGCCGGAGTCTTTTTCTGCAGTGGGGAAAGTCTCCAGCAACTGGGAGGCAGTGGGACACTCCATGGCTAAAAACACCAGTGTATATAGGAAGGCATGGCTTGGGTGAGTATAGAGCAATGTAGGGTATGTACTTGGGTATATACGGACACCCTTCAGATGTGTCTGTACTCTACTCACATAAGCCATGCCTCATCATCAACACTGCTACTTAATCCCATGTAGGGGGGGCCAACCCAAGTACATACTCTGCACACCACTGAAAGAAGCATGCAGTGTAAATATGGCTTCACCTAAGTAAGGCTGTCTCTTACTTGTGAGTAGTGCCACTGATCTCACAAAGTAAGTCACTACTCAGCATGTGTAAACATGGCAATATTTGCCCCATGGAAGTAATCTCTTACAGGCAGTGAACATGCATTATCTGTGTTCTGTCAAATACCAAGCACATTTATGCTGCACCATCAGTTATAGACTAGTTCTGTATTTGTTAAACACTGCTACCACCTGCTGGTTAATTCATTGAGTGATAATTGCTACACTAGTCTAGCAAGGAAGGAGAAAAGAAAGAAAAAAACATACTAAACAATGTTGTTCAAGTGAAGTGTCTAGCAAAGCCAACTGATCTAAATATATTCTCAAATCCCCTCCTTTCTATTGCCATTTGAAAGGCAGCATTAATTTGACAGATACTTCTATTTATGGAGCTATTCAGGTGGGAGTTAGGTAGAGATTATTGCAAGCAGGAGGGAGTGGCCTGTAGTCTTATCTTCCTTTTTTTCTTATTAGAGTACCACTAATAACTATGTCACTCTTGCCTACTTTCTAGCCTCTTCCATGCTGGAAGGGGGAAACGATGCAAACACCATATAGTATTGCTTTAGCAGCCAAGATGGTGTTGAATCCACTTTTATAGTGTGTTATTTATGCAGGAAGCCAAAAATCAAAACAAACAAATCAACCGCTTGTCTCGTGGAAAGCTGCACAAAATGTCTGAAATAATTGCTCTATATTAATAAGTTATACATACAGTAGTTGCTATGGAAACTGAAGCTTTAAGAGTCATAGCAAAGAAAAATGTAACACCACAATGTTACAATGGATTAATTAATAAATCAAATGTATATCAAAAGAGCTGACTACAATTGCTATGGAAAGTATTCTGTCCAAATAACCAATATAGGAAGCTGAAGAAAATAAAGGGACACTACACCTAAAAAGCATTCTAACAAAACTGTGTTATGGAGGTGCTCTGTTAAAGAACAATACACAAGCAACAGAAATCTTGACTAAACTATGTGCTTGGAAAACAATAGAGCAGCCATGTCTAGCAGTTTAATTCCAATGGACAAGCACCAAAGATCGATTCAAGCCAGGAAGTTTGGATCAAGATCTACATTACCTCATGGTGCAGGTGTTTTCAAATCTAGGGTTATAATTTGTCCTAGTGTAGATGTAGGGCCCAAACTTGAAGTTTGGATTTGAACTGCCTCAAAGTTCATGTGCATTTAGATTTGGGGTATTAATCTATCGCTAGCCAGGACCAAAAGGAGTAGTAGGCCAAAGATTAGTAAACTTGAAATGACTGGCTCAAGGATGCTGCTGCATTGTCTCATTCTTCCTGTTTATGTGATAGGGTCATTGACCAACACAAGCAGGTTTAAACAGCAGGCCACAACTTTATTAATTATACCTGGGGAGGGGCACTTCATTGCCCAACCCCTGTTCTCACAGACCAGGCATTTAATTGGTTCCAATGTGGGTTACAGGGCTCTAACCACGAACCAAACAATAACTTGGGGTAGAACTTTCCCATGGACTCAGCTCAGCTGTGAAAACACTACACCCTCAACCACCCCCTGGATAAGGGAGTGTGGAGTGACAGAGGCCAGAAGACTGGGTGGGGAGAACCTCCTACCCTCAGTGAGTGCAAGGTCTAGCTACACGATCCCAGATCTCATTTACCTGTGGGAGTTGGCCCTTTTAACTTTGACCTGTACTGGCCGCAAGTTGCAACAAGTCAGCAATCATAACCGCATTATATGAGCTTCAAATCTTGCTTCTGACCCATCTGTGCAACCAAGAGACTGCAAGAAAGGCAACAAAAACCACCCGGCTACATGCCAGTTTGGCCCAATGGGAAAAATTCCTTCCTGACCCCTAAAAACAGGCATCGGTTAAATCCATAGCCTCATGAGTGGCAGAGCTCCTAATCTACAACAAAGGGAAGGATAGTTAACAGGAGAGTAAGGCTTCTGAAAAGCTGGGCATAGCTTAAGAAGGCAAGGGGTTGGGGACCCGGCAGCCAGTCAGCTGGCCCCACCCCCTTTCCCCAGCCAAGAGAACTGAAGGGGAGGAAGGCACCCCCTACCCTGCCACACATATATTTTGAACTTTTGATTCCCTGCTGTTCAGTTAAAGGACCTTCCTGCTAAAGATGGTAAGAGGGAACTGCAAACAGTAGCTCACCTTTAAAGTAAATACTGTTACCAGAGTGTAGTGTTTAGACAAACTTCTTGAATCAAGTATTTTGGGGTGGTGGACTCTGGGAGCCCCTGGCATCACTCTGGCGATGCACTTATCCCAGGAGTATGATCGTCATGTGGCCTGATTTTTGTGCCCCTTTTCTCTACCTTCTTGCCATACTAACTTGCAGGAGAGAAATTGTTCTGTGCCAAATTCTGCTTTCATTTTCGACAGTGTAAATCGACTGATTTTAATGGAGTTATTCCAGCTTTAGACTTGTGTGAGTGTAGTATTTGGCCCCCAACTTAATTTTCTTTGCTGTCTGTAAAATTGTGAGGTTGCATTATATTGTGGGTACATGAACAAATTCAGATAAGAACAGACCTGAACAAAATTTCATCCAAACTTTCAAGATTCAAAAACGTTTAGTGTTTCCTGGTTTCTGTGTTTCCTGGTTTCAGCTGGAAGAGGAAGTCTTGGCCAAATAAATAAATAAATAAATAAATGTGTGTGTAAGGATATGATGTCATGGTCATTCCAGTTGGGCTAAAAATCAAGATGCACTGGCAATCTCATACAAAAAAAATGCTGTAGCTGTGAGATTTCCAAACCATTTTACAGACCAGAGCTCTGAGAACCATTTGTGCTTCTCTGAATGGAAGCCCCAGATTTATGCCACACTAATGAATATGGACTTACAGCATGGTGAAATTGCATATATTTGTCTGATATCCTCTTTTCTAAAAGGAAGCAATCCTATTTAAGGAGTAGGGGTCAAGAGCCACTCTACTTTTTGAATTTTCCCTGCCAGACAATTTGCAAAGCAGATGAATTATGGAAGCATCCTTAAAAAGAAATCACACATTCCTCACTCTGATCCAAAGAAGCCACTGCCAAGAGGTTAGTTATATGGGTGAAAAGAAAACAGCTTAAGTAATAATGGGTTCTTATAGCTCATAGCAGGGTTGAAGAAGAGATTCCGACCGCAAAAAACAACAACATATTGAGGATAGGATTTTCAAAAGCGTTCTGCTTTGGCCTAACTCTGCTTCGATTGACTTCAGTGGGAACAGCGAAAAGCCAGTTCTCAGTGCTTTTGTAAAAATCCCTTAAATATTCCAATAAACTTTTAAGATTGTACCTAAAGCTAATTGTATTCTCTTCCATTTAAGGCAATTCCAAAACAATGGTTTAAAGAAGCAATTGAGGTCACTATTCAATTAGTATATGAAAAATACTTTTGCTGTGATTTCATTCTCTGTGGTCTTGCCTGGCATATGCTGATTCAGTAATGAGAATCTGCCTGTGTTTTATTCCACGCATATATCTAGTTAAGGGGTACAGGCCTATGAAGGGCAGAAAGGGGTGCAGAACACATCATTGTTTAAAAAGCCTGGTACTATGCAGAAACAGCATTAAAGTAGTTACAGTTTTCCCAGCAGAAGAGATTGTTACATGAAATCCCTGCCTCGGTCTGGTTCCTCTCAACTCAGTCCCGTGGGATATTAGTAATAATAAAAATCAGTTTGCATTTCAACTATCCAAGTATTTCAAATAGGTTTATTTATATATATTTTTTAAAAAGTCTTTATTACATGAGTTAGATTGTTTAGCTTTGCTTATTAAATAGGGAAGTTGGAAATCATTTCAACACATAAATACTGTTGTTTTATTGATCCCAAACTGTTCAACACCTGAATCACATTTTAAAATAAATCTCTGTTTGGCCCATTTGTGCATATCAGAAAACTTCCACAGAATTTGGCACAGTACGAGACAGTTGGAAGTCTTTGCTTAAGAGAGATCCAGAACTGGAGTGAGTAGAGACACCGCAAGCCAGGCCTGAGGTACATTAACAGAGCTACACAGGAAAGATTTCACAGAAGTTTCTTACACTGTGTCTGATCGAAGCCAATGCTACTAGTCTCATTTACAGGAACACTAAATTCACACACAATATTTTTTTTAAAAAGCCTTCCTATTTCAATCAGAACTATTTCCCCCATCTCCACCTCAGCTAAATTAAGAATTAGGAATAACCATTCCCTAAAAAAACGTTTTCAGAAGTATAACCTACCAAATGCAATGACTTTACTATTTGCGTATATCACATATAGGCATTTGCCATTTGAAACTTTTGCTCATTCCTCCATGATATCCAATCTGAATAAAATTCCATCTGATGGTCATTTTCTTGGTTACACTAACAAAACAAAACAAACAAAAAAAGATTCCAAGAAATAGAAAGAAGCTTCTAGACTGAAAAACACATTTCTACATTTTTCACTATGTGGTTCAGCTGCTGTTGTATGAAAAATTACATAGTTACCAGGATTAAAAATACTGTTGAATAGCCAATATAGGAAAAGGGTATCACTTCTTTTACCTTAATTGGTTCACTCATGAGGGAAGAGACAAAAGCAAAGCATTTTGTGAATTATAGCGTGAGCACAAGTGAATCAATGAGTGCTACGTTAGTACTCCAGCACCACCAGTTGTTCATGTGTGTATGTATCATTAAATGTCTCTAACTCATACAAACAGAGGGTGATGGTACTGCAATACAATAGGGTATTGTGAAGTACTTTCATTCTCTCTCTGAACAATACTCAAAACTCACCTATAGTTCACAGTATTTAATATGACCCAAGGACCTCACTAGACTGCATTACAATCCCCAAAAAACACTTGAGTAAAAAGAACACTTAAATAGATCATATATTCCCACTACAGGCACTACCTACTGCTTACATATTTATAATTCACAAAAGAAACAAGGCAGGAGAGTCCTTATAGAGTGAACTTGTGAGCTGTTTAGGCAAAATGAAATTCTATGCATTATTGCAGGGGTGCTGGAACAATTTTTATCGTGGAGTGCTGATGGAAACCATAGAAATCATGTAGTTGGTGTTTGTTATTACTACTACAAGCCAGCGGGTAAGGCAGCACCCCTCAGCACCCTTAGTTCCAGCACCACTGCCCAGACTGATTCTTGGTATTGCTCAGACATCTAATGAAAATACTTCATAACAACCCAAAACAGACAGGCAGAAAACTCATATAGAAGTTGGTGCACTATAATGTTTATAGACAGCTGGTAACAGGTTATCCTCTGAATCTCCATTCTGGAGTATGATGAAGGGGACTTCTGTCCCACAGGAACAACCTGGAGAGTTTTAAAACACATTTTAAAACATTAATGCAAACATTTCTCCACAGGAATTCAGTGGAGTGCAGTGAAACTATATGCAAGAATGGGTGCAATCTGCTTGAACAGGCCCTAATACTTTATAATGGAACCATTGTAGCATCAATCAGCAGAGGGAGCTCTAAGATTGGATATAAATACTTTTTCCTCTCCCTATAGGTGCTCAGATTCCTACATGAATGAGTGCTACAGAAATGTCTATGAATACACTAAAATATTCTCTGATTTATTCAATATAATTTTATTTATGGTTTCTGTGTTAATTGATCCAGTGTGATCCAGATCTGACATCACTGAATTTAAATCTGAAATAAGGGCAGAAACTGTCCGTTTTCAAAGTTGGCTTCAGAAAGCAAGATTCCTCTCACTCTCGGGCCCCTGGCTGACACACAAGAGGAGAGTGGCATGTAGACAGGAAGGAAAAGGACAGCATAAATGCACACTCCCTGCTTTTGTGCGTACATAGGAGAAGTTGGGTTCCTTGTTCTTCTGTGCACTCACTAAGGAGGGGGTGGATTTTAATACTGTTGCTTGCAGTACTTTTATTGGAGGGAATGACCATTTTCCCCCCATCTCAAAGGCATTATAAGACACAGAGGCTAGATTTTCAGAAATAGCTGGACTAGTCAGTTGTCCATGTTAATCTATAAATCGGCATGCTAATACATGGAACTAGAGAAGCTGCTTATTTTAATTCAGTGGAGTAGTTATATGTTCTTGAAGATGATGCAATTTTGCTTCATCAAGCGTCATCAAGGTTTGTTTGTGGGGCAAACAAACACAAAAATACCCCTCACTTCAGAACAGCCAATAACCCAATGATCAGGGCACTCGCTTGGAAAGTAGGAGATCTTAGTTTGTCTCTACTCTGAATTTTGGCTATTCTGGGGTACAAGTATCTTCCTCTTTCCTGAGGAAAGTTTCAGAAAAGTTTCACTACTGTCAAACAACACTTTGTCAGTGAAAGCCATTTAGTCAAAAGATTTCCTATCAGGGGACAGGTCATGTCACCTCACCCTCCTTGAAGTTTTATACACTAAACCCTATATTATGCGATCATTGTACTCAATATATTTAAGGAAGGGAGTATGAGTATTCCCCTCTAAGTGTGATTTAATATACATAACAGGTTTCATTTCCAAATGATATTGGAAGTTCCTCCTTTGCAGTGGTTATAAGACTGATTTAATGTTAATAGGAATGCAAATACAAACATCCAGTTCCTCACTTCTTTTCTCAAAAAGCATATGCTCCTCAGGTACGTTAAGTTTGTCACAGATTGAGGGTAGTGTTAGGGATGCGGGGGGAGAGGGATTTGTGGCATAGTTTGTTAGATACTGTATTTGCAGTGCATCTCTGGGCTAGGAGACAGGTCAGAACAGGGTGCAAGGAAGAGGTTTTAGCAGTTAGGTAGGGAGAAAAGCCAGGTGCCTGGAGAAGGGTCTGGAAGCTAGCATTGTGCTGAGGGGCATGTCAACTGCATTCACCGCGCCGGGGCAAGGACAACAGTTTGGAATACACATACATGGAGTGTTTGTTTAAAAAGTTAAAAGGTTAATTTTTTCTAGACTACATCTGCTGGTCATAAATTAATCAGAGAGAACCTCATCACCCTTGAGGTCTGGGATTCAAAACCTCTAGAAAATGCAGCTGATTGCCTTGGCACCCAAGTTTCCTCTCCTCTCCCATTTCATCTAAGCACACAAGTATCTTATTAACATACCCTAACATCCCCTGACCCATTTATCACTTTCTCAGAGAGTGTGGGTAGCTAAGCTTCTTCTTTTTTTTTTAAAGCAAGAGGATATGCTGAACCAAGCCAATAATATAAATAAATAAGAATAATAAAACTTCCTGCCTTCCATACCTTCTTTCTACATTGGAGAGAGGACTAGTTATATTTTAAAGGATTATAGAAGGCATAGCAGATAATCAAGTTATTATAGATGCTATTAATTTATAGCACATTTAAAGGCTATCCTGGTGAGAAAATCCTACCACTATCCGCCTTAAGTCTTGAAGAATCTCCCTCTATCTCCTTATCTCAGGAGGCAGCCCCTTTCTTCAGAGTTTATGTGGAAGGCCTCCTTTGGGGCTGGCTATTGCCTGATGATGGGCCCAAAGCTTCTTCCTTGCAGCACACTGTAAATCTCACCACTTGTGTTTAAAGTCAGCCAGGTTTCACTTACGGTAGCCTAAAGCATTCATAGAGAACAGGATGTGATTCCAAACCTAGGCCTTCCTGGAAGGGTCAGTTTTAAGAACACTGACTAAAAAGGATATCAGAATGGTCAGTAATCATGCCTCCCGTATTAATTAATCAATCATATTAATTGGGTTTCCATATCTAATCAGTTTGACTTTCTCCTCTTTTGTAAGGAAGATCCATTGCTACCCTTTCGAGCAGAATCATAATGGCAGGAAAGTGCTACCCTTAGTGTGGAATGAAATAGATCCTGTGAAACATCATTCTCTGAATCAAAATGTAGTGGTATATGGGAAGTAATATATGGCTTAGCTATTGTGTACTGTTGTTTTGCCTACATACCTTGCAATGCTTGTAATATGCCAAAATACCTTCTCTCTGTCTCTCTCTGTGTGTATATTCATAAAATTCCTGTTCTTTCATTCACATGGTTACTAATTAGTCTCTAAGTAAGATTAGAAGGTTATACTAAGTTAAGACTCAAAGTATATGTGATCTTATTAACTCACTGCTGTCCTTTAAATATCATGATCCTAATCAAGTCAATTAAATGTGAGAGTATAGCATGGAGCCGAAATTATAAGTGGATCTTTGTTGGGTTCTTTTTTATCCTTTTATTTCAGTTAGTTTTGGTGGCTTTATGTATATTCTGCTTTTTTTGGTTGTCTATTGTGTGTGTGTGATTTCCCAGTATTTGCTGATCTAACTTTGATTACTGAGTTGCTCACTGTTTTTCATTGTTGGTCACATTTCTTAAGGGCTTGCATCTGGAGGCTCTCTCAGATAACGGGAGGCACTGATTAGGGAAGATTAGAAATTTAATTTGTTGGGTTTTGTCTTTAGACAAAAGTTTCTACTAAATTTTTGAGGGTCCCAATTCTGATATGTATTGCATGGTTTTCAGAGATGCTCAGCACCCACATTTTCAGCTGAAGTCAATGAGAGAAGCAAGTGCTCAACAATCCTGAAAATTATCCCCTATTTGTTACCAATGAGAGTACTCAAAATTAGAGGACACGCTTGAAATTGTTGGTTTTAACTGCTTGTACTTCAGTTTCTCTGTCTATCATCCTTGTACCCAAAAAGTGCTTCTAATAACTGATTCACATTGACTATTAGATACAAAATTACCACAGAAATCTGTTAGTTGGTGACTTCTTCAGAGGGCTTAGTCAAGCCCTGTACACATGAGCAGGGCTGGTGCAAAGAAGTTTCGCGCCCTAGGCAAAACTTCCTTGCACCAGCCCTGTGCTGCCCCCCACCCCAGCCAGCTCCCCACCCACAGGAGCTCAGCCTCCCCCCCCCACAATGCCGCCCCCCCCAGCCAGCTCCCCCGCCCGCGGGAGCTCAGCCCCCCCCCCCCACCTGCGGGCCAGGAGCTGAGCGGGGAGCCGGGGGCAGGAGGGCAGCTCGCCAGGGCTGCTCCCCAGCTCCCCGCTCAGGCGCTGAGTGGCGGGGGGGGCAGCGGGGTGGCTCGCGGCGGCTGCCCCCCAAATCTTGGCACGCTAGGCGACCGCCTACAGTCGCCTAGTGGGCGCACCGGCCCTGCACATGGGTCCATATGTACAAAAGTGGTCAACCCCAATCACAATGAAATTTAGTATATTGTGCCACATACTGCCATACTAAACTGTATTTTATCAATGAGTAGCCTCATGGCTTTCTGACTGATTAAACCTGGCTCTTGAGCGTATCTGAACTGTATGTTAGACTCTCTTTGGTGTCCATAGGCATTAGGAGATTATTTTTGAAGTGGAGGAGAAGCGACTATCACAGTAAAACTTCATTTTAAGCATACAGTAAGATGATTTCCCTATCACTACAAACTATCTTTTAGTAACTGTTCATTTTTAGCACACCCATTTCTCAGTAATGTGCTGCAAGGATTTCTTTGGGCTGCTGGTAGGTACTTGTTAAACTTCTGCCATCAGATAAGAAAAAATATGGATCATTTTGTTCTATTAATTTCAGGTTCTGTGCTGTGCCAGGCCTCATGTAGACCACTGAACGGCTGTAATTTTTAGCTGTTATGAGGCTGCATTGCATTCATAGATTCATAGATTCTAGGGCTGGAAGGGACCTCGAGAGGTCATCGAGTCCAGCCCCCTGCCCTCATGGCAGGACCAATTACTGTCTAGACCATCCCTGATAGACATCTATCCAACCTAGATAGATTCAAAGCAGGTTATGTATCCCTTTAATAGTCCTCTAACGAAGGATTGCCTAGTGACTGGCTCTCCACAGCCCTGCATATAGTGTAGTTAGTTAGGCCTGAATTCACGAAGGGGCACAGGTATTGCAATGCATAACTTCTAGGTGCCTTGAAAATCACTGGAATCTACAAACCCCTGGTTAGACACCTAGGCTCCCTATACAATGAGAGAGGGACCTGAGACTGGGATCCACAAAAGCCAGCACGCTAGGAAGCTGCCTAAGTTACCCAGTGGGAAATGGCAAGGAGAGGGGATGTCTTAAACCCTGCCCCCTTATGGAGTTAGGTGCCCATTTCTGATCCACAGCTGGGAAGGCTCCCTTGGAGTCAGGTGCCTAAGCCATTTTTAGCAACAGCAATGGGAGGGAGTGGAGGAGGCCTCTCTTCAGGGCCAGCGCTCCCACTAGGCGAACCTAGGCGGTCGCCTAGGGTGCCAGGATTTGGGGGGCGGAGACTCCCGGCGGCGATTCGGTGGCCGCAGAAACGCCACCGAGGAGCTGCTGCTGCTGGCGGAGGTGAGCTGCTGCGGGCGACGGCCTTGCCGCCGTGGGCGGGGAGCCGAGCCTGCCACGGGGGGGGGGGGGGGGCGTTAGCGGGGGGCGGGGGCGCAGGGCTGGTGCAAGGAAGTTTCGCCCAGGGCGCGAAACTTCCTTGCACCAGCCCTGCCTCTCTTACAACCTTAACCCTGTGGTTAGAGGGCTCACCTGGCATGTAGAAGACCCCAGTTCAACTCCCCACTCTGCTTGATGGATAGAAGGGATTTGAACAGGGGTTTCCCTGCTCAGGTAAGTGCCCTATCCACTGGGCTATGACATGGGATTCTTACTATCTCTCCTGTTGAATAAATAAGTAAATAGTCATTGGATAAGAGAGTGAGAATGACTCTACAATCCAGTGGTTAGGGCACTCAGCTGAGAGATAGGAAACAGCTGTTCAGATTCCTTCAGAGAGAGAGAGAGAGAAAGAGAGAGAGAGTAATTCAGCTGTAGTCTCCTGCATCTTGAGTGAGTACCTGCACCACTGGGCTAAAGATTAGAAGAGGCCTCTTCCTCCCACCCTGCCTAATTTATACAGAGTTAAAATGAGATAGCCGTGCACATGCCCCAAGGCAGAACCTTAGATGTCCAGGGAACTCTTACAGCAAAAAATTGATGTGTTAAATTAATTTAAGCACCTACAGAGTTTGGCAGCAGCTAAATTGGGGTTTTGTGGGTCACAGTAGCTGCTAAATCTGGGACATAGGCATCTAAGTTCTTTTGTGGATCTGGACCTTACACTTGTGCAAAGTGGATGCAAAATGCTACAGTTCTGATGTAGACTACAAAATATGCAAGACTGTGGAGAACCAGACTCCAGTTTGGTGCATTAGATACAATTTCCTGAAGTCTGTAGACATGTATGCTGTTATAAAGCACCGAACTGCAAATTTTGACAAGGAGCACGCTCTGCTTCCATGCTGATGAGTGTAATATAAGTGCCTCGATACTTAGACTGTCGTGAAGAAAGAGTTAACTTTAACAGGATAAAGAAATCAGAATGCTTGTTTACTTAAACATAAAGGTTTATATAAACATAAAGGTATTTCAAAGATACAAAAAGGCATATCATCTTGTTACATTGCTAGGAAGTAATTGCTACTAATCTCAAGATATTATAATTGAAATCCAAACACCACTAATGAGATCACCAATTATATGTGCAGCCTTAGTAGCAATCTAGTTTGAGGACTTAACTGCATAAGGCTCTTTGTGCAAAAAGATGTTGGGATAGTTGTCGTGGATGCACCGGCTTATGTTGTTGAGACAGTTGTAGTAGTGGTAAAATGTTGCAGGTATTCCTATGAAATGTCAGGAAAGGCCCAATACAAGGGATATTTAAAAGTATATGAGGAAGGAGATTTGAAAATTAAAAGGCATAGAAGTTTTTATTTTCAATGTTTTGCTCCTAAATTCCTGTATTTAGGACTATTACAGTAAATAGCTGGAGCAGAATTTACCCATATCACGTATGCAGGGGATTAAGAATGAAATGGAAGTATACCAAACTGAGAGGGGTTGCAAATTCTTTGGAGGATAGGATTGAAATTCAAAATTATCTGGACAAACTGGAGAAATGGTTTGATGTAAATGGGATGAAA
Source organism: Macrochelys suwanniensis (assembly GCA_033296515.1). NCBI lineage: Eukaryota > Metazoa > Chordata > Testudines > Chelydridae > Macrochelys > Macrochelys suwanniensis. The sequence continues at coordinate 52,657,140 of CM065780.1, forward strand.
TTAAATAAGGACAAATGCAAAGTACTCCACTTAGGAAGGAACAATCAATTGCACACATACAAAATAGAAAATGGCTGCCTAGGAAGGAGTACTGTGGAAAGGGATCTGGGTGTTATAGTGGATCGCAAGCTAAATATGAATCAACAGTGTAACACTATTGCAAAAAAAGCAAACAGAATTTTGGGATGTATTAGCAGGAGCGTTGCAAGTAAGACAGGAGATGTAATTCTTCCGCTCTACTCCATGATGATTAGGCCTCAGCTAGAGTACTGTGTCCCGTTCTGGGTGCCACATTTCAGGAAAGATGTGGACAAATTGGAGGAAGTCCAGAGAAGAGCAACAAAAATGATTAAAGGTCTAGAAAACATGACCTATGAGGAAAGATTGGAAAAAATTGGGTTTGTTTAGTTTGGAGAAGAGAAGACTAAAGGGGTCATTATAACAGTTTTCAAGTACATAAAAGGTTATTAAAAGAAGGACGATGAATAATTGTTCTCCTTAACTTCTGACGATAGGACAAGAAGCAACGGGCTTAAATTGCAGCAAGGGAGTTTTAGACTGGACATTAGGAAAAACTTCCTAACTGTCAGGGTAGTTAAGGACTGGAACAAATTGCATAGGGAGGTTGTGGAATCTCTATCACAGGAGACAGAACTGGTTAAACAAACACCTGTCAGGAACGGTGTAGTTATTACTTAGTCCTGCCTTGAGTGCAAGGGACTTGACTAGATGACCTATTGATGTCCCTTCCAGTCCTACACTTAAATGATTCTATGACTAAATACACAGTGATTGGAAAGAACGAGTTAAATTTACATTTGCCGTGTGATAAATCACAGCTATCATGACATATGACAGAGTTACTCTGTGATTTCACTAGAAATGCTCTGTAGTGTGTCCAGGACTGTCCTTAGGATTTATGGTGCCCTAGGCGGGATTATTAAACTGGTGCCCCTATGCCTGACTTGCTCTTAGCAACACAAACATAAGCTTACAGTATTGGAAACCTTCTTCTTCTACTTCTAAAAATGTGATAAACGATTCCTTAACTGCAATCTGTGCTGAATCACTAATGTCGACAAATCTCACTACTAACGACATCTGTTCTTGATTACTTATGTCCGGAGTGCAATCCACCGGAGTGTGGTGCCCCAGACCTAGTGGTGCCCTAGGTGGCTGCCTAGTCTGCCTATGGCTAAGGACGGCCCTGAGTGTGTCCTACTTTGAAATATCATAGAAGTATTTGAAATTCAACACGACACTATTTAATGTACACTATATAAATCTTTCCTTATTACATTCTAATTAGCTAGGCCTTATTACACTCATCACCATGATGAGTATGCTGTATTTACACATTCAAGTTCAGATAACAGAGACAAACCTATGCTTTGGGCTTTTCTGATGTGAGTGTAGACACATTCTGTTTGAGACAAAAATTTGAGCAAGGGCCTTGAAATCTTGTAGAAAGACAGGATTCTATGCTTATATCTAAGACCTGTTTATATTTACTCTTAAAACTGAAATATGCATTACCTCACGAAAAAACACAAAACCAGAAAACTTGTCATTTCTTACCCAGCAACACATGTCGCAGGCAGGTTGCCCCTGGCACTTACAGGGCCAGAGTTGAAGCTGACAGGGATCCACTTAGACAGCTGGAAGATTTCTATCTAAGAAGTTCTTAATGCTCTTCCTTCTGCCGTAGCAAATAATACTATGGCTTATTTTCTTCTCCAGAAGTCCATGTTGCAGAATGCCACTAAAAACCTACCGTGGAGCTGAAAAATCATAATATAAAAAAAGATTAAAAGGTTGTAAATGAAAGAAAACACAAGTGGACCAGAATAGGTTTCTGCATTAGTGTGTGCATCATTTTATAAGCTACATAACTGTGTGTTTGTCATATGACATCTCAATGTGCCAGTATGCATTACGTTTTTCTAGGGATAGGAAGAATTTTGCCAAACCTAGTGAGATTGAATGGCTGTCTTTTGCATTTTATGACATTGGGTAATAGAGGCATGCTTTCCTGGGCGAATATGTACTTACTAATTTCTACTACTGCCAAGAGACTGAATCATTTGTAAGTTGTGATGAGGAGAGTCTGGAGGAGTTGACTAACAGTTGCCAGAGAAGACTTCATGGGAATAATGAAAGCATTATCTCTATAATCTTCTTTGCTTCTTCTGAAAATTGGTTCTTTTATTCATCACAAGCAAACATGAGAGACCATGCAGCACCCTTTGCAATAAAACATATGGACCTCACTAAACTGAGGAAAGACCTGTAGGGAAAATGAAGTTTTGACACCAAATTCCAGCTGTTTGGCTCTTGTTTACTTATAGTTATAAATGTCAGTTATAGTTACAGTTATAAATGTCAGAGTACTATTTATTAAATGTGAATTTTAAAATTATTTGTATATGGATACCCAGGTTTAATAACTGACATATGTTTCTCTATTGAAAAGGTAGTTTTTACAACTAATACATTAACACTATTCACACAGAGTCAAATCCTGAAGTTGTTACTTCAATACTGACTTAGGGCTAAACCTTGATTCTATTGAGATCAATGAAGAAGTTCCCACTGACATCAGTGGGACCAGGATTCAGCCCTCATTCCTTTCTCTAACCACCTCCTCCCATGCACTGTTAAGAATTCCGCTTGAGTCAGGAGTTCTGGACTGGCTGAAAGGTAAGGCCCTAATCCTTCAATAAATTCAGTGCAGGCAGACCTGTGCTTTCCTGTAGAGCCCCATTGGAGTCAATTGATCAGCTGGAGTCCAGCTGTGTAAAGTTCATCAGAGGATCAGAAGTTAGGTAAGGGTTTGGGTAGGGTTGACTGTGTTTCTTGGATCAATATTCAATGAGTCCATGTAATTTCAGTGTAAGTAGATTCATGCACATTTTAAATCCAGTTTGGAGATTTCTCACATCCCTAGAAGTGGGGTCGAAAAGAGCTAGTAAAGTCATGCACAAATAGACATTTAATAGTATTAATTTCTGAACAAGTGTCCTCTGTTTCTGAATGAGCTTCATTTAATTCAGAGCCCTGAATTTTCCACTATGTCCTCCTGCCTGTGGTGTTTCTCATAATGGCACCAATCAACTCTAGTTTTAACAACAGAATTTAAGTTGGACTAGTGGTTTGCACATAGCATCTCAGCTGCTTCACAAGTTGTCCTATGTGACTTTTTTAACACTTCCCGTTCTCACTACTAGAATATTAGTGTGAGCAGTAACATCCCCTAGTGGTTTAATGTGGTGAAGTGTCCAATATAATAGAACAGAGGTTCTCAAACTGTGGTCCGTGGACCACCAGTGGTCCGTGAGCTCCATTCAGGTGGTCCGCGGATAGTTCCCTTTAAGGTGCACGCTTGGGCGGTTGTACGACGAGAGAATGAAGGGCCACTCACCTAATTAGTGGAGCCCTGCAGGCATGGCTCCACTAATTAGGTGCCTGGACCCTGGAGAAGACGCACATGTATGATGAGGTGGTGGCCTTGGGGGGAATAGAGGGTAGGTGAGAGGGGGCAGTGGGGTAAGAAGAGGGGGTGGGGGAATTTGGGATGTGCAGGGCTGTGGTGGCCCAAGAAAGAGGTGACTTTCCCCAGCTTCAGGGCTGCGGCTGAGACGGCCCTCCTCCCCAGCCTCAGCTCTGTGGCTGCTGTGGCAGGGGAGAGACCCCACTCCTTCCCAGCCCCAGCTTGTGGGCTGACGCGGTGGGGAGAGAGGGAGAGATCCCCCCTCCTTCCCAGCCGCAGCTCAGGGGCTGCTGTGGTGGGGGAGAGAGGGCACATCCATCGCATTAGAAAGGTAAGACTACTGATATTAAAATATGAGTTGTGTGCTTTTATTTGTAAAACAAAAAAAACTTTATTATGGTTTTTTTATATAGAGTTTTTATCCAAACCGCTTTACAATAGTTAGCTAACGGTACAAACAACATAGGGAAAGATCATTAAGTGGTCCGCTGAGACCCTCAGCAATTTTCAAGTGGTCTGCAGAAAAAAAAGTTTGAGAACCACTGTAATAGAAAAAGCAAGGAACAAAAAGAGAGGTCTTATTGTGATACAAGTCTTGTGATACACCTAAGTGGAATCCATGAGTCTGACTCCTTATGGGTCAGCATTATTTTCAGAAATACTATTCTTATTTAGTTTGATTGGATACAATAAATTACAAATATAGTATTACAGACGTCCTTCTGCATTTGCCATTCATGATTTTCTCCTAGTTAATCTCATTTTTAAAATAGTGACCTGTGAATATATCAGACCTATAGATAGCAGGATGTTAACTGGTCCTATTTTGGAGTCCACACAATCACATTGCATTGCGATTTGCCAATTTATCAAAACATAGAAAACATGATATCTGAGTTTCTCTCATTAGATAAACTCTCACAAGTGGCAACCAAAATTCATTTGAGACTTGGGCTTATCCCTAACATTCCCACACCTCCTATAAGCTACATCCATCCTCAAACTACTCCTTTTGGCCTGAGCAATTAATATCACTATTTAGTGTCAGAAAGGATAGTGGAATCTTCTCCTTGGACAATTAAAAAATTAATGAAAAATCTTCTAAAAAGTCTTATTTAAAAAGGGAACAAAGAAGGTCCTAACAAAAGAATGACAAAGACATGGAATGCTGTGACCTAGCCAACTGCTGTAACACTTCACTATATAGAGACGGATACGTTTGTAAATGATCCAACATCTTAGATATCCTACTACAAAAGCAGAATACTGAATAAAAAGAGAAGTCACTTATTGGCAAAACCCAATTCCCTCACGAACTTCCTTGCATTCTATGCCTGATGATGCCCCCATTCTAGACTCTCTTGGTACTCTTGAAGTTGTGATTAAACACAGTACAAGTTAAATCTCAGGAGACTTATTCTCCCTCAAAACCACCAAATTTCTTCCCTCAGCTCCTCATCATCCTAGTTTCTTCTTTAGAAGTATGGCAATTGTATTTTTAAAAATTAAATTAGAACCTTAGTAGATATGAATGAATATTGATGCTTCCAAATTTGCAAAACTGCTTATTAGCAGATTAAAAGGAGCAAAAAATGCTTAAGGGTTCATTTCACAAGCAATGGATTCTGTATAACAGATATACCATACAAGGAAGACTTCTGTCATAATGAAATATACTAGTATAAAGTGAGGAAACAGCTGCTGGAGCTAATAAAACACATGGGCTATCCTTTGGTGAAGTGGTCAGGTCACAGCAAACTTCAATATAGTTCTGAGATGTTTTAGAACACAAGTTTATAAACATGGAAAACTTTTTTTCTTTTTTCATGGCAGAGCAAACTAGCATTTCTGTAGAAGAGATTACTCCATGGGCTCTGGAAAGGAATAGATGTGTGTGGATCATTGCAGGGGAGGTATATCATTTACATGCTATTCTCCATCATGAAATCACTATTACTGTTATTTAATAATTATTTAAGCAATAACAATGTGCTCAGCTACATACAAGACACACAAACAAAACCATCCTTGTCCCTACGAGCCAACAGTCTATCCCAAGTCTTCTACAGGATATATGGACATCACTCACCCACCACGAAGAAGGAAGGTGGTGTGAAGAACATATCAATGACTACAAACTGGAAGAATAATGAAAGATCTTGAGGAGTCTGTAGAAAGAAAATTGTAGCAGGTCCTGACAGTATAAACTTGAGTGCAGCTTGCTATTACTTAGGGTCAGATTGTGAAACTGTTACTCTCATTGAAGTCATTGGGATTACTTAGGTGAGTAACTCTTCACTGTTGTGAGTAAAGGGGTCACAATCTGGACCTTAGGATGGGATTTTCAAAAGCATTCAGCATGGACCTAACTCCTCTTCTTTTGAAGTCAATGAGAGTTTTATCACTGACTTCAATGGGGGCATAGTTAGGCCAATCCTGAGTACTTTGGAAGTCCCACACTAAACTTCTATATTACCCAAAACATATTTGTTGTTCACATTTATTTGATTAAAGTTACCATTTTCAAAAGCACCTATGAGAGTTAGGAGTGCCTTTGGCTCAGTTTCCTCGTCTGTAAAATGGGGGAAATGATACCTGCCACCTTTACAAAAGCACTTTGAGATCAATGTATGAAAAGTGCTATAAAGAAATTTATTATTATCTTTCAATTGGACTTAAGAGTCTAATTCACTTAGTTGCTTTAGAAAAATGTACCCTAATTTTTTTTATTCTGTGAATGGATTGTGAATATTCAAAAATCAATTTGCAATGTGATTGGTCAGATAAGTCATATGTCTTTGTATCTATTCCCTGCCTGGATGAATGGACAAGTACTTCTGGCATTAATACTTCCATGTGCAAATTTTAAATTTGGTTTCCACAACTACTACTTCATACAATATGAAATTTGCTTTTAATGACTTTGCCAGTAAAATCTGGCCAGTTGACACAAAAGTGCACACAAAAGAGAGATGAGCCAATTAATTAAAAAATTGATGGACTTTATCTTTTGCATTACTTCCACAACTCTAGTGATAACATTTACAGTGATGATGCATTAGGACTCTATTTTGTGTTGATGCCACTGCAAATTAGTCTTCACCCTGTACTTTGTTCCTTGCATTGGCTCTCCATCTAAGACAGAGTCCAGATTCATTGGGAGTCAGAGTCTCCTTTGCAGTTTCCCTTTGGGGTAGTGCACTATTTCTGACTGATTGTCAGGCACCCTTAGAGCTCCTAGGTTTTAAATCCTGAAATGTCTACTTAAGCGATGTTTGCACATATGGGGTGAAATCCTGCCCCTGTTGAAGTCAATGGCAAAGCTTCTATTGACTTCAGTAGACTCAGGATTCACTGCTGAAGAATAGAATAGTATATAATTCGACATTCATACTCTTGTACAGTTCATACTTTAGCATATAGTTACAGCTTTAGCTCCAAAAGTCCTGTTTTAGCACTAGATGTCTTTTTAGAAACTGAACTCGGAGTCTAAAACCCTTTCCCACAATCTTTAGGTTGTACACGTTTTATTGTGGCAGAGTACATAGAAGCCATCCCAGTGATTATTTAAAGAACAGGGGTAATACTGTTACCCCTTTTGGCCTGAGCAATTAATATCGCTATTTAGTGTCAGAAAGGGTAGTGGAATCTTCTCCCTGGACAATTAAAAAATTAAGACCTTTTAAAAGATTTTTCATTATTTAAAAAGGGAACAAAGAAGGTCCTAATAAAAGAAAGGTCACAGCATTCCATGATTTTGTCAAACAAACTGTTGTAACACTTCACTATATAGAGATGGATATGTTTGTAAATGATCCAGCATCCTAGATATCCTACCACAAAAGCAGAATACTGAATAAAAAGAGAAGTTACTTATTTTTCATTAACACTTTGCCATATATCCTCCATTAACTGTTCTCTTCGTTTGCTTTGTCTTTCTCCTGAGCAAATGAAAAGGTTTCATTATAGCAAAGCCAAATGCTGTCAGTGGCAAGAGGGCTGCCAACCTTGGCTGCATTAGAAAGTCAGTTAAGCCAATTTGAATATTAATACGTAATACATTCCAGCTATTTGTAGCAGCCCTTTTCCAATAGCTCTTTATCGCCTATGAAAAAGTAGGTTATACAATTCAAACCAGTAATCAAAAGGCAGAGCAATCACCCACCTTTATCTTTATAAATAGCACAGCCCTGTGAGACAATGGAGCCTCTATCTATAATAGCCTCTTCTTAAATTTACAGAAGCTGCTCTTGAGATTCCAGAAAGGTCAGTCTTTAACTTCAGCAACTCCCATGTCCTAAAGATTTTATTATAAGAACACTAACAATGAACACACAAAATAGAGCTTTCTTGTTGGGCCTGTACAAGATTGTCAGAACCCTTTTTTCAGAACAAATGTTCTGAACCTGTGTGAGGGACATCTGTTGGGCACATCTAGAATAGTTTATCTTCTGTACTTTATCATAAGGTATGAAACAAATGCCTCTGATCACCAAGTCCTGCTGTTGCTGCCATAGCAGTAAGTACTGTGGAAAATTCTCAGAGTGGTATTTATCCATAGGCTAGGTACAGTTCTGCGTAACATCAAAGATTATCAAATGAATAAGTCTTTATCCTCCATAGTTTCCATTGCCTTTCCTAGCAGGTCTGTAGCATTAGCAACTCATGATTAAGCAACTCACGATTAACTGAAAGACTATGAAATTACAGGGTATTGAACTTTTTGAACTGTACCCTTAAAATAATGAGACCATGGTCATATAAAAAAAGAAAAGAAGAATGATCCTAACTCTTGCTTCCTAAAAGTTTGACTTACATTACTGGTTAAATAATGGCAGACATATTAAGAAAAACAAATCACTCAACATCTAGCGGAGGATGGAATCATGAGTAAGGCTACGTTTATGTCACGGAGGTCATGGAACTCACGGAATCCGTGACTTCCAGAGAACTCCGTTACATTCTCTGCTTCAGCCCCAGGAGCTGCGCTACTCTGGAGCTGGCAGCCTGTGGGGCCTGGAAGGGTTCCAGTGACAGGCGACAGAAGTGACAAGTGACAGGGGCCCCCCTGCAAAGTTCCAGCAACAGATGACAGACTCCTGAGGGGGCCCTCCTCAGGGTTTCAGTAACAGGTGACAGCCTCGCACAGAGGCAGGGGGAACACCTCGGGTGAGGGGCTGTGGGGGTCCCGTTTTCTCTTTGGGAAATATGGTCACCATGCAGCTTCCAGCTGCTGTGGGCAGAGGGGGAACCCCACGGTGGCAGGGGAAACCATGGAGCTTCAGCAGCAAAAGCCACAGACAGGTCATGACTTCCGTGAATTTTTGTTTATTGTCCATGACCTGTCCATGACTTTTACTAAAAATAACCATGACAAAATCTTAGCCTTAATCAAGAAGATATTTTTCATAAAGAACAGATTTTGCCAGAAAAAAAATGATTGCTTTTTTGGAAAGGATGATGGGAATGCAGTCTATTTAGTAGTGTATATTTGGACTAGAGAAAAACATTTGTTACAGTATTCTAACAAAAGCTTACTTTTAAAATGAACGCAAATTGGTTTGGATATGAACACTGTCATGTGCCCTAAAAACTGCGCACAGATTATTACAGTACACAGTAATGCATCAAGTTGGGGTGGGGTATGTTATGGCTCAAGAAGGATCAGTGTCAACTGCAGCCTTGTTTAGCATCCTCACTATCTTGATGAGAGAATAAAGAGCATGGGCTACATCTTGATCTCCTCTTCCACAACAATAAAGCCCTACTCTTTTATAGGCAAAATCTGCCTCACTGATCTTGAGGATAGCCAGAAGTTTAGAAAAGGTGCAGAGAGACTCCACAGCATCTCTGCATTAGGGACCTGCGGAGTTGATGATTAACTCCTTGACCGCTACAACTGTTCTTCCACTTATTCTGCACCGCCACTCAGGCTTTGCAGAGGTTATTTCAGACTGGGTCTGCATTAACACATCAAAACTGCCACATGGGGAGAGGACCAGGAATTGGAGTACTGTTAATGGGCAGAATCCCAACTCCATCCTCAAAGCAGCACAGACTCTAAGACAGCATACAAACTCATCCTTCTAAGGGGTTGGCTTGTTGGTAACAAAAACAAAAAACAGAACATAAACCTAAAATTTTCTCCACTGAGCCTCATTGTCTCTAAGGATTGTCTCCAGGACCTTCTTTATCCCACTTCCTTTAAACCTACCTTCATCTGGGTGGAGTTTATAAGCAAAATCTATCACAATAAGTCAGCAGAACTTCAGCAGCTTTATACAGGTTACAAGAACTGACTGGTGCGTCAACACATGAACCCCCTACTACAAGGACAAAACTGCCCTTTCTTCTGTTGTCTATGCAGTCTATTTTTTAACTTTCCTAGGCCAGAGGTTCAAGCCCCACTGAAACCATCTGCAGGGGCTAACAGCTTTGTTTCAGAGCTATCCATCAAGGTGGTGTCTGGAACCTTTGCTGACTCAGCTGTCCGTTAGTGAGACACCAACCCTATGCTGGGTGAACTGTTGGGTACAGTTCCTCCAGAGTCACTCCATAAAGGGTACAACAACCTCTACATAAGGAAATGGAGCAGAGGCAAACTACAAGACTCCAGGCAGTTTATCCATAGGCCCAAATAAATTTATTAAACTGATTATAAAACCTAGTTGCAGAATAATTTCAAATGTTGAACACAAGTAAAAATCAAAGCTCGTTTATGAAAAAGAGGGCAAAATTCTTCAGACAAATTGCTCACCGTGACTAGTTTGCACAGTTCTGAAACAAAACATTAACTGATTTTGAATTAGACTGGGAAGGGTTTGTATGAGACCCAGGACATTAGATTTGTTCATAATCCTACTGCAGTTGAGTATAACAAACTATTTTTCCAGTTCTGCTCAGTCTGCTTGCTTCCTTCTTATGAGCAGACAGATATATCCTGCTGCCAGTGAGACTAACTCACAATAGATTACTCAGAGTGCAGGAATGGCAGGCTGTATACTTGTGATCCAAACTCAAGTTGATAGGGATCATTTTAGCTCTACCAAATGTATCAGGTATCTTCATTTTTTATTAAATGTAGATATATCAAGTGGTAAGGGTAGGAGAATATTGAAAAGTTGTGATTCTTCAACATCCCTAAAAAAACAAAAAGATGAGCTTTGGAAACAAAACATGCATATAAATATACTTGTACTGAGATTACAATAGTTGTATTGATAAGAGTATTTCCTTTACTTCCTGCTAGCAAATGGGAGAAAGAAGCAAGATGACTGTTGCCCAGTGTTATTGGCTAAGACCACACAATACACTAAGGCCCTGATCCTCAAAGGCATGTGGACACCTAACTCTCATTGAAATCACTAATTCTAATTCAGGTTTTTTTGGGTCACATTCTCTTCTGCCAGCAAAACACAAGCTATGGGAATTTTGTAGCAGAAAGCCCACCTGCAACCTTTGCTGTTTGCATAAAGCCAGTTAACTGGAGTTTAAAGCTGCTCACCCAGTCTGTGGTGTATGCATTTAGCGGTGAATTTACCCTCAGACATAGGAGGTACACACTACACACTCTGCCCGAGGGAGTAAATCAAGCCTTGAGAATCATTAAGGTAGCAGATTTATTGAATATGTATTAGTGTGCAAGCTCATCAGGACAGGGACCACATCACTATGAAATGTTTTCATATATATATTATTCAGATTACCAGGTCTGTCCATCAGTAAGGCCACTTACTACAATCCTATACATTGGCTCGTATGTACAGTTTATGTAATGCTTAGAATAATGGTATTATCTAGCCAGATAAAGGAACAGTTAGGAAGGTAGTTTTGTGTAGCCACACACTCCAATTGGTTCATGGTCATTCATTTAGGTAAAGCCATAACTTTTTATGACTAATTAGATTGTGGGATCTTTTTATTACAGAAGATAGCATTATTAGGTCAGTATAGACTTGTTTTAAAGAAAAAGATTAGGCTAAAGGATCATGTGTTATTTTTTCATATCTAATACAAGGACCATTAGAAAATTATGAAGTGGGCTTTAAAAAGCCTGGACTGTGATTAGCTTTTATAGTTCCATGACTATGCTTTAGCCTTACGACACCGTTCAGTCTTTTCAAGTAGGTGATTTCCTCTCATGGCTTGACTCTTCCATTTCACACTGATAGCTGTGCTAGAAATATCTTAGATTAAATAGCTGGGCAAGTATCATTTTGTGAACAGCAGTAAACAGCTTGGGCTAGAAGATTTCAGTTACAAAAATAATCTGACAAATCATTTTGTGGGGGAGAGAAGATAAATGAATGGAAATAAAACACTGCATTTAAAAACCATATAGTTTATCAAGCTTTTAAAACTAAAATCAAAGGTGCCATTTTGTTGTGCATCCCTGCCAGAGATGTAGAGCCCGATTTTCGGAGTGTTGAAATCAAAGGGAACGGCGGAAGCTCAGCACCTCTGAAAATAAAGCCCTTAGACCGTCTTTCCTACTACTTCATCTTTGATATTTTACTCTACAAATATGTCTATTAATGTCAATCAACAATCCACAGATGCATGGAGAACAGAATAGTGCAGTTGAGTAACAGCATGAAGAAATCAGGACAAAATTTTCTTCTCATTTTTGTTCCCCTAGCCACAAAATTGGGCAGTGAATTTTTTAATCAATTTTAGAATCTCACTAAACACGCCAGACAATCCAATTGTGCTGATTAACAAGTCTCAATTGAAAGACAGCAATTTGATTCACCTTGTGCCTCACTTCACACGCAGTCATTTATATGACATTATCTCTCAGTGTGCTTTTGGGTGGCTTTTTTTTTTAACTGTAGGAAAAAATGTAAGTGGGGGCTTTTTAAAAATTAACATTTTTAAAGGCGAAATCTATAAATTCAGCAAGTATATACTAGGTACAAATGGGCATCATTGGTAATATGAATTAGTTTATAAGGATTCTCTTTAGTGTTTTATTTTATTATTCCCGATTGACCTCTCTTGTGGTAAAATCATTGGGATGGGACTCATTGAAAGGAAATCTCTGTGGAGTTCTCATAGTGTGTCCTTCAGTATATTTTTCCCTATCTGTGGGAAGGGGACAGGGTTTAGTTTCTCCCAAACCCTGGCAGCACAAACAATGGATCCAGTCCACAAAGCTTATGGATCTCTGGGATCTGCTGGAGGTTGAGGAGACACTGCTCAGGCTCTAGGGTCCCTGTGGTTCATCCTGGCAGTGTGGCCCCAATGGTTTGGTTTTACTAACACTCAATCAACTACAAATACTTGCTTGTGTTTCCAACGTAAAATATGGTGCTCTGGAAGGTGGCAACATCTCTCCAAAAATTTATATGCATAAAAAGATATTGTTGGAAATTTCCCCCTCCTCACTACCACAGGTAATATAAATGTATAAATATTGAAGAAACAGAATAATATTTCATGAGATATTTATAGTAGTTTTGTGCACAGCTGTTGATTTATATAAGTGAACTTTACTCGGCTAGACAGCATGATTAATATAGCAGCCCAAAGGAAAAAAAAAACAAAAAAAAGAAAGAGAGAGAGAGAAAGGTAAAAGTAGGTCAGTGATGTGGGACAATGGCTTCTTAAACTCTTACTTTCTTCTCCCTTTCCTGCCCCGAGCCACAAGAGTGGTGATCATTCTTCAAATTTTAGAGCACAAAATAAGTTCTCAATAACATAAGCAAAGCTATTGGGTCATACTCTGCCCTTAATCTTGGCACAAAATTTCCATGACATCTATGGGAATTTCACAGGCAGCACAAGCTAGAATAAAAGGTATGGTAAATAATAGCTTTTAGGATTCTCCATTCCACAAATACCACAAGAGTAAGAGAGACAGTAAATGTTAACATTTTATTTGCTTTAAACATATAAAGGTTATACAATTCTTTTAGAGCCATCTTGTGGAGAAAATAAATCACTTCAAACAATACATTTACAGTAATTGTTTTATAGTATAGATCTTTTAGTTTTATACCTAAAAGATCAGTGTTCAGTATTTTGTTTCATCTCCTTAAAAAAAGCAACAAAAACCCAAAAGTTCTAAAGTTACATTCTTGTTGTAAACATTATATAACAAATTTTAACCCATTTGAACATGAAGAAGGTGCCTTCAAGAGGAACAATTGCGTTAAAGTTTAGTTCCAGCTACGAAATATATAGCAACAAGTTACAGATGTCCCTTTTTATATTATGCATTTAGGCTAGATTCCAATCAAATTCCAACATCAGTGCTGCAGAAGTCTGCGACAGACTAGAAAAGTTGATTATTTTTTTCAGGGCTTGCTTGGCTTAATGCAGAAACCAGATGGAGTTTATTAAATCTAGTCATACAAGGATTAAAAAAATCCTAGGACATTTCTAGAAATAATTAGCCTTCAGTAATTGAAACTGAAAGAGTTTAAGATTTTTTTTCGATTTGAAGTGCTAGTAGTCTCTCACGAGCTGTGAATTACTGTAAACCAATCTTTTAGATCATCTCATTAACAAATTGACAGATTTCTTTATAATTTTGAAAGGGACAGTGACCCAATGATTGCTTCCACCTGGAACTGTAGTTGAAGTACAGAACATTAAAACAGGATTAGGGAGTCAAAAGTCTGGAATAATCAAGAATCAACGTAGTCCACTTCAGCTATCCAAAATAATTAAGCCTAGATTGTTGCTAGAGCTACTTGGTTTGTCTACTGAATAAGCAAAGCATTTAGCTTTTATTCTAAAAGACAGCCAATGTAAACATGTAGTCCATCTATTTTATAACAATTGAAATTCTCTATTAAAATAGTTTAATTTATGCACAAAGTTAAAGCATATCATCACATCACATTTACCTCAATCAATACAAAAGTGAAGCAGAATATTACAGCACACTTTCACAAAGTGAACAATCAAGAGAGATTTCACAGAAATGTGCACTTTTTGGAGAAGTAACAATCAGTGGATACGGTACAGACTAACAGGCACCTCTGTTAAGTTTTTTTTCAATAAATAGTAGAGCATCTGACAATAAAAGCATCTTATAGTACTCAATGTCTTTGACAGCTGTGATTAAACAGAACACACTGGCACCCAGACAAATTTTGCTAAGGCAAGCACAAATACGCCAATTTTTAGTTTTATATTTCTACTGAAGTTAGTGTGAGTGTGCGCACGCGTGTCTGCTTACAACTTTAGTTCTTCCTTAAAGATGACAATGTGCTGCTCTTCCAAAAAGCCCTCTTTATACTTTGGAAAGGAGCCCTGACTCTGGAGCACTTGCCTTAATGATGTTTTGAATTTCTTTGAATTTGGGATGGTCTTTATCAGCCACCAGCTGCAGCAAGATGGCCTCACTAGTGGTAACTATTATTCCAGTGCGAGCAAGACGCTAAAAGAGAAAAGAACAGAGACAGAAAAAGGTGAGACCCTTGCAAGTGTGGATAAGCACACACAGTATACCAAATGGAGAATACTTTTAAAATATTCACTAAACAATAAAACCTGTGCTGTTTTGCCCCCAGTATGGATGGGAAGGATAAAACCAGGAGGCCAGTGAGAATTAAGAGGGGTGGGGGAAGGAAAAAGTAAATTCCATTTTGTTATGGAATATTAGGGGGAAGGACAGTCTTGGATTAAAGCAAAGGCATGGTACTCAGAAGGGTTTCTTTCTCCAGTTCAGATCTTCTGTGTGAATTTAAGCATGTCACTTCCCTCTACGTGAATGTTTCCCCATACATAAAGTAAGGATTATACTCCTCCCCACAACACAGCGGTTTTGAAAAGCTTATCTCATCCAGTTTTTAAAAATTTGAGATCCTCAGATAAAAGGTGCTATGTAGGTAAGACACGTTATTATAAAGAAAATAAGTTAGCTACTACTGAAGCTGAATTTCCTTTTTCAGAGGTTCTTAGATACCATCCAATACCCTGTTCATGAGATTATACAGTGCCGTGGAACCAGCAGTCTCATGAAAGTAAGAGAGGAAGACTCTTTACAAGCCTTAGCTGTTGACTGTAATTCACTCATATTAGTCAGACAGCAATAATTTTTATTAACAATGCAAAGCTTATATTTAGCCTGTAATGGGACATTTACACAAAGAGAACTCTTCTGAAAGACTATAAAATATTTTCAACATAAAAGTTAAAATTGTTAGGATTAAAAGAGACCATCTATATTTTAAGTTATTTCATACAAGTACAATTAAAATCAGTAATGTTGTCTAGCTCCAAACATCTTGCAGTGCATGGAAACCCTGGCAGGCTACAATTGCTGTCTGTAACAGCAGGATATCCTAATGTATCCAGAAGAAAAGCTGGCCCCCTCTGCTAGGCCAAAGCTCCATAGCAAAGAGTTACACAGATGTTTAGTGACTACATCAGATCCCTGCCTCACTGATATTGTAGATCCCTATTCCGGAGGTCCTGTCTACCTCTCATGCCCACTATCGCCATGGAGGGGACAGTGGGTAGGAGAGGAAATGCGAAGCAAGTGGCCTTTCCAGGCTTGGTCTCTATTGTGAGCAGTGGAAGAAAAAAGTACCCTAACCGGTTATGAGGGGTTGGGATCTTTACCCCTTCGTAGCTAGATTAGGCAGTTGTGGGATAAGCATCCCTATATTCATATCCCCCACATTATTGTAGTAATCTTTGTACAGGGGGAAATCACTATTTTTAGCTAAGTGTCTTACCTTATGCAGTAAGCATGTAGTTTTTAAAATAATGGACAAATGCAGATTGTTTCCTTCAAGTTAACACTTTCTGCATGAGAACACGGCTGCAGGTTTTAATCTTAAATTGCAAAAAAGCAGTGCATTCTCCACCACTGTTGTGAATAACTTTAATCCACATGAAGGTCACACATATTTTAAGTTAAACAGAATATGTATAGCACAGTTAAAGATTTTAAAATACATTGCCGGTAACATTTGATAGAGTATTTCTCAGTGGAAATGTTCAGTATCTAACAACAGATACAAGTAGCAAATGAAATAGCAGAATTTAAGTGCCAAACAGATGGACTTGAGGCTCCTGTTAGAATTCCCAAAATGATTATCAGAGCACTAACTATTAGGAGAGAGTTACAAATGGGAGCTGGAATTAAATGAAAACTGGTTAGGGGAAAACAGAAGACTCACTCACACTTAAAAGCAAAACCAAAAATCCTTATCCAAAAAATGCAAATGATAAAGCACTACCAGAAATACATTTCAGAAATATAGCAGAAATCTGTGTTTATGTCAGTAATGCATGTGTCATTAAAAAAGAATAGCAACTGAGAGTGGGCTGTTAAAGAAATACATTTAAGAGAAGAAAATGCTGAGGGTAAAATTCACCCTGTGAAGAGGTGAGGCATAATGATCACTATCTTGTGGGCTTAAATGGCTCTGAAAGTAGCAAATGCAAAGGTATATGCCTCTTCTCTATAATGGCTAGTAAAAGTGTAAATGACCTAACCATTAGCTTTGCAGATCTGTTTTAGGAAACCATTAACTGCTTTAGCCCAAGAGGAGGAACTGTTTTTCCACAGAATGGGCTATTAAATGTCTTAGGAAAAGACTTAGGGCACGTCTACATGTACAGCGCTGCAGCCTGTCTGGTGAAGACACGGTATGCCGACAGGAGAGAGCTTTCCCATTGGCATAATAAAACCACTTCCACAAGCTCTCTCACTGACATAGCGCTGTCCACACCATTGCTTATGTTGGTGTAACTTATGTCACTCAGGTGGTGGTTTATTCACACCCCTGAACAACATAAATTTGCTGACATAAGCTGTAGTGTAGACATAGCCTTAGGGCTTGTACACACTACCACTTATGTCAGCAACTGAGGAAACTAACAGGAGCCTCAAGATAGCTTGAGTTAGCATTCAAAAATTTTGCTGCTTAACTGATTACTTATACTTGTTCAAGCATAACAAAAACCTAACTTATTGTCAAACAATTTTCTTTTACAGCTTTCTTCGTGATTACAAAAAAAATCTCAACATGCAGGATTGAATTCTAAATGGGGCTACATATATTTGTATATATCTGAAAAGTAACAGCAAAAGAGGAGACCACAGGATGAAAGTTGTCTTCCTCAGCTCTAGCTACACTCAGGTTTCATGCAGGATTCTCCTTGGTCAGAATCTAAACATTACAGAGCAGGCACCCCATCATGAGGAAGGAGTAATTTGCACAGAGTGGAGGAATGCAAACAGGGCTGAGGGTAGCAGAAAAAAAAGGTTGACACCAACATTCGATAGAGTGAAGAACTATTCCTGTTTCATGCCAGAATGTGTCTCATTATACAGAGTACAATCATTCTGATGTGTACATGGGTCTAATTTGAACATTTTAAATGCACTGTACACCAATAATTTAGAATCAAATTGTACTAAAGTGTTTACATAATAGCTTGTAGTTCTATAGTACCCTCTACTAGAGGATCTCAAAGACTTGCAAGCATATCTGAAGCAACACATTAATGAATTAAATCTACCCCTGTGGGATAGGTAAATTTAGCTTGTAAATCCAGTGAAAGAGGAAAAACATTGGAGGCTTTAAATATTTCTTCTTATGGTATATTTAGCTTAAACCAGGGGTTATCAAATGTTCTGAAATCATGGAACACATCTCAAGACAATCAGTCCCATGATCATACAACATGCCTGTACATGCTTTCCTGTTTTCTGGTCCCCATTTCCCCAGCCATAGTCCCTTAGGGCACCAGTCAATTCCTCTCCCCTATAATATTAAACTGCAGCCCTAATACAGGCTCTTTGTTGCACAAAGGAAACAAGAAGCTTGTAGAGGTAGCTGGAAGTGGAGCCAGTAACATGTAAACTGTGAGCTCTCCACAAAGAGCCAGCAAGTGCTCTCTGAACTAGATTTTGAGAACCACTGACATTTACCCGAAATGCCTCAAAAAAAGAAAAGTTATCTAGAACCAATTAATTTGTCAGAAGTGCCCTTCTAGGAGTTTTGAGTGAGTGCAACTATCTACTTTTTTATAATTATAAATGGATCTATTTTGATGACAAAATCCAGGACTTGTCCAGGGCACTTCAAAATCTATTACAATACACAGAACTGTGATTTCTGCGTGTGTGCATGTGCACATGAAAGATATGTGCTGTTTGTTCTAAGCAAATGTACGGAAACAGCAAAACAACCAATATTTTGGGTTCTTTTCTTGCCATACATATTAAGCAATAGTAATACTGTACTGCATTAGTTTCCAGATGAGTCTGAGACTTATTTTTCTGACAGTTGTCCTTGTGCATCATATGCATTATGTGGCAGATTTCATTAAGCTCACACTTAATCAAAGTTACTGCATTTTTATCAAATGCTCAATACTGCTGAGTTTCCTTAAGCTCTAAGGTTTTACTAGCCACAGAAGGTGTGCAACTCCTTTTTTGATTCTATGTGACTGTCACAAAATTATGGAATTATTGTTCATTTTAAGAGTTTAATTTTCAACCATTCTGCTAAAATCCAGAGAAAAAATTCCCATGTTTAGTGCAGATACAGTTCTCTTTTCCATCCTGGATTTTTAACACAACAATGAAGCTTGCAAACTAGTTGGAGTGCATTATTTTCCATAAAACCGACATGAAGTGGTGTATGAAATGTAGCTGCACTTTTAAAATTTTCTAGCTTTATGTATTGTCACTTCTGCAACATTTGTAACATGTTCGTTGGACTACTAGAATTTTTCTAATTGTGATGATGAAACTTTTTACATCTGGAATTTAAAGCTTTTTAGCTTCTTAGAGGCAAATAGGAGTTTTACTGAATTTGTTGCTTTGGGGGGTGGGGGTGGGAGGGGGGCACATTAGAAGGCGCTTCAGAACTGGAGGCCCTTTATATTTTGAAAGGTTTAACTACAGTAGCATGCCGAGCAAAATACCATTCTGAACTATAAAAAGTTTGATAGTATTTTTATACAGTTTCATAGAAAATTCTGTCCTACGAGGTCACCTAAGGGGCCACGAAAAGTCAGTATTTTTGTAGAATGTCCAACATTTCATGAGAAGATCCCAAATTCTGACCTGATGTCCCCAACCCTGTGCTCTGCATGTAGGCACGTCACCAAAATATTTACGTTTCTTAAAAAATCCTGGCTCTCCTGTTTGGTGACCTATTCTGTGGATGACTACATGACTAACTCCTCTCAGTGAGTTATTCACTTGCTATAATGCTTGTAACTTTCTCAATGGTTTGTAACAATAAGAGAAACAAACATAGAACCAAGGTGTAGAAGAAAGTCCTTAGAAGCAAATAGGAGTTTTACTGAATTTGTTGCCCATTTTTTTTTTTTTTGGGGGGGGGGGGGGGTGGGGGTGGGGGGACGACGACACGGGACATTAGAAGGCGCTTCAGAACTGGAGGCCCTTTCTAAATTATGCATGTTACCTCAAGAGCAAACATTCTGTCCATCATACTTCTTGATGAGGTGGCATCAGCTACAATGTGAACTTCCACACCTCTGCCAACCAGTTCCAATGCTGTTTGCTGGATGCACACGTGAGTCTGTCAGAAAAATACCAGTATTATAAAAGTATTTGGAGGATTACCTGGAACTACAGTACAAGATTAAATTAGGGATCAAGCCTATAATTTTCCCAAACATTAAATTACTAATTAATTCAATGGGAGTTTTGAATGCAAACTGCATAATTGCAGGATCTGGTCTTATAAACTCAATTTATAAGTATCTAAAGTATTTTACAAGATTATCCGCTCTGAACAACTGACATGATCACAAATATTTTAAACTTTGAGTGGTATCTGGACTATAACACTGCTTTGCGCAAAGACATCAATATATAAACACGTTTTCAACCATACTACAGTAATAATACAGTACTATAACAAACAAGTACATACTTCTACTCCAAACAAGACAACACTGCGGACTCCAGGAATATCCGCTAATGCAGCTTCTACTTCTGGCAATACCATAGAAAATTTTGTTTTTGGAAGCACAAGTTTAACTCCTGTTAAATCAATTTCTTGCACGGTGCTTCCAAGGCCTTTGGGATACTGTTCTGTCACAATGACCGGAATTCCTAAAATCCGTGCACCCTGGAGCTGAAAGGGAAAAAAAAAAAATCCACAAGAATAAAACAGTTATTTAAGCATGAGAGGTGTGAATGTATAGTATTTAAATCTGGACTGTATAAGACACCAGTCACTGGTAGTATCTGTGCATTGATGACAATTTGCAAATATTTTTGTAGTTACTGCAGTGGGGGAGAGGGAGGGCAGAAATCAGTAAACCTACCAATCGTTGTCCTACACTGATGATATCACCAAAATATTTGATAGCAGGTCTGAATCTTTCTTGCATATCGCAACAGAAGAATACAGTGCTTGAAGGTGTCAGGTTGCCCAATGTAGTTATCTGAAAACAAAAATACAGATTTAACATCACAGTTTTAATTCAATAAAAATGTTTAATGATTAGTAAAAAAGAGATTTCTAGAATGGGAAATAGTTTTTAAAAACTGCTAGGGTGTGGGTTGAATGCATACTGAAGAAAAAAAAATTAGGGGGGAAAAGGATGTTTAAGGATTGTATTTTATTTTGTTAGTTTGTTTTTAAAACTAACATGTGGCAATCAATTAAATATTGACCCAGGCATACAGCAGTGTTGCAGTAACCAACAGGAATCCACAGAGAGATGCCCTCAGGACAGTTTAAATACACAATGAGACTTGTATACTTTAAAATATAACTGCCAGTCACAGGATCTGACTTTTTGACAAAAATGCATCCAATTCCACAGCCACAACTAAAGGGACATTACTTAAACTTCTCACAAAACTGTTTTACCTACTAATGTTAAACATTAAAAATTAAAAGTAGTATAACAAAGTTTAAAATAAAATTTTCGTTTTATATACTTTGTATGTACTCGTTTTCTTTAGTTCCACAGTATAGTCAATGGCTCCTGTTTGTGTAGTCCTTTCATCTGGGATCAGATGATAGCAATAGGTCTATAGCAGGGATCCACAGCATTGCTGCCATCAGTGGAGCAGAATACAAATAAAAATAAATTTCCCAAGTTTCCCTTGTGTGGATTTTAGACTGAAAGTAAATTAATTGAGGATTTTCACGTATGTGAAAAAGACTAGACCATTAATGTTCAAATAGATTTTGTATTTATTGTTAACACAAGTTTAAAAAAAATTTGCAATGAAGTGTTCCAATGCGCAAGTCATCGACTATTTAAATATTACCTGGAAACTATACTAGTCAGATTGTTTGATAGTTCCTCATATACAAAAGGTTGATTTTAATTTATTTTCAAGGCTTTGGTGAGAAACCCAATTAATCAAAAAATGCAGTATACTTAAATATTGAAGTTTTCTGTATCTATTTTTCCTCTTTCATTATGTATTTTGGCTACTTTTATACCTTGTACCTTTCTAGTAAGATCATTTCTAAAGGTTTACTTCAATTGTGACTGCATATATTGCAACAGGAATTAATTCATTATTGCATGGCTGAACACAGGATTTTAAAAGATTCAAAAGCTTTTTAAACAAACTCATTTATCTCATGTACAATTGCCCATAATTTGGTTTTGCCTTTTCTTTTTCAAAATTCTAAAAAGTTACATAAAAATATTTTAAAGGAATATAAAGATTGCAAAGTCAAACATTCAAAAGTTAGGATATGCCAGATTTAAGGTTAACCTTACATTTGCCCTCCTGTGCCTACGCATCATGATAGAGTCTTTAATTACATGATCAGGTAATATTTTTCTACAGGTACCTGGCTACATTCAGTGCAGAGGTGGATAGTGAATGAGAGTTGTATAATAAGACAGTTGTCTGTAGGACCCTTCCTCATTAGCTATAGAAGTTCTACCCATCTCTGCCAGAGTTCTTAAGTGATGCTAAGCAAGTCACTTAAACCCAACATTTTGGAAGGTGGCCACTAACTGTGTGTGCCCATTTTATGGGTGCTCAACTTGAGACACCCGAGGATAGATTTTCATAAGAACCTAGCACTCACAAATGCAGCTGAAGTCAATAGGAGACTCAAATGAAAACACCTCTAAGAAATGGGGATCAGGATGTCTTGAATTCTAATCCTAACTATTCCATGGATTCATTGTGTCTCCTTTGATAAGTCACTTTTCCTTTTGATCTCAATTTTCCTAGCTGTAAAATGATGATACTACTACTTACCCACCTAACTCTCAAAGTGTTGTGAACAAAAGAGTGGCCGTACTGGGTCA
Organism: Macrochelys suwanniensis; assembly: GCA_033296515.1. Taxonomy (NCBI): domain Eukaryota; kingdom Metazoa; phylum Chordata; order Testudines; family Chelydridae; genus Macrochelys; species Macrochelys suwanniensis. The sequence continues at coordinate 52,679,872 of CM065780.1, forward strand.
GACCAATGGTCCATCTAGCCCAGTATCCTGTCTTCCGACAGAGGCCAGATGCCTCAGAGGAAATGAAAAGAATAGGGCAGTTTAATCGAGTGATCCACCCTATCAACCAGATGTTTATGGACACTTAGACTATGGGGCTGCAGTCTCTGAACATCTTGGCTAATAGCCATTGATGGGCCTATCCTTCATGAATTTACCCAATACTTCTTTGAACCTAGTTTTATACTTTTGGCCTTCACAACATTCCCTTGCAACAAGTTCAACAGATTGACTGTCTGATGTGTGAAAAAACACTTCCTTATATTCGTTTTAAAGCTCCTGCCTATTAATTTCATTGGGTGACCTCACGTTTGTGTGTTATATGAAGGGGTAAATAACACTTCCCTATTCAATTTCTCCACAGCATTAATGATTTTATAAACCTCTCACAGGGGGTCGGCAACCTTTCAGAAGTGGTGTGCCGAGTCTTCATTTATTCACTCTAATTTAAGGTTTTGCGTGCCGGTAATACATTTTAAGGTTTTTAGAAGGTCTCTTTCTATAAGTCTTTAATATATAACTTAACTATTGTTGTATGTAAAGTAAATAAGGTTTTTAAAATGTTTAAGAAGTTTCACTTAAAATTAAATTAAAATGGAAAGACTCCCAGACCAGTGCCCAGGACCCAGGTAGTGTGAGTGCCACTGAAAAACAGCTCGCGTGCCGCCTTTGGCACCCGTGCCATAGGTTGCCCACCCCTGCTCTATAATATCCCCTCCCTTAATCATTTGTTTTCCACGCTGAACAATCCCAGTCTTTTTAATCTCTCCTCATATGGAAGTTATTCCATAGCGCTAATAATTTTTGTTGGCCTTGTATATATTTTCCCAATACGGATATATCATTTTTGAGATGGGGTAACCCAAACCGCACACAATATTCAAGGTGCTGGCAAACAAATGGATTTAAACAGAAGCATTATGATATTTTCTGTCCTACTAGCTATCCGTTTTCTAATGGTCCCGGTCATAAATATAAAGGGAAGGGTAACAACCTTTATGTATGCAGTAACATAAAATCCCTCCTGGCTAGAGGTACAGAATCACTTTACCTGAAAGGGGTTAAGAAGCTCAAATAACCTGACCAAAAGGACCAATAAGAATTTACTTTCAAATCTCAGGGGGGGGAGGGGGGGGAGAGAGAGGTTTTGTTTGTGCTCTCTTTCTGGAGGGAGAGAGGGACCAGGCAGGAAAAAACATCTCCTAAAAACATACCTGAAATGAGCATCTAAGTTTACAAAAGGAACAGATACTAAGAGGGGTCTTTGACACATGACCAAAGGAAATACCAAAAATACATAACATTCTAGGTGTAGGGAACAGTATTTACTAGGTAAAGCAAAACGAAAATAAGAAAGAAAAACTTGTAGCACCTTAGAGACTAACAAATTTATTTCAGCATAAGCTTTCGTGGGTTAGAACCCACTTCATTGGATGCATGGAATGAAACATACAGTAGACAGATATTTATACAGTCGGAGAAACATGATAAGGTGGAGGTGCATAGACCAACCTTAAGAGGCTAATTAATTGAGAGGTAAAGCAGTGGTTCTCAACCAGGGGTACATGTACCCCTGGGGGTACATCAACTCATCTAGATATTTTCCTAGTTTTACAGCAGGCTACATAAAAAAGCATTAGCAACGTCAGTACAAACTAAAATTTCATACAGATAATGACTTGTTTACACTACTCTATATACTGTACTATGCACTGAAATGTAAGTACAATATTTGTATTCCAATTCATTTATTTTATAATTATATGGTAAAAATAAGTAAGCCATTTTTCAGTAATAGTGTATGTACTGTGACACTAGTTGTATTTTTATGTCTGACTTTGTAAGCAAGTAGTCTTTAAAGGAGGTGAAACTTGGGGGTACACAAGACAAATCAGACTCCTGATAGGGTACAGTAATCTGGAAAGTTTGAGAGCCACTAAGGTAGAGGGAGTCTGACCTGATAACCTGCTAGGGCACAGGACTCTATTATTAAGGCTAATTTATGAATAACATCCCAATAATTATTTTCTGGTGATACAAAGAATAGCCATATTCTAAATAATAAAAATTATTAATTTTTTTACATTGCATTTCCAACTCATCCAGAATTTCTGCCTGACAGAGGAAAATTAATTGATTACAGCTAAAACCTGAACATTTCTCTCCATATAAAATTCACATTTTCATTATTGAAAAATAGTTGACATTTTAAAACTCCCTACGCTGGAAAAAGGGGAAAGTGAGGCAATTTTGTTCTGAATGCAGTCATTACAGCATGACTGGCATAAATCTCTGGTATGCATGAAGATATCTTACTATGAAAAACACGTACTATATCTGTTTAGCAGTCTACCATGAAACCAGTGAGTTGGTATCCTAAAATTTATCAGAAGCAGGACTGAATATAGAACTGGGGACATATAATGCATGGTACAAATTCTGGCATAATAAAATTTGTAATTAAAGATTAATCTTTGTTTTCAGTGTTGAACCCTGACCCCAATCTCAACTCCACCTTAACACAAATTTAGTTGAAAGAAAGAAAGAAAGAAAGAAAGAAAGAAAGAAATTGCACAGGTTGTCTATTTCAAATGAAAAATGTTTACTGTTTTATGTATTGTACCATCTTTGGGGAAAATATGGTCTGATTCATTAAATATAAAACCAAGATTCAAGGGTGGCTGTAAGGTACATGTGTTTCTGTGATATGCATTAGGTTACAGGCTTAATAATATAAATGTATAATATGAAATGTAGGTTTGCTGTATTGCTTCCTCACCGATTTAGATTTTGCCTAATTCCTTCTTTTACTCTGCACTGAAGTTTCCCTTGGACATTGCAAATCATTATCACAATTAAAAACCTAGTCAGGAAACGGCACTCACAGACAGTGCTATGCAATCGTTTTTTATAACCAGTCTTCTATATTGTGCCATTTTTAAAACAAAGACATTTATTGCAACATGTGGAAGCTCTGAGATTTCTTGAGAATAACTATATTTGTTATTTAACTATTTGGGCAACAATAAAAGTGGTAAGAGCTAATAAATCCTATTCCTAAACTCTGGTCACAAGTGTAGACATAGAATTCTACATATGCATGTTAAGAAAACTTGGGAGTTATATTCCTTCAATGTTCATTTTCCACAGGATGGGGTTTCAACAGCCTATGTGGACTTTAGAGGGAAGCGGGAGTGAAAAGGGGTGTGTGCCTGAGAGAGAGGTGGGTGGCTGGGAGCAGTGGCATTGGAACAATTTTTATAGTGCGGGCTGCTGAAAGCCATTGAACAAAACTGTGAAGCATGTATATAATGGAAACCACTTCAAGCCAGGGGTGCTGCCGCACCCCCAGCACCCCTCGTTCCATCACCCCTGGGGGAGCCTTAAGGAGATCTGAAGCGCGCTGGGAAAGCCTTTAAAGGAATGGGGGGGGGGGTGAGGGGGACCGAAAGCGGGGCCCTCGCAGGCTGAGAGATGCCGGGAGTGTACTCATGAACACAGGGCGGGAGAGGGTGTAAGTCACCCCCGCGTGCTCCAGGAGCGAGGCGGGCACAGGGAGGGCGGGAGCTGTGGGACGGGACGGGAGCGGCTCTCACCTGTATCTGCAGCGGCACCAGGCGCACCTTGCAGCGCTCGCTGACCAGGAAGCCCTTGGGCAGGTCGATGTATTGGCTCCACTCCTCGGCGAAGAGCTGCACCACGAACTTGCGGTGCATGTCGAGCTGGTCCCCGTAGAGGCTCAGGAACTTCTGGATCAACAGCTCATAGCCGGCGCCGTGCGGCACGGTCGAGGGCCGGGCGAAGACCGAAAAGCAGAAGAGCACGGGCACCGAGCCGCCCCCGGGCCCGGCCGGGCAGCAGCCCCCTCCGCCCGCGGGAGGAGCAGCCGCCGCCGCCGCCGCCATGTTCAGGGGCAGCCGCTCAGGCGCCTCCCTGCGGCCCAAGCCGCCGCTACTGCTGCTGCTCCACCAGCCGCTCCCGCCCCCCGGGCAGACGGGCGGCCTCCAATCCCGGCTCCTGCTCCGCCTCCTCACCATGAGGCCTGGCCCAGGTGCCCCGCTCCCAGCCCAGCAGCGTCTCCCCCGGCCCTAGGGCCCTTCACCCTCCCCGCCTGCTAGGAGGAGCCGAGGCCCCTGCCTGGCCTGGCCGCGGCGCCCCGCTGCTGAGGCAGCCCCACCGCTGCACGGCCCCCGAGAGGACCCCCGGGGCAGAGCCTGCGGCGCCGCCGCCCTCACCTCAGCTGGGCTGCCCCGGCATCCACGCCGCAGATCCCCGTGCAGGAGCGGGGCCTCGTATTGCACCACGCACCGCGCCCCACCATTAGCGCCGAGAGAGCCGGGCTCTGTGAGGCAGCCGCAGCACAGCGGCTCCCGTGGGGCGCCTTAGCTAGGCACACTACATTGGTGGTTGTTAAAGACCCAGTAACCAGAGGGGATATTCGTGGCTCTCGGGCTGGCGCTGAGACGGAGGCAGTTACCCATAGGAGCTGTTAAAAGACTAATCTGGAATTGCTGCCACCACTGACTGCGCCGTGCTCGTGGTGGCCTCTGTCTAGCACTTACTGGTAGTGCCTCAAAGTCAGTTTAGGCCTTAGAAACACCTTATATTTCTTTGAGACGATTCCTGTTTGGTAATTACCTCAAATGGATAAAGGTATTTCCTGGAGTGCTGTTGGCATTAGATCTGATGACCAGCCAGTAAAGATAAGATTTATCATTACATAGTGAAATGGAAAGTATGAAACAATCTGATACTTAAACAAAAATTTTAAACAAAAATTGTCCTTTATATTTATCTGCAGTGTGTGCCTCAGCGAGAATTTGCTGCATGTTTAAAGCCTTAACTGTATGGAGACTGTAACAGTATGTGTGCATATATAATAAATACACCATTGATATGGCCTGAAGACTGCCTGTGTTTTCATAGAATCATAGAATATCAGGGTTGGAAGGGACCTTAGGAGGTCATCTAGTCCAACCCCCTGCTCAAAGCAGGACCAATCCCCAATTTTTGCCCCAGATCCCCAAATGGCCCCCTCAAGGATTGAACTCACAACCCTGGGTTTAGCAGGCCAATGCTCAAACCACTGAGCTATCCTTCCCCCCTTTTAATTCATTTCTTTTGAAAGCTTTGCAGCCGGAGCTTTGACTTTGATTTAAATTCAGGACAGTTTTTCATCCTGTCATTATGGACATACATGATAGGTTAATAAATTTAAATGCAAAATACAGTCTGATAAGTTTCTGAACTTCTAATAAATACCTTGGAGTTACAAAGCAAGGCCTTGAGCCTGCAATTGGATCCACAGGGGGGAGAACTTTGTGCCCACATGCCCTCTTCTCACATTCTCTGAACTTCTGGTGGACTATGTGAAATTGACAGACTTTTACCAGCAGTAACTTGCCCAAGATCACCCAGTAAATGAGTAGCAGAGCCAGGAATATAACCAAGTTCTCAGCTCAGGTTTCTAGGCAGTTCAGTTATACTCCAGAGTATTTGGGAAATACCAACAGCACTGACATCTCGATTTCTGGTGGCAGCTTCCCATGGTCATCCAGTTCAAAACAGTTCACTGACTTTATTGAAAGTCTACTTATCTAAAATACACGTGTTGGAAATCTGTGACTGGGTGATACACAACAATTATAATGCTCAAGAACTAACTTGACTGCAAACTTAGCAGAGAATAAACCTGGGGCTTGGTTAAAAAAATACAGTTGCTAGCAAATGCAGTCCTTCAGTTTTGTATTTTTTCCCTGCTGATGCTAAATTGTCACATTTGGCAGACACTAAAACAGCCTTAACTGATTAATGAAGACCCCATTCAGTAGCTGTTTTTAGTGAAAATTCTACATGTACAGGAGCAGACATTCAAACTGAGGCTCTTATTGTCTGTAAACAGTTATATCAAATTAGTCTTAAAAGTATCAAGATACAGGTCCAAAACGTACATTTTCTGCCCTCATTTTCTCCCACTAAATTCAGCAAGTTTGCACACACACTAATGAGGTCAGAACTTAGACCACAGTATGACTAATAACAGGGCCCATTTCTGCCATCCTTACTCATGTTGAGTTAGTACTTACATAAGTAGTCCTATTGAAATCAATAGGATTGCTCACATGAGTAGATACCACTCCCTGTGGTAAAGAGTGGAAAAATCAGGCCCATAATGATTAAAGTAATGAATCACATGGATTAGCAGGGAAAAAAAGAATGGTCTAGTTTAGTGGAAGCTGCAGCTGCCTCTCTGTGATCCACATGGCTTAAGTTAGATAAGGATTTTCTCATGGCATACATTTAAGGTTCAATGCAAAAGTACGAACACAATTCTGCTATGTTACGAGACCATAAAGCCAACATATCAATGTAGCATATCTAAAATGTATCAATCAATCATTTAGCATACTTAGGATCAACCCTTTAGAACTAATGTAATCTACAAATATTTTCTTAGAGCAAGGGACTTGGAAGCAGGCACCCTTGACTTTGATTTCTGGTTCTGCCACTGATCTGCTATCTGACATTTCCCAGGTGACTTAACCTCTCCATTCTCAGGTTACCTAGCTGTACAGTAAACATAATAGTATGTTCCTTATTGGGATGTTTTGAAGTTAATTACAAGTTATTATTTTGGTTATATTAGAAATACACATTTTGGGATGAATTTCAAAGTCTGTGAAGAACATGTAGTCATGCCTGCCAACTAGCCAGTTGTTCAGGACTTATTTTTTAATTGCTCATCTAGGCTTACTGTTCTGCTGATATAGTTAATGACTACAGCCAGTCACTTAATACTATTAAGTAGAAGCATTTGAACTGAACGATTTTATGGGTCAGTCAGTTAGCTTGAATCAATTCCCGTTCTCCAAATGAAAAAGGTGACAAGTTCAATAATCTGTGTGAATCCTATTTATCCTACTTGAATTGATCAGTTTATAGTTGATCTTAATCTGTGATGTGCCATTTTAAAAAATTATAGCAACTAGTCCTCCGCACTTTAGATACTGAATACTGGAACCGGAAACAATTAAAGTCAACATCTTTACTTATCGGTCGCTCCCAGATTCATATATAAAGGTGAAAGCTGTGTCTACCCATATTTACCTTAGAAGCTTTGAATTTTCATATTATGTATTTGAGAACCATCAACTTGCTGAATGGATTCTCAGTATCAGGGGAGGGAACTGGCTGTTGTTGAATAAGCCTTAAGAAAGAAATAAGAGAACTTAACAGAACACCTCCATTATTATTTATTTGTTTTATTGTAGTGCTTAAGAGGACCTGTCATGGAGGAGGACTCCATTATGATAGGCGCTATACAAACACAGAACAAAAAGATAGTCTTTGCCTCCAAAGAGCTTACAGTCTATATATAAGACAAGAGATGGAGTGATGGGGAAGTACAAGGAAATAATGAGACAATATTGGTCAGCATGATATGCAATGGTCTCTGCTGCACACCAGCAACCTAGCCATTGTCAAGTTTTTTGTAGGCTTCATGACAAAGGAGAGTTTTAGGGAGGGTTTTGAAAGATCATAATGAGATAGTTTTGTGGGTGTTTATGGGGAGCACCTTCCAAGCATGAAGGGCAGCATGTATGAAAGCATGAAGGTGGTTGTTTGAAAATTAAACAAGAGGGCAGTGGAGGCTGTCACAGATCCAGTGTGGCTACCCTTGGTAACATGCCCACCAGATCACTTTGTGGGAATCCAGTCTCTGGATCCCAGGGTGTTTTAAGCCTCTGGAGTCGGAACAAAGCCCAGGCACCATCCAAGTCCTAGGGCCCTCAGGGACACTCTTGGAATGCAGGCCTCTACCTAACACTCCTGCCTGGGAGCTGAGACCTCACTGTCCCATCCCTAGACCCTGGAACCCATAGTGATTCCTCAGACTCCTGCAGCTTAAATACACCTACTCCTAGAATCCCACTGAAGGTGACGAGCCTTGTGCAAGGGACTATATGGTAGGTGTAGCAAATAACATACAGACACTTTGCACAGAGTTCTAAATCATTATTGCTACTTCTTTGATCACATGAGAATTACACAGATCTATTAAAAATTATAAACCCTACATGCATTTCCCCCTACTCTAGTTCACCTTTCCTTTGGTTGTCCTTAGAGAATCATCTGTATTCAGGCAGGCAGGGTCCCCTACTTCCCCTGACTTCATCCAGCTCCTGCAGCAGCTTCCCTCATTTTAAGCTGGTGTGACATGGCTGAGAAAGAGAAAGACCAAATAGAGCAGCTTCTGCCCTTTATAGCCTTCCAATCTCCTTTGTCAGGTGACTCCTTGGTCAACCTCAACAGGAGACCACAGAGTCCTACCAGGTAACTTCATTGATAGGTGATCTCTACTCTGACAAACCAGTTCTCTTGGTTGGGAGCCAACCTTTTGTCTAGAGAGAGGGTACATTTCAGTGGCCAAACCTTTAAGTCAACAACCTGAAAGGCTGTTGCCTTTGCTCCTAGATCTGTTACCTCTGTAGAATGTACTAAAGGTCAAATTGATAAAGAAGCCACCTGAACCCTATCAGAGCAGAAGTGCATGTAGGTAGGCCTTGCTTGTTATATATATATATGTTTAGTAAACATAATTATGCAGATACCAGCCTTCCCTTGTGGTTCCTTCATGTTATCTATGTTGTGTAAAGAGGGGGAGTCATTAGATCTGGGGTTGTTGCTAGATGATTAGGTAGTGACTGTGGCAAAGAGAAAAAAATGTAATCTCTGCTTGTTGAGAGAAATATGACCTTTCCTGGATTTTGGAAGTGCCTCCCCACTTTGGACCTTCAGAGCCAGAATTTCTTAACCTTTAAAACATTGAGAGGGAATCACTAAAGTAATAGAGTGTTTGTGTGAGATTATTTTTGTTATAATTATTTCTTCCAACATGGGTATTGGCATAATATTATGCAGTGTGCATCATAAGGGAAGCAGTGGGGGCAAAAGACCTAGCTGGCTTCAAGATTAAGCTAGATAAGTTTATGGAGGGGATGGTTTGATGGGATAACAGGATCTTGCAATTAATTGACCTTTGACTATCAGTGGTAAATAGGCCCAATGGCTGGTGATAGGATGTTAGAAGTTACTACAGAGAACTTTTTCCTGGGTGTCTGGCTGGTGAGTCTTGCCCACATGCTCAGGGTTCAGCTGATCACCATATTTGGGGTCGGGAAGGAATTTTCCTCCAGGGTAGATTGGCAGAGGCCCTGGAGGTTTTTCGCCTCCCTCTGCAGCATGGGGCACAGGTCACTTGCTGGAGGATTCTCTGCATCTTGAAGTCTTTAAACCATGATTTGAGGACTTCAATAGCTGAGACATAGGTGGGAGTATTATTGCAGGAGTGGGTGGGTGAGATTCTGTGGCCTGCATTGTGCAGGAGGTCAGACTAGATGATCATAATGGTCCCTTCTGACCTTAAAGTCTATGAGTCTATGTATTTTGTAGATTTAATCTAATGTTGTATGTTTTAACTATATAAAGTGCCTAGAGCCATTGGTAGACACGTCAAACAAATTGAAATAAATAAATAAAATACAATGAGCAGGAAATATACTGCTGCCAGCCTTAAATTGAGGCACTCATTATATTCCAGCCCTAAAGCTAGAATCCAGAAGTGGATATTTATTATATAGAAAGTAGTAATTTTGATTAAATTGGTTATTTATTGCTTATAAATTAATTATAAAAAGGTTTATAATTTTATGTCTCTGAATTCTCAACTGGTGCTGGCTTCTTATTCAGATATTGAATACTTAACTGCATGTGGAAAGTGGGATTATCATATCCTTCCATCTTCCCAGCAGCACCTTGTCTCTCCTACTGCTGTGAGTGGTGTATTTACATTATAGTTCTTTAAGGTGTGAGAACCAAATATTGCTTCCTCCTGTGGGCTGTAAATCAGATGAACAAGTGCAGTTCTGCTATGGAAAAAGAAGGTCCTGACCCTTCAATGAACCTCATGTGGCAGATGCCTGTGCAGAACCCCCAGTGAAATCCCTCCTTGTTAATGAGGCCATCTGAACCCTCTGTTCAGAGTCAGGCCCGGGAGAATAGGGATTTTCCCCCTCCCCCCAAAAAAATATGTGGGTATTCTGATAGTTTTTAATGAATATCTAGATATGCATGTAATATCTGTACCATCATGAAATGCATATTGCTGTGATTACATACAATATACTGGTAGAAAGTACTTGGAGGCCATTGTCTTTTTAAAGCATTTGGCATATGATGAGCTTACAAATATAATGGTTGAGACCAGTTAAAGGATGGGGTAGAAATGAGTAAATCTGATATATAGCAATGTGATTTTCTAGTGGAAGGTTTGTCTATCTGAAATGTGTATGATTGTTGATTGCCAATGTGATCACTTTCACTGCCTCTACCATGCCGAGAAAGAGAGAATTATGCCCAAATTAGACCCTAACTTGTGTCATAGGCCTATTTTATCCACACCTGGGGCCCAATTTACAGTTACACTAAAGCCCCTTTGTGTCACTCTGGCAGTACAAATGGGTGTTAAAGTGGGCAGGGGTGGCTCCCTGAGAATATCCTCTGAGCATGAGGCCTTGTCCATTGATGGCAAAAAGACTCTAAGGCTAACCATGCTCAAAGTCCCTCCATATTGGGCGGAAAGGGGTAGGTCAGGGAAGGATCTGGGCTTAACCAGAGACACTGTACTGAGACTGAGAGCTGCTTACATCGGGCTGGGCAGGCTCCTGACTGTGCCAGAATGTAGGGAGCAGTGGCTAGCTAAGAACACCATTTCCATCCAATCTTCTCCCATTCCTGTCCCAGTGTAGGAAGGAAGAACAGTGTCCTCGGTCTCCAGTATGTACCTTTAGATTATCCCTGATCACCCTAGGAACTGGACACGCTGTTCTGAGAAGGAGGACTGCTGGGAAGGGATGGGGTCCACCTGACCAAGAGAAAGAACATATTTGTGCATCGACCTGCCAACCTGGTGAGTAGAGCTTTAAACTAGGTTTAAAAGGGGCAGTGACAAATGCCACCAGGTAAGCATAAAAATGGCAACCTTAAAAGAGGGTTAGATGTTGTGGGGTGGCAGGGGGCAAGCATGGAAAATTACAAACAACAGTAGGAAAATCAGTGGGGGAATCTGTTCAGCATCTTAGATGTATACACACAAATGCAAGGAGTATGGGAAATGAACTGGACGTATTAGTACATAAGTTGAATTATGATTTAATTGGTATCACAGAGACTTGGTGAGATAAATCTCACGACTAGACTATTGGTATAGAGAGGTATAACTTGTTGAGGAAGAACAGGCAGGGAAGAAAGGGAGGAGTTGTTGCATTATACATCAAGAATATATAACTTGTTCTCAGGTCCAGAAGAAGGTGAGAGAAAGACCAGTTGAAAGTCTCTGGGGAAAGATAAAAGTTGGAAAATATGGGTGACATCTGGATAGGGGTCTACTATAGGCCATCAAATCAGGAAGAGGAGGAGGCATTTCTAGAACAATAACAGAAATATTCTGTAACAATTAGGGACTTTAGCTACCCAGACATCTGTTGGAAAAGTAATACAGCAAAACACAACATTTCTAACAAATTCTTGGAATGTTCTAGGGACAATTTTCTGTTTCAGAAAGTAACCCAGGGGGACAGCCATTTTAGATTTTATTCTAGCCAACAGGGAGGATTTGGTTGCTAATCTGAAGATGGAAGGCAATTTGGGTGAAAATGATCATGAAGTGATAGACATCATGATTCTAAGGAAAGGAAGGAGTGAGAGCAGAATAATGGACTTCAAAAAAGCAGACTTGTCTGGAGCTACAAGGGAAAATGACATGTGAAGCCTGGCATGGCAGATTTGATAAGGCCCAACAAGTTGGCTTTTAGACTTTGATAATAAAAAGTCACTTTGAACCAAATTTTGTAGCCCTCAATCGACCAAAACTCTGATTGTTGTCAAAAGGAATTTTGCTGTATTTTGTTGTTTGTATACTGTGGCCATCAGAGTAGTATCAGAATTTGTCCCTTTGTTTTTCCTTTTGGCATACAGTAACTAAATCAAAAAGAGTGGTTCCAGCTGTAATTGATATGTCATGGAGAATAATGAATATAAACAAATCTTAACGTTGTAGAAACTATGGAAATTAAAAATGGAGCTCAAAAGAAAAGAGATTTCTCCTTTCTGCTCCTCCAATGTCAGGGACCATTCTCATTTGTATCTATTTTTAAAATTAAAGACAATTACTCTATATTTCTTAATTTGCCAGTTCTTAATATTTTATCCTGCAGATGTAATTTACAAACTCAAATGCTCCTTTAAAGGTTTTTTAACTTGAGTCCTTTTACATCTGCCTGACAAATGTCTGCATTAGCTGCTATTCAAAGAATGAGGTTTTCATTACTCCCGAGACTGATCTATTTAATTCCTGAAATCCTTGATCCATGAGTGTGCATTAAATTAAGATTTACTCCATGCCCAATTCTTCCATAGGATTTACTTTTATTTGTAATGAAGAAACAGAATGCAAAGGAATTAAGATGCCTAGCACAGAGAAAATTTGAAATTGTAGGAGTAGGTCACCCTGAGAGAACAGAATGTGTGGCCTTATATTCCATCCAGGTCTGGAACGCTTGTGTAAGTAACGGATTATGTTCATGGTAGCGAGGTTTGAGTGGCAGCCATCTCTTTTTGCAATTAAGCACCCAAGTGCTACTGAAACATTTGATAAACTACAAATAAAATTGCTTCTTGCCTTTCTGAAAGTTTTGTGTTGCAGCTTTCTTGGCCTTTTCAGTGATGCCACTATTGGGGGGCAAGACTTGCATGACTAATTGTTCAAGTATAGGTTATAAAATGAGGCCAGGTCCAAAAAGTAAATAATTGAATTGAATTTTTGTGAATATGGAGAGATATGACTGGATATGTAGGACCAAAACCACTCCTGGTGTCATTCCATTGAATTCAACTGACTGAGAACAGCAGTGTCAATAAAAACGTCAATACTGTTCATGAGATAACAGCATTTGATATTTCTGGGTGATGACTGGTTAAAATCCTTCTCGTGTCCAATAATCCTCAGAAATTAGTTCAAGCGGAATAGTAAAATAGATTATTTGGAATTTAGAAAAGAAAGCAAAACTCTGAAGCACCCTACAACGTGATAGTCACATGAATAAATTGGGTGTTTTATTATGTTCCTTACGATTAATGCTTATCTGATAGTTTTAGAACAATCAGAAAATTAAATCTTGTGATCAGTGACTTAAGACAGAGCTTTCATTTAATGTTATGGTATATCCTAATATTGTTCTGTGCTTATTTCTGTAATAATGTAATGTAATAATAACTTTGACTTACATAGAAATGATAAAACCAAAAAGATTAACATTCTGCTAATTTAGTTTCATTTTAAAATATCATACAAGAAGCAGAAAGGTCTTTGAAATAACAAATACACAAGAACTGGAATGGTTACAATCCTCAGACTCTTTCAAATTTGCACCTGAATAGCGTAACAGGGCCTGATTCTCCATTCAAATGCAGTTGTGCTGGTGTGAAACAGCAGTGGTGCGTCAGCCCTATTATCTTGAACATCCCACCAAAAACATTCCATTAATGACAGATTACAGATTTTCGTATGACATGTAAAACCTTCTCTTCAGACAAATTGGATATGCCCTGCACAATGGAAATAGGGGCATAGGCACCACATTAAAAAAGGGTGGGGTTTTTTCATTTTATGATGAAATATGGCTTTTGAGATGTACATGATCCCAGAAACAAAACATTATTACAGTGCTTTAATGTACTAACAGGACATCTATCAGATTATCTCTGAGCCTTGATTATTACTCTAATGGAAAAAGAATCAGCTAAATTTATACCACAGGCCTTCTTGCTGGCAAAGTGTAGGATTACAAGTATTTTTATAAAACAATACTATCTTTCTGTTTATCTTCAGATTAAAGATGTCACGCACAATCTACCGTCATAAGCAAACAAGAAAAATGTGGTCTTGATGAAATTACTATGAAATGGGTACATAACTGGTTGAAAGACCATTCTCAAGAAGTGGTTATCAATGGTTTGCTGTTAAATGGAGATGATGTATTTAGTGAGTTTCTGCAGGGGGCCTGTTCTATGGCTGGCACTAGTCGATATTTTCATTAATGACATAGATAACTGAGTGGAGAGTATCCTTATAAAAATTGTGGATGACACCAAGCTGGGAGGGGTGGCAAGCACGTTGGAGGACAGGATTAGAATTCCAAATGACCTTGACCAATTGGTGAATTGGTCTGAAATCAACAAGATGAAATGTAGTAACAAGTATGAAATACTACACCTAGGAAGGAAAAATTAAATGCACAACTACAAAAATGGAGCTAGCAGTACTAGTGCTGAAAAGGATCTAGAGATTATAGTGAATCACAGATTGAATATGAGTCAACAGTGTGATGCAGTTGCAAAAAAGGCGAATGTTTTTGGGGGGTAATTTAACAGGAGTGTGGTATGTAAGATATGGGACATAATTGTCCTGCTCTATTTGGCACAGGTAAGGCCTCAGCTGGAGTACTGTCCCCAGTTCTGGACGCCACCTAGAAAATAATAAGGTTATAAGGAATAGCCAGCATGGATTTATCAAGAACAAATCATGCCAAACCACCCTAATTTCCTTCTTTGACCTGGTTACCATCATAGTAGATAGAGCAGAAACAGTAGACATGATATACCTTGATTTTAATAAGGCTTTTAACACAATCCCATACAACATTCACATGAGCAAACTAGGGAAATGGGATCTAGATGAAATTACTATAAGGTAGGGACACAATTGTTTGAAAAACTGTACTCAGCGAGTTTGCCATCAAACTGGCAGGGTGTATCTAGTGGGGACACACAGGAATCAGTCCAGAGTCCAAATACATTCAACATTTTCATTAATGACTTGGATAATAGAGTGAAGAGTATGCTTGTAAAATTTGGAGATGACAACAAACTAGGAGGGGTTGTAAGCATGTTGGAGGAAAGGATTAGAATATAAAATGACCGTAACAAATTAGAGAATTGGTTTGAAACCAATATGATGAAATTCAATAAAGACAAATGTAAAGTACTTAGGAAGGAAAAATTAAATGCACAGCTACTAAATGGGGATTAAGTGGTAGCACTTCTGAAAAGGATCTGAGGACTATAGTAGATCACAAATTGAGTATGTCTCATCAATTTGATACAGTTGCAAAATTGATTAATATCATTATGGGTGTATTCAAAGAAGTGTTGTATGCCAGACACAGGAGGTAATTTTCCATCTTTCTTTGGAAGTGGTGAGGCCTCAGCTTAAGTATTGTATCCAATTCTGGGCACTTTAGGAAAGATGTGGACAAATCGGAAAGAATCTGGAGGAAAGCAAAAAAAATGATAAGCTTAGACAATCTAACCTGGGAGGAAAGGTTAAAGGGCATGTTTAGTCTTGAGAAAAAGAAAACAGAGCGGGGACCTAATAATAAGTCTTCAAGTATGTTAAGGACTGTTATAAAGAAGATTGTGATCAATTGTTCTCCAGGCCCACTGAAGGTAGACTAAGAAGTAATGGACTTAATCTGCTGTAAGGGAGATTTAGGTTAGATATTAGGAAAAACTTTCTACTCTAAGGGTAGGTAAGCACTGCAACAGTTACCCAGAGAGGCGGTGGAATCCCTAGCATTGAAGGCTTTTCAAGCACAGGTTGTACAATCACTTGCCAGAGATGGTCTAGATTTACTTGTTCCATCCTCAACATAGGAGGCTGGACTTTACAACGTTTCAAGGTTGCTTCCAGCTCTATATTTCTATTAAAATTGTGTGGGGGGGTTTTGGGGTGGGGAAGACGGGTTCATTTTTGGGATATATGTGTATGTGTATGTGAGTGTGTGTGTGTGTGTGTGTGTGTGTGTGTGTGAGAGAGAGAGAGAGAGGTAGCCATTCGTGGGAAAGGGGTGGTTTTGGTCAATTTCCTGTTCAATTTTTAAAAAAATTATCATAATGAGACTTTTTACACTTACAAATCCAAAGAATTTTAACTTCTGGGCCAAAATGAGTTTTTATTTAGAAATTTAATTGAATTTATAGTTAAACTCTTTTTTATTTCACGCATTTTCAGTTAATGAAAATTTTTGAAATTTTGTTTTTTCTTCCCAAGTTGGGAAAACCATTTCCTACTCTGTTATATACTGTGTATGACCTTTTCTTTCAGATGTTCACCTCATAGTGATGGTGCATGGCTTTGTATCTTCAAGGTTGGATTATCGTAATGTGTTCTACCTTGTGACTTTTCTTGATGACTTCGGTAGTGTTCAGTAGCGCTAGATACCACAAACATATTACACTATTCTAGTTTCTTCATTTTTGCACATACTGTTTTTAATATATTGTATAAATCTCTATCTGGCCTCAGTCCAGAGTACTGTATAGACAACCTCTCCTCCCCTATATCTTCATGATCATTGAGGTAAGCCAGAGCTCAAATGAATGGTTCTGTTAGAAATCTTGTGGAACAGCAATTTTGGTGGAAGGTCCTCAATTTTGGAGTTTTGTAGCTCTTGTGACCCTGTTGTTATGAATTTTTTAATCTTCAGGGATCAGTTCAAGGCCTGTCTATTTAGCTAGAATTTGTCTTGTGCATAGGTCCAAATGGGTGCTCTCTCTTGCTTAAAGGTAAAATTATGACCCATTTACTCACACTGGTGAGCAGCTATTCACACAAGTAGCCCCATTGGTTTCAGTGGGACTACTCACCTGAATAAATGCTCACCACTGTGAATAAAAGGGTAAAAGGCCCTTCAATGCAAAAGTAGAATCTTGTACCCAACTCAAAAAATGGCCAGTTGTAGCCTCAGCTATCCATCACCCATCATCAGTTGGAATGCAAACCCAAAACTATACAAAAACATCCTTATCCTCACTAACAAATATGTTTACTTAGGCTGAGTAACTGCAATCAAAAATTTTATTTTTCTTAAACATCTGTCATCTGTTCATTTAATAGGACAATAAATGCTCCACTTTCAAAACTCAGATCTGTGTTTTGAATGTATACTTCGTGTAAACTGTTGACTGGTGTAAACATAAAAAATGTCACCATAGTGAGAGTTTGCAACTGATTATAAACATCTCCTGCATCAGTGAAATTAATCAAAGGGTGTCTGATCTGGAAACCAATACAAATAGTTTGGCCACTTACATTTCTATTATACACACAGTAATCTCATTAGCTTTGGTCACAAATGCATACGTTCCATTATGAAATACAGCTGTATACAAAAATGTAATATCTGGCCATATATCAAATGGAAAATTTAGTTAAGCCATTTTCTTTAACACTTTAAAAACAAACTTGTTTCCTTGCATACAGTAAATACTTGTGTTTGAAGGATCACTGACCCTTTTGAAAATTGTGGGTATCTGCACACAGAAGGTCATTTTGAACTAAAGAGCATAATTAATCAGAACTCTTTCAATAGTAGAATTCAGATAATATGCATCAAGGCAGTCAATCACCTATTTGCAAAATGTGCTTAAAATATTGTCTGTACTCAACACTGAATTTAAGATTTTTTTTTTCCTTTTGGCTTAGATTGAGTCATTAGGCTGATTCTAGACAGCAGGTCTACACTAGAACAACGTTCCCAATATAGCTACACGAAGACAGCTATACCAGCACCCCCACTTCCCAGTAGAGACGTAGTTCATTGTGGCAAAATAACTCAGTTCCCCAAACAAACTAAACTAAACTGGCAAAAGGACATTTTTGACAGGATAAATGCATTTACACTAAAGCTCTTGCTGTTATAAAAATATTGTAAAGAATCATGTCTCTAACTGATATTATTATCCTGGTAAAAGTTTCTTGTGTAAACCAGGCCAGAATAAGGAGCATGTGTAAATTGCACCATCCTAGGAGAAACTCAGGGTAGTTTTGCATCTCAGAGAGGTGTCGTGCCTCTTTCAGAGAGGTACTTTGCTGTAGCCCTCCTTTCTTGTACCCAGCCAGCTCCACCATGGCTGTGCCCAGTCCCTGCCCATTTGTTTGTTGGGGGCAAAGGGTAATATAGCGCACCCAGAACATGCCCTACCTCCTCTGCTTGGAGTCACTCTCTGGGCAGTGTTAATTCAGCCACTCCTCTGCCTGGCTGAGTAGCCAGAACCACAATCTAGACCTTTGTTGAGCCAATAAGATCTTCTACATGGCAAATTGGTTCATGTAATGCATGACTTTTGCTGGAATTCTGTTGTTCTCTGGTGATCACAGCTAACAGACAGCCTCTGGAAGGCTGTTGCTAGCCAGCCTAAGTTAAAGCAGCCTTCTTTATGTCAAGCATAAATTAGCCCTGAGAAGAGCTGTTGGAGCACGCAAGGTAATGTACATTCAAATAGCGCAATGACAGGACCCCCCCCCCCTTTTTTTAAGGTCCAAATCAAATTTGTAATCTGAAAAAGGACTGCAAAAGAGCAAAGATTAGACCAATATTTAGTTAAAGGCCAATAGCAGTGAACATTCTGATCTCAAACACTATTTGTACTGTATATTCTAGTATAAACATTAATAACACGACTTCAACAGACTTCTAAAGTCAATTTTAAAACATAAAAGTAGAAGATGTAAATTGTAAATAATACATTTTAGACAACTACTTTCAGGTGGTGTTTGTGCTGCAATCATACTGGATAAAGAGATGTTGTGTCCAGTGCTGAATAGCAGCAGCAGCAGCATCACTATATTTGGACAATACTCAATTTCTATAAAAGTCTGTAAATATCACATCTGGTTGACGGACTAATTGGAGAAATTTGGCATAAGAGGATGGTTCAGGAGAGGAGGTGATCTAACCTAATATATTTTTTAAACCAGCCATCTGTCCTCTACAAGGAGCATAATGTAACCAATCCCAAAACAAAACTTTGTCATTTAACCCCAAATCAGACTGACACAAATACAGCTTATTTTAACTTTTACACTTTATTTTAAAACTCTTAAGAACAGTGTTTTAGCATATATGTCTAAAATTTTAAAATACCTATAAATAATAAATCCAAGCAGTCACTAAGAAAACAAGGCACCCACTGGTTAATTAAGATGAATCTTTTGAAGAGCTAATTTTATTTATTTATTTATTTACATTCCCCCCCCCCCCGCCCCCCATGTCTTAAGAACAATTTTTGCCATTAGCTGGCAATGACTTCCAGTCCATTTGTCCTAACTACATCTGAGCGACACTACCCAACAGACCAGGACTATGCTCATCAATGCATGAGCATTTTTTATCCAATGCCAAAAATGTGCTAATTGCTTTACAAGACAGTATACCCTGCCCTCAGGAGCTTACAGTCTAAAGAGACAAGGTACAAATGAAGGAAAGGGAATAGATTGCAACAAAAAGACATGCCGTTGAGCAGTGAAGCTACCACACATTTTGTTAGTTCCATGTTTTGTTAAGAGGATTTTTTGGTGTCTAACTCTCTTCTTACACTGTTCTACAGCCAAAATGCTTCTGAAATAAATGTAGTCAAACTTTACTAATTCTGGGTCACGGAGAACGAAAATGATGCTTAAAATTGTTGATTGGCTCTAGTTTTCATGACATGCTATTGGGTCAGTATATACGACCCTTGACTTGGGAATGGCGGAGGATAAGTGAGTTATAAAGGGAAGGGATCTCAGTTTAAACCAGAAATGACTAAAATACATCTTTGACTGGATCTATGAATAAATCTATGACTGGGTTTGGACAGTACTTGCTTTTTAGGCAAAACAATGAATGATGCAATCTGAAGCTGGTATTGCGTCATACATGATATGAATTGCATCATGTTATTCCTAGAGGTCATGGATAATGCAATCATAACGAAGCTTACATCACTCTGCTGAACAAATTGCCCTATATCAGCTCTAGAAATCATAGTGTCATGCTCTCTTATTTGTCAGTGTTTGATTTTGAAAAGGGACACATTTCTGTTTAGCCAAAGTGAGCAGAGATGCCTCGTACTTGTGTGAACAGTGCAGATAACTTCTGCTATGTTTGTGGTGAAGTGACTTTTGCATCACAAAAGCGCAGTATAAGCACTATGGTTAAGAAAGCCTATCACCTTTCTTTTGGCTGCAAAATTGGAGATCAGGACAAGAGGTGGGCCCCACACATATGCTGCAACACTTGTGCAACAAATCTTCGCCAGTGGTTGAACAGGAAAAGGAAATCTATGCCTTTTGCCGTGCCAATGATTTGGAGAGAGCCAACAGATCATACCAGCAATTGTTACTTCTGCATGGTGCCTCCAGTTGGGAAAGGTGTGTCAAAGAAGAAAAAGTGGACTGTGCATTATCCAAACATTCCATCAGCTATACGCCCAGTACCCCACGGAGAAGGACTGCCGGTTCCTGATGCACCAGAATCATTCTCACTTGAGTCAGACGAGGAAGAGGAAGAGGATGAAACTTCTGGTCCTGAACCATCAATGTCACAGGACCCACATTTTCTCTCATCCTCCTCCTCTGAACCACACCTCATAACACAAGGTGAACTGAATGACCTTGTCAGGGATTTGGAACTACCCAAGAGTAAGGCAGAGCTTTTGGGCTCCAGACTACAGCAGTGGAATCTCCTGGCAGGTGATGTTAGGGTTTCCATGTTCCGTGACCGTCAAAAGGATCTTGTCCCATTCTTCTTCATGGAAGGTGATCTTGTAGCCTGCAACAACATCAATGGTGTGATGGCAGCCCTCAACATCGTTCACGATCCAGATGAGTGGAGACTGTTCATTGATTCATCGAAGACGAGTCTTAAAGCTGTTTTACTGCATAATGGCAATGTTTTGCCATCAATTCCAGTTGGTCATGCAGTCCATATGAAGGAAACCTATGACAACATGAAACAACTTTTGAGGTGCATAAACGATGACCAACATCAGTGGCAGCTTTGTGGCGATTTGAAGGTTGTTGCTCTCTTGCTTGGCCTGCAGACTGGATACACAAAGTACTGCTGTTTTCTCTGCGAATGGGATAGTCGTGCAAGAGATTCCCACTACATCAAGAAAGATTGGCCACTCCGACAGTCATTGGACCCTGGGAGGAAAAGTGTTCAGCATCCACCACTTGTTGACTCAAGGAAGATTTTGTTACCACCCTTACACATCAAACTGGGTCTGATGAAGAACTTTGTCAAGGCCATTGACAAAATACAAGCAGCTTTCAAGTACCTCCGTGGAAAATTTCCAAGGTTAAGTGAAGCTAAGATAAAGGAAGGTGTCTTTGTTGGTCCTCAGATTCGTGAACTTCTTCGAGATGATGCATTTGACCATGCACTGCGTGGCAAAGAAAAAAAGGCATGGAAAGCCTTCCAGTTAGTGGCAATAAATTTTCTCGGAAACAACAAGGCAGACAACTACAGGTTGTTGGTGGAAAACCTCCTCAAGGCATACAAAAGCCTTGGTTGCAACATGTCACTAAAGATACATTTTTTGCGCTCTCATCTAGATTTTTTTCCACCGAACTGCGGAGCAGTGAGCGACGAGCATGGCGAGCAATTTCACCAGGACATTGCAACAATGGAGAAACGCTATCAGGGCAAATGGAGCCCATCAATGCTTGCAGACTATTGCTGGACAGTGACAAGAGATGCTCCATTTAATGAATACAAGCCCTGGTCTACACTACGCGTTTCGGTCGAATTTATTAGCATTATATCGATTGATCCGTGCACCCATCCACACGACGAAGCCCTTAACATCGACTTCTAGGGCTCTTAAAATCGCTCTCGCCACTCCACCCCCAACGAGGGGATTAGCGCTTAAAGCGATATTGCCGAATTGATCTAGGCTTAGTGAGGACGAAATTCGACGGTATTGGCCTCCTGGATCTATCGCACAGTGCAACATTTGACCGCTCTGGACAGCAGTCTGAGCTCGAATGCTCTGCCCAGGTACACAGGAAAAGCCCCGCGAGCTTTTGAATTTCATTTCCTGTTTGGCCAGCGTGGTGAGCTGCAGGTGAGTGCAGATCTCATCAGCAGAGGTGACCATGATGGAGTCCCAGAACCGAAGATGAGCTCCAGCATGGACCGAGCGTGAGGTACGCGATCTGATCGCTGTATGGGGAGATGAAACCGTGCTAGCAGAACTAAGGTCCAAAAGGCGAAATGCCAATACATATGTCAAAGTCTCCAAGGGCATGCAGCACAGAGGCTACAACAGGGACACGCAACAGTGCCGCGTTAAAATTAAGGCGCTCAGGCAAGCCTACCAAAAAACCAGAGGTGCAAACAGCCGCTCTGGGTCAGAGCCCCAGACATGCCGCTTCTATGATGAGCTGCATGCCATTCTAGGGGGTGCAGCCAGCACTGACCCACCCATGTGGTATGACTCCATATGTGGATCATCAGAAACCACCGAGGAGCATTTTCGGGAAGAGGAAGATGATGATAATCATGCTCAAAATAGCGCACAGACACAGCAAGGAAGCGGAGAAGCCCTTTTCCCCGAGAGCCAGGAACTTTTTGTCACCCTGGAGCCAGTACCCTATGAACCCACCCAAGGCGTGCTTGATGCAGGAGAAGGGACCTCTGGTGAGTGTACCTCTGTGAAAGTACACGGAATCCAGCCCCCTCAAGGACTGAACTCGCCACCCCGGGTTTAGCGGGCCAACGCTCAGACTGCTGAGCTATCCCTCTGCCCATATTATAGCGCGACTGAATCCCCACTAGACCTAATGTCCAGGCATATGCTGGAGATGTACGGTAATTGTGAGCTGAGCAGGCTCCATGCTTGCCGTAGCAAACCTGGAAACCCCGGAAAAAAGGAGCAAAAAAGATTGCTTTCACGGAGGGAGGGAGGGATGGGGGATGGCTTGACGACATGTACCCAGAACCACCAGCGACAATGTTTTCTGCCCCATCAGGCTTTGGGATCGCAACCCAGAATTCCAATGGGCGGCGGAGACTGCGGGAACTGTGGGATAGCTACCTGCAATGCAACGCTCCAAAAGTCGACGCTAGCCCCGGTACTGTGGACACAGTCAGTCAACCTCATGGCCTTAATGCTCTTTAGTGGGGACACACATAATCGATTCCATAAAATCGGGTTTTAAAATATCGACTTCTAAAATTTCGACCTAATTCTGTAGTGTAGCCATAGCCCAAGAGACAAGCCAAGAAGCGCCGAGTAGACACTGAATAGGACTAAACTATGTACATAATAGTTTTTTGCCTGTTGTTTCATAATAAATTTTATTTATATAACCCCTTTGCTGATTTTTAAAAAGTGTTACATAAACAGGACAGGTGAAATAGTATCATGTAAAGCAACCATAAACACATGAAAAGACCTAGGTTTACAATTTATGATTAAAACTCTACTATCTACACAATATACATAGACATAAAATGTAAAAACTTAAATATCTTAGAAACAGTAGCCAATCAGTTGTTTTAATTGTCATATTTGAATTCAGCACATCAAAATACATACTAAATAGCACATTTTATCTCTGAAGCAGACAACTTCTCAAAAATTGTAGACCAGTGTTATTTATACTGTTGACGTTGCTTTGAGGGAGCATTATGATTTGTAGGCCTCTAGGAATGTGTGCGTTTAAGACTGGATTATGGAAAACAAGGTCAGGGAGGGGTATGGTTCCCCCATGTATGGAAGTGAATGGAAAAAGCCAGAGAGATCACAATTGCCTTCAATGGCTTTGAACTGGGCCCTTGGAGCAGTAAACTTGCATCTCGCGTGTGGACAAGGAATTTAAATATGCTGCAGAAGGTAAGTGGATTACGAATCAGATGAGGACAGAACCACGCTCCAGATGCCATGAGGGAAGGAGATAAAAACAATGTACGCTGTATGCCTTTCATGTATTGAAACTAAGCAACTTAAGTCAACGTTTTCATAGAGCAGGAAAATTATAGTTTGTTGTGTTTTTCTCCCTACCTTTCTTCAGTTCCTTTTTAATTTTAACATTTTATAAATAATCATTAAGCTTTATGAAATTTACAGGAAAACTATTAACTACAGTAAAATAGATGTTCGTCTCAAGCAATAATACTAACACTAGTATATTTTTCCAATATAATTTATTTCTGTGTATATTATTATTTTTCTGTAACTATCACTCATTAATGTCTGATATAGCAAATAGGTTCAAGACATTCATACCCCAAATCACAAAGAAGATATATTTTAAACATGTTTTATAAGCAACATAACTATATTTGGTGTTTCAGAAGGTAGAAAATTATTAGTTTTCAGTGACAGTCAAAAATGAAAGGGTGTAGTGAAACTTCTGAATCCAAAAAGATGGCTGCAAAATATCAAGAATACAAACTACATAGAAATATTACTTAGTGCCTTTGTTGCTTCTTACAAAGTAGTTAACAAATCTGTTAATAATTTAACACTAATTAAAGTTTCAGTTGTCCAGATAAGATCTTGTCATGAAGGTCTTTGGTTAATGGAACATAAGATTTTTTAGAACTGTATAAAAAATAAAGTGGATCAGTGATTACAGATGGATTAAACCCTTCCCTCACCAACCGAATTTTTTGTTGTTTGAAAGTTCCTGTCATTTCCATTGTTTCCTAGGGGAGAACGAAAGTGATTTAAGGTTAAGTGGAAATATTTAATGATTTTTCTCTTGTCTGCATGGACACCTACCTACTTGACTTAAGTGTAAGGTTGGTTCACCCAGTGATTTCAAATTTGCAGCCCATCCCTTAAGTAACTGAGGCCCAATCAAGACTAGCATGAAATTTCCTGCTTATGTTCCAAAACCACATGGAGCAGAGTGGAAGTGTTTCTTGCTGACTGACAGCTCCATGGTGACAACAATTAACCCTCCCTCCTATTCAATCTAGGTCTTAGCCCTTTTAATGTTGCCTAGGCTGGGCCACATTTCAAGTTTCCTTGTCCCTCTGTTAAATATTCTTCTACACACAAACATATATAAATTAGACATTCTCTTACTCCCTCCCTCTTTAGGGAGTGAGCCACAGAACCCCCTTGCTGGCATGGGGCAAGAGTTTGAAACAAGAGGGAAGAATGTTGCAAGGTCCAAAATATAGTTTGCAACTGCAGTATCAAATCAAAGCCTTTATAGGAGAGCCCACATTTGACTGAAATAGCCCAGCTTCTTAACTACTCTGCATTTGTGAACATTTATAAAGACAAAATTTAGGAAGATGTTCACAAAGTACAGACTGTCACAATCAAGAGCCTCTATTTATAATGTATATGAGCATCTCTGAATTCTCCAAATAAGTTCCCTTACTAATACCCAGAAACTGAACATGGAAGAGCCATATTGGATCATCCAGTCCAGTGGTTCTCAAACTTTTGTTCTGGTGACCCCTTTCACATAGCAAGCCTCTGTGTGTGACCCCCCACCCCTTATAAATTAAAAACACTTTTTAACATATTTAACACCATTATAAATGCTGGAGGCAAAGTGGGGTTTGGGGTAGAGGCTGACACCTCACGACCCCCCATGTAATAACCTCATGACACCCGAGGGATCCCGACTCCCAATTTGAGAATCCCTGATCCAGTCCATCCACTTGCTATGCAGGATTGCTCTCTACTAAATACTTTGTAATGTTCTGCCTAGTCTAATTTTTAAAATCACTCTTCCTGGCCAAGGCGGGGGGTGGGGGGGAGAGAGGGGTGGGAAGGGGGATGGTAGGCTAGTCAGAACCTCATATCTGTTTGTCAGGAAAAAAAATTCTTCCTATTTAGCCTAGTTTGCTTTTCTCAGTTTCATCCTGCTACTCCCATTTATAACAATACATAATTCCTCTCTCCCCTTGCTATTAACAACCTTCAGAAATGTGTAGCATTCTTGCACCTTTACTGTTGCTTACACAAACAATACACAGTTTGCTCTTAAACTTTCCTCCAGCCTCCTGATAATGTTTATTATGTTTCTCTCAACTCCCTTCAATTTGTCAAAATCTCTCTGGTAATGTGCTCAGAATTAAATACACTATTCCAGCTGCAGGAGCATCAGAGCCATATAGAGAAGGTTTGTTAACTCTGCTCCAATACATGATACCTTGGCATTTTTGTGGCTGTCACACTGCAAATGCATGTCTAGTTCGCTGTTCACTATCACCCCTTCTCTTTCAGCATTACTTCTTCCCAGCTCTCTTCCTCCCATTAACTATATAGATTTCAGGTTATTTTCCCCAGATGCATTAGGTACCATTTACTAATCTGAATATAATTTGTTATCCTCTGTCCATGTTTCTCTCTAAGTCTCTTTGTATTATCTCTATCCTCACAGCTGTACATGACTCCTCCCAGTTTAGCATAATGTGCAAATTCCATTACTATGCTGTGTAATTCCCCCTTTAAGATATAAATGAAGATGGTAAATAGGACTGGTTATACAATCAATCTGTGCAATACACCATCAGATACCTTCGCTTCAATCCACCATATTGCCTTTTATGATCTTAATCAGTGTTCTGTTCACATGTGGATATTTATTTGTACTGCACAATAAATGTAAATTACCTGGAGTCTTAAAAATACTGGGCAAGCATACCCTGGTAGATATGTCACAACTTGTTCATACATTTGTTCTAAATCTAATGATTTATTGGGCTTCAAAGTAACAGAGACCATTCCCACTTTTCCTTCATGATCTGTGAAAAAAGGTTTAAAATTAGGTACATGCTACATTATCTGGAAATTTTCAATTTTAGTGTAACATGACTTTAAAAACCATACATTAATATACTGAAAATTTGTCTGAATAAGAATGTAATATTTATGTTTCAAACAAACAATAAAATATACACGCGAACACACAAAATGACATAAAAGCTTTATTGGAATAAATGTGGAATGACTACATTACTCTTATGTACCAGAATCATAAGTGAGTTATGTAGGCAGTCTCAAATGAATTCCTTATACTTCATCACCATCTCATATATTTTGTCACAAATTTTATGGGGGAAATTATTATAGGAATGTCCGAGAATAACTGTTAACTTTTCTTTTCCACCAGTACTTATAACTAGATAACTTAGGTTTCTAGAACTTTTTGGAATAGTTTTTCTGTTTAGGATGACTGCATTACTTATTAGTAAGGCTATGATTTAGTGATGGAGGTCACGGAATCCATGACTTCCAGTGACCTCAGTGACTTCAGTCCACCGCCTGTGGGGGGCAGGGAGCTGTAGGGTACCCCCGCCGCCTCTGGCAGGCCCCCCACCTC
Organism: Macrochelys suwanniensis; assembly: GCA_033296515.1. Lineage (NCBI taxonomy): Eukaryota > Metazoa > Chordata > Testudines > Chelydridae > Macrochelys > Macrochelys suwanniensis. Next base: position 52,707,149 of record CM065780.1, read on the forward strand.
CTGGCCGCCGCGAACGGTGGGGGAACCCCCAGCTCCTGGCTGCCACAGCTCCTGGAGCTGCGGGTGGCAGTGGTACCCCTGCAGCTCCCTGCTGCCATGGGAGGCAGGGGCACCCCACAGCTCCCAGCCATCCCAGGCAGTGGGGGGAACCCCAGAGCTGCAGGCAGCAGGGGTACCCCATGCCCCACACCTGCTGAAAGTGGATCTTATCCCCTGCACAGCTGCCCCACTTCAGGCAGTGCTGGGACCCACAGATCCCCATTTTGTCCCAGATATTTTTTAGTAAAAAAGTCAGGGAAAAGTCACAGCTTCCGTGAATTTTTCTTTTTTGCCTGTGACCTGTCAGTGACTTACTAAAAATATCTGTGATAAAATCTTAGCCTTACTTATTATCCACTCTCAGGTTATGAAAGCTATTCCAGATGAGTGCCTCTGCCACTCTGGAGTAAAGCAGCCACCCTAAACTCATAACAATAAACCCTTTTTTATCACCTTTCAATTATGTAGTCTCTTACTTTTAATACACAGAGGGTGGCTGCAATTAAAAATTCAGTATTTGCCAAAAGTTGTCCCACAGTGGCATGTGAGATATTGCAATTATTCCTTTTTTAAATATAGGCAAAAATTGTGCTATTTGTTGGCCAATGTTGAATATGCAATGGAGACCACTGTAGACAGTAGTCCTGATTCTCAGTTATAGTAAGGCTCCTTTTACATTGCTCTTTCAGGGTAAAGGGGCTTTAAAGTGCGAGTAAATTAAACTTGCACCTACTTTCAAACCTCTTTACCCTCCCAGTGGGGTGTAAAGAGGCTTTAGCATGAATGGAAATCAGGCCCAGACTATTTTCGGTGAACTTTTTTTGTTTCTTATTATCATACTGTTTTACATATTTCATTCATTTCTTTTTAGGTTCCTAGGGAAATTCTCCTTCAGCTCTAGTTTACTGGACTGCATTAAAAGATGAAGGCAAACTAACTCAAATGCTTAGTTTAATGTGAATATATTTTTTAAATTTAAGTGGTTAAAAGTTTTTTGCTTCCTCACTCTGTTGAAATGCTCCGTTTCTATTTTTCCATACAAATGTTCAGGTTTCCCAGATGCCATATTAATGATGCTCAGAGGATTAATTCAAATTATGCAGTAGTCCCAAATTCATGACAAAATAACCTTTATAACAATACATCATCATGTTGTCTCTCTCATATTCCACATACATCAAAGTACAGGGTTAAATGGCTGATCCACAACCTTTTGTTTTCTGAGCTATTCTTAGGAGCTTTTTAGAGAGCTGAATATTAAATAGCCAAGTTAATTAAAAGTGATTGTATAACTTTCTAAAGCAAAACGTAAGAGTTATGAGGAACAGCAGCATGAATTTAAGGAAAAAACCTCTAGAAATAAAAGGTTCTTACCTGGCACAGGAACACCATATACACTGGCTTCCTCTATGAAGTCCAACATACCAATGATATCAGAAACTTCAGTGGTTGCAACATTCTCTCCTTTCCATCTAAATAGAGTGGAGAACAAAACACTGTACTCTCACGAAAACATATGGTCATATTGTACTCCTGATGGATGGCATAAGCTCTTTGGGGGAAGGGAACATTATTATTATTAATAATAATAATAATCATTATTGTGCCTAGTAGCCACAGTCATGGGCCTTGACTCCATTTTATTTGTACAGGACCTAGCAAAATGGGGTTATGATCCAAGACTGGGGCTCCTAGGCACTATAATAATACAAATTAATAATAGTAATATTACCTTTAATAGGAATTATGAGTACATTGGACTACATATACCCTACATTTGTTCTAGCATGTCCAGTTAATGTGATGCTCTGATCACTATAAGAGTAAGCATTGTTAAAACAGCTGCATTTAAAAATAAATACATAAATAAATGAAAACAAGTAAATCCTATCCTAATCTGAAATAAATTATTTTCAAAATTTATATTCAGCTAAATCTACCAAATGTAGACATCTACTGTGTTTGATACATTTCCCCACTTCTCTACTTCAGTGTGCCAAGGCAACAAAGACACCGTTTGCTAGAATGCTCATGAGAAGGATCATGAGGGACGTTGAATGAAAACCTGCCACAAAATGAAGCTAGGTATGGTTGCGTGCTGCTCACAAAATTAAACACAACACTGTTATATACTTCAAGAATGGATATGAACCAGAGACTCTTGGGAGAAAGGAGAGGAGGAAAACAGGTCAAGCATTATTATCCTATCCCATGCACCAATTCTTTTTAATAAGGACATAGTAATTGTACCTGTAGGTATCCCCGATCCTGTCCAAAAAGTAAAGAAAATTCTCTTGGTCTTGAACCATCAGATCCCCTGTATTGAAATAAATGTCTCCCTTCTTAAACACTTCGCAGAGTAATTTATTTTCCGTATGTTTCTTACTCCCAGCATAACCAAAGAAGGGATTCTTTGCATTCACTTTGGAAATGAGAAGACCAGCCTCACCTACAGAGAAAAGTTAAGGTGAACAGTCATGTAAGATATCACAGGATAGTTCATGTTAATGTTTACATTAATGTTAATTGACTACATATCCTACACTTACAGTATTAAGATACTAGATAGTCAACTCGACATGGTAGAATTAGTCTATGAGACCAAGAAACAATAGCGTGTATTCTGCTCTACTGCTTTGCACCTTCTGTAGTCCTTTGCAGTTGTCCGAAGTGTGTATAAACTGCTGCCAAATAGGAAAGATCATGTTTTACATTACATAAGATCACAAGAATGGCCATACCGGATCAGAACAATGGTCCATCTAGCCTAGTATCCTGTCTTCCAACAGTGGCCAATGCCAGGTGCTTCAGAGGGAATGAACAGAACAGTGAATCAAGTGATCCATCCCCTATTGCCCATTCCCAGCTTTTGGCAAACAGCGGCTAGGGACACTTCCGAGCATGATTTTGCATCCCTGTCCATCCTGGCTAATAGCCATTGATAGACTTATCCTCCATGGATTTATCTAGCTGTTTTTTGAACCCTGTTATAGTCTTGGCCTTCACAACATCCTCTGGAGAAGAGTTCACACAACGCACAGTCAACCTGTGGAAGAAATACTTCCTTTTGTTTGTTTTAAACCTCCTGCCTGTTAATTTCATTTAGTGACCCCCTAGTTCTTGTGTTATGAGTAAATAACACTTTCTTATTTACTTTCTCCACATCAGTCATGATTTTATAGACCTCTATCATATCCTCCCCTTAGTCATTTCTTTTCCAAACTGAAAAGTCCCAGGCTTCTTAATCTCTCCTCATACGGAAGCTTTTCCACACCCCTGATCATTTTTGTTTCTCTGTACCTTTTCCAATACCAATACATCTTTTTTGAGATGGGGCAACCAGATCTGCACGCAGAATCCAAGATGTGGGCATACCATAGATTTATATAGAGGCAATATGATATTTTCTGTGTTATCATCAACCCTTTTCCTAATGATTCCCAACGTTCTGTATGCTTTTTTGACTGCTGCTGGACATTGAGTGGATGTTTTCAGAGAATTATGCACAAGGACTCCAAGATCTCTTTCTTGAGTGGTAACAGTTAATTTGGACCCCATCATTTTATATCTATAGTTGGGATTATGTTTTCCAGTGTGCATTACTTTGCAATTATCAACATTGAATTTAATCTGCGGTTTTGTTGCCCAGTCACCCAGTTTTTGTGAGATCCATTTGAAACTCTTCACAGTCTGCTTTGGACTTAACTATCTTGAGTAGTTTTCTATCATCTGCTAATTTTGCCACCTCACTGTTTACCCCCTTTTCCAGATCATTTACGAATATGTTGAACAGCATTGGCACCAGCCAGTCCCCTGGTGGACACCACTATTTACCTCTGTCCATTCTGAAAACTGACCATTTATTCCTACCCTTTGTTTTGTATATTTTAACCAGTTACTGATCCAGGAGAGGACCTTCCCTCTTATCCCCATTAACTGTTTACAGGATGAATACCACTACACAAGACGCAAGTCGGTGGAGGATCAGGTCCTGCTCGGTTTTAGAGATATCACTTACTAAAGTGCACCTGCCAAGAAAGATTAGACCTCACATTTCTTAGTGAATTGTAATGGTCAGCATTAGTTTCCTTTTAATACTCAAAATAAAGTACCCAAGATTTGCAAAAATGTGTGTCTAAAGCTAGGTATTAAATCCATATTTAAATAGCTTGATTTTCAAGAGTACTGAGCTCCCCAGCAGCTTCCATTGAAGCCAGAAAAGTAAACTGGATTATATTTATACAGAGTCAGTTTTCTTTCTTTGCCGGTTAACTTATGAAAGTTAACCAAATCTATTTTCAGAAAATAACAGACAAGTTAGGAGAGGAGGAAATAAGTCTGCTTGTTGCACATAGAATGCATGGGTGGAATACTTCTATGGCCTACTAGTTCGAAACACAAAGTATACAGCACGTTCCTGGAATGGTTGCTTGTGTCCCTGAGCATTCTGGGGTTACCCACACACACAAGTTTTAATTGTAGGGTCTCACATTTATTAAAGCATTTTCTGAACAGTAAAACCAGAGGGTTACATTGTTCTAGCAGAGAAAAGTACTCCAATAAAAAAAAATATATCCAAAAGGGATGGAAAGCATTACAAGGAGTTTAGGGCCAAATCCTTGAGAAAGCATAAAAAGACTACATAACAGGGTTTTGCCCTGCTTTTCTTAGATTCATAAAGTTTAAGGCCATAAGGGACTACTAGAGCATCTACTCTAACCTCTTATAGATCATAGACCATTAATTTTACCCAGTGTGATACATCATGGCCAGAAGGTAGCAGGAGAGTGATCTAGGATGAGGAGAAGCCTTATTCCCTGTAGATTAATTAAAAGCACCTGAAACCAATTAGAGCACCTGAAGCCAGTCACGTGATAAAATCGCCCTGCTTCAATCAGCCAGAGGAGGAGCTGGAGCAGAGTGAGGAGGAGTTGGAGCAGCGTGGTTTGGTGGTGGAGCAGAGAGCAGTTTGGAGGAGTGAAGCAGAGTGGATTGGTGGTGGAACAAAGAGCAGTTCGGAGGAAAGCGGAGGAGAGTTTTGAGAAGTGCTGCAGTGGGCTAAGAAGACCAAGATCCTAGGTAAAGGGACACCTGGCTTGTGCAGCGGGAAGGCAGGAAGCCCCACAAGCTGAAGGTCAGGAGAGGGAAGTAGCCCAGGGGAAAGAATCACTGGTACAAGTGGTTCACCTGCTATCATAGGGCCCCTGGGCTGGGACCCGGAGTAGAGGGCGGGCCCGGGTCCCTCCCTCTCCACTCCCCTTCCCTGGGATACTAGTAGGATAGCTGTTACCCCAGTTCAGGGGCAAGAAATGGCACCCTGAAACCCCCCCACAAGAAGAGAAAGTGCGGGACCCATCATAGTAGTGCCGGCAATTTGCCACACCAGTTACCCCTGTATTGAGTCCTATAACTTTTGTTTGGTTAACGCATAACTTCCAGACAGGCATTCTCCTTATACATGTATCAAGTAGTCTCTCAGTCTTTCTGATAAGCTAAACAGAATGAGCTCTTTTAGTCTTTCACAGTAAGGCATTTTTTTCCAGCCCTCTAATTATTTTTTGTATCCTCTCCAATTTTAAAATATGCCTTTTAAAATATGGAAACCTGAACTGTATACAGTATCTGTTTCATCCATCACTTATACAGAGGTAATATCATCTCCCTAAACCTACTCACTGCTACCCTACTTATATAACCAAGGATTGCATTAGCTGTTTTTGCCACAGCATCGCACTAAGAGCTCACATGGAGTTGCTTGTCCACTGTGAATCCTAAAATCTTTTCAGAGCCACTACTTTCCAGGATACAGTTAGAACTTGTCAAAACTCAGAATTTCATTGTCTGGAAAATTCTGACACTTAAAAAGGTTTTCATTCTGATAAATATTGAAATTTCAAGCAGAAAGGAAAGTCCATCTTTTCCATATTTGTGCTTTTGTCCTTAGGCAGTCTACCATTAAACAGATTGTGCTTCTAAAGCCTCACATGCTTAAAAATGTACCCCCTCGGGTCATTAAACCTACTGATTTTGTAGGCACATTGTTATAGGTTATTATTAGCTGATGTTGGTGCTTTATCACTTGTAACACAACAACACAGTTCTTTTTTTTTTTTTTAAACCTGCAAGTTATTTATAGGCTGGACGTATCCTGTTACAATGAATGCTTACCTTTCTTAACCTTCTCACACCAACCATGCCTATTTCTAATCGGTTCATCTTTTTTAAAATCATACTTGATTAAGTCAGAAGGGAAAAAAAGCTGAAAAGAGAAGAGAACAGATGGACCATCAGTTATTTATAAACACAGCGACATCTGGTGGCAGCAAAAGTAAGCAATGAAACAAATTTATGTACAGCATTTAAATCGTTTTTACCTGAATGTAGAATCCAGTTTTATGTAAATACAAAACGCATAAGATAAACTTATAGTACTCACTGAAGAAAAGCAACATCTGATTTGACTAACTCTGTAACATTAAAAATATCTCTAGAACACATATGTAATCTCACTTATTTTCATACAGCATCTTGTGGCACAACTGTGGCCCCTATATACCACTGGAGCAGTGTACCAGAATCAGCACCAGGATGTCATAATAATATAATCAGATCTGTAACGTTAGCTATAGTATTTGATAGTGGTGCCTGCTACAAAAACTACTCCTGGAACCAGATCCTTGGCTGGTGTAAATCAGTGTAGCTCCATTTATTTCACTGGAGTTATGCCAATTTATTCCAGATGAGGATCTGGCCCACCGTTTTTAGCATTGCTTGCTAGTGAGAATGCTTGAAGTTGTAGCTTGTGGAAGCATCGTCAAGAGCAGATTAAAACGTCCGAAAAATTGTAGATGAACCAAAAGCAGCACTCCTAGGGACCCTAACAACTTTCACACTCACTCAGCACTACAGTGTGGCTCTTAGGAAAAGCCTAATTTTGGTAAAGCTGTACAGCTGCACTACCTGAACACAGGACCGGCTCTAGCTTTTCTGCTGCCCCAAGCAGCGAAGAAAAAAAAAAAAACTGCCGCCGAAGAGGAAACAATGTAGAACCTGCCGCAGCTGAGCTGCCGAAAACCCCCCCAAAACACTGGAGTGCCGCCCCTTCACATTTGCCACCCCAGGCACCTGCTTCCTTCGCTGGTGCCTAGAGCCAGCCCTGCCTGAACAAGAAGACTGGGAGCATTCTACTTCTCTAAACATCAACAGGGAGGGGAACATTCCCACTACTATACTTCTTTATGGACTGCAGCCTTTTCCCTGCTGGGCACCAGTCCTGCTCAGTGGGCTTCACATCCTCCTTTTGGGCTGTGGGGGAATAATTTTAAGAAAGGATTTTGAAGACCTGGATAATGGAACCTTTGTTCCTAGCCTGTAAACTAGGCTGTAACCTTTGGCCAAGTCTGTTGCTGTGTATCTTTGTGTAACCCTGTACACCAGGTCAGTCATGGGGGGGGTGGAAAGTCCCCAAACAGAACAATTTGCAATAATCACATTAAGAAATATGAAATATGAGCATCACTGTTAAATTGGGAAAGCAAAGCTGCTAACTGCAGAAGAAAACAGGCTGTAGGGCAAAGTAACCGGAAAGGCCTTGGCTTGTTTTGCTCAGTGCTTTTGACCCGCATTATTTTATTCAAATAAGGTAATTGATAAGAAAGCGTATACATGACTGTTTGTGGTTTAAGGCTTTATAAGCTCGCGTAAATCTTGCTTCAGGGGGGCAGTTCTGTCATCTGCCATGTATGACGGGGCAAGGCCAGAGGGCTATAGGAAAGTGGTAAGGAACCAGTATGTTCCTATTGGGATCCGGGAAGTGGGCGGGCTTTGCCCGCCCACTGCTAAAGGATCCCCCCCTTCAGCCTAAGGGGAGGGATCCACAGGACCTGGATGCCAAGTGAGTCCGGGGGACAAAAAATGAAAAAACAGGAACGGGAGTGCGGTCAAAGGGTCAAACGAAGTGAACCAGATGGGGACACCGAGCAGAGAACCCCGGACAGCGCCCACTGCTCCTCAAAGGTGTCAAGGGAGCCAGTGGACGCTGCCCAGAGGAACTCTGCCCGGATGCGTGAACGAACAGAGGATCGAAAATAGGCCCCACAGTCACAGGAGCCTCCATCGGCCAACCTCCCCACCCTGGTCTTGTAGATGGCCAGTTTAGCTAGGGCCAGGAGGAGGTTGACCAGGAGGTCCCATGACTTCGTGGGGCCGCGGATTGGAAGTGCATAAATAAAAAGGTGAGGGGAAAAGTGCAAGCAAAACCTCAACAAAATGTCTAAGAGGAGCCGGAACAGGGGCTGCAGCCTGGCGCACTCCAGATAAATGTGTGCCAGGGTCTCCCTCACGCCGCAAAAGGGACATGTGTCGGGGACTGGGGTGAACCGCGCCAAGTACACGCCCGTGCTCACGGCTCCGTGAAGGAGCCGCCAACTGACATCCCCGGTGGGCCTTGGGACTAAGGAGGAGTAAAGGCTGGCCCACCGGGGCTTCTCACCCTCTAGAGGTGGCAGGAGGTCCCGCCATTTCGTATCTGGGTTGGACGTGAGGGTGAGGAGATGAAGGGTGTGGAGCACGAGCATGTATAGATGTTTCCTTGGCGCGGTCTGGAAGCGGACCGGCTGCAGTTCGTGCAGCCGGCTCACCGTGAAGGGACAGGGGACCCAGTTGGGTCCACGGGGCAGGGGCCCAATAAAAAGGTCTGGAGGGCTTGGGGTGAAGGGAGGGAGGGGCGTACCCTCTCGCAGGACCCGGTCGAGGTAAACCTGAGCAGCGGGTGGCAAAGCAGCCTTCACCTCCTGAAGTACGCGCCGGGGAGTACGAGGTCTGGAGGGGGGACCTGGGGGGGAGGGATAGCTCAGTGGTTTGAGCATTGGCCTGCTAAACCCAGGGTTGTGAGTTCAATCCTTAAGGGGGCCATTTGGGGATCTGGGGCAAAAATTGGGGATTGGTCCTGCTTTGAGCAGGGGGTTGGACTAGATGACCTACTAAGGTCCCTTCCAACCCTGATATTCTATGATTCTATGATTCTATGGAGAGCCCCATGCGCTGAGCAAGCATCAGGGGATCAAGCCAGTCTCCCCGGTCGTAGTCCAGGAGGTCTCCGACCCTAGTAACTTCTGCCAGGACCAACCTCTGGCGCACCGAGGGGGACTCCGCCACCTGCACACGGAGCTGGGGGTTGTGTAGCAGGGGCTCCGCGAGGAGATTTGCCCCCTCGGTGGCCACCACGGACCTGGTCACTGAGAATAGCTTCCAGGTCCGGAGAAGGTCCTGGTAGAAGACCGGCAGCCCGTAGAGGTCTCGCGGAAGACCTCTTGGATGGAGATAAAGGAGCTGCCGGTCATATCGGAGCACTCGGAAACGGCGTAGGAAGGCGTGCGCCAATACGCTCCACACCGGACTACCTGCACCATAAAGGAGCCTCTGCAGGGCCTGGAGACGGAAGACATGGACCTGAGTGTGTGGACACTTCAGGCCCTGCCCACCCTCCTCCAGAGGAAGATGGAGAACCCCTGCAGAGACCCAGTGCAGTCCTGACCAAAAGAACTCCAGAATTGACGTCCGGAGGTTGGCCAGGAAACCTGGGGCCGGGACCAGGGTGTTGAGCCGGTACCAGAGCATGGACAGGACTAATTGATTGATTACCAGTGCTCTCCCTCGAAAGGAGAGGCACTGGAGTAGTCCTGTCCATCTCCGGATCCGCTCTATCACCCTGCCCTCTAAACCTTGCCAGTTCTCCGGCGGGGATGGATGCGTGGGAGAAAGGTAAACGCCGAAATAGAGCAGCGGACCCGCGCTCCACCTGATGGCCTGAAGCGCGGGTGGGAGAGAGCTCGCCTGCCACCCGTCCCCTACCACCAGGCCAGAGCTCTTGACCCAGTTGACCCGGGCAGAGGAGGCCGCCGAGTAGATCGTCTGGCAAGCCTCCACCCGCACCAAGTCGCCCGCCCCGGACGTCTTCCAGGAACTCCCACAGCTCCTCTCGCAGCGTATGGGGGGGCGGGGTTAATGGCTCCCGGCTATCGAAAGAAGGGGCCCCGGACACAGCCCTATGGCCCACTGAAACAGATAGGCAAGGGGCGGACCCTCGACGCAGCTCCTGCTGGGCTGGCACCTTAGGGCCCAACCCGAAATTCGGCTTAGTTGGGGGAGGCGGCGGAGGGAGAAGAGCAGCCTCTGGTGGGTCGGGACGAGGAAATACTGGAGCCGCTCCCTGGGGGTCATCCTCCGAGAAGGGGAGGGAGACAGCCCCAGAGGCGGCAGTATCATCATGGGAGGTGTGGGAGATTGGGATGGCATCAGGGGCCGGGCAGGGATCAGAAGTAGGGGCAGGGAGGGGGACATGAGCAGGGCCGGGCTGAGGAGCAGGTAGAGGATCCTGAGCCCCAGGAGCTGGGCCACTGGGAGGTGGCCTCTCTTGGTGTGGCTGAGGGATCTGGGAATTGGGAAGGGGACCCCCCACGATGCCGGGCTCTAGTATGATGGTTTGTGTTACAGCCACGGCATCGGGAGGTGGACAGATATTTGCGGGGTCCCCGCCTGGGAAGGAGAACTGTTGTCCCACCCCAATGAGGGGTACCCTCTGGGATTCGGGTCCCGGCCGTAGGGCACTGGCCGTCGCTTTAGGATGTTTGGTGGCTGTCAGCGAGGTGTCACTTGCGACCGGGCAGGTGGAAGAGCCCAGGGGATCCTCGGAGGTGGGAGCGGAACCGGCGGTCAAGGGGAGGGAGCATGGGGAGAGGGGGGAAAGGGGCACCGGGGTGAGGTCATTGAGATCGAGTCCTGCTGGTAAAGGGTCGTCCTCCCCCTGGGTAATTGGGGTCAGACCCAGGGCCTCGATCTCCTCATAGATGGAGGGCAGGTCACCTTCTGCCACCCCGGGGTTCTCCCCGCCAGCACCTGAAGTGATGCTCGGGTTGGGGCGCGCAGGGTCGACAAACGGGGCAGAAGGGGCTCCACCAGGGGCTTCCGAGGGAGGGGTGGTAATACCTTCCGGTGCTGCCACGTCTTTCCCAGCCGGTTCTGGCGGACAAAAGCCGCTCGGGGGCAAAGCGGAAGGCTCGGCATCAATGCCCCCCTTCCTGGTCTTCCGGGGGGCTTCCGCATCGGTGGAAAGGAGCGGGGCTCGAGCTTTCCGCTTGCCCCGCTTCCCCTGAACTAAGGCCCAGCCCTCCACGGCATCATCTGGGGGCTGGCTAGTAAGGGTCGGGTCAGGGGGGAGGGGCGATTTCTTAGGGACTCGGGGAGGTAGTGGTGGGCCAGCATAAGGGAGAGAAAAGTCTCTCTGGGGTGGGCCCACTCCCACGCCCGGAGGTATCCCTGCCTCACCCTCCTCCACAGGCCTCAGCAGACTGTTCGCAGCGGGCCTCTCCCGCTCGTCTGGGCACACTGGGGGAATTACTCCCAGGGCCCGAGCGGGAGCAGCAGTGGACTGGGAAGGAGGAGGGGCGGCTCTGGGCACCGGGCATTCAGGGGCGCCGGCGATGACGGGGCCGACGCCCTGCCGGGGTTCGGGGGTCTCGGATGCTCCCCCTTGCCGGGCCAAGGGACAGTCCCTCCGGACATGTCCCATCGCCCGGCAGAGGTAGCACTGAGCCTCCCCTGTAGAATAGTATACCCGGTAACGTGCCCCATGATAGGGGACCATAAAGGACCCCTCGAGCACCTCCCCGTCACGTGCAGCCGGCAGCATTTGGAGCTGCACCTGCCGGCGGAACGAGAGGATGTGACGGAGGGCGGGGTCTTTGCAGCCCAGTGGGAGAGGGCTAACTACAGAGATGGGTCTCCCTAGGGCGGAGAGGGCAGGTAACAGGGCGGCATTGGGGAGGAAGGGAGGGACGGAAGTGAGGACTAGGCGGACGCCCAAGTCCTCCAGCGGCTCTAATGGGACGAACACGCCCCCCACCGCCAGGCCCTTCTCCACCGCCTCTTGGGCCGCGGCCTCCGATGCGAGGAAGAAGACTACCTTCCCGTACATTTTGGAGGCCGCTACGATGGCTGTGGGCCCCACCACCCTCGCCAACGCCCGCACATACGTTTCTACGTGGGGCGAGGCGGGTACCAGGAGGCAACGGACGCCGTGCCTCCTGGTCAAGGTGGGAAAGGGGCCCCAGCCGCTATAGATGGTAGCTGAGGCGGTGGGCGGGTTAGGTGACGTTGCGGCAGGTGGGGGGGTTGCCGCCACCTGGGCATACGCTCTGGGGGCCGGGGGTGGGACACCCGCAGAGCTGGTAGAGGGAACAGCAGGGAAGGACGCCGCAGCCAGTGGCAGGGCCGCAGCAGGGCCTGGCCTTTGTCGCGGGGCCCTTACCCTTCTTTTTACCCTGGCCCTTCCTGCCGGCTGGGGGGGCTCCCCCAGAATCGGGGAGGGCGAGGGACGTGGCAGCAGCGGAGGTCTCTTCAGTGTCCACCGCTGCCGGTGCCCCAGCGGGGGCGAGAGCAGGTGGTTCGGCAGCGGCGGTCGAGGTGGAGGCTAGGGAGGGTGACGGGGGAACAGGCGGAGGAGGGGCGGCTGTGCCGTCTGGAGGGGCTCCTCCCTCCATGTCGCCTGCCATGATGAACAGGGGGGGAGGGGAAAACTCTTGAGAGGGGGCGGGGAGAGGAATTGGGGTGACCACTCCTCTCCGCTAGGCTGCAGGCAGGGGAGGAGGGCACTAAAAGTGGGGACAGGGTTCAGGGTTATCTCGGACTAGTGCGGGGGTAGGGTTCAGTCACCGACACAAGATGGGAAATCCGGCTCCTCTTGTTGCATGAGGGGAGGGGATGATATAACAGCATGGGGGTGCAGTGAGATAGGATCAAAATTAAACAGGGGAGGGGCACAAGCGCATGGGAGGGGGCGTGGGTGCATGAAAGCGGGGGGCTAATCAGGGCAAACGGAGTTTCAGGGGGAGGGAGACAACCAACTAAGAATGGGGCAGAAAAACAAGGGACTAGTTTCAGGACTAGGGTAGGGCAAACAAACAAGGCTGTAGAGGGAGAGGGGTGGGGCAGGCAAAACTGAAAATAGCAAGGGGCTGGGACCAAAAAAAAAGGGGCAAACAACTGCAAGGGGTAAATGGGGCAGGTGGCAAGGGACAAAGCGAGGGACGTGCCGCTGCGGGGAAGAGGGTCAGTCCAAGGGGTATGGGAGGGGGCACGTGCACCCACGTGCACTTGCACAAAGTCAATGGGTGGGGCTGGTTGCTGCTGCAGGCCCAAATGATGTTAAAAGGCTGTGGCAGGCCATGGAAGCAGCTAAGTCCAGAGGCCGTAGCACAAGGCAGATGGTGAGCAGCCAGCAGAGGTGGTGGAGGGGGCAGCGGTGGTGGTGGGGATTATGGGGGGGCACAGGTGGACCAGGGGGTAGGCTCGGCGCCACACCCCCTGTGCCCCTACAAACACAGTCAATACCCCTACCACTAGAGCACAGTTCGAAAGATTACTCAGTTCTTGGAGGCCCCCTCCACGGTGGTCTGCAGAGTCTCCGCCGACGGTCTTCCGGGTCTTCCTCCTCTGGGTACCAGCAGCTTCCTGGTAGCAAACAGGGCAGCAGCAGCAGCTCCAGCAACTCCAGGCGGTGGTCCGGTGGTCAGGCAGGACCCCTCACAGATGGTGGTGGTGGTGGTGGTCACAGCAGCGGCTGGAGCAGGGGTCCCTCACACCCCTCCTCTGGGGAGAGGGCCAGCAGGCCCCCTTCCCCCCAAGGGGCTGCTGCAGCAGCAGGCATAGCAGCAACCAAGGTGTTGGGGGGGAGGGGGTTCAGCTGCCAGGCAGCCAGCAACCAGAGAGTAGAGTAGTGGCAGGGGTGTCTGGCCCAGCCAGGGGAGAAGCTGGAGCAGCAGTAGTAGCAGCAAAACAGCAGCTGGGAGGGCCCAGGGCCTAGCAGCAGCCCCAGCAGAATGAGCAGGAGGACCAGCAGCAGCCCTCTACCACCTTCCCGGCCAGAGGGCTATAGGAAAGTGGTAAGGAACCAGTATGTTAGCCTCAGGGTAAACAAATCCCTGATACCTTATGGCAGTTGCTCCAGGTTAATCAAGACACCTGGGGCCAATTAAGAACTTTCCAGAAGGCAGGGAGGTTGATTGAGACACCTGCAGCCAATCAGGGGCTGGCTGAAACTAGTCAAAAGCCTCCCAGTGAGTCAGTGAGGGGTGCATGTCAGGAGCTGTGGAAGGAGGTTGCATGTGAGGAGTTGGGAGCAAGAGGCACTAGGAGCTGAGAGTAAGAGGGCGTACTGCTGGAAGATCCTGTGGTGAGGATAAAGAAGGTGTTGGGAGGAGTCCATGGGGAAGTAGCCCGGGGAGTTGTAGCTGTCGTGCAGTTGTTCCAGGAGGCACTCTAAACAGCTGCAATCCACAGGGCCCTGGGCTGGAACCCGGAGTAGAGGGTGGGCCCGGGTTCCCCCCAAACCTCCCAACTCCTGATCAGACACAGGAGGAGTTAACCTGGACTGTGGATTCTACTAGAGGGGAAGATCTGAGGCAAGCAGAATCCACCAATAAGCGCAGGACCCACCGAGGTAGAGGAGGAACTTTGTCACACATGCTTGTAATCAATAAAGGAGCCTCAGGCGATGCTGATCAAAACACAATGTGTGGTTAATTTTCCACACCAGGGTACTGTGCACTTCTGAGAGCATAGGGACAGAAGTTTCTATACTCCCACGATCACAGACATTGCTATTCTGACTGACCCCTATATGGGCTGCACACCAGAGCTGAAGCAGGGGTGAAAGGCTTCTTGGGACCTCTTGCATAGGGCTAGACAGAATCCGGCCCTGGCTGCAGGACTGGGCCCCATATTCTTCCCAACATTAAAAACCCAGGTACTTTTTTTCACTGAATACTCACGACCTGATTCTCATCTACACTATGGGCTTGTTTTCACATATTGTGCTAGAGCTGCACCAGTGCAACTGCACCACTGTAGCACTTTAGTAAAGATGCTCCCTTGCCAATGATTAATCCACCTCCCCAAAGCTATGTCAGCAGGAGAAGCTCTCTCATCAATACAGCACTGTCCACATGGGGAGTTAGGTTGGTATAGCTATGTCACTTAGGGGTGTGGATTTTTCACACCCCTAAGGGCCCTTAGGCCAGGTCTACCAATATAGATCTGTTGTGTAGACCTGGCCTAAGGGCCCTTCGCAAGTGGTGTAAAGTGGTTTTCATGTAAATGATAACTAGACCCAGAGTCTTTGTCATCATATGGACAGGGTGCATTTCTTATCAGATATTCACTTATCTTTCTGTGCATTCAATTAGCCTGCCTCCTGTCTCTCCTCATCTTCTCTCTCCTAAAGAAGTGCATCAGTAGTTCTTGTAAAAGTATGACTAACAAAGGATTTCTGGAAATATTTGCAGGAGAAGTATTGACAGGACCAGTGTGGGAGAAAACAATTGTATATATATATTTTAA
This sequence comes from Macrochelys suwanniensis, assembly GCA_033296515.1. Classification (NCBI taxonomy): domain Eukaryota; kingdom Metazoa; phylum Chordata; order Testudines; family Chelydridae; genus Macrochelys; species Macrochelys suwanniensis. Next base: position 52,722,584 of record CM065780.1, read on the forward strand.
ATCATACAGCACTTTTTTTTGCCAGCAAGAAATACAATGTAATTAGGGAATGGGATTAGGAAGATGTCTCATGTAATGGATAAGATGCTAAAACATAAAATGCTCATTTGCCTTCAGTTAATTTGACTGGATAGTATAATGATTTTATCGTCCCTTAACCTGATCACACCACTATTCATTTTGTTGTCACCGATGTCGGAACATTTTGTTGTTCTGATTTTTTATAGCAACCACAACTTAGCACAGAGGACAATTTAGAAAGAATCAAGTCTGTGGTGGCTGGATGCTGAATTAGTGAATGCAGCTGCACTCTGTGCACACCTTTTGTAATATGAAATTGAATAAGATTGGTACTTAGTTCTACACTGTACTTTTTGAATTAGATATATTGAAAATGCTTTATAATGTAAAGGGATAGATTTTGGTAGAAAAGCAACTGACTGCATATGATAATTCAGCTGTCATTAGGCACTCAAGTACAACCTTGTTTGAGCAAAATCTGTTTCATTGACAGAGGAAATGTTGAGATTACCTGATTTCCCTGACCAAAGATGCATCTTTGCATCCAAAATGCATCTTTGGATCTCACTGAAACCCGGAGCATGAAGCGAAAGAACCTTTGTTTAAACACCTGGTCTAAAGAAGAGTACCTCTAACAGTGCACTACTGTGCATCAGCCCAACAATCTAAAGAACGGACACGTGAACTGAGATTTACTGAATCTATTCATCAGCATCTGTAATACTGTAAATCTGTCTACGTGCAAGCTGCTTTCCTTCTGCATTAAAGTTTGTGAATTGGAGTCACCTTGGCAAAGCAGGTGGTGATGCATCATACTGCTGCAGTTACAGACCTAAATCTGTTTCATCTTGGCTATTCCAAATTATTGGGGGGAAAGGGCTGTAGACAAACATTACTGTATTATTCTACACAGTGTAATGCAGTGGATCATTCATCTAATTTTAACTGTTTTACTGGATAAATAAATACTATACAACACATGAATCTTTCAACCAGATAAATTGCAATCTGACCATACTCTGTATCACCACTGCCCTGTGATTATGTTGCTCTGATGTTATTTATCTATTAAAAGTATTTATATGACCAAATTACCAAGGTATCTGAGCTCATCTAATCTTTAATGCATTTATCTTCACAATACCCCTGTGAGGTAGGGAAGTGTTATTATCCCATCTATAAAATGGTGATCTGAGGCACAGAGAGGCCAAGTGACTTGCCCACAGTCACACAGAAAGCCTTGGGCAGAGCAAGAAATTGAACCTGGGTCTTCTAGGTACTAAGCTAATACCCTAACTACAGGACCATCTTTTAGCTAACAGTATCATCATCATGTCACACCGTTGCTTTTTCAAATACAATATTTCAATTCAAATAAGTTTTAAAAATTGCTTAAAAATTATTATATTTTAAACTCACAGTGGACCAGTAAAAATATGTATTGTTTATAAAACAAACTGCTACATTTATACACTTACCTACACAGGGAAATTGCCCAGAATAGCTATTCCACACAAGTTCCCAGTGTGAACACTTGTTCCTCACTAAGGCTGCATCTCCACTATAAGCTAGGGGTGTGATTCCCAGCTCACTTACACATACTCGTGCAAGGTCAATGAGAGTTAGTGCAAGTATAAATAGTACTTGTAGCCACGATAGCACAGGGAGCATCAGCAGAGGGACAGCTTAGCCATGCCAAGTACAAGCCCACCTGAAACTGGTAGCTAAGCTGTGCCATCGCTGCCTGTGCTACCATGGCTACACTCTTATTTATATTCATGCAAGCTTGATGAATGTGTGTACAGTTGAGAATCACATTTCTATCTCTCAGTGTGGACATAGCCTAAATTGCGCTTTCATTTGGTTTAGGTTAAATCCACTTTGGAAGTGGATTGAGGTAATCTGCAGAAAGGCCCTCTTTTGTGTGCAGTAAGTATGTCCACATGGGAAACTAGTGCAGAATAGCTATTGCATTTTTAGTTCACACCCTAATTTTATTTTGCAATAGCTTTCCTTTGTATACAAGCCCTAAGATTCAGGATCCATCATCCAAACAAATTCAAAGGCTTAAATAATTTCCTTCCCTAGCACAATAGCTTCATACATTAACTATGGTTCATAACTACAAGGCCTTATCTATGTTGAAATCTGAACCATGTATGAAAACAGAGTTTGGACACTATTTAACCCTGTTTTGGCTAAATTGTTTCCCTTCGTGATTTGGCTAGCCAGTGGCAGGACCAACTATTGGAAAAAAAAAAAAAAAAAGCCTTGCAAAGAACATATCTGGTACTAACCCAGAAAATACTGGTACAGTAAGATATCTTGGAATATAGTGGCAGTATTAGACCATGTTTGTCAAAAAACATGTGAATAACCTCACTGTTAAAAGAGCAGCAGTATTATTAATTTTCAGACATGTTTTAATCTTTGCTGAACAGGAAAAGATCATAGGAGCTTCTACTAACACTGTTCATAAGCACATTAAGAATTTGTGCTGTTAATATTGATTTCCAGAGGCTTATAAATATCTGTTTTAGCTAAAACTTGACATGAAGTTTTGTTTTCATGTTAAAAAGTACCTGTTCTGTTATTTTAAATTTTAGGATTACAAACAAAAAACAAACTCCACTAGAATTGGGTCAGTTGTGAAATAATTTGTTCTGTGAAAGAAAGGCAATAAGCCTCAACAAAATGCTACAATGTTTTTTGCTTGATTGCCAGAGTCAAGCTTTCCACCAGATAAAAAGGTTAAATTATTCATTTAGCACCTGATTCTGTCATCCACTCTCATGTAGAGTAGTGCCTTATCATGCAAGCAGTCCCACTGATTTCTACCAGAACACAGAACAACATATTACACAGCATGAGTCCTGGAGAAAGATTCAGGCCCTTACAATTTTTTTTAACTAAAACACTGGCAAAAAAATGTTACATGCCAGGTTCTGAATACAAATTTTTAGAAGCTGATTTTTAGGCAGGCAGTATTTGTACTCCCTGTAACCACTTTTTATGTCATAGGAGTTCCCTTTCCCCTTGTAGGGTACCACGGAAGATTGTGTTACGGCATAGCAAGGGTGTTCGCTTTCTCACATTGTTTCAGCGGGCCGGTTATTGCAGCTCAAGGCCTGCCAGCTGCAGTTTGTTATGAATTAGTTAGAATTGCTTTGCATGGCCTTGAGCCAGGAGGCAGCCCCTGCTTGCTTCTGTATGAGATGTCTGTATATAGCTGTATGAGTCCGCCCCGTTTTTGGCACTCCGTACCAGGCCCGGATTATGGTGCACTGGGTTCCCCGTCTCCGTGACAGCAACGCCAGGAGTCCCCGTTGCGGATGTGTCACTTTGCCTTCAATAAAGCCAATAACTCACAGAGTGTGTGGGCCTCGTTCTTGCAGAGCACCCTGGGTAGGCCCGCAGCCTCCCATGAACGTAACATTTGGCGCAGCGAGCAGGGTGCTCTGGGAGACGATGCCGTTTTGGCCGAAGGTAGGGGAAGTAGGGAAGCCGCCGCTGTCCCTACAGCGCATACCTGGGTGGCCCCAGACAGAGCTCTGGGGGCCGGTAGCGCAGGTTCTGGCCGGGTGGGCTGCCCCGGCCGATTGGCCGGAATTCCAGCAGGTGGCTGGGGTTAACCCCCCACAGCTGACTGAGGGTTTACAGCAGGTGCGGGCGAACCAGCATTCTGGGACGGAACGGCGAGCGATGGGGGGGCTAGGGTGGCTCCTCCTAACCGCCCTCCGGGCCCAGGATGGGGAGGTGCTCCACTTACAGCGGGCACTGAAGGAACAGACGCAGGAGATTGTAAAGACGTTTCGTCAGGAGCCCGGGGAGGGAGTCCTGCGGTGGCTGGTCCGAGCCTGGGACAACGCTGACAATACGGTCATGCTCCTCCGGTATGAGCTACAACAGCTGGGTGTCCTGTCACAAGATTCCCAGGTACGTGCGCAGCTGGCTAACCCCCCGCAACCCGGGGGGGATACTGAGTCGCCCTCCCTGTACCGCTGGTTAGCGGCAGCGGTAAGCGCGGCTTACCCATCTGTGGGGGAACTGGAGGCACTGGCAGGCCCCTGGAAGACTACTGCCGATGGAGGGCAGATACTACGGCAGTTGGGGATGGCCGGGGCCCTAGAGATGGGCGGCACAGGAGGGCCAAATGATATACTGGTCACAAAATCCATTAAGGCCACCCTATTGCGCTTGGCCCCAGGCGAGCTGAAGCCCTCGCTCCTCGCAGTAGTTATGGCCGCAGATGGGCATGTCGGGGACCTGGCTGCCAGTCTTATGCAACTGGAGACCGCTCTGGCCGGGGCACAGCCCAGGGCCATCCGAGCCACGAAAGGACAGGCCGGCAGGGGACAAGAGAAGGGAGAGCTGTGGGTGCCCCGGAAGACCCTGTGGTTAGATCTTTTGCAGGCCGGTGTCCCTCAAGAGGAGATCAACGGGAAACCGACAGCGGACCTGTATAAGCGGTGGATGCAACTACCCACCTCGAAACAGAGTACCGGAGGCGAGGGAGAGAGAGGCGTGGAACAAAGCAAGCCCGCAGCACCTGCTGCTCCACCCGCTGAGTGGCAACTGCCGCGCCCCTATTGAGGGCGTGGCGGGTCCTCCATTCCGTGCGTGGCGGCAGCCACAGGTGGGAGGGAAACGGGGGACCGACACCCCTACGTGCCCCTGGTGATCCGTTGGCCGAGGGGAGAAGTTCAACATGTCTTGGCGCTACTCGATACAGGTGCTGAAGTCACGATTTTACACTCTGCGCAGGCTCAGGGCCGAGCTACTCTGGTGAACGGCCTCGGAGGAGCCGAGACCCCGGCGTATGAGGTCATGGTCACCCGGGCCCGGCTGGCGTGCACCAACGTGGGCACTGAGCCGGTGCCGTGGGAGCAAGGGGAGGCCCTGTGTAAATTTATTCCCTTACCTCCTGCAGGTTTGGCGCCCAACGTTCCCAGTGAAATGGGGTGGCACGTGCTAGCCAACGTCTGGTGGGCGGTGCCGCAGCGAGAACCGCAAGCCGCCGTGGTTCTGGCCACTGGAGACGGATGGGTGTATGTGCTACCGGAAGGAGAGGACTATCCTCGTATGGCCTCGCTCTCCCGCTTATTGCTGTGCTCCTTGTGAGGGGAGGTGCTGCCCAGGGAGCTGCCCAGGGAGCTGCCCCCCCCCCCCCCGGTTAATGCACGGGTGGTACTCGCCCAGACTGTTGTGAATGCAATACCTTTTTGCCTTCCCCGTGTGTATGCTTTGGGCCCCACCCAGTATGTTTTAGATACAGCCATGTATTCTCTTTGTTCTGCTTTTTGGGTTTTTTTGTGTGTGGCCTGCGTGGCCGTTGCTGTTGTTTTTGCTGCCCCGCGCCGCCCCCCCCCCCCCGGGGGGGTCTATATGGCCACTGACGTCGCTCGAGAAAGCGAGGGGAGGATTGTAGGGTACCACGGAAGATTGTGTTATGGCATAGCAAGGGTGTTCGCTTTCTCACATTGTTTCAGCGGGCCGGTTATTGCAGCTCAAGGCCTGCCAGCTGCAGTTTGTTATGAATTAGTTAGAATTGCTTTGCATGGCCTTGAGCCAGGAGGCAGCCCCTGCTTGCTTCTGTATGAGATGTCTGTATATAGCTGTATGAGTCCGCCCCGTTTTTGGCACTCCGTACCAGGCCCGGATTATGGTGCGCTGGGTTCCCCGTCTCCGTGACAGCAACGCCAGGAGTCCCCGTTGCGGATGTGTCACTTTGCCTTCAATAAAGCCAATAACTCACAGAGTGTGTGGGCCTCGTTCTTGCAGAGCACCCTGGGTAGGCCCGCAGCCTCCCACGAACGTAACACCCCTCATTCCTGTTGCATTTTCTCTCTTGAAGCCTGGGGTACATTTTAAGGGTAATATGGAATGTCTTTTCCATGCGTCTTTGATCACTATACTTGGGAGTCTCATGCCTAACTCCTTATGCATCACACAAATAATATATGCATAAAAGGTCTGAAGCTGCTCTGTGCATTCCTGTTCAGAGGCCTCTGCAAATTTTGTTTCCTTAGCAGATATAGGCTCCCATTTTTATTGCATTAATTCTATTCACATGAGGCATATAAACATCCTTGTTTTTTGAAAAATCTGTTCATACAAATGGACTGAGCAACTGTGCCTTCAAACATATCAACAGGACCCATTGTACCTAGAGATTACACAGTACAAATAAACTAATTTATTCCTAGACAAGAGCACCAATTTCCAGTTAGCATCTCACATCCAGTGGCTCTTTGGATACAGCACACTACTACAGCATTCATCTTTTTCTTCAGACAACTGAAAATATAATAAAGTATGATTTGGCTGACAGAAGATCATCACTATCATTAATTCACTTACTTCTGTCTTCTCACTAGCTTTTCTGGTTGCTGGCATTGTATCTGTCACATCACCTATAATTTGGCAAGAGGAACATCAATCACAGGTTAGTCTTTGCCTCCTTGTTTTAGGAGAAGGTAGTTAGTGACAGAAAATTTGCTTTCATTATCTTGGGAGACTGTATCAGTCTTGCCAGCTTTAGCATCTGCTATCTCATCTGTCTGTATTTAGATACTGTTCCACACATCACCTCAACATACAAATATAGGAACTGCCATACTGAATCAGACTGGTGTACCATATAGTTCTGTATACTGCCTGACAATGGCCAGTACCAGCTGCATCAGAAGATGATGCAGGAAAACCATGAGGTTTTATATCCTATTCTGATGGGGTGTGCAAACCCCACACAAGGCAAGAAGGGGTTAAAGAGCCTCATTGAGCTAAGGCAGTCTCACCCCACCACACCTGCAAAGCATACCAATCTGGGAGAAAGAGCTTTAAAGGGGAAAAGCCTTGAATACTGAGAGGTTTCCTAAAAATCTCTACCTACTCTCTATGAATACTGTTTTGTACCAGATTCAGTGTGAATGGAAAGGCAACCAAGTGAGAAAAGACACTAGAGCCTCCAATAGGTAGAAGACAGAAAGACAAATTCCTGGGTGTGGTGGAGGTAAGACAGGAGGCCCATGCAAACATGTGCTCACACATGGTTATCTTTTCCCATCCTCAACTTCTCTCTCCTCGTCCTAATTCCAATTTAGGAAATGAGATCTCAGAGAGTATCTGAGAAGCTCTCTTCTCCCCCATTCATGTGAGGGAGAAGTAGCATGTATTCAGTTACCCTACTAGGATTCTATGTATCACTTAAAGTTATTTAAAGTTATGTTTGTCTGCTCCCACCAGCAAAACCATATTAGCAGAAATGTGTATAATAACCATTAGGACTCAGTGAGGCCTCTTGTATACACCACAAATATGTCTTTCCTCAAACCATTTTCAGCTAGATTCCAATTTGTCACATCCGACACACTTTTCAAAGTCATAGCCACTCTCATTGTCATGCTTCCAGATGTCCAACCGGTGACACTCAAATTGGAATGAAACGCTTCTGAAATATAGTGTATGCCAGTCAGTGATTTGTAAGGGTTTTGTTTGTGTTTGTTTGTTTTTAGGAAACCCCTCAGTCTACAAGGAAACTGGCCCAGGATATGATGATTCAGAAACGATTTGTATCAATCAATATTCAACTGCAGTGTAATCAGAAACACAAAACAAAGGAGCAGCGTAAATGTTCATTCCCCTGCAGTTCACACACTGCCCCCATACTTCTTTTTAAATCCAGAGGAAGGAGTGAAAGTAACAAAAAACACATCTAGTGATCTTTTACTTTTGTAACATTCATTCCCTCTTGCCCTCTCCTACCCTTTGCTTTTTTTTTTCATCCATTGCTGAGATAAGTCGAACCAAAGACTCTTACTCAAGAATAGTACCAGTGCCATAACAGAGCAGGGAGCTACCTGTTGTTATGAACAGGAATGTGGCAGAAAGAGAAGTGAGGGACTGACCATTTTAAGATGACTTCAGTAGGCCTGCTTATGTGGGTAAGGAATGTAGGGTCAGGCCCTTAGTTTGTAGATTCTCACTTTGTCTTTGATTTTTCCATGTGCAACTATAGTGATGTATAAAATACTAACATGCAATGTGGCTCCACAAGAAATATTCTCTTTAAAGAGAAAGGGAGCATCATTTTGGAGAGGCTTGGGAGGTGAGGGGGTGGAGACAAGTGTACATATTTTGGACTGGATCATCCCACTGTAGAAAAATCCAGGGGAGAGAGTTCTGGAAGAGGAAGAATGTGCAAGAATATCCCTGCAGAATTCCTCCCCAATCATTCTCTTGAGGTGTCAGATAGGTTTGTCCTCCATATGGGACTCAACACAACACCTGGAAAATACTTAAGGATTCAAGTGCAGACAGTGTAGTTAAATCCAAGGTCCTGTGCCTCTTCATTAGTGACTAGATTCACAAAAGTACTTAGGTGCCTACCACTGTAGGAACCTAAACCCCAGAATCAGATCCCACATGTATTCACAAAACCCCTGCTCAGCTGCCCCAGAACCCTGCAGGCACCTAAAATCACACAGCACCTAAATTTTTGCAGTAAAGTTTCCTGAGCACTGATGTTTCTACCTCTGAGCATAAGCACTGCAACTGCACAGCAGACATCCAAATGCCTAAATCCCCATAAATTCACAAACCAGGAATAGGTAGATAGGTGTTCCTCCACCTAATTCACCTGCCGGGCCTGATCTAGAAAGCGAGCTCTGACCTCACCTACTCGATCAGGCCGAGTAGTAATAGGCAATCTCATACAAAATGAGGGAGATGGGGGAGAGAAAGTCCCTCACAACTTTTAGCCCAGTGGTTAGGGTATTTATGTGGGACATCTCTGGTTCAAGTCCCCCCCTCCATCTGAGGTTGAAAAAGGGTTGAACAGGGATCTGCCACCTTTCAGGTGAATGCCCTAGCCACCGGGCTATGGGATTTTCTGATGTGGGGCTCCCTCGGCTTCTCCTGTGAAGCTGTTGTACTCTGGATTTTTTAATCATTTATCCTCGACATTCAGTATCACCACACCTAAGTTTCTTTGTGAATCTAGCCCTTAATGCAGGTTTATTTTCTGGAGAAGAAAGAATTTGAGCAGTATTTTAAAAAGACAAACTAATTTTGAAGGCAGACTAATTGCAGAGCGGCCATTTCCTGTTCATGAGCGGTCTTACATTCTTTATATTTTCATTTTTGGGAAAGGGTGAGGGAAGATGATTTCACAGTTATGTTATCAAATTAGATAGATACTTTGATAGGGCACAGTAATGCTAACTTGTTAGAATTTACAGCAGAAATGTCTGTAGGCATTCACTATCCAGTTACAAAAATAAATAAATAAATAAATAAAATAAATAAAATGAACAGAATTTTTAAAAATGTGGATTGCAGCAGTATCCTTATTTCTAGTCTATAGTGGCTAACTCAAGTCATAGGACTAAACCACAGAGGGGAACAAACTGATACTTTTTCTTGAATATAAAATAAAGGTGCTATCTTCCTTCTGGGTACATAAAAAGTACCCTTTTTATCAATGTATGAAACAATTATAAAACAACATTCCACACCTTACATGGTTTAAAGACATGAGGGGATTGTGGGGTAGAAGGGCACAGAGGGAGATATAACAACTCTGGGCCTGGTCCTACTGAAGATTACAGATGGAATTTTCAAATGTGCCAAAGTGACTTAGGAACACAAGTCTCATTCTAAATCAATGGGATTTATGCTACTAAATATTTAGTTGCTTTTTAAAATTCCATACTATGGGTGTGCTGCTCTTGATTTCAAGAAGAGCAGGACTAGGCCTCAATAATAGCACAAGGTTAAATTGGCTGTCTAGTGCAGAGGTGGGCAAACTACGGCCCATGGGCCACATCCGACCTGCAGGACCGTCCTGCCCAGCCCTTGACCTCCTGGCCCTGGAGGCTAGCCCCCACCCCCTCCTCTGCTGTCCCCCCTCCCCCGCAGCCATGCCGCCGCGTGAGCAGCATGGCTGGCTCCGGCCGGGTGGCACGACTGCCAGTGCTGCCACTCTGAGTGGCACAGTAAGGGGGCGGGGAGTGGGGGAGTTGGATAAGGGGCAGGGGGTCCTGGGGTGCAGTCAGGGGACAGGGAGCAGGGGCGGTTTAATGGGGCGGAGGTTCTAGCGGGGATGGTCAGGGGACAGGGAGCAGGGGATGGCTGGATAAGTGTGGGAGTTCCGGGGGGGGGGCTGTCAGGGGGTGGGGGAGTGGATAGGGGTTAGGGCAGTCAGGGGACAGGGAATGGGGGGGTTGGATAGGTGATGGGGTCCCGGGGGTGGTGGTTTGGGGCATGGGGTCCTGGGAGGGGCAGTCAGGGGACAAGGAGCAGTGGGGTTTGGATGGGTCAGAAGTTCTGAGGGGGGCAGGAAGTGGGAGGGGGCAGATAGGGGCCGGGAGCCAGGCTGTTTGGGGAGGCACAGCCTTCCCTACTTGGCCCTCCATACAATTTCGCACCCCGATGTGGCCCTCAGGCCAAAAAGTTTGCCCACCCCGGTCTAGTGAGTAGAAATCCTGAAGAAGACACCTATCACTTAATTGTCTAAACCTAAAATGCAAGTTTCTTAGAGACAAACCTCTCCAACCATTTAAAGGAATGGTGTTAGTAGGATCCACAGGAAGATCCATTTACTGTAGTTTTCTAACTGGGAGATGGTTCTTGTGACACTAGGTCTTGAGGGAGGGTGAAGAAAGGGGTTTACAAAAACTAAAACTAAAAACAAGAACCCAATGAGAGTGGAAGAATCCCTCATGCGATATAAAGAAAGAACCCCTCCATCTTTTCCCCTACTGAACTGTGTGGGAAAGTCTAACAGAATTTATTATGAAAAGGACAATCTTTCTGCAGAGTTATTTAGCAATGGAATTTAATAAAAATTTTTATCCCTGCTATAGAATATCTATCCAGGATGGTTCAAAAAACTAGATACAAATGATCTCATTTTCTATTAAATCCTGTAGGGTTTTAGAGTACATTGTATAAAATCCTATGGGTTTCATCTCTATACAAAAGTCCTAACAGTTAATAAAGGGAAACAGAAAGACTAAACCTTCAGTGCATATCTTGCAGTTTTTACTTGTTTTCATTACTCAAGTCTGCTTTACAGTGCATTGACTTTAACCATCAAAAAGTTAAATATTAAAATTATAGCGATCTGTGGTGCAATTGGTACAGCTTCACTCAGTTGACCTTAGCTTCAAATGAATTTATTCAGCCTTTAAAGACGTAGTGATAGCAATAAACATGCATGTCCAGATTCAGAAGCTTTCTCAAATGTCACTTAGCCTCACAAAAGACAACACTTGTTAAGCTGTTTGCTCACAACTTTCAAACTATGAGATGACTACACTCCTTTATAATTTCACAGATGGTCACCACACAAAAACACCCCATAAATGGGAACAGACCCAACATGAAAGTAAGATGTGTAAGAGTCACGATGATAGTACTCCAGGAGGCCAGGGCAGGAAATCTTTAAATGTGCTACCAACATGATCAGCAGCAGCCTGTCTCAGGAGCTACACTTAGGGTCCAAACCAATTCATAATAGTTTCATCCATTCACTTGGATGAACTCTTTTTTAAAAAAAAATCTGAACTATTTACATGGATAACTTTTTTTTGCAGTTTGTCTCCATATACTATAGTGACTGATTACATACAGTGTGTAGAAAACTTGTTGCACTGGTCCATTACGATATGGCCCATGGATTTTAACAGATAGTTAAAGACTAATGAATTCTGGCATCTCACCTTTGTTGCAATATCCTTCTGTAGAAGCAGTTTTAAGTTTTTCCTATAAAAGTCACCCAGGAGTTCACCCTCCAGGCCTGTCTATACTAGAGATGTTTTTATCAAAATATCCCACCATCACCAAGCCTGGTTAAGCTCCACTGGTTTTAACAATGTTAAGAGGCTTAGTACAGAATGGCTGTGTGCATAGTGTAGAGTTCAAGAGATTCACCCAAATTGAACTTTTCAGGGTCCTTTTAAAATGGGGTTGGGAAGCCCCCTGTGTGGGCTTGGATGATCAAGTTCTACACTGACCTCAGCATATTACTGTAAAGGCACTTTCCACCTACTTCCAGAACTCCTCCTCACCTCCTATTTTGCATAGAAGGGATGATACAGGTGATGTGAGCAACCCTCCCTCTTCCCAACCACACATTTTACTGTCTAAGATGAGTGAAATGCCAACACTTGCACCATGCAGTAAATGGTGAAAAGTAAATTGGATTTATCTTTCTAGTTTAAATCTAAAGTAACAATATAAATGTTACAGACTCAGTGGATTTTGACTTTTGCCATGTGATGGGGTATGAACTTTTTGTAACTCTGACTTGGTCATGTGACTGCGGACAGGAAATATTTCTTAGCATTCCTGTATATCATACCCTTGTTCCACTCAAGTTAGTATATTAGTGTCCTTTTTATCTTTTAAATTTAGAAGTATGGAAAACTTCTAAAGAATAATAAGTGTATTCTTTGAAACCCTAGCCCTGAACATTACTGTCCTACTAACTCCATTGAGAACTGTGCTCTTACTTGTGCAGTCTCTAAACCAAAGGCCTGTTCCTATGGATTACCCCAGTGTTGCCATATTTCATGATTTTATCAAATCTCATGATCTTTGGTGTTTTTCATAGTGCCCCAGGTGTTGGAATCAGATTGCATGAAAGTTCCAGCTTTCATTACAAAAAAAGTTGAGTCCTCATGGTTGTGGAAAGCTTCAAAACATGAAGCAAGTGCACCTTAAAGTTTCAGAAAATAGAACTGTATTGTTTTTTAAAATAATCTCTGGATTTTTAAGCCAATCTCATGATTTTTGAAAGCTTGGGGTTGGCAGTACTGCAGGCACCCCCAGGAAGCCATGCTGCCCATAGATACTGTTCTTCCACAGTTGAGTAGTTGAAGCCACACAGTGGGATACAGCAGAAAGGAGCTCTTGGCAAAATATCCCTGGGTATAGAGAGGATAACATGGAGTGGAGAGTACTTGATCTCCAATTCCACACCAGGCTCTGCCCCAGAAAATAAAAGTTTGAAGACTGGGAAGTAGATGGACTTGAGACAAACAAGCATCTACAGTCTCCTGATGAGCAGAGAAAGCATGCAGGTATTCCTCCCAGTCTTCAATCTTGTACATACATTTCACTGGTTATAAATCTGTGATGCATTAAATAATTCTAATCTAGTCTCTTGCCTAGTAACAAAGATTTGGAATGCAGAACTGAACAGAACTTTCTTGAAACTTTCAGGATGATGGAGTTTCTCTCATTTAGACCTTATCTATGCCAGGAAATTTTAAGGGAAAAAAAATCCCACTGGTGTTGCCATTAGCACAGGTGGGAGCACTACACACACACACACATGATTTTGGCAGCATTGAACAGTGTCAGTTAAACCTGCCGTAACTAGATCAAAAGACTTAGGACTTGATTTTGCATCCTGCATTCCCACTAACTTTAGGCCTCACTTCTTCCAATCTAGTTACAGAATTAAGAATCACATTTATCCCCAACCCTCCTTCTAAAATAAAATATTAAATAGTTACCTTATAAAAGAAATTAGTACGCCCCACAGATCCTATTTTTCCAGTGTGGTTCATGAAAGAAATGTTTCCTTCAGTAGCCCCATAAAACTCACACATCTTGATGTCACCAAATCGGCCTAAAAATTCTCTCCATACATCACTCCTTACTCCATTTCCAACTGCCAAGCGAACTTTGTGATCTTTTTCTCCTTCTTTCTATTAAAAGAAAAATTAAAGAAGTTTTAAAAGAATAAAATATTGTAATGGGTGTGTTTGACTGTAGCAGAAACTACAGAAAAAAATGTACAAACTTTTAGACATCCAACAGAAAGCAAATCAGAAACTAAAAAGTTAAAGTAAATTACAGTGCATTTCTAACGTTGTGAACTATATCTAAGATACAGCTGTAGTTCAGCAAACACTGAACCAGTGTTATAAATATATGTATGTAAATTGATTGCAACAGTTAAAATGTTGCTTAAATGAATATTAAAGAAAGGATGCTTGGGTTAGAGAATATGAATATATGCAGGTTTTAGAAAAATTAACCTATCACTCTTCTCTCTAGAACAACTTTAAATTAAAAACTGATGTTGGGGAGGGGTTAGTAAAATGAATAGGGAAAAGCAGGAATTGCTTCTGTAACAGATTTACATCACGAGAGGTTATCAGTTACCTCCTTGTCCTTTCAAATGCATTACAACTTTCATGAAATCTTGGTTGTTTCTCAAGCAATTACAAATTATGAGTATTCCTGTCCTGATTAGAGCATCTGATCCATCTCCTATAGTACCTTCAATATTAAGACTTGCAACTAGGGCTGTCAATCGCAGTTAACTCATGTAATTAACTCAAAAAATTAATCATGATTAATCGCAGTTTATACTGTTATACTGCACTGTTATACAATAGAATACCAATTGAAATTTATTAAATATTTTGAATTTTTCTACACTTTCATATATTGTATTCTGTATTGGAATTGAAATAAGTATATATTTGATTACAAATATTCACACTGTAAAAATAATAAAAGAAATAGTATTTTTCAGTTCACTTCATACAAGTACTGTAGTGCAATCTTTGTCGTGAACATGCAACTTACAAATGTAGATTTTATTTTTGTTACATAACTGCACTCAAAAACAAAACAATTTAAAACTTCAGAGCCCAGGCTATTAGCTAGGATGGGCAGGGATGATGTTCCTAGCCTTTTTTTGCCAGAAGATGGGAATGGGCGACAGGGTATGGATCACTTGATGATTACCTGTTCTGTTCATTCCCTCTGGGGCACCTGGCATTGGCCACTGTTAGAAGACAGGATACTTGGGTAGATGGACATTTGGGCTGACCCAGTATGGCCGTTGTTATGTTTTACAAGTACACTCAGTCCTACTTCTCATTCAGCTAATCACAAAGACAAACAAGTTTGTTTACAGCTACAGGAGATAATGCTGCCCTTTTCTTATTTACAATGTCACCAGAAAGTGAGAACAGGCATTTGCATGGCACTTTTGAAGCTGGCATTGCCAGGTATTTACATGCCAGAGATGCTAAGCAGCCGTATGCCCCTGCATGCTTCGGCCACCATTCCAGAGGACATGCTTCCAAGCTGATGACGCTTATTAAAAAATGTGTTAATTAAATTTGTGACTGAACACCTTGGGGGAGAATTGTCCCCGATCCGTTTTACCTGCATTCTGCCATATATTTCATGTTATAGCAGTCTCGGATGATGACCCAGCACACGTTGTTCATTTTAAGAACACTTTCACTACAGATTTCGCAAAATGCAAAGAAGGTACAAATATGAGTTTTCTAAAGATAGCTACAGCACTTGACCCAAGGTTTAAGAATCTGAAGTGCCTTCCAAAATCTGAGAGGGACGAGGTGTGGAGCATGCTTTCAGAAGTCTTAAAGAGCAACACTCCAATGCAGAAACTACAGAACTCGAACCACCAAAAGAGAAAATCAATTTTCTGCTGGTGGCATCTGATTCAGATAATAAAAATGAACATGTGTCGGTCCGCACTGCTTTGGATGGTTATCGAGCAGAACCCATCCAGTAGCGTAGCCAGGGAGGGAGCAGGGGGAGCGGCCGTTCCCACTGTGAGCAGAAGCGGCGCCTTTAAAAGGAAGCGGCGCCGCACTCACCCAGCAGCGCTCCAGGTCTTCGGCGGCATTTCGGCGGCGGGTACCACCGAAGATCCAGAGCGAGTGAGGACCCGCCGCCGAAGACCCGGAGCGCCGCCGGGTGAGTACAGGTGGAGGCGCCTTTTTATAGCGCCGCTCCCCCTGTGCTCCAGAGCTGGCTGCGCTACTGAACCCATCATCAGCATGGACGCAGGTCCTCTGGAATGGTAGTTGAATATGAAGAGACATGAATTTTTAGTGCATCTGGCACGTAAATATCTTGCGACTCCGGCTACAACAGTGCCATGAGAATGCCTGTTCTCACTTGCAAGTGATTCTATAAACAAGAAGCGGGTTGCATTATCTCCTGCAAATGTAAACAAACTTGTTTGTCTGAGCAATTCGCTGAACAAGAAGAAGGACAGAGTGGACTTGCAGGCTCTAAAATGTTACACTGTTTTATTTTTGAATGCAGGGATTTCTGTACATAATTCTACATTTGTAAGTTCAACTTTCATGATAAAGACATTGCAGTACATTACTTGTATTAGGTGAATTGATAAATACTATTTCTTTTGAGGGTTTTTTTTTTACAGTGCAAGCACTTGTAATCACAACAAATATAAATAGAGCACTGTATACTTTGTATTCTGGGTTGTATTTGAAATCAATATATTTGAAAATGTAGAAGACATCCAAAATATTTAAATAAATGGTATTCTATTATTGTTTAATCACACAATTAATCACGATTACTTTTTTTAATTGCTTGATAGCCCTACTTGCAACCTTTTTAAAAAAAAACCTCAAAATTTTGTTCAATGTTACTTGGACTATTTTAACCTCCTTGTTCACTGCAATCTCTAGTATTGCTAGCTCTCGTGAGTTTATCATGAGAATCACAATATTAGGCATTTCTCTTAATGCACCTGATCCTGGATTCAGCTGATTATATGAGAACCTCAGCTTTCATTTAGAAAAAATTTCTAGTGATTATGGTTGCAGGGAAAAGCTTCGAAATGTGATCCAAGTGTATTCCAAAGGCTCAAACACTAGAAGGCAAATAAAAAGAACCCAACATTTTTTATTTTTTAAAATCTCATGATTTTAAAGCTGAACTCATTTTCTGAATGCATGGGCTTGGCAATACTGAATCCCCACAAGTGAGCTGAGAGCATGAATTAAATATAGAATTTTATGAGAGACAACTATCAAATACAGAGTACTGTCTATCTGCTAATAAGCCTAGAGTGAAACTGCAACAATTATAGGCATACAAAGAATATATTGGAGACCTGGGGTATGTCTGCACTGGAATAAAAGACCTGTGATGTGGCTGTGACAGGCCTGGGTCAGCTGACTCAGGCTTGTGGGACTCAGGCTGCAGAGCTAAACCCTGCTGCGCAAACATTCAGACTTGGGCTGGAGCCTGGGCTTTGGGACCCTTCCCCTTTATTTGTTTATCATTAAATAAACTTTTACTTGATTTCACTATAAATATATCTAAGTGCTGTATGTTACACGGAGCAGTGATCCGGTAGATCTAGTAAACTGGGGTGTACTGTTTTTTTGGAAGCAGCAAATCCCTCATCCATACTGCTGAGTGCCAGCAGAGGAGTCATTGTGCAGGAGGGATCAAGCACCTGGCCCTCAGTTCCAGTGCAAGCCTGACCATGGTTTGGAGCATCCAGTTCAGGGAAAGTCCAGCTTTGCCTCATGGCCCTGAGCTGGAGCATGCTCAGTTACTCTGTAGGGATGATGCCTGCGGAGTCTGGTCAGCACTAGTTGCTGTGAGAGGCTCGAACTTGTTCAGTGAGAAAAGGGTCTTCTTAGGTTTTAGCTCTAAGCATGTGCAAACTGCAATTTTTTCCAAAGACTTGTAAGCTCATCAAATTTGGGCACATTTTCATGGGCACAGCAAAAGGTCACACTCCAACTAAATTTCAACTCAATGCTTAAAAGCATGGGATCCCTACCACTGTTCAAAGAAAAGGTCACCACAATTTTTTTTAACGTGGGTCAATGTATTTCCTCCCCAGCTTTGATCTTGGAAATGGCTGAAGTGTTTTGGCTGAAATTAAAGTCAGGCTGAGGCAGACATATGGCATGTAAAATTTTAGCCCAGACAGTTGAAGTTTGGCAATGTTATAAGCGATTGAAAATAAGATCTTATCATGGGAAGTGTAAGACCGCCTTAATCATACCAGCCTCACCTATAATACTATTTATAGACAAATAAATCAAAATCTAATGCATTGCTGCATTCTTGATAAGTGATGAACTGAGGTCAGGCAACACTACTAAAATGGGCCGCTTTAGAAAACAGGTAGGCAATTTCAAGCTCTTCTTATGCATGCTATTTGGAGCTCCATTGTTAGACCTCAAAACACTATGGTGGAGAAAATGAGTATTTCAGTACACATTTCAAGTGAACTCTGAATTTCCTTTTAGAACTGTGGAAGTTATATTACATTGTGTGTATCAAAAGTATACATTTTTCTTCTCTCTCTCCCCCCGCCCCCCCTTCCCATTCCCTTTAAGAATGGATAACTCACTATGAGGGAAGAGCAACGTCTTTATTAGTTTTGGGAACCCTACTTCAATGAACGAGAAATAAATCCACATTTCATAGATGTTGGCATCTCTTACCATGCAAATATCTAAAGCATCCATCATCCTGTTACAATCCCTGTTCCATTCCGCTGTTTTAGTTGGCTTTTACCGCATCCATGTTTTTACCTTCTCCTACTGGTCTGTGACCTCATTTTGCAGTAAGAATTATGTAACCACTGATTCTATAAAATCACAAACAACTTTGCTCTTTTCCTACCTCTGCAGCTCTGTGATCTTGTTTCAACATGTGATGCATTATTCAGCATGATGGAACTAATGGAGGGTGTTACCAGCAACAATAGTATCTAAATACAGCAGTGATGCAATAAGTGCTTGACTGTCAAATTTGGATGTCATATCACATATCATAATGTAGATTTGCATAAATTTGACATGCAATGAGGTTTTACATGTATTTTAAATTTACCAAATACTGAAGAGCTTGTGACTACCAATATACTTTGAAAAAAAGTGTTTAAATGCCATCTTGAATTTCAGTAGAAAAGCTTTGTGAAACATTTTGCTTCTAGAAAACTATTCACCCTTTGAATGCTATAAAACTGAAATAGACAAGTCAATTTGATTTAAAGTAGCAACTATTTTCGAATTAGTTATTTTTCTTTCAGTTTCATTGCTACACTGAAATTAATGTGTCAGTTACTGAACTACAGTTACCCCTTGCTGAGGTCATTGATTTCTCAGTCATTCAAATGTAAAGAATACTGGTAACACTCCACTGAAAACAAAACAAAGAACTCCTTTCACTGAGATCATTTGTTCAACAATGAACAGAAGAGAGGGTAAAAAAGTATACATAGATTGAATGGCTCATTCATAAACCAAGGGAAATTAAAGCTCTTTAGAGATCAAGTTAAGATACAGGTAACTGTTTCCATTTATATTTTTCAGGAACAAAGACAAAATTGTTGATGGTATGCTGAAGAACAATTCCAAACAAGGGACCAGGCTCGGGTCTTATTTCCACCAGTGCAAATCCAGAATCAATAGTGGAATCAGTGGTCTCAGTCCTCAGCCTCATTATGGCTGCTTTGCACTGCTCCATTATGGCCCTAAACTCAGGGCATCTAGGCCCCAGAGGATCTTTCCTGCACAGGCAGGTTCTCGGGAGAAGAAGAAACACAGATACTGCTGGGGATCTGGCCCAATGTCTCTTTAGGCATGTCTACACTTACTGGTAGATTGGCACTGCTGCAATCGATGCAGCAAGGGTCGATTTAGTGGGTCTGATGTGCTAAATCACTGGGAGAGCACTCTCCCATCAAGTTGTGTACTCCACCTCCCTGAGAAGCATAAGGGAAGTTGACGGGAGACACTCTCCCATTGACACAGCACAGCGTAGCCACCGCGGTAAGTGGATCTAACTACGTCAACTTCAGTTACATTATTCACATACCTGAAGTTGCATAAGTTAGATCAATTTACCACGGTAGTGTAGACCAGCCCTTTGTGGCTGCATCTTTAATGCCATCAACAGTACAAGACAGGGCTGCTAGATTTCAGGAAATGCTTTTCTGAAGTATCTAGCAATTCCTGCAAAGGCACAAAGGAGTCACATGGAGGTACCAAATCCCAATGCTGGAGAGTGACCTTTCCTAAAAGTGGGGGCTGTCCTAAAAGCAATCCATTCAACCATTCCCGCAGTCCAGCTCCACACACTTCAACAATGAAATCTAATTGAATAACTGAAGTTACAAGGCTTGTAATTTAATCAAGTGCATGATGGTGACATTAACCCATTAAGGGAGGACCCTCTATGCCACAAAAGCTTCCTGGAGACATTCTGTGGACATGGAGTGCAAGTGGAGCAACTGGAGAACTCCTGTATACTAATGAAGTTGACTTCGTGTCAGCTCTGAATTGGCCAGTGTAGCAGGAAATGCTGGATTGGGGTAGGCATAGGCTATTGGATCCACACTAACAGATCCAATGGGTGAGAGCTCCTGATCAGAGAGTATGGAGGGGCAAAAGGTTCTATTCCTGTTCACAGAAGGAAATAGCTGGCCACAGAAGGTTTATGCTTCAATCCCACAATATACTCCCGGGCAGGGGTGTTTTTCTTTTCACCCTCTCTTTCCCCAACCCATGCAGGGCCAGCCCTAGACCAAATGGCACCACCTCCATTTGTTATACTTCTGAATACCTTACAGCACCCTGAGCCTGGTGCCCCCCAAACCCATTACCCCAAGCAGTGACCTGGGTTGCCTGAGCCTAAATCTGGCCCTGAACCTATGTACAGATTTCCAGAATTCCACCACATACAAACAAACATACACCACCCTTTGGACTAATCTTGAACTGGTGTAAACCAGCATATTTCCAAAAATTTTACTCAAGTCAGTCTGGATCCTCAAATGCTATAAATCAGTGTATCTGGCCTCTTCAATTTCAGCCAAATGTTTCCAATTAAAATATCAGGAAGTCTTATGTTAGTAAAACTAAAGAAGTGTTAATGCAAGATGTTCACTTTTGCTTTCATGCCAAGTTATTTATGTCAAAAACACTGTAAATTACCAATTGATTAATGTTAACTCCTGACCCTATTAGTGATGCTAATAATCATCATCCCCTGTACTTGCTAAAAAAAAAGTTGTCTGTTAATCCTAAAATGTGAAGGACAGATCACAGGAGATTTACATTCTTGTATTTACAAGGTAACTTTATATAAATCATGCATATCCACACTATATTCATTAACGTTTTAAATTCTGTGCTATACCACCAGATGTTGCTGCCTGCTGAGTATATTCTTGATGTATAGAGCTATTGCCTTAAAAGATTTTGTTCTCTAACTGAGCTCTTAAATCTAATGATATTTTTCAATAGTAACTTAAAACTCAGTCCCAAGCCTCGCTTCAATAGGACTCTTCTGATGAGTAAGGCTTATAGAAATGGGCCCACGGTTTGGAAAATTATCTCCCAGCATACTGTAAAATTACTCTTAATATCTGTATTCCTTCTAAATATTTTGTATATATTGAAGAGTAAATGATTATAGATAAAAGATACAGAACTAAAATTAGACCATATTTTTCCTGTTAGTACACAAGTACCTGGTTCTTATGATATTCTGTTCAAATTAAATTGTTAGAGAGGGAGTATACTCTAGAGGTAAAAGTACAGAACTAGAAGTTGAGTGTTCTGGGTTCTGTTCCGGGTCCAGCAGTTGAATATTGACCATAGGGCAAGATATTCTGTACCAGTCCATACCTCTATTTCTTCACCTATAAAATGTGGTAATATTACTCCATCTCATAGGGTATCATGAGAGGCTGAATGGATTAACATTCCTAAAGTTATTAATTACTGGTATTATGGGCAGCACCTACAGGCCACAGTCTGGATCTAATAAAGACACAAATAGATGTGGTCCCAGCGGCAGAAAGCCTACAGTATAATTCAAGGCAAAAATGCAACAAATGAAACAAACAAACAAACAGGAGAGAAGGAGGAAAAGTGCAACAGTGATAGGTTGTCACATAGGTTCATTATGTGCACAGTCACATAGTTCAGAGACATATGGAGCTGTTTGAAAGATCTGAATAAACTAGATAACAATAGAAATATATTTTAAAGGCTTAAAGATCCTCAGAGGGTTCTATAAACAGTAAAGTATTCATGATTCTGATATAATCAAAGATTAGCTTTGGTTAATTACAACTGTGATTAATGGTTCCCTGAGGGTTATAAAGATGGTATTTGTGAACTGATCAAACATTAGAACATTTTCAACCCAAAATGGTCCATTAAATTTATTTACTATTTATTTCCCTGAACAGTGATTTGAGAGAAATATGGATTTGAACTTCATATTTATATTTAAAAGTCAAGTTATAAGTTCTGTGTTAAATGCAGCCTAAAAACAGAGTGAGATGAATGGAAATAAGGTGTAAATTTTTAACACTGAGAGTAATTAACCATTGGAATAATTTAGCAGGGTTGTGATGGATTCTCCATTACTGACAATTTTTAAATCAAAATGGGATTTTTTTTCCTAAAAGATATGCCCTAGGAATTATCGGGGGGGGGGGGGGGGGTTCTATGGCCTGTGTTATACAGGAGGGCAGAACAGATTATCATAATGGTCCATTCTGGCCTTAATCTATTAATTTTTTTAAAAGTAGTAATACATAAGAAAGCATGCATGTATAACAAATAGCTGAATGTCTCTTGAGAGCCTTTGGCCAAGTTCCTTTAATCATATGATATTTACTGGTATTTAGTGTAAATTAAATTCTGGAAACATGTTTCTCCTTTATGAATGTTTGTTACATTTTTGTAGTAATTAGTTAACAAGTCCAGATCTGCTTTATTATTACTAGATACCCAGACAGCTGGAATCTTCCTCACCCATTCTCTTTCATAATGTCCTTTTTATTCTAAATAAGCTGATAGGTCACTGATAAATAAGAGTGTCATCTATAATCATCAGGATATTAAATGAGTGTGGAAGGAACAGTGAAAGACATAAGGTACAATGAACCCCCTTAACAACCAGCAGCTATGGCAACCAGAGGCCACTAGGGGGAAGTAGATGCCTCGCCTACACAAGACCTTGCATTTTTACAGACGCCCTTCGCTTACACAAGAAGAACTATCCTAGCAGAAAAACACTATCTTATACCAGTTTTTACTAACCAGATAGCAGACATCCGAGGTCTGGCAGCCACCAATCAAATGTTAACACGACCAAGGCTTTGTCTAAGTGTGTATAAAAAACCTGTAATTTCTATGTGAATTAGAGTTCTGTACTAAGGTACAGTCTCTCCTTATTCTGCAGAATAAAGTAACGCTCTTTCCTTATCCCTGTCTGGCTGTTATTGGCTCTCAGCTAGGCGGACCCGATATTTCGGTAACAGAACTACATGACTGTAGTAATATAAAATCTTACTTAACATCTACATTAAAAACCGAAGATTCTCTGTTCTACCTTTCCTACTTTGGGTTCAGGAAATGAGTGGGAGGGAAGCAAAGATGACTTTAAGTTGTCTTGTGACTTCTGGTCCTGGTGCAATTAAGCAGTCTCAGGGTTGTAACAATTCTCTATGGGCCATTACATCAGCAAAGAATAATGGAATGGGAGTGGTTGGTACTCCATCTCAGTTCTTCTGCTGGGTACCAGGTAGGGAGAGAACAGAGCCAGGGAGCCACAAGGAGATAATCTGCAAGGGTTGTCCCACTGCACCATAAGGTGCAATTAGGGAAATGGCTTTGTATTTAGAGAGAAACCACACAGAGGGATAAAAAAGAAAGGCATCTTGAGTGTTGAAAACATAGTCTGTAAAACTTCCCTGAGATAGGTCTCCTAAGGTCTTTACCTAAGATCTGAGGGAGTGTACACAGAGACCAGAAAGGTGACAGAGATGCAACAAGCCCTGTAACTGTGATACTCACCTATTCTCAAGGCCCTGCTATGTTGTAATCACACACATTTTATATATAGAATCCAACAACCCTCAAAACTTTAAACTGCAAGATACTTGCCAAACCTCTACTAAATTTGCAAATGAAAGCATAGGTGCTGGAACTAGGGGTGCTGTTGCACCCCTTACCTTAAAGTAAAAACAACAACAACCCAAATACTGTACATGGTTTCCACCTTCCGCACCCCCACTATACAAATTGTTGCAGCACTACTGGGCAAACGTGACACATTCTTGTGTTATTACCTTGTCTAACATAGGACCATGTCATACCTTCATAGCAAGTGGATTTGCACAGAATGAGGAAGCACTGTCCACCCATTCTTTCCCTCTTCTTCTGAGTCTGTGAATCTCCCCTCTTTTACGGGGATCACTCTCCATGCTGTGGCAAGGAAAGCTCAAAGATGTCTGTCCACTGTATGTTCTTCTCCACTTCAACATTTGGATTTTCAGCAGGGAAATGAATGCTGATCCTGTCAGCATTAATTTACTTGCCTTTCCCTTCTGACTCATTGTTCTGAAGCAGAATAGTCTTAATCCTTAATAAATGAATCCTTGAGCATCTTTTCTAAAAACATTACAGGGAATTTAATCCCACTGAAAGGAGCCTGGTCAAACTGGATCTAAAAGTCCAGCCCGGATAGGTCTACACAGAAGAACAAATTATATATATAAAAAAGCACCCGGAGCACCGAATCTCAGAGGCTGGGTCTACAGCTCAGACTTGCACTACAATGCTAAAAATCACTGTGTAGACATTTGGGCGTGGGCTCAAGTTCAGGCTCTGAAATATTACCCAAGCTTCAGAGCCCAAGTTTCAGCCAGAGACTGAACATCTGCATGGCTATTTTTAGCACTGTAGTGCAAGCCCATCTCTGAAAATCCAGGCTTTGAGACTCACTGCTGCTAGGATTTTTTGTGGGGCCATGTAGACATACTGTCAGCATCCAGGGTCATTAGCCATACATTTCTTCTAATTAGACTGTTGTGAAGTAGAGATCTAGACAAAAACGTAGCCAATATCTATAGGTCTCATTTTTAAGTACTGAAAACACTTCAAACCCCCAACATTTTTTTAATTTAGATTTCTTGTAGGGATTTAACCCAGGAGAAAGTGACAGTGGATAATGGAATGACCTCTTTTACCTAACAACAGATGCCCCATCAGTACAAGAGCTCCACAAGTCAGAATATCATTTAAATAACATCAAGGCTGAGAAAAACCTGAAAATTCATTATATAGGCTTTTAATACTCTAAGCCTTGGACATGGGGAGAACTGTCTAGGGAAGGAATATCAACATGGTCTGTAAAAGTAATCTCAGAGCCTACAAGGAAATGGGAGGTGGTAGCTGACCGATACCATACTCCGTTATGAGATTTGTCAAAGCACTTAGCCCTTTCAACAAAGAGGCTTTCAATGGAGCCTGATGGGAAGGACACTTATTAGTTTTATGACTAACCTTTTTCATTACAGTATCCATATTAGTACATTAATACAGATACCACTCTCTAGCTCTCTGCTGCATTTGCTAAAGTACACTTCTATTGAGGAGATGAAGAGGCCAAGAGAGGAGCTTGGAACAACAAAGCTGTGTAGACAACAATTGATTAGGAGCTCTAGCAAATGCTGCACATTTGAAGCTCCCTTGAGTGGAGAAGGGAGAGCTGGTGACTGAACCATTCTGGTAACAGGTGGCCTTTCACAGGTCTGCAGGTTGCTAAAGCACTGCATGCAGAATAGTGCACAGGAAAGCTCTCACTGCAAGAGTTGTTGCAGATGTGTGAGAAGAAGTCAGCAAGTCAAAAGGCTGGAGCTGAAAAAGGTTTGGTCACATGAGTCAGTGCTAGAGAAAAGACAGCAAGAAAGAACAAATCATAGAATATTCGGGTTGGACGAGACCTCAGGAGGTCATCTAGTCCAACCCCCTGCTCAAAGCAGGACCAACACCAACTAAATCATCCCAGCCAAGGCTTTGTCAAGCCAGGCCTTAAAAACCTTGAAGGATGGAGATTCCACCTCCTCCCTAGGTAACCCATTCCAGTGCTTCAGCACCCTACTAGTGAAATAGTGTTTCCTAATATCCAACCTAGATCTCCCCCACTGCAACTTGAGACCATTGCTTCTTGTTCTGTCATCTGCTACCACTGAAATCTTCAAATATTTAGTGCAAAACAGCAAGACAACAGCTTCATGGAATGGAGATCATTGATGAGTCCTGCCTGTTCACATCTCAGTTATGGGGTCCACTGTTCCCTCTAAGCTGTGTGCGCGTGCGCACGCACACAGATTCTAAATCCCGCACACATGGCAAAACACTGTGCACACAAAAATTTGCACAGAAGCACAACAATTTGTATAGAAGACATTTTTTGCGCACACGGCCTGTCAAAAATTAGAGGGAACATTGATGGGGTCCCTACTAGTACTCAAACCAAATTGCTTTCAGCAGCCTCAGAAGACAGGACAGACAGCGAGTCCTCAAGATTGGATTCTTGGGCTTCCAGGTTATACCTATGAGCAAGTGAAGAGGAAAAGCTCCTCGTTTACTATGAGTCCCATTGGTGCCTATAGGCCATCTCCTGTAACTGCAAATTTCAAAGATTTTCACCCAGCTGTGGTTATTTTTAATTTACTATTGGTTTTAAAAAATATTGAACTACCAAATGTGATAGATATTAATTAGGAGGTCTTTCATGTACAGCAATGACAACTTTGTCCCTTTAACCCACATGATACCAGCACAGAATTTTTTGCTTGTGCAAGCCAGATTTCTTTTGGTGCCAAGATTTTTTTTTTTAAGTACTTGTTAATGAAACTAGGATTACACAGTAAACAATTTCACTCACTTGGAACATTCATTAATATTTATCTCTACATGGAGTAACAGGTTTTTACTCATATTATTTATTTGTATGAACATGTTTCTCCTCCAGTTCTAACATGGTAAACTATTACAGGTTTTCTTCCAACTACAATCTAACAAACTTTAGAACTGATTCAGATTATAAAGTTAACTCTTTGAGGATAAGTGTTAGGATTTTCTTTATCTAACCTGCAAATTAAGTAAATGGTACATTGGTAGGAAGAGTTTAGCATGTGCCTGTGCCAAGGAATTAGACATGTATGCCCATATGTTAGTAGGAGCTATTTAATGAAAGTGTGAGTTCATGTTGGTACAGAGAGGGGAAACTCAGTCCTAGAAGGTGTAGTCTCTCCTCAGTGTAGTTATTGTTGTTGTGTCAAATTCCATATGAGGAAAGAAACTTTACAACTAAACTTAATTAAAAAAAACTAAGGCTCCATGGAGCTTGTAATGATCATGGATGGTTTAAAGAATACGAAAAGACTTGGCTGTGCCTGTTTTAGGCTATGAAAATAAATCTACCATTGCCTATTTATGACACAGGAGGTGTAACGGAGAATGAACTAAAAATCAAGCAGCACTCTTCAGCAAAGTCAAGCAACTGAGGGAAGGAGAGAGGGGAACTTAACTGGCTGAGAGGATAGTAGCTGAACTTGTAAACCAAGTAAGGAGGGGGGTGAGGAGAAACAGAAGAGCCTGCAGTAAAGAGGAACCAGCTTATACGTGGTCATCTTCTTGGTATGTTTGACTTCCAGTATAGTCTTGGGCCCAATTCTACAGTGTACTGCATCCTGTATAATCATTTGCATTTGTGTGAAGTAGATATAAGACACTACCATTTCCATCTGATACCATTCTGGCAGCTGGGGAGCACTGGCCAGAGGACTCCCAGACCATGCCTCCTTTTCCCCAGAAACATCCTCTGTGCTGGCATACAGGAGGGAGGACTGGGTTAGGAGATGGAACAGTGGTTCTAGCATAAGAACAGCCATACTGGGTCAGACCAAAGGTCCATCTAGCCCAGTATCCTGTCTTCTGACAGTGGCCAATGCCAGGTGCCCCATAGGGAATGAACAGGACAGATAATCATCAAGTGATCCAACAGAGGCTAGGGACACCATTCCTGCCCATCCTGGCTAATAGCCACTGATGGACTTGTCTTCCATGAACTTATCTAGTTCTTTTTTTAACCCTGCTATAGTCTTGGCCTTCACAACATCCTCTGGCAAGGAGTTCCACAGGTTAACTGTGCATTGTGTGAAAAAAATACGTTGTTTTAAATCTACTGCCTATTAATTTCATTTGGTGACCCCTAATTCTTGTGTTATGAGAAGGAGTAAATAACACTTCCTTACTTTCTTCACACCAGTCATGATTTTATAGACCTCTATCATATCCCCGCATAGTTGTCTCTTTTTCAAGCTGAAAAGTCCCACTCTTATTAGTCTCTCCTCATATGGCAGCCATTCCATACCCCTACTCATTTTTGTTGTGCTTTTCTGAACCTTTTCCAATTCCAATATAATCTACACCACTCAAACATTCACGTGTGCAAGGGGGAATCTTCAAGAGGTTGGCTCCATTAGCTTTGGGACTGTTTTGCACCACTGAAGTGCAGTCAGAGCATAAACCAAAATCTGGCTCTCATAGCATGTGCACACTTCATTTTAAAACCTGGGGCCACAAGTGTCAGAGCCCAGGCCTATAAAACAGCAGTGTAGACATTATGTCCAAATCTGAATAGCTACACAGCTATTTTTAGCACCACAGCACAAACCTGAGTCCCTAGACCCAGGCTCTCGGACTTGCTACCATGGGTTTTCAAACACAGTGTAAACATTTCTTCAGATTTTGATTGCCGTGACTTAAATGTCTTCATTAGAAGACTTTCCAAAGTGAAACAACAGAGTCAATTTATAGGCCAACACTCCTGTACTATTCAGAGGTTACATTAGACCCCAAAGGTTACTATTTTGAGTTACTATAACCTTTTCTACTGAAAGCTAAGTGAAAACTAAAGTGTCTCATCCAACGCCCATTGAAGTTAATGAGAGTCTTTCTAGTAACTTCAGTGGGCATTGGATTGGGCTCTAAAAGTAAATTGTTAATAGTGCTGAAAAAGAATCTTGGCTCACATTCGTCTCCTGTTAACAGAAACCACTGTTGAAGTCAGAGCTGATTATTCTGAAAGAACACTGACAGATGATTGGATTAGAAAGGAGTTTTCATGTTAATTTGGAGGAGTTACTATTAATACATAGCTCACCATATTTTCTTAAAATCTAAGTTGCGAAACAAAATCCACAAAATGACAGGGAAATCTATTAATTGTATATATTTTTAGAGTCCCAAGAACAATTTAAAATAATTCTTGCATGACAAGGAGGAGATTTTCATGGGCACAAAAGGCAGTCATGTGTTCAGCTCTCACTACATTTTCATGGGTGTTGGGTGCCAAACTCCCCTGGGTTGTTTTAAAAATCCTGTTAGATAAATACTCTCTTTACATGATGGAATAAGGACACTTGCAATTAGTGGTTTTGCTTTATTTAGAGAGCAGAATACTGAGACACTGTTAATAAATAAAAACTGTTCACGGTAACAAGCCACCACAATGGTCATTTAAAAAAAAAACCCTCATAACAAAATTGTGTATGATTTGATCCTTAGGAGTTATTATTAACTGTCGCAATGAGATCATCTGCAGCTCACAACAAGAAGTATAAAGATGGCAGTTGTCAATATCAGCAGAAACAATTTTAGGCTCCATCTACAAAGACCAAGAACTATGATTGTTGTATTTGTTTTAAACTCAGTTTAACACAGTTTGCCTGCATAGTTAAGGACAGAAACCAAGTAATGTTATAAATTGATTTTAGAAATTATTTTATAGCCTAGATTCACTCGGTTTTTCCCTGTCTAGTCAAACTAGGATTAAATTCAATTAACCTAAACCAGTTATAAATGGTATTTATAATTAGTTCTGCAAACTTTGTTCTTAGTTCACTGCAGATGGGGCCTTAGACAGTGATGTTGTATCAAAACAAGCATCCTAAAGTTAGGACTAAAGTGGACTGTGATTCAAACAGAAGTGATAGTTTGACAAAGATAGCTGCTCTAGTCAAAGAAAGTTTGTATGTCTAAAGAAAAAAATCAAAATCTGCAGACATGTAGTCATGATAAAGTCTTAGCTGTGAGACAGTTTCACTTATTTGCTCTCAAGATAAAATGTGAAAGAACTAGACGCCACAGGTATGCTATTTCTGTACCACAATCTATGCACCTGGCCTCCACACTACAAGGATATGTCTACAGTGCCTCTGAGTGAGCCTCCCAACTTAAGTC
This sequence comes from Macrochelys suwanniensis, assembly GCA_033296515.1. Lineage (NCBI taxonomy): Eukaryota > Metazoa > Chordata > Testudines > Chelydridae > Macrochelys > Macrochelys suwanniensis. The sequence goes on from CM065780.1 coordinate 52,752,505, forward strand.
CACAGACTTGAGTTGGCAGGGCTCATGCCTACAGGCTAAAAATAATAGCTGTGTAGGCGTTCCAGTTTGGATTGGAGCTCAGGTCTCAAGCCTTAGATTGGAGCTCAGGTCTCATAGCTTGTAAGCCCAAGCCACAACATGAAAACACCATCTTTACACAGCTATTTTTAGCACGCTAGTGCAAGCCCCAATAAACACATCTGTGGTCCTGGGTTGCTCCCAGACACAGTCTAGACCTACCCTGAAGGACTTAAGAAGAATTAATTTATACAAACTGTCATAAATATGAAGGGAAGGGGGAGAGGGTCTGATGCAGTGCTATAAAATCCTTTTTTCAGTAAAGGGTTAAAAAATGCAGGTAGCCAGACTAACACCTGACCTGGCTGGCATCTGACCAATAAGGGGACAAGATACTTTCAAACTTTGGGAGGGGGGAAGGTTTTAGTGTGTGTCTTTGTCTGAGAGAGAGTGATCTTGGAAGACAGAAGGAACCTGCAAAAAATTAAACCTTCCTTTTTTAAAGTAAGTTTAAATAGCATAGCGCATAGATTTTTGTTTAATTTTGGCTTGGTGTATTCCCTGTGTTAGAAGGGGCAAAGGGGGGGGGGGGTTATTCATGGTTTTCTGTAATTTTAAGGTTTTGTCCAGAGGGGGAATTCTCTCTGAGTTTGGAAATATAGTGCCCTGTAAAATAGTTACCATCCTGATTTTACAGAGATGATTTTACCTTCTTTATTTTTAATAAAATCCTTCTTTTAAGAAGCTGACTATTTTCTATGGTGTTAAAACCCAGGGGGTGGGTTTTTAGATCACTGTGTAACCAATTGGTTGGGAGATTCTTCTCAAGCTTCCCCAGGAAAGGGGGTGTACGGCTTGAGGGGGTATTTTCGGGGGGAGGGAAGTTCAAGTGATTCCTTTCCTGAATTCCTGTTAAATACTTGATGGTGGCAGCGAAAAGCATTTCTCAGGGTGCAGGGAATTTTGTACCTTGGGGGATTTAACCTAAGCTGGTAAAAATAAGCTTAGGGGCTCTGAATGCGGGTCCCCACGTCTTTACCCTAGAGATTAGAGTGGGGAGGGAACCCTGACACAAGCTATTCTGAATACAGAAGAACCTTACATGTCTGATTCTCCATTGCCAGGCACCTTAAATATTCATTTACACCTGTGGAAAAAGGATATAAAATACTGCTGTTGCGCTTTGATAGCATTTTATAGGTACAAGTAAGGAAGAATCCATCCCCAACTTTATTATCCATACATCAAATAATGAAGCCAGATCTATTATATAGATGTGTATTTACAGAACTCTTTACTATGTCATATGATAGATACAATTTTATAAAAACCTAAAACATAGGCTTTGTTCTTTAATGTAAAGGGTCAGATTCTGGGCTGCTTTACAACCAGTGCAATCCCACTAAATGCTTGTGAACACTTACACCAGAGCTTGCCCAACTTCTCAAATGTAGCAAAAAATTTCAATTTTGCTCAAATTGCTTTTACACACTGAATTAAAGAATCAGGCCCATCTTTTCAGGAGTACACATGCACTTTTGTGTACATCTCAGTCAAAATCCCTGACTTGAATATGCATTTTTATTTTAAATATTTGTGTCTTCCTTATTTTGCTCTCTGTTTAAGCAAATCAGAAAGTTCTTTTAAGACGTGCATAATTTAAGGCCCTGGTTTTAATACAACCACTGAATGCAGCTTCCAGCTAAAATGCTATATCAGCTTTTAACCTACATATGTAATTCATGAGAACTAATAGGAGTTATGTACACAGAGTGCAAACCTAATATCTCTAGTGAATGGTAACAATTTTTTCCTATATTATGTCAAGTGTACTTGAATTTTTGGACATAATATCTATATATTCTTATAGCTGAGACACAGCTGAGGACTTAACTATGCTAAGTTTTTCAGTTTCTACATAGCTGGAAGTCTTGGTTAGTGACCAACAAGCTAAAGATACAGGGCTGGATTGTGGAGAGTCACTACTCTGCCCCAGTTGGAGGTCAAACATGATGCCTTCCAAACCTGGGAGTAGTGTGTTCACTCTGCTAGCCAATTCATGGTTCTTCCTCTTTGTGGAGGTTAGTGCAGATGGTGACACCTCCCTGAAGGGACCTTGCAGTCACAGAAATCAGGAACTCCCATTTTGCCCAACTGTAGCATAAGGACAGGAGGAGGGAAAGGCTCCCTCTTTCTTCCATGTGTACCTCTAGAAGGGGTAGACACATTGGTCTGCACTGTTAAGGCTGAAAAGTCTGAAGGGCAAACTAATAGGAACTTGAAACAATTTTCTCTTGAGCCTTTGCACTGTATTGACCCCTATAAAACCTTCAAGAACAGAGCAGAGGGATGGCCTATGTGCACGCATGTTCCGTAAGCCAAAATAAAGCTAGTAGGGCCAAAAGTAGGCCTACAAAACTTGACAGTGTCTATTTAAGTTGATCACAAGAACCAAGTTTTTGAAAATGCATTAATGCTAATGTAGGTACTCTAAACTTACCCTTTGGTAAAGTTTTCATGCTAACGCATGAACATTTTCTTTTCCAAATAAAATAAAACTGATTCAGTTTTCTGTCTCATTGTACATTTTTTCCTTACATCTTTAAAAATGGTATCAACTCCTTGGTGCCAGTTCAGTTTTCCCAGTCCAAGCTATTGGCAGTCATAGATGCATCAGCAACGTTGCACAGAAAGAGGGGTGGAGGGGACAGATTTTTTTCTTTTTAAATTACTGTTCACATTTCCCTTTTAATGTAAATACAGCTACAAAGGTTAGCATGCAAGTAAAGTTTAGCAAATAACCAAATGCTAGGATAACCATCATTTTAATTCCACTTACCACAGGTTGGTTGCAAAGATAACGACAAAGTTCTCCAATATACTGGATAACAGTCACATTGTACTTTTTGCAGTCACTCCAGAATTGACTAGCTGAGAATTTCTTTCTTAAGACGCAAGTTGCACCTTATTAAGAAAATAAAAACAGGAAACACTGGTTGTGTGAACTTGACAAGAATGCTGCTTCAGGTACCATAGAGTCTTGTAAAGTTAAGAACTTTGACTCATTTGTATTTGAATCAATCTCGTGTGATTGTTTTACTGATGGGTCTAAATTCATAGACCTTGTCCATTACCGTGAAGTGTGTCAGTGTTCAGATTTTTTTTTTTTAAACTAGTACCCAACACCTGGTATTTAAGTGCAATACAAATTAAGGAGCTCAAAAGCCCAGAACAAAAGATGTTTCTTTTTCCTCTGAGGCAGAGGAATACAATTTTGTGTACATAAATTGCTTAATATTTTTCTTGGGGAAATGCTTTATGGAAAAACTACATTTTGCCTTTTAGTTACACAACACAGTAATGCCCCTGGACGAGCACTGAAGTCCTAAATTTCTCTCAAACTCCTAAGATGTTATTATCACTTTCTCCCCAAACAACATATAAGGACAAAAGCACAAGTACCACCAGTGACTCAACTTTATCAGTTTCAATCCTGATTCAGCATTGATCCCCTCTGTGCACTTTAACTAACAGATGGGAAAACTGAGAAATAAGGTTGAGGAAGGCATAAAAATATCTACTATATAGTATCACACAAATGCTAAATATTATTCATTCCAATTTCATGAAATTAGATGTAGGTTTTCTAAAATAGATTCACTACCTTTGCAGTATATTGCACAAGGCAAGACAAAATTCAGAAATTTTGGGTAAACATTTCTAACATGAAGATCAGTAGACAACAGGAAAAGATATCCCATCACCGAGATACATGTAGAATAATTATACACAGCAAGAACAAAGGATTCCCCATACTGAATCAGATCCATAGTCCACTGAATATAATCTCCTGTCTACCTCTAAGCTACACTTAACACTTCACCGTATGGCAAACCTTTGCCCTGACCTTCCACATTAATTTATGTTAAAGAAATCATCCAGGTCAAACAGAGTCACAATAAAATATATATTCTATAGTCAATGCTAAGAGACAGTGCAATTTAAGTGCATAAAGTCCAACAATTTTCAATGCTGTAAATTTATTTTCAAATATTTTAAATCTGAAAAAAAATAAATCTTTTAATCTATACCAGTCACAGAGCTCCACCAGTACTCATGCTGGTGTGTTAACACAGCCTGCAGACAGTTAAACACGTGCATAACTTTACACATGAGAATAGCCCAATTCTACAAAGTTATGGGTCTGCTTAACTCTAAGCCTATAGCAAGTTTAAGACTTTAAAAAGAACAGCCTGTTTTGGGGGTTGTTACCGTGTAAATGTGTGGTCTCCTCTTGGCCCCAAGGAAGCCCTGCAAGTGGCCCATTGCCTCACTTTCCCCTCTTGATTCCTCAAATAAACTCAACACAGCCTTTTAAATGTATAAATAGCCGGGGGGGGGGGGGGGGGGAGAGGGGCGTTAATTTATTACCAAAAGTCCCACTACCATAAACCAGAATCCCTCAGTACAGTCCAAACAGTAGATTAGATCCAACTGTCCAACACTAAGTGTAGCTACGACATCCCTCATCATGCATCAGCCCATCTTTCAGGTACAGCTCTGGCATCTTTCACCACACCTCACCTCACCCCAGATGTTTACCTACCCTATTTTCTTCCCAGATAGGGTTCTGGTTCTTGCCTGGAGATATCGGCAGGGTTGCTGCTCCCTCGTTCCCCAGCCTTCAGCCCTCTCTGGCCCTCTGGCTTCAGCTGTCCGGCTCAGCCTCTCCCTCTACAGCTTGCAGCCTTCAGCCCTCTCTGGTCATGGCTCTCTAGCCTGGAGAAGTTTGCAGGTGACCCCAACTGCCTTCCACTTTCACCAGCCTGATATTCTGGGTTCACTGTTTAAACCAGGAACTTGCACTGTTTCATCCTTCAGGGGCATCTCCTCCCTGAAGCTCTCAGCCCAGCTCTATTCTTCCTATCTGAGCTCTTTACTCTCAGGACTCTAGACCCTCTCCCCTTTTAAATTCTGGGCTCAGAACTCTCCTTCTAAGCTTCCCCTCAGGGTTCTGAATTCCCTTCTCATGCCTCTGAACTCTCATTTATAACTCCCCAGGGCAGCCCCACCCTCCTCATTACACCAACTCAGGCACACCTGGACTGCAACAGGGGCACTGAGACCAATTTCGATGTAAGGGCCTCTTACCCTAATGCCAAAAACAAACAAAAAAGTGGATGAATAGAATTTTACCTAATTTTCTAAAACAAAAGTGGATAACATGGACCTTACTGCAGTTTCTTTGGATTTTTTTTTTTAAGTCAACGGAATCACAAAACTAGTGACAATTATTTCCAGATTCATTTGTTTTTAGGCTTAGAAAAGCAGATATAATAAGACAAGTTTAATTAACTCCACTGATAGCAATGATTTTGCACGGTGTTTTAATGCAGTTCTAAATTAATCCCCTCTTCAATCAACAATGCTATAAAATAAAGTGAGCCTACCCAATTCAATACATCCACCAATGCCAAGGACAGAAGCTGCACTGTGGTAAAGAGGGAGAGTAATATAAACAGCATCATCTGCAGTAGCACCAAATGCCCATAATCCAGCAGCTCCTTTTAGAATCTGCAGATGACTGATAACTGCCGCTTTTGGTAGACCTATAATGAAAAAAAGACATAAAACTGTACATTACAGAGAGGTCAAAATTCACTTTTGTTGAGTACATGAGTATCCAGTCTGTTAAGAACTTCAATAACACTATTACCACCTACCTTTCTATATTCTAGAACCAATTTTTCAGCTAGCCAATTAGCTAAACAGACATATAAGAACTTGTTTTCAAGTTTAATGTGGCACTATATCTGTTGGTCCTATAGAAGTAAGGGGTATGCAAGCAGGTCATAGCTGCATAAATTCACTGCACACTGGATCATCCGATCAACAACAGATGGAACAGGACGTGAAGAAATATGAAGGAGCCCCAGGCCTGATGTAAAGTCAAAATAGACAAGGTAGGTGAGGTAAAATCTTTTATTGGACCAACTTCTGTTGGTGAAAGAGACAAATTTTCGAGCTTACGCAGAGCTCTGCTTCAGGTCTGGGAAAGATAACCAGAGTTCTGGTCCTATATTGGTATAACTGTATCGCTCAGCAGTGTGAAAAATCCACACCCCTGAGCGATGTAGTTACACCAGCCTAGCCCCCTGTGTAGACAGCACTAGATCGGTGGGAGAACTTCTCCTGTCAACATAGCTACTGCCTCTTGGGGAAGTGGATTAACGAATCTTAAGAGGAGAGCTCTCTTTGGGTACGTTTATACTACCCGCCAAATCGGCGGGTAGTAATCGATCTATCGGAGATCGATTTATCGCGTCTCATCTAGACCCGATAAATCGATCCCAGAAGCGCTCCTCGTCGACTCCGGAAGTCCTGCTCGGCGAGAGGAGGAAGTACAGTCGATGGGGGAGCGAGCCTGCGCCGCGTGGACCCGATGTAAGTACTTTTACTTTCGATCTAGGAAACGTCGACTTCAGCTACGCTATTCTCGTAGCTGAAGTTGCGTATCCTAGATCGATCCCCCCCCCATTGTAGACCAGCCCTTTCATTGACTAAGAGCATCTTCATTAAAGCACTACAGTGTACTAAGTGTGGACATGCCCAGAGTGTTACAGCTAAATACAAGGGTAGAACAGATCCAGTGTCTTTATTAAGTCAATGATTTTTGGTGTCTAGCAGAGTTATGAATTTAAGTTCCCTTTCCTTAGAGAATGAGGATTCAGAGGTCAGATATGCAGTGATCATTTTGTGAAAAGTGTTTACCCATGTTTTTGTCTTATTTTTCTGTGTGAATTCCTTCGAGACTGTAATGATTGTCTGGTTTCTACTCACAGAGTTATTAGGGCAGTTAGTGCACTGGATGAGGTACACCACTTTGGTGTGATCGGCATGTGTGGGACCCATGGATCTTGAAAGGTGTGTTGTGGGGGGTATTGATCATCGTAACAGTGAAGACATATCTGCAGGTTTCGCATCTGGTGTTATAGTGGGGGATGGTACTGCTTTGAGTTGGTATGTCCTGGTGTATGGGGAGCTCGCTTCTGATGACATGCTTGGCGAGGCTAGGGGGCTGTTTGAAGGCCTGAAGAGGGAGTTTGGGAAAGATTTATTTGAGGATGTGGTCCCCATCAAGTCTGGGATGCAAGTTTAATGATACCCTGTATGGGTTTCACTGTGGGGTATTAGGTGACAACTAGGGTTGTACAGTGGGAAGTTTGTTTCCCACCCCCCAACCCCTGTATTAAAGCAGGTTCTGTCAGGGTATTTGGGTGGCCCGTTCCATGATGTGATCTACTTTTCTGGTGGAGTTTCCTTGTGTGGTGAAGGTTATTTTAAGTATGTTAAGGTTTGTACCTGGACTCTGTCCTCAGAGCACATTCTATGATATCTGAGTGCCTGGTAGATAACAGATTTCTTGGTGTGTTTGGGGATGGTTACTAGATGTGTGAAAATAAGTGTGGTGATCCAGGGGTTTCCTGTGTATAGTTGGCTGTAGGGTTTCATTGCTGAAGCGGATTGTGGTGTCCAGGAATTTGATGCTGGTGTGGTCAGGGCCGGCACGCCCACTAGAAGCCAAGATTTGGGGGGCGGCGGGTGGCTGCCTCCTGGCTCCCCACTCAGCCACTGAGCGGGGAGGCAGCCGCAGCGAGCCAGCCCCCTGCCCCACCCCCACCCCCCGCTCAGCGCCTGAGCGGGGGGCAGCCGCGACGAGACGCCCCACTGCACCCCATTCAGTGCCTGAGTGGAGAGCCGGGGGGGGGGGGGGCAGCCGCAGCGAGCCGCCCCCCGGCTCCCCGCTCAGCTCCCGCGGCCGGGGGGCTGAGCGCCCACAGGGGGGAGGGGGAGGCTGAGCTCCCGCGGGCGGGGGAGCTGGTTGGGGGCGGCAGCATTTCGGGGGGGGGGAGGCTGAGCTCCCGCGAGCAGGGGAGCTGGCTGGGGGGGCAGCATTGTTTTTATATTTAGTAAGCTAAGCATGTTTATAAAGCTGTATTTGGGGTGTATTTGGGGTGAGAGCCACTCACAAGTACATATCATTTCCAAGGATAACAAATAAATTATACACTGCAGGACAAAAAAAGACTTTCCATAATGAACCATGGATCTGATCAGTAGGTATTTCCTCCCGTCTGGCTAGGACTGTGGCCTCTACTTGACATTCTAGAGGAAGGCAAACCTGTGCACTCAGGTCCCATCATATCGTACCTACCAATCGCTAGCTGTGCAGTGCTTTATGTAAGGGAAAGATTCCTTCCTTTAGGAATCAGCCTTCACTCTTACTTTAGCATACATAATCACAAATTATTTTATTGATCAAAATAATCCAGCACTTTGAAAAATCCATCCACGGATTTTTGCTTTTGATTTCCCCTGGCTCTAGATTCCATAAGATGACTAAAAGTTGCACAACATTTTATTTCCTTTTAACTTGGCCAGTAAATCTAGACTATTAATTATATCAGCAATCATGTGTTCTTGTATTCTCGGAAAGCATGAAAAGGATGGATGGATTTGTTTGCACTAGATGGATCAGATTTCACAAAACATGATTTTAAACACGATTCAATTCCCTCTAAACTTTTATCCATGCTAAATAACTGCTCTTTTTGCAATCACACTGTACTTAAAAGAGAGAAAGTTTCAGTGTGCATGGGCTACATACAATCACTCAAATTTTCTTACCTCTGTAAGTAACTAAACTATATTAGATTAATTCTGTGCATTGCATCTTTCCACCTCAGCTTCATATGGAGGCCTTAAATGACAATGTAAGAACTATGTTATAGACTACCTAGAGAAGTCTATAACATGATTTAGCTAAGAGTATTCAGAACAAAATTTCTATCCACAATAGCAAGCTCTGCTATATTTTTTCACCACTATTTCAAACATAGTTGATCTCTGAATAATGTTTACAACAGTTCTGTTTTTTTAAATTACTTTAAAAACAAATAGAATTTAGTTCTAAAATAAACTAATGTATGGTTCCATGGAGGCAAATTAAATCAATAAAATAATTATGCTTGGGCAGGGGAAACAAGTTGTAAGTTGTAACATCTCATAACTGAAACCACAAGTTAGTTTTCAGTTGAATAAGAAACACCAATCTGTTTAACCTAACTACATCATGCTGCTTTTTATGCCAGTGATCAGAGTTTTTTAAAAGTCTTAACTTCTTATCCACTGGAGCAATGGTAATGAACCCAGCCATCTGTTTCTAAACTAAAAGGCTAGTAACTTAATCCTATTTTCTGTCTCTTTGGTGACCTGCATTCAAAGCTACTTAATGAAGACCCACTTCATAATAAGTGCATAGTAACTTGTTTTGAAAGGATGTTGTAAAATTCTAGATGTACACATTAGCTCTACGGCTGTGTTACAGAATCACAAAATATTAGTATTATGTTTGCAGTGTTGATTAGCAGGCACCAATAATAGTAGTTATTTAATAAAAGGGCATAATGCCCTGCCCCAGGATTTAAGCAATTCAGCTGGGCAGGGAAAAAGGTGCTACCTTTGCGGGATGCGGAGTCAGAGGTATCCCCTATGACAACAGCCTTGGAAACGACTAATGCCTTTCTTGAGCTCCTGATACCTTCTCCTATAGACTGAGGTGAGACTTTTAGAGTGTCTGATACAGACACATTAACTGATGGTTTCATAAACAGTTTCAGGAAATGATGGAAACACAAGAGAGCTGTACCTGTTGTTCCTGAAGTAAAAATGTAGAGTACAGAGGCCATGAGGTTGTTTGCAGAGCGGAGATTAACTGGTACACAGTCTTCAGATGCAGCTTCCAGTTTATCTAAAATGGTATTAACACTTGGCAGACTGCAGTCTTTTGTCATTACCCAAACACCAATATCTTTTTGGAGGTTAGGAAGAATTTCCTCTAATGCCCCAAGCATATCTTAAAAATAACAACAACATTGTGTTACCTATTTTATAATGTATTTACAGAAAGCTAAATTAAAGCAAGTTTTTCAATGTTTTAGAGCTATGTTAGCAAAATACAAGGAGCCAGATTCACCTCTGTGAGAGTAAGGGAATATAATTAGGTGCTGATGCCCTGGGGGTAGGGTGGACTTCATGTAGAAATGGACAAGCAATGGTACATACAGTTGCTGTCACTCCTATGCTTTAAATTTCAGCCAGCACTCCATGAAAACCCACTAGCAATGACTACCATCTCTTGCCCACACCCAGTCTTGGGTAACTTACAGTCACGTTTCAGATGAGAAGGTGCAGTTAATATTTCTCTCCAGATTTCATCTAGCAAGATAATCTGCCTTCATGCATTGCAGTTTAGTTATGGATACTTGGGCTGGTCTACATTGCAAAGGTAGGCCGGCTTAACTATATTGTTCAAGACTGAAAAATTTCATGCCCTATGCAATGTACTTACGTAAACCTAAACTCTGGTGTAGACATAGCGAGATTTATGAAAGAATCTTCCATTGACCTAGCTACTGCCTCTTGGACAGGTGGATTTACTACAGCAACAGAAGAACCCCTTCCGTTGCTGAAGTAAGTGTCTACACTAGTGACACAACTGCAGTGTTGCTAATGGTCTGCTTAACCCAAAATTATCCCCTTGCAAATGGCATGGCAGAAAACAGCAACAGATGTCACCATTCTCCAAACATACACAGACTACAAGTAAAAAATGAGCAGCTACCATGATTTATTGTCTCTTGTGTTTCACATCTTTAAAAATGTTTGCAATTTTATGGAATTGGTGCCAAAAAAAACATTGGCTTATTTACAGAAAACTACTTTTCCTGTGTTTATGACTACTGAGCATAAAGAACACTAAGAAATGGGTCACTGATTTTATGGTCATTCAGAATTTCAGGTATAATTCTGATTTTTTTATTTTTCAGTGCAATAGTCTTAGAAATAAATTTACACTGAGTTCTTAATGTATTTGAGAAATATCAATTATATTTAAACTGCAGACAAGTCAAGCAAGAAGGGGACTGTGGTCATATGATTACCCTATGGTCTAATCAGGCAATCCTTTCTAAAGGGGTAAATATATCACAGTTACAGTCTAATTTAAACTGTCATTTAGGATTCAAGAATGACAAAGGCAGCAGTTCCCACTTCCTAGACTGAAGCACATCTTCTTCATGTTATTCCAGTTAATTAAGATGAAGCCCCAGACTGAAAATATCCTTGATTTACTGCTTCCACTTTTAAAATTACTCCGTAAACCTAAGGTTTCTGTTTCTGTGTAGGGGTTTGTTTTTTCACCTAGTATTGAACATTAATACTGTGAGTTGGTTCTACAAAAGACTTTTCAGTTGCACTCTGGTATTAAAAACTTGGAACAGTATCTGAACGGTTTGTAATCATTTGTTGTCTTGAAAGAGATTCCAGGTTAGACAAGAGAGCACAGCAAAACAAAACAAAACAACCATAAGCAATTTCCTGAAGGAAAAAAAGGCAATAGGAAATAGCTAAATATTTTCCTAATATTAAAAGAGCCGGAAGCCTTAGATTAATTCTGGATAATGCATGAACAATGTGAGCTGAAGATAAACTCTCCATTGTACTAACATATTACCAAAGAGCACTTATACAAATGTAAAAAGGTCCAAGACTATGTCCAATGTTGATGTATTGTTTAATGCACACTGAATTTCTCCACCAGATGTTTTTAAAGAGCCTGCAGCTCATTTTATACTTGTATTACCCATGTGTCCGGAATAAACAGCTCTCTTGGAAGAAACACAATACAGCATTTCTGGTGGTGCCTGGTACATGTACATAAGCAGATGGCAAAGCAAGCCATAGATTGTGAACTTAAGATCTCTCTATTTTGTTTATTTTTTTCTTAGTAACATACTATTAAACTTGTAGGGTTTGTTTTGCAATGAGTTATTATTATATCTAATCTTTAACTATAATATAGTATATAGCAGTCCTGTATGTTGTTTACATAAAACATTCTGAATAGACAAACATTAACTACATGGCTTCCCTGGGAAAATTCATGTGTTAATGGAGGTGGAGATCTCCCGCACACCCTTTTCTCTATTTTTCCTTCTCCTGCTTTCCTATGAACAATTGAGCAGGGTTGTGACATGTGAACAACCTGAATGTATAAATAATTGTTAATTGTGACCTTAGAATAATAGGCAAAATACCTTTTGGCTCTAAACTACCACCCTGCATTGCTAGTCATACAAAAGGTTTTCTCTATTTTTCCGAACAAGAAAATAATGCAATTATTTATTGGCAGGCAGATATGAACCCAAAGTAATAACTGCCAGAAATCAGATTATGAGATCAACTTGTACTGAACAAAATCTTACTTCATTCATTTACAAACTTTTATGAAATATTGCTGACAAAATATTTGAAGGGCACTCTGAGGCATATGCTAATAAATAAGCTGTGACAATCCAAGTAGCCACCATTGATCCTTTTAACAATAAAAGGCCAGTCCCAAACTCCCAATTTTTAGATACATTCCCTCCATATACTTAGTTCCCTGTCAAAAAGGCTCTCTCTGTTCCTGCTAAATTGTGTTCCGCAAAAGCCATAGGTGCTAGAACTAGGAGTGCTGGAGGTACCGCATCCATTATACACAGGGTTTAGCTAAGAATCTACGTTGGCTGCCATGGCTCCCTTGAAATGCCACTGAAGACCGTGAAAAAGATTCTAAAATGTGTTTAGGAACTACACATACATAGTGTATATTACTGATCAAACGCTGGGATGTATCCGAAGGAGACCCTGACTCAGGTAGGGGAGCCAGTAAGTTTCCAGGAAAGGGAGAAGCAAGCAAGCAAAATGGAGAGCCAAATCCCATCTTGGAACAGTCCATAAGAGTCCACCCAGCACGTCTTTAACTCTGTGCTGCTCTGGATGTCTCATAATACTTATTTTTATAATTTAGTTTAAATCAAGTTAAATGTGAATTACCATCAAATATCTAATTGATCAAGAAAACAATTTCCCCTTTAAAACCTGATTAAGGATTCTGCTGCTTGTATGTCACAGTAGCTGTTCTGAATTCATAAGCTCCTGAAAATATCTCACTCACTCCCCTTTTCCAGGGCATTCACAGACTATGATCTAAATTCATTCCTAGTTTATCTTGACTTCTGCCAGCGTAAACCAGGGTTCAGGAGCCATAGCGACAAAACTTCCACAAGGGCACACAGCAGTGGCAGAAAATAACGGCAATTTCCCCTCTACCAGGAGGCTCCTAGGCAGTCAATGAAGCTGGGGGCGGGGGAAAAGTGGGAAACACTGGTCAAAGAGGGACTGTAATCAGAACACCAAGGGGATACAATTCCGCACATCCCCCTGAGCAGCCTGTGTTGTCGGGGCAGCTGACAAAGCAACCCTCTCTCAGTGAAAAGCCCCAAGCAAAGCCAGAGCTGGAAATACTGCATGTGCTGTCAAGAGTTAAACCCTTGGAAGGGTTCAGCTGCCATTACAGGTGCCAGGAAGTCCAATGTTCACTTTTCTGTGCTAGTTGGGGTGACTCTGGTACTACACCTATGCTGCTAATACTTACTGCTTCCAGGGCCGGTGCAAGGAAGTTTCTCGCCCTAGGCGAAACTTCCTTGCACCAGCCCTGCGCCACCCGCCTCCCCCCCCCACCCCCGCGGGAGCTCGGCCTCCCCCCCGAAATGCTGCCCCCCCCATCCAGCTCTCCCGCCCACAGGTGCTCAGCCTCGCCCCCCCCCTCATTGCGGGCCGCAGGCGCTCGGCCCCCCCCCCCACCCGCGGGACGCAGCTGAATGGGGAGCCGGGGGGCGGCTCACCACAGCTGCCCCACAGCTCCCCAATCAGGCGCTGAGCGGGGTGGCTCGTCGCGGCTGCCCCCCGCTCAGGCACTGAGCGTGGGGCAGGGGGCCGGCTCACCGGAGCTGCCTCCCCGCTCAGCGGCTGAGCAGGGAGTCGGAAGGCAGCCGCCCGCCGCCTCCCAAATTTTGGCACCCTAGGCGACCGCCTAGGGTCGCCTAGTGGGCGCGCCGGCCCTGACTGCTTCCATACAATTTCCTGCAGTAAGGGATACAATTTGCAGTTTTTGTAAAAAACTCTCATTAGCCTAGGTAGGACTGCATGATTTGTCTCTCTTAAGGATCAGATTCCACTGCCCTTACGCATCTTAAGTAGTACCTTACTACTCAGTTAGTCCCTATAGTTTCAATATGGGTAAGGGTGGCAGGATCTCATGAGTAGAAGTTTCACAGAAGTGAATCTCCTCCTTCCACTCTAACACTAAAGACTCTCAATCCAGCAGGATTAACTGTTCTAAAACTATTACATTGAGATATTATATACATTTTGAATAAGATAAGTAAGGAAAGAGAAAAATGCAAACTCATTAGGTCATTATTAGAGATGGTTGGGAATTTTTCAACCTAACTTTTTTTTTGTCAAAAATTGCTAACTGATTGAAACTGAAACTTTCAGATCCATTTTCTCTCACCTCCCAGGTGAGAGTCTTCCACCAGGCTGGGCAATCAGTCTCTCTCTTTCTCTCTGGCTCACTTTGTATAAATAACTAAGTGGAACAGCCCCGACAGAAGAGATTGAAAAAGCCCTCACGTTAGAATAGTCAAAGTCTGGTGGTTGTGGCCCTCAGTTGGGATGTGGGAAATCAAGCTCCTACTTGGCCTCATTTGCAGGGTCTCCCTCATCACAGGTGAGCATCTTAATCACTAAGCTTTTGGCTATTCTGGAGTCTCATTCTTAAAACTTTGAAAAGATGTAGTTTCAACACAATGAGGAACAGGAAATTTTTTGAATGGGATAGGAAAACCATCTCCCACCCACTGTAGTCATTATGTGTTTTGTGATCCTGCTGAATTTGCATTGCTGGTTCTCACTTCAGTAGCTTGCGTAAACACTCTTCTCCACTCATAGTTTTCAGACACCCATACGAACAGTAATACAAACTGTAGTACAAAACATCCAGTGAAACTAAAAATAATCGGGGGAAAGTTTTAAGATTACTTTAAAAAATAGAAAATCACCACTGTAGAC
Source organism: Macrochelys suwanniensis (assembly GCA_033296515.1). Taxonomy (NCBI): domain Eukaryota; kingdom Metazoa; phylum Chordata; order Testudines; family Chelydridae; genus Macrochelys; species Macrochelys suwanniensis. The sequence goes on from CM065780.1 coordinate 52,767,541, forward strand.
AGTATGTTGGTGGAATTTCCTTCTATTTGGTGAAAAGGATGCAAAATCCCTCTCAGGCTAGTAAAGGCACGGCAATACGTAGAAAACCAGAAATAAGGCACAGAGTGCAGGTAGAGGTAATAATTTTAGAGATGGGACAAAGCTGCATATTTAGGGTGCAAATTTTGAAACACACACACTCCAACCCCAGAGATCAGGAGTGTTCCAGTCTGAGATTTTGCTTAGTCTTTTTTATAAAGATAAAGAGCCATTTGCAAAATTAGCACCTGCTGAAGCTCTTTACCAATCAACTCTGGTTTTGGATATGTGGTTTTGGTTTGGGGGCCTCTCTCATAAACACTAAATTACATTGTACAATACACACAGGTCAAAAAAGGAGTTCTATCTCCTCTGAACACTCAACAAAAATTCACCCATAATTTGGAAATGAACACAAAGTGAGCTACTCCTGATTATTACATCCCATCTCCTAACTGTTAGTTGTTTATTGTAAGTTTGTAGGGGTCTCATCTCCTCTATGTCACACAAAGAACACAAAACTGTTTTTAGACTGTAAATTGCTTGGATTAGGAACAATATCCTCATAAGCCTGCAGCACAAAAGGGACCTGCTCATGATTTGGGGGCCTCTTGGTGCTACTTTAATACAAACATTACATCATCTGTCCAGACCAGGTCTCCAAAGAAAGGAGGTGGGGAGAAATGCAGTGTATGAGGTTAAAAGCATGAGTATACAAAACAACTATATACTGTACCTGCTCCCACAATTAGTATCTTGGGCTCACAGTTGCTGATACAATGCAGAAGGGACCTGGAGCGGATGTTGAAGTTGAGGAAAGCCACCACACAGCCCAGCTTGGCCACTCCAAACCACACATGGATGAAGTCAGGTTCATTGCTCATCAGCAGGGCCACGGTATCCCCCTTTTTCAGAGCTCCCTGTTGCAGGAAGACCTGAGCTACCCTGTTACTCCTCCTGTCCACGTCCTGGTAGGTGTGAACATCCCCTTCATAGAGGATGAATGGCTTGTGGGGCTGCCTGTCAGCATGTTTCACAAACTTGTCCAGCACCGTGAAAATCTTCCCTCGCAGCCTGTAGATCTTCATGGTCAGCCCATATTTTATCACTTTCAGCAGGTATTTAAAGTCGTGCCAGAAGTAGGGGAAGAGGAGTTTCTGGATGAGATGCAGGGAGACAATCCCAGCTGCAACGCCCGTTACCAAAGAGGGTAACATCGGAACAGCCGGAGCAAACAAGCTGCGGACAACAAGCAATAGCAATTATTGTAAGCGCCTCACCCAGCAGTACTGGGGTGCTTTAATGGGGTCCCGGATTCTGGAGAGACGGGTCAGAGTTCAGATGGGAGACTCCGAAAGGAAACCCGGGAACTCCGGGGCAGCTGTCCCCCAAAGAGCAAGCTGGGGAAACCCGGGGCGGGAAGAGACGCGCACGAGCGCCTCCAATAAGCTCAGAACAAGGCAACAGGTGGAAGATGGGCAGCCCCACAGCAGAACCCACTGACCAGCGCGAGCCAAGAGCTCCTGCCCCCGGGGTCCCACCGAGCGGAGTGAGCAGCCGACCCCCCCCGTCAGTCTCCAGGCAGAGCGAGGCACGCTCCCCGCTCTGCACTTCCGAGGCTCGTTGAGCAGAGGTGGCAAGAGCCCCCGTCCTCACAGCAAAGGGAGGGGAACGAGCCGCGCCTCGGGCACCCAGCGAGCGCAATGAGCCCACGGCCCGTGGACACCCAGGGAGCGGAGCGGGACTAGGGACCCCTGCGTTCAACAGGCAGAGCAAGGTGAGTGCGGGCCCCCCGCTCCAAGACCCACGGAGTGGAACAAGCTTCTCCCCTCTACACTCCCCCTAGCGCGACCTCCTGTCCGGGGCTACGGTCAGACAGGCACTTGCGGAGACGGCGGCAGGGAGCCTCGGTGCTGCGATTCCTGCTGCGCTCTTAGCTCCTTGCATAAGGCGAAACTAAAGCCTCTTCTGCTTCACTCCACCCTCCGCTCCGCGGGGAGCAGCGCTGGGGGACGGGTCTTGTATATGACAAAGGAAAGGGAGCCGCCCTCTTCCGCTCCCGGCTCAGGGGGTAGCCTGGCACGCTACTGGGCCCTGGCCAAAGCCCTTGCTGGAGCTCGTTAGTAGAGCTGGGAGACGGGACCCCTGGCAGAGCAGACGGGTGAGCAGCGGGGATAGGCTGCCTACAGCTCTCACTCAAGTGAGACAAGGTGACTAGTGTTACCATATGTCCCACTTCACCAGAAGCGACAAAGGGTCCTGTGGCACCTTATAGACTAACAGAGGTATTGAAGCATAAGCTTTCGTGGGTGAATACCCACTTCTTCGGATGCAAGCAGTGGGTATTCACCCACGAAAGCTTATGCTTCAATACCTCTGTTAGTCTATAAGCCACAGGACCCTTTGTCGCTTCTACAGATCCAGACTAACACGGCTACCCCTCTGATACTTGAGACCACTTCACCAGGGATCTTCTGGCTTTCGCTCATTCCTGGGACATGCGGTCACAGTGCTGGCTCCTCTTCCTGCTTCAGCCCAGGGTCTCCTTCCTCTCCCAAGCCAAGCCCCCACCCCTAGAGCCCAGCTACACATACGTATCTCAACCCCCAAACCAGTGATCCCCAGATGCAGTATATACATCGCAAAGGGTACTGGGCAGTGATTTCCCTACACCCCCCCTAAGGTGTACACCCCCCCAGAATTTTCCCAACACCCCCCCTAGTTTTGTGAACTAGTTACATGCAGTGTTGCCAATTTAGTGATTGTTTGGGAATTTGAATTGAAATTGAAACATTAATACACACTTTAAAAGCATATAAAGTATATGATAAAATACGTGTATCTGAAAAAGTGTAATAGATTTGAAAAGTATGAACACAGACTAGCTTCCTTATACAGATTTTGTTTTTTGTGACTGTCAGTGCATTCATTTTGGTGATGTTGGCCAACCTAATAATTTCAAATGATGATTTGTAAGCAAAGTCTAAATGAGCTCTCCCTGACAGCTAGTGATGAGCTGGGGACTGGGGGGAAAGGCTTCAGGACCAGATTGTATTTACATTCACACCTAATCTACCTAGGTATCCAGCAAACAGAGCTGTGTTGCCCAAGTGATAGATTTTGGCTAGGTTTGGGTTACAAATCACTTGAATGCAGGGGGTAATGAAATGTTGTTGTTTTTATTGTATGAGTAAAGGGCAGTAGAACTGTCCTTAGCCTGTGCTGATTGAGGGCATCAAGAGAGAGGGTGGGGACAGGTGTTTTGCTTTATGGTCTGCCTGAGTCACAAGTACTATTTGACCTACGCCTCTCCACTGTTTAAAGACAGAGCTGATTAGGCTTCATAGAGAGTCTTTTGGTTTGTTAAGTGACTACTAGAGCTGAAATCTCTGATAATCAGGTCTAAGTGCTTAGACCTGCTGTGCGACAGTGTTTCTGTGGATGAGATGGCCCAGTCTGCACTAGCACCGAAGTTCATCTCACCCCGAAGATCTGAAATCACTGAGAGTCAGGTGGAACCGCGAGAGACCAACTCACAGAGGTCACAGTGGCAGGTGGCAGCAGAAGGTGACAGTGTAAGGCTATTGGGGCAGAGCAATAGAGTGAACCGTGGCATGACAAACAACAGCAGTCAGAGCATTGGACTTAGGGTGACCAGATGTTCCGATTTTATAGGGACAGTCCCAGTTTTTTGGGTCTTTTTCTTATATAGGCTCCTATTACTCCCCACCCCCTGTCCCGATTTTTCACACTTGCTTTCTGGTCACCCTAATTGGACTATGTGTAGGGATATTAAAGAAGGTACTGGCAGTGATTCCCCAAGTGAAAGTAACTCCTCATAATTTGTCCCCCACAATTTAAACCTCATAGCATTACCAAGTAAAAAGATCTCTTGGGTCTCCTGTTAAAACTTATAAGCTACTGTCTGTGTAAACCATTGATTGTATCTGTTCTCAGAAAGATACTGTATTGCTATGAGAAACTTGCAAACAAGTTATTTGACTTTGTTCTTTATGCATGCTTTGTACCTAGAAACAGCATAGAAAGACCCCCACCCTCAAAGGGCAGGGAGTCTCAAATAAATTAGTACACACCCCGAAAGTGGTGGAGACAGTATGTCTGCTGATGAATGCTTGGTGTACATGAATGAATGAGCAGGGAGGTGCCAGCCTAGGAATTCAGTGACCATCGGCTGAAGGCGGCATCAAGTGGGAACGACCAGACAACATCCCCCGGAGGATAAACTGGGATCCACCCGACCATCTCAAAGGATGGGAAAAACAAGATAACATCTGACACCACAAACATCAGAAATGTGCCATCTGCTGATTGAGTTAGCAACAGCAAGATGAAACAGTTCCCATAAACTAACATAGGAAATAATTCCTATAAGAATGGCTTCTACACACTGAGGACTTTGAGTCTGGTTCTGCAACCAACCTCCAGGAGCATCAGATGAATCTGACAAGGACTCGGCTCCACCCTCATGCCCAGGTTACCTGGCCAGTAACTTGGCATGAGCAACTTCTAGGCTGGTAACTATGACATCTATACAGAACCTGTGTGTGAGTGTGAATGAATGTGAAACTGAATGAAATGTTATAGCTATAACTGACTGCTTACTATGATTCTTTTTGTGTTCACAATAAATGTGACATTTTGTCTTATCCCCTTTAAAAAGATCCTGCTGGTTTTTATTTTATTGGTATAACATATGTTTTAGTGACCTTTCTCCAGAAGCTATATTTGTGACTGGGAAACTTATATAAACATATGTTTCCTAGTAGGCCAAGATTTTAAAAATGCATTATTTGCCAAGATCATTATCTCACATCATCGCTATCTCAAGAGGTCATTATCTTGGGGAGTTTCTGTACTAAACTTTTTTATTATTATAATTATTTTTAATGTAAGAATGGCTATATTGGGTCAGATCAATGGTCCATCTATCCCAGTATCCTGTCTTCCGACAGTGACTGTTCCAGGTGCTTCAGAGGGAATGAACAGAACAGGGAATCATTGATTGATCCATCCCCTGTCGTCCACTCCCAGCTTCTGGTCAATAGAGGCTAGGGACATTCAGATCATGATGTTGCATCCCTGCCCATCTTGGCTAATAGCCATTGATGGACCAATCTTCCATGAACTTATCTAGTTCTTTTTTGAACCCTGTTATAATTTTGGCCTTCACAACATCCCTGGCAAAAAGTTCCATGGGTGACTGTGCGTTGTGTGAAGAAATACTTCCTTTAAAACTTTGTTTTAAACTTACTGCCTATTAATTTCATTGGGTGACCCCTGGTTCTTTTGTTAAGTGAAGGGATAAATAACACTTCCTTATTCATTTTCTCCTCACCAATCAAGATTTTATAAGACTCTATCATATCCACTCTTAGTCGTCTCTTTTCGAAGCTGAAAAGGCCCAGTCTTCTCTCCTCATATGGAATCTGCTCTATACCCCTAATCATTTTTGTTGCCCTTCTCTGTACCTTTTTCAATTCCAATATATCTTTTTTGAGATGGTGTGACCAGAACTACACGCAGTATTTAAGATGTGGGCATGTCATGGATTTATATAGTAAAAGTGGAGGAGCTTGGTTTGCCACACTGATCAGCTAAGCCAATACTGACAACCTATATGAAAAGGCTGCAAAACACCATGCTTCTGGACTGCATCAACACGCAGGAAGCCTTATAAGCCAGTCACTGTCAAAGCCAATTTTAGAAGAACTTAATGAGACTGTTAAGAATGCTGGAGACACAACTCAGTTTATGTGAACCAACATGGCTATTGCATCATATTTTCTGTTTAAGCAAGAGATACCACACACTACAAACTAGAGGCCTATGTTAAGTGCATTGTCACTTGTTAATCCTGAAGTTGGACACTGGTTCCGAACAAGACTGGCAAATGCTCACTATCTTTCTCCAAAAAACTCAGCTGACTCTCTTGAAACATGTGGTGCAACAGTGAAAGACTCAGGAGTTGAAAAAGTGAAGAAAATTCTCTCACTATATTCAAATATGTGCACACATGGCCAACAAATGCACCAATGCAAATAGGCATCAAGAATTAAGTCATTACGTATGTTATCTTGATGTCCGTGGTAGGCCAGTAGATGCATTCTAGATGTTCAGTTATAGAAGACACATCAGCTGCATCTGTGACATCTTAGAAGAATTAAATGCTTGTAAATTGGGTTGTTGGGGAAGGTATCTCACAACATTCCCCTGCCCCCTCCCCCGCCCCCCGCCCTTAAAACAACAGATCTTGGGAGCCAACGGAAATGGAATATGTGACAATCACGTTTCTGTTCCTCCTGGTTGTGGAGAGAAGCTTGAAAATGTGACCCAAGTGCACCCGGTAGTTTAGAAAACCAGAAGGTAGATCAAGAGAACCCCAGAGTGTGTTATTTAGTAATGTTATTATCTGGGTGTCAGTCACCAGATTTTTGAACACTTGGGGTTGGCAATACTAAGCCCCCAACAAATCCCAGTGGCTCCCTTGTACCTCACCCAAGTCCCTTTAAATATGGCAGCTCCCCCCTCTATCTCCTTCAAACAGGTCACTACAGTAATCTGCCTCCTCTCAACCCAGAGGCTCCCACTAACTAACCCCTGATTGCTCCAACCTTCCTCTGATCTGAGGCACACCTCTCCACCAAACTCATTTATTCTCATGGGAAGCAGCGGGGTTGCCTTTCCCTCCCTCCCTCGGCTGCTGGGGGGTGGCCCGTTGGCTTGTTATCTCCTCCTTGCTCTTTGGGAGACCATCAAGGGGCGAACAACAGCTCCCGACCCCGGCGGAATTTCCTATCTATCTTGAACTGAGCATGCTCACCCAAACTGAGCAGGCTCAGTAACATCTGCTGATGCCGTTGCCCTCACTCTGCCCTTACTTGGACTCACACTGCTGCCTGCTCTTTAGAAGGTTTAAAAAGGAGTAAAGGGGACAAATCGGGGTGGGGTGGGGTGGGGTGGGGGGTGGAGTTGGTCAGGGTCTGAGCAGGGGGTGGAAATTTAATGGGTGGGGGGGTCAAGCAGCTGTAGGTAGTGGCAGGAGAGGGGCTGAGGGGCAAAATCAGGGAGGAGGGGTAGGAGCTGGGGATAAGCCCAGAGGCAAGACACTAGCAGACCATGGCAGAGGCCAAAACCCCTGCACAGTGAGAACAGGGAGGGGGAGAAGGCGTAACAGTTATCCCAAGGGGATGAGCCACCTGCTATGTTTGCAAAAATAGGGATGGGGGTCTCATTCTTGCCATGTAATAATAACATAAATCAACTGAAATATTAATAAATTGCTTACTTTCTCATTTTTACGATGTAATAAATGAAATCAATTGAAATATTAATATTGTACTTACATGTCAGTGCTGGTCCACTGGGGTAGCCAAATTCTGCTGGGTAAGCAAAGAAGGCCATACTTACATGGTGGTAACTGCTACTAGTGGGAAAATGTGCCGGCTTCTTTTTTGCCCTCTTCTCTCGGCAATGAAGATCTTTATGGCCCACAGACCGATCATGTTCGGCTCTAGTTCTGCCTTTTATAAACAGGGTCAGAAGCCACATACCTGAAAAGGGGAGGGTGTCCTGTGCTGGAGAACACCCTGCAGATGTGGCCACGGAAACCCAGAGCATATGCAATTTCTGCTCACTGACAGAAGGGCTTCTTCATGAGCCCAGCTTTCTGTTTCCTGACAGCCACTCTCCCTCCCTTCATCCTGCCTTCCTTGGAATGTCTTAACCAGACAGTTTCTCTCCCACTCTGTAACCCCTGCAACGGGTGTGTAACCACAGCCATGATCTGTATCTTTCTGAACAGCAACCCATCCACACTGCCTACAAGTCCATTCAGCCACGCTATCTCGCTCTCTGCAACACCCCTCCCAGCCAGTCCCCCTTCTTCCCAGCCTTCTTGATCTTCTTTTCTCCCTCTCTGCATCCCAGTTACTCTCACAGCCTGCACTCCACCCTGTGGTGTGCTGCTCTTCTCACTAAGGCATGGAGGAGAAGTTGTATTGAATGCTTGTTTTTATGTCAACATTACATAACTTTTACACAACACAACCAGAACCTAGGTTGTCAGCAGCCTGCAGTCCAGAGCCTCACCTTCTCAGATGGAGGCTGCAGCCACTCTCTTCCAAAACCACAGCTGCTCTACCAGTTTCCTTTTTTAATTAAAAAAAAGAGTATAGGGTTGTGCAGGCTTTGAATGCATATGTAGGTTGGCAGTCACTGACTTTTCTTTTCAGTGGTAGTACCACACATAGTCCATTTTTCAAGGCATCTGCAGAAACTGTTGTAAGGCAGAAAACATCAAAATATTATAGCCTATCTCCCTGCCAGCCACCGATACATACAGGCACTCACTCTCCCACCCTGCCTGCCATATCTCACTCAGCCACTGTCCCTTACATCTCTGCAACCCTGATGCACTCATTCTCACTCTCAGAAATCCACATGCTCTTCCTTCCCGTCTATCTATCCCTCAGCCAGTCTCCCTCCCTGCAGCCTATTCAGCTACTCTCCTTCCCCCGTCTTTCCTTTCTCATCAGGGAAGGAAATTAATAGACTGCTCCAGCAATTACCTAGAACTTAGTTATGTATAAAACTTTTCCTACAAACTGCATCCTAGTACTAATTTAGATAAGAAAACTGTATTAACAAATATAGAAAGAAATTGACACCCATTTTCAAATGTGCCTAACTAGCACTCCCAAATGCTACATTAAGACTTGAGTATGTAAAATAATATGTATTGCCCTGTCTTACCCTGTGAATCCAAAAGGTACAAGGGATGTCGACACAGGCATAAAAAACCCACGGCTGGGCCAGATCCTCTGACTCGGGCTCGGACTCCCAAGCCAATATCCACACAGTGGTTTTTAGCCCTGCAGTATGAGCCCTGCAAGCCCAACTCAGCTGACCTGGGCCAGCTGTGGCCATGCCACAGGTCTTTTATTGCTATGTAGATGTGTCCACATAGATCTGGATGAAGTGGGGTGGAAAACAAATGCAAAACTCTATTATGGTCTCGCAGTAGGAAGGCCACAGTTAAGCTTGCATCAGAATTTTCTGTTTTACGGGGTCTGTATCTCTGTGTCTCACCTTTTTTTTTAAAAAAAAAACCCTTTTTTATATAAACATACCACAAGGAATTTAAGCCAAAGATTAATCACTAATGGGTGTGGAATGATCTCCAATGTGTACTTTGTGTTTGCCTGGCGTTGGTTTTTTAGGAACACTGCTCCAGGGGTCACCCCTTCAGTTTGCTGGGTTTTTTACACAGACTTCTTTCCTAACTTTTTAAACGCTGTTAAAGTTTTAACAAATGGCGAGAGTGCATTGAAAGACACTTTGTGAAAGTGATAGCAAGTATTTTATTTCATTTACTGGCTATAGAAGACAAAAAACATCGCCTTGTGAACACCGGTGCCCACTTCCGTCGGCGCCGGTGGGGGCTGACGCCGGGCTCCGCCCCCGACGCCGGGCGACATTGCGGGGCCCTGCCCCCGACGCCGACGGAACGTCGCCCGGCGTCAGTGGCGGGGCCCCGCAATGTCTCCCGGTGGTGAGGTGAGCTGGGCGCGGGCCCCGGGGCTGGCGGGGAGCTGGGCGCGGGCCCCGGGGCTGGCAGGGAGCTGCTGGTGGGTGCTGAGCACCCACTAATTTTTCCCTGTGGGTGCTCCAGCCCCGGAACACCCACGGAGTCAGCACCTATGCTTGTGACTGCATGAAGCTCAGAGATAGTCTATCAAAAGAACACCCCACCCCTCGACTTTTCCCCCACACTTATAACACTTGCTAAACATACAGTGTTTCATGATATAAAGGTTTTTTAACATTTAACATGAAAATACAGCATTGACTGAGATATAACATAACATGACCTTTTTAAAGGATAGTCTGTATGCAGTGAGGCCTATTTTAAGCATTATGTTTGTGTTTTTAAAAGTTTAACATGAAAAAGCAGTATTGACTGAGCTGTAACAAAACAAGGCCACTCTTAGGGATACTGTATTTTGCAGAAGTTTAGTGAACTAAAAAGGCTTAAGATACTAGCCTATCCTTTTAAAAATAGTGGTTTTTAAAGTACCAAAACAGCAACTGGGTAAGAATATGAAAACTGGCAACTGAGGGAAGTTTACGTATGTGTTTTGATACACATATGTAAAAGTGTTAAAGAAAGGTTTGTCTTTTAAAGTGTTTATCCCTTTATACAACTTTCACCTCTATTTGTTAAAAACCTTAACAAATTACTTTTATAAACTAACTGGCTGTGGTTTTAACCCTCGGATGTTTCTGCATGCTCATTTTTTATTGAAACATATGCAAAAGTGGTAAATGAAGGGATGTGTCTTCATATAGACTTGCCTTTTGAAGTGTTTATTCCTTTACAAGACTTAATATAACTTTCACGTCTATTTGTTAAAAACTGGAGGAAGAAGCAGCCTTCTTCTCTCTGATCCACTAGCTCACAGACACTGTTTTTGCTGCAGCTTCAAATTGTCCTCACTAAAAGCATAGGGGAAAGCTTTTAAAAACTTGTTGTTAGTAAGGGTTTGTGGGTTTAACCCTGAGGTGCTTCTGTATGCTCATTTTTTATTAAAACACCTATAAATGAAGGGATGTTTCTTCATATAGGCTTGTCTTTTCAAGTGATTATAAAGCAGCGCTTTATTCCTTTACAAAAGTTAATATAACTTTTACTTGCTTTTGTTAAAAAGAGGGAGAAGAAGCAGCCTTCTTATCGCTGATCCACTGACTCACAGACACTGTTTTTGTGTACAGAGGCTTTGCTGCAGCTTCAAATTGTCCTCACTAAAAATGACCAATGTTAGTCTAAAACATAGGGGGGAAACTTTTAAACCTGTTTGTTACTAAGGGCTTATGGTTTTAACCTTTATTAAAGCACCTATGTACAATGGCTAAATGGTGGAAAAGATGCTTGAGGTCTGTTTTTTAGATAAGAATAAGGCAGTTAAACAGGGGGGAGGGGATAGGCAGGGGAGGGAGATGGCTCTTGTTTAAAAATCTTGGGACTATAGGATTGGTTCAGGAAAATGTATTCTATGACGCAGCTGTAGAACAGCATCTGACTGGTCCAATCCAAAGGTGGAGATAACTAGCCTGAGGAGCTGTGAACCTTGGACGCTCCTTCTTTCCCCAGGAACAGTGAGGAGGGCAAGATCTCTCTCTCTGACTTAACCAAGCGCTGTCTATCTTTGCCCTTTGCAAAGGAGGTTTCTTTTCCCTTTTCTTGCCCTGTTCTCACTTTTAACCTATCTTTATATGTTTCTCTTTTATTTAACTCCTTTTAAATGCTCTTTTCTTAACCTACCCTTTTATTTAACATTTTAAACATGTTTCTTTCTTAGCCAACCTTTATATTTTTACCATGTGCTTACTAAACAGTCTCTGCTTTAGTAAATTCCCTTTTTGCCATGTGTTCTTTTTTAACCTCTTTTTATATTTTTCTCTTTTATTTAACTCTTTTTAAATGCTCTTAACCGAGCCTTATATTTAATACACCTTTTAAATTTATCTCAGTTTTTTTTATTCTTTAATAACATGCCAAACTAGTTCTTTAAAATCATTCTTACTAAACCTAACCAAAAATCTCTCTCTTCTTTAATGACTTGCCTCTATTCTTCAAACTAACCCTTTAAAAACAAAAATCTCCATTTTTCTTTGTTTTTATTCTATTCTTCAATAACATGCCAAACTAGGCCTTTAAAATCACCTCTCCTTACTAAACCTAACCAAACAACTTTTCTTTCCTTTTTTCCTCTAAACCTTACCAAAGCATTCTTGTTTAATCTTTAAGCTCTCTCACTCTATTCTTTCTACCTTTTTCTCTAAACAAGCAACCAAATGTATCAAAGCACAACCATGCAAGATACTCCCTATTCAAACACAAAAAATAATCAAAAATATTTTTTTTCAAATTGGCTGACAGCGCCATACCTCGACACCAACAGAAACGGGGATGGAGGGCGGGACATAAGCCCTAAATGGAGTGTGGAAACCTGTCTAAAATACATGGTGATGAATGCTATTGAGGTATATATTACTCCCATGGCAGTTTTCGTGTCATATTTTGTTAGTTGTGTCATATCAGGTCTTTTTTCCCTCATGAAATGTCAAGAAGATTATTTGTGTAAAAATTCACTGGCACTAAATGGCTTCATCATTCCATTAATTTATAAAAACCCCTAGCACCTTAATGAGATGTTTACGTGTTATTACAACAGGAATATCTCCCCCAAGTCTTAAGCACAGATCTGTATTCTGTAAACTCAAAGACATTTAAATAAAGACCTCAGTAAATTGCTCATAATACAGACTAATAACCCTTCCAAATACTGATTTAATTTTCTGTTCAAAAAAGTAGCTGCCCAAGAACAGTGAAAGTATAACCACCAAAATAATTCATCCCCAATTATTACTGAATCATTTTTGCTGGCTGTTTCACATTACACAATCTGAAAATTGGAACTGGGCAAAAAAATGTTCACCAACTTTTTTGGGGGGGGAGGAATGCAGACTCAGCAACGCAAATATTTCACAAATTCACATCAACTGGTTAAAAAAATTCTAATAAATTAAAAAAAACAAAGCATTATGACATTTTAAAATTGGAATTTTAAAAATGAAATATTTTAATTAATTTTTAATTACAGAATTTGTTATAGAATGCCCAAAATTGAAATGCTTGGTTTCAATTTGAATGAAACATTTGGTTTTTGGTTAAAAAAAACATTTTTTTTTTGACTTTTCAATTCACAGAAATTTCAAACATTCATTTTTGAAAAAAATTGAAATAAAACTTTTTTATTTTTTCGGAATTGCCAGTGAACTAAACAATCAGTTATTTGCTTAGCTCTGCTGAGAAAACTGTTCACTATTCATTGGGACAAAACCTGACTGTTATAAAAAGGGCGTGGATCATGTTCACAGCCTCAGCCTCACACCCAGGATATTAACCTCTGCTTTTTATTTTTATTTGTTTAAAACTATGCTATTGGATGGATACATCACATAGATATCCCATACAACCCCTCCAAATGGTTAAATAAATTTAGATACTCTACCTGTTTCAACATTCAGTTAGTGTCTGGATACAAAACTTAAGAATGTTAAAAAGAAAAAAAATGGAAATCTGCGGCTGGATACCCAGTCACATCCCGTGGTTGCCTCATAGCTTTGTCCAAATTTCTAGGGGAGGGAGGAGAAATAAAGTAAGAGAAGAACAATAGTAGATGAATGTTTATTTATACTAGATGAAATGCTTAAATCTTTTGAACAGTGCACCGTAGAATGGAAACTGCCAGTTACCTGTTACTTTAATTATTTATAGTTGCACAGTACTTTGCCATAGACAATATTTGAGGAGCTGGTGGTGGGGACCCATATGAAAAAATAAGATAGGATTATTTATTGATTATTAAGATTAGTAGTAGTTAGAACTCCCCAGTATTTGAAGCCATTTTACAAAGCCCATTACAAGTAGAGTTTTAAAGATTTTTTAAAAAATAATGTATCAGGTTTGGAAATAAATTGTGAGGAATTGGAAAGCAGTCTGGACTACATTTTTTAAAAAAACTAAACACAGATGAATCTCCTCTAACACAAATAGCCTTCCAGAAAATAACTACTTACCAATCAAATTGCATTTTTTAAATGTCAAAGTTATCATGTAAATATAAAAAGTGTTCTTCACATGTCATGGTTGTGTTCCAAGTTATGCGAATACTGGCAGGAAAATTCAAACATTGTTGCAAAAACTGGAATTGTCCAAAACTGTGTATACTACACCTCATGGTAGGACATGCACTGAAAATACATTAAGAATAGGCACTGTTTTATTATTAGCTAAAAGAATAAGAGAGGGAGATTTTCAAAATCACAAAGTGGTAGGCACCCAATTCCTATCAGGTCTGAATGGCAACTTTTGGCAGTTGTGGCTACCTGAACATCCATTTCTACCTAAGCTTAGAAACAAATTGTGACCAATAATAGATCACATACGCCATTATTATATAATGCACTTGCACTAATACAGAGGTACTCATGTTGGTTAAAGTTTTGTAGCTCTTGTTTATTCCTTCATCTCTCAAAGATGGTTCTTACTGGGCATGGATGTTTAACTTACCTTTTTTAGCTGCATTATAAACTGATGTACTACTGTCTTAATATAAATAAAAGCACATGTTAAAGTGACTTCTTCCAACATTACAGTTTTTTGTATTTACTTTAGGGAGTTTTCCATATAAGGAATCTAAAAAACCACACAAAGGAATAGAGTTTGCATAGTCAACTGTTATGTAAACAGGCATACTGTACTGTATATCCGCTTCTTTCTCATAAACCACCATGCTAAGTATAATATTGTTTTTAACTCCTTAATTTTTGTTAAAGTAAATATTGAATATGCTACTATAAAGATGTGGAAAGTGAACTGCAAAAAGTTACATTCAGAATAAGTTACTTATCTAAGGGCTTGTTTACCCTAGGGCAGGGGTGGGCAACCTATGGCACGGGTGCCAAAGGCGGGACTCGAGCTGATTTTCAGTGGCACTCACACTGCCTGGGTCCTGGCCACCAGTCTGGGGGGCTCTGCATTTTAATTTAATTTTAAGTGAAGCTTCTTAAACATTGTAAAAACCTTATTTACTTTACATACAACAATAGTTTAGTTATATATTAAAGATTTATAGAAAGAGACCTTCTAAAAACGTTAAAATGTATTACTGGCACGCGAAACCTTAAATTAGAGTGAATAAATGAAGACTCGGCACACCACTTCTGAAAGGTTGCCCATCCCTGCCCTAGGGGTTTAAATCAGATTAAGTTGAGTTAATCTGGTTTGAACGCTTGCATACACACAAAAGTCCATCTGAGTGCACTAACTCTGCATTTATCATGAACTCTAGAGTCCTCTTGCCAAGTGCACTATGTATGCTGTGAAACAAATTAGCTCGGTCTACTGTTCATATGTACGCAATGCTGCTGTGGACCACTTTGGCAGTCCTCCAACAACTATCTAATACTGCTTTGCAGGCAACCGTTACTGACCTGTCTGTTTACCTGTGTGACTTCCACAGCTCTGCTGTTAAGTTGCCAGGATGTCTCCTCTCTATTTCAAACTGGCACAAGGCTAGATTTTGCCTATTTGCTCCTGGATTCCAGTATATCAGCAATGCTGGGAAGCTGCTAGAGAGGCCCCACATCATGCCTCAGGCAGCTGCTTAGAGCCATGCGGAGACCCTAGATCTCATCACCATCTGGGGTGAAGTATTGGTGCAGGAAGCTGTTGTGGCCAGTCACTGAAATAAAGCTCTGATTTTGGACATTGCAAAGCAGATGTCCATGAGGGGCCATGACTGGGATGCCAACCAGTGCTGAGTATTGAGGATCTACATTAAAACCAGGGATGGCAAGAAAAAAAATCCAGCAGGGGACATGTAACCTGTCCATTTTTTGAAGAACTGGACAGGATTTTGCACAACTACACAACCATGGAACCCAGAAAGGTTGTGGTACCTGCTGCCTTCTCTCTTCGCTCAATACGCCCAGCCTCTGAGGATGATCAGCAAGACTCAGAGGATGAGAATGAGGAGGCCAGTGAGGAGCTATCCCCTGACAGCCAGGATCATTTTGGGATTCAGGATCCTGATGCCAGCCATATAGAAAGCCAACCTGATTCCTCCCCTGGAGCAACAGAGCCTGAGTCCCAGCCAAACATCCATACCAGGACCCAAGAGGCAAATCATCTGGAGGGAGATTCAGCATGTGAGAACCTATCTTTACAATTTATTTGCATCGTGCTATATGGGCGTGCTAGCTTCTGTTATGGGTATCCTATGGCTGCTGCCATTTTAGGTGGATGTGAGCTTAGAAGCATTTCCAAGTCTGAAATATGAACAACCAACTGTGTTTTTTCATACTCCCACAGTCAGGGTACCTACAACAGCCAGACCCTCGAGGATAGGGCCTGTATCAATGGTCAAGTGGCTGGACAACATAAGGCAAAAAACAGAAAACTCAGGATGAAATGTTCAAATCTTATGACAATGTCCCAAAATAAAAACAAAATGGCAAAGAGGTGCGAGCGGAGAGGGAAGAAGTCAGGGAGCTCTCCCAGGAGATTGTAGCAGTGGTCAAGGAAAAGCATTTCCATGACCGAAGAAGGTATTGGAAAAATAAACAGGGAGATGCAGAGGCAACCCATGGACACAATACTAAGCCAAAATGTAATGCTGTAAACCAGGACCCTGCCATGTTCTTCAGGCCCTGGATAATACAGAATACTGGGAACATCAGCAAGTCCATCAACCCACTTCCTAGCAACACCATCAACCCATCCTCCTAGCTCTTCTGTGTCTTATCTCTCAGCGCACCTCTGCTCCTCTTGCAGCTCCATGGATACTTCATCCTTCTCTCTCAGTCCTGAGAGGGCAGCTGCAGCCAGGTCCTTTTCTCTTCTTGACCTCAGCTAGGTGTGTGGGGAGGAGCTCTGTGGGTTCTTCAGAGGCCTGGTGTTGCAAGGTGCTGGTTTTTTTATGCATCCTCCATACTCTTGTGAAAATGGTGTTGGCTGCTCCCTCTCCCCCATCCCTTCCCCACCTATCAACACCTCTTGGGTCTGGAGGGGAGGGAGAAAGAACTGCTCCAGTAGGGACTAAAATTGCATTACTCACATTAAATTGAGCAAGTTGGCAACACTGTAATGGAAAAGGATTGGTCACTTTCTGCATGTGGCTGAGATGGCAAGAGAGGGGTCCACACACAAAAAACCACAGAGGTTGTATGCTTGGTTATGGTGGCTATTAGAATGTTGTCAAAAATGGAAAAAGTTGGAAGAGAGGAAGGTTGGGGAAGAAAAACTTGTCAGGTTGAGGAAAAAATTATAATAACTATACAGTGTGATGTGTACAGTTATGAACAATAGGATTAGTTTTGTTTGTGGTAGTACATCTTTAAATTTCTAAGTATTTTTGCTGCATGCAGAGTTCACCAGCTATTTTGTTCTCAGAGTTACTTGTAGAGTAGACTCCATGAGAGCTTAGCATGTGACTTTACTTCTGTATTTTCTTTTTGATTTCTTTAATTTCAATGGGAATTTAAATTTAATTTTGAATGGGAACATAAAAATTCTGGTAATGAGGTTGGGATTGTAAAATGACAGAAAAGCTGAATGAAAGTTAAAAGGAGTGCGAGCACTCTCCTTGTTAAAAAGAAAGAAAAGTAAAAAAAAAAGGTCCTTTCTGGACAAATGTAATGTTTCCAATTTAATGGAAAAAGGAACAATCTGAGATATATGTTCAAGCTTCTGCCCAGTATTTTTATACAAATATTACTACACACCAATCCAAGATGAACAATCTAACAATGGTGGAAAAGGTGAGCAGCTTTCAAATGGAAAGTTCTGTAAATTTCAAAGCCAAACACTTTCAGAAATTATTCTTTCATTTTCTTTTTCCAGGGATGAATCTCAGGCATGTAGCGAAAAAGACTTGTCTGTAGGATCCTTACTTCATTTTTTGCAGAAATTGGAAGGTATGTAGCAAGCAAGGCAGGGGATTGGAGGAAGAGAATGGATAATCTCAGCTTGTCCTACTCACCGTTTCAACACCCGGGCAATGCGGAGTTGGATTTACAGCTCTCAAACCGTCAGAGGCCATGTAAGAAACACACTGAGGCCGAGCAGCTTTGATCAAAGGGCACACAGCTTCGGAGGCATGTGGCAACTTTATTAGTGACAAGCATCAGTATTTATAGTTAGTTGTAAGACAGACAAGGAGGGGTACTGGGCACGTGTTTACCTCTGCATCCTTTCAGGCTGACCTTGTTCAAACTGGTTTCCATAGTTACTCAATTTAGGCAGAGAGGAGCGGGAATACCACAAGAATATTTGTACAAGATAAAGGGATTTTGAACAAGGTCAGGAGGAGTTTATTGCGGGAAGCCAGGAGAAATTTACTGCAGCCCCTTTTATCTTACCTAACAATTCCCCACTCTGCAGCCTTGGTTGAAGAGACAACTGAGAGCTGCATCTAGGCTGGAGGCAGCAGGGGCTGCCTAGTGGCTTCAGCCAAAGCGAGCTCAGTGAGGGTCGGGGCCCTTGGGGACTGGGGACGGAGGGAACAGAAGCAGGATGCCCAAATAGCTGACAGGTTCCCAGTACACTGGAAACAACAGCAGAGGAGAATAGCAACGGCAATAAAGATTACTAGCCCCTGGATGATGGCTCGAGTTAAACTTAGAAAACTGTTACCCTTCCACCCGTGTCCCCTTTGCCCATACACAGGACCCAGGAGGAAAGAGAGAAGTGCACCGGCCACCCATACCAGTATCTGCATCCTGCCGTATACCAAGCAAAAGGGAATATAACCAAAGGAATTAAAAGTAATGTGAAAACTAAGAGTCCAGGTCCAGTGTCAAGGTTCCAATAATTAGAGTGTACAGTCCAAGGAGAGTCAGTGACGTTCATGTGAGGAATGTTTGCTTTGATAATTTTAGTTTTGTGTCTGAGAGGGGCTGGCAGATCCACCGGTCAGCTGTGGTACCCTCGGGAGCGACAGAAACTGCTGGTCCGTTGCTGAGGTCCACTACAGCTGGCTTGATGTGAGAGTGATGAATCCAGGACTTCCGCCCTTCCAGGAAAACAGCAGTTTGTGTTGTCAAGAGTACTTGATGGGGTCCAGTAAACCTCGGCTGGAGGGTGTCACCGCGAACAAACTTTTTGGCCCATACAAAGCACCAGGCCGGAACGGGTGAACTTGATCCTCCAGAGGCACGGTCTGGGAGAGCTGAGAGGATTTTCAGAGAGCACGGAGGCGAGCCTGTAAGGAGAGAAACTGAGAAGCGGTTATATGATCCCCCCCCAATAGTGAAATGTCAACACGTGGCAACGAGCCACCAGTAGCGGGCGGATGCCCATAAAGCAGTTCAAAGGGAGAGAGGCCCAACACTCAAGTTGGGCGTGTACAAAGGTGGAACAAAACAATTGGAAGTACCTGTGGCCATTTTAACCCGGTCTCCTGGCAATATTTAGACAAAGCTGTCTTAGGGTCTCTATTCATTCTCTCTACTTTCCCGCTAGACTGAGGGTGGTACGGGGTATGGAACGAATGACTGATTCCTAATCCTCCCTTGATTTGCTTAAGGACATGGCTGGCGAAACGTGCTCCTCTGTCAGAGTCAATGCTGGCTGGAACCCCAAAGCGGGGGATGATGTCCCGCAGGAGGACCTTGGCAACGGTGGCAACGGTGGAGGCGGTACAGTTTGCTGTAGGGAAAGCCTCTACCCAGGAGGTAAGAGAACAGACAAGGATCAGGAGATGCTTGTTTCCAGAGGCCTTGGGCAAGTCGGCGAAATCAATTTGGAGATGTTGGAATGGGGCAGCGGGTAAGGGTCGCCCCCCCGGATGTGCCGGTGAGGCGGGGCAGGCCCATTGCGTTGGCACGTGTTGCACGATTTCACTATTGCACTGCACACAGTCTGAATGCTTGGGGCGAACCAAAGGCGGGCGATGGTTTCCACCAAGGCATGAGTGCCGTAGTGGCCCCCATTGTCATGGTGCCATTGTGCAGCGACTGGATAAGCTGCTCGGGGAAGGCAGAGGCAGCCGTCTGGCATTTGCCAAGCCCCTTTGTCCCAGATTGCCCCGAAGTCCTGCCAGTGTTCAAGTTCCGGTGAGGGGACAGTCAGGCTCTGCTGGAGCAGGAGGAAAAGTGTTGAGGCTAGGGCTAAGGTGGGCAAGGCGAGGGGTTGGATGGCAGCGGCTTTTGCGGCTCGGTCAGCCAGGGCGTTTCCCTGGGTGACAGGAGTGTTCTCCCGGGTGTGGGCCCTGCAGTGGACGATGGCGACAGCGCGAGGTGCCTGCAAAGCGTTTAAAAGGCGGTGCACCAGCGTGAGGTGCTGGATGGGTTTGCCTGTTGCAGTCTGAAAGCCACGAAACCTCCAGAGGTGAATGTGGCAATGGATGACCCCAAAGGCGTAACGGCTGTCCGTATAAATAGAAACGGTTTTACCTGTTGCCAGCTGGCATGCTCGGGCCAGGGCATAAAGCTCAGCTGCTCGGGCTCCCCGGTTGCCTGGTAGGGAGGCTGCCTTGATGACGTCACACTGAGAGGTCACCGCGTAGCTGGCAAAGTGCTGTCCCTCGGAGTAGAAGGAGCTCCCGTCCGTGAAGAGGATGAGGTCCAGATTTGCGAGGGGCACGTCAAAGAGGTCTTCTCTCACGCAAAGGACGCTGGAAACCACTTCCACGCAGTCGTAGGAATAGGGTGGAACGGGGTTTGCTCAACTCCCCGCGGGATGGCAGCCATGGGCGGCAGAAGCCAATGAGTCCGAGAAACCCCTGCAGCTGCTTCTGGGTAGAAGGTAACGGGCATTGCTGAATGGCCTGAATGTGGGCTGGATCCCTCTGCTAGCCCGCAGGGGGTCAGGATGAATCCCAAATAGCGTACCCGTTGAGAGACCCACTGTACCTTCGTAGGGTCAACCTTATATCCCCGGGAGTGTGAGTAAAGTAAAAGGGCCTTACCGTCCTGACGGAGGGCTTCCTGGTCACAATGGCCCCACCAGAATGTCGTCCATGTATGGGACCAAAGTTGATCCGTGGGGGCTGAAGAATCCCTCCAGGTTGCGGCGGAGGCATTGGCTGAATATAGTCGGGCTGTCTCGAAACCCCTGAGGCAGGCGCTGCCACACGTAGGATTGGCCCTTCCAGGTGAATCCGAAGAGGTACTGAGAGTCAGGGTGTACAGGGATGCTAAAATAGGCTGATTTTAGGTCAATAATAGTAAACCATTGGGCATCCCAGGGGATCTGGCTGATAATGGTGGCCAGATCCCGGCACCACGGCGTGGAGAGGAACGACATACCTATTGACCAGCCGTAAGTCCTGAACAAAATGCCACTTCGCGGGGTCTCTCTCCTTCTTGGGTGGCTTTTTTGACCAGAAGAATAGGGGTGTTGCATGGGATGCATTGGGCCTTAACAAGGCCCTGCTCTACAAATCCTTCTACAATGGGGCGTATGCCTTCCCTAGCTTCTAAAGATAAGGGGTACTGGGGAACAGATGGGGGAGGCAAGGAGGCCTTGACCTGAATGCGGACAGGCTCCACGGAGAGGAGCAGTCCCACATCAATGTCTGAGGTTCCCCACGGGGACGGCAGCAGGCCTTCCAAATCTGGGGGGAGGGGGGAAGGAACATTCTTTTCTTTGGGAGGAGTGTTCCTTCCCTGTAATAAACTCATCAGTAGGCCCACCCCCCTAGGAGTGCAGGTTAAAGTGGCCTCAAGTTTACAAAGTGAATCTCGACCCATCAAGGGGATCAGGCAGGCTGGGGAAAAAAGAAAACGGCGAGAAAAACACTTATTAGCAAAAACAACATTCAAAGGCAAAGAAAGGATTTCCCTCCACCCCCGTTGCAGTTTTTACCTCAGGAGATAACCAAGAGGAGGGGGCATGGTTTAAAAGGGAAAAGGTAGCCCCTGTGTCCATAAGAAAAGATACAGAGAGACCTTGAACTGAAAGGGTTAAATGAGGTTCCTGAGTGGGAGAGGAAAAGGAGAGAAGGGAGCCTGCTAAAGACATTAAAGAGATAAGACGGTCAGAATGTCTGCCTTCGTCCCCGGGGCACCGTCACTTGGGGTGTTGTTGTCCTTCGTAGTTTATCCAGGCTTGAGGAATTGGTTGTGCTGGAGGCGTGGGAGTGGGCACGTCCTCGACATAACTGTTTGTAAAGGTGCCCTGGCCACCTGGGCGTCCCCAGGGGCATTCTCGCTTAAAGTGGCCAAGCTGTCCGCACTAAAAACAACTTAGACCCTGAGGACAGGCTGGAGGTTTAACTTTCTGCCTCAGTTGCAGTCTGGTAACTACTCCACCCGGGGAGGATCCCTCTCTTCTGCCCCCACCCCCCTTCCTCATCAGACCCTGCGGCTGATGTCGAAGGTGTAGGAGGACCCGCAGGCTGAGGGGGACCAGGGGCAGAAGGCACCAAGTGGCGGTCAAGGACCTGCCGGGCCTTACTATCATCACTGAAATAAGAAGGGGGAGGAAGATCCTCCTCGGTGGAGTTACAGACCGCCATCAGTTTTAAAGATTTCCACAGTCCCACTGCGGATTCCCAACAATACCAGTAATCCAATTGTCTGGGATGGTTGATTTCGATCTGGCCCCTTATTCCTCTTAAGGCAGCCTGCTCGAAAGAACCATACCCTGGCCACCTCTCCTCTGGGTCGGCCAACACTGCAGTGTAACCAGTCCACGTTGTCACACATAATGTGTACATTTTCTTTTGGTCATTCCTTTTTGGACCGGCAATTTTCCTTCATCCCACAACTTATTCATAATACCCAAAGGGCTTTGAGCAGGGACACTAGTCCCCTGACCCATGGCGTCTGACAGGAGCTTTCCAACTGACACTTATCCTGCAGTCTGGCGGTCCACCCCTTGATCTCAGAGTGACTGGGAGAAATCTCCCGTGGCGCCTGCCATGTCTGAGAAAGAGTGAGCCAACTGCCAGACAGAGGTGCCGCACCAGAAGGATCCCAGATGAGCCCCCAAATTGTTAGGTAAAAATCAGCTTGTCCTACTCACCGTTCCAACACCCGGGCAATGCGGAGTTGGATTTACAGCTCACAAACTGTCAGAGGCCATGTAAGAAACACACTGAGGCCGAGTAGCTTTGATCAAGGGGCACACAGCTTCGGAGGCATGTGGCAACTTTATTAGTGACAAGCATCAGTATTTATAGTTAGTTGTAAGACAGACAAGGAGGGGTACTGGGCACGTGTTTACCTCTGCATCATTTCAGGCTGACCTTGTTCAAACTGGTTTCTATAGTTACTCAATTTAGGCAGAGAGGAGAGGGAATACCACAAGAATATTTGTACAAGATAAAGGGATTTTGAACAAGGTCAGGAGGAGTTTATTGCGGGAAGCCAGGAGAAATTTACTGCAGCCCCTTTTATCTTACCTAACAAAGGCAGTTGAGTGCTGCCCTGGAGAACTGATTCTGTCCCTGCCTTTGCCACAAATTCCTTTGTGATGGTAGGCAAGTCACTTCAACCATACTTTTCACAGATGGTCACTAATTGTATGTTCCTTATTTTCTGGGTGCCATAATTGAGACTCTGGGATCTGATTTGAGAAACGCTGACATTCACAGAAGCGACAAAGAGTCCTGTGGCATCTTATAGACTAACAGACGTATTGGAGCATAAGCTTTCATGGGTGAATACCCATGAAAAAGTGGGTATTCACCCACCACGAAAGCTTATGCTCCAGTACATCTGGTAGTCTATAAGGTGCCACGGGACTCTTTGTTGCTTCTACAGATCCAGACTAACACAGCTACCCCTCTGATAGCTGACATTCACAGTTGAGGTGAATGATGAAAACACATATTAAATGTATGGAGTCCCCTTCCCAAAACTGACTTGCTTCTTCTCATTAATCCCACCCGTCAATCCCATTTGTGGCTGCTTCTATCTCTAGTCTAGCAATGAGACTAGATCTTTACCTCTGCATTTAGTAGTGAAATAGATTAATCGTAGTTCCATTCAGGTGAAGTGCACACATATCCTTTTTCACATCTGCTAAAACTTCCAGCTTAATATTGAAATTGTTGATGTATTGTGGCCTATCAAACTATCCTACTGTGAGTAAGTACAGTACTTCTAATTACTGATATTTTCATTCCTTTGTGAGAGGAGCAACTTTTCATGTTGTCTCTATTACAGTGTACTAATTTTTAACTTTTAAATCTTTCCATAAAGTGATCAATTAAAATAGCTGGTTACACTCAGGTATGCATAAAACTTCTTAACATAATTTAGATATTTGTTGGATTAGCTGTCAGTAAATATTATTGTGTAACTCTGGAGGTAATAATTTTTGGGCAGCTAAAAGTTTAAACATACTCTCCTATACGCCTCATACTGTTTACTGTTCAGATGAAAGAAGACTCACCAACCATTAAGCAGATAGATTGCTATACTTGGGACCAAATGCAGCAGCCTTGTGTAATGGAATAATGTTTCAATCCTTTGAATTTGGCAAGAGTACTTGACAGGAATTTCCTTTAGCATAATGGTTTATATTGATTTTAAAGCTCCCTAAAGAGGCAGGTAAAAAATGATAATTTCTTGAGTTGTGGATAAGGTAGTAGGACAAAGGCATTTTATTAGGCAGATAGTATTTTTTTTTAAGTGTTACTCAGTGTGGTGGGGAGGGAAGACAGAGACAGATAGTATGGAGGTCCCCATAATGGGAGACGAGGACAGGGTGGACTAAGGGCGAGAGATGGGATGGTGATAGGGGCCAGTTGGAGGAGACTGGGCAGAAGGGGGTCAAGCTTGGGGCAAGAGAGGGAGAAAGAACAGAGGAGTCTGTGCTCACTAGAGCACACTTCTCAAAAGCCTAGAATTGAACCCAAGATTCCTGAGTCTCACAATTCATTTGGTGGTAGCAAATGTCAGTGAAATCCACTGGTAAGGTGTGTGTATGTGTGTGTGTTTCACCACCCTCTGGTATTGGTCCTTCATTCAATTCTTCATTCTGATTTAGGACAAAAGAAAATTGAAGTGTCAGTTTCCTGCAGAAGAGAGATTCCAAGTTTCTGACAGGTCTACTAGTAAGACAAGTAAGATTAGAAGTTCATAGACAAGATACCTTAGAGCTTCCAAGTCAGAATTCATTAATGTTTGTGAGGTGTTCTGATAATACCATGAGAGGGGGCAGATCATTTCCAAGCAATCAGTCAAAGTGATTGTAATGCAAGTGTCTGGCACACTTGACTTGTTATCTTGGATCTACTGAATCACTTATACACTGAAAATACATTTAGAAGTGCTAAAAATGAAGTTTGCAATTCTTACTAGGAACACAAATGAGAAAGCTGACTAACCATTATTCAAGTTGAGCCAAGCTCAGGGACAAATCGTGGAACAATGTAACAATTTATCCATGACACTACCATCTGGATCAGTGCTAGAATTTAAAACAAAAGCCAATAAGCAAGGCCCTTTAGCTGAAGGAATGATAAATGGTTAGTGTTGTTTCTTCTATAGATTTGTATCAGGAGAACATGCGAGGTATATCTGCATCCTTGCAAGATGAGTTTACCTTGGTGAGCTACCAAGTTTTCATGTGATTTCAGGTTATTCACACTCCTACGCTACACCTGAATTTTTAAATAATCCTTACAATAAAATCAGTCTGCATCATCATCTGGTCGCAGAATTTTATTCTGTTATTTGGCCTGTCATTATCCTGTTTGTACATTTCAGTCTCTCAGAAGCATGGAAGCATGAATTAAATGAGTTGATCAGACAATATTCAAAGATATTAACATTACAATATAATCTACTGGTTAGTCTAAAATTGAATTGCAACAACTTAAAAATCTAAGGAGTTATTGGACTTCTGCAAACTTGTGAGAATTAGGATAGTACTGTTAGAATTAGTATAGAATTGTAAGTTACTGTCCGAATCATTATATCGGACTACAAGTTTTTATACAAAATGGACTGAAATTCTTCCTGGCTGTGCAGAAACTGAACATTAGATGGTGAAAAAGCTCTCATATTAACACTCATCTTTTATAGCAGAAATTGCCTTATGAGAACTGTTAGTTTAAAAGATTAACAACAAAACTGAAGAACTGTCATTAGAGAAGAATGTATCATCTAATGGAAGACAGATGTTAAATGGGAGTTTCATGAGATTGCTAGGGAGGAACATGTCTGGTTTCACAATGCTTGTCCATAGTTTGTTATATTGCTTTAAGACCAAGAAACTTTTAAAAGCCACACTACAAAGACAAAATTAATAGAGCGGAACATTGCTATTCAGTGCAGCAAATTTCTTTATAAAAATGGTTAAATATTTCTGAGAAGATTTTATTAAAGCAAGGTATAAATAATCTCAGTATGATTAAAAAGTCTATGGACTTGTATTGACTTACACCAGGGATGAATTTGGTCTTCAGGACTAAATCATAGATTTCCAGGAGCCTTAACCAAGAGGCAGCATGTTGTTGCACTGTCCCAGGAGCAGTCCAGGAAGCAGAATGCAAATTAGAGTCAGACTCTACCTCTGTTTCTCCTACTCCAGGGGTTGGGGGCATATTCCCTTAGCTGTATACCTGGTGCAGCATTCATCCCTGTACAGGATCCATGAAGGTGAAGGCCAAACCCAAACAAATTGTCTCCCTTAAAAAGGCCTCCAAACCAACCTCAGCTAGCAGAGTTCCTAGTTCTCCTATTGATCTCAGGAGGCAGGGTGGTTTTCTCTCTTTCCCTGAGGTGTCAGATCAGGAAAGGGAGCTAGTTAACCCAGTTCACAAGGCTCTTACTGAAGAGCAACCGAACTTGTAGTAATAAAAAACACCCTCTAGGACCTACTTACCTGTCAAACTACTTACCTATGGCTTGTAAATACCAGCATGACTTCTGGCCCACCTCATTCTTGCTCAGCTTCATTTTTATGTAGCCCACACTCCAGGTGAGGTAGAGTGCTCTTGTTTTTACCCAGGCCATCTTGGCCATAAGCTGCAGACTATTCCTGAAAGAGGCAGTACACTCCTCCACAGTCCCTCAGCCCAGCAATGCTGGTTGGAACGTTGGAGGGGCAGACCTGTTTTCTGCCCTCTCCCACCCATATACATTGCAGGAGAGCATAGCAGCTCTGCATCAGCAGTTCACAATATAAGTGGCCCATGCAAGGGAACAAGGGCACACTATATGCCCACTTATTCCCCTGCACAGCTGCACAAGTTGGGCCATGATCTTGCCCTTTGTCCATAACTTGCTATGAACTAAAGTGCAGATATCAGAGATATGTCTGAAGTTGTTTGTCTCAAGTCATTACTGACTTGGGGCCAGGTTCTACCACTGTTCCTCAAACTGAAGCATGTCTTGCTTCTCACATAGTTACACCAGCTGCTAAAGGAATAAGTTACTCCATGACATGGGTAAGGATGACAGAATCTAGCCCTAAGAAATTATGTGCAGTGCTTAGCATTTGCAGCTTCTTTTCCCTTTGCTTTTTGGAAACTTGTTGGAGATCACAAAAAAATAAATTATAGAAGATTTTGATAATCTGGGGTTCTTGGAGTGGTTACCAATCTCATGAGCTGGCACTGAATCTTTTCATCATATTGAATTTCTAAGTGAAAGTGCTGTTAGAGCTATCCTTCAGAGGATTAGAACATGGAGTTTTCCTTATGTGCCCTCAGGCAGGCCAAGGATCCCAGCTAGTTTTTAGTTTGCATCTGTTCTCAGTCTGCAAGCTTGTATGTCATAACTTTAAATTGAACTTCTGTCATATTGTGCCTCACTTGTTTGTTTTTGTATAATCTTTAAGATAGCAGACCTTTTGTTTGAGCTCCTCATTGCCCTTGAACATATTCTATAAGGAGTTCAGTTTTATCTTCAACTGTTTCAAGTTGGTATCCAGAATGACAGTTACATTAAATGTTTTGGTAGTGATTTTCCTTTTTGTTTGGAAGATGTAGCAAAAGTGGGGGGAAATCACATAAATGTAGAACGGCTTGTCCATGCATCTTCTTTTTGTCCTTAGTCTTTTCCATGCAGCCAAATTTTCAGAAGTGTGCACTCGTGTACCCAACATGAGACACTTTGTGTGAAATCCTGGCTTCACTGAAGTCAGACAAAACTCCCATTGACCTCGGTGATGGAGACCTAGGCTGTTATGCCTGACTTTTCAGCTGCCTCCTCTTTTTCTTTGTTGCTGCACTGAAAGTAACAGGGAAGAGGGCTATACTGAAGCCATCAAAGAACCAGAGGGAATAGGATATTTGGGTAGTAGTGGGGTGCAGAAGTGTGCCAAATGTGGCTACCATGGGTGGCACCCCATATGTCCCAGGCCACTTCATCTGTCACCTTGATACAGCAGCTCCTGTCAGTGGTAACAGTGTGAGCAGCAGGAAAAGGAATATTCAGCAAGACCAATTCTCCAGACATCTGCTACACCTTCCCCACATATGAAACTCCCTAGATTCTGCTGAAAATCTGTCTGGGCTGCTGGGAAAGTAACTTTTTATTGTGTAATTATATTATTGTGATTTTGAGGCATCTTGTTTTTTGAAGACTAATGGGAGCTGCTAGAGCATAGGAACTCCTGGTTACATTATGCTCAGCATGTTGGTCACATTGCCCCTTCACCTCTCCTCCCACACCCTGCACTCCTTCCTGTGAGATACCTATACATCTAGTCCACTTATTTTTATTGCAGCTGCACTTCTTGCAGTAGTTTACATTATGGCATAGCCCATAATGCATATAGTAAAGTTGTTTAGGGCTTGATTTTCAGATGTTTGAGCTGTTGCAACTCCCATTGACTCCATTTGGAACTGCGCATGCACAGCACCTCTGAAAATCAGATGCTTAATGTAAATTTAATTATATTATACCCTCTTGTATGAAATGTTAATGAGACACTGTTAAAGAGTTTCCTTACCACTGGCACAGCCCCTCGCGGCTGGGCATGGCATAGCAGCTCTTTCCCTCTCTGGTGCTCCCTTCCAAGAGTCGCTCCAGTGGTTTCTCTTTCTATAATTCAGCCTTTTGGCCTAGTCACGGTTTAGTCACACCCCTTTTGGGGTAACAGAGGCTAACACATAACAAATGTCCAATCCCTTTGTCCACTCCACCAGCCTTGATGCCAGGCCCAGTGGTTCATATGCCCTTTCCTCAGAACTTCTAGTCACCCAGCCCCTCCTCAGGGGGTTCACACCACCTCACTAGTGCCTAGTAGGCAAACCCAGGGCCATTATCTACATTGGATTCCAATCTAGGGGGCTTTAAAATAAGGTTCAAGCCCCCAAACGCCTTGCTCCCACCTCCCTGGACTTCTTTCTACCATCAAGCCTGTAAGCAGGATTCTCCTACAGCCTCTAAGTTCACCCTTCTTTTAGGGCTAGGGCTCCCGCAGATCCCAGAGAGTGACTTGGAAAATTCCTACCTCTCCCACTACAGGCCCCATCTTTTCTTTTTCTCTTTTTTATGGTGAAGCAGACTTGACTGAATAGTCTATAGCCTTATATCCTCTCACTCAGCCCTGTGTCTTTCAGGTAATGTATTAGCACCTTTTTAATAATACTTCATTTACCCCAGTGTTTTTACTAATCACTTAATATATTTTTTTTTACCTTAAGATGTTTGAATTCCTCAAAAAGCTTTTCTCTTTCTTTAGCAAAGCCTTTCCATATCCATAAAAGGTGATCAATTGTTTCTTCCACTGTGCACATAGTCCATCTTTGTGTATTTTTATTTGAAAAAGCTTTTTGTTTAAGCCACAATGGCTATTTAGCACTCTAAACAAAAACATGTCATTAGTCCTTTTCAGGCCCATTATCCTCAAATATAGGGCACAATTCAAAAAAATCTTTTTTTCCCCATTCATCCAAATTTTTTGTCATTCATCTTTTAAATTTTTCTAAACTAGTCTTTTGAATTCCTGTTTACTCAATGGGTATTTCTGTGTCATTCTTTCCATTTCTAGATAATTTTTAGCTAATTTGTCTGCCATTTTGTTTTCTGATACTGTTATCCCAGTATGTGCTGGGATCCAAGCTAATGCTATATGTATCCACATCTGTACTAACTCTGTTATTAAAAATATAACTTCATTGATTAAATCACTTCTACATACTGAGTCACCTTTTTTATTGCTATAAGGCCTGGGATTGAATTCGAAAAAATGATTGCTACTGCTGGGCATACAGCCCAGATCCAATTTAGTGCTAGCGTTATTGCTACTAGTTTGGCTGTCATGACAGCTACATAGTCAGATATACTTTTAGACATTTTAATTTTAGTATTTAATATGCCATCCCTACTCTTCCTGTTCAAGACCCATCTGTATATATTTGACAAAACTCACTCGACTTTTCAGCTATATACTAGTATACTTCATTTTTAATACCTATTATCTCTTTTTTTACCCTTTCCATCCATAACTAATTTTCCCATGACTGAAAATTTTGACTTAATTCAACTTTTCCTTGTCTTTCAACTCCTGCATCCACACTTTCTCTCAAACGACATGTGGAGTTCTAACATGGTGTGCTATAGTTTGTCTATTGAGTTCCCAACAATCCTCATACATTTGTTTGGTACTTTCATAACTGCAGTACCCATTAACTTTGGCCCAGAAAGTTAGGTCCAGTAGTTTCATTCGTAGTGTAACTGGCATTTCACTATAAGCTACCTGTAATTCATATAGGTGTTGAAATAAATTCACCACACACAATTCGTAGTTCCTGGGCTTGTATTGAATCTAATTTTTTAGATTCTGATTTTGATGCTGATCCAAAAGCTTGGAAGCCATAGTCAATAACTCATCTGATTAAGGCTCTGTATACCGTTAGCAGTTGTTTCTTATCTGCTACCCAATTAGTCCCAGCAAGACTGTTAAACAGATTAATCCTTCCTGTGCATTATCTTTAACATAGTCTAGACGATCTTTCCAAAGTAATTTAGTATCAAATATTACCCCGAAGAATTTGAGCCTTTTATCTATTTGTTTTCCATACAGTCTCAGATACAGTTTACATTCCCTTGTAATTTTCCTTTTTGTAAAGCTCAATCCTTTGGTTTTAGGAATGGAGAACTTGCAACCCCATGAACTTCCTTAATAAGAGGTGTCTTGTAACGGTTGATTCTCTTTTCTTCCACCTCAGTATTCCTGCTCCTAACCCACAGAGCACAATCATCTGTGAACAGAGTGATGCCTAGCCCAGCACTTATTTGTTTTTGGAGATCATTTATCTGCTGTGGCCATATCTTCAGTTACGAGGCTGTTGTTCAGCATGTAACGGCTTGTAATTTAAATAACAGTTCCTTTAATATGTTCTTTAAAATGTGGTTGGGGTATACAGAAGTTTCCATTAAAATAAATTTACCAATACCACACAAATACTACTACACTAGTATTTGAGATACAATAGTTATGTGCTATTTTGATTATAGAAAAATAAGATCCTGATCCTTTGAGGTGCTCTTATTAATCCTTGTCCTGCTGAGCAATTGAAACTCTCATTGACATCAAATAGAGAACTTCCAGGATTGGGCTCTAACTATGGATTCTCCTAAAATGTAATAAATGTTGACTCTTCAGTGGCGACCACTGTAGAATATACAGTATAAAACAATTTAAGAATGGGATGAGACTTGATAGTCAATAAAAGCTTACCAGCATTTGAAAATGAGAACTTTCCAAAACATACTTATGTTTGTCTGATATTAATCTCTCTCTTCTCTAGGATATTGTATATGGGATCTGGGCTTCACCTTGCCCAGAAACTTGGGTCTGATCTCATTTTAAAACCCATATATTTGATCCTTGTACTCAGTCTTTGGTTTGGCTGGGTATAACTTGCACCCTCCATGTTACTTTATCTATATTGTATGAGATTGCTTTTTCAGTTCTGGATTGCTGGACTGAACTCTAGAAACAAGAACTTTGCTCACCTTGTAGATCTTATCCTCCCTGCCACAGTTGTTATAGGTATGAAAATGCTGCTTGTGTGTTTTTTCTCTTCCTATTTCACCACTTTGAAAGGTATTAGCATCTCTCTACTAAAACTGGATCTTTGTGTCAAACTGCAAAGTTCAGGCAATGTTTTAGAAGAAGACCCAGGGTTTTTTTTGGCTGGGACTACACTGAGTCTCTGTAGGTTTCCTGAGCGTCCCTCCAGGTGGGGGCAGACATGGTCTGTTCTGTATCCTCAGCCTGGTCCATGCCTTCCAACTCCAGGGCATACAGAGGCTCTCCTAAACTACAGGTAATCTGGCATGGAGCATGCTGGGGTACGCCTTCCTGTGCCCCCCACCACCAAGGGCTTTGAAATGACCAGCAGCTTTTATCTCCACCCAACAGGCCTCCTCCAAGACCTCTCTGAGCTGCTGTTCTTTTATCAGGACCTCCTCAGGACCTCGAAGCTAGTCTCAATGACCAGTCCATAATAGACACAAAGAACCCCTGTTACACAATCCACACCTTAGTGTGCAAGTGGTGGAGTCCCCTTTAATGCACAAGAGGTTGGTCTTGGCTATTACCATCAGACTGGGAAAGCTCCTGGCCTGTGACAGGAGGGACTGGGTGAACCCTGTGGAGCTTAGCCAGTGCATGAGTTTGTCCAACCCACGCATCTCCCATTGTGTGCTCCAAGAGGTGAGGGCAGCTCTGCCTCCTGCTTCTCTTGCTTTCCTTGAGTGGGCCTAGTGGGAGGGTGATCCCCACCTGCCGCTCATCCCTGGCCCTCCAGAACTCACCACCAGTCCCCTGCCCCGCAAGCCTCCCCAGCCATCCCTAACATGCAACCTAAGTCAGCTGAACAACAACCAGCCAGACCACCTCTGAACCACTCCCAGGAAACATCTGAACGCACTCGTGCTTCACATCTATTTACTCACCTTTGTGTCCCACACCAACACCAAGTGGCAGGACCTGCTGCCACCCGAGGAGGGTGAGGAACCCTGGTAGGCCAGTCTATACTCCACTCTGGTTCCATAGCCAACCAGGGATATCAGCTGACAGCTCCTTTGTTGGTCAGTAAGCATAGGCATGTACCTCTTACTAAGGTTCTGACTGTACTTCTCCCTGCACCTCTTGAGCTATACACTCCCCAGCCTCAGCCCCACAGTCACAGGGCCTCCTTGTCAGCCTCTTCCCGACACTGACCAAGAGGGCCATCTGTCATACCTGAAAGAGGAAGCTAGACAGGGATGTGCTCTGCGACTCTGGGACCTATTTCTGGTCCCACATTTTATTACATCTTTGGGCAGGGTTCCCCTGTGTGGTGTCCACTGACTCCTTAGACACCTTTTGAGGAGCAGTGGGTGCTGTCTGGGGTTCTCTGCTAGATGTCTTTCTCTTTCTTTCTCTCCTCTCTCCCCTCCCACCCCCCCTCCCCACTCCAATCCCTCATCTTTTACCTCACTCCCATTCCTGGAGTATTTTGTTTGTTTTTTGTCCCCCCATTTGTTGTCCCAAGAACTCCATTGTAGCCTGGGCTTAGTGGACCCTTTCCCTTAGCTGTGGGGTGGGCCTTTAGACGTGGGTAGGCCTAGACCTGCCTGCGCCAGTAATGCTGATGATGTGCTCCTCATGGTCCAAGGCAAGACAGACACAGATGGAGGCTTGCCAAGCCATCTATTAAGCAACCTCCTCTACTTGTGGTCAACTGGATCAAGAGCTCTTGCATGATAGTCAGGGATGGGTGGTGGGGGTTCCTGCCCACCTGTGCTCCATGCCATGTGGCAGGGTGCAGGTCCACTGTTCAACCTATGCATATACATTTCTGCCACAGATTCCCTTCCTGCTGGAGAATTGGAGTGATTTAGAGGCCAGAGTAGCTGACCGCTTGCAGATGTGGATAGGACTGCTCTGGTGCCTTCCCCTCTCGGGGACAGTAGCATAGCCGGGGGCGAGCAGGGGGAGTGGCCACTCCCCCACTGAGCAGAAACGACGCCTTTTTTGTGCTCCGACACCTTTTGCTCCTACGCTGCAGCCAGAGCGGAGCATTTTTTTTTGCTCCCGGCGCCTTTTTTTGCTCCCGGCGCCTTTTGCTCCTATGCTGCAGCCAGAGCGGAGCATTTTTTTTTGCTCCCGGCGCCTTTTTTTGCTCCCGGCGCTTTTTGCTCCTATGCTGCAGCCAGAGCGGAGCATTTTTTTTTGCTCCCGGTTCCTTTTTTTGCTCCCGGCGCCTTTTGGTCCTATGCTGCAGCCAGAGTGGAGCATTTTTTTTTTGCTCCCGGCGCCTTTTTTTAGCTCCGCACCCCCTGTGCTCTAAACCTGGCTACGCCACTGCTCGGGGAGGGCACTGGTGCTCAATCATCAGATCGTGTCTATGGCTTGGCACCAGTTCAACACCCTGAGCTGGACCCCTGGCCCACCTCCAGTTGAAGAACTCAGAGGTTTTTCTAACTGGGGCGCACTCAGTCTCTGTGGGTGTCCTGAGCCTCCCATTGTGGGAAGGTGGACAGGGCCTGGTCTGCATCCACAGCCAGGTCCACACCTTCTGCTTCAGACCCTGCAGAGATTCCTTTACAGTGCAGGTAGCCCAGCAGGGAGTGTGATGGTGAACACCTTCCTCTCCTATCTCTGATGGCTCCGAGACAACTAGCAGCTATTTTATCTCCATCTGAGAGGTCTTCACAGAGACTTCTCTCAGCTGCCAGTCTTTTACCAGGACCTCCCGAGGACCTGGAAGCTAGTCTCAGTGACCAAATTTGTAGCAGCCACAGAGGAAGAAGATCTCCTCTTTGAACTCCTGCTACACAAATGCCATCTTCATGTGGAGGTGGTGGAGTCCCCTTTGGTGCACTGGAGGATGATCCTGTCTGGTATTACCAGACTCTCAGACCACCTGGACTACAATCCGAGGGACTGGGTGAATCCCACAGTGCTCATTCAGTGCATGGGGCTGCCCACCCTGTGTGCTCCTGGAGGTGAGGGTAACCTTGTCCCCTGTTTCTCTTGCTTACCTTGAGCATTTCATGCAGAAGAGTGCTCCCTGCCCACCCCTCACACCAGGCGCTCTGGTGCTTGTCATTGGGCCCTTGCCCCATGAGCCCACAGGCCTTTTCCACAAACAACCCAAGCAGGCTGAACGCCATCCAGCCCGTCCAACTCTGAACTGCACCCAGAGAACATCTCTACATACTCCTGCTCCATACTATCCATTTCCTTCTCCTCATGTCCTGTCTCGATATTAAGTGGAGGACCTGCTGCCACTTGTGGAGGGTGCGGAGCGTTGGTGGATCAACCTCTACTCCACTCTGGCTCCACCGATCACTGGGGATATTAGTTGGGGGCTCCCTCCGGGATGTGTGGCTAGTGTGATTTGTGGAGTCCCCCAACACCTGTCCCTTCTGTGGCAAGATGGAGACCCTGGAGCATATCTATGCAGAGTGCGCCAGGCTGCAGCCTCTTACTCAGGGTTTGCACTACCACCTCACTTGCTTAGTCTCACACACTCCATCCATGGCCTCATGAAGTTGCGAGACCTTCTCATTAACCTCCTCCTGGCACCGCCCAACATGGTTATCCACCAGACCAGGAGGAGGAAGCTCAGTGAGGGAGGTGCTCTGTAACTGTGAAGCCTGTTTCCATTCCTTCATCATATCTCTAGACAGAGCTCCTCTGGGCAGCATCTGCTGGCTCCTTGGAGTCCTTTGAGGAGTAGTTTGCGTTGTCTGGGGTTCTCTGCTCTGCATCCCCTTCTGCAACCCTGTATTTGAATCCTTGATGTGCACTCCCTTCCTATTTTTTTAATTTTTTGTCCCCCAGAATCAGTTGATTTCAATGTTCTTTTCTAGCCCTCCCCCTCTGTTGTAAGATTACACAGTATTTGGGCTTCTATTATAACAGTACCTTGCATTTGGTCTCATTTAATATGACTGAGTGTTAGAAATAAGCCCAGGCCAACATGTCAGCTGTGAATGCCCCAAACTTTGGAATGATCAGAAATGAAACCAGGAGCTGGATCCAAATTTCACAGCCGATCTCTGTCTCTATAATAGGATGAACCAAATCCCTGGGTTGGCACTCTTGGACTTTCAAAAATCTGGATCCAAATTTTGTGGATCAAGACCATCCTTTTAAGCATGTACCAATGCCCAACTGTACACACTTCGTATGTTATCACTTCATTTCTGTATGGCTTCAAGATTTCTAAAGGGAAAATTTGACCGAGACAATGGGTAAATATTTCAAAAGCACATAAGTTAAGGCACTTCTGGAAATTTTACTCAATAGCTATCTATGCAGAGCATTAGCATGCTACAAACTACAATAAAATTATTAATGTGTATTAAAATGTGAGTGGAATCTAGTATGAATCTGCCTGTGCTTCACAGATCAGATAAAACATTTGCATGCATAAGTAGTACAGCACCTTTTATTACTGAAAGGTAAATATGATTGTTTTCATCTAACTTTTTTACCATGATTCTCAATAAGCATGATAGGGCATGTCTTGGCAGGAATTCCACAACATGCTTAGTCTCTTTCAATCAAGTTCTTCTTTGCCATTCCTTTTTACCATACCCTAAAGCAAAGATATGAGAGCAGTCTTCTCATAGACAAGATCTACTGAAAGGAAATAAAACCTTGCATGCTTCCAATTTATGGATGTCAAATTATTTGAAGTGGTTTAAAGTATGCAAATAACTCAAGTTTGCCATCAGGCAAATAGTGGATCCTCTTTTAAATAGTTCCATATGTGACTTTATTTTGCTTCTAATAATGTGCATCTCATTTAAAGCTGGGCAAAATGTCTGGCCACATATCTCTGAAAAAAACTTCTTTAATCCTACTTTGGAAAAGGTTTTATTGGGGCAAAGGGCGGGGAAGCTGTTCTATTAATTTAGGTGGAATAAATGGGCCCAGAGAGTCAAAGATGTTAACACGACCCTGCCTCTGTCCAACATTCAATAATGTTAAACAAGGTTTAGGTTAGGATTTGGTACACAGAGACATCAGCCTGTTTAGTACCATGGCAAACTCATCATTACAAATCCTTTTTAACTTTTTATTAAAGACAGAAAAAAGAAGGAAAAACAGGTAAAACATTTGAAATGTGAAATATTAAATAAGACTTTCATTTTAATGACATCCCTTGTTCCCTTTCCCCTTTAGTTGGAGATCTTTTAGCAGGAATCTCCATTTGACAGTCTTTCAGATGGTATAAAAGTTGGTAGTAACTGTCCTTTTGGGGGAAAGGGAGTTATTAGTTGAACTGGGATGGAGCTGTTGTAATTGCTGCTGCTGTTAAAGTCTGATCTTGTTTCCTAAAAGATAAAATTAGACAAACATACACAAAAGGGGGAGTGAAAAGCAGCTTCTATCTTTGTTGTCTTTTACTTGCAGCCTAACTGCTAGAGAAACATAGGCATGGCACATGTTCTTATCAGCCACTCAAAGACCTGGCAAACTTGTACCACCACTGGGCTGTTTTGGGCACTACTACTATCTGCCTCTCTGGTCATAGGCTCACAGCCAGGGCTGGCGCGCCTACTATGCGACCCTAGGCGGTCGCCAAGGGCGCCGGGAGGGCGGCTGGTCGCGGCTGCCTCTTTCCCTCCCGGGGGTGCCTGGCCGCGGCTGCAGCCCGCCCTCCCAGCTCCATGGCTGAGCCGGGGGGCGCCTGGCCGCGGCTGCCGCACGCCGCCCGGCTCCGCAGCTGAGCCGGGAGGCAACTGGCCGCGGCTGCCACACACCGCCCGGCTCTGCGGCTGAGCCGGGAGGCAGCTGGTCGCGGCTGCCGCACGCCGCCTAGCTCCGCAGCTAAGCCAGGAGGGTGGGGGGCGGCTGGCCATGGCTGCTGGGAGCCGAGGGCGCCGCGGGCGGGGGGAGGCTGCTGGGCGGGGGGATGAGCTGCAGGGGGGGGGGGTGTTAGCTGGGCGGGTGGGCGCAGGGAGCAGTGTTGACTGCGGGGGGGCAGTGTTGGCTGCGGGGGGGGGGGGGGGTGGTGTTAGCTGTGGGGGGTGCAGGGCCGGTGCAAGGAAGTTTCGCCTAGGAGGCAGCTGGCCAGGAGGGTGGGGAGCGGCTGGCCATGGCTGCTGGGAGCCGAGGGCGCCGCAGGCGGGGGGAGGCTGCCGGGTGGGGGGATGAGCTGCGGGGGGGGGGCGGTGTTAGCTGGGCAGGTGGGCGCAGGGAGCAGTGTTGACTGCGGGGGGGTAGTGTTGTCTGCGGGGGGGGGGTGTTAGCTGTGGGGGGGCGCAGGGCCGGTGCAAGGAAGTTTCGCCTAGGAGGCAGCTGGTCGCGGCTGCTGCACGCCGCCTGGCTCTGCAGCTAAGCCAGGAGGGTGGGGGGCGGCTGGCCATGGCTGCTGGGAGCCGAGGGCACCGCGGGCGGGGGGAGGCTGCCGGGCGGGGGGATGAGCTGCGGGGGGGGGGGGCGGTGTTAGCTGGGCGGGTGGGTGCAGGGAGCAGTGTTGACTGCAGGGGGGCAGTGTTGGCTGTGGGGGGGGTGTTAGCTGGGGGGGGGGGGGCGCAGGGCCGGTGCAAGGAAGTTTTGCCTAGGGCACGAAACTTACTTGCACCGGCCCTGCTCACAGCAATGTTGCAAAATATACAATCCTGGCCAGCTAAGCCAAGGGAAGTGATGGGCAGAATAGCCCATCCCCTCATTATTTTGTTCACCAATTAGGCCTAATTTTTGACACACCAATATTGGTCCATTGATTTCTAGACCCTCATTTATCTTGTTCACCAGACATGATTTTAGCACAATCCTTAAGTTATATAAGTAGGCTTCTTTGTCTGCACCAATCCAGGCTCTCTCTCTCCCCTTGTACATTTTCCCATCAACGTTTGTTATAGGTTATTGTGATATTTTATGAACTTTCACTCACTTTTCACAGTGGAGTTCATAATTAGGGTAAACTTGTAGCCCATTATTACCATTGGTCTGAGGTCTGAGTTTTAGCTGGTATTAGAGGTGGAAGTTTCAAGGACTGTTGGGGAAGAGTCAATATGCCAAGTTTTCTTGTTTTAAACCCTTCTTCTCAGTCTTGGCCAAAAGATAATGCTTAAGATGCTCAAACAGTGAATCTGGCATGGGGGTTGGAGAGGAGGATTCTGGTAAGGAGAACATACCCAATTTACAAAAACTAAAGTATTCAGTCCCAGGGAAACTCACCAGATTTATTGCCCTTTTACGTAGGGGGGTGAAGCTTTACTTCTATCAGCTAGTGCAGAAACATCCAAAAGCATTCAAACATCATTTCAGATTATGGCAGAGGGTGGGTTTTTTGGGTGGTGGCGGGGGAATGTCTTACCTTTTCACAAGCATGAAAAGAAAGCTAGAATTTATTGGAGATCCTCAGACTTATTTATGTAGGACACAGCTTCTATAAAGTTATGAATGACCATTCAGCATTATGTTGATTAATCAAGAGCAGATAAACAAGTTTATGAAACTGTTTAGCCAGTTTGATTTCATAAGTGGAGTTAAAGAAAACTAAGGCCACAGGGTAGAAATGCATCTTTCTAAAGGAGACTGCATCTTTTACTAGCATATAATTTTTTTTTAATCACATTTTGAGTCACAAAAGTAAAAAATATCATGTAGAGATTCATGCTGTATCTCAGGAAATTCTTCCTTCATTCCTGGTGTGTCAGCCAAGATAGCTGTCACACACAGTGTGATAATAGTGTGCCTATACTGCTTCATCTTAAAAAGAAAATAAGAAAGGAATACTTGTGGCACCTTAGAGACTAACAAATTTATTTCAGCATAAGCTTTCGTGGACTACAGTCCACTTCGTTGGATGCATAGAATGGAACATACAGTGGGACGATATTTGTACATTCTGAGAAACATGAAAAGGTGAAAGTAACCATATCAACTGTAAAAGGCTAATTAATTGAAAGGAACTGTTATCAGTAGGAAAGAAGCTTTTGGAAAAAAAAAGAAACAGAAAAACTTCAAAAGCAGACTCCAATGAGAAGCTGCTGAACTTGAATTAATATGCAAACTAGATACCATTACCTTAGGTCTGAATATTGACTGGGAATGGCTCGGTCATTACGTTAATTGAATCTATTTTCCCCAGTTAAATGCCCTTAACACCTTTGTGTCAACTGTCTGTAATGGGCCATGTTGATTATCACTTCAAAAGTTTCTTTCCTATTGATAACAGTTCCTTTCAATGAATTAGCCTTTTACAGTTGATATGGTTACTTCCACCTTTTCATGTTTCTCTGAATGTATAAATATCATCCCACTGTATGTTCCATTCTGTGCATCCGATGAAGCAGACTGTAGTCCACGAAAGCTTATGCTGAAATAAATTTGTTAGTCTCTAAGGTGCCACAAGTATTCCTCTCTTATTTTCTTTTTGCTGACACAGACTAACATGGCAACTACACTGAAAAATGCTTCATCTTAGCGTCCTTGGGCATCTGTTCCTTTTTTTACAGTTTAATGACTGTATTGTAATAGCCTTTTATACTTTGTAGGTTTACAGAAGCAGTAGCTGCTGTCACCCCAATTTAATTCATATCATTGTGTGAGGCACTATAGTATTCCTGACATTTTCTAAAGAGGGCCTTGAATATTTTGAATATACACTTCACCACACTTATTATTGACCATTATTGACCATGAACCCCAACTCATATTCTCTTAATTCTTACTTCAATAGATAGTCAGATGTGCCAATTACATATCCAGTGCATTTGGGAAGTTACTCTACCTTAACATTGCTGAATCACTGTCAAGGTTTTGCATTAGAGTACAGATTTGATAGGTATTGCTTTTGGGTATGCGTTGGGGATGATGTGAAAGCCTTAGTGTGTCGGAATGCATTATCGCCTGCATTGTAGCCAGTGTGAAGGCGGAAAGGAATGCAGGAGTCTCTCCTTAACTTCTTATTTCTATGCTGTTAAAGATTATCAGAGACTGACGTGGGCGGTCAAATCAGGAGTCAGCCAACCAGGAATTGGGAACCCAGGGTCAGAGCCAGGTTACCTGGAGTGGGGCAAGGCAGGAGCGGGACTGGGGCCAAAGCAGGAGCTATCACAGCCATATGCAAACCAGTGAACAACTGCTGCTTCTGGGCTTAAGAGCCAGTCTGCTGGTTGTTTGTAAGAATCAGGTAGTGTAGCCAATCAGGCAGCCTTTGACTGGCCAGGTGCGCTCATTAGATTGCCTGGGGACTGGCTCTGTTGTAAACCCAGGTTCCAGACTAGCTTCGCTGCAGGCCCCGTTTCCAGACAATTTGGGGTTCTATTCTATATAAGTATAGAGTATTCTTGGACTTTCAGAAGGCCTTTGACAAGATCCCTCACCAAAGGCTCTTAAGCAAAGTAAGCAGTCATGGTGTAGGAGGGAAGGTCCTCTTATGGATCTGTAATTGGTTAAAAGACAGGAAACAAAGGATAGGCATAAATGGTCAGTTTTCACAATAGAGAGAGGTAAATAGTGGGGTTCCTCAGGGATCTGTACCAGTGCAGTTCAACGTATTCATAATATCTGGAAAAGGGGTTAAACAGTGAGGTAGCAAAGTTTGCAGATGATAAACTATCTTGAGTAATTTTATAAGTCCAAAGCAGACTGCAAAGAGTTACAAGGGGCTCTCACAAAACTGGATGACTGAGCAACAAAATGGCAGATGAAATTCAGTGTTGATAAATGCAAAGTAATACACTCAAAGATATCTTGGAATTGTCATGGATAGTTCTCTAGTATCACTTTTCTGTAAGCAGCGGCAATCAAAAATGCAAACAAACTGTTAGGAACCATTAGGAAAGATATAGATAATAGGAAAGACAATATTATAATGCCACTATATAAATCTGTGGATGACCACACCTTGAATACTGCCTGCAGTTCTGGTTGCCCCATCTCAAAATATATTCGAATTGGAGAAGGCCAACAAACATGATTAGGAGTATGGAACAGCTTG
Organism: Macrochelys suwanniensis; assembly: GCA_033296515.1. Lineage (NCBI taxonomy): Eukaryota > Metazoa > Chordata > Testudines > Chelydridae > Macrochelys > Macrochelys suwanniensis. The sequence goes on from CM065780.1 coordinate 52,809,021, forward strand.
CATATAAGGAGAGATTAAAATATTTGGGAACTTTCATCTTGGAAAAGAGATGACTAAGGGAGGATATAGTAGAGTTTATGAAATGATGAATGGTGTGAAGAAAGTAAGTGTTATTTACCCCTTCATATACCAAGAACCAAAAGTCACCCAGTGAAGTTAATAGGCAGCAAGTTTAAAACAAACATAAGGAAGTACTTCTTCACACAATGCAGTCAACTTGTGGAACTCACTGCCAGGGGATGTAGTAAAGGCCAAAACTATAACTGAATTCAGAAAAAAATTGGATAAGTTCACAGAGGATAGGTCCATCAATGGCTGTAAGCCAAGATGGTCAGGGATGCAACCCCATATTCTGGGTGCTCGTAAACTAGGGAAATGCAACCTAGACGGAGCTACTATAAGGTGGGTGCAAAACTGGTTGGAAAACCATTCCCAGAGAGTAGTTATCAGTGGTTCACAGTCACGCTGGAAGGACATAACAAGTGGGGTTCTGCAGGGATCAGTCCAGTTCTGTTCAATATCTTCATCAGTGGTTTAGATAACGGCATGATAACCAAGCTGGGAAGGGTTGCAAGTGCTTTGGAGGATAGGATTAAAATTAAAATGATCTGTACGAACTGGAGAAATGGTCTGAAGTAAATAGGATGAAATCCAATAAGGACAAATGCAACGTACTCCACTTAGGAAGGAACAATCAGTTGCACACCTACAAAATGGGAAATGACTGCCTAGGAAGGAGTACTGCAGAAAGGGATCTGGGGGTCAGAGTGGACTACAAGCTAAATATGAGTCAACAGTGTAACACTGTTGCAAAAAAAGCAAACATCATTCTGGGATGTATTAGCAGGAGTGTTGTAAGCAAGACACAAGAAGTAATTCTTCTGCTCTACTTTGCGCTGATTAGGCCTTAACTGGAGTATTGTGTCCAGTTCTGGGCGCCACATTTCAGGAAAGATGTGGACAAATTAGAGAAAATCCAGAGAAGAGCAACAAAAATGATTAAAGGTCTAGAAAACATGACCTATGAGGGATGATTGAAAAAATTGGGTTTATATAGTCTGGGAAAGAGAAGACTGGGGGGTGGGGTGGGGAACATAACAGTTTTCAAGTACCTAAAAGGTTGTTACAAGGAGGAGGGAGAAGAATTGTTCTCCTTAACCTCTGAGGATAAGACAAGAAAAAATGTGCTTAAATTGCAGCAAGGGAGGTTTAGGTTGAACATTAGGAAAAACTTCCTAACTCTCAGGGTGGCTAAGCACTGGAATAAATTGCCTAGGTAGATTGTGGAATCTCCATCATTGCAGATTTTTAAGAGCAGGTTAGACAAACACCTGTCAGGAATGGTCTAGATCAGGGGTCTCAAACACGTGGCCCACGGGGTTATTTCCTGTGGCCTGCCAAGCTCCCCGCCCCCCCCCATCCCCTCCCCTGGGTGCCACGTCCCCAGCCTACCTCCAGGCCAGGGGTGGGCAAACTATGGCCCGCAGACTGGATCTGGCCCCTCAAGGCTTTGGATCTGGCCCACGGATTTGCCACCCCCGTGGCACCGTGGGCCCTGCACCACTCCTGGAAGCAGCCAGCACCACGTCCCTGGGGCCCCAGGGGGAGAAGGGGGCAGAGAGCTCCTTGCACCGCTCTTGCCTATGGGTACCTCCCCTGAAGCTCCCATTGGCCGGGAACGGGGAACCGCGGCCAATGGGTGCTTCAGGGGAAGTACCCACAGACAAGAGCAGCGCACAGAGCTCTCTGCTTCCTCTCCCCCTGGGGTCCCAGGGACATGGTGCCAGCTGCTTTCCGGAGCGGAGCGGCACGGGGCCGGGGCCGGCAGGGAGCCTATTCTGGCCCCGGTGCGCACCCCTGCCACCCCGGAGCCGCTACAGGTAAGCGGCGCCGGGCCCAAACCTCTCCTGCACCCCAACCCCCTGCCCTGAGCCCCCTGCCACACCCTGCACTCCCTCCTGCACCCCAACTCCCTGCCCTGAACCCCCTGCCGCACTCCACACCAACTCCCTGCCCTGAGTCCCCTGCTGCACCCCAACCCCCTGCCCTGAGCCCCCTGCTGCACCCCACGGGCAGGGCCAGGGGCAGCGGGGGGAGGGAGGGGGGTCAGTGATGCAGCCCTCGGGCCAACGTACGAGTCTTCATGTAGCCTTCCTGGTGGTTGGAGTTTGAGACCCCTGGTCTAGATAATACTTAGTCCTGCCATGAGTGCAGGGGTCTGTACTAGATGACCTCTTGCCAGAAACTGGGACTGGATGACAGGGAATGGATCACTCAATAATTGTCATGTTCTGTTCATTCCCTTGAATGAACAGAACAGGGCAATCTGGCACCGGCCATTGTCAAACAGGATATTGGGCTAGATGGACCATTGGTCTGACCCAGTATGGACATTCTTATGTTAAGCATTTATACTGCTCTGATTAACTTAGTATTAGGGTAGAGGGGGTACAATCTTAACTGTCATTACACATAGTATTTGTTTATAAATATAATGTTGATAGTTATTAGCAAACATTTGTTTTTTTCCATTGTATTTTATGAGTTGTGTCAGTGGCGTATCCAGGCCAAGAGTACAGGGGGAATAGAGCTAAAAAAAGGCGCCTCCCCCTGTACTCATCCAGCGGCGCTCCAGTTGTTTGGCGGCACTTCGGTGGCAGGTCCTTCACTTTCTCCAGGTCTTCAGTGGTACCCGCCGCCGAAGTGCTGCCAAAGACCTGGAGCGAGTGAAGGACCCACCGCTGAAGTGCCACCGAACAGCTGGAGCGCCGCCGGGTGAGTGCAAGAAGCGGTGCCTTGAAAAGAAGCGGCACCTTTTTTTAGCTCCGCTCCTGCTTTAAAAAAAGGTGCCGCTTCTGCTCACAGGGGGAGTGGCCGCTACCTCTGCTCCCGCCCTGGCTACGCTACTGGGTTGTGTGCATTATGATTTTTAAAAGCACTTAGCTTAACATTTTCAAATGTGTATGCCTAAAATTAGGCATTCAAATCCATATGGAAGCTAAATGGATGTGTAAGTGTTCAGCCTTTCTGAAAAGGTGCCTCCACATGTTTTAAGTGTCCACATTTAGGCACCTGCCTTTTGGAAATGTTGGGATTAGAGCCTAGGATAGGCCCAAAAACTTGAAACAAATTAAGTTTTTGTAAGTAAATGTTAGAGATGGTGGATAATTGAGAGGAATCAGTTTCTTTTTATTTAAAAAGTATTCATGTAGTTTTCACCTCAAACTATTAATATACTTGCTTGCCCTCTGAAAGTGAAGAGGCTCATGAGCTCTGGAATTTGCATTTCCCTTGGGTCTGGAGTAATTTAGATTTCTGCATGCTGCAAGAGCTCTTCCTTTTTGGGGCCTTTAGGGAGGCCTCAGGAAATGGGGTTTTGGATGGAGTAGGATGGGATATACTTTGCTGCTGGTACTTATTGTCTGATATGTTAACTTTTATTATAATATTGAGTGATGCTCCTAGAGTTTATCAGCCTTTAAAATATATTTTAAATAGAAATAATAAATACATAAAAATAATAGTTAAAATATGAATGTTATTTGTGAAACTCCATGTATTAAAGCTTACTGGCTAGTTAAGGGAATAACAGTAACATTCTGAAACACTGCCACCTTAAGTTAACTGGGGTGATCTGAACTATGGATAGCATTGTTAAAGGACAATTTCTTAGCCTAATTTATTTGTGTGCACATTTAAAAAGAATTTTTCAAAGCAGCTCTTATAAATCCTGGTCACTCTTTCTGAATTCCCATTCAGTGAATGGGAGTGAGAGGAGGTTCCATATTAATACTTTCCAACAAGTTAAAAATTAATAATACAGTAGAACCTCAGAATTATGAACATCCCTGGGAATGGAGGTTGTTCGTAACTGCAGACTGTTCGTAACTCGGAACAAAACATTATAGTTGTTCTTTCAAAAATTTACAACTGAACATTGACTTAATGCAGCTTTGAAACTTTACTATGCCAAAGAAAAATACTGCTTTTAACCATCTTAATTTCAAATGCAATAAGCACAGAAACAGTTCCCTTACTTGGTCAAATCTTTTTTTTTCAAACTTGCCCTTTAGTTTCTTAGTAGTTTACATTTAACACTGTACTGTAAAGTATTGGCTTTTTTGGGTCTCTGCTGCCTGATTGCATACTGCTGGTTCCAAATGAGGTGTGTGGTTGACGGTCAGTTTGTAACTTTGGTGTTTGTGTAATTCTGAGGTTCTACTGTAGTAATAAGTATTTCTTTGTATTACTGTAGTGCCTAAGCACCCTAGCATGAGCCACGACTCTACTGCATTAGGCACTGTACAAACAGAACAAAAAGAGGGACCTCAAAGAGCTTCCCATCTAAATTCTGCTTTTCATGATATCAAGTCCCTATTTTGTAACAGTTGTTACTAGGCATAGCCCTTATTACTGTCTCTGTTCCCATTGACTTTGGCATTGACTCTTCTTGTTGTCACACCATATCTCTTCATCTTTAATGAGACTATGTCTGACATTGAGCACTATACCCATTTGTGGTTGCAGTATCATGCACTATGTCTGAAATGATCATACACCCCAAAAGTAGAAATGGGAAGCTTACTCTTTGTATGGTAAATTGTTTTAAACCTTGGCTAACTTAATTTTTAAACTTCACAGTTTAAAATGTATGTAAAATAAGAAAAGATGTCCTCCTATTGAGTTCGATAATGGCCTTATAATTCTGTTACCAGTTCCTTCTGCATGTTTTAATATGCAACATTCTGCATAAAAAGCATCAAGTACAATAACATTTGAAATGGTACCTGCAAACACTTCATCACTTCAAACACTTCATCAGAAACTTTTGCCACACTTACAAAATATAAAAGTCACACTACAGTAGCCTAACTTACAAATGTGTAGTTTTTTGTCCACAGGCCTTGAAATATATCTGCATGAAATTGGAAAACCATGGTGGCAACACTAGAAATGTACCAAATCTTACTGTTCCTCCTGAAAGTTGATTGTAATGAAACAATCTGTAACTTCTTTTCAAACATTCTTTTCTAGTCTTGTACCATTCATTCTGTCTTTAATAGTGTTCATGGTGACTTATTAAAATGCCATTGAAATAAACATGGGAGTTTATACCTATTTGTTTCTGGATGATAAACAGAACAGTGAATAAATGAATAGCTTTTGTAAATAGAATATGGTCTTGCACAGCCATTCCATCTGGCTTCTGTCCAGCACTGGGTTGATGCAGGATTGAATTGTCTTGATTACTTTTTTCTTCGTCTAACAGAGGCAGAGAAGGTGAAAAGAAAACCAATGAGGGAAGGAAGACAGACAAGCATTGCCGATAACCTGTGTGCAACCCCCACCCTCATAATTTACAGAATGAAGATTATGTAAATTTACCAGATTTTGGCATAGGCTTACATAATTTGCCTTTGGGGAGCTCCCAAACTATTTTTTCAATACTGACTTCTGTGCCTAGTGGTGCTGACTTATACTTGTGTGGTATGTATTGTGACAAAGTTCCTCCTCTACCTTGGTGAGTCCTGCGCTTATTGGCAGATTTTGATCGCCTCAGAGATCTTCCCCTCTGGTAGAACCCACAGTCAAATTCCTCCTGTGTCTGATCAGGAGTTGGGAGGTTTGGGGGGAACCTGGGCCTGCCCTCTACTCCAGGTTCCAGCCCAGGGCCCTGTGGATTGCAGTGGTCTATAGGGTTTCCTGTAACAGCTGCGTGACAGCTACAACTCCCTGGGCTACTTCCCCACGGCCTCCTCCCAACACCTTCTTTACGCTTACTGCAGGACCTTCCTCCTGATGGTCTGCTGATGCTTGTACTCCTCAGTCCTTCAACTCTTCTCCCTCTCAACTCCTTGTGTGCCTCTTGCTCCCAGCTCCTCGCACGCCACACCACAAACTAAAATGAGCTCCTTTTTAAACCCAGGTGCCCTGATTAGCCTGCCTGTCTTAATTGATTCTAGCAGGTTCTTCTTAATTGGCTCCAGGTGTCCTAATTAGCCTGCCTGCCTTAAATTGGTTCCAGAAAGTTCCTGCTTGTTCTAGTGCAGCCCCTGCTCTGGTCACTCAGGGAACAGAAAACTATTAATCCAATGGCCAGTATATTTGCCTTCTATCAGACTTCTGTATCCCACTTGTCTGGGTCTGTCACAGTATATACAATTAGTGAGCATTGTGTATATTATTTTGGGTTTTGATACTTACTACAGGAAAGTGCCAAATATTTTACATAGTGTAACCAGTTGAGTGCTCAAACTAACCCCATGTCATGACCTGGAAACTCATGCATTTTGTAAAAAAATACTGTCTACCCCTGAGATTTGTAGAAAGATAGCCCTGCTGCTGCAAATTTTATAGGACTTGGGAATAGGGTACACAAGGGAGAGGGTTAGGAAGATCAGTGGACCATTCCTCCACTTCTCAAAAGACACCATAAAGTATATGGAAAGGGTGACTCCACTACAAGCCTTAAACTCATTGCCCCCATCCTTAGATTTACTGGGCATTACCTCCACACACCCTTTCCCTGCCCGTTTGAGTGCTGAGAGCCACCTTCTCCTCCCATAAAAGACTCATAGGGATCACCCTTGAATCCCTACAATCCTTAATAGTCTTTAGTCCCCAACAGATCTACTCCAGCACACTGTGGGACTTTTGAGATTGTGTTGGCTCACTTAGGACTCAGACTTCTAAGTCTGTGGGAAGATCTCAGAGGAATATGCTGTGACCAACTGGGGGTTGGGCACGCTAATGCAAAGCCCAAGACCCACAGCCGGTTGTGTGCCTCCAACAAGCTAAAGGCTTGTGGAAGCTTAGTAGTTGCCTCTTAAGGTAACGGGTACCCCACTGTGACAGAGGCAACAAGTCTTCTAAGACTTAGTACAGAGAAGCCAAGTTGAGCAGAACAAGGAGCCCCTACACAGGCCAAGAGGAGCGAAGGATTCTAACTCCCATCATGAGCCTGGGGAGCAGCTAGAGGGCTAGGATGGCACTTATTCCCAGTTCCGTTAACTCCCAAGCATCTTGCCAGCCACATGTGAACTTGAAATCTAGTCATGAAAAAGAAAAATGCACTTTTTGTAAATTTTGTTGTGAGGCTTTTGTTTTCTGTACATGACTTCACTCTAACTTGTTGTTGTGTGAGACAAGCAACAGGGGAAACTGACTAACTGGGGGAAGTGGTGCATTTTATGGTACTTTGACTGTACAAAGTAAACCAATTGGAAAAGACTTTAATCTTTCAGTTATAACTGTGTTAGTCATAACAGTAGGTTTAAAAAAATTCAGACAAGATTCTTTTAAGATGTCAGTGCCCCTTTTAAAGAAAAATCTTCTAAGGCAACTAAACTGGGTCAGCTAACCTCAAAAGCTAGAAATACATCAGACTTTACATCACTGATTTGATGTTTACAGGGATAATTCCTAAATAAACACATTCTCCTTCATCTTTTCTAATTATCTGTCTTCTGTTCCATGACCAAGGTCTTCCAGTCATACTTTTGTTGCTCTCAGATATGCAATATGAAGATTCTTTTCATTTAAACAATGTTTCTAATATGAAAACATAGTAACTTGTTCATCACATAAAATACCAATTACATTTGCAAGTATTGGGTTATTTAACACCAGTTCAGTATGTTTAGATCATTCTTTCTTTTTATACTTTTCTGATGTTAGCTGTGTGGAGTTTTAACATTGGCAATATGAAATTATCCCTCTAGAAGCAACATGAAGCCCCCCTGCTAAGGAAGGAATAAAAGATTCAGCTCAGTAAGGCCAAATCCATTATTACTAGTAATACAAAAATAGGTATTCAAATTGGTGAACATTTCTCATGCCATATAAAACATGTATGGACAGTTAAAAGTAACGATGTATAGCAGTAGTGCAGCTTCCACACTCCACACAAACATTATTTTTCATTCTTATTTTTCAGGGACCAAGTCTGCCAGCAAGAGGGTAATTTAGTTTTTATGCCCATACTGGCTTTGATTTGAGACTCTTCAAAAACAATTTATATTCTTTTTATGTAAAGAATGAGAGAATATACAGTACCTTTCTGCAACATTCAGAATGTCATGGGATGTACCTTTTACAGCCATATTTGACCAGAAGCTGCCTTTTTGCAGATCTTTTATCAAAGCAATATAGGGTTTTGCAATCCCATCCAAGAGAGAAAAAAAAATCTAACTTCTGGATTGAATCCTTCATTCACTAGATCTCCTTTTCGGTGCTTGAAAGTTGTAGTACTTTTCGTGCCTTCCTAAAAAAACACAATTCAGATATGGTGCATTATTCAACTCAGATTACAGATAAATAAATAAAAGTAATTACTGATTAAAATGGATGTCTGTTATAAAATGGCTTCAGTTTGAAGGGGAGAGTTGATTACCTGCTTGGTGTGCACGATTACAATAATAGTGCAATGAGTATAAGAATTAGATATTTAGAAGTAAACTTTGTTTCATCTCTATTTAAAAATCCAGACAAGCTGATATGTTTCCAATGTAGAAGCTCAAACTGTGGTCTGTAGGGTACTTGCTGGTAGTCTGCAGAGAGCTGACTGAGTGTAAGGCACTGACGGTCCTATTTCTATCTACTAAGTTTCATTAAAGGCATTACAAATACAGTAAACACTTTCCTAATGTTACTTTTCTATGTAAATAATTGCAGTAGATTCTGCAGGGCAGTTGTAATCAAATTCATGGAGAAGGACTGTATATAGTAGCAAATGAAGGGGAGTGGTGGAATAATCTCTAAGATGTGGTCCACGCTAAGGGAAAAGTTTGAAAGCCTTTGGTTTGTGGCTTTTTAAAATGTAGTCAAGGCTTTCTGTTAGTCTTGTTCTCAGACCGACTTTCAGTTCTTCAGGTTTTTCTTCTTAATCTGTAATAATTAACTCCCTCTCTTTTCCTTCCCCTCCCCTATTTCTCCATGCCCATTAAGTCTTGACCTTCTTTGCTGAAACTCCTAATAAGTGTGCCAATTACTTCACTCCACTGACAGCTTTTATTATAGGAACCACAGAGACAAACCATGTCACTTCACACAAGCAGCTGACAAGCTGCCAGACAACAACTTTCAATCACTAGCAAACTGGGGTTGATTCTAACTGATTACCCAAAGTAACTTGTGGTCTAGGTTCAACGTTGTTCAAAAGCCTGAGGTACTTAAGATAGAAAATTAAAGAAATACCCTTATTTCTAAATTATTTAGTGGTTATGAACCTTCTCACTATCCTTCTAGTCTGAATTCCCTTTCATAAATATAGAATAAACTCAGTTCATCCTCATGCACTAAATTGCCCTCCTTTAAAATTTTAATTTCCAAAACTTTTAAAAATGAGATCAGTTCACTTTACAAGGGCAGACAGACACTTCATGCTGTGTCTATTTTGTATTAAAGCACTAGCTGTATTATATTAGGCTTTTTGCATAATAAAATGAAGGGCCATAAACGCAGGCTACCATTCAGTGCAAATAAATATAACCAGATCTACACAGTTCCATTGTGCATAAGGAATGGGGGCCTGAGTGGCCTCCCATAGTTTGTACCCTTGTCCAGTGAAACCACAGCAGTTCCCCTGTGGTTAGGGTTGTTTGAATGTGCAGAGAGGACTTGACACTATTCATCTAGTCTTATCTAGGTTTTTATACTTCAGTATGTGAGCACCTCGTGAGTAGTTACAAACAGAAATCAGCTTTTTCTCAAAGAAATGTCTGTTCAAAAGACTTTTCCCAGTAGAGGGCACTGCTGTTCTAAAGGATTCTCTGGACCAGCACATCTACTCATGTTACAAAGTAGAACTAGTAGGGTGACCAGCTGTCCTGACATTCCACACAAAGATGGACTCACAAGCCGTCAGGAATAGCATCCCCGATACTATCACGGCAAACCTGGTGGCTGAACTTCGTGACTTTGTCCTCACCCACAACTATTTCAGATTTGGGGACAATTTATACCTTCAAGTCAGCAGGACTGCTATAGGTACCCGCATGGCCCCACAGTATGCCAACATTTTTATGGTTGACTTAGAACAATGTTTCCTCAGCTCTCATCCCCTAACTCCCCTACTCTACTTGCGCTACATTGATGACATCTTCATCATCTGGACCCATGGGAAGGAGGCCCTTGAGGAATTCCACCAGGATTTCAACAATTTCCACCCCACCATCAACCTCAGCCTGGACCAATCCACACAAGAGGTCCACTTCCTAGACACTACAGTGCTAATAGGCGATGGTCACATAAACACCACCCTATACCAGAAATCTACTGACTGCTATACTTACCTATATGCCTCCAGACCACATCACACAATCCATTGTCTACAACCAAGCTCTAAGATACAACCACATTTGCTCCGATCCCTCAGACAGAGACAAACACCTACAGGATCTCTATCAAGCATTCTTAAAACTACAGTACCCACCTGGTGCAGTGAAGAAACAGATTGACAGAGCCAGAAGGGTACCCAGAAGTCACCTACTACAGGACAGGCCCAACAAAGAAAGTAACAGAATGCCACTAGCCGTCACCTACAGCCACAGGTGGCAAATTATATTCTCCTGTGGTGCCCAGGCTCCAGCAATATTGAGGCCCCAGGGGCCCGGCTCAACCAATGTTTGGGGCCGGGTCTCCTCCCCAGCCCCACCTGCTGCCCCCTTGCACCACCCCAAAGTGTCCCCTGGCCCCCGCTTGCTGCCCCGGCGCACCTCCCTGTGCTCCGGAGCAGAGCATCCGGCAGCTCCATGCTGCCTCCCTGCATCAACTGCCGCCGCAGGGTCCTAGTGCCCCCCATTCACACTGACCCTGCCCTTCCCCCTCAGACCCTTTCATTTTCCAGCAGGACCCTCCACCAGTACAGCCGCCCCCCCATGCCCACAGTCACTGCTCCTGCCTACAGGAGCAGGCCAGTCCTCGCTTACAGACAGCCCCCCAACCTAAAACAAATACTCACCAACAACTATACACCACACAACAAAAACACCAACTCAGGAACCAAACCCTGCAACAAACCCCGGTGCCAACTCTGTCCACATATCTATTCAAGGGACACCATCATGGGACCTAACCACATCAGCCACACCATCAGGGGCTCGTTCACCTGCACATCTACCAATATGACAGATGCCATCATGTGCCAGCAATGCCCCTCTGCCATGTACATTGGCCAAACCAGACAGTCTCTATGCAAAAGAATAAATGGACACAAATCTGACATCAGGAATTATAACATTCAAAAACCAGTAGGAGAACACTTCAATCTCCCTGGTCACTCAATAAGAAACCTAAAAGTAGCAATTCTTCAACAACAAAAAACCTTCAAAAACAGATTCCAATGTGAAACTGCAGAACTGGAATTAATTTGCAAACTGGACACCATCACATTAGGCCTGAATAAAGACTGGGAGTGGCTGGGTCATTACAAAACCTAAACCTAAATTTCCCCCATACTAAATTTCCCCCTACTGTTACTCACACCTTCTTGTCAACTGTTTGAAATGGGCCACTCTCATTACCACTACAAAAGTTATTTTTCCTCTCTTGGTAGCCTACTGTTAATTGAATTGTCTCATTAGACTGACCTCACACTTGGTAAGGCAACTCCCATCTTTTCATGTATTTATACCTGCTCCTGTATTTTCCACTCCATGCATCTGATGAAGTGGGTTCTAGCCCACAAAAGCTTATGCCCAAATAACTTTGTTAGTCTCTAAGGTGCCACAAGGCCTCCTTGTTGTTTTTACTATTGAGGGGCTGTCTTATATAGGCACCTCTCATCCTCTCCCCCCCATTCTGATTTTTCAGACTTGCTATCTGATCACTCTAAGCACAAGGCTACTCGAACAGCTTTTAAAAGATGATTTACCTGGTATGCTTCCCTTCAGTGAGTGAAAAACCTTTCCTCAATTCTTAAGTCCTTCACTAACTTCTTTCCTTCCCTTTTAATATATTACCCCTCCCCCTGCAACTGATAAGTTTGTCTTCTCCCTCATCCTTCCCTTCTCCAGTCCCAAACTGTTTTGTAATCTCATCCTGCTCTTATCTTAATTTCAGGATCATTTGTGCCTTTAAAACCCATTTCCTGTTGGTGGCAGTGCAGAACTGTAGAAAGCTTTCCGGAACTCAATGCCACATGGGACAGAATGCTGACTGTTACATCCCTTGATGGGCTGTAGCATACTTTCTGGCATGGGGCTCCTGTCACCAGGGCCATACCAGCGGGGGAAGGGTGCGGGCCCTGGGACATAGGTGCTGAGTTTCTAAGCACCCCCTAGCTCTGCCCAGACCCTGCCCCCACTCTACTCCTTCCCCCAACACCCCACCTCTTCCCACCCCACCTCTTCCCTGTCCAGTTCCACCCGCTCCCCCAAACGTGCTGCGCCCGTGCTCCTCTCCCCTCCCCAATGCCTCCTGATGCTGTGGGTGAAACATCTGATCTGCAGTAGGTACTGAGAGGGAGGCAGTGATTGGCGGGGCCCGCTGGGGGGGAAGGGGAAGTTCTGGTAGGGGGCTCCTCCTCTCCTGCTGGCCTGCTGCTTGCCTCCCCCAGTCACCACCTCACCCACTCACCCTCCCACAGGGCCCCCCAAAGCACAGAGCCTGAGGAGGATGCCCCAATTCGCCGTACCCTAGGGAAGGCTCTGCCTGGCAAGTGTATGTGGCCTCACAGTTACAAATACACACCAGGTTGTTACCTTTTCACCACATGTGTATTTAGTCCTTCCTTAAAAGGTATAACAGCATATAGCAAAAGGCAGTTACCCTACAGCTTTCAGTCCTCAGCCTAATCTCTCCTTCTGAGCTTCCCCTTGCTTCCTGTTCCTTCCATTTATATCCCCCCTTACATTATTAACCATTGATTACCACCCAGGTGCTTGTAATCCCCCAACAAAAAGTGTTTAATTGCTTATCATAGCTAAGTTTACAGTCTTCATGTTTCAGCAACATCAGTGATCAGGGTACTACTAATAGTGCCATCATACACACTCCTTTCCATGCCCATCCTAATCCATGCCTTTTTGCCCCTTTGGGGGAACTTGTGCTTTGGGAAACAGGCAGGGAGCACTTCAAAAGTTTAGGTATTGTAATTTTGTCTTAAGGCTGCTGTCTTACTGCACCTCAAAGCCTCAAGGCCCATGCAACAGATGATCAGGTTCTGGCCTCTCCTAGTCCTCTTTAACTCTCTTCTACCTCTGAAACTCACCCATATATTTACATTGGTTAACTGGGTCTATTTGAAATTCACATGATATAACCTTGGAGTAGGGCCAGAGTGGCTCAAGAACAGGTAGAATGCTCCCTGAGGAGAAGATGGGGAAGAGGTGGATGAGGTCTTTCTGAAGAAGATGTGGGAAGGGAATGCCCAAATATGACTTAATATAGGGAAAAACCTAGAGCTAACCATGACCTCATGATTGAGCACTAAGCCCAATCCACTGTAATAAGACAGTCATATCCCAGCCTAAAAAACCAAACCATATTGCATGGAAATATAAACATCTTCTGGCCACTATGTGTTATGTTCCTGAAAAATTCTCTGACCTCAATTCTAATCTGCTGGGTCCAGGTACAGTTGCCATCTCTCTTTTGTAAACCATTGAGCATACTGATGGCACTCACTTAAAAATCATAATAAAAATCCCATGGTCACTGCCACTGATGACACATTGTGGGATTACTTGTGTTACAGTATCAAGGAGCGGGGCCCAATTGTGCTTGGTGCAATTTATAATGAAGACAGTTCCTGCCCCTGAGAGCTAATAATCTAGATGAGAGACCCGAAGAAACAAACTGTCTGTTGGTTTGGAAGGAGGAAGTAATAATAAAACAAACCATTGAACAGAAATCACAGCTTGTTACCTTCTTGCTTGTGCTACAATATTTTTTATTTCCACCCTTTAAACTATATCTCACAGACAGCCATTATGGGATTCCAAGCCATGGAAAGACTCTTGTTGACTTCAGTGCACTTTGGATCAGGCCCTAAATGCTTCTGACAAAGCAGAACTGGTATTCAGCAAGTTCTAAAGTGCGCCATGAAACCCAATAACCAAATGCTGTATATGAGATTGCATCCAGTAGTAATTCACTGATTTTATTATAATCTCAGTACTACACCTGGAAATGTCTCCCACCCTGTCACTGAAGTAGATAAAGCCATCCTGGTCTATTACCATGAGATCCCCTGAATCAAAGTTCACATCTCCTTTCCTAGCGGTTTCCTTACTGAGGCTTATTTCCAGCATAACCAGCAAATGGGTCTGTCACTTGGCCAACCAGAAGGCCAGCTTCACGGGTACAGCCTGGGAACAAAAAAGACTGCTTTTATAGTAATGAGATTAAAGCATAAAGTATTATATTAAAAGCACCTTAGAAATACCAAACCCACTCTTCCCATCCTATTAGCCTGTTTTATAGTTATTTTCAGATGAGGAGAAACAAGTGAATGGAAGGGGGGAGCATAGCATTACTTCCCTCTTTCCTAAAAACCTGGAGCAATAAGGAAACTCAAAGTTTGAGCCTGATCATCCACTGCTCTGGAAAAACACACAGGAAGGACCAAAAGGGGATGAAAGGTCCACAGAGTTCTGTTTGAATGGGATATGCCCATAGGCCCCACAGATTTTTTGGGGATTCACATGGATCAGTGGTAGTACAGGGCCATTGGTAGAAAAGGCTGAATGTCTCTGTACTAGCTCTGGGTCTTAGGCACTCAGACTTGGCAGTGCGGTTCCAAAGGAATCCTGCTGCTAGGGCTTCTGTGTCTGGAGGCTACTTCAAGGACAACCCCCATCCCCATCAGAGTGGGACTCTCACTCTGGAATGGGAGTTGCAGAAATATAATGTGGCCTTTCTGGAGGAAACTCTGCTCCTTGTCTTTTCCTGAATGAAAGGATTCCTACAGGCTAGCACTGCTCTCAGCACTAACCTTTCTAGTGGGGATAGGGTTGAGGCTCCAACTCCTCTCCATACTAGCTCTCTGAGGGGGGGGAACGGGGGGAAGAGAGCTCACATTGTATCCCACAATAAGATAGTGCCGTCCCATGCCCCCTCTCTTCTTGGAGACAGTGGAATCCTCCAGGACCTCCCCCTAGGGAACACTTCCATCACTCCTTACTGCCGGCTGTAGCCAAAGTTGAACTTCAAGGACATGCTCCGATGCTCATTTAAGTTCATGGCAAAACTCCCATTGACTTCACTGGAATCTGCTCAGGACCTATAGCTCTAAATATATTTTCATTGTATTATAGCTATGGTGGATACTGGCACATTTCCCAGGCTGTTCCTAAGATTATGATAAAAAAAAGCTTCCAAAGCTTTTTTAAAACAAATTCTCTGAACAGATGTACAGAGACCTTGTCAAACAAAGTTTTCTTCATAGTTCCACAGCAGACTCATATTAAACCTTTCTTTATTGAACTTTTGTTCAGGGAAGTGGAATGGGAGATCATGTTACAGCTCAGGACTGGAGCTGGTAACACTGCAAACAGGATGTAAATGTCAAAAAAATCTCAGGACCCAAAGAATGAGCTAGGCAAAACCCATTATTTTTTACATGACTGTCAGATTTTGATTAGTTTCATGACTCCTTGGTTTTAATTTGAGTTTTGTGTTCATACTAATTAAAAAAAATCAGTGTGAAAATTAAATAAATCCATCATTTTTCACTGCCTATGTTGTGAAAACAGCACATTTTAGCAATATCTCTGAAACCAGAAAGTTTTGTCTGATTCATAACAAAACCCTAGGGTCAAACATAGATGGCTTCAGGCAAAACATTAATTGAATCCCTTATCTTTGCTATGTCTGAGATTCAGTTTAAAATAAAACAATTAACATGACTTTTTTTGTGGGGGAGGCAAGAATCTGAGCAGGTTCCACTAAGGTAATTTGCCTCATCTGGTTTAGAGCTTTTGTTACAAAACTTTCACATAACTCTTACCAGAATGATCTTGCTAAACCAAACACTCCTGGCTGGAGCTGTCTTCTACTGGATGAAATGGCAAACCAGATCGAGTGTGTGTTTTTGAGGATTTCTGGGTCTGGTGATTAAATAAGATAATACTAATAGAAGGGCAAAATTAAATATTTAATTGGACTTGAAACCATTTTTTTAAACTTTCATTTTGCCAAGAAAAATTCTGAAACAGTTTTTGTTTCCGGTTTTTGTCACTGACCTGAAATAGCAGTTATTCACACAGCTCTAGTCATTTGTACATGAGGTGTTATAAAGTGTGAAGAAAGATGCTCAAAATCTGCCCACAAAATAGTGTCAGAACTGTTTCTGTGTCTGGGTTTTCTTTTCATAAGGCAATATAGAAATGAATACATTCAGAGATGGAAACAATTATTGTTCCTCACCTGTGTGCACTTTTAAACACCATCCAAGTTCATCCTTCACAGGTTCCTGTTTCCAGACATCATATTTCAGCAATTCAAAAGAATGCAGGATCTGATTTTAAAAAAAATCACTTCGTGAAAAACCTGTTCAACTTCAGGGAATTTAACAAAAGGCCTCATCCAAACCCCATTTAAGTTAATTGAAAGTCTCCTATTGAGACTGTTATTTGACCAGGCCCCAAATGTACTACCATTATATTAGTGAGGGAAAGCCTCACTGCTGTCAGATAATGAAGAAAGTCTTAATTTCTTGGCAAACAACATTCAAGAAAAAGCTAGGTAATAAAGAAAAAATCCAGAGTTTGTGAGTATTCTCACTTACAATATTTGTTAAAGCTATGTTTAGAGGAAGAATATTGATTCTGCTTCAGAAAGAAAACCCAGACTTGCTGTCCATTTCTAAATGGTGTGCTATTCATTACTGGAACACAAATCTTGAATATTTAAGATTCTCAGAATAATTTCAAATTACATTTCCATATATCCCAAAAGTGATGCAAGTCAGTTAGGGCGTAGTTGTTTGGTTTTGGCTTTCCCGTCTTCATCCTTGGTCCCACAAAGTTAAAATTTCTTAAAGAGCCAAACTATTATATATTCTATTATTCTGATGGTGGGAAGGCTTTTATGGAATCCCAAATTAAAAACAGAGCACATCATCCTGGAAATCATTAATCTAATTTTGGTATCAATGGAGCTGATCCTTTACTATCACATTTTTTGAAATATTTGATTGCACTTTAGTTGTGTGTTTCACATAGGCCTTTATGCCATTAAGAATAGTGGTTGATATTTTTCAATGCATTATTGTTAATGGAAGATGTCTGGCTATATCCCCTGCATGGCTTTGAAAAAGACAACCAATACCCTAGTATAGGAGATTTACATGGAAAATATTTTGAGATTTACATTTTTCTCAAAGAGTTTGAGGACCTTCTGGGTCTGGTGGTGGTGGTTGTTTTCTTTGGAGCAGGGGGAAATAAGGCACAAAAGAATTACGTGATTTTATAGAAAGTCAAACAACAAATCAGTGTATAAGGTAGCTCTAGACCTAGATCTCCAGATTTCCAAATTTGTGTACCAACCAAAAGTCTGCTCTGCCTCATTATTTAATGTTAAAAGCCTGATACCCAGTGTATCAAATAAGGTAGCATGTACTCCATGTGAAAATGACCTTGAGTGGATCCTGTGGATAGGCACTTCTACAGAAGAAGGATATTTTTGCATATTTTAGGCCAAATTCATCTCTCCGTGACATCAGTGAAATCCTGTTGACTTCAATGGGATTACACTGGTGTGAATGAGATGAGAATTTGCCTTGGAATGGTTGTGGGAAGTTTTTTCCTAAATCAAAAACTTTGCCATAGCTATGCTATAGCCATAATGTGTGCCCTGCGTGTAACCCCCTCTTTTCTTTACTATTTGTGCCTTTGGGAAAGGAGAAAGTTCGCCAGTCTAGAGGAAATGTTTTTTTGCCTTTGAGAAGATGCTAAAACATGTCCCTGCACTTGTTTTATTTGTGTAGTTGACCAAAATAATATTTCCTTGTGTGGAGCCATGGAATTCAAATTTTTAAGTTGGCCAAACCTCATCAGGAATTTTCCAGACATCTTAGGCCATTTCCTGCAGTAATGTGCACCTGGGATTTCTTTAATCTTCTGCCTGTGAACAGCCAAAGAGAAACATTCTGAAACTTTGATCATTGGTCCCAACACATTTTAGAGAACAGATGAAAACAGAAGTGATAATTCATGACCAACTCTGCAGTTTATGAGACTTAGATACTATAGTAACAGACATTATAAAACTGAAAGTTTGTATTACAGAAGCTGGGGTCTCCAGTGGTAAAATTGTGTTAGAATACTCCTACAACAGTAGAATATGTCAGACAGTAGGTTTCTGAAGTTTAGCTCACTCAGAAACATTCCCCGAGTCCTTTCTAATTTAAGTCACTTAGCCTTTGGTGTTACAGGAGAGCTATATTCTACCCTTATTAATTCTGATGGGTGCATAGATGGTGTGTAAGCTTTTTGTAGACTAGTGTTGTCCTACAGAGTTCTCTGTCTAGTTTGTTAGGCTGACCTGGTCTCTATATGGAACCAGGCCTATTCCATGGGTCTATTCTGTGCCTTCTAATTCCTATATTGTGCCCAGCAGCATAGTATCTGAGTTTTGTCTGGAAGCTAGGACTGCTGATACAAGTTTCACTCACAGGCACAGTACTAGTCTCATCCACCCTTTCCTGAAACACTCCACATTCCTGCTTGATGGGCCACCTATCTTTCTGCTTTCCACTCCAGTTCATGAGGCGTCAGCTACCATCTGATAGTATCTTAACCTGGTCCAACAATAAAGGAGCCTGTCTCCTTATTTTCAAATACAAAAAGCCCCTTTGGTCCACTAGTCTGGACTAGTTGGTTATTCCCTTGTCTTGGGTCTTCAAGAAGTCCAGGCACCAATCTGCTCACGCTTGAGTTTGGGACAGCTGCTACCTCAATTTACATGCTCTGCTCCCTTTTTTGCTTGACCCCTCTTCTACATTGGGATCACAGTCAGACATGTCAGCTAGTGGGATGGCCTACTTGCTCCTTTGTCTCCAATACTTGGGCCAACTTCTGAGCTTGCCATCAGGCTGCATTTGAGTCTAGTGCTCATTTATTGTTAAGTTTCTTATTCAGATCTATATTGTTCAGTATTACTACCTCAAGCACAACTAAGTCTTTGCATTGCATGGCCAGAGTTTTGCCTTTATAAAGGTGGGCTTATTGTTTTATTCAGAGGGTTGATGGGGCAGTAGCATAATGTGGCTAGAAGTACTGTCTTCAGGAAGTTGTCTTCCCCCCCCCCCTTCTTCTTCGCTCATTCAGCATTTACAAAAGCTGAAGATTAATTATCAGCTATTAAATACAGTATAGAGTAACCTCCACTCAGTAAGTTACCAGTTTGTAACATTGGATTTTTACATGGTTAATTGTTTAATCTGCTGTATATCCTTGTTTTGTTATTAAATCCTGTTGGTAATGCTTGCCTTTTTTTTTTTTTGGGGGGGGGGGGGGTCCTCACTGTCCAGCCTTTAGTTGTTTACATTGTAATTCAGAATAAATGTTTAACAGTCAAGATTCCTTTTGAAGGGCTATTTTAATTCCCATTGAAGCTGGAATATGGCATGATTCTCCTGTCACTTATATCAGTTTTATACTAGTGAAAGTCCACTGAGTTCAGTTGAGTAACTCTTGATTTACAGAGGTAAAACTGGAAGCAGAAGTAGGACCACATGTGGTTACATAAAAGAATACAATACTAAGAAAGTGACAACAAATCTTTACTATTTATAAAATAAAATGAAATGATAAAAATATACTTCAGTTACAAACAAACAAAAACTCACTATGGGCTGGTTACAAAGGAAACAGCAGAGTTCTCCTATATACAGTTGCAAACTATCAGGTAAACATTCCTTTACAATACAGCTATTTAGATTGTAAGCTGTTTGGGACAGGGTTTAATTTTTTTATTATATGTGCTTATCACATTGAGTCCAGAGCCTTGTTCTGAAGCTTTAGTGCTACTGCAATACAACAACCACCACCAAGTAGTAGTAGGGCAAAATTCCATTGGCGTGAATGGAATTGTTTGCTTACACTAGGGCAGAAGATGGTCTTTTATGCTCATAAGTAAACAAATGCATTGTTCCCCCTACCAAACACACAGTCTAATATCCTTATTACAAAATGTAGTCTTTATCTGCCTATCAATCTATCTTGGTGGCTATTTTAAATAATGAATACAATTTCAAAATATAATCTTATATTAGTGGTACAACCTCACCTCCCTCCTGATGAAAATGTACATGGCTGTGTTCATTATGCTGGTTTCAGCTCTAAGATGAGGTAGGACAGGATCATCAGGGGCATTTCCTAATTTGTCCAATAAAGTGTAAAAAAATGTTAGAAAAAAGAATTGTTGCTCATCAGCCAGATGCTATTTTCCAGGAGCTGAAAAATAAACTCCTTCTCCAAGGAGCCCACACAATCTGTTAGGTTACAGAAACAATAGAACATATATTTAAATAGTTATAATTGAGGCTCAGATCATCCACTTTAGAACTGCATACCTTAGATCTTTATACAGTCAATCCACTTCAGTTGTATAGATGACCTAGATTGCAAATCCCACCCAGATGGAACTCACCAGGAAGTGAATAAGGGAGCAAAGGAACTGGGGGAAAGCAGGAGCCATGAACACCAAGGTGGGGAGCAACAGCATCAGAACCTGAAAGGCACATTTGGAGAGAATAACCAGTACTGAGGTTTTGGGAGGAAAGATTAAATAATCTGTCCCCCCACAGACCTTCCAAATTAATTAATGTATCAAGTGGCATCACAAGGTTGTCCCCTAAGAATCTTTTCCAGCCTCAGTAACTTACCACCATAACTCCAAATGATATTAACTATAGTGCTTCATTATATCCCTTCAGCACACCACACTGTTATTTACATAACATTTACAGTCAGTAACCGGCTTCCCTACTTGCTTCTAGGAAAGGCAGTATAGCTAGTGCTACCTTCTTTCAATCCCCTACTCTTTTCCCTAGTAGGTCCGTCCTGTCTACTTATATAGGCCCAGCTTGCGGGGAGCCGGGGGCATTACTTCTACCCAATTAGTCCCTCAGCTGTATTATCTACTTAGTTAATTGGCACCCTCTGACAACTGCCTGTCTTTGAATTAAGGCCCCAATTAATTAATAGTGGTGGTGAGTTGAGTAACAGAGTGTGTGGAGTCAGCATATGACTCAGCACACACAGTTACAGGTGAGTTTGTGTTTGAAGTGGAAGCCAATGAATTCATAAGGGAAAAAGGAAGCAATCATAGAGAGGTAGCATTAGGAGTCAGAGTATTTGGTGATGTGCAGAAGCTTACAGATTTCTGTCTGTGTGGGTGTAGGTCATAGTATTATGCAGGGTGTATAGAAGTTCCTCTGTCAGTGAGCTAAGGACCCCAAATTACAGCGACCAGCTGTCAGTAGAACAGTACTGGCACAATCCTTAGCATAGACAGGGAAAGCTAGTATTTACAGTGGGGGAGTTGATTGCTGCTTGAATCCCTGGGATAAGTTCAAATGGTAGAAATAGAAGTTTTGCCTGTTTACATGAGGGGCTCCACTGTTCCAGCTTTGTGAATGGTTGTAATTGGGGTAAATCCCCAGTCTAGGCAAGGTCTAATTTAATGTATGTACACCTCTGAAAATTTAAAATCCACTTTTTTTGGTTAAAGAATTGGAAGATATAGCAAGGTGAAGTCGCAACTGAATTGTAATCACCCTTGTCCTGTGATGTCTTTTTGTATGCAACCCAAAACTGCTCTGCCTTTTTTTGTGCATAAATCAGTAAAGAAGTGTGAAAATTAACAACTCACAAATTACACAGGATTTAGCTGCTTCTGTTGTAATGATTTTATGCTACAGTTGTAAACATAGTGCAGGAGGGACCTGGCATGGATGTTGAAGTTGAGGAAAGCCACCATACTGCCTATCTTGGCCAGTCCAAACCACATATAAATGAAATCAGGTTCATTGCTCATCAGTAGGGTACAGTGTCCCTCTTTTTCAGAGCTTCCTGTTGCAGGAAGACCTGAGCTACCCTGTTACTCCTCCTGTCCAAATCCTGGTAGGTGTGAACATTTCCTTCATAGATGATGAATGGCTTGTGGGAACACATCCCCACTTGCTGCATAAAAATATCAGTCAGTGAAATATTCCCTGTCCTTTCCCTGCTCTTATCATTTTTAATCTCATCTGCCTCCTGAAGAAGATCAGGTCTGCCCAGAAATATAGAAAAAATAACTTGAGAGTGATATATAGTGTAACTCATGTAGCAGTTGGTGAAAGCCACATGCATAACATGGCGCTGGTAAAAAAAACCAATAGCTATAAATATATTACTGATACATTAGTATATTCAATAAAGGGTTTTAAAAGAGAGGTAGACTGAAACAGTCGGAAAAATTAGTTAATTGTAATCCATCCAGTCAACATGAAGGCTACTTCTAAATGCCATATTAGAATTTACAGAAAGTAGAAATACCCAGAACAAAAATATAAAAAGGCAGAAAGAAGAGGTATAAAATTGAATAGTTGAATAAATCATGCAAGCCAAAAGCTTGTCTTCCGAAAATGAAAGTATAACCAAAGTGATACTAACAGAATGAACAAAGACTTTGAAAAGTAAATGTAAAATGGAAATTAAGAAACGAGAATTTGAAGAAGAAATAACAGAAGATATAAAGACATACCATTTGTATTCTGAAACAAAACATTTTAACATTCAGTCAAGGTTGCTGCTAGGCTGAATTTTCCAACAACACAAACCCTAGAAAGCAAGGGAATAAGCAGTTAAGTCACTGGGCACCACATTTACACTCAGCTCTTATTCTCATCCTTAACTACTTCCATTCCACCTCACAATCCACATATCCCTACCCTCATCCTGAACAATTTATAGGTACTCTGGGACTCTGACTATTCAAAATTAGTCATCAGTTCATGTGTGTGGCTTTAATCAATTATATTGGAAGTAGTTCTGTAGGTGGTTTTGTATTGGTGTGTGAAAAGTAAGTGAGGTACAGTGTCAGACTGCAAACGAAAAATGTGAGAAACATTTTCCTAAATATTTTGGAAAATCTATGTGAATGGTTGATCTCTTAGTTATTCAAAATTTATTCTGTTTTATGTGGAAATAAAACATTAAATCTACATATGACTATGCATTGGTGTATTATGTTTATTGCTGGAATTCAGGCTGCACATTTTTGTTCAGTATGAGGGTGGATGTATTTATTATAAGAGTTCAGTTTCTCTCCCTGAGATGCCTGTCTATACCTGCTCCATCTTAGGGCCTGATTCTGATCTCAGTTACTCCAGTGTAGATCCAGAGAAACTCCGTTGAAGTCAGATTAGAATCTGATTCTAAATTTTCATATTCCTAGTTCAAGTAGATTTAAATGAAATAATATATTGACACATTATAGAGATAAAGATATAACAAAATAAAAGGCAAGTAGAAATTAACATGTTTGCTGGAATACTATTGAAAGCATCTCTAGGCTGGACCTAAATTTATATTCTAATGTATAGTCTACAAGGTATTTTTTTTTATAGTTGATCAGTCATTTGTATTGAAAAAATTTTAAGATGTGGCTGCAATGTGGCCCCTGTTGAGCTCTTAGCTCTCCAAGGTAATTGCAAAGCATTTATATTCTTTAATGATCAGATTGGTGACTAGTGGCTATATAGAATTGCTATTATTTTTTATTTATATTATAGTAATTCTCAGGAGCCTCAGTCAAGACCATGAACCCTATCTGCCCCATAGCATTTATTTGGCAGATTTTTTTTTACATGATCATGGTTGATTGAGGAGTTTTGAAGACTGATAAAGGTTACTGCAGAGCTTGGAGGGCAAAGATAACCACTGTGCAGTTTAGAAGTTCCACATGGACTGCTACAAAATGTACCATATAGCCACCAAAACAGTCAATATGGAGTTTTAATATCTGTAGCACAGGCACAGACTGTGTTTGTGGACTCCTTGGACAACTGTGTTAGCTAGTAGAGTTTTCAGATCTTACAACATCTGCAGGGTACACTTGCAGTAAACTCCACACCAGAAAGGAAAACTCTTACATATATCATACAGAATACATATTTGTAGGAAAAAATAAGGACTCTGAATATGAAAATGTTCAGGCTTTCACTGCACATATATATAAAACAAGTTTGAAGTATATAGCCCAAAACATTTTAAATTTATGAGTGGATTTGAAAAAACCCACAATTTTCAAAAAGTAAAACTGCTACTTTTCTAAGCCCTTTAATTTGTAAATGGCTTGCCTGGTTAACCTCAAATTTCCCAGAATTATTCTCCTCGGTTTTGAAACTAACCATGTAAAATTTCAGGCCACATCTTTATTTATTTATTTATTTTAAATTGGAAGGGGCTCAAAATCAGGCCTAGAATGCCTTAGCATTTGAGTCACTTCTGTAATTCCACAATACTCTACTTTCTGGTTCTCTCCTTAATGCCTCAATGGCATTTTGCTTGTGCATTTATCTAGATTTGATCCGCTGCATGGTCAGAAATAAACTAATGTACTATTCCTAAGAGTCAATGATCTCTGAGATATTGTCCCTGGAGCCTAAGAGCAGGCATTTTACCAACTAATACAGACTAATCAAGTCATTCTTTTGTTTTTTAAAAAGAAAAATGATTCGTATTTTTGTCCTCTCTGAAACCTCTTTCATAGGTGTGCAGGAATCTGATGCAAAGAGGGCTGTAAAAAGATCTAGTTTCACATTGGTGTGGATTGCCACGGGCACACAGGGGCGAAAGAAAATGCAGGCCTGTTATTTACTAGGCTGCACATGGCAATAGACTATATTGGTAAGGGATGCAAGGAGAGTATGGGTCACGATGCAAACTGCAGACACGCACACACACACAACTAAAATTAATCAATTTAAAGTTTTATTGGGGATAATTACAAGGGGTAAGGGAGCAGTGTTGGATTAGCTAATAGAGTTAATGAAACTTAAAATACACAATGACTAAAATATCTACTAACAATATTTATAAACAAAGATGCAGCATTTAGTAATAACTGATACTCACAAATACAAACCAATGCATAATGACCGGCAAACGTAGAAACTCTGTTTGAAACACGTGAGCTGAGAGAGAGGCTTCGAGGTGATCAGGCTCGGTTATGGGTGTACACAGGATACACAGGATTCGTTTTTCTTTCTCCTCTTCCTGCCTGCACATGGCAGGCAGGCCCATAAAGTACCAACTATGACATCATAGAAGTGTCATAGGGGACGGGGCCCAAAACCTGTTTGTGTTCGTTTCTGATTGGCACAAGCAAAGTTTACACCAAGTAGGGGAGCAGGTGCCTCAGAGTCTGGCTTCGCCCCCAAAAGGTGAGGAAATGCATATTGCTTTAGAATGCATGCAACACTGAATGACAAAAGAAGAGGCCAGGGCAATACCGGTATGGGCAAGTTTTACAGGAAGCAGACAGGAACTCATCTCAACAATTGGTTTGGATATATGTTTCATGTCTAACTCATTCTGTGAAAGTTCTATGTAGTATATTGTGGATATTACATTGACATTAGAAACTAAATATCAAACTGAGCATTATTGGCCCAAACATTTGAAGCATAAAACACTGGTGATCAGCCCAGTTACCTAAACCTAATTTGTGAAGTGGAAAAATAATAATTACTAGGCAGAAGTCTCTCCCAGTTCACAATTGGAACAGCTGCTACGTAGGCTATATTTGAAATATCACTCCAATTTAAAAAAAAAATTTAACCCAGGCACTGCCAACAAAAAATAAGAGATTTCAAATAAATCATTGTTAGCTTAGTTACTAGAACTGATAACATTAGTTATTGTGAATACATTATCTGATTGATTTAGTATGTTCTTTCTATACATAAATTGATGGTAAGCTTGAGAATGTGTTTCTTATTCATAAGCATTTGCCATATGGTTTAGATAAACAATTTTCAACCAATGTGCTGTTCTCATATTCACTTTGACTACTTGCTATTACTTATTTGTGGTATGTAATTGGCCACCAAATTTACATGCTATTATTTCTACTCCCGGTTTATTTTTTAAACTTGGAAATAATGTGCAAGGGAAAATTACTAGTGAATAAAGAAGAGCAAGTAATAAATATGAGTACTGATGACTCTTGTACACACACAAATACCCAGACGTGAATACACATATATGTTCAGTATGGCTTACCCCAAGCATTCGGACATTGTGAGTCAGGCTCTCCAAAATAATGAAATTGGCTCAAAAATCATGAGATTTAAAAAATAATAATAAATTTTGATTTTTTAATTAATATTCTGTGTTTTGAGCCATTAGGATTCATGTCTTTAAGCTTTTCTCTGCAACGAGGAGGGCTAGAATGTTTCCTATTTCATTTTTTAAAAATGAAAGCTGAGATTTTCACATAATCACTTGACTCTGGGAGCACAAACTTCAAGATAAACACCCAATATGGTGAGAATGGGCAAAGCTGTTGGATATACAGGTATAGTGTCTACTCCACAATATTTATGCAAACACAGTTCTATTCACGAGTGCCCATGAACAGCAAATAAAACACGGTGAAACTAACCATCTAAGCAGAATTCAAATGAATGTTTTGTCTTTGCAATATTCAGTCAGCTCACCTGTCTTCACTTCATGCTGTCTTTGCTTAGTAGAAATCTAACTAGTTAGCAGTAGCAATTTATTTTTAAATCACACTATACTGATTTTCAATCCTCAAAGGGATTCAAACTTTTATCCCCCACTGGACACAAGAATCATCTTTAGAAAATTGTATACATTAAAATAAAGGAATGTTCAGATTCATATATCAAACACTAAACTGTTTGTTTACATAGATTTAAGCAGCAGTAAAAAATGCCTCTAGAAGAGCTCTATGCACCCTGAAATTTATTTAATCTTACAAATAATATATAATACACCAATACACACTAAATGGTAGACAATATCGCCAAACCAGCATTTCCTCACCATTACTTGATTATTTCTTGATTAGCTTCTGGGATTAGGTTAGATACCTCCTGGATCTGCTCATAACTTCACAAGAAAGATGCATAGATAATCTGCATATGCTCATTTTATCCTACAGTGGAGATTCTCCTGTAGCTCCACTCCCACATGACACTGTAGGGAACAGTGCATGGGCAGGCACATATACTTGTTTATACCTGTTCTCAGCAAGTCCCAAATCTTCAGTCCTCTATTTCCCCAGCTTTGCCTCTGACTCTGAGTGTGTGATAAAAGAGTACTGGAATGTTGTACTGAGGAATTTAAAGGATTTGTTTTGTATACACACAAAGAAATGGGCCAGAACGCCAGCTTCTGAAAGTGAACATTCCAAATGGATTCTATTGCGAGTAGAGCTTGTCTAATTGGAAAATAAATGTGTAAAATGTGGTGGTATGCATGTATCTTTCAGCTCATTTTTAATAAGCATACATAGAGTGACTAGATGTGCTGTTTTTAAAGGGGCAGTCCCGAATTTAAGCTGTCCTGCAGGTATCCCGACTTTTACTTAAAAACAGGCAAATTGTCCCGTATTTTCTATCTTTCCCCTGCCCATCAGTACTGGCAGGTCCTGCTGCTGGCCAGATCCCTGCTCGCAAGCCACCTGCCCACCATTGGTGAGTGGGAGGGGGACGGTCCAGAGACCAACAGTGGGGGTGGGTTTGCAAGATGCAGTGCACAGGCCAGCCACTCCTGCTGGTCCATCAGCACATCCCCCACTGCATCCCAGATCTTGGCCAGCAGGGCTCTGCCACCTGTCCCTGCCTGCACACTGCAAGCTGCAGTGGCAGGTCAGTGCGGGCAGGTGCCGGGAGGCGGTAGGTGACATATCGTCTCTGCTGCCCACCCATCAGCCCTTTATGTGCTTCCCCTCTGGCGGTCCTCTCCCTGCTTTGCCCCTTCACCCCCACAGCCCCACTGTTCCTTCATATCCTCCGCAGCAGGGTGCATCCCGCTCTCAGCACTGTGCAGAGAAACAGACCCTGGTCTGAGTGCTCAGCTTACCAACAGCCTGGCTGGCACGCTCCTTCCTTCTCCCACTGCCTCTGGCTGGGCTGGCACCCCAGGAAAGCCCAAGGCCCTCTGGCCCTGGGCGCTGGCCAGGAGGAGCCAAGCCCTGCATGTGACAAAGCCCCAGACAGCACTGGCATGGGGAAGCCTCTCCTCCCCTCAGCTAAGCTCTGCAGTGTGTGGTGGGGAGCGATTTCCAGTCTGCTCATGCCCCAAACCTGCAGGCTCCACAGCAGCCCCTGGGGCAGGGGCTTAGCACCTTCTTCGCCTGCCCCCCACCCAGGTTCTGCCCCTAGGGAGCACAGGGCTGCTCTGTCTCCTAGGCACCCTCCCCTGCTGAGCCATCTCTCTGGCCGATTTCGCTGAAGCCTCTGCAGACAGGTTCCTTGGGCTCTGGTGCACAATGCATCCTTAGGGTTTAATCCCTTCCTGCCCATGCTGTAGCCCAGGGACAGGAGGCAGCTGGGTTATATTGGTGGCCAGTAGCATCCTGGAGGTGTTAGCTGCCTTTTGACACTGCATGTAGGAAGGGACAAGTTGCTTCCAGCCACATGGGAGCAGTGGGGAAGAGATGAGCTCTACAAAGACACAGGCCAGGTCATCCCTTCCCCACCTCCTGCTCCCCTGCAGTTGGAAGCAGTTCCCATTCCTTCTCTCTCACCCAGTGCTGAAAGGCTGCTGCTGGCCACATTCTGGTGTGAACCCTGGGGTCCCAGCCAGGCACAGAGGGTGGAAAGTGCCGGGCCGGGAGGATTGGGTCGGTCGGTCATCTCCTCTGTGTGAGAGAGGTGTATGGGAGTGTGTGTGTGTCACCCCTCTCTGTGTGAACCCTAATGCCTTAAAGATAAGAATGTAAATAAAAAGAATTCAACTATGTAGTATTTCTATTTAACAGGGGCTCAGTCAACTTGATGTTAATTTGAACCTTTGTACGATTGATTGCCGTTGAACTCACTTGAATGCGAGTAATTTTACCAGGTGTCCTGTATTCAGCAGAAGGAAATATGGTCACCCTAAACATACATGACCTGTACAAATACGCATTGAGGAACAGTTATTCATATGAATATATATATTCACAAGAAAACAAGCACATTTGTGCACAAAGAAGATTATTTGTTATTTTCCTATTTAAAATGTATAATCAAATCATAGAATGAAACCACACCATGTAACTTAGGTGGTCAATCACGCAAAAAAATAATGAATATTGAATAGTAGCAGAGCTCAATTTGCAGATAATCCATAGGTTGTAATTTGTTTAGACAAATGATTTAATTAATAATGGACAGATATGGTAAAATGGTTATTGACTCACAGATAGCCTTTTGTCCTGTTCATAAGCTACATTTGTCAAATTGTTGATTTCTGAATTGGTCATCCTATTCTAATTAGTGCACTTGTCTGGTTGTGGCACACAAATCTGGAATGTTACATTGGCCTAGTCACAGAGTGTGCTGGCCCTTAATGGAGGTTGGGTTCAGTTGCACCTTTGCCAGGCTTAGCTCACCTTCCCAAGTGGATGGCAAAGGTCGTATATGTAGCACATGTGACTAAGAATCAGGCCTACTGGGGGCTATGAAGGCTGCCGGTGTTCCGCTGAAGAGAGCTATTGCAGAGAGAGTAGACTTGTAAGCAAGTGGTCCATTAAAGAGTGGGAAGACCGTTAAGATAAGTTTCCTTACAGGCTCTAGGAACTTTCTAGAGCTTGTAGGTAGAAGGTATAAAAGAGAGACCTGCAGGGAGCAGGAACCAGCTAAAAAGGTTAGAGAAGAAGGAAGCTTGTGAGGAGGAAAGCCTCACCGAGGATAGGATTAAAAACCCAACATTAGGATGTGAGCCACCTAGGAAGGCTGAGTGGAAGATTTGTATTGTTTTGAAGTTTAAGTAACCAGCTTTCTGAAGAAGGGGGAGTTACTGAGGGGAAAAAAACAGCACTATGAAATCTGATTCTCTGAGAAGGGGTAGGGGCAGAGCTTGAAGCCAGACCAGGTAAGTTCTTGCTATAGAGCCAAATTTCCAACTGTCAGTTATGTAGGCAACTGAGTTTAGCCCATTGAAACTTTGCCCAGGGTGAATTTGGCCCCCTGAATTTATCTCAAAGTTTTCTATAATGACCAGAAATTAATAAAAATCAAATAATTACTGCAAAAACTCTGAGATGAAGAAATTGACAAACATTTACATAGCATCGACAAAGAGTTCTGTGGCACCTTATAGACTAACAGACGTATTGGAGCATAAGCTTTCGTGGGTGAATACCCACTTCTTCGGATGCATGAAAGCTTATGCTCCAATACGTCTGTTAGTCTATAAGGTGCCACAGAACTCTTTGTCGCTTCTACAGATCCAGACTAACACGGCTACCCCTCTGATAATTTACATAGCATGACATCCTGTTAAACCCTGTAGGATGCAGTTAAGGAACGGCCATGACAAAAACTCAAAACCAAACCCAACAAACACACCCTGCTACTAACATTGGGTACTCTAGGCAGGCACATGAACTCCATATTTACATTCCATTAGCAAAGAGCTCAGTTTCCCATTACTGAGCATTAGATTGAGCCAAGATACAAACTCAGGACCGAATATAATGGAAAAAAGTCCGTTGTCCCCCCTCCTCCCCCCACCCTCCTCATCCTTGACAATTGCGAGCATTAGAATGTTACTCTTTCTGTTCTTTTGCATGCAACTAATCATTCTATCATCACATACAAAATCATTTTAAGTGACCTGTTTATGAAAGAATGTATAGCTAAGTGCAAGATAATTTTTATTCCTAATCAATTATGTTCGTAAAAGAGTGCATCATCACTGATCCAAAACACTTCACCTAAATTGGCTATTTAGTAACTAACCTTTTTCTACTGAATGTATTCTAAAGAGACTATGGGCTGGATTCTGCTTTTATTCATACCAAGGTAACTAAGGATAGAATGTAGCTTTACATCTTTATATGACTGAACGGTTGTTTTTCTAACTTTTTCAATGCATATGAAGACTTTTGGATAACACATTTCTAGAATCTCTCAAATGATTTATAAACCAGTAATCCATCTATCTCCTTCACATAGCCTACAGATAAGTGCTGCTTCTGTTTTAATGTATGTATTCATGCTGTAATGACAGATACCTCATTTATTTTTCACCATAACTTAACAATAGAAACTGTCACTGAACCATCTGTGAGCAATTAAACAGTTGAGAGAGAATACCATGGAATATCAAGGTCAATAACAAAAACACATAGTGGATGGCTCCTAGTCAACAATCATATCCTGAACATTGCAGATGACTGGGAAGTTTTAATCCAAAATGCAGCAAAATACTGAGTTCATTTATATTATCATAGTACTAACAATGAGTAAAAAAGTACAAAAATATTTTTCAGTTAACTATAACTGTAGGTGGTTTGTCATGGAGCTGGCTGAATAATATTAAAGAATAACCTATAATTAGATACATTTTGCAATGTCTTTCAAACTATTTCTTCCTGTTCACTCATTCAAACCTGTAATACTTATTTGGGGTTAGATTCTGCTTGGTTTTTATGTGGATGCACAGTGGTGAAAAGGAAATTACAAGCCTCCCCAATTTTTGCACAGCTCATGTAAGAGCTGGCCAGAATTGCAGTCCATACTCCTAGGGATTACTTCCTCACTTCTCTTCAGAGGGTTCCCAGTGCCCCAAAAGGAAAGTGAGAGAACTAGAGAGAAGTCAGAGCCATGCTTCAGCCCTCACCTCACGCCCACTCTCTGGCAAGCAGAGGTGGCAAGCCACATGAGGAGGAATATGCTACACCCCAGGAAGGGCTAGATCTGTGTGGGAGCTCTAGATATGACCATTAAGGAGCTCCAAGAGACATTCATGCTCCACACTGCCACAGCAAAGGGCTATTAGGGTCTATATAGGTTCTTGTACTATGCTTATCACCGTAGTGTATTGTGCAACATGACCAACATCTGTCACAAGTTGTTCGACTCATTCTCTCCTCAGGGGGAGCAGCATGTGCAATGGAGTGCCTTATTTTAGTAGGGGGGTTAAAATTTACATGTTATGCATTTATGTTAGAGAAGACAAGCCCAAATAAATGCACCTTGCACTTGGAATGGAAGGTGGGGAGTTTTGTGATGGTCCTTAGTTCCTGCAGGAGTTCATTCCACAGTCTTGGACTGACCCTGAGAAAGTTCTGTCTCCCACACAGACAAGTTTACCCTTATTGTAGAGAGTTCCATTATGTCAGAGGAGCAAAGCTGTTAACTATGGTCTTCATCCCGTAGCTTTGGCTAGTCTTTGAGAAATCTTGGGCCCAGGCCATGAAGCACTTTGAATATAAGAATCAAGATCTGAAACTAGATTAAATATTCTATAGGGAGCTAGAGTAGAGAGTGAAGGACAGCTTTAATTTGCTCACAGTAACCTCTGTTGCTGAGGAGATCAACTAGAACAGAATGTTTCAGTGTAAGTTTCCCCATGGGCTGATGCTTCATGCTCAGATATACTGCGTTGCTGTAGTCCATAGGCGCTGACTCCATGGGTGCTCCAGGGCTGGAGCACCCACAGGGAAAAATGAGTGGGTGCTCTGCACCTACCAGCAGCCAAGCTCCCCTCACCCCAGCTCCTCCTTCGTCCCCTCCCCTGAGCACGCTGCATCCCTGCACCTCTGCCTACCTCCCAGCGTTTCCCGCCCGGCCACCGCCAAACAGCTGTTTGGTAGTGTTAGCGAGCTCCGGGAAGGAGGGGGAGGAGCAGGAACGTGGCACGCTCAGGGGAGGAGGCGGGAAATAGGTGGAATATTGGCAGGGAGGGGGTGGAGTTGGGGCGGGGACTTTGGGGAAGGGGCGGGGTAGGGATAGGGCCTCATGGAAGGGGTGGAGTGGGGGCAGGACTGGGGGAAGGGGGGGGTCGAGCACCCATGGGAAAGAGGGGAAGTCAGCACCTATGCTGTAGTCCAGCTTAGAGGTGATGAAGGCTGTGCCTAAATAGCATAATCAGATGCTCAATGTCCTTTTAAAAAGAAAATATTGCATTTGTACCAGGTGTTTCACAGTTAAACAACTGTTCCCGCATGTCATACTCATTGGGAAATTAGGAAGACCACTTTTAAAATACTATATCACCCTGGAAAAATATTCATAGTCCTTGTGCATCTTTTTTAATAGTGCCATATAGCATCTCAAGCTTTTGTATGGACCATTGTCTTTTACCACTATGCACACCTTAACACATTCTGCATTGTACAATAATACTTCATCCAGATACCAAGAAAAAAATTCATATATACATACAGTCTGTCTTTAACCCCAGAAGATCAGATACACTGTGCCACGTTTCTTCTTACAATCAGCAGAACAGTTATTTGCAATTTGTGATTAACCAGGAGAGGGCAGTGATTCATTAATTTTGTGACAGGATAGAGAATTTCTCTATAGTACTGTATAGTGTAAGTGTTGCACCTTGGAAAAGCCAATACATAGTCTGACAGATTTGAAAACATAAAAATGGTTTGATTTTGAGATGTTCATATATTGATAACAGCCAGAGTATCCAAGAAACAATTTGACTAGTAACTAAATAACAAATTATTTCTGAGGCTAGTTTAATGTAATGGCTCATATCATATCTGAAATATATAACATAATGGGAGAGTTTTTGGAGAATAGGTAGTTGCCACTATAGTTTAGATAGTATAAACATTTCCACTATAAATCCTTTTTTCATCTTTTGGACCGAAATTTTCCCAGCTCCGATGTCTGCCTGAGTTTTGGGGGAGGGGAGGTTGTTTGTTTTTTGTGACATTAAAAAGAATATACTTCATCCATTTTAAGTATGAGTGGAAAAGTATACTATTCTAATATTGCAACCTTATTCCAACAGCTCTACAGCTGAAGCAGTTGGGGTAAGAACGTTAAAATTTGGTTCCCAATTCTGCAATGTGATCTGGGTGTGTAGGTACCATTTTGTTCTTTGAAGCCCTAGGAATCAGTCTGCCTGTGACGAACATATTGCAAATTTGGTTCCTTGGTATGGAAGTAGCCCTCATTGAGAAGAACTTGCTTTGAGTGTTTTCGTGAAATGTTTTGATCTGAGCAAGTTATGTTCTTTAAAAATTGCATGCTATTAATGAAAAATATTTTGCATGAGGTTTTTTGCTAACCTTTGGGTGTTTGTTTGAAGAAGGCTGTGCCACATATGCATGCACTGAAATGGGAAGAATAACCAATCTGTGCACAAATTTTAAAATCAGGTCTTAAGAAGTGTATTGATAGTGTGGAGAGAGTAGAGACATTTAGAACACTCAGGGCACTGGTTTTAGTTCAATTTGTACTAGGGAACTCTGTTCTAATGCACCTTAAAAGCTAGAGAATGCAAAGCCCATATGCTAAAGATCACAGGAGATGCACCACTGAAGGTTCACAAAGCATGAAATTCCAGTGGTATGTAGCCATATATCTCCAGTTTCTGAAACGTATCGCCGCTATTGCTTGTTTTTTAAAGCCAGCAGAAACACTTTCAAAGGACTGGTGAGTGAAGCTTCCCCTTCTATTTTTTTCATCATTTTTCTTTTTAAAATTCCCCATGGAGGGAAAAGAAAAAAAATCACTGACCCTAGAGTAAAAAAAACCACACACACACACAATAAGTTAAGAGAAAGTTAAGGACACACAGTAATGTCCCAGTTATGGTTATATCATACCCAGCCTTAACTCTGCTCCCTTGTGCTTGATATGCACTATGGTTTAATTACTTTATCACATAATATTGTATTATTTCAGAAATAGTATCATAATTTTCACAACCTTAAATATGTTTATGAAGCAACTCCAGTGAACATATAGTCTACTCTGTATATGCCAGGTAGTCAGTGAAAATCATTCATATGGAAAATATGCAACAAACCATTATTGTACCTTGCAACATAGGTTAAATTAACAGAATAAGAAAAACAGTGAACATTTGTCAGCATATACCGGTCTCCTAAGATTGAGGCTAGGTTAGTTGCCTCATACCCTGAATTGCACCTGAGGAAGGGCGGTGCCTGCTAATTGAAAAGAAAATGTATGGTACAAGGATGTTGATATAAATAAGCCCCTGCAAGTTGCTATGTACAAGGCACATTCAGTGGGATTCTGAGTGGGTTCACGGGTCTGTCTACATACTATACCTTGTAAGATTGAGGTTTTGTTAAAATATCTCAGAAAAAAGAGAAGGTATATTAAAAAGTGCAAGTCAAATAAAGATATACTAGATGATTTTGACAATGAAATTAGTATACTAGCCAGTGAAAAAGAATAAGGTGTTACAAGATGCTGCATGTGTCTAAGAATATAGGAAGAATGTATGATATTATAATCTAGTTGAGAAATAATGTGATTATATAACTGAAGACAATATTTTAATGCATATACAGAAAGATAGAAGAAATGTTGTACATACAGTCTTAATTCTATAAACGCTTAACCGCTGAGTCCCTAACCATACAACTTTCGAAGATAGGCATTTTTGTATAGAATATAAGTGATGATGGCCATGTGATAGACTGCAGAGCATATTAAAAATTGGACTTTGTATGCATCTTTGACTATGTCATCTTCACTCTGCCCACTAATCCTGAGTTCCTGCAAATAATTTTAAAATAAAACATGTCGTGTCACCAGCTCTTTTGATTTTTTTAATCCAGTTCTTTGATTTTTATCCTGAGCATTGTGATATTTGGTGTCTTTATTCAAGTATCAGCTGTTAGAGCCACATGCTGGAGTCAAATTTATTACTTTTTAAAATCTTATGATTTTAAGCCAATTTCATTTTGTGGGGGCCTTGACTCATAATTTTTGATTATTTTGACTGTAATAATGCATGCCAGGAAATTTTTCCATCTTCCTACCAAAAGTGAATCCCCACCCTCCAAAATTAACCTGGCCTGAGGCTCATGATAAGCAGTATTTAGTCCTGGACCAGTAGCGGGCATAAGATGTGGTATCTTACAATTCTTAAAAGTTAGAAATGGAAGTTTTATAGCATTGGAAGAGGGATGTTCCTGGCTTTCCACATGGACACATCACTTGATTTTAGCCCTGAAAAGTCTCATGATAACAGACATTAAAATCACAACATATTTACAAACTGAGAAGTGTGGTACTGAGTTAGTGAAGAGCACTAGTGTTATGATCTATACAGGACCAAACTTGTCCATCTTCAATAATTAAAGCATCTGAGCATTTTCTAATATGGCTGTTTTTCTCAATCTCTGATTTCTATGTAGCTGATCTGTTCTTTTTTAATTTAGCATTTGTTGAACAGATTAAATGTTTTGAACATGTTTTAGCCCCAAACAGTACCTCTTGGTGTAACAGGGTGCTGCTGGTAGTTATAAATTTAGCTCTTTAGAAGCCAGTACCATGATCATTTAGGACACTCATGACACTGGTTGTAGTTAAAGTAGGAGGGACTTAAGTCATTTGGGTCTGGAAGGGTAAAAGGGATCACTTGCACCTGTAGGGAGCCTCATGAGGTAATTAGCTCACCAGCTCAGTAGCTCTGAGAAGAAAGAAAGCTGTTCCAAAGTCTGGGCCAGAGAGCAGGAAGGAGGTGTGTACCTATTGGGTTCCGGGAAGCCCGCTTAGGCCCTGAGGGGCTTGGAAACAGCCAAGGAGAGGGCTGTGCCTATTGGAAACGCAAGAGGTGGGTGGGCGCAAGCCCACCCACTTCTAAAGGCTCCTCTCCCAGCCTAGCGGAAGGGACCACTGGACCCAGGGACCAAGTGAATACGGGGGACCACTAATGGAAAACAGGGATCGGCGTGAAGGTTAGAGGTTCAAAACGAGGATACCGGATGGGGACACCGAGCAGAGAACCTCAGACAGTGCCCACTGCTCCTCAAAGCTGTCGAGGGAGCCAGCGGACGCTGCCCAGTGGAACTCTGCCTGGATACGTGACACTAGGGAGGAGCGGAAATAGGCCCCACAGTCGCAGAGCACCCCCTCGTCCAGCATCCTCCTCCTGGTATTATAGATGGACACCTTGGCTAGAGCCAGAAAGAGGTTGACGAGGAGGTCTCGCGACTTCGTGGGGCCACGGACGGGGTGTGCATAAAGGAACAAGTGAGGGGAGAAGTGCAGCCAGAACTTCAACAAGAGGTTCTGGAGGAGCTGGAATAGGGGCTGCAACCTGGAGCACTTGAGGTAGGCGTGCGCCAGGTTCTCCCTCACGCCGCAAAAGGGGCAGGCCTCGGGGATAGGTGTGAACCGTGCCAGGTACACGCCCATGCTCACGGCTCCGTGAAGGAGCCTCCAACCAATGTCCCCGGTGGGCCGTGGAACCAAGGTGGAATACAGGCTGGCCCACCAGGGCTCCTCACCCTCCTTTGGTGGAAGATAGTCCCGCCATTTGGTGTTGAGGTGGGACACGAGGGTGAGGAAATGCAATGTGTGGAGCACGAGCGTGTACAGGTGGTCTCTGGGAGCGGTTCGAAACCAGACGCAGCCGGCTTGGAGCGTGGGAGCGGGAAGGCCGGGGGTGCTCGCGGAACAGGGGCCCAAGGAAAATGTCCGGAGGGCCCAGGGTGAGGGGTGGGCGGGGAGCGCCCTCTCGCAGGGCTCGCCGCAGGAAGACGAGAGAATTGGGTGACAAGGCGGCCTCCACCTCCCAGAGTACGCTCCAGGAGGTCTGAGGGGTGGAGAGCCCCATGCGCCGACCGAGCACACGGGGATCCACCCAGTCCCCCGTGCCATAGTCCAGGAGGTCTCCGACTCTGGTGGTTTCTGCCAGGACCAACCTCCGGCGCACCGAGGGAGACTCCGCCACCCGCACACGTAGATTGGGGTTGTGTAGCAGGGGCTCCGTGAGGAGGTCCACCCCCTCGGTGGCCACAAAGGACCTGGTTGCCGAAAAAAGCTTCCAGGTCTGGAGGAGGTCCTGGTAGAAGACCGGCAGCTCAGGGAGGTCTCGCGGAAGACCTCTTGGGTGGAGAAAAAAGAGCTGCCGGTCGTATCAGAGCCCTTGGAGGCGGTGAAGGAAGGCGTGCGCCAACGTGCTCCATGCCGGACTACCTGCACCATCAAGGGAGCCTCTTCAGGGCCTGCAGGCGGAAGACATGGACCTGGCTGCGCAGGCAAACCAGGCCCTGTCCTCCCGCCTCCAGGGGAAGACTCAGAACCCCTGCAGAGACCCAGTGCATCCCCCGCCAGAAAAACTCCAGGGCAATCCTCTGGAGTCTGGCCAGGACCCTCGGGGTCGGGCTCAGGGTGTTGAGCCGGTGCCAGAGCATGGACAGGACTAGTTGATTGAGTACCTGTGCCCTCCCCTGAAGGGAGAGGCACTGGACTAGTCCTGTCCATTTCCGGAGCCGCTCCATCACCCTGCCCTGTAAACCATGCCAGTTCTCCGGCGGAGACGGATGCGTGGCAGAAAGGTAAACACCTAGATAGAGCAGCGGACCCGCACTCCACCTGATGGCCTGAAGCGCGGGTGGGAGGGAGCTTGCCTGCCACCCGTCCCCAACCACCAGGCCAGAGCTCTTGACCCAGTTGACCCGGGCGGAGGAGGCCGCCAAGTACACGGTCTGGCAAGCCTCCACCCGCACCAAGTCGCCCGGGTCCTGGACCACGAGGAGCACGTCGTTGGCGTATGCCGACAGGACCAGCCGCAGCTCCGGCTCCCGAAGCACCAACCCCGTCAACCTCCAGCGGAGGAGATAGAGGAAGGGCTCGATCGCCAGAGCGTACAGCTGGCCCGAGAGGGGGCACCCTGCCGTACTCTCCGCCCGAAGCTGACCGGCTCGGTCAGGGTCCAGTTGAGCCTTACCAGACACTCCGCGGCAGCGTACAGCACCTGGAGAAAGCCCACAAACTGGGGCCCGAAGCCGAACGCCCGCAGGGTGCCCAGGAGATACCCGTGTCAAACGCCTTCTCCTGGTCCAGGGACAGGAGGGCAAACGACAGACCATCCCTACGCCCCAGCTCCAAGAGGTCCTGGACCAGATACAAGTTGTCAAATATGGTCCGGCCCGGGATGGTGTAGGTCTGGTCAGGATGGACCACGTCCGCCAGCACGGACCCCAGCCGCAGCGAGATGGCCTTCGCTATGACCTTATAGTCCGTGCTGAGGAGCGAGACGGGACGCCAATTCCGTAAGTCGCGGAGGTCCCCCTTCTTCGGCAGTAAGGCAAGCACGGCTCGCCTGCACGAGAGAGGGAGGACCCCGCCCTGCAAGGACTCAGCCCAGATGGTGACAAGGTCTGGGCCAAGGACGTCCCAGAACACGTGGTAGAACTCCACGGTCAGCCCGTCCATGCCTGGGGATTTATTGGTGGGCATGCGGCAGAGGGCTTCCAAGAGCTTGGCTAGGGCGAGAGGCAGCTCCAGCTGGTCTCGGTCACCTGTGCTGATCGTCGGGAGTTCGGTCCAGAGCACCCTTCTGGCTTCGGCGTCAGTCAGATCCGGGGAGTAAAGGCTAGAGTAGAAGGCCCTGGCCCTTCCACGCATCTCCTCCGGATCCGTGAGGGGGGTGCCGTCCTCTGCCAGGAGGCAGGTGACATGCTGTTTGGCCCCGCTCCGTTTCTCCAGGACATAGAAGAAGCGGGAGCCACGATCCATCTCCCGAAGGAGACAGATGCGGGATCGAACAAAGAGGAGAGGGCTGTGGCTGAGGCAAGCAGCTCCAGGTTGAATGGGAAGGCAGGCTCAGCTGGGGCCATGCCCCAATTAAGGCTCAGCTGGCCCTTATAAGTGGGCAGTGAGCCACAAGCTGAGGGGCTTCCTCTGCCTGTAGAGGGAGAAGGGCCTGGCTGCAAGGGCTAAGCAGGGTACTTGACGTGGAGCAGGGCTGGGGGAAGGCCAAGGGAGCTGGGGAGCTCCAGCCTAGGAAAACCCCAGGCTGCAGGCCTGGTAAGGCCAGACTAAGTACTGGGGTTGCAGGGGCAGCCCACGCGTAGGCATAGGCAGCAGGTCCAAACCCCCTTTGCCTGTGATGAGTGGCTTATACTGCAGTCTGCCCCAGGGCATGGGGGCTAGCTGGTGACTGGCAGTAGCCTACGACTAAGGTGAAGTGGGGATAGTGGGTGGGGGTCCCCCAGGGAGGGGAGACCCAGATCTGTGGGGTACTGCCAGGGGGCAGCACCCCAGAGAAAGGGGCACTGGGTCCTGGGAGGGACATGGGGCCAGAGCGGTTAGGCAGATCACTGGCCTGCAGAGGGCGCTCCAGAGGCTGGATGAGCTAATTCCCTGGACAACCAGCAGGAGGTGCCACAGGGGTGAGTCTGACCCGCCTACAAGGTGCCACACAACTGCTGTTACGTTGTGATGTACCTGGAGCATAAATAAAGACATTTTGTGAAGGTACATTGATGGACTGTGTATACAACTTAGCTGTCTTTGCGAGTTTACCCACCAGGGTTTCCAGGAGCTGACCTAGGAGCTTGTTCAGACTTGTTAACAATGTTCATATAGATTTAACCTTAACTTTCAATTTGGGGAAGAGATTGTCAGAGCACATCCATCATTTGCCTTCTCTCCACCGTAAGGAAAATGATGTGGGTTTTTTCCCATTGGTTTTACTGCCATGTTGGCAGAGTAAGAGAGCCAATGGAATGGTAATGGTAATAGTTCTATGTGAACTTTCTCCTCCTGTGTGTATGTCTTAAGGGCCTCTGGTTGGGCCTGTTAGCCATATAGCATATACAGCATTAAGTACTCTTTCTGCTGTAGTCTCCTGTCCTGCTTCTCCCTGGAGCCTTCTCTGTAGGTTAGCTGGGCTATTGGCTTCCCTCTCCCTCAGTGCTGCCCTGGGAATTACAAGGCTTTCTTTTCAGACTTTCTGGGTCTGAAACAGCTTTGCTACAGTCTCATCAATCTACTCTCTCCTATAGACAACTAATACTGATGTAATTGCCTCAGAGAAAGACTGACCTGCTTATGAACCAACTGTATTCCTCCCACTCAAAATATCAACCTGATATTTTAACTTCTTATAAGAGTGGATATGATACTATAAATCCTGAGATTACACATTAATCAGGGATACTGAACGTGCCTCATAAGCGTGGTGTTGGGAGATGGAGTGAAATGGTTTACATGTCATCTATACATTTTTTGCATGCAGGAATGAAAAATTCAAGGAAAGGTATGCCTGGAAAAATCTTCCTTTGTGAACAATTTTGAATAAAATGGTGCATTGAGAAGTAAATTCAAAACAGGCATGACTGTCCGTATGAAAGTCAAGAACAAGCATTATTTGTTGGGCAAGATTGAGAAATAAGCTTTTTTTTTCTATAAAGAAACTTTGTTTTGAAGAGGTTTGAGTCTTCCTCATAAACTGCTGATGATAAACTGCCTTAAAGGTATAAGAATGTATTTTAGGATTAATAGCTCATATTAAAACAAGAGGGAAACTCTAATGGATATTTACAAAACTTGCTATAATTTTATTGTAGTTTATTCCTAAAGTATGATGTTAAGTACATTCACAGTATAGCAAACCAACAAGTGTACCTATATATAATGGTGTATATATAATTTAAAAATGTGAGCAAGGCCTTGCCCTGAGATGTATCCCAAATACATAATGGGGGGGGGGGGGGAATTCCCATGAAGAAAGTGGGATTGAGATGATAGTGAGGCCCTGTATCATGTGATAGACACAGAGGACAAACTTTCAAAGTAGCCTCAACTCCGTGTTAACTTATGAATGCACAACTACTCAGCAAACACGAAGCTTGTGCTCAGTAATGCTTAGTTCTAAGGCTATAACTCAAATGATTAATGCAAAACAAATTAACTAGATTTAAAAAATTAGTTGTGAATAATCAAAGTTTTAATTGCACTGTTAAACAATAGAATACCAATTTAAATTATAAATATTTAAAGATGTTTTTCCTACATTTTCAAATATATTTATTTCAATTACAAGACAATACAAAATGTACAGTACTCACTTTATATTTTTATTACAAATATTTGCACTATAGAAAAGAAACAAAATAAATAGTATTTTTCAATTCACCTCATACAAGTACTGTAGTGCAATCTCTTTATGGTGAAAGTGCAACTTACAAATGTAGAATTTTTTCTTACATGACTGCACTCAAAAACAAAACAAAGTCCACTCAGTCCTACTTCTTGTTCAGCCAATCGCTAAGACAAATGACTTAGTTTACTTTTATGCGGGATAATGATGCCCACTTCTTATTTACAGTGTTACCTGAAAGTGAGAACAGGCAGTCACATGGCACTGTTGTAGCTGGCATTACAATGTATTTACATGCCAAATATGCTAAACATTCATATGCCCCTTCATGCTTCTACCACCATACTAGAAGATATGCTTCCACGCTGATGATGCTTGTTAAAAAAAAATCTGTTAATTAAATTTGTGACTGAACTCCTGGGGGAGAATTATGTCTCCTACTCCATGGTTTTGCCTGCAATCGGTCATATATTTAGTGTTATAGTAGTCTCAGATGATGACACAGCATGTTATTTAATTTAAGAACATTTTCACTGCAGATTTAACAAAATGCAAAGTAGGTACTGTGACAAAGCTCTGTCCTTGTCTCCGTGGATCCCGCATTTCCTGGTGGATTTCACTAGCCTCAGAGGCTCACTATGATCCTCCACATAGCCCTTCACTCTCTAGAGGCAAGGGTTACAGCCTACTGAGCCATTTTCATCATAAGCCAGCAAGGGAGGTGAGGAGAAGCAACTCTCCCCTCACACAGTCTCTGTTGTCTCCCAGTCTCAGTGATTAATTGGGATGGGGAGGGTGGGAGCCCCAACCCACCCTCTACTCCAGGCTCCAGCCCAGGGACCCTAATAGTAGCAGCTATGGTAGCTGACTTTTTGGAAATAGGACGTATACAATTCCCTGGGCCACTTCCCCACAGCAGCCCCCACTCAATAGCTCCTTCACCGTTACCTCAGGGCCTCCTTCCTTGGGCCTGATATGGATTTGTACTGCTTAGTTCTTCCAACAGCATAACTTCCTCCTACAGCTCCTGACATATGTGCCTCACCGACTAACTGGGAGGCTTTTAACTAGTTCCAGCCAGCCCTTGATTGGCTTTAGGTCCCAATCAACTTAGCTATCTCCACTGCTTTCTAGAAGAATCTTAATTGGCCCCAGGTGTCTTGATTAGCCTGGAGCAACTGCCATTTGGTTACCATGGTACCAGGGATTTGTTAAGCCTGGGGCTAACATATCTGTTCCTCACCACTTTACTATAGCCATCTGGCCTTGCCCCGTCACAGTACCAATGAGATTTCTAAAGATAGCTACAGCACTCAACCCAAGATTTAAGAATCAGAAGTGCCTTCCAAAATTTGAGAGGGATGAGGTGGAGAACATGCTGTCAGAAGTCTTAAAAGAGCAACACTACAATGCGGAAACTACAGAACCTGAACCACCAAAAAAGAAAATCAAACTTCTGTTGGTGGCATCTGACTCAGATAATGAAAATGAAGGCGTTTCTGTCGGCCCTGGGCAGCATTATCTCCTGTAAATTTAACCAAACTTGTTTGACTTAGCACTTGGCTGAACAAGAAATAGAACTGAGTGGACTTGTTGGCTCTAAAGTTTTACATTGTTTTGTTTTTGAATGCAGTTATATAAAAAATTTCTACATTTGTAAGTTGAACTTTCATGATTAAGAGATTACACAACAGTACTTGTCTGAGGTGAATTGAAAAATACTAGTTTTTCTTTTTACAGTGCAAATATTTGTAATAAAATATAAAGTGAACACTGTACACTTTGTATTCTGTGTTGAAATTGAAATCAATATATTTGAAAATGTAGGGAAAACATCCAAAAATATTTATAATAAATTTAAAATTGGCATTCTATTATTGTTTAACAGTGTGATTTAAATTGTGATTAATTGTGACTTTTTTTAATCTTATGATTATTTTTTAATTGTTTAACAGCCTACTTAGTTCGTTGCCACCTGCATTTGGTAATGCCATCTGTACTTCATTTGTGCACAGAGTTATATTCTGTATATGTAAATTCTGTCATTTCTCCAAATGGGGTTGTTTTTGAAATATTGCATGTGCAGCTATTTGTTTATGCAAAGTAGCATACATGCATAAAGAGGCCGTATTTTGAAATTTTGGCCTACTTGTCCATCCTGGAGACTAGTCAGTTATTCAGGGGGAGCAAGCAAGAATACAAAAATAAAACCAGAATTAATTTTTAAAATAGCTAACAACTAAAAGTCACAACCATTATTTAACCAAGGAAGTAAACAGCAACCAGGACACCAATTATTTAACCACACAGTCCAGAATCAATTAACCTCTGAAGGTACTCCACTTTGTA
Organism: Macrochelys suwanniensis; assembly: GCA_033296515.1. NCBI lineage: Eukaryota > Metazoa > Chordata > Testudines > Chelydridae > Macrochelys > Macrochelys suwanniensis. The sequence continues at coordinate 52,853,387 of CM065780.1, forward strand.
TAGTCAACAATATTAATTTAATGTAAGTACCCAGTATTGCTAGCTTTCAAAAAGACACATAGCCAAGCAAAGAAAATATTCATCCTTACCTTCCACTGTCTGGAAACACTGTCTGCTATCAGTCACAGTAAATGGCAGTGAAGCTTTCTTCCTTTGGCTTACAGCTTGCAAATAAAGTCCAATTTGGTTCCGATTCTTTTATTTCTTTTTGAACTTCTTTAGCTTTTTTTCTAATTTTGAATTCTTCCACTTTGTCTCAAATCACAGTCTGAAATTCAGAGATGTCTCCCAATTGCAGCATTTAAAAAACAAACTCTCCCATAGTTTAGCTATCTGCTCTATAGAAAGAGTAATAAAATTCTACTATGTTTTTCCTACGTTTCTGCAGCCTGATCCAAAGCCTTCAGAAGTCAATTGAAACCATTGACTTTAATGGGTGTTGGATCAAGACTACAGTGCTCTGGGATCTCCTTCATGAAGACTTGAGAATATCTAATAAATGAAATCTAGGTTTATATTCTAAACTGTTCTTTTAAGATAAAGTATTGGAAAACTGATGAGTGTTTCCCAGGATAAAGTCTGCAGGATTTGTCTATTAACTGTGGAGTCATCAACATAGCTACATATTTACTTGAAGAAGCCTGTATTCTGAAAAGCAGAGCCATTTTTATATAATAATTTTTCAGATTATAACAATTATCCACTTTATAAAAAAATATGCTGGGAAGTTAATTTTTCCATGCATATGAAGTATAAATGCTGAACGTTGCATGTATCAATAGACATATGTCAGATCCCAACAGCACATTACTAATTTACTATACAAAAATATATATACATGTGTGTCACATGTATATACCATATGAAGTGTCACAGGAGAGACGGGAGACAAAATATACTATAGTCAGCAATTGAATAAGCCAATGAGAAATCTTTCACAGGGGCTATATTTCAAATAGGAATGGTAAATACAATCTGTATTTTTGGATTAAATGTTGCACATTTTAAGAGGATTACAGACTCTGTACATAGTTTGGTAAATGGAGGATTAACCACTTTCTCCCTCAGCAAGGAACATTACACATCTGTATGCCCTTATTTTCCAGAAAACCCAGCCACAAGGGGTAATATGGCTGGGTACAGCTATAGTAAATGATTCCATCAACAGAGACTATAAGATAAGTGAGTTTGAATGCATTGATAGCTTTGGGTTAATTGAATCTAGAAACAGATTGAATTTGGGATTATGTTTAAAGTCAGTGACTAAGTGTTGGCTTTGCTAAACTATTTTGAACCATCTTTATTATATTATTACTTTGCATTGTGCTAGGGCCTAGGACCACCAGTCATGGACAAGGTCCTATCATGCTGAGTGCTGTACAAACATAGAATGAAAAGATGGTCCCTATTCCAAAGAGTTTACAGACAGGGCCAGCCTTAGGGGTGAGTGACCACCTGGGGTGCTATGGCCCATGTGATGTCCCAGCTCAGTGGAGGGGGTGGGTGGATTGGACTGGCTTCGAGCTCGGGAAAGAGCTGAAGTCGCCAGGAGCATCATGCTCCGTGTGGTGTCCTGGATATGCAGAGGGGGCAGGTGGGTCAGGCCAACCCCCAGTGGGAGGAGGGGCTGAAGTTGTAGGGGGTTACCATGGCCTGCATGGTGTCCTGAACTGGCAGAAAGGGTAGGGGGGTGCACCAGCTCCCAGGTGGGGCGGTTTGCCCAGGATGCCATTTTCCCTGAGGTCAGCCCTGCTTATAGTTGTTGAACTTTGTTTTCATGAAAACCCTTTTTTCATGTAGAGAAATTCTAGCTATGAAATGACGTGTCTTTCTACTTTAACATCAGGCCTTTTACAGCCTGAGTTTAGTAAATGAAAACAAAAGGTTGCTTCATTTAAATGAAGGGAAAAAGGGCTTTTTTGTAGCTCACTAATTTCTATGTTGACCTTTGATTTGTTGATTGTTTTGCTCAGTCATGGCTCATTTGACTTGTCACAAGACAATATTTTGATTTCTTTTAATCCACTTAAATTATCAAAATTAATCTTTTTCTGAAGCTGGTGAACTGTGATGTTAGTGCCATGGGATGTGTATAAAGTTAACAGCCCTCAGCTGTTTCTCTTTTTATATCCCCCACAAACATAACAAGCTCAATAAGCAAATTGCACACAGTAAAAGGGTGTGAATTCAGTAATTGTTTGCTGCTCTGAACTTAGAACACCAAAGTGGCTTGCTGAGGTTAAGGGGGCTTTCTTTATGTTTGGAGCAAGGAGCAATAGCTTGAGACAAAGCTTAGTTTGTGCCAGGATACATTAAAGGTTTGTTTTAGCCCATAATAATAAACATAAGAAGTTGTAGTTATGGGAATTCATCCTAAATTATTAACATTTAAAAAATGGATAAATCTGTCATACAATAAATTATGGCCTCTTTATGATTTCAATGGATAATGCAAATGTCAGCTCCTTTGTATTTGCCTGTCCTAATATTCAGTGCTCTACAGTCTGGCACAGCTCTGTCCTATCTATTCTCCCCCAAGGGTTAAAAGGAAGAAAATTTATTACAGCTGTGCAAACCAACGATTGACTCACACCAAAAACCCAGATCTAAGCACACTTCAAACAGTGGCGTAGCCAGGTTTAGAGCACAGGGGGAGCGAAGCTAAAAAAAGGCGTCGGGAGCAAAAAAAGGCGCCGGGAGCAAAATAAAATGTTCCGCTCTGGCTGCAGCATAGGAGCAAAAGGCATCGAGAGCAAAAAAAGGCGCCAGGAGCAAAAAAAAAAAAATGCTCCGCTCTGGCTGCAGCATAGGAGCAAAAGGCGTCAGGAGCAAAAAAAGGCGCCGCTTCTGCTCAGTGGGGGAGCGGCCGCTTCCCCTGCTCCCCCCCTGGCTACGCTACTGACTGCAAAAACCCAGATCTAAGTACACTGGAGCATGTTTGGTGTGAAGTTGAGCTTCATGGCTGGGCCTTAATTTCTCTTATAGGCAGATGCAAAACTTCAGTTTGAATCATGACCTGAACTTGAGAAAAACATGAGTCTACTCATGTATTAGAACTTCATGGTTTAGGTCTGTGTCTGAGGGTTTGAGCTGGACTAGCAAAAATGTCCCTAGCCCACAACATGAAGGTTATCACTATTTTTACTCCCCAAGTAAGGGTTGGATTTTGTGTGGCCCTAGTGTGTGCGAGGGAGGCAGTAGTGCCTTATTGATTAATGCAAGGAGCCTTCCTCCCCCCTTGCATCTGTCCTGCTGAGGCCATGCACAATAGAAATGAAGTACAGGGATTACTTCTGGGGATACAGTCCATCCCAAAAGAGATGGGGAGGGAATGGGCATTTCTAGACACTCCTCCAGGTGTTTGGAGGATTAGGTCACCTGCACTATGCAAAAGGATAATGAAGTGTATGCACTTCTGCTTATTGGAGAGCTGTGGGGAGAGACTGGTTTAGGATACACAGTTGTGTCTTGGAGTGGGATAATACAGTTCAGCACCTCCCTCAATCTGTTTCTGTCAGGCACAAGAGAAATCTATTTGTATCCAGGACATCAGTGTAACAACAATCCACAAGCTCAGGTTTTATTTTTTTAAACACTTTTTGGTAATAAGCAATCCCAATTAGTGGCAAATTCAGTGTTGAAAGCTAAACTGGAATTATACATTATCCCCTCTAGTAGCAACCCTCTAACTAAAAAGGAATAAAAACTTGTCTTTATTGCACTGTGAACTTGCTCTCTCTGTATATCCCTCTCTCATTTACCCCTAACTACAGCAATTGATATATAAGGCAGATGGATCATCCCAGAGTCATACACATCTGACAGAGATTTGTTTGGTGAATGCCAAGTATCCAAGAACAGACATTTCTGAATGGGGGATAAAACTGGGGTGGGGGGACTAAAAGGAGCAGACAGAACAGTTATGTTGGCCAGAGGAAAAACAGAGTACTAGTAGTCGTCCACTGGCACATCTCCCTTCTGACAGTCTGAGCTTAAGCCAAAGCTTTCGCTCTCTTCCTCCACCACCTTCCAAAAATCTAAGTTGAGTGTTTTCTGTACCCATCACATATTAGTACAAGATCATCTAAGTAAAGGTGATTCAGTTCAGCTTGGTGTTTCCATAGTAACACCAGCTGTAAGTATTTAAGTTCTTATCTTTTCTCTTTTCAAAGATCATTCAGTGGACAGTGACTAGTTCAGAGAAGTAATGGGACTTTGGTTTTGTTCAACTGCATTATTGGTGTTCATGACAGCCACCTGGTAGCAGATCTAGTATTAGCAGCATCAGAGGACTAACATGATGACATGGACTCCATGTCTGCCATCATTTACCTTTCAGTTGCAAATGTATCGAGTCCACTGGGATATATCTGTCTTGCCAGGGTGGGAAAAGGCTCACAAATCAATTGGTGACCTCTTAGGATGGTGAAGAGGTTTTCACACATTCAGATGTAAGAAGTTTTTTTAGATAAGTCAGTAACTGTCTTCTCCTGTGGCTTTACTTTCTATCTTTCTGAAATATTTCACTTCTTTGGAGAGGTTGGTAGTATATATCTTTTGCTAAAACTTTTACCTGTACTGTTTTACAATGATTTTGAGCACAAAATCAAGGTTTCTTTCCTTGGACTCTCTTCTTGAGTTATCTTCATTTTAATATAAAATAAATGGGAAAAAACCTAAATGTTTTGATTTCCTATCTAGCTCCACCTTTCTCTTTTTCTTTCTGTGTCTCTGACTATTTTACTGTACACTTAGGAATGACATAGGTAAAACTTATTTAGGAAAGCTACTGCCTTTCAAATCCTGGGATGTCTTATAAATATTTTTCCAGTCTGCCAGCATGTTCGTTTTTTGGGTTTTTTTACTACCTTATTTCCTATACCTCAGAACTGATGATCTGTGTTATGTTTGGGTGATCTAATTTCTGGAGGCAAAAGATGCATGTCACAGCTCTGGAAAATATTGATGCTTTTTTCTCCTTTCTACACTTAATACTAAACCATGCTAGCCCAAAACATACAAACTTGCTCCAAAAACACAGCACCAAACAAGCTAGGAATGCAATTGTGCATGATGCAGTGATCTCATGCTGAATGTTACCTATGACTTCAGCAATTCAGCTGTGTCCATTCCTTGTATACTAACAGATTTCATTATGAATCAGTGGCAGTCTACTATGTTTTTAGTTTTGCATCTTTAGGTGTCTATATTCCCTTTTTTTAAATGCACATGCATAACTGTCAGTGATGCTAATAAGTGAAATGTACATTTATCAAGGGAAATATAGATTTAGTACCCTCCCTCTCAAACACTTTTAAGTTCATAATGAAGCCCAAGCCTACCAAGTGAATAGCAGCAACCTTTGGGCCTGATCCTGCAAATTGTCAAATATATTCTGTGAGGTACTGAGGGTAGGTTCCACTAAGATACTTAGGCACCTAAACCCAAGAGTTAGGTAACTAAGCCCCAGTTTTACACTCCACGGCAATCCACAAAATTCCCATTAAACTCTGTAGGCACCTCAACTCATTTGGTGCCTACATTTTCAGGGTAAAAGTTCCCTAGGTTCCTAAGTTTTGGCCTCTGGTCATTTGTGTTGCTGTCTCCTTCTAGGCATCCAGATGCCTATCTCCTGCCTAAACCTCAGAGTGATCCGTGAACCAGGGGAAGACAGATATCTGCCCAGACCTGAAGTCAGGTGGCTTGGGCATCTAAGGTGTTTCTTGAAGGAATGAGTTAAGGACTTGCCTTGTTTTATACAAATCAGCAGGAAGAGGAGATGGTAGTGGTGTTACCGCTACCCACTTATAACTTTTAGCTCAGAGGTCAGTGCACTCTCCTGCTAGGATTTGAACAGGGGTGTCTCACTTTTCCCTGCCTCTACCAGGGAGTAGGAAAACTAAACCTGGATCTTCCACATCCCAGGTGAGTGCTGTAACCACTGGGATAAAAGTTATAAGGTGGGTACTGGCAGCAAAACCACTACTAGCACCTCCTCTTCCTCCAGCTGCCTTCTGGGGAGCAAAGCAGGTGTTTAACTCATTCCTTGAAGAAACACCTTAGGCACTTAAGCCACCTGACTCCAGGTAGCTTGATCCTGTTTGTGACTCGCTAGCAGAGATAGGCACCTCCCTGCAGCCTGGAGTTAGGTGCCAATCTTTGAGAGAGGGGAGGGGCTTAAGACACATCCCTGTCATTGGTATCTCCCATTGGTATCTTAGGCAGCTCCCCACCTAGTGTGCTGATAGCATTCATGCATATAGGGAGCCTTGGCGCCTAACTCAGGCTTTATGGATCACAACATTGTTCCTATGGTTTTCTAGACTTCAAAAAGAAAGGCATTGTAACACACAGCATTGCAATGTGTAGGTCTCTCTCAGGATCGAGGCCTGAGTGCCCTCAGCATCCACTAAAATCAGTGGGGGCTGAGTGTGATCCTTGCAGGACACGACCTTGGGAGGATTTCCAGTAGAATATGCATCTTTAACAAACTATTTGTAATTATTTTTCAACACTGTCTTAATGTGGATGGTCATCTGTTGTCTAGTGAAATACAGTCTTATAAGTATCACTGCAAGAAAAGTACAAAGGGAGAAGAAAACATAACTTGGTTTAATATTGATTTTCCTGGGTTGAGTTTGCCATGTCCTGTTTATCTCTGGTCTCTGACAGAAGTTATGAAGTGATTGCTTTAGGCAACCTCTTACTACTGTCCCAGTGCAGTGTTAATTAAGGAAAGGAGAAAAGCTGTCATGTCAGCTGCTGTCAAAGTGTTGTGAGATCTGGAGGGACAGTGTCTTGTGTGGCATCCCTCTGCTTGTGTCCCTTTTCATCTGGCCTAGATTATAGGTACTAATATTTACTGTTGAAATAAAGGAAATGGAAAACCATTTTTACTCACTGGTGTTAAGTGACTATTTATGGTTTCACCTCTCTAATATCTAGATTTCTGTTTATCTTTTCCTTTTTGTGGCTGGTTGTATGCTCTGCTAAGCACCTAACTATTTTTAATGCTGGAATTGTTTTCATTATTTTATGTTACCTTTTTCCTACCCAGTACTAGGTCCTCGCTCTTTACATCATTTCCTCCTCATAATCCCTTTCTTCTGTACATTTACACTGAAAGCACTAGAGGTCTGAATGATTCCTGTTAATTTAAAATTATGTTCCAGCTACGTTCTCCTTTCCCTTCAGGGGATATTGTGGGGTTTTAAATTGAAATTTTAACTCATCATTTTGTAATATTCTATGCAGTATTACTTTTTGAATGGAATGATTAGATGTAAAGCAGTGACTAATTATATCACATGAAGATGTTTTCACTCTGATGGTTTTATTACCACAACAATGGTAGTAACCCAACTGCTCTATCATTTTTATGTAGCATTTGTATCACTCACGATAAAACAAACCAAATATTTTTGGTGCACGTTACTTTACATAAAGTATGAACAGGGGAGATGCTAAGTGCTCTAAGGATTCAATTAAAGGTTTTTTCCAAGTAGTCTTCTTTTCATTAAATATTTAAGATTATTCAAACACGCAAACAAAAATCTTATTTAGAAAAACATCACATGTACTTTGCAATGGTTCAATTTTTTTAAAAAAAAGCAGGTTGCTTTGAAGGACTTTCTTGTGATGCAGACCAATATAAACACAAATCCAGATGTCAGCACGGTGATGTGAAGAAAAACTCTCTAGACTTTATTTACACATTACAGCAAATATTTTAATAAGAGAAAGTGAAGAATGTTGACATTTCACCACTTAAGCCTCCATCAGAACAATGTCCTGAGTGCCAAAATGTCAACATTCCTTGCAAATTTTTCTTCACATCAATGGGCTGGGACAAATATCTGGCATCTTTTTTTCATCTTTCATTGCTGTTAGCTATTGTGTATATGAAAATGGGGAGGTGTGGCATCACAAAAACAGACAAACTTCTTACACTTGAATAAAGGCAGGTTATTGAATCCTCAACTGGTAGGAAAAATTGAATCTAATCCAACTCCTTAAATTAAAAACAATTTTTTCTTAGTTGTCTATCATTGTTTTAATATACTGTAATATCATAATATAGGATGAATACGGTTTAATGAAGTACTCAACTGTTGTGTATATGACAGTGCTATAAATGAAACAGTTCCACTGTGCCCAAGCAAAGCAGCACTCACCCCTCTTGGGGACAGGTACTAGAAAATTAAGCCTGTTTTGCTTGATCCAAATTCTCTTTTAGAGAGCAAATAGCCTACCTGACATGCTCCAATCCTTCAGCAAGAGTTTCAGAAGGCTGTACCAGATCCTGCTGCTACCTCTGGAGTGGGCTTCACCTTATCTGAACCTGAGATGCTCAAGAGAACATCATAGCAATACCAAAAAGGAATGAAAGTCAGAACTCTGAGTTCTAACATTAGATAAAAAAATTACATAAAGAATAGTAACAACATAAGTTATCAAATGAGGCTACTGAAAAAGAATGTTAAAGCAGTTGTCCATGCTAGGAAAGTAAGTGGAGGTTAGGTCAGGATGTAGTGATTAACCGTTGCAAACACTCCAGCCATCAGGGTGGTGTAGTGGTCAAGTGAAGTTCCCACAGGAAAAGGCCTCTATTTATTTGAAGGAGGATTTGATTTTTTGTATAGGTGTATGATGGGGTATTCCAACCTCCCACTAGACCTGAATGGGTTAAGGAGAGCCTATGGGTGCAATCAGCCTTGCCCTGCTACACCTGCAGTAAGTGTCAAACCTAAAGGGAGTAGTTAAAAAGGGCTGAACTCTGGCTCAGTTGGAGGCTGACCAGCAATGAGAGCAGATGGCTGACTTTGAGTATTCAGCAGATCAGCTTTCTGCTGAGCCTCAGGACTAACTGGGGTAAAGGAGCCAGCTGAAGGGGAAGCTTACTAAGGCCCTACAGATAGCCTAAGCTACAAATACAGTTCCAAGAAGGAGAGCTGAGGAACTCCTGTCATAAGGCAGGAAAGCAGGACTGGTTGAAATACAGTCTAGCTGCTTCTAGAGAGGCTTGGAGTGACTTTGAGAGAGCACCTCAGTAGCCAACTGGAAAGAAGCCATGATGAGCCACAAATCCACAGCAACATTCACAGATCTGTTGGGGCACTGAAAAGCAAGGAAAGATAGGAGGGGGAAGTGGCAAGGAATTGAAGGAAGAATGGCCCTGGGGCTGGAACCCACAGGAGAAGGTGGGCCTGGGTTCCCCTACCTCTTCCCCAGACCATGAGGGGAAGTACAGGCTTCAAGCCTGAAAGAGGACAGGAATGAAGAGTCCCAGATGAGGGCTGAGGCCTGGCATAGTGGCTGTAAAATTTTGGGCTTCCTTGTTTTGTTGGACTATTGGTTTACCCTGGAAGGAGTGGGACTCTAGGTGACTTGGCCACAGGACTGAGCCATAAGAAGAAGCAGACTATTGCAGGACCAGGGTCATCAGCAGGGGGAGTGAAGAGAGGAGAGTCTGCTATACTACCATTCCCAGCTGCTGGGGGCATGCCGGCCAGCGAGTTATATCCTTACAAGGTGATGCAAATGAGGGAACAAATATATACATGCTAGTGACTTCATAGCTGCATACTGGCCATTCTCTATGTTTTTCATGAAAATCTGTATATTTTGTAGATATGATAGACCTTTTGAAACTGGATCAACCATACCTGCATACTCAGTAAATCATAATTGTGTTTCCATTTGCAATCACAAATTTGAAAATGTATACCGAGGTTATTAATGTACATATAAATAGTCCTGAACTGGAACTTAGGATCCAAACCCCGCTAGAGAAGAAGACCTGAAACCAAACTTGGTAGCTCAGGCCTATTTTTACTGTATATGTGACATAAATGATAGTGATCTACCACTTTCTCCATCACAACAAAGCTAGGGTGACCAGACAGCAAGTGTGAAAAATCCGGACAGGGGTGGGGGGTAATGGGAGCCTGTATAAGAAAAAGACCCAAAAATCGGGACTGTCCCTATAAAATCAGGACATCTGGTCACTTTGCTTTGTTAGCTATTGTTTGTAGAGTATACTATGTAAAGTACCTTCCCCTGTGCCTAACTTTCTGTGTGTACTAGTTGAGCTAGCACAAAACTGGAATTAAAATTTAAAAAACACATAAATTCATATTACATTATAGCATTGTGAGTTACATTTATGGCTTGGTCTAAAATGTATCCTGTGAATGCTGAGTACTAAAATCAGATGGTTACTGTCCTGTGAAAAAGCTGAACTGTTACATTTTCCTTTAAATAACAACTGTCTGGATGCCTGAAGAGGATGTATCCCATCTGGCCCAGAACTCAGGGAATAGAAATGTAATGTATATTGTGGCACATCGGCCCACATAAAACTGTAATTCTGTAACATAAAGACACTTTCAGAAAAGTGAAACTCAGCTGAATTATGTACTTTAAAAGCCCACCATGCTTCACAGTGTGAAAGAAAACAGACCGTCCCGGGATGGGTTTAATAAGCCAGTTACAATACCAGCAGGAATAATACTAACATTTACTCACCACTGTGTTTCACAGGCAAATAATTTTTATGGGCTGGGGGAGCACATACTCCTCTAGCCCCCTACTTCAGTCACTTGCATTCCAAATGTAGGTCGATCACTAATCAACATCAGTATCTGCAATGAACTCAGTCACTTTCAGCAACCTCTGACCTTTACATGTTGCAACATAATTTTAACTAAAAATGGGGGAGGAGCTATAATCAATAAAAGGGATTGGTTTAGAAATAAGAGGTTCAAATTAAGAAAAATGGGGATGTTCTGCCTTGTAGAGGACCTGCTTACAGTTTTTTGAGCTGTGGTACAAATAGCATGATATAATTTCACTAGACCTTTAAATGGTGTAAAACTGCTTGACTGGTTGTGTGAATATCAGAATAATTTATTATTAAATGGGCATAAGTAAAAGTTGCCCTTATGGCAGTATATAGAATGTCACTTTCTTTATACTGACATTTTGTCACTCTCACTGACATCAGCCCATGATTAAATAAACTCTAGGGCAACATACAATTGCCTATGAGAAAATACGTTCTTAAATGAAAACATGTAGCCTTAAAATTATTTTTATAAAAAACATATTGAACATAATGGAAGGTTTCTTAGCTAAAAGCAGCCTCCAGTGGAGCTTTAGTTCTCTATTTTGGAGGCCTGTAACATGACCAGTTTGTGGGAAATAATTTCTGCATTTTGTTCACCTTGATATACATGTAAAGGTACTTGGAATAACTGAAATCTGAAAAGAATGACCTTTTTGGTAAATTAGGAAAAAGTTCCTTTTTATAAATCTGGGATTTTGTTGTGCTCAGCAGCCCACAAGGAATGAGTGTGCAATTCATGACTACATCAATGAGAACATAGAAACTGGAGCCCCATTCATGCAAAGACTTACACATGTGCTCAACTTTACACATTTTGAATAGCCCCATTGACTCCACCAGGGATACTCAGTGTGCAAATTTTAGTATGTGTGTAAGGGAATGTCTACATAGGAAAATTTGTTTGATTTTTTTTAGTACAACTTCAGATTTTTTTGGCATAAACTGCCTTGTCCCCCCACATGGTTTTTTTTGTTTTGTTTTTTTAATTTTTCTCTCTTTAATTTGCTTTGGAAGCAACATAACTGTTTTGGAATGAGATACACTGCTATATGGTTTGTGTGGATGTATCCCTATGTTGAATTAACTATACTGCTTTAGGTATTCCTCCTACTGGTATCCCACACTGCATTGCTTCACAGCTGGGTGAAGCTTTCTGGTTACCTGTGTGGTCTCCACTGCTCTCGGGTCTTCTTGATTGGATGTTACCACCCTGTTTAAATCCCAGTATATACCCAACAATGTCACTTTGCGAACTTGCTAGGAGCTGGAATCACATACCCAGAGTCGTATCAGCCATGCTCTGTGCTTCCTTGTTGACCTGTGCAGAGTTGCTGGACTTTTGTCCCTGGGGAGAAAAGCATGTCCAGGTTCATCTTAATAGAAGTCATCAGCCTGTGAAGTTTAAGAGTAGCTATTGCAGAGAGTGCAGGAAAAGAGGCACTTCCTAGCTATGGCCACACCAACCCAAAGCTAAGGAGCTTTGGCAGAATTACAAGAACACTAGAGACTAGTAATATTCCCAGTATATGCACTTACTGAAGAGCTGGACTGCATTTTTGACACCAATCAGCCCCCATACATGCTGAACAGTCTGCCCACAGAAGGCACCCAGTCAATCGTCTTCCCTGGAGAGGAAATTCCCCCAGACCACCATAATCTCTTCAGCCTACCCTCCAACTGAGTGACCCAGGTAGAGAGAGTGCTGCAGTTGACCCTAGCGATCCAGCTTGTGAGTGTTGCAGAAGGGAGAAAAGAGGCACTAGGTGGAAACGCTGGGTTGTCTCTTGTCACAATGCACAAAAGCATCCAATAAATAATCTACTCAAATAAAAGAGAACAGCTTTGACCCCATCTGCATAAATGTGCACTTTGCACTTTGACCTGATTTTTATTTGCTTTAACTTTGCACTGTCTTATATGTGAAATCAATAAAAATTATATACACAAGTACTGTTAGATGAAAAACTTAAGTTACAGATCTCTCTCAGCATACATTCATGATAAAATCATTACAGAAAGCATAGTCATGTCATTCAATAAATTTCATTGGTTACATTATATTGCTTTCCCTCCATCAAGCCCTGGTCTCAAGTAGGAACTCAGTTATTCCTAATCCTGCTTCCCTACCCTGTTGGGGCATTGTGTAGAGATACCCTTTGTGGTTGTTAACATTTAGAATGTGTGTCTACTTCACTTCTGCATCCCACCCAGCAGTATGACACTTTCCCTTGCTCACAGATGTTGTGCAAAACACAGACAGTTCCTATAACATGAGTAAGGGGTATGTCTACACAGCAATCAGAGGTTTGATTGCTGTGTGTGTAGACATACCTAAACTAGCTTTGATCTGTATGGCTCAAATAACAATAGCATTGATATGTGGCCTCACAGACAGCTGGTCAGGCTGCCCAACCCTGCCTGGGATCCCGCATATGTACTCAAGAGGTTAACCCATGCTGCTGCAGCTTCACTGCTATTCTTATTCAAGATAGCTAGATCAAAACTAGCTTGGATGTGTGTAATGGAATGCTAAACTGTATTATATTCAACCCCTAGGTGGTGATGTGTATAACATACCTTTAGCTCACAAAAGCCATTCCTGGCTGTGCATTAAAGGATCTTATCATGAATACAGCTGGTGTATCCCTCTGGGAGGGAAGCTTTGTAGCCAGTCTGTCTGGTACAGGAGCCTGATCAGCTAGTAGCAGTCCTGCAAGGAGTATATGACATCATGTCAGAAGAATAGGCAGCCTAACTGGTGCTAGAATAGAACAGAAGGAGCAAAGAAACAAAGGTTGCAGGCTGGATCTCATCAACATGCCAATCTTCAATGTCTCAAAGAACTTCAGCTTTGATACACCTTCAGAATGGACACACTTGAAGCAGTATTTTTGAAGCATTTTGCATTACTATCAAACTCTATCAGGAAACTAGAGATACTCAGGTATCAACTTTAATGTAAGCTATAGGGAAGCAGGCAGCACACTTTTCAGTCCATCCCCATTAATGCTAGTAAATCTAGTGCTAGGCCTTGCTGCACCATGGAGAAATACCCCTTTCTGTTAATGAACTCTGCGAATTGGAGGATGAGTTTGGAGTTGGGGGCAAATAATAAGCATGTGGGGCTGATCAGTGACCCTTATACAATTTGGGAATCCCACCCATGCAAATCCATCAGTAACCTCTTATGCACTGCCCATCTTTGCACCCAGCCAGCAGCACCCTCTCCATAGCAGTCCACACTTCAATAACAGCAGCCCTGACAGTAGATTTATCAACACTAAGCTAGTTGGCTACTGAATGGTAGATATTGGGGATGGAAGCTTCCAGATGGTGATAGCCACATACTTCTTCATGCTAGTGGGAACTCTCATGCTGGTGTTCTGCTGCTGAAACTCTGGGGTGAGCTGTGCACAGATCTCCAGGATGAGGAGTTATGTAGTCACTGCTGGTCACCCCAGTTCTGCAGCACTATCCTGTCCACCAGTTGATGGTGCTGGTTGACTGACCCCACTAGTAGCACTTCAGGGAGTGAAGCTGCTCCAGGAAAGAGTCATGCAGAGTTAACAAGGCAATTTAGTCCTCTTCCTCCTCCAGTACTATTTGCACAGAATCATGGTAGTAATGCAGGTGGCTGTCTGCCAACTCCTCCAAAGCCACCCTCCTGCATGACTGTCAATACATCTGGAGGACCCAGTTCATATTAACGATGGTCAGGATTCCCCTGTTCAGTAGTGCCTCCTTCATGCCACCTGACAGCAGTCTGAAAATGGCTCTGGCCTGCTAAAATCACATGAATTATGGAATACCAGAAAAGGAATCATAAGAGTTTGTTTTTCTCAACGTCCCAAATTCCATTAGGTTCTGGTAGGTATCTCACAAAGAACCATGAGAAAAATTCCAGTATACATTGAGCCTAGTTGTGGAACTTTGCTCCAGGGGCGATCTGTTCCAAATGCTGAATGATTATCTGAAAAAGAGCTCAGAGCGGCATGGACCAGTGATTTGCCAGGGAAGCATATTAAGCTGGCATAAACAAAGTGGTGCAGATGCACTTTTTCATTATAGTTATACTAGTATAATTAATTATAGCAGAAAAACTTCCCTGGGTCGTCAAGCCTTTGCAGGATCTGTGCCAGTCAGTGAATAAACTGTCAGAAATGACAGTTTAGTACAGTATAATTTATATTTATATTCCATGCAAAAAAACACCCTGCTAAACTGGAGTAAAAGTTAAGAGTACCTTTGTGATTTTTTTCCCATGTTGCTCCTCATGCTTGGGAGAGGCTCCCCATAGATATCTGCAAAACTAACCCATTATCCTCCTTCAAAACCCTCTTTAAAATTTCCCTCTGCCATGAAACCTACAAAAAACTTGGCAATAACTAGGCTGCTGGTGTGCTGAAGCCACAGCTTAATATTCTGACCAATATTGTTTCATTTTTTGCTTGTAGTTTTCCATCTGTCTGCATCCAACTGTTGTCTCTTGTTTTATAGTTAGACTGTAAGCTTTTTGTGGCATGGACCATCTTTCTGTTCTGTGTTTGTACAGCACCTAGTACAGTGGGGTCTGGTCTATGACTGGGGCCCCTAGGCACTACGGTAATACAAATATAATTAATAATAAGCTGTAAATGCTTCTTAACCAAGATTTTTTTCTGGGAATTTACTTACTTCTTAAAATACCCTTACTTCCCGGGCTGCACGCAGAGTGGAACAGGCCAGGAGTTTCAAAGTAGCTGAGCCCCCCTGCATGGGTCTTTTGGAGAAGCTGGATGTATGTATCAATGGTTATTAGCCAGGATGGGCAGGGATGGTGTCCCTAGTCTCTGTTTGCCAGAAGCTGGGAATGAGTGACAGGGGATGGATCACTTGATTACCTGTTCTGTTCATTTCCTCTGGGGCACCTGGCATTGGCCACTGTTGGAAGACAGGATACTGGGCTAGATACACCTTTGGTCTGACCCAGTATTGCCATTATTATGTTCTTATGTGTGGTAGGGGAAGGGGGACATGGGTTCTTTTCCCCATGGCAATGACTGCTCTCACATATGCCTTTATCCAAGCCCCCTCTTCTACTTCTCTCTTCCTCTGGGTTGCATTCTCCAGTCACCTGCTTCCTTCTAGTTTTCATTACTGGAAGATGAGTGTGCTTGACACTTTGCAGGAGATAGTCAACACCTCGAAGGACCAGGCTCTTAGTCCATCTGAGTTTCAGTTTCTCCATCAGTTAAATGGGGATAATGATATTTTGCTACTTCATAACTAATGTTTATAAAGTGCTTTATATCTGCAAAGTATTAAGTCCTCCTGGCTCCCAGCCCCGTGCTTTATTCACTAGACCATGTGGCTTTTGGGAGAGTGCCACCACCACCATCACATCCTCTTCTAGTAGCTTTTCCAAATGTCACAAGTGTGCATCTCTTTGAGTAAAATTTCCTTTTTTGCAAGCGCATTTTGTACAGACAATTTTCCACAACCCCTATGGATATGCTTTTCAGGCTTAGTGTGGGTAATTTTCTGACCTCCTTAAACAATTTAAAATCAATACTTTAAATTAGTTTCAAAATTAGGAAATATATAGTGAAAAATATTTCATCAATTCTTTCCCACCTCTATCAGGCATCTAAATGTGGTTCTACATGCTTAACCGTAGACTTGGGGCCTTTATATTTGCGTTGTAATTTATAACTACATAAGTACAGTGAAGTCTATTATAAGTTAGTAAACGAAAGGGGAACTTTGTTGTTAGGTCTGTCTTTAAAGTGGAAGAAGAAACCTTAAAACTTTAAGGTTCTTGGTATTTAATCTCCAGAATTACCTAACATCTTCAGGTGTATCACTAAGGAAAAAATCCAGTAATTCAGCCTGTTTTTTCTATCAAAGAAACCTGAGCCAAAACATACAAACCTGGAGAATATATGATATTTGAGAGAGGGTTTTGTGCCATCATTAATGGCTTGGAAGTGGGATGGAATTTTACTGAAGTCAGTTTTAAGAAATTTACTTGAATATTTACTGTGATTACTTAGAAGGTGTATGAGGAACAGTTAAGCAATAAGGAACCCTATCCTTTCTGCAGCATGAATTGCAGACTTACAGATACAAAATTAGCAACTCGACCATTTGAACTAAATGAGACTCCCCATTAACTGTATATTTGAAGTATTTGTATCTCTGGATAAACAGACTGACTTGGATAGAGATCTGATTTGAGCAGTCACACAAAATGCAGTCTGAAAACAAACATTTTAGGGTTTAAAAAAATTGGTAACCTTTTCTTTTCCAATTTTCTGTCTCTGTGCTTCCTGATTTTGGCCACAACAAGAAACAGAAATGTACTGCAAGAAAAGTTATCCCCTCCAAACCAAACTGGTTTGGATAAGCAACTTTTGGACAGTTATCCCAACTGAATTTCCCAGTCTTGTGATGTTTACACAGAACTAGACATCCACTTTTCATTCCTGTAGCCACAAATGAGCAAGACCATGAATGCTCTGTAAAATAAAGGGACACTCTTTCTTACCAAACCCCATTTTTCTACCCTCTCTGCAAAACTCTTTATATTTAAGTTTCTTGCAACCTTTTCATTTACCATCTCTCCCCATTCCCATCGCAATGAAATACCTATTATCTTCTTCAAAGCTTCTCTTTCTCCCATTCAGTTTTATATTTCTTTTACTTTCTTGGGAAGGACAGAAAATATTAATAAATATTTTAGTAATCCTTCCCCACTTCAAAAAAAAAGGGAAAAAAAGAGAAAGGCTTGTGTGTATAACATTTTCCTTTTTTCTGGGAGCCAAACCTTCATCTCAGTAGAAAACAAGGAATGTGGGTTTGTGGTTCCCCCCCCACCAATCTCCTGGGGTATTTTTACTCCTTTCCTCCGGAAGATATTTATTTATACTTCCCTCTTTCTGTTCTCAAGAGATACATTGCCTTCCATGCCCTGTTCTGCCTTCAGATTTCTATTTAATTTTTCTTAATCTATCTATCATTTATTTCCTCCTCCTTTGTTCATTTTTGAGAGTTGTGACTAATTAGCCAGTTACACTGATGAAAACATTTCCCAATTTTCTTCTACAAAAGATTGAGGAGTTGTTGCGTAAGTTTCAGTCTGTCTCACATGGGAAATGGAGCAAAACCATCACCAGCTGTGCTCCAGGGAGGACTGAAGCCACTGAAAGTAAAAGTGTGAGAATCTTCAAAACTGAGCCCGGGGTTTTCAAGTTTGTGCCTACTGCCTAGGCTAAGCTATGAATGTTCTTATGGAAACTTATAAGAAAGTTACTTTATAGATGGAAACTGGAATAAACAAACACTATTGTGGCTTGCAACCATGGCCCTGAATTGAGGCAGCCTACTAGAACATATCACCCCAGCCCATTTCCTACTTCCTTACCCCGCCCTTTTTTGGGGGGGGAAGGTGCTTACCCCAGAGACTCAAGAAGGGAGTAGTCGATGTTTCCTACCACTAAGAGACTTCAGGAGAGTACTTGGACTGCCCCATGTATTGCAGGTGCAAGGAGGGATTCTTGAGCACTTCTTCCCTATTGCACTACACTGCAACATTCTGGACAACATCTTTCCTCTACCTGTCTTTCAGCTTTGTGACTCAAAGCCATATATGTTGCTTTGCTTTGTGTTACCTAACAAACTTTTAAGAAATCCATTCTTGAGGAAATGGACAGAAAGCTTGTCTGGATGTTTCTTTTTTGTATAGTGTAGTGACTATTCCATTTACCTGTCAGTGAGAGAAGGGACTTAATGAATCTGTGGCCCACAGATGTGTGGGAAGAACTTAAATTGGTTTTCTCTGTGTGTTTGAACAGTCCAGGCAAATATGGCACTTCCTACTCCTTCACCAGAAAAGGGACCTGAAAATGGATCTCAGTCTAGAAACTTGTTCTTCAACATATAAAAAGGAGAAAATTCTTCTCACGTGAAGGGGAAATTAAAGGATTATGGCATCCTGAGGGTTAGGACAGTTAAACCAGACTTATTTTCATGCCAGCACCACTGGCACTTCCTACAGTAGTTTCAGCAGCCAAATGTAGAGCCAGCCAGAAGAACAGAGGAATCCAGCCAGGAAGACAGCTACAGTCCCAGATATTGATGCTGGAAAAAATACATGCCAGAACTTGGCGTCCGTGTCTTGAAGCTTGCCAAGCACACCCTGTGAGTGGCCACACATGTGTTTGTCTTCCACAGCAATGCACACTGAGGAGTAGAATGAAAATAGGAGTACCATAAAATCCATACTACCAGCAGTAAAAGGGGGGCTATCACAGAGTCACAATTCTGAAAATGGCACATGTGGACCACTTTTCTTACCTGATGAAATTGCTATCAGTTCTTTCAGTAGTTAGAATATCGACAGAGTTTTGGATAATCAAGGTGAGGGCACACACATTACTAATATATTTGAAGAGCATTGTTTTGTAGGTAAATCCCAGGATGGGAAGTCAGGACTACAGCTGGTCAGGAATTTTGACACTATTTTTTTAAAATGCTGACTCAACATTGACAGGAATGTATGAGTCTTCATGAAACTTTTAAGGAAAGTATGGATGGAATTTCTGGTCAAAACCAGAGAGACAGACACACACACACATACATACTTCAATGGGCGTTAGTCATCTAGTCAATTTTCAAATGTGTCTATGTGCCTATCTGCCTTTTAGCACCTAAATACCTTTCAAAATCTGGCCCAAAATCTGGCCCAAATTAGTGTCTAATCCATTTGAAATTAGAGACTCATTATAACTCCAGGCCGTACTTTCAGTGGAGAGCATATGGGCAGCTCAGCTGCACTACCACCATATGCAAGTAGCTAGAGACAAGATCTGAGGTGCTATTCATATTTGTCCTCCATTTTACTGCACCTGCAACAGGTTTATATTGTGAAAATGAGCACCTGTGTTGGTGGAATGGATCTTTTAATACTTTGAACTCTAAATGGTCCCAAACAAAAACCCACAATCCAACTTGAAAAGATTTCAAACCAAGAACCCAAATCCAAATTTTGCATCCTGGACTCATACCTACTTTAAGTTTAAAAGTTGTAGATTTCTGAAGTCCCTCTCTCTGAACATGACTTAATCTCTTAATCACCTATTCATCCCATACCCTTGATACCCATGTCCTTCACTACACTCTAAAGTCTGTCCCCCTAACCCTCTGACCTGGTGTATTCCTATGTGCTCCCTCCACTCCTTTTGTGCTCCCGTATGCTTTTGGATGAAGTCCCACACTGACTTCCTGCACTACAGGCTTCTAAACAAGTCCTTAACAGCTTTCCAATCAAGTGTATATATGTATATCAGTCAAAAATTATGGGACTTCAATCCTAGTTAGATTCTGAATGATTCAAGACTATTTCTGATATATTGGGAAGCTCACCAGTAGGCAGACCACCACAGATAACATCAGCAACATTTTTTCATCTCTTTCTCCTGAAGCAACAAGGTGTGACATAACAGCAACTTTAAAGTGATAGTCTGAAACTATACAATGTCAGCTAGCAGAAAGCCTCATGTTGATCTACACATTACTTAGGTGAATGGTTGTATGTTATATAAAAAAATCCATTTAAAGAGAACCAATTCCAGACTTCAAGATCTCATCTGCCATGGGGCCTCTCCTCATCCACTCATAATCATAGACTCATAGAAGTGTAGGACTGGAAGGGACTTCAGTAGGTCATCTTGTCTAATCCTCTGCACTCAACGCTGGACTAAATAATAACTAGACCATTCCTGACAGATGTTTTTCTAACCTATTCTTAAAAACTTCCAGTGAAGGAGATTCTACAACCTCTTTAGGCAGTTTGTTCCAGTGATTATCTACCCTGACAATTAGGACGTTTTTCCTAATGTCTTACCTTGTGATCTAGTATGACCCCCAGATCCCTTTCCACATTACTCCTTCCTAGGCAATCATTTCCCATTTTGTATGTGTGCAATTGATTGTTCCTTCCTAAGTGGAGTACTTTGCATTTGTCCTTATTGAATTTCATCCTATTTACTTCAGACCATTTCTCCAGTTTGTCCAGATAATTTTGAACTTTAATCCTATCCTCCAAAGCACTTCCAACCCCTTCCAGCTTGGTATAGTACACGAACTTTATAAGCGTACTCTCTATGCCATCTAAACCATTGATGAAGATATTGCACAGAACCAGTCCCAGGACTGATCCCTGTGGGACCCCACTCGATAATCCCTTCCAGACTGACTGAACCATTGATAACTACTCTCTGGGAATCGTTTTCCAGCCAATTATGCACCCACCTCACAGTAGTTCCATCTAGGATGTATTTCCCTGGTTTGTTTATGAGAAGATCATGCGAGACAATATCAAAAGCCTTACTAAAGTCAAGATATACCACATCTACCACTTCCCCCTATCGACAAGGCTTGTTACCCTGTCAAAGAAAGCTATTAGGTTGGTTTGACAAGATTTGTTCTTGACAAATCCACGTTGACTGTTATTTATCATGTTATTATCTTCTAAGTGTTTGCAAATTGATTGCTTGATTATTTGCTCCATTATCTTTCCAGGTTCTGAAGTTAAGCTGGCTGGTCTGTGATTCCCTGGGTTGTCCTTCTCCCCGTTTTTATAGATTGGCACTATATTTGCCCTCTTCCAGCCCTCTTCCATATTCTGTGAGTTTTTGAAGATTATCGCTAATAGCTCAGATATCTCCTCAGTCAGCTCCTTGAGAGTTCTAGGATATATCTCATGAAGCCCTGCGAATTTGAAGACATGTAACTTGTTGAAGTAATTTTTAACTTCTTTCACTATTTTAGCCTCAGATCCTACCTCATTTTTACTGGTGTTCACTGTGTTAGATGACCAATCACTATTAATCTTTTTGGTGAAAACTGAAACAAGAAAGGCACTTAGCATTTCTTCTGTTTCAACATTTTCTGTTATTGTCTTTCCTCCCTCCTTGAGTAAGGGTCTGACCCTGTCCTTGGTCTTTCTCTTGCTTCTAATGTATTTGTAGAATGTTTTCTTGTTATCCTTTATGTCTCTAGCTAGTTTAATTTCTTTTTGTGGCTTGGCCTTTCTAATTCTGTCCCTACATATTTGGTGTTTTTTTATATTCATCCTTTGTAATTTGACCTAGTTTCCACTTTTTTGTAGGATTCTTTTTTGAGTTTCAGATAATTGAAGATCTCCTGGTTAAGACAGGATGGTCTCTTGCCATACTTCCTATCTTTCCTACACAGTGGGATTCTTTTCTCATGTGCCCTTAGTAATGTCTCTTTGAAAAACTGCCAACTCTCAAACTATTTTCCTGCTTAGACTTGCTTTCCAGGATAGAATCCCCATTGTGTAAGTATGGCCTACATTTTTTGTTCCTGGATGTATTAACCATATTAAAATGCATATTATTTGTTTTTTGCCCAGTTTATCAAGTGATCCAGATCTCTCTGAAGCAGTGACCTGTCCTATTCATTATTTACTATTCCCTTAATTTTTGTGTCATGTGCAACTTGATCAGTGATAATTTTATCTTCCAGGTCATATATATTTTCTTCCAGGTCACTGATAAATGGTTCAATAGCATACAGCTAAGAAACATGGGACCCCATAGGAAACATACCTGATTGATGATGATTTTCCATTTACAATTACATTTCGAGACCTATCAGTTTAATCCATTTAATATTCTAGTTTATTAATCAAAATGCTAATGTGATACCAATTCAAATGCCTTACATAAGACTAAGTATATTACAACAACACTATTACCTTTGTCAACCAAACATGTAACCTCCAAAATAAAAAAAACCCACCTTCATCAAGAATATTTAAACCATATCTATATTCCATAAACCCTGTTGGTTTGAATTAATTACATTACCCTCCTTTAAATGTTTATTAATAAAGTCCCATATTAGCCATTCCACTATCTTGACTGGGACTGATGTCAGGGTGACAGGGCTATAGTTATCCAGGTCATTCTATTAACTTTTTTTTAGAAATGGTTACAACATTAGCTTTCTTCCAGTCTTCAGGAGCTTCTGCAGTGCTCCATATATTGAAAATCAATATTAATGGGCCAGCAAGCTCCTCATTCAGCTCTTTTAAAACTCTTGGATGAAAGTTATCTGGATCTGCTGATTTTAAAATGTCTAACTTTAGTAGCTTCTGTTTAACATCATACAGAGATACTAGTGGAATGGAAAGAGTGTTTTCTTCACCATATGATGAGACTATATCACCTTTCCCCCAAATACAGAACAGAAATATTTATTGAACACTTCTACCTTATCTACATTATTAATAATAATAATATAATTATTATTTATACAATTAATTATATAATTCTACCATTTCCATCTAGTAATGGACCAATACTATCGTCAGGATACTTTTCGTTCCTAATATATTTTTTAAAACTCCTTATTGTCCTTAACTCTGTTGACCAGAGATTTCTCCTTGTGTGTCTTCACTTCCCTTATCAATTTTCTACAATTCCTAACATTTATTACTATCAACATCCCCTTTCTTCCATTTGTTTATATATTTATTTATTATTGTATTACAGCTGTATTTACTTCTTCTGTAAGCTAGGTCAGTTTTTTTTAACCAGCACGACCTTCTTCCTTGATTATGGGTTTGTGACTTTTGGGGCATTTAGTAAGGCATTCTTAAATAATTCCCAATTATAAGTCATACTTTTTGGATAAAATTCTTTCTCCCACCTGATTTGACTCAATAGTTTTTAGCTTTGCAAAATTGGCCCTATTAAAGCACCAAGTGTGTGTCTGTAATATAGACCAGTCATATATATATATATAGCTAGCTGTGTGGAATTCATCCTGCTTCACTTCTCTCTGGTGGCCACAGCTTATCTATCCTCATCTGTCTCCAACCATGGAGGATGATGCTGTGACCTCTTGGTCCTTCATCCTTATTCATTAAATTAACATACCCACTACCCAGTCCCTTCAATCCACTGAATCATGTAATTGCTACACAGTCAATTCACTTCTACCCATTAAATCAGCACACACATCAGCTTAACTTTGGTTCACATTTGGAAGACTTTTTTATTTTATTTATGTGCAACCAGAAGGACTAGAAACATTTTTGTATTTAAGTTTAGATTCTGCACATTCTGATTAATCAGATTGGTCACATGGCTGATGGACGGTGTTCCACATACAGCCACACATTCTACAACACCCTAGCACTGGCTCTATGAATGAGTTAGGAAAAGGTGCTTATTGGGAAGAGAATATTTATGAGAATATATCATGAGATATGGTTAAGTTACATACACATCTTGCTAATTCCATTTTAACAAATACAGCAGCCCTGATTCTCAGCTACCTTGCATCTCGTGTCTTCATTTGTCACTGTGCAAAGTGAGTGCAAGATGGGGATAAAATGCTCCCTCTCACTTGCACCAGTGCTAGCATTTTGCAACCACTTTACATGGACAGGTTTAAATATCTAAAAAAAAAAAAAGTTCAAGTCACTAGAGAATTATGGCCAATAAGTGTTTTTTCTAAGTGTTGAAAGGTAAGAAAACTCAGAAGGACTGAATGCACTTTTTATTCCATACAAAAGAAATTCAGACTTTTGTCTGTCTGTGTGGGAAGCTGTGTTCTAGGAACTACAAAGGAATATCCTGACAGAATGAGTGTATTTCTTAGAATGCTTGAGTGAGGGACCCTCGCCCACACTCCTGGCCCTTTACACCAAGTAAAAGAGCTGAAACATAAAAGGGCCATAAAAGCCCCAGCTGCAGCTGTGGGCAGATACACTTGATGTAGCCATGGCAAAAGACAGCTGTTAGGCTGCCTTCTGACGATCCAGAGTTCTGGAGCATACAATGTGCCAGGGGACAGGGCTGAGGGTGAGTGGTGGTGTATTGGAGGCAGAGTTGTACTGTGCAGAGCTACAGAGATTCCAGGCAGCACTATAGCCTGAGAAGGCTTCTGGAATTTAGAGAAGCCCCAGAAGCTCCAGCTCCTGGAGCAGCCCAGGGTTGGAATGGTGCAAAGGTGGTTTTAAATCACCATACTACCCCCCACTCCCATGGACTTCATCGGGTGACCAGATGTCCCGATTTTATAGGGACAGTCCTGATATTCGGGGCTTTGTCTTATATACGCACCTATTACTCCCCACCCCCTTCCCGATTTTTCACACTTGCTATCTGGTCACGCTAGGACTGCAAATTCTGTGCTGTACCTCTAAGAGGTGTCTTCAGTTGCTTTTAATCAAGAAAATCCGGCATGTGGATGTACATAATGTGAACTTTACTAAGGCAGTTATGATTGACACAGATCTATTACTGCACAACAAGGAAGTGTTCTTGGCACTTTAAGAAAATAAAATGTTCACAACCTAGGATTTGCAGAGTGCATATTACCAAATAGTATTACATGAAGAGAACAGAGATGTAAGTATTATACTCCATGAGGAACTAGACTGATTTTGGCATGTGCTTAATGGACTTGCATCTTTACTAGTGATTTGCATCTGTACTAGTGATTTGAAAAAGCCAGTGTCACAAATGTTGAAATCCAGTCTGGGATTCACTACTTTTTTTATACTCTAGTTTATGGAAATACAGCAGTACATTATGAAGAAAATTTGAGACAAGTGCTGGAATGTTTAGAATGTAGATAAGTTAGGGGTGAAAATTAACTCACCCAAGTGCCAGCCACTTCAGACTGACCACTTTTGGTAGTTTTTGTGTGATCTCAGAGAGGCATAAGTGCTGATCCAGACCAAAATTGCAGTAGACTCAAACATGCAAACTAGCAGATGTGACCATTTTCTGGAATTTAACTTGTATATAAAGTTTATTTCCAATTATTCAATAGCTGTTGAGTACCCTGGTAAATGTGTTTTTTCATGGACAAATGCTGCTCAGTAACCAAAGACCTAATTGCTAAAAACAGAGTGTCTGCCATTTTTGCTCCTGGTTTGCCTACAATCCTATCTACAGATATTTTTGGCTCTCGACTCAGCATAAGGTTCCTTCTGTTCAATGAAGATAACTCAAAAGAGAAGGTGTTTTTGCATCAAGGGTACTCCTTGACCAAAACAAAGATTCTTTATTGTTGGGGGTGAAGCCCTTGCCTATGTCTGGGAAGTGAAAAAATGGTATATCTAGCACTGTAGGATTTATCTTCACCGTACAAAATTCTCACTGATAACATTATTGGTCAAGGGACAGAGGCAAGCCAAAATACAGTTTGGGTCTTAGCTTACTTGCTGCCTCTTACATATAATACTGAGTCTAATAAAGGATGTGAAAATATAGCTAGAAATGTACCTTTACTTTTGTAAAAAACTGACACTTACCTGAAAGAGGATGTAAAATGATTGCTATAACAGGGCTGTGTCCATTCAAATCAGGTTGTTAAACAAATCCATGCAGAAAGTGTGAGATTACCTAGCTAGAAAATTGTTTAATAAGTGCAATTTAACTTCTGCATCAGTGATGTTGTCTCAGTATGATACTGTATTGAAATGAGACATATCACTCATTGTCTGAGCATTCCAGTTGAACCTACAAACCTTGTTTGTTTGTCTGGCTCATGAGTCATTGGGGACATGTTTCAGCCAACCAGACTCAGATCTCTATTAATGTCCAGGGATGGTTTCACAAAATAAGAGTGATGTAAAATGTTGTGTTACTTGTCAGATGCATGACAAAAAAGTGGCAAAGTGGTACCCAATTATTTTACCTAATTGTGCATGAGGAAAGATTGCTATAGATATACAATAGTGGACTGTGACCACTGCTGGGACACTTCTCTCCTGAGTCCCTCCTAGCAGCCGGGTGTGGTACTGCAAAACTTTTCCTTGTTCCTGGTGCAGTTTGTAGATTGGTGACCTGACTAGGTGGCTCTTCAGGGGCTCAGCCCTCTGGCCAAGTCACATAGTCAAAAACAGACCCCTTCCAGGGTAGCAAAGAGTTCAAACTATCTGCCCTCATTAGGGTCTTCAGCCCCATCTCTGGGCCTTTAAATCCCACCCTTCACTTAGACTTCTAAAAGAACCTTGTCCCCTTCTCAGGACTTAGACCATTTTGGGGGAGGAGGGTTACCCAGACCCACCTACTGCTTCCTTCAGTTAGTTGCTGCTGCATTCCCTTAGCCCCTTGGCTCTTACCACCTGGTCCCATTCCTCTTACCCATTACGTTAGGATTAAAATTCTCAGGTCCTCTCAATCCCATGTCCAGTAAATGCAATCCATGAAGCACTTGTGGCCAGAGAGGGGCACTATTTCTCACCACTCTGGTCCCAGCGAGGAACTGCCCTGCAGCTCCTTTCATATGAGCCTGCTGGACTCCGATTGGCTGCTTTCACAAGACCTCTCTAAGCAGGCGTGGAGGACCCACTTGCTCCTTTCTGGGGCAGGGTATATTAGGACTGTAAGGCCAGGTACCCTCTGTCAGATGGACCTTTTGAAATAGCATTGGTGAACTGCCATTATGTGTCACTGAAATTGGTTACTTGAGCTAGAGGCCAGAAGCAACCTTTATTTTCTAGGTTATTTCCAAAAGAGTAATCCAGGTTCTTTTTAATAGTTTCCATCATAAAGGAAATCTAAGAGAACATCTCTGACAACTGATATCAGTTCACATCTATGGCATCTAGAGAATTTCTGAAGGAGAGGATATATTAAGTACAGACGTTCTTCTATTTACTTTCCTCAGACCAACAAGGAAATAGAACATTTTAATTAAGTTTTGAAAGATTGTTTGAAAATTGCTAACCTAGAAGGAAAGCCCTGAAATAATTTGCTATAGATTATTTACAGAACTACAAGCAATCCAGATGCCTCTATCAGGAATCAGGGTCTCTGGGCAACTTAATGAGCACAGCTGACCTGCAGTAGACTGCCTGCTTGGCTACATTACCTGACTTGTGGGAAGAGTCAGGAGACCAGCTCTTAAGCCCAGCATCAGACGTTTGGTAGCTGCTCAAAGCATTTGCCCACAGCTGATATAGTGCCTTTACTTTCTTGTTCCAGCCCTGCTCCTGCCTAGTCTTGCTCAAGTCTCTAACCCTTGGCTCTGATTCCAGACTTCTGATTCCGGCTCTGACCCTTTGGTCCTCCTATTCCTGGCTACCGACTCTTCCTCTAACCACTGAGCACAACCATCCTGGTCTCTGATACTCTAGCTCTTTTTCAGATTTGTTGTACTGGAGAATGTGAAGAATATGTTAAATTATGTTCTCAAGTTTAAGACTGATACAAATATACAGCACAATTTAGTACAGCAGAATGTACAAAGCAGCTAAATGGAATGAAACTGCCCTACAACCAGACAGATAATGACTGGCATGGTGGGATTTTACAGCCATATTCTGTGAATAACTAAGGGTGTGTTAGTCTTCAGATGCCCCCACCTTCTGCATAGTCCTCAAAGATCACCGTGACTTAACAATGTCTTAGCAAAAAGATGAAGTAAGAAGGAAGGAAATTGAAGTATTGCTGTCAGGGGCCTGGGGCTGAATCCGCTGATGCAAAACATGACTTTCTTATGTTCATATGCCACAGCTACAGCAAAAACTAAGAAGTTCTTCTATTCTGCTCTAGCACCTGCACAATACCACCAGCCAAACTCTTCATGGTACATTATCTGATTAACCTGGATTTCATCCATTAGACAGCCGAGCTGACCATTTCTTGCTTTGAAATGCTTTCAGTATACTTTGCAAATAAATCGGTCAGATACAATGCAGTCTTTCTGGAGCTTTGTTAGAAGGATAAAAGCTTCACCTTGTAAAGGGTATCCAGATACTGTAGTGATGTGTGTATCTTAAATGCTAAGAATAATAGTGATTTAATGGAACAAAAATTAAGGTATAATAAAGAGTATACAGACACATGCTATACAAGTAACTATCTAGTATTCCAGTGTGTATCTTTGGAAAGAGTTCATAAATCTGGATTAATAAGAAAAATACAATCTATGTCTAGTGATCCACTTCATTGCAGCTCTGCCCACTCCTGATAGATCTCTCAGGTGAGTCGACAGTATCACTTTATCTCTGCATCAGTAAAATACTACTGCTAAGTCTAACAGGATGAGCAAATACCATGGGCATGAGAGTAATATAAATGCTAAGAGGGAGTGAGAGCAAACATGGCACTTGCTCATTGTCCAAGGGGAAGAGGAGATAGTATAAGCCAAAGGTAGTCAATCTCAGTGTCACAGCAAGGTTTAAAGCTCCATTGCAAGGGATTGAGGGTGTTGGCAGAGTGAGGTACTGTTGGAGATGGTTCTTCATCTTTCCCAGGAATGAAATGTTAGCCACAAGGTGGTAATTGGCAAGATAGCTTTTGTCAAGTGATGTCTTTTGAGTAGTGAGTGGACTACTGAGTTCTGAAGTACCTTGCTGTTTTGTGCTCTCTCAACCACTCCTCACACTTCCCAAAAAAAAGCTCTAGAACTATAAAAAATTCCTTTGTGATGTCTCCCTGTAAAACTGTTTGACTGTCTGTATCCTGAGATATACTTTTCCACTAAAAACATGTAGTTCAGTATTTAAAACTTTTGCTAATCAACATTCCCAGAATGCAGAGGTATGGCATATGGGTGTTTCCTTTTGTTAGTGTTCACATCTAATGATGGTCCCTTAGAATTTCAGTGCATCAGACTAACATTTTCTATACCTGCATTTACTTCTTTTTAAATGAATGGTTACAAATAATGAAAATATGTGTAGGTATATTACAGCACAAACAATATGGTCTTCTAGTGGAAGAGGTGAAGAGTCTCAGGAATTAGAATAGTGGATGATCTTGCTGGTATAATAGGACTAATTCAGGGTGAGATTAGGATGTTGTGACATTAAGTTTCAATTCTAGAGATGGTCAAATATTGTAAATACATTATAATGAACATTCCATTGAATTTGTAAGTGGTTCTTACTTTGATTGTGTCTTGTTTTGATTGTGTCCCCACTCCCTCCCACCCTGTGCCTTTTTGTATTTACTTTCTTATTTTTATTCAAATTATTCTATGAATACTATAGGAAGAAAGTTTACAGGCAGAAATGATTTTTTATAAAGTAGATGTAAAATATTTGTAGACAGTAGCTCTTAAATTTGAAGTGGCGAATATACACAGAGAAAACCTGAATCTTAAGAGTTACACTCATGCCATCAGTAACAGAAACATATTATGTAGCATATATAACCTACATGGTTGGAATTTGATTTTGAATACCAAATACTCACAATAAACTTCTCATAATGGGCTACAGATGAGGAGACCAAGGCAAATACGTTACATGATTAGACCACAGAGGATTTCAGTAGCAGATCTAGAATTAAAATTCAAGAATTCTTGTTCTCAAACATCAGCATCACATCACTTATGTATGATGCTCTAATATTAATGGACTTTTAATTAAATGCTTATTTATGCTGTATAAACAACTAATTCTCCATTTCAGTTCGTTAAGCAAAAGATATTTTAAAGGACATGGGGTTCTGGAGTTCTGTTTCATACTACTAGGTAACACACAGATCATCCGGTTTTAGCAGTCAATCATTGTGCAGAATCCACCTGCTATTTTATAGCTCTGATAACTAACATTTACCAATACTGTTTAAGATGTCTCTGTATATGGTAGCGGGACCAATTAGAAACCACTGCAGTAATGACAGTTTGCAAGCAGAAGGAAATAAGAATCGGCTCTAGTTTTAATGCCTTAAGTTTTGCTTTGGCAAGTGACCTGACCATCATGAGACAACAATTTCATGGTAACAATGTAAATGAGAGACATTTTCTAACCCATTCATCCCTAATGGGATGTCTGTACCTTTTATGAGCACTTTACATTACAAGAGAACCATAATGTAGACCAATGTTCCCTCTAATTTTTGACAGGCCGTGTGCGCAAAATATTTCTTCTGTGCAAATTTTTGACAGGCCATGTGCGCAAAAAAATTCTTCTGTGCAAATTGTTGTGCTTCTGTCCAATTTGTGAGCGCAGTATTTCGCTGTGTGCAAGTAGTTTAGGATCTGTGTGTGCACGCACACGCGTACGGCTTAGAGGGAACAGTGGTGTAGACACTTGCTTGTGCTTATGGATGTTTTGTAAACCGTTGACCATATTTAGTTGCAGTTGTTTTATACAGCATTATACTGCATGGTCTGTTCCCACTACAGAACCTCCCTGGGAGGTTCAAAAGTTTCAGTGTTTGGTCTAAAATACAGATGTTAACAGGAAGGTGCTGCAATGAGTCTTAACCCTTAAACAAAGAACTATGTAACCTTTCCTTATATTTTCTTAGGAATGAAGACAGCAATTATTTTTTTCTTTGCAAGCACAGATGTGTGTAAATAATGCAATGCTTGTTTCCTGCTAGAAAGAGAAGATCAGTCCATCTGGAGCTGAAAGGGAATTAGACTATGAGACTATGTAAATCTGTAGTTAAATAAATGTAAATTATATGAAAAAGAATGTTACTACCTCTCTGCAGCTGCAGTTGTGGTCAATGGCTGCATTAACCTTTCCTGTATGTTTACAGGATGATAATATGGGAATTGATTGTTAGCAGATATGAAGTACATGTCATGATCCTTCCCCAACAGATAACAGAAACTAAAAGAAGATAAAGTAGAAATTATATTGAACCATGTAGCTATCTCTTGTCTGAATGGGTGGGAGGATAAATTTGTGACACATGTATGCTATAATAAGTACAGTGGTGATATGAGGTAATTGTCCATTACCACATGATAATGCAACATAATCAATGTACTTTATTGTGTTTGAAAATAATAGCTCAAGTAGCTCAAACTGTTTTGTTGTAGATATTACAATAGGTGTAAAAGTGTACTAGACTTTTCCTCTGCAGCATCCTGAGCCAAAACTGGTTAATTTTACAAGCAAAATATTGTTTGTGTGGCCCCATACTTGTTACTAGAGTATATTTGGCTACAGCACAGAATCACCAAACAATTTGGCACAGTTGAGGACTGGAACAGCCAGGCTATTGCAGGTCAGGATATAAAGGCATAGTTGTAGTGAGTTATTTGCATAGTCCATGTCTGCATGCCAGACACTAGCCAATACTCTGTATGCGTCATAGTCAGGAAAACTACCAAAATTCACACAGAAATTCTGGTTAATAAAATTCCTCCCCAACAAAAAGGAAATTAATTAAATTCACCAGGCGAATCTGATTTTCTTTCTCTCTTGTATTCTTTTCCTTTTGAAATAACTGCTTAAATCTAAAATTAAACACCACTGGCAAACAAGGCCTTACCTCTACCCCAGAAATATCTGTAGCAGCTGTGTCTAATGATTAATGGGAGACTGCATAAACTGTAAATGACCATGGTGTTCTTTCAATTCTCTGTAACTAAAGACATGTAGGTTAGTAGTTCTCATGGATACCAAAATTAAATTGAACTGTAATGTACCTATTATGGCAAAACAGCTCTTGTAAAACCATCTTGCTTCAACATATTCTGGAAAATTTTAAAAAAGTGAGACAACCCTATTTTTAAGTAGTTTTAGTAAATGCACGGTAGTTATCTCAGAACTTGATCAAATATTTATCTTTTCCACTGTGCCCCATTCTAGAAGTCTACCAAGGAGTTCTTGTGTTGGGTGCTCAGTGCCAAACATGAAATTAATAGATTTTAATCCGGAAGGGTCAATTGTGATCATCTAGTCTGTCATCCTGCATAACACAGGCCATAGTACTTCCCTCTACTAATTCCTGTTTCAAGTCAAATAGTGTGCTTGAACTGGAGTGTCTTTCAGAAAAACTTCCACTTTGATTTTAAAATGTCAAGTGATGGAAAATCCACCACAACCCTTGGTAAATTCTTCCGATTATTAATTACCCTTATTGTTAAAACTGTACACCTTGTTTTTAGACTGCATTTGTCTAGCTTCAACTTCCCCATATTGGATCTTGCTATACCTTTGTTTGCTAGACAAAAAGTCCTGTATGTGTCCCCCATGTAGATACTGATAGACCTTGATCAATTCGCCCCTTAACCTTCTCTTTGTTAAGTTAAATAAATTGAGTTCCTTGATTCTATCACTGTATAAGGCGTGGACGGATTCTCCCCTTACTTAACAGTGTAATTAGTAGTATCACCATTGAAATCCTGGGCGATACACTGATATAAAACAGGGGTGCGAACAGAACTAGTCACTCAATGTCCCCAGGGACAATTACAAAATTCAGTTTTGTTCTGGTTTAGTCATGTCAGAAATATGAATCAAAATGAGCCATCAGATAATCTCTTTTAGCCTTTCAGGTGAGATAATTAAGGTGTTTGATTTAAAATTCTCAACCCTTTTGGGAATTCTTCACAATAATGTTTTCACCTCTGGTTACTGCTATTTTCCCTTAAATTTCATTCACCTTTACACAGACACATAGTGAAAGAAAGTAAGTACCATTTGAGGAATAAAGAAAGTTATGCTGTTCTATATATGATGTATAATTAATTCAGATATCTTTTATCTAATGGATTGCACAACAAAATATCATTTTAGATTGAGCTGGGTAACCCCAGAAACATCTGGGTTCATTTTTGAGGTATGCACCCGGTCCCATATTTTGCATAATATCTTTTTGCTAAAATTATTTTTTGCTTTGGCACTAGACTGATAGTGTTAAAACA
Source organism: Macrochelys suwanniensis (assembly GCA_033296515.1). NCBI lineage: Eukaryota > Metazoa > Chordata > Testudines > Chelydridae > Macrochelys > Macrochelys suwanniensis. Next base: position 52,886,664 of record CM065780.1, read on the forward strand.
ATGTTTTAATTAGATAACTATTTTGGCATGCACAGCTCTGCTTACATCAGAAGTTCTTTGCCAACTTTTTAGCATAGCACAAAACTTATAAACAACATTGCGCTCTCTCATAATATAATTCTGAAGAGAAACAAACAATATGTACATGTTTATTAATGTAGTAATTAAATAAGATAAATGTTAGTAAGCAGATCTTTTACAAACATGCCGAGTCTCTCGTTCTGAGCATGGGACAAATGAACTCTGCCTCTGTCCCACAGCCCACGCAAACCATGCAAGTCTTCCAAAAATGTACAGCTAAAATGTAAAGCACACACAGCCATAAAAAGCAGTAAAATGTACCAACTGTCTAGCTGGAAGAGCTAAAGATAGCTGGAAAGATGTTTTTAACATACAGGTCTACTTATAGTCATGGCCAATAGAAAATGACAAATGTAATAAATTGTGGAGTCTGTCATTTTCTTTCTATGGCAAGGCCATTGTTTATGTGTATTTGGGCCTCTGGCAGCTTACCACTCTAAACCAGTACAGGCATGCACTTAAGGCAAATCCACCTATTTGATTCATAGCCCTTGTCTACACTACGAGCTTAGATCAAATTTAGCAGCGTTTGGTCAATTTAACCCTGCACCCATCCACACAACAGAGCCTGTTTTGTCGACTTAAAGGGCTCTTAAAACCGATTTCTGTACTCCTCCCCGGGGAGGGGTTTAGCGCTAAAATCGACCTCGCTGGGTTGAATTTGGGGTAGTGTGGACGCAATTCAACAGTATTGGCCTCCGGGAGCAATCCCATTGTGACCACTCTGCACAGCACTCTCAACTCAGATGCACTGGCCAGGTAGACAGGAAAAGCCCCAGGAAATTTTGCATTTCATTTCCTGTTTGTCCAGCGTGGCGAGCTGATCAGCATAGGTGACCATGCAGAGCTCATCAGCACAGGTGACCATGCAGTCCCAGAATTGCAAAAGAGCTCCAGCATGGACCGAACGGGAGGTACTGGATCTGATCACTGTATGGGGAGATGAATCCGTGCTGGCAGAACTCCGTTCCAAAAGACAAAATGCCAATATATATGCCAACATCTCCAAGGGCATGATGGACAGAGGCTACAACAGGGACGTGCAGCAGTGCCGCGTAAAAATTAAGGAGCTCAGGCAAGCCTACCAAAAAACCAAGGAGGCAAACGGTCGCTTCAGGTCAGAGCCCCATACATGCCACTTCTGTGACGAGCTACATGCAATTCCAGTGGGGGACCCTACCACTACCCCACCACTGTCCGTGGAGACTGCAAGGGGAAAGTCTCATGCAACAGGGGTGAGGATTTTGTTGATGAGGTAGATGAGGAGGAGGTTGAGGATAACACACAGCAGGCAAGTGGAGAATCCATTCTCTCTGGTAGCCAGGATCTATTCATCACCCTCGAGCCAATACCCTCCCAACCCGGGCTCCCTGACCATGAAGCCAGAGAAGGCACCTCTGGTGAGTGTACTTTGTAAATATAGTACAGGGTTTAAAAGCAAGCATGTTTAATTAATAATTTGCCCTGCAACCTTGGGAAGCATTCGCGGCCAGTACAGCTACTGGAAAAGGCTGTTAACGTGTCTGGGGATGGAGCGGAAATCCTCCAGGGACATCTCCATGAAGCTTTCCTGGAAGTACTCTAAAAGTCTTTGCAGAAGGTTTCTGGGGAGGGCAGTCTTATTCTGTCCTCCCTGGTAGGACACTTTACTACGCCAAGCCAGTAGCAAGTAGTCTGGAATCATTGCAGCACAAAGCATGGCAGCGAATGGGCCCGGGCTTGGTGGCATTCAAGCAACATCCGTTCTTTATCTCTCTGTGTTAGCCTCAGGAGAGTGATTTCATTCATGGTCCCCTGGTTGAAATACAGGAAATTTGTTTAAGGGGACATTCAGGAGTGCCCATTCCTGCTGGGCTGTTTGACTTTGGCTGAAAAGAAATCATCCCCGCTGTTAGCCACACAGTGGGGGGAGGCCCATTCATGCTGACCTGTTCGCGTTTGGCTGCCAGGGATCTTCCTTGATACTAGCCACGTGGTGGGAGGAGTGATGCAATCATCCCATAGAACTGGGGGGGTGGGGTAGTTGGGTTGTGCTGCACATTAACCCCAAAACCACAGCTTCTCCTTTTAAATGACCAACCCAACAAGCTTTGCTTGTTATGGGAAAGGAAGGCGCTGCTGTTTGAAACCATTCCCACATGTTAGGAGGGCTGAAAAAGCTGAAACACTTCTTGCCATGGCTGCCTGCAAGCCGAATTCTGTTTCCTAGCCGTGCATGTGTGATCTCTCACACCAAACCAGCAGGCACGCATAATAAGAGGCAAAATGCGACCTTGTACCAAAAGCACAAGTGCTACGTAATGTGAATCGCTTGGGTCACTGTGAGAGAGTTTTCCGTTCTCCAAAACGTATCTTTTTAAATACTACTCTCCCTTTCTTTCCTCCCGCAGCTGCAAATGTTTCTACACTCCCCCTATCATCTCTGTCCCAGAGGCTAGCGCAGATAAGAAGGCGAAAAAAACGCACTCGCGATAAAATGTTCTCAGAGCTCATGCAGTCCTCCCGCTCTGAGAGAGCTCGGCAGAATGCATGGAGGAAAGTGTTAAATGAACGAGATGAGTGGAGGCAGGAGCGTGATGATACGAGACAGGATGCAATGCTGAGGAATCTTGTAGATCTGATGCGGGAAAGGCAGCAAGAGCACAGACCACCGCTGCAGCCCCAGTATAACTGCCTGCCCTCCTCCCCAAGTTCCATATCCTCCTCACCCAGACACCCAAGAATGCGGATGGGGAGGCTCCGGGCACCCAGACACTCCACCCCAGAGGATTGCCCAGGCAACAGAAGGCTTTCCAAAAGTTATGAACTTTAGTGTGGCCTTGTCCTTCCCCCGTCCCGTCATCCATCACCCCACCTGGTGCTTCCCTCCTCACCCACCTCTCCCGGGCTACCTTGCGAGTTTTCCCCCTATTTGTTTGATGAATAAATAAAGAATGCATGATTTTGAAACAACAATGACTTTATTGCCTCTGAAAGTGGTGATCGAAGGGGGGAGGACAGTTGACTTACGGGGAAGTAGAGTCAACCAAGGGTGCGGGTTTTCATCAAGGAGAAACAAACAACTGTCACATCGTAGCCTGGCCAGTCATGAAACTGGTTTTCAAAGCTTCTCTAATGCGCGGCGTGCCCAGCAGTGCTCTTCTAATTGCCCTGGGGTCTGGCTGCACGTAATCGGCCATCATGCAATTTGCCTCAACTTCCCATCCTGCCATAAATGTTTCCCCCTTACTCTCACAGATATTGTGGAGCACACAGAAAGCAGCAATAACAATGGGAATATTGGTTTCGCTGAGGTCTACCCTAGTCAGTAAACTGCACCAGCGAGCTTTTAAACGTCCAAATGCACATTCTACCACCATTCTGCACTTGCTCCGCCTATAGTTGAACTGCTCCTTACTACTGTCCAGGGTGCCTGTGTATGGCTTCATGAGCCATGGCATTAAGGGGTAGGCTGGGTCCCCAAGGATAACTATAGGCATTTCAACATCCCCAATGGTAATTTTCTGGTCTGGGAAGTAAGTTCCTTCCTGCAGCTGTTCAAACAGACCAGAGTTCCTGAAGATGCGAGCATCATGCACCTTTCTTGGCCATCCCACGTTGATGTCGGTGAAACGTCCCTTGTGATCCACCAGTGCTTGCAGCACCATTGAAAAGTACCCCTTGCGGTTAACATACTGGCTGCCAAGGTGGTCCAGTCCCAAGATAGGGATATGCATTCCGTCTATCGCCCCACCACAGTTAGGGAACCCCATTGCAGCAAAGCCATCCACTATGACCTGCACATTTCCCAGAGTCACTACCCTTGATAGCAGCAGCTCAGTGATTGTGTTGGCTACTTGGATCACAGCTGCCCCCACAGTAGATTTAACCACTCCAAATTGATTCCCAACTGACTGGTAGCTGTCTGGCGTTGCAAGCTTCCAGAGGGCTATCGCCACTCACTTCTCAACTGTGAGGGCTGCTCTCATCTTGGTATTCTTGTGCTTCAGGACAGGGGAAAGCAAGTCACAAAGTTCCAGGAAAGTGGCCTTACACATGCAAAAGTTTTCAGCCACTGGGAATCATCCCATACCTTCAACAGTCCCACCAGTCTGTGCTTGTTTCCTGGGCCCAGAATCAGCGTTTCACAGCATGAACCTGCCCCAATGCCACCATGATGTCCAAACTACCAGTTCCTATGCTTTCAGAGAAGTCTGTGTCCATGTCCTCATCAGTATTGTGATAGCGCTTTCGTCGCAGCCTCACCTGCTTTTGCAGTTCTGCACATACTGCAGGATAATGTGCGAGGTGTTTACAATGCTCACAACTGCAACGGTGATCTGAGCAGGCTCCATGCTTGCAGTGCTATGGCGTCTGTGTTGCAAACCCAAGAAAAAGGGCGCGAAACAATTGTTTGCAAGGGGTGACTGCAGGAGAGCAGAGTTGAAGCGGAAGCAGTGAAGGCACCCAGGAGCTGCTGCTGTGAAGCAATGGCAGCTGCTGCAGGTGCTTCTGTGTGGAACGGTTAGAGGTCCTGGTAGGGCAAGGTACCTCGGCCAAAGCAAAAGAGCAAGAGCCCTGGAGTTGTTACATGTGTCAACCACAGCAGTGATATGGCGTCTGCACGAAAAGGCACGAAACTATTGTCTGCCGTTGCTTTCACGGAGGGAGGGGCGACTGACGACATGTACCCAAAACCACCTGTGCAATGTTCTTGCCCCATCAGGCATTGGGAGCTTAACCCAGTATTCCAATGGGGCAGCAGAGACTGCAGGAAGCTTGGGATAGCTACCCACAGTGCACTGCTCTGTAAGTCAATGCTAGCCACGGTAGTGAGGACGCACTCCGCCAACTTAATGCGCTTAGTGTGGACACACACAATTGACGGTAAAATCTCTTCCAAAAAATCGACTTCTATAAAATCGACCTAATTTTGTAGTGTAGACTACATAGATGTAAGAAAGGAAAAGGACATATTTGATCATGGAGTCCATCTCCCTGCCAAACTGGACAGTTCTCTACAGTACATTTTCTAGAGTTTTGTCCAGTCTAGTTTAAAAGGGCTTAGATAGCGAGGCTTTCATCACTTCCCTAGGGAGATTATTCCCCAGCCTAACACTTCTCCTTGCCAAAAAGCTTTTCCTGGTGTTCAACCTACATTTTCCCTTTCTTACTTGTATCCTGTTATTTCTAGTTATACCCTTGTGTATCACATTAAATAATTCCTCTCCCTTCTTGGCATTTACATGCTTCAGCTATTTACAGACTGTTACAATGTCCCCATTTAGTTATCACTTAATCAAGCTATACATACATATTTCACATTTAGCTCTTCATATTTTTCCTCATAAATCACAACTTCCAGGCCCTTTGCAATTTTTATTTTTCTTCTTTGTACTGCCTTCAGTTTATCTTCAATGTGTGGTTGTACTAGAACCATGGAGAAAGAGACTATTACTCCCAGACTTGCAATGAGATTAATGCCTTCACATATGTGGCCCATAACTACATAAGCCTATTTTGATAGTAGTCTTACTTAAATATCTATAAGGTACGTACATAAGACAGGGTCGAGTTTAATATTATTTCAAAGAAGAGAGGGAAAGTGTGGCTGAGAAAGAGGGAACAGAATAAAAGAACAAAAGACCAGGAGAGGTTTGAAGTTAGACATAACTCAATAGCTTATTTCTCTATTAAGACAGTCTCCATCATTCCAATCTCCAGCATTCACTCATTGCAAACTATTTGAAATCAGGGGACTGATCCTGCCACGTATAGCTGGTAATGAAGACTGTACTTATTAGTAGGTGTTTGGAGGATCAGACTTAACATAGTAATTGTATAAACTTGTACTAAAGAGCTCTATACAAAAATATGCATTTAAACATCTTCCCCAACCGATGCTAGCCACGGTAGTGAGCATAGGGCCTGCCCCAACTCCACCCCCGGCCCTGCCCCTTCCCCAAATCCCCGCCCCCGCCTCCTCCCCGGGTGCGCTGCATCCCCCTCCCTCGGCTTGCAAGCGGGGAGGGAATGCAGCGGGACTGGGGGAGTAGCTGGGGGCGGGGCCGGGGGCGCGAGCTCCCCCCAGCAGCTCCCCGCCAGCCCCAGCTCACCTCAGACTCTGCCTCTCAGAGGCTCAGCCTGAGCCAGAAGCAAAGCGGCAGCCTGCCACTTTTCATAGCTCCCTCTCCAGCTGGTCGGCGGGGGAGGGAGGGAGGGAGGGGTATGGAGAAGAGGCGGAGGTGGAGCCAGGCCCTCCGCCTCTTCTCCATACCCCTCCCTCCCCCGCCCGACCAGCTGGAGAGGGAACCATGAAAAGCGGCGGGCTGCCGCTTTGCATCTGGTTCAGGCTGAGCCTCCGAGAGGCAGAGAGGTGAGCTGGGCGCGGCTGGGGGGGTTGGTGGGGAGCTGCCGGGGGGTGCTCGTGCCCCAGCCTCCTGCCCCAGCCCCGGGCACGCTGTATTCTTCCCCCCCCCACACCGCGTGCAAGCCGGGGGCGGGGGGGAAAGCAGCAGAGCACCCATGGGGCCCGGCAGCTCCCTTCCAGCCCCGCCCCCAGCTCACCTCGCCTTCTCCAGGTGCCGCGGCAGCCAGAGCGGCTTTTTCTCTGCTAACGCAGCCGCAGGCTCCTCTGGCTCCAGCAGCTGATTGGCGGCGGCAGCACGCTCCCCCGAGGCGCCACCCCTGTGCTTTCCCCCGCCCCCGCAGCGTGCCACCGCCGCCGATCAGCTGCTGGAGCCAGAGGAGCCTGCGGCTGCGTGAGCAGAGAAAAAGCCACTCTGGCTGCTGCGACGCCTGGGGAAGGCGAGGTGAGTTGGGCGCGGGGCTGGCGGGGAGCTGCCGGTGGGTGCTCAGCACCCACCAATTTTTCCCCGTGGGTGCTCCGGCCCCGGAGCACCCACGGAGTCGGCGCCTATGCCGAGGACGCACTCCGCCAACTTAATGCACTTAGTGTGGACACACACAATTGACTGTAAAATCTCTTCCGAAAAATTGACTTCTGTAAAATTGACCTAATTTTGTAGTGTAGACTACATAGATATAAGAAAGGAAAAGGATGTATTTGATCATGGAGTCCATCTCCCTGCCAAATGGGACTGTTCTCTACAGTACATTTTCTAGAGTTTTGTCCAGTCTAGTTTAAAAGGGCTTAGACCAGGAGAGGTCTATACAGAAATATACATTTAAACATCTTCCCCAACCGTGCCCCAGCCCTGCCCCAACTCTGCCCCTTCCCCGCCCCATTCCAACCCCTTCCCCAAATCTCCAGACCTGCCTCCTCCCCCGGGTGCCCCGCATTTCCCCTCCTATTCCTCCCTCCCAGGCTTGCCAAGCCTGGAAGGGAGGGGGGAGTAGCGGAGCGGCTGCGTGCTCAGGGAAGCAGGCGGAGCGCAGGTGAGCTAGAGGGGGGCACGGGGAGGGCCGCAGGAACCGCTCCCCAGCCCAGCTCACCTCTGCTCCACCACCGCCTCCTCCTCCAAGCACGCCGCCACTCCACTTCTCGCCCCTTCCTCCCTCCCAGGCTTGCCGCGTGAAACAGCTGTTTCACGGCAAGCCTGGGAGGGAGGGGTGAGAAGTGGAGCACGGCGGCACGCTCAGGGGAGCAGGCAGAGGTGAGCTGAGGCAGGGGGGGCATGGGGAGCTACCGGTGGGTGCAGAGCACCCACAATATTTCCCCGTGGGTGCTCCAGGGCTGGAGCACCCACGGAGTTAGCGTCTATGCCAGCGCTGGAATATCACCTCTGGATATGTGCCGCCCCAAGCATGTGCTTGCTTTGCTGGTGCCTAGAGCCAGTCCTGGTTTTAAATAATCCCCTGACTAAATAATGAGAGAGCTCAGTTGAGGAGGAATGAGCTGGGCTGGATTTATAAAGCCAGGAAGATGGTAGTAGAAAGGAGGCTGCAAGGAAGTGGTCTGCAGTCCCTCCCTGGGAGAAGGGGAGGTGTGTTGGGGCTACAGAGGCAAGTAGCCTACAGTTACTCCCTGGGAGGAGGGAGTTTGGGGGCTGGCAAACCCAGAAAAGAGGGGAAGCAAGAAAGTTAGGAAAGTCTCAGGGAAAAGGCAGTGAGGTCTGGGATGGAACAGACCTTGGCTGTTGACTAGAAGGTCCCCAAGCAAGAACTCAGAATAGAGGGCAAGCCCAGATTAGCCTACCAACCACTGAGAAAGTGGCACCGCTGGGCACTTAACAGAAAAACACCCTGAGCCCATTCATAAGAAGAGACTTTGATACCCTGGAAAGGAATAACAGGTCCAACTTGGTTGGAGGGCTGAGCCATGAACACAGAGCATCTTGCCTCGCTGAGAGCCAGGAAGAGAAGACAGATCATGTGGCGAGAGGCAGAAAGGAGGTGTCGGACCTAGAATCAGATAATCCCCAGAGGAGGCTCACTAGTGGTGGGTAGACCCCATGACACAGCTCCTTCTAATTTCTGGCTAACAAGCATCTTAATTTTTGTGTAGCTCCCCTTTTTAAAGCTACATGTTACCATGTTTATAACCTTTTCCAGTCTTTCCATGTAGGAAAATTGACTGCTAGCTAAAAAGCTAACCTGTTGGAATGTCTATTCTCACAGCTTCCTTCCCCACAGACACTCTTTCTCCCCCTCGAACCTTGTCTCTCTTTTTCCTCGGATTTATAACATTTAATTGTAACATATGTACTGTGTACATGTATAAGTAAAAAGCGGTCTGGGAACCAAAATGAAGAAAATAAGAGCATTGGTGTCTGGGCAGCAAAAACAACCCCAAAAGGCTATTTTGAGTACACACTGAAAATAAAGCAAGCATCATCAATCTTTCAGTCCTGCCAAGATGCAGCAAGAGCAAAACATCCCAGCAAATTTTATTTTCTCTGCTTAGGGAATATTGTCAATAGTTCTCATGGTCCATTAGTAGGAAAGTATTTTATCATACTCTCTCTTCAGGGTGGTTGCAAAATGTAGTGGACACCATTCAATCTTGGGGCCTCATTCTCCCCTACTCAGGCATAGGGCATGCTGTTTATACTAGAGGCTTCATTTCTGTGTTTCCCAGATCGGTGTTCCAAAAGGGTTTGTGGTTTGAATGTTTAGCCAGCTCTAAACAGACAAAGCCATATATAAAAGTCAGGGGCCTGATTCCTCAATTTACCTGTCTGATTTACCTTCCTTTGTAAAGCACCTTGAGATTGATCAAGGAAAAGGCTTAGATTACCATTTGTATTGTTCCCTAGAATTCTGCAGTAGAGGTAGTCTAGGGAAGAATATTACTTTTTCCTCAACACTGGCAAAGGTCAAATTTCAAATAAAAGAAAAGAAACAGCCCATTAAGAAATTACAAATAACAAAACAATAATTTCTAGGCCTGTCTGGCACCTACATATAGTGACTGACACGCTGTAAATATGATAGAGTAGTTGTAGTCATGCAATGCTTATGCTACTCAGTAAATAATAATTAAAAAATTTCCATTTTCTCGGATCCAATTTTTGAAAGGATTTTGGCTTGAAGTTATAGGCTTCATGTGTCTTGTTTTTGTTCACATATTAGGAACTTATATATCCTTTCACAGATAGCACTACAGGATATATGGGGGAAAGATTTGTGTGATTCATTAAATGCAAGAGCTTGGCAGCACATATGGGGAAATATTTATAAAGCAGCTCAAGAAATAAGAGCGCAACAAATTCAGGTTAATATTCTTCACAGAACCTGTTGTTCACCATTCATATTTTATGGGGTTGGATTACAGACAGATGCTACATGTTGGAAATATAGAAAATTCATAGGTGCTTTTCTTAATTGCATTGAGTTGTCATAACTTTAATAACGATGCTGTAATTTTCTCAGTTCCAGGCCTTTGATGGAATTAGCATTCATAGAGATGCAGCTTTATAAAAAATATTTGAAAGCAGCTTATTTTTAACTTCACAATTTAGAAGCATAGTTAAAGAGCAGGAACTGCACTCCAGCCATTAAGAAAAAATGTCAGGACTTGATTTCTAACGAGAGCTGTAATATGTTTTGAGTCATTAAAGTTTCTTCTCCAGGGTGGAATTTTTACTCCTCATGATTCCTGACAAGTGATCTTTGCCAAAAAACAGCATGACTCTGGGTTTTCTCTGAGTTAATTCATATCATAGACGTGGTAGTATTACCATTTGCAAGTTATTTGGTTCCCTCACAGTCAAAGTGATGACAACAGTAAAGCATGGCCATGTCATTAGTGTTAATGAGAGAACAGGTTTGTTTAATGTGAGGGGGGGGGGGGGAAAACCCCAGTTAGACATTTTTGAGTCAAAACAGATAATGAGCAATATTTTTTTCTATTAAAAAGCTCTATTAACCCCTTTTGTGCTGATCTTCTGATCCAGCTGTTGCGCTCCATTGACGTTTATGGAATGTTGGGATATACTTTGTGCTATTAGAATACAGGAGCATAACGAATGCCATGCCAGATTTGAATAACAGAATAGTGTCTGACAGTTACTATTAGCAGATGCTTCAGAGAAAGAATCAGTTCTTACCCGTAGTGGAGAATTATGCCAAAACATCAGAGAAGTGCTTATGTGGCACTGCAGACATTACTTTGTATTTAATTAAAAAGAGACAGCCCAGGTTTCTGGTGCCTGTATGCCCATTCCTTTATTCAACAAGAAGAAGATGTGCTTTTATTGCCTTCTTTTAAGTAAAATCCTAAAGATTTGTTTTTGTTAGTCAAACCTTTTACCTTTGAATCAGAAATGACAGAGTTTGTAGTGGTGTCACAATAATTTTAGTTTTACTTTAGGAAACATACATTCTATGGCTGGCCCTCACCAGCAGTGTTAGTATTTTAAAATGATATTGGAGAACTGATAATCCTTTTTATTTATTTATACTATATAAAAAGAGAGTGAATTAGGCATTTGCCTGTTTGTTCTCAAATAAACTGAAGTCTTTACAGTAAATTCCTCAAAATCAAATGCAAGTGACATAAAAATAGATTTCAAAAGGATGAGTGAAAAGAGATGGCCCACATGTACTTTAGCCAACCTACACAGAATGCATAAATAGTCTTGGAGCCATCAGCAGGTCAGAACAGTTAGTGGAGATGTTTGCCAAAGAGCCAGATGCTGCTGTTGGAAAGATATCAGCAACACATCATGTGTAGGGCCATGGGTACTGAAGAAGGAGACAAGACAGCAAATAAGTAAGAGTTCCTGGGGCTTTGATCCCTTTCAGAACTGTAATTCAAATGACAATACTTGCTAGATAAAAACTGGGTCTTTGTTTTCTTAATCCGTGGACCCAAAGATTACTCAAAGTTAAGAGGTAGAGATCATATTTGCTGGAGGCTTGGAATTTTGAGAAAGTAGGAAAAAATGTGAAATTAAACAACTGAAACTGATTTGCACTGAATATGAGAACATATTCCCAGCGCTTTCAGAATAAAATGTGTTAATGTTCTGACTGAAAGTACGCTTCAGCAATGACAATAAACCAAAAAAGCTGCACTCAGCATCGATAACATTTTCCTTTAAGTTATTTTCTACATTATAGTCTGCAGATAAACACTATTTGCTGCAAACTAAACTCTACATTCACATGATGCATCCATTGAAGATAGGCAATATAGCTGATGAATAAGTCTTGATTTTAAGTCCCAAAGCTTCTTATAGACAGAGTTGGTGGAGAGGCCAATAGTAAATATTGCCTAACAATTTCCATTATAAGCCTCTGTTTTCAGTTGCTTATAACTTTGCCAGTATTTAACTCACTTGATTGATATTTCCAATGCTTGGTCCCTGGCTGATTTTTTTATTTTTGAATTTTTCAGCAAAATGGTTCAGCCATTTCTTCAACTAGCAGAGATTTTTGAAAGGTTTTTTGGTTCCTCTCTTTTTCTAAACAATACTTGCAGTTCAATTAGTATTTTTCATCATAGCTGAAACTACTATATTACTTTTTTTGTTTGACTGATAAAAATGTATACCCTCCAATAGAAGTATACTGTGCTACTACAACAGTGAGAATCTAGGAAAACCAAACAAGCCAATCCTTGTGTGTTGGATCTCTGTTTATTTTCATCATGTTTAAGATTAGTTGGGGGTAGTGTTTTACTGTTACTAAAGACTGGTCTTGGCACTCGCATTTCCCCAAACTAAATTAAGATTATTTTACAACAGTGAGAGCAGAGATTGAGGAAACTGCTAAATTAATTCACTGATTTTTTAAAGCAACTTTGGGTTAAGGCACAAATCCAGGACTTCCACTGAAAAGGAAGGCAACTTCTGAAAATGTGTCCCCAGGTGTTTATTAAATATGTGTAAACTATGTTTGTAGAACAGTGTACACACAAGATACTAAACCATGTAATCTTTCAAATTATCTGTTAACATAAATGTTAATATAAACCTGACATCAGCACTGGTTTAAAACTTTATTCACTGAGAGAAGACTGATTTACATTACTGTCTAAATCATGTGTCACTAAATTATGGTTTGAAAAACATTACACATCCAAGAGTGTGTCTGTGTCTCTGTGTGGCTAGAAAAAACCTAGGTAACATTTTTCATGCAGTGAATATCTATTTGTAGTTATTAACCTGATAAATGAGCTGCTTCTGCAGGTCATGCTCCTACCCTGTGTCATGTAGCTGGGTCTCCTGTCTCAGATAGTTTCAATGCCTGTTACTTTGATAATTATAGAAGTGTCACTTATTCATGTGTTACTTTTAGCCCCTAGCAATGTTGTCCACACTAGTAATATGAATTTACTGATCCAGGACTGAGAAATTCTGAATTGTCTGTTCAGAATAGTTCTCAAATGCAGAATCACTATGGGCTATGTCTACACTTGGGAGCTGGCATGTGCGATTCCCAGCTCACATAGACATACCTGTGCTAGCTCTGCTCAAGCTAGTGCACTAAAAACAGCAGTATACCCAAGGTAGCACAGGCAGTGGCTCAGATTAGCCACCCAATTATATAGCCGGGGAGGTCCACTCCAGGCAGGTATGTAGTTGGATGGTTAGCCCAAGCTGACACCCATCCTACTCCAGTTACTCTGCTCTTTTTAGTGCCCTAGCTCAAACAGAGTGAGCATGGTACATCTACATTAGCTGGGAATCACCCCTCCAGCTTCAAGTGTAGACGTAGCAAGATGTAGCAAGTTCTGTACAGGAAAACATGAGGCTGTAAGTGTTGCTATGACACAGGTTGTCCATACCTTTCAAATTGCCATCATTTAAAGGATACTACACACAATTAAGTTTTTATTGTTACTGAGTCAGGCTTCCACATTTTCCTCATGCTGTAGCTTGTGTGTGTCTGTATCATAACTCAGACTGAAAAATCTCATTCTCCTTGTTTTGTGCACATATGTTGCTATGGTCAGTGCCAGGGTTTTAAAAGAAAGGTGAGGGGATCACTGATAGGCAGCTCTCAGAACATTAGGGAGGCCCTGTACTCTTTGGTCAACCTTTTTGAGGCCCTTGCTACAGTGATACATTATACAATGCACAAGTACATACCTAGAGTCAGCTTTCTCCTCCCGGTCCCCTAGGGAAAACAACTTGAGGACAGAGAAGGAAGAAGACCCCACATAAGGGACAAAAGTGAATCATACCCTGCAGTTAAGTATTTGAAACAGTCCTGTCTCTGTAAGGAAATAACAGGGAATAGTACTTCTCCGGCTGCCTCACACAACCTCCCCTACAGCTCCAGGGGCAGCTCTAGTGTGAACTGGGAGTGCTATGAACAGCTCCTCTCCCTTTTTTGTTGCAGCTGCACAGCTTCTTGCCTGGGCAGCTGCATCACTCCAGGGAGAAAGTTGCTCTGGCTCTTCTATTGTCTGCTTTCCTACAGCATTGTGAGACCCCCCAAGGAGTGGAGCACTAACTACCATTGCCACATCAGGAGAATTCCTGGCAGGGCGAATTGTAGATGGTTTCTTCCCTCTTTGTGCCACCTAAGCAAAACAAAAGAAAGCACAGTATCTACTCCAAAATATTGACCCCTTCGTATTTTTTAAATAACGTGTTTGGCCCTCAGGACACCATGAGGTTAGCTGTATCCCCAGGAGTGAACTTCAGTAGAGACAAGGGAATAACACCAATTGTTTTCTTCAGTTTTGTACCAGAATTTTAACAAGGAGCTCTCCTATAGGATTTGCTATTAGAGGGAAGTCCCTGGCCCTGCTCCAATCTCTCACAAGTAGGATTCCAGTCTTTTATAGATTTTCCTTAACCATGTTGCTATTGATGTCAAATCCTATGTATCTCTCTTTGGTAGAGATGTTTTATACAAAAGAATATCCAATAGACTGCTCTATTTCTAGTTTCATTAATGGAGGAAGCTTCTTTATTTTTCAGCGTAAAACGTTCATTACAAAATAACTTTTTGGTGCTTTATATTTCTGAGAATCTCTCTAGCTGACTCTTTCTGGCCTTCACTCATTGTTCAGGTGAGACTAACTACCCCTCCCTGCTGTTTGTGGTAATTAGTATTGTCCAAACAGTGCTTAAGAACGCTTTATAATGCCTGGCCAGAGAACCCTTACCTTGGCTAAAATTTACTTACATAAATTAATAGGCAAATACTTATAAATAACAAAGCCATTAAAATCAGTTTGTGAATATTTTCAAATTGTAACTGTATGTGATGGCGTTATAAGCCCTTTGGGGTACATGGGCAGACATTTTAGACCAGAAACAACCCATTTCTGCTTTACAGTTTAAAAAAAAAGTGGTTCTAGGAAGAGTATAGGCATGAGTACACACAATGGTCAAGAAGGAACAGCTGTTTTCCTCCCTTCACTGATTGTCTGAGATGAAGGAAGGCAGGTGTGCTTCTCACCCAGTCAGTTGGAGCAGATGGACTTCCTTAGTCTGATAAGGGGATGTTAATGGTTGTTCTCCATACAGAAGAGAAGAAATGCAAGAGAGATGTAGTTAGAGGAGGAAGTGCTTTAAACACCGCATGCTGAGGAGGGTATAGACTCGCCAGGGTATAGAGGGTATTTGTTTAATCTGTTTAATGTTCTGAATTTGTTTTATGCTTACTAGCTATAAAAAGGAAGCAGTATGATTGTCACTCGGGATATAAATACTGTTTGTCTCAGTTACTAGAAGGAGAATAAAATTACCAAATTGAAGAAAGGGTGTTTTTACAAAATAAAACTGTTTGTGAGCTGTCTTTCTCATTGCCAGACCCTGAGACTTCAATGCTGTGTTGTGAAACAGATTGGAATGTGTATGTCCTTTTGGCACTACGTCTGGTTGGCAGTCAGATTGCTCCATTATTTTCTCCTTCTGTCTGTTGCTATAACTATTAAAGAGTGTGTGCTTAGGGGTGAAGAGACCAGATACCAATTTGTAAACTTTACAGTATCATTAGGTCTCTGGGAATGGTTTCTTTGATGTTGACGGCAGGACTCTAGCAGCCATGAAATGTCTGATCAGGCTGTTTGTAGAGTTAGTGGAATGCCTCAGCTCCCTGATATTCTGGTCACTTTATAACTTCCCCTCCCTCTGGCTTCAAAGAGAACTGTGGACTGCTAAATCTGCAGAGAGACTGCATACTTGTAACCAATCCTCATGTTCTAAAAGGTCACTCAGAATGACAACCTTTGTATATGATCCACTTCATAACACCATAATAAAAATTATTACTATTGCTTGTGAAACAAAAGTAAAAAATGTGTACAGCTTCCCTACCTCCCACAAACATGCAAACACAATCTATTTATCACATCATAGGGATTCCTAGAAGAACACCTGAAGAAGACCTTATTAAACACATTGAAGGGAAGCCATGGAGGGAGCATTTGGAGTGTGGGAAGATTAGTGTAACTGAAGATATTATTCAGCTAATGCTCATTTCTTTCAGATGCTAGTGATCCATACATCACTGACTCTTATTTGTATTCATGGAGCACGTATTCTGAGGTAGTGTTTTTACTGATTGTATTCACAGCATATGCCTTTGCTGTACAGCTGAGTGTCCTGTTGCTACAAAGTAGGAGGTAGGTAGCAACAATGGGTGGGATATGAGTCATCTATCGGTCAGTTTTCTCCAGCACAAGTATCATTCTGAAAGCTGTGCTACTTTTGATAGCTGCGTTTTTGAGAATGGAGTGGGGGTGAGGGGAGCCACATTAGCACTCATGTTTCACAGTTTAGAAAGGTGTAGATTCTGGAAATCCAGCAGACTGAGTTTATCTCTTGTTCCCTCATGAAATCAAAAACTAAACCCTGGAAATTAGAGATAAAATGTGAGTTGAGAAAGAGACCATCATGACTCGCATAGAAAAAAAATAATCACTTTGGTCATGATGCTGCTGTGGGTCTCTTAGATCTCTACACATGACTGAACAAATATCCCCACACACCACTGAACAATATTTCTAAGGATGCCATTGTAAAGACAAAACAAAATCTGGTTGACTGGCAATTTCCGGATGTAGTGCAACTGTGATGTCAATTATGCCTAGGGTGACCAGACAGCAAGTGTGAAAAATCGGGACAGGG
Organism: Macrochelys suwanniensis; assembly: GCA_033296515.1. Classification (NCBI taxonomy): domain Eukaryota; kingdom Metazoa; phylum Chordata; order Testudines; family Chelydridae; genus Macrochelys; species Macrochelys suwanniensis. The sequence continues at coordinate 52,903,220 of CM065780.1, forward strand.
GGTGTGGGGTAATAGGAGCCTATATAAGAAAAAGTCCCAAAAATCGGGACTGTCCCTATAAAATCGGGACATCTGGTCACCCTAATTATGCCAAAGCAGGGTACCCTTAGATAACTCCTTCATGTTGTTTGCCCACAAACCTATCTCTATGAAACAATTTTTTTTAACAATATGTACCTTCTCATATATGTCAACTTTTCATGTAGCAGCAGGAACTAGTGCAGAGTTTGTTATTCATTAACCTTTATTTCTATGTAGGTATATAGACAGCTAGTGAAAAGAATAAAGAGGTGAATGATTACATTTACCAGTTCTCTTGGTACTGCAATTTTATGGCTATTTTGGGAATCAAGATAGAAGTGGCTGCTATTTATTTAATAAAGATTCTAGTAAATTCCAGCAGCTGAACATATAATGAGTCCATCTGCGATAAAAGTGGATATTTTCCCATGTCCATATTTTTTGTACTACATCTATACCCATCTCAACTCAATGCAAAGCTAACATTAGAATACAGCCATATTTCATTTTTTAATTGCACATGGACGTCACATTTTGACTTTTGAAAAAATTGTTAAAATATGTAATTGTATGCTGTTCCCAGAGGACATTTATAATTGAATTATAGAGTCTTGTTTCTGATCCAAGCTGTGAGAGAAACACTCTCATTTGCAGTTCTTTAACTGCCAAGCACCCAAATGGAATAAGCAACCAACTGGAATAATTTAGTAAGTACTTTCTGGGAATAATTATGACATTTTGCAAGCAACAATTTTTTCTATATTTTTTATAAAAAACATTGCGTTCTTTAATTCCCTCAATAGAAACATTCCTGCTGGAGTTCCTAGACAACTTGCATTTTTTGTTTACAATATTTTTTAGTTTGCTTTTGGTACTCTGGACTCTATCCTATATGTGAGAAACTGAGAGCCCTCAGCTCCCATTGACTCCAGTGGGAATTGGTGCTGCTCAGCATCTTGTGGTTTGGAGTGTTCAATGAATTATACTACCCGTGAGCACCTTTGGCAAACTAGAACAGAGATGTGTTTTAAATGTTTCCTTAATAAAAAGTCTGATCTGCTGAATAATAAAACTAGGGTGACATGAAAAAATACCTCTTCTCAGGAGTATTCATGTAACTTAATTGGCTTGATGCAATTTGCTCATTCATATTTAGCCTGAAACTAACCCTGAGAAATTTCAGCCCCCCAATTTTTTAAAGAGTTCTATATTAGTGATGATAGGGGATAAGAATGAAATGGCTCTTTCAACTTTATCAGTAGCATTATGGTGCTATTATAGTTGTAATGTCCCATTTCCCATGGCAATAATCTAATGTCTTTAGAGGATCAGTTTTGTATTCTTTCACTCAAACTAGATTACTGTGTGGAAAAATTGGGTGTTTTTTCTTAATATCCCTTAATTACAGAATGTTAAGCCAATCTCTGACTACAAAGGGCCTGATTCTGCCACCTTTGTTCATGTTGAGTAGTACCTTACTCTGTGAGCTGTCCCTTAATGGAGTAAGGAGCTACTCAGTCTGAGGAAGCATAGCAGAAGTGGACTGCTTTGGTGCATTTCATTGGTGTTTATTAGACCAAAAGATACCAAGGATTATTCAGCGTACCTTGGGGTAGGAAAGGAAGTATCTTTCTGGCTAGTGAAAAGATTCCCTTGACCTCTTAGACTTTCCTCTATTACTTATCCTCTGTAATACCCCAGCACTGCTAGCAGGCATTACTATTTATCTGCGCAAGCAGGGGGGACAGTGAGTGGGCCTGATAGTTGGGAAATGGGCCAGAATAGGAATAGTAGTTGTAATCTTCATTAATTTACTGTAGTTTACGGAGGACTTTTTCTTATGCCTACTGTTTTAAGGGTTAAACTGCCTCTGTACTTTTAATTAACTTTGTTTATCTTCAAATGGCAAATTAACTTCTGCAGTGAATGTAACTACCACAACCAAAAAACCCTCTAATGTAGCTGAAAATCAGATATCAACTTAGAGGTATGTCGGTTCAATGCAGAGATCTTAGTTCAACTTAGTACAAGTTCCAACAGGGCATGAATGTTAGGAAATAATTTTATTGTTTGTTTGTTGCATACTGCACTGTGCTCAAGCCACAGTGTGCATACAGCTACTTTTATTTTCATTTTGGATTAACTACTTTTTTTTCAGAAGGTGGAAGAGCAACAAAACTGATATAAGGCTTGGATCCATAGAGGGACTTAAGCATTTGTAATGCTGAGCAAAATGTAAGTGTCGAGGAGTTTCAATACCTACTGGGTTAGATGGCAGTCAAGCAGTGGACCTAAATTTGGGACGTAGGTGCCTACATCCCTTTGTGAATCAGGACCTATGTGTTTTGTTCAGTTAAAATGTCTGCTGAGAGCATAATATACAGTGTGTTGTGCTGGGCCAATACTGGCATTATGTAGACATCATATAGTTATGTAACGTTGGGTATGTCTATGTTGGAGGGGCTAATGGAACATACGTAAAGCTTGCTCTGTAAAGTGCTGCTAAGTGTCCTGGACTTCCTCTGAAGTCTGTGGAAGTTAATGGTACTGAGTACCCTTCAGGGTCAGGCCCATAGCTTTATTTACATATCTCTGTACTTACGGAAATATTCAAAGGATAATTGAAAGTTTGATGAAAAAGCAAATGGCAAATTATGTAAGCATGAAGAGAGGGAAGAATGGTATGTATGTGACTATGCACATATCTAAGCAATTTTAGAATCCAAGTTGCAGGCCCTAGAGAGTATAGTTTGTGCAATGTGGATACCGTCAAGAGTATTGTTAAAATTCTAGGCTATTTTAAAATTATTCAGGCCAGGAAAGATAGACCTGCACAGAGACTTCAAAGTGCTGCTCAATCTCAAGGGCATTTAAAACTATCTTACGGTAAAAAACCTTGTTATGACTAAACAAAATAAACTTGAAACATGCCTGGGAGCAGAAGGAAGAAAAGAATGGAAAGGGGTAAGTGACCTGGCTAAGTGAATTAATGTAGAACAGTGATGTCAGCCTAATGTCTGCAATTGACAGGATCAGCCAATTAAGCTATGAAATCTTTCTTACTCATTTCTGTGAATTCAACAACCTGTAGTCCCAGTAACCTCTCTGGCACCTTTCAGATAGCCGAATGAGAGTGGGGAGAAAATATAGCATGGGAAAGACATCACTGCAATTTCTTCCTTAGTGATGGGTCAGAACTGGTGTCCTTGAAACTCCAGGCCCTGTGTAGCAGGGACTGTCAAAGGCCCCTATATAGCTTAAGAAGACCCTTTTCAAAACTGACTACCATGGGAAGAGAATGAGGAGAAAAACAATGATAACAAGGGCAGGATTGATGAGGAGACTTAAACTTCAATATATAATAATAAAAACCTTGAATTACAGAAAAAAATTAAGACCCTTATTCTGAGCCTTTGAAGTTCTCCTGTCCTCAACTGAGAACTCATTTTGCTGAGAGTAAGCTATGTTTAGTTCTCCAGATGAACTAAACAGCAAATTGATTTGAATGACAATTATTGTATGGTATTGTTTTGTTGAAAACCTTCAGTAAGTGTATATATTTTAAGTGTTCATGAAAAGAGACAGATTGACAGCATGAGAAATTAACGTATGAAGAGATGCTGGCCTCATTCCAGGATTAGAATGTGAATGAATAGCTGAATAAGAGCTCTGTGTCAGTGCAACAGCTTCTCTCTCTCACCAACAGAAGTTGGTCCAACAAAAGATATTACCTCACCCACTTTGTGTCTCTAGCTTTCCATTCTAAACCTTAATTTGATACATGCAAAACCCTAACTAACTTTAACAAAACAAAATCAATCCGACTAAAATGTCTCATACATGTTCCTTTGAGGGATTTTTTAAATCTGGGAGTAGGTACTTATCAGATACAACTGTTTGTGTTCTAAGAATTTTTCACTTTTGCAAGAAAAACTCCAACTGGATTTATTTTTAGTCCCAGATCATAGGTTCATAAAATCATAGACAGGTAGGGCTGGCAGGGACCTCAGGAGATCATCTAGTCCATCCCCCCATCCTCATGCAGAGGCCTAATTAAGTATACTTCATCTAACCTGGTTTTTAAAAACTCCAATGATGGGAATTCTACATCCTATGTTTAGGAGGCTTGGACTGTGTGTGTTTAACCTATGAGAAATCAGTGAAATTACATTAATTTTGCACAGTTTCTAGTTAAGACTTGAGCAATCTCTTCTTAGCAATCCATGAATGAAAACCAGCTGCTTGGAGTCAAGCATCTTAGCCACCTGAGGTGTTTCTTGTGAGAATGAGTTGGGTACCTGCTTCATTCCACAGAAAACAATGGGAGGGGAGAGGATGTGGTGGTGTAGTCCAGGGGTTAGCACACCCACCTAGAAGATGGGAGATCCTGGGTCCATTTCCTCTGCTTCAATCACTCTCATTATTTATCTACAGTGGAACAGCTTCACCAGGAGAGTTTGAGAGTATCCCATATCAGAATAGTTCAGTGGTTAACACACTCTCCTGAGAGGTGTGGGAGACCCCTGCATGAATCCTCTTTCTGAGAGAGAGAAAGAAATTGAACCTTGGTCTCACACATCTGAGGCAAGTGCTCTAATCTCTGGGCAAAAATTATAAGGCCACCACTACCAACTCCTCCTCTGGCAGCCAGATTTTGACTGGGACCAGATCCAGTGGGCAGACTCTGAGTGGTCCTACCAGATTAGGCCTGCTCGTTACTTAGGTGTTTGGCAACCTATCTTTCCCCAGTTCATGAATCACTCTGTGGCTGAGGCGATAGGCAACCAAACAGCTAGAGTAAGGCAGCAGTGAGCATTCTCAAAGACAGAAACATAGGTGCCTAGGGAATTTTTACCCCAAAAATTTAGGCACCAAGTGATTTTTGGTGCCTACAGCATTCAGCAGGAGTTTCGTAAATCACAGAGGAGCCAAAATTGTGACTTAAGTGCTTAAGTACCTTTGTAGATCTGGGCCCTAGATCTTAATGGCATCACCAGTCCCCTGAAACATTCCGGAATCACCTACATTTCAAGGATCTAATCAGAATGATTTTCATTAGTTTATAGACTAAAAAGCAAAATTAGATTTGATTTGTCTCTAGCTCACTGTTATAAAGTGGGGTTTATTCTACGAGATAATCAAATAACTATTTTTCTTTACACATAACTAGCATGAGATTTTTCATTCCTTTGCAGGCCAGAATAAAAGTTTCAAACCCTTATTTTTAGACTGTACTACTAGTGAATGGTAAGTAGAGGCTCTTTCCAGCTGTTAAATTAATGATAGTTCATATTTTGTGCTTTTGAGACAAGGCTAAGTCATACTGTCACTCTTAACTTATGCAAGTGCTGATAAAACTCCCATCAGGCTTGCCTGAAAGAAATTATGATGACATTTATCGTTTTTAATCTAAACCAAAGAAGCTTTATTAAAAAACCAACTCTTTAGGAAGGGTAGATTTAACTTTGCATACAGAATGTGACTTGCTCTTTTGTTCACAGAATAATGTATTCATACATTCAAGGAAATTAATGTCTAGATAAGATTTCAGAATTAAAGGCCCTATCCAGCAGCAAATATTCACTGTCTTCCCAAACTTCTAAACCCCAGATGGTCTAAGATCCTGGCTCAGTGGAGTTGAATTGGCAGGTGGATCTAATTAGAGGCCTACAGTGAAATCCAGTTTAAACAGAAACACCTCCAGATTTTCAAGTGATGGATGTGGCTGGGAGGTAGAGAGCTACTGAGCTGTATACCTACCATGCTACACAACTACTTCAAACCTCCCTCTCCCCATTTGCAGCAGTGAAGCAAATGAGTTTCTGCATGATCAATATCTATCTTTAGTCTACAGTTGGCAGTGCAGTTCATCCCAGGTGGACAGCCAGGGAGAATCCGACTGCCCATTATACAAGAGGAAGCAGGGGCTTTTATAAATAGCTTTCCTTTGCTGTCTTCTGGAATGGACCTGACACCCATTATGGCACAATATTGTGATGAACATCAGTTCAGTTTTCACAATCCTACTCTATGCCAAGGAACCTAACCAATTACCTAAAGAGGTACAATGCTATGTACCCCTATTGCCAGTCTTTAGAGACATCCATTACCCCTGCTGCTTACCAATTTTTTTTTCCTAATGGAATTAAAGGAAGAAATCTTATTCTGAATCCCAGAGCACGAGAAGAGACTTTTAGCAGGCAGTTTAGTCTTCCTGTAAAATGAAACCAATAGTCTCATAAATTTAGCTGCCTGGTTACTTTGCCTTCTTGGCAGAATCATAGTGGAATAATCAAAACCTTTTATTCTTACAACAAAGTCTCTACTTTGTATAAAGAGCTGGATGGAAGTTTTGTTTTATCTAGGTTAACTTGTAAATTCTTCTTACATTTTTCATTTTTATTACTTGCCCAAACATTGTACTGAAAATAAGGAAATCTGCTATTGTTATTATAGGCGCTGATAAAATTGGATAGAGTAGAATATAAATGTTGTTCTTGGTTCTGTAAAAATGGCCACTATATTCAGCTACTTTAAAACAAAAAAACAAAAACTATTGATTGTATTTCACATACTGGACTTGTTCAGACCAGAGTGAGAAATGAAATTTGAATAAAATGGTATGAGAGAATGTGTGTTCTGGGTGACTCCAGGGAACTACAGCTACATTAAGCACATGCAATTTAGCTACAGTTAATATCAGGGAGCTAATTGGTTAGAAGAGTGAAGATCCAGAATTCCCAAAGGTGCTTCACAGTCAGGGTGGGCCCTAGGCACCAGCCTAGGAAGCACATGCTTGGGGCGGCACATCATAAGGGGACAGCATTCAGGCTAATCTCAGGGCAGCACATTCCGCTCCGGCCACTTTTTTTTTGCTTTGGCAGCGCTCCGTGCTCCATGCTTGGGGCGACAAAAAAGCCAGAGCCGGCCCTGTTCACAATATTGATTACACAAGGTATTTTTAGGCAGACTTTTGCCTTCTCCTAAAAGAGTTCATATCAGGCACTTATTGTAACAAACGGCAAGAGAAACTGGATAGGCTGAGAATTCCGTGGGTGGGTGGGGCATTAAGATGATTTTCACATTTTTTGCTGGCAGTTGGATGGAAAACGTTATCTCTTCAATTAGTTTTTATCTTGTTGTTGTCCTGCACTTAGGACGCAAGAATCCCATGCACTGCTACAGACTAGGGACCGAATGGCTGGGCAGCAGTTCTGCAGAAAAGGACCTAGGGGTTACGGTGGACAAAAAGCTGAATATGAGTCAACAGTGTGCCCTTGTTGCCAAGAAGGCTAACGGCATTTTGGGCTGTATAAGTAGGGGCATTTCCAGCAGATCGAGGGACGTGATTATTCCCCTCTATTCGGCACTGGTGAGGCCTCATTTGGAGTACTGTGTCCAGTTTTGGGCCCCACGCTACAAGAAGGATGTGGATAAATTGGAAAGAGTCCAACGGAGGGCAACAAAAATGATTAGGGGGCTCGAGCACATGACTTATGAGGAGAGGCTGAGGGAACTGGGATTGTTTAGCCTGCAGAAGAGAAGAATGAGGGGGGATTTGATAGCTGCTTTCAACTACCTGAAAGGGGGTTCCAAAGAGGATGGATCTAGACTGTTCTCAGTGGTAGAAGATGACAGAACAAGGAGTAATGGTCTCAAGTTGCAGAGGGGGAGGTTTAGGTTGGATATTAGGAAAAACTTTTTCACTAGTAGGGTGGTGAAGCACTGGAATGGGTTACCTAGGGAGGTGGTGGAATCTCCTTCCTTAGATGTTTTTAAGGTCAGGCTTGACAAAGCCCTGGCTGGGATGATCTAATTGGGTTTGGTCCTGCTTTGAGCAGGGGGTTGGACTAGATGACCTCCTGAGGTCCCTTCCAACCCTGAGATTCTATGATTCTATGATTCTATGATTCTATGATAAGCATCTATCACTATGGTATCTGCATATCTCCCAAGCGTGTGTATTTAAAAGAAAAGACCATAATCTCCCTCTTTTCTTTCCCACCAACTAGAAGTAAAATGCTTGAACAGAGTTAAGGGTGGACATTTGAGTTGGGTGTATAATGTGTATAAGATGTTTAGTTTTGAACACGATGCTGTTCTTAATCTTACTTCTTGTGGGAGTTAGTTCCTTAGTATAGACTCAGTGAAAGTTTTGTTTCCTCTATTAAGAAGTCCCAACTAATGCCTGATCTACACTAATGTTATAAGTTGATCGAAGGGTAGGTCCACACTACCCGCCCGATTCGGCGGGTAGAGATCAATCTTCTGCAATCAATTTATCGCGTCTCATCTGGACGCGATAAATCGATCCCAGAAGTGCTCCCCCGTCGACTGCAGAACTCCTGCTTGCCGAGAGAAGGAAGCACTGTCGATGGGGGAGCCTGCCTGCACCACGTGGACCCTCAGTAAGTAAACTTAGTTCGATCAAGGAAACGTCGACTTCAGCTACGCTATTCTCGTAGCTGAAGTTGCGTTTCCTAGATCGATCCCCCGCCCCAGTGTGGACCAGCCCTAAGTCACGTTACTTCAGTTACATAAGTCGACTTACGTGTCTTCACCAGGCCTGCTAAATCAACACCGCTGCATCGATCGCAGCAGTGCCAATTTAGCTGATAATATAGACATGGTCTTATTGATCAACTATTTCATTATTCCAGTGCAATGTAGCTGTCATGGGGGTTCACAGTCATCAAAGGAGAGAAGGCAATTGGGGCCAGTCCCATGATGGGATTTGAATATCAGGACAGAAACCTTAAACCAGACACTATATTCAGTGGGAAGACAGTGCAGAGTGTCCTTGTGATATGCTCATTTTCTGTTGTTTAGAAGCCAGGCTACTACATTTTGTGCTATTAGGAGGGGTTTTTTTAAGGGCATATAGCTCATTTCTAGATTGCAATGATCAAGCTGGAAGGTAGCAAATACATAGATCACAGTTGCTAAATCTCAATCCAGTAATACAGAGCACACTCTTCTGGCCAGTTGTAGATGGAAATGGACCTTTTTGGGGTCCAGTAGCAATGAAAAGTCCATAGGAAGCCAAAGAGTGTGGCCCAGCAAACTGATCATGGTGCCATTTATAGTGGGAGGTGTGATGGAAAAAGTGACTTTCAAAGTACATCCCTTGCTCACCAGTATCACTTCCAAATTGCCTGTTATCTTTAGTTAGCTGATATTAATCCATTGACAAACCCAGGAGATGGTGGTGGCTATATTTGAAATCAGAGATATAGAGCCAGTTGTTGTCTCCTAACCCCCTGCTCTTCAGCTCATGTTTTCTGAACTTTGCCTACAGCTACATATAGATGCTGAGTAGCAGTAATTGCTTTGCTGCATTGTTTTCATCATGACTCCATGTCTTAAATGTCTTCAAGTTCAGATTAGGTGTAGCATACAGAATTTCAGCAGTTTATCTATTTTTGCTATAGAAAACATTGGTAAATAAGCATCTGCTCACATTGTGTGAGCGGTATGGCCAATTGATTATCAGCTATAGTCATTCTCACTCTGTTTCTAAATATTGTTAGTAAAGTTACAGACAAAGGTAGAGCCTGAGGTAAGTATTTAATGCCTCTTGACACCCCCATCCAGCTGGAAACTCAACATTTTGAAAACAGTTTTTGTTCTGAGCCAAGCAAAATCCATTCATGTAAGATTCTGCAAAGCTTTAATTATTTTACCTAGACCATTTACAGCCCACAACAAGAATAAAACAGCAGGAAGTTAGTTTTCTTTTGGTTTGGCCAAAACTCCAAGGTGATGATTTTTTGTTAAAATTGGTCTTTTTTCCTAGCTAGTCAGGCTGACTTTGGAAAAGCATCCTTACTTTCACCATAAAACAGCAGAAAGGATGCTGTTAAAATTACATTTGTGATGCTCAGTTGCAACTTTGTTAAAGGGCCTCAGATTAGTCAACTAATCTCTATAATTTGTTCTGATACTAAAAATCTGACAATATTTTAACAAATAGAAGTTGCTGACTTATCCCTCTGTAAGCACTTTTCCAGCTATATCTTTTGAAACATGGAAGCAAAATAAATAAATACAAATTTACATTAGTTTTTAACCTTTAAGTACCTTTAAGTAACATTAAGTATTGTTAATGAGTTACAAAGAACTGAGTAAGAAACACTCTATGATTTTTTTTGGCAAAAAAACCCCTCGGATTTTAAAAAAAATCTGTTAAAAATAAAGAGACAAACATAGCATACGTAATGAACTCAGTTAGAGATTGGGTTGGGACCCAAATATCTGTCAGTACCACCAAGTATTTTCTCAGCAACAGGGTACACCACTGCTGAAGTGTGAAAGAGGGGGAGAAACAAACATTAAGGAGGGAGAAATAAAACTATGTTGTATGTTAAATGTTCTGGGAACTGGGAGAAAAACGTTATGGTGTGTAGAGCTGTTTATGAAACATCCTTCTTGGATGTATTGTATGTTTACATATTGGGTGAAAGTATGGTTTCATGTGTGTGTATATGTTCTAAATTTCTGGGTGGATTTTTGATTTGGTTTTGTTTGGGATTTTTTTCCTCCAGAAGAAGTCGCTTCCTATGCTGTGGTATGTTAACTTCTCAACATTAGTGGGACCCAGGAACCAGTGTCATTAAGCCAATGCCAGATCGCAGAGTCTAGGCATTACAACATATATCATAATTTCATAAAGAATGGCAGAACCAAACTACAGGGATACTTTATGAGCCAAATCCAGCCCAACGGAGATGATTCAAAGGACTAAATGTTAAATAATCTTGTCAATTGGCTGTCTTAAAGGATAGAAACAATCTGAATTTATTTTGAAGACTTGAGTAGGAAAAAGACAAGCATGTTTGTTAATTTATGGGTTATTTTAGAGCTATGCAACTGGTTTCGGAACCAGTTAGCCTTGATTGTGGCAGCACAACAATCTTCACCCATGTGGAAAATCTGTTTGAATTAACATGCAATTATGTTTACATATGTTTGTGCTTGACCCCTTTATTTTCCTGAATGAGGACTTTTCTTTTTTTCCTATATATAAAATGCTGTGTGATGACAGTAATGCAGTAAGACTTTATGGCCAAGGTGATTGGTGATTAAATATATTTGCTTTCATCTCTTAGTTACAGATTCAAATCCAGCCCAGGCCAACAATTATTTAAATTGATGTTACCAGTAGGCAGTCCAGTGTTCAAAATTAATTCAGTTCAAATGGAAAGAGATTCACAGAAAACACTACTACAACTGAAAAGAATTAACACACTTCTCAGTAACCTCAACAAAGAGGCCATGGAATGACTGGGCATGAAGACTGAACTACATTTTTTGTATCTTTTATATCCTTACGCCTAGAGAGTTTGGGTCCTTTTTGGAATAGAATTAAAGTGCATTAGTATATTCTTTGTCAAGAATCTGGCACTTCTGCTGCCCATGGTGTACCAACTTTGTGACTGAATAGAGAATTTCATCTCTAGAAATATTATTAATCTAGGAACAAAGTAGAGTTTAAGAAATATTTGGAAAATATTAACATATATAAATTACTTGGTCTGGATGACATGCATCCTAAGCTATTGGAGAAATTAGTTAATGCAATCACTTTAGCAGTGACAACTATTTCTGAAAAATTACAGACAGCTGAGGGAATGTCACAGGATGAGCTGGTCCTTTATCAGTGTTAGGACTCAGCTTCTCCTGTGCCAGACTTAGCTCACCTCCGTGTGTGGAGGGGATGAACACAAAGATCATGTAATAGGCGAACTGAGAGCTATAAGGGCAGCCTGTAGTCATTCAGGCTCAAGGGGATGCTCCATTAAAAACTGGTTGCACAGCTGGGATAGGCAGTAGTGAAGTAGCCAAGGCTGGGTATGTAGGAAGAGGCCCTGGGAAAGAAAGACAAGGTATTTTGGGCTAGGGGAAAAGTGCCCAATTATTTAGAGTTCCAGGGCCAGAAACTCATAATAGTGGGCGGATGCACTTGCATCTGTGCTGCCATCATGTGAGGTGGTACAGCCACTCTGTCAACAATGGGAAGTGTTGATTAGAACCGAGGAGGGCTGGAAGCTGAGTCCAGATAAGAGCTAAAAATTGCTGAGAAAGGCTTGTACCTGGCTGGAATCTAGGTGAAAGACTATGTTGTGTTTCTTTTTCATTGACTCTGGAAGGAGTGGACTTTTGTGACTTAGATGGAGGGCTCAGAAACCATAGACTCCTAAAAATGTGGAAGCTGGTGGCTGACTATCTGAGAGGGGAAACTGAGATAACATACACAGAAAAACGTAGACAGTGGACAAAGCTGCAGCTGGACTGGATAATTCCCTGCCATAGGGAGATACCAAAAGATTGCAGAAATGGAAATATAGCACTGATTTTTTCCCAAAAAAGTCAGTTTTCCCTGCTTTTTGGTCAAAAAATATTTTGATCGGAATTTCATGCTCTACTGGTGATGGTGGAAAGTGCTCAGGTTGACTTCAAACTGTAAGTAAGGAAAAAAAACCTAAAAGTATAGGGGAAACATTTATGGAGAGTCCCAGAACAAATAAAAGAGAGAATAGGAGAATTCTTGTGCAGAAACACAAAATATAGCAATAAGTACAACATTGTATGTGCAACTTTATTTCTTGATTCTTGATCTTTATGGAACTCCAAAAAAATGGAATCACTGACATATCAGATAAATAAATTTGGAGATATAATACAGAAAATGCATGCTTAATATTTACCTCTAGTATAAAGAACTAAAACTTCATAAAATTGGGAAGGAGATAAAGATTGATATAAAGTACAGAAGAAGTGAGAGCACACAGCATTGAGGGGGGGGGGTAAAAGACAAAAAGGAAAGTTACACAGCAGTAAACAGAAGAAAGAGAAGAAAAAATAGAGCAAAGGAAGATAAAGAAAAGAATCTCACATTAAATGTACATAAGGTTTGATATGTTTATGTGCACACAGTGCTAGTAAATTGAAAGGAAATATGAATTGGTATGAATTTTGTTTTTCAGCTCAAAAAACCCCAACTCGTATAAGTCAATCCAGTTCAGACTATGACTGCCATCAGTGTTGTCAATTAGTTTAAATTCTTATGGTGTTTTTGTTTTGTTTGTAATAAGGACAGTTTTGTCCATTGGGAACTGTCCCAAGAATGGGGCCAACAGTATCATATACATTACTAACAAGTCCATCAGACTGTAACAACTTTCAGTCACTACGCATCTAGGCTTACTCATATTGAGAACCTTTTGCTTTCACATGCTGTCATGTGTAGCTGCATCCTACTATATAGCACTGTGGACTTTTTTCTTCTATCAAATTAACTTTCTGTTACTCTTTTAACTCGAATGGCATTCTTATCTGTCACCCACTTACTCAAACAGGTCTTTTTGTAAAGTATATCACACTGTCTGGAGAAATCATCAGTTCCATGGGCTTCTGAAAATAGTAATTTTGAATGAACTGTGACATTTTAATAATTTTTGGAGCCTGTCAAGTCTTTAGGCATCTCTTTCTTGCCTGTCCAAGAATAAATCTAGTAGCAATATCTTCTCGCTTCTGACAAGCCTCGCCAATTTCTTTGACACTTCATGGAACTAGATTTCTTTATATAAGAACGTTTCTTGAGATGCTTCATCAGTACTGCTGGTTTCCATGTGTTATCTTTGACAGTATCTCCCTGTTGAGTTAAATATTTGGCATTTGTGTTTATAATATTGTCTGAATTATGGCTTTTACTGTTTCTCTCGCCTTCAAACTTGATCTGGTGCTGGCATCAATAGAAATGTTTTCATTATGAAAAAGGGTTCTGGTTCTTCTTACCAATAGTAGTTAGTTCCTTCAGCAGGAGTGTTTCTTAAGTCCAGTAAAGCTGAATAAACTCACACACGTGTATTGTTGGTAATACCCACCACAGTTTTGGATTCTCTGATCTTGAGTGTAAATGATTCCTTACAATGCTTTTGAAAGCCAAAAACCTCATCTTGTGAACACAGATGGCCAAGAACATATCCAGCATTGACCAATGTCTGGAGTTAATGACATTTTGAAAAAAATGACTTTGAGATCCAGTAGATTCTGGGTACATTTTTATGATGGTAACTGTTTTGAAATTAAAATGCCTATTAAATATTTTAAAACTAGTTTGCAAATGTACTAATTGTGGTGGCGTTGTTCCCAACCTATTTGCATATCTTAAATTTATCATTAATAGCATCTCTGAAGCTCAAAAAAATGGTATTGTGAATCATCCAGTAATTCTGCCTATATTTCATAGATTTTAGGGCCAAAATAAATCATATGATTACTTAGTGTAATCTGCATAGCACAGGCTACAGGATTTTCCCTGTTTATTTTATATCACCTGTAAGTATACCAGGCTTTTCAGAGTAAGTGCTGGTCCCTGCCCCGAAAGTTTGTAAGCTACTGATGGATTTAAAAGACAAGTGTGTGTAGGTAGGTAGGTATGGGGCAAGCAAATATATTGGTTACAGATGTATAATTACATGGATACTCAGTACATACATAATTACATCTTGGTGGTTCAAATGTGTTTATATTTTTAACACTACTTGTGTGAGGATGAACTTGTTCCAGAATTTTCTCCTTTCATTCCCTTCCCCTTCTCTTTTCTTCTTCTCCTCTTTTTCCATATTCAACTTTTGGTTTTTTATCTCATTTAAGTTCTTTTTATCTTCCAAGTATTGTCATATGTAATTTACACGTCCAACAACAAATTATATGTAATGCGATCTCCCAGTGTGTATGTGCCCAAACTGAGTCACTGTATTACCTTATTACTGTAATCCTCGTCCTTCACCCCATCTCTCCACTGTTTATGACCCTCTTGTTGCATCACATCTAAAAATAGATTGCAAGCTTTTTGTGTCATATTTTGTCAGAAGAACTGAACATGTGGAACTCCAACTGAACTTAATAGAAACCTTCTGGAAACGTTTATGTATTTCTGTAAAGTGCCCAACACAGGTTTAACCACACACAGCCACAAAAAGACAATGCAGAGTAAACATTTTATATAGACACTCATCTTTTATGGATTGCTAATAATGAATAATCATTAATTTGTCAATCAATAACCAATAATCAATTAACAACTTGTAGTTGAAAGGTGTCAAAATTACAACTATATGTTCAACATAGTGTGTCTGTGTGTTTAAATCAGTTCAATAATTAAAACCTTGAATAAGTCAATTTTTATTGCATTTATTAAATAATCAGTTAGTTTACAGCACATAATTGAAAGAGGCACGTAGTTACCTACAATCTGGGTCCCTGCAATCTCCAATAGTCTGCTCCTACTCTATTATAGAAGTTGTAACTACCTGCTGTTAGCCTGTCATAATTATACCCCTAGGTTTTTGGGGTGTCTGCAGTTTTTGATTTCTAGTGGTTCTGTTTTCCTACCCAAATATATCTTGTTTTTTAAATATACTTCAAGACTTCTATCATACTTCATAAAGTCCTAACTGTGTAACAGATGCTGCTTACTAATTTTGTTAGTATGTTATATTTATGTATATTCCTGTCTATTGCAGTTAGGACATTGCTTGTTCAGTCACAAAAGCATGGCACTACATTAAAAGGTCTTAGCAATTTTCTTATCAATATCTTAGCAATTTTAGCAAGCTTGTATTTTTCCTTTCTTAGTATGACCATAGAGGATTATTGGAGTCTGGTTCATGATCAAGCTATAGGCCTTCTAAAAGTCTGGTTCATAGGCCAACAGGCTTAATTCTGCAAACTCATACTTTCACTCAAATAAGTGCAATGGGACTATTCAGGTGAGTAAAATTATCTATTTCTGTACTATGACCCTGATCACCATAACAGCATCTAATGCATAAAGACAAAGTTCTTAGGCCCTGGTCCTGCAATGAGCAATGTCCGTGCAGACTCCTGTACCTAATGCAAAGCCCCTTGAAGTCAAGGGGGCTCTGCATAGAGCTCATTCCAGAATCAGGGCCTTAGTTTGTATATGTCTAGTGCTTGTACTGTTTAACAGACTCTTTTAGCATGTGCTTAAAATAAGTATAATTCAGACAAAAAGCTAAAGACACACATGGATTTCTTTAAAACATTCTTTAGTCAGTACTATATACTGACAATGCTATTGCTATATGGGTATGTAACAAGTTTCAAGTCATGGCTTCCTGGAAAAGCCTGGAATAGTTTGTCCAGGGAAGTGTTGATTCAGGAGCCAGCAGTGGTTGAGGTTGTCATTTTGTTAAATATCCCAAGGCAAACATAAAAAGGTTCTCTGAACTTAATCTGCTACATGGTGGTCTGTTTTACGTGTGTGCTTTATATTATGTCCCAAATAGGAAATTTTACTTTGAATTTCTTCAGATTATTCTTTATCACTATGCTTTAGAATTCTGGACCCGTCAATAGGCATACCATGGGCCAAATCTGAACCACCAGATGCTTTTGAACAGACCCCTAAATCTTTTTATTTACTTATTTTTATCGTATTTTTATTATTTTCTCTGGAGTCTGGACCTTGACTATACCTTGACCAAGGAATTTGGACCTTGACAAAAATAATTTATTACCCAGATGTTGAGTTACCTGGTGCCTTATTTCAATTTCTCCAGTTTGGTGTTAACTTAATTTGATTTTCAATTCTTTTGTAAGGTGGCATGGGAAACATTGCATATTATGGAGGCACCTCTCATGGTTCCATAGTTAAGGCTGAGTTTTGCACTTGATCCAGGGTTTCAACCTGTTGTATTTTTCATATAAATCAGGTTTATTCTCCCCAAATTACCACACCTACTCTGTGGGCACAGAATGATTTTTTTTATTTTTTATTTTTAGAATTTACAAGCAAATCCATAAATTAGACTTGCAATTAATTAAAAAAGATCCTTTAAGAAATTTAGCCATCTTGTCAGAATTTTTTTTGATCCTGAATAGTCTGAATAATGGAATAATACAACTTCAAACTTTCCACATAGTTAAAACTCACTCAAATATTGTGCATATGCATTTTGAAGAAAAAAGTTAGGATTAATGGTCACTTTTTTTTCATTATTCTTCATAAGAGAGTTTTGTTCTTCAGCAGACACATTAGTAAATTCCACAAAGAAATTGGCCTCTTCAGAATGGCTGTCTGACTTATTAAGTCTTTGTTTCTCTCAGTGACTTATCTTATTTTGTTAATATATCCTGTGACTCTAGTAACCAAAACCACACTGCTACCATCAGCAGATTAAAAAATATTCTTCTTTTGATTCTTGTGATGTAGGATTATACCTGTTAGAGGACAGTTAACATTCTGACAAGGGGTCTCTGTGACTTGTGTGACTATCTGCAGGTACTGTATATGGACTCAATTCATCCACACAAAACTAAGGACTATAGTGTGTATGGTATCTGATTATTGGTGAACATGGAGTATCAGGGAATCTTTGTCTAATGGTTTATCAAATAGGCCATTGGAGTCCACATTTTCAGCATATAGAGTGAATGTACTATTTCAAAAAAGTCAAAGGCTAGAAGCAGTACTTGAAGTCAAATTCTCTTTCCTGTTGAGTAGTACAATGTGAGGAGAGACCTCCTACAAATTCCCTGCTGGAAATTCTCCTGGACCAGGAGAGTCACTAGCAGTCACAGTGCCGGCATAGCTGACTCCTGCAGATCTCTCCACACAGCCAATGGTGCAGAGGGTGTATCGAGCATAGATAAGAGTGTGTCAAGTGGCAAGAAGAGGAGTGGCTGGAGTGCACTACACCCTGGTTATCCTTAACTGGCGTATCATCCCTTGTGAACCTTAGCCAGCTGGCAAAGTCCCAGGGAAGGGACAGCAGATGCTCAGAATGATGCTGGGCCATTTCAGAACTACTGTGACTTCAGGGAAAGAGTTGGAGACGTGTCATCCTTTACCACCTCTCTGTAATGGCAGGGCTGATTCCAACATTTTGGTTTAAAAATTGCAAATTGGGGCTTAGGGAACACATTTGTAATTTGCAATCAAATATGTATTCTTCTTAGCACAGTTCTTTTAAGGGCTACAATTTAGAGCAAACAGGAATAGATTTTGAGTTGACAGGGATATATGAGGTTGCATAATTAACAGATGCAGTAAACCTGACACATTAGGAAATAAAGTGCTGACTGCTGAAACGAACCTCATGGATGCAAGTGGAAATTCCTAGGTGTCTAGCTGAAAAATCTATGAATTCCTGCTCCTGCCCTATAAGGGGGAAGCAAAGGGCACTAATTTGCAGCAATTGTAACTGTCCATTATCTGTTTTCATTGTAACAAATTTTACAATTATACATAGAACCATTATATTTCATATTTGTATTACAACATAGCAAATAGTGTAAGCAGAGTCAGGATGAGCTCTACCCTGACATCTGGTGGTGAGTTGTGGAAAGGGATGTCAGGGGCTAATCTTGTTTGCATGGACACACCCACCCTTCAAAGCATGATGGACCGCTTGCCGAAATGGTCACTTTGGCTGCTGTGGGAGCCCCAGTTTCTCTGTTATTGGGGCAGGAAGAATAAAGTGTTGTTACCCTGATTATGTGAATCAAGGACAGTGGGCTTTTGTTATGATGGAGGGACTTGCCATCACCTAAGCAGCACTCGCTAGGCGAGGGACATGGGTTCCAAAACCCAGTGAATTGGGAGAGGCTGGGGGCAGGTTTCTTGACTGGGCTGTTTGGCTATAGATCAAGCATAGTACCTGGTGGTATGGGCCCCCCGTGAGGGTCTGAGACACTGATTGCACCTCCTCTCTCCATTGTGGAATATCAGAGCTAATGTTGAGTTCATTGGGAGTCTAGTTTCAGGCTGCTGAGTTGAAATCACTCTGGGCTAAGGATGCAAATGAGCACTAGGGCTCCTAAGCTGAAATCACTAAAGAGCTAAAACTCTTATGAGCTGAATTCACTGAGCAGTGTGTTAAGTAGTGGCGGGAGCCTGAAGATCTATTGCTGAGTGGCTGGCAGAGCGGAGCAGTTCGTGGGGACCGTCGGCGCGGCTTGCAGGACGGCTGGCGGAGCGGAGCTGCCAGCGGAGCGGAGCAGTTCGTGGGGACAGCTGTAGCGGCTTGCGGGACGGCTGGCGGAGCAGAGCGAAGCCCCACGGAGGGGTGAGGCAATCATCTTCAAGCCACGTAAGGTCCCCCTTACCTCTCCCCTCTCCATTTCTGCCCAGACTGATGAACTTTTGAACTTTGGGACTGGACTTTTGGGTTCTTGGACTTTTGGGGACTTTGGGTGATTTCTGGGTTGCTGGACTCAAGAACCAAAGGGACAGGACATGGCCCAATTGGCTGGGGTGGGTCTTGCTCACAGTTTGGTTTATGAATCCTAGTTGCGGTGTTTTCCCAATTTAATGCTGGTGTCGTTTACCTGCTGTTATTAAAGATTTTCTGTTACACCGAGGCCCTGTGCTTGTGTATTGCCTCTTTGAGGCGCCCAGGGGGTGTGTGTAAAGATTTTCCCAGGTTACTGGGTGGGGGCTCAAGCCAGTTTTACATTGTATTGTTGAAAAGGGAACCCCAGCCCTTGCTGCTGTCAACTCGTCCTGGCAGAAGGGTTACATACGTTATTAGGGACATTGCTAGAACTTTTCTATGATTTTTACCTTACAATAACATTTGCTAATTTTCTCTCCCCTGACATATTTTAAATGATGTAAATGTTTCATTGCCATGCCATGTTTAACAAAAATGGAAAAGCAATGGTCCATAGAAATTAATTAGGAAACTTCTTTACACTAACTCTGTCTCACTTTTGCTTTGACACTGCATCATATATTTGTTAAAGAACCATCCAGAGAATATAACATTGCTTAGTGTTGTGTGACTCTCTGAAAAAGAATTGCATATGCTGAAATGGCAAAGACAATCTGACGCATAATTAGGACCATAACTCAGAATTTATTCTGTATGTGTGTGGGTTTTGTATGTAAAATTCTTAGTGTTATTTTAACATTGAGGTTTTTCTGTTTCATACAGAGACATTTTTACTAGTTTTTGGAAAGTGCTTCAGCATTGAATTAGGTAATTCATTTGCCAAAACACAGGAGGCAGGAAAAGAGAGAGGTTTAAATAATGTACCCCCATTGGCACCATATGGAGGCCAAAAAACTCAGTATGCTTAATGTTAGGTGACTTGGCCGTTGATTCTGCTGGAAAATTGTAGGTGTGGAGTCAATTCTGGTAATATGCCATGAAATCAATTCCAGTATACCAGCTACCATTGATGGTCCAGCATAGACACAACAGGAAGCAAACCAGTAAAACTTTTTTTCAAAGTATGCTTGGAATACTTTGAAAATACTAAAAAAACACTATCTGCTAAAAACTTTTCCGAAATGCACATTGCTGACCCTGCAAATCCTCAGAACTGGATTGTTTGAGTAATTTGAAATACCACAGTTTACTTGCTTATCAAGACATACTAGGTGAGATGAAATTCAGTCACTAGTCTAGTAAATATTTTAGAAGGGAATTAATATGGAATAATGTCATCTGGTGAGCGATGGGGAAGAGACAAAGATGAAGCCCCAGATTGTCTGCTGTAGCCAGTTTCTGGTGGTCACATAAGAATGTGGGGCAGACATTCAGGAAGCCAGTTATAGCATTCTGATTCTCTAGTGGATCTATGCCATCCCTGGCCCCTGGAATAGTTATCACAGTCTGAGAACAGCTGTTTAGTTTTTCAGGAGCCACCTGCCAGCTAGGGATTTCCAGAGCACAGCAGCAGCACTCCAGCCATGCTCCTTCCCCTCCTTGTAATGCCATGAATGTTTAGGGTCTGACTGTGTTCTCTCCATGCTGACAGGGACTCCCTGGAGGAATCTACAGTTATGGGGATCTGGCCAATTTCTGGCCTCTTTGTTCTGAGTGATTCAAGAGGGCTGGACTGGACAAGAGACTCTGGTCCAAAGTGAATAAACAGGCTCTGCACTGGGAACCTGTTGTCAGAATTGGAGATATCTTCTCCTGACCTCAGAACACCAGGTTAGCTTGCTCAAATTCCCTTCACCTCATCCTGTATTTGATCAGTGAATCTACATAGTTTCACATCCACTGGTTACACTCTACCCTTTGCTTTGACCCACACCAGCCCCTCTTCCTTCTGTTGCTGCACAGACATCTCCCAGAAAGCAGTGTTTTGCAGCATGCAAGGATATAGAATCTCCAAGCTTATCTCCTCTAAAGCTTTCCCCCATCCTGTTGAGTGGAATCATGCTAGTCCTACTGCTTTTAGGGCTTTCTGAGCTTGTAGATGCAGGGTGAATGGTAGGCACTGACTCTCAAAGTAACCGTCTTAGCAAAATAATGGTGCTTATGCAATGAGAAATCTTATAAGTTAGTAATTTTGTGCTTTAACTATAACAATTTAGTGGAGCAAGAACTGGAAGATTTACCAGTTCTGGTCCTAAGCAGACATTGCTTGACCTCTGATATTTAACTGCAAGAATTCAGACCTGTTGTAACTATGTATGAAATAAGGGGTTGTCTACATTGCTGCCCGTCGATCCAGCGGGTAATCGATCCAGTGGGGGTCAATTATCGTGTCTAGTCTAGATGCGATAAATCAACCGCCGAATGCTCTCCCATCAACTCCAGTACTCCACCAGGGCGATAGGCGCAGGCGGAGTCGACGGGAGACTACCAGCCGTCGACTTACCACAGTGAAGACACCGCGGTAAGTAGATCTAAGTACGTCGACTTCAGCTACGTTATTCACGGAGCTGAAGTTGTGTAACTTAGATTGATTCCCCCCCACACCAGTGTAGACCAGGCCTAAAACTTCAGCAGCAGACCACAGAATGAACAATGTACCATACTGTTGTTTTTTCTGTATATAATTTATGGTTTCCCTTGTAGCATCTTGAATGCCTATGTATAAAACATTCAGATCTGATATTTTTATGATGTCATGGGGAGACCAAATAGCTCAAGGGTAGTTCTCATAACAAATTATTTCAGAAATCTGCTTCATTTTAGTTTCATGGTATAGTTAGAAGTGGGGTTTTTGTGTGTGTGTTGACAATATAGATGTGAAATACCAAAGTTTTAAAATATATCCCAATTGCTAAACTCTGATATTGTAATATTAAAAAAAGAAAAGAACATTTACCTAAAGGAAAAATAAAATGAAATGTCTATTGTCCCCATTAAAATCTACAATTTGTGGGTGGTAGTCCAGGGATAAAACTAATACAAACAATGTTCTTCAGTTTTTAACACATAAGTCCCATCGAAGTCTTCCTGTAAGTAGCTAATTAATTATTAATTAAAAAGGACAATACCTAAGACCTAACCCCAGATCCTTCCCTAGAATAGTAAAGTAGAACTACCCTCAGGATCAGAACTGGGTGAATGCTGCATAAAAGTACTTGTAGACATTCCAAATATTCCTTGATATCATTCACAAACCTTCTTGTTTGTTGTCTGTGAACATTCACTAGAGTAATTTTGACTGCAAGAATGTTCATGAAAACAAAATTTTCACAAATATATATGTGTTGATGCAAAGGTTTGTGCCAGAGACTTATTCAATCCTTTTTGTTTATAAGTCTCAGCCATCTAGTCAGGGAGCAGAAACATTATTATATAGCAAATACATAACACAGGGCAAGTTGCAAATTATGAACTGCAGTTTTTCAGAGAATATTACAAAGAAACTTTATGCTGAAATTTTCATAATAAATGCGTTGAATTATTTCTAATTTGTAAAAATCAGTCTAATTTATGAACAAAAAGGTTACTTTTTCTATTAATAGTTTGCCTCACTCAGTTCAGCATATGTTCTGAAACAATAAATCCAACTTTGCCATATATGAAATTTACTTAAGCAATGACTCAAATTAACAGGCTTTAGACAAATTCTCTCCATTTTCCTCAGTTGCTTCCAAAATACATAGTTTTCTACTGTATTTTATCTGAAGTTTTGGTAGATACAAAAGTGCCACTGCTGTACTTTATACGCCCCCCCCAAAAAAGCGCCCCATTTTCATGATGGACTGCGCAACACTGCTAACTTGTCAATCATTGTTCTGGCCCATTCATCCACTGTGGTTGGAGCACTGGTCTTAACTTGCACTTTCCTCAGTGCAGTATACCAGCTGCTCTCCCAGCCTTTAAAGAGATGTTATTACATGTTTTAGCCCATTTTATGATCCCACCATAACATCTGGCCCATTGGGAGCTGGGAATACTGCAGCTCAGGTTTCAGCCTATTTTGATATATCACCATCACATGCTCATCTGTCAGACAGCCCACCAAGAATGAAAGAAAGTCAGGATCTGATATTCCTGTTTTTTCTAATGTGAAAAAGACAAGTAGATAACTTTTGTGCAGAAAAAAATTAAGGCCATCATAAACAGTATTTACATTTTCTAGTTCACTTTTAGACTTTGGGGCGGGGGGGTGAGGGAGGGGAGCTTGCCCTGCTGTGAAATCATAGCACCTGATTCTGATCCTAGTTACACTGTCATAAATCAAGAACAACATTGACCTCAGTTGCTCTAGATTTACACTGTATATGAGAACAGAATTTGGCCCATAATGCTGATCTGAAGGAGAACTCCTAATAAAGAATTTGTGTAATTGTAATAACTTCTATGGCATACTCTGATGTCACAAAAGTTGGAATATGATACCTTCACTCAATCTGTACATGATCTAGTAGAAAAGGCAGTTGGATTGTGAGAGTGCAAGCTTTTATTCAAAATCTAATGTCTGAAATAATAGTAAACAATACAGAAAATTACTGGTTAAATACATTTTCTTATGTATTTTAATTGTAGGCATATTTTTCCTTTTCACATTTTCTACAATGCACATAAGTACAGGCAGTCCTCGGACTTATGACATAATTGGTTCCTGAAAATTGCATCTTAAGTCGAAATGTCGTAACTCAGAATCGCAATCCAGTTAATTGCAGGACCGAGCATTGTAAAGTTGAAAACAACGTCGTAAATTGAATCAGGATGTCAATTCAGAAACGTTGTAAGTGCTGTTTGTCGTAAGTCGAACGTCATAAAGTCGAGGACTGTATTTTTTTAGAATCTTTTGTTTTATTCAAATACAATTGTATCCCTACCTGAACACTTCACCAGCTACAATAACTTGACAGTGTTAGTCTTGAATTTTTATAGTACGAAGTGGGTTTTGACAAGAAAACTATGTGGTACAGCAAATTGATGTGAATGAGCACTGATATGAAAGATGGCAAGAAACATTACATGAAGCAGCTGAATGAAGAAAAAAAGTGAAGAAATAGGGCTTTAACAAACTGTTACAAAGAGAAAAGAATAAGGCAACAGAAAGTAGGAGTTTTCAGTTTTGCCAGCTTCCATGATTTTATAATTTTTCACAATATTTCATGTTTTGCTTAAAGCTCCAGCTGCTGGAATCAAGAGATTGTATAAAAATGGCAACTTTCCTTTTAAAAATAAAAATTTCTGTCCCCATGGTTACAGAGAAAGGCTTGAAAACATGAAGTTGCTGCACCCTTAAGTCTCAGAAACCAGAGGACTAATAAATTTAGGGTTCTTTTATTTTTATTTTCTAAATTTTATGTTTTAAGACAATTTTGTGAGTTTTGTGTCCTCACTCAAGATTTCTGAATACTTGGAGTTAAGAACATAAAAATGGTCATATTGGGTCAAACCAATGGGTCATCTAGCCCAATATCCTGTCTTCTGACAGCAGCCATATCTCTCCTCAGTCATCAAGCTGAACAGTTCTAGTCTTTTGATCTCTCCTCATGGATGATGCTCCATACCCCTAATTATTTGTGTTCCTCTACTCTGTACCTTTTCCAATTCTAATATATCTTTATTGACATGGGGCAACCAGCACTGCATGCAATATTCAAGGTGTGGGCTTGATAGTGGCATTATGGTATTTATTGTTGTCTTATCTATCTCTTTCCTAATGGTTCCTAACATTCTGTTAGATTTTTTGAATGCTGCTGTACAGTGAGTGGATGTTTTCAGAGAACCATCCACAATATCTCCAAGATCTTTCCTCAGTGGTAACAGCTCATTTAAACCCCATCATTTTGTATGGATAGCTGGGATTATATTTTCCAATACACATTACTTTGCATTTATCAACATTGAACTTAATTTGCCATTTTGTTGCCCATTCACCCAGTTTTGTGAGATCCTTTGTAATTCTTTACCGTCTACTCTGGACTTAACTATCTTGAGTAATTTTGTATCATCTGCAAATTTTGACACCCCAATAATTACCCCCTTTTTCCAGATCACTTATAAATATATTGAACAGCACTGATCCCAATACAGATCACTGGGGGACACCACTATTTAACTCCCTCCAACTGTGAAAACTGACCATTTATTCCTACCCTTTGTTTCCTGTCTTTTAACCAGTTACTGATCCATGAGAAGACCATCCCTCTTATCCAATGACTGCTTACTTTGTTTAAGAGCCTTTGGTGAGGGACCTTGTCAAAGGCTTTCTGAAAGTCCAAGTACACTAGATCCACTGGATCACCCTTATAGACATGTTTGATTACCTCCACAAAGAATTCTAATAGATCTGTGAAGCGTGATTATCCTTTATAAAAGCTATGTTGACTCTTCCCCAAATTACTGTTTTCATCTGTGTCTGATAATTCTGTTCTTTACTATAGTTTCAGCTAACGTGCCTGCTGCTTACCACCCTTTAATTGCCAGGATCGCCACTGGAGCTTTTTTGAAAAATTTGTGTTATGTTAGCCTCTATAAGTGATAGGTTACTGTGAAGGGGTGTGCTCCCCACACTTACCCTGAAAGGGTTAATGTAGGCCAGATGGGTCAATTAACCTATTAGGCAGCAAGCTGGGGGATAGGATATTTAGTCTGAGATGAAAGCCCTAATTAGGAGAAGCTCACCTGTGCAGGAACAGCTGGGCTTCTATAAAACCAGGGAGTTGGTAGCAGAAAGTGGGCTGTAGAGAGGAGGGTTGCAGCCACTCTTCCTGAGAAATGGATTTGGACCCAAGAGGAAGGGTTTGTCTAGCAGACCCAGGTGATTGGGGTTAGCTAAATTGGTGGAGAATGTGGGCCTGGGATAGGCAAAGTGTGAAGCACTCCAGGGGAATGGCAGGAAGATTTCTGCTAATACAGACCTTGGCTGCTGGAGATAGGGCCACTAGGAACTCAGACTACAGAGCGTGCCTTGATTTCCCTGTACCAGGCACTGAATGAGTACCACAGTCTGGGCAGTGAATTTGAAGCCTGTGATAGAGGGAGGATACTAACTCCCTCTTTATTACTTATAGGTAAATAAGGTAAGGATTAATTATTTAAAGCATGATTTTTTCAGAGGTGCTTAGCATCTGCAACTCATTAACCTCAACTGGAGTTCAGAGCTCAGCACTTCTGACACATCAGGTCCTCATATATAGTTATAAAGCACATGCTAAATGCTTATTGTCCTCTGGTGACTATGCCTTTCAATAGGACAGTCATCAGCATTTAATAGACTAAAAGTGGTTCTCTGCTATTTTTACTCAATTGCCTTGTTTGTTATCATTTTGAATAGGGTGACCAGATGTCCTGATTTTATAGGGACAGTCCTGATTTTGGGGTCTTTTTCTTATATAGGCTCCTATTACCCCCCCATCCCCTGTCCTGATTTTTCATACTTGCTGTCTGATCACCCTAATTTTGAAAGGGTTGTACATTTTTGTCCTCTGGATTGTTGATGTTAGCATCCATAAGTGTAGCTTTGCTTTCATGATTCAGTGCAATATTACAGGTTCTTTGCTTGAGAAACCAGTTTGTGCATTTAAAAAAATTTCTTATCCAGTCACAGAAGTGAAATCCAGAGGTGTGAGGAAGTTTAATGAAAATGACATATTAGCTTTCAAGTTACTTGATTCAGTAAACTGAAAATTGAGTCGATCTCTTTAATTTTCCCTTTCATGTACCTGCTCTAATCAAGTATTTACTGATGAAATGTAAGCATTTGTGTTGCGTCACCCCCAAAAAAGAGGAAGCCAAAAATTGGAATAAAAACAGGAGTTCAGATGAGTGAAGTTTGTGCAGCTTACGGGAGAGATTTTAAAATATAACCAAGGTGAGAAGCAGGTGCTTGCAGCACTACCTCCTTTGAAAGCTAATGCTCCTAAATCCAGGTGCCTTTGAAAATCTCCCCCTTCTATTTATTAGATCAAAAAAACGCAATTATATATCACTATTGAACTTAAAGCATTAAATCTGAAATCAAAAAATCCAATCTCTATTCACAGGTTAAATTCACCATAGAGTCTACTTCATCTGCCATCAGAATTTGCCATTGCAGAGGTCAATGGTGGCAAAAGTCTGCCATGGAGTAGCATTATAGTGCAAAAGGAATTAGGGTGATGAAGCAACAAAAAGGTGCCAATGATCCCAAGTGAAAGACTAGCAATAACGATTATGAGAAGTTTCAGTGTAGTAGCCGTGTTAGTCTGAGTCAGCAAAATGAAAATAAGAAAGAAAAACTTGTAGCACCTTAGAGACTAACAAATTTATTTCAGCATAAGCTTTCGTGGGTTAGTACCCACTTCATCGGATGCATGGAATGAAACATACAGTAGACAGATATTTATACAGTCAGAGAAACATGATAAGGTGGAGGTGCATAGACCAACCTTAAGAGGCTAATTAATTGAGAGGAACCATAACAGCAGGGGAAGAAAAACCTTTGAAGTGATAAACAAGATGGTCACACAGGTGTGAATGAGGATCGTTAACTTAAGGGAAATAGATTCAATTAACGTAATGGCCGAGCCATTCGAGGTCCTTATTTAATCCTGAGGTAATACAATCTAGTTTGCATATCAATTTGAGTTCAACAGTTTCTCTTTGAAGTCTGCTTTCCGAGTTAATCTGTCGCAACACTGCTACCCTCAAGTCTGTCAGTGAGTGATTAGGGAGGTTGAAGTGTTCTCCTACTGGTTTTTGAATGTTATGATTCCTGATATCAGATTTATGAGAAGCTTTACATCAGCGGTGTCCAATACGTTCGCCACTAGCCACATGTGGCTAATAGGCTGAATTGTGGCTTTTACATGTGGCTTTTTTATAATGTGGCTAATAAGAAAAATTCAAAACCACATGTGTGGCTAGCATCGAATTTCTATTGGACACTGCTGCTTTACATTATATGGATTCAGTTCCTTTAGTATAACATATTTTATAAATTATATGTTCTATGATATTTTTGTCATTTTGCATTTCTGATTCTGAATGTTTCACAATACAAGTGAGGGACAGCAACTTCTTGCTGAACAGAAGAAATTCTGAGTGTAAATAAGGTGCTGTTTGGTATTTGGGCACTGGTGGAATGAAATCAATGAAGCTATGACAATTCACAGCAGCTGAGGATCTGCCCTTTAGAATTTAATGGAGCAAAGTAAACTGCAAACGAATTAATCAAAAGATGAATCATCTTCTAAAAGGAGAAATTCAGATTCATTTGTGTTAGAGTTCAGAGATGTCCATTTTTTTAATTTGCTCTTTATTTTATTTTGTAACTTCTCAACATACTTGGTTAATCTTACTCTAAAAAGAGAACATTCTTGTGAAGACAGACCTTCTTTGATGTGTACAAGGCGTAGCTTGTAGAAGGTTGGTGAACTGGAAAAATCAGGCACTATCATAATACTTTCAGCCTGAGTATACCTAGAAAGGCTGTAATCTGAAAGTGAATATTCTATTCTGTGCTTCTAATGTTGAGCCATATTGTTCTCTCACATATTAAAATGCCCAAGAGGTGACTATGGGGGAGAAAAATGCCATAATGTTCCCCTCATGAAACTTCGCCCATATTATTCTAGCAGGAGAGTGGTTTGTTCTCTCAGTGCAACAGGCCATCAGTTCAGCCCTCAGTCCTGCAGGCCACCTGGATAGTCTATAGGAGGTGGTGATTATATGCATAGAAGGCCTGTGGTTTTGTCTCTTACTACTTCCTTCCCTGGTAGCATGGCACAGTCTCTTGCTGTGAGAGACTATCCTGGCTGCAGCTGCCCCAGGGAGCTCCTAGAAGGCAGTTTTGCTACATGGAGGGGATGTGTGGTTAAGGTAAAACAGCAGCTGGTTCTATTGCCTTTGTAAATTGCAGGGCTGGTGGATCCTTTATCGGTTCTTAAACTTTATGATGGCAACCAATAAATCCTATACAGAGTACTTGTATCATTTGTTCACTGCCTTTGCAGTTATAATTTTGGCATTGCATTTTTTGTGAGGAACAATCTAAACCATAGAATAACCCTTGCCAGCCTTCACTGTGCCTCCTACCCGGTGCCCAAGAAAAGCAAGTTTTGCAGTGTGTCTGCGAGCTTAACAAACCCAGGCCCTGGAAGACCAATAGGAGAAACACATTCCAGAGCTGAGGGGACCTTCACAGATTGCCAAAAGCTCCCTCCAGCTTGAGTGCCTTTATTGGTGGCTGCTGCAGTGGGATGGCACAAAACAGAGGCAGTCCCCAAGGTGACCAAAACTGAAGCCATTTAGGGTTTTTCAGGTCAAAACAATACCTTGCATTTCTCCAGGCAGTTATACTTGCCCTAAAATTTCCTTCAAAAGTGAGCCCCTCAAGTAGAAGAGATGAGAAACTGTACTTCTGGAATAGCTGCTACTTTATTATCCATTATTTTACAAACAGAAAATAAGTGAGAGTCATAAGGTTAGAAGGGACTGCAAAGGTCACTTAGTCTAACCCCCCTAATATTGTCCAATTCCTAGTCTAAAATGTACTACTAAGGTAAAATTAATCTGACTGGATTATTTTGATGCCCTTTTCTACATGGTATACATATAGTTTAAATACATGAACTAATAGTGCCACTCTGGTAGTGCAAAGCAGCCATAAAGTGAATAGTTTAAGCTTCTTGAGGATTGTCCTTGCATAGGGGAATCTTTGGATGGCACCTCCTGACCCCTGGCATAGGGGTTGTGGCTGGGATAAAGAAATGGTGGCTGAGACTTCCCTACATCATGGTGGTTCCCAGCAATCCTTAAGGTTGTGAGAAGCTTGGCATAAATTAGAGCTGGTTTAATTTACACCAGAGATCAAATCAGCCCCAGCCTGCCCTAGGGTCAGGGGAGCATAAAAATGATTTGGCCCCAACTTTGCCCCCAACTTTGCCCCCACTTCCCTCAGTCTTGCACTGAGCACAAATCAACTGGACCATAAAATCTGGTCCCCTAAATACCTATGGGGTAGCATGGTACTGGCAATTATCAGCACCTTCATGATGGAGAGCTAGTATTGATTCCTGGTGTTACTTTTTTTTATTCTGAAGGGAATCCTGTCCAGCACTCTTAATGTGTGACACAAACCTTCAGAGGTTGGAGGGATGATAATGTGTGTAAATATTAAGAGGCATTTCAAAAGAAGGTCCAGGGAGTCTCCCCACAAATGTGACCATCAAATTTAATTAAATAACATATCTATGCCTACTATGAAATTTTAGCAGGATCCACTGAAACAGCATAGGCTACTAGGGGTTGATGCTGAAAGGTGAACTGTCAGGCTGGAGGATGGTTACTAGTGGAGTTCCTCAAGGATCGGTCTTGGAGCCAACCTTATTTACACTTTCATAAATGACCTTGGCACAAAAAGTGGAAGTGTGCTAATAAAATTTGCAGATGACACAAGTTGGGAGGTATTGCTGAGATGGAGGACAGAAATATACAAGAAGATTTGGATGACCTTGAAAACTGGAGTAGTAGAAACAGGGCCAGCTCTAACTTTTTTACCGCCCCAAGCAAAAAAAAAAAAAAAGAGTGCCACCCCACCGAAACAACCCCCCGAGCACTGCCCAGCTGAAACAAACCTCCCCCCGAGTGCCACCCTGCCAAAACAAAAAAAAAACAAGCGCCACCCCGCTGAAACAACCCCCGCTCCCGAGTGCTGCCCCGCTGAAACAAAAACAAAAAACCCCTGAGCGCTGCCCTGCTGAAACAAGCCCGCCCGAGTGCTGCCCCGCTGAAACAAAAACAAAACAAAAAAAACCCGAGCACCACCCGCCGAAGTAAAAAAACAACAACAAACCCTGAGCGCTGCCCCACCATCCCAAGATTGGATGCCCCTTAAAAGGCGCCGCCCCAAGCACGTGCTTGGTCGGCTGGTGCCTGGAGCCGGTCCTGAGTAGAAATGGGATGAAATGTAAAGACTAACAAGAATTTTTGTTATAAGATGGAAGCAATTGAGGAGAAAAAAGACGTGTGTATTGGTCAATCACAGGATGACTATGAGCTGCCAAGGTGATGTGGCCATGAAAAAGGCTAATGCAATTCTAGGGTGCTTCAGACGAGGTATTTCCACTAGAGCTAGAAAAGCAGTATTACTATTATACAAGGTACTGATGAATCCTCAACTGGAATACTATGTGCAATTCTGATCTCCTAGTTTGAATTCATCTTTCTTAAACTTGGAATAGGGACTGAGAAGGGCTGCTAGGATAATCAGAGAAATAGAGAACCTACCTTATGAGAAGAGATTTAAGAAGCTTGGCTTGTTTAACCTAACAGAATGAGTAATGGGGACAGGGGTGGAATTTGATTGCTCTCTATAGATTCATTAGAGGGATAAACACCAGGGAGGGAGAGGTATTATTGAAGTTAGTGTGAATGGGAAAACTGGCCATCAATAAGTTTAGGCTGGAAATTAGATGAAGTTTTCTAACCATCAGAAGAGTGAAATTCTAAAATAGCCTACTGCGGGGAGTAGTGGGAGCTAAAACCCTAACTTGTTTTTAAGATTGAGCTAGATAAATTTATGGAGGGGATAGTATGATGGGATTGCCAGCAATGGCATATGGTCCATCTGCACTGGTTTTGGCAAATATCTCCAATGGCTGGAGACGGGATGCTAGATGGGGAGGTCTTTGAGTTACACAGAGAATTCTTTCCCATGTGTCTGGCTGGTGGGTTTTACTCACATTGAAGGGTCTAACCTATTGCTATATTTGGGGATCAGGAAGACATTTTCCCCAAGCTCAGATTGTCAGAGATCCTGGGGAGTTGTCACCTTCTGCTGTAGCATGCAGCTTGCATCACTTGCTGGTTTGAACTAGAGCAAATGGTGGATTGTCATTAATTTGAAGTCTTTAAATCATGATTTGAGGACTTCGGTAACTCAGCCAGGGGGTCTGTTACAGGAGTGAATGGGTGGGGATCTGTTGTCTACAATGTGCAAAATATCAGACTTAGATTATCATGATGGCCCCTTCTGCCTTTAAAATCAGAGTCTAAATCTCAATCAGATCATACACCTTTAACTTTACTGCTTAATTGTCCTGCTAAAGGCAATATAAAATTCCTTTCAAGAGGAAAAATTATGAATGGCATTTACTATCATGTATGGTAACATATTTTGGCAGTATCACTATTTTCTTACTGTGCTCCACTTGAAGTTGTTGCATAATGGACTTTGTACAGACTAGTCTTATACCTCTTTTTTTCACCATTCAGGATAGCGTTTGCCTTACTGGTTGTGAAGGGTGGCAGGGGGGACTTCCTAAAGAAACACATTTATAGTTATAACATATTTACAAATTCTAACCATGTCAATATCAGATACAATACAATAATCATTATAAAAGTGAGTTTTGTTTATTTTTAACTTGTAGAGAGAAAAGGTGGCTATGATTAAAGTACTGGAGTGGAACTTGAGAGTGAAATTGGATAAATAGTTTATTCCCCAAAAAATGCATTTTTGGTCCACCCAAAAATATTGGTGAAGTAGACCCATAGTTTCAGCTGAGGAAACATTTTTCATGGTCCGCTTGTGTGTGTGTTCTCTCTCTCCCTTTAGCCCAGTGATTAGGGCACTTTCTCGGGATATCCGAGAACCAGGTTTGAATCCTCTCTCTGGAGCAGAGGCTTGATTTCAGGTATCCTTCCTCCCACGTGATCATCATAACCATGAGACTTGAAACTATTCCAGTGTGGTTTACTCTCAACCTCTCCTACTAAAGTTGTTCCACTTTGTATAAATTCTTAAATATTCATGGGGAAGGAGGAGGGAATGCTGTGAAAATTACTCTAGCCTGGTAAAACTAAGGTACCTCACCTGGGAGGTAGGAGAGGTGGAGTCAAATCTTCTTTGTGCCTATTTCAGAGCAGGGATTTGAAGCCACATCTCCCAGGTGCATGCCTTAATCACCAGGTGTGTGTGTGTGTGTGTGTGTCCCTCTCTCTCTGGCCTAATGAATATTTGAGACTTGACACAGAGTGGACAATCTCAACAGGACACACTGGAATAGCCTCTAGTCTTGTGATTAGGATGCT
This sequence comes from Macrochelys suwanniensis, assembly GCA_033296515.1. Taxonomy (NCBI): domain Eukaryota; kingdom Metazoa; phylum Chordata; order Testudines; family Chelydridae; genus Macrochelys; species Macrochelys suwanniensis. Next base: position 52,936,504 of record CM065780.1, read on the forward strand.
CACTTGGGAGCCAGGAGACCTGTACACCTGCACACGTAATCCCATCTCCCCCCCCCACCAGTTTGAGTTTTGTATAATATCTGATAACTTTTATATGCAGTATTATCATATGAACCTATAATGTGTATATGCACACATCTCTGCAAAGCCTTAGCTTTTATTTCCTAAAACAGTCATGTGTAGCCAAAGAATAAGCTTTCTGTTAAGAGTTCCCTTAACTCACCTCATGAGCTCAACTGTGCTAATTTATACACAAAATCCCTTAGGGAGTTTTTGGTTTTTTGGAAAGGACCCTTCAAACATGGAGAGGTTGGCTGTTTATTTCCTGCATATTTGATAGTCTGTTTGTTCAACAACAACAAAAAACATTAACAGCACTTATTATTATCAAGCATACTTCATAATGCACTCATGCAAGGATGTCAGTAGTAAAATACGCTTTAGATATTTTTAAAACTTGGACATTTTAGAAACCACTTTTTATATATAAACATTCATAACTTCCCACTAACCAATAAAAAAGATAAACACATGCATAATAACACACTTGGAATAGATTTTAGCTTTTTCTAAGAGTTTAAAGAAACTCCGTAAACTCTTCTTAGAAAACACAGTTCATACACCATATAAAATGTTCCTTTACATAAGAGAATGATGCTCAAGACTTAGATGACCTCAATCCTAAATGACAATCCATCAGACAAATATTAGGTATGGCCAAACCTCCTGGAGTGTGAGATTCTCCAAATGTCTGGAACTATAGCATTTTGAGTCCCCAAAGTTAGTTTGAGTTGGTAAACAGTTCTTGCTTTAGTTTAAGTCTGGGTCTTATACAAGCTTTTTTTAAGTTATGTACTCGTAGCTGAAATTTTGAACAATTTATCAGCATTGATCAACATTCTTAAGATAGTGCCTGAGAACACATTGTTACAACTGTACCTCCAAGGTTGGAACCCTGATAAATACATTTCCCCTGGTTTAGAGATAAGACTTCCTATATTCCTTCTGTTTGCTACTTCTGTTACCATAGGAGCCCTGCAGATTTGGAGGTGCCTTTTCCCCTTGGATCATATGGACCCTCCAGGCTGGGAAGTCTTAATTAGTGATGAATCTACATTCCTCTAAATTATTGCTGAGGAACTCACAGGGTGAGCCTTGTGGACTTTTCAGTTTCTTATGACCTCCTTTCATTGGTTTTTACCCCTGCTTATTCCAAAATGCACCATTCATGATTTATGCATTTGTACTCAATGATATGATTTGTGAGCACAAATAGAGAACAAAATGGCTGTGGGCAGAGGGTGGGGAGCCTATACAGGTGTCCAATGTGCTGCCCAAAAAAGTTAACCTACTCCCCAGAGCAGGACTGGAACCCTGTTTTTTCTTTCCACATGAGTTCCCTAATCAGCAGGCTGTAGAGTCATTCTCTTCCCACTTAACCCCTGATGAGTATTCAAGCATTTTATACAAAGTGGAACAGTTTTGACAGTCTTTTCCTGAATACCCTAGTGGCTAGGGCACTCACATGAGATGGGGGAGATGCAGGTTCAAGTCCCTGCTCCAAAGTGGGGATTTGAACTTGCATTTCTCACATCCCAGCTGAGTGCCCTAGCTATGGGGCTCTTGGGTGTAAGGGGAGGGGGCAAATGGCATCTCAATCACTTTTGTAGCTCTAAGCCCAAAATTGAAACATTTTGTTTTGGAAATGTTGAAGTTGTTTTGTCATTTAGACTGAAACAATTCACTGAAATCAACCCACATTTGTGGGGGGAAAAAAAAAGTTCTGACCATTTTCTCCTGTCTCTAGTGCTGAGCTCATTCCAGAAGCACATGGCTAGAGGAATAGGGCTGCCTCACTTAGAAACCCTCAGGGTGTGTTTACATCGCAAGTACTACAGCAGCATAGCTGCAATGCTGTAGAGTAGACACTTGCTACAGTGACAGAAGGGGTGTTTCCATTGTTAGTAAATCCATCCCGTCCAGAGGCAGTAGCTAGGTTGATGGAAAAATTCTTCCACTGACCTAGCAGTGTCTATACCAGAGCTTAGTTTGGCTTAACTATGTGTCTCTCAGGGATGTGAATTTTTCACACACCTGAGACCAGCTAGATCAGCCTAAATTTTAGGTGTAGACCAGGCCTCAGTCACCTCTTCCTTGTCTCAAGGTGGGGAAATGAAGGCAGCAATGGATTTTATTTTTAAATCTAAGGCACCAACATATGGCTGGCCCTATTTGTGGGAGAGGGGGTAATTTGGCCCAGTGTATTTATTTTTCATTATTTCTGTCTTTTTTTTTTCTTTTGAAGTGGGGTGGCATGGAAGGAGGAAACAAGGCTTTTGCTGTCTCATTCCCAACTTTTCCCAGATCCCCAGAAGCTGTCCACAGATCCTCCATGTGAATCAGGATCTGCAGCTTTGGATGGAAGGAGCTGGGGTGGGGCTGGGACAACTCTATGTACCACCATCGTACATTCAGTCCCATCTGGATTCCTGGTCTAAGATGAAGTTAATGCAGTCAGCATTAATTTAGGCAGACTCTCAACCCACAATGTCCTCTGGTGGATGAGAAAAGTATGTGGTTCATAAATTATTTTAAAATTCCTTTTAAATTATTTTTAAATGCTACCTTCAAAAGAGTCGGATTTAAAAGCTCTTGAAATGAAAGGGGAGAGAGAATGAGCTATATCAGTATAACACTGCAGATCTGTGACCCGGTTGTCTCTAACTGCAAAATTGCGGGGGGGGGGGGGAAATTGTCAGTCAGAATTACAAATTATAGTTGGCAGCATTACTATAGAACATTAAAAATGTTATGCTTCATTCCACAATTAATTCTTGTGACATAATTTATGAGAGGGACTTTGTCATCATCTTTGCTCTTCTGTGAATGATTAGAAGACCTTTTTATTTGGCACATCTCATAGACTGTAGCTGTTGATACTATAAACAAGAGATACTTAAAGACAGATGTTCAAGGACTCCACAAAAAAATAAAAATTCCCCTTACGTTCTTACAAGTACATCTTAGCAGCTGCAGTAGTTGGCATTGGCCATGAGATCTGTGCAACATTAAACTTTATGGTTTTCTAAGCATTTCAGGTACTATTTTATACCATTCCGTTGTATCAAGCTTTCCATTATTTTTGGCAGTACATCCTTAGGAATGTCTGCTTCACTCAAAGGCAGTGCGGGTGCCAACCTTGCATTGGGAAAAGAAACTGAGATCGAAGAAAAATATTATAAAAAAGGAACAACAAAAAATCTTTCACAAATTCACCCTCTCTTTCAGAAGCTGGCAGTTCTTATGGTATATTTGAATCACTTGGGAAATGCAGTGATTACATTGTATTTGCCAGAATTGGAGGCGTTTCAGCAAGCTTCATTCACGTAGGTGCTTTATTTAGTTGGCTAAAATACTCAGAAGAATCTGAACAGTTCTCAGACAGAAAACAGGCTTCATTTAGTCAAAAGAAAAAAAGTTTGGATATCTCTGTCACTGAAGCACCTGCTTTGAGCCCATCTCTTAGAAGAATGTTTTGGCTTAATAAATTGTGTGATGAACTAAACTACTCATAGTTTGGATGGTGTTTAAAGTACTCTTTAAAGGTGTTTCTTAGCTTTATGTCTAGACTTTTAGTCTGAGGTCAGTAATCAGCCTTACTTAGCAGCTATGCGATTGATTGTGCTTTTAGGAACAGGCCTGAGCAAGGGGTGGTGTAGGCAATAACACACCAGGAGTAGCCCCAGACAGCACTGTGCCCCAACACCACTCTCTGACAACTACCACACCATTTATCCCTTGCTTTTAGTAGGGGAAGGGTAGTAACTTGCAGGTATACATGAGAAGCAAATTGCAACACCCCTGCGCTACCTTAGCTGCACCACTGTAGTGGTCTGGTTGGGAAGTAACAGGAACATCACACCTCTGTACACCTGTGAGGTAAGACCCCAAGGTCCAGGGAGTTACATCCCTAATGGTCTATGTGTGTGCAATTGCATCAGCTAGGGGGACATGTTCTTTCTCCATAATTAGTCATCATCTAGCCTTAGGTAGCTATTGATAACCATCAAAGGCCAGATTCTGCCACCTTTCCACATGTTAAATATTAGCTTACTCCATGAGTAATTCTGTTGAAACCAATAGGACTACTCGTGTAGTTATGTGTACTTGTCAGTGGGAGTAAGGGTTGCAGAATCTGGCCCAGAATGAAGCAGTGAAATCTGAGACAGTTGCACCTCAGCTGCAGGTAATAGTTGAGATGGGCCTCATTAAGGGCATGATATTTATTCTTTGTGGTGGGCAGAAACTCCCATTAAAGCTAATAAGTGTCATGCAAATCCTGCAGGGTGAGAACCGGATCCTCTGTTAGGCACTAGATTGAACAGATCCTAAACAGAGATTAAGTAGACCTGATTCTCTTCTCATTGAAGCCAGTTCTACACCAGCATAATTCTACTCACTTTGATGAAGTTTCTTCAAATTTATACATGGGAGAGGAGAACCAGTTCTGATGTAAATTGTCATCCTGTGACAAGTGGATCTTTGAGATTTTGGTGTAAAGAGGAGCTCATTCAATCTCTGAAAAACAAGATAAATTAGCTAGCAGCAAGAGATTTAGTGGGCTGGCCTATATTCTGTCTACCCATAATGAATATTCATGTAATGTATGGGAAAGCAGGATCTGGGAGTAAAACCATCCAGTCACCTTTCCTTGTTAGGTTCTGAAGTTATAAACATAAATTATCTGTCACATTCATCTGCGTGCATTTGTTGTTAATCACATTTGTTATGGTAGTGCCTAAAGACCAGCCAAGAACGGGGCTCCACGAAACATAATAGACAGTCCCTGCCCCAAACAGCTTACAATCTAACTAGACAAGATAGACACGGTGTGCAGAAAGAGGCATAACACACAGACAAAGTGAACAATGTGATGACAACAAATGTCATGTTAGGTCCATGATTTTTAAAATTTTTATTTATTTGTTTTAGGTGCGTTTGGTTCAGAGGGGTTAAGCTAAGTGGAAAGAGAGACATTGAAGGAAAGAGAGTGAAGAGGGGCAGGTCTGAAGAGAAGCTGAAGGTGAAGATAGGTTTCAGTGTAGTAGCCGTGTTAGTCTGTGTCAGCAAAATGAAAATAAGAAAGAAAAACTAGATTGCATTACCTCAGGATTAAATAAGGACCTCAAATGGCTCGGCCATTACGTTAATTGAATCTATTTCCCTTAAGTTAACGATCCACATTCACACCTGTGTGACCATCTTGTTTATCACTTCAAAGGTTTTTCTTCCCCTGCTGTTATGGTTCCTCTCAATTAATTAGCCTCTTAAGGTTGGTCTATGCACCTCCACCTTATCATGTTTCTCTGACTGTATAAATATCTGTCTACTGTATGTTTCATTCCATGCATCCGATGAAGTGGGTACTAACCCACGAAAGCTTATGCTGAAATAAATGTGTTAGTCTCTAAGGTGCTACAAGTTTTTCTTTCTTATTTTCATGAAGGTGAAGAGACTGTGAGGGAGGTCAAAGGAGATGGTTGGAGCAAACAGTCAATCAGCACAGGGCAAAGACCATAGGCATGCGCACGGCATGTGCTGCTGGTGCACGTGCACACCCTAATGTTGGGGAGGGGGCAGGGCTGTGTGCTCCTGCAGGGCAGCGTCTGGCTCCACGCTGAGCCAAACGCTGCTGGAAATGCATGGTTGGGGGTGCGGGGGGTTGAATGGGAGGCGGAGGCAGTCAGAAAGGGACAGGGAGCAAATCCATGCTCCACGGTTCAGGGGCATGGGGGGCTCTCACCTCAGGAGCAGCGCCCCCCTTCCCGGCGTCCCTATAGCAGAGGCAAGGCTGCTCCACACGCTGCCTCCTCCCCCCTCCCAGGGCTGACCCCATTCTCAGCCGATTGGCCAGGAACTTGGCCAATGGGAGCTGTGGGGGGGGGCAGTGCCAGAGCTGCCTGACCACACCTCCCCAGCAGGAAGGGGGAGGGAGCTGCAGACACACAGAGAGAGAGAGAGAAGCAGGAATCTGTCACTATCGGACAGCAAGTGTGAAAAATCGGGACGGGGGTGGGGGGGTAATAGGAGCCAATTTAAGAAAAAGACCCAAAAATCGGGACTATCCCTATAAAATCAGGACATGTGGTCACCCTAGAGGGGGCAGACAAACAGATGGAGCTGGGGGCAAGAGAAAGGAGCAATGATGTGCACCTGGGGGTTGGCATAAAATACATAGTACAGAGAGGGCTTCCTTGGGGGGAGGGGTATAGCAACACTCCCTTAACCCACAGATGAGACCCAGGCTGCAGCTGGCTCTGTCCATCACCCGCGCCCCCCCACACACACACACAGAGACCCACACAACCTTCTGCCCCCCCGAAGATTCCCACCAGCCCCTGTGCCCCATCACCCCTCTCCAGAGAGCCCCCCCTTTGTGTCTCCAGAGACAGCTCCCCTCCTCCCATCTCCCCTGCTCTCAAGCTCCCTACAATCTTCCCCTTTGCCTTTCCCCCCCTTCCCGCCCCCCCCCCCCAGCTCATTGGCCAAGAGGCTCCCAGACTGTTAGCCACCAAGGCCAATGGGGGCTGCACCTGAGGCAGGGGGCCTGCTTGCAGATGCAGACCTGCCCAGCTGTGCCAGTGCCTCCACAGCATGGGGAGAGGCCCCACAGGTGAGCAAACCCCGCTCATCATCATCACAGGCACAGCAATTCTCTGGATATTTAATTTCACTGAGGCAAGTAATTTAATCTACTCTCCCTTTTCAGACAGTTTGTGGCTTTTCCTGTAAGAAAACTTACAATGTCTTTGCAAAGAAGTCCAGTTATAGGTTTCACTTGAGAAGCATATTTTCTGATTGTTCATAAGCTCATTTATTTTAACTCCGTTTCATAGAGAATTTTAAAAGTCACTTGAATTGTACCTGTTTTTTTCCATTGGTCCAAAACCACATGGAAGATGTGCAGATTTTTATTTCTGTGGGCCAAACCACCCTATGTAGAAATGTAAATGTCAGAGAGCTAGAAAAGCTCTGCAAGGGTAAAAGTCCTTTCAGGAAATTGTCCTCAAGTCATTCATTCTTCTGGGCATTCCATTCTATTGTTCCCTCTTACAGCGATAGAGATCAGTGTCTCCACCCACAGGGGAGCTGCAGAAGACTGGGCCAGCCATTCTGCCTCTACCCTTTTTCTCTGTCTGCTCCGTCTACCAGCCCCTTTGGTCTCCCTGGGATTCCCCCTACCATTATTCTCCCTGGGTCTTCTTTCTCTGGAGCTTCTCATGAAGTAAAGTTGTTATTATGGGTTCTTATCTCTGTAATGTATTTAATTTTGATGTATTTATTAAGTGTTAATTAATGCACTATGGGAGTCCCCCTTCAGCCCTCTGTATACATTGATCCTCTTCTTTCCATATGTTTTGCCCATAGCCTAGGGTTTTCTGCAGCCCTAGGGCAGCCAGCAATAACACCTGTGCCTTTGCAATGGGGTGAAGGAAGGGAACCATGAGATCGCTCTTTATGTGATTTGCAAGAAGTGTTATTACTCAGGGTACCAAATGTGTTTAAATGATATAAGTGCCTTGTAAAATCCCAAAGCAAGCTCATTTTCATTTCTCATATAATCTCATATACATGAAAACTGACTATCTTTGTATATGCCTGGTATCACTACAGCAAAAATTTGGTATTTTGTCTCATTTTTTAAGTTTGTATTTTTAAGTAAAGTTTAGTTGTTAATTTAAAAGAAATTAAGTTTAGTTTTAGTTTCTTTATTTTTATTCATCAAACAAACTAATGTCCTTTATGATTGAGTATTCAATAAATGTTTGCCTTTAAAAAAAATAAATAAATAAAATTCCCTGGGTGCACACCCTAATGAAATGTGCTGCGCACGCCTATGGCAAAGACAATCCAGTCAAAACTATAGAAAGTTCTCCAAATGTCCAGAGGTCCCTGCTTTGGATACTTCTGGTCCTACAGGCTGGAGTCTCTGGCTGGCTCCACTCAGTAGATTTCACCCAAGATTTCACATGACAGGCAGGAGGGGAGTCACTACCTGGATCCTTGTGCCTCCAGAGTGTGTGTGGGAGGTCTCCCCCACACAATTCTGTATCCAGTGGGTCCCTAGACTGACTTTAACATGATTTCCATGCTTCAGCTATAATGAACTATTGTATTTTTATAAAACAAGTGTTCTCTGAGACATTGAATTAAATGTAATTTCTGTACACTTATTACTCATTGTTAGGATTCGTCATGTACCCTTGAAAGCCAGGGATGTAACACTGGGGATTTGTCCAGATAACAGGTGTAAATTGTAACAGATATTTTTTAAAAAAAACATGCTATATAATATGAACAGATTTATTTAGAAAAACATTCAGGTTTCAGATACATTGGCCTTGACTGAATAATTTAAATTCTCAGAGATTGGTTTTTCATTTGGTTCCCTTCTGATTGGAAGCATTACTCTTTACGATAACTAATCGTTTGTTATGCTCACTTGTTGCATCATGTCTTATTTAGTTGCAATGTGTAGAGTGCCCAACCATCCATATACACAAACAAACTGAAAGGGGTATGGAGACATCTTTCACATGCAAAGATCGTCATATCATCTGCTTACCCCAATCAAAGTGGAACAGATGGTCCCATTTGTTTATCTGAAACAATGCTGCCATAAAAGATAAATTGAAAGTTTGTAAACATACTATAACAATTCAAGTACGGTAGAATAAAGATCACTGCTCCCTTGGGGCCAAATTCTTTCCCCTTACTTCAAATAATATCCTATTCAACAAGTAGTTCTAGGGATATTAACAGGACTACTGAATATGAATAAAAATAGCAGAATCAGATCCTTGATAAGTATGGAAGTATCCAAGGAAAGACAACACTGCCCTTTAGGGCTGGATGTAATTTTCCATTGCATATGTTTTTTCAACAGAAAATTGGGGTTTTGGGGAAATGAAAGTTTTTGCTAAAACTATCTGCTTCTGCAATTTTGGGTTTTGTCAAAAAAAACCCACAAATATTTAGTCTGAAAAACACTACTTTTATTTGGAATGCTACTGCAGTACCTTATAGGAGTTGTAGTTTGGTTTCCTCATGTCCCCATTCTCCTCTATGGGCCAGGCTTCCCAGCCAAACTACATCTCTCGTCTCTTTTTTTTTCCTCTCCAAGAAAGGTGTCTATGGGACAATCACAGTAGATGTAGTTCAGTGAAGGAGGCTGTCCCATAAAGGAGAATGGGAGCATGGCATGAGGCACCATGCAGCATTTCCAAATTGAAATAGTTTCAATTTCAGAATTTGAATTTCTACCATAGATTTGAAATTTTCCATCAGAAACTTAGACTTTTTTTTTCATTTTTGTCTAAATCTTCTGCAGGTGAAAACAAAACAAGACAAAACCAGTTCTACTTAGTTGAGGGCCATATTTTCAAATCTTGTGCTTCAACATATTTGTGCATGTAAAATCCAGAATACTCATATGGAATATATAGATGTGCATTTTCCCATCTTGCAGGTAAATGAGTGCTCAATTACAAATAAAAATTGCCTCCCAAATTGGCCTACACATTTTGTAAAATGTAAAATATGTCCAGGATCATTAGAGGCTGTGGAATGCTGCTTGTCCATGATACCTGAATGCATAGTTGTACTTGGTTTAGCAAGTATTTTTATTCTAAGATTTTTCTATAAGCTTTTGTTTATTATTTGGAAGTATTTTGTTAACTTGATTCAAAAGAAGTAATAGAACTCTTAATCTCAGTCAAGTCTACCATGGTACAAACTTGAGGATACGCAAGTATTTTACTGAGTATTATGTACAGAAATTAAAAATGGCAAAGGTAAATGACTCCCTACATATTCGATTGCTCTGTGTTTAAGAGTGTGTGTGTGTGTGTGTGTGTGTGTGTGTGTATATGAATCTTTGTGCAAGGAAACAGCAAGAGTGAACTTCTGCTAGTTTTAAGGACTGGAAGGATCAGCTATATTCCATTTTTCACATGTATCCTTCATATGAAACTTTTTATTCCTTTCTTAAGATATAGGCATATTAGTTCTTAAGAGACCAAAAAAAAAATTGAAGAAAAAGATTTGGGGGGGGGGGGGGGGGAGAAACAAATTGCAGACAATTCACCTGGCTAAAAAAATGGAGTGCATCAAAAATGTAAAAATTCTACATGGCTCAGAAGCATGAGGGGCTGCTTATACACAGGAGTTTTAAAGTCACCTATACCTTGAAGGACCTGAACTCCAGAGAGCAGCATAAAAAGCATTTCCAGAACTTTAGGCCTCGGTGGATGAATCCCCACCTCTAAAACAGAATGTTGTAACTGTCTTTGATTAGAGTAGACTCTAGACTTACCCTTGACCATACCTTAGCAACCAAGTTAGGGAACTGTAGTTAAACTCTTAATACATTCCCAGGTAACATGTTGGGGGGGAGGGATAGCTCAGTGGTTTGAGCATTGGCCTGCTAAACCCAGGGTTGTGAGTTCAGTCCTTGAGGGGGCCATTTAGGGATCTGGGGCAAAACAAATCTGTCAGGGGACAGTACTTGGTCCTGCTAGTGAAGGCAGGGGACTGGACTTGATGACCTTTCAAGGTCATTCCAGTTCTAGGAGATTGGCATATCTCCATTTTATTTATTTATTTATTTTAAACATGCTTCTAACATGGTTTTGCAGCCCAGTGTTGGTGAGACCAAACTATGGCAATATACAGTTTCATGCCAAACAATGTTAGAAACTATCTGAGACTGTGTTTAAACATGAGCTCCGTAGCTCAATTTCTAGACCTGCCTAGATGGAGCCTTTCTTCCTAAGGTCTCATACCCATTAAGTATCAAAGTCAGGCACACAAATTTCCCAAAATATCTGAGTGGTTCTGGATTGTAGCCTCACATACCCCCACCATCTGATGAAGACCACCAAGATAAAGGCTAGGAATTATGTAATCCACAATTATGTATCTCCAAATTAACTAGGACCAGTTGGAGAGCAGATGTTCACACCTTGCAGACAGCACAGCTCCATCAGCCCTTATCTTCTCAGCAGCTGAACACTGCACCCACTATGATCAGGTAATGAATATATGAAACTTGTTGACATCCAATTGAATGCTGCTATGAGAATTGTCATAGGAATCATGAAGTCAACACTGACAGGCTGGCCTCATTCTCGTGCATATCTTACTACCATCCCTCTGAAGAGAAGAAGCAATAATAGGAGAATACAATGGTGCAATAATGAATGCAGACTTGCTCATCTAGGAAGATTTCCAGTGCCCCCCAAGACGTCTTCATAAATCCAAGAATTCCTTCTGGTGAGTGACCAAAGCTCTCAAAACCTCTGGACTGTCACCAAAAAAAAAAGTAGCGGAGGCCATGGGGAAACAGTTGGGTCAAGAGTCAAGACCTTATAACAGATACTACACCAACTACCTACCTTCACCATGGTATGTATGATATGGACCACAGCGAATCAGATAAGAACCTCACGTGGGCAATTACCTACTAGACAAATAGAAAATGAAGGACAGCTCAATATGCAAATGTTGTGAAGACATCCAAACCATGGATCAACTAGTGAACTACTGCCCTCTAAGATCTTTCTCTGGAGGGACAGCCTTGATTTATTCCATTGTACTGAAAGCCATAGAGAGGATGACAAACTTGGATGTCAACCTTTAATGTTGCTTTTCAAATTCATCATCCAAAAGAAGATACCCATTAAATATAACCCTTTGTGATATAAGACCACATCTTAACTATCCAGGTGATTTTTCATTATTACCATCTAAAAATATACCTCTCCCCAAAGGCTAGATAATGCCTGTGTTGGAGGCAGTATGGAGGCACCTTCTGGAATATCTCAGTGAATAGAGGTAGTGCTGTACTGTTACATTCCTATCGAGGAGTTCAGCATATTTCCATTTCAACCAACATTGTCAGACAGCTCTGCTGGCCGACATGTGGAGGGGCAAACACATGACTTTATGTACTCTTTTCTTTCAATGGGTTTGGATTCAGCCCAAAATAACAGCCTTCTGAGAAATGTTAATCTTCAGTACACAGAAAACAAAGACATAAAATTACATAAATACATTTACCACACAGTTTGGTCTCATAAAAGCCAGGACTGGAATCTTGGTCCACTGAGGTCAATCACAAAACTCCCATAAACTTCAATGGAGCCAGGATTACGTCCCAGAAGTCTATGGTTCATCAAGGGAATCTCAGCATAGACTCTCACTGAAGTGTATTTATGAAAGTTTTATGGAAAACTAGAATACCTCTTTGATAATATCCATGCTAACATAATTGGTGCCTTATTTACGTGCACACCCTTTTTAATGGAAAAATTCATACCAAACATTTAACCAGTGACAAAGAGGTAGCAATGGTCAAACATAAGCCAGAATGATGAATAAATAAGGGGTTTTACTTAGCTATTGATTCTTTTTAAACTCTCTTTTCAACTGGTACTCTGCCTTTCCCCATCAATGCAATAAGCCAATGCTTCTGCAGCTGGGGAATAATCTATTTGGAGAATAAACCCCAAAGAAAGGTCTTGGGTTAATAATATCTTTACAGTGGTAATCACTGTATATCTCCTTTCATGCAGTTGGATATGGTTGGGATGAATACTGACAAGCAGCTGAGAAAATAGGCAAAGAAAATGTAGTCTTCTATTTCTGTAAAAATATAGCTCTTTGTGTATGTTTTTTTTAATGTAGGCTTAATAAATGACCAGATAAATGACTGGATGTGCTGCTGAAAATTGACAGAAGACTCTGGGCCAGAGTCTCTCCCCTCCCATTCCAGCCACACACAGAGACAATCTGGCAATCTTAGAATTTCCCAGGCATCGGAGAGTTCTCATATGATGTAAAGCTGGCTTAGCCATCCAGGCTTACTCATCCCGCATTGGTCTTGATGTAGGGAGCATGCTGGGTTGGGAGGGAGTAAGGCTGAAGCATTGCTGTGTTTTGATTAACCTCAGCTGGTGAATGGTTTCTAGACAGCATAAGCAGGGCCGGCTCTAGCTTTTTTGCCGCCCCAAGCAGAAATTTAAAAAAAAAAAAAAAAAAAAAGCCTTGGCTGGAGCTGCCGAAGCAAAAAAAAAAAAAAAAAAATCTTTTGAAATGTGCCGCCCCAAGCACCTGCTTCCTTTGCTGGTGCCTGGAGCCGGCCCTGAGCATAGGTTAGAGGAGCCTCCTGACTGCTCTAATCTGAACTGAGGTCAAACCAGGCAGAGAATCAGGTAGTTCTCACCAGCTGCATAACAGCCTTACATCGCTGATAAGCTATCTGAGTCTCACCCACCACAGAGGATCTGGCTGTCTCTGTTCAGAATGTATTCTTCAGTTGTCAATTATTGCATTCACTTACATTTAAAAATGTGAGTCATTGAGAGTGATGGAAAGCATTGAATGTCAGAAGTCACTAACTTTAAACAACTGAAATAGGATGCAAATGTTTCAGTGAGAACAAAAAACAAAGGCTTTTCCTGCATTTTGTGTAATTACATTTCACAACATTCTTTAACTACTACTTTTCATTTGAATAAAGTAGATTTTTCACAAATTTTTAGTTATAGGGAAAAGAACTCAGTGAGTGTGTGTATATCCCTGTAACAGCTTACTTACAGCTGGTATTATATACTGTTATTGTGACACTATGATTTTTCCCTGCCTCTTTTTTTAATTTAGTTTCAAAAATTTTCCCACCACTTGAGAACTAAATGGACTGTAATATATTGAATGTGAGAATAAGGGAGGGGGGGAAAGGAGATTATTTACCTGATAAATTTTCACCAGGTGGGCCTTGTGGCCCTCAGGTTGCAAGAAACTGAATTTTCAATCTGCAATAAGGGCAAAAAAAATCTTTGACTGGACCCTCCCTAGAGGCTAGGCTTTTCAAAGATTCAGAAATATTTTTTTGTCTCTCCTGCTCCAACTCGGGGAGGAAATTTCCTGAGTACATGTTGAAGAAGTCGGTTATTGGTGATCATATAAATTTGTAAACTTTGAATGTATGATATATTTTAAATGAACCTACCAGATTGGCCAAGTAATGGTGATGACCACAATTGTGCGAAACTCAATGGATTCTATTTACATGAATTCTCCTAACCCAAAGCAAGTGGTTTTGGCTTGCACAAACCTCCAAATTCCAATCATCCCTGAACCTGTCATGAACCTTTGATATTCACCAATCACTGTATCCTTGTGATATGGGATCTTTCCTTTTGTACACAACCCATCCTCCGAACAAACTTCAGGGTTTCTTACATCTGATGTCTTTTGAAAGGTAATGAACCCATCTGCTTCCTTCCTCCTCTCAGGATCTTTAATGGGCATCAGTTGGACACTTCTCCCATATTGTATCTTTGTAAAGGAGCCATGCTGTAGCCCACCTGGTCAGTGAATACTCTTACTCTTACTTCTGCAACTAGCTAAATGAGCTTGGGACCTGAAAGACATCTCGGAAGTCCCTAAAGGGTAGCTAAGAAAATCTTCTCTACTCCTGCGAAGCTTGAACTGGCAAATTGATTTGCCTACTTATGTCATTTTGTTAGGGTCTCTTGAAAACATTCTGAGTGTGAAATTAGGATTTTCTGTCCTGGGATGCAGTGAGATCCAAGACTTTTGGCAGTGTTATTAGACGAGTAGATTAGAGTCACTGTTTCTCCAAGGGATTGTCTGGGATTTGAAAGACTGGATCCTTAAAATGTGTAAAATAGGCCTGGAATCCTTCAGGGATTATAGATTGATGGTGTGCATTTTGCTTTCAGCACATAATCTACTCTCAGTGCCTGGGAGAATCATGTTCAACATCATCCCAGAATGTATCAAGAAACAAACAGATCTCCAAATTAGAGAGGAACAAGCAGATTTTAGATCACTGAGATCATGCATAGACCATATTGTTGTTCTCAGAACACACTGTGGAGTTGCAAGCACCTCTTGTGAGAAATATTTTTGATCTCCAGAAGGCTTTTCACAGCATACGCAGAGACAGATTTTGGAGAATTATGGCAAGTTATAGAATACCAGGAAAAATAATTAGAATTAAGGATCTATATGATAATGCCAAATGTGCAGTCAGAAATGGTAACAACGTCAGCCAATGGTTTGTAGTGACAACCGAAGTAAGTCAAGGGTGTATTATGTTCCTACTATTGTTTGCACTGGTCATGGACTATGTCAAGAGGAAAGTAACACTAGAAGGCAACCTAGGAATTGTATAGATAAATGAATAAAGCACAGTTGGATGACCTTCTTTTTGCCAATGACGTGGTCCCTCTTAGTTCAACATAGCACTTAATGGAAGAAAAGACCCAGCTTTTGGCAGACACAGTAAAACAAGTTGATTTGTTTATCAACAAGGGGAAGACAATATATATGGCTATCAATGTCCCAAAAGCAACCATCAGAGTAGATGGAGAAACACTAGAAGTAAGTCATTTAATTTTTCTAGGAAGTGAGATGTACAATTGTGATGACACCATGCTAGATGTCAAGCAACTAATATCAAAAACAGCAAACAACTTGCATAAACTTGAAAGGATTTGGAAAAGTCGCATGACTAACGCTTACACCAAAATGATATTTTTAACACCGGTATCATGTCTGTCCTCTCTTTATGGAGCAGAGTGTTGAAAATCTGCAACAGAAACTGATAAGTAGATCAACTCATTCCAAAATAAGTGTTTGCAGAAGATCTTCAGAGTCCACTGGAAACAGTTTCTTGCAACATCAGAAATTCTAAGCAAACCAACCTGCAGCATCAAACATGGCAAGAAGATGATTATGGACATATTTAGGATACTCTTAAGAATGATATTCTTAAAATATCTCCATCAACGATCTGGAGGATGGTGTGGACTGCACCCTTAGCAAGTTTGCAGATGACACTAAATTGGGAGGAGTGGTTGATACGCTGGAGGGTAGGGATAGGATACAGAGGGACCTAGACAAATTAGAGGATTGGGCCAAAAGAAATATGATGAGGTTCAACAAGGACAAGTGCAGAGTCCTGCACTTAGGACGGAAGAATCTCATGCACTGCTACAAACTAGGGACCGAATGGCTGGGCAGCAGTTCTGCAGAAAAGGACCTAGGGGTTACAGTGAACGAAAAGCTGAATATGAGTCAACAGTGTGCCCTTGTTGCCAAGAAGGCTAATGGCATTTTGGGTTGTATAAGTAGGGGCATTTCCAGCAGATCGAGGGACGTGATCATTCCCCTCTATTCGGCACTGGTGAAGCCTCATTTGGAGTACTGTGTCCAGTTTTGGGCCCCACACTACAAGAAGGATGTGGATAAATTGGAAAGAGTCCAGCGGAGGGCAACAAAAATGATTAGGGGACTGGAGCACATGACTTATGAGGAGAGGCTGAGGGAACTGGGATTGTTTAGCCTGCAGAAGAGAAGAATGAGGGGGGATTTGATAGCTGCTTTCAACTACCTGAAAGCAGGTTCCAAAGAGGATGGATCTAGACTGTTCTCAGTGGTAAAAGATGACAGAACAAGGAGTAATGGTCTCAAGTTGCAGAGGGGGAGGTTTAGGTTGGATATTAGGAAAAACTTTTTCACTAGTAGGGTGGTGAAGAACTGAAATGGGTTACCTAGGGAGGTGGTGGAATCTCCCTCCTTAGAGGTTTTTAAGGTCAGGCTTGACAAAGCCATGGGTGGGATGATTTAGTTGGAGTTGGTCCTGCTTTTGAGCAGGAGGTTGGACTAGATGACCTCCTGAGGTCCCTTCCAACCCTGAGATTCTATGAAGAATGCCACCATACAACTTCCATATCAAGTGATAACATGGATACAACTTGGAAAGAGAAAAAGATCGTGTCCTATTGAAACGTTACACAGAGCAATGGAGAAAAGACAGATTCTTCAACATTACACGCAGAAGCCTGAACAGACCAGTACAATATCCTGTGCACCAGAGAGCAAGGGAGGATAAAGTAAAGAAAGAAATCAAGAATAGATAGTCAAGTGACCTGAAGCATCTTGAGTCAGTGCTAGTGGTCAGAACATGCATTCAGTACTCGAGTGCCTGTATAATCAAACATCAAGCAAATATAAGATGTGCCAATAGCCGGAACATGCATCATGTTATATTGGAATAAGAACTTTAATGGAAAAAGTCTGAGTGAAGGGACTGAATTAACAGTCTCCTGGAAAACAAATTACAAACTTAGAGTCAGCCAAAATGTTTAAGGTGGTATAAGTAATATTGGATAAATCCTTATTTTTAATCTCATCCCCGATGTTGCATGATATAGTGCTTGTTAAAAATCATTTGTAGTGTTTTTTTACTCAGAAAACCAATAAAGAGTATTTAGAAATCCTCAACTCTTTTGGTTAATTACTGAAAAAAAACATTTAACTTGTTCAGCAAACTACAATCCAGAATTAAAACCCTTTTTATAAATAATTGGAAATTGAGATGAAGCTAAATAATCACCATATGTCTGGTCCTCAAGTTCTCACTTCCGCGTACATCATGCCTTATTACATACAGGCCAAAGTAAGCGGTGGTGTGAAGCCAGAGGTTATGTCTATACTGCAATTAACACCTGCTGCTGGCCCATGTCAGCTGTCTCAGGCTCATGGGGCTCAGGCTACAGGGCTGTAAAATTGAGATATAGACGTTCAGACTACACTGCAATTTTACAGCTGACATGGACCAGCCATAGGTGTAGTGTAGACATACTCTCACTGACCCCTGGGGAGCAACACAATGCAGTCTGCCTCAGAGGCAGAATGCCTTTCAGATCTCTCCTGCAACAAAAGTCAGCATGATTGCTGCTGTCCCTTTCAGGGGGGACAGTTTGTTTCCCCCTGTTGTGATGGTCTTGCTCCTAAGGCTGGTGAATAGAGATGGGTGAATCCATAATTCCCTGCTCCCTGGGAAGTAGGAACAGAGTAATTCCTGTATTCCTCAAACATAGGATCTATGTTTCTACCTAGACTGCAAGGATTCTTTTGTCCTCCCCCACGTGCCCCGTATTCACATATGAACCAGGCACAATCTGGTCCTGAAGGAAAAATCCCATGCAGTACACAGAAATAGAAAGTACAGAAATGGCCAAACTGCATAAAGGCCGGGGGGACCCAAACAGATTGATTATGCGTGAAAGAGAAATTCAGGGTAAGAAAATGAAGCAAGAACAGAATAAGAAACAAAATTAATCTCCCGTATATTTTTTTTCTTTCAATCACTTTTGCTGGAACAAAGGCTGCAGATTGTTTTCTTCAGTTATAATTTTCTCTCTTTTTCTGTTTTAATTGCATTCATTGGTTTTTTCTTTCTTTTGTTCATTTGGTTTTATCCACTTTTTTTCCTTCATTAATCTACCCTACTTCTCTGATTTCTCATTTGATTTTATTTGCTTAGAAAGAGATAACTATCTCATTTGTTCTCTTCTGCCTATTCTGTTTCTTTGGCTATGTCTACACTACAAAAGATAGGTTGACTTATGTTCGGTTGACTTACAGCCAACACATTAATTACTACAGTGGCTGATGTCCACACTACCCTTCTTCTGTCAGTGGTGCGTATCCTCACCAGGAGCAGTTCTACCGACTGAAGAGGGATGGTGTGGGGACTGAGAGCCAGGGCTCTCAGCTCCATGAAGCTCCTCACTGGGAGCCCAGCTTCTCCCTAGGGCTTCTTGCCTCCACGCTCTAAGTCGGGAGTTGAGAGCAGCAGCCCTGGGCTTCTTGCGTCTGTGATCCCAGGAACCAGCTTTCTTGTCAAATTGGAAATTTGACAGCCAATATCAGGAACTCAGTGTGTACACAGACACTGCATTGCCCTAACTACACTGACATAAGCCCTATGCCTCTCGTTGAGGTCGTTTTATTATGTTGGCATAGTAGGGGAGTTATGTCAATGGGAGGAGCATATCAGTGTATTCACCACCACTGTTTTGTCGACAAAAGCTGACTTTTGTCAACAAAAGTGTGCAGTGTAGACAAGACCTTACTTTCATTTTCTTTTGCATCAATTTTGTCTGCTGACAGTTCGGTCCATGTCCACAAGCCAACTAATCAAGTTCAAGCAAAAGGGCAGAGGCAGTAGCTGGCAAGGAGCAAATACTATTAAGGTTTTTAGAGAGGAAATCAAAGTATTTAAGCCTGGGAGAACCAGGATCGAATCAAATAAACTGTGTCAACATTTTTAATACTTCTTCTATTAAAATGTGCTCATAAACTAATAAAATCTTGCTTTTCAGAGGGCACAGTAGCAAAGGGAATATTGAAATCAAATCCAGCAAGACAAATAAATCAGATCCCCCAGAACCAGATTTTAGACATAAACACATTATGTTTGTAGAGAAGATGTTCAGCAAGATCAGTCTGTCATAGTACCAAAAAAAAAAAAAAAGACATTCCAAAAGGTCAGAAAAGTTTTATACAATAAGTCAGGGCAATGTAACAAGATGATAGAACCCTAAAACTGCTTGTTTAAGAATAAATAATCCGCATACTAGAGAAAAAAATCATTTAAGCAAATGTAATGAACTCCTGAGTGTGATTCTCTTAAATAGACTCTGTTTTCTAGGACTTTTCTACATGTTGTTTTTAAATTTGTTTTTGCATCCTGCATTGTTTGTGTTACCTTCAGGGGAGAATGAAAATCTTTATTTTTTTTGCCCTTTTCTGTTTTTAATAAAGTATATCTTTTTCTCTTCTGTTCCTCATGTAGCATGACCCAGTGTTCTGTTTTGTGTGGGTGTGAGGCTTGTGATTTCCAAATTGTCCAGTTTCAGACTTAAATATTTGCTTCTAGCAGGAGCTCTCACCCTACTTCACAGGAAATATTGATCTAATTCAAGATATATTTACTGGCAGCCTGAAGGGGGAGCCACAGCAGGAAAAGATAAATGTGTTACCTCCCGTAACTGATTGTCTCATAGGTGGAGGTTCTGAAGGCAGTAAGGGCAGTATGTAACATAGTGTTAAGGGAACCTTACTGCAATTGGTTGGTTACAGCCTGTGCAGTGTGCTTGGCTTCACTTTTTCTAGATAGCTAATGCTTTTTATAGGGAGGGAAAGCTTTCAATAACCCTTAAATCTGCAGTAGTCCAGCCATTTCCTCAGGAAACCATCACTGGAGACCAGCAATCTCTGTAACCACAGCCTTGTCTCTAAACTTCTCTTCATGGGGAAAGGTCAATTGCAGAAACCTGAGTTCAATATTCCCGATCTTTTCTGTGTTGGCAACTGCACAGATACAATAAAGGTGGCAGACTCAGTAAAAAGCCAAGACCAACAGTAATGCTAGGAGGAAGGGCAAGTTTAGAATCATAGCTCCACATGCACCTTTCTACATTAGCCAGCAGAGTGTGTAGCCAGTGCCATTCTGTCCTATACTGCACCTCAATCACACACAACAATGAGGAACCCCCTTTGATACAGTGAACCTC
This sequence comes from Macrochelys suwanniensis, assembly GCA_033296515.1. Lineage (NCBI taxonomy): Eukaryota > Metazoa > Chordata > Testudines > Chelydridae > Macrochelys > Macrochelys suwanniensis. The sequence goes on from CM065780.1 coordinate 52,956,960, forward strand.
TGCACCTCCCCTTTTCATGGCTGGTGGCTGAAGAACCACAATCTGGCCATTATTTTGGCTTGTGTACTTTAATGTATGGATTTTATATTAATGGAAGGAAGAAGAGCGGTGTTTTACCAAACTCACATAACCTATCATATACTTCCTATATCTGTAGTAAGGCAAAACCTGGCCTCCTGAAATAGAAAATAAAGAACAAAAATAGCAGTCAACAGGATAACTATGATGTCTATATACAAATACAAGAAGCATGGGAAACCAGCAAGCACTACTGTTAAATGATGAAGATTATGATCTACTGAGCACAAGAGAAACCTGGTGGAAATAGTCTCATACCTGGATTGTCAATATAATTAGACAGAAAGGAAAGAATGGGTGTAAGGATGGTACTATACATGAGATTTTCAAAGCAAGGGAGGAGCCTCAGCCACACTATTAATTAAGTCAGTGAGAGCTGCTGGGTGCTCAGCACTTTTAAAATTCAGATCACTTATTTAGATGCCTAAAAATGAACTTAGGAGCCTAACTATAGGCACCCATTTTTCAAAATCTTAGGCACAGCTTGTGCCTTAAACTCAGACATTACATAGCAAGTGAGGACTTCCTGAATGACAAAAAGAGAGAAGGAAGAGTGAGAACAAGAGTTATGATAAAGTCAAGTACATGTCTTAGTGGTTCTGCTAAATTAGTTTTTGTTGGTTTGTATTTTAAAGATGACTTCTCACAGGTGACAGAACATTAGTGGATTTTGAGGAAGAATTTGAATGAGGATAAAAAGGTGGTTTAGCACAGAATATTTGTGAATAAGGGGAGACATGGGAGAAAGTGCAAATGAGGGAGTGAGGAGGTACTGAAGGAAATATGGGGAATACAAAAAAACCCCAAGGTCAGAGTTATAGATTGAAGCAGAGTGGTCTTACAACCAAGCATAAAGAATTTACAATAGTGAGCCAATGGAGGGCTTCAAATGGAGGAGTCCCACAGTGTGAACAATGAGCAATAAAGATTATTTATTTTGGACAAACTGAAGGTTGGCAAGGGAAGTGTCCAGAAGACCTGAGAGGAGGCGGTTATAGTAGTCAATGCTGGAGATGTTCAGGGTGTGGGCAAATGATTTAGGATGGGAAGGAAGACAGATATTTTTTAATATTGTGGAATAAGAAGCAAAAAAACATTTGGTCACTTCCTAATGTGGGGGCAGGAGTAGAGGGAGGAGTAAGATTAAACCATAGTTGCCTTGAACTGGGTGACTGAGAAGATGGGGATGCTATCAACAGCTATGAAAAATGGAAATAGAGGTGAGGATTGAGAGGGAAAATTATGAGCTTGGTTTTGGTGATGTTGAATTTGAGATGTCAATGAGCCATCCACAGTGAAATGTAATTAGATGCAGGGATTAAGAGGAATAAAAAGAGCTTTAAAAATATATAAGAGGAAAAGAAGTATTAGAAAGAAAATAGGTGTAAGAAGAAAAGAAATTATTCTAAAAGTAACTTTTAAAACTAGGCTTTGTCTGTTTAATACTTCTAATGTACTGTGAGTAACGTACTGAATAGGATTTTAAGAAAAATATTAAAGTAGGTCAAATTTGAGGTTTAAGGTATTTGATGGTTTCTCCCTAAGTAAGAATATAACGTGGCCTTCATATACGAGTTAATTTTCCATCCCACAAAGTTTACTAATCTATGATGCTAGGAAATGACATTTTTATTGCAAAACCTCTGCTACATGTGTTTTTTTCCCCCCAAACCCGGACATATAGGGGTTGGTTCTCCATTCTGTTACAGCACTTATCCACCAGAATGAACTCCATTAGTGGAGTTTCACTGGCATAAATGTGGTGTAATGAAGTGCAGACTTAGAACCTCAGATTGCCACACTGTGAGATTCTTCTGATTTTAAGTATGACTGATACCCACTAACTGCATAGCTGCAGTGTGACTATAACAATTACTTTAGCATGTTTATTATATCAGATTCTCATTTGGGAAAGTATTTCATTGTGTACTATAGCATGTTTGTAGCTACATAAACATAGTAATGTATTTTAGAATTTCCTTATGTCTGATCATCATTATCTTTCAGCATTTCCTGTAGCATGTTTATATTCATTTAGCAGGTTTATTTTGTTTAGACCAGAGCCAGATCTTGTCACATTGAAGCCAACAGGAATTTCACCAACAATTTCAGTGGGAGCAGGACTCAGTAGTATATATGTATAGATAGAAAATGTCAAACTGCTGGCAGAGAGGAACTGGATAACTCAGTGGATTCCCAGTCCTGCAAAGTGCTGAGGGCTTCCTGGAAGGTGACGAGGTTGCTTAGCATCTCAGCAAAGGCTCTTAGCATCTCACAGGCTCAGACTCATAGTCATTTCCTTTCTTTTCTAGGTCAGTGATTCAAATCAATCCATGACAGTAAAGAATGAAAATTGCTACCATTGGAAGCTATTTGGTGGCTGTTGTGACTTACATTATAATAACTTGTACCAATATATGAATTGCTCAAAGTACCTTCCAAAGGTGGAAAGTATTATTCTCATATTGCCAGTGAGGTTGCTGAGGCACACAGCTGGTTAAGTGACATCCACAATTCATGCAGGAGGAGTCTGTGGCAGAATCTGAAATAGAACCCTGATCTCCTGACACACTGGTCACTTCTTCAGCCATCAGACCATGTTGCCTCCCTGGTGTAGTTCATTCTAGTGCAGTGTGCACATCACAGAAAACACCCATTATTAGAACTGCCATTAATTAACAACCTTGTTTGCAGTCTCAGTAGAACCAGCAGAAACACTGAAGACATTAAAACCAGACTCCACAAAGTACCAGAAAATATTTAGTAAGGAGTAATCCTGCTTTGCCAGTGGAATGGACTTGATGACCTAATCAGCCTCTTTCTATCATTAATCTTTGATTCTCTGAATGGAACTGAATTACTTTCTCACCATGAGAAATGGTACCTCCAGGTGAAGGCTGGCTGAGTCACAATAATAGGGTAGTATGAGGAAACTTGAACTGCTCTTGAAATTGCTGTGGTGAAATGGAGGACTGTGGACTCCAGAGCTGTCAATTTGGAACATAGACAAGCACTACATTTAAAAAACAAACAAATGCTACTCTGTGTGATAAAGTAAATGTATAATTTGTAGGCTAAGTTTAGCATCCCCTAGTATATAAATATTCTTCAATTTTAGAGCTGCTTAAAATGTAGATTTATAGCTGATAATGCTGGTCTATGATTGCCTCTCCTCACTACTTACAGCACAGAGCTGTAAGGTGCTGAGCGCCGTTAGCTCCTTCAGCTTTAGTAGGAGTTGAAGATGTTAAGCATCTTGCTAGATTGGGCCATAAGACAATTCTTTCTCCCCAACCCTTGAGAAAATGCAATCCTCCAGGATTGACTCCCTGAATTTTACTTATTTAAAATTTTGGCTCACTGAGAGAGCCTCAAGAGAACCATATTTTAGGATCTTGGGAAACAGGAATGAGACAGTCAATATAATGCAGGGCACTCAGTCTAAAATAGCAGACCTCACTGAGCAATTAAAATCTCAGTTCTTTACACTGACTAGGCTTCTCAAGATCAGAGATCAAAAGCTTTTTAAAACTAGACAATGTTGATGTTCAGTTTAATAGAACAAATAGCTTACTGCAGCTGTTGAGGACTGCAGCTCAAAAACATAGCCTCCCATAGACAGCTTTAACCCTAGGAATGCTGAAGATTTTGAATTCTCCAACGTGAATGAATGTCTCCCCTCCTTAACAAGTTTATATTTCCAAGACAGTTATTCATGGTTTTTGAATACAGTAACTGGAGACAGAAAACACTAACAAAATTTCATCTAAATTGGCCATGCACTCACTATCTTGGATGATTTCAGGGTCAGTAAGACAGAGGTGATAAAAGAGTTACAATGCTTGAAAACCAATAAATTCTGAGGCCCAGATGGGATTTAGCCAAGGTTCTTAAAAGATAATAAGGAGGAAAAATTTCGACTGGTGGCAGTAATCCTGGAAAACTTGGTTATTATGAAAGCAATTTTGGAAGTCTACAGGAGGAATAAAACTGACACACGCAACATGTGGTAAGCAATGTAACAGAAACTAAATTAAAAAGCAAGTATAAGAATACTAATATCAACGAGCCCCAAGTATAAGAGCACCCGCTGAATGACCACTCTGGTAATAAATACACCTCTCTCAGGGACCCGTCTCAGTTTAGATTCTTCAGTGGTAGTTTTCCTAATTTGAAAATCAGATGTTCGTTTTTAGTTCATTTTTTTCAATTTCAATCATTATCATCAACAGCTTCAGGAAGGGTGGATTAAAGCCTGTCATTGAGTCTGAAACTTAGCTTACCTGGGACTTTCAAGATATCTCAGCGAGAACATATGGAAATAGAAGGGAAAAAATTAAAATTGCAATACAGTGTGCATCTCTCCATACAAACTGATACTTGACTTCCAAGAAAAGGAGCACTTTTCATGGTCCCAGGATGTATTCTGATTAATGATGATGACTGTATACATGAGCTCTAATTAATATTAGTGGAAAATCGCAGTTGAAATATAATTCTGAAACTCAAAGTGTTTTTAGTGCCCTCTATACCACTGATCTCTCAAAGTCATTAGTAAAGCTGAGTGGTAATGGGATTTTCCATTCTGTGACAAATGGTGAGATTAAAAAAAAAATTCATTCTGTAGAAGAACAAAACCAACACATCTCAGAACTATGAGCAGAATAGTTCCAGGAGAATGAGCTGCCAAGAAGTTCAGCAGGCAAGCTGGCAAGAAATCAGGCAGGGTTCCATCAGAATTTTGTTGAAATTTTGTTGTTTAGCTAGAATGTTTCAATTTCAACAAGTTGACATTTTCGGACAGAAAAATATTATGTTGGAAAATTTCCAACCAGCTCTAGTCATTGGGTCTCTGTAGTTTCAGAGCACCTCACAATCATTAATGGGTTTTATCGTTGTAACACCTGTATGAGGTAGGGAAACAGTATCCCCAATTTACAGATAAGGAGCTTGGTAAGGGGTCAGATTGTGACTTGCCCAACATCACACAGCAAGTCTGGAATTGAACCCAGATCTCCTGACTCCCAGACCAGGGCCCTCCACTAGACTATCCATCCTCCCCAAATTGTTACTTCCTCCAGCCTAAGTTGTTGGTTTAAATTTTGTTAATGCAATAAAATATAAAGAGACAATATTGATAAATAGAATAAAGGGGAAGTGGATAGCAGTGAATATAAATTAGTAGTTAAAATGCAAATAATTGCTAAGCAATGCTAAAGTTCTTAATGAAAAATTCATCACTGGTAGGGTTTAAGAACAATAAGAAAGTTTTTTAACATCAGAAATTAGAAGAACCCTATCAATGGTTATAGATCCATCACTGGATGGAGATGATAAAGTTGTCATAATGATGCAGACAAGGCAGAAGTATTCAATAAATATTTCTGTTCTGTATTTGGAAAGAAGCCAGATGACGTATTCAGAGACCACAATGATGATGAAATACTTTCCATTAAAGCGATAACTAAGAAGAATGTTAAACATCATCTACTAAAGTTAAACCATTTAAATCAGTTGTTCCAGATCATTTTTACCCAAAAGTTTTTAAAGAGTTGGCTAACGAGCTCTCCTGATCATTGAGGTCAGTTTTCAACAAATCTTAAAACACTGGAGAAGTTCCAGGGGACTGGAAGAAAAATAAAGTTGTGTCGATATTTTAAAAATTATAGGTCTGTTAGCTTGACATTGATCCCTGGCAAAATTGTACCACACAACACTTGGAAGAAAAAATTAGCATACTACAAAATCAGTGTAACCTGGATTCAAAATGACATCTCAAAATGTAATTGTTAATGGAGAATCATTTTTGAATAAATGTTTCTAATGGGATTCCACACGGATGGATGCTTAGCACAATGCTATTTAATATCTTTATGCATGATCTAAAAGAGAATGTAAAATAATTTCATATAAAGTTTTCAGATGACCTGAAGACTGGTAGAGTGGTTAATAGTGATATGGACAGGTCACTTATTCAGGATGATCTGGATTACTTGGTAAAATGGGCTCAAACAAACAATGTGAGTTTTAATGTGCCAAATGCAGTCATACTTCTATGAATAAAGAATGTAGGTCATACTTACAGGATGGGGAATTGTATCCTAGAAAGCAAGGACTGTGAACAGGACAAGGGTTGATGATGTACAACCAAATGTATATCAGATCTAATGTATTGTCAAAGAGTTAAAGGTGTTCATAAACTCTCCAATATTATTTGCTTTGGGTTATGTTTCTACTGAGACCCTGGTTCTACTTGATTATATGACCAACACCCAAAAGCATTCATTCTAAACTTGAAAGTTCATTGATCAAACACAAGAAAGAACAAGAAATTAAAACAAGCATTTATACTGAAACTGAAATTGAGTGATTATGCAAAACAATCAAAATCTTTAAAGTTTCTCCTTTTGCGGGCAGAATATTAGTCTCTTATTTTCCAAGCTACCTTTCTTTGATGAAAAGGAAAGGATTAATTTTACTTTCAGTCCTGGTGTACAAAGGATATTTACCTCTCTATTTCTAATAGACAGATACAAGCTAGGGGAGAGAGAGGATAGAAAATGTGGGGGAAATATGATTTTTGTTGTCTCTGGAACACTAGATGGCTGGACAGTCACAAATGGATGCTTTGGCTGGCAGGTCAACCATGACACCTGCTGCTTGGATTCTGGATCATGCTTTGGTCAGAGACATCATCTGTTTGGATCCTTTCTTCTTAGACAAGGCAGGTTTGGATGAATGCACTATAGTCCATTTTAGGATTCAATGAAAAGCCAAGAGAGTGAGAGAGACGATCAGAGGCAAGTGGGGGAGGGCATAAAGCGACACAACAAGAGAAGGGAAAAAAGTCCTTAGCTTGGTCTGCTCCATCTGTCTTGAGATCAAGGAAGCTGCAATGAGATGCAGTGCTTCCAGGCTGCGATATGAGCTGGAGGAAGATGATTCTTTTTTTCAGTCTCTTTATAAGAACCCCAAAAAGCGTGAAAGTGGATGACATATTTTATCCTCATTATTTTGTACCAATTAAATCCATTTCCATAAAACCAAATTTGGCATATGTAATTTTGTTCCCACATTTTCTTGTTTACCAAGTATGATCTCACATAGTCCTTGAATTATATCAGTATGTCCTAGTTGTTTAGACTAATACAGTTTGTCTGGTTTTCTTGCAACTATTATAACATTCATTGTCAAAAACAACTTGACCTATTTTTCATAGTCATTGTAACATCTTATGAACTTTCACATACTTTTTACAGTTGAACTTAGGGTAACTTTGTAGGGTCCAATAATCACAACAGATCCCAGTGTGTGATGCTATGGCCAAAAAGGTTCATACTTTTCATGGATGCATAAAGAAGGATATAGTGAGTAGGGAAATTGTATTACCTCAGTATTTGGCACAGGTGAAACCACTGCTGGAATACTGTGTCAGTTCTGATCTCTACACTTCAAAAAGTGTGTTGAAAAGTTGCAGACTGTGCAGAAAATAGTTACAAGTATGATTCAAAGACAGGAATACATGCCTTATAGTAACAGATTTAAGGAGCTCAATCTGTTTAGTTTGTCAAAGAGAAAGTTACAGTGTGACTTGATCATGGTCTATAAGTACCTACAGAGTAAAAGGTACCTGTAGAAGAAGGCTCTTTAGTAGACAAAGGCATAAGAGGATCCAGTGACTGGAAGTTGAAGCTTGACAAATTTATACTGGAGATCAGTTGCAAATGTATCAATTCTCCATCATTTGAAATTTTTAAAACCAGGTTTGGATATCTTCCTAAAAGATACGCTCAGGTTCAACCACAAGTCATTGGCCTTGACGCTGAAATCATGGAATTAATTTCTGTGGCTTCTGTTATGCAGCAGGTCAGACTGGATGATCACAATGGTCCCTTTTGGCCTTACAATCTATGAATATTTATGCTATAGCATATGTAGCATCATCTTAACTTCACATTTGCCCTTGCTTCTCTAAACTAAGGGACAACACCCTGTATCTTTTTTGAATGTGAGTATTGTCAAATCAGTGAGAGGAGTGACCTGAAACTAACATGAGTATAAATTATAGCCAAAATGTTCAGTTGTTCCCAGCGTGACACTCCAGTGTTTTCAGAATCTGCTGTAATTAGTGGGAGTTTTGCAAATGGAAGGACTGCAGTATCAGTCCCAAAAATAATGAGTCCAAGAGAAAGACTTGTAGGGAATGAAAAAGAAAGAGGAGAAAGATAAAAGTATAGAGAGGAGAAGAGAAAATGAATAAATAAATGGAAGCTGAGAGAGCAATGAGAGTGTTCCTCCAAAACATTTTATAAAACCTAGTAGATTCCAATCTTGCAATGAAAGAAAAGAAGAGCTCAACCCAGGCTGCAATTTGGATCAGGACATAAGCTTTTGCAAAGTTCAGGTCTGAGCCAGATCAGAAATCCCCCAGTTTCAAAGTGATCAGGTCCAGGCATTTTGTATGGTCCACTTCTTTACATAGATCACATATGATAAAGGATTGAGAAAGAAAAGCCCAGAGAACTCGTGCAACATGCTAAGACAAACTAGTGGAGGAAGAGCACCACTTAAAGTAATTTAAGGGTTTATTGTTCCCAGAGTAAATAAATCATAGAACTCCTATTATCAATAATGAGAGTTATCCATTTAAATCCCTCTGCATACCCATAGGATAATAGCCTCTTTGATATTCAGTGACAGTAAATGCATCTCATAATGTTTCATGCCTCTTTTCAAAAGCCCTGACAACCCGCATGTCTGCCATCTGTGACAGAAGCATGGATCCCGCACAGCTCTGCACTATTGTGATGAGCGTTGCAAGCATGGGGCGCCTGATCCTGCAGTATTTGCAGAGATGACAGAAGAGCCACGGGGAACATGACAATTCCTTCAAGGCTAGCTTGCTGCGGAACATAGAAAGAAACAATTCAAAGTTGTTGTTGGCATTCACATAGCAGCTGCAACTATAGAGCGCTAGTTCTGGGCCCAAGAAACAAGCACTGACTGGTGGATACAGATCGTTATGCAGGTATAGGATGACAAACAGTCAGGGCCGGCTCCAGGCACCAGCCTACCAATCACGTGCTTGGGGCGGCATTCAGGTGTGTGTGTGGTTTTTTTTAAAACATACTGGCGGGGTTGTTGGGGCGGGCTGTGGCCAGGCATGTCGCCTGGCATGCAGCGCTCCGGCTAGCCGGGAGAGCGGGGCCACGGCCGGGCTTACTGCCCTCCCCGCGGCGCTCCGGCCGGCCGGGAGAGCAGGGCCGCGGCCGCCCTCCCCACGGCTCTCCGGCAGGGAGAGGCCCTGGGGGGGGTGTGATTGTTGCAGTGCAACACTGGGGGCGGGTGGTGTTTCCATGGGCACTGTGGGGGGGGGGTTTGTTTCGGTGGGGGTGGCGCTTGGGGTTTTGGGGTTTTTTTGCGCGGGGCGGCAAAAAAGTTAGATGTGCAAGGCCACATTCCTGGATGTGTGTGCAGAGCTTGTCCCAGCCCTCCAGCGACGTAACACCAGAATGAGAGCTGCACTGACTGGCAATCACTATGTGCAGGTTTGCAATGCCAGATTGCTACCGATCAGTCAGGAATCCACCAGGGAGTTTGCTGTGATGCAAGTGAGCAGGGCCATTAATCGCATCCTGCTACAAAGGACAGTGACTCGGGGCAATGTGCAGGACATAGTGGATGGTTTTGCAGCAGTGGGGTTCCTGAACTGTGGTGGAGTGATAGATGGCATGCAAATCCCTATTTTGACACCAGACCACTTTGCCACAAAATACATCAACATAAGGGGCTACTTTTCCATAATATTGCAAGCGCTGGTGGATCACAGAGACGTTTTACCGACATCAACACAGGATGGTCAGGGAAGGTGCATCTTTAAGAACACAGGCCTGTTCCAAACTCTGCAAGCAGGGACTTTCTTTTCAGTCTGGTGTCACACCCCAATGGTCCCCTCCCTCAAGTCCCCTGGGAAGGCAGATCAACACCCTATATTGCTAACGCTGTTGCAAGCCTCACAAAGCATTTTGGGGAGGGTCAAAGGTGTGCAAGTGAAGAGTGAAAGTTTCCCTTACAGGGTACGAGAGGCCAAGAGGGGGGAAAGAAGAAGAGAGCAGAGAACGAGTTAATTCAACATTTCAGCTAGCTCAATTAGAAGATAAGATGCTGACTCTAGCCAGCTCAAGGTTGCAACTTCCAGCCGACGTTTGGCTGCGAGCCGAGAAAGACGGGGGCTTGAAAGTTGCCCAAGCAGCCATGAGAAAGAAAATCCAACAGTACAGACCGACCTGCACCTACAAGACAGCAAGGCCAGCTAAGAAGAAAACAAAGCCCAGGGTTGCAGAATCTGAAAACACAGACAAAACAACAAGAGGGAGAGCCGAGCCAGGTGTCCCTGAAGCTGCGGTTTTTGGGGAAAGGGAAATTGACTACAGAAAAGCAGTTTGGACAGGCACAAAGAGCACCAGAATTCTGGGTGGAACACCCCCCCACCAAGGACCCCAGGACTTAAAACCCTCCCGAGAGCTGGAGCAACTCAGAGATCACAGCGGATTCTCAGACGACCTGGGCCCAGGACAGCACTCCCGTCCACCCTTTCCCTCCCCCGCTTCTTTTAATGTTATACCCGGGCTTGGCCAGCTTTGGGTCAGATGCATGTGAGTATGAAAGTGGGTCAGGGCTTGTTAGGGCATTAACCATTTCTTCCTTCCTCTGAGTGATGTAGAAGCATTTTCCAGCAATCTCTGCTGTTACTTTATCATTTTATCATTAAAGCTTTAAAATTCAGTCACATGGTGTGGTGTGCATTCTTACATCTCCCCCCCTACGGTCCTACGATCTCAGACTGATCACCTGAGGTCTTAGGCAGATTGGTAACTGAAATCTGTCACACTGGCAGATTACCATTGGGGATATTGAAATGCCAACAGTGACCCTGGGAGACCCAGCCTACCTTACTCTCATGGCTCATGAAGCTGCACACTGGTCACCACGACAGCAGCAAGGAGCACTTCAGCTACAGGCGCAGCAGGTGCAGAATGACAGCTGAATGTACCTTTGGCATTTGAAAGGCCGCTGTGCTGTCTACTCATGAGATTAGATCTCAGTGAAAAAACTATCCGAATGGTTATAGCTGCCTGCTGTGTACGTCATAATATCTGTGAAACAAAAGGGGAAAGTTTCCGTCCAGGTGGAGGTGAGAGGTGGAATGGCTGTCTGCTGATTTTGAGCAGCCAGATTATAGAGCTATAAGAAGAGCTCAATAGGGAGCTATATGGCTCAGGAAGGCTTTGCAAGACTGTTTTAATAGTGAGCCACAGTAATGTGTGTTGCTATAGTGTGTTCTGCCAGGAGTTTTTGTTTTGTTTTGTTTTTTTTGCATCCCAGTATGAACCTTGTAATGAGTGCTCTGTGTGTAGTAATATAACATTGCAAATGCACCTATTGCTATTATCTGTGAACGATGTTAGCCCTGGCCAGCATATGTTGTGAACTAGATGAATTAAGTTTCCATCAATAGATTTTTATTCCAAACCCGTGCAACCAGACACATTTATAACTGAATGAAATTTTATGAATACAGGGAAAAGAACCTTTGAAGGGGAAAGAACAGTCATATTCATTTCACAAACACATACACCAACCGTATGGCTCACAGGTCAGTGTATGTGCGGCTGTGATTGTTTGTACTCTCCCTCAGGGTGGAGTGATAGGGGTAATGCAGTAGCCTTAGATACCACTGGGAATGTGGAAGAGGAGGGGTGACTAGGGAGGTCCCAGAATGCAGTTCTCTATGGACTGCAGAGGGAGGCAAACATGGGTCTATTGAACCTGAAGGTCAACAAGAGTTTCTAGCATGTCTGCTTGCTGCTTGAGAAGTGGTAGCATCTCCCGCTGCACATCTCTCTCCTTTTCTTGTGCTTTTCTCCTCTCCACTCTATCCCTGTCCATTCTGTCCACGAGGGTGATCCTCCAAGCCCTGTGCTCGGTATCCAAAGCACCAGAAGCTTGCAGGATCTCTTGGGACATGTCATCCCACATCCTCTTCCTTCTCCTCCTCATTTGGCTGAGCCGCTTCACTGGTGTAGACAGAGAGACCCTCCAGGCCACATTTCCAGCTGCAAAAGATAAAATGTGCAGAGGTACTACTGTGAGTGTATTCACAAGATAAATGGATGTACTGAACTCACTCCCCTTGATCCACAAATTGCAAGCGCTACATAGAGCACTGCAGCAGTCCCAGACATGGTGCTGGGGAGGAGACCTGAGGGAGGAGGAAGGAGGCAAGTTGGGACAATAAGGGCTGGGGGGAAGCTCACAGATATGAGTATATGTGGATAGAGCAATTGAACTGAATACTGGCACCGTTTTGCACTGGTGATGGTGATTTTAGCTGATATCTGACTCCTGAGGGTAACAGAGGCTGAAAGGGAATAGCTCTTGCAGGTGTCTGGCTGCAGACTGGGGCCGTATGCGGCTAGCCTGTGTGCTGCAATGGTGACTGCTGAAGTAATTGCTGAGTGGCATGGCAAAGTGTCCGTCCATAGCAGAAGAAATAAGGCAGCTATCTCCAGAAACCTTCGGCAGAGGATGCAGACTATCTACAGGAAAATTCCATAAGCACAACAAAATTCCTTAGTGGAGATGGTCAGAAAATGATGTTTTGAAATTTCTATGAGAAATGGAAAACACTGACATGGACATTTTTCACAATAAAAATTTTTCCATCTCTATACCAGACTATAACAAATGAGAACCTAATGAACAAATATACAATTTAGTCAAGAGATTGCAAAAATATCCAAACATACCTAATCTATCAAGGATAGACTCTTCAGCAGTCTATCAGGGGTTGTACCAAACTCAGGGGTTGTACCATTTGACTGGAGGATAGCTAATATAGTTCCTATTTTTAAGAAAGGGGAAAAAAGTGACCCGGGTAACTACAGGCCTGTTAGTTTGACATCTGTAGTATGCAAGGTCTTGGAAATTTTTTTGAAGGAGAAAGTAGTTAAGGACATTGAGGTCAATGGCAATTGGGACACATTACAACATGGTTTTACAAAAGATAGATTGTGCCAAACCAACCTGATCTCCTTCTTTGAGAAAGTAACAGATTTTTTAGATAAAGGAAATGCAGTGGATCTAATCTACCTTGATTTCAGTAAGGCATTTGATACAGTACCACATGAGGAATTATTGGTTAAATTGTAAAAGATGGGGATCAATATGAAAATTGGGAGGTGGATAAGGAACTGGTTAAAGGGGAGACTACAGTGGGTCATACTGAAAGGTGAACTGTCAGGTTGGAGGGAGGTTACTAGTGGAGTTCCTCAAGGTTCAGTTCTGGGACCAATTTTATTTAATCTATTTATTACTGACCTTGGCACCAAAAGTGGGAGTGTGCTAATAGTTTGCGGATGACACAAAGTTGGGAGGTACTGCCAATTCAGAAAAGGATCGGGATATCATACAGGAAGATCTGGATGACCTTGTAACCTGGAGTAATAGTAATAGGATGAAATTTAATAGTGAGAAGTGTAAGGTTATGCATTTAGGGATTAATAACAAGAATTTTAGTTATAAGCTGGGGACACATCAGTTGGAAGTAACGGAAGAGGAGAAGGACCTCGGAGTCCTGGTTGATCATAGGATGACTATGAGTCGCCAATGTGATGTGACCGTGAAAAAAGCTAATGCGGTCTTGGGATGCATTAGGCGAGGTATTTCTAGTAGAGATAAGGAGGTGTTAGTACTGTTATACAAGGCATTGGTGAGACCTCATTTGGAATACTGTGTGCAGTTCTGGTCTCCCATGTTTAAGAAGGATGAATTCAAACTGGAACAGGTACAAAGAAGGGCCACTAGGATCATCCGAGGAATGGAAAACCTGTCGTATGAAAGGAGACTCAAGGAGCTTGGTTTGTTTACCTTAACCAAAAGAAGGATGAGGGGAGATATGATTGCTCTCTTTAAATATATCAGAGGGATAAATACCAGGGAGGGAGAGGAATTATTTCAGCTCAGTACCAATGTGGACACAAGAACAAATGGATATAAACTGGCCATCAGGAAATTTAGACTTGAAATTAGACAAAGGTTTCTACCCATCAGAGGAGTGAAGTTCTGGAACAGCCTTCCAAGGGAAGCAGTGGGGGCAAAAGACCTATCTGGCTTCAAGATTAAACTAGATAAGTTTATGGAGGGGATGGTTTGATGGGATAACATGATCTTAGTCAAAGGTCAATTAGTGGTAAATCTAATGCCATCAGTGGTAAATAGGACCAATGGTCAATGATGAGATGTTAGAAGTTACTACAGAGAACTTTTTCCTGGGTGTCTGGCTGGTGAGTCTTGCCCACATGCTCAGGGTTCAGCTGATCGTCATATTTGGGGTCGAGAAGGAATTTTCCTCCAGGGTAGATCGGCAGAGGCCCTGGAGGTTTTTCGCCTTCCTCTGCAGCATGGGGCACTGGTCATTTGCTGGAGGATTCTCTGCATCTTGAAGTCTTTAAACCATGATTTGGGGACTTCAGTAGCTGAGACATAGGTGAGAGGATTATTCCAGGAGTGGGTGGGTGAGATTTTGTGGCCTGCATTGTGCAGGAGGTCAGACTAGATGATCATAATGGTCCCTTCTGACCTTAAAGTCTATGAGCAGGGAAAAGTAAAACCCTCCAAGCCCAACAAGACACAATAAGTCACGGACTACTCAATATTATTGAGGTGTGTTCTTCAGTGACAATTGAAACTTCTCTGGTTCTCAATGTCCCTAGGGACAAGTGGGAAAGCATCAGCATCAGTAGCAAAAAATTGTTTTTTGCAAGTCCTTGCCCTCCAGAAACAACCTGTGAGCTTTGTTACCAATAACAATTGTGCAATTAGAACTTGGTTAACTATTCTATAGATAGTGCAGGAGTCAGAGAAGATTTCACTGTATTTTCCCATAGCTGCATTAGCTCTGCAATGATAAGTAAAAATTAGTGAAATAATATTTTTGTCAGTAACATAAGACGATATGTCAGAATAAACAGGTGAAGGGAAACTGAGTGCGAAGGTGTCTTTCTAACCACAACCACATTTTAAGTGACATAAGTATCCCCGTGGTTTCAAGTACAATTTTGTTGACCTTAAGTCAATGACTACTTCTGTCTGGCAACTGATTTTTTGAGAGTCCCTTGAGCAGTAATTTAAGAGAGCTTTCACCATACTATATTTACGAACAGGAATCATGTTACCAGCTGCTGAAAAACAAACAGATCTGGGGTGGAAAGCAACATCCAGTGCACAGCACACTTCACCACAGTGAGAATAGAAATTTTGGCCAATGAAACAGTGGTAAGCCCCTTACAATTATGAAAAATGCTATGGAATATTGAATGTCCTTACAGAGCAAACAGGATCTTGGTTTTAAGTGGTTGGGTCAGATTCACCCAAACTGGTCCAGGGTGATATGGGTAAATATCACCACCCTATACTAGCTAATCCCCTGAACTCCAAGAAGAATCCACCTTGAGGAAGAGAATGTGAGGCCACTATTCTTGCTTAATTTCTATTGGATCAGGACAGAAAAGTTTCCATCTGTGCTCCTGGTGGAGGCTGCAAAGACCTGCTGAATCAGAACATCCCCAGTTGCTCTGGACATTCCCCTCCCTGACCTTGAAAGATGCATGGGACTGGCCAGGAAGTTGAGTTGTGGCTGCTTCCACCACAGTCTCACTGCTGGTTGTACTTTACACTGATCATGGGTTTATACCAGCAGAAATTGGTATAGAGCCTGGCATGAGTTTAGCCTGTTGTCTGAATGACTCGCATAGTAATCTTATTCTCTGCACTTATTCAGTGCTTGTCATACATGGATTTCAGTCACTTTCCAGAGCTGGGTGAGCATTATTACAGAACTCTTTACTAAAAATCCTACTTACTGGTCTGATACCAGTATACCATTGAATACCAAAGGAATACCATTGAATGAAACTGAGTCTCTGCACACATGCACACCACTTCCTACCTATAGAATGAACTTCAAAGGACAGGACAGTGTTTTTATATTGTTGCAATAAACTCAGTGCGGCTAGATTCTCATCCTAGTTATACTGATGTACATTCAGAGTCACTTCGTTGACACTAGTGCAACTGAGATCAGACTGTGGCTCAGTGACTTTCCATTGTCGCCATTTAATAACTATCTTCTTTAAAAAAAATAGAAAGATGGATGTGATGTTCATATCTGCTCTTTAATCAGAGAATGGAGGCATTTGATTTAAAAGTGTAGCAGTGAAATGTTAAAACTGGGTCAAAGAAGCCTAAGATCTTTCTCTGAATTCAAAACACACATACAGTATATGAAATGTTCTATCCTAGTCTGCAAGGGGGAAGGAGTGTAACTAGCATTTCCTCTTCTGTAAATTTTCAGACTGGAATGCAATAGCACATCTGTATGGAATTAACATGGCATCTCTCCCTGGCACATACAGATTCATGTGACTGTACAGCTAGAGTCTGGTCTTGAGTCCTGATTTGTTTTACCTAGTAAAAACATCACAATTGCTTGTACCTACAGGTCCAATAATTAAAAAAGGATAATATGATCTTTCTTAAAAAATAAAAATAAATCCTCAGCCAACCTTGTAGTAGTTTTAGCACTTACATCCTGTATTTGTACTTCAGAGACACTCTTCAGCAGGCTAAACACCAAACCAAACATTTAAATTTTTAGTCACTGCTAATAGAGTCTAGACAATCAAAAAAATAGTGTTATACTTTGTCTAAATCATATCTTGGAACACTTCTGATGATTCCCAACATCCCAGTTGGTATACCACTGGTATAAGTGAGTTGCTTTAAAAGTACAGTTTTGGTATGTCCGATAGAAACATTCCCCACAGATCTTTGGGTGTGATTTCATCACTGCATTATACCAGTTTGACACTGGTCTAGCACTATTGAAATCAATGGAATTACACCAGCATAAAACTGAATTAATGCAATGGCAGAACAGTCCTGATATGTTGTACCATTACAAGTTAATGATGTATTCCACAGAGATTGAGGGGGAAAAAATAGATATTTATGCAATCTTTTAAAAAGTCACATTAACTACCAATTGGAGTTCTACATGTTGAGCACTTGCAGATTTGAACCCTATATAAATTTAGTATCTGACAATATTTAAATGTGCAAGTGGGCCAGAAGTTAGATTTAATCTTCCTTGGGAATGTGTTCATCTCTGTACCCAGGGATTGTCACCATAGTATTTGTGTACTTTAACACTTCAGTTTTTCCTCTAAGATATTAAACAATCAAATTCTGCCCAGAATTATATCCCATACAAACCTACTGAAGTCAATGAGGCTGCAGTGTGTATAAGTTAGGGCAGAATTTGGCCCTAAAATTCCAAAGTCCTGATGATGATTTTCACTTCATATTGTACTAGGAAAAGAGAGAAAATTTAAGACAATTACTATTTTCTTTTGTTCAGAATCCTTCTAGTTGCATCATGTTACTGCCTAGCCTTGGGCTTACAGAGGATTCTCTGGACTGCCTCCAAGATTTCTAGACTCTGTGGTGTCACAGATCTAAAACAGGCAGGATAGAGAGTGTACGTGTGATACTGCCGCTGGGACAATGAATGCAACAGTGACATTCAATGAAATAATGGGGGAACAGAGAGCTCACAGACTATTACTGAGTGTTGTGTTATCCAAACTTGTGTAAAGCAGTAACTACAAGAAGCCTACAAAACCACTATTACTATTCACCTGGATCACCTGGATCGATCGGACTTCAGCTGTCGTTAAGACTGCGCCGATCACAACACGTCTGCCATTCTTCTTGCACTCTTGCCTTTCTTCTCCACGTTCGTCCAAAACGTTTAACGATGTCATCTTCCCATCTTCTTGGAGGCCGAACGGGGGTCTTTTCTGTTCTCACGGGTACCACTCAGCAATGATTGCGGTCCACCTCTTATCCATGAGCCGTGCTGTGTGGCCCACCCATCGCATCTTGTTATGTCTGCTTTCCATGACAATATCTTTCACACCGCTGTGTTCTCTGATGATTTCATTCGGTATACGATCCAGAAGGGAGATTCCCAACATAGCTCGTTACGTTGCCCTTTCAGCTACCAACAGCCGTTGCTCTTCTCTCTTCGTCAGTGCCCACGTTTCACTGCCATACAGCATGGCTGGCAGCACTGCTGAATTGAAAATATTTTTACGTGTGGTCTTGTCAATTTTTCCTTTGAGGACATCCTTGATGGAATTAAACGCACACCATCCTGCCCGAATCCTTCGCGAGAGTTCTCCGTTCAGGTCTTGGTGCATATTAACTTCTTGGCCCAAATATATGTACTGTTCCACTTCTTCGATGTCTTCTCCTGTTACCGTTATTCGGGCTTTTCGTAAGACGTCTGATCGCATATATTTCGTTTTGCAGCGATTCATTTTCAGGCCGACCTGACTACTTTTCTTGTCGAGTCTTCGTAGCATGCTCTGCAGTTGGTTGGTGCTTTCGGCAATTAGTACAATGTCATCTGCAAATCTGAGATGAGATAATCTCTCTCCGTTTATGTTGACACCACTCCTCCAATTGATCTTGTTCATAACCATTTCGAGGCAGGCGGTGAATAGTTTTGGTGAAATTGTATCTCCTTGCTTTACGCCTTTCTCGACTGGGATGCGGAGGGGAGTTTCAAGGAGAGTAATGTCTGTTGTACATCCAGTATTCGCTTCCTTCAACAAACTAATGTACTGCGTGTTAATGCCCTGCTCTGCGAGCGCCTTTAATATTGCGTTAAACTCAACGCTATCGAAGGCCTTTTCATAGTCGACAAAAGCAATGCACAGTGGGAGTTTGTATTCCCTTGCTCTTTCTAGGAGCTGGCTAAGGGTAAATATATGGTCGATTGTACTGAAATTTCTTTGAAACCCTGCCTGCTCTCTCGGCTGTTGTTCATCCAGACTCTGCGAAAGTCGATTCGTTATCACCTTTGTGAAGAGCTTGTAGATGTGAGAGAGCAGGCATATAGGGCGGTAGCTCTTAAGATTTTCTCGATCACCCTTCTTGTGCATTACATAATTACTATTATTCGATTAAAACCTGATAAGGCAAATTCACTGCCCCACTCCACTCTTGTTGCACCGCTCAGGGACTAAAAGAACCCACAGCACTCAAGATGGGGAGTCCCACACTGTGAGGGAGTCTCCAGAGGGGGAGAAGTCAGTGCAGCCAGACCTACATCACCCATCTTCATTTTTTTTGTGTGTGCAAATGATTGATTATGAACTTTACCCATAGACAAAGACACTACAGCTGAGCAACTCCTTTGTATTTTATACTTGACTCCTTTCAAAATAGACTACACTGGAAAGTATTTGATAAGTATTTGATGAGATGCTGCTAGTTGCCTGTTTCACTTGAGTAAGGATGCATGCACACACACAGTATCCCTATAGCAATTCCCATTTTGTGCATTAAAATCAGTTAACTCTTCTTAATGGAAAGATGTGCTGCATTTCTCTCAGCAGCACATATGAAGGGCAATGATTTCCATCTACTGATGGACTTCTAAATTAAGAACATTACACATTTGATCTCACTTACATAATTACACTGCATACAAGAAAACACTTATAAATATCAGGTTTTTTATTTTTTTATCTCTAAAAAAAGTGTGGAGTGTTCATATACAGAGTAATCAATCAGTCAGTGCGGGACAGATTCAGTATGATATGTTAGTACCTAATGTATATTAAGCTTTCACCCTCCTGTTTATCATAAAAAGAACCTGAGTGCAGCTGCATTAAGGATATGCACCATATGCATAAATGATCTGGAAAAAGGGGTAAACAGGGACATGGCAAAACGTGCAGATACAAAACTACTCAAGATAGCTAAGTCCCAGGCAGACTGCAAAGAGCTACAAAAGGATCTCACAAAACTGGGTGACTGGGCAACAAATCGCAGATGAAATTCAATATTGATAAATGCAAAGTAATACATCTTGGAAAACATAATTCCAACTATACATATAAAATGATGGGGTCTAAACTAGCTGTTGGAATCATTGTGGATAGTTCTCTGAAAACATCCACTCAATGTGCAGCAGCAGTCAAAAAAGCAAACAGAATGCTGGGCATCATTAAGAAATGACTAGATAAGACAGAAAATATAATATTGCCTCTATATAAATCAATGATACGCCCACATCTTGAATACTGCATGCAGATGTGATCACCCCATCTCAAAGATATATTAGACTTGGAAAAGGTTCAGAGAAGGGCAACAAAAATGATTAGGGGTATGGAATGGCTTCCGTATCAGGAGAGATTAATAAAATGGATTTTTCAGCTTTGAAAAGAGATGACTAAGGGGGAATATGATTGAGGTCTATAAAATCATGACTGGTGTGGAGAAAGTAAATAAGGAAGTGTTATTTACTCCTTCTCATAACAGAAGAACTAGGGGGGTCACCAAATAAAATTAATAGGCAGCAGGTTTAAAACAAACAAAAGGAAGTATTTCTTCACACAATGCACAGTCAACCTGTGGAACTCTTTGCCAGAGGATGTTGGGAAGGCCAAGAATTATAACAGGGTTCAAAAAAGAACTAGGTAAGTTCATGGAGGATAGATCCATCAATGGCTATTATCCCTGCCCATCCTCTGTTTGCTAGAAGCTGGGAATAGGAGACAGGGAATGGATCACTTGATGATTACTTGTTCTGTTCATTCCCTCCGGGGCACCTGGCATTAGCCACTGTCAGAGGACTGGATTCTGGACTAGATGGACCTTTGGTCTGACCAAGTATGGCTGTTATTTTCTTGTCTAATGTGCTTGAAAATATTGCACATCACAAAATTGGATTCTCTCTTTTGGTAACAGGCAGGACTGTGGAACAGTTTTTCAATATACTTTACTACACACTATTATTATTATGTCTTAATTTTTTTTTCTATTGTAGAAAAGAAATGCCTAAAGGCCTCAATATGACAAGGCCCCATTTTGCTAGGCACTGTATAAACGATTAGTAAGGTATCCTTTCCCTGAAGACTTGTGCTAAGATGACCATAAAAGGCAGTCAACATATATAAAAATTGTATACACATGTATAATACATTGTTAAATTTAACTTAATACATGCACATCAAATACAACTGGCTACCTCTAAGCATATGCATTTTTTTGTAATTGTATTTATTTAGGACTGCATCCACTCTGCCACTGGAGAGGTTCCAAAACAGGTAACGGAAATGGTATAGTTCTGTTGCACTGGGGCAGGAAGGGGAGCAAGGGCAGGGAAAGAAGCAAGGAGCAGGAGTCCAAAGGGCCATGTGGCAGCTCTGTATAGGGTTATCATATCATCTCAGTGCCTTTGTCTCTCACAAAACACAATGGTTTCCAACAGATTTTAACCCAGTGGTCCCCAAACTTTTTACCTTGTGTCCCCTCTTATCCCTGTCCGTGCCCCTCCCCAGCCATGGTTGGGAGTGGTGCCAAGGTTGGGGTCAGGGTTGATGCTGGGGCTGGAGTTGTGGCTGGGGTGGGAGTCAGGGGCCAAGACCGGGAGCAGGGGCTGGAGCCGGGGATGAGGCCATGGCTGGGAGCAGAGCCGTGGACAGGCCAGGGGCTGGGGCTGCAGCTGGGGGCGGGTCTGGAAGTGGAGCTGTGGCTGGGAGCTGGGGCCATGCCTTGGGGGGAGACAGGAGCTGGGGCCACAGCCAAGAGCTGGGTGGCACTCCCTCCCTACTTCTGCCCCCCCTCCGCAGGCTGGCAGCTCAGCCCCCCTCCCGCGGCAGCCTCCCCCTGCCCGCGGCGCCCCCTCCAGCTCCCGGCTCAGCTGCAGAGCCGGGAGGGCGGCAGGCAGCCACGGCCATCTGCCCCCCCTCCCCCCCCGGCTCCCTGCCGCCCCTCCCGGCTCATCCGTGGAGCTGGGAGGGCGGCATGCAGCTGCAGCCAGCCACACCCCACCCGCCCCCTGGCTCTCTGCTGCCCTCCCGGCTCAGCCGCGGAGCCAGGAGGATGGCAGGCAGCTGCAGCCAGCCGCCCACCCCCCGGCTCCCAGCTCAGCCACAGAGCCGGGAGGCAGCCGCAGCCAGCCGGCTCCTGGCGCCCTAGGCGACTGCCTAGGGTCGCCTAGTAGGCGCACCGGCCCTACCCCGAGGGGTGGTGCACCCTACAGTTTGGGGACCACTGTTTTAACCATAGTGTATCTTCTAGTCACATAGGAGTAGCTGTTGTCCAGTGAACATTCTGGAGTTTTTGTATGTGGGTCTGGTCCATTTGGTTATGCTAGATACTGGCCTGATTGGTCATGGTGTCTTTTCAGCACATGCTAGTAATTTTGAATCTTTGTTTTATCTGGAGGCAGACTGTATAACTGAAAGTAGCCATTTTCCAATGCATTCAGTTTCCACGTCATTAGCATTTGTGCCAGTTTTGGCTGCTATATTATAAAATGCAGAGGTATAGGTTATGGCCTTCCATTTTAGCTCTAGTAATTTTCATTGTAACATCTTCTCTGCCAAGTTACTGACTTATGGATTGGTTAATGACCTATTTTATTCCCAGTCCTTGTAAACTTGGGAGAATGTTCACTGCTGAAGTGTGCAGTTTAAATTGATCTGAAAAGTCCATGTCTGGTGAATATAGAAACTGTGTAATGATTACAGATTTACTTTGTATCCTCTCGTTTGATGTCTGAAGTACATGGAATAGCTGTGTTGTCAACTATCCACAAATATTCATTTCTATTCTACTATGGTAAATCCACTACTTGATGCTGCTGTGATCTCTGTGCTACTAAGATTTCCTTGTGGCATTAGCAGATCTCAGACTTTGCTACACTTTTCAATTTTTTGTCTCATGCCAACCTAGGCTATCACTTCCTTTTGCCACTTTTTACATTTTTCTCTTTCTTGCAATCTTACCTGTATTCAATGTTTTGTTTTATTGTTTAATTATATGGGATAGTTCTATTTTTTTTCCTTTGATCATGAATCCACCCATTTCACAGTTTCTTAGTGGTTTCTTTATGGCTGAGTTTGAGTTGCATTGTCCTGTGGCCATGCTTATTACTATATTAGCCTTACTGTATCTTCCTTCATGGTATTTTCTTTTTTGTTTTGTTCGTAGGTAGATTCTCATTGCTTAGATGCCTTTGTGCTTCTATCTCATCTTCCCTTTTCTGCCTCTTGACTTAATTTTATATATGCCAAGGAAAGCATATCCACATTACTTTTTTTTCCTGACTTATAGTTGGTTTTCAGTTTACACAGTTGCAGTTTAAGCAACAGCCTCAGAATCATTTGTGTTGTACAATATAGCAGCTTGCTATTATCACTGTTAAAGTCTTTTCATTTTGCATAAATCTAGTGTGTACTCCTGCAAGTACTTTAGATGCATATATGTGTTCCCCTATTTCCCTTTTCGTCATGTCCACCTTTAGTCCTGATTGCAGTGTATCTCTAGGTAACTTAACCATATGGATGCATCATAATGGCATTGAGGTCTAGTAGATAATACACTAGGGGTATGTCTACACTACGATAGTAGTTCGATTTTACTTAAACCGATTTTTTGAAACTGATATTACAAAGTCGAACGTGTGTGTCCACACTAAGCACATTAATTCAGCGTTGTGAGTCCACAGTAATGGGGCAAGCATCGACATTCCAAGCGGTGCACTGTGGGTAGCTATCCCACAGTTCCTGCAGTCCCCGCTGCCCATTTGAATTCTGAGTCGAGCCCCCAATGCCTGATGGGGCAAGAAATGTGTTGCGGGCGGTTTTGGGTAACTGTCGTCATTCAACCTTCACTCCTCCCCTCCCTCCGTTTTAGTTGGGGGCTAAAGGTGACGGCTAGTGGTGTTCTGTTATTTTCTTTTTTGGGCCTGTCTTGTAGTAGGTGACTCCTGGGTACTCTTTTGGCCCTGTCAATCTGTTTTTTCACTTCAGCAGGTGGGTATTGCCCAAAAAAGAAAATAACAGAACGCCACCAGCCGTCACCTTTAGCCCCCAACTAAAACCTCTCCAGCGCATCATCAAAGATCTACAACCTATCCTAAAAGATGATCCCTCACTCTCACAGATCTTGGAGGACAGACCAATCCTTGCTTACAGACAGCCCCCCAACCTGAAGCAAATACTCACCAGCAACCACACACCATACAACAAAAACACTAACCCAGGAACCTATCCTTGCAACAAAGCCCGATGCCAACTCTGTCCACATATCGATTCAAGTGATACCATCACAGGGCCTAATCACATCCGCCACGCCATCAGGGGCTCATTCACCTGCACATCTACCAATGTGATATATGCCATCATGTGCCAGCAATGCCCCTCTGCCATATCACTTCAAAGGTTTTTCTTCCCCTGCTGTTATGGTTCCTCTCAATTAATTAGCCTCTTAAGGTTGGTCTATGCACCTCCACCTTATCATGTTTCTCTGACTGTATAAATATCTGTCTACTGTATGTTTCATTCCATGCATCCGATGAAGTGGGTACTAACCCACGAAAGCTTATGCTGAAATAAATTTGTTAGTCTCTAAGGTGCTACAAGTTTTTCTATCTTATTTTCGTTTTGCTGACACAGACTAACACGGCTACTACACTGAAACCTAACTGTGGTGGGGCTATAGACGGAAGGCACATCCCTATCCTGGGACCGGACCACCAGGCCTGCCAGTACATTAACCGAAAGGGCTACTTTTCAATGGTGCTGCAAGCACTGGTGGACCATAAGGGACGTTTTACCAACATCAACGTCGGATGGCCGGGCAAGGTTCATGACGCTCGCGTTTTCAGGAACTCTGGTCTGTTTAGACGGCTACAGGAAGGTATTTACTTTCCGGACCAGAAAATAACTGTTGGGGATGTGGAGATGCCTATAGTGATCCTTGGGGACCCAGCCTACCCACTAATGCCCTGGCTCATGAAGCCGTACACAGGCGCCCTGGACAGTGATAAGGAGCTCTTCAACTACAGGCTGAGCAAGTGCAGAATAGTGATGGAGTGTGCTTTTGGACATTTGAAAGGGCGATGGCGCAGCTTATTGACTCGCTCAGATCTCAGCGAAACCAATATACCCATTGTTATTGCTGCTTGCTGTGTGCTCCACAATCTCTGTGAGAGTAAGGGGGAGATGTTTATGGCGGGGTAGGAGGTTGAGGCAAATCGCCTGGCCACTGATTACGTGCAGCCAGACACTAGGGCGATTAGAAGAGCACAGCGGGACGCGCTGCGCATCAGGGAAGCTTTGAAAACTAGCTTCCAGACAGACCAGGGTAACTAGTAACTTACGTTTGTTTCTCCTTGAGGAGAACTTGCCCCCGTTTGTTTACTCTGTTTATATTGCCTATCCTCTCCAATTACCAACCCCCTTCCCCCCCTTCAAACACACCTTGCTTTGAAAAGAAAATAAAGGCAACATTGTTCAACAAAAAAGTATTTTTTATTCAAGATTTTTCAATAAAGGGAGGGAACTGGGACGGTGGGCAGGGTGGTGTGCAGGTGGAGGGAGGGAAAGGACACTTCAAAACTTGGGGAATGACAGCCTTCTGGTACTTGAGCAGTCTGCTGGGGTGGACTGGTTGTTCGCACGGAGCCTCCCACCCCTCGTTTTTGGGACTCTGGGTGAGGGGGCTATGGGACTTGGGGGTGGGGGAGGGCGGTTATAGATGTGCTGCAGCGGCGCTCTGTCATCCTGCTTCCATTCCTGCAGAACATCCACCAGATGCCGGAGCGTGTTGGTTTGCTCCCGCAGTAGCCCAAGCATCTCCTCAGTCACCCTCTGGTCTTCCATCCGCCACCTCTCATCTCGAGCGTCCCTCCTGTCCTCACGGGCGTCCCTCCTGTCCTCCCGTTCACTGGCCGCTCGCTTGTACTGGGAAATTGTGTCCCTCCACTCATTCTGCTGGGCTACCTCAGTGCGTGAGCACTGCATTAGCTCAGAGAACATCTCGTCTCGTGTGCATTTCTTTTGCCGCCTTATCTGTGACAGCCTTTGGGAGGGAGATGCCGGAGGAAGCCTAGAGACAGTTGCAGCTGTGGGATGAAAAAAAGGGAGTGAATTCTTTAAAAACATACATTTTTCAGAACAATGAATATAGTCTTTCGCGGTGAACAAGACCATTCACACTACCTATCACATGTGCTTTCAGTACAAGGTCGCATTTTGAATCTTTATATTGAGTGCCTGGGGTTTTGGTGTACAGATCACACAAGCAGGGCCGAATCTGCGGCCATGGTAAGCTGTAGACTTTTGGCTGCTGAAAGCTTACTTAATAGCAGCACCCTCCTTTCCCGTTCCAAGCAGAGCTCCTAGAGTTGGCCAGTTACTGCTGCGCTGTGCGGGTTAATGTGCAGCAGCAGAAACCAAAGTTACCCCAGCCATCCCATTCTCTGGGATGGTCGCTTTAGCCTTCACCCCACCGTGTGGCTGGTCTCGGGGAAGATCTCTGCTAGGCGACCACGAACCGCTCAGCATGAACGGTCAGCCTCCCGCCCCCCGCGTGGCTGGTCTTGGGGAAGATCCCTGCTAGCTGACCGCGAACCGCCCAGCATTAACGGTCCCCCTCCCCGCACCCACCGTGTGGCTGGTCTCAGGGAAGATCCCTGCTAGGTGACCGCGAACTGCTCAGCATGAACGCTCCCCCTCCCCACACCCACCGCGTGGCTGGAAACTGCTGGGAGAATTTTTTAAAAGGCACAGGCAAACAGTCCCCGTAATAAAATGCACCTAATTCCAACCAGGTCACCTCACTCTGATGAGGATTACGCAGACAGAGAAAGAACGGATGTTGCGTGAATGCCAGCAAACACCGGGGCCATATGCCGCCATGCTTTTTCAGGCATTGATACCGGAGTACCTGCTACTGGCCTGGCGCGGTAAAGTCTCCTACCATGGAGGACGCAATAAGGCCGCTCTCCCCAGAAACCTTCTGCAAAGACTTTCACAGTACCTCCAGGAGTGCTTCATGGAGATGTCCCAGGAGAATTTCTGCTCTATCCCCACACGTTAACAGAATTTTCCAGTAGCTGTACTGGCCACGAATGCATCCAAAGTCCTCAGGTCAAATTACTCATTAAAAACCAATTGCTTTAATACCATGTCTATTCTATTCAAAAGATACACTCACTTACTGTTCCTTCTCCGGATTCACGGTCCGGGATACCGCCTTGGGAGGGTTGGTAGGGGATCTCTGTGAGGGTGATGAAGAGATCCTGGCTTTCGGGGAAATCGGCGTGCAAAGCGCTGTCGACTACCTCATCCTCATCATCTCCTTCATCATGTTCCCCGTCCGCAAAAACCTCAGAGGAAGCGACCGATTAGAATACCCCATCGTCAGAGTCCACAGACAGGGGTGGGGTAGTGGTGGCGGCCCCCCCTAGGATAGCATGCAGTGCAGCGTAGAAACGGCATGTCTGGGGCTGAGACCCGGAGCATCCGTTGGACTCTTTGGTCTTCTGGTACGCTTGTCTCAGCTCCTTAATTTTCACTTGGCACTGCGTTGCATCCCTGCTATATCCTCTGTCCGTCATGGCCTTGGAGATTTTTTCATAGATTTTCGCATTACGTCTTTTCGATCGTAGCTCTGATAGCTGTATGGGGAGATGAATTCGTGCTATCAGATCTAACACTTCCCAATCAGTCCATGCTGGAGCCCTCTTTTGATTCTGGGATTGCATGGTCACCTCTGCTGGAGAGCTCTGCATCGTTACCAGTGCTGCTGAGCTCGCCACGATGTCCAAACAGGAAATGAAATTCAAACTGGCCAAACAGGAAATGGAATTCAAATGTTCCTGGGTCTTTTCCTGTGTGGCTGGGCAGAGCATCCGAGCTCGGACTGCTGTCCAGAGAGGCGACAGTGGTGCACTGTGGGATACCTCCCGGAGCTATTAGCGTTGAATTCCGACCACACTAACCCTAATTCGACATGGCCATGTCGATTTTAGCGCTACTCCCCTCGTCGGGGAGGAGTACAAAAATCGATTTAAAGAGCCCTTTATGTCGAAATAAATTGCTTCGTTGTGTGGACGGGTGCAGGATTAATTCGATTTAACGCTGCTAAATTCGACATAAACTCCTAGTGTAGACCAGGCCTAGGACTCAGAAGAGGTGGGTTCTCTATTGCTGACCTTGGGCAAATCATTTCATCTTTGTACCTTGTTTTCTCTATCTGTAAAATGGAAATTATGATCATGTTTAATGTGCTTGTAAGTCTAAAGAAGACACTTACTGTACAAGATTGTTACTGTTATTTATAGTTTAGAACTGTTTCCCTATCTCTCTTCTCTCCCCCCGCCTCCCATTCATTGGATGATTCTCACTTTCCTCCTAGAAAAAACAAAAACATTTGTTTCAAAGGATTAGTTACAACTCACTAGATAATTAGATTAATTTAAGGTATATTCATTTAAATGATTAAAACATGTACATAGCAGTTATGCAGACCAATTATATAAACAGGATATTAACACAAGGATGTTAACAATTATGTTATAATAGGAGATAGAAATCCAGTATTTTGTGCTCCAAATTTATTTGTAAACTAGATACTGTATAGGATAGCTCCCTTTATCACAGACAAGTGAGATACTCCACTGATGTAATCACTGTAGCTTCACTGAAGTAAATAGAGCTACGTCAATTCACACCGATTTAGGATCTGGCCCAGAGTGTGATGTAGCAGCATTATACACAAGTAGGCAGTTATGTTTGATATGGCTAAGTCAGCTCCCAATACCAGTGATTTAGGCAGGTGCATGACACTGACCATGCATATGTAACATCTGATTTATTTTAGCATTTTAACATATACTATTTTAAAACTTAGACTAAGTTTCATGTGCGTTTAAATACCAGATGGACCCAATATGCTCCCAGTATACTTTAATGAATAAATATTGGAAGATCAAAGTAGTACAGACCTCCTGTAGCATTAGCAAAGTAGGAGCAAGGCCAGGCCATGGGTAGATCTTTGAAGCCCCAAGCTTTTTTTAAATTATTTTTAACTATTATTATACAGTAAGGACCAACCAGATCTCATTAATTTGGGCAACATTTTAAAGCAAGTTTTAAAGGTCTCCATATGGCAATGAAGAATTTGCAGAGTACTAGTACAGTGGTGACAGAAAACAGAGGGTGACATATGAAAATGGGTAGGAAAACTTAACATAACAGTGGAATGGGCAAGATCATTTGACAGCAAGGGTAAAAAAAGATAATGAATTCTGAGGAAATGGTCCTGCAGAAATGTTTAGATATTGGTGAAAAGGGGTAAATTGATTCACTTTAATACCACATTTTTTATTTCACTGTTTTGTAATTCTTGTGAATGCAAAGTTACATATATGCAAATGAATAACTAAGCAATAAGGTGTTGCTTTCTCAAGTATCACCACATCTGTACTACCACTAATACCACCACACCAGTTATCAGTTTTAACAAACATGTCAATGCTCCAAAACTGTTAACAGGGACAGAGATTGGTTGCAAGAAACAATGGCAACATCACCACAGCTGGGTGCAAGGGGGAGAGAGAAGGGATAAAGTGCACTAAGGAAAATATATCTGCAAATTAAGCTGGGCTTACAAAGAGACTAGTTGATTATAAATTGATTGGTAGAGGACACACTTCACCTCAGTTTACAAGAGCTGTATGTATAATAGCAATATATGTGTAATCAAACATTTTTGTTTATTTATTGTTATTATTATTAAACATGAAGATCCCAATTCTGCCACTCTTACTCACATTGAGGAATTGCCTTGCTCTGCAAGTAGCTCCACTGTAATCAATAGAAGATGGTAGAGTCTGGTTCTGATCTTTTGTATAAAGTTGTATTTTTTAAGACAAAAGGGAGACAGTGAATTAACTCCCTTCCTTCATTGGTTCTTTCTGCTATATACACCAATCCTCGTGTATATAGCAGAATCTTTTCAGTTTATTTTAAATCGCCTTTCCTTCCCTCATGTTGTTAATGTCTACCTTCTTGTCTGTCTCATTGTTTTCCTCACTTCCTTTCTTCCCTTTTCTGATGTTTTACTAGCTCTCACAGGGTAGAGTGGGGCTAAATCATGAAAGGCCTGAAAGACTAGAAACTTGAATCAGGTGTTTGAGGTGAAGGGGGAACCAGTGGAGGGACTCTCGGAGCATATATCTACATGGCAATTAAAAACCCACAGCTGGCCTGTGCCTGCTGACTCAGGCTCACGCTAAGGAGCTGTTTAATTGCAGTATAGATAGTTTGGAATCAAGCTGCAGCCCAAACTCTGGGATCCTCCCATCTCACAGGGCTCCAGAGCCCAGGCTTGAGCCTGAGCCCGAACATCTACACGGCCATTGAATAGCCCCTTAGCCCGAGCCGTGTAAGTCTGAGTCAGCTGGCATAGGCCAAATGGTGGGTTTTTAACTGCAATGTAGACGTACCCAGAGGGGGCTGCTGTGGTCAGGGGTGTGAACCAGGAAAACAATCTTCGCAACAGCATTTTGAATAGACTTGAGTCAAGCAAGGTTGCAGTACACAAGGTCCTAAATGAGGAGGTTGCAGCAATTACAATGGAAATTGTGTAGTGAATGAGTTCCAGCTGTGTCGACAGAGAAGAAAAGGCCCGAACGTGTGGCTCCAGCTAGAGGACACAGATGACATCCAAGACACAGGCTTGAGTAACAGCCTGGTGGTGGTGTCTATAGTTTTGGAGAAGGAAGAGGATGGGCAGGAAAAGTTCAAGAGCCCAATTTTGGTCACATTGATTTTAACATAACACCTGGACGTTGACAAAGGGATGCCAGAGAAAGACAGGCTGAGAACTCATTAGAAAAAAAACAACTAGATTTCTGAGTCATTGGCACACTGATAGTAGTCAGTCATGCTTCCACATAAGAGCACTTAGGCTTGAATTTTCAGAAGCCCCTAAAGGTATGTCTACACTGAAATAAAAAACTCATGGTGGCCAGTATCAGCTAGCTCGGCCTGCAGGGCTATAAAACAGTGTCGACATTTGGGCTTGGGCTAGAGTCCAGACTTTCGAACCTGGAGTTCCAGAGCCTGGGCTCCAGCCTGAGCCCAAATGTGTATGCTGCAATTTTATAGCCCCACGAGCCAGCTGATACCAGCCACTTGTGAGTATTTTTTATTGCAGTGTAGATGTACCCTGTGTGATTTAAGTGCTAAGTGCCTAAGTCACCTTTGAATGTTGGAATTAGGCTCCAAAGTCTCATTGAGAATCCAGATAATTTGTAATTTGCTCTATTGAAAGTGACCCACCAAAAACAACCCCAGACTTTTTGGGGATAGAAATATAAATCGCTATAATTTCCATGTGTTTGGAATATAATTTCACAATTTACCTCTTTCAGTATTTTTCTTTTGCTCAATACCTTGCACCCCATTTTAAAAATACATATACTGTATTAAGGGAAGCTTAAGATTGCTTTTGGGGGAGGGGAGGAGGGAAACTTTGCTAGCCAGTTGTGTGTGTGTGTGTGTATATATATATATATATATATTTTAATCACATTAGCCTTTTAAACAGTTTTAAATGACTAAATGTATGCAAATGTGGTATCAAATGTCCACAAATTGAAAATAAATTATGGATCTAATCCTTCAACCCTTGTTCAGGCAAGTGACTTTAAATTCAGTGGAAGACTTTCTAAAACACAGGATTCTTCCATTATAGATTCAAATGTTCTCAATTCTATAAAATAAAAGCCAAGTAATATGAAAGGAAGCTGGGTAAGGATTCCTAGAGAATAGGACTAGTTTTTATGCTGGTATAGTCTATTGGCATGTGTATTTTTAATACCTGTAGAGGCATCTAGACTTGGATAGATGCTTTTAATACATCTAAGTAAATAATGTGGGTGAATATGTATTTAAGGTCACTAATCAAATATGGACAGAAGAGAACATCCTGTTTAAGATTTAAAAAAATGATCATATGGCCAACAGCTCAAACTTATATGGATCCTATTTCAGTAAAGTAATAGTATGACAAATCACACTTTGCATTATTCTAAGGGCTGGTCTACACTAACCCCCCCTGTTAATAACATAGCTGAAGTCGAAGTCTCTTAGTTCGAACTTACCCGTGGTCCACACGCGGCGTGCAGGCTCTCCCGTTGACAGCGCTTACCCCTTGCGGCGAGCTGGATTACCAGCGTCGACGGGGGAGCACTTCCTGGTTCGATTTATCGCGTCTAGACAAGACGCGATAAATCGAACCCAGAAAATCGATCCAACGCCTCCGATCCAGCCGGTAAGTGTAGACTAGCCCTAAGAGTACTAATAAACTAGGACTATATAGACTTAACTTCTCCCACTCTTTTCCCCAATAAAGGATCCTTTTTTGGAAAAAGTCAAGTAGGTAGGGGGCGGGGGGAAAGTAAATCCCTAAAATAGCCAGTTTTAAATGAACAGTTTCAACTGGGAATGTTTGATATATCTAAGTTAACACTTGTCTGTTTTCTGCTCAGAGAGGAAATAAAATTTCATGAACTGTGTCCACATTGGTAAGATGTGGCATAGAACTTCAGCTACTAATTGTCTAACTCTTTTCCTTCCAGCTCCATCTGTTACAGGATATTATTATACCATGCTGAAGCTGGGGAAGAGAATCTTTAGGAGTCACTGTGACAGTCTACTTTGATAGTCATCATGTTCCTATTACACCTCTGGTGTCTAGGGCAATGACAAAGCTCCTCCACTCTTGTCTGCTTCTGGCAAGTCTTTCAGTGGTTCCCCAGCTGTGCCCCAGGTTTTTCAGCTCTGCTTCCACAGCTCTTTGCCTTGTTTTCAGGCAGTCTCATTTTCACTTGCCTTCAAGTGTCCATCTTATTGCTACTGTGGTGATGGAATCCGTTTCCATCCAAAGCACATGACTGATCCATCTCTAATGCCTCCTGGAAATGATGGTGCTCAGATCCTCTTGGCTGCACTGTGTCAGTTCAGGACATAATTATGAGCTAGCTCTAGAAGAATTAGCCCTTTGACAATGTTTGGTTGGCAGCATGGTATTCTTCCCTACATTAATTTGAAACAGCAGTGATTCCTTCAGCCTCTGAAGGCAGACATTGTCTCAAAAGGTCCATGTCTCCACTCAGAAAGGTGCGACCCAACCTCATATTGAAGGACAGTTTTTACTGCAAGGGAATAATCCTAATCCCTTCCAGAGCCATCCCATCCCTAGGAGGGACTGGGGCAATGCTTCAGGGGGGTGCAGAGTCCAGGGCAGCCTGGGGGGCTAGCAGGGGGCCTGGCACCGGCAGCGGTGAGTAATCCGGCCCTAGCCTGCTATGCCCCACCAGCTCCTGGCATTGTTCAGGGTAGAGGACAGAAGCTGGAAAGAGTCAGGGCAGGACCAGGGACTTGGGGGAATAGATGGAGGGGAGGAGGGGCAGAGCAGGGGAGGACTGGGGCTGGGTCGCTTGCTGCTGCTACCTGCTGCTAACAGGGCTGGCTCTAGGATTTTTGCCACCCCAAGCAAAAAAAATTTTGGCCACCGTTTTTTTTCTTGCCTCCCCCACCCAGCCCCGCCTCAACTCCGCCCCTTCCCCAAATCCCCAGCGCCACCTCCTCCCCCTCAGGTTCTGCATTTCCCCCACCCCGTTGCTTCCTGTGCTCCCCCGCCCCCACAACCTCCTGCCCTAGCGCACCTCTGCTTTGCCACCGCTCGGCTTCTCCCCCTCCTGGTCGCTCCCAGGAGAAGCTGAGCGGCGGCGGTGCGCGAAAGCGAGCTGGGCGGCCGGGGCACATTTCTAGGGGTGGCATGGCCGGCGCCATGCTTGTTTTGCTGGTGCCTATAGCCGGCCCTGCCTGCTAATCCCCCAGGCCACCCTGGAGCCCGCATCTGCATGAAGCATGGGGCCCCCCAAAGTGCAGAGCCCGGGGCAGTTGCCCCAGTTCATCGTAGGGACAGGATGGACATTGGTGGAGCTGGGCCCATGTTTCCTACTATTGGTGGAGCATGGGTCCTTATACGTTGTTACCTATGAGCCCTTCTCCATCTCACCCCCACCTGAAAACAGAAGTAAAAATTGCCAGCTCTGTGCAGGTAGCCAGAAGCTACTTGGAAAAAAGACCCAAGGGTATAGCAGTAGCCATGATATTGTGAGAAATCTTTCTCAATAGCATTTTAATCACTCCAGACTGTCATCATAAATGAAGAAAACTTCATGTGCCCCTTTTACTATTAGAGCAAGGACAAATGTTTGTAAAAAACAAACAAAACAACCCACTACTGGTTTAGGTTAGTCAGACTCACAAACCTTTAAGGTGAACCTAAGCTAGTTTTTGAGCACTTGTTCAATTTTCAACAAATCTAGGTATGTTTATGGTTTTGGGTGGAAACCAAGCAAACACAGACAAGAAATCAGGTAAACAAGCTGATTCTTGTTTTGATGTTTGATGTTTATTTGAAACAGAAACACAAAACAACCTCAACAAGCAGGAAAATCCAAGCACAGTAAAGAAAGTTTTGCAAATCATAACTCCTTATTCTCCAGGCCTTCCAGAGAAGTCACCAAACTGACTCTCATATAAATAGACAAGGTTAAAAAAAGACAAAAGATGAAAATCTGATTCGTTTCCAGAGCGCTACAGTCCTGGTGTCCTCATTTAACTGCCGAGGTTTAGCTACTCAACCGCACGCCTCCTGGAAGAATAAACATTCATTGTCTGGGCTCCCCAACGCAACCCCTCCTCCCGCTGGACTGAAATTAGAACAAAGTCAGGCAAAAGGTCACGGATGGAAAGAGAGCAATTACATGCCCTTTTCACCGCGGGTAACTGTCCAATTTCCTCAACAGACCTCAGCTGCAGGACGGCTCCCACCACTGAAGGGGCTGCACTGTCGTTCTCGCCTTGCTGGCCAGATAACTAACCCTCGCTGCCCACCTCCCGCAATGGCAATGCCCCGTATGTGAGCAGGGCTGTGGTCTTCCTGCATGTGAGGGGCGGTGCGTTCGAGATCTGCTGTGGATAAATAAATTCCTCGAGGGAAAGGGGCGGAATCCGCTTTGGGGGCAACTCTGGCACGGACTAACTCTGTGCACACGTCGCTCTAACTCCGCGGCACCCCGGCACGTGGAAGGAGAGGGTCCTGGCTGCGCGAGGTTGCTAAGGAAAGCAAGCAAGCGAGGGACCAAGGCAGCTCTTGGAAAGGAAAAAGAGCCCCCGCCACAGCGCCGTCTCCTGAGTGCCCGCTGCACCGACCCGCCCGGGGAGGAAAGGCGAAGTTAGGGGCCTGTGGAATGAAAGGACCGACACCCCGAGAACCCTGCTCGCAGCCTCCCTGCCCCTCCTCCCTCTTACAACCTCATCCTCGCCCATCCCCCTACGACTTCCTCTCCCCCGCAGCCCCACCTCCCCATCTCTTCCCGCTGCTTCTCTCCCCCTCTTCTCAGCCCCTCCTCCTCCCCACCCACCTCCCCCTGGCTGCAGCCTCCGCCCGTCTCCTGTCCCGCCCGTCTCCTGTCCCACCCGCCCAGCCCCGCGCCCTACTTGCTGCGCTCCCACGTGCTGGGAGCTGCGCTGCTCCCCACTGACTGACAGGCAGGCGGCCGCCCTGCCTCAAAACCCTCCAGCGCCTCGCGTCCTTCAGCTCGCTCCTCCGCGGAGCAGCTCTCCGGCCCGCGGCTGCAGCGTCCGGGGCCCTCTCGCCGCCTCTCCAGGATCCGTCTGTCAAACCGCCTCCTCCTACTCCTCGGCCGGGATTGCTCTGCCCTCGGCACAGCTCCGGTGCAGCCTGGCTTTGCCCCAGTGACTCCTCGGGGTGCCGGGAGCTTCGCAGGGCCGGTGTGACGCTCACCTAGGTCCCGGCGCTTTTGTAAATACGAAGCACGTTGCAGAGCGATGCAGCCTGGAGCCCAGGGCGCCCCGGCGCGTGCTCTCCCCGCGGCTTGCTGAAGGCGCTTTGGCAGAGGCGGCTGCAGCACAGTCCCTCCCGGGCAGGGAAAGAGGGAGCAGCGGCCCCCCAGCTGCCGAGTGCTGTGGCCTGAAGACGCCCCCGGAGTGGACGTTTCATTGCTTTGCACCCGGCCTCCCTCCTGCTCGGGTTTTCCAGCTGTCCAGTCGCAGGATGGGGAGACGGCGGGGGCTTTGCCCGCAGCTTTATTGCTTGTGGCTGGGCTGTGTCGCGCTGTGGGCGCAGGGAGCTGCCGGGCAGCCAAAGCAACAGCAGGTCCGGCCCGTGGGGGGAACCGACGCTATCTACCCAGCCTCGGAGAATCGGGAGGACGGGGCAGGGGCCGCCACCAGCCGGGTCCGCAGGAGAGGCCAGCAGGATGCGCTCAGGGGGTAGGGAAGCACTTCACCGCAAACGCGCTTCCTTGCAGCTCACAGCTACTGCACACAATGCAGCAGGGGCAGCCCCTTCCCGCTCACCTCCCTGCAACCCAGCGCCACAAGCAGCTCCCTGTAACCCCCTTCGTTCAGCCCTCAACTACATCGATACACCCTGCAATCCCTCCGGGCGGTCCACAGCCCCAGCCCCATCATCTCAGTGGAATCCATTACCGATCCGTGTAATCCCCACACAGCTCCCTTCACGCAATTCACAGCGATCTCCGTGTCACCTCTCCCCACTTCAAAACCCCCAACCGGTGGCTCTTGTGTTTGTCTTCTTCACGCATGACATTTCTTTTCAAACTCACTTATTAGTCTAACTCAGTGTTGTTGTTTTAATTCTACATTTTGGCCACGATTTAAAAAAATAGCTTCTTAGATACCGTGATTATGTTTGAAAATAGTTATTTGCTTGTAAAGATAAACGTGAAAAAGTGCTATTAAGTAACAAATATTGCTTCAACTTTGTGATCATGGGTATTATTACAGCCTTAAAAAAACCTTTGAAGTAGAATTTGTTTTGCATTTTAAACGATGTGCTTGCAAAAGAAGATGGTTTTGTTTGGTTTGAGGAGGAATTTTGGTTTAAGGTGGTGGTGGAAGGTGCTTTTTCTTTGTTGTTTGATATTTTTATTTTGGGTCGGGGGACGGGGAATTGTTTGCTTTTGTTTGGCAGTTCATACAGTTTTTGTTTTGTTGTACGTGGACTGTAGATTCTTTCCCTTCTGCATATGTAAAAAAACTGGATGTGCCTTTACATTGACCGATATTTTTGTGTGCACATTTATTTGTATGTATGTGACAGGCCAAACGTGTGTGGCTCTAGATTCCACTCCTACTGTTGCCCTGGATGGAAAACGCTCCCTGGAGGAAATCAGTGTATTGTTCGTAAGTGTCTGACTTTAGGTTTTTACAGTCTTGTGGGAAATAATCTTCTCTAAATTTTTCTGCTGCATCCAGTATAAGATAGTGGAATATATCTTGTAATTCATTTTGGCAAATTCAATCTTCTAGCTTACACTTCAAAAACGAAATGATAGATTTAGTGGCTCAGGGTTCCTATAACGGAAACCTTAGGAATATCCCAAACAAAATACAGTGATTTTCCCAAGAGGCATGGATCAATTTAGTTAAAAAAATATCCATAAATTGAGTGATCAATACTGAAAAAAGAAAAATGTCAAACAAATAGGATCTGAAGTTTTCTAAAACTTCTGTGGTAAATTTGGAATTGTAATAGAATGATATGATGGGAAACTTTTTAATGTCTAGGGGTGTTCACTTATTTTCCTGGTTGTTGTTTTTAGTTGTGTTTTAACAGCTATAAAACATGGAGGCTCAATGATTATTGCACTGGTCATGCTAAATTTTGTGCTGACAGATCTGGCTATTGTTGACATGGCTTGGCAAAAAAAGGAGTCTGCTGAGCAGTCTACTTAAGAAAAATTGTCTACCTAAAAAGGAAATATAAAACTTAAGGGTTTTTGTCTGCTAAATTACTGTCAATTTCAGAAGTGTGCTTTTTGCTCTTTGAACTTCAGCTTTAATGAAAACTGCACCTACTCATCCTACCCTTTGACTAACCTGTGTTACTTTCTTATCTAATAAATACATCACATTTGCAATTCAAGAACACATTGCACTCCAGTTCTGCTGTGATATGCTGTGTAATGCCTCCTCTAACAAGTCAGACATTCAGTGGGGGATGGGAGGAAAATCTATTGGCATGTAGAAGTTAGAGATGGAAAGACCTGCCATGTCATTGAGGCCATTGCCTTGACAGCACAAGACTACTGGCCTTTTCACTTTTGTTTATTTTACATAGTTAAGTCAGACTTGTTAACATTATCTCCAACTATGCCAGATAGCCTTGATCTTGATCTTAGGTTGACCGTAATGTTTTACAGGCAAAGGATAATTACAAATTCAGAACACAGAAAACAGCAATACCAAATTAGCTGTTGAATAATAGGAGCACCTGAGTGTGCTTAATTCTATATTTGTGGGTTAATGGTTGACTCTGAAGGTTATTTTAATATAAAATTTATGAACAGCATATAGGGACAAATTTTAAAGGTATTTAGGTGCCTAAAGATGTATCTGAGGTGCCCCATGAGATTTTCAAAGCCCCTGAAAGCCTAATTCTCATTGTAATCTTTAAAAATCTGGCCAATAGTGTATACTATGGACCTGATCCTAGAATCTATTCACATGCTAAACTCGAATTTGATTTATATGTGACTTATTTGCTCAAAGGGCCCTATCCTGCTCCCACTGAACTCAGCGATAAAAGTCCTGTTGACCTCAGTGGTGCAGAAATTGGGCCAAAATGACTACAAGAGTGGGTAAATGATTAGCACATGATGCTGTTTTTAATATATGTTTTTGATTATGATATAGTTTAGGAACATTTCTACATTCATACTCTGCTTTTGTTGTGACCAGAGAGTCCTTTAGAACACTTTGTAGTTACAGCCTTTTGTGGCCAAACTAAATGGCTATCTCCCCTAGCACTACCCCAGTGGAGATTCATCTTATACCAGCAAAGAGTTCTTTTGCTTGTATAGCTTATATCCGTTCCCAAAATGAAGTAAGCATTGCTTTTTTCCCCCTCAGTACAAATGTGTCTACATTGGGGCTTTTTGCCAGTTTATTGCCCCTAGCCAACCAACATTATTATACTGGCAAAAGTTTCTAGTGTAGACCTGGCCTTACTCACGAAATTGAGCTGGCCCATTTTTCGGTGGGTTAATGAATAACTTAAAAAATCAACTCTGGGTCTCTGGTATTGGCCATGTATTGTAATTCAGATGCCTGACTCTTGCTTTTCAGTTAACCAATGAAAAAGGATTCTGTTTTTTGCATTAATCAAGGCGATACTAGTAATTTTAATGAAACAGTGAATTCTCTTTTCCTCTCCCCTCAAAGGGAAATTTCTTCAATGATCTTTTTTCCAATTCTTCTCCCTTACATAGTTATATTTGTTCAGCTTCTCCACCCACAACTCCTATATATTCTGATTTTTGAATATGATCAGACTCAAAATGTTATCTTTCTGAGTCTACTGGAATGATAAAGATGAATAAGTTTTCTGCGAAGAAAATCTGTTCAAGGTTTTTGTTGTGGTAACTGTCTGAGGACAGTAAAAAGGAAGAAGCATGTGTTTATGGCTCAAATGGCACATGAAGACTCCTTTTCCAACAAGGTCTTCATTCTGCTTTATTTTTAATTTGCTTTTGCTGTTATATTACTATGATGTCAGGT
The DNA here is from genome assembly GCA_033296515.1 of Macrochelys suwanniensis. Lineage (NCBI taxonomy): Eukaryota > Metazoa > Chordata > Testudines > Chelydridae > Macrochelys > Macrochelys suwanniensis. The sequence continues at coordinate 52,996,658 of CM065780.1, forward strand.
TAGGAGCTGATCTTAATCTGCTTAGATATCTTGGAACAGAGTCTCATGAGGTGAAACTATTTAATTTACTCATCCCAATTCTTGGGACACCATGAGAAACCTATTGATAATAATATGTCTGGTGGAATTTAGCCTGGGAGTTATAATATATGTGAGGATTAGTTGAATTTGTGCTAGGCTATATTAACAATTTGTCATGCATACCTTGAAAAGAGTTAATTTCAGCACATATTACACTTAGAAGTTGCAATACAGTCTCAAAGTGTTCATCAGTTTAGAAACTGTAATCTGGTTATTTGGTTAGAAGGTCTGTGAGTACTTCCATCATTTTGTAATGAATACATCCAATTACAGAGGAGATACTGTATGTAACATTTTTCTGAATCAAATTCATTGAAGCTTAGGTCAGCAGAGGGTACGGATGCGCAGGGACAACATATTCATAGATGGAAGTGGGAGGTTTTTGATGTCCTTCTGTGGTGCACCAGGTAACCAACTGAAGAGCGGTGTCCATGGGCTGCAAATGTGAGCTAGGGATTGTGTGACTTTAATGGAAAATTTCAAGGAGCACACGTGAAAAATCCTGCCTAGTTTGGCATTGATAAGGAGCTTTTGTTTTGAGGGGAAAGGTGTTAAGCAAGTTGGTAAGTCTTCTAGAGCAGGGGTGGCCAACCTGTGCCTGAGAAGGAGCCAGACTTTACCGATGTACATTGCCAAAGAGCCACAGTAATACATCATCAGCCCCCCATCAGCTCCCCCCTCCCCCCCGCCTGCCAGCAGCCCTGCTGATCAGTGCCTCCCCCTCTTTCTCCATGCCTCCTGCACCATGCAGGAGGCTCTGGGGGGACGGGGAGCAGCGAGGGCATGGCAGCTCAGAGAAGGGGGCAGGAAGGAGCAGTGGCCTTGAGGGAAGGGGTGAAGTAGGGGCAGGGCCTGTGGCAGAGTCAGAGGTTGAGTAGTGAGCACCCCTGGCACCTTGGAAAGTTGGCACCTGTAGCTCCAGCCCCGGAGTTGGTGCCTATACAAGGAGCCACATATTAACTTCCAAAGAGCTGGATGTGGCTCCGGAGCCACAGGTTGGCCACCCCTGTCCTAGAGAGAACATTTTTACTTGGCTAATGGAGCAAGAAAACAAAATACTTTATTTTTGCTTTGATAAGAAAGTTAGATTTCTTCTCATTTCATTAAATTTTTTTCTTAAGTCAGAACCCAGGATACAAAATTCTGGGACAGATGCTGTCCCTGTCTGGACTTTCTCAGGTAGGGGTTTGGAAAGCAATTTTGCAGACTCAAAATTTCCTTTGCATTTTTCCATCAGGAAGAACAGAGTTTCTTTCTCTTTCCCACTCCCACAAAACTAGTGGAGATCTTAGGCCTTCAGAGCATGGGGTCTCCCAAGAACCATGGGGGCTGAGGTCATCCACATGTGGACTCTGCATGTGTACTGTCTCCTACAAGAACTTGTTCTTCAGTGGTGTTTGTGTGGGGTGCTGGCTCCGCTAATGTTCTGGGGCTCATATTCCGTCCCTTGTACAAAACCTCCCACAACATTTATTTGGTCTTAATCAGGACAGAGATCAGGATTTGGCCGTTAGCATTTTCATGCTTCTAATAGTTGGTCTCTGAGTGGAACATCCATTAGAGTCAATGGGGAAATATGCGTACATGAAAATAGCAATAGATGGTTAATATTAGCACAGCCCATTACATAACATGTAAGTACTGCCCAGAAATTTCATAAAACTACCATCCTAATGACAATATGGAAGTCTTTGCATGTTTGTCTGATTTCATTAATTCTTTATAGGAAGGTTTGTTTAAACGGATAATACCACAACTGATAGACCCTAAATATGAATGCTGTCCTCCCTCAAAAGGTCAGCTTAACCTTTAAAATCCATCCTTAATCAGGAAAGAATAAGTAATTCTTCAAAATAAGGTCTGAAATCACTTTAAAATTAACATTTTTTTAAATACATGACCCAAACAAAACCCATCCAATAACCTGAATTTTTAATATGTAGTACTTTTGTATTTAGAGAGCATCATGTGCAGTCAAATCTCTGTTTTCTACTTGGATTGTCTTTACATCATTCTGTCTAAAACTTATGGTTTTACTCTATTCCATTGCTTGTTTTGGAGGTTGTTGTTTCTAATTAGGAAAAAAAAAGTGTATCTCCCCTCCCTCCCCCAATTTAAGGCTACTATTTGGAGAGTTGTATTTTGGTCCTTTCCATCTTCACAGTGTTGCTTTGAATATGATCACAGAAATGATTTACTAAAAATCAACTCTTTCTGCTCTTTTTGAGTTTTATTTCGGTATATATCTAACATATTGTTTAACTGCATCTCCGAATTGAGCAATTTTCTGGCATGGTTCAAGGCATACATGTTTTCTGACTGACTTCTCTTTCAAACAATAAGTTAGGAGTTTAGTTCATTAACAAGCATTTCTTTTGTAACTTACTTCTGAAAACATTGTTATTCACTGTCTTCTTAAATGCTTTCTTCCCCAGCAATTTGTAGAAATAGTTGTGGTGATGGATTTTGTTCCCGTCCTAATATGTGCACTTGCTCCAGTGGACAAATATCACCTACCTGTGGATCAAAATCTAGTAAGGACTTACAATATTTGCATTGCTTTTAGAGATCTCTCTTAAATTGATCTACAATGAGCATCCATTTTTCAAAAATACTTTAATATATAGAACAAATACCTTATAGAATACATAGTCATCACTATATACAGATACGTCATTTATACTTACTGCTTTAGTTCTGGCAATAGGCATTGTTTTCTGAGTGATATGACAAAAAGTGGGCATATTTAAACACATAGATACCTTGAGTACATACACATCTTGTAATACAATTTTTTAATTCTGAATTTTTGCATGAAAAATTGATTGCAAAATCCTTCTAGATATTTAGGAGTTGCAAGTTGTGGCATTATATTATTGAAGTTATTTTCCCTAGATTTTGTTTTAAATGTCTTGATAATTTGTCTCACAAATGTAGGCATATATACACATTCTTTAAATGGCTATCACCATTAAAGTATATACTATGTGTATATGTGCTTTTGAATGACTTTGCTGTTAGCCACTTTTGAAAGCCCATTATACACACATTGATTTTAATACTATATGTGTTCCATTGTAGTACAACAGTGCAGTATCAGATGCATGAATGGTGGTACTTGTGCAGATGACCAATGCCAGTGCCAGAAGGGGTACATTGGAACTTACTGTGGACAACGTAAGTAACTTCTCTGTTTCGTGCTTAAATTTGACAAGCAGGGATCAGTCCTACAATCATGGCTCATGTGAGTAGCTTGGAGTGTATAGGAAAGCAAAAGAATCCAATTCTATACATAAGGTTGCATATGCAGAGACATTGTGCCATGTCTGAGGATGTAATACCAGAAGTCCTTCGATAAGTGGGCAAGGTGGGGCTGCTTGAGTCATTTGTACCTCCCACAGAAGGTCAAAAATTACATTAATTTGGAAAACAATAAAATGATTAAAGGCAAGAGAGACTGATTTATGAGGAAAGATTAGAACTGAATGTCTTGTGTGGCCAACTGATTACTAATTAGCAGAGAATCTGATAACAGATTACAAGTATTTGAGAGGTGAGACCCTCAATAAAAGAGGAGACTTGTATAAAGTGGTCTGTGGGTATGCAAGTAGGAGTAAACAAATGAAGTAAAAAGAAAAATTAGATTGAATATCAGGAAAAAAATCTATGATGGAGACCTAAGTGGAAGAGTATCCTAAAGAAATAGTGACAGCCCCATTGTAAGCCTGGGCAAAGCACTGGGGAACATTCCATGGGGCAACATTGCACGTGTCATGTGATATATTAGATGAATTTTCACATTTTTTACGATGATGATAATTTTGGGGTACTTTTCCCATGGGAAATCAGATAATTCTAAAGTCTCGTTGGTGGGGGAAAAAGTGCTTTTTTTTATTGCTTTAAAACCTAGGGCATAAACCCTAGAGAGTCTTACTGAGGCCAGTCAATGGGAGTTGGATTAGATCCTTAAGCACTGATCCTACAATGAGCTGTGGATGGGCAGACCTCTGGGATTGCACAGAGCACCCTAGAGGATCAGGGCTTTAGTTAGGGCTTGAGGATTTGGCCTCTAGACATAAGATTGAAAGTCATGTTTAATTTATAACATAAATATGTTTAAATTAAACCATCATTGTGTTTTGAGATTTTAAAAAGCCTTCTTGTTCCACAAAATATTGTAATTCATCCACTGCGTACTATAACAGCAAGATACAAGTTGCTTCATTTAATACATGGGACCGACATCTTGAGTGGAAAAGTAATTCAGTTTTATAGGCCTTCATAAGAAATACAAGCTTTATCACGCTTCTAGATAATACTACATTTTTATGTGTTTCCCTTTGTGATATAGTGGTCAGTCGAAGTGTACTATTGCATTTTTTCCAATTTAAAAGATTTAACAAAGAGTTGTTTTGGCACAGGGTAGTCAAGTGCTTTATAACCTGTCCTTAAACTGTGGGGACCTGAGCTGGAAGATTGCCTAGAAACTTTAAGACCAAAATCTCTCTTTGTTGTTGCTCAGGCATGTTGTAAAGACAGTGGAACTGTCCTGTAGTTGCAATCTGTTCTTTCAGAGCACATGATATTTCTGTGCAAAGCTGTATAGCCTTGGAAATAGTGAGCCCTGAATTAGGTAGATTTGATTTAAGACACTAAAATTAATAATCTTTTTAGTATGACAGGTGAACACTCTCTCACAGTCATATTATATTTATAAATGTTTGCTTTCTTAGAGGCCCAGTGAAAATTCTTGACAGCTTAAAAAGGAAAGGTTGCTCTGAGGGAATTGCTGTATACCAGCAATATCACAATTCCTAGCAAAATATTGCTGATATTGAAGTTCATACTTCATTGTTTCAAGAATATATATGACGCTGATTGGATTCAAATGGATTTGTAGAACATTCATTGTTTGATTCACCCGAATTTGTACATGGTGTGCGTGTGCAAATTGTAACCCACCAGTAGATTTACTACTGGAGAAGTTTCAGTATAGTAGCCGTGTTAGTCTGTGTCAGCAAAAAGAAAATAAGAAAGAAATACTTGTGGCACCTTAGAGACTAACAAATTTATTTCAGCATAAGCTTTCGTGGACTACAGTCCGCTTCGTCGGATGCATGGAATGGAACACTCAGTGAGAGGATATTTATACAGTCAGAGAAACATGAAAAGGTGGAAGTAACCATATCAACTGTAAAAGGCTAATTAATTGAAAGGAACTGTTATCAATAGGAAAGAAACTTTTGAAGTGGTAATCAACATGGCCCATTACAGACAGTTGACACAAAGGAGTTAAGGGTATTTAACGGGGGGGGGGGGGGGGGGGAGAGAATAAATTCAATTAACGTAATGACCGAGCCATTCACAGTCAATATTCAGACCTAAGGTAATGGTATCTAGTTTGCATATTAATTCCAGTTCAGCAACTGGAGAAGGTACATGATATTTCTACTGCATTCCATTCTAGTGATCTACACCAAAAGTAGATAGCTTTAATTTCTGACCATGACTCACTAGTGGAGGCTACCTGGAGATATGATGAATCAATGGATCTCCCAGGTGTCCTAGCCAGGCCCATTTCTGGCCAGCACTGCCTACTTTTGGGGTTGCACTGTCTGTCCGCATACTCGCTGGTAAAGTCAGAGTTTCTGATACCATTGCCATTATAAGCACCCCATCTTAGCAAACTTGCTGATGTTGGGACACCACAGGCCTGGGATAACTGACATATCCCAGGATAGAATGTAATTATGATAGCTTTAGTTTTTGGGAAACTAGTTTAGTTTTTTTCAGAAAAATCATAATTTTTTAAATATATGAAGACTTTATTATATAGAGAGGTTAATATTTAGAGGTTATGTAACTAGCTTAATTGGGAAGAATTCCCTTTCTAACTTTATCTTGGTGTCTAACAAATGGTACACCATGATTTCATGGTGCAGTAAAACTGCCTTGGTTGATCCAGCCACTTGAGGCCTCTGCTAGTGTAAAGGGATCCTATAGTGCTGTGGGACTGCAGTAGCAGCTTGTACTCCACCTGTACAGGAGTGTGGCTGGGGAAACGGGATGGCTCAGGAAGACTCTTGTGCTCTAGCAATCCCCGACTGCCAGAAGCGCTCCTGGGAACAACTGGCAACCAGTGGAATTTACAACAGCCTTTAGGCTGCTTTAAGTCTTGCCTGAAGATAAACTTTGTTTATCAGCCTCAGAAGCAGGGAAACCCAAAGTTGACTTTAAGCCACCTTTGCCCACACACCTCACATGCTCTTCCCGGGCAGCCCAGGAGTTGAGCTAAAGACAGAGTTCCAAGCATTAAAATATGGTTCTACTCTAAAACCAAAATATGTAAAAGTAGCATCTTTTCATTGAACAACTGTGATTCTGATGTGTATTCAAGTTGTGTCTGCTAATTTTATGGCAGAAATAAGTTCTTACTACTATTTGTGCCTGTTAGTGCTGCACAGCCAGGGCCATTATTCAGCAAAGCACTTAAGCCTGTGCTTAATTTTAAGCAGCTACTTAATTCCATCTCCATTCAGCAGAGCTTTTTAGCATGTGCTTAAGATTAAGCACATTTAAACAGGTGTAAACAAGGGTGGAATTTGGCCTGCAAAATCTTTATTACTAGGGACGACGATATGTAAGAAGAAAATAACCCAACTTGGATTTCAGGTCCAGATTGAGTTTGTAGGGCAGTTAGAAAAACATTTTTACTTGTAAATTGAGGACTGTAAATTGGAAGAACTTTAACATTAGAGCTCATCACAAAACAATAAAAAGATCAAAAATAATTTTCTGTTTTCACTGAAATTTGATTTTCACCAAAGATTTCCTATCATCTCTGATAAACATGACCCCCATGATACCATTTTTACACTGGCACTTTTCAGATTTGATAAATATTTTAAGGAATTTTACTTTAAAAAAAAACTTGACAAACAAATCCTAATTATAAGTTCTTATTCTGGATTAATGGGTAAAACCAATGTGATCTTTGTATAGCTAATAGTTTTTGAGTTATGAATGAACAAAACATCTCCCTTAGCTTTATAGTAAGTATGAAAAGTTCTAGTCTGAAAAGTTTTTGAGCAGATTTGACTGAAAACTGTCTTTTAGCTTTGACTACCTGCTACTCTGTACTAATGCCAATGAGGTATATTTATTTGTTAACTTATTTTAAATAGATTGCAAAGATATACTATTAATATTACATCAGAATTTCAACTTTTTTCAAACACAGCTGTCTGTGAAAATGGTTGCCAGAATGGAGGACGTTGTATTGGACCCAACCGCTGTGCATGCGTGTATGGATTTACTGGCCCTCAGTGCGAAAGAGGTAAGAAAATAGGGAGAGAAAGGAATAAAAAAATTTGCAAGCAAGTTTCTAATAAGCCTTTTGTTGTTCAAAATATTTGTCTTTCCTTTGTGACTATAGCATATCTGATTGAAAAGTGGAAAATTACAGTGCTTTCGTTGTGATTGAGGCAAAGCTGAGTTCTTATAGATTTTTCATTATCTTTTATGTAAATTCAAAAGACAGTGGGCCAAACCCTACTGTCAGTTATGCTGAGTGCACTGGGGCAGATCTGTTGAGTGCACTGGAGCCGTAGAATTCTAACTGAGCAGAATTTGGCCCAGTTTTCCATACAGTAATTGTTTAAGGGACATGTATAGAGCCATTTATGCTGATGTGAGAGTGCCTCAAAGAAATGTTTAAAATAAGACAAAACTGATAAATTATAATAACTGTCTAAGGCATATCTAGAAAGCATATCTATCGAGGAAAGCACATCTTTGAGTGCTTTCCTGAATTAGGACCTAATTTAGTAATTTTATCATTTTACTATTATTACTGAAGAAGCCATCAGCTTATTTATCACAAGGATAGAAATGTCAGTCCTAGCCATGTCACTCACAACATTGCTGAAAGTATTTAGTACTAAACATAAGCAAAATTGTTTTTAGTTTAACATGACGATTATAGTTCAGATTCATCTTGAAAGACAATAGTTCCATATATAAAAATTTAGAATAATGGGAATCAGTCGATAAACAGGTTTACAGTATATTTCCCTCTCAAAATACTCAATAGGATACAGTTTGCTCTCCTGTAGAGACAAGTGATTAGTTCCATTTGCATTAGGGAGATGTACATGCATGGATGGGGAAAATAGACTTCTTAAATTTGAGGTTCATACTGGGTTAAATTCAGATCTGATATAAGGAGGAACAACTTCCAGGGAATTATTTGTTTCAGCTTCAGTATAGACAGTGTTCAAATGTGATTAGAGAAAACACTATTTTACCACTTATATATATATTGCACTTATTTGGCATACACTGCATGTGTAACTTACATGCTAAATGGGTAGAAGTGTAGCAGAAAAAGAAACTGACACAAGTAATATAGAGCAAGCCATTCCTGCCATTCCTGACTTGTTTTGTATACCCACTGAAAGTCAAATTACTAGAGGTTACAATACTTTGCCACAAGCAGTAGAGTGACATAAGTGATGAATTTGGCTCTTTGTGTCTAATTGCCTGTTGCTGTCAATCTGAATATCAGATTTTAAGAGTTACCACTGTTAGATTAGAGTTTGGTATTATAATACATTACTTATCCAGTAAATCCCATGGGGACTGTGAACTCCAGACCTAATTCTGGTATATTTTTGTTTTAATTTAATTAATGTGGAAAGTAATATGAAGCAGCAGTCTGTTGGGAATTATATTGATATTTATACAAATATGTGGAAATCCTCTTCATTGGGTAAAATGTGTGCACTTCATTTATATTGGATTTTCGAAGGCGCCTAAGGGAGCTGAACATCTCCGCTTTAGTTCAGAGTGGAGAAAACTCTTATACAAATCTAATTGTTCAAGTTATGCTGAAGGGACATGAAGCTGTTATCTGAATAATAAAACGTGTTTGTTGCATTTGGGGGGGCGGGTGTTTGTGTGTGAATATTGTTGTTTGTTTTCTCTTGAACGTAATAGGCTTGATTCTGATCTCACTTGTGCTGTTTTCAGTAGAATGTCAATGCCTTCAAAGGAATTGCTCCTGATTCTCACCAGTGTGAGATCAGACTAAGACCTTCTGAGGGCCAGATTCTGCTATCCTTACTCTGAAAATAGTCCCATTGACTTCAGTGGGACCCTTCATGGAGTAAATGGGTCAAAATCTGGCTGTGAGGACGGTTTTGGAGTTTTTGTATAGATTGTTCTATGAGAGGAAGATGCTTCAGCTTATATATTTACAGTTTTTTGTTGAGTTTTAGATGTCAGTTCCAGAATCTGCTATCTGACAGTTCATTAGGAACTGTAGATTCAGATTTTCAAAGCCACCTGAGGGATTTGGATGGACAAAATTTAGGCATCCAAATCTTTTAGGTGGCTTTCAAAGTCTTAGCCCGAGTGTACAGGAACAGAGAGTGGCATGCCAGATAGGGATGACGTCATCACCCGAGGTTTAGCCTGCAGTATATAATAATTGACCAGCAAGAGATTTAGTTTAATTAAAAATTTCAACCATAGTAATTCTGTCCAAATTCTGCTTTCTGTTAAATTGCTGAAAGTACAAAGCAACTCCATTTAAATCAATGGAAGGAACTGTGAGCAGAATTTTGCAATATTGTTGTATATTCTGGAAGCCATGCAGACTTTCTTCCAGCCTGATGCTGAAAGCAGAACCAGTATCATACTATTACACGCTTTCCTTTGCTCATTTAATATCAACAAAGGTCTGACTGTGTGACCCGAATCTGACATTAATTGCTCAGTCTAAATGCATGCTTACTCATTAATATAATATCATTATGTGGACAGGCAATATACGATATAGGTGTGGTAGCATATTTTTGATGTGTTCTTTAAAGCAAACCTGCTAGAAGTTTCTGAAATAATTAAAGATGGAAAAAAGAATTGTGGATCCAGTCTCAAGGTTTATTTTAAACAGTGTATGTCTATGGATTAATATACTTTATATTAGTAAAATTAAATGGGGGCGAGGAGAAACACTTCTTGAGGAAAGGTGTGTGGGGAGAGAAAACAATGTTTTCAGGCACAACTTTAAAAATACTTGGAAGATATTTAGAATTTCTAAGTCTTCTCAGTGTGGGTGAAGTTCATCAGTCCCTGCACAGAGCCTGGGTACAGTAGGGATTGGTGGGAGTATACAGAATCCAACCCCCAACTCAGTGGGCAGGTTCTATGGCAGAAGTGCAACCACTGTGTGGCCAATATTCTAGCTTATGGGCTCGGATAGCAGTTCATTCTCCTAGTGCCTCTTTGTATGGATAAAAGAAAATAAGAAAGAAATACTTGTGGCACCTTAGAGACTAACATATTTATTTCAGCATAAGCTTTCGTGGGTTAGAACCCACTTCATCAGACGCATGGAATGGAACATACGGTGAACAGATATTTATACAGTCAGAGAAACATGATAAGGTGGAAGTGCCTATACCAACTTTAAGAGGCTAATTAATCAAGAGGGACTATAACAGCAGGGGGAAAAAAACTTTTGAAGTGATAAACAAGATGGCCCATTGCGGACAGTTGACACAAAGGTGTGAGTGAGGATCGTTAACTTAAGGGAAATAGATTCAATTAACGTAATGGCCAAGCCATTCCCAGTCCCTATTTAACCCTGAGTTGATGGTATCTAGTTTGCATATCAATTCAAGTTCAACAGCTTCTCGTTGAAATCTGTTTTTGAAGTTTTTCTTTTGCAAAATTGCTACCTTTAAGTCTGTCACTGAGTGATTAGAGGTTGAAATGTTCTCCTACTGGTTTTTGAATGTTATGATTCCTGATGTCAGATTTGTGTCCGTTTATTCTTTCGTGTAGAGACTGTCCGGTTTGGCCAATGTACCTGGCAGAGGGGCATTGCTGGCACATGATGGCATATATCACATTGGTAGATGTGCAGGCTTGGCCATTACGTTAATTGAATCTATTTCCCTTAAGTTAACGATCCTCACTCACACCTTTGTGTCAACTGTCCGCAATGGGCCATCTTGTTTATCACTTCAAAAGTTTTTTTTCCCCTGCTGTTACAGTTCCTGTTGATTAATTAGCCTCTTAAAGTTGGTATAGGCACTTCCACCTTATCATGTTTCTCTGACTGTATAAATATCTGTTCACCGTATGTTCCATTCCATGCATCCGATGAAGTGGGTTCTAACCCACGAAAGCTTATGCTGAAATAAATTTGTTAGTCTCTAAGGTGCCACAAGTATTTCTTTCTTATTTTCTTTTTGCTGACACAGACTAGCAAGGCTACTACACTGAAACCTGTCTTTGTATGGATGTTTCTGACCACGAGATCCACATGTACACAGATGCAGTGGGCACATACTCAGCTCACCCTCCATGCTCACCTTCAGGGTGATAAATCTGGCATTGGCAATGAATATTGATCCATCTATTCCTGTAAATTTTTTTAGAAAGGATGAAGTCATGAGCAACAGTATTGCTCATTAAATATATCCCCAACATATATTTTGGTCATTTTAAAATTATGGGAAACATTAATCTCATGTGGTTTATGTAAAATAGCATACATAGAACTCTGTAAAATATAATGCATGTCTGTTCTTTTCAATGGCAATTTGCAATTTACATTTTTTCCTTTAGTAATAAAATAAGATTATGCTTTACAACAGGATGAAAAAGGCCTGATTCTTATGTACAGTGGTGGTAGTAGGCACCTTAATAATAGTCCACAGTAAAATAAACAAAACAAAACATAACTCTGTAGTTTGCTTCTGAAACAAGCTTTTTAGCAACAGTCTTTAATTTTTAAACTAAAATTTTATAGTTAAAGTTTAGATGAACTTCCCTTGTAAATCACATTAAAGTTTTAAAAGACTTCGTCTTGTTTACTTTTTACATTACTGTATTTGAAAATAGTTTTCAAATGCATAGTTTTTATTGTTCTGTAAATTAAGGTCTTTTAAATTAGGTATTTTTCCCCTAATGTATAACACATGTAGCTTTCCTTCAGATTGGCCTCCCAGACTCAGTTATATGATAAAACGTGACTGCTTGTTCAGCTATCTGGGCTCCTAGCAGACTAATTTCCGGGCTGGAGACAGGAGGCTGAGCAGTAACTAATGACTGGCATGATTACAGTATTTAACTTGAGACTAGCTGCTGGGATAACAAGAAAGCAGAACCTGTTTTGGAGCGCCTGCCTTATTTTCTTCTGATATATACAATGACCTTTTGTACTTACTATCAAAAGCTGTTCTTGTGGTCAACTCCTCCTCTTTGGTTTGTAGACACATTAGGTTCAGTCTGTTGGAAAGTTAAGGCACTTGATTTTGTCTATTGCTTAAAATTGAATGAGTTATGAAAAGGTTATATACTGAAATAAATATTCTGCCCCCAGCCTCCACTAAGTGTGTGTGTGTGTAAAATAATCCCACCATTCAAAGGCCCAGTCCTTATTGTATGCATACAAGTAGTCTTTACTTATGTGAATAGCCCCACTTACTTCTATGAGACTACTTGAAAAAGGATTACTTGTATGAGTAAAGGTTTGTAGGGCCAGGCCCTTCATTCAAAGGAAGCTTGCATCCTTGTATTTCTGCACACAGTGCTGTCTTTTAAAATTAATTATCTGGGAGGTGTACAGGCCCAAATCAAAAGTCTGAGGGAAAGAAGAGATGCTGGTTCCACTGTGGGCTACAGGGAGAGGGAAGGTCCACTGGCCCCCTGCCAGAGCACTGCAGAAAGAGAATCCTCAGGCTATGGTGCTGTTATGGAGGCTCACTGTGTGTGGACATGATGGTGCTGGAAGGGATTGGGGAGTGGGAGTCAGTGGAATAGGGTAGCAGTAAATGTCTCTTGAGTCTTATGTGGCAGGTCAGACTGAAGTCCTCTATGAAAGCTCCTCCTTGTCCTACGAAAGGTACATCAAAGAGTGGGTCAGACCACACACCATTATTCATGATGTCTTTTGATGGTAGCAACAGCATGGGAAAGAGAAGCAGTTCAACAGTGTCAGTGCATGTGGTAAAAAGTCCTTTTGGAACCGTTTGGAGGTCTTGGACTTTGGACTTTAGTGCCTCTGAGATCAACAATTCTGGAGAGCCTGCAGCCACACAGATGGCAAAAGGCTATTTTCAAAATACCTGTGTTATCTGCTAGCCAGCAATGCTATTGTACTACAGCTCAAGAAGGATATGTACTTTATAAACTCACTTGCTTTATCTAAGTTGCCCACCATTGATCTCTCTCACATGCATGTGGCATCTGCAGAGCAATATTCTTGAGAGGCAGTTGTAAGTCCATAAGCCATTTCAAGGTCTCCTCTGTGGTGCTGGGGATTCCGTCCATTTCACCTTTGAATCCATAGTTGTGGCACTGCATTATGATGTGTTTGATGGTTTGGGTGTTCTCACCGCAGTCGCACAAAGGGGAGTCTTTGATTTTCCACATGTGCATCAACTAGCTGGGTCTTCCATGGTTTGTTCGGATGGAGTTCAGCGTGATCCAGAGTCTGCATGGCAGGTTGAAACCAGGAGGGCAGCTGGTTGGGTCAGTAATAATGTGCTTGTTTGGAATGGTGGATGAGTTCCAAGCACTTTTGCCGTTGCCTGGCCGGATCCAGAGGCATGAGGTGGTCGTATGTGGTCCATAGAGGTTTTAGCAATTTCAGGAATTGTTGGGATATGTTGTCCGTAACCTGCCAGATGGATAGCTCAGATAGTCTTTGGTGTCTTTACGTTCTCATGCTGTGGCTATAGCTTGACGGATAGCTGGAAGTTTGATGCTTGATAATACAGAAAGCCACAGTAGCGGTGCCGATTTTAAAGTTCCCATGATGATTCACATGGTCTAATTCAGATACCTGTCCACACGTTGGGTAATGTTTTTTGTCCACACCAGTGCACAGTACTGTGCAACTGAGTACACCAGGGTAATGGCTAATGTTTGTAGTAGTGGGGCAGTTGATCCCCAGCTTGTTCCTGCTAACTTTTGGATAATGTTGATGCAAGTCTTCACTTTGGAGGCTACTTTCTTGAGGTGGTCAGTGTGCAGTCAAGAATGACACTGAGATATGTTGACTTTGAGCATATTAGCACAGTTTCACTACAAAACTCGACAATTAGAGTGTGCAATTCTGTTGTCAAGGTGGAAAGAAGAGACTAACAATTTGCTTAGATTTGGTCTCAACTTCCATTTTTTGCGAGCACTCCACCATGATCTTAAGGTCAGATGGAAGGGTCACTTCAAGTTCTTTAAAACTATGGGCCTCATTTGTGAGCACCAAATCATCAGCATACGCAAACTTCTGTACTATTGCTTCAGGCATATCGCTTGCGCAGACATTGAAAAGCGTGGGAGCGAATACAGAGTCTTGTGGTAGCCCGCAAAGTATGTGGCTTGCTGGTTTGATCTCTGAGGTATACATACATCCTTTGGCTGCTGAGCATGGGATTCAACAGCTGGAGAATCTGCATGCATTGGATAAGGTTGGCGAGTTTCAGTAGCAGTCCATCCTTCCAGACTGGGTCGTATGTCACTGACAGATCAATGAAAGCAGTACCAGTCATAAGTTTTCAGTGGAATCTGGCCCAGATGTTTGTAGTGAGGGCCAGAACCTGGTCACAGCAACTTCTGTGCAGTTGGAAACCAGCTTCCTCCTTGGGTAGGCTGGCTTCCACAACAGGACTGCGCTGGTTCAGAATCATAATCTCCATCATCTTATAGGTGGTGCTCAAGAGGGAGATTCACCTACAACTAGAAGGGTCATCTGCAGGTTTTCCAGGCTTTAGGAGTGCAATGAGCTTGGCTTCTCACTACACACAGGGATTTTTTCATCAGTCTTTAGGATGCTGGTGAAAAGCTGCATCATCCAGTTCCATGCTGGTGGACCCAGAATATGTGAGAACTTGGGATAGATGCAGTCTTTTCCCAGTTTTGTGACTGCAGTGGTTGCATCAATCTCTTTACTTGTGAATGATCCAGACTATGGGGATGATGGAGTGCATGTGGATGTCACCTGCTGGAGTTGATGCCAGACTTGTCTGTGATATTGATTGTCCCTTGGCTGTTTTTATGTCCAGAGATGTTTAGCAATGATAGCATTGGCTTTCATGTGTGGCCTAGTGGCATGTGTGGGATTTGTAGGCCCCAGGTGTCTTAGCAGGTTCCAGGTGCGTCTGCTTGAGCGTGTGAAGTTTAGACCTACTACACATTCAAGCCACCATTTCCAACAGTGATGCCAGGAGGGCTTGTCCAATTTCTGGGTCTCTACAGTTGTCATATTTGTGCGGGAGCTCTTGGCTCTCTGCAGTCTATACAATGACCTGTGTCCCTAAGGGATGTTATCCTTTCTGGTGCTGATTAGGAGCTCAGTAAAATGGTCAAAAGTTTTCTGCATAGCGGGAATGTGGGAGATTGTATTCTCCACAGTTGTAGTGAAAGTGGCCTGGTCTGCTTTTTGAAGTTCCAGTGAAGTGCCAGTTTTGAGTAGAGAACTGGGATTTGAATGCCACTAGGGCTCAGTACTGGTCTGTGCTGGCTGTTTGGAAAATTGTCAAGGGCCATCTGCGACGCAGGTATCGGCGTGCCTGTATCGTCTTCAGAAATGAACATCAGGTCAGGGCAGTATCCCACCATCCATTATGAACTATGAGCAGGTGTTTAGCACAACCGATACTATAATTACCAATAGGCTAATTTTCTTTGTCACAGGAGCCACAGTGAGGTACATTTTATTGTCGTTTGCATTCCTGTAGCACCTACCGACCTTACTGGAGATAGGAGTCTCATAGTGCTAGGTGCTGTAAATACACATAGTAAGAGTCAGTCTCTGCCCTAAGGAGCTTATCATCTAAATAGATTAGACAGGCAAAGGAAGTATTATTTTTTCCAGGTTACAGATGGGGAACTGAGGCACAGAGATTGGAACTTGCCCAAGGTCTGTGGTAGAGCAAGGAATCAAACCCACATTTTAGTCCCAGCCCAGTGCTTTAAACACAAAGCCATTCTTCCGTTCTTCTTAGAATGAATAATATTTGCTGCCATAAGTATGCTCCATGAGCGACAGTGTGACCAGTAGTGAGAGACAGTGAGAGAAGGAGGAGAGGATAATATGGAAGACTTTTTTATGAAGTTACTCAGTGATGTCATCATGCGCACCATGCTGCGCAAGTAATTTTGACAGCTGCATACTGGCCTTTGGTGTTCCACTGACTTTTTTTTTTTTAATGACTTGTGTGTGTGAGAGAGAGAGAGATGGTGAGTTCAGTGCATAATAAGCAGAACATTTACTAGCTGTAGTACAGTGACAGTTAACATACCAGCTTTGTCTCTTTCAAGTTCCTTTTATTTGCATTTAGCTGACAAAGATTTGTATTCAACTGCTCAGTGGCTGAAGCTCTCGTCACACCAACGGGATGGAGAGGGTGCTCTCTAACTCTGCTTTTACCAGAGGAAGGGAAGCTGTGCTCTTTATTTTATTTTATTCCCTGCAACTGCTCCGATCTTTGAATGGCTGGGAGGTCTGTGTAACTGCTGCTGATACTGCTGGCAAAGCTTATTAATTAATTACACTATAATTTTCTGCTTTGTAGTCCTGTGACTGGATATGTGCAGTGCTCGTGCTTTATTCAGCAGTGTTTTCTAGGTGAAGGACTACGTTTAGAGGTCTTTGTATAGCGGCTTCAAGAAAAAATGAATAAATTGTCCCAGAACTATGGTTAATTCATTTTGGAATACCATGACTGCTGATCTCTGAGAAAGTGGAACCTCTTTCCTACTCTTCTTTGTGAACACACGTTAGACAGCAATTTAACACTTCTGGAGACTGAAGTCCTCTGTCTATCAATGGAATTGGTACAGAATAGGAAATGGGAGAGCAAAATTTTCTACTCTTTTTCAATCTGTGTGCCTCAGTTTTGACTTTGAGGGAATACCTCTAAGGATAGTTTAGTCTCCATCCCCATTTAGTCCTTGGCCTCTGCTGAGAATGCCAAAAATGTGCTAGTTTTCATTATAACATCACTTGTTCAGCAGGAACTGTACAGAGAACTGTACAAGCCCAATTAATATAGTCCACAGAAGAACCACCACAATGATAGCCTCAGTGAATTGGATTAATTTTAGTGACCTAGGACCAGATTTTTAAAGACATGTTTAGGTACCTGACTCCATCAGTGGGAATTAAGTTCTTAAATACTAGGGCTGTCAATTAATCGCAGTTAACTCATGCCATTAACTCAAAACAACTTATCATGATTAAAAAAAATTAATCGTGATTTTAATCACACTGTTAAATAATAGAATACCAACTGAAATTTATTATATATTTTTGGATGTTTTTCTACATTTTCATATATATTGTATTCTGTGTTGTAATTGAAATCAAAGTGTGTATTATTTTTTATTACAAATGTTTGCACTGTAAAAATGATAAAAGAAATAGTATGTTTCAATTCACCTCATACAAGTACCATAGTGCAATCTCTTTGTCGTGAAAGTGCAACTCACAAATGTAGATTTTTTTGTTACATAACTGCACTCAAAAACAAAACAATGTAAAACTTCAGAGCCTACAAGTCCTCTCAGTCCTATCTCTTGTTCAGCCAATCGCTAAGAGAAAAAAGTTTGTTTTACATTTACAGGAGATAATGCTGCCCTCTTCTTATTTACGATGTCACCAGAAAGTGAGAACAGGCATTCACATGACACTTTTGTAGCTGGCATTGCAAGATATTTACGTGCCAGATATGCTAAACATTTGTATGCCTTCATGCTTCAGCCACCATTCCAGAGGACATGCCTCCATGCTGATGACACTCGTTAAATCAATAATGCATTAATTACATTTGTGACTGAACTCCTTGGGGGAGAATTGTATGTTCCCTGCTCTGTTTTACCCAGATTCTGCCATATATTTCATGTTATAGCAGTCTTGGATGATGACCCAGCACATGTTGTTGGTTTTAAGAACACTTTTGCTGCAGATTTGACAAAATGCAAAGAAGGTACCAATGTGAGATTTCTAAAGATAGCTACAGCACTAGACCCAAGGTTTAAGAATCTGAAATGCCTTCCAAAATCTGAGAGGGATGAGGTGTGGAGTATGCGTTCAGAAGTCTTAAAAGAGCAAGACTCCAATGTGGAAACTATAGAACTCGAACCACCAAAAATTAAAATCAACCTTCTGCTGGTGGCATCTGACTCAGATAATGAAAATGAAGATGCATCGATCCACTCTGCTTTGGATAGTTATCGAGTAGAAACTGTCATCAGCATGGACGCATGTATTCTGGAATGGTGGTTGAAGCACGAAGGGACGTGACTCTTTAGCACATCTGGCACATAAATATCTTGCAATGCTGACTACAACTGTGCCATGAGAACACCTGTTCTCTTTCAGGTGACATTGTAAACAAGAAGTGGGCACCGTTTTGAATGCCCTTTTTTGTACAGAATTCTACATTTGTTAATTCAACTTTTATGATGATGAGATTGCACTACAGTACTTGTGTTAGGTGAATTGAAAAATATTATTTTGTTTTTTACAGTGCAAATATTTTTAAACAAAAATAAATATAAAGTGAGCATTGTACGCTTTGTATTCTATGTTGTAATTGAAATCAATATATTTGAAAATGTAGAAAACATCCAAAAATGTTTGAATAAATGGTATTATATTATTGTTTGTTTAACAGTGCGATTAATCAGGATTACTTTTTTTTAATCGCTTGACAGCCCTAGTAAATACCTTTAAAATATGGCCCCTAAACGTGGAAATTGACCTTATCTCCTTGATAATTCCCTGAAAAATATAGTTCCAGTGTTTCTGAATTTGTTTGTTTCTATAGAGCATGTGCTCTATAGAAACATACCTCCTTTTTCAGGCAGTCTGAGAGATTTTATGAAAAACGGAGTAACAAAAGAGAGCAAATGAGTGTGTCAAATATGTAAACATACATGTTTTCATATCTGTTCCGTTCTTTTGAGGATATTTCTTTGAATTAGTCTACATTAAAGTCAGCATTTTGTATTCTTGTTATAGCCAAATTTCAAACCAGCTTTGAGTAGTAAAGGAAAAATTATAACTCACTTCCAAAGTCTAATATTTTCTGTACTCCAAGCATTTTTCCTGAATTTCCTGTATTGGCACAAATATATCAAAATGCTGAAAGAGCGGGGAAAATAGGGGAAAGAGGACAAGGGAATGGAATGAAGATGAGGAGAGTGAAGATAACTGAGGGGATAAGAGGAGAAAAGAAAGCAGGATCTGGACGAGCAGAATAAAAGGCTAGAAAACCAGAGTGGTAGGGAAAATCAGAGCAATCAAGGGAATATATGTTTCCCCATTATCCTTCAGCAAGAGGATGAGATTTCCACACCAGCTGTAAGTCCACTGATGACTCTTGAGAGATCTTTCATGAAATTATTGCATTGTTTTTCCGGTCTTTTAGGGATTAGAAATCTGTAAGAAAAGGGACCCAGGTATTTCAAAGATCCAGTTGAGGCCTTTCCCTGTTACAAAATGTCATGGCTTCATTGACTTCAATGCAGCTATGACAGTTTACACCAGCTGAAGCTCTGCCTCACAGCAGATAGGAGTATGTCTCCTTTGTCCTCATACTTTCTTCTGCGAGTTGCTGCTTCTATCAGCAGCAAGAGCAAGTAGAAAATCACAGATGTCAAGAGAAGAAGAAACAGGCAGGAATTGAATTTAACGTTATAAGCATGTCAAATTGAAAAGAAATTGAAGAGCTGTCATGATATAATGTATCTAATTAAAAGTTTTATACAACATAAAAATAATCTGCAATTATAGAATATTCTTTCTGCCAGTTTTTCATCTTTTCATCATGTCAAAGCATCACGTGATGCCACTGGCTTCTATTAATTGATGATGTCAAGATGTCTGATAACTTATAAAGACTATAAGAGTTCATGTAAATTTAATATTTGCTTTCCATTTTCCGTCTACCAGAACAGAATGAGAAAAAAAATTACTCTGTAGTTTACCGTAGCTGAGTTATGTGATACTATCCAGATTGCCAACGTAAACCCAATGAACCACCTACAGTCCCATACATATGGACATTCACAGGGGGAAAGCATTACCATAGAATAAGGCCTGTTGTTCCAGTTGTGACCAAACAGTATTACATTTAAGTATCAAGTATCTGAATTCTTCCACAGTAATTGGAGGCCAGATCAGCATGAGTACAAAGTAGGAATGAAACACTACCATTTTGATTTAGTAGTGTTTTATTCCCACTGCGTACTAACTTTGTACAGGTGTAGATGACCATATATGATGCAAGATAGTGCAGGATCATGCCTATTTTTTCTCTCCTAACCCAAATTTGTCAATATCCAAGACATTCCTAGTGTAACCCCATCTAGATGATTTGATAAGACACTAACTATATATGAATTTATTAGATAGTTGGTTATTTTAAATAATAATGTTATCAAAGAGGTTATAGAAATGATGACAGCACATTTTTCTATTGCTTTAGGTGTGGATAGATAACTTACTAATAGTATTTTAGGCCTCCTTCACATTGTTTTTTTGGTACTTCTGAATGATGTGATGAAATATCCTGTCACAACCAGATCAAACACGAAGTACACATTTGCCTTTTTTTAATATACCTATTCTAGTGTCACACTTAATTTGACATAAATGTAGGCAAGATATTTGGCAGAGCTGGTTGAATAATAAAAACAGACCCAATAATATTTTGAGAATAAAAGCGCAGAATTGGTCATTATTTGTTATTTGTGGATATTCAGATGAATCCTGGGCATTTATGAAAATATCTGAATATCAAATGTTTCATGAATCTTAGCAAAGATGATTATGAATCTGAAAATGTTATTCATCATTTGTTACTCTCCTGCTAAAAAAGAAATTTGAAGTATCCAGGCCATGGAAAGTAAACAATACCATGTGACCAATCATATGACAAAAACAAATACTAAATACTCAAAGTAAGCAGTCTGTATAAACTAGTAAACTGAAAATTATTTTAAATGATTTAGTGAATGAATAATTAATATATTTATAGAAATCAGGATTGTTTCAAAAACTATTCAATAACCAAAAAGGGGCTAAATTTATTCCATAGCACATATTATTCTTACTGCAGTAGTGTCTATTGGAGGTGGGGAGGAAGCTAAAACATGGTCAAAATAAACCAAAACTATCAGATTGTGGTCCAGCAACCTATGTATAGACAGGAAATTCCCCGCCTGTGTGAGCCTCTATAAAAGGATGTTTGAGATGGAGCAGATTGGTGGGAATCCTTTTGGGAAGAGGTACTGGAAGAGCCAAATGTATTGGTCTTGCTCCCTGGAGAGAACTGTATGCTCAGGCTGTCTCTTTTTGTGACTTGTCTGGAATGTAGAGGAGTCAATGCAGGGCCAGATTACTTGACTTCCTGGTTTTCCTGAATTTAAAATGTCATTGGTTATGTGCTCCAGATTTTTATTCAGTAAGTTTAGCAGCTGTAAATGACAGGATCATATCATTGAAAACCTGAAAGTTCAGTGCTATCAGAAATGTAAAAAGACAGAAATGTGAGTCTCCTGGAACACACAAAGCATGCTATTAATATGAATCCTGCTGCAATTGCTATAGCTCTTGTTAGTCTATGCATAACTTCAATAAACTAGAATATTGCAGATCAAGTAATGTGTTAAGAAAAATGATTATTTAAAAATGCTCATTTATCTTTTCTCATGTGAGTCTTTATATAGTGGATTTTTGAAACATCTGATCCCCTTGTCAGGATTAGCTGGACAGTTTAAATTAGCCAAGGAATTTAATACCAAAGCTGCTCAAAGGATGAAAAGCTAAACAGATCAAGAAACAAAACCTAGTGCATGTAATACGTGCAAAGAGAAGAGTAGAGCCCTTCATGAATTCAGAATTTGTATCTGCATTCGATCCGACATCTGCAGTCCATGGATATAGTGGATATCTGCAGATTTGCCCTGCTCTAGAGATGAAGTACTCATCATACAGCGATGAACTGTTAAAATAGGAAGAAAATGAGGTCTAGAATCAGACTGAATAGAATAAAAGCAGTGGAGATAAAGATAAGGAGCTGGATGAAGTAGGAACCAACAGAGAGAGAGAGAAGGTCTTGACAAGTCCTTTGGCAAATGAAGGCTTCAGCATTTAAAGCCAGTTCATGATCAACTTTCAAAACATTAAGGATTGAGTGGGGTAATAGTAACCATCAGCACATTTTAGAAAGTTGTAGTGAAGTATTGGGTGAAAACATATTGAGATACTGCTAAACTCATTGAGGTGTTAAAAGAAGTGGCAAGAACTTGAGATAAGAAATTTCAGAAGAAAGGAGAACAAGGGATAAACAGGACAAATGCTTATTAGATTTTTAATGGACAGTGACAAACTATTATGAAGTTAGAATTCTGCACAGGAAATATTCTTGTAAAAGCTTCTTCTTAACTAGCAATTGAGTAGCCCAAAATAGGTGGATATATTTTTCTAGAGAGATCTTGATGGTTTAAGAGAGGCTGCCAAACCTTATAAGGGAGCATTGCACAACTTTAAACGAGCATGTTCCCCAATTGATCAGCAATGTAACAGTGAAACAATGTTAACCGGGACGATTTTAAGTGAGGAGTTACTGTACTTGAAAACTGTTATGTCCCCTCTCAGTCTTCTCTTTTCCAGATTAAACAAACCCAGTTTTTTTCAATCTTCCCTCATAGGTCATGTTTTCTAAACAGTTAATAATTTTTGTTGCTCTTCTCTGGGCTTTCTCCAATTTGTTCACATCTTTCCTGAAATGTGGCACCAGAACTGGACACAATACTTCAGTTGAGGCCTAATCAGCATGGAGTAGAGCGGAAGAATTACTTCTCGTGTCTTGCTTACAATACTCCTGCTAATACATCCCCGAATGATGTTGGGTTTTCGTTTTCTTTTCTTTTTTTTTGCCACAGCGTTACACTGTTGACTCATATTTAGCTTGTGATCCACTATAACCCCGAGATCCATTTCTGCAGTACTGCTTCCTAGGCAGTCATTTCCCATAGAATCATAGAATATCAGGGTTGGAAGGGACCTTAGGAGGTCATCTAGTCCAACCCCCTGCTCAAAGCAGGACTAATCCCCAATTTTTGCCCCAGATCCCTAAATGGCCCCCTCAAGGATTGAACTCACAACCCTGTGTTTAGCAGGCCAATGCTCAAACCACTGAGCTATCCCTCCCCCCCATGCATTAGATGACTTCTAAAGTGTATTCTATTTGACCCTATTCTTGAGATGTGAATGTCTTTTGTATCATTTGCTCAACAACTATTTTTAGCATGCTAGCTCAAGCAGCGTTAGAGTGAGTCTGTCTGTCCATGCTGGGAATCATACCTCCCAGCTGCAGTTTAGACATACCCTTGGGGTTTGATTTTTTTCCTGCGTATTGAGTACCCTAATTCCAACTGATGTCAAGGCAAACTGCAAGTGCCCAGTACTGCCGAAAGTCAGGCCAAGTGTCTCAAACCGAGCACCCAAAAATGAAAGCGCCCAGAATAAGTGACCACCTTTTAAAAATTTTGGCCCTCCTATTTGATTATTCTTTCAAGTTTACTGGCATCCGGGTTAGTCCATTAGGGCATTAAAAGATGCACGATTAAGCTCTTACAAGCTCAGAATGTAGAACTTTCTTCAGACTTCTTCGCAAAATGATGGATAGACTTGTACGCTATTACTTTAGGTGCAATTAACTTTGAGTTGCTGATGTTGTGCATCTATGTAATGAGGCAAATGCAGCAGTTTCACCATTAGCACCATTAGAGTAGGGTCAAAGCAATTATATCAGTACTGTGGATACTTAATCGTCTGTGGATTTATAAAAATGTTTCCCTATGATCATAATTTAACTTCACAGTTTATTGCATGCAAATTTTTCCCATGTGTTCACAGTAGGGTGACCAGATAGCAAGTGTGAAAAATCGGGACGGGGGTGGAGTAATAGGAGCCTATATAAGAAAAAGCCCCAAATATCGGGACTGTCCCTATAAAATTGGGACATCTGGTCACCCTAGTTCACAGCTTTATGATTATGCAAATCTTCATTTCATTTTCAAGTGTGGTATAGTGTAGCGGGGTGTCTACCCCGCTCCTGCCCTGAGGGGCTTGAAACAGCCCAGGAAAGGGCTGAGGCTGGGAGCAGGCTGATTGGGGAAGCAGCCGCAGCTGGGCCATGCCCCAATAAGGCTGCAGCAGGCCCTTATAAAAGGGCTGCTAGCTAGGAGCTCAGAGAGTCTCCCTCTGCCTGTAGAGGGAGAAGGGCCTGGCTACAGGGACCTCAGCAGGGTACCTAGAGTGGAGCTGGGCTGGGGAGAGGCCAGAGGAGCTGGGGAGCTCTGGCCTGAGAAAACCCCAGGCTGTGGCCTGGTCTTAGGCCAACTGGGTACAGGGGTCGCAGGGGGCAGCCCATGGGTAGGTTGAGGCAGCAGGTCCAAACCCAACCTTGCCTGTGATGAGTGGCTTATACTGCAGTCTGGCGTGGGGGGTAGCTGGTGACTGGCAGTAGCCTATGACTGAGGCGAGGTGGGGATAGTGGGTTGGGGGGTTCCCAGGGAAGGGAGACCCAGATCTGGGGGGGTACTGTCAGGGGGCAGCACCCCAGTTAAAGAGGCACCGGGTCCTGGGAGGGACACGGGGCCAGGGGTCAGGCGGCTCACCGGCCTGCAGAGGGCGCTCTGGAGCTGGACGAGCTAATTCCCAGAAGAGACCAGCAGGAGGCGCTGCAGGGGTGAGTCCGACCCATTACATATGGTAATATTACATGTCCTATACAAGTGGATGATGACAAAAGCATTCGTCGCTCGAGTCAGTGGATGAATAAATATATCTACTACACTTACTCAGAGTTGAGGCAGAATAGAAGATTTGGTAATCAGTAGCTTAGTATGGCCTTGCAATGAACGCAGGTGAACTCCTTTTTCTCTTCTTAGGAAACAGGTGGTTAATGTCCGTTAGGACTAGTAGCATATTTGAACAGATAACAGTAACTACATAACAATTTTACATATCTCCCATACTGTACCAATTCTTAACTTGACAGAACTAATTAGAATTAAGTGGCCCTGTTTTCAAAGATGCTGCACACGTGCACCTCCCATTGACTTTAATGGGAGCTGCTCAGCACCTTTGAAAATCAGGCCATAATATAACTACCAGGCTATTCTTAGGCCTTTCATTTCCCCCAGGAAGCTTAGAGAATCTCTTTATTTCACTGAACTTTCAAAGAGTTTGAACTTTCAACTCAAAAGGGAAAAATCCTCACGGAGCTAATCTCTAAACTTTCCCTTACATCAGGGCATAGGTGCTGGGGGTGCTACCGTATCCCCTGGTTTGAAGTGGTTTTCATCATATACAGGTGTGATGGTGTACCCCATAAAACTTTATGGGGAGATGCTTATAAATGTATACATGATGTAACTGGACTATGTTTTATGCTACATGTGCCATGTAACATATCTCTGTGAAAGTTATGACCTACTGAATTTATTACGCCCGTTTATATGCATGTATCATTGTTGTAGTTGAAGTCATGAATATTGGTTGTATTTCTTGAGAAAGGAATGTGCAGGTTAAGTGCCCAATCAAGAAGCACTTAACAGACAATAGAACTTGCAGACACCAATCCACATCTGAGCTTTGCCAGGAATGTGGCTGGTCTGAGAAGGAACTGAGTTGTGTATGGACAGGTGACTTGTCCATGTGACCCCAACTCCATTTGGTAACTGGATGCTACACAGGGAGAGGGAGGGGTGTCCACCCAGAGGAGAAAATCTATTTAAACCCCTAGGAAACCCCTCCGTTTTGTCTTCAGCTGGCTAAAGAGAGAGACTCTCCACCCCCCAAGGACACCTGAAAGAGACTGAACAAAGGACAAAGACATTAGGGGGGTGAGTGATTGCTGGACCCAGGCTAGAAGGAAGATAGCCTGTTTACTGGACCTAGTGAGGTTTTTAGCTGTACACAGGGCGATTAGACATAGAACTGCGTGTTCTATTTTATTTTATTTAGTAATTCACTTTGTTCTGTCACTACTTGGAGTCACTTAAATCCTACTTTCTGTGCTTATTAAAATCACTTTTTACTCATTAAGTTTCCTGGTGTACGAGTTGGTACCGGGGGGGTGGGGGGGGCAAACAGCTGTGCATATCTTTCTATCTTTGAAATAGAAGGCGAACTATTTGAGTTTGCCCTGTATAAGCTTTATACAGGGTAAAACGGATTTATTAAGGGTTTGAACCTCCTTGGGAGTTGGACACCTGGGTGTCAAAGGCAAGAGCGCTTCCAGGAGCCTTACAGTTGTGAGTGGACTTGGTTCGGACCTGGGTCTGTGTTTGCAGCAGATCAGTGGAATCTGGCTCAAAACAGACAGGATTCGGGAGTCCCAAGCTGGAAAAGGCCTGGAAGCAGGGGCAGAAGTTGCCTTGGCACACCAAGTGGCAGCACCAAGCAGGTCTCTGTGACCCCAACCCGTCACAACAGGGTTTACAGTTTGGTTCAATGGCTCTCAGCACCTCTAAAATACAAATTGTTCCAGCACCCCTGCATCAGGGAAATCTGAGTGGGTAAACAGGGAAGCTTAGTCTACAGATTACTCCTCAGAGAAGTCTTGCTGCTCTCTCTCTTTTTTGGACAGGCTACAATTCTCAGGCCTCTGGGAACCACTGCCTTCCAGGCCTACAGGAAACATCTTAGCCTTCCTAACAAAGGGATCACCCTGAATCCTGCTTCCTGCTTCCCATTCTTCTATTCCCTTCATGATTAATCCTTTCTGTGGATTGGGCAGGATTCTCTCTGCTTCCATCCCCTTACAGCATTTGCAGCATCTACTCTAGTTTAGGGATGAGTAATTCCATTCCTCGGTTCACTTTGCATTACCGAGTCCTGTTCCATGGGTTGTTCACTGCTTACCAGAACTTGGCCTTATAGTCATATTTTTGGGGATCACATCTGATGTACAGCTTTGATCTAAAATGCTGCTTTCAATAGCCAGGATATTAAACTGCTTCTGCTCTTTCCATAATGTTCTAAATCTAAGTTTCCCTGCCATATATGATAAGACTTTGAGAGCGTATTTAATCTGATTCATTTTTTCATACCTTGCAACATAAAATCTAGAAGAAAATTAAAATGAGAGAGAAATCTTTTTGTTAATTTTATGACCTAATTTCAATCTATTGGTAAGATAAGTGGTAGATCATACTTCCATACATATTTTAAAACATTATACCAACTGTCACATCATATATCTGTCTCACATAGCAGTGCTTTGCCCAAAAAGTTGAGTGCTTCTAAGTATTTGCCCAATTCCATCTAAATCTGGAATATCTACAGTAAATGGAAAGTTTAAGAAAGGCCTCCCAACTTAACTAAAAACATCTGATAATAATAAAATGTAACAATGGAAGAGACATTTTCCAGTATAAAAATTCTACCATTTGAAACTTGAAAATGTTTTCTTTTCTGAGAAATAACTTCTTTCTGAACTTTGGCAGACTGAAAGCCTGAAGATTAGTAACCCAAACAGAAAAAAAATGCTGTTAAAATGTATACTGTACAGGTATTTATTGACTGCTGTATGAAAAAATACTACATTTTAAAGCACTTATTAAAAGAAAGTTCAAGCTCCATTTCAGAACTAGAATACAGTACGTTATACAAAGTTCTCAGTTGATAGAAATCTAATTATGTTTACTTATCCTTTAACTTCCTTTTTTTTTTAAATGGAGATATGCCAATCTCCTAGAACTGGAAGGACCTTGAAAGGTCATTGAGTCCAGTCCCCTGCCTTCACTAGCAGGACCAAGTACTGTCCCTTGACAGATTTTTTTGCCCCAGATCCCTAAATGGCCCCCTCAAGGATTGAACTCACAACCCTGGGTTTAGCAGGCAAATGCTCAACCCACTGAGCTATCTCTCCTCTTCCCTGAAGATTTGTAGAGCAGTAATTTATGTTCATACTTTAAAAAAAAAAAGTACCCATGTGATAATCAGCCTCTTTTTATTTTCTTATTGTAAGGACATATCCTGCTATGCAACTTTGTAGCGCTCTGGTGATGTAAAGCTCCATAATGCCTCCATAGTCCTGCCATTGGAAGATTCTCCCATTGGAAGTGTCCTGGCATGGCTTAGAGCTGCTTCAGTTGTTCCCATGCTACTCCACATCCCACTTCCCGAGTAGGGACTGTGTCTGGAATGGAGGAAGCAGCATAGCCATGCATTCCTGTGTGCTGGCAATCCCCAACTGCTGGATCCTTATGACAAGTGGCTTTCACCAGTCATTGGCCTCATCCCAGCTAACCCTAGGATCAGGGGTGATGCAAAGCTCTCTCTCGCTTTGTCACGCTCTCGTGCCAAATGCAATTCAGACATAGCCCAGTATTGGAGCCACACTGTTTACATATGATTATTGTTCACTTCATGTCTGTTTGCATAAACTGAATTGATGTGGACAATCTACGTTCAGTAAGCATTCTTACAATCTATAGTAAATAAAAACCATTGAAAACTAGAGATCTTCTTATTAGTCACTTGATTGAGCAAATATACTTCAGATTTACTGGTCAAACAGCCCTTCTTAATTTAATTGTTTGAGCTTTGCAGTTTTTAAACTAAAACGCCAGTTCTCTGCTCATGGAAATAACAGTTCAAGAGAGTTCAGCTCATTAAAACCAGCAGAGAATTTGGTCCACAAGAGTTTATTCTCCAAAGCAAGCTTCTCTTTCTTCATGTATATTTTTACAAGTCTGTCTCATATACCCACTCCCAGCCAGTTATGTGGGGGTAGTTTTCTTATAATATAAATCAAGTATATTTTCCCATAATTATAATAAGCTGAGTCTATGACACCATGAGCACAATATCTTTAGAGCTACATAGAGATTTGCATAAAATGTGTTAAAACTGTTATAGGTATTTATTGTTATAAAACATTTATATACTGCCATAAATTCCCGGGGTGCTTTAAAAACACAAATAAGCCATGTTTCCTGCCCCAAAGTGCTTACATTTTGAAAAAGAAGACAAATACAAGAAAAGACATAGAAGGACATGTCAGGGAAGGAAGGATGTGGGGTTTACTGAGGGGGGCGGAGAATGAGAACTGAGAACAGAAGCTTGGACACAATATACCTTTATTTAAGTCCTATGGAAAGATTCCTATTCACTTCAGTGGAGTTGGATCAGGGCTTCTGTGAAATACTAATGGGGGAAGAGAGAGAGAGCATTTTGATAGGGAAGGTATTGTTTCACCTTTGTATTGGCTTATAATGGAACTTTATACCCCTTTAGAAATACTGATAGGCCGATACGAAGCTTTAAACATGTTTAGGCTGCTATTCTATTAAGTTACTATTCTAACTGAATGAGTCATTCCATGCTTGTCAGCAGTGCCTGATTTTATTACAGAGTTGTAAAGTGGAAGTGGCAAAAGTAGAGCCAACAGTATTATGAACTGTGAATGTGTGCGCGTCTTCTGGCGTGTTTGAGTCTGAGTTAAGAGTCACTTTATGCTCTCTAGTCTTTGCTTTACAAATATTTTCAGTATCAGTAAATAGAGGACTTTGGACTATCATTGGAAAATCCAAGGTAATTGTAAAGCTGAAATTGTCTATTAGCAGAAGGGGGTTTCTGAGGAAAAGTGACTCAAAGAATTAAAACGAAGTACTGTATTAGTGGTGCGCTAATTGGAATTTCAAATTCTATACCGAAGACTAACTTTTACTTAATCTGACCAAAATCCCAGTGAAGCTACTGGGAGTTTTGCTTTAGTAGAAAATGCAGATTCAGGGCCACTGTTTGGATTTAAACACTTCTCTGTATTTTTGCAACCCAAATGTTGCAGCATTGAGCATGAGAACCAGAAAGGGAAGCTGACAAGTACAACATAGATAGAAAGCGAAAATGATTAGTTTGTTTGTTGTTGAAATTGGAAAAAAAAGTGTGAAAAGTGAATAAAGTATAAATGACTAACAATTATATTGGATTTTAAAATGTCTTTCAGTTTTCATAATTTTGTCAGTGAGCAGTAACCTATTTGTCTCTTTTAATTTATTATTTTAACTGTACCTCACTTTACATTGAAGTTTAATCAGGGGATTAAAAGTTCTTTAAATTTGGTCCATTTTAAATTCTTGAATTTAAGAATGTCTCTTTTGCCACTAGGTAGGCTGCATTTAGAAAGCTATCATTAATAACTAACATTCTGTAGCGAAGAACTGTCCAGATGTCTGTCTTAACTTGTAATGAGATTGAACATGTCTCCTATGGCATAAAAGCAGATCAGTAATACAGTATTCTGAAGCTTGGAAAATACAGTGTTTTAGAGGGAAATCTGGTTTTCTCCACTTCAGAGTAATAGGTTAGGGTATTGCAAAGGTGACATGTTGTCTCTTCATAGACACAATTTGGTGGATTCAGAATTGCTGTCTCTCTTTACCTTCTGTCCTACTGCCTGGTGATTATCAACAGTGGTCCTGAAGTCCCACTGAAGACTTTACATGAGCCTAATTGATGCATACTGGTAGATCCTGTTGCATCCTGTTGTAGCATTGAGGACAATAGTTGCAGAATGAGGAGAATGTCGTTATTCCTGTCAGCAGAAAGGGTGTTGTGAATAAAAAACTGACTGCTGTTTCTAGTGAACTATCCACTGAAACCAACAGAATGTCAGGATAACCCAGTGTGACAAAGTTCCTCCTCTACCTCGGTGGGTCCTGCGCTTATTGGCGGATTCTGCTTGCCTCAGAGATCTTCCCCTCTAGTAGAATCCACAGTCCAGGTTAACTCCTCCTGTGTCTGATCAGGAGTTGGGAGGTTTGGGGGGAACCCGGGCCCACCCTCTACTCGGGGTTCCAGCCCAGGGCCCTGTGGATTGCAGCTGTTTAGAGTGCCTCCTGGAACAACTGCACGACAGCTACAACTCCCTGGGCTACTTCCCCATGGACTCCTCCCAACACCTTCTTTATCCTCACCACAGGATCTTCTAGCAGTACGCCCTCTTACTCTCAGCTCCTAGTGCCTCTTGCTCCCAGCTCCTCACACGCAACCTCCTTCCACAGCTCCTGACATGCACCCCTCACTGACTCACTGGGAGGCTTTTAACTAGTTTCAGCCAGCCCCTGATTGGCTGCAGGTGTCTCAATTAACCTCCCTGCTTTCTGGAAAGTTCTTAATTGGCCCCAGGTGTCTTGATTAACCTGGAGCAACTGCCATAAGGTATCAGGGATTTGTTTAGCCTGGGGCTAACATACTGGTTCCTTACCACTTTCCTATAGCCCTCTGGCCGGGAAGGAGGTAGAGGGCTGCTGCTGCTTCTCCTGCTCATCTTGCTGGGGCTGCTGCTAGGCCCTGGGCCCTTCCAGCTGCTGTTTGCTGCTACTGCTGCTCCAGCTTCTCCCCTGGCTGGGCCAGACACCCCTCCCACTACTCTACTCTCCAGTTGCTGGCTGCCTGGCAGCTGAACCCCCCACCCCCCAACACCTTGGTTGCTGCTACTCCTGCTGCTGAAGCAACCCCTTGGGGGGGAGGGGGCCTGCTGGCCCTCTCCCCAGAGGAGGGGTGCGAGGGACCCCTGCTCCAGCCGCTGCTGTGACCACCACCACCACCATCTGTGAGGGGTCCTGCCTGACCACCGGACCACCACCTGGGGTTGCTGGAGCTGCTGCTGCTGCCCTGTTTGCTGCCAGGAAGCTGCTGGTACCCAGAGGAGGAAGACCCGGAAGACCGTCGGCGAAGACTCTGCAGACCACCGTGGAGGGGGCCTCCAAGAACTGAGTAATCTTTTCGAACTGTGCTCTAGTGGTGGGGGTATTGACTGTGTTTGTAGGGGCACAGGGGGTGTGGCACCGAGCCTGCCCCCTGGTCCACCTGTGCCCCCCCCCATAACCTCCACCACCACCACCACCGCTGCCCCCTCCACCACCTCTGCTGGCTGCTCACCATCTGCCTTGTGCTACGGCCTCTGGACTTAGCTGCTTCCATGGCCTGCCACAACCTTTTAACATCATTTGGGCCTGCAGCAGCAACCAGCCCCACCCACTGACTTTGTGCAAGCGCACGTGGGTGCACGTGCCCCCTCCCATACCCCTTGGACTGACCCTCTTCCCCCCAGGAGCACGTCCCTTGCTTTGTCCCTTGCCACCTGCCCCATTTACCCCTTGCAGTTGTTTGCCCCCCTTTTTTTTGGTCCCAGCCCCTTGCCAGTTTCAGTTTTGCCTACCCCGCCCCTCTCCCTCTACAGCCTTGTTTGTTTGCCCTACCCTAGCCCTGAAATTAGTCCCTTGTTTTTCTGCCCCATTCTTAGTTGGTTGTCTCCCTCCCCCTGAAGCTCCGTTTACCCTGATTAGCCCCCCGCTTTCATGCACCCACGCCCCCTCCCATGCGCTTGTGCCCCTCCCCTGTTTAGTTTTGACCCTATCTCACTGCACCCCCATGCTGTTATATCATCCCCTCCCCTAGTGCAACAAGAGGAGCCGGATTTCCCATCTTGCGTCGGTGACTGAACCCACCCCCTCACTAGTCCGAGATAACCCTGAACCCTGTCCCCACTTTTAGTGCCCTCCTCCCCTGCCTGCAGCCTAGCGGAGAGGAGTGGTCACCCCAATTCCTCTCCCCGCCCCCTCTCAGGAGTTTTCCCTTCCCCCCCTGTTCATCATGGCAGGAGACATGGAGGGAGGAGCCCCTCCAGACGGCACGGCCGCCCCTCCTCCGCCTGTTCCCCCGTCACCATCCCTAGCCTCCACCTCGACCGCTGCTGCCGAACCACCTGCTCTCGCCCCCGCTGGGGCACCGGCAGTGGCGGACACTGAAGAGACCTCCGCTGCTGCCACGTCCCTCGCCCTCCCCGATTCTGGGGGAGCCCCCCCAGCCGGCAGGAAGGGCTAGGGTAAAAAGAAGGGTAAGGGCCCCGCGACAAAGGCCAGGCCCTCCATGGCAGAGGCAGCCACTACTGCTGCGGCCCTGCCACCGGCCGCAGCGTCCTTCCCTGCTGTTCCCTCTACCAGCTCTGCGGGTGTCCCAGCCCCGGCCCCCAGAGCGTACGCCCAGGTGGTGGCAACCCCCCCACCTGCCGCAACGTCACCTAACCCGCCCACCGCCTCAGCTACCATCTATAGCGGCCGGGGCCCCTTTCCCACCTTGACCAGAAGGCACGGCGTCCGTTGCCTCCTGGTACCCGCCTCGCCCCACGTAGAAACCTATGTGCGGGCGTTGGCGAGGGTGGTGGGTCCCACGGCCATCGTAGCGGCCTCCAAAATGTACGGGAAGGTAGTCTTCTTCCTCGCATCGGAGGCCGCGGCCCAAGAGGCGGTGGAGAAGGGCCTGGCGGTGGGGGGCGTGTTCGTCCCATTAGACCCGCTGGAGGACTTGGGCGTCCACCTAGTCCTCACTTCCGTCCCTCCCTTCCTCCCCAATGCCGCCCTGTTACCTGCTCTCTCCGCCCTAGGGAGACCCATCTCTGTAGTCAGCCCTCTCCCACTGGGCTGCAAAGACCCCGCCCTCCGTCACATCCTCTCGTTCCGCCGGCAGGTGCAGCTCCAAATGCCGCCGGCTGCACGTGACGGGGAGGCGCTCGAGGGGTCCTTTATGGTCCCCTATCACGGGGCCCGTTACCGGGTGTACTATTCCACGGGGGAGGCCCGGTGCTACCTCTGCCGGGCGATGGGACACGTCCGGAGGGACTGTCCCTTGGCCCGGCAAGGGGGAGCATCCGAGACCCCCGAGTCCCGGCAGGGCGTCGGCCCCGTCATCGCCGGCGCCCCTGAATGCCTGGTGCCCAGAGCCGCCCCTCCTCCTTCCCAGTCCACCGCTGCTCCCGCTCGGGCCCTGGGAGTACCTCCCCCAGTGAGCCCAGACGAGCGGGAGAGGCCCACTGCGAACAGTCTGCTGAGGCCTGTGGAGGAGGGTGAGGCAGGGATATCGCCGGGCGTGGGAGAGGGCCCGCCCCAGGGAGACTTTTCTCTCCCTTATGCTGCCCCAGCACTACCTCTCCGAGTCCCTAAGGAATCGCGCCCCCCCCCCCCGCGACCCGACCCTTACTAGCCAGCCCCCAGATGATGCCATGGAGGGCTGGGCCTTAGTACAGGGGAAGCGGGGCAAGCGGAAGGCTCGAGCCCCACTCCTTTCCGCCGATGCGGAAGCCCCCCGGAAGACCAGGAAGGGGGGCACTGATGCCGAGCCTTCCGCTTTGCCCCCGAGCGGCTTTTGTCCTCCAGAACCGGCTGGGAAAGACGTGGCAGCACTGGAAGGTATTACCGCCCCTCCCTCGGGAGCCCCTGATGGAGCCCCTTCTGCCCCGTTTGTCGACCCTGCCTGCCCCAACCCGAGCATCGCTTCAGGTGCCGGCGGGGAGAACCCCGGGGTGGCAGAAGGTGACCTGCTCTCCATCTATGAGGAGATCGAGGCCCTGGGTCTGACCCCAATCACCCAGGGGGAGGACGACCCTTTACCAGCAGGACTCGATCTCACTGACCTCACCCCGGTGCCCCTTTCCCCCCTCTCCCCATGCTCCCTCCCCTTGACCGCCGGTTCCGCTCCCACCTCCGAGGATCCCCTGGGCTCTTCCACCTGCCCGGTCGCAAGTGACACCTCGCTGACGGCCGCCAAGCCTCCTGAAGCGACGGCCGGTGCCCTGCGGCCGGGACCCGAATCCCAGGGGGTACCCCTCATTGGGGTGGGATAACAGTTCTCCTTCCCAGGCGGGGACCCCGCACATATCTGTCCACCTCCCGATGCCGTGGCTGTAACACAAACCATCATACTAGAGCCCGGCATCGTGGGGGGGTCCCCTTCCCAATTCCCAGATCCCTCAGCCACACCAAGAGAGGCCACCTCCCAGTGACCCAGCTCCCGCGGCTCAGGATCCTCTACCTGCTCCTCAGCCCGGCCCTGCTTATGTCCCCCTCCCTGCCCCTACTTCTGATCCCTGCCCCGCCCCTGATGCCATCCCAATCTCCCACACCTCCTATGATGACACTGCCGCCTCTGGGGCTGTCTCCCTCCCCTTCTCGGAGGATGACCCCCAGGGAGCGGCTCCAGTATTTCCTCGTCCCGACCCACCAGAGGCTGCTCTTCTCCCTCCGCCGCCTCCCCCAACTAAGCCGAATTTCGTGTTGGGCCCTAAGGTGCCGGCCCAGCAGGAGCTGCGTCGAGGGTCCGCCCCTTGCCTGTCCGTTTCGGTGGGCCATAGGGCTGTGTCCGGGGCCCCTTCTTTCGATAGCCGGGAGCCAGTAACCCCAGCCCCCCATACGCTGCGAGAGGAGCTGCGGGAGTTCCTGGAGGACGTCCGGGGCTCCCGCAACAAAGTACAGCTCGCTCTCCAGCGATGGGGGGATTTCCACCAAATCCTCCGGGCCGCGAGGGCCCTCATGGGGGAGGGCAAAGGGACTGGGAAGCAGGCCGCCACGGCCTACCAACAGGTCCGCCTTTTCCGTGACTCACTACTCGCCTACGGGGTGGGTCACGGATTGTTACGCGGCCCGATGGGGGCAGTGAGTGACTCTGCCAGCAAGGATCCCCCCCCAGCCCTCCTCATGGCATCTCTCCTTTTCGCAACATTGAACACCCGGGGCTGTAGGATGGGTCTCCGCAGGAGCCAGGTGCTCTCCTTCCTTCGGGAGGGGGGGTACTCTGTAGTATTCCTGCAGGAGACCCATACGGATCCAGCCGCTGAAGACAGCTGGCGGCTGGAATGGGGGGACAGAGTCTACTTCAGCCATCTCTCTGTTCGCCAGGCTGGAGTGGCGACCTTGTTCTCCCCCGACCTACGGCCTGAGGTGCTGGGGGTTGCCGAGGCTGTGCCGGGCCGCCTGCTGCACCTACGAGTCCGTATGGAGGGGCTCGTGGTCAATCTCGTCAACATCTATGCCCCGACACCGGGCCCGGAACAACTTCGTTTCTATCAGCAGGCGTCCACCTTCCTCGGCACCTTGGATCCTCGCGAGTGCCTGGTCCTGGGCGGGGACTTTAACAACACCCTTGACAAACGGGACCGCTCGGGGATCGAGCAGTGCCCGGCCGCAGCAGACGTCCTCAGGGAGATTGTCGAACATCACTCCCTGGTGGACGTCTGGCGCGACCACCACCCGGACGACAGCTCAACCTTCACCTTTGTCCGGGTGGAGGCCCATCGGTCGCACCACTCCCGGTTGGACCGCATCTATTTATCACGTTTTCACCTTTCGCGGGCCCACTCCTCCAGCGTCCGGCTGGCCCCGTTCTCTGATCATCATCTCGCTACCGTGACGGCCTCTCTCTGCGCGGAGAGGCCGGGGCCGGCCTATTGGCATTTTAATAACAGTTTGCTGGAGGATGTGGGTTTCGTGGCGTCCTTCCGGGAGTTCTGGCTGGCCTGGCGAGGGCAGCGGCACGCCTTTCCCTCGGCGCGGCGATGGTGGGATCTAGGGAAGGTACGCGCCCGGCTCTTCTGCCGTGACTACACCCGGGGCGCCAGCCGACGGAGGGATGCGACGATAGGG
This sequence comes from Macrochelys suwanniensis, assembly GCA_033296515.1. Classification (NCBI taxonomy): domain Eukaryota; kingdom Metazoa; phylum Chordata; order Testudines; family Chelydridae; genus Macrochelys; species Macrochelys suwanniensis. Next base: position 53,033,261 of record CM065780.1, read on the forward strand.
CAGTTGGAACGGGAGGTCTTAGAGCTGGAGAGGCGTCTGGCCGCCAGCCCTGAGGATCCATCCCTCTGTGGGGCGTGCCGGGAGAAGCGGGAGGAGCTCCGGGAACTCGAAGATCATCGGGCCCGGGGCGCCTTCGTTCGATCCCGCATCCGTCTCCTTCGGGAGATGGATCGCGGCTCCCGCTTCTTCTACGCCCTGGAGAAAAAGAGGGGGGCTAAGAAACACGTCACCTGTCTCCTCGCAGAAGATGGCACCCCCCTCACGGATCCGGTGGAGATGTGCGGGAGGGCCAAGGCCTTCTACGCGAGCCTTTTCTCCCCGGATCCGACCGATCCTAACGCTTGCAGAGTGCTCTGGGACGAACTCCCTACGGTCAGCACGGGTGACCGAGACCGGCTAGAGCTGCCTCTCACTCTGGCCGAGCTCTCGGAAGCCCTCCGTCGCATGCCAACTAATAAATCTCCGGGACTGGACGGGCTGACCGTGGAGTTCTACCGCGTGTTCTGGGACGTCCTCGGCCCAGACCTTGTCACCGTCTGGGCCGAGACCTTGTAGGGCGGGGTCCTCCCTCTTTCGTGCAGGCGAGCCGTGCTCGCCTTATTGCCGAAGAAGGGGGACCTCCGCGATTTACGGAATTGGCGTCCCGTCTCGCTCCTCAGCACGGACTATAAAGTCGTAGCAAAGGCCATCTCGCTGCGGCTTGGGTCCGTGCTGGCGGATGTGGTCCACCCAGACCAGACCTACACCGTCCCGGGCCGCACCATTCTCGACAACCTGTATCTGGTCCGGGATCTCTTGGAGCTTGGGTGTAGGGATGGTCTGTCGTTCGCCCTTCTGTCTCTGGATCAGGAGAAGGCGTTCGACAGGGTGGATCACGGGTACCTCCTGAGCACTCTGCGAGCGTTTGGCTTTGGGCCCCAGTTTGTGGGTTTTCTCCAGGTGCTGTACGCCTCCGCAGAGTGTCTGGTCAGGCTCAACTGGACTCTGACCGAGCCGGTCAGCTTCGGGCGAGGAGTACGGCAGGGGTGCCCCCTCTCGGGCCAGCTGTACGCTCTGGCGATCGAGCCCTTCCTTTGTCTCCTCCGCAGGAGGTTGACGGGGTTGGTGCTCCAAGAGCCGGAGCTGAGGCTGGTCCCGTCGGCATACGCCGACGATGTGCTCCTCGTGGTCCAGGACCCGGGCGACTTGGTGCGGGTGGAGGCTTGCCAGACGATCTACTCGGCGGCCTCCTCTGCCCAGGTCAACTGGGTCAAGAGCTCTGGCCTGGTGGTAGGGGACGGGTGGCAGGCGAGCTCTCTCCCACCCGCGCTTCAGGCCATCAGGTGGAGCGCGGGTCCGCTGCTCTATCTCGGCGTTTACCTTTCTGCCACGTATCCATCCCCGCCGGAGAACTGGCAAGGTTTAGAGGGCAGGGTGATAGAGCGGATCCGGAAATGGACAGGACTGCTCCGGTGCCTCTCCTTTCGAGGGAGAGCACTGGTAATCAATCAATTAGACCCTGCTGCTGTCTCCCACCCTTCAATGTGATTTGAATGGTAGTCTGGTGCATCTCATCAGTGGAGCTGATTTGGATTTATTCTGGTGTAGCACTGTAAAATCTGACCGAAGTAGCTTTACAGACTTTTTAGCAGAAATTTATCCAAATATATTGGTGGAATGTTTCCTTTCCAATATGTAAAAAAGAAATGGTGACAAAGGATAAAGCTTACCTGGAAAAAATATAGCCTGGGTCTATATTATCTCTCCTGTTGAGACCTCCATAGTAGAGATCCCCATTAAAGGAAGGTCTGGAGCAGGTGCAGCCAGGGAGATTGCTTGGTGGTGGTGTACTTTTGCTGCCAAGGATATCTGGGGACCATTGGGAGCCAGGACCAGTGCAGAGGCACAGATTCTGTGCAAATGGCCTTAGCCTCCCTCTGATCTCCTGGTATCCTCAGGGTTAGGGGCATGCCTGACAGACTATTCTGTGGGCAGGGAGACCTCACTCCCCAGACAGAATGTGGTTTTTGTTATTATATATTATGTGCATTGCAGTAGCACGTGGGAGTCCCATTGTGCGGCAGAACCCCAGTGTGCTAGCCACAGTACAAGCACAGAACAAAAAACCAGTCCCTGCCCCAAAGAGTTTACAATCTACGTTTAAGACAAGAGATAATAGGTGGACACAGAGAGACCCATGGGGGGAGCACAAGGAAACAATTACATAGTATTGGTCAGCATGATAGGCAGTGGACCCCACACATCAAAGTCTCAACCTTAGAATAATATGTAGGAACTGCGATATAGGGGAACTTTGCAGAGATTTTCTTCTCCTATTTCATACTCCCCTATGGGCGCGCGTGTGTGTGTGTGTAAGGGGTATGTTGGTGTTGGTGGTAATTAAGCCCTGAGCTTGTTTTAGCTCACATTTTCTTGTGTGTTACACTGAGTGAACTCTGAATTCATAAGCTATCTTGATTATAATGCAAGACTTAATTCAGACATACACAGTATATAGGAGCAATTATAAAATGATAGCAGGAGTAGGATGAAGGATGTAAACTTAAAAAAAAAAAATAAAGTTCTTGCTGAAGCCAGGATTTAGAGAACATTCTTTTCCAAGGAACGAGGCTTTGATTCCAAGCATGAAGCACTTCAGCACTCATTTTATGATACTGCAGTTCCATATGGCAAATGTTTCTTCATAGAAGTTATTTCTTCCCTTTATTTCATCATTCGTGATTTTAGTTGGTCTCGAGCAAATATTTTTATTTATATATGTATATGTATATAATGTGGAAGTGTGTATTTTTGTTCCAAAACCAAGCCAAGCTCAAACTAAGGAAATGCAACAAAAAATTATTTTTTTCTTGACACTGTGCCAAAGTTTTCCTCATGTGTTTAGAAATTAATTATTTTAATTAAAAAAATGAGCTTTCTGATCAGCAGATATTTTGTAAATTGTAATACCCTTTGTCTACTTAAAGTTAACATAATATCAGTTATACTAAAATGGATGTGCAAACCCTGGAATGTTATTTTTGGAGAACAGTTACCTTCTTAGTTCCAGCAAAAGGAAAATGAGAATGTGCTTCAATGAACCTGACAGCAGTGTGGTAGAAACTGGAATTCTGCTAAAATCTATAAAGCCCACATATACTGCTGCATTAAATATGTTTTTTCTGTAAATTAAAGTTTTCTTTCCCTGTTTTAATTGCAGTACATGTGTTTAAATTGCCTAATCAATCACAGACATCCATTTGTGTGATGAAAAGTATTGCATCACAAAATACAGTCAGAAACTGTCATGTGGGATTGCTAGAGTGGTAGTAAACCAATGTTTGTTTAAAAATGCTTTGTATTAATAATTGTCTTTTATCTGTATCACAAACTTAACTGCACTGAATGTTTAAATTAAGAGTTTAGCATGTAGAATAGCTGAAAATCAGCAAACCCTAAAAAGGCAGACCTAATATTCAATCTTTGGTTTATATAAAGTTCTTAGTCTAAATAGTTGTACTGCTCAGAGACTTTTTTTTCCCCCAAGAGAAATTAATAGTCCTGCCAAGTCCCTTTCTTTTTCCTAGAGACTAGCTCTTATTTTCAGCCAACAATCTTTTCTCCCCAATTTGTTGGATGTCACCTTTTGAAAAAAATGCTTTTTATTTATATCAGGCCTAAATAAGTACAATCCATCAAACTTCTTGTTCTAAATCTTTGAAACCTCCCTCATGGCACTTCCTAAATGTTTGAAGCTCAGTCTTACTGGGGGGAAAAAAAGGCTTTCCATTTTAGAGTAATTAAAATATCGAAGGAAAAATAACTTTAGATAATTTTTTAATAAAACTAACCTTGATCCTTTCTAATGTTTAAACTTGTTTTTGCATACTGCAGTTTGTGATCTGCAGATAATGAACTCAGGCTGTTCATGAAGGAGAATATTTGCATACATTTCAGATTCATTGTCTAACCTCCGTTATAAATGTATAGCATCAACTCCTTCTCTCTTGCTTAGATGAAAAATTAAGCAAGGCCAGACCCAGTTTCCTCAATTTTTAATAGGAACATAAAAATTCCTGGTGAAGTTGTCAACCATCCCCAAATCCATGGGACAGTCTCAAATTCTGGTGGTACATTCCTTAGCTTGTTGACCTTGCTTACCACACAGTTGAGCTGTGAATTTTTCATATGTTGTGATGTTATGACATTGCAGGATGACTGAGCACAGTGTTGTTATGCAACACATATCACAATGGGGTTAAATTAACTGGCTGGCGAAGAGACCATGCAAGTCCCTGTCTACTGAAAATCCCTTCTATATCCCCGAGCAGGTGTTTCTGTTTGCAGGCAGCTGTGTACAGAGCTCTCTGCCTCCTTGACTTCTGTGAAGCTAGTTTACATACTGGCTCCATACGTTAACATAGGGAGGAGTGTTGGGGCAGGTTGAGGAATGGGAGCTACAGCATCCCATGTAGGGTTTACTGTAGGGCAGCAATTGCTACTTTAGCATGTAATAAGAGCCAGGTGGGGTCTGCATCCCACAGCCTCTTCACTGTATTTTCTCTTCCCAAGCATGGATTTCATTCTTCCACTCTGCCAATATGGATTTAACTACCAAAACAGTGCCTGGTAGTACCTGGACTCTGTGAGGGAGTGAATTTCACCCGGTGTGGTTACTTGTCCTGTGGAATAAAATTAAGCGTGAGCCCTAATGGTGAGCCTGGTGCTCCAGCGTAGTGCTCTGCCACCCTTCAGTCCGGTCTAATTTCTGGATGCTCCAAGCATCTATTGGTTATCTAATGGGTCCTTGGAGTCTTTGGTACAATTCTGTCTCCAAAATGAAGGGAGGGTTGAGATTATTTCCTTGCTTATCCCCTCCCTGGTTACTCCTAAATCATGCCTGTCAGTCAGGATTTATCTCTGGGGATTATTAAAGTCTTTTGAAGGGCATATTTAGTTTATATTTGGAATGGAACAGTTTGTATGCAATGACAGGATTTTTTTTTAAGCGTGCGTGGGGGGAAGCGATGTCCCAGAGTCCTTATACAAGGCCTTAATTCTATTTTTGTATTGCATATACTGAACACTATGCTTAATATTCTTAGTAAATCTTCAGAAATAAAAGTGTAAACATTCACAGCAAAGTACAGTTAAATATGTTTTGTCAAGCCAGACTACCTCCCTCTTTAGTTATTGTTATAAGAGAGTGATTTTGTCTAAATGAGAGAGAAAGTTAGAGAATCTGCAGTGAGTCCCTCAGTAATCATCTTTATAGCACAGATACACCCTGTTTACCAAGGTTCTCACAAGCTTAGGCCCTAAATCCACAATCCACTTCACATGGTTTGGATCTCTGTGCCCTATGGGGCCCTGTTAGCATCAGTGATCTCTGTGTCGATGCTGGGATCTGCCAAAGAAAGGTCAGTTGCAGGGTTCAGACCTATGTGAGAACAGCTTTTTATTAAAATATTGTCAGCACATCCCTGCCGAGAAGAGGGCTCTATGCTTAGGTTCCCCCCAAATAACTTCTAATGGAGACTATGTAAATCCATGGGTGTTTTTTATTTACTCTTTCACCTCCTCTTTCCTCCCTCCATCTTGCTGAGGCAGGCAGACATTTCTTTGTGGATATTCGGAAGGAACTGACCATAATAACTGGACAACAGCAATTAAACTGGAGAACTCATGGCCAGAAGAGGGGTCATTGCAACCAAGAGCTTAACAAAATTCAAAAAGGATTGGATATTGATATGGCTATCAAAATATCCAGAGTTGTCATAATTAATTACAACAATTTTTGAAAGGGATATTAAACCTTGTGCTTCAGTGCTTAAGCCAATCTCTTCTTATTAATGAGCATGATGAAACCTAATGAGGGGGACACATCAGCCTACTGCGGGGTTCTATACCTTCCTCTGCTGCATCTGGTACTGGCCACTGTCAGAGACGGGATATTGGACTAGATGGACCTCAGGTCTCATCCAGTACAGCAATTCCTATGTTCCCCACCATTAGAACAGACTTTTGTGTCAGGTAGGTTTATTTAAACCATACATAGCACAGAATTTATTATTTTTAAAATCAAATAAAAACATTCTAAGAAAAATATTCATACATCTGTATATATAGCCTCATTGGGTACGTCTACACAACGAAGAAAAACCCACGGCTGGCCCATATCCGCCTGCTCAGGCTGTGGGGGTGTTCCATTGCTGTGTGGACTTCTGGGCTTGGAGCGTAGCCTGGGCTCTAGCCCGGAAGCCTACACAGCAATGAAAGAGCCTGCAAGCCTAAGTCGGCTAGCATGGGCCAGCTGTGGGTGTCTAGTTGCTATGTAGACGTGCCCGTTACGTTAATGCAGAATGCACATAAAGAACAGTAATGCTATTGGTAATTTCAAAACAGATTTATAAGTACTGTATGCTACTTCCATTTTCTCCATTCCAGTGCTTTCTATGCCAAGAAAAAAGCGGTTCTTTTGTTTTTAAATTTACATTTTATTAATAATTTTAATCATTACAGAAGTTTTGTCAGTCTTCAAGTCACAATACATACTGAACTCAGACAGTTTTCTGAGACAAAGAAAACCATGAATTATATACATGCCAGAAGTAAATCACCTTCTCTCACCAGGGCATTTAGACTCTCTAAGTAGCAAATAATTTATAGCATATGTTTCATCAGTGCTCTCTGGCAGAATTGTTCCAGTAGCAATACTTGAAAAGGAACAAATGAAGAAACACCTAATAGTAAGACATGAAAACCCACATGGAAAATCTTATTAATGGTTTTGTAGACTTTTAGGGCCAAAAGGGGCCATTATGATGATTTAATCTGACCTCCTGCATAACATGGGCCATAGAACCTCACCCAATAATTTCTGCATCAAGCCCATAACTTTTGTTGAGCTATAGTACATCTTTTAGAAAGACACCCAGTCCTGATTTAAAAACTTCAAGTGATGGATAATCCATTGCCTCCCTCGGTGTGTTATTCCAATGTTTTATTACCCTCATTTAAACATTTGTGCTTTGTTTTTAGTTGGAATTTTTTGTCTACCTTCAGCTTTCCACTGCTGGATCTTGTTTGTGCCTTTTTCTGTTAAATTAAAGAGCCGTCTATTAGAAATCTCTTCCTTATGTAGACATTTATAGTCCACGATCAGGTCATCTTTTAACCTCCTTTAGGATAAATTAAGTAGATTGAGTTTCTATAGTCTCTCACTATAAGGCATGTTTTCCAGACTTTATATCCTTCTTCTAGCTCTTGTCTGAACATTTTTCAACATTCATTTTGAAGTGTGGGCACCAGAATTGAACACAGTATACTAGTAGTGGTCTTAATGCAGTATTCAAAGGCCATACTGCCTTCCTTCTCCTATCTGATATTCCACTGACTATGTATCTAAAGATCGCATTCCCCCACTTAGCTACAGAATTGCACTGAGTGCATATGCTCAGTTGGTTTGTTATAGCAATAAAATAAAAACCAGCAGGATCTTTTTAAAGGGGATAAGACAGAATGTCACGTTTATTGTGAATACAAAAAGAATCACAGTAAGCAGTCAGTTATAGCTATAACATTTCCTTCAGTTTCTCTCTCTCTCTCTCTCTCGCTCTCTCTCTCTCTCTCTCTCTCTCTCTGCATAGATGTCATAGTTACCAGCCTAGAAGGTGCTCATGCCAAGTTACTGGCCAGGTAACCTGGGCATGAGGGTGGAGCCGAGTCCTTGTCAGATTCATCTGATGCTCCTGGAGGTTGGCAGCAGAACCAGAGACTCCAAGTCCTCAGTTTTTAGAGGCCATTCTTATAGGGATTTATTCCTATGTCAGTCTATGGGAATTGCTTCATCATGCTGTTGCTGAATCAATCAGCAGATGGCACATTCCTGGTGGCATCCCTGGTGGCTCCACGCTGTCCAAACTTTGTTTTTTTCATCCTTCCAGGTGGTGGGGTGGATCCCAGTTTCACCCTCCGGGGGTTGTATAGGTCCACCTGAAACCTTTCTTCGGCCGATGGATACTCCCTTTCTAGGCTGGCACCTCCTTAGCCATTCATGTATATCATGCATTCATCAACATACATTCTTTATCACAACTGTTAAAGTATTGCTTTGAGAACAGGCTCTTTGTCTTAGGATGTACTAACACAATCAACAGCTTGCAAGTTTCACATAGTATCTTTCTGAGAACAGATACAATCAATGGTTTACACAGACAGTAGCTTGTAAGTTTAACAAGGGATCCAAGAGATCTTTTACTTGGTAATGCTATGAGGTTTAAATTGTGGGGGACAAATTAAGGGGAGTTACTTTTACTTGGGGAATCACTTTCAGTACCTTCTTAAATATCCCTACAGGTTATCTACTATTAGGTCCAAGTCCTTTTCGGTGTCACTGCAATTCTAGAATGAAGTTGATTCTTTTACGTGTAATTAGGAGTTTAATTAGAATCCATTCAGACCTGACAGCCCCTGGGGGCCCTATAAATGCTAGCATGATATCTAATGCTTGTGCCCTAGTATCCAGTGATATGACATAACAGCTGCTTCTTGCCAATAGAGAACTCTCTGGTTATAACAACTTGAGTCCCATAGTGATTTGGGTTATCTCCTCCAGGTTTCTCAATACATTACTCCCCTAATATTATCCCCCATCCTCTCACCTAATACATGCATCCAGTCTCTCTGAGTTCTGGTCATATTCCCTATCTCCTTCCCCAAACTCCTCCATTGGAATGAACCCCCCTTACCTATAAGGTTTGAGCGGGGTGGACTTGGTGAGAAGATTTACATACTGAACCTTTAGGTCTTTTAGGAGAGAAGTGGGCTCCTAATTTACTTGAATAAGCGATGAGTTTAGCAAAATTAAATATTAGTCCATGCTAGTGTTTGTAGGGGCCTAGATGCTCCTGAGGAGAACACAAAGTCTTACATAGCAAAGCTTGTAACTATACGTCTGTCCATATTATAGTTGGTCCACATTATCCAATGTGTCCTCTTTAAAAAGTTTACTTTGGGGCACTAAAGTGACATATGTACCAGAAAGCACCAGCCCCCAACCATACTAATAGGTATAGGAGTGCTGCAACAAGTTAATGTCAGTAAGATTTAGCAGACCTGATGAGAACTAGCTTTCAACATTTTTGAGACATCTAATAAATTGTTGCTTCAGTGCACTAGAGATGACATTCACCCCCGATGCAGAGGGCCAGGGCAAGACCATCCACACCCGCTTAAACTTTGCAGAGAGAGTCTACACACTGAGTAGCCACACAGGGATGCTTGTATGCTCCACTGCAGGTCATGGAAATGGTTTCAATGCCTTCAGTGCCAGCCCTGAATAGGCTGGTGCAGAAGGTTACTTTATGGGCGATCCAGAGATGGAACAGGGAATGGGCTGTATATCCATGTTTCTGTAGGTGCAGAAACTCCAATACCTTGCACATCTGGTGCAGAAGGGCTGCAGCCAGTATTAAGTGGGTCATGACCTAATTTTAATGGGGTTGCCAGGGCTGGCGTTAGACTTGCTAGGGCCTGGGGCTGGAGCCCCTTTCAGCCCTGGGTGGAGGGGCTCAGGTTACAGCCCACCCACCACCCCGTGGCTGAAGCCCTTTGGCTTTGCCCACCCCCTCACCCCTACTCGGGGCACGAGGCTTGAGTGGGCTCAGGCTTCGGTCCCCACTCCTGGGGTCGTATAGTAATTTTTGTTGTCAGAAGTGGGTCGCAGTGCAATGAAGTTTGGGAGCCCCTGCTGTAAAGTAATTAGCAGCTGTGCGGACTTAGGCAGCAGCCCCACATTAGGCTCCTTACCGCCACAAACCAAAAATCCAAATGCTCAGGCTTCAGTTAGGTGGAAGGAATTTTACCCTATATTTGATATGAACTGTTTCCATTGTGCAATGGTAACCCTCTGCTCATTGTGTGTTATATAGCCTCCTTTTAGTGACTTGCCCACAGAGGATATGAGTCTATTGCAGCTACAAGAATTACTCATTTATCTTGAATGATAGAAGTTCATGCTGTTAATGTTGGAGTTCCCAGATTCCATCTTTGCTGATGAGCCAGCGTGGTGGTTGTTACACAGGAATTAATCTCTTAGCAGCAATGACCCTTAAAATACTCCTGTACCTCTGGTATGATGTCAAAGCGTCTCTCACTTGGTATCATCAATGATGGCAATACTTTGCATGTAATACAACCCCATTCTGTTTTCACCTCATCACAGAGTGCTTGTAACTTAGGGCACTCCCATAGTCTATGATTCAGTTTAATTATGTAAACCATATTTTTCCACATAGGGTGGCTCATAGATATTCCTTTTAATCATTTTCCACTCATGCCCTTTTAAGACAACTTTTCAGCTCCATGTGTTTCTGAATCTGGTTGGTGTGGAGTTCTGATCGTTCTGAAGTCTCAGAAAGGGTTTAACCTTATCACTCCTGATCATTCCTGTCAATACCAGACTTCATGCAGAGCAGTGCGTAGGCTGCTGACAGTCAGAACACAGGCACACATTAACTCCGCTTTTGATGCAGACCCATTTAGAAGTAGGCTATACCTCTTTCCTCAAACTGCACTGGAGGAGGGGAGAAGGTAAAGTGAGTTCTAGCTGGGGTATCTCTCCCTCCAACATCCCCTGCATCCAGAACTGTTCCAGGCCAGACCCCCACTACTCTGGAGGCACTTGGACCGAGGTGGTGCCTCCCCCCATTGGTCTTGGGGGAAAACTGCAGAGAGGAGCCAGCCTGAGACTCCAGCCAGTAGCAACAAGATCAGCCAAAGCAGAGACCTCTGGACAGTCAGAAAACTTTTTGCAATTTTGACTGTACAGTAACCCCTCACTTAACGTTGTAGTTATGTTCCTGAAAAATGCGACTTTAAGCAAAACGATGTTAAACGAATCCAATTTCCCCATAAGAATGAATGTAAATGAGGGGGTTAGGTTCCAGGGAAAATTTTTTCACCAGACAAAATACCCCCCCCCACACACACACACACCACACACACTCTATAAGTTTTAAACAAATAATTGAATACTGGTACATAGTGATGATGATTGTGAAGCTTGGTTGAGGTGGAGGACTCAGAGGATGGGATATTTCCCAGGGAATGCCTTACTACTAAAAGAGCTAGCAGTTGGCTGAGCCCTCAAGGGTTAACTCTCTCACTCTTCAAGGCAGCAGGAAAGGAGGGAGGGCAGAGAGAGAGCTGTGCATTTCTCCTTTAAGCATCAAGAGTGGGGTCAAAAGTACACTGCCTTATTAATTAGATCAGCAAGCTGGGAAACTGCAGCTTCTGCCTCAGGCAGCAGCTCCCTCCCTCATATGTCCCCCCTGCTCTATGGAAGATGGGGTAAGCCAGATGCAGGAGCAGGGGGACATTAGCCCCCCTCTTCTTCCCCTCCCCACAGCAAGCAGGCAAGAGTCTTGGGGAGCAGCACATGGCAGTGGGGGACGGGACAGCTGAACTGCCACCAATCGATAGCCTGCAAAGGATGTTAGAAGGGAGCATTTCACAACTTTAAACGAGCATGTTCCCTAATTGATCAGCAACTTAAGAACGAAACAATGTTAACGGGGACAACTTTAAGGGAGGAATTCCTGTACTTTCTGTGCCCTGTGCTGATTGGCTGTTTGCCTCAACTGTCTACCACCTCCTTCTTCACAGTCAGTTCACCACAGCTTCACTCTACACCTGTCCTTCTTACCCTCTAGACTCTGCCCAGTCCCCCTTCCTTTCCCTTTTCTTTCCATTTAGCTTATCCCCTCCTTGGTTAAACCAAACCAGAACAAAAACCAGAACTGCCATGACATTTGTTGCCATCATAGAGTGCACCACTCTGTCCCCCACTCTGCATGTATCTTCTCTGTTTAGATTGTAAGCTCTTTAGAACAGGTACCATTTACTACTCTGTGTTTGTACAGCGCCTAGCACAAGGAGGCCTTGCTCCTGTGGCTCTTAGGCACTATCGTTATAAACAGGATTAATAATAATTTCCCCTCATTTAAAAAATAATAAATGCAGTTCTGGTCATCATTTGTATATTTAATATTAGCAGTATTTACAACTGGATATTAGAATGGAAGTCTGCTCACTGAAGTAATAATATTAAAACCTCTTGCTGTGTATATGAAGAACATTGCCTTCACGTGCCTGGGAGGATATATATATTTTTTTATAGCTGATAGTAAGTAATTAATTGCAATACCACTCTTTGTTAAAGAGCATATTATTTGCCACTGGCGAAATCCTGGCTCCATTGAAGTTAATGGCAAAAATACCATTGACTTTAATGGGGCCAGGATTTCACCCTATATCTTTACATTCTTATTTTCTGAACAGTTCTGTTTTTCTTCTGATAGCATTTGTATTTTCTCAAAGTAACCTAACCATCGACAGTGATTTGAAAGCTGAAAGCAATGTACCATATGATATTCCCCTCAAGCTGCATGACACCTGCACAAACTTTCATGAAGGGAGTGCACAATGGTAACACATGATAGAGCTCTTTCCTAATCCTTAGCCTTTAATTAAAATTCAGGCAAGATTCACGATGAGTTCATGGTCCTGAAATCCCTGATGGGATTTATGGAATTTGTTCATATTTCAGATATTAGTCATTCCTGTATGAGTCTATTGTGTGATAAGGTCACTGTCTTCTCTTATCAATCATCAATGAGATATATAATTTCTGTAAATTTTAAGAAAATGCAACTGTCATTGGTTTGACAGGGAAGAACCTTGGCCCTCAGTGAAACTGAAACCGTTGTGATGCTGATACGCTCAGTATTTTGGAGAAGAGGGCAGACTGGGACCTTTTTAATGTCTAGCACTTCCTTTAGATAGTGTAGGTATTGTAGTAAAAACATGTTGCTCCATGTATTTGAGTATTGAAGAGAAGGCGGGGGAAGCACAGAAGTCTTAATATTTCAGTATAGTTATTCACTTGAGACTATCAAGGTGGATGTGAGGTTAGAGGATTTCCAGATTCTTTTTTTTCTTTTAACCCCTTTATATAGGGTGACCAGATGTCCCCAGTTGCTAAATTATACAGGCCCGTTTTTTGGGACTTTTTCGTATATAGGCGCCTCTTACCCCCACCCCCTGTCCCTTTTTTTCACAGTTGCTATCTGGTCACCCTACCTTTATATCACAATAATTTAGGCCCTGATTCTGCAAAGACTTATGCACACATTCAACTTTATGCACTGTGAATACATGCAGTGAAGCGAATGAGGCTAATCACAATGTAAACCATATGGGCCTGATCCTTGGTGCAAAGGAAATGCAAAGTCATCTTAAGTGGGGAGCTGAGAATACCTCTGTTGTGAGGGATTCCTGGACTGACATAATCAGTTGGCACCCTCTTTCAGCAGCACAGCCTAAAGGATGTGCCACAGAAGGAGTGTTTATGGACAAATTACCATTGCTTTCTGTTGCTCTGAAATGGCTCCTAGAGGGTTTTTATAAATCAGCATAAATTTGAACAGTCCTGAAGCAGCTCTCATTTACATTGAGTGCTACAAGGATACAAGGGTGGCTTTGAGCCACATTTCCTCCACTCCTCAGTCCTGCACTCAGCACAGCTCAGCCATACCTGAGGATCTGTGTGTATGCTTTTACTTGTTAAGTGTAAGGTACAATGAAGATCAGTAGTAATCTAAAATAATCTGAAAATGAAATGTGCCATGGCTTAACTTCTAGAAAAATCCAAAATAATACCGTGTATATATTATGGGGAAAATATCCCTATTGACCATTGCTGTATAAAAAAGGAAACATTCTATCATGGAGGAGTATGCTAGTTGCTAAATTATACATCTCGTTGTGATAGATCATATAATATTGAATTCTTATCCATAAATCACAAATGGTGAGGACATGGTTATGCAAATCATTACAAACAAGTGGGGTTTAAAATGTGGGGGTTACGCTCTCTTTACTAAATGTTGTAATTCACCAACTTGATGTGACATCTGTAATTGCATTTTTGCAAATGCTTGTTTTTTCCAGTAGTTCATCCGCATAGCGTGTACAAGTTCCATTTCCCTATCACTTCTGTTTGAAAATAAATGATAAACCAGTTTGCATTCTGTGAGAAGCATGCAGTTAAGTCACTAGTTTGTACTAAGCATTGCAAATGGAATGCTAGCTGTGTGACTGTTTCTTGCATGGCCTCATTTGATCTGAAATGAGCCCATTGGTACCAGTGGTCTGGATTCTCCTCTGGTAAATTGTAATGAATTTGCTCAGCAACAGGAAATCCCAATTCCTAGATCTCCCAGGAGTTAATAAAATGATTGGTTTATGTATTTTTTTATTTTAAGCTTTTCATATATTACAGTATTAATTTTACAGTTGATGTTCATTTGATCACCTAAAAGCTCAGTTTTGATGGATGAACTCCCTTCATCTTCCAGCATCTTTCTCAATAAGAGCTAAAATATTGAACTGACTTACTTATTTATCTTTCCAAAAATTAGTTCTTCTTGTGGAAGGTTTCCTACTACATCTTCATTCTAGTCCATGATTAAAATGTCAAAGATCTGCTGGTATTTTCTTTACATTGATATCTGTTGGAAAAAAAATGTATTCTCTCTGTGCTATGTGGGTCAGTTGGTGGAGGCAACATTGTGTTTGCATCAGACATTCCATTTTTCCATTCTTCTTTTCCAGATTATAGAACAGGCCCCTGTTTCACCCAGGTCAACAACCAGATGTGTCAGGGCCAGCTGACTGGCATTGTTTGCACGAAGACTCTTTGTTGTGCAACCATTGGACGTGCATGGGGTCATCCTTGCGAGATGTGTCCTGCCCAGCCTCAGCCATGTCGTCGTGGCTTCATTCCTAACATCCGCAATGGAGCATGTCAAGGTAAGCCTTTTCATTTGGCTGTGCATGGTTACTGCATCGTGCATGTTGTCTAGAAAAGCTCATATCCATCTAAAACCAAATTACTGGGGGGGTTTTTTGCAAATTTTCCATGAATCTATGAAATAATAAACACAGAAAAAAATTATATAATTGCTGTTATTCACAAAATTCTAATAATCTTGGAAACGCCAAAGTTTTAGCTGGGATACATGCACCTAATAATGAAACTAATGGTATGGAAAAAAATGAATATGAACCAAAATAACATAATGAGAGAGAGACAGGGCCGGTGTCTCACATCCACCAGCTATGGCATAATGCTAGTTACTGAACCTGAGTCTCTTGCTCTGGCCTTTGATTAAAGTAAAAATGCCCATGTACTTTGAGTTATGTCTAGAAAAAGAACTGATGGCCTCTTTGTTACTGTTGAGCAGTTTGCTTTGTAAAATGGTGGTTGGTGTCCAAGTTCTTCATCTTTGCTATTTATTAATTATTTACTTACCTATTTGCACAACCTTGGGGACACATCAATCTTGTAGTTGGAGCCACTGGTGGTTTGTCAATCAGTTGGGTGCAAAGGCTGAAGACTGCATTAGCAGATGTGGTACCACGAACATTGCTCTGTGAATGGGCAGCAGCCCCCTGTGTCTTTGACTGGTAAAGAATGGTCTAAGAACTGAGACCTGTCAGACTCCTTGTTTGATGCACCATCCCTTTCTGCCTTTTCTCAGCAATCAGTGACTGATTATTCCAGTCCCATATGACCTCATATATTTGATGATGAAGGCAGACATATCAAGAAAGCTTCTGTCTTGCCTTCTCTCTGTCTCTTCCTTTGATTGAATTCTTAAACAAACTGCATGTAGAATGAAATGGATAAGATAGCAGAAATTCCAAATAATTAAGAGTTTACTTCCTTTTTGTTGCATAGGTGGTGGTAGTCTCAGGTTGAGATATGTAATGAATTCTAGACTGTTGTTTCAGTACTTTTTCCTGGGATCCCTAGCAGCCAAGTTGGCAGAAACACTCTCCAGAGTACATAACTTCTGTACATTTTCTCTACTTTGGCCACAAGACACAAATAATACAGGATCTTGTTTGCTGTCAGTGTTCGAGGACCCCAAGGCAATCTCTCTTTCTGACTGTCTGGGCCAGTATCCACAGCTAGAGTGCGGTCTAGCTCATTATCAGATCTGAAATCAACTGTTATTACAATACATGCATGGTTACAATCTGACAAGCCACTCTGAGTGCTTATTGCATTGGATATAAAGTGTTTCACAACTCTGTTTATAGCATGTCGTAATGGCACTTTGCCATGTTTGGAAAACTGGGGTTCTTCCTGTGCTTAGGATTGTGAATTGGGCTTTGGATTTTGTGTCACTGAAATATGTATGTCTCCAATGAAATCCTCAAACCCTACAGTCAATATGCAGCACCTAGAAAATGATGACACAATCTGCTGTTTCTTTTATGGATTATTATAACCATTATATGCACTTTTACTTTTTGTAACAATAGCATAAATGGGCATAGCCTATTAAAGACATTGGGGAAGTTTGTTACTGAGGGGCATCTCAGAATCAACTACATGCACTGATCTGCCTGTGGGCGTCAATATCTTTTAAGTCTTACGATTTCCCAAAGCCATTTCAGAAAATATGATCTGTACAGACAGATCCCCAAATGTAACTGAGAGAATGCCTAACAAAGTACAAGAGAGAATGATTATAACTAGGAGAACTCCTTTCTCTAAATAGTCCAATATAAATACTTCAGTCAGCCAATAGAATGATTAAAGGATTAGGAAACTTGCCTTCTAGTAATAGACTCAAGGAGCTCATCTATTTAGCTTAGTAAAGATAAGGATAAGGGGTAAGGTGACCATATTTCCCTATGCTGAATACAGGACACCTGGTAAAATTACTCATATTCAAGTGAGTTCAACAGCAATTAATCAGAATATGCAGTAGAACCATTCAAATTAACATCAAGTTGCCTGAGCCCCTGTTAAAAAGAAATACTGCATAGTTGGATTCTTTTTATTTACCTTCTTATTTTTAAGGCTTTAGGGTTCACACGGGAAGGGGTGACACACACACCCTTCCCCCTCACCCCTCCCACACACATGGGGAGAGGTCACACACTCCCTCCCTCCCTCCCATACACCTCTCTCACACTGGGAGGTGACCGACCAACCCAACCCTTCCTGCCTGGCGCTCTCCACCCTCCATGCCTACCTGGGCCTCCTGGACGGACCCACCTCTCCTGGCACCTGGCGCCACATCTTCCCAAGGCAATATGTGGGGGGGCCGGCACACAGGGTCATATGCCCCTCCCTCCCTTCCTCCAATTTCTGCCAGGGTTCACACCAGAATGTGGCCAGCAGCAGCCTTTTGGCACTGTGTGGGAGGGAAGGGACGGAAGCTGCTTCCAGCTGCAGAGGAGGAGAAGGTGAGGAAGGGATGACCTGGCCCATGTCTTTGCAGAGCTCATCTCTTCTTTCCCCCGCCATGTGGCTGGAAGCAGATTGTCTCTTCCTGCCCATACAATGTCGAAAGGCAGCTAACATCTCCAGGCTGCTGATGGCCATGGACATAAGCCAGCCAGCCACCTCCAGCTACAGCATGGGCAGGAAGGTATTAAGTCCTAAGGATTTATTGTGCACCAGGGCCCAAGGAACCTGACTGCAGGGGCTTCATGGAACCTGACCAGAGAGGTGACTCAGCAGTGGAGGGTGCCTAGGGGTCAGGGTCCTAGAGCCGGGCTCCAGCCCCAGCCTAAATGTCTACACTGCAATTAAAGAGCCCCTTAGCCCAAGCCCTGTGAGCCCAAGTCAGCTGGCACAGGCCCACTGTGGGTTTTTAATAGCAGTGTAGACATACCCTTATTGATGATATGCGGTGAGACAGCTTCCCATCCCAGCCAGGAACTGGGGTTAAAGAGCGCCTCTGGGCACAGTCAGCCTCAGCCCGGCACATCTAAGAGGCCTGTCCAGCCTGGAGGGGGTGGATCCTTAAAAGTGAGGATTCAAGCCCAATACCAGGAGACATTCAGAGGGATGCTCTCTGGCTTCACAAAGCAGGAGTTGCTTACCAGGAAAGCTGCTTAAAGAGCCTCTTCGGCCTGGACCTGCCTGGAGCCTTTGAAGAGGCAGAGGGATCATCTTTACTTTGTTTTCCTTTTTAAAGCCCGGGGTACTCACTCATGGCCCCTCAGACACACAAGGGCTTAGGAACCCATCCCCCTGCACAGAGTCTGTTTACCTTTTGCCTTTCAGGGAACAGCCAGGTGAGCCTGGACTGCTTTGTAGGCTGCAAGATTATTTTGTTTACCTTTTTCATTTGAACTCCTGTTGCATCCAGAAGAGTTGCTTCCCCAAGCTTCACAGCTGGAGGCCCACACCCGACACTGCAAGCCAACTCAATGTCTACATCCAGCGAAGGATTTCTGGGATGAGAGAGGTGCTCACCCTCACCCCTAGGAACACCCTAGAGCAGTGGTTCTCAAACTTTTGTACTGGTGATCCCTTTCCCATAGCAAGCCTCTGAATGTGACCCCTTATAAATTAAATCACCACTTTTTAAAATGTTTTTATATATTTGACACCATTATAAATGCTGGAG
The DNA here is from genome assembly GCA_033296515.1 of Macrochelys suwanniensis. Taxonomy (NCBI): domain Eukaryota; kingdom Metazoa; phylum Chordata; order Testudines; family Chelydridae; genus Macrochelys; species Macrochelys suwanniensis. The sequence goes on from CM065780.1 coordinate 53,051,740, forward strand.
GCAAAGTGGGGTTTGGGGTGGAGGCTGACAACTCGCAACCCGCTATGTAATAACCTTGTGACCCTTTGAGGGGTCTGAGAACCTCTGTCCTAGAGGTTCAACCTATGACACGGTGGCTATAAGAAACATGAACTTTGTTGAGAAATCATTGAATTCACTGAAATCCAGTTTAAATAATCCTCATCAGCAATAAAGAAATTTTATATGTGTTGCTAAAATCCCCAAAGACGAGAGTTGAGGGTGGAAATGAAAGGGGGCATGAAAGATAATATCAGATTAGTGATTTCTAATTGGGAGTGCCACTGTTTGCCTAGATCAGGGATCAACAATGTTTGCATGCGGCCCACCAGGGTAAGCCCCCTGGTGGGCCGGGCTGGTTTGTTTACCTGCCGCATCCGCAGGTTCGGCCGACCGCAGCTCCCATTGGCTGTGGTTCGCCGCTCCAGGCCAATGGGGGCTGCGGGAAGCGGTGGCCAGCACATCCCTCGGCCCACGCTGCTTCCCGCAGCCCCCATTGGCCTGGAGCGGTGAACCGCAACCAGTGGGAGCTGCGATCGGCCGAACCTGCGGATTCGGTGGGTAAACAAATCGGCCCGGCCCACCAGGGGGCTTACCCTGGCGTGCCAAACGTCGCCAATCCCTGGCCTAGATGTTGTCTCAGGAGGACTCTTCCTCTCTCTCTCTCTCTCTCTCTCTCTCTCTCTCACACGCACGTGCGCGCGCGCCAGAAGAGGATAGCACTAATCCATTTCTAGCTTTATTTAAGGATTGTAAAAATTGAGAAATTAAATTATCCACTTAAGTAGGTAATTTGGCCAATGTCATAAGCAAAATTAATGGAAAAACTGGACACCAACTGTTAGGAACTGATACATTATGATGTAGAGGCTCTTTGATGTAATGGTCACTATATAAGGACACAGATTAGACAAATGTGGATGAGATAGACAGATAATCCATTTGAAGGAGTTGGAAGGCTGCATGGTGAGAAAGTTGCATGAAAAAACAAAGAAAATCAGAACTTGCCAAGCCTGAAGATCTGGAGAACAGATTTACCTTATGAGGATCCATGAGGCAGCAAAGGATAACATCAAAGTCCCTGGTCCAGATGGAGAGGGAATTGGCTTGAGTACTAACTGAGGAGCTATCCTCACTTACTACTAAATTGTATCAACTATTGTATCACTAACTTCTGGTAGGCTTCTATATACAACTGTTAGCCTTTCCGAACTGCTGACCACTTTTATCCTTATCTATACGTGAAAATTAAACAAGAATAAGGTATGGTATGCACTTCCAAAGACTGGAGTTAATCAAGAATAACTATCCAGAATAACCCCATGTAGGCAAGCCCTTAAAGAACAAATAGTTCTGTATCTATAGCAATATCTATCCATATATATCTGAGAAGTAAGTGCTGATGCAGATTATATGGTGTTAACTGATGTAATTTACCCAGTGAAGGAGCCAAAGGCTGAGGTTGGAGCAGGAAAATCAACAAGAGGTGTAAAATAAAGCAGCCTGCCTTTATTTTTGTATGACCTTAGGCCATTCATTTCACTTCTTCATGCCCGTAAATAGGGATAAAAGCCTAGCTGGCTGGCTTGAGAGACAAGGTGGATGAGGTAATATATTTTATTGGATTAACTTCTGTTGGTGAAAGTGACAGGTTTTTGAGCTACATAGAGCTCTTTTTCAGGTCTAGGAGAGGTACTCAGCTGGGTGGCTGGCATTTTTTGTGGATTAATCAGTTATGTTTGCAGAGCAAGTAGAATGCTATAGATTTATTTATTCATTCATTAACGATACCATGGCAACCTAAAGAGGAATTTAAAAATAACCCAAATCTTTAAATCTCCCCATAGCAGTTCTTTTTGCTTCCACAATAGGCTTTGACTGATTTTTAATTCAGGAGAAGATAGAAATGACACCTGTCACGTTCCCAAGAGATCAGACAGTCCCTCATCCCAAAGTATTCAGACAAGAGACAGTCTTAGTTGAAAATATTTTCTTGCCATTACTACATGGCTGTGCAGCAAGGTAGTGGCAGGAATCCCATGCTGGAAGATTTCTCAGCTCCTCCCTACATTCCTTAACAGTCTATTTTTTAGCTACTCCCTTTCCTCTTCAGACAGTGATTCTTAGCACCAGGGAGAGGAAATAGAGAACTCCTACATCTTTGCCCCACAACTGAATGGCTAATGCAATCTCAAGGGTTTTCCCAAACATCTTCCCTCCTACTGCCAATTGTTCTTATGAAAATGGGACAGAGCTGCAGGAGATGATATGCTGAGAAATGATATAGTAAGAATACATCCAGTCAGAGATGGCAGAATACATAAAAACTTCAAATTCACGATGAAAAACAACAGATATTAATTTCCTGATAGGTCAGTTGTGAAGAACTACTGTGTGTGTTAAAGTGTTTCTCTTAAAACAGATGTCCCCTTACCTAGGACTCCATCTGGCTCCCATTGAAGACAATGCCATAACTCTCAGGATCAGACCCCTAGTAACTGATAATACCTTAAATTATTAAAACAAGAAAAAAGTTTAATGTGATTTTTACCATTTCTGCTGATTATTTACTTTTGCATTATTTTATTCATCTAGGACAAACAGAAAAGGCTAGTCTTTTCAACTGTATTTTAGGCAATTTAGCTTTCTGGTTCTCATGGACTGGGTTAATTAAAAAACAACCAAATCTATTTTCATTTAAATTAAAATATAACATTCAGGAGAATTTTTAATTTTTTTTTTAAACAAAAAAGTTTTACTAAACAGAAACAATCCAACCAACCAAGCTTCTTCCCCTAAATTTAGGGTCTAAAGCAGGCATTGGCACCCTTCGGCATGCGGCTCGCCAGGATAAGCCCCCTGGTGGGTCGGACTGGTTTGTTTACTTCCCGCGTCCGCTGATTCGGCTGATTGTAGCTCCCACTGGCCGCGCGCGGTTTGCTGTCCCCAGCCAACGGGGACTGCGGGAAGCGACGGCCAGTGCGCTGCTTCCCGCATTGGCCGGGGACAGCGAACCGCGGCCAGTGGGAGCCGCGATCCGCCGAACCAGCAGATGCGGCAAGTAAACAAACCGGCCTGGCCTGCCAGGGGGCTTACCCTGGCGAGCTGTGTGCCGAAGGTTGCCAATGCCTGGTCTAAACTATCTGACAGAATTTCTTTAAGTATATTTGACAGAGCCTCCATTTCCCTAAGCTTTTTTTTATCTTTAGGGTTCGCTGAGTAACTGTCCACTCATCAGAGAGAGAGGCCGAAGTTGGCTAGGTTTTCAAAGGTGCATGTGTAATGTTAGCAATGCAAATCCTGCAGGCGGTTACCACTTACTCAGAAAACTGTCTGAAAAAGCAAAGAACCTTTTTTCACTTGCCAGATATTATCAGACCCATGAACACATGGAAACGTTCTACCTAATCTTTAGCATATTGAATCTCTTGGTATATACAACCGTGCCTAAAGGATAATTCATTTAATTTTGTGTTTATGGCACTAAGAATGCTTTTTATTCATTTGACCCTCAGAAGCATGAACAGTTGGGGAATGAATAATGTTGAAATTGAGGCATAGTTAAACCTGGCTGACAAGGTAGAACAAAAACACACAAACCACCTGTCTATTTGATCACAAAATTTGTAGTGTATGTAGACAAATGATTCCCATGGCTTAAAATGGTATTCAGAAAGTAATTCACCGAATAAGCCATTTTAAGAATATATTGTATTTACTTTGCTCTCTCTAGCCTTTCCAAATTCCAAAAGGCTAATAGCATAATTCTAAAAACCCTTATTTGGATGAGTTGTGTGATGTGAAACACAAGTAGTAGTCTCTTTGACTTGAGCTACTCCCATTGACTTTTGAGCCATTCAAAAAGGAACTACTTGCAGGATTAGGCCTCTAGGTTGTATTTCTTTTAACTAACAATGGTGTTTAATGTATTCATTGACTTTATATTAAAAATGATTTTAAACAATTCCCTTACAGTGAAAATATAACATCTACCTCCACGCACACATTTGGACTAACATCTTTCCTATAAGCAGTTGAACACATAAGCCAGCTCATGTGATTGAGGTTTTGCAGGATCAGTACCTCAGTTAGCAAGACTGTATTCATATTTCTTCATTGGACATATTTCCTTCTTTGTAGAGAAGTATGCTGTGTAAAATAACCATCCCCGAGGTGGTCTTTTTTTTCTCCCCCTTCAAAAATAATGGATTTTTTCCCCAAACCATGTGGATTAAAGTTGTAAGTAATTAATGGGATTACTTGAATTCTAAAACTTTGTTCAAGGCTAGAGAGAAACCTTTTCTGTTTCTGGAACTTATTCATTTCCTGCTGCTACTGCAATTAATTTATAATTACTTAATATCTTTGGCTTATAAGGCAGTGACGTGTACTCTTATGAGATTCAAACAGAGATCGTCTTTGTGAAGGCCACCAGTAAACTCAGATATTGCTGTTTTCAAATTAATCTGCTTTTTAACCACAAGTTTGCTGAGGTAGCATAATTTAAACGAGCAATAACTGATGGGGTGCATTTATATTCAGCATCTTAAGTTCATTTTGAGGTACAAGAGTCAAAGGCCATATACAATAATTATGTGGTGGAGGAGGCTATTGGGTAGGTTTGGTATGAGTGGAACTTATCTTCTCTCTGGATACTGCTAAATCATACCTGCTAGGTCTGACTTCCCTGGACTCACGATTAGAAGGAACAATCTTGCATTCCAAATAAACCATGTTGCACTAAGTGATGTTTTTAGAAAAAGAATGTTCACAGGAAGGATATGCTGGAACCCCCTACCCTTATAAGATCCTCAGCACACCCACAATCTAAATGATGTATTTGCACACTGCTATGTGAAATAAACTCAGGACAGTTACAGGAAAAAAGTATAAACACTTCCAGCAAATGTACTTTAAATAAGTTTGTTTGCCAGCAGTGTTGCCTCCTTTCTTGGTAATGACAAACTGCTTTTACTTAAATGGTAAACCAGATGACTAGATCCCAAAATCAGTCACCCTACCTATCTACAACACAGAAACCTGGGGTCGTGAGGCCGAGGGGGTTTTTTTTTTTTGGTGGGGTGGGAAAGCAAGAGTCTTTGTTAAAATATTGGCAGTGCATCACTGGAAAGAGTAGGGGTAGAGGAGAGTCAAAGCCAAATAAAATGGAAGTCAATGTGAAAGAAAGAATGAGGGAAAAGTAGATGCTTTTGGAACCACTTTTTTCTTTTTTAAAATACTTTTATCTTCCTAGTGCTTGATTTAAACAACACGAACCAAAAATAACAAAACTAAAAACCTCACTCCCACAAACTGAATAGGAGGGAGGCTGGCTGGCTGACTGTGTATGAGAAACAGGGAAGTGACTGTGCACTCAGTACTGTTAATGTGCAAATTAAACCAACTGAAAAAAATAGTGAAAATATTTTTCCCCCAAATCCTTTCAGTTATAATAATCCTAAAGGGTTCTTTTAATAGTAATAGATAAAAGGAAGTTTTAGATACAAGTGTGACTTTTAAGTAGACAGTGTACTTTTAATATTGCTGGCTACTCTGGATTCTATATTTAAATAATTGAAGGAGCAATCTAAAACTCACCCCAGTTTACATAAAGCTCTTTGGTGCCTGGAGGCCTACTGGCCCTCATTGTTATGTCTTGTATGGAATATTGTCCTTGATATTTTAAAAAAATTGATAAGTAGTAGAAGCAGCTGGGCTCTACCTCTTCTATCAAAGAGGAGGCTGGTGGTAGCATGAAGATTTATGGTGACAAAAAGGATTATCTCGAATGCTCTCATCAAAATCCTAAAACCAGTCCTTTGCATAATGGAGTGATCAGAGTCGGAGAGACAGGACATGGCAGGCCCATCCAAAAATGCTAAAGCCAACTGTAGGTATCTGACCTTAATCTATGACTGTAGACAAAGGAATACCCTCTAACTTTTGAACTTGAACAAGGTTGGTGTATAGTACTTTGCTGATGTAGAGTGAAGAAATGTGCACTGCTTTTACATCTGCTTATCTGTTTTTTTGAAAGAATAAAGCAGTTGGTTTTTAAATTCCAATGTCTTTTATAATCACTAAGTGTTCTGTTCTCCTGTATGTGGGTTATGCCCACGTTTGGGCTAGGAAACAACATGGGTTTGGACTCAGTTTCCTTTTCATGGCTCTATCAGCAAGGAGCTGGGGAGCAGCACAGTTGCCCTAACCCTCATCCAGCCTGCCTTCTCCGAACTCACAAATATGGATGTCTTTTGAACTCCCATAGAGGAGTGTCTGAGATTTTTGGAAACAAAGGTACCACGTAATGGAAATGCTTCCACACAGCTAGGATCTGCAGGTTTTGACTCCCCAGAGTTCACAGAAGTGGAGCGGAGCCTTTGGGCACTTAATCAAATTATTAATTCCTTCACAATAAACAAACATACAACTCCAAAATTTCATAGAGCTGTAGTTTAAATGAACTTTTGAAAGGAGAGCTGTGAGAGCTTATGAGAGGCTATATCTGAATGTATACATCATGCATTAGCCTGAAGCCTACTTTCCATACTCTCCCCCCGCCCACTCCCTTTGGTACAAAGAGTTCCTCTGTATGGCTCTGGCTTACACTGGTTAGTTCAGAGAAATCTCTGTAAAATACTCTGTATTATTTGCCTTATCTGCCTCTGGACATTTCCACTGCTTGCATCCGAAGAAGTGGGTATTCACCCACGAAAGCTTATGCTTCAATACCTCTGTTAGTCTATAAGGTGCCACAGGACCCTTTGTCGCTTCTACAGATCCAGACTAACATGGCTACCCCTCTGATACTTGATGTATTATTTTAGCTACTCATCTGATCTAACAGTAACAAATTCAGTCATTGGGGCTGTGCTGATAGTAAGCTACAGAAATACAGGATGTTTTCGTCTATATGGAAAATGCTTTACATGTGTGGGACTATTGCACTTTAAAAGTATAGCATTGTAATGGATGTTTTTGAAAAGTTCTTGGCTCATACCTTATTGTGTATACTGTAGTGTAAATACTTTTTCTTTTAAAAAAAGCAAGGGTTTTGCCCACTTGGCCTCATTTTGCAGTGAATGAGCTTGTAATAACTAAAGTTATGGGCATGATGTTGGTTCTCGTATTTCACTGCCAGGATATATGTTTTTTGAACTATGTTGTAATGAAGTTGGGAAGAAAACACAATTTAAATTGGAAATAGTGCACAGTAGAAATCTATTATAGATGAACTGCAAAGGAAGAACGAAAATGGAGTACATTTATATAAAAGTACAATTTAACAACTGTGCAGCTCCACACTAACAAGTCTGTCAAATCTAGCAGGCCCTGAAAGTCGCATGCTTAATCTAATATATCACAATTTATAGCTTAGGGGAAAGGGGAATAAAGCATGGGGTAAGGGTCAATGCCAGACAAAGTGGTCTCCAAATTCACGACGAGATGCAGAAGTGTGATAATGCAAATAATGGTTATATTTCAGAATAATTTCAAAGATGGAACTGTCCATCTGTTTATCACAACTGTAATTCAAGCAATGTCTGATTTCAAGTAAACTACTGTTTTCTCTTTATAGATGTTGATGAGTGCCAGGCTATACCAGGAGTCTGTTCAGGAGGAAACTGCATTAATACAGTTGGCTCGTATGAATGCAAGTGTCCTGCTGGTCACAGACAAAATGAGGCAACTCAGAAATGTGAAGGTAAGTGTATAGTGTCTGAGAACATTCCTAAATGGTGATCATTACTTTGAGTCAAGGTGTCTCTTTGTGGTGTAGTTTTAGAGACTTGTACAATGGATCATGATTGGAGCCTTTCTGGTAAAAAGAGAGAAAAGTTTGAAAAGTTCTGGGTTTTACTACACAGAATTGGCACTACCGGTTGTATTTGTGCTCTGTTTAGTCATCGTCATTGGGCTCATCACATCATATGTATCCGCCTTGTTCTTCATACTTTCTACTAGACAGTTTGCCAGCTTACCTGACAAACTGAATAAAGCAGAAAATTCTGTTCCAAAATAAAAAAGAATTAAGGAGAAAAGACTGAATGTACAGCATTTGGAAGCAATTGTATTATCATGGTTTTATTTTTTTAAAAGTTCAAAATATTCTAGTTTTAATGGATATCATCAACCTACTGATCATACCATAGTAACAGCTGATTTTGATGAAAGGGTTGAGAAATGACTGTTATGTACAGTTTCTATTAAATAAGGGCTTGGGTATGTACAAGCCTCACAGAAGACTACGTACTTTTAGTGCAGTGGAGTTCAATTTTTGCTTTAATTTACCAATCTAATTGAGACTCAAACATTGTCGGTATTCTACAAATAGAGTTTGCTTATTTGGTAAACATATTTATTGGCTAAGAGCAAAAACTTCTTGAAGTTTCGAAGCAATGTAATCGAAAACTGTTAAGTGTAGATAGCTCTAGCTATATATAATCTTAACAGTTCAAGTAATTTATGAACTGTTCGCCTGAGAGGTGTCACTGTAGTTTGTACTTGTTAGATGTTCACAGTAGTGAAATATGTTTACAGTTAAAATTATTGCTTGATTTTTTTTTTTTACCTTCTGATGCACATTAGTTTTATTTCAAGATTTATTTGTGTGAATTTACTGTTACCATGTGATTAAAAGAAACAAGAACATGCAAACTTTACTTGTTCCAGCTAACATTTTCTTAGAAAGCAAAGACAACTTTACTTTCAAGTCTTATAGGAGAGAAAGTGCAGTCTTTTGGTTTGCCGTTAGGAAGCAGTTTAAGTAAGCTACTAGATTCTTTGATACTGAGTTGAGTTCATTTAAAAACAAACAAATGTGATTAGATGTTTATGGCCAAATGTTGAAGTAGTCTTAGCTTGGTAGTTTTTCTTGCAATCAAATACAGGGACACAAAATTCAGAGTGAAATTAAAGCAACACCATCAATTTGGAAATCACATTTCGATATGAAAATTTTGTGCCTATGTTATTATACAAAATATCTAATGTTATTAAAAAGACAAAAACAAAACAAAAACAAACAACAAAAGTTAAAGGATTTTGTTCCCTCTGCTTTTCCAGTTTGTTTATTTTATGCATTTGACAATATTTTCCGTATAGCCAGTTTTCCTCTTTTGTTGATGTTCAGTTTCACTTTTTTTATCATGGTCTTCTAGCATGATGCCATTACGCTCATGTATTGCTTTGGGAGAAGCTTGTGTGCATTTTCTTCCCCAAGCCCTTCAAGAAGGTAGTTAACCAATAATATTTAGAGTTGCTGTTGTTTCTGAATTTGGGGCTAGCAGGGCCTTTTCTTCTCTAGGGCCCAGCACCATGGCTGAGAAGCAACAGGAGCCGTGTGTATGTATTTTAGGTTGCCCCTGTGCAAATGGCCAGGGAGTTCCAGAACCCTGGCAGATGAACCAAGGGGGCCTCCCTTTGGACCACAGAGACAAGCAAGGGTCAGGGAATATCAGGAGCCTTGTAGGGTATGCCTACATTGCATTGTAAACCCAGGTCTGTGGGACCTTGGCTTGTGGACCTGGTCTTTCTAAACTTGCACTTGAATGTCCACCTGGGCTTTGTAAACCTGGGCTTGCAGTTTCTGAACTTGGGACTTTCAGCCATGCTATTGTAACCTACAGGCCTACTGGGTGTGGTGGTGTGTCCCATCTAGTGGCACCGAGACCACTTAGAGAGAGTTTAATGAGTCTGCTCTACAGGCTTAGCTAATAGCAAGTTGGCTCTTAGCTCATGCTGTAGAGAGAGGCTCATGCGCTAAGTTCTAGAGGTCTCCAGTTTGATCCCGCCCGCCAACGACTGGGGTCTCTTGGTGTTACACGATCATGTCCATACTGCATTATGCATACCTTCTGACTCAGATCTGTGGTTTGAGCTGCAAAACGACAGGGCTTGGACTGAAATTGCAGCAGGACTTCACAAGAGCCTGGCTTCGTCTGGGCCAGGAGGAGCAGCAGGGATAGCCTGACTCTAGAATACCTGGGTTTTCTTCACAGAAGCTGTGAAACAGCAACTGGACAAGGCAAGGAGCCAGGTGGTGGGTGTTTGTTTCCTGGGAACATGCAGGAGTCTGAGGAGCAGGTGGAGCATGGGGTCAGAGGTTTGAAAGTCGTGCTTTGCCTTTGTCTGCCTGCAAAAATGTGGGGGGAGGAAGATGGGTGAGCCCAAGAATATTTGTTACTGTGAGTCTCAACCTGCCCAAAAGCCTGTTCAAAACAACAGTATGGAGGTACTGCTCCCCTGTGATTGCCTAGAGAGGATTCTTCATTTGAGTCTGGCCCTATGTTTAGCTTAAGAGCTATCAGTACCCATCCTACATGCTGTTGGACATGGGTGCAGGTCCCCATGCTGGTGCCTGGCCAGGAGGACAGTGACCTATGCAATGGCATTCTGGTTTCCCCAGGGTCAACTAACCTTTCCATAACTGTTGTTCTTCGACATGTGTTGCTCATGTCCATTCCACAACCCACCCTCCTACCCCTCTGTTGGGGTTGGTTGCCAAGAAGGACGAGTACCACACGGGGAAATCTCTCTGGTAATGGTGCACACGGCACGCGCACACCTAATGTGGAATGGATATGAGCAACACATCTCGAAGAACAACAGTTATGGACAGGTTAATAACCATTTTTTTTTCTCTCCCACCATTTCCAGTCCCAGTCTCACCTGACTCATTGTCTTCCCCCCTGCACTAGCTCTGATTCCCTCTGTGTTTGAATTAGACTGCTTCATCCTCCACTCTGCTTTGGTGTCAGCAGAGACGGATCATTGAGAGCACAGGAGAAGCAAGCTCCCTGCTCACAGTTCTGGTGCCTGGCCCCACTCCAGCCCACAGCAGCTGGGAGAAGTCCTTCCCGGGAAAGTTCTTTTGAGTCCCTGTAGGCCTCAGCTGGAGCATGCTTAGTCACTCTGTGGGGATTGTGCATGCACAGTTCAGTCAGCTCTGAGAGCCGCAAATGTGCTCATTATGACAGTAGTAAAAAGCTCAGAAGATTCTAAGCTCTAGCAAGTCTCTACTGAGCATGTGTGAACTGTGATTTTCAAAAGCTTATAACTTTGTGAAAATCTGCCCAAATTTGGCAGGGTTTGCCAGCAGCACATCACTGACACAAAGGCTTGCCCCTGCCAAACTTGAAATCCCTCCAGAGGGGTCCACTAGATGCTTCCAGATAAAAGGTTGCCAGAATTTTTTAACAATGGCAAAACAGCATACTTTCCCCTAGTCTCGTTCTCAGAAACAGTTGAACTGTTTTGGCTAAAAAATTTCCCTAAAAATTCAGTCTGAGACAGACACTAAGCATAAAAAAAAATTAGCCCAAATGGTTAAAGTTTGGGACAATTATAAGCAACTGAAAACAGGAGTTTATAATGGGAAGTGTTGAGCAACCTTAGTAATTGGTAGTGCTGACAGCCCCACCTATTAAAAATTATTATAGGATGTGTGACTAGAAACAAAATTATTTATGCTTGTAAAAATGTTGGCAACTCAGTATATTTTTTCCAATGCCATTCAAGCCATCTTTAATAAGTCTCAGACAATAAGTAATCTGTCCAAAATCCAAAAGTATTTACTTGCAATCATATCACTAACAAATAAATATATTAACGTTAGAATAAATAATAAGCAGAAATCTTGAATAGAAAATTTGAGAAAACTTGAACAGACTAATCTTCAGCTTGTCAATTGAAAAATGGAGTGAAGACAACTAAATGCTAAACAAATACACATTTTGTTTGGATATTGTGTCAGTTAGAAATAGTATCTTTTGTTAGTGTTTATAGCCATCTTGCCTCCATTTCTTTTTTAAATTGCTGAGTGGAGGCTTTTATTCAATGTAAGGTTCTACAATTTATGCCTGTATACATTATACACCAAGGGCAAGATCCTGCGTTCCTTGCACACCTGCAATGCCCAATAAAATCAGTGGGAGTTTTAGGGTGGACAAGCAATGCATTATAGGGTGAAAAGGAATGGAAGGCCTGATTCCTATCTTCAGTCTGGCAATACTCCCCTGGGAGCCAGTGGGAGACTTTCTCAAGAGAAGGCCGCAGGCAGAGGCCTAAAAGGTATTTTAAAAATGAAAATATAGCACCTGAACTAAGATAACCTTTGTTGGTGACCGTTATGATACAAAATGAAAATAAGAAAGAAAAACTTGTAGCACCTTAGAGACTAACAAATGTATTTCAGCATAAGCTTTCGTGGGTTAGTACCCACTTCATCGGATGCATGGAATGAAACATACAGTAGACAGATATTTATACAGTCAGAGAAACATGATAAGGTGGAGGTGCATAGACCAACCTTAAGAGGCTAATTAATTGAGAGGAACCATAACAGCAGGGGAAGAAAAACCTTTGAAGTGATAAACAAGATGGTCACACAGGTGTGAATGAGGATCGTTAACTTAAGGGAAATAGATTCAATTAACGTAATGGCCGAGCCATTCGAGGTCCTTATTTAATCCTGAGGTAATGCAATCTAGTTTGCATATCAATTCGAGTTCAACAGTTTCTCTTTGAAGTCTGTTTTTCGAGTTAATCTGTCGCAACACTGCTACCCTCAAGTCTGTCAGTGAGTGATTAGGGAGGTTGAAGTGTTCTCCTACTGGTTTTTGAATGTTATGATTCCTGATGTCAGATTTATGTCCATTTATTCTTTTGCGTAGAGACTCCATTTATTCTTTTGCTCTGTAACTCCACATTCTACAGGCCTTTATCCTCTGACCCCACTGAGGAGTACCAAAAGAAACTACACCATCTGCTCCAGAAACTCCCTGGAAAAGCACAAGAACAAATTTGTACAGACACGTGCCTAGAACCCCGACCAGGGGCATTCTATCTGCTACCCAAGATCCATAAACCTGGAAATCCTGGACGCCCCATCATCTCAGGCATTGGCACCCTAACAGCAGGATTGTCTGGCTATATAGACTCTCTCCTCAGGCCCTATGCTACCAGCACTCCCAGCTATCTTCGCGACACCACTGACTTCCTGAGGAAACTACAGTCCATCGGTGATCTTCCAGACAACACCATCCTGGCCACTATGGATGTAGAAGCCCTCTACACTAACATTCCACACAACGATGGACTACAAGGTGTCAGGAACAGTATCCCCGATACTACCACGGCTAACCTGGTGGCCGAACTTTGTGATTTTGTCCTCACCCACAACTATTTCACATTTGGGGACAATATATACCTCCAAGTCAGTGGCACTGCTATGGGTACCCGTATGGCCCCACAGTATGCCAACATTTTTATGGCTGACTTAGAACAACGCTTCCTCAGCTCTCGTCACCTAACACCCCTACTCTACTTGCGCTACATTGATGATATCTTCATCATTTGGACCCATGGAAAAGAAGCCCTTGAGGAATTCCACCATGATTTCAACAATTTCCATCCCACCATCAACCTCAGCCTAGACCAGTCCACACAAGCGGTCCATTTCCTAGACACCACTGTGCTAATAAGTGATGGTCACATAAACACCACCCTATACCGGAAACCTACTGACCGCTATACTTACCTACATGCTTCCAGCTTCCATCCTGGACACACCACATGATCCATTGTTTACAGCCAAGCTCTAAGATACAACCGCATTTGCTCCAATCCCTCAGACAGAGACAAACACCTACAAGATCTCTATCAAGCATTCTTACAACTACAATACCCACCTGCTGAAGTGAAAAAACAGATTGACAGAGCCAGAAGAGTACCCAGGAGTCACCTACTACAAGACAGGCCCAAAAAAGAAAATAACAGAACACCACTAGCCGTCACCTTCAGCCCCCAACTAAAACCTCTCCAGCGCATCCTCAAAGATCTACAACCTATCCTAAAAGATGATCCCTCACTCTCACAGATCTTGGAGGACAGACCAATCCTTGCTTACAGACAGCCCCCCAACCTGAAGCAAATACTCACCAGCAACCACACACCATACAACAAAAACACTAACCCAGGAACCTATCCTTGCAACAAAGCCCGATGCCAACTCTGTCCACATATCGATTCAAGTGATACCATCACAGGGCCTAATCACATCCGCCACACCATCAGGGGCTCATTCACCTGCACATCTACCAATGTGATATATGCCATCATGTGCCAGCAATGCCCCTCTGCCATGCACATTGGCCAAACCGGACAGTCTCTACGCAAAAGAATAAATGGACATAAATCTGATATCAGGAATCATAACATTCAAAAACCAGTAGGAGAACACTTCAACCTCCCTAATCACTCACTGACAGACTTGAGGGTAGCAGTGTTGCGACAGATTAACTCGAAAAGCAGACTTCAAAGAGAAACTGTTGAACTCGAATTGATATGCAAACTAGATTGCATTACCTCAGGATTAAATAAGGACCTCGAATGGCTCGGCCATTACGTTAATTGAATCTATTTCCCGTAAGTTACCGATCCTCATTCACACCTGTGTGACCATCTTGTTTATCACTTCAAAGGTTTTTCTTCCCCTGCTGTTATGGTTCCTCTCAATTAATTAGCCTCTTAAGGTTGGTCTATGCACCTCCACCTTATCATGTTTCTCTGACTGTATAAATATCTGTCTACTGTATGTTTCATTCCATGCATCCGATGAAGTGGGTACTAACCCACGAAAGCTTATGCTGAAATAAATTTGTTAGTCTCTAAGGTGCTACAAGTTTTTCTTTCTTATTTTCATTTTGCTGACACAGACTAACACGGCTACTACACTGAAACCTATCGTTATGATACAGTTTCAGATCAATGAATCAAATCCTGGGCCTGGCAATGTTTGCTGCACAGAGCCTTCAGCAGCTCTGTATTGTGCCCAGGCTCTGTAGCAGTTGATGCTTCTGCAAATCCTGAGGGGAAGAACCTCACTTTGAGGTTGCCATGGAGTGTGTCTGCTAGCACTCACAGCCACCTCATCTCCAGGAGTAATGTCCCAGACTCCACATGCCACCGTGATAAATATGACAGTTAGGTCGTTGGAGATGATAAATGGAATGAGCAGAAGATGTGGTGCCTCCCCAATATCTTCCTAGATATCTGACTGAATGGGCCAGGTGGTGTTCCAACATGGCTTTTCAAAAGTGGAGCTGTCATCCAGGACCTCACATAGGGCTTCTTCCCTGCAGCCCTGACTGTCATGATAGAGAAAGAATGCCTTTGCTTAATTCCCCCCCACTAGTCAAGGTGAGGATTTGTTATATTTTCTGAGGACGAGGCCCCAGTCTTAAGACTTTCTCCACTCTGGGAAAGTCCCCAAAAAAGTTAACAAATAGATTATATGTAGCTAAAGACAGATCTTAGTGGCACCCAGGGTTTTTAGTTTAAACTAGACAATGAATTGATAATATGTATGCATCCCCTTTACTATCAATCAGAATATTATTATCTAATTGCTCTTTGTACTAATACATTTAGGATTAGATTGAATCCCATTTTATTGCACCTTGTCATCGGAAATTGAGGCAGAAGAGATGCAAACAACTCATTCTTGACAAACAGTAAAGAACTAGTTTCAAAATGAATATGTGCTAATGAGTGAGGTCATATTTTAAAGAAAATGTGTGAAACGGTTATTTTGTGTACTGTGCTCACTGTAACAGATGTGAAACACTAAAATCTATCAATCAGAGTTTTGCATCAGGGAGGAGTATAAAGTGGTTATATAATGGAAAACATTTGGGGTTTGCTGTAGATTTACAATCCAAATAGTTAGTAAAACCATATTGTAAACTTATTTGTAGAAATCAAGATATTAAAGCAAGTTTATAAGCTCACAGAAAATAACCACTTGCAAATTGGGTGATAAGTATTCACTGAAAAAGAGTTTCCTCTTTTTCTTTGGTTTAACAGAACAGAGTAAAACAAAACCAAAAAAGTATCATTACATCAAACAGTAAAAGGAAAGCAGATTATGTATCATTTTAATGTTTAAACTATTTTTGGTGTGTTTTTTCATTCAAGTCTGATCACTTGCTTGTTCCCCCTCCCCGATGTTTCAAAAGGATATGCTTCTTTAAAATGACCTGTTCAGCATGGCATGGGGTTGCATTTTATTAGTGTCTTGGATGCCAGTGTATACAAATACTTACATGAGTTTATATTGGCTGATTGTAGGTCAGAAATCTGAACATGTAATGTTTGTGCCTGGCATCAAATAAAGTATACTAATGCCAAGAGGAGAACTTGCTCAAGGATATCCCTGCTTCTTAAGAGGGCAATTAAAACATGCTTTGCATTTTGCTCCTTTAAATCATCCAAAGCTCTTTTTAATAATTTTTTGAAAAAAGGCTATTCAACAATTCTCCCAGGTAAGGTTCACAAGGATGAATTAATGAACTAGGTACAACCCTTTACTGTGCATGGTGTTTAAATAAGGGAGTGTAGGCAGTTTAGGTCAGTATACATGGAAGAACTGAAATCAGATAACAGTATGTGTGGTTTGAAGCACCTGTTATTTCAAGTTGAATAATCAAAAAGGTTTTATTTCCTACCTGGCTAGCATCCTACAGCACTAAGGTGGAGAGAAGGAAGAGCCTGTCTACATTAGAGATATTTGTGCTGGTGTAATACATCAACATTGTTACGTTGGTGTAATTTTTTAAGATTTTCCTAATGTAGACAGAGCTTAATATTGTAGCACTTTACTTGTCTTTGAGTGATTGTCCACACACATTCCACACCGGGGGTGCAAGCGCCCCAGGCATACAGGATCAGATTATTTTTAATAGTAGTGCCAGTTGGAGCCACCCCTTCACTGTTCTTGCCCTCTGCCTTCCCATAGCAAGGGTAAAAAGGATGGGGCAGCTGCAGCTCATGCTCAGTTCCCTCTTACCTCCTGTGTTTGCGAGACAGAACCCGCAATATCAATATTCTTTGCTTATGAAGTTACTAGTTTTCAAGTTTGAAGTTTCACTAGTTAAATTGTTAGGTTTTCTTTGATTATTTCATCTATCACTGCAGTTAAGAGCAGTGTAACAGGGGTGTTGGATGACCAGTCAGCCTAGTGGTTTGAGTACTTGACTTCCTGCCCCTTGCTTCTGTGGGGAAGCTGGCTGGATGAGTGATAGAGAAAAGCTACTCCGCTGCAGTGCAAGACATTCTCCTTTGCAGCAGGAAACCCTTGACCAGGCTAACATATAGAGCCAAACGGAAGCGATTCTCTGTCTGGGAAATGCAGTGTCAGCTTTCACCAGTAACAGCCCCAGTACCTGCTATAATATTTACTCTACTTGAAACAAACCATACTTTTCCTTAGTTCAGTTTGGGTGCATCTCCAGTGATATCCTCCCAAAAGCCCCCTCTTCAGTGATACATTGTTTTCTCACACTCCAAGGTGTTGAGATTTTTCAAAGGGCTCCCACATATGTTTCCACCAGTTTGAGAGCCCCTCCTTCATGAGACCTCAATCTGGTTTTGATGGTATTGTTGAGTTCCCCATTTGAACTTTGGCTACATGCTTTTCTGCTATCTTTCAGTGAAACTGCCTTCGTTGTTGTCCTCACATCTGCTAGATGGATAGGAGAGACTTAGGCTATCATGGCAGGCCCACCATATACAGATTCACAGTCAAGCCTCACTCAACATTTCTGTATAAGGTGATCTCAGACTTGGACATCAACCAACCTATTCACCTCTGGGTTTTCTTCCCAAAAACACATTCCTCTCCAAGCAGAAATAAACTCTGCACACTGGATGTTGTGAGGACATTAACCTTTTGTTTGGACACAACCAGACCATTCAGATGTGCATCCAGACTCTTTGTGATGTTTGCTGAAAGGGTTAAGAGTGAACTGGTATCACCTAGCTAAGTAGGGCTCGGACTGCTTTTAGACTTGCTCTACCTTAGCCAAGAAGGATTCACTTGGACAGGTCAGCGGTAACTCCACCCATGCTCAGGCAACTTCTGCAGCCTGTCCCCATATAAGAATGATGCAGAGCAAAAATGTAGAGTTCAGTCCTCACATTTTTCCCTGCTGCAAGCTTCCATGCTGAATGTGAAATTTAGTAGGGGGGTCCTCTTTCAGTGGGCCTCCTTGCCCCTATCTCCTGACTCCGGGAGTATAACTGCCTGCTTAGCGCCAAGAGTGGAATCTGTGTGGACAGTTGCTCGAAGAAGAAATAACGATTACTTGCCTTCCTGTACATGTACTTCTTCAAGCTGTCTGTTGTCCACACAGATTCCATGTCCTGCCCTTCATTCCTGCTGACCAGTGTCCTGTTCCAGGCCGCCTTATTGGTGATGAAACAGAGTGGGGGGGTTGTGGCCTGGCTTGGCCACAGGAAGTGAAAGGGTGTGCAGGGTGTAGGTACGGTCCCACCTCACAACTGCTATTCAAAATAATCTGATCTCATGCAGATGGTGTGCATGTGCATCAAGTCAGTAGCGTGGCCAGGTCCGGAGCCCAGGGGGAGCGGCGCTATAAAAAGGTGCCTCCCCCTGTACTTACCCGGCGGCGCTCTGGGTCTTCGGCAGCACTTTGGCAGTGGGTCCTCGCTCACTCCAGGTCTTCGGTGGTACCCGCCACTGAAATGCCGCCGAAGACCCGGAGCGCCGCCGGGTGAGTGCAAGAAGCGGCGCTTAAAAAGAAGCGGCTCTGCTAAAAAAAAAAAAAAAAAAGGTGCCGCTTCTTTTTAAGGCGCTGCTTCTGCTCACAGCGGGAGCGGCCGCTCCCCCTGCTCCAGCCTCCCACCCCCCGACTACGCTACTGCATCAAGTGTGGAATCTGTGTGGACAACACATCTCAAAGAGACATCATTTCCTGTAGGGAAAGTAATCATTATTTCCTGGCACCTGACACCCTGAAAAATAGAGTGCATATAACAAAAAGTTATACACATTAATTAACTGTAATATGAACATTATAAAGAGAGTTTATATTTCTATGAAGACATTGGTTGAAGGGGATAGCTTACTGGTCCAGCATATGTTTTGACACCGAACCAATAAGCTCAGAAAGGTCACTTGTTCTTTTGGTTCAGTAAAAGGTATCACAGTCCTGTCTCCACCTCCCACCCACAAGAACTGGTGCAGGTGCAAACATTTTCTTATAGCATTGCAATTTATAGCTTACTGGCTTATGTTTTCCGCTGAGTAAAATGATTACGAGGTGGTAAGGAAATAGTTTAATAAAATCTCCTATATGTAGTCAGGCCAGTCTTTGGAATGATTTTTAGTTACCAGAGTCATAGCATCAATTTAGCCTGTGTTTTGGGACTTGAGTACACCTTTTTAGTTTTTAATTTCTCTCTAAGGCACTACAAGATCTGGACAAGTGCTGATTAATACTGGGCAAAGTCCTGAGGTCTTTATTCTGGGCCAGATCATCCCCATGGAAGGGCATCTTGGAAGGAAATCTCCCCTTGTGCTGCTCCACCCTCCCCATAATCATCCACAAAAAGGAAAAAGGGAGTTGGTTGTCGTTTCCCCCTGCAGAAAAGACTATGTGCATCAACGCATCTGCTCTGTCCCCAAGTAGGCACTGGCTACGTGACTGGGCAGGTACCAGGAAGTCCCTGGCTGCAATATCCCCGATGGGGAGGAGAGGTTGATGCAGATGAGAAGCTATATATTATCCTCCTAAATAAGCTCTGTGGGGAGACTTGTGTG
The DNA here is from genome assembly GCA_033296515.1 of Macrochelys suwanniensis. NCBI lineage: Eukaryota > Metazoa > Chordata > Testudines > Chelydridae > Macrochelys > Macrochelys suwanniensis. Next base: position 53,071,382 of record CM065780.1, read on the forward strand.
TGTGTGTGTGTGTGTGTGTAATTTCACACAGCAGCCTGGTGTATTAGGGGAAAGAGATAACATATATTTACAATGGACACTCCTTTCAGCAGCATGAAGAGTACATACACTATATGCCCCCCCCCCCCCCCCACATGGCTATAAATAGCAGTGTAGATGGTGAGGCTCTGCTTGAGCGATAAGCGTACACCCTGAACCCTGTGGATATGTACCTACTCATCCAAGCAGTGCCTTCCTTAACCCCGCCCCTCCCCCATCTCTGCTACTTTTTTTTTAAGTATGGAGTATCCCGCTGCTAGAGCCTTTTCCCATCACAGGGGAAAATTCCTGTAGTGGGGAAAGGCACAGGCAGCCCCCCACTGCTGATCCTTTCCCCACTGCCACAGCCTTTCACTGACATGCGCAGCTATACACTGCCGTGTGGATGCAGCATGCTTTTCACTGCGGCATGTAGCCATTGGTGGTGGCATGCAGACATAGCCATCATCTGAAGGGTGGGATGGATGAAATAGATGCACCAGAGGGACCAGCCATGCACACATTTTGGGGGTGACAATCCAGGCCTCAATCTTTACTCAGGCATTTCTTGGTTAAAATTCCTTTGGCTTCAACGAGAGTCTGAGTAAAAATAAAGTGCCCAGTTCTACAGATGATTACACCTGAAGTTAATGGAACTGGTCATGTAAGTGTTTGCAGGTTAGAGCCACAGGGAAGGACATCTGGAACTGGCCGTCTGTGAGGAAATGTCTGAGAAGAGAATGTGTGTATAGAAGGAGGATTCAGTTAATAGAGGGTCCATTGTTTTAATGTTATGTTTTATTTAAAATGTTATACAAAACTGATCTCACTACTGAGTATTCTACCCACTCCCTTCCCCTCCCTCAGTATGGAAGGCCAGATGAAACATTACTTGCTGACTTAAAAAGGGCAAAACCTACAATCCTTACCCAGGCAAAACTCCAGTTTTCAATGGGAGTGGTAGGAATGTAACATTGACTATTCACACCTTTTTTAAAACAGTAAGCTTTACACCTACGAGGGTGAGATTTCAAGTTCTCTGCTATATCCTTTGGCCTAAAGCGTTCACATGTACTTTTGTATTTTTTTTTAAATGTCATCTTCTGGCAGCAATAATTGGAATAAATAGGAGTGTTCATGTCATGCTTTTTCTACCTTAATGTATATTTGACTTAGCTGTGTTGAGCACTTAATCCATTTATTTCTCTGCTAGACTATTACTTTGCATTGCTCTCCTGTGTTTCTTTTCTGAAAGATCAGTAAAAGATCTACATTCTGTTTATAGCAGGGGTGGGCAAACTTTTTGACCCGAGTGCCACATCGGGGTGGGGAAATTGCATGCAGGGCCATGAATGAAGGGCTATGGCAGGGGTTGGGGTGCGGGAGGGAGTTTGGGGTTTGGGAGGGGGTGCAGTGTGCAGGAAGGGGCTCAGGGCAAGGGGTTGGGGCACAGGAGGAGTGCGGTGTATACGAGAAGGCTCAGGGAAGGGGGTTGGGGTGCAGGAGGGGGTGTACAGTGTGGGAGGGGTCTTAGGGCAGTGGTGCAGGGAGGGGTGTGGAGTGTGGGAGGGGGGTTGGGGTGCAGGAGGGATGCATGATGCAGTAGGGGGCTCAGGGCAGGGGGTTGGGGTGCAAGAGGGGTGCAGGGTGCGGCAGGGGGTTGCGGTGCAGCAGGGGTTTGCAGCAAGGTGCAGTAGGGGGCTCAGGGCAGGGGGTTGGAGTGCAGGAGAGGTTCGAGGTGCGGGCTGTAGCCTGGCGCCGCTTACCTGGAGCGGCTCTGGGGTAGCAGTGGTGCACACCAAGGCCAGGGCAGGCTTCCTGCCGGGCCCTGTCCCTGCCCCTGCGCCACTCCTGGAAGCGGCCGGCACCACGTCCCTGCGGCCCCTAGGGGAGGGGGCACAGAAGGCTCCACGCGCCTGTGGGTACTTCCCCCGAAGCTCCCATTGGCCCCGGTTCCCTGTTCCCAGCCAATGGGAACTTCGGGGGAGGTACCCACAGGCAAGAGCAGCGCGCGGACCCCTCTGCTCCCTCTTCCCCCAGGGGCCACAGGGACATGGTGCTGACCGCTTCCCGGAGCAGTGCGGGGGCCCGTGGCACCATGGGGGTGGCAAATCCGTGGGCCGGATCCAAAGCCCTGAGGGGCCGGATCCGGCCTGCGGGCCGTAGTTTGACACCCCTGATTTATAGAGTATTTTGGGAGGCCAGAGCTAGCAGTTCTTACTGAAGCAAAACTCGCATTGAAATAAATGAGAGTTTTCCCTGAATAAGGATTACAGGGCATATACAACAGATAACTACATAAAGAGACCAGTTTGTATATGCAACTGTCTGTGCGTGCCTACATATACCTACATTCTGTATATATCTTGGACACCTGTTTGGGGGGATTGGGCCCTTAACATTTACACAGCAGTGTTCTAATTTTTCTTATTTATTTGTAGCCTTTTCACAGTATCTGAGTAGCTCGTAAACATTTACAAATTTATCCTCGCAACATGCATGTAAAGTAGGGAAGAATTATTATCATCATCATCATCATCCTTGTTTTACAGGAAGAGAAACAGTCAGAGACACAATAAGTGATGTCCCCAGGGAGACATGGAGAGTCTGTGGCAGAACTAGGATCTCCTGAGTGCCAGTCTGGTACCGTAACCAGACAATACCCCTTCCTATTCCTTTGGCATAAGCTTATTGATCTGCAATATATTAGGTGTTGTCTTAGGGCTAAAATTGTGTTTATTTTGAAGACATTCAGGTTATATGTGACCCTCATTTTAAGAAAGAGATACATTTGACTCATCTGCTGGTGCTCATGGAAGTTACGCATGTGGGTCCTGAGGAGAATGTACTCTTTCAGAGCTAGATTCTGCTTACTACTTCCATGGTGTTCAGCTAGGGGGAAGAAGCCCACCGCTTATGTGGACCACCCTGCTTGCCTGGTGGTCTACATAAGTGGTGGGTAGAATTACCATACTTGTACTTAAGGAAATGTAGGGACTGTGCCCTAATTACTCCCTTGCGGGTGGGAATATACCTCATCCCTTGAAGGAGTGTAGCAGTTTGTCCTCCTCACAGTACACTAGGATGCTGTAGGAGGCAGAATGCCACTGGTGCTCTTCCCCCGCTCTTGTGTGGTGTGGTTCTGCACCACTCACCCTGCAGGGCCAGGCCTATATGCCACAGTCTAACTCTCTTGATGAAACTTGATACCAAAATGTAAACAGCCTTTTTAAAGAATAAAATTATATTTCTGTTTTTCCTTCCTTGTATAACATACCAGTTCATTACACCATGTGTGTTAAATTCAAACTTGACACTACATTAGACGAGGTAGAATATAGCTAAAACACTTCCACAGCAGCCTTTTTCAGCGTTCAGACATTTCTGAGACCCTTTTCTGGTACATTTGCCAAGATATTCATCATATCCTGCCTACTGTAAGCTTTACAGTAAAAAGCCATGAATTCTGGCCAACAAGTGGCCAGGCTGTTTTCTTTGGCAGACAGATATCCTATTAATACCTGCAGCTGGGATGTTTGCTTCACACATTTAGAGCCAGGTCTTAACGGAGTTTGCTCAGTTTTACCTTCTTAGGTGCAACACCAGAAGGGCAGGCACTCAGACCTTAGGGTTGTTTCATACTTATGAAAATGTCCTCTTTTACAATGTAAGTAGCATTTCCCCCTACGCCTTAATTTATGCTCGTTTTATTGTGAGCTGTTCAGCTCTTCCAGCCAACCAGTCTACTGGTCTTTCTGAAGTAAAATCTCAAAATTTCTAGTCAGTGCTAATTGAAATCTTGTTATGGGTATGTCAGTGCACGAGAATGGGGGGAATAAGGAGTTTATCTTAGAAACTAGTGGCAAGAAAATATCCTTAACCTGGTGCTGGTAAAATGTGCGATGGGTCTCTGGTGCAAGAAATCAACCTGGGAATTTTCTCCAAGAGCTCCTGGTATATTGTTTGGTCAGGGGGGTAGGGTTTGTCCTCCCCCGTGGAAAAGGTTGCAGGATCCATTCTCCAAAACATGGTAGATCCTCAGGGAATTGCAGGAGGCCACATGGAAGCTCTCCTCAGCTCCCCAGCATTCAGTGGAGGGTACGCTGTAGAAAAGATAATACAGCCCTAGACTGATAACTTTTTCTAGGGAATCTGCATGGGGCCAGGTGAGGAGACTGATGTGCAGTCTGCCCCTAGCCCTCTAGCTCCTTGCCCTGATTTGCCAAGTCTTCACGCACGCCCTGCAGACTGGCAGAGCAGAGCTCCCTGTGTGAGCTGGGAGCAGGGGAGTGATAAAGCAGAAGTATCTGGCCAGTCCTCTCCTATTCTCCTCACAGGACAATGCTCCAGATTCTACCTCCTCATTACCTGGAGGGAAAGTGAGTCCCAAGCTGTAGTTAGAATTACAATAAAGGGTACAAAATCGTATAGCCTTTTAAAGCCTATGTTTATTGCACACACAGAGATTTTGTAAGTAGACGGTGCTGCCCATTAAAGTAGCAGCAACCCACATATGCAAGATAAAGTAAAAATGAATGAGAAACACCTAAATTTCAACAAGCACCTGTTGTTTTTAGACGGCAACATTATACATGTAATTCAAGTTATTTCAATCAATTTCTGTGTGTCACAGCTCTTTCCCCCACTAAGTCAGCAAAAAATAAAAGCATCCTGTAAAAGATTGCTGCAGGTTTGGAGGTGTCTGTGAATGGTGCCAGACAGATAGTCCTGGACAGTGAAGTCTTGTATCTATTTTCAGAACCAGCACAGTAACAGAGATGGACAGTGTAATTTTCCTCACACTACGCTGTCATTGTGTTGGAATCTGATGTGCAGGGAGTGCTTCAGGGTTTGAGAGAGTAGAGAGCTTTCCTGTCCATGCAATCTGTGACATCTCTGCTGAAATTGCCAACACAAGAGGAACTCTATTCAGAACACATGAAAAAGATTCTCTTGGATGATTTGTCCTTGCCAGTTTTCCTTTCCGTCTGTCTTTGTGACATGGTGCCTTAATTTTTGTTTGTGTAGAGGGGGATTATCATTCTTGTTTTTTAACCAGTTATCAGTTGTGATAGAAATGCACTGCATGGACGATATCAAGGCAAGGCATGCAACAGGTTCCAGTTCTGTTATGATTTACACACATGGTTTCATTTCATTGGATTAAATAGGATGGTAACCCATTCCCCACATCATATATTTGGTCGTAATGTAGTAAATTCATGCAAGATTTTGTAGATTTCCTGGGGGAATTACTTGGTTTGGATTTATACCACCATTTGGGATTCTGAAACCTCTGTGGTGGTTAGCTATGATGTCACAAGTGAAGCTATTATTTCTTAGAATGTTTTGATCTGGCAAAAATGGCTTTTTTCTTATAAAATACCTAAATCTATACAAAGTGTGGATACCATATGTATTATAAGATGCCAGTTCAAACTTGCCACTGTCGATTGGATGCTTTGTTAAAATAAAAGACAGTACCAAAGTAGTGGTATATAAAATCTAACTGAAAACAGTAAGTGAAAAGCGATAAAAATACATCTAATAAATCTTTGCTCTTGGTGTTCTTTTAAAGCTTTTTCCTATTCTGATATTCTTTTTTTCCATTTGACAAATATTTTAAAGTATTTACCAAATGGATTATAATTCATTATTTTTATTTATTTATTTATTCATAATAATTTATGTAGCTGTTTCTGTAGTCCCTCAGTGTGGTGTTGGGTCCTATACAAAAACAAAGGACGATGCAATTTTTGCCCTAAGAGTTCACAAGCTAGCTCTGTACTGTTTGTTTTATTATTGGTATAATAAAAGCCTCAGAATGTATGTGATCTGCAACAAAAATACAGTTAACAGTTGCTGATGAATCAGCATAGGAAGCACAAGCAAAAGAAGTATTAAAGAATATTATGCTGTCTTTCCCCTTCTTCTGCATGGAGACGGGGTCAGCTGCTGAGCTATGGGAGGAATAGAAAGATTGTTCCCCAGTCTGCCCTGCAGAGTTCCATAGAGAAAAGCAGTAAAGCACAAGGCTGTGTTTGTTTCTCGGTTATGAAATACTGGATATATTTATAATAATTTTTTCTCAGTTGTGGAGTAGTGAATTTTTTAAAAATCTGATATTTAAAATGTGGGGAATAATCACCACAAGTAAGGAAGGCAAGTAAGTGTGTTCAGTAAATTTATCATTCTAAACTATGGTGAGTCCTTTAAAGCAATATTTTAAATAGCCTAGTTGAAAAGATTAAAATTTTTCACTTCCTCTGATTAATACTCATAGTGTAAAACATGCTATAAAGGTCATATGATCCTCTAAGATATGAACTATGTGGATGCTTTGCTGGTAGAGCAATGATAGTTGTAAGGAGATGTCCCTTGTACAAAAAAAGGTACCTAAAAATCCCTTAAAAGTTTTACCATGAACATTGCACCATGTTTTTTATTGGTTCCTTCACAGTGCAATATTCACGTGCTCAGTGGGGCTGTGCATTTTCCTTTCCAGGTACAGTATGGGATTGTACCCTCTAGATCAGTGGCTCTCAACCTTTCCAGATTACTGTACCCCTTTCAGGAGTCTGATTTGTCTTGTGTACCCCCAAGTTTCATCTAATTTAAAATCTACTTGCCTACAAAATCAGACATAAAAATACAAAAGTGTCACAGCACACTGTTACTGAAAACTTGCTTACTTTCTCATTTTTACCATATAATTATAAAATAAATGGATTAGAATACAAATATTGTACTAACATTTCAGTGTATAGTACACAGAGCAGTATAAACAAGTCATCTCAATGAAATTTTAGTTCGTACTGACTTCGCTAGTGCTTTTTATGTAGCCTGTTGTAAAACTAGGCAAATATCTAGATGAATTGATATACCCCCTGCAAGACCTCTGTATACCCCAGCGGTATACATACCCCTAGTTGAGAACCATTGCTCTAGATCCACATTCATGCATGGAGGATTCCTTTTGTGTCTCCACCTAGTGTGCTGTCATCCCTGTGACTTTGTCCCCACACTTCCTTAATCCCATGGGTACTCTTCGTAGGTCTGAAGTCTCCACAGTGGCAAGATTTGAGGTCTGGATCGAGTGGGGGAGATGAGATGCACATTGTACACTCATTGGGCCCCCAACTGTTTCCCTAGAGGAGACAAACACAGCCCAGGGCTATTTTTCCCCCCACATTACTCCTCCCTGCCCATCTCCCGGTGCAGCCATGACTAAGGAACCAGAGGTACTGCAGGATCAGCCAGTGCAGAGCAATATGGATGATCTCTGGAGCTTTTCCAGGTTTGGGGCTAGGTCTCATGACTTTCTTTAGTGGGAGTGAAAATCCCAAATCCTGAAGGGACTGTATGGGGGACCTCTGCAAATTGATCCTCTTTGAGAGTTCTTTTTTCATAGCTTCTTCTGCATACTTTATGATAAATGATCTGGGCTCAAAAGTTTGACTTTTTTTTTGGTTTGTTTTATGGGGTAAAACTCTCTTAATGTCACTTTGCAACCAAGAACTTAAATGTAGACTGAGCCAAAAACACCAACGTTTTCCAGGCTTTGGGTGGTGCAAAAGCCACAGAGTTTCATATGCTTTCAACTGGAAAACATAAGTCAGCCCAAGTTTGTTGGAAACTTGGCCCAAGCTTGCTCAGAATTCATCCCAGGTTTAACGTGAGCCAGGTTGCAAGTTTATTACAAAACCTGAAACATGGCAACTTTAATTTGGCTGCAGGTTACATATAAGAGAGTTACTCAAAGCTCTAATAAACAGAGGTCACCATAAAAAAAAATCAGTGTGGAACTAGAATTACAAAACAACGAAAAACAAAACCACTACCACCAACATGCCTATCTAAAAAAATGTTAAGGTTGCAAAGTGAAGCACTCAAAACTTAGGAAGTGCTTGATACTTGAAACTGCCCCCTTGTACCTATGCATTATGATGCAGTCTTTACTTACCTGATCACATAGTAGTTCTTCCATCCCAGCCTACTCCCCTCTGCTGCTCACCTCTCAGCATTACTGTCAGACTGTCTCCTTTCCTCACTGTGTGGGCACCAACACAGACGGGGAGCATTGAAAACACAAGTGTGGGTTTAGCCCCTAGCACATGCTGTCAGTTCTGATACCCAGCACCACATCATTTCACAGGTTTTGCTGTGGTCAAAACTTGCTCCATTGACTTGGTGGTATTTCAGTTCACATGAGATGCAACCACTGCTTTCAATTGGACTGTTTGCATAACCAAAGATTAGTTCTATGAAAGGATGTACAAAGGTTGAGTCCATTCTTCTGAAGACCACAGTACAGTTTCTTTGAACTTCTTGAGGCTCGCAAAGCATCAGGAATGCAGCTGGCTCTGGCTAGCTGAGAATTCTCACAGCATGGGGAGCTCTTAGCAGGTGCAGAGCCATCATACTTGACCCCTATTCTGCCTTCCCACATTCAGCCCTAGAGCAGGGGGAATGTTTGGGGTAGAACTGAACAGTGCTGCATCTCTGCTATGCTCAGCTGTTTTATGGTCCCAAAATGACCACATCCAGCTGATGTGAGTTAGAGCAGCGTCCAGACTGCTTTAACCTATGTTAGGATTAGGGTGGCACAGAACTGGAACATACAAAGAAAGCCAGCAATGTGTGATCAGCCAGCTTTAAACAGACAACCTGTAAGTGCTCTGCAAACCACAAGTGCTCATTGACCACAATTTCTGAACCATTGCAGTACGTTATTAAATCTGAGCTGCATCCAACGGAATGTAATGCCCTTCATTTTTAAAAAAAATTCTCTTCTTTGAAAGTATTATATGCAAGTGTTTTGTTAATCACTTGCTTCTTCCTTCTTTGAATAGATATCGATGAGTGCAGCATCATTCCAGGAATCTGCGAAGGTGGCGAATGTTCTAACACTGTGGGAAGTTATTTCTGCATTTGTCCACGTGGCTATGTCACATCTACAGATGGATCCCGCTGCATTGGTAAGTACAGCCTTCTGTGGGCTCTTAGGGCATTCTCAAGCCAGACTCTGGCCACTACTGTAGTTTATAAGCAGGAGGTGGGGCTATTGGCTGAAGCTCTCCTCTAATGGGAATTTTTGCCAGGGGATCCACATTGTACACAGGCACACTGGCCTTTCTGCCACAAATCCTAAGTCTGTTCACAATGTTCCACTGTGCAGTCCTGTTTAGAGTGCCACTGCAGAGCACCATTTGCAGAGCTGGAGACTACATGGGCTCTCTTATGGCCAAGGACCCTCAACCAATACAGCAGAAATATGGTTTGCGTTTTTTACAGTTATATTTCCAGTTCTGTGCATCTGCAGCTGGGAGCAGGATTAGACTCTTAGCTAGGAAATAATAAGCCTCAGTTGTGTGGACAGATATGAGAAATTAGAATCGCACTCGTTGCTTAACTCTGCTTCTGTTGAAGTCAAAGGCAAAACTCACCTTGGTTTAAAAGAAGTAAGATTGAGCCCTTGCTTAATATTTCAAGGTCTGCCTTCCATAGGCGTACTTTACCTTCTGAATGCCAGCGTTAGAAGTGCACTCATATAAACTCAGAAGACATCTACAGGAAATGAAATGAATTGCTGTTTCATTTGGCTTGAGTGGCCTTTTTCCATTTGTAAGAATAAAACAGATCAAATGTCAGTAGGTTAGAGCTCTTTGGATCTGACTTTTCAAAAATCTGTTTCTGTCCTTTTAAAAATATGTGTTTGTTTTTAGATGTGGTAATATGTGTCATGGATCTTTTCACTATGTTAGTTTTACAGCTGCATGTATGCCAAGTGTATGGTTTTAAATGTAACGTTGACTTGGCTGAAAATATCGTTTACCCCATGCAATAAACCATTAGCTGTTAAACTACCATCATGTGTCACTTATAATGTAATTTCTTGAGGTGGTTGTGACACTAAGAAGTAGAGTAGATGTTACATTCTCAGGCTCAGATCCAGCAAACACATAAGCGTGTGCATAACTATGCGTTGAGTTGTGCAATGACGATAAAGTTTTTCACGCACTCAAGTGTTTGCAGGATTGGGGTATAATTTGCTTGCAGTATCTAGGTGCAACGTAAGTGAAGGGCAGAATGGCAGCCCATTCTGTTAATTTAGATGGAATCAGTGGGGCCTAAAGAGTCAAAGGATGACTCTGTCACTGTCCATATTAAACAGCGTTAAACAAGGTTTGGGCTTTGATATACAGAGACATCAGCCTGCTTAATACTTAAACAGAGCCTCAGTCTGCTGTGCTGGCAAATACACCATTAAAAATCCTTTTGACCTTTTATTAAAGATGCAGAAAAGATGGGAAAAACAGTTAAAGCATTTGAGATATAAAGTATTAAGTATGGCTTTCATTTTAAAACATCCCTTGTTCCCTTTCGTGTTAGCTGGAGAGAGTGTTTAGAAGCGCTCCCCACCCACCCTTTGTTTGACAGTCTCTTAAGATGGTAACAACTGTCCTGTTTGGGGAAAAGCAAACAGATTAGTTTAACTGAACTGGAGCTGTTGTTGCTGTTATCGATAAAGCCCAACCCCATTTCCTAGAAGACAGAACAAGACAAACACACGCAAGAGGGGAGAGAAAAGAACAGCATCGATTAAAACTATGAAGTTTGTTTCTGATGTTGACTTTAACTTGTAATCTTGCTTCTGGAAAAGCCCAGGCATAGCATACTGTCTTATTAGCCACTCTGAGGCAAGGCAAATTTGTACAAGCATTGAGCATTGTTCTTTTCTGCCTCTCGTGTTGCAGGCTTATAGTCTTGCAAAATATACAGTCTTGGCCAGCTAAGCCAGATTTTTGTTAGACAGAAAAAGGAAAAAGTAGAAGGATAGAAAAGACAAGAAATAAGGTGAGGAAGGAAAAGCATATACTGGATATGTGTGAGAGGAAAAAATCTTACATCCCAGCTGAAGCCGGTGGAAGTGGCAGTGTCATCTGGGTCCCTCTCTTGGCCCATCTGGTTAGGACATCTTTCAAGATTAAGACAAAAAAGATCTGACCATGTCACAGTAGATGCTGGGATCCCAGAAGACAGTGGAGGTGGCAGCCATGATGGTGGAGCTTGCTCCTTCCTCTTGTTTCAGTCAGCAATTGTTGCACTTGTACTCCGTTCACATTTATCCATTCTTATTTTCATCCCAAAGTCTCTCTCTTTCTTAAGGATCTCAAAAGCAAGTGATGGGTAGATTAGCCCATCCCCTCATTATTTTGTCCGCCAATTAGGCCTAGTTTCTGACACACCAGTTTTGGTTAATTGATTTCTGGTACCACACTTCCCTTGTTTGTTAGACCTGGTCTTAATCCAGCCCTTGAGTTATATCAGTAGGCCTTTTAGTTTGGATTAATTCAATCTCCCCTTTGCACCTTTTCCCATCAACATTGATTGTTATATTCTGATATTTTATGAACATCCACTCACTTTTTACAATTTCACTATTAGGGTAAATTTACAGTTATTACAACAAGCCTTATAACTGCGAATTAACCTCTTTCTGTCAATTTAAAATAGATATTTGAAACCATTGGAACAATTTGGGGTTCATAATTTTCTAGATTTTATTTTTAATCAAAGTACCAAGTTATTTTTATGCAAATACCTATTTTACCATTCCTATTAGTCTTCTTAACCTTCCAAATTACTTCAGTAATGCAACAAATCAGTAGCTGAGACTGTGGCAGTAAAATAGTTCACTGCTTTTGAAGGAACTAGGGTGTCACAAGCATTGGCATGCCACATGCTGAATAAACAAAGCATTTTTAAAGGATAAATGCTCTTGTTTTATATTGTTTCCGCCCAGCTCAATAAAAATACAGACAGAAGTTGAAATTTTACCTTCAGAAGCACATATGATTCCCACTGAAGCCAATAAGAGCTGCATATCCATATTGCGTGTGTTTAAAAATTTCCTTCTGGCTTGAGTTCTAATTTAGAAAAATAGGAGATCCATCTGCAACAACTGCACTTTCTCTACGAAGAAAACTTATTAACACATCTTATCAAGTAAACAAAAGATTCCTTATCTTCTCAATTTTTTTTACTCTGGAAAAATTATTTGGCTCTTAAATTATTAGAGTTCATATTAAGTCAAAGAGAGTCTTCTGCCAGAATTAGATTATTTAAGAGAAGCCTGAATGGTACTTCAACAGCCGGGTGCAGTGTACTAAGTAAAACTTCAGTACATGAGAAAGTTGCTGACATTAAATTTGTTGCATGAAATATTAATTCTTTGGCTTGGATAGGAGTAAAACACATAGGAAAGCGTACTTCTAGGAGTTCGGTACTTCTGTACTGGCTATGTCGTCTGTTAGTTTGAGCAGACTCAGGAGACCTTAAATCCATTACTAATAGAGTGTGACTTTAGATAAGCCATTTATCCTCCGGTGCCTCAGTTGCTTCACCTGTAAAGTATGGATAATGAGCCTGTCTGTCTCCAAAATAATTTTTTCCCTGATTGTGCCCTGGGAACAGACAGTAGAGAGGTATGTTATGGAGAACAAGCACATACATGCCCCCACCCACCCCCCAGCTATAGGGCATAGGTGCTGCCGCACCCTCTGGCTTGAAGTGGTTTCCATCATATACAAGGTTTACAGTTTGGTTCAATGCCTCCTAGTACCCCCACTATAAAAATTGTTCCAGCACCCCTGCAATAGGGTCGGTTCATGAAACTTCCAGTCTCCTGAGATCTATCAGGTACTATGTTCATCACTGCAAAGGCCCTGTGCTGTTTCTTGTCCCACTTCCAGCCCCTTTTAGCTAAACTTTCATACTAAGCAACATAACACTCCTAGTCTTTGAGATTAGACAGTCAATATAGTTTTAAAGTGCTTAATGATTATAAGTGTGGGACTGAGCAGTCTTTTTACTTTTACTTGCTGCACAAAGTAGTTGGAATGAGGTATTCTTAAAATTATAAAGGGCTTATGATGAACTTGGGAAAACTGTTAAAAATTCACGGCCTGTTTCTGCTGCCATTACTCACACTGAACAATACTTTTTCTTTGATAGCAGTCCTATTGCTTTTGGTGGGACTACTCATAGAATAAGGTACTGTTCATTGTGAGTAAAAGTGGTAGATTCTGTCCCTACATATTATATCACATCATGAAAGAAACATCAAGAACCACATTTTTAAAAATCTTAGAGCAATTACTCTTTTTATTCGGACAGCTGCAGTTTTCCCCCATGCATAATTACCAACCCCTGTGTCAAGCCAGTTCTAAAAAATTTATGCACATTTGTAGTTAGTCAGTGGAACTTTCGTGAGTAGAGCAAGGAAGGTTTGACACATCTTTTGCACGTGTAATTTAGATGCGTAGTTTTGAAAACATGCCTTAAATTTTCTGAATTATATTCTTCAGGCCAAAGTAGCTGTATGGGAAAAAAATACTACAAATTGGTCAGTTCAGTTTAGCACCTAAAAAAATTATCAGGAAAAATTTAGCAGAGTCTAATGTTATTAATCCAGAGTGATTTGATTTCAGATATGTTATTTAACAAACCTAAAAAATGAAAAGATTTATTGCATTGTTGAAACATATAGTGTATATCCGTTTATTGACAGTAGAATTGTAATGTAAGCTATTGCATGCAATTTTTGGTAGCTTGTCACTAATTTTGATAAAATACATTTATCTTTGGTCCAGTCCTGCTTCTCTTGAGCCAATTTGTGTATTACCTTACTCCAATTAGTTCCAGTTCAATGGCTCTACTTGCCGAGTAAGGGTGTAGGGTGTGCACAGGATTTATGTTGGGCTAGATTGTGCATCTGCAATACCTCCTTTGTAAGGGACAGCGTGTAAGTTCATTGCCCCTGGAGCAGCACAGGGAGTAAATCACGCCTTGGAGGCTCCAAAAAGTGGCAGATTACTACTTCCTGGCCAGCAAGTTAGACTGTGGAGGCACCCTGACCATATACTGGGGGACAGAATAGCAACCATACAATATTTGCTTACTTCTAAATATCCAGAGGAGGTCTGCACAGGTTTGTTTGGGTGTGTATGGAGGAGAAGCAAAAAAAGGAGGGCAAATTTCTAAAGGACAGTTCATTAGTTGTTTTTTTTAATTAATGTCCAGATCAAAGGGCAGGCACATGTTTCTCCAGCTTGGTGAATGGTCGCTGTGCACAAGAACTTCCGAATAGGTTTACCAAAATGCAGTGCTGTTGTGAATCTGGTCGATGCTGGGCCATTGGATCTGTTCCTGAGATGTGTCCTGTGAGAGGCTCTGGTGAGTGGTTTTTGCTGCCCCTTCCATTTATGATAAAGGTTGTTGGAAACATTTTAAATTACTTTAAAATCAAAGCTAAAAAAAAGTTAGGAGTTAAATTATTATTCATTCTTGTGTTTTCAATGTGGATGTTTCCATCTGTGAACCATTTTTTCTGGTCCATTATTACTTAGGACCAGTTTCTGTAAGCTCCTTTTGTTGACATTGGAAGTAGTTCTTGTGAACTGAGGAAGATTTTGTGGTCAAGCTCAAAGAGATAGAGTCTGAGAATCCATAGTTCATTACAATGTAAAGGAACAACTGCTCTCTTTTTCTGTAGATTTCATGTTTCTTTGAACTGGCAATGTACATGACATGAGTATGTCACTTAATCTCTCAGCCTGGCACTCACATAGAAACTTTCCACATCAGTGGCGTAAATGTTTTCATTTTACCTACAATAAGATATCTGCGGGACAGAGATTAGCATACTTTTTTATCCTTTCCCTGCCAAATACTACACCAAACAGCTAAGAGTAAATTATAATGTGTCCTAGTATTACTGTACATGGTATTCATTAAGTAACACCTGTTATGACTGTGAAAGCCTCATTAACATAGGAGTAGAAGAGAGAAGACAGTAAGATCGAAAATCAGGAGTTGGTACTTTATTTTTTCTTATGATACAGAGTTCTGTTGTTCAGCATCTTTTTTACACACTGAATTAGGCAAGACTGTTTTACTGTATGTCTGCGTGTGTGTGTGTTGTTGTTTTTTGTAGATGAATACCGCAGACTTTGCATAGATGGAGTTCCTGTAGGAGGTGGTTCCAGACCTGGTGGACCAGGAGGCAATGGATTCCTTCCTGGTGGAAATGGGAATAGCTATGGCCCAGGAGGAACTGGATATATTCCCATTCCAGGTGGCAATGGCTTCTCCCCGGGTGTAGGAGGAGCAGGTGTTGGGACTGGTGGCCAGAGTCCCACTGGAAATGGTGCAATCATTACTGGGCTGAGTATGTTTCCTTGTGGTTTTTTTTAATTCTTTCCCTCTATTTTTGATTAACGAGTTCATAACTTTATTGCTTGTGTTTTTTAGGCTTTATTCTGAAAATGAGAACATCTCTTTGAATACACATCCTTACTAATGCAATTGCATAGAAGAAATTTTATATTCTTTCATGACAGTGGATTTTCTAGAGAGTTTAAGTCCCCTTTTTTCCCAACAAAGATCACAATACAGACATGTTCAATTTTTCTTTATTTGGGTTACAGAGATTAGCTTTCTTATTGGTCCTTCATACACTGTAACTATCTCTATCTTTTACAATCCCTTTGTTTACCAGTTACGTTCACCTTGTACTCAACTCCTCATTAAGTTGTATGCCTGCAGTGGCTTTAACTTCAAACTTCTGTATGATAGCCATTCATTGTCTATGTAACCCACACACCTCCTGGGTGTGGTGTTCTGTCCCATCTAGTGGCACCGAGACCACTTAGATAGAGAGATTAATGAGTCTGCTCTACAGCCGTAGCTAAGAGCAATATGGCTTTCAGCTCGTGCGGTAGAGGCTCATGCATTTAGCTCCAGAGGTCCTAGGTTCGATTCCACCTGCGGACAACCGGGACCTGTCAGTGTTACATCTACACATTTGGTAAAAATATAAGTTGAAGTAATATACATGTTATAAATTATACAGCGGTGTGATATATTTATCATTCACATTTCTGGGTCATCTACACTCTAGCCACTATTCCTTCTACCTGGGGCTTATTCTAACACTCCAAACCCATGAGTAGCTCAGCTATCCAGGATTTAAAAAAAAGTCCAGAAAATTTTCCCCCAAATTCCACCTTCCTGAATCGGTTTCAGTCCCCCAAATCCCCAGCTACTGGAAGTGGGGACACTAGATAGGGAGGGCTGTGACTTACTACACAGAATTATTTCCCAGGTATCTTCCTGGTGAGTCTTGCCCACATGCTCATGGTCTAACTGATCACAGTCATAAAATCTATAATCCTGCTACCCTGCAGGGGTAGAAGAGGAAGTTTCATTCCATGAGAGAGAGAATTCCAGCCTCCCAGTGGGGACCTAACATTTGCTTCTTCTGGATCCCGAAGGGTCTGAGGTGTCAGATTTTAAAGCTCCCTCCCCGCCTCTATATTTTTATATATAGAAAACCCATTAAGTTATTTTTGAGGCATTTTACTTTTATTAGTTTTAATTTTTCTCTCCGTCTCAGATTTGCAGAATTGGACTTAGCATGATTAAAGCTTGACAGAGAGAGGGATACAAGAAATAATTCAATAAATGTTTTTAAAATTATCTTAAACATTCCTAATATAGTTTTTCTGTAACATATAGAGCATATACAAAATATATAATGGCATGGTGTGATATAAAAGTACTCATTCAGGATGACCTGCACATCTCCCTCGTTGCAACTTGTGAATAAAGCAGTCATCGCAAATTAATAATGCTAAAACCTTTATACCAAGCTATCATGTGTTGCATATAAAATCTGTGTGGTAGTAACATCCATGCGAAACACTGTAGATCTGTTTTATCAAGCAGCTTTGAATATCTTACTTGCATACTGTCCACCAATCCATCGCAGTCAGTATTACTAGCATTTCAGACCACTGAGCTACCAGTACTTTTGAAACGACCTATTAGAGGAAATCTTTCCTTCTTTTTCTTCCAAATGTGGAATTGTCCCTTCCCCCCAAAAATTATTGCGTTGGGCCAAGGTCTAGGATGAACAATAATCAGTTACTAATGCCTTCAGCAAGTGTTGCGGGATCAGGGACACAGTACAAAACAGTACATGGAATATTAGGATAAATACACCGTAAATAATAAAGTCATAGTAATGAATTACCTGGATCTAAACCCAATGATTCCTCTCTCTCATCAGACATTCAATGTAAACAGTGTATCATAACCAAGGCCATTTGTTTAATTTTTTTCTGATGTTAATTTATATGTTTGCTATCTTACTGTCCTATCAATAGTTCTTGGAAATACTTTTTTTTAAACTTCAAAGAATACCTAAACTCACTGATTTGTTTAAAACAATTGTTAAAAATAATTACAGATTGTGTTGTGCACGCCTATTTCACATTCTGATTCAGCTTTCTCATCTTCTGTAATCTGTTTCAGCAATCCTTAACCAGACAATAGATATATGTAAACACCACCCCAATCTCTGCTTAAATGGACGCTGCATACCAACAATTTCCAGTTACCGATGTGAGTGCAACATGGGATATAAGCAAGATGCAAATGGGGATTGTATAGGTAAGTGTAAATTCTTACAGTCCAGTATTTAGTTTTTAAATCCTTATATATTTCATTTTAAAACCCATTTCTCTAAAAATGAGATTTTAATTTTGAGTGCATTTTATTGTTTTCTCCACAGAATGTTGTTAGTATTATTGGTCCTTGTGAAAAATAGTGTTGGAATCACAATTCTTTATGCTGGGACAATGTGTAAGTCTTAAAGGAACAAGCTCTTCAACCCAAATTGCTGTGTATCTCAGTAAAAAAATAGATCTTTTTGTTTATTATATGTTAGTGTGATTGTTGGATCATTGTACATCTATCCTCACACTTTGTGGGCCAGATTCTGCTCTCATTTACTCTGAATTTACAGTGTGGTAATTCCATTGTTGTCGCGTTAGTGTGGATATATACCAAAATAGCTGAGAGCAGAATTTGGTCCTGTATGTGTGTTTTACTCACTCTTGAATGTGAACGGCAAAGGGTTTTTGTAAAGATCCCAATTCATTAACAGAATTTATGTACAGACTTAAATATCAAATGCATTTACATTATAAATGAAAATTGTTGAAACTACCTGTGAAGAACTGAATTCAGCATTATATGTTTTCCCTTCAAAAACTGATGGCGTCACACACTTTTAAAAGGCAGAAAGAATGCATCTCCCACTCTATTTTAGTGGTTTGTGATGTCATCTGTTCTTGTAAGGAAACACAAAGCATGGGACATAACCGAACTACTAAGGCCACGTCTACACTACCCGCCGATTCGGCGGGTAGCAATCGATCTTTTGGGGATCGATTTTTCGCCTCTAATCTAGACGCGATAAATCGATCCCAGAACACGCTCCCGTCGACTCCGGTAATCCACCCCGACACAAGGCGGAAGCGGATTCGACGGGGGAGCGGCAGCCTTCGACATTGCAGCGTCCTCACGGTGAGGTAAGTAGAGCGAGGTACGTCAACTTCAGCTATGTTAGTCCCGTACCTTACATCAAACCCCACCCCCCCAGTGTAGAGCAGCCCTAAGAAGAATTCTGTTTTCAGATATATTGTTTGAAAAAATATTTTAAAGTTTTAATCATTATTTCTGTGCCACTGTGTAAGAGAGAAAACTAGAGACAGCTATGTGTGAAAAGATTCATGTCCTATTGGGGGAGACACTTCAGTTCATAATGGCAACAAATCTTACTACTCACATATGTTTTCAGTAATTCCCAGAACATAAGACAAGAAAGGGTTCCTCTGCAAAGGGGACATCTTTTGCCTCCAGTCCTGCTCCGTGTATTCAGGATCCCTCTCAATCTCTCTGACTTCTGTTTGCTTACTGTGCAAAATTATTTCAGTTGCAGGCTAAAATAAGTCATAAGTGGAGTGTGCAACAGCTCCTTGTGCCTCTGCCCTGGCTGGCAAGGTGGTTATAGAGCAATTTTGCTGGCATAATTAGGATTTAAGGGAAAGTGTCCAGGGAAGGATATAGTGGGAGAAGCACAGAACTTCCCACCTTGCATCCCTGGCTGAGAGGATTTGGAGGGTTCATTCTGCTGCTAAGCTTTCCTACCCCGGACACCAACATGAGTCTGCACAGTTGGGATTTGGATGTCAGGAATTGGTCTCTACTAGCTAAAAATAAGGGTATATTTTTGTGTTCATGTTGTAGTAAAGATTCCTGAAGATTTCTCATTTAGCATCTGATCCTGTACCATTGAAATCAGTAGGAGTTTAACATTGACTTCAGTGAAAGCATGTTCAGACCCCTAGGGAGTAATGCTGAAAGTTGCTGAGTACATCCTGAAAGCTGCTATGAGCCCTGAATTCATAGATGGTTAAGGCCAGAAGGAACCACTGTGATCAACTGTTCTTTGACTACCCGTAGCATAGGCGCCGACTCCGTGGGTGCTCCGGGGCTGGAGCACCCACGGGGAAAAATTGGTGGGTGCTCAGCACCCACCGGCAGCTCCCCGCCAGCCCCGGGGCCCGCGCCCAGCTCACCTCACCACCGGGAGACGTTGCGGGGCCCCACCCCCGACACCGGGTGACGTTGCGTCGGGGGCAGGGCCCCGCAACGTCGCCCGGCGTAGGGGGCAGGGCCCCGCAACGTTGCCCGGCGTCAGCCCCCACCTGCGCCGCCGGAAGTTGGCGCCTGTGACCCGTAGTACATAGGCCATTGAATTTCACCAAATGGTTCCTGCATCAAGCCCTTAACTTCTGAATTCCTATTTGGTGTGATTTGAGGGGGGAAACATATGTAGCGGAGAATTAGGTCTACACATATGTTCTGTTAATTATTCAGGATGTATGGTATATATATATTTTTTTTACATTTTTATGAATATTTTGCCATTCACTGTTAAGTGAAGAAAACAGAGTTTTGTACTGGCAAAAATCTGAATTGACAGCTACTCCAGGGATAGGAGTTACATAGCATTAAAGGTCTACCCAGATGGCAATTCACATGATGACAAACTGTGTGGAGTTTGTGATATTTAGTTATGTTACTACAGCATGATTTTGATAAAAGCTTCATAGTTCGTGGGGAAAATTATCCTGCATGAAGAAATGCACCGAAATAGCAACAGAAATTTTTTTTCACGCACCTTTGTACAAGCCAAGACTAAGTGCAGTGTCCAAGCAAAGTTTCACTCATCTTTGAAATTCCTTTCTTGCTATAATGGTAAAAAGAGTTTTACTAAGACTAACTGTCAACACTTTGTACTGTATATAAGCAACTAGTGCATTAGGAATAAATAATTATAATAACAGTTAATAATAACAAATCCTTGTCTAAGAAAGCCTACACAGACACAAGCAGAGACCTTCCTATTTACAGTACACATCTTTCCATCGTATCTTAGAGATGTTGGGACCATTTTTTTCAAATGTGCTGAGATTTCACTCTGGCATATCAGATATAAATACTGGAAAAGTCACAACAAGGCCCTTTATTTTTGCCTGGTCTTTGAAGGGGGTGGAGGAATTGTGGTATAGGTTGATATAAAGGGGTGTTAGCATTTGATTATGAACTGCTATTTGATAGTAGGGGTGAGCTGATTGAAGTACATTTTGAGTTTTGTATAATAATTAGTAGGATGCTAAAAGCCTGTGGTAAGCACTTATTTGTTCTATTTGTTTCTAAAGAAAACAAACTAAATAAAATAAGTAAACTAAAACAGAGCTACCTTTGAGGTAGGTGGTGCTGTCACTCTTATCAGGCCTTCAGTTCCCACCACAATGGTGGGTGGTGTTTGATATGTAGATAAAAGGAAATACATACTGTGCAGTTTTTTTGCTTTATTTAAACTTTTCCTCATTTCTTATCAGAAGAAATTGTCCCTGAAAAAGTGGAGGTGAAGTGACCATCTGTGGTCTGGGATGCCCAGGTGGATCTAAATCCATTCCTGGATAGTGGGGTTATTGACCAAGCGTGTGGTGTGTGTTTGCATAGACAGCTGGAATCGTATCCACCTCTGTGGCATAACATCACCAAACATGGATGTTCAGAGTGGTAAACTCTACTTGAGCTAAGACCCGATTCTCCTTTCACAGCAAGTTTAGGCTGATGTAACTCCATTGACTTCACTGGAATTACTACTGATTGTTGCTACTGTAAGAGGAAACTCAGGCTCTTAGTGAAGTTTATGTTATAAAAATTAAAATACAAGTTACTTAAACCACTCATACACACAGGTGGATTCAAATATTACTTCAAGTAATGTGAAACTGAAGTAAAATGATCTAAGTATCATCACAGACTGCTCAATGTGCAGAAGTGGTCTGAAAACTGAATAAATTTTGAGTTGCAGTAAGATGAAAATAGAGTCAGATTTTGACAAAAACAGAAGGTGCTATATCGTCTGCAAAAATCAGAAAATGAGGAAAGACTAGGGGCTTGGCTACACTTGTAAGTTAGAGTGCATTAAAGCAGCCCCGGGCGCCAATCACGATGCGTCCACACTGTCAAGGCATGTAGAGCGTCCAGACTCCGTGGCTGAAGTACTTCTGGTAATCCACCTCACCGAGAGGCATAACGCTTGCTGAGCCCCTGCTGGAGCGCTGCAGCGCCAGTGTGGACGCCCTGGTCTGTTAATGCGCTCTGATCGGCCTCCAGAAGTGTCCCACAATGCCTCTTCTAGCCACTCTGGTCATCACTTTGAAATCTACTGCCCTGCTCTCAGGCGACCAACCATCAGACCCGCCCTTTAAATTCTCTGGGAATTTTGAAAATCCCCTTCTTGTTTGCTCAGCAAGGCATGGAGTGCTCTCAGCGAATCTTTCCAGGTGACCATGCCTCCATGCGCCAGCCGATCCCCAGTACGGAGCAATGGCGAGGTGCTGGACCTCATCAGTGTTTTGGGGAAGGAAGCTGTCCAGTCCCAGCTGTGCTCCAGCTGTAGGAATTATGATACATTTGGGCAGATATCAAGGGACATGATGGAAAGGAGCCATGACCGGGACACACTGCAGTGCAGGGTTAAAGTGAGGGAGCTGCGGAATGCCTACCACAAAGTGCGGGAGGCAAACTGCCGCTCCAGTGCTGCCCCCGCAACCTGCCTATTCTACAAAGAGCTGGATGCGATACTTGGGGGCGACCCCACCTCCACTCTGAGGACCACTATGGACACATCAGAGCCCAGTTCAACAAGGCAGGAGGAGGAGGAAAGCGGGAGCGTGGGTGCTGAGGAGGAGGGAGACACCCCGGCATCCCTAGATGCATGCAGCTAGGAGCTGTTCTCAAGCCAGGAGGAAGGTAGCCAGTTGCAGCAGCCGGTGCTTGGGAAAGAACAAACAGCAGAGGAGGTGCCCGGTAAATGGCTTTTATTTTGAGAAGGAAGTTGTTCGGTGCGGGCTCTTGGGGCGAGGAGGGTTAGGTCTGCATGCATGCCTAGATGCAGAATAGGGCGTTGATGTGCTCTCTCACATCGCATTAATTGGCCTCAATGATCTCTTCAAAGGTCTCATGCAGAAGCTGGGCAATGCGCTTGCTCAGGTTCCTTGGGAGAGCTACTGTACTACTGTACTCCTTGTCCCAGTAAGGTTAACATGTCCGCGCCACATAGAAGCAAAGAGGACATGCTGCATGAAGTAATGCTGCAGTCCCTTACTGAAAATCAAAAAGTGCAGGAGTGGCGGAAGAGTGAAACATTACTAGTGCACCAAACATTACTAGTGGCTTTCAGCCTCAAATTGCTCCCTCAAGGCATCCCTAATCCTTGCAGTCCCGCTGCAGAGAGCTGGGCCTCTCTAATAGCCCTGCTCTCTGGCTGTTCAAATTCAGCCTCCAGCTGTTGAACCTCCGAGTTTTATGCCTGAGTGAATCTTTCACCCTTCCCTTCACAAATGTTATGGAGGGTATAGCACTTGGATATAACCTTGGGGATGTTGTCATTGGTCAGGTCCAGCTTCCCATACAGACAGTGCCAGCGGCCCTTTTAATGGCCAAAAGCACACTCCACAGTCATTCTGCACCAACTCAGCCTGTTGTTGAACTGCTCCTTGCTGCTGTCAAGGCTCCCTGTGTAGGATTTCATGAGCCACAGCATTAACGGGTAAGTGGGGTCTCCAAGGATCACAATGGGCATTTCAACTTCCCCTACAGTGATCTTCTTGTCTGGGAAGAAAGTTCCGGCTTGCAGCTTCCTGAACAGGCCAGTGTTCTGAAAGATGCATGCGTCATGCACCTTTCCGGGCCAGCCTGCGTTAATGTCAATGAAGCGCCCACGGTGATCCACAAGCTCCTGGAGAACCATAGAGAAATACCCCTTCCCATTAACATACTCGGAGGCTAGGTGGGCTGGTGCCAGAATTGGGATATGCGTCCCTTCTATTGCCCCTCCGCAGTTAGGGGAACCCATTTGTGCAAAGCCAGCCACAATGTCATGCATGTTACCCAGAGTCACGGTTCTTCTGAGCAGGATGCGATTAATGGCCCTGCAAACTTGCATCAACACAATTCCAACGGTCGACTTTCCCACTCCAGACTGGTTAGCGACCGATCGGTAGCTGTCTGGAGTTGCCAGCTTCCAGATTGCAATAGCCACCCACTTCTCCACTGGCAGGGCAGCTCTCAATCTCGTGTCCTTGCGCTGCAGGGTGGGGGTGAGCTCATCACACAGTCCCATGAAACTGGCTTTTCTCATCCAGAAGATCTGCAGCCACTGCTCGTCATTCCAGACTTGCATGACGATGTGATCCCACCACTCAGTGCTCGTTTCTCGAGCCCAAAAGCAGTGTTCCACGGCGATGAACATGTCCGTGAATGCCTCGTGTCATATGCGTTACGCGAGTCGACATCATCGTTGGACTTCTCACTGTCAGTTTGTAGCTTAAGGAGTAACTCGACTGCCAAACATGACGTGCTGGTGAGACCCATCAGCATATTCCTCAGCACTCTGGGCTCCATTCCCGCAGACCGAAAGGAAAGACAGAGCGCGCAGTACAAAAAATGTTGAAAGATGGAGCCAAATTTGGACGGAAGCACAGGGATTGTTAGGATGCAAAGCGATGCATCACGGGGCATTGGGACAGGACCCAGAATGCCCTGCTCTCCCCACTCCCCCCTTCCCACAAGCCACAGTGCCAGAATGGGAAGAGATGCTCTGTGAGATAGCTGCCCATGATGCACCGCTCCAAATGCCGCTGCAAGCACCGCAAACGTGGCCACGCCAGTGGGCTTGCAGCTGACAGTGTGAACACACTGCAGCGCTTTCCTTACTGCGCTCTCCAAGGGCTAGTTTAACTCACCGCGCTCTAAATCTGCAAGTGTAGCCAAGCCCTTGGTGTGTATAAGAAGCATTTCAATAGGGTCAAGGCCATCTAGGTGTTACAAATCTCACAGTGCTAATTGGAGGCTTCATTCTGCACTGAATTGATCTACATTTTGAGTAACCCCCTGGATTCCAGAGGGATTGTACAGGGTGTATTGCAGTTGGCATTAAAAAGTCAACACTTACCAACAGTTACCAAGCAGAGTTATCCGAGATCTCCTGTTTGAAGTATAGCATGACAATCACAGTGTCTCAAATACTATAGTTAACTGTTGACTGGTGAATGGCAATTGCTGTATGTCAACCCAGTTTGAACATGGGACTTTAAGTGGAAACTTAACGGAATGAAATATCTGTACATAATGATATAAATTAAATTAAACTAAAGGACTTGTTCAAATCCAATTTGGATTCTCTTCTGGTTACTGAAAGAACAGGCTTGGGGCATTGCGAACAGCTACATTTCACTGTATGGGGTAAGGTTAATAATATAAAAATGAACGCTCTTTCCAGACGATTATAATCTGTTTGGCTCCTTACTGAGGAAAAACCCCAAAGGATATTTTAAGAAGTTCAAAAATTATTAAAGAATTTTTATGGGGTAAGGCAGAAAAAGAAAGCATGGCTTTTTCCAAAATGGTCCTGTCAGAACAAAAGGGTAGGTTTATACTCAACTTCCAGTCCACCAATTATACTGTATAGCTTTCATCATGAATCATTGTCTACTGATAAAGAGATAAGATTCACAACAATCCTTAGTGGACTGATACTGAGCAGTCTAATAGATCATCAGTTCCTCTTTCTGAATTGATAGAAGTCTGTGTTGTAGTAACCCTTCCTTGTTATCACTGTGTTTGCAAAAACATATTGAATAAAATGGTAAAAATATTATAGAAGCATCAGTAGCAACACCACAGTTACAGTTGTGTTGAGATTTGTACTTACAGCTGGATTCAAATCCCTGTATTTCATACTTTTTTTTTTTCCCTCAGATTTGGCACAATAAATCTTCAGAGAACAATCAAACTTTCCATAGAATATTGTAGTGAAAATGTTGGTTACTGTTGCAGATTAAATATTTAAAAATTGAGAGATGTAGGCAACAGAAGGAAGTTAGTTGAGGTTGAAAGGGGAAAATGATGAGGGGAGTATACATGGTGGAGGATTTTATAGTCTGAATGCTTATTTCCTTGCTTTTGACAGTTTGCTTTGGTGGGGATATCCATTCTAGTAACCAGAACTCAAGGTTAACAGCTTTTTTTTTATTAGAATATATTTAGCCTGAGCCCCTTTTATCACTAGCATATAATAATATAGGAAAAACCCAGATTCATATTTAAATACGAGTCATCTGGCACACATGGATTGAAAGGGATTTTCTAAGCTTAAATCAGTTATTTCATAGGGGAGTATTGTTTTCCTTCTCTAGGGTTTATAAATTCATTGATAATGAGAGTAGTTGGCAATGCATATCAATTTGCTTTGACAGTTAAGCAGCTGACAAATTTGCCTAGAGCTTTATTCTAGAAAAAAAAAACCTTTTTTTTGTACTAGAAACCTTAACAAAGTAGAGGAGTATAGTGTTTATATTTATAAATTGCTCCTGTCCTTCTCTGTACTAGGGCAGGATAAATATATAATGGAAGTTGTTGGACTTAGGATGTTAGACCAAATGTTCATGAGAAACTCCAATTCAGAGTTTGACATACTATCAGTAGATCTACAATTGAGGGGCTTTGTTCTGAAGAAATTATGAGCAATCCTTTTGGGCAGGCTGGCTGAGCAATGAGCCACAATATCCAGAGGATGGCTTGGTCCACTGCACGTGGGAATAAAACATTCTTTATGGCCAAGAATTGTAGAGCTGCCTCTGAGTGGGGAGCTCATGTAAATACATAAAATTCTATTTGAGGACAACAAATGGCTTGTCCAAACATATACAGATTGAAAAACAGTTACGGTCACTGCTTTCTATAATCTTTCTAATTTCTTGATTTTTTTCTCTTTCTTCATTTTTCTTCATTCTTTTGGCTTTCTTGCAGCGATGCTATCAACTGCACATTCAAATGTGAGTGTTTTAAAGAGCGAAATGCTTTTTGCATGAGGAGGAGGGCTGTCTGAATCCTTCATTTCTTTTTCCTTTTATTCTCTTTGCTATTTACTAGAGGGCCCTAAATTCATCCAGCCAAGAATGTTGCTATAAATCAGCTTGCTAAAAGCACTGTTCTATGTAATCCAAAATCTGTCTGAAATGTAGTATGTACATGCAATTATTTGTAACAATGTGAGCATTCACTATTGCATCCTGTGCAATGTGTGTTCTCGCTTGTGCCTTAGCTAGTAGAAAAGCTCCGCTGCTGTGATTTCCAGCCTCAGAAGAATCCTAGAACATCACTTTTAGGCTGTGGAACTCCAACAGCACATTTTCATTTAGAAAATGATAAAAATAAATTACCTTATTTATTTACCTTTCCCATTCCAGCCAGTTACTTCCAACGTGTAATGAACTGAGATTTAACGTCAGGCGTTATTTACAAAGTCCAAGACTGAGATCATTTGGAATACAAGCAAACTACATCCCAACTAAGGGCCAGATTGTATCTGTCTGCTCCCAGGTGTGAAAGTGTGGCTAAAGGATACAACGGAACTTTCTTCATCCTAATGTTGGGGGCCTCAATAATCAGGATGCAGTGCACAGATACTGCTATCTCAGCTGGAATTCCTCTAAGGAGTCCTGCTGCTGCGTGGCCCTTCCGCACACTCCCACCATACATGCCATGTCTTAAAGCCATAATCTGACCTCAACTGTATATGTGCTGGGTAATACTCTCTTTAAATGCTTAGTGCTTGCTTGTTGCATTGTAGACACTGCTTATTATTCAAAAGAAAGAAAATAAGTGGTTCAGTTAAACAACTGAATATGAAGCTGAACAAAGGATTTTTCACTTCTGATAGGCTAGGAGTTTCAAATTCTTCATAGCTTTCTTTTTCTCTTCTCTCTTTTAGGATACATTTAAGAGAGATAAAATACTATCTGGTTACTGAATACTATTTGTATTCCCTTCCTTTTTGAAAATGTGATTCCATAGTTACACTAAGAATAAGTGTGTGTGTTTGGGGAAGTAGTAATTTTGCACCAAGAACAGGCTTCAGACTTCAGTGTTTGGCTGTTAATTACCGTATTTCTTCAATCATAAAATGCTGTACTTGAAAGCAAATTTATGCTGTGAAATCTCTAATGGTCTTATTTTCTGCTGCCAACAGATGTTGATGAGTGCACATCAAACCCATGCACTAATGGAGATTGTGTTAATACACCTGGATCCTATTATTGCAAATGCAATGCAGGTTTCCAGAGAACACCTACCAAGCAAGCTTGCATTGGTAAGAACATTTGTTTACATACTCTACAGATGTTATGCTATATCAGATTCTATTGGAGTTCAGAAAATAATGATTAGTGTTCTCTTTTTCAGTAAACCATGACAATGATGTAACTGCTTTTTAATTACAGTTGAAATGTTGGCCTACCCTTGAGTTAATTCTGTTGATACAATAGTGATTTAATTTTTGGCCTTTGCCATTCATCTGTTCCTTCCGGTGACCCAGCTACTTGGCTAGCTGGTTTAAATTGGAGAATACACAGAAAATTAAGGCTATATATATTTTAATAGACTAATTATTGAACATCACTACAGACTAACACTGTTCAGTAGTCTTATATCAGTATAATAAATGTTTGACAGTGTAAAGCTATATACATACTGGGAGTTCCATCTTCAAAATGTTCCTTTCTAGGTAATATTTACTGTCAGGCTCTTTTAAAAACAATAGCTAGTAATATGTCACTTTTAGTTCATTGATGGAGAGTCATCTGATGGAAACAGCTGTGTGGTTCAATGTTTTCTTAATATTGTTTACTCATTGAAACTCTTAGAAGGTTTTTCTTTAATGATTTTTTTCTCTCTCACTTAGATATTGATGAATGCATACAGAATGGCGTTCTTTGTAAAAATGGCCGGTGTGTGAACACTGATGGAAGTTTCCAGTGTATTTGCAATGCTGGGTTTGAACTAACTACGGATGGAAAGAACTGTGTTGGTATGGAGAGCTTGTCTTTAAACCAGGATTAAGCACCAAAGAGAGACTCTGGTTTAACATTTCTAGAAGTTGCACTTCACACAGGCGGGGCGGGGATGGGGCCTCATGGAAGGGGTGGAGTGGGGGTGGGGCCGGAGGCAGCGAGTGGGGGGGCGTCAGTGATGCGGCCCTCGGGCCAATGCACTAGTCCTCATGTGGCCCTCGTGTTCATTTGAGTTTGAGATCCCTGAAGTAGATGGTGTATGGAGCTGCACCATCCCAAAGGGAGTTCAGGAAGGAACTGTCTTTCGCAGGGTGCAGTTTCTCCCTGAGTGACTCAGTACATAAGTGAGTCTCGCTGGGGTAGAAAGGGAAGGGAGGGTCAAAACCATAATCCCACCTTCTCCACACCCCTACTTGCCCCCTTTAGGTTACTGTTCACCTCTGGAAGAATATCAAGAGAGCAGTCCCTGTGTTGTCCTGAGCAAAAATCCTGCAATTGTGATAGGTATTTGTGAGGGTAGTGCAAGGGGTAAGGCTTCTTGCCTGCTTCCCCCTCCTCCTAATTTGCACCAACATAAGGGCTTGTCACAATATATCCCCATAATGGGCAATTGGCCTATTCATGTTTCTGAACTCTAAGTTTCATATTTTTAGATTTTAAACTCTGGCTGCGGGGGGCTGTGCCTTGGTAGGAGTTTGTACAGCACCTAGCACATTTTAGTCATTGCTGCAATAACAGGAACATAATACATTTAATATAAAGGCATTTAGATACTATAATATATTTATATAATTTCTTGTTTAATGAC
This sequence comes from Macrochelys suwanniensis, assembly GCA_033296515.1. Taxonomy (NCBI): domain Eukaryota; kingdom Metazoa; phylum Chordata; order Testudines; family Chelydridae; genus Macrochelys; species Macrochelys suwanniensis. Next base: position 53,100,554 of record CM065780.1, read on the forward strand.
TAGGAGGAAGGTTATATTTCTTGCTGGTTCCTTCATATTTAAATACTTAGCATAAATTGTTTCATTTTCTGATCATTCCTGATAGTCACACAGTTTAGTACAGAATGGACCATAGAATTGCTGTTGAGTGTGGGGGGCAGACTCTAATATGTGGTGCAATCCACAGGTAATAAGTTTTTCTCAGGAAACAGCATGTCTCCCTTTAATCCTACAGCCTGAGTTTTACTTCTTTGCCTTGTTAAAGAAGATGGGTATTTTTATTTCAATTAAAAAGTGTCATGAGAAACTTGCAGCTGCAACAAGCTTTGAATTCTTTCAGGTAGTTGAACCTTGTTCTCCCTTCTCCTAAGGGAAGAGGCATCACCATTTACTGCCGTGCCTTCTCTATTGAAATATTCAGGGTAAATGACGTTTTAACTCTGATGTTTTACTGCTTCTATTTCCTCAAGGCTAAAAGGGTATAAGTCATTTTCTGTGCTCTGTTTCTGTAGATCATGATGAGTGCACTACCACCAACATGTGTTTAAATGGGATGTGCATAAATGAGGATGGTAGCTTCAAATGTATCTGCAAACCAGGGTTTGTTCTGGCTCCAAATGGGCGTTACTGTACTGGTACGTATGATTGTGAGATAACACATTAGGACAATCTTGATTGAAACCACTTTTTCCTGTCTAGTGAATCAATTTTGAAGCATTTCGAGGAGAGGAAAGTGATCAGGAACAATCAGCATTGGCAAGTCATGCCTGACTAACCTAATTGCCTTCTATGATGAGATAACAGGCTCTGTGGATGAGGGGAAAGCAGTGGACGTGTTATTCTTTGACTTTAGCAAAGCTTTTGATACGGTCTCCCACAGTATTCTTGCCAGCAAGTTAAAGTAGTATGGGCTGGATGGATGGACTATAAGATGGATAGAAAGCCGGCTAGATTGTTGGGCTCAACGGGTAGCGATCAATGGCTCCATGTCTAGTTGGCAGCCAGTATTAAGCGGAGTGCCCCAGAGGTTGGTCTTGGTGACAGTTTTGTTCAATATCTTTATTAATGATCTGAAGGATGGCGTGGATTGCACACTTAGCAAGTTTGCAGATGACACTAAACTGGGAGGAGTGGTACATATGCTGGAGGGTAGGAATAGGATACAGAGGGACCTAGACAAATTAGAGGATTGGGCCAAAAGAAATCTGATGAGGTTCAACAAGGACAAGTGCAGAGTCCTACACATAGGAAGGAAGAATCCCATACACTGCTACAGACTAGGGACCGAGTGGCTAGGCAGCAGTTCTGCAGAAAAGGACCTAGGGCTTACAGAGGACAAGAAGCTGGATATGAGTCAACAGTGTGCCCTTGTTGCCAAGAAGGCAAACATCATTTGGGGTATAAGTAGTAGCATTGCCAGCAGATCAAGGGACGTGATCATTCCCCTCTATTCGGCATTGGTGAGGCCTCATCTGGAGTACTGCGTCCAGTTTTGGGCCCCACACTACTAGAAGGATGTGGAAAAATTGGAAAGAGTCAGGTGGAGGGCAACAAAAATGATTAGGGGTCTGGAGCATATGACTTATGAGGAGAGGCTGAGGGAACTGGAATTATTTAGTCTGCAGAAGAGAAGAATGAGGGGGGATTTGATAGTTGCTTTCAACTATCTGAAAGGGGTTTCCAAAGAGGATGGATCTAGACTGTTCTCAGTGGTAGCAGATGACAGAACAAGGTCTCAAGTTGCAGTTGGGGAGGTTTAGGTTGGATATTAGGAAAAACTTTTTCACTAGTAGGGTGGTGAAGCACTGGAATGGGTTACCTAGGGAGGTGGTGGAATCTCCTTCCATAGAGGTTTTTAAGGTCAGACTTGACAAACCCCTGGCTGGGATGATTTAGTTGGGGATTGGTCCTGCTTTGAGCAGGGGGTTGGACTAGATGACCTCCTGAGGTCCCTTCCAACCCTGAGATTCTATGATTCTATGTAAGAATGCAAATCTTTTGTCACATGGACCTAATAATTTTCCAGTATCTTGCTAGTTTGGTATAGTAGGCATCTAAAGCTGCCTAAAATGCTCATGGTAATTCTAGAAAGAAATTACAGAACCATATAATAACGGTGTGCAAGATACAGTGGTTGGATGGATAACAATTTGGCTTGTGAAAATTTGTGGGCAACGCTGTAGCTGTCATTTGTTCGGTAAAACACTTCAAAAAAGAGTAACAAGAATAGCAATATGAAAACGCGTCAAAGGTTTTACTTTTTATGAATATTCAAAAGGAAATTCCCACTCCAGTTGCTTGTTGCTCTAGAATAGGGGTGGGCAAACTACGGCCTGCCGCTCGGATCTGGTCCACCAGCCATTTTAATCCGGCCCTCAATCTCCCTCTGGGGAGTGGGGTCTGGGGCTTGCCACGCTCCAGCTGGCTCCACGCAGCTCCCGGAAGCAGCAGCATGGCCCCTCTTTGGCTCCTACGAGTAGGGCAGCCAGGGGGCTCTGCTCTGTATGCTGCCCCACCCCAAGCGCCGCCCCTGCAGCTCCCATTGGCTGGGAACTGCAGCCAATGGGAGCTGCAGGGGTGGCAACTGTGGATAGGGCAGTATGAAGAGCCACCTGGCTGCGCCTCCACGTTGGAGCCAGAGAAGGGACATGCTACTACTTCCGGGGGCCGCTTGAGGTAAACAGCACTAAGAGCCTCTCCCCATGCCCTAACCTCCTGCCCCAGCCCTGAACCCCCTCCCAGTCTCTGAACCCCTCGATCCCAACCCTTCTGCACCCCAGACTCCTCATCCCCAGCGCTCACACCCTCAATCGGAGCCCTCACCCCCCTCCCCCGCACTCCAACTCCCATTTTGAGAGTATTCATGGCCCACCATACAATTTCTATTCCCAGATGTGGCCCTCGGGCCAAAGAGTTTGCCCAGCCCTGCTCTAGAATTACATAATGTTTATTAGGACACCATCACATAGGGCTAAACACAAGCTTCTTTATGGAGAAAAGGAAAATTTTGAATGTTTAAAGAATAGAGCCTAATCTAACTCCATTTAAAGACAACTGTGGAAGTTGAATTGGGCCTTCAGTAGAAAGGTATTTCATGACCAAATTTATCTGTAAACATTTTTTCTTTCTGTAATAAAATTGGACCTCTTATGTGAATCTGGTTCCCTTTAAAATAAACATATAGCTTTCCAGTTCACACTCAAAGGTTATTTTTAAGCTGTTCATTAGGATGAAAATTAGTATGGCTTGACCATAAAAAGATGGACCCACACTTTTTTTTCAGGTGCACAGATATACACTATCTGCAGACAAAAGAAAAAGTGTAGAGTTAAACCCTGTAATTTAAATCAAGTTTTAGAGAAAGGGGGAAGGGAAATCCTGACTTGTTCTTATATTTCTGTGTTGCAAATTACCCGTAAATTTGCTGAGAATAAAGAAAATAGGGGGAAAGAAAAAGAGGCTGCCTGAATTAATGAATGAGATTCATGAGCAGAGGTTAGCTGGCTTTGATTTAACTCAAGTGTGGTATGAGATTGGTATCGAATAGCAAAGTGTTAGTTCATAAGAGGAGAAGACTTCCTTTCCTTGCTTCTTAAATAGCACAAATAAATTGTCAGGCTTGCGAGAGCAACAAAACTACAGTCTTACCAGGGTTTGAATTTTAAAAATCAGTTGTTTTTATTTTAAAAAAAATGAAAAATCCGCATCACCATGAAACAACTCCTAAAAGATTGACTGTGGTATATAAATAGTTGCTACAGGACAATGCTCTAGTACTGAACTTTATTACAACATAATGTTTTGTACAACCACCTCATAGTGAATTCAGTACTTCAATACTGCAATAACAGGTGTCTTAGAAAAACCAAAGTGAGATAAATAAATATAGTGACACTCCATTTAGAGTTAAATAGAAAATCCAAATTGTTTCAATGTACAGTACTTCACTGTGAAAATTGCACTACCTGCCAAAGTAAACCTCTTTTTACAGAGTTTGATCCTGAACCTTTGAAGTTAATAGGAGTTTTTTGTCACTGACTCCACAGGGAACAGCATCATGTCCTTAGTGAAGTTAAGTGAAACACTGGCTTTGCTAAAAGACAATTGTGCCATAATTATCTGTATTCTAACTTCAATTTTAAAACACAATATTACTGTGAAATAAATGGCAGAAAACAAAGTGAAAAATCTGCAATTGACAAGCTAAATATAGAATCTCTGATACCTCTAGACTCAACATTTTTTCTGAAAATTTGTTTTAAAGTACATGCCCTTTGGCTGAGACCTTGCATATCGAGTTTAACAGGGAAATGCTAACAATCCCTCAACTACTATAGTGTCATGAGGCAATGCTTTAATGACATTTACTCAAAAATGGCAATAAGTGAATTATGTTTCCCTGTGGGCAGATATTGATGAATGCCAGATGCCAGGAATTTGCATGAATGGTCATTGCATCAATACTGAAGGTTCTTTTCGGTGTGAATGTCCACCGGGCCTGGCTGTTGGGGTTGATGGCCGTGTTTGTGTAGGTAAGTGAGACTTCTTCAATGAAAAGCAATCTGCCACATGGTTGATAGTCAGTGATTACAGAATCAGACACTGGTGTGTCTTGATCTTCCCTGTCTCCTGTGTCTTTTTAAATACATTTCCATTCCTGAGTCAGTATTTTCACTTGTACATCTCACCCTTTCCTCTAATGCCAGTCGCTCGCCCCAAATCATTGGAAAAAATAAACCACTTTGGTCAAGGGAGGGGAAGGAGTTGTATTCTTTCAAATATATTGGTTCTCTCATTTTCACCTCTTCCCCTCATCCTATGAAGATCAAGTAAAGCAAACAATACTCCAGTAGGAGAAATATAAGAAGTTATAATAAAAATGCAACCTAAATAAACATTATTTTATATGAACTCATAAATAGTTCATAATCACTGTGTTTTGGTGGCATGAAATTATGCTGCACAATGTGCTGAAAATTAGAAGAGAAAAAAGATTAAGGAAAAAACTGAGGTTCTCTGTTCTTAAACTAAGGATATCAAATCATGTAGCACTCAGCTTCATCCAATGAAAAATCTTATGATTACTAACAACCTTTGAAAAGTGAATTTCTCCTTTTGAAATGCATGATTTTTACTTTAATGGCCCAAATCAGGTGTGTGTGAAGTCTGAAAAATCATCATAATAGAAATTAGAGATAGAAACGCTGTGGTAGGTCATGCATAATTGTTCCTGACTGAATCAGTGATCACTCTAATCCAGCTTTAACTCAGTCAAACAATCCTTGTCCTTGGGAAACTTTTGAGTCCGAATGGTATGACTAGAAGCTGCGAATAATGAGAGAAACCAAATTTCTAAATCTGCTGTGGAGAAGGAGCTAACAATTCCATGCAAGAATTCCTGCTGAGAATCAGTCCTTCATACTGGAGATCATTGGCTCAGGGGAAGTCCATTTGCCCAATGTTGTGGATGCATACACATATGGCTTATAAACTAGCAGGAAATAAACTAAAAATAACACAATACTGTAAATGTGCATATTCACTGTGCTTAATGATGTGTATTGGAAAAATGGAAATATAGATAATCATTACTGGGTGCTAGCAGATGATGTCTGATGGCTTTTTATCAGCTTTCTTTTGTATAGCTGACTGTTTGCTATTACCGAAGGATCAGATCGGAAGAAGAACAGGGTGGTACTTCACCAAAGCTGTGCCCACAATCTCAGAATAGCTGGATGTTCCTGCTAAAATGATCAGCAATGAAATAGTTAACTTCATCAACATTTAAGTTGTCATAATTAACTTAGAAGCATAAGATAAATGAAGTTGAGATAAATTAATACCGCAGGTATCATCAATCTTAGAACTATTCAACCAGATCAAGGATAATATTACCGCCGACACACTCAGCAGACACTTCTCTGAAGACCACGAATGGGAATTACATCCCATGATACTATGACAGCTTTTCTTCCACTGGAGCACCCCGTCGATAGACCTCTTTGCTACAACTCAGAATCGCAAATGCCACCTATTTTGCTCCAGAGCAGGATTTGGGACTGCATCCTTAGGAGTTGCGTTCCTCATCACGTGGAAAAACTCTCTCATGTACGCCTTTCCACTGATCCCTCTGATACACAGTTACCCTGCGACCCCACCCTAAATTTCTCCCTAAGGTGGTGTCCACCTTCCCCTTAACCAACCAATATACTTACCTGCATTCTATCCCAAACCGTATGAGACTCCGCGCGAAGTGGCTCTACATACGCTCGACGTCAGACGGGCAATTGTCTTTTGTCTAGACAGGACTAAACCATTTCGTAAGTGCCCGCGACTATTTGTCTCCATTACCGAGAGATCAAAGGGTGTGACTGTCTCTAAGCAACGCCTTTCCAAGTGGATCTCTGACTACATCAGATCCTGTTACTGCATTAAGAATGCCAAACCACCTGAAGGCATCAGAACTCATTCTGCTCGAGAAAAGTGTTTGTAATCTGAAAGTTTTCACATTACATGGGGCTGATTTTATTTTATTTTATGTTAGCAGTACTCACAATGTCATAGGCATTTTGCAGAAAAGTGCATCAAAGAACTTACAATCAAAAGGCTCCTTTCTGCTACCCTTACACTGAGTACTATCTTGCTTCATAAGTAGTGCCATTGAGTCCGATGGGACTTTTCATGGAGTAAGTTACTGTACTATTAAACATAAGCATGCAAAATCAGCTCCCAAGTGACAGATGAGTTTGGAAAGAACATACACCACAGACGGGAACATATACTTGGAAAGGGAACATTCAGATAACTATTTAGAGCCAAATTCTGTTCTTCGATGCAGGCACTTGGCTTTCAATGGCTTCTAAGTGAACCATCCTGCATACAGGACAAAATGTGTCCCTTTCACTGGATAAGATTCTGACCTCAGGTTCTTGTTGAAAGAGTATTCATTAATATCCTTCCTAGTCTAAGAAAACATAATTATTTCTCTGCCTCCCCTTTCTTAGATACTCACATGCGCAGCACATGCTATGGAGGAATCAAAAAAGGAGTGTGTGTCCGCCCTTTCCCTGGAGCAGTGACAAAATCTGAATGTTGCTGTGCCAATCCAGACTATGGCTTTGGAGAGCCATGTCACCCATGTCCTGCCAAGAACTCAGGTAAAGTTGCATAATTCTTCTGATCTCACAGCTAACATAGACTAATAAGTCTGATTCAAAGCAGATTCATAGCATTTATTTTCAAGGTAATCTAAAACTGTAGTATTTAATGTGAACAAAAGAAGAATGTTTGTTTATTTTCTTCCATGCACAGCACTGTCTAGAGTGCACCAAACTCCAGAGCTGTCCAGACTATGTGAGAATTCAGGGTGTAGGCACCAAGGTCTAGATAGATGCAGCTGGGCCTCATAATTATCTTTCAGTGTAGGGTGAACCCGAATATGTTAAGTTGGATAGGAGAAAAGGTACCTTACAGGCATTAGACAAGGAGCTGTAGGCTCCCTAACCAAATCAGTCCAGTGTAAAGTACAGTCACTATTCAGTTTAGTAACAGGGTTGATGTTCAAACCACTCTTTAAAAAAGAAAAAGAAAAAGAACTAGTTCACTCATCTTTAATAACAGCAAAATGCAGAGAACATGAAGAAACAGTTTATTTGCCACATATGCCCCTTGAAAACAGTATTCATATCACCATATTTTGGAAAACAGTCCATGTTGCTTTCTGGGGTGACATTGCCCTGTTGTGAAGCTGTCGGTTAGCATCATGCGTGACGTTACTGTTGTAGGTACTAACCTGAGGAGATGGTACTTTTGAGAGGATAATACCATAGTTTTCCTTTTAGTGTTTCATTCATGATGTCACAATTTTCATTCAAGTATGTACTTGGAGGTTTAGAACTAACATTTTTTTATACAACTTTTTTGTTTCAATCGAATAGCTGAATTCCATGGCCTGTGTAGCAGTGGAGTAGGCATTACTGTGGATGGACGAGGTAATGTTGCATTTTTTTTTCCTTATATATATGAGACATGAAAAATAATGAAAGTAAAACAAATATTTAAAAGTATGAATTCAGCATTTGGTTTTTTCATAAGATACAAATGGCTAAAGGCTTTTTTCAAGATATGGTATGTTGTTTTTAATATGGTACAATATTAAAATAAATCAAAGGTTCTTAAGAAAGGATGAGAATTGTTCCCATCCAAGTCAGTAGTAAAACTCCCATCACTTCAGTGGGAGCAGGATGAGACTCTACTATAGTACTTTCAGCAATAGCATAGTTAGCATTTAAAAATAATACTTAAATAAAAAAGAAAATGTTATTTCTGTTCAATATTGTAAGCATATGGGCCTAGTTTTATCATGTTACAGGCTGTGGTTTTGCTGAAGTTGTAAGTAACGTGACGTGCGTAAATTTGGAAATTCTCTGAGATAAATACTTTATGGTTTACTGATTCTATAAGCTCCACTAGTGCCACTTGGTGAGACTGTAAATCTCACAAAATAAATAACCATTTTCCGCAATGCTGCAGTTTCTAACTATGGGAATTTGTATGAGGTCCTCTGTGGAGGTTACGGTCTTTGTTCGGTACCTGAAGACTGTAACTCCTCACAAGGGATATAAGACAGATCGTAGTCTTTGCCAGGTGCCTGCAGAAGATTAATCTCCTCCAGGGATCAAATATAAATTAAAATCCCTTTTGGAGGCCTGAACGAAATTGTAACCTTTGCTGTGGATCTCATACAGGTGAAAACAGGTTCGCAGCGGACCCTGCTTCTGCTTACTTTGAGGAACTTGGTTTGCTCAAACCATTCCCCAAAGCAGGGGAAAACTGAACCTCTTCAAACCGGAACCTCCTACCTCAACCAAAGCAGTGTTATCCTCCTCATCTGTTCCCTTTATTGAGAGCAGGCAGGAAATCCCCCTTACAGACAATTCTCATTCCGAGTCATGTCCATTTGTCTCTCCACCCTAGTCACACTGCCTTTACCACACTGCAGTAACAGTCACCCAGCCCTACTCCCTTCATTCTATTCATGGTCAAGGACCCACTTGGTTGCTCCCTGAAGACATCAGAAAAGTTGGGGCATAGGAGGGTAGCAAACTTCTACCAAAAAAAAAAAAACCTCTTAAGGGAAAAGTAGGGCCTGAACCCGTTAGGGGAAATCTGTGCTACAGGGAGGTAGGATGTAGCATGAAAGTGCCCAACTCTTCCCCAAGATTCAGTCAAGGTTAGTGAACTTTGGTTATAGATTTTTAATAACACCATAAAGTAGACAAGATTCCACTGATTTACATTTTCTTATGAAAGCTTTGGACATCTTACAATCTTTAATGCAAGGTTAACAAAGTTTGTCTGAGTATATATCTGTGTATACGTAAATTGCAGGCCAGATACTGATCTCAGATGCACCATTGTTAATCAGTCCAAGTAAATCATGGAAATAAGTGGAGTATCAACAGTGTAAAAGAGTTTTATTTAAGTGAGATCACAATCAGGCCTAGCATCCTTGTTGTTTTTTCCAGTGTTTCTGAATGGATCTATATAAATCACAGGAATCAACATATAGAAAGAGTACTTTTTTGTTTTGTTAATATGGAAAAATCGTTGATCCTATGAGATGAAATGTGCAAAGAATGGCTCTTCGGCCCTGAATCCGTAGTCACTGCACTTACAAAATAGATATTTTGAGTTAGAGGCATTTCTGTGTGTGCAACTATTCCAAGATAAGATGTTTCACAGCATTAAATATGTAATATAGCTGCATTAATTTTCTGTTATATTGATACAGATATTAATGAGTGTGCATTGGATCCTGATATTTGCTCCAATGGAATTTGTGAAAACCTACGTGGTAGCTATCGTTGTAATTGTAACAGTGGTTATGAACCTGATCCCTCTGGAAGGAACTGTGTTGGTAAGTTGAGTATTAATTAATTATTAATGATTAAACGCACGTTAATTTTAGTGGAAGCAGGAGAGGTCCTCTGGTGTGTGAGAGAAGTGGCGATTACCTTTAGCTACAATGAAAAAGCACTAAATCTCTTTAGAAAATCTACCCCTTTCAGTCTGTACATTCAGGAGCGCCCTCTTACAACCCGTACTTTATGGACATATCTCCACTGCTGCGATGGTCAACACCTCCCACAAGGGTCCTACGCAAGCCTATCCCAACATGTGGTGTACCTCATCCAGTTCACTAAATGCCCCAATAACAACTATATGGGTGAAATGAGACAATCACTATGCTCTCAAATGAATTCACACAAAAAAATGCTAAAAGACAAAAACACCATATCGACTGTGGGTGAACCCTTTTCACAAAGTGATCGTTTCTATATCTGACCTCTCAGTCTTCATCCTCAAAGGAAACCTGCACAACACCTTCAGATGACAAGCCTGGCATCTTAAATTCATAACTTTGATAGATCCTAAAAATCATGGACTGAATAGAGACACTGGTTTATTACAACAATCTATAACCCTTTTAAACCAAACATCTCACCCTGAGCTTTTTCCCCCTTTTTCCTTTTCCCCCTATGACTGGAGAAGTGTTAACTGGCCAATTCCGTTTGAATGGTCCCATGAAATATCATAGAATCATAGGACTGGAAGGGAACTCAAGAGGTCATTTAGTCCAGTCACCTGCACTCGTGACAGGACTAAGTATTATCTAGACCACCCCTGACAGGTGTTTGTCTAGCCTGCTCTTAAAAATCTGCAATGATGGAGATTCCACAATCTCCCTAGGCAATTTATTCCAGTGCTTAATCACCCTGACAGGAGGCTTTTCCTAATGTCCAACTTAAACCTCCCTTGATACAATTTAAAGCCCATTGCTTCTTGTCCTATCCTCAGAGGTTAAGAAGAACAATTTTTCTTCCTCCTCCTTGTAAGAACCGTTTACGTACTTGAAAACTGTTATCATGTGTTAACAACTTATACTAAACAACCTGTTCTAGCTTGTACATAGCAGTGGCACTCTGAGGATATTTTCCAGACCAGAAGAAGAGCTCTGTGTAAGCTCGAAAGCTTGTCTCTCTCACTGACAGAAGTTGGTCCAGTAAAAGATGTTACCTCACTCACCATATCTCTCTAATTATGTCATTCTGTCCTTTTTTGCTTCTTTTTCCTCCTCTTAAAAAATTGTCAGTTAAAGAGGAGGATAGACCTTTTCTTTACTGAAACATTAACCTTGAAAAATCAAGCAGTCAAAAGACAGGAAATACCAAAAGATTGCTCCTACGGTTTTAAGTTGCACATATATTGTATGAGAGGAAGGATGGTCTTGTTAAAGCACTGAACTGGAACTCAGAAATGCTGGATTATTTTCTCAGCTCCGACACAGACTTCCTGTGTGACCTTTGGCAACTTACTTAGGGTCCTGTCTAATGTCCACTGAAGTATCTTGGAATCATCTTATTGGTTTTGATTGAAATTAGATTAAGCCCTTAATTTCTCTTATATCCCCAGCTATATAATGGGGATAATAGCACTTTCTTCACAGGAAAATTGGGAGGATAAAGAGTTTGTGAGGTGCTAAAATACTACAGTAATGGGAATCACAGAATAACTTTTAAAAAATAAGATTTTATATTTTTGTTTTCATTGTTAATCATAAGCAGTCTACAGTAATATTGTTTGTTAACATATTATAGAAGATTTGCAAATGTCTAAAATAAGATTAAGGAGCAACAGTAACTTTTGGGTTTTCCGGATTTTTCGGTGCTTGGCTTTTCAGCTTTAATGTTAGCTTGTGGTAATATATCTGCTGTCAGTCAGTAGATAGGTAGAAATATGTACACTCATGAGACACTCATGGTTGCAATATTTCAGTGTGTGATCATCTGGAGTGTAACAGGGTATTTTTTATACGTAGATATTAGTGTAGGTGTTTCCTACTGTACCTTCTCTGATAGCAAATATTTGCGCAGAAAAAAGGATTAGCGCAGTGATGTAACTCTTAATGAATTTTTGTTAAAAGCATGTTTAACATCACTGCTGGCTGCCAAACAGACAAATCTGAGGGCAATAATCATGGCTGTTTATAAACCACCAAATATCCCAAGGTCGCCATGTTCTAATGGAGGACATGCTGAGAACATAAAGCTGTGTTTTACTGAAAAACTGATATATATTTACAAAATAGTAGTGAAAATTCTTAAGTGTAATATAAAATATGGGGTAAGAGGAATTTGAAAGTTAATTAACCTATTGAAACCAAGTATTGGCATTTCTCCTTGTTCAGATACAAATGCAGAAAACTGAATGTCAAACACACGACTGCTACTGAGAGTCCAGTTAAAATAATACTTGGAGAAAAGGAGGGCAGACTTGTTCTTTAATGTGTCTACCTGATCTTTTCCAGACATTGATGAATGTTCAGTGAACAGACTGCTGTGTGACAATGGCCTGTGTCGAAACACACCTGGAAGCTACAGCTGTACATGTCCAAAGGGTTATGTATTCAGCACTGAGACTGACACATGTGAAGGTAAAAATGCTGCAGTGGGAGCCATCTGGATAGTGTTGATCTAATCAGTGATATTATAGTATTGTAGTTTATGAGATGAGCAGAGAACACAATGAGACAAAACAATGAAGGGAAGGAATGGCCTATATTATGGTATAAATCAAAAGATGCATCTTGTCATTGCCCTCAGTGGAATTATCTTAGAATGATGGGGCACAACTGAATTTCCTCCAATATAGCCAGTTCTTTTTCTACACGACAGTATGTTTTGTTAGACAGAATACTTTGAAGAGAAAGTTAAAGAAAATGCACATTTATCTCTTGAGCATTCTGTGAGTGCAGATCTCTGGTTTGTGGCCTTGATAAATGTGTTTGTTTTGGTTCCAGAAGTCCAGTCTTCCTCATCTACCCCGATACTGAACAAGGGAATATCATGTAGGGCTAAATCCTGGTACTATTGATGTCAATAGCTATATTTCAATTGTATTAAGTGGATCCTGGATCTGTGCTTTACTGACTATTAATATTGTTCTTTTATTGCTGCAAAATATGTATATTTTTAAAATTATCATTGCTCTCTGCCCTGAATGATACAAATATCACATCAATTAAGAATATACCCAATGGAAGCTAGTGAGAATTTGTTGCATCCAGAATCAATTTTATGGGGGTGGAGGGTTGATTGGGCTGATAAAACGAAGTTGGAGCAGAGGTATTAATTTCTGTTTTATTTTTAATAGAAATGCATAATGCTACCAGGAATAGTGGAATTTTCAGGGTTGGCCACCTGAATTATATAATTCAATGTTATCACAGTAAGGGATTTGTCACTGTGAATTGCCCTTTTACAAAGGGAATGGTTTGCAAGTTGAAGGCTTCAGCTTTGGAATCGTTAGAATCTCATGAACCAATGGTTCAGTTCCTGGCAGGGTCACCTCAGTCCTTTTCCATTCAAAGGGAATTGTGTTCCATGCAGCCATTAAAAACTGAGGTTTTATCTGCTTTCATTGTGTGTTAAAGATCCAACTGCACTCTTTTCAAAGTAGTCTTTTCCTATCAGTCATATCCAGGGATTTATACTGTACTCATAGGCGTGCGCACAGGTTGTGCCGGGTGTGCAGAGGCACACCCTAATGCCCTGAGCTCTGGCTGGGAAGACTGCTCTTCCCCCACGCCCTCCCTCCCCCGCTGGAGGCTCGATGGGGAGGGAGGAGGAAGAGGAGGAGGCTGTGGCGGCTGCAGGCAGCAATGGCGGTGGAGCCGTGTCCGGGATCCGCCCCCCACACAGAGCAGCACGGCTGAAGGGCGGACAGGCCGGATTGAGCAGCTTGCGTGGAGCCTCCGGCAGCTGAGGAGCTCGGCTCCTCCTCCCCTGCTCCATCCCCCTCCCCTGCAGCCCAGCGCGCTGCTCCACAGCACGCTAGGAGCGTGGGAACCGGGCTGTGCGCTCCGCGGAGGAACGCGGCAGCATGTCGGGCTCTGCGCGGAGCCTGACATGCTGTTCTGAGCTGGCACGGTAAGGGGGCCAGGGTGTTGGAGAAGGGGGCAGCAGGGGGTTTCTGGAGGGGGCAGTCCAGGGAAATGGAGCAGGGGGCGTTAGACAGGTTGAGGGCCTGTCTGGGGGTGGGGGTGTGGAGGGGGGCAGGGGCAATCAGGGGCAGGGAGCAGGGTGGGTTAGATGGGTCAGGGGTTCTGCGGGGGGGCTGTCTGGGGGCAGGGGTGTGGAAAGGGGCCGGGGCAATCAGGGGCAGGGAGCAGGGGGGTTAGATGGGTCAGGGGTTCTGGGGGGGGGGCCTGTCTGGGGGCAGGGGTGTGGAGAGTGGCTGGGGAAATCAGGGGCAGGGAGCTGGGAGGGTTAGATGGGTTAGCAGTTCTTGGGGGGGCCTCTCTGGGGGCACGGGCGTGGAGAGGGATCAGGGCAGTCAGCAGCAGGGAGCAGGAGGGGTTAGATGGGTCGGGGATTCTGGGTGCGGGCAGTCAGGGGACAGGGAATGGTTGGATAAGTGTGAGAGTCCCGGGGGTCTGTCAGGGGGTGGGGGTGTGGATAGGAGTCGGGGCAGTCAGGGGACTGGTAGGAGGTAGGGTCCTAGCGGGACAGTTAGGGTGGGGGGCTCTCAGGAGGGGGCAGTCAGGGGACAAGGGGCAGGGAGGCTTAGATAGGGGGTGGGGTCCTGGGGGGCAGTTAGGGGCAGGGTCCCAGGAGGGGGCAGTCAGGGGACAAGGAGCAAGGGGAGGTTGGGGGTTCTTGAGGGGGGCAGTCAGGGGGTGGGAAGTGGGATGGAGTGGATGGGGGAGGGGCGGGGGCGGGGCTAGGGCGGGGCTCCCTGGGTGCACACCCTAATGAAATGTGCTGCGCACGCCTATGACTGTACTCATCACTGTCTTAGAATACTATACACAGTATTTAGCTAAAATTTATTCTTGAGAGTTTAAGCTTTCATATTTTTTTCAAATAGTTTTAGCAGTGAAAGTGGGTTTCTCTCTATGCTTAATATGCTAGTGTCCTTAGTCTGCTGCAGACAGGCATTACGTCACCAAGCGAGATGTTACGTTTGCCTGTTCATCTTGATATTTAACTTCAAAGCTTAACTCTGACCATAAACTTGCTAATGTATTGAACAAGATACCAGAACACAAACAACTGAGCTGAAATAATTGAAATGTAATTATAAAGGACATCTCCATCCAGTTTTGGTTTTCAGTTTGAGAACATAACCAGACAAATTAACGTATTAATTCAAAACAAAATTAGGCCTATGGTCTAGGTTTCACTGTATAAAATTGTGATAGGGTTGGATTTTCATGGGAGCATGCAAGGAGATGTCAATAGAAGCCTGAAAGTCATTTCCACTCATCAAGAAAATTCAACTCATAATTCTAAAGAATGGCCACTTTTAACTTTTATCTAAGTTTACAAGGTGCATTAACTAAATTAATGATCAGTGTAGCTAGCCAGCCTGGATGAAATATAAAAATACAAATAGTGAGCGAGTTTGATTTATTTAAACTTATACAGCACAGTGCTTCTGACTATAATTCCTGGTAACATTTCAATATAATAGGCACGTGGGGTATACAGAGATATTTCACAACTACAGCAAGCAATGACTGATGGGCAGGGGAGGGGAAGTGTGCAGACAAAATTATTGCCCAATTAGTGGAGTGTTATGTAAATTAAAATGTACTTGTACAATGTAAATTAAAATGTACAAATAAAAGTTATTTGAGCGATTATTCAAGATTCTTCAAAGTGATAACAGATCATAGGTAATTTTTTGCTCTGGGGATTCTAATGAATAAACGAAACTCCTGTCTGTTGTTTACCTTCAGCAACTTCAGATGTTCATAAGAAAACTACATATTCATAAGTAAGCAATATATCACAATAGGAGCTGGCTATGGTTAGAGTATTTGCGCTTCCCTAAGTACCAAGACTACATTGGGGCGAGCACTGTTAGTTACACCAATAGGAGCTAGAAGAAGCTAAGATTGTGGCCCGTCCACCCCTTTCAGATCAGTCACCAGAGCTGGTTGGCTACTTGAGGGAAGCACACCCTGTTACATAGAGCAGTTGTGATTAAGTGGCTGTGTTGCCCATGTGCAGTGAAGTTTTGTGTCTCAGTAAGATGCATTGACACCCGTTACTTCTTCTGCACTGCCCTCCACAGTAAGCAGCCTTTGTTTGGTAGGACACATTTGACCCTATAGATTGACTACTGCTGTTACATATGTACTATTTTAAAATTAATATGGTTATATTGTGATGATCAGTAATGCTATTTATTTGGAATCGAATAAACCCAGAATATTAAAGATATTTCTATCTACTTCCCCACTTGGTGAAACTGACTTGGTACTTCATTCCCCAAAACTTCAGGTTTAATATAAGCCTGAACTTTTGGGGAAGTTTTCCTTCTGAATATAATTATTTCAATCCAGACACCCTAAAATATATTTTGTCTACAGCAGGAGCTGAAGTGTCTTGTCAGTTATTGTTAATATGCCCGTGTGCAAATTAAATTATACACACACTCTTTATGAATGATCTGTTGTATCCATCTAAAATCCTATAGTTAGGCAGAAGTTTATATTTAGCTGATCAGGCAAAAATGATCCAGTAATGGTTTGGCATAAAGCTGTCTATGAAACTATAAAATCTATTACACTTTTTCGAACATTGAGTGGCTTGGCAGTTTGAGGAATAAATTCATCTCACTTTTTTTTTCTCCTTCCAAATTCTGTTTTCAAAGAAATGGTAAGCAGTTCAGTTTACCTTACTAGCTGTAAAGTTTTGCTCTCAATAGTAACTTTGCGTCATGCTTTTACGTTACTCAGATGCATGCTGTTCAACTATATAGTTTTAATTAATATAACTTTCAGCAATAACCATAATGAAACATTAAAGCCTGTGTTGTTTTCTATTCATAACCAAGTTATGAAAACTTTGCAAGTTGTTTGTTGTTGGGTTTGTTTGTTTGTTTGTGAAGTCTTGAGAGTCTGCGAAAGTAGAAATTTTTAAAACAAGCTCTGTGGTTTAGATTGTGATTCCACAAATGTAAACCAGACGTGCTTTGAAGTTTATTTTGAGGAATGTACAGCGGATTGTTTCAATTTTGGTTCTGTGACATAATATATATACACCACACTTAAAGAAAAATATTTGTTTAAAAATGATGATTATTTTCACATATGCTTGCTTTGCATTTTAAAAATTAAAATAATATCAACTTAAAGTCACATTTGTCTGAAAATATCTTACTTACTATTGTTACAATTAACAGCTAAGATTATTACAACAAAGAGGGAAAAACTTTATTTCCTGTTTGTTTACTTTGTGCATATGACACTCATTGGCCTCAGTTCAGCAAAGCACTGAAGATGGAGTTCTGCACTTTTGAGTGCCTTGCTGAAAGGGGGCCTTTGTAATTTCCCCCCTGTATGATCATTTAGGCTATCAGGCAGTTTGTTATGCAAACAATTGTATATGTGATTAACTTTCAGAATGAGTGGTCCTGTTGACTTCAGTGGAAGTTAAGCATGTACTTAAGTGCTTTGCTGAATTGGAGCCAAACCTTGTCAAATGCACAAAGTAAACAAACTGAAAAAAATAGAGAGGTGGGTTTGTGTTTAGAAGATCAGAGTTTTAATCATTTTCCTTTTTGTTTGTGTGGGTCTTCACACAGAAAATTTGGAGAGAAAAATATTTTTAATGGAAAATGTGATTGAAGAATCAGAGAAAGTGTCATGGAGATTTAGAGATCGGTGTAGTATTTTTACTTCATTTAAAAATGATTACATTGCAAGTTGATGGTATCTCTTTAAAAACATTTTAAACTTTTTTTGTTTTTAACACTAGATATTTTAAGTGTGATTGGACTGATGATCTATTTGGTTAACAGAATGTCTTTTTTAAAATTCAGGCACTTAGAGAGTGTGTGTGTGTGTGTGTGTGTTATATGTGGGGCTGTTTTCAGTTGCTTTATAACTTTTGCCATACTTTTAAACATTTGGGCTGAAAGGTTCCACGCTGAGTGTCTGCCTTAGGCTGAATCTTTTTGAAAAATTTCAAACAAAACAGTTTAGCTGTTTCTGAGAATTAAGCTAAAGGAAAATGTTGTTTTGTTCATGTTAAAAAATCTTAGTAATCATTTTTTAAAAGCTCTAGCACTCTGGTGGTTTAGAACAGGGACTCAAAATTTGGCAAACATGTGGCCTTTATGCCAGTACTGTGCCTTTAGCTATCCCTGTGAAAATCTGGACAAATTATAAATGTTAGAAAAATCTCAGTTCACACGTGCTCAATACAGATTTCTTAGATTGTAGCACCTAAATTCCCGGGATTCTGTCAGTACTGAACATTCCCCAGTCCAAGGTTGAGAGAAGGACTTTCCCTGCAGTTGCAGCTCACGGCTATGTTGGGCAGGCTAGGTCTTTGTATCTGAACTGACAGCAGAGTTTCTATTTCTTTTGTGCTCTCAGTGACCTCCTTGCTGTGCCCAGGGAGCATGAAGGAAGAAGATGCCCACTTCTAATACAGAGGGGACAAGAAGAAAACCCGAGGGAGGTGGGGAAGGGTAGCTGGAGCAGGGTGAATAGATTGGGACAAGAAGATTGGGTGTGGGGAATATAAACTGGGACTGGAGGCTGGCAGAAAGGAGAGGGAAACTGGGATAGGGACCTTAAGTGAAGGGTGGAGACTGGGACTGGCTGGGAAAGGAGTCTGAGAACCAGTGGGTAGGAAGGAAGGGAGATAGATCTCATAAAGAAATGGGATGCCGTAGGGACAGAACTGTGACTGGCTTGACAAAGAGATGGGTACAAGGAGCCTGATGCTGCAGGAACAGGACACAGATTGGATGAGAAGGTACAGGAAAGAGATTGGGACTTGGAGCCAGTGAGGATGGGGAATGTAGGTAGTAGGAGTGTTTGTGTGCAAGTGGAGGAAAGTGTGGGGAGAGAGAGTTAGGTGTAGGAGCCAGGAGGGGTAGAATTGGGACTGGCTGTGCAAGGAAACTGGGGACAAGGTGCTCGGATGTGCTGGGAATGACTGCGCAAGGAGATTGGGATGGGAGAAGTGCAGAGGGGTGAAACTAGGACTGGGTGGGAAAGGAGACTGGGATTGACATGAGAAACCTGAGGAGTGGAGACTGGAACTGGCTCTGTGAGGAGCATGGGACTAATACAAGGAGCGAGCGGGAGGAAGAGATAGGTCTGGGACTGGAACAGCTTGTAAGGGACCATTAGAAAATGTCACACTTGTGGGGAATAATCAGAAGAGTCTGCCTGCTAGAACACACTACTCTCCAGAGCCTGGAATGAAACCCAAGATTCCTGAATCTCACATTTGCTGACAGCAGATCAATAACCTGTGTAACCCTCTGGAAGCTTGTGTGTATCATTCCTCACTAGTGCTAGTCCATTTAGAGGATGGCAACCTACTACTGCCATCAGTTACTTCTCTAGTTCAAGCGGCTGAGGTTTGTGTGCTGGATGTAAAGCAGGGGAGGGCAAACTACTGCCCGCGGGCTGGATTCAGCCCGTCAGGGCTTTCAATCCAGCTGGTGGGATTGCCAGCCCCATGGTGCAGCGGGGCTAAAGCAGGCTCCCTGCCTGCCCTGGCCCCGTGCCGCTCCCAGAAGCGGCCAGCACCATGTCCCTGTGGCCCCTGGAGGTGGGCTGGGGGGGCAGAGTGCTCCATGCGCTGCCCTCGCCTGCGGGCACCATCCCCCACAGCTCCCGATGGTCGGGAACAGGGAACCGCGGCCATTGGGAGCTTCGGGGGTGGTACCCACAGGCAAGGGCAGCACGCGGCGGAGCCGCCTGTCCCCTTCCTCCCCCAGAAGCCCACTGCTGAACATGCTGTCCACTTCTGGGAGTGGCGCGGCTCCAGGGCAGGCAAGGAGCCTTCCTTAGCCTGCTGCACACCGCTGCCACCCCGGAGCCGCTCGAGGTAAGCAGCGCCAGACTGGAGCCTGCACCCCGCACCCCAATGCCCTGCCTTGAGCCCCCTAGCCCCCTGCCTTGAGCCGCCTTCCACACACCCCCTTCACCCCAACCCCCTACCCAGAGGCCCCAACTCCCTGCCCTGAGCCTCTGCCACACCCCGCACCCTTCCTGCACCCCAACCCCCTGCCCTGAACCCCCAAACCCCTGCCCTGAGCCCCCTTCCACACCCTGCACTCCCTCCTGCCCCCCAACACCCTGCCCCAGTCCTACATTCATAGTCCTGCATACAATTTCCCCACCCAGATATGGCCCTTGGGCCAAAAAAGTTTGCCCACTCCTGACCTAAAGGTTCCAATTTTGGTGATGATCTATGTGGGTAGTCAGTATTATTACAGATGAAGGAATTTGTTTTTTCAATTTACGTTTTTAAAAACCTAGGAAGTTGCACACAACAAAATATGTAAAAAGAACATTATTAAGGTTGCAAAGTCAGCCACTCAAAGGCTAGGAAATACTAGAATTACTGTACCTGTGCCACCTTAATTCATCCTGGTGTAGTACACATGCTTTATGATACAGTCATATACTACATATAGGTTGCATACTTTTTTTTCAACAAGACTTCTGACTCTTTCAGTGCACAATATGGACCTACTCTAGGGATGAATCAGGTTGTGTAGAGAATGAGACTGTTGTCTGTAGGAGCCCTGCCTCATTTGTTGCAGAAGTTGGAAAGTGTGTAGTGGATGTGGAAGGCTATTGCGGGAAGAGGAAGGGGCGGGGGGTCTCATTCTTAAGGAAGTTGAATGTTTCCCTGAAGAATTGGATTCTAACCCTGCCTCTGACACAGAGTTCTTGTGTGATGCTAGGCAAGTCACTTAAATCAAATTTCATGGATGGCCACTAATTGCGTGTTCCTTGGGTGCTGACTTCAGACCGTTAGTCTGGTTTGCAGAAGTTATGAACACTTGCAGCTCACCTCAGTGGGAGATGTGCTGTGAACATATGAAGTGTTGTATAATGCTAAGTACTCTGAAAAATCAGGCCGTAGGCATCTCAAATTGAGCACCTACAATGAGTAGAAACTTTTAGCTTTATATGGGCACATCTACACTTCTTTGTACACCCGAGTCCATGGGACCTGGGCTTGTGGACTCAGTGTTTCCAAGCCCACGCTTGAGCATCCACACTGCATTGTAAACCTGAGTTTATAGTTGCTGGACCCTCAGTCTCACAGTCATGCTTACAATACACTACCCTCGTACTGCACTATGCAGACCTAACTTGGAACTGTGGCTTGACCTGAGTGCATACTGCAAAATGATGGGACTTGGACCCAAGTCTCAGTAGGACTCTGGGTCTGAACCCACCCCCTAGCAGGGTCCTAGGACCTGGTCCTGAGTGCTTGCAGACCTGAGTTAGACTGATTTGTGAGTGGACAAAAAAAGGACTTGGGTTCAGACCTGAGTCAGAGTCCAGGTTTAGTGTGCAATGTAGACATGCCCTCTGTGCCTCCGTTTTCCAGCTATAAAAGGAGGGTAATAATACCATCCTTTATCTCACGAGGGCGTTGTGAAAGTAAATTCATTAATATTTGTTGAAGCATTGGAATACTCGAGTGGTGAACACCATAGAAAAGCCCATGAGGAAATTAATAATTCACTCTTCAGAGCAGGGTTTGAATAGTGTGCAGTAAATAAGACGCAGGGCTACATACCTGCACAGCAAGGATAAAGCAAAATATTGAATATCTGTTCATCAAGCAGGCGCTATCCATCCTGGTGCACTGAATGAGGCAGGGTTCCTGGGGAAGAAAATAGTATGTGATCATGTAATTAAAGACTGTATCACAGTGGACAGTGTGCACAACCAGTATGCACAGGGGGGCAAATTAACGTTGCACAGGAAACCTTAATTCTGGCATTTCCTCACTTTAGAGTGCTTGTCTATGCAACCTTAATATCTTCTATTGAATTTGTGTGTGTAATATACGTATATTCATGTGTAATATATTAATAGCGAAAAAGAAGACTGCTCTGTTTCTCTTAGTAGTCCTTTGAAAGGGAGAAGCTACATGTCCTAACATAGTTCAGATACCCTCATCTCCCTGTTTGTTTTCTCGGTTTTAAAGAATGTATAGCCATTGAAAGCAAGGTTTGCAGAAGTACATTATGTGTAGGTTCTCCAAAGTTAGTTCTAGCTTGAGAATCATTTAGCAGGTGGTGAATATTTAAGATATCTCCAGTATCACTCTGTGATCTGCCTGCCTTGTTCCCATATGACTAGCAGGAACAAGAATATTGAATTTATTTTCAAAAGCAGCTGCTCTGTATACTACTATAAAGCATTGTCACTATTCAAAAACAATTCATATCAAGGGCCAAGTCCTGATCACTTTATTTAGTTGAATAGTCCCATTAAGTAAAGAGAGTGGGGTTTGCCCCTAAGTACAGTATGTTTTGGCGGATTGGAGAGAGCAATCAGTTTCCTAAAGGTTTCAGATTTCTAGATGTGCTCCATCATTTTAATAATACAGGTGATTCAGTGAATAGTTTAAATTCATCGTTGTTCTTATGACCTCAAAAGCCCATAAATAGATAAACATGTAGAGAAATGAAGACTTGATATGGCATACTACACCAAATAGAAAATGGAACTTTCTGTACTACTTCTATAAATAAGTGGAATAGTTTGTTTTCCCTTAAAAATCAGCCATTGATATGTTTCCTGTTTCGTTACCTAGGTCCTTTATTTAATTTTTAATTAATTTGGGTCAGGCTGTTTTAGGTTTATGGGCTTGGCATTATTTGTATGTCACTATTTGAGAACATTAGCATGTGCCCAAACTGTTCCATTCCTGACCCATGACAGGAACTATCTGTTAGGATTGCAATGTCTGATTTGATTTAGGATCCAAATCTAAAACAAAATTGGTGAACTGCAAAAAGACAGAATTGGTGGTTGTTAGGAAGAATTTGCTGGTGTTTTTTTTTTAATTTAAAAATTAATTTTGCTTTTAAAAAAGGCTAATGCTGACAGCAGGAGTCTTATTCTTACATGTGGACGGACTTAAAAAAAAAACCATGTGGGTGAAAGTGAGAAGGAGAGTAGCTGGAGTGGAATATTATTTAGAGTATTACAGTTTGTCTTTTCTTTCTTGAGCACTTTCCAGGACTATGGAATTGCAGCCAGCATTGTAATACTTTGTTTCTGACAAGGTTTTCTTAATTCTTCCAAAGCCTCATGGAGCCTAGATGACAGAAACAATAAGGCCTTTGTTTGTGCACAGCACGTTGTGGCTGGGAATGCATTGCTTTCCATGGAAAAAGGATTTTGATTTCTCACAGGACAATTATAAATTATTCTGGAAAATGTTTTAGTCCAAGTTCTTGGAAGTTTCTGTCCTTGTAAGAAAGGGTCATTTAATTAACACTTACAAAATATACAAATACTCCTTTACACATGCACATACATACACAGTGCTTGCCCCAGAATACTCTGTACCTCATCTTAAATAAATAAATAAAAAAGCCAAATTTACCAGACATTCTGGCATATCGTGGTTCATGGCTTCATTTATACAGCATAATATTTTCCAGAAATGCATGGCTGTCCTAACGGTACTTTTTCCTTCTGGATTATAGATATAAATGAATGTGAAATCAGCCCGTGTGTCAACGGTGCCTGCAGGAACAATCTTGGTTCTTTCAATTGTGAGTGTTCACCTGGCAGTAAGCTGGATTCCACTGGATTGATTTGCATTGGTGAGTGTATAGATGTGGTGTTTGTTTGTTTGGTTTGATTTTTTTTATTGTTATTAACACAAAGGGAATTGATCACATTGATTAAAGAAACCGAGAAATAAACAAGAGAGTCCTAATTTGTACTTGGTAGTAGACTAGCATATCTAACCGTGAGGCATTTTGGACTTGCTTTCTGAATAACGTTGATCAAATCCAGACCAGTTTGCCTGTTTCCATCGGAGCAGAGGATACCAACATAACAATCTCATTGATACTATTTCACCTACACAGGTTCAGGCTGGTATGGGTCCCTGCATTTTATGATTGGTGAGAACCAATGGGGAGGTCCATTATTGACAGATATTGTTATTGCTTCTCTCCAAGAGGGCTAGATGTCAGTTTAACCAAAGGGTGGTTAGTCTGTTGCTTATACATCCATAATTAAATCTTGTTGGCCTCCCCAATTACTGCACTGCCTCACACCTTCCTTTTTTGGGAAAGGATATTAAGTAGAACATGTCAAGACAGTTCTGGATTCATCTGGAACATTCTTCCTGGATCTTTGTCTATCCGGTAACAGCTATGGTTTGGGGATAAAATACGTATCATATTAATATCCTTGATTTACGATCTCCAGGCAATGGAAAAAAAGTCAAGTGTCATTGATTTTGATAGATCTAGCGGCAGCCTTTGAGATGGTTGACCACAAGGTGTTATTCACACAGCTGCAGAATCTGGCTTTGGGGACATTCACCAATGGCTCTGTTCCCACTTTTCTGAAAGGTCTGAAAGTATGGTGTTTGGCAGACCCTCATCCACCTCAAGTGCCGACAAGCTTCCATTTTGTCACTCCACCTGTGCAATATTTATTTGAGGCCAGTAGGGGATCAAAGAGTGAGAGGAGTTGGGCTGGAGTCCCAGTGGCGTTAGGATGACATAAAGCTCCAAGTCTCCAATTTTTTGATCCTGATATTGCAGTTTCCTTGCCTTTCCAGTGCCTAGCTGAGATAGGAACCTGGATGAGAAGGATTTGTCACTCAGTCCAGAAAAGACAGCGATTATACTGGTTTGCAGGGAGAAGGAATTTAGGAATTGTGAAGAGTTTATGTACTTGGTAGTAGACTAATTTATGATTATTCATCTGATGGGTTGGTGTGTCCACCTCTTAACAAAAAGGTTTGCAATCTAAGGTTATCTTTGGACCCTGGACTTCTTAGATTCCCAGGTAGCAGAAGTGGCTTATGCATTTTATTTTATTTTGGCGCATCTGTGATTACTTAAGAGTTTTTGTTCTTTCCTTCATGTGAACCTCACCACACTCATCCGTACGTTTTGTCTGATTATTTTTAAGCTTTCTCATGTTTCCAGATGCAACACTGATGTGAAATAATTAAGGGCCAATACTTATATTGATTTGGACCTTACTACAGAAGTAGTCCTGTTGATTTGTTTAGTATTATTTGGATAGTGAAATCTACTTAGCTTCAGTAATTGTGGCAGAAACTGGCCCTAAAGTGAACAAAAGACATTAATGTTTGGAAAATGAAAACAGACAAACATTAGTAGGAGGAGACAGATATGTTTTAAACAATATATACATACATTAAATATATTAATAACTTAACTTGAAAGTGAGCATAATGGACCCAATCATGAAGTCTTCAAACAGGTAAAAATTCCACTGACTTTGATCTGGGTTCTGTCTGTATCAGGATTTATAGCATTTATGTGATGATTAGAGTATTTATGTAGGAGCAAAAGGAGTTTAGAGGCAGAGCAAAATTGACAAATACGGATTTACAAAATTAGGGCCTAATCCTATAATTTTTAGCCAGGCAAAATTGCCATTGGCTTCACTGGTGTTGCAAGAAAGGCAGTTTGACCTTGGTTATTCCTATGTAAGGATGACAGGACATAGCTCTTTTATTCTAGAAAAAAACTTGATAAATGCTCTTGTCAAATATAAGTAGGCTTGAAAGGATTAGATTTTTGTCAGTAAATGTCTATAAACATCGATTTCATCGTACACACACAAACCAATGAAAAAATATTTCCATTGATGATCATTGAAATTTACAGACAAAATAAGAAAACTGCTGCCTGAGAAATTATTAGGATTTTAAGGATACTTTGTATATTTTTGACATTTGCTGTTGACAATTTGTGTATTAATTGTTGTAACGCTTTAACTTTTTGAATCTCAGCATCTGTCATTAAATAATTGTCTGACCTCCACACCTGTGAAATTTCCTGCAAATGTGGAAATTGATAAAAATTGAAAAAAAGCTTAGAATCAATATTATCTGTCAAAAACTCTGCCAAACCTAAATATATGCAGTTTCAAAAACCAATAGGCTAATGAAACAACTTTTTCCCCTGACCTCATGCCTGCAATGAAAGGCCTGGGTACTGAATGTACCAATATTCTCTTGCCCCACTGTTCTTTGCTGTGTGCTCCTGTCAGCTTTGACACTATAATGCTACAAATAGAGAGGACTGTGTGCTGATGTATAGCAGAAATGCTTCTCTGGTATGACAGTAATGTGGAAGTGTATTGATATAATGAAAAAGAGAATATAGTGAGACTAAAATAAATAGACAAATACAGATCTATCAGCATGATACTGATCTCACACCAATTTTACTCTGGTGCTACCAGATTTATGGTGATATCAGAATCAGTCCTTGTATGACATGAGTGATCTGAGGGTTTTTTCTTTTTTTCTTTCCCTAATGATTAAGGATAAGATGATGTCATGAAGTCATGGATTCTGTGACTCTTAGAGCCCTCTGTGATATTTTCCGCTCAGGGCAATGGGGCTGGAGCTGTCGGCCCATGGGCCAGAACTCCCAGCCACTACAGGTGGCGGGGGCACCCAGAACCATCAGTTGCTGCAGGCAGTGGGGGCCCCAGAGCTCTGAGCCCTGGGGTTGTAGCAGAGGCTCCAGAGCTGTCAGCTGCCATGGCAGCGGCAGCGGGTGCTGGACTCCTCCCACACCAGGGCTTGGGCTCTCATGCCCCCACTCAGGGCTCAGGCTTTAGTTGTCCCCCTGTCAGGACCCTGGCCCCCTGATTATTTTTAGTAAAAGTCAAGACAGGTCACGGGCTTCCGTGAATTTTTGTTTATTGCCCACAACCTATCCATGACTTTTGCTAAAAATAACCATGAGAAAATCTTAACCTTACTAATAATGATAGAAGTTATTTAAAATGTAATTGTAACACACCACATGGCATTTAAGTGAAAGTGTACAACAGTTGTGTTGGAATAATGCTGACAATATAGAACCGAAGCTAATTTTATTGTTTTAGTGCACTATTCCCAATGTATGCCAGACTGTAGCACTGTTGCTGAATTTCACTATCACCCTAGAATGGATGGGTCCGGTTTATCTGTTTTGTGGAGAGAGGACTTTGGTCTCTAAAGGATCGCAGTTCTGCAGCTATCATAAACACTACGTTTTAAAAAGCTGCTTTTAGCCACTGATTCATTTTACTTTCACATTAATAGTATTCCCAAATGAATGTATCCAGGGAGGACAATTCTGTTAATGGAGTCGTAGTCAATCACCTACTGAGAAAGGAGAGTAGCTTTTTTTTTAAAGATGGTGTACTTGGCTAGCGGTATAAATGCTACATTGCCATTTTGGGAAATATACACACAATAGGGATACTGTCATTTGTTCTCTTTGAAATAACTTTCTATGCACTTCTGAGTTATGGTTTGTGAAATTCTGACACCGTTCAACCGTCGTGCACAAAGAAGTAGGCTGACATCTGCCTGTAGCATGGATATTTTTTTATTTCAAGTTAGAATCAAAGAGATACAAGTGGCAGAAAGAATGCTTTGATGCTGGGTAATAAATAACTTTCTCACCAGAGAAAAAGTCACAGTGACTACCCTTTGTAAATTTTGTCTCTGCAAGAGTGTGTGTGTAAAATAAAGGAAATTAACTCATAGGCTGAAATAAGATAAGACTAGCAGGTTTTGGCCAGAAGATCCAGATGCAGCTGATATGAGGAAAATCACCTGCTAGCTGTATAGTTTAACTCATTTTGACTATAACAATTTCTCAGATATACCACCAGAACAGTATTTGCTGGAGGAATTCTGCCTACAGTGGACAAAGGGATGCAAAATGCTTCTGATAGTGCTACTAAAAACAAATCTACACAAAATGACTCTGAGGCAATCTCTTCTACACCTTTTAAAGGCATGGCCTCCAGCTATTAATAGGCATGACAGGGTGAAGGACCCTAACTCCATCTTCCCCGTCTGGGGTGTCTAGGCATCACTGGCAGCTCTAACAAAACCGCACAACTTTGTGTTCTGGGAGCATAACAAACAGTGGGTGAAATTCTGGTCCTACTGAAGTCAATGACAAAATCCCCATTGACTTCAGTAGGGTCAGGTTTTACTTTGATTTTACATGGAGATAGGAGACATCAGAATCTGGTCTATAACATTTTATTTATGCCTACCCTTTTAAATATTTAAATCATATTTGTGCTAAGGAAAATAATCTTATGACATAAGTTAAGATCCTCTAACGATAGATATACTAAAGATGTATATTGGAGTATGACGTCCACTATATTCATAAATATAGGTATTTCTGAGGGTGTAGAGATAAATAAAAATACAGCTTAGTCCAGAGAAAAGTAGAAGAAATTGAATAACTCTTCCTTTTTGATAAATGTTCTTTACCTTAAACAGATTTGAAAATAAACTCTTTTTTGGTTAACAGCTCCCATTCTTTTCTAATCCTCTGCAGATAGTCTGAAAGGAACGTGCTGGCTCAACATCCAAGATAGTCGCTGTGAAGTAAACATTAATGGTGCTACACTGAAATCAGAATGTTGTGCTACTTTAGGAGCTGCTTGGGGCAGCCCTTGCGAGCGATGTGAATTAGGTATGGTTCTAGGCTGTAATGCCTTCCAGTGTTCAGGGGGAAGGATAGATGTATCACTGCGTAAAATAATGGTGCCTCAATTGAATCATCTTTCTCATCAGAGTATTTTCCGTGGAAGAAGAATAAAATGAGAACAGTTGTTTAGTGTAACTTTTAACCCTCACTGTGTGAAACCCTTTGTAAACCATGAAGTCCACCCATAAATTACATTTTTAATTGATTTCTACAAGGATGAGTTTTCATTCTCCCCATAGTGTGCCTGTGTGTGGGCAAGGCTAAGGGTAGCAAAGAAGAGAAATATCTAGTGAAAAATCTGTATGCCTTCTGTTTCTTGAAGGGTCCAAAATGCAGGCATTTAAAAACAAGCAACCTTTGTACTGAGACTATTGCTGCTTTATGCAGGGTTGTTTTAGCCATCTTGGTCCCAGGATATTAGAGAGATGAGGTATATAAGGTAATATCCCTTTTTGGACCAACTTCTGTTGGTCAGAGAGAGACACTTTTGAGTTTTCACAGAGCTCTTCTTCAGATCTGGGAAACTAACTCAGAGCTAAATACAAGGTGGAACATATTGTTGAGCATAAGTAGTTAACCATTCAGGGTGAAGTGGCCTGCTAACACCCCTCTAGTTATGGGTGGGGTGGGGAGGAGGGAAGCAGCTGGAGGCGGGGGTTGTTAGTGGATTATAGATGGTTATAATAAGCCATAAATCAAGTGTCTATTCAGTCTGTGAGTTGACTTTGTGAAGTGTTCACCCACAGCTGATATGGTGTTTTTCCTTTTAGCATTTTCCTGTGAGAGTTCATTTGAGAATGTACGGAGTGGTTTTTGCCTTGGTTCCCTTGTTTGTATATCTTGGGAAACATGTATAAGGTTCTTGGGGTGGGTTCTTGGGGAATGAGTTTGTAGAGTTTTTCTTGGAGTTGTTTAGGAAAGGATTTGATGATATCCTTAAATTCCTGGTTAAATTGTGGTGTGGGATTGTCTCTGAATTCTTTATAGTAGGTGGTGTCAGAGAGTAATCCATAAGCCTTATTAATGCAGTCATCGCAGTTGAGGAACCCAGGGAGACCCACCATATCTGGCCACAGCACTCTTACTGAAGGAATATTGGGACTCATAGAAACCATCTTCAAACCATTCAACACACAAAGGGCCGGTTTCCTCCAGGACACAACTGACTTTCTTCACAAACTCCACAACATTAACAACCTCCCTCAGAACACCATCCTTGCCACCATGAATGTCACCTCCCTCCCAGCACCAACATCCCTCACAATGATGGTATCGCTGGCTGCCTCAAATATTTACACGACAATGGACAACTCTCAGATAGCTACTGCAAACACGTCGCCAAACTCATCCATTTCATCCTCACCCAGAACAATTTTACATTAGACAAAAAACACTTTTGGCCAAATCATGGGAACAGCCATGGGTACTCAGATGGCTCTGCAATATGCCAACCTCTTCATGTGCCACATTGAGGAAAGAATTTTTGGACAAATGCACCATGAAACTACTGATATCCTTGAGATGCATCAATGATATTTTCATCCTCTGGACAGATGACCTAAACTTCCTCAGAGATTTCCACCACAACTTCAACAGCCACCCAACCGTCCATTGAACTCTCTCTGGAACACTTCCACAGTAGTATCAACTTCCTGGACACAACAGTCAGCTTCAACAATGGAACCCTGCAAACAACTACATACAAGAAACCCAAAGATCACCACACCTAACTTCACAGATCCAGTAACCACCCCATACACAACACAACACCTGTTTATCTAAAGCAGGGGTCTCAAACACGCGGCCCACGGAGTTATTTCCTGCGGCCCGCCATAGGCGCCGACTCCACTGGCAGCCAAGCTCCAAACATTACTGAGTGTTTATATTTTATTAAAACCCCTCTTTGCATTACAGTTTTAAAAAAGTTAATACATTGACTTTTAATAGAATACTATATTACTCTTCATTTTTGACTATACTTTTGTATCATTGTATGAAAAGGTTTCAGTGATGTGGCCCTCGGGCCAATTTACTAGTTCTCATGTGGCCCTCGTGATAATTTGAGTTTGAGATCCCTGATCTAAAGCCAGGCACTCAGATCACAGAATCATAGAATCTCAGGGTTGGAAGGGACCTCAGGAGGTCATCTAGTCCAACCCCTTGCTCAAAGCAGGACCAAACCCAACTAAATCATCCCAGCCAGGGCTTTGTCAAGCCTGACCTTAAAAACCTCTAAGGAAGGAGATTCCACCACCTCCCTAGGTAACCCATTCCAGTGCTTCACCACCCTACTAGTGAAAAAGTTTTTCCTAATATCCAACCTAAACCTCCCCCTCTGCAACTTGAGACCATTACTCCTTGTTCTGTCATCTTCTACCACTGAGAACAGTCTAGATCCATCCTCTTTGGAACCCCCTTTCAGGTAGTTGAAAGCAGCTATCAAATCCCCCCTCATTCTTCTCTTCTGCAGGCTAAACAATCCCAGTTCCCTCAGCCTCTCCTCATAAGTCATGTGCTCCAGTCCCCTAATCATTTTTGTTGCCCTCCGCTGGACTCTTTCCAGTTTATCCACATCCTTCTTGTAGTGTGTGGCCCAAAACTGGACACAGTACTCCAAATGAGGCCTCACCAGTGCCGAATAGAGGGGAATAATCACGTCCCTTGATCTGCTGGAAATGCCCCTACTTATACAACCCAAAATGCCATTAGCCTTCTTGGCAACAAGGGCACACTGTTGACTCATATTCAGCTTTTCGTCCACCGTAACCCCTAGGTCCTTTTCTGCAGGACTGCTGCCCAGCCATTCGGTCCCTAGTCTGTAGCAGTGCATGGGATTCTTCCGTCCTAAGTGCAAGACTCTGCACTTGTCCTTGTTGAACCTCATCAGATTTCTTTTGGCCCAATCCTCTAATTTGTCTAGGTCCCTCTGTATCCTATCCCTACCCTCCAGCGTATCAACCACTCCTCCCAGTTTAGTGTCATCTGCAAACTTGCTAAGGGTGCAGTCCACACCATCCTCCGGATCGTTGATGAAGATATTGAACAAAACCGGCCCCAGCACCGACCCTTGGGGCACTCCACTTGATACCGGCTGCCAACTAGACATGGAGCCATTGATCACTACCCGTTGAGCCCGACCATCTAACCAGTTTTCTATCCACCTTACCGTCCATTCATCCAGCCCATACTTCTTTAACTTGCTGGCAAGAATACTGTGGGAGACTGTATCAAAAGCTTTGCTAAAGTCAAGAAATAGCACATCCACTGCTTTCCCCTCATCCACAGAGCCGGTTATCTCATCATAGAAGGCAATTAGGTTAGTCAGGCATGACTTGCCCTTGGTGAATCCATGCTGACTGTTCCTGATCATTTTCCCCTCCTTTAAGTGGTTCAGAATTGATTCCTTAACGACCTGTTCCATGATTTTTCCAGGGACTGAGGTGAGACTGACTGGCCTGTAGTTCCCCGGATCTTCCTTCTTCCCTTTTTTAAAGATGGGCACTACATTAGCTTTTTTCCAGTCATCCGGGACCTCCCCCGATTGCCATGATTTTTCAAAGATAATGGCCAATGGCTCTGCAATCTCATCGGCCAACTCCTTTAGCACCCTCGGATGCAGTGCATCCGGCCCCATGGACTTGTGCTCGTCCAGCTTTTCTAAATAGTCCCGAACTATTTCTTTCTCCACAGAGGGCTGGTCACCTCCTCCCCATACCGTGCTGCGGAGTGCAGCCGCCTGGGAGCTGACCTTGTCTGTGAAGACAGAGGCAAAAAAAGCATTGAGTACACTAGCTTTCTCCACATCCTTTGTCACTAGGTTCCCTCCCTCATTCAGCAAGGGGCCCACACTTTCCTTGACTTTCTTCTTGTTGCTAACAAACCTGAAGAAACCCTTCTTGTTACTCCTAACATCTCCAGCTAGCTGCAACTCCAAGTGTGATTTGGCCTTCGTAATTTCACTCCTGCATGCCTGAGCAATACTTTTATACTCCTCCCTGGTCATTAGTCCAATCTTCCACTTCTTGTAAGCTGCTTTTTTGTGTTTAAGACGAGCAAGGATTTCACTGTTAAGCCAAGCTGGTCGCCTCCCATATTTGCTTTTCTTCCTACACATCGGGATGGTTTGTTCCTGCAACCTCAATAAAGATTCTTTAAAATACAGCCAGCTTTCCTCGACTCCTTTCCCCGTCATGTTATTCTCCCAGGGGACCTTGCCCATCAGTTCCCTGAGGGAGTCGAAGTCTGCTTTTCTGAAGTCCAGGGTCTCTGTTCTACTGCTCTCCTTTCTTCCTTGTGTCAGGATCCTGAACTCGACCATCTCATGGTCACTGCCTCCCAGGTTCCCATCCACTATTGCTTCCTCTACTATTTCTTCCCTGTTTGTGAGCAGCAGGTCAAGAAGAGCTTTTCCCCTAGTTGGTTCCTCCAGCACTTGCACCAGGAAATTGTCCCTTACACTTTCCAAAAACTTCCTGGATTGTCTGTGCACCGCTGTATTGCTCTCCCAGCAGATATCGGGGTGATTAAAGTCACCCATGAGAACCAGGCCCTGTGATCTAGCAACTTCTGTTAGTTGCTGGAAGAAAGCCTCGTCCACCTCATCCCCCTGGTCTGGTGGTCTGTAGCAGACTCCCACCACGACATTACCCTTGTTGCTCACACTTCTAAATTTAATCCAGAGACTCTCAGGTTTTTCTGCAGTTTCATACTGGAGGTCTGAGCAGTCATACTGCTCTCTTACATACAACGCAACTCCCCACCTTTTCTGCCCTGCCTATCCTTCCTGAACAGTTTATATCCATCCATGACAGTACTCCAATCATATGAGTTATCCCACCAAGTCTCTGTTATTCCAATTACATCATAATTCCTTGACTGTGCCAGGACTTCCAGTTCTCCCTGCTTGTTCCCCAGGCTTCTTGCATTTGTGTATAGGCATTTAAGATAACTCACCGATCGTCCTGCTGTCCCAGTATGGGGCAGGAGCCCTCGCCTCTTGCACTCACCTACTTGTGCTTCCTCCCGATATCCCACTTCCGCACTTACCTTGGGGCTTTGGTCTCCTTCCTCCGGTGAACCTAGTTTAAAGCCCTCCTCACTAGGTTAGCCAGCCTGCTTCCAAAGATGCTCTTCCCTCTCGTCGTCAGGTGGAGCCCGTCTCTGCGTAGCACTCCTTCTTCTTGGAACACCATCCCATGGTCAAAGAATCCAAACCCTTCTCTCCGACACCATCTGCGTAGCCATTCGTTGACTTCCACGATTCGACGGTCTCTACCCCGGCCTTTTCCTGCCACACGGAGGATAGACGAGAACACCACTTGCGCCTCAAACTCCTTTATCCTTCTTCCCAGAGCCACGTAGTCTGCAGTGATACGCTCAAGGTCATTCTTGGCAGCATCATTGGTGCCCACGTGGAGAAGCAGGAAGGGATAGCGATCTGAGGGCTTGATGAGTCTCGGCAGTCTCTCCGTCACACAGTATATGCTCTGATACCACAGAATATGCTCTGAGGAGAAAGTCAGGGATATACACCTTAACACACTCCAAACTACCTTCACCAAGGACACTCCACCAGAGAAGTAGATTGCATCATGGAGCAGGCCACCCAAATACCCTGAGGGAACCTGCTTCAATACAGAAATAAAACCCTCTCTGACCATGCATCCCTAGTTGTCACTTACCACCCCACACTGGATGAGGTAGCATCAAACATCCACAACCCATACTTAATAGGGACCCCATCCTGAAATAAATCTTTCCTGAACCCCCTCTTTTGGCCTTGAAATAACCCCCATCCTTTCCAAGCTCATCATCAGAAGCAAGCTCCCCACAGACCAGGACACCAACTCAAAGCAGTACCAGACTCCGACAGAACAACAAATGCAAAACTGGTAAACATATCTCCACTGCTACAATGATCAACACCTCCCTCGACACACCTCTCAAGATCGATGGGTACTACACATGCCTATCACAACATATAGTGTACCTCAGTACACAAAATGCCCCAATAACAACTAGGTGGGTGAAACCAGGCAACCATTACGCTGCCCCACGACCTTTCCCCCTTATGACTGGAGAGGTGTTCATGGGTTACTTCACCTTGTATGGTCCCTTGAAATATGTGTTAACGACTTATGCTAAACAATCTGTTCCACCTTGTATTTAGCTGTGACACTCTGGATATGTCTACACCGCAATTAGATACCTGTGGCTGGCTCATGCTAGCTGACTCAGACTCATCGGGCTCAAAATAATGGGCTGCTTAATTGCAGTGTCGATGTTCAAGCTCAGGCTGCAGACCAAGCTCTGGGACCTTTCCACCTTACAGGGCTCTACAGCTCACCCACCTTGTTTCTCTACTATTGCTGCTTGCAAGATAGCATAATTTCTAAATCACAGAGCTTAATATCCTCTGGGCCTGGAGATTGAAAGCAGGAATATTGTCTGAGCTCCCGATGTGTGAAAAAAGGAAGGATCACAGCAGTTGCTCTAAGGAGCAGGACAAATGGGAAAGAAACAGAATTAATTTATATGCCCTTGCATCATTGAGCTAGTCATGCCACTTGCTACTGAGACAACATCAGGGCATTTCTGCTCTTGCTTTTTAAATGGGCCCTTAATACTAAGAATATGCCACTGTTCCACTTTGTTAGGCCATTAGTATAAATTTGAGAGGGGAAAGGGCCACAAAATTTGAGATTATGATTAACTATTAAAGTCGTATAATTCTGAAAATAATTGTTCCTTTTTTTGTTTCCAGATGCAGCTTGCCCAAGAGGATTTGCCAGAGTTAAGGGAGTTACCTGTGAAGGTGAAGTAATTCTTTCTTACTCAGGAGTGGCACGCTTTTTTTTTTTTTAAACTGGATAAAGAGGATTCATTACATTACATCCTTGTTGTTGGAGAAGTTAATCAAATTGACATTTGGTGGCTGCCATTATAGGCAATGGTGACTGTTGGAAAGTGTTGCCCTACCCTAAGGTATGGAGGAGCTAAAGGAAATCAAGGAAATCTCTGTTCTGATGGTACAGAGCAGATGGAAACTTGATGGGTCCAGCACCCTCGGTTTTCCCCTAAATAAGTGGAATCGCTGTTGCTTTATCCACCCTCACTCCCAGTGCAGGAGACCTTTCCACAAAAAGGAAAATGTGGCTGGGGTGTGTTTATTCCATGGTGATTCATAGGTGTTAGAACAGCCCCTGGGAGGCAGTTGGCAGCCAGGTGTAAGAAAGAACAGTCTTCAGATCCTAATATTGTGTAACTGAAAATATTTTGATTGCCATGACATAACTTTAAATCCTTAATAAGACTGTAGCTACCTTTAATAAACTAAGAATGCACATTTAAACTTCTTTTTGTGCTTCATTTCACATCAGATGTAAATGAGTGTGATGTTTTCCCGGGTGTTTGTCCCAATGGACGTTGTGTTAACAGCAGAGGATCATTTCACTGTGAGTGTCCGGAAGGCCTGACACTGGATGGAACAGGTCGAGTGTGTTTAGGTAAGTACATGGTCACCTTTCACTGTTCCTTAGCTCTATGACTGACTTCTCATGTTCTTTGCACAGTTTAAAATAGTCCTATAGTTTCTGAAATGCATTATTCCTTGAAAGATATTTTTTAACATTCATTTTTATATTTTAACTTATGTCTGTTTAATACTCAACACTTCCGCCAGCTTAGGGAGGTCTATATAAGAGGTGCTAAGGATAGACATCTGGTTTAGGGCTTGTCTTCACTGCAGTGTTAGCTCAAGGTCTAGCTCGAGTGTTGCCTCTACCCTGACTCCCTTGCACACAAAAATCACTCAGATGAAGAGGAGTTTTAAACTTGAGCTAGCTGGCCTGTCATAGGGTATGGGTTGAAGCTTAAGTACTGCTGATGCTCATGCTAGTAATGCAGTTGGGATGCAGCAGCTCTGTGCTGCTAATCCAAACACTCTGTGCTGCTCAAGTGTTATTTTGTGGTATTGCTGCTCTCACTCGAGGTAGGCTTATCTGAAAGGAGATGGCTTGTCTTTACTGCCGTGTTAGATCAAGTTTTTAGATTTCAGCATTTAGTCAATAAAAGAAACTGACACTCTGACACAGAAAAGAAGACCTTTAGGTATCAAAAAATGTAAACCTCTGTGCTTTAAAAAATTAACCAGTTAAAGTTGTATTATTCATTGCTTCTGTTAACCCCTTCTTTCTTGAATTAGTTGCAATGACGAGCAAAGCATGTCACATGTGGCTCGTAGAGGCTAAGGGACTCATGTTCAAGCATAGTAGCTACAGAGAAAGCAGCACATTGTTCTTTCTTGTGGCTCAGAAGGAAATACTAAGTTTAATACATAATGCAGCTATTATAGTCATGTGATTTTCCAGATCAATAAGTCAGTGTTAACATTACATTTTATAGTTTTCTAATGGCCAAATCTTGAACCTGTTAGTAAATCCTATGGAGTAGGACTTTGTCCCCTAGAATTGCAAAAGTGATGGGGCATGTAATTTTTATCCGCAGTCCAGAAGTAGGGTGTGGCACACCCTTGCAGAAAGGCCATAATTTATACTGCTGGATTAGGGGAAGAGCAGTGGACCTGATCTGTCCCTGCCTCATATGCAGTGTGAGAGAGACAGTTCCACACTGTTTTAGGCCATCTGGACCTTCTGTAAGATTATCAGTTTCTATCTGGAAATTCAGGTTCAGAAAGCATCATTCTGCTTATGGCAGAATATGTTATCAGTGCTCAGTAATCTGCACTGCCTGGCTGTCTGTTTCCAGGTGGAGTGTAAGGTAATGATTTGACTTATACAGTCCTAAATGTCGTGGGATCTGCCTACCTGAGAGACTGCCTCTCTCTCTCCAGGCCATATTACTGCAGTTATGATCAGAAAAAGCCTTTGATCTTGATTCTCCCCATTGTAAAAGATAGGGTCTGCTTGCAATGCATTCTCTGTAAAGGACCCTTTCCTTTGGAATGCTCTGTCCCTCAAGATCTGAAATAGTCTGCATATGTTGACATTCTTGGCATGCTGTGAAGCCCATCTGTTTTCAGGATGTTGATGAAGGGCCGAGAAGAGGCAGTTGAAGGTGGGATTTGCTTGGTGGGGGTTTTAGTCTGTACTGGTCATGTGAATGATGCGATCTAATGATGTAGGAGATGGGGCGTGAGGAAGAAGTACTGCTGCTTTGGTTAATTTTTACTTTATATCTCCTTTATTATTATTGTTTTTAAATGTCGGTCCAGGGTGCACAGAGCTTTCAAAGTGCTCTATTTGGTGTGGGGTTTATATAAGACTGACATCTAAATAAATAAATATAGAAACTCTTTAGACCTCTACAATAGGGAATGGGGCCTGTACCTGTATCTCATCATGATGAGTTGTGGAGACTAACTGCAGCAATTCCAGACACTACGAGGCAAGTTCCTGGACACAAGGGTCTCTGTAGCTTTTGTATTCTTGCATAAGCTAACATCTTTTAAGCAACTTTTGGTCCTGATTGCATACATATGCCTCAATGCTTAGATACTATTGTAATGGGTGCTGTATTAAAAACAGAGATTGTATTAGGAATTGGATGTGAAATCTGAAGTTGTTCCAGTAGAAATGAGAATATTTTTCAATGGATAGAAAAGGAATATATTTTTCCATTAGAGAGCCTGCATTTTACATAACTGAGAAGCTATAAAACCTGCATTCATATGCCCCAAACTCTTATATAGTATTAAATAAGACTTTTACCTTGTAATTTAAATGGACATTTATTGGCAAAAGCTTGGCAAAATACAATAATGGACCTAGGTGATTTGTGATTAAGTACATGTTTAAATTAAAAGTCTGAAACCTTTTCATGCCACACTCTTCAGCTCTGTCCAACAGCTGTGAGCTTCACATTGCTGCTTGCAAATTCCCTGTTTGGAAATGGTACCGGACCAGTGGACGCAGATGGGGAAACTGGCAGCCAGAGAACTGTGCACTTTGGATAGATTCTGGAGTTTATATGGTTTTAATGGAGTTAGTGCAGTTTTGGTGGCTGAAGTATGAAGAGCAACATTTTGACTATTTTCTAAGAACGGAAAATTATTTTTTAAACTGAGTATTTTGTAGAAACCAGCTGATTTGCCTTTTTGGATTTTTGGCTTAGAGTGAAAAATGCATTAGTTAAAAATTGAAATCAGGTTTCTGGCAGGTACCACGAAAAATAATTTTAAAATTTGATGATTTTATTTCAATTTTTAGGAAGTCTCAGCATGGATGACTGTGGCTCTCTAAGAGATTGTCCAAAGTGACGTGCTCCAGTAGTTTTAAATTGTCCTGGTTTTTCAGCCACTTTCAAATTTGTGAGCTTATAATGCTTTTTGGAGGGCTCTACTGTTTTATTGCTATAGCCATTACATTTGCACTTTCTGTACATTTCTCCTAGGAAACTCACATTCAGTTTGGAAGTAAAACAACCAGACTGTTGTTATAGTAGCTCAGAACATATTGAATACATTTAAAAATGTAATATCCAAAGAGAGAGAGAGAGAGAGAATTAGAAACAACATCCCGTTTGGGAGTGGAGGTGGGGGACTTAATTAAGAGGAAAAATTCCACCTGTCAAGTCCAGGAAACAACAAAATAAACCTGTGCTGGGCAAGTCAATGGACTCAGGCAAGAGACGTTTTCTTTAAAATTATTCCAGTATGGTACATTAGGGGTATTGACTTGCCTTGAAGGATGTGGACTGTTGATGAGAGTATAACAAGCTGGCTTACAGCTTCTGTTACCAGGTTTAGGGGTGGGTTTTCTTCATAGAACTATATTTCCTCTGATATAGTGAACTTGTGAGAATATATATTTTATATGTATGCTTACTCTTAGTTTTATCTTTGTTTGCTTAGGGAGCTCCACATCCACTCTGGCCATTTATATAGGTTCCTGCTGGGGAGCTGAGCTCTTTTCAAAATCTGGCCCTTAAAGCTTGATTTTATACAGGACATGTGTAGAGTGTTACATGTATAATAAGCTCAAGGACAGGGAGGGGAGTACAGCATTAATGGGAGCACTCATGCTCAGCTGCTTTGTCACTCCTGCACAGAAGTAGATGTAAGACTAGAGAGAGAAGTGCACTGCTAATCTTCTCATTAACTTGATGAGCATCACACTTAGGACTTTTCTGACATGCCCATGCCCTATACCCAATCCATTTTTATCACAGTAAGAGGTCAGCAGCAAAAGCTCTTGAGACTTGTTTTCAGTCATTTTAGAGGACTCTGCCTAGTGTTTAACCACACTTGCACCTATGTGTACTCTTCACTCATACTTGAAAGTGCAACCCACCTTGCACTCCCTACTCTGCATCACACCTGGATTTGCAGGATCAAGGCCTTCATATTTTCCTTTGCTTTAAGAGCAGTTGTCATGCTTCAAGGAATTCCCC
Organism: Macrochelys suwanniensis; assembly: GCA_033296515.1. Lineage (NCBI taxonomy): Eukaryota > Metazoa > Chordata > Testudines > Chelydridae > Macrochelys > Macrochelys suwanniensis. The sequence continues at coordinate 53,140,535 of CM065780.1, forward strand.
TCCACCCCCCATTAAAGATTCAAGTCGAGCAAGATGGCAATCCTGTTCATTCTGTTAGCTTTAGTTCTATTTATGCTATTAATTAGCAGCAGCTGATCAGTAATTTGCTTTTCAGGGGGAAGAGGGGAGCTGAAGCTAATGTAGAGGATCTAAGGGTGAGGAATTGTTGGAGGGGGATTTGAGCTTTTGCATTGCCTGATTTGCTGGTAGTTTATAGTGAATTATATGTTGAACCTTAGTAATTAATTCTGGGCATTAATTCTGTTGTATTTTTAAGTTATTTCACTTACAGCATGTGGCTTGGTGCTCTTTTTTTAGCATGTGTATATAAAAATCAGAGCTTTGATAAGAACTCAGATATGCATATAGTGAATGTTAATGTATTAAAGAAAAGGGAAATAACTCAAAATCCAATCTAGCAAATATGTTTGTTTATGGTATGGACTTCCATTTTCCCATATTTGTTTGCTTACAGAAAATCAGGATGGGTGTGTGTAATTGGCATCTTTATGTAGTTTTGTACAGTAGGTTTGGCTTTGACTTTTTTCCACGCTAGGTAATGTTATTTCCAGCATCTGTAGGAAACGTTAAAAGGATCAGTGTGACGCTTACAATTGGTGGATGGAGGTGAGAACTGATATGAGGGACTTTGATTTTAAAACAATATATTTTACAACTTTACCTTAAGTCCACCACTTCATTTTGCCAGGGCTTAACTAATAAATGTCAGTTTAAATTACATGGCATAAGTCTTCTGTTAGACCACCTAGGCAATTTGGGCCACACGATACATTCCTGAGATAAGTTTACTTGCTGCAAACTGCTTAATGTACTACAGTGGTTTTAATGAAAGCAAGTATGTATTAGCAATGTGGTTGCTCAGTCGCATGAGCAGAAAATAATTATACATCTTGAGGGGACATGGAAACCATGAGGATTACATTTCCAGTTCGTACATTTGTATTGTAAATTGTTTAAATCAAGATGCATATACAGGAAATATACACAGTAAATTTATATTATTTTGAAGGATTTGCATGGAAAATACATCTATAACTCATCTGTATCATTTTTAGCTCTTCCATCTTCCCTCATCAGTCCTTCATTTCCCCTGTTGTGCATTAAAAAAGCCAGACAATGCTTATTAAAACCTAATTCCTGGTCTAATCTGTCATATGACAAATACAACATATTTTGTTTTGGAGCTGTAGATTGGTTTTCTCTCCATATCAACAGTGCTCCTTGTATCATAGTCTGAGTTGTGTTACTTACACAATGCATTTGTCTTCATGTTTTTCCTTGCACACTGTAACTGTCCCCCTTTTCTGTAGAATACACTGTTTCTTAAGGTCTAATCTAATTCCCATTGATGTAAACGAGAATCATTCCATTAACTGAAGTCAGTGACAAAAGTTCTGTTGGCCTGAATGGGCATAGGAGCAGGCCCTTTGGACTTACACTATTCTGCAGTTGCTAAAGCATACAATGGTACTGTCAGAGTTCTGGAATGCTAATAGAGCATTGTCACAGATTTGTCCATCAGGTTTCAATCTGGATGTTTAGAAAAGTAAATCTGGGAGGAATCAGAACTGGAAAGGGAAATCAATAAAATTAAATGCAGTATTATGAGTTCAGAAGAGTCAACCAGACCTTTTTTGCTCTGTTGAAAAAAAGATGTAGGTTAGTGACAAACTTTGGGATATGCTGTTATGTATTTTCTTGAAACTTCTATAACTCAATGCAGAGATTTGATAAGCCCCTGCCATGCCCGTTGGGCTTATACAGCTAGCCAGATACATCTAGGAAATGGGTATTTCCAATATGCTTGGAATCAGTACATATATGTGGCTATCTTGGCGATGATGAATCTTTCAGTAAACTTCTGAACAATATCATAGACACAGTAGTATGTTGTCAGCATTTCTATTATGAACACTATTTGTCAGGTATTCATGACTTGGACTTAAAAATTCCTCTCCAGGCTAGAAATTACCATTTAGGGGCTTAGCTATAAAATGCATTTTTATATTGATTTAATCCTTTAAATTAAACAACTTTCTTAAAAAAACATTTGAGTTATTTCTTGGCGTGATGAAAAAATGCATAAGAAATTTGTGAAAACAGTGAGACATTCTAACATGCTCTACTGGGAGATTTTTGGCATGTTTGGTGTGTGCATCTTATTTTTAATGGGTGAAACAGGTAAACTTGGAAAAATGTACAGATGCCCTTTGTGCCTTAAAACACGCACATACACACACAACTACATATGTAAATTAATGCTTCTCTAGATAGTACAGATAGTATAATCCATATGCAAATGTGGATTTTGTAGGTCCAATTGGTGTATGTACCTTTTTGATAGACCCACCCATTTGGATACACATTAGAAAATTTGTCCCTAAATGTGACCGTAAATGTGAACTTCCATTAAAGTATTCTATGGTTTTGTTTTGGGGGTTTTTTTTGTTACTACTTTGAGCTATTAACACAAGGCCAACAAAAACAAGCAGAACCTGCACCAAATTTTGCTTAAACCTGTATCTAAAATCTTCTGAATTCTTCATCTTATTAATGCAATATCACAAATTTTAAAGAATAGCTGATTTTTACTATATATGCCATACCATATTTATAAATTAGAGTATCTTTGAACAGTGAATAAATATCATAGAATATCAGGGTTGGAAGGGACCTTAGGAGGTCATCTAGTCTAACCCCTTGCTCAAAGCAGGACCAATCCCCAATTTTTGCCCCAGATCCCTAAATGGCCCCCTCAAGGATTGAACTCACAACCCTGGGTTTAGCAGGCCAATGCTCAAACCACTGAGCTATCCCTCCCCCCAAATATACTTCTGCTTCCTACTAAACACACACAAACAATCAAGGGAGCACATTCGTGTCATGGCAAGACTATATCTTGATGTTGCAATAATGCAAAGGTCATAACATTTGCATTGAAGCTTTGTGATCTGCACCTCTCTTTCTGGAGATACTTTTACTCAGTGTGAAACAATACAGATCTAGAAATCCATCAATGTAACATTAGCAATAGTACTTATGCATCTGTGTAGTTCATATGATGAAATATCAAACACACATGTTGGTGTCTCAAGTACAAATCTGGTCTTGTACTCTCTCTCCCCAGAGCTATAAAAGGCTGAACATCACGCATGCATAATTCAAAAATAACTGTTTATAAAAAAGTCATTAAATTTAGCAAGGTTGCTCTGTAACATGGTATAATTGCCTTTGTTGTATAAAATGTGCAGATATCCGCATGGAGCAATGCTACCTGAAATGGGATGAAGATGAGTGCATTCAGTCTGTACCTGGCAAGTTTCGTATGGATGCCTGCTGCTGTGCTGTTGGTGCTGCTTGGGGCTCAGACTGTGAGGAATGTCCTAAGCCTGGCACCAAAGAATATGACGCTTTGTGCCCTAGGGGACCTGGCTTTTCCAACAGGGGAGATGTTCTAACTGGCAGGCCATTTTATAAAGGTAAAATCCATACTTCACTGCACATAGCTTACTGGAGCTGAAAGTGGGTGTTATTTGTATCTTTCAGTCCTTAAAGGGAAAACACCAGGGTTTATATGATTAGAGATATTATCAATTATATAGCATTAAAATTCAAACATAACAAATATTAGTTAAGAAATAGTCATCTCTTTCCCCTCCATGTGTGGAATGTGTTTTGTGGCAGCATTTTGGATATACTGCAGTGGGGGTAGGATGCAAGTCTGGGAAGCCAGAGAGGGGAAGGTTATGGTAGTCAAGGCAAGAGTTTAGGATGTAGTCGCGGTTCTTGAGCATGTGAGTAGAGAGGGATGGATATGTTTTGGAGATGAAGATGTAGAGGAAAAACCTGCAGGATTTAGCAACAGCATCCATTTTGGATGAGAAGGAAAAAAGTGGCTAAGATGATACTAAAGCTGAATATTCTGGTTAGAGAAGATAGTAAAGACAGTACCAACAGTGATAGAGAAAGGAAGGAGAAAGCCACTGTCCTTCCCCTCTGCATGCTGCCTAAGTAGCTCTTGCTTCCTCCTCAGACTGAGAGGGTTGGAAACTGCCTGAGGAGCTGGAGGTGAGATATTTATTGATGCCCAAGTGAGGCCTGGGTTGTGGAGGGAGAACTGTGGATTGTTACATTCTTGGAAGGTATATGTGTGGCCAGAAGTGGGGTATGGGGGGATGGAGGTGAGAGGTAGAAGAGGACAGAAATACCAGTTTCTCCCTCCCACAGAAAACTGAAGACTTAAAATAATAAGGATATTCTCACCTTTTCTGTCCTCATTTCATTTTTATGGTGAGATCATTCTGAAAATATTTTTAAACAAGCATGTATACTGCAAAGCCTTTGTCTTGAAAAGTATCATATTGTTTGGAGGAACTTTAACATGTTGTCATTATGCATAACCATTCATCAGTTCTGATATTTAATTGTTACTGTCCTTACTCAGGTAAAACACCTATTAAATTCAGTGGAAATTAGCCTGAACAAGGATTAAGGACTAGTATTTTGTCCAGGATTTAGCTCTGCTTTTCTCTGCCTATTGTTTTCTCTTGTACTTGCACCAGCACTTTCCTCTGCACATACTGATGTCTCCAGGCTACAGTTTTGTTCCATAAAATGGATGCTTCTCAGTTAAGGACATTCATCCAGTAGAATGGTACCTATAAGTAAAGTATAGTGCTCATCTGAATGTGTTTAGGGCCTGAGTGGCTCTTGTATGTACACAAAGAGCCTCTTTTATAAGCCCTGTGGAGGGTCTGTTACAATTGCAATCCCTGTACTATGGAGAATGTGAGGACTGCTCTTTCCATACATTGCAAGGGACTGTTTTGCCCCAAAGAGGAGTGAAAGGGTTTGACTAAACCCCTGCCACTCCACTGCACTAGTCTGCAGAGCTGCTGAAAAGTCCCCATTTGCTCTGGGAATCTCAGAAAGAGTTTCAGGGAGCCACAAACTCTCTCGCCAAATTACACCTGGGCTGGCATGGCTCCTCACTGCCTCTTTCTCAGGCTATGTTTTATAGGCACAGTTTATTGCACAGGGTTTCATCATTCCCTTTCCTGCTTTGTTGGAATTCACAACCTCCTGTGAGGTTGTGGTATTCAGGCAGTGGTAGCTGAAGTTCAGTTTCTAGAAAAGAACGACTTTCAGCAGCAGGAATGAAGCAACAATGACTTACTTACCGCCAGGTCTATTTTGTGGGGTAACTCAGAAGAGCACAGTTTGTTCAGTTAACAAAATGGTGCTCAGTATACACCATGTAGGAAGGAATGGGAAATTACCACTGTTGACACACTTTCCTTGTTAATCATTTAAATGTTCTGTTTTATTTTTTTTTCTTCATAGATATTAATGAATGTAAAGTGTTCCCTGGTATGTGCATGAATGGCAAGTGCAGGAACACAATTGGAAGTTTCAAGTGTAGATGTAACAGTGGGTTTGCTTTAGATATGGAGGAAAGAAACTGTACAGGTAAGTCTTACATTTTCCCCGGTGGCAGTCTAAAAACTCACTATCCAGACCTTGCAGTTCTTGGGAATTTTCCCCTAGTAAGAAATGCACAATTTGGCTATTAGTGTGAAGCTCTTAAGCTTCTCTTTCAATGAGGGATTCTCTAATAATTGTGTCTTCTGATTTATTCTCATACACCAAAACTTTGTTAAATTACTGTTAAAGTTGCTTGAGTCAAACTCCTAGAAATGAAATCACTAAAATTAAAAAAAAAAATAAAAAAAATAATCACCAGTTAAGGCAATATTAACTTCCCTTAGCCTTACCACCTAGGCATCGTAATACGAGGTGGACGCCTTACATCCACCACAAACTCACTTTCATTTGCAAAACGCAGCCATTCAAATGCTTGTATCCAGTTCCTTACAATCATGCTCACATGTGACATCAGGCATAATACTGACAGACATGTAATATGTGTTACTGGAACTTAAAAAAATCTGAGGTCAGAGTTACGCTAGTAAGCTTGTGTGATTGAAGAACTGGATGTGTGCATTGTGAGTGATTGGAAATGAAAGTGGTTTTATTCTGGAGCTCAAGAATCTGAGTGTGAGTGTTTGATGTGTGTGTAGTAAGGCATCTGATGTTGGTTCGGATGTTAATGTTCCCTTACCTGGTGTTTTCCTTGGTTTTCTAGTGATTGTATTGGCAGGAAATGCACTTGGGCAACCTTATTTTTAAGTTAATGAGAGGTCAGAGAACATTTTTTCACAAAAGTTTTTTCCCACACTTTTTCATCGAAATTTTGTTCAGATGAAAATTTTCTGCTGACCAGGTCCAGACTTAATGATCTTTTAATGTGTTTTTGTGTTTTAAATTACTAACAAAATGAGATTAGTGGGTAAAATCTGCAGGAGGCCAACCATGCTGTGACATGAGAGGCCCACTGCAGTGAATTGCTGTCCTACAGACCTCTGCACATCTGTATGTGGTATATGAATTACTGTTGTGTTGCACAAAGGGGAGTGAGAGGGAATAAAATGGAGGGAAAAGGGAAAGGATTTTATCCACGAAGGAAGTGTAAAAAATGTGTGAAGTGTTCAAAGATTCCCTCTTCTCCCCATGTCCCTCCTCATCCCTGCCTCCCCAACTCCATGTGTGTGTCTGCCTCCTGCAACTCCTCTATAAACTCTTGAATTTGTGCATTCCTAGTTCTCTGAACCACCTATCCTGATACTTCCTCTCTACAGTCTCCTGACCACTTTCATACCTGACGCCCAACCCCCGCCCCCTTATGCCCCATATGTTCTATTCCCATCTTCCTCACCCTGTCTTTCTTGGACCTCATGGAGATCTACACCAGTTCTCTGCTCCCCAATCCTCTGCACTTTTCTGGGGCTCCTCCATTAATCAATTCAGTGTTCTCATCTATCTATAACCCCGTCTTCTGATTTCTATTCCACTAGTAAACTTTTTATAATTTTCCATTGTTTTACACATTTTTACAGTTTTTAAAATAATTTAAAAAAGAGACTTCTATATATAAAAATAATTAATGGGACCAAGGTCTGAGGGTATAGTGGAAAGCACAAACTAGGGAGCCAGTCTGGGTAGAAGGACTGGACAATCGGGTAAGGCAGTAGGATAACGAGAATGGCAAGCAGTCTGGCCAGTGGGCTGAGGAGTCAGTGAGGAGCATGTTGCTCAGCCGTGCTCCCCAGTCCTGCACATCCTGGTACCCTGCATCCCTCACCCTGTTGCACACCCTCTTCAGACCAACTCAGCTGCCCAACTAGCTTCCCTGGCTCTTTACATGGAGCCCTTCCAATCCATTACCCCTTCCACCTTGGGTTTCGATAAATGTGCTGTGATTCGTCAGACCAAGTTGCATATTTAGACATAACTAATAAAGTACAGCAATCCAAAAAAGACATTAAACTACAAATCTAAATGTGACATGAGTCATTTTAACTTCCTAACTTCTAAAGAAGTGAACCAATATACTTATAACTTTCTAGAAAATGAACTTTTTATCTAGGAGTAAGTGCTGTGAGTTTAGATACTCTTGATTTTGTTTACATAATATATGAAAGTAATCCCCATATTACTGTAAATCTCAATGCCTCTTTAGCTATGGAGTCAACTGACACCTCCATAATAATTGACAATTCCAAGAAGGGTAATGATAATCAGAGCTTTTCTATAACTTTGCAGTTCTTGGTATGTTACCTATTACATAAATATCATCCCATCAAAAATATGATCCTAAAATGATACCTGATGGAAACCCCACTTGTCACAAGGTTTCAAATCTAACTTAGATTTCTGAAGTCACCTTGTTCCAGATCTTTTATGACTCAATTTATCATTGAACCATTTAAAAAAAATATTAAATGAAATATTTGCATGCTCATGTATACACTTCAGATTTCACCGGAATGAGTCACTTCTCCATTTTCATGTAAAGAGGATTCACTTTAAACCATGTTTGATTTTTTTCTCTTCATTTAATGTAAAATAGACATTGATGAGTGTCGTATCTCCCCGGACCTCTGTGGAAGTGGTACCTGTGTCAACACTCCAGGCAGCTTTGAATGTGAATGCTTTGAGGGCTATGAGAGTGGATTTATGATGATGAAGAATTGCATGGGTAAGTGTTGTCAGAATGTATTCCAGTCCTTCCATTTACTATTTTGAAGCCTAATATTTTAAACTGTGTGCACTAATGAACACCTAATTAGCATCCATAGTTACTGTGACTGCATGTATAAATCAGGTCTGACTATGCACAGATGTGCAGTTAATGGTACAGATACCTGTATTGTGCATGCAGTTATGGTAATTGTCTACATGAATTAGGTTTACAATTTCCTGCACACATTTTTGCAAATGCACATATTAGGGAATCATAGAAATATAAGTCTGGAAGTGCCTTCATGAGGTCATCTAGTCCAGTACCCCATACTGAGGGAGGACCAAGTATAACTAGACCATCCGTGGCAGGTGTTTGTTTAAACTGTTCTTAAAAACCTCCAATGAGGTGTGCTTAGCTATCCATATAGTTAGAAAGTTTTTCCTAATATCTAACCTAAATCTAATCTAATATCTAACCTAAATCTCCCTTGCAGCAGATTAAGCCTGTTATTTCTTGTCCTAATTTCAGTGGACATAGGGAACAATTGATCACCATCCTCTTTAAAACAGCCTTTAACATATTTAAAGACTATCAGGTCCTCCCTCAGTCTTCTTTTCTCAAGACTAAACATGCCCAGTTTTTTTAACCTTTCCTCAGGTCAGGTTTTCTGAACATGTTATTAGTTTTGTTGCTCTTCTCTTGACTCTGTCCAATTATCCACATCTTTCCTAAAGTGTGGTGCCTACAACTGGACATTACTCAAGCTGAGGCCTCACCAGTGCCTACTGGAGTGGAACAATTACCTCCCATGCCTTACTTACAACACTGCTTTTAATTTTCCTGAGAATTATATTAGCCCTTTTCGCAACTGCCTCACATTGCCTACTCTTATTCAATTTATGATCCACTATAATCTCTAGATTCTTTTCAGCAGTGCTATTACCTACCCAGTTATTGCCCATTTTGTAACTGTACATTTGATTTTTATTTCCTAAACGAAGTACTTTGCCCTTGTCTTTATTGAATTTCATCTCGTTGATTTCAGACCAATTCTCTAATTTGTCAAGGTTGTTTGAATTCTAATCCTGTCCTCCAATGTGCTTGCAACCCTTCCCAACTTGATGTCATCTGCAGACTTATAAGCATACTCTCCCCTCCATTATCCAAGTCATTAATGAAAATATTGAATACTAGCAGACCAAGGACTGTCTCCTGTGGTACCTCACTAGAAACATCCTTCCGGTTTGAGAGCAAACCATTGATAACTACTCTTTGAGTATAGTCTTTCAACCAACCAGCTATGCACCCACCTTATGGTAATTTCATGTAGGCCACATTTCTGGAGATTGCTTATGAGAATGTCATGGAGGATTGCGTCAAAAGCCATACTAAAATCAAGATACAAATCTACTGCTTCCCCCCTCCCCCATCCACTAGGCCAGTAACCCTGTCAAAGAAGAAAATTAGGTTGGTTTGGCATGATTTGTTCATGACAAATCCATGCTAGCTATTACTTATTACCCTATTATCCTCTAGATGCTTACACATTGATAATTTTGACAGTTTGATCATTTGTTCCAGTATTTTTATAGGTATCCAAATTAGGCTGACTGGTTTATAATTCCTCTGGTCCTCTTCCTCTGCTCCCGCCCTGCCCAAGATAGGTATTATGTAAGCCCTCATCTATCCTCTGGGAGTTCTCAAAGATAATTGCTAACAGTTCTGAAATTGCTCAAGCACCATTAGATAAATTTCACCAGCTCCTGCCAATTTGAATCCATCTAACTTACCTAAATATTCTTTAACCTGTTCCTTCCATGCATTGAACTTACTAAATATGTTGTTTGGTTAGTACTCTGATTGGTGAGCATTCAAACAGAAATTGTCTTTGCCTGCTTTCTGTTCCTTTCAGAATATTTCCTTCTGAATGATTGAACTTCATAGTTATTTCTTACAAAACAGGAGAGTAGAACTCATTCAAGAGCCATTACTGTACAGTTTAATTGCTTACCATATTACAGAAGGTGGAGAAGAGCAGTCATTACTTCATTTTAGCCTCTTCGTGAGCCTCAGATTCTGAATTACCTCCTGATGCTAACAATTGATTTTCTCTTCTTTCCCCCCTCACTAATTATTTCTTAAATGCCTGTCATGTTTCCTTTCAGACATAGATGAATGTGAACGAAACCCTCTCCTTTGCAGAGGTGGCGCTTGTGTGAACACAGAAGGCAGCTTTCAATGTGACTGTCCTTTGGGGCATGAGCTATCACCATCACGTGAGGATTGTGTGGGTGAGTTTGTTACCTGAGGATGGCATGTATCTGTGGTATAAAAGCTCCTTGTGACTGACAAGGATGTAGCGCCAGGAATATCTACACATTCCTGTTCTTCCTTGTTTCTGAATTCCTTCAAATTGGAACCTCAGGGCCTGACACTGAAAGGTCCTCAGTACACTCAGCATCCATTGACTTCAATGGGAATTGAGGGCTCAGAGCACCTGGCAGGAAATGTTCAGCACTTCACAGGAGTGGACTTTCAGAAATTATAAAAGAATCTTGTCAACTTTCAATTAAAATACATAAAAGCACAGAATAAACTGCACAAAAATTGGTTCCTTAATGAAATGCAGCTCTCCTTTTTTTTTTCTCGCTTTGTTTCACCTCTTCTATGAAATATCACTTGTTCAGTTGCAGTGTTGTTTTGTTACATAGTCACTTCCAGGGATAATTTAAAGTATAGTCTCTGTCTATGCTTCCTTAGTGGCTCTGGCATTCCAGCAGCTAGTGCAGAACTGGCCTTTTGAATGGCAAGTAATTGATCTGAGCAATTCTTCTTTTTCAGATATAAATGAATGCTCATTGAGTGATAATCTCTGCAGAAACGGCAAGTGTGTGAACATGATTGGAACATATCAGTGTTCCTGTAACCCCGGATACCAGGCCACTCCAGACAGACAAGGCTGCACTGGCAAGTATTGAATGCCTCTACCTTCATACTTTTATGTCATCTCTCTTTACATTTAATTTCCTGTTAAAACCAGTCATAGCCAGCTTTTGTCACCTATCCAAAGCAGCAACTGTGGGGACCCTCTCTATCCCAAGAGTTATGAAAAGAGCAGATTGTTTCAATTTAAATATAGAGGAAAGAAGGGGGTGTTGCCATGCTGCCAAACCTCTGCAAAACAGTGTGAGGAAAAAGCATTCTCATGATACTAATCCAGTCAAATCTCAAGAGATTTAGCTAAAATCCAGATGGTGGTGTTCAATTTTATTCCCTGATCAAAAACAGCAAGGGGTCCCATGTTACTGCTTTTCCCCTCCCCTCTCACATGTGGTACATACAGTTTTTTTAAATGCAGCACTATCTCTGTAAATACTTTGATGGGAGATTCTTCCTGTGTTTTATAACTGCAATTCTGTAGTTTATCATAGAATCATAGAATATCAGGGTTGGAAGGGACCTTAAGGAAGTCATCTAGTCCAACCCCCTGCTCAAAGCAGGACCAATCCCCAATTTTTGCCCCAGATCCCCAAATGGCCCCCTCAAGGATTGAACTCACAACCCTGGGTTTAGCAGGCTAATGCTCAAACCACTGAGCTATTTATAGTTTAACCTGTGTTTATAGCACTACTGAGTTACAATAATTGGTAGTATGTATATACTGTTAGGTTACCTAATGGGTTTTGATACAAATTTGTGCTATGGTTCAGTGCTTTCACCTAGAGGTCTTAGAGTCTCTGGAATTTTCTTTCTACAATGTCTTGTACTTCATTTCCTTTCAAGTTCTCATCTTTACTTCCTTTGGATCTTAGAGCAAGAAAATCAACAAATATCAACAAAAACAATGCCTAAAAACAGTCACTGGCTTCTGTAGATAAAAATGAGTCATGAAGGAGGGAGGGCTGAATAAAGTGTAAATCAGTGATGTAAAGTGAGAATAGAAATTCAAAATCAGCTCATTGTTGAAAATAATTCCCTTGCTAAATAATATGGCAAGCAAAGATGACTTCTCCTTATGAAAACAGAGTTGTCAAATAATGTGGTCCAAATATTATTTTCCCAGACATTGATGAATGTATGATCATGAATGGAGGCTGTGACACCCACTGCACTAACTCGGAGGGCAGCTATGAATGTAGCTGCAGCGATGGCTATGCTCTCATGCCAGATGTGAGAACATGCGCAGGTAAGAGAGGAGATAAAACAACATTGTCGTATCTTCATGAGACTTCATTTAAAAAAATTCTTACATCAGATCCTGCAGCAAAACAAAATATATTATTTTAGCAGATCCTTATCTGTATGTGCTGTACTGTGATCTACTTTCATTCCAGATATTGATGAATGTGAAAACAACCCAGATATCTGTGATGGTGGGCAGTGTACTAATATTCCAGGAGAATATCGCTGTCTTTGTTATGATGGCTTCATGGCTTCTATGGACATGAAAACTTGTATTGGTAAGTACCTACAAGTTATATTTTAGCAGTTGTGTTATTGTGCGTATTTCCCGATGAATCACTACAAGCATAATCAAATTGTGTAAGAAAAAATTGCTGAAAACAAAAATGTATCGTTTTTCTTAAGAAACAACCTTAACTGCTTTCCCCCTGAAGAGAAAATATTTTTAAAAGTCTTTAAAAGTGAGATTAATCTAATTTGAGTCCATTAACACTAAAATGCCTTACTCATAATCTAAGTATTACTGTATGGTATCACTACTGGGCAGAGGTAAGGCTGTTTGGGTGCCTTAACTCATGATTTCCATAATGTAACAGATTTGAATTTCCTGAAAGTGTAACCTTAACTCTGAACTTCCTGGGTTTGTAATGCTTAGTTTGGGATAATTACATCATCCCTTAATTTTTTTTACCCTTAAATTATTGATATATACTCTCAAATTTAACTCTGTTGTAACAGTTCTTTCCAGTTTTTTTGATGGGAAGGTGGGGAGAGGGGAATACACACGTTCATAAATTACATACCGAAAACCAGTGAAGATTTAAAGGTACAAAGTTATGCACTTAAAATTTAGGAAATGCTGGAGTTAAGGTTGCCTATGTATTCCATGAACTGAACTACTGAAACTTATACTAAACAATCATGATGGATTTTGTAGTGGATTTATTTCTTCAGTTTGATTGAATTGTAACAATAAGGAAGATCATAATGGCATGTTTTGATATGCAGAGTCTTAGTAGCCTTCATTTTATATGTATGCTAGCCTTCCGAGAGAGGAAAATAGATGAAAGGTAGTATAAAGGGGAGGTGTCCTTGAACAGCAAATGACTCCTCTCCCCTTAACTTCAGAACCAATAAACTGTTGTTTTTCTTCTTCATGCCTTTATCTCATTGAGATGTTCAAATCCTTTTGTGTTCTTGACTGCAGTCCAAGCCCACTGAGCTGATCAATGTTTTCCCAACCCAGTCAAAAGACAGGGTTGATCTCTTCAACAATTCCCCTCTCTCATATTGTTAGCTATGTTAGTGCTTATGAAAATAACATTTCCCTCCACTGTTCTCCTCTTGGAACAGAAAACCTCACGTTAGAATGTTGTATAGCAGTGGACTATGAGTCTGGGTTTCATTCTTTGTTAACAGCATCATTTTAAGAAGCTTGTGAAGCTGTTCCTTTTTCTTATTGTAGCCTGTTACTGTCTGCAACAAAGTACTAGTAGTTTAATCTGTAGAGATATTTGTAACATTTTCTATTTACTTAATAGCATGTGGAGTGACTGAGGTAATTAGTTGTGATTCTGATCTTACACCAGTATAAATCTGGGGTTATGCCAATGAAGTGAAAACATTGATGTAAAATGGGCGTCAGAGCAGAATCGTGCCATGAGTGCACAATCTACAAGGTTGCAACTAGATCTGCAATTTGGAGGATGTCATGGGTTTCAAATGTTTCAGAGGGGTAGCCGTGTTAGTCTGTATCCGCAAAATCATAGGTTTCAAAGTTAGCTAAACTTTGGGCTCAAGCTACAGTCTTGTTATGTAATTGAGAACCTACAGTTATAATGCATAATTTAGTAGAGAGCTCTAAACACAAAGCCTCGGTGTACACTAATTTATTCCTACAGTCTAGTGGGTATTCTCAATGGAAAGATTTTATCATATATACAACTCTCTCATTCTAGTGGAGGAGTGGGTGGCCCTCAAAAGCAAACTTATCTTTCTCTTGGAACATCAGGCTGTACCATACAAGCTGGTGATGAAGAGACATGATATTGAGGTGTCTGCAAAAGGGGTCAGTGACAATAGCTCTATAACAGGGCGATCTGCTCCTTTAGTAGCCGAGGAGGGAGACAGGGAGCAGCTGACTCTACCCCAGAGAGAAGCCACACAGACAGATTGCTGGGAATCAGATGATACAGCTGATCCACACCTCAGGATTGTCCCACACTCTCATCTGGAATATAAAGGAGAGCTCAGCCATGAAGGGGGTGTGGGGAGAGTCAGGAGAGAGGATAATCTCTGGCAAACAGAGCTGGAGACTGTAGGCAGGCACTATGGAGCCCCTCTCGGATGGAAAGCGCTCTCCCAGCAGCTGCCAGAGGACCCCCCAGTCTGAACCCCTAACCAGATGGTTGCTAGCACTACTTTTTGTATACTTTTCTCCCTTTGCTTGGGAAAACAATAAACAGGCCACTGAAGAAAGGGACAGAAACCTAACCAGGTATTAAATCTGTGTGGAAATCCTTTCTGAAGACCAAATAGGAAACCTTTGCCACAACTGCTCCCAACCCATGGGAGTTCCCTAGACATGTTAGGGCCCCCTCTTCAATCCTCTCTGATTGGGACTCCTCCACTGAGATCCTGGAAAATTCAGAAGAGTCCTTACCTGCATTGAAGTCCCAACAGATCAGAACTACAGGGATACTTCTGAAAATCCCTGGAAATCTTACGGGCCAGTTCACTTCCAACTCTACTTCTGCCACCCCTATTTAAAATTGTGCCTATTTTAATTTATACTTATTTTATTTCTTTCAAAGCCAAAACAGAGAAAACACCAGCAATGCCTTTTTATTCTCACCATGGTAATTCCCTTCATTGGAATACCCTGGTGTTACCATTTCATTTAAAAAGAGGTATAAAAATATTGGGCAATATATTTGGAAAGTTCCATTTCTCCTAGTATCACTGTATTGTTTAGTAATATGGATCACGGCATCTTTATGAATTTCCTCATTTGGCTGTTTGCCATTTACCTGATTTGAATGCTCGTCCTAATATAGAGGATTTGCTGTACCTCGTAGATATAATCCACATTTTAATCAGGGGCAAATGCTTTCATTTAGATTTTACTTACGTTTCAATTATTATTTTAGTTTTATTTTTTTCTAGAGACACTCTGAGGCTTAAAATACATTCTCACATATGTCATTTATCAAAATTTTAGATGAGGAACAAACCTGTGAAAATTGAAGTCAGTTTACAGATAATTCAAGACTAGAAATAGGGCTACATTTGTTAAATAAATTTTTCTCTGGAAAAAAGTCTTAATAGCACTGCTACAATATGATGTTTGTGTCTGAGTGTTTTTAAATTGATTTTACATTATTCTTTTAACAAATAATCGACTTCATAGTTAAATATTCATCTCTTCTATCCATTTTGAAAATGCTAGTGTAATTGTGCAAGAGTATCAGCCCTACCTCTTTAGAGAATTGAAGAAATGAAGTGAGGAATGGTTGAAAAGTAGTTGTGTTGAAGAGTAATATTACCTGTCAAGTCTCAAGTAAACCTTGAATATCTTACTAATAGAATTATTGATTACTTCTGATTTTCATTAATTTCACCTGAAGGGTGAAAATATTTCCCCAGAATAGATTATGTTATTAAATGGCTGTAATGGTCAAGTAATAATTAAACTATATGCACCTGCAGATGTGAATGAATGTGACTTGAATTCCAACATCTGTATGTTTGGAGAGTGTGAGAACACCAAGGGATCCTTCATTTGCCACTGTCAGCTAGGATATTCAGTCAAGAAGGGAACCACTGGATGCACAGGTACAGAATATTTCCAGCATTTGTGTTATGCATTATATTTCATCTTCAAAGTTTTAGTCTTTGTGATATCCATCTAGGATAGATAGATAGATAGATAGATAATATGTGTGTGTATGTATATATGTATATTTCTAAGATGCATACATACATTAGTTTTAGAGAAAAAAATGTACATCAAGTAAATCTAAATCTCAAGAATAAGGTAAAAGGAAAGAGAGGAGAGAGAAGAAAAGAAGGTAAAGAACAGAAAGTAAAACCACATGCAGTCCTTTGATGAACCACCCTAGCAACTGTACAGTATTAAAGTTAAATAGGCTCATATTCTACAAATCCAGTAGTGGAAGAAAATCCTTCCCCTGGCCACAGTGCAGCTACTATGCTACGCTCCTTGATGGATGCTATTTCAGGCTAATGACTCTCATCCTACTCTCTATGTATTGCCATGCCAGAGGCTTCCATGACACCCACCTATCTTACCCTCCATTTTTCTGCAGCTAAACACCATCCTTTCTACTGTAAATGGGGCTGTCCATAGCTGCATAGCAGGCAACTGGATATTTCCAAAACTGCACTTCTTAGGAAAGTTGGCAATAGTTATTAAATGGAAACAAAGTTCTGATCACAAAAGAGGAGGGTTTCCCTGAGTTATTGTATCAAATAGAAATTTCAGTGTGCTCTTTTACATACTGTTTTTAGCAATGTTTGGTTTTATTGTAGTATGCAAGACTGACATAATTATGGTATATATAAAACTGAGAGAGAGATCTTCTGGAATGTACATTTTTGCTCTATTTGAATTATTTTTGTTTTTAAAGATTTTTGTTTTTCTCCTATTTATCAATTATTTGAGTCTAACAAGAGAAACATATGGTCTTAGATCCTCACAAGTGCTATTAATAGGGACCATTTTACATATTTTTGTCTCTTTTTTTCTAGCGGAGTGTTGTAAATATTTTTCTGTATATTCCACAGCCATCACCCACTTCCAGTAACTAAAGATTTTTTTCCTATGACTTGGTCTTTAGGGATTTTTTGTGTAATTGTCAAATCCTTTTTATGAATAACATTTGCATGTAGGCTCAGAGCTCTGATGGGCACATTTTTAAACAAATACAAATAAATAACATTTGTGTAAGATTACATGAATATCAAATAAAAACCTGATATTGTAGGAAATGACAAACCCAGTTTTAATATATATTTGCAGATAAAGAAAAACCTGGAAATATAATAGACTATATACTTTCCAGTAACACAAGCTATAAATATAAAACAACCTGCTTAAATCATTATACGGTATTTTTATTTTGAAACTATGCAACGGACATATGCAGTATGTTGGAAAAACATCACAAGTCAAATTTCCAATATTTCTGAAGCCTTGGCATTGAACTTTTATTGATCAATTTGTTTTGCCTTGTTAGATGTGGATGAGTGTGAGATTGGTGCCCACAACTGCGACGTGCATGCCTCATGTGTTAATGTCCCAGGAAGCTTCAAATGCAGCTGCAGAGAGGGATGGATGGGAAATGGCATTAAATGTATTGGTGAGTGTGTAATTACTGACACATTTGTTTGGCTGAAAAGTTTTTAAATTGGACTTACTTGACTATTTGAAAAAATCATTTTATTCCTTTACCTGTAAAGGTCTATGGGCAGATAGAGAAATAGGATTCTTGTATTTCATTTATTTATTTTTTATTCTGTGAAGAAAAAAAATTTGCTTCCATCACAAACTCTTGTCTGTCTAGCAGTTTACTTCAAACAACTTAATATGAAATGATTCAAGTCAGAATACTTATGTTGGCTTACAATATTGGAAAGAAATGGAACATTTTAGTGCAGACATCTTTTGATGCACGTCCAGCATTTTTAAGCTAAATTCAATCAATTATAGAATGGAGAATGAATTTAATATTTTTTCCAAAGCTTACGGGTAAATGTCAAGATGTGTAAAATGTTAAGTTCATTAAAAACAAATGGAAGAAACAAAATGTTGCGAGATTCTGTACCAGTGACTCATAGAAGATCAGTTTCTATAAATGAAAGGAAACTTAAAAGCCATCTCTTATTGTTCTTTTACTGTTTCTGCCACTAGTGCTGGGTCACCTTGAGCAAGTCACTTCAGCTCTCTGTGCCTGAGTTTCCCCATCTGTAAAATGAGGCTAATGGTACTGACCTCTTTTGCAAAGCACTTTAAGATTTATGGGTGAAAATTGTTGTATAAGAACTAGGTATTATTTTATTTTATTATTTATTTAAAAGATAAGTCTAGTATTATGAGACAGCACTACATGCTAGTTTTACAAAGGTTTTAGGCATCGATGGATGCAGACAGGCACTAAGTCTCATTTATAGAAGCACCTTAATGAATCAGGCGCCTAGCTTCCATTGATTTTCACCCACGTAGGTGCTTTTGTAAATCTCACTCAGGTGACTCTCAGTGTCTTACGGTGGCTAAATACCTTTGTAAAACTGCCCCTAAAGCTCACTGTGGTTAAACCATTGCTGGGAAGACGGGAAAGCCCCTCCCCCACAAGCTTTTTTGTGCAAATTATTGTCTGAGGTTTCGTTGCATCTCCAAGTAAAAATAATTGTTCTTGTTTGAGTTGTTGCAGTTGTGTGCTCCACGAGCCAGAGACTTTTTTCCTGAAGCAGTTCCCACCAAGGTGGCACATGCACCCTGCTCCTCCTCAAGGCCCCTCCCTATATAAGGGCAGTGCCGCCCTGACTCCCCTTAGTTCCTCCTTACTGCCAGTAGCCTAAGTCAGAGCTCCTTGTGTAGTTCTTTCCTCACAGTTTATTACCTGCGTCACAGCTACTGGCTGGGACTTTGTTAGTGTAAATAGTTAGTAGGAGTCAGTACCTGTAGCATGGTGTAGTGTTAGTTTAGTAGAGCTTATGCAGCATTCTCCTGGTTTTAAGCACTGTTTTGATTCCAACTTCTCTAACAAAGTACTAAAATTCAAGTTATTTAGGATGTGTGTCATTTGAACTGCAGTAGCTTGTGCTTGGAACCACTTCATTCATGCATATAAACTTTATTTTAGAGGAAAATTTAAGATTAAATCAATTGTATATTAACCAAGTATCTCCTACTGGTATTTAGCATTGGTACAGGTGTCCTCCCGGCTATAATAATCAACTTTGTGTTTTTTGGTGTGTATCAGCTGACAAGTTAATTGCAAGTGCAGCATATTACCTACTATAAATATACAGTTTTACTCTTTCTAATGTCTTGGTTTTCTTCTGCTGTACAGATCTTGATGAATGTTCTAATGGAACCCACAAGTGTAGTGTGAATGCCCAATGTGTGAACACTCCTGGATCATACCGTTGTGCCTGTGCTGAGGGATTCACTGGAGATGGATTCACTTGTTCTGGTAAGAAAGGTCTAAGAAGTTTCCTGTAAGGGTAGTTTGGATACTGGGTTTTTTTTCCCATATTTTAGAAGCTTTGCAAAATTAGGACTAACTCCCATAGGCTTCGGCCATATAAGATGCAGGTCAAGATCCCTCCAGATCATTCAAGAAACTTGCTAGTGTAAGCCACACACCTCCTGAGCGTGGTGTTCTGTCCCATCGAGTGGCACCTAGACCACTTAAAGAGAGAGATAAAATGAGTCTGCTCTACAGCCTTAAGTAATAGACAGTTGGCTTTTAGCTCGTGGTAGAGGCTCATGCACTAAACTCTAGAGGTCCCCGGTTCGATCCTGCCCATTGATGACCGGGGTCTGTCAGCGTTACACTAGCAGAGACTCCTGTCTCTCACTTTAGCTTGTGTACCAAATCTGCAGGTGGCTGATTGGCTAGTGTTCTTGTCTACCCTACCCTCCTCCTCCCCGCCCACTCCCATCAGCCTGCTGTCACCAGTAAACTCTCTAGCCAGGAGCACACACAGCTCCAGCTCCCCTACACATCCTGTCCCTGTTAGCAGGATCCCTGTAGCAGGGACTGCGGAGGGCAGCATCTGTTTTCCCTTCAATATGCCAGTTTGGGGAGGATTAGATCATTATCATATGAAAAGGTTTTTTTAAGTCAGGTGAGAATTGAAAAATATATCATTCTTGTTCCTTTGCATTTGCTAATAGTTGGCTTCGAATTTCTGTTTTAAGAATAAACTTTTTCGCATATGAAAAAATAACTGAAAATAATCTGAAGTGTTGAAGATTATCCTGATGTTATATATAAACACTGATGAGATTGTGTATTTGCATGATTACAGTTTTGTCACCCTTTCCATCCACAATATAGACCTGCAGTAACATCTGTTTTCTTTTAAGGACTAGCGCATTTTGTCCTACCATGATGGCAGGGGACTGGACTAGATGACCTCTCGAGGTCCCTTCCAGTCCTACGATTCTATGATGTGTGTTCAGTGACTTTTTTTGTGAATACATCTAGAATATGCTATAATGGCTAGAAAGTAATGTTACTGCATACTGTACTTTCCAACCAACCTAAATATAGACCCAAATTTACTTCCATCCTAAATAGACACTGTCTTCTTTCTGTTTATTATGGTCAGTTGTTGACTTCATAAGTGAAGAATCATTAAAATATTCTTTTAATTGTAGTAGATGTAGTTGTAGTTAATAAATATGTGGTTTTAAATCAACATTTTCCCCCTACTGTTTATAAGCTTCATTCTGGGTCATTCTCATATATTTTAAAGACTAGTATTTTAAGATTTTGTTTTCATAATTCTGAGAGCTAAGCATTAATGAATAGAACAAATAAGTCAGATTTAGTATCTGGGTTTACTTAGTCTGGGTGATCTGAATCATTTTTCATATGGTTGCAATGACTGCACTCTTGAACAACATTCCCATATATATGAAGTGTTTATAACTCTAAATGATGCTAGCAAAACAGTAACATTTTAAAGGCCAAATGTTGAAAGAACTCCTGCAAAAATTAGCGTACATGATATATGCACAGAAATGATAGTTTAACCCACAGATTATTCAGTTTGTATATGCAAATAGTGTTTGTGTATGTATCATTTGCTCACACCGTTAATAGGGTTAAAAAACGGTGTGGACAAGGCAATTTACATTTGCATAAATAGAGATTTCATTTTGAAAAGTTGCCTCTAGAAGTGTCTTATTCAGAAATATTTCATCAGTGTATTTTATGATACACGTTTATGACTTCAGAAATAAAATATCCATCTTATTGTTTGTCAGAATTGCCACTAACGGGTCTGGAAAACTTACATTGGTTCAAAATTAGATACCGTATGGTAAAATCTATTAATGAAACTGTCAGTACATGGAGACCCAATAGGGTAAAAGTTATTGGAAATAGTTGTTACCTTTTGTTTTTCTACATTCTTTTATATTCTGTCTTTGAATGGTGTATCTGCTTTGCTTTATATCAACAAATGTTGAACAGAATTTATTTGAATGGGAAGAAACAGAATCATATTTTGATGATAAAATACATCACAGAAATTTAATGGCTGCTTACTTCTTCTCCCGCAGATATTGATGAGTGTGCAGAAAATGTTAATCTGTGTGAGAATGGACAGTGCCTGAATGTCCCTGGTGCATATCGATGTGAGTGTGAAATGGGATTCACTCCAGCTTCAGACAGCAGATCTTGCCAAGGTAAGTTACCAGTACTTCAGCCTTGTTTACCAAGTTTAGATTGGCTGCTGTGAAGGAAACCACAAGAAGTGCTGGAAGAACCTCAGTCTGGAAGCAGAATACACATAACATGCTTTATATGCTTCTCCAGCAATATGGTGAAGGTAGCTTTCATCTCTTATGAAGTTTTCCTGGTCTTGGGCCAAGAAACCTGGGGTAGAGGTTTGGCTCAACAAGTTTGTTTTCCTTATTCATTTCTCTTGTTTTTGTCTTAATGAATGGTTTGTGGAAAAACTCTGCTGACCACTGTTCTATTTAATACATTTATACAGGAAATATAAACTTTGCTGATCACCACTCTATTTAATAGATGTATACAGGAAATTTTAACTATGCCGTTCACTACTGTGTTCAAGTTACAACAATCCTAAAATTTCTCTTTGGAATTTTTCTTCTCCCCGCTTTCTCTCTGTCATATGTACTCTATTGTCTGAGACATAACTTTTAGTTGACAGTGATTCCACTCCTTGTAGTGGTCTGATGTCATCTCTCACTTATTATAACAGAAGTGTCTGAGGACTCTGTTCTAGACTGATTTCTGTGTACTGAGTGCTCCAAAACTATTTAAATCTTGTTTTAAAACACAAAAAAGTTAGTAGAAACCTCATGACATCTTGGAAAGTGTAAACCTCTTGAAAAGACATCTAAGGCCAGATTTTTAAAAACGTTCTCTAAAATTGCACCAAAAATGTTGCATATGCAGACTGCTATGTACGTACAAAAATCAACTTTCTCACTGCTATAAAATTGTAGAAACTTCTGAAAATTTGGCCCTGAGAGTTCATTGGTCTGATCGATTGTGTTACCACAGTCTTGTCAATAAGCTTGTTCAGGAGATTTTTCAGTGCAGTTTTTGCAGCTGCTTTGCCATCATACTGATACTTAAACAAAAATCCTAAAATATCAGAAGCCATGGATATATTTTGTAAACAAGAAAATCATAACTCTCTGAACAGCCATGGGAAATATTTATTTTTAATGATGCTATTTAGTGGAGTCCTTGAAAGAGAAATTTGAGAATCTTGCTTAAGATATTGGGACACAGTTGTGGTTTTTTTTAACAATAATAACATGGAGCACCCATGGAACCAAATTCTGGTATAGGAAGTTTTGCTGATCTGGTGAGTGCAAAGGAAGGACCTTTCTTATGGGTGAGCAGAAATGGTTCCTTGCATTTGAGATATAATCCTGGCCATGTTTGGTACATCTACACTGAACTTAACATAAGAATGGCCAGACCAATGGTCCATCTAGCCCAGTATCCTGTCTTATGACAGTGGCCGATGCCAGATGCTTCAAAGAGAATGAAAACGAGGACAATTATTAAGCGATCCATCCTCTGTTGTCCAGTCCCAGCATCTGGCAGTCAGAGTCTTAGGGACACTTAGAGCATGGAATTCCATTCCTGATCATCTTGGCAAATAGCCATTTATCGACCTGTCTTCCAGGAACTTATCTCATTCTTTTTTTGAGCCCAGTTATACTTTTGGCCTTCACAATATTCCCTGACAATGAGTTCTACAGGTTGACTGTGTGTTGTTTGAAGAAGTACTTCCTTTTGTTTGTTTTAAACCTGCTGCCTATTGGGTGACACCTGGTTCTTCTGTTATGTGAAGGGATAAATAACATTTCCTTATTCACTGTCTTCACACCATTCATGATTTTATAGACGTCTATCATATCCCCCTTTAGTCCTCTTTTTTCTATGATGAAAAGTTCCCTGTCTTTTTAATCTCTCCCCATATGGAAGATATACCATACACTTAATAATTTTTTGTTGCCCTTCTCTGTACTTTTTCCATTTCTAATGTATCTTTTTTTGAGATGGGGCAGCCAGAACTGCACATGGTATTCAAGATGTGGTCGTATCATGGCTTCATATAGTAGCATTATATTTTCAGTCTTATTATCCATGCTTTTCCTAATGGTTCCTAACATTCTGTTAGCTTTTTTTATTGCTGCTGCGCATTGAGCAGATGTTTTCAGAGAACTATCCACAATGACTTCAAAATCGCTTTCTTGAGTGGTAGCAGTTAATTTAGACCCCATCATTCTGTATGTATAGTTGGGATTTTGCTTTCCAATGTGTGTTACTTTGCATTTATCAACACTGAATTTCATCTTCCATTTTGTTGCCCAGTCACCCAGTTTTGTGAGGTCCCTTTGTAACTCGTTGCAGTCTGCTTTGGACTTAACTATCTTGAGTAATTTTGTATCATCTGCAAACTTTGCCACCTCACTGTTTACCCCTTTTTCCAGATCATATGAATATGTTGAATAGCACTGATCCCAGTACAGGTCCCTGGAGGACACTATATCTATACACATTATTTATGCAGTTATGTAGCTTAACTTACATTTATTCAGACTCTTAATTTTTACTATATTAGAAAATGATGGATGATGCACTTCTTTACTAGATGATGATACATTTTTTACTTGTGATTTGTGGCAAACTCTATTCGGATGGAAATTAAAATAAAATGCACAAAACAGCATTTTAATAGTTTTATGTAATAAAACAATTTTAATTGTGCAGGATATGTAAGCAAGGAGTGTATCAAAATATTTTGCTTTTAAAACTACCTGATTCATTAAACAATGGAAGTATTATTTGTAGTTAGTGAATTGAGCTGATTGTTTTTGGTTACCATATCCTTTGAGATTTTAGAACTAGAAGATCTCACCCTCTCACACCTCATTTTTATTAGTAGATTAGAAGAGGAAAACAAGTTTTTCTGCTTTTTCAACTTCCAGTTGGTTTATTATCTTTGAATGAACTAGCTGAATAAACTGAAATGAAGAAAATATTCTCTCTGCACCTGCCAAAGAGGCTACTTCTGTCCAAAGCTTGTTTAGCACTTCAACAAATTCTGGTTCCATGTGCTTAGCCAGTGACTTCCACCAATTCAGTCATTTAACTTTCATTAGAACATAGCAGCAAACATGTGCTACTGAATATTACTTTTGTATTCAGTTTAAATTATTTTAATATAGTATACTAAGGTTAGGCCTTAAAATAGGTTGTCAGTTTCAACTTTAATTTTAAATAGGTATATTTTAAAATATAAACCTGTATTTTTTTTAAATTACATTCATTTTTTCCCAAATTTTATTCACCCTGATGCACACGTGCAGAAATATTAAAACAGCCTAGACTTGCTTTAATTTGCCTTCTCCATTTTCCAGGTGTTTATGAAACTAGATGGAGCCTATGTCCATATCTCCAGTTTGCTCTTGGAGGGTATGTCTACATGGCAGCTAGACACTTGTGGCTGGCCCATGCAAGCTGACACAGGCTTGTGTGGCTAAGGCGGCGGGACTGTTTCATTGCTGTGTAGACTTCCAAGCTCGGCCTGGAGCCTGGGCTCTAGGACCCTGCGAGGTGGGAGGGTCCCAGAGCTCGTGCTCAAGGCCAAGCCCAGAAGTCTACACAGCAATGAAACAGCCCCGCAGCTCGAGCCCCAGGAACCTGAGTCAGCGGGCACAGGCTGTGTAGACATAATCCATAGTGTCTCTGGAAGATGGGAACACTATGGGTATGTCAACGCAGGAACTAGGGAGTGGCCAGCCTACTGCTCTCTATTTGGTGTACTTTCCATTCTTTCAAGGGGAGTTTAGTGAACCTTAAACACATGCTTACCTATGTGCTGGAAACTAGGAGCATTACAAATGGTCAGTCCCTATAATTTATTTGTTTAACAATGTGCTTTTCTTTTCTTTTCTTTTTTTGTATATTTCTAAAAAGTCATTTAATAGTATTTTGATCTTAAAATCTTTCTTTTTCATTTGGAATCCGGGGGAGTCATTCTTGATAGCACAACTTTTCTTGCCAAATAGAAATACTGAACGTTCGCTTTATATCTGAAGATTATTATAACAAATATGACAGGAATAAGTGATCTGGGGTCTTTAAAGCTACTCCTCAAAAATTCCTGTGTTTTAACGTTTAAAGTATATAAGCAGTGCATCTGATTTTTCCAGAAATTCTATTAGTGTTTTATGTGGGGTTTTTGAGTGTTTTTAGTTGTTCTTAAGATAGTGGGCACTTCTATTATGATGATCTGTAACTAATTACTCTTCCTCTATTCCTTCAGATATTGATGAATGCACTTTCCAGAACATTTGTGTTTTTGGTACCTGCAATAACTTACCAGGCATGTTTCACTGTATCTGCGATGATGGCTATGAACTGGATAGAACTGGAGGAAACTGTACAGGTATAGCCAATTCTATACAGAAATGTGGCAGGTCTTTCAAAGAGGTGTTTAATGTACCAATTAATCTATTTTTCCATTTTCCCTACTGGATGAACATGGTAAAATCAGTTGATGATTAAATAGGTACATTTTAAACTATTTTAAAAGTCTTTAACAACGTACAATTAAAAGATTCAAGCTCAAAGAATAGTATTTAAGAAAACAAGTACAAAAAAATGTTTTTCTCCTATGCTTTCATCTATATTCCAGACTTAGTCACCCTTTCCTTCAACCTACATACTCCTCCCACGCAGAATTTTTTGTGAGAATGTGTGGTGTGTGTGTGCGCGCGCATTTTTAATAAGAACCAAGAGTAAGAATATGGTAGTTCTTAAGTATTCATATACAATTTAATTAAGATACTAGCTGGATTTATTATAAAGATTCACAAAATATCTCTGGTAATGGACCTCAATCCTGGTTGAGCTTTTTCAGCAATCCTTTCAATCTAGTACTTGTTCTCTGTTTGATAAGTGCCAGATGTGGACAAATGTGTACTAAGGAAGTTAACTTTTTTTTAAATGTTCACTATTAATTAATATGTGTGGAACATTGTTCTATAAATGTACATGGTGCTTTGCAGACATAGAATTAAACATGGTCCACGAGGCTCGTCTATTCCAGTTTAGACAGACACAATGCAAACATTTTAAGTATTGGGGTAAGAGTGGGAGCAGATTCTGAAAAGATCAATGATGAAAGACTAAACAAAAAAAGTGAGTTTTAAGGAGGGATTTGAAGGAAGACAAGGAAGTTCCTTGACAAGGAAGAGCTGTTGTAAGTGTGGAGGAGTAACATGAAATGCTTCACAAAACTGAGAATGGGTAAAGCTTCTACAGTTTATTTTTAGAAGTCTGGACCAAACTGTTCTCATATTGGAAGTGGTACAGAAATCAAAGTTTTATAATAAAAAGATTTTTTTTAAACTCACTCTTTTTTAAAAAAGGGGGAGCGGGCGATGCAGGGTGCAGGCAGCAACAATGTCTGATATAGAAGGTGTTGCACTGGTGCAACTTAATGAGTGTGGAAAGCCCTCCATTGTGCATGGCAGACACAATCATTCTGTTATAACAGTATAATTCACACATTGTCATGTTCTATACAGCTTAGATACTTCCAAGTAAGAGTGGACCCTATCTCATTCATTTTATTTTACGTCCCATTTTCTTGGATTGCCTCAATTATTATTGTTTGCCGATCATACAACTGTGATATACTCCTTATATGGATTTCTCAGACATGCTACTAATATGAGGAGTAATATTTTGATGAGATCTATAATTAGAAAGAACTCATGTACAACATTGAAAAAATTACAAACACTTTGGGACTTCCAGCATTTCCTTATTTTCTCAGTACTAGAAATCATATAATGTAGTTTATCCAGGCTCCAGTTAAGCAAGTCTCCTGGTTAATTAAAGCTGTATTATGTCCTCTGGCAGAAATTGGTACTATGCATTGCTTCCCCCATTGGACAAAGTGCTATATAGCAGAGCCCTGCAGCGGGACTGGGATCCTGCGGGTCCTGCAGGACCTGCTGCCATAATAGTGGGAGTGGGTAAAATGTATTTTGTTGCAGAAGGGATTAGGTGGGCAACAAAAAACAGACTGCAGTAATTTGCGGCAAAACACTTTAAAACTTTTAATACGTAAATTTAAGTGAGGTTTAGAAAGAGATTTGATGTCTATTATAAGGAGTTGAAGTATTTTTACATGGTGTAAGCAAGATTTGTTTTATTCTTTTAGTTGTAAAAGTTGTATCTGAATTCTATTTATATATTAACTGACCACTTTTGGTTTTTGTTTAGTAGCCTCGGGGAATCTGTTTCTCTTGCGGGCTCTAAGGTTTTTGCAGGTTGGGAGCGGGATGAAAATGCAAGAAACAGTGTGGAAGCAGGGGAAACAGGATTGAAAAAACAGTCCCATGCAGAGCTCTACTATGTAGTGCTATATGTTATTTTGGTTAAATTAAGAACTGGACAAAAGTAATGTTTCGATTAAATGTGCAAGTGTAGAAATTGTTCCTGAGTGTTTCATGAACTGTAATTGTTTCAACTTCAGCTAAAAATAAGAGGTTTATCTTTCTCTCTCTCATCTGAATCATACCCTCACATCGTTCCCCACATCGTTCCTCCATTAAATCAACAGATTACAAATGTAGCTTTCCCATTTTAGATATCGATGAGTGTGCTGATCCCATTAACTGTGTTAATGGTCTCTGTGTGAATACTCCTGGGAGATATGAGTGTAACTGCCCACCAGATTTCCAGCTGAACCCAACTGGAGTAGGTTGTGTGGGTAAGTGAAAACTATTTCAAGTAAGTATGAAGCATAGACAGTAGATCCAGAGGCCTCTTATACTGATACTAGATCATTTCTAAAGATAGAGGGCCACATTTTGCCTTGATTTGCATCCTGTTCAAAATCAATGAGGGCAGATTTTGATCCAGAAAATATGAATCTGTTACTGTCACGGTGGATATCAAACCATGCTCCGAAATATAGATTTACCTGTTTTAAATACTATAAACATTGTCCATTTTCTTAAAATACATTTTTCTGTATATACCAGAGTGTTTGTTATTTGCATTACTGATTCCATTTTCTGGATGGACCCATGTTTCTGATTTTAGTAACTGAGTTTAAAATCCAAGAGTTCTCATGGGGCTGATGTACACTTCCTCGGAAGTAGATTTTCAGGACTTGGCTCACTGATGTGTTTAAACCTATATCTGAATTAGAATTGCATGTAGTAGCCTTTTGGATTGAAACCAACCTGTGAGAGACACACTTCAATGCAGTTTGTGTAATTCTTTCTGGCTTACTCTGGCTTAAAGTAAGCTTACGTTTGCAACATGATATAGAAAGATAATCATGTGATTACAATACTTACTGGAAGTTAAGCAGTTTAGGTGCTAGTGTAATGGTGTCACAGACTTGTTGAGTGAACTTGGACAAATCATTTACCCTTTCAGACTGGAAATGCCACCAAAGGCCTCTTCACTTTGCTTTCTGGGGATGTCTTGGGATTAAAAAAAAAAAAAGCATTTGTATCTGTAGTAATTTAAAAAATGATTATGATGTTTGCTATTGGTCTTAGTCAAATAAATAAAACCTGATTAAAACTTTTGTTAAACAAATGTGAAGTTCTGTCAGAATGGATTCTGCTGCTCAGCTCTTCCCTCCTTCTACTTTTCCCTGTAGAATTCGAAGGAGCTCACTGTCATTGCTCAGGGTACCAGGCCAGCAGCAGCAGAACAAGTTGGAACCTCAGCTTATTCCAACCAATTTATTTTACAGTTTCAGGCTGCGATTTTCAAAGGTACCTAAGGAAGTTAGGTACCCAACTCCCTTTGAATTTCTGTCAGTGAATTTGGGTGCCTGACTCCACTAGGTTATTTTGAAAATCCCAGACTCAATTTTTATTTGTTTTTTGAGCCATTGAAATCTAACTTAGCGTCTAGTTCCTCTTTCCATCTCGTGAGCAGAGGACTCACTGGAGCCCTGAGAATCTAATCATCTGGGCCCTCTGGTGCAGCACATTTCTACTAGGATCCCTCTGGCCTCTCTCAGTAAGAGTCTTCTATCAGGCAGCTTTTCAGAAGCTTCTGAGGGTGAGTCCTGCCCTGCCTGTTGCCAATTGACCTTCAATCTGCCAGAACACGGGGCCTTGAGCTGGATTTGTGTTTTGGGGCTCAGCCCTCCTCTGGAACCACAGCTCTGGTATGGGGAACTTGAGCAAAAGCTCCAGGATTCATCCAGAAACATTTTCAAAGGGGAGGAGGACCTATACAGCTTGTTCAGGGGTACTCCAGAGTCCCCCATGCACCCCACCCCCCCAAAAAAAACCAGAAGCCAGCAACCCCTACTGATTAGCTAACTTGTAACTTTGAAGAGCAAATGGGAGAAAAGTCAAAGTTTTAAAATCTTTTTCATTCTCACTTTGAGGAAGCGTTTTCTGGGCCTTTTCTCCTGCACAAAGATCCTTTCACAGTATTTTCTGTCAGACTCACTGCCTCTCCCCCAGCCTGCAGCATGTGCAGAGAAGAGAAGAAGCAACTCTGCCTGCAGTCTGCTACTTCTCTGAAGCTCTGTCTCAGGCATCAGCAGACAGGGAATTGCACAGATCCTCACTTTTCTGGAACAAGGGCTCCAACTCTCAGAGGCGGGGATGAATCTCTCCTTGGCCTCCCTCAACAGTCTGAACTGCTGGTTATAGCAAAAAGAACACTCCAGGGAGTTTGTACCCAGACCAGAAGTACCTAAGAACTTAATTTCCTATGCAGCTGCACCTATATAGGATTACAGAAGGGTAAGTGAGAAATCCTTTTCCATGGATAAAATTAGATCAGTGTGCTACTACGGGAAGCACTTTTTAAAACAAGTATAGCCCTTTGGGGTGGAGAAGCAATAGTTCATTAGAAACTCACTAATAATATAAAATCATTATCATCCTTCCTCATTTTCCTTCTCCAGCAGCTCTTCTAGAGGATTAACTATCTGATTCATAACATGAACTCTAAAGGTGGACACTCAGGAGAGCTTTCTTCACCTAAGTACTGTAATACTATAACCTGCAAGATAATACCATAAACAGACCAAACAGAGGAAGAAGGTCTCAGAACTAAGGGGAAATCTCTTCCTTTCCAAATAAAGTTGGATACAGTGTTTCCCATGCTCTTGATCTTTGAGAACATCATAGGATCTGAATGGGAACTGCTGGCTAAAACGAACATTTTAAATAAAACATGTCGAATTTTCATAAACTGTGGGAAGTAGCGCAGATAGCAAAAATCAATGCAGTCCTAATCTCATCAGAAAAAGACATTGTTCACCTTTTGAGAGGGTTTTTCCCCCCAAAAGATCCCATAGACCATATGAGAGAGGGTACTCTACACAAATATTTTTAATTCTCACCTTTTAAATATAGTCAAAAAGATTCCCTGTAAGGAAGATCTACTTGGTGACCACCAAATGGCTCATTGGTTTAAAGGTGTGATTCTTGCCTTGGGTATGATAGGTCCAGGGTTCAAATTCTGGACGAATCTTCACAGCAGTGCATAGAATATTAATTCTTGGCAGTCAATGTGATTTGCAGCAAGAAAAATGTCTCCAGTCTCAATGGCTACCCAGAAGCTATCTGTATGCCTGTATATAGCAGAAAATCAACCCAAGTCATCACAGGCAGATGAGTCCAGAGGACGTGCTGAAACCTAATGCAATTTATATTCTGAACTCTTACATATACACACTGTGGAAGCAAGCCTTACAGGATGGAGAGTGTAACTGGAAGACAAATAACAGGAGTTATGGGAGTTATGCTGTAAAATGTCCACAAGTGCCTCAAAGGATACCACTTTCCAGTTCTCTTCAACGGCACCACCATTAGTGTGTCTGAACAAAAACCAGGGATGAACTAGAATTCAAAGCTCTTCTCAGAAGCAATGGAAATAAGGTCTTTGACAGAGAAGACTCTTGTGTTTTGCAAGGCAGTTCATATGAAAGGTAATCTGAAACCAAAAATAAGAAAACAAAACAAAACATGGTCATCCTGCTAGATCCGCACTAATTTTTGGACTTGATAATGCCAGCCAAAGCATCTGGAGAAAAGATTAGACCAATTGAATAAGTGGCCCATTCTTCATCCTGAGATGCTGAGACGATCTTTGATTGAAATTTTAAGCACTAAAAATGAAGCGTAATTCAACAGGAATTCTCTATTAGGGTGATTGATACAGTTTTGGTATCTAGACAAGACTTAACCAGATAATTCATTCATTTATTTAGACATCTAGGAAACTGTTCCATGAGACAACCAAGACTCCATCTGCAAGGTCTGTAGCAGTAACGCAAACAGGAAGAGTCTCAGCCTTATCAGAGAAAATTTGCTGAGCAGCATTGTGATCCTCATACAATGCATTTACCAACTTCTACAGAGTGGGTTTCTATTTCTCCGTAGAGTAATCCTTTAGTGGTAAAGTGCTTCATGGGCCGGTTCCCAAAAAATGATTTAAAATTACAAAACTAGTATGAAGGGAATTTACATTTGTCTATTATTCTACTGAAATAATAAATAGTAATGATGATGATTGTTTGATCTCTTCCTTCCCTACTCTGATTCACTACTCCTATTTCCCCTTAGTGAAGAATGAGGGGAGAATCTACGCAGCAGAATGGAAAATCGCTTACCATAATTTTCTTTCTATTAGCAGTTTCCTTCCTCATTCTAGCAACCCTAGTTGTTTTAATGGCCAAGCTATAGTTTGTAACAATTTTTTTAAAAAAGGATAAATGAACACTACTAATACACAAAATTCCCTTAAAGTTAATTAATGCAGTTTCAGATTGTTGTCTCACTGCCAATAACCAATTGTTGAAGAGTTTCTAAAGAGTTTGAAGCACTCTTCTGGTGGCTTGAGGTGAGGATAGGGTTGTGTCCTGTATTCCCGCCCTCAGGAGCAACACCGGCCCTCCTCTGAATTCCACAGGGAAGAATCATTGCCATTCATAGAGTATAAGGGGGAGGAGCTACTAACAAAAAGAAAACTGTGGTAAGAAATTTTCCATTCCCCATATTAAAGTACTAACTTTGAAGACATGCAAACACTTTAACTGGTCCCTAAATACTTTAAAAAGAAGAAACTATGTTGACCATCACCTTGTCATTTTTCTTGATACCCCTGAATATTAATGTGCATTAGCTTTTTTACCTTACCAGTAACTCAGAAGGATACAGCAGCCTGGGCCTTCCATCCACTAGTAGCAAGTATTAATATGATTGTCTGATCTTTCCTTCATCCAGGCTGGAAAGTGCAACTATAGTTGAATGTGTTTTACATGTAGATAATCGTGTTGGCAATTGTTACCTGAAATATGGACCCCGAGGGGATGGCAGCCTATCCTGCAACACTGAAATCGGCGTTGGAGTCAGTCGCTCCTCATGCTGCTGCTCTTTAGGGAAGGCCTGGGGAATCCCCTGTGAGACTTGTCCCCCTGTAAACAGCAGTAAGCATTTTTAAAAATTTTCTTACAAAAGGTGCAAATATGAAAAGGTGCTTATAATAATTTAGTGTATGACCATAAACAAACTATGAAAATATCTGGCAAATTACTTCATAAGCTTATTCTCTAATAGTCTTATTGTTGAAAAAGGTCTCCATCTTATTCTCAAAGGTGATGCATAGGCCACCTTGGAATCAAGAGACCTGAGCTTTGTTCCCAGCTCTGCCACTGACTTGGTGCCTGGTCCTGCACCAGTGAGGTCATTGGGACCAGAATCAAGCCCTCACTGGGTGACCGTTGGCAAGTCGCTTCATTTTTCTGTGCCTCATTTTCCCTTGCAAAAAATGGGAATAATGGATAAAATTTTCAAATGTGCCTAAGTAACTTTCACACTTAGGTGCTCTTAAAATTTTATCCATTAACTGCATTTTTGTCGGTGAGGAATTCAGGTAATAATGGTTGGTACTTACATCATGCTTCTTAGCCAGAGAACGTCAAGTGCTTTATAAAAGTGAGCATCACTGAATAAAATTTTCAAAAGTGCCTCAGTAATTTTGCCCAATGATACTTACCTTTGAAAGCACTCGAGGTTTTAGGTATGAATAGTGAAATGTAAGTACCAAGCATTATTGTTTTTATTATTTAGTAAGTTATAATACTATTCAGTGTAATTTTAACAAATACTCAACTCTGTTGTACAGTAGTAATCATTTCTAGGCCCTAGTTAAGATGGGAGCCACTTTATGCTAGGCATTATGCAAAGAAGACATAGTCCCTGCCTTACAGGAGCTTATAGGTTAAGGCCTCGTGTGCATAGTTACCAGTGTTATCTTAGGCTTCCATCTTGCGAAGTCTATGCACTTTCTTGGCTTTATGCACAGTGATTAGTCCAGTGAAGTCAATGGAACTATTTGTAGTGTGTGTGTTGTTGCAGGTCAGGGTGCTGTTAGGTTAAAACAAGTTAAGCAACAAGGGGCAGGGACCTTGTTTGTGCACTATGTTTGTACAGCGCCTAACACAATGGGGTCCGGGTCTTTGACTGGGGCTTCTTGGTGCTACTGTAATGCAAATAAAAAATAATAATGGCATTAAAATACCATTGAAATTATTAAAAAATATTCCTTAATACCCGTGTTTTATTCTACAAATAAGTAATAGCCTTTTTTCCCCTCTAGCCGAATATAATACTCTGTGTCCAGGGGGTGAAGGATTCAGACCAAATCCCATCACTATTATCTTAGAAGGTGAGTTCATCCTGAAAAATGGCTGTTATGGTTGCAACTTGACAAAAGGTGACATTTTCAAAAGTTTTCACAATAGGAGGATCATTGACGAAGTGTTCACTTTCATTGCATCGGAAAACCACTTATTAACATGAATAATACTAGAGTGACAAGTTCAAACTGGTGCTTGTGCGAGCAGTTACCCAATAAGGATACTCAAAACCCATTTGAGTAAGTAAATTTGGAGTTTTATAGGTGAAACAGATTTACATATATTTTGTCCACCTCATTTATTGTACAGGCCTTCAACATTTGCCACCCGCCCCGCCCCACCAAAGCATGAGACGACCTACAAAAATTATGGTTTAATAATCAAGGTTTGATTATTAATAAATGGAAGGTTAATGTTACTGCAGACATCTATCATAGAGTGAAAGCCTGGTCCAAGTGAATTTCTCATGCACTTTCGCAGCATGCAGAAATGAAGCGTTAGATACCAAACTCCCATAAACAATCATGGAAGCTGAACTCCTTACGTTCATCATGCTGAAAATGTGCTACAGAATATGTGGGATAATGACATTCCCTCTTCCCTTTGATAATAAAGTGCAGATTTAGACGGGGAAAAAAACAGTGAAGATTAACAGTTACTAGCTGGTAACATTCCAATGGAATGGTTAAGATCTCTTGTTTCTTTACATTTCAGAATAAGAATATGGCCTTATCTCTCTTTATAGATATTGATGAATGCCAGGAGTTGCCAGGTCTTTGTCAAGGAGGAAACTGCATCAATACTTTTGGCAGCTTCCAGTGTGAATGTCCACAAGGCTACTACCTCAGTGAAGAAACACGGATCTGTGAAGGTGAAATTCTGCAGTACCTTGTCCCACACCAGTAGACACATTTGCAAATATTTTGGTCTTTCAGAGTTTTTTAGCTGGTGACAACCTTTTAAAATATATCTTATTTTATGTACAATTTGTCTGATTAACTTCAATTGTATTAGAAAAATTTTCCCTCAGGATTGGTGTACATTTTGAGGTCTGTCTTTGCATGGAAAAGAGACAGAGACTTTCTATTGTTTTGAAATCAGTGCTTAGGTCTCCGCAATCATTTGCTGGCATACTTTAAACTCACTGGAGCCATTCTGATGTTAGTATTTAAATGTTAATAAGCTGGCAAATGAGAGTTTAAGTAACTAAACTTTGTTCTTTTGTAGTAGATCTCAGCTAGGTAAGTTCAGTAAATTACGTTTTATTTCTCCCCTTCTTTGGTTTTTTGGGCAGATTTTTTGCTACCAAGTTTCAAAAAAGTTAAAAGGATTTTTAACTGTCACAATCACCTCTGTTTTAGGATGTCATAAATCAGTTACCGCTTCTTTAAATCATTTCAGATTTGTTAGGAAAATCCTACTTCAACTTCTGACCAGCCTACCAATTCTGAGGCCAACATTCCTTTATTCATTGCGTTTAGGTGAATAGTGAGAGCAAAACTGGGTTTGTTTCAGACGTACTTATGGAGTATACTATGCTGGTTACACTCGACAAAGAAAGAGAAGGCCCATACCTTAATGAGGTTATAATTTCAAAGTAGCTGTAATGTGATAATGGAGGGTAACGCACAATAGGGAAAAGGATAGGGTGAGTAAGGACAAGGGTTACAGCAACAAGATTATGTGATTATTCAGCATATGCATGTGCATTTCTAAAAGTGTTTTGAATAGATATTGACTTTCTCCTTTTAGGCACCATGGTAGAAGTGAATCTCAAGGAAGGATTTGAATGAAGAGAGGGTCATGGGTTGGTGGACCACAGTAGGGAGTTAATTCCTTACATGAGGGATGGCATGGAAAAATGGCACTGAAATGCCTCTGGAAGTGGCAGGCAAATGAAATACTAAGGGCTAGTCTACACTTACCCGCTGCGTTGGAGGCGTCGGATCGATCTTCTGGGTTTGATTCATCGCGTCTTGTCTAGACGCGATAAATCGAACCAGGAAGTGCTCCCCCGTCGACGCCGGTAATCCTGCTCTGCGAACGGAGCAGGCGGAGTCGACAGGGGAGCCTGTGCGCCGCCGTGTGGACCAGGGGTAAGTACTTTTAAGTTCGAAATAAGATACTTCGACTTCAACTACGTTATTCACGTAGCTGAAGTCGCGTATCTTACTTCGAACTTGGGGGCTAGTGTAGACCAGCCCTAAGGCTCACATCATTGGTGGAGATGGGACGGGAAGTGACTCAGCTTCAACAGATCTTGAATTCTTGGCAAATGCTGTCTTCCACTTCAGGGATTGGAAGAAATCAAAACATACAGGAGAACAATAATACATTTCAGCTGCTGCCACAAAAGACTGTTTAAATCAAAGCTGAGCAATGCACCCTGTGTTTTGTAAATATTTCTTCTTTGCGATGTTGGGGTAGTTTAATATGGTCTTATTCCTTATAATTATTTAATTGAGGTTGTTCCTCTTGTCTCTTTGTGAACTGTACTTCTTTATTTGTTCTCTCTAGATATTGATGAGTGTGTTGCACATCCTGGTGTCTGTGGCCCTGGGACCTGCTACAACACCCTGGGGAACTACACCTGCATTTGTCCTCCTGAATACATGCAGGTGAATGGAGGACATAATTGCATGGGTATGTAAAACTTGTTTACCTGACATGCTGTAGTGATCAAAGCTGTTTTGGACCTCATCTGGCTGCTTAAAATCTTCCCTGCAACAAGGATGACTTTGAAATCTTAAAAGTTTATAGCTTCCTTTAAGTGCCTTATCAGAACATTAAACTTAAATGATTGCAACTGCAATGCTTGAAAGCTCTTGAGGCAGTATCACCTTTTCTAACCTTTATTGCAAAACTGCCACATCAGATAGTCATGAAAGAGTGATATGAAATGACTAAGTGTGTTCTGTTCTCTAACAGAAGTCAGAGCTTTTCATTTTCACACATAATTTTTCTTATGTATATTTGACTTACAGCTGGTGAGTCTGTTAGGAAATGAGTCTTAAAAACATCTACTTTTTGTTGTTGTTGTTTAGTTTCTTTGAAATTTTTCTCTCTTGTACGGCATCTGTGACCAAATGGAGATGGAACTGTATCAGCTTGAGCAAATATACTCAGCTAAAGTAATAGGGAGACAAAGTATAGTTTAATTAAGGCGATTTAATCTGTCAGAAAAGTTTTTTTTAATGTATGCTGCTTGAACTCTGAGTCACTCTGAGTCAGAATTCATGAATCACAGTGGCTAGGTCAGTAGTTGAAGGGATTTGACTTTCGGCTGAACTACTTTATTGGTTACTGCAGTGGGCCAGCTGCTTCTGGTGCATCTGTCATGGCCTAATGGCATGGCATGCCTGCCTTAGTTTCTGCATTCGGAATGTTAAAAAAAAACTTCTCCCAGGTTTTTTCTAGGTCAAAAATACCCCTCCTTGGGGACTGGGTTTATTA
Source organism: Macrochelys suwanniensis (assembly GCA_033296515.1). NCBI lineage: Eukaryota > Metazoa > Chordata > Testudines > Chelydridae > Macrochelys > Macrochelys suwanniensis. The sequence continues at coordinate 53,178,234 of CM065780.1, forward strand.
ATATCAAATTTGACTGTAGAGGCTGCGTGGCGAGCTTCATGATCTGCAGAGAAAGCAACAAATAATTATCTTGTCTTGGACCCCACCCACCATCAACCTGGGTTTGATTTACCATGAAGGCAATGGAGCCTTCTGAACCAGTTTCGTACCAGACATGGAATTTGTACTGCAGCAGAATTTTGGTGGCATTTTAGAGACAGTCCATTATGTCAATGTGGGCAGCCACAAACCATGACACACATAGTTGAGGACTGCATAATGACTCAACTTCCTGGAGGTCTTCATGCCTTGAACCTCGTTGATAAGAACGCTGTGGCTTGGCTTGACCGGATTGCATATTCCAAATAAATATAAACAAATTAAAACTCAAAATCCCAAATCAAGTCAATTCATAAGCCCACCCAACACAAGGTTTCTCTTTCTCCTCCCAGGCCTCCCTGTCTGGGGCAAATCCCTTGGTCTCAGGTCTTCCCTGATGGCGCCTTTCCTCACTCCTGGAGAGACTGCCACAGATTTCTGAACTTCTCCCTTCATTGCAGTCACCTGCTGCCCTTTATAGGGAATTGCCTGATTCAGTCCAGGTGTACCTCATTCTGTAATCAGGGTTGGCTGGCTCTAGTCCTCCAGCCCTTAAGGGAAGAGCCACCCTGTTGAAGTTACCTTGTAACTCTGAGTGTTTTCCCATGCAGATATGAGAAAGAGCTTTTGCTATAGAAGCTACAATGGAACCTCCTGTGAGAATGAACTGCCCTTCAATGTGACCAAGAGGATGTGTTGCTGCACATACAATGTTGGCAAAGCCTGGAACAAGCCTTGTGAGCCATGTCCAACCCCAGGAACAGGTAAGACTTCCCCTAACAATCCTGTTAGACTAACTTCCACATCATCTTAGCTCCTTCTCTGTATCAGTTAGTGTGAGTTTCAGTCAAGAGCATGCCATTGCCATTGTCCAAAGGGAATGCAGAGTGATGCTATTCATGTTAGCTGCCACCAACAGTACTTAATCTTCAGGGGTAGACTGAGTTTAGGCATCTGCCATCATGATCCCAGGAACAGGGCGGCCATGGTTGAAAGTCTGACATGGTACAGTAATGGTGTTGGCACAAAGCAGCTGCAACCTCCCCTCTGACCTAAAGGCAGTCAGTGTTGCCCAAATATTGAGCAGTGGTGGATGTGGCCAAGATAGCTGGGTGATATGACAACTCCATTCACCCTGGCTGAAGCCTCTTCCAGGGAGGTACCTAGAGAGCTCATGACAGGAATAAAAGGTGTTTCTGAGGGCAGACAGCAACACCAGTATCTGACCTTCCTTGGGTGAGTTGTCTCCAAGGGAGCAGGAAGGTGTTGATTGCATCCCCCATCATTGGCAGAGTGAATCTGGCCTGGGGGCTTACAAGGACACCACACAAGTTTTTGTTTTATGTGGAATGGAGCACACTGCTGTGGATTTGTTAATTTTGGATGAAGTGTGCTCTTAATAAGTGTCAAAGCACTTAGAGCCTTGTGTAGGTGCTTTTATGGACATAAATCTAATTATAATTGAAATTAAAATATGTGTATATAACAAATTGTAATATAAAAAGCCACAGGGTACATGACAAAAGGAATGTCATGAGCAGTGCCTTTTTTCCATGCATTTACGTCACCATGTAGATAGCTGCAGAATTCTCACTTGTAAACCTGCTGCATAGATTTCCACCCAGAAAGCTTGGAAGAGAGATATGGTCAGGCACTGACTGAGGTGGCCCAAGATGTAGATAATACGGCAATTTTTGGAAAAGGTGCTGCAAGAGCAGAGCCCCTACTCTAATGCAGTAGCAGAGCTCAGCAAGACTGGCTCCTTCTCCAGCTATGAAACTGCTAAGGTCCACAGGTGAGGGACATTCTCTTGTAGACTGTCAAAATAGTGGCAGGGCAAGTTTTCTGTGGGGCTGGGGCATGCTGTCTCCTCCCCTGTCTAACTTAGAGACTCTGCAACTGGGAGTGTGCCACCCCTATGGTATTCCTATCTCCACCAGAGCACAGGTTCAGCTCTGGCAGAGTTTAGAAACTCCATAATGCAAGCTCCTCCACCTGCTTGGTTTTCATTTTAACAGTTCGTTGAGTGCAACCCACTTCTCAGGCACTCACCCACCATCCCAGACCTGACAGTCTGTAAACTCCCTCTCCCTATCAGCTGCTGTTACATGTTCCCCTTGGAAGGAGAGGAGCTTAGAGCCAGCTTGTCATCACAAGCTGAACAGTGAGACTTCTGTGAATGAGAGAGAGGGTAGTGTGGTGGAGGGCTCTCTGCTATGCAGAGCCTTACCACATAATTCTGGGAGCTGCATTAACATATGGCTAATGTGCATGAACAAGGGGCCTTGGTCATATGTCTGTTCTGTGTATTATCTGGTATTATTTTCTCAGCACCCTGCAAAATTAGTAATCAAATAGAAAGACCATAGTGCATTTGTCAACATGAGAAACCCCCACCAGAATACCTTTTTCATCCTAGCGTATGGGATTTCAGGAAAAGTGCAATTGAATGTTTTTTTGCATCCCACTTTTTTCTGAAGCTCAAAATGAGGAAGGAATGACTTCCTGGATTACAACACCAGCAGGAAAATCATCAAACCTATAGTAATTCATGGAATTCATAAATAAATGCTGACATTCAACAATCGAACAGAGGTCTCATAATGTACTGGGATAAAAATCATCACTTGTATAGCAAAAGACGCCTTTTATTATGTCATTGGTTTTGCCCCTAAATCAGTGATACTCAACCTGCAGTTGTAGTGCTGCATACATCTTTAGTGGAGTCCATATAACTGAAGTTTGTCTTGTCTACCACATGGCGAAGGACAGAATGATACCCAAATGATTCAAAACCGCTTGGGGACACACTGTCCTACAAGCAGCCAGGAAGGAGCAAAAAGGGACTGAAATGAGAAACACTTTCCTTCCTTCCTTTCAGTAAGCAGGAGTATGAAGAATGGAGAGAAGTACTCTTCTTCTAGCAACCAAATGTGCAAAATGAAAGCAAGCATGAGAAATGAAATACTATGTTACAGTCGCAGAAAACCACTGCAATAACAACATCATGATAAAAATATAGTATCACAGTGTCAGGATCAAATACATAGAGTATGGCTGTGTGGACACCATTGAACAAGAAAGTGTCTCTGTAGCTGTTCTTAAATGCTCTTTAAAACCTCTCTGGGCAATTCTGCAAATAGTTATAGAGTTAAAATATCTGTTTCAGGACTTTGCCTGGTTGGCTTTTCTCCTTTAGATGTTTTTGCTGTAGTTGGAGACATTTCTGAACCTCTAATTCCACTAAGGAAAGGGTTTGTGTGGGGGGTATCAAACACAAATTCCAATTGTAAATGGTTGAATAGCTACAGTTATTATGAGACAATGAGTATGTGCTGAAATCTGGGTGTGGGCTGCACATCACAGAAGCAGAGGTTATGGTGCATTGACCGTAAAACCAGCTTGCTGGCTTCAGCCCAGTAGCTCATTAAAAGTGTTGTTATGCTTTGATGAGAACTATATTGTTCCTCTCAATGAGCTTAGCCTTTACATCTTCTCTTTCTGAATAACTCTTATTTTTTATGTTTATGTTTGACAAATAGTCTCACTGTCTCGTGATTTGGGTAACAAAGATTCTATAGTTTAATGTTGCAAATGCACGTGAATCACATCAATTAACATTAGACAGGCCCCCAACCTTCAAAAATAAATGCTCTTGTAAGTTTTTACCCTCTTTGCCACTTCTCATTTATGACCAAATTGTATCTAATTGGTTGGCTCATCATTTGAGGTATAAGGGACTAGTTACGGTTAACTCTTGGATCTTACTGTCTTCATGAAATGTAATGTGGTAATAAGTACAGTATATGGCATTTGTAAATTACATACAAAAATCTAAATTTAAAAGTGTTAATGTTGCAAAGTCAAGCAATCAAAAGTTAGGAAATGCCAAAATTAAGGTTGCCTTTGCATATGCATTGTGAAACAGCCTTTCACTATCCAGTCACATACTATTTTTCCTGCATTATGCCTGCTTTTGCCCTGTGCGCACACAATGCTTCCAGAGGCCCCCTAAGATTCTATTAATTGTTTTCACTTTCAGATAGCTGGTCACCAGCAAAACATTTAGAAAAGCCAATTTCAACTCAAAGCTTGGGGCCAAATTAAGACTCCAAAAGGAGCTAACATGGCTGCCCCTGGGGCAGCCTTGATTTGTCCCTAACTTTTCAGATGAAATTGGCATTTCTAAATGTTTTGCTGATGACCAATTATCTGAAAGTGAAAATAATTAATAGATTTTAAGGCCACGGGGGGACCACTGTTAGGCTTCCTGTATAGCGCAGGCCATTGAATATCACCCAGTGACTTCTGCATGAAATCCAAAAACTTGTGGTTGAACTTGAACATGGGTAAAATTTGAAAAGCATTGACATGACTGAGACATCAGACATCAATAGTACTAAAGCTTCTCAGTGCGTAAATGAGACTTAGATGCCTACATCACTTAGGTGCTTTTGCAAATTTAATCCTTTGTCTTTTAGAAACATATTACTTTTTGATTTAATGACTCCCAAGTGATGGAAGGTTGTACTAATGGTTAATCAGCCTTAACTGCTGAAAATTGTGCCTTATTTTCCCATAACGTTAGTAGTATGGAAACTAACACCAGAAACTATAAATCAGTTTTCAGTTTGTTTTAATGCTGATGTAATGACTGAAAGAAAAGCTTAGTAACATTTCAAAATTAAGCGTCAAATTCTGCCCTTAAATACATCATGAAATGAATAGGAACTGTACGTTCACATCCCCAGGGCAGAATTCGGTAGTAAGTATTCACACAGTAAAGTTATTTTATCCCAGCTCCCCTATTTCACTGCAAGATGCACAAGGCTGCCAGTATCAGTGTTTTACAGATTCGACATAGCCAGAGAGGCTTCTTGTGCGAAACTACACATGTTGATCAAAATGGGTCAATTTTTCCCTTTTAAACGTTCACCATGTATTGTGAAGGTTTTCTTACGAACATTGTTGTGCTGGTAAAGTCTTATTGACTCAGAGGGTTAATAAGAAATATTTTATTAACAGAGGAGGTTTGCTGTCACATCCTGCACTAATTGATTTCACTAAATGCTGGAAAAAAGTTTACTTACAAGTAACTGAATTAATCTAAATATATTGCCACTGCAGATCCACACTGTAGGAGTCACGTGCCTTGCCTTGAAAGCCATGGCTCAACAGATAGTAGTAAAAGCCATTAGGGTTGTCTACATCCCGCATCCTTAAGAAGTCCCCTACCTCTCCCTGAGTTCCTTGCCATTTCAATTACAAAAATCTTTGAAGAGGAGAGGAGAATAGGAGAGACCAGTGTGGCGTGTGGACCAGAGTTAATATATTCAACAAAACCTAGTTACTGTTAAGTTACCTTCAGTTTCCCTGGTAAAATTGCCTCAGTAGATCCTCAATTGTAGGAGATTAGAAAGTAGTAACAAATCTCAAGAAGTAGGCTGAGTGCTACTTAAACAGAAAATGAAGGCCTGTTCTCCCAAACTCAACTTCTGATCTAGCTCCAAATGGAACAAATAATGATATATAGAAGTGTGAATGAATTTCTGAGTGGCAGCTGCACTTATTGGCAAATTTGCTTTTACATTTTACTTAGAAAAGCTTCAGAGTTTCCTATCACTGGTAGAATTGACTGGAAGTGCTCTTGGAAAGCGAGGAAACTTAAAAAATAATTATTGAGGGACTTACACATATTTTTTACAAATGCATAATTTGTTTCATGTTTAGCGGAATTTAAGACCATATGTGGGAATATTCCTGGCTTTACCTTTGACATCCATACTGGCAAAGCTGTTGGTAAGTTTTACTAAATGTATTTTCAACAAGTGATGTTTTGCAGCATGGTATGTCATAGCAATATAATAATACTGCTATGAACACTGTATACCAACTGGATGTAATAAAACTGTAATTCCATCATGGGGTTCTGGTGACATCATAAATTGCAAGAGTATGTAGTTCGTTCAGGTTACTAGAACTCTTGTTTACTTGGATTTGTAATTAATGTTATTTTAATATAACAGTTGTATGAAAAATTCTCCCTTCCCGCAACTAGCATTTTATGTGCTTCACTCTCTCCCTTTGGAGGTGTATAACCTTCTGCATTTCTCTGCTAAATCCTGACAATTACAGAAAAGTTCAGAAAGTTTAGAATAAAATTTTTATTATATATCTCAGTTTTTATTAAGTATTTTTCTAGTGCCATGTCTTCTTATGACTGCTACCGTTTCCTTTCCCTCTCCATCCCAGGACATGGGTATGACTGGTAGACACTTTAAAAGAATAATTACCTATAAGAAACTTCCTTCTTAAGTTTCTTTCGGACTTTTCTGCATGCATAACACTTTATATACTGGAAACAGATATTTAATGTTCAGTGTTATCCCATTCCCATATCTCTTTTCTTCCTTTTTCAGCTTCCTAACTGATTTAAATTTATAATCCAAATCTTGAGCTTCTTTATTGAATATCATATAATTTATTTGCCCCATCATTCACAACAGCAGCATTTTTAGGTTTTTTCTGCATATTATATATATAATATATATATATATATATATATATATATATATATATATATATATATATATATATATATATATATATATATATATATATATATATATTTTAATACATATATAATATGTATTAAATGATGCTGAATAGCTTCAAGCAAGTGAAATACAGAGAATCCATACAATACTCTGAATCCAGTGAAATATACAGAATCCATTCAAGCCATACAATACTCTGTGTGACTAATGTATATTCACTTTCAGATATAGATGAATGTAAGGAGATCCCAGGAATCTGTGCAAATGGTGTTTGCATTAACCAGATTGGCAGTTTCCGCTGTGAATGTCCCACAGGATTCAGCTACAATGACCTACTCTTGGTCTGTGAAGGTGATTTGAATGACAGGTTTTTTTCTGTTTTGTCCCCACAAGCATGCTTATTGTAAAGGGGAGCATCAGGGCATAATTCCAGTGCTGCTATTACCTTAGGAGGAACAGGTTGTGGGCATTCTTTCAATGGTTATCTCATAATGGCCTTAGGAGGCACTTGTCTTTAAAAAATAAATGTATGTGCCAGCCAGTTTCTGACAGTTTTTGTTACACTGGTTTTCATGCAGCCTGCTAACTCTTAAACATGAATCCTTAACAGTCCCTTCTCCTTTCTAGGCCAGGCATTGTTTTGTTTTCTTATTTACTTTTGGGAGTGAATTTAGAACTCCTGAATGTGAGGAATAACAGCACTCTCTTGAACACCACACTTTTGCCAATGCATCTCATTTTTGATCTACTCTTCCAGTACTCTCCTAGGCAAAGACGTATTAGTCATATTCAGTTGTGCAATGTTGTTATGACAATAAAACATGGGAATTAAAATTAGATCATTGTCATAATTTTCACTTGTGCCCTAACCTTGGATTTGAATTCAAGTCTAGAGGTGAAATCCTGCCTCTGGGGAATTTTGCCATAGGCTTCAGGAGAGTCAAGATTTCACCCTGGAAGATTAGAATACTAACACACTGCACCACTTTCCTAGTGTTTTAATTACATTATTTTATTTAATTATATAAAGTTGCATAGGTATATTTATTTACCCAGATATTTATTTTATTTATTTATCTACACAGACTTTTACAGTTCCATTGTCAACACAATGCAGAGGGGCTGTTGAATTAATTTAGATGAATATATGGCCCCAAAGAGTTAAAGATGTTAATATGATTGTGGAAACTGTTTAATGTTTAAAAGTTTTAAACAAGGTTTGGGGTTTGGTATACAGAGACCGTAGACTGCTTAGTTCGTTAGCAAAGGCACAGGTCAGAACATGTCTCAGGATTAGGATGAAGAAGATCTGGGGTCTGAGGTGATGGGAGAGAGGGGGGCAGCCATGCTGGGGCATTCTTCCCCTTCTCTTGTCTTTTCATCAGCCAGTGTCTCGGTAACCAACTTTTCTCCCCGGTCTTTTTTTTTTTTTTAAAGAACCCATCTCCTCATTATTTTGTTTACCAATTAGGCCTAATTTATGACACATCAGTTTTGCTTCATTGATTTCTAGTCCCAGGCTTTTTTTGTTTACCAAGCATGATTTTAACACATTCCTTGAGTTATATCGGTAGGCCTTCTTGTTTTGCTTTTGAACCTTTTTCAGTAATTTTTGTTGTTTATAGGTTGTTGTGACATTTTATCAACTTTCATTTACTTTACAGTTGAGCTCACAATTAGGGCAAATTTGCAGACCAAATTATTGCAACTTAATCCCTTTTTTATTAACCAGTTCCACGTCAGGTCAGGTTTTTTATGAACCAGTTCCACTTCAGATCAGACTTTGGTTCATAAAATTTCAATTACAAACAAAAATCTTATTTTACTTTAAGCATATTCGGGGGAGAAAACGCACTTGGTTATATTTTAAATTGCAAATATTGCAAATTTTTTATTTTTGATCTTTTTTTATTTTAATAAAAATATTTTTTTATTTTAAAACTGGAATTTACAAATTTATTTAATTAAATATTACAAAAATTACAGTAAAACCTTTCAGATATTAACAAAGCTAAAAACTTGCAACTTTATGTATAGCTAAAACAAAACTTAGATCTGGTACTGTTATATGTTTTAAGATGTTTTAAAACAAACTGGCTTTTATTACTTTTTTGGCTGTATGCCCAGAATGGGTAAAGATGGAAAAAACTTTCTTTCCTTTTTTCCACCCGGTTACACAGTTAAAACTATTTAAAGCTGCACATTTACACAACTGTAAAAAATTTAATGCACGAGTGGTTAAACTTGCTTATTTGGGGAAAAACTTTACCCCGATGGCATGTTTACCTAAGTATGTTGCCTTTTTTTTTTTAAAGCAACAAAATGCTGTCTTTGGAACTGCTTTTGCATTCATGAGCCTTTTGCAATGCCCAAGGGTAAAAATTTGCAGGCATTTTTAGACTATGACAGACCCTGCCCACCTGCTTCATCAACATGTGTGAGGACAACATGGCCATTGTGGCAATTTACCCTACTATGGGGATCTAACCTGTAAACACTAGCATCGTCCTATCTTACATGCACAAAACAACAACAATAATTATTGACATTAAAAACGAAACAGGAAAAATAATTGCAAAACCCAAAACAATCACAAGTAGGTTTGGTTCTGCAAAACTCCTTGTTTTGGGAGGCTTCTTGAAATTTAATTCACAGTCAGTGCAGTAGCAGCACTGAATTAAGCTGACATTCTGCTAACAGGAGGGTTACCCAAGATGTACTTTTAGTAAAAATTGCTAGACTACAACTGCACTTCATTTTTGCCACTTTTAAAAAATGCCTTTACATTAAACCTTTGAAGTTTTTACCATTTACAAAAACTACAACCCCCAAATTAAAAGAAAAAGGGAAAACAAAACAAGCACTTGTAAAAAGGTTAAAAAATGAAGTGCTATAAAACAATTGATAACCCTTTAAAAAAAAAAACAAGATTAAAAGCATGCAACGCAAACTGTTAAATTACATTCTGATACTTCTAGGGTTTTCCTCCAGTTTAAGGCTGATTTTTTAACACATTTTTGACAATTGAAGTTGTTATACTGTAAAAATATGGCTTTTATTCCAAAATCGGCAAACCTTTTCCTTTCCCTGCTGTCTCACATTTTGTACACCCTTTGCAATGTACCCACACTTTCTCATAAGGATTTTTTAAATACATTGTTTAACTTCTGCATTGTATCAAGAACTTACCAGTTTTTTACACATTTTAAATTCCCAAGTTTATGTTTATAAACCCTTGTTTGTTAAACCAACTTTAAAACAATTGTCTGTTTGCCAAGTTGCCAGCTTTTTGAGTACATATTAACCCTTTAGACTCACCCAGGGATATAAAATGTTGTATTAATTTAGATGGAATCTATGGACCCAAAGAGTCAAAAGTGTCAACATGACTTTGAAACTGTTCCAGCATTAAACAGTTTTTAAACGGTTAAGGTTTGGCATACTGACCTTGGCCTGCTTAGTACCATGGCAAACACACCATTAAAAATCATTTTAACCTTATCTTAAAGATACAGAAAAGATGGAAAAACTATTAAAGAAATGTAACGTGTTAAACAAGGCTTTTAGTGTACTAACATTCTTTGGGATATTTTCCCTTTATCTGGAGAGAGTTTTTAGAAAGAAAAAACACCCTTGTTTGACTGGGTTTTTTTAAGATGGCATTGAAGATGGTAATAACTATCCTTTTGTGGGGAAAAGAGAAATAGTTAGTTGAAATGGGCTGGACATGTTGTTATTGCTATTGTTGTTAAAGTCAGATTCCATTTTCTAAGAAGATAAAATAAGACAGACACACATGAAAGGGGAGAGAAAAGAAGAACAAAGAGAAAATGCAACCACTGTCTCCTGGGGTTGACTTTCACAGTTTCACTTACAATCTTACCACTGGAAAAGCACAGGCACCACATATGGTCTTATCAGCCATTCCCTAACCTAGCAAACTTGTACCAGAATTGCGCTGCTTGGAGCACTGCTTTTTGCTGCCTCTTTATGTGCACAGACTTACAGTTGTGTTACAGGATATTCAGTCCTGACCAACTAAGCAAGACTCCTATTAGACAAAAGGAACAAGGAGAGAGAGTGATGAAAGAGAAGACATAAGGTAGAGAAGGAAAAGGACTTTGGGGTGAGGGAGGGAGGATAGACAGTCTCACATGCCAGATGGTGTTTGAGATTTAGTTGGAGGTAGCAGTGTCATCTGGGTCTCTCTCTCTGGCCCAGGCTGGTCAGGACCTCTCTCAGGAATAGCTTGAATCAGATCCAAGGTCTCAGGAGATGGTGGGGATAGCGGCCATAATAATGAAGCTTGCTCCGGTTGCCAATTTTTCTTCCAAAGTCACTTTTTAAGGACCCAAAAAGGGATTGGTGGATGGAATAGCCAATCCCCTTATCACTTTGTTTATTAATTAGGCATAATTTCATTTGATTGTTTTTGTTGACCAAGCGTGATTTTAACACAGGCCCTGAGTTATATTAGTAGGCATTTTTGTTTGGACTAATTTAGTGTTTTTGTTTTGCTTTTGCACCTTTTTTCATTAACATATGTTGTTATAGGTTATTGTAACATGTCTTGAATTTTTACTTACTTTTTATAGTTAAGCTCACAATTAGGGTAAATTTGTAGACCCAATTATTGCAATATGGCTTAGATCCATAAGGTCTGATTCTTTCCTAACCCCGTTTTTCATTGTTGAAATTCTATTAACTTCAGTTCATTCTATTGACTGGCTTACACTGGAGCAAGAGAGAGGAAAATCAGGATCAGAATCTTCATTCTCCATGTTATCCTTCGATGGCACTAAAAATATCTGCACTCTAGACCAAATAAATATATTGTAGTACTTGACATTTGAATTAGGATTATTTATGTTTCAGATATTGATGAGTGCAGCAATGGAGACAATCTCTGTCAGCGAAACGCAGACTGTATCAACAGTCCTGGGAGTTATCGCTGTGAATGTGCTGCAGGTTTCAAACTTTCACCTAATGGTGCCTGTATTGGTAAGAAATCAACTGATTCCACTGCTTTGCTTGAATCCATTTGTATCTATCACTTTTACATGTTTCCTGTTGAGATGCAAGATAAACTATTTTTTTTTAGTTTGCTTGTAAAAACGATGTAATAACTTTACGATCTAGCCATATTTCTCTGTTCAAAAGAAGAAACTCCATGAGATTTTAAAACAACTTTCTGGAGGTCAAGCTATTGCTAGAATATGTTTGAGACCTCAAAATGTATAGACAAAAGGAAAGTTCCTATAAAAACAGTTTTGTAATGATTCAGTTTTGGTTATGGATAATTCTGAGCATGATTTAAATAATTTACTAACTTTGTAAAAACGTGTTTGAAAAATGAATGATAAAAATCAATAATGTATGTCTTGTGGTTTATATTTTTGTTATAGATCGCAACGAATGTTTGGAAATTCCTAATGTTTGCAGTCATGGCATGTGTGTGGACAAGCAAGGAGGTTACCAGTGCATCTGTCACAATGGTTTTAAGGCATCCCAAGACCAAACCATGTGCATGGGTATGGAAGGGATATGCTTTGAGTTCTAGACAATGGAATGTATCTAGAATTTGAATTGTATTAGGAAATTATATTCCTATTAAAGTACTGATTTCATATATTAAGTATCAATTAGACAAATTAGAATTTCCTTTAAGAAAGTGCAAAGTACTTTGAAGTAAAATATGCTTGATCCTTGTTCCTTCTTCAGGCCCACACATCACTGAATAAAATATAAAATCAGTGGTCATAAAGATATGTGATGATGAATGTCTTCATATTGAAGGGCACTTAATATGATTAAATCCCTATTCTTATTTTGCTCATATGGTGATGTGAAAGAGATGTCACTAAGATACATAAATCACAAAACCAAAGGTTCTTGTCCTTGACCTTTTGGTCTGTTTGGATTTTTAAAATTGTAGACATAATATTATTATAAAAAGGTAAAGCATGTATGCAGCTCCTTTTGTGTCACTGTTTGGTTAATGCTTTGAGAAAACAGCCAAATATAGCTACTGCAGCTTTTGTAAATAAGCCCTCGTGTAAATTCTGGCTCTAAATAAGAGTTCAGTGTCCCTCTGGAAATATAGGCTTTGTTCCAATTTTCTTATTATACGAATATTGGAAAATTCTTCATATGCTGCTGTGTGTCCATGTGTGTCTTCCTTTTCTCAGTTTTTTTAATTGAATCACATTCAAATTATTTGTGCAGGGTACTTGGCAACTGACTTGTTCTAAGTCCAAATATCCAAACTTTGATTATTTAAAAAAGTAACAGTATTTCATAACTTTAAACTAACAGTTTTTAAGGTTTCAAACATAAATCCTGAAAACAATTGCATATGGTAAAAATATCCCTATGATCCTGCCAACTCTTAAATTTCAAGTCTCACCTTCCACATTACAAAAAATAAATTTATAAATTCTGCAAAAAATCATGAAAACTGTCATTTTTTCTTAAAAACACACTAGAAACTAATACTTGAATAAAGAGCCTTTGCAAGACCCTTTTGTGTGCATACCACGTTAACAAACAACTGGGAAGACAAGTTCCTGTCTACAAATGTATTTGTCTTTGCAGATGTTGATGAATGTGAACGCCATCCATGTGGAAATGGAACTTGTAAAAACACAGTTGGATCATATAACTGTCTGTGTTACCCAGGATTTGAGCTCACTCATAATAATGACTGTATGGGTAAGTACTTTAATCCAAACTTTAATTTCATTGCTGCTGCTTTGGTGTCACATGGGGATGTATTTAAAGAAACTTAAAAAAAACCCCAAAACCATAGTCGGAACTGATCAGGGTACTAGCAAAGGCAAGGAAGTGCTCAAAATGATACTGTTACCTCATCTGTGCACTTCTGTAGATAACACTTTCTCAAGAAATCATTATTTTGGATATCATTTAAAGAATGTTCTTGTTTCATTCTTTAAAAAGATGCAAGCCCTGATTCTTTGATACACTGGGACTGCTTTGCTCTGCTCTGATATTGCAAAGCAGTCCCAGCCACTGGAGGATTCCTCTGTGTTGAGAAACCTTCGAGTAGTGCTGCCATAGTGGCTTTTGTGCCATCTACGTCTTAGCTTCTGGCATAGAAGGAAAGGAGGCATGACTGATACTCCCTTACACTCAGCTGATCCCCAACTGCTGTGACAGTCCCTGGGGGGCCATTGGCAGCCATCATAAATCATATCAGGGACTGGTCCAGCATCTTCAGGGGTTGCAAATATGGCTCAAAGTATCTTTTGCCTCACTCCCACTGGAGACTTATTCTGAGCATTCTTCAGCCATAACAATGATTCAGGGCCATTACTGTAAATGATACTTCATCCCAAGTTGTATGGCACTTTTCCTTATTTACAATACATTATTTACAATTGGGCGTTTGCCCAATGCATTAATAACATCTAAATCTGTGGTTCTCAGTGGTCCCTTGCATCCCAGTCAGCACAGAGCTCTGGCCCCTGTGACATTCTCAGGACTGTAACTAGGGCGAGGTGGGAGGGGCAACTGACCTGGGCGCAGAGCCAGCGGGGGGTGTGTGTGTGTGTGCAAAAAATGGGTGGCACAGGATCAGGCTCAGCAGTATCAGCCCCTGACCCCAGCAGGATTGGGCCCAGCAGCATTGGCAGGAGGCCAGGATGCTCAGCACCCCCCTACTCTGCAAGAGTGCAGGTCCAGTGACCCCGCCTGGAGCAGGCTCCCTGGGTGGGTTGCACAGGTGAGCTATGCGTCAGCATAGAGGCGCAGAGTGGGTGGTGCAGGGGTGGGAGTGCTAGGGCCGTGGGGGTCGCAGGCAGCGTCTGGGGCAGGGGGTGGGACTGCAGGGAGTTAGGGCCGTGGGAGAGGGTGCAGCTAGTGCATGGGGGACAGACTGCAGGTGGGGTGGCTGGGGGAAGTCCTCGGGGGAGATTGATGCTGAGGGCAGTTGCTGGGCGGGGGGGCTGGATGCTGGAGGCGTAGTTCCTGGGAGGGGCGTTCTGCCATGGAGTGGGCACCCTGTCTCTACAGGGCAGGTACATGTGCCAGCCCAGTGTTGGGGTTGGGGGGTCTGAATGCTGGAGGAGCAGTCCCTGGCTGGGAGGGCATCCCACACTCGGCGGGGCTCTCCATCTTTGCAGACAGGCTCTGGAACTACACTCTCTGGGCACTCAGACCAGCTCTGAGGAAGCGAGGGTGGCAGTACACTATGCTACCCTTACAGTAAATTAATTAATTTTAACAGTGAATGTTTTGACTTATTTTGCTAAATTTGAATACTCTTGGTAGACATTTGCCAGTGTTGAAAGAAAGGTACTATATGTATTTGAATCGTATTGCTGTCATGTAACAAATACTAAACCTTATTTTTTTTTGTAGATGTACAGGTAGTATATATATTGTGTGGATGCGGCCCACATAACATATAGAGAGCTGCATATGCGGCCCACAATGTTAAATAGGTTGAGAACCTGATTCAAATAATTTTCTTCTTTCAATGTGGTTTTTCGAAGTTAGCTCACTTCAGTACCTCTTTTCATTCATGTTCATACATTGCAAAAGTGTTCATGATATCACTGTCTACCAGTTAATTTTTTTCTTTTTGCTCAAGTCACAGAGCGTTCTTCTGGAAACTTGGATTCTGGACCCCTTCTTGTTGTTAAGACTTCCTCCCCTCCCTTTATACTTCCCACCTCTAGACTAATAGCTTGTCACCAGCCCAACTCAGATTTTCATAGCTTAACTTCCATACCAGTGTGAAAAAGGGAGTGTGCTCAGTACTAGGGAAAGAGGGAAACCCCAGTACCAAGGAAGGTGTCTCTTGGCCTCCTAAACTCTCATGCCCTCCCAAGATTACTTCATCTATCCAGTCACCACTGTTTCCAGAGTACAGCTAAGCTTTTCATAGTTTTGTATAACTATGGTTCCTGGATCATCTTTTTTAAGAGGGAGATTAAAGCCTTCCTGGGCTAGAGAACAGACTAGGTCAATTGACATCCTCTCCTCTAAGGGGGAAGTAAGAGCCTTCATACAAGCTGAACGGGGGGGAAGTCTTTAAATTCCTTCCAACTCCTGGAGAGAACCAAAACACAGTCTATAAATCATTTTTACATCCTTTTCTCCTCCAGCAGAGGGAAAAAAGCAAAACTTGCTGCACATGGGCAACAGAATGCAGCTTTAAACAGAACAAAATCTACAGCACTGAACTGAAGTCCCTTCCTTTTGTGTGGCAGAATGGCTGTTGATCCACTCCCAGTAGCCCCAGCAGCTATCCTCCTCTCTCATAATGGCGCCATGCTGTTTTCAAGGAGGCTAACAAGCTCAAGTTGATTCATAGCCCGGGGTCATTCATTACTATTCATCTTCTTGGCCTGGAGCCCCATGGCATTCTCCCTCAGCCATGCCCCTACCCACTGAAGGACAGCATAGCTCATCACAAGGAGCTAATAACCAACTACAAATATCTGAATGGAGTAAGCAGCATGGAAAGAGAAGAATGGTTCATGAGCTGTAACCAGTAACACAGAAATTGCCATACTGCATCAGAACAGTGCTCCATTTAGTTCAGTATTCTGTTATCAACGGAAACCAGTATGAGATGTTTCAGAGGACGGTTGAAACCTCTGCAGTAAGCTATAGGGTTATATACCTGATAGAAGAAGTGTTTAATCTTCAAATCTCAAATTAAAATATTTTTAAATAACAAAGCGTAAATTGTATCTAAACCAACTAGAATTAACAGCTAACATCTTATTCTTTTCCTTACGCTCTCTTTTCCTTCCATCCACTGTCCTTGTTCACTTGCCTTTTTAAATCTATGTAACTAAAATGGCTCTGTAGAGCTAATTGGGCATTTCCAATGCTCAGTCTCCCACTTGTTATGGTCTCCTGAACTACAGAATCAGCTTGCAGGACGCAGGATGATTCAGTGCTGACTGCAATATACATTTTCAAAAACATGAAAAATAACACAACAAGTTCAGTGAAAACCTGAGCACATCTAAAACGGCAGATAAAATCCGAAATGCTTCATGTAACATTTTCTTCTCTGTGTCTGAAGTTAGTATCGCACAAAGAGTCACTTGGCAGCAACTGAACATCTCCAGATGCAGTAGCTGATGTAATGCTGCAAGTTTAAAAATTGTAATACCCTATAAAAGGGGGTGTTGTTTAAATAGAACATATGCCTTAATGTACTGAAGTGAGAGTTACTTTCCACTAGCTGTCAATGGTCCCCTTGCTGCTCAGGATTTGTCTCTTCCATGGAATTATATATTGCAACTTTAGTGTGTTTATACCATACTGTATATACTGTGTCTGCATATACATTCTAACTGGTAGACCTCTTGGAAAGGCTCATCCTCTCTTGTTTATTTACAGATATTGATGAGTGCAGTTCCTTCTTTGGTCAGGTGTGCAGAAATGGACGATGTTTTAATGAAATTGGTTCTTTCAAATGTTTATGTAATGAAGGATATGAACTTACTCCAGATGGAAAGAATTGCATTGGTATGTACTAAACCAACCAGAGATTCCAAACTTCTCTAACTTGAAATAATCAAACTGTTGGCCCCATTTAGAAGTAAATATTACAATCTGAATATCTAAGATAGAATATTGAGAACAAAAGACTTACATTAAGAAAATTGGTGGCAAAAGCACGAGGGTTTAGAATAATGTCATTTGTTTTCCTTTCCGTAGCTTGCTTAAGTCGATGAAGTCAGGAAAGAACCCATAGGCTCATAAAAGACAACCCTCTGGCTTACATCTCTGTTGTGGATGACAATATTATCAGTCATTGTTACATAAACATAAATAATTCACTGTTGAATTAATTTCAAAATTTCCAAATCCTTATATATTCTATTTATTCTTTTAAGATACTAATGAGTGTATGGCACTTCCTGGTGCATGCTTTCCTGGTACTTGTCAGAACTTGGAAGGGTCATTCAGATGCATCTGCCCACCAGGATATGAAGTGAAAAGTGAAAGCTGTATTGGTAAGGCTAATTGTTACTGTTACTTCTGAATGATTTACCACTATAATAGAATATTGGGTGCAAACTTGATGAAAAACATGTAAATATTGTTGATGAAAAGCCTCTTCAATTTTAGCAAGTCATGATGACAAGGAATTTGTAATAAGGAATAAACAGCAGCCATCAGAAGCTGTCCTTTTAGCCAGCAGGCAAGATATTATGAGCTGTGGTGAGAGAAAAAGATGTAAGGACTCGGTGTTTTTTATTAATCCACATTAAAAAATATTTTGTGTAATGCTCAAAGAATTTAGTCTTTCTTTTTTTTCCTAATCTTTTTTCCAAATGAAAAATAAAAAGAGATTATCTACTGAATATATAGTGACTACAAAAATTGTAATTTTGGGCAAGCAGTGCATTAAACAGCTATTAGAAGTATCTCGTATCATAGAATTGTGAAGTTTAAAAATCTTAATAAAACTATTGAGCTACTTTTCCCTATGGAAACAGAGTTTTCTAAATCAGTTTCTCATAACAGATGTTTTCTGTTTTTAAGTCTTACAGCCCGTTGTAGCATGTGCATCAAGATGTCAATCCCAAATTCATAGCAGAGATGGCGAAACAGATCTTTGTTTCAGTTTTAGAAGAATATCTTTGAGAACCCTGTTGAAAATCAGTTCAATGCTTTAACGTCACCTTTCTTTTTTTGTTTTGTGGAGAAATAGAGCTCTGCTCCAGTGCAGCAGGGAATTGAAACCATAGTTACCAAATTAGAAACAATACCAAAACAAGTTCAGTCCTCGTCAGGAAAACTAAGAAGAGGGCTAGCAGGAACCTAAAAGTAACATATATTAAAAATGTTAAAATTAATCCTAGGGATCATTACTGAAATTCTTTGCTCAGGAAAAATGCCTACTAAAGTCAGTGGGAGACTTGCTCAAGTAAGGACTGAAGAAAACCTCTGTTCATACTTCAAGATTTGGTCTGTAACAATTGAATCTATCTAAATCTAGGAACAGAGGCAGATCTCAAAGACACTGTAGATTTTTCTCTTTTAAAAGTATGATGTATTTTCTAAGATCACAAGCTTTTCATGCAAGTATCATTCTACATTGTTCAGTTTGCCTGCCGATTTTGTACCTCCTTTTGGCTGCTGCTGCTGCCTATATTAACAACTGAGTATGAGATTAATCCAAATCACCTACAGTTATAAAATCCTTCAAAATGAAAGTTGTTAAGTCCCCAGGAATATCACTGTTTAAGACCATGTTTAATTTCCTCTCAGTGTCCTGTATGTTTTAGGAGAACACCACAATAAAAGTGTCAAATATTCCCTTTAATCAACGCAGTTCCAACAAAAAACAGAATTGCATATTCCTACTTCCTTCATTCTGCTGGGTTAAAAAAATTATATTAATATTTTTGCTTAGTATTGTGCCATTTTTATTAATATTTTGATTAATATCACAATATTTTGCAATCAGTTTATTTTATGTTGCTTTTCTAATGTGCAGCCTTCTTTGTCATGCTCTGTTAATGTATTTGAAATGTGTTTATTATTGCTAAATTCAACTCATTTACACCTGTGCAACTCGAGTTAGATGTGTGAATGAAGGCAGTGTCACTCCTGTGGGGTATCTGCGCCAAACAATTAAAAATTCTGTCAAAATAATGCAGTACACTCACACCAGTTTCAATTGTTTTGGTAAGTTTTTTAAACTACTGTACAGAAAAAAGTCACAATAACTATTCAGCATTTCCTAAATACATGAAAGTTAAGTTACAAATACTTGGTAACTAATACCCTGCATTCCAGTTATAATCCTGGATTTTCATTTAAATTACATTACATTACGGAACACCAAACATGAAAAAAAAAGTAGAATGTCATTTTAAATTGTTCAGACTTTCCCACATGAAAGTCATACCGTTTTGCTAATCATTATCGTGGACCTAGCTGAGTACTTTGAGAAGTGCTTGGTTCTGATTGTCCTGACATTTTATTGACTGCTTGGTAAATGTTTTATTTGCCCTCAAAAGTCTTTTTTTTTTTTTTTATGGGTAAGTACAAATCTAACCCCATTGTGCCACTTTGGCACAGGAAAAAAGTGAGAAAGCACATAGATCTTCCTAGCTGATTCCCTTACTGTCATTTATAAGGCTTTACATCACTCTGGCAATGTAGGGGCCTTAAAACTTCTGCAAGTTTTTATGCTCTTGGGGAACTTGACTGAGAATAGGAACAGTTAACTAACAATAGAATAATTAACAGTGTTTCTATGCAGACAGGTTGCTACATTTCTTCCTCAGAGAATGAGATCAATTAACCATCAACAGCAACGTTAACAAAATGTGTTGGGTTTTTTTTTACAAAAGCTATTTTCTTTAACTTAAAAACAAACAATTTTCAGTAACATGATACTAATATTTAATTGTTTTTTCAATTCTCAAGAAGTTACATTTTACTAGGCAGGCAGACTGCTACACTTCTACCTCCGGGACAGAGCCTTCCTCTTGGATACCCTCCTCTGCACCACTCGAGCCACAGTATCGAGAGAGGGACAGAGTCTCTCTCGCTTGTTGGCCAGCCCTGCCCCCTGATGGTGATCGTTTCCCCCACAGACACGCACACCAAGCCCCTTCCCCCCACAGTGATTTGCATCTCTGAAGCTGCACCAGGCACGCTGGGCTGCCAGGAAAGAGACGTCCCTGTCCCCCCCGTAGATTTTCTTTGAATTTTTCTGCATGGGGAGGAACAGAAATATGTGGGCCATATGAATTCTGTGCCCCCTGCATTGGCACAGTATTCTGTCAGGAGTACAGTGTGTCTCCTTGCATGTGCAGTTACATCAGATGTTGTACCATAAGTCAGTAATTGTAATTTTTTCTAAATGTCATCATCATTCTCTTTCAAGACCTGGAGAGCATTTTGAGCCTCTAATGAGAAGATTTGATTTGACTAGAGGTAATAAAAGTTACAACATGCATGACCCCTGTGAGAAGTAAAGACTAATAGGGGAGCTGATCAGGCTTTTAGGTTGACAGCTGGAAATCCACCCAGGCCTGCAAAAGTTCTGGACCCATATTGCTCGTTGAAATAAATGTGACTCAGTATCTATTTTATAAATTTTATTAAAACTGTTAAACTAAAATCAAATCAAGAAAACATATAATCAAAGATAAGTTATTAATATTAAAATAAGAATAAAGTATTACAACTATCAAATAAGAATCAAATCAAGTCAAGCCAGAAACAGTATCCTATGATGAGTATTCTATGATGTTTAGAACAGCAGTTAGATCTATGAATTCTGCAGTTGTTTGAGAAGACTTTCCCAATTGAGACTGTCTGGCCTTCCCCAAGAAGTGCAGGTAATGGCTATCAGCTTGCCTTTTGAGGGTTTGGATCTCTCTAATTCCATGCTGGAGAATCTGAAAAGGACCAGAAACACAAGAAGATCCCTAGGGTTCACCCATTTCACCTAGACTTAATCTTTTAAAATATGTGACTACTGGGAAATTACCAAAATAATCCATTCTAACCGGGTGATCATGTCTTCCCAAAGTTGAGTATGGCAATTCTAACTTTGCTGCATGAAATTGTCAGTTCATATCGAATCACTGGTTCTTTCTGCTAGGAATCTCAGTACTTCTGACACGTTTCACCGTTCTGCTCACCATTTCTTCAATGCCACTATTCATCTGTGGCCAGAATACAACTTCTCTAGCTCTCCTTTTTGATGTGGTCATTCCAAGGTGCTCTTTGTGTATTTATTCCAATGTTTTTCTTTCTCATCACTCTGTGGGAACCACAATCTCTTGCGAGTGTGTCCGCCATTACTTAGTGGTGTCCAGGTTAGACTTCAGGATCACATCATAGTTCTGTACTTTTTAAAGTAGTCATTATATCCTTGATGGTGCTTCTCCAAGCCACTTTTTGTGTATTGCAATCAGAGATTTATGATTACTTTCTGCTTTGAAGCTATGGCCATAAAATTGTGAAATCTAGTACATCCATATGCCAGACCTAATGTCTCTTTTTTCAATTTGCAGATGCATCTTCTTTGCAGCCGTTATAGCCATACATGCATACAAGGCTGGTAATCAATCAGTTCCATAGCACTGTAATAGTACTACTCCCAGTCCTCCTTTCATGGAACATGTGGAGAGTTTGATGTCTTTCAGGGGGCCAGAAAATTGCAGCTCTGGAGCTATCATCAGAATGTTGTTTAAATCATTGTATTCTCTTTTGTGCTCTGGCATCCATGCCCATTATAGCAGTGTTCGCTTTCATGCCTCCTAGATTCTCTAACATCTGTCTCATAAAGTGAAATATTTCTGGAGCCTAATATATTCCAAAAGGCAGTTTTAGGAAGATGTATCTGCCAAATGGTGTGTTGGAAGTGCAGTTCTCCTTTGTTTCTATGTGTGCTCCACCACAGAATGTGCATGTGTTCGTGCGCTCTTGCTCAGAGATTTTAATTAGCAGTGTCTGCTCCTGCACTCTATATATCCTTGGATTCTGACACAAGGGTATATAGGGAGAGGCAGACAGACCGCTGCTCCAGGTAACTTCTCAGCTCTTATCTTCTTAAGAAAATAAGCATTTTATTTATTTTCTTCCTAATTGCACATAAACATTAAGGAACTCGGGGCGGTCTGGCTGTCGTGCGTGGCCTTCCGCTCGCACCTGGAGAGCAGGGTGGTCAGGGTTCTCACGGACAACACGGCCTCGATGTTTTACATCAACAGGCAAGGCGGGGCCTGATCTTCTGCCCTCTGCCAGGAAGCCTTCAGGCTGTGGGACTTTTGTATAGCCCACGACATTTACCTATGGGCCTACCACCTACCAGGCACCCGGAACTCGCGGGTGGATTGCCTGAACAGGGACTTCTCCTATCAGCAGGAGTGGTCTCTTCACCCAGAGGTGGTGCACAGACTTTTCCAAGAGTGGGAAACTCCCCAGGTGGATCGGTTCGCGACTTGGCAGAACCGTCGGCATCCCCAGTTCTGCTCCAGCGGGAGCGGGGACTGGACGCTATCTCCTATGCCTTCCTCCTATCCTGGTCAGGCCAGTTTCTCTATGCCTTCCCCCTCATTCCCACTGATTGGCAAGGTCCTGGTAAAGATAAAGATGGACAGGGCCCGGGTCCTCCTGATTGCCCAGTTGTGGCCCAGGCAACATTGGTACGGGACCCTTATGAGCCCAAGGCCTGGTGCCCTCATCCATCAAGATGCACTTGGTGACCATATTGGCCTTCCACCCGCAGGTGCAGAGGCACATGGTATTCTCCCATGCTATGACTGGCCGATTCCTTAAGGGATTGGATCGTCTCTTCCCATACATTAGGCCCCCAGTCCCGCAGTGGGACCTGAACTTGGTGTTGGCCCGGCTGACGGGTCCACCCTTTGAGCCGTTAGCTACATGCTCCTGGTCACACCTCTCATGGAAGGTGGCCTTCCTGGTGGCAATCACGTTAGCTAGACGGGTCTCGGAACTCAGGGCCCTGACCTCTGGGCCCCCGTACATGGTGTTCCATAAAGGTCTAGTTCCACCCACATCCTTCGTTCCTCCCAAAGGTGGTCTCTGCCGACCACATGGGTCAGGACATTTTCCTGTGCCACAAGCCACATGCATCCAGCGAGGAGCGCTGCCTCCACATGCTGGATGTGAGACGGGCTCTGGCCTTTTACCTGGAACAGACTAAGCCGTTCAGGAAGTCTTTGCAGCTGTTCATCGCCTCGGCCGAATGCATGAGTGGTTAGCTGATCTCCACTCAGTGGCTCTCCAACTGGATCACCTGTTATGACCTGGCGGGAATCCTTCCGCTGTTGATTCTGGGAGCGCACTCAACTAGGGCGCAAGCCTTGTCGGCTGCCTTTTTAGCCCATATCCCCATTTGGAACATTTGCAGGGCTGCCACATGGTCTTCAGTTCACATGTTCACCTTGCATTATGCGATCGTCTTCCAGACCAGGGAAGACGCCGGGTTCAGAAGGGCTGTGCTCTGCTCCGAGAATTTGTGAACTCCTACCCACCTCCAACAGATATAGCTTGGAATCACGGATTGTGGAATACACATGAGCAATCACTCGAAGAAAAAAAGACAGTTACCTTTTCCGTAATTGGTGTTCTTTGAGATGTGTTGCTCATGTCTATTCCACATCCCGCCCTCCTTCCCCCGTGTTGGAGTTGTCTGGCAAGAAGGAACTTAGGGTGGGGGGAGCGCGCAGCACCCCTTATACTATGCCAAGGAGGCGCCACTCCAGGGGTACTGCTAGGGGAAAAACTTCCAGCACCCGTGCACGTGGAGAGCACGCACACCTATTGTGGAATAGACATGAGCAACGCATGTCGAAGAACACCAGTTACGGAAAAGGTAACTGTCTTTTCCTCTCCCATGAAT
This sequence comes from Macrochelys suwanniensis, assembly GCA_033296515.1. Classification (NCBI taxonomy): domain Eukaryota; kingdom Metazoa; phylum Chordata; order Testudines; family Chelydridae; genus Macrochelys; species Macrochelys suwanniensis. Next base: position 53,202,252 of record CM065780.1, read on the forward strand.
CCCTCTTAGTTACAGAGGAACCTAGGTTTCCCCTCCTAAGAAGTACCCAAAAGAATCCCTCTGGTACCATCTCACCATTTGGAGCCAGAATGTCCTTAGGTTATCCTGCATACCAGCATACAGTCGCCTTCCCCTTGTTACTGATACAGCCCCACTGCCGATGCCTGGGTCTTTTTAATAGGACATGGGGAGGATACTTCCTCAGATTGGGATGTTTCCATCCAGGATTCTCCCTCTTTTGCATTCCAACTCCATTCTCTGGAGGTATTGTCCATGCTATCCTGGCAGGAACCCCCCTGAGGCCCACTCCCTTTCTTTATGCACCACTACAGTGGGCTTTCTGAACCCATGATCTACATAAACAGACCAGTATTATAGGATACCTCTCGTAAGAGGCCTCAGCTTTATCAACAGACATCAGTATCACACGAATCTCCTCCCCAGGAAGAGAGGAGCAGGAGTTAGAGGTTTAGAGGTCCTCCTTCTTATCTGATGAGGTGTCTATGGCCCCACATCCATCCTATGCAAAGGACTTCAGGGCTTTTCAAGGCCTAATTAAAAGAATAGTGGAATCACTCCAGATCCCTCTAGAGGAAATCCAGGAAACTCAACATTCCCTAGGGGGCAGTGTGCATTACTCCCCCAGGGATAGGTCACCTATTAATGAGCTTTTACGGTCACCACCCCGTACTGCGTGGCAGAATCCTGCTGCCATCCTGCCTACTTGCAAGAGAGCAAACAAAAATATTATGTACTGTCTAAGGGACTAGAATATATTTTCTCCCATCCCACCCCCAACTCCTTGGTAACAGATGCTGACAAGCTTATTCCAAATTGACTCCCTTGACTCCAATTGGATAAAGAGCTCAAGAGTCTGGGCCAAAAGAGCTACTCATTGGCTGCTCTCCAGTTTAGGATTGCGAATCATCAGGCCTCAATGGCAAAATATGATTCTACAAACTATGCTAAATTTACACATTTTAGTGATTACCTCCCACAAGATCAAACAGAGCAGTTTCAAGCTCTCATCTTGGAAGGCCAGATGATTGTGAAGACTTCACTTCAAATCTCCCTCAACGCATCCTCACGTTTGATGGCAACCGCCATCATCATTTGATGAGCCTCTTGGCTACAATCCTCCAGCTTCCCCAGGGAGGTTCAGAATACAGTGGAGGTCCTTCCTTTTGAAGGGTCTAAGCTCGTCAGTGATGACACCAACAATTCACACCACTCCTTTAAGGATTCCAGGGTGACTCTGATGCCTTCGGATCTATATGCCTACAACAAAAAGATGATTTAGCAAATTGTAGCTTGCTCAATGTTCTCAAAGTTTTTAATAACAGACCTATACAAGACATGCAGAACTCTTCCAGACCTCACAAGCAGAGACCCTCCTCAATGGTGACCTCCCAGTCTGCACCGTCCATCAAATGACCATTTTGATAGCATGGTCGAGGGTCATGAACCACCCCCTTCTCAGGATCTCATGTTGTATGAAACCACTCTCCATCTATTCTTTGTGCACAGTCTCCCCTCTACCTGCCTGGGAACTCATCACATCAGAAGTTGGATCCTAGAGGTGGTTTCCACAGGATATTTCATTCATTTCCATTCCATCCTCCCTGCCCATTTCCCTACCTCTTCAGGGACACTTCTCACATGGGTCTCCTAAATCAGGAGATTCAACCTCTATTTTTCAGAGTGACTGAGCCATTTCCCCAAAAAATTTGTTAGAGAGGGTTCTGTTCCAGGTACTTCCCAGTTCCCAAAAGGAGAGGAGAGTGGAGGTTGATACTAGACCTCATTACTATGAATATCTTTATATTTTTGCAGCCTTTCAAGATATTGATAGCAACATTAATTCCATCCTTAATTCCCACAGATTGGCTCATTGTCCTCATCCTCTAGGCTGCACACTTTTAGGTAGCTAAGCACCCATCTCATGGTTCGTTGTTGGTACAGAGCATTACCAGTACTGTGCCTTTCCCGTTGGCCTTTCAGCTGCTCTGAGGACTTTTATAAAGGCCCTCTCTGTCATTGCAGCTCAACTGCATCGGGAGAGGGGGAAATAACCATCTTTCTGTATCTGGGCAACTGGATCCTCCTTGAGGTCCAGTCAGAAACAAACATGACCCTGGTCTTACTTTACATCCTGCGCCTCTGTCTAAGCCTGGAAATGTCTACCCTAACACTGGTACAGCACACAGACTTCACTGAAGCCACTCTGGACTCAACCACTGGAGCATACTTACTTGCAAAAAGGTTCACCACGACGGCCATTCTTATCTCCATTCTACAGCAGAGCCCAAATCCAAAGCAAAGGCTTGCCTGCAGCTCTTAGACCACATGTCGGTCTGCATGTTTGTGATGCTCCATGCAAGACCTCACCTTCAATGCTTTCGGGCCTGGCTCTGAATGGTTTACACCCCCATCAGTCTTTTCAAGTGAGTGACCATACCTCCAAGAGTTCTCTATTCTCAGTTGGTGGAAGGGTCCTCTTAGAGTTTGTGTGGGAGTTCCATTTTTGCATTCATCCCCATCAAGGGTCATCACTATGGATGCCTCTCTACTGCATTGGGATGCCAGGCTCCACAGCCTATGGCAAATGGACTCCTCAAGAAGTTTGTCTCCACATCAATGTTCTAGAATTCAGGGCCACTCAGTCAAGGTAATACTGGACAACAGAGCAGCAATGTACTATATAAATCATTGGGGGAAGGGAGGAGCAAGATCCTAATACTTATGTGCAGAATTGCTAAGACTGTGGGACTGGAGCTTATCCCACTGCGTAGCTAGCTCAGTGGTCTACCTTCCATGCCTGCAAAACAACATATCAGATTCCCTGAGCAGGCACTTCTACCAAGCGCAGTTCCAGATCTGCTTCTTTCTCTGCAAGTGTCTTTTTACTTTCCTCTCGCAGTGGGTCTCCTGATACAGGACTTGAGCTCCATAACCCACCCCAGTCTAGCATATCTGCACCCCAGGGCCTGGTTCCTCCATGGTTCTCAGGCATAGAACTGGGCTGCTATCCCAAAGTTCAGGCTGTACTTCTGAGTAGTAAGTAACCAGTCATGAGGAAACCTACCTGCAAAAGAGGAGGCACTTTCAAGTCTGTTGTGAGCATGAAAGGGGGGTCAATTTATGAGTATACCAGGGTGCCAATCATATTTTTAAAGCTGAAGTCTAACGGATTAGATTTGCCACTATATAATAGAATCCAGTAGGATAACCCCTTTTTATTGAGTCCAGGGAGCATTAGCTTACTAGATCAACTTTTAACTCGAACAGTATTTCTCAAATCAGGACTTGCTTATTCTTAACCAGCCAACAATTTATTAATTCACCCAGAACCACATACATATATAATCAACCGCTCACCACTCAAATATAGACATAACCAATTGTATACACTACACACACAATACAGACCTGCAAGAAATTATCATACATAAGAGTTGAGGCTCAGAAGTTATATTAAAGAACCATTCAAATTACCAAGATTTCTTATTACATTTACTTTATCATCAACAATTCTCAATTATTTAGTACCTAACACATTTTATCACATATCCAAGGGTGGACTTGTCTTTAAGGCACTTTGAAGAGTGTGGTTACTTCTCTTTGACTACATTGGTCCAAAAGGAACACGTTTTGAATATTAAAAGTGATTGCTTAAAACAATTCTTTTCAATCTCTCTTACGTCAATTTGCTTGGTTTTATAAAGGAGTTGAAATGTTTTCTTGAATTCTCACTAGAGGGTGTAGACTCAGCATGATAACCTACAGTTATTTAGATTAACAAATAGAAGTGTAAATGCAGTCTTTGAAATGAAATCTCACCACTTATCCTCTTAACCCTGAGATGGGGAAAGAGTCCTTTCCACACAGCTGGTCTGGGCGTCGGTCACATTTAGGATCGTGCAACGTCTTGTGTTAGGTTCTGTCAGTTCTCTTAAGCATATGGTGACCTCAGTTTTATATACCCTAGTTTCAGGGTTTGTTGGGGGACACCCTCTTATTCTTACTGGATACTTGCCAAATTAGTGATTAGGTTCTATGCAGTGTAGTTTTAGCCATGTCAGTCCCAGGATATTAGAGAGACAGGGTGGGTGAAGTAATACCTTTTATAACAGGTAATACCAGCTCATGTGTGTTACCTGCCTGTAGAATGACTCAGCCACTTCCTCATTTGATGGTCTATAATAGACCTCCACCGTGATATTGCTACTGTTCTTTTTCCTTGTTATTCTCACCCAGAGACTCTAGTTAGGTCTGTCACTCACTTCCCCTTGGACCTCAGGGCAAGTGTATACATTCTTGATGTACCACGCATCACTTCTTCCTTTTTTTCCATACCTATCCTTTCAGAACAAGCTATATCCTCAATGCTGGTACTCCAATCATGGGAGTTGTCCCACCAAGTCTCTGTGATGCCAATTAAGTCATAATTTTCTTCATGTACCATGACTTCCAGTTCATCCTGCTTCTTCCCCATACTCCTTAACTTTGTATACAGGCATCAAAGATATTTTGCAGACTGCCCTGTTGCTTTTCTTTTTTGCCTTTTTAATGCACTTGTGATTTCTAGACCCTTCTCCAGAAGTTATCTCCTTCCCCTTGTCTTCGTTACTTGAGCCTAGATGCGCATTGGCCAGATTTTTGTCACCATCTCCCATAGGACCTAGCTTAAAGCTCTCCTTATCAGGTTAGACGACGTCCAAAGATGCTCTTCCCAGTACTTGATAGATGGAGCCCAGCCCACATAGTAATCCTCTTTCCTGGAACATCAGCTCATTGTCAAAGAAGCCAAAGCCCTCACACTGACAACACCTGCATTGCCACACATTTACTTCCACAATTTGATGGTCCTTGCCTAGGCCTTTTCCTTCAACAGGGAGGATGGACGAGAATACCACTTGTTCCCCAAACTCTTTCATCCTTTTTTCCAGAGCCATGTAGTCTGCAGTGATCCGCTCAAGGTCATTCTTGGCAGTATTGTTGGTGCCATGTAGATAAGTAGGAAGGGGTAGTGATGTGAGGGCTTGATGAGTCTTGGCAGACTCCCGGTCACATCCTGAATTCTAACTCCAGGCAAGGAGCACGCTTCTCAGGATTCCTGGTCCGGATGGCAGATGGATGATTGTCTCCCTTAGGAGAGAATCCCCAACCACCACCACCACCCTTCTCCTCCTCTTGGGAGTAGTGGTCGTGGAACCCCCATCCTTAGGACAATGTATCCCATGCCTTCCAGTCAACGGGGGTCTTCCTCTGATCCCTTCCCTCAGATGACCCTATCAAGGCATTCTCAGCAGTAGTACTTGTGCAGAGAGCCTGAAAGTGGTTGCTTGCCTCTATCTGCGTTGGGGGTATACTGGTTCTCTTTTTCTTCTGGAGGAACATGCTTCCACCTTTCTTGCTTGTTCTTCAGTCCCCCCATTCTGGCTTCTCCGATTCTTTGGCATGCTGTGCCTGCAGTACCAAATCCTGACTTCTGTCTAGGAAGTCTTCATTTCTTAGATGCAATGCAAGGTTATTACATGGGTCTCTAGTCCTCTAACTGTTTTTTCTTCCAGTACGTAGACCAGATTGCACTTTGTACAAACGAAGTCACTTCTATCATCCGGGAGAACATTGCACATCTTATGCAGGTCTCAACAGCCAACCTCACTATCTATATTTTCTGCCTTGTAATGTATCAAGAGCCTCTTCAGATGATGTATTTATTGCTCGCAGAAGCCTGAAAGGCAAAATACTGTGTGGGCTCTCCCGCTAGGTGAACTCCCAGGCAAACTCCCTCTGTTTGCTTCTCCTCTGTTCGTATCTTACTTCACAACTAGAACTTTAAAAGTATTTGTAGTAGAGTAAAAATTCCTTTATTTTTCTTCGTTTAACTTATAACATGTTTAAATCCCATGTTTAAACTTACCTAGCTGTGTTTTTTAAAATAAGTAATTGAAAGTGAAGGGTTTAAAAGAAACATCTGTATATACTACAAATCAAGTGGCTGCAGAAGACATTAATAAATATTAATGTGTGCATGTGCCATGGGGGCTTCATTCTTTCTGAAGTCAGGCGAAAACATTTAGAATGCAGTTTTAGGTTTAGACTCACTCAGAACTTGAAAAAAAACCCACCTTTTAAAAATCTTCTTTACAAAGCATCATGTTTACGAAGAATCTTTTTTCCCCCTTGTCCTAAAATATCTGCTCCGATTGTGGTTTGAAAACATTTAACATTTATAATATGAATAAGACAATAAGACATGCCCAACGTGACATCTGATGGCACAGGAAGGATACAGATTCAGAAGACAAAAAGCAGACACTGTTAGAACTGTACGGGATAATGAAAACTACTAAACAAGTGGAAAATTTCACATTTCAATCACTATTTTAAAAAGGAAAGAAGGGGGAGCTTTCTTGTGTCTGTTTTGCTTCTTGAATAGAGTACTGAGTGTGGCTGAAGTCAAATCTTTTCAGGTATCAGCAAAATATACAAAATTGATGCCAGGTAGGCTAATGATTAATCTTTTCTCCTATTATTTTGCAGATATTGATGAGTGCAGTGAAGACCCCAACATCTGTCTCTTTGGCTCCTGCACTAATACTCCAGGAGGCTTTCAATGCATCTGTCCCATAGGCTTTGTGCTGTCTGACAATGGACGAAGGTGTTTTGGTAAGATTCAGGGTTAAAATATGTGATCACTGACAGCAATAGTTAACAGAAACTTTGCAAGAAGAGTGGGGACTCTTTAGTAACCTCTTACAGGTTGTCAGGATTGTTGCAATGCCATGCTCTTATTACAAGTTTATTATGTTAAAACTAAATTGATTAGATCCTCCCAGCAAAATAAATGTTTGTCACATGGTGCACCATGCTCTACAGAAGACAATAAATCTGTGTTACCTGCTAGTACAACTTAGCAATATAACCAACAGTCACTGTGCCCTTTAATCCTTTTTATAAAACTAAAGAACTCATTGGTTCTTTTAAGGGTGGATTCCCTGCCCAGATGTGCTCCCTTTGTGCCTCCCAGGCTATTTATAACCACAGTGTATGAGCTTCTACACTGGCTTCTATACCTTTCTCCCCACAGCCCCTAGCACTGGGATGCCATTCACCTCCACCAAGATGGTGTGTAGTCCTGCTGGAACTAGCACTCGGCCAGGGACTAGGGCAGAGAATCGTGATTAGTACCATGCTCTGCTGCATCCAGCAAATGCTAGGCATGACAGGAAACTTGCCTCAACATGTTGCAAGAAAGCCTTTTCTTTTTGTACTCCAAAAATAGTTTTTTACTTGTAGGAAAACTACATTTGAGTCCTGAGCTCAGTTCCTTGTTCCCCAGGCTGGCAGAGCCTGGTAAGTCTTAGGCCTGGTATACACTAAAACATTAGGTCGACCCAGCGATGTTGCTCAGGGGTGTGAAAAATCCACGTCTCTGAAGGGCGTAGTTAAGCCAACCTAACCCCCAGTATAGACAGTGCTAGGTCTGCTCACTATAGACAGTGCTAGGTCTATGGAAGAATTCTTCCATTGACCCTAGCTACTGCCTCTCGAGGAGGTAGATTACCTATGCCGATGGGAAAATCCCTCCCCTCAGTGTACGTAGTGTCTACACTGAAGTGCTACAGTGGCGCCGCTGTTGTATTTCAAGTATAGACAAGCCCTTAGTCCTCGCTTCAACACTGAATGCAGCAGACAGCAGGTGTGCATAAATGAGTTGGTATCCTGTTGTCTGGGTGGGACATGTATTCCCTACAATAATGGGGAAAACTCGGGCCTAGAATGATCCCTTTCATTTTCAGATACATTTTTCTCTAATCGGGTAGGAGTCTGTCATATGGTATGTGTGGGTTTTTTGCATACCTAGCTTATTACTGTTGATTTTTGTTTGTTTTTCTAGATACCCGGCAGAGCTTCTGTTTCACTAACTTTGAAAATGGGAAATGCTCTGTCCCAAAGGCTTTCAACACCACCAAGGCAAAATGTTGCTGCAGTAAGATGCCAGGCGAGGGATGGGGTGACCCTTGTGAGCTCTGCCCCAAGGAAGAAGAAGGTATGCATCATGGTTTATAAGAAGTGTAGGAAAAGACACAAGAAAAATTGGAGGAAAAGACTGAAATGTGAAGTCAAAATAGTGCCTCTGCACAGCAGTAAATTAGCCTCCCGCAGTAGTTCTTGTTGCTTTGGGACAGGGGAAAAGGCAAAATGTCGGTTAGTGCCCAGAAACACACAAGCCATCACTGGCATTTGTTTTGTTACCCTACTGTTTGGTTTACACTAAACAAACTGAGGGGGAAGCATTAAATCATTATGTGCTAAAAAAACTGCTCTATAGACTCTGACACGTTTACTCAGGCTTAATACTAGTAAACGGTGTTGCAGTTGAAACTAGCAAGAAGGGAAAAATACAACTCAATCACGGGGAAAATATATGGTAAGAATATCTATCCAAAACGCTCTCTTTTTCATAAGTGTTAACTAAATTCAGCTGCCTTAATGGTTTTGATCGCTTTCATCCATTTAACATATTTGTTTATAATTGTTTAAAATGTTCCTATACAGTTGCTTTCCAGGATTTGTGTCCCTACGGCCATGGAACCATCCCTGGGATTGATGATACACGGGAAGGTATTGCTTTATTTCTGACACCTCTTAGAAAATCTTTAATTAAGTGAAACACCATTGGGTAATGCTGTTTTTTTTCTTTCAGGTAAAGCTTTTTTTTAATTTTGTGTGTTTTGTTTTGTTTTCAAGGGTGACAGAAGTTTTGGGGCACTGAGAAAGCTTACAAGATATATTCTATTTTTGAAACTGCATAGTTATATTTTGGCCCAAGACATATAGAACAAGATGCTTACTTTTTGGTCATTTCCTGCTTTTCATTAGAAATGTAATATTTAATATAAAAAAGCAGTCGAGTTTGACAGCTGAAAGATCATAGTTAACATGGTTTTCTATTTTTCAGATGTCAATGAATGTCTTGAGAGCCCAGGCATTTGTTCAAACGGTCATTGTATCAACACTGATGGATCATTCCGTTGTGAGTGCCCCATGGGATACAACTTAGATTACACTGGAGTGCACTGTGTAGGTAAGTACTGATTCTACATTAGGCAGACTGTATATTGCAAGTTAGCAATGCTTAAAGTTCATAAACTTAAAATACCTCTTAGCTGGTGTCCTAGTTCTCTGAAGTTTGTGTTTTACTTATTTCATCCTAGATACTGATGAATGTTCGATTGGCAATCCATGTGGAAATGGCACATGCACTAATGTGATTGGTAGTTTTGAATGCAACTGTCATGAAGGGTTTGAGCCAGGCCCAATGATGAATTGTGAAGGTAAATTATGATTTCCTCCTTTTTACCTCCTCTTGTTCTCTTATATTTAAAGTATTTTATTTACCATTGTGGTGTGAAGAGTAAAGGCTCGTTTTCTTCCACACCATCCAGCTTTCATGCTATCGTAATGTGTGTATTGGGTTTTTATTACAAAGTCAAAGTTATAAGTTAAAAGGAATCTCTCCTCTTGAAATACGGCAATGAAAAATAAAGTCTAGAGTTCTGAAATGAGCTGTGTAAATGTAAATGTTGCAAAAATAGCACTTTTCATGACCTAGCTAGTATGTGGTGCAGTGTAACCTGCTAACATTCCTTTTGAAGGAAAAGTTTTCTTCTCACCCAGCTCTAGAGAAATATGTTGCCTGATAGAAGTGTTTCTAAGAATAACTGAAGATCTTATATTTCCTCATCAATACATTGTAATGGCCATTAACGTGGCATGTGAGTGCAGATAAGTGTTGTTTATTTTATTAGTCAAATACGCTGCTTGTTAGTTTTTTCCAAATTTTAGGGTGTGGCCTGCAGAGATGGAGGAAGAGAAGGGACATAGGCTACTCAACTGTTCTCCAGAGTCTCAGCTTTCATTTGAAAATAAGGGTCTAGCTGTTATGGTCGCAAAGAAAACTTTGGAAATGTGACCAGAGTGTAATTGGTTCAAAAGGGTTTGCCTGAGTTTGCAGAGAACCTGACACAATAGCTTTGGAGTGTGACTTGACACATTCATTTCAATGGATGCTAAGTCACATGCCACTAATAATACTTTAATTGTCAACATTAACTATTTCACTGCTCAACAAAACATGTAAGAAAGCAGAGAGGATCATATTATGAAGATCTATACATTTTGGATAGGCCTTTAACAACACATGGTGGGTTTGAAGGAGGGCATGATTGGTTTATTTTCCTGAATAGGGACTCAGCTTTCAAAAGCTTGCGAAATGCTGGCTTATCACATCCTTGAAAAGACTGTCTATTGTAAATAGCGTCATGTAGTAAAATCTCAAACAAAAACAAAACAAACCAAAATACAAAACACCTGTAACTCTAACCTTAAAGGTGGCTTTAGAAGTGTATATGTTATAAAATGCAATATATATGAGGATACCCTGGATACATTTATTTCTTGTTTATGCTGCTTCAGAAATACACAAAAAAATTCCCAGGATGAAGCATTGATTTCTAACACTAACACAGAAAATATGGGTATAAAGAAAGTTCTAATGGTGCTATTACAATTAAGCTGGAACATAGCATTCAGTCTCCCTTTTCCTTACTATTCAGACATAAATGAGTGTGCCCAGAACCCTTTGCTGTGTGCTTTTCGGTGTATCAACACTTATGGTTTCTATGAATGTACCTGTCCGGCTGGCTATGAACTGAGAGAAGACCAAAAGATGTGCAAAGGTAATTAACTTAAAAAAAGTTTTAGAAAGTAATGGCTATTGAAATGTAATTTTTCCCCATGCCTGTTACCCAGTAATAGCCAAAGTTCAGTCAAAAGTTGTTGTTTTTCAGCGCATCCTGTATCCAGCCTTTTTAATAAAATGTTGCCACAGGACCTACCATACGATGCACCAAATTGATACACTCAGCATTGTGTCCAAGACAGAATATCACCTGGTGGCCTTGTTGTCTCCACTTGCCACAAAAACTTGGATCAAGATGGAGCATTTCATGCTGGAACATGTCCTCTCTGTGGGTTATACTGTAACAGTGTTAAAGATGAAGGAGATGCTATTTGCTTAATTGTATACAAATTACGAGTGGCTCTCAGGCTTTTGATTAATTGCAGCGCTCACATGTCCCTCCTCCCCTCAAAGTAGCCTGCTACCTCATTTACTCTTAATAAAAACAGTTTGGGTCTAAGAAGAAAAATAAAAATTATATTTTCTGAACAACAAATACTAGTTGTCTTCTACAACTGAACCTACAAGAAAGCATTCGTACTAGGTCTTTGTTATTTGAAATACAACGTAGACTACATTTTTTTTCAGACCTGGATGAATGTGTTGAAGGTCTCCATGACTGTGAATCAAGAGGCATGATGTGTAAAAACTTGATTGGCACCTTCATGTGTATCTGCCCTCCTGGAATGACCCGTAGACCTGATGGAGAAGGCTGCATGGGTAAGGCTTGGGAAGGGAACACTTCATATATTGCTCCAGTATTAAAATGAAAAGTTTATAATATACAAGTACATTTGGAAAATAACTAGTTGGAGCATACTATGATTAAGTGTCAGAATTATGTACTACTTTGGAAAGTAATTGAGATAACCAGGGACATATTTCTCTCAAGCAGTCCAAGATCACTGAAAGGGTGGGAATTTTTAAATACAAAGAGCTATAGGAAATTTACTCTGTGTTGTACTGCTTGACACTGGAGTATTGGTATAAAGTTGTTACTCTGACTTTGAGCCAACTCTGGTTATCTTTTGGAAAAAGCCAACTCCTTAAGGGATATTATTATCCCTTTGTGACTTGGTTGTTTTCTGCATTGAAACATTAAAGGGGTTAATTTTTTGCACAATTTTACCCATCGAAACCTCCTGCTAAAATTTTGAATTATTGAATTGTAGGCTAACGGGGAGACCTCCAAAGTCATAAATGGCAGCTAGGTGCTAATTAATTACACCCTTTGCTACTTGACCGTGGTTTAGATAAAGTAATTAGAGGCACAACTACTCAGAATTGCATCTGCAATATTTTGTAGGCACAAAAACAGAAGTACAGATTGCATCTGTGCTCAGCTATATATACCCAAACATCTGTTCATGGGGATGGAGACATAAGGCCTCTTGAACCTTCCACTTGACAAGTCTACTCTAACCCTGTTCCATCCAGTCTGTCCTTGTTTGAGGGCTTGATTCTCTGATCTTTACAGTGAGTAATTCTTACATAAGAAGTCCTAGTGAGCTCAGGACTGTTTACCATAAATAAGAGTTGCTGAATTTGGCCCTAAAGTCTATTTTTGTTTCTTTTTCTGGTGGCCCCCCTTTGCTTTCGATGCATAGGGTTGTTTTAAAAATTAAGCCTTAAAATTACTGACTACCCATTAAAGCCTTTAATTAGTTAGCCAAAAAGCATCTCTTTTGATAGTTCTTTAAATATGAATAATAAAAGTAGAAGAGACAAAGAGTCCTGTGGCACCTTATAGATTAACAGACGTATTGGAGCATAAGCTTTCGTGGGTGAATACCCACTTCGTCGGATGCAAAAGTAGAAGAATTATTGTAGGTAAATAAGAAATGATATATTTGCAAAAATCTGTATTAACAGTAGAGAAATTATATTTATGTATCCAGCTTTTTCAGAGTTAAGGGGTAACAATCTAGAGCAAAATACGAACATTTTTACTCCAGCCATCAGCAGCAAAGAATTCATAGGTTTCAGAGTAGCAGCCGTGTTAGTCTGTGTCAGCAAAAAGAACAGGAGTACTTGTGGCACCTTAGAGACTAACAAATTTATTTCAGCATAAGCTTTCGTGGACTACAGTTAGTCCACGAAAGTTTATGCTGAAATAAAAAAGAATTCCTAGAAATTAAAAACCACCACAATTCAGAATAATTCTCTCATCTTAAAATGAATAGGCAAACAGCTTCCCTTGACCATTACTGTAATTTGTTTAGAGGGAAAATGGATAGATCTTACCAAGTGGTGCTGTGTCTGGAATCAGCTGTGTCTGGATCCTTTTCCCTTGCAGTGTCGCAAATCTATTGACCATTCTGAAGCTTTCTGTGTTGACAAAAAATACTGGAATTTATCTCCAAATTTAAAAAAAAATAATAATTCTTTAGTTCTCTTAAACATCCATCCTGGTGAATGTGTTCAAGAGAACAGTAATCTTCCCTCCGCAACAGAATAAAATCTCTCCTTACAGAATTCTTATTTTATTGTGCATTCAAGGAAAATGGTCTTCTTTAATCATAAAGCATATCAGTCTAATTGTTAGTAAGAAATCAAGAATTGTGCCTTTATGAGAGAGGTGGCTGTTGGATTCAAACCTACCTCTGTTTTGCCCTGAGTAGCCAAACCTTCCAGTGATCTTCTTTTAAGCACCTATGGAAATTACTGTGTCAATTTGTTTTTTGCAAGCTAATATGGGAAGAAGGAGCAGACACTTTGGGATTATAAACCCTATTTTAGGAAAGGCGTCTAAGCACATACTTAGTTCTTACTGACTTAAGCATGTGCTTAGGTGCTCTTCCTGAACAGGCACACTTTATACAATCAAGGTCATGTGACATACTCTTTAACTATTAACTTTCTGTTTCTTAATGGCTCTCACTATTTTATTTTGAATGACTCTCTTCATTCGTGTATTAAATTTCATTTTAGTGCTAATTGCTAGACAAAGTTGTAGTGCAGTTGGCTTATGCCATGGTTCATTTAAAACTTACTATAATTGGTAGGAAATCGACAAGGTTTATCTTTCTAAGTTGCTATATTTTGCCATACCTTCTTCAAAGCACATAGTGTGCTGAGTTCTCAACAGAAAAGTGAGCATCAGCTTTTGGAGGCTTACTCAGCTGTCTTTAGGCCAACACATACAAATATATTAGTTACGAAAATGTTTGAATTTTTTTTGCCTGCTGAGTAAATAACTCCGACAAACAGTTTTTAATCTGTCAATTTGGATAAGTTTTAAATCACATTTATTGTGTGTATATCTGTGATATTTTTGTAAAGATGAAAATGAATGCCGTACCAAGCCAGGTATCTGTGAAAATGGTCGCTGTATGAATATTATTGGAAGCTACAGGTGTGAATGTAATGAAGGATTCCAGTCAAGCCCATCAGGCACGGAGTGCCTTGGTAAGTTGATTTCCTTGGCATACATTTCCGATTACGTGAAAAAGTATAAACTCTGTGCAATAAAATGGAGGTGGAATATTTATATAAAAAATAAAAGCACTGCTTACTAAGATTTCTACCAATAATGCAGACCCTGAGTACTTCACATGTCTCTTGGCTGTGTGTATAAGAGATTAAATAATGATCCTTGATCTGTTTTTCAAGATTAAGATAAATTGAGTTTTCAAAGAGAAAACAATGATTTATTTCTGGAAAAAATGATAATTAACATAGCTAGGAAAAATTACATCAAATGGTGGTTTCATGCCAAAGGAAAATAGTTTGCATATAGCGTAAGCGAGGCTGGTGCTAAGGTTATATAACAAATCTCACATTAAGAGCAAAATATTTCTAATTATTCCATTTATGAGCCAGATACTGCTGCTACAGAATGTGAATGTTAGATCTGTTATACTGTACAGTTGTGTGTAAAAAATATGTACAAACCATTACTTTTCAGTAACTATTTTGATCAGGTTTTTTCCTAACTCACTGTTTTGCTAAATGGAGATTATTATAGTATGAACATTTAAAGTAAGGACAGGAAATGTTACTGGCAAAATTCTGTATGTCATAGACTCTAATTTCAGACTGTAAATGAACATTTTAAATAAATTCTAAACAATTAAAAGGGAGGTGATGCAAACTTGAAGACTCTTATGCCTGCCTGGAAACAATAAGAAAGTTTTAGGATAGTTTAATAACCTAAAGAGGAAGGCAAATGAATGCAGTCACTGACGGGGGAGAGGGGCAGGAGTGGTTGATGAAGCTGTTATTGCATGCTGAAGAAAGGAGAGTGACTAAAGTTGTTAACTGTTGGGTGGAGGCTTAGTTTGTTAGAATGTAGTAACTTTTGGAAGATAGCAGGGCATCTGATTATGAAGACTGAAAAAATCCAAGCTATTGTGTTGAATTCACAAAGGGGTTTCTCATTTTAACTAGTAAACATGAAAGCTACCATTCAACAGAGCAAACAACTGGTTATTGGTTAATACTGTGGTGATTACCAGACATCAGTGTATGAATTTATCTGATTCAAAATGCTTAACATTTTAAGAAGTGATTGGGGGGGGGGGGAAGCAACTGAATGAACTGTAGTGATGAAACCAGATAATTCTTCTAAAGCAAACTACAGTGATTGTCAAGAATTGCTGAGGTATAAGGATTTATGCTCCCCCCCAAAATGCAGGAAGTCAGTTTCTTCAAGAGTAAATGTGCCACTGAATGAAACTGGGTTTCATGATCCTGCTTGTGAAACATTTTCAAGGGAAACATCTTCATCCAAATGTAGTTGCAGTGATAATTTAAGTCTCTGTTCTAAACCTATGAGCAGATCTTCAGCATAGACACAACCACCATCAGGACTAGTTGGTTGAACAGGTGGACTGATATCCCTGCTTCCCCATCCTACACAGGAAGATTCCAGGCTAAAGGGGACTAAGACTAGGTGCTGCCACATCTGACTTTTAGGCACCCTGCTGCCTAATAGAATCTGCCACTCTCACTTAGACACCCAGGCTGTCTACACTATGCATTGGAAAAGTTAGAGCAGAGTCCCCCATTAACTAGCCAACATGATATGCTGATGAGAGAGATGTGGCCTAAGTCCTGCCCGTCAAAGAGAGTTAGATGCTTAAACAGGAGGTGCCTCCCTCCAGTTGGGATTTTCATCTGTAAACTCTCTCCTGGATTTAGGGCTGACCTGTCTTAGGTGCCCGAGGAAGAGGAGGGTATGTGGTGATGCTTTTAGTCAGTTATTGCCAGTGGGTAGGGCACTCACCGAATGTTAGAGACCTAGATTCAAATCCCTGGTCTGCCTAGTGTGGAGAAGGGTTTGTATCCCAGGTGCTCCACCTCCCAGCTCCACCTCACGATGGGCTACTCTGGGATGGGTCTCTTCTCAATCTCTCCTGTTACGGCAGTCACCTGAGATGGGGGAAGACCTGGGTTCAACTCCCTACTCCAGTGAATATTTAAATATTTACTGGAACACCACAACCACCCCCCTCTCAGCATACCTACTGGATCGAGCCTTGAGGATTAGCTAGGCAAGGGAATGCCTAGTTTGTGACTCCCACTGGGGCTTATGCATGAATGAGGTGCTAGGCATCAGGACTCAGGGGGCTTTGTGCATGCCCAGCAGCAGAAATATAGGCACTTGAGGAAACAATGCCTAGGGACTTTAGGAGCCTATAGAGTTAGATAGCAGCCGGGGCGGGGGGGGGCGGGGTGTGTGGAATTAATGATCTAACTTTTGGATTTGGGCACCTAAAGTAGCAGTTAGGTGCCTAAACCCCTTTGTGGAGCTAGCCCTCTGTCACTAAATTTGCATCCAACTACCATAAGTACTTGAAATTTGCATTGAGAATATGGAGACCTTTGTTCAAACCCCAACAGCTCAGATCAGCGATCCCTTTGGTTCATGACATCATCAGTATCAGGCTTCCCCATTCAACCTGGCATTAAAATGATGGTGCTAGTAGCAGACTACAAAAAAGAAGGCATATGTGCATCTCTGTTTGGATGGCTAGCTAGTAAGAGCCAAGAAAAAACACCAGATGAGGGAAGCCCTTGCCAGGAAATGCTTTCTACTAGAGAACCATAGATGGATCATCAGGCAGAAGAGCTGATGATCTCTGTCTTGGCAGCTAGTGTAACCCGAGCCTAGTTCAACACACAAGCCAGCGGATCTTTCTTAAAACAGGAGAGGCATCTGAAGCTGCAATGCCACAATCAAGTCCTGCAGGTGTGGCAGGGCACATTTAATTTCCCACTTAGGTGATCAATTATAAATCCAAAAAAAAGTCAGGAAAAGGATTTTGTAGTTACTATTACATGCTGGTTTAATGTATTCTGGCACTCTTTGCACTGTGTAATTGCTTTCTGGTTGTTCTTTTATTATCAAATGAAGTGCAGCTGCAAGATCGACTCTTGAGCAATATTTATGGAAATACAGTACAGACTAAAACATGTTATAAGGCCAAGACATGAAATTGTAGCAATATTTAATGGGATTTTTGCATTAAAAAGGATTGTGATTTTTTTTCTACTTACTGTATAACCAGTTCCATATAAATTGTTATCAACAGAGTATTGATTCCATAACAGAGCAGTAACATTCAAGGTGCAGGGCATTTCTGAAGATTAGTGAACAAATGGAAAGACGGATGGCTCAGGCTATTAATCCCAGGCCAACATCAATCCCAAGGAAATACACTGCTCTTTTGAATAAAATATATGAACAGATATTTTCAAAAATTACATTTTGGGGGAGTTTGCTTGGTGCTGTTTCCCTTCAGTGCTTTTAGGGTCATGGTATCGCTGCAATGAATTGTGCTGGGTATTTCTTTAGAATTAAAGCCCAATACATTTGCTGATCAGATTGTGCAATCTTGTGTCAGAGTTCCATTTAGTTAAAGTATGAATCAAAGCTTTGTATGAACTCCAGTTCAGAATGTACTCAATGAGTTCTAGCTTTCAACATTTCTTGCACAATACACCTATTTAGTAGAGCAGTAGTTGACTTCAGTTATTTCTTAGAATATAGAAAAAATGAATCGTATTGACATTTTCAGAGTATGGCTCCACAGTAGGAAAATTCAGTCACAGGTGTAAAGTTTTACTGATATTTAAATTAGTTAAGCATAAGCAGAATTAAAATTGATAGCCATAGGCTTAATCAGTGTAACGGCACTTGACTTTATTGCCTTCTGTATAGTTTTTTGGACTGACTGAAACCCAATAAGATTTCAAGATAGCTAAATGTGGACTGTAATAAAATTATGTGGGGGAAAAAACAGTGCAATGATTGCTTGTCTTTGGTAAATGTAATTAGATGACCATGGGTAAAAATTTTCAAAAGCACCTAAATGACTTAGGAGCCTAAATCCCATTGAAACCCACTAGTAGGTAGGCTCATAAGTCATTTACGGGTTTCTGAAAAATTTTCTGTATAGCTACAGTTATTAAAGCCAGTTTTCATAATTAACAAATCCTTACTCCTTTAAGCAATGGATGTATAAGTGGCCATTAGGAAAAGGCTATAAAGTAATTCCCTAAAGGACTGAAGTAATATTCAATAAAATATATAAATACTTTACATTTCAAACTTTACCCCACACTAAAAATCTACTGCTCAGCACAGACTTTACTCCATGACTCAGGTCCACCCTCTAGCAGTGTTCCATGGTAGCTATGACCACATGATGTATGCTGGGATATCATAATTAGTTACCTAATTTCCTTAATAAAGATTTGTAGGTCCCTTTTTAAAACAGTGAAATGCGAAAGCTTTAAGTCAGGAACATCTCTTAACTAATAGATGCACTATGTTTACAGAAAATAATTCTCTTCCAACCAAATTGGATCTTGTTAATTTCTCTAAAGTTGCTGCATTACAGGTTATATTTTTAATTAAGAGACCATTTAATATCACTGTGTAATTTTAGCTGGTGGTTCAAATTAAGGGGAACAATAAAGGCATATTAAAAAAACCCCTCACTTACGCAGGGAAGTGTAAGTTCTAGCTCTTTATATCTGCTGATTCTATTCCTCAGTAGATTTGCACAGAGGACGATCAGGCAATTGGCTGTTACCTGTCCTCCCTCACAGTATCTAACAGAACAAATGTAAGATATGAGTAGTGCCCCACCAGCAGAAACCATTCATCTGAATCAGTTTAGCCCTGTGTCTTTCGGGCTTCCCCAGCAGAGAACAAGTTAAAATTTGCTCTGCTTCCTAAACATGCCTAGGGGTAGGATGGACATACTATGCTTCCACAAGCCAGTGCAAATCCAGGAATGAATATGATCCATGATGTATCACTTGTAGTAAAATACACCTGATTTTTACTATGAAAGGAAATATTTTGCCAGTGAAAGAGCTACTTTCAGAGAACATACTGCAATAAGGAAATGCAGTCCATTTTAACTAACAAATCAGGCAGATGAAACTGGACCTATTACTAGTGTTGGTATCCTCTGTATAAAAATTATGCTAATTGGGGGGATATTTAGCACGCTAAGAGCATGTTTACACTTAAGTTTGCCAGTTTATTTTATCATTCACACAAGTAAGCTGCTCTGCCAGCAACCCTGGGAGATGTTCCAGGATGTATTATTCTGAGACATAACTAATACCAGGTCTCATGTAATTACTGACGCACTTGGGGCAGCCCTAGGGACCCTTTAAGAGCAGTAGATTGTCAAAGTATTTTTAAGGTAAGGTAAGATAAACCATATTAATATGCTAAATGCTCCCCAAAGACTGGTTGCTATCAGAGTCACTCAGCACATAAATCTGGGCTCACTGCAGTTTTCTTTTCTAATTCACTTTTTAAAGCATTCATGTGTAACAATAATAGACCATAATAGTATCAGTGAGACTTCCTGTTTAATACACATCCAGCTCACATTCTTTCTTGACCCCTCCACTCTCTCCTTTCAGATAACCGCCAAGGATTCTGCTTTGCTGAAGTTTTACAGACAATGTGCCAGATGGCTTCCAGTAGCCGTAACCTTGTCACCAAGTCAGAGTGCTGCTGTGATGGAGGGCGAGGCTGGGGTAACCAGTGTGAGCTTTGTCCACTGCCAGGAACCACCCAATATAAGAAACTCTGTCCACATGGACCAGGATATACAACAGATGGAAGAGGTAATTGTGGGAAGAGCAGAGGATGAGGTAGAGGAAATAAACAAAAATAACACAGAAAGTAACATGCTTTCTTAAATCTCTGAGATGTTTAGCTGAAGTTACCAGCATTTCTGAAGATTACTGCAAAATTGTTCGGCTGGTATTTTCTATACATTCAATAATAATTGATTTCATATGCTTTTCAATGGGCAGCACCTACAAATCCTTACCTAGTGCCTGCTGTGGGAATATTCACATAAGCAAGGATTTGCAGGACTGAGTCCTAAAACAGGAGACGATGACTAATAAACTGAAAGGCTAAAAGCTGTCTAGAACAGAGGTGGGCAAAATACATCCCACGGCCCGGATTCAGCCCATCTAATATTTCTGTCCGGCCTTCTCTGCCCCCTTGCGATCTCCAAACTTCCTCCCAGACCCCACACCTCCTCCCTTAATATAGTAGAAAAGTGCGGCCCATGACGATTTACCCCTGGTCTAGAAGCTGTTGCATGCTACAAAAGATATATACATGAGCCAAAAGGCATCAACAGCTGAAACCTGTAGCTACACAATAGTTTCATTGTATGATCTGCATATTTCTTCATATTTCTACAAAGAAAGCATAAATGTGTTTTTAATTCTTACAGTTAGTTTGACTGTCTTTTAACATAATCTAAAGAAAATTCACTTCTATTAAATATAGACATTGTGTAAATTAAGTTAGCAAAACTGGAGCTTGGTTTCTCAGTACATCAGCAAGAGAATTAGGTTGGACCAAGTTCAGAACCAGATGTAGAACAGAATTTAACAAAAATATGAAGGGTGATTGGATTGGACCCATCTCTAATGACAAAGTAAGGAATAGGAGTTTGTAGAAGAAGCATGTTGGTGGGAAAGTTGGTAGAATATTAGGGTAAAAAGGGAATCTGTATACACCCAGTACTGTTTCAATGTCCTGTAATTCCATCAGGGTCAGCAAGCTGGAGTTTATCACTGAGAACAAGATCATTTTATCAGCTCTCAAAAAAGGCAAGTGAGAGAATTTAAAAAAAAAGGGCAGGGGAGGTGAGCTTGGTTTTAAAAATTAGATGTTTCTAGATTGAATTAGACTGTAGATGCCACGTTTATATGTGATACCAATGAGCTTCTGCTTATCGTATTTTAAAAGGTGACACGTTTATATTTCCTCTCCAGATATTGATGAATGTAAGGTCATGCCAAACCTTTGTAGAAATGGCCAGTGCATCAACACAATGGGTTCCTTCAGGTGCTTTTGTAAAGTTGGCTACACCACTGAAATAAGTGGGACATCCTGTGTGGGTAAGGTTATCACTGTAATGCTTAGTATTTTTGCTAATCCAACAGATTTTTTTTTAAATGAAATGTTTATTTTCATAGTGAAATTTCCAGGTAAATTCTTTAAAGCCTCAGAATACAAAAATTCTCTCTCTCCCTCACTTCACAAAATACATTTTTGTCTTCACACTTAGTTTTGGGGAGCCCTGAGACCTGATTTAGCATATTACAGTTTCGCTAACCTAGTGGTATTTCAGCAACAACATGAATGAGATACCACTGAACTGGCCACTACAAGACAAATTATGGTTTTGGGAATAAGCTTTTGGCAGGTAGTGGCTAATAATTAATTGCTCCAAAGGACATGTCAGGAAGTTACCATTAATTAAGACTAAAGGGATCACAAAGTGGCCCTGAGTGAGAGGCTTTGTCTTTAGAAATTAGTTTTACTGTTCTAGCTGATCCTCAAAGCAAATGCACTGTTGCTTCAGTTATCCACCCTCTCAGGTTACTTCATTGGTAGCTCGCATCTGTAAAGAGGAGGACAATTAGGAAGCATGGAAAGAATTATCAAAACAATTTGGAAAAATTAGAGATTTATTTGTGCAGCTGTTCAGTAGCATCTTTGTAAGTAAATGAATATTTTTACTAATTACTGATTCTCCTACTTAGATCTTGATGAATGCTCCCAGTCTCCAAAACCATGCAACTTTATCTGCAAGAACTCAGAAGGAAGCTACCAGTGCTCATGTCCCCGGGGCTACATCCTGCAAGAGGATGGAAAGACATGTAAAGGTGAAAAAAGTTGTCAGTTACTTCTAGATTTGTTATTTTATGCGATGGCTACTTTATAAATACTAGGGCTGTCAAGCAATTAAAAAAAATTAAACACGATTAATCGCACTGTTAAGCAATAATAGAATACCATTTATTTAAATATTTGTGGATGTTTTCTACATTTTCAAATATATTGATTTCAATTACAACACAGAATACAAAGTGTACAGTGCTCATTTTATAATTATTTTTGATTACAAGCATTTGTACTGTAAAAAAACCAAGAAATAGTATTAGGTGAATTGAAAAATAAAAGTACTGTAGTGCAATCTCTTTATCATGAAAGTTGAACTTACAAATGTAGAATTATGTACAAAAAATGCATTCAAAAATAAAAAATGTAAAATTTGAGAGCCTGCAAGTCCACTCAGTCCTACTTCTTGTTCAGCCAGCTGTTCAAAAAAGTTAGTTTACAGTTGCAAGAAATAATGCTGCCCACTTCATGTTTACGTCACCTGAAAGTAACATTCGCATGGCACTGTTGTAGCCAGTGTGGCAAGATATTTACATGATAAATGCGCTAAAGATTCATATGTCCCTTCATGCTTCAACCACCATTCCAGGGGACATGCGTCCATCAGGTTCTGCTCGATAACAATCCAAAGCAGTGCAGACTGACGCATGTTCATTTTCATTATCTGAGTCAGATGCCACCAGCAAAAGGATGATTTTCTTTTTTGGTGGTTCGTGTTCTGTACTTTCTGCATCAGAGTGTTGCTCTTTTAAGACTTCTGAAAGCATGCTCCACACCTCTCAGATTTTGGAAGGCACTTCAGATTCTTAAACCTTGGGTCGAGTGCTGTAGCTATCTTTAGGAATTTCACACGGGTACCTTCTTTGCGTTTTGTCAAAGTGTTCTTAAAATGAATAAGATGTGCTGAGTCATCATGCGAGACTGCTATAACATGAAATATATGGCAGAATGCAGGTAAAACAGAGAAGGGAACATACAATTCTCCCCCGAGTTCAGTCACAAATTTAATTAACGCATTATTTTTTTAACGAGCATCATCAGCATGGAAGCATGAAGGGGCATACGAATGTTTAACATATCTGGCAGGTAGCGACCTTGCAATGCCAGCTACCAAAGTGCCGTGCAAATGCCTGTTCTCACTTTCTGGTGACATTGTAAATCAAGAGGGCAGCATTACTACCTGCAAATGTAAACAAACTTGTTTGTCTTAGCGATTGGCTGAACAAGAAGTAGGACTGAGTGGACTTGTAGGCACTGAAGTTTTACATTGTTTTGTTTTTGAGTGCAGTTATTATGGAACAAAAAAGATCTACATTTGTAAGTTGCACTTTCATGACAAAGAGATTGCACTACAGTACTTGTATGAGGTGAACTGAAAAATGCTAATTTTTTTTGTTTATAATTTTTACAGTGCAAATATTTATAAAAAATAATATACACTTTGATTTCAATTACAACACAGAATACAATATATATGAAAATGTAGAAAAACATCCAAAATATTTAATAAATTTCAATTGGTATTCTATTGTTTAACAGTGTGATTAAAACTGCAAATAAAATTTTTAATCGCGATTAATGTTTTTTGTTAATCGCGTGAGTTAACTGCGATTAATTGACAGCCCTAATAAATACCCTCAACTCCGAGAGATAATGTAACAGTTTCAGCTCCCGGGGAAATCTCTGGTCCAAAGTCAGGGGTGATATAGAAGGTGGTTTATGTTGCATGTCAGGTATAAGTGGTGTACAACTTTTTTATCGAGTTGAATGCCAAATTCATGAAATAGATATATATAAGTTAAATTTGAGGAAAAAAAAAAGGGTAGAATGACTCAGGAAAAGCCTCGCAGCAATTCCAGCTGCAGTAGAAAGCTAATGCTAACTTACCTTAGGTGCATGATGGTCAGAAAATGAGTGGCTAACAGGCCTAATTTGCCACTCCATTACACTAGTTCTACATGTGTAACTTTGTTAACTTCAAGTTTTAGTTACACCAGCATGAAAATTTGTGTTAATAGAGTAGAGAATCAGGGACAACACTATTTAACTTGCTCCAGCATGTACTTCCCTGATGAATATGGATTTATGCTTCAAGTGATAAAGAAATTATTAAGTTAAAAAGTACTTTCAAATGATGATCTTGTTTAAAGAGAACAAACATGGTTAAATCTTTTTCACTGAGTCTTACTAAGAAAAATCTGCTACTTACTTTCAGATCTTGATGAATGTCAAACCAAACAACATAACTGCCAGTTCCTCTGCGTTAACACTCTTGGGGGCTTCACATGTAAATGTCCACCGGGCTTCACTCAACATCACACTGCTTGTATTGGTAAGAACACTTTAACACTAAGTTTCCATACGTTTCTATTTGTTATAAAAACAAGGGCAATACTTAATATGAGCCTTTTGATCTATTTATTTTGTACCACTGTTTTATTAATACACAGAGATGAGTATTTTATTTCTCAGTAGTTCAAAAAGGCAGATAATTATGAAAAACAAAAATATCTGAAGCTCATCTACAATAAGCATTTTCACAGTGACTATTTGTTGGTAGTTACTGCATATTAATTCTAAATGTGACCACATGGAGACAGAGATAAAATATTAAAATCTGACTTTAAAAAAAATAACCAAAAACAGATTAAAGATTTTTTTCTTTCCCTTGATAGCTACAGATGTCTTTAAAAACTTTAGCATATATATCTTACCAATTAAAGCCATCCTCATGTGTAGTGTACACAGTGGGCCAAATGTTCAAAAGACCATCCTCCTTTTTCCTCACCCAGTCTATACCTGTATTTTGCACGAGAGACTGAATCACAGTACAAAACACAAATATTTTAGTACTTATGGCTCTAAGTCTTCAAATTAAGTAATTAGACATGCAAGTTTAGTAGGTGCAAACTACACCTACAAAAAGGTGTGAATATTTACCCTGTATGTGTAACCTCTTAACCTCATTCCTTATGCACTTACTTTCTCTTCCTGTATCTGCATAAATATTTTTTGTTAAAAATCACTGCATTTTTTGTAGATAACAATGAGTGTGGTTCACAGCCATCACTTTGTGGATCAAAAGGAATCTGTCAAAACACTCCTGGAAGTTTCAGCTGTGAGTGTCAGAGAGGCTTTTCTCTGGATTCTACTGGATTAAACTGTGAAGGTAAATTTTGAAGGCCATACATTCTCTGCTAAGGCAGAAATCTGCAGTTCTTTCTTACGTGAATAGTTCTACTGAAGTCAAATGGAGTATATGCGTGAGTTGCAGCATCAGGCCGTTAGCCTTAGAGCAGACATGGAAAAAAACCAGGAATGTAGTTCAGAAGATTTGTATCGACAATTTACTTATCCTACTGTTTTGTTGTACACACTCACAGTTCAATTTGCAAGTAGTAGCATAAGCAGAACCCTGAGTACTCTGCAGCACAATGGGAACTAACTTCCCAGCTGTAGCCCCCACATTCCATTGCAACAGTAATGTATACTATCTTCATAAAATACCTTTCATTCCTGCCCCCCACCTGCAAACACACCCAGTCTAGCTCATCATTGAAAATACTCAAAAGACATGTATGACAATTATTTCTGAAGCTAAGGTTTAAAGTTATGCTCTCCAGGCAGCCCAGGTTTACTCTCTGAGTCTCAGCTCTTATGTTATCCAGGCAGCCCAGCTCAGAACCAGATTCCCAGCCCCTCCTCCAATGTGCACCAAGGAAGTGGAGAGCAACTTATCTCCTCAGTTACTGCACATTTTTTTCAGGCAGCCTAACTGTTTGCCTACACTCCTGGGAGCAAGCTGGACTCCAGTTCTGGCTCCATGGAGCAGTGAAAATATTTAACAGGAAAATGTTGGTTTCAATCAATTTCACAACTCAACAAATGTTCAGTTTGGAAATTGTCAAAACAACACATTTTGACATTTTTAAATGGAAAAATTTCTGTTTTCTGTTTCAAAACAAAATTTACACAAATTAGAGTAATTTTTGTAAATGGTTTAAATTCTGACAAAGTTTCAGTTGACAAAAAGCCAACATTTTTTTCCAGTTTTCTGTTCACAAAAATATGATCTTTCAACTTGCCATCCCAATTCCAAATGGGAAACAATTTCCTGACAAGCTCTAACTGAAAACCAGTTCCTTCGTAGGAAAACTAGAGCATAGGTGGCAGCTGCAGCCAGATCCCAAGAGGGCAGCACAAGACAGAGAGTGAGTATTGGGTGCTCGACTGCAACAAAGTGAAAAATTCCAAGGCAGAAATGCTGAATTCTCTGGCATCTTGGAAAAATGCCAAATTCCATGGCTATTCTTTTAGGCTCTTTCCGTGCTCAGGCAGGTGACACTGCATCAGTAAATCTTTAAAAGGTGAACAGATTATAATCTTCACAACCGTAAGCACTAGAAACATTCTATTTTATATGAAAGTTGGGATTTTGAAGCACTTTTCCACAGAAATCTTGGAATATGCATGGCCCCTGGGGTAGGGTTTTGGCTTGAAATGTGTGACAAGAAAATACAGCAATTTTTTAGAATATAATGAAAAGTGTTTTCCCAGTCACTGTTTATAAATGTCTGGAATAGGAAGAGTCATACATAAACACGTTAAGGTGTTCTAAACCAATGTTTCACCCCTTTTTTCTACAAGATAAATATCACGTGAGTGCTCTTTTTTGCTCATAGTGAATATGATGCTAACCATTTACTTACACAATGCTGGGGGTTTTACAGTGTAAATACCACACAATTACAAGCTAAACACAAAAGCTAGAGCAATTAAAAGACTGCAGTGTCAATCACTACAAACAATATTTGAGTTTCGAACACTGCAAGTGTGCCTCAATTTTTTGGAGACCACGTGGAGTAAATTACATTTCTAATTACAAGATAGAGAAATATCATTGGGAGTTTGATATTCTAGTGAACACAGTATGCTTTCCCTGACATTTGTTAGGCTGCTTACAACTTGCTGTTAGGTGAAACTTTTAATGAATGTGCATATTTTTTTAAAATAGGAGACTTTCATACAGAAGTGTTTTCTTGCCTTCTTTTTTCCCTTATGGATGGCCGTCCCCTTCACCTTTCTTCGCACATAGCCCCGGAACATTTTAATTTGGCTTTCCTTACTGGGTATAGGTAGACAAATTAGACCACCTCTGTGCTTATCTTACATGTTTGTATTTCTAAGTGCCTTTCAGACTAGCAACAACAACAAAAAGTCCTTGCAAAGCAAGTTATTGGAAACTGGATGTTTGCCCAAAGATTTCTACTTTAAACTTAGAAATCTAAATGGACACTGATGTTCCAGAAACCATAATGAAAAACTAAGAATCCCTCTTCTGACTGGCAATCTAGAGAGGGCTTGGCACGTAGTCCCAATTCTGGAGGAAGTTCTGATGATAGTTTACAGAGTTTGTGGACGTCTGCAAGCAGTCCTGCAAATTCCTGCACACTTCACTCACAACTGCCACTCGTAGGTTCCCTTCTATTGAAGCAAAACATCCCAGATGCATTTCTATGTTCAAAGGCTTTGTTTTCAATTCAGACAGCATATTGGAACATAGGCAAGAAGCTCTTAATGAAAGCTGCTTCAGTATATTGTTTGCAATAAAAAAGATGTGGATTTGCACCCAATGGTCGTAAGGGTAAAATTTCTAAAAAGCACCCAAGTGACTTAAGAGCCTGTGTGCCTGACTCACTTTTGAAAAATGGGACTTAGACTCCTAAATCATGTTGGCACTTCTCACAATTTTATGGAGCTCCTGGACTCCATGGGGGACATTGAAAAACCTGCAGTTTGTCCTATGAGCATTCAATGTTTTTCAAGCCGTTGGATAGTTTATACAGCAATTACATAACTTGATAATCACACTTAATGGATGTAATAGTTATCTGAGTCACAAATCTTAAATAGAACATCAGAATTGTGTTCTATAGAACCCAGTCCTGCTAGGTACTGAACACCGGCCACCCAGGAAACACTCAGCACTTTGCAGGATCAGGTCCTATGCATGTATCCAATATGTACCAAACACACCATATGTAGTTACTGTGGAAGGGGCCAGTCTTGCAACTCTTACTAAAGCAAATAGTTCCATAAGCTTAATCTGAATTTACTAGTGTGTGTAAGGAGCCAAATTAGAGATGCAGCATCAAGCTTGGGTGAAGAATCTTCTATGGATAAAGTATGGTCCTTTAATTACACCGCTCTACAGCCAAAATGCTTCTGAAATAAATGTAGTCAAACTTTACTAATTCTGGGTCACTGAGAACAAAAATGATGCTTAAAATTGTTGATTGGCTCTAGTTTTCAAGACATGCTATTGGGTCAGTATATACGACCCTTGACTTGGGAATGGCGGAGGATAAGTGAGTTATAAAGGGAAGGGATCTCAATTTAAACCAGAAATGACTAAAATACATCTTTGACTGGATCTATGAATAAATCTATGACTGGGTTTGGACAGTACTTGCTTTTTAGGCAAAACAATGAATGATGCAATCTGAAGCTGGTATTACGTCATAAATTATATGAATTGCATCATGTTATTCCTAGAAGTCATGGATGATGCAATCATAACGAAGCTTACATCACTCTGCTGAACAAATTGCCCTATATCAGCTCTAGAAATCATAGTGTCGTGCTCTCTTATTTGTCAGTGTTTGATTTTGCAAAGGGACACATTTCTGTTTAGCCAAAGTGAGCAGAGATGCCTCGTACTTGTGTGAACAGTGCAGATAACTTCTGCTATGTTTGTGGTGAAGTGACTTTTGCATCACAAAAGCGCAGTCTAACCACTATGGTTAAGAAAGCCTATCACCTTTCTTTTGGCTGCAAAATTGGAGATCAGGACAAGAGGTGGGCCCCACACATATGCTGCAACACTTGTGCAACAAATCTTCGCCAGTGGTTGAACAGGAAAAGGAAATCTATGCCTTTTGCAGTGCCAATGATTTGGAGAGAGCCAACAGATCATACCAGCAATTGTTACTTCTGCATGGTGCCTCCAGTTGGGAAAGGTGTGTCAAAGAAGAAAAAGTGGACTGTGCATTATCCAAACATTCCATCAGCTATACGCCCAGTACCCCACGGAGAAGGACTGCCGGTTCCTGATGCACCAGGATCATTCTCACTTGAGTCAGAAGAGGAAGAGGATGAAACTTCTGGTCCTGAACGATCAATGTCACAGGACCCACATTTTCTCCCATCCTCCTCCTCTGAACCACACCTCATAACACAAGGTGAACTGAATGACCTTGTCAGGGATTTCGAACTACCCAAGAGTAAGGCAGAGCTTTTGGGCTCCAGACTACAGCAGTGGAATCTCCTGGCAGGTGATGTTAGGGTTTCCATGTTCCGTGACCGTCAAAAGGATCTTGTCCCATTCTTCTTCATGGAAGGTGATCTTGTAGCCTGCAACAACATCGATGGTGTGATGGCAGCCCTCAACAGCGTTCACGATCCAGATGAGTGGAGACTGTTCATTGATTCATCGAAGACGAGTCTTAAAGCTGTTTTACTGCATAATGGCAATGTTTTGCCATCAATTCCAGTTGGTCATGCAGTCCATATGAAGGAAACCTATGACAACATGAAACAACTTTTGAGGTGCATAAACTATGACCAACATCAGTGGCAGCTTTGTGGCGATTTGAAGGTTGTTGCTCTCTTGCTTGGTCTGCAGACTGGATACACAAAGTACTGCTGTTTTCTCTTCGAATGGGATAGTCGTGCAAGAGATTCCCACTACATCAAGAAAGATTGGCCACTCCGACAGTCATTGGAGCCTGGGAGGAAAAGTGTTCAGCATCCACCACTTGTTGACTCAAGGAAGATTTTGTTACCACCCTTACACATCAAGCTGGGTCTGATGAAGAACTTTGTCAAGGCCATTGACAAAACACAAGCAGTTTTTAAGTACCTCCGTGGAAAATTTCCAAGGTAATGTGAAGCTAAGATAAAGGAAGGTGTCTTTGTTGGTCCTGAGATTCGTGAACTTCTTCGAGATGATGCATTTGACCATGCACTGCGTGGCAAGGGAAAAAAGGCATGGAAAGCCTTCCAGTTAGTGGCAATACATTTTCTCAGAAACAACAAGGCAGACAACTACAGGTTGTTGGTGGAAAACCTCCTCAAGGCATACAAAAGCCTTGGTTGCAACATGTCACTAAAGAGACATTTTTTGCACTCTCATCTAGATTTTTTTCCACCGAACTGCGGAGCAGTGAGCGACGAGCACGGCGAGCAATTTCACCAGGACATTGCAACAATGGAGAAACGCTATCAGGGCAAATGGAGCCCATCAACGCTTGCAGACTATTGCTGGACAGTGACAAGAGATGCTCCATTTAATGAATACAAGAGACAAGCCAAGAAGCGCCGAGTAGACACTGAATAGGACTAAACTATGTACATAATAGTTTTTTGCCTTTTGGTTCATAATAAATGTTATTTATATAACCCCTTTGCTGATTTTTAAAGTGTTACATAAACAGGACAGGTGAAATAGTATCATGTAAAGCAACCATAAACACATGAAAAGACCTAGGTTTACAATTTATGATTAAAATTCTACTATCTACACAATATACATAGACATAAAATGTAAAAACTTAAATATCTTAGAAACAGTAGCCAATCAGTTGTTTTAATTGTCATATTTGAATTCAGCACATCAAAATACATACTAAATAGCACATTTTATCTCTGAAGCAGACGACTTCTCAAAAATTGTAGACCAGTGTTATACTTATTAAAATAAGTTGTGTGTGGAGGTGGGGTCGGTTTGCTTATTTGTTGTAGGCAGTTTGTGTAACCATTTCTTCTTCCACATTTTACTCCCCCCGCAACCTCCTCCAGATGTGAATGAATGTGATGGAAACCACAGGTGCCAACATGGCTGCCAGAACATCCTGGGTGGCTACAGATGTGGATGCCCACATGGGTACATTCAACATTATCAGTGGAATCAGTGTGTTGGTAAGAATAATCTCCTTTTGATGCAGTAGTCCTGAAGTTACATAACAATGACAAAATAGATTTTCAGAAACCCTATGAACATCTTTTAGGTTGAGGTACCTACTTCACTTCATTAAACTTGTGTAGCCCCTCTCTGACTTCTGAAGTTGAAAGGGGTATAGTTACACAAATTCATGTCAGCTGACTGTTACTGCCTTGCAATGGGAGGAAAAGACAGAAATTCAAGATAATTTCCACAGAAGGCCTGTAAAGCCCTTGCTAGGAAATAGTTAGCACTTTAGCACTTTACAGCTATTGACTAAACAGACACAGATATCCACCAATGTACAAACCTTTCAACTGATATATACAGCAGCAATAGAAGCAAATGAAATTAAATAACGACAAAGATTAACTATAAGGATTTCCCCCCACCTCCCAAGCACTCAGGATTCTGTAAAACAGAATTAGCAAGAATACAATAAAAACATAATAGAACACCACATTTTTCAAATACAAAGACAAATAGATGATGTGATCCATATTTCTTTTAAGGACAAGAAGGGAAGGAAAGATGATCAAATGTAAGCTCAGCAGTACCCACTCAATAATATTTTTGGGAGAAAAACTGTTTTTTAAAAGTGGGGAGGGATGAAATTACATAAAAACATAAGAATATAACTTACCTTCTAAATCACAGATTCATATCTATCCCAAGGTTTGTAATGATCAAGAGATTTTCCTTATGGAAAAATCCTATGTAGTTTGGATAAAAGCAATATGGTTTAATGTAAATTCTATAGCAATCTACAGAAATGAGTACAAATGTCACGTTTCTATGTGCTTTTTTAAAAACCTTCCTGTAGCAGGGATTAAAAAAAAAATTATGCCAGAGCTAGATGTCAAAAGAAAATTATAACAGATAGTTACAAAAAGACCTAAAGAAAACTAATAATCAATTCTATATGATATTTCCATAAGGGTTACCATTTGACATCCGTTTGTTTGGTAATCTATGGCAGTGGTTTTCAACCTCTTTTGCGGACCCCTAAAATATTTCATATGAAGGTGCGGATCCCTTTTTAGATGTAGTCTGCAGATCCCCAGGAGGACCGCAGACCACAGTTTGAAAACTACTAATCTATGATATGGGGAATGAGTTGGTGTTTTCAGTTTAGTAGAGAAGATAAGAACTGAATGTGAATTACTAAAAAAGCAGTTATTCTAGCCATTTGAAGTATTTTGGTTCAAGGTTTGAGTATATTGGCAGAGTAGTGCATATTCCACGGCCCATTCTGTATCTGTTCTCATAAGAAACAGAGGATATTAGCATCGAGAACTGTCAGGCCAATAGTCGCACACAATTCACTTTTTAAAGAACCAAAGATGCATAAAGTATACAGAATTTAATTTAAACGATAAAAAGGATCTCAGAAATGCTTATATCAGGGGTCTCAAACACGTGGCCCATGGAGTTATTTCCTGCGGCCCGCCATAGGCGCCAACTCCACTGGCAGCCAAGCTCCAAATATTACTGAGTATTTATATTTTATTAAAACCCCTCTTTGCATTACAGTTTTAAAAAAGTTAATACACTGACTTTTAATAGAATACTATATTACTCGTCTTTTTTTTTCATTTTTGACTATACTTTTGTATTATTGTATGAAAAGGTTTCAGTGATGTGGCCCTCGGGCCAATTTACTAGTTCTCATGTGGCCCTCGTGGTGATTTGAGTTTGAGATCCCTGGCTTATATTGAGCAGATTGTTAGTTTTTCAATTAGTTTGAAAGTATCCACTTATAATAAAAGTTTATGTTTTTAGAGTAAACAGTGTTTTCTCCGGCACTTCACCAACCGGAAAGCTCTATAAACCAGCATTTCTGATCTTCACTGAAATTCCAGTTTAGTCCGGTTGGCGCAGGCCAGCAGAGAGTTGGGGCGCGGAAGGAGGTACAGAGCCCCGCCGCAAGTGCTGCCTCCGCAGCTCCCATTGGCTGGGAACCATGGCCAACGGGAGCTGCAGGGGTGGCACCTGCGGATGGAGGCAGCGCACAGAGCCGCCTGCTGTGCACCTAGGAGCAGCCAGGGAACCACCTTTGGTGAGTGCCTCCTGAATCCAGCAACCCACACCCCCTCCCGTGCCCCAACCCCCTACCCGCCTCCTGCACCCAAACTCCCTCCCCAAGCTGCACTCCGCACCACAGCCCTGCACCCAAACGCCCTCCATCTTAGTTAACTGGCATTTTTCACTTACCGGCACCCCCCATTGCCCTAACATGCCGGATAAAACAGCTTTTACTGTATATTGTAGATAAAAGAATCAAATAGCATGAAAATAGGAAACTGGAGGATTGATAATTATTTCACTTTGTTTTTATAAATTACAAGAATGGATATGCATTATAGGAAGAAATGGGAAATTTAAAAACTAGTGTACAAATGACAACAAAAATTATTTTTAAAATACCAAAAACTTCAATTTTGCAAAGCCAGACATCAGAACAGCAAGAAGGGTGTAAGGAAATGGGACAGCAACAATGTTCAGTTCAAGAGAATTCACTAGGATCTGGAAAGGAGTACTCTAGGTACTCTAGATTTGAAAGAGCTCTGAGAAACTTTCAGTATCTGGTGAGGAGAGTTTTTTAACATTCCAAAAGGGAGTAGAAGAACCTAATAAAGTGGGGAAACCTAATAAAAATTCATTCACTTTAACCTCTCTTGATGCATTTATAGTCTCTAGCTATTCATGAACTCTCCCATTCATATGTGAAACCAGTTAGGTTCAAAAAGTTTAGAGTTTAAGGGACCTTGTCAAAAAAAAATTTGGGATGGGAGAGGGGTTTACAAAGAATCAAATCATTTCCATTGCTCTGCTGCTGCTTTTTGTACAGCATGTTTGTCTCTCCAGTGGACATTTTGAGTCTATCATGATTTGACTAAAGTTATTGTGGCAATAGTTTGAAAATCCAGTTTAAAAATTTTTATGAGACTCTCAACTATGGTAAAGAGTCATGTCATCATCATATGCTTTAAAATGACCTAATATAGATCTACAACAGGATATATCAGAGGGAAGTGAAGGCTTAAAAAGGTGCTAAATTCATGACGATATTTAAAACAATCTTCTAATCTAAGTATTACTTCAAGTATTATTCCTACACACTACAATTTCAAAAATTATTTTTCTATGGAATCACTTCATGTGGTGCACCTCAGTGTAAACGATAAGATTAACTTCTATTACATGGTAATTTGTCTGCATACCACAGCTGCACAGACACGGAGAAATTCTTACTTCCTTATAAAAACAGCTTTTTCTCCCTTATTCATTTTGTTGCTGTATATCTGATTTAGTTTCCCAATTAGGAAAGACATGCCACATATAAATGTCAGATCTAATTATATCAGAACACAACCTGGTTACAAATCTACCAAATGTGCTTTTGTTGGCAACATTCCAGCTCTGCTAAACATGGCAATAAAATACCCAATAAACTTGTGCCAAATGTAATTTCTTGAAGCATTTTTAAAACCCTGTGCTGTTTAGGATATTTTAATGAACACAGATATAGTATATATGTATACATAATTTTAACATGTTCATGCGGGATTCTGGTTTCATCTAATTTCTCGCCAATGAGATACAAAGTAAATTGTGATCAAGGATTCTAGAGTCATGTTTAATGAAGCTTGCCCTACCAATGTATCACTCTCTCACTGAGGAAAGAGCAAAGATGGCCTTGTGTTTTAAGGCACGGAATATGAAATTTCTGGTTGTGACTTGCAGTGTGTGTTTGAGTGGGTCAGTTATTTGCTTTGTGATTCAGTTCCCCGGCTGTAAAATGGGGATGTTAGTATTTCCCCACCTCCCAAAGGTTTTATAAGGATAATCCTTGGGAAGCACTCCAATTCTAGGGCTAGATACATACCTATATAGAATGACTTCCATATCCAGTGGATGAACATTTGGTGACTAGTGCAGCAATCCATGCGACGGATCAGAATGACACTGCTGAGAGAGAGTTTCCATAAAATCCAGATGACGACAACTTACTTGATTATCCCCCAGTGTGTTCTCTTTTTAATGTAAGGATTTACTTATAGCCTGTCAAAACAAATTAAAGAGAGATGATGAGATGCCCAAACAGCCACCCCATTAATACTGTGCATGTGAGACGCTCTGGTTTCTTTCTTTTAGAATATTCTAAATCCCTCACCCCCTCCGGAGTAAAATAGTTAAGATCATCCAGGTACTGCAATAGAATTATGGGTGAAGCACTTAGTCTTTGCATGAACTCAAATGGCTTTGTTTTAAGGGACAGGGAAGCCACAAAAATACTTTTCTCCACTACAGATTAATCCTCACCTAATTGTATCCTAGGGGAAAATGTGGTGTTAGTGGGAAGAAAAAAAAAGAACAGCAAAGAACATGATCCTGAACTGGTCGAAAACATCTCAGTGGAAATTTGAGTTTATGACTTCCAAAATACAGAGTTGAGGGCCTCTGCAGCATTTGATACCTTGCTACTGACAGAGACAGAATACTGGACTAGATGGATCAGTGGTGTAGCAATTTCTATGAGGGAGGCTGAGCCTGGGCTAATTTGAATGTCGGGGAGAGGGGAGGCTTACATCTTGCATTTGTAGTCAGAGTTGTACGTTGGGAAGGACTACATTTGGCACATGCCCAGGCCCTGTGTGGGACATTAGAAATTCTGGCAATAAATATTTTTCACTCCCTGGACATCATAAGCTGTTTATGACTACAACCTGCCACGATGGTATCTTATCAGCTGGATAAACAATCTTTTATTTTGCTTGTTAGATGAAAATGAATGTACCAACCCTAATGCTTGTGGCACCGCTTCCTGCTACAACACACTCGGAAGTTACAAGTGCGCTTGTCCATCTGGATTTTCTTATGACCAGTTCTCTAGTGCATGCCATGATGTGAATGAGTGTTCCTCCACTAAAAACCCCTGCAATTATGGCTGTTCCAACACGGAAGGTGGTTATCTCTGTGGCTGCCCTCCTGGATACTACAGAGTTGGACAAGGGTGAGTCTCTTCCTCCCTCTCACAAACACCCTTCCTCCCCAACACTTATTACAATGTGTTATACAATCATCATAAGTGATCACCATAAAAAGCAATGGCTACCAAAGCAAGGGCTGCAGAAAACACAGTTGACAAGAGAACTAGTGCAGGAGCACACAGGGCCTCCAACACCTCTGCATGTTACAGTCCATACACCCCTACGGCAGTCTCTACAGAAGAAAGTGGATTTGGGGCAAAAGCAAGCCAGGAGATGGAGCAAGGCCAGTGTGTTTGGAGCCAGGCAGATCCATTGGCCGGACCTGCCTTGCAGGGTCATGTAGCAGGCCGGCCCGGGTGCTGCAGAAGTCACTGAGGAGACACTGCACCAGTGCTATGTGCCCTGCCTCTGGGTTGGGGAAAGAATTCCAAGCCTATCTGCATAGTTCTTCTGTGTACCACCCATGTAGTTAGGCTGTGCATAAGAACAAGGAATTGCCCTTATATGTCTGTAGTACATAAGAAACGAAGTGTGTGTTCACGGCAAAAGAGCATCGTCTAGCATATGAGCAAAAGTAAGTAATACAGTAACTCCTCACTTAAAGTCATCCCAGTAGTTGCTGATCAATTAGAGAACATGCTTGTTTAAAGCTGCGCAATGCTCCCTTATAACGTTGTTTGGCAGCCGCCTGCTTTGTCCACTGGGTTGCAGGAAGAGCAGCCCGTTGGAGCTAGTAGTGGGGGCTTTGAAACAGGGTGGACCGGCAGCCCCCTGCTCCCCTAAGTTCCCTGTGCAGCAGCCACCCAGCAGGCTATCAATTGCCAGGCAGTTCAGTTGTCCCTCCCCCCACTGCCTGCGCGGGGAGGAGAGAAGGTGCTAATGTGAGGGTGTCCCCTTCTCCCCTGCACCCCACTTACCCCATCTCCATAGAGCAGGGGGAGACAAGACAGGGCTCAGGACAGAGGGAGCTTGCTGGCAGCAGCTGCTGTTTCAACTTGCTGATCTACTTAAAAGGGCAGTGTACTTAGAGTGGTGTCAGCGTACTTAAAGGGGCAATGCACGTCTCTCACTCACACGCATGGTGTATGTCTCTGTCTCTCTCTGCCATGCTGTCTCCCCTCCCTCCATTTGTGCTGCCTTGTAGAGTGAGGCTACATTAACAACAATGTGTTAACGCTTGAGGGCTCAGCCGAGTGCTAGTTCATCATTTAGCAGTAAGACATTCCCTGAGAAATATCCCACCCTCTTACTCCACCACCTCAACCAAGCTTCACAATCATCATTGCTGTGTACAGTATTAAATTGTTTGTTTAAAACTTACACACACAGTACGTGTGTGTGTGTATAATATTAAAAATAGTCTTTTGTCTGGTGAAAAAAAATTTCCCTGGAACCTAACTCCCCCTATTTACATTAATTCATATGGGGAAATTGGATTCACTTAACATCGTTTCACGTAAAGTAGCATTTTTCAGGAACATAACTACAATGTTAAGCAAGGAGTTACTGTAGCTGTCATTCCCCTTTTGGTGGCAGTGCATCGTGTATTTGAAGCACTTTCCAAAATGGTACGGGGATGTTCCTCATCTAATTGTACCTTTCCTTGGAAGCAACATTTATACAATGATTAGTAAGGAATTTCTATTGCACTGATCAACCTAAAGACAAAGCAGAAAAAAGAGAATGAATAATATAAAATGAATATAATAGCCCATTGGCTTGAAATAGTAGTCAGAACATTTACTTTGGATGCCAAATGTCCTGTTGGAGAGCTATTCTTTGTAATGTATTAGTGTTCTATGTATTGAGAATTAGGGAGCTCTATAATGGTCCCTGGCAACAGATAACCATCCTTTGTTCAGCATGTTACACTACACAGGACAAATTTTAAAAAATTATTCCACAGACATCCTGGGGGGAAGTGGAGATATTGCGTAACAGTGCAAGGGGTTACGTGGGCTTACCGCCATCTAAATGAGGAGGACATAAAACTGAAGTGAAAAGAAAAATGTTATCTGTCTGTGAACATTTTGAGAAATGGGTCACTCATATGATCATCCCTATTCAACAGCCATTGTGTCTCAGGAATGGGATTTAACAAAGGCCAGTACCTCCCTCTGGATGGAGATGTAGATGAAGAAAATGCTTTGTCCCCTGAAGCATGCTATGAATGCAAAATCAATGGTTACTCCAACAAAAACAGCAGGAGGAAAAGAAGTGTGAATGAAACTGAGCAAGCGGAGGTGAGTGAATACCATAACGAAGTAGCTAATATATAATATATACTTAACACTGTCCTGGAATCAGAACTACTCCTTGGTATGTCAGACACCACCCCTTCCTTGTGTCAGCTGTGTAAAGTTCTATCACCATGGTCATTTTGAAGTTCCAGATGACTATCCTGTGCAGCATTCTGTAGTCACAACAGTGCAGGCTTATGTGACCATTGAGTTTTTACAAGATGATGATTAGCTTCTAAACCTGAGCTATTTGTATATGTGTTTAAGGGTAAATTAATCATATTGTGATGTAATTGCCAATACCAGAGAACCACACTTCTGGATCAGGCTCAAGACTTTCCTTATGTGTTAGTGTATTTTTGACAAATGGAAATGAAGAGATGGGTGGGAGAGGATCAGTAGTTAACTCCCACCATAGGATGTATTTTGGCCATGTTCCCTTGTTTTCATCAATTTTTATTGAGGTAGCAAGAAGCCTTAGGGCAAAAAGCACACCTATTAGGTTATGTAGCACCAGTTGGGGAGACAGACTGCCCATTATAGTATGTACTGCTCCAGAGCTTCCCCCTACCCCTTACAGCATTGTACAGCAAATCAGTGGTTATCTGCATTCCAGGGTGTTGTTTTATGGCAGTAATGAGAAACTATTGATTTGGTTTAAAAAAAAAAAAAAAAGCAACCAAGAGATATAAATCTTCTCATAGTTTTTACAAGAGCTCTGATTGAAGATGAAAAGCATTATGGATGATTAAAGTAAGTTTTTACTGCTCGATTTACATATGGTAGTAGTGACTAAGTTTCTTACATAAGCAAACTGTGGAGCTCCTCAGCCAGACCACCACCATGACACAAGGCGTTAGCATTCCCACTCTCTGGTCCACAAAAGGTTGGTCATAGCAGGGAAGTGGCCTCCACCACTTCTGGAGAGGAGGGCTGTTGCATAGCATTCTATAGCATTGTTCAAATGTTGATCCATGGATTGGCTTCGATGGCAGTTTCTGAAGAGCTTGTTAGTGCTGCCATCCCTGCCTTACAAGGGATTGTGTGTGAACTTGGCATCAGTGACCAGAAAGTAGAATGTGGAATGAAAACATTTGAATTTTACCTAAATATCTCAGCGAAGAGGAGAGCCTTTTGTGCACATCTAAGATAAAGCATGTTATTGCTAAGGAGTCCCATGAAATAGTAGCAGAAAGAGGAGAATGAATTTCCTCATTTAGATCTGGGGTAGGGGATAGTATCAGTTAGCCACATTAACAATTGTAAGAGAAAAGTGGTTTCTTGGACTTGATACTTCTGATGATGGTGTACAAACAGTTACCTGGTGACAGTATGGTACCCCTAGGTCATCACTTCCCTCCTATCTAGTGTGTTCATCTTGTTACCAAGCTATCCAGTTATTTATGTTCCATTCATGGCAGTTGAACATACAAGTACCTTCCAAAGAAAGTAAAACATTCCCTCATACAGCATTAATTTTTCATCTAGTTCACTATACCCCAGTCTCGTTACTATATCTAGGTTACTATAGCTCTCACATGGCAGTAAGCCATATGGTTATCTGGTGCTATTAGCCTTATGTGAAATCCCCTAATTTCACTTCAGAATTTTCACAGCACAGATATATTTTGTTTTTTAAAAAAAGAAGAAAGTTGGGATCGTCTGGGTCTTGTTGGCTAGGAGCATGCCTAAGGTTCAATGAACAACTTGCTTTACTTAACCACAGGTTTAATCTACAGTGCATAATGGTATGTAGTGTGATAGGATTTGACCCTTTTTGAGGGCACCCTGTTCCTACTGTTATAGATGCAGAAGGACTTGAACTGGTAAAGTTCTGCTGTGCAGCAGAGTGAGAATGGGGCAGAGTGAGAACAGTGGGTACCCCAGTCATTTCCTGAGAAGTAAAGATCTATCAAAAAGAGAGAAGCAAGAGAAAGACTTCCCAAAGAAGTCGCAGCCCTTCATATCTCTTTCATTAGATGAAGAACAGTTTTCACCTACAACCACCTGCCTTTTGTTATGGGGGGGGGGAGAGATAAATTTATCTAATAGCTTTGTTATATGTATTCACATCAAACACACTGGGACAAATTCATGCCTGTAGTATAACTCCATTTGTGTTACATCAAAGCAAAATTTCCCCCTTTGGGATGATCAGTTTGCTAGTAGTGCAGACTTTTTTTTCCCACTGCTCTTATCACTGTCAGCTGCTGAACATAGTTTCTCAAATGCCAGGATGTAGACTCTCACTGAAGCTTCTATACAGAAAACATTCTTCAAAGAACTTCCAGTGTAGCAGTTCAGGGTTCCATTTTATTTCCATAATCTTTCATAGTGAAGTTGATCAGGTATTTAGAACAGGTTGGAAAGTGGGATACTTCCTGTTTCTTTTCTGCATAGTTAAACCAGGACTTTTTTTGGAGCAAGCATGAAATTATGTAAACTCTGAGGCAAGATTGAAATCTGAACCCTCTGTGGAGTTAGTGCTGTAACTTTAATTATTCTGTAAAACCTGAGTGAGAAGCCTTAAAGATTTACAGGGTGTGGTATGTGGAACTGAGTAGTTCTCCCAGCTGGAAAAGATTTATAAATGGCTTCTTTCACAGCTGCGGTTTTTGAGAGAGGAATTAAACTGCTACTAATCAAGCTCATTAACTTAAATTGCTTTAGGAATAAGTGTGTGTGTGTGTCTCTAAGTGTCTAACTATCCTTTCCTTCTCTTTCACTTCAGATTGAGCAGATTAGCTTGGAAAGCTTAGACATCGACTCTCCTTTGAAGATGAGGTTGAACTTCTCTGGGCTTGGTAACAAAGAACACATTCTAGAACTCATGCCAGCCATACAGCCCCTTACCAACCATGTCCGCTACATCATCTCCCACGGCAACAACTATGGCATCTTTCAAATCCATCAGAGGGATGGACTTAGTTACCTGCACACAGCTAAGAAAAAGTCAGTGCCCGGCACTTACACACTGGAAATCACTAGCATTCCTCTATACAAGAAGAAGGAGCTAAAGAAACTGGAAGATAGCAACGAGGACAACTACCTCCTAGGAGAGCTTGGAGAAGTGCTCAGAATGAGACTGTGGATTGAACTCTATTAGCCACCTCCTCTAGACTTAATCCAGTTCTTGAATCACTTCTGTTCATCTATTTATCCACCTGAGCATGTCTACTTTTCAAAAGCTTTAAGGAGTCAATGACTTAATTTTTTAAAAGAAAAAAAAAAAGACCTCTATCTTTCCATCCTGCCAAGACTGCAGAATGACCCTTGCAGGAGGAATGACTGACTCTGCCATGGTCAAAAGTTTGGTTACAAGGGCAACCATGGTTACTGTATCCTTTATATAACCTCAATTTAAAGTATATTAAAACTAAAGTTCAAGAGGTCAACACATGGCACTAAATGGCACAAAAATGTGAACAATTTTTTCCTGTTAGCAGTCTGTAACACTTTGGGTATTTTGCTATAGGTTCTAATTAAAAAAATATAGATGTTTATTTATTTTAATGCAGTAATATATGGAGAAACTACAAACTATGTAAACAAAAGGGAAACTCATTTGTTTTTCTTTAGATTTATAAATTTGAGCTATTTTAGAGGTATTCTTAAAAAAAATCCAATAGATTTGAAAAAGGTTTCCTTTTGTTTGTGTGCCAGTTGTCCAAATACTTTTTAAAAAAACATTTCCATGCTATTACCAGTGCTCTTTCAGCTCTGATACCATCCTCTAAAAAACATTTAAAAGTACGCTTCGAGTATTCAAAAGTCTTAAATGACTAGAATGACATTAGTCTCTGTAAAGATGATCATATTTCACTGCCAGTCACTAGGACTATATTCTCTATCTGCCACAAGAAATAATGGAAGCTGAGGCACAACCACTGTAGCAAAATACCTTGACTGCTTGTGATACCATTAGCATTGCAGGCCAACCTGTACTGTATTTCCTTCCGATAACCTCAAGGTACCACATGTGCTACCACAACACCTCATTCTCACAAAAGGTGCTCTACATACTTGCATTACTGTAGGCAGCTGAAGAAAAAAAGTCTTTCCTTTGAAGGGAACACCTGATGTTTCACTCTGTTTGGTGCTGGCTTGGATTAATGGTGCATTTACTAGGATTGAGCTGTTTCAGGACTGCCATATGTGCAAACTAATTATGCAGTGCAGACCAGGAAAATATATTTGAAATCATTTTTTTTTAGAACTTTCATTAATACTGTAGTTATACACCATATGCCTCATTTTATCCTAGCCTATTTTGTAAGAAAGATGTTTGTACATGACATTTACGTCTCTTTAGCAATTTTTTTTAATGTTGTACCATTCTGTGTTACATGTATGTCTCCATGGTGCTTTTTTTTTTTTTTTTTTGACAGCTGGTGCCTGTAACTAGTCATAGAACAGAACCTCATTATGTGAAACAGCCAAAGCACCTGCGGACTCCAGGTTTATTTCAGTCATGTAGCTGTGCTGACCAAAGATTAGTTACAAGTTACACTCTGTTGGGTTTTTGGGAAAGAGAACCCTTCTAAATTTTAAATCAACTGTTTGTGAGAATTTTTTTTATTTGTAGGTCTGTATCACTATGACAACACTTTTCTTGCAATAAAGCTTATTTTGGGGTAGGTGTCTTGAATTGTACATGTATTTTAAAGAGAACACCTGCCTAACTGCATAGTTGGATGGTGTCACTAATGAATGGCGGAAACAGCAGTCAGTGTAGATGCATTCTTCCCCTGGCTGGATACGAACTAGGTTCTTCAGGGTACACTGAGGAATTATGCTAAATATTCTGTCCTGGCTCAGTGTTGAATTAAATTTATCACACAACATTAGAAAAACCTAGATCCTAAGTCTGTCTCCCTTATACTGCTGTACAGTGGGAGCAACTCCAGTGAAATCTCACACTGACTTTCAACCTTTTCCTATAAACTCAGGATCCAGTATTTGACCACTACAATCTCAATTATTTTTAAACAATGCTTCATAAGTAGTACAACATTCATTATTAAATTCAATGTCCTAGAATCAGATGGCTAGATTCATAAAGAGACTTGGATGCTTAAGTCCCAAGATCAGGCACCCCTAGTAGTAACAAAACCCCACTTCATCTGCCCAAAGAGGTGGTAGGGTTTGAACAGGGATCTTTCTTCTCCTCAGGCATGGGCAAGGACTTGAAGCAGGGGCTCCCATATCCCAGCTGAGATTCCTAACCCCAAGGCTAAAAGGTAGGAGGGAGGTCCCTCAC
The DNA here is from genome assembly GCA_033296515.1 of Macrochelys suwanniensis. Classification (NCBI taxonomy): domain Eukaryota; kingdom Metazoa; phylum Chordata; order Testudines; family Chelydridae; genus Macrochelys; species Macrochelys suwanniensis. Next base: position 53,245,685 of record CM065780.1, read on the forward strand.
CGTCTTGCAGAAAAGTACATAGGCACCTAACTCAGAGGGGTAACAGCTGAGAATCCCAAGCAGAGATACACACCTCCCATAAGTGCAGATTAGGTGCTGTACTCCCTGAGAAGGGTCAGGTTTAGGACACGTCCCTCCTCTACTATTTTCCACTGGACTACCTTTGGCAGGGAGCTGCCTAATGTCCGGGCTTCTGTGAATCCCATTTTAGAGGGCTGTCTTATTCACTGTATAATGAGCCTGAGTGCCTAACTAGGCTTTCTAAATCTCAGTGATTTTTCTAGGCACTGGCATTAGGATTTTAACACGTAAACTCCTTCAGGAATCTAACCCAGATCCTCCTGAGTCAAAGACGAGACCATTCCCAAAGAATCCATTCCAGATTTTACACAGAGCAAGTGCATGCTAGGTTAAGCTTGGTGCTTCAGATAATACTATCCAGCAATATGTTCATGTTCCATCAATTGTAACATCAGCAGGGATGGAGGAAAGCAGCAGCATGGAACAGAGCACTGGACCGAGAATCGGGAGACCTGGATTCTGTTATTGTCTTGACCTCTGTGACTTGCCCAGGGTAAAAGTGCATCTATATGGAGAAGCTATTGTGAAATAGGCTGGGTGGGAATTTAAAGTACAATAGCTATTCCACAATAGCTTCCCATGTGGATACTCTTATTCTGTACTAAAATTGCCTTTTTTACACTAACTTAATCCAGTTCCAAAAGTGGATTAAGCTAAACTGCACATGGACACTTTGTCTACATGGCAGGAAAAAAGTGTGTGTTCTTAATTTGAGTTTGCTAACTGGGGTTTAAGAAACGGCAGTGAAGACAACAGCTCAGCTTTTAACTTCGGCTAGCAGTTCAGGGACTGAACTTTAACTACTAACAAGAGTTAAAAAGCTGAGCTGCCATATCTTCACTGCCATTTTTCAAACCCCAATTAACAGTTTTTTCCCTGCAGCATAGACATATTCTCAGTGTGGAATAGGAGTGTCCACAGCACGAGCTATTCCAGGCAACTTCCCCATGTAGCTAAGACCTTAAATGCTGTAGCTCAGATTTCTCACTCTCTGAAGTACAAATGACCTCAAATGGAAGATGAAGAGACTCCACATCTTGCAGCATTAGCCCTACTTACCCTCACGGCTACTCTTAGAGAGAAATGGCTTTTATCATAGCATAGCTTTGATTTGTATAGTGCCACGTTCCATGGTAATTCCTACACTAGGTGTCTAATTGACCAGTATTTAACTGGTCATTTCTTTTCCCTAAATGTACCATTTATTTCTAATATAAGATAATGAATGGAATCAGTAATAACAACAGGTAGTAAAATACCCCTGTAATATACTGCATGAACAATGAGAACATTAAATTGCTCTTCCCAAGTGTTGGCACTAGTGCTGTTTGCAGATTGATTAAGTAAAAGTCATGACAAGTTTAAGAAATCATCCACTTAAATTTAACTCTAGGGGAAATAAAGAACCAGGAAGTACGGTATAACAACGGTTCTCAATATTACCTTTTGCCAATTAGCTGCAAGGAATGATTGAGCTATTTACTCTTGGAATAGTCTTGCCTAAAATTTGCATGTGTCCAGATCCATGTGGCACTTGTTAGCACTGCAATTTAAATACTGCAGTATGAAATTACCTGGAACCAGTTATTTAACACTAGCTTTGGATATACGGTCATGGAAGCTGTATTAAAATTCAAACCTGCTCCTGGGTAGAGTGATTGAAAGATACACCAGTAAAAGCCCATCTGAGGCTTTGCAAGTATATCTAGTAATATTGATATTACCATTCGTTAACTAGTTTCCAAGAAAGCGACTCAACATGGGAACTCTCCACAAGTGCTTATTGTCGTAAGAGCCAATAGTGTGAACCATGGAGAGTGGTTATCTTTTGTTGCTGATCGCTATTGCTATTTGCTTTCCATTATTAGTATTCTTGTTAACTGTTCCTTAGATGATACAGCATTTAAGCATTAGTATATTTTATATGTACTATAGACACTTTGGGCCATATAATATGCTGAAATAGTGTATTTTGCATGGTAACCAAGTGAATAAGATTTAATTATTTTTAGGGCAAAAAAAAGTACCAAATTCTGAGCTCATTTACCTGTGTAAAATGTAGGTAACTCCACTGACAATACAGTGGGTACAAATTAAGATTCTTACCTTTTTACCAGTAGAGAAGATATAGCAGCTTGGGTCAATATTTCCTATCCTTATAATGGGGAATATGGCTAGAACCAGGAATATCTTTAAACAAACAAACAAAAAAATCCATTAACTGCACATAATATACTCCAAAGTTACACAGGTATAAATTAGCTCAGAATCTGGCCGCAGTTATTTAAACACCCACACCCACTTAATGCTAGTGTCTTTTCATTTTCAAATGATCTCTAAAAGTGATGGGACGTGATTACATATAAGCTAATGGAAAATGTTGATCCCCTAGAAACCTATAAAAATAATAATGCATGCAGTTAAAAGCAAACTGAGAATCTCCCTGTTATCTAAAGGAAGTTGCAATATTAGACACGTGTTGGCAAATTAGAGTAAAGTTCTGGGCCACCCAGTGGCCTGGTCCCACCAACAAGAAATCTGTCCATTGCTGAGTGGTGATTTTTACTCAGTGAGCAAGCAATGCTGTGTCAGAGTTGTTGTTGGGGTTTATTTGTTTTACACACGCACCCCTCCACCTCCCTCTGGTTAAGAGAGGCTGGATTCCAATCACCTTATATGTACAGCGTTATTCATTTGTGTTTTGAACTATGTTAAAGCAGAAATTGTAAAATACACAGGTCTATAATAATCTGCTCAAAGGTGCTATAAAATTGCAAAGGTCTTTTCAAATGTAGACATTAGCCCGATTTTACAGATTGGCAGGCTTAACGTTTTTGTGCGTCAATTTCCTAAGTCACAAGACAACCTAGGACTGGAGTCAGGACCCCCAGGCTCCTGCTGCACTCACTGGATCAATTCCTACATGGAGTAGGGAATAGTAATTTACAAATATGTCAGGTTTTTGATGCTGGATGAATTTTTAAATCCTAGGGCTAACGAGACTCCTGTATATAAACCACAATTACAATGTGGAGGTTTTATTAGATATCCGTCAATGGCAGCACCATATTAATCATTGCCAGCTTTCCATGTTACAGAATCAACAATATCATCAGAATTCCTGCTTCATCTCATGTTATTTCTAGCCCAAAAATTCACTCTAAGATCTTGTTAGTGTCCCCTAACTATTTACCCACCCCCAAGGGCAAATCTATTAGGAAGCTGCCAAAAAGATATTTCAATTCCTGTGTCAAATAATGAACTCGGGAGAGGAGTTGAATTGTACCCGAGAAGATTTATTAGTAACAATAGGATCCAGAAACAGCTCTGAAGCCCGTTTAAGTATTTCGTTTTGGACCAATTCACCAGGCTGACATCTGAGTACTACATGCATGTCCTCCAGGCCTACAGTACTTGGAATAAATACATTCTGGGTCAGAGGAAAAGCCAGAACTCTGAACATCTGTTCTAAATTTAATTTTCTTCCATTTCCATTAAAGTCCTAAACACCAGGTTGAATTTGGAATAGAAACGCTGGCTGATGTCAATTTTCACCACTTGGAACTGTGCGTGCTTCTGTGAGCCCTGCTCTTCCCTCAAGAGTTTTTTCTGGGAGACACTTTTCAACATAGCTGCTTTGCACCATTCGTCTATTTCTGCAATCCAACCTTATTTGGAGCAGTAATTTCATTGCAGCTTTCCATGTCCTATCCTGCCTTTCTAGGCTAAAGTGGCAGATGTGAAGAGAGGCTTTTAATTAATAAAAATATGTTGGCATCATGTAGGTTTTTAACATCCTGGAGGCTGGATCCTGCATCACTGAAATCAATAGGACTTTCACCATTGCCTTACATAAGCCCAGGCCCCTAGTTTTCGCTGTATAGGGATGCTGACAGGAAAGTTCATTTTTCCTTTATATTCTTTTAGAGATACTCTCACCATTAATAAAAGTAATCCTTTTCAGTGTTAGCTACTGCCATCCTGAGCTTCAATTGAAGAGAGCAGGCTGTCAGAAGACGGTCAATATTCTTCAGCAACACCAAAGGATTTTATCAGAACAGTGAAGTAATTTTAGTTAGTGAAAAATGTAAATGTTTTCATGGACTGCTAGAATGGTACTTTACTCTTAAAAATGGATATTGTACTAACACATTAAAGTTATTTTATTTATTACTATCATCAGCATGCTTACAATTCTAATGGTTTTCAGGGTCAAGATTTAATTAATTCTGGGCCAAATCTAGATGTCAGTGATAAAAGTTGAGGGTAAATATCTGGAGTTCCAGGCTTTAAGTCCAAATCAACGGTATTTAGGCATCTAACTCCCAGGAGAGCAACAAAACCGTACCTAAGAGGAAAGATTTAAAAAATCAGGCATGTTTAGTCTTGAGAAAAGACGACCCGGGGGGAGGAAGAAGCCTGATAAGTCTTCAAATATGTTAAAGGACTGTTATGAAGAGGCCAGTGATCAACTGTTCTCCGTGTCTACTGAAGCTACAAGAAGAAGTAACGGGCTTAATCTGCAGCAAGGGAGATTTAGGTTAGATATTAGGAAAAACTTTCTAACAAGCTCTGGAATAGGCTTCCAACAGAGGTTGTGGAATCCCCATCATTGGAGGTTTTTAAGAACAGTTTGGACAAACACCTGTCAGGGACAGTTTAAGCATACTTGGTCCTGCCTCAGCACAGGAGTCTTGGTGACTTTGAGGTCCCTTCCAGCCTTACATTTCTATGCTTCTATTATTTAAAGTTGAACCACCACACCGGTACAAGTCTGATTTTTTTAATACCCTCATTACTCAGCTAAATCAAAACAGATTTTCATCAGGCCACTGAAAGGCATCAGCTTTGTCAATGGTTTATCTTCTTGCCTAATTTAAGTTTTCTATATAGAGTTTGGAATAACAGCTGATCAAGAGGTCTCTCACATTTTAATGTATATATATTCCAGGAAAAGTAATGTTTTCACTCAGCACTTACTTTAAAACAACAAAATAACTATTTCATTCTTTCGCCTCCATCTTTTTTTTTTTTTTTTTTTTTTTTTTAAAGAAAGATAAAGCCACCAGACCTGGAAAACTTCAGCCAAAAAATGAAAGTCCGAGAAAGTTATGAGCAACTGATACAGGGCAATTTATAATGAAAACACTTAAGCAGCATGGGGCTACTATTATATCTATAATCCTTAGTCAAGGGATGGTGGTAGTAATGGGGTGACTAGGCTATAGCCATCTACAAATATCTGAAGTTTAATTCTTCATCCTTTAGCAAAATACAATGGGTTATTTAGTAGGATATAACTATAAATAGGGTGACAAACAACGGAACATTTTTGTTGAGTATCAGAAAAAAATTCCTGACAAGCCTTTGAGTGTGCACTATCACTTGTGTATACAAATAAACTGCAATCAATTTTGCATGTGTACACAAATATGAAAGAAAATACAATTGATAATGCATGAAGAATGACTGTGCAAGTGTTTTGTGATGGAAAACTAAATGCACCCAAATGTAACTGGATATACAAGCCTATGAATATTTGTCAACTCTAGTTTTAAAAGGGCCAATTATCTGAAAATCTAGTTTGGGCAACAATATATATTGGCAGGGGGAAGATACACTATGACTTCTCTCCTACAGACCATCTCTAACTACTATAAATCTATATTATCAAGGCCATTAACTGTGACACAGTAGGCACCACTAAAGTCTTTTTTCTTTAATGCATATTATGTAAAAGGCCCTTCCTTTTCGGTTTTTATTTTTTTCCTGGAAATTTAATCAGTGTTTATTACTACAACAACAAAAGCAGATGAAAATCGGTGCAAAAACTAGTGATTTTCCTGGGTAAATATTGGGGTTTATTTTGGTGGGTGGAAGGACGGGGGAAAAGTATTCAGTAGATTAATGCTTTGATGAACACAATTCAATGTGGTTTTCTGCAGAACTAAAACAACTCAAAACACAATGCCACCTCTGAGTTTAAGAAAACAATACATCTCTAATCCCCAAATAAAACTTTTCATTTGAATAAACAGTTTACTGTTGTATAGTAAGAACTATTAGCCTATTAATATTTATATTTAATAATCCGGCCATACCATTTGCAGTGCATACACTCAACTTCATCCTTTTCTCCTGTTTTTTTTAAAAACTTTTGAATACTTCCTTGTGTTCTAGAACATGTTCTGATACAGTGTTTCATTTTCTTCCCATTTTAGAGCTTCAAATCTTTAAACTGTTATCTAACAGCTTGAAATGTATACATAGTTGGCATGAGATTCACCAACACGCTCAGACGTGCACGCACTAGAGCTTGCATGCATGCCTCTATGTTTATTGTGTGCATCTTTTAGACTAATACATAGCCTTATTTCAACAGGCAGCTTTGCATATATACAGACTACTGTATTATCATAATACATGTATCTCATGCAATGTATTGTATTTTTTTTGTAAAACCCGGCACTTTTTTTTTTTGTAAAAATTGGTTTAAACTGAAAATGAAGGGGCTTAATTATGTGTCAGCTCTCACTGTATTTCAAATGGCTTTATTAAGAGATTTTGAAATAGTAAAAAGTCCTCCCCCCCCCACGCGTTTTCTGCAGTGTGTGGATGATTTGTTATTCATCTTGTTTGCGTATGTTTTTTTCCTTATTGCTAAAGGAAGTGTTGAAAAAAGCAGCAAGGCTAAACTGTACTGACTGCCTCTGCAAATATCAGAAAATGAACGCTTCGCTAACGGCACATATTAGTCATTCTGGTTAGTGAAGAAAGCACCCAATTAAATTTCAGCACGTAATGTAGACACCTTCCCAAAGAAAACATGAACATGCTTTACAGACAGAAAGGGCTTGAGCCAGTACCATTGACAGGAGTGGAAATTTTGGCATTAGCTTCAATGGGAGCAGGATCAGAGCCAGAGTTTTTAAAAACAGTAATGAAAGTTTAAGACATGATTCCAGAAAAACACAAGTCAAGGAAAAGTTATCATCATCAAGATGATTACTGCTGTCTAGTCTGTGTGAATTTGTGTAATAAAACAAGAGCAAAGGCCGTGAATGAAGCGTGAAGAAGTAGAAGAATGTACGTGTGTCCACTCACTTTAAAAAGTCAGTAGTCCAACCTAACCTTCATCAGCAGAGCTATTCAGACCCACAGGATCGCCAGTGGGGGCTCAGCATGGGAAGTGGTTAAATACCTTTAGTGTTCTGGAGCTAGGAGGATGTGTGCTTGAATGCTGAACTGACATGGCTATAATGCTAAGTCTACTGCAAACACTGCTCAGACTACTTCCCTTTCTAGGAATTGTTTCTGGTCTGGGCTAGGTATGTAATACAGAATTTCAGTCACAATTTGTGTACAAAATACAGAAGTATAACTCACTGGATCAGCCTCTTTCAGGTTAGCCACCTCTCAAATGGGACCACATAGTGCATCAGACTCAGTGGTCAAGAAGAAGGGAATACTGAAACAACAAATATTTATTTTAGGGAACATCGATTAGGCAATTTAGTGTCCCTCTCTCCTGCATACAAACCATACCATTCAAAAACCAAGGAGAATGTGCAGAAAAAGGAAGGCCATCTTTGAGATATGTTTTCCCAAGCTCTCAAAACATTCAAGAGGAGGATTAGGATGTAAGGCAGAGGTGGGCAAACTACAGCCCGCGGGCCACATCCGGCCTGTGGGCCCCTCCTGCCCCTGGAGGCTACCTCCGACCCCTCCCTGCTGTAACCCCCTCCCCCGCAGCCTCAGCGCACCCCGCCACCGGCGCAATAATCTGGGCAGTGGGGCTGGGAGCTCCTGAGGTAGCGCAGCTGCAGAGCCCGGCTTGACCCGGTGCTCTGTGCTGCGAGGTGGCGGCGGCGGCGTGGCTGTAGCATCGCCAGCCACCCATGCTCCAGGCAGCGTGGTAAGGGGGCAGGGAGGGGGGATTGGATAGAGGGCAGGGGAGTTCGGGGTGGTGGTCAGGGGGCGAGGGTGTGGATGGGGTCGGGGCAGTCAGAGGGCGGGGAACAGGGGGGTTGAATGGGGGCAGATGTCCTGGGGGGCAGTCAGGAAGGAGGGGGAGCGGGGGGGTGGATGGGGCAGGGGTCCCGGGGGGCGGGACAGTCAGGAAGGAGAGGGAGGGTTGGATGGGGCAGTCGGGGCAGGGGTTCCGGGGGCGGTCAGGGGACAGAGAGAAGGGGTGGTTGGATTGGGCAGGGGGGCCGTCAGGAATGAGAGGAGGGGGTTGGATGGGGCAGATAGGAGATGGCGGGCGGGCCACAACCCCCTCAACCAGTCCTCCATACAATTTCCAAAACCCAATGCGGCCCTCAGGCCACAAAGTTTGCCTGCCCCCGATGTAAGGGAAAAATCAGCGATGCTCAAAGTCCACTCAGAATCTACAGTTGTATACATAATCAAAGAAATGGAAGTCTCTGCTAAAATGGTCAGCCATGAAATAATTTCATGTTATTTATATGGTCATAATTAGCCTTTAGGAGCAATATGCCACAGAGGAAAAGGGGGCAGTTCACACTTCTTTAGAGATAGGGATAGAAATAATCTGCAAACTCAATAAAAATAGCACTTCTACTGGTCAAATTAAAAAAAAGTTTTAAAATCATTAGGATTATAATTTAAATAAAAGCTTTGATTCAGCAAAAGTTGATTGGGTCATAAAGGAAGGCTGGTACACACCATTATTTACTAGCTCAGCCAAAGAAACTTCCCTTTTATATACAATTATACACGTATACAATTATATACATGAATATATTACGCATTCCTCTTCTGAGGCATGAGAACGCTTCACGTGTGAAAGCAATGACACAAATATTGCTTGTTGCTCTCTAGGAGCACCAGAGGGAATGAACCATGCTTGATTGTTTGCAACTCTTTCTCCAATACATGTTTAATTGGTTTACATGTTCTGTCAGACACCAACTTCTTCCGCTAACCCACTTGGTTGGATTACTCATTGCAAATAACTTATCTAACAAAGTTAGGCCTTTTTCTTTTCTCAAATTATTTATGAATGGATAAGTTATTCAAAATAAAAGCTGCTTTGATAGGACCACCAGACCATATACTCTCAGGTACTGTTTTACTGTCATTTTTGGGAAACTTTTGCATTCCAGAAACGTTCTTGTAAATAAAAAGCTTGTTCACCTGGATGTTCAAAAATAAAGGGTCATGCATACCAGCAAAGCAAGACAGTAGAATTTATTTGCAAGAATACTCAGGGATACTTTTTAATGGGACCACAAGTAGAGCTAGAGGAATCATGCTGGCAGATTTCCTTAGTTCTATTGCTATTGAAGAACTTGAAGAACTTATCTGAAATGCAACAAGGCTAGTAATTTGTTCCCCTCTATATTTGAAGAATTTGTTAAAAAACAAAAAAACATGCTACACACAAACTCTCTCTTTTGTTTGTCTTTCAGCACATGAACCACTTGCACCCCAATGGGCTGTACCCCCAGCTATGATGGGTTTGTATCTTGTTCAACTGTCCAGGTACATCACCCCCAAAAGCCTTGGTGGTACTGAGCGCAACAAGCAATATTTGTGTCATTGCTTTCACACTTGAAGCGTTCTCATGCCTCAGGAGAGGAATGATTAATATCCGTGAAGCTCAATACATTTATACAAGTCAGACTGCTCTAAAGCCATGACTTCAACACCCATATTGTCTTCCTGGTGGTGAACTACGGTTTTGTCCATTTTGTCTTTTTTTTAAAAAAAGCGATATTCAGTTAAGCTGCCCCATGACCCACTTTCATTCCAGGGGTGTAAAACCCTATGTAAAATAAATAATTACAAAAGACATTTTGGGAAAATGAGTAAAAGTATTTGGCCAATCAAGACTTAGGGTTGGTCTACACTGTTAGGTCGACATAAGGCAGCTTGTCAATCTAATTATGTCAGTGTCTACACTACAGCCTTCCTCCTGCCGATGTAAGTGCCCTACTACACCGACATCATAACTCCACCTCCACGAAAGGCGTAAGGATGATGTCTGTGTAGTTAGGGCGACGCAGTGTCTTTGTAGACATTGTGTCCCTTACACTGGCTGTCTTGTCAATTTCACGGCAGGAGCCATGAAAAAAACCACAAGAAAGCCCCTGCTCCCCTGGAGAGCTGGACCCAACTCCCAGCTGTGAGCCAGGATGAGAAGCCCAGGCAGTCCCCTGCTGGCTGGGAGCCAGGCAGTCTTGTCAATTACAGGGCTCACTAAGCTGTGAAATTGACAAGGCTACCTGGCTCCCAGAGGGGAAGGGACCGAAAAGCTGGAGCCCGGTTCCTGGTGGTGAGAAGCCCTGTGTGGCTCCCCCTCTGCTCCTGGCAGGGCATGGGGAGCAGGCAGGCAGGCCACAATTTAAAAGAAAATTGGTTCAACCACTGTAAAGTTATATAGCTCTTACTTTTTTAATTGAATTTGTTTGTGAATGGATTCTCTTTTTAAACAGGCAAATTTCAAAAAAAAAATTAAATTGGTTTCTAATGTAGCACAATCATTTAAAAGAAAACATACTAGGACAAAGTCTTTTTACTACGGTCAAGATGGTGTTTCAGAATCAGTCACTGCTGACGCACAGTACATTTTTAACCCATCTTCCAAAAGGACCTGTGTACACAGACTTAATGTACGTAGCCAGCTGTCTATTAGGTCAATAAAAGATAGTTACCTTTTCCGTAACTGGTGTTCTTTGAGATGTGTTGCTCATGTCTATTCCACAATAGGTGTGCGTGCTCGCCACGTGCACCCGTGTCGCAAGTTTATCCCCTAGCAGTACCTGTAGGGGAACGCCCATATAGACCCATGGAGATGCACCTCCATGGCACGGTATAAGGGGTGTTGTGCGCTCCCCCCACCCTCAGTTCTTTCTTCTCAGACAACTCCGACAGAGGTGAAGGAGGGTAAGATGTGGAATAGACATGAGCAACACATCTTGAAGAACACTAGTTACGGAAAAGGTAACGTCTTTTCTTCTCCGAGCGATCGCCCACGTGTATTCCACAATAGATGATTCCAAGCTATATCTGTTGGAGATGGGTAGGCGTTCACAAATTCTCGGGATGGAGCACAACCATCCCTGGTCTGGGAGACAACTGCATAATAATGTAAGGTGAACATGTGAACTGAAGAGCATGTAGCAGCCCTGCAAACATCCTGAATGGGGACATGGGCTAATGGGACACTTGCGCCCTAGTCGAGTGTGCCCTCACAATTGGTGGCGGAGGGATTCCCGCCAGGTCACAACAGGTACGGATGTACAAGGTGATCCAGTTGGAAAGCTGCTGAGTGGAGATCGGCTGACCTTTCATGCGTTCGGCCGAGGCGATGAACAGCTGCAAAGACTTGCTGGACGGCTTAGTCCGCTCCAGGTAAAAAGCCAGAGCCCATCTCACATCCAGCATATGGAGATGGCGCTCCTTGCTAGACGCCTGGGGTTTGGGGCAGAGGACCGGCAGGAAAATGTCCTGACCCCTACGATAGGCGGAGACCACCTTTGGGAGGAATGAAGGAAGTGGGCGGAGCTGGACCTTATCTTTATGAAACACCATGTACGGGGGCTCGGAAGTCAGGGCCCTGAGCTCCGAGACCCGCCTAGCCAACGTGATCGCCACCAGGAAGGTCACCTTCCACGAGAGGTGAGACCAGGAGCACATAGCTAGTGGCTCAAACTGGGGGCCCATGAGCTGGGCCAGCACCAAGTTCAGGTCCCACTGCGGGACTGGGGGCCTAACGTATGGGAAGAGAGGATCCAATCCCTTAAGGAATCGGCCAATCATAGCATGGGAGAATACCGTATGCCCCTGCACCAGCGGGTGGAAGGCCGATATGGCCACCAAGTGCATCTTGACGGACGAGGGTGCCATCCCTGAGCTCAAAGGTGAAGGAGGTAGTCCAGAATCAGCTGGATCGGGGCAGCCATGGGGGAAACGCCCCGCTCAGCTGCCCATCGGAAAAATTGAGATCACTTTGCCAAGTAGGCTCAGTGCATAGAGAGTCACCTGCTTTCCAAGGGGAGGCGCTGAACCCTTTCCAATCACATCCTTTCCTCCTGGCCTAACCACTGAGCAGCCATGCCGTGAGGTGGAGTGCCGCTAGGTTGGGGTGGAGGAGGTGGCTCTGGTCCTGGGAGAGGAGATCTGGGCAGGATGGTAACAGCCATGGCAGGGCGACCGCCAGGCTTGTGAGGGTCCTGTACCAATGCTGCCGGGACAATCAGGAGGACCCAGGCCCTGTCCGTCTTTATCTTTTCCAGGACCTTGCCGATCAATGGCAACGGGGGAAAGGCATAGAGAAACTGGCCTGACCAGGACAGGAGGAAGGCATCAGAGATAGCGCCCCATATCAGCCCTTCCCGCCCCGGAGCAGAACCGGGGACATCAATGGTTAATGGTTCTGCCAAGTCATGAACAGGTCCACCTGGGGAGTTCCCCACTCTTGGAAAAGTCTGTGCATCACCTCTAGGTGGAGAGACCACTCGTGCTGAGAGGAGAAGTCCCTGCTCAAGCAATCAGCCTGTGAGTTCTGGGCTCCTGGTAGGTGGAAGGCCTGTAGGCAGAGGTCATGGGCTATACAGAAGCCCCACATCTTGAGGGCTTCCAGGCAGAGGATCGGGCCCCTCCTTGCCTGTTGATGGAAAACATTGAGGCTATGTTGTCCGTGAGAACCCTGCCCTCCAGGTGCGAGCGGAAGGCCATGCACACCAGTCATACCTCCCTGAGCTCCTTGACGTTTATGTGGAGGGCCAGGTCCTGTGGTGACCACAGACCTTGGGTCTGAATGTCTCCCACATTGGCTCCCCACCCCAGGTCCAATGCGTCGGACACCAGCTCCAGCGACAGGGGCCTGCCCCTGAACAGGACCCCATGGAGCATGTTCCCTGGGGAGGATCACCATCGTAGGGAGGCAATCACCGGCTAGGGCACAGTGAGGACCTTGTCCATCCTGTCTCTGGCCTCGGAGAACACCGAGGAGGAGCGGCGCCGACCACGAGAACGAGACCATGACCCCGACGTGGAGGAACGGTACCGCCGGTAGCAGCTGCTCCGCGATCGGCAAGGCGCCGCTGATTGACACCCAGAGCTACAGGAGTGGTGCCGTGGCAGGGTCCTGGAGAGAGACGACAAACAAGAACGACGTTATGTCTGGTGGGAGAGGCGCTCTGGCCGACGTGGCGTCCAGGACCGCCCCGATAAACTCTATGCGTTGTACCAGGACTAATGTGGACTTGGTGTCGTTTACCAACAGGCCCAGAGTGGTGCACGTGGACAGAAGGAGCGCCACATGGTCCCGCACCTGCAACCAGGAGCTGCCCTTGACCTGCCAGTCGTCCAGATAGGGGAAGATCTGGACCTCACAGCGCCTGAGGTAGGCCGCCGCCACCACAGACATACACTTTGTAAATACCCTGGGGGCAGTGGACAGGCAAAACGGGAGGACTGTAAATTGGTAGTGTTCCTGCCCAACCATGAAACGGAGGAAGCGTCTGTGCCCCTCAAATATATGAATGGGGAAGTAAGTGTCCTGCAGATCGAGGGAAGCGTATCAGTCCTCGGGATCCAGGGAGGGGATGATGGAGGCCAGGGAGACCATGCGGAACTTGAGCTTCACCATGTACTGGTTCAGGCCTCGCAGGTCCAGGATGGGCCTGAGCCCCCCTTTGGCCTTCGGGATAAGGAAATAGTGGAAGTAAGTATCCTTTGCATCTGAACTCTGCTAGCACCACTTCCACCGCTCCTAGGCCAAGGAGCCGCCCCACCTCCTGCTCGAGCAGAGCCTCGTGAGAGGGGTCCCCTGGGAGGGATGGGGGAGGAGTAGAGGTAAACTGGAGGGTATAACCCCGAGAGATGGTGCTGAGGACCCATCAGTTCAAGGTCAGCCGCGACCATTCCAGGAGAAAAGCACACAACCGGCTGGAAAAGGGAAGCTTTACTGAGGGTGGATCCCTGATGAGAACTGGTAGGTCGCCCCCGGGCATCCTGATAAAACTGCTGTTTCCCTGCCAGTTTGCCTTTGGAGGACCCAGGCTAGGGGGCAGGCTGAGACTGCCTCTTCAGCTGTTTCTTATAGTCCCACGACTTTTTATAAGGGGGCTCATATTCAGAGTGGGTGGCCTGGGTGGGAGCCTGCTGCGACAAACTTAGGTCTAGCCAGAGTTGGAACATAGAGGCCAAGAGTCTTAAGTGTAGTGCAGGAGTCCTTCAGGCCATGCAGTTTTATGTCCATTTGTTTCGCAAACAGAGCCTTGATGTCAAACGGAAGATCCTGCAAGGAGCTCTGCGCCTCACTGGACAGCCCGGACAGCAGGAGCCATGACGCCCTTCTCATGGACACTGCGGAGGCCATGGAGCGTGCGGCCGTGTCCGCGGCATCCGCCACTGCTTGCAGGGCTGCCCTGGCAGCCGCTGTATCCTCCTCCACCAGAGCTTTGAACTCCTTCCTGTCACGCTCCTGGAGGGAGTCCTCGAACTTGGGCAGAGAACCCCATAGATTGAACACATACCGGCCCAGGAGAGCCTGATGGTTTGCCATCCGTAACTGGAAGCTCGAGGATGAATAAATTCTTCTCCCAAATGAATCCAGCTTCCTTGAATCTTTATTTTTTGGAGTAGGGGCTGGTTGGGCCTGCTGTTCCCTGTGGTTGACCGACTCAACCACCAGGGAGTTAGGAGCAGGGTGGGTGCAAAGGTATTCATGTCCTTTGGTGGGCACAAAATACTTGCGTTCTGCTCTCTTAGAGATGGGGGCCAATGAGACCGGAGTTTGCCAAAAGGCATTTGAAATTTTCACCACCACTTCGTGGAGTGGAAAGGCCACCCTACCTGGTACCAAGGTGGACAGGACGTTAAAAAGGGAGTCTGAGGGCTCCTCCACCTCCTCTGCCTGAAGGTTGAGGTTTGATGCCACCCTTTTCAATAAGTCCTGGTGAGCTTTAGAGTCTTCCTGCGGGATGGAGGGGCAGTAATTGCCTCATCAGGGGAGGGAAAGGAGGCAGGCGTGGTACTTTGTGTGTCCACTGGCACCAGAGGATTCACCCCCTGGTCACTCTCCAGGTACGGCACCGAAGATGCACATCCCACCGACTCCTTCCTCGGAGGCCAGGAGAGGGAGGCCAATGGCTGTTCGGAGGCTCCGGATACCAAGCGAGCCACCACTGGGGGTTGCGTTGGGAGCCACGGTGCCCACTGGTACCATTGTGCCAGCCACGGGGCCCGGTGCCAGTGCACCTGCTGTGGCACCGGCAGAGCAGGCTGTTTGGCCTGGCTGGCCTGACCCATCGATGGACGACTACGAAGGGAAGCCGGGCTGACGTACAACTTTATGTCCGGTGGGAGGGAATGGTGCTGACCACAAGACCAAGACCATGACCCCAATGTGGCGGAAGGGTACCTCGCGATTAGCGAGGTGCTGGAGATCGACACCTGGGGCTACAGGGAGTGGTGCCATGTCGGGGTCCTGGAGTGAGACGACAAACGAGAACGGCGTCGACATTTGTGTTGCGACTGGCTACGATTTAAAACTTGTCTTAGACCTAAATGGACCTTTCATTCTGATTACATTCTGTTGACTAAATCTTTAATAGGATCATGGATTTTTCTTTGAGTGATTGCTCATGTGTATTCCACAATAGGTGTGTGTGCTCACCCCGTGCACCAGTGTCAGAAGTTTTTCCCCTAGCAGTACCCGTAGGGGAGTGCCCCTGTTGACCGCTGGAGTGGCGCGGTATAAGGGGTGCTGCACGCTCCCCCCACCCTAAGTTCTTTCTTGCTGCCAGTGAAGGTGCTTTGGAACTGCTCTGCTCCAGCTTTGCTACAGCTCATCCCCAGAGCTCTTGGTCATTAAGTGTATGGTTCTCCTTGTCCAGATCTATTCTGCCTCCAACAATCTTCTATTCATTGAACTTTTTGAAACTTTTCACTTTTAAAAAGAGAGGTAAGGGATTGACTCTGTGTACAAAAATCTGCAGAGGGACAATATTCAGGTCTGTTATTTCTCACCTCTATATATTATTTATTTAAAAACATTTTTGCTGTTAATAAACATGTTATCTCAGGAGACACAAATCCACAGATTGAAAACTGCAAAACTAAGCATCTCTGATGGTATCTTCTAGACTGAGCACTGAGTCCCACTGGGTAGATAGAAAGTTAATCTAAATAATCTATACTGAAGAGATTGGGTCCCTAATCCATGAACTACTGGAACGCATTTACAAAAAACTTTTCTTAAACATTTACATGAATATATTGTCTCATACTACAGAATTAAAATGCATAATCCCTATTCCATGATGAGATCTCTGAGTTAAAATGCTTTTTGAGATACAATGTATCAAAAAAATCAGATTTAAATAAAAAAATTTGATTTAATTTTTAAAAATCATTGATTTTTATCTAGCCGGCATTGTAGGGATGGACCCTTCTGAATTATACACAGCATTTCAGGATTATAGAACACTAAGCATTTCATGTTATTCATAGAAACATCAGAATGGCCATGCCGGGTCAGAATAATGGTCCATCAAACCCAGTATCCGGTCTTCCGACATTGGCCAGTGCCCCAGAGGGAATGAACAGAACAGGTAATCATCAAGTGATCCATCCCGTCGCCCATTCCCAGCTTCTGGCAAACAGAGGCTAGGGACAGCATCCCTGCCCAGCCTGGCTAATAGCCATTGATGGACTCTATTCTCCATGAATTTATCTAGTTCTTTTGTGAACCCTGTTAGCGTCTTGGCCTTCACAACATCCTCTGACAAGGAATTCCACAGGTTGACTGTGCATTGTGTGAAGAAATACTTCCTATTTCTTTTAACCCTGCTGCATATTAATTTCATTTGGTGACCCCTAGTTCTTGTGTTATGTGAAGGAGTAAACAACACTTCCTTATTTACTTTCTCCACATCTGTCATGATTTTATAAACCTCTATCATATCACCTCCCTAGTCGTCTCTTTTCCAAACTGAAAAGTCCCAGTTGTCCTAATCTCTCCTCATATAGAATCTGTTCCATACCCCTAATCTCTTTTCTAAACCTTTTCCAATATATCTTTTTTGAGATGCGGCGACCATGTCTGCATGCAGTATTCAAGATGTGGCCGTACCATGGATTTATATAGAGGCAATATGATATTTTCTGTCTTATGATCTATCCTTTTCTTAAGGATTCCAATCATTCTGTTCGCTTTTTTGACTGCCACTGCACATTGAGTGAATGTTTTCAGAGAACTATCCACAATGACTCCAAGCTCTCTTTCTTGCGTGGTAACAGCTAATTTAGACCCCAACATCTTATATTGTTAGGCAAAAAGATTCCCCCCCCACCCCGAAGAATTAGGCAAGCACAGACAATACTGAAGGGGGTTTATTTACAGTACCAGGAAGATTGATAAACAGCTTTGAAAATATGGTCCCATACTGGCCAGTTATATACATTCTCTTATTAAATTTACATTTATTTGTACATACAGAGACAGGCATTGTTACAAGTCAAGAGAACTCTGAACAAAGATAAAAATAGGAACAGTACGTACATATAAAGGTCATCCTGATTGCATCAAGTATCTATGGCTACTTTGCGGGGGGAAAGAGGCAGGATCGGGGAGAGGGGTAGGGATGAGTGCTTACAGATATCCGGTGGGCTGTGAAGGGTTTGTTCTGTTCTAAGAGCTGAGTTACAGTTTTTGTCTTGGCTGTTAGCTAAATTTTAACTCTTGCCTGACAATATGTATAACTGGGATTATGTTTTCCAATGTGCATTACTTTGCATTTATCAACATTGAATTTAATCTGCCATTTTGTTGCCCAGTCACCCACTTTTGTAAGATCCCTTTGTACCTCCTTGCAGTCTGCTTTGGCCTTAGCTATCTTGAGTAGTTTTGTATCATCTGCAAATTTTGCCACTTCACTGCTTACCCCTTTTTCTAGATCATTTATGAATATGTTGAACAGCACTGGTCCCAGTATAGAACACTATTTACCTCGCTCTATTCTGAAAACTGTCCATTTATTCCTACCCTTTGTTTCCAATCTTTTAACTCAATTTCCATGTCCTCATAACTAAATGAAGTCTTCACAATGTGCCTTTGTGAACTATCTAAACACAGAAAGAGAGAGATCCAAGACCAACAGTTTCTCAATATCAACACCTCATTGAGAGTTGGACTGCAGTGGGACAGCCTCTAGTCTAGCACCTCTATTGGTGTAAGTACATGGCAGAGGCTGACTGCCCCAGAAATCCATTTAACCAAACAAACAGACACATTCTTTTATGTCTGTTAGCCACAAGATGCAAAGAAACACTACTTCTCAGTATCCCACAAAATAATAAAACCCGTTCCATCTTAGTACAGATGGTCTTTGGCAACACAGTAGCCATCCTGGAATCCAGTCGTCAAGCCAGGATGAAGTCAAAGAAAAGTGCTGGAAAGGAAACTTGATAGTTACAAATAATTTTTTCAGCTGTTGAGAACACAAATGTAAGTTTTAACAAATGTGCCCACTTCAAAATACAAGAGTTTGTGGAATATGGAATTAACCACACATCAATCTCTTGTTTCCTTCTGAAGTGGGTTACATCTACCACTTCCTCAGTCTAGACTCCTTTCATAGGATGAGAAACAACACCTGCTTCGTGGAACATTGCATAAAAGAATATGATAGTGTTACTCATGATCAAATTATTGATGTAAATTCAACATGCTTAATAGTGTCTCTTCATTGAAAGAAGTTGGAGAACATCCAGAAATAGTCTAAAAGACAAAAATGTTACACCCAAAATTGTATTCAAGAGATTCAAAAGCAAAGCTAATCTTGATCAGGACACATGCTCTTACAGAAGATACATTCTAGAGGAAGAGGAAAAATGCAGACTGCAATAGGCCAGAGTTTGGAATGAACATTGCCAAACCACATAACCCAAAAGAGCACAATGCCCACAGAATTGACGCTAAATAGGGGGGGAAAAAACATTTCCATACTAGCTTGTGGGACAAATGTCAGTGAAAAAGGAAACCCTAAATGGACCTCAAGCATTTATATAGCTTGGTTATGGATAAAACAAATTCTTCTGCAGAAACCACCACCAATTTTAATATTATTTTATATATACACATTTTTATATTCTTGAAAGGTGCTAGATTGAGGTCCCGAAAAATGAAGTCACTTATATATCCACAGACCAAGCATATGATGGGCAGAGTCAAGGCAGCAGCTTTGCAAGCTCCACCTATTGCCTGGCAGAATTTCCTAAACCTAACCTAGAATGAAACTCTTCGAGGATTAAAAGGGTAGTTCAGTCTCATATCCTTTCAGTCCTTGGTCTCTGCTGAAACTACCAACAAGGATGTCAACTGAAGAGGTGCGGCTAAGAAGTGGACACCAACCTCCTAGAAATTGTTATCTGACAACACCAACTTTTAGCTACTTCAGTACTTGGTGACTAACTAAAGGCAAATAGAATGTCAATACGTCAATTTAGAAACAAGGCAGAAACTTCCTGCCCTCTTTTCTTTTATGTATCTGGGCTCAACCAGAAGGAAAAGCGTATTATGAGATAACAAAATCCTATATGCTTCTCTCCAAACATCAAGAAATCCGCTCCAGAAAAAAACAAAATCCAGAAACAGGGTTGAAGAAAAAAAGATTTTTAAATTTTTGTTATTTACAGAATACATTTTGCTTTTTTAAAATAAACCTGTTTGAAATCTGAATGTAATACAATATATGTTAAGGACTAAAACTATACTCTCTTAAAATAAAAAACTAAATATGCTGAATTCATGAACTTCTACCAAAAACTCTTAGTTAAAGGCTGCTAATTTTAAAAGTTTGAAAGACAGCCTAAGTAAAGTAGGAGGGTGTGTCTACACTACGAAATTAGGTCGAATTTATAGAAGTTGATTTTTTAGAAATCGATTTTATACAGTCGATTGTGTGTGTCCCCACTTAAGACCATTAAGTCGGTGGAGTGCGTCCACAGTACCGAGGCTAGTGTCGACTTCCGGAGCGGCACTAGCCTCGGTACTGTGGACGCCACTCCGCCGCCCATTGGAATTCTGAGTTGAGATCCCAAAGCCTGATGGGGCAAAAAACATTGTAGCGGGTGGTTCTGGGTACATGTCGTCAGCACCCCCCTTCCTCCGTGAAAGCAACGGCAGACAATCGTTTCACGCCTTTTTTCCTGGGTTACCCATGCAGATGCCATACCACGGCAAGCATGGAGCCCGCTCAGCTCACCATCACCGTACGTCTCCTGGGTGCTGGCAGATGCGGGACTGCATTGCTACACAGCAGCAGCTCATTGCCTTGTGGCAGTAGATGGTGCATTATGACTGGCAGCCGTCCTCGTCGTCTCCTGGGTGCTCTTGGCCGGCCTCGGTGAGGTCGGTCGGGGCGCCTGGGCAGACATGGGTATTCCTGGCAGACCTCGGTGAGGTCTGTGAGGGGCACCTGGACATAAATGGGAGTGACTCAGGTCATTCTCTTCTTTAAGTTTTGTCTAATGGAGATTCAGTCCTGCCTGGAATCTTGGCAGAGGGATAGCTCAGTGGTTTGAGCATTGGCCTGCTAAACCTAGGGTTGTGAGTTCAATCCTTGAGGAGGCCATTTTGCCTCAGGCTGCTCTCCCAGCCAGCAGCACCGCGAGCACCCAGGAGACGATGACAGTTAGCAGTCGTACTGCACTGTCTGCTGCCAGCCTACCCCTTGCTCCCCGCTCCTTCTGTGAAAGCAACGGCTGACAATCGTTTTGCGCCTTTTTCCGTGTGGGTGCCATATTGCTGTCAGCATCGTCATCCACCTGCCACTTCTGCTGCCACTCTGCTCTCCTGCAGATGTCATACCACGGCAAGCATGGAGCCCGCTCAGATCACCGCGGCAGTTATGACCGTTCTGAACACCACGCGCATTATCCAGCAGTATATGCAGAACCAGAACCTGCAAAAGCAGGCGAGTAGGTGACGGTATCGCAGTGAGGAGAGTGATGAGGACATGGACACAGACTTCTCTCAAAGTAAGGGCCCCGGCAATGTGGACATCATGGTGGTAATGGGGCAGGTTCATGCCGTGGAACGCCGATTCTGAGCCTGGGAAACAAGCACAGACTGGTGGGACCGCATAGTGTTGCGGGTCTGGGACAATTCCCAATGGCTCCGAAACTTTTGCATGCGTAAGAGCACTTTCATGGAACTTTGTGATTTGCTTTCCCCTGCCCTGAAGCGCCAGAATACCAAGATGAGAGCAGCCCTCACAGTTCACAAGCGAGTGGCGATAGCCCTGTGGAAGCTTGCAACACCAGACAGCTACCGGTCAGTCGGGAATCAATTCGGAGTGGGCAAATCTACTGTGGGGCTGCTGTGATCCAAGTAGCCAACGCAATCACTGAGCTGCTTCTACCACCAAGGGTAGTGACTCTGGGAAATGTGCAGGTTATAGTGGATGGCTTTGCTGCAATGGGATTCCCTAACTGTGATGGGGCAATAGATGGAACCCATATCCCTATCTTGGCACTGGAGCACCAAGGCAGCGAGTACATAAACCAAAAGGGGTACTTTTCAATGGTGCTGCAAGCACTGGTGGATCACAAGGGACGTTTCACCAACATCAACGTGGGATGGCCAGGAAAGGTGCATGACGCGCGCATCTTCAGGAACTCTGGTCTGTTTCAACAGCTGCAGCAAGGGACTTTCTTCCCAGACCAGAAAATAACTGTTGGGGATGTTGAAATGCCTATAGTTATCCTTCGTGACCCAGCCTACCCCTTAACGTCCTGGCTCATGAAGCCATACACAGGCACCCTGGACAGTAGTCAGGAGCTGTTCAACTACAGGCTGAGCAAGTGCAGAATGGTGGTAGAATGTGCATTTGGACGTTTAAAAGTGTGCTGGTGCAGTTTACTGACTTGGTTAGACCTCAGCAAAACCAATATTCCCATTGTTATTACGGCTTGCTGTGAGCTCCACAATATCTGTGAGAGTAAGGGGGAAACGTTTATGGCGGGGTGGGAGATTGAGGCAAATCACCTGGCCGCTGATTACATGCAGCCAGACACCAGGGTGGTTAGAAGAGTACAGGAGGGCGCAGTGCGCATCAGAGCAGCTTTGAAGACCAGTTTCATGACTGGCCAGGCTACAGTGTGAAAGTTCTATTTGTTTCTCCTTGATGAAAACCCCCACCCCTTGGTTCACTCTACTTCCCTGTAAGCTAACCACCCTCCCCTCCACCCCACCCCTTCAATCACTGCTTGCAGAGGCAATAAAGTCATTGTTGCTTCAAATTCATGCGTTCTTTATTAATTCATCACACAAATATGGGGATAACTGCCAAGGTAGCCCGGGAGGGGTGGGGAAGGAGGGAAGCACCGGGTGGGGTGGGGGAGGAGGGAAGGACAAGGCCACGCTACACTTTAAAACGTATTGAATGCCAGCTTTCTGTTGCTTGGGCAGTCCTCTGGGGGTGGAGTGGTTGGGTGCTCAGAGGCCCCTCCATCACGTTCTTGGGCATCTGAGTGAAGAGGCTATGGAACTTGGGGAGGAGGGCGGTTGGTTACACAGGGGCTGTAGAGCCGGTCTGTGCTCATGCTGCCTTTCCTGCACCTCAGCCATATGCGGGAGCATATCAGTTTGATCCTCCAGTAGCCTCAGCATTGACTCCTGCCTTCTGTCAGCAAGCTAACACCAGCTACCATCTTCAACCTACCACCTGTCCTCGTGTTCATATTGTGCTTTCCTGGACTCTAACATTGTCTGCTCCACGCATTCTGCTGGGCTCTTTCAGTGTGGGAGGACTGCATGAGCTCAGGAACATTTCATCGTGAGTGCTTTTTTTCCCCCGACTTCTAATCTTCACTAGCTTCTGGGACGGTGATGATAGGGGGAGCGTTGAAACATTTGCAGCTGCGGGAGGAAAAAAAAGGGAGTAGTAGTAGTTAAAAAGACACATTTTAGAGAACAATGGGTAGACTCTTTCAGGGTGAACCTTGCTGTTAACATTACATAGTACATGTGCATTTGGTACAAGGTCACATTTTGCCTCTTATACTGAGTGTCTGCCAGTTTGGTGTGAGAGATCACACACACAGGGCTGGCGGGCAACAGAATTCGGCTTGCAGGCAGCCATGGTAAGCCACAGTCTTTTGGCTTCTTTAACCTTCATAACATGTGGGAATGGTTTCAAACAGCAGCGCCCTCTCTGGTTTTTTGGTAGGCTTGCCTGAGCTCCTTAAGTTTCACATGGCACTGCTACAGGTCCCTGTTATAGCCTCTGTCTTTCATGCCCTTGGAGATTTTTTCAAATATTTGGGCATTTCGTCTTTTGAAACGGAGTTCTGATAGCACAGATTTCTCTCCTCATACAGCGATCAGATACCATACCTCCCGTTCAGTCCATGCTGGAGCTCTTTTGTGATTCTGGGACTCCATCATGGTCACCTCTGCTGATGAGATCTGCACTCACCTGCAGCTTGCCACGGAAATGAGATTCAAAAGTTCACGGGCTTTTTCCTGTCTACCTGGCCAGTGCATCTGAGTTGAGAGCGCTGTCCAGAGCAGTCATAATGAAGCACTCTGGGATAGCTCCCAGAGGCCAATACCGTCGAAATGCAACCACACTACCCCAAATTTGATCCAGCAAGGTTGATTTCAGCGCTAATCCCCTCGTTGGGGGAGGAGTACAGAAATTGATTTTAAGAGCCCTTTAAATCGAAGTAAATGACTTTGTCGTGTGGACGGGTGCAGGGTTAAATCGATCTAATGCTGCTAAATTTGACCTAAACTCATAGTGTAGACCAGGGCGGAGACTGCTCGCATTTTCAAGAGATTTGGAAGAGTAGGAACGTAAGCCCAAATCACTTTCATTACACATATTTGAAAATTTTCCCAGGCTGACCTGAAATAATCAGTTTAATTCACTTACTACAATTAATCCCTGTTAAATAAATCATTGAGTTGTAAATGTAAAACATATTTTGATAAGAGAAGTTTATGTACCCAAAATATTTAAGGCTGTGTTTTATAAAAAAAATAGTATAGGTTGTGTGTTTAATTAAATTCTAGTTACCATCCTAAGGCAGCTGGACACAAACCATGAGCAAAAAGTTAATCAGTCACCATTTTTAACACACTATAAATGTACAATAGGAATCTGAAGCTATATAATTTCTTAAATAAAAAGATATATAGTTATAGTGTAACCTCCTAGGTAGCAAAATGATGTACCAAATGCAGTGTAAAGCCTCTATTTAGTTGTAAATCAATATGTTTTAATAATTGTAGCAATCAATGAGACTGTTCCTTTCTTTAGAAAAAATTGAAGTACACACGATAAAGTTGATTAAAATTGATCATTTAAAATCGAGGCTCTCAAG
This sequence comes from Macrochelys suwanniensis, assembly GCA_033296515.1. Lineage (NCBI taxonomy): Eukaryota > Metazoa > Chordata > Testudines > Chelydridae > Macrochelys > Macrochelys suwanniensis. The sequence continues at coordinate 53,270,135 of CM065780.1, forward strand.
TTGGTGATTTAAATTGCTGATTTAAAATTCCCTTGATTTAAAAATCAATTGAGCCTGCCATCACCAAAATAGCTCCCAAAGCAATATACAGAAAGAGAATCTATGATGTTTCTTTTGGCACACCTAAGAGTGAAAAACTACATGTCCAGACACAAAATACACATGGTTTCTCGGTTTGATGTAGACATACCAATAAATAGTGAAGAGGATAATGCAACTGACCAAGGACAAAACAAGAATTCTCCAGTGTCCAAGATTCAGAGCAGAAATAAAAAGACTCCCTTTTAAAAAAAGAGAGAAAGAAAAGAAAAAAAAAGCTCCTGATAAAAGCTCATTAAAACCACAACAGCAGCCTCTGTAATGCAAGAGATGTCAAAGCTTCCACAACTAAATCATCTCTTAAAAGAAAGGAAACAGTTTAGAAAACAATGAGAAACAAGCAGTATGTAGTCTTCTGAAGTCCAATGCATTTACTTTTAAAAATTTTTAATGAACCCTAAAATTCACTTTGAAAGGTTAGATTAGAAGCTGTGGAAAGTGCAGTTTTCTAATTCTCCACAGAACAGGCACATCATAAGGAGCAGTAGCACATAGGAGTCAGGCTAAACTGATTTAAACCAAAAGATTTAAATCACCAATTTTATCGTGATTTAAAATCAGCAAGCAGGAAACCTTGATTTAGATACATTTTAATTGTGTTTTGTATTTGTACTTGAGTTATTTTCCCAAAGAAAGGTTTATTCTAATTGGTTGGTAACTATTAAGATGTTGATTTACAACTAGTCTTTTCACTAAAACTTGGTGCTTCTTTTTACTAACCGGAGGATACACTGCATCTATACACATTTATTTAACCAATTACATAGCTTACCTTACATGTATTCAGATTCTTAGTTTTTACATTTTTATGATGTTAGAAAATGGTGAATGATAATCATTTAGTAAATAAGAAATTAACATAAATCACAAATAAAAATTAAATCTCTATTTGCATGGAAATTCAATTAAACATACACAAACATTGCATTTTAATTCCTTTTTATTTAAAACCTATCAACTTTTTTTTCTTATGTGCTTTTATCAAACATGTTTTGCATGTAAAGTGGATTTATTAGACTGTTAGTGCAGTATAATGAACTAATTGTGTCTGGTCACCATGTACTTCAAGATTTCAGAACTACTAGATCATCCTCTTACTGCTAGTTTTTATTCATAGATTGGAAGGGAGAACAAGCTTTTCCTGCTTCTTCAACTCCCTATTGGTTTCTTAAATTGTAATTAACTAGTCATTGAACTGAACTACTTGAATAAACTGAAATAAGAAGATATTCTCTCTGCAGAAGATACTACTGCTGTCAAAAACTGGTTTAGCACTCAGCACACTCTGGTTCCAGGATCACAGCCAGTGAGTCCCATCAGTTCAGTGGCTTGAATTTCTTTAAAACTAGGCAGAAAACACGTACTGCTTAATTTTTTTTGTATTTAATTTCAATTATTTTAATATTGTATTGTGTATATACACAAACACCCACACTGTATTTTTTTATAAAGAGAGAGAGTAAATACATAAATTTAGGCCTTAACAGGGGTTGTGAATTTCAAATAGGCGCATTTGTAAATAGGTGTATTTAAAGGACATTTTAAAAAGTAAATCAAATAAACTCAATATTTTAATAACTGATTTTTATCCACCCTGGCAGGAGCTTAAGTAATAGCAGTCACATTTCTGGGAGACATTCTCTCTCCTAGAGTCAGCTCTAAAACAAATTTATTACTCTCCTATCCATGTCCAAAGAAACAGGACAGAAGCCTATCAATCACATTTCTCTGGAGTCTCTAGATCAGCCATGACAACAATGTAATGTAACCAGTCTTTTACATAAGGCTTTCAGTGTACCTGGTTCATGTCTGGTAACGGACTAGTTTTTATTTCAGATTTCAGTTGAACTGAAGTACAGCTACAGAAACAATTCTCATTTGATGGACTAAACTACCAAGAAAGGAATATTTAGATCTACACTTTGGACTGAAATAACTCCATGCAAGTGGAGATAATGGCACACTGCTTCCACGGTGAGATTTTCTGCCAATCCATGAGGTAAATTTAAACAAAATACAAAGACCTTCATCATCCACAGAGTCTAGCAACTATCCGCTTCCTAAGAACTGCACACAGCAGTGCCCCATCAGTTACACAAAACTGCATTTTCTAGGCTGCCAGCCCAATGAATGCCAAGCAGGGCAGGTACCAATGTCTCCAGAGGGTTAAGAATGTATTTCTCTAGGTCACAAAACAGAAAGAGAAATAGACAATGTCAGGTCCTTGTGGGTCAGCTTGCCATCCGAGGAGAAATCAGCGATGTGGAGTCTGGATATATTCTTAGTACAAGGTGTTAATTTTACATACACACATACACACACACTCTCTCTCTCCCCCTCTCCCTAATGGCACGTCAGCAATCCTGTCTTTCCCAAGCTTTCAGCCAAAACACTAAAGCCCAGAATGCAAGGAGCAATTTTACCTCAAGAATTGACACTAGTTAGAAAAATCAAGGCAGAGAGCAAACTCCCTTGCTATTTGCCACAGCTCTCCCAAGAAAACTCACCAAGATCACAGCATTTTCTTCCAAGGCTTAATAACTTTTTTAAATGCAAAGAGAATGAATTTCAAGACTACTGTATGTGCAACAGCACTGCCTGTTGGCCACTGCTGTAACAATATAAGCTACAGTTCTGATGTAGAATTAATTTATTCCATCCCACTACTGTCCTCTAATATGGAGAAATATTCTCAGATTTACATACACCAATTTCACAGATCTCTATATAGATTTTACTGAATTTGATGAGTGCATTTTTTTCTTTTCCCTGGACAGACTTGGGAATTACACAGCTTGAGTCTTACCTTTCCCATGAAATGACTCATTTTAATGGGACAATACAGTTCTAAAGCATTTTTTAAAGGAAAAAGTAAATTCTTTTTTAAAATAGTATGAGTTTACAAAAATCCCATTCAAGAGAGGAAATGTATTCCTGGAATTTACATCAGGAGACTGGGAGTCAGGATTGTTGAGTGTTGTTCCAAAATTCCCCCCCTCCCCATCTTATTTTTCTGTGGCTCATAGTAAAATGAGTATGATCCTACTTACCTACCTCCTTCTCAGGGATATTGTGAGCATTAATTTAATCTCTACAGCACTCTTGAGACGTTAACAGTTGTAGAAAATGGTTTATTACTATTAGTAGCTAAAGTAAGATTCCCCTATTATAGAAAGGGAAATAGATACAAACTCAGCAAACAGCCACAGAAGGGTAGATTGCCTATACCTTTCACAATTCTGTTTGCTAACTACCATATTGCTGGGATTATAGTAATACAAGATGGTTTTGTTAATACTGTTTTATCCTGGGAAAAAGTTAAATTTGTTTACAATGTGTTTGGAATGATGCCACATAGAACAGATATATTAGCAAAGTAGACAGTAAAACATAAATGAATGCTAGGAAGTTGTGTGTCTGGACAGAATTAGTTTTGTTTAATGACCTAATGATTTCAAGGTCAGCCAATAGCTCAGTCTGGAAAGAATCAAATCTCTGTTTTCTGGTTAAACAGAGATGCCCTGGTTCTTGGAGTTGCTGAGCACCCACAACTCCAATTATTTATTCTTGTTAATTATTTGCATCATGGCACCCACAGGCCCCAGTTAAGAATGGGGCCCTATTTAGCTGTATGAACATATAGGAAGGAAAAGTCCCTTCCCCAAAAAGCCTGCAATCTAATTTCAGACAAGATAGAAGCGGGTGTAAACAGAGATGTTTGGCCTCCAGCTGCCAAAACTTAAGTGTGTTTCTGGTCAGCCTTACTATATCTAAAAGCATATTGTTGATAGCTGGAAGAAATGAGGAGATTTTAATCAGAGTAAAAACGGTCAGAATGACCACTCAAGCATCCAATAGTAAGCAAAATGAAATTCTATATAAGGTTACCCAAAAATCCCATGGGAAACCCACACTTCACTCTGTGGTTAGCCTTGATTTCACATAATACAGTGAATGGCTGCTGTTGGTTGACTCCATAAAATGTCATTTCCTTTGAGGTACAGGAATTGTTGGCAGGAACTATATTTTGTTCTACTTTGATTTCTAGGTTACTGGTGCTGAAATTATTGTTTCACTATAACCAATGATGCTTTACTTTGAGTTTGTATTGTTGCAATTTACACCCATATTTTGGTTTGCTTTTTACCACTACTATTCATCACAGATTAATTACATTAAAAAAAAAAAAAAAAGCCTGACATATTTGTAAAACATAGAGGCTAAGACTGGATCAACTCCATTCTTTCACACACACCCCTCACATAAATAGCTTTTAAAGCGGTATTAAAGGAAGTTATGGTACAAAGGAACAGTTCAGAAAATTTTTTAATTAGCATCACCATGGTTAAAATATCACAGGGGCCTGCATGATCAGGAGGATTAAACATACATAGTTGGGAGAGAATTACTGAATTCTAATACCAGCTGTACCACTGACTTATATGGCCCTCTCCAAATCTTTTACTACTCTGACTCCAGTTCCACATCTGTAAAGCAGGCATAATACATTGTACTTTTACAGATGGTGCAATGGTTAATATTTGTACAGCATTCAACAATAAAAAGTGGTACACAAGTACTGCATGATTAAAAATTACTCTCATGCTTAAAGGATTGACAACAGGATAAATATTATTCACTCAACTGCTGTAGAACTTCTGTTTTGTTTAAGTTTTCACCTAATCAGAACATGGAGCACTTTAAGATGAAATGAGAAAAGCCTTATGTAGGTCTCCTGCTCTCAATTTTATTTTCCATTTGCCTCCTTAATTGTTTCAAGTAAAGATTAATCCAGGACTGGGGTTGATAGTCTTTTCGTAGACTCCAAGGTCAGAAGGGACCACTCTGATCGTCTCATTAGCCTTTCTGTACCACAAGCCATGGAACTTTCCCAAATAATCTCTGGAGCAGATCTTTTAGAAAAACATCCAATCCTAATTTTAAAATTGTCAGTGATAGAGAATCCATCATGGACCTTAGTAAAATTAATTCCAACAATGAATTACATTTACTGTAAAATAATGTATGCTGTATTTCTAGTCTGAGTTTTTTCTAGCTTCAACTTCCAGCCTGTGTGTTATGTTATACCTTTCTTTGCTAGACTCAAGAGCCCATCATCAGATATTTGTTCCCTCTGTAGGTAATTATAGACTAATCCATTAATCATTCTCATGAACCTTCTCTGAATGCTCTCCAATTTATCAGCATCCTTCTTGAATTGTAGGCACCAGAACTGGTAGTCTATCAGCAGTTGAACCAATGCAAAACAGAAGAAAAATAACTTCTACTCCTAGTCAAGTGTCCCGTTTATGCATCCCAGGATCACATTAGCTAGCCCTTTTGGCCACTGTGTAGCACTGGGAGCTCAGGGTTCAGCTGATTATTCACCACAACCCTGGAATCTTTTGTTTCAGGGTTTCTTCTTGCTGCTCTATAAAGGTATTCTTAGACCAGCTCACTAACATTAATGAGGTTGGAATTAGCCATTCAAGACAGAACTGCTCTTGTGAAACAGTAGTTACTGCCTAGCCCAAGCAGCCCTTTGAAGAAAATAGAAGTTTCAACCATGTGAAGTGCCCTGTCCATCCTTTATGACTGATGTGGTATCTCCCCAAGAGGAATAAGAGAAGGCAACGGTTGTAAAAAAAATGGTATCTAATATATTCCTTTCCTCCAAGAATATGCAGTCACAGCTATTAAAGTTTAGAACACTATTGTAAGTCTTTAACATTTATTCTAAAACACTAAAAATTATTTATTCCCTCACATGCAGAAGAGGCAGCTTGTGTCGACAGGGAAACTATGCATGCACACTGCAGGAACTGCAAACAAAGTGAGCTAGTTTAATACACTCTATGTTGCAGTCTCACCCTCGCTCCTTAAATAAAGTAAATAACTTCTTAACACAACAGCGCCATCTGGTGTTGCAAAGTATAGTCTGAATTGCCGAAAGTAAATTCTAAATTCTCCCAAGAAGTGTGGTTCCTACTACCTCCAGAAAATCAAATATTTTTGCTTTAATAATGCTATCAGAAACTTAGTTATTGATTGCACAGTGTCAATAATGTGTTACAAAGAAGAGGTCCCTGCTCCAAAGAGCTTACAGCCTAATATTTGCCCACTCATGTGCACTGGACTCCATTCTTCTCCATGGGAAAGAGGAGTCTGGTAACACCTTAAAGCAAGGGTGGCCAACCTGAGCCTGAAAAGGAGCCAGAATCAATGTACGTTGCCAAAGAGCCACAGTAATAGGTCAGCAGCCCTCCCATCAGCTCCTCGCCCCCCACCCCCATTCCAGTGCCTCCCACCCACCGTCAGCCCCATACTTCCCGATCAGCTGTTTCATGGCATGAAGGAGGCAAGGGGGGAGGAGGAGCGAGGGCATGGCAGGCTCAGGGGAGGGGGTTGGAAGGGGTGGAGTGGGGGCAGGGCCCATGGCAGAGCCACGGGATGAGCAGTGCGCACCCCCTGGCACAGTGGAAAGTTGGTGCCTGTAGCTCCAGCCCCAGAGTGGGTGCCTATAGAAGGAGCTGCATATTAACTTCTGAAGAGCTCCGGAGCCCCAGGGGGGCCACCCCTGCCTTAAAGATCAACAGATTTGTTTGGGAATAAGATGTCGTGGGTAAAAAACCCACTTCTTTAGATCCACCAAATAAATAAATAAATAAATCTGTTCTGTAATTTTCACTCCAGGAATCTGGGGAAGTGGGTTTTTTACCCACAAAAGCTTATGCCAAAATAAATGTTAGTCTTTAAAGTGCCACCGGACTCTTTGTTGTTTTTGTGGATACAGACTAACATGGCTACCCCTGATATATGGGAAAGAGGGAATTCCAGGCCTTGCTCATTAGCGCCATATGTTTATCCCCAGTATACTGATGCTACTAGGTTACTTTTTATTGTATGAAATTCTTTAGGAATTTAGTAAGTATAACACTCATGCAACAATAGATAATGTTTTGCACTTACAGAGCACAGCACCATAAGAAATTATGAAAAGACTATACAAAAGAGAGTGACTATAATTATCTCAGTTTTCCACATGGAAAGTTTTTAATCTTTCTTGGTGACAGGTCTCTGGCTATACACAAGGTTTGGGGGGGGGGGGTTATTATTATTATTCAGAACATTTCCCTCCTCTCCCCCCACCCCAATTTTATAGCAGCCTATGTTTTAGCTTTTGAACACCATACAAAACAGAACAGTATGCAGGGAAAAAGAATAATCCTATGTAGGGGAGTGAACTTGTTGTATACTCGCCTGTTAATTAACAGCCAACCAACTACTGTTTAGTTCAGGTGCATTCCAAGGAAACACACTTAAGTAGCTATTCAAAAGTATATATATAAAAAAACCTACGGATTAAAGTAAGCCAGGAAAGGGTGATTTGATTTAGCAGTATCCCCAGAATTAGTTATACTAGAGCCAGGGAACCACCCCCACATCACACACAAACTTGCCAAGATCCTCAGACGCACTTGAGCTGCACCCAGCGCACATGAGGCGAGTGGGGGGGAAGTATAGAGAGCTTTCCAAAACACTGCACCTGAGGGCAGCTAGAGGCTAGTCCTTGGTGCAATTTGAAGCAACCTCCATGCTGCGTTAATCTGTGCTGGCTAGAACAGTTCAGCACAGCAGACTCTCCCACCACTCTTCCTCCCCATGGCCTCCCCCACTATACCACCGTGGGCCAGCCGCAGGTGGCATTAGCTGCCTAGGCCCGCTTTAAGCTATTCATGCCCTCTGTGCAGCAGGGCTGGCCCAGGGCGTTTTACTAACAACTCGCCACGTGCTCGGGTAGACCATCCACACTGTTTACTCACCATGGCGGCCGCTTCTGCTCCCTCCTTTCCCTTTGCAGCCTGCCCGCTACAAGCCACGTGCTGCTCCCTCCTGCGCGCTCTGCTGTCGGCTCAGCCGCCTTCCCCGCACGCAGCTCTCGTTTCCTTCCATCCCCACTACTGGGCACTGTAGTCTCAAGCCCCTGCCATTGCCCTCCCTCAATCACTCCCTTCCTCCCTGTTACCCCCGGGCACTTGTCCTGTCCCCGGGCAGTTCTACCTCCTCAGCCTCCCCCTATACCCAGCGTCCCTCCACAGCCTGCACACGGGGCCACGCCCCAACACTTCCCCCTGCAGGCAGAGGCGGCGTGTGAGTTAACCCAGCGGCTTACAGCACCGCCCCCTGCTGCTGCTGCTGCTCCTGCTCGGAGGGAGGGGAAGGGGAGGTTTGCTCTGCCCCCTACGTCTCCAGCCGCCCCTCTCCCCGGGGTAGAAGCGGGTCGGGAGGCGACGCTTTCCGCACCTCGAAGAAGTGTCCCTGTGAAGGGAGGCAGCACCAAGCCCCCCTGAGAAATCGTAATGGCAGAGCAGAGTTTAAGGGGCTGCTAGGAGTCCTCGCCGCACGCAGTAGGGTAGGGGTAAGGAAGGAACGCCCGCGCTCCTCTGAGCGACCAGGCGGGAGTGGAGGTGGGCGGCTGCGGGACCCAGTCGCATCCTCCAGACCGTCAGCAAGATTTTCAGCAACTTTTAAACTGAGCCCGGAGGTTGCCGGGACTGCCTAGCCCTCAGTCACCCGGCACGTGCTTTGCCTTGCGGGCTTTCAGGGGCTCAAGCTGGGGGAGCGGGGCGCTCCTGCTCAGCCATGCAACAGCGGCGAAAGGAAGTGCCCGCTGGCCTGATCTGTGCAGCTCCCCCCACTGTGCTACTTTATGCAGGTGATGGAATGCCACGACAGCGCTTGTATAGAACACAAACTCTAGGTTATGGTCAACTCACTGCCTCAAGCAGGGAAAGGTTTGAACTACAGTAAGCAGCTGTGGGGGGAAGTTGTAGAAAGGGCCGGGCTTACTGGGGAGGGGGCGCACGACCCAGGGCACTGTGGTCAGGGAAGCAGTTCATATCGCCAGAACCTCTGGGCTCCCAGGTATCAGCCTTTGTTCCTTAGCCGCCCAGCTCTGAAGACACGCCACCCTTAGTGCTATGCTGCTGCTGGCAGTGGCCATGTCTTCAGAGCTAGTCGTCATCCAGCAGGCCTGGCTGTCTGCTCAGCAAGTGCTAAAAGGAGCAACTGCAAGCGATCCACCTGAGGGTTTACCTTGCCTAGGAAAAGGTGTCCATGTTTAAGTTTGCCTTAGTTAACAGCTATACCTGATCTGAACTTGACCTTTTTCCTAGTGTAAATACAGCGCTTCAGTTAAAATTAAACTGGTCATGTGCTACCCTGGGATAGTCACCTAGGACTACATTGATAAATACATACATTACACTGCTCTTGGGAGCAGCCGCAGACAGCTGTTAGTGGTGAGACAGGAGACACCAGCTTGTCTTACTCACCACTCACTGCCTGGGTAGAGCGGAGTTGGTTTGGAACTCCAAAGCTGTCAGAGACCAAGAAAAGAAATGCACCAACACCAGTAACTTTGATCAAAGGGCACACAGCTTCCGAGGCATGTGGCAACTTTATTAGTGACACTCATCAGCATTTATAGTTTTAAGACACAAGAAGGAGGGGTACTGGGCATGTTTGCACCTCTGCATCATTTCAGGCTGTCCTTGTCTATAGTTACTCAATTTAGGCAGAGCAGGATGGGGAACACCGCAAGAATATTTGTACAAGATAAAGAGAGTTAGAACAAGGTCAGGAGGAGGAATTTATGACAGGAGACATTCACTGCAAGAGCCCCTCTTATCTTACCTAACACCGGTGCTATGCTATCACTTCTAAACCACATTTTGCTACAAGCAGTAGAGCTCTGCTGCCCAGCCATGGATGAAGGTAGGGCCAGAGCACATTATCACTACTGGGTTCCCCAGAGCCTACCCAAAGGAAATGAGTGAAAAAGCATGCTGCTGCGAACCTGCCTCAATTTTGCACTATTACCAGCTTAGAGCATTTTTCCATTCTTTTTTTCCCTTCATCTAACTTAGCAGAACACTAAGGAGGCTGCAGAGAAGGAAATTTAAATTGAGTTCAGGAAAAATTCTGAAATATCAGATGTGTCTTCCTAGACTTTAGAAAAATATTTTAGGTAAAACACCACCCCCTCCCAAGCAAAGCTGCCTTCTAAAAATAAAATCTTACTCACCTCTCCCTCTCTACAGTCAATAACTTTTAAACTATGCATATAAATAAAGTCCACAATTTATGTTATAAGCTCTTTGGGATAGGTACATTTTTGCATATTTTCTGTGAAATACCTACAGAAGCAGTTGGTGCTGTAAAATAATGTTTAGTTATCAGGAGTGTCAACTGTGATTGGCACGTCTGTTTTTAACTTTATTTTCCCCTTTCCTCCTCAAAACGTGTTCCATTCTCTCCCTTCCCAGTTTTCATCCCTTTCACTCTTGTTCATTATTATCTCACCACCACTTCTGAACTTGACCATAGTGACTGGCCTGGGCTCTCCTGATCTCAGTTCTGTGTGCTCTGCCACATTTTGCTTGCTCTGAGCCCACTAGCTCTCCCTTCCTGGTCCTATTTCCTCCCTATATTGCATTCTTTTGAGTCTCTTACCCAGTGCTCTTGTTGGAGGTCTCCCTGCATTTGCTCCTATTCTCCAAACTATTTCTATCCATCCTCTACCCCTGCCCCAATTGACTACCACTTTATGTCCATAATCAGTCCTTTTCTTCACAATCTGTTCCCTGTTCTTCAATCACCAATGCATTTTTTAGGTCCCAAGCCCTGTGTAAGCTCTTGCTGTCACAACTAGGCAGGGAAGAAGCTGTCCCGCAGTAGAAGTGATTCAACAGGCAGCAGGCACAGCAGAGGGGATCCAGCAATTTGCTTAGCATACCCCATTCACAAAAAAGGAGCCGGGGGATAGAAAGATAGTCCACTGGTTAGAGTACTAGCCTAGAACTTGGGTTCAAGTCTCCGCTTCACTACAGATTGTTTCTTGCCCCTTGGGCAACTCACTAGACTCTTCACTTCAGTTCCTCAGATGTACAATGGGGACATTTAAATCACAGGGGTATTGAAGATAAATAAGCTAAGGATTGCAAAGCACTCTGATACTATGGTACATACATTAGATAGGCCCACTCTTAAGGAATGGGGTCTCAGTACCCATTATCTTCTCTCCTAATACCAGGAATGGTCCTGAAGTGTGCATCACCCTCCTGCGGTGAGCTGGGAAGACTAGTCATCTAGGGAGCAGTTCTAGCTCTGTACAGCTACTGGCACAGGCCTATCTATTCCATGCTCAATACCATGCCATCTTAAGGTCTCAATGCACCAACCAGTGTGTTCCATGGAAGTCCTATCAGGATTAGCACACTGTATTTATACACCTTAGGGGGGCAGATTGATGAGCTTTTATTCATATAAAATGATCTATTTGAAATCAGTCAATGGCACCTACCTAGTAACTGTTCTTCAATGAGTATATCAATATATATGCACACTGCGTAGATGTAGGCACTAGAAAACATTCAGCTCACATCTGAATTCATGTACATAGTAAAATGTTTAAATATTCAATTTTCAAAAGCAGGTATTTTTCACTGAGGATTAAGTGCATCACAAGCAGACATTTCATGTATTAGCCCATCATAACAATAACATCTAACATTTTTAACAGCTGCATAACTCCAAAATGCCCACAGATTTGTCAAAACTTGTAAGCCAGCTCCATAAGTGGGTTGCGACTAAGCATTAGTTATTTCAGGTCCAAAGGAAGTTATTAAAATTAGAAGGGAATAAAACATACTTGGATGGAATGATTCCTGGAACCTTAACTCTGAAGTTACTGACTCCATAAACGGAGAAGATACTGGTAAAATTTAAATCTGGTGTGACTTTTGCAGGTAGATAGATGTTAAGGGTAAATTTTGTCAAGGGAAACTTCTAGTAAGGACCTAAATCTAACAGTAGCTGTTCCTCAGTTGTGTTTAGTACATATTAGCAATGGCAACATGTAGTCTGATTGTCTTGTGACTGGACTCTTAGAAAAATCCCCAGTACTGCACAATTAGGAATGTGTCTATATTAACTCTTCTATGTAATAACATCTAAAAAAAGAGAACATTTGTTCAGCTGAATGGTTATATAATCTTCAATGAAGAGAGAGCGCGCAGAAAAATGACACTTCACAGCTAAATTTCTTTGTATATGTGCAATACATTTATTTTCTTTCTTAAAGAATATTTTTTAAAAAGCAGTAAGATAACCTAACCATTTAAAAACCTCTAATGTAAGCCAGCTATCAGAAGCATGGGGGCAGAATTTATTTATAGAGCTAATAAAATAAATGGAAAGATGACACATGAAAAGCAAATATATTTTTCTCCCAGATTTTTTTTTAAACACCACAACCCGAGCCCTATAGAGGGTAAAGGTCACAGCAATACTCTTCCTTTTCCCCAGATAAATTTTTTCTCCCCTGCATATGACAACTCCTTAAAGGAGTTCTCTGCCCTATGAATCCAACAGCTTTGGTACCTACCATTTTTCTGCAGAGGAGCAAAGAAATTTGCAGACAGCATGATTTCTGCACCCCCACAGGGGCTCAGAATTCCCCAAGGAGAAATTGTAAAGGGCAAAACAAAAATATTGCTTTGCAGTTCACCTTGAACTCAGTTCTCATACCTCAGACAGCTGCTTTATGTAGGCATGGGTTGATTGCATAGATCTTGAAAATTGATCAAAAAATATTTTATTTCAAACAGTCAGGAACTATTTCAATGAAGTAAAGGCACAGGATAGGGGTATTCTGGATTCACCAGGGATTCTTTTTGCAATAAGAATTCTTGTTCTCATCCAATCATTCATACTAGGAATCTGAAAAATTCCAAAATGAATTAAGGAGGCTAAGTCCTCCAGCTCTCTTGGGGGGGCGTCATGGCTTTGAGAGCCTAATTATTTGCCTGGGTTCTTTCAAATAAGATGAGAAAAATAAGAGTTCTGATTCTTATTCGTGCTTTCTTAGTTTTCAAATTAGAAGCTTAGAAACTTGGGAGCTTAACACGATAATTTAAATGGATAAAATTAAAACTCATGAGCAGGTAATAAATAATTTTCTCTCTTTTCTCTCTATATTGTCACTAGAAAGCAATGAAAATGTAGCCTTAATACACAATAGAGGGGTAAAATGGAAATATTGGGGGTTACTCCCAAAGAAGTCTCCTAAAAATGATTTCTCTCTATGCCATAAATTTCCAGTTTGTCAGAAAAAAAATATTTAGGAGTTGCATCTAATACATTCAGGGGCAAAGAAACAAATAGCATACCTATTGTGAGTACATTTTAAAGTATCTAATATCACATTTAACAAATATATTAACCTTCTATATACTAGGGTAGGTCTGCGTTTTCTAGTAGACTTTGAGGAATGTGTAGTGTTTTTTGGAGGGGGGGGGGGCAGGGAGAGGAGTTATTTTGTGTATATATATCTTCCCTTCAAAGGTTTTGCATTCAGCTAAGGAAGGTTAGATGCTATTCCTTTCTAAGCCAATTGACAACAACAACTTGGTGGAGAGTAGGTCTGCCACTTGACACCACCACCACCAGTAGTGCCCCCAAACCATTCACTGGCAGCATGGTAATTAGAATTATTATATTTAGTATAATAGTGGTGATGTGACATCATTACAAAATTGCAGTACAGGTCTCTCTCGTCTTACGCAGGGGTTCCGTTTCGCACTGAGCGCGTAAAGCGGAAACTGCGTATAGTGAAACGCCATTCACTTGAATGGCGTTTCCAGTTCCGTTTCAGTTTTTTTTCTTTTTTCTTTCAGTTTTGCCGATCGCGCAAAGCTGAAATCGCGCATGTTAAATGCGCGTAAAACGCAAGAGACCTGTACACAAATTCACATATCAGGAATCATATAGTATGCTTGTCATGCATCAGGAAAGGCCTGAAAATATTGAAAACAATTTTTTTCAATAAAAATAGACGTTAGACAATTTTATTGAATTCACTTCCTTTTATTGCAGTGTCCCCTTGTACAAAGTAGTAACTGCAATATTAAATGTTAAAACATTAGAAAAGCATGTGACAGTTACAGTACAGTATCAAAATATTACACTTTCAAACCCAGTGGATAACTAAATACCCAACCAAGCTCAAATCTTTAAATTATTTCCATAGTTCATTTTTAAATATGTAATGTCAGAAAAGCATATAAAAAGAATGTACGTAAAAGTAAAGAAACCTAAATACAGTCAAACAAATGAACAAAAAAATAAATAATTGATTTCTTCAGCTATGGTTGCTCTTTCTAACCCATAAAAAGAGATTTCATCAACAGAAATAATGCAATTGCCATGTGTCAATGAGAAATTTTATATTAACAATGATTGGAACTTAAAAAAAAATTTGGCTTCAAAATCAAAGTTCATATAGACTAAAGAGAAATTGGAATGACTGTCACTAGCTAACATCTGTTGCTCACAATTACTAGTAACTGTTGAAGTTTATTAGCGTGTTACAATAAATCTTGAAACTGTTGATCTGGTGTCTAGTGTTAGTGAAGTTGAGAGTGTATATGTGAAAAGCATCCTACATTATTTCACAGACTACAATTCCCTCCCCATCCCCAAATGCATATTTAGATATATTTTATATAATTTTATACACATATATGCATGTATGCACACACTTCATTTGGTTCCTGCATTACAGATAACAAGCAATGGTTTCCTGAATGGACAAGATTTTAAATAAGTGTACCTGTGCACATTTTCAAGATAGCAGCACTAAGTTCATGCCTTATTGTCCATCTGTTTAAAAACAAAAAAAAAGAATGAAACATGGCAACGATTCCATGTTCATTGAATAATGAGACATCCCTACCATCTCAACAAGCACTGCAAAACCTGTAACAGACCCAATGAGGTTGTTGGTTACATTTTTTTTCTTTCTATAATTAAACAGCACTTTTATTAGAATGTGTTTGATTATAAATTGTGTCTTAAGGCCCATGTTAACATTAATTTACTTTGTACTGGGCAGCAAAACATGCTGCTTTTAAAAAAAATTGAAACAATTTAACCAATTCAGATCCAGACTGGTAGAAACCAACTGCAAAAATGGAGATTTTGTGATTTACCAATGACCTGACTACAGCATGCACTGTGGATAAAGCGTAGAACACATCTCCAATTGTAACTACTTTAAGCTGTATCTTCACAATGACTAATAGCTTTGTCCTTCAAAAGGGACTGTTACTGAGTATTTAATATAATGCTATGTTAAGCATAAAAATAAACCTTTTCTAAGGATCATCTTCAATGAAAATCATTGAAGCACTAGCAATGTGACCCAGTAACATGCCCAATACTAATATCTAGTGGTTGTGAAATGTTTTTAGGCAATCCTTTTCTGAAAAATATATACGAATTTAAAAAAAATAGTTCATATTACTCACCTTTGTATAAAGGCTCAAGTGAAGATTTTTATTTATGTGTTAGAAGACTAAATTAGAAAGTAGTCAAAACACACTGGAAGGACGCACAAATTGGCAGTTTTTATTAAACATGAAAAATGTGTAAAGTATCATGTATGATAGTCTAAATTTCTAGATTAAGCCTGAGTATTTATTTAGTAAGACTAAATGTAATGTCTGACAACTGAATGAATTGACCTAAAAACATCTCCCCTAAAAACTAGTAGTCCATTTAGCCATTTGATGAAAGATTCAGAATTTTAGTTTTTACATTTTTTATTGGATGGCGTAGCGAGATTCCACATAGTGTTTACAGTATTCTGTTAGATGGCATCACATTGCTCATATTTGCTCCTTCAAGCCTTAGGTTAACACTTTCTTCAAATAAACTAAATGACACCAAGATCTGAAGGCCAGGAACTAAAAGAGACAGGTCCTCTTTTTAAAAAAAAGAAATAAACCAAAAAGCTATCTTCAGCCTACAACAGGAATACAGTTTCATATTAGAGCTAGAGTAAAGACTGACACACTAACCTTCACCAAGGTAGCCAAAGTTATATGCATCTCAAATTTTGAATGGAAAGAAGGGCACAATGCCAAATCTGAGAAAAGGGTCCTCCCATCATCATTTGTCTAGCACAATTAGTTTTAATGGTACAAGTTCAGTAGTACAAAGTCTTGGACAATAACATTATGTTTTTTATTCCAACTGACCTGCCCTACCTTTGTTTCAAATCTAACAGATATTACAAAATTCTGAATAGAAAACATACAGTACTAAAAATAATAGATTGATGGAAGACTGAAAAGCAGCATTCATTTTATTGTAAGATGGAAGAGACTACAAACTAAAGGAAGTTTGATCTAAAGTCTTAGTTAGTTGAAGGCAGATTTTGACATTCTATATACATTTACAAAATAGGGTGTATGGATGCAGTTTGGTTAATTTCAGAAGGCACCTCAAGGCTAAAAGGCTTTTATAAATCTATAATCCTTTCATTGATCAAAAATAAAAACACTTTTATTGCTGCTATTCAAGTAGCAAAGAAAAAGCTTGTTTTGTTGTTCTTCAGTCTAACAAGGAATCCTCCCCCATTAAGCAAGATTAAGTTATAGAAGAATTTGAATAAAACTGAAGATTTCACAACTTTAGAAATACAGTGACTTTCCTTGTGTGCTTTCAAGTCAGTGGAACAGTGAAAGAAGAGTCACTTTTTGCCTTTGTGATGTTAATAATCATAGTCACTCTCTTCCAGGCACTGAAGTACCATTTCATCACAGTTGCATGTTGCGCAGTATGTTTAGGAGTAGAAGGTAAGAACACTCTGATGATTCCCACGAACAAGGAGGATTGGTGGCAGGTCTTTTGATAGAACTTCTAACCAGGCCATGTATAGTGCACTAGATACTGCACCTTTTCGTGCAACTGGCAAACTCCTACAATTTGAAGAACAAAGAAAAAAATCAAATGGAAATGAAGAACGGTTTAAAAAGCAAGTCAGTCTACTAGCAGTACTGCATAAATACAAAAAATACAATTTGAAATAATAAAAACATAGAAATTACTAAATGTTGAATTCTAACCCATTTCATAAGCTTTTCATTTTTTTAGGCTACATGTAGTCAGTTCACAATCCTGAGTGCAAAGAAATTACATTAGTTCTGAGCCAAAATTGTCTTTTAAAAAATCATATTCTGCTAATGGACTCAGTTGTAACTTTTTGGGGGGGTGGGGGGGGAGCATCTCAAGGTTCACCTTAATTCTGCCCACTCCTGAAATTTTCCGGGGGTGGGACTAGGGAGATGATGGAATCAGCATTTCACTCGTGGCTTCATTAAGAATGGTTCTCCTAACTTGGAGAAACAGTCACTCTCCAAATCTTGGCCAAGATAATGCTTTTGCTTCAGACTGCAACAGTCTATAGTCACATTACTCTACCACCAGCCCCTCCAGAGTATTGGCAGAATCCTTCAATTCTTGCCTCACTGGAACCAGTTAAATCTTTATTTGTATTGCTCAAGTTTCATCTTTTTACTGCTTCAGAGAGCACGGAAACCTTAAATGGCTTTGTACAGAGAGCAAGATGTGTGAAAGTAAAAAGAATTTCTACACTGAAGAATTTGTAATCCAATTGTACTGTAAGTGGGGACAACAATACAAAAGAATATGCAGAGACAGGTACAATATAGACAAATGGGATATATGGTAACTGTAAATGGAAGATTGCTCTTTAAAAACAAAAATTTGAAGGAGATGGAGAGCAATTAATATACAAGCAGCAGAATGCCTATAAGAGTCACAAGCCAAATTACAAAGCATTCTCTCTCTAATTCTACCTTGTACTCTAAAAGACTGTACCTAGGATAATACATAGGTAATACAACTTATTTTGTGTAACAGATACAGTAACTCTATTACTATATTACTGTGAAAATAGTATAAAAACTATAGAAACAGTCAACCTTTACTTACATTACAATTACATTAGCTGTGCTTGAATGTTCTTTCAGCAACTCATTTAGCCTAATCTGGCGGTAGCTCTGTAATTAAAATGAAAAAAAATAATAAAAAAAAAATCAACCCAAACTTGTTAGGGAGACCGATTCATTATTTCAACAATCCAGAATCAAGTACAATTCTCATTTATTCAAGAAATACGCAAAAGGAGGTCAAAATGGATTGCTGTGTTTAAAATAGTGTATCCTTCCCTCCAACTTTTAACAAATCACTCAGGTTTGTAAAGTAAACATATGTCCCTTCTGTCTAAACTTCTACCTCCTCAGTTGCCTAGAACAACAGCCTTCTGGCTGCTGGAAGGGAGAAGAAGATTCCTTCCTATTTCCCCATTCCCCACAGACATCTACATCCTAGAACCTCCAGTTGTGAGGTTCCACTACTCTACCCTCCTTCAGCATTCTAGATATTGCTGTGCAGGCCTGTGCCCGCTATCCAAGATTCCTGTACTAATCCACCCCTTTCTCAAGTCACCATTTTGGGTTCTCGTCCTCCTCTTCTCCTCCCAGCTCCAGCACCTGCTTCTGCAAAAGTCAAGTTTACCTAATTCTTGTATTTACTCTGCTTCCAAGGGGTTCTGAACAGCAGCAGTAGACTGTAACAGCTGTTAGTCTCCCTGTGTTTATATTTGCAGAAGCAATCAAGCTGGCTGCAGACTCAGGAAAAGAACACTGCATTGGTCCATACCCATACAGGTTATCTTTTTAATTATAGGGGCTGGAAACCCCTTTTAAATTAATTTCTGCAGTTACTGATGACTTAGGCCCCTCAGGGAGCATTTCCTACCGTCCAATGATGAGTGAGCAAGTGGAGTTTTCAAACCTTTTCCTACCTGACTTATCTCACACCACACCCACTTTGTAATGGAGCAAAGAAGCTTAAAAAAAAAATCAGCTCATTAAAATAGGGTATATGGGACACAGTAGGATCACCACTCTCTCTCAACAACAGTCAACACAATAACTAAAAGGTATAAAGAGGTACCTTAGTTTTGTAAAGCTCAAGTTCATTATCTGTTATTCTCCAAGGCTCATCTTCTTTCATTTTATCTGCAATGTCTTGTTCTTTATCGTCTTCATGAAGTCTGAATGGCTCAACCATTTCTTCAAAAGCTGCAATACTAGAAGGATTTTTAACCAATATTTACATTAAAAATAGATATTGTTACTCTTTTCTGTGTATGTGTCAACTGTGATTTTCCAGAAAAATATTCCTAAATACAAGTCAACTCTTGTATGGTTTGTGGTTAATTACTAGAAGTAACGTTAACTGAAATTATCATTCCTTTGTTTTGATACTAGAAACCTGCTAATTTTTGAAAGATAAATAAATAGCACCTATTAATATTTTAAGCAGATGTTAACTATCTTAAACTTAATACTGTGGGAACTGTCTTTTAGATTTCAAAATGTACATAAAAAAATGTTTTTTTCTAACAATGTTCTAGACTGAAGATTAACAGAGAAGAAAGTGCCACACAAATGGCTTCAACTCCATTTAGAAATGCAAGAAAAAAGTTCTAACAGAAAAAGTAAAGAAAAAAAAAAGAAAATTACAAGCTTCAAGAGGGAGGGTATCATCCTTCTAGAAATTTGATAAGGAAATGAAGAAGGGTAAAAAACAAACAGCATCAATTTAACTCAAGTAGATATGAGAGAAATTGGAATTCAATTAAATTTTGATGACAAAAGTTTTGGTTAAATACATTTTACATTTTTATTATTTCACGTAGATCACACAACACATGATCTCAGAGTGAAGAAATCAAACTAACTCACTCCATGGGTCACCAGTATTAAATGAGAACAACAAAATCCACCTCTGTTATCATGCAGTCACTTTGAACTCTATTTCTGTGCTAAAAAGCTATCTGTAGATACTTCACAGTTTAGTAAAATTCACTGCAGCATGCATCATAAATATACCTAGGCTATTGGAACTCAGCACACTCTGGACACACTCACTCTTGCCCCGGGCATGCTTCTTACCTAATGGGGCTATGAAAAAGCGATAGTAACTTTAAATCCACTTTGTGCTACTGGACAGGCACAAATGGGATTTCAGAGAGCAGAAGACCTGGCCCAGTACATTTATCATGGATGGGTCATACTGCAAAGATACCTGAACTCTACCACATCAGGGACCATTTAGGGAATTTGCTCAAGACACGCGTAAGGCTCATATCTGCTGTGCATATCAAATTTATCCGAGATAAAAAATGTTCCTAACTGTACAGCTGAAGATAGAAAGCTAAATAGCCTGATTTTCAAAATGGTTGGGCAGATCCTCCACTGGCTGAATTTTAAGACTCTGCAATTTAGGCACCTTTGGAGTTAAATTCTGCATCACTTTGTGCCAATTTCTGCTGTAAATCCCTGAAGGTAACATATATGTGTCTCAAAACGCTTTACCTGCCCCCAACAGCTGTCATATCAATTAGGATATTTAAAAGACAAACACTAGTGATAATCTAGGAAGCTATAGAGTTTGCTCATCTACAATATATAGTTTCAGTATAAATATTTTATCAAAAAGTTTGATGATTAATACTTATCCATCAAAATAATGAATATGTACAACTCATTTTAGGAATTCTAGACAAATATTTCCAGCATCTGCTGGGCTTTGTTGAAAAGCAACTGGCTCAGATTACTCTGCTACAGGAATTTTCAAAGACATTTGGACACGTATTTTATCTCTTTTGTATACTGGACAAGATTTCAGGTGGAAGATGCTCAATCTTCTGATCTCTTAGGTCTTATAGGACATTCCATCATAAAATGGCACTAGTAGTATTAGGAATCAACTGCAGTCAGCCAAATTGTTCAAGCTTGAGAAGTAGAAATATTTAATGATTCTTTGGATAAGAACATTTCAGCAGGGCTTGGATTTTTCATGCATTCACTGAGCTGATTAATGCTGACACACAATTGATTTAAAGATCAGGCTATACACATTTTGGGTTTAGAGATGTATATGAGTATGTATAAGATAAGCGTACACTAGTTTTATCTTAGTTTCTACCATCTTTTAATTAGGGTAGAATTACTGTAGTTAACAACTCATTTTGTTCAAATTAGAATCTAGCACTTGTGGTATCTCTCTAATTATGAGATTCTAAACCAATACTGAATTCTTGGCACTAGGAGCTCACCACCTGCACTGTTCTCTGAATGCTTACATCTTTGTAACCATCTAGTTTAGTTATCAAAATACATATGTAGAGAATTAAATACTGCTTTTCATGTTACCAGAGAAAATTAAGAATGCAACTAGTAAATGAGGTGTCTTTCTGGAACATTTTCAACTTACTTTTCCTTCTTTGGCTTTGTATTAATATCTCCAAGTACCATGATGTCTGAGAAGTCTATTCGAAATTTGCTGAGCAGAGTAGCCATCCTACATTTCAAAAAAATAGATATATGTTATACAATATATTTTGTCAGTTAACATTTTTATAGGGTTGTTTTTACAGAACAAAGACATGGACATTCACTCAGAAAGCAATCTAATTTGGAACTACACAGGTAAGCATAAAAACAATAGCGAATGAGGCAGGGCAAGGGGTTTCAACAAAAATCATACATATACTCTGTTTAGACATTGGCATGTCTGGATGGCTCATTTAAAAGTATGCTTAATACAAGGTATTTAAAGTTTTTAAAGGAACTGAACACTTCACTGAAAACTGACCATAAAAAGACACCTGAACACAAGAAATGTTTAGTTTGTGATTATCACCAGACGTTGGGATTTCCTGCAACAAAAATTACGTGCAGTCTCCAGATGTTTAAGAGTAATTCAAACAAAAATACTGCTTCATCAGAGGATGCAGAAGGAGATTTAGCACAGCTTTATGTACTTAAGCCAACACAACTTTTGGACAATGAAATCATTCTAGTTATGCCAAAAGGTTCATATACCATAACTTATTTGTAAGCCAGACAGCTGTTTTACAGAACAGAACCAACAGACTTTCCAAACTTTTAATTCCCATCACCAGCAATGCAGCATTAATTTTCTTTTAAGTGTTACGGTTTTCAGAAATATAAGAAGGGGAACTTTTTACAAAATAAAAATAAATTGCTGTAAACACACACTCACTCTATAGTAATGCTCTCTAAGAACTAGCTGCCTTTATATAATCATACCAAGATGTACCTGAGCATCCGGAACTGTCTGGAAGATAGTACGGATTGGAGCCATACAAAAACCTTTGCAAGGCACCAAATATGTGGAGCAGAGGTTATAAAAAGACTGTAGTCTCAACCTCTTCAGTCCTTCTGCTAAACCCAAGAGTCCTATGAGAGTAGAACTCTAAGGAAAAGAAGAAGATGGGAGAGAATTGTGATTATGTAGAGGTTCTTGAGGAGCTGTAGTTACTAGAATAATTTTCTTCTTCTTCCAAGTGGTTTCTTTCTATTCCCACTTGTTAAAGTTTAAGCAAAAAACTGGTGAACTGCCTTCCAAAAGTAAACATCAGCTCTAAATGCCACATCAAGAGGTTAGTGATGTGTTAAAGTGTGTACAGAATTTAAGGTAGCGGTCCTAAAGATATCTATGGATGGAAACATTGAGATATGCCATCAGTGCCACCGTAATACTGACAAGAGCGATCTTTAAGGTCCTAACGTATATTTCAGTTTCTTGAATGCCCTCTCATTCTGTTTGATGATATTTACAGTACGGGTGCAAAATTTACCACTTTTTTTCATAAGCATGTCCCATCTTAAACTAAATAGTCAAACTCTTCTGTAATCACCCTCGACTGTCCTGTATTACTTTTTAGGGAAAGGATGAGAAAAAATAGTAAATATCCCACAGTTCAGTAGACCCGTGTTACCATAAGGCCCAATTCTGTGGCCTTTTCTTAAGGTGAGCTAGGTCTGCCAATTTGGGTCCCTGTTTCTTTACCATATTAGATGAGATATCTGGCACCTATCGATTTTGTATCTAGGTGTTGCCCTAACCTAACAAACTATTCTAACCTTGCAGAAGTGGGGTAGTTAATATAACATCGTAATGGTTCTTAGACTTCGCTTTGTGGATGCAAGTCAACATTTATAATCTGTTGTGGTTGGTCATATTAGTTTCAGCTCCCTTTAAAAACACAGCAAGAAACAAAGTATTTGCCAAACTGGAAAAAAACAACAGTAGTAAAGGCAAAATTTTCTTTATGATTACATCTCTAAAGCTAAAAGTAGCTTAAAATGTTTCAAATGCTGTTTGTTATTTTAAACAACATGATTATGTGCTATGTTAACTAGCATCACTAAATTAGCATCCAGGTACCTCCCAATTCAAGTGTAATAGGAAAAGGTCATTATTAAATAAGAAAAACATTTATCTATTGTTACCGATTACAAAGTTCCATAATACCATAAATGTTTCATTTAAAATTAAGGTTAACTTACGCTCTCCTGTCATGATCGATCCTGTTTATTTTTCCACCAATAAACACTCTGATCTTACAGTCTTTCCATTTTTTCTTGGTTGTCAGAAGATAAGGAATCAACAATGTCAAACCTGCATTACACCATAATAGTTAGAAATACATTGAGTAGTTAATATGCAATGTCAACTTTCTATTTAATAGTGTAAATCCACAATTTATATAGGGTATGAATAAGGCTCCATGTTTGTCACAGAGGTCATGGTTTCCATGACTTCTGCAGTGGCTGGTGCACCTGGCCCAGGGGCCGCCTGAGCAGCTCAGGCAGCCCCTGGGCCAGGCGCACCGGCCACTGCTGGGGCAGTTTTGGGGGCCCCGCCCCGCCTCCTAGCAGCAAGAGTTTGGGTGTGTGGAGGGGGCTCAGGGCTGGGGTGCGGTGCTTACCTGGGGGGGGGGGGGGGGGCGGCTCCCGGGAAGGGCAACAGCAACTCCCCTCCCTCTCTGCAGTTCTGATTGGCCGCGGTTCTCAGCCAACAGGAGCTGCAGATCCGGGGCTTCAGGTGGAGAGGAGGCAGCATTAGGAGCTGGGGCTGCCACTTCCCCGGAGCTGCGTAGGGAGCCTGCCCCAGCAACCCCCCTCCCCAGCACAGTCACATTTTACTAAAAATACCTGTGACTAAAACATAGCCTTTGCCATGAGTGATGCCCATTACCAAGTGCTTTTATCATCATTACAAATTATCTTACCCCCATCATCAAAAAGCCACCAGACATCAATAGTATTTTTGCCTTGTTTCTTCTGAAACTGAGAGCTAGCATCAAGAAGTCTTTGGTCAGCCAAGTTTAAAGGAGAACGTGGGCCTTTCGAGTCTAGCAAATTAAGAAAAAGAGAATTTGTAAAAGATTTAAGAAAAACTGTTGCTTAATCTCTCCAATCTCAAACTCAGAATTGTAGTATTGCTAGGTTTTCCAATATTTGCACTGTTAAAAAAAATCTGACTTTAAAAATATTTATTTTCAGATTTTATAGTTTGCTTAAATGGACTTGTAAAAATGCACACTGAGATAATTTTAAAGAGTTTGCAGACTTCACCAGCTAAACTGGCTGTTCTGAAAGATTAAAAACTGAGCGGGAACAAGAAGCAGACCTTTGGTAGATAAGCACAGATTGCAAGACCTTCTCTCTCACTACACTTATAGCTCCATCAATCTGGTCCAAACATCAAAAAACATACTTCAGAGCAACAGTGGGTGTACGGTTGCTGCTCCAAGTAGCTCTCATACTGAAGAAAAGACCCGCTGCTCTTGTTTCACCAAAACACATCTGTAGGGTCTTTAATATTATCAAGTTTTTTTTACCAAGACAAAAATCTTAGAAAAACTATAACTTCTGAAGTATTATTTTAATTTCTTACATTAAAAAAAAAGAAATATATAGTTAAATGCATTAAGGAAGTTAAGATTGTAAAACAGAGTCCATTTTGATGCTGAATATTTATATAGTATTTTATGCTCAAAATAAGATAGTTTTGTAGGAACGAGGGCTTAGAAAAATGTTACAAAACATTTAGTTGCTGTAATTAAAAAGGTGGCATTTTAGTTAGATAATGAGGCTATAGATATAATGGAGAAAAACTAAAATTACTTTCTGAATAAACCTAAGACACAGAAGTGAAATGGACGGATACAAAAAACTTTGTACCTCCTTCTCAGTTAAATTATATTTGGATACAGCAGCCAGCCACTTTACTCACTAGTTAGCTTCTAAGCCAAAAGATATGATTTTGATTTTACAAAACCCAAAAATATTCCAGATGTGAACTACAATTGAGTAAATTAATACATTTATACAGAGCTTGAATTAGGTCAGTACACAATGGTACAAGCACACTGGCACTTCTCCCAAGCCACCATCTTGTGCTCTACAATCTCTGCTTTCATTTAAAAGTGGTAAGTTCTCTAGCAATTATAATTCTGAAGAAATCCTCCCTTCACATTTGAGGTTAACTGATTAAGCAATGTTTGCCTCAATCTGTGGAGAGACTGGAACAATAACTCTGAAAAGTGTGAATAATCCCATTCATTTCACAGAAAGATTCACTAAAATGTCCAAATCTGATAAACTAAGTATAACATTGTTAACCATTTCATTGCTTGTGGAAGCATAAAGTGAGCTGCATAGTTTACTGAGTGATGTCTCAGATATTCTAATGATGATCTTATTAAAATCTATACAGAAAGGAATGAATTAGAAGTTTGGTACCAGGACCGAGCAGCATTTCAGAGAGTACAACTACTTATTCCTCTCCTCCACCCCAAATCAAGGAGCCCAGAGAGGCATGTGAGCCCCACCATTGAACCCAGCAGACCTCATGGACACATTCAAACCCCACTGAGGCAGAACCAAGTTCAGGAAACCTCATAAGCATGCACAATCAATCATATTTTGAACATATGCACATCTAGTATGCATACTGTTTCTGCCAACTCATGTGAAGAAAGCTTATTTTGTGAGAGGATTTAGAGTACCACCACCTTTTTCTACCACCATAATTTAACCCCTGAATTTCCTAATCCAAGTTAAACAGATATCCAGGATACCACCTCATGGTTGATACTCTATACATAAATGAGTGAGAAAAAAAAGAAAATGGAAGGTAGCAGTATGGAAAAAATGGATTGTAACAAAAAGATGGAAATGCCTGCCTTTTTTCAACAGTGGTTGTGTTGGAGTCTTGCCATCTTCTTCCTCCTCTGGAAGATGTTTAAAAAAAAAATACAAAATAAAGGTTAATATCCTTTGCGGTGTTAATGAAGATAAAAAGTAGCGTACACATTCAGAAAATGAGACATAAAATGAAGCAGCACACCATGAGAAAATAATCACAACATGGATGAAGTCTGACATATCCTGCAATAAGGATTAGCTCTTTAAAATGCATGTTAATACTTCACATAGCCATAGGGTTTGTCTTCAAAAAAAGACCAGAAAAACATTTCCTCCATATATGAATGCAAGGTGTCTTGAATCATTTTTAAAAATGTTCTCTCAATGTGCATTTAATTAAATGTTCTACTTTAAGGCCAACATTTCTTAACCTTGGTGGCTTAAAGTTAAGCTTGCATATAAAGATTTGGCCAAATTTTCAAGCGCTGCGAGCCTACAGTTCTCATTACCTCTACAAAAAACAACCCAAGCTTTTTATTTCGGTGCCTAAGATCTTGGAGCCTTACTTAATGCATCAAGGTTTTAAAAATTTTGCTTACACTTTCAAAGTGACTACTCAAGTAATACGCAGAAAGTGTAAATGTCTGGGAAGTCCAAGAGAAAAAAAAGTCTGGGAAGTCCAAGAGAAAAAAAAACACACTATTGTAATTCAACTCTGTAAAAAGAATGGTCCAATCTCTCAGCTCACTATAAAGTTACCTTTATGCAGACCAGGAGTTTTTTCACTGGATGGTGGAGAAAAAGCCTTAGATGGGTCTGTCTTTTTGCTATAGTCCACATTTACTACAACATCCTTTGAACTTGGAGATTTCTCTTGAGAGGACAGTAATTCTTCTGTGAAGAAATAAATAATTAATATTGATATAATTTCTGATTGGAACATTTAAACATACTTTTAGCTTGTCAAAATTATGTTTTATGGATAATTAATGATGTAATAGATTATAAGATATAGCGCTCTGTAGAAAAGTCAACGGTTTTGTACAACTTAACAGCAGCAACATGCTACATACATAGAAATTCTACCTCTGAAAGTAAGGAATTTTAGTTTAGTCCCGGATTATACCTTTTCAAATTCTATAGGTGTTGAACTACATCACTTTGTAGAGACAGAGCTAATTCACCTCTATGGAGCTGGAGAAAATAAGGGGTTTGAATCCTCATATTTACATTATGTCAAATTGTTAGTATGAGAAGGGAACTGGGGCCTTTCGTAAAATAGATCCTAAAAATCTATGATCAATTTCTATTTCAAGCGGAGCATTTTTCCAAAAATATTAAGAGTCACAATACTATATTTCTATAAAGTTGCTTGCTGAAAGTGGCTGGTCCAAAATCTAGTGAGTAAGAACACACCTCCTTTCAGCAGACAAGCTCAGGCAAAGGCCTTTTTTAACTGAAGATGACACTAACAGAGGTAGTTAACTATTGATGTAATAGAAAAAGGCACAGTAATGTTAAAAAACCTTGTCAAAAACTGATTTCTCAGCCAGAAGTTATCAGTTAAGTCAGCAATGGCTCCAGACTGTTGAGACTGCCTTAAGTTTGAGACCAGTGGTAAAGCTGTCAGGAACATATGATCCCTGCCATGAGGTATTATATTAGTGAGGGGTGGCAGGACTGCCCATTATGAAGATTGTCTGACACTTCCCATTATAAGACAGTCCTCAACTGCTTATAACTAAAGTTGTTTTAGTCACGGGTATTTTTAATAAAAGTCGCAGACAGGTCACAGGCAGTAAACAAAAATTCACTGCCTGTGCCTGTCCATGAATACTAATACCAGTGAATAAAAATTGTGGAGGCGGGGAGAACAGGGAAGCTGCCCAGGGCCCCGTGGGTTCTGAGGGAGGGCAGCCTGGCTGCTTGGGCGTGGGGGGGGGGGGGGAAAGGAGGCGCACGGGTGGCAGTGCACGGCCCAGGATCCCCACAGGTGCTGGAAGGGATTGGCGGGGCTAGCAGGCTCCCCTACCTGGTTCCGCATCTCCCTCACCCAGCAGCAGCAGAGTTTGGGTGTGTGAGGGGGTAGAGGGTTGGGGCATGGGACGGGGTGAGGTGGACTCTGGGCGGCGCTTACCTGGGGGGGCTCCCCGGAAGCGGTGACATCCTCCTCGCTCAGCTGCTAGGCGGAGGTGTGACCAAGCAGCTCTGCGCACTGCTTCTGCCCAAGGCACTGCCCCCGCAGCTCCCATTGGCCGCGGTTCCTGGCCAATGGGAGCTGCAAAGCCAGCGCTCTGGGCGGAGGCAACGTGCAGAACTGCCTGGACAAACCTCTGCAAACTCTGCTGCGTGGGGGGCGCAGTGGACCGAGACTGTCCCAGCAGCAGCCGGTGCAGTTGCCGTAGGGGCAACCTGAGCTGCCCCTGAGCCAGGCACACCAGCCGCTGCAGAAGTCATGGAGGTCACAGAATCCATGACTTCTGTGACAAACCCACAGCCTTACTTATAACTTTACCAAACTTTAAGTGTATGGGCTAAAGTTTTCCATGTCAATTGTCTGCCTCAGACTGAAATTTTTGGGAAAGTTTTAGCCAAAATGGGTCAATCACTTCAAAAGAATGTGACTAGGGGAAAAATGGGTTGTTTTGCCCATGTTAATTCTGTCACGCTTTTATTTGAAAACCTCTAGTGCCCCTCTGCTTTAGAGTGGCCTTCAAGTTTGGCAGTGGGTGGCCTTTTTGTCAGGGATCTGCTTCTGCTGTCCTCTATGAAAATCCATCCAAATTTGGTCAAGTTTTAAGATTTTGAAAAATCTGTTTGTACAACGCATTCTTCTTAGATTATAGCAGGTAAATTTCATGAAGATTTAATCTGCACTGGTCATGCTCCAGCCTAGGGATGAGAAGGATTCTCCCTACGATTGCTGCTCTGGGCTGCTTTAGACTGGAACCCAGTAGGTTGTGGGCAAGACTGAGATTGGATGAATCCAGGTGGCGGGAGTGAAGATTCAGAACATAAGAATGACCATACTGGGTCAGACCAAGAGTCTGTCTAGCCCAGTATCCAACAGCAGCCAATGGCAGATGCTTCAAAGGAAATTAACAGAATATGTTTGAGCAGGGGGTTGGACTAGATGACCTCCTGAGGTCCCTTCCAACCCTGATATTCTACGATTCTATAACAATCAAGTGATCCACCCCGTTGTTCAGTCCCAGCATCTGGCAGTCAGAGGCCTAGGGACGCCCAGACCCTCGAGTTGCATCCCTGAACATCTTGGCTAATACCCATTGATGGAACTAGCCTCCATGAATTTACCTAATTCTTTTTTGAACCCAGTTATAGTTTTGGCCTTCATGACATCCTCTGGCAATGAGTTCCAAAAGTTGACTGTGCACTGTGTAAAGGACTTCCTTTAGTTTGTTTTGAACCCGCTGCCTATTAATTTCATTAAGTGATCCCTGGTTCATGTGTTGTGTGAAGGGGTAAATCTTTCTCCATACCATTCATTATTTTATAGACCTCTATCATATCCTCCCTCCCAACCTCCCTTAGTCATCTCTTGTCCAAGATGAAAAGTCCCAATCTTTTAATCTGTCCTCATATAGGAGTAGGACTGGCTAGGCAAGGAGACTGGGGACAATAAGCTGGGTGTTAGTGGAGTAGACTGGGAGCCCCAAGCATGAAAACTTGGGCTGGCTGATCAAAGAGACTGGGATGAAAACCTGAGGAGTGGAGATTGGAACTGGCTAGGTGAGAAGTAAAGGACTGGACTGTTAAACCTGGGGTGGGGAACAGATAGGACAAGGGCAGGTTGGAGGGGATGAGGCAGAAGGGATCAAACTCAGGGGGAATGGGCAGAAGCTCTGTGGTCACTAGAGCACACTCCATTACAGAGCTCAGAATGGAACCCAAGAATCCTGAGTCTCACCATTCTTCTCTTACCAGCAAATATCTGGGAAACCCTCTGGCAAAATATTTTATCCCCCCTCTAATACTGGTCCACACAGAATATGACAACCTACTTCTGCTATTAGTCACTCAGTTAGCTCAAGTGGAAGAGGCCTTCGTGGTGGGTTTAAAGGTTCCTACTCTGCTGATGACCCATTTGGTATCAGTATGACATCACATGATAAAATATCTTTTTTTCCCCAATTATTTTATTTTTATTTTTAAACCTAGGAAATTACACACAGGAAAACTACATTAAAACAACACAATTAAGGTTAAAAAGTCAATATATGCCTGAATTAAAATTGAAACCCTGGGATAATATTAGACGATGTAATTAAAAACTAAGTTAAGTGCTTGATTTTGCCACCTTAATAATGTTCTTTTAACATAATGTTTGTTTAATACAAATAAAAACGAAGTCTATAAACAACTTTCTTAGAATTACCACTATTTTTTTGCATTAGAAATGTATTATCTTTATTGTTTCCTATTTGTCCAATGCAGATGTATCATCTCCAGACTTTTTATATCACTAGAATGGAAGAAAATTGCCATGAAAGAATCCAAAATGTCTTTGGTCATGCAACTTTTGTTAAATTAAGTTTAATTTTCTAGATTACAGATATTTTCTAATATGCAATATTGATTTTCTGGCCTCATTTGAGTTTGAACATGTAGTAGTAAAATATTAAATCCTTGGGGAAATTTAAGTATGAAGGTGGTTACAAACTGAGAAGAAAATAATGTATGTAGAGCTGTTTCTAAAAGAAATTACAATACAAAATATAGAACATTTATCATTAAAAGCAACCCATCAGTAATAGAAGTCATACCTACTCCACCTAGTTTTATTTTGTACAAGGTTAACAGAAGTATTTTTCAGTTGACAAAATATTAGAAGTAATTATAAACACTAAATCTCTATGCTTTGCTTGTAGGCGTAACAAATAGTTTATAGAATACTTAACTAATAATTGAACTGATTTACAGAGTTTTCTGGACAATTTGGCTGTTCTATTTTTCTCTTTTCTAGGAGGCAAAATAAAGCGTACCTTGTCCCTGAAGGTGAGAAATATCCAAACCTTCCTTTAGGCGGATGACAACTACACCATACTGAATGTCAAAGGCATCACTGTAAAAGGGTAAAAAAGTTGCATTTTTGTCTTGTTCTCTTTTTATTTCTCAACAATCAAAATTGAGATTTTTCTCTCGGACTTAAGCTTCATGTACATAAATTGTACTTCACAGATTTTAAGTCCCAAACTATTAAGCCACTTCAAAAGACTGAATACCATATGCTGAAGTGTAATGGACAGCAACTGTCTCAATTTCACTTCCTTTCTAATATTGCAAACAGTGATCAAATGAAATACAAACAAACCATTCTAAGCTCCATGGGAAAGGTGAAAGCGTGTGGGGGAAATGTAATCCTTTTCAGCAGTACAGGACAATTCTTTTCACCAGAAGTCCCAAAATATTTTATAAAGAGATCCCCTAACTTGACAACTACAAATTCCAGAGAGGTCTCTGAAAACTATAGGCACTGAAAGAAGTTTCAAAAATATACAAAGAAACAATTAATGAATGCAGTGTGCATGGAATTAAATGGTAACTATTTTTACAAATTATAGCATTCATAATAAAGAAGTCAGGTTTCAAGACAAGTTCTAGCTAACTCTGGTTTCCATTATGTGTAACTTACAGAAAAAAATTCTCTCCTTAAAAAAGCAAGGACATTAAGACACAAACTTTGTTAATGAAAAATTAGGCT
Source organism: Macrochelys suwanniensis (assembly GCA_033296515.1). NCBI lineage: Eukaryota > Metazoa > Chordata > Testudines > Chelydridae > Macrochelys > Macrochelys suwanniensis. The sequence goes on from CM065780.1 coordinate 53,301,920, forward strand.
GTTAGTCTGAGCACAAGTCAGGATAGTCCAAATCAAAGTTACAATGACAAAGAAGCTTACCCATATTGCACATTTTGTTTTTATTTTACATTAATACTTGGTATATAAAATGTCACAGCATCGGAAGACATCCAACCAATAATGGCAAACACTTCTTGAATCTTGCACAAATATACCCTAAATATAGAAGGCAATTTCTTCCAGCACAAGTGGATTCACAAGCTCACGTGGAAATCACCAGACAATGCGACTGTCAACCAGACAGACCATGTATGTATATTTAAGAGATGGGCATCTTCTTTGAGGGATATCAGAGTTAGCAGAGGAACAGGTGTTAGCTGAGATGGAAAAGAAAGCATCACAGACACAGAGCAGTTCAAAGGCAAAGAAATGCAGATCAGATTCCACCTAGCAACTGTTCCAGTGTTTTACAGGACCAGACTGAAGAAAGTCTGGAAGACACATGGTCAAACTGGAAGATGGCAGGGGAAAATAGTGGGCCACCAAAAGAGGGCAGAAGAAATATGCACAGATTATATCTGGAACATGGGCAGTGACTGATGAAAAGAAAGTTCTGAAGGCAAAAATGTAGCAGTGCAAGACAGGGAGAAGTCTTTGAGGCTGATGCAAGATACAGAGAAAATTGCAAAGAAATAAGAGATGCAAGCAAAGTAACAATGCCTGGGTTCAGGAGAAGGCTGCAGAGGGAGCAGCTCAGAAGGGAGAGTACAAGCAGCTCTACACAATAGTGAAAGACTTCCCAGGAAAAAACAGACTGTCAGAGGTTTCTCCATGGACAGATGCTGAAAATGCACGACAAAAAAGCTAGAGGCTGGAAAGATTTCCATTCTATATTAAACTGTTCACAACCGATGATCACGTATGGGTTCAAGAGAAATGCTAACACTAATTTAGAAATAGCAGAGGAATCAACAACACCTGATGAAATTAAAGCCACCGGAGGGGCTCACATCGGGGAAAGCTCCTGGGGTTGACAAAAGTAATAACTGATCATCAATAATACCTACCCACATTGAAAAACAGCACTAGAGTACTAGATGTTCCCATTTTTGTACATTTACTGAGGAGATTTCAATATTAATTATTTGAAAGTTATATGTTTGGGAATACTTGGAAACAGTTCATCGCTATTTCAAAATATTAATCTAAAAACTTTGATTACACTCTTCTAGAGGTACAAGAAGTTCTTCGGGTTATATATTCTTGTTTTCTGTGTTTGGTAAAAAGAACAGTTCTAACTTCTGCATTTTGTACTCACTGAAATAAATTGATATAGGTTTCCACATCCCTCATGTCAGCTTGTTTCCAATCTTTCTTAAATCCAACAACAAGAGTGTTTGGTCTCATTCGACCCAGACCAGCAGCCTAAGAACAAAGCCAATCAAGCATTATTAAAATACTAAAAAATATTATATTAACTGAAGTTAAAATAAGAAAATGTTCTTACTTGCACAAAACAAATTTAATAAAAGCTTTATAGTAGCAGAGTGAAAATACTGCATAATTACAATGCAATTTCAATATGCTTGAAAGTGTAAAATATAAAATGTAAAAATGTTTGTACTTTTCTGACACCAATCACACATTAGCTCAAACAAAATTGCAAGAGAAGTGTACCTGCATCAAGTACTGTCCCCCATCTCTCAAATCCTCTGCATGTACTGGTGCATAGAAGGCCTTCATTTTGTTTTTAATAAGCCACCGCTGATATCTGGCCAAGTCGGCTGACAATTCTTTAATGGCTTGTCTGCGAGGGCCCTTTAAAAAATGTACTACTATTAATCCAAAATGCATTATAGAATAATTACATGTTATTTTCTGAAAAATAGATTTCCTTTGTACTGTTGCATGAGTGCATTGATAATTAACCCAAAATCAAATCTAATATACTTCAAGTTCAAAAGATATTTTTGTCCCTTCAAAAACAAGAGACCTATCAACACAAAGTAAAATTGACTCAGAGGGCAATAATAGGTCTCCCTTTCTTAGATACGTGCTTCCTGTAATTTATTGGAACAAGAATTCTCAAGCTCCAATTGCTTCACCAGCAGGCTTGTCCTGTGCCATAAAAATGACAATGGTATTGTTGTTTTGTTTTTTTGTAGCAAAAAATATAGATACATGCATAGCTATAGGCTAAGTACACATCAGGTTTTGTGTGGCTGCTTGCGTCCCAGCAAATTTAATGAAATTGGTGATCTGCTTTAATTTCCATATAAAGCTGCTAGTCTTCTCCCCTATGGCAACCACTACCTTAAATAAACCCAGATCTCAGCCACTTCTGATGGGGTCCTCTGGCATGCAGCTGTTTCCTGCCAGATTCAATAATACATGAAGTAGTTCACAACAGAATCTAGTTAGTTAATCCTGGAGCGCCTCAGATTACAACAGCAAGGTCAGAGGCTCAAACCACTCTGACAATTGCCTACAATTTAAACACATACTCCTTCCCACCTATGAATCCTCCCTTAACATCTACAACTAGCTGGACCCTTTGCCAGTCTTTTGTAGTTGAGTTAATTTGACTCAATTACCATAACCCCTTCAAAACCCACTGAACTTCCATCCTGCTAACAAACCCTCGTAATTCTCCAGTTTTTAAAATCACTGCCCTTATCAGAATAGTAAAGTGTTCTGTTTAAAAACAGCACTGTAGCAGAACTTTGAGCTTGAAGATTTTGACTCCAGTGATTTGAAGGGAGCACCAACCCAAACTGTGGGTATTTTTAGCTTTGGAGAAAAGCTTCAAATACAAAACTTTAGTTAAAAATAAAGATCTGAAGAAAATAGTCTAAATTTGGTAATTCACACTGGTATTTTTACAAAAACTCAAGAGAGTTAGAAGCCCAGCTCGTATTAAATTTCAATAGGATTTGGGTGCTTAAGTCCAGGCTCTGATGCTAAGAGCCAGGGGGGCAGCTGTGAGGAACCACAGCATGTATCCTCCACCCGCCCTGAGTGGGGGACCTGGAGGGCACGGACACTGGGTGAGGGGGCTGCTTGGGCCCCATACCCAGGACAAGTGGAGGGTCCGCTGCAGCTCCCCACAGCTACCCGCCCAGCTCTTATTCACAAGCTGCAGCTCTGAGCTGTGGGGAGCCTGGGTCCCTCCACCTGCCCTGGGCAGGATGCTGGGACACTGGGCAGGGGGCTGCTCAGGCCCCCCACAGCTGCCAGCGCAGCTCTCCCCGACTCAGCTCCAGCCGGAGGAGACGTGGGAAGTGTGGCTTGGAGCCGTAGCCCAGCCATAGTAAGAGCTGGACGGGCAGCTGTGGCGGCCCCTCCACCTGCCCTGGGTGGGGGGCCCGAGCACCCCCCCGGGCAGCTCCACAGGTTTCCCCCATCCCTGCGGCCAGGCCAGCGTTCAGCCCAGCCGGGGAGCCCCGGCAGACCCGCCACCTGCTCGCAGTGCAGCGGGGGAGGGCCCTGAGAGCAACCCCTGGCTGTGTCCCTGTCCCCCAGGCTCCCTGCCCAACCCAGGGCAGGTGGAGGGTCTGCGACTCTGTGCAGGCTCCCCACAGCTGCCCCCATGGCTGTCCCCAACCGGGCTTCTGCCTCAAGTTTTCATGTTATACTAAATAAGTAAAAGCAAACTGGATAACATGGAAAGCAAATATCAAACTTACTTAGCTAAGCATGCTTTACCCCCCAGGATTAATAAATATCAGATTATGTGTTTTATACATCAATTGGAACACTGTTTGTCTTTAAGCAAATCAAAATCTAGCACCTTGTTTGTCCTTAAGGTAAGATCTGAAGTGAAGTTGGTCCAGATGTACTTGATTTATCAAAAATATAACAGCATCTCCATTGGTATATCAATCATTGTGGAACGGATCACGTAGCAGTAGCAGCCACCCTATGTTTAAGGGTGTAGTTTGCTTGCCATTAGGAGCCTGATTTTCAAACACCCTCTTAATTTTGCCAAAAGAAACCTATCTGAACCTTTCACACTGCAATTTTATCATTGTGGTGTTTTCAAAAATGTACCTGAAATTCACTTGTGAAAAATTTTGTATCTTCAAAATGGCTTGGTCTAAAAAACCTCATTTATTTTGTTGTCCTTTCTGAAAAGTGCCTTTTACTACTGTTTTCAATGAGGTAGTAGATTACAGGAGAAATTACAATTTTCTATAACAAAAAACGTCTTGCATTCCCACACAGTAAGGTAGGGAGGGAAAAGCCTCATGAAGACAGCCAATGGAATGCTGCAAGAGGGGCTGTGAAGGGCAGCAGAGAAAGTGCTTGCCCAGGCTACTCATGCCACAGGGTCAAAGCAAAGAACAATTAAAAACTCTCAGGCTATTAGTTGAGAAACTATTCAAGCTACGAATGTTTTTTAACCCATGGCTGAAGGTACCTTAAATCTGCTACTCACTGGGACTTACTCTGGATCAGGCGGAGGAAGCATTGGTTCTGACTCTCTTACAACATTAGGCTGGATGAGGAAATGCTCTGCCCAGATGTATCCCCCAAAAGTGACAGGATGCAGTATGAGGTTACATTTCTTGTTTAATTGTACCACCTCTTCTACTGCCTACTAGCCACACAAAACATGCATACAGAACAAGGTTTACAATCTAATGCAGATATTTATAAATATAAATTTACTTGCCTCTGACTCCAAATGTGGATTGAGGTACAGATAGGGGTTTACAAGATTGAGATGGGAATATGGAGGGTCAAGAAACTGGATGGGGACACGATGAGATAGACACTGGACTAAGTGGCATAGAGCTTTGTTAGATGCACTTGGAACAGAGAACCTGTAGTCAAAATGACTGGCAGGGCATGGAGGAGGTGCAGGAAATTGGAGGAGACATGGATAGGGCAGAGAAACACAGAGATTGTAATCCATGTTCACCATTAAACATCTTGACATTTTCTACCTTTAAAACTTCCTAGATATAAAACTAAGTTCTTAATGTGTACAGCACGGATAAAATCCTCCATCCCAGGCTGCTCTCATATCCCAAAGTATAAAAAAAAAACCAAAAAAAACCAAACCAAAAAAACAACAAAAAAAACCACCTCTCCTCCTACCTCCAGACTTGCTACAGCCTGCAAGAGAAGAGGCCCACTTTGATGGGCTACTAAATGTTTCAGAGCAGAGGCCTCCCTTCCTGCAGATGTTAAATGTTGACTGGATTGACGTATATAGTTCTCATTTAAAAAAATCCAAAACACACATTGTTAGAGCATCTTGCGTCCAAGACTGTTCATTTTATAAAATTACAAAATTATTCCAGGGGAGGAGAAAAAAAATCTAGCAGTGATGTACATATTAACATTTTGAAGTTATCCCCTATGCTAGCATTTCTAAGGCTTGCTTGATATTACAATATACTTTGTGCTATTATGAAAGATAAATCCCATGAGAAGTTATCAATAAATCTCAGCTTCCAGAGAAGTGCGAAATTTGACACTTTACATTTGATAATAATAAAACAGTTATGGATAGACGCCAAGTTAGCTTCTTTTTTTTTAAATGCAGAAAAAATACTTACCATGTATATATGACCACAGATCATCAAACCCACATTTTTTGTGAAAGCATGGACGAGATGAACCAAAGCAGGACGTGAATTTGGAGCACCTGTCATAACAAGGCATTGAGGCCTAGAGTTTTAGATTTAAAAGAAGAAAAATTAGAATTCACTTATTTCCTTTGTATTGATAAAAACAACTTTTAAGTAATTTGCAACTGACTTTAGAATTGTGAAGGTAAGTATCTTCACCGATCTCAGGATTGCAAATGCTTATATTTGGAGTGAGAAATGGGGGATATTAATTACATTATGGAAATTTATATTGGACATTTCCAGTGCTTGCATCCGACGAAGTGGGTATTCACCCACGAAAGCTTATGCTCCAATATCTCTGTTAGTCTATAAGGTGCCACAGGACCCTTTGTCGCTTCTACAGGGAGAAATGTCATTTTAATATTTTATAAAAACACGTTCATGAGACTAGCAGGACTGCTGATTAGTATGGTTGCCTGACACTTCCCATTATAAGACTTAAGTTTTCAGTGGTTTATACCTTTGCAAAATTAACTGTCTGGGCTAAAATTTTCCACGAAAGGTTGATTTCCATCTCCATGATTTGTTGTGAAAAAATTCAGCCACAGCAGTGGAGTCATTTCCAAGAAAAAGGTAAGAGAAATATTTATTGTTTTGCCCATTTTATTCCATAATAGTTACTCCACTATGGAAATATACTAATTATTCCAGAATAGTGTAATCATGTAGTTTTATTCCAGAATAGTGTCCACATAAGGAACTATTCCAAAATAGCTATTGCAGAATAGCTTGTTCCACAATAATTATTCTGGTCAGTTTTCCCATTTAGATGAGCCCAGAAGCATTATCCTAATCTAACCATCCTGAAATCACAGAGTATTTTCTCATTATATGCTCCCTTCACATATGGACAGATTTCCAAGGAATTAGCAAGAATTTTGCATCCCATGGCTGAAAATCCTCCAAGATTGTGTGGCTGTTGCAGTCTTTGTCAAGAAAGGACATGCTGCCAGAGGCAAGGGTAAAGAAAGGGAATCTGAAACACAGCCTTGTGATGGATGTTCCTGTCCCAAGATCCAAGCATATGTCAGAATATCCATAGACTTAGAGATTTAAAGCCAGACAGTTTCATATAAAGAGTGGTGGATACTGGAAGCATCAAAAAACACTGTTTTGCTGAGTGCACAGTTTAGTGGAAAGAGATTTTTCTAACCTCTACACTATGCTTCCAGCATGAGCATATCTGCTACCTGAAATTTTTTATGTGGTCTTCCACGCCTGCAAGACGAACAGAATGCTGCAATGCACTTAGGTAAGTCAAGGCTTGTGTAGAGGATCCCCAGTTCACATCTGTGGGAAGATTTGTTTTAAAAAATGTATTATGCCACAAGTTATTTTGACTAATATAACCATTTTCTCAAACTAAAAATTCAGTGTCTGATTGTTTAGCTCCAACATCAACTAAAAATTAGGTAAAATCAAATTAAAATCAAAGTATATTCCCACTGAAAGTAGGTTAAAGTAAACCCAGCTTGTGTTTAAGTTAGGGGAAAAACCAATTAAATTCTACTATAAAGAGGATAATATTCTGTAATCAAATCAAGTTTTCTAGGTAACTAGATGTTTCATACTATACAGTCAAATTTAGAAGTTACTTTAACTGATCTATTTAAAAGAATTATACGATGTTTGACAAAAGCTATGAAATCTTTGTACAAATAGGTTTTGTAGCTATGCTACTCTACAGCAAAGGAAAATTTAGCAAGGTAAGCATTAGTTTTAAATAAACAGGCAAACTAAATCATGATGATAAAAAACTGGGTTAAGAAACTATCCTTTTAGACTATCACTGTATAAGAGAAATTGAATGCCTACAGTATAATGAGTTTACTAAGATTAAATAGCTATAGAAGTCTGGTCCCCCATGTTCTCATGCAAGCAGTCCAGTGTTTATAACTAAAATAATAACCAAGTAGAATTTCAATTCTCACAAGCAGAGTGTGGATGAGTATGGATTTTAAGGCCTACTACGTTTAGAGAATTTCAATTACAGGAAATTTTCTCAAGTTTAAATTATAGGCAGGGCAAGTCATCGCACCTCTTAAGGTTCCCTGACACTCCTCATTATAAGTAGCGTCCTACCAAATTCATGGCCATGAAAAACACTTCATGGACTGTGAAATCTGGTCTCCTCCGTGAAATCTGGTCTTTTGTGTGCTTTTACCCTATTCTATACAGATTTCATTGGGGAGACCAGCATTTCTCAAACTGAGGGTCCTGACCCAAAAGGGGCTCTTGCAGGAGGTCACAAAGTTATTATGGGGGGGGTCACAGTATTGACACCCTAACTTCTGCGCTGCCTTCAGAGTTGGGTGGCTGGAGAGTGGCAGCTGCTGACCAGGTGCCCAACTCTGAAGGCAGTGTCCTGCCAGCAGCAGCGCAGAAGTAAGGATGACAATGCTATACCATGCCATCCTTACTTCTGCGTTGCTACTGGCGGTGGCTCTGCCTTCAGAACTGGGCTACTAGGCAGCAGCCGTCGTTTCCCAGCCGCCCAACTCTGAAGGCAGGTCTGCTGCCAGCAGCAACGCAGAAGTAAGGGTTGCAATACTGAAACTCCCCTACAATAACCTTACAACCCCCACACAACCCCTTTTTGGGTCAGGACCCCTCTGTGAAATTTCAGGTTTAAATATCTGAAATCATTAAATTAACGATTTTTAATATCTGATGACTCTGAAATTGACCAAAATGGACCATGAATTTGGTAGGGCCCTAATTAGAAGACCCTCTTTTCAGTTGCTTATAACTTTGCCAAACTTTAATTTACATGCCAGAAGTATGTCTCAGGCCAAATTTTTTGGAAAATTATAGTCAAAATGGTTTAGCTTCAGAGAATGAGACTACAGAAAAATATGTTGTCCACATGTTAAAAAATTCTGCCCATCTTTTATATTATGGGCTCTAGTGCCCACATGCTTTGGAGCAGGGGCTTGGAATATAGCAGGAGGTGGCTTTTTTGTCAGGAATATGCCTTTTGCTGTCCTCATGCAAATCTGCTCAAAGTTGACCACATTATAAGCCTTTGGGGGGGGGAAATTACAGTTTGCACATGCTCAGTAAAGACTTTTTTTTAGATTTTATAAGCTAAAATCTCAAAGATCACATTCTCACCGAGGATGCTCAAGCCTCTAAATTAATGTCTGTGAAGCACCTAGATACTCTAGCGATGAGCACAACAGAAAAGCCCATAAGGAAATAAATAATTCTATTTCCAGAAAAGGGTTTGATTAGTGTGTACAGTACTTCAGCTTACATGCTGGTCTATTTCATATTTAGCGATAGGGCAATATATTATTTTTCTTCAGATGACAGTCACTGAAGAAGATCAGCAGCCAACTTTAAGCCAAGTTACTGGCTAGTAGCTAAAACTGTCTTCTGACCAAAAGAGCCAAACAAACAAAAAACTTTTAAAAAGCGATGCAAGTTTTTTTGAGTAGACTTCCACAACTCATTCCAGATCTCACAAATAAACAGGACAAAAACACAATAGCACAACTGTATCAGGTACATATGCTTTTACTGCTTAGATTTGCAACTTAAACAATACTTTACACTTTTTGGTATTACCATTCATAGTTTCTATTTCCTCTATGTGATCCCTTTAAGATGTAACGTGGTAGCTCAGTTTGGAGCCTGGTTCTGCCAAATCAAGCAAATACTTTTTACTTATGTGCTAATTGTTTAGATCAATATGCTAACTGACAGATTTTTCTTCTAAGCTTTCATTAAATTCTTTGTACTTTCTGTGTCTTATTCTGAGCTCTTCATTTTACATAGCTTAACACTTCCAACGCACTTTTGATTTTTGAAGACAAAATTATTTCTCATACTTGTTCCCATACTTAGCTTTCATAAAAGCTGTTTTGAATGGGGGAACTAAACTTTTATCATTCAAGAACTTCACTTACCTTCAAGCCCAATACTTCATGATTTCCTGATTGCTAATTTTAACAAAAACCTTTAGCCTAGCTCTGTTCCATCTCATTCTTGTTGCAAAAACAGCTTCAACCCTACTATTCTTAAAATCTTTTTGCTATCTTACTGTGACGTGTCTGGTCATTCATAGCTATAGGTATGGTTTACCAAGACACCATCCCTAACCCTGTACCATTCCAGGTTGGAACAACAGTGGAGGATCCGCTCTCCAAAAGGTACATTACGTTTCCATTACCTCTCTACAGAAACAAGCCTACATGGTCCCTTGGGCCAAATATCGCTCATAACTAAGGCCGCGCGTCTGTCACGGAGGTCACAGACGTCACGGATTCCGTGACTTTTCATGACCTCCGTGACTTCTGCAGCAGCTGGTGCTGGCTCAGGGGCTGCCCTGATCCTGAGTGTGGGAGGGGGCTCAGGGCTGGGGGTTGGGTAAGGGTGGCACTTACCTGGGGAGGGGCTCCCCGGCTACCACCAGCATGTCCCTGTATCTCCTAGCCGGAGGAGCCAGAGAGCTCCACGCGCTGCCCACGCCCACAGGCACCACCCCCAAAGCTCCCATTGGCTGCGGTTCCAGGCCAATGGGAGCTGCGGAGATAGTGCTTGTGGTGGGAGCAGCACACGAAGCCCCCCCAGCCACCCCTACCCCTAGAAGCTACAGGGACACACGGAACGGGGTAGGGAGCCTGCAAGCCCCACCCCGCACCAGCGGAGGTCTCGTTCCATCCCCCCAGAGTGCTCACGGTCCCTCGGCCCAAGTTTTAGTTAAGGGTATATAGTAAAAAAGTCATGGACAGGCCGTGAATTTTTGTTTACTGCCAGTGACCTGTCCATGAATTTTACTAAAAATACCCGTGGCTAAAATGTAGCCTTATTCGTAACTCCTCCCAAATGCACACACTACTTCCTCTCAATTTCTCTTTTACAGATCAAGGATCAAGTACATTACCTTTTGAATGTATATAGTTAATATATGTGAGATGCTTTTCTCTTATTTTGAAAATAGAGTTTCTTCTGTCATTAACCATGCAAATAAAATTGTAAATTTAAAATACAAAAACACAACATTAAACAAAATTAAGTAATCAGAGTTTCTCAAATTTGCCCAGATTTTTTTTTTTAATTGAAAAACACATACCTACCTGGTTTCTTGTAAGTGACATAAATATAGAGTCCAAGGACTATGACATAAGTTAGCAATGCTGCCCACCAATTAATAACGAACATCACTATGCAGCAGAGAATCGCTCCAACAAGAGAAACCCACATATTGTAGTACTTAAAAGCAGGACGCCAACCTAATCAAAGCACAAATAGGAAAAAAGTGAGAGAGAGAGAGAGAGAGATCTCACGCATGTGTAAAAATATATTAAAAATACTGGCACCATATTTATCCTTAAAGCTCATCCAATAACTTCTTGCAATATTTCAAAGAAAGCGGCATCTTTGTTATTAAGGACAGGAGCAGAAATGTTTATATGGCAAGAAGTATAGGTCATTTTTTAAAAAGTGGAGTTTGACATTATTTCTGTGCTAGATAATCCTAGCAGCCTGGTGAGTGGGAGTATTTGGCACAGAGGTCCATACATTACTCAGGTTTGATTTTTGCTTTGCAGTATACCTTTAGAAGATGGTACAGCATGAATCACAATGCAAATGACTGCATGCCATATTAGTGGGTGCCATCCTTTTAGTTCCGCATTATCACTCCAGTTAAGCTAACTAGTACTAGGTGTACTAGCTAACTACTTTTAATGTTTTTATTTATTTGGATAAGAGCAACTCCGGAGCACAGAAAGAAAAAGGACAAATATCATGTGTAGAATATAGCCGGACACATTCAGGAAGAAAGTGTAACTGTCAATGAGAAGTACTGAGGTTGCCAAAGTTTGACACCATGAGTTGCTGAAGGGCTGTTCAAAAAGAGATACAAGGATCATCTATTCTGATAATGACAGCGGTGACTAATGGAGTGTATTTAGGCTTGGAAGCATTAGATTTTTAAATCAGTAAATGTCAGTAAACATCTATTTCACTGTACACACACAAACCGACAAAAATATTTCCACTGATAATCACCAAATGTACAGATAAACACTGCTTGAGAATTCAGAGTTTGATTTAAGGATATTCACTTTTTGTGAATTTTGACAGGATGTTGACCATTTGTGTTTTAATGGTTACAAAGCTTGATCTTTTTGAATTGGTGTCTACTGTAATTGACTGATTGTCTGACCCTACCCCCAGTTCCCTGCAACTGAAAATCTGAATTGATAAAAACCAAAAAAAATGGTTAAAACTCATGGTTTTGCACAACTGACAAATTAAATATGAAAAAATATGCTTAAAAATAAACACTGATTTTATCCATATGAATTTTGAAAATATAAAAATCAAATTCTGCCAAAAATATTAGTCTTTTAATATGGCAAATCTGCAAATACTGCATCATCATTTGTGATGCTTTCAGAAGTGAATATATCCATACAGCTTGATATACAGAAAATTCAAAATATGCCTGCTTATCTACATATACAATTTATCAGGCTCAATTGTAAATAGAAATAGGATTTACATATGTATGTGGGTTTTCAACATATTAATTGTATCACTTGTGTGTATAAGCAATAGAATAAAATAAACATGTGTACAAGGGCTGCGCAAACACAAATCAAAGGCAACTTAATGCACCTTTATAAGTTTGGCCCCAGAGTAAAGATGACTTTTTTTTAAAAGCTCCAACAAACTCACTAGGCAAAAAACTGAAATAATAGAAATTCCTATTTATGTTGAATGCAATTCTTTTATAGGCATAACAATACTTTTGTTACAGATAAAATAAAAATTGAAGCGTAATAGCTTTGCTGCCCCATTTCTTGCGATTAGGGTCATCAACCTTTAAGCCCCGGGGCAAAGGAAACAAATAAGAACACCATAAGGAATTATTTTCCTGAGGGGTAAGCAGTCTCTACAACAGGATTTTTTTCCATCAGAATTGCTTAACTAAAAAGTGAACAATAAAACTCCCTTCCCACCAGCATCGCCACATAATCCCAGTGACACCCAGTGTCGATGGGAGGGAAATAAAAAGGACAGAGTCCTGGTCCAATGTTCTGTTAGGAGAAAGCACCACTCCTTCCTAGGAGGGCCTTCCTATCTCATTGAGGGCTTTAGTTTTCTTATGGCTTCCTTGTTCCCAAGGCATAGCTCTTGGCTCCATTCATGACCTGCTTAATGAGCCAGCATTTCAGTCTCTCTCTCTCCTCTTCCCTAAGGCAGTTCCCTTAGAGACTGAGTCTCAGTTTCTTTGCCTAGTGAAGTTTTACTCCTTTGTAGCTCAGGATAGGATGAGGCATACACACCTCATTAGCTGGGCACTCTCAGAGGTCAATGAGAGATGATGGGTATTCAGAACGTTAGAAAATTCAAGTCAGTTATTCAAGTGCGTAAACATGAAAACAGACCATGTCTATACACAGGGTTTAATTTGCACTGTTTTACATAGTATGCACTGACTGCATACACAGAGTCAATTGTTTTCTGATTCAACATGTATCAGTGTCTACATGGCTGGGACTTTGTGCGATGGTAGCAACAACAGTACTGTTGGAATGCTGAGGTATACAAGGCCAGGAGCAAATGGACAGGAAGGTGATATCTGTTCTACATGAACAATAGAGAACACACAGACAGATAGGTCAGTCCTGGCATAGCTGCGGGTAGCCTGCCAAGCTAATGAGAATGTGTGATGTGTGCACATGAACGTAAGTTCACTGCATATTGAGTTAGTGTAGACTAAACACATTTTCAAAGTGGATTATACAATATATATTAACTAGTCAGTTAGTACGCTTTAAACCTTTGCATCATATGGACATAGGTCAGTCGAGTGTGTACTCACTAATGTTAGTGTGGGCTAAATCCGCCACATAAACAAGCCCTTATGCTCCTAACTTAAAGCACCCATTTTTTTAAAATCCTGGCCTTAGTCCTTAAACCTGAGTTTTCAAAACAAATGGAGGAACAAAAATCAAAGTTCTAGTCACATTTTACATACTGCACCTACACACATGGTTTAGAATTAGTTGTTGGAAGGCATATTAGGAGGAAAAAGACATCTTACTCAGGTTCCTACACTGTGACAACTACAACCACTAGCCTCCTACAGTTACCAAAGAAGCTGCTTTAGTGTCAGCCTGAGGTAGGGGTTTGATTTGGCTAATCTAGTCATTTTTCTAAGTTTATTTTATTAAATTCTTCAATTAGTAAATTAATAACTTCTACGCAGAAATACTTTGTTTCTAGAGCTTTAAAATGTGTTAAACCCCCAAATATGAATTTCCTACCTGGAGATTTTGCAAGCGAGGCATGGAATACAGAGAAATTAATTAAAGCATATGAAGCCAAGAAGAAGTTGGAGATTATTGGAGCAATGACATTCAATTCAGCTGTAAAACACAAAGAAAAACAAATAGTTATTAAGTTTGTTGTCAAACTGTTTTAAAAATCCCAGGGCCAAAAGTTTGCTACAAGGGCCTCCTTCTCTCTAGTGGAAACAGTAGATTTGTAACACATTTTATTTTATTCAGACCTATATAATGGTCTAATACCATAAACTGCTCTAAACAATTTCTCTGCAATCATTTCAGCTACTACGGGGAAAAACAAAACACATAAAACCAAAATCTGCTTCAGAAACAAACTTTTCTGCCACCAAAATCCTGTCAACCCTTGTCTCCAGCCACACTCACTTTAAGATACTTTTTAAGGAGATTTGTAGAAAATCTGTTTTCTCAGTTCAAGAGTCCAAATATTAATATGTTCAATTATATCTTGATAAAGTCTAGTCTAGTTTAATCAGTTATCTTTACTTTTTTTTTTTTCCATCAGACACAGTCAAGGAGTGCCTCCCCACGCAAAGAAGTAAGTTTAGACTCAGTTTTATTTTCTTACAGACTCATAATAAACTTTGAATTTAAATGTTTCAAAGCTTTCAATGCGAGTTACAATTCTTTGTGATCAATCAATGTGCAGCAGACATTTGTTTAAAATATTCCCTATTTAACTTGCAGGCACTCAAGGAGCACCAAAGTTGTTTGAAGTCAGATACTGTTTGCTATCTGACTACACTGTTTGCTAATTCAGGTTATTTACATTGTTTTCCAGAATTACACAATTAGCCAATGAATATTAAGTTTTCATTAGTCTGCAATAGTGGTGGAATGTGAGAGGGAGACAGATTGCAGTTTAATAGAGGTCTGTGGGAGCTATAACAGGTGAAATCATATACCTGTGGGCAAATGGAGACGCATATTCGCCTGACTCTCACCTTAATAGAAGAGTGACGCAAGGCTATTACTGTTACTGCTGATGTGACCCTTTACTGGTGTGTGTGTGTGCATGCAGGCCGGGGTGGGGGGGGGGGGGGAAATCCCTTCCTTCTGCAGCAGTTGAGGCTGTCCCAAGAGTAAAGAGGGTCTTGACAGATTCAAGTAGAGGTTTGGCATTTGAGACGCAGCATCTAGGCTCTCTGTAACTAGGCTCAGTGCAACTGCGGTCAGACAGAGAGCGGTGCAGCCTCTGCCCTCCTCTGCAGAGAGAAGAAAACTCACTCCCACCCCTCCCTCTTTTCCTTCCTAAAAGGATTAGGAGTTGGGAAAGCGCAGAGGTCTCCTTTTCACCTGGATAGAGAGCAGCAGTAGTAGCCATCACTAGTCATTTCCCACGACCACAAAGGACTGAAATCAAAGATACAGCCATTCAAGAACATGACATGTTAGTCTACTAGGACCCTCGTCATTCTAATGAAACCTCCAGACCACTGGCAGCAGTAATAACTTGGTCTTTCCTTCCTCCAACAGCCCTCAAAAATGCAGAATAGGCAAGATGGGGGAAGAGATGAGAGTAACAGCAACAGTTTTTAACATAAGCAATCCTGGAAGGGGCTAGAGGATGATGTGGATGATCTATCTGCGTGCAAGGAATGTATTATTACCTGGGCTGGCCCTCACCTCTGGCAGCACCTGAAGAATCTTGCACTTTAGTGGACAGCAAATTTTAAAGTCCTCTATTTGTGCAAGCTTGCCACTTACGCAAGCATAGATTAGTGATGTTTTATTGTCTAGTATGCATGTATCTGTAAATAAATATAAAAGGCTTTCACATCATACAACAGCTCTCTATAGTAGGCTAATGAATAAGACGACAATACAATAGGGTTGGGAAAGGATTGAAAGAAAAACTGATTAGCTAAAGTCTGTGGATATTAACTGTTACCTTCCCCCATTAGTTGAGACTGAGGCCTTGTCTACACTACCAGGGTAAGCTGGCCTAAGTTACGCTACTCCAGCTACGTGAATAACATAACCAGAGTCGACGTAGCTTAGGTCGCCTTACCATGGTGTCTTCTGCACTGTGTCGCCGGGAGATGCTCTCCCATAGACTTCTCTTACTCTTCTCGGGGAGCTGGAGTACTGGAGTCGACTGGAGAGCACTCTACCGTTGATTTAGTGGAAGACCCACTAAATCGACACCAGCTGCATCAATTGCAGCAGCGTCACTCTCCCCAGTAAAGAAGACAAGCCCTGAGATGAATCTGAAGTAACTTCCGAATGTATGGGAGAACAATCCTCAAACCCAATCCACTGAACAGGTTTCCAAACACAACCCAACACCTAAAATTTTTAAAATAAAAATCTATTCCCAAGACTCCATGGATCCTGTCATCTAAGCATAAGACAGTGCAGCATTTTATAGCACAAAAAGAATGCATTCAAAAATTTTACTCCAATTTAAATTAACTAACCAATTAATATGAATCCAAGAGCAATCAAGAAAGTCAGAATATATCCTCGTAATGGTTCATTATTCTTCCCATAGCCTTTAGCAAACATTAGAAGACCTGGATAGATATTGTCCTTGCATAAAGCCTAAGAAAGAAAATACGAAGTTAAATTTTGCATGAGATACACACTAATGCATTCAATGAGGGCTAGTGTTGTCCAGTTAAGAGCATAGGGTTGGGAGTCAGGACATGCTGACTCTATTCTTTACTCTACCTTTGCATTACTGTGTGATCTTAGAGCAAGTGACATCTTCCCGTTCCTGAGTTTTCACCTCTATCAATACAATGAAGCATTAGTAGGGAACCCGGGAGCCCCAGCAGCAGTGGGTACTGAACTCACCTACCCCTTTTGTCACCTATATTTTTAGTAAAAGTCAGGGACAGGTCACAGGCTGTTTTCCATGATCTGTCCCTGACTTTTACTAAAAATATCCATGACAACTTAGCCTTACTTATAACTTTGTCACACTACAACAGAGTGGAAAATGACCACACTGTTGTCAGTTTTAACTGCTGCTATTCAGAGTCCAGTGGGCAGTGAAACTGTTAAGAATGAAGTCAAATTGAGTCTGTTGCCTCTTGGCAAGCTTTGACACCAGCAGAGGTGGGCACTGGAATGAATCATTACTGAGGAATCTCAAGAGATATGAATCACACAAGCTCCCGGTTCCCAATATTCCAGTTTAAAGCTGATTCAAGTTCTTTTGTTATGAAACCAAGACATTATATATGCTTACCTGAAAAATCTTAGGTGCACTCACTAAAGATGCCAATGCGGAAGAAAGGGTGGCTGAAAAGATGCCAGCAGAAATCAGTGGTGCAAATCCTGATACCATGCTCATTACCTGAAAGCAGGATATAAAAACATTTTAATTTATTTTACATGTACCAAACAGAATGGACTGAACAAACATCTGCCTCTAAATAAAACAATTATTTCAATAAAAATAAACTAGAATTCTGTACACAAATGTTTCAGTTGAACACCCTTCAGAACTGTTACAATAGCATTCACTCAACAATGTCTGCAGAATTTTGTTTCTTTTACTTCTACAACTCCTAGATTTTTTCAAATACCATTTACCTTTCAAAGTATGGAGAATATTTCAGGACAGTAAACACTGGCTTTTTTATTCCAACTCAAATTTTTTTTTAAGTCACATGTATGATTTCTTAAAACAGACCAGGGTTGTGAGTTCAATCCTTGAGGGGGCCATTTAGGGATCTGGAGCAAAAATTGGGGATTGGTCCTGCTTTGAGCAGGGGGTTAGACTAGATGACCTTCTAAGGTCCCTTCCAACCCTGAGATTCTATGATTAAGTCTGAGCTCTGCAGCTAGAGAATCTGGTGGGCAAAACAAACATAATGCCGCTACCAATCTTAAGTGCATCAAAAAATGTCTCATTAACGGTCTAAGGAAAGAATTCACTTTCCTGTTAGTTACATCAATAAGAGCAATCATAAGTCAAAAGAGAATGCAGTTTTAAGAGAAGTATTTTAGCTGTTTGACAAAATACAGTATTTTATAAGGTGTGGATTCAGGCATAGAGATTGTGACGGTTTGACAGAAATTTCTGATACTTAACATCCTGAGGAAGAGGAAGTCGCATTGTTGAAAAGCTCTCCCTAATATCAGTCTCAGATTTTAGACTGTGGAAGCTCCACCTGGAAGGTGGCCAGCATCCTGGAGACTGAACCTCTTAAAATTTATAAATAGGGAAACTTTCAGTTAGACTCTTCCTCTGGGAAATTATCCCCACCCTTCTCAGGAAGATCATCGCTGCTCACACAACTGCTAGAAGCTAGGGGGAAGAACTCTTTAAAAGGAAGAAGGTCTGTTTGTGGAAGGATACCTGTCCGTGAGACTGAACAAACAGCCTTTTCTACCTAAGACTAGAGGAACAGGCAATTAGCAGAAAGAGGAGACACTTAAAAAAAAGCAAGGAGAGCCCCAGGTGCTGTATGGGAAAGAAATCAAGTTGCCATAGTAGCTAATAGAGGAGTGTTATGACTAGCAGTAGCAAGAAATTAGGCTCACCAATCCCCACCCCATATATGGAAGGCCAACAGAAAAAAAGCCAAAAATTACAGGGAAGTCTGACTGAGGAGCAAAAGAAATAGAGCATCACTTATGTGGCCTGAGAGAGAAAACCAAGCGGAACTCTAAGAAAAAGCCTTAGCCCTGTGGTACATAGACTTGGATGGAGGAGAAAGTATAAATTCAGGCTTCCCCTTTCTCCTGAGAAATAAGAATACAGAAGGAAAAAACAAAAACAACTCCCCAAAAGTCTGATTTCCTAGGGCTCTAGGTCTGTTATTTGGTGGAAAGGGGAAGGAAGAGAAAGCGCATTAGAGCTTCAGCAACCCAGTGTTTTAACTATATGCCACAAAAGGGAGTGATATGAGGTCCAGTCTGACAGAGAAGCCAAAAATTATTCCCCTCCCAGGACCAGGAGCATGCAATCTCTGTGGATGGTCCAACATTTTCCTGCAAACATTTATTTCATAGATTCTAAAAGACTAGAAGGGACTATTGTGATCATATAAGCTGCTCTCCTGCATAACACAGGGCATACAACTTCCTTGAAACAATTCTTGTTTGAACTAGAACATTTATGTTTTTTAAAAAATCCAACTTTGGTTTAAAAATTGCCAGTGATGGAGAATCCACCACAACCTTTGGTGTATTTTTCCAATGGTTCATTACCCTCACTGTTAAAAATTTGCACATTATTTCCAGTCTGAATTTGTCTAGCTTCAGTTTCCAGCCATTAGATCTTGATATACCTTCATCTGCTAGATTGCATCTTCAAACATTTGTTCCCCATATAGTACTTACAGACTGAATCACCCCTTAACATTCTCTTTGTTAAGCTAAATAGATTGAGTTTCTTGAGTTTATCATATGGCACGTTTTCCAATTCTTTTAATCTGTCTCGTGCTCTTCTCAGAACCCTCTCCAATTTATAAACATGCTTCCTTGAATTGCGCACTTTAGTAAGTGCCTCTAATTAATCTTCCTTCTTTTTGCCTTTCAATTCTTCCATCTTTCTTCACAGAAATAGGGCTAGAAATAAAAGTAGTAGAGGCCAAGCAAAGATTATACTTTCAGGAAAGGTGGCCAAAAAAATCCCCAAGAATAAAGCCTGGAATTTTATCAAGAGAGTGAGGAGCATGTGCACCTCTCTGCTTCGTAGTCACTTCAGCTAGAATGCTTACTCAGAGAAAACTTATATCCTAGGATGGTAAAAGAGGAAATTTATAACAAAAAACTTCAGTACCTAATCAGGAAGACGAGTAAGGAGAAGCTACTAGGATGTTACCTAACAGAAGACTAGAAGATTACCAGAACTTGTTTTTAGCTAGGCAAATGCTACTCAGATTAAAATAAAAGATGTGATAGTTATTACAGCACATCAAAGATAAAAAACACAAAAAAAGATAGCAAACAAGGTAAAACTCAATAGTATTTACAGCTGAAAAGAAAGTAATAAATTTAAAGACACGCACTTTGGTACCATGCGAGAAAAATAAACTACTTCTAGCTCCATATACCCTCAATGCAAAGGATTCTTTTTGAGTAATTTAAGTTGTTTGTTAATTGCGCTAACTATGCATTAGGATTGCTTAAACAGATGGTTAGTGACCAACAGTAAGTCTGTACCCAATAGCTGTATGATGTCTAGCATTTTAAGTTTGCAGTTTCAACTTAGTTCTAATAGATCAAGCATCTACATTAAAGAAAGAGGTCACCATCACAATTAGTATATTGTTTGCAATCTCAGACAAATAAGGAATGTTTTCAATGAATAGGTCATGGAAAAGAAATCTGCCCATAGTTAGAAATACTTCAGTGTTAACATGGAAAGATTACATTTGTAGATGAATATAATATACATCCTCCTCTGACATGACTGCTCAATGGAGGATTTCCGACATGCAGTGCAGTTAAATCAGACATCTTTCATGTGCTGCCCTTGAAATCTTCAGATTGTACCAGAAGTCTGGTACTTTGGCTGAATCTCAAGTTACTTTCCAGTATATGGCCACAGTTTGGTAGACACAACAGCTTTTTCCTTCCCCCAAGAGATTGCTTTTCTACTGGAGCTCATTTATATATTTTTTTCATAATAGTGGGTCATATAATACTTCTAAACAAGAAATATAGCAAGCAGCTAATTTCATTCCAGTGGCTCTTTATAATACAAAGATTTTAATAAACTTTTGAAATGCTTGTTAATTATGACAAAGATGCTATTTTAAAGGCCTATTCACTCATGACACCTTACAAAAAATTACAACTGACAATGTAAACATGTTCTCTCACACTGTTATACAATAATACCCAAGGAAACTAAGATGTGAAACTACATATTTAAGAATTGTTACAATTTAACACTGGAGCTACTGTTCTGTGCATAAGACAGACTGAGACCGGTTGAAGACAGACGGACTATTGTACCTTTGATAACATCTTGAAAATCTGATTGGCATTTTCAGTCACTGGGCGAAACCCAACATTTGTACCTTTTAAACACAATATCAATGTCAGAATGAGATCATTACTTGCACTGAATGAATACTTTTTTCATCCTAGAAACCTTACCCTAGTTTAGTGACCAGGGGAGCAGTGGGGTGGGGAAGAAAATAAGGAAATCTGTTTCAATATTAACACTGTTTGTATCCAAGTGTACTGATTGTTTTTACATTCATAACACTGCTCTACAGCCAAAATGCTTCTGAAATAAAAGTAGTCAAACTTTACTAATTCTGGGTCACTGAGAACAAAAATGATGCTTAAAATTGTTGATTGGCTCTAGTTTTCAAGACATGCTATTGGGACTGCCAGGTTCCTGATGCACCAGAATCATTCTCACTTGAGTCAGACGAGGAAGAGGAAGAGGATGAAACTTCTGGTCCTGAACGATCAATGTCACAGGACCCACATTTTCTCCCATCCTCCTCCTCTGAACCACACCTCATAACACAAGGTGAACTGACTGACCTTGTCAGGGATTTCGAACTACCCAAGAGTAAGGCAACTCTTACATATACATAGACATAAAATGTAAAAACTTAAATATCTTAGAAACAGTAGCCAAAGTTTTTACATTTTATGTCTATGTATATTGTGTAGATAGAGTTTTAATCATAAATTGTAAACCTAGGTCTTTTCATGTGTTTATGGTTGCTTTACATGATACTATTTCACCTGTCCTGTTTATGTAACACTTTAAAAATCAGCAAAGGGGTTATATAAATAAAATTTATTATGAAACAAAAGGCAAAAAACTTATGTACATAGTTTAGTCCTATTCAGTGTCTACTCGGCGCTTCTTGGCTTGTCTCTTGTATTCATTAAATGGAGCATCTCTTGTCACTGTCCAGCAATAGTCTGCAAGCATTGATGGGCTCCATTTGCCCTGACAGCGTTTCTCCATTGTTGCAATGTCCTGGTGAAATCGCTCGCCGTGCTCGTCGCTCACTGCTCCGCAGTTCGGTGGAAAAAAATCTAGATGAGAGTGCAAAAAATGTCTCTTTAGTGACATGTTGCAACCAAGGCTTTTGTATGCCTTGAGGAGGTTTTCCACCAACAACCTGTAGTTGTCTGCCTTGTTGTTTCCGAGAAAATTTATTGCCACTAACTGGAAGGCTTTCCATGCCTTTTTTTCCTTGCCACGCAGTGCATGGTCAAATGCATCATCTCGACGAAGTTCACGAATCTCAGGACCAACAAAGACACCTTCCTTTATCTTAGCTTCACTTAACCTTGGAAATTTTCCACAGAGGTACTTGAAAGCTGCTTGTGTTATGTCAATGGCCTTGACAAAGTTCTTCATCAGACCCAGCTTGATGTGTAAGGGTGGTAACAAAATCTTCCTTGATTCAACAAGTGGTGGATGCTGAACAATTTTCCTCCCAGGCTCCAATGACTGTTGGAGTGGCCAATCTTTCTTGATGTAGTGGGAATCTCTTGCACGACTATCCCATTCGCAGAGAAAACAGCAGTACTTTGTGTATCCAGTCTGCAGGCCAAGCAAGAGAGCAACAACCTTCAAATCGCCACAAAGCTGCCACTGATGTTGGTCATCGTTTATGCACCTCAAAAGTTGTTTCATGTTGTCATAGGTTTCCTTCATATGGACTGCATGACCAACTGGAATTGATGGCAAAACATTGCCATTATGCAGTAAAACAGCTTTAAGACTCGTCTTCGATGAATCAATGAACAGTCTCCACTCATCTGGATCGTGAACGCTGTTGAGGGCTGCCATCACACCATCGATGTTGTTGCAGGCTACAAGATCACCTTCCATGAAGAAGAATGGGACAAGATCCTTTTGACGGTCACGGAACATGGAAACCCTACCATCACCTGCCAGGAGATTCCACTGCTGTAGTCTGGAGCCCAAAAGCTCTGCCTTACTCTTGGGTAGTTCGAAATCCCTGACAAGGTCATTCAGTTCACCTTGTGTTATGAGGTGTGGTTCAGAGGAGGAGGATGGGAGAAAATGTGGGTCCTGTGACATTGATCGTTCAGGACCAGAAGTTTCATCCTCTTCCTCTTCCTCGTCTGACTCAAGTGAGAATGATTCTGGTGCATCAGGAACCTGGCAGTCCTTCTCCGTGGGGTACTGGGCGTATAGCTGATGGAATGTTTGGATAATGCACAGTCCACTTTTTCTTCTTTTGACACACCTTTCCCAACTGGAGGCACCATGCAGAAGTAACAATTGCTGGTATGATCTGTTGGCTCTCTCCAAATCATTGGCACTGCAAAAGGCATAGATTTCCTTTTCCTGTTCAACCACTGGCGAAGATTTGTTGCACAAGTGTTGCAGCATATGTGTGGGGCCCACCTCTTGTCCTGATCTCCAATTTTGCAGCCAAAAGAAAGGTGATAGGCTTTCTTAACCATAATGGTTATACCATATGCGCTTTTGTGATGCAAAAGTCACTTCACCACAAACATAGCAGAAGCTATCTGCACTGTTCACACAAGTACGAGGCGTCTCTGCTCACTTTGGCTAAACAGAAATGTGTCCCTTTGCAAAATCAAACACTGACAAATAAGAGAGCACGACACTGTATGATTTCTAGAGCTGATATAGGGCAATTTGTTCAGCAGAGTGATGTAAGCTTCGTTATGATTGCATCATCCATGACTTCTAGGAATAACATGATGCAGTTCATATCATGTATGACGCAATACCAGCTTCAGATTGCATCATTCATTGTTTTGCCTAAAAAGCAAGTACTGTCCAAACCCAGTCATAGATTTATTCATAGATCCAGTCAAAGATGTATTTTAGTCATTTCTGGTTTAAATTGAGATCCCTTCCCTTTATAACTCACTTATCCTCCGCCATTCCCAAGTCAAGGGTCGTATATACTGACCCAATAGCATGTCTTGAAAACTAGAGCCAATCAACAATTTTAAGTATCATTTTCGTTCTCAGTGACCAGAATTAGTAAAGTTTGACTACATTTATTTCTCAAGCATTTTGGCTGTAGAGCAGTATAATAGTTCATTGTTTAAAGAAAGAAATGAAACCAAGAAAAACATCTTCATGCATTGTGCATATTTTAATATACACTTATCAGGTATGTTTTATATATATATATGCACAAGTTAATTATAGATATATGTTCTTGAAGTTCAAATGCAATTTGATTAACAAGTAATGAAACTGCCATGCTCACACAAGTCATAAGATTACTGTAAGTGTCATTACTTGCTTTGGAAGACACTTTAGCTGTTATGAAATTAGAAAAACCTGGTTCCAGAACACAAATTATCACTTGATCTCAGAAAATGGAGTTTAGGCATTGGATTGCATGGAAAAGAAAGTTGATGGAATAAATACTGCAGCAAATGGGTTAGAGAAACAAGAGGATTTATAGATGAGAGTTTCTACATTATAAGAAAAAAAGGTTAAAATAATCATTTTATTAAAAATCAAGTATCTCACTTATGAAACTCCAATATATTTACTGGTAAGGATGACAGAGAAGTCTTAGATATATTGAAAAATGATTGCCTAGTAATACAGTAGGAAAATTAATACATTGCTAATATATCAGCAATCTGAATTGTCTGAAATATTCAAATTCTTGTATGTAAGAGATGAAGCTGTACACCGCCTGTGACTGGGATTCGTTTTTTTTTTACCATCACAAAACTAACTACAGATATAATACTGAAACAATCACATTCTGTAGTCACTATTTTAAGCTGGTGTTAAGGTTGAGAGTACATATCAATTAACTTTAGAGAGAAAAAAAAACCCCTTACAAGAATGCTTAGTCATCAAGGAAACAAGCATTGCACAAACCCAGGATAGTCAGTATTAAGGTTAAACTTGATCCAGAGGTTATGTGTGGGAGGGAATCTACTAACAAAGGTTGATCACCTCTCTCTTCATATTTCTTTCCATCCAGTTTAAATTGTTTCGACATTCAAGGGCCTTCAGCCTACCACATCTTCATGCATTCAATACAATTTTGGTCTAAATTTCTATTTATATTTTCTGTTCACTTTCCAAGTTGTGATCTACCTACATTTGTCTACTGTCTATTATGCTCCCAGTGGAATTCTTAACCAAATTAAAAATTCTGCATATTTTGTCAAAACACAATATAATCATGCCAGTTACACTTATTTTGGTAATTGATTTCAAAATATTTGTCAGCAAGTGTGTGTGCGTGTGTGTGCGTGTGTGTGCGTGTGTGTAACAATACAGATGAAAAATAGATTCAGATTTATTTATTTTTTGAGATTCCTTACTAGGCATATTAAAACAGAACTTTGTGTAATTAATTTAAATTACAATACAGAACTGTATTTCCTGCACCTGTCAGAAGCAGTGCAAAGGCTTGGGGGAGTCATGGGTAACGGATGAGTTGACGAAGAGGGAAGGAGCCTGGGAGTGAATCTGGAGGGTGTTGGGTGTGGGTGAGAGGGTTTTTCTTTTCGATGAGGGGGTGGAGGGGGGGGGGGGGGGGGCGTTCATAGAATCATAGAATCTCAGGGTTGGAAGGGACCTCAGGAGGTCATCTAGTCCAACCCCCTGCTCAAAGCAGGACCAAACCCAATTAGATCATCCCAGCCAGGGCTTTGTCAAGCCTGACCTTAAAAACATCTAAGGAAGGAGATTCCACCACCTCCCTAGGTAACCCATTCCAGTGCTTCACCACCCTACTAGTGAAAAAGTTTTTCCTAATATCCAACCTAAACCTCCCCCTCTGCAACTTGAGACCATTACTCCTTGTTCTGTCATCTTCTACCACTGAGAACAGTCTAGATCCATCCTCTTTGGAACCCCCTTTCAGGTAGTTGAAAGCAGCTATCAAATCCCCCCTCATTCTTCTCTTCTGCAGGCTAAACAATCCCAGTTCCCTCAGCCTCTCCTCATAAGTCATGTGCTCCAGCCCCCTGATCATTTTTGTTGCCCTCCGTTGGACTCTTTCCAATTTATCCACATCCTTCTTGTAGCGTGGGGCCCAAAACTGGACACAGTACTCCAAATGAGGCCTCACCAGTGCCGAATAGAGGGGAATAATCACGTCCTTCGATCTGCTGGAAATGCCCCTACTTATACAGCCCAAAATGCCATTAGCCTTCTTGGCAACAAGGGCACACTGTTGACTCATATTCAGCTTTTCGTCCACCGTAACCCCTAGGTCCTTTTCTGCAGAACTGCTGCCCAGCCATTCGGCCCCTAGTCTGTAGCAGTGCATGGGATTCTTCCGTCCTAAGTGCAGGACTCTGCACTTGTCCTTGTTGAACCTCATCAGATTTCTTTTGGCCCAATCCTCTAATTTGTCTAGGCGTTGTTAGGGTGTTGGGAAGCATTCCCCATGGAGACACTGGATGACCCCACGCCTCTCCCATTCAGTCAGGCACATCTGCCCCTGTCCCCACACCCCCCATCCCATGGGTCTCTGCAGCTCCTGTCCCCGCATCACCAGGCTCAATGCTCTCACCCCACTAGCTCCTGAGCCCATTCTCCGGTCTGTACCCCACCCCACTAGCCAATCTGAACCTCAGTCTGTGCCCCCGCCCCCAGCCCTGTGTGCCCCACACTGTCCTAACCTGGCTCTGTGGGCAGAGTGCTGTGATGAACTCTACTCCTGGGGGAACTCTGCAGCACTGGGCATAGAATTTTGTATTTTCCTGCATAACATACATTTTGCCTGATACGTGGTGCAGTTCCGCCTTTTTCCCCACCCGAGGCCGCTGTGGCACTAGAACACTGCATGAATGCAGCTGGCTGTTCTGGAGCCACAGCAGCCTCTGGTGGGCAAAGGGCAGAACTGCAGCATGTAGGCAAAAAACTTATTTTATGGGAAAATACAAAATTATGCGAGACAGATGAATTTGCGCAGAATTCCCCCAGGAGTACTATTATTTTTGAATATTGGACATTTTATTTCTTACTCAAATGTGATGCAGTTTTTTCTCTGAGACATTGATACAACTGATTTTTTTCTCATTTTTATGCTAAAAAATATCTGTTAGAATCCCTACTACGTGCATTACATAAATTGCAAATACATAAAGTGTTAAGGGACTGATGAAGAATACCTAGCTAATAAAATACATTTCAGCTTCTATTTAGCATAACAAGAATTCATTATGAGGCAGTGCCCAGCCTCTATCGTCAAAGGATTCCAAAGCAAGGGAAAGACCTCCTTCCTAATTTAAAAAAAACAAAAAAAAAACCCCCCAAAAAAACCACACACTAGAGAAATCTATGACCTAATTGTTTGAATTGGAACTCTTACAGGATACCAAGTACCAAAGCCCAAAATAACTCATCTACAGGATAATTATGGAAAGAGTAGTTCCATAGAGTAATCTGTACCCTAGGGTTGAAGACACTACGGGCTTGTTTACACTTACAGCACTGCAGTGGCACAGCTACGCTTCTCCCATCAGCGTAGGCACTTTGCCTCCACAAGAGGCGGAAGCTATGTTGATGGGAGAAGCCCTCCCATCGACATATACTGACCCAATCTTCGGTGTAGACCGCACTATGTCGCTCAGAAAAGTGGATTTTCTATGCCTCTGAGAGACATAGTTATACCAATATAAGTTTGTAGTAGGGCTAAGTGAGGCTCCTTTGCCAAGAGTAGATGCTTCAAGTTACTCTGATGCTGATTAGAAGAATTTGGAAGTCCACTCCAAATCTGAAAGTGATAATGTCCAATTCAAAAATCATTTTTAAAAATCCAAAATTCAAAGATGAATTTAATGGAGGAGACAGCCAAACAAAATTACTTGGAACAAACATCTAATAAATTGATGTTATTTCTAAGCAACTGATATGAAAGGGAAAATGAAAGTATGATTAGTGCCTGAGATAGCTGTCTACTAGTCATACAGTTTTCTGTACATGTACACACTTCAATGTAAATTAAATTATCAAATGAAAGAACAATACAATCAGAATTTTAAATTTTAAAAATAATTTTACCTCTGCATCTAGGTTATTAAAAACAAAAACTGGTGCTTGTTTTACTGTTGCCTCTCTCAACATGACCACCACACATTAGCCAGTTTCACTTTCTTACTGAGATTCTCATCAGTTTCATTTTCTAGTGGACATGCTGGGTGATGCCAACAGAGCAGGGGGAAGTGTTTAAGCTATACATTTGGAATGTTAAAGATCTTCATGAAAATATTTCTGTTTTTCTTAGATTTTGTAAAAGTCTCTATTATACTAAAGTAAACAAATCAAAGTTTGAATGCTGCCCTTAAGAACTGAATTCTATCCCTTCCTCTGCCACAGCGTTCCTGTGTGATGCTAGATAAGCCTTTTAAACTAAGCTTTTCACGGTTGACCATTTACTTGTGTTCTGCTCATTTTCTGGATGCCCAGATTTGCACATGTATTGAGCACTCACATTACAACTTTGAATATACAAGTGCTATAAAAATGCCAAGTATGCTGAAAAAAACCCATCAGATCTTAGGTGTCTCAAACTGGACACCTAAAGTTAGTTGACAATTTTGGCATTAACATCCCAACCTGCTCAATAGGGATAATAGTACTACCTCTCACAGGAATGTTATAAAGACTAATTAATTAATGTTTGTGAATCACTCAATCAAATAATCTGGTGAAAGCATCATTGAAATGCCCATGCGAAGGTCACACATTAAATGTGGAGAAATATTCAATAAATTACCTGTTCATTTAATGAGGCAGGGATCCTCTGGAAAAAATAGTATGTGATCACATAATTAAAGACAATCATAATGCATACGGCACAAGGGCCCAAATTAAAGTTACACAGGCATCCTTAACACTGTCATTCCCTAACTTTTGAGGGCTTGACTTTGTAACTGTAAAGTTATTCTAACAGTTTTTTGGATGCAATATGTATTTATATAAAAAATAAAATGGAGGTGCCAGTTGTGACTACAAAGATGAGGTCTGGTTATCATGTGGGCTTAACACAAGCCATACATTTTCTACACTTGGGTAAATTTTCAGTGCGACATTTCACACAGGTTGTATGCACCTTGAATGCATTTAGTTAGATTTCTTTTCGTACATTTTTAATACAAAGTGACCTACTTGTATTTCATCAGTGTTGTAGCCATGTCAATCACAGGTTACTAGAAAGAGAAAGTGGGTGAGGTAATATATCTTTTATTGGCCCAACTTCTATTGGTGAGAGAGACACGCTTTTGAGCTTACACAGAGCTCTTCTTCAGGACCAGGAAATGTACACAAAGAGTCACAGCTAAACACAAGGTGGAACAGATTGTTTAGGATAAGCAGTAAACACATCTTTCAAGGAACCATTCAAGATGAAATGGCCCATTAATATCCCTCCAGTCATAAGGGGAAAAGGGAGACCAAGGGACTCTGTGTACATTTCCTAGTCCTGAAGAGCTCTGTGTAAGCTTAAAAGCTTGCCTCTCTGAGCAACAGAACTTGGTCCAATAAAAGATATTACCTCACCCAACTTGTGTCTCTGATGTATTTATGACAGTCCAACTCTTTTTATTAACAGAAAACATTTTAGCAAGATTTCAATTAACAGAAAAATTTGCAGAGATCTATCTTGAGTAGATCTGATGCTACAGGTAAGTTTTTTAAAACTATTTTAGATATCAGGTCTTTTTAGATGTGTTAAATGCCAATGTACAGCAGACAGATTGAAAATCTGGCACTCTCTGTCAAGGCCCTTGACCCTGGAATTCACTTTCCCCATGCCCATGAGAACCTACATTTATTTATATTCCAGAGAAACTGCAAAGTTCATTGTTTTCCGTTGACATTCAGTAACAGGCGGGGGTGGGGGAGAGAATTAGGTTATAGAATGAGAGTAATTTTGATGACTGAATCATAGGAAATTAGAGCTCTATTGGGCATAATATTGTGATTACTGACCATTTTAAAAAGGACACCGTTAATTTAAATTTTAAGTGACATTTCTGCCTGAAAAGTAACCTGCAATAAAATTAGTTTGAAACAGATTGGCAGAATGAAAGTTGCCTGTATTTTCAATGTGTGTATTTAAATAGCACTGTGTGTTTCCTTTAGGATTTATCTACATGGGGAAGTTGACCTGCATAATTATTTTAATATGCTCAAAGTTTAATTATTTTGCATACAAATATATTACTCCAAAATAGCTCCCGATGCAAACAATGTTCTGGAATAAAAAAAAGTGACTTTATTCCAGAATAACTACTTCACTCACACCAGGAATTAAAGACACGTATTCCAGAATACTGTGTCCACACAGGGAAGTTACTCTGGAATAGTTATGCCAGTCAGTTTTCCCTTGTAAACGGGCCACTGTCCTCTCCATACAGTCAGTTTCACCTGTTTGATGGTTTTTCACAAAGGAAGCAGGAAGAGAAATAAATATAGCAAAAAAACAGGAAAAATTATTGTAAAGTCACAAAAACTGGTGTGTATATGGGGAGGAGGAAGCACAGAAATAGTCTCTTAAACACATATGCTAAATTTCAATTTAATGGGTTCCCCTTAAAGTATGGTAATATGATTTTTTTTTTTTTTTATTAATTAAAAGTTTGGTACCCTGGATAAACATTTCTATTTTTTCCTTGAACTCAAAAATATCCTGGGAATATCAGCATGGTAATAAAAGTCACAAATTAAATTAAACCAAGAATGAGGATGAAGATTGAAGAAAATTTACTTAGAACAGGGAGGGAATGAACAGCAGTATTACCAAAAAGCTTTTCACTTGTTAGAAGATAAAAAGAAAGGGATAGTTAAAGTCAATGATGGTAAAAGACTTGTTAGGTTGCATACACCTATCCGCTAGAAAGGTTTAATGGCTCAGAGCTTTAAACCATGAACGTTCTGCAATCTACCACACACACAATTTGCTCATGTCAAGAACAGAGATCTACTCCAGCTATAATATCTGGAGATAAAAGTAAAATTCTTTAGTACAAATGAAACTTGCTATTCATATATACAGTATAGTGAAAATGCCTCACTAAAGAAAGCCTTTAAGAAACACATGAAACAACATTTACTTTTATTAAAAAAAAAAAAAAAGAGACTAAGTTGTTTCCTAAAGAACAAAAACATATTCCAGACTTTCCTTACATTTATAGTAGATGGTCTATATTTTAATCTAGGCTTATTTCACAAATTTGCTATACTCAAATACCACCTTCCCCCCCGCCCCAAAAAAACCCACAACATTCAATTGATGCTCTCTCAAGCCTTAAAGCGCCTCTCACCTGGAAGTTATTCATCAGACCATAGTGACACGTTGTCTTCTGACAAGATGAGAAATCAAAATGTAACTTGCAAGCGGCAGTAGTGCAATTTGTCAGTTCAGTAATGATGGTGTTATTGATGTTACCCGTGGCATCCCGAACAACACAAGCACCTAGTGTGGACCCAAACAAAATACAGGTTGTCCAGTGGCAGTTAAACAGTCTGTTCAAAAAAATCTATGTCAAGTTCAATTCTTTTTTTTTTTAGGAAGTATATTCTAACAGTTCAGCATTACAAAACGAGCATTTCCTTTAAATTACTCCTGACATTTAACAAACACACATATGCTTCGTTTTCTTGCATGGAAAAGTAAACAAGAAAACATCATGCATTAGTTATTGCATAATGTTTTAACAATATCATCAATACAAAGCGCTTGTACATTATTTTACACGTTTAAACTGCTTTTTAATACATTAACATAAGCAATCTGCTTTTGTTGGCTGCATCTCAAATAAGCAGAGAAATTCTATAAAGGGATTTACTTAATCCATAATTAATAAAAGTAAAGAAACAACAAACATGGAGAAAAGCTAGATTATAAAAATCACCAGTTTTAAAATTCCCATATTATTTTGTTTTCTTGTGCTGTGCATATCAATTTCTTGGGCAATTTTTATTTACAACTGGTATTGTACACCCTCATGTTTGGCTCTGTTTTCACTCTTGCTTCACTCTGTTTTCACATTTGTTAGTTTCCATATTCTGAGTGCTCAGTCACGTTTTGCACAGGCATTCGAATCTTTCTGAATACATTTGTAATTTTAGTCTCTTTTCTGGAAAAATGTTTTAAAATGCTGTTTTATCTATATAGGGGTTTTTTTTGGTTTGTTTTTTAATACTCGTGACTGAGACTGGTCTGATGGAGGCAAAGGGGATGTAGGCTGAGTGGGAAGTGCCACCTGTTGGTTGCTTTGGGGCTGGAGTTTTGCTGCTGGTTTTTGGTTTCGATAGTATTTTAATAAAAACAAGAGGCACCTATGTGAGTATTTTTGTTCCAAATTACAAAAAGTTTTACACACTTTTAAACCATCATTTACCATTTTAAAAAAAGGCAGTCTAGTCATGTGATTGAAAATGTGTTGTCGTTCCCCCATACACTAATAGTTTTAGCTAGTCAGGCTTTACAACTTAGTTTATGGTACTATGGCTCTTGTATTAGTCTGAAACTATGTCATGATATGAAATAAACCATGTCTATATATTCTCTCTCTCAGATATTTTATACTGGCAGGTGCTCAGAAAGAATATTTCCTTTCACCAAATGTAATGCCATTCTTATATGCTCACTTCAAAACTTGCTTGTTTTGAATACAAATGTATTATTCAAGTTCTCTGTTTCTCAATAACTCAAATCAACTGATGCCATAACATTATGTAAATATTAAGTAGCTTGTTAAGATGCCCACTGCAGGCCAGCTAATTTGTAGGACTAAGAGTAACACAGCTGACATCCCCCCCCCCCCCCCAAAAAAAAAAAAAAACAACAACAACCACCCCACCACATCACTTAGTGGGCAGTAACAATAGTAAATAGAAGTTTTGAGGGTTTTTTAAAAACAAACCCATTATCTTTTCTAACAAAGTTTCATTGCTCTGATAGCTGTAATCTTTAATTCACTCAAGATTATGGATTAATCATTTGTGATGCCACGGCTAAAGGCCAATAAGAAATACTGTGGAAAGTACAAAAGAATAAGTAGATAAGCATCCAGGTAATAAATGAAGTTACATCTGTTTATTGACTAGCTTAGTTTATTCTTGTTAAACTCAGTTTCAAAAACCCTACTATATAAAATATGCAGATCTCTACTTTGACATTTATAGCTTTTATCTTTAGCAAAATGGTTATTGTTTAACCTTCTAGATATAATTATTGAAATTAAGTTAAATGGAGCTTGGCTAATGGCCAGTAGTAGCTAGTATTTAAGGGAAAACAGATGTATTTAATTAGGCGTTTTAAAGACTGAATTAAGGGAATTCTCTTGATCTGCAGATCAGCAAAGACTAAGTTTCTTCAAAAAAAGAATGACGAGAACGTTTTAGGAATGAAAGAGAACATAGCAGGTGATATCTGATGGCTTAGATGACTTCTCTGAAAAGGAAATATTTCACCAGTATATTACCTCTGAAAGTTACCAGAATGAGATTTAATTTCTAAAATGATGCTCAGTGATTTCAGTGTATTTTTCTGTTGAAATATTTCTGTGTATATATAGATATATATATATAGATAGATATGTTAAATATTCACACACGTTGTATTCAGCTATAAGCAGCTATGAGGTAAGTAAAGTTCAACACAAAACTATCACAGAGGGGACTGTTAGCACTGCATATTAAGGTTAACTAACATTTCTTATTAAAAACTCTGTGTTCAGCTGCTTATAAAAAAAATTGCCAAATCTTAACCATTTGGGCTGAAATTTTCCATGCCAATTCTCTGCCTCAGGTTAACTTTTTTGGAAGATATCAGCCAAAACACTTAAGTAGTTTGAGAATGAGATTAGTGAAAAATACACTGTTTTACCCATATTAAAATTTTCACCAATCTTTACTTTGAAAAGCTCTAGACCCCCCATTCTTTGGATAAGGGTCTCAAACTTTGGCAGGGGTGGTTTTTGTATCAGAGATGTGCCTCTTTTGCTATCCCAAAATTCACCAAGTTATAAACCTTTAAAAAAAGTTTGTACAGTTTAAGTAAAGACTTATTAGATGTTTGCAGCTGAATTCCACAAAGATTTCATTTGCACTGGGCATGCTCCAAGCCCAGAGCTGAACAGGACCTTCCCCACACTTGCAGCTCTGGACTGGGTACCAGAACTGAAACCTGGGAGTCTGCTGCATTCTCAATAGTCAGTCTGCTGACACCCAGGCAGCATATAGGAGAAAGCTGCCTGATTGAAATGAAGAGGTGGCAAGAGCCAGACTAGAATGGGACAAGACTAAATTGGGTCTGGGAGTTGGGGGAGGATGGGACAAGAAGTCTAAAGAGTGGAAACTGGAACTGGTTAGGTACAGAGAATGGGACTGGAATGAGGAGGTAGAAATGGGGAAGAGTCAAGGACACATTGAAAGGGACAGGGGAGAATAGTCTAGGACAACTATAGTTCCACCTCCAGAGGATGGACTGGAACCCATGATTCCTGACTGTTTCCCTGCTGTCAGCAAATACCCATGATGCCCACTGGCACAGAAAGAGAGAGAGACACACACACACACACACACACCGCGATCCGCCCGCCTCTAGTGCTAGTCCACATAGTAAAAGTAGGTTGTCCTCCTCTATCAGCTACTCAGTTTGCTTAAGTGCCACAAGTCTGTGTGGTGGATCTAAGAGCTCCAACCATGATGAACCATGTCCATATGGTTGCCACATGATAGAATTTGTTTTTCCAGTTTGCTTTTTTAAAAACCTAGGAAAATACACACACACAAACGACATTAAAAGAACATTAAGGTTGCAAAGTCAAGCATTCAAAAGTTGGGAAATGTCAGAATTAAGGTTGCTGGTGCAACTTTAATTTGGCCCCTCATATGTCTACATTATTATGATAGTATGTGATCATGTAATTAAAGACTATTTTTTCCCTCCTTCATTCAGAGCACAAGAGGGACTGTACTCTGGGAATCAATTAGGATTATGTAATGAAGAAGACATGTTGTTTGTAGGACCACTAACATTCATTGTAGAAGTTAGAAGGCAGGTAGTGAATGAGGCAGGGGACTGCAGGAAGAGAAAGGAGGGTCTCATTGTTAAGGCAGCTGAATGCTGCTTTGCAGAACTCTATTCTATTCCTGCCTCTGCCACAAAATTCTGATGTTGGGAAAGCCACTTAAACCAAACTTTTCAGAGGTAGCCACTATCTATTCCTCATTTTCTGGGTGCCCAACTTGATAGCCTGGGTCTGATTTGCAGAAGTGCTGAGTGCTCACAGATGCAGCTAAAGTCAATGGGAGCTGTCCTTGAATATGTGAAATACTATATAATGCTATGTACTCTGATAACTCAGGTCCTAAGTGTCTAAAATTGGGTACCCAAAATTAGTGGATACTGTCAACCTTAATCTTTGTTCTTCAATTCCATATCCGTAAAATGGGGATAATGCCATCTTTCATCTCTCCAGGGTGTTGTGCAAATTAACTAAAGGTTCATGATGCGCTCAATTACGATAGTGATGGGCACCACAGAAAAGACCATTAAGCACTAAAAAGTTAAGAAATGACAGAATTAGAATTGCCTATGCAACCCTAATCCTGCAACCTTGCATATATGCATGATACATCTTCCAAAATACGTCTACACTCTGTTTTCTCCTTACGACTCCTGTCTTATTCAGTACCCAGGTTAGACAGTACTGGCTGAGGAGGCAGCTAGCAATTCAACTTCCTTTAGTCCTCGTCATTCAATGTATGACCCAATGCCTTATTTACTGCACACCATTCACATGCTGCACTGAATACAGAGCAGATTTTGTTTTCTAATGGACCTTCCTATTGCACTAAGCACCACAGTACTCGAGTGCCTCACACATTAATAAAATGTGTTTTCATAACACCTATATACACACACACACACACATATCACATGCATCATCCCCATCATACAGATGCAGAGTCGAGAAAGATGTTAAGACCAAGATTTAAAAGGCTGTTCAGCTTCAGATGCCCAATTTTATACACCTAGTGCCTGATTTTTCAGACATGCTTAGCACCCACTGATTTCAACTAAAGTTACGAGCTGCAAGTGCTCACAACTGCTGAATCATCAGGCCAGGTTGAATATCCAGAAAGTGAGTAACAAAATTAGCTACTTCTAAAAATCCTGGTTTAAATGACTTGTCTCACAATTAGGGATGCAAGAGTTTAACCAGTTAACACAAACTGATAAGCATCAAGCTTATTGGTTAACGGTTATACTCTGCCCAGGGTCCCGGCTGCCGCTCCGCACCTGGGGTCCCAGTTGCAGCCCCGCTTGCCCGGAGTCCCTCTGGGCTGCCGGGTCCATCCCAGCTGCCAGCCCCACAACCGAGGTCCCAGCTGCCACCCTGCTGCCACCTAGCATCCTGGCGCATCCAGGGTCCCTCCGGGCTGTGGCCCCACAGCCAGGGTCTGTCTAAGCTGCCGGGATCCTGGGCACGCTGGGAGGCAGCAGAGCCCCAGACACAGCAGCAGCAGTGGGGATCGCCAGGCACAGCGGTGACAGCGGAGCCCCGCCTAAAATGTAGCACCCCCACCACCACCCCTAGTTCCCCAGGTACACATTTAACAGAATAACGGATAGAATTTTAAAGGGTTACATGGTTAGTTTTTAAACGTTATTTACATTCCTACACACAATAAATAGGAAGCCTGTGGTAGAGACAGGGACAGAATCCAGTTCTGAGTCCTGACCCCCTGCCTTAATAAAAAAAAAGGCTATTTTTCACTTTGTTTCCCCTTGCATCATTCACAGAAGTTGGAAGGTGTACAGTGAATGAGATGGGAGGGGCGATCCTTTACACAAATCACCTAACCGATTACAAAAAGCTCTGCCTCATTCAACACACATCCTTATGCAGACTGAGGCAAGGGTCCTTGCATAGACAATCATAACTTTTGCATTTCTTAACCTAATTGTTTGGTTTTGCTAAGATAACATTCTTTTAATACAAAGTCTTGTATTAAGTTTCCTGGTTTTAATAGGAGATGGAATTCATGTTTTTCCATTATCACATGAAACTTAAGGTATGCCTACATTTTATTTTAAAACTTACAGCAGCGAGTCTCAGAGCCCAGGTCTACAGACTGAGGCTTGTGCCATAGCGCTAAAAACAGCAATGCGGACATTTGGGCTCAGGCTGGAGCTTGGGATCTGAAGCCTAGGGAGGGAGATGGGCTTCAGAGCCAGAGCTCCAGCCCAAGCCACAACATCTACACTGGTGTTTTTACCATCATAGTGCAAGCCTGAGTCTGCAGACCCGAGCACCAAGACTTGCTGTGACCAGTTTTAAAATGCAGTGTAGCCAGGCAAGACCTTTAGATTCACAGCACAGACCTCTAACTTGATCTAAAAAGGAGGAACAGATAGCAGTAGTAGGCCATTATTCTTTATGTGGAACAGTCACTAGAAAGCAACAATAATTTGGCATTGAGTTACATAGATATGTGCTAGTCATGAGAATGTTGTTCAAGTTTAAAGGGCTGTAACATGGGTGCGTACCAAGATAAAACTATCTTGGTTAGAGCAGCAGCAGCCAGAGATTTGACACCAATTCTGAAAGACTGCGTAACTAAGGAGATAAGACTTGGGTCTGCCATGTGAAAAACCTGCAGGTTTTTTCTGCCAGAAGTGACCATATGCTTAACATTTAGTGTTGTGAAATATTAAGGCCAATCAATAGAACAGGCATTTGAACTCATGGTCTCCCACTGAACTCAGACTCCCAGCCCAGTGGGCCATTCCTTAGATTAAAGGATGGGGTAGAAAAGAGGGGATAAAGAGTGGCATCTCAGTGAGGCTTTGGATCATGCCCAGTGCAGATGGAATGTTCAAAGCATTAAGGATAAGTTCTACTCTGCATGTGGAACGAATGATTTTCTGGAGGGGGTGGGGGAATGGGGTTATCCCAAACCTCAGTCAAATCTGGGTGAATTTCTCCCAAAAATGTTAGTTATAGGTATCACTATACATTCTGCCTATAAAGCTAAAAACATAGCTACAGCAAAACATGTTGTAACTATATCAAAGCATATCTCAGGAATTAATAAGTAAAAATCAACCATTTACCTACAGATACTGCAATTCCTATGTAAACCAATGTGGTAATTAAGATGGCCAACAGTGTTCCTTTAGGTATGGCTGATTGGGGATCCTGAAAGAAACATTTAAATGAATACTTGCAATACAAGTAAATATGCAAACTGTACATTAAGCAGTAATATGATAACATACTACTTACTGCAAGATCACCTGAGATATTTGCACCAGCCAGAATGCCAGTTGCAGCAGGGAAGAAAATAGCAAATACAGAAAAGAAAGTTTCATCCTTTCGGAAATCTGGTCCAAAATTCTCAGTAAATATTTCAGCTGTTAGAGAAAGGAATTTTTTAAAATGTATTATCCTATACTGTGTTTGTATACAATTTCAATATTTACCAATTCCACCTAAAGCAGTTATGTGACAGCAAATAAAAAGCCAAACTAACCAAGGACCAAGATCATTTCATTTGCATATAAATTACAGAAATGTCTAAAATGGCAATATTTTATACTTGGAAACCTTAAGAATGTCTTTCCAGCCTCAAAATAATAAAGTCAGCAAAGTAGAAAAGAAAAATCTCAAAATAATAATAAAAATAAAATACCTAGTTCTGACAGAGTGAATACAATTTAAATTAAGCTAATGATAAAAATTACCAGGTTTAAAGAAGTTTTAGGAATGTGAATACGTAAAGTGTATGGAGGAATTAGGAAAAACTGGGCTACCCACAATGAACCTTTTTGGGGTTAGAACTCTCTCACTTTGCAATACTGAAATACAAGTACAGTAACATAGATCTACATTTCAGCAAAACATGAATTTTAACTCATTTTTTCTATGAAGTTGTTTGTATTCAAGATATTCAGTGTTATTGCATACCTTTATAACCAAAAAAACCTTTAGCCTTCTTACTATCCAGTGGAATAAATGTTCCTATGATAAAGTCACCAATAGCAAACAGCAGGATCACCAGCAGAACAATCTGTGCCTGAAATTTTAAAAATTACAATCAAAGTCAAGTATCTACCAAATAGTCTGTGAACTAAAAGACTTGGCCCTAATAAGTTACTTTATATCTTTGAGAGTCCATTTTCACTTATTAGATTCAGATAAGTCATATGGAAAACAACATGACAAAAAAAAACCAAACACAGGGAGGAAGAGAAAGGGAGAGTGAGCAGGAACTTACACATTTCTAAAAAGGAGAATTATGACAAAGTTAAGAATTAAACTGGCCTTGAATAAGAAAAGAAGTCCTAATATTCTGTGAAGGTTTAAATGATCTCTACTAATGTCTACAACCAGGTGTAAGCAATAAAAATTGATTTCTCCACATATTCGCCTACAAACTGCCAATGTATATAAATAGTGATTAAGTGACTACAAAAAATAACGATAAATTTCTTTATGTGAGATTTCAACACTTGATAGTACTGAAAAATCTAGGTTAATAACAATGGTTTTACTTTTGTTGTTTTAATCAATTCAGACTAGTTGATTTTCTGATTCTTATGCAATATAACTGGGTTGCAAAAAGTACAGAGGAAGATTTGAATTCAAAGAGTTTTCATTCATTTTTCTAACAAAGTTTTGCAAACAAACTTGATTTTTAAAAAGTCAGTTTTGGGGCACAAACTGCTTGACAGCATCATGACTCCTATTGTTTGAATAATTATATTTTTAAAATATTCCACAGACAAAAAGAGAACGTTATTAGCAATATGCGGTTTTGGAGTTTTACAGTTGAACTGAAAGGGGAAAAACCGTTTGCTGTGCCCTTTGAATTTTCATAACAGAGTACACTATCTGAGCTGGAAATCAGTCATGTGATAAGATCCACTCAATTCCACCACAGCATTAGGCTCCCCTCTGCTGGATTTCTGCGGCAAAATGAGAGGACTTCAGAAGGTTACATCCTAAACTGAAGCTATAGAAACTAAGTTGAAAAAATTAAGACCACTACAGAAAAACTGAAGTTTGTTTGTAGGACTGATCTCTACAATCTGATATAGAAAGAAGGCCTGCTCCACAGCAAACAATATGTTCAATAATGAGAAATAAAAGTTACAGGTATAGAAGCGAGTTTTCCTTTTCGTACATTGGTATCCACTGGTCTTGCCATTGCCCATGGGAAGCAGGGCGCAGTAAAAAGCCAAATCCTATAGAAGGAAGTATCAAATATAAAGCAACAAATCCCTCTAAGCAGCATGGGGGGGGGGGGGGGGGGGAGAGCAGTTAACAGATTTGTCTGTCCATGCACAGTCAGGTCATGCCCTCAAATAACCTCTTCTTCCACAGAAGAACTGAAGATGGGATTTTATAAGACAGAGCTCCCAAGTCACTTACCCTTACAACTGAACTAAACTGCTATACTGAAATATGGCCAGGCATCCACTAGGGAAGTGGTTCTCAAACTGGGGTTCGTGAACCCCTGGGGGTTCGTGAAATGTTACAGGGGGTTCTCGGGAAAAAATTTCCTAATGGCGGACAGAGCTGTCCCTAGGAATCCCAGGCTGCACGGGGCCAGCAGCC
The DNA here is from genome assembly GCA_033296515.1 of Macrochelys suwanniensis. Lineage (NCBI taxonomy): Eukaryota > Metazoa > Chordata > Testudines > Chelydridae > Macrochelys > Macrochelys suwanniensis. Next base: position 53,342,364 of record CM065780.1, read on the forward strand.
CAGAGCCCCTGGACTTCCAAGAGCTAAGCAGATCAAAGCAAGCATATTTATCACACTGAGGAGATTTAAACCAAGACTCCTTATAAGAAACGGAAAGGGAGGTGGATATTTTTTGCTGTTTTTTAAATTAAATAGGCAGCTAGTATTGTTCTTCATAATAATTTAAAAAACAAGTGTAAGCTTTGTTGTAACATGAGTTGTTTGCCTGGACTGCTCAAGACCTGAATGTTTGTGTAGGAGGAACTCTTTCAGTTGGCTTCTTAAATACCTCCATGCTGTTTCACATCTGATACTCCTTGATGAAACATAGGAGCCTTGTCTTATAATAGGCTTATTCAAAGTGATACAAGCTATGAAAGTGAGATCTTAGAAGAATGTTGCTGTTTTCATAATGTAATAAAAATACTGTAATGATAAATAATAATTAATAAAGTGTGTAATAAGCATGTCATAAAAACAGATTTTATATTTCCAAGATCACTGCTTTTATAATTTATACCCAGGGATTTTTTCCTTTACCTGGAAATATTCATTTTAGGAGGGGGTTCGCAAGACCTGACATTTTAGTAAAAGGGGTTCACAGGTTGTTAAAGTTTGGGAACCACTGCACTAGGGGAATGTAAAAAAGGGTCTGCAGAAAAAGGTTTACAGTTCCATGTTTCTATTAGTCTCCCCTGTGCAAGACTGACAAACAAAGGCTCTTACGTAAATTAAGCTGCCATGGGATAAGAGGGAAGATTCTTTCATGGATTGAGAACTGGTTAAAAGACAGGGAACAAAGGGTAAGAATAAATGGTAAATTTTCACAATGGAGACGGGTAACTAGTGGTGTTCCCCAAGAGTCAGTCCTAGGACCAATCCTATTCAATTTATTCATAAATTATTTGGAAGAAGGGGTAAATAGTGAGGTGGCAAAGTTTGCAGAGGATACTAAGCTGCTCAAGATAGTTAAGACCAAAGCAGCCTGCAAAGAACTTCAAAAAGATCTCACAAAACTAAATGATTGGGCAACAAAATGGCAAATGAAATAGAATGTGGATAAATGTAAAGTAATGCACATTGGAAAAAATAACCCCAACTATACATACAATATGATGGGGGCTAATTTAGCTACAACTAATCAGGAAAAAGATCTTGGAGTCATCGTGGATAGTTCTCTGAAGATGTCCATGCAGTGTGCAGGGGCAGTCAAAAAGCAAACAGGATGTTAGGAATCATTAAAAAAGGGATAGAGAATAAGACGGAGAATATCTTATTGCCCTTATATACAAATCCATAGTTCGCCCACATCTTGAATACTGCGTACAATTGTGGTCTCCTCATCTCAAAAAGGATATACTGGCATTAGAAAAGGTTCAGAGAAGGGCAACTAAAATGATTAGGGGTCTGGAACAGGTCCCATATGAGGAGGGATTAAAGAAGGTAGGACTTTTTAGCTTGGGAAAGGGGGGATATGATAGAGGTATATAAAATTATGAGTGGTGTGGAGGAAGTGAATAAGGAAAAGTTATGTACTTGTTCTCATAATAGAAGAACTAGGGGCCACCCAATGAAATTAGTGGGCAGCAGGTTTAAAACTAATAAAAGGAAGTTCTTCTTCACACAGCACAGTCAACCTGTGGAACTCCTTGCCTGAGGAGGCTGTGAAGGCTAGGACTATAACAGGGTTTAAAAGAGAACTGGATAAATTCATGGAGGTTAAGTCCATTAATGGCTATTAACCAGGAAGAGTAAGGAATGGTGTCCTTAGCCTCTGTTTGTCAGAGGGGGGTGATGGATGGCAGGAGAGAGAGAGAGAGAGAGATCACTTGATCATTACCTGTTAGGTCCACTCACTCCGGGGCACCTGGCATTGGCCACGGTTGGTGGACAGGATACTGGGCTGAATGGACCTTTGGTCTGACCCAGTACGGCCTTTCTTATGTTCTTAAACAGGGTTGGTGGAGGGGGACATAGCTGTCTGCTGCCACAACTCTGATTAACAACCCCAATGATGGAGATTGAATCTTTAGGTAAACAGGGTTTAATCCCTCAGGGAGGCCATCCATAAGAAGTTAGATTTCGCCAACAGATTCTGAGGGGGATTTAGGCGAAGGTCTACATACCATGTAAGTGATTTTTCCCCGAATGCTCTTGCTTGCTCTAGATTTCAGAGATTTGAAAAGAAAGTTTGGGTACCTTTGGGAGGTACTCTTACTCGTGGCTTAGACTCTCAAGCTGGAATATCAAATCTGTGACCATCATAGGAATTTAGGGCTCAAGGTAAAGGAAAGCATTCAGAAACAGAGATTCTGGAGTTTGCTATCCACCATGTTTATTAGCCTAAGGAACTAGAATCTGTGAAGTCAGTATGGAGTGATCAGGATTACAGCATTTTTCACACCATTTTGTGAATTAGCAGATGGATGTCCACAAGCTGTCTTCCATGCACCAGAATGCCATTATTGATAGCAAAATATTAGTACCTTGCTGTTGTTTTAAATTGCATATAAGTTTAGATGAAAAGTGTTTGGAGAGCAGATCATCATCAAAAGTTTAGCTCCCACTTGTTTGCTGACTCCTTCTGCTAACTGAGACAATTGGCCTTAAGGTAAGTCATGCCCAGGATGCAAGTTGTTCTGACAGGCAGGCTCTGTTTCTCCAGGAAAAGAAATAGTCTAGTGGTCTTGTGGTTCAAGTTTGTTTCTCCTTGGCACAGAAATACTAAGTGGGCATGCAAATACATGTGCCATTGTTGTCCAGTTGTTATTTTTGCTTTGCAATGTGAAAATATTGCTAGAGATTTTAGTATGATGGCTTCAGAAGTTTTGCCGATTACTTTGAAGGCACTAACAGAGACTGAAACAAGTTAATGGTAAAGATTTAGGAGTTCAGCATTGTCCACTGGACTTGTATGTGCACAACACCGACATGAATAAGTATGAAACAATAGACATTAAAGACTACCTGAGCAGCGTATTGGAAAATGATTATAAAACTTCATTATATACATTAGTAAAACTATTTTTCAACAGAAATTGAAATGAAGTGCTTTAAAAAATTAGTTCCAAAAGTGGCAACATCCAGAGAACATACTAAGAATTTGGGGTTCTGTTTTGTTTTTAAGTTCTTTGTGAATTGCTGTTGGCACTGCTACTGAATTACCTGGAGAGAAATTCCCTTTCCCCTGGATAACCTACCGATAAAAAATGTACTTAAATGTACTAAGAATACCCTCTGTCTTCATCTGGACTATAAAGATCACATCAGCTTGGGTAACAGTGTCAGGAATGAGGATATGCCAAATAATATGTACAGCAACACAATATTTCCTGTGAATTCTTAGCTACAGAAAATGGCAATGACGATGACCTGGTCACCTACCATAAGAGGGAAGATAGGATTGTTGAGATCTATTGTGGTTAAGACTGTAGATCAAGCCATTTCTTGAGTGATTCAGAGAAGATATTAAAATGGCAGGTGGTTAGGCTTCACTGACACAGTGGGGAGGCATAGAGAAGGGACACTGGGAACAAGCAAAGTGGAAGGTGTGCTAAACTGCTCAGCCATAAAGCAAGCATGTCTAGTGGAAGATGTGGTAAAAGTGGCAAGCTGGACTAGGGCAGGCCACAGCAACTGCCCCGCCACATGTGTGAAAGTAGATTCAGCATACAGAATCCTCACTCTCTCTTTAAAAGGAAACTCGGTCTTCCAATTACCAAAAATCTAGTTCATTTGAAATTTTCAGCAGTCAAAGAAAATTCTCACTCCAATGCAAATGTTTGTGGAGATCAGTGGGTCTGAAGCTGCTCTTTCAGGTGGAGGGAGTGTAAGCTAAGATCAGAGTATGGTGCAGTAGCAATCTAGCAGAAGGAATATGAAATCAGGCAGAAGTGGGAGGTGGGATCCTAAATTTCCATTGTAGCAGACTGAGCAGGTCTAAACCCATGAACATCATCCAGATTAATAGCTCTCCAATGTGAGAGAAAGAGGACAATTTATGTGGTTACCTAATTGTATTATCCACTGAGTTGTGGACACTATCCATATTATATGCTGACTGTAAACCTTTATGCGTGTGGGTCTCTCTGGCTGGCTTGAAGGGGTGTTTCCCCTTTAAGAGCTCCCTTGCAGCAGGTGGGTAAATAGGGGAAAGATTACAAGCATGTAAAGGAAGGGCAGGAAACAACTGGGGCCAGGTTAGGACTAGGTCACTGCACTGCCCTTTGTGCTGTCTGGAAAAGTGGGAAGATATTTATACCCCATGCAGACTGGTAGATACTCTGTACTTGGCAAAAGGACTGGGTTCCATTTTGACCCACTGTGGGCATTATGCTAGTTTCCCCTTTTTCTTTAGGCGCTAGGGAGGAAATTTTCCCCTCACTGACATGGGATGGGTTGGGGTTTTTTTCCTTCCCCACAGCTGGTCTAGGACTCAGAGCAGTGGAATAGGGAGGTTAGCAATTATGTAAATATGTAAAACTTGTGGCAGATGTCCAGTGGAGGTACTCAGTATGGATGGAAGGTATACAGTTATTGGATAAAATGGATTGGAAAAGGATTTCAAGTAAATCTTCCCATAAGGGAGCTGAGTAAGGGAGGCTTGGGGGTCCTACATCTCATCAACTGAGAGCTGGCCCCGCTCCTTTTCCTGGCTCCCTTTAAAGGAACTGAAGAAAGGGGTTGGGATTTTTATGTATTAAAACAGCAGACAGCCAAACCCCTCTTTCCTATACTCTACAATTTGTAACCAGGTACTCTCAGACATTATAACTGAATACATTTATGACCTACTTAAACCACATCCAGGGCCTCTTCTCTTTCTTTCCGACATGGACAGAGATTGGTGTGTAGTAAGTACAAATGTATATTAAAAAGTATCAACAGTATCTGGAACAGAACATACATAATAAGACTCCAGTGTCTTCATACAAGTAGTGCCACCATTTTAAAATTTTAGATCATAGTTACTTACTTTTGCTTCCCATTCCATTCCTGCTACAGAGATACCCAACAATACAAGTACTGTGATGGCTCCTATAATTCTGATGTCATTCGTCTCATCCAACATAAGTGCACCATTTTCCTAGAAGAGAACAATTTTAAAGACAATTACATACAGTGCAGAATGTATTTTTCCTACTACACAATATAAAGGGAGTAGCGGTTTAGAAACTGAATAAAAATAGTTTACTTTTACACCATTGGTTCAAACCTGCTGATGTCAGTGAGCAAAAAATAGGACCAGCAGAGGATTGTTCAGAGGCTTAAATGAAATGGCTAGTGGCCCCATTCACATGAAAATGAGTGAACAGGCAGTGACTGCTTTCAACCAGCAAAAGGGACATCAGCCAGCAACCTTATTGACAGGCTTCATAAAGAAGCCAGTCACAGAACTAACATCCACAAGCTGCTACTTGACGACAATGCAAACCCTTCCACAATGCTGTGCCACTACCACTCTTCATGCTATAACTGCTCTGTAGATAGGGGGTTCACAGTTTCTAGAGCTTTTCTTCTGACACCTCTTTAGTAGTAGCTTTTTTCTACTAATATGTAGAAGAACTCAATTACCATCACTTAACTCTATATTACACCCAACTTCTGAATGTATGAGAGCCTGTGTGAAACAGCAGCAGCTAGAGATAAAGGAAAACCTTAACTCATCTAGTGTATTCTTCCTACCAATGCAAGATCATACTTTGCATTACATTTACAAAGGTTCTGAAGTGCTTGTGCTACTAGTTTTAAATATCCCCAGCAATGGAACCTCCACCACTTCCTTTCATTAACTATTCTACAAGCTAATACAATTATAATTGGGAAATCCTTGCTGGTATTCTGATGGCATTAAGAAAAGGAACGTTTACACCTCCAGCCCACTCCTCTCATACTACTGTGAATAAACTACTCTTCTTCCTTAATGTTTACACCTTTCAAATATTTGTAGATTTATGTACCCCAGCCTTTGCCAAATAATATACATTTAGCTCTTTAAACCCTTAATCATTGCTGTCACTCATCTGAATTATACCCTATTTGCCAAAAGCTTTATGGTAATGTATTGCCCCAAACTGAATAATCTATTATATGCCAGGTGTGGTTATACCATAGGATTGATACAGAGAGAGATATTAGCTCCCTATCACTATGTGTACTGATACCTCTGTGTATACAACCCAGAAAATGCTCTGGCCTTCTCTTGCTGCCATATTGCTGTACAGACATGTTTGGTATTATTCCCAAGTTTCTTCCTACATTACCATGTTCCAGGTTTCTTCTTCTCACTAAGTCTGAATTTTATGATTTTTCTCAATCAACTTCTGCCCCAGGGAAATTAGATTGTACTTGTGATTTTTAGTTAAGTTCATCCTATTATTTTCTGCCCATTTTTAAATCTTTCTAGATCCTTTAAAAGAAGCTTCGGAACATTCTACTAGACAATCATACATTTTAAGCTTTAAAAGGACTGCTTGACAACAAAATGCTTATTAGTAACTCATATTTCATCAACCTTTTTTCTAAATGGTCAATTTGATTTTTATTACAATTTTAGCTTAGTCCCACTCTAAAAAGGCAAAATGCAAAAAGTTTAATATCAAACTAAATGTCATAATTCAAGTGTATTAATATGAAAAGGAATATTATAGCACATCCTAAACCTGTATCAATACATTAACCAAAATTAATAAAAATTAGCATAAAGTCAGGATAGTCATACAGATTAGCAAATGCAATCTACTTACCTGCAGCAGTTCTACAACTGTCTCTGCAAAACCAACTACATACATAGCCACTGCAACAGCATTAGCAAATGCGAAGATTAGGCCTATTGCGCCACCAAATTCAGGTCCCAGGCTTCTGGAAATTAAATAATATGCTCCTCCTAAAGAAAAATGGTATGAAAACACTTTAGAACTCTGGACACCAACAGAGCTGTAATTATTCATGTAGGCAGCAAAGTCACTAGCATCAAGGTAATTCTTAAATCCTAGGCACTATGATAATACAAATAATAAATCAACAACTTTTCTTATTTCTGTTTAAAAAAATCAATGTATGTAACAGATAGTGACAACTTATATCTAGAGATTATACTTCCCCAAGTTACTAAAATTACTTAACCTGGTGCTTTACATCATCACCTGAGACATGCATTCACCAGAAATGCTCGGAGTGTCAGTCTTATTGTTCAAGTACACAACTGATTTGGAATTTTACAGATACTTGCGCCTGTCTGATCAGGCGAAACTATTTTGAAGGATGGAAGCAGGTTGAATGCATTATTACTTAGAGACACTTTTACCTATAGATAACATAGAAGTAGACTTTTCCTCAGTGAGGACTTGTACCTCTGATATGCACTGAAAAAATTATGACTTGTTTGTAAATCTACATATTTGGTGTGCTGGTTTGTTTGTTTTTTTGGTTTTTTTAAAATAATCCATTAGGTATATTGCTCGAGATTAGCATAAACATGCATATATAGTCAAGAAATACTAGTTTGTTTCAATTACATACTACAGAGTACTTGCTCCCTACACTGTTCAGAGCTACCCTGAAAGCAGCTTGGTTTTATGCCCATTGGGAACAATGAGAGATGGCCATTCTGAAAGAAGGAGTTTTGGCTACTAATAGCAGCATGAAGCTTCATTCCTTTCAAAAACTGGAGGTTACAATCATTTTAAAAAAAGAGGACAGCTCTTCATGGAATTCTATATAATCTTAAAAAAAAAGTCAAAAAAATTAGGAAGCATAACTGCAGATCATTAATCCTAAAAAAGTTCTTCAATATGTAATCATTGCATGAGATTTCAGCAAGTTTGTACTACATGAAAATTTGAAGAGTCTTCATTATAAAGATAATTTGGGACTAAAAACATGGTTCAACATTTCTTTTGGCCTTCCCCACACATCCTTACCCCCCTCCCCACCCATCCTTCAATTTTAACTCCAACTAAGTTAACTTTACTTATACATTCTCAGAAATTTCATTTTGTACTCAAAACATAAAAGTGCTATAATTTTGAGGAGGCCAGCTATGGACCTGACAAATCTGGGCATATCTTTCTAGATTTTCAAAATGGGGCATTAAGTGAAAATCTCCTAATTTGCAATAAGAAAGAAATCCTAAAAGATCTGTTGAAAGTCAGACAGCCCTTTAGTTCTCTAGTATTAAACAGGAAGTAATCTATATGAAATCCTGGAAATAAATATTAACTGGTATAGCACACAACTTGATAGAAAGTAGTCAAGCCAATTGTGCAGAATGACTTATTTCTTGGGTTATAGTCGTTACCTGGCTAGAAAAAAAAAATTCACAAGAAATCCTAGCACAACAGTATATTAACATATGAATTCAACAAGAATGAACACCGAAAACAGTTATATCTGATAAAATCCTGCGTCCTATGATAAATCTCAAGTCTATACAATTTGGAGTTTCTTTAGCTGTCAAATAATGTCAAGGGAGTCTTCTGTTCTGCACTGGGAATGTCATGACAACCAGAAGACAACTATTCAATTTGAAAACCCTTTTTTAATATTATCCAATTTGAAATATATTCTCTGTGTCTTAATTTCCATGCACAAACACTTTTTAAACAGAAAATGAGGCATTGGAGGCTAGCTGAAAGGAGTAACATCTGGAAAAAAATAAAAAGCAATTTTAAGAAATTGACACTACAGAAATGCATGTTTTTTTAAAAATTGCTCAATGGTTTAAGAATAAATCTTCAGGCAAACAACATACATTCCCTTAATGATATCTTCATATACTGGCCTTATCAGCAAAAGATAGCCTTTGCATGTCATATTTCTATATTTTAATACCGACCTCTGATTGAAAATTTCTCTTTTATGTCTTTCAACAACAACCTAACCTCTCATATAGGGTTTCATTTACTTGGACACTTAAAAAAGCTGGATTCCACTTAAAGAATACAACTTTTGCAAGGAAAAAAATCCTCAGATTTCCATTCCAAGAGATAATTGGAGGGACGGAGACATACAGAGCAAAACCCCATTAATTTCATAGAGTTGCAGATAATGGATATTGTAAGTTGAAGATAGCATACTCTGAATCCAGTAACGTGTCAACTTCAAACTAGGAAATATTAACTATATGTGCATAAAGGGATGGGATGGGGGAAGAGAAGGAATAAATTTAAAAATAAAATTCTCGAGTCTACACTCTATGTTTGGAAAGATTAATATATGTAAATGGGTTGTAAACTTAAAACTACACTCTGGTTCTTTTATTATCTATAAAGTACTTTAGTGCTCGGAGATAGAAACAATTTCTTATTACAAGACACAGGGTATGGCACTATTACCAGAAGAGAAACAAGAATATAACTTTACTCTTTAATACACAGAAGAGAACAGTGTTAATTAGAATTGACACATTTAAAAGCTAAATGCCAAATGACAATTTTAAGCTTGTGACAAGGCTATCGTTTAGCTGTTGGTGTTCCTGCTGTGTTTTATTTGCCCTGCAATAGTGGCATTTTTGTCTGTATGTCTAATAGTGAAGAGCGGGATAGGCACATAAGGAACTTTTTGTAACTGCTACTGCTTTACTTTGTTACTGGTTTTCATAATAAAATGGCTGACTGACTACTGTGAAGAAATACTTTTGGAGCAATCACCAGTAAAGTCTTTCCCTGCACCTTAAGCTCTTACTGAAATAATTTTGTAGGTACATAGTTGCTGGCTACAGGACAAGCATGAATGCTAACAAAAATGCCAGTCTCAGACGAACACCCTCTGGAGAGAAAAACATTAACATTATCTAAAGGGTAGCTTTTCAGAGCAATTGAACTTCTTTTGGAAGAGTCTTCCACCATAAAATTATGTGTTCACAGGAACTTGTATAGTTCTGAAGAGAATAAACTGAAATACATTCTACTACTGGACAAAAACAGATGTTTTCTGAAACAGTAGATAAGTTTTTACTGGGAAATGCATAAATTTCATCCAATGGATTCATCTATAGGAAAAAGTTAGAATTGCTCTTTTAATTTTAACCAAGCCATGTAACAGAAATGGGGGGTGTTTAATAGCATACATTTTTGAAGAAATAATACTTTTTAAAAAAAAGACATCATTACTGAGCAAATATATGAGCATATGGATTTATTCCTAAACAATTTTATTTCGAAGGTGCCTTCTGCATTAAAAAAATCTTTAATTTCTTACTACAGAACACTAATTAGGTTTTGATACTATAAAATACTTAAACAACAAACAACATAGAAACAACAAACAACAAGGAAATGACTTGCTCTCTCCCTCTACCAAAAAAAAAAAAAAAAATCTGCAGAAAACAAGGCAGCATTTCTGTGAAATTGGGAAGGTGAGCTACCAATTAGAACTACCATGTAAGTTATTCAATTAATTCATATTTTTAAAAAAAAAAAAAAAAAAAAAAGAGGGAGTGGGGGGAGCTGAAAGAGACATTGCAGAACAGCAGACATTTGCTAGAAAGGGAATCCTTTTAGCTATTTTCTCTTCATGCCATCAACACTTATTATTCTTAAAGAGAAGGGAGACGAAACTGAGGTTTAATCAGAACCTTATCTTATAAAGAGCCACAATTTTAGCCACAGTTAAAGTACAAAGAACTATTTACAAAAGTAGTTTTACCTCCTCTTATAAATCCATTGGTAGCTATTGCTGAAGTAGACAATCCTGTGATAGTTGTCACAACAGTTGCCATTGCAATAACCAAGACAGAAAGAGCTTTGAAAAGAAAAAAGAAAAAAAAAAGTTACAATATATTAAAAATTAAAGCTAGCTTCAGAAAAGTACACGTGCTTTGCACTTCATTGTGTCAAAATTGTGACAGTACTTTCCAAACAGATTTGGGTAACATTAAGCTAGGCGTAGCTCTTATACAGATATGAAAGAAACCTCCTTTCCTACTACCCTCTTCTTCTCTACTCCACCCACCCAGAGTGGAATTCAGAGAGAACTTATCAGATTCGTAGGGAGAACACACTGTGCCTTCTTTATCAATAGCGTAACAACTGTGCTCCCTAGAACTTGCTACAGATGTGAGGCTTTCTGTAGTCCAGTTCCAGGCTAAGTCTTCAAGGCTAAATTAAAGTATAGGTGTTACCACATACTCTCCTTATCTATCAATCTCTACTTTTCAGACCTAAACTAAAAATATGTAACTCACTCTGAAGAACTATGAAAGAGAGGAATCAGATTAGACGTTCTAGCAAGTTTTTCATTTAGCTTCTTAAGAATTTTATGATCATGCTGAGTAACAGGCAACACATCTGTATTATTCAGCCCTGTTTCCCCAATTGCTCTAAAATCATGGATCATTGATAACTCATTTAGAAGTTACCCAGTCTCCATACATACAACTGCATTCGCTAAAACTAAATAAGATGTCGAATTTTTTTTAATTGAACACATACCTATCCCAGCCTGTCCTACAATCCATGACAGTCTGATGAAGAGCATCACACCCCAAATATTCAACATACATCGTACCTAGGAGAATACAAGACATAATATCTTCTCATAACTGCGTGGTTTTAACATATACATAGAGTTATTTCAGCTAGGTATTGCAAACAATGTATTAAACCTACAAATACATTCATACTTAAAATTTTGAATGGATTAGTTGCTGCAGCAAAGCCCCTAACTGTTTTATGATTGAGTGACCTTTTTAGGTATATAAAAGAGTTACTGGCTTGGTTGGATGGAGTTTTTCCATCTTTCATATCTCGGGAACTAGAAATTATTTTCTGATCACAGGTTTCTTACTCACTATCTTGATCACGGATGGGAAAATTACACTGATTCAAGAACTGAAACCTAATATTTTTGATCCTAAACCAATTCCAGAAAAAATGCCAAACTGGTCACAGAGAACAATGAGTTTCTCTTCCTCACTAGAGTTTAAAATTCATACTAGAGTATACACCATTGCAAAACTGACAATCCTAGCTTTCTAATGGTCTATTAGAGCATCGGTGCCAGTCCTCTGCTGCTTTTGTTCCCAGTCCCATGTAGTGTCCTTTGTTCCTCCTTTGTTTTCAAAGGAGGACAGGCACAGTTTAGTTATGGCAAGAGTTGGAAAGGCCTCTGAAACAGGCCATATCACTTCTTCTGCAACTCTGTCATTCTGAATATTTTGTTTCAGAACCCTAATGTTCCGCACTCAAAAAAAAAAAAAAAAAAAAAAAAAAAGGCTTTTATTGCCTTTTTGTGTTTTGATTTTGTTTTTTTATTCCTCAACAGAATAGTAAAAATAATTAAGAATTTCCATTTTGAAGAATGTAAGTAATAAAATTAGCATCAAGTCTTAAAACAAATAATTAAATTGTTCTCTTTTGGCAATGTTGTGAAATGTTTATTTAACAAGTGAGAATAGACTGGGAGACATGTTCCTCTCTTCAAATCCCAGGAGCTCCAAGAACAAGCATGTCTAGGGATTAGCCAAGATTCAGAAAGCCTATTCAAAGGCCCTTCAGTGAGACATAATTGGAGTGGAAACACAGATACATAGCTGGGCTCTAACTATTCGGCTGAGTAGCATATCCCAAGTAGACAAGAATCACTAAAGCACAGTTCTGCGGACTTTGTCCAAGATTACAAAGCAAATCCTCAACCCACTGTGGAATGTAAAGGTGGGTCTTCCAACAAGGTTTTAATTAAAAGTTTCTGGGGGGAAGTGTGCATTTCCTGAATATATATTTGTGGGAGGGGGAGTTTACACCAATTTCAAGTCAAGATTTAAACAAATGCATTACACAATGAAGCACTAAAAAGGTAGCAGATTACTTTTCAATACCTCCCCTATAAATTTTTTACTTGTTTCTTAACCTTTGATTCAATTATTTTTAGCAAAACAGATCTGCAACTGACCTTTCATTCTTGCTGAAAAATACACTCACTCAAAATATGTAAAGTAACTGGCAAGGTCACATGTATTAAAAGGCTTGTTGACATACCATATATTTACTTACCAATACACCTTTTATCCAGCCAAACTTGACTATTCCCTTACTGTCTGCAGCATAAGTAGCATCAGCTTCACCAGGAGGAGTACCTTCTTCTCCATTTGCATATCCATCCTCAAAAGGTTCCTGCAGAGAGGGCAGGAAAATAAAAATAAAATAAATAAATACCTTGCCTCTATATCCTTTAGCAAGTATCCAAAAGGTGATTTCAGAACTGGACACTCAATTAAATTGGACTCAGACATTATTAGTAAAAGTGATCACACACAACAAATTAATAATTTCTAAGACCACATCTATGTAGTGTTCTAGTCACAATTTATGTGACTATAGTATACATTTTCATATTTCAGTAATTTTTACAATTTGGATATTTGAAATCCCTACAAAAGATTAAAATAAAGTCCGTGTTTTTACTTGAGGCAGTGATTAAGTCATGCCACTGAAAGCTTACCATAGTAGTTGAGCAGTACCTACAAAAATTAACTGTAGTTACAATCAAATTAGTATCAAACTTTTTTATTGCAACTATGAAATCCATTACTGTGTAGATTAGTGCAAGCACATTATTCAAGTATTCTTCCTAGATTTATAAACTGTGTTCATATGCCTTCAATCTGATTTAAAAGATTAAGAAACACTCATAAAAGGACCAAATGGGACCTTTATCATCATTTAGTTTGACCTCTTGCCTAAACACAGGCTATAATATTTCACGCAGTGAAATATTCCAGCAGCAGAGGCCATTATTCTTCCCTACTACTTAAGTAAACACGACTGAGCCCAATAACTTGTAAATTAACTCAGATGATCTCTTTCAGAAAAGACAGCTAAACTTGATTTAAAGTTAAGAAAATTAAGATGAATTGATCACTTCTTTGGTAGTCTGTGCAGTGGACAATTACCTACCTACACTGTAAAAAGATTGTATCACATACTAAGAAAGTTTCTCCACAATAATCAACTCCCCTCTAAGTCACACCCAATCCCCTTTTTAAACTAAAATGAGAAGAGAGATGGGTCTTGCAGAATGCCTTGAAGATCTAACTCTGAGTCCCACCATGCAGACATCCTTTAGTATTGCCTAGCATTCAAAAAGAAAGTTGAGTGACCAAGTGGTTTTGCTTTAAATAACTAGGTAAATGTTACTTTCAACATTTTACGCTTACTATAAGAAATACCCAAGGAATACTGTAAATACAAGGTACATTAGTAACCTAAGACAACTATAATGTTTAAGGGTGACCACTACAGAAATTATCCTTAATACTGTTCTTATTACTATGCAACATCAGTGTCACCTCATACAGTGTTAAAAAAGCAACTTGCATCCCAAATGACCTCCAAAAGCACTTTACAAACTATAGGCTCAGGCTTGTTCTCAATGAAGTCAGGAGCAAGACTCCCTTTGCTTTAACTGGAGGAGTAGGCCCTATTATATGCAAGACACATTCAGCTTCAAAGGCTTTAACATTATGAACTTAAAACACAAGTCAGGGGTCTCACAATGAACTAACTTGTCCACATAGCAGAAAGATTATTTACAAGGTAGGACTATAAAGTGTGTTTGAGCAAAAACAACTAGTGAAAAATATGGGGTGCTGCTGGGCTATAGATTGCCCCTTGGCTGATGTCAGGCTCTTGACTGCTAGGAGGAGAGGCTCATCTGCATGCCACTACTCCACTCCAGTTGAAGATGCCTTAGCCTCAAACAGCAATTAAAAAACTCAAATACACAAACTAGATCAGGGGCGGGCCTGAGGGCCGCATCCGGTTTTGAAAATTGTATGGAGGGCCGGTTAGGGGAGGGGATCGTGGCCCCACCTCGGGACTCCTGCCCCATCCAACCCTCCTGTTCCCTGATGGCCACCCCCAGGATCCCTACCCCATCCACACACACCCCGCTCCCTGTCCCCTGACCGCCCCTGGAACCCCTGCCCCTGACTGCCCCCTGCTGTCCCATCCAACCCCTCCTCTCATTCCTGACAGCCCCCCAGGACCCCTGCCCCCATCCAACCCCCCTTCTCCCTGTCCCCTGACTGCTCCCGGAACCCCTGCCCCCTGACCACCAACCTGAACTCCCCTGCCCTCTAGCCAACCCTCCTCCCCCTTACTGCACTGCCTGGAGCGCCAGTGGCTGGCAGCGCTACAGCTGCGCTGCCCGGCTAGAGCCGAGCCATGCTGCTGCCGCCACGCACCAGGTCAAGCCGGGCTCTGCAGCTGCGCTCCCCCAGGAGCTCCCAGCCCCACCGCCCAGAGCATTGCGCCAGGTGCGCAGCGCGTTGAGGCTGCGAGGGAACAGCAGGGGAGGGGCCAGGGGCTAGCCTCCCAGGCCAAGCAGGTAGGTCCCGTGGGCCGGATCTGGCCTGCAGGCTGTAGTTTTCCCACCTCTGAACTAGATAAACCAATTTGTACATACCAAGATAATGGAGCAAATAATCAAGCAAACGCCTAGAAGATAATAAGGTGATAACTAACAGTCAACATGGATTTGTCAAGGACAAATCATGTCAACGCAACCAAATAGCTTTCTTTGACAGGGTAAGAAGCCTTGTGGATAAAAGGGAAGCAGCAGATGTGGGTATATCTTGACTTTAGTAAGGCTTTTGAAACTGTCCGGCAAGACTTCATCATAAAAAAAAAAAACTATGGACATACAGCCAGCCTAGGTGGAGCTACTATAAGGTGAATGCGTAAGTGGTTGGAAACCCATTCCCAGAAAGTAGGTATCAGTGGTTCACAGTCAAGCTAGAAGGGGATAT
This sequence comes from Macrochelys suwanniensis, assembly GCA_033296515.1. Taxonomy (NCBI): domain Eukaryota; kingdom Metazoa; phylum Chordata; order Testudines; family Chelydridae; genus Macrochelys; species Macrochelys suwanniensis. The sequence goes on from CM065780.1 coordinate 53,358,091, forward strand.
TGAGTGGGGACCCACAGAGAGCAGTCCTGTGTCCAGTTCTGTTCAATATCTTCATAAATGATTTAGATAATAGCATGGAGAGTACACTTAACGATACCAAACTGGGAGAGGTTACAAGTGCTTTGGTGGATAGGATTAAAATTCAAAATGAATTGGACAAACTGGAGAAATAGTCTGAAGTAAAAGGACAAATGCAAAGTACTCCACTTAGGAAGGAACAATTCATTGCACAGATACAAAATGGGAAATGACTGCCTAGGAAGGAGTATTGCAGAAAAGGATCTGGGGGTCATACTGGATCACAAGCTAAATATGTAACCTGTTCCCAAAAACAAAACAAAAAAAACCACCACACACACCACACATCATTCGGAGATGTATTAGCAAGAGTGTTGTAAGCAAGACACCAGAAGTAATTCTTCCACTCTACTCCACGCTGATAAGCCTTAACTGAATTAGTATGTCCCATTCTGGGTACCACATTTCAGAAAAGATGTGGACAAACTGAAGAAAGTCCAGAGAAGAGCAACAAAAATGATTAAAGGTCTAGAAAACATGATCTATAGGAAAGATTGAAAAACTTGGGATTGTTTAGCCTGGAGAAGAGAAGACTGATGGGGGACTACTCATGGGAGGAATTCTGTGCCCCTGCACAGAAAAATGGGGGAGCAAAGAAATTTGTGGGGGAACACATACCCCTTCTCCAGCAGCCCAGACACGTCTGCTGAGAGCAGCCAGCAGCAGGTGGGTGTGACTGCATGTGCGTACATCCATGGAGAGACATTAAGGGGGTAAGGCTGGGCGGGTGCCTGTGTGGGAACCAGTGAGAGAGACTCACTCTGTCCCTCTCACTCACTGTTGCTGCATCCCAGGCTTGGAGGAGTAGAGCTGTGTGAAGCAGGCTGTCCCTGAGGCAGAGCAGAAATGTAACAACTAAGCAGGCAGGCTGCTAATGTTCCCATTTTTAGTTAATTGTTCCCTTCTTAGTCAATTAAGGATCCTTTACCTTGCCAGAGTGATATAAAGGAGACTTATTGTAAATGACAGTAACGGAATCCTCAGTTAGGCCTTGTTTACACTGCCAGTATGCAGCCCTGCAACTTTCTCACTCAGGTGTGGACCACTCTCCCCCTGGAGCGCTGCAAAGTGGCAGTGTAGACAGTGCACCGACACTGGGAGCCACACTCCCAGCACTGGTAGCTACTCCCCTCGTGGAGGTGGGTTCCTAACTGTTAGGGTAGTTAAGCACTGGAGGAAATTCCCTAGGGAGGTTGTGGAATCTCAGTCACTGGAGGTTTGTAAGATCAGGAATAGTCTAGTTATTACTTGGGTGCAGGGGACTGAACTAGATGACCTATTGAAGTCCCAACCAGTTCTACATTGCTATGATTCTATGATATTACCCAAAGGGGAGGGGGAACTTTCAGCCTGATGTTCTTCACAGAAAGGTAATTACATAGCAGAAATGATCTTTTCCCTCCAGATGTTAGAGCCCTTCCTCTAAGAAACCACAATTTTTCTGAAACAAACATCAAGTCTAGTATCTATACTAGGACTAACAGTATCCCTGTATAACACCAGTCAGCATTACTTAGAACTACAAGGGGATACCTTGGACCACAACCCCTAAGGTTGTGCTCTCCAGCACTAATAGTAATCCTACAATATCAAGGGAAGACAAATTACCAGGGTGCCTGCATAGCAGATTAGAAAGAGAATTTGCCTCGTTGGAAGTAGTCAAGACAGAATCATTCCCTCAAAGGGTGCTTTTAGAGCACAGTAAGAGGGCCTACAAAGGTAGGCAGGGCAGAGTGGCTAGTATGCTATAAATTCACACCCTAGCTTACTGCATACTAATTTCCCTGTGTAGACAAGCACTTAGGCTCCAAACTGTAAAGGGTGGTCTAGATCAAATATTCTTGAGCACCCTGAAAAACCTAGAGATTATGGGATGAAACCCCAGTTGTGGCTATGGCTGAAACTGCCTACCTCCCACTCCTCCAAGAGTGTTTTGTTGGAAAAGAGAACTGTCTCAATCTTCTGAAGTTCTAGGGTTTGAACAGAAACTAGCTCTCAAATGCCAACATTTACTAATAAGCCAAGAGACGCTAATTTCCAAAATATATTAGTAGGTTCTATTAATTAGAACCCTTTCTGAATTTTAGTATGACTATACCACCCATTGATAGTAATACATATCTAACATGGGCCTATTTAAGAGCCAAGATTTTATGTAGGAGGTTTTTCCCTTAGATACTTATAAGCAGAAGACTTTAACTGAGGAGATTTGGAAGGAAAAGGGTCCACTAACAGAAGGATCACAAACTCCAAATACCATAACTCAAGCCCATCTAAAGTGATTAACACCAGAGTCACTGTCTGCTTTGAGTTTCTTGAGGACAAGCAGATACAAGGTGCAGATCTTTTTCTGAGAGGTGGTGGGGAGGAGGGAATAATCAAGAAAGCAGTCAGTCACCCAGGCACACATTCGCTCTCTCTCTCGCTCACACACACACGCACAGTGGAGAAGTTTGACATTTTTGGTTGCCACAAACTGATCCAATAGTATGCTTCACCATTTGAAGACCTAATGGATCACTTTCCATTTTAGCTCTTTCTAGTGTCATGAGTCACTCAGTATAGACTGTGCAGATCTTTAAGCCAACTTTAAGAACACTTTACACTACGAGAGTGGTATAAAGAGGCCCTCATTGAACATAATAATCAGGCCCTTTAAATAAAAAAAAAAACACAGAAAGACAGTAAGCTTAGATTTAACATGACCACCACAAAATTGGCTCTGGATGCCTTAGTGCCCTATAAAGAGGAAAGACTTGATATTCTATTCATAAGCAAACTCCCTCAAAGCAAAACACTTTGCACTGACAACAGCAAGGAACTCCTTATCTGATGTAATCCACCTCTGTGTTTATTTCAGTAACTATGCTGCTTTGTGATGGGAAGGATGAGGCCCTATAATACAAGAGGCCAGGAAGATTGCCATCATCTGCCATAATTTAAGTTCTCACCAGATTTCCTATGTCAGACATCGGTTTTCTCCCCAGACCTCTTTTGGGCCCCTCTGACTAAAGTGAGTGACCATTGCAGTGAGCAGTTTGAGCAATGGCAGTGATCCCATTACTATTTTAATACTCTTACGAAGCTTAGAAAGCCACCTATACACCTTAAGATGATTCCTGAACAAATGTTTTAATAAATTGATAAATTAATAAATGAACTCATCATTGCTCTGAAATCCATAATTACCAAAATTACCATGTATAAATACTCTTTTATTATGACTATTGTTACAGAGAAGCACCAAACTGCTTGCAACTGATTTTAAAAATCAAAACATAAAAAGACCCATGTGTTTATATTATCCAAGCAGTTTTTATGCTTTAGCCAACAGAGGACCATCAACATCTGATAACACCTTTTGCTTTCACAAAAAAGAGACAATGTCATGTTTCTAATAAGAAACAAAGAACAGTGTTATTGAAAAGATCAGGGGGAATTCTAAGAGGGGAGAAAAAAAGAATTTTCAGGATTTTCAAGTGTCCCCCAGTGCTCAAATAACCAAGTACTCCCCTGAATTTACAGTGGACCTACTTTTAGTGTGATTTTATCAAACCCACACTACTTCGTTTTATATTTAACCATATAGGAATTACAATTTACGTTTAATCTATTGAACACATTTATATTCTCGGTATCCTTTTAAGACTAATAAATACCCTTCATCACTATTATGTGCAATAAACAACTAAGTAGGTAACAGCAATACCACAGCTTTGTCATCTTTTTTTGGTAGATTCTACGAACAGCTGAACATTTAAGAACGTTACTAGTAGAGCCCTGTGTGGATACAAAAATGTGGATCCGCATCCAATCCGTAGCTGCCAGAATCAACCTATGATCCACTAGCTGTCTTTTACCTGTATGTGCATCCGCACCTCACAAGGGATAGTGATTGAGGAGGGAGGGAGGAGAGATAAGCGAGCAGGGGGTGGGGTCTTTAGGAGAAGGGGCGGCACAGGGTGGCAGGCTGGGGAGAAGGGGCATCACATCACATGGTGCTCCCAAGGGCTCACAAGCGATGGTAGCAGCACATGTTGCATCACAGCAGGGCAGAGAGGTGGGGCACCAGAGCCTCGCCCACTTCAATCCCCACAGCCAGGGACAGGCCCTGCTGCTCAGGAGCCGGGAGCACAGCCCGTGCTGCCAGGCCGGCCCATGGTGGGGACTCTGGTGCTGTCCGAGGGACCCAAGCTGCTGGACAGGAAGTGGTGCAGCAAGCAGATGCTGGACAGCCCCGACTCCGGCCTGCCACCCAGCCCAGCCGCTGACCCTGAGCATACTGCAGCCCCCAGGCTGCCCAAGCCGGATGCCACGGGACAGGCGCCGCTGGCAAGTAGAGCTTAGCGCAGTTGTATCCACATCCAATCCACTATTCGCAAAAATGGTCCGCGGATATGAAGCAGATATCTGCGGATTTGCAGGGCTCTATTTACTAGCTTTTAAACCAATTTCATGGTTCTCTTTTTTTTTTTTTATGATGTACATAAAGGATCATAGCTAACTTTTCAGTGAGTTATGAACTATCAAGTCAGTACTAAATTATGTATACTATGAATAAGAGATGGAAGTTTCGTCCTGTATGTCTTCTCTTTCTCCACTATGTAATGTTCTGTAGGGAAGTATTTACAAGTACATTGTTTAAAGGTTATTGTTGGTTATCAGTGCCAGCGGGTGCCTTTTTAATAATGCACAAATGAGAACAGTGAGACATTCTGAAAATCTGTGGGTGGAAAAGAATTCCACTGTTTAAGATGCCAAGCTTAGGCTTACTATTTTTCATGGTACAGATTAAGGGCTTGTTTACAGGGGGAGTTAGTGTGCAGCAAGCCAGGGTGTGAATCTACAGTACACAGCTGACCATGTATTAATTCACTGGGCCAGGGATGGAAGGGGCTTCCTCATCCCCTGCATGGAGCAGCCAGGGTTGGGTCAGGATCAGACCCACCCCCAGAAACCTCCCCTGGCTGCAGGAAGCTCCGTGCCCCCATGGCTCCTCAGCCATGGGGGTAAGGGGTCACTGTACAGGGAGCTGCTCCACCGTTCGCTCAACCCCTGTGCACCTAGACCGCCCCCTCCCACCTAGAACCCTCCACCAAGTCCCCGTTCCCCAACCCTCTGTATCCATACCCCCACCAAGCCCATCCCACCGGCATCTGGACCTGCACCACTGCACCCAGATGACCCCCTGCTGAGCCCCCCACATTTGAACTTGAACCAATGAGCCCTCCATACCAGACCCCCCACCCCAGCCCTCCATACCTGAGCCCCAACCAGCTGCACCAGACCTCCACCCCATTAAGCCCCTCTCCTTCAGCACCTGGACCCACCCCCCACAACCAGACCCCCATGCCAAGCCCACTCCCAGATCCTCCCCTAAGCCCCAACTACCTTCACCTGGACCCCCTGCAGAGTCCCCTTCCCCCTGCACCTGGAATCCCCTAATGAGCCCCCATGCATCCACATGGCACCTGGAGCCCCCACTGAACTGCCCACACCCAGATTGCCCCACACAGAACCCTTTCAATTCACACCTGGATCCTTACACACTAAGCTCCTCCACACCTGGATCCTGCCAGGCTGAGCCTGACCACCCATACCTGGTGTGCCTGGCACAGAGGGGCATGTTTATGGGGGAGGCCCGGCCCTTGTTCTATGTCAGAAGTCAGGGTCAGGTGCAGCCTCACCACCAAGTCCTTGTCCAGGGGGAAAAGGGGGAAGACAGAGGGAGGAGGGGCAGCAGGGTGATCTCTTACCTCCGCACAGTCAGTGGCCTGTGTCAGGCTGGAGCCTCTACATTTATTTATTGACCAATAAAATTTGCAAAATTTTAAAATATTGTCCACACAAATTTTTTTTCATGCAGAATTCCCTCAGGAGAAATTATTAAAGGCAACATTCCATCATTATGTACTGTACCTAGTACTATTTTAGAAACAGTACACATTCAAACAGGATCTTATGAAGTGGCCACTTTTATGTTATAGTTTTACGTTTCCTGGGGCCTGGGAGGAGGGCAGTAGGCATATCAATTAGTATGAACTGAATTGTCAAGAATTGTCAACATCTGGAGTAATCTTAGAGAGACAAAGGAAGACCAATTACTGGAAATTAATTTTTAACAACTGACAGCCAAAGGAGGCAGAACATGGGAAAACAGCTTTCCTGAAGACTGGAGGTGTATGCAATGGGAGAGGTAGAATCCTGGACACTTTGTCCATATTGGAAGAATTACCTGCATCTCTTGCCCAGGCATACTAACTTTGCTTTCACTTTCTAAATGAAGGACCCCTAACATACTGTATTCCAGTTGACTAATAAATGCTGGGTTGTTTTGAAAATCAAAGAATCATAGAATATCAGGGTTGGAAGGGACCTCAGGAGGTCATCTAGTCCAACCCCCTGCTCAAAGCAGGACCAATCCCCAACTAAGTCATCCCAGCCAGGGCTTTGTCAAGCCGGGCCTTAAAAACCACTAAGGAAGGAGATTCCACCACTTCCCCGCGACGTCGGCCGGCATCGGGGGCAAAGATAAGTGCTCTGGTAACGGGCGTGGGGCCGGTGGGGAGCTGCCGGTGGGTGCTGAGCACCCATCAATTTTTCCCCGTTGGTGCTCCAGCCCCGGAGCACCCACGGAGTCGGCACCTATGCTAGGTAACCCATTCCAGTTCTTCGCCACCCTACTAGTGAAAAAGTTTTTCCTAATATCCAACCTAAACCTCCCCAACTGCAACTTGAGACCATTACTCCTTGTTCTCTCATCTGTTACCACTGAGAACAGTCTAGATCCATCCTCTTTGGAACCATCTTTCAGACAGTTGAAAGCAGCTATCAAATCCCCCCTCATTCTTCTCTTCTGCAGGCTAAACAATCCCAGTTCCCTCAGCCTCTCCTCATAAGTCATGTGCTCCAGCCCCCTAATCATTTTTGTTGCCCTCCGCTGGACTCTTTCAAATTTGTCCACATCATTCTTGTAGTGTGGGACCCAAACCTGGACACACTACTCCAGGTAAGGCCTCACCAATGCCGAATAGAGGGGAATGATCACGTCCCTTGATCTGCTGGCAATGCCCCTACTTATACAACCCAAAATGCTGTTAGCCTTCTTGGCAACAAGGGCACACTGTTGACTCATATCCAGCTTCTCATCCACTGTAACCCCTAGGTCCTTTTCTGCAGAATTGCTACCAAGCCATTTGGTACCTAGTCTGTAGCAGTGCATGGGATTCTTCCGTCTTAAGTGCAGGACTCTGCACTTGTCCTTGTTGAACCTCATCAGATTACTTTTGGCCCAATCCTCTAATTTGTCTAGGTCCCTGTGCATCCTATCCCTACCCTCCAGCATATCTACCACTCCTCCCAGTTTAGCGTCATCTGCAAACTTGCTGAGGGTGCAGTCCACGCCATCCTCCAGATCATTAATGAAGATAATGAACAAAACCGGCCACAGGACCGACCCTTGGGGCACTCCGCTTGATACTGGCTGCCAACTAGACATGGAGCCGTTGATCAACTACCTGTTGAGCCCAACGATCTGTCCTGCAAAACATCTGCTGGCTGCATGACTCCCAGGAGGGGTAAGTCTCCAAGAGGTATCTAAACTTATTTGGACCTGCTAGAGAAGCAGCAAGAAACAGGTGCTAAAGTCAGTGACAGCCACAGAATAGCAGAGCTGCAGGGCTCACCCTTGTAAAAAGCGTAGGCCTACCACTAAACGAGAAAAACTGTATACAAGTCAGAGGCTAAGCATGCCTTGTGGATTCATGATGGAAGCCACACAGCCTAAAGAGAGCTGAAGTGGCTGCATTAGCCATTCTACTCAGCAACACATCCCCTCTCTACTGTGCTAGTTCCCCTTTCAAGGTGTTTATTCCAATATTCAGAATCCTCCCTGAGACTGCCCGTAACTACCTGAAAGTCTCTCTTCCTCCAGGACTATGACTTCCCAGGGCCTGCAAGTAAGGAGACAGTCTTCACAGAACTGGACCCAGACCGTGCAACTCCAGCATGACCATGCAACCAAACACTTCCAGAACTAAATGTAAAATCTGTCTCTTCTACTTGCTTTCCCTTAGTAATTAGCACTTCCCAATGTTTGTGCTGATCATGCACTTCTATACTCTTTTTAAAAAAAAGAGGGGTGAGGGGAGGGGAGTCCACAGACACTACCATGATCGAGAATATGCAAAGGTCTAGACAGATTCTTCTTGAGCCTTAGGTATTTTACAAGAAATATGGACCAAAAATAGGGAACACTAACTTGCAAGAAAAGGTAAGATTATTTTATTTCAGACACCTCACATCTTGAGAATCAGTAGCAATAAGTGGACAAAAACTGTATTAGTAAGGGAAGCATTTGAAAAGAGAGTTACCAGACACCCTTTAGCTAAATAACTATACATTTTACCCAGCAACAGATACAAAAAAAAAAAAAAAAAAAAAAAGGACAAAGGGCATTAAATCTCCACCAGCAATGTCTTTATAGAAGCTCGGTTCCACCACTGACCCAAGCTACTGGAAAACGGGATATGCTAAGATGTCTACTCTGAGGGTTTATCTGCATTTTAAAAAACTGGATTTTGGCACAGCTGCAGTGTTTCAGTGAAGACACTACCTACGCCAACAGGAGGGGTTCTCCTGTTGCCATAGGTACTCCACCTCCCCAAGAAGCAGTACCTAAGTCAATGGGAGAATTCTAGACAGGGGTTAGGTCAGTTTAACTGTGTCACTGAGGAGTGGGGATTTTTCACACTCCTGAGCGACAGTTATACCAATCTAATTTCCTAGTGTAGACCAGACCAGAAGCATACATGGGGACTCCATCTTTCCCATCAGCTCTCAAAGTTGAGTTTTCTTCACACACCCTGCCACAATTGCTGGAGAGCTTCCTGGCTGCTGCAAGGAAGGCAAGAAGAAAAGGTCTCTGAAAGCAACTCTGCTCCCTTCCCAAACTGCTTTTCCGGTCCCCCTACCCAACAACTGAGGCCTGGTCTACACTAGGAATTTATTTTGGTATAGCTAGGTCTCTCAGGAGCATGAGAAATCCACACTACAGAAACAAAGTTATACAGAACTAAACCCCAGACAGCACTAGGTTGATGGAAGAATTCTTCTGTAGACCTAGGCACCGCCTCTCAGGGAGGTGGATTACTTACCTGTCAGCATAAATTAGTGTCAATAGTGAGGCGCTACAGTGGTGCAGCTGCAGCAGTGTAGCTGCACCGCTCTAACATTTTAAAGTGTAGAATAGCCTAACTAGTGCACGTCTCTACTACTTTTCACAGATTATTTCTCAAGCAATAGCATGAAACGGACGTTTGTGACTGTTTCGGTGCTGCTCAGAATTCTAAGCTAAAAATACCAGCAAAAGCAATGGAATTATCTGCAAACTTCAGGAGATAACACTTCATTGGTTTACCCATTGCAGCAAAATCTGAGGGTTTTTTGTGTCTATTATATTTCTAAATCTTATGGTTAAGAAGGCGGCCTAAAGCAGATGCAAAATTATCTTTCCCTTGTGTTCAAAATAAACGACTAAGAGGAGTGATATAGATCTCTGTTCATCTTAATGGGAAGTCAACTCTAAAGCTCAGTTGTGACAATCCAAGTGTCAATAGTGTTAACCATTTGACTGATTGTTTTAGCAAAAAAATCTAGTTGATATACTTACCCATCAATGCTGGATGCACTGGCAACATTTAAATTTGCATCATGGAAATCAATTAAAAGAGTTAAAGCCCACTCCATATTTAGGCTTGGAAAGATTAGATTTTTAACAGTAAATGTCAGTAAATAATTTCACTGTGCACATACAGCCAACAAAAAAATATTTCATTGATAATCATAATTTATGGATAGTTCAAAGTAAGAAAAATGCTGCTTGAAAACTTAGAGGTATATATAAGGATATTTACTGGATATTTGTATATTTTCACATGTGATGTTGGCAATTTCTATTTTAACAGTTATAAAGCTTTACATTTGAATTACAACATCTACTGTCATTAAATTGTTTGAGCCCTCCCATAATTGCCCACAACTGAAAATTTAAATCACTAAAAGCAGAAAAAATGCTTAAAATAAACACTATTATCTGTCAAAATTATAAAAAATAAAAATAGAATTCTGCAAAAGCTACCCATATTGAAGTTAACTTTTCGCAGATGGGAGATGAAGAGATGCACTGCCTCCACATTGCCAGAATCTACTATTCGGAAGTAACACCCCCAAGCACCTACTAAGCTTTGCAGGGTGCACTGCCAAGTTCTCGCCTCTCTCCCCGCCCCACCAGCTTTGACAATACAACTAAGCATTCAACATAAAAAATATGACTCATAGTGAAGAGTGAAGGTTTGAGAGCAGTACTCATATTGAGACCCTTCTTCATTTCTAACTAAATAAATAAGTAAGTACCAAGCAGTCCTGAACCAAGGAAGAAACACAAAGCAGATATTTGTATAAAATTCAGACCACCATTAGGTCACAGAGAAAATAATCACTTCATCTTTAAGGCAGCGTCTTAGGGATCCATCCGACAGAGGACATCGCCTCTATAAGGAAACTAAGTGGCTATCAACAAAAAGAAATTAACGAGCAATTCTTGATTGATTTATTCTTCCCTTTGAACCCTTTTACCAAGAACAAAGGCTATTGTCTACACTAGAGACCTTACGGCAGCACAGCTGTGGTGGGGTGACCAGATGGGGAGTAAAAAATATCGGGACACTCACCCAGGATGTCCTGGTCTTTGGCGGAATTTCGGCGGGAGGTCCTTCAGTCACTGATGGTTGTCGGCGACACGGCGGCGGCGGGTAATACGTCTTGCCACCGAAGAGCGACGTACCTGCTGCCAAAGTGCTGCCGAAGACCGTTAGCGAGTGAAGTACCCGCCACCGAAATTCCGACAAACACCGGGACGTCCTGGGTGAGTTTGGAGGGGGGGGGGGGGGAGGTGAAGGGGGAGGGGCGAACGAAGTATCGTGACAAATGGCATCCCGACCGTCCTTCGGTCGGGATGCGGGACAAACGGGTAAAAATTGGGACAGTCCCGATTTTATCGGGACATCTGGTCACCCTAAGCTGTGGAGGAGTCTACTATAAGACTCCTCAGGTAGACACTCTAAGCAGATGGGAGAGAGCTCTCACGTCAACATAAATGAAACCACCCCCAACAAGCAGCGGTAGCTATGTCGGTGGGAGAAACACACCACCAGCTATGCTGGTGTGGAAGTCGGTTTTTCTCCGACAATTGCTAAATTTATGTCGCTCAGGGGGCGGGGGTTTCCCCACTCCCCTGAGTGATATAAATTTTGCCAACGTAAGTGGTAGCGTAAACATGGCCAAAAATTCCAAGATAGAGTGGAAGGAGACAGTAACTGTGAAAAAAGGGGAAGAAAGTCCTTTCTAAAATATTTTAGGAGAGGATGAGAAAAAATTAGACACACACTGCTGTCACACAAGAAATCCTGTTGCGACTAGAAAGAAAATAATTTGAGAGTAGAATATTTGATACCATTGATCAGAGTTAGGTTAATTGTAGGGATCAGAACTGGAAGTTTTTTAGTCAGTTATAAAACACAAACTACAATCCAAAATGAAATTTCAGAGTTGAGATTTAACTTAAATTGAAACCCAAAACTCTGAAAGTATGGAAAGGCATAATTAAGACATACAAGCTACCACAGGTCTTCCCCTATAGGGGAACAGCCTCCCATCTTCCCCTCCACGCTTACATTCTAAAATTACTTTTTGTAAAGCAATTTTTCTAATAGCTTGAAGGTGTTTACTGCTAGAAGCTGAAGACATCTTGCATATGAAAAAGTCCTGCTGATATAGTGACCACTACATTAACATCCTCCCAACCAAGGCTTTGGGGGAGGGAGGGGAAGTGACTGAAGGGTAACATAAAATGAAATACCTGGAGGGATTTTAAAATGGAAGGCTATGCTCAGTTTGTGGGTGACGTATTAAAATGTTGGCCAAAGAACACTGAAATCTATTGTAAAACTCAACAGATGTCAGATATTTTGCATTGCTTTGTCACCACACTAATGTTTGAACTTATTCAAGTGTTATAATTTCCTGATCTATACTGAAGAGGAATGCATACACTAGCTTTATGTTTAAATGACCCTCATCTAACTGGTGGTCCTGGGAATCTTAGAGAGAGTGGGGAATACTGCTTTCAGTATGTCATATGTCTAGCTAGGAACTTGTGAAGATGTCTCTCCGTGGATAGCATAAATAGGCTAAATTTGCCCAACCACCTAAAAGAAAGATTTACCACTTAAAATCTGTATTTAAATGACTGGCTTGAGACTTCTACCAACTCATTTTAGATACTTCTGTTCCAGCCATGAAACAGGATTAGGAAGAGTATGAGAAATGGATTAGTAAATTCCTATGTCAGAGCAACATCTGTTTTTTTCAGACAGAGGGAAACCAGCGAGCCAGATATGGCCTGCAATACCAGCACACATGAAAATAGGCTGCCAGAACCTGAAAATCATGTGCAGTCCATTAGTAAAGTTTTCCATCCTAGGCTGGATATATGTATCTATTGTAATGGAATAGCAAGGCATAATTGTTTTAAAGTAATTCTATTTATAGTGTGTGTGTGTGTGTGTGTGTGTGTGTGTGTGTGTGTGTGTGTGTGTGTGTGTGTGTGTGTGTGCGTGCGTTTTAGAGAGAGAGAGCGCACACGCTATATATAGATATATATATTTTAATGGAATTTATATAATTACTCAAGTCTGAAGATGTTCTCAAACACTATGATGTGGTATTTCACCTTTTGAGACTAAATAGTGCAACATGTACCCTACCTACTACTATCTGATCAGAAAGACTATTCCACCATGTTCTGGAACCAAACCCTGTGAAGAAAAGTCAATTTCCTGATAGAATTAAGTACAGTGTTACAAACATTAACTGATGTTTTTATACAGCTGAGACTAACCAAACTGAAGAAAATCTGGCAAAAGGTACAAGTCACTGTTGCCTCTTTGGACCAGGCTTTTATAAACTATCCAGACATAGCTTCAACCTGCAGACCTAAGTGGAAGTGAACAGTCATTACTGAATACCTACAGAGATGGGGGGGTGGGGGGAAAACCCACAGTATTTTCTACAAGTTTTATTAATTTAGATAATGAGTATAAGTCTCAAAATTGGGAGTAACAAAAGATTTCCATGCAGAAACAACAGTCTGGGATTGTTTTTAAAAACAGTAAGAGCAAATCCCCCCAAAAGTGGGTCAGAGTCTCCAAAATAAAAGCTAGCGGAGCATTCAGACAACCAGAAATGCAAAAAAGTTGTTATAATTCTGTAAGAGATGTAGACAGAGACTTGCAAGGATGGTGCAGATTTATAAGCTTTTGAGTATGTCCTCTAAACTACTTAGCAGAATTGCTTTAACAAAAGTCGGGTTTAATATTAATTATCCCCCAAGTTTCCTAGCAGGTTAGTAATGCTGCCAGTAGCATTCCTGGCAAAGTATGGCAATTTCCTTCTGTACTTGCCAGTCATGGTGCTAAGAGTGCTAATCCTACAGATTTAGCAACTGTTCCTATTTTCTTCATTTTGACCAAAATGTCAGTCTAACCTAATTCTGCTTGAGACAACTGATCCTGAACCCCTGGAGAGAAGCCTGAACTCCTGCTAGTATGATCTAAAGACAGTCCAGTAGATTCAAACATTCAAAACTGCCCGATGAACAGTAGCTTTTAGAGCAGTCCAAGTCTTTCTAATAAACACCCAAAAGGGCTGCCCACATGACTTCAACAAGAGGCACACTATCCAGAAGCATTCTTATTTCTTAAGTGGATGGGAAGGACCCCAACAATCACAGTGGAACAAACCAATACTGAGGGCTGAGGCTCCACTGGTTATGATAAATTTTGGTATGAATGACATTGCTTCGGGTGACACTTGGAAGATCTTTCAAGATCTCAGGACAGGGCCGGCTCTAGGAACCAGCAAAACAAGCTGGTGCTTGGGGCGGCACATTACTAGGGGCAGCATTCTGGCGCCAGCCATGCCGCCCTTAGAAATGTGCCCCCGCCGCCCCAGCTCACCTCCGCTCTGCGCCGCCACCGCTCGGCTTCTCTCCCTCCCTCCCAGGCTTGCCACGCGTGAAACAGCTGTTTCGCGCGCTGCTGCCGCTCGGCTTCTCCCCCTCCCTCCCAGGTCCCAAAGCCTGGCAGGGAGGGGGAGAAGCCGAGCAGCCGTGGCAGAGCGGAGGCGAGCTGGGGTGGGGAGCAGTTCCTGTTCCTCTACCCCCGTTATTTCCTGCACCCCCCTCACCCTAGCTTACCTCCGGTCTGCCTGCTCCCCTGAAGGCGCCGCCGCTTCACTTCTCCCCACTCCCTCTCAGGCGAGGGAGTGGGGAGAAGTGGAGCAGCGGCATGCTCATGGGAGCAGGCGGAGCGGAGGTGAGCTAGGGTGGGAGACTGCGTGCGGGGCCCACAGGAAGCAGTGGGATGGGGGAAATACAGCACTGTGGGGGAGGAGGCAGGGCTGGGGATTTGGGGAAGGGGCGGAGTTGAGGTGGGGCCAGAGGTGGGGTGGCCAAGAAAAAAAAATGGGGGGGGGGGGGGGGGGCAGCCAAAAAAAATTTTGCTTGGCATGGCAAAAATCCTAGAGCCTGCCCTGCTTTGTAAGAGCTGGAAGAAAAAAGTACAAGTCATTTTTGATATATCTTTCCTGTCCCATCAACAACAAAAAAACAGGAGATACTGCAGGTAGGTTGTTAGTTATGCAAGTACTATAAAGTAGAGTTTTGGTTTCAAAGAACATTGAGCCTCTTATATATGGCTTCCATCTCAGTAGAAGGCAAATCAAACTTCTGAGTGACAGACTAGCTAAACTAGTCAGGAAGGTGTTAAACAGAGCAAAATACACAAACATAAGTGTCTTCAGGTATCATTGTTTCAGTTCAGACACACAGGACCTGAAATGTTTCTAGACTGATGTTAGGGTCTGTAACAGACCCTCAGATCAGAATAGAGAACAGGAGAAACAGCTCTTTCAACTTCTGTAATGGTATAAAAAGAAAACCTACATTGTCATGGAGGATTTCAACCTGGGGTATGTATACTAGAGTTCCTATATTGCCACTCCTTGTAGTTTCTTAAAAAAAAATTAACAAGCTAGTAAACCCAACTCAGGGTAATGCATCATTCTCTATCACAGTGAAGTCTAATAAAGAACTAACCACCAAATTATAAAAGTAGCAATTGCCAGTGATCACAACATAAATGTAGTTATGTGCCAATAGAATATAGTCTCAAATCAGTATTTTCTATCATTGGCATTTTGAAAAGGCCAATTTCCTCATGCTGAAAGGAATTGTGAGTAAAAGTTTAAATAAAACAATGTTAATGATAATAGGAAGTTGTATAAATCCACAATTCCAGTGTCTTTAAAGAAGGCTTCTGTAGTTAAAAAAGAGAAGTGGAAGGACTAGAAATTTCACCCAAGAATTTTAGTAGCCATCGATATTGATGTTCAGTTGACCAATGGAAACAATCAATGGATGGGTGAGGGGAAAAAAAAACAGAGAAGGAACCAATACTATGAAAACTAGGAGTGCTAACAAGAACACAGACATTTTAAAACTCATCGGTGCCTCTAGGAATTCTTATTTCATTGAGAAATTGAAGCAATACAAAACCTGCTGGTCAATTACATCATTCAAAAGCCACCAACACTTCCTATCCATGCCTCTGGTGATTGTTGCATTATTTACAAAAGTTCCCAGTACCAAATTATCCTTTCAAAACAAAGTACTGTTTCACAGGAATCTGAGCTCCTCTTCATAAACAATGCTCCTAATAGCCAAAGGCATTAAGGCAAAGTTCAATTTTCAACAGCTACAAATAAAACTGGCATGGTTTGACCATGTGACTTAATGCTTTATAAAGTCAAAACTACTGATTGTAATTAGAGGATTTCACCTGACATATGTTCTTTACACATAGGTTTTAAGCCAAATGACTTACACCAGGAACATTACCATTCATGTTCCTTGTTTCAATTGTGATTAGTTTCTCCTCATTTTAAGTGGAAGTGTAATGCAATACAGTATTACAACAGTATTGTCTCAGTCTCCTGAGCAGTCAGTAAAAAGTAGAGCAAAATCCACTAACGGATAAAAGCAAATGCAAAGAGTCGTCTGCAGCAACAGTGGACAAGTTACCCAAATAAAAGTGATCTTTTAAGAGCTCACAATGTTCTTCATATTTGGCTCAATGAACATTAAAAGTTTTCCTTTCATCTAGGACAGGGGTGGCCAACCTGAGCCTGAGAAAGAGCCAGAATTTACCAAAGAGCCAAAGTAATATGTCAGCGGCCCCCCAGCCGCTCCCCCTACTCCCCCGCCGCCAGCGCCTCCTGCCCACCAGCAGCCCCACCAATCAGCACCTCCCCTTCCCTCCCCGCACCTCCTGATCAGCTGGTTCGTGGCCTGCAGGAGGCTCTGGGTGGGAATGGGGAGGAGCAAGGGCATGGCAGGCTCAGGGGAGGGGGGTGGGAAGGGGTGGAGTGGGGGCAGGGCCTGTGGCAGAGCCAGGGGTCAAGCAGTGAGCACTGCCCCCCCCCCCGGAACATTGGAAAATTGGCGCCTGTAGCTCCAGCCCTGGAGTCGGTGACTATACAAGAAGCCGCATATTAACTTCTGAAGAGCCGCATGTGGCTCCAGAGCCACAGGTTGGCCACCACGATCTAGGATATTAACTACCAGATGAGGTTTAGCAGCCACAGGACCAAAATCTTGGTTTTAGGCTATAATTTCCTCCCTACAACTACTTATTTAAAATCATAGAATCATAGAATATCAGGGTTGGAAGGGACCTTAGTAGGTCATCTAGTCCAACCCCCTGCTCAAAGCAGGACCAATCCCCAATTTTTTTGCCCCAGATCCCCAAATGGCCCCCTCAAGGATTGAACTCACAACCCTGGGTTTAGCAGGCCAATGCTCAAACCACTGAGCTATCCCTCCCCCGAAATACACTATCAGACTTTTTACTTCATCTTTTGACCTCAATTTCCACTGATTTAAAGATGTTAGCTTTGTGACAAAAAGAGTAACACTTCTTTAAACTGAAAGTAAGCATTGCTTTGACTAAAATGAAGTGATTTTAAAATAGGCAGAGAGATAAGAGCAATTATAAAGTTAACAGTTGAAATTTAAGTCAATCGAAGGATTAACCAGCTACCATCTCTGCAATCAGCAAATATTTTGCAGCCCACAACTCAATACCATTTTTAACAGAATGAGCATTAAGGATCCTCTTGTTTTGGAAACATAGGATATTTTACAAACACTTAGTAGCCATTTTTATTTAATTATTTCTAAAAGGAAAACAGTGATCAGTTTTTAGAAGTACAAAATATCCATTCACATTTTTCCCATGTAGTAAGTTTACACCAAGCTGGTGAAACTGCGGCCACAATTATTCAAGAACCTTAGCTCAAATGATAAGTCAGTTGCTATTCGTCCTAGTGGGATATCCAGACAAATTGCTACTGAGACACTGGATCTTATAAGACGATAGGTGCCTACTGTATTACTCTTCCTCACCATCAGTACTAAGTCTTAAATAAGGAAAAGTGCCCATTGAAATGCTCATTAGCAGATCCTATCAACCAACCAAGAAAATAATGGATTTTCTCTTCAGAGTGTGGATACCATCTGTTTCTCTCTCACACAGAAAAGAATGTAACAACTGTCCCATATAAAAAGGTCAAGTAGAAAATGAGTGATAATCTAGAATGAAACAGCAGCAAAGACTGCATGCACTTAGAAATCTGTCCTGCACGCTGTGCAATTTATCAAAAATTATTCTGAAGCTGAATATCTCCAGTTGTAATCCCTTGTGGAAGCACTATGCACTTAAAAAAAACACCACGCCCAGAAGAGATCATCCCAATGTTTAAAAAATAAGAGTTGGGAAGAACAGGTAGATATTTCATAAGGAATGGGGAGCTGACTGGGAGGCAGCTGAACAGAGAAAGAATCCAGAGGTGGAGGTAATAAACTGTGGTCCCTCAAAAAAGTAAAAGGAAGGGAGATTAAATATCATTTAACTGAAGATACTATCTGTGCCAGTTCCTCACTCCTGGGTTTTAGCTCCTTAGGGAAAGTCTATTCATGCACTAAACTCTACAACAGGGGTAGGCAACCTATGGCACGCGTGCCAAAGGCAGCACGCAAGCTGATTATCAGTGGCACTCATACTGCACGGGTCCTGGCCACCGGTCCAGGGGGTTCTGCCATTTAATTTAATTTTAAATGAAGCTGCTTAAAACATTTTAAAAACCTTATTTACTTTACTATACAACAATAGTTTAGTTGTATATTAAAGACTTCTAGAAAGAGACCTTCTAAAAAGGTTAACATGTATTACTGGCACGCAAAACCTTAAGTTAGAATGAATAAATGAAGACTCGGCACACCACTTCTGAAAAGTTGCCAACCCCTGCTCTAGAATGTGATTCTTGAGTGCAGTGGTAGAGTATGATCAACACGCAATGTCATGGCTTGGCTTGCCATCACCCTCTGAACATTTCTTCTTTATCACAGTCAGCAGAGAAGCTCTCACTAGAGACCATGCTTCTTCAGCCATTGCTCCAGCTTGTCAGAGTTCCTGGGGAACTCGGTTATTTTTTAACCATCCTTTATCTTCCCTTCTAATCAAGTCTCAAACAGCTATACTAAACAGAGGCCAAAGCTTTTGAATGAATATCTGTGGTGTTTTGACACCTATTTTCCCCCTCAATACAGAGTTTTGTTTTGGGTTTTCTTTTTGGCATTTTCCTAATGTCTCATCATGAGATGTATTTTTCTTTGAACATTTCAACATCAGTTCCTTCCCAAAGGTCAAGTTCAGGGCAGAAGCATGGGAGTAGTGAGCTGCCACTCTCAGTAGATTGTGCAAGTATTCAAACTACAATCACACATGCTCTGCTGAGCTCAGTTCCCAGTCAGGGGGCCTCAAATGCCCTACTAGGCTTCTTGGACTGAGCACCTTCTTGACTGGAGGGGGAAAAAAGGAGTGTGGTCCTTTTCCAAGTGTCCCCCTTCACAGTAAATTATGCTGATCTTCATGATATGATCCTTCCTTTCATGCTTTGATCAGCAGTGCAATAGCTGATGCGGACATATCACTGGGCATCAGAATAAAGATGAATACAAGAACAGACCCTCTCAGTGCTGCTGTTTCAGGCTCAGACGTCACTGCATTATTTAATCTTCAAAACAGGAACTGAGTAAATTTTCACAGCCACAGTCACAAAACACTTTCCCCTACAAAAGCTTAGATCTGGGAGAACAAGGTGGCAGCTCAAAGGAGGTGGTGAAATACAATACTGCTATGTACTCCCCTTACTCCTAATTAAAGCCTGATGTGTTCTCTTTACACCAGTATCAGGTATGCTATTTGGTTCAGCACCCATTTCAGCTCAATAACTATCAAAGCATTTGGCGCACAAATTCTTGGATGGTCCAGTCTATGTGTAACCTCTCTTCTTTTGCAAGTACAGTACAGCATTTTTATTTTTTTTTAAAGGAAGACTGCTTAGAAGCTTCAAACCCTATCAGTGCAACAAAGATTGTTAGAATTAGACTACTCTGATCGTTGCATGTTTACCTCACTTGACCACATTATGCAGATTTGTGGCCCCTGACAAGCATCACCCAATGCACTAGAGAGAGAGAGAGAGAGAGATCAGGAATACCTCCAAGCCCTGCTTGAGGCACCCAAGGAAGATTTTTTTGTAAGTCAGCATGCAGACAGGCTGAAAAGCTTCAAAGGCCAAAGCTTTGAAACTGACACTTAATGTCAGTGAAGACTGCTATGCATCAGGACTGTGTTCCGGTAAAGCCAACATCAACACAGACCTCCCTTTCATATCCCGTTAATCCCAATTGTCTAACTGTCCCAATGAAATGCGCAGCACTAACAACACTGAGTTCAAGGGCTCTGGCATGCATCTGCTTAGACACTTGGAGTCTGTGGTAGAAAACTTCAGTTTACTGAATGAGGCATGGCCTTCTTACAAGAGGCTCACCTAAATCAAGACAAACCACCCCTCCTACATCAAACAACCAATTTACATCAAGGAATCCTAATTTTACCCTCCTGCATTCTCAAGCTTGAAGTGCAACAGAGAACAACAATTCAGGTCTCACTGGATGTTCCAGGTGCCACAGTCACTCCTGATTCTCCGATATACTACCACAGATTCCCACAGTACTAATTTTGTGTTCATCACTCCACATTAGTGGAGAGTTAGGGTTTCTCCATGCAGTTGGAATGCCTTTTTTGCCTCCACTGATGTTCACAGTTGAGGGGAAAAGAGAGAAAAGAGAAGAGCACAAAAAGCTCTGGCCTCAACTCCAACATGCTTGTAAGCATCTTCAAAGTCCAGAAGACGCACAGTCATTCTCTTATATCTAGAAGAGGGGTGATGGTTCTTGGGGTAATGACCTTGAACTTCTTTGTCTAGATATTGATATTTCCTGAGCAATTTGTGTCAGGAAATATCTAGAGTAAACCCCCTTTTGTCTTTCACCTGGTGGCACTGCCTTGATTGCTCTTTGACAGCCCAGACTGGATTTCCCTGCACCAATTCTTCCTGGTATTGATCAACACAAAAACATTGTGGGGGGTTTTTTTTGTGGGGAGAGGTTCTCTCAATCTGGGCTATTTACCAACTTACCTTATGCCAGATTATAGGATAAGGGAATGCTGAAGACTCATCCAAAAGGCCTCTCTCGAGGCAGTGTTGGAAATACACATTAACTGGGTGTTTTTTAAAAAAAACAAAAACAAACAAACAAAAAAACAGTGGCATTGCTTCCATGCTTTGCTAACAAAGTAAGTTCTACCAATGTGAGACATCGCTCATAGAAGATCGAGTGGATATTTAAAACACATGTTCTCTTGTCTCAGGTTCCCTTCACTGGAGTCCAAATACATACATGGCCTCTATGGAGTGGACTTCCTCAGGGTATCATATGATCCACTGAGCTTCTTCAGCTTCACTTCCCTTTGAGGGGGCTCAGATGCCCTATTCAACCCTGTGGCTATGTCTATGCCACAATTAAACACATGGGGGTTAGCCCGTATCAGCTAACTTGGGCCAGCCATGGGAGTTTAATTGCGGTGTAGCCATAGCGTGTTAGGCTCCTTCTTGAGGAGGGGTGGAAAAAAGGGGAAGTACTCTCCCAAGTCCACTAACCAGTGGTGCCAAAAAAGTGCAGATCTTCATACTATGAACTTCCCTCATTTGTTACATGTTCTGATGAGCAGGAAGTCAACAATGTTGATATTTGATGTATTATGAGAGGCATCCACGTTAGCACCTATGAGATTAATGGGATATTTTGCACCCCTTAGAACTATTGTTTCAGATTCTGCAAATACAGGTAGATGGGTCACATTTGAGGCTAACTAATGAAATCACAAGTGTTTTTCAGTGACCATAACAGCAGAGACCTTTTGTTAAAGACTTAGATTGTGGAGAACAAGAAAAGAGCACGAAAGAGTTGCCTGTATGCTGTAGTGTTGCATACCAGCTAAATCTGAAGCCCTCATAACACTACTGTCTTGTCAGTATTCTTTCCACACCCATCCCACTGATGTTCCTAAGAGGACCATCTCTAAACAAATGTCTAATTCACAGTGCAACTACCGGCTGGCCTGAAACTAGAAGGCCATGTGTTAAGGCTCAATGAGTTGACACAAAACTGCCCCTGTGGATTGTTTCAAAGATGTTTCCACAAAAACATCTCCGAAGTATAGCTACATGATCCTCTCAATGCATTTAGAGCATTGTTGGCTTTGACTTCCAGGAGGGAATTTTATTTCAAGCCTTTTTTTTTTAAGATATCCCTCATGCTTATCCTTGCAGAAGTGAGAATCCTACAGAGACAATGGCCCTGATTCTCAGGGCATGCTACTCTTACCAGTATATTTGTGCCGCTGTAGTGTTTACTGATGATACTAAGAGCTTCTCCCATTGGCATAGGCACTCAATTTCCCTGAGAGGCAGTAGCTATGTTGACGGGGGAAAGCCCTCCCATCGATACAGCGCTGTCTACACCAGGAATTCAGTCAGTATCCAGCCACTCAAGGATTCCCCCTGCATAAGGCGATCCCAATGTGGGATAGAGCTGCTGTAGTGGCTATTGCCATAGTTCCCAACAGAGAGGTATGCCTGGCAAAGAGGCACCACAGCCAGAGGCCCCTGAATCTGGCTGATCCATTGTCAAAATGACCCCTACGGGATACTGGAAACCAGCAGGCTACTCGCAAGTGTACACTAGAGACCAGGCTGCCACCGGACAGTTCGAGGTGAATGTGAATGTGGCTGGAAGTCATTTTGCCTTCACCTCAAAATCTGTAACAAAAATAAATTTGGCCAAGCTGGAGAATCTGGCCCAGTACCTCTAAAGAGGGGAATATTATTTACTGTCCAATTCTGTTTCCCTAATACTGTCACAATGCCAGATTCCCACGTATCCACCCAACTGCCCCTCTGAGTCTGTAGGTGTTTCCTTTCTCCTCTCCCCACACTATTTTCATTATAGGCATAATTTTGCTATCCTGTTGATCACCTTGAACTTCTTCTTTCCCCTTAGAGCTTTGCCCCTTAGCCAAAACAACAGAATAGAATGTTCAGAAAGCAGTATT
Organism: Macrochelys suwanniensis; assembly: GCA_033296515.1. Lineage (NCBI taxonomy): Eukaryota > Metazoa > Chordata > Testudines > Chelydridae > Macrochelys > Macrochelys suwanniensis. The sequence continues at coordinate 53,380,866 of CM065780.1, forward strand.
TATACCTGCCAGAGAGTAGAGAACAGCTATCAGGAGACGGCTTGGCTCACAAGCTACCCAGTTACTACTGTCCTCAAGGGTCAAACAAGGGGCACTAAGGATTTGGAGTACTTCACGTGCCGCATTAAAAACTAAGTTCTTTCTCATCAAGTTTATAAAGTTTTAAATAAGGGGATGTTACACTACTGCTTCATCTACATTTAAAAGTTAAATCAACATAGCTACATTGCTCAAAGTGCAGAAAAATTTCACACCCTGAGTACCGTAGTTAGGTTGACCTAACCCCCAGTGAGACATGGCTAGGTCGATGGAAGGATTCTTCTGTCAAACTAACTCTCTGAGAGGTGGTAATTAGGTTAACTATAGGGATGGAAAAACCCCTTCCATCGATGTAGAAAGCATCTACACTATGGTGCTACAGTGGCACAGCTATGTCAATGGAATGTATACATACCCAGGTGAAGTTATAAATATATTTACGTACAGTCATGGTAATCCATCACCTGCAATACGGTCTAGTTTTGAGTACTCTTAACTGGAGATGTTCAAGTCCTGGAAGAGGGGTAACCAAGAACTGTATTATAGCATGATGAAGCCTTCAGCTTAGAATTTAGAACATCTCTCACCCCACGTTCTTCAAGACTAAATCTCCCGCCCTTTCCCCCCGCAGAAGCATATACTTAACAGAACTCACTCTTACATGGTTTTAAAGAAAACCACAGCAAAAGTCAGACAACACCAAATAGATCCACAGAACAGAACTTCTCTGCAGTTTTCTCCTCAATCTTTCCCCCCACCCAATAACCCGTCATTTCAATTCTAGACCTATGTTCAACAGGGACTGGCACTTATGCTAAGCAGCATTTTAGTGATAGGTATAGGGTCAGACATGAGAGCCCCGAAGTCATTTCTCCTAACACCCTATAGTAACTCAAGGGGAAGAAACTGTTTTAAAGGATCAAGTCACTAATCAGATCAGCAAAGGACAGGCTCATCCACCCAAAGTTGAGCTTGGCTATCTGACCCACCCTCTGACCTGTCATTATCTGAACACAAAAGTCTGACAAATTCAGCACGTGGCACCCTGTATGTCCATTTCAATATGAGAGTTGGAATACAACAGAAAGTAACTCATCCATTTGAATTTACGAATTACTAGCACTCGCTCCCCCAGTGATAGAGCTGTTTCTAGCTTCAAACACCCTAAATTACATCCGAGCCTCTGTTTCCATTAGTAGAAAGTTAGGCTGATCAACTCAAGTATCATCCAGATGCCAAACCAGTGCAACTGTTCAAATAAACACATTAATGTTATACAACAAGTAGTTTCAGGTACTACATCTTTCCCCCTCCCCTAGTCATACAAGTTATAAAAACCACAAAAAAGGACTTTTAAAATGTGTCTTCCTCCACCCACCGAGTGATCTATACCAGAACCAACACAAGCAAAAAAGGAAAGAAAATGATACAAAGTATTGTAAAATACAATAAACTAAAATAAGATAAAACACGACTGTTTTCTCCCTCTAATCTTTCAATTAGAAGTAACACAGCAATACTGACCTCAATGAGTATGTCTACACTGTAGCTGGCAGCAAGACTACCAGCACAGTAGACAGACTTGTGCTATTATGGTTCAAACCTGTACACTAAAAACAGCAGTGCAGACATTGATGCACAGGCACTCAGGCTAGCCACCTAAACTTGGACTCACCTGACCCCCTAGGTCTATTGCCACCAGTGCAACAATGTCAACACTTAACATGCTAGCTCAAGCCCCCCTAGTGCAAGTCTGTTTAACCAAGCCAAGAGGCTCGCTCTCAGCTGTAGTGTAGACATATTTACATGAGCGGCACTACTAAGTCTTTGCCATGTCCACATGTATATGATGATAGTTACAGTTATTGTGAAAATCACAAGTTAGAATTTTTAAACTGTATTAGATTCATATAACTTTTGTATACAAAAAAGCTGGAGAATACCCTTCACTGATTATTACATCTGCAGGTTCAAGCATGCAAAGGCATTGTCTAGTGGTCTGAACCCATGACCGGAAGTCAGAAGCACCTGAAGTGGAGGGGGGGAGGGAGGCTGTTTATTTTCATAGGGTTTTAAAAAACAAAAACAAAAAACAAAAGACAACAGGTGACATTGACAGGGCCATGTTGTGCCATCTGTTTCTAAACTCGACACCCCAATGATTTAAGAAATGGCAGCACTGTGTGGCCTCCAGATGGGTATATAATTGAAGCATGTAGTTGTGGTATTTCTAGAGAGGTAAAGACAGCGGCATTAGATGCAGTTATACATAACATATACATGTATTTAGAATGCCCAAGTTCTTTTATCAGATCAACTACTTCTGTCAGACTTACAGAAAGTGAAATGGTGAGGGTCTCTCTAAAACAAAGGATGATACTTCCCTACCTGATAGGAGAGTTGAGAGGATTTACTTACTACTATCTATTAGATGCTTTGAAGCTGAAGCACACTGAAGAACTAAATATTTTTCAATGTGCAGAGTTCCAATTATAACAATTATCTACACCAAGGAACAAACCCATGACAAGTTTTAAAACTATTAAATTTGAGATCTTTGCTTTTTTTTTTTTTTTTTTTAAAAAGCAAAAGTATAAAAATAAAAGTGGTTAAGTTGTGAAGTACTATCTACCCACATATACCCATGCTGCCTCCCTGCCCTCCACCCCCTCCCCAGACCAAGATAATAACTCAGGTAGAGTTTTACTAAGCTTCCTAATAAAATGTGTTTGAGGGATCATGCTTGTTTAGAACAAACATGCAAAGTTTCACCCCAAATGTAGCTTAAGGAAGCTGAAAATCTCATGAAGTCATAGGCTTAGAATTAAATTGCTTCTTCAATTCCTATGCTGTAATCAAAGCCGTGAAGTCCTGTCGAACCTCTGAGGTTCAAATTCTAAATCTTACGGTTTAAATTACCTTGGATTGTGATGGAAAGAATATTTAATCACTATCCCTCTTCCCATCCCCCACCAAAAAGACTGTTTTTCCCACCCTACATGTTGGGTCAATGCAAGATACTACACACACACACACAAACACACTCCATGTTGTATACATGAAAGAAACCAAAACAATGGTAAATGGTCACTCATGTTCCAGATAAATTTATAAACAGGATTCTAAGGGAGAGAAACATGAATGAGATAAGATAAGAAAGATGATAGGAACAACAGTAATGTTTAATTGCTACAGATAAGATAGAAAATACACATATAAAATAAAGTTTCATGAAGGAAACTGAGAAACATCACATTTCAAAGAAGTGTGTTAGCGTTTACATTTGCCACGTGGAAACTTCAGCACTTTTGGTGATACAGTGGTCTATTTAAATGGCTCTAGATTCAAGGTTTTAACAGGACTCAACAAAGCTGCTCTGAACTGCATGAAACAGTTGCCTCTTTCCACTACCTCGGATCAAATGTTTGACCCTATCTATTTTTTTATGAAGTTATGACTTGAGAATTATACCATATAATTCTTTCACAATGTGTGTTACTCCTACTAATCTTTAACAGAGAGTTATGTAGTGCATGCAATGAGAATTTTTAAATTAAGTATTTAGAATTCAGAAGGAAGTAGATCAATGAAGCAGAATATATGAGCTAGTGTCAAATACAATGCAGCATGGATTTAAAATAGGCTAAGCTTTAAATTAATTTAGGTGAAATTAGAAATATATGAGAAAAGGAAATAGATACAACTATAGCTTTGTGGTATGCAGTAATCAGTAGTACAAAGGGGAAAAAGTTACTGAAGACAAAACAATGCTATTAAGCACAACTGCTAATACAAAGCATTGAGAGCTAGGATGAAAAGAGGTCAGAACACACAAGTTTCCTTATTTTTATCAACAGAGAGTCTTAACAAAAAGTAATCCACATTTGCCAAGTTTTACCTAGACCAGAAATAGTCTGTAATTAGCATTTTAAAAGTCTCTAACCCATGTCCACACACCAACCAAGAGGCAGGTTTCATTCAGCAAGACATCAGCATCTGAAGATATTCAGCGATTATAAAGCCAGGATGGGCCATTGCTATAATTTAGTCTGACTCCAGGATAGAACAGACCATAAAACTTCCCTTGATTTCTGTTTGAACTAGAGAGTATCTATATATTGTGCAGAAGCTTTAACTATTATGTCTCCAACAACATAATGACTACTCCAAAAGGTGGCAGAAGCTTACAGTTCTGAGTTTAAGTCTTGTTATATTTAGTACCCAATAGAATTTAAAGGAACCTGTGAAGAAGATAGACAAGAAAGAGACTCAATTACAATAATGAAACTGGCTTCTCCTTCCCTACCAAAACACTGTTCAATTCAAAATAAGGGGTAAAGAGTGTTTCATGTGAGCTCTTCTATTTTTTGTATGAGGTCAGTAGAAGCAGCTTTGATGATTTAATTGCATGCTGGATTTGGGAGAGGGAATCTCTTACTTGCAATTACCTTTTCCCTATCTACCCGATCATCGATTCTCCTCTCAGTTACAATAAAACCATTACATGTATAACTGTGACTGGCTCCTACTGCTCGGTGTCCCAACTCCTACACACCTTTATATCTTTGAGTGACAAGTTGCTGCTGTTTCCGTTTTCCTCCCAATACAAATTTACATTTATCTCAAGCCGGCTCGTGGACAACGGGAACAGACACCGATGGGCGGGGGAGGGAGTCTTCCAGTTATTTCTCCGTTAGCCAAATTCAGACGAGGGGTGGGGGTGGGGGTGAAGGGAAGCAAAGGCCTCCTATTTCAACCCAGCGGGCCCCAGCTCAGCGCAGATCTGAGTTATCCGGCCCCCACGTGGGAAGAGGAAGGAAGCGGAGCGACTCTAAGCTTGGGCACCATCAGGGCTGTGAAGCACCCGGGCTTACCTTGTCCAGCTCATCGTGCAGCTCGGCCAGGCTGGGCCGGATGAGCTTCTCGCCCAGCTCGGCGGCCGTGTGCCGGTAGTGGTCTATCCTGGGCACGGCGTCCATAGTGTTGTGGCCGAAGGTGCGCAGGTAGTAGGTGTTGGTGTGGGTATCATAGTAGTAGTGGTGATGCCCGCCGCCGCCGGAGTGGAGGCTGCCCTCGCTCAGCACCGTGTCGCCGCCGTTCTGGAAGCTGACACCGCCGCCCTCCAGGCCCCCGCCGGACTCGGCCGGGCTCTCATCACCGGCCGATGGGTCCACAAAGTTCACCCGAAACCTGCCCTTGGCTTCCTCGCTGCCCTTCGCCGCCACGCCGCCCTGCCCGCCAGGTTTCTGGGACTCGTCCGCCGCCGCCCGGCCAGAGCCCTCCGCCACCAGGTCCACCTGGAAGCGGCTCTGGCTGGGACCCAGCGGTCTGCACAGCGCATCCCCAGCCGCTGCCGCCGGAGACAGCCCCGCTTCGGGCTCAACGCCGGCGGCTGGCGCATCCCCAACGCGAGCCGGCAAACGCGGCGTTTCCTCAGCGCCTCCCGACGCCGCTGCCCCTTGCTGCTGCCGGGTGGAGCCAGACGGCGGCTGTTTCCCCTCCATGTCTCCGGCTCACGCGGCAGCGAACGAGCAACAGCTCCGGCTGCCTCTGAAACCCGAGCGGCGGCTCCGCTGTTTTAAACGTCCAACCACCAGCCGGGCTGCCCCGAGACCACGCAACGCGCCGCGCCCGCCCCTCCCTCCGCCGCCGCCGCCGCAGCGCCAGGTGATGATGATGCTGCTACTACCGGGGCGGCTCTTCTGTCTCGTCCGCCCGCCCGCCCGCCCGCAACAAGCCCCTGGCCCCGGAGAGGGGGCAGCAGCAGCCGTCCTGCTGCGCGCTCCGCACCGGCACCCCGCGCGGGACCAGCGACCCCCGCCTGCTCCCCCCAGCACTGACCGGGCGCCCCGGCTGAGGAAACAGGCGGTGCCCGCTCCCCACTGCGCTACCTGACCTAAGCCCAGAGCCACCCTGATCCCGGCGAGCCCGACACCCCGCGCCAGGGCCCGCGCCGCGGCACTGACTCCCCGAGCAGGAGGCGGAGCGGCGCTCGCCCAACCCCGAGGCACTGACAGCGCCGCGCTGCGAGCAGCCGGCAGAGCGGGCCGGGCTCAGCCAATCGCCGCGGCGCGGCTCGGGGCTGGGTCTTTAAAGCGACACGAGGCCGGGCTGGGCTGGGCTGGCGGCGGAAGTGGCTCCTCTCCAGTTCCCTCCCTCGGGGGCTGCTGGCGGCCCGTCCACCGGGACTCGCTCGCCCGCCTTCGGACCCAACGAGCCTGGCGCCGCTTTCCCTTCCCGGGGCGGGGGCGGCAGCGGGGGGCGCCGCCTGTCTCGGAGGCTCCTCCTGCACCGTCCCGCCGGCCGCGTTGCGGCAGGAGACACCCCGCTCTCGGGCGGATGCTAGCGCCGCTACTGCTGCATCCGCCGCCGCCGCCGCCTCCTGGGAGGGCGGGGAGGAGGCGGCAGGCTGCGATCGCGCTGCCCAAGCAGCTTCAGCCAGCCCCCGTGGTGGCGACCGGCTCCGTCCCGCCCCCTGGGGCCTAGCCTCGCGCTCGCCCGCTCGCCCGGTTTGAAAGTTATCAGCCCGCCGGCTCTAAGGCTGCAGGCTGCGGCGTGGTGGGAGATCTCGCGAGAAGCGCCGGAGGCGAAGCTCTTGGCGTGACGGGGAGGTGCGGGCTGCAGGAGGCGTCGGGGGTAGGATGCTGAGCAGCAGGAGTCTGGCGGGTTATGGTAATTGCAGCGGTTTTCCATGTCCACGCTACCCTTCTTCTGTGGACCGGGACGGTTCCTCAGCAGGAGTGCTTGCACCCACTTCAGCCGGGCACCTCCCTGCGCAGCTCCCTGCTCAATGGTGCTGGAACACTTTTATAGTGGGGTTGCTAACAGCCCAGCTAACCAAACTGTAAAGCAGTGGTCCCTAAGCTTTTTACCTCATGTCCCCACCCCTTCTCTGCCCCTGGGTCTGGGAGCGGAGCCATGTCGGGGGTGGTGGGGCAGTGGCTGGGGATGCTGCAGCCCTACGCCTCTCTTGCAGGTGGAATTATGTCAGTGTAGTAGAGCACTTACATCAGCAGGAGCAAGGCTGTAGTGTAGACACTGACATAATTAGGACGACCTATGCCTTATGCCGACCTAACTCTGTAGTGTAGACGAGGCCTAAGTCTTGCTGTCTGCCTGACGGTCTGATCTGGGGGGATAGGTGAAGGGGGGAAGGAGTCCCCAGAGGCATGATGTCATACAGGTATGTGACACTTGGCAGGTACACAGGTGGCCACCTGAAGAGAAGAGCGTGGCCTAGCCCCTGTTGTCAGCATGAGGATTACCAGCCCTGCCTGCTCCTCCAGGCACCATGGCACAGCTTACTACATTTACTCCAACTTGCTTCTTCCAACCCCCCTCAAATCATTAACTTACACCTTTGCCCTCATCTGCCTACCCTCCCAGTCACCTGCTCTAGTTCTCTTCCCCCTCCCCAATATCTACTGGCCCCCAGCCTTGCTGTCCCAATGGCCCTAATGTTCCCGTTGTCTCCATTTCTATGTCAGTGCCCACAGGGGGTCTCTCCAAGCTCTGCGGCAGAGGCCCTGGCTCCTCATACGTTAAAAAGTTAACTGGGGTAGTCTGGTAAAATAACCCCTCATTCTAAGTCTTCAGGCATTGCCAAGGGGTCACTCCTCTTCTTTTTTCAGTCCTCAAGGGCTTGGGATCTTTAGATGTCATTGCTCTTCTTCCACTCCGCAGGACAGGAGCCCTGTTGACACCAAAGCTAACTGGACTTGGACTCTGCGTTTTATAAGCAGGACTTGGGGGAAGCCCTATTACATATAATGTAATAATCTCTTCAAGGGGAAACTCCATGCAATGTGTGTAGGTCATCCGCTGCATAGACAGAAAAGCTCCACCCATAGGAAAGATTCTATGTATTCTACCCCTTAGATCCTGATTTTAAAGCATCTAGAGGTGTCAAAAAAAATAGTAAAACAATTTCACAAAAATATTCAAAGTTTCCATTATAGAAGACTTAAACTAGGCCTGTCATTTTATGGAATGTTCCATGTGACTTTTACTAAAAACCAGATGTTGGAAAATGAAAAATTTCAAAACTGATTTCAGTAAAATTGGTAAAAAAATAAATTGCAGAAATTTCACAAAAAAATATCATTTCTATATCAACAATTTACATGTTTTTTAAAAAGGCCATTTTTGCAATGTAAAAACTTCACCTGGAGATGAGTGAATGAAAATGGAGGAGAGAGCAGTTGGTTAAGGAGGATGAAGTGAGCATCATTTTCCCTGCCTCAGCTTCCAAATCCATTCTATGCATGCAGTAAAATTCTCTCCCTCCTTGTATGACAGATACACCTCTTTCCTTCCTATGTCACAGATGTTCCCATTCTCTCCCCTCTCTGTGTGGCCCAATTGTTCATTTTGAAAGTTTGGTCATCCTATTTCTTTTCTCCCCCTCAACCATCCTGAGCCATGGAAGGTGTGACGGGTTTGGTCACAGAACCTCCCTCAAGACTGTCACTAGATGTGCTGGGAAACCACTGAGAACAAACCCCCATGCCAGAGAAGGCTTCCCTCCACTCCCGTCTTGCTGAGCTAGACACTCCAGTCAGCTACAGCACAGATCAGGTGTGGATTTACCATGAAACGCTGGGCCCCTCAACAATAGGGCAGGGTCGGGTAGCTCAGCACTGGTGCATCAGAAATGTCCCAAAAAGCTTCTTTCACAGACTAGACTCCTTCCTAGTCTGGGCCCAATCCTTTTCACACCAACATGCTTATGGCCTGGGTCCAGCAATCACTCACACCCTCTTAGTTACTATCCTTTGTTCAAGTTTCTTTCAGGCATCTCTTTGGGGTGGAGAGGCCATCTCTTGAGCCAGCTGAAGACAAAATGGAGGGCCTTTAATAGTCCCTCTCTTGTGGGCAGAAACCCCTTTGTTCTTATGTGCAAAATCACAGCAACAAGATGGAGTTTGTAGCCACCTGGGCAAGTCACATGAATGATTCAGCTTTTTGGAAGCCGACGCCATTGTTTACATGTTAGTTTGAAAGTTCCCAGGAAAGCTCAGATGTGGATTGGCGTCTCTCAAAGTCCATTGTCAGTTAAGTGTTTCTTGATTGGGCAGTTACTCAGAATAGTCCTTTCACAAGAAGCTGACCAAATGCTTCACTGATGCTACTTAGAATCCAACACATTGAGATTCACGTGCATAGCCAATATTCATAACTTCAAATACAAAAATGATACACACATACAGACAGCATAATTATAACCAGCAAATTACAACCTTTCCATAGACACCTTACTTGAGCTCCTTTGTACTAGATTTGGTGCAACTATAGGACCTTGGTTGCAACAATGATCAGTCACAGTTCATGTCAATAACGTCACAGAAGGGATGAAACAGGACCAACTGGCAATACCTTCTATACTCAGACTTGGAGGGGAGACAGCAGGATGTCCCACCACCACAGTCACTAACTACCACTTACACGGTGGAGGAGAGACAGAGGGGTAAATTAATTTTTTTCTGCTTCTGTATTATCAAAAAATAAAACCAGATAATAAAGGTTTTCATTATTTTTATTTTCCTTTACAAACTCTCACTAGTGCAAATTTGAAATCTAATGGCTTCTTTGGATTGAAGATACTGGTTGTCATTGATACATAGTTTTGCTGAACTTAAATGTCAATACCGTAACCTTAAACGTCACATGGAAACTCACAGCGAGCCAGCGCAGAGCATGGAACACAGGTTGAATATGCTCACAGTCAGATACTACATTTATCAAACAGGCTGCCACATGTTTCATCAGCTTCGGTTTCTGGATGGATGTAAAGTGTAGCCCCAGGTGTAGCTATTATATTATTATAAAAAAGAATTCCCAATAGAAGATACCCCCTAATCTCTGTTATATAGGACAACATTCAAACATAGTAGATATTTTTTGCAAGTTGGCAAAAAATGGTTTAGGTGCTTCAATACTACAGTGACGAGAGCTGTTTAAAAACCTGAATGCATAGATGGTTTTTTTCTGTTTGTATTTGGGTTGATAGACCCAAAAGAAAGAGGTGTAAATTATGACAATAGCCACCACAAAAAAATCTTAGTTGTTTTTAAAATGTCAGTCTAACACCTGTTTAGGGCACTTTCTTGATAACTGATAATGGCAAAATGTATTATTCCCACATCTGAAAACCATTTTCAAGATAGGACTGATTGCAGCTTCTCACAGGCAGTCTGAATTGAGTAATTTGAAGAAGAGGGTAGGAAATAACATCTTTGGCCAATTTTGAAGCTCCTGGAAAATGGCTTGACACAACATTCAATCTGTGACATTGTAAATGCAAAATGTTCTTTAAAAGGCAATGAGAAATAGGACTGCTGCTGTTTATTTTATTCAATATTTCAAGATGTATAACTTGTTGCTATTATTTTAAAATAATAATAATAATAATAATAATAAAAGGCCCAGACGCTGCAATGAACTCTTCATGAATGAAAATGTCTGCCTATATGAAATTCATTAAAAAATCAAGGCCTTCATTTCCAGAGCATGATAGTCCAAACCTCCTAACCAATTATATTTTTTAAATTTTTTAAAATGTTTTTGCTTTGCGCACAAAAGTCTATAAGGTGCCAAACTTCATTTTTCCGCTCCTTCACCTCTAGATGCATTTAACTTCTCAACAACAAATTTGGTGACAACCCAACAGACTATCCAAGACCAGAAGGGACCATTGTGATCCTCTAGTATGACCTCCTGCATAACACAGGCCTACAACTTCCCCAAAATAATTCCTAGAGCAGATCTTTCAGAAAAACATGAAATCTTGATTTAAAAATGGTCAGTGATGGATAATGTTCCATGACCACTGGTATATTGTTCCAATGGTTAATTATTCTCACTGTAAAAATTTATACCTTATTTCCAGTCTGAATTTGTCTAGCTGTAATTTTCAGCTATTGGATAGTATTATGCCTTTCTCTGCTTGGTTGAAGAGCCCATTATTAAATATTTGTTTCCCATGTAGGAACTGATAGGCTGTAATCAAGTCACCCCTTAACCTTGTCTTTGTTAAAATGAACAGATTAAATTCTTTGAGTCTATCACTAAGGCGTGTTTTTTAATCTTTTAATCATTCTCATGGCTCTTCTCTGAACCCTCTTCAATTTATCAACATCCTTGAATTGTGGGCACCAGAACTGGACACAGTATTCCAGCAACGGTCACAGCAGTGCCAAATACAGAGGTAAAATAACCTCTCTACTCCTCAAGATTCCCCTGTTTACTCATCCCAGGATTGCATTCATTTTTTTGGCACATTGTCACACACTAGGCGCTCATTATTCAGCTGATTACCCATCATGACCCCCAAATCTTTTTCAGAGTCACTGCTTCCCAGGTCAGAGTCCCCCATTCTATAAGTATGACCTACATTCTTTGTTCCTAAATGTATACATTTAGTTTAGCCATCTTAAAATGCATATTATTTGCTTGTGTCCAGTTTACAACGTGATCAAGATCGCTCTGAATCAGTGACCTGTCCTTTTTATTATTTACCACTCCCCCAATTTTTATGTCGTCCACAAACTTTATCACTGATGATTTTATGTTTTCTTCCTGGTTAGTGATAAAAAATGTTAAATAGTGTAGGGACAAAAACTGATATCTAGGGGCCCCTATTGGAAACATACCTACTTGATGAGGATTCCAATTTCACCATTACATTTTGAAACCTATCAGTTGGCCAGTCTTTAATCCATTTAATGTGTGCCGTGTTAATTTTATACTGTTCTCATTTTTTATTCAAAATGTTATGTGGTACCAAGTAAAATGCCTTACAGAAGTTTAAGTATGTTACACCAACACTATTACCTTTATCAACCAAATTTGTAATCTCATCAAAAAAGGATATTGAGTTAGGTTGGCAGTATCTATTTTCCATAACCCATATTGAGTTGCATTAATTACATTACCCTCCTTTAATTCTTTATTAATCAAGTCCCATATCAGCTGCCCCATTAGTTTGCCCAGGATCAATGTCAGGCTGACAGGCCTATAACACTGCTCCACAGCCAAAATGCCTGAGAAATAAATGTAGTCAAACTTTACTAATTCTGGGTCACTGAGAACGAAAATGATCCTTAAAATTGTTGATTGGCTCTAGTTTTCAAGACATGCTATTGGGTCAGTATATACGACCCTTGACTTGGGAATGGCGGAGGATAAGTGAGTTATAAAGGGAAGGGATCTCAATTTAAACCAGAAATGACTAAAATACATCTTTGACTGTATCTATGAATAAATCTATGACTGGGTTTGGACAGTACTTGCTTTTTAGGCAAAACAATGAATGATGCAATCTGAAGCTGGTATTGCATCATACATGATATGAATTGCATCATGTTATTCCTAGAAGTCATGGATGATGCAATCATAACGAAGCTTACATCACTCTGCTGAACAAATTGCCCTATATCAGCTCTAGAAATCATACAGTGTCGTGCTCTCTTATTTGTCAGTGTTTGATTTTGCAAAGGGACACATTTCTGTTTAGCCAAAGTGAGCAGAGATGCCTCGTACTTGTGTGAACAGTGCAGATAACTTCTGCTATGTTTGTGGTGAAGTGACTTTTGCATCACAAAAGCGCAGTCTAACCACTATGGTTAAGAAAGCCTATCACCTTTCTTTTGGCTGCAAAATTGGAGATCAGGACAAGAGGTGGGCCCCACACATATGCTGCAACACTTGTGCAACAAATCTTCGCCAGTGGTTGAACAGGAAAAGGAAATCTATGCCTTTTGCAGTGCCAGTGATTTGGAGAGAGCCAACAGATCATACCAGCAATTGTTACTTCTGCATGGTGCCTCCAGTTGGGAAAGGTGTGTCAAAGAAGAAAAAGTGGACTGTGCATTATCCAAACATTCCATCAGGTATACGCCCAGTACCCCACGGAGAAGGACTGCCAGGTTCCTGATGCACCAGAATCATTCTCACTTGAGTCAGACAAGGAAGAGGAAGAGGATGAAACTTCTGGTCCTGAACCATCAATGTCACAGGACCCACATTTTCTCCCATCCTCCTCCTCTGAACCACACCTCATAACACAAGGTGAACTGAATGACCTTGTCAGGGATTTGGAACTACCCAAGAGTAAGGCAGAGCTTTTGGGCTCCAGACTACAGCAGTGGAATCTCCTGGCAGGTGATGTTAGGGTTTCCATGTTCCGTGACCGTCAAAAGGATCTTGTCCCATTCTTCTTCATGGAAGGTGATCTTGTAGCCTGCAACAACATCGATGGTGTGATGGCAGCCCTCAACAGCGTTCACGATCCAGATGAGTGGACACTGTTCATTGATTCATCGAAGACGAGTCTTAAAGCTGTTTTACTGCATAATGGCAATGTTTTGCCATCAATTCCAGTTGGTCATGCAGTCCATATGAAGGAAACCTATGACAACATGAAACAATGTTTGAGGTGCATAAACTATGACCAACATCAGTGGCAGCTTTGTGGCGATTTGAAGGTTGTTGCTCTCTTGCTTGGTCTGCAGACTGGATACACAATGTACTGCTGTTTTCTCTGCGAATGGGATAGTCGTGCAAGAGATTCCCACTACATCAAGAAAGATTGGCCACTCCGACAGTCATTGGAGTCTGGGAGGAAAATTGTTCAGCATCCACCACTTGTTGACTCAAGGAAGATTTTGTTACCACCCTTACACATCAAGCTGGGTCTGATGAAGAACTTTGTCAAGGCCATTGACAAAACACAAGCAGCTTTCAAGTACCTCCATGGAAAATTTCCAAGGTTAAGTGAAGCTAAGATAAAGGAAGGTGTCTTTGTTGGTCCTCAGATTCGTGAACTTCTTCGAGATGATGCATTTGACCATGCACTGCGTGGCAAGGAAAAAAAGGCATGGAAAGCCTTCCAGTTAGTGGCAATAAATTTTCTCAGAAACAACAAGGCAGACAACTACAGGTTGTTGGTGGAAAACCTCCTCAAGGCATACAAAAGCCTTGGTTGCAACATGTCACTAAAGAGACATTTTTTGCACTCTCATCTAGATTTTTTTCCACCGAACTGCGGAGCAGTGAGCGACGAGCACGGCGAGCGATTTCACCAGCACATTGCAACAATGGAGAAACGCTATCAGGGCAAATGGAGCCCATCAGTGCTTGCAGACTATTGCTGGACAGTGACACAGATGCTCCATTTAATGAATACAAGAGACAAGCCAAGAAGCGCCGAGTAGACACTGAATAGGACTAAACTATGTACATAATAGTTTTTTGCCTTTTGGTTCATAATAAATGTTATTTATATAACCCCTTTGCTGATTTTTAAAGTGTTACATAAACAGGACAGGTGAAATAGTATCATGTAAAGCAACCATAAACACATGAAAAGACCTAGGTTTACAATTTATGATTAAAACTCTACTATCTACACAATATACATAGACCTAAAATGTAAAAACTTAAATATCTTAGAAACAGTAGCCAATCAGTTGTTTTAATTGTCATATTTGAATTCAGCACATCAAAATACATACTAAATAGCACATTTTATCTCTGAAGCAGACGACTTCTCAAAAATTGTAGACCAGTGTAATTAGCTGGGTCATTTGGTTTACCCTTTTTAAAAATTGGTACAAGATTACCTTTTTCCAGTCTTCTGGAAATGCCCCAGTGCTCCAAGACTTATTGAAAAATCAACATTAATGGTCCAGCCAGTTCTTTTAAAACTCTTGGATGCAAGCTAGCTGGACCTGCTGATTTAAAAATGTCTAATTTTAGTAGTAGTAGAGACAGCAAGAGAGACCACGGTGGATTCAAAAGATGGGAATACTGGTCCTTTCTTAATTCCTGTCCATCAGAGGACTTTGCTGGAGGTGAACCTAAACATAGTTTGAGTTTAGTCCACATAGCTTGTGTTTAGTCCATAAACATATTTTAGGCTTAATCCACATAGCTTGGTTTACATCACATATCTTCGGCTTAGTCTATACATTTCTTGATGGTCTCCAGTACTTCTTGAAAGGAACAGATAATAAAAGACAGAATGCAGGAGATTTCTTCCAAAATCCATGGGTTGACCATAAGAGAGAGTAATTGAGCTGAAAAAGATGGTAAGCTATAGTGAAATTTTGACCTTGTTCAACGGATAAGAGCTTGAGAAACACAGTGGATGATGCAGAGAACAATGTCAGAATAAAGAATCTCAGCTAGGTCTGGAAGAAACCACAGGAGCAGTGTCTAGTTTTTTTCTCAGCATAGTTGACTTAAGTTGTTCAAGCCAATATTATGACATTCCTTTTTAGCAGCAAGGATCTCATTCACACACACACAAAATCCCTGCACCATACATATTCTATAAACAGGCATAAATATCACATGATCATCTCAAAAGAACTGATCGTACGTTCTTAAGGCATTTGTAAGCTATTTCAATTTAGAAATTATGATTATCACTATCTTAATGCCTATTTCTGGTTTTAAAAAAATGTTTTCATGTATATATAAAAAGGGAGTAACCTGTCAAGTCATATTAAACTATTCATGAACCCTGCAATATATTAAATCATTAATCAATTTTTCATGTGTTAATTAAAGAGTTTTCATAGTACTTATTTAATAAGCTTCTACAAATAAATATTACCATACATATTTTTCATTTACAGTATTTTTATAGTAGCTTATTTCTTTCTAAAGCACTTGATACACTTTACACACTGCATGGAATATATAGCAAGGACTTAATTCATATATAGCAAGGATTTAATTATGGATTAAATGCAGCTACCTCTTGGGGTGGAATTCAGCAGTTATATAACAGTTCACACAGAAACATTGCACAATAATTCAGAGGAGAAGGTGGTATATCCAGTTGAAATAATTAATTAAATGTTTCCTAATACAGTTCCACTTACATTATTACTATAATGAATTGCAGGTATCACTGGTGAACAAAGCATAATATAACACACATCTCAATGAAATCAAAATGGCATAATGCATGATTAAAATTCTAGAAAAGATTATTATTTTATCACAGTATTACATATAAAATATTTCCTCAAAATGTGACGCAGCGCTAAAGATTTGTAGGAGTGTCACTTCAAAATCCTGTCAAAGATTATAAAAACAGAACTAGTGAAAAATCCAACTTTGGTTGGAAAGTTGGAAAAGAAAGGAATGAGCCAAAAATATGCACACATGGAAAAATAATAGGACACGATTGGATGAGGGCCTTCTTATTAGCAGACATATTTTGTTTTTTCGTTGGCAGGAATCAGAAATACATTCAAAGTTAAAGTGGCTCTCATTATTAGCAGAAGACATGAAGAAGGAAATGAGGTTTCTTTCACATGCCAGACTATAAACTAATGAGCACGTGGAGGGAAATATGTTGTTCACTATGTAGGAACAGGGCCAGCTCTAGGACTTTTGCCGCCTCAAGCAAAAAAAAATTTGGCCGCCCCACCCCCCCTTTTTTTTCTTGCTCCCCCCTCCCCACCTCAAATCCGCCGCTTTGCAACCCCTTCCCCAAATTCCCAGCCCTGTCTTCTCCCCCGCATGTGCTGTATTTCCCTCACCCCATTGCTTCCTGTGGGCCCCCTGCAACTCCCCGCCCTAGCTCACCTCCGCTCTGCCTGCTCCCATGAACATGCCGCCACTCCACTTCTCCCCACTCCCTTGCCTGAGAGGGAGGGGAGAGAAGCAAAGCGGCAGCGCCTTCAGGGGAGCAGGCGGAGCGGAGGTGAGCTAGGGCGAGGGGGGCGCAGGAAGTAACGGGGGGTAGAGGAACAGGAACTGCTCCTCACTCCAGTTCACCTCCGCTCTGCCTCCGCCTGCTCCCCTGAGTGGGCCACCGCCGCTCAGCTTCTCTCCCTCCCTCCCAGGCTTGCTGCGCATGAGAGCCTGGGAGGGAGGGGGAGAAGCAGAGCAGCAGCTGCGCGCGAAACAGCTGTTTCACGAGCGGCAAGCCTGGGAGGGGGAGAAGCCAAGCAGCAGTGGCTCGCTCAGGAGAGCAGGCGGAGGCAGAGCGGCAGTGAGCTGGGGCAACGGGGGCATATTTCTAGGGGCGGCATGACCGGCACCAGAATGCCGCCCCTAGAAATGTGCCGCCCCAAGCACCTGCTTGTTTTGCTGGTGCCTAGAGCCGGCCCTGGGTATGAAGTAGTTCAAAGATGCAGAAACTGTCTTCAGGAATGGCTATATCTGTTACTGGTCTAAATGTCAATGTTTAGTACCAATATCCATTATTTGAGGCATGTAACTAAATGAGCAGCTAAGTTACTTACACATTTTTTATTTCAAAAGTTATAATATTCAAGGAAATCATATTCCACTTTCATTATTATAATTAAAGCATAAGATCTAATACATAAATACTTGCAGTTACATTATTTTATATGGTCCTGATCCTCCATCCCTGCATCAGTTTTATGCTGGTGTGACTCCATTCACCACAATGGAGTCACACCAGTGTAAGACTGGTGTAACGAAATGGAGACTAAGGGTACGTCTAAACTACAGAATTAGGTCGAATTTATAGAAGTCGATATTTTAAAACCCAAATTTATGGAATCGATTGTGTGTGTCCCCACTAAAGAGCGTTAAGACCATGAGGTCGATTGACTGTGTCCACAGTAGCGGGGCTAGCATCGACTTTCGGAGCATTGCATTGCGGGTAGCTATCCCACAGTTCCCGCAGTCTCCGCCGCCCATTGGAATTCTGGGTTGCGATCCCAAAGCCTGATGGGGCAGAAAACATTGTCGCTGGTGGTTCTGGGTACATGTCATCCCTCCCTCCCTCCCTCCGTGAAAGCAATATTTTTCGCGCCTTTTTTCCGGGGTTTCCGTGTTTGCTACAGAAGCCTGCTCAGCTCACAATTACCGTACAGCTCCAGCGTACGCCTGGACATTAGGTCTAGTGGGGATTCAGTCACACTATAATACGGGCAGAGGGATAGCTCAGCGTTCTGAGCGTTGGCCCGCTAAACCCGGGGTTGCGAGTTCAATCCTTGAGGGGGCCATTCTGCCTGAGGCTGGTAGTCGCGGGACTACACAGCAGAAGCTCCTTGCCTTCTAGCTGCAGATGGTGCAATATGCCATAAATGGTCGTGGTCGCGGGACCATACAGCAGAAGCTCCTTTCCTTCTCGCAGCAGATTGTACAATATGATTGGTATTCGTGTGCTCCTGGCCGGCGGCCTATGGTGTGGCTGGCCGGGGGCGCTTGGACATAAATGGGAGTGACCGGAGTGACTCTGGTCATTCTCTTTTTTACGTTTTGTTTAAGGGAGATTCAGTACTGCCTGGAACACGGGCGGAGGGATAGCTCAGCGGTCTGAGCGTTGGCCCGCTAAACCCGGGGTTGCGAGTTCAATCCTTGAGGGGGCCAGGAGCTGATGATGGATATCAAGCATATTGTACCATCTGCTGCTAGAAGGGAAGGTGCCTCCTTGCTCACCGCATATTGTACCATCTGCAGCTAGAAGGAAATGAGCCTAACCCTTGCTCCCCCCTCCCTCCGTGAAAGCAACTGAGGGGGGAGCAAAAAATCCTTTTGCGCCTTTTTTCATATGGGCGCCATATTGCTGACTCCATTGTTATCCACCCGCTGCTTCTGCTGCCACTCTGCTGTCCTGCAAACAGCATACCAGGGAAAGCATGGAGCACGATCAGATCACCGCAGCTGTTCTCGCCGTTATGAACACCACGCGCATTGTCCAGGAGTATATGGAGAACGAGAACCAGGAGCTGCTAGAGCTACAGCAGGCGAGGAGGCGACAGCAGCACCCTGAGGACAGTGATGAGGACATGGACACAGACCTCTCTCAAAAAAGGCCCCCCCGCAAGGTGGACATCATGGTGTTAATGGGGCTTGTTGATACAGTGGAACGCCGATTCTGGGCCCGGGAAACAAGCACAGACTGGTGGGACCACATAGTGCTGCAGGTCTGGGATGAATCCCAGTGGCTGCGAAACTTTCGCATGCGTAAGGGCACTTTCATGGAACTTTGTGAGTTGCTTTCCCCTGCCCTGAAGCGCAAGAACACCAAGATGAGAGCAGCCCTCACAGTACAGAAGCGACTGGCGATAGCCCTGTGGAAGCTTGCAACGCCAGACAGCTACCGGTCAGTCGCGAATCAATTCGGAGTGGGAAAATCTACAGTGGGGGCTGTTGTGATGCAAGTAGCCAGAGCAATCACCAAGCTGCTGGTACCAAGGGTTGTGAGTCTGGGAAATGTGCAGCTCATACTGGATGGCTTTGCAGCAATGGGGTTCCCGAACTGTGGTGGGGCGATAGACGGAACCCATATCCCTATCTTGGCACCGGACCACCAAGCCAGCGAGTACATAAACCGAAAGGGTTACTTTTCAATAGTGCTGCAAGCACTGGTGGATCACAAGGGACGTTTCACCAACATCAACGTGGGATGGCCGGGAAAGGTACATGACGCTCGCATCTTCAGGAACTCTGGTCTGTTTCGGCTGCTGCAGCAAGGGACTTTCTTCCCAGACCAGAAAATAACCGTTGGGGATGTTGAGATGCCAATAGTTATCCTTGGGGACCCAGCCTACCCCTTAATGCCATGGCTCATGAAGCCATACACAGGTAGCCTGGACAGTAGTCAGGACCTTTTCAACTATAGGCTGAGCAAGTGCAGAATGGTGGTGGAATGTGCATTTGGTCGTTTAAAAGCTCGCTGGCGAAGTTTATTGACTAGGTTAGATCTCAGCGAAAACAATATTCCCATTATTATTACTGCTTGCTGTGCGCTCCACAATATCTGTGAGAGTAAGGGGGAGACGTTTATGGCAGGGTGGGAGGTTGAGGCAAATCGCCTGGCCACTGGTTATGCGCAGCCAGACACCAGGGCTATTACAAGAGTACAGCAGGGTGCGTTGCGCATCAGGGAAGCTTTGAAAACCAGTTTCATGAATGGCCAGGATGCTGTGTGAAAGTTCTGTTTTTCCCCTGTAATGAAAAGCCCTTCATTCACTCTACTTCCCTTTACCCAAACCGCCCTGCCCTCCCCCCCTCGATCACCGCTCGCAGAGGAAATAAAGTCATTGTTGCTTAAAAATCATGCATTCTTTATTAATTCGTAAAACAAAGAGGGGGAACTATGGGGCTAACTGCCACAGTCTCCCGGGATAGCTGGTGGAGGAAGGGAAGCACCAGGATGGGTGGTGGAGGAGGGGATGAGGGAAGGACAAGGACACACAGCACTTTAAAACTTATTGAATGCCAGCCCTTTCTTGCTTGGACTGTTGTCTTGACTTGAGTGGTTGGGTGCACGGAGGCCGCCCAAACGCATTCTTGGGCGTCTCGGGGATGAGGTTATGGGACTCGGGAAGGAGGGCTGTTGGTTACACAGGGGCTGTAGCGGCGGTCTGGGCTCAGGCGGCCTTTCCTGAACCGTACGCCTTTCCTCAGCCATAAGCCGGAGGATTTCCGTTTGATCCTCCAGTAGCCTCAGAATTGCATCCTGCCTTCTCTCTGCACGCTGACGCCACCTACTCTCTTCATCACGCCACCTGTCCGCGCGATCAAAATCTGCCTTCCTGGACTCCGACAGTGTCTGCCTCCACGCATTCTGCTGGGCAGCTTCAGTGTGGGAGGATTCCATGAGTTCTGAGAACATTTCATCTCGATTCCTTTTTTTTTTACTTCTAATCTTCGCTAGCCTCTGGGACGGTGATGAAGGGGGTGGCGTTGAAACATTTGCAGCTGCGGGAGGAAACAAACGGGAGAGGAGTAGTTTAAAAGACACATATTAGAGAACAATGCTCCAAACATTACATATCACATGTGCATTTGGTCCAAGGTTGCACTTTGCCTGTTATATTGAGGGTCTGCCGGTTTGGTGTGAGAGATCACACAAGCAGGTCCGGCGGGCAACAGAATTCGGCTTGCACACAGCCATGGTAAGCCACAGTCTATAGGCTTCTTTAACCTTCATAACGTGGGAATGTTTTCAAACAGCAACCCCCTCATTTCCCATAACAAACAGCCTTTGGGCTGGCAATTTAAAACTGGTTGGCAATTGAAAAGGGAGGGGCGGCAGTTTTTGGGTTAACGTGCAGCGCGAACCTAATCGAAACCCCCACACACACACAGACACACATCCAAGATGTTCGCTGTTCCCCCTCCCCCCACCGCGTGGGTCACAGCGGGGAAGATTTCTGTTCAGCCACAGGCAAACAGCCCAGCAGGGACGGAGCCCCTCTGAATACCCCCTTAATAAAATTCCCCTATTTCAACCAGGTGACCATGAATGATATCACTCTTCTGAGGATAACACAGACAGATAAAGAACGGATGTTGCTTGAATGCCAGCAAACACCGGGACCATACGCCACCATGCTTTGCAAAGCAATGATTCCAGACTACGTGCTACTGGCCTGGCGTGGTAGAGTGTGTTACCACGGAGCACAGGATAAGGCTGCCCTCCCCAGAAACCTTTTGCACAGGCTTTGGGAGTACATCCAGGAGATCTTTCTGGAGATGTCCCCGGAGGATTTCTGCTCCATCCCCGAACATGTTAACAGACTTTTCCAGTAGCTGTAGCTGTACTGGCCGCGAATTGATCATTAAACACGCTTGCTTATAAAACATGTATTAATTAACAGAGGTACACTCACCAGAGGCACTAGAGGTCCCTTCTCCTGCATCGAGCATGCCTTGGGTGGGTTCGTAGGGTACTGTCTCCAGGGTGACAAAGAGTTCCTGGCTGTCGGGGAAAAGGGCTTCTCCACTTCCTTGCTGTGTCTGGGCGCTATTTTCAGCATCATTATCATCATCATGCTCCTCTGTGGTTTCTGATGATCCACATACGGAGTCATACCACATGGGTGGGTCAGTGCTGGCTGCACCTCCTAGAATGGCATGCAGCTCATCATAGAAGCGGCATGTCTGGGGCTCTGACCCAGAGCGTTTGTTTGCATCTCTGGTTTTTTGGTAGGCTTGCCTGAGCTCCTTAATTTTCACGCGGCACTGTTGCGCGTCCCTGTTGTAGCCTCTGTCCTGCATGCCCTTGGAGACTTTGGCATATGTATTGGCGTTTCTTCTTTTGGACCATAGCTCTGCTAGCACGGTTTCGTCTCCCCATACAGCGATCAGATCGCGTACTTCACCATCGGTCCATGCTGGAGCTCGTCTTCGGTTCTGGGACTCCATCATGGTCACCTCTGCTGATGAGATCTGCGCTCACCTGCAGCTCACCACGCTGGCCAAACAGGAAATGAAATTCAAAAGTTCGCGGGGCTTTTCCTGTCTACCTGGGCAGAGCATTGGAGCTCAGACTGCTGTCCAGAGCGGTCAAATGTTGCACTGTGGGATAGATCCAGGAGGCCAATACCGTCGAATTGCATCCTCACTAAGCCTACATCGATTCGGCAATATCGATTTAAGCGCTAATCCCCTCGTTGGGGGTGGAGTGGCGAGATCGATTTTAAGAGCCCTAGAAGTCGATGTTAAGGGCTTCGTCGTGTGGACGGGTGCACGGATCAATCGAAATAACGCTAATAAATTCGACCTAAATTCGTAGTGTAGACCAGGGCTTAGGCCCATATATATTTCAGCCACATCTGATATCCTGAACTTGAGGATGTTGAAGATGGAGCATAGGTGTTTATCCCTGCATTCACCCCTTCTACTCTCCCTTCCATTCCACTACAAAGGTAGGCACACATAGTATTCTGCTGCTGTGTTCTTTATTTTGTCCTTTACATTGTAGGGTACCACGGAAGATTGTGTTACGGCATAGCAAGGGTGTTCGCTTTCTCACATTGTTTCAGCGGTTATCGCAGCTCAAGGCCTGCCAGCTGCAGTTTGTTATGAATTAGTTAGAATTGCTTTGCATGGCCTTGAGCCAGGAGGCAGCCCCTGCTTGCTTCTGTATGAGATGTCTGTATATAGCTGTATGAGTCCGCCCTGTTTTTGGCACTCCGTACCAGGCCCAGGTTATGGTGCGCTGGGTTCCCCGTCTCCGTGACAGCAACGCCAGGAGTCCCCGTTGCGGATGTGTCACTTTGCCTTCAATAAAGCCAATAACTCACAGAATGTGTGGGCCTCGTTCTTGCAGAGCACCCTGGGTAGGCCCGCAGCCTCCCACGAACATAACATACATCTATTGCAGATGTCTGTCCAAATGAATGCATTAAGTAATACTGTATTTCTCGTCCCAGATTACTGGATGAATTCCTCAGCAATTATCACATAGTCATGTGGCAACTTACCTGTATTTGTATTAAACTAATCCTAGCCACCAGAAAAAATATTAATTATAGCACCACACTTCTGAATGATTGCTAGACAAATCCCATGATTAAGGCCCTCTAGACTGAAAAACTTTGGGAAAGCTGTACTGCCAGCCAGCTGTAAAGGTACAACAATTTATTTCAGGGTACTTGTTTGTTCTCTACAAGCTTTTTGATGTATCCTTGTATACATTCAGGCTTCCATTACCCCAACTCATACTCTTCTACATGTACTCTGTTTTTGCCATTTTTGCAACCAGGCTGCTTTCAAGGATGCCATTAAAAAGAATCTGGGTATTATCAAAATTCATCTTCTATGTTTCTACGTTATCCTTAAGGGAAATTAGCAATGTCCTGTCCCAGGAATTTCTTTTGATAATACTATAATAGCAGTGAAATCTACTTAGGGGCTTCACCTTACATCCATCAGGAAACCAAAGCTGATGCAAGATGTGGCTGCATGTTTGGTAAATGGAGTGTCTGACTGGGAGCATATTCAACCTGTGTTCCATGCTCTGCACTGGCTGGCTGAGAGCTTCCAGGTGAAAAGATTCTGGTTTTCACCTTTATAGTCAAACTGACTTAGCACCCAAAAGACCATCTCTCTCCCCCTACTATACCACCACAGTGGAGATTGACAGAGGTCTCCATGTATATTGTGGAGCCCCATGGTATAAATGACAGGGGGCTGCTGGCAGGGCACTGACTGTGAGGGCCCTACAGCTATGGAATTTGTGCCCCTCCCTTGGTCTGGCATAGGCTTTCTGGGATTCCTGCAAGGCTCAGCATTTTTCACAGGCATTTGAAAATAGGGGGTGAATTGTTCAAATTAAGTTAAACACAAGGGACAAGCAACCCACACTGCTTTTATTAGTCACTGAAATACATGGAATTTTGGATTTTTTTTTGGAGGAAGCCCTGCACGTGACTTCTTTGGGGATTAGGGTGACCAGACAGCAAGTGTGAAAAATCAAGATGGGGTTGGGTGTAATAGGCGCCTATATAAGACAAAGCCCCAAATATAGGGACTGTCCCTATAAAATTGGGACATCTGGTCACCCTATTGGGGATGGAGGACCCTGGGTGTTGTGGGACTTGGGCAGTTGTCAAGATTCTGAGATTCCATTCAGGGAGTCTAGGCCCCTTGCACACCATTGAATACAGGTCCACAGGCGTGCTGTGACCCAGCATGCAGGGAGATTTAGGAGCATGGATAAATGTGGGGGACATGAAGCAGGATCAGATGGATCTGTTAATATGCAAACTTACTGGCCATTCCTCTCCCCTCAGCCTGCTAAGAGATGGTAAAGATCAGAGTGGGAGGGGGGAGGAGAGAAAGGAGTCCTATGTAGTCCTGAGGAGTTTGGTGAACACAGCCTGGAGAATCAGATTCTACCTAACTCCCAAAGCTTTGTGTAGGGTCCAAGATTTGAACCTTCATTATGGAAAATAAAGTATTGTACATGGCCTAATTTCTTACTTAGAAAAGCATGCACTCCTCACTAAGAACCATGTAGATTATACCAACTATGGAGTTTTAAGATGAAGTCTCTTTAATTATCTTCGGGGGGAGATGGGGGAAGACAGTGGTTTGGTGCATTGGTGAAGCTTTGCACAACTCTGGCAGTACAAAATAGTTGTAAATCTTTCTGCAGCAAAGAATCTCTGGGTAATGTACAAGAGCCACCATACTCTCCTACACCACCACGCCTTCCAGCAGCTGGTATAGAGGGCATGGACAATGAAAAGGGGGTATGGTCAGGACTCTTTTACAACCCAGTGAATTCCAGCTGCAGGAACTATTCCTTTGGATGAAATGAAACGTGAACAATTTCATCATAAAAGGAAAAAATAACATTATAAGCAATTGAAAGCAGAATTATAATGCAAATCTATACCTACACTGATCTTAGCCCCACAAGGCAAGGACAATGAGCTTTTACTTTACATAATAATGAGTGAGAGAAAACAGCTTGAGTTTAAATTCTTGTGTGTAATTAGAGATGGACATTTTAAAACATACAATAGCCTCACAGTTTTCAGTTTTGCACTTGTGTTCCTCCCACAGATTTACCCAGGATATTACTAACACCAAAGGCAATCAAATCCATTATAATCTTATAAGTAGTGAAAGCTGAAAATATAAGTTTGTACTAATGCATTTGTTTCTCCTTGCTTTCAGTCCTTATCTTGGGAATACAGATTGTATTACCGGTATTAATTGTACGTCTTTTGTGTGGCTTTTCAAGATATGTTGGCAGGATAAGATGCTATGTAAATTATCGAATCCTTGAACAATGCTAAGTATTATAGTTGAGATTTTAAAAAAAAAAAATTTTTTTAATGAGTTCTTGAAGGATTTTAGCACTTAGGTAGTGACTCACCTGTATCTATTCAAAGAATTGGACACTAGGGTACTGAAATCACTGGCAAATCATTCCAAATAAGAGAAGCCCGGTAATGTCCACTATATAAGGTATGCAGCCATTTTCCTTCCATTCATAAAAAGTTTCATT
This sequence comes from Macrochelys suwanniensis, assembly GCA_033296515.1. NCBI lineage: Eukaryota > Metazoa > Chordata > Testudines > Chelydridae > Macrochelys > Macrochelys suwanniensis. The sequence continues at coordinate 53,406,655 of CM065780.1, forward strand.
GAACTTTTCTATGATAAATTCAGGATTATCAGAGGGACCGAACAAAGCTAGGTGAACTGTCAGCATGATGGCAGATGAAATTCAGTGTTAACAAATGCATATTGTAAGGAATAATTTGCACTACACATACACATTAGTGCATTCTAAGTTAACTGTCACCACTCAAAAAAAAAAAAAGACCCGAGTGTTCACTGAGCACAGCTAAATGAAAACCTCTGCTCAATGTGCAGCAATGGTTAAAAGAGAAAACACGTGTAGGGTGCATAAGGAATGGGATAGAAAATAATACTGAAAATATTATAATGGCATTAAATTAAGGAATGGTACATCCTTACCTGGAATACTGCACTGAGTTCTGGTTACCCTGCCTCAAAAGGAAATAGCAGAAGTAGATAAGGGTTTCAAGTAATAGGTGACTAAAATAGCTAGAGGCATGGAAATGAGAGGTTGAGAAGATTGCGGTTCTTTAATTTAGAGGAGAGAAATCAGAGAGGACATAGAAGGTAAAAATAAAATAATGAAGAGGTGGAGAAGATAAAATGGGCAACTCCTATTTATCCTCTCTCATAATACAAGAATGGGGGATTTGATGGAATTGAAAGGCAGAAAATTTAAAATTGATGCAAGAAAATGCTTTTCACATAATGCATAATTAACCTGTGGATCTGATTACCATAAGATCAAGCAAAAAAGTATTAGACATTTAAATGGATAATGAAAATGTCAAGAGTTACATTAGACAGAATAAAAAATTAGGGATATAAACCTTTATGCTTCAGGATATAAGCCAATTTCTAAGGGCTTGTCTTCACTACCCACCGGATCGGTGGGTAGCAATCGATCTATCGGGGATCGATTTTTCGCGTCTCGTTAAGACGCGATTAATCGATCCCCGATCGCGCTCCCCATCAGCTCCGGAAATCCACCTCATCGAAAGGCGGAAGCAGAGTCGACGGGGGAGCGGCAGCGATCGACTCGCCGCCGTCCTCATGGCCAGGTAAGTCGATTACGATATGCCGACTTCAGCTACGCTATTCAAGTAGCTGAAGTTGCGTATCATAGATCGACCCCCTCCCCTAGTGTAGCTCTGGGCTAAGTGACATGGATTAGGAAAAAATCTTCCCCAGAGGGCAGGTTATTCCAAATTGCTACTTTGAAGTTTTTTGTACCTTCCACTGAAGCATCTAGCACTGGCCACTGTTAGAGAATAGGTTTCCAGACAATACTTTTAATATCTTACTTTTTACATAGTATCTAAATATACTACCCGTTGCCCACATGGGAACATGGCTGAAGAAAAAGTATGGCCAAAGAGTCACAACCTCCACCTGCTTATCTGCTGGAATGGCTGATGCAGCCAGACATAAGTTAAGCAGGCAGCCCTGAAACTCTGCTATCTTTTGCCACATTGACTCAGCATCCAGGAACCATGGGGCAATGTAAATATCGAACAAGTTTTATTGTGAGGGTGCTGATGATGGAAACCATAGAAACCATGTATTTGGTGTTTGTTATTACTACTTCAAGCCAGGGGATGCGGCAGCACCCCCAGCACCTCTAGTTCCAGTTCCACTGAATATGGGTGTAAGCTATCAAGAACTGTCCAGGTGCAGCCTGACCAGTGCTCAAGATCTGGTCCACAGATTCTTTTGGTAAGTATGACCAGGATATGTTCTACATTCTTAATTTTTCCCCTTGTTGAAAGCTGGGTAGATAATTGACTAAATATACACCAACTTGCTCTTGTTTCCCATTGACCTTTCTTTCCTCTATTAACTGCTTCATGTGAGTCATAGTTCAACGATACCTTCACAACATATACTGTAAACAGTTTGTTTAGACCACTAGGTAGAAAATTACTATAACTGCAACTCTTCTTTATCTCATATATCAAGCCATAAAGCTTAGGTTTTACCCAGCTTCACAAATAGACGCTTCAATTGTGTCTGAAAAAAACATATGGCAAACGTCTCCCCCTCACTTTGCTGTCTATTGTTATCATCCATCTGTGCCAAAAGGAACAAATATTATAGGCACTCCTTAATTCTCTTAGACATAGGCTGGAAGGAAATATGTAAGAAATACTTCCCTACAGCTGTCTCTGGACATCCTCCTATTGTTAATCCTGGTTATCCTTCTCAGCTAACACATCAAAATTAGCAAACCTAAGAACTTCTCTTTTTCCACAGCAAAGCATTTTCTTTCTGCTCTCTCTTCAGATGTCAACAGTGTCTACCAACAAGAATAGGTTTCCTTTTGACTCTGTGTAGATATCTGCAGGAAGAGTATCTGAAGTTTTTTTTAATTTCCATTTTGCAATGGAAATGACAATTGATTTTAACATTTATGGCACTATTAATTAACACTATAATGACAAATGTTACTGTGTCATTCTTTGTCTAGCTGTCTGTCCCACATTAAAAGGATGCAGCCTTCTTTTTTTCAACCAAGTTTACCACCATTCCATTTCATTGTTATGGTCATTCATTTGCATGATAAATTCTGAATCCCAAACTGTGATAATAAGAAGGTTATTTATTCTAAAGCAGTTGATAAGTTACATTTCCTGCATTTCAGTGTAGTAGCCTTGTTAGTCTGTGTCAGGAAAAAGAAAATAAGAAAAGGAATACTTGTGGCACCTTAGAGATTAACAAATTTATTTCAGCATAAGCTTTCGTGGACTACAGTCCGCTTCGTTGGATGCATAGAATGGAACATACAGTAGGAGGATATTTATACATTCAGAGAAACATGAAAAGGTGGAAGTAACCATACCAACTGTAAAAGGCTAATTAATTGAAAGGAACTGTTATCAGCAGGGGAAAGAAACTTTTGAAGTGATAATCAACATGTCCCATCACGGACAGTTGACACAAAGGTGTTAAGGGTATTTAACTAGGATATTAAATTAGGGGAAATAGATTCAATGATTGTGTCTGTCATTTTAGGCCTTTATTCCATAATGTTCCTGCAACTTGGGTCTTGACAGATTGAAAGGTAGTGATTCTCACAATATGATCCTCAGTATTGATCTGTGTAATGCTCTTTATTGTTATGCTCGGAATTGGGTGAAATCTTGTGGCTAGTGGGCATAACTTCATTCAGCATAAATATGGAAACAGTTAATCTCCTTTATGGAATAAATAGCTAAAATTATAGGAGCCAGTGCCCAAAATGCAGGCAACATGATAAAATCTGAATTATGTGGATGAAGGGGTTTCACTAAGGAGTAGGTATTGTTAGATAATCTGCCTGTGTGAGTGGACAGTGAACAGAAGCAGCAGAAACACCAGAGAAGTTGAGAGAGAAGGGAACAAAAAGCTTAAGACAGAGAAGGACTCTAGCATGATCTTGCAAAAAAGCTAATGCTGGCTGGAAAGAGGCTTGGAATTGTGAGCAAAGAAACAATTCTTACTCTGCCAGGGAAACAGTACTTTATGTACATTCTTTGTAAATAAACTAGATTGTATCATAGAAATACCTGACTCCATCGTCATTTTTTCCTCCTAATGGAAACAACCCAAAAGACCCCACATTTTGGATAACTGCTAAAGTCAAAAGGGGTAACAGTATTAAAATAAATTGGTACATAAGAGATGGTGTTTTACAAATATAGGCCCAATTCAGCAAACTATTTACATATATGCTTAACTCCACCCCTATTCAGCAAAGCACTTACACATGTGCTTAACTTTAAACATGTTCATAAAACCCATTGGAGTCTAGCAAATGCTTAAGTGCTTTTCTGAATAGGGGTGGATTGAGCCCTGGGCACTGGTGAGCACTGTATTTTACAATTTGGTACACTTCTTAATGTGGTGCAAGGGAGGAAGGTATTAAATGAGCAGGTATAGGTTAAGTGTTATACTATATAAAAGACATTTTAGAGGTTATCAGACAACGCTTTCATTGTTCCACTGAGGTTAAATTTTTAAGTAAATATGCATTAAATTCAACCAGGAAGTTGCGATCAGCAGGGATATACAAGCTGACATTCCCTGGATTTTTATGTCCAGGGGGTGGGCTCAGAATGCTCCAGTGTTGATGGCTCAACATTGGAATTCACTTCTCCTCTTGGTCTGACACAGCCCAAGTTTGTTAACCTTCAGGTACATTACAAAACTGATTTTTTTTCTACTCAGGCTGTTCCTGAATGAATAGTTTGAGAGGTGGATCTCAGGGAATCTTTAACTGGGATTTTTTTAACCATCAGTTATATTGATTCAATGAACACTCACGTGATTTTATAGTTATTTATTGTAGAATGCCCATGAAAGACATAGTATGACATTTTTATAAATTGGAAAATAAATCAATAGACATTTTGCTATGCTACTGGACGATTTAATTTAATACTTGAGTTGCTGGAGTTCTGCTACCGATAACTCCATTTCATTGATGGAGTTCTGCTACCGATAACACAATGCTTTAGGCTATACTTGGTTTGTACTATGCTTTTATTGTTTAAATATTATAAAGCTTATTTTAAAAGAACAGGAGTTCAGGGCTGTATGAAACTCCATCGCCATTTCTACATATAATTACCATGATTGCCCACACAAGTCAGAAATTATAATCACGGTCCTTCATTTTTGGTTTTTATTTTGTTTAAGACTTCCTGGGAATCTATCAGTGTTTATTAAAAATAAAAAAATGCTAAAAATTGGTGCAAAAATTAACATAACAGTTTTCTGGGAACACTGGTAAAAGTTGAATTCTAATGACAGCTACTGAACATGATTACACCATGGTGACTTAAGTATATGAACACATATCCAAGATTGCTTTTTCAGTAAAATATCATTTTGAGAATATTGCAGCAAGCAAAAAATAAAAATATAAATTTTAAAATGGCATATTTGCTAAGAGATTGATTCACCATTTTTCTCAGATTGCAAATTGTTTATATTTAGGTATAATATTGATCTGCCAATGTCTATGTTACAAGACAACTGGTGTTTTCTTTTCTTACAATATCACATGAGTTAATGCATTTGTTAACCATTTTTGGAAGGTAACACATCACTTCACTCTTTCTTTGGCACTGTGTCAATAAGTTGATGAGGTGACAAGTCTGGCATTTGTCAACTATGTACTAAATTAGTGGTCTTATCAATTCATGAAAGGTTACACTGTCATCTTCACAAATGGAACAAAATCATAGGCAGTATTAAATGTGTAATGAATATTAAAAGGAATTGCTACAAGCATGACCCCATAATGGGGCTGTCTGAAACCTGACCTGACTCGTGCTGTGTGAAATTCACAATATTTGTTTCCACAAATCCTTTTGTTTCACAATATTAACATTTTTGATAGTTTTTCAGCTTTTTTTTCAATCCAGTTGTTGCTTCATTCAGGTCTATGATGACTTTTTTGTTTTGTTTTTAATACAATAGTCACCTTTCCTCCAAAATTGGGTCTATATTCACTAGGAAATGAGGAAAATTTTGTTTGAAATATGTACTGTGATGACATTTCCATTAAAAATGATTGTTGAATTTCTAATGAAATTTAATAAAGTCTTTCAAGCTGTTTGCATTTGAATAATGCAAAATTTTACAAATATTTTAACACCTTTAATTTTTACCTTTGTGAACAAAGTGACCTTCCTAATGAACAAAGAAAGCCTTTTTTATGTATCAAAGCTCATTTAAGTTAGCTTTCGCTTGTAAACCCAAATATGATTTGTTGAGAATTCTACAGTACAAACTATGCTTTATCTTCGATGTTTGTGCAATATGCACAGGAAGGAAAGCTTAGGCCCAACAGCAGAAAGTTAAGAAGTCCATGAAGAAGATTCATGGTTCAAAGGTTTTTTTTGAAGTTTTGCAGCTGCTGATGTCCCTGTTTATATAATAGCCAGCTGTACCAAAATTCACATTTTTATCTGGCAAATGTCAGATTGTACATTAAACATTTCATAAGCATTGGGAACACTGTCTTGATATCATCACCTGCATTTTAACTTGGAGATGGGTCAAAATTGTGGGCTATTTTTATTAATCAAGCCATGCTCTAGATATTAGGAAGAGAACAGTATAAAGAGAAGAAATTGTCTCAGCCTCAACCTTATTTTTCTATCATTCTGTCTTTAATCTCATTTAGTTTTTAACCAATATTGCAATTTGTGAGGGTGCTGCTTTATTCATCTTGTGGATGTAAATTGATCAATGCTAAATTCCCTAATTAATTTATCAAGTAAGACCTAGATGTGATTGTTTAATCTATTGCTGATCTTTTTTCTCCATCTCTACATATGAAATATTACAACTATTCAAATGTTCTTCAGATATATAGACTTACTTGTTAGTAGACATTCTTGTATCTAATTCTGAATCTGAATAGTACATTTACATAAGTCTACAGCTTTGTGTACATCTTGTGTTCATGAGATTTGTCTCTAAACTTGAATAAACGTTTTTTACACCAAGTTTGCAGATACCATTGCAACGTTCATCTAAATATAGCAAACAAAACACATACAGGTACTGAATAGACAATATTGTTAAAAAGGGGAAAGAAAGCACAAGTACTTTTGCATTAAAGATCGCCCTATGAAATATGAACTTTAAGGGCCTTTTTTGGAAGGGAGAGAGTTATTGACTTTCTCCCCTCTAAACTGTTTCCCCTTTAAAGACACCACAGCAGAGTGACCATCCTGCCAGTCACAGATGACTGGACTTAATATAAAAAACAATTTGAATGTTTGGTTTTTATGACTAACAGACTGGAACACTGAAAGAAAATTAGGATTCCTTAGCTAAATATTATTAAAAATTACTCTTTCATTTCTTAATTATATATATTGTAATATTGATTTGGGTAGTACTGTGCTGGAAAACTACCACAGTGTATGCCATTGGTATACTTCTTGGCAGAAAGTTATAACCAGTTTGGTAAGTAGCAGTCAGTCTTTTGTTGCCTTTTGAACTTCACTCAGGAAGCTGTATTTGGGATTTCTATCTACAGTAAGAAAAATTTTAATTGTCCTACACCTCAAAAGATCACAAAAGATTCTAGAGTACTTAAATCAAGTGACGGGAATAGTGTTAACCTTTACAGCACTGAGTGTTAGGGCCAGGTCGTGGGTGGCCTGTGGGCATGGAATTAACTTCTTGGTATTGGTGCCAAAGATCAGAGATCACTCTGTGGCCAGACTAGGTTAAAACCACAAAGTCAGAGTCCATTACCAAACTGACAGCATGAGGCCAGAATTGGGGTCAGGCCTGTCCAGGATCTTTTACCAGGGTCAACAATGGTCTTAAGCTGGAGACAGTAAACCAGGATCAGAGTCACCAGATCTGAGTCTAGATTAAGAACCAGGAGTCGGGGATCAAGGCAAGTCACATTGAATAGCAGCAAGCAGGGTCTAAAGAAGAAGCACACCAGAGGTCTGCATTGCTCATTACAACTCCCAGAAATGGCTTCCTGGTTTATATGGGGACTGCCAGCCAATCAAGAAATCACAGAGAGCTGTCACTCATGCCTACTAGGATGGGACTTCCTGGAGGGTTCAGCCTCCCAGTTCCTCTTGGTGGCAACTGAACCCTGGTTGTGATAAGGAAGCAGTGCTTCCCTTGAACCCCACAGACTTTGATTCGAGACCCATGGGCTCTTTCACTGAGGACAAATAGACTCCTGCTTTTGACTGAGGAACAGATTTAGAGAGAACTCTTCTAGACCCTCTTTCCTTCTCTTTTCCTGTCAGGATGAACCCTGCTTCCACTCCTCCTCTTACTTTCTCCTTCTCCTTCCTCTTAAATCAACAGAAGCCATTTTTTCCTTTTTGCCCACACACCAAGCCACCTGCACAAATATACCTCAAGCAGGCATAGAGCCGTCTCCTCTGCACACATACTTCTCTGCACCAATCTGCTGCTGGTTCCATGGTGATTCTTCCTTAAATATGGCCTCATCTCATGATGTAACCTGCTTCCCAGCTTCAGGATCCTGCCTGAGGAAGTGGTCTGAAATCTGTAACTAGGAATGTTACATGGACATGGACATGTCTGTACTGCATCCTGGAGAAGGAGTAGAAGCTTGTGGGGTCCAAGCAGCAGGTGGCACATCAGGTCACAACAGACTCCAATCAAGAATGCTGATCTGATCCTACCTTCCCATACCAATAGCTTTGATAACCTACTTCCTGCATAGAGCCCTCTCCCACTCTACTAACTACAGTTATAACTACCCTATCCCAAGGAGGTAAAATACCTGGATTAGCCAAACTAGTTAAAAGCTAACTCAAAAAGGACTTTAGTTTTATTGCTCCTCTCTCTTTCAGGAAGCTGCACCAGTTTACTAAAGTCTTTGTCTACTATCACCCACTTAATTAACTGTGTGCCCTCTAATAAAGGAGCTCAGCATTACTATACTGGGGTTTGGAGACCATCAGAGAGGGGAGGTTTGGAGCAGCTCATACGCCCCTGCATGTTAAAATAGAGAGGTGTTTCAGACGGGTCCACCACAAAAATGGGAGTTTTGATACTGACTTCAGTGGGGCCAGGGTTTCACCCTTATTCTTTCCCTTTCTTGAGGAAATGCACCAGAGTTACTCTGGCCCTAACTTGCATGGGCTATATAAACCCTAGAAAGGCAAAATGGTCAGAAGAGCTCTGGAAATGGAGAGGGCATTTGAATAGGCAGTCTCCATCCTCCTCACTCGCACATTGTACAGCTCCACAAGTCCTCACGGCAAAGTTTTGCTTTTAATGTTTGTTCTGCCATTTCATGTCTAGCTAATCATTTACCCAGACAGGTCAGGTGTTGTCTGAGCTTATCTAGCCCCAAAAGTGGTAGATATGTTTTGCTGGATCAGGCCCTATATTTTTATCAAGCTCACAAATATGTGTGTAATATGTTTTTACAGACTTTTAAAATCTGTACTAATGAACCATGAGTTATACCTTGTAAATATTTGCCTTGGCACTGAGTAAACACTTTTCAAGGACATTCTTGAAACAAAGGCTAATACACCTCAAGAGGCTATTTCCTTGTTAAATAATCAAAAAAGACAGTGTCTTCCAATACCACTAGCTTCCAAGTACTATCACCTTTTGTATCGTGTTTCTTAATTTTGTCACGGCAACACGGCATGTCTTAAAGAGTCATCCAATAGCATAGATTATCATCACAGTTCTTGAAGTAACTGATCCCTTTGTGGCCTCCACTTAGTCTCAGGCCTCTTGCCATCATCTTTCTTGGGGCAGAGTCTTACATCTCTCTTTCTAGACACGGGAATGTAAGTTGCAATTCCTCTTGCAATTCACTGTAATCACATTAGCAAGTCTGATTTTAGTTTAGCACCCGCAGTCTGTTTGCCCAAAAGCAATGACAGGGTTAGCCAGTGACCAACTAGCCTTTATAAACGCAAAGTATTATTTATTCAGAACAAAAGCATTTCAGAGAAAGCATATCTTAAAAACAATAAACAGCTTACATTGCTTATTAGGCAATCATCCATGTTCCACATGGAGATCCTGATAGGAACAAGTACTTCAGATCCTGTCCACAGAGTTTGTCCTCTTGTTCAATTCTTGAATCAAGCGGGAGCGATGTTGGTCTAGATCCACAAAGGTACTGAGGCACCTAACTCTGGAGTTGAAGTGTCTAAGTCCCTGTTTGAGGCTCCACTGTGATCCACAAAACTCCTGCCTAACTGTGTAGATTCACTCAGTGCCTGAGTCTCTAGAGTACAAGTTCTTTAGGCACCTACGTTTCTGCCTCTGGGTATGTGCACTGTTTCCTCCCTCTAGGCATCCAGATGCCTATCCCCTTCTAAGATCCAAAGTGATCCAGGAACCAGGGGAAAAATAGATGTTCACTAACCTATATTATGTGCAGGGTCCAATCTGGTAAGCATGTTTAGAGGCTGCCTACCAGATTGGGTCCCATTCAAAAATATCTCTGCTGGAGGAGGTGGTGGAGCTGATGTCTACCTTGTTCACTGGTTAGAACACTCACCTGAAATGTGGTAAATTCAGGTTCAAGTTGCCCCTTTTACTGACAGAAAAAAGATTTAGACACGAATCTCCCACCTCTCAGGAGAGTGTTTTAACCATTGAGCTATGTGATATTCTGAGGCAGGGCTCCCTGACTCTATCCTGTTGAAGCAGTTCCAGTTACAAGATGGGCACATCTGCTCCTCCTCTGGCCACTTGTGTGGAATGAGGTAGGCACCAGGATGTAGGCACTTAATCCCCAGACAATGACTTAGGTGTTAGGGGCATGTTTACACTGCAAAAAAGACCCTTGGCAGCAAGCCTCAGAAGCCAAGTCAACTGACTTGGGTTTGCAGGACTTACACTACATGACAAAAACTAGTGTGTAGACATGCAGGTTTGGGCTGGAGCTTGCACTCCTAGACCCCCAGCCCCTTGGTTTTCAGACCCGGGCTCCAGCCTGAGCCTGAATCTCTACACTGGTATTTTTAGCCCCATAAAGGCTAAGGTCAATTGGTTTGTGTTCTTAGACTTGCTGCCACGCACCTTGTTTTTGCAGTGTAGATATACCCACAACCATCTGACTCCAGAAGAGGGTGTCCTACTCTGGATTGCTATCAGAGAAAGGTACCTATCTCCACAAGATGAGTGGGGCTTAGGGAAACCACCCCCCTCCTGTGTCCATAGTATCTCCCACTGGTTAGTTAAAGTGGTTTCCCACCTAGCATGTTGGCTTTTGTGGATTGTGTTCTTAGCACTTATCTCTCCTCATTCATTGTAGAGGAACCTAGGCACCTATCTCAGGCTTTGTGGATCCCAGGCTTGTTCCTGTGATTTTCTAGGCACCTAAAAGTTAGGCATTGTGATGCACAGCATTGCAACACTTAAGTCCCTTTATGTCAAGGTAGTCACTTTTAAACACTGTTTAGTTCTTTGTTTTCCAGCCTCTTAAATCAGTGCAAACTAGTCTATCCAATTTCACCCCCAACGGGTGGGGAAAGGCTCCTCTAGACTTGTTAGCTGCCGAGGGATTTGTAGTGACCTTAATCCCTGCAGGAAACCTCTGCAACTCCCCTATGGAGTCAGAATACAATTCCTACATTTATAAAGTTGATACAATAGTCTTTGAATATTCCATGTGTCCATAATATATCATGTATTTTTCTTATTTTCTTACATTTTCAATTTATATTTTCTGTTTGAAGTGGGAGCAGTCCCCACTCTGCTCTGAACAAAATGTACACACACTAAGCTAGACCCTCAGTTGTGCCCCCCATCAGGTGTAGGAGGCATGGAGCGGGCATAGCAGGGTAGCAGAAAGAACTGCTACAGTTTATGTAATTTAGAGCAGCCATTAGGCATTAAGTGTTCCCAGGACTGGGGGAACTGAAAGGTGGACTAGAGCCACTCTACCTATAACCCACCCCTTCCTCAGATGCAATGAGTTGGGTGAACTTGTAGGAATAAAATAAAAGCTGACCTGAACTTTCATCCAGAACCTTTTCTGAAATGCAAAACACTTTGGTTAATCCTTTCAAACTCATTTTTCAGTTTTCATGACTGCCCATTCAGGTTCTGAATCAGAACTTGGATACTCTTTTTTGACTCACCAGAAATGGGAATTTGTAGAAATCTTGCAAGAAACCCTGTTATGATATTTACAGCCTAGTCTTTCAATCTTAAGAAGTTATGGTAATTTAGATAAGCATCTGTTGATTTCCACTGCAAACAAAACCCTTTGATATACCACTATCACTAATTCAAGTTTCTTTTAATTCTAAATGACCATTTCCTCCATAAAATCCCAATTCAGCTTCTTAGTTATTCCCAGAGCACTCTAGAGTCAGTGTCAGGGAGCTTTCCAGGATTGGCACATGTTAATGTTAACCCTCTCTTTCCTTTTACAAGTTTGAAAAAATCCCCTTAATGATGCTCCTGCGACACACAAATGGAGAAACAAGTTCCAAGGTAAGTACCAAACTGGGATTTACATATGATACGGTGTTGGATTATCGATGAGCCAATGAAACAGGTTGATTTTTTTTAACTAGCAAAAATGAAAATTGTAGTTTCCAAGGCCCAAATTCTACCCTCAGCTGCTTCAGCATCACTATCAGTAACATCAATGGACTTGAGCATATTTATGTAATGGCAGAATGTTTCACCAAGAAAGGACAAGAAATTCACATTTTAAAAAACTTTTTTAGGTTGGGCAAGAACTATTCCAAAAAATTTATGAAGCACTGTAGAACAGTGAAGTCCAGAAGAATAGAATACAACACTCATCTAGAATGGCGATCAGAATAGTCAGGATTTAGCATGTTTCTTTCACACTCAGAAGAGGCTTAACAAAAAATATTAATATTACAAATATGCAAACGGCGTGAGCCAATTTAATAGATTCAGAGTGTATAAGGCCAGAAGAAGCCACTGTGATCATCTAGTCCGACATCCTGTATAACACAGACCATACAACTTTTCTAAATTAATTCTTATTTGAACTAGATCATGTTCTTTAGAAAAATATCCAATCTTAATTTAAAAATTGCCAATGAAAGTGCAGTTAGACTTGCAGATCAAAAGAGCCAGGCTTAATATCATACATATTAGAGATGTTCAACAGGACAGAGTTTTGATACTACCCAAGATAGCCATCTATAAATAGAAGTCAGAGCCTAAAATACCTACTCTGGTGTAGCCATTGGCAAATCAGAACTGTAATTATCATAAATAGCCAGCGGATGTCATTTGCTTTGTAAGCCAATACAGCTGAAGGGGTATGTCTCTGACACTGAAGCACTTTGATTCTTAGCACATTGGGGACAGGAGTTTCTTGCAGCTATGAATACATTTTTAGGAATGTACAGGAATTAGATAAAAACCCAGTAATATTATTGAAAATTGGAAATTTGCACCTAATTTCCCCATGCACCATATGGAACATTTACTTGTTAGCCATAGTGCAATATTTGTGAGTGCTTAGCAACTTTAGTAAGCTGCTTGAAAATGATTGTTAAAGTCAAAGAGGCGCACACAGCTTGAGTTCTATTACAAACTTGGATGGAGGATCTAATTCCTGCTCCCACTAGCCGTCAATGCTATTGACTACAATGAAAGCAGAATGAGTTCCCTAAGCACTGTAGAATAAGGCATTTTGAAATAAGTAGTCAGTGCTAAAATGATCTATTAATAAAACTAGTATGGTGAAATAAGAAACACATTTCCTTCTAAAAGATGCAATTTCAATTCAGGTGTGTTAAAATTCAGTGTTAAACCAAGAAACCCAATTCAGCAAAGCACTTAAGCACATGCTTAAGTACCACGGAAATTAAGCATGTGCTTAAGAGCTTTGCTGAATCAACCTCTAAATGGCTAAATATTGCAATACCTGTTTTCACAACTACCAATACGGATGACATGCTCTCCTTCCCACACTTACTTATACCTGTAAATAAACACCTCTAAATTTGCTGTCTTGCATTTGTACCCTCTGGGTTTTCAGTTCTCGTTGGTTTATTTTCCATGTGTAAGGAATAGGACAAACCACCACAAATGCAGAAGCAGCTAGTTACAAATAGCTCTTTCAGGCAGAACTTTCAGTATTTTAAACTTCTGCTGGTTTCTGAACCATGAGTCAGTTTAACCCTATTGCTATGACCCAAATGTGAACTAGTTTATATATCTTTTCTTCATTCTTATATAACCATCTTTAACAGTAGAATCTTAAATAGCTTCACGAGTTTGTCGATTCTACGGAGGAATACATTTTCTACGCCCAATTTCTTATACAAAGCTGTAGCCTGTCCGAACTTTATTAAACATTATATTTGGGGCTTCTCTTTTAAATAGATGATATAGCTCTCTCTTAACATGTTATTATACTGTGACAACATTATTAAATTACACCTTTATTACCAGACACTGAAAACAAATTATGAAAATTGGGGGGAATTTTGTAGATCCTTGTGAAGGCGCTTTATATGTTGCACAATGATTTCCTAACAAACTGTTACTTAACTTTTGCTTCTTTTCTAACAGTGAAGACACTGTGTGATTACACTGTGAACAAATCTGCAAGTGGGATCACTGAAAGCCGCTGCTGGAAAAACAAATGGAAATCATAATGAGTGCTGGAATCATCATTCAGAAACAGAACAATTCTGGGAGAAGGTAAAAGAACCTACGTTAACTTTGGGTCTAGGATGTTATGTCCAGAGAAATACTGGGGGAACTAACCACCCAAAGCAGGTCAAATGGTGATGGAGCCTGAGAGACAGGAACACATACTTGGCATCCTCTTATTTTAGCTTAACGGGAAAGTCACCTAGAGCTGAAACGCATAGGAGCCACACACTGTCAGAAGTAGTAGCAAGCACTCAGCAAGGTTGATTGATCAGGAATGAGCAAACTTTTAGTTCTTGTTGAGGGAGCCATCTCAGAAGGGTCAATTAGATGTGTCTGGACTTAATCCAAATGTACAGGGCCCTGTTCTTGTCTGGTCTTTAGGCACTACTTTAATAAACTTGATGATGATTGTGATTATTAATAATAAGATGCTGAAAATGAGATGCATGCAAATTACAGTAGAAATTACACATTTCATTTTCAACCACAAACACTAAACTACTTTAGTTTGAACCATATTCCTAGAATACAGAAAAGAGATTAATTTAACCTACTAGAAAGAGTTGTTTTAATGTTTGTGGCTAAGATTTTCCAAATAGGAGCCTAAATCCATATTTAAGCACCTAAATCAGTGACCTGCTTTTCCTCAATGGGAATTGTGGAGTACTTGGCACTTTTGAAAATCAGCTTATTTAGGTGCCTATATATTTATTTATTTTTCTTCAACATTTTAAAATACATCGATAGGCTCCCATTCAGATGTACCTAGATTTGAGCTCCTGTTTTTTGAAAATCTTGGAATATATATTTGTACTCTGAAGGATGAAAAATGTTGAGAATACTAATACCAATTAAACCCATTACCTACAGTGATATTAAGTTCAAATTCAATCTGAATTTTTAAAATAATTATATAGGAAAATTGTAGAGCTGAAAAGGATGGAAACTGGGATACGTGTCTGTGTCTATTCATGATACGTGTATTTTAATCGTACAGACCCTGGTTCATTTCCAAACAATTACTGAAGTAGATATGAGAAGCATAAACAGAAGCCTATTTAACTCTTTGGAATCTGTAGACATATTACTTTGCACATACTTCCCCTGGTACTTCATTTGGCTAGCAGTTTGGAAAAAGGAATAGTAAGTCTATTTCATATATAATGTGACTGTAAGGTGATATGTACCTGTAGAGAGTCACAGTTGTATGTAACATAAGACTGAAGCTGAGCAATGGTCGTTCAGCCTGAAAATCAGAATATGAAATACTACAGAATAAAAATTAAGCCCCTTTCATGTTGCCCAGAGCACTGATTCAACCCAGGAAATGTGTTCACCCTTTGTTTATCTGCTGCATCGTGACCCTGCATGCACTGGAATGGATGTTCTATATAAAACTGCTAAGTGAATATTAAACTTTAAAGTTTGTAGTCCGATTATTTGCATTTTTTGACATTGGGCTCCAATGTTGCAGGCTTCTCAGATGAGGTCATTTTTAAGCAAGATGACAGGTGGCTTAGAAATAATAATTACAATTAAAAACTTGAAAAACTAGAATTCACATTTCCTAAATGTTATAAAGTGCTTCTCATCACATACACTTTTAGGGCTAGATCGTGACATTGTGATCCTTCCAGCGTAAGAGGCAGTGCGTTGCTGTGCTCTCCCCAGTCAGCTTGGGAAGAAGACTGTGAATCAGGGACTTGCTTGCCCACTATTCCAAAGGGGGAGTAAAGTGTGCTGTAGCTATACCTGGAGCAACCTATGCTCTTTGATGTATTGCACAGCTATGCTGCTGAACATGTTACCAAGGTTCTTCCCTGTTCCTGGCCCCTGCCAGCCACCTGTGAGGAGAAGCAGCAGAAGCTTTGTGGAGCTTCCTTCTCCTCTTGCTGCCCATAATACGAGTCTATGTGAGAGCCTTAGGGTATGTCTACACTACGAGAGTAGTTCGATTTTTCTTAAATTGAACTTGTGAAATCGATATTACAAAGTCGAGCGTGCAAATCCACACCAAGGACATTAATTCGAGTTTGTGAGTCCACACTAACGGGGCAAGCATCGACATTGCAAGCAGTGCACTGTGGGTAGCTATCCCACAGTTCCCGCAGTCCCCGCTGCCCATTGGAATTCTGGGTCGAGCCCCCAATGCCTGCTGGGGCAAAAAATGTGTCGAGGGTGGTTTTGGGTAAATGTCATCATTCAACCCTCACTCCCGCCATTCCCCCTCACTCCCGCCCTC
The DNA here is from genome assembly GCA_033296515.1 of Macrochelys suwanniensis. Classification (NCBI taxonomy): domain Eukaryota; kingdom Metazoa; phylum Chordata; order Testudines; family Chelydridae; genus Macrochelys; species Macrochelys suwanniensis. Next base: position 53,422,966 of record CM065780.1, read on the forward strand.
CCTCCGTGAAAGCGCCGGTGGGCAATCGGTTCGCGTGCTTTTCTGGTGATTGACAGCGCAGATGCCACAGGACCGCGAGCATGGAGGCCTCTGCTATCATCGCTGCTGTTCTGTCCGTTGTCAACACCTCGCGCCTTATCGTCCACCTTTTCCAGAGGCAGATGCTGAGAAATAGGGCGAGGAGGCAACGGAAGCACCGTGAGGACATTAACTCTGAGAGGGGCACAGACCTCTCACAAAGCACGGGACCCCGGTCCCTGGACATCATGGTGGCAATGGGTCATGTTGATGCTGTGGAATGGCGATTCTGGGCAAGGGAAACAAGCACTGACTGGTGGGACTGCATAGTGCTGCAGGTCTGGGATGAATCCCAGTGGCTGCGAAACTTTCGCATGCGTAAGGGCACTTTCCTGGAACTTTGTGAGTTGCTGTCCCCTGCCCTGAAGCGCAAGAACACCCGGATGCGAGCAGCCCTGACTATCCAGAAGCGAGTGGCCATAGCCCTCTGGAAGCTTGCTACGCCTGACAGCTACCGGTCAGTCACGAATCAATTTGGAGTGGGCAAATCTACCGTGGGGGTTGCTGTGATGCAAGTAGCCAATGCTATCGTTGACCTGCTGCTCTCAAAGGTAGTGACCCTGGTAAACGTGCAGGTGATCATAGATGGCTTCGCTGCAATGGGATTCCCAAACTGTGGTGGGGCTATTGATGGAACTCACATCCCTATCCTGGGACCGGACCACCAGGGCAGCCAGAACATTAACAGAAAGGGCTACTTTTCTATGGTGCTGCAAGCACTGGTGGACCATAAAGGATGTTTTACCAACATCAACGTGGGATGGCCGGGCAAGGTTCATGACGCTCGCGTTTTCAGGAACTCTGGTCTCTTTAGACGGCTGCAGGAAGGTATTTACTTCCCGGACCACAAAATATCTGTTGGGGATGTGGAGATGCCTATAGTGATCCTCGGGGACCCAGCCTACCCGCTAATGCCCTGGCTCATGAAACCGTACACAGGCGCCCTGGACACTGAAAAGGAGCTCTTCAACTACCGTCTGAGCAAGTGCAGAATGGTGGTGGAGTGTGCTTTTGGACGTCTCAAAGGGAGATGGAGAAGCATATTGACTCGCTCTGATCTCAGCCAAAACAATATCCCCATTGTGATTGCAGCTTGCTGTGTGCTCCACAATCTCTGTGAGACCAAGGGGGAGACGTTTATGGCGGGGTGGGATGTTGAGGCAAATCACCTGGCTGCTGATTACACGCAGCCAGACACCCGGGCAATTAGAAGAGCCCAGCGGGACGCGCTGCGCATCCGGGAAGCTTTGAAAGCTAGCTTCCAGAGCGAGCAGGGTAACCTGTGACTATTACCTTTGTGTAAGCAGAACCTGAACCTGCCTATGTTTCTTTACCCAGTTACTGTTGCCTATCCTCTCCAATTTCCAAAACCCTTCCTCCCCTTCATTCACTGCTTTAAAAATAAAAAAAAGGAAACATTTTTCATTAAAACCGTCTTTTTTATTAAGGATTTCTCTGTTAAGGGTTGAAACTGGGATGCATACTGCGGTTGGGGAGTGGGTGGAGTGATGGAAAGGACGCTTCCAAACTTGGGGAATGACAGGCTCCTGCTCCTGCTCCTAGAGCAGTCCGCAGTGGTGGACTGTTTGTTTCAACGGAGCCTGACACCCGTCCCACTTGCAAGTCAGTGATGGGGGCCCTGTGTGACTTTGTGGCCGGGGATGGCGGTTACAGATCCCATGCTGCATGGCTCTGTCATGCAGGCTACTGACCGCTGCAAAAGATCTGCAACCGCCCTCCCCCACCAGAAACTCACAGAGCACCCCCCCACAGAACATGAAAACCACCTCCCAGAATGACCATGGTGCCTACCTAGTGAATGCAATGTGAGTGTGAGGTTCAGGTGAACCTGTCCCCGTCTCTACCCTGACACAGGCGCCTATCATCTCCAATTACAAACCCCCTTCCCCCACTTCAATCACACTGTCCTTTAAAAGGAAATCAATGAAACAGTACTTTACAGAACAGCAATTTTTATTAAGGACAGCAGAGTTATGGGATGAAACTTGGACGGGGGCTAGGGTGGGGTGCGGTTGGAGGGAAGGAAAGGACCCATCAAATCTTGGGGAATGAGAGCCTTCTGCTACTTGAGCAGTCTGCAGGGGTGGAGTGATTATTTCCACGGCCCCTGCTGCCCCTCGTTCTCGTGACTTTGGGTGAGGTGGGGATTGGACTTTGTGGCGGGGGAGGGCGGTTAGAAATCAAATACAGCGGGGCTCTTTCGTCCTGCTTCCGGTCCTGCAGAACATCTACAAGGCGCCGGAGCATGTCCGTTTGCTCCCTCATTAGTCCAAGCAGCGTTTGAGTCGCCTGCTGGTCTTCCTGCCGCCACCTGTTCTCCCGTTTGCTGTATGATCGCTGGTATTGCGACATGTTCTCCCTCCACTGGGTCTGCTGTGCCGCCTCGGTTCGGGAACAGGACATAAGTTCTGAGAACATCTCATCCCGTGTCCTTTTCTTTTGCCGCCTGATCTGCGCCAGCCTCTGGGAGGGGGATGCCCGGGTACTGAGGGAGACGCTCGCAGCTGTGGGATGGGAGAAAGGGAGTGAATTCCTCAGAAAGATACATTTCCCCGAACAATGCCTATACTCTTTCCCTGTGAACAAGACCATGCACTCTACCTATCACATGTGCACTCAGTACAAGGTCGAATATTCTGTCTTTATATTGAGTGCCTGGGGTCTTGGTGTACAGATCACACAAGCGGGGCTGGACACTGGAATTCGGCTCTCAGGAGACCATGGTAAGCCATACACTTTGGACTGCTGAGAGCTTACTTCACAGCAGTGGTGTACTCTCATGTTTCAAGCACAGCTCCTAGCAGTGGCCAGTTCCTGCTGCCGGCAAAACCTGTCAGCTACAACGGTTCGCCTCCCCGCCCCACCCTCCCCCGTGCGGCTGGTCTAAGGAAAGCTCCCAGCCTGCTGCCTGTGAACCGAGTTTAGTTTCAACGGTTTGCCTTCCCCCACCCCCCCACCCCACGACTAGTCCCGGGAAAGCTCACAGCCTGCTGCCTGTGAACCGCTAAGTTTGAACGATTCGCCTCCCCGCCCCCACCGCGTGGCTGGTCCCGGGGAATGTCCCTGCCTGCTGCCTGTGAACCTAGTCTTCTTTGAACAGTTCGCCTCCCCGCCCGCCCCCGCATGGCTGGTCCTGGGAAACGTCCCTGCCTGCTTCCTGTTAACTGCTAAGTTTGAACGATTCGCCTTCCCGCCCCCACCATGTGGCTGGAAACCGCCGGTTAGAGTTATGTAAAGGAACAGGCAATCGGTCCCCATACTAAAATACCCCTAATTCAAACCAGGGCACCATGACTGATATCACGCTGATGAGGATTATGGAGACAGAGAAAGACCATATGCTGCGTGAATGCCAGCAAACACCGGGGCCGTATGCCGCATGCCGCCATGCTCTGCAAGGCGATGATACTGGAGTACCTGCTGCTAGCCTGGCGCGGAAAAGTTTCCTACCATGGAGGAGACAATAAAGCCGCTCTCCCCAGGAACCTGATGCAAAGGCTTTCACAGTACCTCCAGGAGAGCTTTGTGGAGATCTCCGAGGGGGATTTCTCCTCTATACCCATACATATTGACAGACTTTTCGAGTAGTTGCACTGGAAACAACTCAAAACTAAAGCGCCTAGGGCAAACTAAGCAATAAAAACCCATTGCTAACACACCATGCCTATTCTATTCAAAATACATGTTTACAACACTGACCTGCTGATCCTTCGCCTGATTCCTGGTCCGGGTTACTGCCTTGGGAGGGTTGGTAGGGGATCTCAGTCAGGGTGATGAAGAGATCCTGGCTGTCGGGGAAATCAGCGTTGAAAGCGCTGTCGACTGCCTCGTCCTCCTCCTCTCCTTCCTCATCTTCACCGTCCGCGAAAACCTCAGACGACGTGGCCGTAGATAAGATCCCATCGTTGGAGTCCACGGACACTGGTGGGGTAGTGGTGGCAGCACCACTGAGCATTGCATGCAGTGCCTCGTAGAAACGACATGTTTGGGGCTGGGATCCGGAGCGTCCATTTGACTCTTTGGTCTTCTGGTACGCTTGTCGCAGCTCCTTGATTTTCACGCGGCACTGAGTTGCATCCCGGCTGTATCCTCTCTCCGTCATGGCTTTTGAGATCTTCTCGTAGATCTTCGCATTCTGTTTTTTCGATCGCAGCTCAGAAAGCACGGACTCATCGCCCCACACAGCGATCAGATCCAAGACTTCCCGATCAGTCCATGCTGGGGCCCTCTTTCTATTCTGCGATTGAATGGTCACCTCCGCTGGAGAGCTCTGCATCGTTGCCAGTACTGCTGAGCTCGCCACGAAGTCCAAACAGGAAATGAGATTCAAACTGGCCAGACAGGAAAAGGAATTCAAATTTTCCCGGGGCTTTTCCTGTGTGGCTGGTCAGAGCATCCGAGCTCGGACTGCTGTCCAGAGCGTCCACGGAGTGGTGCACTGTGGGATAGCTCCCAGAGCTATTAGCGTCGAATTCCGTCCACAGTAACACGAATTCGACATGGCCCTGTCAAATTTAGCACTACTCCCCTCGTCAGGGAGGAATACAGAAATCGAATTAAAGAGCCGTTTATGTCGAAATAAATAGCTTTGTAATGTGGACGGGTGCAGGGTACAATCAAGTTAACGCTGCTAAATTCAACATAAAGTCCTAGCGTAGACCAGGCCTTAGTTGTCCCCCCTTATACCATCGACTCCGCCATCCCTGGAACCTACAGCCAACTACACCCCGCTTGCCGATACACTGAAAGCCCAGGGCTATGAGGTCCAGATCCACGCCCTGGTCATGGGAGCCCTGGGTGCGTGAGATCCCCACAATGAGCCGGTGCTGAGAGCATACGTAGTCAGTCGGTGCTACGCCCATCTCATGAGACAGCTCATGGTGTCCGACACCATCAGGTGGTCCAGAGACATCTACACGGAGCACATCATGGACACCGTCAATACTAGGACGAATAAATGAGAATGCCGGTCAGGGAAATAACCCACTTCCTTCCCCAAAGAACCAAGGGATGCACCCCACCCATATACCTATTCACTACACCAATACTGACTTGGACTCTAAATATATTCTATGGGTGGCATACCCGAGACCACTTATTCGCTGATGCATTAAAAACTCCCGCACCCCAATCTGGGTCTATGCTGGTTATGTGCTGTGTATATATCTTGTGAACCTTGTAACCGATACTTGTAATCTCTCATAACTCATAACTCATTTTCAATTACTGAGGGACAATCTTCATTCATTGATATATTTTGCTTTCCACAACCAAATCTCTGTACAATTTCTCATGAGTGATGTACCCGAATACTTGGATGCTAATATCATAACTATTCTTAAATGTATTCATCTAAATTTGGGTTAATGCTGATTATGTACTCTATGTATCATATGACTTTTAAAAACAAACTCTGTATTTGTGGATAATCTAAGCACTAGACCCAGATATACAGACATTCTTTTCTCAGCCAATGTATTACATATTTTTTTTTAACATAAACTTAAATACAAATTTTAACTTTTAGAAATATTCCTGATCTATGCCTCCATCTAGGAAAAGGAAGGCCCTTTTCAAGTGAGTGTAAGGCCAGGGTGTAATAAATTTAATTTACGTTATTATCGCAGATAATATGAGATGATGCACTCCAGAACAGGAAAACTATAGTAGGCTTCAGTGGGAGTGGAGGAAAATTAGCATCACCTAATAATGGCACTACCAAACTAAAGCAATGGCTCTATCAAAGATTTTCTGAGAATACTCCAGAGGATTAGAGGACAATTAAGTCTGAGAAATTGTTTTCTCTGCTAGACTGCTGACCCACATTTGCTGACTGGCAGCAAGGTGTTGGACAGAGCCATGATTCAACACCCTCTTTTCTCTTTGCCCTATCTGTATTTGCTGGATGAGAGTTTGTTATGAGATTTTTAGTATATTTGCTCATGGTTTGACCTTTACACATTTTTTTCCATTCTTGGCCTCCATTTTTAAGCAGGTCATATGGCATAGTTCACTCAGCTGCCCTGAATAGCTTGCTATGAACTTCTGTCTCACTTGGAACAATGGTCCACACAGTCTATCATGGAAGGACAGTGCTGGAAGAGGGGCGCAGAGAAGGCTGACAAACTTTGCCGTGTCCAGAGGGACCAAAGAGGGGTTGGGAAGCAGCCACTTGTGCTATAGTGGCAGAGCTGGAGGAGAAAGTGAACCTCTGCCCTCGTGTGATGAGGCATCTCTTCATTTCACAACCAAAATGGTAGTGTTCATAAAAATTCAGAAAGCTTTTTCCTCAGCTTCTGAGAATACTAAACCAGCCATTGGCTGGTAAAGGTAACAAAAAAGCAATATGCATTGGGAAGAAATGTTCTTGTCTCTCTCCTTCTGCAGCTTCTCAGTTGCAGATTCTAGAGTCAAAGACTTGTTGCAGAGGTTTTGGGATCTTGACAAAGCCTCTAGGTCCTCCAGTTCCTGGTCCCCATCTTTGCCTTGCACAAAGCCACTGAGGCGGTATTCTTCTCCCTTCCTGCTAGTTCTTCAGCAACCTGGTGCCAGGTACCTTGGTGCTGTCCAAAAGTATCTTGGTTCTGTCCAAAAGAATCCACCTACCTGTGCTGGAGCAGATATTGGCACCGTGGGTCTTTTTATGGGACATCTACAATCCATTCATTTTCTTCCAGCACTGATTTTCCAAATGAATGATAGCCTGTTCGGCAAGACATTTGGACACCTCATTTAAAATTACAGAGTTCAGCTGGGACTGCATCACCTCTTTGCTTTAGATATTCACAGCTGCCCAGATGTCTGCCAAGATGCAGCTGGCAGCATGCTCATATAACGGCTTCTTCTGAGACATGCTGCAAAAGTGGCTTTGCCAATGATCACAAAGAAGTGGATACCAGTGAGAAATAGCGCACAATGAGATCTCTGCTACTTGTACAAGTAAAGGGCTTAAGAAAAGTGTGACCTTCTTGGGCCAGAAGAGTATAAAAACTGTCCCCTAAGCAGTGTGTATTTGTGCTCTGGTATGAAGTGCGCTATGGGGACAGGACTAATTGCACTGCCTGAGCTATTATGCAAGCACTTGTTTTCATAGAATCATAGAATCATAGAATCTCAGGGTTGGAAGGGACCTCAGGAGGTCATCTAGTCCAACCCCCTGCTCAAAGCAGGACCAACCCCAATTAGATCATCCCAGCCAGGGCTTTGTCAAGCCTGACCTTAAAAACCTCTAAGGAAGGAGATTCCACCACCTCCCTAGGTAACCCGTTCCAGTGCTTCACCACCCTACTAGTGAAAAAGTTTTTCCTAATATCCAACCTAAATCTCCCCCTCTGCAACTTGAGACCATTACTCCTTGTTCTGTCATCTTCTACCACTGAGAACAGTCTAGATCCATCCTCTTTGGAACCCCCTTTTAGGTAGTTGAAAGCAGCTATCAAATCCCCCCTCATTCTTCTCTTCTGCAGGCTAAACAATCCCAGTTCCCTCAGCCTCTCCTCATAAGTCATGTGCTCCAGCCCCCTAATCATTTTTGTTGCCCTCCGTTGGACCCTTTCCAATTTATCCACATCCTTCTTGTAGTGTGGGGCCCAAAACTGGACACAGTACTCCAAATGAGGCCTCACCAGTGCCGAATAGAGGGGAATAATCATGTCCCTCGATCTGCTGGAAATGCCCCTACTTATACAGCCCAAAATGCCGTTAGCCTTCTTGGCAACAAGGGCACACTGTTGACTCATATTCAGCTTTTCGTCCACTGTAACCCCTAGGTCCTTTTCTGCAGAACTGCTGCCCAGCCATTCGGTCCCTAGTCTGTAGCAGTGCATGGGATTCTTCCGTCCTAAGTGCAGGACTCTGCACTTGTCCTTGTTGAACCTCATCAGATTTCTTTTGGCCCAATCCTCTAATTTGTCTAGGTCCCTCTGTATCCTGTCCCTACCCTCCAGCATATCAACCACTCCTCCCAGTTTAGTGTCATCTGCAAACTTGCTAAGGGTGCAGTCCACACCATCCTCCAGATCGTTGATGAAGATATTGAACAAAACCGGCCCCAGCACCGACCCTTGGAGCACTCCACTTGATACCGGCTGCCAACTAGACATGGAGCCATTGATCACTACCCGTTGAGCACGACCATCCAGCCAGTTTTCTATCCACCTTATCGTCCATTCATCCAGCCCATACTTCCTTAACTTGCTGGCAAGAATACTGTGGGAGACTGTATCAAAAGCTTTGCTAAAGTCAAGAAATAGCACATCCACTGCTTTCCCCTCATCCACAGAGCCAGTTATCTCATCATAGAAGGCAATTAGGTTAGTCAGGCATGACTTGCCCTTGGTAAATCCATGCTGACTGTTCCTGATCACTTTCCCCTCCTTTAAGTGGTTCAGAATTGATTCCTTGAGGACCTGTTCCATGATTTTTCCAGGGACTGAGGTGAGACTGACTGGCCTGTAGTTCCCCGGATCTTCCTTCTTCCCTTTTTTAAAGATGGGCACTACATTAGCTTTTTTCCAGTCATCCGGGACCTCCCCCGATTGCCATGATTTGTCAAAGATAATGGCCAATGGCTCTGCAATCACATCGGCCAACTCCTTTAGCACCCTCGGATGCAGTGCATCCAGCCCCATGGACTTGTGCTCGCCCAGCTTTTCTAAATAGTCCCGAACTACTACTTTCTCCACAGAGGGCTGGTCACCTCCTCCCCATACCGTGCTGCGGAGTGCAGCCGCCTGGGAGCTGACCTTGTCTGTGAAGACAGAGGCAAAAAAAGCATTGAGTACACTAGCTTTCTCCACATCCTCTGTCACTAGGTTCCCTCCCTCATTCAGCAAGGGGCCCACACTTTCCTTGACTTTCTTCTTGTTGCTCACATACCTGAAGAAACCCTTCTTGTTACTCCTAACATCTCCGGCTAGCTGCAACTCCAAGTGTGATTTGGCCTTCCTAATTTCACTCCTGCATGCCTGAACAATATTTATATACTCCTCCCTGGTCATTTGTCCAGTCTTCCACTTCTTGTAAGCTGCTTTTTTGTGTTTAAGACGAGCAAGGATTTCACTGTTAAGCCAAGCTGGTCGCCTGCCATATTTACTTTTCTTTCTACACATCAGGATGGTTTGTTCCTGCAACCTCAATAAGGATTCTTTAAAATACAGCCAGCTTTCCTCGACTCCTTTCCCCCTCATGTTATTCTCCCAGGGGACCTTGCCCATCAGTTCCCTGAGGGAGTCAAAGTCTGCTTTTCTGAAGTCCAGGGTCTCTGTTCTACTGCTCTCCTTTCTTCCTTGTGTCAGGATCCTGAACTCGACCATCTCATGGTCACTGCCTCCCAGGTTCCCATCCACTATTGCTTCCTCTACTATTTCCTCCCTGTTTGTGAGCAGCAGGTCAAGAAGAGCTTTTCCCCTAGTTGGTTCCTCCAGCACTTGCACCAGGAAATTGTCCCCTACACTTTCCAAAAACTTCCTGGATTGTCTGTGGACCGCTGTATTGCTCTCCCAGCAGATATCGGGGTGATTAAAGTCACCCATGAGAACCAGGGCCTGTGATCTAGTAACTTCTGTTAGTTGCTGGAAGAAAGCCTCGTCCACCTCATCCCCCTGGTCTGGTGGTCTGTAGCAGACTCCCACCACGACATTACCCTTGTTGCTCACACTTCTAAATTTAATCCAGAGACTCTCAGGTTTTTCTGCAGTTTCATACTGGAGCTCTGAGCAGTCATACTGCTCTCTTACATACAACACAACTGCCCCACCTTTTCTGCCCTGCCTATCCTTCCTGAACAGTTTATATCCATCCATGACAGTACTCCAATCATGTGCGTTATCCCACCACTGCACTGGTGCTGTCATGCTGGAGGTAGATGATGTGGTGGTTAACCTAGTTTGGTGTAAGTGCAGTCCAAATGGTGGAGTGAACACCTGTGCACTATTGGGACCCATATTTTGTACGACACTTGGTGTATTTCAGACTAGAGCTGTTAGTGAATGTTTTGACAATATTTTTTAAATCAGAAAGGTTTATCAGGTCCTGGATGGAATTTTGTGAGAGACACCCTGGAATAGCTAATAACCCCATTGTTATGGCACTCACCGGGGAGGGGGGAGATTCAGATTAAGTCTCTATTCCAATTAAGGCAGAGTAAGAACATGACCCTGGGCCTCACACATTTCAAGGGAGTGCCTTAATCACTGGAGTGGATCCGGCTCTGTTTTTTCATTCATTTCAAAAGGTCCAGGTTTTGTTTGCATAAAATAAATGTTGAAACATCTAAATTTTTCAACTTGTTTTCTCACCAGGGTTATTTCAGACATACTGGGTGTCCAAACAGTACTTAGCATCTAGTGGTCTTTTGTATATGCAAAATTCCTAGCGAGTGTGTCTCTGTTACCATTCTTTGCCCTGATATTTCACAGTTGCTTATTAATTTTCCTTGTTTACTTATTTGTTAGACATGGATGTTCATCTGTCTAACACATCCAGTAAACAAAAACAAAACTCATTTTATAAATAGATGCTAAACTGCAGCTTGGAATCAATATATTTAATACACTCAGCAAAATTTAGGACTGCATACATTTATAGATATACCCTGACATTCAGATTCACAGTCTTACTGAATAATAGAATATGCATGTAACTTTGTTAGCAATGCACCAGGTTACACAGTAAGGTATTTCCAGATTTTAAATAACAATAAAACTAATTTTGCCTCTTTTAAAAACATGATATTTTTAAAATGCAAATCAAGGCCTCACACCTAGATGAACTGATCACAATATCAGAAAGAAACCTTTAGCAGAATTTAAGCTAAGTGAGTTTCTGCACTCACTGTACTACTAAACTGCACAGCTAGAAGAGTGAGTCTGAGGCGCATTCAACCCAGAATTTTCCCAGTGTGTCACAATTACAGCAACACCTACAGTGCATTAAATAACTTTGTGTTTGAACTGCTATGAAATGACAGTATTCAGTAGACTACAACATGTATTTTCTTAAGCATCATGGGTTAATCTAGTCATTATGCATTGTGCTGCATTATAAGACACGCAGGAAGAATTAACCCATTTTAGTGATAGGATTCCAAGCATGATTGTATCATGAAGCACAGAAAGTTTATAGGATCATTTCAGATAATCACCTAAATGTTTGGATGCTTATATATTTTCAATCTGCAATATTAGGTTGGAAATCTAATTCTGAGCATCTTTAAATCCTGGTTGTTGTAAGACCCCAGTACTTAAAGCCAGCAGCAGCTTTCATTTCTAATCTCTTTCCTTATCAGCATCTCTTTGCAGATGACATAAGTACAAAGAAGAGAACAGCTGTATTTTTAAGAGAGGGGAAAGATGGTTTTGTGGCTAAACTACAGGGAGTCAGGAGATATAGGTTTGATTCCATCATGGACTTCTTATTTTACCTTTGACAAGTCACTCAGCATGTCTCTGCCTTATCTGTAAAATGGGGATAATAATATTTCTCTTGGGAGGCTTAATTAATACATATTTTGAAAATACTTGGAAATTCTTGGATGGAAGATACTACAGAAGTGTCAAGTGTTATATTATAAAGCAGTTTTTCAACTAACTAGTGTAATTTACTGATCATAGCTGAGTTTTACGCTCTTTCCATCCTCCCTCAACTTCAATTCTTAGCCTTCAAACTCAGTTCTGCTTTTACTTGAGATTATGCATGCAGAGGAGCACACTAATGCCATTATTACATAATACTTCAGAAATGCTCATATCTGTCAACAAAGCTACATCTCATTCACACACCTTATGCAAACAATTGCTCCACAAGTGAGGACACGTACTGCTATGTTTGAAAAGGCTGTTCGGATGAAGTCGTCATGGCCCTACCCTAGGCCAATACAATCAAACTCCTCCCCTCCCCCCCACCCCCAAATTGTTTTCCTCTGTTCCTCAGGTTGGCAAGATGCTGTTACTTCACTGCTTGTGGGAAAGATCTGTACAATGAAAAACAATACCTCGTTCATGTTCAAGGTTGTGTTGACCCCTGTTGCATACACTAGTGTACAGCAGATATTATGATTGATTAATAGTTTCTAAACAGCTAATCCAAATTATGTAGATTATGAGACTCTGGATTTGAATTAATTTGTAATCTTGTAAATCTTTGCACACCTCATAATCTTCATTACAATCTGCATCTGGTTATAAGAAAAATATCCCAGAGGTTTTTCTTTTTGGGTTACCACCCATGCAAAGAGAACAGAAAAAATTGTTTTCACAAACCTTCACCCATGGAAAGATTTAATTTTTATATTTAATTACAGCCTGACAAGCACTGTTCTGCAGGAAAGAGCAAAGGTGACCAAAACTGTTTGTTTATCAATGGCAGGGCAACAACAAAAATGGCACTTACGAAAATGAGCTCGGAGCCGGATTCCTCGTGCTTAATACATACTAAAGAAACAGAAATGTCTTTATCGGAATGTTGCCAAATTCATAGTTAGATGGAAGGGTTCTACCTGCAGCACAAGAGACTCGACCTAATATCTAATACTTTTTTTATTAGTACATAATCAGCATTAACCCAAATTTAGGTGAATACATTTAAGAATAGTTACGATATTAGCATCCAAGTATTCTAATAATTTAAATTATTAATTTAATATTGTAAGACAATTTTCCTCAGATGTCTATATTGTAAAACAGAAGAGATATTCCAATGAAAGAGTGAGAAACAAATATAACAGGTGAAATATTGGAAGCATTTCTCTATTCCTCCACTGTTCTCTGATCCTTCTCCATTTCCAGCACCGGTACTTTTCCTGTAATGCTGCTCATTGGCAGGACAGTTTAGGAGTGTTTTGGCATGGAGTAGTCTGTTTATTCTCCCTGGAGACTGCACATAGATCATAAATCCTTGCTAGCATTCTTAACCCTTAAATGTAACTCTCACTGTTCACTTTCTGAGTTACTATGCCACAGCAGCTGCAGTGCTGGAACATGGGGAGAAGAAGTAAGTTTTCAAGTTGTCATGTGGGGAGTCATACACTTTTCTAATCCCATAATTCTTTTATGGGATTTGCACACACAGCTCTAAATCATCCCCAGTACTTAAAAAATGTTCAGTTTAGTAGACATCAATGTCATCATCACTATTTACAAAAGGAGCAGGCCACTGCCCTCACTTTTATTAAGGAATGCCTTGTTCAACTCAGATTAGTGACAGCTGCCACAAATTTCCTTAAATCCTGATTTCTATTGGTTTCTCTGTGTTTGCTTCTTGGCAGAGTTGGTGTCTACTTCATATTTTATTCTGCTCCAGTATGCAATGAACTGGCTCACCCCCTCAATATTACAGCATGATGCAATCTAAATGATGATGATTTTATGGTAAATGCTAGATTATAATTTTTTTTGGCAGTGGTTGAACTATACTAACTACTGAACTAATGATGTTCCACAACACTTTCTTTGTCTAGATGTCAAAGCACTTTTTAAAGATGAATAAGCATTATTATTCCTATTTTACACGAGAGATTCGCCCAAAATAACACATCCTTCATAACACAAATGGGAAGAAAACTCATGTGTCATGTCTCCTTGTTACACACACAGTCCACTAGATATCCCTTTATGCAGGAACCTTTCATGGATTATACAGTAATGCTGAAATGTTACTTGGAGTTTATCTGCTATTTTAGAATGTCTAGCATTTATTTTTGACTGAGTATATTTTTCTTATATAAAATAGGACATTGACTTTTTTTGCTTATAATTCCTCTTTTTGTCTCCTTTTCTTTTACACAAATACAGTAACTCCTCACTTAACATTGTAGTTATGTTCCTGAAAAATGCGACTTTAAGCAAAATGATGTTAAGCGAATCCAATTTCCCCATAAGAATTAATGTAAATGCGGGGGTTAGGTTCCAGGGAAATTTTTTTCACCAGACAAAAAACCCCCTATATTTTATGTATATATACACAGTATAAGTTTTAAACAAACCATTTAATACTGTACACAGCAATGATGATTGTGAAGAGATGAAGTCAGAGGGTGGGATATTTCCCAGGTAATGCATTGCTGCTAAATGATGAACCAGCACTCTGCTGAGCCCTCAAGGGTTAACACATCGTTGTTAATGTAGCCTCATACTCTACCAGGCAGCATGAATGGAGGGAGGGGAGACAGCATGGCAGAGAGACAGAGACACACACTGGTGTGTGCAAAACGAAAATAAGAAAGAAAAACTAACACGGCTACTACACTGACACCGGTGTGTGAGAGAGAGAGACGCGCATTGCCCCTTTAAGCACGCTGACCCCACTCTAAGTACATTGCCTTTTTAAGGAGATCAGCAAGTTGAGATAGCGGCTGCTGCCATAAAGCACCCTCCCTCCTGTGCCCTGTCCTGTCCCCCTTGCTCTATGATGTTAAGATCAGGGGGCAGGAGCGGGGGGAGGGGGATACCCTGACATTAGCACCCCTCTACCCCTCCCCGCTCTGCACAGCAAGCAGGAGGCTCCCGGGAGCAGCTCCAAGGCAGAGGGCAGGAGCAGCACGCCTGCTGGATGGTTGCCGCACAGGGAATTTAGGAGAGTGGGAAGCTGATAGAGGGGCTGCGGGCTCACCCGGGTTCCAAGCCCCCATCACCAGCTCATAGACTCATAGACTTTAAGGTCAGAAGGGACGATTATGATCATTTAGTCTGACCTCCTGCACAATGCAGGTCACAGAATCTCACCCACCCACTCCTGCAATAATCCTCTCACCTATGTCTCAGCTATTGCAGTCCTCAAAACTGGGTGACTGGGCAAAAAAATGGCAGATGAAATTCAGTGTTGATAAATGCAAAATAAATGCACATTGGAAAACATAATCCCAGCTATACATACAAAATTATGAGGTCTAAATTAGCTGTTGCCATTCAAGAAAGCGATCTTGGAGTCATTGTGGATAGTTCTCTGAAAACATCTGCTCACTGTGCAGCGGCAGTCAAAAAAGCTAATAGAATGTTAGAAACCATTAGGAAAGAGAGAGATAATAAGACAGTAAATATCATAATGCCACTATTTAAATCCATTGCATGCCCACACTCTGAGGACTGTGTGCAGTTCTGCTCGCCCCATCTCAAAAAAAGATATATTAGAATTGGAAAAAGTACAGAGAAGGGCAACAAAAATGATTAGGGGTATGAAACAGATTCCATATGAGGAGAGTTTTAAAAAAACTGAATTTTCAGTTTGGAAAAGAGACGACTAAGAGGGGATATGATAGCGGTCTATAAAATCATGAATGGGGTGGAGAAAGTGAATAAGGAAGTGTTATTTACCCCTTCACATAACGCAAGAACCAGGGGTCACCTAACAAAATTAATAGGCACCAGGCTTAAAATAAACAAAAGGAAGTGCTTCTTCACACAATGTGGAACTTGTTGCCAGGAGATGTTGTGAAGGCCAAAACTATAACTGTGTTCAGAAAAGAATTAGATAAGTACACGGAGGATAGGTCCATCAATGGCTATGAGCCAAATGGTCAGGGATGCAACCTCATGCTCTGGATGTCCTTAAGCCTCTGACTGCCAGAAGCTGGGAGTGTTCTTTTCATTCTGCATCTGGCATTGGACACTGTTCGAAGACAGGATACTAGGCTAGATGGACCACTGATCTGAACCAGTATGGCCATTCTTATGTTCTCTGGAGATGTGTTTGATTGTATTCAGTTTATTAGAGACATGTTTTGCAATTCTGTGTGAAAATCCAATAAATATACAGTAATTAAAAAAGAGATTATGAGATTCTAGAAACCTGTTTGCCAGCCTGTTAATGAAAGAGCACTTTACATACTTAAATATTTGCCCATATAATCTCTAAAAGAATGTGTCAGTTCATAAGATCATTCTACTGTGATGCTCTATTGTCAGTTAGATCCAGTGTCACCCCGCTTATTCAGAATCTGAAATACAGAACGTGGAACTTGGTACATAGTGCTGACAATAAAGAAACACCTTTTGTTACTAATCTTTACCAAGCCCCGGATACGTGGCTTAAACACATTATTTCCGCTAATTACCAGTGAAACCACTTGTAAACGATCTCCGATAATTTTGATGATAGACTGCATTGTGTAAGTGACAGCAGTTGGAAATCCTTCAAGTTTTCTTCAATGAGAGAGTAATACTTAGTGCTTATATAGAGCTTTACATTTTAAAACACTATACAAGCTAATTATCCCTGAAAACACCATTTCTGAGGATATTTTTCACATTTTACACAGGAGGACACTGAGCTACAGATAGGTTAATCACCTTTCCCTGGTCCCACTGAAGTCAATGGAGGACTGAGTCTTAAATTACTTGCCTAGAGTCATACAGCAAATATGTGGAGGAGTCACAAGAGTGCTTGGCTGGCTCCCAGTCCTATGCTCAGTCAGCTAGGCCATCTTCCCTTTCTCACTTACACTGTAGTATATGATTCAACTATAGATTTATTTTGCCTTCTACTTTTAAATTGAATGAATGTAACATTCATGAAAGTGAGTCAGGCACTGTATAGGATTCCCCACTCAGTTATGCTTGTGCATCAAGGCTCAGAAATTACATACAGTTTTGGGAATCACTGACAGGAAGCTGCCGAGCATCCCCAATTGTATCTGAGCAGTGGATCTGTGATGTATATAGCTAGCGACGAATATGAGATCATTAAACTCTTGTTCACAGCAGATTAAAATTATAGTTTGAACTCAAGTCTACTGAGATATGATGTTAGTGTATTATGTAACAAAACTCTGGGCTTTCTATAAATTCCTTGATGGCTACATCAACACCAGGCCAGTTTATAAAACAGCTTCTATTGTGGCTGTGCCAACATTAATTTAACACTAAAATAGGCAAAATTACAGGGATTAGTTGATAAGAATGTTATATGAAGTTTAACTAATTTGGCAATTCAGCGGTTTTCTCTACATCTTGAGTATATTGGGCCACTTACATACTGTAAATTATGTGACTACTACATATTTTAAGGCTTGCAGGCTAATAGTGTTGCAAGGCTGATACGAGAAAACCTGGACATTATATATTATTTACCTTGCATAATTAGGCTCTTGCAGCATGAATGCATCTGGACGTCAAAGAATACCTTTTGGGTAAATGAATAAAAGGTGGAGGTTATAATATATGTATATTCCATAAGAAATGATCTTTTTCAGGTTGTGTGTGGGAGATTCTGGCTATTATCCAGGATGACTCAGCTCTTGTCTGGCTTTTGTGAGTCAGTGACAACTTAAGTGACGTAAATATAAATTACAATCATAACAAGCAAATACTTCTCTTGAGACTTCTACTGTTACTTGTAACCCTTGCTGTTACTTTGCCCTAAATTATACAAATGTTCTGAAGACAATTTTATTCTATTGCTATTTAAGAAACTTATCAATAGGACTCTTTCAGTTAGTATGTCTTATGTATTGATGCAGCAACAATGATTTAACTGATCAGCTGCTTCCCTTTTCACATTGTTTTGCAGAAAATTGTCTCCAGATTAACAATAGCCATAGTAAAGATGTGACTATATCTCATCACCCTATTCACATGAGCCCAATTTTCAGCCATCAGTGCTTACAATATAAAATGAGATTCCTTGAATTAAAATTTAGAAGTGGGATTTTAAAAAAGCTGCTAACATAGTTAGATGCCCAACTCCCACTTCAAAGTCCCATAAGTGTTTTTGAAAATCCTATCCTAGGTACCTAAGACTGAAAATTGGGCCCTTTAATGATAATAAGCTCCAAGTGTTAAATTGGACCATTTAAATAGTCCATCTAAGGGCCTGTCTATACTATCAACACTACCTTTTATAACCCAATACTCTCCAGCTGATAAGAAAATAGTTTGATCTTATTTGAGTAGATGGTAACAACCTCTGTTAAAACCCATAGCATGCTGCAGAAGTATATTGCCCCTGTGATCTATAACAAACAGCTGGAGTTAAGATACATTTTAAAGCACAAAAAAAAACCTTACCTTTCCTCCCTCTATTATCAAGAATGGACCTTTTGTTTCAAAGTGGGACTTTTTCTGGTATACTCTGTAGGCTGGAAGGAAATGGTAGGTTGTACTTGGAATTTATGCCTTGGAATTTTTCTGTTTCTCTTCCAATTTTTCTCCTTTGATTTAGGAGTTCAAAAAGCAAACCTTAGTGACTAATATTTTGCAGTAAGCACAGCAATTAAGTTAATGGCCCGATACTTTGTTTTCAGTTCTGATATACTTCACAGGCAGTGGCATACACATGGTAATGTAGCTTGTCCTTTGACAGGCTGCAGAGGTGGTATGTCAACAAGAAGGTGTATGTGATATGCCTTTCACTTCACAGATATGCATGCAACAGAATTTTGCAACCCTTCTTCATATTTTAGATAAATAAATTTCCATGCTGATCCTCTCACACAATGACTTTAAAAAGAACTAAAAGAACTCTGTACCCATTCTTTTTCATTCCAGGAATCTGAAGTAAATAAAATAAAATAAAATGGATTTTTCAGTAAGTTCATGAGGATATTCATGGTGAAGTGCTTCTTATCTTTCAAACCTCAGTTTACTTATCTGAGCAACAGACCTACTGTTTGCTTTTAAGTAGCATGGGCTATATGGGAACAAAATTCTATCTGAAGCCACCAAACAATTTCAAAGGGAACTAAAATCCTCTAGGTTTTCCTTAAGAAGAGCTCTATGGAATGCAATAGAAAATTAGAAGGAATTTGAGCCATCCTATGAATGTAGAGCATTATTCCTGTCCCCGAAGGCCCAAATAATTCTCTTAGCACATAGTCCAGTAAATCTGCTGTGCACTTAGGATTTTCACGGGGACTGTGACGAGGCTACTTGCCCCTGCAGGTTACAGCTCCTGTTGCAGCATCTCCTGAACCTGCTGTGCCCTGTCCACTGAGAACAGGGATAAATAGCTGATGAAACTAGGTAATTTCAAAAAGAAAACAAGAAAAATACCCGTGGCACCTTAGACTAACAAATTTATTTCAGCATAAGCTTTCGTGGGTTAAGAACCCACTTGATCGGATGCATGGAATGGAACATACAGTGAACAGATATTTATACATTCAAAGAAACATGAGAAGGTGGAAGTGTCTATACCAATGTTAAGAGGCTAATTAATTGAAAGGAACTGTTATCAGTAGAAACTTTTGAAGTGATAATCAAATGTGTGCTAGGACATACTGAAACTCTGCAAAGCACACTTGACCAGAATGCACCCCTGGCATCCTGGTCCCTTGCAGAGTGGGACTATGCCATTTCTGATGCAGTCAGGGTCTTCTGAGTTACACAGGGTGGGGAGGCCAGGAGTTGCCCCTATGTGTATTACATGTGTAGTCACGCTGGTACTTTTCAATCCATTGGGAGCAAACTGCCAGTGCTTCCTTTACATTAGAAAAATATTATTAGTCTCACAAGAAGAAGTAAGGAAAAAGCATGGAAAGGCTGTGAGAAAACATTCCTACATTACCGTACACTCCAGTACTCTACTCAGATCCACACTTCTGAGTAGCTACAGCTAGTTGAAAGAAAAGAAAAGAAAAGAAAAGAAAAGAAAAGAAAAGAAAAGAAAAGAAAAGAAAAGAAAAGAGGTGGGAAAATTTTCAAAACAAACAAAAACTCCAAAGAAAAAAGAAAAGTAAAAATATATGTCACATAATTTCTTCTATTCTGTGAGGAAAGACAGACAAAGCAGGAGAAAGGGGAAATATATATTAAAAAACCAAATAGATTTCTGTTTGACAAAACATATTTTTTTTAAATGGCAGCTTTTTCAGAAGTTTCCAGTTTCAAAAATAGGCCATTTTTCATTGAAGAAAAGTTATAAAAAAGTTTTTTTGACCTGCTCTATACATAACATATTTCCATATTTGTCTTACTTTTGAGCACAGCTCTTATCTGTTTCTCCCTACAACTTATATTTAAAAAAACAAAAACAAAACAGGCTGTCATACTGCAGTCTTTTGTACCCCAATTAAGTACAGCTTCAATGTCCAAGGTCAGACTTAGACTCAGTTAAGGATCAGGGCCTATGAGTGGGCCCTTCTTGCCTTTTCTGTAGTCAATCTGACTAAAAGGCCAGCTTCTCCTTGAAGGATTATACATTTATTCTAGGTGAATAGCTTCCTGGTTATATTTTGCTCTGCCTTACGTACTCTGTTGTGTTCCCTGTAATGAAAGTCATAGTGCTGATATTTAGAAAGTTGATATGGTAGAATAGCGGAGCCATTGATTCTCATCCAAGAAGTTAATCAACAAGACACATTCTCTTCAAATGTGACGTGTTCATGAATTAATTAACGCAATTCAAGACTCTTCTGTGTTAGAAATGTGCCTTGTTCTTTACAGCCTGTGACCAAACACTTTCAACCTGACCAGATGATTTGCTCTATTGACCTAGGGCAGGTTTAACTCAGTGCACAAGTACTGA
The DNA here is from genome assembly GCA_033296515.1 of Macrochelys suwanniensis. Classification (NCBI taxonomy): domain Eukaryota; kingdom Metazoa; phylum Chordata; order Testudines; family Chelydridae; genus Macrochelys; species Macrochelys suwanniensis. The sequence continues at coordinate 53,443,522 of CM065780.1, forward strand.
AAACAAATGTTCTTTTAATAACTTCCTTTGTAGGGGGTCAGAAGCAAGGAATCAGTTTCTCTTTTAAGTCAAGAACATCTTAATTTCAAAAGGACAATGTCATCTCTCTGTGTGGACTCTGTGCTCCTGGAAGGTGAAAAAGGCACAATAAAGCACGAAGCTGCGGACTTTTGTGAACCACCTAGTGTATTTATTTTGGTGCCCTCATTTTGCAGGAAATCCATGTAACTGGGTTTATTTTTTCCTGAAATGGACTCCAAGCCAGAGAGCGACCTGGGGAGCTGCAGTCAGTTTCTGTATCTTTATAATTTTATAAGCATGCATAGATTTTTCTGGACCATTGGGAATGAGGAAAATAGCTGCCATTTTGAGGCTGAGCTGCTGTAGTTATGTAGAACTAACTATTGAAGCATTGGTTTATTGGAAATTGTTGATCCACTTTAGGGAAGATGTTAACACAGGTGACGTATCGCTAGTTCATACCTTGTGTGAGATGAATTGGACCAAAAGTACATGCATCTCTACTACAAGACTATATTGCCATCATAAGTTATAACAGCCCTTAATATGACTGTGACGGGTTGGGATCACAGAAACCACCTTGGTGCTGTCACCTGGTGTGCCAAGGCTACTTCTGCCCCTGCTTCCTTGCCCTTTCCAGCTTGGGACTCCGGAATCCTGTCTGTTTTGGGCCAGATCCACTGATCTGCTGCAAACAACAGACCCAGGTCCGAACCACGTCCCCTGCTACTGTAAGGCTGCTGGAAGCAGCTCAGGAAGGGTGCTTGCCTTTGACACCCAGGTGCCCAACTCCCAATGAGGTTCAGACCCTTAATAAATCCGTTTTACCCTGTATAAAGCTTATACAGGGTAAACTCATAAATAGTTCGCCTTCTATTTCAAAGATAGAAAGATATGCACAGCTGTTTGCCCTCACCAGGTACCAACTCATATTCCAGGTAACTTAATAAGTAAAAAATGATTTTAATAAGTACAGAAAGTAGGATTTACGTGATTCCAAGTAGTTACAGACAGAACAAAGTGAATTACTGAGTAAAATAAAATAAAACACGCACGTCTATGTCTAATCAAACTTGACACAGATATAAAAACCTCACCAGCTCCAGATTCTTCCTGTTACAGGCTGTAGAACTCATAGCCTGGGTCCAGCAATCGCTCACACCCCCTATTGTCTTTGTCCTTTGTTCAGTCTTTTTCAGGTATGTCTTGGGGGGGGGGGGGTGGAGAGCCTCTCTCTTTAGCCAGCTGAAGATAACATGGAGGGGTCTTCCAAGGGCTTTTATAGCCTTTCCCCAACTCCCTGTGTAGCATCATCTTGCCCATGTGATCCCAAAACTCCAGGGTAAGTCACCTGTCCATGCACCCTAACCAGTCCAGCCAGTTGCATTCCTGACCAGGCCCAGATGTGGATTGGGGTCTGCACCTCCTATTGTCTGTGTAAGGGTTTCTTGACTGGTCTCTTTACATGCACATACCTTTCTCAAGACATGATTCCAGGCTCTTACAAAGGCTATGTACAAAACCAGCAAATATAAAACCAATATTCATAACTCCAACTACAACAATGATACATGCATACAAACAGGAGAAATAGATTCAGTTGGTCATAACTTTCACAGAGATATGTTACATGGCACATGTAGCATAAAACATATTCCAGTTACATCATGTATACATTTATAAGCCTCTCCCCATAAAGCTTTATGGGGTACACCATCACAATGACCATGTTAGATATCTGCAGAGAGAGACATTGTGTCTTACTTTAGAGAAATATCTTAAAATGTTCCTTTTTAATTCAATACTGACATCGTACGGCTCCAGTAGATCCCGATGTAGGTTCAACAGACAGCAGCACAAAAGGAGCAGACGTGGAGTAGAATGCCAGGGTAAATTTAAAGTTCTTAGGCAGCGATATTGAATGCTTGGAGTGAAATCAGTTGTTGATTTCCCCATGACTGCTCCCTGTGAATGGCTGTTGGTCTTTTGGAAGGACCAGCATTGCTTCTCACCTCACACTTGTTAGCCCCGAGTGTCGTCTAGCTGCATAAGTCTTCTTCCTTCAGGCAAATACTGTCTCCCTCACTACTTCCATAGCAACGCTCCTTACAGGAAACAGCAAGATGTTTCTCTGTGACATCAGCAGCAGAGAGGAAGATGTTTTTGCAACCAGTTGGAAAAGGAGTAGAGGCCCCACAAGTAAAATAAAATATCCTTTAAAAATATATCAATGAGCTGTCTCTCTCTCATTGTGACTCAGTTATGAAAAATTAGTACAGCCACTTTCTAAAAATTAGAGAAAGAGACAGTCTAAGTGTAACCAGAGTACCTTATTAATCATTATAATTATTATGAAATAGGTGTATCACAAAAGCAGCTAGAGGCACTAATCAAGATCCAGGCTGCATTGTACAACCATATAGTAAAAGACAGCCCTTGCTTACAAGAGCTTACAATTTAAATAGACAAGACAGATGAAAGGTAGGAGAAAGAAATTATAATTTTCATTTTAGAGATGGGGAACATGAGGCACAGAAAGATTAAGTGACTTGGGTCTGGGTCGCACAGGAAATATATGGCAAAGCTAGGAACTGAATGCAGATCTTTCAGTTCCTTAGCAAGACTATTTTTCTTTTTGATTATTATTTATAACAGATAACCACCCATTCTCTCTTGATATACCTCTTGGGGAAGGGACCATCTTTTTGTTCTGTTTGTACAATGCCTAGCACAATGGAGCCCAGTAGCGATGCATGACTCACCCATGTGGCGCCTCCTGCTGGTTGTCCAGGGAATTAGCTCACCAGCTGTCAGAGCACCCTTTGCTGGTCACCGTCCCGCTTGCAACTGGCCCCAGGCAACCCCCAACCCACTACCCCCAGGTTCCTCTCTGGGGAACCCCCAACCCACTACCCCCACCTTGCCTCAATGCATACTGCCAGTCACCATCTAGCCCCTGCTCACTGGGGCAGACTGCAGTCTGTACCACTCATCATCGGCAAGCAGGGTTTGGACCTGCTGCCTTTGCCTAACCCCATGCTACCCCTCTGTAGCCTCAGTACCTGCTTTGGGCGTGGGGAGTTGCCTGACTGGAGCTCCCCAGCCCCCCTTGCCTTTCCTCAGTGCTGTTCTCCCTCAGGTACCCTGTTCAGCCCCCAGGCAGCCAGGTCCTTCCCTCTCAGAAGCTAGAGAGAGTGTGTCAGCTCCTGGCTCCCTGGCCTTTTATAGGGCCAACTGAGGCCTGATTGGGGCATGGCCCCAGCTGCGGCTGCCTTCCCCATCAGCCTAGCCTTTAACTCACAGCCCCAGCCCTCTCCCAGGGCTGGCTGTAACCCTTTCAGGCTTGGAGCGGGTGATCACCCCGCTACAGGCCCTAATCCATGACTGGAGTTCTTAGGTGATTCCACTGTACAAATAATGATAATGATGACATAATAGACTCAGTCCTGGACACCTTTCTTTACATGAGTAGTCCTTACTCACATGCAGAAGTCAAGGGCACTGTTTGCATGCATAAGGACTACTCACATGGAAACAAGTATTTCAGGATTGGTCCCTATATTAGTCATAACAATATAACAAGAGATGACAAATCAAGGGAGAACAGAAGTGTCCAAGATGAGGGAAGTATGAGGATTATAAAAGTAAGATTGAGATAAGATTGCACATGTAAAACCTCAGGGTTTAAAAGAACTTTAAGGTAGAAGAGTAGAAAAAGTAACTAGTGAACTCCATCTGTTCATTCTAAAATTAAAAATGATGTAGAGAAAGAAAGATACGCACTGGATTAACAACTTGACTGCCAAGTTTCAGACAGATGTGAATTCAGAGGGCAAAGTAACCTCTCAGGAATAAGAGTTATAACAGCAACTGACCCTTAAAATGAAAGCTGTACCCATAGTGCTCAGCCTAGTAGCCTGAAAGTTCACCTGGCGATAAGCACTTCTTTTTGTGATTAAACTCTGAAATATATCTGTAAATCAATTGACTTCCCTTTTCTTATTTTGTTTTTAAAATTAAAGCTAACTTTGCTGGTCCTACTGCTGCAGTGTCCACCTTGCTGAAGACAGCATAATGTTATTTTAGTATTAGCTGCAGAATATTTGAATTAAAATAGCAAACATTACACAAATACTAGTGCTTTGATTCAATTCAAAGACACATGAGCCTTTTAATATTCATGCATTCACATATCTTAGAAATAGGTCTGCGTGATTTGGTTGAATATGGACATTCTAGCTCAAATATCCTATATCAACATCACTTGCCAATCCATAAGCAGTCATTTATTTGCTTGTTATAATCCAATAATGAAAAAGTTAACAAATAATGAGACTGGTTTGTGAACATTGCCCAAAGCCTAAAGATGCTAAAATGAGCATTCATCAAATATTACTTTTAATACTTGCTAATATATATATTACATGATTACATACTATGTTTTATGTATGTTTTATGTTTTATGTTCATGTATGATGGCATCAAGAAGGCCATGGGACCCACAAAGAAGTGGAGAGTGTCACTAAAGTCTGCAACAGGCAAAAACATCCAGGACAAGGGCAAGCAGATGGATAGATGGGTGGAGCACTATTCTGAAGTGTACTCCAGGCAAAACACCGTCACCGAAGCTGCCCTTAATACCGTGGATGGTTTTCCTGTTGAAATTGAGCTGGATGAGAAGCCCACCATGGAAGAATTGAAGAAAGTCATTGAGAGCTTGTCCACAGGAAAGGCTCCAGGAAAGGATGGCATCCCACCAGAAGTTATCAAGTGTGGCATCAACGTCCTCCTAGAACACCTCCACGACCTCCTCTGTCAGTGCTGGGATGAAGGTGCAGTACCTCAGGATATGAGAGACTCCAACATCGTGACCCTCTACAAGAACAAGGGTGATAGAAGCGACTGCAACAATTACAGAGGCATATTGCTCCCGAGTGTTGTGGGTAAAGTCTTTGCACGCGTGATCCTGAATAGACTGCAGAAGCTTGCTGACAGAGTTTACTCAGAGTCACAGTGCGGGTTCCGAGCAGGGAGATCTACAACCGACATGGTTTTCTCCTTAAGGTAGCTGCAATAGCCCTGGCTGGGATGATCTAGTTGGGGTTGGTCCTGCTTTGAGCAGGGGGTTGGACTAGATGACCTCCTGAGGTCCCTTCCAATCCTGAGATTCTATGATTCTATGATTCTATGAATAGAAATGCAGAGAACAGCATAAGCCGCTACTCCTTGCCTTCATAGACCTGACCAAAGCTTTCGACCTTGTGAACAGAGATGGGCTGTTCAAGATCCTGGCAAAGATTAGCTGCCCACCGAAGTTGCTGAGCGTGATCCAGTCTTTTCATGACAACATGAAAGGCACAGTATTGTATGATGGCTTGTCCTCCGATGCCTTCGACATCCACAGTGGAGTAAAACAAGGCTGCGTTCTTGCTCCCACACTCTTCGGCATCTTCTTCGCAGCGTTGCTGAAACGTGCCTTTGGAAATTCCACAGAGGGAGTCTATCTCCACACCCGGTCTGACGGGAGACTTTTCAATCTGGCTCGACTAAAGGCCAAAAGCAAGGTACGGGAGGCAACAATCAGAGACATGCTGTTTGCAGACGACGCTGCCCTGGCCACCCACACAGAAATCGATCTCCAGCGTCTGATTGTCTGTTTTTCCAGAGCTTGCGAAGAGTTCGGGTTGACAATCAGTCTTCAGAAGACCAAAGTTATGGCCCAGGATGCAGAACATCCAAGCATTGCCATCAATGACTATGTGCTAGAGGTGGTCAGTCAGTTCACCTATCTCGAATCTACCATCATGGACAACCTCTCACTGGACCCTGAGATCAACCGTAGAATCGGCAAGGCCTTCACAATTTTGGCCAGTTTGTCACAGAGAGTATGGAACAACAACATGCTGACCATCAACACAAAGGTCGCTGTGTACCGTGCATGTGTGCTAAACACTCTTCTCTCCGCCAGCGAAACTTGGACTCTCTACGCTTCGCAGGAAAAGAGACTGAACACCTTCCACATGCGCTGCCTCCGTCGCATACTCGGGATCACTTGGAGTGATCGAATGACGAACAACGAGGTGCTGGAACGTGTCAAGATCTCCAGCATGTTCACTCTCCTCCGTCAACGCCGCCTCAGATGGCTTGGCCATCTAAGTCGTATAGAAGATGGACAGATCCCCAAAGACCTGTTGTATGCTGAACTTGCCTCTGGAAACAGAGCTACAGGACGGCCCCACCTTCGCTTCAAGGATGTCTGTAAGAGGGACCTGAAGACTGTTCAAATTGACATCAACAGCTGGGAAGAGCTCGCCCAGGACAGATGCAGATGGAGACACGCTCTGACCACTGGATTGAAAACTGGTGAAGACAAGCTGCGGCAGCTTGCCGAGGAAAAGCAGGTTCAACGAAAAAGGAAGCAGCGGCTCCAACCCACAGTTGACACCGCCTTCAAATGCAGCAAATGCAATCGAGACTGCCACTCTCGTGTGGGGCTCTATAGCCACAATAGACGCTGCACAACCATCAACTAAACGTTCCCCATGGGCGCATATCCATCGTCTCTCGAGACTAACGGACGCCAACAACAACAACAACTATGTTTTACCACAGGAACTTTGACTCATTCTACGAACAGGGAATGAATCGAGGATGTGTAGTCACTGAAACTACTGTCATGCAGCAGTTCAAAGGCATGTAGTGAATGAAGCAGGGAAATGCAGGAAGAAAAATGATAGTCTCAGGGTTAAGGCAGTTGAAAGCCACTCTGCCTCATTGGATCCTATCCCTGCCTCGGCCACAGAGTTCCTATGTGATGCTGGGCAAGTCAATGTAAACAAACTGTTTACAGGTGACCACTATATGGTCCTCATTTTTTGGGTGCCCAACTTGGGTCTGATTTGATTAAGGACTGAGCACTCAGAGCTGCAAGTGAGGTCACTGGAAGCTGTGCTTTGAATGTATAATGTGCTATAAAATGCAAAATACTTTGAAAAATCAAGTTCTATGCTTCTCAAATTAGGCACCCAAAATGCTTTCACCTCTGCCTCAGTTCCCGATGTGTAAAATGGGGATAATAATAGCACCTCACCTCATGGGGTGTTGTGAAGATAAAGTCATTAATGCTTGTAAAGTACTAAAAGCCAAACTTTTAAAGGTATTTAGGCATGTAAAGATGAAGATAGGTGCCCAGTGGGATTTTCAAAATCAGTGTGAAATCAAAGTTAGGCAGCTAGGAGCTTTTGAAAATTCCACTGGACACCTATCTGCATCTTTAGGTGCCTAAATAACTTTAAAACTCTGTTCCCAGGGCACTACAATGACAGTGCCACAGAAAAAGCCCATGGAAAAATGAGTAATCCTGTATTCAGTGCAGGGTTTGGATGGTGTGCAGTAAATAGGGCACAGGCCACACATTAAATGATAAGGATAAAAATATTGAATAGCAACCCATTTAATGAATACCTTTCATCCTGTGCACTGAATGAGGCAAGGGACCTGGGGTGGGGTGGAGTGGGGGAGGCGAAGAAGAGCATGAGATCAGATAATTAGAGACTATATCGTAATGCACAAGCACAAAGGGGTCGAATTAAAGTTGCACAGGCTATATTAGTTCTGGCATTACTTAACTTTTGAGTGTTTGATTCTGAAACTGAAACATTCATTTAATGTAATTTTTAAGTATATGTGTGTGTATGCTTTAAAATATGTTTCAGATTTGTTACACATTACATGTGTGTATATATGTTTATTTATCACAAAGTTAATTTTTTGTTTGCTAATTTGCCTATCCTCTGAAATCATCTCATGCAAGAAGTGTGGGATTTTAAGCGTACAATCATCCTGATTTAGTTTAAGAGAGAAGCTGTTACTTATGTATGTGTGTGATCCAGTTATTGACTTTGGTTTTAGGGATAGCATCATATAAAATCTTAAACAAAAGATTAAAGTACAGTGTTGACCTATATCACAAAATGCCTTATTTAGGCATGATCATGTTTGTGGTTTTTGGTATAAAGGCATGCATTGTTCTTTAGAGTGGCCTTTAGAAAGGCCTTTGTGCTGACTGCTTTTACTGCTGATGTTTGCACACCCAGGCTACAGTGAAAATGAGCTATTGGTGCACAAGCGAAGGAGGCCTTCTGCAAATATGAAACTTTAGGATTAATGTGCTCTACCCTTTCTGAGCATCCGTCAAACTCCTCATAAATATTCTGACTAAACTAACTTCCTAGTCACTCAGGTTCTCCCCCACTTCCCCCTCCCAGCCCCAAGAATATTCTATGCAAGAAAACAATTCATTTTTCAAACTGCTTGCTTTGTTAAGGGTAGGGTTTTAGGACTGTGAGTGTGGGTGCTTCCTCTGGATGCTTTAGCAAGGCTCCTGATGTGCTTTATCTAGACTAGGAAAAAAATTCTTTTTTCATTGGGCTTTGGTTTAACTTGAGTGAAACCCCTCTTAACATCAGCATAGACAGGCTGTAACTTGAGCTGCTAAAATGGAGCTAAAGATGTTATAAACTGTGTCTACATTGCTGTTAGGTGGGGTTTGCAAGAGAGTTAAGCTAGCTCAATGAGGTAACTCAACTGAACTCCCCCACACACCTTTTTTCCTAATCAAGACAAGGCCTTAAAACTGCTCTCTGCTTCTTAGGGGTTGTCTACATGGGAAAATTGACCAGCATTTTAGTGGAACAATTATTCTGCTATAGTTATACTGGCATAACTCTCCTGTGTGGATACTCTATTCCAGAATAAATTGGAACAATTGCTCCGCTTTTGAAGCTAGACAAGCTCTTAATCTACAATATCCCTGCTGCCCACACACAAAGAAATGCAAACCTAACTCTCCTCCCAAAAAAACAAACCCAACAATTTTCTTGTTCACTTTGTTCATTTATTGGTTAGTAGTAAATCACATTTACAAAGATATCTTTAGATTTACCTTCCCCCTCCCCCCCAGGATGTTCCTGACCAGGAACCAGACTGTTGCCTTCTTGACCTTATTATTATCATAGTGCCCAGGAGCCCATTATGTTAGGAGCTGTACAAACAACAAAAAGACAGTCCCTCCCCCAAAAGTGTTTATTATCTAAGTAGAAACAGCATGAGATTTCACTAGAGGTAAAACTCAGATACTAATGAGATGGTAGCAAGCAAGAACCTAGATGGACATCAGTCTCAATGCCGACACATGAGACTAAGTCATGCCAAGAGAAAATAGAGGCTGAAGATATTGGGACCCTATATTTTCCAGAACTGTGAAAACAGTTTATTTAAAATATCTACATTCAAACAATGTCTCCACTATCAGTATTTTTGTCCCTCCAAGGCCCTCCTTTCTGAGTGAATGGGAGAAATGAGAGGTAAGTAATTACAAGTTTTGCTGGTTCTTAAGCTTGCTTCTGCTTTACTTGCGCTTGGTCTATAGGAGCAACTTATGTCAGTGTAACTGTGTTGTTGAGGGGTGCGGATTTTCCATACTCCTGAGTGACGCAGTTATATTGACCGAACTCCTGGTACAGCCAGTGCTATGTCGACGGGAGGGCTTCTCCCATCAACATAGCTACCACCTCTTGTGGAGGTGGAATACCTGTGATAATGAGAGAAGCCCTCCCGTCAGTGTAGGTAGCATCTCCAGTGAAGCGCTACAGCAGTGCTGCCCAGCTGCATTGGTGCAGCTGTGCCACTGCAGCATTTCAAGTGTAGATAAGCCCTTAGCCCAGGGCTACACTGGGGGGGGTCGATCTACGATACGCAACTTCAGCTACGTGAATAGCGTAGCTGAAGTCGGCGTATCGTAATCGACTTACCTGGCCGTGAGAACGGCGGCGAGTCGATCGCTGCCGCTCCCCCGTTGACTCCGCTTCCGCCTTTCACCGAGGTGGATTTCCGGAGTCGACGAGGAGCGCGTTCGGGGATCGATTAAGTGTGTCTAAACGAGACGCGATAAATCGATCCCCGATAGATTGATTGCTCCCCGCCGATCCGGCGGGTAGTGAAGACAAGCCTTAGTGTCTGAGTTGTTGCTTTTCCCCCCTCTCTATGTTTTTCTGCATTTTATTTAGTAAGGCTAACTGCAGAAACAAGTAAGTGTTATCATGGGCCTTTCTGGTTCTCTCCTTGCTAGTAAAAATACAGTCGCTGTATCTACCTGTATATGAAAAGCTGCCATGGCTGCACTCAGCGTTGCTATTGGTGCAGAATCCAGTGCTATTGATGTTTCACACCAGAGACAGAGCAAATTGTTTATTCAAGTTCCATTCAGTGTCTGGTCCTCCAGGAATCTTTATTCCATTGAGGAAAGCTAAACAGACCTCTGTGGCCCCTGCCTTTCCCCTCAGTGCTGAGTATAAGAAAGGATTGCTTGCTACACAAGCAAGAGGGAAGTAAAGAATTTGTATTACTTGTCCCTCCCATTGACAAATTTCCTGTTTCTTTGTCTGAAACTGGAAAAACTGGGACAACAGATCAGATGCCTGGAAGATGACTGGTTTTTGGGTTTTTTTGGACTCATTTTCCATCTTCCTGTGAGCAATTTTTTCAAAGAATTCATATTCAAGTATTCATCCCACTAATTGATTGATATTGTTGAAGGGAAATCATGGAGTGCAATGGCTCCAGAGCAAAAATTGATTCATACCCAGAAAACCATTTGGAATTACAAGTATTCTACTCCACTCATTTCCAAAATCAACATGATAATATGGTCCTGGAAAAATGATACACTAAATAAACCTTTCAACTTTATATCAAGATAGGGATTCTCCCTCTGCTTGTTTGGCTCACTGTCAATGCAAATTACAGAGAATAAAAGAAGTGTCTGATTTCTAAGGTTTACGTAAGGTCATGGGAGCATTTAAGAACATCTATGAAGTGGTTCTCTGTATGACACAGTGGATACATATATTTTTACTGATATGTGCCTAATTGTTTTTACAAGGACAGGTTTAGAGCTTAATGATATTAAATACATGCTGAAGCTTAATATGACTGTAAATTGCAAAGGTAAAAACAGTTTTCAAAATCTCTGAAGGGCATAATGCAGGAGTATTATTGAAATCTCTCTGCAGCAGATTGCACATGTGCTGGCAATATTTCTTATTTACAGGAACTCCTGATCATTTTGGCAGAGGTATGCGATCATAATGGATTTCAGGAGGCTACATCTGACAAACAGCTTCTGAAAATAGATAGTAAATAAAATACATAATAATTAAGACTTTGCAGTTGCATAGAACTTTTTTATTCATGTAGCTCAAACTTGAAAGAAAATGGGTAAATGTTATTACCTCCATATCACAGATGGAGAAAGAGATGATGTGAGGATGGGGATGGAGTGCTTTGTGCTTCTGTGATCCTAAGCTAGTAGAAATGCCTGTAGGGGCCTTTTGCAGTTGCTATATATAAGAAGCTGAGGCTGCTTTAACTTATATTGTGAGCTTCACTGGCCCCAGGATGCCTCAGGATTTGGCATGGAATGCAGAAAAATGGCATAAATCCACCTGTGCCACCCTTTTGGGTAGTGTGCTAAGACTCAGCCACACCTAAGGATCTGGACTTTATTTTAGAACAGGGGTTGGCAACCTTTCAGAAGTGCTGTGCCAAGTCTTCATTTATTCACTCTAATTTAAGGTTTTGCGTGCCAGTAACACATTTTAATGTTTCTAGAAGGTCTCTTTCTATAAGTCTTTAATATATAACTAAACTATTGTTGTATGTAAAGTAAATAAGGTTTTTAAAATGTTTAAGAAGCTTCATTTAAAATTAAATTAAAATGCAGAGCCCCCCGGACCGGTGGCCAGGACCCGGGCAGTGAGAGTGCCACCAAAAATCAGCTCGCGTGCCGCCTTCGGCACGCATGCCAGAGTTGCCTACCCCTGGTTTAGAAGCTACATTTAAAATACACAACAAATACTTTCTAGTAATCCAGAAGCATAAATATCTTTTGGAGCATCTTTCTGGTCTTATTAGGAAATTTCAACAGAAATGACACACAAAATTCACACACAAAATTAGCCAAGTAAATTCTATAACTAAGGTGAGAAGGGTAATTATATATGCCACATACTTCCTGCTGATGTTACATTGGAAACTATATGCTGATGTTTGACACTCGTTCAATCCAGAATGAGTCTAATTAATTCAGAGACTGACATTATTTAGATAAATCACAGGCACAGATTTTCTAAAACTAATTACATTATTGCAGGCAATGTATCTCTACAACAAGGCAAAGAATTAACAATTGCACACACACTTAAATTATTCCCATAGCCACCAGTTCATTCCAATTATTAATATCCTGTTAAATTGACATGAAAGAATTAAGGGAATTACTGTGAATTTACATCAGTGTAATAATGGAGATCAGTGATTGGCCCATAGACAAGACTGAAGTATCTCTGTATCAGGCTGAGATACCACTTTTTGGCATGATGCACCTGAATTAGTATAAGTCCATACTTTGTCTGCCACAAACATGATTTAATTTCACTGATATGCAGCAGCTGTCAGTTTCAAAAAACAGGCTTAGTTCAGCCACAATCATAACAAACATGACCTTGGCTTACATACAGTAGCCATGGTAGCAACAAAAAAGACACTTCCCACAATGAGTTAGGGGGAGTGCTTTTCTCTCAGTTTCCCATGATTGGGTGGCTCAGTTATATAGCAAGTCTGAGAGAAAGTGTCCTGCAATCAAATAAGGTTACTCTGAGACAAGCAGTTTTGTGATGGGACCAGAGGAACTTTGCTTGTCTCATATCTCTAGGGAAGGTCCTTAGTTTAGAAGTTACGAATAAAGCCATTTTTAGCATCAGGAAATTGCATCACTTCATTCATTTACCAAAACAGCAGGGTAGCCTGATTATCTGGAATTTTTTCTATATTTCCTGTTGCTCAGAGCAGGGGACTGGGAGTCAGGTCTCCTGGGTTTTGTTCTCAGTTCTGCCACTGATTTGCTGTGCGGTCTTGGGAAAGTCTTTCTGTCCCTTTATACTTTTCTCATGTGTAAAACAGGGATAATGCTACTTACTTCCCTCCCACAGGTGTTGTGAGGCTTACTTAATTCTCCTAGTAAAATGTTTAGAGATGCTTTTCTTGGGTTGACTCTAGAGGGTGCAATAAATAGCTCCCTTTTCCAGTTTAAATTACTTGGCTCTTTTGTGTACCCTTGGGAGATCCAGAATGATCATGCGGAAATGAGAAACAAAACCAGGATGTGATCAAACAATATGACTGCCCTCTCACTGAGAAGGGATATACATGAAGAAGGGATATACATGAAGAAAAGAAATAGTGACCTCTGAGGGAGTGTACATTCAGTGGCACACACTACTTCACAGCAGTCCCTTAAAGCCCAAGTAGGTGAAGAAACATGGACTGAATTCCAGCCCCTCCTGCAAACCTACAGTCTGGTCATAGTACAGCAGTCTCCACAGGCTGAGAATAAGTCACTGCTCGTCCACACTAGGTATTGGAGTCACTGGATCTGTGTAGTTACGAAGCTCCTGGTGCCACCTCCAAATCCTTTAGCAGCACACTGTGCAGAAATCCCCCAGCCTACCTATTTTCATGCAATTCAGGCTTATATTTAGGCTCAGCTCGGCAGTCAGCTTGAAGCAGCTCCAACAACGGGCCCCATATTCTGCTTACAGTTTGGCCCAAGAGAGTCACAACCCTATCCTTGCAACTAGAGCTGGATGAATAATGGGTTTTTTGATTCACTGGCAATTTCAAAACAATGGGGGGAAATTTTGTGTTGGGTTGAACTGAAAATGAAAGAATTTTTAAGTGAAATCAAAAAGTCAGAAACAATATTATTTAGGGTCCAATAAAGTATTGTTTGATTTTGACCATTTTTAAATCGTTTTTGATTTTAAAAATATGAAATTAAAGGAAATTTTGAAATGAAAAGTCATTACAACCCAGAAGTGAAATGTTTCCCTTTAAAAAAATATCAAAATGAAACTTTTCTTTTTTTTACCAAAACATTTTGGCAAAATCAACATGAATTTGCAAAACATGTTGGTGTCATTGAGTAAACATTGCTGAAAAAAAGTTTAAGTCAAAAATTTTCACCCAGAGCTACTTACAGCCCATTTAAAAGTCTATTCAGTTACAGGACTTATCATTAGGGCCATAGCTAATGAGGAATTTCAAGATCAACTGGTCTGTATTCCTTCATTGCCTCTCTTCTTGGAGCAATGATCCTGCTAGCAATTCCCCCTCTCATTGGAGGAGCAAGGGAGTTGCTAGCTGGAATTGAGGAGATGAACTTTTGGCTGTGTTCTGTCTACTGGGGCTGTTACACTCTCCGTACATAATCTGAGAGTCCAAGGACATCAGAAGTCACTGACTTGGGACCCTTTTAACATCCCTTAGATATTAATTGTCCTGTTAAGAACAGCCCCTTTTAGCTCTGACCTAGTTGCTATGTAAACAAGCACCTTCCAGTAATTCATTCCAACAATGCAAGCAATCAGGGACATTGTGTGACAGTGTGGAAGAGGCCCTCTGTTATGATAATTTCTGTTTGTAAGACATTCCTAGAGGGGTGACTGGTTGTTACCACGTGATTTGGTGGTACCAGGTCACTGTAGTGATTTGTGCAAATATTTTCAGGTACATCTACTGATCAGGGCTTATAGACTCTTTCAGGCAATATGCTTTTCATTCACTGGCAGTTCTGCAGAGTCAAAGCAAATAGCACACTCATGAGCTTAAGGTGAAAGCATTTGGCCTCATTCTTTATAGGAAAATGCACAATGGTTATGTATTAATTGTCATCATTTGCGGGTGGGAGGTTTCCTGAGAATGGGAGCTACATGGAATTTCCCATGTTTTGGTGACAGCAGGAAAAAAGCTCAAAAACATGAATCCTAAAGGCCAAAAACCAGAAGGCAAATAAAAATAACATAGTATTTATTATTATTTTTTAAATAGCATCTGTCATAAATATAAAGGGAAGGGGGAGAGGATCTGATGCAGTGCTATAAAATCCTCTTACCAGTAAAGGGTTAAGAAACCCTGACATGGTGGCAGAGCGGTGGGATCTATTGAACCAGAGATTTTTTTTGAACCAGGCACAGGGAGTTTAGATTTTTTTTCTTCTCTCTGGCTCTTCCCTGTAGCTGCTTGGAGCAGTGAGGGGGGAGGGGTTAAGCTGCTAGGAGCTAGAGTATCTACATATGAAAGCAGGTAGTTAACCCCTACAGGGAATACCCAAGCAAGTTTTTTCTTTTCTTTTCTAACTCTATCGGGTTAAGACACATTAAAAACAGAAAGGCTAAGATGACTGCCAGTGACGCAGCTATTAAACTTGAGCTAGCTCGATTGCAAGCCGATGAGAAAGATAAAGAACATGCAAGACTGCTACAAGTTAGACAGATGGAGATGGAAGAGAAGGAGAGAGAGAGGAAGCATGCTATGGAGGAGAAAGAAAGAGAGAGGAAGCATGCTGAGGAGGAAAAAGAAAGAGAGGAAGTATGCTATGGAGAAGGAGAGAGAGAGGAAGCATGCTGAGGAGGAGAGGAAGCATGCTATGGAGGAGAAAGAAAGAGAGAGGAAGCATGCTGAGGAGGAGAAAGACAGAGAGAGGAAGCATGCCCTGGAGATGGAGAAGACCAGGGCGGAGCAGAATCTACCGGATAACACTAATAATCCTTCCCCAACAACCCACAAATGGGAGCAACTATGTCCACCGTATGATGAATCCCGTGATAGTGCGGAATATTTTCTCACCTTTGAGAGACTATGCAATCTCCATACCATTCCTGATGCTCACAAAATGACCATATTGGTAGCAAAGTTGACTGGAAGTGCTCTGGACATATTCAATGACATGCCTATTGATGAGGCTTCTGACTATGAGAAATTCAAGGATTTGGTTTTAAAACAATTTCAAGTTACACCTGAAACTTACCGAGTAAAATTTCGAACCCTTATCCGAGGGCCTGGACTAAGTAATGTAGCTTATGTAAACCGGATAAAGGAGCTGTTAAAAAAATGGGTCAAGGGAAGGAAAGTTACTAGCTTTGAAGGAGTGTGTGATTTGATGGCTCAGGAACAATTCCTGAATATGTCCAAGGATGATATAAGACAGTGTTTATGGGATAAGAAAATGGACTCAGCAGACAGCCTTGCTGCTTATGCTGATCAATACGAACAGTCCCAGATCAGCAGAGGGGCAAGGAAATTTGGCACACAAGGGGTGCAGGAAGCAGAGAGGAACAACCCTGGTCATAGTTTGGGGAGATACCAGAAAGGAAAACCCGAGACCACACCCCCTCACCAGGAGCAGCCCAAGGCCCCACAAGGAAAAACCCAGACCCCTTATTGCCCCACCACCCTATTCTCCAGCAACCCACCTCGCCCCACTGACCAGTCAGCTGGGCGATGTTTCAAATGTAACGAATTGGGGCATGTGAAGGCCAACTGCCCCAAGAACCCCAACAGAATACAGTTCATTGCACCGGGGTCACACCAAAGGTCCTCAGGCCCAGATGCCTCCCAGATACCCTTGGAACGAAGGGAAACGGTGAGTGTGGGAGGAAAGAAGGTTACAGCGTGGAGGGACACTGGAGCACAAGTGTCGGCTATCCACAAATCCTTAGTGGACCCCAGCTTAATCAACCCAGAGGCACAAGTGACAATTCAACCCTTCAAGTCCAACTCTTTTGATTTACCTACAGCCGTGTTGCCTGTCCAGTACAAGGGCTGGTCAGGAAATTGGACTTTTGCAGTCTATGATGATTATCCCATTCCCATGTTGGTGGGGGAAGACTTGACAAATTGTGTGAAGCTAGCCAAGAGGGTGGGAATGGTCACCCGCAGCCAGGCTAAGCAAGCTGTCACACCTAGCTCTGTTCCTGAGACTTCCACCAGAACCCCATCTGTACTACCAGAGACCCAGATAGAGGTGGTGGAACCGGATACCCTGCCAACGACTGCAACAGCCATCGTAGATCCAATCACAGAAACCCGACCCAAGCCAGTCTCGGAACCGGAACAGGCGAAGCAACCAGCACCAGAACCATTGCCAGCACTGAGTCCAGCGCTTGCAACCCCATCTACCGTGCCAACACCCGAGGGCACCACCGAGCCTGCAATGGCAGCAGCAGGCGATAACTCAATACAAGAGGCTCAGCCAGAGCCTGAATTACCACATTGTGCACCAGCGGAGAGCAGTTCACAGTCAACGGAAACAAACCCATCACCTGCATCGCTTCCAGAGGGACCCAGCCCAGGTCCACAACCCAGTGAGGAACTGATGTCTCCAGCATCTAGGGAACAGTTCCAAGCCGAGCAGGAAGCAGATGAAAGCCTACAGAGAGCTTGGACAGTGGGACGGAGCACCCCACTGCCTCTCAGCTCTTCTAATCGATCCCAGTTTGTTATAGAAAAAGGACTTCTATATAAGGAGACTCTTTCTGGTGTCTCAGAGACAGTTGGTGGTTCTGACTAAGTACTGGCTAAAGCTCTTGAGCTTAGCCCATGATCATCCTAGTGGTCATGCTGGGGTGAACAGAACCAAAGACCATTTGGGGAGGTCATTCCACTGGGAGGGAATGGGCAAGGATGTTTCTACCTATGTCCGGTCTTGTGAGGTGTGCCAAAGAGTGGGAAAACCCCAAGACCAGGTCAAAGCCCCTCTCCAGCCACTCCCCATAATTGAAGTTCCATTTCAGCAGGTAGCTGTGGATATTCTGGGTCCTTTTCTGAAAAAGACACCCAGAGGAAAGCAGTACATACTGACTTTCATGGATTTTGCCACCCGATGGCCAGAAGCAGTAGCTCTGAGCAACACCTGGGCTAAAAGTGTATGCCAGGCATTAACAGAGATTTTTGCCAGGGTAGGTTGGCCTGCCAACATCCTTACTGATTCGGGAACTAATTTCCTGGCAGGGAGCATGAAAAGCCTGTGAGAAGCTCATGGGGTGAACCACTTGGTTGCCACCCCTTACCACCATCAAACAAATGGTCTGGTGGAGAAGTTAAATGGAACTTTGGGAGCCATGATACGTAAATTCGTAAATCAGCACTCCAACGATTGGGACCTAGTGTTACAGCAGTTGCTCTTCGCCTACAGGGCTGTACCACATCCCAGTTTAGGGTTTTCACCATTTGAACTTGTGTATGGCCGCGAGGTTAAAGGGCCATTACAGTTGGTGAAACAGCAATGGGAGGGCTTTACACCTCCTTCGGGAACTAACATTCTGGACTTTGTAAGCAACCTACAAAACACCCTCCGAGACTCTTTAGCCCTTGCTAGAGAAAACCTAAAAGAGGCTCAGGAAGAGCAAAAGGCCTGGTATGATAAACATGCCAGAGAGCGTTCCTTTAAAGTAGGGGACCAGGTCATGGTCTTGAAGGTGCTCCAGGCCCATAAAATGGAAGCGTCATGGGAAGGGCCATTTACGGTCCAAGAACGCCTGGGAGCTGTGAACTATCTCATAGCATTCCCCACCACAACTCTCAAGCCTAAAGTGTACCATGTTAATTCTCTAAAGCCCTTTTTTCCCCGAGAATTGAAGGTTTCTCAGTTTACTGCCGAGGGAGGAGAAGACACTGAGTGGCCTGAAGGTGTCTACTACGAAGAACCAACTGGTTAAAATTGTTCTTGCAATGTGGACAATATTGGTAGTCTTTATACAGTTATTAGTATATTTGGAGATGCATGTGTCTTATTAATTTTGTTTTCTTTTAGAGCTCCAGGAAGAAATCACAGGCAGTGTTTCACACTATCGGTGATTTGGGGGGCGTGTCATAAATATAAAGGGAAGGGGGAGAGGATCTGATGCAGTGCTATAAAATCCTCTTACCAGTAAAGGGTTAAGAAATGCAGGTAGCCAGACTGACACCTGACCTGGCTGGCATCTGACCAATAAGGGGACAAGATACTTTCAAATCTTGGGAGGGGGAAAGCTTTGCGTGTGGCTTTGTCTGAGTCAGAGTGATCTTGGAAGACAGAAAGAACCTACAGAAAACCAGTCTCCTCATCAAACCTCACTTTTCTAAAGTAAGTGTAGTCAGCACTGCGAGTAGATTTCTGTTTATTTTGCTTGGTGGTACATTCCCTGTGTGAGAGGGAAGGGTTATTCCTGTTTTTCTGTAACTTTAAGGTTTTGTCCAGAGGGGGGAATCTCTCTGAGTTTGGAAATTGAGTGCCCTGTAAAATAGTTACCATCCTGATTTTACAGAGATGATTTTACCTTATTTTTAATAAAATCCTTCTTTTAAGAAGCTGACTGTTTTCTATGGTGTTAAAACCCCGGGGTGGGTTTTTTTAGATCACTGTGTAACCAATTGGTTAAGGGATTATTCTCAAGCTTCCCAGGAAAGGGGGCTCCGAGCTTGAGGGGGTGTTTGGGGGGAAAGGAGTTCAGGTGATTCCTTTCCTGGATTCCTGCTTAGACCCACTTGATGGTGGCAGCGAAAAAAGCACTTCTCAGGGTGCAGGGAATTTTGTACCTTGGGGGTTTTAACCTAAGCTGGTAAAACTAAGCTTAGGGGGTCTTCATGCGGGTCCCCACGTCTTTACCCTAGAGTTTAGAGTGGGGAGGGAACCCTGACAGCATCATTTGAAAACCAATCACCTGACTTTTTAGATTCTGACTCATTATTTTTGAATGCTTGGAGCTGGCAGTACTGGGTACTGCAAAGGAAGAGGAGCTGATAACAACACATGGGGACTTTTTGGTCTCAGCCCTAACTTGAAATCTAACCTAGATCTGTAGTGGCCAAAAGTTAAATTTTTTATTAAAGTTAATGTTTAGAACCAAATTTACAGAAGTTAAGAAGTAAGGTACTGTACATCTGGGATCAGACTTGGGTTATGGGGGATTTCAAGTATCAGTTATAGGGTTCTCAGGGTACATATATATCACATAACTAGCAAAGATCCAGATTGGTGTGTGGTAGTTTTTAAGAGCGTCAGTGGATAAGTGGGCTTGGGAACGCCACCCATGAGATACATTAATAGTCCAAGTCAGTAGTGTCTCCGTGTGCTGCCTGCGCCCACAAGTGCCGCCCCCGTAGGTCCCATTGGCTGGGAACCGGCCATTTGTCCTCAGTGATATTTTGTGGCAGCAAGTTCCACAGGCCACTTGTGCATTGTGTGAAAAATCATTTCCTCTGCACAGTTTTAAATATGCTGCCTGTCTTGCTTGTGTCTCATGGGACAGGGTGAATAGCAACACCTAGCCCACCATTGCATACTTTTTCTTGGGCCCTCTCCTCACTAAGGGAACCTTCACAGAAATGTGGTAGTGCCTAACCAGGCAGGAGAACAGTTCCTCTGAGGAATTCAGTGCCATCTGGCATGCTCCAAGAGGCAGCATGCACTGACCTGTGATGAAGTATAATGTACTAGCTCAGAGGAAGAAGTGACATGTAGAGTGAACACCTTGGTGGGTGGGTCTCTGCCTGCTAGGGTGACCAGATGTCCCAATTTTATGGGGACAGTCCCGATTTTGGGGTCTTTTTCTTATATAGGCTCCTATTACCCCCCACCCCCGTCTCGATTTTTCACACTTGTTGTCTGGTCACCCTACTGCCTGCAGACTCACTGGATAGTAAGAGCTTTAATTTGTGCAGGGAATCTCAGCTGAGGTAGAGTTTATTTGTGGAATTGAAAGTAAACAGGCAATATTTGAGACAGTACTCCCTGGAGCATTTTTCCTGGGGCCTGTGTATGGGAGGGACAGCCTGACTGAGAGTTAAAGGTATCTACAAAAGGGAAAGAAATACTGGGCTTCTGCCCATTTTTACTTCTTTCCAACAGAGACAGACTGGCAGGGGATAAAAATAAAGATTTCTTGTATTAGAAATTCAGGTCGTCTCCCCTGAAGGACTATGGTAACTGGAGAACTAGTGACATGACAAGAGATTGAAAGTCAAGCCATTGTTATGATACAATAGTCCAGCCCAACATGACACAAGAAGTTTGTGGTACTGCCAGGAATATAATAAATTCTCCTGGGTTCCAGTCCAGTGCCCCAGCCCCAAGAGAACTCCTTGTTCCTCTTACAACTCCTACCCCTCTCACTAGCCATCTGGTGACTGAGTGAAGCAAGGGGCCAAGAGAAAAAGCAGTATGTGCTCATGTAATTTAAAGACTACCATAGTGTATGCATACAAGGGAGCAGTGTTAAAACTGTCGAGGCACCCTTAATACAGGCATTTCCTAACTTATGAGCTTGACACTGCAACCTGAACAGTTAAAACCATTGCACTCAGTAAACACTGTTACCCATAAATCCCACCAATCTGAATTTAGTATTTTACACAGGTCAGAGAGGAGAACCGGGAAATTATTCACTTTGTTTTTCTTTGTGTGTGTTGTTTCTTACAGTTGACCTATGATCATGATGTTTATTTCTTTAAAAAGAACCAAAATATAGTGAAGTTAGTTCAAGGTCATCAGCACCCTAATATAAACATCGCCTTCCGACGACATAATCTTCACAAAAGAGAAAGGTATTTATTCACTGTCTAGTAAAAGCTTAATCATTTACTTTCTCTACAGTCTTTCCATATATCTGCCACGCTGCTGTACTACTTTAATACTTGATAATTCCTTCTAACACTCTCTTTTTTCAATTCTGATAACAGCTTAAGTTTCTGGGAATTGTAAACCAACGTATTTTTAATTTCATGCTCCCTTGCTTGTGTGTTTTAGCTGTTTTTCCCACTACACACCCTAAGTGTATTGTTTACCTACCTGCCTCTTTGAGAAATGAAGCTTATTATTTTTAATGCACCTGAAACATTCATCAATGCAACTCTAATTTATTTCCTGGTTTACTGTTCATTCTCATCCACTTGTATCCAAAGTGGAATAAAACTGAAGTGAGGAAACATCCTCGTAATAAGCCAAATGCTGCAGGAAAGCAAGGTACCGCCACCCCTCTCCCCCACCCCCAATCTATTTCTAGTTATATTGCTCTAATTAAAGACCAAATGCAAAAAACCCTTTGTGTTTATGCAGTGTTTTCACCTCTGATTTGCTTTCCTCTAGTGCTGAAACTAGTTATTAGCAAGTCTGCACATACTGGGTGACCTCATCTCACAATGTAAGTTTCTGAAGCAACAACATATAAAAATGGAACTAAGTGTTAAAGGTCGGTGTTAAATCAGCAGATTTATTTGTCCTAAATATATAGAGAGGCACGCAGAGCACATATTCAACTGTTAATGTAAATGAAATAAAAGAGTGGTTCCAGTACTTTTAGATCTGTATAGCACTGTATATGTGCTTTTTAAATAGTGTATGTTTGATTAAACATTTAGCTTATCCTGTTAAACTTTTCTCAGACTTTACAAAATGTGACACTGGTTTCTATCTCAAGAGCAATAAGTCTCCTCTTCTTACACAGAATCTTGTAACCTGATTTTATAATACCGTGAGAAATTTCATAGTAAAGTACAACATTTACATTTTTTTAAAAGCAAGGTGTTTCTACCAGGCTTTATCCTTTAAGGTGCTGAGCATCTGAGAAGAGTTCATCTCCTTTAACTCCAAATGAAGAATTATATTTCAGGGTACTTCACCCATTGCAGGACCAAACCATCAAGTGCACCATTTACATGGGATACTGATTGATGAATACTGCAGCATGAGTACAGCTTTGGATCAGTATTATGAACTCTTTGAATAAATGATGTGCTTCTCTGTGTTATTGGCTAACTCTATACTTATCAAAACCTGTTATGTGTTATTGGAGTGTTTAGTATGTGAGTAGATGATCTAGCCAGCTCTTATCCTGTTTCCCATTCAGAAACCCATTTAAAGCAAAGGGTAGAAGAAAGGAGTACACATATGAGAAAAGCTTCTGATTCAAAGCCTGTTAAGTGTTTTGGCTGATCAAGGTGTAGGAGATGACTGGCCATCTCTTGATAATTCAGTATTTTTTATAGTTTGAGATGACAGACTTAGGTTTTGTACAAATGTACACAAACAGCATCTATCCCAGATGACTGCTCAACCTTATCATTATTAGTCAGCTGATTTTTCGGAATTGTTGTGGCAGAAGTGGGTTTTCAGGAGAGATTTGAATGCACGATAGGAGACCTGGAGGCTGTGACTGACTTGCTGTGCAACCTTGGGCAAGTCATGGAACCCCTATGAACCACATCTGCAAAATGGGAATACGACTACTGCGCTATCTTTGTAAAGCACTTAGCGTTCCTGGGATGAACAATATTATTTGCAGGATATGAGAACCAGATTTGATGTGAAGTATCCTACTAGACCATATGCTCATTTGGGAGGACAAACATTTACATGTCCCAAGAAAACCAACAAATGTTTCTTTTATTTAAAGAAAAACAGGACTGAAGTTGAGAATTTAGATTTATAGAATATCAGGGTTGGAAGGGACCTTAGGAGGTCATCTAGTCCAACCCCCTGCTCAAAGCAGGACCAATCCCCAATTTTTGCCCCAGATCCCTAAATGGCCCCCTCAAGGATTGAACTCACAACCCTGGGTTTAGCAGGCCAATGCTCAAACCACTGAGCTATCCCTCCCCCCAGATTAAAGTCTTTCTTTCTTACACACCTAACCGGAGGGCTGTGGAGATTATTTAGTTAAAGGACCTGATCCTACACCAACTGAAGTCCACTGGAGTAGGACTGGGGCCCCAATGTCTACAATGCTTTGAAAAGGTATGTAAAGCAGGGATAGGTGGAGCATGGGCCAAATCCCGACCACCAGATACTTTTGAACGGACCATGAAATCTTTTTACTTATTATCATTATTATTATTTTTGAATTATTTTTTCTAGAGTCTGGACCTTGACTATACTTGACCAAGAAATTTGGACCTTGACAAAAAATAATCGATTGCCCCAAAGTAAAGTGTTATTGCTACTTAGTTGTACTGAAATTTTCCTTTTCTGGAGCACTCTTTTGAAGAGCATTAACTCTGAGTCTGTTTATTTGTCTACTGGTGTGTTTTTAGACCAGTTAAGATTGATTTACTCAAAGGCGTTTTGTTCACAATGGGCCCGATCCTGGTGCCTTCCTCTGTCAGAACTCTCAGCGAAATTGATGGAAGTTCTGACTGAATAAGGCTGGCAGGATTCAGTCATTCATTAGTAAGAGCATGTGCATGTAACTTTGCATATAATCTATGCAGTATTCTCATTAAAACTTTGACAGTGGCTTTGAAGATGCTCCAGCTGTACCCTGCTGGATGTGGGTTGGTGGGCGGGAAGGGGGAAAGCATTAACTTGCTGGCCTGCCCTTGCTTTTGGTTTAGGGTAATTACTTTATTATATTCTGGCATGAATATCTGACATATCTGTGAGTCACAAACTACAGTAACCTGCTGTTTTACAAGATTTTAAAAGTCATTCTAATGGTCAGCCAGAGCTTACAGGTTGTACCCAGTGGCAGTGACACTGCAAGGTAGTGGGCAGCCTCAACTCGCCTAGAAGACAGTGGGAGTTGCGGACGCTCAGCACCTCACTGGAGTGCTCAGCATCTTATAGGATTGAGCCCCATGTGAATGGCACTCTGTTAATGGTCTGATTCCCTCTGTGTTTTCTGATGTAGCCTTATACATGCACAGTAAAATGGGGGCCTTGGCAAGTACTCACTGTGCTGACATAACTCTTCATAGATTCTTCTATGGTTCAAATGGTAGACCTGATGTCCTTGTAAGCAAGGGGCCTTGCTTCAAGTCTTAGGAAGAATGGATTCCTCCCCTGTGACGAGGTTGTGCTATTAAGGCACAAGCCTGTGCTAATGGCATTGTACCATATTAGAGGAGCAACTCCTCCCAGAGCTCCTCAGCATGCAGGGAGAGTGTTCCTTAGGCGAGGTTTGGCATACATTCTTCTCTGTGGCTGGCTGGCTCTGTGGGTTGATGGGAATGGTATTATGGCCACTGCTGTGCTCTGTTTGACATGGCTTGCATGCGCAGGAAACAGTGCTTGTGCTCCAGGAAAGTGCTTGGACTACAACTGTGACTACACCACATACAGCTTTCCATGCCCCTTCAGCGTTCTCACGATCATCTTATGAATCTGAGCAAAGGGCAACCACAATATGGACCTAAATTTGTAACCATTTCTCTTTGTTTTTGTACAATTCCTCTTTCCTCATCCAATTATTTTCATCATCTTGTCTGTCCAAGGTGGAGCACTAATGGATCTTTCCATTTCCTTTTTGACTCAGCCCCAGCTGTGAAAGAGTAAGGACCTTGCTTTTTCCCATGGATTGCTGTCTTAACGTCCATGGGGAATTTTTCTTGTTTAACTGTAACTATCCCACAGTGGCTTGTCTAGTTTGTTTGCCTATTTTTATTGCTGTAAACGTTTACTAAACATTAATAAAATGCATGCCAGAAAGAAACTTGAGAGGACAGCAAAAGAAAGGGCCCATGCTTATTTATTGATTAACAATAGTCCTGAAGACTTTTAAAGTAACCTGCTAGCACTCCCTGATTAGAATTCCCACAGTGCCTGACATTTTTTCTTTCAAAATGCAGCTGCTTAGTTACAGGCCTGTAATATTTTTCCTCTTTATTTTGCAGCTTTTTCTCTGGCATTCTTTCACTGCTTAACTGAGCCTGCCTGTCTCCCTCACCCATAGTTTACAACATGTAGTGAACTTTCTTGGTCACGGAATCTATCCAGTTTCTCAGCAGCCTTTATCTTGACATTATGGTCATTTGGTACTTCTGTTAAATACTTCTGAGGGATTTTAGCAACCAAAATAGATTAGGACTTAAGTTGTGCTACCAGCTGCTGTATCTTTATTTCACTGTGGTCTAAAGCTTGTTCCAGTTGCTTTATCTTTTCATGCTACAGTGAAACTTGAGTAGACAACTCCAGAATCAAACAAAGCCTACAGATTCCCTCTCCCATTGGTGTGAGATCACTAAAGAGCTCCTCTGTAGAGTCCTCTTCTAAAATAAGCAAAAAAGAAAAAAGAAAAGGGACTTATCAATTTTTATTTGACTTGGCATAGCTGAGAAGTTTCCTTTATATCAAATCACCACATTTCTCACATTCTTTAAAAAGGTGAAAAATGGGTTAGTTACAGCTGGCTCTGACAGTTGTAGAATCTTCCTGGCATGCTGCTGCAGTTAAACTTACACCAAACTATTTCTACTGAAGTTTATTTGAATTATTTAACACTGAATGTTTTGGCAGTGAGTACGTGAAGACATCACCATTATTGCACGCTGCTAACCCCAAAAATGATGCTGAAAGGAAGGCATCTGTAATTGAGCTCTAACAATCCCTAATGTGTACAGTAGAATGAAATTTGATCATTCTAGGATTTGTCAATTTCTCTAATGAACATAAAGGGGGAGACATACAAAGGCACACATGGGAGAGAGGCACCTTTTCATATAGAATATCCATAAATTATACACTTGATAAATACATTAATATATAGTAAAATATAGTGGATTATGAGCTACTGTATTATTAATTATTACATTAATATATGTATAAAGTGAGAGATTTTTGGTTTGGGGCTTTTTTGTGTGTGTGTAAAATACCTTAAATGGATGTTCCATGAGAATAATACTCTATTTGTAGTTTGGCAAGCAAAGTGTATAGCCATCCATTTGTGGCAGAGCTTGTATGTGGACTTCCAGTTGAGTCAGATCAATGCATGTTATTAATGCACACACATATAACATTATGTTTCTTTTTCAAAAGGGTTTCTGGTTTTGAAAGAACAACATGTATTTTGGACAGAGTGAAGGCTGTGATACTGTGATGAAATATAAATTTATTTGTACTTGGTAAGATTAATGGCCAACATTTTCAAACTCGGGTGCTTGAAGTTAAGCTTTTAAGTAAATGTGTCTTGATTTTCAAAGGTCTTGAGAACCTTCCGTTCTTACAGACTACAATGGGATTTGTAGATACTCAGCAACCCTGAAAAGAAAAACTCAGGCCTTTACTTAAGTGCCTTGATATGGATCTGAAAGCCTAACTTTGAAAGTTTTAGCCACTGTCCTTATTTTATGTGGGAAATTTAAAACTGATTAACTCCTTGACTATTCATTTCCTTTGTTCTTAAGTGATCGACTATCATAAGTGATACAATAAGCAAGTACACCATCATTGCTAAGGAACAGATTTTAAAGGTATTTAGGCACCTAAATTAATGGCAGTTAGGCACCTAGTAGCATTTACAAAAGCACGAGAACATAACTCGTTATTTACTTATTTATTTTAAAACAACCTTCTGTGAGTGTGTGTGTTGTTGGTTATTTGTGGGGGGGGGGGCGGGGAGAGAATAGGTAAATGAAGAACTTTGCATTGGTATCTGGGCACATAGAAGCTGTAAGGTTGGTGGAACTGCTAGTGCCATGGTAGCACCTTTTACAGCCCATAACTCCCATTGACATCAATGGGAACAGGACTGGGCCCAAAACTGTCACCAAAAATTGTTAATACTTTGTCCTAATCATAGATTTTCCCCAATCTCCAAGTATAGTGGGCACATAAATATTCAAGTACATTTAAATATATGCAAAATATGAAGGGATAGTAATCAGCTATCTTAAGCAAGACGAAGTCAAAGAAATATAAGATTTTTTTTTTAAAAAAGATCTATAACTCAGCGGTTTGTTTCTGCAAAGTCTGAAGAAAATTCCTTTGCCTTCAGAGTAAGTCCAGTAATTTTCAGGTTAAGTTAATTTTCTAAACCAAAATGACAGAAGAGCAAATATAGGGCTGCATACTGGAAGCTGCCTGCAACCTAAACGATGAAGAGGCAAGAATATTATGGAGGTGGGGATACTGTGGTCACCTCTGGCACCAATACTGTACTTGTATAGATTCAGCCTTCCTAGCTGTGAGGAACATTAATGGCATAGTATGACAGAGTATTACAGTTATGGATTGTTCAATATGAAAAGGGGAAGAATCTTTTTATGACCTAAAGGAAAGTAACTCATCAGCTGTCACAGTTTAATAGTTTCTGGGCCCTTGATCTTTTCCCTGTTTTTGAAGCCAATTAGTAAATAATTTATATGGCTATTTATTTTTGTATGAAGTTGTAACTAGGAATCCCAGTCCTGGACCAGGACCTCATTGTGCTAGGTGCTGAACAAACACAGAACAAAAAGGCAATCCCTGCCCCAAAGAGCTGACAATCGAAGTGAACAGAATAAATGGAACTTTCCCCGATGATGTGATTGAATCAATGTTTAACTCCACAACAGTATCCCAGAAACATTGTTTGTCCTCTAAGCAGTACTGGTCTAGGTGTCTCTGACGGTGGTGGGGAGACAGGAGGAAGGAATTCTCCCAATGAGCCATGGATTATTATTTCTAAAATAGTCCTCCACTATAACAACATTCCATTTCTGCTGACAGTCTACACCTCTTCTCTGCACCTTGCCCTGGACTCTGCCACGCAAGGAGCCACGCAAAGCTAGTAGTTAGTGACTCAAAGGTTCACACATCCCTGCACAGTTCAACCAGTCTAGTTTGTCTTGTGCAGTAGAAGCACACCAATACTGTTGAAAGGGGGAGCTCTGCAGCTGCAAATACATGGGCTGGATTTGGCATTAAATAATCATGTAACTTCCTACAACATATTGTACTTCTGCAGAAAAACAATGGTCTTGAAGCATGACCCTTGCACATCTGTTATTGGTGAGACTGTTGTGTATGATGTTTCATAATGCTACTGAGGATATTAGGCAAGGTCTTGTTTAATCTTTCATCACAGTTTTCTTGATAAGAGAGATGTCAGCACATGCAGCGGTCCTTCTCATTTCTTGTAGCAAAACTCATGCCCAACCCCACAGTACTTCCATACCAAATTTATAATGAGCATGTGAAAATTTCAGTACTACAGGCTGCCTGAAATAAATTACTCAAATACACATCTCACCTTCTTAAAATGAGATTAGCCCTCGAGGCTCAGTCTTCCTGCTGTTTTCTTTTGAAAAAGTTACTTATTTTCCATGGTGCAAAATTACTAGTTTCAGAGGCATTAAGCTTTTCTGCAGATCACACTGTGAGCCCTATAACTATATGCTATTTGCTAGGTGAGTACACTGAAGTGTATTTGTGTGCATTATTCATAAAGGTACATTTAATACTTTCCATAGCACTGCCTTATAAAAGCAACACAGTCTGGTCCAAAAATTTCAAGGGCCTCAATGCGGCCTTTATCTGTGTGAGCACTTTTATATAAACCTTATGAACACTAACATCTACACATGCATCCCCATTTGTCCAAATGGGGACATGCATTTGTGCAGATGTCAGTGTGTGTACAGGTATTTGCATGCTCAAAGTTGCAAATGGCAGCCACTGTATGAAAGCATGCCCTGCATTTTTACTTGAATCTTCAGTCACAGTCTGTTGCTTAATCAGTTTATTTCTATAAATGAAGCTCCTAATTACTAAAAAAAATCCTGATCATATTTTACAAAATATTTGAATTTTTACAAACAATTGAATAGTCAATGTCTTAATAGACATACAACATACCCCCAATGTCGCAGTATCTGAAGGAATGAGGCAAGGCCACATTGTCTAGAAATCCAAATGATTTTAATGTAGCCAGAGTTCTAACAGAGCAACAGCTGACTCCCGCAGAGTGTACGCAAGCAGCACCAGCCACCAAAATAACACTTTGTTTCAGTCCTTTCCCCCAGCCGCTCTCAAACCACACCTGCCTGCAATCCAGCTAATGGCCTACTACAATACTTTTAAATATATACAGTATTTATACTTAGTACTTTATCACACTTGTATTAAAATACCTCCATAACATATTTTCCCCTTAGCCAATTATCCTTATATATAAATTATTTCTTGTCCTTTTACGCCTTCATGTGAACTGCCTCAATGTTATATTCTACATGGGAAAGAACTCTCCAAACCAAAGATGCATCAATAAGCACAGATCTGAACCAGCTTTGAAAAAGTGTTGACTTCATCTTGTGTAGCCATGTGAAATGAAAACTGCAACAGAATGTG
Source organism: Macrochelys suwanniensis (assembly GCA_033296515.1). NCBI lineage: Eukaryota > Metazoa > Chordata > Testudines > Chelydridae > Macrochelys > Macrochelys suwanniensis. The sequence continues at coordinate 53,473,517 of CM065780.1, forward strand.
AAATGCTTTCTAATTAGGAAGTGTAGATCTTTCATTTATATTAAGTGTCTTATAGACAATAAAATGCATAATTAACAATGCAACAAAAAAGGATTATCTTGACATTCTGTCAATGTTGCTTGAGATACATCATATTCAGTACAGCATATAAGTGTGTGAGTGTTACATTGTGACCTGGAGGCCAACAAACCGGGACTCTAGTGGACCATCAAAGAGAATTGGTTCCAAAGTCCAGGTGAGAAAACCACACTAACAACAGCCTGAAGAGTTCAATTCCAAGAGCTGCAGCATTTCAGCAGATTCAGCTCCTGTTACAGAGAAGCAGGAAGGCAGGCATCCATATTCCAGTACATCCAGGACTTTAAAGACCCTGGGTTTATTCTGTAGCGTAGGCAGGTCTGGAGAACAGGGGGAGCGGCGCGATAAAAAGGCGCCTCCCCGCTCCTCCTGTACTCACCCGGCGGCGCTTTAAAGGGCCCGGGGCTCCAGCCACTGCGGAGCCCCGGGCCCTTTAAAGCGCCGCCGGAGCTCCGGCGGCGGGGCTCCGGCGGCGCTTTAAAAGGCCCGCGGCTCCCCACAGTGGCAGGAACCCCGGGCCTTTTTAAGCACCTCTGGAGCCCGGCTCTGGCAGCGGGGCTCAGGCAGGGATTTTTTTTTTTTTTTTAAAGGGCTCTTGCAGCTGCGGGGAGCCGCGGGCCTTTTAAATCCCCGCCCGAGCCTGGCTCCGGCAGCAGGGCTGGTGGGGGGCACTTTAAAAGGCCTGTGGCTCCCCACAGCAGTAGGAGGAGACGCCCACGGGCCTTTTAAAGCGCCACCCTAGCCCAGCTCAGGCAGCGGGGCTTGGGCGGCGCTTTTTAAGGTGCCGCTTCTCCTCACAGGGGGAGCAGCCGCTCCCCCTGCTCCCCTCTTGGCTACGCTACTGGGTTTATTCCAGGTTTAGGATGGCAACTAGACTAGACTAGAATCCTGGACTAGAATCGCACTAGTGCAAAGCTGGGGGGAAAAAAGAGAGAGTGGTGAATCAGGCCTTTGGCTATGCTACAACTTCAGCTGTGCCAAAGGACCCAGTTAACGCCTTACACAGCTACTACATGGTTCCATGGGTGGGATGGGATATTAACTGTTTCCCTGAACTCTGCTAAAGTCTTGGACACATCCAAGTCTTTAGCAGAGGTCAGGAGAATATTTTAACACATGCTTTGATCCCATCTGCATTACAAAGTGGAACAATGTTGTATCCAAGGATTTAACATGCTTTGGGGAGACAGTTAAAATACAGCATTTCATAAACACTCCAGAATACAAATATTTTTTAGGTGGAGATATCACTGTTGTTACTGTCACCATATTATGGTTGAAATTGTAGTGTATATGAGGTCAAAGATTGACACCATCACCTTGAATTGCGCCTATATGTCACAAGCATAGGGCATATGTGCTCAGAACAGCTCTTGCCATTAGAAGGCAAACTACTACATTCTGCACTTGATGTAGTTTCATGCTATCTTCAAGAATGGCCCCAAGTAAATGTGTGCATATCAGGTCACTTTAAGATTAGAGCACAACAATGTAAAACTCTCCTGGTTCAGAATTCTTTTTGCAAAGTTCTAGAGCTAAACTCCAGTCATTTTAAATAATGTAATTTCACTTACATATTGTGGACTTGTATATTAGTATATTTCATTAGCACCATAGTACTCTTGTTTAAGGCATTATAAAGCTTATTGTTCACAATAAGGACTTCCTTTTGCCATGACTCACCCCCCCGGAAGCTCCTTTGAGTTGAGTGGTGTTGCATGGGATATACATTTAGGAAATTTGGGCCCAATTCTCTCCTTTGTTGTGGCCCATTTATATTACTCAGGTGGCAGAAAGGGGCTGAAAGATGGTGTAAGTGACACTGGGGGAAGACAGTCTACATAAGAGGGGAGTCCCAGTCAGTGTAGAGTGGCCAGAAAAGCTCTACATGGGCCCCTTCTTCCATCCCCCAGTATTAGGGGCATGGAAGGGCTATGGCAGGAAAAAGAAGGGTGTGTGACAAAGAACATTGTACTCCAGCTGTTCTCACAGGATGGGCCCATGCAGGGCCACTGAAGCCAGAGACTGAAGCTGTGGTTCTAACTTATGCCAGGGGTTGGGCAGGTACCTTACTGCCCTGAGAATATATCCATTAATATTTATATCCTATTACATATTTCAATACATGATACATTGTCACAGTTATGCTATACAAATGGTAATACACAGAATCATTAAATAAAGAAGTACAAAATACTCCTATATTAAAATAACCTGGATACAAATCACACAAAAAACCCACAAAAGCATGCAAGTTCTTAATTAACGGATTCTCAGAACCTTTAATACACCTTGCAGCAAGTAATATTGTAGCATAATACTATATGTAAACTCCTCCACTAGCCAGAGATCACTGATAAAAAGATCAGATAAAAAGCGGCAATCCCTGTGCACAATGACAGTGTGACTTTCAAAAAATGACTTTGACATGACACCTACACTACCTTGTATTCATAACAACACCAGGGCCAGATCCCATTCCCATTGAAGTCAATTTGAGCTTTTCCATTAAGTCCAATAGAGCTGGATTTGGACCCACGTGTATTATATGTTGGCTGAACTGTTCAATTTACATCTCTTCTAGATTGCAGGATCCTCAGGCCAGGAACCATTTCTACTTTTATAACTACACAGCACTAAGGACTGTCAGTGCTCAGTTAATAATTAATAGCACCACCACCAACTTAAGGATGTTGGACCATATTTCCAGGGATAACTGAAGCTGATGGAATTACATTGGAATTGAATTTGGACTCTTCAACAGCCTTAAATCCTTGATATTATGGCTTTGAGTTTCAACCTTACTGTTGGGTCCCAATGTAATTTTTTATTGTAGATATTAATTAAAAAGACTTGACCCAGCTCACAAAATGACTGATGAGCAACCTAAAGTAGGATGAAGGAACATGCTCATAGGATCAGGTCTTCAGCTGCATTGATTCTTGGCCCAGCCCTGAGGTAGGTTACAGCAGCCTAAGGGCTATTCTAACATATACCAGCTCACAACAGTTTCCAAGGGATGATCTGATATGTTATAGCCATACCTTCTCCTCTCCCCTATGCCTACTCCATATCCTCTGGGGACTCCCCCCACAAGGGCTAGGGAAGATGAACCAGTAGCACCCCAGGAATAGAGTGGGCTTAAATTTTGTCCTAAAGTTTCTCATTTTAATTCACCTTCACACTCAGTTAAAAGGTTGACTTAATATACACAGAACCCCTTTTGCTATATATAAGCTCCGTGGCCTGAAGCTCTAGAGGATAAGGAGCTCTTTATTCCCATATATTGGTGAACCAGTGAATAATGGCCATAGAGCTGCTTTATCTGCATACCCAGAATTCCAGATGGACAGAATTCAGAGGGAAAGGAACTCTCTGCCCCCAATGTATTGGTCAATGGGAGATGGTACTGCTACAGCAAGAGTTTCCTTTGCATGAGCTTTCTACTCAGTATCCCTCCAGTGACACTTTGGGAGCCACCATAACTGTCCACAAACTCAGAATGGGGTAGCAGAACTAAATAGAGGAGGAAAGTCTTATATTTGGACCCTGAAGTGACGGAGATACACAGAAGGGAAGCAGATTTAAACACAGCTATCTGCCATAGTGACTTTATTGTTCTGGCAACAAACAGGAACAAATGGAAGTGAGGCTTTGCACTGAGCACAGATGCCCAACCATTTAAAAGGGGCAGGACATCACATTCCACCATCTTACTTTAAAATACTTCCAAATATATATGCACATTAGGGTTTACATGGCTAATATAAAAACACTATACAACCTAACTAAAAGTTTCAGGTAACTTTCAAGTTATAAGGTATTATTATGCCATGGAATAGCAACTCACTAGCTAAACAATTTATAAGTTCTGGTGCACCATTGGTTTTGCACTCAAGAGAATGCGGTGGTGGTGCTGTGGCATTGTCCTGTACAATGAGAACAGTCAGTGATAAGGAATCAACTGGATCAGATAGCAAAGTTTGTCCCAACAAGTCATTGAAAGTAAAAGTAGGGGGTTTGATTGGAGGAACAGAAAATCCCACTGAAACATCCCCAGACTCTGGTACTTGTCAAGGCTGCAACTAGTTCATATGTCATTTCCATAAAGTACCACCAGATAATGATGAATCTCATGATATCGAGCATAGCTTGGGATTTAGCTACATGTTAGGCAATATCAGGACAGAGCAGGTCCAAACATGTACACAAAGATTGCTTTGATAAAAAGAGTTTCAGGTGACTCCTAGATAGTAACAAGTGCTGTGTTCCCATAGATAAGCAAGAAATTGTCCAAGTTCTGCTGATGACTCAAATAGATTTGTTAGCCCTTAAGGCATATTTAATTGTCTGTAGAAAGAATTCCACTAGTCCATTTGTGATATAGAGTAGATCATATTGTACTTAATTCCATTTGAAGCTATATATTTTGAATGGGCGTCCATTATGACCAAAAACTGCCTGGTCCTCTCCTGAGCCTCCACCACTGGACCCAGCAAGAGTAAAAGGGACCTCACCAGAGTACACTGAATTCTGCTGCTGTCCTCTGCAACTTCAACAAAGAGACCTCTGCATTGACTCCACATTCAATACAAAATTTCATGAGTGAAATCTTGGTCTCATTAAAGTTAAGAACATAAGAATGGCACTACTGGGTCACACCAAGGTCCATTTAGCCCAGTATCCTCTTTTCCAACAGTGGCCAGTGCCAGGTGCCCCAGAGGGAAAGAACAGAACAGGGAATCACCAAGTGATCCATCCCCTGTCACTCATTCCCAGCTTCTGGCAAACAGAGACTAGGGACACCATTCCTGCCCATCCTGGCTAATAGCCATTGATGGACCTATCCTCCATGAACTTATATAGTTCTTTTTTGAACCCTGTTATGGTCTTGGCCTTCACAACATCTTCTGGCAAAGAGTTCCACAGACTGACTGTGCATTGGGTGAAGAAATACATCCTTTTGTTTGTTTTAAACCTGCTGCCTATTTCATTTGTTCACCCCTAGTTCTTGTGTTATGAGAAGTAGCAAACACTTCCTTATCTACTTTCTCTACACCAGCCATGATTTTATAGACCTCAATCATATCTCCCCCCTTAGTCATCTCTTTTCCAAGCTGGAAAGTCCCAGTCTTATTAATCTCTCCTCATACGGAAGCCGTTCCATACCCCTAATCATTTTTGTTGGCCTTTTCTGAACCTTTTCCAATTAATGGGAGTTTTGTCCTACATGCCTGTTTGTGTCTTTCACTCTCTCTGAGCCTGATCTGGTGAGTAGCTTAGTGTTCTCAACTTCCACTCTCTTCAGTGAGAGTAGATGCCACTCAGCACTTTGCAGGATCAGGCCATAGATATAGATGTATAGCCAATGTATATGTACATATAGTACAACACACATCGGTTTCCTATACTGCAATTAAGAAAACCAAGATATTGCAATGCCAAGCAACACGGAATATGTACATCTCTCTTACCAACAGAGCACTCCTTACATCAGGACTGTACTTGATAAGGGCCAAATTTCAGAAGTGTTGAGCACCCACAAATCCCAGTTAAAAAAAAAAAGACTGAACAAATTCAGGTGCTAAGCACTTTTCAGGGTTTACCTTACTGGCCCAGTCCAGTGCCCTTGAAGTCAGTGAAATAGATCTCTAGGGGCTTCAATACAAGTTAGAGCAGGCCCCAAGAGAGCACATAGTGATTGTTATCTCATCTTAATAAGAAGTTTTCAGGATAGCTTGAGGTCTATACAGTCAGTTATCAGTTATTAAATAATAACCACAGAAACTAGATTTGATCAATGGCTACAAGTCATGTACTATTTATTCCTAAGGAAAAGGTAAGAAATTGGAGGATTATGCAGTTACTACAAATCAAAACTAAAATGATGGCTGCTTCTCCTGTAAACCAACCTATTGGTCATGCAAGTCTGCCTTCCACCAAGTACCAACAGTGTAAGAATTTAATAAACTGTAACCAGTCCGCTCAAGTAGTCCTCCAGAGCTGAGAGCCCTGCAGCTCAAATACTTCCATATTAGGTCTCGGCATCAGAGAAATCCTCTTTTTCTAGATCCTCCCTCTCCGAGTTCTCAAATACTATTACTGTGGCCTTAAGTTTTTCTGATTAATCTAATTACTAACAAATATAAGACTGTGCTCCAAAACAAGCTCTCAGCCATGCTGATATAGGAATGCATAATCTAAATCCAACTCCCGTGGTTGCCCATCAACTCACTCGGCAGTCAGGAAAAAGAAATTCTGGACTTGCCAAATGTAATAACTCCTTTCTGCCTTGCAGCCTTATTCCTTGTTCTAAGTCAACTGAAGGTTTTGAGAACTGTCCAGCCTGTAGTCATTTCAGTTTACTTTCTCAGGAGAAGCTGCAGTCAGATTCCAGTTTAATAGACCTATTGTTATTCCCTATCTCTGGGGGTCCCAGCAGCTTTTAAAAGATAATATTTTAACATTTATATGGCAACTTTCATCCCAATGTACTTTTAAATCCTCCTACAAATGGCACCATTGAAATGCAGTTACTTCTCGGGTCAGCAGCTATACCTAACACAACAGCAGGGGAGGGGAAATTTTGGCATGGGTACTAGGACAAATCCCTTCTTTTATGATAAATGCCATGGTATCTTTAATATCCAAGTGGAGCAGACTGAACCTTGGTTTTTAAGGTTTTGCCTGAAGGCCCTATACACACTGAAAATGGGTGGAATGTATTAGGCTAGATCCTGGGCTGCCTTACTGTTCCCATGCCACAAAGCTGCCTTAAAGCTGGTACAAACAGCCATCAAACCCCAGAATAGCTGGGTGGAGTAGAGCTGCCATAATGGCTCCTACACCATCACTTCTTCGTATGGCCAGGGAAAGTGGCCACAGCCATGGTGTCCCTACCCCCAGGAAGCCAGGGCTTCTGTATAGGCCCCTTGCCGCTATAGACATCTGGTGCAACTTAGAATGCCTTTGGACAGCTTTAAATTGTGTTAAGGGCATTGGAATGCAAAGAGGGACTGAAGTCACCTTCGTGTACCCTCCAGCTGTCACCCCCTCCCATCTCCCTCGAAAGTGGCACCAAATGCTTCTCAGATGCAACTCAAGATCTGAGCCATTTAAGATCTGAGCCATTTTACCTGTCTCAGATGGATGAACAACTCAGTCAGTCCTGTTGGAATTTGAACCTAAGACCCCAGGCTGTTCAGATAATACAAACCAGGGCTAGCCTGAGGTCATACAGGATCCTGGATGACCATTAAAACCAACCACAAAACTGGAAAACTCCACCACTGTAAATCCTACCTCTGTTTTAGGGGCCTGCACCTCTAAGGCAGCCCAGCTCCATACCTTAGAGATTCTCAGCACCCTAGGAAGTTTATCCTCTGATTATTTTCCATGTCATCTAATTGGTAGCTGTACTTTCTCTGATCAGCTCACAAAACTATGGGATCTTATTTCTCAAGCCTAACTCGGATATTTCTGATTCATGAACAAAACTGTCCCCTAGAAAGGTTTCAGTGTGTGAATGATCACTTGGTTGCTGTACATAATTAATTCCTTTACTCCTTGCAGATTTTCCTTCAGCTGAAGGGCCTTTAAGGAAAGCTCTATGAGGAGCATGGAATGGTGTGAGCCAGTCTTACACAGCACATAAAACAATTTTATGTCACTTAAACATTTACTGTATGCAGTGTTGGTGTAGCTGTGTTGGTCCCAGGATATTAGAGAGACAAGGTGGGTGAGGTAATATTTTATTGGTGAGAGAGACATGCTTTCAAGTTTACACAGAGATGAAGAAGAGCTCTGTATAAGTTTGAAAAAACTTCTCACCAACAGAAATTGGTTCAATAAAATATATTACCTCATCCACGAAAGCTTATGCTTCAATACCTCTGTTAGTCTATAAGGTGCCACAGGACCCTTTGTCGCTTCTTAGGCCCTTAAGACGCTGATATCTTCCCTCATTCAGGCCCTGCTACCAGCCTGCTTATTTGTCCCCTTCAACTGAGTGTTGAGAGCCACTATAGCTGGCACAGAACAGCAGTCATGAGTGAAAGAAGAAAATGCCCCTTGGGGCAGTATTCTGAAAAAGAAAGCAAGCAAAGGAAGCTTTTCTAGCTAAGCAGGAAGAAGCTCTCCTGAGATACATAAACACAAAATATTCTCGGTGAGCCTTCCGGCCCCAGTGAGGATGTGAATGGTGAGGAGATGCCTGATCTTCCAGTTAGTCAGAGTTTAGGTGACCTGGCAGCTACTGCAGCATCCATATCTCCATCTCAAATGAATGTAACCATGCACATTCCTGAAGAAAAGTGTAGACCAGAGAAGAGTGTGGTGGAGGCGCAAGAAACAGCTGCTGCGAAGTTTAGTTCCTTAAGTCTAGATGATCCAGGATTGTGGACCCACTCGAGCAGTAGCCTGAGGGATTTCCTTGTACTGCATGGGCCACAGCAAGTGAAAAACTTCATGTTCCCCAAAGACAATGAAAATAGAAGTTTCCATCCAACACATTACTGGCATGAAATCCCCAATGGTGACAAAGTGGAGAGGCCATGGCTTATGTACTCAAAAACCCAGAATGCTGCATACTGTTTTTGTTGCAAACTCTTCCAGTCTAATGTTCCAGCCACAATGGGTTCTACAGGAATAAAGGACTGGAAAAATCTGGCTAGAAATCTGGCATGCCATGAGAAGGCAGCAAATCGCAAGAGAGCATTCCATAGGTGGAAAGAGTTTGAGATGAGGTTAAAGGCCACCATAGATGATCAGCATCAAGAGAAGATTCACCAGAGTCTCTTTACTGGCAAAATGTTTTGAAAAAGCTCATTGCCATTGTGAGAATGCTTGCTACGCAAAACCTAGCACTGCGTGGCACTTCAGATCAGCTGTATGTGCCAAACAATGGAAACTTCCTTAAAATTGTGGAGCTGATGGCTGAGTTTGATGCTGTACGCCAGGAGCATCTAAGAAGAGTCACCACCCAAGAAAGGTACACTCACCACTACCTTGGAAAAAACAATTCAAAATGAGATCATACAGTTACTGGCGACAAATCTCAAACAGAAGATTGTGGCAGATCTGAAGTCAGCAAGATATTACTCTGTTATTATGGACTACACACCTGACATCAGTCATATGGAACAAATTACTTTAATGGTGCATTTTGTAACAAGAACAGAACCTAATGAAAATGTCCCTGCAATGGTGACTGTCAGAGAGCATTTTCTAGAATGTATTGACATTGATGATACTATAGGAGCTGGTATGACAAATGTGCTTCTTAAAAAGCTGGAAGATACGGGAATTGTGATAGCTGACATGAGCTGTCAGGGCTACGATAATGGTGCCAACATGAGAGGAAAGAACAGAGGAGTGCAGACACGGATCCGAGAGTTAAACCCTCGAGTTTTTTTGTCCCATGCAGTTCTCATTCATTGAACTTGGGGTCAGTGATGCAGCATCAGATTCTAGTGAGGCTGCAGAATTTTTTAATGTAATTCAAAGCATCTATGTATTTTTCTCTGCATCAACTCATCGATGGCAAATTTTGAAGCAACATCTGGGAACATCCTCCCTGACACTGAAACCACTGAGTGCCACATGATGGGAAAGTTGAGTGGAGGCGATAAAGCCTATCAAACACCAAATTGGAAAGATAGATGATGCCATAGCATTATCCTCCATAATGGCAACTATGACAGGAACTGTTTATGGGAGAACAGTGGCAGCGGGAAATGGAATCACCAGAAACATACATAACTTCAAATTTCTGTGTGGCTTAGTGTTGTGGCATGACATACTGTTTGAAATAAATGTTGTAAGCAAGAGACTCCAAGGTGTTGACCGTGATATATCTGGAGCAATGGAACAACTGGACAATGCTAAGTCATACCTACAGTCTTACTGGTCAGATGAAGGATTTCAAAATGTTCTAAAGAGTGCACGGAAGTTAGCAGAGGAACTTCACTCTGAAGCTATTTTCCCACCCATTCAAGAATACAAGAGTCACCGAAGAAGACGACATTTTGATGATGAGGCACGGGATAATCCCATAAGAGACCCCAAACAACAATTCAAAGTTGAATTCTTTAACCAGGTGCTAGATTGTGCAATATAGTTAGTTGAAGAACGTTTCATGCAGCTAAAGGAACACAGCAGTATATTTGGGATGTTGTATGATATTCCAAAACTCCTCACTCTACCTGAAGAAGACCTACACCAGCAATGCAGGGCACTAGAGACAATGTTGACACATGATGACATACGTGATATTGATGCGAGTGATTTAGGTGATGAACTGAAAGCCCTTTCAAGATACATTTCAGCAGGATCAAATCCAAAGGCTGTTCTGGAATATATGTGCAAAAATAAGAAGACCACCCTCTTTCCAAATGCTTTTGTTGCTCTGCGCATACTTCCAACACTTCCTGTAACAGTTGCCAGTGGAGAATGCAGCTTCTCCAAGCTGAAGTTAATAAAAACACATCTACGGTCCACAATGACACCGGACAGGCTGGTCGGTCTTGCAACCAGACTGTGGACCTTCAGGAAGCAGTTTAAATCTTTGCAACCAAGAAGGCACGGAAAGCACCACTTTGATTATTCAAACAGATAAAAACGCCAGTGTTTACTATGCAGACAAGAAAAGTTAACTTTCAAACACCTGAACAGCAAATGTAAGTGTTACTTAAAATTTTTGAACAAGGCATTTTAAATTGTTAGTTCTCCTTTATTGGGGTAGGTAGCAGAGCAGTACCATGAGAGGACTAGAACAGGAAGAAGGCAGAATTGAGACCTTTCAAAGTTTTGGCCTACGCGAGGGAGCATGGGGGCATCATTTGAGCTCCCCACCTCAGGTGCCAAAATGTTATGGGCCAGCCCTGATGAAGTGCACACACATAGTCTTGAAAATGTCTCATCATGTACAGACACTAGTGTCTGTATAGTTACTGTATAGTTACAGTCAAAGCTAGCTTCCAATTCTGTTAGATAACAGATTCTTTCTCTAGAGAGAGTTCTAGGTTATCAGGTGTGCAATACTATATATATCTATATCTATAGATATATATAGAGATATATAGATATCTAGATATCTATATCTATATATCTATCTTATCTTCTAAAGCCAAAATAATAATAAGAAAAAACAATGCAGTCAGATAAACAATTCAGGCTGAGGGATGTGCATTGCATCAGCAAGCTCCAGGAAGCTTCTGCCTTAAAAAGGCATCTAGAGTGCTCCTGGTGGAGCAATATAGTACTGCACAGCCCCCAGTTCAGGACAAAAATGAATCCCTGGGGGTTTAAGTTGGAGTAGGAGAATATGTTGAGGCAAGCAGCTTTGAGGTCACAGCAAGCTATTGTAACAGTTGCTGTCTTTGTTAGATTGCTCGCACACAGTACTGCACCAAAACAGTAGGGCATGTGATTGTCTTCTCACACCAGTTTTACATTGATATAACTCCTCTGACTCCTGATTTACCCAAATATAAGTAAGAGGAGAATCCGCCTCCAAGCATCTATCTACAGTGTATGATCTCAAGAAAATGGACACTTTGGCATGGGGAATTGTACATGAACCATTTTTTGAGAAAAGAGGATGTTTTATGCACAACTGCAGTACCCATGAATTTTCCCATCTGCTAAGTTAATATAAGGATCCTGCTTAAATTCATTTAAATCAAGCTTATAATAAACTAAATCACCACAACATAAAAGGAAAATCCCGTGTCACTCATGTTCCACAGTAAAAATCCCATTGATTTAACAGGCTGTAGATCAGACCCCCTATCTAAATTTCTTAGAGCCTGATTTACTGTTTGTCTCTCATGTAAGCTACTACTTTAATCAACCACAGGTGCATGTTCCCAAAAGGCTATAGTTTGGCAGAAGAGTACCGTCCTTCTGTTATGGGGTTATGTAAAATGTTGGGACTTGGATGTACTAGTAATAATGAAATACACCTCTCTGACCCCTACTGCATGATCCAACTCCACAGCAGTGACATAGTCATGGAAATAATATGGAGGTATTCCTTGTCATATTTCAGTGTTCTAACTTACCATTTGGTCAGTTCTTGGTGGCAGTTTAGGGCCAGATTCTGCCATCCCTACTCATACTTATTTTCAGTGGGACTACACACAGGATAAACAATTATTCAGTGAGAGTACTGGGGCAAAAATTGGCCATTAATGGTTATTCTAGTTTATATCAGAAGTACATAAACTCTACCCTGAAGGTTTCCATTTATTATCATCTCTAATTGCTCCATGATAAACTTAATTAAAACATTATTAGCTAGATTCTAAGTATGTCTTTAAGCCAGTTGGCAGCACCCAGACTGGCCTAAGTTAGAGCATAAGCAAAAGTTCTAACTCTGGTATAAGTTAGAGCAGTTTCCCTGGACCCACTTGTGAGAGTCTGTAAAACCCCAAATCCCAGAAATACTGAGAGCTATGAGCATGTCCCTGCGTCTCCCAATCTGATTTTATATAGGACTTACACTGCCCCTGTATTGGGTGAATTTTCCCCAACTCACTGAGGCCTCTTTATGGTCCTTGTACACTGCCAGAATGGCATGCAGGGGCCAGAACCCAGCACTTCAGAGTGTTTTCCTGCAGTCCTTAGCCTTGCAAAAGTCCTGTTGATACCTTGAAGTCTAAGACTTTGATGAGGGTTTTCTTTCTAAAAGACTGCAGAATCAGGACCTTAATGGAGAATACAGAATGAACACCACACACACTGGGAATTCTTCAAGAGCAGTTGTTACTGCATAGGAGAAGTTTGAAAAAAACCCACTATTTTGTTCTGAAACAATTCTGCTTCTGTATTGTATATTTCCTCTATTTTTCTTCTCATTATCTATTACTAAAGATATTTTTATGAAAACAAAATCTTTGCTTAAGGGTTCATCTGCCCTTTCTACTTATTACCCATCCAACATCCTAATCCTTTGTTCGTGACATCACTGTAGAGCTGCTGTGGAAATTATTATGCTGCCAACAAGCAGAGGACTATGAATACAGGTAGAGAATAAACAGAAGATCTCTTGAGAAAAAAAGATCCTTTTTTCATCCAAATATTTTCATTAATAATGAATGAAGAAAAGAAAATGCATGATATTTTTCTGAGGAGTGGCTGCTCTTTTAATCAGGCATTTGGCAAGAGGAAGTGTCACTCTGAGAAAAACGGTTTTTAAACAAGGCTAGGCAGTTTGCTCTTATGATCTGTTTGCACTTCTTGATCATTTTTATTCTTTGCAGTCTGCAAGAACCAGTTTCAGGAAGAGTGACAGATTGCCATTTACTGCACATGCTTTCTAAATGACCTCCAAAAGGCTTTGTCATACCCCGATATGCCTAGAAACAGTATTGCCAATCCCAAACACTCAAAATTCATGAGTTTTTTTAAAAAGCAACACTTTTTGCAATATTTTGATTTGCTTTCTTGTTTTTGAGTTTTTACAGTACATTTGGGTCATGTTTTCAAACTTTTCTTCAAGGTATCTAGCTCCATGAGAGCTAGATGCTAATTTTATTTTTTAAATATAAGTTGAGAATCTCACCTGATCACTTGACTCCAGGAGCTGCAGCTTTTAAGGAAAACCCAAATATGAGACTCATGATAAGAGCTGGCAACACTAGTAAATAAATAGTTTTTCAGCTAATTACAGGTCGGATTATGTAAATTACAAAACCTGCCAATTTTGGAGACAGAGCAGAGTCAGACCAATCCAGGGGGAGTAACTGTAGGGAATGATGGATAATTGCTCTCCAAATACCTGAACACATATGTTAAGTGTGCAGGCTGCATCTTCTCAGCTCTTCTAGCTGGTGCAGAAGACATGGTCCCACCTTCTCCTTTGGAGAGGATTGCACCCTTGCTGGTTCAAAGGGGAACAGTTCCTTTGCTCCACTGAATGTCAGAACTGAGACTAAACCTGGCGCTTGTGGGAAGTCCAGGAACAGGAAGGGTGGGGGACAGAGAGGGTTTCTTGCACCCTCCCTCCAGTACATTTCAGGGAAGGTAAATACTGAAACAGTGTTCTAATAGGGTATCTCTAGCAAACAGGTTAAAGAGAACTTCATAAGCATAGTTTGAGGATGAGTGAGAAACATTTTTACTTTCATATCATGATCAGCTTCTAATCACAAAAAAGTGTTGTATACTACTTACCTGTGTGCATTACCTAGCTAACAAAGAGGGGCTTTGCTCTGAACAATGGCTCTGCAAAAAAACCCTTGTTTATTGCCTTTCATTGCTCCATCTCACATATGCTCAGTTTACAAGTAAAGATTTATTGTTTCGAGTTTCTGGCAAAATATTGAAAAGCAAAATATTTCAATTTGGAAATGTTGCCATGATGTCTTGTGGGACTTGTAGTTCAAATGCCACATGCTTCGATTCTCCTCTTAAGACTGGGCTTACTGGTTGGACTACATCTTCCATGATGCAACACGATCTTCCCTCTTGGTGATGTGAGGTGGTTCACCATGTCAGTCAGATGGTCACAGTGCATCATGGGAGATGAAGTCCAGCTGGGGCACATTAAGAAGACTGGGAGACTGAGTTACCTGAACTACAACTTCTGTGAGGCACTGTGGTGGCATTTCAGAATCAGAAATGTTTTCAGTTTGAAATTGGAATTTTCCTTAGAATCCAGACAATTCTTCCAAAAAAAAAAATTAATTGAAAATCCGATTTGCTGTTGAGAAACAGTTACAATTGAAATATTTCAACCAGCTCTACTAAATGTTTTTGGCCCTAAAGTAAATAGAAATGAATCACCACACATAAGTTTAGAAAGAAGCTGCCATTTAAAAAAAGTTTTCATAGTAGCACACTTGGAGTTATAAAGGCTGAAGACAATGCTGGTATTCTAGGTTTTCAGAAGAACAACTCACAGTGTTATTTTTACTGGAAATATAGCACACAAAAATCAGTCTCATCATGTTTTTTGTGGTATTTTCCCAAGATAAATTTGGGAATATGTAGTATAATAATAGTATATGACACCTCAATAAAAAAATTGTATATGACACCTCAATAAAAAACAACAACAATAAAAATTCATTTCTCTAATACAGAGACAGATCAAGGAAAAGGAGAAAATTGTTTGATTATGTTCATTACATTCAGGGGGATTGATCAAATAATATTATGTTCTGTAGGGTAGAGGATGGTGGTGTTAAGAAATGTTGAATTGTTATATTCTTTGAAGGCTTTTCCTCCAACTTATTTGGAAACCTTCTATTATTCCACATGAATATGGTATCTAGTCACTAATAAACTTGTGCATGCATTACTGACACTTTTGATAAAAATCTGCACGTAGAGACAAATAATGCATTAAGTATTCTCCCTGGGATGCAGACTGCTGGTTCCAAAAACAGAACACAACAAAGGTTATTTTAGATTAATGGGATGTTTCCTTGACTTCTACAGTATTTTTCAAAATGAAAAAAGAGAAAAACTACTTAAATTCTAGTAGATTATGATAGCACCAAGAAGCCTCAATCAGAGGTTAGGATCACACTGCTCTAGGCACTGTATAAACAAGTAAAATAGACAGTCCCGGCCCCCCATGCTCACAATCTAGGATTGTGACAGGACCAAACAGGCACATAAAGAACAAATGAGGTCATACTGGGTAGGAGACAAGATAAAAGGAAAGATGGGCAATTATTTTTCTATCTCTAGTTCATGAGAAACACTGCACTTCTTATTTACCACACAGTATGAAGAGGGGACACAATCAACATGGTACAGAAAAATAATATCCTGTGTAATAGATGGGCTGGTTACTGACCAAGATTATCTGAATCAAAATCATCCATAAACTGTGTCAATACACGGCTGAAAACTGTCACCAGAAGCTGGCTATTTTTTGAAGCAGAACTAAAGACCATTCACAGCTGGCTATACTCTATTACAGAAATGCAGATTAAGGCATGTTTGAAAGCATTATGAATAATACATTATTTTAAAAGTACAAAGTGAATATTGTAATCAGCTGTCAAAATTCAAGAAGCAATTTTCAATCTATGGGCCAGATTCTTCCTAGCAGTTGCAAGGGATTTCAATTTTTGGAGTGGGGAGAGGCTGTGCTGGAGGAGGGCCTTCATCTCCTGGAAGGGCTGTAGTGGTGATAGGGAGGGCAGTTTTAAATTCTGTCTGTTGCTCCACAGAAAGCATTGAAACTGCATCTGCCTGCAGATTGGAGGATGGACTCCATTCACTCCAACCCTCACATAGTTTCATGCACCCTTTAACTCAGGCTTTGTACAGAGAAAGGAGGAGGGAGTGTGAATGGTGGTGGTTGAATTTCACCTCTCACATTTTTCCCACTGCTTGCATCCGATGAAGTGGGTATTCACCCACGAAAGCTTATGCTCCAATACCTCTGTTAGTCTATAAGGTGCCACAGGACCCTTTGTCGCTTCTACAGATCCAGACTAACATGGCTACTCCTCTGATACCCCTCACAATGTTGCACAGATCCAAAGACAAATAAATACCTGCCAATTGCAGTAGGTCTCTGTTCCATTCATAAGCTTTTGGGCTCTATAAGAATTTCAAATCTAGACACTCCCCAACAGCTCCCATCTATAGTTAATGGCAGTGTCCTACATTTGGCATCTTTGGTGACTAAATAAAGCCTTGAATGTTAACAATATGGGAGCTCTAACAGTACTGCCTCACTCTTATCATTCATATCTAGTAAATATTTATTCACTGCATAACTAAGAGATCCTGCAGTTCTTTCTCAGGGAAAAACTGCCCTTCTACTAAATTTAATGGAAATTGTTCTTACTCAGGTAGAAATTGCCCCATACACCCACCCACTTTTTTTTTGTTGTAAATTTTTGAAAAATTGAAAATCTCCTGCAGTGTGTTCTGCAATGTAGCAGTGGTATAATTTGTCCTGTAATCGTGCAGTTTGAGGAAAGTGAATCAGGGTTCTGGTTCTAAAATTCTACACATC
The DNA here is from genome assembly GCA_033296515.1 of Macrochelys suwanniensis. Classification (NCBI taxonomy): domain Eukaryota; kingdom Metazoa; phylum Chordata; order Testudines; family Chelydridae; genus Macrochelys; species Macrochelys suwanniensis. The sequence continues at coordinate 53,490,579 of CM065780.1, forward strand.
TTTGTATTGTTCCTAAGATTAAAAGCTGCAGGCTCTTAATCCATAGTGTAAATTACTATCCCCGTAGTTAGTCCCTGTGGTGAAGGTAACTATGCCACAATATGCCTCCAGGTATCTAGGGAAATAACAAGAAGAAAAACAACAACATAGTTTCTGAGTTAAACATTCTCTTTTCTGTGTACAGATAATCATTTTCTTTCTCCAAGCTAAAACTTTATATAGCTTTTCAAAAAGCATATTTTGTGATGGCTTTGATGGATATGCTTATCTAAATAACCAGTGCCTGACTGCAGTTTTACACACAAGTATTATATTCTGTAAGATCACTAATATCTAGTGTGTCATTGACCAGTCAATCAGTTGTAACAATAATGTCTTTCAGAACTTTACCCTGGGCTCTAAACTTTGCCAGATGGTTCATTACGTAATTGGTATAAGATCCAAATACTAGCTAATATTGTTTAGATATAGTCTGGGCCTTCAGTGTAAACAATTAGGACAAAACCGTTACAAAGACTAAGGATTATTGTCTGAATTCACATAAAACCATGACAGACCACTTCTTGGAACACTGTACAAGCAGGGAAAAAACAATTTACCAGACACCACTGAAGGGCATTTGGTTTCATCACCTTTATCTCCCTAAATAGATAGAATGCAAAATTTCAACACATATAATTATGGTATCAAGAGTGATGGCTTAAAAACGAGCCATACACCTGACATAACATTTCCGGCTTTCATTGCCAAGTATGATGCATGTTCAGAGAGTGTGAAATTTCATAAATGGGGAGGGATCTATAGTGAAAGAGAGCGTTCTCACAGGGTGAGTCTATGTAAACAGATTACAAAGAGGACTTCACACACACAGTTTGAGGAAGGGTGGGAAGAATTTTTTTACCTTCACATTGTGATCATCAAGTTCAAGACCCAAGAATGCAGGCTTTTTACAGCGTTTCCCCCTATTATGTTTTCTGTAAATCACTGGAGATTAAAACTTCCCCTTATTTCTCTCTTTTTCTGTTTGAAAGAAAGTTGATATTCTTTAGAAAACGACCAATTGTTCATTCACAAGTTCCCATGCCAAGTTTAGAAATCACAGCAATGATGTGAAGCAAAGTCATTTCATCCCACCTTTTATTTTTCAAAAACATGAAACAAGAAATATTGACACTGTGCATGGAGGGAGAATGAAATTCACCCCTGTGCAGAGAATCAGCCCAAGACCTACGCACTCATTGCAATCTCACCTCAAATTCTGAAGTTATCCTTATTCACTTTTTATTCCTTACTTAGGGAAAGCTCATCAACTCCCATTCTGTTCTAAGAACCGAGTAAAGGCTTTCTGGAGAAGGATCATCTCTGTGTTATGAGCTTGTGTACAGTGTCTAGTACAATGGAGCCATGATCCATGATGAATCCTGGTCATATGCCACCTGAGGCCTGTTGCACATATGCTAAGACAACGACAATGACTTGTCCCTGGGCCCCAGGGAGCCACCATAATGCAAAACAATAACACACGGAACACAGAACAATTTTTCCTCAGCTTCTAGGAGACATTTTTACAATGTTCTCTTTATTTTTGTTGCTGGGTTTCTCTTTCCCTCTGCTTTCCTTGGGGAAAAATGCTGCTTACAATCTGTACTGTAGGCACCTCTCCTCAGATGGTCTCCATCAACCCAGACAGCAAGACCCCCTGCTTTTGGTCTTCCATTTTGTAGCTCACAGAACTGCTTCTAAGCATCTGGTCCATAGGGCTCTCTCCACATTATGGTTAGACTCAGCTAGCAAAAACTTTTAGCATGGTTACGGTATAGACAGGTCTTTTTTAATTTTTGGCTAGAGATTAGCTTGAAGTGTAAGTTGGGTAGTGGGTCTTGGGGAAAAACAAATTCCTACCCACCATTGTCAAGGGGACTATTTTAGCAACAACGTAGCTGTTTGCAGAGTTTCAACCACGGCTTGGTAGAGCATAACTCCCAAGTACACATGTCTAGAAGTGTCTGTTTACTATTGTTCATTGCTATCTGACTTCTTCATCCATGTATACAAAGCAATCCTTGGGGGTGTTTGGGTAAGCAGTCCCTAAGTCTTTAGTGTAATGAGAACTTTTTCCCTAACAAAAACTATTTTAACTGATAAAGTTTGCATCTTTTCTGATGTTCAAGCATGAGTGGGATATCAAAGGCACTGCATATTTGCAATACCTCTGGACTCTTGCAGATGAGCTGAAAGGCAGACGATTTTCTGAAAGCTGTTTAACTATTTATGTTCATATCAGCAAAAAGCCAAGTATTTTCTTATCACTTTCCAGGGGAGTCTGAGCTGCTTCAGGATTTAAGACTTTTTTTTTTATATTTAAAAAAAAAGAGGGCCCAAAGAAAGACATTTTGCTGATATGGTTGAGGACAATGTTTTTGTGAATTAAAGTGAAAACTTGATTAAAGATGCGTCTCTTTGGATTGTTTATGCTCTTTGGAAAGAGCAAGTTCTCTCCAAGTCATCATGTCACCTGAGACTCCTTCTTGCTGTATAAACATTTTCACTGACTGCCATCGTGCTTGATGGTTAGGGCAGAGCTGGTCGTCCCACAGCCTCTCTGGGTGCTGCTGAGCTCAGTCAACAACCCACTCATAAGTCTAGCAGATATTTCTGCTTCTTAAGGCCAAGGTAACCTTTCCAGACGTCATATTTAAAACAAAGCAAAGCAAACCAAACACACACAATTTGGAGCAAATATTAATTTAGTGATAATAACTTAGGCCCTTCATTCATTCCCAGGAATAAATCTGCCTTTCATTTTCTTATAAGATAATGTTTTTCCAGAAACTGTGGATTTGAAATTCTCCACATATTTCTGAAATGCAGAGACAAAAGGACCTGATTCAAGACAACATCCCTCTTCAGGAAAGCATGTAAGCACATACTTCTGTCCCACTGAAGTCAATGAGAGAGACAACCACATTAAGTGCTTTCATGAATCGGAGCCAGAATGGCTATCTTACAATAGGTAGTCAACACTTCTCCCCCTCCCTCTCCTGGGATTTGGCTTTAACAACAATACAAGAGTTCAGTTCAAACTTTTCCATGGGCCTGAATGCCATCAGGGTTCTTATCTCAGGACTGTTCAGATTGCATAATTCCTCTCTGTCACCTAGGCATTTGGGTGGGGAAAGAAGCCCCCTGGCTCAGTCAGACAGCAGAACCCACTTAATTATTTTCCTCAGGATCAACATGTGCAAACAAGGGGGTGATTCAGACAAACACTGCCGGCCTATTCCAGAATCAAAGTAAATTATGAGGTCTGAACATGAATTGGAAGCTTGTTTTATAATTGTGGGTAGGGAGAACACCTGTCCTGTACCATCTATATTTTAGGGCATCCCTTACTTGTGCCCAGTATCTTGAGATCAGTATCCAGTAAGAAGCCATTAAGTAGTGGTCGATCAGTATTTCCAATGACCAAACATGCTATGGCTCAAACACTGATACTTACAGTGGATTTTGTTCCACAAATAAATCACCTTTTGCTTGTGTTTATTGGAATACATATGGAAGGGCAGGCCATAACCATGGAGACTAGATTCCAAATGCCAAAGTTCCAAATTTTTCCAATTTATGTGGAGGACAAGTCAATACATCAACAGGTTGTTGCCTTACAGAGCAATTAGTAACATACAAAGAAAGTAAACTAAAGAGATTCTGGACAAATATTCTAAGAACCTTACAGGTAATAAAAGCACTGTGAAATTTTTCCGACAATCAATGAAAAGATTTCAGTACCAGAGTAACATTCAAACAGCACAGGGTCCTCAAGGACACTGACACCACATTCGTAGCAAATTAAGGTGTATTCCTTTTAAAAAAGCAGTGTAAAGAATTGGAATCACATTGGACTCCTGATATTTCATCCCTACCTTAACTATAGCTCTGCCACTACACTACTGAAATTGTCAGTGTTCAATTTTTCTTTAGTTAATTATCTATTTTATAGTTATCTCAGCTAATCCATATATTACTAGTTTCCATGTGGACAAAGCAGATGGAGCCATGCTAGCCAATTTACTGAAACATAATTTTAATAGCATCTCTCGCAGTATCATACCTCAGATCCATGCAAATTATGTAGGTGAAAGCGAGCCATTCATACCCCTTGTAAATTAGCTTTGGGCGGCATTGCACTGAAACTGAAATCCCCAACAATTTCATATTCTCAAGAAATGTGTAAGACTAGCTTATTTTGCATAGCTTTGCTCTGTACACATATGCAGTACTGTATATATACACACCTGTAAATATTGTACATTTACAGTTAAAAGATGATATCTGGAAGTAAGCCCAATCCCCCCAATCTATACTTGGAAAAATTACTAACATTATGCCAATATGTGCTACTTCTCTCATTTGTAAGAAATTGTAAGAATCAATCACAGATTAATTACTAGCCCGGTCTTAATGGCTCCTTTTTATTATTAGTCAGTTTAAATAAGTACTTTATGCCTGTCTTTTCTCGGGTTCTCTTTTCAAAGAAGAGGTTTTAAACAGTATATTAAGTACTGTGGGAAGAGCTAAAATAAAATCAGGTGAGTATGGGTACATGAGGATAAATATTTTTAAGACTGAAAAGCCTATTACAAACTCCCACCCAAATGGCATTTTATCGTGAACAAAAGTCTGCATTGGAGGTAAGACTTTCTCTGCAGCTCCGGATTTCCTATGGATATAGATAAAGCATTATATTAATGCTCCTCTGGATTCTAAAAAATTGATATATAGTGATTTCATTCCAGTTTTTATATCATACCATTTAGATATTCAATGAATGCAAAGACAGCCTATGTACAGAATAACGTAGTCCTAACCACAATGTTTAAGAGTGTGTGCCCGTAGCTCCCACTCACTTCACTAGCTCTATGACTGCACACCTCTCAGCCAAATTTAGCCCGCAAACTTTACTATAAGATCACTGCAGGAACCAAAGGGCTCGCCCATGTTAAAAGCCACAGGAGGGGACTTTTTGCAAACGAATCTCCAGGAGAATTCCCTCAGAGAGATTAGCCTATATCATCGGATCTTGGGATTGGAGTGTTTCTCCTCCTCCTCACCATGAAAAAGCTGCCTTCCAAATCTGGTTGATCCTCGGGCATCTATGATAGGTGATGGCTATGCAGCTTCAATATAGCCTCATTACCACCGAAGCTCCTGAGGACTCCAAAGGGCTATGCAAAATAAGTTAATAATGCCTGGAACCATATTTCAAGGTAATGTCTGTGGGTTTAGAGAGTGGGGACAAAGTGGGCACATTTCCCAGACCTGGCCTGTTCCCTCTACTCTGGCTCACTCATCTCCAACTCCTTCTCCTGAAATGATTCTGGTCTATGCAGAGAGAGTTCATGGTATTGAGGGAGGAGAGGGGAGGGTTCCATGGAGGCACTTAAGCCACTTTATGCAGTGAGGGGGGTGATGCATGGAGGAGAGACAGATCTGATCCCAAAGTTCCTTAGTCCCTTTCAACAAAAATCTATGAGAATTTTTAGACTCTCCCTGGTGAGTCTGGGCCTTGATTTAAATAGATCATTTAGGGTTCTAAAATGTGTCTGCGGAAGAGTTCCTTGCAGAAAACTCCCTTGTTCCTTGATTATTTGCACAGAATGAAATTAACAAACAAAATTTAGCCTTTCCATTAGTTTCCTGTTGTGCCAGTTTTATACTCTAGGTTTGCCTCCCAAACACTTATTTATTTTGTGGCAAACTAATTAAATAGCAAAAAAACCCACACTTTTTTTTTAAAGTTACCTTAATCCCAGGCTGGGGTCCTAGTCTGATCCGATTAGTTAAGATAATCACATTGAGTCTCCTTCAGGAGCCTCCCTCGTGTTGTTTAGAATACATGCCAATTTTGAATTCATCAGAATAATGTGCAGTCAGAATAGCAGAAGAATGAGAACAAGTTCAGAAGGGTGCAGTTAACTTTAAAAAAAAACTGTGCCTCTTCGTTTACTAGCTTCAGCTGGGTCTGCAAGTGGAAATACTGAAATACCCTGGGGAATATATTTTTCTTCTGACACAACTGAAACTAGGAAATCCTGGAAATCTCTTGAGACTCTGCTCCTTTGATATTTCCAACTCAGCTTCCAAATCAGACACATTTGGAGAAGGATTCAATAAGTATCTGAATCCCTGCGCTACTTCTCCTGCCAAGATCCTGGACTGGTAGAATTCTGCCCAGCACCAATTTTCAGATTATTTTTCAGCCACTGGACCTGAAGCCAGCTAAGACTATTTCCTAACACTGCTGAAGTTCTTTAAATGGAAGATTTTAAACACTCATTGTCCATTCCTTTAGGCCTAGAGTAATGGACACAGGGACTTTAAAATGCTGTTTCCCCAGATTCCTGAAATGTGATTTCACCAGAAAATGCACAGAGTATTTAAAGTGAAGAACAAGTTTGTAAAAGGAGAAGGCTAGTGGCTCTCCCCAGAGCTGTCATTCAGACCAAACCAGAGAAAGCTCTTGCCACCCTACTCCTCTATGGGTGGTAATATCTGATGACGATCTCACTAGTTTTCTATCTGAAGGTAACTGATGGTCGTGTCCTTTGACCTTTCTTCAGGTCTTTACTACCATGAGCTATCCAGCACTGCTTGCTGCTGATAGGCTGGAAATAGCAATCTATTTGAGGTAGATTCACTAATCTCTTACCATGCTGAAATCTTCTTTTCCAGCTCTTATTTTTGAAAAATTGTTATAGGAACATTCTAGACAAACTAAATTCAGGTCCTTGGCTGACAAGTCCGCAGCATACTCAGGAGCAGGGGGTGCAATGGGCTGGGATGGCCATGTAGCAATCTCATTCCCTAGGTTTGATTTAACTCCTATATCACATCTGGGGCACAGGAAAGCCACATTACTTACATCTGCACCATCATAGAAAATTCAGGCACTGCAGGGAGAGAACTGTTTCTTACCTCTGTCCCACAACTTAAGTTAAAGCCCAAAAGAAGTATTCCCTTCCTTTAAGCGAGAAGCGCAACAGCAACAGCACAGTGTGTACCAGTTTTAAGACCATTTTGCTCCATCACTACATTTTTGGAGGGTGTGAATTTTTAAGCATCCTGCACACTTACAGCATAGCAGCTTACCATACAATGGGAAATTGAAGTCTGATATTTTCCCCTGAGCTGACACAACCTCAAACCTTCCTCCCCTTTTGGGCTTCTCTAGGAAGCTTGACAAACAAAAACTAAGCCCCCAAATAATGAAAAATTTTCAGATTAAAATATATGTCAGGAAAATACTATTTCTCTTACTTTAAGTGAATCCAGACAACAATTAGCTCAACATCTTAATAACTGTTCTCCCTGAAACCAACTTGGGCTCTGTCTTCCTTCTTTGAGGCAGTGGTTTACAAACTGTGGTCCACAGACCTGTATGTCTAAGATTTCCAAAGGGGTCTGCACCTGCATCTGAAATTTTTTAGGGGTCTTCAAATGAAAAAAGGTTGAAAACCACTGCTCTAGGGTATTCAGCATCACTTACACAGCTGAGTTGACTTCAGTCACTATCATGGTCTCATTGAAAGTCCTGAGATTTGGGAATTTCTCAGGACTGGCTCCAAAAAGTCTCAGTCTTGGGCCAAAAGTCTGAAGCTAACTAGATATGATTGAAAGCAGTCATGTCATAGGAACATAAATGGGATTATTCTATCATTTCTTTAATTCAGTACAGCAATGAGACCGATACACCAACATTAAACCTTAATGCATCCCATCTTGGAACTCACATCAGACTGAAAATTCCCTTTGCCTTGGTTATCTAGTTCGTCCCCAGCCTAGTTCATGGGTCCTGCCCTTTGCTGCTGGCTGTAGTGCAGTGCAAATGAAAAATCCCAATTTCTAAAATTCAAGGCCTTGTCAACAGTGTGAATTTTCTGAAATTTTCCCATTGTTGCTCAAGAAGTAGCATGGCTCCATCTGTGCTAAAGATGGTCGGAGTGCTAGTGCAGACTGGCTGACGGTGTGTTTACCACCAGGCCTTCCCACCCTGCTCAGAGTGGGTCCTAACAAGTGGTAAAAATGCAGATGGCTGGTCTATATCTACAGTGTTACTGCAAATCTTCAGCCTAAGCAAGGCCTTAGAGATCAGGAGTACTTCTCCATTCCCCAACATATGGTTCTGTGTGTGTTAGAAGCGATGAAGTGAAAATGAAAAAGGAGCAGGCAAGAAAAAACAGAGCAGGAGGCTATTAAACCTCTCCTTGTCTGAGCAGGGGTCACAAAATATAGCTCAAAAAAGCAGGCAAGAGGGGCATGTGCAATGGCTTATCTTTGTCAGATGTTTGATCTATTAACTCTGATGAATCAGTAAAATCCACTAAATCTTACTCAGAGCTGGGGAACAGACTCGTAAGAGACTCATGAGTCTATTAAGTCTATAAATGCAAGGTTTATTTTCTGGGCTCATATGGCCTCATCCAACCCACATTGTAGACAACTGAAAGATTCCCATTGACTTCAGTGATCTTTGAATCAGCTTCCCAAACTGCAGGACAAAAACGCTGACATAGAATCACGGAAATGTAGGGCTGGAAGGGACCACGAGAAGTGTTTAAGTCCAGCCCCCCGCACCAAGGCAGGACCAAGTAAACCTAGACCATCCTTGAGAGGTGTTTGCCCAACCTGTTCTTAAAATCCTCCCCTGGAAGTCTATTCCAGAACTTAACTGTCCTAATACATAGAAAGATTTTTCCAGCATGTTTTCTGAAAGTGCATAGAGGATTTATCACTTACTGGTTAGACGAGGATTCTTCACTTCTATGTGTTATTCTTGGCTCTGGCACTGGCCTTCAATATTGTTGACCTCTGATGAGACAAGCAACGTAACATTTACTAGTTTATCATATATCTGTTCTCAGTCAATCACAAACCAGGATTTTCTTCTTGTGAATAATAACAATTCTGTTCATAACGTATGTCATTCTCTAATGCTTGTGACATGATAATTTCTTCTAAGCAAAAGTGCTTAGAACTGTATTTTGTCACTTCTTTTAAGGGAAAAGGCTATTGTAAAACAATCTGCAGAAAAGGAGAGTGAGAAACATGCATGAGACAGAGGGCAAATGGCTTTTGCCAAGTTCCACAGGAATCACTGTGGTTTTAGAAACAATAATACACCTATTTATTCTAGTAATGGGGCCAGAGTCAGCCTCTAACACACATTTCCATACTTGGGTGATGTTTAGATTCAGATTAGAATCTGGATCTAAATTTCTGGGCCAAATGATGATCTGCTCATGTACAGGTGCACGAAGATTATGGGGAGGGCTCCTCTCATGTTTGTGTGACTCAAGGGCAGATCACATTAGCAGTTGCTGTAAGCAGAAACTGCTTGGACCTTGTTCTCTCTGGGAAGCAAATCATGCAGGGCCAACATATAGGGGAAGCAGTCTGCACCATCCTGGGCACAATCTCTCCTATTGACCTCTCAGGAGCAGCGGGGCTCTGCACCTCCCCTACACAGAACTTTGTGCAAATCAATTTAGCCTTCTCTGATTTGAGCCCATCTCTAGTTTTCACCCTAACTATATACTTAGCTCTAAATCCTCTCTTAATAGCCACATATATAAAATAACGATGCTAGTGGAAAGGGTTGAGGTTGCTAGTGGAGAGGAGCCCTGTAGGGGGCTTAGATTCACAAGTCTCAGATGTTCCTCAGAACATACTAACATTATATCAGTTTGCTGATATAATGTTAGCAGTAGTTTTCTGGAAGAGATTTACCATGAGCTCATAGGCTCTTTAATCATCCATAGAATTTGAGTAAAGATTTCAGATTTGAATCCACATTTCTCTCCCACTCTGCATTTTACCACATAATCCTGTCAGAAGATCTAACATAATAATAACAACTGTTTCACTGTACATAGAAAGTGGCCTCTGTTGGCAGTAGATGTGAATTACTGTGTTGTTGGACTGTTCTGTATAATATGCTGTTACAAAGGGTCATATATTGTGCTTGATACACATACAGAATTCCCATTGACATAAATAGGATATGTCACGGTCTAGAACAGTTTATTTTTACTTGAATGGTTTATTGTGTATGTGCAAAACATTGGATTTGGAAAATGAAAGAGAATAAAATTAGATTAAAAGCCTAAGGAGTTTCTAATCATTAACACAATTTTACTGTGTTATTGATAAGATATTATCAAGTAACTCCTACTTCCTGAAAACAGCATTGTCCATACAAATAATATTTGAGAGTATTTGATTGGTGCTCATCTATTTCTACAGCTCATGCCCCAACTGAGATAATATTACTTTGTGACATCACAATGTGTTATCATGGAAAGGATTATGATATCACAAAAAGGATTATTACTTTAAATAAGGAAAAAAGTAGAAAGAACAGATCTACTCCTAAGCACCAAAGACCTTCTTATGTAACAATTTCCAATAACACAAGAAGCAGAAGAGAAACACAGAAGTTGTATGATCCTTAGCCAGAATTATCTTCAAAAATTTTCATGAGATGTGAATGGGTTTCTATGTTCTCAGTATCAACTCAGTGGGCCTGATTCTGCTCTGAGTTGAACCAGAGCAACTATTTTAGTTAATAGCTTTACACCAACGTAAATCTGGTATGAGATCAGAATCCTATCCCGGTTGCTTTTTTGATTGGTGGTGGTGGGTTTCTGTTGTTGTTTTAAGGATTTTATAATTCTGCTCCGCAACTTCATTCCAGGCTGAAGTGCGGTTTGAGCCTGTTAGCAAACCTCATTCAAAAGTTACAAACAACCAAACCAAAAACCAAAAACAAAACAGTTTGTCTCCTCTTGAAAGTTATTGAAGTGCCTGGGGCGAGGCATTGACCAAGGTTCTCTCTTGGACCCATTGTTATCTAAGTCCTTACATAATTTGTTTTTTATTTTCCCTTGTTTTCAAAAGTAGTGTTGAAAACTAAATGAAGTTAACACAGAGACCCACTATGTTTAAGTAACTTTAAGATTGTGACACACACCAACAAAAGGAAGGATGATGAACGTTGTTTATTACTTTTTCTGGAACCTGCTCCCAGTGAGCTTCAGTACTACAGTGGTATCAGAACAATAAATGATTACAAACACCTTATGTGCTCTACCACCTCATCTATTGCAAACCAAATAAACCCTGCACTTTGGTCAATGCATTGTACACCTACAATCACATGTTTAAAATAGCCTTTGGGTGAGCATATCCAACATGAATTTTGCACACTGTCTGCAAAGCAAAGACTGCTATCATAAAGTTCTGACTATTGTACAAAATGAAATTTGCTCTGTTGGGCAGCATATTGTAACACAGGAGTGCGTCAAACTTGTTATGATGTGTTTTCATCATCCCCATGTGGAGGAGGCTAAATCCTGCAATAACCATATTATTGAATGCTGCTAAAGCCACGTAAAGATCAGGGGTGTAGTTCATCAATGGCATAACCAGGCACAACTCCTTGGCCTTCAGTGAAGCTGCCCCAACTCATATAATGGTGAATTCTTTGATGGTGAATTCACCCAGGATTTTGTATGGTTCCTTAAAGTGCTTATAACAAGGTTTGGATTGATCTACCCTGGCAAGATTAAGCACAAATCTATTACAGTACACAGCCCAAACATGGAAATGTGTACTGCAGAGTGGTCATAAATGAAAGTTGGGCACATCCTGTAGAATGCAAATAATGTTATGCAAACACCTAGAAGATATTAAGGTGATAAGTAACATTCAGCATGGATTTGTCAAGAACAAATCACGTCAAACAAACCTAATTGCTTTCTCTGACAGAGCAACAAGCCTTGTGGATGGGGGGAAGTGGTAGATGTGGTATATCTTGACTTTAATAAGGCTTTTGATACTGTCTCACATGACCTTCTCATAAACAAACTAGGGAAATACAACCTAGATGGAGCTACTATAAAGTGGGTACAAAACTGGTTGGAAAACCATTCCCACAGAATAGTTATCAGCGGTTCACATTCATGCTGGAAAGGCATAACGAGTGGGATCCCACAGGAATCAGTTCAATATCATCATCATCATCATCACTGATTTAGATAATGGCATAGAGAGTACACTTATAAAGTTTGCGGACAATACCAAGCTGGAAGGGGTTGCAAGTGCTTTGGAGGATAGGATTAAAATTCAAAATGATCTGGACAAATTGGAGAAATGGTCTGAAGTAAATAGGATGAAATGCAATACGGACAAATGCAAAGTACTCCACCTAGGAAGAGACAATCAGTCGCAAACATACAAAATGGGAAATGACTGCCTAGGAAGGAGTACTGTGGAAAGGGATCTGGGGGTCATAGTGGACCACAAGCTAAATATGAGTCAACAGTGTAACACTATTGCAAAGAAAGCAAACGTCATTCTGAGATGTATTAGCAGGAGTCTTGTAAGCAAGCCACCAGAAGTAATTCTTACGCTCTATTCCATGCTAATTAGGCCTCAACTGGAGTATTGTGTCCAGTTCTAGGTGCCACATTTCAGGAAAGATGTGGACAAACTGGAGAAAGTCCAGAGAAGAAGAACAAAAATGATTAAAGGTATAAAAAACATGACCTGTGAGGGAAGATTGGGAAAAAAAAAAGGCTTTATTTAGTCTGGAGAAGAGAAGACAGAGGGGAAATGATAACAGTTTTCAAGTACATAAAAGGTTGCTACAAGGAGGAGGGAGAAAAATTGCTCTTGTTTACCTCTGACGATAGGACAAGAAGCAATGGGCTTAAGTTGCCACAAGGGGAGATTAGCTTGGACATTAGGAAAAACTTCTGCCAGGGTAATTAAACACTGGAATAAATCACCTAGCGAGGTTATAGAATCTTCATCATTGCTGATTTTTAAGAGCAGGTTAGACAAACACCTTCTCAGGGATGGTCTAGATAATACTTAGTCCTGCCATGAGTGCAGGGGAATGAACTAGACCACCTCTCGAGGTCCCTTCCAGTCCTACGATTCTTGATCCTATGCTCTTTTTGAGGTTTGTCAATGAATGCTTACCTCCCATTTCTATCACAGTTAGGAGTACTGAGGAATAAATGCATTTCACTTCACTCCTTTCAGAATGAAAGATTTTCTAGGAGACACCCGTTTTCATTTGAAACATGAAAGAGCTGCCCTTGACTTGCAGACTGTGTTAGCAACACCCAGCCACAGTGACTAGCCCTTCAGCGGCTGTCACTGCTTGAATGGAGTTTTAACCATTTAATAGGGAAGGATGCCCACTTTATTTAGCAAACATTATCAAACTGTTCAAACCGCTCTGATACGCCTGAGTTCTTTCTACTCACCAGCACCACTTTGTCCATAACCAGCCTATTTCCATCTCAGTAGCTGGCTCCCTCAACACTGGCTTTTGTACCTTACAAAGCCTATCATCCCACTTTACTTCTCTGTGTTATACTCCACTCCCTGTTGTGCCAGCTGATCTGCTCTTGGGCACTCCATTCCCTCCACGGGTCACTCCTGCCTTTTCCTCCAGGCATACCCAAAACCTCAGGGTTCAGTTTCTACCCTAGCAACCTCACAACACATTGCGTCATAACACAATGATCGCTTTTCCTACCTAGAAACATTTGTGGCTTCTAGCCACACCTGCTGGAGGGGTTAATTAAGGAGAGAGTGTAGTTTAACTAGGAGTTTCTTTGCTATAGCTGGTTTATTGCATTCTTAACATGACTTAAACCTAGATTGCCAGGTGTTAACGTTACTATGGTTATACTGACCTCTAGGGGTTTAACTTTCCATCACAGAGAGTCTTTATCTTCTCCTTTAATTCCAGATCAGTGATGGAAGCTTCCTGCTTAGCTTGTGCCAAGTCAACCCATAGCTTTTTCACTTCTCTAGCATCTCTCGGTTTCTGTAAACACAAGAAAAAACATGGCATTAAAACAGACACCTTGGGAAAGAAAAAGTACACACCTGGTATTAAAGTTGTGTTCAGTTCACTTTGCAAATAGCATCAACTTAGATGCAAGGTCACCTTCAGAAGGCTGAAGAAAGCCTGTGTAAAACATGCAGACTCTGAGGTCTGTCATTTATAAAAAATGGAGAAAATACTGTAACAATTATATTGGGTATAAATGCTTATATTATGAGTAACGTTCTTCTCATTTCACTCATGTGACTAGTCCCTCTGAAGTCAGTTATAGCCCTTAATTGTTTTTCAAATATTTTCTTTCCAAAAATGGGTAATAGACAAAGCAATTTTCAGGGCAAAGGCATTTACCAGCATTTTTCCTTAGCAACTCACATTTTTTTCAGAGCTGGTGAGTTGCATGCAGAAACCTGGCAAAAACCTCAAAGAAAAGTTTGGTTGCTATAAGCAAAGTCAGTGTTGTTAAAAAAAACAAACCCACAACATATTTTTGTGCTCTTGCAAATATGAAACAACTTTTCAAAAAAAATTAAAATGTTGCATTCCATAGTCTTGATTAGGGAATTTTGGCGTATTGGAAACAAGCTTTAATCTAATTACACAAGCTATTGAGCACATGCAACAAATGATTTCAACAAAAGCTTCCTAAACATTTTTATTGTGGGGCATGGCATAACTAGTAGAACAACGTATTCCATTAATTAAAACAACAGACATATGAAGAAGAAGATAAATATTTCTCTGTCGAATTTCTATTTTCTGCCCCTCAGCTGCTTCAGCACTAGAATATATTATTTTCTTTCTCATATTAAAAAAATAAAAGTTTGCTCAAACTTTCCAAATAGTTTACTTTCAAGCAGAGACCAAGGTAAAAGTTTTGAAAAATTACGAGAGTCTGAAAACCATGGTTCTAATGGAAATACTCAGACAATGGTTGTCGCTATAATTGTTTCTGTCACTAGTCCCCAAGCTATAATCACAACAACACAGTCTATCAGGGTCAAAAACATACTGTCTAAATTTGGAACTATATGCTGGCTTCATGCCCTAAATGGAACTCCCCCATTACTGCTTTTGCTGCATCTGGAATTGCCAGATAATCAGGAAATCCGTAGGTGGGGAGTGGGAAATCCTATATTTCTAATCTGATTTGATAAGGAATTCCACTGTGGAAAATCATAAAAATGGCCTTCCATGGATAGGTACAACAAAGAAAATAAACAACAGATTTAAAGTGACAATGAATTGTTGAGTTATATCTGGAGCTTCTGCCTCTTTGCTCTTATATCGCAACCTTGCTGCATTATCTTTTTTGATTAGGTTTCTTTTTGTGGCTTAACAAATGTGCAACTCAGTTCAGTTCTGTATTTTGTCTTACCACCACACTGTAAACAAGCAGCTATTTTGTAGTTTTTTGTTCCTTTTAATTATTATTTAAAAATATAAAAAAAGTAAAAATAAGAATTCTGGTGGTGCTTCAGCACATTTTGTCTTATTGCAAAATTCTCCTCTTAAATACCCCAATATTTATGAGGAGTAAATCTATTGAGGTAAATGGATTTACACCCGGGTAAAATTGGTGTAAGAGGAGAGCCAGGCCCATGGTTATAGCATTAAAATTGAACATGAACTTGGCCAGTCTAACCATCAACATAAAATATACAAGAGACCCATTCTGTTCAATTTGGCTGCTTTGAAATATGCAGATAACTTGAACTGAATGGGCAACCAGCAATAGACTCAGTATGAAACTGGAATTATCTGCACCTCTGACATTTGCAGAGAAGGTAATACAGTCTGGGGTCTCCCGCTTCCTATGCAATTCCCAACTCACAGAGAGCCCTCTGAGTTCCCAGAAAAGGGACAAATGTGCCATAAGGAATGGTGCCACTAAGGAAGTGAGTGACCTCCATACGGAGTTGGGGAGATCCATGTGCAGAAGGTCCCTGTAGTCAGCTAGCTCTCAGCCTGGGCTCAGCCATCATCTCTTCATGTCTCTTATCTCTGGGTTCTCTCAGAACCCCTGCTCCAGGGCAAACTTACTGTTCCCTGCAGGAATTGGGCTCATTCCCAGGGTCCTTTCTGAGTCTAATTATCACCTGTGGCCAGTTCACCTCTTTAAGCTCCCCTTCTCCAAGCCGAGTATGCGTGGGATGGTCGTACATCTTGTCACAGTCCCATGTGTATGAGTGACACAGAGCCCTAGCTTCTGTTGGTTTGTGTCACAAGCCACAATAAACACAGGAATAAATAATTGGGGCTCAGTCCTACCGGAGTTCCACATGTTAGAGAGCTAACAGGATCAGGTCCTATATTAAAAAAAAAAATCTAAAAAAGCCTTTCCTCATCAAAAGGCTGAAAAAGTAGAGAGCAGCACAAATGCAGTTCACTTAGAATTCACTTGATTTTTTTAAACTCTTGTCTGTAAACATAGGAGGAATTTAGCCAGTAGCTCTAAACATATCCTGTTGCTAGGTGCAGTCTAAAACCAAATCCCAGAGCTGCCTCAGCTCATATTAGAGTTAGCAGTGCACTGACACAGCTTAATGAGCAGCTAGGAAGCTGTTCTTCACTTCAGTTCCATTTTCCCTAGGGCAGAGAGCTACCTGAAATGCTATATGAAGCAATTTTGTAGACTAGTTTCCCAGCCCCGCCTTTATAAGCATGAGTTATAAGTTGCCCCAAAAAACAAAAACTTACGTGAGTGATAGGATGAAAGAAAACAAGATTTGAATATACAGAATGTACCTATTATGGGTGGTTGTGAATTTTCTGACAAAACAGTTTCAGCAGAATATGCCAATTCTTTGAACCTGAAATCTTTCACAAAAACAGCTTAAGTTTGACAAACTTTTCTCAAATCACAGGTGAGGAGAATGGCAGAACCCTTTCTTGTTTCCTGGCAAAGTCTTAGGGATGCCAGAGTTTCCGGGGCCCATGCCACTGGGGCCACTCTGCCACGTGGATTGCCCTAGGGCCAGGAACCCCAGGGCTTGTAGACTCCCGGGCCGAATGGATTCCTGAGTTGCACAACTCTGGAGTGGAAGCACCGGCAGCTGCAGAGTTAAATTGAATGAATAGCTATGGTGAAACTGAAAAGCATCATGTCAATTTCAGTCTGCAGCTGCTGAGATCCGGCAGAGCATATATAGTTTCCGAAACACTGTGCGTCAGTTTTTCCAAAAGGAACATTTCATGGAATTTTTGGTTCACAAGAAATTTAAGTAATAATTGATTTTGGTCCAAATCAGAACAAAACTAAATTTCAAAATATCGAGATTTCCTGCGAACTGGAAATCCTGAGTTTTGGCCAGCTTCAGTGGCAATAACGAAAAATATTTTATAAAGCACTCTGCATCGCAAGCTCTTATACTATAGCATGATAAATGACTAAGTTCTGTTTTCAGATACACAATAAATAATCACATTCTTACATTTATACAATGTATACATTTATACAATAAATGTTCCATTTATACGAATGTAAGAATGATTTATTTACTAACTGTGTAGCCCTTTCAATCCCAGAGTGCTGTACAATCTATACATGATTGCTTCATCCAGATGGCAACTGCCTGAGAGCCTGGTTCTGCACAGCACTCTGCAGGATCCCCTTGCAGGAATCAGGGCTACTGTTACAGCTCATAGCGATGTGATAAAGCAACTCAGACCAGACTTGGAATTTGTCCAGGACATTGCGTTTGAGATCTTTACTTTAAGAGCACCATGGAATCTCTAACAACCACACCTGGCTAGGAACTTTATTAAGCAAAATTTAGCACTGTGATACCTCCTTGCACAATACAGGGAATACATTTCAGTACTGATTCAAAAGGGGCTGTTCTACTTATGTATATTTATTAGGATGATCTCCATGGTATCAAATAGTGCCACCTGCTTTACAGCAACACCGATGTATAGATTGTGTCTATGCTAATCAAGTTTCTTAAAATTTCCATCCATTGTGACTAGCGGTAAAGGTCCACAAGTGTTAGCAATGGTGGAAATGTTAATATAGACTAGAAGTTTGTGGTTACCAGCATTTTAGCCGTCATGTCTTTAACTTGGAGTACTTTATAATTCACACACACAATCCTCTCCTCCTCTCCCCCCGCCCCCGTTTCAAAAAAAGGAGTCTCCTCATATTTCTTAGCTAAGATCTAATAAGTAAAGGATTCTCTAGAGTGAGCTCTCAGATTACCAAGAGGTTTTTTGTTTGAAAATATACCTCAGTATATTGACCATGAATAACAAACTAAATGATGTCAAAATAAAAATGAACACATTTTGTGATGTATTAGTCTCTTTAAAAAAAGTTAATTTGTCACTAGTGTTGCTAATTCACAAAAACAACTAATTCAAATTGGGTCTCTTGGTCAGTAGCATTAGCAAGGTTATTCTGTAGAAGCTAAGCATGGGGTTTACTGTTTTCTTTTACCTTACAGGGACAAAAAGATGTGTCATTATATAAAGCTTTTTCCCCAAACAGTGCATGTTCCATTTATAAATAAATGCCTGATTCATGGCCAGGCTGCAATAGCTTTACTCACATTGAGTAAAACCTTATTCCTTGCACAGTCCTAACCATTTCAAGGGGCCTACTCAAAGAGGAAGGCACTATTCAGTGATAGTTTGGGTTTCTCAGTCTGTCCCTATATAGGGTGTTATGCATCCTCATTCCTATTGATTTCACCCCCATTTCAATGGAAATTGAGAGCGCTCAGAATCCTCACAAGATGACTTGTGGTTAGGGCTCCATGTCTGTCACAGAGATTGCGGAAGTCAGATTCTGTGACTTTCCATGACCTCTTCAGCAGCTGATGTGGCTGATCCCAGGACCAGCTGCACTGGCTGCTGCTTGGGCAGTTCCGGGCAGCTGGCCCCGGGGGTGGCCAGAGCAGCCGCTGCTTGATGGCCCCTGGTAGCTGGCCCTCCATCCCATCCCAAAGCAGCTGCCCCCCCACCCCCGGTCCTCCCAGAGAAGTGCCCACCCCCTCAATCCCCCCCAGCTAAGATTTAGTCAGGGGTATATAGTACAAGTCATGGATAGGTTACGGGCCATGAATTTTTGTTTATTGCCCATGACCTGTTCATGACTTTCACTAAAAATACCCATGACTAAATCGTAGCCCTTCTTGTGGTTCATTCCTTTACTATAAGGGCAATACACAATTACAATATTTAAATGTATGTATTGGAATCTTTGTGAATAAAAACACTTGAATCGGCTGTTTGTGAGAAATCACTATCTTTCACAAGTAAACAAATCGCAATTTGTATTATGGTTATTTTCAACTAATGTTGTATAAATATTGAAAACAGTTTGATTTTGTCATTTCACTTTGCTTTGCTTTATTACACCTTGGCTATGCCTATGATCACAGAGGGCCCAATTCATCTCCAGGTTAACTATGGAATCAGTGGAATTACAATATGAAAGCATATGGCCCAGGAAATTCTATATTTGCATGGCCAATATGCTACCTCAGATTATGATCTCACAAATCAAGAAGAGGCCAATCCAATCATTACTTGGATGGAAGATCTACAACCTCCCCTCTCCCCCGCTTCCCAGTACTAGTAATGTTGGTAATGGTGATTCAATAGAGAATATCCTTTCCTCTAAAGAAGTACTGAACCAACGTTCTACCACAACGCTAGATACCTTCAATGAGACATAAATCTGAGATCCTGACCATTACTACAACAAGGTCCTGGTCTACAATTGGGACTTCTAAGTAAATACTAATAATTAGAAGTGACTGTAGATTCCATGGCACGTTTCATGATAATAGAAGGGTTAGTTCCAACATCCTAGCCACATTTCAGTTTAGTTAATATATAGTTTGCTTACCTAAATTCCCCATGCAGATTCACCTAGATAGGATAATCCTTCCTTCCGCTTCTAAACTGTTAAACAACTGCTATGTTCCACACCAGATGCAACTGCATTTAAGTGGCAGGTGAGACTTCTCTTGTATATATTTGACAAGAGTCTCAGTTCTAAGAGTAGGATCTCACTCATTTTAAAAAGCACTTTGAGTACCTTTGGTTTGAAAGGTCTGAAAGGTTTGAATAATGATCCCATATCAATTCATATTAGCTTGATAACAATTCTGTATTTGCACTGCAAAATGAAATTACATAATAAAAAGCAAAGATGCAACACTCATGCATAGTGTTCTTTATATTACATAGGGGCAAATCCTATACTCAGTGCATAGGTGAATTAAATGGGCCATGCACAGGGTAAGTCTGTGGTGGTCACAGGTGGAAGGAATCTTCCTCCTCAAGCTACAAAATAGCACTATTACTCTGTAGTCACTATTGCAGCTTCAGGGCTGCAACTGGTTTCACATCTTTTGAACTCCCGCTGCTATGACCCATCTACCATGATCAGACCAGACCTACCAGCCATGCCCCAGCTCCCTTAACATCCCCAACATACTTCAACGGAGGAACCGCCCATGGAGCTATGCTCCAGAGGATGCAACAGGTGTGTATATATTGTGCAAACTGCCTATATTCCTCTCACCACACTTCCCCATGCAGCAGAACTGCCAGCTGCCCTGCAAATGGGTGTTTGGACAAGATTAGCCACATATAGTTTAAGGTGAGCTATTAAACACAGTTATGCTTTGAAGATAAATTTTAAAAGGTGTTTATGTTTCACTAGGCAGGGCACATTATCTCTCCTGGTTCTGCAGATAAGGTGGTCAATTAAATCTGCAATATTCCCAAATGAAAAACAAGTAAAGCTGCATTCTTAATTTTATCAATACTTAAAAAACAAAACCAAAAATCCCATCTTCCAAACCTGATCAGTTACGCCCATAAAATGATCGTAGTACTTCTTTCATATACCATCATATAACACATCAAAGCACTGTGATCAACAGCAATCAACAGAGTCATAAACTGCTTTTATTCACCCCAATATTATGTGATTCACCTTTATAACTTGCTGCCACTTGCATTTAACCTTTGATTTCGCTACTGGAATATTCTCTGCAACATTAGCCAAAATAAACAATTCAAGTACAGCACAATCCTTTCCCATATCAGTTTACATTTTCACTCATTGAAACACATACTCCCTTTACTTTTACACAGGCCATTTCCTGTTTCCTCTTGCTGGTGAAGAGAGCCAATGCACCTTGGTAAGCTTGCCATGTTTTATTAAATGAATACAATTATCTTCATTATCAGATTCCTTTCCCCATTAAACAAAGTTGGGGTCTGGCCTGTAATGAAAGGGCAGATTTTTTTTTAAAATGAGATGTTTCATGCATTCCCATAAGCTAAGCCTTTGACTCCATCTATCCACACACATGGGGAAAGGAGGACTAAAAACCTGCACTTCCATCTCCAGAAAACTCAGGCCTTGCTACTACTAGTATTAACCTCATGGGGTATGTCTACACTGCACATTAAGCTCGGGCTATGACTCAGGTTTCAGCCCAAGCCCCACTTCCATTCACACCTGCTACACGAGTGGGTCAGAGCCCAAATCCCACTGTGACTCAGAACCGAGTCCTGTCATTTTGCAAGTGTGAATGCAGGTCAAGCTGCAGACCTGAGTCCACTGGTGGATTAGCCAGATGCCCAGGGGCCCCAGCCAATTGGGGTACCCTGGAAAAATGGGCACCCCCACATGCACCTGCTGGGGAGCGGGGTCAGGGCGCGGGGGCTTGAGCATGAGCACCGAGCGGGCGGAGCAGGGCAAGAACCCGCACCCCGACCCCACTCCCCAGCAGGAGCGCCAGAGGGGACTGCAGGTGGAAAGGGTGGGGAAGACCCCTCCCACTTGCTCTGGCCCAGAGCCCCACAAAACTGTAATCCACCTCTGCCTAAGTCAGACGGTCTATGTCAGTGGTTCTCAAACCTTTGTACTGGTGGCCCCTTTCACATAGAAAGCCTCAGAGTGCAACCCCCCTTATAAATTAAAAACACTTTTTAATATATTTAACACCATTATAAATGCTGGAGGCAAAGCAGGGTTTGGGGTGGAGGCTGACAGCTCGCAACCCCCCATGTAATAACCTCAAGACCCCAAGTGGTCTGGACCCCCAGTTTGAGAACCCCGGTCTACATAGTGCAGCATGGCTGAGAGATGAGGCTCAAGCATGGACTTGGAGACACAGAGTCCAGAAGCTTGGCTCCCACAGACCTGGGCTTAGTTTGCAGTGCAGACTCTCTGTAGGCTAGCCATTGAGGAACAACACACCACACACTCACATACATAAGGCCAGTACATGACAAACTAAGCATATTCATGTGGCACTGTTAATATGCCAGTGCCGCTCAGGCACAGGAAATGAGGCCTAAAACCAACCTCCTAGTCTCCCTCACCCTAAACACAGCAACTGACATTCACAAAATTCATAGTGAATCTAGACTAGCACAAAATTTCACACAAGATAGGACCATTTTCAAAAAATGGAAATGAATGTGAAAACCTTCATTTTAAAAGTTTTTGAATTTCATTTTCAATTTTTCATACGTCAGTTGTATATGTTGATACCCAAATGATGAACCCAAGCCCAGTTTGCTAGAGACTGGATGTATCAAATCTTTATTGATGAGAGGGATAGCTCAGTGGTTTGAGCATTGGCTTGCTAAACCCAGGGTTGTGAGCTCAATCCTTGAGGGGGCCATTTGGGATCTGGGGCAAAAATTGGGGATTGGTCCTGCTTTAAGCAGGGGGTTGGACTAGATGACCTCCTTAAGGTCCCTTCTAACCCTGATATTCTATGATTTTCTGTGCTGAATAAACATCAAATCAGTTCAGTGTTAATAAGAAGCTTCTTGTTAAGGGTCTGGGAGAGAGCTGAGGCTCTGTCTTTCTCCAAGCTACACAATGACTATTAAATCATTTTTGTCATGGTATCTGTGAAGGAATCTGTTGGCTTCTTTTGTTCCTCTTGCTTCCAAAGAGGTTTTTTCTATGAACATAGCTTATTGATGGTATGTGACCATTGCAACAGGGCTTATCCTTGTAAAATATCTAAGAAACTAGGGAACTTTCTTCCTTCCCCATTTCCTCCCCTACGTAAACAGTAGCCCAGCTTAGGAGGAGTGGATGGCTCAGAAAATTGATGGTGGAACATAGAGCTTTCCACCCCTAAAGCCCCCAAACTTGCAACTGCACATGGACAGGGACCCTACTGGGCTTTTTGTTAAAACAACACAACACAAACAAAGGTGAAGTGATGGAATGCTGAAAAAGTAAGAGAAAGAAAGGAAAATTATTGCTATATCATTCTAAAGGTGCTTCAGTGCTACTAAATGACGTTAGTAATGCCACATTTAACTGACTGGGGGCCTTAACTATGGGGTTCTTTAAATACAGTATCCCTAATTTAGATGTCAGAGAAAACCCCCCCCAGATACAGATGTACAAAAATATGGAATAGTTATAACTTTAAACCAACTTAGCTGACTTTATTCAAACTTGAATAATTTTCCTCCTTCTCCAAGAGCTATGCAGCATGATGGAATTAACATTTCCAGCTTTGTCCATTTTTTAAAATGTAAGGGCAAACTTTTCAAGTGAAATATGGGAAAGATGTGCATTGTTTTCATGCACACAAATACCTGAACAAGTTTTGCTGAAACTAGAGAAGTCACTAACTTGGGAATTGTATTTATGCATACAAATGAGTAGCTGGATTTTTTTTGGTATTGTTCATTCCTGAGTGGTTTAGGTCCACTTAAAGATACGCTATCAGGTATTTTAATCCTAAAAGATAGAAAAGTTTTTATATAACTTACACAGCACAGCAACGTGTACTAGAGGAGTAGGATTTCTAACGCACAGCAACATGTTGCTCACTAACTAGCCGATGTAGACCTTGCTACAGCACACTAGAAGTTCCCTAGTGTGCATTAACACTACATTAATGTGGTCTAGAGAGCTTTCAGTTTGCACCAACAGGGTCTAGATGGGCCAGTTAGTGCCAAATATGTTGGCGTGCTTTAGAAATCACAACCCTCTCGTGCCCATGGCCATGCGCTGTAGACAAGCTGTAAGAAAAGGTTTGATACAACCCAATATTAACAGAAATGCCTTTATGACATTTTTAAAGGGTCAATGAGAACAGTTTTTGTCTGGTTACCTATGGTATGGTACTAGCATAAAAGACCAGAAAGTATATCTAACTATTTGCTGATAATCTATTTTAATTTTTTTAGCTGAAAAAAAATGTAACCAAGAGCAAAAATAGTGAAAAGTATATTTGATTCTGAAATTTGTCAATAATCTATAGTTACCTTAGTGACATAGGAAATAATATTTTAATATTCTTTTAATCTGTCTGTGACTCTTTATTAGTAGAGATAAAAAACAAACCATGTAACAGATTATACACTATACTTTACTATTATGCATAATACAGGCTGCATATTATGCTTGCCTTATTTCTGTAAGTAGTCCACTGACTTCAGTTAAGCTACTCATGTGAGTAAGATAAGCAAGATTTATCTTCGCATGAAATAGAATTGTATATTTTTTGCTTACATAACTTGATTCAAGAGAATTTGCATGTATATTATATTTTTTTAATATTTGATATTTATATTATAATTATATTTTCAATATTTAAACAAACAAATATTTGGCACTATGAGAAATATTTAAATAAGGATCCAAGTGACTAAAAGCTTTTCTGGATGGCCTCATTTGACTCATTCCAAATGTAATGCCCCAGTTATATGTTTTCCCTTATGAGCCTTCTGAAAAAATGCCTGAATGCAAATGTCTGTAGAAGAATGGAGAAAAGAAAGGGATCATGCCTGTTTATTTTACCCTGAGGAGTGTTAAATGGTGGCACCATGCTGGCAAGTCCTGAACCCTTTTCTCTCTTTCCCATCATTATTTTGCATTTTGTGGCACCTGCTGACTCAGTCAGCCGCCAGAATCACTGCTGGCACCACGTTGTACAAAACAACAAAGAAAACAAATGCACGAGAACGTTGGCTTGTCTATCTGATACACTGAATACACAAAGAACAACAATACTGTCTGCACCCTGCCAATAGCTAAAGCATCTCACTGAAGCATGGCAATTTCTCTCTCTCTCTCTCTCTCTCTCTCTCATTTAAAGGTGAACTACAAAGGGGATGGGGAAGGGTGCATATATGTCCTTTCCTGCACCTTGTAATATACAAATCAAAGATTTTCCCCTTACTCTTTCAATGGAGGGTGTTCTGGGGTTTTTTCCACAATAGTAATATTAAGTCATAGCTTTCATTTTTAATATATGTAGGTAGTAATCTTTTCGGAGCAGGGACCCACAGTTACTACAATGATGAATACGGTTAAGATTGTCATGGATATTTTTAGTAAAAGTCACAGACAATAAAGAAAAATTCACAGAAGCCTGTGACCTGTCCCTGACTCTTACTAAAAATATCTATGATATTACCCATGATAAAATGGGAAAGCACTGGGCAGCTGCAGGGTGGCTGGGAGCTCCACCCATGGGGGCTCAGAGCTCCAGGTTGCCTCCATCGCCTGCAGCAGTGGCCGGGGAGCTGCAGGGTTCTCCTGCTGTCCATGTCAGCTCGGAGCCTGGGGGCCTGCTGCCTCGGGCGGCAGGGTTATCTCACAGCTCCCTGCCACTGCGGGAGGTGGCGGGACCCTGCAGCTCCCAGCCACTGGGGCTGAAGTCACGGATTCCGTGACTTCCACAACCTCCATGACATAATCATAGCCTTAATGAGGAGCGCAGTATAAGAATCTATTCAGACCAGATATCTATCTGTTATGTGTTTGTACGGCACATAGCAGAATGGGGCTCTGATCCATGACTAGGGCCTCTAGGCACTACCATAATAGAAATGATTAACAACAGTTTTAGTTTCTACTGCAAAACTTTTTGGAGGCCTGTAGAACTAGCGTGAGACAGGGATATCCCGTTACAGTGTGAACCTGATCAGATGTTTTCCCAGTAAAGGAAGATGTGAAGTCTATGTTAAAATCTTTGGTGTTTTGTATTAAAATCAACGTAATAGAGTTTCTGTCCAAAACACAGCCAAAATAAAGATTGTCTCTGGGTGAAATTGACTCCAGTGCAGAGAACCTGCCCTATGTCCTTGTGCATTGTCTAAGCCCTGCTTAAGCATTTAACACAGGGTTTTAATGGAGCTTAGCTTACACCACTTAAGGGCCCCTGGACAAAGTTTAATAAGTACCATGAGAATTGCCAAGCGAGAAGACACGGTACTTTTTATTAAGTGCAGGAGTAGTTAGCTAACTGCATAGTGTCTTTTTGAAAGCCCTACTTCACATGGGTCATGTACAGTGGTTCCGTACAGTCACTCTCATATAAGTGACATGATAGTTATCCTTACAAGAAGACCATCTGCACTGGGTGAATTTCAGCCCCTGGGAGAGATGAGAAACCTGAAGCTCCAGTTTCAATCTATTGAGATGTCACTGTCCCACTCTAGTTCTTTGGTCCTCCAGCAAAAACCGGAAGATCTGGTATTTCTGAAGTGAAAACACTTTTAAAGCACAACAAAATTGAAGCCACCTTTACACACCATACAGAAATATAGCAAATATCTAATTTTTCTGGCAATGGCTGTTCATCTTTCTTTGAATTTTAGAAGGAAAGACAAATAATAATCTGCATGAGCAAGCACATAATGGGTGGCTATAGAAATACAAGTGAACCCCTAAAATCCAGAGTATGGCGCTGCTGTGAAAAATGCATGATGTATAAATATGTTAGTTTTGATCCATAAGGCCCTGACTCAGTGTGTGCATAACTTAAACAGATCCATAGTCCCCCTGAAGTCAATGAGATTGCACATACGCTTAGGTACCTGACTGAATCAGGGCCTGAAGGGACCCTGGATATTTGAAAGATCATCTCTCTTATCATGCAATATGGCAGTTATGATCCTCTGAGGTGCTTGAACTAATAGTCCCATATAATTTTAATTGGAAAGGGCTGGCCTACAGGGTGTTCTTGGCAAAGGTACCCAGCTCTAGAATTCTCTTTCCATCTCAGCTCAGTAGAGTCCGGATTGAATCAGAACATTTTGCAAGACCCACCTGTTTGTACAGCCCCTCACCTGTTGGAGGAGAGGGGAGAATGACATGGAGGCTGGATCCTTGGAGTGAATATGTTATTTTATGAGTTCTGGTTTTTAGATCCAACAACGAAAGCACTCATGTAAACAAAACTCAGGCATTTTAGCACCTACTTAGACTCCTTGCTTACTCTCCTTGCTGGAAAATAGGGACAACATTTTTTAATGTAAACAAGCTCCTTGTTATGGAGTTTGTGATGTGAGAGGTAACTGGTTAAACAGCCTGGAGGGGCCAGTGGAGAACAAAATAATTACAGTCAAGGCTAGTCTAAAAAGTGTTTCATGTTTTTCTACCTCATACATGTAGTGTGAAAGCTTGTTTCCATGAGCAGTCTTTGGAGAAAAAAATGGTTTAATATAGTTCCAGGCCATTTATTGTTTGCGGGGAAGGAAAGGAAGACAGTATGGTGGCAAAGGAATGGTGTTTTAGAAATAAAACAATCCCTGCCAAAAACACCGCCCTCCTCCAAAAAGTATCAACCTACCAAAAGCCCTTCAAGAGATTACAGTGTGCAGTATTATTGGATCTGATAACAATTTTAAGGTTTCACAATGTGGAAACAATACATTAGCAAAGAAAGCACAACCCATCTGGGCAGCCAGCAACCATTAGCAAAGATAGTCACTATGTAAACAGCAATAAAACTAACAGTAGCTTAAATTACAAAGTAAAATCAGCAGGATGGAGGATAATACTGGAAGGAAAGTAGTTCATAGCAAAAATCTAACTGAACAAAACCAGAAAATATTTAATATAAAAATATCTAGCAACAAAAATCAAAGTGCACTTTCCCAAATATGTCTGTACAACTAGCCCCCTCTGTTTTCTGACAATTTGCCTACTGTGGTGTAGTGAAAAAGCACTTAGGACCCAGTCCTACAGCCCTTCATGCAGGTGAGTAGCCATATTGACTTCATTGTAGGATTACTCACATCCTGAACAGCTGCAGATGAGCCCCAAAGCCTTTTCACAACAGAACAAAGGAGAAAAGGCAGTTTTACATGGTGACCTTTCCTTTGCTTGTCAGTGGTTGGCAATTGGGAAAGCTGACAGGACACCTATCATGCAGCATTTCCTCCAGGGATTAAAAGAAACCCAAAAACCTGTGACCAAAGGCTCCATGTACCATAAATAAATACTTAGTTACTCTGCAGAACGTTAGGCCCAAATGGTAGGACAAGGCCTCCAGCGTTTAGGTGGCAGAGCTGCACTGAATTTGGTGGCAAACTGGCAAATTGTGTGGGAATGTAGAGGAAATTCAAAATCATTTGCTAATCTTTGTGGCTCCTAAGGCAGGGGAGGGAGGCAGGTAACTGGTTAAAAGATAGGAAATAAAGAGAATGAATAAATGGTCAGTAGTGTCCTCCAGGGATCTGTACTGGGGCCAGTGCTGTTCAACATATTCATAAATGATCAGGGGAAAGAGGTAAAACAGTGAGGTGGCAAAATTTGCAGAAGTTACAAAACTGCTCAAGATAGCAGCTGTGTTAGTCTGTATCCGTAAAAAGAACAGGAGTACTTGTGGCACCTTAGAGACTAACAAATTTATTTCAGCATAAGCTATAGCCTACGAAAGCTTATGCTGAAATAAATTTGTTAGTCTCTAAGGTGCCACAAGTACTCCTGTTCTTTTTACTCAAGATAGTTAAGTCCAAAGCAGACGGTGAAGTGTTACAAAAGGATCTCACAAAACTGGGTGACTGGATAACAAAATGGAAGATGAAATTCAGAATTGATAAATGCAAAATAATGCACATTGGAAAATATAATCCCAACTATATATACAAAATTATGAGATCTAAATTAGCTGTTACTACTCAAGAAAGATCTTGGAGTCATTGTGGATAATTCTCTGAAAACATTTGCTCAAGATTCAGTGGCAGTCAAAAATGCTAACAGAATATTAGGAACCATAAGGAAAGGGATAGATAATAAGACATTAAATATCATAATGCCACTATATCAAGCCAAGGTATATCCACACCTTGAATATTGCATGCAGTTCTGGTCACACCATCTCAAAAAAAGATATATTAGAACTGGAACAGGTACAGAGAAGGGCAACAAAAATGATTAAGGGTATGGACCAGTTTCCATATGAGGAGAGATTAAAAAGACTGGGATTTGTCAGCTTGGAAAAGAGCTAACTAAGAGGAGATATGATAGAGGCCTATAAAATCATGAATGGTGAGGAGAAAGTGAATAAGGAAGCGTTATTTACCCTTTCAGATAACACAAGAACCAATGGTCACCCAATGACATTAATAGGCAACAGGTTTTAAACAAACAAAAGGCGGTACTACTTCACACAGTGTACACAGTGCACAGTCAGCCTGTAGAACTCATGGCCAGAGGATGTTGTGAAGGCCAAAACTATATAGGGGTTCAAAAACGAATTAGATAAGTTCATGGAGGATAGGTCCATCAATGGCTATCAGTCAAAATGGTCAAAGATGCAACCCCATGCTCTGGGTGTCCCTAGACTCTGACTGCCAGAAGCTGGGAGTGGATGATGGGATGGATCACTTGATGATTCCCTATTCTGTTCATTTCCTATGGGGCACCTGGCATTGGCCACTGCTGGAAGACAGGGTACTGAGCTAGATGAACCATTGATCTGACCCAGTATGGCCATTCTTATGTTCTCAGAAAGATCTATGTGGTAACTTATAACTGTGAGCAATACACTAGTCATAGCCTCTGGAGAGACAGCAAAGCACAGGTGCTGGCCTTTTAGGCAGACTGGCTTGCTGGGGATATCACAATGTAGATCAGGAAGCTGTGCAGACTTTAAAACTCCTGCTCAGAAGTGAGTGAAATGTATCTCCGCCAAAGAGAGGTGACAACTGGGAACTAAAAACCTTTAAGTGGATGCCCTTGAGGGACCATGGAGGGTGGAAAACAGATGCAGTTACCCTGAAACTCTGACAGGGACCAGGTACATACTTAGATTAAACTTGACTAGAACAATAGATGAACTAAATTATCACAATGGTATTTATCTAGTTATTGCTTTCATTATGTGAGGTAAGAAATGTAGCATATTTAGGCTCAGTTTTTAAGAGCTTATTTATGAAAGACACTTTAAGATAGCCTCGGGCCACAGCTATGATAGGTGTTAGCAACCAGAGTAGCTATTATCTCCTTTAACTTTGGTGGTATTATCACAAATTATTTTCCATCAGAAGTCAAAAGAGCACACTTGTCTAACCTCAAAATAGCTTTGGACCCTTTTAAGGATGAATGGCCTAATATGAAAGTCAGCTGGCTTCTCCACCAGGGCATTTAGTTAAAAAGGTTGCTGAACCTTAAGACACAGGTGGAGTTTCTGACTTTCTTTATGAGGAACACTTAGTCTTTTCATCAGCAATTTCACAATTAACAGGGATAGCATTCTTTGTGCAGCTTGGGGTTACCTCCTTAATGACTTAATTGAAACATTGCTAGAGGGTTGAACAAGGTCAAAGAAGGCTGCTGCTAGGAGAGAGAGACACCAGCATGCATGAGGTACCTGCAACATGTCTGGGATTAACTATGTTTTGCCACAGGGACAAAAGGATTTCTGAAATGTTCTGCAAAAGAACATAATATATAATTATAAAATATCACTAATAAATGGCATATCAACTAATATAAATAAGTAAAAGCAAACACAGAAATGTACAGTATCAAAAAGGTCAGTTTTTGTTCAGTAGTCAGAGAGTGCCCTTAGAGATGTGCTTATTTTCATGGTAAGGAGAAAGTTTCTACAGCACCACAGTATGTTATTTTCACAAGACTGCACTTATTTATTTTTAAAGTAAGAATTGTGCTTCACATCACAGATAATCAGGATGCGTCACACTTTATAGTCCGAGATAGCTGATCAAGTCTTCTTTGGATGGTGGAACAAACAAGTTGGATCAGATAGTAAAAAAAGTTTCTTAATAATTAAACAAAAATATATTAGCTATTTCCAAATCTGTCTTGTCCCAAGCCTTATAACAATTTGTAGGCAACCAGGCATAAGAAGGACTAATCATAAGATTTCCAGTCATTTTAAATAGACTTAATGGATTTGAGGACAAAAATGTTGTATTATAGAGCAATCCAAAAAACAGCAATAAAAATGCCCATTTGGAGGAGATTAAGACATTTAGAGAGAAATCCACTCATATGTTGTTGCTCATCATTAGGAAGTAATATAATTTTTGTATACATTTAGTACTGCATCTGGATAATTCTTTCATATTGAAGATTCACTGACACTAACCAGAGTAGCATTCAATCTTCTGGAATTTTGATTGCCAAATGGATATTCAAAGCTTGGTAGGAGGTCACATTTTTCATCCATTGGTGATCAGCAAGAGAAAGAATGGAATTGGGTTACAAATGGTTTACAATCAGTTTATTCTAGCAGCTCCAACTATGCTTTGTGAGATTTCAGTTTTTATAAAACAAATGCTGTCTGCAAATTAGACTATCCTGTTCAAAATAACCTGTAACTAGTCTCATCGTTTTGTGTCCAGATGTCTTCTTAGCTGATAATACGAGGACACCAAATTAGCTAGTCAAAGACACTGATCATAACCTTCCCTCCTCATGTATCGTTGAATCCAGGTTTGTTTACATACCAAAGGAAGATAAACTTTTCCCAGAACAGGTGAACAAAGTACCAGTTATTTCAATATTGAAATGCAGTTGGATACAGGATTTGAACTTGCAAATTCTTTGCAAACATGTACAGAAGAGAGGACCTTGTCGAAGAGCTTTTTATCGTAGGAGTACATCTTTAATTATAAAATACTCTACGTTCAGAAACATCTGGCACCCTGTCAGCTGGAGTGGGAAACTGATACCTGCTGGAAAGGTCAGGCCACTGGCAACGTTTATTGTATTTTTTTTGTACATTTCTGTTTTAATGAAGGATTTTGATCAATGTCTGTATGACTGCATCCAACATGAGGAGTAACGTCAGTGTTAATGATACTTTGCAGCACAACAAGTTCTTCCACTAGCCTCGCCCAGTTCTTTTACAGTGATTAAATATTTAAGAGCAGAAAGGTTCTTTCCACTCTAAGTCATAGGTTTTTAAAAATCTCAGGGCTCAAAGGATTCCAGGTAATCCATCATCAGAATGAGAAAAACAAGCTAAGCTGCTGTCGCCATGACCAACACACTCAGTGCCTGCCATCAAGAACTCTCTTGGAGAGAAACAAAGATATTTGAAAGTTATAATGTAAAATGTCTTTGTTCTTGTGTCATATATAGATAGGGCTTATTGTGTCATAAGTTTCTGAAGAAGTGGGAGGATTTCAAAGCTTTATCAAAGCAAAGCTTTAACAATGGTCTTGGCTTAGCAGACCAATCTTGTTGGTCATTAATCTTGTTAAGTAGGTAGGAAGTACTCATGACTGTGATCTGTATTTAGAGATGGTGCCTGGGGACAACAGTGCGCGGAGACCCCCCCCCGGCCTGCCCCGCCTAGGAGCCACTGCCGAAGGGGGTGCCCCAGGTAAGCACTGAACCCCCCATCCACTTCCAGAGCCTGCACCCAACCCCCTCTCACCCCCAAACTCCCTCCCAGAGCCTGCACCCCGATAGACCCCCTCCCCCACCCAAAATCCCTTCCAGAGCCTGACCTCTCACCCCTTCTGCACCCAAACTCCCTCTCAGAGCCTGCACCCCTCCTGCACCACAATCCCCTGCCCCACCCCAGACCCCCACCCAAACTCCCTCCCAGAGCCTTAGGCAGGTGCGGGGGTGGGGGAGTTTTCAGTGGGGGGGGGCAGGTTCTGGGTGTTCTGGGCACCACCAAAATTTCTACAAACCTGCTGCCCCTGCTTGGGATGGTAACCCATCCACTTTGCAGTGAGGACACAGGCTAAGTCACTCAAGTTCTGATAGTCCCCAAATGCCTTCCCAAAATTCCCCCCACTGTGCTCAAGATGACACAATTTCTCCCACAATTCATTGGGAAAGAATCACATTGCTTCTCAGCTTACTGCACAAAGAACCATGGAATATACTTCCAGCATTCCTAGCGACACACACAGGAGAACACAGCACCAGTAAGAACACAGTGACTGGGGTATGGCTTTGCAGTCTGGCTACTCACACCCAGACTAGACTAATCCAGGTGGCAATCACTCAGGTTAACTTTGCAGCGAAGACATACGCAAAGAGGCATGCACTCACTGGGTTGCCATTCTTCTGACATTGGAAGTGCTGCTTTCTCAAACAGGTACTGAGATACAGGTGTATGTAAATCAGTGGATTAAGATGTCTGTTTCAGAACAGCACACCGGTATCTTCCAGCAATGTACAGCCAGCTTAACCACTGACTGAGGGACAAAGCAGACATATGGAACTTCCTTCCTTATTATGACATCATAACTCTTAGTATACTGAAAACCCATGGTGTACAGTCCCACATATAACAACAAATAGGATTTTGTAAGTAGACTATAACAAGTGTGAGAAAGTGAAAGGTGAAACCCAAGGACTGAAGAGAGACACCACTACTAAGGGTATATCTACAAAGCAAAAGCCTACCTGAGCTAGCTTGAATCCAGCTAGCACAGGTAACAACAGCAGAGAAGACTTCAGAGAAGGCCAAGTACTGTCTTCACTGGTATTGTTCCCATACTAGCTGGATTCAAGCTAGCTCCTGTCTCTACTAGGATCTTACAGTGAGACAACTAACCTCTATTAACTAACCACCATCTCCTTTTTTGTCAGTGAAGACGTAGCCACAATTTAAAATAAACTCTTTAAACTTCCCTGTCAGTTTGTGAACTTCTTTCTGCCTCATCTTACCTCCACAAGGTATAAATCAGGGTAGAATTCTACCCTATGTGTTTTATACTCGAGAACAAATTTGTCAAAAGAAATCAGTAGGGTTGCATATAGTGTCAGTCAGGACAGAATCTAGTCTCTTGTGTGGTATACCTATTGCTGTCTCTTGTTTTCTCCCCAATAGCCTGGGGAAGTCAGAAGGTGTTATTACATGCAGCACTATAGATGTTTGATTAAATCATTCACCGAGTGCTTCTTCTGCATGATTTACATCCTGGCAGAGCAATGACACCAGCACATCACTGAACCAATCAAATGGAAAAGAATCCAAAACAAAAGTGAATCATTTGCCTAGAGAAATCAGCAAAGAACCAGAAATAAACACTGATAAGAAAGGAGCATAGCCTATCAGGCCAAGGGAAAACCAAGACATTACTCATGTTAGTTCCACATGAGAAACAGCTCTTCGTGGTGATCAGTGAATTGAAAATAAATCCTTCTTGGCCTCTCCCAACGTAGCCTGAGGACACGAATAGATTGACATAGCCAGGCTGCAAATATTAACAGCCAAATTCCAGCCCTGGGTAAGAAAGAAGTAGGAGCACTGCAATGGAAGGTGTTTCTGTTACTATATGAACTCCAATCCCTCAAGAGAAGGTAGCTAGATCAATGGAATAATTCTTCTGTTGACCTATTGGTGTCTCCACTGCAGGTTACGTAGACCTAACTACGTCACACAGTGTGTGAAAGTTTTCACATCCCTGAGAAACGTTGCTAGGTCGAACTAAGTTCTAGATGTAGCCCAGGCCTTATAGTCCATTTACTAGAGAGTCCTCCAGTATTTCTCTTGCTGTCTTCCTGGTACATCGTAGTATATATGTTCAGTGTTATCCAAGTGGAAGCTTTTGTGCACAACCAAGTCTGGTTACAGGATGCAGTCACTGACTACTTCATTTGTTTTGTTTCTCAGAAATCAGTATTCTATTAGTTTTCCTTCTGTCCTAAGTGCTCTTAAAATGAAGCAGCCAGAGAGTAGATGGGAAAGGAAGGAGGCATCAAGCCTTCTCATACAAAGTAGGGCTTTTAGAGAGTCACTCATCATCTTTGGCTACCATCTTGTAACTATTTCCTGAACAGATCAGGATGACAGCTGAAGCAGTTTGGAATAGCAAGAGTCCACATATTCACTGCTGCTGTTATAAGGTTCAGCTACTGAAATTATTATTATTTATATTACCATCATAGCACCGAAGAGCCCACTGTGTGAGGTGCTGTACAAATAGAGAACAAAAAGACAGTCCCTGTCCTCCAAAAACGTAATTAGGTTATAACTGCAGATCTACCAACTACACGACAGGGATTAATGCCGGGGTTATGGCTTAACCCAAATTGACGCTTATCTGGGAAACGTCTCTAGCTGTATTCCTTCCTTGCAGCCTTACATGCAATACACACAAAACCAGCCACACACACACAAACAAAAACAAACCATACTAAGTAGAGTCATCCCAGGCAATTTTCTATTCAATAGAACTCCCACTGCTCTTTCCTCTCAGAGGAGCATTTTGTTGTTGGTGGTGGTGGTGGTTTAAAAAAGAAAGTGCTCAATAGGCTCAGCTGGGGATGCTTCTGTGAGCTGCATCTGAATTCTGAGGAATTAATTACTGAAACCCAAATCCATAAAAGGATTTAGATGCCTATCCAAAATTTAAGCACCACTGAGATCCACAATGGAACAATGTCAACAGGTGGCTTTTCCTCAGTCTCCCATCAGAATATTCCATAGCCAGTGGTTAGTGTGAGAGTGCTGTTCAAATCCCTTCTCTTCACCAGGCAGAGGGGGAAATTGAACCCCAATCTTCCACATCCTGGGTGAGTGCTCTAATGGGGCGAAAAATTTATAAGGGTGGCACCTCCTCCTCCAGTGTTTTTGCAAAAACTGGCTTAGGCACCTAACTTCAGGAGAGGGTTCCCAGCTGTAGATCCCAGGCAGACATAGGTGCTTTCCTCCAGTCTGAATTTAGGCGCCTAACTCCTGAAAGGGCAAGGCTTAGACATACCCCTTTTGTTAACATCTGCTATAGACTAGCTTAAGCAGGGAGCTGCCTACCTTGCTGGTTTTTGTGGATCCCATTCTTAGGCATCTTTCTCCCCGCATTCATTGTATAAGGAGCCTGGGCACCTAACTCAGGCTTTGTGGATTCACTGATTTTCTAGGCACCTAAAAGGTGGACATTGCAATGCTGAGCATTGCTATGTCTAAATCCCCTTGTGGTCATGGACTGAAACCCTAGGCCATTTTCTGTGTTGTGCAGGGAGGGAGAGATGGGTCCCCTCCAAGAGACATCAGTGAAGTGGGAGCATCTAGGATTCATGGTTCCCACTAGGGGGTGTGAAAAAGACGTGTACCCACCATCAGGCTTCAGATTGCTTAAGATAGCTGGGTCCTTTAAAGAGCAAAAAGCCTGGCAGTAGTGTTTATGC
Organism: Macrochelys suwanniensis; assembly: GCA_033296515.1. NCBI lineage: Eukaryota > Metazoa > Chordata > Testudines > Chelydridae > Macrochelys > Macrochelys suwanniensis. The sequence continues at coordinate 53,526,860 of CM065780.1, forward strand.
AGGGTAGCAGTGGGAGAAAACATTAGAGACCTGTCATGCATACATGCACTGAGGAAAACAAAACTGTTGATAATGACTCTGTGGTTTTTGAATTTGAAGTGCACATTAACAATATCACATAATGCCTCTTGAATTAGTGGCTAAGACCTGCCTTCCTTCCCACAAAGACTGCTAGACTTTCTAAAGAAGCATTGGAGTGGTACGTAACCTTTGCAGCAGAAGAGTTTGGACTGACAGCTTGCCAGGAACCTGAGAGCTGCCTCTGATTTGCACATGTATTGTAGATTTTTCAAGTGCTGTGAGTGTACACAGATCTTTACAAAACATATAGAAAAATGAAATATGCTGTAAAGATCAGTTGGAAGATTGACACTCCTTCTCTAAAAAGAGATTCTGGAAATCCTGTTTTATTGATGTGGCAAGGGGGAAAGGAAAATATGAATGTAAGGCAACTATGTTTTCTTGATTTATTTAGATTATGAAGAGAAACTTTCTAAATCAATTATAAGTGGGCTTGGCAGAATGGGATTTTTTGTGATTGACAGATATTTATGTTTATTTTTAAGCATTCTTCAGCTATTTAAATTTTCAGATGTACATAATTATGGATTTTAAAGGTTTTTATTTTTAATCAATTTAAGTTTTCACAGTTGTTGGAAATTATGGAGGGCTCAGACAATAATTACTTAATGACAAACATTGAGATTCAAAAAGTTAAAGCTTTATAATTGTTAAAACAAATTGTCAACATGACATGTCAAAACATACGAAGTAAATATTCTTAAATCAAACTCTAAGTTATCAAGAATAATTTTTCTTACATTGCCTGTCTGTAAATTTCAATTATTATCCATGGAAATATTTTCTTATCAGTTTGTGTATATGGCAAAAATCAACATTTACTGACAAAAATCTAATCTTTCCAAGCCTAAATATAAGCACTTCCAGGGAGACTTGCAAAAAAAGGCAACTCTCATATTAACCCTGTTTTGCTGTAATTGCAGATTTATAGAAATCCAATACATTTCTATAATAAATTCTAGGTGCAGTTAGGCCTCATCTTTGAGTTCAGCTGAGAATGACCCTGCCAACAACCTGAACCTTGTCAGTTTTAAAGTTTCTGAACTATTTTTCATATAAATCACTAAGCTTCATGAGCAGATATGATCAAAACTTGGAATTTCTTTCCTGCAGGTAATTCTGATATTTTTTGACATTTGTATGTGTCCAGAATCAGGACAAAGTCAAAATATAAACATTTTTCATGGAATTGCAAGTTCCAAAAAATTTCAATCTGGAAATAGTGAAACATTTTGTTTCAACATTTTCTATCAAAACAAAATATCTAGACATTCCTGAATGGAAACATTTCATTTCAATTTGCTGAAATGACTCAAAATGTTTCATTTCAAGTTGGTTAAAAAAACAACCCTGTATTATTCTGAGCTATTGCATTGCCTCATGGGAGCTATAGTTCATTTTGTTCATGCTCCCATTCTACTCCATGGGCTGGGTCCCTTGGCTAGACTATGTCTTGCATGATGTTCCATGGTCAGAGACTCCCATGGTGCATTGCAGTGGATCAACCAGAGAGGAGACCACAGTGTATCGTGGGAGATGGAATCCAACAGGCCTGTGGAAAAAACAGTTTCTGTCTAAATAGCTTTTGATAGGAAATTTATGACCAGTTCCATTCTGTCCAACCCTGAAAAGCCCCTCACACTCCTACTTCTTGAGCATTTGTAGAAAAGCTGCAAAGTGTGAAAGATCATTTGACTCTAGCTGTCCCTGAAAGACCTTCATTGTCGCTTGGAAGGCAATGTTTCCTTCCTAGGAAGAAGAGGAGAGGAATTTGCCTAGAAGCTGGAGATTCAGGCTGTTCAGATGTGATTTATTATCTTTCAGAAATGCAAGGCCAGAGAGGCTTGTAATCTGATAAGCATATCAACAAGTCACTCCTTCTGAGTGATCTCTTCAAGAAGTGCAACAAACTCCATGAAAAACTTCCTGCCAATAAGCTTCAGACTAGTACACTTATCATTGAGATTCTGAGTTAAATGAATGGAGACAATTCATCTGCCTTTCAGGGAGAAGATGGGGTGTGGTTTCATAGTCTGTCTTTACTGCTCTTCAGACTGTGAGGAATTTTTATTTGCTAACAGTTTGGCGCAGCTTGCAAAAATTCTGTAATTAATAGCTGCCTATTTGTAAGAGGGCATTCATGTTGAGGCCTCTCCCCGTGCCCCCTCAGCCCCCACCCCCACCCCGCTTGTCTGGTTCAATTTTAGGTCCCAATCCTACAAGAACTTATGTCATGCTTAACCTTACACACTGTGAATAGGGAAACTGTAGTCAATGAAACTACTTGTAGAGCATATGTAGCCCCCCCTCATGGGGATCCATTGATCACCAAGAGTGGCAAAGACCCCTTTTTCCTTCCTCCTCACTGAAGGACCTTAGCACCAATAGGCCCCGGGGTTCTTAGCACTCAGTGCCTCCACCTAGTGTCTGGGAGCAGGGCACATTCCAGGGCAATCCCACCCAGACGCAGGCACTCCTGGGCCCGCAGTTGGTTGTCCAGCTTGTCAAGCAGACCCCTGCTCCTGCCTCCATGGGCTCTTTGTCTCCCTTTCAAGCATGTGAGGAAGAAGCCTCAGATTCAGTTTCTGTCTCTGGACTGCTCTTTGTGGGAACTGCTTCTGTCAAGTCCCCAGACAGGCAACGTGTTACACATAAAATTAAGTGTGTGTAAGTGTTTGGAGGATCAAGGTCTTAGGCACATTTTAAAAACAAACAAAAAGCAAACAAAACCCCCAAACTTCCCCCTCCCCCACATGATATAGAAACACAAGTTCCATTGACAGTCAGTTGGATTTGTGCTCCTAAGTCACATGGGTGCTTTTGAAAATCCCACCCTCAATACATTCAGGATTTTGTATTTGAGAGTTATATTATCATGGTATTATACTGATAAATTACCATCTAATTTCAATATTTTATACTGACTGATGTTTTTCATTTAAAATAATTATGCATATATTATAGAATGCCTATCTATATACTACAACCAATCACATTAACACTGAAAACATCTTTCCAGTTATTGAGCATGAAAGCAATAATGGTCTGCCTTTCTAGAATGATAGGGCTAGTATCTCTCACAGTGACAAAGGGTCCTGTGGCACCTTATAGACTAACAGAGGTATAAGGTCTATAAGGTGCCACAGGACCCTTTGTCGCTTCTACAGATCCAGACTAACACGGCTACCCCTCTGATACTTATCTCTCACAGTATTTATATTAAATATTATCTAACAAAAGATGCATTGTAATGTATTTGAAAAAAATCTACAGATAAAAGTAGTTTAAATATAACTATGTGATTCTATTTCTCTCAAATCAGAACATAAAACTAGGGAAACAATACATAATATTAAGTTGATTGTAAATAATAAAAATGTATCATCGCTACATAGTAAAGACAAGAATACACTTTTTAAAAAATAGTATAGGGCCAGTTTATGTTCTTAGTGGTGCAAGTTAATGCTCCGTCAGTCTGGTTGTTGCCAAAGCTCAGAGGCTATGTATGGTAGCAGCATGAGAGAATTAGATCAAAATTTTCACATGTGAGTGTCTCAAGTTATGCACCTAAAGAGCTATATTTAAGCACTTAAATAAGTGGTGTAATTTTAAGGTATCAAGCACATGCAACTCTTGTTCATTGAAAACACTGAAATCAACCGGTGTAACTGAGAGCTGAACCAGCCCTAAAGGTGGGATTTGCAAGAGTGTTTCAGACTGACCTAACCCTGATCCCACTGAAGTCAATGAGAATTTTACCACGCTCCCCAGCCTTCCCAGGGAGGACTTTGCAGGAAACTCTGCAAGCTGAAACTTACAGTGTTTCCTTTCTCCTGCCCACCAGCAGCCCATGCAGGGAATGATAAGTCCCTAAATTATAAAACAAATCCATGAAATATATTTTAAAAATGATTTACATGAATTGAGCCCTTTTCAGGCCGTCAGAATATTTCTGTTAACATTGACCTAGCCTGACAGACAACCCAGGCAATAAGACAATAGGGTAACTATGCTGAAAAGTGCCAGGCACAAAGCAAGACTGGAGTGCCTCAAACCCTTCAAAGCGTGGAGGTATTCTATACAAGACACACATTGAAGTATTATTGTGCCAATAAAAGTTTTATTATTTTTAGCTACTGTACGTGTGATCAAAGATCATATATTGGGCGTGTGGTAGAAGATGATTCACTCGACTCTCACCCGTACTCTGTACTAGTTCTGTTCTATTCTAATAGGATATAATCAGATCCTTCACTGACAAGTAGGCCTTTAGAAACAAAAGCTTACACAGAATCTGAAAATGTTAAAAAAAAACCACACACACCACCACAAGTCAGAAATGAATTAACGTGACCAGGGAGAGATGGCAGGCCAAGACTGTCTATTTTTGACTAAATTAAATAATGTTAAACTTTTAAAGAGAGTTATGCAGATACATTCTAGTCACTTAACTATTTAAGATTAAAGAATTAACCTTTTAAAACAAAACAAAAATACAATAGGCTAAGGTTTCTCCCAGACCTGCAATGGGATTGATGCAAAATGTGATCTTAACACAAGACTGGTGCAGGTCTCTCAGACCTATCCACTGAAGTCAAATCAGCTTCTAATTTCAAAGGGAGAGAATGCTGGAGGGAAAAGGGCAGAGAGACAAAGGGGGAACAAGGAGCTCCAGAAGGTCATCTGAAATGCCCACAGGATGCAAAAATATAACGGGAGGCCATAGAACAGGGAAAAAGTGGTGCTGGGGAGTGTTGGCATAGTGTGGACATGCAAAAGCGGTCGCTGTACATCAGCGTAACTTGCATCAATAAAACTCTGTAGTGTAGACAAGGCCTAAGTATATTACATCAACACTATTACCTTTATCAACCAAATTTGTAATCTCATTAAAAAAAAAATCAAGTTACATGGGATTTATTTTCTATAAACCCATATTGATTTTCATTAACATTACCCTCATTTAAGTCTTTATCAATCCAGTCCCACGTCAGCTGCTCCATCATCTTGACTGGGATAGATACCAAAAACTCTGCCTCCAAGATGGCAGTCTTCCCTTCACTGCCCAAACTGTGCCACTTCCTCAGTGGCTGGGAGGGGAACTCATACCCACCCTATACTCCAGGTTCCAGCTGAAGGATCCTCTAATTAGCAGTCAAGGTTTGCACCATCTTAAACCTTGCTGCCTTTTCCCCTGAGCCTTTTCCTACAGTCTCGCTTCTTTCCCTCTCTACTGTCCAGAGAGTAGCTACAGGCTCCTTCGCTGCAGCCCTTTTCCACTTCCAGCTTCCTGGCTTCATCCTAGGCCTGTTTTTTTCCTTTCCAGCTGGGTTCTATCATTATTCAGAGGTTACTTAGGCAGCTATTTCCCCTCAGCTGTGGCCTATCTGGTTAATTGGCCTTTCCTCAGTCTCATTAACCTCCTTCTAAGCTGGTGTGGAATGAACAACCCACCACATACTGAAAGGAAGAAAAAGGGGATTTCATTTAGGACAAAGTTTTTTCATGTTTCCTTTTATAGAATTAAAAGGCAAAACTATCTTTTTTTAAATGACATCTAAAGCATCCAATCAATAGAATCCTACACTATTACATTTCAGCAAAAGAGTGCTAATTAGAGGGGGTAAGTACTGCTTAAATGAGGTAATTTCTTATTGGGATAACAGCCATGAGGGAAAAAGGGGGCAAAAGATGTTACTGCATCTGTAAGGGGAGAAATGATAGATAATACTTTTAGCTGCCCCAAATCCTCAGACGGCACTATTGCCTACTCATAAAACAAACAAAAAAATCCTACAACCTTGGAAGCATTCACATTGCCTCCTGCTCAGCTACTGCCAAACTAAACCAGGAGATGTAGTCCTGAGATGAAGCTGCAGGGCAAGTAATGCTTAAGTGATCTCTTTTCCTTGTGATCTCTGAGGTGATAAAGCTCTGATCAAAAAGTTATTCAAACAAAATAAAAAAGGAGAGAAAGGGTGGAAGGGTAGTATAGCCTAATTTCTAGTTTAAAGTAGAGGGGTCCCCAAACCAATACTGATTGCAAACTTACCCAGACTTTGAGAAAGTTTGAATCTGGATCTAGACTTTATGGCTATGGCTCATCATTAGCTTAAAGCTACAAAGCTTAAACCGACAAAGCAGGAAAACAGTAAGTATATATATAGGCTGGCATGAAGTAAGCTGAAGCGAAATTGAAATGTTCAGAATAAACAAGATCAGCACTGCGGTGAAGTCACAGAAAACTCAACAATTTAGAGAGGTGTTCAAGCCGTGCATGCACATCTGCGTGTACACACACACACACACACACACACACACAAATCCTTTCAATACAACACCTGGTTTAGAAAACCAAACCATCTCATGTTTTATTTGATCATGTAAAAGTTTGTATAAAAATTTAAGCATAGATGTGAAAAATTTAATGAGCAGGAGTGACTTATGATTTCCCTGTATAAATTCCTGCTTCAGTTTCAATGGCTGTGCTTGTACTAGATCATATCTTTTTTAAAAATCCAATCTTGATTTAAAAATTGCCAGTGATAGAGCATCCACTGTAATCCCTGGTAAGTTACTCCAATGGTTACATTTTCCTCGTTGTTAAAAATTTGCACCTTATTTCTAGTCTGAATTCATCTAGCTTCAACTTCTAGGCATAGGATTTTGTTATACTTGTGTCTGCTATATTGAAGAGCCATCTATTGTCAAATTTTTGTTCCCCATGTAGGTTCTTATAGACTGATCAAGTCACCCCTTAACCCTCCTTTTGATAAGCTAAATAGATTGAGCTCCTTAAGTCTTTGACTATAAGGCATGTTTTCTAATCCTTTACTCATTCTCATGGTTCTTCTCTGAATCCTCTTCAATTTATCAACATCCTTCTTGATGTATGGAAACTAGAACTTGATGTGTTTTTTTTATTATTGGAATACCAAGTGCTGAATAGAGATAATATAACCTCTATAGTTCTACTTGAGATTCCCCCAATTTACACATCCAAGGTTCGCATTTTAGCTCTTTTGGCCCCAGCATGACACTGGGAGCTCACTTTCAGTTGATTATCCTCCATGATCCCCAAGTGTTTTTCAAATCACTGCTTCCCAGGATAGAGCCCCATTCTGTAAGTATGGCCTAAATTCTTTGTTCCTACATGCATGACATTACATTTGGATGGATTGTTTGACTGTACCCAGTTTACCAAGTGATCTAGATCATTTTGTCATTTTGTGTCAGCGACCTGTCCTCTTCATTATTCATCACTCCCCAATCTTTGTGTTGTGTGCAAATTTTATCATGTTTAGTGAGACAGTGTAATCCAGTGGATAAAACATTGACCAAGAGTCAGGCAGTCTTCCCAGTTCTGCCACAGTCTTTGTGTGACAAGACTGCCTTTCTGCACCACTTATTCACAATGTCTAAAATGGGGATATAGCATTTTACACGTGGATAGGTAGCATTGAGATCTAAGGTGAAAGATGCTATATAACTGCTAATCTTAGAAATATTTCTACGATGTGATGAACTATTGCTTGCAGAAATGTAGCAATACTAGGTGCTACTGTAATACAAATAAATTATGGCCTACCACTAAACATATTTCAGATGTTAGCTTATAATCAAATCATCAGCAGGAGTAGTAGCATACAGTATGATTACTGTAAACGCTATTTTATTACTTGTATTTTTTGAAACCTACCTCTGGCTGATTATCTATGCTGGTGGGAAAAGGACCCTTTCTATAGTCTTATGAAAGAACTCCAACTTCCTCTTGACCTTTGTTCTTCCTTTTTCTACTCTGCATGTTATGAAATATCACATTGCTTCCTCTGCAAGTGTTGTACATGTAGTATCAGGCAGAACAGTCTTTCTTAACTGCTGACCACCAAAGCTTCAAATCTGAAAGGTTTGAAAACAATAAGACTGGGGAGTTCTGTCTGTGTGTTTCTCCTTGCTTTTAAGTTTGAGAGACCATAATGGATTACTTGGGGGCAAGATGCATGCCTAGTGTTATGCAAGATTAAAACGACAAGCAAGGATGCTAGGAGAAAATGGGAGTATAAATGAATGTGCCTGGAGACAATAAAGAAAGTACTTAATAGGCCAGATTCGGCTCTCAGTTACAACAATATAAATCTGGAGTCAGCCCACTGATTTCATTGGAGTTATTCCACAATTATACTGGTGTAGCAGAGTCTCTGTTAGCCCCCAGTAATTAGAAGTAACTCTAGACCTGCACAAATTGAATGAGAGTCTGTATAGGGGAAGAACAATTAGTTTTTCCAACTAATCTGTGCCAGTTATGAAGAAAAATGGAGAGGCTATGAAAGTGTCTCCAATCTACCAAAAGTGCATATTTTACAGACCTGACACTTTCTGCTGAAATACAGCCTATTCCCATATCATATTGAAATTGCATTAGTCAAAACTAGAGGTAATTCACAGGCCAGTAGCTTAATGGCAAGTGCACAATGTAAGGAGATTTTGCTAAAAAACACACCAAAAAAATTAAATAAAAGAAGGCAGAGAAGGCTGCACCAAGCTCCCAGCACCCCCCGAGTTATTTCCTGCAGCCGCCAAGCTCCCCTCACCTGCTACCCCACCTTTCCCCCTGCACACCGCATCCCCGCTCCTCTGCCTACCTCCAGGCACTTCCTGCCATCAAACAGCTGTTTGGTGGCGCTTAGCACTTTTCAGAAGGGATGGGGGAGGAGCGGGGAGCTGCGCGCTCAGGGGAGGAGGCAGAGAAGAGGCGGGGCAGGGGCAGGGATTTGGGGAAGGGATTGGAATAGGGGCAGAGAGGGGGTGGAGTTGGGGTGGGGACTTTGGGGAAGAGGTTGGAATGGGGGCAGGGAAGGGGTGGGAAGAGGCAGGGCAGGGGCGGGCCTCATGGAAGGGGTGGAGTGGAGGCAGGGTCAGGGGCAGAGGGGGTGGCTTTTGTACCTTTATATGAAAAGGTGTCAGTGATGTGGCCCTCGGGCCAATGTACTAGTCCTCATGTGGCCCTCGTGGTGATTTGAGTTTGAGATCCCTGGATTGCTGGAGGGAGCAATTAAGAACATGCACATCAGCTGCTTTGAGAGGAGCTGAATGCTGGTTAGACCATCTGCTTGTAAGAAGCATCAAATCACTACACTTCTGACCAAAGCTCCCAGAAGACACCTCAAGCCACTAAAGAAGATCAATGTGGCTGCATGAAAGACCCCATGCAAAGTTGGAACAGACACTGGAGACTTGTTAGCTGAGGTCCCAGGGAACTCCACAAACATTGAGGCCGGAGATGACACATGGAATATGGCATTGAAGGTTCTTGGCTTTGTAAGGTGGAAACATCAAGATGGTTCAATGAAAATTACCCTAAAATAGACTGGCTACTGGAGAACATGCACAACACATACAAGCACAATATCTTGGACAAGAAATCAGCATTGAAAAAGGCCAGGTACAATCAGGCCAAACATACACTACAAACTCAATTAAGGCTAATGAAGAACTACTGGTGGGAGCAGAAGGTTGCAGAACTGCAGAAAGTGGCTGACAAGTATGATGCAAAAGCCTTCTATGAATGTCTCCCTGCAGTGTATGGCCCAAAAATCCAGTGGTACAGACCCTGTCCTCACAGCAGATGGTAACCGGCTGCTCACAAAGGTGATATTCTCTCTCACTGGGCAGAGCACTTTGATAGTGGATTGACAGTTCAGGAGAATATGTACAACGAAGCCATTGACTCGCTCCCGCAGCACCTTGTTCGGGGGGAGCTATCCATGGGCCCTTCTTTAGACGAGGTTATTAAGGCCATCAAGCAGCTGTCCACGGGCAAGTCTCCAGGCCCTGACAACATTTCACCTGAAGTGTACAAATGTGGACATGCCCACCTGGTCAGAAACTCACCAGCCTTTTCAAAACTTTATGGGAACAGGCTACTGTGCCCCCAGGATGCTTTCATAGTCCAGCTATATCAAAAGAATGGAAGCATATCTAGCTGTGACAATCATTGTAGGATCTCACTGCTGTCTACAGCAGAGAAGATCCTTGCATGGGTTGTCCTTAAGAGGCTCGTCTCTCTCTTAGTGGATCCAGAGTCACAGTACGGCTTTCATTCTGGCCATGGCATAATGGACATGATTTTTGCAGCCCAACAAATACAAAAGGAGGCTTGTGAACAGAACAAGGATCTGTACATGGTGGTTGTTAACCTGACCAAGGCCTTTGACATGGTAAATCTCAAGGACCTATGAAAACGCCTTCATAAATTTGTCTGTCCAGAGAAGATGGTTGCTGTCATCTGCTCATTTCATGATGACATGATGGCCAGAGTGTCAGAGTGTGGTGACTCATCAGAACCTTTCCCGGTCAATAACGGGACCAAACAAAGATGAGTAATGGCTCCATTCCTCTATGCCTTTTTCTTCTCAGCCATTCTCTTGTTCACATTCCCGGACTTTGGCACATCTGGTTTACATTGCACGGGGTCTATTCAGCCTACAGCAATTCAGGGCCTGCACAAAGGTAATTAAACCGCTATTAAAAGATTTCCTGTTTGCTGATGACTATGCCCTCATTGCACACACACTCAAAGACATTCAGCTTATCCTGGATCACTTCGCCTCAAAATTCGCCAGTTACAATCAGCCTGAAAAAGATTGAGGTTAGGTACCAGCCAGCACCAGACCACCAGTATAACCAACACCATTATCACAATTGACAACAGAGTCAGGAAATTCTACTACCTGGTAACATACTTTCCAGAAATGCCAGGTTGAATGATGAAACTATTCAGCACTTGGCAAAGGCCAGTTTGGCATTTGTCAGACTCACCCACAGGCTCTGGAGGGAGAGCAGAGTCTGCCTCAGAACCAAGATAAAAATCTATCTCACTGTTATACTCACCTCACTACTCTATGGCTGTGAAACACAGATGCTCTACTGATGCCACATGAAACATCTGGAGAGCTTCCACCTTCACTGCCTAAGATCCATCTGCAACATCAGGACAGGACAGGATCCCCAACACCAAAGTCCTTGAACGGTGCCAAATCCCTGGCATCAAGAGCATGCTCATCAGGGCTCAACTTCACTGCATCCGACAGGTGGTCCTCATGGAGGCTTCCTGTATATTGAAAGTTGTTCTCTACATCCAAGTGAGCATGGGAACCCAACCTCAATATAAAGATGTATCCTCAGATATAAAGGCAACTCAAAGCATGCAAGATAGACATTAAAATCTGGGAACTCGTTGCACTGGACAGACCCAGATGGAGACATCTGTGCCATGAGACACAGGGCTGGCCTTACCATGAGGTGAACTGATCAAGGTACCTCGCCCCTTCCCCTGCTCTCAATGGACATAACAATTTTGCTGACACAGCTAAGTGTAGACCTGGCCTAGGTATTGCAGAATTGGGGCCTTTGGAGGCAGGGGAAAGGGTGTGATTTGGGAGGGGAAAAGACAAAAACCAATAGAGCTATGGTGGTAAAAAGGTCCTGGAATAGATGCAGTTATAGTAGCAAAAAAAGAAAAGAAGTGCTTTTGCCAGTATAATTTATTTCAGTCACTGAACTGGAATAAACTATAGTGGTATAAATACTTTTATACCAATATAACTGTGTTATATTAGAGGATTTTGCTGGTATAGCTATATTGGCAACACTTTTCAGGGTAGACAAATCTTAAAGTCATGGCAGATACTGACTTCAGTGGGACTTTTCATGCAAGTAAAGTTACTCACATACTTACATGCTTGTAGATTTGAGGTCTTAATAGGATGAACATTTTTGTTCATGTCTATCTATAAGTGAATTGGGTAGACTGAAAAAAATTGAAACTTACTTGAGCTTCAAACTGTTTCTGTAGAATTTTCATTTCTGCTTCAAATCTCCTTAAATTTCCTGAAAGGAAAAAAAAATCAAGAAGTTACTGAATGATACCTCATAAAATTTAGATTAAGGTCTAAATATTTGTTTACTTGGACAACTCTTTCTTCAGGAATCTATATTCCATGAAGGACATGACTTTTATATCATTTGCACTATGTATAGTATAGCATCTTTCACTTCACAAGCTAGTTCACAATACCCCCTCTGAAGTATGTTGGCACTATCCCAATTTTACAGATGGGTTAAATAACTTCCCAGAGCTGCACAATGAATCCCTGGCAGAGCTGGGATTAGAATTTACAGGTCCTGATACCCATACCCCTTCTCAAACCATACAGAATCACGAACATTGGGTGTAAAGCAGATTGAAAATATTAAATCAAACTAGAAGAGAGAAAAAAAATCAGAAAGAGACCTTACAGCAGCACTAGTGACTGGCAGATTTTTAATCTACAACCAGAGACAGAAATCAACGTGTTTTAGTGGATGAGTTTATCAAACGAACAGACTGATCCATTGTGATACGTCCTGACTGTTAGTGGAGTTGGCAGGTCAACTGACCCTTGTGGAGTAATTAGCTGAGGATAAATTAATCTGTTCTCAAATCTGCCCCACCAATCTTTCCAAAGTTCTGAGCCCTGCTTTTCAGCATGTATTTTGTACAGTTTGATTTGGTTTTCCTTGGATCTTGAACAAAAATGTCCTGCTACTGGTGAGATTACTTTACAATAAATAAATAAAAAAGGAATATTTAACTAAATATTCCTGAGTGAAAGTGATGAGTGCTTTGGACGCATGTCAAACTCACTTCATTAATACCAGATCTTTATAATCTTTGTGTGAATGTTCAGCAGGAAACATCACTTAATTAATTTAAGGAGACCAAATATTTATTTTTTGCAATACTGACCTCAAAGAACTACTTGTACCTCAGGCAAAAGGAATTTGGCACTAATCTCTTTATTTTGTTTTATTTAATATAAAAGGGGTGTGTGAGATGTATTAGGGTTTTGGTTTTTTTCAAATTGGTTTTCTTGGTTCTCCCAATGTATTCCAAAACATAACTGGTCTTTGACATGTACTGTTTTTTCAAATGTTCCCACACAAGCTGCCCTGATGCTAGTTGCCTCCAGCTATTCCTCTAGCCAGGATACTCAATCACATAGTCCTGACTTTGTTCTTTCAGAGCATGCAAGCTAAAAAAATATATTAAAGAACATTTTAAAATTATGCAAAGCATTAAAAAAAAAGCTAGACTGGAAAATTGTTCAAAATCCTTATATTTACATAAAAACATATTGGATGCAATGCCCATTATGCAAAACCAGAAGTGAAGTATCCTGTGCAAAGAACAAAAAAATTCCCATTTCTGTTTTCTGACACTTATTGAGGTTTTGGTTCTACTTTTGGGGGTTAAAAGTTAACTTGATATTTTTCTGTATTCCATTCCACTAAGCTTTCTTTAGGCCTGATTTAAAGGCAGTTTGTCTTTACACACACACACACAGTTTTGCAGACACAAATAATTAAGGTCAAAATTAAAGGGGTAACTCTTGACATTTGGAGGTTTAGCTATATGCTTGCACCCACACAAAAGATAGTCAGCCATCTGAAAGAGGTTAATTATGGCAGTAATTACTAAAAGGAAAGACAGACTGTAAAAATTTAATTCTTTATCTTCTCCCCAAATAACCTGCCAGCTAAGAAGGGCTGTACACAAGCTGCCTCTGCTCATCAACAGTTATCCGGTTGAGACAGAAGTGGATTGCTAGGGAGTAACACAAGTGGTCAGTTTCTCTGGCTATGTCTACCTACAAATTACTTCCCTATAATTTACATTGCTCAGGGATGTGAATAATCCACATCCTTGAGTGACGTAAATTACACCGACCTAAATGCTGGTGTGGACAGTGCTATGTGGGTGGGAGAGCTTCGCCCGCCGACATAGTAGCTACCATCTCTCGTGGAGGCAGGAGTTAAGCCAACAGGTGTGCTCTCTCCCATTGGCTTAGAGCATCTTCACCAGAAGCACTACAGCAGTGCAACTGTATCAGTGCAGCTGCGCCACTTTACCTGCTGTAGTACAGACATCTCCTCTGTTGGTCTATTTACATCAGTATAAAAGGAATGCAACGTGGGTGTGAACAGCAACCAAGAAGAATGGTATTACTGCATTTTACACCCACTTTGCGCTGGTGTAAATTACCTCACAAGGTATCAGGCAACAGATAATCCCAAAATTTTCTCTACCACTGTAGTCAGAGTGCTGTTCACTGTTCCCAGCTCCTGTTGCTCTGCAAATCTCGATTTTAGGGATAACTTTCTCTTTATTATTTTTCATTTACAACATGCCTGTTTCAATAATAATACAGCTGATTGGCAACCAACAGGTTATTGTAGGGGGTGAGGTATTTGTGGAGGACATCGGAGTGTGGATATCCACCTCCCTTTCCATTTTGTTATAAAGAGTCTTGAAGTTTAAATCTTCTCAGTGTGACAGATATGCTTGCTTTGATCTGCTTAGCTCTTGGAAGTCCAGGGGCTCCTGGCTGCTGGCTCCATGCTGCCCGGAGTCCTTAGGGACAGATCTGTCCACCATTAGGGAATTTTTCCCAAGAACCCCCTGTAACATTTTGCGAACCCCCAGGGGTTCACAAACCCCAGTTTGGGAACCACTGATCTAGAGCATGAATCTGTTACAGCCCCCACCTAGAGAAAATTGGCTGTTCAGCTCAATCTGTAGAAGTTTGCGCTTTTAGCTCTAGAGGTACTTGGCTTAATCCCCGGTGTGTGGGCCATGACGGCAGTGGTCTCACACTCATTTACATGACAGCCAGAAGTTCCCACATGTGTTGCTAACTGTTTGGAAACTATGGTTCACACCAGCTGAAAGTAACCATTGAGGTGAGCCACCAGGACTTTTCCCACTTTGTTTCTTTTTGATTTTCTAGGGGTTATATTTCCTCATTTGAAAGGTCCAGCTGTATATTCGTTCCCCTGTTCCTAACCAAGATCTCAACTAGGCTGTATAAGTAGTTGATTTTGCTGTAAAATTATTTCTAATATTTTTGCTGCAATGAGTTTCCACTTCCCTGAACAATGTACACACATCAGGCTAATAATGTTGGATTCAAGCATTCAGTACAGTACCTGTAAGATTTAATAGTTTTATAATATCCTTAGGGTGAAGGTTTGGACTTCCAGCACAGCAACTTCTGCTAGTGCTATTTCTACTCAACACTTGTTTGAAATTCTTTACATTTTATTAAAGGCTCTGCTTGGTCTTTCCTTGAGGGGGCTGGAACCAGGTGGTAAGGCTGCCATCACAGTGGTGTTGTAGACTGTTTTTCTCATCTGTTGAAGTATATTCTGACATCCTGGTGTAATTTTGATTGCTGCTACCCAAGGACACTGAACACTACAAGGGCAGAAAAGGCAGCATGCTCCTTTGACTTAGGTTTGACTGGTGAACCAGAAAAACCTGCAGAACATGTGCTTTTTCCTTTTTATATGGGGATTTGAGACTGAAATTGAATTTTATTACAAATTAACCTATGGCAGCAGGCTGAGTTGTTGGTAAAACTGAGAGGGGAGGGGGAGGAAGAGCAAAGAAAACGATCTTTGTTTCATAGACTGCAGAGGTTGCTGATCCAACTATTGACCTCCCACATTAAGCACGGATTCACTCAGTGAAGATGCAGATGTAAAGCAAAGTGTGACTGGTAACCGGGGGCAGTTTAGTATAAGGCTTCTCAGATAAAATCAGCCATATAAAAACTGTGTAGAAGTCTAAGTATGCTTGCGTAAAGGCAAAAAAAAAGGCATACAGCACTTAGGGCTTGTCTACACAGTAGGTTAGTGTGCACCAGAGGAGTATAAATTCTAGTGCACACTAATATATCGTGCACTAATTAGTCTGTGCAGAGCCTGCTGGTGCACACTAAAAATGTCTGTACTGCATGTTAATGTAGGCCCATTTCAAACAATGCTATATTAACACACACTAGGGCTCCTTTGTAGTATTTGCCAGCAGGGTCCACACAGGCCTGTTAATGCATGACATGCTAGAATTTACACCCCTCTGTTGCAGACTAGTGCACCATGTAGACACAACCCTAAAAGTGAATTCACATGAACCATTTAAAAGGAAGTATATCAGGGAAAACCTTGCCAAATATCCTAATCATAAAGCTACTACTATTGGCCAGGAACAGCGATTGATGCTCTCTCAAGTCCAGATTTATATATAAAATCCCATTGTGCCTTTACATTGTCTCTTTTTACCCTTCTTGTGTAAAGAGACTACAGGAAAAGCAACCTTTATAGAAGACTTATACAGAAACTCTTACTGGTCTCTTAGATAGACCTTAACTTAATGGTCAGAGCAGCTTTTACAAATTTAATAGCCTCAGAGGTACATCCCTGGGGAGGAACCTTATAAGATCCTAACGCTTTCCCTGCCACAACAATCATTTTAAGAGTGCTGTGATCTCATGGGAGAAAATGTATGGTGTTACTATCGTCACAAAAGCCTGGCCACAGTTTTGGATTTAATTAATCTGTGGGGGCCCTTGAATTGAAAACAAAATTTGGCAAGCTCCAAGGGGCTGGGAGGACTGGCCCAAGAAGGAAAGAAAGTGGCTGTTGCAAAATAGCATGATAGGACTTCTTGGCTCCTGTGATGCTAAGTCAACAACAAGACATAGGAAGGCCACACTTTTCAGCAACAGTGCTTGGACTTTAGTTTTAGGGTATCTGAGCATGCTCAGAGTGAGGTGCATTAGTGTGATGGGTATGTAGCTCTCTTGCTGAGCCTCCAGAAGGACCCAGCTCATGAAGTACAACACAGACACTGTGTAACAAATTCTAAAATGTCAATGGTCCAAATAGCTTTTATCCCTTTATGTGCATTTCATAAACGATTTTTGGATGTTTCTTCCAGCTATTGACAGACACAACTGTGGCCTGCATTATCCCCAGAGTCAGAAACAAAATAAAAGGCTGCAGGCAAGTCCTGGAGAGATTACACCACAGAGAAGGAGCAGCCTTTGAGACAGGCAGAAGCCTTCACTGAACCACAAAATGTCCACTTGTGCTAATCTCTCCCAGGGTTTATTTGGACTAACAAGTATCCAGAGATGCTGGTTGTGTAACTGATGTAAGAACTTTAAAAATGTGCCCTACCCGTATGTAGGGCAGATACCTCCAGACATGGGGGTATGTGGAGCTTGTCAAACTGGTTTTGTCCCCTTCTCTAATTTATAGAAAGAGCAATGCAATTCCTTGCTCTTCTTAACCTCCACCCTTAACCTTCGCCTCATCAATACTCCCTGTCTTTGAAGAACTTTTAGTTTCTTAAATATACATTTTAAAGTAATCAAGGCCAAAGAACAGTTTAAGAAAAAGATGCCATACAATGCAGTGTCTCCATTAAATTGTACTGATGGTTGAATATGGACTATATTTAATTGGATAGCACACAGAGCTATATCCTTCTGGAAGGAAATTATCCATACCCTCTCAAATTTGGGTCGTTACAAAAAAAGGCTTCCAGCCCTTGAATCACATCCTACAAAGACACACTAAAACGTTTAATCACTCTAAGTAGATGTCCCATTTAATAAACCTAAATGCCATTCTCTTGCATAACGTCGGTAAAGCTGAATCCAGGAATGAAACGCTCCCCAAATTAACTGATTGTCTATATATATACAGAAGCGCTACTCTGCCAACATTCCAGCTGAGTGCACCAACATTTCTGTTCTTATTTCACTACCAAGAAAATACCCCAGTATGTTAAGGCACGTCCTAGCAGAAGCGGGTTTATTGCTGATTTTGGTCCATTACTGGAAGAAGTAAAAATAGAATTTCTCTCATCTGGCGGTTCTGCTGCTCAGCTGCCAGGGCAAGCTATTGACAGTTCCAAGAATGTGGGTTTACCCCCCCTCACTCAAAAATTCCAGTCCCACTGCTGATCATCCCGCATTTCCATCACAATGCAGTCCCACTAATGCATATTTGTGGTCCTGGTCCAGAAGCAACTGTCTACACATGGGAGAGCTTCCAGGAGGAGCAGCATCTCCTCATGGTCCCAGTCTTTTGCTGTGCTTTTGCTTATAAGTCACTGCATCTCCCTTCTCCAGATCAAAAGTAGCCTTTGAAACATCTGTTACCATTGCCCACCACCATTTGCTGGCAGCAGCTTCTGTGGAGGCATGAAAAAGAAACTGCCTCTCTAAAAAGAAGCCGGTGTCAGTTATTAGGGAGAGCAGGATCTTTCTGCAAGTAATAGCAAGCCACAACACCAGCCTGGGTCTTGCCCAGGATGAATATCCCAGGCCTAGGTCATTTTTTCTCAATCCCAGAGTGGGCAGACATTCTGATAATGCAAGCATAGAGCTACACAGTGAGTTGTGGCACTATGAATCTCAGGATATGCACCCAAATATCTGTACTGCATATCACACCAGCTATGGCCCCAGTGCAGACATGGGGATTGACAGCAACATGCGGCCTTGCTGCAGTAGGTTAGGCTGCCACACACTGATTAAACCATGATTGCTTAATTCATGGTTAGCATGCAAAGAAGATATGGCCTAAAGCACTTGGGATCGTCAGATGAAAGCCACTATGAAATTCAGAGTCTATCCCTCTAACCCTCAAAGTCATTGGGAGAAAAGGAAGAAAACATCATTTTGCATCAAGGTTACAACTATATTCATTTGCAATGTTTATACCACCTAGGTCAGACACCACAAACCAAGCTTGATTTAAGGCTAAGCAAAGCAATCATTTATGTAAATAGCCAGCAGACTCAAACATCCTGCCTTAAACAACAAAAACTGACTTGTCCTATTTGCAGCAATTGACACAAACATGCTGCTCTAAACACAACACTGCTGCTCTACGTTTCAGTTCCCGGTTCTCCCCCACCCAATCAACACAGTTGTGGCACTATGCAGTGAAAGGGTTGATGTTTTGTTAGAAAAGAATTCACCTGTGGTGATATCAAATATGAATGGCCTAAGATTAACATAGCAGTTCTGTAGTAATTTCCAGTTACTAAAGTCTGCTGTATAAGGAAGCTCTACATAAGAAATTACTGTAAGTGATCCTGCACTGGGATGGGCTAGAGGATCTAACAGGACTTTTCCATGTCTAATAGCTATGATTTTGTGATCAGCTGGTGCAAACATAAAACTTTAGAAAGCATTCAGGTAAAATTAATTGTATTTTAACACCTTTGGCTCCACATACATGCTATTGTTTATGCACTTTCACACAACTAAGAATACCTTTCTTTAAACAAGCTTATCCTCATTAGATCCCCTGTTCTATTTAAACACTAAAACACAATAGGCAGTGCATTTTTGGGCAATTATTGCGTGCCTCAGATGATGTTTAACCACCCAGCAAGTACAATAATCCCCTAGAAATGCACCAGCTGAGATATCGCATTGCTATTATAGAACTGAGATCACAAAAACATAAAGGAAAACAGTCTGAATGGGCATTGACCTAAAAAGGACGCCATCAATAGCCAATCAGAAATCTTCACTTGAGTACAGTTTTCTGAAGCCATTACATACATTTATAAAATGGCCTAGGTGTTTTCAACACTTTGGCTGGTCAGAGCTAGTTCAGCAGATTCAAGACCCAACAAGGTGGTGTGCATGGGAAGTATCTTATTCTCCGTTACTGCAGCTGGTTGAATAAGACATGGGCACAATGTACCTCTACGTGCCATTTGCTCAACTTTAGTTCCAACTTTGTTAAACTGAAACCATTTTTTCCATACTAAGTGAGTTACATACTCTTCAATAAGTTCTATGTCCATGCCAACTTTCGAGCTTCCGTTGTTTTTTCTCATCACCCTATTTTAAAAAAGGATGGGATAGAAATTCAGCCAAGGAAAGGATTAGATTCACTCTGCCATAACGCGAAAAAAAATGGCTGATGAGATTTTGTTCAAATTTTCCTAAAATACTCATCTTTAAGTGAAGAGCAAGCATGGAAAATTTCAGCAAAGGAAATGTTTTGTAATATTAAGAGCATATAAAAACAAGCAGGGGAAGGAAAGGAATGATAATGAAGAGTTTTGCAACCTCAGCAGTGTTTACAGTGGTTTCTATCAGCACAATAATAGGAAAGTTGTTTAAGCTTTTTCAGTGGAGATTTAATTGTTGAAAAATGCCCATTTTCTAATCTTACTCTCTGTTTTCACTATATTATGCATGTCCTAATGGTTTATATCACAGGCTTTACCATTGGAAAGGTACATAACAAGAGATTTTTCTGTTTGCAATTACTTCTTGCGGAGTGGTTTGCGAAACATTGTAGGAGGGAAACAAATCTAACTGGGAGCTGTCCAGAAAGCAAATGTTGGTGTTTTTAGAAGCCAGCCAGAAGTAGTCAGTTGCACAAGTCTCAGATATCCCTTCTAAGAGGACCGTCCCATTTCTGCCAATATGTATGATGGTCTGTTATGTTTAGTTGTCAAGTCACCACTAGTCGTGATTGTAATCTGTGCCTAAGTGGTAAGAGCAGCATATGAAAGAGAAAAAGCAACACACTGTTATAATAGTGTAACATGGGTCTGAATTTGGAGGCAAATCACAGGGGATATCTGCCTTTCAGGTAGAAAAGAGGCAGAACTTGTGGGGAATGAATATAAAAGGGATTGTTTGAAGCCTCTGGGGTTCTCATATTTCATCTAATTAGCAGAGTTTTTGCTGGCTAGTGTCACCACACAGCATTTCACCCAGCCCTGTTCTGGACCAACCAGTTCTGGAAAAGACTGAGAACTACATTACACTGTAATGAAGAGCACAGACCTTGAAAGTAGTTCTCTTTCCTTCCCTCTCTTTCAGAGTTGGGGCCCAATCCTTGTATGCCATTTACTTCCCGAGGAACAGTATCACAAGGACCTCTCTCCCCTTCATCCTTCAGTTTCACACTTTCAATATCTACATCAGCTTGTTCTATCTCCAATGAAAAGAACAAGACAACTATATAGAAGAAATGAGACCTTGACAATAATTTATTATGTTGGAAAATTAACATCTGAGTGCAACTCCTGTGAACTCCTGCTGATTTTGCAATCTGATTACAATCTTGCAGATATTCATAATGGGGACCAAATATTGCTTGCCTTACTCAAACACTGCCAGAAAACCCAGTTTTCACATACACAGGGGCAAACTTGGGAATAACTCTGAAATCAGCGGGCCAGTGTAAACAAGATAAGAATCTGACCCAGTGGAATTATACTGCTGTAAAACAGAGGCGAATCAGGCCCTTTGATTTCAGTGGGGTGTCTCATGTGAGAAAGGAGAACAGGATTTGACCCTGGGAATCTTGTGACACAACGTTCCAGGAAGCAGCCTTTGTTTGCACACACTGTGGCTCTTTTATTTATTAATATGTGCACCCAACAATGCCTATTGTCTCTCTTCATATTAGAGGGTGTCACATGAGTAGTTCAAGTAACACCAAGGATTGCAAGGCGAAGACAAGTGGTTCTCTGGCTCCAACTAGAAATGCTGTGTATTTTAATACATTAATACTCAACAAATGTCTTTTCAGATTAAATCACCCACATATTTTTAATTAAAAACCACCCAAACAGCTATGTTTAACAAAAAGTTAGTTTTCCCACTTAAACAAAGGAATGGTTTGTTATTGAGATGCAGAACGCAACATCTCTTTCTAACATGGCAATTAACTGAGTGATCTGATTAGCTGAGATTGTGATTATAGGTTCTATCTTTCTACCTTGCAACTTGTAGGGGGAAAATAAAAATATTTAAGTGGAACTTTGCTTTGCTGTTTTTAAAAATCTCTTCCTTCTTATACCCCTTCCTGGCATCATTTAATCTCTCCAGAAAGAAACAACATGCAAAACTTTTGATTTTTGATGAGCTCTAGCATAATTTAGTTTTATCAAAGGCTGTTCACTTATTTATCATATCAACCTAGAACAATCCTTTCTTTGTATTCTGACAAATGCTGGTGTCTCCCCATGGACTAGATGCATCAATTTTGCATAACCGCATCTATTGTTCTATTCAGGAGAGACTGAAGATTTGAAAGTGATATCAGGGTAACTTGAAATTAATACAGCTAAACTTTCAGCTTGTTTTATAACAAGGTGTAATCTGACCCTTACACATTTCATAATGGAATAAATATAGAAGAGTAGATGGGAGACAGAAATCCAAGGAACTGATGCCATCCATTTTATGTCACCACGATGCCAGCCTTCTTGAAAACATACTACAGTGATGCCAAAGTGACTTTGGACCCTAAATCCCATTTTCAAAAATGACTGACTTGGGGTCAGGTGCTTAAATACCCTTTTAACATCTAATTAATTGATGTCAATGGGAGTTAAGTGCCTAATCACTTTAAAAATGTGGCCCATAGAAGCCTAAGCCCCATTGACTTCCAAGGAGATTTAGGATCCTAAGTGCCATTTTCAAAAGCAGCTTACCCACTTAGGGTATGTCTACACAGCAACTAGACACCTGCGGCTGGCCCATGCCAGCTGATTCAGGCTCGCGTGGCTATGTCATTGCTTTGTATACTTCTGGGCTTGGGCTGGGGCCCGGGCTCTAGGACCCTGTGAGGTGGGAGGTCCTAGAGCTGAGGCTCCAGCCCGAGCTCGGAAGTCTACACAGCAGTGAAACAGCCTTGCTATCATAGAATCATAGAATCTCAGGGTTGGAAGGGACCTCAGGAGGTCATCTAGTCCAACCCCCTGCTCAAAGCAGGACCAACCCCAACTAAATCATCCCAGCCAGGGCTTTGTCAAGCCTGAAAAATAAATGGAGATATGCCTATCTCCTAGAACTGGAAGGACCTTGAAAGGTCATCAAGCCTAGTCCTCTGCCTTCACTAGCAGGGCCAAGTACTGTCCCCTGACAGATTTTTGCCCCAGATCCCTAAATGGCCCCCTCAAGGATTGAACTCACAACCCTGGGTTTAGCAGGCCAATGCTCAAACCATTGAGCTATGCCTCCCCCCCCATCAGAGTCATGCGAGCCTGAGTTAGCTGGCAGGGGCCAGCCACAGGTTTTTCTACATACTCTTTGAGCTACTTAGGTGCTTAAAACCTTTTAAAATGGCCCAAAGGCTCTTAAGTCGCTTACATGCTTTTGAACATTTTACCCATATGCTTGTTTTAGTTTTTATAATATTGTATCATCTATGGCTCCAGAAAGGACTTTGAAACACCCAAGAAAATGTTTAGAATATTCTTTGTTAGTGGTCTGTGGCCATGCCCCAAACACACACAGCTGTGCAGTATTAGTGAAGTAGTGCTTTGGGGGCTCCCAGAAGAAGGTCTCACAGCACTGACTCCTTTCCGTCTGTGGGTTTTTGAAGCCTTCTGTTCTACATCACAGAGAATTAAATGAGAGCAAGAGGGTGTGGAAGGGCTCCAAACACACACAAAAGGAGAGGGCTGGCACTCCGGGCCTGTGTCTGCTTTCTGAAAACCCCCTGAAGAATCACTGCACCCCTGGAGCTCTATAGAGCTATGTTGGGGTAGAGCAGGTGGCACAGAGCTAGGGAATTAGCTGCTCTAAGTAGGATGACTGTCTAAATCAGCAGAATTATCATTAAAGAATGAATCAATAATGAATGGTACTCCAGGCCTCTACTCTGTGCCTTCCTTACAGGGGGATAGAGTGAATGCATGACAAGGGGACAGCATCCAATGACAGCACAGCTCCAGTGTGAGCAGTTCAGGCATGGAGGTGTTGGGGGCTGAGCAGAAGAGGACTTAAAGGGACGGGTTTTCTATGCAGATGCTCCAAAACACATGTGGCCAGATTCCCAGCTTCTCAGTGCAGCATGTGCTGCAGAGGGAAGGGAGGGGACAAGAAGATGGCTTTAAGCCAACTCTGCGTTCCCCAGATTCTTTGCAAGTTTGGTGCCTAAGGGTCTGATTCTGCTCCCATGGAGGTAAATATAGTTTGCTATTGACTAATCTGGAAGTCAGACCAGGCCCCAAAATTACTCATGTGCTATTCGTTTGCAGGATCAACTCTTAGTATGCAATTATTCTCATTAACTAGGCACAGCAACAGAATGAAATTGCAAACATTTTTGCTGCACTAGTTATACCCATATATTAAAATCTTACACAACAGGAAAAATTTCTGTTGAAATTAAGCATCTCCCTTAGGATTTTATCCTGCACCACTGAAGTCATTGTGACTTGTACCACTGACTTAATAGGGGCAGGATCAGGCCCCTTACAGTTAAGATTATTCCATCGCTCTGTTAGAACCAGTTAGCTGGCAAGGAAACACAGTGGCACCCAGTGGCCAAATGTTTTTTTTCTTAAATGTTCTCTTGACATTTTCTTTCCCTTGCTTTGCAATCATATTTCCATGTATAGTTATTCTAAAGGTTGCAACATTAATATGATCAAACACAATTTTAAAGGAAATACAGTAAAATTAAGTGTTCTTTGTAAAAAAAAAAGAATCCCTGCTTGTAAAGTACTTTTGGTCTCTACTTGATTAATAGGCAGTTTTTTTTCAGCGGCTATTAGGGAGATTGCCAGTTCTAATGCAATGTTGAAAGTTAATTAAAATGAGAATATTGAAAGTACAGGTAGTGTGTTTTTCTTTTAGCAAAATAAGCTGAGCAAGTGGAGAGCCTGCTCCTATGCCAGTTGCCATTTCCATTCATTCAGCTTTGCAAACTTGGCAAATTTACAGGCAGCAATTAAAAAAATACATTCAACTCTGTGCACTTCTCACTTGGGTCAAAGTTCTCAGCTGCATGGATTTGAGCTCCAAGCAATTATTCAACCCAACTATATTCATTTGGTAACACATGAGAAATGTCTCACATAGACTTTTCTTACATCTGGAAAGTAGATAGGTATATCCTTCTTCATCCGGTGGTATGCAATGTTCTGGGGATATCCATTCCAGAGTCCTGAGCAAGGAACCAATCCTGCAGTGAGATCCAGGCAGCAGAACCCTTCCACCCGCATGGAAGCCTGCTGATATTAATAGGGCTTTGAAGAGATGCAGGAATCTGTCTGCAAAGGAGCTCATGGCAGGATAAGGGACAAGGATTTAGGAACAATCAGAAGAGGCTTCGTCATGAGAATCCTTCACAGGTTTCATACTGAACCCAATCAATGCTGGGACATGACAGGACTTTGGATCTTTGCTGTATAGATACTCGTGCAATGTAGACCTACTTGTTAAAGTTTGTAGGCCCAAACTCTGCAACCATTTGTGCATGTGAGTAGCCACATTGAACTCAATGGCATTATTCATGTATGTAAAGTTACTCACCTGCATAGCACAATGGGTGGGGGAGGGGGACAGGGTGTCACAGTTATGTATCTTACTCTAGAGTCTCAGTGCTTTGATTTAAAGCGCTCTGGGATGTTTTTAAATGGGGAGCCATACCTCAATTTACCAAAGTAACTCCTCTTGATTTCCAAATAAGTCTGTTTTCAAAGAGGACATTTTTTAAAAAGTGCCGGAATTGCACTACTTACTCAAGCAACGTTTGCCCTGGAATCAAAAAAAGTAAACACCATGTTAGGATGCATGAGGAATGAGATAGGATTGAAGGAATGCCTCAGTCTTAGAGAGTTGCCTAGCTTTGCGTAGCACCGTATGTTACCCTGTCACTGCTTAGGCCATAAACGGATGTTTATGATGTTCTGCAAATTATTTTAAATATACAAATTAATTAGTTAGCAATATTTTGCATAAAATGTCACATGGAGCTACACAAAACTTGGTAGCTATGCTTGAGTAATCTTACAGCAGGGATATAATTCCCTATTACATTCTATACAGGAGCAGATTAGGGTTTGTAGGGCCCTGGGCCAGAGCAAGTGGGAGCCCCTCCCCACCCCTTCCGCCTACAGTCTCTCCCTCCCCCCCACGCTCTTGCCAGGGAAATGGGGTCAGGGCATGGGGGCTTACCGTACCCCGCATTCCTGCCAGGGAGTAGGGTCAGGGCACGGGGGCTTGCTCTGCCTATCTGGTGCTCCAGCCGTGGAGCGAGGGCTTGCAAACTCCCATGCCCCAACCCCTCTCCCTGGCAGGAGCATCAGGTGACTGGAGCGGGTCTGGGGGCAGGGGTGCCCATTTTTCCAGGGCCCCCCAATTGGCCAGGGCTCCTGGGCCCATTGGCTAATCCACCATTGATTCCATATGATGGCTAAAAAAACCCCTATCAGGCAGAATTATTCTCCATTAAATTCTGTACAACTTTTCAGGAAAATCAACACAATTTAAAAGCAATACATATGTGCCTCAAGTATTACCCCACTACCATAGTGGTCACATGGTGCCATCCTGCACTCCCGTTCCAAAGGGTCTTTCAAAGAGCCCTTGAAAAAACCCTCCCCCACATCATAGCTACAGAGCCACATGGAGTTAAAGGAGGACTCTGGGTGGCGCTATGAACTGCAAGCTGACAAGCAGCTCAGCACCAGCACGCAGTGGCTACTATCCTTGCCTCTACTAGCTTCTGTGCTTCCCTTCCCTGCAACAATGATGAGCACCGGATTATAGCTGGCCAAGGGGGAACCTGTTTCAGAGAGACGGGAATGGAAGAGAAACAAAAGAGCGAGTGAGTATGACAGAGAGGAAATGGTAGATAGGGCGAGAGCTAAGAAAAGGGAGTACACTAAAGGATCGTGGGGGGAGAAAGGAAGGGATGAGCAGAGAAAGAGTGAGGAAAAAGTGTAAAAGAGTGAGAGCACTATTAAAAATGAAAGAACAGACAACAAAGAAAATAGAGAGACCAAAGAAACAGTCTCAGAGCAGGGGAAGTTAAAAAAAGGAGAAAGTTACCCTGTAGGCAGAAGGGACAGTAGAGTGTGGGTCTGGAAGGTAAGGGAATACTCAAGGCATTAGTGTCAATGATCAGGGCAGGGGCAATCAGGCACAGGGGTCAAAGAAGTAGTCATTGGCCAGGTGCCAGAACCAAGGCCCAAAGCTGAAGCTAAGAGGTCAGGAGTCACAACTGGGTTACCTAGAGTGAGGCAAGGTAGAAGTAGGTGCTATCACAGCCATGCACAAATGCTTTGAGTAGCTACTGAACTGCTACTGGGTTTAAGAGCCAGTCTGCTGATCCTTCCAACCAATCAGGCAGCCTACTACAGGCCAGGTGCGCTTGTTAGATTGCCTGGAGACTGGCTTTACTGCAGGCCTTGGTCTGATCAAAACCAGCCCCTCACTATGGAAATCTCACATGCATCAGACACCCACTCACTCAGACAAAGATGATTATTTTTGATTACATATACCCCATCCTAAAACACCTGTGGGGAGAGACAGGGCCAGATTCTCAGCTGATGGAGATTGACATAATTAAGCTGAAATCAATAGAGTTCCACCAATTTACATCAGCAGAGAATCTGACCCACAGATATGAAAGCAAACTATAAATCCTTCCACATTCAATATAAGTGAGCATTTTACTTTTTGTGCCAGCACCATGGCTTTTTCTTCAGTTTGTCAGGTATTGTTCTAAAGCCTCAAGTTCTTTGCTATATGACATTTGTCCAGTATCCCAGGTTTCTATCTTAAATGATAATAGCATATTGATTTTTGCAACCTCAAAACTCTTGATAAAAATAAAATATATACAAGGTATCATTATACATCCCCCACTACTGAATGAAGGTGCTTCTGGACTAAATGGAGTAAAATTATTTATAACAGTTTAGGGATAGGAGAAAAAGTATGTGTGCGTGTGGGAAATATAGTTCCCAACTAAACCAACATAGGCCCCAAAATGTGCAAAGCCGAGACCTAACCTCCCTCCTTACAAGTGCCTTTTGGGCCTGCAAAATAAACATAGGCACAAAGCTGAGAACTTGCACCTCTAACTGCTTGATTTTCATCCACAATGAAGGAGAAAAAAAGCATCCTGACACTGGGATGCATTAAGTTGCCGTGGAAAATGAAGCCAAGGATTGGAAACCCCATTGCACAGGACTGCTCAAAATACTAGAAAATCCACTATACAGAATAATCCTCATTAGTAGGGAAATGGAATGGATGATTTCATAGGTCTTGCACTGATTGTTGATCTGGCAGTACTAGCTGATTATTCTGATACAACCTGAACAAACATCAAATCCATCCTTATTTAAGATTTTCCATGATCTGCATTATCTTGTTTG
Organism: Macrochelys suwanniensis; assembly: GCA_033296515.1. Classification (NCBI taxonomy): domain Eukaryota; kingdom Metazoa; phylum Chordata; order Testudines; family Chelydridae; genus Macrochelys; species Macrochelys suwanniensis. The sequence continues at coordinate 53,554,998 of CM065780.1, forward strand.
TGTTTCTAATGCTGTTTTATGGACTACTTGGTGGAACAGGGCTGAAATATAGACAAGACAATGCCGTCCATTAAGAGCATTCCATTTTATGTTGGAAAACTGCCAAAGTAGTCTTAAGATGAATAATTATATCAAGTTTCAACCATGAAAAAATTCTTCATAAAAAAATATTACGAACTCAAGGTGGAGATAGGAGAGTTCTTTGACTATCACTGAGCAGGGAGATTGGTTGATGGAGTTACGAGCCACACAGCTCTTGCACCAATAGGCAAATTCTAGACTGTTCTGCTCCAGTCACAGAGAATTAACACCCTGTTACTATCCAGAATGTCAGGAGCAGGGTGACATTCCCTCCCGTGCCCCGCCCCCCCCCCCCCCACACACACACATACACCACATCTAAAAGGAGTTAAATTCCTCAGGGATATCCTCCCACGAACATTTTCTGTACTCTCCTTACATCTGATTCCATTGGAGCAAAGGGAGGAGACTGCCTGTGGCTTCTAGAGCAGTACACAGGTGTGATGATGTTGTACATGAGCAAAAAGTACTAATGCTTCAGCATACCCCTTCAATCTGCACTGGCAGATGGAGATAAGAAATGCAAAATTACAAATATGTGAATTTTATAGAGCTATCAGTAATTTTACCTGGGAGAAAAATTAAGAATATGATTTACAAACTGACACTATCCTTAAAAGTGCTGCTTCCGCTACTGCAAAAGATTTTGGGTTATGTTTAGAACTAGAAGTACACACTGCATGTGACTGAGGAGGTACAGACACTCCCTTTCATATATTGAAATTACACAGGTAGAGGACCAGGTGAGCTGGATGGATGGAAGTAGGGACCCCAAAATTGAACCAGAGAGCATCTAAAGCTGAGTTTCCAGTGATTCACCAACAATTTCCCTAATGAATAATGCTTCAAAGCACATCAGCTGGAATTCTCAGAAAGACTCAGCCCCTGCAACTGGGACTAGATTTACAAAAAGGGCTCACCTCCCATTTGGGCACCAAAGGAAGTGGCCAGATTTTCAAAAGCGCTCAGCCCACTGGAATCTGAGCTCTTTTGAAAACTTTGCTCTCATCACAATGTGAAAAGGGGATTTGGATCACAAGCTGAACTCCGGTAAGGTAATTGGAATTCTGAATAAAGACTGTAAATGTGATGATTACGTTGGTGTCATTTTTTTGTGCTTGGGCTATTTGGCTGCCAGAGACAATGGGAAAGAAGAAGCATTGATTGGTGCATTAAGCTTTCCACCAGCCTGGCCCTGAAATTTAACTACTAGCCAGGTGTCCCATAGTTAAGGTTAAAAAAAATTCATGCAGCTTGTAAGTAAGTATGGCAACAGAAATTACTGCAGAGAGCTGTCAAAGTGCCTTTCATCAGTTACAGAATCACAAATAAACTTAAACAATAGCGTCTTTGATGTTTTGCGAAAGCCTGAAGAGAGACTGAGAAATGTGAACCAAGAAACTCACCCAGTCTCAACCAACTGATAATTAAAATCACACTTGTTTACCTCGCTATATTGGTTAACTTTGTTTCTTGCTCCCTACCCCCCACATTTTCTTCTAACAGCAGCTTGTTACAAAAGTCAGGATTTTAATTTATATGGGCCTGATTCTGTTCCCATTGAGTTTGATGGGAGCAGATTCTAGCCCTAATTTTGAACTTGTAGTTTATATATAAAATCCTGTTATCTTTATTCAGTCAAGATTTGCCTGTTAGGACTGCAAGATTTAGCTTACTGTTTATGTACTGTATTTGACAATGCTCAAGGGTTAAATTGAAATGATCAAGGAAGAATTCTATTTATACTCAGAACACAAAGACACCAGGAAAATGTAAACTTCATTCCTTACCCTGGTTTTGCTCCTCTCTGGACTTCTCAGCTCACAGTAACCAGAAACAGAGCTGCAATAAAAAAAGAATTTCTCTTGTCAAATATGCTTCCAAATAAGATAAAATATGACCATAGTCATAATATACATGAATTAATTCCATAAACAAGAAATGGAACTTCCTCCCAAAGTCAGTTTCTGGACTTTTAGAAGGAAATGAAAAAATGATGGAATGCAAGTTGTACATGTAGTTGATGAGGCTCCATGGAATAGCTTTCCAGAAAGCTTGAGACAAGTGCATATTCTAGAACCGAAAGTTACATTTCTATTGTGTTGATGTCAGTCACTTTCACCCAGCAGAGGTATGCAAACAACTCTAGAAACTCAGTAAAATGAACAAACAAAAATGCCTCCACCTTATTAAAAAAAAAAGTAGAAAAGAATAGAGGTTGTTTTAAAAAATAAAATAAATTAAAAAAAAAAAAGCCTGTCCAGCACTCAGCTCCAACTGCTCAGCTTTTCATAGTGGTTCACAGATAGTTGGATCTCATTTCAAGTATAAATCTGGAATCAGCCTTTGCTGAGAGCTGAAGAAAAGTTTCTACCTCCTCTGGTGAGTTTACTGAAGGGCTTAGTACCTAAATTACAAGGGCACGGTGTCCTGAGTGAAAGGTAAATCTAACTGTCTTTAACGGGTTTTTCTACTGGGGCAGTATCCCTTGTCCAAGGGAAGGATAAGTGTACCCAAAAAGTTAGGATTATGAATAAAGAAAGAACTAACAGTTATGGCTCATCCTAAGGGTATTTTTGTTTTCCACTATAGGTTCACACAAATGCTGCTTTTTAAAAAATATTTGTATTGTGTATAACCTGTTTCAAGTTGTTTTCTATTCTATGTAAATACATTCTCTCTTAATTGCTCCAACTCTAACAGCTGGGAATAGTTCTCTGGACTGTGAAATGGCTGCAGTAACAGAACAGGGAGAGCTTAACCTGACTGCCTTCCAAGCACATTACTAGGTATTCAGAGAGGTATCAAAGAGATGCCTTGTCCATGGAGATTTTAAAACTCCTAAAATAAGGGTCACTTGGGTGATAGCAAAACCACCTAATCAAAAGATTCGACCACTGATTTTAGGAGAATGAAGGCTTCACTTATCTTCGCATCCAACTTTCCTAATATTGTGTTCTGAAACGAAGAGGTAGGTTATAAGTGACTGGAGAAAGGCTCATGAAGTCGCAGTTGCTTGGCAGTCCAAAAGATGTTCACGTACTGCACGTATAACTAACTCTGAGGAGAGCTATAGTCTATGTCCTACTTAGTATTCATTCATTCTTCTCATTCTAAGAAAGGAAACACTGTCCACAGTGATTTGAAGGTGACTGGATAAGACTGAAAGGTCTTGATCTCAGTCACAGCAACTCAGTGCACACAGATGACAATGTACTGCGGGATTTATATAAAACATGATTTTCTGTAATCCCTGAAGCAAAATAAAAAAGTAGAGGGGATTAATCAAAAATGTTCAAAGTTTGCTTTTTACTTATGGGCTTAATTCTGTAGGTAATTTACTTCTATTCCCTGATTCTGCATTAACAAATGAAGGAAAGGCTTGTCTTTTGCCAATTGATTTCTGTTTACAAAGTCCATACTTTTTTTCCTTTTATAACAAGTGTTTTATCTTTTTTCCTAAAAACAAGCAAACAGCCCACTAGCAATAAGCAACCCTTAAATAAGAGATACCTTTGTCGCACAGGAGGCAGTTAAATAATGAGGCAAAATAGATACAAATTTCAGCTTCCAATTTCCAAGGAGTTATTATAAACAGTAAGAAAATTTATATATTTACTTTAATGTTTAACTTGATTATACTGCCCTTTTAATATCCAGAGTTGTTCAGCTATAATATCACCCGAAATTGATCCAAAACCCTTTGGCATCACAGGGAGACTTTCTGCTGTGTTTGGTGAGTTTTGGGTCAGGACCACCTCAACTTGATGAACATTGTCAGCTTTTTTGGAGGTGCGGGGGAAAGAGAAGTGGGAAAGAAATGTTTCAGGCTGTGAAATATCTAATAGATTGTTCCACTATCACAATTGTGCAGAAGAGGGAAAGCTTATTTGTTTTAATTATTTTTAAATATATGTGAAACAGCTGGGTACTTTGAAATATAATTTCAGAAGTGCCCAGATGGTATTTATTCCTGATGGAGTGTTCATGCATTGTTTTGTTTAATAGAACCCCATTGTGTGAAAAAGGGCACATTGTCTGGAATGCTTACAGTTTTACATAACATAGGATGTGTGAGGCTGCCCTTCCCACCTCTCTGGTCTTCTGTACCTGGGAACAACAAAAAGACCCTTTATTGCAGTATAGTGATATTTTTTCTGGTCAGACTTTGTAGACAATAGCTTGTTACAATGTACAATAGCTTGTTACAACGCTGCATTCAGGGGAACACACTCCAAATGGAGGGAGGAGATGCTATTGTCATTTCATTGTGACCTTTTTAATTTCACCTCTTCGTGCTCCCAGACTCACGCGTGTTTCCATGGTTCTGATCTGATGTTACAGATGGATCCTGTCCCTATTGAAATCACCAGGCCCACAGGTGGTTTCACATTGCAATGAAAAAAAAAATAGGCACCTGGCTTCTCCCATGTGAACACATCAGATTTTCTCTTAACGTGGTCTCTGTTTTAGAATCTTATGGGAGTTTCTTAGCTCCTAGCAACCCACTTGAGGCTAAACAGGCCTGACCAAGATTCTAGCAGCAGTAGGGTCTATTCTTCCATTATGCAGCCAATGCAGAGGTCATGCTGAACTGCTATTCACTGCTACAGCATTCTGCCACTTCTGATAGACTCGTTTTCTTCAGAATTTAAGCTTCCAGTAAGAACAATTAAGTTTCTAGCCCCTGTGGTTGCACCAGTACCCTTTGAATGTGAATGGATGCAGTGTTTTAGAGCTATTCTTTCTCTCTGCAGACAATAGCTCTAAGAGACTTGTGAGCTGCAATGTAATGATTAGGCTACAGGGTTAATGGTCGACATGTCAACATTGTTTACTCTGTTACTGCTGATCAGATTAGTGGAAACATCTCTAATTATCTGGATATCGTGTACAGACTTGTGTGTTGTGGGTGCAGATTGAGAGATTACCTCCCTAGTGAACCCTCTGGCCAGGGCCAGCTCCAGGCACCAGACCTGTAGGGGGCGGCAGTCTGGGGATTGTGGGGCGGTGGTTTTGCTTTTTTTTCCTTCGGCACTTCGGCAGCGGCCATTTTTTTTTTTTCTGCCTGGGGCAGCCGAAAAGCTGGAGCCGGCCCTGCCTCTGGTGGGTAGGTTCCAGCTCAGTAGGTAGCTTTCAACTTGGCAAAGGTCTCAGCCCCTCTCAGTTATCCTGCCCTTTGAAACATGTGACAGTGATTAGAACTGTTGGGGCGGGGGAGGAAACAGAATTTGTTCCATGGGAAGGTCCAATATTTCAACATTTATTTTCATCCCATAAGCACTGCAGGTGCATCCCATAAGAATGAGGGCATGACCAGAACTACAACTCCCATGAAGGACTGCAGCGACTCAGGCGGACACAGATTGTCAGAAGATATTTTGTTTTGATTTTGCCAATGGAAAATTCTGCTGAAATTAATCTTTTCCCTTGGAAAATTCTGATTTGAATAAAATCCCATTTTCTGACAGGAAAAATATGTAATTAGAAGTGTTTGGACCAGCTTTAACAATGACCCAGATGAATACAAAGCATCACAGTACACATAGCAACAGAGGAAGAAGCTAGAGAAGAATGCTCAGCTCCACTGCTGTATCATTCCTTTCAGGAGCACATGCAGCCTGTATGCAATTAACCATTTCATTGCCACATTTTCAGTTGGTTACTTGGACACAATCATGTGAGTTTCAACATCTTGACATTTCTTGCTGCAGTCTGAAACAACAATACAGCATAATATGGGATTTTCCAACTAGCTCATGTTCAAAACCAAAAGCATAGCAGCCCTGGAACTTGACCGAGTCTTTGGAGATTACCCTATACCCACTTGCTTTGTTGTGGGAAGCTGTAGAAGCTCAAGTACATGAGTACATCCTTCTGTTCTGGGAACATGTGATGGTTCCGAGGGTAGCAAAGATTTGTCAACCACTTCCTGCAGTGAAGGGGAGTGTCTTTCTTGTGGTAGCTGGTCGTCAGCTCCCTGGCATCACCAGCCTTTCAGACACTCAAGCACTCGTCTCTGGGCTACATCAGCCCTCACTTTTCCAGGTGCACCCCAATCCTTGAGTTCCTTTGATTCTTTCCCCTGTGATATCCAGCTCCTAGCACTGACTACTCACAGAAATCACAGATACTCTGCACTCAAATATGCAGTGTACCCCCGTTTACCAGTTTTACTTTAAACTACCACTCCTGTAAACCTCACAGCACTTCTAAGCATTTATGATAAAACTAAAGTAGGTTTGTTAAATAAAGAAAAAAGATTTAACTAGAATCAAGAGAAAGTGGTGGAAACAACTGGTTACAATCCAAAATAAAATGCCAACCTGGGTCTACAATTATCAATAGCTACCTTTCCCATCTAATAAAGCAGATTTTCCCCAAAAAGTTCAGTCTTTTGGGAAGCTGGCTGGTTTCAGATAACCCAGGATCCAAGCACTCATGAATTCCCCCTGCTCATTAAGGGTTTCCTCAGTGAATGGATGCAGATGATCTTTCCCCCTCTCGGTTATACTGAAAACAGCCTTTAATGTCTATTCATGGACAGAGTGAACCCTGCTCTTTTTGTAAAGTTTCTTTTTCTCCTTTAAGTACTTCCAGCTGTTTGAATAGGAAACCATCAGAGGCGATGATAAAGTCTTAGTAGTGCACAAAACTAAATAATTGAGCCAGGTATTGCATCACCAGTCAGACAGGGTGGGGTGACAACTCCCCCTTGCCTGAATGGGCCATTACGAAGACATTTTGGTGACTATTTTTATTTTTACTCTACCACAAAGCATACTTTCTATATAAATACTAAATATTAAATATTACCCATACATACATACAAACAATCATTATTAACCTAGACAAGTTAGAGCTTTCTGTAGATACTTTACGTGTTACTCTTTATGGATGAATATCCCGCAAGACATGTTTAGTGTAAAGGGTTTGTCAGGTCTGAGGTGAGGTTGTTTGCAAAGAACATGACATCCCTTGCCAAAGGATCTTCATGTCATCTTTGCAGTTTGTGGGACTATGAAAGCTGCAGACACCTGCTGTAATTTGTCCATACCCTGAACAATAAAGCCTTTCATTTCCCCAGCTATCCATTCTCTGCTGGTTCCTATGGTACGGAAGCCACTCTCCTATTAAGAGTAGACCATCCTTTGCAATTGCTGTGCATCTAATTTAGGGAGACTCACCTGTAGGGAACAGTACTAATGAAAAAATAAAACAAGACAACAAGCTTGTGAACTACTTATTTTCACTTTGCTGCAAATGCTTACATTAAAACAGGTAGAGGAAACAGAAAAACCAACGTAAGAAACAAAAAAATCCTATCAGACATACTCAGCAGCCTTCCTGCAGGTGTCTGTACTATCCAAACCGGCAGACATTGCAATAGTATTACAAAAAGATTTTGTAGTTGTCTATTGAGGATTTATGCTGCTCACAACAGGGCTGTTGATACATCAGTACTGATCCAAACCAACACTTACATATAGGAAACACACTTGGGACTGACCTGCTTTAATTGGTCAGTAAATCAGTTTTTATATACTTATCAAAGTAATAAATATGAACTAAAAAGTCAAGGGGAAAATATCTGTCCGTCTCATTACAGTGGGCTGGATTCAGACCAACACTTCTAGCCAGAAAAAATGTACGTACTAAAGCATGGTCTGAGGCCAAAACAAAGAGGTCTTAGAATGGAGGTGGGAAAGGGAAGGATGTTTATTTGGAAATAAGATGAGAAATAGGCACAGGAAATGCAAGAAACCCAAACTATTTTTTCAGGACAGCAAGTTCAGTCCTGGAGGGATTTGGAAAACACACCATGGTAGACTAACAAACCCATCTCAGGAGGTACATCTGTGTATCCACCTCTGTGGAGAGAATAACCTGCTGGGTGGAGATCAGTGTAACCTGAAATATGTAACAGGTAGACAAGAGAGGATGACACAAGCTGTCTGATTCCAGAGGAGAATGACACCAACTTGGACACCAGAGGCTAGGTCTGTGGCACACTCCCCTGATAGAGGATCAGAGGAGAGGGGAAGCTGAGGAAAGGAAACACTCTAGAAGTGTAATGTTTTTTTTATCACTCTCACTGCACAGATTATATCTATGGAGATTCGTTTTTATGCACTTTAAGACTAGAAAGCTCGTTCAAGCTCTCTCTTGTTTTTAACCTTCTCTCTATTTTTCATAAATCTTGTTTTACTTCAACGTGTGGACTTCTATTTGTTTCATGTCTCGTCTATAGTGGGATTTGAGTCACTAGTGTAGCTATACCAGTGCTAATCCTGTATAGACACAGTTTACTTCAACCTGGAGCCAGTAAGTAAGAATGTCAGATATTTCACACAGGCCACCCTGGAACAGTTAAACAACTGTTAGTCTCTAAGGGCTGGTTTACAGGCAGGAGTTGCATCAGTTGAATTTAAATTGATTTAGTTAGAAACTGAATTAAGTTTAAATCAATACAAGCCAGGTTTAAATTGACTTGAGTGTCCACAGAGAGGCTTGCATTAGTTTAACTGAACTGTTTTAAAGCCCAAACAAAGGGGAGCACTGCAGGAAGGTCTGGAATCTTCTGTTTGTTTGAAATTGTTGGTCCAAAAGGGGCACGGACTAAGGAGTTCCCATGAAGTATCAGTTTCAGGGCTGGGGGCCTCATCATGATGCATGAGAAATACACTGTTCTCATCTGTGGTCACAGTGCAAGGGGCATAAGGCGATAATACCCAATATTTGCATCCTTAGAATACAAAGAGAATACAAACCTTCAGGCAATCAGTGATGTTCGGAAGACTGCAGTCATCAACGATGAGCTAGCACGACTCCAAATCGACATAGTCGCTTTGCAGGAGACACGGCTGCCAAACGCTGGGACTCTCAGGGAAAAGAACTATACATTCTTCTGGAAAGGGAAGAGTGCCGAAGAAATCAGAGAGTGTGGTGTTGGATTTGCTGTGAGAAATTCTTTACTGGGGATGGTGGAACCTGGACAACAAGGAACTGAAAGACTGTTATCACTCCGACTCCACACATCAACTGGACCCGTCAACCTGATCAGCGTGTATGCACCAACACTCGGCACCAACAGGGATACCAAGGATGAGTTCTATGATCAGTTAGACACGATCATCAGGAGTATCCCTAAAGAAGAGCACTTCATACTACTGGGTGACTTCAACGCCAGAGTGGGCACTGACCACGACTTTTGGCCAACCAGTCTTGGAAAGTTTGGCATTGGAGAAATGAATGAGAATGGACAACAACTTCTGGAACTGTGCTCGTACCATGACCTCAGCATTACCAACTCATTCTTCCAGACAAAGCCTCAACACAAAGTGTCCTGGAGACACCCTCGCTCCATGCACTGGCACCAACTCAACCTGATCATCATCAGGCGGTCTGCCTTGAAGTGCGTCCTGCTTACTCGCACCTTCCACAGTGCTGACTGCGGCAGTGATCACTCGCTGGTATGCAGCAAGATGAGGCTACAGCCAAAGAAGATCCACCGCTCTAGGCCAGAGGGAAAACCCCGCATCAATGTGAGCAAGACCGCACACCCAGACAAGGCAGAGAAATTCACCCATGAGCTCTCCGAGGTGCTGAACTGTATGCCTCCCGGTGGCTGCGCCAAAGAGAGATGGGATCACATCAGAGACGCAGTATACAGCACAGCCATGAAAGTTTTTGGAACGAAACTAAACATGAATAATGACTGGTTTGAGGCCAACTCCGCCACACTCACTCCAGCCATTGAAGAACGCCACGCTGTTCACCTGGAGTACAAGCGTTCCCCCAGTCATAGGACTCTACAAGAGTATCGATTTGCCAGGAGCAAAGTACAGAGACTAGCTCGACAGTGTGCAAATGATTACTGGCTCCAGCTCTGCCGGAGCATTCAATTATCTGCTGACACTGGAAACATCAGGGGAATGTATGATGGCATCAAGAAGGCCATGGGACCCACAAAGAAGTGGAGAGTGTCACTAAAGTCTGCAACAGGCGAAAACATCCAGGACAAGGGCAAGCAGATGGATAGATGGGTGGAGCACTACTCTGAAGTGTACTCCAGGCAAAACACCATCACCGAAGCTGCCCTCAATACTGTAGATGGTTTTCCTGTTGAAACTGAGCTGGACGAGAAGCCCACCATGGAAGAACTGAAGAAAGTGATTGAGAGCTTGTCCACAGGAAAGGCTCCAGGAAAGGATGGCATCCCACCAGAAGTTATCAAGTGTGGCATCAACGTCCTCCTAGAACACCTCCACGACCTCCTCTGTCAGTGCTGGGACGAAGGTGCAGTACCTCAGGATAGGAGAGATGCCAACATCGTGACCCTCTACAAGAACAAGGGTGATAGAAGTGACTGCAACAACTACAGAGGCATATCGCTCCTGAGTGTTGTGGGTAAAGTCTTTGCACGCGTGATCCTGAATAGACTGCAGAAGCTTGCTGACAGAGTTTACCCAGAGTCACAGTGCAGGTTCCGAGCAGGGAGATCCACAACCAACATGGTTTTCTCCTTAAGGCAGCTGCAAGAGAAATGCAGAGAACAGCACAAGCCGCTATTCCTTGCCTTCATAGACCTGACCAAAGCTTTCGACCTTGTGAACAGAAATGGGCTGTTCAAGATCCTGGTAAAGGTTGGCTGCCCACCGAAGCTGCTGAGCGTGATCCAGTCTTTTCACGACAACATGAAAGGCACAGTACTGTATGATGGCTCGTCCTCCGATGCCTTCGACATCCACAGTGGAGTAAAACAAGGCTGCGTTCTCGCTCCCACACTCTTTGGCATCTTCTTTGCAGCGTTGCTGAAACGTGCCTTTGGAAATTCCACAGAGGGAGTCTATCTCCACACCCGGTCTGACGGGAGACTTTTCAATCTGGCTCGACTAAAGGCCAAAAGCAAGGTACGGGAGGCAACAATCAGAGACATGCTGTTTGCAGACAACGCTGCCCTGGCCACCCACACAGAAACCGATCTCCAACATCTGATTGACCACTTTTCCAGAGCTTGCGAAGAGTTCGGGTTGACAATCAGTCTTCAGAAGACCAAAGTTATGGCCCAGGATGCAGAACATCCAAGCATTGCCATCAATGACTATGTGCTAGAGGTGGTCAGTCAGTTCACCTACCTTGGATCTACCATCACGGACAACCTCTCACTGGACCCTGAGATCAACCGTAGAATCGGCAAGGCCTTCACAATTTTGGCCAGATTGTCACAGAGAGTATGGAACAACAACATGCTGACCATCAACACAAAGGTCGCTGTGTACCGTGCATGTGTGTTAACCACTCTTCTCTACGCCAGCGAAACTTGGACCCTCTACGCTTCGCAAGAAAAGAGACTGAACACCTTCCACATGTGCTGCCTCCGTCGCATACTCAGGATCACTTGGAGTGATCGAATAACGAACAACGAGGTGCTGGAACGTGCCAAGATCTCCAGCATGTTCACTCTCCTCCGTCAACGCCGCCTCAGATGGCTTGGCCATCTAAGTCGCATGGAAGATGGACGGATCCCCAAAGACCTGTTGTATGCTGAACTTGCCTCTGGAAACAGAGCTACAGGATGGCCCCACCTTCGCTTCAAGGATGTTTGTAAGAGGGACCTGAAGACTGTTCAAATCGACATCAACAGCTGGGAAGAGCTCGCCCAGGACAGATGCAGATGGAGACACGCTCTGACCACTGGATTGAAAACTGGTGAAGACAAGCTGCGGCAGCTTGCCGAGGAAAAGCGGGTTCAATGAAAAAGGCAGCAGCGGCTCCAACCCACAGCTGACACCGCCTTCAAATGCAGCAAATACAATCAAGACTGCCACTCTCGTGTGGGGCTCCACAGCCACAACAGACGCTGCACAACCATCAACTAAACATTCCCCATGGGCGCATATCCATCGTCTCTCGAGACTAACGGACGCCAACAACAGACTACAAAGAGAGAAAAGGAGGTTCTGGCCTCTATTCTCTGGAAACTATAGTCTCGAGTATCCAAAAAGCAAAGAAAGAAACCAAGGCCCTGATTCTGCTCTCAAACTAAGTTGACACTCTTATAACTCTATTGACTTCAGCTGAATTACCCCTAATTTGTATTGGTGCAAGTGAGATCAGAATGAGGCCTTTACTAGTGCAAACCACCTACAGCCAGGATCCAAAAGACCAAACTGGAGTATATGGAACTACTTCTTCCCAGCCATTGAAACAGCAAATTCTACAAACAGGAATAAAAGAGAAACAATATGTCACAGATGTTAGTCACATTGCTTAATGTACTCCTCCTGTACAATGCTCAGATATCACAATGATAAGCATGGTATGAGAACCTATATAGAATAAAATAGAAAGGGACAAAAGTCCCTTTTGCATATAGCCTTTTCTAGGGGATGAGATTTCACGTCTAGTACATTCAGGTGTACTGCTGCTGTTATAGTCATAATAGCTACAGGCAGACAGTGACGTAGCTCTTGGAGCATGGAACTTGCCTTTGTTTTCAGTGAACAATTCACATTGCTCACGTCATCCCATTCTCAGAGCACTTTGGACAACATTTGCTTTCAGACGTTTTAAAATGTGTAATTAGAACAGTTAAATGAAATTGAGTGTGCAATTCTGCTTTCAAAGACGCAAACAATCTCGTTTCTGTAGCATCAGGTTTGAAGTTCTTCATGGCACTTTCTGGAATAGTGAGGTGTGCTACAAGAGTTGATGAACAAACAAACAAATCAGCATGGACTGACCATGAATGCGCAACTTAAATCTTCTGGCCTTTTTTTACCTTTGAGAAGTTTGGTATTGCTAGTATTGTTGCAAGCCCTTAGCCCACCTGTAACATACTGCGGGTTGAGACACAGGAGTGCTTTTAATAGTATGCAAATGTTCACACCACTATTGTGGTGTGAACATTATCTTCAGATAATGAGACAATAACTTTCACTTCTCTGCATTCTTAACCATCAGAGAACACTAATGGAAAACCAACTAATATTCCAACACCATGTAGGCTAGTGGGACAACTAAAAAAAAAAAGTAGTCAAAAATCAGTATGGTTTTTCAGCAAGAGTTAGTGTTTAAGTAAAATTAGGTACCAGTAGAAAACAGACAGAAAAGTTCCCCAGTTCAGGGACAAGCCCTGTTCTAAGAGTTCTGGATATAGAGCCAAATCTTCCCAGAGGCATTTTTTCTCCTGTCTTCTAAACAGCATATGACAATGCAAGGAGAGATGGATGCTGAGCTGAAATAACCTCTTGTTTACCAGGGACTAGGTATTGCCTCTGTACTGTGTCACACACTCCCTTTCATATTCTGTTTCCTCCACTCTGCTGTGCTGTTCCTACAGGCAGGAAGGGGCTGGAGGTGGACTGTGGGCACAGGGTAAGGGGACCCTTCACCAGGCCAAGCTCCAAGGACGAGGGGGCAGCACTGAGACAGGTTTGGTGGGAATAGCTGGGGGGTAGGGGGACAGCCACTGTGTGTGTGCGGGGGGGGGGGGGGGGGGGAGAGAAAAGAACAGGGAGGAGGGGTAATTAGCCCCAGCAGCTCCAAAGAGGCAGCAAAGTAAAGAAAATAGAGTGCAGACCTTGCAAACTGATGTGAACCTAACAACAAGTGTCTGGTTTGGGTCAGGTAGAGTATTAAAACAACCTGACATGCTTAGGCTCAGGTCTGGTTCAGATTGGCTGTAGTCTGGTTGGGTCTGAGTCAGGCTTTAACATTGGGCCTAAGCTGATCTCGTGCTGATGAATGTTATATTAATCCACTGGAGCATAAATTCCAGCCAATTATGGATTTAGATGGGCAGCCTACAGAACTCCATCACTTTTGCAAGAGGTTCAGACTGATGGTGCCCCATAAAAATCAAGCAAGTGTCAGTGCTGAACCCACGTACCAAATATAAATCTTTGAAAAGTAGAGAAGAGGGAAACACCTAGACCATGAATATTTCTGGCTGCCAGCAAGACAGACTGTATTTCAGCAAGACCTCAGCAAAGACATGTAAATTCCATCTGTGATTATGAAAGGATGTGGAATAGGAAAATATGCAGTTTGAGATTCTTTGGGAAGGCAACCACATAGCAAATTACTACACCAATGGGAAAATTGAATTACTATTAGAAATATGACAGTCGGAAATGCATATAAGGCACTTGAGTTGAACATTGTAGCACCAGCAGAATGGGCATAAATTCACCTGGTCAAGTCAAAGTGTCCGATACATTTGGTATACAAGCTTTTACCAAACTTCACTCTGTTCTGCATCACTGTGTGTGGAATAATGGAAAGCAAGAGCACAACAAAGAGATCACCATGTTTTCAGAAAAATCAGTCATCCAGGGAAAATGGCCTCCCTTTTTCCAACTGTCAGGGTCTAGAGCATCTAACAGCATGTTAGAATTCAGATAATCTAAAGCCCTGAACAGGGATCTGATTGAACTATACAGACATTTTTATCACACTAATAACTGTAGGATTGACCCCCCCCCCCCACAGAATTACACACATCTATGTTAGTAGACTACACAAAGACAGGAATGTTGAGGGGTATCAATCTGCCTCAGTATTCCATCATGAACAGATAATGTTCTTTCTTAGGGGCTCCTCTGAGTCAGGCTGATGGTTGAATTATAACATTCAAAAACCAGTAGAACGCTTCAATCTCCCTGGAAAACTCAATAACAGACTTAAAAGTGGCAATTCTTCAACAAAAAAACCTTCAAAAACAGACTCCAAGGAGAAACTGCAGAACTGGAATTAATTTGCAAACTGGACACCATCAAATTAGGCCTGAATAAAGACTGGGAGAGGATGGATCACTACAAAAACTAATTTCCCCATACTGTTACACCTTCTTGTCAACTGTTTGAAATGGGCCATCTTGATTACTTTGTCCTCATTAGCACTACAAACGTGATTTTTCCTCCCTTGGTAGTCACCCCTTCTTGTCAACTGTTGAGAATAGTCCACTTCCACCTTAATTGAATTGGCTCATTACCACTGACCCCCCCACTTGGTAAGGCAACTCCCATCTTTTCATGTGCTGTGTATTTATACCTGCCTCTGTATTTTCCACTCCATGCATCTGATGAAGTGGGTTTTAGCCCATGAAAGCTTATGCCCAAATAAATTTGTTAGTCTCCAAGGTGCCACAAGGACTCCTCGTTGTTTTTGCTGATACAGACTAACACAGCTACCACTCTAAAAACCTCTAGGTTAGCTGATTCAATAGATAAATAGCCCTGTACAAAAAGTTTTACTGTCAAGCTTTACTAATTTTAGTAAGTCTATAATCCATAAACCTTGTAAATGAGAAGGGGATTGAGAAATGAGCTTTCAGGGTCTTTACTAATTAGCCCATTCGGGCAAAGCACCACTCGAAAGTTAGCTATAAAGATCTCTTTTAGGAGCAGAAAGAAATTAAACAGGCCACTGGCTTGGTTCCTTGTAAGAAGACAAATACAAAATCTGAAATGGGCATGCAGAGCAGAGGTATAAAAATGGCTAGTTGTATCAAGCCCCTGGAAATAATTATTCACCAGAGTTTTAACAAGCAGTTCAGGATTATTATTAGTTCATTGTTGGCAACGTACTTGGTTCTTTGTACTGGCTTCACATCTGGTGAGTAAAGTAAGGCAGACACATTTCTTATACTATGGCTGGGCAAGCAGACAAGAAGTCAGAGCTCTCTACCATGGTGACATATAGAGCTAGCCTTGACTAAAATTAAACATGTAGGTTTATTTTTCATTTATAACTTAGTAATTACTAAGTGATAAATAGTTTTTTGGAACTTGAAAATGACAAAGCTATTAAACTTGCATGTCTACATGCCATAAAACCCACATGATTTGGATGACATCAGGGCAAAAAATGGAGCATTTTTTGCCCTTCTGTCCCTAATCAGCCCTGATATATACAGTAACTTTGACAGATGCTGGAAGGTGGAGAGATCTGAAAATATACAGAAATTTTCTGGCTAGAAATAGTATAAGAGCTTCTTTCTGGTACAATATAGACCCTTTGAGATGATTTTATACAGCCCATGATGTTGTTTCCTCCAAATATAACAACTTTTTAAACTGCTTATACTACTGTAGCTGTTCTTTGATAGGCTATCGTATACATTAAATAGTTGTGTGAGGAAATTTTATTTCTTCATTTAATACCCATCCATCTTTTAGTTTAATTTCACATCTCCTCTTTTCATGTAACTCCCCTTCCATTATTTTTTCAGCCTCTTATATATGTTCCTTGCAAAGCCATATATACTGTCTTGAGTTTCACTTGCAGTATCTTCCTAACTTCTCTAAATTTTTGATCATTGTGTCACTGGAAGCCCTGATGTCCTGCTGTCCTCCTTTTAAGCCATGGAAGACAGAAAGCTGAAGGTGGTCTTTCTGGAGAAGGGGACACAGCAGAGAAAGTCAAAGAAGGAGTAGAAAGCATTCTTAAAGATTTTAAGGACTAAGAGGAAGAAGGCTATTAAGACATTAGTTGGAGAAACAAGCTGGGTCCAGGGAAGGATTTTTTGGGAACAGGAGATAGAAGTGAATTCTTGAAGGTAGAGGTAAAGGAGTCAAAGCAGAGAGAGTAGTTAAAGATTAAGGAGAGGGCAGGGATGAGAGAAGATGTGCAGGAGGGCAGGATGAAGGAAAAGGTGGATTGAAAGGCCAGGTTAAAGTATTCCATGCAAATAATTAGCAAAAGGAGCAGAAAAAGATTAGTTAAAACCCAAGAGATCATTATTTAATTTCTGCAGTAAAAACGCAAACAGGAAGAGAAAGGAGGTAATCTTCTACAAGGAAGTAAATACCTGTAATGAAGCACCCACCTCCTTGGGATTGACAGAAAGAAAAAACACAAGAGCTAAAATGATTAGCAGCTTGAAGGGAGAAAATGACAGTTTGCAGAAGTCAGCTACAAAATAGCCATCTTAGAACTCTGTCTTTCTCACATTTAAAGCCTAAACAACAGAAGGGCATGCTGGGAAAAATCTACCCCTAATCAAAAGATAGCTCCTAATTGTAGTTCATCAGTGATCAGGAATATTAAGTCTCTGTGTGCATTAGGAATTTTTTTCAAAACTTTCTACTGTTAATACTTAATCTTCAATGCTAGCAATGTTGGAAATCCTAAGGTAGATAGGGCTGCCACATCTGCAACCATTTTAAGCATGATTAGACCTGCTGTGAATGGGGTTAGAGCATACTAGTGCTCCAACGTTGCTAACACTGTTGCAACTGAACTAGAGTAAGCAACAGTTGGAGATTGTTAGAAAGTGTCCTTAGTATAGCCAGAGCCAAAGCCTGGTAGTACATTGAGCTGGGGTAAGAATCTGAGGTTCCCATAGCCAATGTTGATGTTTTGGGATATATAAGTCCCTCCTTTGTGGTGTTTTGCTCTAGTATTATATTTACAGAATAAAAATTGCAGATTGCTTTGACATAACATAGTACACATCAAGCACAGATAGAAGATATCAACACATTCTCACATTACCTACTGATCCAACATATGGGCTAGAACAGGCACATCGTTAATGTGAATGTGTGTTAAATAAAATTACTTGAAATAAGATTTTGGGAACCTTTCCCCAGATTAATATGTTGGAAACAATGTGGAGATCAGTTTTGGATCCCCAGTCACAAACTGAACGATTCCTGAAAGATAGTCACCCAACAAATATATCCAAACTTAGCCCCCTTGTCCTGCAAAAGAGCTCCATTCTATTATTTCCATGGGGCTCCATCCATATGGGTCCAGTTCCAGGAGCGGAGCCTCGTTAAGGATATCGTAGAAACCAATCCCGTTAGACCTGCTATTGATGTTAACAGGATTCCTCACCAAGCAAACAACATGGAGGAAAAGGCAGAAGGCTTGTAGCTCAGCTACTGAGTAACCTCCAGTCTGAGTCCCAGTGCAATGAGAGGGGAGAAGAAGAACTCTCTTTTTTCCATCACCACTTGGACATATTGAACAATGGTGTTTGAGGGGACATGGAAAGTACCGATGATGGAGAAGCTGACTTGTGGGCTTAAGAAAAGGGCCCAGAAAACTATCCTCTTGTGTGGCTTCCGTTGTATAGATATGCCTGTCTCGTCTGCGGTAGTTGATCATCTTCCAAAATGGACACCAGGTAAATTAGACATTTCTTGGTATAATACATATGGATGAGAAAACAAGTGCAATCATAAATCAAGCCTAATAAATATACACCTTTTACTACAAGAAGCAGTTTCAGATAAAGCAGACATTTCATCAAAGTAGGACTCTCAGTGTGGGCTGTGCGCTGATACTATATAGCTTTGAGGTAACATTTATTTCTTTTACTATAAAACTCTATGGGCCAAAGGCAGCCCTGGTGTATGCAGGCACTACTTCACTGACTTCAGTGGAGTTGCATCAAATTAAAGCAGGGCTGAATTTGACATGGCTTGCTTTGTTTGGCACTACACTGTCAAAGCTATAACAATAATTGGATAACAATAACTGCTCATCTGACAGGATACATTCAAAGAAATAGGAAGTAACCTTTGTACTGCTAAAATGATCAATGACGTATTAAAAAAACCCACACATTAAATCTACTGATTGGGCCCCATTCAGTTCTTGGCTGGCAAAGTGCAACTAGTGCACACTTCTGTCTTTAAGTTAAACACCTAGGAGAGTATGTATTGTGAGCGGCATTGCTGGTGTTGTAGAATAAGCCAAGTGCAGTATTGGGTGGCTGGTAGGCTATGACTTTCCATAGAAAGATGGAGTATGTTTTGCATAAAGTGCCCAAACATCAAGGGTCACCCAGAAACTGTTCTTCATTGTGAAGTCCTTGCATTCAGTCCTTGCATGGCTGTGCAAGAGCAGCATCACTTTTAGTGGGCCAGTTACAGAGACTAATGAAAAAGGAATGCCAATAAATGCCAATAAATGTCCTGCTGGTCCCCCTAGTGGAAAACTGGTATATACACCTCAGTGAATTCAGATGGCAGCATAGTTATTATTCCTCCAAAAACTGCCACCCTCAAAGTAGGTCTGGTTTGTCATTTTATTATGCATTTTTAAAGGCTACCCAATTACCAGTGTTCCAAAGTAGCTTGATACAAATCCAGGTGGTTGAGCTGGTACAGACACTCCCACTTATTATCTGCAGGACAGTGTTACGCAAGTGTTAAACCAGATGATGGAAGTGTGTCAAGTGAAACTTTAATTTAACACTGAGTTCAGTCACCTTTACAACTCCTTACGTGCCGCAGAAGTGCCACTGCCAGAAAAGGTGGGCCAATCAATTTGTATAATCCCAGGGCCTTTTACAGTGTGCCTGCCACGATCACCCACCTGTCAAAAATGATTTAGATCACAGTTAAGCTAACAATTCATTGTATCAGTTTACACTTGTATGACTCAATGAATTATTTTGCCTTTGTCTAACTCATTACACCAACCTTTACCCAAGTGGTTATTGAGCCAATATGGTTTTTCAAATCACTGTGTTGCGGCTGTAAGCATTTTGGGTCTGAAATGGAATCTTCCTCTTAGTCCAACTCAGACTTTAAAAGGTTAGTCTAAACTTCAGCGATTGGTAAACATGCTTTGCCTAAATCTGAACATTAAGCATCTAACAATTTGAGTCCAGTTCTAATATCACCAACTTTGTGTTTTACTAAATGGAGACTGAAAAAACAAGAAGAGAATGGGAGAGAGAGAAATTGTAAAAGAATGACTAAATAAATGCAGCATATATACTGTATACAAGGCGCCCACTTGTGGCAGTCTAGGGCTTAAGGATGGTATTCTAATCTCATAGCCGGACTTTCCTTTAAAATGTGTTGGTTTATTTTCCACCCACATTGAATCACTCTTGAAGGGGAATGAAAACCATGAGCTTACAGGAAATGAATATTCACATTAGTTCTGTGGGCTCAAAAATACTCTGTGAGGTTCACCAACCCTAAACAAACAAACAGAATTCAATTTTATATGGCTGAGAGACACTTTCTTAACTGATCAATAGCAAAAATCTGTTTTGATAGTGTATGCTCCCAGATGAGCTGCTTTTCTCTCATACCTCTAAGCAGTCTTCCCCTCAAGCACTTGAGAGGAACTAAGAGCTAGATCAAGCTGCTACCACCCTTGATGAAAAGGGTGTGCTGAGGTGCACCATTTTAATGGCAAAAACAACAAGGAGTACTTGTGGCACCTTAGAGACTAACAAATTTATTTGTGCATAAGCTTTCATGGGCTAAAACCCACTTCATCAGATGCATGGAGTGGAAAATACAGTAGGCAGAATATATATACACGGTACATGAAAAGATGGGAGTTGCCTTACCAGTCAGAGAACACTTCAATCTCCCTGGACACTCAATAACAGACTTAAAAGTGGCAATTCTTCAACAAAAAACTTCAAAAACAGACTCCAGTGAGAAACTGCAGAACTGGAATTAATTTGCAAACTGGACACCATTAAATTAGGGCTGAATAAAGACTGGGAGTGGATGGGTCACTACAAAAACTAAAAACTAATTTCCACATGCTAATTTCCCCCTACTGTTACTCACACCTTCTTGTCAACTGTTTGAAATGGCCCACCCTGATTACCATTACAAAACTGATTTTCCTCCTGTTGATAATAGCTCGCTTCCACTTTAATTGAAATGTCTCGTTAGAACTGACCCCCCCACTTGGTAAGGCAACTCCCATCTTGTCATGTACTGTGTATATATATTCTGCCTACTGTATTTTCCACTCCATGCATCTGATGAAGTGGGGTTTAGCCCACAAAATCTTATGCACAAATAAATTTGTTAGTCTCCAAGGTGCCACAAGTACGCCTCGTTGTTTTTGCTGATACAGACTAACACAGCTACCATTCTGAAACCTGTCACCACTTTAATGGCAGTTTCTTGTGCTTGAGTCAGGCTCCGTGGGTTTGGTTTATCACCTCTCTGTGGCCCCATTAGGCTGGTAGCATAAAGGGAGTATAAAGTTGGCAGAACCCAACACTGGGGAAGTCTCATGGCATAGATGGAGCCCCTGCATGGTATCAAGCCAGTATAATGGCTCCATGCCCACACGCTGTCAGCCCCAAGTCTAGGGGATTTAGCTGGTGAAGAATATGCCCTGGCTATTCTTGGGGACATAGGCAACCAGGCATAAGTAAGGTCTAATTGCTAGTTCAGGTCCAATTTCAAGTCTTAAATTATTTCCAGACCTGGCAGGGAACAGTATAAGAATATACTCACCTGGAATATATATCCTTAAAACTGGAAGACATTGCTGAAGAGGAACACTTTATCCTGTATTTTGCAAGTACTGAGAAGCAATTTACTCTCTAGTAAAGAGAAGAACTGGAGTCAGTTGTGAAATGGTGCATCACAGCATGGCATCACTTTTGCACAGAACAAAGTGAAGGGCTCTGCTTGAAAGTAGATGGGGAGGTATGAGAAAGCAGTTGCAGCTGCCTGACCTGGAATCTCTTGTGGATGGATAGTTAGTATTGCATTGGCACCAGTCCTTCAATTTACCAGTCCCAAATATTCATCCTGGTGTCAGAATTGGTTGCAGTCAGCACTTAATTTTGAAATACAAGATTAAGGTGGGAATAAATTTACACCACTCATATTTTCCATCCAAATCTCTGGGTGTGTACATATATAAACTATCCTGAATCGGAAAATATGTAAAACTGCTCAAAACCAGTATGTTAAAGAGTAAAATAACTTCTCTGCCAAGGGAAAAAAGAAGTTTAAAGAGATATGGCTGTGCTTTTATTTCCCAATACTTACATAAAATTCTAGAGGTTCACTTTAGGTGTTAAGGGCCTGCGTCCTAAAAAACCTGCTGGTACAGTTCATCCCCAGTTTTACGTTTCTTGACTTTAGTGGAATTCTTCTAAAACCCCAAGTGTATTTTATGTATTTTACATGGGAAAAGATTAGATATTGACTGAAAAATTCCCAATAAATGAGCATTTTTAACTGGGAAAAAAAAAAGATTATCGCAGCCAAATCCATTCATGAAATAGGATCAGTTTTGACAAATCTCCCAACTCAAAATGTTAAAAAAGGTCGACAGTTTTTTTAGATGAAGAATTCTCATATTTGGTTCAAAATGACTGTTTACAAATTTAGTTTAATTTCAACTGACTCAAACTGAAAGTTTTCGGTTTGTGACCATTTGAGATTTTTGTCCTAATTCAGGAGGATAAAACTGTTCAAACTCTTACAAAATATGGGAAAACTGTTCCCCAACCAGTTCTAACATACATAAACTGATATTAACAAGATCAGATTTAATAATTTAAAAAGCATTAATGCATCAAAAGCAATAGAATTTTGTTTCCTTTATTTGTTATTTAAGATCATTGTGAACATTTAAAAGAACTGAATTCTTTGTAGCTTTACAGAAAAAGCATGAAAAAGTAAGTTACTGGACATGCACAGTAGATACATTTTTTAAATGTCCTGTATCAAAAGTTTAATACCTGCAGGCCATATACTACAATAAGAACTATGCCAGGTATATGTAAATTCCTTGTATTAGTCTAAATTAATAGCATTTGTGAGAAGAAAGTCAATACATTATTTTATTTTTGCCATTCAAAGATAGAAGTCAAACCAATGTTCTTGGAGTTTTGAAAAATAGTTGATATTCCCTTGTTCATACTGTGAATGAGTCAATTTATAGCACAATTATTATTTTTGAAAATATTTATACACTACAAAAAATGAATTTTAAAAAGGTCTCACTTGTTCAACTTCCAATTGGTCATTCTTCTCTCTCAAGCTAACCAGAACCAATACAACTTTAATTTTATGCATCTCTCATACAAACTATAGCCCAAAATACTTCATAGAATTATATGATATACAGTACAGACCCGTTTATGCACAACCCGTTTACGCACGAATCTGCTTCACGCGCGGTAGTGCCATGCCTCCAAGTGCTACCTATTTAACACGCGAGACTCATTAACACGCGGTACAGGAACTTGCTATGTAGCGCTACAGATTTGCTCACTAACTCACTGACATAGAAATCGACAGGAAGTGCGGAGCAGAAACGTGTTGTAGGCCTACTGGTGTTTCCTCTTCCTTTTGATCGCCGATATTGGTAAAGATGTATCACGCACACTTAGCCATTGTCACGCTAGAGATATATATAATATATAGTAGTTACTGTATATTATAGTAATATATATACTACATAAGAAAATTTTAACGGTAAGCCTAATATAGTGGCAGAGGGCAAGCGTCAACGTTCCTACACTGTAAAAGAAAAGCTAGCTGCCACAGATCGAGTAAATAGTGGAGAAACCCAGGCCAAAGTTTCAAACGATATTGGGATTGCTGAATCTACTCGCCGAGGATGTCTAAAAAACTAATCGAAACTGAATGGCTTTGTACAAAATATCGATTATGCCGTGGGGCTTAAGCAAAAACGTGTTCACTATTCAGCAAAACCCACAGTAGACAAAGCCATGCGCATGTGGTTTGCTCAGGAAAGGCTGAAATGTATTTAATGTTTTTATTAGATTGCACATTTGAATTTATATTCTTGCAAAGCACAGCCTGCAGTATTTGGGATGCTGTGAATACGTATGTAATCCTAGATAATTATACATGTATATCTAGATATCTTAAGATATTTCAGCATGGCCCTGTTAACACGCGGGCGTGACAGCTTGACTCCCGACATCCACGCGGAAACGGGTCTGTACTGTACTGCACCACTATTCCTTCAGTCCAAGCCCAAGTGCTCCTGAATATTTTTCTTACACATTACATTTAATATTTTACTTCTGTTATACACCACAGACACACTCCACTATGGCTAAAGCTGCAGAATAGAGATATTGTCTTTGATCTGCCCGGCATGATCTGGTCCTCTACAGCAGGAAGAATCAAAATGTCTGGATAATGCAAGTATAGCAGAAATTGCTTAACATGAGATCCCTGGTCCTGAACCCATTTGTTTACTGCATCTGCTTGATTATGTGCTGATGATAACCGATGGTTACATTTGGAAATGACACTTAGTGGCCAAAAGATGCAGTACAGTGAACCGGAGATTAGAATGGTTTCAGAGCAGCAGCCGTGTTAGTCTGTGTCAGCAAAAAGAACAGAATTACTTAGAAGTGGCTCATACATGCATTTCATGGACAGGTTTTATGAAGATATTTAATTTGACTGTCAAAGTACAACTTTATGCTTGCTCTTTCCTGGCTGTCTGAAAGACAGGAGTGAACGTTAATGGATTATATGGCTCCATTGCATAGGGAGTAATTCTATAGATTTAGAATACAATAGGAATATAAATCCTGATTATCCTCTCCCTTACAATTTGTGGAGTCAAACTCAGTGCTGCTGAAAAGAAGGAGAGCTATAAGGTAACTTTTCTTCTCCCCCACTCCTGGGCCAGCCGAGAGCTAAAACAGCCCCTGGGGTGACTCAGGGTTTGTCTACATTGGAGCTACAAGGTGTACTCTCCCACTCAAGTAGACACACTTGTGCTTGCTTTGATAGTGCGCTAAAAAAAGAAGCAAGAGAAGGGGCTAGCTGCCCTCAATATGATCCTGTCTGAGCACCTTAGTATGTATTTCAGGTGGTTATCCTCTCCCATTACTGCAGCTACACTTCTATTTATAGCATGCTAGCTCACAGTTAGAACCAGACATGACAAACCTGGGGGGAGGGGCGGAGAGTGGGAAAGACACTGAAATTGGGCTTGTAGCTTGTTGCTTCTTTATTTTTGATCAGCTCCCGGCAAGCAGGGACAAGGGGCAAGTAAGGGCAAGCAGGGAAGAGAGTCATGGGTGTACAGCGGGCCCACCACAGGCCCAGATGCATGTCAGGGGGATCTAGTCACATAGAGGCCACCTTCTTTAAGTGGCTTTTGATTTGGTTGGGGCTGTCTCAAAATTGTTTTCTTTTGCTGTATTTACTGAATAAGATTGACTCTTCATTCCTGTGGAAGGTTTGCAGTTTCCAATACTGCAAGAGAGACAATGACCAAGATTTTCAGAACTAACTAGTGATTTGGGGTGCCTGGAGGCGCTTTAAGGGGACTGATTTTCAGATGGCAGGTGTAGAGCACATCCTGAAAAGTTGGGCCCATTTAAGGTACTTCAAGTTGGAGACACACACACCCCTCCACCCCAAAAAAGGAAGCAGCCAGACCACAAAATAAAAATTAAAAATCACTAATCACTTTTGAAAATCTTGGCTGATGGTAGTAATTAGACATCAAGGTGGGATAAGTACCTTAGAAATATGTAAATATTATATAAATCATAAGGATTAAAAACAGACTGCAAGAGGCAGCATTGCGTGTAGGAGATGGATAACATGAAAACATATCATTAACATAGAATTTTAGATCCCATCTAGATTAGCAAAAATTGTAACTAACCTGTACACCAACAATAATATGGTTTCCTAATATATCCGCTAGGATGCATACTTTTATGTATTAGTATCACTTTTTCCCCCAAATAGTGGAATGGCATAGTTGACTGGAGTTAATAATTACTTAGAGTTCATTTTTTTCTTTGCAGGAAATGGGGTTATGTCTTCACTGCAAAAAGGGTGGTTTTTGTTTTTTTTTTTACATCAAGATGCTATGCAGGGTAAAAAACTCTACTGGAGACAAGGCACTGCCATTTTTTACCTTGATGTGGCTACATAGAGGTAAACCCATATTGGGGGCAGGGGAGGGTATGGGGTTGTTTTAAACTAGATAAATGGAGGTAAAAACTACTTACATCTTTTTTAAATAAAGAGATAGCTAATTCAAGACAGCTATCTCAATATAAAACAGCTTGCTTTATTTTTGCAATGAAGACAGCTTGAGTTGCTTGCAGTAACACTATTATGTTTATTTGTATGTAACAAGTCATTCTTTACTGAATTGACATATTGATGTTTATTTTTAAACATTTTATTTCTTTAAATACTCAATTGCAAGAAATTATGGGTTTACACTTTTTGATTTTTCTCTGTTTAAATGTTCACAGTTGCAGGAATATATTGGGAGCTCAGGCAATATTATTTAATGGCAGTAGACACTGAGATTAAAAAAGTTAAAACTTTATAACCATTAGAACTCAAATTATCAACATCATGTCAAAATATACAAAGTAAATATCCTTAAAAATCAAACTAAGTTTTCAAGTAGCGTTTTTCTTACTTTGCCTATCTATAAATTTCAATTATTGATAGAAATATTTTCTCATTTGTGTGTATGATTTACATTTACAGATAAAAGTCTAATTCTTCCAAGCCTATGTATAACCAAGTGACTGTTATCAATAAGTATTTACCATTTAAGTTGTTTAAAATGAAACTTTCAACTAACAAGTCCATTTTCCCCCAGATGTAAGCATCCTGCTGTGTTAGTATTAGCCGTTTTCAGAGTGTCTAGAATATTTTGCAGCCCTGGAGACAGTGCATCATTTCATCCCTTTGTGTCTATTTTTCTTATTATAGCATGTGTGTCACCAACACTCTATACAGCTTTTTTGGGAAAGCCATTGTGTTTAGTACAACTACAACTAAGAGTAAGCTAATTGCCACCGTCCTCAAAAATGCTGGAAGTCTACACTAGAGACTCACTGGTGCAATTGGTGTAATCTCTTGTATCTGTCAAAGTCATTTCAATGGCATTTGGGGGGGCGGGGAGTGGGTCAGCTAACATAGATCATGTTTCTTCACAGAACTGGGCAATTTTCTAATCTTCATTGCTGAGGTTTTTCTCCAGTGTTAAAAAAAAATCCGTATGATTACTCTAACTACCAAAAAAAAAAAAAAGCCATTCTTATACTATAAATAGCAGTTATAATGCTTACTATATGATGCAAGTCCCCTAGTTGGAAGTTATTTTCAGTCATGTCAGAGAAAAAGAAAAAAAACAACAATGAAAGCATGTCTTGGTATTTAAAGAACTTATTAAAGTTTAACATCCAAGGGGCTTTCTTTCTAAAAACCGGCTGATAAAAAAAAAATAGATATCACATGTATTAAACATCAATTCCAAGCTCGCAGCTCTTTGATGCAACAGAATGGGATTAGAAATTTGGAGTCTGATTCTCAGTTTCCCTGTTGTACATTTGAAATAACACCCTTGAAGTCAGCAGCATTACACTGATGTTAACCCAGTGTGAGATCAGTATCAGATTTTTGGAAAGTATCAGATTCATAAATGTACTCCCTTTTATGTGGCTGTGATAAATGACTGGCATAAAAATAGGTAGCTCTCTCTGATTAAAACTGGAAATAAATCCAGTCAAAATGAAAATGCCTATAATTTTCACATATCTAGCGTACTGTTTACTGGGCCAGGTCCTTGGCTCCGATCCATCCTATTTATGCCACTCCAGCAGCATTGTATAGGGGAAGTTATAGCTATGTTGGCTCTATGACACCTAACTCTGCACCTATTGCTGCCCATCCAGAATAAGCAGCATTCCAGGAACATGTTGTGCAAAAGTGGCTGAAGAACCTTGCATTCCAGCGTTTTTGGAGTAGCAGAAAACACTCCAGGAGTGTTGCAGATTGCATAGGACAGGGGTCTCAAACACACGGGATTGCGCCCCCATGGCGTCGCAAGCCCTGCACCAGTCCCTGAAGTGGCCAGAATCACTGGCTGCCTGCTCCTCCAGCGTTGTGCCCAGATGTCTCCAAAGGGAGGCAGGGCCCAACCCCTGCTGGTGGCCTCAGCAACCAACACCAAGGTGCTACTTTACCCCCTCAATCACAGCCCAGGAGGCTGTGGCTGTGGCCTCAAGAAAAGCCCCTGGTGGCCACATTTGAGAAATGCTGACTTAAGAAGTAGACACACGTCTACTTAGGACACACGTCTACTTAGGGCACACGTGGGACCAGTGCATCTGCCACAATAGGCAGAATGAACTGGCCCTTTCCCAATGCAAAGTACAGCTGCAGGACCAGTTTGGAATACTGTAGCCTTGCAGCTGCAGCGGCAATCAAGGGGCACCACTGCTATTACTCCACAGTCCAGGAGCATTGTCTAGTGATCTCAGCCTACGTCAGAGAACCAACCTCTGGAGTGCCAATCTTGGCTCTGCCACTAACTGTACGCTGGCTCTACCTTGGGAGAGTTACTTAACATCTCTGCCTCAGCTTCCCCTTCTGCAACACAGGGGTGATAATACTACGGACCTCTCAGGGCTTCTGTGAAGAATGATAAGCTTGTGTCTGAAGAGTGTAGTGTAAAGTGCTTTTATTATGACACACAATGGCAGTAGGATTCACTTAGATTCTTCAGGTTCATCTATCGGTGCTGCAGAGATGGCACACAATCTATAAAAACCTGCTGCAGAAATCATTTCTGAAGTGCTGCAGAACTCCAAGGGCACTGATCACAGGAGGCACAGAATGGGAAGCAAACAGCTTTATTTTCAAATATGAAAGTAGAACTCACTGTATGAGCATGAGTAAAAGCTCGCGTTGAGTTATCAACTGAACAAATTTGAAGCCACTGAGAATAAATACAGATCACCAAGAAAGGCCTCATTTTTAAACACACCTTGTCATGTAAGATTATAATTAAACATATCAGGCGACATTTTTTTGGAGTGAGTTTTTCCTTCAAATGACCAGGATTTTCTTCAGTGGGATAAACTAGAGATTTGGGCCCAGCCCACATTGTGGAGAGATACAGAGCTCCCTGTCCTGGGATTGCATTAACACACAGGCCCTCCCTTTTAAGACTCAATATTTCATTTAAGGAGTCAGTAACCCTGCATGCTTATGAGAGATGTGTCCATGAGTGATAGGGCAGCCCCTCCTTGAGCATACTCCTTCTGTACTGCACCCCTCTGGCCAGGGGCTGACTGAGGTACCCATGTTCTCCACAATATGTAATAAGGCAACCTGGCCTGGTGTAGCCTCCTGCATCCAACCACAGTATGATAGATGCATCTGCCTCAGTTTCCCCTCAGTCCAGCCATGAAAATAATACAGTTCCTCTCATTCTCCAATTCAAAGTCCCATCTCTGGGCATGGTTTAGTCATGTACACATAAGAGTCCATAGAACCCTCATGGTAAAGCAAGTGTCCCCAGTTCCCCTGTAAAACAGAGATACAGCAGTTCTCTCTGGGGACCTCACTTCCAGCTCATCCACCTAAGAGGGGAAATAGAGACCACCAGCACTCAGTTCCCAGTGCCTTTCTGCATTTGGTCCAGGGCCCCACTCTCCTGGCCACTCACTTGAAAGTGACCAGCGTCATGACTCTTCAACCCAAAACACAGTCCAGTGACTGAGCTCTGTCAGAATGTCTATACTGCAGCTGGCAGTGAGCCTCCCTGCCTAGGTAGACCGACTCATGCCTAGCCTGGCTGTAGCTAACACACTAAAATAGCAATGTGGATGTCATGGTCCTGGCAGCAACTCAGACTAGCCATCCAAGCTCAGACCAGGGGATTGGGCAGGCTTGAGAGCCCGAGCTACAGCCAAAGCTGCAACATCTACAGTGCTATTTTTAGTACCCTAGTATGAGTCCCCCTAGCACAAGTCTGTCTATCTGGGCTTAGAGACTCACCCCCAGGTGCAGTGTAGACAGAGCCTTTCAGCCACCCCGCTCTGGTTCAGGAAAGTCAGCAGTCTAGTCCCTCCCTAGTGTCTCAGCCAATTCCTTGCTGTTCTGAGGGAGGGCCTGCAGAGCTTCCCACTCTCTTTGGGTGACCAGATGTCCTGATTTTATAGGGACAGTCTATAGGGGACAGCCTTTGCCTTTACCCCCATCCCAATTTTTCACACCCTACACTCTGCAACTGCCTTGACTCTCCCAGGTAGTTCTCACCTGCTCTGCTTTGCTCCTTTGCACTGGTGCCTCACCCAGCCCCTTTCCTTGCACTTTCCTGAGTCTGACTGCTCTCAGACTCTCCCAATCCCCTTAATGTGGCCCAGGTGCCTTCTCTTAAACCCAACTTAAGCCCTTCTCTTAAGCAGCTAATCAGTCACAGGTGCACTGGACACTGCTTCATACTAAAGGGGCTAATCACCCCAAGACACCAGGGTTGCCTACTTGGAATGGAATACGGCTATTCCTTTCCAAAAGCCTATTCAGATTGTCCCAGGTATAGGAGAGCTGGCCTGCCTGGCTGTTCAGTCAGGGCCCAAGGTGTCTGAAAGCGACCCTCCCCAGACTTCCTGTTTGGGAAGCTAAACCACTAAACAGTACACTTCTCACTGCTACATCTTCCAGGGGCAATGTGTGACTCCTCCATTTGGGGACGCTGTTTGCACCCGGAGTGTGGCCCCACCCCTGGGCCTGCCCCCACTCAGCCTCCTCCCCCATAAGCCCCACCCACACTTCCACCCCCAGCCCCTCTCGGCTCCCTTCCCCTAGCTGGCCAACCGACCACTCATGTACCTCTTTGCCCTCTCCCCCAGTTCCCCTGCCCACCGCTCGTGCTTATTCGCCTCCTCCCCCACCTGCTGCTCACACCTCTTTGCCCCCTCCCCAATTCCTCCCCCCGCCTGCCTGCTGGCCACTTGCACCTCTTCGACATAGTTACCACTGCTCATGGAGGTGGTTTTATTATGTCAATGGGTGAACTCTCTCCCGTCGGCATAGAGCGGCTACATGAGTGATCTTACAGCAGTGCTGTTGTAACCTTGCTAGTGTACACATGGTCTTAGGGTATGTCTACACTGCAATTAAACACCTGTGGCTGGTCTGTGCCAGCTGATGCGGGTTAGCAGGGCTCAGGCTAAGTAGCTGTTCAATTGTGGTACAGATATTCAGGCACAGGCTGGCGCCTGGGCTCTGGGACCCCGTGAGGGGAGATGGTCTCATGGGATCAGGCTCGAGCCTGAGCTATGTGTCTACACTGCAGTTAAACAGCTCCTTAGCCTGACTCAGCCGGCATGGGCCACTCAAGAGTTTTAATTGCAGTGTAGACATACCCGTAAACAACATTTATATAATTTACAGTCCAAAAACTCAAACTCAGACTACTAATTAAACTCACTAATAATGTGCCCTCCAAGGCACTTTTCACTGTAGTTTGGACTTGCTGTCTCTCTTGAAATATCAATGCTACCAGGGCATGCGCAGGAATCTAAATTTGACCTCTTTTGGAGGGATACATTCTATGCCCCTGGCAAGGCCCAGGGCTGGCTCTTCCCCCTCCCCTGACACAGCCCCAGGGCTGGGAAATGCTTTCCCCCCCGCCTCCCTCCCTTGGGGCCAGAGGAGTTCTGTGCCCCCGATGATTACTGGGGAGATCCATGCCCCTGCTTGCCGCCCCCCTTGTGCATGCCCTTGAATGCCACTGGTGGCTTGAGATGGTAAAGTCATTTGTTCTGCCAGTTTAATGTCCTGGGGTTTGGTTATCATGACCTGTTGTGATTGCTGCCTTTCTGAGACCTTCTCAGGCAAAACAGCAAATTTAGTGTCCCTTATCTCCCTTCCTTCTGGAAGGTGGAGAAGGTATTGCCTATTCTTCCTCAGTATATGTCTGTCTGGGGTGACAACCTCATAAAACTGCAGACAGGGCCGGATTACGACATTCTGAGGCTCTAAGCTAAGTCAATTGCAAGATGCCCCGTACCATAAATAATGAATTTCTTATTTTCACAGAAAGCACACTGAATATATAAACACGAAAGCTTTATGTCTGCATATATACAAAGGCGAATTTGTAAAAATAGAATAATAATCTTCATTTTCAGCAGCCCTCCCTGTAACAATGACATCATGATAGAAATAAATTTTAGACAAATTCTTTTGAACTAATTGCATATGTAAGTAAAGTAGAAGTAACCAATACAATATAAAAAATATAAAATAAAGAAATACAGTAAATAATACAATTTACTAGAAGAGTTCTCAGGAAATTTTTCTTTTCTGTTAGGGCATCTAAATTGTGGAATTCCTTGTCTGAATACGCAATGAGACTCTTAGAGGATATAAGATGGCAATAGAGGATATAGGATGTGGATAACCCACAAGCTTAAAGATCAGCTATTAGTTATATTGATATGAATTACACTCAGGTAATAAGCAAACCATCAGAAAATTGTATGCGGGTTGTATTTTTCCAATACATTGATTTGTTTTGTTTTTATAGAAGGTTATGCTGAATTACCTAATATTGTTTCTAAAATTAGTAGCGGAAAGTTTTAATTTTATATTATATTATAAATAGTGAGCTTTATATATCTATACAACAACAAACATATATATTATTTTTGTTGTATAGATATATAAAGCTCACTATTTATAATATAAAATGTAATATATATATGTATATGCCAAAAACCTGTGTTATTTTACCAGAATATTTCTGTGAAAGTTACTGCTATTTTGTCTATGTTCTCACAAGAAGATAAGAGAGGATATGTAATTTTTTTTACGGCAGGAATAAGGAAAATTATCCTTCTTTTCATATAAATAAATAAAAAACATTGATTAATTTTGTTAGGGAACTACAAAGTTTATCCAGACTATATATAAAATAAATTTACAAATGTTTATTCCTATTTAACTTTTGCTACAAAACAATGAATTGTTGGGATTTTTCTTTTGCTATACTATAAAAATACAATGTATTATGCCGATAGTATGTGATTTATAAATTCATATAAGAATTTTTACATAGCATACTACCTATAATAAAATATTATCTTTCGCACTCCAAACCCAGTGAGCAGAAAATCCCAGTCTTTTTCTAGGCAGACATCTCTCTTTGCATTCACTTGTCTATCCTGTCTCCCCCAGGACCACTAATTAATCTTGAGTAAACACCTCGGATGCACAGAGTGACAACAAGCTACATGCACAAAAGAGAAAGAATGAATTTACCAGAAAAAAGACTGGTAATCTCTAGACAGGCAGTGAGAAAGTGCCTGAATATATATTCAAGCAAATATAATGAATATTATAGGCTTTAATACCCTATACATCATATATGCACATAGTTTGAAATAACTTGCTCACCAAGTACTCAGAATATTTTGAGATATATGTATATCTTCCTTCACTTCTCTCAAAACCCTCTATTTATCCTTTCATCAGCACACTCTGATATTTACTGTGAAGGTTCCTGAAACTGACAGAGGAAAACCAACACAAATTTATCCTCCTCAAGATCCACTCGACCCAAGGCCATAAGACGATCACCTGCAAACTCAGTCATGTGAAGCATGGATAGCGCATGAAGCAGAACATGGCGTGCGCACTAAAATATGCAATTGTACGTATGTACAGATCAAAAGAAGAAAGAACACTCTAACATATGAGTATGAGTTTGCCAGGATTGCTTCATGACACTGTCATCTCTGACCTCACATTTTCTCGATTTTGTTGGCACTGAGATTACTTATTTATTTGAATAAGTTATGAAGGCACAGTCAGAATTTTACCAGAAGCAGCTGTCCAACAAAATGCTGCCTTAGGAGACTGATAGCAGATTTACATGTAGAAATACTAATTTTACAAGTGCAATTATCATTTTTTTCCTCAGTCCTGGGCTCCGGCCCATCAATAATGAACAATTAGTGAAGGGTAAGGGTAGGGCAAGGGTATTTATGTAGCCAGATGCAGTAGCATAGCCGGGGGGAGCAGGGGGAGCAGCCGCTCCCCCTGTAAGGAGAAGCAGCGCTAAGGTGCCGCCCGAGCCCCGCTGCGGGAGGCGCTTTAAAAGGCCGGTGGCTCCTGCTGCTGCAGGGAGCCGCCGGCTCTTTAAAGCGCCCCCCCCACCCCAGCCTCACTGCTGGGGCCGGGCTCGGGCGGGGATTTAAAAGAACCAGGGGCTCTGCAGCGGCTGGAGCCCCTGGCCCTTTAAAGCGCCGCCTGGGTGAGTACAGGGGGAGCGCGGAGGCGCCTTTTTATAGCACCGCTCCCCCTGTGCGCTAAACCTGGCTACGCCACTGGCCAGATGTGTATGTTTTTGTCATATTTGAATGAAAGTGTCTATATTTAGAGAGAATCTTCTTTTTCCCATATTTCCTTTATCAACCGATTTCAATAAAATTTGAAATGGAGTCAGTTTTTTCTTTTTTAGAGGCCCATCATATTGCAAGGCCCTAAGCTATAGTTTAGCTATTTTATACCTTAATCTGGCACTGACTGCAGAACAACCTCATGTGATACCATAGCTCTTTGTGACCACTGATTTCCACTGCATCATGTTCATGAAGTGGTGCATTATCCAATATATATTGTTATGTTTCTGGCACACCACACTGATATGTGTTGCGCACAATAGCAACATTGTACACATTGTATTGAATGCTGGGTAGTTATGCTAAATTCTATTACTGTGATTTGTGTTATGTTTTTTTTCCAGAATGAAGTTAACATCCCATAATAGTTTGCAATATTTGCAACAGTTTGACACATCCAAGTACAAAACCTATCAGAAGCAAAATGTATGAAAGGTATTTTCTGGTACCATGAGGGAATGCTGTCATAACCTACTGATACCTGGAATGTGGTATCCAAAAAAAGGATAAGGAAAGTACAGGATGGTATCAAAAAACAAGTATAGACTGGTGGGTGACTTATCAAGTGCTCTAAGTTGTAAACCGGTGTACTACAAATATAGCTAGACTTAGGTACCTATTTGCAAATCAGACCTCCTGTATAAGGTGAATGCCATGCTGTGAGACTGATTGCTTCCTAGAGAGGATGGTATGGATGGCTCATTTTCATATTGTAGTGCTTTGTCTTTCACTAATAAACTGATTAAGCTTGGCTATTTGGTCTCTCAAATATTTTTAATATAAAACTAAGTGTAGTCAAGCAATTGGCTACACTTTAGTCAAAAGATGGCCTTTTTTGTTTAAGCTGGCCAGCATTCATGGCACTGCAACAATCATCTCTAGACTCATCTTCAGTATACCCTCTGCCTGGGGAAAGTGCCAGGGAGGGAACTGTAGGCTAGGAAGTGTTGAGAATGTTGATATGTTAGTACTTATTAGTTAGCCTTAACCTTATTCTTCCATAGGTCCTATTTTCCTGCTCCCAGTAACTGTCCCTTTGTTATATTGTTACTTTTGAATGTGTACTTTATTGTTTCTTGTGTACCGGGTAACCGGGGTCTATACTCCGTGCCAGAAGTGGTAGCATTATTCATTTTCCTAAGGGACAGCAGCCCTTGTGTCTCATGCAAATTGAGGGGTCACCTTGGTTGGAGATACCAGGCTTCGTAATAAAGGACCATCTCTGCCCTCTGGAGCTGGCAATAGCAATTGGGAATTATCTGCATGAACTCCAGCTACATTTTCTGTGTTAGGTATAGCTGTATTGAATGGCGGAGGAATAAGCCAGAGAAGCTTGGAAGAGCTGTGATTGTGACATGAGGAAATCTGGCCTGAGTCTCCCCCTCCCCCCATGCATGTTATAAAAGGAAAGAGATGCACGGGGACCTTGAGGTTCCATTCTGCATCATTTCAAAACACAATACTATGGCTAGATAATAATCAAAAGACCTAACTTTTACATAATGCTTTACATCAGTAGAACTCAAAGAACGTTACATCATTATCCCCATTTTACAGATGGGAAACTGAGGTTCAGAGAGGTGAAGTGATTTTTCCCAAGGTCACCCAGCAGGAGAGTGACAGAGCTAGGAATAGGCCCAGTCTCAATAGGCCAAATCGTTGCTATGTGGTTCCTCAATTTCTTTCCACCCCACCCCCCTGTACATTTATTTTAAAAGCCAGTGGGGCTTTAAAGTGCATTTAATCACCACATACAACTCATTAAAAAAAACATTCCTATCCAACCTGTAAATCTACTGATGCTTGTAAGAAAGCTACTTTCAAACAATAAGGCTTTCTCCAGCAACTACAAATCAAAATATTATTCTAAGTCATAAGATACCATCTATGTATATATTGTTCCAATAAGGTTTGAAGCACAGTTGTAGCTTTATTTTTTCCCTCCATTAGCAGAATCACCAGTCTACCTTCAAAAGTTTAACTCGCTTTAACGTTTATTTAAAAACAAATTAATATTTTGTGTAGTCATGCAAGGCAGCTTTTATAATATCTGAGAAAATTGGGGGAAACATTCCAGGTTTTTTTTAAACCAAACTCCTCTAAATAATATTTCTGAGTCCTCAGTCTAAGCTAAGGCATAATCAAACCGGCCTTTCTCTAGCCCATCAAGTCCGTCAGCCCAGGTGGAGGTTGGCATACTCCTGTAGGGGTCTAAGAGAATTCGGAAGCATCGGACAATGAGGATGCCTAAGAAAATAAATAATAAGATCACAAAGACAAATGTGGTTTTCTGCTCCAGGGTCAAGCTAGCGTCTTGTGGAATATTCCCAGGTGGCAACAAAGTAGAGGTGATTGGCTCTCCTTCCATTGTCCAGGGAAGCTGAAAGGAGTAATCCCACAGTTTCCTTATGTTCATCAATTTGCTGAGGCCATGGTAGCAGTCACTTAGATGTACTTGTGTTATCTGCAGGGGAAGGGGGGAAAATGTTAGCTATGAATGCATCCTACTTTTTTTGTGTGGTCTCATCTGAACACAGAGGGCATATGGGAAAGAACCCCATGGTTGTTTCCATTCCCCTATTATTATTTTCTGAACATGTTTATTGTTTTCATAATATGAAAGGCCTAATATTACTGTTAAATATCATGAACAGACATCTTGGCTATAAGATGGCCAAGTACTGGGCGTAAATGTGATTGGAGTAGCTTCCTGATCATGTACAATTTGGATTGATGTAGAATTTTTCCTATCTTCAAGGGGAAGTGTCAGCATTCCAATCACACTGCTCAGAGAACACTGCTAAAAGATAAGCTACCGAAAGGACAGGTCTGACGCAGATGGTGTCTCATGCCACCTGGGAGAAGAGTGTCATTACTGTGCCAGCAGTTTTGGAGGAGGAGGGTAAAAAAATAAAATCATGTTTTAAGGCCTTTCATCCACAATTATCCCAAATGTACCCAGATGACACAGACAGGGATCTTTTACATACAACTGAAATGCAGACACCTCTGAGCTGGATTCTGGCAGCCATTCTGTTCCCATAACACAACATGGCATTTATAAAAGACAGGGAAAATAGCTTCTCCATTTGAAACAAGAGGAATTTTAGGGAGGAAGTTCAGTCTCAAATGTAGCCCAACATATTAGTTAATGCCCTTAACTCATGCTGACATTTAACCTGTGATCTTTTAATAAGTACAGTGAGTCAGGAGCTAGGTTTCACATTTCACAGCATGCCGTAGTGCCATGTAGTGTCATCAGGTCAGTACTGACTCAGAGCCAGATCATGCCATCCTTACATATGGTCCCACTGAAATCAATGAGTAAAGTGAAGTATATTCAAATGGGTGCCCAAATGTGGCTGTAAGAATGTCGCCTACCAAAATTATCCTCAGCACTGCCTACAGTACTTACATTTCTCTTAGTCTCACCTCAGGCATTGGAGAGGCCTAAACCTACCTCGATTATGAAATCCATATGAGATATGATGGCTACAGGTTATCCCTGCTTGTCCCCAATTTAGCACAATAGGCTACAGTCGGAACATTTCATGCAAATGGTAAGAAAAGAGACTGTTTTTAAACAAAATCGAACCTGGGCTAGGAGGAAGGACACAAAACTGTGGAAACAAGCAAAACTTTTATGTTGCCATTTAAATCCATTGAGAATTAGCTGTCATTTACAATGGAGACCTGGTCAGTAATGACTTACAAGCACGTGTCAATAAAAATAATTACCACTGAATGTGGTACTGAGAAAGCACAGTTATATAATTACACATAAAGCGTAATTTTAAAACCACACATACGTCAAATAAAACAATGGAAGAGGTAATAAAAGAACAAATGTCACAGCTGTACAATTATTTATGCCTGATCCAACGTATAACTGAAATGACAGAACGATATATAAGTTAATTTCAAATCTTTGAAAGTATATTTCCAGCTACCAGCTGATGAAAAATTCACAAGCCTGGCTAATAAAAAGAGCTGTAACCTTAGGATCAAGCAGTTTAATAAGAGTGTCAGATCTTAGATGATACATGAAGAAAGAAATGTAAGTAAGGTCCAATGATAAATCTTGTTATAAAAACACAGAAATTGAGACATAGGATTATAACATTGTGGCAATGATGCTATAATGAAGGTTGAAGACAAACTACTGCTACAAAACCACAAACCTTCATTTTAGTCACCAAAGCCCTGAGTTAGCAAAGCACTTCAACACATGCTTAAGTCTCATAGACTACAATGACTTCAACATGTGCTGAAGTTAACTCCATCTTAAATTCTTTGTTGAATTGGGGCTTGAAAGTCTCTCCTAAAACTACCTTTTGGAGATACATTTTGTCATGCAAAGCACTTCAACACATGCTTAAGTCTCATAGACTACAATGACTTCAGCATGTGCTGAAGTTAACTCCATCTTAAATTCTTTGTTGAATTGGGGCTTGAAAGTCTCTCCTAAAACTACCTTTTGGAGATACATTTTGTCATGCAAAGCACTTCAACACATGCTTAAGTCTCATAGACTACAATGACTTCAGCATGTGCTGAAGTTAACTCCATCTTAAATTCTTTGTTGAATTGGGGCTTGAAAGTCTCTCCTAAAACTACCTTTTGGAGATACATTTTGTCATGCTTGCTTTCGGCACAGATTTGAGTATTTTAGGAAAGGTTTGGAAACATACATTCAAAAATGTACAATCATCTAAAAATGGGCTAAGGATTTTGGGGATGGCAAGAAATGGAAACGTTTCACCTGTCAAGAACGTTCAGATTTTTACTGTGCTTGAAAAACCTCATTTTAAACTTAGTAGGTATATATTGCTCAATAAAACACAAATACTTTGCATTCTTTGAAGAAACCTGGTTTCAAAATCATTTGATGAATTATTAAAGATTGTGTGCTATTACTTTCTTTAAGGATTGAACAGGCACCAAAAATGGGGTGTGTGCTGAATGACTGCAGATGCAGAGATGTGTTGGGTAATCATTCTCATAGCCATAACTGGTTTTAGTTGATTTTACGAATCAGCAGAAGTGTGAAGCATGTTTTGGACTTGGCAGCCTTTCAGCCCCAGACTGCTCATTATCATGCGACAACTACATGCACCAACACCAAAAAAAAGTCATCACAAAAGCCAGTTAAGGCTACTTCTTAGGCATAAGTCTTGCCAACACTAAACCAAAGCTTGTAAGCTTTTTGGAGCACAAAGGGTCTCTCCTTAAGTTCATACTGGAGCTCATTGAAGCACAATTGGGTTCTGATCCTAACTGTGGCCAGTTAAATCCAACAACAAAATGTTGCTAAAATGACAACAAAGTGCTTATCTTACACATCATTTACAAAACTCACCTTTCTGGAAGCAAGGAAATGACTACCTAAGGACCTCAGAGATCTTACACTGCCCATAGAGCAAACAAACATGTAGGGACAGATTCGCAGCTCCCAGTCCAGCTCCTTTGAACTATTCCTGAGCAACTGTGGGTTCCCTTTGTGTAGGAATCCCTGGCTCTCAAAGAGTTGGCTAAGTGATTCTAGCAACTTCCTGCAGCACTCTGACAGTGTGACTCCACTGGAGCGGTGTACCAGGAACTCCTCATGGTAACAGTTTCCCCCAGTGTAGGAGGCTACAAGGAAATGCTAATACAACCTCAGGCTGTATTGTCTTCTCTGGGAAACACCTGTGCTTCCATCCCATCCACAACCTACACTCTTCTCCTCCAGCCTGCATCCCCTTTCCCAGTATAGATCCTAGATTCATGGGGAGATCTCTGTGGGGCCTGGGATATGGA
Organism: Macrochelys suwanniensis; assembly: GCA_033296515.1. Lineage (NCBI taxonomy): Eukaryota > Metazoa > Chordata > Testudines > Chelydridae > Macrochelys > Macrochelys suwanniensis. The sequence goes on from CM065780.1 coordinate 53,594,851, forward strand.
AGGTATGGTGCCCCAGAAGTAGCCAAGCAACTGGGTCTTCTGTGAGATATCATGATACAAATGGTATTATCATCTCCATTTTAGAGATTGAGAAATGGAAGCAGAGAGTGATTAAGTGACTTGCCAAAGGGCCCACAGGAAGTAGAGCGGCAAAGTCAGTGATCGGAGCCAGATTTTCCGCTTTTCCGTTAGCCACAAGACCATCCTTCCACCCCTCATTACTTTTCACCTTTTAGTCTATGCAGTGGTTTATGAAACATTGATGCTAATGGTGTAAAACTCAAATAATGATATTGCATATGTATTGTGACGGGGCAAGGCCAGAGGGCTATAGGAAAGTGGTAAGGAACCAGTATGTTAGCCCCAGGCTAAACAAATCCCTGATACCTTATGGCAGTTGCTCCAGGTTAATCAAGACACCTGGGGCCAATTAAGAACTTTCCAGAAGGCAGGGAGGTTAATTGAGACACCTGCAGGTGCTGGCTGAAACTAGTCAAATCAGGGGCTGGCTGAAACTAGTCAAAAGCCTCCCAGTGAGTCAGTGAGGTGCGCATGTCAGGAGCTGTGGAAGGAGGTTGTGTGTGAGGAGCTGGGAGCAAGAAGCACTAGGAGCTGAGAGTAAGAGGGCGTACTGCTGAAAGATCCTGTGGCGAGGATAAAGAAGGTGTTGGGAGGAGTCTATGGGGAACTAGCCCAGGGAGTTGTAGCTGTCATGCAGTTGTTCCAGGAGGCACTCTAAACAGCTGCAATCCACAGGGCCCTGGGCTGGAACCCGGAGTAGAGTGCGGGCCCAGGTTCCCCCCAAAACTCCCAACTCCTGATCAGACACAGGAGGAGTTAACCTGGACTGTGGATTCTACTAGAGGGGAAGATCTTTGAGGCAAGCAGAATCCGCCAATAAGCGCAGGACCCACCGATGTAGAGGAGGAACTTTGTCACAACTGGTGTCAAAGGTGGGATTTGGTGTGCACAGCATGGCGGAAGAAGGAAGGTGTTTATTTTTTAAAAAAAAAGGGAGCGGGTTTTCCCCCCCCCCCGCCCCCACCACAATGGAAGGAGGTAGTATGGGCACTGATACAAGCCACGGCTGCCCAGCAGGAGGCTACCCGTGTCCAGGCAGCTGCCCAATAGGAGGCAGTACGGCTGCAGCAGGAGACCAATCGCCTGTTGATGGACCAGGCTGCTCAAGACCATACTATGTTGCGGGAACTGGTAAACCAAGTGAAGGCCCTTACAGAGATGAACCATGGCCATGATGGGACGCAGCGCATACGGGCCAGCAATTGCCTGCAGAAAATGACAGGAAACGATGACATAGAGGCATATCTCCTGGCCTTTGAGAGGACAGCCGTACGGGAGGCCTGGCCTCAAGATCAGTGGTCTGGCATCCTCGCCCCATTCCTGTGTGGGGAGGCCCAGAAGGCCTACTATGATCTGCCTGAAGAGGCTGCAGCAGACTACCCCCAGCTGAAAGCAGAGATCCTGGCCAGATCCGGGGTAACAACCGCAGTGTGGGCCCAGCGGTATCATGCGTGGAGGTACCAGGAAGGCAAAACCCTGCGATCCCAATTGTATGACCTCATCCATCTCACACGAAAGTGGTTGCAAACTGAGTCCCGGCGTCCAGAAGAGATACTAGAGGTTCTGGTCATCGACCGATACATGAGGGGACTACCTATGATGAGGTTGTGGCAATGGTAGAGAGGCGAAGGACGGCGAGGGAACTGACCCGACCAGTTAAGGAAGCGGAACCAAGGGTTAAACTAGCAGCACCAAGCCCCAGATTTCGAGTGACTGGGCCACCAGGAGGGCCCAGGTGGAAAAAAGAGAGGGGCTGAAGGCCCACCAGAGGCCATAAAGAGTCGGCGCACTGAGGGGGAAGATTATGATGTTAGACTTCCCAAACCAAGAGACCGGGGAACGCCTAGGGTTCCATATAGATGTTATGCATGTGGTGAGTGGGGACACATAGCAGCACAGTGTCCCAGCACCGAGGAGCCTATGCAATGTAACTTGAGGGATTAAGAGGTCTCATGCTCCCTTATCCACCTTGCGGGCGTCGCATTAGCCCCGAATAACTACACTAGACCTGTGAAGATAAATGGAGTAGAGACTATAGCGCTTGTGGACTACGGGAGTGCAATCACCCTAATATCGGGTAAGCTGGTAAACAGTAGCCAGCTGCTACAAGCCAAACGCGTAGCAGTGACATGTGTGCATGGGGCCGTAAGCCATTACCCCACCATCCAGGTGGAGATAGAGGTTCAGGGGAACCCCATTGAGGTGACAGTGGGTGTAGTTCCTAAACTCCCATATCCTGTAGTCATTAGGAGGGACTATCCAGGGTTTGATAATTTACTCCCCCCAGAGAGGTTGGAGGGAGGTGGGGACCCTGAGGGCAGCAACTTGTCACCGGGGGAATGTCAACCCCTGATGTTCGCTGAGATTTCTCAGGATCTGTTCTCAGTCCCCCAAAAGACCCGGAAGACAAAAAGGGAGAGGAAGGCTGCAAAAGCTTTGGGAACCCGGATCCTGACCCAGGGCCAGAAGATCGCCCTAGTAGGCAGACGGACACGAGCAGCCAGAGAAACTACCACCACGGAAGGTGAGCCGGAGGCTGGCCCCAGCCATGATGGAAGTGAGCCGTTGGAAGCAACCGAGGCTGGCCCCTGGGAGCTCGGGCAGTTTAGTCCCGGGAGAGAGACTTTCGGGCAGGACTCAGACTCATAGACTTTAAGGTCAGAAGGGACCATTATGATCATCTAGTCTGACCTCCTGCACAATGCAGGCCACAGAATCTCACCCACCCACTCCTGCAATAATCCTCTCACCTATGTCTCAGCTATTGAAGTCCTCAAATCATGGTCTAAAGACCTCAAGATGCAGAGAATCCTCCAGTAAGTGACCCGTGCCCCATCCGCAGAGGAAGGCAAAAAACCTTCAGGGCCTCTGCCAATCTACCCTGGAGGAAAATTCCTTCCCGACCCCAAATATGGCGATCAGCTGAACCCCGAGCATGTGGGCAAGACTCACCAGCCAGACACCCAGGAAAAAGTTCTCTGTAGTAACTTCTAACATCCCATCATTGACCATTGGTCCTATTTACCACTGATGGCAATTAATTGACCTTTGACTAAGATCATGTTATCCCATCAAACCATCCCCTCCATAAATGTATCTAGCTTAATCTTGAAGCCAGATAGGTCTTTTGCCCCCACTGCTTCCCTTAGAAGGCTGTTCCAGAACTTCACTCCTCTGATGGTTAGAAACCTTCGTCTAATTTCAAGTCTAAACTTCCTGATGGCCAGTTTATATCCATTTGTTCTTGTGTCCACATTGGTACTGAGCTGAAATAATTCCTCTCCCTCCCTGGTATTTATCCCTCTGATATATTTAAAGAGAGCAATCATATCTCCCCTCAGCCTTCTTTTGGTTAAGGTAAACAAACCAAGCTCCTTGAGTCTCCTTTCATATGACAGGTTTTCCATTCCTCGGATCATCCTAGTGGCCCTTCTTTGTACCTGTTCCAGTTTGAATTCATCCTTCTTAAACATGGGAGACCAGAACTGCACACAGTATTCCAAATGAGGTCTCACCAATGCCTTGTATAACGGTACTAACACCTCCTTATCTCTACTAGAAATACCTCGCCTAATGCATCCCAAGACCGCATTAGCTTTTTTCACGGCAACATCACATTAGCGACTCCTAGTCATCCTGTGATCAACCAGGACTCCGAGGTCCTTCTCCTCTTCCGTTACTTCCAACTGATGCGTCCCCAGCTTATAACTAAAATTCTTGTTATTAATCCCTAAATGCATAACCTTACACTTCTCACTATTAAATGTCATCCTATTACTATTACTCCAGTTTACAAGGTCATCCAGATCTTCCTGTAGGATATCCCGATCCTTTTCTGAATTGGTAATACCTCCCAACTTTGTGTCATCTGCAAACTTTATTAGCACACTCCCACTTTTGGTGCCGAGGTCAGTAATAAAAAGATTAAATAAAATTGGTCCCCAAACTGAACCTTGAGGAACTCCACTAGTAACCTCCCTCCAACCTGACAGTTCACCTTTCAGTATGACCCGCTGTAGTCTCCCCTTTAACCAGTTCCTTATCCACTTCTCAATTTTCATATTGATCCCCATCTTTTCCAATTTAACCGATAATGCCTCATGTGGTACTGTATCAAATACCTTACTGAAATCGAGGTAGATTAGATCCACTGCGTTTCCTTTATCTAAAAAATCTGTTACTTTCTCAAAGAAGGAGATCAAGTTGGTTTGGCACGATCTACCTTTTGTAAAACCATGTTGTAATTTGTCCCAATTGCCATTGACCTCAAGATCCTTAACTACTTTCTCCTTCAAAATTTTTTCCAAGACCTTGCATACTACAGATGTCAAACTAACAGGCCTGTAGTTACCCGAGTCACTTTTTTTCCCTTTCTTAAAAATAGGAACTATATTAGCTATTCTCCAGTCAAACGGTACAACCCCTGAGTTTAGAGATTCATTAAAAATTTTTGCTAATGGGCTTGCAATTTCATGTGCCAGTTCCTTTAATATTCTTGGATGAAGATTATCTGGGCCGCCTGATTTACTCTCATTAAGCTGTTCAAGTTTGGCTTCTACCTCGGATATGGTAATATCTACCCCCACATCCTTATTCCCATTTGTCATGCTGCCACTATTCCTAAGCTCCTCATTAGCCTCATTAAAGACTGAGGCAAAGTATTTGTTTAGATATTGAGCCATGCCTAGATTATCCTTAACCTCCACTCCATCCTCAGTGTTTAGCGGTCCCACTTCTTCTTTCTTTGTTTTCTTCTTATTTATATGGCTATAAAACCTTTTCCTGTTGGTTTTAATTCCCTTTGCAAGGTCCAATTCTACATGCCTTTTAGCCTGTCTCACTTTATCCCTACATGCTCTGACCTCAATAAGGTAGGTTTCTTTGCTGATCCCTCCCATCTTCCACTCCTTGTATGCTTTCTGTTTTTTCTTAATCCCCTCTCTGAGATGCTTGCTCATCCAGCTTGGTCTAAAACCCCTGCCTATGAATTGTTTCCCCTTTCTTGGGATACAGGCTTCTGATAGCTTCTGCAACTTTAATTTGAAATAATCCCAGGCCTCCTCCGCCTTTAGGTCCATAAATTCTTTAGTCCAATCCACTTCCCTAACTAATTTCCTTAATTTATTAAAGTTAGCCTTTTTGAAATCAAAAACCCTAGTCGCAGATTTATTTTTGTTTATCCTTCCATTTAGTTTGAACTGAATTAGCTCATGATCACTCGAGCCAAGGTTGTCCCCTACAACCATTTCTTCAATGAGGTCCTCACTACTCACCAAAACCAAATCTAAAATGGCATCCCCCCTTGTTGGTTGAGCAACTACTTGATGAAGGAATTCATCAGCTATCACATCTAGGAAAATCTGAGCCCTATTATTATTACTAGCACTTGTTCTCCAATCTATATCCGGGAAGTTGAAGTCTCCCATGATCACACAGTTCCCATTAGTATTTACTTCCTTAAAAACATTAAAGAGGTCTCTATCCATATCCAAATTAGATCCCGGTGGTCTATAGCACACCCCAAGCACTATCCCAGGGGAGGCTCTAGTAGTTTTCTTCCCCAATGTGATTTTTGCCCAGACAGACTCTGTCTTATCCATTCCATCGCTTTTTATTTCTTTACAGTCTACCTCATCATTGATATACAATGCTACTCCCCCACCTTTACCTTTATTTCTATCTTTCCTAAACAGCACATACCCTTCAATACCTGTACTCCAGTCATGACTACTATTCCACCATGTTTCGGTTATTCCTATGATATCTGGTTTCACTTCCTGGACCAGTAGCTCTAATTCCTCCATTTTGTTACCTAGGCTCCTCGCATTGGTGTACAAACATCTTAATTTTTGCTGTTTGGCCTCACTCACATTCCTTACCCAATTTGGTATGGACATTGTACTGCCAGTATGACCTATTTGACTAGTATCCACTCTGCCCTTCCTCCTTATGTCCATTCTCCTACCCCCGGCTATATCCTCTCTTACTTCGTTGTCTTCCCTCTCAATGTTAAAGTCTGGCGTGGAGATTACCTGGACATCTCCCAACCGTCTCCCCCAAATTCCTAGTTTAAAGCTCTCTTGATCAGTTGTGCCAGCCTCCATCCTAGAAGTCTATTTCCTTCCCTACTCAGGTGAAGTCCATCCCGAGAGAACAGTCCTCTGTCCATGAATGCCTCCCAGTGGCCATACATCCCAAAGCCCTCCTTGTAGCACCAATCCCTGAGCCATCTGTTGATCATCATAATCCTGTCACACCTTTGTTGCCCTTCTCTAGGAACAGGCAGAATCCCACTGAAGATTACCTGAGCCTCGATTTCCTTAAGCGTCTTCCCCAGGAAACTGAGGCTCAGGTAATCTTCAGTGGGATTCTGCCTGTTCCTAGAGAAGGGCAACAAAGGTGTGACAGGATTATGATGATCAACAGATGGCTCAGGGATTGGTGCTACAAGGAGGGCTTTGGGATGTATGGCCAGGCAGAGGACCCTAGATATGATAATGCCAGGAAAGAGGTGGCTGAGATAGATGGAGTACCTGTGGATGGGAAGGTCCAGGGTCCAGGACCTTACTTTATAGTGAAGAAAGATCTCCTGTACCGTGTGGTGCAAATGCAGGAGCAAGAGATACATCAACTTCTGGTGCCACGAAAACATCAAAAAGCCATATTGAGCCTCGCCCACAGTCACCTATTTGGAGGACACCTGGGGTAGAGAAAACCCAGGCACGGATCCTGCGGAGGTTCTTCTGGCCAGGAGTACATGAAGATGTCCGATGATACTGCACCTCTTGTCCGGAGTGTCAGTTACATAGTCCGTGCCTGCACTTCCGGGCTCCTTTGATACCTCTTCCAATAATAGAGGTTCCTTTTGAATGCATAGCCATGGATCTGATAGGGCCCCTTGAGAAGACAGCTCGGGGCCACCAACATGTGCTTGTTGTACTGGACTATGCAACCCGGTACCTGGAAGCCGTTCCCCTACACAACACGGCTTCCAAAACCATAGCTAAGGCGTTAGTACAGATCTTTGCCCGAGTTGGGTTACCCAAGGAGATATTGACTGATCAAGGGACACCTTTCATGTCCAAGTTGATGAAAGATCTCTGTTTATTACTCCATGTACAAGCCCTATGGACCTCTGTATACCACCCGCAAACAGATGGCCTTGTGGAAAGTTTCAATAGGACCCTCAAGGCCATGATCAGGAAAGTGGTGAGCCGGGATGGGAAAGATTGGGATACCCTATTACCTTACTTCACGTTCGCCATCCGGGAGGTTCCGCAAGCCTCCACAGGTTTCTCTCCGTTCGAACTATTATACGGGCGCCACCCCTGGGGCATATTGGATATAGCAAGAGAAGCGTGGGAAGAGGAGCCAAATCCAGGAAGGAACATAGTTGAGCATGTACTACAGATGAGGGATCGGATAGCCCGAGTTAAACCTATTGTACGAGAACACTTGGAGAAAGCACAGGAGACCCAATGAACCCATTATAACCACCAAGCAAAGCTTCGATGGTTCCAACCAGGGGATCGAGTGATGGTCCTGGTGCCCACAGCAGAAAGTAAGCTGTTGGCCCAGTGGCAGGGACCCTACAAAGTGATCAAAGCCGTGGGAGAGGTGAACTATAAGGTGCGGCAGCCAGGCCACAGGAAACCAGGGCAAATCTACCACATCAATCTTCTAAAACCTTGGCACGATCAAGAGGCATGCTCAGTCACCCAGGAGACCCTTCCCCAGGAGGATAACTTACACGAGCAAGTAAGGATATCACCTGACTTGACTCCGATCCAAAAGATTGAGGCAACTGACATGATTAATCACAACCGAGATGTGTTCTGTACAAAACCGGGGCGGACGACTGAGACCTATCACCATATCCGCACGATCCCAGGAGCCAAGGTAACATTGAGACCCTACCGAATCCCAACAGCCAAAAGGGAAGAAATCAAGGCCGAAGTGAAGAAAATGTTAGAATTAGGGGTGATTGAAGAATCTTACAGTCAGTGGTCCAGTCCAATCGTTCTAGTGCCTAAACCTGACGGTACCACGAGATTCTGTAATGACTTTCGCCGACTGAATGAAGTATCCCAGTTCGATGCATACCCCATACCACGCATCGACGAACTGGTGGACCGACTGGGTAGCGCTCGATTCTTGACTACACTGGATCTGACAAAAGGATACTGGCAGATTCCCCTGACCAAAGAAGCTAAAGAAAAGACAGCGTTCTCCACTCCGGATGGGCTATTCCAGTACACCGTCCTCCCTTTTGGGCTACATGGGGCCCCGGCCACATTCCAGTGCCTCATGGATAAGCTGCTGCGCCCCCATACTAGTTATGCAGCCGCATACCTAGATGATGTAGTCATCCATACGCCAGACTGGGGAACCCACTTGGAGAAAGTTGAGGCAGTACTGCACACCTTAAGGCAGGCTGGCCTCACTGCTAATCCCGCTAAATGTGCCATAGGGCTAGCAGAGGCTAGGTACCTGGGATATATTGTAGGAAGGGGCATAGTAAAGCCGCAAATGAATAAGCTAGAGGCGATTCAAAACTGGCCCCGGCCGACCCGAAAGAAGCAGGTCCGCGCGTTCCTAGGTGTGGTAGGCTACTACCGACGTTTTATTCCTCACTTCGCTGCTAGGGCAAGTCCCCTAACGGACCTGGTGAAGGCCCGAGGTCCAGACATGGTGAAGTGGACCGACGCAGCAGCGGGAGCGTTCACAGACCTTCGGACGGCCCTTTGTAATGACCCCGTACTCATAGCCCCGGACTTTAACAAGGAATTTATTTTACAAACAGACGCTTCCAAGGTGGGGTTGGGGGTGGTTCTGTCGCAAATGGTGGGAGAAGAGGAACACCCGATCCTCTACCTAAGCAGAAAGCTTCTCCCAAGAGAACAGAAATACACAGTAGTTGAGAGAGAATGCCTTGCTGTCAAATGGGCTATGGAGACCTTACGTTATTACCTCTTGGGCCAAAGATTTACTCTTGTGACGGACAATGCACCCCTCCAGTGGATGCAGCGGAATAGGGAAAAGAATGCAAGGGTCACCAGGTGGTTCTTATCCCTCCAACCGTTCCAGTTCCGCATACGGCACAGGGCTGGATGCCACCATGGCAACGCTGATGGTCTGTCAAGAGCACACTGCCTGGCGTCCCAAGTTGCCCAACTCTATGGTGTTGATCAGAGCGGGGGGATATGTGACGGGGCAAGGCCAGAGGGCTATAGGAAAGTGGTAAGGAACCAGTATGTTAGCCCCAGGCTAAACAAATCCCTGATACCTTATGGCAGTTGCTCCAGGTTAATCAAGACACCTGGGGCCAATTAAGAACTTTCCAGAAGGCAGGGAGGTTAATTGAGACACCTGCAGCCAATCAGGGGCTGGCTGAAACTAGTCAAAAGCCTCTCAGTGAGTCAGTGAGGCGCGCATGTCAGGAGCTGTGGAAGGAGGTTGTGTGTGAGGAGCTGGGAGCAAGAAGCACTAGGAGCTGAGAGTAAGAGGGCGTACTGCTGGAAGATCCTGTGGCGAGGATAAAGAAGGTGTTGGGAGGAGTCTATGGGGAACTAGCCCAGGGAGTTGTAGCTGTCATGCAGTTGTTCCAGGAGGCACTCTAAACAGCTGCAATCCACAGGGCCCTGGGCTGGAACCCGGAGTAGAGTGCGGGCCCGGTTTCCTCCCAAAACTCCCAACTCCTGATCAGACACAGGAGGAGTTAACCTGGACTGTGGATTCTACTAGAGGGGAAGATCTCTGAGGCAAGCAGAATCCGCCAATAAGCGCAGGACCCACCGAGGTAGAGGAGGAACTTTGTCACAGTATACATTGATCCAGAGGAATACATTATAGCAGCGGTGTCCAATAGAAATTCGGTGCTAGCCACTCTTGTGATTTTGCATTTTTCTTATTTGCCACATTATAAAAAAAGGATTAAAAAACATACTACAAACGACATTTCAAATATCAAAAATAAGTAGACATTAGAAAAAATATCAATAGGTACTACTAACACAAAATTACTATACCCTAACCATGTTAACAAGCTGCATATCAAAGCACGCAACCTGTCCTCCAGTACTGCTGTCTTCAGTACACCAATGTATTGCTCATGCATTAGCCATAATTCAGTAGCCTATTTGCCACATGTGGCTAGTGGCGAACGTATTGGATACTGCCGCATTATAGGCATCACAGAAAGTTACGACTGAAGTGGCAGCTGTCAGATGATCAAAAAAAGAGTAGGACTGTGGTTATCTAAATATGTTTCTTATTGTTGGTTTTAAAAGCCAGCCAGAGCTGGGCCAGGCTATTACCTGGTGTAGAGATCCCCAAGGGAAAAAATATAAACAGGGGTTTGTCTAAGCACCAGGCTACTGTCTATATAACTTAAATAGAATTAAGACTGATTTAGCAAACAGATTAGCCTTTAACTCAATGAGTAGCTTTTAGAGGTAAAGGCATTCAAGTTCAATTTCTTATTGAAATGATTTCCTCACAGATATGAATAATCCTTCATTTAATGAGTACACAATTGAATACCTTTCTGTCCACATCTGGCTCTGTTATTACCATTCATTCTTGCCAACATGCACATAACCATTAGCTCGTTTTATTATAGTTCCGGCTGAGATGGCACTTTCAATCTAAGACACTCAGTTGTAGTGGCTATACATTTTTAAAAACAAAACCCCAAATGCTTATGATTAATGCCAGCCCAGAAGGTTTTGTTTTGTTTTTGTGGATTAGGCAGAGATGTTTGAAGAAATCAGTGGAGGGCTGTTTTAATGGAATACATTTTCCTTGGAACAATAATTGAAACATACCAAGGACCATGTCACTGCCACATAGGGACTGAACTTTTATTTCAAACAAGTCAAGAAACAGAATTAGGGTTACCACAGCCATCTTAACTCTGTCCCCTTGCACATTTGCATGACATTAGGATCATTCACTCTTTTGAACAGTCTCTCTCCATCGTTAAGATTGTGACAAGGTTATCACTACCTGTCAGATTTTGACCCGTCCCTAGTTTCACCCAGACTCACCCAATCTACAATGACTGGACAGTCTACTCTGGATGCTGTGAACCTGTATATCATTGCTGGTTCAGTTACCTATCTCATGCTACAGAAACCACCTACCTGCAAATCTGAAGGTGAACTGTTGAAGTTTGAGGTGCCCCTGCAGGAGGCAAACCACCCAAGCATATGGAATTGAGAAGGTTACTGGCTTTGATACAGATGCACTTACTGAATACATGAAACTGCTTTAGAAAGTTGGGACACAGGCTACCAGGAATATTCAGGCAGAGTTAAGGTCAGTGCACCTTAAATCAGCATTTCTAGGCTTTCCAACATTTGGTTTTGAAAAAGGCAAACTTTCATTGAAAATAGTCGTGTTTTTTAATGATTTCTTTTTAGGGTTCATGGCAAAGCTTTCAAGCTTCTTATTTTGAAAACAATATAATAGACTAATGGAAAGAAGTCAGGCATGGTGGCGTGTGCCTGTAATCCCAGCTATTTGGAAGGATAAGGTAGCAAATCGCTTGAGCTCAGGGGTTCTGGGCTGCAGTGTGCTATGCCGATTGGGTGTCCGGTGCAACTGACAGCCTGGCCAGCGAGTGGCTGAAGGAATGGTTAGAACAACACGAATGGCGTATTGTGATCAGCGCTCGCTCTCTGAGGGCTGATGAACCGATCGATCGAGAGGACAACAGAAAGGAACTGTTCTTTTTTTAAATGTCACTCTTCCAAAACCACTGTGTTGGTAACTGAATTGGACTTTGCACTGTTATGTTTAAACTGCACCTTTTTCTATTACCATTTATATAAAATAGTATTTTATATAATTTAATATAGGATTTGTGTTTGTTTTATGAAAGACTCTTGTAATGTATATGTACAAGAGGGAACCTGAAATCTCAATTTGCTGACTTTTGTGCAATTAGAATCTCACCTTTTACCATTCAATGTGTTGTGCTTTTTGCAATTCTTATACTATATTTGTGTATAAACACTGCAGTGAACAGAGTCAAATATTTGCAAAACCGCCTAATTTTTGAAACACATTTGATGTTCGGTAGCAAATGAAATTCTAGGCTAGACCCCACCTACAGTAAATTGAAGTAGCTCCACTGCAGTTAGTGGTGTTACACAGATTAACACAAGTTTAGGATTTGGCCCTTTGTTTCTAGGTGTAATGAAGAATGCATAATCTCCAGGCTTTTAAAGACATCAGCAAAGGAAATTCAGAGATAAAAATTCTGGAATTATGATTTGTATATAACATCCATATAAAATTCCCTTTCCATAGACTAAAAATGAAATTCTAGGTTAAATGTATTCCATCTTACATTTATCTCTATTGTTTAATAAATCACCTGCTATACAGTTTTTTATGCAAATTACCTAAAATAAACAGGCAACCCTTTAAAATGAGCTGGATCAGTGGAGGAATCTGACCAGCTAAAACCTGTCCTGAGCATATAGATACATAATTTATAGAGTTTTGACCCACTTTGACATATCAGACCAAATTCTCTATTGACGTAAATGGTCACAAGTGCCACTGATTTAATTGCTGTAGATTTACTGTGGCAGAGAATTTGGCCCCTGAAAACTGTAAAATGTATACGTAATAAACATGTTAGGACTGAGATTATGTGGGGATATCCTTGCTTTTAAGATAACACTTGGGGACCAAATTTTGCCCTTAGTTACACTCATGCAAACTCACTGACTTCATTCTTAAGAGCAGAATTTGTCTCTGTGACTTCACCAGGTGCCTCACAAGTATGCATAATATCGTGTACATATATGGATTTAATGGCACACGTGGATTTCCATTATAGCCAGTAGCTTAGCCAGGGGGGAGCAGAAGCGGCGGAAGCGGCGCCTTTTTTTAGCAGCACTAAAAAAAGGCGCCGCTTTTTTTTTTAAGCGCCGCTTCTTGCACTCACCCGGCGGCGCTCCGGGTCTTCGGCAGCATTTCAGCGGCGAGTGCCACCGAAGACCCGGAGTGAGTGAGGACCCGCCGCCGAAGCGCCGCCGAAGACCCGGAGCACCGCCGGGTGAGTACAGGGGGAGGCGCCTTTTTATAGCGCCGCTCCCCCTGCGCTTTGGACCTGGCTGCGCTACTGATTATAGCTTATCTAGCGTAATGTAAATTATGTAATTACATGCAAGACCTAAGTTGTGTCACAGCCACGTGTACTATTTTTCTATACTATCCTTTCTAGTTTAGCAGATTAGTCACAGTATTTCCTTACATATAAACACCACACAAGCTTCTTCACGCTCAAACATCCCTATTCTAAACATCTGCACAAAGAGTTTTTTCCGTATGCTCACAACTCTACTGTAGTGATAGCCATATCAAAGCCACCTGGAATACATATGACTTCACAAAAATAGCCACTAAATTGACAAATTGTATTAAATATGCCCACTGTGGTACCTACTTATGCCTCACAACCCTCGTGTACAATATTGCACTTTGACCCTGACAACAGTCATTGTACAGTCTGAGTGTGACTGCAGTGACTCTTGTCTTACTTTACACTGCCTCACCCTTTCCTATTTATGAACTCGGGACCAGCAGATTGCCACTGGCCCCCATGGACACACACATCCTCATCTTCTTCCCAACAGCTTTTAGGGGCAGAGCCTTGCAGCCTGGTGGCCTGGCTAGAAAAAGACCACATAGTGCAAGAATCAGTGACTGACTTTGTTAAAGCAACTTGATGGAGTTAGTTGGATTTCAGGGGTAATATTAATCATAAATATTACTATGTACTTTTTCTTTGGCTGCCTCTCCAATAACACTGTGTACTGTAATTATGTTGAATAGTATATTGTAATGTTTAAACCGCACCTGTATCTTTTCACCTTAGATGTATAGAAGTAGCATTTTGGATTACTCTATATATGCTGTGTATATTAATTTAATGAGACACCCTATTGTAATGCATATGCACACAGGGGAAAGTTACCAGGGGAACCACTTAGTGTCAGAATCAGCAACTGACTTTGTTGGAGTAACTGCTCGCTTTACTGGCTAATTGGATTTAAACAAAAGGAACAGCATGTGAGAGTCAGCTGTTAAATCAGCACAGCTTCAATGGATTTACACCATCTGCGGACCTGGCCCCTATTTTGAACCCCCCATACAAAATACAATATTTCCTTTTCCCTTTGTCTCCATGTAATTTTCCTTCTAAAAAGTTTACAGCTAGCACTGTAGCTAGCAAAATTTACAAATGCTAGCATTGTAATTCTTTCCCCACTGCATATTGCTAAGGCATGTCCATAATATATTAAATGTTAAAGCCCTTTAAGCTAACATGCTATTAAAATATTTGATTAGGCTGAATCCCACTGGGAAAAAATAATCCTATTACAGTTCCAAATCTTTTCAAACTAAGAAATCTGCTGCTCAGTGAGACTAATATATTTTACATTCCTTTTTCTTACATTAGTAAAATGTTAACTTTGTTAACCTTAATGAACTTTTCAAAAAATAAACATAAAACAGTAAATAAACATAAAAAACAGTAAAGGTCACTATACTTTGTATTAATTTATTTTAGATGCATTTAATTTTAGTAGGTTTTAGATCTCCATGTCACAAATTCTTACCCTCTATTCAGGAAATATTGCATATAAACAGTATTAACCAGGCATGTAAAATATAAAGATTATTTATTAAATATATAAGTAAAATGGGCATTCAGTTTTTGTTATACAAGTACCTTCATCTAGTCGAGAGAAAACCCGACCCATTTGCTTCTGTAGTTGTTACAGGTAGTTACAGGTATATTTAGTTTCCATTCTTCTTCACCTTGCTCGTAATGTATGTGCAAAGTAGTAGCAAGGACTGCAAAGAAACTGGATGAACACCTAAGCACTAGAGCTGCCTTTAAAAGGCTTAGAATTTTACATGAAAAATAATGTTATACAAGAATGCTGTTTGTGTGTTAGAAGTAATTAGCTGACAATACTGTCGTTCCTTTGAGGTGAGCCATGATTTCAGTTCTGCCTCAGTAACTCTTCAGGAGATTCTGCTTCACTGAGTAGAGCAGCAGCCTAGCAATCTGTCTGAAACTGTCTTCAGGAGAATATTAACATTCAAAAGTAGTACAAGAAATAAATAAAAAATCACAGGGCATTCCCATACCTTTGCTAAAATTAAAGCCATAAATATACCAGTATTTCTCTTTTTACTGTAAGGATTGCTGTCAGTAATCTGTCTTTTTTTTTTATGCCAAATAGCATTCATCAGCCAATCTGATTACAGTTTGTGACCTTCAGGAAAACTCCTTAATTAGAAGACTTCTAAAAAACAATGTGTGAGAGTAATTCTGGGCTACATTTACTATATAAAAATAACCTGACGGCAATGGCATCTGGCCATCAACATAGCTGTTGCTTTTTTTTAAACTTATTTCTAGCATTTCTTTTTTCCTGGAAGCCGTATTTGTTTTCAAGCCATGTGCAAAAGCTGCCCCTAATAAAGTAGCTGCTTTATTTGAGGAAAAAACACTCTGTAAAGCAAAATGGTTCTTATTTTCCTTCCTGAAAGAAAACAATACCAGTTTTAAAATGGTGTGCCAATAAATGACATTGATTTAAACACTGGTTTCGTCCTGGTTTCCACTTTTTTTTTGAGGGTGGTCAGGGGTGGGGCAGGGGAAAGGCTGAACAATTTATGGTTAGATCAGGGCATTTGTGCCACAGCCCTGTGTAGGGGGCAGTGTGGAACCCGTCCCCCTAGCAGCAGCAGCAACATAGGACAAACTGTTTCCGATCTAAGGCACAATCTGTTTCCCAAGGTGCTTTGATGGTTATTGAGGGTAGGGTGACCAGACAGCAAATGTGAAAAACCGGGACAGGGGGTGGTGAAGCCTATAGAAGCCTATATAAGAAAAAGACCCAAAAATCGGGACTGTCCCTATAAAATCGGGACATCTGGTCACCCTAATTGAGGGAGGCCCTTTGTGGTTCCCCTTCCACCCCTGCAGGCAAGTGTAAGGGCTACACGCAATCTGGCCCTTAATGCTTTGTCTGATTTCACCATAGTAAACAAAGAGGAATATCTCCACTAATTCATCACACACAAATGCAAAATTCCACATACACTGCTATAAGAGCCCCGTGGCTCCAGGTGGGGAGGAACAGCAGCATGGATGCAGAAACAGGGGTTGTACTGAAAGCTTTAGTCCTGGTCTACGCACAGCTTTTGTACAGGTGTACCTATTTCAGTTATGGGTGTGATTTTTTTTTTTACTGAAAGAGTTATACCAGTACAAGCCCTAGCGTGGATGCAGTTATACTGAAATAACAGTGTTATACCCTTCCTGTACAGGAATAAGCTATACCAGTATAAACCTAATTATACCAGTATAACTGTGTCCACACTAGGCTGTTGTGCTGCTTTAATTATACTGGAAAGTGGTACAATTTATATGTGTAGCTAGCCAAGGCTTCACAGTCTCGGTAGCACAGGGGTAGTACACTACTGCCTCACCGTAAAAAGAGCCCAGTTCAGGGCAGATTTGTGATCCCAGCAAAGTTATGTGGGTTATGGGGAGGTACTTTTGTGTTTTTAAAGAATAAACTGTTTCTGCTGAGCACTTCTTATTGAATTATTCCCTTTGTGACACAGGCTTCAGCCTTTGTATACTAATCCACTCAGTTTCTCTCCTAGCTAGAGGATCAGCATGAATACACACAACAACCAAAAGATAAAGGCAGGAAGGAAGAGGCTTGTTAGATCCAAGAGGATAACTGCAAGTGAGAGGCTGTTTTACTATATTAAACAAAGTTATAGATAGGTTCTAAATAATTGGAAAATGTCATTCAAGAATGTTTTCTCCTTTGGTCTTCCCTTCTTTGTAGAGATTCACAATTCAGAACCCATGTATGCTCCAATGAATGCACAGTTTGTGGCTAATAAACATGGGGACAGAGAGAATTGATGAAATAATGGGTTTAAAGATTCATTTTATCTTTTTTGTTTTGTATTTTATAAGTCTTACAAACAGATGACAACAGTGACATTCATTTAAGGCCCAATAAAGTCCACAGGAATCTTTCCAGTGAGTTTATTGGGCTTTAATGCAGTGGCCTTGGATGCTATTGATATCAGCAATGACATCACTGTGCTGTAGTTACCAAATTAACAATACCTCCCACATTTGTCCCATGATATTTACTATGAGCTTAAAACCTTATGTCCTTATTCTAGTTGTGCTCACACTTTACTGCACTGAGGTTTGCACAGCAAGGACCTCAAGATTTCTCTTTGTAACTATGGCATTGTAGAGCTGTGCTTGTGAAGATTACATACATCACATTTGGTGAAAACACTCTGTAGGAACAGCAAGGTAAAAATCTATTATAGCCATTTTAGTCAACTGCTCTCCGGAGGTAATACTTAAACCATCCCACTAATTAATTCTAATTATGGTACTAAACTACAGCATCTCTATATCTGACTCTATTTGGTGGTCAAGGGATGTTCTTGGTGTGATTTTATTAATAGATCTGAAGGTATCCTTTTAAGTTGGCTGATTATTATTGCACCACCTTTCCAAATGGCTATGAAATACTAAAATGTCATCCAGAGATCCAATAAAAACTCTGCACCAATAGTTACCACGAATCCTCCACATCACTGGACGAATCCTAATCATTTTGACTCACTCTTCACCCTGCCATGTCACTCAAAATGAGCTGTGCAAAACTGACAGATCTGAAAGTCACAGAATATTGAAAAAGTTCTGTAGGAACACATCTAGAGAAGTTTCTAAGATATGCAAGCAGGTCTGAGACTACCAATGCTGCTGTCACTGACCGACTGAATCTTTGACAGTGAACAAGAGAATGAAAGAAAAAAAATCAATAGCCCATTAATGTCCAACTCACTTTCTCAAATATCTGGGGATTACAGACTCCTTTGCAGTAGACTACATCCATGTGAATTGACTGAAGGGAAGCCAGAGGAACATGCTAATGGCTTGCTCTTGGTCTATTGCTCATTGCTATATATCTTGTCAGACTGGCTGCTAGGCATGCATGTTCCAGCAGTGGCTGATTTTACAACGTCTGTAGTGATGATGATTTAAGTATCCTAAAGCAGGACTGAGCACTAACCTTGTGGCAGACAAACATGTCAACTCTGACATTCTGAAAATAGGCTTTGTGTGCCAGATTTACTGAAATGTATGCAGGGAGCCAGCTTGGCCCCCTCCGTGCTCCAAGTCAGATCCATCTTAAATGAGGGCAGGAGCTAGCTTCACAGCTACCCTTCCCTCATTGTTTTCTTGGGGGCAAGCGAGACGGGCAAGAAAGAGAACACTCCATTTTTAAGAGGTGAAATTCTCCGGAGCTCCCCTGGCAGAGGCTGTGAGGGGCACATTGTTCGAGTGCATCCCTCACGACTCGGTCCCCCTCAGGCCAAGATTTTCTACTTTTGTGCTTGTGTTGGCCACGTACAGGCCCCTTAACAGAGGAAAAGTTGAAAAGTTTTTTGACACTTGCATCATCCTGGTCTGGTGGACTTTCTTGAAAGGTCATGTAGTTCAACCCACTGCACTGAGGCAGGACCAAGTAAACCCAGGCCATTCCTGACAGGTGTTTGTCCAATTTGTTCTTAAAATCCTACAATGACAGGGATTCCACAGCCTACCTTTGAAGCCTATTCCAGTGCTTAACTACTCTTATAGTTAGAAAGTTTTTCCTAATATCCAGCCTAACTCTGTTGCAGATTAAGTTGATTAATCCTTGTCTTGGATATGGAGAACAGCTAATCACTGTCCTTTTTATTACAGCACTTAACGTATTTGAAGACAGTTTTCAGGTCCTTCCTCGGTCTTCTTTTCTCAGGGTTAATGCTTTTTAACCTTTCTTCATAGGTCAGGTTTTCTAAACAGTTTATCATTTTTGTTGCTCTCCTCTGAACTCTTTCCAATTTGCCCACATCTTTCTTAAAGTGTGGCACCCAGAACTGGATACAGTACTCCAGCTGAGGCCGCACTGGTGCTGAATGGAATAGGACAATTACCTCCCAGATCTTGCATAAAGTCATACAGTCATAGAATTTAAGGTCAGACGGGACCACCAGATCCTCTAGTCTGACCTCCTGTATATCATAGGCCACCAACACCACCCACACACTAAACACAGCAACTAAAATTAGACCAAAATATCACGATCTATAGGAGAATATTTCTGATAATCCAACCAAGTTAAGTGAAGAGGATAAGATGTCAACGTGGCTCTGGGAAAAGCCACATTTTAAACTAAATTTATTCTGGATATTGTGCTTTTTCCCTTTCCTAGGTGACCTGTCCTGACCATTTTATAGTAGCTTAAACAGTCACCACTTTTATACCAGTCAGCATATAGTTACCACATCAATGAGACTAATCTAAATCCTGTTTATATGGTCGTCATCTACCAAGGATCTTAAAATTTGGTTAAGGTAGAGGTGGGAATCATATTCCATCTTTTCATTAAGCATTTTTGTATACAGAGAAAGTTGAGGAAGGGAGAGGACAAGAATCACCATGAGCATGATTGGAAGTTACCAAAGAGCCAAGATTTCCTAAGAGGTTATGAAGCACTCTCTTACACTTTTGTTTGTCCATTTTAAGTTTAAGCAGGTATGGCCTAGGCAATAGTATTGCTATCAGGCACTATTCATAAACAGTTCAATTATGGCACTTCTACAAAATCAGCAAAAATTCCTCCTGTTATAAATCACACTGAGTTTACCGTACCATTTTTAGAAAGTGCTATAGATGAGAATCTTAATCCAAAGGTGGTGTTTAATACACTAGCTCATTTCACCATGACAATTCAGAAGCTGTACTTGCATATTATGCTGCACTACTGAGTCATTTATTTTCAATCTGATTGTCACTCTTTGTTTGTGCTGTAGGGGTATCAAACAAAAAGAGAGCTCCACAATATCATTTAAATAATTCATTATAAAATCAACATTTCAAACTGAATTTACTTTATTTGCATTTCCCTGTTTCTTTTAATGCAGCCTGGAAATGAGGTCTAACATAACACAACACATTTCTGCTGCCAAAACAAAGATTACTGTAAAAAAATATTAAACATTTCTGCTTTCCCCTCCCTCAAAAAACATAGTTGTTTATGTAAATTGCTATGTAAAAATCTGAAAGCAATACAGCAGTGATAAATCCTGGTTGCACTTAAAAGAGTACTGGACAACCCATGACAGGCAGCTCTGGAAGAAAACAACTACTTAAAATTACAGCTCACGTGTCCATGGCAGAATAAAAGGGCATGAATAATTCCATTTTTTCATTAGTACATTTTATTAACCAATAAACTCGCAATGTAAAATTTTACTACTATTGCTCTGATAATTAAAATACTGAATTAGGATCTATATCCTTAAAGAGAGCATTACAGCATATTAAATAAGAACTATGATTTTGCTTAATACATTTCAATTATGTCAGCTAGTGTGCCTTCAAGCAGCATTTTGTGTCCAAGTGACACACGCACAAACAGTAACAGCACTGAACAGACTTGATTGTTTAAAAAAATATAACTCCTCCCTAACATTCCTAATTCCATTAGCTCATAGTCCCTGAAAGTCCTTTCAGAATAATATAAACAGCTTCATAGCATCAAACAAGAATACAAGTGGGGTAGAGAGAGGTTATGGGACAAAACACTGACTTTTCTGCTATATGATTTTTGTCCTGATTTTCAATAACTCAGTAGAACAGACAGCTACAGGCCTGAAATGAGATGGTATTGTCTTAGTAGCAGTAGATATAGAAGATAGAAGTGCTGGCACATGGAGAGATTTGAATGACGGTATGTTTTCCTCCTTCAAGATTTCCATCTTTGTTGCAAGAGTTGTCCCTTTTCAAAACCATGTAACCTTTTCAGGTTGTGGGAGGGGAAGAGAGGAAAGAAATATCTCTAACAATAAACCCATTCTGTTGAAATTTTATGCAGTGCTCCACATGGGTTTCGGCAGAGGATGCTGGTACCAGCCAAATGATTCTCCCCCACTTTCTAAAAAATATATTATTATTTAAAATAAGTCACTTACATTTGAGGGTGGGAATGGGATGAAAGCGTTCTCTTGCTGACTCTTCCAGAAATATATTTAAACCACCAGTATGTCATACTTCTACATCTTCTTATGATCCAGTCTCATGGAATTTATGATTCTTTGAAACAGAATTAGTTCCATCAACTGAAGATGAAATTATATACATGAAAGAGATATTTAACACTACTGATTGTGTCAACCCAAGATAAACCTATTAACACTTGCCATAACTTGCGTAAAACGTTTGATTCTATTTATATATCTTGGTAAGCTTTCCTTTGAATGGTCCTTAATGTATTAATTAATATTAATTTGAAGGTCTCTTAAAGAAGCCGGATGTTCTATAATGACACGAACAAGGAAAAGTATGCCAGCAAATGTATAAACAAATCTTATATGGTACTGCACATAAGAAAGTCTCTTTAGGCCTTACTTTGCTTTTTATATGCCAACGTAATTAATCCATTACAAGTCCATCTAAATATTTATATCCTTTGACCGGTGTTACATTATAACCACTAACATGAGAGTAAAATTCATAAACATTTCTATTTTGAGCAGCAGTCATTTGTCCAGCCTTCTCCCGTGTTAGCATATTCCACTTCACTCACCCTTGATGAAGTCAAGCTGCATCTTAGTTGAAGTCTGTCCTGCCCTGCTTTGAAGGGCAATATATAATACAGAATCACCAGCAAAGAACCTGACAACATTTACATTGGATTTCAATAACTAAACTTTTACAAAGTTATTCCTGTCAGGACCATTGATGCCAGCATGCCCTTCACCTCCCCAATTCTCTCCCACAGCTGCCTTGGGCTCAGCTGTGCTTCCTTTGTCTGCAGAAGAGAAAAAACACCAAGGACAAACCCTCACTCTTAAAGCCTTAGGAAGAAAGGTTCACAGGGGCTAGGAGAATATGTGGTTGTGCAGATGGGTTGGTGTGGCTGAGTGGTACAGATACACAGGTAACACATGGACTGGCATTGATAGGGACTGGGTAACAGATAAGCTGGGGGTTGCAGATGGACCGTGGGCATAGGCACTGTGTTGCAGACGTGCTGGAGGTGCTAGAGTGCAGAAGAACTTTGGGTTGAAAGCAGGAGGAAAAAGACTAAGTGGTAAAGGAGGGAGACTTGAGAAAGAAACCCAAACTGAGGATGAGCAAGTGAGAGAGATGAGGAGACCATAGTGGGAAGAATTAAGGAATATAAGCTTTTAAAAATGACAAAATGTTATCTCTTCTATACAAAAAATGTTTGGGGAAATATTATATGAATTAAAAATACCAGTTACCATAACTCAGGAGGAGGACTTGAAGATGACACTGGCTGCATAGGTGCAGTAGCATAGCTGGGGGGGGAGCAGGGGGAGCAGCCGCTCCCCCTGAGCACATTTGCCAAAAGTGGCACCTTTTTAATTTTTGAAAGGGTGGAGACAAGTGAATGGAGGTGGAGCGACAAAAGAACGCAGGGGTCCCGCTGCTGGCCCCACCAAGAGCCCTCTGCTGTCCTGGGTGAAAGAACCCAGACTGGCAGCAGGCTGAGAGACCCCGGCCGGCAGAAGCCCGCGGGAGGAATCCTAGAGCGGCGGCTGGCTGAGCCGCTCAGCCCGCCCTGCTCTGGGATTTCCCCCACGGGCTCCTGCTAGCAGGGGTCCCGCCGCTGGCCCCACCAAGAGCCCACTGCTGGCCTGGGTTCTTTCACCCAGGCTGGGAGTGGGCTGAGAGACCCGGGCTGGCAGGAGCCCACGCAGGGCAAGCTGAGCGGCTCAGCCAGCTGCCGCTCTAGGATTCCCCCCGCGGGCTCCTGCCAGCAGGGTCCCGCTGCTGGCCTGGGTTCTTTCACCCAGGTCGGGTCGGGTCGGGTGGAGCCTTTTTGTATGTGTTCTCTCCCCCTCTTGTTAGAACCTGGCTACGCCACTGCATAGGTGGAAGTCTTACCCAGCTCTGTACAGCCTACACACACTATATTTAATCCAAAACATATTACTTTCCTGGTGTTTACTGTCAGTAACCAAAACAACAGCCTAAACTCTCTCCCTAACCATGGCTAAAGTTTCCCTGCATAGACCTCTCTGTCCTACCCCCTAGTTCCTTCTGTCTAAAGAGGCTACTCCCACCTCTCTCATCGTCCAGGTTGAGTTAATGGTGCTACATTTGCCATGATGGGTATGTCTACACTGCAATTAAAAACCTGTGGCTGACCCGTGCCAGCTCACTCGGGCTCACAGGGCTCAGGCTACAGGCCTGTTTAATTGCCATACAGATTCCTGGGCTCAAGCTGGAGCCCAGGTTCTAGGACCCTGCAAAGTGGGAGGGTCCCATAGCTCAGACTGCAGCCTGAGTTGAAGTGTCCACACCACAATTATACAGCCACTTAGCCCAAGCCCTGCAAGCCTGAGTCAGCTGGCACAGGCCAGCCACGGGTGTCTAATTGCAGTGAAGACATACTCAATGAGTCAGCAGGAATCAATCTCCCTGCAGGATTCTAACGCCTGCCAACATGGTCAACGGAACAACCCTACCACCCTGTTAGGTTATGTCTTCACTGCAGAATTAATTCAAGTTATATACTCTCCAGTTACATCTCTCGTGTGAGAACAGCCATGCTGTGAAATAACACTTGAGCTACCGTGTGCATAGTGGTGCTGCACTCACTCCTGCATAGCATTAAAACATATCCCATGCTGCTGTGTGCTGCAGTAAACTCATCTCCCATAAGAGTTCTTTCCCAGCGAGTTGTGGGAGAGCTTGTCCATCCTTTCTGGGCACATGGGGCAAATTGAGGGGAGGCATTGGAGAATTAGTGGCACTTGAGTGGAGTTAGCCTGCGTCCACACTGCAAATTGGTTATGTTAGCAGCTGGTGAATTGTGCTTACTCAAGCTTAGGTCTGGTCTACACTACAGAGTTAGCTCAATGCAAGGCAGCTTACGTTGACCTAACTATAGAAGTTTCTACACTTAAATATTGCTCCTGCCAATGTAAGTATCCCACTACGCCGACTTAATAACTCCATCTCCAGGAGTGGCATAGAGTCAAGGTTGATGTAGTTAGTTTGATGCAGTATCAGTGTAGACACTGTGTAGCCTATGTGGACTATTCCTGGCTTTCAGGCTCCCCCACCGCACAATGACAGTGCAATTGATACAAGCACTCCTGGTGAGGACATGCACCGTTGACACAAGGACCAAAGTCTAGACATACACAAATGATGTAATGCCGACATAAGTTAGGACTACTTAATTTTGTAGTGTAGACATGGCCTTAGTCTATATCCCCTGACCAGTCAGCCAACTTGAGAGTTAAAAGCACCACTACACTCAAATTAAAGGATATTTTTTTGTGGATGAATGAGAGTTAGGAGCAATACTTGAGGTATAACTCAAGTTAATTTTGCAATGAAGACAAACACTTATAGAGATAACTAGCATTCAGATCTTGTGATTACCATAAATTTAAAATGTTTTAAAAAATTTGCTGGCTGGACCAAACAGATTTGACAGAAGCATCATTCCTCAAAAAGATTATCTAATATGCATGGGTTGGGTCCAGATTTTAAATGTAACATGGTCCAATCACAGTCACAGAAAGTGAAGGGTATGGATAGACCCAGCCTAGATCCTTTAACAGACTCCATGCTAGCACTTTGAGGAGCATTGGGTTTTTTTTTGGGGGGGGGGGGGGGGAGTAGTGCAAAGCAATGTCTCAACCCATATACAATATACCACTTCCAGAATCCAGCACAAATATTTTAGTATTCAAGCTCACAGTTAGATTTCAAGCTAAAGAAAGCAACACGTAATTAAACCTGTATTTCAAGGCATAAGGTTATTTCCTGGGATGATAGGGAAAAAATTTCCAACCTCATATTTCATAGGTCTCGTCTATACTACAGACCTATATTGGTATAACTATGTTGCTCAGGGGTGTGAAAAATCCACATGCCTGAGTGACGTAGTTATACCGACGTAGTTATCCCCTCCCCACACCCCATGTAGACAGCGCTATGTTGGCAGGAGAACTTCTCCCGTCGACATAGCTGCTGCCTCATGGGAAGCTGGATTAACTCTGCTGACAGGAGAGCTCTCTCCTCTCAGCGCAGTCTCTTCATCAAAGCGCTACAGCAGTCCAGCTGCACCAGTGCAGCTGCGTCGATGCAAAGTTTTAAGTGCAGACTTGCCCATAGTAAGGCATATTTCTCCAGGAGCAGTGGGGAAGAAGGGTGGCACTTTGTCTTATTTTGATGCACCTGAGCAGCAGAGAGCCACGCTGCATCTTGTACAGGTTCTCTGCCTTCTCTGCAGAAGGAGCAGCAGCACTGTGCAGATAACATGTAGACCAGCTACGAACATTCTGACTCTTTCCACACACTCAAAGAGAAATCACAGACTCTGTAACTCCCCTTGTGGCCAACCACTAGCACTAATTATGAGACTTCCTCCGCACCGCCCAGTGTTTTAATAGGGGCAGCCCTGGGGCTCACTAGGAAATCTGTCACCATCATCACACCCTCCCATGTGCAAGAGCTTCAAAATGTGAAAGTTGTGGATATTTTATTTTAAACCCTGAAAGTCACAGGATCTGTGACTCTTGTGACAGCCATGACAAATATATAACCTTAGGGCCTCATCCTGCCACTGATATCAATCAGCCTTATTGTGCCATCAGTTTTAATAAAGTCAGCACTGAACAAGTAAACAATAATGAAAGGCCCGATGTTCACTCATGTGAGAAGTCCCATAACATACCATCACTTTTTAAGCAGACCCTCCCCCATTAGTTTCAGTGGCATGAGTTGACTTAATGGGACTAGGTCACATGAGCAAAATTACTCACTTAAGTGTTTGTAGGATCCAGCCTAGAGAATTTCATCTCTTTTAGGGCCATCTTGCAATTTACTACCAGGTGTATTAAAGTGCATTACAATGAGATGTCCCTTTGAAGACAATGGGACTGCTCATGATTTTAAGTTCTACACTGAGGACTTGATGTTTGCAGGATCAGGACCATAGAGTGTAGTCTCCTCTGCTCAGGGACCATATCTTTATTTTGATTTGTAACATGTCAGTAATTGAGTCAATGAGATACACAAGTAAAATTACTTGCAGGGGTTCGCAGAATAGGGGCAATTCATAAGCAATAATACATAAAAATAATAATCCAGAAAGCCACATTGTGGGCAATATATGCAAGCTATTATCGCTATGGCAATCTTCATTTTGCATTTACTGACTTAATTTGTTTCCTTATAATTGTACTATAATTGCACATAGTTCTACCTGCGCCACAGTTTTTTGAGGGGGGAACAAAGGGAAAAATGCTAGCTATTGCGCTAAAGAATGAATCAACTGTGCCTTATGCATAGATTTGAAACTACCTTACTTATGATATAGAAATGCAATTTGTAGCACTAAGTGTGATGCTGGCAGACCAGGTACCAGCTTTAGGCCTCAGCAAAGCACTGACAAATTCATTGCTGGAAAACAGTCCAGCTCACCTGTGTGTTAGGATGGTTAAGATGGTTATTGGACTTATAATAATGCATTTAGTGTTCAGACTTTATGAAATGCTCCTAAGGTGCTACATGTATTAATCCTACTTATATCTTTATCACATGCTATAAGGTAACATTTAAGTTTTTCCTTTAAAAAATGTTTGCCCTGAAACTGTCAACCTGTCAGAAGGGATCATCTCCCGCTCATTAAGAAGGCCTATCAAAACTAATGAGACACATCATAATACAAGGACTTCGTTAATTGTCCCTTTACACCCATGAAGATGTTAGGTGCAAAAGGGCTTGTCCCATTAGCTTGAATTTTGGAAGAAGGAAATAAAAGTAGTGGACTAGAAAAATTTTCATCTCTTTTGCTGTCTGAACTCTCACTGGGCTGAAGCTACAAAACAGAGGCAGAGATTCCTAGGGTCAACCTCAGTTTGCCCTAGAAGACAGTTATAGCTGACCTATTACTACAGCTATGTTTAAAACCATAGACTAACTCATGTGTATAAATTTGCTTGCTTAAACCTTATAACACTTTGCCAATACATCCTTAGTTAGTTTACGATAGGATTGACTACAAGCATTGTCTTTGTTGTGAGATCTGAGGTACAAATTGACATGGAATAAGTGACTGATCTCTTGGGACTGGAAGCAACCTGAATCTGTTGTGATATTTGGTGTATAGCAATGAACTATCACTAATTCCAGCTTGCCTGGGTGGCAAGACAGACTGGAATGCCAAAGGGGATGGTCTGTGACTCCATGGTAAAACTGTTATAGTGCTTCAGGAGTTCACATTTGTTGGTGGGTTGGTGAACTCTAATTATAGAGCATACAACCATTTGGGGGTATCTGCGCTGCTTTTTGTCAGTGTGCCCTGAGGTTGGCACCCATGGTAGTGAACCACGCCAGACAGCATGACACTAAGCTGTTCCATAACTTAATATGCAGAACATCACAGTACTAGAAGGATTACACAACTAAAATCCGACTCAATATTTTATATTGCACATGCAGTAGAGTGAATTGTTTATAAACATGTATTTGTTAATTTCCAAATTGTGCAGTGTGACTATTCCTCTTTGAGGTCTAGCTTCATGAAAAGTGTGAGTTTTAAAAGTCATCTGTTTGTACTATTTGTCCAAACATTCTGAATATTTGTTTTAAATTATGCTGCCTGACCCTGTCATTCACCTAACTCCAATGACTGAATGGATTTCCCGCAAACTTTACAAAAAGATTAAGTTTTGGGTAAAGCCAAACTACATGAGTGAAATTAGAGGGTTATAAAAGATGGTGAGTTGCAAACTTATTTATAATGCATAGCACTGCAAATATATACAACACTAATGATACCATAACACTGCAGCAACATATGCTTTCAAATTGATAGAAAAATTATCCCCTAGGTTTATATTGCTGCAATGCTTTCTCAGGGCTTGAGAACTGGAGTGCATGATTGGTAACGTGCAAGGCTAGCATTGGAGATTGTTTGGCTGGTTAATGCACTGGAGCAGGGGTGGGCAAACTTCGAACAACTTTAAGCCAGCCCGTGAGCTCTGGCTGGGGTGCCGGGTCGGGGGGGCGCTCCACGTGGCTCCCGGAAGCCGCGGCATGGCCTTGCTCCGGCTCCTAAGTGCTCCAATAGGAGCTGTGGGGTGGTGCCTGCCGAAGGGGCAGCATGCAGAGCCACTTGGCCATTCCTCTGGGTAGGAGCCAGAGAAGGGACATGCCATTGCTTCCTGGAGCTACTTGAGGTAAGTGCCGCTCGAAGCCTGCACCCCTGAGACTCTCCCCACACCCCAACCCCCTGTCCCAGCCCTGCTCTCCCTCCCCTTGCCAAACCCCTTGATCCCAGGTGATAGCACCCTCCTGCACCCCAAACCTCTCATCTCCAGCTTCACCCCAGAGCCCGCACCCCCCAGCTGGAACCTGCACCCCTTCCCACACCCTTGCCCCAGCCCTGATCCTCCTCCTGCCCTCCAAACCCCTCCGTCCCAGCCCAGAGCACTCTCCTACACCCCAAACTCCTCATCCCCAGCTCCACCCCAGAGCCTGCACACCCAACCAGAGCCCTCACCTGCTCCTGCACTCCAACCCCAATTTTGTGAGCATTCATGGCCCGCCATACAATTTCTATTCCCCAATGTGGCCCTTAGGCCAAAAATTTGCCCATCCCTGCATTGGAGGCCTCAGGGAGTTAACACCCAGGTAAGCACAAATGATTCTTCCTCTAGCTGACAGCAGGGAGATAATAAGGTGACACTGAGTCCTAGGCACCCCAAGAAAGCATCACAAGTGCTCATTATGTATTATCTAAAGAGTCTCTTTCTATGTATGACTTCTCACCCAAAATAGGATTTATACATTTTCATTATAATACTGAAGTGGAAATGTGAATATCTCTTCCAAAAAGTTGACAGGCGGGGTGCTGGCATGAAAGCAAACACAGTACATCATACATTAATATTCTTTTCTATCTCTAATTCACATTTTATTTTAAAAGCATCTGAACACCTACTTTTATTTCAGCAGTATTTTCAGTTTTAACCTCTCATGACCATTATCTCATCATCCTCTTGCCTTTTATAATATACAACATACTTAATTTTATTTTCTATGATGTTTCTATTTGTTTTGTATATTAAAGGATGGATGTCTAATAGACAAAAGTATTATTATTTTTGAAGAATACATACGCTTCGTATGGATCTGAAAAGGGTTACAGTCTTGTTTAATCACTGTTATAATTTAATCTAATCACTGTGAGATACAATAAAAGTTCTGAAAAACGCTGTTACAAAGTTGCTTCAGATAAAAGTTTACTTTGAAGTACTCTGAACTTCATAACAGCCTCCATAGTAGAACATGAACTCTTTAAGGAATTCCGTGAAGTTAAGCTGAATAATACTAATCTTGAATTACTGTGTCTAACATGCTTTAAAGGATTGCTGCAAGGATCTCCATCAAAATGGCATGTCTTTTTACTGGGATTTTCAAAGCAACCTAAGGAAATGAAGTGCTCAGCTCCCACTGACTTTCAAGGAATGGGTATATACCCAGCTCATAAAGTTAAGCATGTGCATCAGTCTTTGTAGAATTGGGGACTTGAAGGTTTATAGCTAGAAAATGTTAAATGTTTAGAGTTTAACAGCCATAAAACTCTGCCTTTCTCTGTCCCCAGTACCCCTCCTCTAGTTCCCTGCCCCTCATCTCCATGCTTTCCCTGGATGTTTGCACCCCATGTCATGACCTCCAGTGTCTTGCCACCGTTCCTTGACCTTTTTTGCATATTCTCCATTCCTGTGCATCCCCATTCAGCCAGCATGCCTGACTCTCTAGCCTTTTGCTCCCTTTCCATGTATCCCTCTTTTCTATCTCCTTCAGAGAACATGGGCTTCAAACCCTACTTTGATGTCATCCCCTTCCCAGTATTGCCAACCCCAAGAATGCAAAAAATTATGAGTCAGATGCAAAAATACATGATTTTTAAAAAGTAATAGATTTTGGGTGCTCCTCAGCTGGACTACATTTCCCATGGCGCACCACAGATATGGACTTCCCAATATGCACCACAGCAGCTTACCAATAAATGAGACCATGGTGCATCTTGGGAGAAATAGGCTGGCCAGTGGGCCTGGCCCATACAGGAGAATGGGGGCACGAAGCACCTGAACTACAATTCCCATGAGACACCACAATTGCATTTCCCAATCAGTTTTTGGTTTTCAGACAAAAATTTCCAGGTTTTGATTTTTTTGCCAAAATGGCAACATTTTCCATGGCAAATGTTGATGAAAACCATTTTTTTAATTTTCAGAGACATTTTGTTTGGAGGACAAACCTATTTTCTGACCAGCTCTAGATGGGAGAAAGATATGGGAGGGATCTGACACAGAAAAGTGTTGATGGTGAAGCTATTGCCGGAGTTGCTAAAGAAGCAGTTGAAGGAAAAGATTTAAGAGCACAAAGTCCCAAAAATCCAAGGATGAGAAAGATTAATGAGGGAACAAATCAACTGTCTCAGATGTTGGCTACACTGGAGAAATGCATCGTACTAAGAAATGTCAACTAATACCAAGTTAAACATGATTTTGTCCTTTTTGTGGACAAGGACAGTCATGTTTAAAAAGGTCCTAGCTGAACAGATTTAACTCTAAGGTGGAATTAACCATGAGAAGCTGACACATTTTAAAACACAACTTGCCTCATCTACGGTAGGTGCAAAACTATGTTTAACATCATATTGGTTAAAAAATGCTAGTGAACATGATTTATTATAAGCATCCTCTGAAATGCCATTCACCATAATATCTAGGAACTTTACACACAGTGAAACTATTTATATTGAAGCACAATAAGGATCTGAATTTTTCAGTGAATTGTAAGTGTGCAAGTTGAAATTCATCTTATACTAAAATTTCTCCTGTGAAAAGGGTAAATTCACTAAAAGGAAGAAAGAGAAGAAGTATCTACTCCTTTATAAGGTTGAATTAATGTCAGTACAGCCTCGAAGAAATCACAAAACTATACAAAAGAGTGAGAATTTAAACTCTGTGAACTAATAAAAGGAGGATATCACAATTTCTTTGTCAGGGATTTACAAAATTATAAATGATTGTTTCTCCTACCTCTTTGTCTTTTGTTTTCTTCACTGGTACTGGATTCTTTAAGCTTCATTGGTTAGTATCAATTGAAATTACCTTTATAAATCACATGTGGATAAAATGTTATTTGATTCTTGAATTTAACTGAAATATTTTGCTAAATTTCACAAGACAAAATACCAGTTTCCAAACTGATAAGCTGAATGTATTGTTGCATTTATAGCCTATATTTGCAGTTTCTGAAGAGTACTGTGTTTTTAAAAATGAGAATGCATTTTGGAATATGTGATTGTTCCCCTCTGCATTCTCCCATTAAAAAATGTTTCATTTCAGGTTTGGTTGTTTGTTTCCTGTCAAAATGTTTTAAACCAAAGTTTTTATAATGTTGTTCCCATGATTAGGGTTTATCTTATCCAGGTTAATATTAAGCCACCAATATTTTATTTCTAATGATAAAATTGTGGAGAAACATCCATAGGGAATATGATTGTAACCCTCATGCAATCATTTTCATGGTTTTAAAGCGAGAAATAAATTCTCTTTGACAGTTTATGTCCAGACTTTTGATGTAGGACATATGCATAGTCAATCTCTGTCTCATCTGGATAGCAGTGAGGGCATGATGCAGAAATTCAGTAAAGCCACCAATGTAGCAACTGATGAAATAAAAAGTTATCCCAGGACATGTGCACTTCACTGAAAAAACAGGCTTTAGATTACCATTTTATTTTTCTGCCACTGAACGTTGTATGCTATAGAGAGTGCTTCCTCTGTAAAAGCAGTTCTTAAGCATCTGACCATTTTGCAGTTTTCATTTAAAATAGATGTTAGTAAATGGTGTTTCCTCACTAACCACTCCTAGATCAAACCGCCCTGGAATGGACAAGACCCACGTGTTTCCTCACCAGCCATATTTGGATCCAGATGTTTCCTCTCTAACACTGCCATCATGGACTGTATCTTGATTGTTTATTAACTGTACCTGGTGTTTCCATGGAACCAGCAGGACGGGAGTATTTGTCAGTGATAGTGGCTGAAGTGGTCAGTTTTGCTTTGCTTCCTGAAAACTCTATTCAATGTGAAGTAAACAGAAATTGTCATAATTGAATTTCAGATTTAACAGCCTGTAGAAACTCTAGAGCTTGTGGACTGGATCCTTGACTCGTTTAAATCACTATGGTGCCACTAAAATCAGTTGGAGTTAATGCTGATTTACATCAGCTGAGGATTTAGCTTGTGGTTTCAGCTCATCTGTAGAAAATATTACCACAAATCCACTAGAAAGAGCCAAAAATCTTGGTGTCAGAGGTCACTTTCCATCTTCAGTCCCTGTTTTTTCAGTGAAGTGCACATGCCCTGGACTAACTTTTTATTTCATCAGTTGCTATATTGGTGGCTTTACTGGGAGTAGTTACACTGACATAGCTGCACTGGTGAAAACATAGTGTAGACATACTTCATCCATACAGAATAGGAAACATTACAAAAGGGATAGGTAATAAGACAGAAAATACCACAATGCTATTATATAAATCCATTGTACATCCATACCTAGAATACTGCATGCAGTTCTGGCTTCCCCATCTCCAAAAAGATACATTAGAATTGGAAAAAGTACAGAAAGGGGCAACAAAAATGATTAGGGATATGGAACAGCTTCCCAAAAAAGGAGAGATTAAAAAGACTGGCACTGTTAAGCTTTGAAAAGAGATGACTAAGTGTGGATATGATAGAGGTCTATAAAATCCATGAAAGGTGTGGAGAAAGTGAATTAGTAAGTGTATTAGTATATTATTTACATAATATACAAACCACGGGTCACCTAAAGAAATTAATAGGCAGTAGGTTTAAAGCAAACATAAGGAAGTTCTTCATATAGTCAACCTGTGGAACTCATTGCCAGGGAATGTTGTGAAGGCAAAAAGTATACCTGGATTTTAAAAAGAATTAGGTAAATTCATCGAGGATAGGCTCAACAATAGCTATTAGCCAAGATGGTCAGGGATGCAACCCCATGCTCTGGGTGTCCCTAAACATCTGACTGCTAGAATCTGGGACTGGATGATGGGGTGGATCACTTGAAAAAGTGCCCTGTTCTGTTCATTCCCTCTGAAGCACCTAGTGTTGGCCATGTCAGAAGACAGGATACTGGGCTAGATGGACCATTGGTCTGACCCAGTATGCCCGTTCTTATGTTATGTTGTTATCTGTATAAATCAGGGGTTCTCAAACTGGAGGTCGAGACCCCTCAGGGGTCGTGAGGTTCTTACATGGGGGGTCTTGAGCTGTCAGCCTCCACCCCAAACCCGCTTTGCATCCAGCATTTATAATGCTGTTAAATATATTAAAAAGTGTTTTTAATTTATAAGGGGGTCGCACTTAAAGGCTTGCTATCTGAAAGGGGTCACCAGTACAAAAGTTTGAGAACCACTGGTATAAACTGTGGCTTGCATGGTTTGCACCCATGCCTTTTATCCTGGTTTGAAACCAGATTGTAAGATTAAAAAAACAAAACAAAAACTCACTGTGCTCTCTGGTGTTGCCCAGCCACCACTATTACAATGACTTTCCCCAAGAAATGGTAATTTGAGATTAGTGCATTCATTTGTTGAGATGACGGGATAGCTCTGTGGAGCCAAAGCAAGTTTCAGTTCATTGTTTTGTCAAGCTGTAACAAAATGAAATTAATAAAGCATTGGTCAGTTTCACTGCTTTTATCTGGAATTTGGCTGCAGGAAACTGTGAATAATCATTTCAATTTCATTGTTGTGTTGCTCCTTGAGAAATCTCTAAGCAGCAGCAGACCTATGTTTCCTTCCATCTGTCTTGTCTGTTTAGGCATTGGTGTTATTCAGAGGAAGCAGCGGCAAAGAGTGAGGCCAGAAGAGGAGTAGAGCATAGGAAACCTTCTCCCCACACAGCGGGTATGTGGCAAAGCGCAAGATAGAGTAGCAAAGTCGCTTTCTCTTTGCAGAAGCCAGAATGATACAAGCTTCACCTCCTTCAAGGGAGAGAACATGGAGTTACCTCTTCCTTATATAGTATTTACTGCCTTTAACAGACTTTGGGTAAAATCCTGACCCCATTGGGAGGCAGTGTAGCCTAATGGATAGACCTGAGTTCTAGTCTGAGCTCTGCCACTGCCTCTAATGGCTGATCTTAGGCAAGTCACTTCAGCTCCCTGTGCCTCAGTTACCCCATCTGCAAAATGTGGATGAAAAAACCTATATAAGAACTACGTATTATTTTGTAGTCAATTGGAGTTTTGGCATTGACTTCGATGGGGCCAGGATTTCACCTCTAACTTTATATAAATTATTTGATGCTGATGCTATAAAAGAAAGAAGAGATGAAAAATGAATAAATAACAATACTTAAGACTTATTGCTACCAAATACTTGTCGTAAATTGTTTGGTTAGCAAATTCTCCACACCTAGAAGAGAACACACTTGGACAGGTTCGTGAACAGGTTAGAAAGGTAAAAAATTCCATTACTGATTAGCAAACACCAAAGAGATAGTGATGTGAACGAACCATATTTTCTGGCCCACATGCTTTACGGCAGAGAATATATATATTGTTTTGGCAGTGCAAAGCATTTCCCAAGAGAAGTCAAAAGCAGTTCTATGGCCCGTGGTATGCAGGAGGTCAAATTAGATTATTAAAATGGTCCATTCTGGCTTTTGAATCTATGAACCTTCAAACAAGCAAGTAATCGGTATTTCTAAAACTTGATTCAAAATAGCTTTCCTTCTCAGAATGCATCACTGAGCACAACATGTAGCTCTATTCAAGCGGATGGTGTGTGGATTTCATGCTTACTAGAGGTCCAGTAGGTGAGTGCTGCACTCAAGAAGTGCCTGAACACAAGTACCAGAAGTGCCATCAGATGCTATTCTGGCTCCTCAAGAAAGTTCTGGAACACCATACTAGAATTTTCAAGCAGGACTCAAGCACTGTATAGCTCAAACATTCAATCTGAAGCTCTGAACTGAAGGGAATTAATATTTATGCTTCATCAAATAGTTTAAACAAAACTCTGAAGACCCAAAAAGTAGCCAAAATTTGCCACATATGAAACACCTTTTGGGGAAAGATTTGTCTCAATAAAATAGTGGAGCAATGAATGTAAACATCTTTGTCAAATAGAGAAAATATTTTGGATCATGAAATTCATCATATCATATCAATTGTCTAATTTTATGGTACACTCTACTGTGTTTCATTAGGTGGACACACCACCAACCAGAATATTTATGGGAGCAGCAAAGGCGTAGTTTTGTATTTGTCCTCTCACTATATTGTTCCTGAGTTATGGAAATATTAACAATATCCTGCATGTCAGACATAATCAACAATGTCCAGTTAACATCCCATTTAAAAAAAGAGAGTCTTATGCAACCCAGTATGACACACTCAGGACAAATAATATCTGCAGCACCAAAACACAATTGGTTTGTCTGTGCTAGCAACTCCACTTAGATATATTTACTGCAAGTTTTACTTTTATCTGTCTTTCTGATCACTAGAAAATGAATTTCTCTTAGAGCCAGGAGACCCTTGAAAGGTTCTAAGTTATTAGGCAGTATAAAACTCTTCAAAATGTTCTAATAGTTTATGGGGGAGTGGGGGAAGAAAGGACATTTCAAATGAAAGAGAGTTTGTTTTTCCCCCCTAGGACATAATGAACAAAATAAAAAAAGAGAGAAATGTTCTAGTTTCTTAGATTAGAGGCCAGATTCTGCTCTGTGTTCAAATTCCTCTCAGTGGTTGGGTGGTGGTGGGTCATCAGGGAGCCAGTTAAAGCTTCCTGTTAACCTGTTTATGCCAGGCCTGGCCCTGGTGGGAGTTGAAGTAACTATTTGTGTAACCACTATTAATAAAAGATTGAATTAAAAAAAAAATCAGCCATGAAAAGTATTTCCAGGACAATATAATTTCTCATACAAGGAGCAATTTTGTGTTACTTTCTATAAGTTATAAAATAATAACTATTATTATATATGATAATTATAATAGGCAAGCACTGTTCCGGCTTATAAACAAAATATACAAGACCATCAATACAGTTTGCATCTCTCTTGGTCTCAGGTTTACAGAGAAATAAATCCTTTCATGGGGTTCATGCAATCATATGCCCAAGCTAGTGAAACACCTGAGTGAATTCCCCCACTCAGTGCCATCAGCTCTCAAGAAACTTCTGTAGTAAAAGGGGAGAAAAGAGAAAGACCAAATTCAGATCAAATACTAGGCTAGAAAGAGGTACCCTTTACAATAAGGGTATTTCATAAATTAAACAGTCTTTTATCTGAGTGGCTCCAGAGACTGAGTCTATAGCCTAGTTATAGCACTCATCTGGGATTCGGGAGCCTGGGGTGCAAGTCCCTACTCAGAATCAGGCAGAGCAGCGACTTGAAGCTGAGTCTCCCACTTCAAAAGGGCCCTGTTTGTCCCAGTGTAGAATGGGAAAATCTTGACAATTTTTAAAGGCAGTGCTACCTGCCAAGCTAGAGAAATGTTCTGTTAAGACCACTCTAGCCATTAGTCATCAAGGTCAGCAAGATGGCCACTAAGATTAATTGGCTCTGAAATGCCCACTGGAAATATCTGCAAATATATTTTGGAGTCCAGCTATGCCAATATATACATTTCACCATTCAAACATCAGAGATTTTTCTGCTAGGCAAAATAGGTAGTTTCCTTTTATAAAAAAGCTGAGCTTGTAATAACACCCCCTGGGGTGCTGCACAGATAGGCCCAAATGCTTCTAGAGTGCAGATGAGCTCTCAGGCACAGCATGCCAATCACAGTAATCAGGTAGTGTATGTCCTCCTACGCCAGGCCTTTGATAACTAATGCATATTCAACAGTTCTGTTTAAATACATACAGCAGCCCCTCTTAGAAACATCATTCTGTCAGAAATTCCCCATATGAAAATGGTCTCATCAGCAGTGAAATTATATCAATGCAGTGAGCATGTCGATTGGACAGGCACTCCTCTAATAATACCATCCCACTGATGAATCATCCTAGCCAACCCCGCTGTTAAAAGTGGATAGACACCATTCAGGAAAACATAAAAGCTCACCTGCTATAGGGGCTTCACCAATGTGCCAGATGCTGGCTCTTGGAGGCAATCAATCTTTTATTGTAATTGTCCTCAGTGAGGGTACTCAACATGGCACCTTGTCCTGCGTTCATACATTTTCTAAATAAGAGGCTTGCTAAAACTCCCAACTCCCTGCTAGATCCCTGACACAACCGATTAAAAACCACATCTGCTCCAGCAACAGACTACCAAGCTAAAATCCTCCTCCCCTCAAAACATGAACCAGGAGTTACACTCATGAATGGCACTAGCCATTTTAAATCTGGAAAATACCTGCTTTATTTCCTCTCGCCAATTTTCGGTCATATACTAATACTGGCAAAAGAGCTGGTATTTATATGTGAACTGAATACAAAGTTTTAATAACTAGAGGCTGAGAGTGAAGGAGATACTAGCATTTTCACCTCCATCAGAAAAACATTTTAAAGAGGCTTGCATTTAAATCAGTTTAGCTACATTTAGTGGCATTAAGACTGTTTCCTAGTGCCTTTTTTCTTGTCCCCCAGTAACAAAAATAGACTGTCAAAAAGGAATCAACTTGGAGTCAAGGAAAGATTTCCATGACCTCAGTGGGAGTTGGATCAAGCCCATACAGCAGTGCTTCTGTGGGCTCCTCAGGAGGGAAAAGAGTATCTCACCGGCTGAATTCCCAAAGGTAGATAAACATACTTAGCTCATACAGTAATTTTTACCTGGAGATCTCAGAGAGTTTCACAAAAGAGGATATATATTACGCTCTCCATTTTGCAGGTGGGGAAACTAAGGCAAAGAGGTGTTAAGCGATTTGCCCAAGATATTATAGAGCAGGCCAGTAACAGAGCTGAGGACAGAACCAAGGTCTCCTAACTCACAATCCCATGGCCTAGTCACTGGAGTGGGATCTCTCCTCTCTTTTGTGGCTCCTTTGCTCCCCTCCACACTATACA
This sequence comes from Macrochelys suwanniensis, assembly GCA_033296515.1. Taxonomy (NCBI): domain Eukaryota; kingdom Metazoa; phylum Chordata; order Testudines; family Chelydridae; genus Macrochelys; species Macrochelys suwanniensis. Next base: position 53,633,184 of record CM065780.1, read on the forward strand.
AACAGGGGAGCATAAAGGTGTTGGTGAGAGAAAGCAAATTAAGAATCAGGCTGCAAGTTCCTCTTCAGCTATCTACTGCTTCTGAAATTCTATTTATCTGCAATCAATGATGTGCCACATTTATCATAGATTTCAAACTAGTACAAAATAGTATATAATGAGATCATGAATTGGAAAAATACATATGAAACTATTTTTTTAATTATATAAGTAGAATTTGGCTTTTTTTGGAGAGGAGACAAACTATGGTGCTATAAAGAGGGGTTCACTGCAATTGGACTCATAATTCTGCTTGCTTATTAGACAGACTATAACTTGAACATTAGATATTCTGTACTCACTCCACCCTCCCACAGTAAAAGAATGTCATGGTAGCAAAGGGAGCAAGTCAAAAAATTACCAAGTTATGGCTGCCTGCTTATGCCTACAGTGACTAATAAAGAATACAACATTATTTGTGATTTTAAAAAATCTGCATGATGATGCACACAAGGGGGCCCTGGAAACCCCAAAACTGTCTATCAGTTTTTGTGTATGGTAGTTCACATGACAGATTTAGAAGCTAGCAGCCAATCACCAGCAGTAAATTGTTGCACATCACACACAATTGAAAAATAAGATTTCAAAGGAACAAAGAATTTTCTAAAGAACATCTCATTCTATTAATACTGTAATGAGCTGATTAGTATATATAACATTGCCACCTTCTGGATTTAATTAGAAATGCTTAATGAGGGCCAAAGAGCCTTTATTATTTACATTATTGCAGTGTCTCAAAACAGCTGACGATTTCCCAGTTGTTTATGTGGTATGGGCCTGTGCTTTCTAGAGCATGAATTCTAGCTTCTCTGGCACTGCAAAGTGCTAAACAACCAAAAAGTCTATAGCATTAGTGACAACCATAAAGTTCTAGGTAGCCATGGATTTGTTACACTTAAACAATACAAATGAGTTTTAATACATGTAAGCGAGACAATCTGATGAGATTAAATTATTAAAAATTCCCTTTTAAAAAGATGTTAGTTAGAAGCAAAGGGTGCATCCTTTCATCCATGTCCTTAATTCACTAAAAACTTCACAAATGAAAAATATCCCTTCTATGGTAAAATTACACCATAAATACTCCTTTGAATTATGGCTCCAAATGTTTGGGAGCATTAAATAGGAGTAGGTAGAATTCGCTAGGAGTGTCAGTGGTTCCTTTCTGACCTTGAATACCTTTTCAAATACATAATAAAAAGAATCAGATGGGAAAACACACACCAGGCAAGATGGGAAACATTTAACATCTTGCTTTGAATGCCACATCAGCATACATTGATGTTAAATGCTGAATGCAAAAACAGAGTGGAGGGGCAACTCGCATTCTAAGTTGATACATAGAGCTCCTGCTTCAAAGAGTAAGTGGAATGACTGGGTGCATGTCAACGGTAGGAGGAAGTGATGGAATCAGAAGGTTCAGAATGGCAGCCTGAGAGAGTACGAAAGGTCTGAGGAAGATATAGTGACAGCATCAGGACTTCCGTTGAATGGAGAGTGGTACAATCAGTTACATAAAAACAAAGTTTAAAGAAGAACAAAATAAGAAAAGTGACTGTTTGGGAGGAGATGGGGAGAAAAAATATAGACAAAAACAGAATGACGGAAGTACTGGAAACTAAAAAAGGGAAGTTAAAAACAGAGCAAATCAGATATCAGAACGGAGGTAATGACTTTAATCTCATGTTGTGCTGCTTGCTAAAGAAGTTTGAAGAAAACTAGGGTCAAAGCAGGGGAATCCAACTATAATACAGAAAAAATCCCTACAAAGAATCTTAGCGATAACAGGAACTGTTCCATTTTGAGACAGCATAACTAGTATGAGACACCTGGGAGCAGGGCCGGCTCTAACTTTTTTGCCACCCCAAGCAAAAAACAAAAACAAAACAAAACCAAGCACCACCCCCCAAGCAAAAAGAAAAAAACTCCGAGTGCTGCCCCGCCAAAGTAAAAAAAACAAACAAACAAACAAAAAAACCCACCACACCGAGCGCTGCCCCAAGATTGGCCACCCCTTAGAAGGTGCCGCCCCAAACCCGTGCTTGGTCAGCTGGTGCCTGGAGCCAGCCCTGACTGGGAGTTCCAAAATGATGGTCACGTTTTCACAAGTTATTCACAAGCACCACACATTTTGTTTTGTCTTTGTTTTAAAGTTTTCATTATCAATTAATTGTACCAGCAGAATAATAGCAGCATAGTAGAAGTAACAGATGACATTTTAGGAAACTGCCGTTAGAAGATGTTATTGAATTAAGTTGAAGTAGTTTTGGGGTCCATGAATGGTAAATGAATGGTTTATGTATTACTGTGAACCAGTATTGTATATAACTTCTCATGGGAGATGTGATAGTTGAGACAGTGTGTGTGGGGGGGAGGTGTCAAAGGACTCTGTTGAACAATGTGTCAGACACGAATGGACTTTTGAAACAAAACGTGTTTTCTCCAGGGGAATATTTGGAGGTGAATGCAGCCTTTTGAAGCTACACCTGCGGAGGGGATCATTGTTTGTGGATCACCTGTTACATGAGGCCAGGATCAAAGGCCCAAGCTGTATAAAGTCGAGACTGAACTATTCATGGTTGATCGGTTCTGAACCCAAGACCGTTATGAACTTGTAACCATAAGGAAAACCCAGTCGTAGGTTAAGGACTGACACCTACTAGAACCTGAAGGCAGAATTGGGATGACCTCAGGTAAGCTTTTTAGCATGTGTGTAGGTTCTTTTGTTGTTTTTAATGTTTTCTCTGTAATGCTTATACCTTATAAGCAAGCACATTTATTCTTAAAGAACTGTTAATTTATAATTGGGGGCCATCATATTGTTCACCTGAGAGACCATCTCACTTCCCCCATGATACAGTCCCAGGTACCATCAGCAGAAGAGCTGATGATAGATCTCCCTTGATGTAACAGAGGAATTGGAGCAGCTAGCAAGGGGTTTCTTATAAGGGCTCAGACTCTGCAATGGGCTCCCATGCTGGTCCAACATAGCCTAATTTGTCAGGTTTCAGAGCACAGTGCAGGGAGTTTGTGTTTTGCTGGCCTTTACAAAGAGTTAGGAGAGACTGAGGTAGTGACTCATGTATGGGGTGTTATACAGCATGGCCAGAAGGCAGCAGGAGAGTGATCTAGTATGAGAAGATTCCCTGTAGATTAATTAAAAGCACCTGAAGCCAATTACAGCACCTGAAGCCAGTCACCTGATAAAATCCCCCTGCTTCAATCAGCCAAGTGAGGAGTTGGAGCAGAGTGAATTGGTGGTGGAGCAGAGAGCAGTTTGGAGGAGTTGAAGCAGAGTGGTTTGGTGGTGGAGCAGAGAGCAGTTTGGAGGAGTGAAGAAGAGTAGATTGGTGTTGGAACAGAGAGCAGTTCGAAGGAAAGCGGAGGAGAGTTTTGAGAAGTGCTGCGGCGAGCTAAGAAGACCAAGACCCTAGGTAAAGGGACACCTGACTTGTGCAGAGGGAAGGCAGGAAGCCCCACAAGCTGATGGGCAGGAGAGGGAAGTAGCCCAGGGGAAAGAATCACTAGTATAAGTGGTTTACCTGCTATCCTAGGGCCCCTGAGCTGGAACCCGGAGTAGAGGGCAGGCCCGGGTCCCTTCCTCTCCACTCCCCTTCTCTGGGATACTAGTGGGATAGCTGATACCCCTGTTCAGGGGCAAGAAATGGCACCCTGAACCCCCCCGCACAAGAAGAGAAAGCGCGGGACCCATCATAGTAGTGCCGGCAATTTAACTATTTGTATGAAGAGCTGCTGCTTGATAGGAGTGAACTGATTGAAAATTAATAAAATCAAACATTTCAATGTATTTGTACAGTGCTCAGCTCTCTCATTTAAATCAAAATAAAATTGAAAAAAAGTCTTACATGGAAACACCTTTCCCAACTTCATCTGGAAGTCTGCTGCATGTAAGTCTCCCACTGGCCCACTTCCATCATGCCACCTACGAGAAACTCTCTCACTTATACTGACAAGTGTTAGAAGTAATTGGGAACAATTTATATTAGGAAAACACAGAGTTGGCTTTACCTTGTAGTATCAGGATGTGAAGTGAAATTCAAGCCCTACCTGCTTGCCTTACAGACAAGCAGTTTCAGTGCTTCTTTTTTCTAGCAGCAGTCAAGAACGTGTTTGATCTCACTGTGGAACTACTTGCATTCCATAGAGTAGATATGCTCCTGCCTCATAAACTCTGAGCAGTTTGAGTGTAATACCCCATTTGAGAAGAAACTGTTAGTGGTTGGCCATTTTGTCCAGAACACAAGTAGTAGAGAATTCCTAGTCTGAATGAGTGGCATCCTTTTAAAAAATTACCATCTACCCAGAATTTTGGAGCCATGCTCCTGGAACATTTGAAGAAGCAACTGACACTGGAGATTCAGAGACGGCATCGGCATAGCAGACTCTTGACTGTTTTGTATGTTGAACTCTGAGGTAAAGAGTTATAACAGTGCTGTACACAACACAAAACTAATCTGGGTCAGGCAGTTGGGCAACTTCAATCCTACCTGTGATACTACTTGGAAGTAGATGTCATGGCCACCCATTCTTGAGCAGCTGTCATTGTGAGCAAGGTGCTGAAAAATTAGCAGCGGTTCACTTCATCATGGTGACAACTGTCAGGAGAGAGGACAAAAAGGTCCAGGAGAAAAACAAGATAGCCTATTAAAATTGAAATAGGCTGTCTGATTCATGCCCGGACATGTAAACCCATTGAGTATTAGAAATCTTTTACCTCCACCTTGGGGAAAAACAACAAACAACATTTTTCATGTGTATTGAAGAAAAAAAAAAAATCCATGAGTTGAAAGGGCAAAGATGCCCTTACTGAAAACTGGCAGACAAGAGGTTTCTATACCATCCTTTTGGATTATGATGGAAAAGGCCAGGCTCTTACAGACAGGATTCGACATAGCAGCAGCTTACCATCTTTGCTGAAAATATTTTCCAGGTACTGTAGCATGTTGCCTGCCATAGTAGTGGTACGAATAAAATGGACTGGAGACACACTCACTCGTAAGAGATTGTGCCAGACATAAAACTGACCGTTTCTGAAGTGATTTTCATTTGCTTGATTTTCTTCTCCTGACACCATCTCAGATTCTTAATGTACTTTTATTATTCAGTTATTTTCAAAAGATTCATGAGGAGGGAAGAGAACTCTGACTCCACGAGAAGTCTTTCTAGATACCTCTGTGGTCTTCATCACTATACAGGGGAGTCGCATCATATGCGCATTTAACTTATGCGAATTCAACTATACGTGCTCAGCAAAAACAAAAAAAAGAAAACCAACAATTTAAATACTGTACCTGTAGTGCTGGCGATTCTGCCCGCCATTCCACTCAATAAGAGTTTGACTAAATGTGATTTTCGCCTTACGCACTCACTTTGGAACCTAACCCCCGTGTAAGATGCGACTCCACAGTATTATCCAAGCCCCACTTTTAAGCTATTTTCCTGCGGAAGAGGTCAAATACTCTAAATTTGAGAAAGAAAAGAAGGCATGAGATTGAATGGTTTAGAGACTCAGAGCAGCGAAGAAAATAAAGAGCTTGTTCATGCCCACTTCTCTCTCTTATTTTGAGCTCTTGGTCCAAAAACATTGAAGGAGTAGGTTTCTATTTTCAGTAACAAGCTATGCTGTGTCACTACATACTAGTTATACAAATGGCCTGTGTAAGATACAGTAAAAGTTACTAATTCAGGCAAACTATTCTTAAAAAAATCTTAAATGAAAAAGGTTTAATTCTGTAGGAAAAATGTTTATTTAATATTAATTTACACTGAGCCAATTATGGCAAAATATATTACTTGGGAAAAAGGACAGGTTTTCACTTGGTACAAATATAATGAAGTTGGCTAGACAGTATATGGCATATAAAAATGTTCTTTGAAAGCATCTACAAAAGATAAAGGCAGAGCAGTTCAAGCTGAAAAGCTAGTGTTTAAGGCAAACAAAGAATTGTTTGTTTTTAAAACAAACCTATTATCAAAATATGCTTTTACAATAACTTCTGTATTTCTGAATAGAGATTTAGGATTATCTTTGAGCATAGATATGGGGTATCTTCAGCTATGAAGGACAGATATCAAAGATGTATGGGAGAAGCAGTGAATCAAATGACACCTATCACACCATGCTGGATTCTATACCGGCTTTGGAAAATATAGAATGGCAGAGCAAAGAGTGTGAGTATCATAGTTCACTGTATTAATTTGTGGTAGATGAAAACTGATAATGCAAACTCTTATGTAATTTTCTTTATGTACCCCGGATGACTGTATGTAGATAAATGCTGGAGTAAGTGAATTGTGTTATACTGAGCTGTTGACACATTTTCACATGTATGAAGTGCCTAATTCATTGGTTTCCAGGGGAGTTGGCTTGGACCATACTTCAGAAAAAAGTTTGTTTTTTTTTAAGTATGGAAGATGAAACTTCAAAGTTATTTTGGCCCACACCGTGGATATATTTGAGCATGGACCTATGCCCTTCCTCAGTTATTCACTTTTAAGATGCTTTAGAACTACTCAGCAACAGTTCTGAGATCATGCACAAATAGGGGCCAACCCTATGAAGTGCTAAATACTTCCAAAACGTAGGCATCTAGAAAATACAGGGTAGTGCCTCGACTGAAAAGATATTTGTACCCTCGTCCCCTTTAAAAAAAGTTATATTGAGTAAATAAAATATTAAGTTAACTGTCTCAGAAAATACCTATTAAGTGTCCGAAATGAAAATGCATTCCACCTTACAAATTTTAATGCTATTTGGCCCTGCTATAAATGTATCTGTGTGCATTTAATTCTCTTCTCATTAATTATACTGGATTATTAAAAATTGGAGTTCATTTCCATTATTGGAATATTACCTTAAAAAAAAAAAAAAAAAAATTAAGAAAAAATTACAGTTTACAGGTAGATTACAAAATTGTGCTGTATCCACTGAGGACTTGAAAATTGTCAGAAGCTGCAATCTTTTCCTTCATATGAAGTTGAACAGAAAAACAGTACTCAGTGTGATGAGTCAAGCTTCTTTCAAATGGTCCTGGGAGGTAAATGTTGTTTGTACATTCCTGCTATAGCCTTGGCTGCACTGTAGATCATTTGTCGACGGGACATACCAGTGAATGCCACATGCCAATCAGTCCTGTTGATATTCAGTAAATTCTTCTCCAGAACTTCACCAACTGTCACCAAAAGACCTGACCATCTTAGATTGTAGTCCTGGGGAGTGAGACTCTGAGCCTGTGTAATAATTTGAGGAGATGTTATTAAATGAACGAGATAAAGGGCCAGGTTCTAATACCCGTATTCCCCTGGATTAGTACTTTATTTGGTCAGTAGTCTCAACACTTTTAATCGGACTTCCTGAATAATAATATAAAAGGAGAAAGGGTATTAGAATCTGACCCTAAAAGTTTGTCCCAGAATAACTGGTTACACCTCTGCCCACCCAACAGTTTTTCATAGTTCTACATATTACATTCTTAGACAACCATTAGACATTCCCAGAGCTGGAATACAGCATGACTATTAAAATAAAGTCACCTTGTCATTACCAGAATATTATATAAAAAAAGCTGCCAAACAGATGTGATCAATAAAGTTACTTATATATCTAGTGATTTGCATCTTTCAATGGGCTTTAAAAATATTATAATCCTTACAACAACCCTGTGAAACAAGTACACATCCCACCTCAATGTGGAAAGTCAGGCAGGGACTCCAAGCGATTTGCCCAAAATTAGAGGGAGTCCATACCAGAACTGAGTGTCAACTCCTTAGATCACCATACCATACTAATTACATTAAAATGACAATGGGTCACATTCTTAGCTTCTTGCTGTGGCAACATTCTCACTGACTCAATCAGATCCAGTGTGTGCACTGTCTACCTAAGTTGAAATACCCATATTGTGTGCACTGCCTCACTAGATCCCACTGTCCTGAAGAAGCAATACAATGTTAGATGACAAACACCTGTACATTTGCTAGAAGATAGCCAAATTCTGCCCCCAACATAGTCACGAATGTTGTCATTGACAAAAGTATACAACAGGCAGTCTCTTTTGATGCAAGATCAAAGTTCCCTCTCCAGAGAATTAAATTAGCAGCAAAAGAATTGTTTAATAAGGGGATAGATAATTGTGACAGATGGCAATATGTGAGCAGCAGACCGCAATGGCTGAGAAGCCACCTGCGCCCAAAGCTAGGATGCTTATGGCCACCCACCCAACCCCAAAAAGGCAGCGCAGAATGTTGGTGGTCGGGGACGCCCTTTCGAGGGGAATGGAGGAATCCATCTGCTGACCTGACATATTTTGGGAGGTGTTCTGCTAGCCTGGCGCCTACACCTGAGATGTTACAGAAAAGTTGCTGAGGCTCCTCTGTCCCTCTAACCACTACTTCATGCTGCTCATCAATATGGTCATGAATGACACTCCAGATAGGACCCTGAGCAGCTCAGCAATGAGTACAGGGCTCTGAGAGTAAGGGTGAAGGAGTCAGGGGTGCAGGTTGTATTCTTGTCCATTCACTCGGTTGAAGGTAAAATCCGGGCGGGGGGGGGGGGGGGAAAAGAGAGAAGGGGGAGGAAGGGAGAAGAGAGCTAATAATGGATGATCAAGAAGGCTGAGGTATTTCATGTCTATTTTGCTTCAATCTTCACCAAAATGGTTGATGGGTGACCAGATACTAACAAACACTATTAGTATTAACAACAAGGGAGAAGGAATGCAAGCCAAAACAGGGAAAGAACAGGTTAAAGAATATTTTTTCAAGTCGGTAGGGACTGAGGAAATTCATCCTAGGGTACTTAAGGAACTAGTTTCAGCAATCCTAAAACCATTAGCAGTTATCTTTGAGAACTCAGGGAGGACGGGTAAGCTCCCAGATAACTGGAGAAGGGTAAAGGTCGTACTTTTCTTTAAACACAAGAACAAAGAGAACCCAGGAAATTATATAACTGTCAGCCTAATTTTGATACCTGGCAAGTTACTGGTACAAATTACTATACAATCAATTTGTAAGCACCTAGTGGATAACAGGGTTATAAGGAATAGACAGCTTGGATTTGTCAAGAAGAAATCATACCAAACAAATCTAATTTCCTTCTTTTACAGGGTTACTGGCTACTGACTAGGAGGGAAGCAGTAGCCGCGATATATCTTCGTTTTAGTAAAACTTTTTATACAGTCGGACATTTTCATAAGCAAACTAGGGAAATGTGGTCTAGACGAAATTACTATAAGGTGGGTGCACAACCAGTTGAAAGACTGTACTCAAAGAGCAGTTATCTATAGTTTGCTGTCAACCTGGGAGAGCTTATCTAGTTGGCTCCCACAGGCGTCACTCCTATTCAACATTTTCATTAATGACTTAGGTAATGGAGTGGAGTTTATGTTGTGACACGGAGGCACAGAGTAGTGAACCACCAATGTGTCAGCAACTCTTATCAGCCTCACTATACCTGACACACCGTCATGATACATACCCAAAAGATGGCATGTAATATATCATTGGAAAGCAATGCATAAGGCCAGTCTGCCCTAAACAAAGAAATACGTATTTGCTGGTCAGGCAGACAACGAAGGCACAGTTATATAGAAAGGAAAACAAAGACATCAACCCAGCGAGTGGGAGAGATAGCCTCTGGAGGGGATCTGAACTTCAAACAATAAGTAATGGAATCAACTGATTGTATCTAATATTACTTTTTTAATAAATGTGTATTGAGTAAGGTCTTTTATGAAAGCTAATAACACACTGTTGATTGATATGATTATGAAATGTATGTATTAACACTATATGAGGAAATTTGTTTTGATATTATGCTTTAAAGTCTGTGACCAAACACAGAGAGAAACAGGTTTTTCCCCAGACAGGAGGGAAGGTAATACTGTTGAATCAAAACTAAAGAAGTCCTTTGAATATGAATCAGCAGGAGGACAAAGTCCACGGAAAGGGAAGAACAGCCAGAGGTTCATCCTGAGTCTGGGGACAAAACAGTAAGTTTGGGAAGATATAACGAAAGAGAAGAAGCCATTTTGGTGTCTATCACTGGACAGACACAAGGGGCCAGAGCTCTTGCAAGCTGAGAAAGATAGGTAATTCAACCAAGGGGGCTGAAGTCTCGGTGACCTGAATGTAAGTAAAAAACCTGCTTAGGCAAAGATCTTTGACAGAAAGTCAGCCATGGCTAGAAAGAAAAAGATTGGTAAGAAATCTATCTTGCGCAAAGGTTGTGGCTTGTTGAGTTAAATCTCAGTCACTACAAACTGTATTTTTACTTTTGTATGCAACCTGTTCCACCTTCAATCACTTCTACTTGGTACCACTTAACCTACATCCTTTTGTTAATAAAAAGTATCTTTTTTTTTTTTACTATAATCCAACTCAGTGCTGTGTTTGAATTGAAAAGATTAATTCCAGTTAAAGTAATAAGCTGTGCTTTTGTCTTTTTAAAGGAGCAAAAAACCTTATTAATTCTCTTAGTGTTCTATAAGAGGGCTGGACATTTCATGGCAGATGGTTTGGAGGAAATAGAGAACTGGGAGTGTGTTGGGGTCACCCTGTATATAGTAACCAAGGCTGGTGGAAACCAACGTGGGGCTGTTGTGTTGTAGGCAGGCTGCTGGTGTCAGAGTGCTGAACCAGGGTTGCATAGGACACAGACACTTCAGGAACTGCATATTTGTCTGCTGGCTGTTGGTGTCTGGGCTGTGAGCCACAGTACCAGAGTACTGGGTAAGGTAATATCTTTTATTGGACCAACTTCCGTTAATAAACAGACAACTGTCCTGTCATTTCTTCTTATTTCCTCCATAGTGGTTGCTATTAAATCTTGGGATTGTCTGTTTGCTGATAATTGTTGGCAGTTTAAATCACATTTATGAACTACATTTTTTTAAAAGTCATTAAAGTTTGCCTCAAGTCTAATGCGACAGCTACATATTTTATAAATGAAGATCTAAATGGAGTCTAGGTCACATTGTATACATAAATGTTAGCATTTTAACAAACAACAATTTGCACTCACACCAGTTCATCTCAGCCAAGCCTATCAAATAGTGAAGGGCCAGTAATCAATAATCAGACAGGCCCAAAGTCCAGAGTCTGGTCAAGGACTGAGGCTCAGACACGTGAACAAGACAAATCTGAAGTAATATTGTTTTTTCTTAAGGAGGATTAGCAGAACCCAGGTGCAAGCAAATAATTGGGGCATTTATTTTCAGCTGCAGATAGACCACATAGCTATGTGAGGCCCAGCCTTTTAAACTTAGGGGCACTTCTCTTTAAGGGAAGATAATGATGTTTTTCCTGCAATAAGAATCCAGGGTCTTAAATAGTCCAAGGCCAGGCACAAGATAAGGAGGCCATTCCTATTACTCCTTCCACAGATGTCAGTGTCTGGTCTCAAACACAAAGCAACTTTATACCACATGCTTTTTAATGCTCTTTTGTTCTATTTCCAGATTTTTCATATTTCTATATATCTATACACACACACACACACACACACACACACACACACACACACACACACTACCCCAATGGACAATCAAGGAAGCTGCTCCATTCCTATGGATCCCAAACCAGGATTCAACATACCTACGTATTTTTATAATTAACTAACACACTTAAATCGTTATACAGAGATTGTTTAAAGGAGACACTTGTTTACTAATTACATGTTAACCTGAAACTATGGGCGGAGACATGATGTAACCTCTTGACCACTGGCTTCTGTGTTATCTTGTCTTGCTGGCTGAGCCTATCCGGGACTCAGAACTGCCCCTGATTTCTTCCCTCCGCCCATGGTAAAATTCAATATAACCTGCTGTAATTAAATGATCAACAGCATCTCTGAGCCACGAGCTAAGTGACACTCCGCCAGCGCTGAGCGTAATAAACCCACGTGCTTGATTCTACACGGTGTCCGTTTTTCGTTCCTTCAAATAGTTTTACTATTAATTGAAACTCTCAATACTTCTGTGGAGATGGCAAGTAAAGAAAGGCAAGCTAAGGAATAGGGTGGCTAAGGCCCTTAGAAAAGGTAATCATAGATATCACAGACCTATTATCATAGGTCAGTAGCAATGCTAGGAACTGAATCCAGGAGTGGTGAATCCCAAGTCCCCTAGACCAAGGCTACACTTCACTTAGAAAGTGACAAGACAAGAATCAGTTTTATTATTTTAAGTTATGTGCAAAATAACCTAAAACCAAAATTAAATATGCTAAACAGAAGGTCTTAACCCAGCGAAACGCCATACACGGGAAGACCCTGGCACTTGCATATAGATTCACTGAAGGCAATAGGACTCAGTGCTGGCTCAGCATTTTGGCCCTCTAATATATTGTGGGATTGGGCAATAGCTTGCCGTGTCAATAAGTCACACTTAATACAAACGCAAGCATTATGATTCAGAAACTGCCATCCTTCTCAATGATGGAAAAATATACTGACTCAGCAGTAACCTCACAGCATGTTTCAATAATTCATTATTTTCAAACATTCCATTATTCTTCATTGAAAGCATTTTAAAATTTAAATTTCTTTCCTGGGCACAATCTAGATCTTTATGACATGGCTTTTGCCAACTAGTCATTTAAATCCAAGATGACTATCTATATAAAAAAATCATGTTTGCAAACTGAAATGTGTGTCTACAAGTTGTTTTGGATTTTTTAATTTAAAAGAGTAATGAGACTTGTACAGTGTTTATTTGCAAAAAGCCATTACGCATATTGACTAACTTTCAGGCAGATCTTAGCCTCATTTATAAATGGGGAGTAAACTTCCCAGAGAATCAGTGTCAGTGATGAGATTAGAACTCATGAGTTCTGACTCCTAATGCTCAGGCCATAAGTCTACCTCCTGATAAGGAGATACGAATAAGCTCACCTGTTGAATGTATTCCAGCGGCACTGGTGTCGCTTGGGTAAAAGTTTCTAGATGAATCCCATGCACTGGATCTTCAACAATCAGACATCCAATGTCAAACCACCTGCAATAGCACACAAGTTACTCAAAGCTTTAAGCAGTAAAGAACATCAACCAACTGAAGAATGGCATTCTGACAATGATGCAACTCTGGCACGCTTAAAATCCAAGCTCCATCTTCTACCTAAGGTATTAAAAGGTAGCTTTGAAAAGTGTAATTGAATGGAGCAGAACAGGTTCAAAAAATAAACAAATCAAAGCCCAGTACATCGGCAAGGATGTGGAGGGTTTGTGGGTTTTTTTCCTAAAAAGAAGTATTTTTTGAAAAAAATCATATAAGACAAACAAGAAATGAGTCCTAATACTTCTCAAAATTGTATTATGAAACGAATTACCTCAACAATTATTTGTAAGTTCCATCTTTTCTTAGGAAAATAGTTTGTTTAGAAAACAAGTTAATGTGAACTCCAAAACAAGAGCCTGTCACAACTGCTGAAAGCAGTGCTGGGAAGTACATTTTGTGTGAACAGTAAAGGAAAACTGACCAGACTTGAGAATATCATATGTTATTAGATGAAGCATAACATTACTAGAGTCTCAGTACCTACCCAGTATACTCTCCAAATCAGTTGTCATTTCAGAACACAACTAGTAACCAATCCCAACTCTTACTTTATTATAAGTCTCTCACTTCTGTAGATTTAAGTGCAACTGTGGCATGTTTTTCAACTTTGAGTCTCATAAACCTGACAGAATTTAGCTATTAAGCTCTCAAGATTTTTTGGACAAGAAGCTGAACAACTTCATCAAAGCAAAGCCTGCCAAGACAATACCATACCCTGACAGATTCTCTCCTTTCATCTCCCAAGTAGAATACTGCTAACAACTCTTTATGGGGCACCTGGACCCAATACAGAATGATTCTTCTTCCAAAGAATACATTTAAGCCTCTCACTTGTCAGGAAGTAATTCTGCGATGAAATTTTCTACCGATACAGCAGGCTGTTTCTCATGTATCACTCCAGTCCGACGCAAGCTGTCTATCCTTTCCTGAGCTCCCTAAATGACAATGTAACAAGCTGTTAGAAAATATTCTTTTTAGGTCACAACACAGCATAAAACTGATGGATGAATATAACTTTTATCATTAAGATACACCACAGATATTGTTCAAAAAGCCTTTGCTGTTGCATAATAAACATTTTTAAAGTAAAAAATGCTTCCTTTAAAATCCCAAGTTACAGGAACTGTGATAAAACTTTGACAGATTCAAATTTGCTTTAGTTCATTACAAATCAAATTACTGACTTCCTGTGAAAAATAACTTTCTTTCAATATAAAGCTAGTTAAGACACCTTTACTTTTAATGGTGCTGCGTTTTCACCATGGTTAAAGATTGTAAATGTTTCTATTGCTCTCACCTACATTCTCTACCATTATGTTCTGGCTGTTTAATCACCTAATTGTGTTAAAACTTTACCAAGTTAGTAACATCATAGGAGAATCTCTCCTTTAAAACTAGTGTAATTTATTTAAAATGGTACTGGTCAAGTAGACAGGGGACCAAGAATTGATACACTGTGAAACTCTTATGATCTGACACAATATGCTAGGTACATTTGCAGTCAGTGACCATGTAGAAGATTGAAAAAATATTTATGCTCTTTAGCTGTCTTTGCAACAGGACACAAATGCCTGAGAGCACATTCCAATGACTGACTTGGCATAGATGACACCTATGCACAAAGACAGTAATGAACAAGATAGGTTTCCCATTTAAATTTTCTGGGGAGAAAGAAAGGTATTCTCAGAGGATGGGATTGTTCTAGGTAAACTGCTCCACTCATGATCACTGATATTTGTGATATTCTCCACACAAAAACTTCCTACATTGCCATTAACTCCTTACTTTTAATCCAGCTGCATAGCCCACAGGTTGTGGTGCAATGTTAGACAGTCCAGCTTCTCCTGTAACTGTAGCCATTCCAAAGACTTCTTGGAAAGCATCTCGAATGGCAGCAACTTTTACTTCTTTATTGGAGGTAACCACTATGTCCAGTTCTCCCCCAGATTCTACAAAGACAAAATATTTTAATAGAAGCTAGTTCAAAATACATTCACATCTCAGAGTAGGCCCCAATAAAAATCAGTAGTCTCTTTCCCTATCTTCCTCATGTACTGTACATGTACAACACACTATCCATCAGTACATGTCAAGCTGAGTTTCTTGTAATGGGTACTGGAAATGGGAGTGTTGGTTAGAAGGAAATTGTTCCCACCAGCCATCTCTAATGAAGTACCTCTACTTAGGAAATCTTTTAGGTGAAGATTTTTTTTAAAAAAGTAAATTTTGCATTCAGAGAAGTCAATGGGAGCTAATGGGTGCTCAGCCCTTTTTAAAGATCAGACAACTTATAGAAGCCAGAATATGGATTTAGAAGCTTAACTTTGGTTAATGCTTTTTTTTTTTTTTTAAATCCTGGCCATTGGTATAAAGTTTGATATGTTTTGGTGATGTGGAAACTTGCCCACAAGCAAATGAACTAACACCACTTATAAAACTGTAAAAGCTCCAAATAAATGTTTTTTCCAAGCATATTCTTTATCTAAGTATATAGAACCCAGGCCCCCCGAGTCTCAGTCCAGGGCTTTACCACAAGACCATCCTGACAAAACATCCAATTAAGGTGGCAGAATGGGTTTTTATACAACTTTCCAAAAAGTGGCTATTTTTGGAAATTATGGCACACTTGCTGAGCAGAATCAGAGACATTTCAACCCCAAGTTTAATTGGGGAAGTTATACATTGATTGCAAAGTGGGGCATAGAAAGATAGCAGCTTTCCAAATGTAATGATTCCATCACTACCACACTACTAAAAGTCAGTGTTGTGTAACTTGAATCACGGCCCAACATTAAAAACAAAAACAAAATCTGTCTTATGTACAAAATTTGGTGTACACCACTCTCCAGTACTGCTTTTAAATGATCAGTTTCATTGTAAACCTATACAGTACCTAAAAGTTCTTCTAAAGAGTAGAAGATCCGCTTTAAGTTTACAAGATCTGTATGATTCACACTTACTACTTTGTGGAAGTTTGCCTCAAGTACTTACTGATATATGGAGCCATGCCAGGATCCAGCGTGGTGATCATGGACTCTACTGAGTGTTTTGTTTTATCAAGCACCGACTTTACCATAGGATTACCAGCTACACCCTACAAAATTAATAAATAAGTAAATACTGTACATAGAGTTTATTCTCAAACCTTCATGCCTTTTCTTATACCTTAAAATATTACACTTAAAACAAACCTGGGACAGCAAATTGCTTCAGATTTTCCATTCAAATAAAAGTCAAGACACTCAGTCATCTAGGGAAAATAAATCCACACTTTTTGACATTATGCATCTCGGGGCAGAAACCAGACTGAACTGATTTAAAATCAGTTTGAGGCTTTGTAAAACTGATGCAAAAATATGTGCCATTGCAATTTTAGATTAAAATTTACACAGAACTAATGCTTTTTTAAAATGCTTATATGCAGAATAAATGCTTTTTTGAAATACCATTATTGGTGGTATATCTTAGTTGAATTTTACACAAATGCTATATGCAAAAAACTAAATATTGAAAATTAAGGTCCTGATCCCATAAGTTCTTGAATTCAATGGGACCACCCCTGTGCTTGCTAAGCATATGCAAAATTGCTTCCAAAATTAAAGGCTACAATTTGTTATTAAAAATCTTAGTGGCATGAAATCTTTGTCGCTTAAAACTGAGGTAACTTTCATTTTGAACAATTAAACGTTATTTAAAACTTTCAATTGAAGTTATTGTGAACGTACAAAAAAAAAAAATAGGCCAAAGTTCAGAAATAGAAGCCTTAAGTTTGGGCTTTCAATGCTGGCATTTTCAAAAGCACCTTTGTGATTTAGGCACACAGGTCACACTGACTTCAAACTGCAAATCCTGATGAAAGAGGACAGTATGATCAAAGCATTTCAAGCTTTCTTAAAACGTAGAAATTCAATATATCGAAAGGTAGTGTTGGTTGCAAACACAGCTCAGGCTCTTTTGCTTATCAATTTTGTGTTGGAGTTTGTGGTGTTGTGCATTAAGGATACTAATGAGGCCCTGGATTGGTTTTAGCACAGATGAGCAATTTAGGTGTGAATATTTCCTACCGAATTTCAGATCTCAGTTGGGGGAAGAGGAGATTTAACAATTAAACTAAGAAACAAGTACTACTATAACAATTTAAGACTATAAAATGAAAAGTTTAAAAAAAACAAGTAAATATATGATTTAAGTTATTTTAAATCATGATTTTTATCCACTGAACAGAGACTGAGTTTCACCTTTTTTTCTTGGCTAAGAGGCATGCACGCACACACGAGAGAAAGAGAGAGAGAACAAGAACGCATATGTATGCATGCGCGTGTAAATACATCAATGAATTTTCCTCTTCCACCACACGAATTTTGGTGTCTCCCTACTATAGTATGACTCTTTTCAACTAGGGTACACTTTTCTGACCTTGCCACTAATGCTACTCCATAAATTTATTACTGAAAGGCTTTATTGAGATGTACATTAAACAACCCTTCTGTCTCAGTGACCAAGAGCATTACCTATTGTAGCTTGTCTAGTACCACTACCCTGAGACCAGAAGTCCTAGGGTTGTATTTATGCATAGGTCCCTAGTATTTCACACCATGTAACTGGATTGTCTGAAATCATTTTAAAGAAACCCTCCCTCTTAATGTTCATTTTTTTACCTTCTTGAAAAGCCAATGTGATCTATTTTTGTATAGTCCATCACCAACAAAAATTTCTGAAGCAACACAGCTGAAAGTCGTTTATATATAGGTTCCAGACAATACTGGCAACAGGCCCAATGTTCCTCTGCCAAATCATCATAGGTGGAACTGCTTTCTACTACATTCAATTCTTATTCAATATGAATGCAAATACTGCCCCAAATCAGAGTGAATGCCAATGTCACTCCAGAGCAGTTTAAATCAGACTTGTTTAGTTTAGCGAAGGCACCAATGAAGAATCAGATCAGTAACACTGTTGGACAAAAACATTTCACAAGCACAAAAATTAGCAAAAAAATACAATAATGTATAAAACCAGACTTAAAAGCCATTCTTCACATTTATACAGCAGGTACAGTAACGCCTCACTTAAAGTCTTCCCGGTTAACGTTGTTACGTTGCTGATCAATTAGGGAACACGCTCATTTAAAGTTGCGCAATGCTCCCTTATACCATCGTTTAGCAGCTGCCTGCTTTGTCCACTGCTTGCAGAAAGAGCAGCCCGTTGGAGCTAGCTGGTGGGGGCTTGGAACCAGGGTGGACCAGCAGCCCCTCTATCAGCTCCCCACTCCCTAAGTTCCCTGTGTGGCAGCCGCCCAGAAGGCTATCAATTGTCAGCAGTTCAGCTGTCCCTCCCCCCACTGCCATGTGCTGCTCCTGTCCTCTGCCTTGGAGCTGCTCCCCGAGTCTCCTGCTTGCTGAGTGTGTGTGTGTGGCGGGGGGCATGGATGGGGAGGGAAGAAGGGGGCTAATGTCAGGGTGTCCCCCTCCCCCGCACCCCACTTTCCCCATTTTCCATAGAGCGGGGGGACACACGACAGGGCTCAGGACGGAGGGAGCTTCCTGGCAGCAGCTGCGGTCTCAGCTTGCTGATCTACTTAACAAGGCAGTGTACTTCAGAGTGAGGTCAGTGTACTTAAAGGGGAAATGCGCCACACACACACACGGTGTGCATCTCTGTCTGCCATGCTGTCTCCCCTCCCTCCATTCGTGCTGCCTTGTAGAGTGTGAGGCTACATTAACAACGAGTTAACTCTTGAGGGCTCAGCCAATTGCTAGTTCATCGTTTAGCAGTAAGGCATTCCCTGGGAGATTTTACCATTGGGGAAATTGGTTTCACTTAACATCGTTGCGCTTAAAGTCGCATTTTTCAGGAACAAAACTACAACGTTAAGTGAGGAGTTACTGTACCTGCATTTTTGCTATAGTGAAAGGCATCTTATAGCCCAGCACATTTTCTCTTCGTGTGAAGCACTTATTTATGTTGTTCAGTATATTTACAATATTTTGAGGAAATGTGCAATACTTTTAAGCGCTTTCCACAAAATATGGATGTTTTCCATTTCTTTGTTGCAGATGCAGCACGTAAATAAATCCACATAATTTATAAACAATAGCAATGGCTGCTACTTGTTAACAACGATAGTCAATTCTCATTCATCAGGTCACAAGATATTTGATGCAGGAATATGGATCGAATCTGTCTCTCCATCACCCTGTGCAGCACTGCAGAAGTAACCATGCACATTTATTTGGGGATTAGGGACGTGGTTGAGGCAAGACATCTTCCACTTTCCTATGAACCGTCACACTGGTCATTGCTAGAGACAGGTACAAGGCTTGATGAGCTAACTGTCTGAATAAAATAATTACTTACCCTACAGTAACTGTGGCTCTTTGAGCTGTTGTAGTCAGTGTAGTTTCCACTGTAGGTGTGCATGAACCTCATGTGCATGAGAGAGGAAGTTTTAATAGTTATGTCAGTCGATAATGCACACGTTCCCCGCATTACCTTGTGCTTTCAAAGGAATGCATAAAGGGTAGGGTCGCCATGACCTTCTGTCAGTTCCTTGTAATTCAAAGTTTGTATTGCTGAGGATTCCAAAAAGAGGGACAGAGGGCAAGACATGGGATCCACACGGACTAAAAATAGGTCAAAGAAACAGTGACTATAGGGTAAGTAACTGTTCTCTCTTCTTCGAGGATGTGTCAATGTAGACCCCGCCGCAGGTTACTGGCAAGCAGTATCCTCCCTGGATGGTAGAACTGAGGAGTTCTGGCTGGATCAGACAGACAGTGAAGTATTGCTTTTCCAAAATTTGACATCTGGCTTTGCTGCCATGTCAAGTGCATAATGTTTGTGAGACACAGTCAACGGTTACTGGGTGCGAAAACAAGAAATCCAAGTCCCTAGAGAAGCAGCTGTATGTAGTGGACTACCCCAGGAAGTCAGAACCAGAGTTGCGGTCCAGCCTACAGTAATCAATCACTAATCTTCAGAGAAACTGCTAGGAGTGGGAGGGAGCCCAGCTCACTCCAGTAGGTGATAGTCAACTCCAGGAAGGGTATTCTGTTGCTTCCAGAAGGATTGCCTAGTGAAAGCTGGGAGTTGGGAGGCTGACAAGTAACCCAAGAAGGCTAAAATGGAGCCCAAAAGATTCTGGAACACGACAGACCTTCAGAAAGGAAAGTATCAAATCAGAAACAGCAGGCATGGGCTGGGCCTGCTTCCTTTAAAGACCTGAGTTCCCAAAAGGAGGTGGGGGGGAGGGAAAGTTTAATTGCTCTTGAAACACAGAGCAGAAACGTACAGAATTGACTAAAAGTAAATTGATAACATAAATACCAATACACCTCTGTGAAGTACGGCTAGAGTCTTGGGCTTCTTCCCCACTATTTGTGGTAGTCAGGTCATCCTAGCTCACCAGGAAATAACCTGGTGGCAGTTTAACACAAATTAGTGAGTTACTCCATATAGGTGTCTTGTAAATCTCTGAGAGGCATGTTCCTGAAGCAGGCAGAAGATGCTGTTTGTGCCCTGATGGAGCATGCCTTGGCATTTGGAGGGAGAGGCTCCCCAGCCATTTGATAGCATCTGGAAATACACTGTGTGACCCACTTAGAAATTCTCTGCTGCATTATAGCTTGGCCTTTTGCTGCACCAAATATAACTACAAAGAGGTGGCACGACAGCCTGAAGTAACAGAGCAAAGCTCTGGAGACATCCAGAGTAAGCAGTTCTTCTCCCAACATTGAATGAAGCTTCAGGAAGAAGACAGGTAAACAGATTTGTTTAGGTGGAATTTGAGACACTTTAGGGATGAACTTGGGGTGTGGTTTCAGCACCAGCCTGTCCCTATGGAAGCATATAGAAGGCAGTCTGGCCATAAGAGCTTGGAGTTCACTGACACTCCATGCTGAGGTAATGGCCAAGAGAAAGACCATCTTGCTGATAAGGGGGTGTTCTGAGCACTCTGACATTGCTCCATAAAAGCTGTAGGAAGACGACACAGATCCCATGTGGGAGGCAAAGTACGAAGGAAGCCCTTGAAAAATATTGATATCAGTGTGTGAGAAGACAGTCTGACTGCCAGAGTGAGACATGCAAATACCATAGCAATGTGAACCTTAAGGGTGTCCTTGTGTATTCTGGGAGCAGCATATAGTCCAGGATCTTTTCAGTATTGGGGCTGCCACTAAGTCAACATTATTCTGAGTTGCCCATATAGAGGATATTTTTTCATTTCAAGGATAAAGTTTTCCTAGTGGAAGGTTTTGTGTTTTATATAAAATTTCTTGAACTTGTTGGGGGCAATCTGTCAGTGCTCAACCAACCAGCAACAAAGTAGGTGCAACAACTGCAGGTGTGAGTGCATTATCTGACCTCAGTTCTGAAGTTACGTCCAGGCACAGTGGCAGATGTATGGGACATTCGAGAGCTGAAAAAGTCTTGACCAGTACAGAGCTATTACAATAATCCCAGCCTTGTCCTGTCTGATCTTGGATATTATCCTAGGAATCAGAAAAAAATTATGGGAAAGTGTATAGGAGTCCTTGAGACCATCACCTCTTCTGAAGTAGAAATGCAGACATTTAGTATTGTCCTCTGTGACAAGTGAGTCTATGAGAGGAGTCCCCCCCAACTGACTGAATATTGTGCCGAGGATGGATTTCTGCAGTGGCCACTCAAGACTGGCCACTAGATGTCTACTCAACTAGCATACTAGGCTGCTGTCCCACTGAAAGTGCTGAGCCACTGGGATTACCATGGTGACGACACTACCATATCCAGAACCTGATGGCTTCATGGCAAAGAGGGGATGATAGTGTACCTCTTTGCTTGTTTAGAGTGCATTGCAGATGTGTTGTCAATGAGGATTTGCACCATGCAGTTTCACAGAACAGGCAGAAATGTGAGGCAGGAATGTGAGCCCTTTGTGCGTGTAATGTCTGGACAGGGGGTACATGGACCTCAGCCACAGTTGCAAGGTCTGTAAATGAAATGTGGCAAGTGGCGTCATATGTTCACACTAACATGTGACGTTGTAAACCCAGACACACATGCACTATCATCATCATCAGACTAGGCTGTAGATCATACACCTCTGACTGAAGTGACTGGAACCTGTCCTTTAGTGCCTGGTACTGGAAGTGGATATGGAGTCTATTAAAGCTCTTTTGAAGTCTATAGTCTGCAATGGTGCGAGACATGATTTCTAGTAGTTTAACAGATCTACTTGAGACAATAGGGAAAGAACATATTATACGGCTGTTGCAGTATCGTGGTGGGAACTGCCCCAATCAGCCAGTTATCTAGGTATAGGTAGACATGAACTCTGCCATTTTAATTGTACTTCTCATACTACCAAGCATTTTGTGAATATTCTCTGTGCAATAGGAGTCCAAAGGCTACAACCCTGTATTGATAATGAATGGGCCACACTGTTAATCTTGGATACTTTCTGCAGGTTGGATGGATGGCTAAGTGGAAGTATGCATCCTACATGCTACGAATCATTCCTACGCTCAAAGAGATAGAACGATGAAGGTAAGTGTTATCACCCTGAACCTGAGGAGAAACATGTATTTGTTGAGTCTCCTCAGGTTTTGGATAGAACAAAGAACTCCTGTCTTCTTCAGAATGAGGACACACTGGGAGTAGAAGCCTTTTCCCCAAAACTCTATTGGGACCTACTCTATGGTTCCTAGACAAAGAAATGAGGCCACTTCTATTTTGAGACTTTTCTCACAAGACCCTGCTACAAAGTCAGGGAAGGGGTAGCCAAGGACCATTTGATGTCATAACAGACAATACGCAGTGGAAAGAGGCAAGGGACCTCTAAAGATCTATAGTCTAGGTCTAATGTGGCTCTCAACAGCTTTGTCAAATCTGCTAATGCATCATAGGAGTGGGGTGCATAGCTTCCTCTTCCTAAGCAATCTCCAGAACACTTTTTTGTCATGATATTCCATCTGTCTGGGATGGTAGGATAGCATGCACGGTGAATGGTCCATCTTGTGGCATGGAGCAGAGAGGTGTGAGCCCCCAGAAAGCGCAGGGTAGCTTTCAAGTCCTTCAGTCAGTGCACAGCACTGCCTGTCTGCATGCTGCAACAGCCCTGAGCCCTCAAAGGACAAGTCCTCTATCATGGCATGCATTTTCCTCAGGATGCCCAATGCCTAGAACCACAGTGGCCATAAACCGATCTGCAATGTCTAAAGCATCCACTGCTGCCTGCAACACAGTCTTGGCCACCATTCGTGCTGGCGTTTCTAAATATGTCCCCAAGATCCTCTGCTGTCATAAGGGAATTTCACATTGAACAGGGTGACACCCTTTCTTGTAAGTATCATAATTCGGCAGATTTAAATAGGGCTGGTTGTTAGCCTCTCACAGCTGGAGCGAAGCTGAACAGCATGACTCTCTCTCAAATAAATTGAGTCATTTAGGATCTTCGTCCTTAGATGTGCTTTAGCTCAATGTCTACCTCTCTTGTACAAGTCACATAATTAAGGATCCCAGCTTAGGGAGAGCACAAAGGTCCTCAAATCCTGTGGGGGGCACCTGGTATTTCTTCTCAGCTTGTTTTGCCATTGACGTTACTGTGGATGGAGTCTGCCAGAGCTTTAGCGAGGTCAAGCAGTCCCTCATTAACAGGGAGGGTGATCCTGACAAGACCAAAAGCCGACAGGTTTTCAAACAGCTTGAAATAGTTTTGTCTTATTTCTCAATACAGACTTAGTTTGAGAAGCTATTTTCCATTACTGAGGAAAAGAAAGAGCTCTCTCTTGCTAGCAGTATGAACGGCCAGACCACTAATACCTGAATACCAGAAATAACCAGATTTAGGGTCAGAGCAACATCAATACCCCAATTCATCGCTAAATAATCTCTTCTCTTTGTTGCCAGATGAAACTGTATCCTTGATATCCGTACTGGCACCAGATGACTTCAGGGTGTTTCTCAGTTCTTGAGTCTGTACGGGCCTTGGACTTCTCTGTGAATGCTTTGCTGCAGTCTGTCCTTGTGGGATGACAGCGAGCTTCTTCTTGAGTGTCTACCTCTGTATTTGGAGCAGGCCTTCTCAGTACTTGACTTCATCACCTGAGGTTTTGGTGCTAGCTTAAAAATTGATGTTGAGGGCAGCTTCAGTGCCAGGAATGCCTGTACCAGATCTTTCCATGGAGCAGTCTTCTCTGCACTTGTTTCAGGTGTCACCTGTCTGGCTTGACAGAGCCAATGAAGGATGCAGATTTGTTCACCAGTGGGATTCTGGAGCTTGTTTCCTTGAGGTCTGATGAGACCTTTATGTACCATTCCAGAAGATGGAATTTCAGGCCTTGCAACTTATGCATTATAGCATAGAAGGACAAGCAAACCAAGCATCTGCTCAGCATATGCCATTCCCCAAGCAGAAGACAAATACAAATTAGTCCATCGCAGAATAGACAGGGCTTAAAGCCTGCACGTTTCAAATATGCCATGTTAAGAAGCTCTCTACAAGGGGGTCTGACCAGTAAAGTTCAGCCTATATTGGTTAGATTACTTCGTGGTAGTTGAACATAAAAGATAAGTAGCAGTGCTGAAGACTTTGTAGAGTTTTGAAATTTAGCCTGAGTTATGAACTAGTGGGTCAGACAAATGCCAGCCTCTATCTTGTTGCCACAGGCAGGAAGAGGGAACTGAGGGAGGGATGCAGCCTTCCTGCCCTTAATGCCTTCTGGTCTCATACACATGAAGCTCATATGCACCTACAGTGGGATCCACACTAACACATACTTGAAGAACCTATGGTACATTTCAGTCTGTTAAAAGACTTAACCCACAAATGGTAAAAAGAAAAAAAAATTACTTTTATAAATCCCCAGAGGCCTCCAGCAGATGCTTCATTGTGAATGCCAGCCACTCTGGGGTCTTCATGCTCCTCTGGGAAAGTTATTGCAGAGCCACTTCCACTTCCAGGCAGCAGAGAGGATGGAAAAGTTGTTTGTTGAGTAGCAGGATTTGTCAAGACACCTGATAAGCAAAAACAAGCCACACACAAATATTCATGTATCTTACCACAATTAATTTGCTATAGCAATATTCTTTTAGCTGTCTTAAAGCAATAGAGAGGCTGGAAATAAGAAAGCAGAAGCCAGCACCACATGACCAGCCAGCTCTCTATATATTACCAACAGGTTTAGGAACTACTGCATTAAAGTATAATGTATGGATTCAAAATGTTATACTATAGTACCACTGTATAGCAAGTGGAGTTTCCACCCTGTTCTGAACAGAGCCCGCTTACGTACAGTGGAGTTTGGCTACACAGGTTAGCCTGAGTAACTTTGTCTTAGCTACATTTTTCCCCCTAAACTTGTCTCTTCCTAGGGTTTCCCTGAAGTGACACTTCTGTCCTAGACCATGACTACTTCTCCCCAAAGAGCCACTCCCACTCTTCATACTCAGAATGAGTTAGATGCACCTGGCATAATACAGAAGTCAGCCAGCATTTCTCTATAGGGAGGCAGACTGAATAGAAAAATGCTGACACCCTACTACCCCTTATGCTACACAAGGTCACTAATGAGAACTTGCCCCATCTTACAAGACATAACAAAATACTACCTGTGACCGAAGGTGCAGAGAAGGATGGCATCAACGGGGTCTGTGGTGCTCGCCCAGCATGACCTCTGGTAATGTCATAGGATGAAGCAATGGAAAATCCTGAAATGGGGGGTGCCATGGGAGGTGCAGAAAGGTTGGGGCCAGGAATACAGCTATGGGGAGGAGGTGTTGAGAAATGGGACATGGCGCCGCTAAAAGCTGAAGCAGTTGGAGAGGTAATAGGAGGTGGGGCAGGAGTTAAAGGGGGTGCAATAGTTGAAACTGTTGCAGAAGGCACAAATGGCAAAGGTGCTGACGACCTCATAGGAGGAAGTGAAGACTCTGAGGGTGATAGAGGTGTGGAGAATGATTGAGGAGGGAAAGATGGGAGAGGGGAGATGGATGGAGCAGTGAGAGAACTGGACAAAGCTAGGAGGGGGAAAACAGAAAACAAAAAGTTCTTTTTAGTAAAGTTATCATAGCTTTAAAATTCTTTACAAAATATCTGAATAATATACCTAATGTTTTCCCCCCAAAAATAAGTTGTATGTAGTAATGATTCCAGTTACAAGTAAACTGTCACCAAAAAGGTAAGTGATGCCCCATATTCCACTGTGACCCCATCAGACGTCAAGCTAGAGAGCAGCAGGATGAGTCAGTACTTGAATGGAGACTTCCAAAAGTGGCCTCACGTGCTGCCAGTTCAATAGATGACAATCTTCTTTCAGAGTCACTACTCAGTTAACACTCCAACATGATATTAGGAGGAACTGTGCTACTGGAAAAAGTGTTCATTAGAGATCTGTAAGACTTTAGCTAGATTCCACCTTGAGTTATTAAAGTCCAACTACCTTAATTTCACCTAAGTTTTAATTAGACAGGTATGATGTATTCTGCTATACTTCCTGTGCTAAACTCTTGGGTAGTATTGCTGTACACTGTTAACAGCTTCCACATTTCACCTCAGTAGTGGCTACCTTTCAGTACTGTGAAATGATTGCTGTGTGTGATGGCAGTATAAAATGTAGAGAGTACTTTGAGTTTAAGATACATAATAATGCAAATAACAAGAAAAGAATACTTTAATGATATAAGGTGGGGGGAGGGAAGAGTTAGGAAATGCTTAAATTAAGGTTCTCACGTCAACATTATTGCATACCCTACAGCACAAACTGCTATTATGAGAAGAGTGCCTATGTAAAAATGATACCATCTTTCTCAAGAGTTCTGATCCCTGTGTGACTTCAAAATTGTAACAAAAATAACTCATTACTTTTTATGCCTTTTAGTAATTTGGAGGCCATACAACTACCTAATGAGACAGGTGTGGTGGTGGTGGCAGCAATGGTGATACCAGAAGCTACTGCCCCTGCTGTGCTTGGTGGGGGAGTGCCAGGTGGGGTCGTCTCTATTCCACTCTCTTCCATCATTTTTCTTCAGCTACAACAAACTGCAGAGAAACAAAATCTGTATTGAGAAATAAGACAAAACTATTTCAAACTGAATTACAAAGAAAGGAACATGGTATAGTGGACTAGACGCTGGTTTAGGAGCCCAGGACAGTTCAAATACCAGCTCCAAAACAAATCTTTTGAGGAGACCTGGGCATACCATTTACTCAGTGTCCCGCATGTCTGTACAAGAATATTATTTTCCCACCTTATACTATAGAAACAATGTTTCAAATTCAAAACTTCTCTCTGAAATCCTTACTTCTAACACACCTTTCATTTAAGGATATGAAATATTTTACAAACACTAAACCTCACAAAATCCACACAAAGCAGATAAGTATGTATTCCCATTTTACAGATAGATAAACTAAAGCACTCCGACTGAGCACCTGTTTTCAACAGGGTGCTGAGCACCTGAACTTATTTCAAAAGAAGTTGTGGTAGAAACTCTGTACATTCAAGTGACTTGCCAAAGGTAACAAAGGATACCATTGGCACATCTGGGAACAAAACCCAGGAAATCCTGAGTCCTTGTCCTCTGCTTTAACTATGACCTTGTTTATACAGTGAAACCCCGCTATAATGCGATAATTGGGGTCCAAAAAATTACATCGCGATAAATGCGGGGTCGCGTTATAGCGGGGTTATGAAAATGTACTGTCTCAAGCCGGTCTCTTCTCGCCAAAGTGGAGAAGTTTGACCAGCTTGAAACTTCTCTTCTCTTTTGAAAGCAGAAGAGAAGAGACCGGCTTGAAACTGACTAGCTTGAATTTCAAGCCGGTCTCTTCTCTTCTCGCCAAAAGGGGAAGGAGATGGAGCCAGGGTCGGCTCTAGGCGAGGAAGCACGCTCTGGACACTTTTTTCTTTTTCTTTTTTTGGCTTGGGGCCGCGGGAGCCACCTTATGATCGCGTTATAGCCAAATTCGCGTTATCGCGAGGCGCGCTATAGGGGGGTTTCACTGTATTAGAAAACTTGTGCTCATGTAACTAATTGAACATAAAAATCTATGTGGTTATACCAGTGCAAGTCCCTAACACTGACACAATGGAAAATGGTTTTAAATTGCACTTAAAATGATTTACTGTATTAAGCTTAAGCACAATTTAAAGCAGATTCAGTATGTCTACACTAGGGGGTTACCCCTAGTGTAACCAGATGGATTTTTATAATGATTTAGCTACAGCAGTTGCGGTTTACCAAAACAGACAAGCCCTATGAGGCCACACTATCTCTCTCCTCACTAATCTAATGAGAGCATCTAAGATTAAGACTGAATGACAAACTGGTTTTCTTTCACAACCAGTAGAGGATAGGAGTGTCTTTCATCAAACTAACACACTGGAAAATCCATTTTAGCCCAAGAAACCATACCCTTGCTTAAAAATACCTTATTATTAAAAAAAGCACCACAAAATGTGTGAGAAGCAGGAGAGAGAGATGCGAGAAAAACCATGCAAATGAATTCTCAACTTTCCTTTTCTCCCATTTCTGATTTGTGTTCTACAGTATAAAGGTAATTTAAAAAAACAAACCACACAAATAATGCCTTGTCTCTCACAAGTCTGGTAAACCAGGCAGTTATTTGCTTCTTGGAAGAACATTTCCTAAGGTAGCTATAATGAAATACAAATCCCATGTGAACTCATTATATGTATAACAAATACACTGAGTCTTGATAAGAATTGTCCACAATATCCATTATGTCCAGGAGCTATCAAGCTCTGCCAGCATATTCATTTAACAAGGCACACTGGAAAGGTCTTAGAAAATGTGCTAAAAATACAATACAATACACAGAGATTTCCACCTTAGAAAATTACAGGGTTTCTCCCCCCCTCCTACTAAAAAGTCATATTCCATGTAAAAAAGCCTACATACTCAGCTACTGATTTAACACTAAAAGTGTTCACATTCTTGTTACCAAGCTGAGGAAGGTAAAATATATACCTACATGTACACAGATAAGAGAAGGTATAGCAACAGTCAATACTGACATATGCTCACAGGTGAACTGTAAAGCTCCTGAGAATAAATGAAAGTTTAAATTATACAAGGAACAGTTCTGTTGCCCCTGGAAAACACAAACAGAAGGCTTTGCACAAAAGGTTCAGGTGACAAAGAGGGAGATGGAATACTTGAGCCAAGTTACAGAGAGGCAACAGATCCACTAAGCAGTACTCTTCATGGCTGAGGTCGCCCAACATCGGGGGGAATTCCCCATATGCCGTTAGTTTTACTGCCTACAAGCCAGCCCCTTTCCTCTCCAACTCAAAACCTCCTCTCCATCCAAGAACAGATGAAGGACCTCTGAAGCAGCATTCTGCAGCCTGTACAGGGATGGATCCTATCTACAGAATCTCTGCATGCACCCCAGTCCCCTGCAGTGGAACTGCATTGGGTAGAGCCTTCCATTAAACTTACCTGGGCTGAAAGATTTGTTTTTAATAGAATATTTTTAAAAAGCTAATAGCAAAAGTTTATATTTCACAATTAAAACATTCTTAAAGCTCTTCCTCCTTCAGTTACCTGCCAAAAATCCAATGTTGTTTTTATGGCTGTGAAGACATTAGTTATTCTTGAGCGAACAAGAAATTCTCAATTTATGTCCTAGCAGACAAGTTTACTCCTCAGGGAATTCTGCAGACAACAAAAAAGATTTATCCAGGAGTAGAGAGTTAAAGAAACCCCTAAGATAACCCAGTTCCTGTTTCTCTGTTATGATTTTGTTGGATGCCTCAGTCTGAGTATGTCACATGTGCCAGCTGGGCACATCTTGGGAGGAACACTCTAACCTTCCAGTCTTTTAGTCTATTCTCATTTTTTCACCCTACCCCCATAGGGTTACCATATTTCCAGTTTCCAAATAGAGGACACTGCCTGGGTGACGGGAGAGTTGGGGGGGGGGGGGTACAGTTGCAGGGTGCTGGAGGGGTGTGTGTACTGGGAGGAGGGGAGTTGGGGGGTGCTGGAGTGGGTACCTGGGGCCTCAATCTTGAGATGGAGGTGCAGTGTCGCCCCCTGTCACAGTGGCAGGGAGGCTGGCGCAGTCCCAGAACATAGTGCAAGCCTGTCGCTCAACACCTCCCTTCAGGGCTCTCCCCTGCCCAGGGCTGGGAGCCAGGGAGGGCAGGATCCGGCAGCTACGAGGGACCAATCAAATGTGGATGCATGGGAGGGACTAATTGCAAAGCAGACCAATCAGGGCTCTTTCTGAGTTACAACATCTGCTCTGCAAGAAACCTGGACATTGTCTCTTATTAGAAAAATCTGCCCAGACAGATGATCAAAAAAGAGGCAATGTCTGGGAAAACCTGGACCTAGTAACCCTAGTCACCTAACCCTGCAAGACCCTCCCCTCCCAGAAAGCAGCAGCCCCTCCCTGCAACTCTCAACTGTTGCTCCTGCCTCTCCCTGAGGAGTGCAGTTTGCCAGCTCTGGCAACTGCTGCAGAGGGAGGGGGCCCAGCCCCACCATGTGACCGAGTGGGGCCGGCAAACCTGGGAGCTGCAGTCCACCCGTGCCTCCCATCCAGGCGCACTGCGAGCTAGGCTCTGCCGGGGCGGTAAGCAGCACTAATTCTGCAGGAAAAAATGAAATTCTGCCCAGAATATTAATTCTGTGCAAATTCTGTATTGTATAGTGGCACAGAATTCCCCCAGGAGTAAGACAGGTAAGGAAGTCATTGGTCAAAAAGACTAAAACACAGACTATTTGATCAACTCTCCGAAAGAGCATGTTCATTCAACAGAAGTATTTCAGATAATGCTGTTGATAGGGTTTGTTTGTTTTTTAATACACACACACACACAGTGTCCACGTGGAATGACTGAACAGGTTCCACGTGGAACTTTTTCAGTGGCTTACTACATATATTTTCCACAATGATTATAGGCTCAAGAGCTAAGGAACAAACAACCTAATCTAGAAAATAAGGTGTAAACAGGATACTTAAATAGAAATGTATCATCCTGATTCTCCGCTACCATGCATTCTATATAGTTATTTACATTTGTGTGGAATGAGTGGGCAACAGCATTGCCTACCCCAAGTGTTCACATATCACAGGTAAGCCCCTAAAAATCATGATTTTAAAATATATTTTGTTTGTGATTTTAAGTTTGCCTTCTAGTTCTTGAGTCGTTGAGGGGAAGCTGCCTGCCCCAAAGAGAATTAAGTTCAAAACAAACACACACATGCTTCACCACTGGCAGCTCAGAGGGGAACTTCTCCTTAAACCTTCTTAACCCCCAGTGAAAGGGAGCTGACATTCTATCTTTCTCCATCCCCCAACCCCCATCAGTAGCTTGTATCCTTCCCCACTCCATCCCGCTCACCTCCTAATCCACACAATCTTCCCTTCCATCCTTACATGCTCACCTACAGTCTCCAAACCTTAACTTCACCTACATCCACGTTTTCTCCCCTTATTCCTTTACAGTATCCTACCCCTCACGTTTTCCCTCTGTCAACCTCTATTCCCTGCACCTCCCTCAGTCTGCCTCCTACATGCACATACCACACATCAAGGCGCCATTGTGAATAAAGGAAATGTCATGAGTTTTGAAGTCAAGAACTGTGAGATCATGGGAAACTTAAAAACACACAAATATCACAAAGCTCATGGTACCAAAACAAAAAAACCCACAAAAATTGGTAATGCTTCAAGTATAACATGCTTCCAAATTAAAAGTACCCACTCTCAGTGTAAGTGATTATGAAGGAGCAAGACAGGGGAGAATCAGGCCCATAGATATAATTCTAGAGAATTAGAGAGAGTAGGTATGCAGTACGAGTAAGAGAAAACAAAAGAGGGCAAATAAGGTTTGAAGACTAGTCGCCACACAACAAAGCTGCTGAAAACAGCCCTGAAGAAAACTGCAAGGGCAAAGTGCCTCTCAGGACCAGGCCCCAAATCCTTAGTCTCTACCAGCTTTGGCAGTGGCCTTTGGCTTTACTATTACTCCCAACCTTATATTAAAGTTATTTAGCTACAGAAAAACCTCTCTTTCTCCTTGCTGCTCCAATCCACAAACCCATAATTCTCAGCAAGTAATCCTTGAAGGTTAAACCCCACTTCCAAGCAAAAATTTAGTTTTACATATTTATAGAGCCCTACAGTCTCTCTTCCTAAGACTTCACTGCTTCTACACAACATTATACCTACTACCAAAAATAAAATGTTTGTCCAAATATATTAGCAATGTGCATTGTGATATTTTATATTTACCACAAGAACATTCAATCAGCAGTGGATTACCCAGTCATTAATGCAAGTTAGTAAAGTCTATTTTAGGGTATGTCTACATTGCAATTAGATACCCATGGCTGGCCCATGCCAGTTGACTTCACCTCACAGATCTCAGGCTAAGGGGCTGTTTCACTGCGATATAGACTTCCAGGCTTGGGCTTGAGTGCAGGCCTGGAAGTCTACACTACAACGAAAAAGCCCTGCAGCCTGACTCAGCTGGTATGGGCTAACCTGGGGGGGGGGGGGGGGGGGAGGAGGAAGGGTTATTTGCAGTGTAGAAATGCCTCTAGTCACTTCCTCCACACACCTACTGCTGCCTTTTTTCAGATGATTTAAAAATAAATAAATAAATAAAGTAGTGTCTGAACAGAACCCGCAAAAGCGATACTTCCTATGTCATATCTATGGCCCTGAAGTTGACATAAAAAGCAAACAAACCCCACAAACCAGTCCAAAAATATAAAACCCAGGAGACAAAGAATTACAAGCAGAGTCAAGCAAATGTGTAATTAGCCCAAAAGAAATTGTGCTCCTGCCATCTAGTGGTTTGTGACTAAAAGTTTATTTCATGAGTTTGGTCATGCCACTGAAGTTGGAAAAACTTCCCAAACTTGAGTGCATTCTGTATGATTACATTAAAGTGTGTTTAATAAACTAAATTAACAACATAAAAGTAGCATATTCCTAACAGCTCCTCGCTCTGTGGCTTTGTTTACACAAAGATTTTTTTTAATTTGCCACTAAAAAGTTCCATCAGTATAGATCACATTTTGGGGTTTATTTTAATATAAAACTCAGGAGGGTCAGGTTACTAAATGACAAGGGAGTGAGGGTGAGGAAAAAAAACTGGTCTCTGCTAATGCTACCACTGTGTTCAGCAATATTAGAGCTGCATCAGTACTAGAGAAAACATGGAAGCTTTTAACAAGAAGAAGAA
The DNA here is from genome assembly GCA_033296515.1 of Macrochelys suwanniensis. Taxonomy (NCBI): domain Eukaryota; kingdom Metazoa; phylum Chordata; order Testudines; family Chelydridae; genus Macrochelys; species Macrochelys suwanniensis. The sequence continues at coordinate 53,666,509 of CM065780.1, forward strand.
TACTTAGTACAGACAAGGTCTGTGCCTCTTTAAGGTGTAACTATTTACTTTATTCTGAGTGCAGAGCCAATACAGCCAAGGAAGAGGAAGCTGAATTCTAGTCAGTTGTTAACTGACAATTTGGGGGAAAAGGCTAACAGCTTGATTTTCTAAGGTGTAAAGCACCCACAACTCTCATTTGCTTCAGCAGGATATGTGGTTATTCGGCACTTAGCAAAAATCAGGCCATAAATTCTGACAGCACAACTTTTTTTTAAAAAAAAAAGTGATTATGTTAGAAGCAGAAAAAAAAAGTTTAATTTAGAGATCAAAGATTGCCAACTCAGCAAGCTCAATCAGAAAAAGTTTACTTTTCAAAATCAAAAGCTATGTGAAGTAACTGAAAAATGTGAAACTAAATAATTTATACATTTATTTTTCTGACTATAATCTTAAGATTATTTTCAGATTACACCCCCAAAATATGGAAATTAATAGTTAAGGATGAACTACTTAGAAATGAAGATTATCCAAAAATGACAAGGATAAAGTCAATTTCTAGAACAGAATCACAGTTTGCAGTGGTGCTATGTTTAACTGTTAACCCTTATAAGCAGATTTCCACAGTTGAGTAGACATTCATGTTAACAGACAAAGCAGAGTAGAATTATCTTGAGAGGCTCAGGCTTCTTCACCTGAGAAGTGAATAAACTCAGTAATCAATTAAAATACCAAACTTAAATGTTATTTAATGCATGTTTTTAAATATGTAATAGGCAATGTTCCTATAACGAAGTGTGAAAAGGGAATATTAGATTAACATCTAAATACACACATCCTAATTAAGGGATATATAGGCACAGATATAAATAATACTCATTTATGAACTGTAGCCCTTTTCACCTTCTAAGGCTAACCGCAGCTGCGTTATATCAATAGGAGAAGCTCTCCCATCAGCATAGTGCTGTCCACACCAGTGCTTAGGTCAGTATAACTTATATCACTCGGGGTTGGCTTTATTCATAAGTGGTAGTGTAGACATAGCCCAAGTCTTTTACAGATATTAAACCATTATTTCCCAGGCTAGATAGGTACCAGGTTAGTTTGGGGGTGGGAGTGTATGGGTAGAGGAAAGGATCAGTGTAGCTAGGGAAAGCTGAAGGACATCAGATTTATACCACCCTATACACATACTGTAAACATATTGTTTCATCTGCTTATAAAGTGGTTAAGCTGGCTCACTAAAATCCATCCTATTTACCTTAGACAGCCAACCTCATTAAAGGCCACAGAACAGAAACCGCTCACAGATACTGGGATAAAGACTCAAGATCTGCCACCCTATCTTTCTCTTTTGTGCCCCAGTGGCACTCAGCTCATTCTTGGGCAAAGCAAAAAAGATAACAAAAAAGAGACACAGCAACTATCAGAACATGCTGTGATGCCCATCTGCCAATCAATGGGGTGGCTTCTTTAACAAAAGGTGAGATATTATAATTGAGTAATTAATCTTGACAAGCCTCCTGAAGAAGCTATGCAAATTATGTTAGTTCCATTTCACAGAAGAGGATCCCACACATTTAATGCAGATAGGCAGGCTCCTCGGTGACAGTCTTGCTGATGTAAATGAAGTGCCACGTGGGCACAGGAAAGACCAATGCACATGGAGTCAACAGCAAGAATGGATGCTCGCTGACATGCTCAAAGCCCAAGGAAGAGTTACGCTAAAATCAGAACTTCTTGGGTTTTTCTGTACCAGTCCTTTTCTAGCAGGATCAGACTACCCCAAGGCCCAGCTGTTTTCTGAACATTGCTTGCCAAACTATATGAGTATTTAACATTTAATCATCATCATCACTGTACCAACAAGACTCAGATACCAGAAGGACAGGCAGTAAATATCAGACAGAAGAGCTGGCCTCTGTCCCAAGCAGTTTACAATCTAGATCCGAGACACTATAGCACAAATGATTAATGAGCTACCGGGCCAATCTTCATAGGACGTTTAAATCGCCCAATTTTACAATTTAAAAGAGGCACCCACCGTTGGGATTTAGGATACTAGGTTAGTCTCTAGGACACCCGAGTCACACAGGCAGTAAAAACCAGGCTGCAAACGTCCATTTGCAGCGAATCCCACGCGCTGCTAGAAAAGCCCCCGCCAGACGCCCAGCTTGCGTTGGTTTGTTTTTCCAAGTTATCCCTGCCCCCCTTACGCAGCAAAGACACAACTCCTGACAAGGCAACCCGAGTGCAAACCCACCTAGGGAAGCCTCCCTGAGCCGGCCACCACCGCGCCCAGAGGCGTGACGATCTCTCTGGGCCGGGCACACGCTATTTAAACAGCAGCAGCATCGATTGCTTGACTTCTGTTCACTTCGCAGAAGCGCCCCCCACCCACCCCGACCCCAGGCTGCGCCGCCGCCGCCGCCAGACTCTCCAGCGCTGCCTACGGCGCAGCTCCAGGGCACGACCCTGGAGAACAAGCCCCGCGCAACGGCAGCAACGGGCCCGCGTCGCTGCGTGACCCCGCAGCCGGCTCTGACGCCACCGCCGGAGGACAAGCACCGCCCCCAGCCCCCAGCCCCCGCGCGGGCAGCCTCACAGAGCAGGGGGCAGAACGCGAGGAACGGGGCGCAGACTCAGCGCAGGGCCTACAACTCCCGTGAGACTTGGGGCGGCAGCCGCATATGCGCACTGCCGCCCGCCGCCGGTCTGGGTTGCCACGTCTCTCCTGCCGGTGGGTGACTCTGCTCACGCTCCTCGGGGCCGGGCCGCTCCCGCGCGCGCTGCCTGGCGTGGCGGCGGCATCGCCCACCAGTCCTCACCTAGCTGCGGGTTCCTCCTTGGCCGGGCCCCGGGGCGCCACTTCCCTGGCGCTGTCTGCCCCGCGCCGCCGCTCGCCTCCCGCAGCCAAAATGGCCGCGCCTGGGAGCGAGACGCCACCGCCTGCTGCCACGTTCGCCTGCGGCGGGTGGGGCCGGGCGGAGCCGCCTGCTGCGCGTGACCTGGGGCGGGTCCGGCCACGTACCGCCAGGTTCTTGTCCCGCCCGCGGCCTGGTCGTTACCTCGTGCCCCTTCTTCCTCCCAGCCTGCTCAGACGCTAGGTATCCCTGGTGGTCTAGTGGTTAGGGTTTGGCACTCTCACTGCCGTGGCCTGGGTTCAGTTCCCACTCAGGAAAAGTGGCTTTAAATAAAATAAACCTTCCGTTAGTCTTCCCTTACAATTTAGGGTCAGGGGGACAGCTCAGTGCTTTGAGCATTGGCCTGCTAAACCCAGGGTTGTTCAATCCTTGGGACCTTAGGGGGCCATTTAGAGATCCCGGGCAAAAAATGGGGGATTGGTCCCCCTTTGAGCAGGGGGTTGCACTAGATGACCTCCTAAGGTCCCTTCCAACCCTGATATTATATGATACCGCCCTAGCAGAGCCCCCTCATGCCCCCACCACCTCTATGAGGACATATTTGCAAAGCAGGGCACAGACCTGTTCCCTACCCAGCGCCTACAAGCACCACCACTAATGCTGGTTGTGAACACGTGCAAGTGGGTGTAATAGGATGAAGTCAAGGAAGAGGAGGCTGTGACATGTTGGCAGAGCGGGTGCCAGCTCGTGCCAAGGCTGCTGGGCAACTAGATTTTCCAGGCATCGGGTTTTCAACCAGAACGCCCGCTCAAAAAAGGACCCTGGGGCTTTGGTCAGCACTGCTGAGCGGGCCGCTAAAAGTCCAGTCAGCGGGGCTAAGGCAGACTCCCTGTCTGCCCAGGCTCCGTGTGGCAGCCACCATGTCCGGCTCCTAGGTGCAGGGGTGGCCACCCTGAACAGGGGCACTGGCTCCACAGCTCCCATTCGCCAGGAACCACAGCCAATGGGAGCTGCAGGGAGGTGCCTGCAGGCAGAGCTCAGAGGCCCTGTACCTAGGGGCTGCAGAACATGCCAACTGTTTTTGGCAGCTGCCTGAGATAAGTGCTGCCCAGCCACAGCCCAAACCCCCTTCTACATCCCTGCCACAGCCCTGAGCCCACTCCTACACCCTAACTCCCTCCCACAGCCCATACTCTTCACCCTCCTGCATTCCATGCCCCAGATCAGAACTCCCTCAGAGCCTGCGCCCCCCAGCCCCCTCTTGCACACAGGCTCCCTCACAGAGCCGGCACCCTTCACCCTCTCCTGCACTCCAACCCCCTGCTCCAGATCAGAACCCCCTCCCAGAGCCTGCACCCCAAGCCTCAGCCCTGAGCCCCTTCCTGCACCCAAGCTCCTTCCCAGAGCCCACATCTCCTGCTCTCCCATCTCATGCCCTAGCCCTGAGCCTCCTCCCGCACTCCAAAACCCTCATCCCTGACCCCACCCCAGAGCCCATATCCCCAGCCAGAGCCTGCACTCCAAACCCCTTGGCCCCCGTCTGAAGCCCCCTCCTGCATCTCAAACCCCTCATCCCCACCTCAGTGCTTGCACCTCCTCCCTCCTGTACCCCAACTCCCTGCCCCATCCTGTAGCCCCCTCCTATACCCTGAACCCCTCATTTCTGGCACCATTCCAGAGCCCACACTCCCAGCTGGAGCCCTCACCCCCTCCCATACCCCAAACCTCTGCCCCAGCCCAGTGAAAGTGATTAAGGGTGGGGAAGAGCAAGCGGTGAAGGGAGGGGGGATGGAGTGGGCGGGGAGGGCAAGGATGTTCAGTTTTGTGCGATTAGAAAGTTGGCAACAAGATGACGGAGCCTGCAGCTGACTGAACCTGACAAACTGCTATGTTTCTCTCTCTCGAAAACTGTGGTTTGCATCTCACAGACATATCTTGCAGTGATTAGTTTCATACACAAAGTTACCTTATGGCATTTTTTCATTAGTCAGGACTACCAAAAAAGCTATATACATGTTTGGCTGTTCTGGATATCAAACATTTTTTAAAAAAATCAAATATTTTTAGTCCGCTAGTTAAGCCAAAAAATGTATTATGAATTATAGGCAGTGGAGGTAGCAATGACATTTCTTGCCACAGGGTGACTGACCCCTTTAAGCATTTGGGTCTGGAGGACTACTTGCACACTATGAGCATGTGAAAGACTCCTGGTAGAAGAGCTGGAGTGGCTGCTCAGAAGAGGGTAGGAAGTGTTTTAAGAAGTCCAGGGTGGGCTATGGGGAGAGACTTAGCAGAACCTGGGAAAGTCTAACAAGCTGTGCCCAGCATGAAGGGGGCAGAAGAGATTTTATTCTTTGTTAATAAACCAGACTCTAAGAAGGGATGTTACTGGACTGTAATAGGGTATACCAACCCTACACTGGACTTGAAGGGTTAATGATTGCCTATGGGGGCAATCAGCCTTGCCCTACTACACTTGCAGTATCAGACCTGGATGGGGGAGTTAAAAGGGCTGAACCTTGGTCAATTAGGGCCTGACTAAGAAGGAAAGCCCACATATAGAGCTCAGGTAGTGAGAGAAGCCTGGCTGGAATCAGGAAGCTCAGTGGGGTAGCTAGGAGCCCAAGGCAGTTGGACACTTTCTTTTCTAAGTGAGTCTACCCAAGATTTTGTAGCGTGGTGGAAGAGCTTACAGGGAGCAGGAAGATTCCTGATGAGTGAGGGACTTCCCTGGGAGGTGAAGGAAAAACTCTCCACCAGCTGGGTGGCAGAAAGTGGTAAGAAGCTCTTGGACAAGGCTCAAAGAGAGCATTGAGCTGATGCACTGAACAGGCTGAGGCAAAGGCCCAAGACAGGGCAAGGTAGGAAGTGGTCCAGGGAAGCAGCAAGGGGGTCTGTGTAGTCATGGCTTGACTACCCATTCAAGGGTCTCTGGACTGGAATCCAGGGAAGAAGGGAGGGCCTGGGTTCCCTTCCCCTGACAAGGTGTAAGGACTACTGTAACCCTCCTACCCCTATACTAGTGGTAAAGACTAGTGAGTGTGGACTCAAACTGAGTGTCCAACATGAACTTGAAGAACTATTTGTTGGATTACTGGTTTACCCTGGAAGGGATGGGAGTTTGACTTAGCCAGAGGGTCAAGTCAAAAGGAGAAGCAGACCACCACAGGGCCAGAATGACTGCTACCAGGAGGGTGCTGGCTAGTGAATTGTAAGCTTACATGGATACATACAGTACTCCTTTGTAGACTTATTGAGAAGCCCTGAGTGAAGGGAAACTCTGGCAAGGGTACCATGGGCCACTCTGTTTATGGCTGCTCAGGAGGGGGTGTTCAGATGCTCAGTAGGTGGATGCTCAGGTGGTGGCTGACTGTTATAATTCCCATTATAAAAAGACTCCATTTTCAGTTGCCTATAACTTTGCTAACCTTAAACTGCACAGGCTGAAATTTTCCATGCCAGGTGTTCATTGGGAAGTTCTAGTGTCTCTATGCTTCGGAGCAAGGGCTTGAAATTTGGTAGAAGAATTGCCGCAGTGTCAGGAAGGTGTCTTTTGTTAACATGGTGAAAAATTGCCCAGATTATAAATCTCTGAGAAGTCACAGTTCAATAGAGGCTTGTTAGAATTTTCTAGCTAAATTATCCAAAGATTCCATTTGCACTGTATCCCTTCCCAGCAATCCAAATTGTGAAGAGGATACATGCAAAGAGCAACTGAACCATCCTAGAGCTGAATAGGCTTACCAGGATTGCCCCTGCAGTACTCCTCTAGGTTGCTGGTGGTGGCTGTCCTGCTGGGCACCAGAATTGAGAGCAAGGAGACTGAGTCTCTTTCAGCCCCCAACTAAAACCTCTCCAGCGCATCATCAAGGATCTACAACCTATTTTGAAGGACGATCCCTCACTCTTGGGAGAGGCCAGTCCTCGCTTACAGACAGCCTCCCAACCTGAAGCAAATACTCACCAGCAACTACACACCACACAACAAAAACACTAACCCAGGAACCTATCCCTGCAACAAACCCCATTGCCAGCACTGTCCACATATCTGTTCAAGGGACACCATCATAGGATCTAACCACATCAGCTACACCATCAGGGGCTCATTCACCTGCACATCTACCAACATGATATATGCCATCATGTGCCAGCAATGCCCCTCTGCCATGCACATTTGCATAGAGACTGTCCGGTTTGGCCAAAGACTAAATGGACACAAATCAGACGTTAAGAATTATTCAAAAACCAGTTGGAGAACACTTCAATTTCCATGGACACTCAATAACAGACTTAAAAGTGGCAATTCTTCAACCAAAAAACTTCAAAAACAGACTCCAATGAGAAACTGCAGAACTGGAATTAATTTGTAACCTGGATACCATGAAATTAGGCCTGTATAAAGACTGGGAGTGGATGAGTCACTACAAAAATGAACATCTGGTATTAGATTATTCCTGTATCTACAGTAATGAAGAAGAGCTCAGTGTAAGTTCACCGGCTTGTCTTTTTCACCAACAGAAGTTGGTCTGATAAAAGACATTACCTCACCCACCTCATCTTGCAAAACAACTTGATATTTTGGACAAAATATAAATATATACTAAAGCCATTATGGTAGGGAATTATAAAAACAAACAAACCACCACATAGCATTTTTATCTTTATTAAAAGCAAATACACTTAATTTTCTCATCTGTGAATTCTATATTGCATTAAGAAATTCAAAGTTACAGGTCTTACATCAGTTGAAACGTAGTCCTTTTCAGTGTAATGTAGTCTTTTTATTCTTCAATATGCTAAAAACTTGTATGCCATAAAAGATGTGCAATTGACTGAGCTATAGTAGTGTTATTTCATGTCTTTGATATGTATGTACATTTTCAGCCCTGGAATTACATTCAAGTTCTATAAAGGTGCTTGATATTTTTGAAGAAAAAAAAAGTAATTGTATGTTGTGACATTGAGCTCCATATGCTTTATGGGAATATGCTTATGAATGCCATAACTGGAATGTGCTTTACGCTAAATACCCCTTGTATGGTGTCATTAGAAAGCTTGTAATCTACTAGGTGTGTTCATTCTATTTACTTGCATGTATTATTTCTATATCTGGAGCTAGGAGAATAAATAAGATATAAACTTGTATCACTGATGTAAACATATTAAGTGGAGGCCATTAAGGATGCTCCAGAAACAATCAGTTGTAAATGGCCTTAGTTATTTGAAAGTCTTCCTGTGTATGTGTGGGCCAGCCCCCGGGGAATGGAGACTAGGGGTCTTACAGTGACATGTGACCATGTGACCTGATAATGAAATCCATCTTAAATCTGGTACTTTTCCATTTAGAAGGAGGGGTGAGGACCCAGAGAGACAAAAGATTCCCGCCTTGTGCCAAAGCTATAAAAGGGGGTGGAGCAGGACAAAGGGGGCTGCCAGCCATGAGAAAACCCCTACTTACGACCTGAGATGTCTGCTGGAACTAATAAGGACTGTACCAGGGGAAAGGATTGGGCCCAGACTAGGAAGGAGTCTAGTCTGTGAAAGAAGTTTTTGGAACATCTCTGACGGTGAGATATTACCTGTAATCAGTTTCTTAATGTATTAGGCTTAGACTTGCGTGTTTTTGCTTTATTTTGCTGGGTGACTTACTTTGTTCTGTCTGTTATTACTTGAAACCACTTAAATCCTACTTTTGATACTTAATAAATCACTTTTGTTTATTAGTAGACCCAGAGTAAGTGATTAATATCTGGGGGAGCAAACAGCTGTGCATCTCTATCAGTGTTGTAGAGGGCAAAAAATTATTAGTTTACCCTACATAAGCTTTATACAGAGTAAAACAAATTTATTTCAGGTTCAGGCTCCCAGAAAGGCTGAACACTGGGTGCTGGGAAAGTCCCTGTTAATTGAGAAGACCCTGGGCTGAGTGAATCTCAGTTTCAGTGAACTGCAGAGAGGCATGGTGGTCCAACCTCTGGGTCTGTGCTGGAGCTGACTGTAGTGTCTAACTCAGCAAGACAGGAGTGGAGGGGCGGCGGTTCTGGCAGCAGGGACCTCAGTAGTATCCCAGCTCATCGAGTGACAGTCTCGAGGGGAATCTGACCAAACCCGTCACAGTGGCATAGTTGGCAGAATTCAAACCTGTGTGGGGAGAGCACCCTTAATGACCGCCACTTAATATGTTTACATCAGTGATACAAGATTCTCCTTACTCCAGATAAAGAAATACTGTACATGCAAATAAATAGCTTGTAATCTACTAAGTGTGTTCAGCCTTCCTAATGACACCATATAAGGGGGATTTAGTGTAAAGCATATTCATTATGTCATATTCATAAGCATATTTCCATAAAGCATATGGAGTGCAACATCACATATGTAAAAATAAACAGACTGATTTTTCACTACTGTACTTGCACTTTGTGTTGCCACTTACATCTAGGTGAAGTGAGTGTAAACTGTTACCATTCTGCTCTTGTAGCATTTTACACCCACATTCACTGGTGTAAATGACTGTCACAAGGTGTAAGCAAGGCAGGAGAGAACCAGGGAGAAACAGGGCTTGATTCTGAGCTCAGGTTAGAAAGATCACCTGAAACTCCACTGAAGTCAGTACAGATGCACCACTATAAAACTGGTGTAAGAGGAGTATCCATGGGGCTGCATGTTAATTTCCACAAGTGACGTGATCCAAATTATCGCATTTTTAAAAAGTTATTTATTGTGTCATCTGTCTGGAAAAAAAATTTAAACTAGCACATCACATTGATTTCTTTGTATATTCTCACATTTACCTAATATACTTGAACAGCATTCATTTTAGTGCTCAGATACTCATACATTTTCATATTTGAATTTTTAATAACTGAAATGCATGCTACTTTTTCTTTCAATATACACAGATGTGGAGATAACTGAGTAACTTCAACTGGTGAACACTTAAATCAATAAAGGATTGTGCATATGCCAGCCAGATGCTATTTTTACTCTATTATACTATTACTTGATTTCTTAATATGGCAAAACATGCATTCTTCATTGGATTTGGCATATACGTAACCCCCAAAGTATTAAAATTATGCTTCTCTCATTATATTAGTACCGATAAAAGCAAACTTGTAACTCAAATCGCCAAATTAAATTTGACCAACGTTCCAAAGAAATCATCATCAACTTTTGGGTTGAGAATAAGCATGAACGTGTTGATCCCCAAAATATTTATTCAGAAAGTTATATGCACCTGAAAATAAATGACTTTGAATGAAAGAATCTGTCAGCCATATAGCGTTGCTTCTGTTACCCCGAGTAGTTAGCCAATATCTGGGGCCTTGTAAGTTATTTCTGTTTGGAGGAGAAATTGATGAGAGCCTGCCTTTCTATCCAGCACTGCCCTAAAAACTCTCTCTCTCAGGGCCACACTACTAGTACTTCTCTTGCTGTCACCTACTTTCAGGCAGCTTTCTCCTGTTCTCTGTTTCCCTTTTTACGCACACCACTAGACAGCTGCAACCAAATCAATCCCAGCCCCTGGGTTTGCATTCAGTCCAATCCTTGGGTGGTGGTTTCCATTGTTTCAGCTATCACTACAAAAGGGGGCATTTAATGGTTCTCTCCCCTTAGCCTGAATGGAAGGCAGTTAACATATCCATCAACTTCAGCTAAGTTTGTGACTGCCCACAGATCAAAGACATGCTTGTTGGGACCCATCCAATCTCCAGCATAACACTACTGAGTTGACTGATTTCCCCCACAACCCTGTAGGTGAAGGTCTTGCATGCCTAACCCTTAGGAAACCATCAAGAAATGCTATAGTAATACCCACTCCAAATACACCTTTAACTATGCTAACCACCTACCCAGAGAAAGTGTGTCCTTGAAAAGAAGCTCCCAAGCCTCCAGCAGAATACAGAAATAGGTATTCAAATGTAGAGTTCTTAGTTGCAACCTTTCAAAACTGTTTCCACACATTTAAATCTGTCTTCATAACCCTTGTCATTCCAATTATCAAATAGTATGGTGAATACAACGAGAAATACCCTATAAAATGCATAACTAAAAGTCTGCCCTGGAGCCACTATCAACTAAGTAGTTCAGGAAGCACTTAATCCCTTCCCCCACCCCACTCAGTAGCACATTCATTCTTTGATTCACTCTAGCGCTAGTAAGTTCTTTAACTTTCTTGTTGCAGGTATTCTGCCCTGATACCCCCCACAATGCACCAGCAAGTACATCTAAAGCTGGCACAGGTTGAGGTAGCAATATGCAGTTAGGCAAGACAGAGCCACAGTGGATGAGGTAATATCTTTTATTAGACCAACACGGCTACAACATGGCATATATTAGGCAGGACAAGCAGCTCACCACCCGTCTGAGGCAAGGGGGAAGCTCAGAAGGAAGTGAGCATGTCTAAGGAATGATTTTTTCTCTGTGCTGTTCCTCTGCCCCTTCTACAGAGAAAATTATAATTGCACAATCAAGCCCTTAGGGAAGTAGCTATCGACCTTTTCAGACTACTGTGCCCCTTTCAGGAGTCTGATTTGTCTTGTGTACCCTGAAATTTCACCCTGACTTAAAAACTACTTGCTTACAAGATCAGACATAAAAATACAAAAGTGTCACTGAAAAATTGCTTACTTTCTCATTTTTGCCATATAATTATAAAATAAATCAATTTGAATATAAATATTGTACTTACATTTCAGCAGATAGAGCAGTATCAAACAAATCATCTGTATGAAATTTTAGTTTGTGCTGACTTCACTAGTGCTTTCTATGTAGCCTGTTGTAAAATTAGGCTTATCTAAATGAGTTGATGTACCCCCTGGAAGACCTCTGTGCACCCCTAGGGGTACACGTATTCCTGGTTGACAACCACTACCTTAGGGCTATTTGGTGTTTCCTATCATTACTGTATTTGAATGCCTCCCAAGTTAATTGGATTGGCTTAGAGTCCTAGACTCCTAGTGGACATCATCCTTCTCTGATTATGGGAACCTTAAACACTTCATAATTAAGTACCCAAGAGAATATTTTAGTCTCATTACTTTAACACTTTTTAAGCGCATTCAAATACATTAGCTCCTTTTCCAACATTTTCATGTTCATTTATCTTTTTGCTCTGTAGAGGGAGCTCAAGGCTTTATTCCTATCTCTGTGTGAGCTTTTAAATCAAAGATACTTTCAGTAGTTCAGGGACATCATCACTGTCAATGTTTTTTCAGCATTCTGAATCTCCCTATATTTTCAAGCCCGGTAGAGACATTGGAAAGATGTCATTAATTAAATACAGTGGGATGGTTTTCAAGGTGTGGAGCATTACCACATTGGAAGAAACCGGGGGAGGGGGGAATGATTAACTGCATGGGCAGACCAGAGCTTTCATTTAAAAGAAAATATTAAGCCTAGCTCAACAAAGGGAATTTAGGCTCAGTGTCACAATGCCTAACATATAGGCACCCTGCTGCCTACTGGAATCCGCAGCCCCAAGTTATGCACCCAGGCTCCCTATGCAATCATAGAATATCAGGGTTGGAAGGGACCTTAGGACGTCATCTAGTCCAACCCCCTGCTCAAAGCAGGACCAATCCCCAATTTTTGCCCCAGATCCCTAAATGGCCCCCTCAAGGATTGAACTCACAACCCTGGGTTTAGCAGGCCAATGCTCAAACCACTGAGCTATCCCTCCTAATGGATGAATTTGGTGCCCAAGCATGGGAGTCACAGAAGCCAGCATGTTGACTGGGGAGCTTCCTAAACTAGTCTGGGGGAAATGCTGAAAATAGGGGTGTGGCCTAATCCCTTCCCTTCAAAGGGAGTTAGGTGTCTAATTCAAGGCAAGTCTACACTTAAAACACAGCATCAGTACAGCTGTGCTGCTGTATTGCTTTAATGAACACACTCTATGCAGATGGGAGAGAGTTCTCTCATTGGCATAGCTAATCCATCTTCCCTAGAGGTGTAGCTATGTCAATGGGAGAAGCTCTTCCACAGACATAGCACTATCTACACAGGGTTAGGTTGGTATAACTACATCGCTCAGTATGAAAAAAATCATACAGATATAGGTGGGTGGTGTAGACCAGACCTCACCTCTCTCTCCTCCGCATTCACAGCCATGAACCCTCTCCTGAAGGTAGGCAGAGGGATGATGGCTCAAATGGTTCCAACCCTGCTGAGGAACCAAGTGGGTGTCAATATGATGCCACATGATGGAATTTGTTCCCCACCCACTCCCATTGGCTTATTTAAAAAACAAAGTGATTAATAAAATACATAAACAAGCCACAACCTCTTAAATGAAGGCTAAAGTTGCATAGTAAAGCATTCAAAAGATAAGAAATACCAGAATTAATGTTGCCTGTGCAATATATACTATTTTCGCACAAGATCCCCTCTCATTCAATGCACATTACAGACCAGGCTCTGGGAATGAATCAGGGTTATGTAGAGAAGGAGACTGTTGTCTTTGTGACCTTTGCCTCATTTGTTGCAGCAGTTGGTGGGTCTGTACTTATTGTGAGTAATGAGAAAACCGTGGGCCTAAGCTGCCCATAACTAAAGACCCTCCCTCTTAGCTGACATGGAGGGGACAATGAACCCGGGCCACAACTGAATATTGGGGACAACAAATGAAAAAACAGGGATGGGAGTGATGGTCATAGGGTGAAAATCAGTTAGCTGGAAGGGGACACAAAGCAGAGAGCCCCAGACACTTCCCAGGCTCCTCAAAGGTTTCTAAGAAGTCAGTGGACGCTGCCCCAAAGAACTGTGCTTGGAGGCATGACTGAACAAGGCAACAAAAATGGGACCTGCAGTCTCAGAGTACCCCACCCCAATCGAACTTCCTTCTCCTGGAGTGATGGCTGGTCATCTTGGCCCGTGCCAGGAGAAAGTTGACTAGGAGATCTCACAACTTTTGGGGGCCACTGATGAGGTGAGCTAGGATTTGAAGATCTGTAGTGAATGAGACAGGGAACTGAAGGAAGAGAAAGGACAGTCTCATGGTGGTTGAATCATAAAAACATAGGGCTAGAAGGGACCTCAAAAGGTCATCTAGTCCATCTCCCTGCAGTGAGGCAGGATTAAGTATACTTATACTAACACCTGTCAGGGATAGTCTAACCCAGTGATGGGCAACCTGCAGCCCACATGTGGCCCATCAGGGTAATCCGCTGGCGGGCCATAAGACCTTGTTACATTGGTTTCACACCAGTTTTTCAAAAGGACAAGTTCACTCTAACTAGAGGTTCACTATGGGCCTGATTCTGCACCTGCTGAAGTTCACAGAAGTCTTGCCATTGACTTCAGTAGGTACAGGATCCAGCCCTGTAACTAGAATTGTAACTAGCATTGGATCATGTTACAGGAGGGCAGACTAGATTATCACAATGGTACCTTCTGGCCTGGGAATCCAAGAATCTAGTAATTAAGTTCTATTCCAGTATAGAGAGATAGATATAGATATTAGACATCAGATATCAGTCTAAGGGGTCTCCATTATGTACAATAGAGCAAATACTGCAATGCCAATATATGGTACCCACATACAATACCTCCAACATATATCCAGTTGCAGCTGGGAGGAAGGTGGCCATGGATTGTGTTCTGAAATAAGAGCTGGAATGATGATTGATTTGTAGTTCTTCGTGCTTCTCCTGGAAGGGTGCATATTTAGGTGCTATGCAGCCAGGCCAGATAGTTGGCTCATGCCTCCAGATATAATATGATCTAACATAAATATTCCTGTCTCTTATTTGCATGGTCTCTATCCAAAGGGCTATTTTACTACTGAAAGTATGCTTACCCCCTCTGGGGTTCCAAAGTCTTCCTTCAGCAGTCCTAGGTAGTCTTCTCCAGTACTGCCCTGATGGTGCCATGTCCCAAGTGGTCAGTAGGGAAACCCAGGCCCACCGTCTACTCCACGTTCCAGTCCAGGGACCCTCAACATAGCAGTTTACTCTCACCGCCATCACTGCTCCTTTCCTGGACTGCTTCTTACCACTCCTAGGTCTCCCCCGTTTCCTCTGAGAATACCAGCTCCAAACCTCCTCCTTCTTCCCAGGGAGTGTCTGCTGCTCTTGTTTGTTGCCAGCTTCCTCTCTTAATAAGCCCCTCCTCTTCCTTCTTAGCTGAGCATGCTTTCAGTCAATCCTTGCTCTCTGACTCTTCCTCCAGATGCAGCCTGTGGAGTTAATAGGCCTACCTGGCCACCTTAACCTCTTCCAGTCCTGTGTGGAGTGGACATCCCATCACACTGAGATTAAACAAATGTAGTTGACAAGCTAAAAGCCAAAAGTATCTTTGAAAGTAGATCAGTTAGTGATAAAGGGAAGAAGGAAAGCTTTTAAAAGTAGGAACCTTCTCTTTTGTAAGTGTGTCAGGTGACAGTGGCTTTAAAACAGGTCATAAGAGGCACAGTCAAAAGGAAAAGTAAGGAAAAAATATTGATCATTCAGTACACAAGTGCATAAAACACATAAAACAGTACAGTGAGGTGATTAATGAGGTCGCAGCAGACCAGAGAGGCTGACGAGAAATGGATTCAAATTGCTTTGTTTTATTATTATAGAGAGGGTCAGTAGATTTGTTTCCTCATCTCATTTGGTTAAGGAAAACTTCAGACATTGAATGCACAATGTGTCACCCAATTAGCAGAAACAATAGTGAGGGGGCAGATATTTTAGGGAAAATACACTAATTCCTTTTACATGTAAGGTGTCAAATTCTGTTCCAAGTTACACCAGGGTATATCCAGAATAACTCCACTTACTCTCTTGGTCTCTAGAACTATGCCTATCCTACTGACTCTTTCTCAAATCCCCCACTATAGGGTGTGCCAAATTTATTATGCTAGAGCTTTTAATTAATTAATTTAATTTAAGAAGGATGAGACTTGAGTAAATTCATTTGCTTAAGAATTCTGGCCAAATCTTGCTCTGAGTTACATTTGGGTAAATCCAGAGCAACACTACTGAAGTCAGTGGAATAACTTAGTAAAAATGTTAGTGATGTTACAGTTATATGTCAGATTTTGTGTATTTTAAGTAATTATTCCCCACTAACAAAGGGAAATCAGTGGTCAAATGGCAAGTCATCAATTAATCAGTAGAAATGATCCGTGTTTTGTTTATATGCAAGGCATTTCATTTTAGAGCAATTTGTCTTTCTCACATTGTGGCCAGGGGAATAAATATAGGTATTTCTTTCCATTTTCCTACATGAATAGGATGTCTCTAAATTATGCATGTGCCTGTGAGGGGAAATTTGCACACTGCTGTGGGGATAAGTAGACTTTGTTTTAAAACGGAGCTGTTACTTTGCAGCTGTAAGTAGTCCTGTCTGCAGTTTTATAAAAGCCTACTGGGATGATCACTTGGGGAAAACAAAAGTGTTTAAATGTACCCTACAGAGTAAAGTACAAAGGTTTGCAATCTTCTAAACTCTTTCCCCCCAAGCCCGCAAAGTGTGATATTGCTAAGTCTCATCACCTGAGGGGCTATAGCTCTCAACTCCCACCTAAAACAACACAGTCAAAAATCATCAACATCAGAGACAAATGGGGGGGGGGGAATCAGAGGAGGCCTCTGGAAAGTGAAATAAAGCTTTAGAGAGCTCTGTATTAAAGTGACTTTGAAGAAAAAAAGAAACCACTATTCTAGGCAATCACAGCTGGTAGTACCTTCCATTCCAAAATTTATTCTGCTTCTGGTTTCCAATCCTTTTCATCAGTTACTTCAGAGGTAGCTTTATGGGCCATTTACACACAATCCAGATCCTCTCCTCCCTTTGCACCACCACTACACCAGCCTAACCCCTACCCTGTTGTAGGGGGTGTTTTGAAGAAGGAGGCAGCATGTCACGGATGGAGCACAGCTGTGCTTTGCTTGTTCTCAATTGATAGATGGTCCCTTGACCTTTGGGGTCCATAGTCAACAACTTAGGCTGGGACCCATGCAGATTGGCCGACAAAATCAAGGAGTCATAACCAAATCCCTGATGATCCCCTCCCATTAGCCTCTGCTGAGCACAGGAGAGAATCTGACTCCAAAATAGCAATTTCCCCACACATTCAAAGGACATTGTGGACAGCCAAAGGGGTGGAGCTAAAAGAAACAAGGCGGTTGCTAACAAGATGTTGATTCATAAAAATAAACAAGAAAAATTTCCAAATAGCTGTGCAAGCTGGCCCTATTTAGGAAAGGTCTGCGTTCTTATCATACAAGACCCTGAAAACTGGAGTAATAGAAATGGGATGAAATTTAACAGTGCAAAGTCATGCACTTAGTGACTAACAACAAGAATTTCTGTTATAAACTGGGGACTTATTAGAGGAGGAGAGAAACTTGGGTGTACTGATGGATCACAGGATGACCATGGGCCACCAATGTGATGCAGCTGTGAAAAGGGCTAATACAATCCCAGGATGCATCAGGCAAGGTATTTCCAGTAGAGATAGGGAAGTGTTATTACCATTATATGAGACACTGATGAGACCTATGTGCAATTCTGGTTTCCCATGTTTAAGAAAGATGCATTCAAACTGGAACAGGTGCAAAGAAGGACTACTAGGATGATCAGAGGAATGGAGAACTTACCTTACGAGAGGAGAGTTAAGGAGTTGGCTTGCTTAGCCTAACAAAATGAAGGCTAAGGGGAGATGTGATTGCTCTCTATAAATACATCAGCAGGATAAATACCAGGGAGGGAGAGGAGTTATTTACATTGTGCCAATGTTGCCACAAGCATAAATGGGTATAAACTGGCTATCAACAAGTTTAGGCTAAAATTAGACAAAGGTTTCTAACTATCAGAGGAGTGAAGTTCTGGAACAGCCTCCCAAGGGGAGCAGTGAAGGCAAAAATCATAACCGATTTCAAGACTTGACTATTTTATGGAGCAAGCTTGACTATTTTATGGAGCAAGTTTATGCCAATACAGAGGAGGAGGACCAGAATATCATACAAGAAGATCTGGATGACCTTGTAAACGGGAGTAATAGAAATCGGATGAAATTTAATAGTGCAAAGTGCAAGGTCATGTATTTAGGGACTAAGAACAAGAATTTTTGCTATAAACTGGAGATTTGGATGTGACAGAGGAGGAGAAAGACTTGTGTGTATTGGTTGATCACAGGATGACTATGAGCCGTCAATACGATGCAAACGTGAAATAGGCTAATGCAGTCCTAGGATGCATCAGGCAAGGTATTTCCTATAGAGACAGGGAAGTGTTAATACCATTACACAAGGCACTTGTGAGAACTCATCTGGAATACTGTGTGCAATTCTGGTCTCCCATGTTTAAGAAAGATGAATTCAAATTGGAACAGGTGTAGAGAAGGGCTATTAGGATGATCTGAGGAAAGGAAAGCCTACCTTATGAGAGAAGGCTCAAAGAGCTTGCCTTATTTAGCCTAACCAAAAGAAGGCTGAGGGGAGATAAGTTTGCTCTCTATAAATATATCAGATAAATGCTAGGGAGGGAGAGGAGTTATTTAAGTTAAGCGCCAGTGTGGTCACAAGAACAAGTGTAGGCTCAAAATTAGGCAAAGGTTTCTACCCATCAGAAGAGTGAAGCTCTGGAACAGCCTTAAGGGGAGAAGTGGGGGCAAAAAAACCACAACTGGCTTCAAGACTGCACTTGATAAGTTTATGGAGGGGTTGGTATGATGGACTGCCTGCAATGGTATGTGGCTCAGCATTGCCTGCCAGTAGCAAAAATCCCCAATGGCCAGAGACAGCCCACTAGATAGGGGGAGCGCTGAGTTACTACAGAGAATTCTTTCCCAGGTATCTGCCTGGTGGATCTTGCCCACATACTCAAGGTCTAATTGATCACCATATTTGGGGTTCAGAAGGAATTTTAGCCCCAGGTCAGATTGGCAGAAACCCTGGAGGTTTTTTGCCTTCCTCTGCAGCATGGGGCACGGGTTACTTGCAGGTTTAAACTAGTGTAAATGGTGAATTCTCTGTAACTTGAAGTTTTTAAACCATGGTTTGAGGACTTCAGTAACTCAGCCAGAGGTTAAGGGTCTATTTCAGGAGTGGGTGAATGAGGTCCTGTGGACTTCAATATGCAGGAGGTCAGAATAGATTATCACAATGGTCACTTCTAACCTTAATGTGTATGAGGTGGTATAATGAGACTGCATACCATGGCATGTATCTGATCTATGACTGCTAGTAGCAAATATCCCCAATGGCCGGAGATGGAACACTAGATGGGGAAGGCTCTGTGTTACAATAAATTCTTTCCCAAGGGTCTGGCTGGAGGGTCTTGCCAACATGCTCAGCGTCTAACTGATCATGGAGGGGCGGGGCTGCAGGGTGTTTCTGGGGAGGCCCGGCCCTTGTGCTGTGTTAGGATTGGGTGCAGCCGCACTGCCAAGTCCGTGTCTGGGGGGAAGGCCTGCAGGATGATCTCCCACCTCTGTGTAGCCAGTGGCCTGTGCTCCCCACTGCCATGCTGGAACCTCCACATGTATTTATTTGACTAAAATTCTGCAAATGTTATTTAAATATTGCGCGCATAACTTTTATTTTGTTAACACAGACTTTTTGGAGTAATACGAGAATAATTATACAAGGACACAACAATCATCCATTTACCCTGGTATCTGGTTTGTGAGTGGCCAACAATAAGTACTTAAGAAGGAGATGTAATACCTCCTTAATGCACTCTCCTTAATGACCTGGAGAGAATTTCTTCCTGACCCCAGGGGGTGATCAGCTTGCACACTGAAACATGGCTTTACATTGTATATGCTAGCTATTAATGTAACTACACAAGTGGTATTTTTATTCTTATAAATGTGTAACCCATTTTAAAAATTACTAACTTGTTAGGTAAATAATATCCTGTCAGTGAGTTCAGACATTTGTTCTGCTAGTCTGTAAATATGAATATTTACAAAGCAGCTACAGCTATTATTTGTGCACGTACTTTGACATACGTAACACGGTTACAGTCAAAGCAGTAACTAAGTAAAACTGGTAACTTTTAATGCAATAAGTCTGCTCTCTGTGTGTATTTAAAGGAATAGCAACTTCCTTCTGTGATAAAAATCTGTTAAGTCCTGTTAGCCCTGGAGAGCCAACATTCATGAGATTCTAAGCTCAACTGTTGTCTTACACTTGAAAAAACAGAAAGGAATAATTACATAAATTTTGCCACACTCCAGCTACTGTGCAAAGACTGATGACTGAGCTAAATGTTGCTTCCATTTTGAATAATCCTATGAAAGAGGCAGTCTTCACCTGAGTTAAGGGCACATGAATTGTTAGTATTATTTAAAAAAAAAGGTGGTAAAGCTTCATCAATGCCATCCATTAAGGCTCATGGTTTTGATACTTGTGTCAGTGCCTCTGAGAGATGGAACATTCTTGATCTTCACATAAAATCATAGAATTGTATGACTGGAAGGGCCCTCGAGAGGTCTTCTAGTTCATTCCCTTGCACTCAAGGCAGGACTAAGTATTATCTAGACCATCCCTGACAGGTGTTTGTCCAACTTGCTTTTAAAAATTTCCAATGATTCCACAGCATCCCTAGGCAATTTATTCCAGTGCTTAACTATCCTGGCAGGAAGTTTTTCCTAATGTCCAACCTAAATCGTCCTTGCTGCAATTTAAGCCCATTGCTTCTTGTCCTATCATCAGAGGTTAAGGAAAACAATTTTTCTCCCTCCTCCTTGTAACAAACTTTTATGTACTTGAAAACTGTTATCATTTCCCCTCTCTGTCTTCTCTTCTCCAGACTAAACAAATCAATTTTTTTCAATCTTCCCTCATAGGTCGTTTTCTCTAGACCTTTAATCATTTTTGTTGCTCTTTTCTGGACTTTCTCCAATTTGTCCAAATCTTTCCTGAAATGTGGTGCCCAGAACTGGACACAATACTCCAGCTGAGACCGAATCAGCGCATAATAGAGCGGAAGAATTACTTCTTGTGTCTTGCTTACAAGACTCCTGCTAATACATCCCAGAATGATGTTTGATTTTTTTGCAACAGTGTTACACTACTGACTCATATTTAGCTTATGATCCGCTATGATCCCCAGATCCCTTTCTGCAGTACTTCTTTCTAGGCAGTCATTTCCCATTTTATATGTGTGCAACTGATTGTTCCTTCCTAAGTGGAGTACTTTGCATTTGTCCTTTATTAAATTTCATCCTATTTACTTCAGACCATTTCTCCAATTTGTCCAGATCATTTTGAATTTTAATCCTATCCTCCAAAGCACTTGCAATCCCTCCCATCTTGGTATCATCCACAAACTTGATAAGTGTACTCTCTATGTCATTATCTAAATCATTGATGAAGATATTGAAGAGAACCAGACCCAGAACTGATCCCTACAGGACCCCACTTGATATGCCATTCCATCTCGACTGGGAACAAGAGTAGTTATCCAACCAGTTATGCACCCACTTTATAGTAGCTCCATGTAGGTTGTATTTCCCTAGTTTGTTTATGAGGTCATGCAAAACAGTATCAAAAGCCTTGCTAAAGTCAAGCTATACCACCTCTATGGCTTTGCCCCTATTCACAAGGCTTGTTACCCTGTCAAAGAAAGCTATTAGGTTGGTTTGACATAATTTGTTCTTGACAAATCCATGCTGACTGTTACTTATCACCTCATTATCTTCTAGGTGTCTGCAAATTGATCGCTTAATTATTTGCTCCATTATTTTTCTGGGCACAGAAGTTAAACTGACTGGTCTGTAATTCCCCAGGTTGTCCTTATTTCCCTTTTTATAGATTGGCACTATATTTGCTCTTTTCTAGTCCTTTGGCATTTCACCCGTCTTCCATGATTTCATGTAGATAATTGCTAATGGCTCAGATATCTCCTCAGTCAGCTCGAGTGTTCTAGGATATATTTAATCAGGCCCTGGTGACTGGAAGACATCTAACTTGACTAAGTAATTTTTTAACTCGTTCTTTCCCTATTTTAGCCTCATGCATTATGTCAAGATGAGTATAATCAACCAATCTCTCTGTAACCACAAAAATAGAATTACTTCTAGAAAAGATATAAACACGATCAGCTGCTTCATTGCACTAGAGTTTTCAAAAGAAAATCTTTCACTTTTTCCATGTCAAAAGGACATGTATGTCAAGCAAGATCCTGCACACCATTATAATAATCATGTTATAGAGGTATACAGGAATTGTAACATGAATGGAAAGTAGAATTTTCCTTGAAGTCTCTGATAATTATTGTAGATGGGAAGAAAAGAGCCAGAGGCTGTACTTAAATAGGACTGTTATTAAAGTGCAGTTGGTCTGTTTAAAAAATTATCCTTGAAATGCTGCTGAGGTCAGATATGCTTTGGCTGATCTGCAGCATAAATGCTGATCACACAAATTAAAGATGCTAATGAGGCAATATGACTCACTCAGATATTACAAGGATCATGACACTTTTGGGAAGTATATGTTTTTATGTTTGAAGCATTTCCTTTTCTTCTGTTCTTTGAATCTCAGACTATGGATTACAATTTAAAAAAAATTATACATGAGGAAGGACTTCAGGATTTGGCTCTATATTTGGAATTGTTTGTTTAACTTGTTAAAGAAGAAACTTGAGTGAACTATTTTAAAGAATCTCAGTTAATTCCAGGGAGTCAGATGCAAACACCAAAAAACTTATTTTCTTTTGCTCTATAATTGAACTCTTAAAAGTAACCTCTGGTGTCAGCCGCATAATGAGTTATGGGCTAGGGCCTGATCTCCAGGTTGGATGTGAGACTAACTAGCTACTATATCCCTCCTTAAAACACACTGTAGCCCAACCAATCCTGAAGAAAACTTTGTGAGATGAAACTTTGTGAAATGAATTAACACTCAATGCCAGATCTCACATTCCTGTGCAATCTGAGGGGACAGTAAAAAGCCATCTCCAAGCACATTTGTCCACAGCCAGTGTTCTTGAGCCAGTTTAGAGGCTTCATGCCAGGAGATGGAACAGAAACAAGAATGCAGGTGCTGCTGGATGATCTCTTCATGTCTATGTACCTGTAGTTTTAGGCTTCACACTGGTATTTTACATGGTTGATAAGAGGATGTTGTTATCCTGCCAAACAGATGTGTGGAATCAAGAGAAAAGCCTTGACATTATTTAAATCTTTCCTTGATGGTCTCAATGCTGCTCAAAATTAGACTGGCTGCAACAGCTCCAAAGGGACCACTCTGACAGCTAGGCATCAACAGAGTACAGCAGGACTCCAGCTATGCTCCTTGTCTCCAGCCATGCCACTAGAGGCTCAAAAGAGGGGTGGTGTAGAGTTGACTCTATTCCACCTGGAGATTTCCCTACACAAGCGGAATACCCAGGGAGCCAATTAAGCCAACTTTATCACTGCTTAGTGCTATTTAAGCAGTGCAAAGCAGCCTTAGTGGGGGCAAGGAATGGACCCAAATACAGTAGAAATGGCTGAGCTTTGATGTATTACTCTGTGGTTGAAATCCTGGTCCCACTAAAGTCAATGACAAAACTCCCATCGACTTCAATGGGGCCTGGATTTAACCCTATGACTGTTATTGAACTGACCACGTATATGTAAAGCCTTCCACACACAGAACACTATGCATATCTCTTGTGGTACTTCACGGTGTCCCTAGAGACAGGAAAAACAGGATGGAAAATCAAACACAACATTTCAAGTCTTTTATTAGAAAGTTTATTACATTAACCTACAAGCATGTTCGGTGATATAAATGGTAGTGAAGGGTAATATGATGAGCATCAGTCATCTTTGGAAAATAGAAAACATTTCAACATTGCAACAGGGTTTTTTTTGTTACAATCGAGATACAAGCCAGACACCGTTCGTAGGTTTTCTTTAAAAATATATATTATAATTCAATCATATCAAAGTGGAGAGTGGCTGGGGTAAAACACTGAAAATATAATAGTTAGGCCCAGTGCTATGGCACTAGTGTTAATTGTACGAAAAAGGGCAAGGTTTTCTGTACAATAGTTAAACAAGCACCCATCAGTTTTAAGTCATTTAAACTGCTATATACACAGTCTTTAATATAAAGCATTTTTGTCAACATTAGCTCTGTATTCTTCAGTATGGATCTTAAAGATGCATTGTCCTATTCATGTGGCTCAGTGTAAGGGCCATTACTTGGAAACATAACCCTACTCAACAGTCCAATTTTAGTCATAAGTATTTTGAAAATCAAATACACTTTTAATTATGTGCTCACCAATATTTATGCTTTTATTAAACTTTATTTCATTAGTTTGATTTTGCAGATTGTGATAGAAAAGATAGTCAAATGAAGTCTGGTCACCACTCAATCTGTATGCACAGCTCCAATTAAAATTAATGGGAGTTCTCTGTGTAAATGAAGATGAGGGCAAAGTCTCTTTTTGAGGCTGTTTTTTTCTAAATGGCCATGAGATAGTTTGCCTAAATCATTTAAAATTTCAGGGATTATACCAAATACCACATTTTAAAATCAGATATTAATTTTGGGCTAAATTCTGCACTTTATTGCACTGGTACACAAGTTGGTATGGACATTTATCCTAGGGTTTAATATTGCTTTCCTCTTTATGGGGTTCTGAATATATAAAGACACAGATGCCTTTTTCCATTTGTGCAAGTGGCAAGGCAGGATCTCTCCCCATAGTTCTCAAGAAGAAATCTGGAAAGATAACCAGGTAATGTACCAGCATACACATTATGTCCCTAAGGTGGCCTAGTATTCTGAGTTAATGAACATGCTGTGATCAGCAGCCAGGGCTCTTTGGCAGCTGTGAGATGTCAGCTCTGGTTGTGCTTAACAGAGCAGCAAAGTGTATTCCAAAGCATGTCTTTTTGAGGCACATGGGGAAACCTGTTCTGGATGGCATAATTGCTAAAGAAGGTGCTCTGGGAAAATTTCTGCTTCCCCTTGTTGCACCAAGCAAGTAGTTAGCCTTTATTAATACCAGTAAACATTGATTGGTTTGGGGGTTTTAAATCAAAGATTATAGATACATTTCTACATTATCCAATGTGCTTTATTCACTCAACTTAATGACATGCAGAGATTGTTTAAATAGAACATATTAATTGTCCAGGCAACTGTGTGTGTGAGCATGTACACCCACTCACACACTGATGCATATTCACAAGTCTTTTATGTGACATATGTATACTTATATGGGCCAAATATAAGCAGGTGCAACTTCCCTTGGCCACAGCAGAAATGTCACCACATACAGCAGAACTGAATTTGGACCTATATGTATGAGTATATTTAGAGCATACACAATAGCCCAAAGTGTCTGGCAGGATTTATTGTCATGAGTGTTCGCTTGAATACATAATTTGAAGATGTGCACCACTTTTGGAATTTCTGCACAAGTTAAAAATAATTTGCTCTGCTCTTCACCATTGTATAGTATGAAGGACAGGGATTTTTTTAATGTTACAAAGAATAATTGTTCTATTGGCCATCAAATTCAAATTATACACGAGGTAAGAGGAGACGACTTTTGTGAACTCACAGTTGTAGTGTATTATATTTTCTATTAACAGCATCAGAAAGGAGATTTTATTTTTAAGTTTGGATCACACAATACAAACACATGTATATCGATATCATTACAATTACTTGGCACACACCCACCTAATCAATCGTTTACCTTAGGTGGGGTGTAAAGTGCTGCTTGATTTCTGAAACATCGGCATTCATTTTTACGTCTGTGATGTCCTGAGCTGGTCATACAACCTTTACAAGCATGTGCAATTGCCCAGGAAGTTCCATTTTGTTCGCAAATCAGTCAATATTTATGTATGACACAAACATGGCGTATAAATGGGCACCCCATGCATCCACATGTGCAGCAGAGGCCCGAGCCCAGCTATGGTGAGGTCTTCAGGTGTACAGCTCTGATCTGTCACCCCTTTAATGGCAGTAAACATCAGACAGTATTTCCACTTCAGCCCAAGGAGGTCTTTTGTATCCAGAAATGTTTTTCCATTTTTCTCATTGAGGGTCTGTATTGTAGCTACTGTCCCTCCAGCCAAAGGCAATGGGATGTGATTCTCTTAGGAGCCAATACCATCACAATGTCAACAATTCTTGGTCTTTGACTCTAACATAATCCAGACTTTCAGATACAGAGCAATAGTGGCACCTACTGTACTGAGGCAGAGAGCATATGAGTACCAAAATGCTTCACCAACCGCTGGCCTTCATATCACATCATACAGGTCGGATGTGTTTAAAGGTAAACCTACTTGTGACCGGGTACAGAGTCGCTTGTTTGGGAAGGTGAAAAAGGCTGTTTGAGATTATGGGCCATCAACAGGATACTTCACTAACATGATCAGCAGGGTATCTTCAAAAATATTGATATATAAGCTCTCATTTTTAGGTTTCAAATCTAACATCCCAATGAGATGAAACAAGCAATCCAGACACCCTAGAGCTATTGTTTCAGACTGTTTGAAGATTCAGGGCGATGTCTCTGCATCAGTTTTAACAATTACAAATAAATAAAAGCTTGGACTCCGGAGCACAATTCTGTTTCAAGGGGTGGATTCCATGAACAATTCTACTTCCACTGAACTGCGGAAGACACGGGACCCTGACTATAAGCTGGCTACTTGGGAGACAGAGGAGAGAATGCCTTTGGGAAGGCTGGCCTCCACATGGAGGGTCAGGAGTGAGCTGAACCCCAAGCTAGGGGTCTTATTTTTTCTTTTCTGCTTTCTTGTATAAACATTATCCTTCAAGCAAAACCTTGTAATTGTATTTTTTTTCCTGCTAATTCAATTCACCAGTTTACACTACTACCTAACCTGCTTAGCTCATCTCTGGTGGACATTAATATTATATCAGTTCTCACTTTTATACTCCCACCCCCATCCCTCCCAAAGAAAAAAAGTCAGTATTTCTTAACCAGACAAAATAAAGGCCAGCTGTCAAAAATGCAATAAACAGTGGACTTACAATAAAATATTTTGCAGTTATAAGCTAGAGCACTAGAAACATAGATACAAAATTTAAAAATGGAGATACAAGTTAATGAAAAATGTGGTATATCTGTCAAGTTATTAGCAATGCAAAAGACCAGCTTAAGCATATTTTCCCTACATCAACTATAAAAAAGGTGCCTTTTTAGCAAGTATGCACAGAGATTGTTCAGTCATTTCTAGGGAAAAAATTAATCAAAACACTACTATTCTTATTCTATATTACAGTCCATATTACTACTTGTTTATAAAATTTAAACCTTTTCTTGCACTTCAAATTTACAGCATTCATCATTTTTGTCCACTCCTTACACACTCATTCAGTCCATTCTGACAAAAATAAATGGATTTCATTTACATATTTATGCAATAATTACTGATATGTTATGGATTATTACTCATGTATGACAGGAATGATGGTCAGAACGGTAGTATGTGGAGCAGTAATGCACCAAATGATTTGGCAAGGATGGGTGCCAAAGCCTACTAGTATGGGGTATCCACTTATCTTCAGGTGTTACAATAATATTAATGCATGCAATGCTTTCATCATCTTCAAAACTACACAGGCAATGTGTTTCCATAACCAGTAGTAGACATGAAAAACTAGTGTTCAGTTTTTCAAATCACTGCAGCATTGCATTTGGTTACATCCCATCAGATCAAGTCTTTTTACACATCTTGACTAAAAACAATATAATCCACCACAATATGATGTGATGTGAAAGAAATCTGGCAATATCAGACAGTTTTTCTTCCAGGTAACAAATGAATCAGACTACCTTTAAGAAGGAGATATTTGGTAGGTTGTACAGTCCTTAGGGGCATCTCTATTATGAAACATGAGCAAGTGAAAAACAAACATGAAATCCAATTTGAAAGTAGCAGAAATGGAACTGTTATCAGAACTGTTCTGCAAACTAATATGTTTAAACAAGTATACTACAGTGTAAATGTGTGGCATTGCTGTCTTTGTAAAAATAACTGTAATGGCAAATCTGATCAGGGTCTCTTCTGTCTGGCATCTATCCACATGCCATATGTGTGTATACAAACCTCAGCTTGAGCTTCCTGTTTAACGTACAGCAATTGTCTACCAAATGGATTAGGAGCCAAATATGGTGGCAAAGTACAGGAAGGAACGTAACCAAGCTACTGTTCTCCTTAAGAGTTCCACTGTGCCGTACAATGAGCTTGAGGTGTCATTCACTGCTGACCTCTTTCTCAGAGGATGATGGACTATCTCGTACTGGTAGCAAGTCATAATGGCATGGAATGTGACTGTTTTTTGGAAGATCATAAGGATCTTGGCTGAAAGGTCCACTGTTACTGAATGCGCCCTGGACAACACTCACGGTAGGTTCTGTGATAAAAGAGAACACACATATTTGGGCACTGGTAATAGCAAATGGGAGGAAAATATCTTCATAAAAATGAATAAGTCTTGCTAAATAGTTACCATTGCTTAAAAGAAAGAACTTGTTCACTCAGCTTTAAATTCTGAAGTAAAGAGCATGTTGCTTAAAAATTTGCTGGCCTGGCATTAAAACTGCTCAGTTATGCAACAAACTCAATTGTGTGTGCATTCATGAGTTTGTAAGATGATAACACAATCAAGCAGAATTGCATGTCCTCTTTTCTCTTTAGGCAAGGTGCAGGAATCCATTGGGCGAAACTTTGGACTTCTGAGCAAAGCATCAGCAGTAAAAGGATATTGTGCAAAGCATCCAATGGAAATTTGCATACTAATCCTCACAGACAGGTTGTGGAATACCATGCAGCTGCTTGGCTTTCTCACACAGACTCATTAGTCATATCCCACTCTTCTTCATCCCACAGATCCCACTTTTCTCTGGGATGCCCCAGAGAGAGTTACCATGGAATAGACAGTCCTTAGCAAGACAATGGACACCCTCATGGAATCCTAAGAAATCTCCACATAGGTACAGAAAGGCGAGTTAGATCCTTCAGTGTATACAGCAGCTACATGCTCTTTAAATTTGGATTCTACTTTAACAACTTTTTTAGAGCACCTTTCATCAGCAGTAACTGTCAACGTGGACATCTTTCAACCTACTGGGAGAAATCCAAAATGTACAGTACAGATCCCCTTTAAGGATCAGGACTATTTTTTTAACCCGTGTTGCTAATGCACTTTAGAATAATTAAGTAATGTACAATTAACCATACAGAGATCTGCTATTTGGCTTCTATTTTACTCACAATAATGCTTCTGACTTTTTAAAAGCTGTGTGACCTTGTATATTAGAAAGAAAACAGAACATCTAAAAACTTAAAGTATTTCACTCCAGCTAGTAAGAGGTTAATGATCTTGTTGCCTATTCCGTATGAATTAAGAAAGAAAGGATGGTCTTGTGGTGAAGGCATTGGACCGGCAGTCAGGTGATCTGGTCTGTGACCTTAGGTAAGTTATTTAAATATTCTACCAGTATGCCACAGTTTTCTTAGGACTGTAATAACTCATCAGGATCTGCTATGGGAAAGGAACCAGGATCTGCAGAGTTACTGATAGGACAGCTGGGGTCGGGGGACAGAATGCACATTGTCTGAGCACAGAAGCCACAGAGCTCTTCCGCCCCTGTTGTCCACCAGGGCTAACCATATTCAGGACCGGACAACCTGGTACTAGGCTAAGTTATATGGCAGTGAGAGGCTACGTATGTCTCCCACTGCTGCTTTAAGGAGGGCAAGAATATGGCTCTTTGGCAGAGATATTTAGGTGGGTGACTTTTATTTGCACAACTGAAACTAAGGTATTTGAAACCATCTTCTTTGTGAATTGCTTCACAAGTTTGAAAAGAATGGGATTGTTCTTACAGCTACATGTTCATGTATAGAACCGGAAAGTGTATCGATATTTTTTCAGTGATTTTGTTTGATTGTTTGTTTTGGTTGAGCTTGTGTTGAAGAGTTAATGTCTTCAGGTCATCTTTTTGGGGTGAGAGCGGCCCCCTCAGTTACCTCTTATGTCATTCTCTGGGCAGTCACAACCCTGTGGTCTGGTTCTGAGTTTACTGGGTACAGCCCTCTGTCTCTGCCCTTCAGCGAGTCCACCCCCTTTCAGGGGATATAAAGCAGTCCAAATAACGGGAATATACTTTCCTGACCCCATTTACTGTGTAAGGGAGAGGGAAGCAGCCCTGCAGGCAGTCTCAGTTCCCACCTCTCAGTGTGAGTAAAGATCAGGACTTAATCCTTGAGATATTTCAATAAAGAATCAGCCCAGCTCATCTTCTTCCTCAAAGGGTTGGGCAGGTGTTTGCAAGCGGTCAGTCAGTTAGTGGCACAGGGCCCCCAGTCTGGGAACACTGAGCCCTGTCTCTGCTTGTTCTGAGTGCCACCCCTACTGCTCGGAGTTCCTCCCTTTTAAGGGCCCACCTCCAGGCCTGACAAGCACGTGTGGCGAGCTGCGGTTGATTGTGACCACAGCAGTTCCTTAACCCTTGTCTGGCTGGTGGGGGCTCATCTGCCCCACCACAGCTTGATTCAAAGGAAGAATCTTGCGCACTGTGTCCTAATCACGCACAGCCTAACAATGCAGTTTGTACTTACCAACTTCATAGACATTCTTGTTGGCTGAAGCAGAATTGTTGATCTCTGCATATGGGGAGTCCCTGCGTGCCGGTGACTTCATTTCAACATATCCACATTCTGAGTTTTTTGGCACAAGTGCTGGTGGGTCTTTAATAGTAGCATATGGATTTTCAGAGCTACTTAATGAGCAGTTGCTTAAATTGTATTCTGAGTTCTTAATTAAATCTGACAATAGAAAAAATAGCACTGTAATCTTTTGAATGTGCTGCGTAATGTGTAAGCATAAATATTGTAAGTAAAACAAAATAAACTTCTGTTCCAGAAAACGTTTGCCACCAAATAGATTGGCCTCTTTGAGTTCTGTACAGTTTCTCATAAGTCAATAACTATATAGAAACTTGTCATAATACTTCCCCAGATTACACAGTGATTAATAGTTACCTCAACTGCTCTGCTTTTTATGGGTCTGATTTTGCCTGGGGCATTCCTGCTGCAAAGTTCAACTCTCATTAAAGTTGGGTCTGGCACTAATTAAAGGTAATTTGCAGGATCAGGCTGTAACTGACAATTTTAGAACACTTTTGCCTTTTCAAGTGCTGAACTCATGACACATAAATAACATTATAATTACTGAAGGGGTTGAGCTAACAGACAATTCCTGTAATAACTGGGAGAGAACTGAAGGCAGCATGCTTTTAGTGAGGGGCCATTTTGTTCTGCCAGTGTCTTCACTGATAACCATCAAGACATGTTAAAAGATTCTGCTGTTTTTCCTCGATTTCCCTAATAGTAGGGATGGAGGAGGAAAGAATGAGCAGGGATCAGTTGGTTAGTCAGTTTGGGGTGAGGCTAAGGGAGTGATAAAGGAGATTTGGGATGGAAAGTGTTTTTTTGGGCTGGGAAGACATTGTGAGAGTTTCTTCTGTCTTTGCAGATTTGCAGCCAAGACTTTCAGAGCTGACTACCGAGGCCTGGTCTGCACTTAAAAGTTAAGTTGACAAAACCACATCCCTGAGCACCGTAGCTATGTCAACCTAACTCCTCAGTGTAGATGCAGTTATGTCAATGGAAGAATGCTTCTGTTGACCTAGCTACTGTCATTTGGGTGTATTCCGACAGTAATGGAAAAATCTCCTCCATTGGTGTAGGCCGTGTCGACACTATGGGATTATTGTGGCATAGCTATGGCACCTAGCTGTACTGGTATGGGCTCCATAGTGTAGATATACTCTGATTTTGTGTACCCGACTTGGGATGCCTTATAGGTATCTGACTTTCAGAGAGTGGATGGTCAGAGCTTTTCAACAACCAGGCCCCTTTAAGGAGTCTCAAATTAAGCACCCACAATCTTTCAAGAACATCCAGAGAATCCTTCACTGCCAGACAATATCACATATTGAAACATTATAATTGATTCCTTCAATTAAATTATATTGTATTATACAAATGCTCTACAAAATAGCTGCTCTTGTCTCTATACTTGTCTCTATACTCCCCCATTTTCAGATGCCTGGGAAAAAATGAGCCTTCCAGTGAGACTTGAAGGTGATCAGAATTGGGCTATTTCAGACCAAGGAGGGGAACAAATTCCATAGCTGTAGTGCCCTGACAGACTATGCCCTGCCAGCTACCCCTCTCATTTATACCAGTGGGACTCCACCTCTGCTAATCTCAGCTGTGGTAGTATAGCATGGGGAGAGAGATGGTCTTTCAGGTACTAAGCCATTTACAGCTTTAAAGATCAAAACCAGAACCTTAAATTTCATCTGGAAACTCACAGCCAGCCAGGGAAGAGCAGGTTAAATTTACCAAGTGGGCCATCACATTCTGCAACATCTTTAGTATCTAGATGGATCTAAGATACAGCCCTATGTAGACAACATTACAGTTGCATAATCCTGATGTGGGTGGCAAAGACATGCACAACAGTTGCAAAGGTGGACATCTGAAAAGACCAGTTACAGCTTCTTGGCTCTAGGTTAAATAATAAAAAGGATCTGGCCATTGCTGCAACTTAATTTTCAAGTGGTGAAATAAATATTTTCCGAAGGGTATGTGGTATCCCGTTAGTGTGCCCGTTAATGTGCCCACGTAGTGCCAAAGCACTGTAGGCTCACTTGTGGACACAGTGGCAATCATAGGTAAGAACGGATGCTCTGCAATCTGAAACACTGCAGCATTATCACATTTAATTTTCATTGCAGTATTAACATGTTGCTATCTTCTTGACCTTTTAACAGCTTACTGACATATAAAGGAGTAATTTTCTTTGTCTTATTACTGCCAAACCAGACCACAGCTCTGACAAAAGTCTTCAGTTCACTCATGCGAACTCAGTTGTGCCCGAAAGGCACAGCCTCATGCAAAGCTATATTATCCTCGCAGGGGTAACTGGAATGTGATGTGGGGAAACAGCTAGGAAAGGGTATGGGCTTCCTGCTTGTCACAGGATCCAGCAGGGGATTTAAGGGAATGAAGTGTCCTCCTTCAAGAAAGGAAGAGAGGCAAAGAAAAAGTCTCTGGGTGCTGCAGCCCATGTTAGCCAGGGGAGTTGCTTTATTTTGGTATTACTCATGAGTTTTCTGTTTAACCAATAAATTGTGCCAGGAGGTAAAGGTCCGAAAGATTTGGGTATTGCGCAAGTTTCTTCCTGGGCTAGTGAGATAGCCCATCAGCTTACAAAGAGTCACTGCACTTCATATATTCTCTTCCCACAGAAACCAAAAATAATTTTAAATATTACATGAAATATCTGTGTATTTTTATTAAAATGTGTCAGAAAATAAAAACTCACCTTTCAGGGATTTTCCCATATATCCTCTGTCAAGCCCAAAAGCACCTATGAAAAATGAGAGTAACAAAAACACAGAACATTTTGTAAATCCAATTGCAATTCTCTGGGCAACCATTCAAAATCTCTACAGAATTATTTCATGGCTAATTTGTGCCTCACAGGAGAAATATCCCTACAATGAGAGCACAGATTCACTGCAGAAGCAGTGTGACTGTGCACCTATATACTGACTAACAATGTCTAGATTCATAGAGTTTAGGGCCAGAAGGAACCATTAATCATTTAATCTGATCTTCAGTATATCATAGGCCATTAAATGTCACTCAGTGTAGACCAGGCCTAAGTCAAATAAAAGTCTAAGTATATTGCATTTACACAATTTCCTTTATCAACCAGACCTACTTTCCATAAAACCAACTAGATTGTCTTTAATTATATTCCTCTCTCTGTGGGTACTGCTCCACTGGTTAGCCTAGCTGGAGGGCCATGGCCTGGACCCCTCTACGTTCAATTTGGCAAGGCTAGCACCATTGGCAATGTGAGCTAGCTTCACAGAAGAACCAGATTGTGCCTACACCTCACACAGGAAATCTCTGCTCTGCCATCCCTTAGACCCACACAGGGTAACATACAGCACCCTTTCTCTTTATTTCTTTACCAAGCTCATTGAGGTAGCCTCCATGTTTCCAGTCTGCAGGCAGGGTTCCCGTATAGTCCAGGACTGCACCCCGTTTTCCAGGATCCACATTCTTAAGATTCACAAACAGCTGATTGTTTTTTGACTATTTCAAACAAACAAACAAAAGATAATGTAGACTGCAGCTGATTATAGATCACTAATGTTTGCACAAGATGATAATTGGGGAAAACAAAACTAAGTCCTATAAGGTTGTTTAAGAAATCAAATCCTTTATGAAAATTACTTGTTGAGAGATGTACCATGTAAAAGAAAACATTGAGCTAATACTGCTTGTTGATCTGCATAATGGCCACCACCCTTTTCTTGTTTTACCTTAGCAAGGGTCATCCTGTCCATGTTGTTGACATGAGGTGGGGTTGTGCACTGTGTTAAGGTGTGATAGCTAGGGTTGGAGAAGTAGTGGCTATTGGCATTCCCACCATTAGTATGAGGAATGGTTTCTGAAAAGAAAGTGAGAAGAAAATGAACAATTTAAAGGAATGTGTTGTCGCCTTCTGAATATACTTCCTTGATACTCAGTCCCTTCGCTCTTTTTTGCGTCCACTGTCTGCAACCTTGGCATTAACCAGTTTGCAAAAATGCCGACCACCAGCTCCACAACATTGTGTGTGTTGCTACTACTGTGACTCCCCTTGGCCGCATTTTTCAAAAACACCTTCATCTGCTCTAACTACTGCATCTCCTGGCCTCCCAAAGCCCCAGCTTCCCTAACTCCTGAAGTTTTGTGAATACAAAAAAATGTAACAATATCAACCCAACTCTGAAATAACTCCATGTTGATGTTAGGGTCTAACTAAAAACTGCCCTCCTTGTTTTAAAACCTTTCATGGCCTTGCTCCAGCCTTACCCATGACTCCTGCCTCCTCTCTTCTCCTCACTCCCTTCACTTGTCTCATACTACTCTATTTCATTTCAAATCTCAGTGGAAATGATATCTTTTCAGCCTTTCTTAAACCCTTTAAATATAGTTAGCAGAGGAACAGAAAAATTAACCCCGTCACTGTATTACTTAACTCTGAAACATGTTTTGAGATACAATTTGCGTGAAAGATGCTAGAGAACAAAGTTGTATGGTATGGTATGTGATCAGCGTTTTCCTTTGTTCAACAGTACACATTTCTACTAGCACAGATGGGCTTTATATATTAAATGCATAGACTAAAGAGGCTATATAGCACAACGCACAACAGTTCACAGCTATAGACACTCGGAAAGACTCACTCAGAACTATGACTATGTGCTACTGACAGCTGAAAGGGGCTGCTTTGGGGGGCTGTTGTTGTCCAGTGTGTCCTGAAAAGCTGAATTGCTTGCTAGACAGGAGGGACAGCCTGCAGCAACTGGGGATACACAAATTCAGTGGCTCCTTGAGAATCACCCTCTTCGATATGGGGTACCTATGAAGCTCCATCCCCATGGAGATGAAAACTGCTCCCACTGGTGGAACTCCTAAGGGAGTTCCAACGAAGTGGGTATTCACCCACGAAAGCTTATGCTCCAATATGTCCGTTAGTCTATAAGGTGCCACAGGACACTTTGTCGCTCCTAAGGGAGGGTGGCACTAGAAACCCAGATTACTCTCCCTGAAAGCATAAACTTCCCTGCTCATAGTAGCAGTTACTGATGCAGAAAGGTGCCATCTGCACCTCCTCAAGCCTGTGGGGGCATTTATGTAGCCAATATATGAGTCTGATTAAGAGAGAATGAATAGTTGTGAAAGTTAACTAGGAACAAAACTTGCAATTTTGTTTCTCCATCTAGGATTTACTTAGTCATGTCCCTCACACAGCTCTACTCCTACCTGAAATGGTGTAATCCGCATTGATGACCCTCATAGCGGGTGTATAGGTAACTGCTGGCATATTTGTTTCTTTCCCCTTTTGCTTGTGTCTGTAAATAATGAATAGTGCTAGCAAGAAGAGGACAACCAGGACAAGAATAATGATTCCTGCGATAGCCCCAATCTGGTAGGAATCAGCAGGGATAGCCGTACTGGTACGGCTTAAACTGTTCAAGTTTCCTACTATGATCACACCAGCTGGAAAACAAGAAGAAATGAAAACACATGGCATAAATTCATAGAAGAATTATAAAATGAAGAGCAGAGGTCTGACTTCTATTTTTAAAGCTCTCTTACTGTGTTCATGTCTAGATATTTTAAATATAGTTAGAGTTATGCCGAAAGCCTTAGGAGTGACAGCCCAAGCGTTACCTGCCAACAATAATTCATGCAAATACTCTACTTTTATATGTCTGTTTCATGTGGCTGAAAAAATAGCACTCTGCCCTCTGGCCAAGAAATACACAGTGTACAAAGTACTTGACCCAACGGCACCTTTGTATGGCGTTATCGAGTACAACGCTGCAAAAGATATCATCAAGTGCTGTGTTAAAAACAAGCATACTGTCCTAGCTCATGGTCCTTCCTTCCTCCAGTAAGCTCTCAATAAATCATCTGATGGATTAAGACTCATAAGTATAAATATTATTAATAAACAATCAAGCAAGTCATTTAAATACACATCCCAGAGGGAATTCATTACTTATGTACATATGATATCTAAGAGAATGTAATCCATCAATATTTTACGGTACTTTCACAATCATTTTATTGCATGTCATTACCTTGATCACACCTTGCTCCTTTCCAGCCTGGGCTGCAATAACAAGTTCCTGTGATGTGGTCACAAGTTGAGTTGTTCAGACAGTCACATATTTGCCGGCAGCCATAACCGTATGTACCTGGGGGACACTCTGTGCAAATAATAAAAAATCAAATGCACATCTTCATATTTCAACCTATGAATATGAACTCTGTGCGTAGTAAATGCTACTGAAATATTTTAATGTTACAGATACACAGTATTAAGCACCCTAAAGATTTGCCATTGTAAAGCAGGTATATTTTTATAAGTGACCAGCAGGTGGCAATGTGTTATTGGTGCTGGAGCTCTAGGAGGGAAGAAAATATCTTGTTTGTTTAAAATGATTTCCTATCTGGGAAAACAAACAAAATTATATGTTCACACGTGGATACCTGGGCCTGATTCTCCACTGCCCAGCTCCTTGTTTACATCTATGCAAAATGAATGTAAATTGTCTCCAAATCATAATGGCACAGGTTTAAAAGGCTACTTATGGTACAAGGCAGTAGAGAATAACAAAGAAACTTAGGTGTGGTGATGCTAAGCATTGCTATGCCTAACTGTTAGGGGCTTAGAAAATCACTGTGATTCAATTCGGCGGGTAGTGATCGATGTTCTGGGATCGATTTATCGCGTCTCGTCTAGACGCGATAAATCAATCCCAGAACTGCTCCCCGTCGACACAGGAACACCAGCTCCGCATGAGGAGTAAGCGGAGTCGACGGGGGAGCCTGCCTGCTGCCGTGTGGACCGCGGTAAGTACTTTTAAAAATCAATCTAAGATATTCGACTTCAGCTACGTTATTCACGTAGCTGAAGTTGCGTATCTTAGATCGACCCCACCCCCCCCGTGTGGACCAGGCCTAAGATATGCAACTTCAGCTACGTGAATAGCGTAGCTGAAGTAGACGTGCTTGCGGTAAGTCAACAGCTGACGCTCTCCCATCGACTCCACTTATGCTCCTCATTCTGGTGGAGTACCGGAATCAACGGGAGAGCGCTCAGCAGTTGATTTATCGCGTCTATCTATATTAGCATCGCCAATGGGAGCTGGGGATGTGGTGTCTGCAGGCGAGAGCAGTGTGTAGAGCCTCCTGGCTCCCCACCTAGGACCCACACCTGCTGGCTGCTTCTAGCCTGCCTTAGCCTCCCTGCTGCACCACTGACCGGGAGCCACCCGAGGTAAGCCTGTGCCCTAACCCCGAGCCCCAACCCCCTACCCCAACCCACTGCCCCAGCCCAGTGAAAGTGAGTGAGGGTGGGGGAAAGTGAGTCACTGAGGGAGGGGGAATGTAGTGAGCAGGGGGTGGGGCCTCAGGAAAGGGGCAGGGCAGGGGCAGGGCCTCAGGGAAGGGGCAGGGCTAGGGTGTTCGGTTTTGTGCAAATAGAAAGTTGGCAACCCTATTGTGAATCCAGCCCTCTGTGCATAAAGTCCCAGTTTCAGACCTGGATACAACTTTATTCCAGGTCCAAATTTGACCTAAGCTGCTTACCGGATACTGTCATACCATGCTGTGTAAAGTGAGTAAAGCTAGGGCATGAAAGATGTTGACAAGTTATGAGAAGAAAGCTACTTATGAGAATTTTTCATGAATTAGTCTCCCCACACAAAGATTTGGGTGCAGTAATACAGTGCTGATAAAACGTGTCTCTTTAATCATGTTATTAGCGTCACTTTACTGACAGCTTTGGCTTCTTTTTTATTGCCACCTTCATACATTTATGGCTAGGTACTTTATTGTAACAAAACTGGATTACAAAAGTGTAATTCTTTCAGACAGGAATGGGCAAACCTTTTGGAGCTTAAATTTTGTGAAGTTCTCAGACTTTTTGGGAAGGGGAGGGTGGAAAACTAGTTTGCTTTCTTAATTTTTACTTATTTATTCATTGCAATTTAAGTCCATGTTTTATTTCCTCCAAAATTAGAGCTGATCAGAAAAGGGAATATCTATTACAGGGAAAATTCCAACATTTAAATATTTAGTTTTGTTCCAAATCAAACCAAAAAGCCAAAATTTTGAAATTTTCCACAGAGCTGAAATTCAGAAACAATTCTATGCATTAACATCAAAACATTTTGTTTCAATAATGTCAACATTTTATAATATACAATATTAAATATAATTTGTACAGATATGCTATATTAAAATCAATGTTTTAATTTAATATAAAACTCAAAACAAAATGAATCAATATGCTAAAGTCAAAACAAAACATTTTCACCTTATCAGAATTAAATGTTTTACATGGTCAAAATGAAACAAGAAAGTCAGAATGGTTTGTTTTGAGATTTTGCCATTGAAAATTCCATCAAAATCTTTTTCTGAGAGAAAACTGTTTTGTCAACATTTTTTGACTAGCTCTACAAAAAAATGTTAGTTAATTTTACAAAAGCAACATCTGTTATACCTAATGGGAAGCCTGTTCTACACATGTGAAATTGAGCCCTGTGCAGAGGGCCTACAAAAGGCTTATGTACCAACCAAGTCCTAATTAAACACTCAGGACATGGTATAAGTGAGATTTATACAGTGGTGTAGGCCCTGTGTTGATCTTCTGAACAGGGGCCAATTTCTGGGGTAATATGATGTGTTAGGCATAGAAGCACCACTCTCCTGACTCTGCCAAAAACTAGGCCAGCACAAGTGAGAGCCTTTGGGCCTTTGTCCTTCTCTCTCATGTAACTCCACTGAAGCCAATGAAGTTTAAACCGGGGTAGAACTAATATGTGTGAAAGGAGAATCAGGCCCTATGTATAGCAAATATAATGTGCCTTATATGCCCCACTTTGGTAACTCTTTTGACTTACATAGAGCTATTCCAGGGATGAATTTGGCTCTCCGTCTTCTGGCTATTAGTTTTCATCAAGGTGTTATGACGGTAATAGTTATTTGGATTAATTTGTTATTTTTACACAGTTATGTACATTTTTCTAATATTATGTCAAAAGCAACTATAGGTAGCCTAGGACAGGAGCTTTTTAAACGTAGATATAAATGTAAATAAACAATTACAAAGATTTAAAGAAAGACTATAAATCTTACTTACTAATCTCTCTGGCTTTCATCAGATGAAGAAACAACCTTAACATCACACAGGATAGAGTTAGGTCCAAATCCTGTGGTCCTTATTCAGGCAAACTCCCTTTGAAGTCATTATTTTGTCTGAGTAAGGACTCACAATCACAGTATTCAGTCAAGGGAGTTTTGCATTTGTTCCTACCATGCATGAATAATTTCTGCTTCTTACTCACTCTGTTCACAGTGTTTCCCCATGAATCCTGTGCGGCAGGTGCACTGCCCCAATATGTGGTCACAATCAGCTCCATTCTGACACTGGCATATTAATGCACAGTCTTTCCCATAAAATCCCAAGGGACACCCTGCAGTGCAAAGGGGGGTGGGGGGGGGGAAAAGAGAAGAGAATCTTTTATGAGTAATATAAAAGTATTATTATTACTTATTAAAAATCATTTCTATAGTGCCACTAATTTATACAGGACTTTATAAACATAATAGATGAAGAGCTTCTCTGCTCTGAAAAGTTTACTGTCTTAATTAGACAGACAAGACAAATGCAGGTAAGGGAGGATGCGGGGATTGCTGATGATCAGAAGAAGGTAGGCAGGAAGGATTGCTGAGGAAAATAAGACAGCATTCCTTCAATCAAAAGAAAAATTATCTCAAACTTTGTGTGAATGATTGCTCAGAACTCATATGCAGATGTCCAGTCACAACACTTCCAGTATCTAATTCATTAATGTAAAGTTCTTGGAGAGAGATCTCAGGTATTAAATGCATTAGTCAGACAAAAACAATTCTAGAGTGGAGTATAAAATAGTGACCTGATGAAGTTCTGGTTCTGGTTCCAGATAATATAAACAGTCATGCCAGTACCTAAATTATGTGTTGGTAAAGCTTGTTCCCTGTAATCTAATGACTAGAGAGATAGGAGACCTGGAATAAAATCACTTTACAACACTTCTGAGGAGAGGAATGTGTCTCTGTGAATCATTGCCATGAGCAAACTTGAAGCTATTCACTTCATAGGACTTGATTCACTCTGGGTAATGCTGATGTAATGCTGGTGCAGCGTGCCCAGTGGCAGAATTCCTCACAGAGGAGGTTTTCATCAGTGGGGAAGGGGTACAAGGTAACTGCAAACTTCTCTTTGTCAGGGATGCACACCTAGCAAGTGCTGCCCAGAAGTGTATAGCTCTGGCCAGGTTGGGAGACCATGTCTGGGCACCTGGAAAAGCATTCATTCAGCATATGCACATGCCAGCTTCTGCTGCTGAGACTCCTGTGGACTCCTGGCAGTAACTGAATGATGCCTGTCTCGAGAGGAAACCCAAAGGGAAGGCAGTGGTGTGAACATAACCTATCCTCCTCCAAGGGTGAATTCCCCCTCAAATGCAGCAATTCCGACTAATATAGGTGACCACAATTTTCATCGCTTGTACCAGCAGAGGTGACATGAGACACATCCTCTGGATTAGAATGGCATAACAGTGTTGGAAAATCAGTGAACAAAGAGGGAGTATTAAAAGAAATGAAGAAAAATACTGTTATTAATTGGTAGTCACACAACAACAAAAGTAGATCATAAGAGTCACTTACTCTGGGTACAATAAAGGCCAGTCCATCCTGGAGTACATTTGCACTCCCCATCATAGGCACTGCAGTAAGCTCCATTATGGCAATTGCAGGTGTGAATACAGTTTGGACCCCAATGGGCAGGTGGGCAAGCTAAAATATCCCAAATCAATTAATTAATCTCATCTGGTAAAAAGACACAAAGCAGTACTACATACAAATGTTAAAATTGTTCTTTTCTACCTTCTTCAGTCTGATCAATTTCAACCAAATCATTTCCTAGTTTTTTGTTGAAACTAACTAGTGTTTTACCCTAGATAAGAACAAATGAAAAACACAAACAGGAAAGAGGAATCAATGTGTGAGATCCTGATCTCAGTTCAGTACTATGTGGCTAGTATCACTGATTTCTCATAGTTCAAAAGAGGGAGTCATATAAATCAGGTTTTTTGATTGATTCTTCACTGGTTTCCAGTGACTGAAAATTTTCACCCCTCCTGAATTCCACTGAACTAGATGGAGAGGTTGAGCATTCTAATCCTAGCACAGGAGGAGAATAAACAGGGAGAGAGGAAAAATATTTGTACCCTGGCCCAGTTATCAATTAAATCCCTGTATTCCTCTCCCAAAATATAACTTTATGGCTGAAGCAGGATGAATCAGAGATTCCATGGTTTAGCTTTAGTTTCTTGATTTGAGGCCTCTGATTTATTCACTGGTCCCCATCAGACCATGAATCAATATAATCCTTCCAACAAACAAATAATTATAAATAGGGCCCTACCAAATTCACTGTCCATTTTGGTCAATTTTGTGGTCATAGGATTTTAAAAATCATAAATTTCATGATTGCAGCTACTTAAATCTGAAATGTCATGGTGTTGTAATTGTAGGGGCCCGGACCTCAATAGGAGTTGTGGGAGGGGGGTGTC
Source organism: Macrochelys suwanniensis (assembly GCA_033296515.1). NCBI lineage: Eukaryota > Metazoa > Chordata > Testudines > Chelydridae > Macrochelys > Macrochelys suwanniensis. Next base: position 53,708,556 of record CM065780.1, read on the forward strand.
GCAAGGTTATTGTATGGGGGGAGGGGTTGCAGTACTGCTACCCTTACTTCTGCACTGCTGCTGGTGGTGGCGCTGTCTTCAGAGCTGGGCGCCTGGGCAACAGCCGCCGCTCTCCAGCCGCCCAGCTCTGAAGGCAGTGCAGAAGTAAGGGTGGAAATACCATAATCCCCCTAAAATAACCTTGCAACCCCCCTTCAACTCCCTTTTCGGTCAGGACCCCCAATTTGAGAAATGCTGGTCTCCCCCGTGAAATCTGTACAATATAGGGTAAAAGCGCACACAAAAACAGATTTCACAGGGGGAGACCAGATTTTACAGTCCGTGACACATTTTTCATGGCTGTGAGTTTGGTAGGGCCCTAATTATAAACAATAAAGTAAGTGAAGGTTTTTGCACACACAACCGCAGTTGCAAATATTATTGATGCAGGTTTGGAGACTGCTTTGAAAATGGTACATTGAATGAATTTGGTACTAAATGGTATTAACAGAAAGAATGGTTAAATGTTTCTCCAAATGCTAATTATTATATGTAAATAGCACTGTAGCAAAAGAAAAGTTACAAGTATATATGAATAACTTAGATCCCACTGACAACAGTGAGTGCTGTAAAAATTACCTTATTTTTTGATTAATTACTCTTTCAAATTTCTATTTTTAGTGTAAGTAAAGAGTTGTGTCATTTTTCACTATGAAATCATTAGCTTTAAGTTACTTTTCTGAATTTAAATAGAGTCTTGTGGAAACAAAGAATTAATATTTTACAGGAGAGAAGAAACAAATTAGGCACTGGGGCTTGATCCCTGATTTTGACCATGTTAAGGGTAAGATAGTATTTTCCCCATGATTATATACTGATTTGGCTGTTCAGAGACCTAATTAGCTTCTTCAAGGCAGGTCAGCAATTGTATATTTTACTAAATGTTTGCATTTGCAAAATGCTTTATATATGTAAAGCCTATATTTTTGGGAATTTTGCCACAATCCAAATGTCATTTTATTAAGGAAAGAAAAAAACATTTGCAAGAAGTATCTTCTTCCTTAAATCTCAGTCCATTCTTTTTCTGATGTTTCCATTTTAGCTGTGAACAATAATGATGATTTTTTAAAATTTCTGCATGAAGTTAGTGGTCAGCCAAGAAGGAACGTCAGGTCACATGCAGAAAAAGGCTAAGGGGTTTCATGAAAGCCACCAGTTCAGATAGAAATTAATGGAACCATTATTTTCCATGAAAACGGATGGCCTTTGCACAAACCAAATAAACTTCCTCTCTTGTGGTCACAAGCACAGCCTTAATAGATGCCCCCATTCATGCTGTTGGCATCATTTTCTTGCAATGCTTCTGTAAGTACAGCCCCCTCTCAAACACTCATACCCCAAAAAGGAGGTAAGGAGTTCGAAACAACAGAATAAGAGTCTGCATCCAATGAAGAATTTTGCCTTTGACTTCACTAGGTCCTAAGTTTTATTTTGACCAGTAATAACAGCAGTGGGAGTTGTGGGTGTTCAGTGCCTCTGAGAATTTAGCCAATGAATGTTTTTTTCCCCAAATTGATGAGACTTTGCATTGCACTGTGACACAGTCAGTTAACCTGTGCTAGTCAAACCATAAGTAATGTAAATTGATGAGGAAGGTTATTAGAAGATGCATCTCCTTGGAAACTGAACAGCTTTCCCACACCCGCAGCTCAACATTTTCTGAATTATGACATATCAGTGTCTGAGACTGTCCCAGTGAAGCTATGTTTATACAGATTACAGGATTGGGCCATCAAGTTGCATTTGTACTAGACCTTGCTACCTATGAAAATGCATGTGTCAGAAATCTAATGCCAGTGATTACTGATTCAGATAGACGCGGCATAGATGTCAGTAGGAAGCCCATATTTAATATAATAACGGATTGTACAAATCACAAGAAAAGTAAAATGTTGATAAAATTTCTCATTGACTTCATTGGTGCATGATCAGACTGATCTAGAGACTGAACAACAAGGAATAGACTGTCATTGGAAAAAATATGCATCAATGAAAGTTACATCAATAAGGAACAGAGAGAAATCTGTAAAAATGATGCTAACTAAGAAGCCAGACTGCAAAATCAAACCAAGAAAATGTTCTGAAAATTCAAAATGCTTAAGAAGAGGAAGGATCATAGAATATCAGGGTTAGAAGGTCATCTAGTCCAACCCCCTGCTCAAAGCAGAACCAATCTCCAATTTTTGCCCCAGATCCCTAAATGGCCCCCTCAAGGATTGAACTCACAATGCTGGGTTCAGCAAGACAATGCTCAAACCACTGAGCTATCCCTCCCCCCTTGTCTTGTGGGTAAAGGCACTGAACACAGGAGATCTGGGTTGTGTTTTCAGCCCTGCCACAGTCTTCCTGTGTGATCATGGGAAAATCACCTACCATCTATATGTCTCAGTTCCCCATTTGTAAAATAGGGATGATAATAATAATGACAATAATACTCCCATAATTTAAAAGTGTATCCTGAGGATAAATTTGTTAATGTTCCTGGGGTGTTCACAATACTAAGGTGATGGGGGCCATGGACGTAGCTAGACCGAGAAGGAAAGTGCATGACTGTTTAATCATGAAGTTTGAATTTTATGATAATGAAACTGCTATGCAAATGTTCAGATGGGTTTTTTATATGGGATTTGAAATGTAAAGTAGATAAATATCTCTTAACCATATAACATAGGAGTCCTTATTTATTTTATTTACTTAATCTTGTCCATCTCTTTTTCTTATAACAAACCAAACAAATTCTAGGTGCCAATACAAGTCCTCGTCATTTATCAGTCTGTTACAAAGTGTTTCCTCAACATCAAGAAGAAAATTAAAAGGAACTGAACTTAGTCTAATCGTTTTAACAAGATATCTCAAGAAAGAAAAAAACTGGTACGTACGCTGAGAGCAGTCACTGCCAATCCACCCAGGGTAACATTGACAAGATCTGTCAATGGGATTGCATGTTCCATTGTTGGTGCATGTGCAAATTCCAGCACAATTCTTGCCAAATCTCCCACTAGGACACACTGTTAAAACATTTTAGTGAATTTTTCAGTAATTTACATTTGTATTGTTTCCCTAATATTTGTAATTGAAATCTGATGTCTTGGATCAAGAAAACTCCTATTTAGTATGATGCTAAAATAAATGCTGCTATAAATTCAGCCGAGCACATTTATATTATTTATTGTACAGTTATTTCATTTACCTAGAGGGTTCTTTTGATAATGAACATGATATCTCCACAATTAGAAGAAAGGTATTTTTCATATGTTAGGGGCTATCTTTTCACCCAACTTCAACCTGGCTTCAGTTTCTACATTTACAAACTGCACGTACAAAACCAGAAACCACTTTGGGATAATGTGATCTGATAAGTCTAGAATGCATGGAATGAAAAAAATTGCCACACTTAGTCACTGTATCCATTGCAAGGGTCTTTATTATAGCATTTACCTTCATTACAGAGGGCTCCTGTGAAACCAGGTAAGCAGTCACAAAGTCCAGTTACATGATGGCAGGGACCACTGCTGTGCACACACTGTGGGCATGCCTGACTACAACGATGTCCATAAAACCCAGGAGAGCAAACTGAAATCAGAAAGAATATACTGTCATTTTCCTCTTGCACTTTCTTACCCCACCCCCCATATTCTATTCCTCTTCAACAACAAAATGGGTTAACAGTTAACCAGTTCAGTACTGCCTTCCTGTCACTTCCAGTTCTGCTCCATTTACTAGGTGCATACTTGTTGAACTAGTGGTTACTGTTATTGCTCTAGTTCCAATGAGTGCTTAATGCCTTGCAGATATCTAAGAAGATAAAAGTCCCTCCTACCCTGAGGAGCTTACTACAGTCTGGTTAATAACTGGTGACATTCAGGCACTTGAAAGGATGTTGCCACAATGGACTACCATACAGTAGTGGCAGTGAAGAACCGCATTGAACGTGTTAAAGCCTATAATGACATTCACTCAAATTCTGGCCTGACTCACACCCCGAGCAATCCCATTCATGTCAGTGGAGTTGCACAAGTTGTAATTCAGTGGCAGATTTTGGCCTAGCCATGTATTCAGGGTATATTTTGCACCAGCCAAACAAATACAAACAAGAATGTGACTCAGATCAAACATATTTCCATTTAAGCAGAGGATGAGAGGAATAACTTTCATGAATTATGTTTGAAAAATATGTAGATTTGAAAATTAAAGGATAAGTAGTTGGAAAAAAAACATTAAAACACAAAACACAGGAGAATGGAGTAAGATAGTTGTATCCTTAAGAGGAAAGACTTTATCCTAAGGTTTTGCTATTATTGACTTCTCATTTTTTTCTCACTTGTTGGACAAATCTAAATTACTTCAGCCCACTGCTGTATTGGCAGAAAGGCACAGATGTAATGTGTTTTCCATCTATTCTTTAAACTAGCCATTCACTGCATTCATTAACACAGTGCAGAGTGCTAACACATCACCTCTGGTTTCCACACAACTTGAGACCAGAAACACTGAGGCCTCCAGTTAATTTTTATGCCAATGGTACTAGTCCCTTCTTCAGCAGAGCTATATCACCAACCACATAAAGAGACTGAAAGAAAAAAGCCTGTTGCATGGAATTTCTTTCTTTGTTTCTTTAATCCCTTTGGCACTTATTTCTTGATAAATTAGGATATATTATGTAATGTTTCAAGTTTAGTGTCTGTTGTACAGCAGCAATTACTATTTACCAAAGTAATATACTTGTACTATATACAAGTAACCTGGTATATTTTCAATATTTTAATTTAGTTCAAAATTCAGTCTCTTAAATGTACACTTGATACAGTTTACTTGGTCAAATCTCTCGGGAGTACTTCATCATTTTTAAGTGAAGCACTGCATCAGTCATAAGATTTTCCTGTTTACAGAAAAAACATTTTGTCATTGGGCCCTGATTTATTTATGTGACCATTTGTCTCCTTGGTCTCTAGACTGTGCAGATCAATTGGTTCTGAGAGCTATTTGCGTGCTAAACTGTGGAAGCCACTACACTTTGTTATACCCATAGTTCCAAGTCACTAGGAAGGTTTAAATTTATTTAATGGGATAAGAGAGAAAGTCCTCTCATGGATCAGTAACTGATAAAAAGACCAGAGACAAAGTGTAGGAATAAATGGTCAGTTTTCAGAATGGAGATAGGTAAATAGTGGTGTCCCCCAAGTATTTGTACTGGGAGCAGTGCTGTTCAACATATTCATCAATGATCTGGAAAAAGGGGTAAACGGTGAGGTGGCAAAATTTGCAGACTATATAAAACTAGTTAGACAGTTAAGCTCAAAGCAGACTGTGAAGAGCTACAGAGGGATCTCACAAAACCAGGGGATTTGGCAACAGAATGGCAGATGCAATTCAATATTGATAAATGCAAAGTAATGCACATTGGAAAACATAATCCCAACTATATATATAAAATGATGAGGTCTAAACTAGCTGTTACCACAAGAGAGAGATCTTGGAGTCATTGTGGATAGTTCTCTGAAAACATCCACTCAACATGCAGCAGCAGTCAAAAAAAGCTAACAATGTTAGGAACCATTAGGAAAGCGATAAATAATAAGACAGTAAATTTCATAATGTCACTATATAAATCCAGGGTATGCCCACATCTTGAATACTGCATGCAGATTTGGTCGCCCCATCTCAAAAAAGATATATTTTTGAAAAGGTACAGAAAAGGGCAACAAAAATGATTAGGGGTACGAAATAGATTCCATATGAGGAGAGATTAAAAAGACTGGGACTTTTCAGCTTGGAAAAGAGATGACTAAGGGAGGATATGACAGAGGTCTATAAAATCATAAATGATGTAGAGAAAGTGAATACGGAAGTGTTATTTACTCCTTCACATAACACAAGAACCAGGGGTCACCCAGTGAAATTAATAGGCAGCAGGTTTAAAACAAACAGAAGGAAATACTTCTTTACACAACTCACAGTCAACCTGTGAAACTCATTTCCAGGGGATGTTGTGAAAGCCAAACTATAACAAGGTTAAAAAAGAATTAGATAAGTTAATGGAGGATAGGTCCATCAATGGCTATTAGCCAACAGGGCCGGTGCAAGGATATTTTGCGCCCTAGGCGAAACTTCCACCTTGCGTCCCTCTGCTCCCATTCCAACCCCTTCCCCAAATCCCCGGCTCCTCCCCTGGTGCACCAAATTTCCCCTCCACCCTCTCCCTCTGCTTCCTATAGTCCTCCGGCTTCCTACGGCCCCCCACCCCGCCCCAGCTCGCCTCCTCCCCTGAGCGTGCTGCCACTCCGCTTCTCCCCTCTCCCTCCCAGGCTTGCTGTGCGCGAAAAAGCTGATTCGCGGCAAGCTTGTGGGGAGGGAGGAGAAGCAGTGGCGGCTCTGGGAGAGGGAGTCTGAGGGCTGCACGTGTCAGCGCGCCGTGGGCAGCCCAGCCCAGGAACACTGTAAAAAAAAACATTGGGGGCACCACTTTTTGGCGCCCCCAAATCTTGGCACCTTAGGCAACCGCCTAGTTCGCCTAGTGGTTGCACCGGCCCTGTTAGCCAAAATGGTCGGGGTGCAACCCCATGCTGTGGGTACCCCTAGCCTCTGACTGCCAGAAGCTGGATGTGGACAACACAGGATGGATAATTCAAAGATTGCCTGTTCTGTTCATTCCCTCTGAAGCACTTGGAATTGGCCACTGTCGGAAGACAGGATACTGAGCTAGGTGGACTATTGATCTGGCTCAGTATGGCCTTTCTTGTGTTCCTAGGTTCTTAGTCTTCTTTTGGGTTAACTGATTTACTGAAAAAGTCCTTTGAGAGGCATGCAAGTGATAGTAAAGAACAATTACATCACTTAACTAGAAATGCTTAGAGAATACTAATGCCACAGTAATGTCAGCCATTTAATATTAGGCTCAGCCATATTCGTCGTCTTCTTCTTCGTGAAATCCTGTCATTCCTGGGCTTTTGTGACTCTATCCACTCTTGGTTCTGCTCTTATCTTTTGACAGTCATTGGATGGGCCTTTCTCCTTTCCTCTTTCAGTGGGGATTTCTCAGGTCTCCATCCTTGTCCCTTACTCGTCTCACTCAAAACCCTACCTGTGAGTGATCTCCTTCAGAAAAAAGGCTACCATCTCTACGCTTATGACTCACAAATCTACCTCTACTCTGGATCTCTCCCTCACCTCTTCTATGGTACAAACTGAAAAATACAGTCTGAAAAAGATAGGAAGGTGGTTAAGAATGATTAGTACTCTTGGGTGGTTAAGAATTGTGCACACTCTATTATTTTTGGTATCCTGTTTTTTGTCACCCCACCTCAGCCCATTTGTTTGTCTCCTCTGTTATGTAGTGTCTTTTAGATTGCAAAACCTTTCATATTTATATGTCTGTACATATAGTCCATTTGTGTGCTGTATACTGTGTTAGTGCCTAGCACAATGAGACCCTGGCCTGGTTGGCATCTAGGTGCTCCTGCAACATAGTTGTTAAATAATAGTAATAATTAGACTAGCAACTGCCATTGAACTCAGTGGGGAATGCAGATGTTCAGCGTTTCTGAAAATCAGGCTTCTTTTATTTAGTTGCCTAAATATGGATTTAGGACCCTGATATTAGGCACTTGGATTTGAAAATTTTGGACTTTGATTGTAAGACCCTTTACTATAGCAGTATATAAATAATAAATAAACGTATAAAACTATAGTAACAAGAAGAAGATGATTACTGATGGGAATTATTTGATAACTGTACGTAAAGCACGTTTTGGTACACCTGTACATTAGCACAATTAAAATGCAGAATGTGGGCCAGTTGCATCATACAATACCAAAACCACAAAGTGTTATATGATACACATATTTTAAAAGGAAGAAGGGAAGAAAATTTTAAAGCATTGTCCTTACTTCTTTGACAAGTGGTGCCTCTGTATCCTGGTGCACATTCACAGATTCCATCATCTGGAGAGCATGAAGCTCCATTTTTGCAGTAACAGGACAATGAACAGTTTGGACCCCATTGACCCTCGGCACACACGCTGTCACAGTGTATACCTGCAAGCCATTAAATACACAGAGATGTCACCAGCAGCACCAGTAGTCAGATTCTATAGACCACAGACAACAAACAACAGGGTGAAATACTGGACCCATGGAAGTCAAGAGCAAAACTCCCATAGACTTTAATAGGATCAGGATTTCATCTCATTCTTTAATCAGGCTCTTCTCCCTGCTTCTGCCTTTCCTGGACTCCACAACACTGGATCCCTTTATATTCCACTTTGATCATTTGTGTGCAGGACATGATCCTAAGCTCTACAGCAGGAAAGCATCTCTGCAGCTCTGCTTCCACAGAACATATGAGCTACAGGAGCAGGGGCGGCTCCAGGCACCAGCGCAGCAAGCAGGGGGGCGGCATTCTTCCCTGCCAGCGCCCGGCCGGGGGGGAGGGGCGGCCATGGGCATGCCGCCCTCCCCGCCAGCGCTCCTCCGGCCAGGGGAGAGCGGGGCGGCGGGTGGGCATGCCGCCCTCCCAGCGGTGCTCCTCCGGCCAGGGGAGAGCGGGGCATGCCTCCGCCCTCCCCACCGGAGCCCCGAGCGGGGCCGCGCTCCCCGCCGGCTGGGGCAGCGGGCATGCCGTGTGCCCCGGACGGGGGAGAGGGGCGGCTGGCAGCTTTTTTGCCTGGGGCGGCAAAAAAGCCAGAGCCGGCCCTGTACAGGAGATCCTACCTTCAAGCTTCATTCCTGCTGAACTTTTAAGATCTGTAAAACTGAAGTTAAGCCACAATGATTCAGGAACTCTTCAGGTGCTTAGCTTCACCTTAGCAAAGCTTAAGACTTCCACAGGGCTTAAGCCCCCAATTAGCCAAACCTCCAATATTACAAAAGTTGTTGGTGTCTCCCATGACCTTTATAAAACCAGGCCTTGTCCATCCCTCATTTTCACCATAGGTACGTTCTGTGTACCAGCTGCAAAGAGAAATGAACTGAAAAGTGAAAAATAATCTAAATGCAGCATAAATGGCTTTTGGTTCCTTTGCAATGGTCATTACAGATAGCAGAAGATCATTGTCACTTCTTTGTTAGGAAAATATACAAGACAAAGCAAGCTACTGCAGAAACTTCTCTTCTGAATGTAAAAATTCTTAAGGCCTGAGATAATTTCATGTAACAACAGTGATCTGGACAGGGAATGACTTCTAATTAGTGGTGAGCTGATTACCACTAAGCCTCATACCAAATGGAAAAATGTAGAGCACACAAAAGGTTTCAAAACACACCATGTGAGCATTCCAAAATGCTTAGCTGCAACACAGTACTAAGGACATCCATCATTCAGTGTTTTGTCTGTTTTTGGCACAAAACGGAATATAAAATTGCCATGACTTGAACCCCAATACAGAATCAGGCACAAATCATAATATGAACCGGTAATTAGAATCATAGACATTTTTTTCTTTACAAACCAGCAACACTAAATCTAACTTTCCTGATTTTCTTTCTTTTCTACCCACTTCTGAAAAGTCCCCCGCATGTTAAATGCCAGTAAGCAACCACTGTGGTACTCAGACCTTATTGTGTCTACAGTACTTTGCATTAGCAACTGACGATTATTGTAGTGCCTCTATTGAATGAATCATTTGGCTAAAGAAAAAATGGACTAAACCCAGCCACAAGTACCACTTGCTTTAGAAGTATTTCCAGTAAAATATGGTTCTGGTCACTTACTGTCAGACTTTTCAAAAAACGCAAAATAGTTTCACATGTGATATTTGAGAAAAATCTTCTAAAAACACTGAGAAGTGAATATCTAGTGTTAGTGATATGCTGAAAATCCTTGAAAATAAATTACCCTATTCATCCATACAGGCACAGTGTAATTCCCCTCCCAGCCCCACAACAACTGCCCTGGTGAATCTCCAGATTCTTTAAAATCTTTGGCCTCTCTGTTAAGACTGTCAAAAAGGGGCCCAAAATAGTGCCAACAGTAGTGAAAACATTAGTCTATTCGAATCCAGATACAGGTCACCTAACAGCCATAAGATAATAACAACCCTTCAATTAATATTGACCCGAAAAGAATTTGTATTGCCATGAGGTGAAAGAGTTCCCGTATCTTAACAATACCACCACATTTGATTTTTTGCCTACATAGGTATCTTGATTGTCCTGCTTTTATCTACAGTTAAGACACAAAACAACCAGCTTCTCAATAACTTGGACCAATATTTTCAAATTTGAGTACCTAACATTAGAAAAATAAGTCCATATATAGGCACCTAAATGGCCTGATATTGAGACATGTTAAGGATCCCCATTTGAAATCAATGGGAACTGTGGGATTTTAGCATGTCTGAAAACCAGACCGCTTGGTTAGATGCCTAAATATGGACTTATTTAGGTACCCCAAATTGAAAACTCTGGCCTGGGTTTATGAGGTTGTAACACCACCTGTCAAATACAACAAATGTCAGAATTAAATTATACAGTCTGCCTTAACTCATTCTGTTTGTGCATTATCCTTCATATCATACACAGCTTCACACAGTGGGACCCTGTCATAGCGAACACATTTTTTCACAGAGTTTCCATGAGGGTGAGTTGAGTTTCAGCATACAGTGGTCAGTAGTAACAAGTCATCATTTGCCAACAGCTACCACAGAGTGTTTTCTGAGATTATGTAGTCCATGAGTTATGAATTATTATAACACGGCTCTTGTGATCTGCCCACAGAGAAGCCTCTATGACAGCATTTTTCAAAGTTTGGGTCGCGACCCAGTACTGGGTCATGGCATGTAAGGCACTGGGTTGCCTTGCTTAGTGACCCAGCGGCTCTGGTCAGCATTGCCGACCGGGATGTTAAAAGTCCCATCGGCAGTGCTGCCCAGCTAAGGCAGGCTAGTGCCTACCTGCTCCGATACCATGCTGCGTCCCGGAAGTGACCAGCAGCAGGTCCAGCTCCTAGGCAGGGGGGCCACAGAGCCCCGCGCACTGCCCCCGCCCCGATCACCAGCTCCACACTCCCATTGGCCGGGAACCGGCCAATGGGAGCTGGGGGTGGTGGTGCCTGCGGGTGAGAGTCACGCACCTCCGCCTAGGAGCCAGACCTGCTGCTGGCCACTTCTGGGGCGCAGCGTGGTCTGCGGTGTCAGGACAGGTGGGAAGCCTGCCTAAGCACCCTGGCTGCACCGCTGACCAGGAGCTGCCGGAGGAAAGTGCATGCCCCAACCTCGTGCCCCAATCCCCTGCCCTGAGCCCCCCAAACTCATCCCCAGCTCCGTTGGGTCATGGTCATCAACAATTTTCTTCAACTTGGTCCACAGAAAAAAAGTTTGAAAACCACTGTTCTATGACAACCATGCTATGTGGGGACATTAGTGTAGAAGGAGCAGAGTCCCGGGCCACAGGGTCAGTGAAGTTTGGGGGACCCAACCTGAGCCATGGAGGAACATGAATAAAAGACAAGCCCTGTCCCCCTATAGTGGTCATGGAGAAACTTCTGTGAAGAAAACCTCACAGACTTCCTTTTCCTTATCCTCTTCCCATGTGTTTTCTGATGGGTGAAGGTAATCAGGTGGAGAATTATTTCAGGCTACTTAGCAAAGGAAAAAACATGGCATCTCAGATACTACTGTGCCATAACTATGGACAAATGTTGCATTTTTAATGGTGACTGCTGTATTTGGAATTTCAATTTGCACAACGTAATGCATTGAAACAATTCTGAACTTTCCATCTGCTTCATTATAAATGGAATTTAATTATATCTAAGTTCAGTATAAGCAAGGCAGGTTCCACTGTATTGGAAGGTGGGGGTATGTATAAGCAGAGAGGTACATATACTAATTTAATGACATATTGTATCTCTATCTACATATTTTAAAATATCTCATCTATTAGTTGTTATTCAGAGGAACACAAAAGAATTTAAAAACAAGAAAATTTAGTTTTAATTTTACATCTGTTTAACTTAAAAACTAATTTATTTTTGAGAGAAGGGTAGAAATTTCAAAAAGATTAAACAAAAACGACAAAGAATTCTCCAGGCTCTGATTTTGTATACTACATTTCAGAAAAGAGAGCTAAGCTTTATAGCAAAGCTATGAACTGGGGAAAACAAGATTTTAGTGGGGTTTGCAAGAGATGTTTTGACATAACGTTAACATGGGTGCAAATAATACACCTGGTGATGAACAATTTGTTTTAAAAATGTGTATTTTCTTTCTTATGCAATAAAAATATGTTTGATAAGTTTGTATGTTGCTTTTGATCCTGATAAGGAAATTTGTGAAGAAATGTTTTTGCCAGGGCTGCGGACAAAGAGCTCTTTGATGGCTTCCACAAGTTGCTAGGCAATAGCTGAATGGTCATGATAAACTTCAGCTAAGCAGCTCTGAAGAAATGCTCATGCATTTAATGCCCAGTGTTTTATGCCAAGGGCCTCACATCTAAATCAGCATTCCCTCAGCATCCAAATGGCATGACTGAAGTAAATAATTCTGTAGGGGTATCAGTGTTTTCAGCCATACTAGCAGAATGTTTACATACTCCATACACTGTACTTTTAATATTTTGAGAGTAAGTGATTCATCCAAATCAACCAACATTGAAAGCTCATGGATTATTTATTTTTGTCCTTTAAGAGAAAATTCCATAAATAATTATTTCTGATCTGTAGTGACAGAGGCAAAACTATTGTTCCCAGACAATGAGCATGCTTTCTAGCTTACTCACCCTCCATTTCACTGAGGAAAATAGTTCAACATAAAATAAGATAAATAACATGCTACTATGCCAGTGTATTTATACCCTGTGTGGCATATGGAGTCTCCCATTATATCCTTAAGGAACAAAATCAAGACCTGTTTTTAACCTACTATAACTCCTATACACTGGAGTTAATTCTGACACAGAAACTGAGAGCAGGATCTGGCCCTCAAAATGTTCCATAAAATCTTGGCCTTCCATTGATTTCAGTGGGGTGCAGGATTTCATCCCTTGTTCTTAGCCCAGGGCTACACTAGGGGAGGGGGTCGATCTACGATACGCAACTTCAGCTATGTGAATAGCGTAGCTGAAGTCGGTGTATCGTAATCGACTTACCTGGCCATGAGGACGGCGGCGAGTCGATCGCTGCCGCTCCCCCGTCGACTCCGCTTCCGCCTTTTGATGAGGTGGATTTCCAGAGCCGACGGGGAGCGCGATCGGGGATCGATTAATCGCGTCTTAACGAGACGTGAAAAATCGATCCCCGATAGATCGATTGCTACCTGCCGATCCGGCGGGTAGTGAAGACAAGCCCTAAGTCACATGAGAAACACTTTTCCTTAAACTTACAATACTTCAGTTCAAAAGAAAGCTCAGACTCCTGAGAGGGAATGCAAGTGCATCCTATAATGGAGAAAACCAAGAAAAGCTTCCGTAATTCTTTACTAGATGCGTGAGTGAACACTGAGAAGGGAATCAGGCTGGGGTAAGTGCTTGATGGGGAGAGCACAGGGTGCAGAGGTGGACAGTCTCAAAGGGGGATATGGTTGTTGGGGATGCCTTCATTGTCTCCAGCTGAGAAGAGGGGGAGCTCTTGGTCTCCATTTAGGGGAAGCTGGGGGAACAGATAAGAACTTCAGTGTCTCCCACTGCAGAAAAAACAGGATCACAGAATTTTTCATTTCAGTTCAGACCATTTGGAATTTCAATTTGCACAACATAATGCATTGAAAGAATTCTGAACTTTCCATCCGCTTCATTATAAATGGAATTTCATTATATCTAAGTTCAGTATAAGCAATGCTGTTCCACTCTATTGGGGGTGGGGGGAGAAGGGGCACATATAAGCAGACAGGTACATATACTGATTTAATGACATATTATATCTGGGGGAGGAATAAGTCTCCAGCTGCTTTTGTAGGGAGAAAGCCACCACCAACCTCTCTACAAAATCCCTGCTGAAACAGAGGCTGGTAGCACACATCTTGTTTATTTTATTAAAGGAAAAGCCCAGTCACTTCTAAGATTTCCCAGTTTTTTAGTGGGTGGGTGATCTTTTCTTTTCAAGGCTCTGTTGTTTCCACACACTGCCACCATGTCTAATAACTTTTCAGTTATCACATTCTGAACAGCCACAGGAAAAAGAAATAAAATAACCTGTCTCCTTTTCTTATGTTAATCTATTGAAAGTTTGTTCTTAAAAAGAAAGCACTATCGCCTCTGTATATAGAAGGAGTCAGAGTGCACAACCCCAACAGGTCTGGGGACACAATGAACCCACTGTAAAACATTATGGGCCAAAGCAAAGTGTTATTTATTAACAAAGGTTTTATCAAACCATGTGTTTTGGAAAGTAAATATGCTCTTTATCATAGTACAGAATTATCACAAATGTGTGGCAATATATGATTTATGGTGATGGCTATCAGTATGCTATGGCACTCACTGAGATTGCGGGGATAGGACTCAGGTCCTTATGCTCCAAAATTACAGACACCAGTCAATTGAGCAAAACAAGAATCTCCCTCAGCTGTCAGCAGTATAGTGCCTATGACACACAGCTGAGCATTATGATTCCATCAGGGTACTAGTGCTATACACACATCTATTACAGTAATCTTTTTAAAGAGTCAGTGATCCTCTTCTCATCTGTGCTGAAGTGGATAATTTTTTGGTGTTAATGTGGGGAGGGAATGTCACAGAAAAAAAGACACAAAAGATATCACACACTACGGGGGGAAAATTGATCTAAGCTACACAATTTGAGTTTTGTTAGTAGCGTAACTCAAGTCGACGTCGCTTAGATCTACTTACCGTGGTGTCCACACTACGCTATGTCGATGGGAGATGCTCTCCTGTCGACTCCCCTTACACGTCTCGTTCTGGTGAAGTTGACGGGGAGAGTGATCTGCGGTCGATTTAGTGGGTCTTCACTAGACCCGCTAAATCGACTCCTGGCGGATCTATCGCCACTGCATCGATCCACCGGTAAGTGGAGACAAGCCCACAGTATGCAAAAATGCATACTGACTAAAAGATAACGAGAGAGAGAGAGAGAGAGAGAGAGAGAGAGAGAGAGCGAGTGTGTGTGTGTGTGTGTGTGTGTGTGTTCGTTCTAGTTCAGGCGTCCCAGAGTACCTGCTTATTTACATCCGTGAGGCGGGTTTTGATAATTATGGCAATTCACTTTTCTAGTCAATAACAACTGTGGCTCCCAAAATAATGTCAGGATCACATGGTAAAAACACAACACTTCCTCATTACCGCAGACACGTATGGTGATGGACAATCTGACTAGTATCAGCAGGTGTCCAGGTTAGGGAAAAGCCACCAACATCCTGTCTGGCATAACATATGGTTGAATACTGTACATGTTGCTGGCATAACATAGACAGGAATTATTGCATCTGTCTTTTCCATAAGCCAGTGCTATTGTTTTGATATACATAGCATATTTCATAATCCCCAGTGCCATGTAAGCCTTACATTGATTTTTAAAATTGCATGTGCAGTATCAGTGTGACATGGTATTACTTCAGGATCTCCAAACAGCTAAGAAAATAGTGTGCAACATAGCAAAAGAATAATGTGTTATCACTAAGAAATAAGGCGTATTTTAAGTTGTCTGAAATAAAATCTTGTGTTCTTTACACAGGCTCAATGGAACGTCTTGGCCTTCTACTGCCTGGGTTTGCTAATTTTACTGGCCTGCTCCAAACTCCACTTTTTTTCACCGCTGTTTGTGGAAGAGGTGAAATTAGAGGATAAGGATAATAGCTTAGTTATGTTAATGAAATTGCTGGATAATGATTATTGAGAGGAATAGTGCATAGTACCCAAGTGCATTAGGTTTAAAATGGTAGTTTAAACTATTGTTTGTTTTAATTAGATATAGAGTACCCAATCCTTAAGATGGGAACTAGAAATGCCAAAAATATACACATATGTAAATTAATGTGCATGGACACATTGTACCAAATTTAATGGTCACTATTTAACAATAAGGGGTTTGTGTGTGTGTGTAAATCTCGTAGTTTTAATGCTCTCTTATTTTAAAGCACATTACTCTTTTCCATTGTCCTATTTATTCTTTTCCATCCAAATGAAGACATTAAAAAAAAACATCAGAGTGAAAGATGGCAAGGGACAGAGGGTGGGTCTGTGCACAGAGGTCATCTGAAATGTGTGTGGGTGCTTCCCTTTTATACCATAATAATTCAAGTGGCTCCTGGAATGCATCAGAATAGTGAGAACCAGAAAATAAGCCACTCCATTAATTCCAGCTGTTCTAAGCAGGGTGGGGCTTCTATATGGTGAACATTCTTAGTTTAAATTCTAAATAGGGCTGGGTTCTTATAGGGTGAGCATTCTTAGCTTGAATTCTCGAAACAGGGTGGAGTTTCCTTTAGGATGAACATTCTTAACATAAACCTCTCATTGTGTAACAGTAGAAGATACCGTAGGAATAAAATAGATTTTTAAAAAATGAGTCTGATTACTCCTTGAGCTTTGTGGTAGCTCATGACAATGTAATATCCATTAGCGAGTTTACAATTGTGTTCTTAAAAGTACAAAGAATTGGGGGGCATGGTTCATATTAAAGGCAAACTTATTTATAAAAATAAATTAAATACTATCTTAATTTGTTGACATTCTGCTCAATTTTGGCTTTGTCATAAGTCCAGAGTATAAGACAATGTATTGTTGCACTGCCTCAGGAGAAGCCAGTTCCCTCACTGCTCCTGAGAAGGAGTAACTTGTACCAGGTCTATGTCTGGTGCAGTGCACATTCCCCAGCATGCTGGTGCAGCACCCCAGCTCAGTGTGTTTTGGGAGGAGGAGGTGAAGCCAAGGCTCCCCCCCCCCACCAACCCTGCCCTGTTCTGCCCTCTCTGAACCATCTGTATGAATAGGACACATAGGAGACCTACTTCCCGGCCACACTGCTACCCATGATGCTAGGCACACAAATGACCCTTAGGAGGAATAATGAAAACTGAGGAAAAGTGCTAACTACCAAATGTTATATGTATTGGCTGTGTACCTGCTCCCCGATAAATACTACAACTGCTACTGACTTTAACAATTGCTCAGCACCCTCTTAAGATCATACTTGATGCCTCAAAATCAATCAATTGCATAATAGTCCTCTGATATACAAAACTGCCATTTGAAAATGCCGAATATCTGCTTTTCATTTAAAAGGGAAGACACAGACACAGTGTTTTCGAAGAACTGAATCATATTTGCAATAAAGTCGATAGCAATATTCTTTGTTACTATTAACAACAAGGGGGAAGGAACACAAGCCTAAATTGGGAAAGAACAGGTTAAAGAATATTTAGATAAGTTAGACATATTTAAGTCAGCAGTGCCTGATGAAATTCATCCTAGGGTACTTAAGGAACTAGCTGAATCAATCTAGGAACTGTTAGCAATTATCTTGAGAACTCATGGAGTGTGGGTGAGGTCCCAGAGGACTGGAGAAGAGAAAACATAATACCTGTCTTTAAAAAGGGGAGCTAGAGGCATGTCTACACTTCTGTTAAACACCCGTAGTGGCCTGACTCAGGCTCACAGGGCTCAGACTGCCAGGCTATAAAACTGCAGCATAGATGTCCGGGCTTGGGCTGGAGCCCGTGCTCTGGAACCCTGCAAAAGGAGAGGGTCCCAGAGCACAGGCCCCAGGCCAAGCCCTGACATCGACACTGTAGCCTGAGCTCCATGAGCATGAGTTGGTTGACCTGGGCCAGGCGGAGGTGTTTAATTGCAGCGTAGACGTACCTTAAGAGGACCCAGCGAATTATAGACCAGTCAGTCTAACTTCAATACCTGGCAAGCTACTGGAACAAATTATTAATCAATTTGTAAGCACCTAGAGGATAATAGGGTTATAAGGAATAGCTAGCATAGATTTATCAAGAACAAATCATGCCAAACCAACCTCGGGCAGCCAACCTCGGGCAGCCAAATCCCTGGGCACAGGGCTGGCAGCCAGGACCCCAGGCAGGGGGCCAGCAGCCAGGGCCAGGGCTGGGGCCATGGCCAGGAGTGGAGCTGGATGGCGCTCCCTCCCCGCCCCCCATGCCCCTCCAAATGTTCCTCTGCGCCACCCTAGGGGGGCATGCTCCACTGATTGGGGGACCTCTGGGTTAGATATTCAGAAAACCTTTTTAACGCTAAGAATAATTAAGCTATGTAACAGGCTTCTAAGTGAGGTTGTGGAATCCCCATCATTGAAAGTTTTTAAGAACAGCTTGGACAAACATCTGCCAGGGATGGTCTAGGTTTACTTGGTCCTGCCTCACTTCAGGTGGCTGGACTTGATGACCTCTCGGGGTCCCTTCCACTTGTACATTTCTCCTTGACCTCAGTGGAAGCTGGATCAGGTCTGATATCTCTGTAAACTACAGAATTTGGAGTTTTTAATCATAGCATATACCAGCTCAATGATCTCCAAATACATTTGGGACACATTTTAAAAATCTAATCATCTTATGTTGTTGAGTTTCAGTATCTCCATTCATTTTTCATACACTACCAATCTGTTTAAATTGCTGTAATAACAAAATATCTCTTGACCATTATTAGTCTGTTTACCCCCAACATTCAAAGTGTCATCACTAAAATGTGACTCTATGGCACAGCTATTTTAGAACCTCTTTCTAAAGTATTCTCTTTTTTTTTTCCATTCTAAATATAAGTACATTCATAAATAAAAGTGTGGCTGCCTCATGACTGTCAGTCTGACCCATGGTGTGTGGGTGGAGGATTTTTTCAGACGGTATAAGAAAACTATCTTGTTTATATGATACTGTATGTCTAGACATCAGTGACATGTTGAAACTAGTCTCTCTTACACACACTGCCAAGATGACATCATCAAGGAGACTCAATTTCACCCATAACTATGTGTGAGGCTTTTTTTTGTTTTTGGAAACGTTTTTCGTCCCTAAGTATAAGAGGCAAATTAACTTTGAAAGAAGCAAAAATGCATAGTCATTGCCTTCTTTTCAGTAACTGGCTTCAAATAGGAGTGGAGACTTGTGCTATGCTTAAGAGTCTTGGTCACAACCTAGTTTAGAATATTCTATTGATAATTCTCAAGTCTCTAATATTTTTTTATGGAAAGACCCGTTATAAAAAAGTTTGTCATGATTCTACTAAAGTCATTACAACAAATGTGTTATATTTTTGAAGTTTCCTTTTAAGTTTTATAAAATGAAGTTGGTCTTTATGACTATTTGCCTCCATATTAAGAGACTAATGGACACATTTTCAGTTGGTCTTCCTACTTGTACCTGCACAATTTGTGAAGACATCCGATTACACGCACCAACCCTGCACACTCATGCTCACAATCGGGAACCGCACACACAATATGAGAATTTTGGTGCAAAAATTTATTTTGTATGAACTTTTTAACAAGTGAAAATTAATTTAAGCTCTTCAGCCAGTCGATAAATAGTACAGTATCCTATTCTTTATTTGCCACCCCACCCCCACCCTGGCACTATCACATACACTAACATGATAGTTCAGGAAAGGTCTATGAATCCTTGCTAGTTCCCTTCTCTCTCTGCAAGAATCAAAGCCTCACTGGCTTTGTTAGTGCCTCTCCTGATTGTAAGAGCTAAACATAACCGGTCAGAGAACAGAAACGATATAATGCAAGTTATAACCAATTGCAACAGCTAACCAACACATGAATTTCAAATATTGAGTATCAAATACCTACATTGAAATGTCTGTGATCTATCCATAGAGTTAAAAAACAAATTTACAAAATAAACCAAGTAAATTCAAATAGTGCTTATGTTTGAGGAAATCAGTCTGTCTGTAAACTTTCTGTGAGCAGAAAAATATGCTATAACTCGTCAAGCGCTGCATCCTCGCTCCTCCACCCCTCCCCCTCAGAGCCTCCCGAACACCCCCAAAAACAGCTGATTGTTGCGGGCGGGAGGCTCAGGGAGGGAGGGGGGAGGCTGTGCGTTGCGTCCTTGCTCCTCCCCCTCCCTTCCAGAGCCTCCTCAATGCCCGTAAAACAGCTGATTGCTGTGGGTGGGAGGCACAAGGAGGGAGGAGGGGAGTTGCTGATCCGCAAGGCCGCCAGGGGGCAGGAGGCGCTGGGCATAGTGGTGGAGGGGAGCTGATAGGGGGCTTCCAGCCCACCCTGGTTCCAAGCCCTCACGGCCAAACAATGTATAAGGAAACATTGCACAACTATACATGAGTATATTTTCCAATAGATCAGGGATGTAACAACGAAACAACATTAACAAAACGATATTTAGTGAGGAGTTACTCTGCAGCTGGTAGAAAAAATGGAACAGGAGTCTCATAAACCTCTTCTTTTTCACAGTGTTTGGAATGGACCCAGTTGTTTGTTTTTTGCAAGTTTCCACAACATTTTTATCATCAATTTTTTTAAATCAAAATTGTGTTAAAATAATGAACGTTTTCAGTTACTGAAAACATTTTTCTGCAAATAAAAGTGTTCAGTATCAATTTCAAACACAATTTTGACAAAAATTTAAATAAAAAATCAATACAAATGTTGCAGAAATGTTACCAAAATTTCAGCTTTTTTAAAGCTTATTTTTCATCAGAAAAACTTTGTGTGCAAAAAATTTCAGCCAGTTCTCCTGACAACACAGCTTCTGCAGGAGTCAGGATCCCACTGGCTGGCTGCCTAGTACTTGCGTGTTAAAAAGACTCCTTGGGGATGGCGCAGGTGTGCTTCTGAAATCAAGGCTTTTTCTGTCAGCATTACCTTAGATATCCACACAATTACTGACCATCTCTTGAAGGGACCATGGTGTGGAGGTTGGCTGCATTTTGAGACTTCCCCCATCCACTCCCAAATGTGTGCAGAGCCCAGATCCCAGGGAGCTCCACATTCCATGGATCACACGAAAGGGAACACATGCCATGGAGGTGGCATTCCCATCTTTCTGTACTTCCCATCCCAGAAACTACCAGTCTGGATCTTCTCTGCCCACCAAAGCAAAAGGACTGATTAGGTCCCACCTTATTTAGATTGTCATCATTTTTTTAAACCTCATATTAATCTCTACTTTACCTGACCATCCAGGGAGACAGCGACAGAAACCAGTGGTTGGATGACAGCCATCTGCATGGCTGCAGTCACAGCGTTCAGCACAGTCCATTCCATATGTGCCATCCTGTCAGGACAAAAAACATAGCTGAAACCACGAGAGCTAAAAAAGAGAGTTAAAGAGCAAGTTCTGATCAGGCCTCTCTCAAGCAGCAACAATCTTCCTTTTTTATACTTTAATCAGCTTAATTAAGGTAAAACACCTTTCTGGCTTTCAATAAACCATCAAGTCTGTGGTTTTATTCTTTTATTGCCAGGGGTAAGAAAAAAGGTTAATTAAATGCTTTTGACAGATCCCAGACAGACAACTCTTTTTGCAAAATAGTTATTGCAAGGTTAGCAGCAGCAGCACTGCAGCTTCCTTGCACTGTCCCACTAATGGCCCTCAAACCTGACCTGAAACCTGGAGAGACCTTGAAGGAGGGAGTAATTCAGTTTCCATACTGATTCAGTCCTTGACCTCTCTATTAAAATTGCCAAGAAGGATGCCACTTAGTGCCAGACTTTTATAATGAGCTCAGTAGAAAGTAGAATTATGGAAGTACATCTTTTAGCTTTCAGTGATACTAGGACTGCATTTTACATATAAATGTTTTACAAACAAGCACAAACAGCCTCACTTTCTTTTTATTAAAATTCCCTTCTTTTGCATTACAGTAAATGCAACCTGACAATGGGAAGGATGCCTACTGATTGCAAAAGGAGATGGGACAATGATGTAAAACAAAGATCATTTTTTAGTGTGGTAGCTAGCATTTCTGTGGACTAATGGAAAGCTGGTGTAAGATGGATTTGATATAAGGGGTCAAATTCTCCTCTAAGTTTCCCCAGTGCAATTCAGATGACTTCCATGGGATTCTAATGGAATCCCAATTCTAACTGCATTTAGTTTCTGTTAAGTAGGACAGCATAAACTGATTTTAGAGACAATTCCCCATCAAGCCAACCCAGGAAATCACACCAAGGAAAACCACTAGATTCAACCTCCCGGAAGAAAGAAAAGTTTAGCAATAATGTTCAACTACAGAAAAAGGGGTTGGAACCAAAATGAAATATAAGGCAGAATAGGTAGTATTATCACACTTATGTGCCTGGCACCACCTGCATGAAAGAAAACAAGAAAAGAAAAACTCACAGCACTGTTTAAAAAGCTAGTACAGTAGGCTAATTTAAATAACAAGGCTAAAAATATGGTCATAGAAACATCAGAACTTGAAATGCAGCCTAAATCAAGATTCATCTGCTGTTTCTTGATACTCATGCTCACATTTGTATAGAGTTCCACAGGATTTGGCCATTCAACTACCAGTCTTTCAATTCCAAAATAGAACAACACTGCACTGCCCTGCACATGACTCAAGAATAAGCGGTGTTTTACTCATCTCAATAATCCATTTTAATGTAAGGGAGAAGAAAAGATTAAGGAAAGTACTTCCTTTGCATATAATCAGATTTGTGAAGAAAGAAAATCCTCAAATATATTCTGGAAAGGGGGTAATTTGTAAGTAAGACATAGCAGAAATAAAACACTGCAAACTCACTTACTTTTGAGTACTAATATGAGCTGTAATTTTAATAAAAAGATGTATCCTATTCCCACTGGAACTGGAATGACCAACCTAAGTATACAGCCTGAAATTGTGGCTGAAATAATAAAATATTTTTTCCCAGATCACATTGGGCACAGGAAAACTAATGAGGTCTAGATTCAAGTTTAATAACTGTTGGAGATATGGGCTAAAAAATAAAACTTCAGTACATATATTATGTCATATGCACTTCCTCTGATCTATGGTTTTTGGGAGGAAGTATTATTCAGGAGGATCAATTTAACAATGAATGTGGATATTAAAGTGGATCCAAATAACTAACTTACTTTCTTGTTGACAAAAACATCTCTCACATAATAAAAGCAGAGGGGAAATATTTATGGATGGAAACTCTAATGGATAAATGTGTACTTCAAAAATATTCACTTTTCATAATATTAGTTTGTTAATTTTCAACTGTGTACTCAACACAGTCCCTGTCCTGAAGATTTTATAATTAAACAGCAGGCTTAGAGAAGATGATCTTAGTGTAAGTGCAAAACTTTGTCTCTCTCTTCAACAGAAATCCAATAAAAGATATTGCCTCACCCACTTTATCTCCCTACACTTAGAGATAAGACATATGTAGAGACTTACATTCAAATTAGTTTTTTTGTTTATTCTCATATTACGTAATTTTGAGATGGAAAAAGCATTTGATAAAGGTTAGTATTGGTGGGTGTCATTTTGCTGAAAATAGTGGAGTGCTGTGGATTAGAAGCCTTGAAAGAGCAGCTTTCTCTTAAAAAGCCAATTTTGGAAGGTGCTAATGCAAGCCAATGCAAGTTGAGGGCATTCAGCATCTTGCAGAATCAGATAGACAAGGTAGTTTTAAAGAAATCTGATCCTGTTTTCTAGGAGTTTAATTCATAGTCTTGTTAAAAGCATTGTATGTGCTTATATTGTTAGTACCCTATCAGTTTTCTGTTTGTACAGAATGTGTTTTCATTTTAGTATGTTAAGTTATATTATATTGTGTTACTTTGTGGAGAAAATTAATTAAAAGCAAAATAGCCTCCCCAAAATTTAACTCCTGATTGCTCCTAGAGCTGCATAATCTGGATCCAATGAAGTAGCATAGGTACGGCTGTCAGACATGTTGTAATCCAGCTATTCACACTGCCCTGTCATTGAAAATAATGGAGCTAAGCAAAACACATAGATGTAGAAGTGGCAGGTGTGGGGAATTTATAGAGTTCATGTGCAATTCAGATAATTCATCTGTAACTGAATTAACTCAAAGCTTCTCTTTATCCATAACTCCACAAGAGATTCTTCTTCACAAAAAGTTTTTTTTCATTGGAAGACAAGATTTCATTGGAAACAACTTTTGGATGAATTTTTTTCATTTCTGAAATGTATTTGAAACAAAAAAAAAGCAGAGAAAAAACAATTCTTTAAAAAAGATTCCAATATTTTCATTCTGAAATTGTGAATTTCCCCCACCACCCCAATGTCTGACTGTTTCCCATTTTCCAGTAATTACATTCTTTCCCAGCTGGAAAAATTGGGGAACAGTGAAAAAGGTCATAGGGAACTACTTTACTACATTTTATACATTGCCTGTGAGAAAACTGAAATTTCCCAATGGGAAAATTTAAAAGGGGGATTTTCCTACTAAAATGTTCCTGGGGAAAATCTGAATTTCCTAGCCCTCTCTAGAAAAACAATTGTACCAGAGGGAGGGTCTGTAGAAGAAAAAGAGAGAAGAGAAGCAAATAAAGCAAGAGATGGAGACAGAATTGAGGAAGCATAAGGGTGCGGGTCAATAGGCTGGAAGAAATGAAATGCAGTAAAGCTTAATCAAGAGACCACCACCTTTACTAGGCATTCTCCTGTCTGAAGTGTCTGACTCACAGTACCCCAAAAGATCTTGAGTAAAACACTATTCTATCTTGATTATAAAGTTTCCTCTGTTAAAACCCGGATTTTTTTGTGGTTCCCTGAGAGATTGCTTAAATATTGGAAGTAGCAGACAAAGCCCTAAAGCAGAGGAAGACAACAAGGTACTACAACAAAAGATTATGTACATCTGGTTGAAGAAGAAGAGAGAAAGATTTTCATTTGGGTTTTATTTTCATGCTGGAAGACAAACTAATCTAGTTAAACACATTCTTATATTCAGAGTAATTTTTGTTAATTGGAGGCTACATTTTTTCATTTACATGCTCATTTTGAAGTATCTTCACTGAAATAGTTTGGGTGACTCCTGATTTATACCGCTGCAACTAAGAGCAGAATTGGGCTCTAACTAAGCTTTTAAACAAGTTCTGAAACAGTCTGGAGTCAAATTTTCAATATGAAGGCACAAAGAAGTATTGTATATTCATATACACAGCTGAGGAACCCCATTGTACTCAGTAGAAATACTCTCAGTTGGAAGTTTAGCAGGATCGGGCCACTTATAACAGAAACCTATAGCTCATCATTGAGTGAATTTTAATTACCTGGCAAGTGAGTTCACATTTTTCCCCTCTCCAACCTGGAGCACAGGTACAGGTTCCATCCAGAGCATTGCAAGCCCCTCCATTAAGGCACTGGCAAGTTAAATTACAGCCAAGACCCCATGTGCCACTGGGACAGTTTATTGAACAATCAACACCATGCCAACCTGCCACAACAAAAACGAAGTGTCATATTAAACAAGGACATGTTTCTCTTCCTTTGCTGGGAGGTTCCTCTTGTGGAATCTCTCAGTGATGCACAGCAGCAAGGATGACGATGTAGCCTGTGAGAGAGTATTAGTCCTCCCAGCTGAGGCCTTGCTCAAGTTCAAACAGAGGTGTCCTTGTGCACCTGTAACAGCTGTGCTCAACACACTTTATAGATGGGTGTCAACATATGAAAGCAATTAATCGTACATCTGAAGGGAAAATAGGACACCTTGAGAATACTCACTGAAATGCACTAAACTATTTTGAATTTTGCAAGGGACAGCATAAAAAAAGAATTTATTCCTTAGGAAATAGGGTCAGTTCTTAAAAACAAAGTTGCTCACATAGGGCATGTATTTGCTACTTCTTTAGTAGTTTTTCTGATGGGCTCTGTGCAGACTACATTCAGTGCAGACAGAGCTTTGGTGCAGTCAGAACAGTGGTCGTGGCAGAAGAAACCAAGGATAAAAAAATAGATCAGTGAAAAAGTCACTATGTGTGGTGGGTTTTTCCAAAGACAGATATGGGATACTTCAGGAGATTCCCCACTTCCTTATGAATATTTAAAAATAACCCCAATAGAAATTAGAAGATGCCTATAAGATGATGCTTCAAACAGTGATTAAGTCAGAAAAATAACTCAGGAAGTACACACTGAAGTAGGCAGAAAAGCAGAAAGCTTTTAAAAACATGACACTATACATCTATTGGATATAACAGCTGTAGTCATATGCTATCATCGACAATGACACAAGTTAGGTATCTATTTCTATACTCTGTTTACAGTAAGCGGGGGTAAAAATAACTGTACTGAATCTAATCAATAAGCTATTCACAACATGTGCTGTCATGAATCTGCCTTGTGCTTTGGATTTCTAACTGCAGAAATTAGGGCTTAATTCAGGAAAAAATATTTGTTGCAAATATTGCATTGTAATAATTAAAATATGGAAACAAATTTTTCCACAATACTCATTCCAGAATTTGTGTTCTATCCCTTCACTCCCTACATTGCCTCCTGTAATATAAGCATCATTAAAGTAAGCAATTCCATGACGAATCATACGAAATTTGGAATGTTTCTAGTACGTCATATTCACCAAACACTCTTTGACCCACCCCCCACAAATCTGTCCCACTCCCCGCTTCACAGACTCATGACTGTCTTGCTCCCTGCTCCATTGCCAGGGCTGGGCAACAAGGTTGTTAATGAAAAAACATAGAGGAATTTTGGGGAAATAATACATGTAATTACCTGGAACATTTGAAAATGGAGGGTAAAATCCTGGTCCCACTGAAATCAATGGGGTTTCACCCAGAGCTCTTCAAAAATACCATAAAGGGATAACACATTGCAAAAGGGGTAGATATAATCCTCACCTTATTTAGCAGTTGTGTCCAATACTCTTTTTGCTGTGACAAGTATTTCTTTAAAACTTAGTAAAACAATTACATTCAGTTATTTTTTCATCTTAGTATTAATTATGTTGGGTAAAATTCTACCTTTTGTTCAATTCTCGCAAATTACCTTTGGGCAGGGGTCTGAGGAAAGCAATATTTCTCCTCCCAATCCAGCCATTTTGCAAAGAGCGGCTGCAAGTCCAAATCTGCCCACTGCCACTATTATAGCACATAGATTACAGTAGTAGCTTGGATGCCAGCACACCTGCTACAGGGGGGATTTAGGCCTATGAATCCCTGGAGTGGCAAATCAACTAGTCACTTCCCTGCTGATTCTGCGACACCTCCAAGTCCCCTTCTTGTGCTTCTAAGAAGTGAGGCACTTTAGAGGAGAGCCCCATGGCACATAGGAGGTGCAGGATTCCCCTGCTTGGCATTCGGTGGTCTGCCCATTTGCCCTGACCAATCCAGCAACACGGCCAAGATGGTTATCCTGCTTTTAAGGTTTTCTCCACCTGCAGATGATAGGGGGACAACTCAGGCTCTGTGTATGTAAGAAAATATCCTTACATGTGCCTTCACCTTAAATATTCCTTTGGACAGGAACTACATGACACATGAGGCAGGGCTGTAGAACCTTGTATGGGAGAGGGAAAATGGAGTTCTTGTCATGCTCCTTTCTATCTGCAGAACACATGGCTGGAGAATTTGCAAACAATCTGAATCTCTGCCATATACAGGCAAGGTCACACCAACATCTGCTGTGGGAGCGCAGGTGGTACATGGAGGGTTTGCCAGTCACTACAAGTTACGGCAGGGAGGGAGTGCCAAGCAGAGAAGTAGAGGGTTACGAAAGAAAGTGGGATGGGTGATACTGATGAGCCAGCTGACTGAGGTTAAAGTGGGGGTGCTGAGGAATGAAGGAGCAGTACCTCGCACTAATGATGGTGAGGCTGAGAAAGGGAGTAGGGTAAGTGTTGGGACTGGGTCAGAGAATGATTGGAGAACACAGGATTGAGCTGGAAAGGTGTGGGGGGAGGAAAAGGGGAGAGGATGATTTTGGGAGTATAGATAGTGGTGCTGAATGGGCAGAAAGAATATCAGGTGTCCATGGTGAGATGGAGGGCTGCAGTGGCCTGGACCTTGCTCAGATTCATGGTGATTTGGAGTGGGAATAGAAAAGAAGTATACAGTCAAGTAGGGCTGCTGACAAATAACACTCACAAGGAAACCTACAGCAACTTATGCTCAGCAGCTCCAGAGAAGAGAGCAGCATCCTAGCTTGGGGTGGGTACCAGTGATCCCCCCTGCATCCACAACTCCAGTGTGGCCTGCCCAGAGAGCAATGTGAAGGGTGTGTGGATACAAAGCAGAATAGTGGTGGCAAAGGCAAGCTGCCCACAACTGTCTCTGAGAAGGTATTTTTCTGTTTGTCACCTTTCTGAACAGTGGAGGGAGCCAGCATTGTTATGGCCTTAGTGCCTGGCTCTTTTTAGTTTAAGTTTGTGTTTATTTCTTCTTCTGTATTTCAAAAGCTCATTTTGATGTGTATAAATAACTTATAATGATGACTGATTACAGAGACGGGAGACTAATTTGTTAGGCACTCTGACCTGCTTTGCAGGTACAAGAACCATCCACCGGAGAACAGATGGCTTGATTTTTGCAGTTGCACACAGAGGAACAGTTTACTCCATAGGTTCCCGGAGGGCAAGGAGTAGCACAATCAGAATCCTAAAACATACACAAATATATTAAAAAATTATTTGAGAAAACATCAATGAGAGTTCAAACAATAAAATATCACCAGCACTTTTTCTAATCCTAGATTTAACTGACTGTCAACCCCTTTCTGAGAGACTGACTGTTCTTACAGTGTTACAAGTATAAGAAAATGTGCAGACCATGTCAAATTCTAGGCTGTCATCAGGTCAGCCTGGGTTTACAGGAAAGCATTAAGCAAGGCTCTTAATATTCTTTAAATCTACAATAAGTATTTGTTTTACATTATTTGATGTGGGAGAGTATGTCACATACCTGCCAGCACTTGGGTAAGCCAATATTCAGTATACTGTACAAAGAAGCAATTTACGAAAGCAGAGTGTAATGTAAAATGGTAATGTAATGGAAAACAATTTGGACATATACAATATTCCAAAAATATCATTTGATTAAAGTGCTCTTTCTACTATACACAGTATTACTGATAGAAGAAAAGTACCACCATAATATGTCTTCAAGGTTACATTTTTAGTATCATCAAATTTCTATATAACAAACATCTGTGAGAACCACTGAAATCAGGTATCATGATTTGTAGAAGTAACTGTATTTATTGTAGATTTTTACTATAAAAGTTACTTAAATCTACAGATTAGTGCTGCAACAGTCACAGTTCCCCTGATTCTTTTCTGTTGTAGTAGGTATGTATACCTTATTAGCACTTTTCCATTCTCATCACTACATTATTTTTAAGAGATTCAAATGCAATTTTTTTCCTTTATGAGCCTGTCCCACAAGGAGCTAAGCGACTCCTGACACGTGACAAGCTGAATGCCTTGACCTCCCATTAACCTCACAGGAAGGAGTACACTCAGCATTTCACTGAATCGGGCCCTAACTGAAGGCAGTAAAGGAAAAAAATAAACTGTTAACTTCAGAATTATTTACCTTAAATCCAGGGGCACAGATGCATTTTCCAGTCACACTATCACAGTCAGCACCATTTTGGCAGCTGCAGATCTGTTGACAAGATTCACCATAGAATCCAGGAGAACATGTCTCATTACAATAGAGTCCAGACCAGCCTGGCTTGCAGGAGCATTCTCCAGACATAGGGTGACAGCTGGCAGAAGAAGATGAAAGGAATAAATAATTTGGGACTAAATATGACACCTAGATCCCAATGTAATTTTTTTCAGAGAATGACATGCTGTTACAGATATGTTGTTTAAAGGACTTCATTTACTGTGTATAAAGATATATATTTTCCCCAAACTAAACATACACAACACACACACAATTAGTATAATGTAACATAAGACAACATAAAGACACATACTTACAAATCTATGTGTTTATTTAGTTTGAAAAGAAAAGATCTATCTTTTACATTTCTGTGTCGAAAAAAACCTACATATACTACAGTTACCCTTCATGACTCTAAATTTTATGACATTAAAAATATTTAATTGGTGAAAAATTCAAGCTTCCATCTATGCTTCTTGGTAATTCAGCTGTAACCAAAACATAATTATTTTTCAAATAAAGGTTAAAATCAGCATCTTATTTTCTTACAAAGCCCATTTAGAAATATAATCCTTTTGTCTGAGAAAGATGATGAGTTTCTTTAATAAAGCAACATTCAAGGAGTAATATGAATGCTCTTCTTTTTAAATCTGTGGCTGAGAAGTGTACAACTGGCTTCTTTCCAAGAAATAATACCAAATCACTTTCATAGGGAGAAGTCAGAGGCACTGTCAAACTCAGTGACCTTTTAGAATGTGTCTAGTTTACACTGTACATACCTGGTGATAGACCAGCTGTCTCTACCTGAAACAGCAGTTCCATTGAATGGCCAGTCGGACAGCTGTTGCCTCAT
This sequence comes from Macrochelys suwanniensis, assembly GCA_033296515.1. Classification (NCBI taxonomy): domain Eukaryota; kingdom Metazoa; phylum Chordata; order Testudines; family Chelydridae; genus Macrochelys; species Macrochelys suwanniensis. The sequence goes on from CM065780.1 coordinate 53,738,925, forward strand.
AACAAATGGACATCATCAGCTGTGCTAAGATATATGTGCTAGAAAAGTGGACACAATGGAGTACTCTGTAGCACTCTGGCAGACAAAGCACTTGCTTAATGCTCACCAGAGGAAAGCCTCAATATCCAAATCAAATATATTTACAATAGGAAAACTGTTTAAAGATAGTCTTCCGGCACTGATTGAAGTAAAGTCCCCTGAAGTGTGCTGGAAAAAAATGTGTCTAAGTCCAGACACATTAAATGACCCATGACATCAAGGAAGTTTTACATGCCTTGAGACTTCCTTCATTTGCTGACTTTGTGTGTGTGTGTGTACACATGAATAAAACAGAGAGTTGGTTTTTTTTCCTATTTGAAAGTATGAAAAGTAACTATAACACTTCTGGGTGTTGTAGAATTAATAATCATCATCTTTAAAATAGTCGCAAGTGAAAATAGGGAATGTGGCATTAAACATATATGTCTCTTTTTAACAAGGCATGCATGACTAGTTTGTGTAAAACTGCTGTAAATGAGAGGAAAATCTGGCCCCTGATGTTTTCAACTGAATAGTGCCTGAGAAATTTAGAGTGGTCTATTGAGCATGCATGGAAACAGCTCAAGCCACACCAATTGGCTATGTGGTGTTTGCTGACAACACCATAATATTAAAATATTAGAACACCCACACCGCAGATAATTGGGGCTGGAATGGAAATATTCTCAAATTAAATACATGTTAACCTCAGGAAACACATGATGTAGAAAGAGAAGCAGAAATGTGTTCCCTGAGAAATAAGTTCCCTATACCTAGTTGCTTTTCTGTATGCCTCCAGAGGCATTTTGAATATAATCCCAATATTTCTTATCACTACAGGAGGTATTCAGTGATATGGAAAGCATTCTCAACCCACCCAACAATAGGCAGCATAGCATGTAGAAATAAGATAAATATATAAAAAATGAAAATTAGTGGTGCAGTGATTTCAGGAAATAAATCCTTTGAGCTGCCTTTTTTCTTTTAAAGAGTGTAGCATATGAGGCAGACAGAGGCATTGATATTCTGTGCCCCCCAGTGAGTATTAGTAAGGCATACTCGCACATATATTGATTGACACCAAAATTAGTATTCTGTAATTTGTAATTAGATGTAGGAAGCTGGAGCACTTTTGCAGCTTTTTGATGGTTCTCATGCAGTTAGCTTAATTGGCAATAAGATTTGTGTGTTAAGATAGGGAGGTAGAATAGACGTTGAGAGATGCTGCAAGTATTTCTGCTTTTTTTCCTGTTCATTTTTGTTCACAATTTATGGACATATATGTATATTTCCTATATAAGCACTAAAATAAATTTCAGTATATTTGGTAATAATATAAATGATATTATTTAAGTCTGCAGTTTTCTGGCACACTTTATGCCATATACTTATTTCAATTTATAAAATGGTCTGATGAAAAATCTATGTATATGATAGACTCATAGCACTGGAAGGGACCTCGAGAGGTTATCTAGTCCGGTCCCCTGCACTCATGGCAGGACTAAGTATTATCTAGATCATCCCTGACAGGTGTTTGTCTGACCTGCTCTTAAAAATCTCCAATGATGGAGATTCCACAACCTCCCTAGGCAATTTATATGTACAATTCCACCATAAAAAAAAATCCAGAAATACAAAATGACCTAATGTCAACATTAAAAACACTGTCAGCACACATAAACTGAATCCATCCCTCATCATCTCATCCACTTGCCTCAGAAAAAGCATGAGAAAATAGATATGCCCTGAAGAGCAACATACTGGGGCTGTGTTAAACCTGGGATGATGAATAAGTCCTGAGTCAAGGCCCCACTATTAAGAATGACCTTGGCATGCCAGGTTGAGTGTCCCAGCTGATCTCAACTGCTAGGATGAAACAATGATGAAACAGAAAGCCCTGACAAGCTTATCAGATAAAAAATAATACAACTTGAACTGCAATCAGAAATGAACTGGAAAACAGGGAACTCTCTGGAGAATAGGTGTAGTTTTCTCCCTGTATGAATTACCACTAGGTAAGTGAGGAGCTGCATTCTGTACCTTCTAAAGTTTCCAAATGATCATCAGAAGCCACCCAAGTAGAGGGACTGCAGCAATCCAACCTCAAAGTGACGCAGCGCAGGTCCATATCCAAAAGAACTTGCCAAAGGCAGTTCTGTCTTGCCAAAGGCAGATGGAAAGTCACTATTTGCTGACTCCTGCCATTTGAACCTCCAGAAGCAACTGAAGATCTAACAAGACCCACAGTTTGTGAACCTGAGTAGCAAAGGCAGGCAAACCCCCTCATTAAAAGGGCTAGATATTACATTCACCAATTCTTCAGATTGTTCCCATAACCTTCTAGTTTTATTTCTGTCTTATCTGAGTTTAGCCTCAGCCAGTTAGCTCTCATTCATGCCTAGTTACTGGAAAACTGATCAATAGCATCATTTGGTCTAAGAGCAGAGAGACGTGCTGCACATCATCTGCATACGGTTGGTACTGCGGCCCAAACTACTTCACACACATATTGATGAGAGGGAGTAGAATAAAACATTCCATGAGAGAGCCCTTGGAGCAGATGGGTGGTCACCCAATACTACCCTTGGAGCCATCTAGGACAGAAGAGAACAAAGTAACTCAAATACAACTCCACCCCCGCCAGGGTCAGTAGGCATGTCAACAATACCATGTGGTCAGTACCATTCAAGGCAGCTGATGTATCTAAAAGAATCAGCATGGACGCTTGATCTTTACAGCAAGTACCCTAACCCCTGGGCAATAGAGTCAGTCACTCTTTCTCTCCTGTTGAAACTGTTCCACTTTGTATAAATAGTTAAATATGCATTGGGCCAGAGCACGGGCGGCTGGTGACCCAGCTTTTGGGGGAGGCTAGTCCCCAGCCCCTCCCCTTCTGCCCAAGGCCCTACCCCTCTCCCTCCGCACCTACTCAGCCCAGAGCACCCACACCATGGCCAACAGCCCCAGTGTCGGGAAGCCACCCCCAGCACCCGGCAGCACAGCCCCAGCATCAGCCACCCTGAGCTAGGACAAAGCACAGGGAACTGTAAGAGGGAGTCTGGGGCAGAACATAGGCAGGGCCACACCAGGCTGTTTGGGGAGGTACAGCCTCCCCCAGCCTATGATACATGTATCCCATGGGCCAGAAAGAGAGAGACTGACTCTGTAGCATAATTGTTAGGGCCAAGTAGGGACTTGAACCTAGATCTCCAACATCCTACCTCAGTGCCCTAACCACTGGACTATTAGCTATACTGGGTTGTGTTAATCATTCTCTCTTTCTCCAAAATTTCCTCCTGGACTTCAGAGACCTTCCCTCTGAACCGGATACATTTCCATGAAAAGCTTCTGGGGTTTTGACAAAAAACATTTAATGGAAAATGTCCCAATCAGCTCTACATAGACATTCCCTGATGTGTTTATGTGAGAGGAAGTTCTTTCCCACCGCATTTAGTCACAGAAGATAGCCAGAAACAACTGTATCATCAAAAGTGGAAGGGAAGTATCCTCAGTGGGGTATATGTTTTCCCCGTTATTATTCATAAGTTATCTGATTGCTACTAGTTGGCGGTCTTAATCACCCCCAAGCACAAGAAAAAAATATAAAAAGGTCTTGTGAAGTTTTGCTTCCCTCCCCTCACTTTTCTCTACTCAACTGTAACATGGCACTTACAGATACACATGCTCCCACACCCACAACAGTGCTAAGTTCCATTTGATTTGTCATACAGAGGGGAAAATGTTCAAAAAAAGATCAGCCATATGCTGCTGTTTACATTTGAACATTTGTGATTTGATTTGACCACAAGCTGTCTTCCGAGGTATAAATGAAGGAACAGCTGTGTTGAACACAAACCAGAAGTAATCCTTGAAATATCAGAAATGCTATACAATGCAATACTTTCCTGTCAAACTAAACTTCTACAGTAGTCTTCAGTTAAAATTGCAGAAAACTGGCAAAACCATAATTCATACACATAGTGCTATGAGAGCCAAATACTGCTGTTTTGAGTGCCAGACAAGGTGCAGGGAAATGGGGAGGGATTATGGTTTTCTTACTCCTAAATTCTCTCCTCAACCCATAATGTACTGGATTTCATATCCTGTCCAAACAGTATTGTTTCAAATCACATTTCAAGTAGATGGGATAAACAGAAGTACAAGTACACCAACATACAAATACGTAAGTGAAATATGAGAGAAATGCAGCCCTCTCTTACATGGCTTGTCAACAGAAGTTATGCTGAACAATTTAAGCAATCCAAGAATTTATTTCTCACAACGCCCTTTAACAGGATCACACAAACAGAAATATTCAAAAGGAGATTTTTTCATTAATGTCCCAGTGCACTTTAATGTCACTTCCAAATTCTGAATAAAGGCTTTATTTTTATGTATTAAAAAATTTGCATCTCAGATACAAAACACGTTGTTCTGTGTAAGAGTGCATCATCTCTGCAAATAGTTTTAACACAGCAATCCGTGAGAGCAAAACATCTGGCATATGTACACAAAACGTATCTCACATATTGTATATTATTAATGGAATTATGTGTGAATGAATGCAAAATTATTGGAGTCTTTCATATAGCCAGGTGTGCTTTATAAGAAGATAAGCCTTGTCATGAGAATTATATTTTGATTGTATGTTATTTTGTCTTAACTCCCATCCCTCTCCTAGTATCCCAAGGGATTATCTCAGAATTTCTAGTTTATAGATTTTTATTACAAAATGTTAAGGCTTTGTGGGTCCCGTAAATACATACACAACGCAAAAATATTTGGCTCATGATTGCCTGAAAAGAGTCACATGATGAGTTAGTGAGTTTCTGTTGTTTAGCTCCTCTGAGTCAATACAACAGAGGTATGGAAAAATGTAAATCAACCAGATCACTTATACATGTCATTTTATTCAATTTCTTGGCATCAAACTTCACCTTTTGTCGAATGTTAGATTAAATGAAAAAGTTACACTTCTGAAATTTATAGTCATAAGGTGAGAATTCCAGATATATCTAATTAAAACAATCAGCATGCTTCCTCCCCACAATATATATATTGGGCCTGATTCTCCTCTCACATCAGTTTTATGTGTACGGGATGGTGTATTTCAATTTACTTGATTGGAGATACTCTTAGTTAATAGTACCCCAGTGTAAGTGAAAGGAGAAGCAGATCTATTGACCTGATATGGTGAAAAATGTAAAAATTTATTTTTATATGTGGTAAATATAGACAAAGGCCGACACCAGGTCAATATTTATCTCTTGTGTCAATGAATCTTGATATTCATCTTAAAATCTGATTATCGATTGCTATTTAAAGACATCAAGTAAAGCTGTAAGTCAAAAAAAAAATCTGCAGTTCTTGCTCTGCTTGTTATTGTGTTTCTTGCTATATTATAAAAACATTAAATAGTCTTTCCGCCTAAGCTCTGTGACTCTCAGCTGATTCACTTTTCCTGGAAACCTAAGGAACTTACACACTTGGTTAAATGTTCCACATGGAGAAAATCTGCTAAAAGATATAACAACATACCTGCGAGTGTTCTGCAAGTGACAGGGGCACTTTTTGTCGCATTTGAGACCATAGACTCCCTCAGAGCAAAGCCTTGTTTCACAGTGTTCTCCCGTATACCCTGGATCACAGAGACATGCACCACTAATATGATAGCATTTCCCTCCATTCATGCACTGACAGGTCTTTGCACAGTGCACTCCGTAAGTCCCCACTGGACATTCATCCTGACATCTGTGAAAGTCAGAAAAAAATAGGTTTACATGCCTTAAATTTAGAACATTTTTGAAGAATCAATGTAAAAATGTATCTTAGTTTCTGAAGAATTTTCTCTGGAAAGAATTCTTAAAATCATTATAGGTGGAGCTAGTAATTTTGCCTCTATTTAAGGTTGCCTAATATTTTGCAGTATATGCTCCTGTTTTCAATGGCTTATAACTTTGCCAAATTTTAACTTTTACACGCTTATCTGCCTCAGACTAAATGTTTTTTGGAAAGTTTCAGCAAAAACATTTCATTCGTTTCTGAGTACAAAAGTTAACAATGTTAACTATGTCTCTCTCTCTCTCTCTCTCACACACACACACACACACTCCCCACCTCTATTAATGGCTGGTTCACACAGGGGGTGACAACCTACTGACACTACCCAGGGCCGGCGATATCACTAGGCGACCCTAGGCAGTCGCCTAGGGCGCCAGGATTTGGGGAGGCGGCATTTTGCCGCCCTCCGCGGCGGGCAGCTGCCTCCTGCCTCCCGGCTCCATGCTCGAGCTGGGAGGCAGGAGGCAGCCGCCCGATTCCTCACGAAGCCCTGCTCTGGTGAGGGCTCCTGCCCTGCCGCTGGGGCTCAGCAGGGCTTCGGGAGGAGGGCGGCTCGCTGCGGCTACCTCCTGCCTCCCGGCTCCCCGCTCAGTCGCTGAGCTCAGTCGCTGAGCGGGGAGCCGGGAGGCAGCCGCAGCGAGCCGCCCCCTGCCTCCCCGCTCAGCCGCTGAGCTTGGAGCCGGGACGCAGCCGCGGCGAGCCGCCCCCTGCCTCCCCGCTCAGCCGCTGAGCTTGGAGCCAGGAGGGAGCTGCGGCGAGCCACCCCCTGCCTCCCGGCTCCACGCTCAGCTGCCGCGAGCGAGCGGGCGGGTGGGGAGCTGCCGCGGCCCACGGGTGGGGGGGCTAAGCTGCTGCGGGCTGGATGGGGAGCCGCCTGCCATGGGGGGGGAGGAGCTGGCTGACGGGGGGGCATTGGCTAGTGGGGGCGCAGGGCTGGTGCAAGGAAGTTTCGCCTAGGGCGCGAAACTTCCTTGCACCAGCCCTGACACTACCAGTTACTTCTTTAGCTCAAGTAGTCGTCTCTGCTATGATCTAAAGCTCCTGACTTCGTACCCAGCTGATGACCCATGAGGGCTGCAGACTGGGAATGTAAATATAGTGCCACATGGTTTTTCAGTTTGTTTTTTAAAAATCCTAGAAATGACATTTAAAAATTTATGTTAGAAGAAGATTGAGTGGGATTCTGTGCTCTAACAGGCACAGCATAGAACTAGCAGCCTGAGAAAAGGGGGGATATGATAGCTTTAAGCCACCTTTGTGTTTTCATGGATCCTGGGCTGCTCCAGTGGCTAGCGTGACCCCCAGCAGGCCTGTCTAAGTTACAACAGGCGCCTTGGGTTTCCCTAAGGACTGCAGCACTTCCTCGTATCTCTGTACTCTGCCCACACACACACATTACACCAGGACTTGTGAATGGGTCCATGGAAGGCAGCTGTCTTCCACAATGCTTGCGTTGCATCAGGGGAAATCCACACCCAGCTGAATATGGGTCTTTGGGGGCCCCTTTATATCACTCTGGCCCTTTTGCGCAGAATAAGGAGGCCAGAGCAAGGATCTCACCCATTATGGTTGCAATGTCAAACATTCAAAAATTAAGAAATGTAAATGGCAAAGCAAAGGTCAATTCATCCCCAGTGTGAGTATGCATTATGATACTGACTTTAGTTACACAGTCACACAGTATTTGTTCTATAGGGCCCCTGCCTCATTCAGTGCACAGGATGGACAATGAATGAATCAGTAAGCTGCAAGAAGAGAAAGTCTGGTCTCTTGTGTTTAATGCTTCTGGACTGGGATTTTGGAGATCTGGATTCCCTCCTTTGCTCTGTCCCAGGTTTCCTGTGTGATGAGGGGCAAGACTATCTTAATGTACAAATGGGTCAAACTAAAATTTCTCAAGCATTTCCAAATTTTTGAGCACTTGACTTTCCTACCTACTTTTAATATAGTTTTTTGTATTAAATATGAATAATAGACACATTTGCCATCCTTAGTAGTGAAGCAATTTGGAATTAATTGTACAGAAGTGATTGTGAATATGATTCAATATTGACAAAATATGGGAGTATGGCTCTGTCTTTAGAACTAGGCTTGACATCCTACCTCTAAAAGAGCCTTAAGACTTATTGCTCCTAAAGCATGGTGAACTTTTAGTGAATAGATAGTATTTCTCCTTGGGTTTTAGCTGCGGAAACTGTTGCAAGTCAGTCACCGGAAATCCTAATTCTGCTTTACACAAATTCAACATGTTGATGAAGGGGATGATACTGGCCCCTAGCAGGAAAGAGATTGCCAAATGGCAAGCAATTGCAAAAAATGTTATTTTCTCCAGTGGAGAAAGGCTGAGAAGGAGAAGAATTAATCATTTCTCCCAAGAAGGAACTTATACTAACTAATCTCTCAGGTTGAGTTTCTTCCTGAATGGTTTCGCTAGATACTGAGGAGAGAGATGTAGTTTCCTGGAGCATGGTATGCAATATTTGGAGAGACAGAAAAATTCCTCTAGGGACTCAAGTGAAGTAATGTAAATGCGAAGTCAGTGTAGCAGGCATTTTTCATGCTGCCAAGTCACTAAAAAGTACAGTGCTAGGGATCTGAATCAGTGTTTCATTTTAAAGAAATTGTCAGCCTAGCAATGGAAAAAGATAAAAAATTCAATTGTATTAAAAATAAACATTTAAGAGAAAAAACCCAACAAGGTCTGTAAATCTATGCAAAAGAATGTTTAATAATAGATTAGGATAAATGCAAAGAGATTGGTGGAGGCTGTAGTTTCTATTTAAATAAACAATTAAGCTGTAAAAACCCATCTGTACGGAGTAGTCCTGCTACTATAGGGCTTGTTACCCAAACACCTGTTAACTTGTTTTTAACATGGGTTTGCACTGGATGTGTTACATGTTTTTTTTATTATTTTGAAGATTGTGAGGGAACGGAGCCATCTCAGTTTGTGAGTTGAAATGATCCATTATGCAAATATGAGGATAGAAAAAGATTTAGTCTCACTTTCACAGCATGCGTTGTGACCGACTCTTAGTTCCCCCATTGCTGTTGTGTTTCATTTTATATGAAGCAATTTGCTCTTTAAAAACAAAACAGGGCAGATTTCTAAAGTCTCTCTTATAAACTCTGTAGCCATTGGGATTTGTGAAGTACAATTGGACATGATTTAACAACTTACTCCCACAAGAACACAAAGGGGATGAACTTGTAGGGTGATTTCAGTGAGAATTAGAGGCATTCAGCACCCCTTGCAGGCCCTGAAAGATGAATAAGGTTGTTATTTTTCCTGTGACAGCTGACATAAGAATAAAGCAAAAAGTCTATGTCCAACAGTTTTTGCTCTTTAGAACATAAGCTGGTTGTAAGGAGATAATTGAAGGTTAGGGGGAAAAATCTGAGTTAAGACCAGCTGCTACAGATGTTTTCCACACAACACTAATGCTCTACCAACATATGATAAAATATATATACGGAGACCACTAACAGTTCCCTGTAATTCAGTCACATTAACTTTTCTAGGTTTCCGATACGTACAACACTGAACCCACATTAAAACCAGGGGAAATTACTCATCACCAGTAATTCTGTTTGTCAGACTTCCTCATCTCCTCCCTTCCTGCAGATGATTCCAGACAATCACAATTATGCCACGAATCAAAAGAGTAGGCAAAGAATATTGACAGGTTGGAGTAGCATGGAGTCTGCCCATAGATATCCTTTGCCTTTCATTTTTCTTTGCCTTCTGGCTTCTAGGTATACAGGACCTAATGCTGATTGCTCAGAATCTTCTACGAGATGAAAGACAAGGTGGGTAAATAAAATCCTACCTTTCACGGATTCAAACAGCACAAAATATGGCACTAAGTATGATTTCAATTCAGTTTGAAATAGAAAGCTAAAAGTATTGTGTGACAGAGTACTCCCACCTCAAGTGTCCTCTAGTGTCGGGCCTCCCCAAAACTACATCCTATGCCTTACCCAGTTTGGAACAAGAGAGAGCCCCCTTTGCACAGAAGCGTTAAATCTGGACATTCTCTGCTTCAAACACAATGCCTCTTGGAACTGCACCAGGAATAATTTCAATCTTCACAACTGTGCCTTAAAGACAGCACTGACCCCAAAGTAAGGAGTTTGTAAATACCAAAACTCCTTCCAATTCAGAAAGAGCAGTTTGGGCCAATTCATTTTTTATGTCATTAAGACAAACCTGACTTTCCATCTGAAGGAAAATAATTAAACTGGTCTTTAATTAACCCTAATGTTAAAAGTATCCCTGAATGGATTTCCGAAATGAAATCAAAATTAGGATTAATCCCAGCAGAGAAACTACATAAGGGACTGAAGGGATTTGTGCTAAAACACAGAAACCACTCTGACATGCAAACCTTTTTAATGGCTCCAGCCATAGACAAGGACTATTAGTTATTAATTTTATAGTAGTGCCTAGACGACCCATTGTGCTAATGGACTGTACAGACTCATAGTGGGAGGCAGACCCTGTCCTGAAGAGATTACAGTCTAAACAGATAAGACAAATGGAGAGAGAGAAAACTATGGTACAGAGAACATCCACAGATTCAATGGTAGTTGGGAGAGGGCACAAAACAACAACCCACTTGGCTACTCCTTTTCACACATACATGTCAGAGGAGGCTTGAATTTATCCCACAGAAGATAGTATCAAATAATGAGCATTTTTGCTTTTGCTTCATTTATGTAGCAGCACGATAAAGACACAAAATCAATTTCTGATCAAGAGATTCCTTTTCTAAAGCCTCCATCAGACTTCCTTTCATGTAGCTTTTGAAGAAAAATTAACAGCTTTTTCCAAGAGTAAAAATTTGTTTAATTTTTCACACGTTTTGTAAAAAGACATTCGTTATTTTGAAGATGATTCTGTACATCTCGCTATCTAGCACAAATATTGAAAAGCCAGTTTCCTGTTTGATCATTCTAAAACATATAACCCATTTTCCTGATGTACTTTTTAATAGACATGTCACTTGGGGTTTTTTAGAGAGAATATATGATCTCAGCTTGATGTTTTCAGTTTGTGCTTCTTTGTGTTTTATGACTGAGCTGTTAAAAATCAGAATGACACCACCACCTTATTAAAAGCCCTAAAGATTTTATGATGCATTTCACAGCAGGCTGACCTTCCTACTGAAGAGGTTACTATGCACAGAGCCAGGATGGGGAGTGTTTCACAGCTTTACATGCCAGAGAAGATCAGAGAATATTTATTGATACAGGCCCTATACAAATTACACGATGTATTGACTGGTCCATACAAATGTACACAGAGAAACAGAAAGACAGATAAATAGGGCCAAATTCTGAAATCCTTACGCAGCCACACTAAGATGAGATGTGTTATGTACCCACGGGAGTTCCAGGTGCACAGCACCTTCCAGGATTTGGCTAAATGAGAGATTTAGCTTGAGAACGCGAAGATTTGGCCTCACGCTAATACTGTTTTTCTGCCTATTGAAGAAGGAACCAATTCTCTTTCCCAATACACCAAAAAATAGTCTTATTGGAGGTCTCATTCTGGTCCTCTTGTGTACCTCACAATATCTTTGTATGATTGGCAGACTCTGCTTACAAATGGGGCACTTCAGAGCAGAAGAGAGGTTCTTAACAGAGGTAAGTGGGGGAAATATGTTTAGCTCCTGCCCGCCCTGTGCCTAGCTCAAGCCAGTGCTGTTAGTCCCTCAGTTTCATGAGCACTCATGGTGGGATTTTCAAAAATGCTCAGTGCTGACCTAATGTTTCTGTTGACATTAGTAGAAGAGTCATTAGGCCAATGCTGGGAGAAAATCCCACCTACATATTTACTCACTGGGGTTGTGCAAAAAAAATGTTAAAGGAGAAATTTTGCAAAATGGTGATCAAGAAATCCAACAACATTAGACCAAATTCTCATCAAGATATTTGTTTAGGAAAGAACCTCTTCCATCCTCTAATGAATACTGGTATCAATGAATACCCAGTGGGCTGTGTTCAGAAATGATGGGTAAGGTGGCATAAACTGGACTCCCTTGAATTTAATTAGATCTCATTACACTCACTTAGACTCTATTAGACATGCTAACATACATTTGCTGGTGTAAAAGTGAGTGTAAGGGAGTCTACGTTAGTGCAGCTACCACACTGAAGAATCAGAAGAAGGTGCTTGAAGTTATAAATTGAAATAGAGAGTAGTCTAATACCTGTTCACACCATCCTGTTAGCTGCTCGTAGAAACACAGTCAGTGCACACACCCCTTGTGGGGGGTCACAGCAAGTACTTGCCTTCATGGCTGGTCAACTGGTGTGGAGTAGCCAATGGGACCATGGCCTGCTGACCCATCCATACCACGGTGAGATAAGTAGCACCCTAGTAGGGAATAGTCCCAGCATGTTGGTAAGCACAGGGATTACAACTCTGCCTGGACCCTATGCAGGAAGGCAAAAGATGGAAGGCTCTTTGCACCTCAGACTTCTGAAAGGGATAGACACAGTGTGGCCTATAATTGTTTCTGATTTGTAAGGTATTTAATATTACAGAAAAATTTGAATCTCAGCTAAGAAAAATAGAAGCCACAACTGTCTTTAGAAACACGTGTGCAGCATGGACATTCTCGTGTATATCGTCCTGTCTCTCATGAAAGCGGTTTGTGCTTTCTTTCTGATTTGCCTGTGTCTGTTTAAATGCATGTAACACAATCTCCAGTGTTTCCTCACAGAGGCAAACATTTAATTTTGGCAACACTAATAGCTCTGGATTGGCTGTTTTTCTTCTTTGGGGTTATGTTTTTTTATGGTTGGTAGGGTTATCTCCACATCCTGTGGATGCCTGCATTGGAATTGCATGTGGACTGTGGTGATGGTACCTATAATTGTTGGCAGAGATCCTACAGACTAAGCCCAGTGATTAAGTTACTGTGGACTTCAGCAACTGGGTTGTGTACTGTTTAAAAAGGTATGCAGGAAGGTGCTTCTTTCAGCACTTTCTACCCCTCTATAAGGGAAAAATGTTATTATGTTCACTTTTGCCATGAAACACATTTGAGGGACATTTTAACAGCAGCTAGGCAATGAAAAAGATTAATTTCTTCTTTTGAATGAAAATGCTTGGAAAAAAAGACAGCTGGTAGCCCAGTGCAGAGACCAAATGTATCAGCGCTTCTTCAGCTACCTCATCCTATAGCCACCATTGATCCATCTCACCCCATTCTTGGTTCTCAAACTATCTCATTCTGCAGACCGCTCAGTAAAGGGCCTGTACATTACTGGGGGTACATTGGCCACAGTATGAGAGTCCTTAAACTAAACCATTTATCATAGGGACTAAAACATCTTTCAAGAATTGAACTGCCACCTTTACTTTTGATTCATTATCATTTGGTGACATAACTGACAAATCTATAAAACACTTTGAATTATATCACGGATGATATACTTCCACCTGCTTCCTAGTTTTTCCTTTTGCTGTAAAATCTTTGGTACAATTTGGTAGAAGTGAGTTTTACTTACCGTTCCCCTGTGTAACCTGGACTGCAGTGACATTGCCCTGTTGCTGAGTCACATGTCCCTCCATTGTGGCATTGACACTCCTGGGAGCAGTTCTTTCCATAACGACCCTCTGGACAAGGCTGACCACAGACTGTGCCCTGTTTACAAACAGAATCTAATGTTAGGCTTGGGACTGCAGCTGTGTGGAGAAGAAGAAGAGAAGGGGATTGGAAAGAAGTGAGGAGATTAATGGGCTCTTGTATCAGACTGCTTATGCTCTTCTAGAAAATGCCAGATACGTTTTTAGCCTTAGAGTCTGTTTTGTCAAAATGAAAAAAGTAATGCAACATTTTTGTTTTGGTCAAAAAATGAGAACCAAAAAAAATTTCATTTGGGTTTCCATCACATACACTCTTTTCAAGTAGAAAAGGAGGGAGGAGGAGGGGACAAAAACTAAAAAACGTTCCAATTTTCATATTATTGTAAAATTCTATGAAATATTCCAAAGAAAGCCAAAAATGTTAATTTTGTGTGAAGTTTTTCACAGAAAACATATTAGCATTTTCTGAGTAGCTTTAACTAAAAACAAAGCACAGCAAGAGCAACAGACATCAGTAGGGAAAGAAGATTGAGGGTAACAGCAATAAAATCACAAGTCACATGTGTACAGTTGGATGGTTTGGAATCTAAACTTTAAATGTTTCCCTTTTAATTATTTAAAAATTCCCTATCACATCATTTTAACTCCCTTTCCACTGCCTGCCAGAAATGGTCACCCTGGACTAACTGCCTATTATTTTACGTATTATTTATGTTTTGTTTGTTTGCCCCTTTACTATATATAGACAATCTCCAACCACCGTTGTATCTAGCATGATTAAATTTGTTGGTTGTTGGATATAAATTGTTGGCCCCCATCCTTCTACAGAATTCTCTTCCCCATGTGGGGCTGGGAAATCAGTAGAGCCCCTCATGTTTGCCCACGTGGTAGGAATGGGTCCTTGCTGGTGTGAGGTGCAAAGGGATAGAAAGTCCATTGATCAGTAATGAAGTGGATGTTCTGATGTCACTATTACTGGGCTATGAAGGTGCCACCAGAACCTGCCCATTACCTTCTTTTCTTTTAAGAGGGTAGCATCATATATTTGGAAACACACATGAAGGCCACCATAGGAGTATTTAATGGTGCTGCTGTTCAAAATGTAACAGTTATATCAAATTATATCCACAAGGACATGACTTCTGATCAAGTTCCAAAAGATGCTGTTTGCATGCTGCAGAAAGCACATTTTCCTTTTCCCACTCTTTGAAAAGGTTAACAAGGCAATCCAGAATTTATATTTGATTTTGATCCCTTGTGGTGGTACCATGTGCTAAAATACACTTCCTTTTGTTCCTGGCTTTAGTCAGACTGTCTTTGCTTTTCCAATTAAACTTTCTCCTGAAGTTGCCTGAAATTCACAAACATGGACATTTACCCAGTTTACATTTATTTTAGAAAGCAGTTTTACCATCCATCCTGGTGGGCAGGCACATTCCCCAGTCACATGATGACACACTCCTCCATTCTGGCATGGACATCTTTCTTCACACTGCGGCCCATGCTTGCCGGGGGGACAAAGATCCTCACAGCTAAACAATTGGTGCATAATGAGTATAATTGTTATTTATATGCAAAGTTCAGTCTCTCCCCCTCTCTTTTACTTTAACATATAATTCTTCAGTTTATAAATATGAAAAGGCAAGCACTCAGAAATAAAGGGAAATAACCTTTACAGGATCAATGGCATGAACATATGGAAATAAAATTAGCAATTAAAAAATTGTAAGTGTATGTATCTTTCCTTAAAGATACTTCTTTCTAGAAAAACCAAGTTTGGTCTTGGATTCATAAGTATGGGCAAAGATTAAAACTCTCTGCTAGAAGGATTAACCCAATCAAGTGCATTTTTCTATGCTTAATTTTCCACTACAGGGCCAATCTCTGTTGGCTGAATTTTATAA
The DNA here is from genome assembly GCA_033296515.1 of Macrochelys suwanniensis. Taxonomy (NCBI): domain Eukaryota; kingdom Metazoa; phylum Chordata; order Testudines; family Chelydridae; genus Macrochelys; species Macrochelys suwanniensis. The sequence continues at coordinate 53,754,288 of CM065780.1, forward strand.
AACTTCGACAGAATTTGGACCATATTTTATGGGCCAAACTCATTCCTGTAGGTACAGAGATTGCGATTTGTTGTCCCTTTTGCCTTTCAAGAGGCAGCTGCTTTGGCAGCAGTGTTCACCTTATAATATGGGCATAGGAAGCAGCCCTATTTAGCAGCCAAGACCTGACATGAACTTCACTAGCAGAGACTCTTTAGGGAAAGCTCTGGATCAGGACACTTGGTGTCTTGCATGGCCTTGCTTCCTCTTGGGCCAGTCCTGTTCCCTTATAGACTGTGCCAGCTTGTTTTCTACCAGGAGTTTGTGCATGCAAACAGAATGCTGCCCATCCAACTATCTATTGCATGTGTTTAAATACCTATTCATATGCCCCCCAAAATGTAAGCATATCTACAGAGAATGGTTTGAAAACTTGGGCTTAATCCTTAAAATTCAACCCCCAAATCTTAAACTGTTGACTGCTACCTAATGTAAAGTTGCTGGTGCTACCAGTGCAACAGCTGTACCTTACCAAGAGCTTTTGCTGTAGCATTTTAATAACATTCATTTATAAATATACAGAGGGACTTATAATCAGATATAAGTATTGGTAAGTTTTAAAAGAGGCACTTGCAGCATAATGTTCACACAGGTTACTAAATACTAAATATTTTACCCTGGGGTTAGTGACATGCCAAACCCACCTTCCCCACAATAAATAATATACCCTCCGCTTACAAAGCACCAGTATATCCGGGAGGGCATCTGCATTCTCCAGTCACATGATCGCAGGTGGCTCCATTTTGACACTGACATTTTTGGTGGCAATCATTTCCATATGTCCCCTGATCACAGCGTTCCTCACAGCGCCAGCCCTTGAAACCAGAACCACAATGGCAAGCTCCAGTGATGGGGTTACATAAGGCTCCATTTTTGCACTGGCAGCGACTACTGCAGTGGGGTCCCCAGTGGTCACTATCGCATGCTGAGGAAGTGGGAAAAAAATGTCATAGCACTTCTATAAGCATGCATGGTGCAATGCAGAAGACATGATGATTCAGAGATATAAAAATGGCTTTTTTTATGACACGGAAATGGTAGTGGTATCCTTGTAGAGACACCCTTAGCTCTCCTAGGTCTTTAAGTGTCTTGATAGCCAGATGGGACTTAATTTCCTGTTTACAATTATATGCCTTAACCTGCGCTTAAAATAAACTGAAACTTCATCTATAGTGAAATAAAGGTAAGTTCCAAACTCCTTCAATGCATTACAATGTGAAACTGAAATTATGATGATAGTGAATCATTAATTACAGGGCCAAACGGTCATATTCTCCATCTGGCTACTTACTTCAGTGGAATTGTATGAGTATAAACAAGAGCAAAATGTAGCCCATAATCTGACTTTGGAGCCATAAACGTATATCAGAATCCCACAATGAAGTTATTCTATGTAAAGATGAATTCATTGTAAGAGGATCACACTGCATGGCCATTTTTTAAACGTGAAACTTCCAACTAGTTTACATACTTACAGCTCTTTCCTTTCATGTTTTACAACACTATTGGTTGACAGTGCTATAATCAATACAATAAACATTCCATCAAACAACAGAAACTAATTGTTATTTGGTTTAACAGTATGGTGACATATACCACAGACAGTAAGGCTACAGTTTAATATTTTGAGTTAACCCAATTTGTTTTTATAATCATTCTACTATGTATTTTTGTTTTCTACATTCTACTCCATTGGTAGTAATGATAGTGAACCCTTCTCAGAATCTTTTGTTTTCTCACTTTCAAAATAAATCTTTAACAGTAAGGAAAGATTTGTTTAAAATGAGAAATCGGAGTTTTCAATAACAAAACAGAAGATAAAGGTCATCTACAGTTCACCAGAAATGTGCTAATCATCAAGGTCAAAGGATCTGCTTTTAATTTTTGTGTTCTGCTGATAACAATAGTGCAGTGGTGAAATCTCAATTGCAATCCCTGGATGCCCATACTCTTTCCTTAATGACGGACCACCATTGTTCACTCAGTCTTCTCCTGGGGCAGAGCAGCCAAGCAGAGAACAGACCTACTTTCTTAGAGCAAGACAAAAGAACTCAAGACATTTCCTTGGGGTAAGAATTGCTCTGCTATAGGAACTGATCACTCAGATTGCACAAATAAAAAGGATTAGGGTCCTTTATGGAATTTTTCCCTTCTGTAGGGCTTGTGTCCTGGTTAATTCCTAAGAGCTATGGCATGCTTTGAAGTGACAGTTTCCTCTCAAACAGTATTTTCCTAAAAGGTCACTGAAACATGCATTCCACAATGTAACTGTTGTTTATGTACACATACTGTGGCTAAAAAATTATATATATAAAATGAAGTAAAACAAACGTGTAGTAACTGCACCTTTCATTTCTTCATTCTTGTCCCCTCTTCCTTATTTAGCTATTTAAACATTCCTTCTTATGTGCTGGACTATCTGTACAATGCACCACAATGTATTTCACACAAGATGTATCTCTTTCCTCATTATAGCTCACAGAGAAGCTCAGTCCTGGCAACACAATATTTTGAAAATGTCTAGATGGAGGAAAAGTAATCCTCGTGCTGAATCAGTCTTCAACTTCTCAGGAAACCAACTGTTCTGAGAGTGTATGTGTGCAGTGGATTTGTGAGACAGACAGATGTTCTCTCAGGACTGTATGGAGGCCACTGAATTCATTTTCTTTCACACCCCATCATAGATTCATATTACAGTCCCGCTCCTGCTTCCAATTGAAAAGGACAATTTCAGCCTTTCCTGATAGAGAAATTAAAAATAAACTTGAACGTTTTGGAATGTCTGAAAAACCCTCTGTGAAGAACTGAAGGGTTTAAAATGACCATCAGACAGCAGCTCTTTCAAATAAAATAAAATGAGCCATATGCATCCCCCTGGTGGAGTTACATCAGGGTGAACTTGGCCCAACCTCTCTTAATAATAAAAATAATAAATAATAAAAAGCACCACTAGGCAAAAGGAAATTTATTTTTGGCTTACAGTTTGCAGCTTGTATTATTTTACCAATGGCTGGAAGTGGGATATTTGATGCAATCCGCCAACGTTCACACAGAGGTTTGGAGAGAGAGTTTAATGAGCCTCAAAGACACACAGACAGCCTTTGCTACTGCATACCTGCTGCCACAGTAACAGTACCAGACAATATGCACAATGGCAGGCTTACCACAAACTGTATCATTTGTGAAGCATTGCAGGCCTTCTGCTCCCATTATAATGCATTTTAACAGCTACATCATCAGACTGTCCTCTTAGGTTGTTACTGTCCCTTAGAGATCTACTGAAGTTAGAGATGAACACAGTGCATCTCTGAACTTGAACTTTTCTAGACTATTTTATTGTAAGAAACATGTGCTGCACATTGTATGAAATTTTACTGGTTTTCTGGTATGCTTTTCTCATTCTGTTTGCACAGGGCCTATTAAAATAAAAAACACTAGGTGCTCGCTGTTTAGTTTTCCAGTCTCATGGTCACCCTCTGTAGAGAAGGGTGAGAGGGTGGGAAACAAATACTGACTACCTAGTTATTTCACTATAGCATAATGCCAGAGTATTTTACCAGAACAATTACTGCTGTAAGGTAGTCTATTACACTAGGTCTGTCACTAGCCTACTCTCTAACAGTGAGTTATGGGCACTACTTCAGAGAAAGCTGAATGATTAATGGGATTAAATAATATTCTTGCACAAGATAGATAAACTGCATACTTTACTTCTATATATCATTCTAATCAATAAGGTCCCTCATAGGAAATTAAAGTGATTTATCAGAAACAGATACTTAGATTACAATACACAAAACAAATATGGGCAAAGGGAAGGGGTAGAAATGCTTCCTGTAAAGAGATTTGTTTATTTTTCATTATCTTTGGAGGCTAAACTTACCAAATATTACATCAGCCTATTTATACTTCTGTCTCATATTCAAAAACTAAGACAGGCTGGAAGTCACACAGCTGTTAATCTGGTAAAAAGAGTACTCTTTGAATTAATGAGTATCCTCAGGTTACAGACTGTCAGCAAGAGTTTAATCAGAATAGCTACTATAACAACTGTCCTTATTACTCCAAGGTCACACACACAAACACACAGGGGCAGAAGAAAGTGTCAGCTAGAGACTTCTACCAAACCAAATTAGGGTAGTAAGTCATCTGTCACAACGTAGGGCATAAGGGAGGGGGAAGAGAACCACACAATAAAAAGAAATAAAAGTCCCATATTCAGAGCTGTTTCAGCAGAAAATAATAAGACTCAGCACTAACAATTAAGGGAATTTATTTGAGTCCTATACCAAAGCAACTCAGAAGCTATTCACCAATGGCTGCTGTCTCAATGGGTCATCATGTTCATCAGGCTCAAGAACTAGTGGTGAGATGTGTAACATTAATGGTAAAAACTTGTTTCTTTAATGTGATTATATTAATGTATTATCATAGACGTCACCAATCAGTTGCTGATGTTGACAATAGTGATGTTCTATTTGCAAAGTATTTTCATCATTATTCCTAGTAGCTACAGAATGTTTATTCCTTATTGGGTGAAATCCTAGCTTCACTGAAATCAATGGCAAAACTCCCACTGATTTCAGTGGGGCCAGGAGTTAATCCCTGGATTTATAAGTAATGAAACAATATTTTGCAAAAATATACTGGAACAGTTCTTCACTGTCATAGCTCCATTGACTTCAATGGAGTAATCACAATTTGCACCAACAGAAGATTTGCCCCACTATATCCGTATTGTATATATTTGGTCCAATCTGATCTCAGTTTCACGGGTGCAGCCTCTTCAAAATACCAAACACCATTCCTGTACACACTATATGCAACCTCAGCTTTCTTGATTTAAAATAAAACACAGTTTTCCAGAGTTACTGTTCAAAGTTAATATTTTTGTGGGAGTCATAGGGATCTTATATCCTACATCTTACACTGTGGAAAGAAACTCAGAGAAATGTTTGCCAAAAACTGCATAGTAGACCTTTTAGCAAAGAAAAATATTTGGTGCCACTTATACAGTTTGTTCATCTGAGAATAATATCTTTTTAGTCCCCTACAGTATGTCCTCTGTACATCACACAATGCTACAAATATAGGACAGCAAACATTCCTCTAAAAAGGCTCTCAGTAAAAGTGAAGGCATGCCTTTGGGAATAAGGGCGTTATATTATATAAACTCTCATTTAAAATGCATCAGTATGATATGGAACCCTAAGACAATATAAAGTTACCAACATAACAGCAAATTATAAATGCTCTCTGAAGCGCAGTGTCAGATGACAACTTTATGAACAAAAATGGTCCCAGAGCTTCAGCTGCGAAGAACCTTCTTCAAGGAAAAAGCAAAGGAAGAAAATGTGTGATGCAAATTGGTACTATTCTTAGGACTTTTGTATGATACTTGAAGATTTAAAGTTGTGTATTTCATATTATAATAACTTTAATGCACATTGTTATCATGCTAGACTGGTCTCATTTTTATGCACATGGTTTATCTAAGCTGGTAGTGACTTGCAAATTAGGAGGCAAGGTGTCCTGATATTTTACAGTGTGAGATAGGAATTTGTATCATTAGAAGTACACCTGTTTGGTTTTATAACTTTTATATTCCTTATAAACAAAAACAATGTGTCAGTCCAATTTTAACATGCCGTGATCTCTGTCTCTCTACGTTGATTGCTCTTGAGAAGGTAACAAAAAAAGAAGCATGAATGAGTACAAGTTTATTCCTGACAAATCCACCTTGATCACATGTAATTCTGTGCTTCTCTAAAGAATGGCATATGATGAGAGCAAAATATGGCTATCAAATCAAGCCAAAGAACATTTCAGAAGAAAATTCCCCTTAGAAACTCAACAAAGACAACTACCTTACACGTACACTATAAAGTTACTTATATAATGTGATATTCAGGATGCAACATGTTTATGGCAAGTTATTTAAAGGTCTGACTTTCTTGTGTTTTTCTTTTTTTTTTTGCTAATGCTAACCTGGATGTTAAAGCAAAGAATCACACTAAAATTAAGATTTATTTTTTTTAGCATCTTTCTTTGTTCCTATCAGATAGGTGGTACTGAGAAAATAACATACTATCTGATTCTGGCTCATAACTGTTCCGGGATTGTTCGGCAAAACATTATAGTTTGTATCTGGAAACAAGTGCCATTTATACTGCTGCCAAAAACAGAAGAGACCTTTCTCAGAGTACTAGACTAATATAATTTTAATCTCCTTTCCTGTGATGCCTGGAGTGATTGCACAAGTCTAACCATAAAACACATGCATGAAAATGTGTTTTTTCCAACCACAAACTGTGGGTCAGAGTGAGCTGCTCACTCATTTGGGAATGTAATTTTGGCAGCCAAAAATTAAAATAAATAGCAACTGTAAAAGTGAAAAATCTCATCCCCTGTCCCTCTAAACCTCCAAACATAATTTCTTTAGCTGAGTTCAGAAGGTCAAGGTCTATGGTACATTAAAGTTGCTTTGCACTGCTCCAGCTGTGCAATAATTAACTTAACCAGCCTGTAGCCTGGGCATCATCTTTGACTCACACTCGAACCTCTCTCCTCACATTCAGGTTACATCTCAATCTTGCTGATTCCTTCTGCATAACGTCTCTACGTGTTATTTCCTATTCTTCCACACAGCTAAAACTTTTGTCCAGGCTCTCATCATCTCTTGTCTCAGTTACTGCAACATCTTTTTCTCTGGCCTTAACAAATGCAATCTTGCCGCACTCGTATCCCTTCAAAATGCTGCTTCAAATATAATTTCTCTAGCTTATCACTCTTACCATGTCACTACTCTCTTTGCCTCCCTTCACTGCATGTCTCTGTTGCATCACACACAAACTATGTATCTTCGCTTTCATGGCTCATCCATATCAAGATATCAACTCTTGCCTCCAATCGGCCCAGGGTGCCAGCCTCCATTGGCAACTTGTTATATTTTCAAACAAGCACCTTTGTGCTTTTTCCCATGCTGTTCCTCACACTTAGGAGGAGCTCCTCATAAACATCCAGAAAGCTACTTCACTTTCCTTCTTCTAAACCCTCCTTAAACCTCTCCTTTGCTGTGAGGCCTACAAAAATTAGGCTGCTGATGTGCTGTGACCACTGCCCAATGTGCAGACCAATATTGTCTCACTGTTTCCTAGTACTCCCCTATCTGTCTGTCTATGTCCATGTGTTGTCTCTTGTCTTATACTTAGATTGTAAGCTCTTAGGGGCAACGACTGTCTTTTGTTCAGAAGCACCTAGCACAATGGAGTCCTGGTCCATTACTAGGGCTCCTAGGCGCTATGGTAATTCTTCTTCAAGAGACATCTCTAATATGGAAATTATTGATCGCAACCTCCCATTGCTATGATTAGGGTGACCAGACAGCAAGTGTGAAAAATTGGGACAGGGGGTGGGGGGTAATAGGAGCCTATATAAGAAAGATACCCCAAAATCAGGACTGTCCCTATAAAATTGGGACATCTGGTCATCCTAGTTATGATCATGACAGAGTTGTAAAATTTCCACTCTCCTTTGGCTACCAATCCATCTGATGATATTACCAGTGTAACCGGCTCTCTTTCTTCCTCTTCCTGGTTTGCCTGCAATCCTGCCTGATAGCATGAGTGCTAGAAGAAGGCTGCTCTGCAACTGGAGAGTTATATGGCCACCAAAATATGTTATTATTTTACCTAGGGTCTCAAGTAATTGTGCTCTTTCTAAATTCATCCTTCTTGTCATGTCTTCATTCATAGTTTTGTTTATCCAGGTACGTTTTGACATTTTTCTATAACACCAAAACTTGAATGCTCTGGATTCCTTTAAGTGTCCAGCTCTCACATCCATACAGGAGAGCTGATCATACGTAGCACTACTTCAGCAATCTAGTGCAGATGTGCAGTTTTTACTTTTGAAAACACAGAAATCTTTGGAAATTGTTAAATACATTTTTGCAAGCTCTATTCTTTTCTTGATTTCTTCATCACATCTTCTGTCTGATGTTACTGGACCGCCTAAATAGGGGAACCCACTATTCACTTGTTCTAGCACTTGACTATCAAGTTATAGGCATTGCCTACCTTGTGCATCACTGTATTTACTCATTATAATAGTATGTCTTTCTAACATTGTCATTCCATATTTCTTGCTGACATTGTTCACAGCAATAAGCAAGTTCTGAATTTCTTCCCTAGATGAAGACATACAAAATAGACCATCAGCATATCTTATATTGAACTGCATGCCCTAGTGGTGTCTTCTAAACTTTGCCTCATTGTACTTTCTACAAATAGTTGTGGAGATAAAATGCAATTTTGACTTACACCTTTCTTGATATTACAATAATCGGACCGTTCATAGTTCATTCAGACTGCTGCAGACTTTCCCAATACAGGCTTTCTATTAATTATATATCTTGAGAGTCAATATTAGATTCTTCAAGAATATGTATCACCTTCTTGTGTTTGATTTTACCAAATACCTTCTCATAACTTAAGAAGAACATATAAATTTCCCTTTGTGCTTCTCACACCCTCACATAAGATCCTCAGGGCAAAGACTGCCTCCCTCATGCCTACTCCTGGGTGGAAATCAAACTGACTTCTGCTAATTCTTGTCTCAAGATGTTGATGTAGCCACATGCCAACAATTTTCAGCAAAACTTTAAGTGTGTGGCTTACCTGGCTTTATAGTTAAATGCTGTTCAGATTCTCCAGGATTATTAACCTTCAGTAGAAGAACAAAGATTTAAAACGACATGTGCTTCCACTCTCCTGAGTTGTTCTGAGTACAGCTGAGCCATAGCTTAGAATTTGGGCCAAGGTCTCTTCCCTTAACACAGACAGTGAGAAAAGCCCTTTTTTATATTTCTGGAACTAATGTGTTTGAAATCCAAGTGGTGGTGACTAGTGGCAGGTCTGCATGAGAATCCCAGATCCAAACACCCTGAAGTCTAGAGTTTAAATCTAGATCCATATCTAAACGTTGTCACTCAGGCCCAGCTCAAATACAAAAGAGCAGAACCCTTGTGAGGAACCATACATTAAACAAGTCACTTCAACTCTACATAGACAGAGAGCATCCCATCCACCTCTCTGAAGTCAATGGGAGATTTGCAAGTGAATTAAAAATCAGGATCTAAACCCTCTTATATGTTGCATACATTAAAATATGTTCAATGTACTGTCCCAAGGGTACTCTAAGATTACAGTATGAAGCATTGGAGAGGCTGAGAGTTATGTCTGTAACATTTTCTAGGCTTTGGGTGAATCACATTCTTTGCCATAAAACTGGATTGGTATTCTTTTTGGGGTTTTCCTCTCCTATGTCCATTTGGACATAGGAGAAGAATATTAATATCCTTTAAGTAACATACACTATGGTAATATATCATGCAACTTAGACCTTGTAAAACTGTATTTTGAATGGCTTTATACCTACGGTTCCCTGATTACAGTGTCATTAGCCTATGTGGAATGCTCAATCAGACAAAATACGAAGTACCAAAAGTACCAAAAAGGCACAATAGTGAAGAGACTATTCTCATTGATGCAGTATTTTGGACACAGATTCTGAAATGTTATTATATGACCTAGATTGTGTCGAGAATAGTAAATGGAATAATATCCATTCATTTACATGGCAAAACCTATGACAAGAATGACACTGTAACCAACCTTATCCAATCCATTCTTATTACACAACTCAGAGTGCAATCTTGTGATTACTCAACTCTGATAGAGGGGTTTGGTTAGTTGGATATTGAAAATAATGTCAGTCCTTTTCTTTGGGCTACCCTCTGAGGATAGGAGAGTGAAAATTACTCTCCTAAGTGAAACTTGAACCAAATAACATTCAAGTTCACCCTAAATTTCAAACCAACAACATTTAAGCGGGTTCAAAATTTGATAAAACGCGCAAGTCCATCCCTACAAGTGGCACCAAACCTGCAAGTTACTAGAGTTACAAGATTGTAAAATTTGGAAGCAGACATCTCAGAAATCAATTTAAAGGGCTATAAATCAAGGCCAGCTAGGCTGAAGATTCCACTCAGATAATCTTTTAAAAAGGATTCAATTAATAAAAACAAGAGATTATTCTCCGTATCATTTTTGCTATTGTGATCTGTATGGTTACCTCAGTAGGCACGAACTACATTCTTATGACAAATATAATCTTCTTTAGAAAAATCTTTCTTAATAATTATGATTAATGCCTTTTAGTAAAAGACTTATTTTTCCTACATCCCAGACACAGAAGTACTTAGCGCTTTTTGTAGAACACAACACTTCCTATTAAATCTGGATTTCCTTTAGAATCTTTTGTTTCTATCTGATTTCATTTGTTACATTGAAGGCTTTCTGCCCTGAGGCATATTTTTCATTCTTCCTTATTGTTCTGCATAAAAGAGAGGATTTTTATTCAAGACTTTTTTTTAACTTTGTAAAAGCTTTTTGGTCTGTGAAATGGAAGAACAATGAAAATGTGTTTTTTAGACTCCATAAAGGACTGGAACTGTATGCCTTTCACATGCCATACATTTCACAAGACTCTTTAAAATATTTTGGACCTCAGAACGCAATGGTGCATACCTGTTAAGGAAAAAACACAGACAGTCTTTGGTGTTAATTTTACTGTCCTACTGAGATGAACCCTAGTAACAATAATCATTATTGTAGAGAAGGTTAAAAAATCATATGAATTTGAGTACAGTATGTAATCAGATCCTGTATGCACCTTATTGCAGGACCGGGACTTAAATTTTTTCTGCACTATATTTTGAAGGGGTTCTTAATTTTTAATACAGTAACTAATCCTATAGACGTTCCCAGTGAAGCCATTGGGAGCTTTGTCTGAGTAAATAAGACAGGATCAGTCCATTTGTTGATAGAACTGATCAAATAATGAAAAAAAATATTTTTGCAAATAATGGTTCACCAAAATTCACCACAAAGTATTCACCATCTCCTGAACTGATCAAATTCCTAAACAAACAAAAGTTATTGGATAAAAAATTGCCAACATTTGCAATGAATATAGACCTGATTCAGGAAAGCACTTATGCATGACTAAGACTCCAATGGGACTTAAGCACATGCTTCAGTGCTGTCCTAAATTGGGGCCAGTATTTGCAGTGAATTGTTTAACCAGTTCTAGCAATTTTCCCCCCGATATGAAAATGGTACTTTCCTTTTGGAACAACTATCTGCTTTTGCTCCAAATTGAATACAAAGACATTCACTCATATTTAGGACCCAATTCTACAACCCTTACTCACACAAATAACCCTTACTCATGTGAGTAGTTCAACTTAAGTCAATTACATTAAAGATAATACATTTATTTTTGTGTCAATGGGACTATTTCATAGAATCATAGAAGGTTGGAAGAGACCTCAGGAGGTCATCTAGTCCAACCCCCTGCTCAAAGCTGGACCAACACCAACTAAATCATCCCAGCCAGGGCTTTGTCAAGAGGGCCTTAAAAACCTCTAAGAATGGAGATTCCACCACCTCCCTAGGTAACCCATTCCAGTGCTTCACCACCCTCCTAGTGAAATAGTGTTTCCTAATATCCAACCTAGACCTCCCCCATTGCAACTTGAGACCATTGTTCCTTGTTCTGTCATCTGTCACCACTGAGAACAGCCGAGCTCCATCCTCTTTGGAACCCCCTTTCAGGTAGTTGAAGGCTGCTCTCAAATCTCCCCTCATTCTTCTCTTCTGCAGACTAAATAATCCCAGTTCCCTCAGCCTTTCCTCATAAGTCATGTGCCCCAGCCCCCTAATCATTTTTGTTGCCCTTCGCTGGACTGTTTCCAATTTTTCCACATCCTTCTTGTAGTGTGGGGCCCAAAATTGGACACAGTAGATGAGGCCTCACCAATGCCGAATAGAGGGAAATAATCACTTCCCTCGATCTGCTGGCAATGCTCCTACTAATGCAGCCCAATATGCTATTAGCCTTCTTGGCAACGAGGGCACACTGCTGACTCATATCCAGCTTCTTAGCCACTGTAATACCCACGTCATTTTATGCAGAACTGCTGCTTAGCCAGTCGGTCCCCAGCCTGTAGTGGTGCATGGGATTCTTCCCTCCTAAGTGCAGGACTCTGCACTTGTCCTTGCTGAACCTCATCAGATTTCTTTTGGCCCAATCCTCCAGTTTGTCTAGGTCACTCTGGACTCTATCCCTACCCTCCAGCATATCTACCTCTCCCCCCAGCTTAGTGTCATCCGCTCACAAATTATTCTTGTGAGCAAAAGTTTGCAGGACTGAACCCAATTTTGTATTAATTTTAGTAACTAGACCATGAATCCAATCTTACTTTTTCTGATATTTTGAAATTCCTTTTTTACTATTTGTAAGGGATATAGACCTTTTTAAACAATTCTTTAATCTTTATTTAAAATCTTTAGCATTTCCAGAAGTTAAGTTTTAATGTGGTCCCTTGAATATGTGCAGAGCTTCACCACAGACCCTATTAACATAAACAACATTCTACATGTAAAATTACAATAATGATAAACACTGTTTTTATGACAACCTAAAGTTAATCATAGTTTTTCTCATCCCAACACCTACTTACCAAACACCGCTAGATCCCTCCAAACACACTAAGCATATGCTTTAAAGATCATTTGGTAACTGTTGAATAGAAAGATACATTCATACTATGGCTCAAAGAAACATTTGTATGTTAAAAGAGGTATGAATAAAAAGATAGCTCTCATAAGAAAGCCTTTCTGTGACCATAATGAACAAAACCACATATATTAATACAGGGTATGTCATAAGTTAATTAGTTGTTTTAACTGATTTTAATACAGACACTAGCATTTCTAGTAATTAACTACACCATAACAGCTGATAAGAAATTTAATTATATTTAAAAAAATTACATGCTTCAAGGGAAATGTAAAGTACAAGGTAAAATGCAATGCCTTCAACCACCAGAGGCTTATCATTAAGGCTAGTACTGCTAAGTGAAATAAAGTGTATTATTGAAATTGTTACATTACTGTTAAATGTTTAGAAGAAAGATTTATTGAGACCATCACTTACACCTAAATGAACTCTAATTAAAAACAGGAATAAATTACCTCCAATGATTCATTGTTCATTTATTACGTTTAATAGTTAATATATAATATATTTTAAAGCAAATTAAAGTAGAAATTATGGCCCTGATTCAGGAAGCATAATTATTCAGGAAGGTGCTTAAGCATATACTTAGTCCCACTGGATGTAAGCACCTGCTTAACCGTCGTATAGAACCAAAACCCACCCAACTATTTCCATATTAGGGTCTTGGAGACCCCTAGTATGTCAAAATTGGGGAAAAAAACACATGGCATGCATTTAAAACTAACCAGTAAACTATAAAACTATGAACAAATTAAAACTTCCCTAAATTCAGAAGCACACTACATAGTACTTGTGTTGGGTTCTAACTGACCCCATGATCAAACACATTTTTTTTTAAAAAAAGCTACAAATTATACAAGTGTCAAGCTCTAACTGACGCTATGTTTAGACAATGAAAATAGATATCAACAGCAACAAAATCAAAGGCACAAACACAGCAAAGTGGCAGTCAATGGCCTACTACTTCCAGCAAAGGGAGCAAACAAGTGATGTTTTCTGAACATACAAAGGTTTTACACTTTGCACATTGTTATGTGTTTTTCTGTTTCTTGCTCTGAAACAGATGGAACATCATCCTTGTTTCCTAGTCTCTGGATCAGTAACCAGTATACTAGATGCTGCTTCCTGGGATCTCTATGGATAGTAATTCCATGCTTGAATAATAAGAATATAGCAGTAGGGATATACTACTGACCACCTGACCAGGATGGTGATAGTGACTGTGAAATGCTCAGGAAGATTAGAGAGGCTATACAACTAAAAAACTCAATATTAATGAATCCATATTGACTGGATACATGTCACCTCAGGACGGGATGCAAAAATAAAGTTTCTTGACACCTTAAATGACTGCTTCTTGGAGCAGCTAGTTCTGGAGCCCACAAAAGAAGAGGCAATTCTTGATTTAGTCCTAAGTGGAGCACAGGATCTGGTCCAAGGGGTGAATATAGCTGAAGCGCTTGGTAATAGTAACCTAAACATAATAAAATGTAACATCCCTGTGGGGGTGGGGAGGAGGACACCAAAACAGCCCACCATGGTAGCATTTAATTTCAGAAAGGGGAATGACACAAAAATGATGACATTAGTTAAACAAAAATTAAAAGGTACAGTGCCAAAAATGAAATCCCTGCAAGCTGCATGGAAACTTTTTAAAGACACCATAATAGAGGCTCAACTTAAACGTATACCACAAATTAAAAAAAAAATAGTAAGGGGACTAAAAAATTGCCACTGTGGCTAAATAACAAAGTAAAAGAAGCAGTTAGAGGCAAAAAGGCATCCTTTAAAAGTCCAAGTTAAATCCTATTGAGGAAAATAGAAAGGAGCATAAACTCTGGCAAGTGAAGTGTAAAAATATAACAGGAAGGCCAAAAAAGAATCTGAAGAACAGCTAGCCAAAGACTCAAAAAGTAATAGCAAAAGAATGTTTAAGTACATCAGAAGCAGGAATCCTGCTAAACAACCAGTGGAGCCACTGGATGATCAAGATGCTAAAGGAGCATTCAAGGAAGATAAGGCCACTGAGGAGAAACTAAATGAACTCTTTGCATTGGTCTTCATGGCTGAGGAAGTGAGGAAGATTCCCAAATCTGAGCCATTCTTTTTAGGTGGCAGATCTGAGGAACTGTCCCAGATTGAGGTGTCATTACAGGAGGTTTTGGGGGAAAATGGTAAATTAAACAGTAATAAGTCTCCAGGACCAGAAGGTATTCACCCAAGAGTTCTGAAGGAACTCAAATGTGAAATTTCAGAACTACTAACTGTAGTTTGTAACCTATCATTTAAATCAGCTTCTGTACCAGACGATTGGAGGATAGCTAATGTGACATCAATTTTTAAAAAACACTCCAAAGGCGATTGCAGTAATTACAGTCTGGTAAGCCTAACTTGAGTACCAGGTAAATTTGTTGAAACTATAGTAAAGACATAGGCACCGACTCCGTGGGTGCTCCGGGGCTGGAGCACCCAGGGGGAAAAATTGGTGGGTGCTCAGCACCCACCGGCAGCTCCCTGCCAGCCCCGGGGCCCACGCCCAGCTCCCCGCCAGCCCCAGGGCGCGCACCCAGCTCACCTCTCCACCGGGAAACGTTCCGGGGCCCCGCCCCCGACACCAGGTGACGTTGCGTCGGCGTCGGGGCCCCGCAACGTCACCCGACGTCGGGGGCGGGGCCCGCAACGGTGCCCGGCGTCGGGGGCGGGGCCCTGCCACGTCGCCCAGCGTCGGGGGCAGGGCCTGGCGTCGGGGGCGGGGCCCCGCTCCCGGGCATCAGCCCCCACCAGCACCGCCGGAAGTTGGCGCCTGTGAGTAAAGAACAGAATTGTCAGACACATAGATGAATACGGTTTGTTGGGAAAAGGTCAACATGGTTTTTGTAAAGGAAAATCATGTCTCACAAATCTACAAGCACGTGAACAAGGGTGATCCAGTGGATATAGTGTACTTAGATTTTCAGAAAGCTTTTGACAAGGTCCCTCACCAAAAGCTCTTAAGCAAAGTAAGCTGTCATGGGATAAGAGGGAAGGTTCTCTCATGGATCAGTAACTGGTTAAAAGATAGGAAACAAACGGTAGGAATAAATGGTCAGTTTTCAGAATGGAGAGAGGTAAATAATGGTGTCCCACAGGGATCTGTACTGGGACTAGTACTGTGCAGCATGTTCATAAATGATCTGGGAAAAGGAGTAAACAGTGAGGTGGCAAAATTTGCAAATAATACAAAACTACTCAAAATAGTTAAGTCCAAAGCAGAGTGTGAAGAGTTACAAAGGGATCTCACAAAACTTGGGTGATTGGGCAACAAAATGGTAGATGAAATTCAATGTGGATAAATTCAAAGTAATGCACATTGGAAAACATGATCCCAACTCTACATATAAAATGATGGGGTTCAAATTAGCTGTTACCTCTAAAGAAAGAGATCTTGAAGTCATTGTGGATAGTTCTCTGAAAACATCCACTCATTGTGCAGAAGAAGTCAAAAAAGCTAACAGAATGTTGGGAATCATTAGGAAATGAATAGATAATAAGACAAAAATCATATTGCCGCCATATAAATCCATGGTACGCCCACATGTTTACTACTGCAGGCAGATGTGGTCACCCCATCTCAAAAAAGATACACTGGAACTGGAAAATATACAGAGAAGGACAACAAAAATAATTAAGATTATGGAACAGCTTCCATAGAAGGAGAGATTAATAAGACTGGGACTTTTCAGCTTTGAAAAGAGGTGACTAAGGGGGACTATCATAGAGATCTATAAAATCATGACAGATGTGGAAAAAGTAAATAAGATGTGTTATTTACTCCTTCTCATAACACAAGAACTAGAGGTCACCAAATGAAATTAATAGTCAGCAGGTTTAAAATAAACAAAAGGAAATATTTCTTCACACAATATGCAGTCAACCTATAGAACTCTTTGCCAGACGATGTTGTGAAGGCCAAGACTATAACAGGATTCAAAAAAGCACTATATAAGTTCATGGAGGTTGGGTCCATCAATGACTCTTAGCCAGGAGGGACAGGGATGCAAAACCATGCTCTGAAGTGTCCTTAGCCTCTCTTTGTCAGAAGCTGGGAATGGGCAACAGGATCACTGGATCACTTATGCTTCTTGTGTTCCCTAGAAGCCTAAGGAAGGTCTGCAATGTTCCTTTCCTGCACCAGTGGTTTCACCATTTCTGTATCCAGGTCCCTGAGAAATACCAGTCTCTTATTCAAAGATTTATTATGCCATGTGTGATTCAACAAATTCCAAACAATATGTGCATTCAGATATGCAATGTGCATGTGCAGCAGTGAGTCTTTTCCCCAGAAATTCTTTGCCCCAGCAACAGCATCTGTCAAGTGCGTGCTTGCCAGAAAATAGATTCCACAATTGTGGCTTCCTCAGAATCCTAGCAAGTGTAGGCTTCCCAGAAAATCTATTTGACAGTGTTATCTTCAAAGAAACTCAATTTGCTGGACAACTGTGGTGATACATGAGGAAAATGTTATCTGAGGTGTCAATGACCCCACCCCACATCCCACCCTAGACCCTATTGGTGCATTTTTTTAAAAAAACAAACCACTGAATCTATGATGATAAAAACAAGGCTGAAATATATTTCTGCCTCAAAATAAAAACAATATGAAGCTGGAATGCCTGCATAATTAATTTGGGGTCTGACCTCAATACCTTCTGAGTGACTTTTTTGCACAACAACAGATTTGCAGACAGGTTGATATACAGGTTGTCCTCAGGAGAATCCTTGAAGGAAAAAGAGGCAGTGGTTTCATATTTCATTTACATATTTGTATGTGTTTGGGGTCCAAGAGACTCCCAAAGATCTTGGAAGCGTAGTACTTTCAGTTTCCCCGTTCACTAATATTGAGTGGTCTAACTGACTCCATTACCTTTTTAGTGACCTTTTTTGCTACACAAAAACCACAACAGGTAGGATGATAAACTAATGTGGAAAGATTGACCTCATCCATAGTGTGAGGATACTTAATGTATGAAGAGGCACAGGTTTGGCATGAAAATGTTTTGGGCTTGTTGGGTCAGATAGACCCCGAACATTAGGAGGGCTGAAGATAAACATGTGCTGGAGTACTTTCTTTAGGGAGGGGCATATATTATTTATGGCACTTTGTGCTTTTTGGAATGGATATCTAAAGCTACTGTGGTTCATATTTTCATTCCAAAAGCTACTGTAAATCATTAAACAAGTAATTCTCCTAATTAAGGATTGGAGAAGAGCTCTGTGTTTACTCCTGGGCTTAAACAATGGGGCCATCATTCAGCAGAACACCTAAGCACGTAATTAAATTTAAGAAGGGGCTGAATTTCCATTGACTTCAGTGGGATTTCAACGCTTAAGAGCTCTACCGAATAGAGATGGTCTTAAAGATATGCATAACATTCATTTTACATGCCTTGCTGATTTGGGGCCTGGATATGTACCAAAGCCATGTAGCATCAGAAACTTTGGCTCTGCAGCTAAATTACCTATTACTGAAACCACAGTAATGACTCTGTCCACTGTTAAGGTGTTGATAGTTTCCATTTTTGACCCCCAGCTCTCCATCTAACTAGTTGGGGAAAGAAACCCTACATCTTAAGCTGAAGATTCTCATTGGTTCTAGAGGAAAAAGTTAGATGTTAATCAGACAAAGTTGGATTTAAATTAGTGGAATTTTAGAAATTACAAGTAAATTACGAATTTTGGTGGATCCCATAAGTAAATTTTCCAATGAAACAAAGTTTTGGAAAATGCTGATTTGTCAAGCCCAAAACATTTCACTGGAAATATCTGGATTCGAAAAACTTTCAGTGAAACCAAGCAGGGTTCCCATAGAACCCTGCCTGGATTCCTGGTGGGCTGCAGGGGACCCTGGTCTGCAGCTGTAGGGCAAATCCACCAATCAGACTGCCCTAGAGTTCTGGACCATGACACTCCAAGGCATATATTGCATATGAGATTATGGGAATGATGTGGAGGGATTCACTGAGCATTCTCAGTGAAGACCAGAGCCTAGGACCAGATCCTTCCTTGACTAGCTGACATCAGTCATCCAAGGAAATATATTTTAAAAGTTGTCACTCACACTTCAAATAAATTTTAAAATGACACCAAATTCAGCTCTATGAATGAATCATCCTCTGGATTCTGCCATCCTTATTCTCATTGAGGAAAAGCTTCCTTATGAATTGTCCTATTGATTTCAGTGGAACAATTTGTGGACTAAGAACTATTCAGTCTGATAAAATGTGAAGAAAAGGAATTTCCTAATTGCATATCAGGAATCAATATTACAGCATATGCATACCTCATTCACATACATGTCCCACACTGAGACTTGTGTGATCTATAACGCTATGTATTATTTCATCTGGATATCACTCTGTGTCCCCCAATCATAAAAAAAGGTAAAATAGCAAAAGATAGTAACCACCAAGTGAAGATGTGTTGTGTTCATTTCTATACATCTAGACAGACAATTCTCTTATTTGGTAGTCAGTTTTACATAATATACTGTCTTACATAAAACTGACTACCAGTTAAGAGAATTGTCTGTCTAGATGTATAGAAATGAACACAACACATCTTCACTTGGTGGTTTCTATCTTTTGCTATTGAGGAATTCGCAAATGAGGAATTTGTTTTACTTGTCAGAAATAAAATTTGAGTTTGCAGTGCACACTAACCCACATGAATCAGAACTCACAGTACTTGATGATATACAGTTTGTTCCCACACCTGTAAGTGAAATCTCTGCTAGTGGTAGAACTACTCTTACATGAAAAAAGCTGCATATGTATGGGCTCTTATTTTTATTTTCCTCTAATATTGTAATCAGTAAAATTTACACTACTGTAATTCAAGTCTTCACTACAACAGTTGACAAAAATCAAGCTAACTAAGAGACAATCAGAGGCTCTTTTTGTCAAATCTATTAAAATATTTTCATGTTTAATCCACCCCTTCCTATCATGATCAACCCTTCTCCTCTCCTAAATTCTGCCCTCACTTCGACCAAAGCAAACTGATCAGTTTATACTCTTGCAGCTTCATGAACAATTTTTCAAAGTGATCCTGACACTGAAATGGATGTGCTGATTCACTAGCTCCAAGGGATAGGTTCAATATGTCTTCTGTCCACTCAAATGACATTGATCTGTCTATTGTGTCCAGTCAATAAATCTTTATTAGAATAATTTACTTCACATGAATGTCAGCTCTTGCACTGGAATGAAAATGTTTTGTAAATGTGCACCTTTTTAATCCATGTGGTATTTCTTTTCAGATTTATATTATCATTCATCTATCTGCACTGAACTATACCACAGGCAATACATTACCCAATGCATCATAATATGTTTGCCAAAAAGATAAGGTCTAAGGTCTGAAGAAAAAACAGCTATACATATGACAAATTCATCAAGCAGATCTTGGCATGCAATAAAGGGCTCTCTCAATACAAGGGTTGAGAGTCACAGTAATTCCTTGGCAAGACACCTAAAGTAACGTAGGGAGGTTACACTTACACACACACAGACACACAGACACACACACACTCTCTCTCTCTCTCTCTCTCTCTCTCCTACTACAATGTGCAGCAAGAACAGACCTAATAATAAAAAGTTTGCAGTTACCCCACTAGCAATCTAAGGAATTCGTGTTTCCATAAAGTTGAATCGTCTCCGTTCCTGGCCTCTCACATGAGTCTGTCACAGCATGTAGGGACCAAGAATCAAGAACAAGGGAGACTGAAGAGAATCTCCTGTTTAGGGAGGGAGAACCCTATGCCTGCAATCCCTGCAATGAATCAGGAAGGGGAAAAGCTGATGAACCTGTCCTCCCTCTTGCAGGGAATGAAGAAGAACCAAGATCCCCACTCTGTGGGAAGGATGGAGAGGAACCAGGTGCTCAGAAGTGCACAGGATATGGTTGGGAGAACAGACGAATTTCCTTCAGTGGGTTTCTCCCTGCATCTCTAGAGAGAGTGGAGTTCAAATCTGCATTAAAAGATCAAAAATGAATTGGAGTCCCATGCTAGTCCGAAACGGACATTAGCTCATATCACACTGAGTGAATTGTCAGTAATGGGTATGGGAGGAGGCTGCTTGCACAGCTGTTACCTGCATGATACCCGAATCGAGTCAGTGCAATCACTTTGTCATTTTTAGAGAGAACATTATAACACTCAGGAAGTCCTTGTCTACAATTACCACCCAGCAAGCCAAACAGTCACAGTAATACAGCAACCCAAGACTTTTTGAAATAAAAGTTCTGTTAACAAAAGACAGTTACACAACTGGTAAATAACAGTCAAAATGCAAGTAGGGTTTGAAGAGGAAGAACAGGTGGAGAGATCCATTATGGGTCCAATTCTATCCTCAGACACAAATATGTGCAGCTCCCACATAAGGGCAGTGTTTGACTCTCCTTGATAAAGAATTGGATTTTTTGGAGAGTAGGTTCATTTCTGCACCATTTACATAACAGGTTTTATTCTTGAGTAGAATGACCATGCAAATAAATTAAACACCAAAACAGGGTTTACCAAACTTACAACAAATTTCAGAATCCTAGGAAAATGTCTCCCTCTCTATTTTAGGATTTTATCCTGTCACTCATCTCCTCTGAATCAGAGCTTCAGCCATGCAAAATAAATTTGGACTTCATGGAGAGTCTCTTGCTCATCTTACTTACTGAGTTAGCTATCTAGGCATATATATATATATGGCCCCCATCACCACTGTATAATCATGTTATTTTATAACAAAAAGTTTATAAAAAAATAAATAATCTGCTCTCTCTTTATATTATTTTATTGTGCCTTTGTTCATACTAAATAAAATGCAAGTCTTGGGACTCCATGGATAATATAGCTGAAAGTAAATGGAGTGAAGAGGAGTTTTTTTATGTTATGCAAATGTTGATGAAAATCAGGTCCAGTAGTTGTTGTCTTCCCAATGTTACACACTATTATTTATTTGGTCTGATTTCCACTACGGGTCTCTTTTAAGAGAAGGTGTCTGTCAAGACAGATGAGGAGATCGCACAATTCTGTCATACTATACCAAGTAACAAACTGCACTGCTCAAATTAAAACTTACCCTCCCCTGTATGCTGGCCAACACTAATGTTATTTGTTCCTAGAATGCCTATGAACAACTGAATCTTCAGCAGGACAATCCAATGAAAGCAACATCTCATTTAAGCAACATCTCATAAAAAAGCTGGATATACGCCAAACCCCATGTCCCAAACATTGCTTCAACAGCATGTGAACAAAATACCCTCTTCCTCTTTAATCCTCCCTTAAAGAACAATAGCAATCTGAAACAAATTTTTAGCAGTTAAATTTAGCTGTATTGGTATGCAAAACTTTTACAGAGCATCACAAATATCCCATGAGATCGCTCTATTCAAAGTACAATAACAAAGGCTCTTTCACACTAGGTCTTTTGTGTACAGACAGCATGAAGTATTTTCACTACTGAAGCTACTATGACCAGCAGTCAAAGGCAACATGCAGAGGCAGCAGCATTAGCAGCAGAAGAGTGTTGATTTGATACAAATATATTCAAAATAAATTATAACTGAAGGGGCTTGGGTCAAGGAAAAGTAATCCTGGAGAGTCTGCTGATGGGGAGGATTTATTCCAAACACAAATCAACAGAGTCCTCAATGTGTTAATTTAAAATTTCCATTGGCTATCCATGGAGATAAATAAATTGTATCTAATATATATGAATATATGAACACACTTCATACTGAACACACTTAATAAGAATTCAGCTACACATGTGCAACTTTAAATTCAGCATGCTAGATAAAGATCAGGATAACACTGGCACAGGTTTTATCATAATTCTCTTGGTCTTTGTTGTTGTGGTTGTGGAGAAAAATGTGATCCAACTGCACCCTGAAGGCCCCAAAACCAACATGCAAAGAAAAGGAATCCCAAAATTAATATTTTTAAGTTCTCATGATTTTTAAGTCAATATCATGATTTTTTGGAGTCTGATTCATGGTTTTTGAAGATTGTTAATATTATTTGCATAACGATTGTCACAGGGCCACAGGAAAGACTCACAAGAAAAGAGCAGTGAAAGGAGAAAGCAATTGCAACCACCCATCAGCTGGAGGCTTATAGTCTGGCAGTGCTGTCCAAAATGTGGGTGGAGCTTGGTGAGGAGGGGGCATGGCTAAGGTGCCGAGATGCCCTAAACACAGTGTATCCACTCAGCAGCAGTGGCTGGCAGAGCTCTTCTGGACTCCATCCTGTCTGGGGTGAATCCCTCCTTTGGTTCAAGGGTCCAGGCAAGAGTAATTGGCAATTCCCCATGCCAGCAAAAATGAATAAGGCTCAACAATAGTTGTTCATGAATATCTGGGGTGGGCCAGATATTGTGAAACTAGTTATAATGAAGAACAACTGAAGTCCCAAGTTGTTTCAGTGCCTTCAATGCACTAAGTAAAATTTTTATGATACAGCAATGAACCTCCACTTCTGTTTTTTGCAGAGTAACTTCATTCTAACATCACATACACAGTGAGCTTTTACATACAACAATCAGATTCTAGGGAGCTCAGAAAAAAAAGCTGTTATTCAATAAAGCGATAAACCTTAAAAGGAGATATGGAGGAACACCATTAATGTGAGTTTGCCCATAATAAATCTTCGAAAAACCTGATCTCATTACTCCACTACACTTCTATTAAAAAGGACATACAGGTCAGTACCTGGGTTCCCCTACCCTCAAAGCTATGTGGTCTTATAGCTGCACCCACTGCTGGCAGGCACCGTGTACTGCAGGGAACCTGCCCGGCAGGGTTTCGACTCTCTGGTACCACCCAGGTGGGGAGGGAGAACTCTTGGAGAAGTGCAGGGAAGTTCTCCAGGTCTCCAACTTCCCATGGCAGCTTTAAGTGCTGGGTGGAGAAGGGCACTTCAATGCTGCCTACACCTTCAATTTTTCTCTCCCTCTCTCTCTTTCTTATTCACACACACAGCCAAAGTGAGGGAGAGGAAAGTTGGAGAGAGGTGGCTGGTAAGTGGAAAACAGTGAGGGAGAGTGAAATGAAGAGAGATCAACCAAGTGGAGAGAAGGTGATAATGAATGTAGGATATGGAATGAACAAAAAAGGATACTGAGTCAATGGAGGAGGAAGGAATGGGAATGAGTGAATGAAGGGATAAATGGGATGGGGGAGGGGATAGAATAAACGGGGTAGGGAATAGGCAGCGGAAGAGACTAGTCAGGTTTAAACTTGAGCTTCGGCAGTCATTCTTTTTGCACTCAGAAAACAAAAGTTAGAGGGAACCTTGATCCAGGCAAATATATTTATATTCTCCAGCAATGGAGCCCTATCCAATCTGGCTTGTTAATGGGGCCAAATTAATTAGCATTTTTTAATATTGGCACTTGCCGCTACTGCTTTGGAATAAATGAGAGAAATCAGACCACACACAGAGTTCTGACACATTCTGGTAAATCAGAGCAAGCTCCTCCAACAGTGACCAGGAGATCAAGCACGGGATCTATGATAATTTCCCCAAAGAAGGAAAATACAGTAAAAACAGCACAAGACAGGCAGCAGCAGGTGTAAACTTACCACTAGAGCAATTGGGTCCCCCCCAGCCAGGCTCACACTGACAGGTGTTTGGAGCAATACAACGACCATGGACACATTTATCAGCACAGTGAGCTGTCAAAAAGAGAAATCAATAAAAATAAGAACATCTTGCACAAAACTAAAAACAAACAATAAAACACCACACAATAGCCTTTTCCCCAATCCAGCTGTTTTATATTTTTGTCTCAAATATCTTTTAAAAACAAGAAAAATTGTTGGTAAATTCATGTTTGGTAGCTTCGCCTGTGAGTCATTTTTCAGACTTAACATGTATTTTATAACCATACAACTTCTTCTCTAAGTTCAAAATCTCAAAATAAATTCCATTAAGGCTGCTCAAATACATGCTAAGCTATGAGAAGATACTCTAAACTTTTGGAGAAACACTCATGCCAGTTTTTGCTGCAGCAGTGAGTAAAACATGATTTTCTCTATACCACACAGAATTCATCACAACACATCAGTACTTTAATATTTATCTTTATGAATGACTGTTTGACTCAGAAGCAGCGCAGTGAAACAAACAAGATCACTAGGCTAATAAAAAATGTAAACTTGCTGATTCCTCCTGTAATTATCATTGTCAGTGCTGAGTACAGCTGGCTGAAATTTTTCATTTGAAACTTTTTTTCAAACAAATAAGGGCCGTTTTTGAAACTGGAAATTTGGGGGAAAAACTTTTTATTTTGACCAGCCCTAATGTTGAGTCTTTTGTGCGAGATGTGCTCTAGTGTTTGGAACACAGAAGGGGGAGCCAGAGTGTTCTAATCCTGGGCATAAGACTTACACTAGGTCACCTTGGGCAAATCACAATCTTTTTGCTTCAATTTCCACACCTATAAAATTGATATACATGTTACTTGCTTACCTACATCATGGGGTGAACATGAATTAATGTTAATGTTTGCAAAGCTCTTTGAAGATGCACATAAAGCACAGTGTAAATTATTATTGATGAAGAATCAGAAACAGTGGTCTAGCCACCAGAAGGGCACAAAAAGCTACATACCATTAGCATGAGATACAGGGAGGGAAACCTAGAGCAAGAAGGAAGCTATGGGAACCCAGAGCAGAGAGGGAACCAGGGGCAGCTCTCACAATTTTGCCGCCCCAAGCAGTTGCTGCAGCCCCGCCCCCGACGCAGGCAGACGTAGCGGGGCCCCGCCCCCAACACAGGCAGTCCCAGTCCACAGCGGCAAGGGAAGAGCGGCAGACCTGCTGCTCCATTGCCGCCGCAGCAGGCGAGAATGGGGCGGCAGTCCGAGTCCTGCGGCAGCAATTCGGCGGTGGGAAGAGCGGACCTTCCACCAAATTCCCGCTGCGGGACTTGGACTGCCACCCCATTCTCGATGCTGCCCCAAGCACCAGCTTGGAAAGCTGGTGCCTGGAGCCGGCCCTGGAGGGAACAGCACAGAGAAGACTGGAATAGAGAGGGAATCAGGGCTGTTGTGAACAGGGGCGGCTCTTTGATTTTTGCCGCCCCAAACACGGCAGTCAGGCGGCCTTCGGTGGCACGCCTGCGGGCGGTCCGCTGGTCACGCGGATTCGGCAGCGTTTCTGCAGGTGATCCGCCGGTCCTGCATCATCAGCGCGCCTGTCGCCGAATTGCCGCCAAAGCCATGGGACGGGCGGACCTCCCACAGAAACGCCACCGAAGGCTGCCTGACTGCCACCCTCACAGCAACCGTCATGCAGCCCCCCACAGCTTGCCGCCCCAGGCACGTGCTTGCTGCGCTGGTGCCTGGAGCCACCCCTGGTTGTGAAGTCATGTCCAGAGTAGGGATTGAGATGAAGGCAGATCTTTGTTGGACAAAAAGGCCAAACTGCAAACAAGACAAAGACATCACCATACTGACTGAGGGGAAGGGCTTCTGTCAGTCACAGTGACAGACAGATCAATTAGTCCTGCCCTCCCAACTAACAGTGAAATTATCTAATGCTTAGGCCAGGAAATTTAAGAAGCCTCATAGAATTGCCCATCATAGCTAGGAGTGCAGGAGTTAGGCATGGTAAATATTTAAGACAATGATGACTGACCACACCTCCCAGAGCTTGAAATCACCCTAGCAAAGAAAAACAAATAATGAAAACTACATACACTGAAGGTACATTGTGTGTGTGTGTGTGTGTATATATATGTATGTGTGTGTATGTTGGGGGGGGGGAATATATATTCACACACACACACATTGTGGGAATTTTTCAACAACAAATTCAAACAACAGTAATTTCCAAAAGATACACATGGGATGTTGAGTATCAGAGGGGTAGCCAAGTTAGTCTGCATCTGTAGAAGCGACAAAGAGTCCTGTGGCATCTTAAAGACTAACAGACGTATTGGAGCATAAGCTTTCGTGGGTGAATACCCATTTTGTCGGATGGGAATGATAATTCTCTCTGAAACATCTCCAAAGTCTGCCATTTGAAAGAAACATCCACAACAGAAACCTGACAATTTATACCAATAAAAAGTGAATCTTTGCGGGAGGGGGAAAGAGAAATGGCTCGGCTGGTGTTTGCAAGAGGCTTAAGGAGGCTAAATATGAATTGGACTTTTGTTGAATGGGTGGAAAATGCTTCAGCCCATAAGTTAATTAGCACTGAAGAATAAAAATATGTTCAACATTCCCACTGTTTTTTTGTCTAATTAAGGATAAGAGGCCAGAGTGGTCATCTTTAAGCTTTGGACGATAAAAAAAAATGAAAACCCATAGAGATCAGTCTGATAGATATGTGCCTCATAAACCTATAAAGGTTTTGTTTATTGAGCCCCAGACTGTAAACCTCATGGTTTCACAGCTTCTAATTTTCTCTCTAAACGCTTTGTGCAGGTAAGCTCTTTTTCAGAGGTGCATTAAAATGCTCTTTATTAGAAATCAGGGTTGAGAAAATATATTTTTAAAGAACCAACCAACAGAAAATATAAAGCAATCACACTAGGTTTTTTGTGTTAATTTCCTAAATAATTAAATTGAATGATACATCATACTTTTCCACTAGTCTTATAACTAGATATGCACTACCTACATCACTGAAGACTCTTGCTCTAAATTAATGCTGCCTCACACACTAGAATAGCTTCAAGTATTTCCTCAGCCAAGTCTGCTGTAAACTTCCCAATGAATCATAGGGTTTACACGGTGATAGTGAAAGCAGCAAGCTCGAACTATGTGCATGTGTGGATAAACAGGTGATTACTCACATACTAAACCCAAATTTCTATGCAATGGGGCTACATAGCTCTGCCTTGGCCCCACTTTCATTATATCCCATTATGCACACATAGAAATAACACATATAAAAGTTTGTGTTAATACAAGCCTAAATAATAATACCTATATAATATCTTTATAACTTAATACCTCTGTAATACCTTTATAAGTAACTGCAGAGAAGACTACTTACTAGACTGTTTTAAACTTATAAAGCTAGAGATTTACAACCCCCATGAAAAGTAACAGTTATTTTAACAATAAAGTGAATTTAGTGCTGGTGAAATATGCCAGGTTGCCAATCCTGCAGACTAAAGTCCTTTATCTATCTATAGAAGAGCTACAGCATGTGCAATAGCAGTTCAGGCTTCACCACACAGCTACCAATGGGTCCTTGATCTCAAAGGACCTCCCCTAACAGTGATGATAGCTCAGATTCCCTCTTCATTAGTTCTTTGGCTACTCCACTAAAGCTGTTAACAAGGATGCCATTAAGAGCCCTCTTTGATGGAGTAAATGGACACACGCCAATCAGGGACTGAATTAAAACCACCGCCTCATTTCACATAGATAACTGATTAACTATTGGATGGCAAAGACCTCGAGTCACTAAAGTCCAGAACTGATCTGGGTGACCTAGAGGTGAAAGACTCTGGCCCAGATTCTCAGTTGTGCCCAATGCTTGATGGGTACAGCAGAGGGGCACAAAGGAGCCGGTTGTGGCTCCTTGAATCTAGAGCCAGCACTGGTCCTGGTGTAGGATAGAATAAAAGCAACCTTAGTCCATTCCACCAGCTGAGGACTACCATACTGCCTACACTTTTAGCAGAGACCGCAGGGAGGTGGCATTGGATCAACTGCCATTTTCAAAGAAATTAAAATAGGCTTTAAACTAATTTTTCACATCCAAAACTCCTGCTGACTTTTCTGGACATTCCTTATGTACAAGAAATGCAGGATGAAGTCCACTGATATAAAGGATATTATATAACATGATTATTATTGCTTCCAAAATATTTTAATAAAGATAATTTAAAACATCAAATGAAAATACCATATTTACAAAATTCTGCACAAAAGGAGATCCACATGTAATTCTTTACTTTCAAGAGGTTATACTAAAGTTGAGGAATATTTAAGTAATAAGAAAGGCAGGATCACATTCTATGTGTGCCTAAGAAAGAAGAGAAAGGAGGGACATGAAACATTTCTTAGTTAAGCTTCTTAAATTCAAAAATAAATCCAATTTAAGAAATTTTTCTATCCATACTCAGGACACTTATATATCCATAACTGTTTACAGTCATAAAAATAATTATTTGTTTCCCATACATCTTCTGTGGTTACTGTTGGACTCACAGCATCTGAACTCAAGCCAGCATCCTTAACAAATGTTGTGTGAGGCAAAAAATACCACATCATCAAATTCTGGCATTTTAAAACTCTAAGCTAAATTCAGAGCTGGCACCAAACAGAGCAATAGCATCTGCTCCAGTGGAAGGAAGTGCAAATAGGGGCATATTATCTGTAGAAGTGTGTAATGTGTCAGAAAAAGATGTAAGAAGACTTGCACTGGACTGTGGGTGGGATATGACAAGGACTAGTGAAAAAGCTGAACAAGGCATAGCATCAAGGAAAGAGGTCCTGTTTGCATTATAGCCCACGAAAGAACTTTCAGACCTGATGCTAACATGTTGATGTACAAGGATTGGTATAACTTAACATTGAGTCTGTCTGGTTCAAATAGCACCAAGCAGTCATTGACAGTAATAAGCAGCATGCGGAAAGCACATTCAGCACTGCCAAATCAACCAATGCCAAAACAACCATTTATACGAAAAAAATGAGAGTATTTTTCAAATGAGAACAAATCTCTAGGTAAGCTCAGTACTGCATATTAAAATTTAGAAAGTGTTATCCACATAGAACATAGCCATTTTTATTATTATACTATTGAAACTGGTGGGTGGCAAACTCTCCACACACATTTTCAGACATATCACAGGATCATATCATGGTGAGGGGAGATCATACCAAAAGGAATGAAACCATGTTTAGTGCATATAATACAGTTTCAGATCAACTTGACATTTTCATACACTAACCACCTTAGTTCTACCACCAGTACAAGGCTTCTAATTGATACTTGTCTGTTATCACTGGGGTACAGACAGACCGTATGACATTTACAGAGAAGACTGCAATCCAGAAACCTCCTTTCTCCTCCCTCACCTGTCCTTCATCAGCTCTTCTAGTTTCGGACAAAGCAGCAATATCGATGTTAAACCGACTCAATTCATGAGCAATAATGGCTGTACATCACTCTGGTTAGTAACTGTTTGAGTTGTCCATCCAGGTATGTACGTTCCAAGTTCCAAAGATGAAGACTTTCTTACATTTTCGACTGCTGAGATGGTGATCCTGCTGGATGTGGCTATCCAGCCAGGAAAAACAGAGGCATGACTATTTTTAGGGTACCTTTTCTAACCTCCTTCCCATGTGGGGTTAGCAGAGTGGATCCTAAAAAGGACTGCTCAGTCATGGGTGCAGCTGCCAAGCTGCTCGAGCTGCCTCAATCCTCGAGCAAGACGACTGTATCACACACCCACCGCCTGTGTGTCAGTCTGTAACTAGGAGCCCAGAAAGGACACTGCAACTGAGAATGACCCTTCTAAGGCAAAAGAAGTGCAGAGGAAGAAGGCCTCATCCTTCACAACCTCCCTAAGCCACTACCAAAACTACGTGGTGTTGGTGGGAGTGGAGGTAAACAGAATTATGATTCCCAGAATCCGCTATCCCCTGCACAGACAGCTCCCTGGAAGTTACTGTAGTCACTGGGGGAAAAGACTTGAAAGTCCCTGTGAGGAGAAGAGGAAGGAGGCGGGATCTGCAGAGAGATGGTGGAAAGCTCTTCTGAACTTCTGTGGGGCTCAACTGCGATCAGTTTTTCATAGATTCACAGATTTTAAGGTCAGAAGGGACTACTGTGATCATCCAGTCTGACCTCCTGTATAACATAGGCCACAGAATGTCCACAAAATAATTCCTAGACTAGAGCATATCTTTTACAAAAATATCCAATCTAGATGTAAAAATTGCCAGTGATGGAGAATCCACCACAATCCTTAGTAAATTGTTCTGATAATTAATTATTCTCACTGTTAAAAAATTTACACTTTATTTCCATCTTAATTTTATCTAGCTTCAACTTCCAGACATTGGATCATGTTATATTTTTCTCTGCTGGACTAAAGAGCCCATTATCAAATACTTGTTCCCCATGTAGGTATTTATAGACTCTATTCAGACTTCTCTTTGTTAAGAGCCTTCTCTTTGTTAAGCTAAATAGATTGACCTTTTTGTCTATCACTATAAGGCATGTTTTCTAATCCTTTAATCATTCTTGTGGCTCTTCTCTGAACCCTCTTCAATTTAGCAACATCCTTCCTAAATTGTGGACACCAGAACTGGACATAGTATTCCAGCATGGTCGCATCAGTGTCAATTACACAGGTAAAATAACCTCTCTACTCAAGGTTCCCCTGTTTATGCATCCAAGGATCATATTAGCCCCTTTGGCCACAGCGTCGCACTAGGAGCTCATGATCAACTGATTATCCACCTTGATTCCCAAATCTTTTTCGGAGTCACTGCTTCTCAGGATAGAGTCCCCCATCCTATAAGTATGGACTACATTCTTTGTTCCTAGATGTATACATTTACATTTGGCTGTATTAAAATGCACATTGTTTGCTTGTGCCCAGTTTACCAAGTAATCTAGATCAGTGACCTGTCCTCTTCATTATTTACCACTCCCCCTGTTCTTTTGTCGTCTGCAAACTTTATCAGTGATAATTTTATGTTTTCTTGTTACCTGTGGTATAGGACATCCAAAATGAAGTTCATCTACACAGAAGTAATGGAGGTGAGTGGCCTCTGGTATTTAGCCCACTGGTACTTTAGCTTGAGTTCAATTAAAGGTCCAGTTCTGCCACCCTTACTTATTCTGCAAGTGGTCTCATTTAAATGAATGGATTGATTCTTTCTCTCCCCCCTAATTTTTTGAGGGAGTTATTTAGATTTCACATCTCCTTTAAACTAGAACAAAAATATGTCTTTACTTAGATAATCTCCACTCCCACCCTGCTTGACAGAATGTATAACTTTGAGTTAGTCCTACTGCTGTAGTGATAATGAGTGATTTGATCTTAAAGAACACCGTGAGTGCCCTCTAATTATGCATCAAGAAATATGATTGGCATCTGTCATGTGTGGGGTCTTCTCTCATCCTCTGTCTAAAGTAAAAACTGTTTTTATTTCTGAAAGCATAGGTGTCTAATTTGTGGGCAAATTAAAACGATCACTAGGAAAGGATGCTGACAAAGGCTTTTCCACAGTGCTTTATCCAGACTTATAGAAACAAAAAGTTGGCACTATTTCATTCAGATGACAATGGCGTTATAGAATAATCTAAGAATTTACCAAGTTTTCCTTCATAAACACAATAAGTATGTCAATTTGACAGTCAGAATGACTACAGATATTTGGTGGGCAGATTTTTCCAAATACATCTATGGCAATGGGTTTGGAATCTAATTTTAAGAAGTCTGGCATTTTATGGAACATGGTGTTAAAAGCAGGTCATAGAATCAGATAAATGTAGGGCTGAAAGGGACCTAAGCCACATCTCCAGCCCGACCTGTGTGTAGAGAGCTGAGGAGATCCACCTCACGGAGGGAAACTGAGGCAGTGCCACACTTTGCAAGCAGGGGGTGCTACAGGGAAGCCACACCCTACAGCATAAACGTATTTCAGTGGTTAACTATCTTACCATTAGGAATTTCCCCTAATATCCAACCTAAATCTCCAGTGCTGCAGATTAAGTTGATTACTTCTTGTTAGTATATGTGCAAAGGGTCTCAGGTGACACATGACCAGGATTCATCACCAAATTTGGTCAGCTGGTTGGATTATTGGTTTGCCCAGGCCGGGTACTGATTGGGAGTGTGACATGAATGCTGATCCATGCTCACGCCCCCCCCCCCCCCCCACCCCGCCCGATTACTTCTTGACCTACCTTCAGTGGACATGGAGAACATTTCATCACCATACTATTTATAACAGTCCTTAACATATTTAAAGACTGTTATCAGGTTCTCCCTCAGCCTTCTTTCCCTAGATTAAACATACCCAGTTTTTTTAACCTTTCCTTATAGGTCAGGTTTTCTAAACCTTTTATCATTTTTGTTGCTCTCCTCTGGACGCTCTTCAATTTGTCCACATCTTTCTTAAAGTGTGGCACCCAAAACTGAACACAGTACTCCAGCTGAGGCCTCACCAGTGCTGAGTAGAGCAGAACAAATACCTCCCGTTTCTTTCATCTGACACTCCTGTTAATACACCCCAGAATGAATTTTTTCACAAATGCTTCATATTGTTGGCTCATACAGTTTGTGAACCATTATAACCCCCAGCGCCTTTTCAGCAGCACTACTGCCTAGCCAGTTATTCCCAATTTTGTAGTTGTACATTTGATTTTCCTTCCTAAGTGTAGTAATTTGCACTTGTCTTTATGGAATTTCATCTTGTTGATTTCAGACTGGTAATCCTATAGAAAATATTTCTCATATTAGATAGATAGATAGATAGATAGATAGATAGATAGATAGATAGATAGATAGATAGAAAGTTATTTTTATATTTTAATAATAAAGGTCCTAGTAGTAAAACTCAATAGCAATTTGCCAAGTAAGAATCAATTATGGAACTAGCGAGAGTTCATGTGGTACATCTCTAATCAAATAGCACAGTATTCTGTGCCAGGAAAACTGAACCATACACAGTATTGATGCTTTCTCTCATTTCCATTTCCATTTCCTGGTGGCAACAGTGGACAAAGAGTATGCTCCTGAAAATCCAAATGTTAGCAAGGGAGGAAGTTTCACTCAGGACTATAACCCTTCAAAAGCAAGCCACGAAATGACATATGTTGTAATTGTTACTACTTTATGGCAATAAATAGTGAAGTGCCAAGCTCCTCCTGAAAGCAGGACAGCAATGGAAGATAAGATGCTGTAAGAATTGTGAAAAACTCCCAGAAGCGGCCAGCAGCAGGTCCGGCTCCTAGGCGGAGGCATGCAAGTGGCTCTGTGTGGCTCTCGCGCATAAGCCGGTGCTTAGGGCGGGGGCAGTGCATGGAGCCCCGTGGCCCCCTGACCTAGGAGCCGGACCTGCTGCTGGCCACTTCCAGGGCGCAGCGCGATGTCAGAACAGGTAGGGACTAGCCTGCCTTAGCCGGACAGCACCACCCATGGGACTTTTAACGGCCCAGTCGGCGGTGCTGACCAGAGCCGCCGCAACCCAGTGCCTTACATTCTGCGACCCAGTACTGGGTCGCGACCCTCAGTTTGAAAAACGCTGGTTTAGTATTAAGTATTTATGTATTGTGTTGGAAAGGACACAGACACTTGTACTGTATGAGATGCAACATGCCAGCTGATCATTAGTGAAAATCATGTCAAATGTATCTACATATACATCTGAGGTCCAATTATCCTGTCATCTGCATATGCACAACACCAAATGACTTCAAAGAGAGTGGCTTGTGCACAACTGATGGGATAATTGAGCCCCTGGTAATTCAAGTTCCACAAGCCTACCACCAAAGAGGAGTGAACCCAGCATTTTGATAAACACATAGAATTTCAAAGCAATACAAAGTTGAACTTACGGATACACATTTCCCTGCTTTCATAAAATCCAGGACAGCACTGAGATTTCCGTCTGTACATTGTTTTTTCTCCATGCCTGTAGGCAGTACGGTAACTGATTCTAATGAAAAATAAATGGATGTTACATTTATTATAATGTCTTTGAAATAAAACAATATTTATTTTAGCATATTTAGGAACATCTTGGGTCGATACATAATACAAGAGAAACAAAAACAAAAACAGAGATTTGGCTTTATTGGTTGATACATTTAACAATATCAATGTTCCATTCTGGAAATCTGCCAGTATTACCATCATAAACCTTATTTTTCAGCGGCCAGTAAAAAAGATTAAGCATTCTGGTTATTAGCCTACATTCAAGCCAAAAGGTGTCACCATCTTAGATTTTGACATTTCTGGAATTAGAGCCTTCTAATGCACCATTTTCTAGAATAAAATCAAGGAACTACACAGCACAAATTGGCCAGCCTATAAGATCATTATAGGTTCCAATTTCCAAAGGCAGTAGTTCTGGGAATTACCCTGCAAAAGGTTTACTCAGGGTCTCAGAGCCAGAGCCATACTGCAGGGTTAAGAGGAAGAGCGTGCAGATCTATGGGCTCAGATCCTGAAAAGTGCTAACTTTTGTGGAACATGAGGGCACTGAGCATTCCACAGGTGTGAGACATTCAGCACCTTGCAGGATCATGCCCCACGTAAACAGAAGCACTAACACAAAAAAAAAAACACAAATTGTGTCAATGTGACAATGGTAAAGAATCACAGAAAGAGTTGCTTTTTTTCTAACACTAAACAAGCAACTTTATTAGAATAAGGAATGTAGCTTTATCCCTAAAGCCTTTCTCTCTGCACATTCATAGAATCATAAAATCATAGAATCTCAGGGTTGGAAGGGACCTCAGGAGGTCATCTAGTCCAACCCCCTGCTCAAAGCAGGACCAAACCCAACTAAATCATCCCAGCCAGGGCTTTGTCAAGCCTGACCTTAAAAACCTCTAAGGAAGGAGATTCCACCACCTCCCTAGCTAACCCATTCCAGTTCTTCACCACCCTACTAGTGAAAAAGTTTTTCCTAATATCCAACCTAAACCTCCCCCTCTGCAACTTGAGACCATTACTCCTTGTTCTGTCATCTTCTACCACCGAGAACAGTCTAGATCCATCCTCTTTGGAACCCCCTTTCAGGTAGTTGAAAGCAGCTATCAAATCCCCACTCATTCTTCTCTTCTGCAGGCTAAACAATCCCAGTTCCCTCAGCCTCTCCTCATAAGTCATGTGCTCCAGCCCCCTAATCATTTTTGTTGCCCTCCGTTGGACTCTTTCCAATTTATCCACATCCTTCTTGTAGTGTGGGGCCCAAAACTGGACACAGTACTCCAAATGAGGCCTCACCAGTGCCGAATAGAGGGGAATGATCACGTCCCTCGATCTGCTGGAAATACCCCTACTTATACAACCCAAAATGCCATTAGCCTTCTTGGCAACAAGGGCACACTGTTGACTCATATTCAGCTTTTCATCCACTGTAACCCTTAGGTCCTTTTCTGCAGAACTGCTGCCCAGCCATTCGGTCCCTAGTCTGTAGCAGTGCATGGGATTCTTCCGTCCCAAGTGCAGGACTCTGCACTTGGCCTTGTTGAACCTCATCATATTTCTTTTGGCCCAATCCTCTAATTTGTCTAGGTCCCTCTGTATCCTATCCCTACCCTCCAGCGTATCAACCACTCCTCCCAGTTTAGTGTCATCTTCAAACTTGCTAAGGGTGCAGTCCACACCATCCTCCAGATCATTAATGAAGATATTGAACGTTCTCTCTTCCCTGTAGAGTTCCAGCCTAGAACCTTCCCAAGCTCTCTCCTGCCTGACGTCTGGCTACAGATTTAAGGAAACAGTACACATACCCTCACCACACCCGACCTAATATGAACACTGAACAATGAACAGCACACATCTAAATGACAACATAGAAGACACATGTTGTCAGTACAACATCTCTGTAGCGGGGTGGATACCCCGCTCATGCCCTGAGGGGCTGGAAACAGCCCTGGGCGAGGGCTGAGGCTGGAAGCTGGGCTGATTGGAAGCAGCCACAGCTGGGGCCAGTTTAATCAGGGCCCAGCTGGCCCTTATAAGAGGGCAGTGGGCCTGGAGCAGACACACACTCTCTCTGCCTTTAGAGGGAGAAGGGCTTAGCTGCAGGGACCTGAGCAGGTACCTAGGGTGGAGCAGGGCTGGGGAAGGCCAGAGGAGCTGGGGAGCTCTGGCCTGAGAAAACCCCAGGCTGTGGCCTAGGGTTAGGCCCAGCTAGGTACTGGGGCTGTGGGGGCAACTCACGGGTAGGCCGAGGCAGCAGGTCCAAACCCCCTTTGCCTGTGATGAGTGGCTTATATTGCAGTCTGCCCCAGGGCGCGGGGGCTAGCTGGTGACTGGCAGTAGCCTACAACTGAGGCGAGGTGGGGATAGTGGATTGGGGGTCCCCTGGGGAGGGGAGACCCAGATCTGTGGGGTACTGCTGGGGGGCAGCATCCCAATTAAAGGGGCACCGGGTCCTGGGAGGGACTCGTGGGCCCGAGTGATCAGGCGGATCACCGGCCTGCAGAGGGCACTCCAGAGGCTGGTGAGCTAATTCCCAGAAGAAACCAGCAGGAGGCGCCGCAGGGGTGAGTCCAACCCTGTCACAATCTCCATGAACTCTGTATCACTTGTATGTCGTATTGTCAATATTAAACTATCTCATGCGGTATGCTCAAAGAGTAGTTACCCAATACCACCATAACTAATGGGTGTATCATATTGGGCAGAAGAAAAAGAATACTTTACAGCTGTCGAGGCCAGTTCTGAGTCACTCATTCCTTCCTTATTTTTTTACTATGCATAAGAAAGGGATTTCCTTGAACAAGCCCTTTTTTCCCCTGAAGGCAATGTTCCCTTTCTCCAAAAAGGGCAGCAAGTCATATGCCTCATTTTACACCTCCCTCCAGTTACTCCTTATAGGAGCTGAGGGGTATCATTTTTTTGGTATATCATACAAATCTTTTGTAACCCAGATACACACCACATATATGAGGGGTTGATAGACCCTTTGATCTTGACAGGGACAAATGCTATAAACACATATACTATTGACTGATTTAGACAAACATTTTTCAGATGAGCTGAACTGTAACTATTAAACAGTTTATTCACTATTGTTGATGTACACTGTACACAACAGTCAATTCTTAACACTCTAAATATACACCTTTCATACATTACTACAACAAATGAACAATTTTAAAGTATTGATAATTATAAATTACCTGTGTCGTGTGCATTTAAACCAGTTCAGTATGTCAGTACAGCTGGTGTAGTAAATTTGATCAAAAGGATGTGGATATGATTCTTGAACTGTAACTGAATAACTGAAGAGAAAGAAAACAGATTACTGAGCATGTATATGCTCATAGTATTCATCTTTTTACAAAGAAAAATCAATCCCAGAAGGTTAGCTGTAGCTAGAATTGATGACTATACACAAGTCTTTGGGGGAGAGCCAATAACCCCTAGAAATATTTATATCAGTATTTAACAATATAAGACTATGAACTTGACAGTCCTTTTCCATCCAAGTTTGCCTTCACAGATGCAGACCTGCAGAAGAGAAGTTCCTTGAGCCTCCCTAAGAAACAGCTCTACACATTACACTATCAACTAAGACTGCCCCCTTCCTAAGGGTAGAGTTTGACTGTCAAGCTCAAACTACTGTGTATGAAAATTTAGGAAATGGCATCAAGGAAGCACTTAGCACACTCAATGCTTTCTCTACTGTTCTACCAGGAATACATGTACAATGGAGTGGCGAGTTCTTCGCTGGGTGCCTAACGATCAGGGACGACAACTCCAAAATGGAATACAGCTAAAAAAGGAC
Source organism: Macrochelys suwanniensis (assembly GCA_033296515.1). Taxonomy (NCBI): domain Eukaryota; kingdom Metazoa; phylum Chordata; order Testudines; family Chelydridae; genus Macrochelys; species Macrochelys suwanniensis. The sequence continues at coordinate 53,792,465 of CM065780.1, forward strand.
AGGATTCATTGAATGGAAGGTTCTCTCGTCGTGATGGGATTTTGGAACAGGGAGGAAAAAGAAGGATGAGGCCCCTGCCTCACTACACTGAACTACGGAGTAGGCATCTCAAGTACTTAAACCAGGAAAGTGGAACACATCCAACCCCAAGCCAATACCTCTCTCAGCAGGGATTATCAGTGTGGGAAGGTCCCCATCCTAACCAATAATTGCAGATTTGTTACTTTTTACAAAGAACCCCAGATCTAGATTCCTTTCTCACTGCCTACTCCTCTCCAGGAGGGAGCAACACAGCAGGAATTACACCCGTTAGAACTCTAATACTGTAAATGTTTTCATGGCCTGTGGCACAGGCTCTGAGGGAGGAGATGGATGGCTATCCCAATCTTCAGCCCATCTTTCTCTTGCAGTGCTAGACATGAGTAGCTACACTAAGAACTATGAAATGGAAGGATTTATTTTGTTTTTTCTTTTGCACATGGGGCCATGAACAGGTCAGCTCACAGCAGCAAGTAGTTTATGAGGCATTATGAGCCTTATGTGCCCCCAAAAGACCATTCACCCACTCTGCAGAAAAAGAGCCAGCTCCTGAGAGGTGTTGAGCACTCTCAATTTTGATTGATTTTAGTGGAAATTACAGACATTCAATAACTTGGAGGATTGGGTCCTAAGGCCTTAATTTGGTACTACATAAATAAAATAAAATAATCACCCTCCTAACAGAAGCATATCAGTGCATACAATTTAGCTTTTGCTCTACATTTATTTTTTTCCTTAATATTTTTATGCAAGTTTATTAAAGATACAGACAACTAAGGGTTATTGTTGTTTGTATTGTTTGTTTGTTTGAAGACAGCCTTTCATTTTGTGCCAAGTTTTCAGAACTTGGGAGGTCATATTTCTTTTCAAGAAAACTGTACCTGAAATTAATTATGTCTATCGAAGAAAGCGATCACTAGATTCTGATTTATTGAAGACTTTAATAATTCAAAGTGGATGGCAACGATAACTAACCAATGTAATCATTTAGAAGTTTCTGCAAAATGACTGAGCCCTATTATTCTGTGAATTGTTGTTGATTGTGAGAAAAGTATAACGAGATCTTACAGTTAACTAAAGAGTAACATCTGTGTCAGTCATAATATTTAATGTTCTTATTCCCAATCCTAACATTGTCCATTATTTTATGAAATGGAAAACAGCTAATTGCCACAGACTGGATCTTAACAACCTAATAAATCCTATATTATGCAGATATTAACAGATAGCCAAACATAAAATTGATTTCTGTTTAGTTTTTAAATGTCTACCATGTTGCAATTTCCACATTAAAAACATATAGCACAAGACACAGTAGTGTAATGGACATATCCACTTGTACTGAGACATTTCCTGATGAATATTAAAATTAAAAAATGACAACTATATGTAAAATTGAAGCTCATCAGGAAGTGCAAACTTAATTAAGAGGTGAACCAACCATCTTTAAAGAACAGACAGAAGACACAAAGTGAAAAAATCACAGACCTCACTAAAAAAAGAAAATTGTTCTGCATGCAGGCAGTGACTGCTCTGCTGGGTAATATATCTGACCAAATGGAACTAAGAATAGATTGTTTAAAGAAAAGTAATGTAAATCTGAAAAATCAGTTGTCTCGAGTGAGGACCAAATTGGAGAAATAAAGGCAGGAGGCTGAAATTTGTAATACATTTTCCTGGGGATATATCAAGGGAATAAGCTTTTAAGTAATCTCACTGAGCAGCTGGAGAGCCAAGTTTGGAGCCATAAAATGAGGTTTCTTGGCCAACCAGAGAAAGTAGAGAGAGAAAATATGCTAGGACTTTTAGAGAAATGTCTGAAAAAACTGTACCTGAAATCCGCTTTGAATACTGTGAATGGAAAGATTTAGAGGGAAGATTAAGAGAATACCTAAAGTTATGGTATGCTTAGATACTAAAATGACAGAAATCCTAAGAATATGTTCGATGATAATTGCTGACAGTGTACAGAACAATTAATTCATGTAAAAGATTTAGGAGATAAAATGTACTCTGAACCAGGCTTAGAAAGTACGGGACATTAAAGATAAGCACATTTTTAAAAAATGGCTTTCAAGAAATACAATTTTAAAGTTTTGTTTCCTGCCAAACTACAGGTGCAACACAGTGGAAAAGTATACATGGTTTGGGACCCAAAGTCTGCAGAGAAGCCATTGGAGCAAGTGGAATCCATCTACATTTCAGAGGAGAAAAGAATAACTGAATCTTAGAAAACTCTTAACCAGACTGTTTGTGCTGGCAATAAATCATCTTTTCACTGAGTAATGGGATTATAACGTATGAGAGTAAAGGGTACATTTTCTTCTGTAGTGCTAATTCCCTGGGCTGGCCACAAACATGTGCCAAGTGTGAGGCCAAATATGGCCCCACACATTTGGTGTCTCTGATCAGTCAGTATCTATTCCCAGACAGCACCTACCATCTCCCCTTCCTGTTGTGATCACTTACCTTGAAAGGGGACATTGGGAATCTAACTTTTCCAAGCGCTCAGAACCCACTCCCTGCTGGTTCCTGCATCCTCCTAAAGACAAACAACTCTAATCCATCCAGCTGTCATACCCTGTCCAATCACATTATGGGGGTTACCTCAACTTCCTGGGGCTCTGTACTTTTTATTTTACACAGGGCCAGCTCTGTTCATTCCTGCTATGATCTCAGTTCACATGTAATGAGGGTTTTATTATTGGACGGGCCTCTTACTTAAAGTGTATAGGAATGCCAGGGACACAAGCAGTAATAAGCTGGTGGTTACTCTTTTATACTTATGTACCTGCTGTCTGTTCTGAATGGGAATATAAATGCTATGGCGATTTTCAATTTGTGCTTTTATACATTCTACCCCCTCTCTAAGCCCCAGAAAATGGAAGGATGAATGAAAGTTGACATTTAGAAACACTAGGCAGATTTGTTACATTTTTGTTTTCTGCAGCCTTTGATTATTTATCTTAAAGAAATCTTGCAGTAGATTATTCTTTTCTTTTTGTTTACATTTCTCTTGTAGCTTCCTTCAAAATCATTCCTAGAGCTAAAGACAGCACCCCCCCAACCCCCCTCCTCCCACACCATATAGGACATAAAGTAATATCAGACAAGCTTCTGGCTTTGTGCTTGGCATTCAGAAACAGGGTATTTATTCAGATAACTACTTGATATATATCAGCTAATACAAGTTTTCGCATATTCTAACTTGCATGTGAGAGTTTAATGACAGAGAGTTGAAATGTTCCACATGAATCTCAGAGCATTTGTTGGATCAGGCCTTTAGAGGCCATTTTTGATAAACAGCCCATAAAGTGTAGAAATATCACCATAAGGCATGTGTCTCTACTAATGCTCACCAAAACTCTCAACACTTAACTATATAATACAATTTACTTCTGATGCCGGAAGAATAACCTAGAGATGTCCTCAAACTAACAGTCAGCCTGGCTTACTGACTAGCTGATCAGTTGTAGGCATTATTAAATAATGATAATGAAACCATGAGGCATGGTTTCATTATTATAATCTTCATACATGAAAAGAAGGGGAAACAAATGCTTATTGTTTAATCTTGTCTTACCCAATGTGAACATTCTACTGGCAATTATCATGAAATCATGAAAGCAACGAACTAACTAGATTGATGAATTTATAGCCGTACATTTTAAATTTCTGAATCTCATCAAAAAATTAAGCCAACCAGTTTTAATTTAGATTCAAGGAAAGCTGAAAAGTAAAGAAGCACCCTAATCATACTTGGCCCAATTCCAGTATGGCTAATTATATTCTGAATATGCAGATTCCCCTACTGAGTTAATTGGATACGGTATTCTTATTAACTTCTGTCCCTGTACAGTTGTGTAGTGTTATTGGTGGCCTTATAATGGATGCTGCATCCTACCCCAGAGATGACTGCATTTCAATGTAAAGCGAGATGGTCCTTTTACATATACATGCCTAATTTTGCATTTTTCCCCTTGCAGTAACTGCAGGATCCGGTCCACAGTTCATTATTTTATAAAACACTTTAAAGCATGTGAAATGCCCTGTATAAAATAAATATAATCAGAAGCAACTAAGGATATATCAGGTCTATGATGCTAATAGAAATATTACCTCTCCCAGTGGCTACACACATTTGGATCTTCAAGATTCAAGGATAATGTTGTCCCCGTCCAGTGGTGTAACAGTACAACCGGGAAGCACACAAACCAGTTCAAATTAATAATCATCTTTTCAAATAAATGACCTGTAAAAAAACATGATTTATATTATGTCAAGGTAATATTCAAACTATAAAGATAGGGAGACAAATTCTTCCTTGGGGAAACTCCATTGGTTACACCAAGTTAGAATCTGGCCCCAAACTGCATTATATAGGATAGCAAGCATTTAACAGCAAGACGCATGGTGACAGCCTCGTAGGAGGAATAGAAGAAACAGAATTCAAAATCAGAAATTAAATGTGAACGGATCAGATGGCAATGAGTGAGCAAATGCACTACAGTTTCACCTCTGGAGACCTGTGTAGAGAAATGATGTGAATAAGGGCAAAATCAAGACTGATCTTAGACCAGTGATGGTCGAATGCACTGTGAAAAGGGTGCATGTTCTGATCTTGGCTCTGAGAATAGACATGTCCCACTGCATACAAGGGCAATGCTTGTGCACAGCGAGTTGAACTGGATCATATGCTGATAGCAAAAAGATGGACATAGACTTACTTGGAAAAGGACTGCATCTTTAACACATGGAACATCCTACTAATATGCACATATCACAGCTAACATATTTTAATAAATATTATTGTCTACCCAGACTGGGATGGTGAAACTGACAACAAAATCACAGGGAAAAGATGGAAGTCAGATAAACAAACAAGTAATAAATAAATGCTACACTTTTTTCTTGGTTTTATATATATATATATGAATCACATATTACTCAAACCTGCAAGATGCTGAACAAACCCCTCAAGGAGAGTATAGAGTGTTCACCAACTCCAGGAATTGCACAATACCTTGCAGAATCAGACCCATAATTCCCATGTAAGTGCATAAGTTGACAATGTGTTCTTTTTAAACCAATTTGCTTTAAGTATTTGCAAGATTTTCTCACAGGTGGTTCCAAATTTTTGGTGTACTTCTAAATTTAACCATCAACTATCTATAAAAATCATTTTATCAATGTCTGATAGAAAATCCCCAATTGTAAGTCATAAAGTTCTCTGCTCGCACAACTCCCTCCTCTATCAAAAAACTCATCTTAAAAATAAACTGAAATGCTGCCCAGTTGCTTTGAGAATGCTATAGCTGCATTTTCAGCTACTGAATTTTAAAATACATACTGAAATGCTTTTAATTTTTAAGACCCAGCCTCTTATTATTGTTCCCACAAAAGACTAGAATGAAGGCTGGTAAGCAGCAATTTGCCATCTATTCAGAAACAATTACCTTAAATTAGAAACTATATACAGAGTCACCAATTGAAACAAAAAAGTCATCCATTTACAAACTGGAATTTTTTTGTGTGTAAAAGTAGAAATTAGACTAAAACAATGATTGTATAGATGCATTAAGGAATATCTATTATAGATCTGCTATACTGGGACAGATCCTCATGTGGTTTAAATTGGCATGTTTCCATTGTAATCAATAGAACTATACCATTTTACTCTAGCTGAGGATCTGGCCCTATATCCTCATTTGATGACTAATATTAACCCTATATTTATATATGGCTTCCGAAATCTGGGCAAAGAACAATTCCAAGATTGTTAAAGCTAACGTATGATGTAGGAATAAATTAGATTTCCCACCAAAGAGTTAATTTTTAAGTAATAAAAATATTTTTGGTAAAATAAATGTATCTGAAACAAAAAGTTTCTGAGTTGTTTCACTACGGAGTAACACAAAACCTATTGACATACTATTTTAAAAGAAAAAAAAAGAAAAACGCACTGGAACATGGCAGAGGCAACACGAAATAGACAGAAACTTACTTAATGGTGTCTCCTTAAGAATACAAAATAAATATACAGGCAGTTTAAGATAATGTTTTTAAAAAATCTAAGAAACATGCATTTCTGGAAAAATTGTGAAGTAGAGATCACAGAGATTGCCCAGTTTTGCAAAACTTTCCTTCAAAACCCAGGCCTGACTGAAGACATTTCATGCTCTGGAACTGGTATTTAGTGTGGAGTTCAGTTTAAAAACAAATAAAAGCAGCTGCATTTTCAAGTTAATAATACCAACAAAGTGGTGATTTCCTCCATTAAAATAGACACTTTTATTTATATGCAGACTGTATACAGTATTTCTCTTTTTTCTTTCTTTTTTTTTTAACTTCAATAACTTTGCTTTTGGATATATTTAACAAATTTTAAAATATATTTAAAAAAAAATCATTTGCATGAGCCCCCTAGTGTAAAACTTGATTGCATTCCAGATCTTTTGCTTAATTATTAAGGAAAATCAAAACAGAAAATCAGTACAACTGATTAGCATTGCTAAAGTGTTTACATTAGCAATAAAAAAAACCCATAGATGATTCATTTAACTCTTGCTGTCTACACTTTGCACTGATGTGTGCTGCTCAGAGATCCATGTTTGCTACTATATAGTGCTACAAAAGTCTCAACAGGTAATATTATCAGTATTTTTCCAGTGCCCCCAATATGCAGTGTCTACCATATACAGTACAAATGATCTAAGAGCTGAAAACATTCATGTTGGAATATGCCCTCTGTCTACATGTTACTGATTAGCAAGAGTATGTGTAAGTAAACAACTCATGTAAGAAGAGAAAGATCTTCTGACCTCATACAGATTTTTGTATAATTTATGACACTGATGTTGTAAACACTTGCTACCAGGCCTAGAGCTATAAGTAATTCCATTTAAATCAATGGTAAAGCACTCGAAAGAGGTGAAGAGCCTCCAAAATGCTCCCTTGTTGCCAGCAATATGTTTGCATACTTAAAACCAAGAAATTTGTCACATCATATTTAAAACTGAAAAACTAACAATCTAGGAAGTAAGACGTGAAGGCTCTGCCAAGGCCATGTGTAAGTTCACAGAGAAAACCTTAAAAGCAATTTATTTGATTGGTAACCAATCAATGCAACTCTTTCAGCATAAATGAAGTACCCACCCATCCTTCATCAAGGCATGACTGAAATCAAAACAAATTCAACCTAGCAACAGTAATAAGATCTTTCTAACCACATTTTTCCTCAAAAGAATAGGATAGGCTGAACAATAACCACCCAATAATTTACAACAGAAGGTGTTAAAGTCTGATTGCCCCGCCTCATTTTCTGTTACTAGTACTGGAGGCAAAACCCCAGATTTACAAACAAGCAGCATTATTTTCATTTTGCAGGATACCTAAGGGAATTCCCTGGCAATCTGGTCCCTGATCCAAAGCCCACTGATGTCAGTGTAAAGATTCCCACTGACTTCAGTGGACTTTGGATAAGGCCCCTGGTCTAGACCCATAACAGGAATATGATGCTGATACCTGAAACTGCCGTAGGTTGTTCCCTCTGTCACTTACGTCACCTAAACAAGGGTAACACTGAATATATATCTGGATGTATGTGTTTACTAAATCAACCAAAAAATAATTAATAATTCTTCTATGAAAACTTTCATTTTATAATCCCAAAGAGTTTTATAAACATTAATGGGCAAATTTTAAGATGTGGGTATAAATAGGCACACCCATAAATTTGTATTCACATGAGTAAACAGGCAATTACAACAGTCTGTCTAGTAACCGGATAAGCAGATCCTGTAATTGCACCATATATAGGGATAGTTAACTATACCTGATTTGTGCACATAAATCTGGGGTTTGTAGATATGCCCACTACACCCACTTTTGATAATCTGGACCTAATTAAGAAATCCTCATAATACGCCAGAGTGGTAGGTAATATTACTATACCTGGCAAGCGGTTAACTTTTTTAAAATTAAGTTCAGGATGAAGTAGAAAAAGGAAAGGAAAGAAAACATTCCTCATTTACAGATTGGTAAATGGAGGCCCTACCCACGATTCTCTGCTCTAACCACTATACTCTGCTCTATCTTAACAAAATGTAAATGTTGGGAGAGGTGGGGGACAAAAGCTAAAATAATAAAAAACATGAAAGAAACAGAAGCTGCTCAAGGCAGTGAAGAAGTATTTTATGGTCAGCAGACCAGAATCAAATGCTGTTGGTGAATTAAGCGGTATTAAAACTGCAAAGCAACAGAGCTATAGTATGATACAATTGCTAACATGACACACTGGACTGAAGAGCAAGGAAAATGCTGATATAGCTTTCCCACTACTGTTGCAAAAGCACTTTTATCTCTGCAACATAAAACATGCAGCAGAAACATATAATTTAATTGGGAAAGGAACTTCCAGGAAAGTAATATCTGCTTTGTTCTAATCGGTCAGATATTTTTTGTTCTTTTTTGTCCTTTTGCACAGATATTGTATAGGTGTTTTGGAAACTTTCTAATCTATAGTGCACTTTGTGAAACTGGTAAACTAGGTGCCAGCTCTTGCCAAGACTGAGCACTGACAAATCCATAGCTGGAAATCAGACCAGCTCTCCTATTCAAGATAGGTGTTAGACTTGTAAAGATGTTTAGACTCTATAAAATGCTTGTAAGTTGCTGCATGCATTAACCTTTCTTGTAATATCTATAGCCCATGCTGTAAGGTAATACGTAAGTTTTGCTTTATAACTGTAAAAATGCCTGCTCTAAACTTGTCAACTCAGGAGAAGGAGTGGTTCCCCGGCCCACCTTCTTGTCAACTGTTGGGAATGGGCCATATCCACTCTGTTTGAATTGGCCTCGTTAGCACTGACCCCTCCCCCACACACACTTGGTAAGGCAACTCCCATCTTTTCATATGCTGTATATTTATACCTGCCTACTGTATTTTCACCCTATGCATCTGATGAAGTGGGTTATAGCCCACGAACGCTTATGCCCAAATAAATTTGTTAGTCTCTAAGGTACCACAAGGACTCCTCGTTGTTTTTATCAAAACTAAGTGGGCTATTGTGAAGCATCACAATACGAAGCCTGGGCTAATTGCCTTCTCACACCTGTAAAGCAGCTATGTGCAAGGAAGCCTGTCCCATCAACTTGAATTCTGGAAGAAGAAAATAAAGAGAGCTGACATGAAAATTCTTCACGTCTTTGCTGTTTGGACTCTCACTGGGCTGAAGCTAGGAAACAGAAGAAGAGATCCCCAAGGTCAACCTGGTTTAGCCTTCAAAAGATATTCAGTGCTGAGAGATTACTACAACTCTGTCACCTTTTGGAACCATAGACTGTAATTCGTGTGTATATGTTGCCTGCTTTAAACTGTAAATAACTCTCATTTCTTTTTCCTAGTTAATAAACCCATAGTTAATTTACTATAGGACTGGGTACAAAAGTTGTCTTTGGTGTGAGTTCTAAGGTACAAATTCACCTGGAGTAAGTGCCTGATCTCTTGGGACTGGAAGCAATTTAAATATTTTGCGATCTTTGGTGTAAGTGACCATTTATCACTAAATCCAGCTTGCCTGGGTTGCCAGATAGACTGCAGTTCCCAAGGGGACTGTCTGTGACCCTAGGGTAAGACTCATATAGTGATTCAGGAGTTCACATTTGTTACTGGGTTGGTGAAATCTAATTATAGAACCTAACACCGGATTGGGGTGTCGGCCCTGAAATTGGCATTCACAGTTGTGAGCCACTCCAGACAATGTGACACATCGCGTTCCCTTGTATTACATTTGTACACGGCCATCCTGCATATATGATAACAGATGATGTTATTTTAAAAAGAAATAAGCACTTGTTCATCATACTTTCATTTTCACATTGTGTTTACAAATTATACAATCAATATTGAGTATGGTGTTGGTGATTTAGGAGGTGGCCCTCTTCTCTCTCAATCCCTATTGTTTAGGACTAAGCCAATGCCTCAGAATAGCATTAGGTGATAGAAGACCATGCTCCTGGAAATGTCCCCAGATAAGAGACAGAACTTGAGTATCACCTAAAGAGTTCATGATACTTTTTGCCAGAATAGCAAGGTTAGCACCAAATTCTGTTGGTAGCTGTGATCTATGTACTTTAAATACCCACTTCAATTCCATTAGGGTGAGGTATTCTTTGCTTCCTTTCCTAACTCATTGTGTAGTGCTTAGTGTAATGTTAAATCATTTCACCCTAGTTCCTCTGCTATATACCCCACTTGTTTGTAAAGCTCTTTGGGATAAGGCACAAAATAAATGTAAGGCAGCATCACATGACATAGGGCATCTTTTTTTTTTAAAAAGGAGTCTTTCCTTACCAGGGACACAAACCTTAATTAAAACAACAATAAAACCAACACAACTTACCAAAACTTGAATTTGACCCCATCTTGTCAGCAATGATTAGTCTCATGCTAACTTGTGACTATGAAAAACCCAATTGTTTTTATTGATTACATTACAAAATTAATGGATGAAGAGAATGTAATGCAGTACATGTTTTATATGTGGAGATTAAAAGCAAGTTTGATGCAGTGACTCAGAAAATCTTGTGTGTAAAACAAATATGAATTTACTTGCATACGATCATTATCACATGGACTGTAAACTGGCTGAAGGACTGTAAACGAAGGCAAATATAAATAAATGTCAGCTTGTTATTAAGGGTCAGTTTTATTTAACATCTTAGGCAATGATCTGGAGGGAAAAGGTAAATGGCATATTAATTAAATTCATAGATGTTACTAAATTGAAAGATATTGCAAACATCTGTGAGGACAGAGAAATAATAGAGAAGTCAAAAATTCAGGCAAAAAATTACAGAATGAGGGTCATATTGGAAAAGTGCACACTGATATATCTGGGGGGGATAATCCAAAACAGAGATGTTCAATAGGATGAGAATATTTGAAAGGCAATAATGCTGAAAGAGACCTAGGGTGATATTGGATTGCAAATTAGATAGGAATTTGCAATACGTTATAGCAGCCAAAAAGCTAATGAGATTTCGGGCTGCATGGGCAAAATATCATATCACAAAACAGGAAAAGGATAGTCCCTCTGTATATGCCATACTTAATTTTGGTAGTGAAAAAAGTAAATAATGAACTAGTATCTCTTTTCCAGCTTTAATATCTTAGATTATTTTTATTTTCCTGTGACAGGTATGGCATCTGAATGACCTGAGTAAATAAATAATTTCACAGTCCACATTTTGTGCTGTTTCTTGTAGAAATGTAGTTTATTTATATAGAAATTTTCAACCAAAAGAATCCAAAGCACCCTGCAAAAAATATGCTAAGGGGTCACTTCACCCCCTGCTTAGCTGCAGATACTTCTGGGGTGGAATGTGGTTAGCCTGTCTGTACCAGCAACACCAAGGAACACTTTTTTAAGAGAGGAAGTAAAGAATAACTTCTTTTGGAGGGAGGGGTGGAATTTAGATGGCCAGAATGAAATGTAATTACTCAGGCTGGAATTTGGATGCTAACACGCCTAATTTCTCAAAAATTGCCTTGTGTGTCATCCAGCGATGCGCATGACCTAGGTGGCTAGTACCTTCAATAGCACACTGACTCCTAGCACCATGCCACAGTATTACTGTTGAGTACTGCCTCAGAGAAAATTGCTATTTAATCACCAACACATTCTCCTGCAGTGCCTTGAAAGTCACGTATCCATATTTTGTTCAGGACTGATTCTGCTTACTGTAGAAAATCAGATGAAAGCACAGCCCAAGATCTCATGGTTTTATTTCAAGTATGACTCTATAGTCTGCCAAGTTCACTTTGTGCCAAGTAACAGTGCCGGCGCGCCCACTAGGCGACCCTAGGCGGTCACCTAGGGCGCCAGCATTTGGGGGGCGGAGACTCCCGGCAGCGATTCAAAATGCCGCTGAGAACGCAGCTTCCCCTGAGCTGCTGCCCCTGCCCCCGGCTGAGGTGAGCTGCCGCGGGGGGCACTGGTGAGGAGCTGCTGGTGGGCGGTGAGCCGAGCCCGCCGCAGCCCACGGGCGGGCACGGGGAGCCAAGCCCGCTGCCTCGGCCCGTGGGGGGCGCGGGGAGCCGAGCCCGCCGCGGCCCAGCGGGGAGCCAAGCCCAGCGCCCCCGCTGCGGGCCGCGGGGAGCCCAGCCCAGCCCCACCGCCGCAGGGGATCCGCGCCCAGCCCCACCGCTGCGGGTCACGGAGGAGGGCGGGGAGCCAAGCCCAGGCCAAGCCCCCCGCTGAGGCCCGAGGGTGGGTGGGGAGGCTGCCGCGGGCGGGGGTGGGGTGGTTTGCCGCTGGGGGGGTGGCGTTAGCTGAGGGGGAGTGCGCAGGGCCAGTGCAAGGAAGTTTCGCCTAGGGCGCGAAACTTCCTTGCACTGGCCCTGCCAAGTAATACCCCTCTGTAGGGGGAGTCTTCAAGGCATAAAGCTGGCAGAGCTGCCTCCTTCACCAGCTCCCCCTAGCACCAATGTGCTAGTATAAAGAGGAGGAAGGAGCAGGTTGGGTTCATATCAGGGGCAGAAGGAATGTGGCAGAACCATAGGTTGAAGTGGTTTCCATCATATATAGCGTTTGCAGTTTGGTTCAATGGCTTTCAGTACCCCCACTATACAAATTGTTCCAACATCCCTGGGTGGCACCAAACTCCACTGCATCCTTTGCATCAGTAGCAGAAATCAGAATGGGCCCCTTGTTGCTCTACCTTCCACCAGGTTCAGGTGATCAAGGATCAGCAAACCGGAACCTGTTCCCTGTCACGCCCAACGTCCACCACAGCTGAGCACAGCTCAGACATAATGGAGAAATGAGGCCTTAGTTTTTCAGGCAGGTTGCAAGTGCAGGACTTGATCCGGCAAACCCTTAGTCACATGAGGAGTTGAAGTCAGTGGAACTATATGTGTAAAGACTGCTCACAAGAGGAAAGTTTGCAGGATGGGGCTCTTACACACATTTTGCAAACAACTGACACAAATCCCCTTTCATCCAAGTGTGTTGTTCAGTTTGTTTCCATCCTTATGAAAGGCACCAAAGACTGCTAAACTTTCTAGAATCCAAACTAAATTATCTGAAAATCACAATTTTTCAGAAGATTAAATACCAACTAGAATAGAAATCATGAAAGCTCTTCTTTAATATCAAGAACATTACATGAGTCAAACAAAACTATATACTTATTAAATATTGTATATCTATTGTATCTTTCTGATTTATGTATTACTGGTATGTCATTCATTACTTCAATTGGTCTCTCTCTCCAAAAATAGGTAAATCCTCCAAAACTCTTAACTTTCCATTTTACCAAACTAAATGTTAAAAGAAGAGCACAGTCAGGAAGAAAGAAGCAATGTGTGATATGATGTAGGGTGGACAAGAGAAGAGAAAATTGTTTTCAAGTAATGATGATGTCTCTGTTTCCAGAGAGAACTAGGGCCCATACTACTGCAACATCCACACAGGCAGAGCTCCACAGACTTCAGTGATACTCCACAATAGTACAGGGGTCTTCCTACACAGATGCAGTTGCAGGACTGGAGATGTCATTGTTTCCTAAGCAAATGGAGCATCAGATTAGTTTGTCTGACACAAAGATGGAGATCCAGGATCAATAAAAAAGAAAATTAAACCATTACTCTGACAGGGAACTTCTCTGAGGTACATTTGCTATGTTAGCAAAATAAGAAATACTCTTTACTGTAAGAGTTCAATATTCAGAATGCTATTTTTTCCTCTCTTTTCTACACATTACAATAAGGATATTTGTCAAACCATCAAAGTACAGTTTATATATATAACATAAAAATGACAGTGGATACAAGCCAGCATTTTGAAGAAAACTGATTACTTGCAGGGATGGGGGAGAGGAAAAGTTGCCTTTCCTTTTCCCTGAAAAATCTCAATAGGAAGAGCATACACACACTCAAAAAAGAGATTGAAATTTTTCAGAGAAAAAGAATGGCAACTTTTCCTCTCCCCATTCCCTGAAAGTAATCAATTTTCTTCAAAATGCTGGCTCGTCTCCACTGTCATTTTAATGTTATATGTTCTGTGACTGAGAATGACTGAATAGTGGAGGTATTGTTCTGGAATGACCAGATCTATGCTTTTAAAGAAATGCATGCTTTTAGTTTGTTATTTGTGTATGTGAGGAATTGTGATTTAGTGGTTACAGCGCAGAATAACTACATAAAGGAAAATTCAGTCTGGTCTAGCGCCACGTGTCCCATCTTTGGCATACTCTCGGTCAGAATAATTGTTGAGGATAAATCTAACCTCAGATGCTTTGGGATTACCGTCACAAAAAAGAAATATGAGATAAGAGTACTGAATTTCTGAATAGAACTATGAACACCTTGCGGTTACTGATAAATTGCCCAAGAAAATCCTGTGGTTGACCATGTACACTCATTCCTCAATTCCAGCTGTGCTGAAATCCTTATTCGTGCCTTCATTTCTTCTGATCTTGACTATTCTGACTCCCTTTTCTATGGCCTGCTCAGGTCCCAACTTTCCAGATTTCACTGGAAGCCTTCTCACCATATATAAAAGAGTACAACCACTTTGCTCAGACAACTCCTCTAGCTCCCTCTTCATTTTAGGATCCAATTCAAATTTGTCCTCCTTCCTTTTAAAATACCTCTGCTGTCTTGCTTCGACATTCTTTAAGACACTCTCTCTCTCTCTCCCCCCTTTCTTCCAGGTTCATCCACACATCTATCACTAGCTTCCTCTCTTTCCTTTACATATCTCCTTATTGCTGATGCAAGATCCTTCTTCTCTGCAGCTCTCACCAGCTGTAAGAGCCTTTCTTCTATACTCTCCATTCCTCCTTCATTGACATATTTTCAAAATCTCATCTATGGACACCTCATTTGCTTATGCCCCTTAATTTCACTCTACCTTTTATCATATGTTTAAAAGTTTAACTGTAGTACTGCATCACTGCATATAACCTGTTAAATCATCCAAGAATACTGTCTGAATAGAAGACACTGCACAAAAGAAAGTGTATTATTTTGTATAAAATAGACTCTGCATTCTTGACATATATTGAGAATATGGCTGCCACAAGCTCTTATCCCTGTATTTTGTTACAGAATTTAACATTCAAATGCAGTCACTTAAAACGAAAAAATATGTTAATTAACTATGAATGCCATCTCATTCTAAGAATCTATGAAATTTTTGATCAGTTCAATGCATTCGTTATAAGCCTTTCTTTATACCTCTAGGAATCTAGTTCAAAGCAATCTATGATTCATTACAGAAGATCCCCCTGTGTCAGCATTATACCACAGTACACTGATATAGAAGTCTGGGGTAACCCAGAAATGTATTTGCCCACATTGCCAAGAGAAAAGGTATGAAGAAATTAATGAGCATGACGTGCAATCAGGCACTCATTCACAAAGATTAAAATGGGCACCATCCCTTCATTTCCCCCGCAAGGGAAACAATCTTTTCAGAATTAGAGTGACTAATATGCAAAACTGAAAGATCCTTTTTTGCTCCTTAAAATTACTTAACAAAACATTAAATATTAAGGGCCAAATCCTGTTCCCATTGAAATCAGTGGGAATTTTGCCAAGAGATTTCAATGGGACCAAGATTAAGAGGCAGGATGTTACACACTAGGCTGACTCACCAGCACTTGCTTCTCTTTGCAAAAGTAATGTGCTTGCTGCTAACTGGGCTGAATGAAGAGTTCTATAGTGAACAGCATGTGCACTTGCTAGATCAGAGCTAGTTATATCCATTTTCCCTGTATACCCAACCCCTTTCACTGCGATGTTTGTCTACACACTCTTGCCATCAGGCACCACATTCATAAACCTCTGTTTACATGATGATTGCTCTTGCATGCATCTTTGTCCCTCCTGGTTTACATGTGGAGTCACAGGCAAGATTCAATTTTATTCTATGTGCTCTTCTTTGGAAAAAAGACACAGCTATAGCATGAGTCTTCAGTACAGAAAACTATATATCCCTATATGATCCTTGCCTGAAATCAGCCTAGACCTTTACATATTTACTAACTTGTTTGATTTGCAAGGTCACATTCAAGCCTCATTAACACAGGGTGGTGACGTAAATTGGTCTAATTTTCCTAGTTGTGAGCCTTTAACACCTGCAGGCCAATAATAACATTAATAACTGGTTTGCTGTAAAATCAGCTGAACATTAGAAAATCCAGAGCCTCGCAGGGCTTTTTTTTTTTAATCCTCCTGAAAGTAAAATTTTGCTTTTTGTAGAATAAAGAGAAATGTTAGTGAATGAACTTAAACTCCAGAAAATATAATATTGTTAATATTAGGGATTGGGAGTAGTAAAAGATGTCCCTTCCACCAATGGCAAAGTAAACAACATTACATATTATGCATAAAAATGCTTTGATAGTTAAGAATGATTTAATATCAAAGTTTCCAGTTGTGATTTACATCACTTTCAGTTTTCCTCTTACTACAAAAAAAATGTTTTTTAAAGATGTCCCAAATCATTAAATCCTTACATCCATTTCCTTTAATGATGAACTCTACTCTGCTTTAAAAACAGAGCTTGGTTCATCATGAAAGGAAACTAATGAAGGCACTACTTGCCTTAGAAACTGTAACAATCAAAGAAAGACCCTTTTGGTTGTAATTAATATTTTTTCTAGATAATTTCTCTTATTAAAATATGTTAATTTACTTTGGTTTCAGGTTATCTGAAACCTTTCTAAAAGTGAAGTCTGAAGCTAATTCCTCCTGCAAGCAGTGTAATTTGAAACTAGAAGAATTGAGGCTGCATTTTTATTAACATGAGCAGAAGGACTTAAATCCCAATACCGTGATCCTTATATGACACATGTTGCATTCTTTAAATCTGCATCTCTTTCCATTACTGGATGCAAAAGGGCAGCAGCACCAAAAGCATTCTGTCATTACAAAAATGGTCTATTCACAGCATTGTCTGACAAAGCACCTACATTAACAATGCACCCCATTCAGTGATCTGATTTTTACAGACATTTGTACACCAAATTCAAAAATCTCTGGGATGGTGGGTTTAATGAGGTACTTTGTTATTCTCTGTAATAAAAATTAAAAGAGAGAGACAGAGTTCTTCAGCTTAATTGCCACATCTGTTATTTGGCACTTTACTGTGATTGACTGGAGTGCATGTGTCAGAGACTCTGCCAAAAACAGGCACATTGCATAAATAGACTTATAACTTATAGCCCAACTGGCATTAACACCTTATCTGTTACTTCTGCTGTTGGTCAGTTAAAACAATGTATCTATTGGCCCAGGTTCATTCAGTAAAGAGTTATGCGGTGGGTGGCTGATTTTTTTTTTATTAGAAACATTTACTGGTTTCAGAAGTAAGGGCTATAATAATTTATATGCACATTTTATAAGATGATGTCTAATGAGAGGAGTCAGCATTCCACAATGCCAAATGGAACTAAGTTTCATGTGTGTAGCACTGTTTTGATGTGGTTGTAGATCAACAAAGAGCTACTATATTACATTTTGTAGTCTTTTATTCTTATGAATCAAGTTTGTATACAAAGATAGAGGGCGGAAGGTGACACACATTAAAAAGGTATCAATCTAATTTCAGTAAATAATTTACTAATTAGAGACATAGTCCATATTTTGATTATTTTTTTTACCTCAGTTAGGTCACTATTCTCAGTTTGGGCACTGAAATGGCCATAAAGGTACCCAACTACCCATTTTGGGAGGCCTAATGGCTAGTTTTCCTGCTTACATTTTATTTTATATAACTTTGTGAAAGTAAGACCAGAGAACTATGCAGCCACCTTACAAATTTCAGTATATGAAGCATATGATCTTTCTGCCCACATTGCTACTAAGCTTCAAAGAGAGAGCCCTGTCCACTGAATGAAGAGTCAAACTCTTTGCTTTGTATACTTCTCCACTGTTCCATTTGATTCATCTTGAAACTGAAGTCTTTGAGGCTCTCTTGCCCTTGGCTATTTGATGATATGAGACAGAGTAGTAGACTTCAGAAAAGTCTTTGTGCATTCAATCTTGAGAGCTCACTGACTATCCAGAGCTGTTCCAACAGATGAAAAGGTTTTGGCGAGAATGAAAGTGGTACTATCTCTTGCAACCTGTAGAACTGGATGCTCACTTTTGGGATGAAAGCTGAATTAATTCTGCTACCTACTCCTTGGGAAAGGTACAACATCATGGCTGTATGATGCTCCTAGCTCTAACATTCTTCTTTTTGAGATTGATAGCTATGAGGAAGGCCAACTTCACTGACAGCAAGTAGAGACATCTTCCCAAACAATTGGATTGTATGCTTTGTGAAGATATTTAGAACCAAACTGAGATCCCCTGGCAGAGTTCTATGCACACAATGAAGGGATAATTAGGGACGCCACTCTGAGGAATCTCTTGATGCTATGGTGAAGTGAAATATTCCTCCAGTCTCTTGGCTCCAATATGCTGGATAGAGCTGCCACTTTATACTTTAGAGATTAAAGATTTAGGTCCATGATCAGACACCTGGTGGGAATTCCATGGTCTGCCTCCTCTGGTCTTAGCAGATATTCTATTATATTCCTTATTTCAGCAATTGAACTTTTTCCTGTTTGTGGAGCACATGCTATTAGTCCATGCCTTCCTTGATCCTAAAAAAAATGCCTATCAGCTTATCCAAGTACATACCCTCCCTTCTTTAACTGTCAGCCTTTCTTTTTAAAGTACAGGAATGATTTTCATGAGATAGTATGTTTCTATTGTGAGGAAAGAAAATGAATGGGGAAGCTGCCATATTGACTAGGACAGGGAACCTTGGCCTTCTGAGTGATGGAGTTTATCACTCAGATTGCCACTTCCTTACTGATTTTGTGCATTGTTCTGGAGAGTATGTAGATGGGTGGGAATGTGTAGAGGAGTGATTATGGCCAGCTCTGGGAGAGAATATCTATTGCTATAGATGGTTGATCCAGTTTTCTGGAAAGGAAGTCAGGTGTCTTACTATTGTAACTTGAAGTGAAGAAATCCACTGTCAGTCTGCCTCTGGATTTGATCAGAAGATTGAAGCTCCATTCGGTCCAATCTACCAACTTCCTGTTGAGCAAGTCTGCTGTGATGGAGTTTCCCTTTCAA
Organism: Macrochelys suwanniensis; assembly: GCA_033296515.1. Taxonomy (NCBI): domain Eukaryota; kingdom Metazoa; phylum Chordata; order Testudines; family Chelydridae; genus Macrochelys; species Macrochelys suwanniensis. The sequence goes on from CM065780.1 coordinate 53,811,648, forward strand.
GTGCAAGGCACATGGGGATGTGGGATTTTTCTCCATCCAGAAAAGTAGGGGAGTGGCCTCTTTCTGAAAAAGCTCTTCCCCGCTTATTGATCTGAGCCATAGCAGAAGTATTGTCTGTCACTACTAGAATGTCTTTGTTGAACAGTTAGAGAAATCAGAGCTCCAAGGCTGTTTCATGCTGCTCTAAGTACCAGCTAATTTATATTGTGGCACACGTTCCCTTGCCTCTCCACCCCTGTAATCGCTCTCCTGCTTCCCACATATGTCTATTACAACACCTGCTTTTCTTAAAACTCTCCCTATTTCTCCAATTGGTGGATTTTACTTGTTTAACTAAAACACAGCTTCAAGATAAGTTATACAATACTTTTCATATATAGTTCTCAAAGTGCCTTATAAAGAATGTAAATATCTTTATCCACATTTTACAAAACAGGTAACTAATGCACAAAGAGATGGAGTCACTTGGCCAGGTTCACACAACACGTCAATAACAAAGCTGGGACTAGAACTAAAGTCTCCTGACTTCTTGTTTAGTGGTCTATCCATGGGACCATGCTGCCTCCAATACACCTTCCAGCCTCAATGAAAATAGCCACATGTAAAACACCATTATCAAAGTTATGAAATTTATGAGTTTCGGGCTTAAACCTGAGAGGTGCTAAGTGCCCTCAACTCTCATTTACTTCAACAGGAATCAAGAGAATTCAGTCAACTCTAGAAAAAAAGGCCTTTAAAAAAAACAAATAAGATTGAGCAGTGTTACAGAGTGTGGCTCCTCTCTTGCCTTCTCTCCGCAAAAACTGCACAGACCCCCATGGTTGTGCCTTCACCATGTCTTTTTATTTTTGTTCCCTCCACTAACTTCATAACAGTCCTTGTGCAACAGCCTATTTACAATATTCAACTAGCGTATGGCCCTCTCACTAGGGCCTGAGGGTAACAGAAGACTCCCTGTTCTGAGCTTAATCATAGAATCATAGAATATCAGGGTTGGAAGGGACCTCAGGAGGTCATCTAGTCCAACCCGCTGGTCCAGGCAGGACCAATGCCCAACTAAATCATCCCAGCCAGGGCTTTGTCAAGCCTGACCTTAAAAACCTCTAAGGAAGGAGATTCCACCACCTCCCTAGGTAACCCATTCCAGTGTGTCACCACCCTCCTAGTGAAACAGTGTTTCCTAATATCCAACCTAAACCTCTCCCACTGCAACTTGAGACCATTACTCCTTGTTTTGTCATCTGCCACCACTGAGAATAGCCGAGCTCCATCCTCTTTGGAACCCCCTTTCAGGTAGTTGAAAGCAGCTATCAAATCCCCCTTCATTCTTCTCTTCTGCAGACTAAATAATCCCAGTTCCCTCAGCCTCTCCTCATAAGTCATGTGCTCCAGCCCCCTAATCATTTTTGTTGCCCTTCACTGAACGCTTTCCAATTTTTCCACATCCTTCTTGCAGTGTGGGGCCCAAAATTGGACACAGTACCCCAGATGAGGCCTCACCAATGCCGAATAGAGGGGAATGATCACGTCCCTTGATCTGCTGGCAATGCTCCTACTTATACAGCCCAAAATGCCGTTAGCCTTCTTGACAACAAGGGCACACTGTGGACTCATATCCAGCATCTCATCCACTGTAACCCCTACGTCCTTTTCTGCAGAACTGCTGCCTAGCCGCTGGGTCCTTAGTCTGTAGCAGTGCATGGGATTCTTCTGTCCTAAGTGCAGGACTCTGCACTTGTCCTTGTTGAACCTCATCAGATTTCTTTTGGACCAATCCTCGAATTTGTCTAGCATCTGTCTGGCTAGGCTCAGCTAGCCCTATTCCTCCCGTGCTCCTTCCTTCCTTCCCCCTCCTGCCTTTCCTTCCTGTGCCTTTCTTTTATCAGCCCGGGGCTGATGGGGCAATTAGCTCAGCCGGGCAGCCTGATTGAGTAATTGCCACCATCAGCTTCCTACTGGGGAATTAATTACTATTAAGTGATCAGAGTGCAGGCTCACCTGTTTGCACCCTGCACTCTGTCACAAGAAGTATATGAGGAGGCAAAGATGCTTTTTGGGTTGCATTGTTTTCTGCTCTTTCGTTTAATTATTTTTCCATTTACTTTTCAAGATATTAAATACAGTGAACGAACTTACATCCTATGATGCCTAAAAGGAAAGCCGGGTATACTAAAGCTTTGGCATTTCACTTGGAGACAGACACATCTGGTGCAAACAGGAGCAATTTTGAAAGCCCATAAGAGATTTTGGCAAGGACAAGAAGAAGTTACATTCTAGGATGCAAGCTCCAGAGAAGCCCCTGAATGGCACTAATTTTTTACAGGTTGACTGCAGTGGATTCTAGCAAGGAAACTACTTGTTCATTCCAAAAACTGACCATCAAGGAGAGGAAGAAAGACAAGGTTGGCTTGCATCTTTTCCCAGGCAGTTCATTGCCAGAGGAGAAAGAGTGTTTCATGGCTGCTTCCCAATATGACTTTGTTCAACAGAGGATGATTCACTTTCTTAAAATGACCTTCTGGAGACCAAAATAGGGTTGGAAAATCTGAGATCTGCAAGGAAAAGGTGTGCATAGGAAAGTAGACAGTCTGGAAGGTCATAGGCATGGAGTCCTCAAATATTTTAGAAGAATGGAAAAGTATCCAAACTTTGAATGCTTAACCAAATCTCTGAACCTTTGAGGTTCGCCCATAATGGAAAACATGTTTTAAGCTTTTATGTTATTCATGCATAAAAAAATGCATAACATAATAGTTATGGGAAAAGAAGTCTGGTCTTAAAATGTGTATTAAAATTGCAGAAAATTAATTGAAAATGTTTCAGTGAAGAGATTAAGTCTCATGGTGGCTCTCTGGGATGTAGTGGAGGAAATACATGGATGTTGGAGATGGAAGATGCTACTGGCAGCAAACTGGAGCCATTAGAGTAGGCAAGAATCTCAATGTATTCTCTGTGTCTTTTTATTATCACAAATCAAAATGTTTCTCTTTATATTTATTATACTGCTATTATACTGCTATAATTTATTATACTTCTATAATAATTAATAATATATTCCTCTGTGGGCTATATGCAGCTTTGCCAGAACTAGTGAGTATGACTTTCATTTGGTCTGACCTCCCATCATAAGAAATATCAAATCTCCTTCTTTAACGTACCATCATATAAATGTAGCATGGGTTCTATGGTAGCTCAGGGTAACAACAAAGGGCCAAATCTGCCCTTTGTCCCAGAGACTTACAGAATGCAGTGCCTTTCATCCATCAAAACGATAAAGCGTAAATACACTAATACTGCTGTACATTTTCAGCAGACTTCAAGACTGAGTAAGAAGTTCACCATTCTTTCTTTAATGTTCCATTAGAAGAGACCAATTGTATGGACTTTGGAAGCAGCTTTGCAATGTTTGGATTCCACAATAGCATTTGTTCACAAATTGTACAGTGCATTAAAAAGGGATAATGGGCCTCCTGTTTTTCTCACTTACCTCAGTTACATTGTAATTCCATTGACTTCATTTGAGTTACTACATTTATTCTGGTATAAGTGAGAAGAATATCAGGTCCAATACAGTTGCCTGAACACACCGAAGAAAAAAAATTCTATGCCTCTCATTTTATTTCTAAATTTTGCAATAACTAAAAAATAAAGTCAAACTCTTCACAACAGGCAATCAATTGTCTTTACTAAAATAAAGCCTACAGTTTAAAATATGTATTTCAATCTCACTGGCAGGTACTCTTCAGAAACAGTTGTTATTTACAGTATCTGTCTGGGGGGAAAAAAAAGAGTAAAAGATCAAGTTACTCTTCACTTCCAAACAAGTCAGGCCACAGCTGTACATCAGATTCTGAGCAACTGTTCCACATGCACACAACAAGGCTTCTGTCTTCCCGCAGGGTTTACTCAGGTCATCTGCATGTGGCATGGATTAAAGCAGCACTAAAGCTCTATTATAAAGTAGGCTAAACAGTGAGTTTTTACACACAGCGCCTGTGCCACTGGTAAATTCCTCCATTTGACATTCTCATACAGGGATTTCCATAAACTGCATGCAGAGGAGACTGTACAAAGTTTTAAGTTCCATTGAATAAGACAAAAAATGGTGTTTCATCCTGTGTACTTCCATGCTGCATATAAATAAAGAGAAATAGGAGGGAGGAGCCTACTAAAAGGTCCTTCTGTGAAAAAAACTGCAAATAACTGCAAAGGAGTCAATGATCCTCTGTGTTAACAGAAAAGCAGAATTGAAGCCTTTGTGCAGACTATACTATTTTCTCCAGAAGTCACTCTCAAATTTTAAAAATATGAGTTGGGGCAGCAGTGTGCTAAAATGGGACCAATTTATCTCAGTGGGACAATAAGCAACCCATCTCTCACCACTCCTGGCATTACCGAGAGGAACAGGCTAGGTGTGGGAAGGGGTAGGACATTAGTAGGGGATTTCCTTTTCCCCTGATCATAGAATCATAGAATCATAGAATCTCAGGGTTGGAAGGGACCTCAGGAGGTCATCTAGTCCAACCCCCTGCTCAAAGCAGGACCAACCCCAACTAAATCATCCCAGCCAGGGCTTTGTCAAACCTGACCTTAAAAACCTCTAAGGAAGGAGATTCCACCACCTCCCTAGGTAACCCATTCCAGTTCTTCACCACCCTACTAGTGAAAAAGTTTTTCCTAATGTCCAACCTAAACCTCCCCCTCTGCAACTTGAGACCATTACTCCTTGTTCTGTCATCTTCTACCACGGAGAACAGTCTAGATCCATCCTCTTTGGAACCCCCTTTCAGGTAGTTGAAAGCAGCTATCAAATCCCCCCTCATTCTTCTCTTCTGCAGGCTAAACAATCCCAGTTCCCTCAGCCTCTCCTCATAAGTTATGTGCTCCAGCCCCCTAATCATTTTTGTTGCCCTCCGCTGGACTCTTTCCAATTTATCCACATCCTTCTTGTAGTGTGGGGCCCAAAACTGGACACAGTACTCCAAATGAGGCCTCACCAGTGCCGAATAGAGGGGAATGATCACGTCCCTCGATCTGCTGGAAATGCCCCTACTTATACAACCCAAAATGCCATTAGCCTTCTTGGCAACAAGGGCACACTGTTGACTCATATTCAGCTTTTCGTCCACCGTAACCCCTAGGTCCTTTTCTGCAGAACTGCTGCCCAGCCATTCGGTCCCTGATCTACCTAGGAAGGCTACACTAGCAGGGCCTTGCCTGCTGAGCCTCAGAACACTCTGGGATTGTGTTTGAGGCAGCAACCCAATTTCCCTCCCTCCTGAGGGACATCACAGCTGCTTGTAAGATCCCAAGACTGAAACTGAACCCTGGAGACTATAGTGAGGGAGCTTCCAAATCCCCTTGCACTCTTGTCATGGTACCTTCTCCCCAGTTGTTTCTCTTACTCATGTCAGATCCGTCTGTGAGCTGGAGTGCTCCCACCCAGTTACTAGATAGATTCCTAGTAAGTAACAGACCCCTAATGGAGTAGTAGCTTTATCTTGAACTAAACTGTTAAAAAGGGCACACAGACAAAACACCAAATCAGGTAAAACAGGTTTCTCTTTCTCAGGAACAGCCTAAACACAGCAGAAACCTTGTTAGTAGGTTTCAGAATATAGTAAGCAGTTGGAAGCAGCTTAAAACATAGTAAAGCAATCCTTTACACTACTTCCTATACCAGAATGGAAAGACATACTAAACTATGTACTCCATATTATACACACACACACAAAAACCCACTTTATATCGTAACAATCTCTTCTGTGGGGTGGTAAAACTTGGCTGTGTGGATTGATAATTCCAGATGGTGTGTGAGATGAGGATAATGTCCTGCCCACCAGGTGACAGTGTCTCTCAGAGTTCCACACAAATTATTACATCAGTGTCTAGAACCCTGTTTTTCTTTTTTGTGTGAGCTAAAAATCTTACCCTACAACAGAGACCCCGATTCGAAAGGTCACTAGATGTTGTTTCACAGTAGGCTTTAGTCAGTGAAGACGATCCACCTCCCAAGTGGGTGAGTGCCCTGGCTGAGTACTCACCAAGGGGAGCGGTCCGCTCACCACCCACCCCATCTCCTTCCCCCATCCCCAGAGTCAAGGGTCAAGTGAAAAGGAGAGAAAAAGAGACAAAGAAAAAAATGTCCTCTTTTGAACTCCAGACTCTCTTGCCTACAGTGAGAATGGGGTCACCTTTGTCCGGGGCTGTGCACAGCTCACGCAAGTCTTTGCCTCACGACTGGACTGGAAAAGCCTCTGCAGAACCAGCTGCAGTTACCCTGCAGGACTTGCTGCCTTCTGCCTGGACCCAGGGGCTGCTAGGAACTCCTGCAGGCCGGTGCCAGTTACAGCTCCCTGAACGGCTGGTCTTAGGGCCGTGTGGTGGGGCGTTACTGGGCTCCCACAGTTCAGTTCCATCCCTGCTGCTCCACTTACAGAGACCCCCATTAAGGAAAGTAAGTGTCTCTGGTTCCCCAGGCCACTCTCTACAGAACCCCCACTCCCCCATCTCTAGTGCTGTTGTTCATTCCTCTCTGAGGGGTCCTGCCCTGCTGGGTCTGTCACCATTTCATGGTGGGTTTTGTGCTCTGCTCTCTGACACCTCCCCTTACACTTTTCACTGTGTCTTTATGCAGCTTCCCTCCAGCCTCTCATGCTGTTTTTCTCCTCCTGACTTCCAGGTCTCCTCAACACAAGATGATAATCTCACATACAGCCATGGGCTGTGGCAGAAAACCACAAATAGGCTGTACAGATGTAAGTATTAAATATATATATTTATTAGATCTATCTACAATTATGCACACCAACTTTGGCAAGGAAAGATGACAAGTGAAAGAGAGTATTGAGGACACTAGATCTCAGATGTAAGAACATGCCAGAATTTATGGATATTGGCCTGCAAACCAAGAATATCTGATAGAAGGATCCTGAGATATCATCAACACATTAGGGATAATTACGAAGGCTGTACCTAACCCCAAGTGCATCGCATTCAGGAGTCCACACAAAACCTCTGGAGAACAAATGCCTGTACATTCTTACTACCATTAACCAGTTCTTCTTTGACAGTAATGGAGGTTCTAGAAGGCATGTAAATCCAGAACACTAGTGTACTCTTAAAGTGAAGAGGGGAGGGGGAGGTAAATGGACTTGTGTTCTTTTCTGTATCTTTGTGTTATACACACAAAAAAAGACTTGAAAGGTTTTGTGGAGGGGAAGAGTGAGGGGCTAATTTTAAAAAATTGCATTTTGTCTTTCACATTAGAATTCAGGTCTTATTTGACCAAGAAGGTTCTGGGGATATGTCTACACTAAGCTATTTTACTTAAAATAGCACCAAGGTAAACTTGCTGGCAGCATTTTAGACAAACACTTAGGTGAGTAGAAAATTAGTAAAATTTTAATATCACAAGAGTCGAGTGAACCCTGAATAACTGAAAGGGAAAGTTCAAACAGGAATTAATTCAAGGAAATCCTATGGCCTGGTGTCATGCAGGAGGTGATACTAGATTATCACAGTGCTTTTCTGGCCTTATAATCTATTAAAGGAATTTTTTTAGTCAGACAGAAAAAAACAGATCATTTTAAACATTCTTAACTTTACTTACTTGTTTTTGTTTATTTAACTTCAGTAACTAATTCTGCAGAAAATAAGTCTTCAGTAAAGATTCAGCACTCCCACTCATTTAAGTAAAACATAAGATCTCATAATACGCATGCCTGAAGATACCCAGGAAGTCCACCAGCAAAATCAGGGAAGACTGGATGTGACATTCCTAATACACCGGACCCTCGCTAGAACATGGGATTTGGAATCCATACTAAGTACCGCATTATAGCGGGGACCGTGTTAAAATGAAATTAGCATCAAAACAAGGCGCTTTTCTTTCCATGCCCAGAGCTGCCGCAGATGGGTGAAAGGCATCTCTCCCCTGCCCCCTGGTTGCTGGGGGTTAGGGTTAGGGTTAAATTTGGGATCCATGGCCGTGACTGCGCTATAACCGAATTCGCGTTATATAGAATTCGTTCTAGCGAGGGTCCGGTGTATGTCTAAGATCTAAAAAAGAAAAAAGTTCAGGTGTTTTTTATACATTATTTAAAAAGGCATAAATCCATTTTTTTAAAAATCTGTTGCAGATCACCTTTAAAGGGACTTTATTGTGCTCCCCTGACAAAACACGGGAGTGTCCTTTAACGAGGTGGGTAGTGGGTGTGAAAGACCAGCCCTATTCCTGGGTGTAGCTGATGATAAGTTTGTGAGTAGCAGAAGAAATCTTTCCACACAATATGTTTATCATGCTAGTTCTGGAAAGATATGAGGCTTCTAATTCTGTTAGTAACTCCCAGAAAAACATGAAAATTAGTGCCAGATGCCAAGGGGCCATGGAGAACATATTTTCTATGAATGTAGAACCAGGCCATCAGATTATCTGCCCTGTTATGGCATTAAATTATCTATGTGAGCATCCATATACAGTGGCAAAAGCCAAATGATACACAGTGATGGAACTGTTGCTATGTAACAACTCATCTGTTTGTGGGATAGTCAGACAACTAGGTTTTAAGCTCCCTGCCTTACTTTTCCCTAGTTATAGATCTCTATTTGCAAACTGATCTTCATAGGCAGGTGTCTGTGCAGAGCTCTTTGCAGGATCAGGGTTACAGCACCCATATTAGGACAATAAGTATTTTCCCTTTCCACATTCTGATGTATAAGCAACATGTTATAAAAATGTCTCACTTTCCAGGTTAATGTGACACTTTTTATGAATTTTTGGATATTTAGTTTTACACAGTAATTTTATTCTGTATTATTCATTGCCTTTCACTAGCCTATCACTTTTCTCTAGTAGCACGGGTGAGTAGATTTGCAAACAGAAGAGAATGGTAGTTTTGTGAGGCAACTGAAGTGTGTTTGTAATGTGAAAACTTTCTTCTTTGATACTCCTTGAAAGCAACAGACTGGTGGCTACAACAACAACACTACAGTACTGTGAATGTTGCTTGTACTGCAAGTTCCACTTGTTAAGCATATTGGGCCAAATTCAGTGCACGCAAGCAATCCCGTTCTTCCCCTCCTACTTTCTGTGACATATTTTTGGTGCCTTTTGCTTCCTGAAAGTATTCCAGCTTGCATATTTCAATGTCATCAAAAATATTATAGACTGCATGAGTTTCAAAGGGACTTCCAGTATTTGTGATGTCACTGAATATAGCAATCGGAGGCTTTCAATATACCTGAAAATACCAAAAGAATTACATGGTGAGGGGAAAGAAGATAGGAGGAAGGGGGGCATGCTGGAAAAGGAAGATTTTTTTAATGGGGAGCTGAAGAGGTATTTCTATGATGAATGTCAATGGCCTTTAGGTGCCTAATTCCTTTAGCCTTCTTTCAAAATCCCAGCCCTTATCTTTAAAATGATCTCTATATGCATATACCTTAATGCTCTTGTTACATTAGTATTCTGTTTTATGAATTAGTTATCCTTCTAGCTATGTTACACATGATTTCTCTGAAATGACAGAGACAGACATCCATGCTAACAACAAAGCAAGAGCTTGGAACTGAAGTATATAACTCATTGCCCAAGCAGGACCTGGGGTGAGCTAACATAAGTGTAAAGAGCTACTTTTAATAATCTAGCCACCAAATAGTATGTAGTACAAATAATCTAGTGCACCAAATAGTATCAATCAACACTATTGCAGTACTATGCTCTACCTAAATTCATATACTACACAGTCAAAAACTTAAAGCTAGCTGCTGCTCTTTTTTTTTAACCTCTGTAACTAAGAAGATACAAATACATGTGGCCAGTGCTTTAAAACAATCACTTTGGACTTAAATTTGTTGACTCAAATATAATTATCACTACCTAGCATTAATTCCCTTTAGTTTAATCCTAGTAAAAAATATAAATAAAAAGGAGCATCAATGAAACAAATAAATGCCATTCTATGAACTTTGCTTTTCATAGTAATTCAATGAGATATTTGCTCTTCTGTTTTTATGTAATTTCCAAATAAAGAGACATCCCTGTTTTAAGTGACAATGACTTTAAAGACATTAATAGTGATGTTTTAAATAAAGGGGCTTTTATGCATAAAATGGTAATTATATGGGTAATTAAAATCCACTGCAGTAATGGTGCTCTGTGGCCTGCAGAGCATTCCTCAACCATAGTGCATACAAAGCTCGCAGGCATCATTTACATACTGCTTCTAATAGAAGGGGAAAGCCCAGCTTTTACAGAAAGTCTGGCATAGTTCTAAAACAAGCGATTTAAAAAAAGAATGGTTAAGATCCTTTTCTTGAAGGCTGTCTCCCACAGAATAAAAACAGACTGGCTAGAAGAGCTCCATACTTCGCAAACCTTTATTCTCCTAAGTTATTCGGCTGTGCTAGGTCACAGTGATCACTCTTCCAGGAAGATTTCTTCTAATCAATGGAAGGAATTTCTTATGCTGACAGTCTAGTCTCTCTCTGGCCCTGGCTGGGTGGAATCTTCACAGTTCCATGGGCTTATTTCTTTCCACTAAAAAGATTGACCAAAACATATATTTAAAGCCTTGGGGGAGGAGCTAGTAGGGAGTCTGATTCTCCCCTCCTTATTCCCTAAGACCACATGCCTCCCAGTACTTCTCCTGGAGCAGTGTGGCTCTGCACTGTCCCTAGCGCTATGATTACATAGCACTAACCAAGGGAAAGCTTACAAAGTAGTGGGAAAATGTTGTGATTTTAGTCATAGCACTTAATAACGATATTTTGAAAAGAGCCATTTGTAAATTAAAGTATTGTTTCCATATAGAGCTGATTGCCCAATCATTATGTTAGTGAGCAATTACACATGCAAGTAGTGCCTTTGAGGTCAATGGTGTACATTGAGCACTCACCCCTGTGAGCAAGAGTAAGCAATAGTGTTGTATGGGTGTAATACTGAACAGAATTTGGCCCTTTGTTTTTACTGATATTTTATATATAAATAACAGAATCATCTTCTACCAAGGCTCTTATACTATGTATTTAACATTTAAATACTAGTACATCTACTTTAACATTTTTATGTTTCATTTTTGACAAGAACCGCAAGAACAAAATACAATCTAGCATTTCTTAACTGAATCTATGTTGAAACAAACTAGTACAAGCATAAGTAATTTTGGTGACAGCCTCTCCCAAAAGCATATAAAAAAACAAAACAAAAAGTCCTAATGACGGAGAATTGAATAAACAGAATAGATTATTTAATATACTTCTATTACCAATTGCAAACATCGCGTTTTTCATTCAAGTGTCTCCAAAATCAAGTATTCACTTACAAGAGTATAAACAAAGGGTAAAAAAGTGTGTCATAATAAAGTGCAATAATTTGCATCCATATAATCTAAAGCTTTACAACTCTTTATTCAAAACATTATTACACAGTATAATCAAGGTACAATGCAAAATATAGATAGACCATAAGCAACCTTGAGGAAGCTTAACTCCTTATGCTTCAGTGTTATATAGTAGTGGAAAATAAAGATTACAGAACACCCACAACACCAAAGATCTTCTTGAGAAGCATATGTTGTCTTTGAGATAAGTATTTATGGGTAAACATGTTTCAAAGGAGGTTAAAATCAGAGCTGGATCACAGGATCCAAAAAGGAAATGAAATGATCAAGTATCATTACTCTTATTTATGGAGTAAGGCCAAAATCCTGCCCCCCGGCTCTCAGCCTGAGAAACTCAGCTGGATACTGGGGAGCATCGTCAAGGAATAGCGAGAAGAATCCTTCCCCAAAGGCAGTAGAGGAGGAACAGTTGTTTTTAAACAAATACATTTCTAATTGAAGGCCTTTCCACTCCAGCTGTCTTATCCTAATTTTTAAATAGGCTTACAGTGGATGACGCAAGTCTGCTGCCTCTAGGGGCCAGAGCTACCACAGTGTACAAGTATTCTGGGACCTTGCTTCTTTTCTTGAGTTTTGTAATTCTGGCACATGGTCATGAATGTTTTGGAAAAGATTTTTAAGACAAGGGCCAAATGCTGCCCACAGATATTAGTGTGTACAACTCCTATTTAAGTTTTATTAGTGTAACATACATATATTTGTGGGCAGATTTTTGTCCAAAATTTGCACTAGTGCTTATGGGGCATCTATAATAATTTGATTATATGGACTCAAAAGTATACTATGGGGAGAAATCCTGCACTAGGAGGTGAAGGCACTAAATGAGCAACTTGATATTTTCTATCTATAACATCTATTATTCTATTTGTATGATTCCCATTCTAAATTTATAATTCTATATTGTCTATTATTTGCTGTCTTATATCTTACACTTCCATACAGCAGCTTACAAAAAACATATATAAGAACTGCATCAGTTATGTCACTATAAACAGTTTAACTGATGTAGACCTTCACCTCTTGATGATTTTTTTACATAAGACTGCTTCCAATGTATTAGTTTCCTTGGGGCTACCAAGTTTAGTTTGACTATTGGCTTCAATAGGCTCTGATGCCATCCAGCCATGCATAATAGCTTCTTTGTCTAGTTGTCACATGAACAGTTTTATGTTACGATTATTGTCACTCCAGGCTTAAACAGGAAGGCATGCTTTCACACAAATCATCCACTTCGTGGGCTCTCTTTGGCAGGCCTGTGCTTAGAACTATTTTACTTCAAAGTTTATCGGGGTAGCTGATTACTAAAACCTTGAGAATAAAGTTTCAAAATCTCTCATCTAATTCAACCAATGCTTAATTTTATCCACCTGTCACAAAAACAAAGAGGCAAGTAGCATGAATTAGCCAGCATTTAAATAACAATGCATTATTTAATTTCAAGGAAGAATCAAAACCCAATTCAAGTGTTAAACCCTACGGATAATAAAAAAATATACTGCAGAGGGATTAAAGAGCTGAATGAAAGTAACAACAGAAATAAAATTCAGAGGTGAATTTGACAGTCATCCTTAATTCATCCTGTTGTGAGCATATTGCAGCACATGTGGTCAGAAGCATCCCCCATTATTCTGAAACCACCTCAGAAATTTAACCACAATGGGGAGACAAGCACAGCGTTTCAGCTACAAAACTGTACCTCTTTGCTTTACCGATCTCATCCTTACCAGGATTTATGTACCACTAATTAGAGTTTCAGGTGGTACATAGGGCTTTGTGTGGAGTTCATTCTAAACCAGTATTTGGGGGGGGGGGGCACATCAAAGTCAAACTTTTCTGCCTCTGAAATACACAGCTCAAATATCTTAGAAAAAATTAGGAAGATAAAGCTTATATTGATTTTTTTTAACAAGAAAAATACAGGTTAATTTTGTGGTGACAGCAATGTTAGTTTGTATTACATTCTCCAAGAAAGAAATCCATCAAATTCCCTTACTGTGGATAGCTAATAAGTCTGTAGTAGAGTCTGTGACATGCTAGATGGTAGATAAACAACAACCATGAATGAATCATTACAATTTATGCTGCTAGTGCATTGAAATCTATGAGACTCCTTTAGGGAATAAACATCTGCCTTTATAAGAACAGAATTTTCTTTGCAGGACTGAGACCTAAAATATTGAGGACTAGACTTTGATACTCTTACTCACACTCTGAAATACCTGTCTCTGGAAGTAGTACAACTGAAGTCAGTAGCACTACTACTGGAGTGAGGTGTTGTTCAATTAGCTTAAGTGTAATAGAAGATAGCCCTAAGAGAGATCAGGGCGCTCAGCAGCACCTCACAAGATAGAGTTCCAAGTGCCTAAAAGGCCTCACAAAACTCAAATGGTAAAATGTTTGAAACAACAATCTGTTTATTGTTTCCTGAGTTTAAACCAATAATAAAATAAGTATTCAATCTCCAGTCCAGCTTCTGCCCATCTCACTCCACTGAAATGGCTCTCATCAGTCTCTAAATACCTCTTTCTGGCCAAATCTCAGAACCAGTACTCCATCCTCATCCTTCTTGACCTGCCAGCTGTCTTCAATACCACCGACCACAGTCTTCTTGAAATCTTGTCCTCCCTTAGCTTCCATGACTCAGTCCTCTCTTGATTCTTTTTCTACGTTTCTAGTTGCTCCTTCAGCATGTCGTTTGGAGGATTTGCCCCATCCACCCTCCAATTTTCTATGCAGGTTAAAAAGGTACTTGATCCCCTTCTCTTTTCCCTCTTACACCTTGCCTCTGGGCATCTCACAAATCCAACTACAATCTTTATGCTGACAATTCACAGATCTACCTCTCTACTCCAGATGAGTTTCCTTTTGTCCACTCTAAAATCTTGGCCTGTCCCTCTGACCTCTCTTTGTGGATATCTAGCCATTAGCTCAAGCTCAACATGACAAAAACAGAGCTCCTAATCATTCTCTCCCAAACTGTCCCCACTTCCTCCTTTCTGAACCACTACAGACAGTACCGCCATTCTCCCTGTTACTCAGGCCTGTAACCTGGGTGTCACTTTTGAGTTAGCTCTATCTCAAGTTCCTCATCTCCAGGCTGGGTCTAAACCTTGCCAATTCTTTCTGCCAGTGTCACTAAGATATGGCCTTACCTATCCATCTACACCACTAAGACTGCCAGCCAGGCTCTCATCACCTCACATCTCTATCACTACAACATATTTTTCTCTGGCTTGACAAATACAATCTTGCCCTCACTTGTATGCATTCAGAATGGTCCTGCAAAGATAATTTTCTTAGTTCTTCACTTTGACTATGTCACCACCTATCTCTGCATTTCTATCCTGGCTCCCCTTCTCTATCATATCAAAAATAAACTATTTGTCCTCACTATTTGCCTTTTACATGGATGTCATTTCTCATAAACTATCCAAATTTTGACTGTAGCCTCCAGTTGGGCAATGATGCCAGCCTTCATCACTCACTTATTATATTTTCAAATAAGCCCTTTTGTGCTTTCTCTCATGCTGCCATTCACACTAGGGAGGACCTCCTTGTAAACACCTGCAAAGCCCCATCATTGTCCTCTTTAAAACTCTTCTTTGCTATGATGCCCACACAAATCTTGACTGTTTATCATGCTGACCAAGATTCTCTTATCGTTTGCTTGTACTTCCTCATCGGTCTGTCCATATCCACCTGTTGTCTTAAATTTACATTGTAAGGTCTTTGGGCCAGTGTTTGTAAATGCCTACCACGAGGTCCTGATCTGTGACTGTGGCTCGTGGGTGCTACCACAATACAAATAATAAGCAACAACAACAACAACAACAGACACTCATATAGAGCTTTGCACTTTCAAGCTCCTTTACAATTATTAACTAATGAATACTTAGCACCCCTCTGAATTCAATAGTTAAAAAATTAGATAGAATTAGAATTATCCCCATTTTACCATTAGAGAAACTGAGGCAGAGATTAAATGTCTTGCCTGAAGTCACACACTGAGTCAGTCAATGGTAGAACCAAGATTACAATTTCTGATGCCCAATCCCAGGCTCATTCCTCTAGAAATCATTGCCTCACACATTGAGAGAGTTCAAAATTATTTTTTCAGTGCACATTATGGATCAATTTCTTGCTCATAAGATATGAAAGATAGGTACATTATTTAAATTAAATCTAGCTGCAACTAGACTTGCCTGTCTACATTTCAGCCTGAAGCTAATTTGTACATCTCACAGACTGAACTACCTGCAGTCCTTAATAGATGTTTTGCTTGAGTAAAGACCAAATAGTTTGCTTGGGTTTATTAACAGAAACACTGACACAATTAATCAAACTGGATCAGCAAAGCCAATTGACCCCCTATAACGCTATCCCTATTTTTCTGACAAGATGGCTGTAATTGATATCAATAGTCTCAATTAATTGGAATAAAGTTTACTACATGAAAATACAGATTTCTCTCAGAATTTTATATGCCCAGATGAAAAGAAAACTGTCACAGTTATGTATAAATTTGTGCCATTGTTTTTAATTTATGTTTTTAAGTCTCTGAAAAAGACACGAGTAGAAATTATTAGAGATTAATGTCCTACGTTAAATAGGTATTAGATTATCACTGCAAATCTAGGCTCAAATTACATTATCCTTGCTGATGATGAGCAGCAGCTTGCTCCTCAATTAGTCCCACTGATTTCAGTGAGACTGTTTGTGGTGTGTACGGTACTATGCAATGTAAGGGAACCAGACTTTGACTGGTAGAAAGGCAGTAACCTTGACAACCAGATGGTCAGATTCTGATGTCAATAAGACCATTCACTGAGTAAGCTGATACTTACGAGTGAGAATCTGGCCCATAACCCATTGTTAAAGAAAAGGTTTATAAAAGATTTTTTAATACCACACTATATTTCATAAAAGATATCAAATTAATATATTTAATGTTTATTTTGTAATGTTTTGTATAGCAACACAAACTATCTTAACTAGTACCTAGAATTTCATCACATATGCAAGCACTCTGCATTTTTTCCAACAGTAGCTTAGTTTCCATTAAAAAAGGACATCTGATAATGCCGGTACAACAAAAAGGCACGAGACATGCTGTGTAAAACTTTTGCCCAGTAATTTGAATAGAGACTCAAGGGACACTTACCAGTTGCAGTCAAAAGCCCCCTCAATACAACTCTGTTTTTTGCCAGTTAAACTTAAATATGTTAATACATTTCCTGTATTCCTTCTGTATCCAAGTTAACTGCTTTTGAGAAATCAAAATTAGCTATTTGCCTCATTAGATGGTTGCACTCATTTATTAAATACGTCTTTTAAAAAAATGAACATAAGAATGTTCACACTGGGCCAGACCAAAGGTCCATCTAGCCCAGTGTCCTGTCTTCTGACAGTGGCCAATGCCAGGTGCTTCAGGGGGAATAAACAGAACAGGTAATCATCAAGTGATCCATCCCAGTTTCTGGCAAACAGAGGCTAGGGACACCATCCCTGCCCATCCTGACTAATAGCCATTGATGTACCTATCCTCTATGAATTTATCTAGTTCTTTTTTTAACCCTGTTAGTGTCTTGGCCTTCACAACATCCTCTGGCAAGGAGTTCCACAGGTTGACTGTGCATTGTGTGCATTCCTTTTGTTTGTTTTAAACCTGCTGCCTATTAATTTCATTCAGTTCTTGTGTTATGGAGAAGGAGTAAATAACACTTCCTTTAGTGTTTTACTTTTGGAGAAGTGTTTACGTTCTCCACACCAGTCATGACTTTATAGACCTCTATCATATCCCCCTTAGTCATTATGCTCATGGTAGGTGCTGGATGAACCACCCAGGAGACTGAAATTCCCAGTTTATCTACAAACTATGTACAGCACATGCAACAGTAGTGTAAAGTTCCCTACATTTTCCTCTTGTGTGCCTGGTTTAGAGGAATCACCTCTAGGATCTTGACTACTTATTAGCTCTATTGAACTACCAGTGCAGCTCCCCCCGTGATAGCAATGGTGGAAGCTGTTATGTAGACAGCACTCAGGCATTGTTACCACTGTGTCATCTAGGTTTCCACACTACAGCTTCTACTATTTCTACTGCATGTAGAGAATTAAAGCTACAAAGTTTGCTAATGTAGCGGCAGCCTAAATGTGAGAGGATAATTCAGTCTCCAGGACTTTTTATTCCTTGGTGAAATAAAACCAATACCAATTCTAGTTTATGTGATGTAAAAATTTATTCAGAGAAAATTAGACTGAGATAACCAACTTATTTTACATAAACCATTGAAAGGACAACAAACAATCACTTTTGGCCTGTTATGGATTAGAACTAGTGAGCTAGAGGTGAAATATTCACTTTCAATCCCATGAACTGTCCAACTCCATGATTAAAGTTATTATTTTAAAATGTTAGTCATTTCTCTTTTAAGGCGATTTGTTAAATGGCAATCTGCATTTCAAATTTGGTTGTATGATAAGAAAATATGGCTGTCCCAACTGCCTTTGTAGGGAAAATGATCTAGTTTTTACAATATAAGACCCACATTTTCAAGGTGTGCATGAGTACAAGTTGGACACATGCAAAAGTGAAAATTTGAGCCTAAGCTATATTGTACATTCAATTTATTAAAAATCTTCTGTAACACCTCTGCCTGGCTGGCATATCTAACTTGAGACTGAAAATAAAAACTGCTACTCAATGGCTTTTTAAAGGAAACAGAATTAAGAACCCAGAAGACATGGATAATTTGCCCACCCAAATTGCTACTTTCATAAATTCCTCCTCCAGCTCAGTCAGTTCCACCCTATACTGCACTTGAAGAAGAATGCACATAGCTAATTATGTATGCTTTCTCCCTGAATTGTGTTTTTGGGCACAACTGCCATTCAGGGTTGTTTACAATGAAATTGAAGTCTGAACCCAGCTTTCAGTTTCAGTCTCATGTCAGACATGCCACTGCTCACACAATGCATCTTTTAAGTGCAGGTCAGCAACAATTAAATTACACTTCTCCAAACTGATTTTTAGTTGTATAAATTGCTGAACAATAAAATTTTCCTAAAGTCATTGTTCGTCTCTCTTCCAAACTATTTGACATTGCCAAGCATAGCTGAAAGTCTCACTAAGTTTTGCACACAGTCTCTTTTATACTGTGCTGATAACATATTCTGAATAGAGATTTTAGACCTTCAGTGAACTGAAAGGATTATAGACCAAATGTAGGCATCTAACAGAGAAAGCATCAATGTGGTGAATGGCATAGGAACTACATTTATATCCTGACTATAGGGAAGTTTCTTACAGCTAGCAGCAACATCTGTGAAGAATTCATAAGATTCCAGACTAATTCGTGTTCTTAGTTCATTCTAAGAAATTCATCTATAGGCTATTCTGAAAATAGAGTTTCATTTTTTATAGTTGATTTGAGTTTATAATTCCAGTTGAAGTCTAACTAAGGTTTGACAGAAATAAAAATAGGGAATATTTGCACTCCAAAAATGCTTACAGGATATCACACTAGTGAAAGTCTTTATGCAGACGCTCCTGAACGCAGTCAAGTTATAAAGCAGGTGTGCATTTTTATGAGCATAACCTGCAAGTTTACACCCACTTACCCACTATGTCTCCTCTTGTTGTACAATGTTTTCAGAATTACTATTAGAGATCAAATTAGTTCAGGGGTTCTCAAACTGGAGGTCGTGATCCCTCAGGGTCGCAAGGTTATTCCATGTGGGGTGGCAAGCTGTCAGCCTCCACCCCAAAACCCCACTTCACCTCCAGCATTTATAATAGTATTAAATATTTTAAAATGTGTTTTTAATTTATAAAGGTGCTCGCACTCCCCTTGCTGTGTGAAAGAGGTCACCGATACAAAAGTTTGATAACCACTGAATTAGCTGCTTGTAAAAAAAAGGCCTCTGAAAACCTTTTCTTTTCCCTTGTTCAGGTACAGCCCAAATATGTCAGAAATAAAGGAGCCGAGCCAGTCTAAGAGCCTTCAAAGAAAAACTAAACCTCTTTAAAGAAACAGTTTCCCTGCTACTAGTGTGGTCTGCCAATCATAAGCTTGATCCTGCACTGAAGTGAGTGGGCGTTTTCACTGACTTGAATGAGTACAGAATCAAGTCTCAAAGGAGGGGAGTAGGAGTGTGCTATAAGGCATGAGGGAGGAAAGCTGGGGATGTATTGAATGGAATCCCTACTTATCAGTTCACCCAGCTATGATAACTCTAAAGAAAATTATGATTAGTCTGTTGCCTTGACTAATATGTAAAGTTATTAGCTTTCAACGAATAATTATGACGGCAAAGGGACAATGGAGAAAAAGTTACTCTTTGCAGAGGAAATGTGTTTAAATGTTATTTTCCCCTTGCTTTGACTTTGAGAAATTCTGTGTAAACTGTCTAGACCAATTGGATGTGTGTGGATTATAGAAGTCTGTTTTATTATTTGTTTAAAATAACAGTCTGAAACAAAATGTCTCTATATTTACATATCACATCTGGTGTGAGTGCTAAAATAAGGTATATTATCTATAGAGAAGAAATAAAAGGATTTTTTTAAGTTACTCCTTCACACATACAAAAATGAAAACAAGAGGCATCTGGATATTTAATTAGTTACCAAATCAGGAAAAAGAAATGCTTCTGACTGTACCCAGTACATTCATGAAAGGAAGAATACAAACACGCAGCCACTATAAAGAATAAACACGGCCCGTCAAACCAATGTTTAAGGAGAACTCGTCTCCAAGGTTTCCACAAACTCAGCTCCCAACAAGTGGGGAATGGCACAGACTTCAAATATAAACATCACACTTTAAATCCGCATCTGACCCTCTTCTGGAGTGTCGAGAACATGTGGGACCGCAGCTCCCCTGCAGCAGGGGACCTGGCAAACATTAATGCATCTGCATACATTGAGTAACTAATAGAAGAAAAGTTTGAGGGAGAGGGAGAATCCAAAGTTGCCAGAGAAAAAGACAATAGCATCCCTGGGTAACATATTCAAGTTCGGAGCTGAATGGTGAGTCGAAAGGAGGTTGTAAATGACCCTACGTGTTGCCCTCGGGACGAAACGCCCAATGTGAACCGCTCTCTAATCCACAAAGCGCCCAAAAGAAATGCAAGCGGCATATGAAGGCGATGGATGAACTCCCAGCCCAGCCCAATCCCAACTTCGGGGGACTGGCCCTACAACAGCAACACTTAGGGGGGCTTTTACCGCGCTCCCACCGCAGGCAAAGTGCTGGGGGAGCCGATACAAACCACTTGGGAACTGAGCGCCGCCAGCACAACCCCACGCGCTACGGGGGACAGCGCACTGCTGAGGGGCTGGAGCCCAGAGGTCAGGCACAGCCCCTCACCACCACACCCCTCTTGCCAAGGAGAACAGGCAAAGCACCAGGCCCTTGCCAGGCTTCCTTACCTGCCCCTGGAGATGCTGAGCTGCACCCCAGCAGCGTCCTCCTCAGAGCGGCGCGCACCACCCTCGCAGGGCACTTGCTGCCGCGGCTGCGGCACAGCGGCGTAGCCTACAGCCGGCTGCTCCACGGAGCGAAAGCCCGCATAGTGCTTTGGCCCGAGGGGGCAGGAGAACTAGATCCCCGCCCCGCCGCACAGCGGGGTCCCGCTGGCCGCCGAGTGTGGAGGGCTCCCAGGGACGGGGAGAGCCGGAGCGGGAGCTGAGCTGCGGCTGCTCCCGGTACAGTCACCGAGGCGCTTCTCTGCCGCCCCTGGCTGGGCCGTAGCGCGAGTGCCCCCCGCTGCCGCCCCCGCTGTCCCGAGCGGGCTCCTGGAACCTGCTGCTCCCCTTTGTGACACCACAGCGCGCCTCGGCCAATGGCAAGTGCCCCGCCGCCGCGCTCGAGCGAGAGGCGTGGAGTTCCCAGCCCCAGGGAGAGGAGACGGAGCAGAGGATGCTGCTGCTGCCTCTAGCTTGGCTGGCCGGCGTGGGACACAACGCCCGCCCCCCCCAAACACACACACACACCCTGCCTGGTGAAATGCCCCTCTGAGCCGGGGCAAGGAGCCCCCCGCAGCTAGAGCGGCTCCACCCGGAGCCAGGGGACACACGCCAGGAGATGCACAGGCAGGACAGAAACACACCCCGAGGCAGCTGAGGCAGCTGTCAACGGGCCGGCTCGCTGCGCTGGGCAAGCGGTGCTCAGCTTCGCACTCCCCCGAGCCCGAGGTTCGCCAGGGGCCGGGCTGCTACTCGAGGCAAGTTGGAGCAGCCTGAGAGCTCCAGTGCGCGGCCTGGCCCCAGGGCCCAGTCGCTCCCCCCAGAGGATTTCAGGGATACCCCAGACATGACTTCTTGCCCAGACACAGAGGACCAACTTGCAATGGCAAAATGCCACCCAAGGCACCTCCTACCTGGGGGGAAACTCCTCAAGGGGCAAATCAGCCAAGGGCTTTGCACTGGAACTATGCCAAGGCACAGCAGGGCCAGGGATTTGGCCTACAGTATCTAGGGGGAAATCCTGGGCCCCTGAAAGTCAATGGGAGTTTTATCGAGGCTTTCAGCCCAAGCCTAAATGCAGGACAAAGCTACACAGGATGGTCTGGATTTTAGGCCCAGTATTTGGCATAGCTCTCCGTCGCTCATGGTGGGGCACTTTGTTACATAGTACCTGCACATCCCTGGTGCCAGCTAAGCAGGGCAAGCCTTACCCTAAGGCAAACTGAGGCGGGCGCCTCAGGTGCCAGGCTATGGGGGGGAGAGGGGGCACCCCTAGGCTTCAGTGTGTAGAAAATTGTGTCTGCTGCTGGTGCATATGTATTCTCTCTGCTCTAGCTGCACAGAGATGGTGGAGTAGAGTGCTGTCCTGGAGGAAGAAGGGCACACGAGACTTAACAGGCAGGCAAGAGAAAAGGTGAGAGGGAATAACAGAAAGCAGCAGGAGCTGCAGGGAGAGAGAGGAGGAGGAGCCACCTCTTATGTACCTCTCTAGCACCCCCAGGAGCCTGGACTGATTAACATCAGCTTCACAGGGAGCTTCCTGTTTCTTGCTGCTTCCCTGAACCCACTTGAGGAGAATAGGTAATCAACGGAAGTAAAGGGCCTAACTGGCTTCTACAAGACGCTGATATCTTCCCTCACTCAGACCCTGCTAAGCATGCTCTTATTTGTCCCCTTCAAGTGAGTGTTGAGAGTCACTATAGCTGGCACAGAGCAGCAGTCATGAGTGAAAGAAGAAAATGCCCCTCTAGGGCAGCATTCAGAAAAAGAAAGAAAGCAAAGGAAGCTTTTCTATATAAGCAGGAAGGAGCGCTCCTGAGATACATAGACACAAATGTTCACAATGAGCCTTCCGCCCCCCGTGAGGATGTGAGTGGTGAGATGCCGCCTGATTTTCCAGTTAGAGTGCAGGTGAGCTGGCAGCTACTGCAGCATCCATATCTCCATCTCAAATG
Source organism: Macrochelys suwanniensis (assembly GCA_033296515.1). Classification (NCBI taxonomy): domain Eukaryota; kingdom Metazoa; phylum Chordata; order Testudines; family Chelydridae; genus Macrochelys; species Macrochelys suwanniensis. The sequence continues at coordinate 53,834,474 of CM065780.1, forward strand.
GATATAACCAGGCACATTCCTGAAGAAAAGTGTAGATCAGAGAAGAGTGTGGTGGAGGCGCAAGCAACAGCTGCTGCTGAGTTTAGTTCCTTAAATCTAGATAATCCAGGACTGTGGACCCACTTGAGCAGTAGCCTGAAGGACTTCCTTGTACTGCATGGGCCACAGCAGCTGAAAAACTTCATGTTCCCCAAAAGACAATGAAAATAGAAGTTTCCCTTCATCACATTTCTGGCGTGAAATCGCCAATGGTGACAAAGTGGAGAAGCCATGGCTTATGTACTCAAAAACCCAGAATGCTGCATACTGTTTTTGTTGCAAACTCTTCCAGTCTAATGTTCCAGCCCCATTGGGTTCTACGGGAACAAAGGATTGGAAAAATCTGGCTAGAAATCTGGCATGCCTTGAGAAGGCAGCAAATCAGCAGAGAGCATTCCCTAGGTAGAAAGAGCTTGAGATGAGACTAAGGTTAAAGGCCACCATAGATGATCAGCATCAAGAGAAGATTGCATCAGAGTCTCTTTACTGGCAAAATGTTCTGAAAAGGCTCATTGCCATTGTGAGAATGCTTGCTACCCAAAACCTAGCACTGCATGGCACTCAGATGAGCTATACGTGCCAAATAATGGAAACTTCCTTAAAATTGTGGAGCTGATGGCCGAGTTTGATGCTGTACTCCAGGAGCATCTAAGAAGAATCACCACCCAAGAAATGTACACACATGACTACCTTGAAAAAACAATTCAAAATGAGATCATACAGTTACTGGCAACAAAAGTCAAACAGAAGATTGTGGCAGATCTGAAATCAGCAAGATATTACTCTGTTATCTGGACTGGACATCTGACATCAGCCACACAGAACAAATGACTTTAATGATGCGTTTTGTAACAACAACAGAACCTAGTGAAAATGTCCCTACAATGGTGACCGTCAGAGAGCATTTTCTAGAATTTATTGACATTGATGATACTACAGGAGCTGGTATGACAAATGTGCTTCTTAAAAAGCTGGAAGATATGGGAATTGTGATAGCTGACATGAGCTGTCAGGGCTACAATAATGGTGCCAACATGAGAGGAAAGAACAGAGGAGTGCAGACACGGATCCGAGAGTTAAACCCTCGAGCTTTTTTTGTCCCATGCAGTTCTCATTCATTGAACTTGGTGGTCAGTGATGCAGCATCAGCTTTTAGTGAGGCTGCTGAATTTTTTAAATGTAATTCAAAGCATCTATGTATTTTTCTCTGCATCAACTCATCGATGGCAAATTTTGAAGCAACATCTGGGAACATCCTCTCTGACACTGAAACCACTGAGTGCGACATGATGGGAAAGTTGAATGGAGGCGATAAAGCCTATCAAACACCAAATTGGGATGATAGATGATGCCATAGTTGCCATTATGGAGGATAATGCTATGACAGGAACTGTTCGTGGGAGAACAGTGGCAGAGGGAAATGGAATCACCAGAAACATACATAACTTCACATTTCTGTGTGGCTTAGTGTTGTGGCATGACATACTGTTTGAAATAAATGTTGTAAGCAAGAGACTCCAAGGTGTTGACCTTGATATATCTCGAGCAATGGAACGACTGGACAAAGCAAAGTCATATCTACAGTCTTACTGGTCAGATGAGGGATTTCAAAACGTTCTGAAGAGTGCACAGAAGTTGGCACAGGAACTTCATACTGAAGCTATTTTCCCACCCATTCAAGAATACAAGAGTCACCAAAGATGACATTTTGATTACGAGGCACTCGATAATCCCCTAAGAGACCCCAAACAACAATTCAAAGTTGAATTCTTTAACCAGGTGCTAGATTGTGCAATACTGGCAGTTGAAGAACATTTCATGCAGCTCAAGGAAAACAGCAGTATATTTGGGATGTTGTATGATATTCCAAAACACCTCACTGTACCTGAAGAAGACCTACAGCAGCAATGCAGGGCACTAGAGACAGTGTTGACACATGATGACATGCGCGATATTGATACAAGTGATTTAGGTGATGAACTGAAAGCCCTTTCAAGATAGATTTCAGCAGGATCAACTCCAAAGGCTGTTCTGGAATATATGTGCATAAATAAGATGACCACCCTCTTTCCAAACGTTTTTGTTGCTCTGCGCATACTTCTAACACTTCTTGTAACAGTTGCCAGTGGAGAACGCAGCTTCTCCAAGCTGAAGTTAATAAAAACACATCTACGCTCCACAATGACACAGGAGAGGCTGGTCGGCCTTGCAACCATCTCAATAGAGCATGAGCTGGCCCAGACTGTGGCCCCTCAGGAAGCAGTTCAAATTTTTGCAATCAAAAAGGCACAGAAAGCACCACTTGGATTATTCAAACAGATAAAAATGCCAGTGTTTACTATGCAGACAAGAAAAGTTAACTTTCAAACACCTGAACAGCAAATGTAAGTGTTACTTAAAATTTTTGAACAAGGCATTTTAAGTTGTTAGTTCTCCTTTATTGGGGTAGGTAGCAGAGCAGTACCATGAGAAGAGTAGAACAGGAAGAAGGCAGAATTGAGACCTTTCAACGTTTTGGCCCAAGCGAGGGGGCAGGGGGGCATCATTTGAGCTCCCCGCCTCAGGTGCCAAAATGTTGTGGGCCGGCCCTGCAGCCAAGGAAGGAGCCAGTGCGCGCACGCACGCACACACACACACACGGAAAGAAAACATACACATAGTAGGAGGTGGGATTAGAAATGAGCCTTTATACCGCAACATGACAAATGTTCCTGTTCAGGATGGATGCTTTCTTGGCACTCTCTGCACCCAGCACCCCCACCCATTTTTAAGGCAAAAGATTATGTTTCTGTTTTGTCCTTTTATTAAGTTCTCCCATACCACTATATTTCAGTGGAGTTAAAAGATGCATCCTTACTTTTCTCCCAGAATATTTTGAAGCTGTCAGAGGTTGAACCTTCTTTACCCTTCAAAGAGTAGGGGGTAGCACTGAAAACAAAAGCCGGTTCATAAAAGTGGGCAGCCTGTAGTCACTTCATCATACAGCGATGCCCACAACAACTTGAAGACTTTCAGAGGTAGGCACAATACAACCCCCAATAATAATGTAAAGTGCGGAGAACTAGTAGCTACTCTTAGCATAGTTTCTGCCCAGAAAACAGTATTTTATTCTGTTTGGACAGAAAATAAAGACAGACAGTGACTAAAATCCCCCAATACACTGTAATGTTGGCAAATCTCCTACCTGCAAGTTCTACATCTAGTATCATCTACTTATGACAAATAGGTAGGGTGGCTTTCTGTCTTTGCACATTGGTAAGATACGTATAGCTTTTCATGCCAATTAAAGTGTATATGATTTTGTAAATAAAGTTTTCATTTTGGAGAGTATCTAGAAACTGAGTTATGAAAACTCCACTCTGTATTGATAGAAGTGCGCTGTGGTTGAAGAAATTTCTTTGAAAATAGTGCCACCTGCTGTTTGCTACAATCTTTTAAGTGTTAGTACCAAACCCTATTGCTTGGGCTCATTACAGTAATAAGAGTAGTCATTGCATTAGACAAAGAAGATTAACAAAAGTATTGGCAATGAGTTTTTACTGCATTAAATAAAAAAATTTAGATGGTTTTAAAAATATCTATAATTGTTGTAGAATTACAAAGATTGCATTTATTCCTCCCCCCCCCCCCCTTTATACGCTGAAAATTAACCACACTTTGTGGATCCCCACACAAAGAAATATTTCTGGCTAAGATAATGTCAGAGAAAAATAGACTGAGATGAAGACTGTGAGAGTCTCAAAATGCTACGGCCAGGAACTGTCTTTTCCTTTCTGTGCGCATTCAGTGCCTAACAAAGTGGGTCCCTCATCCTTGACTAAAGTTAGTGGGTACTATCAGAATACAAATAAAATAATTTTGAGGCAGTTTTTTTAAATGTTCTCTTTTAGTGCTGGCAAAGTACAGGAACAAGTAATATCAGGTACAATTTTTCACACCTGAAACATCAATATCAGTCAATATTTGTGTAACCACAACAAAAAGCCAGATTTTATTACCTTTATTCATATTAAAGTATCACATGAGCAATTACTACATATTAAGTATCACATGATTTCAATAGGACCGCTTGGAGAGGTTCTTTTCAACATGTGTAAAAGTGGCAGACTCAGGTGAAAAATAAGTGACAAGAGAAATACCTAAAAAGACTATTTAGCCACAGGAAATCCTTGATGTTCTGTCACAAGGTCTGTGAGTAATAATGAATACTTTTAAAGTTATATAAAAAAAGGAACCTCCATGGTCACATTGTCTTGCTTAGAAATACCCAGTTCCATTAAAATAGGTGTTTTATACTGATTTCCACTCTAAGGAATTAGAAACACAAAGCATTAATAAATAATGGGAAGAACTGAAACTCAAAACAAAAACAATTTTCATGCTGACATGCTGCACTTAAATTAAATATCCCTATAATGGCTAGATTTTTTTTCAAAGTATCCAGAACAATGTAGCACATCTGATCATAACCACAGAAGATGAAGATAATAAACTTTTGATGCATTTAGTTTACTACCTCCTGACTGCCTTTATGGGAGGATCCTTCCTGGACTTTCTGCTTTCCAAGCAGCTGATCTCCAATTTGCATTTGGACTGTTTGATCCTTCCTTAAGTGCATGACTTCACATTTATTTGGATTTTGAAACTCATCTTGTTGCAGTGTGTTACCTATTCTAATCCCTCCAAGAAATGGTAACTTAGCAGTTGAATTCTGCACTCATATGCATTTGCTACCCATCCAATTTCTAATATCATCAGCAAGTACAATTATACTAAATGAGCACTTTATTCTAGATCTTTAGTTAGCAATCAGAATTAAATAGTACTGACCCCTGTTGATACTTTACCCCTTTGGGGGGTTTACTTGTTGCTCTTCCTCTTTACCCAGTCTAATGCATGCTTATATGTGTGTGACGGTTTCGGTCACAGGGACCCCCTTGGGACTATCATCTGACGTGCTGAAACTAGCTCTGAGCCCGTTTTCCCTGCCAGCTTGGGACTCCAGAACCCTGTCTTGTTGAGCCAGACATGCTACTCCACTGCAACACAGACCCAGGGTCTGAACCACACCCCAAAGCTGCAGCCTTTAACCAAAACTGCTCAGCAGGTTTCCTATCCCCAGCACCCAAACACCTAGCTTTCAATGGGATCCAAACCCCAAATAAATCTGTTTTACTCTGTATAAAGTGTATACAGGGTAAACTCATAAACTGTCCACCCTCTATAACACTGATAGAGAGATATGCACAGCTGTTTGCTCCCCCAGGTATTAATCACTTACTCTGGGTTTAAAATAAACAAAAGTGATTTTATTAAGTATAAAAAGTAGGATTTAAATGGTTTCAAGTAATAACAGACAGAACAAAATAAGTTACCAAGCAAAATAAAGCAAAACACACAAGCCTAAGCCTAATACATTTAAGAAACTGAATACAGGTAAATCTCACCCCCAGTGATGTTCCAATAAGCTTCTTTCACAGACTAGACTCATTCTTAGGCTCAATCCTTTCCCCTGGTACAGTTCTTGTTAGTTTCAGCTCAGGTGGTAACTAGGGGATTTCTCATGACTGGCAGCCCCCTTTGTTCTTTTTCACTCCCTTTTATAGCTTTGGCACAAGGCGGGAATCTTTTGTCTCTCTGGTTCCCACCCCTTCTTCTAAATGGAAAAGCACCGGGTTTAAGATGGATTCCAGTACCAGGTGACGTGGTCACATATCCTGTGAGACCCCAAGCCTCCATTCTTTTCGGCCTGACTCACATGAACACAGGAAAGCTTACAAGTAAACAGACCCATTTACAACCAATTGTCCTGGTTAATGGGAGCCATCAAGATTCTTTAAACCACCATTAATGGCCCACACTTTGCATAGTTACAATAGGACTTCAGAGTAATAATTCATATTTCTAGCTTCAGATACAAGAATGATACATTCATACAAATAGGACGAACACACTCAGATTATAAGCTTTGTAATGATACCTTTCAAGAGGCCTTTTGCGTAAAGCATATCCAGTTACATTATATTCACACTTAAACATATTTCCATAAAACATATGGAGTCACAAGGGGGAAACAGCAAAACACACGAAAAGGAGATTCTTGCATTGAGTAGCACCTCCCTCCATGAGTAGTCTCATTGGCTTTAAACACAACTAATTGCAGAGTAAAGGACTACTAAAAAAAAAATCTGAATCTGGCCCTTTGAAGAAAGTAAGCTTGCAACTTTCTCTTTAAACACAGCAAAAAATATGGTCACATTTTTTCTAGTATTCATCAACGTAGCTCTCTACACTGATTTGTATAGAATTTGTTAGGATCAGACAAGTTATCAGAATTTAGCCATTCATACCAGCCAGACAAGGTGGGTAGTATCCTGAGACCCATTAGGCTACAACATTGCATATAATTACCAGTTGGTTTCACCAAAGAGCAAGATGTTCTGCAAGCTATGTCTCCTTGTAAGAACCCCCACTGTCTTTAGAAAACATTCATTCTTAGAAAAATATTAATCCTTATCACTTTTATAGAGTTCTACATCTTCAAAGTATTGTTGCCTCTTTTTGACCTGAGCCCCTGGTCAAATTTCAGGGCCCTGGGAATGTTCCAATTGAAATGTCTCTCGGGGCTTGTCTGCACTATGGAGGCCACAGCAGCATAGCTATGTGCTGTAACACCAGAGCGGGGATGCACATTACAACATCAGAAGGGTTTTTTCTATTGCTATATTAACTCCACCTCCATAGCAATGGCAGCTAGGTTGATAGAAGCATTCTTCCATTGACATAGCCATGTCTATACCAGGGATTCAGGCAGCACAGTTATGGTGCTCCAGGGTGTGTAATTTTTCATACTCAAGTGATGCAGCTCTGTCAATCTACATTTTGAGTGTAGATCAGGCCTTAGTCACTCTGAGATTTTTTTTGTTTATTTCTTCTGCCTTCCCACACACCCTGCCCTATCAAAAAAACAAAACAATATTCAGCAACAAAAGCCCTCCAACTCACTCAGTCCAAACTCCTGAGTGGGTTCACAACTCCCTTTTGGGTGGAGGAGGGGTGTTTCTGATTAATTCATCATGACAGTTATGTTCAGGGCCGGCTTTAGGCACCAGCGAAGGAAGCAGGTGCCTGGGGCGGCAAATGTGAAGTGGCGGGGTGTGTTTTTTTAGCCTCTTCGGCAGCATGGCTGCGGCAGGTTCTACAGTACATTGTGTTTTCTTCGGTGGAACATTCAATATTGTTTCCTCTTCCGCAGTACAGCTGCGTCAGGTTCAATATTGTTTCCTCTTCGGCGGCAGCTTATTTATTTATTTATTTATTTTTGGTTTCGCCGCTTCAGGCGGCAGAAAAGCTAGAGCCGGCCCTGGTTATGTTAATTGAAGGGTGTATTCAAACCAAACTCAAAGAGGTTTGGGATTCCTGCAGTCACCCCTACTTCTCAGCATAACAGTATTAACCAATCAACCCTCACAATACCCCGGTGAGCTGGATAAGTATTTATCCCCATTTTACAGATGCAAAAAATTTAGAGGGGAGAGTCAGGGCCAGAATCATAATTACTTAACTCAGAACATGCTGGTTCCCATTCTTGTACTCAGTACATTAGACCACACTGCCTCTAGATGGTTTGGATCATTTTTATAATTGATTAACTAATTAAGAACAATGCATTTTTCCTTTTTCTTTCTCCTTAACCAAAGAAGGGCTATAACATTGCTCAATTAAAACTCTATATGTCTTGAAAATGTATTGTGTAAATGAATGATTTTATAAATTTCCCACAGATTGACTCAGTTTGAGTTTTAGGCAGACTTGTCCAAAATGCTGCAATCATTTGCTCACATTGAGTTGCACAGTCTTCCCACACAGAGGTTGCCATTACAAAAAAATCAGCATTTTCAACAGCAGGGCAATCGTGAAGTAATTCATCTTCTGAACACAGGAGAAAAGCGCAGCATCTTAGATACTACCATGTAGTAAAAGTGTCTTTTATTAACTTTTTAATGATGACTGCACACTGTGCATAAACGTGGGATCATTACAGGACTAAGAAGGAGATTGTACCAGGTCTGTGCTCCAACTGTAGTACTGATGTACTGGAGCTCTCAGAAACCCCTGCCAGCCCTGGCTTAAAAACAATCATAAAAATTATGAAGATCAACTTTTTTGCCTTTGGAGTGGCCACACTACACCAAATGATAGACAGGTAAAAAAAAAAATCCAGATGGCCTTCAAAACCCACACACTAAGACTTCCATCTCAAAATCATACAAGTCAAACACAATGCTATCCTCCCACTATAGCTGGCAAATGTTCCAGGAGCAAAGTATAAACACTTCCAGCAGGGGGTATCTTAATCTCAGTTTATTTGCCAAATAGTATTGACTCCATTCTTGGTTATGCTTATGACAACTTGTTTTTGCTCAAATAGGAAGACTAATTAATACGTACCCTATTATGTTTGCTTCTCTGCAAATGCATTCCCCTTGCTACATAGGGTTTATCATATAGTTTTTAGAATCCCCTACTTAAATTATTGACAGCATTTCACTGAGATATGTCATGCTGAGTAGAACACAGAAGATTTTTTCCTAAATAGTGACCATCTTCCATTACATATTGGGAAAATATACATAAAATATGCCTTTAAAATACTCTTTTTTTAAATAAATATAAAGACAGATACTAAATATCTCCTATACTATGTTAATTATGTCACAATGACAGAATAAAAGATCACAAACTTGGGTTAGAATTATTGGATGTTCATACTGCCGAGTTATGAATAAGATTGTCTGCACCTTTAAAACACAGGATACTTTTTTGTGATTCACACTGGTTTCAGTGATGATATTTTCCTTCTTCATGATGGAACGTGCTGGAAATGTGGTTTAAAACAAGTGTTTTTCTTAAACTAGAAGTAATAAAAACAAGTATATTGTATTATATTACTGAGAAAAATACTAAGGAATAGAGTCAGATTACAAGCATGAAATGATCAGATATTTTTCCATATAAATAGCATTTTTAAATTAATAGTATTCGGTCCCACTACTTGAGTTGCTGAGATAATTGACTGCATGATGATGTCTTTGATCAAGTCTGTCTTTTCATTTAGAGAAAACATTCAAATTATAGTGTGGAACATCTGGTTTCCACATAAAGCTCAGAATTTACCTTCTCTTGTGATCTTCTTATCTGAAAGTTTCACAAAGGGGATATTCTCAGACCATGTCAGCATGTCAAGGTTTTTGAATGCCTCCAAGAACACAGCATAGGAGTTTACAAGGATAGCTACGTAACATGGGACAGGAAAAAGGTGATGAGGGGCATTTTTAGCAACCAGCCAGGTGCTCAAGCCACTGCCAATTATTGGGATGGAATATTAATTACTGTGCTTATTGCCAAGAGTAGCACCTATAAGCCTTTGTACCAGCCTTAGCATCAGTAAGGCAAGGGGGAGGGGGAGGGGAGGACAGGTAGCGATCACAAGGTGTGGGCTTGTCTGCGTTTTACCCGATATGCTGGGGTAAGCGTCTGTGAAAAACAAGAAATCTATCTATATTTGACTTCTGGTGTATGTGTGTCAGGGCCCATGAGACTGCAGACTCTGCAAAAGCACATCTGTATAACAACTTAAAAAGTACTTGCTTAATGGTTTTTCTTTGATTGATTTGTTGCTATAATTGTAGAAGTTACTAATATAAAAGGGATAGACAGGTCTGAGGGATTTGGATTTGACCTTCCGGACATCTCTTGGAATCCCCGGCAACAGGCAGCTAGCTGGCCGCTTGAACCTTATTGTTTGACCACTCAAGACCCCTCCAAAACATGGGCAACTATTGTTTGGGGGTGCTCTAGAACCTATTATGTTTGTATGTTCTTGAGACTAAATAATGCAGGGCTTTGAGTAAAGGCATTCTGGAGAGAGTGCTGGAGACTAACAAAGTGAAGGCTTTAAGTAAAAGCACTTGACTTTTTGTGATTTATGCCAGCTATATAGCAGATGGAGGTGCTGCATCTCCCTTGGTTTATTTCCTGATACCACCTTGCAGAGAGTAAAGTTACCAAGAGCTTTGGGTTTAGGTAACCCTGGGTAACAAAGGGACTAACAGGAAGATGGCAGATCAGCCTGAAGAAGAGCGGTGGTGACAGCCTGTTAAGAAAGCTGATTTACTAGGGGTAGGACCTGTATATGTTTCTATTCTACAACCCTGCTCTCAGTTGCTTATAACTTTGCCAGACTTTAACCATTTGGACTAAAGTTTTCCATGCTGGGTGTCTGCCTCAGGCTGAATGTTTCTGGAAATTTTCAGCAAAAATGGTTCAGCCATATCCCAGAATGAGATTAGGGGAAAATACATTGTTCTACCCATATTTTAAAAATTCTCACAATCGTTTTATTGAGAAACTCTTGCACCTCTGTACTTGAAACTTAGCAGGATAGGGTCACCTTGTGGTCTGGAACATGCCTTTTACTGTCCCTGTGCAAAGCCATCCAAATTTGGCCAAGTTATAAGCCTCCAAGAACCACTTTTCTTACATGCTCCATAGAGACTTGTTAAATTCTCCAATGTTTGAGTCTGTACTGAACATGTACCAACCCAGGGCTGCAGAGGTCAAGCAAGACTTTCCCTGAAATGACTGATGCCAGGATACAGGGACTGTTTCTCCTGAGTTCTCAGTGCCCTTCCCTCCCTCACTCTCCCCTTCCCCGAGGATCCAGGGAGCAGGAAGCTGTTTGACTAGATTTCAGAGGGGTAAGGTGCAGTAGCGTAGCCGGGGGGGTGAGCAGGGGGAGCGGCCGCTCCCCCACTGAGCAGAAGCGGCGCCTTTTTTGTGCTCTGACGCCTTTTGCTCCTACGCTGCAGCCAGAGCGGAGCATTTTTTTTTTTGCTCCCGGCGCCTTTTTTTAGCTCCGCTCCCCCTGTGCTCTAAACCTGGCTACGCCACTGGTAAGGTGTTGAGCAAAAGACTAGGAAAAGGTGCTGATGGGGTTTAATGTGGAGACTGGGGTTGGGATTGAGACAATGAGCTGAGAGTAGGCTAGATAGACAGACAAGGATAGGCTAGAGAATCCAGGGATAGAAGGGATCAGGCTTTGTTGGGGTCGGGGGGAGGCACAGAGTCAGGAGGAAGCAAAGACAGAAGAGTCTGTAACCACTAGAGAACACTCTCCCTCAGAACCTGGTATAGAGTGAGAGTTTAAGGCCAGAAGGGACCACAAGATCATCTAGTCTGGCCTTCTGTATAGATCACAGGCTACCAACACCACCCTCAAGATTCCTCTGCTGTCAATACAGTTCCACGTAACGGAATTTTTGTTTTTCAGTTTGCTTTATTAAAAAGCCAGGAAATTAAAAGTGTGTGTGTACGCGTGCGCAAAGTCAAGCACTCAGAAATACAATCTTAATTTGGCCCCCTTGTGTGTATGCATTATATAATACAGTCTCTAATTACATGATCACTTCTTTCCCCCGCTGCTACTCCCCCACCCCCGGGGAGCCAGGTAACACTTCTGTACTTTGACGTATCCCAAAAATTACAGTTGGTATGATCCTTCAAACTTGTAGGATATTGGTGTGCTTTCTGTTACTTTGTTAACAAATATACTTTCCCTAAACATACCAATATCAAATCTCATCATGCACAGGGCCTAATCATGTCCTACTAGGTGATAACACGGTTTTGTAAACAATTTTGTAACATGGCTAGGCCCTATTTACATTGAGATATGAAATTATCTTATTCCCATCCTAACAAGAACGGATTTTAAACGTGACTCTAGCTAACATAAGTTGAACTCAAGCGCAGATGCACTCTTAAGGGTTTTGTGATATGAATACATATAACTGACTTGGGTAGTGTTAGTAAACATTTGATACTGTACATGTGTTTCCTAACAGTCAAGGTTAGATGGAAGTAGAACACAGCAGATTGTCTTAAAGCACAGAATTCACCTGATCTTGACTGAGACCGCATGCAGTTCTAACCTGTCAGGATTCTAAAATGGGGTATTCTAGCCAACCTTAGAAATTAAGTTTGGAGATAAGAAATGACATGAATGAGATTAGGAGAGGTTGAAATCATTCTGTAATGAAGTGTTCCTACAAAGCAGCGTTTCCATGCTCAGGCAGAAGCTGTTTTCAGATGGGAGAGGAAGTAACGTGTTTTCAACCCAAGGATACGAAACAGGGTAAAGTACCATAAAGCACCATAGCAACCAGTCTACCTCCCTCTGCTTGTGCTTTTGGACTTAAGACTAGAGGGGCAGCAAGAAATTATTCAGGCTGATAATAGGTTTGGCTCTAGAGTAATCAGGGGGAGGAAAAACGGAGACTGGGAAATATAGATAAAAAGGAATGAAAGAAAGGAGGGAAGAAGAGAAAAAAATGGAAAAATATAGATAGTGGGGGAAGTCAGAGAAGTAAAGTGAACAGAGACGGAAGGAAGGAATTAGTAAAAAAAAAAAGAGAGAGAGAGAGCGCGCACACGCACAGTGAGAGAGGATGATGGTCTAAAGGCTGGAACACAAAAGAGAAGCAGCAAAAGCAGTTTTTGAGCTGCCATGTTCTTCAATGAAATCTACATTGTAGTTCCAGGCAGCTCAGATGATTTCCCTCATTGTGCCAAGAAAGTGTATACAATCAGTCCTATACACATTAGTATGAACATCTTTGACTTAATTTTGGTCATCATTAGCAATGTATTAAGATTATGTGATATCAGATAGAAATGATATAATTTAAAATCACTGACTGCTGCCATTTAACAGAGATTCTACTCACCAGTTATTTCTCCTAACATAGCTTCTTCTGTTGCGCTTATTAGTGGGAATTTGGAGACAAACTGGGATTAACGGTCTTCAAAGAATTGTAGAATTAAAAAAAAAATCTGTTGAGGAAAAATATAAGCAGCCATAGCAGTATCATTACTATCTATAATAATATGATCTGTCTAAACAAAATAATTTCAGTCTACCACATTCAGTGCTACATTTCAGACTTTTTGTACTGTGTAAGGGTTGCATCCGATGAAGTGGGTAACAACCCACGAAAGCTTATGCTGAAATAAATTTGTTAGTCTCTAAGGTGCTACAAGTTTTTCTTTCTTATTTTCGTTTTGCTGACACAGACTAACACGGCTACTACACTGAAACCAGTACATTCTAGCTTTATCTTGAAAATGACCTTCCCTGACTTGATCGTGAGTTACACAATGGGACATCATCAAATGGAAAATAATACCTGCTGTTGCTAAAGAGCTATTTAACATTCAATGCACAACAAAATGTGTGTGGTAGATAGTCACAAGCAGTCTTGTAAGATATATTGCATCAAAACAAATTAAATTAAAATAAGATAACATGGCATATTGGATTTTGGAGCTATGCAATATCTACTGTATACAGAAAATCTCTTTACATTTCAATGATCCTCAGAAAGAGAAAAAAAGTTTCCTGTGCTTGGGCTATTTGCTATATTACATAGCACTGCTCATCATTCTCCCAATAACAAAACCACCACCACCAACAAAAGCTAAAAGACCTTACCATAAGTACAACTCTCTAAAATTAAAATGCAATATTGTATTCTTCTATGGGACCATACCAAGGTGGCTTACCTGTGGGCTGGAGAGCCGGGGCTTGAGCCAGCCCTGATTAAGATGAATCTCATCTGAGAAGGATCAGGTGATCCCAATACAGAAAGCAGCAGGAAACTGTAGGAAGAGGTGGTTGAGAGAAGTAGCTGAAGCTGACAGAGGCTAGAGGTCTGGTAGTAAACTGGGGCATGCTTAGGGAACAGAGGCCTGAGAAGCTGTAGCTGGCTTGAAGAAGCAACTGTAGGGAGTGAGATTGGCTCCTGCAGAGATCTTGAACTGTGACCCAGCTCTGGGAAAGAGTGGGGGGAACTTCCCAATTGAGGGGAGAGAAACACTAAACTGAGGTTGGGGCCAGGTGTACCCCAATAAATTGGACCCCAGGTGGGGAATGTTTGTAATTTTCCTGGGGACTGTGGAATTTGACTAAGGAACCTAGTGAAGGAGACAACAGGGGTGGAGTGCTGCAGAGACAGGCCTGGCCACGAGGGGGCACACAGGAGGCAGTAAGCAGCCACTGTGTTACTTATACTCCTCTTGCAGATGGGTAAAATGGGCCTTTGACAGGTTAAGTGACTTGCTTGAGGTCAAGCTGCAACTCACTGGGAGAGCTGAAAATAGAACACAGAAGTCCTGACTCCTAGTGCCCTACTCTCTAATATTAGATGACAATACCTCCCATGTTATAAATATGCTTCTTTCATTTGGAATCCTGTGTACAAATTTATTTTAAACCCCCAACCTGTAGTGATTGCCTAGGTTGATATTTTTTTTGCTGTGCCGCCTGTGAGCAGAAAAAGGTTTGCTTGGTGATTTTTGGGCAAGTCACTTAACCTCTCTGCTTGCTCAGCTGTAGAACATGTTTAATAGTAACTTGAGTCTTACTGAACGTGATAAAATCTAATTAAGAACCATCCTGGTGGCCTGATGGTAGACTACCAACAATAATGCCTCCTGCACACTGCTTTCACTTACAGTAACCTCCCCACAGCTGCCAATGTGTTCCTCTGCAGTCCAGAATCCTCAGCACTGAGCGCTACAAGCACTTTGCATTCCTAGCCTCAATCATTTTCCTCCAATTCTCAGTTCTACCCAGGGCACATGCCCTTTGGCCTGGGCTGCATGAAGAGGAAGCATAGGACTATTTACATTGGCCTTGTGCTGCTGCACCAGTGGAATTTTCCCCTGTTCAGTTGCGGCTCTGATCAGCAATACAATCTACCCTAATTTAGATAAGCAAAGACAGAATAAACATATCACTAGAGTACTGCACACATCCTTACTAAGCTGTGAGTAACAATAAAGAGGGAATAGTCTTTATCTCAGTATTCTACAACACAGACATCAGAACCAATCAGACTTGCATCAAGAATCCAGCTCCTGCTGCCCGAGCAGCTATTTACAATGTTGCAACAAGACAGAGGTGAGAAAAAAAATGTGGCCTGTGGCAAATTGTCCTTGTGGTAATTGGTTACTTCATCACCAAAGTCAGCCTAATGCGTATTCTGGAATAAAATCATGAGCTCAGTTCAATGCAGTCAGCATGATGGTATTATGTGCTAAAGGACATATACCTGTGCTTGGCAACTAAGCTTTCAGCTCAGTGGCTTTAGTTTTATCTGCAGCACAGAGAAATAAAATAATCTGTGTTGTTTGGAATAAACGAAATCCATAACCATCTAAGGCTTGCATAAAGAAAGGAAGTATTCTGAGCTTATGCACCCATCCTAGTTATGCCATTTGGAGCAACAGAACCACAATTAGCAGGCAATAAAACATAATAATCAATGAGGCATTCTTTACCACAGGCAACCACAGTGTTTCTTTGTGGTGCAGAAAATAAACTCAACTCCATGTCATTTACTTGCCATCATTTAGTGATTGCTCTTATATTTGCAGATTTTATAGAAACCACTCTCCGTGAGCTGATTCACTGATTACCTTTGGGATCACATGCTGATTCACTGATTACCTTTGGGATCGCAATATCACTGCTCCAATAATTAGTCAGTAAAATAAGTGCATCCCTTCTGCAAATAATTCAATTTCCCTATCAATGTAGGGTCCAAAGATTTCAAGTTTGCTTTTGAATTATGGTCTCCCATCCATAAACAGAATACATAGCGGTATCACTGGCCATTTTAAAATCGAGATTGGATGTTTTTCTAAAAGATATGCTCTAGGAATTATTTTGGGGAAGTTCTATGGCCTGTGGCTAGTCTACACTACGTAAGTCCACATAAAGCAGCTTAAGTTGACCTAATTATGTCAGTGTCTACACTACAGCCTTCCTCCTGCCGATGTAAGTCCCCTACTACACTGACATAATAACATTGGTGTAGTTAGGGTGAGGTAATGTCTATGTAGACACTGTCCCTTACATTGGCTGTTGGCCATCTTATCAATTTCATGGCAGGAGCTGTGAAATTGACAAGAAAGCCAGGCAGCTAGAGCCCAGTTCCCCACAACTCCCCTGAAGAGCTGGGTGGCTGGATCCTTCTCCCATCTGGGAGCCGGGGCAAGAAGCCCCAGCCGCTTTGGACCCCACTCTCAGCTGGGAGCCAGACAGCCTTGTCAATTTCATGGCTCAGTGAGCCATGAAATTGACAAGGCTGCCTGGCACCTGGGGCAGCAGGTGGGGGTGCAAGAAGCGAGGGCAGATGGACCCCACTCTCTGGGGGTGAGAAGCTCTGAGACGCTTCCCCCAGATCCCAGCAGGGAACCAGGAGGGGAGAAGCCCTGGATGACTTCCCCTGGTCCCAGCGGTGAATGGGGAGCGAAGGGGGGCAGCTCAGCCTCCCACACTGCCCTTCTTAGGTTGGTGAAAGGGCTCCTGATGAGGACATGCACCACCAACTCAAGGAAGGTAGTGTGGATATGCACCACTGCAGTAATATAAGTCGACTTACATTTCTAGTCTAGACATACAGGAGCTCAGTCTGGATAATCACAATGGTACTTTTGGCCTTGAAATCTATTAATCTATTTTTCTCTCCCAGTTAACTTAAGGAACAAAACTGTATCCACAAAAATAAAGGTCCCTGTTAAAATCAGCTCTCCATTACAAAAAACAATCTGTGCTAACATTAATTTATTATCCAAGTTTATTGCATCATACAGAAGTTAAAAGAGTTCTAAAACCCTGAAGAGAGATGCAGAGCTCTTCTGCTGACTCATCCTGACACCAGGTGCCAGATTCTTTCATGGAGATAGTTAGTTCTGCAGATTCATCCTGGTAACCAGGTGGACAGTATTATTAGCTCCAACCTGCAAGTAGAAAAGGGTCTGAGGGGGTCTCAGAGGTAAATGAGACTGGGGTGTGGTTATGGGAGTCTTGCAGGTTAAAAACATACAAACTAAAACTTAAGCATACGCATTTTAATGTTTTGTCATTATTTAAGTTAACAGTAAAGGAAAACCCCAGGCAAGAGGAGAATTTGGACCAGACTCATTACATGTTAGTAAAGCTACCTACTTATAATATACTTATGAAATTTCAGCTAAAATAAAAACTAAATAGAGTAACTTAAACCCTGTTGGGCAAATTCTGACCTCCGAATTTGGAATAGAAATTGAAGGTGCTCAGAATCTTATAAAGTTGGGCCCAATGTAGCCCAATCAAAGACTATTTTTAGTGGCAAGAGGAACAGAAGTCAGTGGAGTTACACCCTTGATGAACAGCATACTGTGCTGACCTATTAAGTAATATTGTAGATTTGGCAAAGAACCCTCACATGTATAGACAGAGATTAAATAGTAACACGCTAACAGATTCTGTACGATTTAAATAGTCAGGAGGATTTAATTAATCTTGTTTAAAGATTTAGTGTCCTTTTTATTTATCTAATGTATTTATTTATTAAAGAAAGCATGCTGTGGGATTGCTTCTCTTGAACTGTAAATTTAGCTTTAAAAGGTTATTAATCCTCCTCACTAGTGAAATGTTCTTTAAAGTAAATACATGTTATATTTCCAGCTACACGTTCTGGCAGAGTTAGGAATTTAGAGCACAAGATTCATGCCTTACTAGGAAAATGAATGTGTGATATGCTGTCACATTTCTTCCAATGTAATTCTGTAAACTGATGTCTAATTATGTGCAATCCGTTATTTGTTATCACCATTCCACTTAGTCTCAAATCCAGAATGCTCATTATCGTCATTTTAAAAAACATTATGTTTTGCATTCAAAATGTCTTTAATAAGATCAACACATGGGGCAAATGATGCTCCATTCCCTTCAGAACCCTGGAAGGCCTTGAATGCAGTGGAACTGGTGTGGTTCTGCTGCACCAGGCAAGATAGAATAGGATGCAAAGAAGTCACACAGGAGTCTACACCCCCACACCCAGAGCTGTGCTCCATAGAGCTTTCTTCCACTGTAGCACAGAGGGATCTTAGGGGAGGGACTTGCAAGTAGATCTACAGCTCTGCACACGTAAAAGCAAAACCCCCATGGGGAAGAGGTTGGTGCAGCTGCAGCAGAGGCTACAGTGGCCTTCAAGTTGTGTAGCAGGGGCAGAACAGCTCAGCTGCTCATCCCCAGCTTCATTACATTTGTTTTAGTGGCTTTTATGTTGTAGTCATATTCCCCCACTGGGAACTTCTCAAGGTCCCTTCTAGCCCTATATTTCTATGATTTTATGATCAATTTCTGACATTCTTCCCAGTTCCATCTAACCTTCTCTAAACTAAGCCCATTCAGCCTCTGTCACAGGTCAGGGTAACTGCATGTGTATTTCCCCTTAATGGTCCAGCAAGGGCACCTTTCTCAAGCTTCTGGCCCCTCCAGCAATTGCTTTTTTGGGTAAAAACCTGCATCTGTCTCCCTTTTGATTAGAGTATTCCCAGACAACTTCACTGTGTTATTTCCAGCAAAAGATAGTCTGCCTAGGCAGGCTTGCTTTGCGTCTCTCCTTAGAGATGGTACACTGTGGTGTTGCCCCAGTTGCAAGTTACCACACGGTTCTTTCTAAGCAAGCATATTTTATTCTTAAGGTAAAAGCACCACAGAAAACATATTAACAACAATAAAAGAACCTACACGCATGATAATAAGCTTACCAGAGATACCCACCTCACATCTGCACAAGTGCTTTGGTTGGTGCCAGTCCTTCCAATCCTTTCCTAAGGATTGGAGCCCTCCACCAGGTTCTGTCCATTTGCTGGATCAGAACTAAGGCTCTGAGTCATCTTAAACTCAGGCTATTTATTCAAAAGTTATTTCTTTGTCTGTTACCCCAGGAGACTCCCTACTGGGTCTTTGAACTGTCCTCCTCAAATAGGTGATCAGCCTTCAAAAGGTCCCCCACTCAGGGAGAAGCTTCAAGGGCTGAGTTCATAGGTGGAGGTTTGTAATCCCCTCCTCCCCAGTACTTCCTAGGAATTCTACTTCATGCATATTGTCCCAAAAGATCAATCATGTTTATATGTTATTCAATATAGTCTTTTGAAGCTCACGTTATCTCCCAGAGATTGCATTAATCCTTCTTCCGCCTAAAGAAGTTCCACACAATCCCACAGTAGCACACAAGCATTTCTATTTTCTATACAACGGACCCAAAGGTATTAAATGTAATTCAATAAGGTTTAACTGATTCCATGAGGTGTGCCCAGGATGTTGCAGAATATTGTCATATCCGTCACAATCTCCTTTTAACTGCAGCAGGCTGCTTTCGATGCCTTAGTTTATATGATTCACCTAGATATACCACATTGCCTATATTGCACCCACTTTATTGTTTAATACCAAGGTCTGTATTTCTATGGCATATTGGAGCAAAATTTTTCACAATGCCTTCTGATTTCTGTGGCTTAGTGATGCCAGGTACTGCAGCACATGAAAATTTGGTGGATTACCAGTAAAACAGCACCAGAGCAACTTTCTAATTTTTCTCCAAATTGAGTGTAGAAGGCAATAATATTATGGGAATGTAATATCATCTGTGAGGTTGGGTAAATACTATAATCATTTTAAAGCTGCCTACAAAGAATAACTTAAGCAACAGCAAAAGTGGTTAGAGAGACTTCAGAATGCCAAATAACTACAATTTTTTCTTAATTGTGATTTTGTTGTTCTGCAGAAAAGAACTGAAATTTAATTATTGTCTAGCCAGCTAACAGAGCCCCACTGTTGGGTTAGCAAACACCCATTTTTAAGTAACTGAAAGTGTGTTCATTTGTAGTATATACTGACTATAAATATCTGGAGGGGATAGATTGGCAAAGTGATAGCTTCGGGTCTGAAATATCACCCTGAAACCACAGCTTCCAATCTTGCCAGGGTCAGTTCAGACTTTTTATGAAGTTTAGTCCATGCAATTGACTATACTGTGGATGCAATATTAAAAAGAGGTTTTGTCTGCTCTCCTTAGGGTGATCAGAGGGCAAGTGTGAAAAATCGGGACGGGGGTGGGGGGTAATAGGTGCCTATATAAGAAAAAGCACCCAAAATCAGAACTGTCCCTATAAAACTGGGACATCTGGTCACTCTAGCTCTCCTTGGCCTATAAAGATCTCAAACACTTTTCACCAGAGTCTTGGCTAACACTTTATTATGCTCCCATATTGTTTTCTGTCCTCTACCCCAGACAGGGTTGCATTTCAGTGGCATAGAGTTTGATTATGCTCCTATTGAGGTCAGTGACTAAACTCAGTGCAGCAGGGGTAAATTTCAATAAGACCATAAATATTAAGTGGACACTGTTTCAGGGGAATACAAACCACATTTTTTATTTAGGCTCTTGTTACTAAGTGAAGCATACTGGGTGAACTGTTCTGAAATAAAATCATTTCCCATTCAAGCTCTCACTTTTGTTTCAACCCAGCAGCTCAGGCAAAGTCATGAGGGAAGTATCAAGTTTAGTAGTTAAACAGATGCAGTAGAGCTCTCTGTCTCCCAAGTTGTATGAATATTATACAGTGAAAGAAACAGCTATTGCCTCTCAGCTGGAATGCAAAGACTTACACAGCTCACCTCACGTCAGGATCTAAAACAGAGACAGTGATTATTATAGCATGTGAGTGTGTCCATATTGTGGCTAGTGACACCGTAGAACTATTATTTTTGGAGTCCACTGCTCTTTTCCCCCTCCCTAAAACACACACCGAGAACACAACAAGCCCCAGAATATGCTATGATAATGAAAAAAAAATCCCACAACCAGGGCCGGCACTATCACTAGGTGACCCTAGGTGGTCGCCTAGGGCGCCAGGATTTGGGGAGCGGTGGGCAGCTGCCTCCTGCCTCCCAGCTCGAGCGTGGAGCTGCCTGCTTCCTCGCGAAGCCCTGCTGTGGCAAGGGCTGTTGCCGTGCCGCTGGGGCTCAGCAGGGCTTCGGGAGGAGGGTGGCTCACCGTGGCTCCCTCCTGCCTCCCGCCTCCACGCTCAGCTGCCGTGGCCCGCGGGCGGGGGAGCTGGCTGGGGGGGGTGGGGGGGTGGCGTTAGCTGGGGGGAAGGGGGGGCGCAGGACTGGTGCAAGGAAGTTTCACCTAGGGCACGAAACTTCCTTGCACCAGCCCTGCCCACAACTCAGCCACTCAATTAAATTAAATTGTTTTTAACCATAGATAAATCAGACATAATAAGGACTGGAGGTGGAGACTTGGAGACTTTAAACAAAGGCACTGCTGAAATACCATATATTTAATATAAGTATGTACTATGAAACCAGTTCCTGCCTAGAAAATTCCAATTTCCAGAACACAATGCATTGTCTCCTTTATATGCTCCACAAGATAACTGTTCCCCCTTCAGTGGGTTATCCCACAGCATGTAGAAGAGGGGCAATTGGGCATGTATGCTATTTTTCAATGTGCTACAGAATCCCTGAGCAATGTCAATCACAGTCATTAGATGCCACTATTCTCAGTTGCTATGGACCACTGAGTTTCTTCATTTATAAAGATGTAACATTTTTGTACAGATGTACAAGGAATAGATGGAAAGGGAGGGGAAAAGACTTACAAATTGTGTATGTTAAATGTAGCCTCTGTGTGTAGAACATGTTACAGAAGTGCTAGGGAATTATTGTGTACCCATCATGGTTGTCCTTTAAGAATGAAGGGGCAGATCCTCAGCTGGTGTACATTATCACAGATCCATTGAAGTCAAAACCTCCTATCTTCAGAAAGAAGAATAAAATAATCATAAAATAAATTACAGTAAAATGTGGGCACAGTACAATTTCCAATGATTCTTTGTTTATTTTAATCCCATCATTATACACAAAGTGCTCTTTAAATGTTCCATATAACTTTGCAGTGTAATTACTTTGGATTATATTTAAATAGGTTCTATTTATTATTTTGACGTAGATCTCACAAGCCCATGCAGTCCCAAATGCCAAAATACCTTCCACAGGATGCTCCTTACATCTTGCTTTGTGTAAAGAGCCAATCTTACCCTTCAATTGTAAACTGCATGTGGCAAAATTCTTGTCTTCTCATGCCCATAAAATGCCACATACATCTTTAGAGCTTAATAATACTAATAGCTCTTGCTAATTCTTGCTTCAGAGCAAACTGGTCTGCAGTGCTTTTTTAAACAAAATATTTAATAAATACTCTCAACAAAGATTACCTTTCATTGATCAACTATTGGTTCACCTGCTTTGAAATGAGAATTGCAGGCACTTTGATAAAGCTATTTAAAAGTTTCACAGTTTCACTGTTACTTCTCTTAGTGACCATTCATTTTCCTTTGAAATGTTATTGACTTTGTAACATCTTACAGTGACAGTTCTCAATGAATTGCAACATGTGTCCTTGTGTATTGACAGCAACAGTACCCTGTTGGGGAGTATTTTTCTTCACCAGCCACAGCAGTAGAACACCACACTCAGAACACTGCACTTACCTCAGCTCACTTGCCCCTTTCTTCACTAAGATCACCAGGGCCTGCATTCTTTGCATTTATTTATTATTGTGTTCACACACATCCTAACTGCTTGAGAACCTCGTTTATGTTAGAATAAAAACTCATACATCTCTCCAGTAGCCATCTCCAATTTTAAAAGATTCTGTCACCACAAATGGAAACATATAATCAGCATTTTATCACTGGAAATATAATACAGCATAACCACAACAATGCCAATGTATAACTACATTTCAAATTAAATGTGCAATCAAAAATTGCTCAAAAATTGCAATGTACAATACTAAAATGACCAAGCTGGCGGGGGTAGGAGGAGGGAAGAGATGATCACGAATAATGCATCAAACCCACCTATAATTTATTTGGCAGTGATTAGATAAATGACTAAAAACAGAGAAAGAGGGTAAACGCATTAATAAGGACTGGAGCATAAGCTGGCAGAAGTCTTTGTCTTATAATCAGGAGATAGTCATCATCAACTTTGAGGACGTTCCAGTTGCCTTAGTAACTAATCAATGTTAGCACAAAAAAC
Organism: Macrochelys suwanniensis; assembly: GCA_033296515.1. Classification (NCBI taxonomy): domain Eukaryota; kingdom Metazoa; phylum Chordata; order Testudines; family Chelydridae; genus Macrochelys; species Macrochelys suwanniensis. The sequence goes on from CM065780.1 coordinate 53,857,521, forward strand.
CCCTAAGAAGAGGGTGTAGTTGGACTATACTAAGTATAGAGACTACTTCTATAATGTTATCTAGCTTTCTGAAGGCATCACTGAAATGCTTTTAAGGAAAACTATTCTACTGTGGCTATTTAGAGCAGATCATCATGTTATTGAAAGAAAATGAATCAAGATTTGGGATGCTCATATATTATGAAAAGCACGCTTTTCTATAGATAAGAAAACTAGGACACTCTGGAGTAATTTGTACCAGTCTATTACTTATTAGATCTTGAGAATTATAAAGAAATGGATTGAAGCTATTTAAGACAGTTGATATGAAAATAAGGGTTAACAACTTGAAATTCAGGCAAAAGATTAGGATAAGAAATTAGAAGAACTAATTTTGCACAAAACAGTGGATGGAGTTTGGAACAAAATGTCAGAACCAATGAACTAATGTAATTAGTATACCGGCATATCAGTTCAAGAGATCACTGGGAAAGGAGGGAATAGATTTGTGGGTACTTATGGTATAATATTTAGCAGATTGATTTTATTGTCTGGGCTTTTAAGGGCAAGCCTTGATAGGCCATATGTTATTTGTCTGACTTTTTAAAAGAGACTACATAAAAATAAGTCTTCATCTTATTTAAGCCCAATGAAACTCCTCTGAAGTCAATGAAATTCCAAGGAGTATAAATTGGACAAAATTTGGCCTCTGTGTTTAAAAATCTGTTTTTAGCCTACGTGAACAATGTCCCAAGTTGTTTATATTTTCATATTCTGTTCTCACACTGGTGCAACCCCATTAGCTGCAGTATTATATCTGAGAGCAAAATCTGGTCCATCTTTTTTCCAGGGTAAATATTTAGACATTTGCCCCATTGTTAGTTAAAATCCTGGGCAAACCTTCTTCAAGTGCACACTCTCTTATTTAGATTGCAAACTCCTTAGTGCAGAGATTTTGTATTCATTCTTATCTTCAAGATACCTACTATACCATTGGCACTATATAATTAGAAATAAAGTTGTTTAAAAAAAACCCTAGAGATTTGGGGTTCTTTAATGTTTGGGTGCTCAACTTGAGACACCTTTTAAAGGGACCTAATTTTCAGAGGGTGAGCACTCAGTATTTTCTGAAATGTCTTTAAGATGTCTTAGGTTAGTCCCTCAAAATCACTAATCACTTTGGAAAATCTTGGTCAGATTAAAAGAAAAAAAACACCACCACCACTACCTTTTTCAAAGTGAAGCCTGTGATCAGAAAAATTTCCATAAATGGCCCAATTCTGTTACTTTTACCCAATTTGGATAGTGCCCTACTACATGATTAGCTCCATTCATTTCGCTCACAAAGGAAGGTACTATTCAATGTGAATAAGAATGGCAGAATCAGTGGCTAAAAATATGAGTCTCAAAGTTAAAATGCTATGCAACTCTTTGGAAATGAAGAAATTCTTCACTGTAAAGGGAGAAATTCTGCCAGTGACTGTCATGTTCAAATGCATATCCTGCTAGGCCAGATTTATGCAATAAGTGTGCAAAAGCAGCTGCAATCAGGATTTTTAGCATGAAAATTTGTTATGTTTTAAAATATGATGAAAGCAATTAAAGCACATAAGTACTTTTTTACAACATTCAATAACTAGTAATATAGCACAAATGATCACTTAGAATATGAAATATACATGAAATCCTCATAAAAACAAAGTCAGTATGATCAGAGCTGTTACTAAAAATTGTAAGTTATACTGTCAGAATGAAAGATTTGCAGAAAGGTTTGGAAGAAAAGTGAAAATCAGCAGTATCTTGTCCTGGATTTTGTTACTGCATCATTGTGTTGAAGCAATTTTTAATGAAACTGTGAATAAGAAAAATGGATAGAAACAAATCCTCTATCTATAATCAGTTGATAGTTCTGCAGCTTTGCAGACATTTGGCCAGATTTTGTCTTATACTAAGGATTTTTTACTCTGTTCTAGAAGGGTCAAGGGCCTTAAAGTGGGTGCAAATTTAATTTTCCTGGTACAAATGTAATATGTCACAGCAGTGTAAAGCAGTGTAGATGGAGAATCAGGCTTGCTTACTTTTAGAAAGATGTAGTCCACAGAATTTGGTTGCATTTGCAATATGAAGTTAAATGCTCAGTGAATTTATGCCTGGAGACCAGTCTGTGACGTCTTTCACCCGACAGTGATTTTTTCCAGGCCGTTAGCATCACAGAATGAATTCAAAGTATACTTGACATGCAAAAAGCAATTAAACAGCCATTGCACAAATTCTGAAGTGATAGTAAGTAGCTCCCCTATGTTACCACATAAAACCCATTTACTCTCTCTCTCTAGCCACCACCTGAAGGTTTTGTTTGCAATTACTTCTTGTGCAAGTGGTTAAGTGTTGGCAGAATACTAATCTATAACCCCTGCTTCCACTACCCTAGTCCTAGCCCAGCATTATTCACTGGATAATCTGCTCTTTTCTAGACTCCTCAGTGGCTCTATTCCATCAAAATTATCAATGATAGTTAGCCAGCTGAAACATAGTATAGAAAGTCTTATTCTTATTCCTCAAAACTAAATGAGAACTGAAGAGAGAGTGGGGAAAAATAATTCAGAGAAGACTAAATTGGCAGACTCATCTTAACATGTCTGGCATAAAAGAGAAAGGATGGAATATACCATCACAGCTCTTATTGTTCAGACTTCAAGCCCACTTCCTGCATTAAATTACAGTATTTGAGATAGATTCATCCTTGGGGTAACTCTGAATTTGGCTCCTTGCATTTTAGTTCAGCCATGAAAAGACCCAGAAGCCAGCTTGCTGTAGCCTTGTATCTTGTGGAGTCATTTACACCAGTGCAAAGTGCGTATAAAATGCTACCAAATCAGAATGGTAGCATTTTACATGTACACTTTCCACTGGTGAAAAGAAACACATGAGGTGCAGGGCAATAGAGAATCAGACCCTGACTGTGTAGGTGTCCTTATACCCAAGGCATGCCTGGTTACTATCAGAAATTACATGAGCTTGCTTAATTCTATTAAATACATCTGTTTTGTTTAGACAAAACTTTTGTTTAGATCTCAATAGCAGGAGTTTATTACAATTGTTGCAGCATATGTTTCTTTTGCAATGTGAAGGGTGGTGTCAATATATACTGTGGGCAAAATTCTGTCCTCACTTACACCCAGGCAATCCCATGGACATCATTGGGGTGCCTGGATGTGAGGGTAGAATTTGACCCTATATGTGCTTTGTGCAGGAATGCTTAGGAAATTCCCCTAGATGTACAGGACCGGTAAAGTATTTAATGGTCATACCACAGTCATTGTCTATGATGTTCCCACAGGTCATGTGTGTTAAGGTGAATCCATCAAAAATGAATTCTTTAGACCTGTGTGGAATTTGTCAGAAATTCTGCACTGTTCTTGAGGCTCAGATAAGAACCACCGCTGTTCTTAGAGGCTACTTTATGAAGTCCACATTCATTGTCATATCAATATATATTAATCATGCCAAGTTAAACAACGTTCCTGTAAGTTTCATAACAATGACATGTTCCACTTGCTTCCCTAGCAAGGTTCTTTTTAATATCAGCATCATGGTCCATTGTGCAACTATAAATCCAGAACTGTTTTTCTTTGATTCCTTGGCTTGTCATTTGTGTAAGTGACTTCACGTTCTCTTGCACTTTGCTTTAATTATTGTAAAGCAAGCTCTGTGATTTAACTCCTGTAGAAAAACCTGTTTTTAGCAGAACTCTAATGAAGGGAGTGAGAGGTTTTAAACTAGATGGAGAGAAAGAAAATGGATAACACTTTATTTTTTAAAACATCCATTAACTAATGTTGAATTACAAAGGATCACCTGAAAGCACATGCAACCACCCCATGAATACCAAGTGAATTTCATATGATCAGAGCTGTTGCTATGAATAGTAAATCCTACTGAGTATATCCAAGGCAAAATGTTCACAGAAAGAGTGAAGTTACATGTGATAATTGTGCCCTGGGTTTAATTACAGGGTTGCAGCAAAATACCATTTGACATCAAATGTAGCTTTGTGCAAGAAATTCAGTAACAAATTCTTTGTTGAAACCCTTGCCAATTAATACATAACTGCAGTGTTACAGTACCTCCTATAGAGTCAGTGCTGTTTCATGACCAATTTTTATATGAACCCAACAGGAAAAAAGCTCATTGAGCCTGGTACTTTTGCATCATCCACATTAGGCACAGAGAACAGTGTTGAAAGTCACACCAGGCACATTCTCATCTAAAACGGTTCCCACCATGGGTTGGCCTCCCAATGCAGACAGAGCCAAACTGTGTTAATATTTTTAAAAGCATATTCTACACCAGAAACTATAAGAGATGAGTGGAAAACATACAATAATGTATTCACTGAGTTTGGGCCCTTTTTCATGAAGTATCCACAGGCTTTTTGTATTAATTGTTCAAATCTTTTCTGTGAACAGGTTCACTCTATAGACTGTTTGTGGACTGGTCATTAAAGGTCAGACTGTGACTTGGACAACATGCCCATGCAAGGGAATAAGACTCCCCTCTTACACCTTATGCCGGCTACTGAGACTACTTCGAGAAAGCAGGGCTACATGGCCATTTACTCCCTTCCCTGAGCAAGTGGAAGGGACAGGTGAACAATGGGTATCATAGAATCATAGAATATTAGGGTTGGAAGAGACCTCAGGAGGTCATCTAGTCCAATCCCCTGCTCAAAGCAGGACCAACACCCACTAAATCATCCCAGCCAGGGCTTTGTCAAGCCGGGCCTTAAAAACTTCTAAGAATGGAGATTCCACCACCTCCCTAGCTAACCCATTCCAGTGCTTCACCACCAACCCCAGTGCTGCAGTTCCACCCCTTACTTGCTTACCAGAGTATCTGAATCAGCATTGTAGGTGAAAAGTGACAGTATTTACCACTGGTATAGGCCACTATAAATTATTGTCAAATGCTAACAGTTCTCTGCTGAGCATGTGTGAATTGAAATTTTTTCAAAGATTGACCAAAATTGGGCAGATTTTTACAGGGATAGCAAAAGGCACATCCCTCACACAAAAGTGCTAAATTTCAAGTTCTTGCTCCAAGGCTTGGGGACACAAGCTTCTCAGTAAAATGGTTGCAATATTTATTTTAACATGGCACAAAATGTATTTTTTCTTAATCTCGTTCTCAGAAGTGACAAAGTTTGGCAAAATTATAAACAACTGAAAACGGGATAATAGAATGAGACATGGGCAAGCTTAACCATAGGCACCATCCATCTATAATATGATTTTCAGAAGTGCTCAGTATTGACCTAATGGATCCAATTCCACCCGGTGACTTTTATTAATGGTGGTCTGATTTTTTTTAGTTTATCTTTTAGTTTGACAATTGATCTGTTTTGTCTTTTAGAAGGTAAGCTCTTGAGGCAGAGACCTTGCTTTTAGTTATATTTGAAAGTACCTAGCACATTGTAGGCTCTACCTGAAATAAATTTTAAAAAAACATAATAAAACTGTTACCAAGAATGTTCCACGTGCAGGGCAGAATGTAACTAGACCAGAAACACATTCTTGGGCAAAATACTTCTGAACTATATCACAATATTGAAGGGAACAATTTTAAGGCTGGTTACCTGGTGAAACAATACCAGACATTTCTTCCCTTTAGCCCTTCATTCTGGCCATAAGAAAATTTCAGTCTCCTGGGGGTCATAGATATTCCTTTGACTCTTTAAAATGCATCAGTTATTGGCTAAACCTGCTGTTCTATAATGGAGGTTTTAGGCTGAAAAGATTTTCTTGACTGAAGTAAACATACCAAATTATTTGATTAAGTAACAAATTATTGAACTGGTGGTTTCAATAGTCAAAAATTGGAATTCAGATGTTTTTACAAAAGCTTCTCAAGGCTTGAAATTTCTCTCAACAAAAATTAGCTTAATTGTCCCACTATTACAGTTCAATTTTCCTCAATCATTGTCCTAATTTATAGCCAAAGTAAATTGCTTGTGAATCTGATGTCATGCTTTGTCTGTGTTAGCAAATTCTAATTATGATAAAACCTAAGATTAATAGTAAAGGCACTTAAAATTTGATGTATCTCCATGAAAATTAGACAAATGTTTTAAAACATTCTGTGACTCATTAACAGCCGTGCATTTCTAATTAACATGAAATATTATACCTGTCACATTTGATTGCCTTATTTTTAAGTTTTCAATTGATTTACAGCGTCTAGGTTGCAGCACATCTGAGACAAATTTTAAAAGAATAAGATCTATACTGGTAATAACCTCTGAATCGCAATTTTTCCCCTCCTTTGGCAAACTGGAAATCTTCATTCAGATAATAAAAAGTACCCTCAGGGCAAATTTTGCTGACTTACAACCTGTGCAACCTTTGATGAAGTCCACAGGATCTCAAAGTGTGTCTTCAGGGTCAAATTTGGCTCTTATTGTAATGTGAGGAATCCCTTCAGAAAGCAAGACCGAATTACAGGTTTCTTACCTAACTCCATTTTCTTACTTCTTTCACAATAAATAAATAGGAACAAATTGATAAATGAATTAATTGAAAGTAGGTTCAGTCTGAATTTGGGGTATTTGGTGACTAATTACAATAGCAGATTATGTTAACTTCATGAAGCAGATTTTTTTGTACACTGGAACTGCTTTGATAGATGCCCATGCAACTCACTGGAGGCTCAATCTCTATGTTAAAAATATAGAATATAAAATGCAGCATGAACGGCTGCTCTTCCTATCTTGATGCAACTTGATACCCACTGGCAAAGCACATAAGCATGTGCTTAGCATTGTTGAAATCAATGGATTACTTATGTGCTTACCCTTAGCATGTGTCCGAGTGCTCTTTACCTTCCAAGACTGAACACCAAATACATAATTATATTGCTCTACTTTTTCCTAAAGGATCCTCTTACTTTAGTCAAAGTCACTTTCCCAATAAATGTGAGTCTCATTCTCTCTCAAAAAAAAGTTACCAAACTGAGACCATGTTTTACATATTTAAGTGCAAGAAGCCATTGCATGTGTTCAAAAGAATCAATGGTTGGTGCGTATCTACTGTATTATTGAGAGGTTTGTGCAGTCTGTTACTGACATTCCATCTATGCTTACCGTTATACTGATGTGCCTGTTGTGTACCAGCATTTCTTCTCTAGCCTATGGATTGCCTGACAGCATGATTCTTCCTTTTATTGTACTGACTTTGCTCTTCATATGAAAAAAATGATTGAAGGAGGGAAAAAAAGGGAGAAATGGATACTGATTGTCAGTGATGGATTTACACAAGAACCCACAGGGCTCAGGCCCAGGGAGCTCAGCCAATTTGGGGGCCAACGGCACCAAAAACGTGGCCCTGCCCCCTGCTACTCCTGTTCCCTCCCTCCCAAGGCCCCACCGCCTGGGCAGGCCAAAAGCCGGAGACAGGCTGTGGTAGGGCAAGCATATTTCCTGCTCACACCCGCCCCCCGCCCGCACATGCAGGGCTGGCATCAGCTCTTGCCACTTTCAGCAGACCATCACCCCTTGCCCTCCCCCTCCCCACTATGTGTAGAACTGGCCTGAGAACTGCCACTCCCCACCCCCCCCGCCCCAGCCTCTTTTTGGCAAAACTGGGCATTTGTCCCGTTTGCTCTTGCCTACTGATCAGTTGGAACGAGCAAATGAGACAAATGCCCAGGTTTGCCAAAAAAGCCAGGACATCTGGGGGAGGGCTTAAAAATGCCATAGAGAGTACGTTTATAAAGTTTACAGATGATACCAAGCTGGGAGGTGCTGGAAGTGCTTTGGAAGATAAGATGGTCTTATCTTCCAGAGCACAACTGGCCTGAAGGACAAATGCAAAGTACTCCACTTAGGAAGCAACAATCAGTTGCACCATACAAAATGGGAAATGACTGCCTAGGAAGGAGTACTGCAGAAAGGGATCTGGGGGTTACTGAGGAGCAAAAGCTAAATGAGTTAATAGCGTAACACGGTTGCAAAAAAAATAAAAAAAATAAAAGCAAACATAATTCTGGGGTGTATTAGCAGGAGTGGTGTAAGCAAGACACAAAAAGTAATTCTTCCTCTCTACTCCACACTGATTAGGCCTCAACTGGAGTATTGTGTCCAGTTATGGGTGACCCATTTCAGGAAAGATGTGGACAAATTGGAGAAAGTTCAGAGAAGAGCAAAAAAAATGATTAAAGGTCTAGAAAACATGACCTCTAAGGGAAGATTGAAAAAAATTGGGTTTGTTTAGTCTGGAGACGACTGAGGGGGGACATGACAACAGTTTTCAAGTACATAAAAGGTTGTTACAAGGAAGAGGGAGAAAAATTGTTCTCCTTAACCTCTGAGGGTAAAACAAGAAGCAATGGGCTTAAATTACAGCAAGGTTTAGGTTGGACATTAGGAAAAATTTCCTGTCAGGGTAGTTAAGAACTGGAATAAATTGCCTAGGGAGTTTGTGGAATCACCATCATTGGTGATTTTTAAGAGCAGGTTAGACAACCTGTCAGGGATGGTCTAGATAAGACTTAGTCTGGCCTTGAGTACAGGGAACTAGACTAGAAGACCTCTCAAGGTCCCCTCCAGTCCTACAATTCTATGATTCTATGTCCTACTGTTTTTTACAGTGCTCATCACTGCAGCATCAGAATGCTACACAGGTAAATTAGATCTACGTGAGCGAGATCCCTCATGAATTTCATGGAGTCCTTTGTTCTTCTACCTTCTTGAGTTTACAGAGAGTTCTGCTTGATTAAAAATACACATACATTTCCCTCTACCCCAGGTGGATAAAAATCAGATTAAAATTAAATTTGTAAATAGGACAACTTGTATCAACGCCTACACTTAATCAAAATAATTTTAATTAAATAAAAATAATCTTCAAGCAATAGATGTTGGCTGCTGAAATTTTACAGAAAGTCAGACCACTACATTGGTAGAAGTCACTGGCTAAGCACCTGGATCCAGGGTCTGTTGAAGTGCTAAACCAGCTTTTGACAGCAATAATCTCTTCTGCAGGTACCGAGAAAATATTTTCTTCATTTCAGTTTGTTCAACTAGTTCACTTCAATGACTAGCTCATTCGAAGTTGAGACACTGATAGGAAGCTGAAAAAGTGGGAAAGCTGGTTTTCCTCTTCCAATCTTTGAATATAAACAAGATGTGAAGGGATGAGTTCTATTAGTTCTACAATCCTGAAGGACATAATGACCAGAAACAATCAGTTCAATTCACTAACTAGAGATCATACTTCCTTAGTTTAATAAATGAGTGTTAAATGCAAAACAAGTTTTGATAAACATTTTTCCTTACATATCCAGCATATTTAAAGCAGTGATATTTAACTAATTAAAATTTTTAAATGCTATTTTTGTGCATTTTAATTGAATTCCAATTTCCATCCCAATGCAGCTTGACACAAATCACAAATAAAAAATTAATCATCCAGTAAATAAGAAATGAGTCATTTGCCATTTTCTAACATAATTAAAAAATACAAAAAATAATCTGAATAAAGGTATGTTAGGCTAGATAAGTGCGTAAATAAACCTATATAGGCATAGTGTATCCTCTTCGTTAGCAAAAAGGAGGAAAGTTAGTGTAAAGGCAATATTTAATTTTAAGTTAACATGTTTTAATGGTTACCAACCAGTGTGAAAATCAACCTTTGTTTAGGAAAGCCACTAAAATGTACAAATGCAAAACAAAATTAAAACAGATTTAATTCAAGGTTTCCTATTTGCTGATTCAGATCTATCTACCCTGCTCCATTATCCCCCTCATAGTCCCATTTATGATGGGAAAGCTTTACTTTAAGCTCTGGAAGTTCATTCCACAGCTGAAACCCTCTCACCAAGAGTGCTTTATCTCCATCTCATCATTTGACAATGGTGGGGGATAAGATTGCTAGCCTGCCTCCTTTGTGTGTTCTCTTTGGCTCCTTCGGGAATAACCCTTGAATAGTGTTGTACTGAGTTCTCTCTGCAGCCAACTCCACTGGGCTGGTCACTGTGCAGGTATGCTTCGCCTCCCGAAGCAAGTACTCTTCTCTCAGTTAAGTCGGGGAAGAAGGGCTTGCAGAGGACAGCAGAAGTATTTCAAAGACATACTGAAAGGACACCTTAAAAAGGGAGGCATCAACCCAACAAACTGGGAGGACTTGGCACGGAACAGAACACAGTGGCACCACACCATACACCAAGCCACAGCTGAATTTGAGGAGAACAGATGTGCTCATGAGACAGAGAAGCAATCTAGGATGAAAGAATCCCATGCACTGCTACAGACTAGGGACAGAATGGCTAGGCAGCAGTTCTGCAGAAAAGGACCTAGGGGTTACAGTGGACGAGAAGCTGGATATGAGTCAACAGTGTGCCCCTGTTGCCAAGAAGGCTAACGGCATTTTGGGCTGTATAAGTAGGGGCATTGCCAGCAGATCGAGGGACATGATCATTCCCCTCTATTTGGCATTGGTGAGGCCTCATCTGGAGTACTGTGTACTGTTTTGGGCCCCACCCTACAAGAAGGATATGGAAAAATTGGAAAGAGTCCAGCGGAGGGCAACAAAAATGATTAGGGGGCTGGAGCACATGACTTATGAGGAGAGGCTGAGGGAACTGGGATTATTTAGGCTGCAGAAGAGAAGAATGAGGGGGGATTTGATAGCTGCTTTCAACTACCCAAAATGGGGCTCCAAAGAGGATGGATCTAGACTGTTCTCAGTGGTACCAGATGACAGGACAAGGAGTAATGGTCTCAAGTTGCAGTGGGGGAGGTTTAGGTTGGATCTTAAGAAAAACTTTTTCACTAGAGGGTGGTGAAGCACTGGACTGGGTTACCTAGGGAAGTGGTGGAATCTCCTTCCTTAGAGATTTTTAAGGTCAGGCTTGACAAAGCCCTGGCTGGAATGACTTAGTTGGGGATTGGTCCTGCTTTAAGCAGGGGGTTGGACTAGATGACCTCCTGAGGTCCCTTCCCTGATATTCTATGAAAGGAGGAAAGAAAGGACACAACAGCTCAGCCAGTGATTCCCTGTTGCTTTAAGCAGCCCTGAACAGGTTGGCGGACAAATATTTGCAACAATCATAAATCAGAGCAGCTTTAAGCCGGCTTTAAATGATATTGGGGACCATCCTAGCAGTCAAAGTTCAGGATTGTTGGATATAAATGGTATCTTTACTGAGCCATCCAACTTGCCCTAAGTGGTCTTCAATTGGAACTATGAATCAGGACCAGTATACTGAAATTTATGTAAAGAAAATATTGCTTTAAAAATATATTTAACCCATAAGTATTCTAAACAGACCATATTCTTTAAAACAAACAAACCTAATGGATCGTGTTTGTCCTCTCTTAGGTGCAGCACAGATGGCCTGATCCAAAGCCTTGTGAAGAGAATTGGAAGAATCCCACTGATTTCCAGTGGGCAGTAGATCCGATCCCGAGTACCCTGCTAGTGCTCAGTGACTTATAATCAGTAAAGTAATACATATAATGATAGTCATCACAGTGAGGAGCACAACAGGAATGAGTACTTATAAAAATAATAAAGTATTGTCCTAGCCGCCACCAGGCTATATAATGTATGTGTGACTACAGCTAAATGTTCTTGTGGTTATTGGACTACCAGACAAGGGAAGTTCATACACAGATATTTCTCTAACTTTCACTGACGTAGGTCATTTAAGCAAGTAACAATGTACTATACCTGACATTCATCATTTAAATCGGCATACTGTGGTGGTTTTTTTTTAAATGCATTCCTCCGGGTTCTCTTGCCTTTGGCTAGGAGCATGGATAATTATTTCTTGCAGTTATATCTTATTGAAAAAGTTCTCTCTCATCGGAGCAAAATTTACCTCTCACACACACAGACCTGCTGTTCCTCTGCTCATTATTGTAATTTATTGGTACCTGTGACAGAGATTTTTCTAGAATATGTTACTTTTTTATTTTTAAATTACTTGAGAGTTCAAAATCCTGCATTTGAAAGTGAGAAAATGGTTCCAGGGTATGATGGCTCAGTACGTGGCAGGTGAAATGATTTAATCTCAAATAGAGGAGAAATATAGGCCCAGATTCTCAGATGCACCCAATATGTGCTGAGGGCAGTTGTGGAGGTGAAGAAGAGTGTGCAAAGGAGCCATTTGGGGCTTCCAAATTCTGGGGACAGTTTTATGCTGGGCCTAGCCCTGGCATAGTTTAGAGCATTCCTAGAGCAGCTGGATATGTTCCCAAGGGGACAGTATGCCAAGTAGGGGTCACAAGCAAACAGCTCTGGCAATGCCCCCTTTCTTTCCTGTCATACTCCCAAAAGGCATCTTGGGAGTCAATAACAGAGTCAACTATGTCCGAGGACTCCCCAGATAATCAGTTCTGCCCAACTAGGGTCTGGCAGTCTGGCCAAAATTTATAGAACTACAGTTTTCCCACACAGGACATTGTTTGACTCCCAAGAGAGGGGAAGAAACTGTCTTTGGAACTAAGTAAACTACCCACTAGCACCACGGGCACCTAAAGTGAGGTAATTTTAAATTCAAACAATGGGAGAAGCCTGCACTTTGGGGAAAAAAACAACACCCCCCTGAATGATAAAAGTTTTAATGACAGAAAGTGCCAGTGTGGACACCGCTTTGTCGGTGGGAGATGCTCTCCCGCTGCCAAAGCTACTGCCCCTCGTTGGGGATGGTTTTATCTTGTTGTCAGAAGAGCGCTCTCCTGGTGACAAAGAGCGGTTACACTGCATACCTTACAATGGCACGGCTGTAGTGGCACAGTCGCACCACTGTAGGGTGCACAGTGTAGACATAGCCTGAGCAATGGCTTCCCAGTAAAAAGAGCTGATGAGTAAATGTGAGAGTTTAAAGAGGGAACACCATATGCTTGTTCTCTCTGCCTCCCAGCATTCAGATGCCCTGTAGGAACACAGAAAACTATAGGAGATTTCCAGCTGGTGGCCAGCCAGGACATAAATAAACATAATGGCTTCAGTATCTCTCATCTAAATAAACAAACCAAAAAACCCCACACTATCACAAACTTAATTACCTACAATTATTTTTTTACATAGCTCAGCTATGCCAAGTTACATTTAAAAAACAAACAAACAAACCCCTGCATTAAAAGAACATTAAGGCTGCAAAGTCAAGGACTCAAAAGTTAGAAAATGCCAGAATTAAGATTGCCTGTGCAACCTTAATTCAGCTTCCCTCCGCATATGCATTATGATAGCCTTTAATTCTATTATCACATGCTATTTTTTCTACAAGACCTCTACTTCATTTAGTGCATAAGATGGACAGTGCTTCAGGAAAGGATAGCTGTTCACTACTTAGTTTTATTCTCATCAATCTCTGTGTAGCCCTGCTCCTTATTTGCTGCACACCGTCCAAACCTTGCTCTGAAGTCAGAATTATTAATTTCTTCCTGCACTTTTCTTTGGTGCTCATTACTATAGAATCTGAGTGCTCCACAAGCATTCACAATGCCCCTGTTAGCGGAAGGACTATATTGTCCCTATTCTACAATGGGAAACTGAGGTACCGAGAGATGATAAAAAATGTCCTGTAGTTTTGGATGCCCAAATTGATACATCTAGCACCTGATTTTCAAGTACTTTTCATTTTATAGCACCTTATATGTTCAAAGAAAAGCTCCCATTGACTACAGTTACAGCTGTGAGTGTTCTGTACTTCTGCAAATCAGACTACTGAGGCTAGAACCACAAAGAGGCAAAGATGCCACTTTAGGCACCTAAGTTCAACATTTAGGCACCAACCCCCCCTGGTCAGCTGCCACCTAAACCTGTAGGTGCCTAAATCCCCACGATACCCAAGTTTCTATTGGTGGGCATGTGCAAAACCATCTAAGCCTTGACAACACTGAGCTGCTTGGCACCCTAGTTTATGCCTAAACCCCAGCAGGATCCTCAAACGAGGCATTCTCCCGCTTATCGCAATCCAGTAGGTGTTCTGAGAACATGCCTATCAGATCTGGCCTCACAGAAAAGACTTCTAGGGGGCAACCAGATCAGGAATTGTCTGGGCTGGAGTGTGCATGTGTCCCTAAATACCTAGTAACCCAATGGTTAGGACATTCACCTGGGAAATAGGAGACCTGTTTTCAAATCCCCACTCTACCTGATTTGGAGCAAGGACTTGAATTTGTGTCCCCCATATCCCAGGCGAGTGCCATAACCACTAAGCTATTGGGTAGTCTGCCATGTGACTCAATCTCTCCTGTTGGAGCTGTTCCACTTTGTACACATAATTAAATATTCATTGAGAAATAGAGAGACTGACTGTATAGTTTGGTGGCTAGGGCACTCACCTGGGATGTAGGCGATCTGGATTCCAGTCCCTGCTCCTCAGCATTTCCTACAAAATGGCTTAGATTAGATGACTCTGCACTCAGTTTTCTGGCTTCTGTAAATCCCTTGTTTAGGTACCTAACTCTCCCCAGGCATTGTATAGCGCACCTAACTCAGGGCTGAGGATTCCATTGGGCAATTAGGCACTGCACCACTGAGTGCTGCGAAGCCAAGTCCCTTTGTGTGCGTAGCCCCAGGTGTCTCAAGTTGGGCACCCAGAAAATGAGGAACACACAATTAGTGGCCAACTTTGAAAACTTTGATGAAAGGGATTTGCCCAGCATCACATAGTAACACAGAGGCAGGGATAGAATCCAATTCTCTAGAATGGCATTTGACTTCCTGAACCATGAAATCCTCCTTTCTCTTCCTGCAATCGCCTGCCTCATTCATTAGACCCCTTCCAACTTCTCAGCAAGTGAGGCAGGGACCATACAAACAAACAGTGTCCTTCACTGCACAACCCTGATTCAACCACAGAGCAGGTCCTGCCAGTGCCCTGAATGAGGGAGGGATCCTGTGGGGGAAAAAAGTACACGAACATGTAATTAAAGACTATATCATAATGCACAAGGGGACTGCATTAAGACTGGTCAGTTGTTTGGCCACAATTCTGCAATACAATCCCAGCTTCTCATGCACAATTACCAGATTTACACACACAGTTTTGGTACACATGTGCACTGCTGGAGATGTACCATCCTATGCACATATTGGACACAGGCGGGTCTTTTATTTTTAGAGACATACCACTATATGGCGTCCTCATACATTGTAAATGCTTTTCTTCCACATTTAGTAATGATAATGATACTTGCATCCTTTGTAAAGCACTTGAGATATACTGATGAAAACCACTATATGAGAGCTAGGTATTATTAATTTTTATTAATGCCTGGATAATTTGCTAGGTGCTCATAGCACCACAGAGGTGCATTACTTAGTACCAAAATGGGCTAAAGTAGATGACTAATGCTAGGGAAGATTAATATACTCCATCCTTAAAACAACTGCTTTATTCTTTCTGTACATGAACATAAAAGTCAGAAGCAATACATAATATAGAATATAGTCTTCATTTTTAAAATCAGCAGAGTCCCATGATTTATTCATATGAATATTAATAAGACTTTACAATATATGCATATTTATTCAGAGAGAGAGAAGAGAGAGATCTCAACGTCTTGTTAGGCCCACTTTACAGATGATAAATAGAGGCGCAGATACATAAATTTGGTTTAACAACAAATCAAGTAAAGACAATTTTCAAAATTAAAGTAGAAATTGAAAAAAAAAATTTCTCACAAGTCAGAGCTTCTATCTCAATCCCCCACAAACACACACAGATTGATTGGAGAGGAGTGTGGACTATGCCCCTTTTAAAACATTTCTTGATTGTGTTGTATTACTTTTTTAATCTAGTATTTATTGGAAGTGTATGTTACATAATAAACACTACTGAAAACCCACTGTGGTTTGTATTTGAAATACTCATGTTGGCCATACTTAAAAGCAAGCTAATGCAGGGAGATAAAGAGAGCAGCTCTCTCTAACTAGAGGTCATGAGGACAGAAAACCATAACATAAATTGCTCCTTATTTCAAAACAGAATTTAAGTCACATATTATTTCAGGTATATGGACAGATGGACAGTGAGAGACTCCTGCACAATATCAAGATGTCTATGCAGCAAATTCAGTCACTGAGTCATAACTTCCCTTAGTTTTCAAAGGGATCCCATGTGCCAGAATGAAAAATAGTATGGAGTCACACTACTTTCAAATCTCAAGAACATGGTTTAAAAAGAGTAAACCTTAGTGATCCCTCTTATTCCTAAGGGTTATACAGTACTGATGCAAATTCTACAACAAACAAACTCTTTCTGCTTCTTTAGCACTTTCCCTCAAAGGATATCAAATCACTTTCCAAACATTAATAAAGCCTCACAACAATGTCACTGTGCAGTAGGTATTATAACGATGTTACAACCATGAATTGACTGAGGCACAGAGATGTTACGTGATTTACCCAATGCCACACACTGAGTCAGTGGCAAATCTGGGAGTAGAAATTAAAGGCCTAATTCATTGTTGCTCTGCACCTTGTGTAGATGTTTTCCCCATCAGTATAAAACGGGTGCAAAATGCTATCATTCTGATTTGTGAGCATTTTACTTCCACTGGGCAACATTTAATTGCACTCCAATGGCCCTGAATCACAGTCCCTTGACCTAGCCACTAAGGCAACACTTTGTCAACGACATTTCAGGTCATTTACCACAGAGACAAAAGGCCATATTCTCTCAGGTAGCACAGAAGGGTTGGAAATTGGCCAGATCTCCCTTGTTTGTGATTTTCCTAGGATGAAAGCGATATCTATAGATGTACAAACTGGCTCTCATGGCTATACACCAACCAATCCTTGGCCCAGGAGGTGAGGCGGGGTGAGGGGCGGGGGAAGAATGACCAGAGCACTGCTGTGCTTTAGCATCATTTATGTGAAATAAACTGGACACATTTAGAATTGGTGTGCCTAATTCCCGCAGCTTCCTTTGGAAATCCCAGTCATAGGGCCAAAAGTATGCTAGGTCCTTAACTAGAGTAGTTCTTGGAGCAAGGGGAATAAAGCAATGGCATGCCTCCCAAGAAAGGAGCTTGATTTCAAATGTTACTTAGCTTTTTCAGCAAGCCTATAATCCATGCTGAACATTTATTAAACCTTCTCTTCCCAACCTGAAGCATTCCTATATGCCTCATCCCTCCCCAAAATTCCAGCACCATCTTATATGTTTAAATAAATATAAAACTATATAAATAGATAGCGTGCTTGTTTATAAGTTGAATTGTAACATGGGATCGCAACAGAAAAGGCCCCCAAATAAACCCTCTTACTATCCCTGCTTAGGCATGCTTATGCATTACAAGTATGGAAAGCAAAATACCAAGTTCTCTCTCTATTTCAGAGTATGCTGATACCATGGAATAAACCTAAAATGACAGAGTCCAATATTCTGTTCGTCACCTTGACACAAAGTGACCAGCCCATGTCACTCACCTACATTACATCTGCTGTTCAAGCACAGGAAATGACAGAGTCGGAGATCCAGATCAGAGTAATCCTCAGTAAACATTAGTTTGTTCTTTTGATGCATTCCATTTTCCAATGAGGTAGGATTAGGCCACTTTCCTGGAGGGCCTTTTTGGCTACACAATGTTCAGATGAGGAGCAGAAGCTGAGATGAGTTGATACCCATGCAGATATAAATCCTACTTCCAGAATAGGAATGACTACAAAGGGCAACAGAAATCCTGAGAGGAACCTAGCAAAGGAAGAGATAAAAAGAAAGGATATAAGTCTACAGCTTCTATTGCACACCGGAGAGCACTTTTTATTTTTTTATTGAGAGAACAAAGGGCAGTAAACCAACATATATCAGCAAATGAAACACTGCACAGATATTGAACGTACCAAAAGCACAGTCAAATGCAACAGGCAGTCAGAACATTCCTGCGTTGAGACAAATTTCAGTAGAGCAAAATCATCCCCCGTGCTGGTGGAAGGGCCTAAAATCTGGCAGATCTGAGCCAGGAGGTGGCTTTTGGTGGAAGGGGAAAAGGAGAGCTCTCTCGTTGGTATTATCTCTCTGATAATTTCTTCCAATAGATTAAGTATTTTTAACTGAACCCCATTTTTGTTAATTTGAGCCAATTTAATGAAGATTTAATCCTATCCTCCAAAGTATTTGATTGCTCCCAGATTCACATCATCCACTAATTTGGTTAGCATATTTGCCACTTAATTCTCCGAGTTGTTAATGAAAACACCAAAGAGTACTGTATCTACAATTGACCCTGTGGCAGACCCACCTGATGCCTCCTCTCAACTTCACGCTCAACCATTAATATATTTGTGCTCTGCCTTACACTTTCTAAAGCAGTTGTGTATCACTTTTATAACAATCTTGTATTTCTTGTTTACCCGCAAGACTTGTATTAAATGTCTCAATAAAATTGAAATATGTACAAAAAAAGATCTGAAAAGGAGTTGTGGGGGCAAACTTAATTAGTTTTAAGAGGCAACTATAACAAACACCACCATGCTTAGACAGCAAAGGTTCGTAGCACCTAGTGTCCATGACCACACTGCATGGCCTTTATTCCAAATATCTAAGAGTTCTGCAAGGTTATTACTGATCTGGTGCATTCAGGTTAATCGCAGGCAACTGTGTGACCACCACCAGTCTGTAACAGGGCAGTGCCCCTTCCTGACTTCAATCTGATCTTCCGGGCTTGATGTATGAGGACATTGTCTCTGAGGCAGGCAACATGACCAAAAAGGACCAGCTAGCAGCAGCCAACAATGACTTTAATCCTCTCTATGCCATTTCTCAATGATACATCCCTGATAAAGTCACGCCATTTTACACTCACTAGTTGCTGTTGGCAATGCATATAAAAAGCATCCAACCTCCTGATGTCCTGTTTAGGCAGCATCCATGTTTCAGGTTCATGTAAGAGAATTGGAAGTACAGGTTTGATAAATACATTCTTTTGTATATAGTTTCTCCTTCTTTTGGCTCCAGACACTACGCAGGTCCTTCATGGCTGAGGCTGCTAAACTAATTCTCCTTAGGATGTTTGGTTGGCTGCACCCGTTTGGTGACAGTTTTTCTGCATAGATGGATGAAGTCATCCACTACTTCCACAGTTTGTCCAGAAGCACAAATGACTTGTATCCAACTTTTGCGCTGACACTCTGGACTTCTGGTTTTGCCCAAGAAACCCTTAGCGCTAAAGCAGATGTCTTAGGCTTGAAGCGGTCTAGTGCATCTTTGAGCTTGTGTCCTGATCAAAGTGGACATCATCATCCACATAATCCAGGCCAGTAAAAGAGGCTGAACTAACAGTTATACCGATATTTGCAGTGACATGTTAAGGAGCCAATCCATTGCACAGCAGAACTGGGCTGGGGCCAGGACACATTCCTGCTTCACCCTGGATCTAGTGAGATTTTTGTCAGACCTATGGGGCCCCCAATACACCTGTGCCCCTGAGCCATTATGTAGATATTAAATTAGCCTCTGGAGCATATCAGGAACACTGATGTCCTGCAGGGCCTTCCGCAAGGCAGCTCTGTCAATAGAATCAAATGCTGCCTTTAGGTCTATGTTTGCTACGTTCAAAGGCTGTTTAAATTAATGCTGGATCTCAGATAAAAGATGGAAAGCAAGCATAGTATCCATTACTATAATACTATGCATTACCTTGAAGCCCAATTGCTCAAGGTAATGCATTTCACAAGGAAAAGCTGGAGCTGGACAAGTATAGCATGTAAAGTCTTTTCCAGGAGCAGAGTACTATAGCTACTGCACTCAGTGTATGGGCCTTTCCCCTTATGAAGTAAGATGGTCATTCCTTTCTTCCACTCCACTGGCCTGGTACCTTCCCAGTAGTCCAAACTCAGATAAAAAGTTATTGTAATGCTACACTTAAGGTATGTCTACACTACTCGCTGGATTGGCGGGTAGCGATCGATCTATCGGGGGTCGATTTAGCGTGTCTAGCACATACGTGCTAAATCGATCCCCAAGCTCTCTCCCGTCGACTCCTGTACTCCACCGCAGTGAGAGGCGCAGGCGGAGTCAACGGGGGAGTGGCAGCAGTCAACTCAGTGCTGTGAAGACGCCGCGGTAAGTCGATCTAAGTACGCCGACTTCAGCTACACTATTCTCGTAGCTGAAGTTGCTTATCTTAAATCGATTCCCCCCCACCCCCCGCAGTGTAGACCAAGGCTTATACACTCTATGATGCACATGAGAAGTTTGGGCATTATGGCTGGTTATTGCTCACCTGTGCAGGGGCTTGCCATATGTGGGGTCAAGAAGGAATTTTCTGCCCAGGTCACGCTGGCAGTGACTGGGGTGTGTGTGTGTGTGTTGTTCTCATCTTCCTTTGCAGAATGGGAGTGTGGGTCATTTGCCAGGATTATCTAGGTACAATCACACTCGATCATCTCCCTGACATGGTGGGGGATATTAAGGCTTATGCTTCAAAAGATGAAGCATTTTTCTTTCAGTTAGAGCCATTTCACACAACAAACAAATACCACTATTAAAATAACTTTGAGGAGGACTTTACATTTCAGAAACTGAGTTAGAATCTTATAGCAATAAATGCAACAAACAACTGGACACACCAGAAGAAATAACCTCTACCATCAACTATTCTAAGAACTTTGGGCACAAAACAGAAGCCAAAGGGAAAGTTTCTTTTTCCACATGTCTATGCTCTTGATACGCTGATTATGGACCTCACACGAGGGAAAGTTTGCCTAAGAAAACAGAGGGCATCATCAGTAAAAACATTCATGAGGCCGTGTTCTAGGCACTCAGTTCTCCAGGTCATGATTTATTAATTTAGAACTACATTGTGAATAAGGCGTGGTGCATATCTGCACTGCCTGAGGAGTTATTGCAGCTCAAAGGAATAATGCTGGGGGGTGGGGGAGTTCCCTAGTTCCGTTTTCAGGGTGAACTCACTCCTCATAGCCAGTCAGCTCTACTGGTCAGGGAATAGCGGTGCTGAGCCATAGGTCCCTGTACACTTCTCTCTAGGAGGAGCATCAGATGCTTAGACCCTGCTTTCTACACCAGGAGAAGACCTGGCTACAATTGGGGTTGGGGAATCGTTAACTCTTCCACTATTTCCCCGTTAAGTAGGGTGACCAGATGTCCCGATTTTATAGGGACAGTCCCGATTTTTGGGTCTTTTTGTTCTATAGGCTCCTATTACCCCCCAGCCCCTGTTCCGATTTTTCACACTTGCTGTCTCGTCACCCTACCGTTAAGGCATGTGACGTTCCAGCCTGGAGGAGACTTTTTGTCAGGAAAGCTGATGAGCAGGATATGATTTTCACGTGTATCTCAGAGTCTTATTTTGAATGCTCTCAAAAAACTGCAATAAGTCTTACCTGAATAGCATTACCTCACTGCTGTGCAGTTCAAAATAAAGACTTTGAAGATGTCTGAAAGAGGGCCTAGAAACAATCACAGGGAACTAAAAAGGAGATGTAATCTAGGAAACATTGTCTGTCCAGTGTGTTAGTCAAGATACCTTCCAAAGAGGGTTCTATTGACACTGCCACTGAATAGCTTCCTTTGTGAATTTGAGCACTTTGCTTAGACTCTACAATTAAGATAATGCTTACCTACCATTTAACATTTAACACAAGCTCTGCAAATCTTAGATAGAAAGTGACATAAGTGCAAGGTATTATTATTACAGCTGGATGAATTGGTGTCTGATAAAATAACTAACATACAACTTGAAACAAATATTTTTGCTATGTGAAGCACTCACTGTAGTGATAAGTGCCAAGGAAAAGCCCATTAGAAAATTAATAATGGTCTGAGCTGGAGCATGTCCAGCACAGATGGAATCTATAGAGAATCTAGTTGCCAAACTAAAAAAAAGTGTCCACACTGAACACATGCTAATTGAAATTCCCAAAGGTTCAAAATTTGGCCAAATAAGGGAGATTTGCACAGGAACAGTAAAAAAGACACTTCCTTGACACCACGTCATCCCCTGAAAACTTGCAAATGTTTATCCCAAAGCAAGGGAGGGCTTGCCCTTCTCAATGTAATGGTTTTAACAATGTGTTATGGGCAAGACAACAAATGGCTGAACTATTTTTGCTGAATTTTTCTAAAAACAACTGTTTCCTGTGGCAGACACCCAGCGGGCAAAATTTCACCTTGAAGCACTTAAAGTTTGGCAGAGTTCTAAGCAACTGAAAACAGAGCCTTATAATGGGGAGTGTCAGACAATCGATCATAGATTGCACTACCAGCTCTACCTGTAACAAGGCCGATTCCCCAAACTGCTCCATGTGGCCAGATCCCATGGCTATCACCCCCCTAGTCCCACTGACATCAGCTTGCAGGGCTGGGGTCTAAATGTTGACAGCAAAGTGCAAATATTAGTTTAATAACAGTAATAACTGCACTTCCATACAGCCTTGCCAACACTTTCACAAAACTGATTTAGAAAAATCTAAAATGGTCCAACTATTATTTTAAAATAAATAATAGACCCAGCCACTGCACTATTTGGGGAAGGGTTGGTTTCAAATAATCCATGCAGAGTGACGGTTACACTTTCTTTTTGTTTTATACAGTTTATTTTATTAGCGGAGTGGAGCCTTCCCTGGGAGTGGGCAGGAAAACAAAAGCGGAGCAAAGAACTTCTTTCAGGAGCAACAACTTAACACAGGGCAGGAGGCAGGGCGAGCCTGGAGATTTGCGTGTAAACTCCCGGGGATAGCGCGAGGCCGTGTCCGGCCGGCCGGGGGCGCCGAAGCGGCGGAGGGATGCAATGCAAGCAGCAGCGTCAGGAAGTTGCCGCTGGTCCGTTCCTGTGCCCCGGGGGAGCGGAGCGGGGAGGGCCGGGCCGCGCCGCGCCGCGCCGGGGCGCACGAGCTGGAGGCTCCGTCCCCGGGCAGCGGTGGCCCTGCTTCGCTTGGGGCCAGGGCTGGCTTGTCTAGAAGAGGCCCCGGTTTCAAGCGACCGCGCCCGCTTTCCTTCTGGGGCCACCAGGCCGCTGGCGCCGGGCCCAGGGCACGCAGCGGGTGGGTGTCAGAGGCGGTGGAATAGCTCCCGAACAACTCCGGTGTAAACTGAATAGCCCCGACCGAGCCTGGGCCCCGCAGGTGAGAGCAAGCGAGGTCCTTCTGGCGTGCTGAGCGCGAGCCCGTTCACTGACTGGGGCCGGGGTGACGCTACAGAGCCGAGCAAATACTGCAAACGAGCCTTTGACAAATGACTCCACAAAAGGCAGGGAGGTTCCCTCCCACCCCCCAAAGAAAACTCACCACAGACTCGGGGACCAGCCTGTGTGTGCAGGTTTATAGTCTTCTCCCCAGCCGAGAGCAGCCCTGATTGAATTAAGTGCCACAAAGTGATAAGTAATAAATCAGAGTGGCTGGCTGGAGATGCTTTGTCTTTCCACCATTGATTTCATAGGTGCCCCACGACTGACACATCAACACCCTGTTTCCACTAAGAATTTATTATTCAGAGTTAGTTGTATTATTACACCTAGCAGCCCCAGTCTCAAACCAAGACCCTACTGGTAGGTACTGTACAAACAGAACAAAAAGAGGGTCCCTGCCCCAATCTAAGTACAAGAAAGCAGCTGATAGCTGTATACAGGCAGACTGCTGGAGAAATTCAAGGAATCAATGTTACAGGCAGTGGCCTCAGTACTCAAGCCGCTTAACCCCGGTGAAGGTTTCGTAAGCATCATGGGAAAAGGGAGCTTACAGCTGGTTTAGGAGGAAGCTAAAATATAATGAGTTAGTTTTGGGGATGTTTGTAGGGAGTTCTTCCCAGGTGTGAGGGCATATAATAGAAGAAAACATGCAGGTGCTTGTCTGAAAATTAAACAAGCGAGCAATGGAGACCAATACTGTGGGCCAATTGGAAACAAGAGATGGCCTTTAAATGCTGAATGAGAGTGGATAGGTAGAGTGGGGACAGTTAAGGCTACATTTTAATCGGGTATTTTTAGTAAGTCATGGACAGGTCACAGGCAATAAACAAAAATTCATGGCTGGTGACTTGTCCGTGACTTGTACTATAAATATCCCTGATGGTGCTCTCAGGGGCATCAGGGGTGCTGCTGCTGCTTTGGGGGGCTCCAGGGTGCCACTGCTGCTTTGGGGGGGCATGTCTGGGGCCCTGCGGCCGCTCCGGCATCCCCTGGGGCAAGCTGCCTGGGGCTCCATGAGCAGTTGCTGGTGCAGCTGGCCCCAGGCCTGCCCCAGCTGCTCGGCCCTGGGGCCAGCTGCATCACAACTGCAGAAGTCACAAAGGTCCCGGAAAGTTACAGAATCCGTGATTTCCGTGACAGACTCGCAGCCTTAGGGATAGTCTGTGAAGGGCTTTGAAAGGGAAGACGTGAAGTTTACTTTCGTTGTGATAGAAAAGGGGGAAGCCAGTGGAGGGATGCAGAGAGAGGGGTGACATGGTCAAAGTGACAGGCTAGGAAAATGATCTTTGCAGTAGCATTCTGATTGGATAAGAGCAGGCCAAGATTGCATTTGTCAAAGCCACAGAAAAGGATGTTGCAGTAACTGAGATACAAGATGAGAGCCTGGACAAAAGTTTTAGCTCTGTGGATGGATCAGAAAGGCTGTATCTTGGGAATATTATGTAGAAAGAATCTGCAATACTTAGATATAGCCTGGGTCATAGGCAGTGACTCTGTGGGTGCTCCAGGGCTGGAGCACCCACGGGGAAAAATTGGTGGGTGCTCTGTACGCACTGGCAGCTCCCCACCCCACTCACCCCCGAGCTCACCTCCGCTCCGCCTCCTCCCCTGAGCGTGCTGCGTCCCCGCTTCTCCCCCTAGCTCCCAGCACTTGCTGCCGCCAAACAGCTGTTTGGCGGCAGCAAGCACTGGAGAGGAGGGGAAACGTGGCATGCTCCTGGAAGAGGTGGGGCTGGGGTGGGGATTTGGGGAAGGAGTTCAATAGGGGCAGGGAGGGGGTGGAGTCGGGGCGGGGCCGGAGTCGAGCAACCACCAGCGCCGGGAAAAGTTGACGCCTATGACCTGGGTATGAGGACTTAGAGAGAAAGGTATGAGGCAAAGTTGACACCCAGGTTACAGGCCAGAATGGTGATGTTGTCCACAGTGATCAAGAAAGGAAATATCTGGGAGGGCTTCATGGGAGTTGGGGATGGTAGCTAAGAACTGTATTTGAGTTTGAGTTGACAGCTGGGATATCCACGAGGATGTGGGAGAGACAGGCTAAGATTTTAGTTCTAACAAAAGGAGACAGGTCTGGAGTAGAAGATAGATCTGTAAATCATCTGCATAGAGATGGTAGGTGACTGTGTGTGTGGATGAGATTATCTAGCGATAAGGTGTAGAGCGAACAGAGGGGAGACACTAAAGGAGGCTTTAGAGAGGTAGGAGAAAACTGATTCATAAACATCAGAAATCCTCCCAACGGTTGTGTAGCACTGGTGCAGCTCCACCAGTGACAGCCATGAGGTGAGCTCATGAGGTGTATACCAGCAGCATACATTTTTACTATTGTGCCCTGAATGGGAAATCTTGGCGCTTATTTTTACCAACGACATAAGCAGATATAACTACATGTACACAAGCAACTTGTTTGTTGGGTAAACTTGCTTTTCAGAGTAGAACAGCATTCATTTTCTATAATCCAATACTTGTTCTGACCTCATTTAAGGATGATGCACACAGCGCATCAGTAAATGATATTGTAGCATGCTAAGATATGCATCTTAGTGCTGCAAATAATGTTAAATAAATATTTTATACAGTAGCAGTTTTGATAATATAGCTGTTTGCAAACATACTTAGTATTAATGTAAAGAAATCTTAGCCTTTTCCAGCACACTATTGTACCTTTTCATTGGTTATAAAACAACCACCTTTCTGTTTTTGCTAATAAGATAGATACACTATACATATTCTGTATGTAAGCATATAAAGTACCTTCACTAGTCAATGTGATCAAATCCACAAAAAACAAATAATTTATATTTTAATACAAATTAGATTACCTAATACTACAATTTCTGCCTTTAATTGATTTCTGATTTTCAGCAGCTATGGTCAAATAACTTGATCACTGGCCATGGGAGAAAGCCATTTGATCAACAGGAAGATCACAATTCTGAATGAAATAAAAAAAAAAAAAAAAAGAGAGAGAGAGCTTGGGCAAGACTGACACTGGAGGCCAAGTATTTTAAGTAGTAGAGGCCCACTGATGGACACAAAGATGTGTGTGGCATGATTTTGCACACATTCAAGCAATTTGTGTGTACAGACAGATGTTTAACCATTTGGCAGTCCATCGTTCAATGTGCATTTGTGGCAGTTGCATACACAAGCAGATTTGCAGTTCTGTGCAGAACTTGGATAATTTATCAAAAATTGTCCCTGAAAATAAAACCCATGACTGAAACTCATTTGTATTGTCCAGAAGTGGTTACTGAAATTCTAGGACTTTCTGTGCATTATGCTTTTTTTTATGCTCTTAGTGGTCTTCTAGATAACTTTATCCTCTACTTATTGCAATCAACGTGATAGGAATGGACAATCAGAATAAGCAAAAGGTAGCATAAATGTCATTTGTAAGTGGCAAAGTAGGCATGTCTATATATTTAACATATGATTTCTGTTAAATGAAAGCACAAGTCTCAAACCCATGTAGATTATTTGGTAGCCAAGTTATTATTTAACAGTGACTGAGAAACTTTTCTAATAAAATCTGACTTCCAATCTGTAGAGGATATTGAGAATTCAGAAAATATCTTCAAAAAGAAAGAGGACAATGGTAAAGAAAATTCTTTAAGAATCTTTTCCCCACCTCTTGAAGTAGAATGGATCACTTCACTCTAAAGTTTTCTTTGATAGCTCAAATGAAGACATTTAAAATGTGCTTTTAAACTCATAAATCCTACTTTGTGATAACTAGCCATTAAATACAAGATTGCATGTCTTTCAGAAAGACAGCTGTGCTTCACAGCTGTTACAGCAATATACTGTATGTCAGTATGCTTTGAATTTGGAATATATATCTGGTCAAAGTCAAGACTGTTGACTCAAAATATTTTTAGGGGTGTATTTCCATTGTCTGCAACTAAACATAGGTCCCTGTGCATTACCATGAAATGATATCTTTAATCTCACCTGGGATGGAGTGCTGTAGGGCTGTAGCATTTTCTTAACATATTATAATTAAGGGGTGGGGGGGAGGGGATGTGGGAGATCGTTTATTCTCAGAACAATCAGCACATTTTCTGTAATAGCATGCACAGATTTTGTAATATTCCCCTATTGAAGTGAATATTAAAATAGTGTTACAGAATGTTTATAATGAATGAATTCTGACATGAAAAATTGGTTCTTCTCTCAAGACTTTTTTTTTTTTTTTTTTTTTAAAGGTGTGCTGTGTGCCCTTGGAAAAAGTAGTACTTCAAGACTTTATGAACTGCAGTACGTTTAGGATCTTTTAACTTGTTCAGAATTCCAGGAAAAATACTCCACCCCTACTACTTATTAATCTTCTGTCTGAAAAGGAAAGAACACTCTACCAAGCCTAACATGCAATACCCCTGCTAATCCAGTACCACGCATGTCTTGAGCTAAGACTACCACTCATGACATCATTTGGGGTTCAAATAATGGGTCACTGGCAAGACTTTAAATATGTACTCACAAATGGTCAGTTGGCAAGTTCTTTTAATGAGCAGGGGCATCAGCAAAGTGAACCTGATAAGTTTCACTGGTGCTCTTCATGATAAGATGGGTAGGAGTCAAACTGACCAAATTGTGTAAATTTTGCTTAGCTGCTGGTCAGGAAACCTGAGCGGTAGCAGAGGCTGGGCAGAGAAATTCAGAAAGGAAGAGTCCCTAAAAATGAGAAAAGGAGGTTCCCAAAAATAAGGCTAGAGAAAAGGAAAACAATGATGCAGATGGAGTCAGGATGGAAGAGGCTAATGCAAATGGAATAGAAAACATAGGGGTGGGGGGCAGGGAAGAAGCATCTAGAACTGGGGATGAGAAAAAGTGTATAGATGAAGTTCCCCCTTCCCTTCCCATAGCCAAGAGGGACTCTGTTGAGGGCAAAAGGGGAGAGAGAGAGAGACACAGACAGCAGCAGCTTCAAATTTGAGACACCATACAAAAGATACAGCCCCCAAGTAAGGTCCCTCAGCACTCTATGAGGATCCCACCAGTACCCCCATTTACAGCAACTGTTGGGCACTGGGTTTCCTCATCCCAGCACTGTCCTTTGTCTGCGTGTGGGACCATCCTTCATACCATCATCTGCCAAGTTAAATATCAGGTAAAAGGGACCAGATTAACAGCAAAGTCATTTTCATTTGTGACCAGAGTTAGGTTTGAATGAGGAACTCCAGAGGAAAGGCTATTCTAATACAGCACCCATCTGAGCCACCAGTCTGTTTTCTTACATTCAATGACTGCATGTTTTCCCCACTGCTTAGATAGAGCCTTCTTCCCCAATTCTGTTCTTTTTACCATATTCAACGTGTGGATCTAGATTTACAGGCTGAAGATCAAATGGAGAATAAGTATGTAACCATTATCTAGAACCCAGTCACAAACACACAAAGCTGCAATAGTGTTTGGCCTGTGGCCCATGGATGTCTGGAATGTGCTTCATGCGTCCATATTAGACATCTAGATTAGAGCAGCTGCGATCGGCTCTTTTATTCAAATTTAACATAGTTTACGGGATCCTGACAGGTTACCAGTGCAGTCCCTTGCATAAAGGTACTTGTGATTTGTCCAGGGAATCACGGTTGCTCTGTTAAATGTGTCTCGGGATCCTCGGTCTTAAATTTTAATAATTACATATGCACACAATATTCACAAACACTGCAAATGCACATGCAACTGCTGTAATTAACTGCACACTCGGTTATGCACAGAGAATCATGAAAAAGTGGACCTCACCAGTCAGATCCAAATATATTCATAATTATGTGTACCATACCATATGGGAGCCATGAAAGTAGAGTACATCAGTGTCTTGAAGTTGAGATTATTTAAGAAAATGTCATTATTAAAAATATTAAGTTGAAAGAAGTCAGACATGCGTATCTTTTCTTTAGCTTTATAAACAGCTAATTAACTAGTTTAAGTTACTTTCAGTGTCACAGTTTATGCTGAAAACTAGGATTTATTTGCTGGAGGAGACTATTTATAGATTCGTCCAATTTGTCTTTCTGGAATGTAGTAGTGGCCAAGTTTATCTTCCAAACATCATATTTGTCAAGTTATTAACATCTCTTTACAGTATGAAGAAAAAGGGATTTCAATGTAAAGGTTGAATTTCCTTAGCATTTTTGGCTGTGTCTAGCATCTATTAATAAGTAATGACATTTAAGCTCACACATCATATTTGAATTGCACATAAGTTAATATTACTACTTGTGCATTGGATGTTATGGAAACCACAACTCCTAGGCTTGAGGAGTTGGCAGTGTAGTGGTTCATTAGCATCAATAATTATTCTGGTCAATGAAGACCTATTCTTGAACTCAGAAAATACTGTTTTCTTGGTTTCACTTAAGAAAAACACAGACTTTTAAATATTATTTTTAATGACAAACTTGGCCGCTGGGTTGGTAGCAGAAGTATTTTGCCAAGTTTCAAAATTAATACAAACTATTTAATTTGACATTTTTATCTTGGATGCAAGTAGGTCCACATGTTGCATTTTATCATTCCAAACATATCCAGTTTTGGGTAGACTTTCATTGCTATTGTGAACATAAAAATTCCTAAATATGACTGCTGGGGCCAGTTATTGTCAATCAGATTTGCACATTGCTAAGCTTTCAAGCTCACCTCTTCAGTTATGTAAAACCCTTTACAAAAAGATTGCCACGTGGCTCAAGAGAAGACGTTTGTGGCGGTCTATCATGGGGTACTTACTCAGTGCCAGTGGTGTCTCCTCCAAGCTGCCCCGGTGAATAGCTGTCTTCCAGGTCCAGTACTTCCCCTTGTGGTCTCTCCCCCATTTTCTTCTCTCTCTGCAACCCCTTTCTCACTCCAGGAGTTGTGCCTTCCCCTTTGTGACTCAGCCCCCTGGCCAGGTCACTATGGAGTTCCCCATTCTGGGGAAATAGTGTCACACTGGACCTGCTGCCCAAGACCTGCCACTTTGTCAGTAGCTGGTAAGGGAAGCCAGGCCCACCCACTACTCCAGGTTCCAGCCCAGGGACCCTACAATATGCAGCCAAGGTCTGCTCAGTCTTCAACCTTGCTGCTCCCTATTCTGCCTTCCACAAGTTTTCTTCCACCAGCGGCAGAATCAGGCAGGTCAGGGGACCATGCCCCCCCACTTCTTAAGATGGACATAGTTTGGGGAGGCAGAGAGGTATTGCCCCTCCAAACTGAAAGGTTTGGGAAAGCGCAGGTTCCTACTCTTTCCTGGCTTCCCTCCTTTCCCCTCTAGTACACAGAGGGTAGCTGCAGACATCCTTGTTGCAGCCTTTTCTGTTGCCAGCTTCCCAACTTTATACTAGCCCAGCCCATACCTGTTCAGCTGAGCTTCTTCCTCCAATCAGGGCTTGTTTCTGCAGCCTAAGCCCCTCATGTGTGGTCTATCACACTAATTGGCCCTTTCTCAGGGTCGATCTACGATACGCAACTTCAGCTACGGGAATAGCGTAGCTGAAGTCGGCGTATCGTAATCGACTTACCTGGCGATGCGGACGGCGGCGAGTCGATCGCTGCCGCTCCCCCGTCGACTCCGCTTCCGCCTCTCGATGAGGTGGATTGCCGGCGCCGACGGGGAGCGCGATCGGGGATCGATTAATCGCGTCTTAACGAGACGCGAAAAATCGATCCCCGATAGATCGATTGCTACCCGCCGATCCGACGGGTAGTGAAGACCTGCCCTCAGCTTCCTTTTGGTGCTGGTGTAGGGTGAACACCCCATCATACTGCCTAAGGACTTTTAGCCAACACTCAGGGCCGGTTCCAGGCACCAGCGTTCCAAGCTTGCGTTTGGTGCTTGGGGCGGCAACGCGGAAGGGGCGGCAGTCCGGCTGTCCGCGGCGGCAATTCGGCAGCAGGCCCGCCCTCTTGCCGTCCGCGGTGGCAATTCGACGGCAGGCCCGCCCTCTTGCCAGCTGCAGCGGCAAGCCCACCCTCTTGCCGGCTGCGGCGGCAATTCGGCGCGCTGCTTTGGGCGGCACAAATAGTAGAGCCGGCCCTACCAACACTAATGGCAATGTGTGGTGTATCACAGTCACCCGGAACTTCGTGGTGAGAACAAGGATACAACTCAGATCCTCCTGGTCCAGAAGACCCTACCAACTGAATTACAGGAGAATGTCTGTTAGCAGTATAGAGCGTATGACACACAGCTGAGCAGCCAATTCTATCCAGAAGAAGTAGTGGAACACAATCACAACAGCCTGTGCATTACAATATATTTCATCTCAGACTCCTTCTTTTGCATGTTTGTGACAAGTCCAAATCTTTTTCCAGCAGCTGAAAGTAGGCCATCAAGTTACAGATTAACCACTTTTGCAAGGTTGTGATTTAGCACAGACATAAACTTCCCTTTTTAGCAGCTATAACTCTCATCTGCGGCACGTGTTCTGCTTAAGACTGTCCTGGGAACATGGCAAATTGTTCTTATCTTGCTTCCCAAAGAGAGAAAAAAGTCCTAGACAGTGCAGTCAGGATGATGGGTCACTATTGGTATGGTTTTTCATTTAGGAAGGAAATTAACTAAGTTAATATAAAGTTCAGATTCACAGTTCTTCCAGTATATTATTTTGTTCTTGTGTGATGGGAGGGTCTGTTGGCCAAATTACCTCTCTGTAAAGTCTTTTATTCTTTGAAATAACTGCTCCTTTAGCTTTAAGAAGTTGGACTTCATGTTTTTCTTAACTCGCCTATCTAATGCATTGACTGAGCCCTACTTTACAGTATTAATGCTCAAAGTTTAGGGCACACTTCAACTCAGTCTGTTTAATAGTGTTCTTAGGATATGCTTTTCATACACAGCTTAGCATTCCTTTTGCTCTGTGTTGTGCCCCATACTTACCACAGCTTTCAAATACATTCAAATGAAATATAAAGTTGTCATCTATAGTTAGCAAAAAGCCAATGTGTATTTTGTCCAAATAAGAACAGTAGGATTTGACTCTATGTAAAATGGGTGGGTGGTCCTAGTGCAGTTTCTAATGAATAGATATCCACAATAACCACCATCAGAATTGACATCTTTGCTGACAATTGTAACACAGAGGCCAAAGAATGAATAGACATGGAGAATAAAGAAGTCTCTCAATCCTACAGGTGATCCTTAGAAGCTAAGGTTAAGACTCATTGGTAGGCTATTATGGAGAAAGCAGTATTGCTATTCATGCTTTTGTATGGGTGAAGGTTTTCAGTATCCAATATGGCATACTGCACCTGCACTAACGTCACTTAAAAAAAACATAACAAAAAACCCCCAGACCCTAAACCCATCATCTTTTATCAATTAGTTTGCTTTTGCAGAAAGAATGAGTCAATTTGCACGCTCTTAAAGTTAAATCATCTTGTCTGTAGTTTATTGTTGTTTTTTAAAACTTGCTGCAAGAAGTTCTGATTAGATACAGAACTGGTTTGATGGAATAATTTTGAGTAAGTAGAATATTTTGTGTCAAGCAAATCAGCAAGATTACAGCGGTTCAAAGCACAGCACTTTGCATTCTGTTAGTATTATGTAATTCTTACTGGCATATGTCGAGTTGAAACATTGTCATGTATTTATGTCAGCATTTGTGTTAGAGAATTTAGCAAAGGCACTGCAGCAAGAAAATGAAATCTAAATTTTAAATAGAGCTTCTTGGATTACACTAAATTGATAACATGGCTGCTGCATCGTAAACTTTTTTTTTTTTTAAGATTAATATGTGGAGGCTGTGAACACAGAAGTGTTGTGAAAATGGTTTGTTTGAGTTTGTATTTCAGAACTCCCATGGAACCACCACTTCCGCCTTATTATAGGATTTTCTGAGCTATAGCGTAGTGAAAAATTAAACTGTACCATGCATGTAATTTCTGTTTTTTTGTTTTAACAGGATAAAAGATGCTTTGGTTTCAGAGTATGGCAAAGCAGCTAGCAAAATATTCTTCTAGGCCACTATGGAAACGACTGTGTGCAGCCACTACAAACATACCAGTATTAACTTTGTTCACCAAGGTAAAAAATTAGTTTGTAAAGCCAGACAGGAGGGCCTAAATATCAGCCTTCCAGGAACTGTAGGTTCAAATAGATCCCAGATGGAAAGGCTCAGCCCTTCATCTTTTAGAGGCAGCGAGATTTAGTTCCATGCAACTTACTGTGTGGGCATTGTTTGGGTGAGACCTCATAATTTGGTTCTACTCTGTGACTACAGAAGTGGCAAGAGGGAGTTGTAGGATTATTGTGGATCAGTGACTTCTTAGCCAGTGGACCCAGTTTACAAGTTAAAAGTTCTTTTATTTAAGAATATGTCTACACAGAGGCTGGGAGGACACTTCCCAGCATAGGCAGACAGGCCCTGGCTCTGCTTAAGCTAGCTTGCTAAAATTACAGTGGGGCCATGGTGGCATGGAAGGCTGCTTGGGCTAGCCATCCAAGTACAATCGTGCCCAACCCCCACATACATATTTGGATGGGTAGCCCAAGCTACTATCGGTGCCGTCACGGCCACACTGCTAATAGAGCTAGTACAAGTGCCTGCCCATACTGGGAAGCACCCTCCTAGCTCCTGCGTAGAGTAGACCATAAGTGGCTTGACCTGGGATTGGAAGGTAAGGTGAGTTCTTTATTTATCATATATTACTATCCTAACAGATGTGCTGAAGGCCAATTAGGCCCTCAATGACACCTGTGCAAAATCCGTGTCAGTGGGCCTGAAAAGGTTTAACATTAGTTCTATCGATGATGCACCAGGAGAAATAAAATCCAACCCATTCCCTCTTTGCTTTGGTGGCTCTGCAGTGCTAACAGGAGTAAAAAGCAATGAGTAGTTTTTGTCTGTAGATTGAGCAGATAGGACTCTGAATGCACCCAGCAAGCACATCAGTTAAGCAGGAATGGGGGCTATTTGTATATAGTCACTTTTCAATGTAGAACCTTAACTGAGATCCTGTGTTCTTTGAAAAGTATTAGTAACCCCACTTCACTTTTCATAGGAAGAGGAGTTTCATTTGGTGCCTTTGGCTAAAGTTTTACCTTCTGCACATTGTTTTTGCAACACGTTATTTGTTTATTTTGATTGGCAATCCCTCGATTCGAGGATGATCTCTACCACGGAATTACATATAGGTCCTGAGATCATTCAGGAGTCCGCTACTGGTGCACGTATACAGAGTGCAAAATGCTCTAAGATGAAAGATTCTGTGTAAGTGTAAACTGTTGTGAATTTTAAATAAAGTGAAAAAAGTGTGAATTTGCTGAGAGAAGATGAGACTGGAGAGGCTCCCTCATCGCCAGTAATGTTCGTTTTTTTCTACCCAACCTGGAGAAAAGTTAAATTATATTACAAAGGTGCAGACTTTCTAGACAAAGAAAAGTCAGCACTTGTTTCTTAATCAGTGGAATGTGTGTTATATGAGGAAACATACTCTGTCTCCGCCATCTGATCCAGCACTGTCTTTTTCATAATCCAAAGGGCAATAATGTAGGTAGTACTGCCATTCATTTTAGAGATTAATAATTAGAAAAAGCTCTTTTGCATGATTATTGTGCATACATACAGATTAGCAATTTGAAATTCTGTGATAGCAAAGTTGAAACAGTTTTCTAAACTGGCCTCTTTTGTTGAGTACGTGCTTAAGGTAAAGTACTTTTCATGTCTCACAGAACGTGTCATATCACTGGCATTTACACAGCAAGATCTCACTAAACTGCAGGCTGCTTTTAATAGACCGATTTGTGCTCTCGGTTTATCCCCATTCACCCCAGGCATGTGTTTTTTTGGGTTTTTTTAAAGTAAGGACAGGAGTAAGTATGAATGAGGCTCAGCATAAGTGAGAATGTATTGTATAAATAAAAACCTCTCCTTTCAGCCTCTTCTATTGCCCAGCACATGTGGATCTCTTTTCTGTATTAAATTCAAATTCCATTTGCAGCCAGGGCAATTGAGTACTTTCAGAAGGACATGAACATATATGCAAGCTGCTGAATGTCCATTTAAAGCAGTTTAAAGTCTGTTTGCAGAGACTCTTGGCTAGTCAGAGCACAAAATTATTTCTGGGCATAGTTCCCATTGGAACTCAATGCTGGCTTTATTAAAGGAGTAAAGTGCCATGACTTGCTTTGTTACTTAGCACTTGTCCACACACACACAGGCTGGAAATGAAATAGCTAGGTAGTTTTAGATCCAAACTTTACTTATTTCAATACAAGGCTTGGTTTAGTTAACTGTAGTTCAATCAAAATAATTAAACTCTTAATCCAAAATAAGTGTCCCCACAGACTTGCCTCAAAATAACTGAAAGTGTGAATTCAAACTGATAAAAGCCTGGTCTAAATACACAGTTTCCCGAGTTAACTTAAAGGTGTGATTCTGCATTTAAACTGGTGCAAGTTTGTGTGTGGATAATCTTATATCAATTTAAACCTGGTTTAAATTGTGCCTGTAAATGTATAACTACACTGATAGAAGAGTATCCAAGCACCAAAATGCACTGTTTTAACTAAGTCAGGTCTTAAACCACTTCAGATTCTAATGGTGCAACCTGCATGTTTAGACAAGCCCTTAGTAAGGAGAAATGGTGCGTCTCTGTCTGCCCTTCTGCCCCTGCCAGCTCATTTTACTAGCTTCACTACCTTAGCAATCTTTCTTTTAGTGATAACCCATAAAGAGTTGAGCATCCCGTAGGTTTAGTTTGAAGAGTCTAGTCTGTTACAACAGATTACATGCAACAAAATTCTGTCAGCCCTTCTCAATAACACATACGGTCAGCTCATTCACCATCACCAGCTCTTCCACAAGTTACAAACAACAGCAGCTTCACCCCAAACTAATTGTCCTTTAGTACCTTGCATAGGGTTTCAAACATTAAGGGTGTGTCTTCACAGCCTAGCCTAGCCTACCCTACCCAAGCTAGCTTGACTCCAGCTAGCATAAGATAACAGCAGTGAAGAGCGCATAGCACAGGCAAGTGAGCCAAGTGTGTATCTAGGTAGGGTCCATGCTGCACTTGTATTACCTGTGCTGAAGCCTATACTGCATTGTCTTCACTGCTGTTACTCACACAAGCTGAATTCAATCTAGCTCTGGTAGACTAGCCTCTGCACACCTTTTGCTGTTTAGATATACCCTAAGAAAGCTTTGGCGAGGGAGGAAAGGAATAGACATTTTCCATCTGTGAAGAGTACTTCATGGCAAAGAGACAGAACTATCATGTTTTTCCTCACTATATTTTGTGTTAAATTACTATATGCCAAATAACGTACACTGATGTGTATCTGGAGTGACTCCAGGGAAGTCAATAAAGTTTTCCAGATATACATTGGGGAAGTGACTGTAGAAATCAACCCTATAACTTGCCTTCAGAACCATGCAGCTGTGTCAGCTTTTAGAACTTGCACCGTTCCAAAAATATTTTTATTGTGGTCACAAATTAAAGGTAGAGTCAAAAATCTTAGAGGTGTTGACCGGATAAAAAGGGAGATTTCCTTTTTATTACTTATATAAAAAAGAATTTACACTTGCAATCTATGCTGTGCTGATTAAAGTGAGATTTTGAAAGTGATGTGGCAATGAGGAGAGAACCAGCATTTGGAGTAATGATAGCATGTAACATACTTAGAAACAAGTTAACAGAATAATCTGCATGTCTTATTGATTTTTTTAAGATGATCTGCATATTTTCCTTTAGAATCCGTGCCCTCTGTGTGATGAAGCAAAAGAAGTGCTTCAGCCATATAAAAACAGGGTAATGTAATACAGTACTATGTATATTATATAAAAAGAATAGTTTCTAGGGGACCTTTCTTTGTAAAAGAAAAATTGCTTGATTTTATTTGCATCCATTATTTGCATCCATTGTCATGGGCAACCTCTTCAAGAAAGTTTTAGCACTGATTTCCATAAAACTCATTATTCAAAATCATTTTCAGACTGTGGCTCAAGTAAGTGTTAGCAAAGGAAACCAATGAATACAATGTTGCAGCTATTTAAAAAACTTTTGCTACTATAAAAGGTTCTCAAACTGGGGGTTGGGACTCCTCAGGAGGTTGCGAGGTGTCAGCCTTCACCCCGAACCCCGCTTTGCATCCAGCATTTATAATGGTGTTAAATATATTTAAAAAGTGTTTAAAATGTTTAAGAGGGGTCACTCTCAGAGGCTTGCTATGTGAAAGGGGTCACCAGTTCAAAAGTTTGAGAACCACTGTACTATAATAAACATATATCTCAGGTGTGTAATGCAGTTTGCAGCAAAACTGTTGTGAGGCAGGTCCATCATATATTCTTTGCCCTGTGTCAATCGAAAGTACTTTCCCACCATCCTCCCCAACTAATATTCTATCAACTGCCTGTAGTGCACTTTGACCAGTTTTTGAACCCCAGTTGCTTGAATTTAGAGCAAGTGGTGCAAACAGTAGTAGACACAAATGCTGCACCCATGAGCAAAACAGAAAATGCCCGTCGACCCACCTGCAGAAAGAAAATGACCAAGATCATATGTGGTACAGTTCCTCACTGGGAATCCAGGGAACCATGCTAGGCTAAACATTCAGACGGTCGTTGGAAGTACACAAGCAAAGTTTGTGGCTACATCCATTTTCTGCCTGCAAAATCTGTGTTTCCATGCCAGGGCAAAAATAGAGGCCTGCTGAAAATTTGACCCATTTTGTTAAAATAAATCTGATATTTGATTAAAGACAGCAGCTATTTTTTTTAAAGTATCCAATGTTATAAAATGTTTAACATTTAGTTCTTTTCTTTCAAAGTTTATTTTGCAGGAAGTGGATATTACCCTTCCAGAGAACTCAGTGTGGTATGACAGATATAAGTATGACATACCGGTCTTCCATTTAAATGGGCAGTTCCTAATGAAGCATCGGGTAGATGTTAAAAAATTTGAGAACCAGCTTGTGAAGCTAGAGTGTCAAAATGATGAAAACCAATGAAGGAAATGCAGCTATTCTGACACTGGATTGAAGGGATTTTGAACAAATGCTTTGAAACTGTTGCATACATTATCAAACCACATTTTCTTTGGAATGTA
Organism: Macrochelys suwanniensis; assembly: GCA_033296515.1. Classification (NCBI taxonomy): domain Eukaryota; kingdom Metazoa; phylum Chordata; order Testudines; family Chelydridae; genus Macrochelys; species Macrochelys suwanniensis. Next base: position 53,895,688 of record CM065780.1, read on the forward strand.
ATGTACATATTTAACATTCAAATTTTAGTTATTTGATTTATATTCCATTTTGTAGTAATGATGAAGCTCATCTGACTGAATAGCAACTCTTCGTCTTCATCTGCTATCCTGATGGTTTTGTTTTTCAATGAGAGAATAAGTGCTATTCCACAGCAGCAGATAAAATGAAATGCACTTTCAGATCATTAATACACCCTGCACTGACAAAGGAATGTTTAAGTTATGTCTGTATGAAGCTTCTTCTGTAAGACTTTCACAGTGCATCCCAAATGCTTATTTTGAAGTAGAGAGGAGAGCTGTTATAAGTGGGGAGGGGGATAAAAAAAAATCAAACTTATACTCTTGTATAGAATCATACCTTTTAGAGACCTGGATTTAGTTGTTATTCACCCATGGAAACTGAGTGTTGTTGTTTTTTAACGGGATGAATATCTTACACTTAAGCCTAAAATTTCTGCTTATGTTAAACAGGGAGATTTGAGCTCTTTAGTACTCAACTAAAAGTATAAGTGAAAGTTAAATTGAACCAAGAGGGCCCAATTTTTCCTTGAAACAAGATTTAACACTGAAAACATGCCTCTCTGTGCTAGCTACCACCTTCATTTTACTCTCTGGAATTAAAACACCCTAAGAGTTTTCTTGTAAATCTGCTAGCATGAGATAAGGTAGCTTCTCCCTTAGGCTTAGGCTACACTATTAAAAAGAAAACATGCTAGCATGCGGTTCTCTGCCACAATTAGGGATGCCCATGTCATACCAGGACTTTTTCTTAATTTGCCAGGGGGCACAGAAAACATGATTCTCTAATCGTATTATGGGAACAGTACTTGGATTTAGGGTTAACAGTCTTTTCGGTAGTGTAGATTGGCCCTTACGTTCTCTGACAGAACACAAAAAACTGACATTTTAGTCCCATCTGTGACTTCACTGTATCTTAATTTAGTGACTGGCAAGTGTACCTGTATCGCAGGGGGTGAGGCAGCTTCTACTAGTGCATTTTTGCATCACAGGGCAGAAAAGAATAATGTGGGTAGATGGAACTCCGTAAATATATTTAAGGAGGAGGATGAATTGAGAAAATTAATGGTTGTCCTTGAGGCTGAACAGGCTATAGTACTAACTAAATAGTATTGGAAAAGTGTGGTTTTTCTTTTCAGTCTATTTAATCAATCTGGCCAAACAAAAAGTAATGTAATTACTACATTTCTGTTCTCCTTAGCAGTGTTGTATCTGAGCACCTTCCAGAATTAGGAAATTAAACAAGAAGCCTGTCTATCAAAAGGTGGGTCATCTTCATTCTCAATTCTTAGAAAATTCCAAACAAACAAGGACACACACACTAAGCACCAGACAGACTTACCAAATTAAGATCAAGCATTCACTACAGAATTTTCACACTAGTTTTCAGAGTCACAGAACTTCAGAAACCTGTGCCCTCTCTATGAGTCCTGCAGAAAGGTGGGCATCATTAATGAAAAAGGCAGGAATGTAACAAACTATATTAAATTAACAAAAACAAGAAAAACCCACAGTAAAAACATCTACTTAACCCAGTGGTTCCCAAACTCGGTCCACGGCTTGCTCAGGGTAAGCCTGTGGCACGCCGGGCCGGTTTGTTTACCTGCCGCCTCCGCAGGTACGGCCGCTCGCGGCTCCTACTGGCTGTGGTTTGCTATTCCCGTCCAATGGGAGCTGCGGGAAGCAGAGTGGGCCGGCCCACTGCTTCCCGCAGCTCCCATTGGCCGAGAACGGCAAACCACGGCCAGTGGGAGCCACGAGTGGCCGTACCTGCGGAGGCAGCAGGTAAACAAACCGGTCCGGCGCGCCAGGGGCTTGCCGTGAGCAAGCTGCGGACCGAGTTTGGGAACCACTTATTAACCCAATAGCATAGGCTTGTTTTGGAAAACTCTCCCTCAGCAATTCAGATTAGCCATTTGATATAGAAGGTAACAGAAGGGCTTGTTACCTCATGAGTCTGAGAGTATGCCCAGCTGTTGCATCTGTATAACACCCTATCACCCTGGCCTTTGATAAACTACTTCTTCCCCTTTTTATTCTTAGGTCCGTTCTGCCACTTCCTTGGCCTTGATTCTCAGCTATCTTGCCCCTGGCACGACCACTTACCCTTTGTACTTACTTTGCACACGTGTATGGAAAATATTAGCACATCAGAACTTTGCACAAGTCTAAATGATTGCACTAGGGACAAATTAAAGGCATTGTGTCTTAACACACCAACCAAATCCAAAACAGGTTTCAACACCCATTGTATCAAAGCACCCTTCTTGCACTGGATGTTAAAAAACAGGTCTGCCCCATCCATAGTCCTATTCAATCACCGAGGAGGTGTGCTCAGAGGGGAAGTAATTTCTTTCTATTTGTGCAAAGCCAGGGAGACTTTATAAAGTTTAGGCTACCCCTTAAAGATGTATATTGAGAGGGCGCCTTTAAAACATGGGTCTGAATTGCCTCTATGTCAGCACACAAGGGCTAATTGGTTCCTTTCCATAATATAGGAAAATTTCACAGAGCCAGAGTTTTTCCCTACCATTTTTTGTGATAAAATAATAGCACTGTATAGTGCATTTCATCAGTAGATCTCAAAGCATTTCACAAAGGCAAAGCATTGTTACCCCTATTTTACAGATGGCATAGAGAAGTTATGTGATTTGCCCTGTATCACAAGATTAGTCAGTGGCAGAGCTTGGAATAGTCAACAAGTTATAGCTATCCCTGAGATGGGAGTATTTTCCCTTGTTTTTATGATGACATCTTTTGTGTGGTAAACCTTTCTGATCAGGTCAGAAGATGATGACTTGTCTGTGCCTTATTCACACTGAGGGTGGGGAGTTTTATTGTTAATTACACATGGTATTTTTCTAATACTTCGTAATTTAATGTGAATGCTAACAAGATTTATAATAGCATTATTTCCATGGATCACAAATGAAATTCTTGTCTTGGGGCTAACCTGTACTGAGGAGATGGAGGCTTCACAATGGTCAACCAGATTGATTTTATTTTAGGAGGTCCATCTAGCCCAGGGATCGGCAACCTTTGGCATGCGGCACGTCAGGGAAATCCGCTGGTGGGCCAGGATGGTTTGTTTACCTGCAGCGTCTGCAGGTTTGGCTGATCACAGCTCCCATTGGCCGGTTTGCTGTTCTAGGCCAATGGGGACTGTGGTAAGTGGCGTGGGCTGAGGTAGGTGCTGGCTGTCGATTCCCACAGCCCCCATTGGGCTGGAACGGCGAACCGCGGCCATTGGGAGCTGCGATCGGCCGAACCCATGGACGTTGCAGGTAAACAAACCATCCCAGCCCACCAGCGGAATTCCCTGACAGGCTGCGTGCCAAAGATTGGTGATCCCTGATCTAGCCTAATAAGAGGTTGCCTCTCTCCAACCCTTCCTCCTAGTCAGGATCAGAGCTGATTCTGCATTCTTTGTGCTTTCCCATGCTAAATTTCTGTTGACTTAAATGGGAGTGTTGGGGATGCAAGGAATGTGGATTTGAGCACACAGACCTAGATTTGAGAGAGGGAGATTTCCCTGATGACTAATGAAAAAGAGTACTTTCATCCATTTATCTTGGAAAAAACCTCCCCTTTCAAAGACTTTATTTTATGTATGAGATATAATGCTAAACACTCCACATTTACCTGAGAAAACTTTACTACTCTCCCTATTCTCACCCTGAGCCTCAGTCTCTTACCAGAGAAAGGAACATAAGAACGACCATACTGGGTCAGAAAAAAGGTCCATTTAACCCAGTATCCTGGTTTCTGACAGTGGCCAATGTGGAGAAACTAAATGAATTCTTTGCATCGGTCTTCACGGTTGAGGATGTGAGGGAGATTCTCAAACGTGAGCCATTCTTTTTAGGTGACAAATCTGAGGAACTGTACCAGATTGAGGTGTCATTAGAGGAGGTTTTGGAACAAATTGATAAACTAAACAGTAATGACACCAGGACCAGATGGTATTCACCCAAAATTCTGAAGGAACTCAGATGTGAAATTGCAGGACTACTAATTGTAGTCTGGAACCTATAATTTAAATGAGCTTCTGTACCAAATGACTGGGGATAGCTAATGTGACGCCAGTTTTTAAAAAGGGCTTCAGAGGTGACCCTGTCAATTATAGGCCGGTAAGCCTGACTTTGGTACCAGACAAACTGGTTGAAACTATAGCAAAGAAAAAAATTGTCAGACACATAGATGAATATAATTTTGAGGGGGGAAGAGTCAACATGGTTTTTGTAAAGGGAAATCATGCCTCACCAATCTACTAGTATTCTTTGAGGGGGTCAACAAGCATGTGGCAAGGGGGATCCAGTGGATATAGTGTATTTAGATTTTCAGAAAGCCTTTGACAAGGTCCCTCACCAAAGGCTCTTAAGCAAAGTAAGCAGTCATGGGATAAGAGGGAAGGTCCTCTCACGGATTGGTAACTGGTTAAAGGGAAACAAAGGGTAGGAATAAATGGTCAGTTTTCAGAATGGAGAGAGGTAAATAGTAGTGTCTCCCAGGTGTCTTTACTGGGCCCAGTCCTAGTCAACATATTCACAAATGATCTGGAAAAAGGGGTAAACAGTGAGGTGGAAAAATTTGCAGATGATACAAAACTACTCAAGATAGTTAAGTCCCAGGCAGCCTGCGAAGAACTACGAAAGGATCTCTCAAAACTGGGTGTCTGGGCAACAAAATGGCAGATGAAATTCAATGTTGATAAATGCAAATAATGCACATTGGAAAACATAACCCCAACTATACATATAAAATGATGGGGTCTAAATTCGCTGTTACCACTCAAGAAAGAGATCTTGGAGTTATTGTGGATGGTTCTCTGAAAACATCCACTCAATGTGCAGAAGCAGTCAAAAAAGCTAACAGAATGTTGGGAATCATTAAGAAAGGGATAGATAATAAGACAGAAAATATCATATTGCCTCTATATAAATCCATGGCCCACATCTTGAATACTGCGTGCAGATGTGGTCACCCCATCTCAAAAAAGATATGTTGGAATTGGAAAAGGTTCAGAAAAGGACAACAAAATGATTAGGGGTATGGAGTGGCTTCCATATGAGGAGAGATTAATAAGACTTGGGACTTTTCATCTTGGAAAAAAGACGACTAAAGGGGGTGGGGGATATGATAAAGGTCTATAAAATCATGACTTGTGTGGAGAAAGTAAATAAGGAAGTGTTATTTACTCCTCATAACACAAGAACTAAGGGTCACCAAATGAAATTAATAGGCAGCAGGTTTAAAACAAACAAAAGAAAGCATATTTTCATATAATACATAGTCAAGCTGTGGAACTCTTTGCCAGAGGATGTTGTGAAGGCCAAGACTATAACAGGGTTCAAAAAGGAACTAGATAAATTCATGAAGGATAGGTCCATCAATGGCAATTAGCCAGGATGAGCAGGGATGGCATCCCTAGCCTCTGTTTGCCAGAAGCTAGGAATGGGCGACGGGATGGATCACTTGATGATTACCTGTTCTGTTTATTTCCTTTGGGGCCCCTGGCTTTGGCCATTGACAGAAGACAGGATAGTGGGCTAGATGGACCTTTGGTCTGACCCAGTGTGGCCATTCTTATGTTCTAAGATCACAGGCTGCAAGGCACCATCATTGCACTTTTGCAGCCCTGCCAAGTCCAAGGTTTTTACTGCTGACTACAGATTTACTAAAGAGAAACCTAGCAAGCTTCTGGTGCCAACCTGATGCTGGCTTATCGTGGGGACAATGGAAAGAACTGCATATGAAAGAGAGAATTAGCTGTGTGTTTTAAGAAATAGCCCTCACACAAAAATGTTTCAGTGTCATCTTCTGTATCCCTGTTATTACCAGTTCTAAGAACACCAGGTGTGAAATCCTGGTCCCAGTGACAAAACTCCCATTGACTTCAGTGCAGCCAGAATGTGTGTCAGATGCAAAATTTGTAAATGTCTTGACTTTCTGTGGGTTTGTTGTTGAGTTTTCCTGTCTTTTTTTTGGAGGGGTGGGGTAGGGAGGAATTGATTAGTGCTATCTCAAGATAGACTATCACTAACAGGGCCTCCTCTCCATCCATTTTAGGACTTGTCACTATGAAAGAGATAAAGGAACAATACTGGAAATATCGCATGGCAACTTGTATTATTTATTTTGGATTTTCATACCGTGTATGACATCTCGTAAACACACTAAGCTCCCAGAAAATGCATGCAGTAATCCACAATGATGTTTGTTAAAGAATAACTTTAAAATTAGAAGGCATGTGTTCCTGCTGAAGCTAAATTTATGCAAATTTGTGAAAATGTGCAGGGCTACTTTTTTTGGCAGAGGATGTTGGCAAGAATGCATCTGCTCAGATATCCCTCGACAATGTGTATTGTAGAATGGCATAGTAGACATATCTAGCAACTTATTTGCCACTTATACACTAGGTGAAAAAACAAAACAAAACTCAAACCACAACTCTCTCCTTCCTCCCCCTCCCATACCTATAACTAACAAATATATACCAATTTTTCATCATGCTCCTTTGCTTGCATCCCCATCCCCTACCCTTTGTTTTTGTCATTAGATTTGTAAACCCTGCCAGGCAGAGATTGCCTCCTTTCTGTGTTTGTGCTGGATGTTGCACAATGTGACTCCAATGAACTGTGGCCTTTAGGCCCAAGCAAAATGTAAATATTTACTAATAGTAACACCCCTCCGCCCTCCCGGACATATACTGCAAAAAATAGAAGTTTTCCCTAGAATTTGGCTTATCTTTCCAGGTCTCGCACTTCTAAATAGAGTTTTTCCACGTTTTCTTTAATCTCTCATTACCAAAAAAGCAATGGGAATTAAGACAAAGGCTATATTTGAGCTTTTTATTCAATTCTGAATTAAAATGGGGGAAAAAATCCTGTTTCAGCTCAGGCCCCAGTCTTGCAAACATTTATGCAGGTATTTATCTTTAAGAATATGACTAGTCACATTGACACAGTGGTTAGATTCACAAAGGGATTTAGGCACCTAGAAAATCCCTGGGATTCACAAAGCCTGAATTAGGTGTTCAGGCTTCCTATACCTTGCAATGGAGAGCAATACAGGTCTAAGAATGGGCCTCACAACAGCCGGCATGGTAGGTGGCACCCCACCTAAGCTAGTCAAGGGGATATAGTGAGGAGAGAGGGCCCCTTTTAGGGAGTTTAGCACCGAAGTCCAGCCTGGAGAGAGGCACTTATTTCTGCTTGGAATTCTAAGCTACGAGCCCTCTACTAGTGGCAGTGGAGCACTGCTGCTGCCAGCACCTCATGTCTAACTTTTAGTCCTGTAGTTAACAAGCTCACCCGGGATGTGGGAGACCACCTGTTCAAGTCCCACCTCTACCTGATGAGAAAAAGGGATTTAAACAGGCATCTGCAACCTCTGAGGTCAGTGCTCTAGCCACTGGGCTATGGGATATTCTGAGGTAGGGCTCCCTCAATCTCTCCTGTTGCAGCTGTTCCACTGTGGATAAATGATAAATCACTGGAGCCATGGGACTAGATTCCAGGCCTTCTATACCCCCGGTGAGCATGCTAACCATCAGCCAAAAGAGTCATCCTCAGGCATCTCTCTCTTTCGCTGGCCCAGTGGCTTTTTAATTATTTATCCAAGGTGGAACAGCCTCAACAGGAGAGACTGAAGGAGCCACCGCTCAGAATATCCCATAGCCCAGAGATTCAAATCCCTTCTCATCAGGTAGAGGAGGATTTCAACCAAGGGCTCCCACATCCTAGTAAGACAGCTAACCACTAGGGCACCTGCTCTCCACCCCCAAGCTGTTTTTTTGTGGAATTAGGAATTCTCTGAGCACACCTACCAGATCAGGCCCCACAGGTGAGTTAGGTGGAGCAATGCCTATCCTCCCCGTTCAGGCACTGCACTGGAGATTAGGCTGGAGAGATGTGTCCAGATGTCTAGAGCAAGGCAGTAATGCACGTACCCAGAGGCAGAAACATAAGCACAGAGGGAACTTTCACTGCAAAAATTTAGGCATCCAGTGAACTTACTACCTACAGGGTTTGGCACCAGCTAAGCAGGAGTTTTGTGAATACCAGTGGTTCCTAAATCTGGGATTTATGGGCCTAAGACCCTGTGTGAATTTAGCCCAATGTGACTACAGATGTGAGTAAAGGTAACCCCAGGTGTAAATGTTTAGAGGATTGGGGCTTAAGTGTCTCCTTGACTCTCCCAGAGCAATAGTTTCTACACATCTTTATTCAAAAAAATACAACAGTAGTCTACAGACACTGTAGTTACACCACTGTGAGGCTATAGTTCTTGGACCATTATTTTAGGGTACTGGAGGTTTTTTTTAATTAAAGGCACAGTGCTGAAATTAGGATTGAGGTGGGGGCCTAGCTTCAGGAATCAAATGCTTAAAAAACCCACACCAATATATATCAAAACCTAAGCTTCAATCCTGCAAACTGAGGTACAAGTGCCTTTTCAGTGGGACTCCATGAGGGTGTAAGCATTTGCTCATGTAGATCAGATTGCAGGAGCAGGTCCTAGAAGTGATTTTTACTAAGGTCCCATCCTGTCAATACTGAAGTACATGCTTAATTTTACTCACACAAGTACTCCTGCTGAAGCCAAATGGGACTGCTCAGATAAGCAGAGTTAGACAGGGGTGTAAGAGTTTGGGGTCTAAATGTATCTATTTTTTCAAGTATATTAGTTATTTGTATTACTATATGCCTAGGAATGCCAGCCATGGACCAGAGCTTCATTGTGCTAGGCACTGTACAGAAACAGAACACCAAGACAGTCCTTGCTCTGAAGAGCTTACATTCTAAATACCTAACTGGCACCTTTGCTGCCCCCAATTTCACATGTGAGAGCATTCATGCCATTGGGGGTTATTAAAAAGCCTAGTGCTAAACAATACACCTAGACGCAAAGATTGTTTTTTACCAGTGGAAAAACAAAAAGCAAAACCCAGCAATTAAAACAAACATCTGCAGCAACATTGGTAACTAATTCATTACTGTTTTCAGTATTCTTGAGTGTGTAGAAAAGCAACACTACAAAGATGTTAAAAAAAACCATACATTAGGGACCAAGCTTGTATTTTAGGTGGACCCAGCTGTCTTTAGGGCCTTATAATTGTAGATATTTTTTTGGGAAAATTCACTGCTGGCATAAGCAGGGACATCTCCAATGAAGTCAATGGATTGACAGACATGATCACCAGCGGTGAATTTGATCCAATAAGAAGTTCCTTTATGAGGGATGGAATCAGAGGTACTTGTGACTGTAGTTTTTTAAATGTAATTTTAACATGTAACTCCCGTTGAAGTCAATGAGAACTGCAACATTTGCAAAAAGGATTCACCAAGCTCTAGATGTGCTTTCCTCTAGCATCTTTGAGAGCAGGCTTTTGTTTTGTGACTTTTCTAGCAGGGAAACTGCTACAGGGGTTCAATGTGTCCAGCAAACTGATAATGTCTTAAATGGATACATTGTTCACTTATGCTCAAAATTAAACATTTCATTAGTCGATTTAGTGGTTAACTTTCTGTCCAAAATTTGACAGAATCAGAATGTTAGCAAATAAAGATTAATGCTCTCTCCATGCAATTGTTTCTCTTCTCTCCTGACCCTTCCTTCATCCCAGCTTCTGATGAATCAGGTTGCTTTGATTACAATTTGTGTTATAAATTATCACTTTGAAAATGAAAAAGCTTCATTACAAACATGAATTCATTAGTCTTCATAACATTAGTATTCCCATTGGCCATACCTGGAAATGTTAAGTGACTTGTGCCGTATCACAAAGGGAAGTACATGACCACAAGTGTTCCTGGATCCCTATTCATCCCTCCCCATACATTTCTCCTCTTGAGAATATTTATTGGCACAATTCCACTCTGAAATTTAACACTATAAAAACAATACCTTCTTACTTCACAGACATGCTTCCCTTTGTGCATTTACTCATCTCTGCAACACAAGTTTGTATTGCTTTATTACTTTTAATGCTGCAGAGCCACACCGAAAAAAAATGGAGTAAACTGGATTCTCTCCTTTCTTGTGCATCATGCACAAAACTGTTTACTAGAGGCCAATTAGCTTGAATTCAGTGGAACTGCACAGATGTAACTTTAGGGCATAATTTAACTAGAAGCTTTATTGCAAGTGATGATGCAATAAAGGAAAAAACCCAAATTGACTCTCAGAGGCCAGGCTCAGTTAAAGAAAAATATTCACTTGTTTTTACTGCAAGATGGGTATTGAGAGACAATGACCGCAGAGCCCCAGGGCAGCATTTGCACAACTGCATTTCAGAGAATTGCACTTTCAAGCTCTTTTCCTTGCACAGGTGTAAGAGATCAAGCCCTTTAAAAACCATTGACACGCCCCCAACTCCTTGCTCTGCGTTATGGATTTGTTTTGTTTCTTGAATTGCAGAATAGCCTGATGGCCCTTTATGTCTTGCTTTTCCTTGCACATCTTTGCAAATAAACCCGCTAGCCAAACCAGCCCCTGAAAGGCTACAAAATGGATTTGTGTAAATAATACATTGATCTATTTACATGCCTGGCCCTTTTATTGCTTGCTCGGCGGAGGTGGAGATGCAGCAGCAGGTCCTTTCAAGGCAGGGTTTGGTTTTTCTGCCTCCTGGAGACTTTGACCTGGCGGCTTCTCTCGGATGCGCCTCCGCTCGCTGGCCACCAGGGGTCCCAGACACGCGCCGCTTCCCAGCCGCTCTTTGTCCTGCTGCTTCCCCCGCGAGCCGAGCCCGCCTCCCCATCCCGTTCGGAGCCCGGGGCTGGGGCCGAGGGAGGGAGGTGGCGGACGCTGCCGACTGGTACAAGTGGCCGCCAGTCAGGAAGCACCGCCACGCCCCCGCCTCGCCGGCCGGGCTCCTCCAGCCCCCGCTGCCGTTCCACCTCGCTCGCTTAGCAGGTCAATGAATTGCCAGCGGCTTGAGGCGGAGGAGCTGGAGGAGCCCGGCTCTGGAACCGTCCTCGAATAATCCCTGCCTAGCAAACATGCGCCTCTGCACTTTCTCTGATCCCCCAGCCAGGAACGTAGCTGCTTGAGAAGTTGGGAAACCCAGGAGGACTAACAGGGGCGTGTAAAGCAACCCGGCGCTACAAAAGGAGGGTGAGTGTGGACGGTGTGCAGCGCGCTCTGCTCCCACCCAGGCTTAGTTCTCGGTGGGCATGAAGTGTGTGCGCCTGTCTCTCGGGGTACAGGTTCTGTGGGCTCGGTTGTTTCCATAGGAAACCCCTAGAGGAAGGTAGAACCCGCCCCTGTAAAAGGTGGCCCCCACTGACACTTGGTGGGCAATGGCAATAGAAGCTGAAGTATTATTTTTTTGTGTGAAATACTAATGCGTGAAAATGTCAGTTGGAAGGTCTCTCTTTAAATGATCCATCTCTAAACCAACAATTAGCTGTTTGTTTTCTTGGCTGCCCCTTTGCCCACGGGTAACTCAAACCAGTGTAGTTCATATTCCAAACCACAAGCAATGACAATATGGAGTACATTGGCTTTTTGATAAATAATAAAAATATAAATAAAGTCACAGCATGAAAATGAAGCTAATAACTTCTGTACAGATAATTATGTTTAATGAGGATTTTTAGCAGACAGTTATATATAGTAGGGACATACAAATAGGTAAAACCAAGCAGGATTCAGTAATGATATTCTAGTCTCCTAGTATCAGAGGGGTAGCCGTGTTAGTCTGGATTTGTAGAAGCGACAAAGGGTCCTGTGGCACCTTATAGACTAACAGAGGTATTAGAGCATAAGCTTTCGTGGGTGAATACCCACTTTTTCGGATGCAAGTCATTTTTCGGATGCAAGTCATTTCCACTGCTTGCATCCGAAGAAGTGGGTATTCACCCACGAAAGCTTATGCTCCAATACCTCTGTTAGTCTATAAGGTGCCACAGGACCCTTTGTCGCTTCTAGTCTCCTAGGTAATTATTACAGTTTGCTTTTTGTAAGTTACCAATTTAAAAAGCAACAACAATCAAGGAAAGTGTTTAAACACACAACTGTGAAACAAACATATATATTATAGCCACACACTACATATACATATGTACCCACACAAAACATGTACACACAACCATATGCTACAAACACAATTTCTATATTTGTCATTGAAATGTACAAATAAAACTCATACTGTTGTAACATTTGAAGTTGCAACACAAAATAACAAGAGCCACAGCACTTAAGGTTTAGTCTGATACTGCATCCCTAACTCATACTTGTATATTTTCCTCCCTATAGGACAAGGAGAGCTATGAATACAGTTTTTTATTGAAAAATATGGCTACAATATTCATATTTTGTCTTCAGTTTATGATTTTGTGTGGGCCTACAGTATTTCTATGTTCATATGTGATATTAGACATATGCACAGTGGTTCAATTTTAGAATTCCTGTGTAGTTTCTTGTTGACCGCAAGTTTCACTGTTCTTTTTAAAAATAGAGATCATTATCTGTATATATATCTCTGTGCATGAACTTTGTTGTGTGACATATCACATTAACGTCTCAGGAGCATTATATAATATGAATGTGGTTTTGGGTTGTGTGGGCATGAAAATGTGATAGAAAACTCAGTCTTGAACTACTGCTGGACAGAGGGGAAAGGAGAGACAGGCTAGTGATATGTATTATATGTATGTGTTTTTCTCTCTGTGTGTGCATGCATCTGAGTCTGTCTGAGTCAGTCTGTGTCCATGAACTTTACAAGCATTCAGTTGAATACCATTCAGTGAAGATTCCAGTTGCTGGTTTACAGCCCAGCAGCCAGCCAGCCAACCCACCTGTTAAAATATAACATGTACATTCCAGTCAAAGCACTTGGAAAAGCAACAAAATAACAATAAGAAATAATGTGTTATCTTAACACAAGGCATGTGTATTAACTTCTGCCTTGATGTACCATAATGGAAAATTAAGTCTTTGAGTATAAGCCAAATTGCATTTTATTAGAAGTTTGGATTAGTGACTGGTCTGTTGCGGGTTTATTTGGGCAGAGAATTGAGAGTCCACATAAATGAAATATAATTTGACACATACACAACTTAATTTTTACTTGGATAAGAATGCTGTATCTATATCAGGATGGATTTCTACTTCTGTTTGTTCATAATATACTGATGTGTAATTTTAACTTTATTACCAGAAAAAATTGCAACAGAAATAAACAAGGGTTTATTAAAGTGACTGTTCCAGCAACTACAGTTAAGGCTTCTTCAGCAATTCCATTGCAAAACCAATTCTTCACACACTTAAAAATACCCCACCCATCCTGAGTCTCAGTGTAGGAACACCATGTCCTTTTTTTATGAGTTAATATTTATGCAGTGGTTTGAAGATGTAAAGGGCTATGTACGTGTTAAATATTGCTATGACATTTTAAAAAATAGTTTGATTTAAATTTCAACAAGTTTTAAATGTACCAGTTTAACATTCTCTGGCACTCACCTTTAAAAATGATTTGAACATTTAAAAAAAAGTTAGGGGAATATAATTTGGCAAACAGTAACTCCATGTAGAAATCTAACCACTTCAAAAATCACTAAGCTGTGTAAAGCAAGGGCTATCTAAGGCTATGTGTACACTGCACTTTTGTTGGTGAAACTTTCGTTGGTGTGAAAAAACCCACATCCCTGATAGACAAAAGTTTTACCGACAAAAAGCACCGTGTGGCCAGCACACCTACTGACAAAGCTACCACTCATCATTGAGGTGGTTTTATTTTGTCGGTGGGAGAGCGCTCTCCTGCTGACAAAGAGTGACTGCACTGCGTACCTTACAGCGGCACTGCTGCAGCAGTACAGCTGTGCCACTCTAAGGTGCGCAGTGTAGGCATAGCTTTACAAGAAGCAGAGTTGTAACTTTTTTTTCATGAAGATGTTTAAGGCCTAGCCAGTGCCCGCAGAAATAAGTAGAAAGACACCCACTCGCATCAGTGGGCTTTGGATCAGGCTGTTGATACACTTACAATACCAGAACCCACCTAGTGCTAATCCTGTGAAGAGACTGACATGGACAAATTCCTGCACTTGTGCTGATCCTCACTGATTTCATTGCGGCTTTGTGTGGATACAAGGGGTCTGATTGCACTGAGCTTGTTGCAGGATTGGGGTCTGCATAATCTAAATGTACTTGCGTGATAAACAGGACTAGTTTTTGAGATGCCATTACATCTCAGTTGGACACTGTAAATAGTATTAACCATTATACAACTTGTAGTGGCTTGGTGTTCAGAAAGTAGTCTGTTACAGTCTGTCACATAGATCAAGCAATCCACTTGTAACTACTCTTTTCATGTAAGTGGCTATTTTAGCAAACGTCAAAATAATATGGATGGATGGATAAGTCTTTAAACTTCCAAGTGATGGACTTCACTGACCTGAATGGAATAGTTTGGAGTTAATGTAGGCAATACCCACTTTAACTCCATTAGGGCCCAGTTCTGCAAGATGTGGATTCAAAGATTCATGGACTTTAAGGCCAGAAGGGACCATTGTTATCATCTAATCTGACCTTCTGCATAACTGAGGCCACAGAGTTTCACCCAGTAATTTGTGCATTGGGCTCATAACTTCTGTTTAAGGAGTGCCCTCACTTGCCTCTCATGTCAGTGGGAATTAAAGGATGCTCAGAATCACACCGCTCTTTTGCAGGTTTGAGCATTAAATGAGTATTAAAAATCCACTTTTTCATGAATCTGTCATTAAATAAGAGCTGTTCTGACATATCATAATTGTGCATATAACTCCCATTAAAGTGCATGAACACAATCACACTTCACAGACTCCAGTTAAAGTCAGTGGGGTGGGAGCTGTGGATGTTCAACACCTTTGAAAATTAGGCTTATGGTGTCTGTTTGCTGTGCCGCCCTAGTGCATCATGGGAGATGTAGTCCTGCCCAGCTGCTGAGCACATGGAGAGAATGAAGACATGAGGGACTTGAAACTACAAATCTCATGAGGCACTACAGGGCTCAGACAGACACAGCAATTAAAGTTGATCTGAAACTAAAGGTTTTGTTCCAGGTCAACAGACAACTGAAATGTTTCAATTTGGGACTGTCAAAACATTTAGTTGCAATGAAAACTGTTTTGTCATTTCCTAGTTGAATTTTTTTTAACTTTTTATTCCACCCAAAATTTCAATATAAAAAAAACAGATGTCAAAATTGGAATGCCCTGTGAAATGGAAATTTCAGTTTTTGATCAGCTCTAGAATTAACCTCTCAGAGCTGGGGAAAAGAAATTCTCAAGTCTTATGCAAGAAACAGGATTATTAAAAAAATATTTAGACTGTCATCAAGCCAGCCAATATATTTTTATACTAAATGCCTGCCCTATTGTACTCATTTGTTCTGATGAATTCAACGGGACTACACAAATATTTAAAGCTAAGCATGTGCTTAAGTGCTGTGCTGGCTTGAGGTCTTAATCTTTGATGTTGCAGTAGAAAGGGAGATTGGATTGGCCCAGTTCTGGAACTCAAAAAAAAATCAGTGTTTCCAAGTCAATGAATAGATGACATCATATAATTATAACTGATAATTAACCATGGTTTAGAGTGCCATGTATTTAGCTTAATGAATAGTGATGTGAGAGCCACTTGCCCTTTTTTCATCACCTGTTACTTTACACTTACACGCATTTAAGTTCAGTCAGAAAAACGAAGAGGGATTGTGGGTGCTAGTCTGTAGGAAAAGTACAGCAGATGGAAAATTTAATACAAAGAAGGTGAGAAATAACTAATAAAATGTCAGCTGAAGTAACAAGATGCATGTGGGTGTGTGCGAGGCTGTAATTCACTGGTATGTGTTCTACTTCATGTTATATATACATACGTATATTTTTCTTCTGTGTTCTGGGACTAACTTGCTGCACAATGTCTAAGAAGCAGCAACAGAACTACATCCTGCCAACTTTTAGAATTAAGGGAAAACTCTCTCAGTGGTAGCAATCTGGATCTATGTTCCTCTGCTGTACTTGCATTCCTTTTCCTACCTCATAATTTTTGTATCTATTTTTAAAATACATGTGTTTATGAAGTTTTCCACAATGAGTCTCCTGGGCTTACTCTTCTTGGCTGGAGCCATCTTTAGAGTAATACGTCATCAGACCACCATTGATCTAATGATGAACCTATTACTCATTATTCAGATATTGGCAGAAATAGAGTAAGGTTCTAAATGTTTGCATCAAAGGGGCTAGGGGAAACTAGTTATATTATCTAATCTTTGCAAACAAGCAACAATATTTTCAAGTATATATGTACTTTCTAATGATGAAATGTATATCTTAGAAAGAGTTTGATTATATCTGCTGCAGGAGAGGGAGAAGTAATAATTTATATGAATTCCAATCCTGGATTCCAAAGTGTATTGAAGGAAAGAGAGTAGACTTCATATTGGTCTTCATACCACCACTTTTTAGTAGCAAAATGCCAGATTTTTCCAAAATATTCAGCCTTTCCTCCCCATGCCAAAAAAAAAAAAAAGCACATTTTCGAAAGAGCTCTGCTCCCATTTATGTACCTACATAAAGTAGCCAGATTTTTTTAATAGGGGTCAGTTCCCAATGGAAAAAATACAATATTCAGTGAGAGGGAAGAATGAAATAAGCAATGTGGTGAGGTCAGTTTTCAAAGTGAAAGCTTTGTAGACCTCTCTATTAAATGTAAATGTGAATCGAGGTGGTTGCATGCTATTTGAACCTCTTCTTTATTTCCTGATCTATTAATAGATTCTGGGTTAGAGTAATGAGGTGGGAGGTTCTGGTAGGATGGATTTTCTTCTCTTTACTTGCCCATTTTTGTTTGCCCTCCATTCCCTTGACCCCATGGTCCTTTTTTCACTTTCCTTCTGCTCCTCCCTTGTTCCTTTTTCTGCATGGTTATCACTCTATTCTCATTTCCCTCTTTTACCCACTCTCCCCCTTGCTTTCCCTTTTCCTTTTTTCCTTACTCTGTTACCTCTAGTTTTCTTCCCCTCTTGTTGGTCTTAATCAGTTTTCTCATCATTCTAGCCCTCTCTGTTAGGTTTTACATCTCTCTCCCATCACTCTTTGCCCCTTTCTTCCGGGTTCTCCCTTCACTCTTCTTGCCTTCTTCATCTCTTCCTAGTCCCTTGGTGTAGTTGCTCTTTCTTGCTGTTCCCATGCCATCTGGTGTCATGACAAAGATGGGACTTGGAGTGGGGTAATGGCTTTACAGGGGGTGGGGGAGGAGGAACACATCTCATATGTAACAGCATGGAAAAAGTCAGAAATACCTTTGTGAGAAACTGACATGGGCAGATGAAACTGGTGTAGTAGAGGATACAGTAAAACCTCCGAGTTAGGAACATCACAGTTATGAACTGATTGGTCAACCACATACCTCACTTGGAAGCAGAAGTACTGTACGCAATCAGGCAGCAACAGAGATTAAAAAAATAAAAAAGCAAGTACAGTACTGTGTTAAATGGGAGTGAAGGTTGTTCATAATTCTGAGGTTCTACTGTACTATTATGACAACAGCAGACTTGGGTCCTCCTTTGGTCTCTTCTACTAGCTTTTTTTGCAGGGGTGGAGCCAATTTGCTGTTTTGTGGTGATTTGATTTCCTAATCCCAAGGCCATCTCTGTCAATCTCGGGGGCATTCTCTCTGAGCTTCCCTCTCATATCTTTGAGGTAAATGAGCAGTCAGCCAACATCACCCTCTAGGAAGTCTAACATTAGTACTCTAGAATTAATGTCCCCCTCCCCCACAACGTATTCTAGCCAAGTATTCAAATAAGTCTCTTAACTATCTGTTTCCAAGACAGCCAACAGATTTAAGAGAATCCAGTATTCAGTGAGCAACTCACATAGTGTTTAGAGCACTAGGTGATGTGTCCACATCATGCTGTGTCACTTAGAGATAAGCTTACCTATTATTGAATGAGCTGGAGTTTTTTCAGGGAAATTTTCTCCCATGTTCATCTCATATATTACAATCTAGTCTTCTCCAGCACATTTAGAGCAAGAATGAGTGAAACTGGACTAAGTCAAAGGGTATGTCTACACTACCCACCAGATCGGCGGGTAGTGATTGATCTATCGGGGATCGATTTATCGCGTCTACTCCGGAACTCCACCTCCATGAGGGGTGGAAGTGGAGTCGACGGGAACGGCAGCGGTTGACTCGCCGCCGTGAGGATGGCCAGGTAAGTCAACCTAACATACGTCGATCCCCACCCCCAGTGTAGACTAGGCCAAAGAGACGTTCAGTGTCCCCTCTTAAACTGGATGAGTCCCACCAAAGTTGGACATCAGTCTGAATCTAATTGCTCTTAGCCATGAAACAAACACATCTCAGCGCAAAAAACATTCAACTCTGCTTCCAGGCTGTACACCTTCAGAATCCACTCTGGTGACAAAGACAGTTGATCAGCACAACCTTGACCGTGGGATATAGGGGACCATGGAGTGGGATTGTTGTTTGAGAGCCTGGGTTCTGAGTTTCTCGTGGTGATGAGTATGGAGAGAGAAGGATGCTTAAAAAAGAAAACAATCACAACCCACCCCTGAACCATTTTAAACATGTAGACTACCTGTTCCTCAAATAAAAGGTATAAACCGCCCTTCCCCTTAGTCTAGTGTCTGAGCACCTCATGATCTTTAATGTATTTATCCTCACAACATCTCTGTGGGACTGGGAAGCACGAAACACTGTTACCCCCATTTCATAGATTGGAAACTGAGACAAAGGGAGACTGTGTGTCATCTAATAAGGTCCCACAGGAAGCTGTGGCAGAATAGGGAATTGAACCTGTGTCCCAAGTCTCAGCCTAGAGCCTTAACCACTAGAGAATTCTTCTCCTCCTTATCTCTCCTCTTATCTATAATGTGATCTTGTCTAAAATCTCTTAGGGGCCCATTGACGGACAAAGAGCCTACTCTTAGGTTCACTTTGTCCAGTGTAAAGGCAACAGCTAATAAAGTCACAGCCATCCACAGTTTAGTCATTGATGAGGCAACCAGCATTTCGTGTACAACTTAAACCTGGCTGGATAAGCTAAATGAGCCACTCTTGACCCAGCTCTTTCCAGTTAGATGCAACATGCGTTGAGAGGGAGTGGTTAGGTTGTGTTACCAATAGCCCAGCTATAGGAGTTGTCTGACTCTAAAAACAAATGTATTTGATTGTGTCCAACTAGTTTGAGTCCTGGAATGGTATTAATGTGGGAATAATTATGGTGCAGAGACTTGTATTTCAGTGACTTCCAAGTCCATGTGGGTGATGGCTCTACAAAGAATCTTATGGCTGCCATGACAACTGTGAAACTCTTGCATACTTCAGCTTACACCCACGGGAGAGCACGCTGTCATGGTCAGAACATTCACTCTTCCAATTTGTAGCGAGGGCTGTCTTTTGCTCTTATGTTTGTGTTCTTGCGTTTTTCATTGTTCCACCCATGAAGACAGATGAACACGGTAGGCTTTCATATTTCTTAAAGGCACAATGTTATACAGCAAGTAATTAACTCTCTGAAAGGGTTGGTAGGATAGTATGATTTTCTGTCCACAGCTATTGCTATTATTGCCTCTAAGCATATAGAAAAAGGAGAGTGAGGATTGGTGTTCTGTTTGCAGGATTTGAGTGTAGACTTGACAGTATGGAAGTAGCATGAAGAAAGTTCCCATATCAGTGGCAAGTAGCTTAGTACTTAGAGCACTGTTCCAGGCCCTACTCTAATGACAATAAGTTTTGTTGAAGTTTTACTTTGCTATGGTACTGTAGCTTTGCTGCTGCCAGGCAATTTATTATAAAGCATTTCTGAACTTTTAAATGCGGACCACAGTTACGTAAATGTTAATAAATACATATGTTGTTGCAAACTCCTATTTAGCTGGGCACTGGATGTATTTCCTTTCTTGTAATTGCTGATTACCAACATATGTCTCTCCCAAATCTCAGCTTTCTCCTCTTGTCAGTCAGTCAGTCAGTTTGATTTCACTTATGTCACAAACTAGCATTATCATCATCACACTCTCTTGCCTGGCTGTGAAATATAATGAATTCTAGCATCCCTGAAGAAAGCAGACAGGAGGAGTGCACCAGTCATCAAATATAATCCTAATTACACCCAAATATGTTGATAATCAGCACTGAATGGGAAAGAGAACAAGCATACGTGAAAGAGGGCATGGTAATGTATATATTAAGGAGCTAAAGCAGGGGTGGAGAAACTACGGCATGCGGCCCGTCAGACCTTTTAATCTGTCCCTCGAGCTCCTGCCGGGGAGCGGGGTCGGGGGCTTGCCCCACTCTGGTGCTCCAGCCAGGGAGCAGGGTCAGGGGCTTGCCCAACTCTGTGCATGCTGTGGCTCCCGGAAGCAACGGCATGTCCCCGCTCTGGTACGTAAGGGCAGCCTGGGGACTCCGCATGCTGCCCCTGCCCCAAGTGCTGGTTCTGCAGCATTGATCGGGAACTGCAGCCAATGGGAGCTGCAGGGGTGGCACCTGCGGGCAGGGCAGCGTGCAGACCTGCCTGGCCAGCACCGCGCCTCTACATAGGAGCCAGAGGTGGGACATGCTGCTGCTTCTGGGAGCTGCTTGAGGCACGCCGCCTGGAGCCTGCACCCCTGACCTCCTCCCGCCTGAGGCCAAGTGCCGCCTGGAGCCTGCACCCCTGACCTCCTCCCGTGCCCCGATCCCCTGCCCTAGCCCTGATACCCCTCCTGCCCTCCGAACCCCTTGCTCTCAGCCTAGAGCACCCTCCTGCACTGCAAACCTCTCATCCCCAGCCCTGCCCACAGCCCACACCCCATGCCAGAGCCCGAGCCCCCTCCTGCACACTGAACCCCTCAGCCCAGCTCAGAGTCCCTTCCCACACCCCGAACCCCTCCTTTCTGGTCCCACACTGGAACCTGCACCCCCAGCCCAGAGCCTATACCCCCTCCCACACCCCAACCCACTGCCTCAGCCCAGAGCCCCCTCCCATACTCCAAACCCCTCTGCTCCTGCCCCAGCCCGGAGCCCCCTCCTGCACCCTGAACTCCTCATTTCTGGCCCCATCCCAGAGCTCTCACCCCCTCCCACACCCCAGCCCCCAATTTCCTGAGCATTCATGTCCCACCATACAATTTCCATACCCAGATGTAGCCCTCAGGCCAAAAAGTTTGCCCACCCCTGAGCTAAAGCATCTTAAGTTTTCTGATCCTTGCATTCTGTGTTTCTATAAATGCACAGTTTACAAGAAAATCTCTTGATCACTGCCTGTCACGGATCCTAGTGAGCATCCACTCCTGAGCACCTTCTAGGACTGCAGGGGAGGGGGGGAATCCAAGCCTCTCTGCTGTGGATCCCTTGAGGTGTGTTAAGCTTCTGAAGCCTCAGAAGCACTGGTTCCTCCCTTGGCCTTTCTGGCACATTTCCTGGGCACTGACTCTCAGTTTGTTACCCCATCACAGAAATGGGGCTCCTCAGCCTACCTGCCCTAGCCTCCAAAAACCGTCACTGACACTCAAGATATCCCAGTTACTTAAATCCACCTCTATACCACAACTCCACCCCAAAGCTTCTGGTTTGCGCATAACTCTCTCAGGGGCACGCAGTAGTTATGAACACACACACACACTCTGCTCCGTTTAATACAGGGGTGGGCAAACTGTTTGGCCCGAGGGCCACATCTGGGTGGGGAAATTGCATGCAGGGCCATGAATGTAGGGCTGGGGCAGGGGGTTGGGGTGCGGGAGGGTGTGTGGAGTGTGGGAGGGGGTGCAGTGTGCAGGAAGGGGCTTGGCAAGGGGTTGGGGTGCAGGAGGGGTGTGGCGTGCAGCAAGGGGCTCAGGGCAGGAGTTTGGGGTGCAGGAGGGGGATCAGGGCAGGGGGTTAGGGTACAGGAGGGGTGTGGGGTGTGGCAGAAGGCTCAGGGCAGGAGTGTGGGGTGCAGAGGGGTTTGGGGTGTCGACTCCAGCCCGGCGTCGCTTACTTGGAGCGGCTCCGGGTTGGCAGCGGCGCCGTGCCATGAAGGCAGGCTCCCTGCCTGCCCCAGCCCTGGCCTCTCCCGGAAGCAGCCGGCACATGAAGCTCCCATTGCCCGTGAATGGGGAACCGCAGGGAACAGGGGTGGCAATCCAGTGGGCCAGATCCAAAGTCCCGAGGGGCCGAATCCGGCCCATGGGCCATAGTTTGCCCACCCCGGTCTAATATCTTTAATCTCTTAATCATGTCAGGCACAGAGGATTTCAAATCATACAAAGCAACAAACAAAATGCATGTCCCTGCCTCAGTTTGTTTTTGCTAAAGATGGCTTCAGCTTGCACGTTTTGTGTGTGTGTATGTATATATGTGCGCACACACACACACAATATATATAATATGAGTGAATTCAGTAAGAGGGCCCCGTATGGTTCAACAGAGAAAAATTCTCCCAAGGCTGTGTGGATGGGAAACAGCATGAGTATATAGAAAATGTGTAGCAGAAGCAGTTGCAATTAGAAAGAATCCATAATAGCTACACATGCATAGCTGGAATACTTCTCAAGTAATATGAGCGAGGCTCTTCTGCTACAGCCGGAGCTGGACATGTGCTTTTCTGTGTGTGTGAATACTGTGCATTGAAAGCTCCTTTATGATTCACAAAAGCAGCTGCTTTAGAGCTGGAGTGGCTGCAGAGTTTTTGCAATTCATTTAATAGGTATATCACAGACTGCTCCCATCTGTTTTGAAGATTTGGGAGAGTTGAGTATTGGGAATTTTCTTGTTCATCAGTGGCAGTGACAAGGAAGTACACACAATGTTGTTCCATTCATTCAGAGTGAAGTAGTCCTTTCTCGACTCATTTAAGGTCTGTGATCAAAGCTAGCAAGAATACCTATTAAAGTCTACTTAAAATGCGAGTTGGCTTTAGTTGGGCAATCAATATAAATTTTGTAAAGTCTTCAGAAAGGTAGTTCATACTCAACTTTGCATTAAAAATGTTGAAGATGATTCCTAAGGTAGAGTTTTTCAGGTATCTCTAATAATAGTAATATTTCAGATGTTAGCACTCAATACAAAGTCTTTTCATCCCCGTGATTAAGTAAAAAAAGTAGGTTTTTTAGGGTCTTCATTTTGATTTTCAATAACTGCTAAATGTTTCTTCTTTTTTTTTTTTAACATTTTTGTCCCTTGGTATAACATTTTTGCCACCTATCTCTCTGGTAGTCAGGAAGTTTGCAATGATTGCACAATAGCTAATATATACCTTGAACACCGTGCTTGTAATGTGTTGTATCCATTGCATGTCATTTTAAACCCACTATTTAAATGAAAATAAATAGCAGAGAGATGATCTTCTCAGAGTGTCCACTTGGTTTTCATCTTTGGGATAACATTCCTTATAGAAAAATGTTATAGAATTTAATGGGAATGAAACCAATAGAGTTCTAAAGTACTGTAAAAAACTAAACTGGAAAAGAGACAAGGAGATCGTCCTTTCTATAATGGGTTTTTTTGTTTGTTTTTTGTTGGCTTTTTGTTTTAAAATAGACAGAATTGTATCAGAGTTATGCTCTCTATTATATTTTATAGGATTTTCCATAAGGGAGAGATCATTAATAAATGTAAACAAAACAAGGGAAATAGTGAGACAGTGTGATTATCGAGAATCATTTATAACCATATATAAAGTTTCAGTAATGCAAAAGCAAAAGACTTCCTTCATAAAGGTGCCTGTATCTTCGATTCAGATTTGCCTAACATTTGTCAGAACACTTTTCTGGCAAAGAGTAATGTAATATGAAATGCAGTTTTCAAGTTTCAGATTTGAGCTTTGAAAATCCCATGTTAGATTTGAACAAGGTGGTCACTCTCAATGGTGTAACACAAGACAGGAAATGTCACAGTTAAGGTTAGAAGCCAAACCGATACATCTTGCCACCCTCTACTCTGTTGTCCATTGTGAGTAACTGAAAGACTCCATGGACTAACTGAGTTTCTCTGAGGCCTGGTCGATACTGGGGGGAAGGAGGGAATATATCTAAGTTACGCAACTTCAGTTATGTGAATAACATAGCTGAAGTTGACGTACTTAGATCTACTTCCCACAGTGTCTTCACTGCGGTAAGTTAACAGCTGACGCTCTCCTGTTGACTCCGCCTATGCCTCTCGCCCTGGTGGAGTACTGGAGTCGATGGGAGAGCGCTCGGTCAATGTATTGCGTCTAGACTAGATACGATAAATCGACCCCCACTGAATCGATCACTGCTCGTCGACAAGCCCTCAGTGTTACAGTGTTAGCAAGAACACCCTTTCAGTCCATCATCCCCAGTTTTGTCTCGACAACTCAATTCCTCAATTAGAAAATGTAAGTCATCCTGGCTTGTTCACTGCCGATGTCTTAAAATCCTAGTTAGACAGCAATATTTTCATTGTGTTGTACAGGAACAATTGCCTGTACAAAAATTACTTCCAGATATTATATAAGATTGTGGCGAGGGATGGGCTAGTGGTATGAGCAGAAGAGTTAGAGAATCCAAGGTTCTGTGATCAGCTCTGACATCAACTTTCCCTGTGGCTTTGGGTAAGTCACTTCATCTCTCTGCCTCTGTTTACCTATCTGTAAAATAGGGACAATAATACTGAGCTACCTCAGAATACTGTCAGGATGTATTAGTAAGTGCTGTGAAGTGCTTAGGAGATAAAAGGCACAGTATAAGTGCACAGTATTATCATCTGAAATCATTACTATACCCTTTAGAAATGTAATTCCTACATAAAGCCACTGATTCTGTAGAGTATGGGTTATGTTACTGTTGATGGGGAAAAAAACTTATTTGCATGAAACAGGATAAAATATTTTCCTACTTAGCTACCTTTACTGACCATATTGACTCAGATACTCAGAAGGCCCAACATACTGGTTTTTGTATCTTATTGACGCATTGTTTTATTGAAAATGTTTCCTGTTCCCTCTTGAATGTGCAGCCCAAGCGTAATAACGAATTCCAATGTTTTGAATATAAACAGTTCCTTGTCACTGTTTAATGATTGTATCCCCCTGACTATTTACCAGATTTCTCTCTCTTTTTAGAAGACGTGTGACCCGTGGAAATAAAATGTGCGCTAAAAACAGTGTTTAAAATTTTCACTTCTTCAAGTGATTGCGCATGTGTATTCCACAACAGGTGTGTGTGTGCTTGCTACACAGGTGTCAGAAATTTCCCCCCTAGCAGTACCCATAGGGGAGCGCCCCTAGCGACCCCTGGAGTGGCGCCTCCATGGTGTGGTATAAGGGTGCTGCACGCTCCCCCGACCCTCAGTTCCTTCTTGCTGCCAGTGAAGGTGCTTTGGAACTGCTCTGCTCCAGCTTTGCTGTAGCAAGTCCCCAAACTGCTTGTTCATTCAGTGTGTGGTACCTGTAGTTAGTTAGTTGTTTAGCTAGAGCGCCCGGGCCAGGGCATGCCCCATGCTTTAAGTCGTGCAACACTTGTAGGCGACCTGTGCCAGTGAGTGATCCACAGGCGGACTATTTGCACTGTTTGGGGGAAACCCATCTCAGCGATCGCTGCAAGATTTGCAAGTCGTTTAAGCCTCAGACCAAGAGAAAAAGGGACATTAGGCTCCAGGCTATTCTGATGGAGTCGGCACTGACCCCGGCTCCGGTGCGCCGCTCCGAGTTGGCACCGTGGTGTTAGTGCGTGGCGACCTTTTGGCGTCATCAACTAATCGGCACCGCTCCCCGTCCACTGGGCACGCCAAGAAGGCTAGGAAGAGGCCGCCTTTGCCGCGGCAACGGAGTAAACCCGGGACAGAGGCTAGACCCATGTTGGGCAGTCCTCGATCCCCACTGGCCTCTAGGCCTCCGACTCAAGTCGAGTGGAGTAGTCCGGCCCATTCGGAACAGGCTTCCCCGGATGTCTGGTGACTTCCACATCAGGGGTCCTGCAGGCGGCCCGGGATGTCATGTCCATGCCGGAACAGGGAGCATGCCGATGGCCCCGCGCTCCAGAGGCAAGCCGCCGCTTGGATCTCCACTCAAAATACGAGACCGCTTATAAAAAGTCACGGGACTATAAGAAGCGCCTGCAGATGCAGTCTCGACCTGCCTCCCAGCCTGGGTCCTCCAAGGGCAAGCAGGCGGGGAAAAGGCAGTTTTGATGGGACGCCCGGGAGCGCCCTGCCAGTTCTCATCAGGGATCCACCCTCTATAAAGCTTCCCTTCTCCAATAGGTTGTGTGCTTTCCTCCCCGAGTGGTCGCGGCTGACCTCGGACCAATGGGTCCTCAAGACCAGCTCTAGGGGCTACCCCCTCCAGTTTACTTCCACCCCGCCCAACCACCCTCCACTCCCGTCCCTCCTGGGTTCCCCTCTCACGAGGCTCTGCTCGAGCAGGAGGTGGGGCGGCTCCTGGGCCTAGGAGTGATGGAAGAGGTGCTAGGGGAGTTCAAATGCAATTTCCTTATCCCGAAGACCTGCGAGGTCTGAACCAGTACATGATGAAGCTCAAGTTCTCCCTGGCCTCCATTATTCCCTCCCTGGATCCTGGGGATGTGGGTGTGGAAGTACGTGTCCTGCAGATCGAGGGCAGCTGCCCTCGATCTGCAGGACACATACTTCCACATCCATATATTCGAGGGGCACAGATCCTCCTTCCATTTCACGGTTGGGCAGGAACACTACCAATTTACGGTCCTCCCGTTTGGCCTGTCCACTGCCCCAAGGGTATTCACAAAATGTATGTGGTGGTAGCGGCCTACCTCAGGCGCCAGGGGGTCCAGATCTTCCCCTATCTGGATGACTGGTTGGTCAAGGGCAGCTCCCGGTTGCAGGTGCGAGATCACGTGGCGCTCCTTCTGTCCACGTGCGCCACTTTGGGTCTGTTGGTAAACACCAAGTCCACGTTAGTCCTGGTACAACACACACAGTTTATTGGGGCGGTCCTGGACGTCTCGTCTGCCAGAGCCTCCCTCCCACCAGGCAAGTTCGAGACCCTGAAGGGGCGCATCGACACAGTCACATGGTTTCCGGTGACAACAGCCAGAGCGCGCCTCCAGCTCTTGGGTCACATGTCGGTGTGCACATATGTGGTCTGTCACGCCAGACTCAGGATGAGGCCCCTCCAGCTCTGGTTGGCCTCAGAATTCTCCCACGCCAGTGACAGGATGTCCTCTCGGTGCCTGAGCCAGTGATCACCTCCCTACGGTGGTGGTCCTCCCCGAGAAACATGCTCCAACGGGTCCCGTTCAGGGGCAGAGCCCTGTTGCTGGAACTGGTGTCCGACGCGTCAGACCTGGGATGGGGGGCCCCATGTGGGGAACATTCAGACCCACAGTCTGTGGTCTGCTCAGGACCTGACCCTCCACATAAATGTCAAGGAGCTCAGGGTGGTACAGCTGGCATGCATGGCCTTCCGCTCGCACCTGAAGGGCTGGGTGGTCAGGGTTCTCATGGACAACACGGCCTTGATGTTTTACATCAACAGGCAAGGCGGGGCCCCATCCTCTGCTCTCTGCCACGAAGCCCTCAGGCTGTGGGACTTCTGTATAGCCCACGACATCTGTCTACAAGTTTTCCACCTTCCAGGCGCCCAGAACTCGCGGGCAGATCGCTTGAGCAGGGACTTCACCTCTCAGCACGAGTGGCCTCTCCACCCAGAGGTGGTGCACAGACTTTTCCAAGTGTGGGGAACTCTCCAGATGGACCTGTTCGTGACTCAGCAAAACCGTCGGTGTCCCCGGTTCTGTTCCAGGGCGCTCTGATGCTTTTCTCCTGTCCTGGTCAGGCCACTTTCTCTATGCCTTTCCCACGTTCCCACTGATCGGCAAGGTCTTGGAAAAGATAAAGATGGACAAGGCTCGGGTCCTTCTGATTGCCCCAGCATGGCCCAGGCAGCATTGGTACGATACCCTCATGGGCCTAGCGGTCGCCACGCCGTGGCAGTTGCCGTCCCAGCCGGACCTGCTCTCCCAGGACCAGGACCGCCTCCTCCACCCCAACCTAGCAGCACTCCACCTCACAGCGTGGCTGCTCAATGGTTAGGCCGGGAAGAAAGGATGTGCTCAGAAGGGGTTCAGCACGTCCTCTTGGAAAGCAGGTGACTCTCTACGCACTGAGCCTACTTGGCAAAGTGGTCTCGGTTTTCTAGTCCGGTGGATGAGCGGGGCGTTTCCCCCATGGCTGCCCCGATCCAGCTGATTATGGACTACCTCCTTCACCTTAGAGCCCAGGGCCAGGCACCCTCGTCAGTCAAGGTGCACCTGATGGCCATATCGGCCTTCCACCCACCTGTGCAGGGCCACACGGTATTCTCCCATGCTATGACTGGCCGATTTCTTAAGGGATTGAATCATCTCTTCCCGTATGTTAGGCCCCCAGTCCCACAGTAGGACCTGAATCTGGTGTTGGGCCACCCCACAGGCCCCCCCGTTTGAGCTGCTAGTGATGTTCTCCTGGTCGCACCTTTTGTGGAAGGTGGCCTTCCTGGTAGCGATCATGTCGGCTAGGCGGGTCTCGGAGCTCAGGCCCCTGACCTCTGAGCCCCCGTACATGGTGTTTCATAAAGATAAGGTCCAGCTCCGCCCACACCCTTTGTTCTGCCCGAAGGTGGTCTCCGCCTGTCACATGGGTCAGGACATTTTTCTGCCGGTCCTCTGCCCCAAGCCCCATGCGTCCAGTGAGGAGTGCTGCCTCCACACGCTGGATGTGAGACAGGCTCTGGGTTTTTACCTGGAGCGGACTAAACCATTCAGGAAGTCTTCGCAGCTGTTCATCGCCTCGGCCAAGCGCGTGAAAGGTCGGCCGATCTCCACTCAGTGGGTCTCCCAGTGGGTCTCCAACTGGATCACCCCTTGTATCCGTACCTGTTATGACCTGGCGGGAATCCCTCCGCCACCAATTGTGAGGGCACACTCGACTAGGGCGCAAGCCTCATCGGCTGCCCTTTTGGCCCATGTCCCCATTCAGGACATTTGTAGGGCTGCCACATGTTCTTCAGTTCACACGTTCACCTCGCATTATGCGATCGTCTCCCAGACCAGGGACGGCGCTGGGTTCAGCAGAGCCATACTCCGTCCCAAGAGTTTGTGAACTCCTATACACCTCCAATAGATATAGCTTGGAATCACCTATTGTGGAATACACATGAGCAATCACTTGAAGAAATGATGGTTTCCTTTTCCGTAACTGGTGTTCTTCGAGATGTGTTGCTCATGTCTATTCCATATCCTGCCTTCCTTCCCCTCTGTCAGAGTTGTCCGGCAAGAAGGAACCGAGGGTGGGGGAAGTGCACAGCGCCCCTTATACGACACCATGAAGGCGCTACTGCAGGGGTCACTAGGGGTGCTCCCCTACGAGTACTTCTAGGGAAAAAACTTCCGACATTGGTGCACGTGGCGAGCACGCACACCTATTGTGGAATAGACATGAGCAACACATCTCGAAGAACACCAGTTATGGAAAAGGTAACTGTCTTTTATCATGGATTGTAAGTTGGCCTGAGTGTCAGAGAGAAGGGAAAAAGCATACACTTCCACAGAACTGTATATATCTCCAAGTTTTTACAGGAATGCCAAAAAGAAATCCAGAAATGTGCATCTTGAAAGACTTGTTATTAAGAAAAACCAAAATAAACATGAATCTTGTAACTGCTAAGCAAAATGCTGGAGCAAAAGAGCTTTTCTGAATTGGATCTGCTTCTAATACCACATTTGCTGGTGCCAGACTGAGACTTACTTTGGATACCGATTGAAATCATCTCTTCGTGCTAGATGAAGCAGTTGAATACATGCCCCAAAAGCCTGGGGTTATTTGGATGAGTAGATGGAGGCGTACAGCGGTGATTGAATTTGAATCTGTTATGAGAGCAAGTATTCATTCACTCAGTAAAAGTCCTGAACAGAAATAACCTAAGCTCATAAATATAGGGTACTCTGCACAGATGGTTTGGTAGCTTTTGCAGTAACTTACAGAAATTTCTAGGCTCCCATTTTCAGAGGTAGTTACATGGATTAAATGCTTTATTCTCTTATATCCTTTTTAAAGAAGCTTTTAGAGGACATTTTACTAGTAGAGAAGCTTCCTGGGGAAAGTGACCTCGTAGTTAACTTTCGAATCCATAATCTTAGTCAAGATTAAACACATGACCAGATTTTCCTCCCCTCTTCCTCCCCCCCCCGCGCCCATACACAACTCAGCCCTGATTCTTTTGTTATGGTTAAATTTAAAAAAAAAAAAAAAAGTGGGCTGAGTTCTCACAGAAACCAGCATGGCATATTAGACTCTGATATCGATCACAGAGAGGCAGTGATGTTTTACTTCTCATTTGCCTTGAAGACGTCTTAGCACACAAGATTTTTTTGCAGGAAAATTGGAAGTGTGGGGCTGGTCAGCACTGCTCTGCCCATGAAGCTTTCATCTGTATGCTGCTATTGTACTGTATCTCTCCACTGCCCTGAGTTTGTATGCTGCCTTGCCACATTCTCTGATGCTATGCAAGAGAATTGGAGAATAAGCACATTATGGGGGGGGTAACGTGATTGGTCTCCTGGGAGGATGTCAGTTTCTGTGCTCTTCAGCATCCTTTGCTATGTGGCGCAGGGAGCAGCATTGATGTAGTTTAATTTGAAGAAAGGAAAAAATCATTGTGAACCATCCTCAAACCTGATAACAAAATGAAACCGCTCAGGAGTGAAACAGTGCAAAAAGCACACTTGAAATGCTGTCTCCACGGACATGAGCAGCAAGATTTATTGACTTGAGTGGGGCCAAGATTTCACCCTTTGAAAGAGCTTTATTACTTGCAGCAAGTAAAAACAGAGTTACCTAACAAATACAGAGCTAAAAAACCTGTTTGTTTTGTGAGAATGAAATAAATGAGTGACTAATAGTTGCGCAGATTAGTTAATATTTATTCTGGCCTACATAGTGTAAATAAGGGTTTCCTAATGCATAATATCTATGGTTGCCCTAGGGTGCCTATTAGTATCTAATATCTACATATAATGTAGCTGTTTGAAATAACTGTGGTTATTTAAGTATTTTATCCACTTGTATTTTGGGGTTTCCTTTTCTGACCTATAGTACAAATGTGGCTGATAAAAATGTGAGTATGACAGGCATAAGTGATATAAAAGTTGCTACATAGGAGTAAAAAGAAAAGGAGTACTTGTGGCACCTTAGAGATTAAGAAATTTATTTGAGCATAAGCTTTTGTGGGCTACAGTCCACTGCATCCGATGAAGTGGACTGTAGCCCACGAAAGCTTATGCTCAAATAAATTTCTTAGTCTCTAAGATGCCACAAGTACTCCTGTTTTTGCTGACACAGACTGACAAGGCTGCTACTCTGAAACCTGTACAAAGGAGTAACTAATTCCATCTGTAACTTATGCTGTAACTTTTCTTTAAACTACACTAGTGCTGTCATTTCAAACTTTTACAATGGGGAAATATTTCTTTATAGCTGATTAGTTGTTTTTGACCTCCCACAGCCTCTGACATTGTCCCCAGTCATAAAAACAGACAGCTGCTGTTGTTCGCTGGAGGCATTTAGTGTTGGAAAAATCTGTGCCACAGTAGATGAAGGTGACAAAGTAGGAAAAACTGTTAAAATGATGGAACAGGCTCTGCTCCCTCAGGGAAGGCAAGGGTTAGAAATTTGAACACTTCTGCACTTCTGTCTTTGGGTATGTGCTAAGATGAGGGATTCTAAATCAGATCAGAGTATTTGGAAGGAGGGCATCTCCCAATACCTGACTTCCAACCTCAGCAATACCAACATTATTGGAATTATTTCCATTATCCATCCACAAACCCTGTTCATATTTTCATATTTGTAGAAGTTTATTTTGAGCAACACTTTACCACACTGCTTTTCACATACATACCCCTGCTCAAGTAGTCCCCAAAGATCTACATGGGAGACATGAACATTCTTTTCTCCTATTCTTGATGCCTTCAGCCTCTCTCCCAGTCCTTTTAGCAACTCTGTTTCTTTCCACCCCTCACCTCTCCATAGAATCCTGCAGCAGATGCCTACCTCACCAGTGTCACTGCCTCAGTTTACCTATGTCAGGATTCACACACACTTTGAACTCTGGGGTACAGATGTGGGGAAAGACCCCCTAAGCTTATATTCTATCGTCTTAGGTTTAAAAACTTCCCCAAGGCACAAATTTCTTTCTTTGTCCTTGGACGGTATTGCTGCCACCACCAAGTGATTTACACAAAAATTCAGGGCAGGGTCACTTGGAAACTCTATCCCCCCAAAATATTCCCCCAAGCCCCTTCACCTTTTCTGGGGAGGCTTGAGAATAATATACCAACCAATTGCCTTTAATGTAAGTACAGACCAGATCCTTTATATTTAGGACACTAAAATCAATCAGGTTATTAAAAGAACTTTATTATAAATAAAAAAAGTAAAAATCACACCTGCAAAATCAGGATGGAAGGTAACTTTACAGGGTAATTAAAGATTTAAAACACAGAGGACTCCTCTCTGGACTCAGCTTCACAGTTACAAAAACAGGAATAAAACTACCTCTTAGCATAGGGAAAGTTCACAAGCCAAAACAAAAGATAATGTAATGCATTTCCTTGTCTTACTTAAAATGTTTGTAATTTTAGATGGATCATTTCAGATATGTTTTCAGGAGATGTTGTCTGGTCTGGCTGCCTGGTCTCTCTCTCCGTCCAGAGAGGGAACAAACAAGGAGAGCCACAAACAAATGCTCCCTCTTTCCCCCCCACTCCGATTTGAATAATAGAATATCAGGGTTGGAAGGGACCTTAGAAAGTCATCTAGTCCAACCGCCTGCTCAAAGCAAGACCAATCCCCAATTTTTGCCCCAGATCCCTAAACGGTCCCCTCCAGGATTGAACTCACAATGCTGGGTTTAGCAGGCCAATGCTCAAACCACTGAGCTATCCCTCCCCCTCTGAAAGTATCTTTCCTCATTGGTCCTTCTGGTCAGGTGCCAACTAGGTTATTTGAGCTTCTTAACTCCTTACAGGTAAAGTGATTTAGTACAGTTGCCAAGGAGGGATTTTATGCTGTCCTTTGCTCTATATTTATGACAACCCACCAGTTCTCTCTTTACATCCAGTAATTTTAGTGCTTTTGACCTTCCAGCCAAAGCAAAAGTTTGTGTTCTCAAATAAAACAGCAGTCTCAAAACAAAGAACATCCTTGGCCATTGCCAGGACACAGTCTTCACCTCTCTTGACACAGTGCTGTCACAAGGGCCATTTTGCCCTCCTAGGCTAAGCAGTCCCTCAGTCCTTCCCTCTTCCTGCAGGAGATTTTTCTCACCAGTCACCACCACTAGGTGGGATCATCAGGGAGCTCCAGCCCTCCCTGTACTCAGGGATGGAGCACTGGGACCCTAAACCATGGGCCACAGTAGGTCCTAAAGACAGACTAGTTTCATAATTCACTGGGCCAGTCCCTACTACTGCATGTCAGAATCTTCACTCCTCTCCACAGCTCACCAGTTATCTCTTCACCATCTCTTACCCTCCTCAAGGCTCCTTCTTCTCTCACCAATCTCTAGGCCTCTTCACCATAGTCCTTCCTGGACTGCCTCCCGAGCTCCCGTGGTGAAGAGCCTCTTTCCACATCTTGCCCTCTCCCTGATCTCTAACAAATGGAGTATGGCGTTAGTATTATATAGTATTGCAGTCACCCAGTCCTAGTGACATGTTCCCTGGAGTTCATCTTCCATCAGTGTCACCAAGCTACATCACACAGAATGCCCATCTCTCTGACATGTCCGAATAGGACGTTCCCCTCTGGTGTTATCCGGACCAGTGATCTGCTAGGTCACTCCAATCCTTGACTCTGGGAGACAGCCTAACCCTGCTCTGCTGTGAGAACCCCCACTCCTGAGCTGTTCACGCACAGCCTCTGGCATGTAAGCTACTCGCAGCTACTTGCAACCAAATGACACTAGCCAACATCTCCGGTCCCAGACACAACCCTAGGAACCTCCGTCTTACAGTGTCCAGTTATGCCTGCTGGATGCTGCAAGCTTATATGAGTTCGTCAATTTAACAAAGAAATTGATATGTACCAGGCTTGTTATCCCAAGGGGAGTCTCTGACACACTTCAAACCAAATGCACTGCTTCAGGTAGAATAAACAAACAAATATAATCACTTAAAATCTATCTTTCATAGTTAATAAAAGTCAAAGAATAACAAGTCGGATTTGGTCAAATGAAATAAAAACAA
Source organism: Macrochelys suwanniensis (assembly GCA_033296515.1). NCBI lineage: Eukaryota > Metazoa > Chordata > Testudines > Chelydridae > Macrochelys > Macrochelys suwanniensis. The sequence goes on from CM065780.1 coordinate 53,929,899, forward strand.
AAACACATTTTAAGCTGATCTTAACACTTTCAATGCCCTTACAAACTTAGAGCTTCTCACCACAGGCTGGCTGGTTGCCCTTCAGCCAAGCTCTCCCCTTTGATCAGCACTTCAGTCACTTGGTGATGTATGGAGGTGGGAGAGAGAGCGAGAGTGAACATGGCAAACGTCTGTCCCTTTTATTATGTTCTTTCTTCCCTCTTGGCTTTGCCCCTCCCTTCAGAGTCAAGTGAGCATTACCTATTCGCAGTCCCATAGGTTTGTCCCATACATGCCCTGATGAGGTGTGAACTGCCTCTCTGCTCTTGAAGAGTTTTTGCCTGGACTTAATTTAAGCCATGAAGACACATTTTCAGCCTCATAACTATATACATGAAATTATAACCTATAACATTACTGCAACAACACTTACTATAACAACAATGCTCAGTGCATCATGAGCCTTCCAAAAAGACACCCGACATGACAAACTGCATTGGATACCACACAATCATTTTACAAGGATGAATGTGGAGGTGTTGGGTGTTCCCCCAAGATACAGAGAATCACACCAGAATGGATGTCTCTGCCAACTCGAGCATAAAATGTTCAAAATGCCTTATCTTCCCTTCCAAGCCTTCTCCATTATCCCCATTCTTTCTCACAGTTCGCAGCCTTATCACAGACCCAAAACTAAGAATTCACTTTGATTTCTGCCTCTCCCTTGCCCAAAACATCCAAGCAGTGCCTAAATCTTTCCAGTTCTTCCTCCATAACATCTCTAAGACTCCCCATTTTCTTTCTAACCCTACAGTTAAAATGCTTGTTCAGTCCTTTATTTCCCATCTTGATTACTCCAGCTTTGTTCTCGCTGTTTCCCTGACTCCACATGTTGCTTTGATCTTGTCACCTCACTCTTTGGATTCCTCCACTGAATTAAGTTTAAGCTTCCATCAAAGCCTCTTCCTCCTTACTTATCTTCATTTTGTATTGTTTTACATCAGCCTCACATCCTCGCTTTGCTATTTATGTCTGACTCATTACACTGTTTGTCCACATCTCACACAGCCATTTCTAGGTCTTCTTCCATGATGCCATACACGGAAAGCCTTTCCTGAACTCATCCACAAGGCCACTACTCAAGGCCACTCAATACATTATTAGGTCAGCTGGAATAAGCAGGGAAATCATAGTTCATTCTCATGACATTACTAATATATAATACTTTAATCAAATAGATAAGTAATTCCATAGTAGTTCTGTGGTAATTTTGCATGCAATGATGTCATCTTGTCCTAAAATGCTGCTCGATTTTGAAATACAAGAACAAAATGCAGCTTCAGAGCTAACAAAGGGTAAAGGTCTGCATATGCATTGTTACTCATTACAGTGTCAGATAACAAACCACTTCAAAAAGATTTGGTATTCTCAGACTCTGATTTAATATGCTACTAAGAGGGAATGCCAAAAGCTAATGAAGGCTGTTGTGCAGCTCTGGAAACAGAAAAACCTGCTCATACCATCCAGAAGTTTGGAAAAAAAATCAAAGACGTGAGGGTGAGCAAAGCAGGAGCAGGGCATGGGGAAGAGAGACTTCTCATGTGTGCACTAAAAGTATATTGTGTTTTAAGATAGCTGGCCAAGCCCGTAGTCTTTCTTATTACAAAAAGAATGGTAGCGTTAATTCTTCCTAATTTGTAATCTGTGCATTGAATTATGTTAACTGTCTGAGATGGCTTATGTGGTGACACACAACTTTTCAGGAACATAGTGTTACCTCTAAAAAATAAAATGATACAGTACATTGAAATGTGCACTATTGATTTGTGTCAGAGTGCTTTCCAGTATAATAATTGCAAAAGGCTAAGACCAGGTTTTCACAACTATTTCCTGTGAGAGTTATTTCCTGTGCATAGGTGATCAAATCATGACTATAACCCATAATTATGGCTTTTTTAATTTTAAAATATTTTTTTCTCTTGTGTTCCTGTGTACAAGACTCCAAAACATATGACAAGGGAAACTGCCAACAGTGAAACTGACCACAAAGTACTGTCTAATGTACAAACAACGTTTTTCCTTCCTAATCTGTCAATTTCAAAACTTAAAAGTGGCTCAGACTTCCCCATGAAAAAGGGCTGACTGAGTGCAAGCATAGAAAATGTAAACAAAAGGAATTATGAGTAATTAAAAGGAAGGATTAGAATGGAAACTGTAGTTTAACAATAACAGGCACTACCAGTGCCAATAAAACTGTACTGTGGAAAGTCACTTTTCCACTGCGTTGAGGAGTTGGTGGGCATTTGGGGTCTGATCCTGACCATTGGTTTTGCCATTGATTTCAATGGTAGCTGGATCAGATTCTTTGTTGGCAACTTTGCAAACTCTTATTTTGGCAGGATGTATGATGTACCTATAGAAATTAAGCACTGCCATGTTGTATGCTGACTAGCAAAGAGGCATTTGGAGATAGAAAAATTGCCCAGTGTTATGTGTTTGAGAGAGTGATGTAGTCTCAGACACCAGCTGTTTTTTCTCTTGCCCTTATATCTTCCTCTCATGTCTATCCTTCTCGCTTCAGCTAGCATTTCTCTGGAAGAAATGATTTGGTATATATTTGGATGGGTCAAACAAACTCTGTGCTGTATCACTGACTTTTGCATAACATGGCTGCATAATCAAGTTTCATTTCACAAACAGGTCTGAAGCAGTAATTGTTGATCCAATGAAAAAAACAGTCAGTTTCAAAACTAAATTGGGTCACAATTTATTTTATTACCTTCAAAAGATAATCTCTCCTCACAATCATTCCTACCATTTCCTGATTTGGCCTTTTTGAAGCCGCCATCCTTATCTTGTTACATGTTTTCTCTCTCGTTTTTCTTTTGTCTCCCTATCTTCTCACTCTATCATCTTTGACATTCTCTGCCACCTCAGGGCTTCTAGCATCACATGCTACTAGTACTTCTCACTTCTAGCTCCAGTAATTTCATGTCAGTCAGATGAGTGCTGGAATTAGAAGCTGTCCATAGAGCCCTACTACTGCATTTTTCATGCTGACAAAGAGACTCTCAAGATGAATGCAGCATGTAAAGTCAGCTGTATGTCCAGTAAACTATAGTAGACAGCATTACTCCTGTCCCAAGCCATCATATCCAAAAGCTTTGGTACACCCTGGGATATCCACAGTGCTAAAAATACACATGCAGAAAACTAAAGCCTTAAGGGACAAATGCTCATGCTCTATCACCTGGCTGAAAGGGGCAAAAAAGTTTTCAAAGCCTTTGATAGGCAGATCAGATAGTTTATATTCAAGATATCAAAGATAAAGAGCTTGTCTCCTGCACAATATTCCCCAGGAGAAGTAGTTGCCATGGGGGTGGACACACAAAGATAGACTCAAAAACAACACTGCAGGGTGGCCATCTCATCCTCGGTGTATTCTTTCCTTCATACAATATTTCAGAACTGATGCTCAGGCCATTGTTTTTGGGAGCACAATGTTGCACATGCTAATGCCTCAGCAAGTCAGAAATGATCTACATGAAGAATTTTTAGGTTTACATTATATATTAGGCAAAACTGTTATCTCCCTAGTTGTGTGCTGCTGATAGAATCCTGCTGTAAGACCTTTGGAACTTTATGGGGCTGAGGAATAGGAAAATATATGCATGTTTACCGGAAAAGTTTCCCTTTCTTCAGTTATTAGGTCCCCAGATCTAACTCATCCTCTCCATGATAAGGGGTTGCTATTCAGCTGCTAAATGAATAATAAAGTTCTCTCCGTTTTTTATAGTGAAAACAGTTTTACTCGTAATAAGAATTTAGTCTGTTAGAAGGGACGGTTTCATAGCCATGGAAGCTTGCAAGAGGGGTGTGCCCCTGCACAAGTGACTGACAGCTCTGAGTTCTGCCGCAAAGCTGCCCATAGTTTGCAGACTCATAGTTGGATTTATAGACCTTATTACTTGAAGGAAGGAAATGTTGGGTAAGCATTTTTTAGACATTTGCTCTTTCCCCAGGCTGTCTTGGATGGATGGAAGTCCTAGTTTGAGAGGATTTCACATTTAGGACTTTGGTCCTAATTTGTAGGTTTTATTATTTCCTTTTAGCACATGTGCAAGATGAGCTCCAGATGGGCACGCTGTTAAATACATCAAAATAAACAAATCTGTTGTCCCCACTGGAACTAGCATACAGGGAATCAGGCAAGTAAGAACAATACTTGGTATGTTTGCAAATACTATTATTTTTCTTCAGTGTTTTGGGTGTAAACTAATAAAGAAACTTGAAAAGTGTATCCTTTTTAAAAGAGTAACTTAACTGATCCTCAAAACAACTGTATGGTCCTGTCACGTCATATCATATCACCAACACGATGCATGCTGAAGCATCAAAAGGGAGTAGGTGCTGACTAGCCAAAATTTTAGGAGACCTGAACAAAAATATAAAAGTTAGGTGGGTGCTAATGTATTTTCTACTCAGGGGTATTCAGCACATAGTACATGGATTCACCAGCCGGAACAAGAAAGAACAGTAGAGTTTTATGGAAACCTTTGAATTGCATACAGAATCAGAAATATAGTATTGCTTATAAGTCCTTGCATTAGAATTCCAGTTTAAAGACTAATTAGTCTCTGGCGCACATATGATGGGTTAGGTGAAGAGATGGTTGCATTTGATTATGGAACTCTGACTGAAAGTTCCAGAGTACATCTATAAAAAGGCCCAAATAGGATGATTAACCTTGGGCAACACCCAGAGTTAAAAATAATTGTGTACTTGTATTGACTGTCTAGTCTGGTGCAGTAATAAGATTTGAACAGTTTCATTACTGCTTGGTAGGTGCTAGAGTATAAGACCCCTTTCTCTTTTATGCCTAGTAAATAGTTTTCCTAGAACCATCAATGTTTGCACAGTAAGTGAAGTGTGTAGCTTCTCTATATTCCATGTGGCATGAAAAAAACCACTATTGGCATGATCTATAGATCAATTCTGAATGGACGTTAGTATATTAAAGAATCTTATGGGAGTTATGTTAGCCTGGTGTATTGAAAGTGCTCAGTGCTAAACATTTTGTCACTGGGGAATACATTTACCAAGGAAAATAATACAGCACTAATAAATACAGGGGAAAGAAACAGACAATAATGGAAGAAATTGTCAGTGCTGTTAATTTTTTTTATTTAAGAAATGCAAGCTTATACTATATTACCGAGTATAAAACACTTAGGCAATAGTATAAAGGCGGTTTAAAATTACATACGAGGATGCTGTACTATTGCCAACAACACTTTCATGCCAATAGTATTTTTCCCCCTCTGTGTTATGTTTTATGGTTTAGTTTGCTTGATCAGTGCTTCTGGCCAAATTCTTCACTCAAACCAAAAGGAAGAAGCCAAGATGAATCTGTGCCATGTCATGGCTAATGCAATGTTGGTTTGTTCAGTTTTACAGTTACAATTTACAGTATTTAGCAAGCAGTCATTCACTGACATTCATAGCATCTGTTGGGTTGCTTAGTCTGTGTTTAATATGAAGAACAAAAATGGGCCCAAACCAAAACCCTAGGCCTGAGCCCCCTAAACTAGGGCCAAATTGAGATCCAGGTATGGATCCTAGCTGCCCATCTCTGCTTTCAGAAACCAGAGGTTTTGAAACTGCTATTTGATTTGACTGCTTGAAGTGTAAATTTTAACCTGTACATTGTTTCCCTTCTTAGCAAAACACAACAAACAGATAGATAAACCACCATGGAACTCTAAGCCATATCCTGTTCTCTCTCCATAGCACAACTCCTGTCAAAGGCCTTGGCTACACTTACGAGTTACAGCGCAATAAAACTGCCTGCAGCGCTGTAACTCACTAACTGGCTACACTTGCAAGGCACGGGCAACGGTGTATCTCCTCAGATACAGCGCTGCATGTACTCCACCTCCCCGAGAAGAATAGCAACTGTTGCGAAGTGGGTGGAACGCTGGCCCTTCAGTGTAGCCGAGGAATTCCGCAGTTACTGACCTCCGGAAGCTCCCTTTGTTTTGAAACGGCACTTCCGGGTTGGAGTTCAGAGCTCCGTTCTTGAGCTACTGTTTGCAGGGGTGGGGGGAGGGGAGGAAGGGGGAGCTCCGTTAGGAATGCCGGCAGCAAAGTTGCCTTGGACAGAGACGGCGGGGGGGGAGGGGGAGAGCTCCGTTTCCCCAAGTTCTCTTTTATCTGCGCTTTAAAAACAAACAAAGCCCCTGCTGTTTGCTTTCAATGATTGAGAGAGAGGAGGGGGATGTGGAGGTGTGTAAACTTAGGAGATAATGAGCTGACACTCTGTGGAGATTCCAAAAACCCACTCTCTCTCCCAGCACACTCCCTGTCAAAGTCCCCCTCACCCCCTCCCTATTTGAAAAGCACGTTGCAGCCACTTGAATGCCCATAATGCACCGCTCCCAATACATCTGCAAATGCCTCAAATGTAGCCACCTTACTGCGCTGGCAGCTGCCAGTGTGGACAGGCTGCAGCGCTTTCCCTACTCAGCTGTACGAAGACGGGTTTAACTCACAGCGCTGTACATCTGCAAGTGTAGCCAAGGCCACAGTCAGTGAGTTATATGCATGGATCAAAGGCAGCATATGGTCTTTATACTTTTTTTTAAAAAATGAAGACATGTTGCCTGCAGAAATGCAAACCAACCAATCATAATCAAAGTATATAGGAGGAACCAAACTTATTTATAGGCTCAAATTTCAGAGTTTAGTATCTGTAGATTATCCCCACTGAGTACTTTGTTTACTCAGATGTATCTGAGTAAAAGAAATTTCATGTGGACCAAAAGTAGCCAAATTGGGAGTGGAGGAAGGTCACATAAATAAAGATGGAGCCCAATCCACTGTTACTCTGAACCTTGTATAGTCATTTACGCATGTGCCACCCGAGTGTGAAACACTGCCTTCTGATTTTAGTAGTTGTGACGGAGTAGAGAGCAAGATGGATTTGACCTGAGAGGCTTGCTGCATTGGGAAAGGCTACATTGGGAATGCGAGACTTTACCTGAGGCTGTAACATGAGCCAGGACGGGGGTTGGGAGGTGACACCTTTGGCTGGGAGAATGGTAAAAGGCGAGAGGAGGGGCCCCGGGGGAGGGGAAGAGCCTGCTGGAGGTTTGGCTGGTTTTTTGTGGAGGTTTGGCTGGTTTTTTGTCAGTTTGGAGCTGGGTGGTGAAACGCAGGGAGCCCCAGAGCCGGGGTCTAAGCTCCCTGCCCCCCAGAAGGCCCCAGCTGAGGGGTCCTGGTCATACTTACAAGCTCTGTTTGGACTCTTTCCTGACAACCCTAATAAACCTTCTGTTCTACTGGCTGGCTGAGAGTCACATTGAATCCCGGGAAGAGGGGTGCAGGACCTGTCTCCCCCACACTCCGTGACAACTGGTGGCAGAGGTGGGATCTACTGCACCCCATGAGCGGCACTTCCTGCAGTAAGTGACTGGAGAGCAGTACAACGAAGGGGGATTGACGGGGAGCAGGTTGCTGAAGAGGCAGAGAGAAGCGGTTTTGGGGGGCAGAGGAGTTACGCTTAACCCTGAGGGGTGTGACCAGTGAGAAGGGCTGGCACACTAGGGGTTCCTCCTGGAAGCCGTGGGGGCCAAGACCGCACAGGCCTGCGAGTGGCCAACAGGAAGATGTATGCTAAGCGCCGTAAGAACGACCTGGTGGAGCTGTGCAGGCAGAGGGGGCTGCGCGTTGGGAAGTCCACCAAAGACCAGCTGATTGCGCAGCTGGAGGAGAAGGATCGCTTGGATGACCCGATCCCTGTCCCTGGGGGAAGCCACCCGACAGACGCAGCATGGGCCCCAGGGCCTGACCTGGCTGGGAGGGGTCACACTGCTGCCGAGGACTTCCCAAGACCCCTCTTGCCTCTGCCCAGGGGAGAGGTTGGGGAAAGCCCAGCAAATACCGAGGGCACCTTGACCCCAGCGGCCAGCAGGGGATCTTCCCGGAGGAGCTCCCCATCCCAGCAGTGGAGGTGGCTGGATTGGGAGAGGGAGATAAAACTGAAACAGCTCGAGTTGAGGCAGCAGGAACTGAAGGAGGAGCGGGAAGAACGGGAAAAGCAGCGTCAGCATGAGGAGAAACAACGTCAGCGTGAGCTGGAGGAGAAGGAGAAACAACGCCAGCATGAGGAGAAACAACGCCAGCATGAGCTGGAGCTGGCCAGACTGAGGAGCAGTGAGGCCCCGGCTGCGGTGAGTGAGGGGGACCCAAGACTGCAGGGAAGTTTGATCGTAACTTCCTGGCCCGGCGTAAGGAAGGGGAAGACATAGACAACTTCCTGGCGGCCTTTGAGAATGCCTGCAGGTTGCACAAGGTTGACCCTGCAGACAAGATCCAGTATGTCACCCCCTTACTAGACCCTGCAGGCCTGGACGTGTACGGCCGAATGAAGGAGACGGAGACTGGGGACTATGAACTGTTCAAAAAGGCCCTGCTCTGCGAGCTTGGGCTGACTCCCAAGATGTACCGTCAAAGGTTCCGGGATCAGCGAAAAACCCCTGAGATCACGTACCTACAACTGGCCAACCGGATACATGGATACGCCTGCAAGTGGACCGCTGGGGCCCAAACTATGGAGGGCCTGCTCGAACTATTCGTACTGGAACAGCTGTATGAACAGTGCCCATCAGACCTGAAGCTATGGTTGATGGACAAAAATCCAGGGAGCCCGCAGCATGCAGGGCGGCTGGCCGACGAGTTCATGAACAGTCGGTCAAGGGGTGGCAGGGAGGAATCCCAAAGGAGCAGGCCCACCCTGAGGCAGCAAGAGAGTCACCATGGGACCTCCCACAGGGGAAATAGGGAGAACCCCCTCCCGAGGGGAACCTCCGACATCAGGACCAACCGACCCGCTCGAGGGGACCAACGGGTCATGAGCTGCTATCACTGCAGCCAGAGGGGCCACATACGGTCCCAGTGTCCCAAGATCAGAGACAGACTGAGCAGACCAAACCCACACCAGGTTAACTGGGTAGGGACCCAGCCGGACGAGGGGCCGACAGCCCAGAAGAGGGGGGCTGGCAGCTTATCAACGGCTCCGGAGGGAGGAAGGCCCCAGACCAGCTCCTCGGGGGGGCTGGATGCTCCGGACTCAGGGTTCTCGGTTTATAGGGTGGGCGCGGGGCTGTCCCTCCGGAGAGAGTGCCTTGTTCCCGTGGAGATAGATGGGAGGGAGGTCACTGGATACTGGGATACGGGCGTGGAGGTGACGCTGGCCCGGCCCGAGGTGGTGGCCCCAGATCGGGTGGTACCCAACACCTACCTGACCCTAACAGGGGTGGGCGGGACCCCGTTCAAGGTACCCGTGACGAGGGTACACCTGAAATGGGGGGCCAAGGAGGGCCCCAAGGACATAGGGGTGCACCAGCATTTGCCCACTGAGGTACTGATGGGGGGGGGACCTAGAAGACTGGCCCAGTGAAGCCCGGGACACCTTACACAAAAAATAACTTGGGCTGATCCATGTGATGTTTCAGTGAATTGGTCTGCACAGAAATATAGAAAGAATAAAGTTGTGCAACATAGCGATGGGATTGTTCTTAATTTTCCATATAGTGCTGGTCCCCATTCATTTAAAAAGAATACTATGGGACATCCAGTACTATAACTAACTTGGCTGGAGATATTGGACTCTAAGTATGTGCTAACAAGTTAAGTATTCTTGACATGCAAATATAGTATTTAAAGTTATCTGCAAAACGGGAGTCGGGGAGGAAAATATTGTGTCCATTTTTCCTTCATCATGTTTAAAAGCAGCATGAAATATTTAATGAAAATTCTGCTTCTTTGTTTACAGTAGGAAATCTAGTTTTGTCCTGTTTTGCTGGAGAGCGCATTGGAGGAGTCAAGACTCAGAATGGGAGTTGTCTTAGCCCCTACTTGCTCAGGTGGGGGAATGAGTATTTCACAAAGAGAGTACTCCACTTGCATCTCCATTTTTTTTTTTAATATCAAGAGGTTTATTGAAATAGGGATTGACAAAACCCAAAAGCAATGTTTTCATCATTCTGACAAAAATTCCCTTCCCTCTCACTTGCTCAGGTTTCAGTCTTGTGTGTGTGATACTCCTGCTAGTTCTCCAACCCTACTGCAAAAATAGAGAAATAAAATGTCTGATATTTGTAGTGTATAAAAACAAAACAAAACAACCAACAAACAACCACCACACCCTTTCAAGCTTTCTGAACATGTGAAAATGAGGCCAAAAAAGTGCACAAACGCCTTTTCTTTTCATTTGCAGGTTTCCTTTAAACCCCATCCCTATAAATGCATATGTATCCAAGGGATTAGGCTTGCAAGGTGAGGCCTTTAGGAAGAAGTAATTGTGATGATGGGAGGTATATATATATATTTTCTGAAAGTCTTAATACTTTTTCGTTATTAGCAAGGTTTAGAAATCCACTCATTTGTAGAGTATTAAGTTTTCCCATGTGTGTGTCTTCATGTTCTGTGGAATCTAAGCTTTCATTTTTTAAAAATGGTTTCCAATCCTTCCACAGCCTTCCAAATGTGAAGAGAGGGTACTGTCTTCCTAATTCTGCAGACAGCTCCAGTGCCCACTATTCCTGCTCAGAGCTTTTCCAAGATCCATTATAGTGAAAACTGAACCGAGTCCTGTAAATATATGCTGCTGCTATTCAGAGTCACGTGGGGAGCAGTAAAACAGACAAGAAGCTGGTCATTCCAGTTTCTGTTGCTCCCTCTCATCACAGCTTAGCCTAATAGCAGCAGCAGCAGCAGCAGCAGCATGAAGCTGCTACTAAACTAAGTTATGATCAGCAGAAGAGGCAGGAACTGGAAGTAACTAGGAGTTTTTGTGGAGACAGACTAACACGTAGGGCCGTCCCTACCCATACGCCCCAAATTTCCTGGTGCCCTACACAGCTGCATACTGCTCCAGCCCCTGCCCCGCCTCTTCCTCAGGGCCCCCGCCCCTGCTCCGCCCCCTTCCCACCCCTGCTCCGCCCCAGCCCCGCCTCTTCCTGCCCCTGAGGAGTGCAGCAGGGGCAGGCCTGAACTCACCGACAGTGGGAAGTGCAGTGACCTAGCCCCAGCCGTGCCACCGGCGAGTGCTGGGGTGGTGGTTCCCCCCTGCTCCCCAAGCCAGCCCCACCCCCTGCAAAGGCCTGGGGCCAGCCCAGTCCCCGCCCCGCCCACAAAGGCCTGGACCCCACACACATCCCCTGCAGGGGAGCTGTGTAGGGCCCCAGAATAGCTAGGTACAGCCCTGCTAACACGGTTACCCCTCTGAACTGGAAGTATTCACTGGGGAGGATGATTCAAAAATAGAGGCCTACAGAAGGATGAAGTAATGGAGACCAGTCCACCTACTCTTATAGCAGCCAGAAGATTCTGAAGCTGGGACAGAGAGAGAAAAAATGCTCTCTTTCGACAGCCAGAGTTCTATGCTGGGTAGAAAGAATTTATCATCACAACCTAAGTGGAGGCTAATAGGATGAAATTCCGAAGCAGAGTCCAGAGATATCTCTCTGGTTGGAAACCCAGCACCTTGCTCTTTTCCATTAGCTAGAGAGTGGGAGGGAGACTTGGCATCTCACCTGAAAACTTGTCAGTTTGTAAGCATCTTTTCTATCAGGTTTTGGGTAGTATCTTTAAGTCCTCTGCTTATTAGATGTCACAATTTCAAAACCCTTGTGTATGGAGTGTACATGTGGTGTGTCGGGGTGGGGGGGGGCAGAGGTTGGTATGAGGATGGTGGTAGGAAGAGAGAGAGAGATTGATGGAATATATTAGCAAACAAAATTATGGTACTGAAAGAGACCGTAAAGAAGAAAGAGGACGAAGGAGAAAACAAAATGTATGAAAATAAAGAGAGAGAAGGAAACAGTAAGCACACTGAAGACAACTCAGGGAAAGATACACCATAAAAAAAATGGAGTGAAGTCAGAAGGGGAAATAAAGTACCATAAGTTAAAAGAATAAGTATTAAATAGAAAGCTGATTTACACTGTTACAATTAAATACAGCATACTACAAATAGGCCATGATTTTATTCCTTTAAATTAAAGATGGGGGTGGAGGGGAGATAGTCTTGTGGTCATGGCAGCACTGATTATTTTTAACTCTGGTTAGCTTATTTACTTCTCAGGGATGGAGGATTTGGGAACCTTTTTCAAGCCTTGATCATTGTCATATAAATATTTTGTACTATTTTAAGTATTTTTCCATTTCATGTGCTGTTGAAGAATGTTTGTGTGAGATACCCCTGATGGTGAGAGCTATATTTCCCCCTGGAAAGGCAAGGCACCATATCATTCCACTGTTCCTGACCTGCTGAGTAGTGATGTAACAGTTTGACTCCTGTTCTCACTGCCCCTTTGAATTAGATGTTGCCTGGTAAATAGTGACCTGTTACAAACAGAAAAAGAAAACCTTCATGCATGATTAGCAAGCCAAACAGTATCAACAATGTATTGGAGATCTGCCATTCTCTCTCTCAAAGAGCTGAATAGCACAGGCACCCACTAAAAGTAAAGTAAGGATGCCTGTTTTCTTAGCACTATGACATTCATATAGCACCTTTTCAACCCACAGAACCCTCAAAGTCTTTAGCAAATGCTATGTTCGAATGTCCTGTTATTGAAATTCGGCCAGCACTGAACACAAGAACTGTCTAACAGCTCACAGCAACAGAACTCAGCAGTTTAGGATAGAAAATGATTAAGAATACTATATCCAGTTTTAGCTCCAGGGGAATTATGGTAAGTGAAAGTAATTGTCTAAACTGAAGGTTGAGCATAACACCAGGGTTCACACCCCTACTCTTATGAAAAATTCCCTGATTTTTGTCTGTCAGTAGCCAAGACCTCAGGCAGCACCTTGCCTCCTAGTGCTATGCAAGAGTATTGGGTTAGTAGTGACTTGGAAAGAAGAGTTCCATATATTGAATTTCCACCATCATTTCCTTTGCCACTGAGATGTGGGCAGGGCTGGCCTTACCATGAGGTGAACTGAGGCAGCTGCCTCAGGGGCCAGACTTGGGGGGGGGCACCATTAGGACCCAGAGTGTAGAAAATGGTGTCTGCTGATGATGCATATGTATTCTCTCTGCTCTAGATGCACAGAGATGTTTCCTGCTGCTTCCCTGAACCCACTTGAGGAGAACAGGCAGTCAGCTGAAGTAGTAGGAGCCAGTTAGGCCCTTAAGACGCTGATATCTTCCATCACTCAGGCCCTGCTACCAGCCTGCTTATTTGTCCCCTTCAGTTGAGTGTTGAGAATCACTATAGCTGACACAGAGCAGCAGTCATGAGTGAAAGAAGAAAATGCCCCTCTGGGGCAGCATTCAGAAAAAGCAAGCAAGCAAAGGAAGCTTTGCTATATAAGCAGGAAGAAGCTCTCCTAAGATACATAGACACAAATGGCAAAGAGTCCTGTGGCACCTTATAGACTAACAGACATATTGGAGCATAAGCTTTCGTGGGTGAATACCCACTTCTTCAGATGCATGTAGTGGAAATTTGCCTCTGGAAATTTCCACTATGTGCATCTGAAGAAGTGGGTATTCACCCACGAAAGCTTATGCTTCAATATGTATAAGGTGCCACAGGACTCTGTCGCTTTTATAGATCCAGACTAACACGGCTACCTCTCTGATAATAGACATAAATGTTCACGGTGAGCCTTCTAGCCCCAGTGAGGATATGAGTGGTGAGGAGATGCCTGATCTTCCAGTTAGTCCGAGTGCAGGTGACCTGGCAGCTAACCAGGATGTAACCAGGCACATTGCTGAAGAAAAGTGTAGATCAGAGAAGAGTGTGGTTGGAGGCACAAGAAACAGCTGCTGCTGAGTTTAGTTTCTTAAGTCTAGATGATCCAGGACTGTGGACCCACTTGAGCAGTAGCCTGAGGGACTTCCTTGTACTGCCTGGACCACAGCAAGTGAAAAACTTCATGTTCCCCAAAGAATGAAAATAGAAGGTTTCCATCTCACACATTACTGGCGTGAAATCCCCAACTGTGACAAAGTGGAGAGGCCATGGCTTATGTACTCAAAAACCCAGAATGCTGCATACTGTTTTTGTTGCAAACTCTTCCAGTCTAATGTTCCAGCCCCATTGGGTTCTATGGGAACAAAGGACTGGAAAAATCTGGCTAGAAATCTGGCATGCCTTGAGAAGGCAGCAAATCAGCAGAGAGCATTCCCTAGGTAGAAAGAGCTTGAGATGAGACTAAGGTTAAAGGCCACCATAGATGATCAGCATCAAGAGAAGATTGCATCAGAGTCTCTTTACTGGCAAAATGTTCTGAAAAGGCTCGTTGCCATTGTGAGAATGCTTGCTACCCAAAACCTAGCACTGCGTGGCACTTCAGATCAGCTATATGTGCCAAACAATGGAAACTTCCTTAAAATTGTGGAGCTGATGGCCGAGTTTGATGCTGTACTCCAGGAGCATCTAAGAAGAGTCACCACCCAAGAAATGTACACACACTATTACCTTGGAAAAACAATTCAAAATGAGATCATACAGTTACTGGCAACAAAAGTCAAACAGAAGATTGTGGCAGATCTGAAGTCAGCAAGATATTACTCTGTTATTCTGGACTGCACAACTGACAGCCATATGGAACAAATGACTTTAATGGTGTGTTTTGTAACAAAAACAGAACCTAGTGAAAATGTCCCTGCAGTGGTGACTGTCAGAGAGCATTTTCTAGAATTTATTGACATTGATGATACTACAGGAGCTGGTATGACAAAAGTGCTTCTTAAAAAGCTGGAAGATACGGGAATTGCAATAGCTGACATGAGCGGTCAGGGCTACGATAATGGTGCCAACATGAGAGGAAAGAACAGAGGAGTGCAGACACGGATCCGAGAGTTAAACCCTTGAGCTTTTTTTTTTTTTTTTGGTCCCATGCAGTTCTCATTCATTGAACTTGGTGGTCAGTGATGCAGCATCAGCTTCTAGTGAGGCTGTTTAATTTTTTAATGTAATTCAAAGCATCTATGTATTTTTCTCTGCATCAACTCATCGATGGCAAATTCTGAAGCAACATCTTGGAACATCCTCTCTGACACTGAAACTACTAAGTGCCACATGATGGGAAAGTCGAGTGGAGGCGATAAAGCCTATCAAACACCAAATTGGGAAGATAGATGATGCTATAGTTGCCATTATGGAGGATAATGCTATGACAGGAACTGTTCGTGGGAGAACAGTGGCAGAGGGAAATGGAATCACTGGAAACATACATAACTTCACATTTCTGTGTGGCTTAGTGTTGTGGCATAACGTACTGTTTGAAATAAATGTTGTAAGGAAGAGACTCCAAGGTGTTGATCTTAATATATCCGGAGCAATGGAACGACTGGACAAAGCAAAGTCATACTTACAGTCTTACCGGTCAGATGAGGGATTTCAAAACATTCTGAAGAGTGCACAGAAGTTGGCAGAGGAACTTCACACTGAAGCTATTTTCCCACCCATTCAAGACTCACTGAAGAAGACGACGTTTTGTTTACGAGGCACAATCCCATAAGAGACCCCAAACGACAATTCAAAGTTGAATTCTTTAACCAGGTGCTATACAGTCAGTTGAAGAACATTTCATGCAGCTCAAGGAACACAGCTGTACATTTGGGATGTTGTATGATATTCCAAAACTCCTCACTGTACCTGAAGAAGACCTACAGCAGCAATGCAGGGCACTAGAGATAGTGTTGACACATGATGACGTGCGCCCTATTGATACAAGTGATTTAGGTGATGAACTGAAAGCCCTTTCAAGATAGATTTCAGAAGGATCAACTCCAAAGGCTGTTCTGGAATATATGTGCACAAAGAAGATGACCACCCTCTTTCCAAATGCTTTTGTTGCTCTGTGCATACTTCTAACACTTCCTGTAACAGTTGCCAGTGAAGAACGCAGTTTCTCCAAGCTGAAGTGAATAAAAACACATCTACGCTCCATAATGACACCGGAGAGGCTGGTCGGCCTTGCAACCATCTCAATAGAGCATGAGCTGGCCCAGACTGTGGCCCTTCAGGAAGCAGTTCAAATCTTTGCAACCAAAAAGGCACGGAAAGCACCACTTGGATTATTCAAACAGATAAAAATGCCAGTGTTTACTATGCAGACAAGAAAAGTTAACTTTCAAACACCTGAAAAGCAAATGTAAGTGTCTTAAAATTTTTGAACAAGGCATTTTAAGTTGTTAGTTCTCCTTTATTGGGGTAGGTAGCAGAGCAGTACCATGAGAGAAGTAGAACAGGAAGAAGGCAGAATTGAGACCTTTCAAAGTTTTGGCCCAAGCGAGGGAGTATGGGGGTGTCATTTGAGCTCCCCACCTCAGGTGCCAAAATGTTGTGGGCCAGCCCTGGATCAGGCAGCCTCCCATCGAGCAAGTAACTCAGCCTACCTTGTAAGATGGGACACAGGGTGCTGTGGTTTCTGTTAATGAGCACCTGAGATCAGTGTTCTAACATCCGTTATTTCATATTTATCTTTGGGAAAAGGTCACATGGAAACTCATCTTAAGGTTGTACAGAAGACTGGGACCAGCTTCTAACTGAGATCCCGTCCCTTTCTGATGCTCATTCTCATACAATTACTTTGTACTGTTTTAAATATTTTCTTTTTCATGTGCTGTTGAAGAATGTTTGTGTGTGTGAGACGCTGGTTGCAAATGGCCAACAAGGAATTCCCCTGGCACAGGACTCCTGCCTATTGGTGGAAAGCTGGCACAGCCTGGGGACACATTGTGGGAAGGGAGAACCACTGGCTTGTGGTCTATTCTAGTGGCAGAAGTTAGAGTAGTCCCTTAGCTTTTGTCTTATTGGGGCCAGCACAGATCTGTCCTCGAAGTCAGGGAGCTGAAGCCAGCTTCCTGATGCCTTCTGTGCCCCACGTCAATCTTGGGCCCATGAGAGAATAAGGTCTTTATGCTCTTACAGACAAAAAAGCAATATTGGTTAGTCCAAGAATAAAGATTTATGAAAACAAAGCTCTTCCTTAACACACTGGAAATGCTGTAGCTTCTGAGACAGTCACAATGGATCCAACAAAATAACAGCTTGGCACATATCCGTTCTGTTGCTGGAATATACACTTCATAGCTTGGCATCTAGGTCATGGAGCTGTATATTTCATATAAGTTACCAGTGGCTCAGGTGCTAAATTTAAAGCAAGAAAGGAGAAGGGGAAGCAAGTGAAGCCTGCACTCCCAATCCATAAACTAATGTTCTACATTAACTTACCAACCAGTGAAATTTATGTGGACAAACCTGTGTAGCGGACATGCTCCAGGTAGCAAAGAAGTCTTTCCCATTCACTTTGTTGTGGCTTGCGGTGCCTCACTTACAAAGGCTTGGGGATTTAAAAAAAACAACAACCCAGTGAAGAGCTAGTATACAATTTAAATACATTATATACTTTTTTTCATGGTTAGGAGTTTGTAGCCCTCAGGCATTCACCTTTGTGACCTACAGCATCTACCATAATGGGCCCAGATTGTAACGGAGAACTCTGGCTGCAGCTGCAGTATAGAATACTAAACAAAAACAACAGGCTCTGCTTTTTCCTGGGCAATTGGGGAGAGTGAGGGCATGAGGAGAGTGGAGTGTTGAGGTAATATTGGATATTTCTTTAGCCAGTTGCTCAGACTGAATGACTTGATTTTATGGTGTTTGAGAGAGTGGACAGCTGTTTGTGTAAAAAATTTGGTCTGATTTGATATTTTAACTGCATATTTTAATGTTAATATTTAACATTTGATATTATGTCCTTTAATATAAGGGGTGCACTTATTCTCTGGGGTGGAGAATGCTGCAGTTGGCTTTCTGTTCTCGATAGCACTCTTGCTAGCTATTCCACAAAGCAGTTGTCTTAATGGAGATCTCACATCTAACCCTTTTCAGCTGTAAGAAAAATTGCTGTGTTAATGGCTATGAAGGTGAATGAAGGTGGTTTTGCTTTTGCATATCCTCCAGGATAACATGGTGGGCAGCTGAAAACACTTGGGTGATTTTCCACCAGCAGGAGGAAAAATCTACACCGATGGGAAACGATTGAAACACTTGCGCAATTAATAATTATAGTTTACTTCTGTGTTTCCTTGACCTTCTATAGTTGCAGCACAGACGTTAAATGTAGCCATTACTGGATGCCCATGTTAACTTGTGTTAGCTTTGAAGGGAATTACGCTCCCGCTTAGAAGAATATACTTATTTTTGTTACTGTATTCAGATCTTTTTTGTAGCTCCTCATAGCTAAGTGTGTCGAGCTATTAAACAAGACACCTCTGAGTTAGAAGTAGTCAGATGGTAGAGTAGTTTGGGCAGTAATTAGACTTTGTTTAAAAAGCCAGAGTTATTTGGAAGAGTGAGGCACAGCCTATGATTGGCTGCTGTCTAATTTGTTGTGTTTGAAGACATTTGAGGAAACAGGTTTACATGCAGTAAAGTTTAGTGCATTATGTGGTCACATAGTCATTGCAAATGCCTCACAAAACATTTGAGGTGCTTTTTATGTATTAAAAATATTATGAAAAATGCTCCAAAAGAGGAGGAAAAATGTTTTGGGGATTTTAATGGCTTCTTTACTCCACTAGCTTAACAGGCTACACAAGAGGCTATAGTGTGGGTTGAGGCTAGGAAAGATCAAATCCAGACTAAGGTCTGATCTTGATTAGCTCTGAATGACAGTAATTGTCAAAGACTAAGCATGTGGCTGTGTTTTAGGAACAGCAACTGATTGAATCTGTGCAGTTGTCTTTTTAAAACTTTTCAGGAATAGAAAAAGGATGAAGTAAAGGAGAAAGTTAGTGACACGCTATCTACCAAGTTATTTGGGAGAAAAGAAACTTTTGCTGAGAAGCAGAAAGTGAAATATGAAATATTAGAAGGTTGGAAGTCTCATTAAAAGTTTTCATGGCAAAACTAGAGACACATACTGTGAAAGGGCATGTAGTGACTTTGTAGGACAGGAACTGCAAGTTATAATAATTGTAGAATTCAGAATGTCAAGTGGGAGGACCAGATTGAGAAATATTACTGATGTAAGGCATGTGGGTAAATACCAAACAGCTGTGGCCTATGCTCTAGCAAAGGGTTTTTCAAACAATGTACCCCCATGGGGGAGGCATGAGAGGGTTGTTGGGGGGTACAAAGATCTGAATGGTTGGGAGTTTTTTCCTTGTTTCTTGGGTGGGGGGGGGCACCATGTACTGGTCTGATTTCCTGGGGTGCCCAGCCCCACCCCCTCATGGCCAGGTACAGGACAGGTGCGTGGGAGGTTGATCTTGTGGTCCCTATCCCCTTGCCCTCTCAGGCTCCATTGCCATTACAGAGCACACCTGGCACCATCCTGTTTCCAGACAGCTGCCCTGGGAGTCACACAGCCTTACTAAAGCTCACTCCCTTTCTCCCCTCCCTCTGGGTTTCTTGCATTTGCCCCTCCTTGCCGTGGCTGTGCTGGGAGTCAGCATGGCACTAGCAGGGACCTTACATGCAGGGGGAGAATGTCACCACACACGGTTGCCACTCCAGGTGGTTGGGATTCAGGCAGAGTGCATGAGCCTCCTCCCCAACATGTGCTGGTTGCATAGGGTTTCCTTCTAACGGGCTAAGCACTGTCTGAGTCCCCCCTTTCCCCTGTGCCAAGGCAAGCACAGGCATAGGATATGTGTTTCCCAAAGGGGTGTGGCAAAAAGTTTGGGAACCTCTGTTCTAGCAGACTGTCATAGGGTTTACCTCTAGAGCACCCCCATGAGGTAGGTATAGGCACTTCCTCAGTTCCTACCAGGTTCCTCCTACAGCAGGGGTTACTATAGAGTCAGTCTGGAGAGGGGCTGTCTATCTCCAGCCACAAGTGTCAGGAAGGCAGTTTGTCTCCCCCTGCCCCACCCCTTCGGTGGGTTAATGATGGTCTAAGTGAAAAAGGCAAGGCTGAGCAGTCTTACAGGCCCCTGCTCCCCCTGCAAGACCAACAACAGGTCAACCATCTCTGAGATAGATTAACGAAGGGTTAGAAACCTCGCCCTAGGGGCCCAGACTGAGCTTGAGCTCTGAGGAAAAGAAAACTAGAATAATTATCCCTCTATTTATCCAGAGAGTCCGGCAGCTGCTTTTCTAGGCATGGCAGGCAGCAGTTTCTGCTCTGTGAGCTAGCTCTGCATCCCTCTGATGCCACCATTACTGGGCTGGCATCCTTCCTTTTAAAGGAGCCGCTCTTGTCCAGGTGCAGCGGGTCACTCGAGGCATGTCTGCGTTGCAGTGGGAGCGAGTCTCCCAGCCCCAGGAGACAGACTTGCACTAGTGGAGCTCAAACTAGTATGCTAAAAATAACAGTGTGGATGTTCCAGCTCGGCTGGACCTTGGACTCTGAAGTGTAAATGGGTCAGGGGGGCATGAGAAACCAAGCTCCAGCCTGAGCTGGAATGTTCAAACAGCTATTTTTAGCATGCTAGTGCAAGCCCTGCTTACACACATCCATCTACCCAGACTGGGAGGTTCTCATCCAACTGCAATATAGACAGACCCATAGGTTGCGCTAGGTTAGAGCGGATTGTGCCCAGATGAGCTCATTTAACCCCTTCCTGGCTAGGGTGAGAACCTGTCCCACCACACAGATTAAAATCTCCATTACACTGTGAGACAAGCTGCTAAGGATACCCAGACCTGTAAGACACTATGGTACCCCTCTCAGCTAGTGGGAATGTTGCTGCAGCTGTGTGACAACTCCCTGATACATCAGCCTGACATCTGCCTTCCCAGGGCTCTCCCAGCCCAAACCTTGCCTAGCAGGTAATAATCCATTAATTCCAGCCGCTGGGCTCCGCAGGGTTCTCTCTGCAATGCAGAGTCCCTATCACTGTACATTCACAGAAGATAGTAAATTCACTGCTCCTTTAAAAAAAAAAAAAAAAAAAAAAAGAGAGAGAAGCAGGAGCTTACTCTCTTGACTGGCGTTAACAATCACTTCAGCTCCATCAAAACACTAGGTTGTTTGATTTAAATAATGTTTGTTTGTTTAACTGAACGAGGTTTTAAGTGAGTTTAAGTATACAGGATAAAAATAGAAAGGGGTACAAACAAAGAAAAGAAAAAAGCACGCTTTCTAATGGCTAGAATCTAATTGAACAAGCTACAGTCTTTGTTCAAGATAGTTTCCTTACCAATCTTCCTTTTCCAGCCCTGGCTGACTAACTTTTAGTCAGGATCCCCATGAAGTCCAAGATGCTAGTTTTCTGTCTCCCCTCAGGTGAAGGATAACCTAGGGGGTTCTCTCCCGCTGTCTTTATGGTCCTGTAAACCTTTGAAATGTATTCTTCTGAAATTTATCTCCCGATAAAGTTCCTTTTCTCTGCTGGGTGTGGAGGCCAGGCTGCCCTGGTGTAGACTCCATGCTGTCTTCTCCCCCACTAGTGATTTTTATCTCTTCCTACAACCCCAATACAGATGAATAGCCACTTGAATTTGGTCACACCTGGTTTGAGATGTTAGCCTTTTTCCTTTGTGTGGAGAAAACCTGTTTAACAACTCCCCCTGACATACACATCAGTTATAATTTCAGCACATCTGCATAATTGTTTGTGGGTTGACCATACATATGTCATGCAGAAATACTAATGATCAAGCGAGTTACTAGTTTTCCAATGGCACGTTACATGACACCTTTTAGATACAGATTATAACAGTAGTGAGTTGGGGGTGCACTGAGTGGTCAGGCCAGCTGAAAGTCATTACTAAGATATTAGGGAGCCCCTTATATTCTGGCATAAGGATGCTCTTAGGGTCACAAACTGCATTGACTTTCCCAGGCTGTACAGCAGCAAAGGAATCCTTTTAAAGCACTGTGTTTGTCACACATACACACTCAAGGTTCTGGAAAAAGTCTCACTATCCTAGATTTTTAGTTCACGGAGTTTGTATAGAAACACATTAAACTGAGTTCACAGAAAAAACAATTTGGACATGAAACATTTTGTTTTTATGAATGTCAGCAACACTTTTAAATTCAGCTTTTCAAAGTGCATTTTCCAATTTTGAATTGTCTTTTGTCACCTGGTATTTCTGTAGGAGCCCACACAGGCTAAATCTATTCTATAGTACCTAAGCCTATTCTATGCATCGAGGCGGATCAAGAGCAGCCACTTTGACTCATTTCTCAGGCCTGTGTGGAAGGACTGGAGGAGATATGTCCCCAAAGACTCCTGAGGGGCCTGCCATCCACCCAAGAAGGCCAGATGAATGTAGCAAACCAAACCAGATGTCTTCTTCCTTCTCTCCCTCTCACCAGATAAAGTCCACTGCTGTCCCCCTTGTTGGGCGTTATCTCTTCTCAAAGAGAGAAAAGTCAAAGATGGCTGTTATTCACTTCAACTTGGAGTTGTACAAGCAGCACCTATTTGTGCTTAAACATGATTAGTGGTGAAAGATATCCACAGCCCTAAAAATGGAAGAGTGGGGGGGGAGGGATAGCTCAGTGGTTTGAGCATTGGCCTGCTAAACCCAGGGTTGGGAGTTCAATCCTTGAGGGGGCCATTTAGGGATCGGGGGTAAAAAAAAATCTGTCAGGGGGCAGTACTTGGTCCTGCTAGTGAAGGCAGGGGACTGGACTGGATGACCTTTCAAGGTCCTTCCAGTTCTATGAGATACACATATCTCCATATATTAAGAGTGAAATATCAGGAGTGTGAAATCACACAAAGCAAAATAGAGAAATTGTGTGGAAAAATTTTCATGTAACAAGGTCCTTGTTTTCACACTGGTCCAATATAAACACAACCACACGTGTGCGTGCACACACCCACACACACCACTAGTACTACTACTCATTTAGGGTTTTGGTTTTTTCTCTCTTTCAGACAATCCACTGGATATTTGGTATTTTGGCTTTTCACAAAATTAAGTCTAACTGTTCCGAGCTTTGCCCATACACTTTCTGGAACCCACTGATTAAAAAAGCAGTGCCCCAAAAGGCCTTTATCCAGGTGTGGCTCTCAGCAAACTATGTTGCAAGCAAAATCTAATTCTCTGGA
The DNA here is from genome assembly GCA_033296515.1 of Macrochelys suwanniensis. Lineage (NCBI taxonomy): Eukaryota > Metazoa > Chordata > Testudines > Chelydridae > Macrochelys > Macrochelys suwanniensis. Next base: position 53,952,922 of record CM065780.1, read on the forward strand.
AAGTGCAAAGTAGATCACCTGCATGTTTTTCAAAGAAGCCATTTATAGCAAATACAGCTGCATGCAAATGTTTTTTATTTTTGTATGTAAGTAGGGTGCAGCACTTCTCCTGAGATATTCCCAATATAGCCTGGATGCTTGAGTGTTCTTGTATTATAGTCTCCGTCCCCTCTAATGCTATATTATGCAATACTCTGGTTCTGCTGGTAAAGCAGAATGTGTTCGAAAAAGATGTTAAGAGAACATTCAAAATGTGTGTGTCTGGCATTAGAGTGAACTATGTTGGACTCTGAATTCTAGCATTGAAACTTTTTTTATATAACTTGTGGACAAATAAAATCATCATGCTGTATATCAGTTCTCCTTAAAGTCAGATTTTAATTTTGTATTGTGTGTTTGTATATACAATTATAAAATCCTAAAGATAACTAAGCAGGTAACAAGCCAGGCAAACCACCAACTCTAGGGTTTGTCCTTAAATATTTTATCAGTTTAAAAAGGGTTAGAGTAACAAACCCTTTTCTTGTATCTGCTGTTCTATTAATAGATCAAGTCACAATAAAACATTCAGCACTGAGATTTGAAATCTTGTTCCCGAATTGCTGACCTCACAGTCTGTTTCTTTCACACCTTTTTCCAGAGCATCTTTACCAAAAAAAAATTCTGGAAAACGATTGATGTTTCACTTTTCCATGTTGTGAGTAATCTGTGCTGAAATCTAGTACCAAAGGTGCCAGTTTAGTCCACTCAAAGTTTTGTTTTCACTGGAAAGTTCAGATATTTTAAGCCAAAAGGAATTACACTGATCAGCTAGTTGGACTGACTGCAGAAAAGAGGCCATAGAATTTCACCTAGTAATTCCTGCAGTGGAGGGAATTATTTTTCCCTGCAACGTAAATGAAAACATTTCAAGCCCAGTAACTTGTGATTGAACTAGAGCAGATCTTTTTAGAAAGCAATCTCATCTTCATTTAAAAACTTCAAGTGATGGAGAATCTAACACATCCCTTGGGAATCTGTTCCAAGGGTGAGCTACCTTCACTGTTAAAAATATGCATCCGATTTCTAATTTGAATTTTTCTATCTTCAGCTTCCAGCCATCAAATTTGTTAGGACATTTGCTAGATTAAAGGGCCTCCTAAAATCAGATCGCTTCTTCCTGTGTAGGTACCTTTAGACCTTGATAAAGTAACCTCTTGGCCTTTTCCAAGAAAAGTCCTCTCTCTCCCCCTATCCAAGGGGGATTTCTTCACCTGAACCAGACCAGAAGACAGATGGAAGTCTCAATGTGGAGAATCTTTGCTTGCACCAGTGTAAACCTCTATCTCAGCAACTTATTTTTACCAGAGTGTGATTACCTGGGCAAACTAGTTAGGAGGCTCCTCAAAGGGTCAGCATGTAAAGTCGGGTCTACGGCAAATCTCTTTGGCTTCCTCCTTCATGATTGTTTCAATATGGTTACATTCTCACCAAGAGATTTATCATGTAATTCTGTCTCGTAGATGTCTTTGACTGAGAATTTAGAAAGTGATACACACGTAGAGCAGCTATTGTCATTTTAATTTCTCAGGAGACAAATTATTTGAAGAGTCCTTGGAAAAGCAGTTGCACAGTCCAATGAAAGAAGAGCGCTGTGGGTACTCAGCGCCTCTGATGATTGTGCCATTTGTTAAGTATTTAAATGCCTAGCTTTTGGTATCCATCTTTGGAAATGTTGGCCTGGATGCTGAAGAACTGACCATTAAGGAGAATTTTATGTCTATTGTTTTATTAAATGTAAGCTTTGTCAGCCTTCTTAGAAACCCTATGACTAGTTCCCCAACGTATTTTGAGAACATGCAGTTCTTTTGATTCATGCGGATGTGTGTCTGAAGCAATGATAAAGTTCCTTTTTATTGTTATCAAATGTAGAAATACTGATGTAGTAAATGCTGACTTCCTGTATGCCAGGCTGTTTGTGAGCAACCAGCTGTTGTCACTGCCACTGTGGCTTGTGTGGGGGCGGGAAGGAGGAAGTGCTGTTTCCACATTAATGAAGATCAAATTGGTGCTGGTTTTTAGGCAATCTGAGCAAAAGTCTCACTGTAATCTTAGTACCCATAGGAAGAGCGTAGTCGAAGTTGACCATGCAGCTGAGATTTTTAACCTGGCAATAGGAATTTATCCCTTAAATCAGACTCCCCCCTCCCTCAGCACTCTCGAACATAATTGCCACCAAAACTAATGTGCAAACTTCTGTCAAAGGTTCCAGAAATGCTCAGTGTTGTGTTGCTTACTATGCAATAATCATGGCAGAGTCACCATGCAGAAGTCACTGTAGAAGTAAAGAAAATTAACTAATCCTTCTTAGGCAATAATATGGCCCCATCCTCTGGCAGTGCTGATTGCTTGGCTCTTCCCAAGAAGCATTCTCAGCTCCTACTTACCCCGCATTTACCCCTTAGAAACCAAAGTAAAAACTCCCATTAACGTCCATGACAGCAGGATTGGGCGCACTGACTTCAACTCTTTTTAAAGATACTCAGCATTCCTTGGGAGGAGTTTGTCACTATAGTGTCTGGAGACCCAGGTTGGTGTGTTCTAGTCTTTAAGAGGCACCGGATTATTTTACTGATTAAAGACTTGTTTTTACTGTCGGATTTAACCATCTCTAAAGCACTCTTCAATGTTGTTTAAGGACTATTGAAATTATTGCAGAGTCAGTACAGCAAAGGAACACAGAGCTGGATTTTATTTAGTCTCTTACATGATCAGCCAGAGTGTTATCTGAATTCTTATTGCAGGCCTTAGCTTTTATGGAGACGTGGTAGCTAATCTTGCCACTCCCCCATCATACAAATGTGTTTTTTAAAAATGCAGTATCTGCCTCAAGATTGGAACATGCAACCTATGGCAGAGTTTGAGTTTAGCTCACAGATGTAAAGGAAACTTGAAAAGGGGTTCATAAGTTTTGCAACATTGTAAATATATGTGCACTCCAGATTTTAAAAAGCTGTAAATATTTTGACACAAAATAGTATGACAACCAAATGAAGACAAAGTTTACTAGTAAAAACAACGAGGAGTCCTTGTGGCTCTAAGGACTCCTCATTGTTTTTACTGGTACAGACTAACACGGTTACCACTCTGAAATGTTTACTGGATTCATCTAGTTGAGAGCTAGTACATAGTACCCAAGTTTAGTTGCTTAAACTGTCAGAATTATTAGTATTATTTGTTAAGCATCTAAGGCTATAGTGCTGAGTACCGTATAAAACATAACACAACGAGACAGTCCCTTCCTTTTACCATCTAAAGCAGACTAGAGACAAGAGGCTACAGTACATAAACAGGGGAGCAGAAGATAACAATGAGCTGATTCAGCTCAGCATAAGTGGTCACACAACACCGGCAGTGAAATCCTGGTCCCATGGAAAATCAATGGCACACCTCCCATTGACTTCAGTGGAGCAGAGGTTTTACTCCAAATGCCTAGTGTAGGCATTTTCTAGGTAGCATGGCAGAAATGCATTGTAAAGAGGGATATGAAGGAAGACAATGTGGTGATTTTGTGATTTATTTATTTATTTATTTTTTACAGGGAGCTCATCCTTATGAGCAGCATGTGAAAATGCACACAAACATTTCTGCACAATTTTGGCAAATGGATAATGAAGGCTAGTATCATGTGGGGGTTGATGTCTGAATACCATGTAAGAGATAAGGATGGGGATAGGCCACAGAAGCGTCTTAAAAGTTACGAAAGGTGGTTTTTGTGTGATGCATTACAGAAGGGGGACTGAGAAGAGGTATGCAAAGAAGTGGTGATGCAGTAGAAGCAATAAACCAGGAATGCAAATCATTGTGCAGAGTTTTGAATGGGTGTAAGTGGGGCAAAATGGCTTTTTTTTTTTTTTTAAAGTGCAGAGAGGAGGAGGTTGCAGTAGTTGAAATGCAACATGATGAGGGCTTGAATGGAAACTTGGGTGGGTGGAGAGGCTGATCTTAGCGACTTGGAGTATGAAGCAGCAGCAAGATTGAGGCGGTGTCTCACTGTACAAGGAAAGAAAAAAGAGTCAGAACAACACCCTGATTATGAGCCTGAGTGACAGGGAAGAAGGTGGTGGTGTCTATGAGGACTGGAAAAAAAGGGGGCAAAGAACGTAGGAGGGAAGAAGCAGCACAGTTTTGGCCATTTAGCCAGTGATGACCATTTACAGTAGTAATTTCAGAATATAATATCAGCTCAGACTATCTTAAATGAGTGGAACAAATGCCTGGCACCTTGCATTTCCCCCTCCCCCACCATCTGTGCACATGGGGAGGGCTATAAAAAGAGTTGCTTGGAGACACCAGATGAGATGTATTCTTGGGGAAGGCGGAGGTCCCTGCCTACCTTCTGAGTGCTGGATTGATCAGCAGGCTGGGAAACTTTTGTTTGTTCCTCTTTTTGCTTATGGTACCTTTCTTGGTGTGTGTTTTATAAAAAACTCTGCTGCTGAATGCCTCTCACTGCCTGTTGCTGGGTCTTGTTTCTGCTCAGTCACCCTACCGGTTTACAGTTACATTAATTTCTCAACCATGGGGCTTTAAAAAGCAGTTACTTTTTAGGAGTTATCTACCTCAAATACTGGTGGGTCAGTCCAGTTGCAGTAGGTAACACTGAGCTACCAGATTCCCTTCACCTTGAAATAGACTTTGGCATCATGTAAGTCTTGCACTTTGTATTGTATTTTTATTGTAACAGTGTCTTGGGATGCAATTATTTAAAAAACAAAAATAGTACTTTTGTTAATTGCAGCCTTTGTGGAAAAGCATAAATAAATGCTGATAGATGTAAACAGGTCAAATACTATTCCTGATGCATATGGCTAAATTTTTGTTAAAAAAGGAGCTTGTAAGAATAAAAAAAGTCAAAGAAAAACTGCCTAGTGGGCATCAACACTATAGTCAGGGCTTAAGCCACTGACAGATTTCACCTCTAAAAATAAATAGCTCTTAATAATAACAGTATCTTACAACTCTCACTAACAAATGAGGGAGCGAAGCTAGTACTCCCCACCAGGTACTAAAGGAAGGCAATACAGGAGAAGTAACTCAGATAAGTTAACTCTGGTATTTACACTCTCAAATCACAAGCATGTGTTGGAATAGCCAAATAGAATGCATTGTAGTTACATAGCATTTTTTTATCCAAGGACTCCAAAATGTGTTGTTTTCCCCCTAGAATTAGGGCCAAATCATACCCTGTATGGGGGGGAAAAAAAACTGTGGTAGGGTCCATAAACTGGTAGTATTTCCTATTTAGTATACTGCAGGAATGAGGGGGGAAATTAGCCCTCCCTCCCATATATAGAATGGTCAAGAATATAGCCTCAAAAGACTATCACAGATATAGGAGGACATGAGCATCGCTTGGGAACTGGAGGTGTGTACGTTGTCTGCATTAGACTGTTGCCTGGGAAGGTGTGTGTGGGTGCGGGGACGGACAGAAAGGCAGAGGATGGGTTCTCCCTCATATCTAACTCTCCATGACAGCACAGGTCTCTCATCGGAAGGGGCCTGTGACTGGCTGGAAACACAGCTGAGGGAACGTTTTACAGTGAGGGGGCACCATTCAAGGTGATGACAGTGTTATTTTCAAGGCTTTTTCCCTATTGGTAGAAGAGGGCAGTTTAGTGGAGAGTGGTTACCACTATCCCCCACCTATGTATCCCCTAAAACTGCAAAATCTCAGAGCTGTGGAGTTTCAGTGAAAAGACTTGATGCTGCTATTTCCCTGCCCTCCACGTCTTTGTTTTCAATAAATTAATGTGACCCATTTAGTTTAGATTTGCAGCTTCCTCATGAAATAGGTAAGTATTATCACCCTCATCTTATAGATCGAGAACTTGAGATACAGGGATGCTAAATGACTAGTTGAAGGTTACACAGCAGGTTTGGTGGCAGGGCCAAGGCTGATCTAATCACCGGAAGGCACTTCCACATGTGCAATACTAACATTTTTCAAGGCACAGCAATATAACAACTCGAATCACAAGGCTAAGTTAAAACAAGAATTAAGTGATCAGACCAGTCACCATCCCCTCTTCCATGTTAACCATCAGCTGATTCCTCCAGTTGCAAAAGGAAATAATAAGTTATAGCAATAAGTCGAGGAGGCTGAAGGTGACACTATCCTGCCTTTTCCAATAACCCATCTTCTCTAAAATAAAAACAGAAGCAAAGTACATGCCACTTCAGTGTGATAAAATCCTAGCTTTATTTCAGAAATTTTCCACTTCCAATTCAGTTATTAGAAATTCTAAACAGAATTTAGGGCAATGAAGCACAAGACAATTTGGCTCCATAAAAAACGCCTCCCCATGTTTCTCTTCTCTATTTTCTGATTTTAAAAGGGTGCTAATTTACACTAGTTAGCCAATGAACACAAATGGCAAATTTTTCTGCATAACAAGAAAATGTCTAGTCAGTCTGCATGTGGAACTCCCATGTACCTTAGTGAAAGTTCCATCACAGAGCAGTAGCAGAATTCAGCACCGTATATGTGCAAACACAGCACAAAATAAATGTGCTGATCCTAAAACTCATCCATTAAATGCATAAAAAACCCAGCTACTTCGTTATTTGTATTACTGTAGCATCTAGGAGGCACCAAACTGAGAATATAAACTCTTTTGGAGCAAGAAATCTAGACAGAGGAAGAAGAAACAGAGGCATAAAAGTGAAGTGAGCTGCCCAAGGTCACACAAGATGAGTAGCAGAGCTAGGAATAGAACCCAACCCTCTGACTCCAGAAGTGCCCATTCTGCTCTTCTCCCCTGTTTATACTGAACTTTCTACATGTACATATAATTCATGATTTACCTTGTCCTGCCAAACAAAAATTCCATCTCTTCAAAAGTCAGACCAAATCTGAACATACACAAACATATATAGTAGAGAGCAAGAGCACTAAAATTAGATAGAGCTAATTTGGTAAACAAATATCCTCTCTTACACCAGTTGGAAAGTACTTCTGAAAATTACAGGCACAAAACCAATGCTGTAATTTGTTCAAAGATTGTGATAGGGATGATATGCAAGAAAATCCCCTTTTTGATTAGTTTCAAAGGCCATTCTGCATATATTGTACTGTTAAGTCTGCGTCTAACAACGGCCTTTTCTAATGAGATTGAGATTTGCAGCTACTGCAGCTGATGGTTCATTTCAGATCCTGACCATTGCTGAAGTAGTGACACTTTAGAATGGAAAAGAAAATTTTTGTAATACTTGCTGAAATAAATTAGAGACTGTGGCCCTGATCCTACAATGAGCACTGCATGGGCACCTGTGCAGAGATCACTGCATGATCAGGGCCTAACAGAGAAACATTCTACATGTACTTTTTTGACTGTGGGTTTTTCTACATAGGAGAGTTTTACCAATTATTCCAATATAGTTATCGGTTTTAACCCCCCCCCCCCCCTTGAGAACATTATCATAATGTAAAAGTGGCTTTTTTGGTTTAGCTTTAACCCTTTCTCTTGTGACAAACTAAACTGGAAGAAGCTACTCGTACCAGAGTTAGTGTCTACACGGGCGGAAGGGTGATATATACCTTTATAGCTTTATCAGGTTACATTTACACACTTGTTCTACCAAAAATCTTTCCTGTGTCAACAAGGCCTACGTTTATAGAAAGCTACTTTGAAATAATTGCTTGAGACATCTAGTCGGGCTAACTCAGCATCATGAATAGAGCAGATATGTATGTATAGCATTAGAAGTTTCATAGATGTAATGGCATTTACTCTTTGGAATGATCGTTAGCTCATTGAACTGAGTATCTCAGGATCAATGGGACTTATTGCTTTGGGGGAGAAAAGCAAAGCTGATAATTGCCATTCAATTTCATGTAATGGAATCATGAGCTTTTTGTTAACAGAATTCAGTAACTGAAAAGACTTGTTAACATGACCTCTAATTACTTGTAAGTTGTCATTTTAACACTGTACCTGATAAGGAGAAAATAATCAGAAATTATTTGGGGGCATGTTATTCAAGAAGTAACTTTGAGCTGAAAAGTCATTGTCATTCTGGTTGTTTCACAAAGATCCCAAGCTCCAGGGGTGCTGGAACAATTTTATAGTGGGGATGCTGAGAGCCTTTGAACCAAACTGTAAACCTTGAATATAGTGGAAACCACTTCAAGCCAGGGGGTGTGGCAGCACCCCTAAATCCAGCACCATTTCTTTTGAAGAAAAAACCTAACTATAGAAAATAATTATTTATATTAAATTATTAAAAAAGTGATAGATCAACTGATTTTGATCGCTGAACAGCAGTTAGTACTGATTAATCATCATGACTGATATTACCAAAGGAGAGTGAAAAAATACTTGTTTTAAGAATTTGTCTTGTGAAATGTATATGTCTAGGTTTCTGCCTTGGATTCCTTTTCTTTCTCCATTACTGTATTTCCTGATCCCTGCTAAGGTTGAAATGGTCCCCCCAACTTTGTTACCAAAAAGGAGGCCTCTTAGTCATGTAAGTACACAATAGAAGTCAGCCACAATAGCAGTTATCTTTGTACCACATATCACCTTCCTCCTCTAACTTTTCACCATTGTGTTACTTTTCAAAATAATGCTATATTTTACTTTCGCAAATGTATTTCAGTTTACGGAATGTTCACAAGCTATTTCCCTGAACTCACTGTTGGCCTGTGTAATTGGTTAGCTAAGAAACATGGCACGGTTTCTGCTCTCAGACTGGATGACTCCCATATCCTCAAAGAGCTTTTAAGATGGCCCCATGACCACTTTAGCCTCAGATAGGGTGGCACAGACTTCCCTCAGATTTTTTCTGAGGGCCAAACTGTCAAGGAGGTGACATGATTGCCATGTTCTGTTCAGGTGCAGTTCTCTCATAGATGATGAGAGAATCTTGGATTTGGTAATCTTTTCAGTGAACTAGGATGGAGCCCCTCACATTGGGAGGAACTTGGATCTGATGTTTGATGAAGGCAGTCTGGTTGGGTTAAATATTTTATCAGCTCTACATCTAATGAAAAGTGTGAAAAAAGAAAAAAATTGTTTCATTTTCCATTTAAATTTTTTTTATTTTAAAAAAAGTGTGTGTGTGTGAGTAAGTAAGTAAAACTTCTTTTAAAAATGCCCCAACCTCCTTCCGGATAGGAAGCTAGCAGCCTACATACCACTAGGAGTCCCACATTGGTTCTGTCTATGGAACTGCACATCAGATAAATGAATTTGACTGAGTTCATTTTCAAGGTGGGGGCTCTTTTGTATCTGAGACAAACAACATGATCAGTCCACTTCTCTTTGCTCTCTCTGTGCTTATGATCTACCAAGTAGCCTGGAGTAGCAGGAGTGAACTGTGCCAATGCAGTACAGTTGGAGTCATCTAACCATTACACAGTGTCACAAGTCAGGCACCTCAGCTGAGATCAGCTCATGAAAGATGTTGCTTTCTCTCAGGACTGCTGTTTCACTGATCTGTGGGAGTGGGAGTCTCAGATGACTGACCATCATAGAAATAGGCACATGTGAGGTAAAAGGAGCAGGCAGAAAGTGCCCATTATTTGATCCCTGCAGGGGAATGGATCTCTTCATACTGTATCTTCCAATGCCTATCAGCTGAGGAAATCCTGGGCATTTGAAGTATTTGCATCCAGATTTTGTTGTCCCGCTGTACTGCTGGATTCTGAGAGCAGAACAGTTTTTTCCTAACTGTCTGGGCTTCAGATATTAGTCTAAAAATTCACACATTCAGTGCAACAGGATTTTGGGTTGGGAGAATGTGAGATAGGCCTACAAGCAATCCGTACAGGGTTGGCAGTTGCCAGGAGGTATGGGAAATGGGCTAGGCCAAGTAATTAATCTCTACAGGTTGGGATGGATGCCTGAAGGGCCTTAGAGCTCAGTATTCAAGTGTTAATTCTAAGCCTCACTTTTAGAAAGGGACAGTTTCGGAAAATAGCAGCAGCAAAGAGCAGTCGTCTCCCTCCCTCCCCCCACCTTCCTGAGAGAGGAAAGGGCAGAGATGGCTGTCACAGTTCCAGGCAACTGTACCTGTATTCCCTCTGTGGTCCTTAGAGGGCACTTCCGTTAGGTTCCCAGCTCCTCAGCCATCACCTTTCTTGGGTAGAGATGTGAGTCTCTTTCCCTCATAACTAGGGTTTTTACAGGCAGCACAGTTCCCTGCCTACACTGAAATATACCCTTCAACTCAAACTGCCTAAACAACATCTGCTCTCTGTTTTATCATCAAAGGCTAGAAATAGCTGTTCTTGCCAGCAGTCACAAGTTACCACCTTAGAAGCAAGCACATTTATTCTTAAGGCAAAAGCATGACAGAGAAAACGTATTAAAAACAATAAACGTTCCTAGATGCATGCTAAAAGCTTCCAACGGTCTTATGGGGCCTAAGCAGGCCAAAGTCCTTCCAGTCCTTCTCAGGGAGGAACGAGGATTGGGGCCTCCCTTTGACAGATAGTCCTGTCAATTTTCTGGATCAGAAAGCAGGCCCTGTGTCATTTTAAACTCATGATATTTATCTGAGTTGAGTCCTTTTCTTTGTCTCTTGGTCTCTGGAAAATCCAGTTTAAACTTATATATGCGAGCCTCTCCAGGTGGTGGTCCTTCTCCAAAGGTGTTACAGTCAGAGAGAATTTGCCTGATCACTACCCTCACTGTTCTTAGTTCCTGGAGGAGCTGTGGTAACCGTCCCCATGGGATTACATATAATCTATGGCCTATAGCAATACATACATTTAACACAGTAAGATCTCCCAATGGGGTTGCAGGAATTTGACATATCTTTTACAATGGCCACTGGAGCTGTTTGACCCAGCCTTTAAATACTTGATGCTGGAGAAAGCAGCAACACAGAAAAATTCCTCCCATGGAGTGAGGGGGAGAGATCCCTTTTGATAAATCTGACCATTGCCTTTGCCCAAATTATGTTGTAATGTGTAATGCTACCCACACTCCAGAACAACTGCGATAGGTACACTTAATATGGTGGTTCTCAACTGTGGTCCACCGCTTCTTCAGGGAAAGCCCCTGGCACGCCGGGCCGTTTTGTTGACCTGCTGCGTCCGCAGGTTCGGCCGATTGCAGCTCCCACTGGCTGTGGTTTGCCGTTCCAGGCCAATAGGGGCTGCAGGACACGGCGGATAACACATCCCTCGGCCCACGCTGCGTCCCGCAGTCCCCATTGGCCTGGAGCGGCGAACCGCGGCCAGTGGGAGCCGCGACCGGCCGAACCTGTGGACACGGCAGGTCAACAAACTGGCCCGGCGCACCAGGCGCTTTCCCTGAAGAAGCGGTGGACCACAGTTAAGAACCACCAACTTAATACAAAATAGGAAATAAATCCATAAAATAAATATTGCAAGTGTGGTCTGCATGGAAATACTGTGATGGAAAAGCAAGTGAAAGTGGCTGGTGTGTTTTTGTTTGGTTTTTCTTTTTTCATCAGCAGTAACAAGTTTGTAACTACCAACATGCAAGCCCCACCTAGGGTGGGCCAGAGGACTAATGCAATTACTTTGAGACCTTAATAGCCCAAGGTATTTATTATTAAATGAAAACAAAGTACTTGAAGTTATTGCAGTGAAAAAGCTGGTTTTATATTACAAGCAATTCAAACAAAATATTCTACTGTTGGCAGTTTATAAATAAATAAATATAGGGGGAAATCGCCATATCACACTTGTGATGGGATTATATCCTGCATTTTAAATTTTATCTTGTGATCAGGATGAAGCATTGAGTGGAAACTGCTGCACTTGTTGTGGCTGTCTTCAACATTTCCTCCAGACAGGCTCCTGTGGAGGGGCAGCATTTACAGCTAGTGTTTTGTCAATAAAGAATCACATGCCTTGATGGCAGTGCTGCAGGAATTCATGATTGGGGGGGGGGGGGGGGGGGGAGGGAGGAGAGAAGCAGCTGCCTGGGATAAGGTCTGAGCACACACAAGACTGGGATCCTAGCAGTGATGATAGATGGTTTTTTATTTTTGATAGTAACTGCAGTTGTTTGCCCTTTTTACTGACATTTTAAAAAAATCTAACATTTATCCAGTATACTTGTAGTAGGATTCTTAAAAACAGATGTTTGATTCTGAGTTTTGGCATCTCTCATTTGGGGTGTAAAGTTGCACATTCAGACCTGGAGAACATTGTATTTGGATAACCTTTGAACAAAGCCTGAATTAAGATCATCAATGTTCATCAGTTATGACAGAGTGAACATGCTGAAACTCTTCCTCTAAACTGTCATTAGCAAAGTGGGGGAGGGCGTGTTAATGCAGAAGCTTCAGTTTAGTTTTCACTTAAAATGCAAGATACCTGTTCTGATGATGAAGTAAGAAGAAAAATGTATCTAGTTCTCTAGTTCCAAGTCTAGTTGAATGCTTACCTTAGGAGAGACAAATGAGAGGATGAGGTCACGGCTGCAATAGCCTGTATCATTTCAGCAGAACATTAGCCCAGTGAGAAAGTTCACTTTGCCGTGGCTTAATTATGAGTCTTCTCTGGAATGTTAATCTTATTTTAATCAGAAGATACATTAGCTGGAGACCTGGCCCTAAACATGTAAGTCCTTGTAACTCCACTGAAGTCAATAAACCTCCATCGATTTACATCAGGACCTGGTCCATAATTTCATTCTGTTATTAATGTTGGTACCATGCTTTGAAAAGGTAAGCCACAGTGCAAGGACTAAGTATTCTTCCTCATTCATAATGCTGCACTAGCAGCACAATTGACAGATAAAGATGATGGGTTTTGTAGTTTAGGGGTGGGTTTGCCAATAGTGACAAACGAAACAAGCATATCCTATCTTTGTCACATTAAGATACTGGAGAGCAGTGTTTTCCCATTGCTAGATGCATTGGAAGCCCTGGTTAGTTGAAAACTGGAAGATCACTGCTCTCATAAGTAGCTCATGGGGAAAGTGTTGGTTTTCTCAAGTGTTTTGTTTTTTTTTAAATCACAACAGTGGCACACGATCAGTGTTAGTTGTTTATTTATCAACCTTAGGCTGTTCATGAAAGGATCAAATTCATTTATCTACAAAACGTGAAATAAAAGGTAGAAATAGTTCAGGCGTGTCTACACTTAAAATGCTACAGCAGCACAGCTGCACCACAATAGCCCCTCAGTACAGACGCTACGTACGCTGACGGGAGGGGTTCTCCCATCGGTGCAGGTAATCCGCCTTCCCAAGAGGCATAATTAGTTTGATGGACAAATTCTTCCATCAACTTAGCACCGTCTACATGGGAACTTAGATGAGCTTAACATCAGCATCACTCGGGGTGTGGATTTTTCATGCCCCTGACCAGCGAAGTTAAACCAACCTAAATTTCTAGTGTAGACCAGGCCTTAGTGGTTATGTCCAGATTTAGTAAGTGTACATGGCACATCTTAAGGCTCCCAATATTCAGAGTTGTCATGTTATTTTCACACCAATGCAACGTTAAAGTGCCACTGTCCCCTTGGATGTTGTGACCACTAAAGCAGCTTTTAGGAACTGTGCCACTTAGAGCTCTTATCTCAGTACAGGCAAGTCTCATTTTATGCGGGGGTTCCGTTCCGCGGTTTGCGCGTAAAGCGAAAACCGCGTATAGTGGTGAAACACCATTGAGTTGAATGGCGGACGGAATCGCCCGCAGTACCGATGCCGTTTTTAAATTGGTTTTTTTCTTTTTTTTTCCTGGTTTTGCCGACCGTGCAAAGCTGAATCCGCGCATGTTAAATGCACCTAAAATGCGACTCGCCTGTATAGCAAAATAAATAATCCAGGTGCAGATGGAGCAGTCTGGAGAACTCTCTTCTAGAGTCCTGTTTCTAAAATTACCTAGTTAAACATTCTTAAACAGAATACTGCTATCTATGTCATTCTTTTCTATAGCATGCATAGGTAATCACAGTTCCTCACATAAATTTGTACATAAATTGAAGTTTTTTTAAAATACCTATTTCTGAGGAGCATTTGTATTGGGACTACAGCGTCTATATATACACATACCTACAGAACAGATTGCTGATAGGGAGAAATCCTATCCCCACCTCATGCAGCAGAGCTGCAGCAATTTTGTTAGTACAGGACCCCTCCTCAGCCTCCTCTTCTCACTTATAAGAAGCGATCTACAATTTAGTTTTTGCTAAAAACCTGAATAACTGGTGTCTTCAATAGGGTGGGAGGAGCACATCAATAATTAGGGTCTTGAAGCTGCCCTCACTTACATAGCAGCTGTCACTTGATTATTGTGCTGTGTGACAGAGGTACACTAATCCTGCTTTTAAGAAGTGGACGTAATTGTTGGCTGCAGTCCTTTAGGTGATGTTGATTTTTAAATTGTAACGTGTGTAGAGTTAAGACATTTGGCTATTTCTCGGATGTCTGATATCTCAGTCCCATCCGTGTGAACATCCAGCAAGTTATACGATATTAAGGTAATTGAATGGATTACAGTTGATATTGAGGGCATGAAAGTGGAGTGGAGGGGAGGAGTGAAAATGGCTCATTTGGTATTATATCAGAGTCTATGACTAAAATAGCAACAACTTGGGTGAAACATCAGCTGCAAGGAAACTTACAGTCCTTCTGGTTTCTTTATAAGAAGTTTCAGATAGTGGTGGTTATATCCAGATAACTTCTATTGATTTACAGTAGTTTTCTCTTACTCAAGCTATCTGCACCCTTAAGTGAAAGATTCAGAACACTGCGACTTTGTACTCAAGTTTTGTTATGTGACTGGATATTTTAGGTGTTTGATGTTAATAAATCCAAAGCAAACATGGGGTTAGACCAGTAGAGCTATAAGAAAGTGCCCATTTTACCCAGGAATTACCTTATTAACAATAGGTATAGTAACCACCCTATAGGTGCACAAGAAATTGACCAGAAGATATTTCCCACTTTCAGGATTTTTTCCCCTTTGGACTCTTGCAACTTACACACTTTCTTCTCTAAAGAATTATAGATTTCAGTTTTCCTTAGAACAAAATATAGTAAGATTTCATGGGGGACTAAATGGTTTAGTAAACTTATATTGGAATCTGGTGCTTTCCGCTGTAGTTTTGCTAATTCAATCCAGGTCATCAGTAACCAAAGGCTATCATCATCAGATGGTTGTGTCTGTAATTATGTTAGACTAGACAGGTGATTTCAGTTCAGTTCCCAGTGGGCACTTGTTCACAGCACATACCTGATAACTTAGTTAGCATGCTTATTGGGCATTTCAGCAGCATCCAAGAATTTAATGGGTATGAAGAAGACACCTCATGAGCAGGGCTGTCAAGTGGCCGTGTTTCACGAGCACTAAATCCACATCATTTTTCTAACAACATGAAAATTGGAAAACATTTTGGAGAAGGACTCCATGTTGAGGAAAGGCTTGAACAAGATTGTGTGAATCAGATTCTATTTCTAGTTGATTTAGTCACAACTCAATCAATATTTTTCATTTGGGGTTAGGAGTTAATTGGAGAGGAGCTTGTAGCATCATTGTATGTGTGACAAAGTAAATAAAATTACTAAAATATTTTACCCCAGAACCTTAAAGAACCCCAAATAAATTAACATGTATGAATAACAGATGACATGCCCAAATGGTCTGAGAAATATAATTAACCAAGAGTAATTCAGCAGACTACTAAAATGCACTTATGGAGGAAAACATAATTGCAAAATCAGTTTCCCTTAAGTACAAACTAAGGTTTCACAAATTATGGATTGGGGGATTTCTGAAAGCCAAAAGTCAGCCACTTAAACATAGTAGCCAAAGATTGCAAGTGTAAACCAGGGAGAAGGGCATGTTCATGAGGCCTAATTCAAAACTAGAAGGTGGCTGGCCTGTCGTTATCAAACTTGTGGGTGAGGAAAGAATACTTTTGGCAATACAACAGAAGTAAGGTGTACACTACCTGATGAAAAAAATTATTACAGTGGTCCCTCAAAACAAGGCAAAAAGGCATGTTTTTCTCCTGACTAAACAGAGGCCAAGGAAGGATTCAGTGTCTAGGTAAATTCAATATTCCATTAAACTTCTGGAAAAATACTGTGACCCTTTCGGGGTGCCAGAATCAGCTGGATCATCTGTACTGTCAATTTTCACCAGAGGTTTCAGAGATATGAATACAAGTTGAATATTACGCAGCTGCGAAAAATGCTAGTATTTGGGGTGTATTAACAGGAGTGTTGTATGTAAGACACGGAAGGAAATTGTCCCACTGTACTAAGCACTGGTAAGGCCTCAGCTGGAGTACTATGTCCCAGTCCTGGGTGCCACACTTTAGGAAAGATGTGGACAAATTGGAAGAAGTCTAGAGGAAAGCAACAAAAAAGGATAAAAGGCTTAGAATACCTGACCTGCGAGGAAAGGTTGAAACAGACAGACAAACCTGGGCATGGTTAATCTTGTGAAAAGAAGACTGAAGGGAGATCTGATAATTGTCTTCAAATATGTTAAGGGCTGTTACAAAGAGGAGTGTGTTCAATTTTTCTCCATGTCCACTGAAGGTAGGACCAGAAGCAATCAGTTTAGTATGCAGCAAGAGAGATTTGTTAGATATTAGAAAAACTTGCTAACTAGAAAGGGTAGTTAAGCTCTGGAATAGGCTTCAAAGGGATCTTGCAAAATACTCATTATTTGGAGGTTTTCCAAAAGAGGTAGGACAAAACACCTGCCAGGGATGGTCTAGGTGTACTTGGCCTTGCCTCAGCAGAGGGGGCTGCACTTGATGACTTCTTGAGGTCTCTTCCAGTGCCACACTGCTATGATACTATATTCTCAAAGAGTAGGTCTGTTAGTGCAAGGACTGTGTTCTCTCCTTTCTCTCTGGTTCAGATCACAGACTTGGGAGCTTATAAAGTCAAAACAGATAGAATTGGAAACTGAAGTTATTTGATCTTATGTAGGGACTGCATTGTTGTTCTCCAGCCATGTTGGATTACTGCTGAATTTGTTTTAGAGACTTAAAACTTGAACATTAGTTGAATAAGGGATTATCATCCCTGTTTGTCTGAAAACATTATTTGCTGGTTTAATCTTTCTAGGCCCTGTCCTGACTCGAATAGCCTTTCTAGCCCCAAGTCTTCATAATTTTCACATTTCAGAGAGCTGGTAGCTTTGGAAGTTGCTCCTATTTAGAAGAGACCGTGGTTCAGAAAAGCTTCTGCCAACAGTTGCGGACTGTCCTATTAGCAGCGCAGAACCTTACTACACCCCACTTAACTTCCATGTGGGATCATCAGAATGACAATAGGGGAAAGTCCTGGGGGAAATGAAGAAGAGGATGGGACTTGATGAATGAGCTTTACCCCTTTCAGAACCCACAGGACCAAAAAACCCCAACCTCCAGTTGAAGATTGTTCTTTACTTCGCATCAGTGCCAGGTAATAGCTCTAGGGAAGCAGGATCTTTATATGGGGAGGGATGGAGAGGCCTAGGTGTGGCATAGGGAGTTGCAGGAGGCAGGGAAGTCATTTACATTAGTTTTTCCAGCCATCCTCCTGTCCACTGCAACTCTCAGCCTTGGAGTTGCAGAGATTGAGCCATTTTTCCTTTATTTATTTTGCCCTTTTGCAGCATGGTGATCCTTCCCTGCACCCCGTCCCTTTTATAGGTTGACCTGCCACAGAGCCAGCATCTGCAGCCAAGTTCTAGTGTTTCCACTCTCTCTAAATCCATGGATAATTCTGCAGGGTTAATGAGGCTTTGCGATACACAGAATGGTGCACACAGATGTGTTTTCTGAGACTTAAACCAATATCTTCTTATAGATCCATTTAAGAGAATAACTAAAGAAATTTCATAATGATCATACCCTAAGACATAATGGAACTTGATGACCTTTGAACAATTTGGCCTGAGTCCCTTCCTCACATTTATAAAAGGAGAATGAATCTCAAGTAACAACCCAGATTTCCTTAATACATGGACATACAGAGAGTAATGTTGGGGTTAGCATGTATCTCTTTTTAGGAGCGGGAGCTCAGCAAATTGTTTCTAAAATTTATAGTGCATTAAAAATAAAATTTACATTCAGTATGCAACTGTTCCTGTGAAGTTCAGGAAGCTTGTGTTTAATGTGATCCTGTTAATGTCACCAATGTTTTGTTTTCAATTAGTGAAAAAGGTAGCTTTTGTAGACATGGTTAGTGTGTCTGATAGATTTCATAACCTTATATTAACCAAAATTGTTTTGGGATTTCAGTTCATCTTTTTAAAAGCTTGTAGAATGTAAACGTAAGTGAACTATTTAAACAGTGTGAACTGGAGAGCATTTTCTGTGACATTTCACGCTGTTTCTTTCACCCTCAAATGAGAGGAGGACTTGAAAGGGAAATGTTCTAAAGCCAGAGTTGCCAGCTGCATCTCTCTTCAGCTGATCTTCATAATGGTCCCTTCTGGGGGTTAATTTGCCTCTCGTAAGCATCTGATATTGGCCACTGTGGGAGACAGGATGCCAGGCTAGTGAGACCACTGGTCTGAATTCTTATAACCGATGTTAGGCGACACTCAGTATTGGGGATACCTCTCAGGTAGCACAAAGGAACCAGGATCTGGCCATAGTTGAGAATTCCCGAGGCTGGGAGGGATAAAGCCAGCAGAACCAGCTCCTGCACCAAATACCCCTCACCAAAGTAAGGGGTACATTGAGGGTGGATGGAACGTGTCAGAAGTGGGAAGGAGGCAAGGCAAAGCTATGGTACACCAGACCTCAGCTAATCCCATAGAAATCCTTTGCCAGTGGCATAAGTTAGAGCAGGCCCTAGACTGCTCTAAATCATTGCATGTGTAGGGCTGACACAGATGGCATAATGAGATCTGACAGTTTCTCAGGCCCATACTAAGCAGAGCATGCCACAAGATAATCTGCCACAGAATGTTTATTTCTGGGCAGAAATCAAAAGAACACTATCAGGTTGAAATTAATACTAAACATCCCCACTATCATAATCACATTCCCTTACACTTCATTCTAATAATAATGGAATATTTTTTTAAAAAATATTGACTGCCGTTTTGTTATCTTTTGGCACCTTACTCAGCTTTTAGATAATAAAAGTAAACTTCTCCAGCTTAATTATGTTTATTTGACTTCTAGTAAGGTTTACTTCCTGCTTCTCATGATCTAGCACAATACTGCAATATTTGGCTTGGAAGCATTGGAAGAGAATGTTTAAATTCAGACAAGCCTTTTTCATTTTAACAGGTAATTAAAAGTGAGTTATTTTACTTAATTTTGTTAACAAAATGTCGGCTCCCATACCCCACATATAAAATGTTGGCTCTAATGTATTTAACATTCTCCCTTCCGATATTAATAATAGAAGACTACTTAAAAAGTATCCCATGTATCTTTGAGGCTTCCCATTATCACTGCCACTGTGCATGCTCACTGCAGAAAACTATGAGCACATCCTCCCTGACTTCACCTTTGGCAGATGGGAGGAACAGCAATCTCAGATTTCCCCTCATATTGCCATACAAGCAATGCTAGCTGAGTATAGGGACCAGCCAGAATTATCACATTTTTAAATATAGAATCCTCTTAAATGCACTCTTTTTGGCGTTAGGAACTATTTGTTACGAAAACACACAGCATAATTGAGTTTGTAGAAAGCTACCTTATACCAAAATTCAAGATAGAACTCGGTGTCTAAAAATTATAGAAGACCAATTTAGAATTTACAGCTCATTTTCACTGGGACAAGGAACTCTATTTGTTCTTTTATTAGTGCATCTTCCTGTGTGGAAGCAAATGCTAGGAGAGTATTTTTAGTCACTTTTGTCTGGAGAGTAAGAGAGGAAAGGGAAAAGGAAAGGAGACTAATTTTATATTCCTTTTTTCTTTAAAGAAAAAAAATGGCATTTTAATCTTCCAAAATATTTTGTTTAATTCATTTGCCAATAAACATCAGATGCTAAACCAGTGCCAATTAAAACACTACAGGATAAAATACAAAGTAAGTTCTCTTTGGGGTGTGTGGGGAGGAGGGTTAGCTGGAAAGCCCACAAGATTACATAGGCTGATTACACACCATTATTTTGAGACAGCACATATATAAATAAGTTAATGCAAGAGAGTGCTTTCAGGGAATAAAGTACTAAATAAATAAATAAAACATAGAGTGCCATTTATAGAGTGCCAACAGTGGGCTCAGCACTGGACAAAACATTAAAAGAGTTGGCCCCCACCCCAAAGGGTTGATAATCTAGTCCTGATACTAGACAAACAATATAAGGAGAAAGGCGCTATCTGTTCCATCCGCACCCACATTCCCACTGAACCTCAGTCACACAACTGCAGTATTGAGCCCCAGATGACGCCGATGCATGCGTCGCTACTGAAAGGCTTCATGGAACAAAGTGCTTGG
The DNA here is from genome assembly GCA_033296515.1 of Macrochelys suwanniensis. Lineage (NCBI taxonomy): Eukaryota > Metazoa > Chordata > Testudines > Chelydridae > Macrochelys > Macrochelys suwanniensis. The sequence continues at coordinate 53,973,303 of CM065780.1, forward strand.
GGTTTGTGGGATGAGAGAGAGGTGGTTGGTATAGGAAATCACTTTAATATGAAATGACTGTAGACTGAGAGATGGAAAGGAGGTTAATGTAAAATACATTGACAATATCAAGTTATATTAGTATGCATTGAAACGTTGATATGCTTAGGATAAAAACAACAATTTTAGATACTGCATTCACTTGGCTTTCAAAAAAGTCAATTTTTACCTTTATAAAAAAAAATGTTTTAAATGATCCAAGCCATGTTTAATAGGCTTGTAAAAAAGCCTTTGATGTCAGTGTGAAATTGGTAGAGTCAGGATTGCCAAACTCGCCTGTTTAAATTAAAAAAGGGCATCAAAATCCAGAGATACTAAATACAGTACATGTTGAGTGGTGGGTATTGTTTTTTATTTGCCTTCGGATTTGTGAAACTTTAGGCTTCACATTTTCAAGCGTCTCTCTTCAGTTATGAGGACTGGAAACGTACTTTTACAAAAGTGAAAACAGATTCTGATGTAATCACAATTCCAGGAGCTGGGCCTTTAATAAGAGCCCCAAATATCACAAGACTCAATAAAATCATGAGTTACTAATACTGCAGAGAATGTAGATATTATTTAAGGAATTGGGACCGTATTATTCATTGGGTCTGATCTTTGGAATTTTTTAGTTTTTCAGGTCATTTGCCAACTCGGGCCTTTTTGCCTTGGAGAATTTTTTTTTTTCCAAAAATTAACCCCCATTCCTAACCAGCTCCACCACTATTAGCATCATTGTGAGTCCTAACACAGAGAGGCTGCTAGCCTGCCTTTGAAGCACTATATTGATTAGACCTTCTCAGAGGAGAGCAGCATTAGAAGACCAAGGCTCCAATCTTGCAGAGGCTTCCAAATGTGCTCAACTTTGTATGCTGAGAATAGTCCAGGGTTACTCATTGCATGAAGTTAAGCACATGTGGTAGGCAGCCTTTGCAAGATCAGGGTCTGTGTGGGAGTAAATCGGGAGCAACTCACTGAAGTCCCTTGAATTTTACAAGTGCATAACCAGCATGAATGGAGAATGAAGCTCATAGTTTGTAAAATGAAATGTTTGCAGGATTGGGGCCTTAGGGATTAAGATGGTGGCAGCAGTCCATCTGTTGGCCCAGTGGTAATGATGGTGAGACTTTAAAAAAAAAACCAAACCACAACCATTTCCCTAGGTAGACAAGGCTGTAGTTGTAAATGGGGGATTTGACTCCGACCACTATCCCCTAAGTTTCCTCCTACAGTTAATGTAAACTAAGGGCATGGCTTGCCGCACACTAACTCACTGTGTGGGCAGGGTGTGACTCTCCAGCACACCATGTACTAATTTGCCCTGTGGGCACTGCACTGTAGCAGCATCCACATGTATGTGGCGGGCTGGTGTGTTGTAGATTATGTGCTGGTTTGCTGTGCACTAACTTGCTGTGTAGACAAACCCTAACTCAGCTGGATCTACAGCCCATTGACTACACTATGAATCTTTCCATATAAACTTCAACAGGATTTGAACCAGGTCCTAAATGACCTATTCTCTTTAAAATATATAATTGTTTAACATTTCAGCCTTGCAGCCAAGTAGTGTAAGCAGGAAAGTGTTCAGCTATAAAACAGCGTGGTATAAGAAGTTAATTTGTATCCTTTTCTTGGTGGGCTGGTTGTTTTTGTTTTGTTAGTTGCTCCAAAGAGCACTCATTTAGTCTCTCCCTTCAGCCTATAAACGTGAAAGACAATCTGAGGTCAGCGTCACAGAACAAGAGAAAACACGCTATATGGAAAGAATGTCGCACAGGGTCAGACTATGCCTTTCACTGCAAGTGAAGGATCTGTTATCCAGATAGAGTTAGAGTCCCAGCAAAACATGCCTTCTTGTGACTCTGGTATGCACCCTCTCTTGGGGGTAGTGGAGATCCCTTTCCTCTTCCCAAACCCCCTACTTTCACCTCACCTCCTGTGCCATTACTGTAAGAGGAGAAGTAGGGATATCTACTGTGACTCAGACAGCTGCTGTTGGAAGTCACAAGAGAGCATTTCATCAGAAAATCAGAGGTACTAGAGCAATTTATCAGAACACTTGCAGTTCCCCTTTAAAGGGAAGTGCAATAGCAATAATAAATACTCTGCAAAGAAGGTTGCTCTTATCCCAACAAGAATATTTACTAAATGGAGTACTTGGAGATTTTAACATCACCAAAAGTGATGTGTGGAGGTTTGCCATGTGATTCCCATTGAAGTGAATGGTGTCATGGTTAAATCTCTTTTTAGCACCTTGAGGCCAAAAATTAAAGCTGAGTGTCTGTTTGGTTCCTAAATCCACTTTTTAGGCTCCTATGTAAGTGATCTGATTTATAGGAAAGAAGAGCACCTCTAGCTCCCATTTACTACAGTGAAATTTGTGAATACCAGCCCATCTGAAAACTGTCCACGTATGCCTAGGAGTGTACACGAGGATTTAGTCACCAGAGTTTGGGCACTCAGGTTTGAAAATTTTGTCCTTTAAAATATACCTTTGAATAACAGAAATGTGCTATGTACATATTCCAAGTGACCTAGTTCTTGGCAACAGTAGAACCACATGCTTTGGGAAGACACCACCAGTTCCGCTTCACCCTCATCAGGCAATGCTAAGAAACTATATTTAGTTATGAAACTTTATTATGGTGAGAAATGATGCTTCCCAATTCATATAGACCTAATCAAAAGAAAAGCTTCTTGCTACCCCAGCAGAGGCCACTGCTGCACTTGCTGCATCCAGTAGAGCAGGGGTCTCAAACACATGGCCCGCGTGCCACATGCGGCCCGTGGAGTTATTTCCTGCGGCCTGCCATAGGCGCCTACTCCACTGGCAGCCAAACTCCACGCATTACTGAGTGTTTATATTTTATTAAAACTTCTCTTTGCATTACAGTTTTTGAAAAGTTAATACATGGACTTTTAATAGAATACTATATTACTCTTCATTTTTTTCCATTTTTGACTATACTTTTATATCACTGTATGAAAAGGTTTCAGTGATGCGGCCCTCGGGCCAATTTACTCGTTCTCATGTGGCCCTCGTGGTGATTTGAGTTAGAGATCCCTGCAGTAGAGTAAGTCTGCTCCCCTGTTTGTGCTGAGCATGGGAACAGAGAGCAGCTTACAAACCAGGCTAATTTTTGAACTTGCCTGGTTGGCAATACAACCATCCCTGCTGAAATACCTTGCCACAGCAACGTGAATTAAAAGTACAGTAGACTGGGGGGTTTCCCCTGAGTTCAGTCATTGGTACAGGTGCCTGATGTAACCAGTGGTATTTACGCTAGTGGCGTTTTACTTACTTTAATTGGGGGGAGGGGTAAGTTCTACCAGTGTAAATACCAAGTTTGCCTATCTACAGCAGGCTGAAATCAAAAAGCTCTGTTCCCCAACAGAGATGAGTCCTCGGCCTTCAATTCTGAATGTCCTTACTTTTGTCAGTTTTGATGCCAATCATCATAGAAGTTTGTTTAAATTATTTTAAGCAGTAGGCAGTAAAAAGGGGGTTGGGGAAACAGTTGAAGAGTTTTGTGTCAGTTCCTCCAATACAATCTCGCTAAACTATTATTTGTGTGCTTATATAGTGACAGGAGGGGTTCTTCCACCACTGTAGTAAATCCACCTCCCTTAGAGGCGGTTGCTAGGTTGACAGAACAATTTTTCCATCGATCTAGTGCCGTCTGCACAGGGACTAAGATCAGCTTAACTACAGCACTTGGAGTGTGGATTTTTTCATACCACTGAGTGATGTAGCTGGGTCAATCTAATTTTGTAGTGTAGATCAGCCCTAGGAGCCAGATAGGCCACTTTTTCAAATAACATCTAGACCCAAAGCTAAAACATGTGCAGGTGTCAGTCAGCTAGTTGCAAGTCTGTTGGTCTTAAATTTACAAGTATGTGTTGGGTATACAAATAAAAAGATTCCTATTGACTTCAATGGAGCTGAATCACAGGTGTACAATAGGCAGGTGCAATTTAAGTAGCCTCTTTGAAGATTTGGGTTACAACAACAACATACTGTCAGGAACTTGCAGAGTGTAACTGGAAGCGCATACTACTTTGTTTTTCTGGACTGTGCTTAAGTGCTACACTTCTGGGACTTTATTCACGCCTGTGTTCCACCAGCGTCTGCTGGCAGAAACCCAGGCACCAGAAAGCCCATCCACTTGAAGAGACATTGCAGTGACACAAGGTATCTGCAATCCCCTGCTCCACAAAGGAGCCTTGAGACAACTGGCACAGCTCAGGAAGTATTTGGACTGGCCTGGGAAAATCTGGTCAGAGCACGTCCAATTTTTCCAGTGATCCAGAAAATCTTCTGTGAAAAACAAGACAGACACGTCCTGACTTTCTAGTGCTAAGAGGACTAAGAAAAACATAGCACCCCTTCTTTATACATCAGGTCAGCCTTACGTTAACTCTGTATTTATTTCTGTTAATAGAAGACTTATGAATAAAACTAAAGGGCCAGATTCGTAAAGATATGCACGCATGTGCCCTGGCCGTATTGTGGAATTCTCAGCTCCGAGTTAGCCGGCTCAGGCTACCTGCATTATACAAAAAGAGTTGGGCATCTATGAAAGGGATACTCAGAAGTGAGCAAATTAAGCAGGGAACCATCTAAGCTAGCCAGGAGGCCACATGCAAAGGGTTTTGGTCTAGATTCAAAAGCACTTAGATGCCTAATTGCCAGTGATCTGAACCTTAGGCACTAGACTGATAGGCCCCTCTCTCTGCTCAGGGTTCTCAGCCTCGAAACCTCTCCTGGCAGTAGGGCTGAGCTGCCTTTAGGCACGTTTCTCCTGAAAAACTAGAGAAATAGACCACCCCACCCCAGAATACCCAATAGCCCAGTGGTTAGGGCACTTGCCTTGGATGTGGAAGACCAAGATCCCTTCTCTTGCTGACTTGAGCCCAGGTCTAGCTATGGGCTATTCTGGTGTGGTGCAGGAGAGTTCCCAATCTTCCTTGTTGTTGCTGTTGTATAAACCATTAAATATTCACTGGGCCAGAGAGAGAGAGGCTACAACCTAGTGTCTAGGGCACTCATCTGGGTTGTGGGAGACCTGGGTTCAAGGTCCTGCTCCAGATCAGGCAAAGTGGGGATTCAAATTTGAGTCTCATACTCCAGGGGCATGCCCGAACCCGTGGGCTATTGTGTATTCTGGACACACGCTAGCCCACTGGCTGTCTTCTGTGCAGGGTCTGCTGATGCTATAGGCACTCTCAAAGCATGTCCACAGGATCAGGCCCCACTGATGAGATTGGCAGGGCAATACGGTTTGAGAAGCTTACTGTAGCACCTCCACGGCTTTGGCCTGCGTGAGGGCTCGAAGCTGCTGGTTAGCTGTGGAGTGTTGGCATGCATGCCCATTGGTGGAAAATTAAGTGCAAATGAGACTTAGGCATTTACTGGTTTAGGTAGCAGCTGAGCTATGGTTTTGAAAATGTCAGTGGGGCCAAAGTATTGGACGTACAAGCCTAACTGCCTTTGTAAATGTGGCCAAAAGTTTGGCTAGTTTAAGTATTCATTTGGTAAAAGTCAAACTTTTTTCACTAGTGAAAACTTTATTTATACGTACGTTTGTACTTGATTTATACATACATTTGTATTTAGTCAATTTGAATATTGCTATTTATACAGTTCTACCATGCCAAGGGAAAGAAGAAAAAAAAAAGTAGTCATCCTCTAATTAAAAATGGTTTGAAATTCAGGGCATTGATTTATGGATGGGCAGTGACATTCTGAAAACATACAACGAATAAAGGAACATTCAGGGATCTGTCCTGAGTCTGGTTCTAGTCAATAGCTTCATAAATGATTTGGATAATGGCAGAGAAACTATATTAATAAAGTTTGTGAACAATGCCAAGCTGCGAGGGATTCCAAGCACTTTGGAGGACAGGATTAGAATTCAAAGTGATCTTGACAAACTGGAGAAATGATCTGAAACAAAATAGGATGAAATTCAATAAGGACAAATGCAAAGTACTACACTTAGGAAGGAATAATCAACTGCACAAATAGCAAATGACTGCCTAAGAAGGAATACTGCAAAAAAGGATCTGGGGGTTATAGTGGATCACAAGAGTCACTGAGAGTCAACAATGTAATACTGCAGCAAAAAAAGCAAACATCATTCTGGGATGCATTAGGAGGAGTGTTGAAAGCAAGACATGACACACAATTCTTCACTCTAAGGCCTCAACTGAAGTGAGGAAAAAGATCACTTAGGAAAAGGATATGGACAAACTGAAGAAAGTCCAGAGAAGAGCAACAAAATTGATCAAAGGCCTAGAAAATATGACCTATGAGGAAAGATTGAAAAAATGGGTTTGTTTAGTCTGAAGAGAAGACGGGGGGAGGATGACAAGAGAACAGTTTTCAAGTATATACCAGGTTGTTTATAGAGAGAAGCTTGTTTATAAAATTTTTCTCCGTAACCACTGAGGAAAAGACAAGCAATGGGCTTAAATTGTAGCAAGGGAGATTTAGGTTAGACACTGGAAAAAACTTCCTAACTGCAAGGTAGTTAAGCACTGGACAAATTACCTAGAGAGGTTATGGAATATCAGTCATTGGACGTTTTTAAGAAGAGGTTAGACAAACATCTGTCAGGGATGATCTAGTAGTTATTACTCCGTTCTGCTTCGATGCAGGGGTTGGACCATAAGACCTGTTGATGTCCCTTCCAGTCCTACATTTTTGTGATTCACACTGAATTGCCTTGTGCCACTGTCTAGTAGTAGTGGCACTTAGTTCTCTACGACAAGCATGTTTATAAAATTGCAGTTAATATACAGTTTAGAGCATAGCAATTTTAAAGCTCTGCATGTTCAGATCAACTGAGCTGAAAATTGTGATCTACAGTATTCAAAACTAGTAAGATGTGACCTGAAATAAAATCATCCTAAATTGCTCAACAATATCAATGGAATCAGCATTGCACTGCTATATATTGTAAAACATTACAGTGAAATCTTGCAACTATTACATAGCATGCCTTCCCCAAATGGTAAATAAGCATAACATCTTCCTGTTTCAACATTCTCAACTTGTATCCAGTAGCTCCTAGAAGTTGTTTTTCTTCAACACAGAATGCTGCTAAGTTATAAGATTTAACAGGTTTTTTTCTTTTAAACTACAGCACTGAATGTTACTCTAAAATTGTTTTCCAAATATTCTTAAACTCCCAGTTGATCCCCCGCTGATGTTTTGTGAAAAGTATTGCAGGTCTAATAATAATATATTGCACTTTTGTAATTCACTGTCGAACGTGTGTTTGTATGCCCTCCTCTGGTGGATTTTTAGAGGATAACTGTATAGCTACCAGCTATATCTTGAACTCAAGTAGTAGAAGCTCATGCTTTTAAGATGGCTCGGGTTCAGTCTTTGATGACTAGCTACGATGGAGGTTGTTACACTTATAATCCCTTTAAATCAGAGGTTCTGAACATGCTTTGTTATAGGCAGAGCTAGCCTATAGTTAAGCAACCGAAAACTTAGAATGGGAAGTGTTGAAATGTTGGGAAGCCTTATAATTTTGCCAGTCTGGAACATCTATCTGAGGGATTGGCAGGGGAGGGGAGGGAAGCGTGAGATAGGACCAGGAAACTGGGACAAGGAATCCCGAGCAGGGGGAGGGAGGAGAGTTGAAATCAGATAAGGAGCTGGGGTGGTTTAGGGAGACAGCTGTTAGGATAGACATAGACTGGAGGGGACAAGGGACTACTAGAGATCACTCCATTCTGGAGCCTGGAATAGACCCAGGATTCCTGAGTCTCACAGTTCCTCTTCTGTCAGCAGATATCTGGGAACCCCAGTGGCAAAAAGTCTTATCCCCCTGTAGAGCTGGACTGTCACATATAGGATGACAACCTACTGCCTTTGCCATCACTTACTCCATTAGCTTAACTGGCAGAAGTCTGTGCAGTGGCTCTAAAAGTTCATTGGCAGGGTTGGAACCATGTGAGTTTCACTATGATTCCACATGACAGAATTTCTGGGGCAGTTCAGTTTTGCTTTTTTTAAAAAACTTGGGGAAATACATACAGAAACTATGTTGAGAGAACATTATGGTTGCAAAGTCAAGCATTCAGAAATGCCAGAGGTCAGTTAATTCGGCCCCTGTGTGCAAATGAGTGCTTGACTTTGAAACTTTAACAATATTAAGGTGGCTAAGAATCCTGGTCCCTATTTTGTGTTTTAAGTGAAAGTAGGGACAGAGAGGTTAAATAATTTGTCCAGGGTCACACAACAGAATCCAGGTCTCCTGACTCTCCTGGGCCTGTGTTTTAAACATACAACCATCTTAGTCTCCCAGAGCAATCTGGATATCCAAGGAAGGGGAAAGGTGATAAGTGATAGGTAGCAATCAGGAAATTCTGGTTCTGAGAATTGTCAGGGAAGGCAAATGCAGCACTCAAACTGCAGCTGGGGTCAAACTTGCCCAGAGCTGTAGGAGAGAGTTAGGAAAAGTCACAGAATGACCTGGAGCTTTAAGGGAGTTGTGCTCAGCCCCACCTGTGCCTATGGGCTCGGATTGTGAATAATACAGAGAATACTATAATAAGAACGGCCATACCAGGTCAGACCAAAGGTCCATCTACCCAGTATCCTGTGTTCCAACAATGGCCAATGCCAGGTGCCCTACAGGGAATGAACAGAACAGGTAATCATCAAGTGATCCATTCCCTGTCACTTATTCCCAGCTTCTGGCAAATGGAGGCTAGGGACACCATCCCTGCCCATCCTGGCTAATAGCCATTGATGGACCTACTCTCCATGAATTTATCTAGTTTTTTTTTTAACCCTCTTATAGTCTTGGCCTTCAGAACATCCTCTGGCAAAGAGTTCCACAGGTTGACTGTGTGTTGTGTGAAGAAAGACTTCCTTTTGTTTGTTTTGAACGTGCTGCCTATTAATTTCATTTGGTGACCCCTAGTTCTTGTGTTATGAGGAGTAAATAACAACACTTCCTTATTTACTTTCTCTACACCAGTCATGATTGTATAAACCTCTATCATATCTCCTCTTAGCTATCTCTTTTCCAAGATGAAAAGTCCCAATCTTATTAATCTCTCCTCATAAGGAAGCCGTTCCATACCTCTAATAATTTTTGTTGCCCTTTTCTGAACCCTTTCCAATATATCTTTTTTTGAGGTGGGGTGACCACATCTGCATGCAGTATTCAAGATGTGGGCGTACCATGGATTTATATAGAGGCAATATGATATTTTCGGTCTTATTATCTATTCCTTTCTTAATGATTCCCAGCATTCTGTTCACTTTTTTGACTGCCACTGCACATTAAGTGGATGTTTTCAGAGAACTATCCACAATGACTCCAAGATCTCTTTCTTGAGTGGTAACAGCGAATTTAGACCCCGTCATTTTATATGTATAGTTGTGATTATGTTTTAAAGATATAGAAGATCAGTGGAGTGAGCCTCATCTGGAATACTGTGTGCAATACCAATCTCAAAAAGGGTCAGAGAAGGTTGAGGAGTGTGGGGAAAAAAATCATATGAAGAGATTGAAAACATTAGGATTCTACCTTAGAATGAAGATAAGTAAGGGAGGAGAGGAATGATGGGAAGATAATGAATGGTAGAAGGTAGAGTAGGAACTTCTGCTCTCTGTGTTTACCCAAGAGCAAGGGGATCTTAATTGAAAATAGGATAGGAAATCCAAAGGCAATAAAAGGAAATACAGCCTCCCACCCCCGCCCACAGTTTATAATTAGACTGCAGAACGCATTGCCCCAGGAAGCCACTGGGGCCAACAACATGCAAGAGGATTGAACATTTATATGAAAAGACTATTCAGAGTTATCAGTTATAAGAATTTTTGGAAATATTATTAAACCTCAGACTTCAGGTTTTATGCATCTCTAATCTGAGATGTGGCTCCCACCATATGTGGTAATATTGCCTTCCCAGAAGCCAAGGAAGGTAAGGTATCTATCTGCCTTAATCTCCCCACTCTGGTAAATTTACTCCCCACAGTGGTCCTCCAGCTCCCAGCACTGCTGAATCAGTGACATGACTAAGCCCTCCAGGTATATCAACAAATCCACCCCTTCAAGAATTAATAGAACAAGTCTAATGGAAACAAAGCCATCTCCCCGCTGTCCTCAGACTACAGAGATCTTCCACTGTTTGCTCAGGCTGCATCCTCCCAGGGCTACCCAACATCTTCACGCTCTCTGGGCAGTAGTTCCTATTCTATCTCCCTCCTGAGGTTACTACTGTTCTAGCTCCTTCCTGAGTTCAGCAGTTCACTTTCCCTGTTGGCACAAAGCCATCAAAGGGGTTCTTCCTCCCACCCTCAACCCTCTAAGCAACTGCAAGCATCAATTCCTTTCAACACTGCTTACAGCAGTACCCTTTTCCAGGGCTTCCCAATGACCTTGTGTCAAGGCTCAGGGTCTCCCAGACCCACCTTTCAAGCTCACTACAGAGAGCCAGCCTCCCTCTGCCCTTCATACCACCCATTCTGCAAGAGAGCCTTCCATCTCCCTTCTCATTGAGATGAGTAGGCTTCCTCTTATAGGAAACCTAAATACCCATTGCCTGAGGAGGAAGTTAACTAGAGCTCAGCCCTACCTTGCAGAGCTCAACTCCCTTAAAGGACAAGCCCACCTTCTGGCAGTCCCCAAATGACATGGACATAGTTAAGTACTCCTGTTCTGCGATACACAGTCATATGTTCAAAAACATTAAACTGTCCTGAAATAAAAGTCTGCAGTTTTTAATAATAGCAAAAGCATATGAACACAAACTTCTTGTTTTTGTGTGCCATATTTTCATAAAGACTTCTGGGCAAAATGGATTCATCTTCACCAGCAAAATTTGTCAGGCAAATTGAGGGGCTCCACTGAGGCCCTTAGAAAACATGATCTTATCAAGTCACGTAAGGATTGGCAAGAGCAATATGTGGCTTGGTTTGCCCTTTTGCCTTGAACATCACTAGCTTGTCATTTCTCCTTGATGCTTAATGATAACTTAAAACACTGAGCAACAGGTAGTGTTAAACTGGGGGAAAAGATTCTGGAGAGACAGATACATTTTCTTAAGGAATGTAAAAATAAATTAATAGGAACCAAAGCACCCCCACAGATTTGGTTTTTGTTTTTCCATGACTATAACACTCCTTAGGGAAACCTTCTCCTGCCAACAAGTTAGTGAGTGTGTGTTTTCCCCCCTTGTTTCTCTAGAAAAAGTCTCAAAGCTGATTGATAGAAGTTTGAGTTGCATTTCTTGAAACGAATCAGAGGCTCCTGGGAATGTAAAATGGGAAAAGAGAATGGGTTTCCAAGCATATGAATACAACAAATGCATTATGTGCTGTTTTTAATAAGGGTGCTGAAAAAGCACAAATGGGTAGTTTTCACAAGAGCTCTACTTCAATATTTGTGTAACTTTTGCCTCCTACCACCTTACAGTATAAGAGCTTTTTTGTCTCATGTGAATCCATTCCAAACCGCTCAGGGTTTCTGTTGAAGCTCTGAAGAGTTTCTCTCATGGTTAAAACTAAAAATCCACTATTGTAATTGAATTAATCAGCATGATGGTGCTTTATGGGTTTAAGAAATTAATTCAATTTATGCACAAGTGTCAAAAGTGCACTGAGGATTCAATGCATGTGCCCATTGTAAATTCAGGTGAGCTGTTCAAATTCCTTCCCTGGCTGTTGAGGCTGGTTTTTGACATCTCCATATGTTTGAATATAACTTAATAAGAGTCCAAGTGCCTTGCATACAGGTATTTCTGGAGTCCTGTAGTTTCTCTTAATCCCAGAGTTACAAGTCTCCTACAGGAGGAAAATTCTTCTATAAAGAAAAGCTATTTAAGTAACTGTTTGTTTTAGGAATACTCAGCTGTTGGTGTAGTCAAGAAATGAAGGCCTATAATTTCATTTCATACTGTGGATTGCCAACATTTGGTGGCACTTGTGTCTAAGGGCCTACTAGTAGCCCCTGTATCACATTTTGCCCCTTCGTTTTAAGGAGTGTGGGGAGGGGGAAGAGAGACAAGCTTCCTGATCTGTATATTGTCTGCTTTTGTATTTGAAAAGCCAACGGAAAGGGGCTTGGAATAATCATTAAAAAAAAAGTGTGTGTGTGTGGGGGGGGGGGGGGGGGGGATAATACCACCAGTGAGCTGTATGGTACCACATTGGGTAGGAGCAAGCAGATCAGGAAGGAAGAGTGTGTATATAAGCTAGGGCTGATCTTTGCTGGAATAGCATCTTGTAATTTTTAGTAAGTCATTATGGGGAGAAGGATAGGGCACTATGGCTAAAGCAGAAGATTAGGATTCAGGAAATATGGTTCCTGGCTCTGCCACAGACTTCCAGAATAACCTTGTGCAATTTACTTAAACACTTTTTGGGCCTCAGTTACACTCTCTACTTCTCTGCCTCACAGGGGTGTATTGGGATGTACTGTATTATTTGTTGTAAGGTGCTTCAAGTTTCTCAGAAAAAATGTTACATATAAGTGCAAAGTACTACCATCATTCAGCAGGCACATGGTAGTCATTGGGCACTAGGAGAATAGGGAGAGTCATGGTTTGAACAGCACAGTGGGAAGATAATTTTATCAGTAGAATTTTGGTTAGATAGTAGAGGGGCAGGGTGGGAATCAGAGTCCAGACGAGGAGGTTGCAGTAATCAAAGCAGAGAGAGGAAAGGACAGATTATAAATATTTTCTCAAGTGTGTCAGTAAGTACACACTTGTCACCACGTACTCAATGCCAGCTCTCATTAGAAACAGGATCGAGTCTAGGACTGCCCTCCTGGGGTTTCCAGTTTCAAAGTTTGGGGCAAGTTTATCTCACTGGTACCTTTTCTGTTCATCTCAATCCTTTCATATGGTCTTGTCACTTTGTATTAGCGCTACCTTTCTCTGCAACTCCTGGCATCTGAAATAGTCCTTCTACCTCCTCAGTATTACATCCCTCTTTAAATGCCATATGGAAAGACATTTTCTTCCTTGCCTTTGCTCTTAATCTCTCCCCTTCTGCTAAAATATTTGTGGCCACAATGGAGAGATTTCCACATATTTTGGATGGAAAACATTCCGAATGAATTTGGGGTTTTATTGGCTATAAAGATTTATTGTTCTTCAGAAATCAGCATTGACTTCAGCTTTGCCTTAGTCAGTATGTACCTCTCAGAACAATTAATCTTGGTCTTCACCTCAGAGTACAATATGTGCTTATTATTTAAGCCTGTAATTGTATTAATTCCAAGCATATACTGTGGGATGCAGTTTGCATGAAATACACTCCCAGGAGCACTGTGTTTTGGAATCAAGTTAATTACATTTTAGATCTATGCTAGAATTGAAACAATTTTTTTTTTTAAAAAAAGTTATTCTCAAGGCCTGAATTAATGTCATTATCGATTTTGTTTAAATGTTTTTTCCATTAGAAAACTGGAAATTATTAAGTTAGACAAAAGAATAGGGCAAGGTTGCTACACTAGCCTGGAATGTCAAGGCTGTGCTGTGCTCAAGGCTTTGAATTAACATCACAGATGGGCGATAGCTACAGCTAAGAGTTCTGGGTGCTTTAATAGTCTGCAGTTAGTTGCATCATCTGGTGTTTTAAGAAAATGCTCTTAAAAACTTATCAAATGGCTGATGGATGTGTTTGTAAAGGCTTGGATGGTCACTTTATATGGAACAATAAATTTGCTGTTGTACATAATGAGGTCAGTGAAGCAACCAGAAAGGAAATATATAATTCTGTAGCATGGGTCTGTAAGCACAGTACTGTCTAGGCTATTTAAGTTTAATGAAGCAGCTACTCTGCTGCTGCATATTCTTGTTGAACAGTCTCAGCATGTATTTTAAAACAAAAGTGTTACTGGTAATCATGTCCCTGTGCACTCTCCTTGGAAATCCTGTGGGTCCTATTCTCATAAGAAGTCTTCTTCTTTTATGTGCTAATGGTTTTGAAATTAGTCATTTGCTTCATTTTCATTGTAAATGAGGGTCAGAATGTGATTTCTCTCTTTCCCCTGCTCTCTGAACATTTAAACTACTGTAAGCTGGCTCATCAGCATCCACTTCTCTCTGGGTATAGAGTTTGAAAAGTAGCTGAAAACGATCCCATTAAAACACACACGTTCCCAGACGTTCTTTCCTATTCTTAGAAACCTGTCTAAGAAGGCCTACATCCATACTGAAGCTTGCATTGTGCAAATGACATGGCATCACCATCACATCCTTGCATCTCCCCAAGGTCTTACTGCCAAAGAGATCCAGTCAGGAGACTTCAAAAATTCAACAGTGACATTCCAGTGTCTATTCAAATCCAACAAGATCCAGTTACATTAATTCATTCTTTAAACACACATTTCTAAAGGGCTCTTAAAAGAAGTAATGATTAATATTTAAATGCACGGTGTGATTCCTAGCACACAGTACTATACAAATAATGGTGGCTAAAACATGAATTAAGTTTTGGGTTTTTAAATGGACTAAATGTTGTGCACAGACAGAAACACCTAGGCACAATACAAGTCTCCAATTTTCACAAAGAATAATAATCATTCATAGCACTTAAAGTGGTATTTTACATCCATGGATCTCAAGGCATCTTACAAAGGAAGATGGGGGTCATTCACATTTTATAGATGGAGAAACTAAGGTCTAGAGAAGTTAAGCCCAGAGCCTCAAGAGGTATTTAGGTATCCAAAAAGGATCAGGACCTTAATGACCTACCCAGTACTACATTGATTCAGTGACAGAGCTGGAAACCAGGTCTCCAGGCATTGTGCCCCATGTGCGATGCATTGACTCACACTGCCTTGCCTTAAAAATCATACCGGGACATAATGAGCATGATTATGTAAAGCTGCAAAGAATTTGTGTACAAAGGCTCTGTCTTCTTCCCTTATTGCTAGTGTAACCTTTGCTCTGCAATTACCACTATCCAGGACAGCATATAAAATATATTCTAAGTGATGGGAAAGTGAGCCAAACGTATGACAGCCATATGCATGCTTTGATTTTTACCTCTCCTTGTGGCATGAATTATTACTGCATGCAGGCTATCATTAAGTGGGTTTGTGTCACAAATGCTTGGTATTTGTTGTTTCTCTATTCTGCTGTGTTGGTGAAGTAATGTGCTTAGCAATAATGGATTATTTTCACAGAGGGATTTCACAGAGTAGATTATCAACTACTTTCTCTTTCAAGATGTAACCCTGTCAGTTTGTGGTCAGAGGCAAGTGTCAAGTTAAAATGAACCTAATACATTCATTTGCAACACAGGCAAAAGAGACAGACAGCCAAAAGGTTCCAATCTTTTCATTTATCACCTCCATGACTTTAAAAATCTACAGAGAAAAACCAAGGAAACCCTGCACATGCAGTTGCTTCCGAGATGCGCACATTGCACAAGTTGTTATTTTTCAACTATAAGTAATATTTTAAGCTTTCTTTCAATACCAAGAGGTAGGTAGGTTGTGTGTGTTTTTGTGTGTTTTTTTTTTTAAAGAAAAAAACCCCAACTCATTTCATAGAGATCAATATGACAGTTACACACACACACACACACACACACACACACAGTTGTGCCTGCTGTATTGTTATTAAATGCCACGGTTTTGTGTGTGTGTGTGTGTGTGTGTGTGTAAGAAGATAAGGTGCTGCTCCAACCCTATTTCATTTTAACTAATGGGATGCTGGTTGCCTGTAATTTTGCATTCACTGTTAACAGCCCTGATTTAATAAATTGTTTTCTGATCTGTTCCTAGATGGAAATCCTGTATGAATGTGAAAACCATTAGCAGAGTAATTGCTGTCTATTACCATGACAACCAGCCGCTGCAGTCACCTGCCTGAAGTCTTACCAGACTGCACCAGCTCAGCTGCTCCCCTAGTAAAGACGGTGGAGGATTGTAGCAGTCTTGTGAATGGACAGCCGCAGTATGTCATGCAAGTTTCAGCCAAGGACGGGCAGCTTCTGTCAACAGTAGTAAGGACTCTTGCCACACAGAGGTACAGTAGTACCAAATAAAAAACAAAAACATGTAATTGATCATTAAACTGTTTTAGCTAGGAAGTGCAGAAAGGGGCTAGAATTACAGTATTCAAGTCTGTGTCAGGCAAGAGATCTTTATAAAAAAGCCAAACACACATACAGGCTTAGTCATACCTGTTTCTATGACAATTAAGTAAGAAGCTAAAATTCACCATGTTTAGTTTTCTATTTTAAGTCACACACAGAAGAAGATGATAGAGGTGTTGCTGCTCGCCGTAAGATTTACTACTGTGATAATTAAACTCTCATCACTATAGTTTTATCATCACCATCTCACCTTTTATAATGAAACGCTCATTATACCGTAATGCAAAAAAATGTGGCAGTGCTGTCTGAAGATGCAGATGGTCAAGTGAATAAGTTTCAATAATTTATCCCAATTTGTAGAAGGAAACTTCAGAATGTTACTCCTGATGACTTGTGCATGCTACTCGTTACTTACTGATGAGAACACTCATTCCAATGATGCTTTATACATGGGTTTCATCTCAAACACACACACTGTCGCTGTCAGGGTACAGAATATTGCATACAGCGTTCCTCTCCCTCCCTCCTCACGTGCTGTTGCTAATACTGCCATAACATGTTTTGTTCAGACTGCCATTCCTAAACCATGCCACACGCTCTAACTCACTGACCCGGCAAAGAATCTGTCTCATGAAGATTCACATGCAGGCTTTGTTGCTGGAGCCATTTCTCATGTGATTGATAGTAGCTTTTCATGCTGCTGATGCAGACTGACAGATTATGTGGCAACATATATATTTAAGTCATATACTTTGAGACTGCAAGCTGGGTGGGTTTTTTTGTTCTCTTAACAGTTTAGTAAGAGAATCCTTAAGGATTTGACAATATTCACACAGGAGATTTGGGGCAAAATTCTACTCATTTCCCTGGTGACTTTAGAGTAGTTCTGGATTTACACCAGTGTAACAGAGCACAGAATCAAGCCCACTGCATTGTTTAAAGGGGAACGTTATTAACTTGCTGGGGTGTCATGAAAAAAGGCAGTTTTTTGGAGTGAAACAATTATTTTTCAGTTTTTTTTATCAAAACTGAACTTACTAGCTCAGCTCTGCATGTAATGTCATAAACACCACTGGGTTTTGTTTTTTTAAATAAACAGTGGGCCAGATTGTCCCTTCGCTTAGGCCACCTTTACACTTCACTGGATTTTACACTCTTGTAGTGAAAGGAGAACCCAGCCCTATATACACAGGGCACCACTGAAGAGCAGCCAGAGCAGGGGTAGTGGACAGCAGCAACTCATTGCACAATAATGAGGGGAAATTTGGGTCAGTGACAGAGACAAAGGCACCATTCTTAGAAGAAAGCCCTGTGAACCCAAAGCATCTACACAGAGTTGATGTTTTCAAGGTCTTAGCCAAAAGATCCACACACATGAAAATGCAATTTATTCAATTTATCTGCCTTGGCTGAATAAACAACTATGTTAATCCTGCTGGGATTTGAAGCTGTGGGTCCAGGGATTCCAAGCATTTTGAGGCAGATCCTTAATCTACCCCTCTAGCATGTTACAGTTCTAGCATTCCAGGGATCTATTCCTCTTATTTATTTTTCATGCATGTTACTGATAGTTGCATGTGTCTGTAGAAGGGAGAACTGAGTCCTTAAGGCTTTTGTAAGAGAGAGGTGCTCTTCCCCTCCCCCATCTGTGCCCCATCAAAAGTGATCCTTCTTTTGGCTGAGAAGAATCACACGGTTCCTTTCAGAACCCAATAATGGTGCTCCTTAGCTGGCCATAAAGAATTGGTCCAGATGTGTGGTGCTTCCTTCACCAGACCAGAGCATCCTGGATCTCTTTAGTGCCCAGTCACACTTGGCTTGGAGACTCTGCTCATATACTTGGCAGTGCACAGTGCTGCCTGGAGGTCAGTTTGTGTCAGAGGGTTGTTGTTTCAGGCTAAATTAGAGTTTGTGTGTGCGCGCATCTTACCCTGTAGTTCAGTGGCACAGATCATGACTAAGGCTATGATTTTGTCATGGAGGTCGCAGACTTCTGCAACTTCCAAAGACCTCTGTGACTTCATTCCTGGCAGCTGGGAGCTGTAAGATACCCTTGCTGCCTGAGGCAGTGGGCCCCCAAGCTCTCAGCCACAATGGGCAGAGGGGGTACCCGGCAGCTCCCAGCTGCCGCAGGAGAGCTGGGGGATTCCCACAGCACTCCCTGCCACTGGAGAGGAGGACAGGGGGACCCTGCAGATCCCTCCCCACCCCGCCACTGGTGGCAGGGGGACCCTGGAGCTCTGAGCTCCCATAGGTGGTGGGGGCCCCAGAACTCCCAGCCACCCTGCAGCTGGGAATAACAGTCCCTTCCTATTGTATCATGGATATTTTTAGTAAAAGTCAGGGACAGGTCAGGGGCTTCCGTGAATTTTTCTGTATTGCCCTCGACTTTTACTAAAAATATCCATGATAAAATCTTAACCTTAATCATGACTAGTATCCCTGTATCGGGCATCCACTTTGGGATAGGGTTAAAATATACTCTGCTCCACTTCGAGATTTCTCCTGTAGTGCACCCCCCCAAAAGTGTTTCCTGGTATATTTCTTTCTCTACATTGTGGGAAATGATAAATTTTTCAGTGTAAGTAAATTCTTCAACTGTTAAGAACTTCCTTTCAGCTTGTCACTGTATAGACCAGACGTAGCAGCACTTTTGAACAAGAATATCAAAGTGCCTTCAATCTTCAGCCTGGGAATCATGCTGTATGCCAATGTATAAATAAGGGTGAACTATCTACACGCTGTGAACATCCCATCTTATGTTGGAACATGGGCTGAGAGAAAAATTAGGTGCTTTACAACCTAATATACTGACCAGCAACTTCCCTTTCTTGTTTGGCAGCCCTTTCAATGACAGGCCAATGTGCAGGATCTGCCACGAAGGCAGCAGTCAGGAAGACCTGCTCTCTCCATGTGAATGTACAGGAACCCTGGGGACTATTCATCGCAGCTGCCTGGAGCATTGGCTGTCCTCTTCGAATACCAGTTACTGTGAACTCTGCCACTTCAGGTTTGCAGTAGAGCGCAAACCCAGGCCGGTAGTAGAGGTCAGTAAATGAGCCATGTCCTCGAAAGCTTAGTTTTGATGAGCAAGTGATGTATGTTTTACACCAGGACCACAAAGCCTTTTGCAGCTTCACTGAAGCAAAAGAAAGGCTGTGAATTCTGGGCATTGGGAGGTGGGGGCAGCAGCAGAGCAGGAATAACAAAACCTTCATTTTGAAGCAATCAGCTTGAGTGAGAAGAATGAAATCGATGGTTTTGCTTTGCTGTAAACATCTAAACGAACATCATCTTGTGAACAGTTTGCCTCAAGTAGAAAATGCGTAGTGTATCCTTTTGGCTAGGCTGGTAGAGAGCCATCTAGAAAACAACTGAAAAAAAAATATCTATGGAACACTAGACAAACGTTACTTGGGATAATTAATATAGGTCAGGAATTAATTAACCCCTCTCCCCTACAAATCTGGCTTCTGTTTTTAGCCCCTAGAAAGGAATTGTTCTTGTGAGAAGTGCTAAAATGTAAAACCTCCAACATGACCCTTTTGCCTCTTCTTGCCTGTGAACCAGACTACAGAGTAATATTGGGCAACCATTTTCCCTGTCAATTAAAATGTGGCTGTTGCAGGGGTGGGCAAACTTTTTGGCCTGAGGGCCACAACTGGGTATGGAAATTGTATGGTGGGCCAAGAATGCTCATGAAATTGGGGGTTAGGGTGCGGAAGGGGGCGAGGGCTCTGGCTGGGGGTGCAGGCTCTGGGGTGGGGTTCAGGGTGCAGAGGGTGCTCCGGGATGGGACCGAGGGGTTCGGAGGACTGGAGAGGGATCGGGGGGGTTAGGGATGCAGGCTCCAGGCTTTGCTTACCTCAAGCAGCTCCCAGAAGCAGCAGCATGTCCCTTCTCCGGCTGCTATGCGGAGGCGTGGCCAGGCAGCTCTGCACACTGCCTTGTCTACAGGTGCCGCCCCTGTAGCTCCCATTGGCTGTGGTTCCTGGCCAATGGGAGCTGTGGGGGCAGCATGTGGAGCTCCCTGGCTACTCCTACACATAGGAGCTGAAGTGGGGGGGGGGGGGAGAGAAACCATGCCGCTGCTTCCAGGAGCCGTGCGGAGCAGGGCAAGCCCCCGACCCTGCTCCCCGCCTGGAGTGCCGCAGCAGGACAAGACCCAGACCCTGCTCCCCGGCAGGAACTCGAGGGCCGGATTAAAATGTCTGGATGGCCGGATGCGGCCCCCAGGCCGTAGTTTGCCCACCCCTGGGCTATTGCCTACTGCAGTTGCTTTAATTAACGTACAAAATTGCCAGGTCTTGTGCTAAAAAGCAGTCAAGATATGGGTTTGACTTGGCTGATAAGCTTGCTTCTCCCTTGTTTTGACTTCTAAAATATTGTGAAATTTGAATCCCTTGTGTAATTAAAACTGAATTACTTCAAAAGGAAGAGACGGTTACTCATCATAGTAACTGTTGTTCTTCGAGATGTGTTGCTCATGTCTATTCCAATTAGGTGTGCGCGCGCGGCGTGCACGATCGTCGGAAGACTTTTACCCTAGCAACACTCGGTGGGCCGGCTGGCGCCCCCTGGAGTGGCGCCGCTGCGGTGCCTGCTATATACCCCAGCCGGCCCAGCGCCCTCTCAGTTCCTTCTTGCTGGCTATTCCGACAGTAGGGATGGAGGGCGGGTTTGGAATAGATATGAGCAACACATCTCGAAGAACAACAGTTACTACGGTGGGTAACCGTCTCTTCTTCGAGTGATTGCTCATATGTATTCCAATTAGGTGACTCCCAAGCCTTGTGGGGTTGGATTGTGATACTGCAGAGTGTAGGACCGCTGTTTCAAAGGCAGTGTCCTCCCTGGAATGCTGAACTATGGCATAGTGAGTGGCAAAGGTGTGCACCGATGACCAGGTTGCTGCCCTACATATCTCCTGTATAGGTATGTGCACCAGGAAGACGGAGGACGAGGCTTGAGCTCGGGTGGAGTGGGCAGTAGGTTGCATGGTGGGAACACCAGCCAAGTCATAACACGTCCGGATGCATGACATGATCCAGGAGGAGATGCGTTGGGAGGAGACCAGGAGGCCCTTCATTCGGTCTGCCACGGCGACGAATAGCTGAGTCGTTTTCCGAAAGGGCTTCGTCCGCTCGATGTAGAAGGCGAGGGCCCTATGGACGTCCAAGGAATGGAGTTGCTACTCCCTTGGAGAGGCATGCGGCTTTGGGTAGAAGACCGGCAGAAAAATGTCCTGGTTAATATGAAAGGCTGACACTACCTTGGGCAGGAAGGCCGGGTGTGGTCGCAGCTGTACCTTGTCCTTGTGGAACACTGTGTAAGGGGGTTCCGAAGTGAGCGCTCTGAGTTCAGAGATGCGCCTCGCCGAGGTGATGGCCACGAGGAAGGCCGTCTTCCAGGAGAGGTATAGGAGCGAGCAGGTGGCCATAGGCTCGAATGGGGCCCCCATGAGCCTGGTTATGACAAGGTTGAGGTCCCAAGTGGGGACCGGATGGCGAACCAACGGGTATAGACTTTCTAACCCCTTGAGGAACCTGCTGACCATGGGGTTGGAAAAGATCGAGCGCCCATTCTCGCCAGGGTGAAAGGCCGAGATTGCCGCCAGGTGGACCTTTAGCGAGGAAAGCGCTAGACCCTGCTCCTTCAAAGACAGGAGATAGTCCAGAATGGTATGCACCGGCACCTGTGAAGGGATGACACCCCGAGGGCCGCACCAGCAGGAAAAACGTTTCCACTTGGCTAAGTAGGTAGACCTGGTAGAGGGCTTCCTGCTACTTAGCAAGACTTGTTGCACCGGGTCG
The DNA here is from genome assembly GCA_033296515.1 of Macrochelys suwanniensis. NCBI lineage: Eukaryota > Metazoa > Chordata > Testudines > Chelydridae > Macrochelys > Macrochelys suwanniensis. The sequence continues at coordinate 53,995,224 of CM065780.1, forward strand.
GAGCAGTGGAGCTCGGACGGGTTCAGCCATGCAGCAGCCACGCTGTGAGGTGGAGAGACTGCAGGTCGGGATGATGGAGCCTGCCGTGCTGTTGAGTAATCAGGTCTGGCCACAGCGGGAGAGTGATCAGGGCGGACACCGAGAGCTCTAGGAGAGTGGTGTACCAGTGCTGCCTGGGCCACGCCGGGGCAATCAGGATTAGGCGGGCCCTGTCCGTGCGTAATTTGAGCAGGACTCTGTGGACCAGCGGCACCGGTGGGAAGGCATAGGACAGGTGGCCTGACCAAGGCAGGAGAAAAGCGTCCGTCAGGGAGCCTGGGGAGCGTCCCTGGAGCGAGCAGAACGCGTGGCACTTCCGGTTCTCGCGAGTCGCGAACAGGTCTACGTGGGGAAATCCCCACCTCCGGAAGACAGAGTGGATAATATCCGGCCAAATGGACCACTCGTGTGCCTGAAAGGATCTGCTGAGGCGGTCCGCCAAGGTATTCTGGACCCCTGGGAGAAAGGAGGCCACCAGGTGAATGGAGTGGGCTATGCAGAACTCCCACAACCGCATTGCTTCTTGGCAGAGTGGGGAGGAGCGTGCCCCTCCTTGCCTGTTGATGTAATACATGGCTGTCGTATTGTCCGTGAGGATGGCGACACAATGACCCTGCAGGTGCTGGGAGAAGGCTTGGCAGGCAAGGCGCACTGCCCGTAGTTCCCTGACGATGTGCAGGGCTAATTCCTGCGCCGACCACAGGCCCTGTGTTTGGAGGCCCTTCAGATGGGCTCCCCAGCCGAGGGATGATGCGTCTGTGGTTAGAGCTAGGGATGGCTGTGACGGATGGAATGGCACCCCTTCCAGCACTTTCTTGGGGTCTAGCCACCAGTTCAGGGAGGCTAGGACCTGCAGTGGTACTGTCAAAACCAAGTCCAAGCTGTCTCTGTGTGGACGGTATACTGACGAGAGCCATGCCTGGAGTGGACGGAGGCGTAATCTGGCATGAGCGGTCACGAACGTGCAGGATGCCATGTGACTGAGGAGGCTGAGGCAGCTGCGAGCCGTCGAGGTTGGGAAGCTCTGGAGGCCACGTATGATGGTTACAAGAGCCTGAAAACGTGCCTCTGGCAGAAAAGCTCGGGCGAGAGTCGAGTCCAGTACTGCCCCTATAAAGTCTAACCTTTGGGTTGGCTACAAAGTGGACTTTTCTACATTCAGGAGCAGGCCGAGCTGATTGAACATGCTCAAGGCTGTCAGAATGTGCGACTGGACTTGGCTGCTGGAGTTGCCGCGGATAAGCCAGTCGTCGAGATAGGGGAACACCTGAATCGGTTGCCGACAAAGGGCAGCTGCCACAACGGCCATGCACTTGGTGAACACGCGTGGTGCCGTGGAGAGGCCGAAGGGAAGAACTGCAAACTGGAAGTGCCTTTGGTCTACCACAAAGCGGAGGAAGCGTCTGTGTGGAGGGTAGATCGTGATATGGAAATACGCGTCCTTCATGTCGAGGGCAGCATACCAGTCTCCAGGATCCATAGAAGGGATAATGGTACCCAGGGAAAGCATGCGGAACTTTAACTTTACCATAAATTTGTTGAGTCCCCGCAAGCCCAAAATAGGGCGTAGCCCCCCTTTTGATTTCGGGATTAGGAAATAGCGGGAGTAAAAACCCTTGCCCCTGAATTCCCTTGGAACCTCCTCTATTGCCCCTATGGAGAGGAGCGTTTGGACCTCCTGAATTAGGAGTTGCTCGTGAGAAGGGTCCCTGAAGAGGGACAGGGAAGGGGGGGGGGGGGAGACAAACTGAAGGTGGTATCCACTTTCCACCGTGGGTAGGACCCAACGGTCCGTGGTGATATTTGACCACGCACGGAAGAAATGGGAAAGATGGTCTCAGAAGGAGGGGGGAAAAAGGATTGTGAACTGAGACTGGTACTCCGCCCTCGGGCGTCCCTTCAAAAGTTTTGTTTGGGCCCCGACGACGGTTTGTGGGAGCCCTGGCTGTGGCCATTCTGGTGACCGGGCTGCCGCCTTCTACCGCCCCTGCCACGTGGTCTCCTCGAGAAGTCCTGCCGTGGCACGGGTACGGTGTAGGGACGCTGCGCGAAGGGCCGGAACGATCTGCGCTGTGTGGCTGGGGTGTGCATCTCCAGCGTGCGGATGATGGTGCGACCGTCTTTTAGGGTCTGCAACCTCGCGTCAGTCTTTTCTGAAAACAGACCCCGCCCCTTGAACGGTAGGTCCTAGATGGTATGCTGGACCTCCAGAGGGAGGGTGGAGGACTGAAGCCAGGAGATACACTGCATGGCGACTCCTGAAGCTATTGCCCTGGCGGCTGAGTCGGCTATGTCCAAGGAGGCCCGCAGCAACATTCTGGCCACCTTCTTGCCCTCCTCAATCAGCGCTGTGTACTCCTGCCTGGACTCCTGGGGTACAAGTTCTTTGAATTTTTGCATGGAGTTCCAGGTGTTGTACCCGTATCAGCTCAGGAGTGCTTGCTGGTTAGCAGCTCTGAGCTGAAGGCCCCCCACCCCGAGTAGATCTTTCTGCCAAACAAGTCCAGGCACTTGGCGTCCTTGGACTTAGGGGCGGGTGCCTGTTGGCCATTCCTCTCCCTCTCGTTCACAGACTGAACGACCAGGGAGCACGGTGGGGGAGTGAGTGTAGAGGTACTTGAAGTCTTTCGGGGGCGCCATATATTTTCTTTCCACCCCCCCTGGCAGTGGGGGGCACCGAAGCTGGAGATTGCCAGATTGAGGTGGCGTTGGTAAATATAATCCGTACAAACAGGAGGGCTACCCTGGTGGGGGCGTCGGCTGTTAGGATGTCCACCGCCGGGTCCTCAAGCTCCACCACCTCCTCGACCTGCAGATTCATGTTGAGAGCCAATCTGCGCAGTAGGTCTTGGTGGTCCCAGAGATCGATGGGAGGCGGGCCTGAAGATGATGCTCCTGCCACTGCCTCGTCCGGGGAGGAGGAGGATGACAATCCCGGGACTAGAGGGGCCTGATGCGGGTCCTGGTGCGGAAGTTCTGGAACCTCCACGCCCAAAGCCTCCGGGTCTGGGATCTCGGCCGATGTCTGGGCTGCAGGGCCTGGGGCCTCCGGAGGAGGGTGCGACACCGTCGCCTCCGGTGCCCAGGACTCTGAATGAGCCGACTGGGAGGCTCTGGAGGGGGCCCCTTGGGACTGATGGTACGCCATCAGAGTCCAGAAAGGCCACTGCGTTGGGGCTTGAGACGGATCCTGTCCCTCGTCTGGCCAGTGGCTCTGGCCCTCGATCATGTGGCCCTGGTCCGTATAGTAGGCACTACCAGCCCTAGAGGACCGAGAGGCCGAGCGGGAGGGCCACGGCAGAGCAGAGTGTCCTTGAGGGCCGGTCCGCGGAGCCGTGCTGTGCCGTGGCGCCGGGGATCGGTACCGGGACCTGGACCGGTACCGACGGCTGTCTCAGTACTGGGAACCCGACCTGGATCACGTATGCCTCGGTGAGTGGTAGTGAGGCCGATCGTCCAAGGATCTATGCTGCGACCGGCCGCGGGACCGGGAGCAGTACTGGGAATTGTAGTACCATCGACTGTGTCTGGAGGTCGACCTGGATCGATGCCGCGAGTACGACCGGCGCCGAGAAGGTGATCGGTGCCAGGACTGCGAGCGGCGTCGAGGAGATCTAGGCTGTTGGTCGATCTCCGCATGCGGCACCGGACGTAGCATGGCCGGTTTGCCACGGGACGTGATGATTCTCAACGGCGGTACCGAAGATGGGGTCGGTGCCGGGTCCGTCATGGCAATCAAGTCCTGCGCTGCCGAGAAGGTGTCCGGAGTGGACGGCAGCGTAAGCTCTACCTTGGCATGCACCGGGGAGCTGGCGGTTACCGAGCTCAACGGCGCTTGCGGTACCGGAGTCGTCGGTACCGGAGCCTTAACAGGCTGCCCTGAGCTCAACGGTCTCTGTGGTACCGGAGTCGACAGGGCTGGTGCCGGCATCAGTGGCGGCGCCGGACTCGACGGCCCCTGTGGAGCCGGAGTCAGTGGTGCAGGCATCTTGGCCAAAGGCACCGAGCTCAACGGTCCTTGTGGTACCAGAGTCATCGGTGCTGGCACCGGGCCGGGAGGTTTGGCGCGGTCTTGAACCGGCTGCGGATGCAGCGGCTCCGGGGTCGGAGCCAGTCCCGGACCCGATTTTCTCAGTCTTGGAGACATCGATCGGCGCCTCTGGGAAGTCCCGGCCTGAGGTGTTCGGTGTCGAGGCTCTTTACTGGAGTTCGGACGCTCCGGGGCTGCCGGCGCCGAACCGGCTGCGGAGGTCGGTACCGGGTTGCGGTGCGGGGCCAACATCGGGCTAAGAGACGCTTCCAAGAGGAGCTGCTTCAAACGAAAGTCCCACTCCTTCTTGGTTCGAGGCTTGAAAGCCTTACAGATACGGCACTTATCTGGAAGGTGGGACTCTCCGAGGCACTTCAGACAGGAGTCGTGGGGGTCCCCTGTGGGCATCGGCTTCAAACAGGCCGAGCACGGCTTGAATCCCGGAGAGCCAGGCATTGGCCCGGTACCGGGAGGGAGACCAGGGAAAAACCCCTTATCTCCCACTACTATTTACACTAACTACAACAAACGAACTATCAGTAAACTATTAACAACTACTTAAGAAAGTACTTAAAAACTATCAACAAGATAAACGAGTGCTAACTGCGCTAGGGAGGTGGAGATCAGCTAAGCTGTGCTCCACAGTTCCAACGACCGTCATGGGCGGTAAGAAGGAACAGAGAGGGCGCTGGGCCAGCTGGGGTATATAGCAGGCACCGCAGCGGCACTACTCCAGGGGGCGCCAGCCGGCCCACCGAGTGTTGCTAGGGTAAAAGTCTTCCGACGATCGTGCACGCCGCGCGCGCTCACCTAATTGGAATACATATGAGCAATCACTCGAAGAAGAAGGTTTTGTTATTCCGGCACTCCTGCCCCCACCTCCCAAAATTCACAGCCTCTCTTTTGCTTGAGTGAAGCTGCAAAGGCTTCGAGTTCTTTACGAGAATAGTGCGAAACATCTTATTTCATGTTGGTTGGGGAGACAGAGGTTTGATCAAGTGCTGTACGTGCTTCCAGTATGGCTGATTTTGGATTGGTACTGTATGTTTACATGGAAAAACTGACAATATAAATGGAAAAAAAATCTTTTTTTCCATCTAGTTCATAAGCAGCAGGAGGTAGATTCTGCATCCACCAATCCCATCATTTATCTGTTGGAAAAAACTACATCGGCCCAATTGGACGGGAGTGGGAGATCTTCTTCTCCAGGGACTACCAGTGATGCTTTGTGTTGGATCAGTTTTAAACATGAGGACACAGCAGCTTCTTTAGTCTTTCTTGGGTTCAGCACAACAAAGATCTTCTGCTAGGTTGTACATGTTCAGTATTGAATACTAGGAGCTATAGTTTTGTCAAGTCATAATGGGAGGGGAAGGAAATCCTTCTCTCTGGCCCAATCCTATCCCCCTTTTTCCAGTGGCTTGTCTGAGCAACTAAAGATTCAAGCCTCACAGTTTGAGAAATGCTGATTTTGGATGTTCCCAGACTAATAATGACTAAACCGCAAAATCATCATAATTGGGCTATACTCAATAAAGGTGACATTTTCTTATCAATCCACTCTGATCCTGAATCAAGCAAGGTTTAACAAAATAGATCTGTTTGTGGTTTGAAGTGAGGTCCCTACCATTGTGACTTCGCCTCCTAAGAAACAAGATGAATGACCTTGAGACAGTGTGAAATAAACAGCTAGATTTTAGGGTCCAGCCTGTTTCAACTTTGTCCTCTCAATGACTGCTCGTGAAATTTTTTGTACAAATGGAGTGTGACATTTTTCAGAGTTAATGATGAGGCACAACTTGAGAGTGAAATCTAACTCAGAGCTGGGGGAGGCTAGCTGTTTGATCTCCCATGCTGAAGTGACCTCTCTCTCTTTGACAAAAAGTAACCTTTTTTTTAAATTGTCTTGGGTTTCTCAGTTGAAGGACAGCTGAGAACCAGGTCCAAGCACATTTCAAAATGGTACATATTGTTAGTTACCATTTTACTTTTTACTATTCAGTGTTTACTTGATCCTTAACTGCCACCTCCCTAGAGTTTTTATAGGGTGATCAACAGTGACGTGAAGGAAAGGGTATAATGAAGGCACCATTTTTTAAAATAGTTTAAATCCTCATTTAAGCTCAAACCACTTTTTTGGTGTAAGATCACAATAAATTCAAGTTGGAAGGAACAAAGTAATAAAAAGGGGAAATATTATCTGGCTTTTGAGCAAAAGGACAAATCCAAATAGAAAATATCACAAGTTACCTTTATTTCTATTCAGATCTTTATCATGAGTATAAACTAAGCTTAAAAGTTTAATATATTAGCTTCTTGAAAACAGTGCACACACCTAGTCTAACCTAATGATTTTTCCATGAAGGAAAACTGAATCTTCTTCCCATTAGAAGAAATGTTAAATCATTTTCTTAGAAAGAAACTAAGAAAAGGGCCTAGATTATATCCTCCTTATTCATCCCTCTCCCAGTTTGAGCACTGCCTTTTACATTGCTTAACCATGGAAGGAAAATGGTTTAAACAAAAACAAACAGATATTTAGCTTGCCTGAGCTGAAAGTTTCACACACTTGAAAACAACTCAAGCTCTTAACACCCTAGAGAAGTTGGGTGGTGGTAGGTTTAAAGTGAACTGAGCAACAAGCGGTGTGGCTGCTGTTTCCGCCATATTGCTCCCTTGTGTACTTTATTATAGCACCAGAAGATATCTCTGCATTTGTAATGATATGATCACAACAGGCTATTGGATTCACTAGATTTTTTTCAGTATTGTTAGTAATAGAAACCAGATATTCCCTTGTTTGTCAGAAGATAGATTGGCTTCACCTTGAAAAAACTCTAGTATTACTCTAGACACGGAATAAATCCATTATGTGATAGTTGAGGTGTGTGGATCTGATGTACTTTGTGACCAACTGGAGGTATCTCAAACAAATGCATCATCTAATAGAACAAAAGTAAATTTACTTAGGGTGCAATCCACAACGATCCTTACGTGCCCGAGTCCTGCTTGTAGGTACCACTGTGATCTGCAGAACTCCCACTTGGCAGCCGCCTACCCACATCAGTCCCTAAATTCACTTGGTGCCACAGGCGCCAACTTTCCTACATGCCGGGGGGGTGGGGGAGGTACTTGACCCCCAGCTCTGCCCCAGGCCCCACCCCCAATCCACCCTTGCCTCTGGGCATGTGCACTGTTGCCTTACTCTAAATGCCTGGGTACTTATCTACAGCCTAAGCCCTAGAGCGATTCACAAACTAGGGAAGGTAGGTGTTTGGCCACCTAAGTCACATGTGGGAGCCTAATCTGGTTGGCTGCCTCTGAGCACACCTATTGGATCAGGCCCCTCAGGAGAATTGACACAAAGCAGCCAGGACAGAAGACCCTCCCTTATGACCTTTAGCCTAGTGGATTAGGGTACTCACTCGGGATATGGGAGATCTCTGGTTCAAGTCCCCATTACTCCTAGAGAAGAGAAGGGATTTGAACAGGGATTGGCCACCTCTCAGGTGAATGCCCTAGTCACAGGGCTTTCTACCCAGTAGGGGTTTTAACGTATGTGCTGCCTCCCCATTTCCTGCTCTGTGCTTGACTCTCTTAGCTTGTTGAGCAGTACATTTAGAAGAGAGCCATCGGGTCAGCTGAAATGTGCAATAAATTATTAAGAAATAGGATTTTGAAAATGGAAAGTCAGAAGAAAAACTTCACATGGATGTTTTGATCTTCCTTTTGGATCAAAAAGGCATGGGGGTATTTTTCATGGTGGGAGAGATTAGATTTTCTCATTTCTTTTTCCTTTAACAGACCCAGCTGCTTGATAAGAGTTGTATGAACAATTTAAAAGGAATTTGTTCCCTATAGGCTGTGAAGGTTTTAGCCAAATTGAAACTGGGGCCTGTTTTCACACATTTCAGTTATAAAAATTAATGAGATATACAGTAAGTCACATGATGGATAAGTATTTTGAAGGTGTTTTGTTTTATCACATAGAAAACTTTAACGAGTGCTGAAGACCCAGCATGTTTTATGTACTGCTATGCAGCAGCACTGCAGAGTTCATCTTGCTACACTGAAACCTCTTTGTACCTTTTTTAAAATTACAGCTCACTGGACAAGCACACTGTGAATGTGCCCTTTTATCTGTTGCTCTGTAGAACATCCAGGACTTAGCTTAACACCTTTGGATACTTAAATCAGACCCATGTAGGATTTACCTCTTATTTCATGTACTTTTCTCCTGCCTACATAATTGTCAATGCTGTATTTCCATCAGCACAAGAGACAGCTAATAATTCAAGGGAGCACCCTGGGCACAGACATCTGTTCAAAGAACTAGCATTCTTTGCACCAAACTATTATAATGTTATGATAGTGAAGCCTTAGTTAGAAGAGAGACAGATTAGAAAATAATATAGGGAGCCACCTCAAACAGATTAACTGTATTTAAGTAAAAAGTATAACACATCAAGATTCTGCTTAATCAAATTCCAGCTATGTTACGCTGAGGATATGTAACGTCATCTTCTTCCTCTTGTGTCACTGTAATGCCCACCATTGCAACAGCAGTAGATAAAATACTGAAAATGCATCCAAATACAGTAGGAGGGTGCAAGGAAAGCAGATACATTAGTGCGTAAACATGGGGAGATTGGAAATGTAAAAGCATTTTGTGTGCACCATATGGATCTGAGGAGCATTGCCTTTAAAGCCCCAGAAAATATGCTAGTCAAAGTATATCTCAACAACAGAAATTTGGATAATGATGTATTCTGATTTACAGTGCTATTTCCCTCGAATGTAAATTTACACTACACTTCGACTGTTGACTTTAGAAGTTATTGCCATATTTTAAATCAGCCCAATTGAAATCGCACTTTAGATGGGTGTTAACTTATGTTTCATTTTTTTAAAATTAACAGTGTGGGCTAGTGAAGAATCAAGTAAAGATAACATTAACATAGTAATATTGGATAGATGTGAACTTCTTATTCTCTGCCAGCCTATCATTAGCAATGGAGCATTAACTCTGGGCATGAACGGATTAAGAGGAGTTTGCATAATAATTAAAAACTTTTAGAAGCTTTGCGCTGAAATCTGAATTGACTTTCTGTGCAGGGCGTTGAGACTTGCTCTTTTTTTATCCTGTGGGGTTCTTTCTGTGCATTTTATCTCTCTGCTGTTCAATGAAGCAGCAAGTTACTATTCAGTTACTGGAACAGAGGAACACCGGGAGTTGTTTAACACAGTTAGCAAAAGGATAACTCTCAAGACCAGAAGGAAAGTGTTTCGGATTCATGGTCAACAACAAGCAGCATTCAATTCATTCTGAAAAGTCAGAGAACCTGTATTTGGCAACACAGCATTAGGGCAAGAGTGCAGATAACTTCATTACATAGTTCTAAGGGGAATAAAGGCTGTGCTGCAAGATTATTTGAACTCCTTTCAAAGAGAAGAAAAGGGACCACAGAAAGAACTGGCAAGGGAAAAAATGATCATAGACAACTAATATATTCGCTTGAAACAGAGATTGCCTCAGTGTGCTAAGAAGCAAGGAGGGGTACAACAGCTAACCCTGATTAACCTGCACTAAGTAACCGTGCACTAATAATTTCAACTCAGGTTGAAATCCTGGCCCAGTGAACTCAATTGAAATTTAGCGGTTGATTTCAGTGGGACCAGAATTCCACCCCAGAGCCTGATTCTTGAGTCCACACAGGCAGTGTAAAGCAGCTGTAAACCTGGGACACTTCAGAATTCCCCTTCAATAAAAAGAATGAGAGGTACAGTGCCATTGTAGCAGCTTTGTCACCTTCCCTCCTACAGGAAAAGGGTGTGGCAGAGGTGATTTTATGTCCCAGTCATCCCCACCTGCGGGAATGGCCCCTTGGAGCCAAAGGCAGACAGGCATCTTTTCGAGCAGCATTGCGGTTTATCAGTAGTCTTAATTTAAGGTGCATGTTTAATTTTATAAGGAGTATTATAAAGAGAAATCTAGCTCAACATACAGCTTTCATTTACTGCTAAGGAATAAACACTTCACCGTCCTAACTTTTTTTACATTTCTTCAAGTTGCATGTATACCATTTACTAGTAACTCTCAATGGGGAGTAATCTAGATAAATCTAAACAAGTCAAAGGCTCAGGCAACTTGGAACAACAGAAAAAATAACTCTCGTATTAGTTACAGAAGTCTGTTACAGAATTTTTCTCTTCTGATTTTCCTCAACCCCTTTTTGGCTCTCTTGTAGTACGTGGGTGTGAGAATATGAATGAGACAGGAAAAACCTGGGTGGAGGGAGGGCTCAGAATACTTACTAGAGAGGGAGATGCAAAACGGGACCCTTAAGGCTACAGCTACTTGGCCTTTTAAATTTGGGAGAGACAACTACTAGAAAAGAATGCTGGGAAATGTTCCTGAAGAAACAACTCACACTGGGGCGTTTAGTCCCAACCAGGCAATCATAGAAGAAGCAGCTCTTATAGAAGGGATTGCAGCCTCTCCTTAAGGGTTAGGGATTGGGCTGGAAGATAGTGGGTTTTCAAAGGCACAACTCATTATGTTTGAAATAGTTATGTTAATGTGTTTTCTCTAGATGTTATGATTCTACAATAACAACCTAGATTGCAAATGGGACACTGCAAGTGTCCCAAACAATGCTTGCTACCGTGCTGTATCACATGGGGCCAGATGTTTCCTTTTGCTAGAAAAAAAAAAAAGTGCTGAAGGTGACAGTTGTATGGTCTCTGCTGGCTCTGAGGGTTGCCCAACTTCTACCCAACTATCCCCACTAATTTCTATAGATCTGAGTTTACAGATCACACTTGCATTAACACAGAGTGTTCATCTGTTATCGGGCTCCACAGATGTGGAGCTAGGTGCATCCATTTAGTCTGTCACGCTCTGAATTTGAAACACAAAACATGATTCTTGGCCATTCTATCCCAAGTGCTTACTTTTGTCTTCCTAGCTGGGAATAGCAGTATCTGAACTGTATTTTTGCTTATGCCAAAAGACAGTGGTTCCAACAAGTAATCAAAGGGATTTTCCACCAGATAGGGTTGAAATATTTTATTTACTACAACTGTCACCTCAAATATGACCTGAGAGTGGAGAATAAGAAGGCTGCTTATAGCAGCAAATTAGGGAAGACAATATTGTTTTCTTGGGGCTGGAAGAAGCCGCATAGATTTTATGCAGCTGTTGAGTAACCCACTGTTGTTTTCCCTATCCCATCATTAGAACGCTTCTAAACACAAATTTTACAACCCAGGACTAGGATATAGAACACACCTGACATTTCTAGTGCTGTATGTAGGCAGAGTGAGTGGCATGGCAGCTTTTAAGCTGTGCCACAACACTAATACCTTGTGGCATTGCAGCTGCAGAGCTTAGTCACTTGCATACAATCATAGGATTGGCTGCCATTGAAGTCCCTGATAAAACTTCCATTTCAAAAGGTCAGGCTCTGCAGCTGACCAAGATGCTTCAACCTGCTCCCTTGGTACGCTAGAGCACTTCTCAGTTGCTCTTATTGTAAAGAGTATTTTTTTCTAGCACAAACCTTTCAACTTCAGGCCATTGCTCCATCTGTCCACTGAGGCCAAAAATAATTCTCTTCCTTCATAAATATTGTTACTTTGATGGTATTTGATAGACTATGATCACATTCCTTCTAAGTAGTTTCTAAATTCTATACATTTAGCTCCCTCAAGCTCTCTTCATGCAGGATTCCTGTAAACTGATCCTTGTATCAAATTTGTTCACATTCTTTGTGTTTTTCCTCTCTCATATGCTTCCTAAACAGGCATATAATTCCAGGTGTATACACGCTAGGGCTATGTAGAGTGATACTGCTAGCTCTGCAGGTTATCCCTTTATATACTCCAAAAGGAAAGTGACTTTATTTAAAAAAAAAAACCAAAAAACACAAGGTCATTAAGGTCAACACAGGCACAATGGGCTGCCCATGTGAAGCTCATAGCAGAACTGGAGCTGGGCAGTGTAGTTAACTATTAGTCATTTACAAGGCTCAGGCGTTAAAAGAAATGAAAGAGTAAAGGACATCAGATCTTACACTGCCCACGTAATAAAAAAACAAACATTCTCATCAAGTGAGAAGAAATGCAAATGGAGTTTGTTTCCCCTTTAGAGAAGTAGCCCTGCTTTGTTCACAGTTCAGCAATGAAAATATGCTCTATTGCCTTGGTTAGTCTCCATCAACTTCACCTACAGAGAATCCAGTCCAGTTTTCAAATAAAAGGCAGTTTCATAAATATTTTATTCTTCCTTCCCTTAAAACTGCCTCCTACTTGAGCCCATGTCAGAATTTACCAATGTGTCAGTTTTTGTGCTGTAATTTAACTGGGCAGATAGGCACAAATAAACTGACACTTTGCAAACATTTCCAAAAGGAGACATTTTTAGTGATCACATTGTCTTGTAACTCCACAGTGTTCTTACTCAGCTCTCTCCAAATACTCAGAAAACATTCTCACTGGGAATGAGACAAACCTAAAAATATGAATGCATGAGGTTTTTTTAAACGGGGTGTGGGGGGATAGTAGCACTTAAAAGAAGGCTGAAGCACAGCCTTATAATAGAAGCATAGTTGCAAACTTATATTTGAAGAGGCTAGTGCTTTACCATCATAAAACTACATAGAGCTGCAAAGCCTTGAAACCCTTACCCTCTATCTCCAGAAGCACAGGCCCTCTATCAACTACACTAAAGGAACCTGTTTGTTAGTTGTCACCTACACGCTTCCAAAAGTGAAACAATCCCATTGTGAGTAACACGTTCACAGATCTACATAGTGTCAATCTTTACATCAAAGGCAAAACCCTTCCCATTTACCTCAACCAAAGGAGGGACTAACCACAACAAAAATTGCCTGATTACAATCTGTTTTCTACAAGTATAGCTGGTGTCTCAGCTTTCAAGGAGCATGAGCTGTTTGGGAAGTTTGCTATTTTTTAGCTGAAGGGAAACTAGTATCAGGAAAAACAGGCAAAAATTCACATCAGGGTAGATATTTAAGTACCTGTAACTCAAAAACAGCTTGATAGATTTTCCTCAAAGGTTGTAGAATCTTCTTTGCCTCCAGAGTAAGTCTGGCAATTTTCCAAGCCAAAGTTATAGGGGAACCAAAATAGAGCTTTATAATGGAAGCTGACTGCAACCTTAGGCCCTGATCCTGAAAACACTTAGGCATGTACTTAACTTTAGCACGAGTCATCTAATTGAAGTTAAGCATGTGAGTAAATGTTTGCCCAGTGGGGGCCTTAACTCTGGAGAGGCTACTACCAATGCTCTTTTTACTGGCAGCTGGTATGTATTTAGTTTGCTATTGCCTCCCCCACCAAAGTATGCCTAAGACGCTGCTTTCAGATCTCTGTCTCCATTTTCTGCTTTTCCTTTTTCTAAGTGTAGGACTTCACGATCATGACACATACCACACAATGCCTCAAACCCAATATTACATTTCAAGAACGCAGTTCTGCATTTTGTGATGTTTGCTCAGACATGATGAAGTAAACCAATTAAGAGGAAACTTTGCCCATTTGCTCATCTCAGGAGTCTGAAGTTTCAAATTATTTGATGAGGTCAAATCATTTCTCAATATATTTATGTTGAAAGGGGATCTTTGGAACTTTCATATTGCTAGCTGTGTGTGTGTGAAGTTTTCCTTTTAAATACCAGGGATGGTTTGGGAGCAAAATTATGCTGGTCAGAGATTTGTCTCATTGTAATCCATGAATTGGCTTGTAGACATAAAGTCCTCCGGGAGTGTCACAAATCCACAGATTCATGAGTGCTGGAGTTTGTATTTGCATCTTTAAATTACTTGAAATATGTGAAAAGAAAACAAGAAAAATACCTGTGGCACCTTAGAGACTAAAATTTATTTCAGCATAAGCTTTTGTGGGTTAAGAAGCCACTTCATCGGATGCATGGAATGGAACATACAGTAATCAGATATTTATACATTCAGAGAAACATGAAAAGGTGGGAGTGTCTATATCGATGTTGAGGCTAATTAATTGAAAGGAACTGTTATCAGTAGAAACTTTTGAAGTGATAATCAACATGGCCCATTACATTACAGACAGTTGACACAAAGGTGTTGAGTTTTTTAAGGAGGGGAAATAAATTCAATTAACGTAATGACCGAGCCACCCACAGTCAATATTCAAGCCTAAGGTAATGGTATCTAGTTTGCATATTAATTCCAATTCAGCAGTTTCTCTTTGGAGCCTGTTTCTGAAGTTTATCTGTTGCAAAATAGCCACTTTAAAGTCTTTCATTGAGTGATTAGAGAGGTTGAAGTGTTCACCTACTGGCTTTTGAATGTGATGATTCTTGATGTCAGATTTGTGTCCGTTTATTCTTTTGCGTAGAGACTGTCCAGTTTGGCCAATGTACATGGCAGAGGGGCATTGCTGGCACATGATGGCATATATCACATTGGTAGATGTGCAGGTGAATGAGCCCGATGGTGTGGCTGATGTTATTAGGTCCTATGATGGTGTCACTTGAATAGATATGTGGACAGAGTTGGCATCAGGCTTTGTTGCAAGGATAGGTTCCTGGGATAGTGTTTTTTTGTGTATGGTGTGTGGTTGCTGGGGGGTATTTGCTTCAGGTTGGGGGGCTGTCTGTAAGCGAGGATTGGTCTGTCTCCCAAGATCTCTGAGAGTGAGGGATCATCTTTCAGGATAGGTTGTAGATCTTTGATGATGCGCTGGAGAGGTTTTAGTTGGGGGCTGAAGGTGACAGCTAGTGGCGTTCTGTTATTTTCTTTGTTGGGTCTATCCTGTAGTAGGTGACTTCTGGGTACTCTTTTGGCTCTGTCAATCTGTTTTTTAACTTCAGCAGGTGGGTATTGTAGTTTTAAGAATGCTTGATAGAGATCTTGTAGGTGTTTGTCTCTGTCAGAGGGATTGGAGCAAATGCGGTTGTATCTTAGAGTTTGGAGTATGTGGAGTCACATGAAGCCAGTCAAGTCTATGTTAATTGAACAACTTTGAAGAAGACCCATGAGTTCAATTGAATCTACCTAAGGTAGATGACAACTTAAAATTCAACTTTGTGCCATTTTTCCATAGTTACTTTTTAAAGCATTCTTACACAACCGATCCCTGGGTGTTCAGTCAGTCAGTGTGCCCACTGATGGGATATAAATGTTTGCTCCTGTTTGCACTGTGGAGATAAGAGGGAGTGGGTTGGATTCTGGTCCTTCTTGTGCATCAGCAGAATTGATTACTATGTGCCAATCAATTACATCTGTGCTGCGTAAGAGCTTTTACATGTGTAACTGAGGGCATAAGACTATAGGTGCTACAGTAGCACAATAGAGTGATGGTCTGTCTAATCCGGTATCCTGTCTTTGAGAGTGGCCAGTACCAGATGTTTTATAGGAAGGTACAAGAAATCCTGAAGTGGGCAATTATTAAATAACCTTCCCGTGGCTAAATGTCTTCCTAAACCTTGTCAGTTAGTGGTTGGCATATGATCTAAAAAAGCATGAGGCTTTAGATCCCTTCTAAAAAAAGAAATAATATACCTTCTTTACTATAATAGAGGATGTTTTCATTTTCCAGGTAAACGTTATATTTTTTTCTGAATCCTACTAGGCTGTTTGACTCAAATATATTTTGTGGCATTGACATTCCATAAATTAATTATGTGTTGTATGGAAAAAAATTCCTCTTTATTTTTAAATTTTAATTCATGTGTTATTTTCTTGGATATCCCCTGGTTCTTGTATAAGAATGGGTAAATGAGAGCACCCAATTTACCTTCTCTCTAACATTCATTATTTTCTATATTTCTATCTTATACTCTCTGACTTTTTTCCTTTCTACACAATTCCGGCATTCTTAGTCTCTTTTCATCTGGACGTCTCCCCATGCCTCTGATCATTTTTGCTGCACGTCTCTGGACGTCTTCTATTTCAGCTATATCTTTTTTGAGATAGGGTGACCAGAATTGAGAACTGTATTCCAATGAATACTTGATTTATTAAACTGCACTGTGATATTTTCTGTATTATTTTCTAACCCATTCTTTATATAGCTTGTTTGTTTGCTTCTCTAATTTGTCATTGCACACTGAGCAGAAGTTATCATTGAATTGTCCACATTGACTACTGGTCTTTTTTCCTGAGTGGTTTCAATTACTCTGGAACCCAGTAATGTGTACAAATATTTCAAATGATTCCTTCCAGTTTGCACTGCTGTGCATTTGTCAACATTGCATTTGAATGTGCTATCATGTTACTCATTCACCTGGCCTCCTTAGGACATTCTAAAGCGCCACGTAATCTTTTCTAGTCTTTACAAACCTACATTATTTTGTGTCATTTGCAGATTTTGCCACTTCACTCTTTTCAGATAATTAATAACTATATTAAACAACACAAGTCCTAGTACTGAAGTTGGGGCACCTTACTCTTAATCTTTTGCCTGGCTAAAAACTGACCATCCCTGATTTATGTTTTGTTTCTGGGCTAGTTCTATGAAAGTTCTTTACCTCTCCCCCCCATGACTACCTAGTTTCCTTAATAACCTCGTGGGAAGGACTTGAGCCAAAGGCTTTTTGAAAGTTGGTATTATCATATCAGCTGCTGCTTTATTATTTTGCTGACAAACTCCAAGAATTCTACTAGAATTAGAGGTGCATGTTTTTCCTTTATGGAAGCCATCCCGGTTTGGTCCTATCATATCCATCTAAGTGTTTTATAATTCTGTGTTTACGTATCATTCAGGCAGTCCTTTGCCCTGCTGAACTTTTGTTACCAGTATATGATGTACAAGGTGAGAAAAAGTTTGAGTCTTAATATTCTAGATCAGCGGTTCTCCAACTTTAGCAACCCGAGGACCCCCATTTTGATTTAAAAATTTTGCAGACTGAAAGCCCCCCCCACCCCCCACTCAGCCCAAGGCCCCATTCCCACTTCACCTCTTCCTGTCCCCGGTCCATCTCTGCCCCCTCCTCAGAGCATGCCCTGTCCCCGTTCCTCCCCCTCCCTCCCAGCACCTCCTGCACACCGCTGAAAAGCTGTTCCCCAGCATCCAGAAGGAACTGGGAGGGAGGGGGACGAGTTGATGAGCAGGGCCGACAGACCCCCCTGGAGTACCCTTGCGGACCCCGAGTTTGAGAAATGCTATCCTGGGAGAGCTCTCCCAGTGCTCTAAAAAAAACCCATCTCCACGAGGGGTGGGGCTACCAACGGCTCTCAGCGCTGTTGCACTGTCTACACTGGCGCTTTACAGTGCTGAAACTTGCTGCGCTCAGTGGGATATTTTTTCACACCTCTGAGCGAGAAAGTTGCAGCGTTGTAAAGTGCCAGTTTAGATGAGCCCTTCGTTTTCCCAGCTGTAAACTGGGGATAGTAATGCATGCCCACTTTGAGATCTACAGATAAAAGTGTGAATATTTCTTTGAACTAAACAAATAAAACATGACAATTTCCGTGGAATCTCTCCCTTTTCAAGGGTGGGGATATCTACCATCCTTAATTTACTGTAGAAACCATTGAAACGTATTGAATCTTATTTTTTTTTAAAGTGTAAATTAAGCGCTGCAGCACAGAGCTGACAGTAGCATCTGGCCCTACGTCTCAGTCTTTCACAGCACGCTAGTACCTCTATACCTCAGGATCGAATAGTCCACTAAGCACTTTGCTGGAATTATTGTGCGGGTTTCAGTTTCATGAAAGAATTTGCTGGCTTGACTTTTAAGCTGTATAGTAGGTTGACAGTGCACATTTCCAAAACAAAAGACTGAAAACTAGATTCTAAACAGAAGTATATTTAGGAACAAGGGTGTGCTACATTGGGAGGAAAACGTGCAGTGACTGAATTCATGCAGCCACTACAGTGGATTATACATTTGCAATTTTGGGTTCATATTTCAGAACCAACTTCTGAAATATAAAGCAGTTACACTATAAGACCCGCTTCTAACATAGCCCCTGGAATGTCCTTGTTAAATTAATAATTGCCCTATCCATATTCTCTTTGTCCAATACCCAGTTTCAGTCAATCTTTGCTATTTGTCCCACTGGACCAGCTGGCTCAGACAAGATGGAGCCACAGAGCTGGGTGTCATTAACATATGGAGGCAAAAACCCTAACTGACTTCAAGACGGCACTTGATAAGTTTATGGAGGGGTTGATATGGTATGGTGAGACTCCCTACAATACCATGGAGCTGATCTGTGACTGCTAGCAGCAAATATCCCCAATGGCTGGTGATGGGACGCTAGAGGGGGAGGGCTCTGGGTTATTACAGAGAATTCTTTCTCAGGTGTCTGGCTGGAGGATCTTGCCCACATGCTTAGGGTTTAACTGATTGCCATATTTGGGGTTATGAAAGAATTTTCCCCCAGGTCAGATTGGCAGAGGCCCTGGGGTTTTTCACCTTCCTCTGCAGCATGAGGCATAGGTCACTTGCAGGTTAAAATTAGTGTAAATGGTGGATTTTCTGTAACTTGAAGTCTTTAAACCATGATTTGAGGACTTCAGTAACTCAGCCAGAGGTTAGGGGTCTATTACAGGAGTGGATGGGTGAGGTTCTGTGGCCTACAATGTGCAGGAAGTCTGACTCAATGATCAAGATGACCCTTCTGGCCTTAAAGTGTGTGAATCTATATGCAAAGGACAACATCCCCTATCTTTTCCTCACTAACCCTCCTAACATCCCCATAGAGCTTGCCTTCGCTTGGATTCTCAATCATGTTCATTGACTTATGTAAAATACAATTGTTAATTCAAGTATAGGTGTTTTATACCTTACAAAAATTACACTGCACAGAAAAAAAACACTGTAAAGTAAGTGTGTGCGTGTGCCCCTGCTGCCCACCTCCTCCTTCAGGATAGGCCTCCTCTCCGAATGCCAGCACCACAGCCAACCACATCCTGCTTTGATGGAATGTCCCAGTACGGTGCGTGACAACACCATCACCACATAGCGTGAGTTGGCCAGCTACATCATAGGGAGGGGAGGGCCTAACCTGAAGCAGAATTTGAAATTATGTGCTGAATGCCCCTCACAGCATGGTTAACTGCAGACACTAGGGGTATATCTACACTGCAGTTAAAAACCCACGGATGGCCTGTGCCAGTTGACTCAGGCTCGTGGGGCTTGGGCTAAGGGTTTTTCACACCCCCTGAGCGACATAGCTGGGTCTATCTAATTTTCTAGTATAAACCAGCCCTAGGACCTTAAGGGTATATCTACATTAGAAATACTGCACTGGTCTAGTAATGTAGACATTACAGCGATGGAAGGGGTTCTTCTCTCAGTGTAGTAAATCTACCTCTCCACAATGTGGTAGCTAGATGCCATAAAAACTGTTACCACCACAGCCCTGTTTCTATACCATTCTAGCAAGATTTTACTGACACTTCTTTTGTTTCAATTCACTTCTGCAGTGGCTAAGAAACCCAGGCCCGCAGCATGAGAAACGGACTCTGTTTGGAGACATGGTGTGCTTCTTGTTTATAACTCCACTGGCGACCATCTCTGGCTGGTTGTGTCTGCGGGGAGCGGTGGACCATCTGCACTTTAGTAGTAGGCTAGAAGCTGTTGGCCTCATTGCACTCACTGTCGCACTCTTCACTATTTACCTCTTTTGGACACTAGTAAGTACTGTTTATTTAACTATCATGTGGTAGGGTGTGTGTCATATTCTGTTAGCTTTTATAGGATTTTTTTATAGTAATGTCTGTAGGGGACCTATAGGTTTCATCCCACTTAAACGGTACAGAACTCTTCCTTAAAGGTACTTTGCCTTTGGTATTTGATAACTGACTTAGTACCACAGGAGATGGCAGGAGGGAACCAGCAAGCCAGAGGGGAGAAGAGTTCAAGACAGATGTTGCAGAAGTGAACTGTCATTGACAATACATGGAGGAGAAAAGGAGATTTAAGAGGGATCCTTGCAGCCTTAAAATGGCTGCCACATGGCAGTGGCACAAGCATGGTCTTCTAATTTGACTTCTGACTGCTATTATGAGTGCTGATACTTTTCAAAGTGCTCAGTTTGTGTAAAAATTTAATCTTAGTAGAATACTTTTCACATCCGTGCTTCTTGAGGCCCCATGTATTCTGCCATGGACTTTTCCACGGAATCCACAGCTTGCTGCAGGATCGTGTTCCAGAACCTAAGCATTCATTTATATGAAAAATAGCCCCATTTTGAGCTCTTGTGATACCCCTCCAAATGGGAACAGAATGCAAGGGTTTGGCTGTGCTGGAAGGTGGCTGAACCAATATAGCCACCCCAGTGCAAATGCACCCACACTCATGCTAAAAAACTCCAGTGCAGCCAACAAACCCTAAGACAACACCATGTTGCATCACTGAGGCTGCCGGCAACCTGAAGCAAGTAATAGCTCTGGGCAAGGTGTGACCTGCTTCATTCATTCCATTTGTGGTGGGGACAGTAGTGTTGTTGATACTCCTGATTGCAGGCCAATTTGGGAGCTCTCCCAAGAAAACACATGCAGCACAGACATTTTGCCCAAAATGTCTGCAGTTTTTCCCTTCTGCCCTTGGTGCTGTACTGTGCAGCAACTCAAAGGAAACAGGTAAGATTTCTCTGTGGCAAGTGTAACTTAATTCTTCAGTTTATAAACACAGTAGGTTAGAAGCACACTAGAAGTAAGGCAGCACAGTGTTTTTGTATTGGATGCTACCCCTCGGGCTACCTTACAGAGCTTGTAGATTTCAAATGATCACTAAGATACTTCTGTACTATACATCCCAGTCACCATGAAAGTCCAACTGGGCCCTGAGTTGTTTCTTAATTTCAGAAATATTAGTAGGGTTTGGAACTATGCAAAAATAGTTTAGCTGAATAATTAAATTTCATTATTCTTGGTGCATGAACTCCTGTGGGTGCCCATTGAATAACTACTGCAACAATTAACTGCAGCTACTAAAAGCTACTTAGGTAGGGCTATTCTTACTGCTAACAATAACATGTAAAAATCACTTAGTTTTAAAAAAAAAAAGAGTTTCGCCTCTAGGAGTATGTAAAGAGAAGTGTGTGTGTGTCTTTCAAAGTTTGGGTAGGTGCTTAGATATTATGGTAATGAGCCTGATATCAATACCTAGCTCAGTTGAACTAAAAATACACCCCCTTCATTGCACGGTGGCCCCCTAGTTGTGGTTTTTCTACTGGGGAGGGGGAAGAGAAGGGGAGAAATCTACATCCATTTCTACTATATTACTCAGGGCAGCAGGAGGTAGATGTGCAAGGGAGGCAAAGAATCTCACCTTACAGAACAGCGACCTCTCCCAGTTAGGGGGAAGTGAATTGAGTGGTTAAAAGAAGGAAGCCAAGTAGCCAGGACTGGGATCTCATTGCAGCACAGAATGAGTTTGAGCACATCCTTTAGGTTCTGTGTGCCTCAGTTTTCCCCATCTACAATATGGCTCTAATGTTTCTGTACCAGACCCGTTGTAATATTTTTGTAAGGTCGCTTGACATGCTTAGCTGAAAGGCATTGTCTATATGCAAAGTATGTTAGAATACTTTATCAGTAAGACAATAAGTTCCTCTGGAAAGGCCAAGATTTTCAAAGCAACCATGATTTTGGCTGCCTAACTAAAGCACCTTAAAAGGGCTTGACTTTTAGATGGTATTGGCCACTCAACTTCTGAAAATCAAGCCCCTCCCAAGTGTGTGAAGTTGAAAACACAAAAATCACATCACTCTTGAAAAATCTTGGCCCTGTTATCTTTACTCTTGCTACAGAGCACCATGCACCTCTATATAGCACTATATTGCAAATCTTTGTGTTAACAGAATAAAAAGCGCCATCAGCAGCTCCATTCTAACTGAAAGATAAGAACAAAGGAGAATCTGCACTGCTCTGTTAGAGAGCCATGGAGGGAATATTCTTATCACGGCAAAATAAAGTATATGTGCAGCACAGTGATGCTCCTTGAGGTTCTGGAAAAAGTGTAAAAAAATTCCATTTTACTTCCAACAAATCAGTTTAATTTTCTCTATAATCCAAAACTGAGTTATTTACTGAGCATATGAGTTATTTACACACCACTACACCTCAGTGAACCAAGAGCTTAATGGGCTGACAACAGAAGACACTTTTTTGGTAGAGAGGTTCTTAGGAATAGGGTAAAATAGCTTCCTTGCAAATTTAACAGCCAAAGTGTCTCAGAAAGACTATTGCTTTTCTTTTGAATTTAGTCAATATCTCTGTAACCTATACACAAAAAATGCTTGTATTCTTG
Source organism: Macrochelys suwanniensis (assembly GCA_033296515.1). NCBI lineage: Eukaryota > Metazoa > Chordata > Testudines > Chelydridae > Macrochelys > Macrochelys suwanniensis. The sequence continues at coordinate 54,017,561 of CM065780.1, forward strand.
AGTAGGAAGATCTGCATCTTGGGTCTGGAAGCTTTCTATTTAAGCCAAGAATTTAGGACCAAATTCTGCTTTGACTTACACCCTGAGTGGTGCCTCTGACTTCTGCGGGATTGGATAGGGTGTATATCAGAGCATTATTTTAATCCTCTAGTTTGCAAAACGCCTATCTGAATGAGTTCACAAAGCACTTAAGTGAGCTTACTATGCCAGTGACTGATGTAAAAAACACACATTTTATGTAGCACCTCAGGAGTTTGTCTAATAAAATGGCATCTCTGAGAAATGCAATGGTGAGCAGCCCTCACTGTTACTGAAATTCACTAGCTAACATCATGGAAACTACCCTAAGGCAAGAACCTATTGTAAACAAGCTGTCAAGCTTAACTAGGATATCCTGTGAAAATGTCTTAAAACAGTTCCAGCCTGAGTTAACAATGCAGCTATTCCAGAAAGGACTTGTTTAATGCTGCAGAGAACTAGAGCTAAGATCCAGATTGTCTAGAATTTATGCCCATTCATTTCAGAGAAAGTTCTTTACCTCACTCCAATGGGCCTTCTCCTGCTGTTAGCACACTCATCCCTTTAGAGACCTCATGCATGTTCATGTGTTCAGTGAAAATGGAGATATAAGGCTATGTCTCCACTGCAAAAAGCTGTGTTTTTACACCAGATAACTAACGTAGTGTGTAAAATCCTAGTGGAGAGAAGGCAGACATAGTAGCTAGTTGAGGTAAACCACAGGTGGGGGTATATAGGGTTGTCCTTGAATAGCTATACTGAGATAAACGCTGTGTATGCCTTGTCTCGACTAGGATTTTTATATTGAGATAACTAACTCAAGACAGCTTTAAAGGAGACATTTGCATCACTTAAAATAAAAGAGCTAACATTTATAGTCCCCAAATCCTCCTGGCAATCAACCCTGGATGCTTACTTGCAGCTCCTAGAGCAGGGGTCTCAAACACATGGCCCGTGGTTATTTGCTGTGGCCTGCCATGCTCCCCGCACCCCCTGGAGTTATTTCCTGTGGCCACCAAGCTCCCCTCACCTGCTGCCCCTCTTTCATAGAATCATAGAATCTCAGGGTTGGAAGGGACCTCAGGAGGTCATCTAGTCCAACCCCCTGCTCAAAGCAGGACCAATCCCCAACTAAATCATCCCAGCCAGGGCTTTGTCAAGCCTGACCTTCAAAACCTCTAAGGAAGGAGATTCCACCACCTCCCTAGCTAACCCATTCCAGTGCTTCACCACCCTACTAGTGAAAAAGTTTTTCCTAATATCCAACCTAAACCTCCCCCTCTGCAACTTGAGACCATTACTCCTTGTTCTGTTATCTTCTACCACTGAGAACAGTCTAGATCCATCCTCTTTGGAACCCCCTTTTAGGTAGTTGAAAGCAGCTATCAAATCCCCCCTCATTCTCCTCTTCTGCAGGCTAAACAATCCCAGTTCCCTCAGCCTCTCCTCATAAGTCATGTGCTCCAGCCCCCTAATCATTTTTGTTGCCCTCCGCTGGACTCTTTCCAATTTATCCACATCCTTCTTGTAGTGTGGGGCCCAAAACTGGACACAGTACTCCAAATGAGGCCTCACCAGTGCCAAATAGAGGGGAATAATCACGTCCCTCGATCTGCTGGAAATGCCCCTATTTATACAGCCCAAAATGCCCTTAGCCTTCTTGGCAACAAGAGCACACTGTTGACTCATATTCAGCTTTTCGTCCACTGTAACCCCTAGGTCCTTTTCTGCAGAACCGCTGCCCAGCCATTCGACCCTAGTCTATAGCAGTGCATGGGATTCTTCCGTCCTAAGTGCAGGACTCTGCACTTGTCCTTGTTGAACCTCATCAGATTTCTTTTGGCCCAATCCTCTAATTTGTCTAGGTCCCTCTGTATCCTATCCCTACCCTCCAGCGTATCAACCACTCCTCCCAGTTTTGTGTCATCTGCAAACTTGCTAAGGGTGCAGTCCACACCATCCTCCAGATCGTTGATGAAGATATTGAACAAAACCCGCCCCAGCACCGACCCTTGGGGCACTCCACTGGATACCGGCTGCCAACTAGACATGGAGCCATTGATCACTACCCGTTGAGCGCGACCATCTAGCTAGTTCTATCCACCTTACCGTCCATTCATCCAGCCCATACTTCCTTAACTTGCTGGCAAGAACACTGTGGGAGACTGTATCAAAAGCTTTGCTAAAGTCAAGAAATAGCACATCCACTGCTTTCCCCTCATCCACAGAGCCAGTTATCTCATCATAGAAGGCAATTAGGTTAGTCAGGCATGACTTGCCCTTGATGAATCCATGCTGACTGTTCCTGATCACTTTCCCCTCCTTTAAGTGGTTCAGAATTGATTCCTTGAGGACCTGTTCCATCATTTTTCCAGGGACTGAGGTGAGACTGACTGGCCTGTAGTTCCCCGGATCTTCCTTCTTCCCTTTTTTAAAGATTGGCACTACATTAGCTTTTTTCCAGTCATCCGGGACCTCCCCCGATTGCCATGATTTGTCAAAGATAATGGCCAATGGCTCTGCAATCACATCGGCCAACTCCTTGAGCACCCTCGGATGCAGTGCATCTGGCCCCATGGACTTGTGCTCATCCAGCTTTTCTAAATAGTCCCGAACTACTTCTTTCTCCACAGAGGGCTGGTCACCTCCGCCCCATACCGTGCTGCGGAGTGCAGCCGCCTGGGAGCTGACCTTGTCTGTGAAGACAGAGGCAAAAAAAGCATTGAGTACACTAGCTTTCTCCACATCCTCTGTCACTAGGTTCCCTCCCTCATTCAGCAAGGGGCCCACACTTTCCTTGACTTTCTTCTTGTTGCTCACATACCTGAAGAAACCCTTCTTGTTACTCCTAACATCTCCGGCTAGCTGCAACTCCAAGTGTGATTTGGCCTTCCTAATTTCACTCCTGCATGCCTGAACAATATTTTTATACTCCTCCCTAGTCATTTGTCCAATCTTCCACTTCTTGTAAGCTGCTTTTTTGTGTTTAAGACGAGCAAGGATTTCACTGTTAAGCCAAGCTGGTCGCCTGCCATATTTACTTTTCTTTCTACACTTTGGGATGGTTTGTTCCTGCAACCTCAATAAGGATTCTTTAAAATACAGCCAGCTTTCCTCGACTCCTTTCCCCCTCATGTTATTCTCCCAGGGGACCTTGCCCATCACTTCCCTGAGGAAGTCAAAGTCTGCTTTTCTGAAGTCCAGGGTCTCTGTTCTACTGCTCTCCTTTCTTCCTTGTGTCAGGATCCTGAACTCTACCATCTCATGGTCACTGCCTCCCAGGTTCCCATCCACTATTGCTTCCTCTACTATTTCTTCCCTGTTTGTGAACAACAGGTCAAGAAGAGCTTTCCCCCTACTTGGTTCCTCCAGCACTTGCACCAGGAAATTGTCCCCTACACTTTCCAAAAACTTCCTGGATTGTCTGTGCACCGCTGTATTGCTCTCCCAGCAGATATCGGGGTGATTAAAGTCACCCATGAGAACCAGGGCCTGTGATCTAGTAACTTCATAGAATCATAGAATATCAGGGTTGGAAGGGACCTTAGGAGGTCATCTAGTCCAACCCCCTGCTCAAAGCAGAACCAATCCCCAATTTTTGCCCCAGATCCCTAAATGGCCCCCTCAAGGATTGAACTCACAACCCTGGGTTTAGCAGGCCAATGCTCAAACCACTGAGCTATCCCCCCCCATATAATAATTTCTTCCATTAGTTGCTGGAAGAAAGCCTCATCCACCTCATCCCCCTGGTCTGGTGGTCTGTAGCAGACTCCCACCACGACATTACCCTTGTTGCTCCCACTTCTAAATTTAATCCAGAGACTCAGGTTTTTCTGCAGTTTCATACTGGAGCTCTGAGCAGTCATACTGCTCTCTTACATACAACGCAACTCCCCCACCTTTTCTGCCCTGCCTATCCTTCCTGAACAGTTTATATCCATCCGTGACAGTACTCCAATCATGTGAGTTATCCCACCAAGTCTCTGTTATTCCAATTACATCATAATTCCTTGACTGTGCCAGGACTTCCAGTTCTCCCTGCTTGTTCCCCAGGCTTCTTGCATTTGTGTATAGGCATTTAAGATAACTCACCGATCGTCCTGCTGTCCCAGAATGGGGCAGGAGCTCTCCCCTCTTACACTCACCTACTTGTGCTTCCTCCCCGTACCACACTTCCCCACTTACTTCGGGGCTTTGGTCTCCTTCCCCCGGTGAACCTAGTTTAAAGCCCTCCTCACTAGGTTAGCCAGCCTGCTTCCAAAGATGCTCTTCCCTCTCTTCGTCAGGTGGAGCCCATCTCTGCCTAGCACTCCTTCTTGGAACACCATCCCATGGTCAAAAAATCCAAACCCTTCTCTCTGACACCATCTGCGTAGCCATTCGTTGGCTTCCACGATTTGACGGTCTCTACCCCGGCCTTTTCCTGCCACAGGGAGGATAGACGAGAACACCACTTGCGCCTCCAGCTCCTTTATCCTTCTTCCCAGAGCCACGTAGTCTGCAGTGATACGCTCAAGGTCATTCTTGGCAGTATCATTGGTGCCCACGTGGAGAAGCAGGAAGGGGTAGCAATCTGAGGGCTTGATGAGTCTCGGCAGTCTCTCCGTCACATCACAAATCCTAGCCCCTGGCAAGCAGCACACCTCTCGGTTTTCCCAGTCAGGGCGGCAGATAGATGACTCAGTCCCCCTGAGGAGAGAGTCCCCGACCACCACCACCCTCCTCCTCCTCTTGGGAGTGGTGGTCGTGGAACCCCCATCCCTAGGACGGTGCATCTCATGCCTTCCAATTGGTGGAGTCTCCTTCTGCTCTGTTCCCTCAGATGTATCATTCACTCCACTCGCTACACTAGTACCTGTGGAGAGAACATGAAAACGGTTGCTCATCTGAACTGGCGTTTCTGGTACATGGACTTGTCTCGTACTCTTTCCTCTTCTGGAGGTCACATGCCGCCAATTATCGTCACTGGCCTTCTGTCCCCGCTGCGTAGCCTGCTCTGAATCTTCAGAACACTGCGCCCGCTGAAGCCTATCCTGACGTCTATCCAGGAACTCATTTTCTCTTATGGAACGCAGGGTTGATACTCGTTTCTCCAGACCTTGAATCGTCTCCTCCAATATGGAGATCAGCTTGCACTTTGTACAAACAAAGTCGCTTCTATCCTGTGGAAGAAAGACGAACGTGACACATCCTGTGCAGGTCACAACAGTGGATCGCTCAGCATCCATAGTCTTTTCCTTCTAAGAGTTTCCTCACTTGTGGCAGAAGCTACTCAGGGAAACCTGCAAGAGGGATGCTGCGGCAGGCTCACTCCAGGCGAACTCCTCCTGTTTGCTTCTCTGCTGTTGGCTGCTCAGCTGGTTCACAGCTGACTGGCTTTTTATAAGAGTCAGGCCCAGCTGGAACAAAGCACTCCCAATTCACACTGTTCAAACAGACAATCAAGCACACATCCCCCAGCACGCCACATCCCAGCTCCTCTACCTAGCTCCAGGCAGTTTGGCGGTGCTTAGCGCTTTCCGGGGGGGGAAGAAGTGGGGAGTCATGCGCTCAGGGGAGGAGGCAGAGAAGCAGGGCAGGGGCAGGGATTTGGGGAACAGGTTGGAATAGGGGCAGAGAGGGGGCAGAGTTGGGGTGGGGACTTTGGGGAAGGGGTTGGAATGGGGGCAGGGAAAGGGTGGGAAGAGGTGGGGCCTCACAGAAGAAGTGGAGTGGGGGCAGGGGACTTTTGTACCTTTATATGAAAAAGGTGTCAGTGATGCAGTCCTCGGGCCAATGTACTAGTCCACATGTGGCCCTCCTGGTGATTTGATTTTGAGATCCCTGTCCTAGTGTAAGGACAGGCGTAGCTTCCTTTGGCAGTTACACAGCCCATAGACTGAGGGCTTGGCTACACTTGCAAATTAGAGCACATTAAAGCACCCCCGGACGCACTAACTGCCGATGTGTCCACCACCTGGACACTGCAGCAGGAGCTAGGGTGACCAGATGTCCTGATTTTGGGGCCTTTTTCTTATATAGGCTCCTATTACCCTCCCACCCCGTCCCGATTTTTCACATTTGCTGTCTGGTCACCCTAGCTGGAGAGCTCCTGGTAATCCACCTCCACGAGAATCATAAGGCTTGCTGCACCCCAGCTGAAACACCCGGGCATCAGTGTGAACGAAGTGTTGCATTACTGTGCTGTGATTGGCCTCTGGAAATGTCCCAGAAGCCCCTGAAGTCAACTGGCCACTCTCCTCATTGTTTGGAAATCAGCTACAGGAATGCGGATATCCCCTTTCAAAGCTCCGTTTCTGATAGGCTGCTTATCTGCTCCTGGACAAAGCAAGCCATTACTGTGGAATACTGCTTGCTGTGAGTGAGAGAGGCAGGAGGGAGCGGGGGTCTGCTGCTGTCTGAACTTACAAGACAGCATACTGACACACTCAGCCCCCCGCAAACACAACACACTCCCTGTCACACATCCCCCCCCCCCATTTGAAAAGCACATTGCAGCCACTTCCACACTGGTATAGCTATCACAATGCACTGCTCTTTGTGGTGTTGCAAGAGCTGCTAATATGGCCAGTCAGTGCACTTGAAGCTGACAGTATAAATACATGGCAGCATTTTCCCTGCTGCTGTCTCCAAAGGCAGGTTTAACTCACAGCTCTATACATCTGCAAGTGTAGCCATGCCCTGAGTGTATTGCAAGCTCTGTGTAAACAAACAGCAGTACCTTCCTACTGTTCCTCCCTCCCCCGAGACAGTGTGTGTCACCTCCAGATATAGTGTCTTCATTTCACTCCATATCTCCTGGATAGCAATGACCTACAGAAGTGGTGCAGTTGCATAAAAATCAATGACAAATGACAAGGTGTCTGTCATCGGTGCACAGGCAGTTCCCACCCATGGCTCAGGAGTACTATATTATTGTAATACATGACATTTAAGGGGGGAGGGATAGCTCAGTAGTTTGAGCATTAGCCTGCTAAACCCAGGGTTGAGAGTTCAATCCTTGAGGGGGCCATTTAGGGAGCTGGGGCAAAAATCTGTCAGGGGACAGTACTTGGTGCTGCTAATGAAGGCAGGGGACTGGACTCGATGACCTTTCAAGATCCTTCCAGTTCTATGAGATAATAATATGGAGACATGCCTAATTACCAATACACTTCACAAATAAAGGGTCTGATACCATTGCCTTCGGTGCTAACACATATAAGGTAATTGTGTGTGCTAAAACTCCAGTCAGCTGTCAGTAGCTACATTGGAATCACTTCTCTCACTACTGCTAATGCATCTATGTGAGGGATGGAACGCAATAACAGTGTGTTAAAAGCTAAACATGTACGTATGTTAGGAAGTAAAGTGTTCTGCATCCAGTTGAAACTGCAGTGGGTCTTTAGATAAATGTTTGGAAGCCCCACACCCAGTCTCTATTTTCAGCCAGAAATTATCGACAAACAAAAATGTGGGCCTTTCCCCTCACTTCTCAGAGGGGACCTCCACTTACCACCTTTTTCTATCTCTATCTTTTTCTTTTGCTGTCACTCACCCTCTCCTTTCCTTTTCCTGGCAGCCACTCAGTCCTCTGCCCATGCCTTCATCTCTAGTCTTCCGCTACGCCCAGTCTGCTACCCGGCTCCCATATATTCCTCATCGCCATAGCCTTCCTTCAAGTTCTCCTCTTCTCCCCCACCCCCATAGTCTCATTCTGTGTACCATGTTCCCCCTCACTGTCTCAGGTCTAGGCCACATCTATGAATAAGAGTGGTCACCTGCACGGACATTAATCTGGCTTCAAACTCATTCAAAATACAGAGTACTAGTGCCTATCTTTACAAGGGCAACCCCTCTTCCTCTTGCAACATATGAAGGGAAATGTTGGCCATCTCACCTGAGGGTAATCTGGCTTCAATTCCACTGAAAACAAAGGTGGCCCTTTTTAGTGCAGGTAGAAGTCATAAGCAAGCACAAGCTTTTCTGGAGATCCTGAGCAACTTAAAAAAAACCACACAAAACAAACAGCTCCCTAAATTGAAATACTCATGCTCCCATGGTGAGAACTGGCAATTCTGCAACAAGGCGCTTAACTACTGTATCTTCTGTGGAGTCTTGAGTCTGACACATTGAGTGGGGAAAAAAAAAAGGGGAGGGGGGACAGAAGGAGGAGAGCATAAGGCTCAGTCATTTATATATATGAGCTACTTGCAGATCTTCACAATGAAGCTACTATCAGTGTCTCAACTGTCAGCATTAAGCTATGCCAGAGTCATTTGTTTCCAAGTTGCTGCCAATAATTTTAACCCTTACAGAAGTGGCTTGTTCCCAGGTATGGGGAGCTAGCTAGTTTGTAAGATTGAGAGTGCTTCCAGCTTTGGGGAGATAGGAATGGACTCTGGCCCAGGTTTTGTCCTGAGCAACTCCACTTCCCTGCTGCTGAAAACTTGTCATGAGCTGCTGCCGCGGGTGTCGATATCTGACACAACAAGGACCGCAAGGTTTGCCGCACGGAGCCCAAGAGCCAGGACATTTACCTGCACCTGCTGGTCAAGTTGTACCGCTTCCTGGCGCGCTGAACCAACTCCCGCCTCAACAAGGTCATCCTGAAATGCCTCTTCATGAGCCGCACCAACCGCCCACCGCTCGCCCTCTCCTGCATGATCCGCAAGATGAAGCTCTCGGGGCGGGATAACAAGATGGCCATGGTGGTGGGAACATCACAGACTATATCCGCATCCACGACATCCCCAAGCTGAAGGGCTGTGCCCTGCGGGTGACCCAAGGAGCTTGAGTTGTATCCTGAAGGCAGGGGGTCAGATCATGACCTTTGACCAGCTGGCCATGGCAGCCCCCAAGGGCCAGGGCACCGTGCTGCTCTCGGGGCCCAGGAAGGAACGCAAGGTGCACCGCACTTTGGCAAGGCCCCAGGCACCCCGCCCCCCAGTCACACCACGCCCTACCTGCACGCCAAGGGGTGGAAATTCGAGTGGGCCCAGGGGTCTCCACGCCAACTGGAGCTACAAGAACTAAGGGCGCTGGCCTGCACCTGCCTGTGTCCAATAAATGCATCAGAACCAAAAGAAAAAAAAAAAGTTGTCTCTAGCCTCAGATTGTCATCTCGTTACTGTTTTTATCCAACCATTAGGCTGGTAATACATGACCTTAGAGGTCAGGAAAGGATAGGTAGGGATAGTAGGGTATCATGGGAGGATTAAAGTAGTAACAGGGAGCTTTCTTTGTTGAGAATGAGTGGACAGCAGCTAATGGGGATGGGTAGCACAGGGGAGCTGAAAATAAACTTACTAGCATTCAGTGCAATTCATTACAGATAGAACAGCGGTTCTCAAACTTTAGTAACCTCCCATTTTGATTTCAAATTTTTGGCAGACCCCCAAGCTGGTTTCCGATTTTCCCCAGGGGTGTTTATTCTTTGTTTCTAATTTATTTCATTCTAAGACACCAAGTATTTTTAAATTTTTAATCTATTCTCTCTTGATCTTCCACCAGGTGTCATTTAGATACCACTGTAGATTATACAATGAATGGCGTCGGACCAATCAGAGGGTGATACTCCTAATTCCAAAATCTGTCAGTGTTCCTTCTAACCAGCAGTCATTGCTGGGCCTTCATTCAGTCAAAAGAAACTCAAAGGAGACAATCGTTTGATTTTGGCAGTTCTGCACTGGAGTCATGCACTAAATATACTTTCTTAAACCCATGGGCTCTGATTCCATCCAGAACCTGGTACAGTGCTATTCCGATTTACAAACTCTTTACAGGAAGAAATCACTGTTTTAATTCAAATCATGGATGCTGCAATCATATATTTGCTAAGCTGCCAAACATGTTTATTTAGCAGATACTGTATGGAATTCTACAAACTCATGTTAATACCTGCCTTGTCAGTGATGCAAACCCTCCTTTTTTATTATTGTTTAAAAATATTAAAACTATGATAATTAACAATGCAAAAAAATTTAAGACTGCTTTCTTTATTTCTACAGTATTATTTCTGTGGATATCTGGATAGGAACCAGTGCTGAATATTTTATTTTACTGACTCAAAGAAGATGGTATTACAAGAAGGAAATTTTGCTACATTTAGTTTTATTTGAAGGGCATCTTATACTAATCTTGGATTATTAAAGAGGTTTTTAAAGTGAGTTCTACAAATGGGAATTCTATTTAACATCATAAAACCCATTAAAAAAAAGCACTCTTCCATTTGTTGTTTGGTAGTGAAAACCTGATAGAAAATATTTTTTTCTAAGAAGAAAAATGCAAAATGTGTGAAAAACAAGCATCTCAGATTGCGATAATCTTCCGAATCAAAAATATTTCATAAAGCAGTTCCCAAAAAGGAGCTGTTACAGGGTTATTTCCTTTTCATTTGGAAGGAGTAAATTAACTCCAAATTCTGCACTAAAGTTACACTGGTGTAACTAAAGAGTTAGAGCTACTCTTTATTTACTCCTGAGCTAAATTTGGCCCTATTAATTAAATTTTGTAAGGGGGACTTTGCATACATAATGAATTAGTAGATCATTAGACATTTCCTAGGAGGCCTGAACATGTCTTGCATAACAATTAGCCTTACTCTAGAAATGCTGGATTTTCAGCTTGACAGGTAAATTTAGTGGAGTATATAAACTCTCTCATTGTAGCATTGAGACTAAGGGTCTTTATAAAATGTAAAACACTACATGCTATTATGACCACACTGAATTTTAAATCTGAATATTAAGTTGTATTCCTGGGTAGTATTTCCTGCTTTCAACCATCCCCTTTATTTTTAAATCAATTCATTCACTGACTTAGATTTTGGCTCTCACATTATGTAATAAGGGATATGTAGTTATGTGGGAAGACTCATTTGGTACTGAATGCTTCTACAGCTAAAAGCTATTAAATGCTGCTGGCAAGCTAGTGATAAGTAACTTTTGCCATTTTAAAAAAAGGATTTCGAGAACATAACAGAGGGTAATTCCAGAATCTGCTTTGTTTCCCACCCTGCAGAGAAATTGAAAAATGGTAAAGTATGTAGGGAGGAGGTAATGATTTATTTCTGATGGATCAAGCTGATGCAGGTGTTCGTCAGCCAAGATAGAGCTATTTAAATACAAAGCCCTAGCAAAAACAAACCCATCAGCCATGCTTTGTGCTGTCTCAGCTCACATGTATTTGGAGTTGTAATAATAGATTTTCCTTTTGACACTAATTCCAGTAATACAAGTATCTAATATTCCATTTAGTCATCAGTCCTCTAGGGGTAGTAGAACTACAAACAGCCATCATTGCCTAACTCTTCTATAATCAAATACCAACTTTGTCCATCTGTCACACTTTACCCTTCACAGAGAAACATGATCAACTCTTACTTGACAATCATTTTTGCTCTGCAGTCTACCTTTAATACTTTAGCACAAGAGACAACACAATTAATGATATAGCTGGGATACAGTCTTCCCACAATGGCACCAAGGTAGGTAGGTTCCTATCATACAGATATATTATTCTGCTTTGTGCCTAACATGCAAGAGTGGAGCAGAGATCTTTGGAGGAGGCGGCTTTTTATCCCACACCCCATATTTATGAATCAGTGCTACTGATGTCTTTTTGCTCTACATGCACCAAAGCAACATTATGGTGCCTTGTTCTCCAGATAGCAAGACGGTAGCGTGAGTGCTACTAATGTCACATTCCCACCTTCCTCTCTGGACCAAAGACCTGGCAGTCAGAAGGATCCTATTGACCAGCTTTGGTTCCTCTCTCTCTGAGTGATCTTTTCATACTGAATCACTGTTTGGATTGATGTAAATTCAAAATAAAAGTTATTGAACAGCAGCAAAAAACTCAATTTTTTGCTTCTGAAGGGACTTTAAGGGTAGTAAACATCTATGGCACTAGCTACACTTAGCAGAGCTAATGACAACATGACAAAGTCTCCACTGTGCTATCAACAGATCCAGTAAAGTAAAAAATAAATGTTAAGTACAACTAATAAAGAATGAGTGGCTTTGTTTCTTTTGTTAAATGCATCTCATTCTTTTCTTTGGCTGGCAGCAGCATGGCTGCGGTCCTCAAAAGGATTTTTCACCTACATCTGGAGTTGGACTTTTCATTCATTTTCCAAGTAAAAATTCAGCCGAGAAGGGAAAGGTACTTGATTTAAAACTGAAAACAGAAGTCAAACAACAATGCAACCCTAGACGAAGTGTTTTAGAAAGCAGCAGGCACGAGTCAGCTTCATTTCTTCCTCTTAGACCCAGTTTTACTCCTGCACACATTCTAGGCTTTTGACTGCTGTCTCAAATGGATACTGTTTGGGCCACATACAAGCCATTTCTGTTCAGTATTAATAGTATCAGTGGGAAAAGAAGAAGAAAAGCTCCATTCTTTGTGCCAGACCCTCTTTGCTGTAAGCCTAGCTTGTCACATCTCAGTGACCATGAGGGATATGACAAATGCAAGCCCTGAAATTTCAGCAGAAAATAGCATATTAAAAAAAAAAAATAGACTACATTTATTCCAGCCGTGATGTTAAATAGTTTTGATTCCAATATTTAAAGCTATATTATGCAGCTAAAGTCATCCTATGTTTTGTTCTTCTAAAAAACATGAAATCTAGGAAATAAATTATACTATTAATAAAATATAGGACTATGAAAAAATAAGTACTTGGATTGAGACCTCTGTAAACCAGCATTTATTATGAGAACTTCACTTTTAGCAAGTTACATATTAACGCCACTGACCTTTTGAATGCAATCTGTGACTATGTAGAAATGCTCAGCATTATCAGCCTGTCAGAGGATGCTCTGTTGGATGGCATTTCAAAGAAATACATAGATGAGAAATATTTATAAGGCTGATAGTTTGTTTTTGGGGGGGGGGGGGGGGAGGGGGGGGGTTTCCAAGCGGTCTTCACCAAAGGTCTCTGACACATTGGAAGACTCCCCCTCTCTTCAGCATTTTCCTTTACCAGAGACTGATGAGAAGTCAATTTCTTCTCAAACCAGATCCACACCCAGTCTGCCTCTTTGCAGGGCTGCTGGATAATGGTTTGTCTGTCCTCCATTTTTATTTCAGGCTCTTGAAAGCTGACTTATTGGTCCCTGTTTCAGCATGGTGTTTATATGGAGTTTACTTTAAAGGGGGGGTGGGGAGAGAGAAGAGTTGTAAGTCTCACTTTTTCAGTTTCAGGATCTCTCCAATTTAATGAAGGGGGGAAACAAGAGATGTTTACCAACAGGTGCCCGGACAGCTCTTTGATGAGGACCAGTCTCTAGAGGTTCAGCAGGAGGCAACTAAAAGCTAAAAATAAAAGATTGTTGGTTCTGTGCTCCAGACATGACTGTTTTATTAACTTATATTGCCTCCTAGTACATATAAAAACAAGAACTATAAATAGGAATTTACCCCATATGACATTCCCTTTCAATTAACCACACCTGTCCCCTACTACTCATACCTGCTTCAAGAAACGGCTTTTGTGGGGTCATTTGCTACCACTAATATGGTGGCCTGTGAGAGCATAATATTGCCCTCTAGTGGCTGGCACTGCTACTAGAGTTCCCCCATCAAGTACTAGAGGGCTATGTTTTTAGAGTTTAAGGATCTGTGATCCAGCCTCAGCTGAGAGCACAAGAGATATAACCTTGTCTATTGGCGGATGTGAATTCATTACCACCACATAACTATCTGGGGAAGAAAGCCTCCTGCATAACTCAAGTAGGAATTGTCTAAGGGTAAGACACAAAGGAAGGCCTCAACATGTCCAGAGGGGGAAGGAAGGGCATTGACGACAAAAAAAAAAAAAAAAAAAAAAGAGAAAAAACACACTCCAATTCCCCATAATTCCTATCATACTATCAGATGACAGCTTTTCCTTTTCTCCTGTGGGCCTTGTGGTTATCTAGACTACATAGAGGGGTCTCAAACTAGAGATTCAACACAGGCAAACGCATCCCTTGTTCTGTCTCAAATCAGCCAGATTGCTCTGAAATATATTCTATTTAAAAAAAAAACCCTATGCCTTCATGGCTGGTTCTAGGAGTAGAATTAGTCTCTACATGACAGCACTAGGATGAATGCAGCAAGTTGATACAAAGATCTTTTTAATACAAGAGGGTGGGTATATTGTTCTGTAGCCTTCTTAAATTACAAATGGAGTATCATCTGTCCAGGACACTGAATCAATCCATCCAAGTGGATATGTCCACACTGCTGTTTTTAGTGCTGTAGCACAAGTCCCACGAGCTCAAGTCTGTAGGCTCAGGCTCTGAGACTCGGTGCCATGGGTTTTGGTTTGTTTTGGGGAGGAAGGGGGGTGGTTTGCACTGTAGAGATACCCTAAGGGTCAGGTCTAATTCCCTTTTTTGATATGCAGTTTGGAGACAGTGGAAGAGGAGTGCTTGGAGAAAATAGGCTTTTATAACAGCTTTTGTCTAGCCATGATTATGTCTCCTATTGTTTTAATACTACATATGCTGTGGTGTGAATGTGTGTTTAGCATTCTATTGGCAGTCAATAAAACTGTTAAATAAGTTAGCTTCATTGTCTTGGAGCATCATATGGATGTGATTGTTGTTGACCCACCATTTTCATAGGTCTCCCCCCTCCCCCCGAAAAGCATTAAACTGTTATCCTATAAATTTATTAGCCTGTATTAAGCCCCAGAAATGACTGAAGGATGTTTATCTGTTCTATCTCTTACTGCTGAATTTACATGCATCACAGCACTGTTAGCAGAAATAAAAACAAAAAGCAACTTGTGGGACTGAAGCTGTTAAAGGTTCGAGTTTTAAAAGCCAACCAAAGTACAGATCAGAGACTTGCTGACAATGTTTAAAGTAAAACTGAGCCCATTATTCTGTATAATGAGAGTTTATAAGCAAGGTATCTTAGTATCACTCCCAATTTACGGAATGTGATTAATAAAAAACTAGGCCTATCAGTTTCATTTTAAGTCCCAGTTGCATGTGCATTATCAGTGTAATTTCTTTTTGTTTCCAATTTGGCCTTTCTTTGAAAATATTTCTTAAAATTCCAACATTGGTTCTCGCTAATAGAAAGCCATTAAGTTGGTGGGTAGGAGGGAAGGATTAAGGGAAACTGATGTTTTAATCAAAGATGCCCTAATTATGAAATGGCCTTAGAACAACACTGAATCTTGGTGAATGATTAATCTTTTTTATGGCTTCATTGATACCATTTTTAAAAAATCATGGTCTGACTTTCACCAACCATTTCACAATCTAGTGGGCACAGTAATCAAGAAATGCACTCTCTTCGAGAAGTCAAACTCTAGCCAGAAATACAAAATACCATTGGATAGCTGTTCAGTGTCTTGTATGAAGTGCGTTGGTAGTTTCAGTCATGCTTAAAGCAGACCCATAAGACTCACCACCACAGCTGTCACTAAACATAAGGATCAGGAACTGAACAGCAATGGAATAAGCCACTCTCACCACTAGAAGCAGCTCTTGCAGGTCAAGGTTGAGGCATGTTCAGAAAGTTTGCAGGCTCACTGCCTGTACTGTGCATGTTGCATAGAAAACACAGTCCAGTCTTCAGCACAACCAATCCAGATACTTAGCATCAGCACATCTTTAACTGCCTCTTCAGCCCACCTCCAAAAAGGTGGCTCTTGAAAGTACACTGTAGAACAGATACTAAAATAAAATTTGAATTAGGCTAGCATGGAAACAAGTTTCAAAAAGTTCTGAGATGACAAAATGTCTGTAGCATAATGTAAACAAACATCTCTGTAATATCCAAATGTTAATTAGCTGTTACACCCAATAAAATATTAATGGCAGACTAGCATTAGAGGTGCAAGAGTGGGAACTTGCTATAATCCTCACAGGGATACGAAGAGGAAATCAGTAAGGTGCAACAAAAATGTGAGTATAAACAAATCTTAGCAGGAGAGGAAGACTAACACAAAAAGATTACAATGGAGGAGAAACTTGGTAAGAAAAGAGGAAGTCTAACAGTAGTTACCAAATATTTCTAAAGCTGCGTTGGATTCACTGAAAGGGAAGTGAGTTGCATAGTATGATTAAGATTTCTAAGGTTTTTATATTCCAATATGAAATTCTGTAAAAATAAGGCTGCAGACTGCTACTGAAGATTTTAGTATAAAAACAACTTTGCATCAATTTCACACAATGTGGGTATCAGTTTTACACAACTTAGTATGCTAAGGGGAATGGGTCTAAGATATAAATGTCTGATCATATAAAGAACTGCCAATTTAAGTGAAATATGAAAAGCCATAAGCACCACTTATGCCTGAAAAAGGCTAGATGCAGACACAAGACATTCACTTCATCATGTGAATGTAGGTCCAAAATCTGTTTTAGTAATTTAGTAATGCTTGCCTGAATTGCATATATTCTATGGGCTTGTCTACCATAGCATATTTCTTAAAATCTGACCATTACAAGCGTTACAGGATGCATCACATGACATAGGAACAAAGGCACTGGTTTTGCAGACCCAAAAGCGTGCTGTACACTTTACAGACACAAGATGTGGTTCCTGTTGGGAAGAGCTTACAAGATAGGGCCCCAAGCCCATAAAACAGTTAGACATATGCTTAACTAAACGCATGCAAGTAGTTTAACTGAAGTTGTGACCCAACAAGCAAAGGTGACAGCACCTTGTGTATTCTGTTTCACTGTTTTTTCCTACATTGCTAGTTTCCCTTGTTTCCAATGGAACAAGAAAAAAAAAAAAAAAAAAAAAAAAAAAAAAAAAAGGAAAATGTTTTCAAAATTAGAAAAAATGGATTTTTAGCCACAAAAATTGGCAAGTTTAGGACTTGAAACTACTTTCAATTTTTAAGCTGATTGGATTGCCAGTTGACATCGCCTTTAAGGAATGGGCACATAGTGATAGTTCAGTTAAAGTTTGGGTTTTTTTAGTATTGTATTATGTATGTCAGCTAGAACCTACCTAAAATAAACCTGCCAGTCAAACCTTGCCTGCTTCACACAAATAAGTCCTGTCAAAGACATCAATAAGGTATGAAATAAACATATTTCATACTAAAACCAAGCTGACCTGTTAAGAGAACAAATTCTGTACAACACAGGTTTACTGAACACAGGAATACAAATTTACTTTTCTGAGCATGGAAGCAGGAGTTCTTTAAATGTTGCCACTGGGGCTTCAAAATGCTGCAGTTGTGGATAAGATTTCAGGAATTTACTGCTAAGCTAGGGGAGTCTCCAACCCTTCCAAAAGAACATCTGTGAAGATCCTCCTCCTCTCCAGATGGAGTGCAAGTGAGGGAGAAAACTGCAGAGGGTATAAATAAGAAGGTAAAAGAAAACTCACTTCTCAGAGGAAAGAATCCTTTGCAAAAGGTCTCTGAAAACCAAAGGAGCTATCTACTCTACTCGGCTGAGGGAGAGAGTGAGGGGGGAAATGGGGGGAAGAATCAGTAAATATGCTTTTAGTTCAACAAAGCTTCTAGTTTAACAAAGAAAGAAGAAGAAGAAGAAGAAGAAAAAAAAAACTGCTTCCATTACAATGGGCTGGAGAGATCTTGCATGCAGCAGGGGAAATATTTTCAAACAGGACCAAAAAATCTTCACCACAAAAAAATTGGTACATTTAGCACTTGAAGCTCCTTGAAATTCTGAAGTTGACATCCATTTTAAGCAATGGGCATGGAGTAATAGTGCAAAGGTATGGTTTGTTTTGTATATATCCTAGGGTCTATTTAAAATAAACTAGGGCTGCCAAGTGATTAAAAAAAATTAATCACACGATTAATTGCGCTGTTAAATAGAATACTATTTATATAAAAATTTTGGATGTTTTGCACATTTTCAAATATATTGATTTCAATTACAGACTACAAAGTGTCCAGTTCTCACTTTTTTTATAATAAATATTTGCACTGTAAAAATATTTTGTTACATAACTGCACTCAAAACCAAAACGATGTAAAACTTTAGAGCCTACAAATCCACTCAGTCCTACTTCTCATTCAGCCGATCGCTCAAGTTTGTTTACATTTGTAAGGCATACTGCCTGCTTCTTGTTTACGTCACCTGAAAGTGGGAACAGGCGTTCGCGTGGCACTGTTGTAGCTGATGCCAGATGGGCTAAACATTCATATGTCCCTTCATGCTTCAACCACTATTCCAGAGGATGTGTTCATACTGATGATGGATTCTGCTCAATAACGATCCAAAAGGGAATGAGGCTATGGAGGTAGATATTACCATATCCGAGGTAGAAGCCAAACTCGAACAGCTTAATGGGAGTAAATCGGGGGGCCCAGCAGTGGCGTAGCCAGGTTTAGAGCATGGGGGAGCGGAGCTAAAAAAAGGCGCTTCCCTTTCTTGTTCAGCGGCACTTCGGTGGCGGGTCCTTCACTCGCTCCGGGTCGGTGGTACCCGCCGCCGAAGACCCGGAGCAAGTGAAGGACCCTGCCACCGAAGTGCCGCCGAATAGCTGGAGCGCCGCCCGGTGAGTGCTTTTTTTAGCTCCGCTCTGCTGGTAGCGCAGAGCAAAAGGTGCTGGGAGCACAAAGCATCGGGAGCAAAAAAAGGCACCGGGAGCAAAAAAAATACCCCGCTCTGGCTGCAGCGCAGGAGCAAAAGGCGCCGGAGCACAAAAAAGGCGCCGCTCCCCCCTGGCTGCATTACTGGGGCCCAGATAATCTTCATCCAAGAATATTAACGGAACTGGCACATGAAATTGCAAGCCCATTAGCAAGAATTTGTAATGAATCTGTAAAGTCAGGGGTTGTACCATTTGTGGGCTCTACAGTTTTACATTGTTTTGTTTTTGAATGCAGTTATGTAATAAAAGTCTACATTTGTAAATTGCACTTTCACGACAGAGATTGGTACATGAGGTAAATTGAAAAATACGATTTCTTTTATCGTTTTTACAGTGCAAATATTTGTAATAAAAATATAACGAGTACTGTACACTTTGTATTCTGTGTAGTAATTAAAATCAATATTTTTGAAAATGTAGAAAAACATCCAAAATATTTAATAAATTTCAATTAGTATTCTATTGTTTAACAGTGCCACTAAACTAGATTAACTCAAAAAAATTAATCTAGATTAATCGCGTGAGTTAACTGCGATCAGCAGCCTTAAAATAAACCCGTCAGAACAAGGATACCTTTTGCCTGACACAAGTAATGCCTTTTGTCCACAGCAGTGGATCCATAAAAAACACCTCTCTATACTTATTAATGAAAATTCATGTAGCATAGTAATTCTTATATCAGAAACAAATCACTACTGTTTGTAACAATACTGTCTCTTTAAGTACTATTCAAAGGTTTCTGCTATGGGCTTCCTGAGTTCTGAAAAACAGCTATTCTAAAATCAAACAGATGGAAACTTTAAAAAGATAGAGTCGTGAAATAGAAAGAGTCTGGAATGAGTCAACACTTGTCTTCACTAAGACATTAAAATCAGTTATAACTCTCACATACAGCAACTTTCATCCAAGGATTGTAACATTTTGCAGTTTCAAATACACTGAAGTGCAAGTGTAATTAAGACCGTAGGAAACCTCTCCTGCCACTCAACTTCTATTTCCAACAGACTTCTGTTTATTACAGTAGCCTGCAGAAACTCATATCACACAACAGCTGTTTAATTAAAGACTGAAGTCAGAGTTAGACATAGCAAAAGTAGCAAGGTGGAGAAATGTGATAAATATTTAGAACTTGCATAAGTTGCCTGTCTCCTTTGCAAAACTCATCTGATTAGCATTAGTTGTCCTATTTGGGGCAGGCACTTTGAAACAGTTTACTTCCCTGCTCATAAGATAGTTTCCTCAGGCAAAGGAGGGACTTACTTCACATCATAATCAATTAGCATGCAGTTTGTGCCTTTAAAAAGGCAGATAGTTCCCCCTTTCTCCCAGTAACATCCATAATATGCAAGATACTGAATTAGTATCAAGGTAGTTTCCCCTGAAGAGTTTCCCTTCCAAATATCGCTCTGCCATTCCATTTCTTAAGACTCCACATAAGTAACAAAATACACACCATTTGAAAAAGTAGTTCCTTCCTTAACAGTTACACTAGAACTCAGGATATTTTGTTGGTTTGTTTCTCCTGCAAAAAGTGAATGAAATAACTGAATCCTAAAGAACAATTCTGGCTTATTTTCTCTGAATTTTTTTTTTTAAATACTATGCCAGATGCTTGAACAAGTCTGATTCAGACACGTTTGGCTAGTTCCCTCCTTCTCCATGCAGCTGGAAGCAGGAATGAATACACAAGTATATTTGGTTTTATCAGAACTTACTAGTACTCATCCATTGTATTTAAAATGATTAAGGCTAAAGGGTTAATTATTTTGCCAAGAACAGAACAAATGCAACTTGTTTTATAGAAGTTACAGGACCAACCAATAAGAACATGCAATTTGTCTCAAGACCCAAAGGCTAAAAAGCACTGGAACTATATAAATCTTATTTCTGAAAAATAAAACCAGCTGCTACTTAACAGGGAACGCTATTCTGGTTTAAATAGGAACCTGGCTGTATTAACATAGTAACAAAATATACCAGATTTGGGCTAACATGCAATTAAACCACTGAATAGTTCCTCATATTGTGAGGTAATCTACAGCTGTCGAGAAATGGCACCCTTGGACAGGATTTCCTGTACCTGTTATGTACTGGAGAAAAAAAAAAGTCTTCACACATTAGTGCAAAAGAAGTCATTCATGTGTTCATGCACATCACAAGTGGAACATGTCTGCAAGGCTAACTGCAAGATGATGTTAGGAAGCCAGGGAATAAACTAAGAATGACCTTCAGAAATAGTCACACTCTATGAGAACCATAGTCAATGCAACATTGCACAGTGCTATTAGTAGTTAATTCACTGATCAGGATCCTGTCCTAAATAAATCAGCTTAGGTTAACTCTCACCTAGATCAGTGCACATGTTAAGAGACTTTAATGCAGCAACCGAAGTAGTCAAGTGGGTTTTAATGCAATTCCACTCCAGGATACACAAAACACCTCTGTGTGAGGGAGAAAGAATCATCACTTTTCACAAAACAGAAGTTGCACGGGTGGGTGTGGGTGTGACCTTCCCTGACACTATTGAGCTGGTGTCAAAAACTAAGTTTTTTATTATGGTAAGTAAGGATTTAACATTTAAAAAAAAAAAACCCACAGACTGTAGCTTGCATGAATCCAAGTTTACTTCCTAAGCTTAAAAAGGCTATGTGTTTTATTTCACTATGTCCATTCAGTACAGTGAAACGAAACACTTTAACAAGTCATTATGAAGCTTATAAGGCAGTGGTAAAAACCTATAGGGAACATTCTGGTAGCAAGACTCCCATCTTGTGGTAGGATGTTTCACTGTGAAGTTCAGCAGCACATAACCACAGAAAGGTCATTTATATTCACAAGCACTTACCCTGCTAGCTTAAAGAAAAGAACTTGAATATCTTATTAAGACAGCATTTTAAAAATTGATATTTAGCACAAATGTTGATTTACCACAGCATTCAATAAATTTGCAATGTACTCAACAAGAAGCTCTCTTTATAGAAAGATTTTCAAATACCAGCTCTTATCCAGACGTTTAGCTTGCAAACAGAACTACAGTCCTGTTCATGTAAAATTCCCAGTTCCATGGGTGCAAATAGCACAGGCTCTATGAACTTGAAACCAAGGAAATTTAATTATGATGTTGGCTTTTCAAGTTCTGCAAACAGAGCACCAAAGGCTACATGTGGAATATGGTCATTAGTAATCATGACAGTACAGAATGGAATTCCACTTTACTAGACACTGAGTTGGACTTAAATGGAATACCCTTCTAGTTTCTGCCACCAGCTTTAAAACTGTAAATAGAGATTATAGATGAGGAATGTAAGTGACCGTTTCCTACATGGAAAGAGTACGTGATGAGGGTGTGTTCAGTTCTGAAGAAAGCCACAGGCAGCAGAGAGATTAATATAAACAAGGATCAATTTGCCCCATTGGTCAAACATAGGAAAAGTAGTAGACAAGATAAGATTTAGCAAAGAATATTTAAATTGATATAGACAAACCAGTTCAAATACTCCAAATTGATTTTTTCAAATTCACCCAAAACTCAATCCAAACTTTGGGTTTTTAAGAAAAAGCTTAAATTGTGTTTCCTGGTCACTCCTGTGCATTCCTCATTGCGGCCAGAGTTTTAAGAAGAAATTCTTAACGGCTATGGGAAAAGTTGTTCATTGTATTTCTAAGGAGTTATGAGTATGCAAATTTGTAGTGCTTTATCCAAATGAAAACTTGAGTGTTTCCCCCATTACAAATATTACATCAACTTTTTTTTTTTAAATCGTAAGAACAGACAGTGAGAATTACCAGAAATATTCAAGGCAAAGCAACTTTCAGGAACAGTTAAGGATAATGCATGCCCCAATAAAGAAGTGTTGAGTAGATGACCAAATAGAAGGACCTTTCACTCCAAATAATTCCATTGAGCACATTCATCATCAATGGAGGAAGATTTCAAGACCAACTGGCAAGACTTATGACTGCCACTTGAGCCTTTGAGAGTAATCACTTTTTACATGGATATCGGAGGCCAGCTGAACTCTCTTCTCTGCAGGTCAAGAAACAACCAACCTAAAAGTAGTTGCATGAATTTTACAAGACAAGTAACAATTTTATTAGCATAGATATTAACCTAGCCTCAATCTATTTTAAATATTTAACCAACTCATACCTAGTTTATGGCTCTCTCTTCCAGGAAAGAATGAACCACAGACAGAACGCTTGAATTCCAAGCCCTCATTTGGGCTCTCTGTAGTCTAGATAAAGGCATGAAAATTTCTGGCCCAGTAAATTTCTAAAAGGGTGTCTGGACACAGCAATAGATAAGCTTTCAGATTGCTGAGGATCACATATGTCAGATGCAAAGGGATCTAGGATTACATTTCACATTTTACCCTTTCCCTGGTGGAGAATTTTAGCTTTCTTCCTAAAATCTGGAGACAAGACATGTCATTAAAACAGCTTTTTATTTGTTAATATCACATAAGAAAATTTAAGCAAGTTACACTATCTTTAAAAACACAACTAGCATGTTTAACTTGAAACATCCCCCTCCCACCCCAGGTTAAGAAACTAAGTAAAGAAAAAAGGTACCAATAAAACAAGTTTTTTCTGCTTCCTTCATCCTCTGATGAGTGCTTACGTGATTAGGCTTTGTTTTTTTTAAAAAAGAAAAGCTTGTCTTTTCTATAAAAAAAGTTTTGTAACTTTGATTGCGCAGTACAAAAACAAAGTCTTCAGTACAAAAGAATTCATCATCTTGGAAATGCCTTCCACTCCCCAACAGCACCTAAATATAAAGGGATTGACAGCAGATGGCTAGTCTAAGTGATGTAGTCTAAAAAACAAAAAACACAGTGGCATACTTCCCTTTTAACAAGAATAAAAAAAAGACTGGCATAAAAAACTGAGGGGTCATTTTCAGACAGTACATAGTTCAGTGTCAACAATTCACATCTCGCAAGAGTTACAGATATGGTTTCTTTTACAAAAACTTTCTTTTCGGTGACAAAGGAAATTAAGGCCATCAGACTCGTAGCTTAAAAACTCACATAAAAGAAATACAAAAATATTGTGCTTCTGAGAAGGCTCTGCTCTATAGGCAAGGATTACCATAATTTGAGGAAGCTGGTTGACTGAAGAAATTCACATGATTGCACAGCTTCTGTTAGCTGCCCTTGGGTCTCCCTGTTAGGGATAGAAAAAGTTAGCTCCGAAAAAAAAATCCTACAGCTGAAGATTCAGCAACTTAAAAATGCCATTTCAAACCACTATAACACGTGATACCTGGCATAGTCTAAGACAAAATCACTCATTACTAAAGAGCTTTAACTCAAAATAGATTACCCTCTGTAGCCAAAGGAATGTGACGTATCCTCTCCTGGGGGATATAGTGAAAAAAGGGGAACCAGTAAAACACAAGTTTAAGGGTAATTGTTATTTTGGAATGTGAAGCTAGATATTTGGTAAGATTTGTGGAATGGGCATGAAGTACAGTTAGTTTTTCCAACTGAGTACATTAAAGATATAGCTATATTTTCTTAAAAATTGCTAGGATTCTTTAAGGTACTGAACAGTCCCAGAAACAGAGTTGTGCAAGTAATGAAGTACTTCAACTACTGTTCAACAAAAATTTGAATCTATACTAAGTCCATAAACAATGTTATGAAACTTGGCTTTCACCAAAGAGTCTGGCAACTGAAAATATTATTTCCCACAGCAGCCATAACACTCTCTTTATGGTAATATGTAGTATTCTGTAGCATCTTGTGCATTAACTTATGCCTCTATATGAGTGTTCTGGTTATGAGTTTTGACTGATATTTCCCCAAAATTCAGTGCTCATGTGCTTGGCTTTTAGTTTTTTTAATAAAAATTAGACTAACCAGCCCTTAACAAAATACCTGCTGGTGAAAAAGATCCTCTTCTTCAATTGCTTCAACTGCTTCTTCCTCAACTTCCTCCTCCTCGCCTTCATGTAAAGTTGTTTTGAAGACAGTGGTTCTCTGAGCAACTTCCTGCAATAAGAGTTACTGTTTTATTATCTAAAACCCAACACTTCATAAGTCTAGAAACCTGATGCTTCTAATCGAGGTGCCATTATTACTCCTACCCTGAAACAAAGACCCTCTGCTTATTCGTCTGCAGCCTGAACAGACTTTATTCACATGCCTATACTATACACATTAGCAACACATACTAAGAAATGTGCTTTTCATATTGTTTTCTTGTTCCTCCAGTGGCTAAACAGACTCCTTTTAGAGACTTTGGTCTAACTTTTTAAATTTTCTTTTAGACATTTCCTGCTCTACGAATTTTCTCTCTCTCCCTGGAAGTCAACTGATTGGGAACACTAATTAGTTGAGGAACAAAGTTCCCAGATCTTTATAAGCAAATGCTACAGAGTTTTGGGGATTTAATTCAAGCAGAAAGTAAAAGCATTTCAAGCATTACAAGACCAACCTTATTGGGAAACCGGCCTTAAAACTACCTTCAATCATTTTTTTGAAATGCTTCCTCTTTATTGGGAGGCAACTTCTGTCCAGCACCTAATTTGTCAGTCCAGTGAGCAGTCTTTCAAGGAAGGTTTAACTATATCTAATCTACTTTACCTCTCCCTGAGAGTTTTTCAGTATAACTTTCACATCTTTGCCAGTGCCCCAAGAGTTCTGGTTCTTCCAGATGAGGTCAGAGGGAGGGCTGGCAGTAACTCCAGCATTTGCAGCCCAGACCTGGAAGAGAAAGGAAGCCATACAGAGACCTGAACGAAATGAGTCTCAGTCACACAGTACATTTGTGATTATGGCTGGTATGTGAGAGAAGGGGTTAGGTACGAAAACTTGGTGAATTTACCCCTATTAAAAGTGGAGGCCTTCTGTGCATCTGTTTTACCTGTGTAAAAAAACCCCACTTTTGTACATGCAGATTGGACAGTTTTAATGTACATCTTCATGTGCAAGTGCATAGTCAAAGCACAAGGTGCACTTGATGACAATACAGATGCTAATATCTTAAGTGATCTGAAAATATGACTAAACTGTAAACTCATTGTCCTATTTGTGTTTACATTGCTTTCAAACCGTTTCACATCTTTATCAAAGCTAATTTCACTTACTGTAACAGCCTGGCCTGCCTTTAGTACATATCTTGAGGTATATTTGTAACTGACAGAAGTGTCTCCTATTTTTCTGATCATCTCCCAGCCTCCCATTGGTTGATCCTATGTACAAAGGGAAAGGAATTCAAGATTCAATTTACACCAACAAGTATAATTTCCTGCAAGAGAAATAGAACTCCTCATAAAGCCCCCCCAGACAGACAGCGAGGAAAAAAGCTTTGGAAAGTTTTCTATAATATTTACTATCACCTTGTCCTTGAAGTCCACATAACTACAGTGCTGAACAGACTCAGATTAGCTCTCATGTTCCAGAATGAAACATCGCACCATGTGACACACTGCCCCATATCTAATTCTGATGTTAAAAAAAATAATAAACCCGTCAACCAATTTAACTGTGACATCTATCACCAAAGCTTGGTTCATGAAATATAGAATAGGAACCCCATTACAAATATTTAGTACCCTTTAGGACTCAAAACTTTTACATATGAAGTATGTCCAATCTTCTGGAAAATCAAGACACTCCTGTCAGTTTTCTGTTTCAGAACACATCTCCCTAACAGTACTCTGTGACTGCACTACAGTGGAGTCGCATCATACGCGCAATTTAACTTACACGAATTCAAATATACGTGCTCAGCAAAATAATAATAATAATAATAATAATTTAAATTTAACCTGTAGTGCAGGCAATTTCGCCCGCCATTCCACTCAATAAGAATTTCACTATATGCAATTTTCGCCTTACGCGCTGACTTTAGAACATAACCCCCGCGTAAGATGCGCCTGCCCTGTATTGTGACAAATGCTTTTTCCATGGTTGGTGTAACATGGCTTTTTATAAGTGATGGCAAGAGTAAAGAAAAACACAAACATTTATGGTCCCTGCAGATGGAACATTTCCAATGGTCTATGTAGAACTGAAGATTTAATTCTGAAAAAAAAAAAGTTTTTTTCTGAACATGGAGATAAACTTCCAGATGTGAGTGCAATGCTGTCTTCAGTCTGAAAACATGACACGAGGCAGCCCTATTTATCTTACTGAGGTTTAGTGTTGATAATCAAGTAGTCATTGTGACAAAGTGGGATATATCTGTACCAAATTATGAAGTCTACTTTGTATTGTGTTGAACTGCACACTTCGTATTGCACTGCATTCCATAGAGTGCCCTGCACTGGAAAGATGTTGGACATCTTCTTGAAGGATTATCTGGGAATATCCACTCTGAATGACAACCAGAGGCCCACCACTATGAAACAATGGATTTCTTACACACTGGCCTGCAGGAGGGGCTGGAGCATCCCAGTGGAACACATGGAAAGGGGATGGAGGCCCTACTTGAGAGCGATGTTCTGCTCTATGCAGGGTAAGGAGGACTTGCAGGAGAGAGAGGACAGGAGGGACTCTGCCCTGCTTGAAACTCTGACAAACCTTGGACTCTCAGAAGGGTGATAACAGACACAGGGAGGGAGCATCGGGACTTTTGCTGTTTACTCAGAGTAAGATTTGTGGTTAAGAAATTGCTTTTTAAGCCTGTTTTCTTTGCTGCCCTACCACACTGTTCTGAAACAGAAACTAGAAGTCAGGTACACCCACAGCTTAGGTGGAGTTCTGAGGGGGGCTTCAAAAGTCTCAGACTCTGCTTTTGCGTTCTAGGACAGCTGGGCAGAGAGGTGCTCCATGTCCCAAGAAAGGGCTTCAGACAAGAGGTCTGAGCCTGGGAGCATACCCTACACATACCCAGAGATAGAAAGTGACTAGACACTCCCCGGAGCTAGGTGACTTGAAAGCATGTGGGACCCAGCAAGTGGAGAAAGGGACGCTGGGCCAGACTGCAACAATTAGGGTTCAAAGTTTTGTAGTTTCTCTCTTTTGCAGATTAGTTCTATGCTTTACTATAGCGCCTTCCAGAGGAGCTCAAAGCTCTTTTTTTAAAAAAATTAATGTATTTAGTCTTATCACACCTTTGAAGGAGAAAAGGTACATCTCCACGTAACATATGCAAAAGTGAAGGGACAAGTGTTGTCTATACTTGAAACATCTATCCATTGCTGGCATCAGGCGCCAGTGCTGGATGCACAAACTCATTCTGAACACAGTTTAGCTGCAAAGAGTCACAGACAAGCCACGCTCAGCACCATTTTGGCAACTGTGGTTGAGGAGAGGAAGCATGGTCTTGTAGACATGGCATTCTAATGGGACTCAGATCTAGGTTCAGTTTCCAGCTCTGACACAGACTTTCTGAACGACCATGAGCATGCCTCATCTACATTGTCGATCTGGCATGATTTCAGTCATTTGTGGCTAGCCAGTGTAGCTGGATCAGTGCAAGCCTCATCAGTGCAAGCCTCGAGTATTGACAGGACAAGGCACTGTATGGTGTGACTTACACTGGTGCCATTTACCCCAGTTCTGACAGCAGTAAACTCCACTGGTGCAAATAAGTGGCTTTGGATATGTAAATTAGGGTTTTGCACTGAAAGCTGGACACTGGATGAATGCAACTGAGGCAAATGCCTATACAGACAGCACCTTCAACTGTGTGTCTCAGTTCGGAAATTAAGGCTATTTTCTTTTTGCTACCCTTTGCCTTGTCATTTTAGATAGCAAGGTCTTTGCGGCAAGGGCGGTCTCTTACTACGTGTATGCTCAGTGCCTAGAAATGTGACTGCTATCTTAAATGATTAAGTGTTTAGGAACCTCAGTTGTACATGTTATCAGGAAGAAAATACCTCCAATGCCAGAATGGTGGGTAAGAGGTCATGCTGGATCATTAATTTAATACCGAATCCTAGAGCCATTTGCTTTCTACAGCACTCTTGGGTTCAGGCACACGATACGAAGCCTGAAAGACAAACGCAGCCTAAGGCTGCCTTCTTGCAATCGGTATATCTCAAAGTGATGGCACATCATTGTTTTCAAACCTGCTCAGAAGTGTTCTTCAAGCGGATGAATTTTCCATCCACGTCTATCTCCTCAATACAAACATTTCCAGTAGCAGAAGCTGAATGGGAGATGCTGACACTACTGCTGGCTTCAGATTCTTCCACATCAATTCTCTTCCTCTTTCCTCTGGTTGTGCGCATGCTACGACTTGATGATGCCCGAGAGACTGTCACCCGAGAAGATGGGCTGGGAGATAGTTTCAACCTGGATTTGAGGAAAGAAACATGTATGTCACGCCAAGTATTTCAATGCTCACTTACATAGCACATAATTTTTGTTTCCTTATGGCTGGGTTGACGAAAGAAGCTGCCACTGCAAGCACCACAGTACACTTGTCATATCTGGCTCCCCAAGAATTTGCATACTATTCCACTTAAGTCAGACTAACAAAATAAGCAATATTCATACCTTACCCTTTTTATTTTTATTTTTTTTATTAAAGGCTTCCTCACCTCCATATTTTAAAAAACCGCTAATACTAAGGATTTTCTCCCTTACAGGTGTACTGTTAAAGGTTGCTGAAAAAAGTAAGGCTTTGCAGAAATGGCCTGCAGGCTCATCTCTTCTTACCACATCTTGCCTTTAAATTAAAACACCTATTAACTTTTGAGAATATTAATATGAAAAGCACCACACCTTACATGGGGCTATATAGGGCCTCTTATTTTTGAAAGGTAAATATGGACATGTGTCGTAAGAGACCCTGAAGTGTTTAATCAAAGTCTCCCAACAAAAGAGCTTTCTCTTGAGATTTATTGAACATCTGTCTTTCATTGAATATTGTTGGTGTCTTTTGAATCATCATTTCTTACCTCTCTTCTTCACCCTCCAGCAATTTCCTATATGCATTGATTTCCATATCCAAAGCCAATTTCACATCCAGAAGTTGTTCATAGTCATTCAACTGTTGCTGCATCTGATCTCTTATCTCAGCCATTTCTCTTTCTTTGTCAGAGAGCATCCTGCGATAGTTGTCCCTTTCCTTAGCCAGTGTGTCCTCCAGCTCCTGCATCTTATCCAGCCATGCCCTAGACTAGAACAAAACAGAAAAACAAGTTAGTGGCTACCCAGGGAAAACATTCATTTCTTGAGAGTGTCAAGAACCTAGATTTTGAAAGTTAAAGGTAAAACACTGTCTAACCTGAATCCCAACCCACGGCTCTCCAATCTCCTGTCCTACAAAAAGTTTTTGAAGAGTACACATTTGGCACCTACTGTACATATGCAATTGTCTATACAGTACTTTGGCACGCAAGTGATAGAAATCTGCTCTTGATTTTTCAAGAAGTGAAATTAAATTGCGGCTTTTTAAATCATTCAGAGATTAAAGTTGAACTTTGAGTTGGAAGACACAGGAGCGGCTCACACAATTGTGCCGCCCCCGACGCAGGCAGACGTTGCGGGGCCCCGCAGCGGCAAGGGAAGAGCGGCAGACCTGCCGCCGAATTGCCAACGTGGCGGGCGAGAATGGGGCGGCAGTCCGAGTCCCGTGGTGGCAATTTGGCAACGGGAAGAGCGGACCTGCTGCTGAATTGCCGCCGCGGGACTCGGACTGCCGCCCCAAGCACCAGCTTGGAAAGCTGGTGCCTGGAGCCAGCCCTGGGAAGACATCTGAACCACACATATACCCAGCATCAAATGCTCACTTCATTCCTATTAGCTGAGTAATGAAGGTTCAAGAAAATAAAGGGGCACAGTGAAAAAGACTGGGACTTCAAAGTTATGCTTAGGACTCCAGTAACCATTTTAAATAAGGTTTAAAGCCAGTATTGTATTCCTAATATTCTGTACATGTGTCAAATTAGTAGACATCTGGGGCTACTCTTCAAAGAGTTGCTAACCTAACCTTCATGTTTCATCCCACCGCAAGCTCCTCCCCAACCCCATCCCTCAAAACCAAAGAATATCATTTGCAAGCACAAGTTTGAACGTTTAGGGGTCCCAAGAACTGGCAACACAGATTAGAACTTTGGCCGTAAAAAGACAACTGTTGCTTCTTATTCCACAGAACATGCATTTGAGAGTGAGCAAAGGCCAAGGACATGGGAAGACTGCCTACAACTTTCTTTCACATTACATGCTAAGAACTTCATGCACATATAAAACTTTCCAGCATGTTCCCAGAATTCCAACAATATTGCTATGAAAACAGCTATGAGCTGGAAAAGCAGTTTGGTTATTGCCACATGAAATATCCAACATGCTTTAGAATGTATCCTTTTGGGATGAAATCTGCAGTGTTTCCTAGTGAAAGATTCTTTCACTAACAGCCTGGCAATAATAGATAGTAAGAGCACTGTTATCCAGCATCTCATGAGTTTATTTAAATAATCCATAAAAAGGAGCAATTCTACTCAGAACAGTGACTAAGTGGTATCATGGAATTTCTCCTACGTACCTTAACATTGTCCAAATTAAGTCTGCTCCATTTACAGGTATTAAAAACATAGCTGTCATCCCTGACAAATCAGCCTGGAATCTGAAAAACTGGATTTTTTCCAGCTCATGCATCCCTAATGATGAAAACTCAACAATTCTGTTGATGCACAAACCAGAAAAGAATCCAAATTACTCTCTCAAATCACATCAACATTAAGCGTTCAATCTCCCATTGTAACTGCATGGATTCAGCTGCACTAATACTAGCAGTTAAAGGAACTGTAAAGGAAAGTGTAGCCCAGCTGCTGGCAATATGCCACTATCTGGCCTAGATCTGCTCTAAGTAGCATTATATAATATGGCAGAAACACACCACTGGGTGGTCCACATGAGTAGACTCATCACTTCTTGAAGTGACTGAACTGCATTGATGCCAATGCAACGTTGGGATACTGAAAAAAAACAACACACAAGCGTAGTCACTACCCCAGAGCATTTGGCTCTGCAGGAAAGACGGGGGGTGGGGGAGGGGAGAGGGGAGTATTAAAGACTTATTTTAGTGAGTATAGTCAGCAGATATAATTATACGTATTCAGCGGATCTGCTCTTAAGATTTTTTTTTTTTAAATAATTTATTTTCAGAGCAGCGTCTCCCTTTAAAGAAGGCTGAAAGACTTGTGGGGTTTTTTTAAAAATTTATTAATTGCATTATTGCGCCAGTGCAAAGTTAGGCAATGTCACTACGGGGCAGACGGGAGGAGGGAGAGAAAAGGCTCATACTGTATTCAAGTTTGATTTCAGGGAAGTCCTCGTGGCTCATTAGTTCCAGTCAGTCACAATAGCATGGCTGTAGGTTTCCCCATTACAACATCAGCCGCACACAATACAAAGACACAACCAAACCTATGGCTGTCACCTTTCCAAACATCTTTAAACATGGAAAGGTGGCATGGTGCTTAAGACACAGGACTAGGAGTTAGAAGTTTTGTGGCAAAGCCTGGAATAAGTTTCCTGTGCAAGTCAATTAGCTTCTGTATTTCAGTGTCCTCATCTTTAAAATGGCAACAACTCCACCTACTTAACAGGAAAAGTTGTAACGCTATATTCATTAGTGTTTGCAAAGCTTGTTGAGTGCCTCAAAGAGACAAGTAAGTGCAAATTAGCATTATAGACTGTACACGTTTTCTGACTCTGCAGGAATAAATCCAGTGAATCACCAAGGAAGCAAGCCCTACCACACACACACAGCACTCAATCGCCCCCAAGAGGCTGGATACTTAATATATCCCCCTTCCACACCTGCCAGACTGTCCAAGAGTCACATAAGACCAATGCCACACGAAAAGGATGAAAATTCAAAGGAATCCCCAAATAATGCTGAGATACACATGGCCCCAAGAGACCCAGACTTCTATCTATGTCCCCTCTTTTTTGTTGAATTGGAATGAAATGACAGGTGTGGTTAAGCATACACTATGTCCTAAAGATGGCCACGTTTTGCCCACCTACCTTGCATGGGCATTCCTTTTGATGGAAATCTGGATGGTTCAGCAAAACTCATGCATCTGCTATAGTTGTAAACTACATTAATACAAAAAAGTCTATCCTACCCAAGCAACTATTGTTAGGGTGTTCATTACAGATAATTCACTAAAGATCTCAATCAAAAACCTTCAAAGGGATCTTTGTCAGTGACAGTCAGAAAACTTTAAAATGAAGCAGGGTTTCTATTGAACAGTTCAACTTTACTGTCAGAAGTTATGGAATTTAGAAAGTCAGTAAGATGAAAACAGGAAGAGTAATAAAATCCAGTTAACATGCAATTAAGAACAGAGAAAAAGGTATATACTTTTAATCAAATTTTATTACAGGGACTAGGCCTAAATCCCAGGTGATTTATTACCTCTTTTTGTAGGCTTGAAAGCTGGGAGGAGAGGCTTTCAATCCGCATGCGACTTTCTGTCAGTTCTTCTCTTACTGAGTTGGCTGCAGAACTACTCATCTCAGAGGAGAGTCTGGCGTTCTCAAGCTACAACAAAGCAAATTACACATCAGTCTCAAAAGACTTGCTACTAAATAAGTAAGCAAGCATGGGTCACCTAAAGAAAGTTCACGTAGTATTACTAATAAACCACAAAGTTCCTGTATGCAATACAGGAAAAGCATCATGCTGCTTTTTTTGTAACCGTAATTGAGCAAGTGTAGTGCTCAATTACAGTGCTGGATTCACCTTCCTGGGAGACAAACTCTGGTTGAGTACTAGGAACAAACAGCAGTACAAGCTTCCCCCACTCACCCCATCAACATGTCCCAAATTGGAACTGTAAAAGTCTTCATCCACAGGCAAATTCAGCATTCAAGCCTTTCATTCTTTGGCCCCAAGACTGCCAAACAAGGGCTCCTACTGTGGTGCTGCCTGTGCAGGCACTTGACCAAGATCACAACTGATTTCACAAAAGTAATCTAGTGTTACTTTTTCAATCAGTATATTGGGGTGTCCCAAATCAAAAGACTTCATACCACACTACCAGTCCTTGAGCCATCACATTCCTCCTTTTTACAACCAACCACCACTTGCCTTCGGTTATTTGCTATTTAAAAAATATATTAGCAACCGTGGAAATTAATTTTTTCAAAAGAAGTGACCAAACAGTGCCTCAGATAGCATGGGCAGCACCATAAATTCAACTGTTTTTAAAAAAAAACATATCACATCAAATACTGACTAAAAGAACAGCACACACAGAACTTTGAGGAAAAAACCTACAGTTCATTAAGCTGTTTTAGGCTAGTAACAATAGATCTAGTCCCTAAACTTTGGGCTTGACTTTAAAGGAGGAAACCATTCCAAAATTCGATTGAAGTTTTTCATGGAAGATTAATCTGAGCGTAAACTATGAGTAGCAATTTACTATAACTACACTTTGCAATTTATTCTTGTATCAATACACGAGTTTTACCTACTATGAAATCCATGCACATGAACATGAAAAAGCAAGCTGAAGGGAGTTTAAATTGAGAGGAGTCTGCTTACAGAAATGCTGAATCATCTAGGCAGAGGAAGGAAAAAAAAACTGTTACGAAAAGGTAGGTAACTGTTGTTCTTTGAGATGCGTTGCTCATGTCCATTCCATTCTAGGTGTGTGCGCGCCTGCGTGCACAGTTGGAGATTTCTGCCTTCGCGGTATCTGTAGGGTTGGCTGTGAGAGTGTCACGCTCATGAGCTGGTATATTAGGCACCGCAGACCCTACGCCCTCTCAGTTCCTTCTTGCCAGCAACTCCAACAGAGGGATAGGAGGGAAGATAATGGAATGGATATGAGCAACACATCTCGAATAGTTATAAAAACTTAGGTAACCGTTTTTTCTTCTTTGAGTGCTTGCTCGAAATTCACAGTCTAACAGACTGCAGCACTACTCTACCAAAGCCAGCATTGTCCCGGGCCTGCTGGGTAAGTGTGTAATGGGACGTGAACATGTGGACGGATAACCAGGTGGCCACCCTACAGATGTCCTGGATAGGCATTGGGTTAGGAAAGCTGCCGAAGAGGCTTGCATCCTGGTTGAGTGGGCGGTTATAAATCACTGGAGAGGGCGCCTTTGCATGATCGTAGTAGCAGCAGCGAATGCAGGCAGTGTTCCAAGAAGAAATTTTGAGAGGACACCATACAACCTTTTATCCTATAGGCCAACACGATGAACAACTGCGTCTACTTGTGGAATGGCTTGGTCCTCTCAATGTAGAAGGCTAGCACCCCAGTGGCGTAGCCAGGTTTAGAGCACAGGGGGAGCGGAGCTAAAAAAAGGCGCCAACGCCAGGAGCAAAAACATTGGAGCAAAAAAAAGGTGCCGGGAGCAAAAAAAAAAAAAAAAAAAAAAAAAAAAAAAAAGCTCCGCTCCAGCTACAGCTCAGGAGCAAAAGGCGACTGAGCACAAAAAAGGTGCCGCTTCTGCTCAGTGGGGGACCGGCCGCTCCCCCTGCTCCCCCCCGGCTACGCTACTGTAGCACCCTCCTGACGTCTACGGATTACAACCTATGCTCCTCCTCCGACTTATGCAGCTTTGGAAAATAGACAGGTAAGTAAGTGTCCTGGCCTGTATGAAAAAAAAAAAAAAAAAAAAAAAAAAAAAAAGAGACCGCCTTGGGCAGGAAAGCACGGTTTGGTCGCAGCTGGACTTTGTAAAAAGACCGCATAGGGTGGTTCCAAGGTAAGCGCCCTAATCTCAGAGACCCGGCGGGCAGATATTATTGCAACCAAAACCCATGACCTTCCAGGAAATGAGGAGAGAGCAGAAAGCCAGAGACTCTTGGGGGGGGGGGGGGGGCGGGGGTGTCTCCCTTGAGCCATGACAGCACAAGATTCAGGTCCCACAGAGGAACGGGATCCCTGATGTGCAAGCACAGACACTCAAGGCCCTTGAGGAACCTAGCAGTCATGTCCTGGGTGAAAACCGATCTACCCTTGAGCAGTGGATGGAAGGCTGAGAGAGCAGCCAAGTGGACCTTGACAGATGAAATGGACAGGCCTTGGAGCTTGAGATGCAGAAGGTAGTCCAGGATTTGCTGCAGCGAGGCCCGCTCAGGTCGAATGCCTTTATCCGAGGACTAACAAGCGAATTGTTTCCAGTAGGTCGCTCTGGTGGAGGGCTTTATGCTGCCCAACAGGACCTGTTGGACACCGGCCGAGCACTCCTGCTCCTCCACAATTAACCATGTGGCAGCCAAGCCGTCAGGTGCAGCGCCACCAGGTTTGGATGCAGAAGACTGCCGTGGTTTTGAGACAACGGAGCAGCCACTGAGAGGACCAGAAGCATGCCGAACCAGTGCTGTGAATTAACGGCACTTGGGGGGGGGGGGGGGGGGGGGGGAGGTACAACAAAGCCGCTGTCTATGGGAGCAGAAAAGGGTCCGAAAGGGAGCCTTTTTCGATCCCCCAAATGGAGCAGGAAACCTGTCATTTCCTGTTCTGCCTAGACATGAACAGGTCTGCCTGGGGAGTCCCCCACCTCTGGAAGATGATGCTGACCACCTCCAGATGGAGGGACCACTTGTGGCAAGACTAGAAGGTCATCTGAGGCAATCTGTTCCTGGCCCTGGAGAGGTGTGTCACTATGAGATGGATGTTGTGTTATACACAATTGCCAGAGCCTGAGAGCTTCTTGGCAAAGGGCAGACAATCTGGCTCCGCCTTGCTCGTTGATATAGAACATAGCTGCTGCATTGTCCGTCAGGACCTGGACCACCCCACTTCTTATGAGAGGTAGGAAGGCTTGGCAGGCCAAGAAAACCGCTCTGAGCTCCCCAACATTGATGTGTAGGGCACAATCGTGACTTGACCAATGACCTTGTGTGCGAGATCACCCAGGTAGACTCCCCACCCCTGGTCCGAGGTATCGGAGTTTAGCGTCACTGATGTACACAGTCCGGGACCATGACCACACAGTGTCTGTTGGGTATGTAGACAGACGCCAGCCATGCCTGCAGTGGCCTGAGGTGGAGCCACATGTGCCGAACCGCAAGTGCAGGCCGCCATCTGGCCCAACAATCACAGGCACTGTGTGAGCAGTGATGAAAGGGTGGGCTTTCATGTACGAGATGAGGTCCACCATGGCTTGGAACTGAGCCTCGGGGAAGGAAGGCTCTGACCTGAGTCGAGGACCTCTCCAATGAACTATATGCATTGCACCGGAATTGAGAGAGACTTTTCCTTGTTTATTAACAGCCTCAGGTTGTGACAGGTGGAGCAAACCAGATCGAGATGCTGCTGAACCTTATCCCGGGACTGGCCCTTTATTAGCCAGTTGTCAAGGTACGGGAAAATTTGAACACCCCTGCCACTATGCACTTTGTGAATACTCTTGGGGCTGATAAAAGTCCGAAGGGCAGCACCGTGAATTGGAAATGGCGCTGGCCCAGAACAAAACGGAGGAAGCACCTGTGCCCTGGGAAAATGGAAATACGCGTCCTTCAAGTCAAGGGCAGCATACCAGTCTCCCGGATCCAGGAAGGGGATGATGGAGACTATGCGAAACTTCAACTTCTTGAGAGACTTGTTAAGGCAACACAGGTCCAAAATTGGTCTGAGGCCCATGTTTCCTGTTGGGATTAGAAAGGAGAAAGGAAAAGGGTTCTTTTCCCACATGTCCCGAGGGACCTCCTCCACCGCCCTTAGATGCAGGAGGTTCTCAACCTCTTGGACAAGAAGTTGCTTGTGACACAGGTCCCTGAAGAGGGGTGGGAGGGAGGGTCAGCTGGCCACGAACTGCAAGGTGTAACATGAAGACATTATATCAAGAACCCAATGGTCTGAGGTCAGTCATGACCAGGCCGACCGGAAGGGGAAAGAGTGGGAGGGTGGATCCTGGTAAGTAACTACGGCACCATCCTTTTTCTGGCCTCCTTGGTTCCTGGAAGTGCCAAGCTGAGCAGACAAATGGGAAGACGACAGATGTTGCTGCTCAGACCCCTTGTCTTTATCCTTTCTACTGTAGGTACTCAGCCAGGGAGTCCCTTAAGAGGAGGTCTGCCACAGCGATTTGGCAATTCTAAGGACCCCTGAGTGTACAGGCAGCGCAAACCGGACTGGGGTGGAAGAGGACACAACATTAAAGAGGTCGTCAGACTCCTCCGCAGACTCAATTTTTAAGTTCAAATTGGTAGCCACCCTTTTAAGGAGGGCCTGGTGCTCCTTGAGGTCATCGGGGGTACTGCCCATTTGGGAGGGACCCACCCCCAATTCATCTGGAGATGACAACAACGATTGCCTTCCCTCTCCGGGACCGTTCCTTAGATATTGGAGCCCGGTGCATTGTCCCTGCATCAGATTCAGTACTGTGTTCTGACTCCTATGCCGAAGGCAGTTTGTCCAAGGTAGCCAGGGAGGACTGGTGGGAATATAAGACCGGCATTATGGCCACGGCCCACGGGTTCCAGTATGGCCATTCAGCGGGCCACTGTCCCTGCTGCCATTCCGCTGCTGCAGATGCTGTACCGGTCTCATGGATTGGCAGCAAATCATCCCTCCTTGGTGAGAGGCTGAACTCCCAGTCCGACTCTGACCATTGCCTTTCTGGCGACCAGGGTGGAGCCGTTGAAGCCTGAGTCTGCAGACCAACCCTAGTCGGTGACCAGTGAGATAAGGGAGGGTGAGGATCGGTGCCCGCCTGACGAGCCGTACCGGGGAGGTGGAGACCGGTGCCGTGATAGGGAGTAATCCCGCCCCGGTGGGGACCGACATCTGGGAGACCATTTAAGTGAAGGTGACCCACGGGAAGCTTGCCAGTACCAGGTGTACGGGGACTGATGCCTCGACTCCAGTATCCCATGCCTCGCAGAGGGAGAGCATGGCGTCAGGGACCTGGGCCTTCTGACCGGAGACTGAGGGTGCAGTGCTGGGGTCCCAGGCCACAGAGATAGAGATCTAGGCCTGTGGTCCGGGGACCAAGGTGCTCCACTGCTCTATGGGGCAGGTCCCATCACCGGCTTGCCTTTAGGTGTTAGCGTCTTAGCCAAGTCTGGCGCCTGGTGCAGCGTCTATGGTGCTGGCCGTCCTGATTGTTCCCTGCTGCTCCTGGGAGTTGGATCCCTGGCCGGGCTGTGGGGGTCAGAATTCAGTAGTATCCCCATGAAGTCCTGGGGCAGGCACTTGGCCTGACGTAGGTCTTTTGCCCAAAGCGCCTTTCCCTCAGGCGGATATCCCCCGCTCCTTTTGGGTTCTACAGATCCTGCACTTGTCCTTTCTATGGGACTCCCCCAAGCACTTCAAACAACTGTCATGGGGGTCACTAATAGGCATTGGCTGTTGCATGACTAGCATGGTTTGAAGCTGGGGGAATGGGACATGCCCCGCTCTGGGACGAAGTCCCAGCCGGGACTAAACGACTGAACTAACCTAACGTTTAACTTAATGGCTAACAAAGTACCTACAACATACATATATATAAAAAGATACAACTTGTGAAGAACCGCTAACGCTCCTGCAATGCAAGACAAGACAAGCTCTGAGCAACTGTCATGAAGGAACTGAGAGGGCGTAGGGTCGGCAGTACCTAATATACCAGCGCATGAGCATGGAACTCAAGGGGGCACCACAGTGGATCTACAGATACTACTAAGGCAAAAATCTCTGATGACTGTGCATGTAGGCACGCGCACACTTACAATGGAATCAACATGAGTAAGCACTCGAAGAACTATATAAAGTGACATATTTCTGTACAAGTAAATTCCACTCTGCCCCTCCTGTAGAGAAAAGGGTGGGTGTGGTGGAGTTGCTGCTTAACCATGTTTTACATGATGTCACAAGGGATGTTATCCTTTCAGCAAGACCTATTAGAGCTAGTTTTATAAAAAATATGGGAAACCCTGCCCACCAATATTAACATAAATCCACATGTAAAACATTTTCTGGAATCCACAGTACTAGTCATATTCCCCATTTTTTACACATCGCAAGTGCAGTCCAAGCCACTACATTTTGGTACTTCCTGACAATTATTTCCAGTGGAAATCAGATTTTACATGCGTCTAGAAATTTAAATTCACACCCAGAAACATGAAACTTTAAAGCCAGCACAAAGTTCTTGATACACCTTGAAGTTTTATAGTTATTTGGAATTACTATAATCCCCCAAGAGAAAAATCTGTCAAGCAGCACTATAAAGAGAGATGCTCTCACTTTGGCATGATAAGTCTGTTCCAGCTCTTCTTTATACAGTTTCACTTGTGCATCATGCTGCTCTCTCATTTCATGAAGGGCTTGAGCCAGTTTGTGTTCATACTCAATTTGGCGCCCAGAATCCACCTCAACCAGGCGAGTTTCATGTTTCCTTCTTGTCTCGTTGATTTCCTAAGAAAAACAGAAATAGCAAAATTTTCAATAAAACATGGTCACAACATGAACAATATTCTGGTGATTTCAGCCAAGATGAGCTTTAGGCCAACAGCCCAGAGAGTCCAGTTTTAAGCTGCTATAATTAGAAGGTGAAATGATGTCGTTTTCAGCTAGTGGTCTGAATAAATGTTGGAGTATTTCATGAGAATATTTCCAGTAACATATCCACTGCAGATCTTTACCAATTATACGCTGGCGAACACCTAAAAATTTCAAAGCAGATTCCATATCTGACATCATAAACTGAATTTTACATCCTATGAGAATAACTCGTCACAAGAGTGTTTGAGGAGCACCTTCAACTTGAAATATCACATTTCTGAGGACTGTATACTTTTGCTACAAGTAAACTTTAGGATTTAAGATTTAGAGGGGAAAATGTATGTGTCTCACCATTTATTTTGTGCATTTGACATCACTTGAGAAATTTTCACTAATCACTGTTTGGGGAGGAGAGGCAGCACGCTTGCACACTCTTCCCTAGGCTCTGCAAAAGGGTGTTTACCAGTAATAGCAAAGTTGAAAATGAAATTTGAAAAGAAATAGATGCGTACACAGAGTAAGGGATGCTGTGTTCAAGCATATTTTTTGTTGCTCTCATGCTCCTCCTGAACACGCATACATAACAGGGAAGTGGAAAGTACTTACCTTAAAAAGAATACTTAAATTTCAGACTACACTATTTAAAAGGGTACAGCGTAAAAAAATATTAAGCTATTTCACATATTTAAAAAAGCTATTTTAGTCATGTCACATTCCAAGTTAAATTCTTATGCTTCCATAATATACAAATAAAAACATACCAGGATTCCCAACAAACAAGCTGAAATGGTCAAAAATGTTTAAAATTTGCTTCCTCTAGAACTAAAACTTAGTATTAAAGACAATTACCTCTTCATACATATTTTTACGGAACTCCAAGTCTTCAGTCAGACTCTGACAACGATTTTCGAGATCCACCTTCATTAAAGTTTCATCTACCAGCTGTTTCTTGGCAGCAGCTAAGGAGGCTTCCAACTAAAAAAATATTAGTACAGTTAGGCTTAAGTAGATCTCTCACACATCACTTACTGATATCTTTAAGCAGCAGTTGGGAATGAACTATGCATTGAAATAAAATTTATTAAATTTACCACTTCTATCAAGAAAGTCTGTTTTACCTTCACCTTGTACAACTCTTGTAGTTCATTACAGATACAGTCAGGGTACTTCACCTTAATAAGGACTATCATTTTCAAAAATAGTAATTTCCTTTAAACCCCTCAGAAATTAGTTGAGAGACTGGTGTCAAGATTTTCTATTTGGCAAAGACTGATTGGGGTAGCTTCAGCAACCAATATCACTTCAGCTCTAGGAAAACATCTATTAACTACTGTTGCAGAGCCTATAGTTTGTTTGTAAGATCTACAAAACTAGTGCACAGCTTTTCTTCCCTCTTTGTTAGATAGTGGGCAAACAACAAAGGTAGGTCAATTAAGAGTTTAGATCGTGAGCCATTTGATATCAACACAATAAAACTGTTTGTGGTCTAAATAACTTACTGTGTTCTAAAGTAAACTTGCAAGATTCTACTCACCTATAGAATTTTGTCAATCAATATTTAATCACTGGAAAGTAGATTTGGGGCCTGATAAGAATAATTTGTGGTAAATGGAAAAGTGGGAAAAGAAAAACAAAAAGATGCAAGTGAACAGACTGACTGTGGTTCTTAAATATTTGTAGAGAACATCGCACACACATCGTGCAGGGAGTCTTGATTTACACCTCTTTAGAGCAATCTTAAGGGAGCACAGATGCATCTCCTGTGCACCTGGAAAAAAGTTTGTTTGGCATTACTGCTGGTTCTCTAGATTCCAACCCTGTGAAGTCTTGTTTTTGTTTATGGTTTGTTTGGGGTTCTTTTGAAGGAGGCAGGGAGAAGGAAATAGATAAGGTGTGATTTAACTAGACAAGAGCATCAATAAATTTAAAGGGAGGACAAGAAAAGTCAGAAGATATTCTGTGACTGGCATCTCTTCTGGTCATTTAACTGATGTGGATCATCAGTGTGATGTAAAATTGTTATTAGCACTTCATGCTATATCAACGACTGCTTTACAGTGACTTCAGAAAAGACAAACACTATTACACACATTTGTGGAAAAATTACCAGCAGTAAGTGAAAGTGTATGTATAAATATTGGCATAGTTTACGAAAAGGATTAGACCATCACAATCATCCAAAAGTTGAACAGATT
This sequence comes from Macrochelys suwanniensis, assembly GCA_033296515.1. Taxonomy (NCBI): domain Eukaryota; kingdom Metazoa; phylum Chordata; order Testudines; family Chelydridae; genus Macrochelys; species Macrochelys suwanniensis. The sequence goes on from CM065780.1 coordinate 54,059,705, forward strand.
TGGTGGTGCTGAGGTGTCAGGAGAGGAGGACAGAAGGAAGGGTATAGATGACACCCCTGATGCTGAAGAAATCCCTCTCAAATGCTGAACTTAATTCTGAAGTGTAGAATTTCATTAGCAGTCCACAATACAGAATAGAGGAGAACGGAGCCAGGAGATGCTAGGGCCTTCCTTGGGATGCTGGGATCAGGTGGAGCAATCAACTGATGGCCATGAGTGGCGGGGGGAGAGGATGCACAAAGGGGGTATCAAACTCAACCATTTCCCCCCACCCAACCTATAGGGAGGGGAAAAAAAAACAGGAAACTCATTTCGTTCAAGGAAAATGACCCTTTACAAAACAAACAAACAAAAAAAAAAAAAAAAAAAAAAAAAAAAAAAAAAAAAAAAAACCCTCTCAGACCAGAACCTACTGTCCCCTCATGGAGGGAAAGACTGGGGAGAACATGGTCAGCTTAGCAAATGTGCCAGAAATAGTGTTTTCAGTTTTAAAAAAATAAAATAAAAAGAACACTAGAACTTTGCTTTCAGTTGGAGAGGAATAACTGATTTACAACTTCTGCTTGCAGTATTTTTTGTTTCAGTTTGGGTTAAAGTTTTACAAGGAGTGATTTGCTGGCTAAAGAGCCAATCTGTTCAGCAGACTGGATTGTGAACCACTTCATCTCACCTCTGCGATCTGATCTCTCAAATCCTCAAGTTCCCCTTCCAGGCTTTTCTTATCACCAAGTGCTGTAGCAAGGGCAGCTTCTTTGGAATTTAGGGCTGCTTCAAACTCCCGAAGCTTGACTTGGGCTGCATTATGATCAGATTCTTTTTTTGCATAGCTGGAACAAACCAGAGAAGTTGGTGAGACAAATGTCTAGAAACATCCAACAAATTAAAAAACTAAATAAAAGGCTGTCTTAGTAGCTATTAAAATATGTTGATTTGCAACTAAATACAGCTTTTATACTAAATGTGGTCTTTTGAGTTAACCAGGAGAATGCACTTTTAATCAAGTACATAGCTTAAAGTTTATTCATATTCTTCATTTTTATTATGTTAGAAAATGGTGAATGATTTTTTATTTGTAATTTGTGACAAGCTCTATTTGGATGGAAATTCAAAAAAATTAAATGCACAAAAACAGCATTTTATGGGTTTGTTTTTTTTACTAGCTAACAAACTTAAACATACTGTATACGCAAAAAAAGTTTGATAAGATCATCAAAACATGTTTTGCATACAACACTTGTGTAAAGAAATGAATACTTTCTTTAGTTAATAAATTGAGCTGACTGTAAAATCTGGAAGGACATGACGACTAGAAACAACTAGTAGATCATCCTCTCACCTAGTTTTATTCAGATTGTTTTCCTCTTCCAGGCTTTTCTGCTTTTTCAACTCCCAATTAGTTGCTTAACTTTGAACTAACTAGCCACTGAATGGAACTAGTCGATTAAAATGAAGTGAAGAAAATATTTTCTGTACCTACAAAAGAGGCTACTACTGTCAAAAGTTTGTTTAGCACTTTAACTAAACCTGGTTCCAGAAGTTCAGCCCATGACTTCGGGTCATGGGTTTCACTTTCCTTAAAATGCTGCAGCAAATATACACTGCTTAATTGTTTTTGTATTTAATGTAAATTACAAGTGTCACAAGTTTAGGCTTTAATCTAAATTTTCAATTTCAAATTTAAAAATCTCTCATCCGTAAGACGCTTGAGAGAGAGCGCACCTTTCTGGAGGGAGGGAAGAGAATTAACTCTGCCAGTTTCCCTTGACCCTTGGAAGACAGGCTAGCCCAGGACCCTTACCTCAAACATGCTCAGAAGCCACTTCCCTGCCCCAAAAGAAGCTCAAGCCAGCTCCTTACCTGGAGCAGCCTTAGAGAAATAATTGGTCCAGTTGCTCTTTCCCACACACATTAGCCTCTCAGTTTTGCAACTGCAGAATTCGGGGAATTTTCCTGCCCCACTGTACTGGCTCTAACAAACTAGACCTGTCCAAAGAGACTGAATTGCTGATGCGATTTCTTTTAATAACTATTCATATCCAAAGTCTCCACCAAGGGAGGCAGTAGCCTAGACAGAACTAGTTTTTGCCACTATGCTGCCTAAACATATCTGAGCAAACAAAATGGGGATAAAAATATCCAGCTCCCATCTTCAGCCCCACGGAGGGGGGGGGCCCACAAGGGATCGGGGCTTCAGCTGCGGGGTCTTGTTGACCCCTTGAAAGGGCTCATGGAGAGCCAGGGGGCCACAGACCCCCAGTTGAGAACTTCTGCAATATATTGCCTCTCTAAGAGAGGAAAGCAATTTTAGTCATCCTTTTTGAAAGTGTAAATAATTATTTTTCGTGTCTTGAACAAAGGACATCTGTGCTGAAGATTCACAACTCCTACTCATTTTAATTAAGATGTCTGAGCTTCCAAAAGTAAGTTTCCCAGCAAAACCAGAAAAGCATACTTGACATTCCTGAATTACTTTTAAAATACAAAAGCCTAGAAGACCTGTCCTTTATACAGTATAAAAAGGCCATATCCAATTAAAAGAATCTATTGAAGATCACAATTAACAGTATTTATCAGCAGCAAGAACAAATACAGGAATTAGATTATTTACTAATAAGCACATACAAATATTCTTGCGGAAATAAAAGAAAGATGATCTGGCACCAATGAGAGAGCACATTTAGTTGTAGCCCAGTTTGCTGCCATCAAATAGCTAAAAGATTTGTGCCAATCACAGAGCAAGCTCTAAAAACACATTTTCAGACAATTTTTACTACAACCACAAGATGGCAGGCTTTAATTTAAGAGACTTAGCTCGGATCAAAGTTCTAGTTGTACAAATAGTGATTCTGATTGCTCTCTTAGGTATTTACAAAGTGAATCATTGCAGTTTATCATCATCAGCCTAATACAAACACTAAGAATTTAGCACACATGCAGAGATTTCAGAGACTCTACACGTTTTTTTTTTTTTTTTTTTACAGTTGTCCATCACCATTACAGCAGATCCAACAGTAGGGGTAAATACTGTAGTCTGCCACAGCATTTTAATCATATATTTAAATATGCTTCGAGCAGAATTAGGGCCTGTGTACACAGTAACTGGAACTGTGTTATCACAGAATATTATCACCAGCTATAACTCACAACTTTAATTATTTCAATGCAAATCCACATGTGCTGACACACCTTTTGTTCAGAATACACAGATGATGGCAAAATACAGGCAGATGGTTTAAATTAGAGTTCCCACTGTTGCCGCCACCACCACTGGTAACAACAGTGGAAAGAAAAATGTGTAATATAGATTCAGCCACAGGACAATAACAGGACCAGAATCCAAACTTCAGTTGCAAGCTACCCATATTTATTTTTCAACTGATACTATTGATAGTATCAATCCACGTGTGCACCTCACATTTCAGAAGTCACTTTAAGAATTCACATTTTTAATAAGATTGGTTAAATTTTGCTAAAAATTTAACCAGTTTAAAATCAGAAGGAAAAAAAGTATAGAAATAATTTTTAAGTCTAATTATATAGCCAATTTGTATTTGGATAGCTAATCCCTATATTTAAAAAACAAAAAGCTGCAGACTTCCTGGTTGCTCTGCCAGAGTGACACCACAACATATAGCGTAGAGCCATTCCAGTGGAAATCTTTGTAACCCTTAAAAATGTGTCATTCACCCCAGCTCTAAATGAACCTGAGAGTTTGTTTCAACAAGATCAGTAAAACACTTTGAGTTTTGCAGGCACCAGGAAAACTACTATATATAACAAGACAATACACAGTATGCATGTTTACAGTACTTATTTAAACAGCAAAAGCTCTTCTTGTTTGTCAACACTATCTAGCTTTTCCTTTATAAAGAGGGAGAGTACATATTTAAGTAAATACCTGTTTCCTAATACGTTCATAGATTAGCTCAAAACTGTGCTCCTTCATGTACTTTGGCTCTTAAGTGTCTCATTCCTTCTCAAGTAAAAAGACACTAAACTGCCATGAATGGCAACTATCCATTATTATTAGGGCCGTCAAACAATTAAAAAATTGATCGTGATAAATTGAATACCATTTATAAAAATATTTTTGGATGTTTTCCACATTTTCAAAAATATATTGATTTCAATTACAACAGAATACAAAGTGTACAAGGGATCACTATTTTTTATTATAAATATTTGCACTATAAAAATGATAGTGAATTGAAAAATACTATTTCTTTTGAGTACTGTAGTGCACTCTCTTGATCATGAAAGTTGAACTTACAAATGTAGAGTTATGTACAAGTAACTGCATTCAAAAATAAAACGTAAAACTTTAGAGCCTACAAGTCCACTCAGTCCTACAGCCAATCGCTAAGACAAACAAGTTGCTTTACATTTGCGGGAGATAATGCTGCCAGCTTCTTGTTTACAATGTCACCTGAAAATGAGAACAGGCATTCGCATGGCACTGTTGTAGCCAGCATTGCAAGATATTTACGTGCCAAATTTGCTAAACATTCATATGTCCCTTGATGCTTCAACCACCAGTCCAGAGGACATGCGTCCATGCTGATGATGGGTTCTGCTCGGTAACTATCCAAAGCAGCGCAGACTAGTGCATGTTCATTTTCATCATTTGAGTCAGATGCCACCAGCAGAAGGCTGATTTTCTTTTTGGTGTTCGGGTTCTGTAGTTTCCGCACTGGAGTGTTGCTCTTTTAAGACTTCGGAAAGCATGCGCCACACCTCGTCCCAATCAGTTTTTGGAAGGCACTTCAGATTCTTAAATTTTGGGTTGAGTGCTGTAGCTATCTTTAGAAATCTCACATTGATACCTTCTTTGCGTTTTGTCATATCTGCAGGGAAAGTGTTCTTAAAACGAACAACATGCTGGCTCATCATCCGAGGCTGCTATAACATGAAATACATGGCAGACGGTGGGTAAAACAGAACAGGAGATATACAATTCTTCCCCAAAAGAGTTCAGTCACAAATTTAACTAACTCATTTTTTTAACGAGTGTCATCAGCATGGAAGCATGTCCTCTGGAATGGTGGCCAAAGTATGAAGGAGCATACAAAAGTTTAGCGCATCTGGCACGTAAATACCTTGCAATGCCAGCTACAAAAGTGCCATGCAAACGTCTATTCTTACTTTCAGGTGACATTGTAAATAAGAAGTGGGCAGCATTATCTCCCATAAATATAAACAAACTTGTTTCTCTTAGCAACTGGCTGCACAAAAAGTAGGACTGAGTGGACTTGTAGGCTCTAAAGTTTTACATTGCTTTGTTTTTGAGTGCAGTTATGTAACAAAAAAAAAATCTACATTTGTAAGTTGTACTTTCATGATAGAGAGATTGCACTATGGTACTTGTATGAGGCGAATTGAAAAATACTATTTCTTTTATCTTTTTAAAGTGCAATTAATTTTTTGAGTTAATCGCAAGAGTTAACTGCAATTAATCGACAGCCCTAATTATTATATTACTGAAATTCAGGTAGAAGAGAAATATGTTTTAAAGTATGATGACAGATGGCAGAGAGTCTCTCACAAGTGTCATCAATGGGGCTTGTCTGAACGTAATCTACTAACTGCTAAACAAAAAAGACCTATAGTAAAGTGAAGTTTAACTGCTGCTGTTTTAAGAGCCTGGATTCCTCGGTTATGAAGGCAAGAGAAGTATTTAAATTAAGGCAAAACTAAGGTCTGTCTACAATAGTCTTTTCTCCCTTAAAAATCCTCACCAATGTAGTTCTACTAACAGAAGCAATAGCATAGATAGGGCAAAGAACACCAGTGGCCAGAGTTTTTAAACCCATCTTGTCTAGCTCTAAACAGGTTCAGATGTTATGGTTGTTAAATCTGCCACCCAAAGCCCTATCTAAACTAATGCTCCCAACTTTGCTACATACCATGGAACTGCACAGAAGGTATATTTTAAGGATAAAGCTGATGTAGACAGCTGCACAGGTCTATCATCGCAAAGTGATGGGATCAGTACATATTTCATCAGCACTCTCACACTACATTGGCATGATGTTAATAGTAGTAAATGTTCTGAACTGCCACTCTTGACCAATCACTTGGCCATTCACTGCTTTCGTACAATGATTAACAGATTGTTCTGGCACACTTATTGAGCTCTTTTTCCATTGCAATTATATAGTAAGATCGTGGCAATGAAGTAAACTGGTCACTCTGTTCACCTAAGTAGAAATATGTAGTATCAGTTTTCCAGATTTTGTTTTCTAGAGTAGTAAGACAGTAAAGCCAACTTTTAGTAGGGAAACATTTATATCTAACAATGATCAGATGAGAGGTTCTCCTGTAAAAGCATTAGTGTTTGTAGGATTAGCTTTACTGCTGTTTTGCCATGTAAACCAATTCCTTTCTCACCATAAACTTTTCCTGCAGCTTTCATAGGGTAATTTGGCTCTGGTTCTCACTCACACAACCAATATTTTAATTAGAGCAAACTACCAAATCAAAGCTAGCAATTTATATTAGAATTAAGTGATGAGCCATCACTCAGATCCTAAATCAGCAACGGCCCACCAGAGCTTCAACACAATATACTAACACACACCTAATTCATTAGCATTTTGTCATCATATTTACATCATTTTAGTTTACACACACTATTGTACATAGGTTGTTTCTATCTAAATACATGCAAAATAAGCTAAACAAAATATAAATCAATACAGGGGACTTTAAATCTTATTAAAATATGTAGAATCTGTTTGGCCCATACAAGATTGTGCTTAGGTTTACGTGGCCTTCAGGTTGGGCCCCACTGACTAAGATGTGTCTCATCTGTTAAACTACTCAGAAATAGAAGTGCTTGAATCCACCTTATCTACTCAGAGGCCTATTCAGCACTCCTTACTCAGCCAAAGTTCCCCTGAACCATTAAGTTTAGATTAAATGCTTAACAATAATTTTAGAATGCTGTCTCACTTTTCAAACTGACATTCAAACAAACAAAGAACCTCACTTTCTCCCCCCACCCCTTTTCCTTCAGAATGAAACCCTTCAAACAAGAACACCCTCTGGTTATTGGAAGCATATACCACCAGTCACCCCTGATCTCACACTTGTGGATATCAAAGTTGCTCAGAGGAATAGCTGATTTTTCCTAAAGGGCTTAGAAGTTGGGATACAAAGGAATTCAAAATGATTGTGTGCGCACCTATTCTGTTTCACAACAAACAAGATCACAAGGATGTTTACTGTGAGCTCTAACTCTATTGAAGAGGTTAAAGTACTGAATCCTTAACATTTTGAATAAAGAAGTTTGGATAATCATACTGAAAACAGGTATTACGAATTTTTTGTTGTTAACAGTCTGACTAGAAATCCCCCTTCACCCCCCGAGTTGTCCAACTTTCATTCTCCTGGCACTTGTGAAATCACCATTTCATTAGTTGTCCAATCATAGTCGTTCAGCCTATGAAAAAGTCTTTCGGGTCCTCTATATATTAAACAAAAGTACGAGCCAAATTTCTCCATTCCTCTTTGCAAGTCACCTTTAATAGAAGATTGATCACCTCTGCCCTAAAGGAGTGCCTAGTGCAGTAAGAGTGTATTTGGTTTATATTTTTTCCTTATCTACCTATGCTCTTTAAGTTTGCATTACAAGCAGAAGAGTGATTTTTCATTATCAAATTTTCAATTTATGTTCTCTTTTTTGCTATTACAGAAGTCATTTAAAATGGCAATTTGCTTTCTTTAAAAGAGTGTACCTGTAAGTACAGGAAAACGTAATGAATCAAGCCTGAAAGTATTTTTAGATGCTAGCTAGACAAGTGTTGGATATACCTGTATCTTATGAGTGTCTATGCAAACCCAGAACTTGAGACGTTTATGCACCAAAAGTAGAAAACTTCTGCTAGAGAGTAATGCCAAGCAATAAATTTTTGCAGAATAATTTTTTTAATGAAAGCTTAAGTGTGAAGTGCTTATGGAAGACACTTGCAAAATGTTAGCTGACTGCTATCACCCTGACACCTCAGACAGGTCCAGTATTTCTGCTGCTTTTCCTAGCTTTACCAAATAGCAACAGTGTGAAGTTAACAAGACTCAGGTCAGTTTCACAGCTGCTATTCAGAACCCCATGAAACCACAGGGAAATTTTAGCAGCAAATCAGCATGATTCTTGGGAACACTATTGCTGTAGAGGCAGGCACCCATGTGAGGAAGGTGAAAGTCCTAGTTCCCAAAATCAAATCAAGGCCTTCCCCTATTTCCAATATATGCAACAGTAACAGCAGTAGAAACCCACTGTAATGACTAAATAAAATTTGATAATTAGAGCCTGTTCAAAGCACTCATTGTTCCAAATGTCTTAAATTGAGCTGCAGGAACTTAATGCTTTGAAAATCAGATCCTTTTTCTATTTAGCCAGCCACCCTACGTTGAATAGCTCCTTGCACTGTTGCATCTGATCAAGAACAATTAATCTGTGTTTCGCCTGCAATATGTTTCCAGTTTTTTAAATATTATTTTTAAAGCATATTAAGACAACTTCCCTACCAGACCCTCCAATCCATAACATACCACATGTGCAACTCAGGAAATGCTGGGACAGCTGTTTCAACTTTGCTTGTCTTGAGACAGCAGGGTTCTTCTGAGCAGCTGTGCTTAACACATGCCTAGTCACTCAAGCTATTGCCCCATCTATCAAACCCACATTGAGTCTACTTCATTGTCTAATCCAGGGATCTCAAACTCAAATCACCACGAGGGCCACATGAGAACTAGTAAATTGGCCTGAGGGCCGCATCACTGAAACCTTTTCATACAATGAAACAAAAGTATAGTCAAAAATGAAAAAAATGAAGAGTAATATAGTATTCTATTAAAAGTCAATGTATTAACTTTTTAAAAACTGTAATGCAAAGAGGGGTTTTAATAAAATATAAACACTCAGTAATGTGTGGAGCTTGGCTGCCAGTGGAGTTGGCGCCTCTGGCGGGCCGCAGGAAATAACTCCACGGGCCACATGTGGCCCGCGGGCCGCGTGTTTCAGACCCCTGGTCTAATCCCAGCTTAGAAATTCCTCCCTTTAAAACAAAGAATCTGGAAGGAAAGCTGGTTTAAGGTATGAAGCAAAAGAAGTTACTGTTATTGCATGGTGGATGTAGTAACCAAAAATAAAAATAATAAAAAAAAAATCAAAGCACAAGACTATACCAGTTCCTCTCAAATATCTTCATTCAGCTATATCGTTTGCTTAAAAGCTGCTTTCACCACATTAACTCCCATGAGGAGAGAGCAGATGTGCCTAGCCACTGGACAACTGCCACAGTGAAATCTCAGCCCATCATGAAAACAAATGCTACTCCATTTATGAAATCCCATGTTTATTTTATTACAGCTCACCCTTCCTAGACAGAATACTTAAATTGAGCAATGAATATCTTAAATGTAGACAGGATAGGGCCCTTGCGGATGAGCTCAAGGAGGTCATACCATACATAGAGGACTACACAAAGGTAACTGTGTGAAAATCTGATAAACAGGCATGGATGAAGTTGTGAGCACTGGTGGATTCTAGGAGGCATAAAACTAAGCTTGACAAGGGAGGATAAATAGGCAAGAGCCGACTCATAAAGCACTTTCAAAGTGACAAAAAGCTTGAATTTGATACAATCCTCAGATGGAAAGCCAAACGGAAGAATTCAAAGAGCAGTTATATAATAAAAAAGGAGGCAAGGAAGAAAAGTTTAGTGGCAGCTTTTTGTATGGACTAAAGGAAGGAGGAAGTGATGTCTGCGGTGAGACGTGACAGAGGATGTAATAACATGTAAAAGAGCTCAAAGAAGGTAGGAAACCTGCACCTTATGACCAGTAATAGCATTCTGGACCAGTGTATAAAATGTAGTACTCAATAACTGGGAGACCTCTTCTAAAGGAGTTGAGAAACTTTCAGTGAGAACCACAATTTGAGATCTTGTGGGACCACCAGTCCTCCCACTGATTATTATTCAGACCATTTTAAGAAAGTATTTGAGACACCTTTTAATATTAGAATTAACGGCCAGCAGGGAACATCAGAACACCCAGCCTGACCTCCTGCACATCACAGGCACTGAACTTCACCACATTACCCTCTATGAAGCCCAATAACCTTGATTAGACTAAAGCATCACAGCTATAACATAACCGCTGAAAAGAAGCTAGGAACACATGGTCAGCCAACTCTCCAGAGACCACCAGAAAGTGCTCTTCAAACCACAGCCTCTATATTAGCTTAAAATTTTGGGAACATAAATACATCTGAGCTTGAACGGATGCCTGTAGAATACCTGTATTTTAAAATATCTAGCGAGGATCTAGGGAACTATATAGTTGTTAGAAGGTCTTCAGTATTAAGAAAAACACAGAATTTAGATCAGAAACAACTAATGGAACCTTTCTTGATGCATACACAATTCCTAAGTGAATACAGTACATGTGACTTGAAAAGTTCAGTAGGCTTTTAACTAGCTGGAGGACGAAGGCCTGAAGAAGATTATGAGGAGGATGGCCAGCTTGAGCACATCTCCTCAATGTCCAGAAGTATGCTTTGATGAGAAGCCCAGTCCCAGTGGCACCCTCAGCAAGAGAGGAAGGAGTTATGGCATCTGCTAAGCTGCTTCTGCCCCTGAGCCCTACAACTTCTGTATCAGCCTCTGAAAAAATTTTACTCTCTTACCCAAACTGCAAGAAAAGAAAGCTTCCTTGGCTTGTCTTTGCACCCTTCAGACTGCCAGCAGCAGGGAAATGGTGAAGGTCTTCATTGCTCTAGTCTCCACCATCCAATTTTTTTTTTTTTGAGCCCTCCTACCCAGCAGTTACTTCATTGTAGGGCTCCTTGCTTTCCCAGCCAATGAATGCCAATAATCTTGACAGTTTAACTATTTCACAACTTGCACTCAGGACTAGCAGTTACATTGACTAGCCTTATTAATTACACACTGCTTCTGTTTGACAAAACTGTGAGCAGCAAAGGCTCTGGAGCGGTCGGAAGTCAAAAGGAAGACATAAGTGCAGCAGTTTACATATAAAAATATTTTCACAAACACAAAGACTAAACGTAGGTTTTTAAGTGAAATCCCAAATTGAGGAGAAGTGGATGGTATAGACCCACACTTGCCAGGAAAGACTTCTTTGCAATGAAACAATAGCAGAAACAATGGAGATATTCACTCAAACAGTTCATAAACTAACTTAGTTTCAGGCCAAACCAAATAGAAGGCAATTGACAGCAAAAATGTTTAGAATTAAATTAGATTCTCTCTTTCAGGTAACAGAAGACAAATGATACATAAGTTAGGAGTTAAAAACTTAAGTGAGGGATTCATATGGAAGAGAATAAATATACAGAAGAGAAAGTCACAAATCAATTATATACAAAAAGACATGGCATGATTTGTCCTATGAGATTCATAAGAAAAAGAAAAGGTTGCATAAGATTTTTAGTCTAAGCATTCCCTTAAACTAGATTTCATTATGGACTTCACCTACCACAATGCCTCATTTTTAAGATTTTTCTATAGGTGAATTTTTCTGTTTTCAAATAAGCCATATGTGCAAGAGTTTTTAAAAAACTATTCATCACCCCTCTTAGAAAATGATCAGCACCCTGGAAGAAAAAATAACGATCTTGAACCTAGAGGCTACATGACTTCTAAGTCCCATTTAACATTTATTTCCTTGATCACACTATTAAAAAATTATAGTCGTAACAAAAACACATACATCCTACATCACCAATTTAAGTTTTAAAACCAGAAGAGCAAGGAAGAATCCTAGACACTTTTCTCTCCCAAAACTTTCATTTTAACTTTAAGTTTACTATTTGAACTATACACCTTCCCCAACTAAAATACAATTGGCAATATGCTTTTTTCATATATATAATTTCTGATTTAACACAGAGACCTCCCCACACTCTACAGGTCTAGATAATGACAATCCTGCCCCGTGAATTTAGAGTGAATTCTTAGCCTAGGAACCCTCCTTTTCTCCTCTAAAAAAGACTGACTATAGTGCTTACTGATACCATGTATTAGGATTGACTTAAGTGCTTCATGATACTTTGTATTAAGGATATTACATAACGGATATACATTGTAAAGCATACTAGTAAGGCAGACAGTTGTAGGTACCCAGAAAAGGCTGTAGTGTGTTTTAGAGTACCACAAGTAGCTAGAAAGGTTATACAAGCATTGAATGGCTATGTTTAGCACTGCTCTGAACCCACTTCCCTCCCTGTTCCAGGAAGGTTCATACGCCATACAATATTTCTCCTCCCCAAGAGAGCTGGAGGCTCATCACCAGACAGGAATGCGGGGCTGCCAGAGGAAAGTGCAGGGACCTCTCCATTCATTCATATACAGTCACTAGCTACAGCACATGGCAGCAGCTGGAGCAGACAGGCTACTGTACTCACGACTAGAGAGAATGAATGGGGAGAGAATACAATCCCCCTCAAAGCAGGCCTGCTCCCTTGTCTCTTGCAAAGGGGAAGGTCAATATTTTTATGCAATGTTCGTCCGCTGAAGATCAAGCCCCCGAAGTGGGGGAGGGAGGGATGAGTTCCTGATGACGGGACTGACATCGGTTCCCCACAGTACAGTAGGCCAGAAATAAAGCCAACAGGGGAGTAGAAAGATTTAGGGTGAAGATAAGGAGGGTCTGGCAGCAAGGAAATAGCAGGAACACTCCCTTGCAAAGCACTACTATGGAGGAATAACCCAGGAAGAGACCGGTCGGCCCTTCCAGGAAGACAAGAGCCCGGAGTGCTACGGGGAGGGATATCTGCGGGGCTCATGCGGAGACCCCCAGCCAGGACTGAAACACCCGGGGCAGCCAGCTCTCCGGGATGGTGCAACTCCCTCCACAGAGCTGCGCCCCGCCTCCCTCTTACTGTATGGGGGGTGGGGGTGGAGAGGAGATGCAGCTTCCCCGCTACACGATGCAGGACACAAGGCACAGAGGAAGCCCAGATTCATTCGTTTCCGTTACAACTTTCCCACCTCAAGCCGCGCCACATCCCCCGCCCGAGAGCTACTGCACGACAACAGCTTAGGGGGCTTCCCCTCCTCCACGAGGGCGCCAGCCCGAGGCCCCCTTCCTGCCCTTACCCCCCTCCTCTGCCGCCCCCGGCCCGTTCCCCGCGTGGGGTCACTCACCTGCCCAGCAAATGCTCGTGCTCCGTGCGGATCTTGCCCAGCTCGATCTGCAGCTTTGCCCGCTCCCGCGCCGTGTCGTCCAGCGCCCGGCGGGCATCGGCCAGCTCGGCCTCGTAGAGCCCCTTGAGGCCGGTGAGCTCTCGGCCGCGCACCTCCTCTCGCTCGGTCACCTGCAGCTGCAGCGCGCTGTTCTCGGTCTCCAGGCTCCGCACCTTGTCGATGTAGACGGCGAGCCGGTCATTGAGGTGCTGCAGCTCCTCCTTCTCCTGCAGCCGGGAGATGCGCGTCGGGCTGAGCGGGGTGCTGGCCGCGCTGCCCCGGGGCCGCTGCCCCACCGGCGTGGAAGCCGCCATGGCGAAGAGCGGGCGATGCGGCTGGGGCCGAGGGTGCGGAGCAGCGAGGACGGGAGACGGTGCGAGGGGACGCGAGAGAGGAGATGCGGGGGGCGGGGGTGGATCTAAGCGCCCCACAGCCGTTCAGAGAGGTAAGAGCTGCAGCGCTAGCGGCGGACGGTACAAAAGCGGGGGGGGGGGGGGGGGGCGGCCGTAGCAAGGCTGGAACAAGGGAAAAAAGGAGGGAAAATAAAAGGGCCGCGGCCGCTCCCGGGTTAAACGGGCGCAGAGGGGCAGGAGCCGCCGCAGCAACGCGCCGAGGGAAAAGACCGGCGCCCGGAGCTGCAAGGAGCGAACCCACCCGCACGCCGGTTCCTTCCCCTCGGGTCGAGCTCAGAATGAAACACAAAACAGGCGGGCTCCGCGCCCCTCCAATATGGCCGGCGCGCGCTTAGCCGGGCCCTCCCAGCTCCCGCCCACAACTACGGCCCCCACGTGACCCGCCCTTGCCCAATGAGGCAGCGATACCGGCCGGGCGCTGCTCTTTTTCGCAGACTGGAAACTAAATTCAAAAGCCGCCAGCGCCTGCAGTTGTCAGCAGCCGTACGAATGGCTGGCGCGCGCCCCGCGTCCTCCCGCTCCGCCCCTGCGCGCGCTAGCTGAGACACTCGCTCTCTTACGGCCCCTCCTCCCCTCGGGTATCCCACCCCGCGAACAGAGCCGGGGCCGCCTCGGCTGCCGCAGCCTGGCCGTGTCTTTGTTTCCTCGCTTGTCCCCACCCCGAGAGAGGCCGTTGTACAAACGGGGGGGGGGGCTGCGCGAGGGGACCCAGCTGCATCCCTACTGTTCCCGCTCTCCTCGCGTTACAAACCCAAACACAGCCCACGCCTCTCGGGGTTTGGGTGGGAGGCGCATGACGCCACCGGCTAGTTTCCCCGCTATTTATACCTCCAATCCAGGTCTGAGTCAGCTGCGTTCCGCGCGGGGGAGGGGAGGGTTTGCTTGAACCTGAAAAAAAAAAAAAAAGGCATGCCCCACACGCGCCTTGCCAAGCCTTCCACCCTGCCATGCAAACACCGCCCTCCCCTGCACAGCACCACAACACTCGCACCTGCACGCTCCCTGGGCCTGGCTGCTGCACCTTCCCATACCCCGTCGTGCTTTCCTCTGCGCGCTCACACATCCACAGGGCCCCATCCTTTCACGCACCCTGCAATCCTCACAACCTTCCATGCACACGCAGTCACAACCCATCACCCCACCCACAAAACCTACTGTACCTCACACACAGCCACATCCCATCACTTCACGACCCATACAATCTCTCCCTTCTGCGCACACATCCCCCGCTTCCACTTCTATGACTAGCCCAGCAGACCTGTCAAGATTCACTCATTCAGAAATTGTCTCTTGTGAAACAAAGGTTTTTGCTATATGTATCTCAGCGAGACACCATTCAATATTTGTTTTTTCCAGTTTGTAGGATGTGCATATATTTAGGAAAACACTAAGCCCTGCTCCTGCAAACATTTAACATATCTTTATTCAAGTAAGTACACTCACTGAAATAAACCTTGCTTTTTAAAACAAACAACCAAAAACCAACTCATTCCATCTATTTTAGCACAAGCCATCTCTTAGCAGAGACATTTGAAAGCTCTCTATTAAATAGAATCATAGAGTTGTAAGACTGGAAGGAACCTCGAGAGGTCTTCTAGTCCAGTTTCCTGCACTCAAGGCAGGACTAAATATTATCTAGACCATCCCTGACAGGTGTTGGAGATTTTAAAGACAATGAGAGAGATTCCACAATCTCCCTAGGCAATTTATTCCAGTGCTTAACCACCCTGTCAGGAAGTTTTTCCCTAATGTTCAACATAAACCTCCCTTGCTGCAATTTAAGCCCATTGCTTCTTGTCCTATCCTCAGAAGTTAAAAAGAACAATTTTTTCTCTCTCCTCCTTGTAACAACCTTTTATGTACTTGAAAATTGTTATGTCCCCTCTCAATCTTCTCTTGTCCAGACTAAATAAAGCCATTTTTTTCAATCTTCCCATATAAGTCTGTTTTCTAGACCCTTAATCATTTTTGTTGCTCTTCTCTGGACTTTCTTCAGTTTTTCCACATCTTTCCTGAAATGTGTCACCCAAAACTGGACACAATACTCCAGTTGAGAGCAGAGAGTAGAACAAAAGAATTACTTCTTGTGTCTTGCCTACAACATTCCTGCTAATACATCCCAGAATGATGTTTGCTTCCCCCCCCCACAACAGTGTTACACTGTTGACTCATATTTAGCTTGTGATCCGTTATGACCCCTTGATCCCTTTTCCACAGTACTCCTTCCTAGGCAGTCATTTCCTATTTGGTGTGTGTGCAGCTGATTGTTCCTTCCTAATTGGAGTACTTTGCATTTGTCCTTGTTTAATTTCATTCTACTTACTTCAGACCATTTCTCTAGTTTGTCCAGATAATTTTGAATTTTAATTCAGTTGAAAACTGGATACCTGGCAACCCTAACACCCAGTCAAAAAGGGATCCTCCCTAGCCCGGTGAAAATGAGTGAGGGTGGGGGAGAGTGAACAACAGAGGGAGGGAGGAAGATGAAATCAGTGGGGCAGGGCAAGGGTGTTTGGTTCAGTCAGAAAGTTAGCAACCCTAACTTTAATCCTATTCTCTAAAGCACTTACAACCCCTCTCATCTTGGTATCTCCACAAACTTTATAAGTGTACTCTCTATGCCATTATCTAAATCACTGATGAAGATATTGAACAGAACTGGACTCAGAACTGATTCTTGTGGGACCCCACTCGATATGCCCTTCCAGCTTGACTGAACCACTGATGATTACTTTCTGGGAATGGTTTTCCAACCAATTTTGCACCCACCTTATAGTAGCTCCATCTAGGTTGGTTTTCCTTAGTTTGTTTATGAGAAGGTCATGGAAGACAGTATCAAAAACCTCACTAAAGTCAAGATATACCACATCAACCACTCCCCGCCCCCCTTAGCCACAAGGCTTGTTATCCTGGCAAAAAAAGCTTTAATGTTGGTTTGGCATGCTTTATTCTTGACAAATCAATGCTGAATGTTACTTATCACCTTATTATCTTCCAGGTGTCTGCAAACTGATTGCTTAATTATTTGCTCCATTAAAGTGACTAGTCTGTAATTTCCCAGGTTGTCTTTATTCCCTATTTTATAGATGGGCACTATATTTTCCCTTGTCCAGTCCTCTGAAATAGCACAGCATCTAGCCCTGAAGGATTATGATGGTTAAGATGTGTATTCTATGGCAAAGGGCATGGATTCTACAGCACTGTGAGTGTATGAGATGAGAAATTCTGTGGCAGCTGAATTCAGCTGTTTTGATTAAAACCAGCTGAGGATTTGGCCCATGATTGAATTGACAGTGTTCCCTCAAGAAAGTTTAAATATATATATTATTTAGGCCTGTCTATACTTGAAAAAATGGTTGACACTGATTAATGTGCCTGCAGCTCTTGTAATACACTCCCTGTCCATGCACAAAAAAAACCCTCCCAACATTGCAGAAGCATTACCAGCACCATGATAATACCTCCTCTAGGCAAGTCTTAACTCCTTTACCTAGACTGAATCAAATTACTTCAGTGCAGGTGCGGGGGGGGGTGGGGACTACAGGTGTTGCAGCTAAATCAGTGCAGTCAGCACTCTCATCTCCTTCCCATAGTGTTGTCGTTTTTTGCCCACATTGTGCTCTGTTCACCTTCATCTCTTTAGCCATCAGGCCCAAGAGTAGCAGAGATTCCAATTCTTACTGTTTGCACCTCCTGCTAACAATAGAACAAAAATTCAAGCAATATACTGTACAACCTTTATTCTGTTTTTTCTATCTTTTCCAGTCTTTTGAAATCAGCAGAGCTGCTCAAAAAAGTTAAAACAGCAGAAAAAAACCTAAAACGTGATTGCATCTCTGCAGCACGCTCTGCAACATAAAATTGACAGCAAAGTGGGATTACAGCATTACGTAGTTTTACACTGCAGCTGACACTATAGTAAAAGGCAACATCAGATCCAAATTAAAATTGGGATATTTATAGGACAAGCTGAGGCCCCTGAAGGTGTTTAATGTTGGCTCTGACTCAATGTTTCTTATTTTTTAAAAATCCTTTAGTCTTCATTTAATCATGGAGGTAGTTTTTCCCCACAAAACTTTGTGGTTTTGCTTTGGTCTTAGTATTTCTGGAGCAGAGAATACCTAGCTTGCCAAGGGAGCTCTGTGTTGGTATGTTTCCTTTCACCTCCTAATTATATAGGTCAGATTTGACATCTGATATATTTTCCCTCAGGGTATCCTCCTTAACCCTTAAGGAGTCCCAGTCATACTTAATTTGTTTCCAGCTGTAATCTTTAACTTGTCATTGGGACCATCACATTTTTGCTCCCCATCTTTCCACCTGAGGAGAACTATATGGGTACTGTGTGAAATATCAGGTTAGCTGATTTCAAAAAACTATTGTGGTGGTAAGTGGGGCAGGCTGGTCAGATCAGCTTATATATTGTGAGAACACCACACAGTTAAAGAACAAAAGTTTTTCACACCAAAGTCTGCCGGCTCCCATTTCCAGGGTTAAGACTCAGCCTAATAAAAAACAAATAGCACAAAGGAAGGTGATGTTTCCTCCATATGTAGTCAAAGACAATGGACTTTTGCTAAAAGAAATCCTGCAACCACCACTCCATTGTTTTAAAAGTTGCTCCATGTATGTGGGTTAGAACACTGAGTAGCTCTTCCAATTAGCACATTATCGGTTATATTTTTATATCTTTCAGTGTAGTAGCCATGTTAGTCTGTGTCAGCAAAACGAAAATAAGAAAGAAAAACTTGTAGCACCTTAGAGACTAACAAATTTATTTCAGCATAAGCTTTCGTGAGTTAGTACCCACTTCATCGGATGCATGCATCCATGCATGCATCCGATGAAGTGGGTACTAACTCACGAAAGCTTATGCTGAAATAAATTTGTTAGTCTCTAAGGTGCTACAAGTTTTTCTTTCTTATTTTTATTTTTATATCTGTTACTTGCATAGGTCTGAGACTTCTTGCTTGTCCAGTTAGTGAGATCTGG
Source organism: Macrochelys suwanniensis (assembly GCA_033296515.1). NCBI lineage: Eukaryota > Metazoa > Chordata > Testudines > Chelydridae > Macrochelys > Macrochelys suwanniensis. Next base: position 54,078,321 of record CM065780.1, read on the forward strand.
TTCATCTTCTTCCATCAGATTGGAGAAATGCTTTTACAGCCTTTTAAGCTGTGCCTCAGGCTACTATTAGATCATTATTAGACATGTTACATATTTTTCCGTAAAGCTGAACATTGTACTGTACCTCTTTGTTCTGGGCACCTTGTTCCTGATATGGGGCACATAAACTGTACTATAGACTACTTTTGGAGCCTATCAATGGCACTCCTAAGTCAACAAGAGGGGTTGCTATTGAGTGACCTCATAAGACATAAAGGGGCTTAGGACACTGAGACCTCAGAGCTTCCAGACTCCGCTGGTCAAGAGAACCACCAACTCTCCCTCCCCCCGCCCCCACTTAACTAGTAGAGAAAAGCCAAGGAATGCTATGCTTATCCTGTTGGTTTACAATTTTTTTTCTATTTCAATCTATTATAAGTAATTGAGTTCTTTAGCATGCTTTTCAACTCTTATAATTAATTTGTTATACATTATATACTCAAATAGCATTCTAATTGCATCCATAGTTGAATATATTTATGTTTATCATAAATTGTAGAGACCATTGCATACTTGCCAGATGTTTCCTAAACACATTCTTGTCTACTGGTTAAACCATACTATATTAATACTCTTCTATTCTAAACTTACAACATTTCCATCTAAACTCTGTGGTATTTGTTTCTTTAATCTTTAACTGGAAACCTAAGCTTTGCATTCATGCAGCTGTTTATAATTAAATTATTAGTTTGTAAACTACCATACATAAATTAATTTCTAGAATCAGGCCAAGTCTGGAAGTTTTGGAAGATTAACAGTAGTCATAATCTACAGTAAATAAACAATACTTGTTTTGCCAGTTTTCTCTGCGAGTTATTTAATTAAAATGGGAAATAATATTTTCCTATCTGCCTTTTAAGAAGTTAAAAACCAAATAGCTCACTTGATCTGAAAATGGGTCATGCCTCTGAAGTTAAGTTTTTAGTTAAATATTTAGGAAAGAATGCTCTAAAGAAGATAAGCAATGTGTTTAGGCAGATGTTTTAAGTGCCATGTTACACAATCCAATGTTAGTATCAATTTTATCAGGGAGTATTTTATTAATTTCCATTTGAGGAAAACTACAGATGAGACTGGAGGAGAAAGTGCTGTAATCAGCGCTTTGAATGAGCAGAAGATCACAGGAACAAAATGCCAGAACTTTTTTGTAACAGCAGTAGCTAGTAAATACCTGTCAGGACCAATGCTCCAACCAATGCTCCTCCCAATTACACCAGTTTTAAACTAGTCTAACTTCACTGATTTCAGTTGAGCTACTCTCAATTTATACTGAGGTCAGTGAGAAGAGAATCAGGCTCTCAGTTCCTTATTTATAATATTGCTTCACAGCAAAAGGGGAAATAAGGGATAAAGAATACTTTCCAAAAAAACACACCATAACAAAACATTAAACAAAATTCTGAGCACCGGAAAAACTTGTATATGTTCAGCACTGCTCTCATTCACCTCATTATGGGGCTAATCCAAAGTCCAATGAAGTCCAAAGTCTGATGCTGAGAAAGGTAACAGGAAAGATCTCTTGGGCAGAAAATAATGGTTTAGCTGCTGCTGCTTCTGATTAATGTAGGAATTGTGAATACCCTTCATTTTGCACATTTATGTCTAGCCTCTATAAAGGTGTTAAGTTATGAGATGCAGAATGACCTTCCTCTGTTTGTCAAATATCTGTGATTCTGCACAATTTCTTGGTTAATTACTTTTAAATTGGTATTGCTCTTTTCCAACAGATATGATGTTCCTGTTGTACTGATGGGTGGTTTTATAACACAGTGATGCATGAACTTTTCTAGTCGCACCCGTCCTTACTATTCATGGAATTTGTCACGCTGGCCCAATCTGAAACTGTTTTTTTCCCCGTTACTTGTAATCTGAAACTGTTTTTCACAACGGAAGGTGGAGGGGAAACACAGAGATGAGACTATTCATTTGGTTTAGTGCTAGAGCATCTGACTCACTCAAGAGGTTCCGGGCTCTCAACTATTATTATATATGTTGCCAGTTTATGTCGTTTAATATCAATTATTAATCATTACATGACTCTTCAAAATGAGAATCAAAATTAATTTTAAAGGCATAGTAGGCCTACTGTAGTTATGAAACTTGCCAAATTGTTGAAAATCAGCCAGCCGGTGCTTTTATTTGTATGTTTGTTTTTTAAAAGGGCGAAAGGCTGAAGTTTCTGTGTGCCCTCTAGAGAACCTTTTGGGCTCCCCAGTGTGGGACACCCCCCCGGTTTGTGAACCACTGCTATAACATGCTGTCAGGGTTCCCTCCCCACTCTGAACTCTAGGGTATAGATGTGGGGACCCGCATGAAAGATTCCCTAAGCTTATTTCTACCAGCTTAGGTTAAAACCCCCAAGGTACAAAACTCCCTGCACCCTGAGAAATGCTTCTCTCGCTGCCACCATCAAGTGTTTTAAACAGCAACCTGGGAAAGGAACCACTTGAAGTTCCCCTTTCCCCCAAAATACCCTCTCAAACCCATACACCCCCTTTCCTGGGGAGCTTGAGAATAATCTCCTAACCAATTGGTTACCCAGTGATTAAAAAAAACAACAACCCACGCCCGGGGTCTTTGAACAATGGAAAACAGCTTCTTAAAAGAAGGATTTTATTAAAACAAAGAAAGTAAAAATCATCTCTGTAAAATCAGGATGGTAACTATTTTACAGGGTACTCAATTTCCAGACTCAGGGATTCCCCCTCTGGACAAAACCTTAATGTTACAGAAAAACAGGAATAACCCCTCCCTCTAACACAGGGAAAGTTCAAGATACAGAAAACAGAAATAAACCTCCCTTTTTACACAGGGAAAGCTCCACAAGCAAAAACAAACAAAACCTATTCGCAATGCCGGATTAACTTACATTGAAATATTGAAGGTTTGATGAGGTTGGGTCGGAGGAGACTGATTTTCTGCAGGTTCTTTTAGTCCCCAGAGATCACACTGACTGAGACAAAGAGCCACACACAAAACCTTCCCCCCTCCCAAGATTTGAAAATCTCTTGTCCCCTTATTGGTCAGATGCCAGCCAGGTTACCTGAGTCTTAACTCTTTACAGGTAAGAGAATTTTATAGTAGTGTATCAGAGCTTCTTAACCCCTTCCCTTTATATTTATGACACATGCTCACTCAGTCATTGATATACATGTGTTAATATTTCTTTTCTTTCTCTAGATGACGCATGGCTTGTGAATAGGTGTCTGCATAGTATGTGTCTAAAAAGCACTGATGGAGCAGAGTTGCTATGAAACAGAATCATCTTTGGGGTTCTTTTGGGATACTGTAGAGAGGAAAAGAATCTCTGAAGTTGTTTGCAAAAGATAGAGTGGTTTGAAGAATCCTCACTTCAGCACATTGAATAGTGACCGTGTTCTTCCCTGTTTGAACTCAATCAAGCAGAAATGTATCTGTTAGGTAACTGACTGTGTAAATGCTGCATTGTCCCTGTGTTTCTAATTTCTGCTCCCTATATTTGATAATTCCTATGTACAAGGTCACTGTCAACATACAGCTAATTAGGAAAGGTTCCCCCAAGGAGATACGGAAGTGTTGTTTACTACCTCTCATAACACAAGAACTAGGAGTCACCAAATTAATAGGCAGCAGGTTTAAAACAAATAAAAGGAAGTATTTCTTCACTCAACACACAGTCAACCTGTGGAACTCCTTGCCAGAGGATGTTGTGAAGGCCAAGACCATAACAGGGTTCAAAAAAGAACTAGATAAATTCATGGAGGATAGGTCCATCAATGGCTATTAGCCAGGAGGGCCAGGAATGGTGTCCCTAGCCTCTGTTTGCCAGAAGCTGGGAATGAGCAACAAGGGATGGATCACTTGATGATTACCTGTTCTGTTAATTCCCTCTGGGGCACCTGCCACTGGCCACTGTCAGAAGACAGGATACTGGGCTAGATGGACCTTTGGTCTAACCCAGTAGGGTCATTCTTATGTTCTTATCGCTTGTGCATGTGCATACTTGGTTCCTTGTGTCAGCACTGTTCATACTCAACAGGACTGCTTGTATCAATGTGCAGTGCAATGCACTGTGGATAGGTATCCGAGTGTGCAACGCACCATTGTCCTGCACACTGTCTTTTGGGAAGTTTTGGCATTATCTAAACTGAGGGTTTGCCCTGGTTACAGATATTTGTGGTCAGCCACCAGTTTAACTACACTAATGCAAACACCTACATAGACATACAAAGCACCTATAACACCTGATTTGCACCAGTACAGTTTACCTCAGACTTGGTCTACACTTAAAATTTAGATTGACTTACTTAAGCACCATATTTAAGATGACCTCATCCCTGGTATCGATGTAGCTAGGTTGGGAAGATGCATTACCTACATCAATGGAAAACCCCCTCACTTTCAAGCTGGGGTGAGCTGAACTGGTGCAAACACCCCTAGGGATTTGCACCAGCTGAGCTATACCATTTGCTGGCCACCGATGGCTGAAGCCTCCATGGAGACAAGACATGATATTTTGTATCATCTCTCTCTTGTGTACTTAGGTAGGTAAGGAATGTCAATGTTTGTTCTCACAGTGTGACAACTTCATAGCACTGTAAGCATTTGCAAGCTGAAAATTTATGTTAGCAGAATTTCAAAGCAATTTAAAGTTGGATTTTTACTGAGCCATTTTATACAAGATGAAAACTTGATTTTAATTGAAAAGAAGATCAGGAGGATCATGCCCCAGTCACTTCCTTCTCCTCTTAGCTTCCAATTCTGCTCCATTTGAAGCCAATGAGATTTTTGCCATTGACTTCAATAGGAGCAAGATCAGGCCGATCAACACAATAGTAAAGAGCTCTTTGTTCCACCCTAATCTTATTATTGACACATTTATTGAGAAGCATTTAAGTCACTGCAGTCTCAATCTGAGCAATTCAATGGACAATAATATTTGAATTTGGGTCATAAAAATGAGGCTGCTTAATGCTATTGTGGTCATATCTAATCTTTTTAGTGTCTTCATTATACCAATTAATCTTCATGTATCTGTCTTTCTTGCAGGGCCAAGAAGGGACCCCTTGCTTCAATATATTTACATTTTAATTTTTCTTGAGACTGCAGTTTTTGTGATTTGAATGAAAGGTTGATTGTATGGCAGCATCTCCTAAGAATGATTTACTTTCAAAATACATTTTTTTAAATGTAAGAAGATATAATTTTAACATTAAGGGAAGATGAGTTCCATATTGCATATTAGTACTGGACCTTCAGCGTGTATCTGGATAATGTCATTTCCTAAGCATTATATACTCTTTAATTAAGTAGCACATAAATATAATACAACTTTTCAATATTCCTGGTGCACAAACAGACAATTCTAACAAAAGCAATAAAATGCCTCTGTCATCAATAGCATCTTCCACTTTTGGTGCCACTGTAGCTGGCAGCATTCAGCACAAACCTCACTTTGCAAGTGTATGGCTTCCTAAAGTAATATATTCCCTTTGATGGAAATTTGCTATGGGCTGATTGTTACTTTTTCTCTACCATTCAGTTTAACATTAAGAGGAACTAAAGAAAATGGAGGTTTGCTTGAGACAAAAGTCTTCAGACATATCCAGTTCAGACTATTAATCTGTTCCAGTACTTTACACTGCCTAGCTACATCTGTGGAATCAACGGTTTCCACCTGTTCTTCAGTCTAGAGCAGTCTACCATGTCAGAAAATGTAATGATCTTTTCTCACAGTTCAGTTACCGTGGAAGTGAATTATGAGACAGAAAGGATTATGGATGTTTCAGGCAAGCAATATCACCACTCATGCAAGCATTTTTAAAATACTTTGAGAGCAAAGAAAGATTCTCAAATGCAATTTACTATTAAACATTACATGAGAACTTCTCTCTATTAGCTAAACTTCTAATCCTTGGATTATATAAATACCACAATGTAACTAAAACAAGCTACTATGGTCAATTTTGCAATTTTTAAAACAAAATGCAAAAGATGCATTTGGCATGTTGCTGTATAGTCCCCATACTGCATTTTATCTTAGCTATAATAGTAAAATTATCTCTCACTCTTGTACACCTCTGCCCCAAGATATCTAAATTCAATTCAGATTAAAAACACTGGAATTTCCCTAGTCTGACTTCTATAAAATAAAGAATAAAAAATAAAATCATCTTAATAGTTTTATCGACGGAGTGGGCTGTGCCAGGTGCTTGGAGTACAAAGTTTAATTTAATAATGAAATCAATGTAAAAAGTAGTCTAATAACAAGCTCAGAAGCTTTATGCAGGATGTTAACTCCTAGAGTGTGGAACAACAGAAGAGCTGTGCATCTATATGCAGGGTCATATATCTTGCAACACTGATACGGTCTCTCAGCCAGTCAGAGTGTAGAGATCTGGACATTGAATGGCTATGATATATAAGCATAGAGTTATTATGTAAATCAGCTGGAAAGCAGAGACCTATATAACTGGGAAATTAGGGCCTAATTTTTAGATATGCAGAGCACCTCCAGTTCCATTTGACTTTGGCTAGAATTGTGGGTGCTCAACAACTCTGAAAACAGTGAACGTTAGTGAGGTAGTAATTGTTCTCTGATTGACAACTTTAAGTACAGTGAATAAAATATAACATGATGATCTCCACTATGGTTCATCAGCAGGGATTGAACCCACGACTTCTTGTGCTAAAAGTATAAGCTTGCTAAACAAATCTTAAATCTGCTATTGGAAGCTGCAGCAGACTTATGTAGACAACCACTTTACGGCACAATTGGTTACAATAATAAGGATTTATTAAATTTTTGTAGTAAAGAATGTCTAATTTTATTGATTCAGGAGGTAAATATGTGCAGAGCTTAATACTTAACTCAAGGGATCCTAGATCTTGTTATTCACCAAAACAAGAAATAATTATGCAATAGACATTCTTATATGCATTCATTGTGAGAATCAAGACTTAGAATTTGATCTAATTGAATAAACTCCCATCAGATTATATCCTTTTAAATTAACATTACAAGGACAAAATCCTCCTGTGTATTATGATGCAACATTGGACAACAGGCACAGGTAGCCTCTCATGCACCCCTTCCACCCAACAGTCTCACAGAAGCAAGGCCATATTTTTCCTGGTACTGTTATGCATTTAGCAAAATATTCAGTAGAAATGACTTCCACAACCCGAGGTTGCAAGAACTTTTCTGCAGATTCTTTGAGGTGTTATAAAAATGACCTGACCCTTGCCATTTTTAGTAATTGCTGCCTTTCATAGAATGACAGGAAAGGGTAATAATGCTCACAGCAAATAATGAATGCCACGTTCATTGCATTAGAACATATAAAAAGTTAAGTCGGCGTTCATACCATTAACTGAGAGTAAAGGAAGAATTGTTCTCTCGACTGTTTCCAAAATGTACTTGGCACCAGTGATTGCAGTCATGTGTTTGTTCTAACCTCTAATGTCCAGTGAGTAAGTTTTCTCAAAACAGACAGCACATTACTCGAGCATGAATGGGCAATTAATAAGCCATACCAATAGCAGCAACCCAAATGTGATCTGTGTGTGACTAGTTGGATTATTTTCAGTGTCTACATCCTGCAGAGCCTGATGCTTGCCCATATGCTTAGCAATTTCCCTACAATGAAAAAAGGTTAAATGCTCTGTGTTTCTAACTGCAATTTCTTGGCATTACTGAAATTGCATCCAAGTTATGTCTGTTTTCTCCTGGGAAATAGCATTGAACCAACAAGGGGGGATGCCATTTTAGATTTGGTTTTGGTTTTGGTGAGTAGTGAGGACCTCATTGAAGAAATGGTTGTAGGGGACAACCTTGGCTCGAGTGATCATGAGCTAATTCAGTTCAAACTAAATGGAAGGATAAACAAAAATAAATCTGAGACTAGGGTTTTTGATTTCAAAAGGGCTAACTTTAATAAATTAAGGAAATTAGTTAGGGAAGTGGATTGGACTAAAGAATTTATGGACCTAAAGGCGGAGGAGGCCTGGGATTATTTCAAGTTAAAGTTGCAGAAGCTATCAGAAGCCTGTATCCCAAGAAAGGAGAAACAATTCATAGGCAGGGGTTTTAGACCAAGCTGGATGAGCAAGCACCTCAGAGAGGTGATTAAGAAAAAACAGAAAGCATACAAGGAGTGGAAGATGGGAGGGATCAGCAAAGAAACCTACCTTATTGAGGTCAGAGCATGTAGGGATAAAGTGAGACAGGCTAAAAGGCATGTAGAATTGGACCTTGCAAAGGGAATTAAAACCAAGAGTAAAAAGTTTTATAGCCATATAAATAGGAAGAAAACAAAGAAAGAAGAAGTGGGACCGCTAAACACTGAGGATGGAGTGGAGGTTGAGGATAATCTAGGCATGGCTCAATATCTAAACAAATACTTTGCCTCAGTCTTTAATGAGGCTAATGAGCTTAGGAATAGTGGCAGCATGACAAATGGGAATAAGGATGTGGGGGTAGATATTACCATATCCGAGGTAGAAGCCAGACTTGAACAGCTTAATGAGAGTAAATCAGGCGGCCCATAGAATCATAGAATCTCAGGGTTGGAAGGGACCTCAGGAGGTCATCTAGTCCAACCCCCTGCTCAAAGCAGGACCAAAAGGGCCCAATTAGATCATCCCAGCCAGGGCTTTGTCAAGCCTGACCTTAAAAACATCTAAGGAAGGAGATTCCACCACCTCCCTAGGTAACCCATTCCAGTGCTTCACCACCCTACTAGTGAAAAAGTTTTTCCTAATATCCAACCTAAACCTCCCCCTCTGCAACTTGAGACCATTACTCCTTGTTCTGTCATCTTCTACCACTGAGAACAGTCTAGATCCATCCTCTTTGGAACCCCCTTTTAGGTAGTTGAAAGCAGCTATCAAATCCCCCCTCATTCTTCTCTTCTGCAGGCTAAACAATCCCAGTTCCCTCAGCCTCTCCTCATAAGTCATGTGCTCCAGCCCCCTAATCATTTTTGTTGCCCTCCGTTGGACTCTTTCCAATTTATCCACATCCTTCTTGTAGTGTGGGGCCCAAAACTGGACACAGTACTCCAAATGAGGCCTCACCAGTGCCGAATAGAGGGGAATAATCACGTCCCTCGATCTGCTGGAAATGCCCCTACTTATACAGCCCAAAATGCCGTTAGCCTTCTTGGCAACAAGGGCACACTGTTGACTCATATTCAGCTTTTCGTCCACCGTAACCCCTAGGTCCTTTTCTGCAGAACTGCTGCCCAGCCATTCGGTCCCTAGTCTGTCGCAGTGCATGGGATTCTTCCGTCCTAAGTGCAGGACTCTGCACTTGTCCTTGTTGAACCTCATCAGATTTCTTTTGGCCCAATCCTCTAATTTGTCTAGGTCCCTCTGTATCCTGTCCCTACCCTCCAGCGTATCAACCACTCCTCCCAGTTTTGTGTCATCTGCAAACTTGCTAAGGGTGCAGTCCACACCATCCTCCAGATCGTTGATGAAGATATTGAACAAAACCGGCCCCAGCACCGACCCTTGGGGCACTCCACTTGATACCGGCTGCCAACTAGACATGGAGCCATTGATCACTACCCGTTGGGCACGACCATCCAGCCAGTTTTCTATCCACCTTACCGTGCATTCATCCAGCCCATACTTCCTTAACTTGCTGGCAAGAACACTGTGGCCCAGATAATCTTCATCCAAGAATATTAAAGGAACTGGCACATGAAATTGCAAGCCCATTAGCAAAATTTTTAATGAATCTCTAAACTCAGGGGTTGTACCGTTTGACTGGAGAATAGCTAATATAGTTCCTATTTTTAAGAAAGGGAAAAAAAGTGACTCGGGTAACTACAGGCCTGTTAGTTTGACATCTGTAGTATGCAAGGTCTTGGAAAAAATTTTGAAGGAGAAAGTAGTTAAGGACCTTGAGGTCAATGGCAATTGGGACAAATTACAACATGGTTTTACAAAAGGTAGATCATGCCAAACCAACTTGATCTCCTTCTTTGAGAAAGTAACAGATTTTTTAGATAAAGGAAACGCAGTGGATCTAATCTACCTCGATTTCAGTAAGGCATTTGATACAGTACCACATGAGGAATTATCGGTTAAATTGGAAAAGATGGGGATCAATATGAAAATTGAGAGGTGGATAAGGAACTGGTTAAAGGGGAGACTACAGCGGGTCATACTGAAAGGTGAACTGTCAGGTTGGAGGGAGGTTACTAGTGGAGTTCCTCAAGGTTCAGTTTTGGGACCAATTTTATTTAATCTTTTTATTACTGACCTCGGCACCAAAAGTGGGAGTGTGCTAATAAAGTTTGCAGATGACACAAAGTTGGGAGGTATTGCCAATTCAGAAAAGGATCGGGATATCCTACAGGAAGATCTGGATGACCTTGTAAACTGGAGTAATAGTAATAGGATGAAATTTAATAGTGAGAAGTGTAAGGTTATGCATTTAGGGATTAATAACAAGAATTTTAGTTATAAGCTGGGGACGCATCAGTTGGAAGTAATGGAAGAGGAGAAGGACCTCGGAGTCCTGGTTGATCACAGGATGACTATGAGTCGCCAATGTGATGTGGCCGTGAAAAAAGCTAATGTGGTCTTGGGATGCATTAGCCGAGGTATTTCTAGTAGAGATAAGGAGGTGTTAGTACCGTTATACAAGGCATTGGTAAGACCTCATTTGGAATACTGTGTGCAGTTCTGGTCTCCCATGTTTAAGAAGGATGAATTCAAACTGGAACAGGTACAAAGAAGGGCCACTAGGATGATCCGAGGAATGGAAAACCTGTCGTATGAAAGGAGACTCAAGGAGCTTGGTTTGTTTACCTTAACCAAAAGAAGGCTGAGGGGAGATATGATTGCTCTCTTTAAATATATCAGAGGGATAAATACCAGGGAGGGAGAGGAATTATTTCAGCTCAGTACCAATGTGGACACAAGAACAAATGGATATAAACTGGCCATCAGGAAGTTTAGACTTGAAATTAGACGAAGGTTTCTAACCATCAGAGGAGTGAAGTTCTGGAACAGCCTTCCAAGGGAAGCAGTGGGGGCAAAAGACCTAACTGGCTTCAAGATTAAGCTAGATACGTTTATGGAGGGGATGGTTTGATGGGATAACATGATCTTAGTCAAAGGTCAATTAATTGCCATCAGTGGTAAATAGGACCAATGGTCAATGATGGGATGTTAGAAGTTACTACAGAGAACTTTTTCCTGGGTGTCTGGCTGGTGGGTCTTGCCCACATGCTCGGGGTTCAGCTGATCGCCATATTTGGGGTCGGGAAGGAATTTTCCTCCAGGGTAGATTGGCAGAGGCCCTGGAGGTTTTTTGCCTTCCTCTGCAGCATGGGGCACGGGTCACTTACCGGAGGATTCTCTGCGTCTTGAAGTCTTTAAACCATGATTTGAGGACTTCAATAGCTGAGACATAGGTGAGAGGATTATTCCAGGAGTGGGTGGGTGAGATTCTGTGGCCTGCATTGTGCAGGAGGTCAGACTAGATGATCATAATGGTCCCTTCTGACCTGAAAGTCTATGAGTCTATGAGTCTACTTATTAAATTTTACACTCACCAATTTACCGGCTGGCACAAGAAGAATTTTTGGAATCCTGAAGAGAAGCTCCTCATAGTTTAACGGATCTGGGTATTAATCTCAAATGGTATCTAACAAAGGGCCAAATCCCATCCTGGGAGGCGTGAAGCTTGTTCTCACTGACTTCAACAGGATCTTCACTTGTTCAGCAGAGGGCAGATTTTGGCTTTAACGTTTCTTATAAAAGGCTCTTGGTGCATATACATGCATTTGAAAGCAAACAATGTACTCCTCGAGGGTATTGTAATAGCAAGTAATGTCAAGAACCACAAATAATGAAGAAAGTAAAGCATAATAATTTGGATTAATAATTTCTCTGCTTGCAAAAGCATTTTACATTTAGTAAACAGAAACTTCATCTTATGAGCAAAATGAGATGTGCTTTTTTATAGTTCACATATGGAAAAATGGAAACAGTTTCTACTCACAAATTATTTATTTAAATGACTCTCTTCTCCTGCAGAGGATGGTATAAAGAAGCTGTGTAGTAAATGAGGTAACTGTTAAGGTGATGGTAGGATGTTGCAAGAGGAATCTCTTGTTACAGTATAGAAATACATTTAGATGCTTTTGAAGGATCTAATTCCAGCTTTCTTTAAATCTGTCAAATAGTTGCACAACTGATTCACCAGATGAATTCAAAGACATCTGTAATACATCCTTTTGCCTCTGGGACAAAGTTTTCTTAACATTTTACAGTAATTAATCAACATTTTGAAAATACATACAATAGTGCAATAGTTGACCTGAAAGATGCCTATTCCATAGATCTACATCCCAAAAAAATCCAGAACAAGATCTGTTGCTCACTCTCATCCATTCTTCCTTTCTCTTCATTTAGCTTAGCTTTCCTGTCCAAACATGGTAAGGTTTCTGAGTGCTCTTGCTGTGCCAAAGCACCTCCAATCTCTCTTTAATTACTAATTGCTATCAACACAGAGAGGTGGAGATACATTGTGTGATACTAATTATCCTTTATTCCTGTCAGAGAGAAATTCATCCTTGTGTAGAGGACCAGTACAAGGTCTATGCCCCACTTAAGCAGCATCGCCAGACACCAAAAATCATGGGTCAGGTCCCTCAAAAACATGAGATTTAAAAAATAATACATTGTAAGTGTTTTTAAATTTGTCTTCTGTTTGTTGAGCCTTGTGGGCAGGGCCGGCGCGCCCACTAGGCGACCCGAGGCAGTCGCCTAGGGCGCCGGGGAGCGGCTGGCCGCAGCTGCCTCCCGGCTCCGCGGCTGAGCCGGGAGGGTGGTGCGTGCGGCGGGGCTCTCCGGTGGGTAGAGCGGACCTGGCGAGGGGACTTTTTAGTAGGGCAGAACCTTTCTCTCGCATCCTGTTTCTGGCGCGGGGAAGCCTTTTCCCCCGTGCGCCGGGAGCTCCATGTGGGGCCACCAAAGCAGAGCTGTGCTGAGTCCGGTTGCCGTAGCAACGGGGGCTGCGGCATGGGCCTGACGAGGCCTCTCCTCCCTCGCGGGACCCGTTAGGTGCAGCGGGGCGGCGGCTGGGCAGCTGCCGAGCGCGCCGCCCTCCCCGGAGCCCCCGGGTGCGGGGGCCGCTCGTGGCCCGGCGGGGGCCGAGCCGGGAACCTGACCGCGCTGCTGCAGAGCTCGTGGGGGATTAGGAGCCGGCAGCGGCCCCGCCAGGAGGGGACAGTGCTGCTCTTCCCCAGCCAGGGCAGCCAGTTCGTGGGGATGGGCCGGGGCTCCTGCACTACCCCAACGTCAGGGACATGTTCCGGGTGGCCGAGAAGGTGCTGGGCTACGAGCCTCTTATATAGGCTCCTGTGTCTGCGGGGGCCGCTGGCCGAGCTGGACCGCACCCTGCACTGCCAGCCCGCCGTCTTCGTCACCTCCCTGGCCGCCGTCAAGAAGCTCCACCACCAGCAGCCCAGTGTGAGTGGCTGGGGGTGGTGAGAGGGGCGCGCAGCCCCGGGCTGCCTCCTCCACTGGAACGTGCCCAGGCCCATCGCAGGGTGCGGGGTCAACGCGCTGGTGTCCAGCACAGCTAGGGTGACCAGATGTCCCAATTGTATAGGGACAGTCCCAATTTTGGGGTCTTTTTCTTATATAGGCTCCTATTACCCCCCACCCCCTGTCCCAATTTTTCACATTTGCTGTCTGGTCACCCTAAGCACAGCACTGCGCTCTCTGTGCAGAGGTTTGCACCACATTGAGTGGACCAAGGCCAGATTTCCAATTAGGCACATACTGAGCCAGGAGCGTGCCGTGGGCAGGGGGCTGAGTTGCCGGCCCATGGCGGGGCTGCCGTGGGCAGGGGGCTGAGCTGCCAGCCCGTGGCGGGGGTATGGGGATCTGCCGCGGGGAGGGGCAGTCTTAGCTGGGGGCGGGGGGGCGCAGGGCTGGTGCAAGGAAGTTTCACCTAGGGCACGAAACTTCCTTGCACCGGCCCTGCTTGTAGGGTCTCATCTTCAAAACTTTCTCTGCAATAATGAGGGCTAGACACTTACTTTAAAAAAAATCTGAATTTCTCACATAATCACTTGACTGCAGGACCTAGCACTTTAAGAAAAAACACAAAACATCACAAGAGTCATGATAAAATCATGAATGTTAGCAATAGTGCTTAAGTCCCACTTATAACCTCAAAATAGACGTTAAGCAGGACTCAAATGGGACAGTGGCCTAATTGTCCTTTGCAAATGCAAGAATTTCATCCTCAGTGAGTAATAGCTTGGTAGGAAAGTGTTGCATATTGGCACAACTTAATCAAAATAAATTTAGGAACACATTCAGAAGAGTCACACAAACAGCTTACATTTATAATTTAAAAAAATAGCATGAAAAGCAATGTACACCGGACCCTTGCTAGAACGCACGTCTATATAACACGAATTCGGTTATAAAGCGGTCGCGGCCATGGATCCCAAATTTAATTACCACCCGGGGCAGGCGCCACGGCCTGGGGACAAGAAGCCACCCCCAGACCGCCTCCCCAAGAGAAAAGCAGTAACAGCTTTTCACTCAATGACCGTGGCGGTTTGGTTTGTGAGCCGGAGGCACCCGTGAAATGCCGGCCCCTTGTGTGCACTGGGGAAGTTAATCCAAAAACCCCAAACCTGCGATCTTTCCTGGGGCATTTCCCTGCCTGCTGCTCCGAAGAGCTGATCTGTGCGAGCTCTTTCCCATTCGGGGACCATCTCTGCATGGCCACCCCTGAAATCCCGAATGCGGCTCAGGCTTGCCGGGAAAGACGCCTCCCCTCTGAGCGGGACACTCAGCTCCTTGTGTGCACTGGGGAAGTTAATCCGAAACCCCCAAACCTGCGATCTTTCCGGGGGGGGGGGGGGGGGTGTTCCCTGCCTGTTGCTCTGAGAATATACTGTACTGTATGTAATTTCATTGTAACGCGGTCCCCGCTATAATGCAGTACTGTTCTTGGCATGGATCCCAAGTCCCGCGTTATAGCGAGGGTCCGGTGTATTTGCTAACACAGCATTCCTCCTGAATCAAAAGATGAGGAGAAGAAGAAAGAAGCTTAGAGTGTTAGGATCTCCAATAGTTAGAGATCAGGGAGTGAGAGAAATGAGCCAGTCACTTTCATCCTAATTTTTAAGTATGCTTACATTTTTCCTTGGGCCCGAGTTACTCATACAATTTGCAAAAACTTGCACACACAACCCTGATTTGAGTAGCGTAATGCACAATGTATATGTTCAGAAGTACATTGGCACAACACGGGTACCGGTACACGCACACACAAATGGAAATATTAAGTGAAAACATAAGGTAATAATCCTGTTCTCAACACAGATTGCAGTCAGGGTTTCCACCCATCTTAGTGGAATCTTTTAGGGCCTCTCACAGTCCTCTGCTACAATTACAAGCATGTTCTCCCAGTCCTCTCCTGGTCCTTGGATCCTGCATCCATAGCTGGTAATCATCTAATCACCTGATGTTGCTCAGATGGTCCAATGATTCCCAGTTACTGCCAGCCAGGCTCCTCTCCTGAACCCAGCTTCTCTGACCCTTAAAGAGGCAGACACCTTGTTACAGGTTTCTTCCACCTCCTCTTGAGGGAGGAGCATCATACTTGTTATTATAACAAGAAAAACCTGTTTAGACTAGTTAGAATCTGTGGGTCAGATCATGCCACTCTTAGTATATGCCACTGTAAAGATGGAGTAACCCATGGACTTCAGTGGAGTTATGTTTTCTGCGTGCACACATTTTTTCTGTGTCCCTCATTATGGAACTTTGTCACACATTGTACCCCATACTTGGGCTTGGCAGGAGTTTGAGTTGTTATTCTCAGCTGATACTAACAGAAATAAAATTAAATGCAGTCCCTTTTTATCAAAAGAAGGAAATGAAACGGGAGAAATCAACACAGCACTCACATTGCTAAACAGAGCTTCAACTGCCATCTATGGATTTACTATGGAAATTCATGCTCAAACTGCATAAGAAAAACAAATTAGCTTCTCACTAAGAAATCCACATTACCTCTCACTCATTTAAGTCAATCACCAATTGATCAGTTTTAAAAACCAAAGCCATCTGAGTGTGACCTTTTAGTTGGTGAATGGCACATTCAACTTAGTTCAGTAAGAGAACGTTGCTTTAAATGGAAGAGAAAAGAATTTTATAATAAAGATTGCAATGACTGGGTCTGCTAGAAGGTACCCTCTAAAGCACATCTGACAGAGAGCCATACCCTAAGAATATTCATAATCTAGCAGTAATCCTGTTTGAGGTATGTTCCCCTCTTCCTCCAGATCTGATGGAAATGCCTTCATCCAACTCCTGTGGGTTTGGGGTCTGACTCCATGGGTGTTCTGGGGCTGGAGCACCCACAGGGAAAATTTGGTGGCTGCTGAGCACCCACCGGCAGCTTCCCGCCAGACCCCCACTCGCGCCCAACTCACCTTATGGCTGGTTCCTGCCTACCGGCTTTTTTTAGCTCAGCCGCCGCCGCCTCTCAGCTGTTGGGTGGGGCGGCGGGGGATAGCGCAGTGGGGAGGCGAAACACCGCCAAGGAGCTGCTCAGAAGGTGAGCTACCATGGGCAGGGTGGGATGGGGGGCTGCCGCAGCGGGGAGCGAGCCTCCTGCCGTGGGCGGGGGGCGGAGCCTGCCCCCGCGACCCACGGGCGGGCGGCAGGACCGCCGCAGGCAGAGGACCAAGCCGCCTGCCCCCGCGGGCAGGGGGGCGAGCCTCCTGCTGTGAGTGGGGGTCCAAGCCTGCCCCTGTGACCCATGGGTGGGCAGGGGGCTGAGCCGCCTCCCCCCACGGCCCACTGAGCCGCTGCCGCGGGGGGTGGGAAGCTGTGGGGGGGGAGCTGGCTGCAGGGGGGCGGGGGCGGCACTACTGGTGGGGGTGCAGGTAGGGTGACCAGAAAGCAAGTGTGAAGAATCGGGACAAGGGGTGGGGTGTAATAGGAGCCTATATAAGAAAAAGACCCAAAAATCGGGACATCTGGTCACCCTAGGCGCAGGGGTGGTGCAAGGAAGTTTTGCCTAGGGCGCAAAACTTCCTTGCACTGGCCCTGGCTGGCGGGGAGCTGCCGGTGGGTGCTCAGAACCCACCAATTTTTCCCCCGGGGAGGAGGCGGGGCAGGGATTTGGGGAAGGAGCAGGTCCAGGGGTGGAGTTAGGGCGGGGCCAGGGGCGCAAGCTCACACCGGCGCCGACGAAAGTCGGCACCTATGGTCTGGGGGAATGGGAAAGGACAGGGGCAAGACTAGAAGAGACAGCTTGTCAGCCAGGGAGTGGGCAGTTAGGCTAGTGGGCAGAGCCAGAGCCCAGAATCAGAAGCCAGTAACCAAAGTAGAGCCTATCATAACAGCCAACTGAGGATCCACCTAGCTGCACAGGCAGCTTCCTATTGTCCTCTCTCCAGGCTTAAGTAGTGTGCCTGGACAAATCAAGGACCCTGCTGGGAGGACTGGCAATTGGGCCCGCTGTGGGTAGCACTGCCTGTGGTGCGTCGGCCCACAACCCGCCCACTCAGTGCTCTGCTAGAGATGGCAGTGTGGACGAGGCAGTTGTCTATAGACCAGCAGACCCATCTTCCAGCCCCCTGGATCCTCATGCAGCCAGTCTGTAGCAACCTCAAACTGCAGGGAATCCCAGCATAAGTTAATACATTAATTTATGCTAGTACTCTAAACAAAAAGTGACATTCCCCAATTACTGCAGTTCTGAGGTGGGAAACGTGCTTGTGGAAGCTATGCTGCCATGGGGCTGGGTTGGGAACGGTGTAGAAGCAGAGACCCTCTGGAGGATGAGGAGTTGTAATGCTGAAGAGAATCAAACTGTAGTTCTGGGGATCCTATGACTGACTTTGTGAGCTGCAATTTGCTCTGAGGCTACTCAGCAAATGTTCTCTCACTTCTATTTACTATGATGGCTTCCACTAAATTTCAGTTACTGGGTCGCCCTGAAATCTAATGCCACTGTAATTATGTGTGTGACTCAGACAGTAAGGAGTGCTTCTTAAGTAATGTAGCAGTGCTTTCTTCATCTTGCTGCACTGAAGTCATAGAATTTAAGGCCAGAAAGAATCACCAGATCATCTAGTCTTACTTCCTGTGTATCACAGGTCACCAACACCACCCAGCACCCACACACTAATGCCAACATCTTAGACCAGCATCTTACAGCCCTCAGGAGACTAAAGTACAACGTGCCACCGGCAGAGAACAGAAAGGACTGACGTGCACCAAAGCCAGGGGCTCCTGTAATAGCAAGGAATTCATTAAGTAAGATGTAGCCAGGTGATCCGGACAACAGCGATCCACACCCCACACTAGAGAGGAAGTCAAAACCCCACCAAGGTCACAGACAGTCTGACCTGGGGGGAAAATTCCTTCCTGATCAGTTAGACCCTGCACATGTGATCAAGAACCAGCCAGCCAAGCACCAGGAGAGAGAATGTTCAGTGCCACCTCAGAGCACCAGCCCACCCCATCCAATGTTCCTTCTCCAGTAGTCGCTCTCTCTGATACTTCAGAGGAACGAGACAAATAACCCAGAACACATTGCAGGGAAATCCTTTCCTGATCCTTACAGTTGACCAGCAGAAGCCCTGAAGCATGAGATTTTAGGAACATCTGACCTGAACCAGAAGGGACCTCAGGGTGCCGAGCCCTGCTCTTCACCATCACAAGACCCGCTTCATACAGTCCTACTCACAAATTTGTCCAGCTCCCTCTTAAAACTAATTGTTTTCCTCCACAACTCCTGTTGGGAGGCTGATCCAGAACCTCATTCCTCCGATTATTAGAAACTTTCTTCTGATTTCCAGTCTGAATTTGTTCATGGCGAATTTATATCCATTTGTGATTGTGCCAACATTGTCCTTTAACTTAAAGCTCTTCACTCTCCCTAGTATTTATCCCCTGATGTACTGATAGAGAGCAATCATATCCCCTTCTTTTTGCTAGGCTAAACAAGCCAAAATTCTTATTAGACCCCCTCTTTTAAGATAGGCGTTCCATTTCCCTGATCATCTTAGTAGCTCTTCTCTGCACCTGCTGAAGTTTGAACTCATATTTCTTGAACATGCGTGATCTGAATTGCACACAGTATTCCAGATGAGATCCTGCCAGTGCCTTGTATAATGGCATTAATACTTCTCTATCACTACTGGAAATGCCTGGCCTAATACATCTTAGTATTGCATTTGCCTTTTTCACAGTCACATTACATTAGGGATCATAGTTATCCCGTGATCAACCAACACATACAGGTTTCTCTCCTCCTCTGTCACTTCCAATTGAAGAGCCCCCAACTTGTATCAGAAATGTCTTATTCGACGACCCTAAATGACTGACCTTTCTTGTAGTACTATTAAATTTCATCCCATTTCTGTCACTCCACTTTTCAAGGTCATCCAGATCTTCCTGTGTAATATTCCAATCCTCCTCTGTACTGACAATGCCTCCCAAATTTGTATAATCAGCAAATTTCATTGGCACACTCCTACTTTTTGTACTAAGGTCATCAATAAAAAATATTAAATAAGACCAGTCTTAGTGTCTATACTAGGGTTTAGCCTTGAAACCAAGGTTAGCTCTATCAAGACAAATTGTAGCTTTCTTTGTCTACACAAGAGGTTTGTCCCAGCACTGACCCCCAGTTGCTGACATTGGGTCTAAACCTCACTGCAGACATAGCCTTAGTAAGTCACCCTAGGCCTATACTAATTTGCAATGAGGGTTAAGAGTCTAGCACTGAACACGAAGCTGCCAGCAGTTAGGTATTTCTTTATTACTGCTATGCAAAGCTATTTAGTCATCCAAGGGTCATAGTAAAGAAGAGAAATAAGAGTATTTACAGCAAGTACAAAAAAAGTTATGTAGCAGCAAGTTCCTTTCCTTATTAAGGAGCATCTAGTTATCCTTGTCCTACTTTCATAATATCCTCCACTGTAGAGTCTCATCTGTCATATCTTGATAAGGCCTGGTCTACACTACTTAGCCCTAGTCTACACTATGAGTTTAGGTCGAATTTATTAGCGTTCTATCGATTAATCCGTGCACCCGTCCACACAACGAAGCCATTTACATCGACTTCTAGGGCTCTTAAAATCCATTTCTCCACTCCACCCCCAACGAGGGGATTAGCGCTAAACTCGATATTGCCGAGTCGAATTAGGGTTAGTGTGGACGCAATTCGACAGTATTGGCCTCCTGGATCTATCCCACAGTGCACCATTTGACTGCTCTGGACAGCAGTCTGAGCTCGAATGCTCTGCCCAGGTAGACAGGAAAAGCCCCGCGAACTTTTGAATTTCATTTCCTGTTTGGCCAGCGTGGTGAGCTGCAGGTGAGTGCAGATCTCATCAGCAGACCATGATGGAGTCCCAGAACCGAAGACGAGCTCCAGCGCGGACCGAGCATGAGGTATGCGATCTGATCGCTGTATGGGGAGATGAAACCGTGCTAGCAGAACTACGGTCCAAAAGAAGAAATGCTAATACACATGCCAAAGTCTCCAAGGGCATGCAGGACAGAGGCTACAACAGGGACACGCAACAGTGCCGCGTGAAAATTAAGGAGCTCAGGCAAGCCTACCAAAGAACCAGAGATGCAAACGGCCGCTCTGGGTCAGAGCCCCAGACATGCCGCTTCTATGACGAGCTGCATGCCATTCTAGGGGGTGCAGCCAGCACTAACCCACCTATGTTCTATGACTCCGTAAGTGGATCATCAGAAACCACCGAGAAGCATTTTCGGGAAGAGGAAGATGATGATAATGATGCTGAAAATAGCACACAGACACAGCAAGGAAGCGGAGAAGCCCTTTTCCCCGACAGCCAGGAACTCTTTGTCACCCTGGAGCCAGTACCCTATGAACCCACCCAAGGCGTGCTCCCGGACCTTGAAGGCGGAGAAGGGACCTCTGGTGAGTGTACCTCTATGAAATTAATACATATTTTATAAGCAAGCTGGTTTAATGATTAATTCGCGGCCAGTACAGCTACAACTACTGGAAAAGTCTGTTAACATGTCCGGGGATGGAGCGGAAATCCTCCAGGGACATCTCCAGAAAGCTCTCCTGGATGTACTCCCAAAGCCTTTGCAAAAGGTTTCTTGGGAGGGCAGCCTTATCCCGTGTTCCATGGTAAGACACTCTACCACGCCAGGCCAGTAGCATGTAGTCTGGAATCATTGCATTGCAAGGCATGGCGGCGTATGGTCCCGGTGTTTGCTGGCATTCAAGCAACATCCATTCTTTATCTCTGTGTTATCCTCAGAAGAGTGATATCATTCATGGTCACCTGGTTGAAACAGGGGAATTTTATTAAGGGGGCATTCAGAGGGGTCCGTCCCTGCTGGGCTGTTTGCCTGTGGCTGAACGGAAATCTTCCCCGCTGTTACCCACACGGTGAGGGGAGGGGGAACAGCGATCATCTTGGATCTGTATGCGTGTGTGTGTGTGTGTGGGGGGTGTCGAATAGGTTCACGCTGCACGTTAACCCGAAAACCGCCGCCCCTCCCTTTTCAATTGCCAACCCGTTTTAAATGGCCAACCCAACGGCCGTTTATGGGAAATGAGGGGGTTGCTGTTTGAAACCATTCCCACATGTTATGAAGGTTAAAGAAGCCTATAGACTGTGGCTTACCATGGCTGCCTGCAAGCCGAATTCTGTTGCCCGCCGGACCTGCTTGTGTGATCTCTCACAACAAACCGGCAGACCCTCAATATAACAGGCAAAGTGCAACCTTGGACCAAATGCACATGTGCTATGTAATGTTTGGAGCATTGTTCTCTAATATGTGTCTTTTAAACTACTCCTCTCCCGTTTGTTTCCTCCCGCAGCTGTAAATGTTTCAACTCTCCTCCTTTCATCACTGTCCCAGAAGCTAGCGAAGATTAGAAGTAAAAAAAAAAAAGGACTTGAGACGATATGTTCTCAGAGCTCATGCAGTCCTCCCACACTGAAGCTGCCCAGCAGAATGCGTGGAGGCAGACACTGTCGGAGTCCAGAAAGGCACAATTAGATCGCGAGGACAGGTGGAGTGCTGAAGACAACGAGCGGCGGGCTGAAAAGAGTAGGTGGCGTCTGCATGCTGAGAGAAGGCAGGATGCAATTCTGAGGCTACTGGAGGATCAAATGGAAATCCTCCGGCTTATGGCTGAGGAAAGCCGTAGGGTTCAGGAAAGGCTGCCTGAGCCCAGACCGCTGCTACAGCCCCTGTGTAACCAACAGCCCTCCTCCCCGCGTCCCAAAACCTCATCCCCGAGACGCCCAAGAACGCGTTTGGGTGGCCTCCATGCACCCAACCACTCAAGCCAAGAGAACTGTCCAAGCAACAAAAGGCTGGCATTCAATAAGTTTTAAAGTGCTGTGTGTCCTTGTCCTTCCCTCATCCCCTCCTCCACCACCCATCCTGGTGCTTCCCTTCCTCCACCACCCATCCCAGGTGACCTTTGCAGTTATCCCCCTATTTCCCCCTATTTGTTTGACGAATTAATAAAGAATGAATGAATTTTAAGCAACAATGATTTTATTGCCTCTGCAAGCGGTGACCGAGGGGAGGGCGGTTTGGTTACAGGGAAGTAGAGTGAATCAAGGGGCGGGGCTTTTCATTAAGGGGAAAAAACAGAACTTTCACACAGCATCCTGGCCATTCATGAAACTGGTTTTCAAAGCTTCCCTGATGCGCAACGCACCCTGTTGTACTCTTGTAATCGCCCTGGTGTCTGGCTGCGCATAACCAGCAGCCAGGTGATTTGCCTCAACCTCCCACCCCGCCATAAACGTCTCCCCCTTACTCTCACAGATATTGTGGAGCGCACAGCAAGCAGTAATAATAATGGGAATATTGGTTTCGCTGAGGTCTAACCTAGTCAATGTCACCAGTGTGCCTTTAAACGTCCAAATGCACATTCCACCACCATTCTGCACTTGCTCAGCCTATAGTTGAAAAGGTCCTGAGTACTGTCGAGGCTTCCTGTGTATGGCTTCATGAGCCATGGCATTAAGGGGTAAGCTGGGTTCCCAAGGATAACTATAGGCATCTCAACATCCCCAACAGTTATTTTCTGGTCTGGGAAGAAAGTCCCTTGCTGCAGCAGCTGAAACAGACCAGAGTTCCTGAAGATGCGAGCGTCATGTACCTTTCCCGGCCATCCCACATTGATGTTGGTGAAATGTCCCTTGTGATCCACCAGTGCTTGCAGCACTACTGAAAAGTAACCCTTTCGGTTTATGTACTCACTGGCTTGGTGGTCCGGTGCCAAGATCGGGATATGCGTTCCGTCTATCGCCCCACCACAGTTCGGGAACCCCATTGCTGCAAAGCCATCCACTATGACCTGCATATTTCCCAGAGTCACAACCCTTGGTACCAGCAGCTCGGTGATCGCCTTGGCTACTTGCATCACAACAGCCCCCACTGTAGATTTGCCCACTCCAAATTGATTCGCGACTGACCGGTAGCTATCTGGCGTTGCAAGCTTCCACAGGGCTATCGCCATTCGCTTCTCTACTGTGAGGGCTGCTCTCATCTTGGTGTTCTGGTGCTTCAGGGCAGGGGAAAGCAACTCTCAAAGTTCCATGAAAGTGCCCTTACACATGCGAAAGTTTCGCAGCCATTGCTGATCGTCCCACAGCTGCAGCACTATGCGGTCCCACCAGTCTGTGCTTGTTTCCCGGGCCCAGAATCGGCGTTCCACTGTATCAACAAGCCCCATTACCACCATGATGTCCACCTTGCGGGGGGGCCTTTTTTGAGAGAGGTCTGTGTCCATGTCCTCATCACTGTCCTCACCGCGCTGCCGTCGCCTCCTTGCCTACTGTAGCTGTAGCAGCTCCTGGTTCTCGTTCTCCATATACTGCTGGACAATGCGCGTGGTGTTCATAACGGCACGCGGCGATCTGATTGGGCTCCATGCTTTCCCTGGTATGGAGTCTGCAGGACAGCAAAGTGGCAGCAGTAGCGGCAGGTGGATAACAATGGTGTCAGCAATACGGCGCCCGCATGAAAAAAGGCGCGAAAGGATTTTTTGCTCCCCCCTCAGTTGCTTTCACTGAGGGATGGGGGAGCAAGGGTTAGGCTCCTTTCCTTCTAGCAGCAGATGGTACAATATGCTTGCTATCCATCATCATCTCCTGGCCCCCTCAAGGATTGAACTCACAACCCTGGGTTTAGCAGGCCAATGCTCAGACCGCTGAGCTATCCCTCTGCCCATGTTCCAGACAGTACTGAATCTCCATTAAACAAAACGTAAAAAAAAGAATGACCAGAGTCACTCTGGTCACTCCCATTTATGTCCAAGCGCCCCCGGCCAGCCACACCATAGGCCGGCGAGGAGCACACAGGGGACGATGAATTTCAGGCCTATTGTCCCATCTGCTGCTAGAAGGAAAGGAGCTTCTGCTGTGTAGTCCTGCGACTACCAGCCTCAGGCAGAATGGCCCCCTCAAGGATTGAACTCGCAACCCCGGGTTTAGCAGGCCAACGCTTAGACCACTGAGCTATCCCTCTGCCCGTATTACAGTGGGACTGAATCCCCACTAGACCTTATGTCCAGGCATACGCTGGACACGTATGATCATTGTGAGTTGAGCAGGCTCCATGCTTGCCATAGCAAATCCGGAAAAAAGGCGCGAAAAAGGTTGCTTTCACGGAGGGAGGGGGGATGGCTTGACGACATGTACCCAGAACCACCAGCGACAATGTTTTCTGCCCCATCAGGCTTTGGGGTCGCAACCCAGAATTCCAATGGGCGGCGGAGACTGCGGGAACTGTGGGATAGCTACCCGCAATGCAACGCTCCGAAAGTCGACGCTAGCCCCGATACTGTGGACACAGTCCGTCGACCTCATGGTCTTTATGCTCTTAAGTGGGGGGACACACAATCGATTCCATAAAATCAGGTTTTAAAATATCAACTTCTATAACTTCAACCTAATTCCGTAGTGTAGGTGTACCCTTAGGTCAATGGAAGCCGCCTTATGTCGACCTAATAATATATGTATCTACACTACCAGTTCCCTTCAGCCAACCTAATTCGCCTGTAATGTTGACTTAATTACTCCATCTCTGCGAGTAATTACTCTTTAATTACTCACCACTTAGTGCTTAATGTTGATGGTTTGACAGAGAGGCAGTGTAGATGCAGTGTTATGTAAGTTGGCTGAATTGGCCTCCATAGATGTCCCACAATGCTCTGCTGTGACCACTCTGATGATTGCTGTCAACTCTGCTGCACAGCAGCCAGGTACACAAGAAACAGCTCCTCCCCTGTTAAAGCCCCAGGAACTTTTGAATTCCCATTTCCTTGTTTAATCAGCATGGAGATCAGCGTGGAGGTGGTGGATCTTATTTGTCTGTGGGGAAAAGAATAGAGGCACAACTCGGATCCAGCCAAAGAAACGTAGACATCTATGAAAAGATTGTGCGGGGCATGGGGGAGAAGGGCTACACCAGGGACACACAGATGTGTGAAAATCAAAGAACTTTGGCAGTCGTACCAGAAGACAAGGGAGGAGAACAGTTATTCTGGTTCTGTACCACAGACATGCTGCATCTACGATGAGCTGCTTGCGATTCTCATTGGTGACCCCACCACCAAGTCCCCTCTAAGCTGCTCAGCTGTGTGGCCGTGCAGCAGCCTATTAAGCGCAACCCAGGCACTCAGGACTGTGGTGGGGAGAGATGCCTCTCCCCCAACCCCGTCCCTACACGGCTGGGAGAGAGGTGCCCCTCCCCCAGCCCCAACCCAGCCCAGCCTGGGACCTGCCACGGCCAGGGGAGAGGCGCCCCTCCCCTGCTCCAACCCAGCCCAGCCCCAGACCTGCCGTGGCTGGGGGAGAGGCGCCTTTCCCATGGTCCCAACCCAGTCCCGGCCCGGATCTGCCACAGCCAGGGGAGAGGCACCTATCCCCCTCAGCTCAGGTCCTGCTGTGAGGAGAGAGAGCTGGGGGGGGGGGGGAGTCCTCTCTCCCCACCAAAGCCCCAGGGCAGCCTGCACCCCATCCCCAGATCCCCAAAGCCCCGCACCTCCAGCCAGAGCCCTTGCCCCCCCAACCCTCTGCCCCAGCCCTGAGCCCCCTCCCACATTCCAAACCCCTCAGCCCCGCCGCCACCACATTAATTTTGTTATGTGCACCAATATGGAGGTGGTGTGTGACACATCACCTCCATATTGGTGCACATAACAAAATTCATTCCGTACATGCGTGGAAAAAATTTAAGGGAACACTACCCACCACTACCTTCAAATGCAGCGTGGACACCTCCCAGGAGTCTGAGTCCCGGGCCACTTCAGCCAACAACGAGCAGAACATTCTGAACAAGGAAGAGGAGGAGAATGGGAGACAGGTGAGCAGGGAATCCATTCTCCCTGAGAGCCAAGAGCTATTTTTAACCCTGGAACAGGACAGCATGGTGGCTGAGTGTGATGCTGCGGAAGGCACCTCTAGTGAGTATGAAATTCCAATCAAACTGTAAGGGTTACATGCTCTTATATTTTATATTTAATATGAAGAAAAAGTGAGGTGCAGTGGGTATCTGCTTTGTATGAGGTGAATTGAAAAATATGTCTTTTGTTTATCTTTTTACTGTGCAAATATCTGTAATAAAAATAATATAAAATGAGCACTGTACACTTTGTATTCTGTGTTGTAATTCAAATTGATATATTTGAAAATGTAGAAAAACATCCAAAAATATTTGTCATGCATTTAAATTGGTATTCTATTATTGTTTAACAGTGCTATTAAAACTATGATTAATTGTGAATTTTTTTAATCTAGTTAATTCGTTTTATGTTAATCACTTGAGTTAACTGTGATTAATCGACAGCCCTAGTAAATATTAAACAAAATCTTTGACCAGCAAGTCTAGCTCCTTTTGAAGAAGCTTTTCCATGCTTCATAAGAATGCTGCTTAGCTAAGAAAAGCTTGGAGTAAGAGTGACACTCAGTGGAGGGAGAGGAGAAATGCTGTTTCTCAACATTGTTCTATTCTCCTATGTCTTTCTATTTTTCATTTTCCTGTAGATGAGACAAGTTAAAAACACAGACAAGTCCCAACACCCCTAAACTTGATTTTCTAGGTTTTACAGTTAGCACCTAAGGCACCATATAACCAGGCTTACCCACTCTGGCTTTGGTTCCTGTGCTGTCTCATTACAGGGAATCAAACTTCAGACAGCAGGTGTTTCTCAGGACAGCTCCCGTTTTGGGAGTCTAGTGTATTAAAATAAAGTTCAAAACAACACAGATCATCTTCCACGCAGTCTTCCCAGACGGCTAACACCCTTGATTCACGGGTAGGCCTGTCCCTAATGAAGCTTTCCTTTTAGCTGGCTCCTGATCCCTGCATGCCAAACATTTCTACCTAGGAGCTCTGGAAAGTTAGCCACCCTAAGCCTCATCAATGGCTCCTTCCTGGCTGTTCTGCTACTCTTTAATGGAGTATTTTCTCCTGAATGAACTCAGGCTACCTTCATATGTCCCAGCAAGACTGATTTTTAGTCAGATGGCCCCCATCATAAGACTCATATTCTTTCCCTCCACTCAGGGAGGGAGGAAGGCTAAGCATGGCACAGGTTACACCTCAAAGGGACATACTTCTGAAATAAATGGAACCAAACCCCTGCTCCAAGCACTCAGACTTTGAGGTATTTGAAATCAGGATTTGGATCTAAATTGTGCAGCTCACATTTATCTCTAGTTAAAGGTGATCAAGCTAGGTTTAATATTTACTCATCCCTCTGTAGGAAATGAGAACACTGAGGGACAAATGCAATGGTGCATGGGTTGCAAGATTCTGGAGACACACTTACATGTTGAGGAACACAAACACACATACAACAGGTGGGTAACATTTTCTTTCTTACTACTCTTAAAGAAACAGCAGTGGCAAAGTTTGTAAAAGAAAATTACTTTTTCAACACAAATATGAAAAGAATTATTGTATAAGTGACCTTAAATCAACACTGTTGTCTCCTCCTAGTCATGATTCCATGCTTTATTCAGTGCCTGCCTCCCCAGTGCCTGGAGTAGCCTGCTTCTCAATGGCCTTGTCTACACTGAAGATTTAAAACAAAAACAAAAACAAAAAAACCTTCCACTTTTGCTGAAATACCACTGCAGCTTCATTGGTGCTAACAACCATGGGAGCAAGAGAGCAGATCAGCCACAGACATTTTAACACTATACTTTCTGAGCAGAGTTATTAAACAAGTCTGTGTTTGTCCAGCACCTAAAACACTGGGGTCCTGGGCCATCACTGAAGTCTTTGGAGTTATTATAATACAAATAAATAAAATAAAAATAAAAATAAATAATAATAATAATAATGACACTGGTAATGAGTTTATACTAGTGCTCATGGCACTGCTAGTACCAATGGAGCTGCAGCAGTATGGCAGCAGATGTGGGATATCTGGAGAAAAGGGCAGCCACAGCTCCCTATGTAATTCACCTTATTTGCTTCCTTTAAATCCCTCCTCAAAATGTACTTGTTAAATTACTTTTTCATCATACTTTCATCTCTGCGGCTATCTATCCCACTTTGCTGCCCAACTGCAAAGTTAATAAACAAATACATTAAAAAACAGTGAAAACCCAAGAAAAATGTGAAACAAATACAAACTAAATGATTTGTACCTTGGAAAATAATGCTCCCTAGAGAAGCTTTCCCTTTCTCCTTATTCTGTTCTTTCCATCTTCCCCTGAGGACAGCCACCATTTTTCTTTGAGATATGTCTATTTTATTTGTATTTCTATAGCAACCATCATCATATCTAAGCCTTTCACAATATTAAAGATGCAGAGTTCTCTCCTCTTCTCCATATAAGCTAATTTCTTTTAGTGATAATAATATAATGACTTAAAACTTATTTATTTATAGATCTTGATTCTCTTTATAAATGTGGGTAAGCAGCATTATTAGCTCCATTTCACAGGGAGGAAGCTTAAATTTCAGAGTCCAAGATGGCAGCCTCAAACATCCCCAAAGTATCATCTTGATAAGCCACCACAGTCCAGTCCATTAATCTCTGTCTCAGAGATTCTAAGTCTGTCAGGAGGACATAGCTCTTATGGACAGGAAAAATGGCTAAATGGATCACTGTTCCTCTCTGCTTGTGAGATCACCTCTGCAAATAATCCACGTCCCTGGTATGCATGAGAAAAGTGCACAGAACCAGAGGTGAAGGAAGGGAGGTGGAGGAAGAAACTGTGGTGGAGCCAAACCGTTTGGCAAGCCCCCACTGAAAACTCTGAGCCAATCTGCAGGAAAACTCATGGTGGATTAATGTTGCCAGTGACAGCTGCAGAGCTCAGAGCTGTGCTGCCATGACGGGATCGAGGGGAAGTCCTTCCATACAGTTAGCTGGATATGTAGGTTGGGGAGACCTCAGCCTCTTCTGCTTGTTTGGGCCCCACCCTCTTCCCAAGGCTCACCCCATGGACTAGGCAGGAGAATGTACAGCCTCCATTGCAGTTGCAGAACTAAGGCATTAATTTGCTCCACTTCCCTTTGGCTAAGTTGGGAGAATAGATGCCCTTGACTACCTCATAAATCTAGGGAAGGAAAAAACGCAGCCAATTTGTAACATGGAGGCACAGAGGAAAGAGATGGAGATTCCACACCTGTACTCCAGACATTGTGCTTATTCCAGTTAGAAGTGTTTTCACAATAAGAGCAATTTTTAAAATGTTTTGTTTACTAGTACAGAAATGTGGCACTGAGACTCTTTCTATGTCTGAGCACATTCGGATCTGTCTGGAAATGACCACCTAACCAAACCCACTACAATACAGAGCTGGAGCATGAATAACTCATCGCAAAATGACACCTTGATCATACAAGAGGTTAAATCCACCTCTGAAGTTCATGTTGAAGATAATGAAGCACAGATTCTTATGCAATTAAGGATGTTCTCTGAAGCAAACTAATCCTGAGTCCTTCTTATGGGAGGAAAAACTGAAAACATGAGAAATTAAGCAGTTAGCAGACAACAGATAGCTCAGAATAGCAAAATCAAATAAAAAAATAATACAAGAAATACTAAGCAATTTACTAACAGGAAAAAAAGCATGCGGGTTTAAAATGACACAGTGATCATTGTATAAGAAAAGCAGAGCCTGCTTGTTGCCAGCTTAAGAAAAACGAAAATGAAATATAATTGCTACCATCAAATATTAATTTGGCAAAACTGGAGCACTCATTGTTAAGTGTTTTACCAGCTTTAACTATTTAATCTTGACAATATTCCTGGGAGGTAGTTATTACATATCCTTTTTAACAGATTGGGAAACTGATGCATAAGAGGATATGAGACTTGTCCCATAGCAACACAGTCCACCAGCACAATCACTAGTATGGAGATCCTAACTGTTGCCCTTAACTTAATGGGCAGATTTTTATGGTTTGGCTGAGCTGTGCTCACTGTAAAACCAGAAAGGGGATGAAGGGAACAGGTGGCTTTGCAAAACTCTCAGTCTGGGCCTCATCATAAAATAGAGCTGCTCCAGGGCTCTATTTTACACCCGGCTACCCACAGCTTCAAATCAGACAGGTGTAGAAGAGCTCTAGTCATATCTCCTTTTTCTGAGCCATGTCCCATATTCTAGGACCTGGTGCTGGAGGTGTCAGAGGCACTCTGGTATCTCTGTGGCAACTGGCAATTCTCCTAGGCAGAGGAAATCCTCCTCTGCTGGTTAATGGTAGGTTGTTGTTGGCGTCCCTTAGTCTCGAGAGACGATGGATATGTGCCCATGGGGAATGTTTAGTTGATGGTTGTGCAGCGTCTGTTGTGGCTGTAGAGCCCCACACAAGAGTGGCAGTCTCGACTGCATTTGCTGCATTTGAAGGCGGTGTCAGCTGTGGGTTGTAGCCGCTGCTTCCTTTTTCGTTGAACCCGCTTTTCCTCGGCAAGCTGCCGCAGCTCGTCTTCACCAGTTTTCAATCCAGTAGTCAGAGCGTGTCTCCATCTGCATCTGTCCTGGGCGAGCTGTTCCCAGCTGTTGATGTCGATTTGAACAGTCTTCAGGTCCCTCTTACAGACATCCTTGAAGCGAAGGTGGGGCCGTCCTGTAGCTCTGTTTCCGGAGGCAAGTTCGGCATACAACAGGTCTTTGGGGATCCGTCCATCTTATATGCGACTTAGATGGCCAAGCCATCTGAGGCGGCGTTGACGGAGGAGAGTGAACATGCTGGAGATCTTGGCACGTTCCAGCACCTCGTTGTTCGATCACTCCAAGTGATCCCGAGTATGCGACGGAGGCAGCACATGTGGAAGGCATTCAGTCTCTTTTCTTGCAAAGTGTAGGGGGTCCAAGTTTCGCTGGCGTAGAGAAGAGTGTTTAGCACACATGCGCGGTACACAGCGACCTTTGTGTTGATGGTCAGCATGTTGTTGTTCCACATTCTCTGTGACAAACTGGCCAAAATTGTGAAGGCCTTGCCGATTCTACGGTTGATCTCAGGGTCCAGTGAGAGGTTGTCCATGATGGTAGATCCGAGGTAGGTGAACTGACTGACCTCCTCTAGCACATAGTCATTGATGGCAATGCTTGGATGTTCCGCATCCTGGGCCATAACTTTGGTCTTCTGAAGACTGATTGTCAACCTGAACTCTTCGCAAGCTCTGGAAAAGCAGTCAAACGCTGGAGATCGATTTCTGTGTGGGTGGCCAGGGCAGCGTCGTCTGCAAACAGCATGTCTCTTATTGTTGCCTCCCATACCTTGCTTTTGGCCTTTAGTCGAGCCAGATTGAAAAGTCTCCCGTCAGACCGGGTGTGGAGATAGACTCCCTCTGTGGAATTTCCAAAGGCACTTTTCAGCAACGCTGCGAAGAAGATGCCAAAGAGTGTGGGAGCGAGAACGCAGCCTTGTTTTACTCCACTGTGGATATCGAAGGCATCGGAGGACGAGCCATCATACAGTACTGTGCCTTTCATGTTGTCGTGAAAAGACTGGATCATGCTCAGCAGCTTCAGTGGGCAGCCAATCTTTGCCAGGATCTTGAACAGCCCATCTCTGTTCACAAGGTCGAAAGCTTTGGTCTGGTCTATGAAGGCAAGGAGTAGCGGCTTATGCTGTTCTGTGCATTTCTCTTGCAGCTGCCTTAAGGAGAAAACCATGTTGGTTGTGGATCTCCCTGCTTGGAACCCGCACTGTGACTCTGGGTAAACTCTGTCAGCAAGCTTCTGCAGTCTGTTCAG
Organism: Macrochelys suwanniensis; assembly: GCA_033296515.1. NCBI lineage: Eukaryota > Metazoa > Chordata > Testudines > Chelydridae > Macrochelys > Macrochelys suwanniensis. Next base: position 54,110,594 of record CM065780.1, read on the forward strand.
GATCACACGTGCGAAGACTTTACCCACAACACTCAGGAGCGATATGCCTCTGTAGTTGTTGCAGTCGCTTCTATCACCCTTGTTCTTGTAGAGGGTCACAATGTTGGCGTCTCTCATATCCTGAGGTACTGCACCTTCATCCCAGCACTGACAGAGGAGGTCGTGGAGGTATTCTAGGAGGACGTTGATGCCACACTTGATAACTTCTGGTGGGATGCCATCCTTTCCTGGAGCCTTTCCTGTGGACAAGCTCTCAATGACTTCCTTCAGTTCTTCCATGGCGGGCTTCTCGTCCAGCTCAGTTTCAACGGGAAAACCATCCACGGTATTGAGGGCAGCTTCGGTGACGGTGTTTTGCCTGGAGTACACTTCAGAGTAGTGCTCCACCCATCTATCCATCTGCTTGCTCTTGTCCTGGATGTTTTCGCCTGTTGCAAACTTTAGTGACACTCTCCACTTCTTTTGGATTCCATGGCCTTTTTGATGCCATCATACATTCCCCTGATGTTTCCAGTGTCAGCAGATAGTTGAATGCTCCGGCAGAGCTGGAGCCAGTAATCATTTGCACACTGTCGAGCTAGTCTCTGTACTTTGCTCCTGGCAAATCGATACTCTTGTAGAGTCCTATGACTGGGGGAACGCTTGTACTCCAGGTGAACAGCGCGGCGTTCTTCAATGGCTGGAGTGAGTGTGGCAGAGTTGGCCTCAAACCAGTCATTGTTCATTTTTCGTTTCTTTCCAAAAACTTTCATGGCTATGCTGTGTACTGCGTCTCTGATGTGGTCCCATCTCTCTTTGGTGCAGCCACCGGGAGGCATGCAGTTCAGCACCCCGGAGAGCTCATGGGCAAATTTCTCTGCCTTGTCTGGGTGTGCGGTCTTGCTCATATCAATGCGGGGTTTGCCCTCTGGCCTAGAGTGATGAATCTTCTTTGGCTGTAGCTTCATCTTGCTGCATACCAGCGAGTGATCACTGTCGCAGTCAGCACTGTGGAAGGTGCAAGTAAGCAGGACGCACTTCAAGGCAGACCGCCTGATGATGATCAGGTCGAGTTGGTGCCAGTGCATGGAGCGAGGGTGTCTCCAGGACACTTTGTGTTGAGTCTTTGTCTGGAAGAATGAGTTGGTGATGCTGAGGTCATGGTACGAGCACAGTTCCAGAAGTCGTTGTCCATTCTCATTCATTTCTCCAACGCCAAACTTTCCAAGACAGGTTGGCCAAAAGTCGTGGTCAGCGCCCACTCTGGCATTGAAGTCACCCAGTAGTATCAAGTGCTCTTCTTTAGAGATACTCCTGATGATCGTGTCTAACTGGTCGTAGAACTCGTCCTTGGTATCCCTGGTGGCGCCGAGTGTTGGTGCATACACGCTGATCAGGTTGATGGGTCCAGTGGATGTGTGGAGTCGGAGTGATAACAGTCTTTCAGTTCCTTGTTGACCAGGTTCCACCATCCCCAGTAAAGCATTTCTTACGGCAAATCCAACACCACACTCTCTGATTTCTTTGGCACTCTTCCCTTGCCAGAAGAACGTATAGTTCTTTTCCCTGAGAGTCCCAGCATCTGGCAGCCGTGTCTCCTGCAATGCGACTATGTCGATTTGGAGTCGTGCTAGCTCATCGTTGATGACTGCAGTCTTCCGAACATCGCTGATTCCCTGAAGGTCTTGTGATAGGCCAGTTGTCATGGTCCGTACATTCCAGCATCCTAACTTGAGGGCTGGTTTCTTATGTTGGTTTTCTTTTGTAGTTGCCTGGTGCATGGTTCGCAGTCCACTTATCGGGTACTCACGTACACTAAGCCCCACGCACCCAGTGAAGCAGGTGAACTGTGGCGGGACAACACCTTATTGGCTGGGGGCTGCCCAGCTTGAGGCGGGCGATAGTTGTCCAGTGAGACGTGGTGATCCCTCCCACCGTCGGAAGCAACCCCTGGTGCCAGCTCTACGCCAATTGAGCAGGAGGCTTATAACCGGTAAACTGTTGCTTCCCGTGTTGTATCAATGCTGTGAGGCAAAGCTGGAGTGTCCTCTCCAGGGCGCAAGCCAGGGCAGGGTGATATGGAGGAACAGCTGTTGCCCATGCAGCAGAACCCCCCTCTCCATGCAACTGATGGATCCAAGGGAAAGACAATGTCGATACAACTTGGCACCAGTGGCGTCGCAGGAGTTGCCGGAATGACGTTGAGGACAATGTCAGACCGCCATCGGGAGTCCGACACCGGATTTGGTTTCAGGGTTGACTCCCTTAGCCTTTCCCATGAGTGGGTATTGCCACAAGGCAGCGGAGGTTTTAAATCAGAGTTTTCCTTCTCCTAGGTGGGCTGCCTTCCAAGGCTAATGAGCCCCACCTACCCGGAGTGGTAGGTTAACGGCCATGAATCAAGCCCAGTGACTCAAGAAGGAGCAGGAGGAAGGATGTAGGTGGACATCTAAGAACCCATTTAGCAGGTACATGTGAATGCCTCCCTAGAACTCCTGGGTAGAGATTGCACACCTCTTACTACTTCCCATTGTAGAATGTATCTTGTGGGGCCAGCTCTACAGGCTGGTGCATAGGGGGAACAAAGTCATGACTCCACCTCCTCTCAAGCCCTTTTGGGGTGCCACATGCCCCCAGCAGAGTAGAGATGAAACAGCCCCTGTGCTGCTGTGAATGCACGGGCTACAGTCTTGCCTGCCCCTAGCTGGGTTATGCAAGGAATGGGGAAATTTTATTATACACTCATCCTTCCACCCCCACATAAGGCCACGGACAATATGGTCCAAAGAGAGCATTGAATAGGGAAGGACTTTCTCCTGAAGTCAACTTCTTCCTCCAAGATCCTGATGCTACTAAGACAGGTGTGTTCCTCACTATGGACGCACTCTTGCAATGAGCTGCATGCCTGCTGACACCTGATCCCTCACAGGATCCAGGCCTAACCTTTATATAGCATTATTTTTTCTTCACTGTTTCTTTACCATTATATTAAAGAGCTTCAGGACCAAAATTAAAATATGAGAGAAGCATTTTGTTATTACTTTGTCTTCAACTATAGTCCCCAGACAAGCAAGCCCATCCCTGTGGCCTAGCAGTAGTACTCTACCAGCTGAGACATGTTGGGACAATTCACATCAAAATACAATAAATGCAAGTGAAGGGGACCCTCTGGGTTTCTCTCTGGGTCCCCTTCACTTGCAGAATATACAGGCTTATTGTATTTTGATGTAATCACATCCAATAGTAATATTTTATTTGCCCCTCATTGCATTTCTTAGTGACCAGTGAGTGAATTAAAAATAAAAAGTAATTTAGAACATATAGAACATTGCACAACAGATATATGATAGGTGACACTTTTGGGAGCCCTGAAGATGATGGCATCTCTTCAAATGCTTGACTTCAAGTGCAAAGAAATCAGACTACAAAACCAATTAGACTGGGTATCTAGTAACGACGTCTTAAAATAAATTACACACAGAAACTTATGTTAAAAAAGCACTAAGTGTGCAAAGTCAAGCATCAATAGTTCAGAAATGCCGGAATTAAGCTTACCTATGCAACATTAATTCCACCCCATTTGATTGTGGGTTGCTTCAGCGGCTGAAATGCTACTGAAATGGCCTTTGGAGTAACTTAGGCAGCTCGGGAGGTGCCCTAAGTTACAGCAGCCCACCCCGGACTGCCTATGGGCAACCATGCTACCCAGAATGCCTGTAATGTTATGCCCTACTGTTGTGCAGGGGCCTGTACTCTTAAGTTGTCCAAGGTAACAAAGGTCCAGCTCAGCCTGTTATATAAAATTCTTTATATATGTCAGTAAAAGTTAAAGACAGAATTGTTTGGAGATCATGACTGGTAAAAAAGAGAAGAATGGAACTGGAAATTAATGGCCTAACACTGGTGCATTGGAAATTAGGTCTAATTCGTGGAGCAAATTCTTATCGCACCCATCACTCCCTTTTGGGATCCTTAAAAAAATACCTTGGGTGGGTGTGTGAAAAACACTGGGGACAGCTGGACTGAAGGACAAGGTTCACCATGCAAGCCGCTCTCAGTGTCTCTTGGGGTCCTGGGATCCACCCCGACACTCTGGGCCTTCATCATTGTGATCCTGAAAGATGTTCAGACTAGACTGGGCCAGAGACGGGGCTGATGACATCACCACTTCCAGTGAATTCCACCTGAATACCACCTGGGATGCGACACTTGAGTTCCTGCTGTTACTCACCCACTACCCTCATCCCCACCTTATTTCTCTTCTTTCCTCTCTCTCTCTTTTTGCCTTCTGTTTAATAAAAGTCTAGCTTAGCTGGCCAAGACTGTCTCTTTTGCAACACCGATGTGAGCCCGTGACCTAAGAGGCAGCTAAAAGCAATGTCTTATACAGCCCAATGCTGGTACAAGTTTGCTAGGTCTTGGAATGGCTAATAAGATGGGGTGCTGTGTCTATTTATTTAGCCATGAAGTTGCAAGAAAGAAATCAACAGCAAAGACAGCAGCTGCATTTAATATCACTGTTCTTTTCTGTCCCTTTCTGTGTACATTCGGGTTATTTTGTTTGTTTGAAAGGAAGCAGAATCAGATTGTAACAAGAGTGCCCCATCATCTCAACTAATTTTCTCTTTTCCCCAAAAAGGATAGTTATTATAATCTATAATACCATCTAAAAAACTGTTAACCAGGCAGTTTCCCCTATACGAACTCTCTACAGTTAGAGCGAAGGGGAATAAGAAATATTGTTAAAATGAAAACCTTACTTAATATTTCACATTTCAAATTCTTTATTCTTTTTCTGTATCATTAAGAAAGATATATAATGGTGGTTGTTGCCATGGAACTAAGCAGGCCAATGTCTCTGTATTCAAAATCCCCCAAAATGTTTAAATTTTTTAGCGTTGTATAGTCACAGGGCTATGTTAACACCTTTGACTCTCTGGGCCCATTTATTCCATCAAAATTAACACAGCATTACATGCCCCCATCTCTGACACACACCCTGTACCAGGGCACAAGGGGGCAGAGGGTTGAGTAGAGCTACTTATGGCAGCCCAGCACAATGCTCATTATCAGGGACATTCTCCTCCCAACCAGTTGCAAGCCTTTTACAGCCCCGGAGTGCTGATGTCAATCTGACTCATAGTTTTTGGGAGTGATGCTTTAGGTCATATTTTTATTTCCTTATCTATAAAAGAAAATTATGTCAGCTGTAGATTTTATCTACAACTACAGTAGCTCTGAAGGGAAAAGCCATAAGCAATAAAAATGTAATGTTATATTTTTTCTAAAAAATTTTTTATAAATGAAAGTTTTTCAGATTTGGAACCACTTAGGGTGAAAAACACTATTTTGTGATTAATATTTCTAGACACAAAATACTGAGCACATTTTAACTATGTATAAAAATGTTCTTGAAACTCTACTGCTCATTTGCTCATGGTGACTTTATATTTTAATTTATAAGTACTTAGGCTTTGAAGACAGCTCCTTTCTGCTTTTGATCTAGTCCGGGGGGGGGGGGGGAGGGGCAGGGGGAGAGAAGAGGGAGGGAGGGATCCTCTTCAACCCAGAGCAGAAAGTGTTATGGCGTTACATTTAATCACAATTTGAAATAAAGTGTATTTGTGAAGAGAGCAATATTTTTAAATTACGCAACAACTTATTTTAAAAAAAAATGTTAGCATAGAAAAATGGCAATTTCTTAATTGTCTTCCTTTCAGCAGATGTGAAGTATAAACAAAACTGGTTATGCAGAAAGTTCGTTCTACATCCCAGAACATTTATAAATACTTAGCAGCTTTTAAATTTAAAAGGTTTTTCATTTTCTATTTTTCCCCATTTCTCATCCTCTGAAGTTTGAACCTGTGGCATTTTTAGAATAAGAAATTGTGAATAAAGAGCCATTATAATTCAAAATTCAATTAAATCATTTTAATGGCATCTGTTCTTGATTGACAAGTGGAATTGATTCCATATAGAGAGCTCCTGTATGACTGGAACCAACTGTTCTCATTTATGTATTTTATTTATTTATTTCCATTTATATTTATTTAGACTTTCAGCACCTATTTTGATTGATGGCCCTTTAGTATTTCTCCAAATTTTGTCTCTTTTACTTCCCCATGATCTCAGTGGCTTTGTAAACCCGTAATTCCTCCTTCAGCCAATAATGGGAATTTCTTTTTACTACAGTATACTTGGGAGCAATTCAGACCTAGAGCTGAGTCAAGTGCAACAGATGCGACAGTATTAGTTGGAGAATTTCCAGATCCTGATGTTGCTATCTGCCTAGTAGAAAGTACCTTTCTTCACATTTGAGGTAGGGGGAGGAATGCAACTATAATCTAAACAAAAGGAAGGGGGAAGTGAACCGGCCAGCTGCCCCCTGAAGAGCCAGGTGAGGGAAGCTAGCTAGTCACCCTCAGAAGATGTAGGAGGGCTGGTAAGAAGACAGTGGGACTCTCTCCAAGTAAAAAAATAGAGGATAAGGAGTGGGGTTCATACCAGTCTCTTGGAGATGGTGGTGGAAAGCTGAGTAGAGTCCAAAGGTTTGTATAAACTTCAGATAAGCATACAAATGTCTGTATGCTGCTTATCTAAATCAAACTGGGAAGTCTGGAACTTTTGAGATTCTCCCTTCCATAATCAAAAATATGCAGGTCCAATTTCAGACGGAACTTATTTTTCATTTCAAATAGAACATCTAATCAGCTTTTAAAACATGTTAATTCTATTTTAAAGAAAAAAAATGCACCACACTGTGTTTTCTTGCAGCAGATTTAAACCTCATAGCCTATACAGTTCAAACATGACTGTAGTATTGAGGGGGGAAAGCAGGTCAGAGTTTCATCCTCCATGCATGAGCAATCACAGACTTCTGGTATCTGGAGAGATGAGAATGTATGGGAATATCTGCAATCAGTATTTCCTGAGGAATTTTCTCCCGTATGTGTTTTCTTTCTTCTCCATGGCAAAGTCTTTCTCTGTGCTCCAAAAACAGACTATCTTCTGTGGCACCAGTATATATCCCAACATCATCTGCATGCTGTGTAAAGAAGTGCCAATAATCGCCTATGAAAAACTCATTTGTGCCTGAACTAACTCCTTTAATAATTATACTATTAACTGAAAAACCTAATTGATATAACAACCTATTAACAGATGGCTCAGTAAATAAAGTAAAAAAACCAAAAGCCACCAAAAACTCTAGGCCGGGGTGGCCAAACTTACTGACTTTCTGAGACAATCTTCAGAAGTTCGAGAGCTGGGGCATGCCTGCCAGGGCTTGGGGCTTAAGCCCCACTCCTGCTGAAGCCCCGAGCCCCGGCAGGTGTGCTCCATGGGGCTGAAGCCCTGAGACTCTCCTCCCCACTGGGCAGAAGCCAGAGGCGATGCATGGGGGGGGGCACGTGGGGGTCACATACCCCCCCGATTTTTGCCAGGGAGTTTCCTGGCCCCACTCAATCCCGTGGTGCTGCTGGGTCCCCTACCTCCATGGCAGCTGGAGCTGGCAAGCTGGGAGCTGCGGCCATGGGGAGAGGCAGCAGCAAACAGCTGGGAGCAGCAGGGAGAGTAGCGGCCCTTCCCTGCAGCTCCCAGCTGTTTGCAGCTGTTTCTCCACTGGAAGCTAACATGTGGGAGCTGCAAGGACGGACAGCTAAGGGTAAGTGTGTCTGTTGGGGAGTGACTCAGACTGTTGGAGGGGGTGCGAACCTTTAAATTGTGCCCCCTTTCTCAACAGGCACCAGTTATCTCTGGCAGAAGCCCCAAGCCCCACCACCCCGTTGCAGGGCAGAAGCCCTGAGCTTCCCCCAACCCCAGTCTGGTAAGTGGAAAATGGGAGGGATGAGGAGCTCCGGGAGCCGCACGTTTAGAATAAAAGAGCCGCAGTTTGGCCACCCCTGCTCTAGGCCAAATTTTCAAAGGGCCTCCCATTTGCATGCACATAAGCCAGGCAGTAATGAACTGACACTGTGCACCAAGCCTCCTGATTTCTGCAGACAAATCCACACCAGAATTGAGCTTTAGACATGTGTTACACATTCCCATAGGTGCATATCTATAGGCTTTCACAGGTACATTTCTTTAAATGTTCATATATGTACATAATCATTCACTTGAGTGTATTTGAATAATATACATATCTCTATTTATTTCTGTATGCTATGCCTCTCTGGAACATCAAACTTTGTAGTTGTTAGGCTCCTATCATGCAAACACTTATGACCTAGAGTAACTTTATTGATGGGAGCAGCTAATGAGTTCAATAAGGGATTACACTCATAGGTAAAGTATATTCACCTATCTGCAGGATTGGGACTTAGCTAAGGAATATGAAAGTAACTCATTATATGTAAATTTGAATTACTTCTAACTTTGCAAATTGATTAGCAAAGCACGCCTTTCTCAGGAAGGATTTGCATATGTGTGAAGTTTAAAACAATTACTAATGCTTGAATTGTACAAGCATGTAAAAAAAGTATAAGAAAGTTTTTAAAATAAGGAAACGTTTTTCCTTGTTTTAATAGTTCTAGAAAGGCTCAACAGATTTTTTTTTTAAATTTACCATAAGGCTGAAACAAAGAATGACAAATCAAAGCCTAAAAGGAAATATTTTGAGAAAGCTATTAGTGAATGAAAATAGACATCTGTAGTGGGATAACTATCTTAGCCTTAGCTAGTGTCCCTTCTGTGACATTATAGTGACAAGTAGGAATATATTACTTAATATTTTAGGGGTCTAAATGTTTCTGAATTTGAGAAAGGTTTAAAATGTACCCCAGTGCGTGGTGCTTTACAGACAAAAATATACAGTTTGGTTCATTTTTTGCCACTTTTATGCTGATCATGCTCTATTGTATATTTCTTTTCATTCCTTTAATAACTTAGCCTGTCTTGACCAAATAAATGTACAGCTTCTCAGTTTCCTTTAACAAAATGCGTCAGAGGGAATGGCTTTTCTTGGGAAAGTGAAACATCCTCAAGAACACATCTCAACCTCTTCTACTTAGGGCTGGTCTACACTACACAGTTCGGTTGAGCTAAGTCAGCTTACGTCGACCTAATAATGTCAGTGTCTACACTACAGCCTTCCTCCCGCCGATGTAAGTGCTCTACTACACCGACATCATAACTCCACTTTCACGAGAGGTGTAAGGCTTATGTAGGTGTAGTTAGGGCAACGCAGTGTCTGTGGCAGGAGCCATACGTTGACAAGAAAGCCGGGTAGCTAGAGTCCAGCTGCCCCCCATCCCCTGGAGAGCTGGATGGCTGAAAGCTGGGGCAAGAATGGACCCCGCTCCTGGCTAGGAACCAGGGTGAGAAGCCCAGAGGGCTTCCCCCTGCTTTTGCAGGGGAACAGGGAGCTGGGGGCAGCCTGCCAGGAGCCTGTGAGTCTGTGGGGTAGCCAGGCTCTTGGCAGGGAGCTGCCAACAGAGCTGAGAGACCGGGCTCTCAGCTCCACATACTGCTTCTCTTAGGTCGGTGGAAGTGTTCCTGGTGACGATGCGCTACACCAGGGTAGTGTGGACATGCACCACCATTGTAATTACTGCGGTGGCAGCAAGTTGATCTAATAGGCTGACTTACCTTTCTGGTGTAGACATACCCTTAGACTCTCAACTCAGACCTTCCATTTGTCCCCATTAGTAATAATCCTAGCATCATCAGCTCCTGCAAATCTTTTACTTTTACATCTATCTATGCAAACCTATCCATTACCACGTTCACAATATCACTCATATACACAACTGCCTCAATACCATCTCTGCCTTATCTCCTCTCACTGCTATTACAAGGTATCCCTTAGAACCACATCTTCATAATCCATTACATCTAGAAAATTAGAATGCGACAGCCCACCTTCTCACACGTACAAAGAAGCACAATACATTCCCACCTTCCAACAGCTCCACTAGCTCATCATTTATTTCAGAATCCAGTTCAAATTTGCCTTCTAAGGAGTTGCTTTAGTCAATCTTCAGTTTGCTAAGACTCTTAGCCTGCCTATTTTGCATTGCATCTTTCAGTAATCACTACTGCTAAATGCCTGTACAAAGGGAGAGAGAGGGAGAAAGAAGGGCTAAGAGATCTCGCCAAGGAAGGAAAGACATGTTTCAGCTGAGATTTCATATGAGATGCACACTCAAGAGGAAGAAATTCAGAACACAGGAAGCTTGTTTCTGATGGCACAAGCTACAGAGTAAAATGTACTTCCACCAACAACGGCAAGATGGTGCAGAGACAACAGTAAATACGGTTGCCTGGCCAGATTTTCAGAAGTGAAGACAATAGGGACTGTGTGTACCCAGCACCTTTGGAATTAGGCCACTATTATATTGTTAACAGGGGGAAATATTTTTCTGGTCCCACTACCTTTAAAATGAATGTCCTGTTCTTCATGTCTTCTTTCCAGGGCATCACATAATGTACTGGAATCATCCCATGTTTGCGTGATAACTTTGGCAAATGGCAGTGAACAAGCCTGTGGAACAAAACATTTTTAAAAAGACAGCGTGGCGGTGTTAGGACAGAAGACTGGGTTGGGTTATTAACTGAAACAAACAAGTCCATATAATTCATAGAGGGGGAAAGTCTTTACTATAATTATAATTAATAAAAATATTGCTTCTTCCCTTACCGCCAGACAAGCTTATCATCTAACTGAAATTTCATGTTTTCCTGGGACACTACGCTGAACCAACAAATGTTTTTTCTTCCATATTTAGCATAACAGTAAAGAAACTAATTTGATCACATACATCGAGGAGCATGATTTCTTATGCTTCCAATCACTGCATGCTCTCCTCACCCCTATGCAGACACCAGATAGGAGCAGAGCTGGCTTTGTACACTTGCACAGCTGGGGGCCAGCAGGGGCATGGTTTGTGAGCTACTCCTCCATTTGTGGTGGGACCCTGGGGTCTGCATCAGGCTGAATGTGGTCCTGGTGTGAAAGTCATAATCAGTCAGCAGCCATGGTAATCAGAGACCACTAGGTGGAAGTAGACGCCTCGCCTACGCAAGACCTTGCATTTTTACAGTTGTCCTTCGCCTACACAAGAATAGTGTTTTCCAGCTCTTATAGTTATTTCTATACCAGTTTTTACTGACCAGATAGCAGACATTCGAGGTCTAGCATGCACCAATCAAATGTTAACACACCAGGGCTTTGTCTAAGTGTGTATAAAAGACCTGTAATTTCTATGTTAAGGGAAGTTCTGTCACTTGGCACAGACTTCCCTTATTTTGCAGAATAAAGTATTTCTCTTTCCTTATCCCTGTCTGGCTGTTATTGGCTCTCAGCTAGGCGGACCCTTTGCGTAGGGTGCTAATCGGGGCACTTCTTGGGGCCGAGGAGAATGGTATTTCTGTCTGTAAGCCCAGGGATACAGGGGGCCTGCCTGGCACTTCCCAGGCAAAGATGCTTCCTGCCCTGAGGACGGCAACAATCTAGTTTAGAAACAAGCCACAGAACAAGGGGTGTCTGCCAACACCAGGCGGTCTGAGGCAGGGCCAACCTCTCTGCTGGAAGAAGCCCTGGCAGCTGCCAATCTGAAATCTCTGCCGACCCGCTCCCTCAGACACGTGGGAGGGAGGGAATAAGCAGAGAAGGGGACGGGGGGACAGACGAAGGGTGAGTGATGGCACCTCAGGCGGGAGGGGGGGAGATTAGCAGGGTGACCCCCATTAGTCCTTTCAAGCTGGCTCTGTCCAAACGCAGACACGGGAGTGCCGGGGGATTGTGCGGGTACGGGGGTGGGGAAGCTGCTGGGCGCGCCAGCCCCGTCTTCCTCCTCCTCACCCTTTGAGGTCCGTGTTGGTCCCGACGGAGACCATCGCGGCTGCAGCCCACTCCCGACTCCCCCCGGCGCGGCCCCTCCAGCGCCCGGCCCCCTCGCAGCGCGGGGCCGCTCTGGCGTGGGCGCCTTTGTGACGCAGCCGCCGCCACCGCCCACGCTCCGGAAGGCGGCCAGGCTGCGGCGCGCGGAGCAGCGCTGGGCGGGCGCGCGCGCGGAGGGCAGGTGTAGCTCCTCCGCACTGCACCTGCAAACGAGCCAGGGATGGGCTTGCTCCGGAGGCGGAACTGCCCGAGGCTTCAAGGGGAAGGGGCATGATACATACCCCTCCCCCCTCACCGTCAGCAGTCTTTCCTGCCAGCCCTGGGGCACCACAGACCCTTCGTGCTGCAGACGTGACAAAGGCGGAGGCTAGCGCTGAGCTCAAGTAAGAGAGAGCGCTGGGGAAAGGTTAACCCTCCCCCCTTAAATTCGTTCCCGGTATCTAATGGGACGCCTAAGTGTTCCCTTAACTAGTACGTTTCCCAGCACACTCCGCACGCAGAAGGGACCCTTGTGAGCTAAGGGTTAAAGGGAGATACACACAGGGAAGCATGTGCTTGGGAAGGGTTAAAGTGATGAGCCCCGGTTTTGGTTCATTGCTATGAGGGAACTTGTGCTCAGCGTCATTGCCATAATGCCAACGATACTGGTCCCCTGAAGTGGCCTGGACACAGTACTTAATTTGTGCCAGCGCTGAGCCTTGCACCTCTAGGCTTAGCCGTTCATAGCCCCACTGAGCTTGCTGTCTCGCTTATGAAAGTAAAAAAAAACTGCTTGAGCCCCTGCACCTCCTTCTTTACAAATTAAGCACTGCCTGAGTACAAATTGTTAAGTAATAAATATCAGCTTAAAGGCACAGTAGGGAAGATAGCTCATCCCCATATTACTACCCAGTCTAGGTGTTTTTTTAGTAGTAAAAAAATTGCTCTCTAATCTGTTTTTACATATGGTCATAGTGCTTTGTGCACAGCTAATACATGGAAAAACTTTTAAAAAACGCACCACAAGCACCAGAAACAATTTTAAAGCTATAATCTTTATTTTTTGCACTCTACAGCTGTAAACTAAGCCAAATATGGGAAATTTCACCTCTCTTCTCCCAGATAGATCTCACAAATGCAGTGTCTGTATGCTATTTGCTATAGGTCAGGCTAATGTATTTCTAAGTGATTTTAAACTACTCCATCTTTTTCCTACTTCACTATTATGGCTGGTAAAAGTTCATATAATTCTGGGTATGGTATACAGCCACTAAATTCACTTTTTGCTAACATGGGCTCTATAAATCTTAACAGAAAAGTGTGGCAACAGAGGACAGAAGTCCTGAGGTTGCTAAATTTCTCATTCTTTTAAAAATTAAATAATTGAGAACAGCCATACCTTTTTAGCAGATACAAAATACTCTTCCACAAGTCACTACTGTTGGAGGATGATCACATTTATGGATACTCTTCCTATAGATTTTTTTCCCTTAAGCTTCAGATACTTTGGAATGTGTTGAATTTCACCATATTAAACAGAATTGCCTATGGATGCTATTGTATATTATTTTTCTATTGCTCGTTTTCTCCTGAAATTAATGGAAGTTTTGGATAGGCAAAAGTTACAGGATCAGGCTTTTTATTTTGGAAACATTTTAGACTGAAAACTAATATGTGTTCCATTCATAGAACACCCAACTCTAAGTAACATTAAGATGTCATATGTTCGTGCTGCATGAACAATCTAGCACACAAGTTATTCTGCTATATCCCAAACAAACAAAAATGCTCAGCACTTATACCAAGTACCATCTTCAAAGTGCTTTACCAATATTAACCAAGTAGCCCTCACAACTCCTTTGTGAGCTTGGTAGGTATTATCCCCATTTTACAGATGGGAAAAAAATTAAACAGAAGGCAAGGTGACAGATGGGATTAGAACTCAAATTCCTGACACTCCTGTGCTCAAATCTCTCTACACATTCTCTGAATATTGTAAAGGTAGAAATCATGCAAAAACTCAACCTAACACTTTTGTTTCTGCATGCATACAGAATATGGAGCAGACAAATCCTTGAAATTAGCATCTGACCCATTCAGCAAAAAGATCAGTCATGATCCACAGAAGTTCAGAACAATGGTTTGAATGACTTCTGTCCCAACTATTGTAAAACTTTATACAAAAAAGGTAGCTAGCTCAGATCATCATCATAAAGAAACGGGAGGGACCAGAGCCTTTTATAAAAAGTTACACTTAATGTACTATCCACCATTGATTACTTTGAGAAAATAGGTTGTTACCCATGTGACTGAAGACCGCAGTAACCTACTTGCTTTTGAGCAAACCCACCAGAGAAGGTTTTACAGGACTTTTAGTTCTATAAAAAGTAATATTTCTCAGTACTTTGCCATATTAAAAATATAGGACCTTTAATACCAGTATGTATTTTATATTAGCAAAATGCCTTTTCCCACCCATTAGATTTAGAAGCAGCGCCTGCTTGAGTATGCCTTTTAGCTTTGACAAAAAAAATATGGTTTGTTTAAACACTAGCCCTGAGTTTATTCCCGAATTTGCCAACTAAGTTAAAATCATCAGCAGCAGATTTTGTAAAACAGAGAATTATCTAAAACATTTCAACATCTTCTGAAGGACACGATGACCAGACTGATAAAATAAGACAGGCAACATCTCTACCAAGCACTTATATTTAGCTAATTATATCAAGTTATCTCCAAAATACAAGTATTTCCAATCATATTTACTTGGGCAATTTATGAAAACAAGTAATCAGAGAAGTATAATATAAAAGGCTGATATAACATGTCAGAGATTTAGTTCTCCTACGTATCCAGTCCATTAATGACTAAAAGATCTCCAGATCATGAGCATTATCAATTTCAATGGCATCCTCTGGATCCAGCTTTGTTTCACCATGTCCTTCCTGTAAATCATCCAAAGAAGCCAGGGCCTCATTTGTGTCACTAGCAAAAGTTTCTCGAGATGCATCATCATACTCTTGAAGGTTGAGCCCTTTAATAGCTTGTTTCATCTTCTTTCCTAGAACCTGTATTCTTCTCTTTTTAGCAGCTTTTTTGTTTTCATACTCCTTCTGGTTTTCAACATAGAAGATTTCCTTGAAGAGGAAAATATTTATTTAATATGCTGATTATACAAGTGTTTGCCTTGTAACTGCTAAGGAAAAAAACCAAGTGAAAAAGCCCTACATACCTAGCCATGAATATTATGACCTTTATTAATCTTGAAAATAATAAGACTGCCACTAAGCCAGAAAGGGTTAAGCAACTAGCAGGCTAAGCGACCCAAATTCAACCTTTAAAGACGTATTAGAAAAGTATATAAATGGTAATTAAGCTATTTATAAGGAATAGCCCAACAAATCCATATTAAATAGACTAGAGATTTGAAACGTAGACTTGTATTATTAGAGAATTGGAAGAAGAGAGTGATTTTAGTAGTCTATGGTTATCTATATCTTGTTACCAAACAGTTCCTGTCTGTTACTATATTCTATTGATTCAGAGATCAAAAAGGGAATATTAACATTTAGACGGAACTTGGGTGTAATAATATCATTTTCTATATTTCTCTTTGAAGTTTGTAGTAAACTGTCTATAAGCTTGCCTAATGGATAATTACCTTATGCTAATGAATGCAACTAGTTACCTGTTGTCAGGGTTCCCTCCCCACTCTAAACTCTAGGGTAAAGACGTGGGGACCCGCATGAAGAGCTCCTAAGCTTATTTTTACCAGCTTAGGTTAAAACCCCCAAGGTACAAAATTCCCTGCACCCTGAGAAATGCTTCTCCCACTGCCACCATCAAGTGTTTTAAACAGGAATCCAGGAAAGGAAACCACTTGAAGTTTATCTTTCCCCAAAAAATACCCTCTCAAGCCCGTACCCCCCTTTCCTGGGAAGCTTGAGAATAATCTCCTATCCAATTGGTTACACAGTGATCTAAAAAACCCCACCCCCAGGGTTTTAACACCATAGAAAACAGTCAGCTTCTTAAAAGAAGGATTTTATTAAAACAAAGAAGGTAAAATCAGCTCTGTAAAATCAGGATGGTAACTATTTTACAGGATACTCAATTTCCAAACTCAGAGGGATTCCCCCTCTGGACAAACCCTTAAAGTTACAGGAAAAAAAAGGAATAACCCCTCCCTCTCACACAGGGAACGTACCAAGCAAAAATAAACAGAAATCTACTCGCTATGCTATCTAAACTTACTTTAGAAAAGTGAGGATTTGATGAAAAGATGACTGGTTCCTTCTGACTCCAAGATCACTCTGAGTCTAACAAAAAGCCACACACAAAGCTTTCCCCCTCCCAAGATTTGAAAGTATCTTGTCCCCTTATTGGTCAGATGCCGGCCAGGTCAGGTGTCAGTCTGGCTACCTGCATTTCTTAACCCTTTACTGGTAAGAGGATTTTATAGCACTGCATCAGACCCTCTCCTCCTCCCCTTAATATTTATGACACCTGTATATAGATAGGAAATAGGAGCTTTTACTTAAAGCCACAATGCTTCACCCAAAGAATACCTGCTGTCAAGAGGCTGCCAGAGAACTATAAAAAGAACTCATGGGCCCTGATCCTGTTATCTCAGATCTGCTTAAGCTTTGTCAGGGGAAGTTTGAGTCGCAAGACTAAGGTCTCCAGCTCCAGTCTGGATCACCTTGATATTGGACTATAACCTATGGAACTAATGCTGAAAGGACTCTTTGCAACTCTAAAGCTCACCATCTCTACTATGAAACTGCACTAAGAACTCGATTCATATGTGCATGTATCATGATCTTTTAACCAATACTCTCTTTTTTAATACATTTTAGTTTAGTTAATAAGAATTGGTTGTGAGCTTGTCTTTGGGCAAGATTTGAAATATTCCTTGACCTGGTTGGTAATGTGTCCAATCCTTAGGGATTGGAAACACTTTTTATATGATGAACAAGATTTTCAGTAATCCTCATATTTGACTTGGTTGTCTGGGTGGGAACCCAACGCTGGGTTGTGTTAAGGGAGCTGTATTTCTGGCTTCTCTGTAACCAGTAAAGTGTTGTAGAAGCTGTTTGTTGCTGGCTTCGTAAATTTAAGTATTAGAATAACCATCAGTTTTGGGGATCATCTGCCCCGTTCTTTGCAGTTTGCCCTGATTAAGCAACCTCAGTGACTCTCTCCTTAAGACTCTGGTCACAAAGACAAAAACAGAATGAGAATAAATAGATTATATTTTTTGAAAAATATTTGACAGCTGCCCATCTTTTTCAAATTGTCATATAATTGTGCGCCAGAATACACTTTTTTTTTTTTTAAAGTCACTAATTCATATGGGTTGAAAAATAACCTTGAAAATATGAACCAAATGTTAGCTACTGCAAGACTGTCTGCATGAATCTGCAGAAAGGGTGAAACAGTAGCTTTAAGGAGAAGTGAACTGCTCCAGTTATCTCAAATGGACTGTTAACACAGAAGCCTAAATATGACAGTTTCAAACATCAAGATTATTAATTATTTCACTGCTGACCAAACTTTATAGAAAATGAGACTGGGAGTGGAAGTCAGCAAAGCCTTGGGCTCAGTTGTAGAGCCTAGAGTGGTAGGCTGGGACTGGCATGAGAAGACTGGAGGGGGAGAAGGGTGTAAATTCGGACCAGTTACACGTAAAGACTGACATTAGATCTGGGATGAGACACTGGAGAGATTGTGGGATGGGGTGAGGGAATACAATCCAAGACTGGCATGAAGACAGGCTGGAGGAGACAGGAGCAGAAGGGGTCAGGTTTTGTGGCAGAGCCTATAATATTTTCAAAAGGGGTCCCAGCAAAATAAACTTTTAGAACCCCTGGGCTACTTACAAATGTAACAATAGTACAGTACAGTATTTTGGTACATATACTGTATGAACACATCTGCAAAACTTGCTATTTATGCCTTGACCAACCTGCAAAAAATGTGATTTCTCCGCAATTTAAATAGACCCCTAGTCATTACAGATACACACTGTAAGCAACTAAATTAAGGAGACTGGCATTCACTAACTTTTGAGGCCTTGACTTTGCACCTTTAATAATGTCTTTTTAACAGTTTTTTGTGTGCGCAGTTACAGACTGACAATAAACATTTTCATATTAGTTTAACCCTCCTCCCTTTAAAAAAAAAGCACTCTAAAAATTATTAGTTCTTCAAAGAAGGATTTTAATTTACCTTAGTCTTAATGATTTACAATCTAACATGTTTACCTTGATTTGTTCTCCAGTAATGCTAGGTGTATTCTTCAGCAGATTTAAATAAACTCCTCCTGGTGTTCTTCTTCTACTACCATTCTGCATAAGGGAAAAATAAATTATTCATAATGGCAAGTCTAAAACAAATTCAAAATAACTGTCATTTAAGAAATTTAAAATTTCCCTTATTTTTTATTGGAGCAACTCTTCTTTACAAAATATAAATAATAAAAATACTATTGTGGTAGTGCCTAGGAGCCCCAGTTAAGTACTATGACCGTACATGTTAGGTGCTGTACTGAGGTAGCATCCAGAGACCCAGGCCCAACTGTGCTAGGTGCTGCACAAGCATATTACAAAGACAGTTCCAACCGCAAAGATTTCTTCTTTTTTGAGCTTCATCTACCAATAGTGGCCAATGGACCTATAGGACACTGTATAATTGGATAGGTGAGTTATGAGATTTTTTTTTTTTAAACTTCATTTAAAGCTTTAAGCACCAGTCAAGAGGCAAGAATTGGTGTATCAATTCACCTATTCAGGTATTCTTATTTTTCTTAATTGGTATTACCGTAGCATCTAGCAGTCGCAATCATGAACCAGACCCCAATGTGCTTGGTGCTGTACAAAGATGGGGGAGAAAAAAGAATTCCTTCCCCAAAGAGCTTGCAATCTAAATACAAGACACAAGACAACTGATGCATACAGACAGGGGAGTACAAGGAAACAATGAAACACTATTTGGAAGCATGATAGGCAGTGGTCTCTACACCAGCAACTTAACCATTGCCGAGTTTTTTGTAGGCCTCGGAGCAAAGGACGGTTTTGAGGTGGATAATGAGTTAGTTTTGCTGATGTTTACAGGGAGGTTCTCCCAAGTGTGAGGGGCAGCATGGGAGAAAGTCTGAAGATGCTTGTTTGAAAATTTAATAAGTGGGTGATGGAGGATGGCATCATGGGCCGAATAGAGGTGGGAGTTGACTTTTTGATAATGAATGAGAGATGGTCCATAGTGTGGTAATCATATTTCATGGGTGGACGTTAAATGTCAAACTACTCATAAGTCTGTGAGGTGGAGGGGAGGGAGCAGCAGGCAGTTCTTACATGATAATTTAAATCATAGGATTCTAAGTTCTGTCATAACTACTTATATTTTTCAAAGACTATAACAGTCTAAGTAATTTGATGTTCAGATCCTTTCAATGGTTTTCTGTAATGGGAATGTGAGCAGTTATTTCAGCAGATTACTATCTAAAATCTCACTTATTAGGTTCTGTAGTGTCCTTTTACTTAACAACTCAAATGCTTAATTTTAGCAAAGTTAGCATTTTTGTCTCAAGAGGTATAACAGATGTTAAAAACACTTCTGAAACCTCCCTCCCTGCACAGTAGTTCCATGCTCCAGTTGAGTTCAGTGGCTGATGTAACAACAGCAGCAGCATGTGGCAATGGTGTCATATTAGAGAATGAATGGAGTCGAACATTAAGAGACCTGAAAATTATGGACATTTAATATATTGCTAACAATAATAGAACTTAACTCTTTCCTTTATACTGTTTAAACACCAAAACACTACATCATTAAAGAGGCCAATTTTTTCAAATAAATCAAGAACAGGAGCAACCCAAATGTCAATACTAATACTGAAATGTGGTTTTAGTGCATTTACCTTTAATCATTTTAAGAAAAATAACTACAAAGACAATATACACTTATCACTCTGTGCATAAAACCCTAACATAGAAACTAGCAGCAACTACTAGATGTTCTTTAGGTGTTGTCAAAAATACTTCTGTGGCACATGCACAAAAGAATTCATTGTCTGAAGCGTATGAGGGGTAAGTATTGTTAGGAGTTACATCCTCTCTTTTAATTTAAGCTAGCAAATGCTTTAATCCTTTAAGGCAGCATCTCTTCCTAAGAGAAGACTAGTGCATTAGCTGGAATGTTTAGATACAAATGGGTTATGTCTCATTAAAGAGTGGTTGTTGGAAATATACGATTAAAGTAACTTATGCATATATTATGCTCTTCCCAAAGCTCAGTTGTTTTACAAACTTTGATAGCCCACAGCCAATAAGAAAGCCTATACTTAGCAGGGTCTGTACCCAACAAATAAGTCATCTGTAACTCCTCTCATAGGCATGCAAACAAGCTGTAAGTCTGTAGCTGCTATGGGACTGTAAAGTGAAATTTACAAGATTCCGAAGAATGACAAACTACATTCAGAAATTTGTACTTGGGAGTAAACCTAAGTCATATGTTGAGCCTGTCATCTTGACATCTAGTGGTATGCTGATTAAACGTTTATGTAGGCGAGTGCTATCCAACTCCCAACCTGCTTAATGTATTTACATAGCCTATGTGGTAGACTCAGATACTGCAGAATCTAATACTCCTGTGGAAATCCTGCGCCACTGCACACAAACAGAATTCATGTCCAGTGCAGAATTCCCTGCCCCTCCCCCTGCAGAAAATACATTCTGCCCAAGAAGTGCTGCAGTTCCGCCTTCTTCCCCACCAGAGGCTGCTGTGGTGCCAGAACAGCGGCTGACTGCAATAACAGCTAGCAGCCAGCTGCTTTCATCACAGCATCCTGCCTGCGGAGCCAGAGTGGGGCACACGGGGCTTCTGCGGGGGTCACAGACTGAGGTTCAGAAGGGTTAGTGGGGAGGGACAGAATGGGATGCAGGCTCAAGAGCTAGTGGAGTGACAGCATTGAGCCAGAGGCTGAATGGGGGTGGGGCTCCAGAGCCACACGAGGTGCAAGGACACATGGGGACAAGGGCAAATGTGCCTGGCTGAATAGGGGAGGCTCACTGTCAGCCAGGGTCTACATAGGGTAGGCTCCCCAACTCCTTAACAATCCTTCCTCCCTGCCAAAAGAAACTGTTCCGTAATACTCTCACCCACACCCAACAACCTTCCAAGTTCACTCTCAGACTCCTTCCCCATCCCTAAGCTCCTTCGTTACCCCTGACTTTCCGAAGCCTTTGCACTGAGGGGTGCGGGAAACACATTTCTGTATTGTAGTTTAAATGAATTACTCAAAGTTCTGTTTTAATATGCCTATAAGGAATCAGAAACACATTTCCCCAATTTTTTTTTTGGTCTGTATTGTAACAGACAGACTTGCTGACAGGTATTTTGAAATAAATTACCAAAATAATTGAAACTGATATGATTATATTGTGTTATTTTGACAAATAAAATATGCAGATTTTTGCAGAATTTTAAAATAGTGTGCTGACTGCCTGAAACAATAGCTGAGAGATGTGAACTCTCACCTCCATTTATTTCAATGCAGTGTTTACTCTAAAGCCTGATTACACTTCATATGTAGGCTTTTGAAGGATTAGATTTTTATTTGTAAATGACGGAAACATCAAGTTCATTTTACACACACAAACCCACAAAAAATATTTCCATTGATAAATGAAATTTACAGATGGGCAAAGAAAGAAAAATGTTGCTTGAGACTTAGTTTGATTTAAGGATATTTACTTTGTACACCTTGAAATGTGATGTTGAAATTTGAAATGTGATGTTCACAATTTGTGTTTTAACAGTTATAAAGCTAATTTTTTGAACTCAATGTCTAAATAATTATTGTCTGACATCCCTTCCCCTCCATTCCCCGTGGTCTAATGCCCCCATAATTTCCCACAACTACAAAAATTTACACTGAAAGAAAACTAAAAAAAAAAGCCTAAAATTAAATAATCTACATTATAAAAATAAAAACTGAATTTGCCAAGTCTACTTATATATAAGCATCGTCTATTTAAATGTTTGCTTGTTGATTGTTTTCATAGATCAAATGGAAAAGGGATGGGAATGAAGGCCATGGTGAGGACTGAGAGTTTGAATTTGAGAAAATGTATCAGGTTTGAACACACTGCAACAGTATTTAGTATGAAGATAGATTGCAAAAAAAAGTTTCTCTTACCATTATGAAGAGTCCGCCATTTTGTTCTACTTCAGCTGTTTCCATGAGCAGTTCAATAGCTTTCTTATTTCCAATTATTTTCACTATTCGGGCTATCAAATCTTTCTTTGGTTCTCGAAGCCTAAAAAAGCAACCCCCCCACCCCCAATCAATAGGATTTCTCACATGAGTAAAATTAAGCATATGACTTCAATGGGGCTACTCAAATGAGTAATGTTATGAATGCTACTGTTTGTAGGAGATAAGCTTTAATTATCCAAAGCTAAAGATACACGTAGATTTTCTCCTTAAATATGTGTACTGTCAACTCAGTTTTTTAAACTGATTTCAAAATATTGTACTTCTGATAGCTCAATCTTTAAACAACATGCCGTTTTGTTTTTAAATACCTTTAAATATTTTTGTAAGACTTTATTTCCTCCCTACTGATGTTTGTAAGGTCTTTTCAGCAAGCATTTGCCCATGCACATGTAGTTGCAGCATCACAGCTTACTAACTATGCATGAGAAACCATGAAACTGACTGTTCGTGAAGTGCTGTCACATGAACAAAGAAGTTCAGCTACAGTAAACTTAAATTCTATGTAACTAAATAGATGCAAAGTTTTTAGACAAATATGATCAAGATGATGGTGTCCTTTCAAATCCAGTTTCTTTTCAGGGATACAATGTAGTAGTTCAGGCCTATCGTTTGTATTTTATTTTTTTAATTAAGGGTTTGCGTCGGGCACAATGGCACGCCTGTAATCCCAGCTGCTTGGGAGGCTGAGGCTGGCGGCTTGCACAGAGGTTGCTGATGATCAATGAAGGTGATCAAGGTGAAATTAAGGGTTTGCAAGATCTAATGTGTATTAATTTTTATAAATAGTTAACTAAAAACAGTTTCTGTGGATTTAGATTTAAGCAAGGAAGCTTCATGCTATTAACAAAGGTACTGAAAGCCAAACTACTTAGTCCAGTGGTTCTCAAACTGGGATCAGTGAAGATATTCTAAGGGGTCCGAGAGTCATGTCCAGAGCCACTGGTCCTGCTGATCAACTCCTCCCCTCCCTCCCAGTGCCTCCTGCAAACTGCAGAACAGCTGTTCAGCGGCATGCAGGAGGCACTGGGAGGGAGGACGAGGATCAGGGACAGGGCATGCTCGGGGAAGAGGAGGGCCAGGGTAGGACCTCCGGGGAAGGGGTGGAATGGGGGCGGGGCTTGGGCAGGAGTTGAGCACCCCAGAGGAAAATTAGAAGCCAGTTTGGGGGCCCACGAAAAATTTTAAATCAAAATGATGGTCCTCGGGTTGCTAAAGTTTGAGAACCGCTGACAGTCTATTTTCACTGTCCAGGCTGAAAAATGCAAAGAGTAAACAGGACTACATGATGAGGTATAAATCAGATTTTAGACATTATTAGTATAATCTGAGTGTTAAATTTACATTTGGAAAGTGAGCCATATTCTAGATTAAGAAACTACATTTTAAATTTTGATTTAAATCACATTATGATGACCAAATCCCTGATTACGCAAAGACCTACTCATGTCCCTAACTTTAAGCACATAAGTAGTTTCTGAATTCAACAAACTACTCATGGAGTTGAAGCCATGCACATACTTAAGGCTTTGCAGAACTGGTGCCAAATTATAAACTACTACAAAAGCAGTTTTTTATGGAAATGTAAACTACCTAACATAACTAGTGTTTCTACAGTGATCTGATTAGGAATGACAATTCCTACAAAGACAAGTATTAAACATGGAAATGGAGGAAAACAGATTTTCAGCATATTTTAGTGCAACTTCACAAAATGTAATGACAAATCGATGTTACCCATAAAGCCATAAAATGCCAAACGGGGGACTCTACACGTCTATGGTTAACTAGAATTCATTTTACTGTACTATAATTTTTCAAAATTCAGAAGAACAGACAATATTTAGTAAGAACAGGCAATGGCAATAATTACTGTACATTTTTGGATACAAATGTTATTGTCTATATCAGTTTTGGTTTTTGTTACTTTCCACAATGGTAAGTTTATGCAAACTATCTACTATTACTCACTAAAACCTTAAAAGAATGTTGTTAAGTTTGCAAAGTAAAACCCTCAAAAATTAGGAAATGCCAGAATTAAGTCTGTCTGCAATTTTGTATGCATAATACAAATAATTTTGTATGATAATTACATAATCATATACTATTCCCCCCCAGGACACCTGTCTCATTCAGTGCACAAGATGGACAGTGCTCACTAAGGGAAAAATAGTATGTTGTCATGTAATTAAAGACTATTATGATGCATACATAGAATGGGGCCTGAAATAAAGTTGCACAAGTAACCTTGGTATTGGCATCGACATTATTTTCTGAGTGCATGAATTTACAAATTTAATATTCTTCTAACAGTTTTTTGTGCA
Organism: Macrochelys suwanniensis; assembly: GCA_033296515.1. Taxonomy (NCBI): domain Eukaryota; kingdom Metazoa; phylum Chordata; order Testudines; family Chelydridae; genus Macrochelys; species Macrochelys suwanniensis. Next base: position 54,134,997 of record CM065780.1, read on the forward strand.
ATTGCCTATGTTTTAAAAAAGGCAAGCTGAAAAAAGGCCAGAAATTCCACCATATGGCATAATATTGACACCCACAATGCTCATCAGCAGTGTCAAAACCTTTAGATCCACAGCACAGACCTCTGCCACTTGAGCTAAGGGAGTAACAGAGCAGTAGTAGGTTGTCCCCTATGCTTTACCCCTTCCACTCCGTCCCTTTTGACCCGTCCCTGTCCTAATCCTGTCTTTTCCCCATCCCTTGCGCCTCATCACAGTTCCATTTTCTTTACCTAGCCAGTTCCAGTCTTTACTCATCAGATTTCTCATCCCAGTCTGAGTTCCCTCCTCTTGGCTTCCTCATTTGATTTTTCTTTTTTGCAACCCTGACCTCCAGCAGCCCTCACATTGCCACCCACCAAGGCTCCTCACCAGAGGTATCTCTCTCCTCCATCCCCCCACAACTGGTTCTCAGTCCCAGTCTCCCCATCCCATTATCTCTGGCTCCCAATCTCATTGCCCAGGGGGAAACTTAGCTGTTGCTCACGCCTTCTTGTCAACTGTTTGAAATGGGCCATCCTGATTATCACTACAAAAGTTGTTTTTTTCCCTCCTGCTGATAATAGTTCACCTTAATTGATCAGTCTCTTAGAGTTGATATGGCAACCCCCATCTTTTCATGTTCTCTGTGTGTGTGTGTGTATATATATCTATCTATCTTCCTACTGTATGTTCCACTCGATGCATCTGACAAAGTGGGTTCTAGCCCACAAAAGCTTATGCCCAAATACATTTGTTAGCCTCTAAGGTGCTACAAGTACTCCTCTCTTTGTGGATACAGACTAACATAGCTAACACTCTGAAACTTAATAAAAAGTGGTGCTACCAGCCCCACCAATAATACTGCATTAAGGTATCAGGATTCTGGGAACTTGAACAAGCCATTCAAACCCCTATCTCATAGTTTAACAGGGCCACCTAAAACAGTCAAGCATTCAACAAAGAACACAGTCTTATTCTTCCCTTCAGTAACTTTTACATAACCTAATGGATGAAAGAAGGTAAGATCTCACCGATAAGAAATTTCATCTGCCACTTTTTCCTCAGAATCGTCTTCAGTAATCTCGTACATCCCTTTATAATTCATTTCTAGTCTTTCACCCAGTCTGTCCTTGACAGGCCGTTTCCGTTTGAGAAGTCCTTGTCCATTTTCTTCCTCCTTTGACACAGTTTTTTTGTCATCCTGCATATATTCATCTAGCTCTTTGTCTAATATCTCCACATCTTGGTCAGTTTCTTTCATCAGCTTTTTAGCCAATAAGTAATTGTAAGTCTCAGACTGCCTACTCTTGTCAATATTACCCTCCATTCCTAAAATTCCAAGTTCAGTGGCCACTGCATCCTGATTTTGTTCCTGAAGCACTGCACCCCAAATATTGTTGATCTTCTTACCCCCTAGGACAGTTTGCTTCTGGTGACTCTGGCCAAACTGAAAAGGCTCTGGTTTAGCAGGAGGGAGGTTAAAACATTTTTGTCGTTTCCGTTTCCACACAGAAGCATCATCATCTGAATCAGAGAAGCTCTCATCACTGGAGTCCACACCATTGGTTGTTCGATAAGGAACACTTGGTGCACAGGGTGAAATGGAGGCCTGGAAAGGTTTGGTTGAACTGTTGCCATCATGTGGTTTCTGAAATAGCAAAGTCATTTTGTATTAATTCAATTAGTATTTTTAAAAAGGAAAGCTACCTTGACAATTTGATTACAATTAGACTCAATAATAGACTAATTTATTCTGATTCATATGTGAGAATAATTTTAAAACAAACTAGACTAGCTATACTTTACTTTTAAGTAGAACTTTCATCTAAGGACTTCAAAGCACTCTACTGACACCAAGTCCCATTCAGAATACCCACTGATGATTCTCCATTTCAGATGGGTAAACTGAGACATATTCAAGGTTATACAAGGTATCTGTAAAGAATAGATTTAAAAATTTTATTAAGATAATGTTAAAAATAAAAATAACGGTACAGAGTTTAAGCATAGAAGTTTCTGGTTATCAGAGGATAAGGTACAGATTATCAAGGAGAGCGAAATTCGGTTTTAGGATTGGATGACATATAACCCAGTTCTTATTCCATCACAGGCAAACCACAAGACATACTGATGCTACCATTGTAAAATTAGCATCCTTTACTGATAATTCCTGTTCTTTTGAAAATGAACTGGAAGATCAAAACAAGAACTCCTAACAAACAAAATAATCTTTAAAATAATCTTTTGTCCCCTCAATTTTAGATGAATATATTCCTCTCTTTAACCCATACACTCTTACAGTAACCTGATGGCATTCCTGAATTTACTTCTGTTGCTTTACGCCAGAAAATAAGACTCTTTAGCTTGTCTTACCACTGTATAAAATATATAACTGCTTTGAATTAAAGGGCTATCTGACAGCACAAGACTTTGGAAAAACATGGTGAGCATAGCATTAAAAATTCATCTGTAGTTTACATGCTCCTTTCCTGGTGCACATCTCAAGACTATAAAATAGTCTTGAGAATAGTCAAGAGAAAATAAAAATCCTTATTATATCTACAATTTAGTACACTCTATTATCCTAGTCAGTGCTTTTCTGCTGCACTCCTACCACCATATATTTTTCATATGATCTGATAATATACACATGAAAATCAGTATTTACTAAAAAAATCTGAAACCACAGGAGACAATACAGCACAACCAACCATTAAAAACAACAACACGTGCGCTGGCAAATGGGGGTAAAGGAAAAGCAGCAATTAGACAAACGGGTGGGGGTTACTCACGTTTCACGGGATGACAGTACCTATCTGATAATAAGAAAAACACTAACCAGGCTCATGCAGTATCGCTTCCGAAGAGAAACACCCAGCAATTCGTAACAACAATCCCACTGCTCGTCTCCCTCCCATCATCCTCCCTGCAAAGCACAGCAGCAGCAGCAGCTCCCCTTCTCCCCCGGCCAGGGACCCAGGCTCACTATGCAACACACCAGGACCGCACTGGAGATGTGTCCGGGGGGGGGAGGCGGTTTGTCAAGGGGGCTGTTCCCAACCCACCAGGATCTCAGCGCCGCCCCGGCAGGGCAGGGGCCGGGCACGGGGCATTTCCTCGGGGGGCCGCGTTCTCCCGGTCTCCCCCAGCCCCGCGCCGGTGTCTCCCGCCCTGAGGCCCGCCGGGCAGCAGCAGTGGCGGGAAGCCGGGGCTGGGTCAGGAGCCGCGGCGGGGTCCCGGCCAGGGAGGCGGCCGAGCCCCCGGGGCCTCCCCTCACCTGCGCGGGGCCGCTGGCCGAGACGCCGGCCGGCATGTCGGAGTCCGAGTCCGAGATCTCCCCGTCCTCCGCATCCTGCTCCATCCGCCGCGCCTCCAGCGCCATCTTCCCCGAGACCGCGGGCGCTCCACTGAGCGCAGGGGGCGGGGTAGGGACCGCCAGCGCTTCCGCTCGCAGGGGAGAGGGGGAAAGCAAATGGCGCCGCCTACTTGAAACTTCGCCCATGTGGGGAGCATCCGCAGGGCCTTACATGCCCCAATGTGCCTTGCGCCGGGTGAGCGGGCGGGCCGCAGGGCATGCCGGGACCTGTAGTCTTTGCCGGAAATCCCCGTGGGAGGCCAGGTTGGGACTGTTCCAAGGGGAAAAGAAGCCCTAATGCACGTTGTCCTGACGTCATCTTGCCACATCCTACGACATCAGCCATCACGTCAGGTCCCTGCATAGGCAACGTCATCCCACTGCTTTGCTAGAGCATGCATGTCACCCTGTCACCACTGTTATGGGAGCTTGACAGAAAAGATCCTGAGCATACCACGTGGTTGCACATGAGCAAGGTGTCACCGGATTGCCACTTCCTGATGGCATAGTGTTGCAGTGTTGCCAGATTATCTCAACAGATAGCCATAATGATTCTGATCTTTTGTCACTCTTCAGGGCCAATTACAGTCCCTATTTTTTATTTATATAATTATATTGTGCAGTTATATAACACCTTCCTTCCTAGGACTGTAATGGACTGTTACAGTTGTAACATACAAATGTTAATGAAACTTTAGAACACTGCTATTAGATAGTTATACATGATTATTCCAATTTTACAGAGTGAGTTACCATGGGCCTTCGTGCAAGTATGGCCTAGCCCACTGTTACACACAGCCAGGATAAAATGTGACTCATTATGTACTCCAGTTTCTAAGGTTAACTCACAGTAAAACAGTGTAAAAGGGTGTCTATACTGTAGTCTGATCTATGGATTGTGTATTATTTATACTGATTACTTAAGAATTCCTAGTTATCATTCTGAAGTTTGACAGGTTCTTGTCCCAAGATCAGGCCCAGTGTTATTAAACCTACCATTCATTTGGAAATCACAATGTGCACAGTTGCAACACTCACACTTTAGGAACCCTTCTGTATTTGTAATAGTTTATTAATACATTTAGCAAAGTCACAAAAACTCTAATCCAGCAAGGTAGAGAGAGATAATAAAGAATGTACATCTGAACAGCCATATACTCACTATGTCTTGCAGAAAAACTTTAAATGTTAACCATTATTTTCCTCATCACCTTCCTCATCATCATCAGTGGCCATCATCCTGGCACCTCCCAAGGGCTACATCTCTCTCTCTCCTCTTGTACACAAGTTGGAATACAACTTTTATAATATGTTATGCTAACATCACTATGCCTAATGCATATTCAGTAGAGGTTTCTTCCCTCTTCTTTATTTGTGTTTCCTCACCCTACTAATGTTGAGGTGCCCTTCTTCTATAGGATAGTATATTAATAATCTCAATTTATCATCATATCTGTCACTTTGTTGCCATGGTACTCTTGCATGGTCAGACATCTGCAGACGTTCCTATCCTAAAATATCCAAAAACTGGTGTTTGTTCATATTCTTGTGGTTGCCTGGTGTCGTTCTGTACAAACTTCCCCCTTAAACACTCTAGTCCCAGTTCCTCGAAACTTAGAGATGACAACTGGGACATTTATGTGTCCCAAAGTTCATAGGCCTCAAGCCTTATGCTTACTGCTAAAGCCAATGTCTTACAGGATACAGGCCTGTAGGTTCCTTGCCTTACTGCTAAATAAAATAAAAACTAAAACTAATTCTACGGGCTGCAATACTTAAGGTCCAAATCCTGAAGTTCTAGTTCAGTTTTTACTTAGGTTCTGGTCCTGCAATAAGCTTCATGTGGGCAGAACCCTGTGTTCTGTGTTCAGAGTCTAAGCAAGGGAAGGGTGCCAACCTTATAACTTTTAGCCCATTGGTTAGAGCACTTAGCCCACTGGGTAGAGCACTTTAGCCCACTGGTTAGAGCACAGGTGGAGAAAGGATTTGAACAGTGGTCTCCCACACCTCTCAGAAAAGTGCTCCAACCACTAAAGCAATATTTTGATGTGCGGGTGTGGGTGTCTTTCAATCTCTCCTGTTTAAACTTTAGGACGAGAGAGAGAATGTCATAAGAATGGCCATACTGGGTCAGACCAATAGTCCATCTAGCCCAGTATCCTGTGTTCTGACAGTGGCCAGTGCCAGATGCTTCAGAGAGAAAGAACAGAACAGAACAGGGCAATTACTGTGTGATCCATCCCCTATCGTCCAATCCCAACTTCTGACAGTCAGAGCCTTAGGTACACCCAGAGCATCCCTGACCATCTTGGGTAATAGCCATCGATGGACCTATCCTCCATTAACTTATCTAATTCTTATACTTCAAGTATAAGAAAATCCTAATTGCCCTCTTATTGGGAATATCAGAAGAGTAGCCAATGATGGGTGTCAAACTACCTGGTATTAACTATATACTATAGTTCCTCCAAATCAAGATTGATGCAGATTGGCAGGCTAGTGTGGACAAGTTATGTGCTGCTGCATGTGCTATATCTGTTCCATGGGTAGATGATTTCAAGCCCCAAGTCTGTAAATCTAGCACATTTCATGCTTAAATTCACTTCAAGATATAAAGAACTCTAACAGTAAACTTTTAACATAGTTATAAGGAGCAGATGGAAAAATAAGGAAGATGGAAAAGGAAGACATTCAGAGCGTGGAGTCTTTCAGTCCTCAAATATGGGACACAATAAGACTATCTTATGTACTTATTAAGTGTCCCCCACCCCATTACCACAGTATCTGAGCACTTCACAATCTTTAATATATTTATCTTCACACTGCTGTGAGATAGGGAAGTACTATTATCCTCATATGCAGATGAACTGAAGCACAGAGAGGCTAAGTGACTTGCCTATGGTCACACAGGATATCTGTGTCAGATGTGGGACTTAAATCCAGGTCTTTTAACTCCTAGGCTAGGGGCCAAACCACTGGACAATCCCACCTCTCTCTTAGAAACAAAGCCAAAATGCAAAGAAACCTTATAGACACTGTGGATTTAAGGTCACCATGAAACATACAAATGAGGGCATATTTATGAAAAGACAAGGTCTGGGCAAAATTTTCAAAATGCATTAGTAAATATCCCCTTTCAAAATTCCTCATGCTGGATCTGTCACACACTCTTTATGCACTAGATTTAGAACTTCAGTGTTCAATATTGAGAGAAAACCTGTGTCTTTCTAGTGACAAACCTACATATACCAGTGTACCTCTCTAGTGTCTTTTTATTGTCCCTTTGAGAGGTGTCAGAGTCAGAACTTCTGAACGTGCATTCTCTGAAGTTTCAGAAGGGTCATCGGAGTTCATAATCTCTGTGAGGCTTCTTGACAATTTCAAACACAGATGCGTGGGATCCTTTTCTTTCTGGGGGTTCATTGTGTCAGGGAATGGTAGGCCACAGCAGTTATGGCTACAAAGCCCTCTTAATTAAGTGAATCAGGTACTGTTCTAAAAGCATGCCCTTGCCTGATCCACCTCTGGAGCTGCTGAAGTTCCAACTGCATCAGAAGCTGCATAACTTACAGCCAACTGGAACCTGCTTGATCTTAGGTATTAAATTAACCTTAGGAATAAGGTTTGCATTAAGAGTTACAACTACAGGGAGACTGAATGACTTAAGGCTACAGCACTTTTTACCTCTGGGTCACTAGTTCAAACCCAGCCCAGGTGAGTAGTGATTGAAAGGAATGGATGGTATCATTCTAGTACCAGCTGGCATCCTTCTTGGTAGTTTTAGCAGAGTGGACAATGATTGAATAGCCATGGAGACTGAACTACTTTGTAATCTATAGAGACCTCCAGGTCAAAGATGTGAAGGCACTCTGTCAGGGAAGGGTGAGGAAGCTTGAACTACTGTTTTGTGTGCTGTGCTTGTTGTGTGGATAGATAAAAGACTTCATCTCCTAGTGAGGAAAATTAGGTACCTTTCAGAACCATTGATTTTACTTTAAAGTGGTATTTATTCAAAATTTTCATATATTTCCCCTCAGAGTTAAATGTATCACTTCCTTTTTAACCCAAGTGCCGACAACATCCAAAAATATTCTTCAGATAAACCAAATAGAGCCCATTCCTGCAACCACTGAAGTCAACAGCACATTTTGTTGTGGAACTGAATATGTAGCATTTTGTTTGTTTTTGGTAAGGGTGTTTTCTGGAATCATCAATAGAATGCTCTTTGAATTTGGCTGCCTTTTAATAAAATGGTTGATTACTTTTTCTTTGCAATTCTCTTTTATTGCATTCAGGCAGAATGTTTCATTGCATATTACCACTGTTATGGAATAATAATAATAATAATACTTAGTTCTTATACAGCACTTTTCTTTGGTAGATCTCAAAGCACTTTACAAAGGTTGTCAGTGTCGTTTGCATTTTACATATGGGGAAACTGAGGCAAAGAGTGATGTAATAACTTACCCAAGGCCACCCAGAGGGCCAATAGTAGACCCAGAACACAGGTTTCCTGAGTCCCAGTCCAGTGCTCTATCCACTAGGAATGAACTTCTCCTTTGATTAATATAACACATATACATTCCACTGGTTATCAAGCTAAGTCTATATATAGTAACATAACAACAAAAAGAGCTCCCTTTGTTTTTATTGTAGACTAAAATTCTGTTGTGGCTTTATTTTTATTTTTTTTACCAGGTCTTTATATCTTTCTTTTCCTCTCAGTAAGACTACTTTTAAACGTTTTATTACACATATAATTTCAAAATACTCTGCATTTTAGACTATGTAACTTTTTCTTGCAGGGGCATAATAAATTAAATTAAAATTATCATTATTGTTATTAATACTACTACTAATACATATCTATAATATGTAGTATATAATATAGTAGTATATATATAAATAAATAAGCAAGTATGTTCCCTAATTCATACTATGATTATTTATATATATATATATATATATATATATAATACTTGCTTACAACTTTTAGATCCTGATCCTGCAAACACCTATGCACATGCTTAACTTTAAACATGTGAGTAGTCCCATTGAGGTAAATAGGATTTATTCATATGCTTAAAGGTAAGCATGTGCCTAAGTGCTTGCAGGATCAGTGCTTTAGTGTCCACTTTAAATTATATTTTTTATTCACATGTTGCATTCCTGAAAACATACGGTAGTTATCTAGTGGCCATAGTAAGTCATCTAAATCCCCATAAGCATTAAATGTGAATTGCAATTTAAAGGGAGAAGATACAAGTATCATGAGTGCTATAACTGAAAGCAATTAAACAAACAAACAACAGCAAAATACTGGGTGTTTTCTTTGGCAGACCCTGTTCACGCAAACATTTATGCATATGCTTTACTTTAAGCATGTGAAGAGTCTCACATTGGAGAGGGTGAATTCAGAGGGAGTACTCATACTCAAAATTAAGAATTTATATAAATGTGCAGAATTGGTACCTTAGTCATTTCCCCCTGTTGTTTGTGCTAGTTTTTACAAAAGGGGGAAAGAACATGTTTAAAAATAGGAAAATGCAATTGTAAAACCACAAACTTTGGCATGTGTGGTGCAAAATAGCAGGTGTAGTACCTGAAACCAGTTGTAACTTATTTTGTGAGATTTGAACTGAGTTCAGGATGACAGTATTCCTTAAGCAAGTAACGTTGGAATATGTGCTTTTGTCCTCTATCACGCTTTTATATTGTATAAACATGGCTGCAGTTTTAATGCTTTCATGTCCTGTGTGTTTTGAGTGTTTTTTCTACATTATGAATATCAAGTCCTGACTTCTTTCTTTTTCCTGGAAGACTTTGACAACTTTGGTGGAGGACTTTGAGGATGAAAGCTAAATTACAGTTCTTCCACTTGACCTGCCATTAGAGGTGGTGGGGATATTGGTCCTGATTCTTCACGGTTTTGCACCTTGTTTAGTCACTTTCAGTCACCTGTGCAAAGTCAGTGCAAACTGAGCATAAAATGAGAAGAGGAATATTTTACATGTGTTTTGCAAGGCAGTGGGGAATTAGGGTCATAAGGACTCAGGCAGTCTGGAATCAACCTGTGCAGTGAGGGTGAGGGCATAACAAGCAGTTACTCTTACAAACTTGTCCCCTACACATAGGTGCTGGAACTAGGGGTGTCTCTGGCTTGAGGTAGTAATAACAACCCAAATACATGGTTTCTGTCTTTAGCACCCTCACTATAAAAATTGTTCTAGCACCACTGCCCCTACACCTGACATCAAAGGGATCTAAAATGAGTTGATGTCACTCTTATGCTAACTCTGGAGGCCCATAAAATAAACACTGTCTGAAGACTGTGAGAGTCTAGTAGTAAGGCAAAAAATGATGTTTACTTGTGTGCCACAGAGCTAGAGAAGGTAGCCCCAAAAAGTCTGAGTCAGCAGTGCTGTGGTTGCATGTAAAGCTGTGGAATTAGAGCAAGAGTGGAGTCAGTTCCCATATTTCCCTGGTTGGTGGGGCAAAGCTTCAAGGGAGATGTGGTGAGGCAGAAGCTCAGGGAGGAGCCTGGCCTTTTTCAGAGGTCTATATTTGTGTTTACAGGTTTAGTCCAACATTTTTAAAGGTGGTTTCTGATTTTGAATCCCTCAGCTGCCACTGACTTCACAGCACAGCTCCTATGAATATTAGCTTCAAGGTGTCTCCAGTCAGACACATTAAAATAGAGGCACCCAAAATCAGTAGTCACTTCTGAACCTTTTTGCCATAGCCGTTCTAAACAGATCCTTTGGAGGGGAAGCAGGTGCTGTAAACTTGGTGTTTTACTAAAAGTCCTTTAAAAGTACTATATACACCTTTGCTTGGGACTGTGAAAGACTGACAGTCTGGTAGCACTGCAAAAGGAGAAAGAAGCAATCTAACAAGTGATCAGCAGACAGCAGCCATGGGGCAGCGCCAGCTTTTTTGCCGCCCTAGGCGGCAGCGGCGGCAGGAGAGGCTGCTGCCAAAATGCCGCTGAGATCCCCGGCGGCTGAAGAAGCTGCCGCCAAAGTGCTTCTTCGGCCGCTGGGGACCTCAGCGGCATTTCGGCGGCAGCCTCTTCTGCCAGCGGCCGCCGAGGGACCTGAAATGCCGCCCCCCAAATCCTGGTGCCCTAGGCGACCGCCTAGGGTTGCCTCATGGTAGCGCCGGCCCTGCAGCAGCCCTTTCCCATTTATATTAACCTGTTTCAAGGATTATATGCAGGGGAAACCAGGTATCAACAGATGGAGGGAAACTGACATGTGATCTTCTAAATATTGCCAGAGAGCAGTAATCTTGTGTGCCAAAAGAAGACAGGGAAAACCAGGCCTGGGAGCTTCCAACATGACAGTACTCCAGGACTCTGACACTTTTCAGTTGTGGCTTCGCTGTTCTTTTCTACAATGGCATCTTTTTCTTGTGAAATATTTTGGAGTGGATCTTGATTTGCAGCCTGATGGATTACTGTGTTTTATCTCCTTTGAGCTACAGAATATAGTACAGCTCCAGAACTCAGGCTTTGAGGGTTTTGCTGTCTCAAAGTTCTCAAATGCCTTTGTTTAAAATCCCTGCATGAGTTATTACAAAGCTGTCTGTTAGCCTCACTCTGACGCAAAAAAAAGAAGCTATAGTTTAAAATTCTCTACTGCAAAATTAAAAATATATTTAATTGCACAGTGAAGCAAACACTCCTTGCATAGAAGAGATTCCTTGAATTCCCCAGCTTGGTGCCTTTATACACTAGATGGCAGTAACTAATTCATTTGTTCCCTCTTTCACTAGCCGGTCTGTAAAAAGGATATGTTATTTTGCTGTAAGAATAAACTCTCTCGTTTATCGATGGTTGGAGGAACAGCTTGTCTGTCCGGACCAAGAATGTGGGCAGACCCCTGAATTCGCCAATCATGTCTCCCCGAGTTTGGGGGCGGGTCAGCGCTATGTATTGCTGGCTGCCTCCAGTAGGTTTGACGGCTTGTATTACAGTTTCTGTTCGCTATGCTGCAGCTAAGCTTTGCTCTCTCCAGATACGTTTTACTGAGGAAGAGAATTTTAGCATCTTGTAAGAGGCCTGCTGCATTCATGTCTACGTTGCTGATCAATAAGCCCCAGTATGCGTGGTTGAAAGACCTGGGACTGAAAGAAGAAAATGAAGGCGTGTATAATGGGATCTGGGGAGGAAGAGGAGAGGTAGGTTTGTAGCTCGAGAAACCCTGAACCAGTGGCAATGATTGAGTTGCTGACTTTCTGGATTAGGAAAAGCGAGCTGCTGCCAAAAGCTGGAGGCGCCTGAAATGAATGTGCTGCCGAAAAAAGGAAGAAACTTGTTAACTATGTTGCAATCGGACTTGTTTCTGTGCAAAAAAATTTCTCAGTGGGAGAGCAAAGTAGAAACGTTTGTCTGCCCCATCCCCTGTTATAGGCCCTCTGACGTTAATAGTCTCACTAAGGTTGAATAAACACAAGTTTATATGTGGCAATCTCTTTAGGCTCCAGCTTTGGGTTTGTATTATTTGGCTTGCCTCCTTTGTAGGGCGATGTTTCTTGTTGCATCTAGTCTGGTCTCTCACCCACCTGGAACATCTTTGTTTGGTGTAGTTTTTTCTGACAAGCTTTGTGTTGAGTATATTTTTTGTATGTGTTTGCATTATTGCTTAAATTCCTTTTTGCATAAAAAAGTCACTGTGTCTCAATACCCCAGGTATCATACCCCCTCCATCCAATACACACCAACATTTCCGCCTAGTTATGCATATTCCTAATGTGACTGTAAAATATTCTCTCTTTAGATTGTGACAACATATTGCCCAGCTAACCATGAGCCAATAGCAACTGTGCGACAGGTAAGTTTGTCTTTTCTCTCTCTGGTGCCTATTTAGAGCAAGGGCTCAAAAAAGGCACATGGTAGCCAAAGGCTAATTTGGAAAATAAAGTCTAACACCCTGGTGAGAAGGCCAGTCCTCCACCCCAGCTGCTAGGAAGGAGAGGGAGATGAAATTCTGATCAAGTTGCTGTCTCTGGGTCCTCTTCTCCTCTACCCATATTAGTCTCTGGCAATCCGGTGGCTGGTAAATGTGAAGCTCTTGGGTGGCTGCTGGGATGGTCTCTCCCTCCCTCCCCAACCGCCTGCCTGTCTTTTGGAGGGAAGGGGACATTTTATTCAGTCTCTCTCTAGTCTTGGAGGTGCTGCAGAAAAGGAGGATATTCTGCTACTCTCCCTTCCCATAATCTTTTTTAAAGAGTTAGGGGATGTAAGGGAAGCTCCTATTTTGTTACTAGCTCTAGTGCCTGTTGCTTCTGTTCATAACTTTCTCATTCAAGTATCTGAAACTGACATGTCTCTTCATGGTTTCACTGCATAGCAGCAATGACATGGAACAAGAGTCTTCACAATTTCACTGGTCAACCTGTGCATTATATAGTTCGGTCAACTTCCATGCTGTGGTGCTTAACTAAATTTCTACCCCCTTTATTACAAAAACAACGTTAAAAAATGTATGTCTACACTGTGGGGAAAAGAAAAAAAGGGTATTCTTAACATAGGTTAGCTCTGGTTAAAATATCAGTGAAGACAGCAGCTCAGCTAACTCAGGTTCACAGCTCGAGTTCAACCCAAGGTTTCCCTAGGCTTTAACTCTTGTTAACCCAAGTAAGCAGAGTTGCCTTGTCTTCACTACTGTTTTAATCTGAGTTAGCTAACATGGGTTACCTAACCCTAGTTAAGACGACCCCCTCCCCATTTTTTCTTTCAGTGTAGACATACCCTTAAGCTCAAATGCTGCTCTTCTGGTCCTATAGGTGAGGTGAGCACAAACCAGTAGATCCAGATGGAGGAGATATAGCATGGGGCAGAGAGGGCTTGTTAGCCTATTCTCTTTATTCCCCCACCCTCCTAGGGTTTCAGGATTCATAGATCCAGTGAAGATGGGCTGGGTGCAAAGGAGTGAAGCTGGGAGAGTAGATACTCTGCAGTACTTTTTATTATTATCACTATTTTTTATTTTGTGTTAATAGTGGGATTTACAATAATAAAGCAAAATGTCACTAAATGGGCTATGTATTCCCATGATTTTTTCCCCTGGGGAATACAGCTGAAGGAAAACATTATTTAAACTGTAAACTTTAGATATGTTCCCCAGACACCTTTGTTTATGATATTAATTTTCCAATTTAATTTTCATTTCTAGCAACTGTCTTGTCAGCACAGTTAGAAACCAGCATGTCCCACTGTGAACACACTTGCTTAGAATATAACTTTCCTAAAGAATGATACCTCCCAATTCAGCACTGTCCACAGAAAATCCATTCTGCTCGAGTCATGCTCACTGCCTCTTCTGTATTTCAGCTTCAAGCAACCAATAGCAAAGTAACTTCTGTGTTTTGTGTCCCACCCCCCCGCTTAAATCCTTGTTCATTTAGGCCAGCTTGGAGGACTACGAAGAAACAATAAAGAAAGCTAAAGAGGCATGGAAAATATGGGCAGATGTAAGTTGACAAATAATTATTCATATTTTTGAAAGTGTCTCTGCAGTAGATAAGGACCCCTGAAACCACTAAATTACCATTTTCTGTTAGAGACTAAATCAAGACCCCATGTCCTATATGATACCTTAAACCTAAATTGCTCAGCAAGGACCTCATGATCACACAGCACCTTTTCCAAGCCCTCACTGCCCTCCAGATCCAATGCGTTCATTTGATATAAAATGCAAACCATTTAAATGTGTCTCCAAACTTTCAGTGTGCCACAGACATTTGTATTGTAATGTGTATTTGTACTATAGAAGCTGTTGTAGGGAGTGGAAGGAAGCTAAAAGTCTTTAAAGCTAAGTAAGAAAAAGGTGTGTGAGTGTGTGTGAGAGTGAGAGTGAGAGAGTGGTTTGTTCTCTCCCACCACCCTGAAGCTGCCCATGAAGGAGGTTTTAGTATCTAGGAGGGCAGTTGATCATTGTGGTAATGGGGAAGGCACTAATCTACTTTCCCCTTGGGTAACTCTTTAATTTTGGGAAAGATGGATATTGCAATTCATTATTTTTCTGACCTCAGAAACCTTTTAGTGAAAATAGCTGCTCTTATCCCAATGATAATACATCCAACAATGATGGATAAATACATCAGGCCAAATTATTGGCTAGTGTACATCAGCATATTTATGCTAGTTGAGAATTTGGCCCATCAGCTTTCTTCTGCTGAAATTATCAGCAGTGAAATAGTTAACAAGGTTAACATTTAAAATATTCATAGTAGGCTTCAGAATCGATAAGCAACCGAGTATGAATTGTTCCCATTAATATCAACAGTACTATAGTTTCAACCTGCCTGCAGACTCTGGTAGATATTACTGAAGTGATTACATAAAACTCATGTCTTGAAGGTTGTTTTTGCAACCGAAAGGATTAGATGACATTTTTTGGACAGTGTAGCGTCTGTAGCATAGCTACATAAAACATCTCTTAAAACAGGGAGGGAATTGTGTTGCCAACTGCTCTGCCATGTAAGTACATTATACACTGGGCTCTAGCAAGATATTCACTATGTGATATCGGGGCTCTAGCAAGATATTCACAATTCACTATGTGATATCGGGGCTGGCTGGACTACAAAGGAGGGCAGAAAAAATGCATAGTGAGCATAGTATGTGAGGAATTTACTTTCTGACAGGTCCCTAAAGCTCATATCTGTTTGAAAATGGTCCACATGTATGCTGGAATAGGATAAGGAGAACAGTGATGTGAAGTCTGCATTGAGCCACTGATGGTGTCCTAGCACCAGAACCTGTAAAACCTTAGTTCTATGAGCAATTCTATTTGAGGCCCTGATTCAGCAAGAATTCAGCCTAACTTTAAACATGAGTAGTCCACTGTAGTCAGTGGGAGGAGAGAGGACAAAGGTACTGGCTGGTCTTCCCTTGATGTAAATAGTGGCCTGCTTGCAAGTGCCTATAGCAGAAGGTGCAGTTTAGTTTCTGAATCAGTTTCTTTAAAAAAAAAATTTTTTTTTGGTCTAGGTTCCTGCACCTAAACGTGGAGAAATAGTGAGGCAGATTGGCGATGCCTTGAGAAAGAAAATCAAAATTCTGGGAAGCTTGGTAAGGGGTCCTGAGCAACGTGTACACATTTGAAAAAGTCAAAATTATGGTTTTAATGTAGCTCTGTGTAATTAAGTGAGTAATTGTTAGTCTTAATAACTTCTAAATACTTTTTGGTTTCCACTAATGATCTGTGGCAACAAACAAGATTTTTTTTTAAAGGAAACTAAATGTAAGCCTTCATTTTTGGTGTCCTATTTTAAAAATAATGCCACTTCACTTTAGAGCAGGGGTGGGCAAACTTTTTGGCTTGATGGCCACATTGGGTTTCTGAAACTGTATGGAGGGCCAGGTAGGGAAGACTGTGCCTCTCCAAACAGCCTGGCCCCCACTCCCTATCTGCCCCCTCCCACTTCCTGCCCGCTGACTGCCCCCCTCAGAACCTCCGACCCATCCAACCCGCCCCCCCCCCCCGGCTCCTTGTCTCCTGACCGCCCCCTCCCGGGACCCCACCCCCTATCCAACCCCCCTTGCTCCCTGTCCCCTGACGGCCCCGACCCCATCCACACCCCTGTCGCCTGACAGGGCCCCCGTGACTCCTACGCCTATCCAATCCCCCCTGTTCCCCTTCCCCTGACCGCCCCTCCACCCCCCAGAACCTCCGCCCCATCCAACCACCCCCTGCTCCCTGTCCTCTGACTGCCCCCCCGAACCCCTTTCCTCTTATTCAACCCCCCTGCACCCTGTCCCTTATCCAACCCCCCTGCTCCCCACCCCCTTTCCATGCCACTCAGAGCAGCGGGACTGGCAGCCGTGCCACCCGCACTGCCACGCTGCCCAGTAGGAGCTTGCAGCCCCACAGCCCAGAGCGCTGGTGGCACTATAAGCTGAGGCTGCGGGGGAGGGAGGACAGCCAGGGGCTAGCCTCCCCAGCTGGGAGCTCAAGGGCCGGGCAGGACAGTCCCGTGGGCTGGATGTGGCCCACGGGCCATAGTTTGCCCACCTCTTCTTTAGAGTTTTAAAGTAATGCCATCACAATTCTCAGGCTCAGAATTTGACCAATATTTTTCTTTTTCATCCACTGCCCCTTCTCTCTTCCATCTTGTACCAGTTCACAAAGCTGTATTTATTGTAATTTGTGTCTACGTGTGTGGAGCACTGCTTCAGTTTTTTAAAAGACAGTTTGTTTACAGGAAGTGGGCCACAAATATTTATGAACTAATAAACCTAGGATGGGGTTTTCAAAGGTGTTCAGAATTAGTCTAACTCTGCTGGCTCCCATTGGAGCCAGTCATCAAATTCTCAGTGACTTAAATGGAGTCGGGAGCTAGCACTTGAAAAAAATCATACCTCTAATTCACAAATGGTCTTAAAACTACACTAGGCTCATGGTCACACTGTCATCTCCAGTTTCTCCCCTTCCCCTAAGAGCATTGTTCTCAACACTTGTCAAAAGAGGAAGAAATGTAAGTGATTCTGAAACTGTCCTCTTTCCAAACAAAGACCTTGACCGTGCTCAACTGCCACCATGCTGCTTTCCCACCTTTCTGTGAGACAGGGCACTGATACTAAAATGGTTCTGAAAGAAGACTTCCTCTCATACAGAGCTTTTCAACCTGGGTTCTTTCTGGTGATTTGAAATTTTGTGAGACCTGACTAAGATGTGGACAACAAGGGATTTAGGAGGTGAGATGGTCTGTGAAAGGATCTCAGTAAGTGCTGGTGCAGGATATAAAAGTCAGAGAATTGCTGCTGTTGGACCGTTAGGCAGTTTCCATGATAGAATTAGTGTGCTAGGTACCTCTGTGTTTACGCAGAGTACTGTTTTCCTGCCTAATGTGGACAGACAAAGGTCTGAAAAATGTGCTAGAGACAACATGTGCTGCAGTTCTGAGTTGCTAAAGCATGAAGTTATTACATGGTTCTCAACCAGGTAAGGGGAAAAAAATACTAGAACCCTGCTTGAAATCTATGGCCCCTCCCTAGTAGTTTCAAACTCCCACTCCTTGCCTTGGGTGAACCCTCCATCAGCCCTTTGGGAGGCAGAAATCTCTCCAGCACCTTTACAGATACAGATGAATGTTGGTGGATTAAAATAAAAATAAAAATTCAAGTGCCCCATCAACATCTGTCCCTTAGTCACAGACAAGGGCATCTCTTTCCCCTTGTGTGGCTGATCTTGAGTGCAGTGTGATGCAAACTCATAATGGCCATAAAGACAAGCTGCCCTTTGAACCCAGAGCTCAGACTCCTAGCCTGTTGTGTCTCTGCAGCAGTAGCAGGTGCCCTGTTCTGCAGTCTGCCTTGTCCCATTTGATACAGTTCCACGTGGGAAATTATTAGTTAAATTGGAGAAGATGGGTATTAATATGAGAATTGAAAGGTGAATAGCACTGCATTAGTCTTTTTCACGTGCCCATCACGCTGGCAGCTCATAGTCATCCTGCCACCAACCAATACATCTGGGTCTTTTCTGTCGCTTCCAACTGGTAAGTCCCCAGCTTATAGCAAAAATATATAAACTGGCCATCAACAAGTTTAGGCTTGAAATCAGACGAAAGTTTCGAAGATCAGAGGAGTGCATTTCTGGAACAGTCTTCCAAGGGAAGCAGTGGGGGCAAAAAACCTAACCGACTTCGAAACTGAGCTTGATACGTTTATGGCACGTAGCTGATCTGCAACTGCTACCACCAAATATCTCCAACAGCCGGTGATGGGACACTAGATGGAAAGGCTCTGAGTTACTACAGAGAATTATTTCCCAGGTCTTGCCTACATGCTCAGGGTCTAACTGAGTGCCATATTTGGGGTCGGGAAATAATTTTTCTCCAGGTCAGATTGGCAAAGACCCTGGAGTTTTTTCGCCTTTCTGTGCAGCATGTGGCATGCAGGTTAAAACTAGGGTAAATGGTGGATTCTTCATAATGTGAAGTCTTTAAATCATGACTCGAAGACTTCAGTAACTCAGCCGGAGGTTATGGGTCTCTTAGTGGGTGGGTGAGATTCTATGGCCTGCAATGTGCAGGAGGTCAGACTAAATAATCATGATGCTCCCTTCTGGCCTTAAAGTCTGAGTCTAAAAAATGATCCTGTGTGTTCTTAATGTTGTCAGGTCTCACTGGAGATGGGAAAGATTTTTGTCGAGGGTGTTGGCGAAGTTCAGGAATATGTTGACATCTGTGACTATGCTGTTGGCTTGTCCCGAATGATCGGTGGACCTGTCTTGCCTTCAGAAAGTAAGCATGTGTATTAACATTTGTATTTATAGAGTTCTGAGTATAATGGAACTCTTTCTACGTTACTGCACTGTGGATTATATATTTATGCAAGTTACCAGTTTACTGTATCTGCTCTTGTGACTTGTCTGATATATGTGATGACCTGTTTTGGTGCTACAGAGTGCATCCATTCTTGCCTCGGTTAGAAACTACATACATACAGTAACAGAGAACTGAGTTCTTCTCCATTAACAGTCACTAAATCGAAGTATAGAATGAGTACAGCAAAATCTAGCTAGTTTGCACTAAGACATGGGAAACCTGTTGTCGATTAAACTTTGCAGATTGATGAGTCAGCAAGAAGCATGCTTGTACTTTTGTTTCCCTCATTATCCAACTGACATGATTACTGCATGCTGGTAAAATAGGTGTAAGGAGTAGAGTACAACTGTAACATAGCATATATTGCATGAGTAATTAAATCCTATGAATAGACTTCACCAAAGCTATTAAAGTTCTGCTGAAAAATGAGATGATGCTATTTGGTGGAAATATCTGGCTTGTGGATTATTGAAATAAATTTCACTGTATTTTCCAGCGGATCATTTAGTTGGAATGTAAACAGCCTTTCTATATACTAAGATACTGCCATGCACCAGGACAGCTCTAATACAATTTTGCTTAAACTGGCCTCTCTCCTTTTCTTCCCTAGCAGAACTATCTGTGTTGACTTTTTTGTGTCTGTCCTAATGGTTATTAGAAAAATACTCTGTTATGCAGCAAAGCTTATGCCATGTTTTTGTTCTGATAAATATGCAACTATTGAATGAATTCTGGTGCATTTACCAACAAGTAATTTATGCTGTTAAAAATGGCCTACAATTGCCAGTACAAAGGTAATAAATTGAGTGCTGCCCTCATCAATGCAAATAAGATAAGATTAAACTATCCACCTACTTCTGATAAACACTTGTGTAAATAGATGGGTCCCAAAAGTCAACAAACTTGGCTCTGTCTCAGATCCTGAAGATCTGTTGCAGTCCATGCCTTTTCTTTTCATTTATTGAGCAAAACACAGTCATGCACGCACACACAATCAAATTGCTCTAATTTGTGTCTTTGTTTTTAGGACCTGGCCATGCCCTTATAGAACAGTGGAATCCTGTGGGATTGGTAGGAATTATCACTGCGTTTAACTTCCCCGTAGCAGTGTATGGTTGGAATAATGCAATTGCAATGATCTGTGGGAATGCTTGCCTCTGGTAAGATGCTCAAATAGTTTGCAACAAATACTTTAAACTAAAATGCTGATAGTGGTAGTCTTTGCTCATCTCAACAGAGCTATGTTTGTAAGGATGCTCTCAGGCATGTAAAGAATACTGTATTTGAAATGTCAGGTATCTGCTATTCATCCCACATTAACAAACACTTCACTTCTGATATTTTTAGGTTGGCTTCAAGTCCTGCTTAAAAGCTCTATTCTACCTTATACTTCTGTAAGCTCTTTGAAGCAGGGGATGTCTTGGAATTCATGTCTATATCGCATCTAGCACAATGACTGTAACAGCCCAATTAGGTATTGAGCCCTCTAGGCTCTAATGTCATACAAATATTAAAGAATATGGTTGATATTTAAAAATTGAGTACATAGAGCTAGGCATTCGAATAAGTTGTTTGATTTTCAAAGGTTCTGTGTACCTGTAGCTCAGTTTCACTTCACTAGAAGTTCTGGCTCCGTAACACCTCTAAATATTGAGCCACTTCCACCTAAGTATCTAGCATTAGACACTCAAATCTGAAAATGTTTGGCTAAGCTTACCATGCCATACCTCTAATTCTGATTCCTTGCATATTACAAGAGTTGCATAAAGTATTTTGTATTCTTGGGAATGAAAATGATTTTGCCCTTTTTTTTTTTTTTTAAGGAAAGGTGCTCCTACAACGTCCCTCATTAGTGTAGCTGTCACAAAGTAAGTTTTTGAATATCTGTACATATAATTGCTTTTGCACTTTGTCTCTGAGATCTTGTGGCTGGGATGAGAGTGGCTTTGTTTCCTTCCCCTGCCATACAGACAATACATTTGTTCCCTTGGTTGCGCCTTTTTTGAGTCCTCTGCTGAGCAGTAGCAGATGTCTGGGGCCTTGCAGTTCAGCTTCCTTAATGGAGGAGAAATCAGTGATGGAGAGTCTGCGTGATGCTCTAAGTGTAACGTGTTTTATTTGTGCACATACCAGTTCTGAGTGAGTCTGTGAAACCGCATGCTGACGCTCCCATCTTCCAGGAACCTCAGCCCAACACCAATGCCTAGATTTCAGGAAGCAACTTCAGGCTCTGATTAGTATCTGTTCTTGAGGCAAACTTTCCTGCTGCTTGTACAGTTCGTTCTCTCTCTCTCTCTCTCTCTCTCTCTCTCTCTCTCTCTCTCTCTCTCTCTCCGCTGAAGTTGCCTCAAAACAGAACCTGGCCTAATCCAAAACTAACAAGCAAGCATATCTTCCCAAGAATCAAAACCTGCTCACATGCAAAGAAAAAAAACAAAACGTGACAACCGTAACAGCGCCACTCAGTGACACCTGTGATAACACTATCAATACATTGAGGAGATGGCTTGCTATGCACTTTAACCTGTTTTAAGTAACGAAAGTACTACAGTAGTTATAATACTATTCATTCCTGAGAGTGTGCCTTCCCCGCCCAAATGCTACTTCTGAGAATAATTTCACTAAATTTCCAAAGGCAATACTATGAATTATGCTATAATTGAGATTTTATATGCTCATCTGTCTTCTCTTTGCCAGTTACATCCTGGAAGATGCACTGTATTTTAAATATTTGGATTTTGTTATAAGCCTTTTATTATTACACTGGACAAAGATCTTTTCAGACAGCGCACCTGATACAGATGATAGATTCTTACTATTTTCGCCTTGTCACCAAAAAAATAATAAAAAATTAACTGCTGATTTTATCACATGCCTCTGATTAAGCTCTCTCAAATCCCAGCCTCTCAAGAAATTTCTCTCTTTTTCTAGGATAGTAGCCAACATTTTGGAGGATAACAAAATGCCTGGTGCAATCTGCTCCCTGATATGTGGCGGAGCAGATATTGGGTAGGCAAAACTTCTTGTATTTTGTGGGGAAGGGAATGGCGGAAGGGTGGCTTGTGGGAAATAGTCTAGTTTGAAAATGGCTTTGCTTTCTGTTGGCCTTGTACTACCACTTAGAAACAGTTGAATCTACCTTGTTTTATTTGCCTCTAAGTTGGACATGCCCGTCCATCCATGGACTCTTTAGCACAGGAAACATCCTATCTTGATTGTCTGGAAAGCATCCAGCACATTGCTGGCACTACTGTAAATATGTAACTAATAATTCCATGGACCATTGCTGGAACAACCACGTTACTATAAACGTAACAAAATGTGAATCTAGCATCCAGTTTGGTGAGGGTATTTGTCCCCATTTTTAACTCTTATTCTCCCCCTACTTTGTAGCTACATCTAACAAACTCTCTGAACAGCCATAAAGAATACAACCTGGGTGTAGTCCCTGCTATACCCCCTCCCCCAACAACCTTCATGGGCATGCCAATTGGGGATGTCCACTCCCATAGAGGTGCATGTGAGCCCACAAAGTGCCTAAGGACTTGGAAGGCGTACATCTCAAGTTGTAGTTGATAGTATGGGTCTGAAGGAGGCATTAGGGTACTTGGCATGCCGTGGTGCTGTACAAACAGCAACCAAGTGCTTAGACAGCTTTGTTCCTGTAGGCAGGGTTAGACTTCAGAGTTAGTGCAGATGTCACGGTAAAATATGGCACTTATTCTGGCACTTATACTTCTTTGAGTTGCATTCCAGTTAATCACTGACTTGATTCTTTTAAATCTGTTTTGTATTTCTGGCTTTCAAAGGCGTAAATGTAACCTTTTGTTATCATTAAGGCCAAGATTTTGTCATGCATATTTTTAGTAAAAATCGCAAACAGGTCATGGGCAATAAAGAAGAATTCACAGAAGCCCGTGACCTATCTTATGCATGACAAAATGGGGGGCTGTGGGGTCTCCACACCACCCCTGAGGGTTCGGCTGGGAGCAGTGGGGTCCCTCCACCACCCGTGACCTCCGTGACTTAAGCCCGCAGTACCTGGGAACTGCAGGATCCCCCGCTGCCCACGGTGGCTGGGAGCTCCCAGGGCACCCCGCTACCCCAACCGTGGCAGCTGGGAGCTCTGGGCCCTGCAGTTTCCAGCCACCATGAGTGGTGGGGGGACCCTGCAGCTCCCAGGTGCTGCGGGCTCAAATCACGGAATCCGTGACTTCCAGTGACCTTTGTGACAAAATCATAGCCCTAGTTATAATTAAGAAACACATTTCTCATGTCAACTTGCTCCAATTGTACACACTTTTGAGGATAGTCATGTGTTCTCTTACATAGCACAGCAATGGCAAGAGATGAGAGAGTGGACCTGCTGTCTTTCACTGGCAGCACTAAGGTGGGCAAGCAGGTGGCACTTATGGTTCAAGAGAGATTTGGTAAGTATGTAGATTTTTGCTTTTTCCCCTTTAAGTGTTTCGTTTGTTTAGGAAGCAGGGCTGAGGGAATGCTGACAAATAGAACTTGCCTCAGTTGCCTATTTATTTTTTTAAAACTTGTGTTACAAGTGCAGCAGCGAAGCTGCATTTCTGCTAATTCTAGCCTAATCCAGGACTTTCTTAAAAAAAAAAAAAAAAAAAAAAAAAAGGGGGGGGGGGGGGAGGGTGTGTTATCAGGACATCACAAATTACCTCTGCTGCAGAAGTGTTGGTGAGTCCTGGATCCATGCCCAGTTGTCAACATCTAGATATTTTTCAGTGCACAATTCTCCATATAAACCAAAGCCTTGGGCCACTCTCCCTCCATTCCTTTGAGGATTTTGGGTTGCATTTTGCACTCTTTAGTCGCTCCCTGATTTGAACTATAGAATTCAGAGCCGCTTTCACTATCAAGGGCTCATCAAAGAATGGAAGGCCATACCTTCCCCCAAATTTAGAAATTTAGGACACTTGCCAGGAAAATAAGCACAAGTACTAATTTTTCTTGCTGATTCCCTTTGATTTCATCAGCATCTCTCTCATTGTCCGTCTTTCACACGCTGCAGTACTTTAGTGTGGTTTTTTAATTTTTTTTTAAAGCAAAAACTCTCACTGTAGGCTAGACTGTGTCACCCTTAGTCCTCGAGAAGTACCATTGGTTTCAATGGGAGCATTCATGGAGTAAGGTATTAGTCACTGTACAGGGACAGTCTATGATTGTTACTCACAACTAGCTTCTTAACTCACGTTATTGTTTACTTATTTTAACAGGACGGAGTCTGTTAGAGCTTGGTGGAAACAACGCCATTGTTGGTAATACATAATATAATAATCTCTTCTCATACAAGTTACTTCTAATTTAATATTGTGTTCATAGTAGACTAATCTTTTTATCCGGGATTGTCGTCTTCTATGTATGGAAAGTACCTAGCATTCACTGTATGCTATCACAGCTGAAGGCCCAGATTTAATAAATTCCTTAAGCAAGTGTCTGACTCAAAACTCATGAAATACCCTGCTGAATCAGGCCTAAATAATATGTGAATAATGATCCCTCCCCTCCACACACACCTCCCTTCTCATGAGCAGTCCTCTACCTCCCAGCTCTCAATGCTCTACATCCTAGTCACCATCTTCCAGTCAAGGACTAGAGGAAAATCCCTTTCGTCTGTCAGTGCCTCTCCTTAACTGGCCA
Source organism: Macrochelys suwanniensis (assembly GCA_033296515.1). Lineage (NCBI taxonomy): Eukaryota > Metazoa > Chordata > Testudines > Chelydridae > Macrochelys > Macrochelys suwanniensis. The sequence goes on from CM065780.1 coordinate 54,159,373, forward strand.
GAGGGATCACTGGAACAAAACACCGTTAAAAAGCTGAACAGGCAGCCTCTGATCTTGGCATTGAGGGATGGGGATTATAAATTGAACCCAAGTGTTTCACATGGTTGTGCTGAACATAAATACTGGATCATAAGACCTCTATTTTACAGGGTTTCTCAAGCTAAAAATAGAGAACAGAGGTAGTAGCTTTACTATTAACTGAAAACTGTAAAATCTGAATTTATTTTTCCCAGTTGTTGCTTTTCCCAACATTGCTTTTTTTCATTTTTGCATTGCACTCTGCTTGGGCGGTGTGTCTAGAATGGTTATTTTTTCATCCTGGTTTTTGTGTACTAGCGCACTGCTGTTCTGGGTTCGCAGTATTGTGGGGGACAAACTAATTTGAGAAAATACAAATGAAAGGTCAAGAAAAATTTGTCTCTGTATTTGGCCTTAGGGGTGTGGTTTTATTTATTTTTCTGGTACGTTCAAATGATGGGATATAAACTATATCACTTCAGGATCATGTTTAAAGAGGGCTTTAATTGGAGGTAACTGTGCTCTTAGTGTTCTAGAATATGTTTACACTTAAGTACCAGCCAATAGGCACATCATTCTGGGAAAACATTCTTAAGAAAAATATCTACTTCCCTCTTTGTTGTCCAGTAGTATAGTTCAGATTTAAGTATTTTAAAGCTGGATCTAGCACCCGTTGAAGTTGTTGTGAGTCTTTCCATTGACTTCCAGGGAGTTGGGTCAAGGTCTTAGGGAGCAGCTGGGAGCAGCTCAGGTAGCTATACACGGGCTACCTCTGCTTGAGCTGATGTGTGATACAAGATCAGTGTGGCCATGGCAGCATGGGCTGCAGCTCAGGGTAGGTACTTGAGTTTGTACCCAACAGCTCAGGCGAGATTGTACTTGAGCAGCTAACCCGAGCTGCAGCTTGTGCCACTGCAGCCACTCTGATATTAACACACTAGCTCAAGCTGGCACATGTATGACTACCTGAGCTGGGAATTGTACATCCTTGCTGCTATGTAGATATAACCTTAACGGGGGCAGTAGAACTGCATGCTAATTCACACTTGATGTCCTGGTACACTTTTTTCCCTCTATTGCACACTTTTAGCCTTCTTAGATTGTTGAATTTCCAACCTTGTTAATGGATATCAAATCCCTCTGAAACGTTGTGTTAAGTTATTTCTATGTCTTGTGGCACGAAGTAGCATAGATTCTCTTCCTGTTGTTTTAAACTTACTGCCTTTCGTGGTCATGGTCTTGTTTATGTGATAGTGTAAAAGTTGCCTGATCATCCTTGCCTTTTATTTAATAATCTTGTAAACCTACTGGCTAATCTCTGAAGTCTTTTTGAACAATCAAACCCCAGTATGACACCAGTTTGAGCTATATTAATTTTTAAACTTGCCACTTCTTTTTTTGCTTCATGGTTTTTTATTTTCTTTTGCTGCTCTGGCTCCACTGAATTGGTCACTTGTGCCCTTTGGCATTGATCCTCCATGCTATCTGACCGTCCATTGGTGGTGTTTCGCCATGCCATCTGGGTTCCACTCAAGCAGAATAGAGAGGGGAGGGATGCAGGAAGCTGGTTGCAGCTTCTTGATTCACAATCAAGTTGTGTTGCTTGGGGAACTTTGTTCAAAGTGACCTGGAGAACCGAACCTTTGTGCTTAATTCCAAATACATACAGGAAACTAGTTTTAAAGTGTCCTCAACCTACACTATTCATTCATCTATTTCCTAGTATTACCTGAAAGGCCTAATAGTGTTTACTATGTTGACTAATTTGTGTCCATTGAATTTAGAGGGACTTGGAACCAGAAGCCAATAACTTACACCTTGATATTCAATTCCTTTTTAAGTGTTTGAAGATGCAGATCTTAACCTAGTCATCCCCTCTGCTCTATTTGCTGCTGTGGGGACAGCAGGCCAGAGATGCACAACTGCCAGAAGGCTGGTGAGTAAATATGTATTGTATGGTTGGGATAGTTAAATCATCCAGTATGAAGGAGGAGAACAGGCAGTAGTGTTCTTAAAACATACTTCTAATGCATCTAAAGCCAATGCAACAGGAAAAATGACTATTAACCTATGGGTCATGATTTAAGTTCCAGAAGTCTTTCCTTACATGCGTTTTTAAAAATACCCAATGACACTAAAAACTGTAAGAGATAAAATCTTAACATTTCTTATCCTTTATACTCATTGAATTTCACTTTGCTTTCATTGCCAAGGCAGTCATCTTCATTTATTTGAAATATACTGCAGTTTCTGCTAGCAAGTAGTGCAGCAAGTAGTACAGTGTTTGGATTACAGCATATAGGGATTTTCTTTGGTTTTTAAACAAGTAATTTCCATCATATTACAATTATTTTGACTATCTGTTAATATTATTATTTTGTAAAAGCTTGTTTTAATAAAATCTAAATATTGGAGTCCTAATTTAACTGGTGTCCCTTTTTTTAGATGAATAGTTACTGAACAAAACAATAATTTGAGCAGGAAAACTTCAACTAGTTTGCCCGGTCTAGGATTCTAAAACTAATGTGTTTAGTGCTCAAATATTTTGTCTAATTTATTACACTTCAGACTTCAAAGCCAAATTAAAAATAAAACCTAGTTTGTCTTGCACCAGTATTACAGATGTCACTTGTTTAGCCACCATAAAAAGTTCAAGTGCTATTTTAGTATGAGGAACTTCTTCTCAAACTCAGTAGAAGCTTTATAAAGACATATATAATGAATGAGGGAGATCCGTTGTAAATGAATGTTGCGAATTAACCATAAGCAAACAAAGCAAGAATATTATATCAGTGTGTTTTCACCATTTATTTTGACTTGCATTTAGTTTTAAATTGATAGTTTATGTACTGGATTTTTGTGTAAGCTCTTGAATCTTAGCATGAGACTTCACAACAGTAACTTGATATCAAAGATCACTTGAGATGGGGAGTAGCACTCTTTTTGTGTGTGTGTGTGTGTGTGTGTGTGTGTGTTTAAACTGACTGAAGTGTGAAGATTAGCAAGGCTCTACTGTACATTTCAGTACTTTTGTAGTGAGAGAGGCTGCATATCTTCAATTTTCAGTCCAGTGAGCAGGGTAGGATGGGGTGAGAGCAACTCTGAAATATTTTCTAACCAGATTTTAAATCTATTTATCTTTTCTCTATTTTACTGGGGACTGATTCAACAGGCATTTTGTTGCTAACTCTCTCAATGTTATCATGAGTCTTATGATATTTGGAGGCTTTTAGACCTTGTGGAGAAAAGCTTTGAAAATGTGACCTGGGAGCCACCGGAAGGCAAATTAAGACTCCCTTTAAAAAAAAAAAAAAAAAAAAAAAGAATAGTTTTTTAAGCCAATCTCATGATTTTTGAGGCCTTATTTAGGCTTTTTTTTGAATGCTTGAGGTTGATTATACAGCTCCTATTCTGCAGGGATTCCCAAAGCTCAACAAACAAAGTTTTTGGCAAATTTCAACATCTGTGACATATTACTAACTGTTTCATAAAACTCTTGTGACTCTATTTAGTTCTTGCATGAAAGCATCCATGATGAGGTGGTGGAGAAACTTGCTAAGGCCTATGCACAGATTTGCATCGGTGACCCATTGGACTGTAAGTAGGGTTTTATTTTATTTGCTCCTACTTACGGAGGGAAAAGACCATTACAAAATGATTGAGTTAGCTTCAGTTAGAATAGGAGCTGTGAAATTGGGAGGAGGAATCTAATTAATCCTAATTGTTCTGTTTATCTTGGACATACTAAATGGCTATTTTCTCAGCTATCATGGTGATAGGCATGTTAGAAATGTATACAGTTGTCCTAAAATAATGTCTTTGATCTCTACGCCATATGTAATATGTTTTTACTTTTCAGCCACCACTCTGTATGGGCCTCTCCACACTAAACAAGCAGTGATGATGTTCCTTGATGCAGTGGAACAAGCCGAACAGCAGGGTGGCTCTGTGGTGTATGGTGGGAAGGTGATTGTTTTTACATTCTGGGCCGTTAGAATAGAGCAGTGGTCCCTAACCTTTTTGTGGCCACGAGCACCTTTCTGTGGCCAACAATCTAGCAGGCAGTGATGCTCCTCGGCAGCATTCCGGCGACAGCTTCTCCGCCCTGATGGCGGGCGCACATAAATGCCCCGGTGGGCGCCATGGCACCTGTGGACACCGCGTTGGGGACCACTGGAATAGAGCATCAGAAAAATGACCACAGATTGGTGGGTCATGGAGAACCCAGATCATATTCCAACTGGTTGTATCCAGTGCTGTCAGGAGCTTCAAATATGTAAGTGTATCAAGTCAGACACGTAGAGGGTGGGGATGGCTCCATCTGACATCTGAGGCAACATGTTTTAGAGAATTGAGGTGAGTCTGGGAAAAGGAAATCCTGAGTTCAGTGTCAGTTGTGCCACTAACTCAGTGTCTGGCCCTGGACAAGTCTTTCACTTTCCCCAATCTGTAGAAAGAGGATACTGCTTTCCTTATTCCTGTGTTGTTTAATTTCAATTCACATTTTCACACAAAGAAAAGCCTCTGGCCTTCCATTCTCAAAGAAACACAGGAATTAGGGCTCTGAACGACATCCTGAGTCATGTAGGCATCTCCATGGAGCAGGATAATAAGCTCTTATCCAGGCCTTCCATTTGGATTATTGCAATCTCCTCCCTGACACCCATATCTTTCCCAGGTTTCTGGCTGGTGGGTCTTGCCCACATGCTCAGGGTCTAACTGATCACCATATTTGGGACAGAAGACATTTTTTCCTTGTTCAGATTGGCAGAAACCCTGGGGGCAGAGGGGATTTGCCTTTCTCTGCAGGGTGGGGCACGGGTCACTTGCTGGTTTGAACTAGAGCAGATGGTGTATTCTCCGTAACTTGAAGTCTTTAAATTGTGATTTGAGGACTTCTTCAGTAACTCAGCCAGAGATTAGGGGCCCATTACAGGAGTGGGATAGTTAAATCATCCAGTATGAAGGAGGAGAACAGGCAGTAGTGTTCTTAAAACATACTTCTAATGCATCTAAAGCCAGTGCAACAGGAAAAATGACTATTAACTTGTGGGTCATGATTTAAGTTCCATAACTCTTTCCTTACATGTGTTTTTTTAAAAATACTCTATGACACCCAAGGAGTGGGTGGGTGAAGTCCTGTGGCCTGCAATGTGCAGGAGATCTGACTAGATAATCATGATCGTCCTTTCTGACCTTAAAGTCTGAGTCTTTATCTCCACCTTCAGTGCATTCAGAACATAGCCACTAAAGTTATCTTCCCTGCTTGCCATTCACAACACAGATGGGAAGAGGGAAACTTACTGTCTGTAGGGTCACTTTCCAATTTGATTTTGTGTTTATAATTGTATGTGTAATGCTGTACATTTTGCTCTTCTATTCTGGATGTGTTACTAAGTAGAACTTGGTACAGTGTGTTCAGTTTAGCTACTCATGGAAGGTTTTCTGTTTCTCATTGCAAGATTGTGGGGAGGGATAGCTCAGTGGTTTGAGCATTGGCCTGCTCAACCCAGGGTTGTGAGCTCAATCCTTGAGGGGGCCATTTAGGGATCTGGGGCAAAAATTGGGGATTGGTCCTGCTTTGAGCAGGGGGTTGGACTAGATGACCTCCTAAGGTCCCTTCCAACCCTGATATTCTATGATTCTATATAGTTGCTGCATCCAAACTACTGAGTGGGATACACTAAGTGTACCTAGTTCTTAAGCCAAACACTGATTTGTCTGAAGTAATAACTTGGCTATCACTTTTTGTGTGTGTTTTGAAGGTTCTAAATCGCCCTGGTAACTATGTTGAGCCAACAATTGTGACAGACCTTCCCCATAATGCATCCATCGTGCACACTGAGACATTTGCCCCAATTCTTTATGTGCTGAAATTCAAGGTAAAAAAAAAAACAACCAGTAGGAGGAGTTAGATGAGCTTTGGTCCAGAGTTATTTCAATAGTGCATATGCCTTGTATGTTAAATTGAAGCATGCAAGGGGGAGAGGGAGGAAGAGAGAAGTATTCCCAAGTGTGGGTCATGTTCATGAAACTGTCCTAATTAGGTGTATTATTGGCCAATTATTATGGTTCTCAACTGTGCGGGTATCCAGCATAACTGCATGGCTCAGGAATAGGTTATGTTTATATATCTTATTTAAAAAGCACCCAGGCTTAAACATGGGAGTCTATACAGGACTGTAGATGATTATTGCATATATTGGAAGAAAAAAAGTTTTGTCATTGCCTTTCGGTACAGCCAGTCTGTGCAGGCATGCTAATATGTGACTAGGTGTACAGCTATTTGCCATGTGATTAACATGAAGCAACATGGCGCTAGTTTAAGTTAGCATTCTGTTTTCATGGTACCTTTTTGTGGTGTTCGCTGCTTATCTTCAGTAGTCCTGACATAACTACTTATGTAATTCCTTCTAGACAGAAGAAGAGGTCTTTGCTTGGAATAATGAAGTAAAACAAGGTCTCTCTAGCAGCATCTTCACCAAGGATTTGGGCAGGATTTTCCGCTGGCTTGGGTATAACTCTTATATTTTTCCTCTTTCTAAAACACGGGATTGTCTAATTTGCAAACACTTAGTCAAACATTACTTCTTCAACATTAAAGCCTCTTTTAGAGAAGACATCTGGCTCTTTTCCTTACCATGTGATTACAGAAGATCACATTGTCTATCTTGTCTTTGTCTTAGGCCTAAGGGATCAGACTGTGGTGTTGTAAATGTCAACATTCCAACCAGTGGGGCTGAAATTGGAGGTGCTTTTGGTATGTTAATTACATTTCCTATCTTGATATTTTGGAACAAATTGGTTTAACAGCAGTAAGTCACCAGGACCAGATGGTATTCACCCAAGGGTTCTGAAGGAACTCAGTTATGAAATTGCAGAACTACTAACTCTGGTATGTAAACTATCGCGTAAATCAGCCTCCGTACCAGATGACTGGAGGACAGCTAATGTGACGCTGATTTTTAAAAAAAGCTCCAGAGGCAATCCTGGCAATTACAGGCCAGTAAGCCTGACTTCAGTATCAGGGAAAATTGGTTGAAACTGTAGTAAAGAACAGAATTATCAGACACCTAGATGAACACGATTTGTTGGGAAAGAGTCATTATTGCTTTTGTGAAGAGAAATCATGCCTCACCAATCTAAGAATTCTCTGAGGGAGTCAACGAGCATGTGGACACAGGTGATCCAGTTGATATAGTGTACTTGGACTCTCAGAAGGTCTTTGACAAGGTCCCTCACCAAAGGCTCTTAAGCAAAGTAAGCAGTCATGGGAAAAGAGGGAAGGTCCTCTCATGGATCAGTAACTGGTTAAAAGGCAGGAAAAAGAGTAGAAATAAATGGTCAGTTTTCACAGGGGAGAGAAGTAAATAGGATCCCCCAAGAATCTGTACTGAGACCAGTGCTGTTCAACATATTCATAAATGATTTGAAAAGGGGTGAACAATGAGGTGGCAAGGTTCACAGACAATACAAAATTACTCAAAATAGCAGTCAGCTTTGGACTTTACTAATAGTTACAAAGGGATCTGTCAAAACTGGGTGACTGGGCAACAAAATGGCAGATAAAATTCACTGCTGATCAATGCAAAGTAAAGCACACTGGAAAATATAATCTCAACTATACATACAAAATGATGGGGTCTAAATTAGCTGTTACCACACAAGAAAGATCTTTGAGTCATTGTTTTCAGAGAACTAAAACATCCACTCAATGTACAGCAGCAGTTAAAGCTAACAATGTTAGGAACTATTAGGAAAGGAATTGATAATGAAAGAGAAAATATCATAATGCCACTCCATAAATCCATGGTATGCTGACACCTTGAATACTGCATGCCGTTCTGGTCGCTCCATGTCAAAAAAGATATTAGAATCAGAAAAGATACAGTGAGGGGCAACAAAAATGATCAGGGTTATGGAACAGCTTCCATATGAGGCGAGATTAAAAAGACTGGGACTGCTCATCTTAGAAGAGAGATGTTTGGGAGGGGAGGAATGTGATAGACGTTTATAAAATCATGACTGGTGTGGAGAAAGTAAATAAGGAAGTGTTATTTGCTCCTTCACATAAGACAACAACCAGAGGTCACCCAATAAAATTAATAGGCAGCAGGTTTAGAACAAACATAAGGAAATGCTTCTTCATCCAACACACAGTCAACCTGTGGGACTCATTGCCAGGGGATGTTGTAAAGGCCAAAAGTATAACTGGGTTAAAAAAAGAGTTAATAAGTTCATGGAGGATAGGTCCATTAGTGGCTATTAGGCTAGATGATCAGGGACACAACTTCATGCTCTGTGTTCCCCTAAACCTCCAACTTCCAGAAGCTGGAACTGGGCTATAGGGCATGGATCATTCGATAATTGCCCTGTTCTATTCATTCCATCTGAAGCATCTGGCACCGGCCACTGTCAGAAGACAGGATTCTGGGCTAGATAGACCATTGGTCTGAACCAGTATGGCCATTCTTATGTTCTTATGATGCTTTTAGATGATCATATCCTACAGCAATGGAGCCTATGGTATAAACCTGAGGTTCAGTTTTTTTAGAAAATACACTTTTGTTGTTGTTGTTTTTCATATGGACACTCTACCAGAAGCTATGCAAGAAGAAAATAAAGACTAGTCACAGCATTGCCACTTTCAGAATAGCTTATTTCAGGTCTTCTGACCACTTGATTTTTAAGACCAATTTCTTCACTGTAAATCTACAGAAATCATTGTTATTGCTCTGGATTTATGCTAGCGTAGAGAGAATAGAATTTGGCCGGTGGCAAATTTTCTGTTCCATTAAAAAAATATATCTTTATTTAATAAAAGGATAGCATATGGAACATTTATTGCTATGATGGAAAGGTAACTCACCCATCATCAAGGCATTTTATGTTAGAAAATATCTTGTAGCTTAGGGTAACAACCTCTCACTGGGCTGAAAGCACAAACTAGTAAAACCCAAATTCCAATTGCTGCGTGCATAAGAAAAATGGCTTTTAGAGAACCACTGTGCAGGTTATTGAAACGTGATTCCTTGATTCTACATTGTCCCAGCTACTGAACTTCTTCCTAAGGGGATCTGTAAAACATATATTCACCTTTTGGACTTCTCTCTCCTAAACCTCCCCACCCTGCAACAAAACAAAATAAAACTGCCATAGCATTGCTCTCACACTACATAGTTATTTTCTCCAGTTAAAACCAACCATTCACATAATACAGTTGTCAACAGGAAGGCAGAGACACAAAGTGGGTGAAGGCTAGCATTTTTAGCCTGAGTATGTGGAGGTGGGTCTCTGTTTTTCTTGTAAAGTAGGGGAAGGAGAAGAGCTTTTTTACTTTTGAGAGTTTTAACTGAACTTAAAAAAACCAACCCACCTCTCATCCTCCCCGCAGTACAAATATAACTTTGACTGAAGTGTGGGAGCATAAAATAACCACAAAGGAGCTTCTAGCCCTCAGTGGTGTAACTTTTTTTTTTTTTTTCTTTTTTTTGTAAGGTGGTGAAAAGCACACTGGTGGTGGAAGAGAATCTGGCAGTGATTCGTGGAAACTGTACATGAGAAGGTCCACTTGGTAAGAGCTAGGCTTACATAATTTATATACAAATCAATGTAAAAATGCACAGGTAAACTTGCTAAAATTGATCTCTTGCAACTGAAGATTTACAAGCTAACTTCCCACAGCAGCAGTAGTAGTCCGTTAGCAGTAGTGTGGGCACTACTGGAACTTCCTAGCTAGTAGCAGTCTCAGAGATTGGTCAGTGTGGTCTGTTGGCTTGACTGCCCAAAGAGCTACAGAGACAAACAGATTTTTGTAACCAATAGTTAATTATTACAGAGAAGGAGATAACCAATTACAGGTATAATCTGCCCTTTTTTTAAGAACAAGAAGGAGATATATTCTTCCAAGAAGGAAGTAGGGTATTAACATTCAATACAAGGCCAAAAATCTAGATACCCATCCTTTTGGAAAAGAGGGGAAAGTCCTGACAGCTATAGAATGAAATGAATATATGGAAGAAGATAATTCCATCTTCCTGATCTTGAACTTGACTGAGTAAAATATACTTGCTCTGATTTGTAAGGAAATCTGTGAGGTGGCCTCTACAGAGAGTAAGGCCACTACTGACAGTGGCAAATATTTAGGTAAATACTTAATTTCTATGAATGTCCATTTTTACTGGGCGACTATTGACACACAGCAGCAAACACATGTCCTGAACCATATGTATGCCGATAACTAACATCCTTGTTTCTGTATGCAGAGGGCCACATAGTATAGACTAGGAAGTAGAAGTTTGTTTCAGTAGTAGAAGTAATTTGAAAGACATCAGTCTGCCACAACACTCTTGGGTGGAGACAAATGGAGGATTATATCTTCTCTTCAGTCTGGTGAAGAAGAGAGGTAGTTAGGAAGGGGATGCAATCCTCCCATGTTGCCCAATTTCTACACTATAGAGATTGGTAAAAATGACTTTTCGCTGTGCTTGTTAATTTAAAACAAACTGGCAACTGCTTTAAGGAAGGCTTGTATACATGAAATGGTTCTTGTAATTGATTTCAATGATCAAGTCTATGTCCTGAATTCTTCTTGTTTCTCTTTCAGTACAATCAACTACAGCAAGGATTTGCCTTTGGCTCAAGGAATCAAGTTTCAGTAACAATCTTGTGAAAGGCAGTATCCTGAAAATTCCTGACATTTAAGAGCCATGCACTTTCTAACCTTTATGACTGAGATAATGATCTGAAACTACTGCACCAAAATAACGGCAGCAGCTACTGTACTTCTATGCCAGAAAGCCAATTGTTATATTTTGCATCAATTTCAATAATGTATCAAATTCTTATTTCAGTTCTGAAAAGTAAATTACATGATCTTTGGGGGAGGGGTTTCGCATTGGACTAAAGTGGCCTGCAGAATTTTACAATGCCTTTTCTATGTGCTTCAGTGTCAGCAGCATTTCTATGCCCTTATCCAAACACTGATCTTGCTGTGGGTGTGGCTGTTAGAGCCAGGCTTCAGAAATGCATGTTCAGTGTTTAACCAATACCTGGTCCCATATCAGGGACCGTAGTACAGGGGCTGCTGAGCCCCTCTTAAATGTATAAATAAAAGCACATTTCAGAGACTCATGATGCTTCTGACTTCTTTTTCCATGACTGACTTAGGGCTAGGACTCTTCACCTTACTGGCCCCATTTTCTCCCTGCTGATAGTTCAGTATCAGAAGTGCCCTTGGGCTGGATGGGCCATTTGGTGTCCCTTGGCTGTCAGTCAGCAAGGAGGACCCCATCCTTTGTGCTGGGATACAGAAGATAAGATCATGGGAAATTATTCCTGCTCCTGTACTCTGGGCTGCTCCAGTTGGCAACTGGGGATCGAGTCGTGGGGCCAGATTGTCCTTTGTGTTCTGGTCCTTTTGTGCCACTCCACCAGCATAAAGGAGCCATAGACCTGGCTGTTGTGGAATATCCTTAGGGAAGGAGGAGTGCCCCAATGAAGAGGGGTTTGTTGGGGAGAAACAGGGCGGCCAAAGTGCTATTGCACTCCAGATATGCTCAACTGCCATAATGGCCACTGGTAAGTTACAGCAATCCTGAGGGGGTCAGCTGGGAGCTAGACCTAGAATCAAAGAGGTGCAAAGGTGGCTTTAAGATGGTCCCCTTTTCCCAATCCTGTGCTGAGCAGATTGTGGGCCAAGCAGGCACTGGGTTGGTGGTAATCTGGTCAGTGTTATGATATATGCAGCTGTGCTGATGGCTAGTTCTCTCCCCAAACCTCCATGCAGAGGATTCCATAATTGCAGAACAAGCTGATGTGTTCAGTGTGAGCTTTAGCCCAGGGCCACAATATAGATCTATAAATCACATGCTATCACATGAGTGGCTACAAATTGTCACAATCCTGCTTCTTGCAGCACTAGCTGAGCCTGGGCTTTTCATAGCAATGTAATAATTGTATATGTAAAACAAAGGATAGATTACTTAAAATACTTGATAGTTCCATAGCGTGGGAAGTCTTTTGGGTGGCACTTTCTAAAGAGCTGAAAGCTGACCTAACTCTGCAACCAGAGAAGTCAACGGGAATGTTAGCAGAGCCAGGCCAATCCTGAACATTTTTGAATGTTCAGCCTTTGCTTGATTGTAAACTGACTGGTATTTAAATTAGGACATAGTCTTCGTAGAGACATGAGACATTCAAAACTAGAACGCCCAGTCCCCCAGCAGCAGATGGATCATTTTACATGATTAAACTGTTTCCCCTTCTTGATGCTCCTCAGTTCTTGCAGAGACTTCAGGGAAATTCTCAGTTTCAAGTACCTCTGCAGCTACCCTTGTTTACTGCTGACTACTGCCACCATTTATCTACTTTATAGAGAATAAGTAACAAATACCTGCATGGTATTGGGACTATAATTCCATCTAGGGGTTTGCTGATCTCACAAATCATGAGATCAAAGCTCATGTTAGTGTAGTCTCTAGAATTTGACCTGGAATTACAGTTCAATCCTTCATCGCGTGACTGGTTGTATTTTAACACACTTTCATCAGATCCCTAGACTACTGCTACCCTTGGGTGATTCTAGCAGCTCTGTAAAAATGGGTAACTAGACGTCTCTGATTTGGTCACTAGAATGGCTTTCATTGAAGCTGGTCTGGGGAGGGTGTAAATGATGGTGGGGTAGTTTTTGGCATGGATACCTGTGCCATAGATTAGATGCCTATAGCAGCAGTATATATGGTGAATTAATAAAAGTCAGATAAGTTCAAAGATACTGTGAACAAACTGTTTCTTAATTTCTGTGGAATTATAGAGTTCATTCAGACTAAACTGCATTAACTGTCATTTGATTGTTGCACCCTGAGGAAGCCAGTTTGAATATTTGTGAAATATATGTTCTAGAGCTGCTAGTGAGCTAGATAATGCAGTTTGCCATATAATGCAACTGCTGTTGGTGGCTTCTGCTGGTGCATAAACTTAATTACTATTGAATGTGAAACATCAGTTAATTGCAAATGTTATGACATGGTCAATAATTAATTTCTTAGTACAGTACTGTATCATTTACTATTAAATGACCTTGAAAAGAAGACACTTGCTAATGCCTTCCTTTTGCGGGGGGGACGCATTTTTCTTTGTAGCCAGTTAAACATATACATTCTACTAATGCTTTTTCTTTTATACGCAGTGTAGCAGTGGCTTCTGTCACCAACTAATCATGAAAAATTACCTACAAATCCATGGGAAAGAATTGCTGTTCCCATTACGTTCCATTGTATCCTAGCACAGTTTGTAATAGAGTAAACTACCAGCCTGATGGCATTGGAATTGCTTTCAGGCTCAAGAACTAGTGGATACTACTAGTTAATAGAGAGTCTCAGGTTGGATTTTTGCAAATAGCTGCCCCGCATGCTGAATTTAACAACTTTGCAAGTCTTCGCAGTCATCTTCTAGTACTAATACAACAGCAAATTCAGAATTGCCTACCTCACATATTATTACATCATGCTGCTCTTTCTGTGATATCCTTCTTACAAATCTGTGTTTTGCTGGTGAACATCATAGGGATTCAAAACCTTGTGGTTACCAGAATTCTAATTTGATGCCACTGATTCTACTGTATGAGAAATCAATCAACTTGTATTGAAATCAGTGGAAGTCTTTGCATTAATTTCAATGGAAGCTGTCCCTAAATGGATGGTCATGCTCAAAAGCTTTTTGCCCAGCTTGTCTTGTGAAATGTGTCACGTTCCTCCTGCATAATGTAGTCCATTAGATACACTCTACATAAATGTATACTGCTAATGATAAAAATAGACTGGGTGCAGGGGAAGGGGTGGAAGGGAGATATGAAACATTAAAGATGTATATATTGCAAAGGATGTTGTTCAAGAGGTTATTTCTACACAAGGCAGGTGGGTTGCAAGTACCTTTGCAGCATCATTTACATAGTTCTCAAAGTGTAGTGAGGTCTGGTTGGCTAGTGTTCATGTATCAATGAAATCTTGCATAACTGAAGCTGTAAAAGTGCAAATTATTTTTCAAAGTGAAAACGAGACTACATTTCTTTACTGACCAGCAAAATGGTGCTGAACTTTGCATGCACCTGGAAGTTGAAAAACTATCTTTGAATAATTGAGTTAGCCAATCCCCGCTGCTGCTAATATTTTTTTCAGTGTTGGGCATCTGGCCTCAATTTGGAAGTGATCAGTAATGAATACCCCGTATAAACAATTTACACTAAATTGTCCATAGCATCATTTTTACATTAAATATTTTGTGGGGGTGAGGTTGGTAGTGGGAAGAAGAGAGTGAAGTCACCCACCTACTATGTAACATGGATAGGGTGACCAGGTAGCAAGGGTGAAAAATCAGGATTGGGGGGAGGGGGGAAATAGGCACCTATTTAAGACAAAGCCCCAAATAGCGGGAATGTCCCTATAAAACCGGGACATCGGGACACCCTAAACATGGACAATTTTCAATCTCTTGGAATAAGGGGAGAAACACTTGCAGGGTGAGCTGTATGAACTTAATCTTCATTTTGTTGTCCTCTAGGTGGCACTGTTGGTCAGAACAAGACCTGCTAAATAAAAGCAGAGTGCATTTGGTTTTTAAATTCTTCTGATTCATAAGGTCACTGTGGAACAGCCTCTGCATTCATTAGGCAGATGGATAAAAACACCAGCCTCTACTTTTATGCCTTTTACATTCTGCACAGCTGGGAACATTACTTCTTTAGCTGATAATTACAGCTACTTCACTCTGCTTAAGCCTCAGTTGATTAATACCATTCTTATATAAAACATTGGCTCAAAAAAAAAAAAAGTCAAAGATGAAAATACTATTTCAATTTAATTGCAGTCAAGCACCCATCCTCCATGGAAAAGGGCAAACCAAATTAAATACCTTATTCAATGCTTTACTTTTATTTGTTTTGGGGGTTTTTTTTGTCCATTTTTCAGTGCAGGAATCCTCCAAATTGGGTTGAGCACTCTTCTGTGTGGAATGGAAATGGAGAAAGTTCCACTCCTGTACCATAGAGGAAGGAATACATTTCCAGGAATGCAAGTTTTATACCACCTCTGTAAATTGGTAATAATACTTATACTCCCATAACATCTATCCAGGGATCTCAAAGCCCTTTGCGAACTGTAATGAATTTAGCTTTGCCATTTCATTGAGGTAGGGAAGCATTATTATCCCAGTTTTACAGATGGTGAAATGAAGGCAGAAAGGTTAAGTAACTTGCCAAGATCACACTCAGAGACCGAGAGCCAAGAATAAAACTCTTTTGCCTCTATGGCCTATGTTTAATTCCCAAACCATTCTTGAGTTTTCAGGTTTTCACCTTGAGGTTTAAAAAACAACCCCTCCCGCCCCAACCCCTTAATAGGCCTATGGTCAGCATGTGATTTAGACTAGGCTATAATGATACAATGTTCTGAGTGCAATAAATGTCAAATGGAAATGGAAAGTGTCTAAGGATATTCCTACATATATCATTGCATTGTCTTGAACTTTAGTCCTAATTTAGAGCTTCCTCCTTACTGATGCAACACTTATTTTTCATGGACCATTGATGAAATATTGCAATTTGGATTCCAAAGAGTGAACACTTCCAGGTTTCCAGCACTATCTTTTATTATTAAACAATATTTGCATATAGTGCCATAAGTGTGCATAGCACTTAACATAGGCCCAGATTGTGAACCCTTTGCTTACTCAAATAATCCTATTGGAGCCCGTGGGACTACTCATGGAACTACTCGCTAGCGTGAAAAAAGGGTTCACAATGTCAACTCCGAGTGAGTAAACTCATGATCCCTCCTCTGAAACTGATCACAACACGGGAGGGCTCTAAGGCAGATAACAGGCAGTAGCATGGAGGAAGAAAGATTAAGGTTATGTATTTCTTGGGCAGTACATTATACATCATGCTACTGTACCCAGCACTCTCTTTTTTGTCTAGTGGGATATTTTTATTTTATTTTAGGCTTAAAAAGAATTAGAGAATCATTGTGAAGAAGGAAGGTGCATGACATACATGATCAGGGAGGCCATTCTAGGCATAGGAGGCAGCATAAAAGAAGGCAGGAGAGAATTACTGGAGAAGCGGAAAAGGTGACATGGAGGGAGGTGCATTGGTAAAGTTTGGGGTCCCGAACAGAAGAGTGAAGAGATACAGGCAAGGGCTGAGCCTTGAAAGTGAGGATGAGGAAACTGAAACTGATAGGGAGGGGATGATAAAGGGAGGATGTGGCAATAGTGGTATACGAGAAAGATGAGTTTGGCAGCAGTATTTTAGATAAAGGTTATGTTAGGAAGGCTACAGCTGAGGAGGTTACAGTAGGGCAGGTGGGAGATTATCAAGATGTGGACATGGCAGCAGGAATGGAAGGGATGGGACAGATTTTGGGTCTGTTGAAAAGGAAGAAATGACAAGATTTAGCAAATGCTTGAAAATGATGTTACAGGACAGAGAGGAATCAAGCATGACACGTAGGTTGCAACTCTGGGGAGTGGGCAAGATTGTGGAACTATCTACTGTAATGGTGAAAGAATGGGAGGACTTTGGACAGAGTGAATCATTCTGTTTTTGAGATGTGTTCTGACCTTTACAAGAAAAATGACTGCAATATGTCTTAGCCCATGGCTTGTGTAAATTTGCTCTGTGGTTTTTGTCAACTCTGATGTAATAATCCCTGTATTTCAAACCTGGCTATAGCTGTACATTTGCTAACCTTATACTAGCCAATATTTGCCTAAAATACTCCAGTTTGCATTCTGATTATGTTATTTGCTATTCCAGTTGCTCATCACCAGCTCCTTAAAGAAAAACAAATAGATTAAACTGAGGGCTTAGCTCTGGCTATTCGATATGGGATTGTTCCAACAAAAGGACTGGTGCATGGATTATGTGTGTTTTGCAAAAGTCTCTTCTTTTTTAAATTGCACAATTATCTGTTACCTATGGTGAAAGATTCATGCTTACATCTGAACATTAACACATTTCTCCATTTTTGGTAGCTGGGTTATGAAATTGGCAAGTGGGGCCCTAATAATTTTGCAAATCTTAAGCAACTTGCCCATAAAGTACGAGCTGAACAGAAAATAGAACACATATTTCCTGCCTTCAAGCTGTATGATTTAACCACTAGAGAAGCTGCTGCTTCGTCATAATGTCAGGTTAAACCACCAGGAAGTCACAGTACTACTTTTTATCCCTGATGACAATGGGCCTGAGGCAGTTTCTACTAGAGTTAGGGGGAATTCTGATGTAGATTCAGGCCTTGTCTACACCATGCATTTAGTGTGCAACACACTGGCAGGCACTAGGTGATTTGTACCCATCTGGCACATAATAAAGTTCCCTAGCACACATTGACATAGTCTCATTACAAAACTGCATCATATCAGTGCTTACTGGGGAGCTTCAGTGTGTGCCAGTATAACCCACATACCTCCTGGGTGTGGTGTTCTGTCCCATCTAGTGACAGCAAGACCACAGAGAGAGAGAGAGAGAAACGGAGTCTCCTCTACAGCCTTAGCTAATAGCCAGTTGGGTTTTATCTCATGCAGTAGAGGTTCATGCACTAAGCTCCAGAGGCCTCAGGTTCAATCCCACCCACCAACTGGGGTCTGCCAGCGTTACACCAACAGAATACACGTGTACAGTTAGTGCACAATACACTTGTGCACACCATAATTTGCACCCCAACTAGTGCACACTAGCACATCCTGTAGACAAGTCCTTACATGAGACCAGCAGGCCTCAATTCCATCAGCACATTTTTCAGAAGTCCTATAGACTGAAATACCTTCTCAACAGCAACTGTTATATACCTACCTTCATTTTAAGCGCTCATAGATTCCAAGGCACCAAAAGGGACCATTTTGATCATCTAGTCTGACCTCCTGTATAATGCTGACCATGCAATTTCCCCAAGATAATTCTTTGAGCACCTCTTTTAGAAAAAACATCCAATCTTGATTGATGGAGGATCCATCATGACCTTTGCTAAATTGTTCCAATGGTTAATTACTCTTACTTTTAAAATTTACCCTTTGTCTAGCTTCAACTTCCAGTCATTAGACTGTATTTATACCTTTCTCTGCTAAACTGAAGTGCCCATTATCAAATGTTTGTGATTAGAACAGAGTGTTTGTTCACTCCATTAAAGTGGTAAGTTGCTTATGTACTGTTTCTTAAAAGGGAACAGCAAACTTAATAACTTCTGTAAGTGTACCAGGAGAGGGCAGGACACTGCCAGGCAGATGGTTTTGGGAATATTCAGGATGGGGAGTGTGTTTGGGGTCACCTTGCATAAAATAAGCGGGTGATAGAGACTAGAGTGGGACTGCTTGTATTGTAGGCAGGTTGTTGGGGTCAGAGTGCTGAACCCTGGCTGCACAGCACACACTCAGGGGCTTTCATGCTTGTCTGCTGACTGTTGGTATCCAGGCTGTGAGCAGCAGAGCATTTAAGGCACCCAGGATTATAGGGCGGGTGGTGACACAACCTCTCAGTAGTCTGGATTGCACCCTAGAACATCACACCATTGTGTGCTTTATCTGTTAGGACACTGATCCATAAACTTTCAAGATAATTTTCTTCTGAGTTAGCAGTGACTTGGAAACAGGTAATGCCATTTTTGACACACAGTACCACTTCCCCATCCCTTTTGCCCACTCCAGCCTTCTTAAATAGGTTAGATAGCCATTGATTTTAACATTCCAGTCATGGGACTCATCCCACCAGTTTTCAGAAATACCAACTAGAGCAAATTTATGCTCACAAATGAACAATTCCAATTCTTCTTGTTTGTTCCATCGCTGGCCATCTTGAAATCACCCATACAGCTGAACCTAGGAGATCCTCTCTCATTCCCTCTGAAACTCTCCTGTTAGCTGCCTCTGTTCACAACTCTCTAGTTTGCCTAGCAAATAACTTTTATACCAAGCCTCCCTGCTTAGCTCAACTCAGTACCATGGAGTGACTAGCCATTCAGAGACTTCAAAGAGTGGAGTTGATCAAAGCTCCAAGGATTAGAGCCTCACGCCCTTTACCAAGGGACCAACAAATGGATCTGTCTCAGCTGCTTACTCAGGGGCCTATGGCCCAGCTACGCAACCCATACACAGAGAGCAAACAAACACCAGAAGCCATGGACACTTAGGACAGTGTAGCAATAATAGATATTAACATGTCTGGCAGCAAGTTCCCAGGAAAGTATTGCTCAGTTTAGTGTTATAAGACACAGGCACGTGGCGTTCGCCATCTGAAAAGTGCAATGATCCCCAATAAATGTACTACTTGGCATGTCTTATTCCTACTAAATTCCTGGATCAGCCATTCTATGTTCTCATTTACTAGCCCTTGAATTGCCCCGTGTTATTTAGACTGTTGTGTAAAATGAAATGCTCTTGTTCTTTTTCCTCTGAAATCACCTACACAATCATGAAAGAATCTCTTCCTTGCTGATAGCATTAGGAACATTAGTGCCCAGCCGCATTTAACCTTTTAATCAATGACCCTTGTAGAATTTGGCTGCAAAAGTATTAATTTCATTTTCCCCAAGGAATAGCCATATGCAGTGCCTGATTTCCTCGCTATGCCTTATCTTGTGCAGTCACTGACATCGCTGCAAAGGGTCTATGTTCCTGAGCCAGCATTCTCCACTCACACCAACTCAGAATGGCATTTTACACCCACTTGGCCCAGGTGTATCTGATGGCACAGCCAGAGCTGTAACTGAGCATTTTAATGCCTGAGGTGAGCTATCATATTTGCGCCGTTAGAAGCGATGCGATTTCTGCCTTCCATTTAGCACAGAGGTTTTCAAAGTGTGGCATGCGCCTTCCTAGTGGGATGCACCCCACTATTTGAAAACAGTCTTCTCCTGCCAGGAGCTGGAAGCTGGTGGGAGCAGTTGATGCAGAGAAAAATACACAGATGCTTTGAATTACATTAAAAAATTCAGCAGCCTCACTAGAAGCTGGTGCTGCATCACTGACCACCAAATTCAATGAATGAAAACTACCTTCCTCCAGCACAGCACTCCACCATCTCTGTGCATCTAGAGCAGACAGAATACATATGCACCAGCAGCAGACACAATTTTCTACACTCTGTGTCCTACTGGCCGCCTCCCACCCCCCAGCCTGGCACCTGAGGCAGCCGCCTCAGTTCGCCTCATGGTAAGGCCAGGACAAACACCATGGTTTTCTTAGTAATTCACAAAGATCCATTTTATTTTCCCTCTCCCCACCCCCAAAGAGCACATTTTAATCGTTTTTGAACATGCCAATGCTTTTGCCTCACACGCTTTACTAAGCACAAAAGGGTTTTAATCACAGTATGATTGATAACCATAGTTAAACAGAACATTAGCCTAATGACATGTAACTCCAGCATGGTTGTTAACTTGTGTTCAAGTTTATTCCTTAAGAAGGAACTGAAGTTGCCAGGCTTTAAGTTCAAATGAGTGAAAGACAGACAGGTAGGTCCCTCTTGTTCTCGTGTGGCTGTGGAAGCCCAAAGAGAAACATGCAATAGTGAGCTAGTCCTGGGGCATAAGCAGTGCAATTAAATCTGCAGAATAACATGCACATTTCACACCCTCCATGCATCTGTCCATACGTAGAGTCAAGCAGGCACAGGTATGAACCACAACAAAATCCATATAAAGTGAAAAGGGTGTAATGTATATTTAAGTTGTTTTATTATAGGGGGAGCTGATGAAAGACTCTGTCTTTATAGTAGTGAACTTTATATTCTGTGTTTTAACCTTTTTACATTCAAGATATGTTTTAAAAGTACATTTCTGGATTTGGGGGATGGAAGCAAAACTCCACAGCTAACAAAAAAAAGAAAAAAGACGACAATTTATACCAAGGAACACAGAAGCAAATCTCTCCTTCTCACGGAAGAAAATTCAGGATATGCTAATAGCTAATTCAAGAAACTGAATGATTAAGAACTGAAGGGGAGGGAAAAAAAAGACAAACAGGTAAATAGAGGCAGTGAAAGATGAGAGAATGATCGAAGTACTGTGCTTAGTATTAAATGGACAAATTAATCACTAGTCAGTCACAATGACCAAAGCCATCAGCTAGGAAGTGTTGCGAATGTGATCATGGTTTCATACGGGAGAACACAATACTGTTCTTAACCTCACATATTCATAAAACGATGCTAATATTATACTTGTTATGGCAGATATTCTTCAGATGTAGATATTAAAAGGCTGTGGTCAGTGTTTTAATCTGGTTTCTGATGGTGAGAGGCAGTATAACACAAGGTCTTGCCTATTGTGAAAAAAATTATACATTATTCAGTGTGATCCTCAGTATCACATATTATAAGGGCCTGATTCCTGGACTATGAACAATAGAAGTGTAATGAGCAGAGTTGTGTCGGGCAGCATGATTTTAGAGCTCAGTACCACCAGAAATCAGTCTGAAATGATTAAATATCTCCATTTCTACATGGAATGAAGTTCTATAATTAAATAGGGAATAAAAAAGAATAATTGCAGAACAGTTTTTTAAAAATTTGCTGTGCCAAAACTTTCCAAATAGTTTCCACTTGCTAGAGGCTGTGGTTGAATAGTTTCACAGTTAATACAAATAACAGGATACGAGAGAATAGTCTAATACAATAGTTGCTATAAGAGCATTTACTGCTGGTCTGTAAAAAGTGGCTGGCCAAATTATGCTGAATGTCTTGTTTTCATATATTGCATTAAAATATCGGAATGCATTTAATGTGTTTTTAGCTAACATAACCATCCTATGGTTCCCAAAGAGATGTTATGAGATTGCAAATGGGAAAAGAAGTAATTTGTGTAATTGTGAATGGGAGCTGGCAGAGACATACTTTTTATGAAGATGATGTTCACATTTTTGAGCCTCCCCGATTTAATAGTAGCTGTGTTCTACCACTTGAATATTTAGAAAAGCTGAACATCTACAAATAAACTATGCATCATGATTAAAGAATACTGAGAATTGTTTCTGAAGGAAAAAAAAAAGACATCAGAGGCGATATCAAAAGATCTGGTGAAAGTAAACGTAGGCTTGGTTTTCAATAGAAGACATAAGAGCAATTCTGGCAATTACTTTCCCATAAGTCTAACTTCCATTTCTACCAACATAATAGAACAAGTTTTGAGGAAAAGTTTGAAGAGCAATGCTGGCAGAAATGTGGACTTGAGTGGAGCTGGATTTGCTTACACCAATAGTGTATTTGGTATCACTTTTCTGAACTTTTAGGCTGAAGTCCTGGGCACTGTTGAAGTCAATGACAAAACTCCCATTGACTGCAACAGGGCCATGATTTCAACCTTAGGCCTTTTCTTTACTAGGAGAAAGGTAGTGTGTGTGTGTGTGGAGGCTAACACCTCTTAGCTAACACAAAATAAAATCCTAGTGACGGCAAGGCCAGTGTAGTGTTCACATGTTATCTCTTTGAGGTAAATCTGGGTTCTCCCCTACCATGTACCTCAACTGACTAACACTCATGAAAATGACAAACTATGTCTACATGAAAATGTTACCAAACATCAGCTAATGTGGTAAAACTCCTGTCACCCTTTTTGAACGCTCAGAGAATAAGGGCTTATCTGCATGGAGAAGTTGACTAACATGGCTATTTCCCCCGTGCAGACAAGCCTTAAAAGAATCACAGGTGTAAAAGCAGCATGGGTTTATAAAGACCAAACCTCAGCCAGCTAACTGGATAGCTTTTTTGATAGAATTCGTAAATGAGTTAATGAAGGGGAGACAGTAGGTTTAATGTTTTGATATCAGTAAAGCATTTGATGAAATCCCACTTAAAGTAATTCAAACTGGATGGCATGGGAACACTGGCATGTAGATCAG
This sequence comes from Macrochelys suwanniensis, assembly GCA_033296515.1. Taxonomy (NCBI): domain Eukaryota; kingdom Metazoa; phylum Chordata; order Testudines; family Chelydridae; genus Macrochelys; species Macrochelys suwanniensis. Next base: position 54,182,278 of record CM065780.1, read on the forward strand.
TAAACTGGCAAAAGGGTGAACACAAGGGGTAATGATAAATGGTAAAGTATCTGTTGGGAAAGGTGTCTAGTGGAGTACTACAAGGATCAGCGATAGGTTTTGTCTTAAAACTGGGGTAACTTGTCAGTACCGTGCTCTGTTTCAAGTTGGATACCATGTAGTGATTGTTTTAGATGTAGTTGTTCACATGAGAATCATGAGCCAGGGTCACAAACTGCATTCCATGAGAAAAAGTCAAGAGTTCATCACTTACGTGTTGGAATTAAACATTGGTACAAAGTGACTTCCCTGTAAGAACTTCCCTTCACAGCTTGCCTCAGCTCCAGCTTTTGTACTGAAGCAGACTGAGATCACATTGGAGGATTAGCACAGCCCTTCAAAGTCATTGGCCCCACCATGCTGGTGGAACAGTTCCAGAGCTGGGTTTTGTACCATATACCAGGAACCAGGTACAGCATGTGAGGTTGTAATGAAGTGGTTAAGCCACCCGTTAATTCTTTACTTTGGAAAGAACACTTAGTGCTATCTGCAGATGTATAGATAAGAGCTAGTTTTTAATTTTGCACTTGGCAGCACATCCAAATGATTGCTCTCTAATCTGCCACTAAGCACTGGTAAAGTGCCTTCTCAATGGAAAATTACCTCGTCAGTATCATTATGTATGAAATGCAATTGAAGGGCCCCTTCAGTCTATAGTCCTATTTCCATGCTACCTACATTGCCAAAGACGTGAGTAACGGAGGGACAGCCTTTCACAGGGCTTCCTGTATGACCAACAAGGGTGGGTTTTTAACTTCTCTGAAATCAACGAGGATGTGACCAGTAACCAGATCAATTCAACACAGTGGGAAATAAAGTGTCATGTACATAGGAAAAAGATAACTGCCATTAAACACAATACGATTATGCACACCATTGTTGATTTTGTTTTGCTATTGTTACTTAAGTAGGTACCTGAATATTAAATGAAAGTTGTTCTGGGAAGGAGAGAGAGAATAGCAAAAGTGAGATGTATAGGTGGGAGAGATGTGCATAGCTACACCCTGGGAGGAGATACCTATAAGCTATATGACGTCTTGTAGTAGCTCCTTGTTCTTTCCATGATATATAGGAATAAACTCTCCGTGGCAGGGCAACCTCAATGGAAGGTAGTGGTGTCACATCTTTAAAACCTCTTCTCTGGTGGTCTTCCTAAGCTAGAATTTGGAGCGCTTCAGGGTGCACCATGTATGATCTAGTTATTTAGTAACGCTTTTGCCTGTTTTTTAGTAACAGGAGGTTTGCAAAGTTCAGAGGCAATAAGTAAGATTAGCTATTCTATGTACGCCAGCAAATTAAGAGTGTTAAATAAGGGTTCTGCTATTTCTCACCTGGCAAACTGCAGTTAATGTGTAGCTGGTGAAATAAATCCTTCCAAATAAATAAGTCATTGTTATGTTATTTATAAAAAGCATATGACAGAGTGATAAAAGGTACAGTTTGTTTGATTCAGTTTCACTTATAAATAGCCGTCCTTCTTTCATTATCTTTATTGCAGGCTATTCCTCCTTAATAACTTCAAACTCTCAATGCTCTTAAGTGCAGCAGGTCACCAGTAACTGCAGCTGATCAGTCAGGTGATAAACTAATAACAGCAGCAAACTAAAGGTTCATCTAGAAATTATCAGCTGACTACGAAATCTATAGCAGTAAGGGTATGTCAACACAGTAGCTGGAAGGTGTAATTCACCAGGTCAAGTAGCCATAGACATGCCTAAAAATAACAACATACACAGCAGTACTGGCAGTGGCTTGGGATAGTGGCCTGAGTACACACTCAAAACAGTTGTTCTACAACCTGTCCCCTCTCAAATGTAGAAGGAATGTGATGAAAATTTTACATTTTCTTGTTTTTGTTGAAAATTCTCTCTCTCTCTCTCTCTCACACACACACACACGCACGCACGCACACGCACGCACACGCACGCACACGCACGCACACGCACGCACACACACACACACACTTCATGAGCAACTTTGATAGAGATCTAAGGCCCAAGGCAGGGGCAGAAGGGTCCCGACAAGTGGGAAAAACCCACTTGGAACAGACAGGTGAAACTCACTACTCTGCCTTAACATCCCTGGCAATAATCCCACATGTTTTACTGTAGCAGGGGATGATCTGGTCTTTATTGACTAAACCAAGTTCAGAGCTGTGAGATAGAGGCTCTTTGTGTTCTTACTAGATGAACCTCACAGAGGTTTTATGGGCCCTTTCCCAGCAGCTCTCTATTTCCCAGTCTGGGGAGGGCATTGCACCATAATTGGCACTTACACAACACCTTTTGGCTCTGATCCCTTAGTGCTATTGAAACATTTATAACACACTTGTGAAGCAATCCATCATTATTCCAGATTTACAGTTGTGGAAACTGAGACACAAATGATTTGCTGAAGGCAGTGTGTAAGTGACACTCCCAGGATCAGAAGACAAGTATGAGCTCCGACCTTCCCCCACAACAGAGCAGTACAGCACTTCTCCTGCATTAGAAAGAAATTAGGTTACTTGGATTCACCTTACCTTGAATTGTGCCATCTGGGTTAAAGAGACAAGTTTTTGAGCTACAGAGATCTTCTTCACCCACCTTGTGTGTCTCTAATATCCTGCAACCAACACAGCCACAACAACACTACAAACAACATGTAGGTGAAAGGGCAGCTATCAGCCCAAAGATCTATTAAAATAAATTTGGATTACTCATTCACTGCTGCAGCTGTTTATTCTGGTCACTGTTATCTAATATATGTGCTTAGGGAACAGTATGGTTAGTGATAAATCTTTAGCTTACCTGCTCTCCTTCCCAGTCATCTGTAAAACTTAATTCAGCAGATTATAAATATCCCCACAAAGCTATTTTATAGCAAAAACATGACATACTTACAGTTTTGATGGAGTAATAGATCTGCTCTGTTCAGTGAGTGGCAATAGTTGCTAGGAAGTTCTCTTGATTTTATAGTACCCAATCATCAGTTTTTAAAGGCACAGTACTTCTATTAAGTGATACCTAGAACACTACTACTACTACTTCAGAATAAACAGATCTATCTGATGGGCATGAGGGAGGTGTTGGGGGATATAGAACCCATTTTTCAAAAACAAGAAAACAAAGCAGAAACTGTTCCAGGCAGTTGTGGAACTAGCACAGGGGAGGAGAAAGAGAATCAGTCTTGCCCAATTGCCCCATCAGTCCTCTAGAGGAAAGCTGTGGAAATTCTTACAGCCCTACTGTACCTGAGGAGTGGATAGACACAGGCCCCAGGAAAGCTCAATAGGACAGTTTGCATTCATAACTAGACTGCCAGGAGAAGTGGGGGCTTGTGCATGCATGAGTATGAGTGAGAGTGCTGGGAAGTTGCTCTGTGTTAGGCTGGTGTAATGCGAGAGCAAAGGGTTATGTCTAGCTAGGCACTTATGTAAAATTAATATTGACAGCCACGTACTATGGATCAACCTATCCTTTACTTAAATAATTGATGTCATCTTACTTCTTAGCTATTGTTATATTAGCTTTGGCTTTTTGTGAGTTTCCTACCCCGAATACTATAAATCAAGTGCAATTGTTACTTGCTTTAGGGTTATGCATCGTTTTCAAGGGGCACCATTTCCCCCACCTGCATGGGTGTGAAGTTGACAACACGTTGAAGTCTACTTGTATCCTTATGGACCATCCTCATGCTGTACAATATTCCATCCCCAGGGTGAGGACAACAAGCCCTTGCTAGAAGAGTATAGTAGGCAGTCAAAAAATTTAAAAGTGGCTGATGGTTTTGGGAATGCAGCTTGTGACATCTTAAGGGGCGTCTGATTTTCATAGGGTGAAAGTTCAACACTTTCTGAAAAGCCCCTTTTAAAGGTGCTTCAAGTTGGACACCTAAAATCACTAGTCACTTCTGAAAACTTGGGCTTCTCCGTTACATTTTTCCCCATGAAATTTGTAGGAAACAAAATTACTCTGTAGAGAATTCCAGCAAGTGCATTTTGTATCCATTTGTTTGGTAAGTAGTGTAGTCCTTCTGCCTTGTCCAACTAGTTTGATTTTAAATCTAAAAGAAACCATAAAAAGCTCCTGATTAGCAGTTCCTCGTCACTAAATTCAGTAAAGATCTCTTCCAAAGTAGGTGTAATCAGAGATTGTCCAGCATAAAACCCCTCCCCATCCTATTTGCTGTTAATAGGTAGAACTATTTGGTATTTTCTTCAAAATAAAATCAGTTGACCCTGCTTATGAGACATCTTTTCTGTGCTTTGTAATGTCAAGAATTGCTTTTAATTCATACCCTCTGCAAATTCAAAGTCAGCTCCTCAGTTGGATGAAGTTACATAGGCAGCTCTGTATAGTCTCCACAAGGTTTAAAAGACACCAGGTTTACGAATACTGTTCAGATGTATTTGAACACAGACTGTGATAGTCTCCATCCTGGGCTCTGCTTACAGGGCTCTCTTTGAATTAAATAGGAGGCGTGTGGGCACATCCAAAGGCAACATTTGGCCCTTAGAGACCTAGATTATGCTTTTTTTTTTTTTTTTTTGGACAAATAGTTCATTTCTCAAAACGTGCAGTTTCAATTGACCTGAAACTTTATGTGAATTTGACCCAATTAGTTCTCCCTGGAAAAAACTTATTGCAGGCCAGCAAAATAAGACAGAAAGTGTTCCCTCCATTTTAACTTTTAGCCCAGGGGTTAGGGTATTTGCATGAGATGTGGGAAACCCCAGCTTAAATCCCCTCCACGGAGCAAGGACTTGAATTCAGCACTGCCCCCTCCCAGGTGAGTGCGTCATAATCACCACCAGGCTATACAGTCTTTCTCTTGTGCGCTCTCTCTCTCTTTGGCCCAATGAGTGTGTAAGTAGGTCCACAGAGTGGACCAGCTTCAGCAGGAGAGATTGAGAGCAACCCCTCCTAAAACAGCAGATAGCCCGGTTGTTACAGTGCTCACCTGGCAGACAGGAAATCTGAGTTCTAGGCACAGCTCCAGAGGGGGGATTTAAACCTGGTCTCCCACATCCCAGACAAGTGCCCTACCATGGTCCTAAAGGTTATAAAAGAAACATACGCTCACTCTTATTTCTCTAGCCTGAAACAGACTTTTCTGATCTGCTGACAAATCCCAAACATTTTCAGCACTAAACTGAAAAAAATGATTTTTTGCCCAACTCTACTTAAAATTGCCTCAAGAGAAGGGTGACCAGACAGGAAGTATGAAAAATTGGGACAGGAGGTGGGGGGTAATAGGTGCCTATATAAGACACAGCCCCAGATATTGGGACTGTCCCTATAAAATTGGGACATCTGGTCACCCTACTGCAGAGGCAACAAAAATTTAGTACAATCTCTGTTGTGGCATCTCTCCGAGTAACATCATGGAGAAATCTATTACCAGCATTGGCACACATTTCACATTGCAAACTCTGAGGCCCAGATCTACTGCTGGCCTACAGCTCTTGTAGACCGGGTGTTTCCAGGGGCCGTTGTGGGACAGACCAGGCTGTGTTAGGGTGAGAGGAGATAAGACTAGGGAGATCCAGTGTTTTCACAATTCCTCACTGCCATAATCCTCAGCAGTGGAATCACATTAGGACAGCTCTCGGTGGTGTCCTAGCTTGCACTAGGGGCTGAGTCAGCCCCTGGATAAGGGAGTTGCCTCTCCTGTCTCTTGCATTAAATTCACTGGTGGAAGTCAGCTACTGCCCTCCATGCAACTCCACTGACTTCTTAAGTGAGGGCAGAATTAGGCTCATATTTGGGAATGTGAGGTAAAAAGTTGTATGTGGAAATATCTTAAGATGTTTGTTTATCAGTTTGATCAACTAGTGATATTTATACATCTAAGTATATGAAAGACCCTCCCAGAAACTTTACAGCCACAAAAAGAGAACATTCAGTGGAACTTCTGCCATACTGTGTTTAGGGTGAGACGGAAAGTGGCCACTTGGGGTGTGGAACTCTAACTTCCAGCATGCTGGACAGCCAAGCCTTGTGGTGCTCTCTTCACTGAGGAGTGTATTTGTGGGGAAACCACATCAACCTGAAACAGATCCACTGAGTGGGAGAGGTGCCCAATGGGCACCATATATGACTGTACCTTGGCTCAGCTGTGCAGATCACTGCACCTTGCCTACAGGCTGAGGGTGACAGAGGCTTCCATCCCACATTCTTCAGGCACATCTTTACCCAAGGTTCACAGCAACATGTTACAGATATGGACCAGATCCTCAGTGGTGCTAGAACTACGGGTGCTGGTAGGGCTGCCGCACTCCTGTGCTCGAAGAAATAACAAGAAACCACCACATGCATGGTTTCCATCAGCAGCATCCCCACTATAAAAATTGTTCCTGCAGATCCTCAGCTGGTGTAAATCGGCCCTGGTGTTATATGGATTTTCAGCAGCTAAGGATCTTCTCCAGTGGCTGGAGAGGAGGAAAAATGCATTCACACTGAGAATCTGAATGAAAGCCTTCAATGGAAAGACTCTCATTGCCTGCATTAGGCTTTTGATCATGCCTAAGCTGCATTGTGTAGTATGATGTATTGGAAGAAGGTTTGAAAACAGATTCTGGAGGCACAAAATAGATTCACAGTAAGAGCAACATTTCTGATTGCAAAAACCTATATGAGCTTTGTTTATAGCATAAAAACTAACTAACTGCTACATGTGGAATGTACAAGCAAAATTGTAAGCACCAGACTTTTTTAAACAGTTTATTTTTTATTAAACAAAATAAGGTACATTTCACAGAAATGATTATAAAAATACATATATAAACATCTGTTTACTTACAGGCTCTAGCTTATGCTACTCTAAATATTGCCTCATGAAAACCAACCAACCCACTTGGTAAACCAGAGCTAAAATCACCAGTTACTTTTTCATTTAAGGCTCTGTGAAAACAACAGAACAATGTAACAAGAGGGACACCTATTTTTCTTCTATTCACTCCAATAGAATAGTTTCTATCATTGTATTTTCATTAACTTGCCAGTTCCTATTGTGTAAGGGTGACAGACTCTGTGGGATCTTCCGTGACCAAATTAGCGATGGGACTCCCAGTAACTGGAATGAGAACTGCACAGCTAAGACCTCATGAGACCCTTTGAAAAGCTGACAGCGTCTTAGCACTGGAGGGTATCATGAGCAAACTGTTACAATGATAGATTTAAAATATACTGGATATTTTAAAAACTGTGCTTAGGTGGCACACTGGGCTGCTATCCTCATGAACAGTTTGCAGAAGCTACAGTTCATAGTGGGTGGGGTATTCTGTAAAAATTGTGAGCGATTGCATAGGGCTTGATCTTGTCATCTACTGGGCACTCAATTTCCATTGAAGTCAATGGGCCAGATCCTCAGCTGGTATTAAGCTGGTATAGCTCCAGTGTAGTGAATGGAGTTGTGCTGAGTTACACCAGCTGAGAATCTGGCACATAAGGAGCAGAGTGCACTCAGCACCTCAGAGAATCAGGCCCAGAGAGACCAGACATGAAGGTGTTTGACACATGCATAGATTTTGGGGAACTGGGCTCGAAGAGAAGAAAACTAAAAATGGAGTGTTTATTCTTAACTACAGTAATATTAGAGAGACAGGTGTCTCTCTCCAAAAGACAACAAGCATTTGCACATGATGGTTCCGTAGCTGTATATCCAGGACCAAATTCTGCTCTGTCACATCCATGTAAATGAAAAACAAATATTGAGATAAAGGGAGTTACTCCAGATTTACACTGGAGTAACCAAGAACAGAATTTGGCCCCAAACGATAAAAATCACATGGTCTCTACTGATGTGTGACTATCAATGGAAAGACATTATTGTCAGAACACACAGATATATTTTATTGCACAAGAATAAACCATTCTCCAGATTCTTGAGATGGAGAAGCTACTGCAGCAGTCTAAGTGTGGCTTTAGATTCAAAAAATGGAACACGAACTCCAGCCTGCAGAGTTCTCTGCAGTGTTTGATGCTGCTTATCAGACGAAAGAGAATGAGGTATGAAGTAGCCCAGAACATGGAGGTTTCAATCACCATCTTCAAGAAGTCTTTGTAAGTTGTTTTGTATCTTAAAGAAGAACAGAAGGTTCAGATAAACTTACTGCTATTCACACAGGTAGAAAGCATTCTTCAGTGCAAGTCTGAGTGCACCAGTTAATTCTGGGACTGCTATTTATGCCCTTTTAAATTGTTGCTATACTGAAGTCAACCCAACATCCATGTGCATCAGCCAGGTACAAAGCTGTTCCTTGGGTATGGCAAATCGGGGCGACTGTCCCTGGCCCCATGCTTTGTGTGGGGGGGTCCCCACGCTTTGGTAAAATCAAAGGGGAGGTGAGTGGGATGAGGAAGTGAATGGGGCGGTGAGCGGCAGGCGAATGGGCAAGGAGGAGCCCCATTACCAGAACCTCTCCCCAGAACCTCCTACCTGCCGATGGGCCTCGCCGATCAGCACCTCCCCCTCCCTCTCAGCGCCTACTGCCTGCCGTGGATCAGATGTTTCAGGGTGTGAGGAGGCACTGTGGGGGAGGGGAGAGGAGTGAGGGTGCAGCATGCTTGGGGGAGGGGGCAGAGTGGAGATGGGAAGAGCCGAGGTGGGGGTGGGGCCTTGGGGAAGGAGTGGAGTGGGGGCAGGACCCCGGGCAGAGCCAGGGGGAGCACCGCCCCCCCAGCAGATTAGAAACTCAGCCCCTTTGTCCCGGGCCCGCACCCTCCTACGGACGGCCTTGGCCAGGTACAAACTCAGTTGGAAAGCTGGAACTGAGGTGGCAGGACTTAGGAGCACTTTCGGTAAATTTTGTAGCTGCCTTGCTCTTCCACTAAATTTTGAGCTAGTGAAAGAGCAGGACTATTCCATGAAGAACAGTAGAGTTGAAATTAATTACTGGGTTTTTTTCCATTCAATTTTTGAAGTGATTTATCAATATGTTGTAATTTTTCAAAATTTCACAATTGATCTTTTTTGTTAATTGAAAAATGGTGACCATCTTTATAGGTGGCCAAAATCTCACGAAAACATCTACAGAACTTTTATCAAAAGCCTTTGGGTTTTTCAAAGTGGGAAATTCAAAGTGTTTTGGCGAGCTCAAATAGGACAGGCTTCCCCCTCATCCTATGGACAGTCGGATACAATCTACAGATCATGAGGTAAAACATTCTATACTCCAGAAATTAGCCTACTCCTTTAAGGAGAAGCAAGGTGGCAGCCAGCACCAGGGAGAAGACACTGGGCTCTATTCTCTGCCCCAGCTGCTTTGTGTTGTCGAAAGCAGTGCAAAGCAGCCAAAATACTACCTAAGGGAACCATTGGATGGTGCAAAGCTGGCTTAGCCAGCCTTATGTCTCCTGTTTCTCTCCCTACTTCAGCATAGGGCATGTCAAGTGGGATGCATGGTGTTCTGCCAGAGCCTCAGCTGCCATAGCCACTGGCTACAGATGGTGTAATATGGAGCTGCCTTAAGGCTGCTCTAAAACTATGCAATGCCCAGTCCAGCCCCCAGTTGACCCATGATTAGGGAAAGTTATCTTAAAGCCACATTATCATACCCCCCACTTCCCTGAGGCACAAACAAACAAACAAGAAAAAAAGCAGGGCTGAGTTCACTGAGGGAAAGGAAGAAAGAAATGGAAAGAAAAAAAATGAAGTCAGCTTCCAGGTTAACATATACAAATGTATCTAGTGCCTGCATTTTAATTTTATTCCCTTCTGAGAAGAGTGGGGAGGAGTCAACTGAGATCCCGGGGCTCGTATGTGTGAGGCACACCAATCCTTCTGGTTTTCATTTCAAGCACTTGTCTGATACATCTGGTACATTTGGCAACCAAACTGTATGAAGCCATTCAAAAATAGTCTAGAAGTGCTAGATAGGTACTAAGCCAATGGGAATTCAGTGGCCAACAAGTGTGGAATTCAATAGAGCTGGGAGAACCACAAAATCACATTCAAAAGAGGTCACTGTAACAGGGTCAAATTCTGAACAGGCTTTTTGAGAGTAGGTTTAAGGCCAGACTTCTGCAACTCTATGGGGAAGATGTGATGAGGAGAGGAAAGCATACATTAAGTACAGGTACCAGAACGAATAACTTTCCTCATTTAAAATAAAAAATTAGCATCAGAGCAAAATGTCAGTCCAGCAGTGCAATTTTCACAAACCACAAACAGTTAATTATTTCATAGTGTTAACTTAGATGCTTGCTAAGGTTTAGCAACTCTTTACTGAAGAGTGCCAGTGCCAGTTTAAGAGAGGTGTGTTGTTATGCAACAACCTGTGCTCAGAGGACACTAAGACCATTGTATTGTAAGTTGGCAGCAATCCAAGTGTGAAAACAAGCATAGTTAAGGTCTCCTTAGGGGTTCAATTCTTTTGGCCCCAGTTGAGCAAAGCATTTAACTTTAAGCATAGGCTCAAATCCCACTGAAATCAATGAGACTTCAGGACATGCTCATGTGCTTTGCTGAACAGAAGCATTAGTCTTTATATGAGAAATCCCATTGTAATGATTTGGCCTGTGTACTTGGGTCAAGATTGCAGGAGTGGTCTCTGAATATATCTTACCATATAGTGAGTAATCTCCTCTCACTCACTAGTTTTAAACTAGTAAACATTGACACTGAAGTCAATGGAATTACTTCAGATTTACACTGAGGAGAGAATCAAGCCCCATTTCCTTGGTAGCAAAGTTGTTCTGAAACCTTTGACATATAGCTAGCAGTGATATAAAATAATCTCCGTGACATGCAACCTGAAAAGTTTGCTCTGGAAAAACAAACTGTATTAAAGACCTTGGCAAGCTATCAACATTTTAGAAACAAAAACTCATGTGATTGTAGTATGTAGGCATTCAAATACAGGGTTATTACAATAGAAATACAGCCTACATGCTGGGTCAGTGGAAAAAAATGAAACACACCTTAGTTTTAATTTACTGCACTTGAAATGGAAATGTAACCGAGTGAAAAATATACCTTCCTGCCTACCCTTCTTTTTGTTTGATTTTCCAGCTGGGGATAGCAAATACATTTAGCTCTGCAATTAGTAAATAGAAGAGAGAAGAGGTCATCTGCAGGGAACAAATGGCTGATGCATTCATGTTACTAAGCAGTAACAGGCTGTTACTAAACACCCACTTTGTAGGTGGACACTGGCATTCCAGCAGCTTTTATTGTTTGGACAAAACAGACTGAAGAAACATCACCTAAGAAAGGTAATATCAAAAGTCTGTTGCCTTACCAATCAAAAATGAAGGCCATTAACTGATCATAAACACAACAAATCACTGGAGGTTTCAGAGTAATTAAATGGCAAGTGATCCCTCAACCTCTCATAAGGGAGCACTCACATATACTGACACACATGCTCGGGCTTAACTGTTAATTTATGCCATTGTCCAAGAACCGTCTCACCTCAGGAAGGTGGTGCACACTCTTCCAGAGATGCGGTTCTGAGATCTACAAAAGCAAATCAAAGACAAACATCAGTGATTTGACAAGAACCTGTTGTGCTCATTGTGTATTCTGAGTACTGGGCATTTAAGTACTAATATTATTCATCTCAATAAATTACCTTTTCCAATTTTATGAGGTTAGCTGTTAGTTCACCACAGAGGGCATCAGCATTAATTTGCAGATGGGATCCCAGGCCTTGTTGCACTGGCTGGCTGTTAAACAAAAAGAACGAGATGTGAAGGAGGAAAGCAAAGATGAGGACATGTAATAGAAATTTTATATAGAGAGCAATGAATGATTTGAATGGGAACATTGTTAGTGCAATATTTATTTAGCACAGTATTTCTGTAATGTAATTTGTGCCCTCAGACTACATTCTTTACCAGACTAATTCTACAGAAACCAAGATGGAAATTCTTAAGCATTTTTATTAGTAAAATCCCTTTAAGTATGCTTGTGTCTTATGACATGGATCCAAACAAAGTGGGGAAAAAAGTGTGGAAAGTGCACATTGGATCTCTCTCTAGCCTTTAAAAGTTTGGCCCACATTGGAATGACCCTCCCTCCATTATCAAAGTGGTTTGAAGTGGCCATAACAGTCTCACACAACTCTAAATAAGGGAAAAACCAGTGGATGAACAGCTCTCCGGACATTTCAGTTAAGGATAAGGCATTATTCCCTTCCTACTCCTTTAAATTAATAATCAAGAGCCTAACTCTGCCCTCTGATAGATACACACTATCCCCACTGTCAGTGGAAGCTGCATAAGTAGCTGAGAGCAGAATTGGACCCTAAATGGTGCAATAGTTTTTCTAAGTCCTGGAGTGTTTTGCCATGGATGACTCCCCCAGGAAAATGGAGTTAGAGGTGTAATGTAACTTGACTCAAGAGATTGAGCCCTTTCAATACTTTGCAGATAGGCCCACCCATTATGGGTACGGCACTGCCTTGTGTTAGGTTTAGCTTTTTGTTGCTTTCTTTGGCTGCTTGTTTTTCAGGTGGTGCTTCTCCAGCTGGCTGACTGTGTCAACATTTCCGGGTACAACACCTGCTGCTGCAGTTTTGCATTCTGGTTTACTATTTGATTTTTAACTATTTTTTGCATGCTAGATTAGGAAGGCTCACAGTCACACGAGGGAGAGAGTATAGTCCACTCTTGAATGTAACCCTAAATAAACTGGTCAGTTTCCCCTAATATATCCACCTGTGAACCCAACTAGCTATGGTTTTGGTGCAGTGACTAGGCATTGTTAAATCTGGGTAGGATCTTAAGTTTCTGGGGCTTAGACCAGCACTGGGTCAGGAGCCCTAGCTGAAGCAAGTTGTGTTCTACCCTGCTGTGGAGTAACTATTTCTTCTCTAATTGGCTCTCTTAAGGACAGCTGTCTCCCTGCTGCTGGGTCCCATTCTTTCCCTTAGCCCGGGAATCATGTGCTTGTAGCAGAGTGTAGGAGGAGCCTGGGGAGAAATCTGTATTGTCAGACTTTCATGGAGCCCCCAGCTGCTCTGTGCTGAAGACTAGGTTGGCTCTGACAACAGGTAGGTGCAGAGTGAGGTTGGCAAAGGAAATGTTATTTGTTTTTGTCTATAAAAACAGCCATAGTGGGTGCTAAGAAATGGGGCCTGGAGAGGGAACTATGTTGTACCGAGGAGCAAGCCCTGTGTTTGCTTAGGTACCTCAGGAGGGTCAGTGAGTTGCTTATAAATATACTATGTACCTCACTGCCTTTTACCACGGATGATGAACGTTCATTTGGAGGGTCCGAAGGATTAATCCAAACTCTCCACACACTACTTACTTTTTATTGCCTTTTCCATTAACTGAGACCATTGTTTTGGTGCATGGAAATCTATTTTAAACCACCTGAAAGTGCAGATGAGAGTTTATTGGTGTGGTATTGGGGATTGTGCCTTCAATGGCTGAGATTACCAGACAGAGTCTGGATAGGACACCGTGAAGCTCTTGTTAAGCACAGCCAACTGGACGCAAACCCAGAATAAACTTGATTTCTTGCAAGCACCTTAAGCACTGAATGATCCCTGAATACCACAATTGGCTGCACTAGAAATAAATGCTTATTAGATCTGACCTCTTATATCTTTTTTAGTGCAATATAGACATATTCACAGTACATACTAGTCAGTAAGAATAAATATTCATGAGTTAGTGGATTACGTTTTTGATATTGACATTAACTGAATTACTTGTATTTTCCTATCTGCTTCCCCCCTTGCCCCATTAATATACTTAACAGTTTAATACTATGTCTGCACTTAAAAGTTTTGCTTGGAGAGCAACGTCAGTTAGGAGTGTGGGGGGAAAAATCAAGCCCCCTACCAACATAGCTATGCTGAGAAAGCCTTAATGTAGACAGTTATGATGACAAAAAAGTCCTTGAGCTGGTATAGCTTATTTTATTTGAAAAACTGATATAAGATATACCTGCCAAAAAAAAAAAAAAAAAAAAAAAAAAAACACAACCCCAAAACCCCCCACCCCTCATCTATATAAACTATGCCCCCAGTAGGGGGGTTGCCAATATAATTATACCAGTATATCTATACCAGAAAACCCCTTCTAGTGTAGATCAGGCCTAAATCTATGAAGCAAGAAAACAGCCACTGGGGACAATTTTCTCCCCTGACCTGAACTCTGCATGCTGCTGCAACATTGAGGGAATGGAACTTGGCCACAAGGTCATGGGAAAATTCCCCTAGCAAATGCACAGCACACAGCAGACATAAGTGGCCTTAACAATTTCCGGTGGAGGGGGCAGGCCCATAGTGCATAGCACTATGGGGAGTTCCAGCCTGCTCTGAACTGTGCAGGCTGGAACTCCCCATAGTGAGGGGAACACCCCTCAGAAGGCTGCTATAAATTAAAGGACCTTTTGACTGCTCTAATTTATGCTGATGATGGCCAGCTTGCACCCAGAGCAGCCCAAATTCTTGAGGGAGTAAACTTTTTCCTTTCCTTTGTGCTGCATCACAAAATGGGGTATTAGTGCAGTAGGATGGATGTAGCCTGAAGATGAAGGTAGCCCAAACCTTCAGGAACCCTCTTCCCCACAATGCACACAATCAGAGGAACTGCCTGCAGGTTTTGAAGTGTCTAAAGCAACTAGTACATTGGCCCAAGGGCCACATCACTGAAACCTTTTCATCCAAAGATACAAAAGCCCCCCCCCCCTTTTACCTCCAGCCTCGCCCCCACTCCACCCCTTCCATGAGGCCCTACTCCTGCCCCCATTCCAACCCCTTCTCCAAAGTCCCTGCTCCAACTCCACCCCCTCCTTGCCCCTATTCCAACCCCTTCCCCAAATCCCCGCCCTGGCCCCGCCTGTTCCCCTGAGCATGCCGCATCCCTGCTCCTCCCCCTCCCTCCTGGAAAGTCCTGAGCACCGCTAAATAGCTGTTTGGCAGTGGGAAGTGCTGGAAGGTAGGCATACGAGCGGGGAGGAAGGAGGAGGAGGGGGGTGAGGGGAGTTATGGCGGGCCACAGGAAATAACTCTGCGGGCCGCATGAGGCCCATGGGCCGCGTGTTTGAGACCCCCCTGGTCTAAAGCTAGCAAAATAGCACCTGGAGAATAAAGGTTTCCTTTGCAGAACAGCCAGTTTCAGGAACTCTGAAATATGCCTCTTTGAAGGGAGGGGTCAGTACAACTCTAGATTGTCCCATAACATCCTGTGTAACCTTTAGTCCCAATTAACTGAAATTTGCTTAAATCCAGGTTATACCTGAATTCTCTTAAAGTACGTTTATCCCAATGCTCCTGAGAAACAGAGGAAGTTATGAGATTAGCCTAATGCAGGGTCCAGCACTGCATAGCACTAAATTGTTGTCAATTATCATGAGGTTTTGAAGAAGACAGGTGTCCAGCAGGGCTTAGTGTGTAAAACAGAAGAATATTATTCTTCTTTAAAAATGATGCCTTCTTACTCATTAATATGGGAGTCAACAAAGGAAGCCATGGAGACTAGCTGTTCCTCCAGAACATTGATTTTATATCTCATGTAGAAGGTAGAAAGGACTAGGACACAGACACTGCAAGAGAAAAATAAATGACAAGACAGCTGGGTTAGTTGGAGCGTAGCACCTTCAGACAGATGTATCTGAAAAGAAGTTTGACAATACTTGTCATTTTAAAATCAATGAATAAAGTTATTTGTACACTGTACAATTCCTAGCGTGGGATTTTCAAAGCTGCCTTAGAGCGTTGAACTCTCAATTCATCTGGTGCCCACATGTTTCAGATAACTTTGAAAAATCTCATCCTTAGAGTCTGCAGCAGTGCTAAGTGTTATTTGGATGGACATTTATGTAGTATTCTTAAACTTAGCTGTCACAATCACCTTAGAGGTTTCTATAGGGCATAGGCTATAAAATCCACACCTACCCTGGAGCACTTCTTTGAGCAACTGAGAAAGTTTACAAGAAATGGTATTCTTCTTTTATGCAGCAGAACAATTTTACTGTAAAATCCTATTACTGGTACACAAACAAGGAGGAATGAAGAAACCCACTTTTAAACATGCTTCTAGTTTTACATTCGACGGGGGTGCAACTCCATTGAAATCAGCACTGTTGTAAGACTGGTGTAATAAATGGTATGAGGAGACTCTGATGGTCTTGGTAAAGAACTGTTCACTTACAGAACTGCATAGAAAACAAGTATGTGGTTCAGAGACAAAAATCTGTGGGACTTCACTCTGTGGAAGAATCCAGAGGCTCCAGCTTGGCCTGTCATGAGAAGAACAGAATTATTTTGACCAAACTGGACTGACGTAACAACAAAAGAGAGACTTTGCAAATATGTGGCAAAGGATGTAAACGGTGAGGGACAGACTTCCTACTGATGTAAATTGGCCTGCACTTATGTGGAGCTACACCAATTTATACCAGCTGAAGATCTAGCTTTGGTTCTTTACCATTTCTGGGAATGTTCCTGCCTGTTCCTTCAGGCATATGTTTACTGCGTAGGTCTGTATGGATAGACTTTGCTTCTGCCTTGGCAACTTTCAGATGAGTCTGGGTCTCAATGACGTGGAAATCTGTGAAAAACAAGATTGGATTTTAAATTAAATGAAGCACAAAGGAAATGATTAAGGTCAGCTAAGACAGAGTTTCCGCCAATATGAAGATCTGAAGGGAAGTCCTTCTGGGATCTGGATACAGGTGGCTTAATTAGAAGATTCATCTTAAGATTTTAGTACAATCTGCATAGCAGTTCAACATATTTTATAAGCTAAAAAAAGCAGTGGTGAAATGCTTTGCTATAATGTATTTAAGCTTTAAGTTCCTTTGGCAAGTTTAAAGTTAGATGGCAACCCTCATGAGCTTTGCAGGTCATCAGTGAAGAACATGTACAAATATAGACACAAATATTCCATAGTAGTGATCCAAACCACTGCAGTAGCAATATCATGAACTTTAGGGCATTGGATCACTACTACTTTTTAAAAGGGTAGCGCCAATAAACACACTTGCTTTCCAATATGCTAAAGGGTGGCTCTCTTTTTTTAATTTAATTAAAATTAAAAATTTGCTCTTGCAATTAAGTTCTCACAAAATCTGAGTACTTGCAATTTTAAGTACTTGGATGCAGGAATGTATTGGGCAGAGGCACAAGTGTGTCCACTATTCATTTTTTGTTGGAGGAAAGCAAAAGGAAATATGTTTTTTTGAAAATTACTCTCCTATCTCCTCTTCAAGAAGGTACAAACAAATATTTAGTCCTAAAAGAAGGTTTCCTATATTATGAGTGGAAGTGACATCTTGATGACATGGTTACTTATCCTAGAACCTGCCCTTTTGAAACCTAGAGCACTGAAAATAATAGTGGTTTTTACCAAAATAGCAAGCTACCAGGTCAATGTGACTAAATGTCAAGTTCTGCCATTAGCCACACACTGACCAGCCATTCTCTTTGATGTCTGCCAATTTATTTTGCTGGGAATTGGATGGTAGTTATAGTTAGGAATCCAATTAAACTAATTATATTCAGTTCAGGTCTGATAGATACCGCAGTTACAGGTATGCTGAGTATGCCGCAATGATGCACTAAGCTCGTTTTTTTTAAAATGGGATGCTGGGCTTTTACTTGTGAAAGCAGGTTAGAGAAGTGCACTTTGAATAGAGCGGTACAAGGAAGTTCTTCGTTCCTGCAGGACAGAATTCTGCACTCTTGAAGCAGCCTAGAGAATGCAAGTATTAGAAAAGTTGGCCATATAACTGGGGATATAGCCATACTGCCATGGAGATGTGAGCTGAAACTGAAATGTGTTCAGCGGATGGTAGCAACACAGCAGTTTAGTTGTTGCTCCCTAACACCACCAAATAATCATTTCAGAAACCCACTTGGTAAACATGGCGGGGGGGGGGGGGGGGGAATAAAACTTTGTGGCAAAGTTAAAAGCCCTACTAAATTAAACCTAACCCAGTTAATAGATTCATAGATTCTAAGGCCACAAGGGATGATTGTGATCATCTAGTCTGTCCTCCTGACTAGCATAGAATAGTTTCCCAAAAATAATTTAGGCTATTCTAAACAATAGAGGATTAATACACTGCCTCATTTGAAGTTACTGTTATTAAAATGGCTTTTCACGTGATACAGATAATGATTTGGAATTGCAAGGTAGAACACAGAATGGCCCTGGAGGTATAAAACAACATTACAAGTACTAGACACTCAGGGCACATTGGCTCTACTTACATTAGTGTAACACAGCAGATTTTTGCCTTATTTCTTTAGATTGCGAAGATTGACACTCCACTATTCCCATTATAATTAAAGGATGCAACAAAATTCTCTCTGCCTCCCGCCCTCCTCATGCAATGTTTTGGGATGACTGGTTACAGAAAGCAATTACATCAAGCAAACACAGGGATAAGGAAGGATAACTTTGTATATATTAAGGCATTTGCAGATACTGTTCAAAGAACCTTGAGTGAATAAGCTCATATGCCAAAGCCAGCCTCTTGTAATAAAATGGTGGAAAAATTGAAACATCTGCGATACTTCCCAAGGCTTCAAGGATAAATAGTTTTTGTTTTGTCTATCTTGCACAATGACACAAAGCACCTATTTACTTAAACTTATATGGGATAAAGCAGGAATTCAGCTGTTCATATTAGGAATGGATCAGCAGAGAAGGAGGAAGTTACATTGCTACTTGACATATAAAACTGAAAATTAATGCAGTAGACAATATTTCATGAACTTAATCTGGTTTCCGGTACAAACGCATATACAAATCATCCCAGTCACTCTAAGTGAAAAGGAAATTAGGTTCCTGATCCTAGGAACAGAGTTTAATGCCCTCAACTCTGCAAAGACAGACTCAGGACAGGAGACCAGGATGGCTGCCCTGAGTGCCCAGGGTGGCAAATCACCATGCTCAGGGGCACCAAAAATATTTTGTGCCCTGGGTGACAAAAAAACATAGGGTTGGCCCTGTACAAAAAGACTTACAATGTAAGTGCTTCGCTTTGCTTCCCAGTGTGAGTAGACAGACACATGCTAGCTCTGCTTGAGCAAATGTGCTAGAAATAGCTATACAGCTGGGGGTAGTATGGGTGACAGCTTGGACTAGGTACATACCCAATACATACCCAAGGGATCCAGGGGAGTTTGTACTCAGGTGGCTAGCCTGAGCCACTGCCCTTGCTCGTGCTAGTGCTATCATGGCTACACGGCTATTTTTAGCATGCTCGATTGAGTAGAGTTAATGCATGTCTTGTCTACTCGCCCTGGGAAGCATGCTCCCAGCTGGAGCATAGACATACCCTGAGAAGCCTAGCAAATGGGAATACCAAGTAGAAATAGGGAAGTAGTCTTATCTCTGTATAGGGTATTGCTGAGACCATTACTATTTATCTAAGGTGGTAATATAAAAGTTCCATTACCATAGTAACTGAGTGCCTCATTCTTTAATGTATTTATTTTCACAACATCCCTGTGAGAAGTGCCACTACCCCATTTTGCAGATAGGGAACTGGGAAACAAAGTCTAAAGTCCCACAGGAAGTCTGAGGCAGAGCAGGGAACTGAATCCAAATTCCAGTCTAGCACCTTAAACTGGATCAGGCTTCCTCTTGCTAGACTACCGGGTTCAGTTCTGGTGTTCAGATGTCTAAAAGGAGGTTAAAAGATTCGAATGGATTCAGAAAAGAGCTACAAGAATGATTCAAGGTGTGGAAAATATGCCTGAAGCAAGAGTAAAGAAGCTTGATCTATTAGCATATTTAAAAGAAGGTTAAGAGATACCTATAAGTACCTATATGCAAAGAAAGTTTTTGATAGTAGAGCGTGCTCTAATCTAGCAGACCAAGGCATAACACACACCCCCCCCCCCCCCCCCCCCCCTCAATAGCTGGAAGCTCGATGTAACATTAAAGGCCTACACATCTTAATTTATCTATCTTCTGTCCTTTCCTCTCCTCCACCCAAACTACACTTTGGCAAAACATGGTGTAGATCTTCATAGTATGATACTTCCTCTTCATTCCTAAATGCTTTGATGGGTATGTTGATATCTAAAGCATGGTCATTAGCATCTGATTTAGCACCCATTGAAATGAATGGCGCAGTTCACACCTCAGAACCATTGCTTCAGGCTTCCAGCAGACTCCGGCCGATGTCTTTGCCTTGGTTACACTTGGATTATGTTCTGAAGGTTTTCTTCACAACCCATAATAGCTAGACTTTTTTTTTTTAAATCAAAGCTGAGACTCTGGAGAACAATTGAGATGTCCATCTGTACTATCAAGGCTAACCTTTCATATCACCTAACCTTCGGAGGATGTACCTCACACTTTGGAAAACACTGCTCTAAATACTTTCGGTCTTAAAATATTGAGATTATGCTGACCTTGGAAGTGTTCCGATTCAGGGGTCTGAGAGCCAGTACTGCTAGACTCTTCCAACTCTTGTCTCCGATGGTGTACTATACCATCCAAATCTGAGTAGTCTTCATTGAAATCCTGAAGGGACAAAAAGTCATGGAAAAGAACAGGCAAGGCCTACAATTATGAAGATTATTTGTTTTTACTCCATTGCTTTGGGTTACCTGTCGCAGAAATTAAAAGGTATCACTCTATAGATGAAGAATTTAGGATAGCTATAGCTTGAACTATTTGGTCATTGATTGCAGCGTACGTCAGCTACTGAACAGCAGCTTTTCTTCAGACCAACGAACTGACCTGGCATGTAGGGGAAAGTTTGCAACTGGAAGCTTTGAGAAGCCTTTTATTCTGCCTTCAATGGCAAGGGAAGGCGCTTACTGCAACTCTAAATTAGCACAGAGCATAATGAAAGACTGACTGCTGGAAATACAGGCATGTGGAAAGGAAGAAAAATGCAAGTCAGTGCACAGCTCACATACCGACCTTAATAACGGGCATTGTTATATACTCAGAGCACATATACATACATCACATCTATTCATGCATTGTTCTTGTGGAGAGAAGATTACATCTATGTTGGTATCACCAACCACTTGCAGTCTATTCAGAGATTTCTGAGGTGACAGAACGTGTGTGCGTCAAGCTTTCCTTCAGTTTGAGACATTAGAAGAGTTTGGACAATTTGGACTTTAATAAATGGAACTTTATCAAAAGCAAAATAAGCCATCTTACCAAAGGCAGGGTCATAGGGCGATCGGCCCTGAAGCTGTTTTCGGCGGAAGAAGGATTGGGACTGTTGCCAACACTTATATCCTGAAAGTCAATTTTTAAATAAAAAAAATAGTTATCTAATTGCTAATCTTTAAAACAAAAAGCAGTCATAAGGAACATAACTGAGTTCACAACTTCACTCTGTCAATACTTACTTCTAAGTGTCTACAGACAGATTTTAATAGCTTGTAGGTTGTGTCTCTGGAGAGCAAGGAGACAAATATGTACTGAAAGACAAAAATAAGAATTTACATAATTATTGTTTGAAAAAAGATATTTTGCACAAGTTTCATCTTATCAATTATTAATGGGGTTCACTTGCTGGTTCATCAATTACTTTCAAAGGCCTGCAGATAGTAAAGCAAAGCCTAGAAGATATGAAGTAAAGAACACAGTTTAAGAGTTTTACAAAGAAATGTGGACAAGGCTGATCATAATTTGCCAAGGCCTGCAGTCCATGCCCAGGTACAACTCAGAAGTTTTGCTGGGTAAGGTCTATAAGACTAGGTGCAGTATAATTATCCCATCCCACTCACATTCTGGGTGGGGGAAAAAAAAAAAAATCAACCTGCCTTACCCTTCCCTCCCTGGTCAAATTATATTGAAAATCAGACCCCTTCCATTGATATTGTAGGAGTTCTCAGGTATTTTAAAAAAAACAACAAACAAGAAGAAACAATCCTGAATACCAACGTGGGCTAATATTATGTTGTAACTGAACTAAATTAGATTGTTACTGGTTGGACAGGAGATCACCAAGTAGAGCCAGAGGTGCTGTAGGAAGTGGGGCTGTTGATCCAGCAGATGATACTTTTCCCTCCAAGCCCTGCTGCCACTGGACAGGCCTCCCTGCAGCTTCATAAAGGGCCCCCACAATAGGATAATTTCCTCAGCTGTTTTAGCTCCATCCTGGATTGCCATGTAGTAATCTGGGAGGTTTGTAGGTCCATGGAGAGCTGCTGGTGCCCTGCTTCTCTATACCCTCCTCTTCTCTCTCTACCCTGCAGAGCTGCATATTCTGTGGGTCCCAGTGGAAATATGGTACTCTGGAAGAGTGAAGCACCCCTTTCCCACAGGGCAGGCAAAGAGAAGGTCCCCTCAGAGGGGAGCTTCAGGACGTAGAGTTGGTCAAATCCTGCAGGGCTTGGTTTTGTGCAACACTAAAATCGCCACATGGGACTGGTCTGTGCCTCGATATTCTAAACAGCCACCTGGCAGCTGCTCCCTCAAGATTCCATCATGACAAATTCTAGGATTAAGGAGAGACGAAAGCAAGAGAGGTCAAAGATAACCCCACACTTACCCGGTCAGTGACTGTTGCTATGACCAGAGCATTTGGCACCAGAAGGGCAGTTTTGGTTTTCTTTATTAGTGTTACTGAGAGCACAGGAATACTAATCTGAAATGAAATGATGACATTGTTAGAATGCCAAAATAATATAATACTTCAATCACCTTACTGGTTATGTACAAGTAGCAGTTCATGTGAAAACAAATCCAGTAACATAGATCAAGAATGTTGAAAAACTAGCTCATCTTTTCCAGGGCCCCGTTTTGATTGTTACACACACAATGGGTGTGGGTTGATGTAAGGAACTCTATTATTTTGGTCTCGCTCAAGTGTAAATGTTAATTCATCAGCTATGTTTTACTCTAACAAAAGTTTGCGAAGCATGTAAGAAAACAAAGCAAGTCTCCCCTCCCCCTTTCTGGGGTCTAGAGTTTTCAGACAAGGTCTGAATTTATTCTAATTTTGCAGAATATCGAGTCAGAAAATAGTGTAAAAAGAAGCAAGGTCCCATAGCACTATTTAGGAAAAGAAACATTCCAGAACATAGATTACAGGAGATACAGGTCAAAGAATCAACATATTTCAAACTCTGCCCCACTACTTATACAGTGCCTAGTTTGTGACAAGCAGCTGACTAAACAGTTCAGATCTTCCAGCATAACTAAAAGGATTTAGCCCACCCATGCTAAATATAAACACATCTCCATGTATACCGTCCAGCCTTTTTGCAATACATCTGCGAACTATACTTTACATAAATCAGTACTTTCAATACTTGTCCTTCCTGCCTTATAGCTTCATACAGCTTCATTAGTGAGATTATATGCTTGATCACAAAGTTTGGTTTCTAATGAGGACTTCTCTTAAATTTCAGGGTGTTTAAATTCAGGAGTTTGGTATGGGCACCACTTCGAAATCCCATATTACTACAGAGAGCATGAAGGGCAGGCTCTGTTTCCAATAAAAGACTGTCTGGAAGCAAGATAGGCAGATGTGACACTTAAGGCTATACAGAGGATGGAATGGTCACCCTGTTAGAATTCTTGTTATTTACACTTCTGACTGATACAGAGTCCAGAGAGACTAAGACATGCGAGAGATTAGGAGAGAGGGGAATGTGTCTAAAATTTGGTTAATACATGACCTTTCATAGCACTGAATTGAAAGCATATAGCACTGCAGCTTAAGAATTATAATAAATTGAAATAGATTATTCCATAAATAAAGTCTCCTATCACCTTTTAGTTGTTAGCTTCTGTTAGAATCATAGAATATTAGGGTTGGAAGGGACCTCAGGAGGTCGTCTAGTCCAACCCCCTGCCCAAAGCAGGACCAACACCAACTAAATCATCCCAGCCAAGGCTTTGTCAAGCCCGGCCTTAAAAACCTTTAAGGATGGAGATTCCACCACCTCCCTACGTAACCCATTCCAGTGCTTCACCACCCTTCTAGTGAAATAGTGGGCCTAATATCCAATCTAGACCTCCCACACTGCAACTTCAGACATTGCTTATTGTTCTGTCATCTGCCACCATTGAGAACTGCCTAGCTCCATCCTCTTTGGAACCCCCCCTTCAGGTAGTTAAATGCTGCTATCAAATCCCCCCTCACTCTTCTTTTCTGCAGACTAAATAAGCCCAGTTCCCTCAGCCTCTCCTTGTAAGTCATGTGCCCCAGCCCCCTAATCATTTTTGTTGCCCTCTGCTGGACTCTCTCCAATTTGTCCACATCCCTTCTGTAGTGGGGGGACCAAAACTGGATGGAATACTCCAGGTGTGGCCTCATCAGTGCCGAATAAGATGGGAATAATCACTTCCCTCGATCTGCTGGCAGTGCTCCTACTAATACAGCCCAATATGCTGTTGGCCTTCTTGGCAACGAGGGCACACTGCTGACTCATATCCAGCTTCTCATCCACTGTAATCCCCAGGTCCTTTTCTGCAGAACTGCTGCTTAGCCAGTCAGTCCCCAGCCTGTAGCAGTGCATGGGATTCTTCCTTCCCAAGGGCACGACTCTGCATGTGTCCTTGTTGAACCTCATCAGATTTCTTTTGGCCCAATCCTCCAATTTGTCTAGGTCACTCTGGACCCTATGCCTACCCTCCAGCATATCTTCCTCTCCCCCCAGCTTAGTGTCATCTGCGAACTTGCTGAGGGTGAAATTGATCCCATCATCCAGGTCATTGATAAAGATGTTGAACAAAACCAGCCCCAGGATCGACCCCTGGGGCACTCTGCTTGAAGGGCCTCTAAGGAAAGCAGCACTGAGACATGAAATGGTCTCTCATTATGTTTTGGCTAACCCTCCTATCATCACCAATGCTTTTGCTTATGTTTAGCCAGGGTATGACATTTTGTCATTCACCATTTTAGGAATGGCTAACCAAATGGATACTCTACTCTCACCCTAAAGGCTAGAGAAGAGGTCAAGGCCACTTTGATCAAAAGCCATTACTAATAAGTTTCTTGATAAAGAGATGCTTCAAGTTCAAAACACCCCTGAGGTTTTGAGAGGCTTGGATCCAAAATTTGCAACTCTGGCACATCTCCAGTTCTCAATTGTGTGTGTGTGTATACATGAACTTCTACTTGGCCTGCTTACTATGCTGTTTTCACATCATGACCGGAATGCCTCTAACACACTTCTTTAAATCTCTACTGAAAATAGCCTGCCTACCTCAACCTGCTTTCTTTACCTTTCCCCAGGGTGCTAGAACAATTTGGTGTGTGTGTGTGCGCGCGCGCGCTCTGAGAGCCATTGAACCAAACTGTAAACCCTGTATATGATGGAAACCACTTCAAGCCAGGGGGTGCAGAAGCACCCAATCACTCCTAATTCCAGCACCTTTACCCCTTGTTTGTATCATATGTTGTGTAGTTAGATGGTAAGAATTTCTGAACAGGGCTTTGTTTGTAATTTTTTTCTGGAAAATGACTCACTGTCAGCATGATCAAATAAATCTATTTAAATAGAAATAGGTCAATTAAAAGGATATTCTGCAAACTTCATCAAATAGAGTCATCCCTACTGCATTAAAGTTTAATGAAGTTTCTGCTTCATACTATTTTGGTGGCCGATATCAGCTGGGATATCCTAGTTCAAAAAGAGGAAAAATAATCTAAGTGGGATGGAATACCCATTTCCTACACTCTTATGCCACCAACTGTTTACCAGGGAGAATCACTATAAGACCATTTCACTCTACCCATCTATGCTATCCATCTGCAATACTCACTGTCCAATACCAAGATGTGGCTACCTGGAGAGGCACCGGGAAGAAACCTGCTAAGTCTTTTGAGATTTAACCAGCATTGCAATAAAAATCTCTTATTAAACAAATAGGGCTTTGCTACTCAGAACAAAATCAGTCATACCAGAACTCACCAAATATACTTCATGCTCTGAGTTACTGATTAGTTGAAATAGCTACCTTTCTCAGGGCTTAAAACAATACTACCGTATAGACACAGAAGTTAGAGATGGAAAACATCCATTAGATTGTGTAGTCCAGCTCCTTTTCAGTAAGGAATTGTTTCTTATGACAAGTTTTCCTGTTTTTGGTCAGACTAGTTTTAAGAATTCCAAGCAATGGAACATTATTATATTATTCCTAATTACATTTCCTATTCTCTTCCCTTTTTGTTGTTGGCACCTTTGAAATATTTGTAGGCTTATCATGCCCACATACAGGTTCATTAGCTGCTGCTTAGCAAAGTTAAGAATGTTTATTTTAAGTCTTTTCTCATAAGTCAGTCCTTCCTGATTGCTAATCATTGTTATTCTTCTCTGAATCCCTTCGATTTCTCAGTATCTTTCCAACAGGTAGCCTAGGTGCAGTTGCATCAGTCATATATAGAGACACTGTATATCCCCTTGCACTATGATGGGATGTTTCTGTGTACCATATGTAGCCCGAAAACTATAATGATGTATTTTGAAATCATAACACATTGCTAAATGGCTAATTCCTAACTCTCTTTCCGCATTACTGACTTATCCCTCCCTCCCGTTGAGTGTGAGAGTGTCGGATTACATTTCCTCGTGTATGTTAGCTTGCATACTTCAAAGCTGAACTTCAGTTTGGGCCAAAATCTGCCACTGTTGCTTGTGCTGAGTATCAGCTTACTCTACAAGTAGTCTCATTAATTTCAGTGGAACTACTTGCCAAGGAAGATTGTACTCAATGAGCAAGGGTGGCACAACATGACCTTTTGTTAATTTCAGCTTCCTTATTTGTTCAATATGGCTGTTATTAAACACTTGTGCCATTTCCCCATTCATGTCAAAAAATTGACTAATGCAATCTATTAATTCACAACAGACAATAACTCAGTTACTTGAGTCATGTAATAGCACACCTTGCAAATGCAATAAGCTACTCTTATGAACAACAATCTATCATTAATCATTCTTTAAATCTATTTTACATTCTTAAAAAAAATTCCTCCAAATATCAGAGGTGTCCTATTAAGGCCTTTGACCTGATTTCCTTCCTGGGCTGATAACTTTTTAATCCATGTCTCTAACTAAGTCAAAAGGTATGGCATCATCATCCTAGTAATTATAGAAAGAGCAAAGGGTGTGCATCTAAATCGGATTCTCATTCAAGGAAATGTACAAATATTTTACACGTTCAGGGACAGTATTCCCACTAAAAAGAACAACCCCCCAAAACTCAGTTACACTGATTTGTTTCAGTGGGATCCCAAGGACTAGAAGTCAGGGCAAAATGTATGTTGAAAACAGAAATCTTTTCAGGCAGGGACCTTCTCTTATTGTCCGTATGGACAGTGCCTCATGCAATGGGGCCCAAGACTTACTTGGAGCCTTCACACCATGATACACAACAAACAACTAGATTAACTTCAAACATGAAAATCTCTCAGAACTCTTTCCCAAAACAGCTAGTACTGACTACAGGGGTAAGTCTGTACCTCCACAACCCACCTCTGCCCTTCCCAGCAGACTCACAGGCAAGAATACAGAGCACTGGGTCCAGTGGCCTCCCTCCTCCACTCCACATAGGGAGTAACAGCAGTGGTTGGGAGGATGTTTCTCCTACCTTCCCACACTTCCTCAATTCCCAAACCACAGTCTCCCTGTCAATTGTGCTTCTCAGTTTTGTCTCCTCCCTCCCCTTTCTATTTCTCTCCTCTCTTCCACTTCGACCCAGAGTGTCCCCCCAACACCTCTAGATTTTGTAGTGCAAGTAACAATTATAAACAAACATTAAAAAAATTCAGAACTAACATGATGTGGGCTTGTCAGTACTGTGATCACTGCATATTGAATGCCTTCTCTTCCTCTCCTCCCCCACTTCGTCTTTGGGCTTTTGAGACTGCACACAGCACACTGTACAGCACACAATGGCTGACTGGTGCTTTTGGGTATTACTGCTATATAGTTGTTAGTGTTCAGTAATGCTCAAGCAAGAAGATAAGAGGCTTAACACCACTCGTGCATATTAGAAGAGTGGGAATTTCTAGAAATCACAAAAATCCCAGAGAACTACATTGCTTTTCATACACAGAGATGCTACTAACCTTGGTGTCTTTACCAAAGACCTTGGAATGGAAACAAATCCAGTTTTCAGATATAAATAACTTTCCTTGGTACAGAATTTCTTTCTGTAGAGCGCAGGTAAAACCTATTAACACAGATATATCACATTAAAAAGAATAATAAAAAAGGGAAATGAGGACAACCCAGGGAATTACAGACCAGTCAGCTTAACTTCTGTACCCGGAAAGATAATGGAGCAAATAATGAAGCAATCAATTTGCAAACATCTAGAAGATAAGTAACAATCAGCATGGATTTGTCAAGAACAAATCTTGTCAAACCCGATAGCTTTCTTTGACAGGGTAACAAGCCTTGTGGATGGGGGAAGCGGTAGATATGGTATATTTTGACTTTAGTAAAGCTTTTTAAACAAACTGGGGAATTGCAACCTAGATGGAGGAGCTACTATAAGGTGGGTGAAAAATTGATTGGAAAACCATTTTCAGACAGTAGTTATCAGTGGTTCACAGTCATGCTGGAAGGACATAAGGACATAATGAGTGGGGTCCCGCAGGGATCAGTTCTGGGTCCAGTTCTGTTCAATATCTTCATCAATGATTTAGATAATGGGGTAGAGAGAGTACACTTATAAAGTTTGTGGACGATACCAAACTGGGGTTGCAAGTGCTTTGGAGGATAGGATTAAAATTCAAAATGATCTGGACAAACTGGAGAAATGGTCTGAAGTAAATAGGATGAAATTCAATAAGGACAAATGCAAAGTACTCCATTTAGGAAGGAACAATCAGTTGTGCACACACACAAAATGGAAAATGACTGCCTAGGAAGGAGTACTGTGGAAAGGGATCTGGGGGTCATAGTGGACCACAAGCTAAATACGAGTCAACAGTGTAAAGCTGTTGCAAAAAAAGTGAACATCATTCTGGGATGTATTAGCAGGAGTGTTGTAAGCAAGACACGAGAAGTAATTCTTCCGCTCTACTCCGTGCTGATTAGGTCTCAACTGGAGTATTGTGTCCAGTTCTGGGCGCCACATTTCAGGAAGGATGAGGACAAATTGGAGAGAGTCCAAAGGAGAGCAACAGAAATGATTAAAAATCTAGAAAACATGATCTACGAGGGAAGATTGAAAAAATTGGGTTTGTTTAGTCTGGAAAAGAGAAGACTGAGAGAGGACATGACAACAGTTTTCAAGTACGTAAAAGATTGTTACAAGGAGGAGAGAGAAAAATTGTTTTTCTTCCCCTCTGAGGATAGGACAAGAAGCAGCTTAAATTGCAGCAAGGGAGGTTTAGGTTGGACATTAGGAAAAACTTCCTAACTGTCAGGGGGATTAAGCAATGGAATAAATCGCCTAGGGAGGTTGTGGAATCTCCATCATTGGAGATTTTTAAGAGCAGATTAGACAAACACCTGTCAGGAACGGTCTAGAGAATATTTAGTCCCTTCCAGTCCTATGATTATTCAGCACCTTTAGTACTTGCAGTCCAGCTAGGGTTGCCAGTTTTGGTTGGACGTATTCCTGGAGGTTTCATCACAGGACATAATTTTAATTAAAGATTAATCTTTAATTCCTGGAGACTCCAGGATGATCCTGCAGGGTTGGCAACCACAAGATGAGCAGAGGTGCTTTAAAAAAAGTCCTGTGCTATTCATAAAAATAAATTGATAAATCTCTTTAAAGCACATGAAAGAGTTAGCTATGCACAGAAAAAATCTTTAGAGCTCAAACCTGCATGAGTTTGAACTCTGATAAACCCTCAAGGTATTAAAAATGCATTGTAAATAGGAATGAGACAAATGAGTTAAGAGGAATTCAGGAAGTTTCTTACACATTCTGAACTTAAATGTAAAACCTTCCATTGAGGAGTACAGCAAGATACACAATGTGAAAAAGCTTCTAAAGATTAAAGTACCTTACACAATGACTTCCACTTACTTCCTATGAATATATTATGCTCATTTCAGGTTACCACATACTGAAAACAAGAAGAGTTCTTGGGTGTTTTAGCCACTTCTCTCTCTAAACCCACTAAATACAATATGAATCCTGTAGATTAGTCCCAAAGCAGATTGAGAGATGCGCATTTGAATAGGATGTCTTTTATGTTATGGCTACAGAACAATCCCGCCTGCCCCATTTATGTAGTGTATGCTGACCACACTCTGAGTTGCTATTCCTTCTTTTAAGGTGTTGTCACAAGCTGTGCATCTTTTGTGCTCTTTTATAGTTATGGCTATATATAAACTTTTAAAGTTTTTTAGCACCCTGTCACCCACTACTTCTCTTACCAACACCTGAAATTTAAAGGGATTGGGCTTGATCACTGTGTATTTCCAGCTAATAGGACACAAAGTTTGCCAGAACTTTAAGAGTTTTACATACTTGAATGTCTTCAGAATGAATTAGTCATTTGGTGAGTTCTCTCACACCTCTACTGCAGGTTTTGGTAGTATTAGTCAGTAGTAACTATGTAGAATGTGTAAATCTTGGTTATTTCTATTTGGAAGTGCAAAACAGTCACATCACAGGTTATGATTCACAAACATCTCCTGACAACTGAAAACAAAGGAATGATGTGTTTAATTCTGCAAGAGTCCCACTAGAACACTGAGTAGAAGGAGGAACAGGCCTTATGAATATATAAATCCATTCAGCTAAACTGCTCTTATAACAGAGATGTCCATTTATGTAGTGGATCTTGAATAACTGACAGCTTCCATTGTTCTGTCATGGATTCACTTTGCATTCTGGGACAGATAAAACTATGGTGTGGTACTTACTTTGCTTCAGTGGCTCTGCAGTTGGGACATCCAGAAATAGCTTGTGATAGTGAGCATTTGCCTTGAACTAAAATTAAACAAAGAGAACACATTTTGGTTATTCCTTCATTAAAATATATTTACCCCCCTTAATCTGCACACTTGCTTTCTCCTTTAGCATCCTCTATATGCTCAGATACTATGGTGGTTAGTGCTATAGAAATGCAGTTAAATGAATAAATACCCCCTTATTCTCAAATTCAACAGTTCTGGAAGTAAAAGATTGCCTTATAGCTCTTCTTTTAAGCACCTCAAGAGAAGAGCGCTCAATGATATTTTATTGTTTGTACAACCTTTATAAAACAGAAAGATAGCATGAGTTTTAGTGGTGTGAGAGTGGTACATCTATACTGAGTTTTTCGCTAACTTTACAGAGTCCTCCAGCTCTGCTGTCTGGATAAAGCACTATCTTCTGCAGAGATGGAAGAGAAGGAGGCACTAGTTGTAACTCCATAGTTAGAGTTAAATTTTCTTCTATAGCTGTACCATCTCATGTGATGTGAAGAAATTCACAAGGGCAGGGCGGGAGGAGAAGGAACACTACTCAACTCTGAGGGCAAAACTACATCCAAACTGCAGCTTAATCAAAGGACAGCAAACAAAAAAACCTCAAAGAACATTTCAAAGTGAGAAACAGAAGTTCTAGATGTTGCCACATGAGAGTATCTGCACCAATAAGCTGATGTGTTATATTTAGAATAGCTATGCAGAGGGCAAGGGAGAGGAGGGAGAGAATATCCTATGGGTGAACTTTCCCAAAAGAATGATATTCTAAAATCTTTTGAACTAAACTGGAAAAGTCATCTTCTGCTCCTGTTAAAGATTGTTCCTTTGTCTCCAATCCTCAGTGGCCAAACTTGGTAGGAGGCTTCACTTTTACACTTACCATGTTTCACTCAATCTCAAAGGCACTGGGCAAGAAACCAGTGGCAGTGCCCAAACCTTGAGTACTTACACTACAATGAACAGTGCTGTTACTGGGCCAGACAATGATAGTATAGTCATTTACTCTAACTAAAACCACACATGTTATCTCTGTATTACCTGATTTGAGGCATGTTTTTTCCTTTCAGTCTTGGAGTCACTCTTGATATCTGCTGTCAGGAGGGGGCTGTCCACACTGATCTTTGTCCTGAGGGTAAGAAAACATTCCTAATACCAGGCTTAGTGTCATTTCATTAGTTTTGTTACCATCCGGATGTATACTTCTGTCTATGGCACACATTCATCCTTTATTAACTTTCATTCTTATTCTCCTGTCTCTTGATGACAGCAAAGCAGATAAGGACAGTTAGCATCAGTTTCAGAACATGCCAGGTCTCACAGCTCAATTAAAACCTTTCAATGTTAGAGGGGATGTTCATTTGTTGTTTGGAATAAATTAACCAGTTAGTTTCTTTTGTATACTTTGTTCACCTTATAGGCAAAGACTATGGCTTTTCTTTTGGATAGAAGAACATAAGAATGGCCATACTGGGTCAGAACAGTGGTCTATCTAGCGGAGTATCCTGTCTTCTGACAGTGGCCAATGCTAGATATTTCAGAGACGGAATCAACAGAACAGGGCAATTATCACGTGATCGATCCCTTGTCATCTAGTTCCAGCATCTGGCAGTCAGAGCCTTAGGGACACCTAGAGCAAGGGGTTGCATCCATGATCATCTTGGCTAATAGCCACTGATGGACCTATCCTCCATGAATTTATCTAATTTTTTTTTAACCCAGTTATAGTTAAGGCCTTCACTACATGCCCTGGCAATTCGTTCCATAGATTGAAGTACTTCTTCACACAATGTACAGTCCTTGTATTTGTTTTTAACCTGCTGCCTATTAATTTCATTGGGTGATCCCTGGTTCTTGTTTTAAGTGAGGTCATCATGTGTGTCATTTGATATATTCACTATTGGGTTCAAATCGTGAATGATAGTAAGAATAACGACCCTACAAAAAACATTGTACAGGGACTATGTGGTAAATTTTTCCTGGGACAGAGATGTCTGACAGGAGAGGTACCATCTACAGTAGATATTCTTGTACTTTCTTAAGAGTTTTACATGAAGATGCAGGGAAAACACAGTATGTGAAAGAAGATGCAATAGGCTCATGTATGTTTGCCTTGTAAGCAAATCTGTGATCCAATGTTGGTTGTTGCATTGGTCATCTAAGGAACAGGCAAGAAGACAAGCCATTACGACTTGCAGCCCATGGTTGTGAGCAAGTCATCTAGCTGGGATTTTAAAACCATCACAGCCTTTGCTTTGTAAGAGTTATTGGTATTCCCTGCCACCCAAACGCTTTGATTTAGCATTTTCGTAAGACCTAGAATATACTGCTACAGAGATTTCTATCATTGAATCCTGTTTCCTATAAGAATGGTGTGACTGAGGGGCTGGAGTGACAGAAGATTCTTACCACAGGGATCCCATATTAGGGCTCATTTATACCTTTGTCATGAGCAAAGGACTCTACAACATTGTGCTGCACCAGGAGTAGCCCTGGAGCCAGACACAGCCTGGCCCCCAGTTTCTCCCTGTGCTGTAATGAAAGTAACCTGCACCAAAACAATTTTTTTTAAAAAAAAATTTACCTTTGTGCAGTGTACTTCCCCTGGCATGCCAGTGGAACCATGCTAGCTGGTGCACAGAAGGGCTTTGAAGCCCTGGCTCTGCCCACTACCTACATCATCCTGTCCTCTCCCACCTACTTGTATAGGAGGTTGGATGTAGGTGCCCCAAAGAGTTTGCTCTTCCCCTGAAATGCTCTTTTCTGTGTTCCAATAGCTGGCACAAGTGAGCATCTGATACCCCATTATTCTCTTGTGCAGCTGCACAAGCTGGGCCACAATCAGGACCTTACGTGTACTAAACATTCATTGTGTTTCTCACCAGTTTTCTGGGATGGGTCTCAGCAATTTTTATTGCTGCTCAGTTTCTGCTAGTCAGTTTTCTGAGATTACCTGGTGGCGCCCGCTTTTTTCCGGTCATCAAGACATTCGGCCTCACTAGTAGGGGTCTGTGGCAATAGGCTGGGTGATTTTCCAGCCTTCTTTTTTTCCTCTGCACCATATTCTCCATCTGAACTGCAGAGAGAGAGAGAGAGAGAGAAGTTTTCTTTATCTGAGGATTCATACCCAGGTCAAAAAATAAGAGCCACTGCAAACTGACCTAAAAAAGAAAAAAAAGTCTGATGTGTACTTCAATCATTAATTTTAGATTTTAACATATAAAGACTTTAACAGTAGGCATTCTTGTATCTTTGATCATACTTGGGAAAACTAAATGCATAGCCTCCACTCTTGTTTACTGAGAACTTTAATCTAGTCAATCTTTTTCTGTTATACTAACATAGGAACTTAAAATAACCTTCTAGATCAGCTAATGTCTACATAGCACCAGTCACTGTAGTATCTAAGTGCTCCTTTGAAGATTTTTACTCTTTTGAAATTGACAAAAGTCCCCCCCCACATTTTTCTAATCAGTGCTATAAATAGCTAACATAAATAGATAGTTTATTCTGTTAAACCCTTTCCATGACATGAATTTCAAAAAGTTGTCTCGTTTTCTAGGATGCAGCAAAATGCACAAAGAGTAGCTATAAAGCCTTATCAGGGCATATTGCAGAACCACCGGTAAGTCCCAAGTTAAAGACAAAGACAGAGCACTTTCAAAGATCTTTGTGAGGATTTTCACTAACATGAGGGAAAGTTAAAAACAACCAGAAACCCCTATCATTTTGAGAAAAGCCCCAATCTAGCTGAGGGAAAACTTCAAACCCTACATATGAATGTGAGACTGCTTTGTTTTCTAGAGCAGTGTTCAAATGTCGTACTTGATAATGCTTTCAAAAAAAGCAAACAAGGAGCCTATCTTGTTCCTTGTACTCAAGTATACAGCAACAGCTCTTAAAATCTATGTAACTGGGAAATTTAATGCCAGTAGATCTATCAAAATCTGAGTATTCAATGTAGAGTACACTTTAATGCAAAAATATAACTATTTAGTACACACTGTCGTTTAGTGTCCTGGAAAGAATCTCCAACCAC
Source organism: Macrochelys suwanniensis (assembly GCA_033296515.1). Lineage (NCBI taxonomy): Eukaryota > Metazoa > Chordata > Testudines > Chelydridae > Macrochelys > Macrochelys suwanniensis. Next base: position 54,217,116 of record CM065780.1, read on the forward strand.
AGACCTGATATCACCTGAGCAACATGAACTGCAGTATTGAAATTCTCGCAATGGGGGAAAATGACCAGAAATGAAAGTGCTGCTATTACAGTATCAGTCATGTTTGTAGCCCAGCTTTGGTTTCAAGTAGCAAAGGAATGAATCTAAACTAAATGAGTTCAATGCTTAACTGAGTCAAGTAGTACAGGGAGTTAGAATTTTTTAAATTTTCTAATCAACCTACAAGCTATATGTTATACTTAACACATTCTTTATAGACAATTATAATAAAAGGAAAATCAAGTTAAGGCAGAGTTCCTCTTAACTGGAACCAATAGGTCCCGTTTGACCCCTCAGTCACTACCTACTACAAAGTTTCCATGAAAGCCTTTTTATTCTATTTTATTTTGAATGTGAAGAAGCATCTGTCAGGTTTATGAAGGTGACCTAGTCACAATACAGGATCTGTGTTTAATAGCCTACATATCGGACTGAAATCCATCTTTCCCATGGCAAACACATACTACCATACTAATTAAGTTATATGTTAGCCAAAATGGTAGCCAAATTTAAACAAAACCACAACCCTTTGCAAAATTTGCCCTGATGCTTAATACTATCCTAGATTTTTTTTATATATATATGTGCTCATAGGTTCAAGTCTAAAGACAAAGGAGGAGGCTGTCCAACCATATGTATTTTTAAGCTTCTTTCCCCTGTCCCCATCCATTGTTCAATACTGTTCCACCTTGCAAGTTGATATTGATTTCTTTTTTTTTTTTTTTTTAAAGAAAAAGATAAATTGAGGACAGAATCCTCTGGTATGCATGGATTTTAGTTATAAAGTTGCTTAGGTTTTTTAGTAAGCTACCACATACATCTCTTATTTTGGGGATACGATCCTAGAAAGATTAGATGTTTGCCAACAAACAGCAAGGAAAATAAGAAGGTAGGGTAAATGTTGCATCTGTCAACATTAACTGTGTTCCTTAAAGGTGGTCCTGGATGACTTCAATTTACAAGGGACCTCTCAGTGTAGTATTAATTGATCTGTATGCAATTTTACAATGGTTATACAGATGACAATGACATTACGCAATGTAACTTCAATTAAAAGTTCTGGCAGATATTTTAATTACTATACCAAGACCAAGGCCTTGTCATTTATATTAGCATAGGCTTTCTCAGATTGACTTTAATCTCATATTTTCACTTGGAATTGCACAAAGAAATCAAGAGTGTCTACGTGATGTTGGCTGAGTGAGGTCAGGAGAGAAACATTGCAAAATACTCGTGCAAATCTATCACATTCTCTTAGCCAGCAGCTGATTACCAATGTTTATTTTGTAGGACACAAATAATCAGAGCCTTATGCCTTATTTACACTGGGATTTGTAAATTTGAAAGCTTGAGAGAACACCCACCCCACTGAGCAACCAGTCCCACACCCAGTGAATTTAGTGTCTGGGAAAGAGATACCAAATTGACATTTGCTAAGGAAAATTCCATTTACTCACAGAACAGTCAAAGCACAGGGATCAACACAGCAAGTTTCCACACTGTTTCCCTGGGCATCAGTTTAGTCTGATCGGAGGTAACAGCTTTCAGTGACTGCTGGTTCAGGTTAGATCAGCAATCTAGAGGCATTGGGTGGCGCAAACCTTTTCCATCAAGAACCCCAAACCAGCAGTTTTATTTAGTTTAAGGTTCCAATGGGCATAAACCTCAAAGAGGACTTTGGTAAGACCCTGGGCTGGCCAGGGATGCTTCCTCCCACAGAACAGGTTGTGGCTATCTTAGCCCTGGTCTACACTACGAGTTTAGGTCGAATTTATTAGCGTTATTTCGATTGATCCGTGCACCCGTCCACACGACGAAGCCCTTAACATCGACTTCTAGGGCTCTTAAAATCGATCTCGCCACTCCACCCCCAACGAGGGGATTAGCGCTTAAATCGATATTGCCGAATCGATGTAGGCTAGTGAGGACGCAATTCGACGGTATTGGCCTCCTGGATCTATCCCACAGTGCAACATTTGACCGCTCTGGACAGCAGTCTGAGCTCCAATGCTCCGCCCAGGTAGACAGGAAAAGCCCCGCGAACTTTTGAATTTCATTTCCTGTTTGGCCAGCATGGTGAGCTGCAGGTGAGCGCAGATCTCATCAGCAGAGGTGACCATGATGGAGTCCCAGAACCGAAGACGAGCTCCAGCATGGACCGATGGTGAAGTACGCGATCTGATCGCTGTATGGGGAGACGAAACCGTGCTAGCAGAGCTACGGTCCAAAAGAAGAAACGCCAATACATATGCCAAAGTCTCCAAGGGCATGCAGGACAGAGGCTACAACAGGGACGCGCAACAGTGCCGCGTGAAAATTAAGGAGCTCAGGCAAGCCTACCAAAAAACCAGAGATGCAAACAAACGCTCTGGGTCAGAGCCCCAGACATGCCGCTTCTATGATGAGCTGCATGCCATTCTAGGAGGTGCAGCCAGCACTGACCCACCCATGTGGTATGACTCCGTATGTGGATCATCAGAAACCACAGAGGAGCATGATGATGATAATGATGCTGAAAATAGCGCCCAGACACAGCAAGGAAGTGGAGAAGCCCTTTTCCCCGACAGCCAGGAACTCTTTGTCACCCTGGAGCCAGTACCCTACGAACCCACCCAAGGCATGCTCGATGCAGGAGAAGGGACCTCTGGTGCCTCTGGTGAGTGTACCTCTGTTAATTAATACATGTTTTATAAGCAAGCGTGTTTAATGATCAATTCGCGGCCAGTACAGCTACAGCTACTGGAAAACTCTGTTAACATGTTCGGGGATGGAGCAGAAATCCTCCGGGGACATCTCCAGAAAGATCTCCTGGATGTACTCCCAAAGCCTGTGCAAAAGGTTTCTGGGGAGGGCAGCCTTATCCTGTGCTCCGTGGTAACACACTCTACCACACCAGGCCAGTAGCACGTAGTCTGGAATCATTGCTTTGCAAAGCATGGCGGCGTATGGTCCTGGTGTTTGCTGGCATTCAAGCAACATCCGTTCTTTATCTGTCTGTGTTATCCTCAGAAGAGTGATATCATTCATGGTCACCTGGTTGAAATAGGGGAATTTTATTAAGGGGGTATTCAGAGGGGCTCCGTCCCTGCTGGGCTGTTTGCCTGTGGCTGAACGGAAATCTTCCCCGCTGTGACCCACGCGGTGGGGGGAGGGGGAACAACGAACATCTTGGATGTGTGTCTCTGTGTGTGTGTGTGGGGGTGTTGATTAGGTTCGCGCTGCACGTTAACCTGAAAACCGCCGCCCCTCCCTTTTCAATTGCCAACCAGTTTTAAATTGCCAGCCCAAAGGCTGTTTGTTATGGGAAATGAGGGGGTTGCTGTTTGAAAACATTCCCACATGTTATGAAGGTTAAAGAAGCCTATAGACTGTGGCTTACCATGGCTGCCTGCAAGCCGAATTCTGTTGCCCGCCGGACCTGCTTGTGTGATCTCTCACACCAAACCGGCAGACCCTCAATATAACAGGCAAAGTGCAACCTTGGACCAAATGCATATGTAATATGTAATGTTTGGAGCATTGTTCTCTAATATGTGTCTTTTAAACTACTCCTCTCCCGTTTGTTTCCCCCCGCAGCTGCAAATGTTTCAACGCCACCCCTTTCATCACCGTCCCAGAGGCTAGCGAAGATTAGAAGTAAAAAAAAAAGGAATCGAGACGACATGTTCTCAGAACTCATGGAATCCTCCCACACTGAAGCTGCCCAGCAGAATGCGTGGAGGCAGACACTGTCGGAGTCCAGGAAGGCAGAATTTGATCGTGCGGACAGGTGGCGTGCTGAAGACAATGACTGGCGGGATGAAGAGAGACAGCGGCGGGATGAAGAGAGTAGGTGGCGTCAGCGTGCAGAGAGAAGGCAGGATGCAATTCTGAGGCTACTGGAGGATCAAACGGAAATCCTCCGGCTTATGGCTGAGGAAAGGCGTAGGGTTCAGGAAAGGCCGCCTGAGCCCAGACCGCCGCTACAGCCCCTGTGTAACCAACAGCCCTCCTTCCCGAGTCCCATAACCTCATCCCCGAGACGCCCAAGAACGCGTTTGGGCGGCCTCCGTGCACCCAACCACTCAAGTCAAGAGAACAGTCCAAGCAAGAAAGGGCTGGCATTCAATAAGTTTTAAAGTGCTGTGTGTCCTTGTCCTTCCCTCATCCCCTCCTCCACCACCCATCCTGGTGCTTCCCTTCCTCCACCAGCTATCCCGGGAGACTGTGGCAGTTAGCCCCATAGTTCCCCCTCTTTGTTTTACGAATTAATAAAGAATGCATGATTTTTAAGCAACAATGACTTTATTTCCTCTGCGAGCGGTGATCGAGGGCGGGAGGGCAGGGCGGTTTGGGTAAAGGGAAGTAGAGTGAATGAAGGGGCGGGGCTTTTCATTACAGGGGAAAAACAGAACTTTCACACAGCATCCTGGCCATTCATGAAACTGGTTTTCAAAGCTTCCCTGATGCGCAACGCACCCTGCTGTACTCTTGTAATAGCCCTGGTGTCTGGCTGCGCATAACCAGTGGCCAGGCGATTTGCCTCAACCTCCCACCCCGCCATAAACGTCTCCCCCTTACTCTCACAGATATTGTGGAGCGCACAGCAAGCAGTAATAATAATGGGAATATTGTTTTCGCTGAGATCTAACCTAGTCAATAAACTTTGCCAGCGAGCTTTTAAACGCCCAAATGCACATTCCACCACCATTCTGCACTTGCTCAGCCTATAGTTGAAAAGGTCCTGACTACTGTCCAGGCTACCTGTGTATGGCTTCATGAGCCATGGCATTAAGGGGTAGGCTGGGTCCCCAAGGATAACTATAGGCATCTCAACATCCCCAACGGTTATTTTCTGGTCTGGGAAGAAAGTCCCTTGCTGCAGCAGCCGAAACAGACCAGAGTTCCTGAAGATGCGAGCGTCATGTACCTTTCCCAGCCATCCCACGTTGATGTTGGTGAAACGTCCCTTGTGATCCACCAGTGCTTGCAGCACTATTGAAAAGTAACCCTTTCGGTTTATGTACTCGCTGGCTTGGTGGTCCGGTGCCAAGATAGGGATATGGGTTCCGTCTATCACCCACCACAGTTCGGGAACCCCATTGCTGCAAAGCCATCCAGTATGAGCTGCACATTTCCCAGACTCACAACCCTTGGTACCAGCAGCTTGGTGATCGCCCTGGCTACTTCCATCACAACAGCCCCCACTGTAGATTTTCCCACTCCGAATTGATTCGCGACTGACCGGTAGCTGTCTGGCGTTGCAAGCTTCCACAGGGCTATCGCCAGTCGCTTCTCTACTGTGAGGGCTGCTCTCATCTTGGTGTTCTGGCGCTTCAGGGCAGGGGAAAGCAACTCACAAAGTTCCATGAAAGTGCCCTTACGCATGCGAAAGTTTCGCAGCCACTGGGATTCATCCCAGACCTGCAGCACTATGTGGTCCCACCAGTCTGTGCTTGTTTCCCGGGCCCAGAATCGGCATTCCACTGTATCAACAAGCCCCATTAACACCATGATGTCCACCTTGCGGGGGGGCCTTTTTTGAGAGAGGTCTGTGTCCATGTCCTCATCACTGTCCTCAGGGCACTGCTGTCGCCTCCTCGCCTGCTGTAGCTCTAGCAGCTCCTGGTTCTCGTTCTGCATATACTCCTGGACAATGCGCGTGGTGTTCATAACGGCGAGAACAGCCGCGGTGATCTGATCGTGCTCCATGCTTTCCCTGGTATGCTGTTTGCAGGACAGCAGAGTGGCAGCAGAAGCAGCGGGTGGATAACAATGGAGTCAGCAATATGGCGCCCATATGAAAAAAGGCGCGAAAGGATTTTTTGCTCCCCCCTCAGTTGCTTTCACGGAGGGAGGGGGGAGCAAGGGTTAGGCTCATTTCCTTCTAGCTGCAGATGGTACAATATGCGGTGAGCAAGGAGGCGCCTTCCCTTCTAGCAGCAGATGGTACAATATGCTTGATATCCATCATCATCTCCTGGCCCCCTCAAGGATTGAACTCGCAACCCCGGGTTTAGCGGGCCAACGCTCAGACCGCTGAGCTATCCCTCCACCCGTGTTCCAGGCAGTACTGAATCTCCCTTAAACAAAACGTAAAAAAGAGAATGACCAGAGTCACTCTGGTCACTCCCATTTATGTCCAAGCGCCCCCGGCCAGCCACACCATAGGCCGCCGGCCAGGAGCACACGAATACCAATCATATTGTACAATCTGCTGCGAGAAGGCAAGGAGCTTCTGCTGTATGGTCCCGCGACCACGACCATTTATGGCATATTGCACCATCTGCAGCTAGAAGGCAAGGAGCTTCTGCTGTGTAGTCCCGCGACTACCAGCCTCAGGCGGAATGGCCCCCTCAAGGATTGAACTCGCAACCCCGGGTTTAGCGGGCCAACGCTCAGAACGCTGAGCTATCCCTCTGCCTGTATTATAGCGTGACTGAATCCCCACTAGACCTAATGTCCAGGCGTACGCTGGAGATGTACGGTAATTGTGAGCTGAGCAGGCTTCCGTAGCAAACACGGAAACCCCGGAAAAAAGGCGCGAAAAATATTGCTTTCACGGAGGGAGGGAGGGAGGGAGGGATGACATGTACCCAGAACCACCAGCGACAATGTTTTCTGCCCCATCAGGCTTTGGGATCGCAACCCAGAATTCCAATGGGCGGCGGAGACTGCGGGAACTGTGGGATAGCTACCCGCAATGCAATGCTCCGAAAGTTGATGCTAGCCCCGCTACTGTGGACACAGTCAGTCAATCGACCTCATGGTCTTAACGCTCTTTAGTGAGGACACACACAATCGATTCCATAAATTCGGGTTTTAAAATATCGACTTCTATAAATTCGACCTAATTCTGTAGTATAGACGTACCCTGAGGGGCATAGAAGGGCCTAGTGGCCCTTTAGCTACTTCTTATGATGGCTTCAGGAGGTAGTCAACTGTCTGTCTCTTTCCGCCCCAATTCTTAAGCTTACCGGGAGAAGTAACTTGCTAGAGAGGGAAGCAGGCAGAGTTGGGATTGGGGAGTGTGGATGTACACACCTTGAATTTAAAGTAACCCTTTACTGGATGTAGGATTGTTATTTATATTACTGCCATGTTGAGAGGCCCCAGTGGGAATCAGGATCACACCAGACTGGGCATTGTAAAAAGTATGTAAAGAGGTTACAATGCTGCTTACAGAGAAAGTTGACAGGACTTAAGCAGTAACACAAAAACAACAGGGAAGGAAGGATTAGGAACAATGAAGCATCATGCAGTTATTCAGATTTCTCATGGGGCTCAACAAGATAAAGAGAAGCTGTTAAATCTCTCTGTATAATATACACATACCCTTTTCACCTCTTCCTTTCTCCTGTAACAACTCATAAGAGTGAAATTCCTGCCTATTGTCAAATCCTTTACAACAACCTATGATCCACTGAGTAGTTTTGCTTCCATCTTGTTTTATTTTTTTCATTCAATTAATCCCTCCTCCCCACTTACTTTAACTGTGGAACAGTGGCATAAATGACTTCACAACTAAAATTTCCTTCCCCTGACTCTGTCCGTCATTCAACCCCTTGCCTTCTCTACCAACAGCAACTCCAGCCACCATTCCAAAGTCACGAGGCTCCACCCATGCATGCCTTTCCTAGCACAAACATGCAGCTCCCTGATGATATCATGGGGTGGTAGGAGAAGTGTTTTAGGGATTGAGGGAATGTGGTACTATGTTATTCCTGTTACTTGTTCTGAGGGATCTGGGGGGTGAGCTGCGCTCAGCCCAACCTGTTCACCTTCTCTTTTCACTGAATCTCTAAAAGCAACCAAAGTCCTTTTTCCCCCCTCAGGCCTTGCCTCCAGAAAGAAGAGGGAAAGTCCTGCCCATGTATGGGTGCACCTGATTAAAGTAAAGAAGTTCAAGTAGACGCCACCTCTGCAAATGTGTCATGGGTTACAGCTACAAATGCCTTCCTACGTATGCTTCATATATACCCTCCACCAACACCACATTCACCTAGCTCATGCAATCAGAAATTCAGTACAAAGGAGTAAATCTTCGTTTCCTCTCATATGAGCTTACAGATACCAGTTTGCTAAAACTGAAATCTCTGGAAACTAACTCACCACAGCTGTAAAATATCAGCAAGAGTGTGTAATTTCTCTGCCAATTCAGGCTCCTCAGACACTGGTGTGCCTTAGTCCATCCAGTTCTCTGCTTATGGCATATAAAAGTCTTGTTTCCTGAGAGTCTCATTTCAGTTATTGGATTTCATGTGAGTGTGCTGTTGGTGGCCTGTGATATATAGGAGATTAGACTTAGATGATCTAGTGTTCTAAAGCTTTGCAATTTGAAGATTTCACTCCAGTCTAATAGAGCAATTTTTGAGAGAAAGTAGCCAATTCCACCTCAAAAAAGACCCCAAAAAAGTGTTATTGTAGATATTTTGCTTAACAGGGTTTTCACGCAAGCGGACCATTTTTATAAATATCAAAGTGAAATATCAAGATTTTGAGTTTGTTGTGAATATATACCTTTAAACGCACAGCTCTAACGCTGATAGGTTTTCTTTCTTTTTTTTTTTGCATGTTTGTCTTGAAGCAGATATTCCATCTACTTTTCAGACATGCCACCCCCTTAAAAAAAATCACTTTCAAGTTTATTATGGCACAAAGGGAATACATTTTAATGTTATAGAGATTCATCTTCACTGATGAGTCACACAATTAAAATGACAACATAAAATTAGTGACATTAAAAGGCTATGAACTCTGTGTATTAGAAAAACAGTTGGTTACAATACAGAACCATAATATACACCAAAAATGGAACTGAGGAACGCAAGATTAACTCACAGCAAAGGAAAAAAGAGCAGAGAAATATATTAACAAAAAGCAGTGAACTGAATGTCTCTCCAATGAAGTGTACCAAGACACATCATTAGCCAGCACATTTTAAATATCATGGGAACTGGATCTTGTCTCTTTTATACACGGTATATAAACACAGAACACTAGTGACAGATCTGGGAGCCCAAGTTCTTTATGCTACAGAAAGAAAGTTCCTTCTGAACTCAAAAGAATGTCTTCTGAATTAGAATATCAGCCACTCAGAGTTGTAGCTAACCTATGCTGCAAAAATTGTATTAAGTTGATTACAATGGAATTTTTCAAAGGAAAAAAAAATAAAGCTACTATTATGAAATGTAATTGCTACTAAATTGCTACTAAAAACCTATACTACATCCTGTTCCCTTTGCACTCAAAGACCACTTTGTGGTTGTTTTGGCAGATGTTGAATGAAAGTTGCTTACAAATATTCAGTGTTATTTGACCAACAGGTATGTTAAAAGTTTAATGATAAGCGGCGCTAAATGCATTCATTAAGTGTTCTGAGAAAGGTCCAATAAATTTGTTTGTTTTTTAGTTCTCAACATAATTCAGCAAAAATGAAACAATCCCTAAAACACACAGAAGCGTATTATGTAGATCCTTAATATTCTGTAGGTTTGCTCATATTTCCTAGAGTGTCTATTCTCGCCTTCCAAGTCCACCCTCTCTCAGAGATCAAAGGCCATCTTAAGTAGTGTCTCACTAGCTGCTTGTTTATTAAGCTGTCTCATCCATTTAGAGCAGAAACGTGCTGCTTGCATGACCATTTCTGAAACTCCACCACCACAAAGGCTGTCATTTGTTCATTTGCAGTGTTTGTTCAGAATTAGAAAATATTCAACAGATTAGAATGTGACTTCACTGGTTTGCAATGCCAGAACACCCCAATATTTTGTCTAGTTTTGAATCCAATCAGTTCTGTCTTGAATGCTGGAAACAACTGCAACATTGCCTCTAAAGATAGATGGTCAGGGACTGTCTACCTGTTACCCAGGTTACTCTTACTGTCCTGGATATTTAAGTCCTGGATACTTCCTTCGCAACAGCATAATGAGATGCTGTCTACTGTTAAATTTAATCTGCCAAGTGAGTAATGTGTGGTACATCATCCCTGGCCCCTGTCTTTATTAACTGGTGTATGATGAACTGGGAAATATCTGTATTGTTTTTCTGAATATGCTGCATGTGACTGTGGGTATGTCTACACTGCAATTAAACACATGCGAGTGGCTGGTGTCTACTGACTTGGGTTTATGGGGCTCGGGCAGTAAAACCGTGGTGGAGACATTCGGGCTTAGGCTGGAGCCTGAGCTCTGGGACCCTTCCCTCTCACAGGGTCACAGAGCCGGCCCGACAGTCTACACTGCAATTTTACATCCCTACAACCCGAGCCCAAGTCAGCTGACATGGGCCAGCTGCAGGTGTTTAATTACAGCACAGATGTGTTTAGTTATGAGGGGTTACTTGATGTGGGGTTGTTAAAGGGACCAAGCAGGGAAAGCAAAACAACGACCGACACAGGTAAGAGCCCTTGAGGAAACCATGGGAAGCTGTTTCTTGGAGAATACCTCCTGCCGAGCTCCAGCCAAATGATGTACTCTTCCCAAGCCTAGCCCTAGGATCAAACAAAGATACTAAACCATTACAACACACAAAGCCTAGAAAAGAGGGGGCTTGGGTCAGCCAAGAGGGGCTGCCCAGAGAGAGCTACTGGTATGCAAGGAGACAGAGAGAGCATGCTGCAAGCAGGAGAGTGTGCTATTCCCAGCCAGAAATGGAGGTAACTAGGCTAGATGAAACGTACCAAAGCTTTCAAGGAAAGGTGAATATAAGGGAAATATATGTATACACCTTTATTGTTTTTACCCTTCACTTTGCATGCTGTGTACTTGGATAAGAGAATAAATAAATACTTTCTTTTGAAGATGCTGGCTCTATATCCCTGTGAACTTGTACTGTCACAGGCTGACCGAGAAAGAAGGTTTACAGGTGCCAAACCCAGTTGGACTTGCTGTGTTAACATGTTTGGGAAGCAGGGGTGCTACTGTTCAGAGATCCAGACCAGAGCAATTGAACCATATAGTTCTGGCCTGATATGGGTGAAGAGAGTATGGCCAAAAGGGTATACGTCAGAGGGACTAAAAGAGAAACTGTGCATTTTGTCCTGTAACCATGATAGTTAGCATCCTATCTTTACCAAACAAGGATGTGGTGAGTTACACTGAAGCAGACATGCTACTAACACCATATAAAATCCATAACGATGCTCAGCATTTAAAAGGAATAGAATCTGTTTATTCTGAACTGTCCTGTTGTCTGGAGTTAAACATCTAAGACAGGGGTCAGCAACCTTTCAGAAGTGGTGTGCTGAGACTTCATTTATTCATTGTAATTTAAGGTTTCGCATGCCAGTAATACATTTTAATGTTTTTAGAAGGTCTCTTTCTATAATAAATATATAACTAAACTATTGTTGTATGTAAAGTAAGTAAGGTTTTTAAAATGTTTAAGAAGCTTCACTTAAAATTAAATTAAAATGGAAAGCCCCCCAGACTGGTGGCTAGGACCCAGGTAGTGTAAGTGCCACTGAAAATCAGCTCGCGTGCCGCCTTTGGCACCCATGCCATAGGTTGCCTACCCCTGATCGAAGCTCGGTAGTGTACACCTATCCTGCTTCTGTGGTATAATACACACAGGGGTATTGGGATTTTGACAGTGATTCAGAGAGCTAATACTAATGAAACATATTCACACCTCCAAGCAGAATACATCTGGACTAAGAGTGAAGAAATGAAGAGCTGCTTAATGGGGCAAACAAGAAGCTCAGTAGACCAACGGTGTACTCCAGTGGAGTGGTTTATCCCTGTCTAATTTAAAATACAGTTCTCTGGCCTGTACAAACAAAAGCCCAAAATCGAGCATCTGATTTTGGAAGGATACCATTTCAGTTGTATGTTGGAGGGGTAAAGTTGTCAGACATATCTTTATACATGTGAGGAGAGAATGTGTTCAAAGCTTAAGGAATTCAAGAACACTAAAATTGGGCTCAGCTCATTATTACAAGTGGATACAAAGCTAAAGATAGTGGATGCTCTATTCTTTTCTAGCAGTCTGCATATCTTCAATCCTTTTGAGAGCAATGCTAGGAGGCTAATTCTCTCATTATAGAAACTCACTGAGCCAAATATAAACACAACAGAGTGAACCTGCTATAGTAGATGTGACTATATTTGAGTTATACCCTCTGCCCTCCCTCCGGCTATCCTGCTCTCTTTTACCAGATCTTCTGAACACCATTGTTTTGCTCAGTGTCAGCCCTTCTCAGCAACACAGGCAGCAGTCTGAGAACACACTGGCCTATGATTGACTGCATTTCCTGACAGGCATTGCAATGTGTGCCGTATGTATATTTTGCCTATGAAATGGCTCTTAGGATGACACAGAAGGGATTTGGGGACATTAGCACTGGTGAGTTTGCTTTTCCTCACTGCTGGTGGTTATTTTTTGTCACAGGTTATATTTGTGAGGGTGAGGAAGCAGAGTTATTTGAATATTCATTGATGTATTCTCACTTTGCAGCAATACCTTTAAACATAGCAATATATACACATTTGGTTTGAAATTTTGGTATTCTTATATAGTATTAGAAAATTTTATTTTAATTTTAAATAAGTAATGAATTGTGTCTAATAAAGCAATAAAATTGTCTAGTCATTAAGCATGGACTTATACCTTTTAAAACAGCAAAATAAAACAAAATGGAAAGGTATCTTATCTTATTGTACTTTTTTAGCCCAGTGGATAAACATTTAACATAATAACCAGGTCAAGTCTCTCACCATAGTACTTCAGCAGACAGCAGCAAGGTCATTGTGAACGTCATTAGCATGTACATTCTCAGTTCTTAAATACCATCTATTATTAACAGGCAGTATTCCCCATCTAATCAAAGACAGACTGCTATCAAGTTCCATAGAAAAATAGAAACAAATTCCTTGTGCCATTAAGTGAGAGGCTAAAATTTTATAAAAATAAAGAACAGAACAGACCAGGAATGTAAGCCATTTTGGTTGTTCTATCTTTCTTCAAAATGTCCCCAGTCCATCTGTCCACGTCAAAAAAACCAAAATGAAACAAACAAACAAAAAATCACTCCAAAACCTCACCACTGCAACTTTCTGGCTAGCCTCAGCAGAATGTCCAAGGACGGAGCACTATTCCCAAAATCAAAACAGAGCCAGATTCTGTGGGGCAGCCAGGCTCCTGGTGGGGAGCAGTGAGTGAAGCTGAGAGCCTGCACTCTCAGCTCCCCACACTGCCTGCTTAGGTCAGTGGAAGCGCTCCTGGTGACGATACGTGCCACCGACTGAAGGTGGGTAGTGTGGTCATGAACCACCGCAGTAATTACTGTGGTGGCTGTAAACTGACCTAATATAGGTCGACTTAAGTTTTTAGTGTAGACATGCCTTAAGTTTTATTCAGGATCAAGAAAGGGAGGGACGAGGCACCTGGAGGTCTGAGCTGCCAATTCTTTTCTGCCAGATTAAATAAAGGAAAAAAATGCAGTTGCCTGCAGAACCTGCTAACAGTCATGCTTACAGTAGGGCCTGACAATTAGTCATGGTTTATGATATCCATGGCTGCCACCTAACAATGCAGTTATTTGTGGGCATTATCACAGGAGTAAACAAGTGAAGAAAAGAAAGCTTGGCTTCACCACTGGAAAGTCTTCACACTGTTTTTTGAAGTCTTTGGAAAAGTACTTGCCTTCCAAAGTGATATTCTTCACGAGTGTGAGCCAAGTTTTCAGATTTTGTGCTTATGCAAGAGATCTGTTCCATGAATATGGTAGGTTCTTCTATATCCTTTTAGCAATGGTTAGTTTTACCAGGTGCTTTTACAAATACAGATGCAAGGAATTTTTTTAAAACTTAATATATTCAAAGAATTTTAGTGGAAAAGTCTGTTGTGAGATTTAGGAAGTCCTACTGGCTCCCTTTTTAAAAATGGTATAGTTCAGCACTCAGTGAGAGATTAGGCTGCTAGATGCAGTATAATCAGAAATTAATCTCTTCTCTTTTATAGCACTTTTTAGAAGGATTCTGTTTTGATATCAGGGATTATAACTGTGCTAAACTGTTTGAATCTGTGTAAAGAAATAACCAATAACCTTGATTAGGTACACACACAGAGAGAGAGAGAGAGAGAGACAGACATATGAAAGGGACTGTTGAATAGAAGCTGATCAGATAGATGAGAGATCTGAGAATTAGCACTGACACCTGATCAGTCAACACTGCAAGTGCAGTCTTTGTGCCAGAAGCAGACCTAAAACAAAGTGGACTGGGTCAAGGTCCAGGAGACTTAGTGAACAGATATCATGGAACTGCCTGATCTCAACTTCTTAATAACTTTTGGCTAAGAAATATAGGTTAAAGACAAGGCAATAATTGGAGAGTTTGCTAAAAAAAATCCATACACATACAGGCTTCTTGACTTGTCACAGGTTGAGATCAGAAGTAATGCACTGCCTGTCCAACTATCCACTTTTTTCCCCTCCACCAGAGGGAAGGGCACAGGTCTATTTTAGTTTATTACTCAAAACTCCCCTAGCACCTCAGTGAGCAACCCTACCTAAATTCAGCAATCTTCATTTGTCTCTTGCAGTCATGTGTCTGCTTCCATGGGGACAGACAGCTGATTTGAGCAATCTTATCCACTAGGAAACATAAAGACTTCTTGCAGCAGGAAGTACTGGAATCTAATCCTTAATGTAGGCAGTCTGGATTAATTAGGCTCTGGACAATCTGCAACAGCTCCTTTGACCAGGACTTTGCAGATACAAATACACATTTTTCCCCCTCTCCTGCAGTGTCATGAAATAAGATTGCAGAGGGTTTTCTATGTTGCAATACAAGATTTCCACCTCTGGCAATCTAGCCATCTTTTCTCCCATTTTCACATTGCACTGGGGATCAGTCTGCTATAGTGATATCTCTTGCTACAATTTGTATCAGCCATCTCCACCATTGCCACACATTGTCACAAACAGTTTAGCGAGGAAAACTATACAGAACATTGGCTGGTGTGAAGATGACAGATTAGTGTATGTCCGTAACTATATCCATCAGCAAACTCCATGCTGTTTCATTTTGATTGTAAACATTTTGATTGTAAATTGCACTGCATCCTTCACTTTTGCACTGTAGCCTCCATCATAGGCTGGGACACCTAAGAGGTGTTAAAGTCAATCGGTCACAAACACATGTTCATATACATATGGGAAAGCCATCAAGAGTCCTCAGCCTTGGCCCTGGATAGCCCTCCATTCAGATATGTTTGTTCCCCATTGCCTCCAGCCTTTTGTTCTAGGGTAAACCTAACAATAATCATCCTGTCATTAGGCAACACAACACAGCTTTTTATGATAAGGAGATAGTAAAGTTATATAGGTTGGACTCGCTGGAAGTAGACAATTGTCACCTGTGTATCTTCTTCCCTCAGGTGAGAATCTCTCTTGCTGTTTTATCAATGGAAAAAGTGGTTTGAGCATTGGCCTGCTAAACCCAGGGTTGTGAGTTCAATCCTTGAGGGGGCCATTTGGGGATTGGTCCTGCTTTGAGCAGGGGGTTGGACTAGATGATCTCCTAAGGTCCCTTCCAACCCTGATATTCTATGACAATGTGTCTGTAGAGGCCTCTGGCTTTTTTCCTTGTTTGTGAGAAAGCATTGAGTATTTCTCTCCATTTGATTCAGCTATTGCTCCCTGAAGAGCTTTCTTTCTGTGGAAAATACAGAAGCAGACAGAAGCTGCTGTACTTGGCTATCTGCCTTCTACATCCTGAGCCAGAGCTTCTTGTGCAATATAGCATTTGAGGAAATAGCTCTGGCAGAGAACTTAATTGTATCTTGGGAGTTGTCAAAGAATACTGGTTAAGACATTTTTCTTCATATTGATTTTATCTTTGAAGGTTGCTAGACCAAGCAACAGCTCTTCTAGCATAAGGGCTGGCAGTAACATATACCTGCATGGTAAATTAAATTTATACTTTCTTCCTCAAGGGCCTGTCAACTCATCTGTCTGGTCATGGGGGTGCAGAGTGGGAAGAGTCAGCTGGGTGACAGTATTAGATCCCACTGCAACATCTGCTTTGGGAAACTGTACAATGTTCACAGAATTTATTCTTCAAAAGAGATATAGAGCAGCTTCCAAATGAGAGCATTTTTGTATAGCTTCTCTGATTAAGCATAGTAGGGTGGGTTTGGTTCTCTTGGTAACTGCCTGTGGACAATGAGGATCTGTTCTAGCCTCAGGAAGGAAACGTACCACTATTCTAACTACAGGATAGAAGCGTTTGTGTGGCTGGAGTGGGGAAGATACTGCTATTATATTTGGGCATCAACTGGCAGATTTGACACTCAGAGGTCCTGTGGCCATTGTTGAACATCAGAAGAGAGCACCAATTATAAAGCTGTTGTCGGGGCTGTAGGCAGCTAAGTCTAGTGGTTGGAGCAGGAGTTGGAGTCAGGGAGTCGAGCCAAGGGTCAGAGGTGCATTCGGAGACTGGGACAAGGATCAAGAACAAAGCTGGAATCAGGAGCAAGGCAGGCAAGTAGGATTCAGGAGTCACATAAGAAGGCAGGGTCCAAGGTAACAGCCAGGTAGAGCCCAGTTGTGGAGACAACTTCCTGTGAGTTTAAATAGGAAGCCCTGACAAATCAGAATTCATGGTGTTCCTCCAAACAAGCCCAGGAAAGTCCTCCCTGATGTCACTTCAGGTTTCATTGTCTCTTCTGCTCAGATGATTAGTAGCAAGCCACTAAGTGGCAGCAGAGAGGCAAAAGTCAACTGGGGACCCTGGGGACACATCTTGAAGACCTGTAGGGTCATGACAGTTGCCAGCAAAAATTCTTCGTAGACAATATCTGTGTGTAAGAGTAACAGTCGTACAAAAAGGTTTGGAATCTTGTTATTTTAGGAGTTTGGTCAATGGGGCTAGCTGTGTAGAGCAAAAGCCTACACAAACTCATGCTCCTCTATGTGACATACATCATCCATCTTGTCTCTCTTACTGTGTAATAACTTATTGGACCTGCTTCTGTTAGTGAAAGACAAGCTTGTGAGCTACACAGGGCTCTTTTTCAGGTATCAAATAGTAAGACTTTAGACAGGCAGCTTTACACTTAGGTGTGTTGACAGTATACATGACCTGCAGGGCAACCAGGATAAATTTACATGGCCTAATTTTCAGGAGTACTGAAGAGCCAAAATTGCAAATGAAGTCAGACAGGTGCAGGTGCTCAGCACTTCTGAAAATCAGGTCCAGAGCCAGGGCCGGCGCGCTCACTAGGCGACCCTAGGCGGTCGCCTAGGGCGCCAAGATTTTGGGGGCGGCGGGTGGCTGCCTGCTGCCTCTCCGCTCAGCAGCTGAGCTGCTGAACGGAGAGACAAGGGGCAGCTTGCTGCGGCTGCCCCTTGTCTCCCCGCTGAGCTGCTGAGCGGCCTGAGCGGGGAGCCAGGGACAGCTGCGGGGAGCTGCCCCACTGCCCCCCCGCTCAGCGCCTGAGCGGGGGGGCAGCCGTGGTGAGCCCCCCACCTCGCTGCCCCCCCTCAGCGCCTGAGCGGGGAGCCGCCTCACTGCCCCCCTGAGCCGCCCCCCGGCTCCCCGCTCAGCTCCTGTGGCCCGTGGCGGGGGGAGGGAGGGAAGGCTGAGCTCCCGCGGGCAGGGGAGCTGGCTGGGGGGGGCGGCGGCATTGGGGGCGGGGGCGGCGCAAGGAAGTTTCGCCTAGGGCGCGAAAGCTCCTTGCACTGGCCCTGTCCAGAGCATGCATTATAGGCAAGGCTGGGAGCACTGCCTATTAGTAATGTTGCCTAACACTTCCCATTGTAAAACCATGGTATCAGTCGCTTACAGCTTTGAAAAACTGTTTCAGCTGAAATTTTCTATGCCAGGTGTCTGCCTAAGGTGTCCCGGATTCATTTCTGGGAAAGTTTCAGAAAAAATATAGTTCAGCCATTTCCAAGACTAAGGCTAGGAAAACACACATTTATTTTTATATGGAGAAAACAAATCAGACCAGCTTAATACTAGTATTTCCTAAATTGAAGGCTTGCAACCTTACATAATGTTCTTTTAAATGTAGTTTTTGTATGTAGTATAAGAGAGGATTATGAACATGGTACTATTGACCAGAGGACACAAAACCCTTCTATTGCAAAGTTCCAAGCATGTAAGTGTATTATAGATGCACACTTAAAAAATAAAAAAAAGTGAAGAGCAGACATTTAAAGGCTACTGAGCCTAGCTGAAGATTGACCAGGTTAACTCCTCTTCATAACTAGAAACACTAAATTGCAGACAGCTGCCAAAAACCCTCACAACAAAAAACCACACACCCCAACAACCCCATGTATATCGAAAGATTAGGGAGGGTCTTTACCACAGTTTCAAACCCTCCACCCCTTGCATGGCCTAAGTCATACAGTTCAAAGGAAAAATAAAGTACTGTGTACTGTCACTTGACCGTCAACAGACCAGGGCCCCCATTTTTTCCTTCTCCCAACCTGTGATTATTTATCAAACAGAAACATCAAGTTAAAACTATATGTATACTGTAGATAATAATTGGTATCTAATATGCATTATGACTCTCTCTATTCCTAGCAGTACACAGTTTTTATTTAATTATTTTCTATTGCTCTTGAAAGTACTTGTTTTTTATATATTTTCTTTCACTATTAAGGAATACTTGTGCTTACCCTACCTGTAATGCCCTAAAAAGACCTACACTCATTTTTAAGTTAAAATCTTTATTTTCTTAAAAAGTCTGGTGCACCAAGATTAGCAAGACAAAATGTGTCCTGTGCTGCAATCATTAGTGCATGGAATGTGGCAGTTAATACTAACCCTACTACTCCAGTGTGCTAGCTCGCAAATACACACCACATACTGTGTTCAGCATAAACCATGTACTGTTTTAACTGGTGTATTGTCTGGAGTTTTCTATTACTGAGACAGATTTAGAGATCATGGACCTGATTCTTTTCAGTATAAATCAGAGTGGATCCACTGAAGTTAAAGGAATTAAGTGCATGTGAAAGGAGAATAAAGCTCCTTATGTTACATACAATATGAGAACCAGATACTCTATGGCCAGAAGGGATTTACATGAAGACATCAATCACAGGAATGCCAGTTTGGAAGCAATTTGAGGAATCTTGATGTGTTTAGGAAGAGCTTCAGAGAACAACTTGTCTGAAGAGCGTAGAGAAGAAAGAAGCGTTTAATGTATGAAATGATGGTATAAGATACTTTAGCTCAGCATTTCTGGGGAAAACCTCATCCCAGAACCACAGGCGCCGACTTCCGGTGGACGCCGGGCGCCCGCCCCCGATGCCGGGTGACGTTGCGGGGGCCCGCCCCCGACGCCGGGCGCCCGCCCCCGACGCCGGGTGACGTTGCGGGGGCCCGCCCCTGACGCCGGGCGCCTGCCCCCGACGCCAGGTGACGTTGCGGGGCCCCTGCCCCCGACGCCAGGTGACGTTGCGGGGCCCCGCCCCCGACGCAACGTCGCCCAGCATCGCGGGCAGGGCCCCGCAACGTCTCCCGGTGCTGAGGTGAGTTTGCGGTGGGTCCCGGGGCTGGCGGGGAGCTAGGCGCGGGCCCCGGGGTTGGCGGGGAGCTGCCGGTGGGTGCAGAGCACCCACCAATTTTTCCCCGTGGGTGCTCCAGCCCTGGAGCACCCACGGAGTCAGCGCCTATGCCCAGAACCCTGAACTGTGAGCTTGGCACAGAGGCAGAGTGAGAAGAGAGGGACGCTTTTTAAACACCACAAGAGTGTACACACTGGTTATTTCAATGTGAACATATTTAATGACAACGGTTTAAATACTGTAGTTCCAGACAGACACTTGCAATTACATTTAATAGAAAAAGCAACAGGCCAACCTTCTCAAAAAAAAGCTTCCATATCTCAGATCCCACAAAACCCTCAACCCCGCAGAGCTTCTCACTCCTCAGCCATCCCCAAGTGCTGGCTTATAGACATTGGCTCTGACAAACTCCCCACGATTAGCGCACGTAGATTATTCTGGACCAACAGGCATGGGGATGGGACCAATTTCCTGTTCAAGGGCCCCCAAGGAGTCCAACCAGCAGTCCTCTCTTACAAACCAAGCTACCTGCAGTTGGAGTGCCTCTGCTGATTGGCAACTGCACTGCTAGGGCACATGGAGCGAGGGGGCGGTCTCTCTTACAGACAGGTCCCAAGCTACTGGGGACACAGGCCATGGTGAGTACACTACCTCAGGAAGCCTGATGAAGGGATCTGAGTATCAGTTGGATTGCATATTCAGTGGAAATCCAGCACAGATATTTGAGCACAGAGGCAGTGTGCTCACAATGGCCTCTAGCTACAGGAGCAAAGTTACAATAACTACCACCTGACTTTCGAGCATTACATAATTACTCCTTTTTTAATAATTCAGATCTTCTTTCACCATATGGAAATTTGTAAGATTAATTATTATTTAGCAAAGCACCAGAATGGTCCAGTGGTTTGGGCACTAGCCTGGGACTTGAGAGACCTCGGTTCAGTTCTTTGTCCAGCCACAGACTTCCTGTGTGATCACTTAGTGTCCCTGTGCTTTGGTTCCTTCTCTGTAAAATGAGGATAAAAAGTACTTCCCTACCTCATAGTTTTGTTGTGAGGAGAAATACATTAAAGATTGTGGGGTGCTCAGATACTATGGTAATGAGGACCATATAGAGTCACGGAGAGTTATTCCACCTGTGTATCAGGAAACCCAGTTTCTCTTAAAATTGAAGCTTTGTCAGAAAAGCTTATGGGAGAGAGAGAGAGAGAGAGAGAGAGTGTGAGAGAGAGAGAGAGAGAAAGAAAACAGGTCTGATAGTGTTTTAAAAACATGATCTAATGTCATAAGGATTGTATTACTTGTTTTTGCAAAAACACAACATTACAGAGTTTCAAGTGACATGAAACCTTTTGATGGCAGGGTTTGTTTACATCCTTTGCACTCAAAGTCACACACATCCACAATTAATGCAACACTGATAGGGGTTTTTTTGTATGTTGTCTAGTGCTCAGAGTTTTCAGAAATCAGATAAAAAAAAATGTGCCCAACTCCTGCTTTAAAAAATAAAAAGATTGCTGAGGTAAAAATCAAACAAAACACCCTTAAAAGGAGTGTCACTTAAACTACAGATGTGCACTTGATTTTATGTGCTACTGTAACTAGAAGAGGATCTCAGAGGTATCTTCTGTTTAGACTCACACAGCCTGGGGTAGTATTATGCAGTCCAAGTGTATGTATTTAGTCTAAAATTCACATATTATTCTATGCAAAAAACATATTACTATAAGATTAATAAACATAGGTCCCGATTCCACAAGCAGATCCACATGACCAGACCTTTGCATCATAAAAAGCACCACTGAAATTATTAGGGATCCACCAAAATGGATCTGTATGCAGGGTCAGGGCCATCAATTGTAAGAAGTCACTGAGCTCAAGAGTGATTCTGGGAACTGCCTCCTCATTTGTATGGGATATAGTTGCTCCCTGCCCCACATGGGAAGGGGGAAAATGTGGAACATGCCTCTTTCATTCCTGAAGCATTGCCTAAGGAACAAGTTACTTCTGCCAATGCATTTCAATGTGGTAAGGATTTTGGGAGTGCACCTGTTTGGACCAGAGGTACAAGTGTTGGAAGTGTATACACCTTTCCAGAAAATGAGATTGCTGTCTTTTATGTTCTCCATCTTCCTCAAAGTGTTTACAGGACTGAGACTAGAGTTGGCTGGAAAATGGAATGATCCTCCTGTGAGAAATTTCAGTGGGTTGGACAAATAATTTAGTCCCAACTCCAGATGAAAAGTCAAAGATTTAAAATTTCACAGGTGGGAACATTCTGAAAAATTTCCTTTTGGGAAAACAGAAGCTGAATTTTTCAGCTCTCTCCCAGCTCCCTGGACAGCTGCCTTTCCACGGTGCCCAACTCCCCAGGAAGGTGGAGTCGTGGGGTGTCAAGCAGGCCTGGGAGGCACTTCCTGGGGAGTAGAGGCAGCCCAGGCAGGATGACCCACTTTCTTGCCTACATGGTTTCCATCAAAAGTGTCAGCCCACTGTTTAGATTCCATCAAAACAGCATTTTCTGACAGGTAAGTGTTGTGTTGGAAAATTTTTGACCAGCTCTAATCATGATCTGTGATGCGTAACTGGGAACTGTAATTTCCAACAAGGATGAGGCCTTAAGGTGCAAAATTCAAACTCTTCCAAATTCAGGTTTCTTTGTATTTGGGTATTTAGTTTGGGTAGACCTCTAATCTCTGGTACTCTGGGTGGCATGTGAGTAACACTGTTCAGATCTTTCTTCAATATTTTAGTGCAAAATTGTGCATCAAGTATTTTCAACTTCTCAAGAACATTTTACGTTTGAAGGATCTTGGACTGCTTCACAAGCTACATACATACAGCACATAGGAAATGCAGCCACCTGTCAGGAAGGAAGCGGAAGCTAAACAGTATTCAGCACACTGCACAACTTTTTGGTAGGGCAGGACAGCGGGGGAAATTTTGACCAAGAAAACCAGAGCAAACCACTCCCTCTATAAGAAGTACCATGAGGGCGATCATATTTAGGCAAAACAGACAGGAGTTCAGTTTTAACGGACAGTGCTCCATGTGGTTTGCATCATCAGTTATACATGGAATTATGTATTCATCATAAATTACTTACCTATAAAAAGCCATACAAGGATCTTACCCCCACTCTGTTTAGTTCAAGATAAGACTAAATAGGGAGGGGATAAAGAGCATATGTTGAAATAGTGAAAGATCAGTGTGTTGTGTATGTATTATTAGTTCTTTGGTTTCAAAAAGATGCAATTACATAAATATATCAAGGAGGTAGGAGGATGTTCAAACAGCACCCAAAATGATGGCTGAGGTGGGTTCTTCTTCTTTATGAAGGAATGCTGTCGTAAGTGTTAAGAAGAAATTTTAAGGAGGAAATCTCAAATGCAAAGTTAATAAAAAAATTGAACTTGTACATGAACTCAAGTTCTAGTCCTTCTGGCAGTCACTGCATGTACGTACACACGTACATACACACAGTCTTCCTTTGCTCTTCTTTTGTTTAAGCTTTCAGATAACATTTTCAAAAGCACTCAAGGAATTTAGGAACTTAAGTCCAAAGTGACTTTTGGATTCTAGTGCCATTGACTTTCAATCAGGGCCAGCTCTGGCTTTTTTGCCGCCCCAAGTAAAAAAAACCCCAAACCCGGCCGCCCGCCGCCCTGGCCGGCAAAGTGTGTTTTTTTTTAATTAAAAAAAACAACAAAAGACCCCGAGTGCCACCCCGCCCAGAGGTGCCGCCTCAAGCACGTGCTTGGTAGGCTGGTGCCTGGAGCCAGCCCTGCTTTCAATGAGACTTAAGAGTCTAAGTTACTTTTGAAAATGGGACTTAGCTTCCTATGTTACTTAAGCACTTTTGAAAATTTTACCAACATCTTTCTCCACCTTCTGTTCCCACTTGTATCATGGACATTTTAACATAGTTATTTCTTCACTATGGAAAAAATGCTTATGTAAAAAAGCATCATGAAGGCATGATTTAAAAGAGACACCAACCCTTTCAGGAGGGACACATTTCTATCTAATCTCACTTATTAATGTTGTATTTGGAATGGCCATTTTATCTTTAAAGCTTCCCCCCCTTTCTAAAGTAAGCTCAATATAAAAAAGTCAAACACTATACAGAGTACAAGAGCCTTCAAAGATTAAAAAGGGCAAGAAATGTAAGTTTGAATGAGTTCCTGGGTATCACTGTCACTAAAGAATAGACTTAACGCTGCTCACAAAGCTGGAGATACTGATCTTTAGAGCCCTGCGCGGTTTGTATCCTCCTCAGATCTGCGCACATGGTCTGCAGATATCCACATCCGCGGATGCAAAGCAGATATAAAGCGGATTTGGAGGGCTCTACTGATCTTTACACAATACCGATTTTTTGCGGTCTGTTTTCCATTAGTCATTTATTATTACACCTCCCGCCCCAACTTTGGAATCAAAAGCAATATAACCCCTCCCTTCCCTTAAATACAGCGTACCACTAAATTAGGGGAACCATGGAAAAGGGAAGCACCATTTTGGTTACACCAAATGAAACTCTGACCTTTCACTTCAGCTCCACTTAGAGATGAGGAGCCTGATTCTAGTATCATTTACACCTGTGTAACTGTACCGAAAATCAATGGAATTATACCAGTATAAAACTGTTCTCAGGGGAATCAGAATCAGGACTATGGTATGCTGCCTGCAAACCAGCATTAGACCCCCATAAAGTGTCCCGTGCTTTCAAGGAAACTCACAAGATGATTAGATCCAGACTAAAAAAACCCTCTAATCATAGTTCCATTACTCTGAATGAAGGTGAACTTCACCCTCCCCAATTTCCTGTTCAGAAGCTGGGGGAGGGATTCAAACCACTTTTAGAAAACAAACTAAAATCACCTGAGATAGTACATCATTGTTACTCTAAAGACTAGACTTCGTACAATACAAGCTTTGTTGAAGGCTCCCATTGGATACAAACGTGAAGATAAATTCAGAACTCTGCTGACAACATATACACGTATTTACATGTTCCTCAGATAGCATTTTAGTCTCCTAGCTTTAAAGAAAGCCAGACTCAAGTTCTGTTCAGACCTATTCGTGGTCTTTGAGTTACAAAACTAGTCACGTGTAGTTGTGCTATAAACAGTTCGCAACTGGCGTTCAAATATTTTCTTAATTTCACATGATCATATCGAGCCTGCATTCCTGAAACTTTGTAGTCTCTCTACTAAGTTCCAGCGTTAACAGCTGTAAAAGGAAACAGCAGAATCACAAGGCAGCCAGTATCAAAAGTTAAGAAGCAGCATAAAATTTGTACAGGAATTTTTCCTTTTGATACTGTATAGATAGTTCCGCTCAGCCCGACACCACAGGCAACAGGCGCAGAGACTTTCCACACAATACATCGGATACTTACAGGAGCAGGACACCTTTGTTTTCCCTTTTATTGACAGCCCTTACAGGTTTTAGTTCTTCCACATCAGACTGTTGTTCAGTCATTAGCACCGTCTGCCGAAAGCTTTCTGCGAGTATCCGTATGTCTCCTCCTCTACCCCTTACTACCAACAATTGAAATCGACTCACTCCAGCTTTTCCCTCCCTACCTCTCTGTCATATAGAACTAACTCTCCTTTGAAACTCCACAGAGCGAATTAAACCCAGCTCTTTGTCTCTGGCTAACCTGAGCAAGTTTAAACTGGTCCTATCAGCGGGACCGAATGGTAAAGGGAAGACAGAAGAGGGAAAGGAAGGAGGAGGAGGAAGAAAGAAAGAAAGAAAAAAGACATCCTTTTCTCCACCCCACCACTAGTTGGGGGTGGGCGGAAGGGAAGGCGGGGAGAAAGCCAGTTCAACAAGTCTTTCTGGGAGAGGAAACTAATGTGCCAAGCAGGTGAAAACACGGTGATAACAATTCACAGCTGCTTTACTTTTTAAACCATAAATTTATTGGGATGAAGCTATACAATAGGATTTAATGATGTTAAACATAATTACAAGCACTGACTTTCTATAACTTGAGATATAACAACAGTGACAAAGAACTGAGGAAATACACACGTCTTTTTAGATTACACCAGGCGGCTGGTCTTTTACACAACTTAAATTATTCAAACAGGATGTTGCCTCATCGGGTACTGCCTCCTGATTACTTAAACAAAAGGTTCATTTAATGTTTTATGTGGGAATGACAACGACGACAAGAGACGCAAGTGGCTGTGCCATTAACCCTTTGCTGCCCCAAAGAGCCAATTTTTGTTTATTTTCAGAGCAGACAATAGGCATGGAGTAGTGGTCCCAACCTGGATGACTAACAAGCTGGCTATGATGACAGGTATTTTTATATTTGAGATACCATAGTGATAAGTGTGGTGTAAAAACTTAGGTTGATTTATAACAGCAATAATGTACTGCATTTTATAATGTTTTTCATCCTGCAGGATCTCAAAGTGCATCACAAAGGACACCACTGATCTTGCTAATTGTTGCATCTGTCTGCATGGAGCCCTTTTGAAATCAATAGTGTTATGTATAGGTACAACAGTCTTCCCACATGTAACAAGTTGCAGAATCAGGCTTATGTACTTCTGCATCATGGAGGGTGGTAGTCAGCCAGCAGGCAGTAAACTAAATAATAATTGGGAGTGGGAGGAAGAGAGCCCAGTGGGGATATTGTTGAAGAACACTGGGACAAACTTCAATCTACACTTACAAAAAGAGACTTGGGTTCTTTACAGGTGGAAAAAAAGAGCACTTTTTGGTGTCTAAAGAAGGCCTGAGAGGGGATAGGTTTTTATTTTCCTGCTTGTACATTAGAAACTCAGGTCTCTCTAGACTGAAAGTTTTTATGGTGTCTGGAGAATGAGTGCACTGATGACATCACAAAGGCTAGGGGCTTGATCCTGCTCCCATTAAGTCAATGGCAAATCTCCCATCGATGACAATGGAGGATGATCAAGAGAGTGAAAGTTGAGCAAGGGAAAGCAGACTGTTTAAAATTCATTGTTTTGTGGTTTTTTTTTTATTTGAACATATTTCACTTCAATGACTAATTCACATTTTGGATAAAGGAAGCCTCTGTTGAAGTTTATCACTGTTGCCCCTTCAATTAGCATTTTAGATCTCACAATAAATATATCTGAGACCTCCTAAGGTCCTCCTGCAAACCTAGGGAAGATCAAACTCTACATTCCTGATATTTCTAACATAAGCAAACATGGACATTTTGGGGACTTCTCATGAGACACAGCATCTTCCAGGTTTATGTCCCAAGATTTACCTGTGACTGTTAATATAGGCAGTACCCCGAAGAAGTCTGCCTAGGTGCCAGTGGTGTGAACCCTTTATATTAGGATAACTCACTAATCACTAGAATAATTCACTAGAGCTGATGTTTTCACCTATGCTGGCTCAGATAAATCTGTTTTCTGCCTCTGTCTAGCAACACCCTAGGTTGGCATGGCAGCCCCAAGAAACCATCTAACGTCATGCAACAAATATACAGTAGGATCAAATGTCAGATCCCGACTTGTACTCAGCAGGATGCTGCTGAATTTGCAGGCAGAGAGAAATATTAAATGTCAGCATCTCACACAGGGGCTTCTGCATGCTACCAATGAAATATAAATGAGAGTACAAAAATATTCCGGATCTCTGATTGTATTTCATAATGGGTAACAGGCCCAGGTAGAAAATATATATAGTTTCTTTACATAAAATACCATAAGTTTAAAAGTGTGCATTGCATATCTATTTACATGTATATTATAAGGACGAAAATGAAAAAAAATCCCCTACAAAACTGGCCCATTTTCATGACATTTAAAATGTATGGTATAAATACATGTTTAAATCTGTATCAAAATCACCACCCCCAATCCAGTAGAGTCATCGAGACTCCACACAGAAGAAGACGTCTTTGCTAGTGGATCCCAGAGTAGGGCCTGGACATTCGTATGTATTTCAGATTTTCGTTTTTATATAGTACCAATCAGGGCCTGCTCTGGCTTTTTTGCCGCCTCAGGCAAAAAAGCCGCCGGCTGCCCTGCTCCCCCGGCTGGGGCGCCAGCGGGGAGCGTGGCACGCCCGCGGCCCCGCTGCCCTGGCTGGAAGCGTGGCACGGCCACCCCCCGCTGCCCCGGCCGGGGCGCTGACAGGGATGGCGGCATGCCCGCCTCCCCGCTCCCCCAGCTGGGGCGCCGGCGGGGAGGGTGGTATGTCCGGCTCCCCGCTCCCCCGGCCGGGGTGCCGGGAAGAATGTTTTTTTGTGAAAAAAACAAACAAACAAACCCTCAGCGCCACCCCCCTCCCGGTGCCGCCCCAAGCACATGCTTGGCTGGCTGGTGCCTGGAGCCGGCCCTGGTACCAATACAAGTCTCAGCTGAATTTTGTCTGAAGATGGGTGAAGCCTACTGCAGGGTTTCTTATAGCTTCCTCTGAAGCATCTGGTATTGTCCACTCTTGGAGAAAAGATCCTGGATTAGATGGACCACAGGTCTGATCCAATATAATAATTCCCATGTGCCTATATAAAACCCTGGTCCTGCAAATACTTAAAATTAAGTATGTCTTTGTGTTAAGGACTGGGGTCTACATTTCTAGCCATTACATATAGCTATTATATTATTATTGATTTTGCTCCATATCTCCAGGAATAACAGACAGTGTAAAGAAATATGTATATTCTGCTGTGACTTGGTACGTTTCCTGAAGCTCATACTCACCTGAGTATTCTTACTGATTTCAACAATGGTTGTATGCAGTGTAGTTGTAGCTATCTCGGTCCCAGGATATTAGAGACACAAGGTGGGTGAGGTGTTATCTTTTATTGGACAGAAGTTGATCCAATAAAAGATATTACCTCATCCACCTTGTCTCTCTGATTTCAACAAAACAGCTCAAGTGAGCTGCAAGATCAGACCCCTTGCTGACTGGCCTTGAAAAAGTCACTTAACCTCAGTTAGTGCCTTATTTTTCTTGTCTTTAAAATGTGGATAATAATGCTAAGCAATCACCAGGGTTGTGGTGAAGATTCATTCATTAGTTAGTATTTATACAACAGTTGGAAATGTAAAGTACTATGAAAGTATTGAGTATTGTTATTATTAAATATTTATTAATCTAGTAAAAGAAAATAGTTTCTGTAATAGAATCATAGGACTGGAAGAGGCCTTGAGAGGTTATCTAGTCCAGTCTCTTGCACTCATAGCAAGACGAAGTATTAGTCTATGAAGTATACTATGTATAAGTATAACTGTGTATACTAAGTATACTATGAAGCTGTTACAGAGTTCACCCTTGCTGGGACAGAATAAGTTCTAGGATTCTGCAGGGAGATGCAAGGCTTCTTTTGCAAACTCATGCTGCTAGCCAGACAAGGTGAGGCTCATTAGCTCTAATCCAGGAGAATTAAAAGGGCATGTGCCTTTCTGAGTAGAGAGGAAACAGAGAAGCTTGGGGAGGAAAATCAATTTATGAGTAGCTATACTTGTGGAGAAAGCATAGGATGAAGTTTAGGGTAAATTTTGTAGCTGATTTGTTGTTTAATTTAAAATAAAGGCAAATATGTGAAGGGGTAATCTTGAGCCTATAGCCAGTATTTTTAGATTGTTCAGAGGAAGGTGGAAATTTTACCTGCTTATATGTGGTAATTGGAGTAGGATTCTGTGCACATCCTACACTTGAGGAAGAATGGAACATGTCCTACAGTGGCAGGAGGAACTCAGCAGCGTAGTCCTCTGCTGCTGCTCTACAGCAATGGCTACAAGCCCAGGCTGCAGCCCAACAGGCTTTGTGCATGTGGGTTGCAGTTTAGGTTGTTAAGATCATAGCATACACAAAGAGAAGTTTGTTTCACTAGGAGGGTGGTGAAGCACTGGAATGGGTTACCTAGGGAGGTGGTGGAATCTCCTTCCTTAGAGGTTTTTAAGGTCAGGCTTGACAAAGCCCTGGCTGGGATGATTTAGTTGGGGTTGGTCCTGCTTTGAGCAGGGGGTTGGACTAGATGACCTCCTGAGGTCCCTTCCAACCCTGAGATTCTATGATTCTATGATTCTAAGTTACTTAAAATACTCTTTCTGGATAGTTGCAACATAACATTACTTTATTTTAGGCACCCAAGTCTGAAAATTGGTGGCCTTGGTTAATACCCTGCCTCTGGAATTATTTTAAATGTCTGTAGGATCAGCACATCTGGAATCAGAAGGAAAAGTGCCAACACACCTAGAGAGATAGTATTCTTAGGGTACGTCTATACTTACCCGCCGCGTCGGAGGAGTCCAATCGATCTTCTGGGTTCAATTTATCGCGTCTTGTCTAGACGCGATAATCGAACCAGGAAGTGCTCCCCTGTCGACGCTGATAATCCTGCTCCACGAACGGAGCAGGTGGAGTCGACGGGGGAGCCTACGCACCGCCGTGTGGACCAGCGGTGAGTACTTTGAAGTTCAAAATAAGATACTTCGTTATTCACGTAGCTGAAGTCGCGTATCTTAGTTCGAACTTGGGGGGTAGTGTGGACCAGCCCTTAGAGTATTTTGAGGCCAAATGGAAGCAGGAAGTTCCAGAAATCTAGTGAGAGAACCTGCTGTATTGTTGAAATTTTAAAGCTAATTCTGGAGATTCTACAGACCAGATTAAAAATCCAGGGCAAGATTCCTGGTTTGTATGTATTGGTGCATCTTCACTGATGTCAATGGAGCTATGCTGACTTACATCAGCTGCGAACTTGGCCCCTGACCTTCCAATACTTAGACAAATGTAACCTTCATTCTTTGGAGGGTTTGTTTACACGTTGAGCTGGGGGTGTGATTTCCTGCTCAAAAAGACTTACCAGCTCTAGTTCTGGTCAAGCTAGCATGCTAAAAATAGAGTATAGCCACAGGAGCGAGCAGTTACTTGCCCTATGTGTCTTTAGTCTCAGATGGATACTACTCAGGGCAGCTTGCCTCTCCTGTTACTTGTGCTGCCACAGCTACACTCTATGTTTAGCACACTAGCTCAATCAGAGCTATCGTGGGTGTGTAGTGTAGATGTACCCTAAGAGTTGTCCCTGTTGTAGGCATAGGCGCCGACTCCGTGGGTGCTCCGGGGCTGGAGCACCCACGGGAAAAAATTGGTGGGTGCAGAGCACCCACTGGCAGCTCCCCTCCATTCCCGGGGCCCGTGCCCAGCTCCCCGCCAGTCCCGGGACCCGCGGCAAGCTTACCTCAGCACCGGGAGACGTTGCGGGGCCCTGCCCCCGACGCCGGGCGACATGGCATTGGGGGTGGGGCCCCGCCACGTCGCCCAGCGTCGGGGGCGGGGCCCGGCATCGGGGGCGGGGCCCCACCACGTCGCCCGGTGTCGGGGGCGGGGCCCAGCGTCAGCCCCCACTGGTGCCACCGGAAGTCGGCGCCTATGGTTGTAGGTAGCTACATAGTTTTCTATATAGAGAATGTTTAAATGTGAGAGGTTTGTCTACCAGAACCAGGACTGTGAAACGGTTTAAGGAGCGGGGACTAGAATGAGGGATGTACTCTGCTTTCTCTCTGGTGGAAAACTTACACTTCTTCTTTTCTAGAAAGGATGGTCCAGTGGTTAGGGAATTAACTTTTAATTGAGGACACCTAGACCCTGTTCTGCCACAGATTTGCTGTGTGACCTTGGGCAAGTCACTTTTAAAAATCTGCCCCTTAGTCTCTGTGCTTCAAATCCCCGTCTCTAAAATGGGGATAACAATACTTCCCTAACTCACAGGGGCATGTGAGTATAGATAAGTTGAAGACTGAAGTGCTCAAATATCATAGTCATAGGTGCCCATATATGTACATTCGATTTTTCTTAACCTAAAATAAGTCATCTAGCCTGAATGTATATGCGGTGCTCTTTGCATAATGCCTATCTGTTGTGATTTTGTATGTGTGGTGGGGGAAAGGGAATAGCTTGGAAATGGCTTAGTAGAGAGGATACTAATTACAATGCTTTCATATTTTAAAAATCTGTTTACGTTTTCTTAGAGGTTAGTTTGTAGCTGCTTGAAATTCACTTAGTTCTCATGTCTAAACGAATTAAAAGTGACTGTCTAGCAAAACATAATTTTTCAAGAAACCCAAGCCTCTGTGGGCTACAGCTTCAAAATTAGGCACAAGATGCTTTGTGCTCAGATAAACTGGTGTCTGCAAACTAGAGATTGGAAAATGTATCCCCAATCTCTGCTCACAAATAGGTGGTAGCACTTTGTTCCATGGCACATCATCTTGCTCAGGAAACGGGTCTTGGCAAATTCTCAATGCACGACATTTCATTGACAAAATGCTGCGTGACAGCCTTCACACAATGTCTTTTCATTACAATGAAAATGTAAAATCTAGAATTGAAAATAAGAAATTCAGGCACCAGACTATATATTTTCTATTGGGAATAGAAAATCTGTGACCAGGTCTTGTCAGGGGATGATTGGTGCAACAAATACATTCTATAGTAAGGTATTTAGTATGGTCTCTGATCACAATGACACAGTTATATAAGAACGAGTTCCCTTTATATGTTAAGCTATTGGATGTGCAGCTGCTAATGTGGCTTTTATTTTGATATTGTGGCAAATCTTCTGACATAAAGGAGAAGGCACAGTGAAGCTTGTGTTGTGATTTGTAATTGCCCCTTATAATAGGTGCAGTAAGGAAACTGTGAAGATCAACTGCTGTCAGCAACAGAGACCTGCTGTTATTATGTAAAAGTCCATATCCTAGAGTGTCTAATAGCAATTACATAGCTTTTAAAAAGTACTCTTGGAAACATAGATATCATTGTATTATAAAGCATAGTTCATGACTATTTCACGTCTACTGTGCCAAGATGCCTTACAGACAAATAATAAAGATGTGCACCTGCTCCAAGGAGTCTACAGTCTAAGGTCTTGATCCTGAAACTGGATCTACTAGACCAGGGAAATCTGCTGGCAGGCCAGGACAGTTTGTTTACCTGCAGCATCTGCAGGTTCGGCCGATCGCAGCTCCCACTGGCCATGGTTCGCCGCTCCAGGCCTATGGGGGCTGTGGCGTGGGCTGAGGGATGTGCTAACCACCCCTTCTCGCAGCCCCCATTGGCCTGGCACGGCGAACTGTGGCCAGTGGGAGCAGCGATCGGCTGAACCTGCAGGTAAACAAACTCTCCTGGCCCGCCAGTGGATTTCCCTAGCATGCCACGTGCCAAAGGTTGCTGATCCCTCTACTAGACCAACTTACATGATCAGGACCTAATCTGGATACAACACAGCAAAGGGTGGCAAACTAGAGTGGGATATAGGAAGGATGTGAGATGCAAGAATAAAAGATAACGAGAGGCATAAGGTCCCTTGTCTGACACCCTTGCTAGGCCTGGCTTCTCCCCTCCTTTCTTCCCAGAGCATTGGTGTAGGGCTGCTAGATCAGTGGGCTCTCAACCTTTCCAGACTGTACCCCTTTCAGGAGTCTGATTTGTCTTGTGAACCCCCAAGTTTCACCTCACTTAAAAACTACTTGCTTACAAAATCAGACATAAAAATACAAAAGTGTCACAGCACACTATTACTGAAAAATTGCTTACTTTCCAATTTTTACCATATAATTGTAAAATAAATCAATTGGAATATAAATATTGTGCTTACATTTCACTGTGTAGTATATAGAGCAGTGTAAACAAATCATGATATGAAATTTTAGTTTGTACTGACTTCATTAGTGCTTTTTATGTAGCCCGTTGTAAAACTAGGCAAATATCTGGAGTAGTTGATGTATCCCCTGGAAGACCTCTGTGTACCCCTGGTTGAGAACCACTGTGCTAGATGAAAGCCACATTGAACAGCTCCCTCTAATGGTCCAGTTTGTTTCCAGTTAAACAAAACTGAATTAATATTGCTTTAAACAGAGGATATAAATATTAATATACTATAAATAAGCACCTATACCCAAAATGTGGCCTCATATTTCCTCAGCCCTACATGCACTTAAAAGAAGGTGAGCTATAAAATATTCTGAATGCTTCAGATAGACTTGCTATGAACAGTGCTTCAAAGACTAATCTGTATTTATTATACTTTAATTTTGCATCTGAAATATTAGATCCACACTGGTCTTTTTTTTTTTTTCCCTTTAAATTGAAAAAATTCTGATTTCTGAAAGAGAATCCTACCATGACAGGTGGTGACTAGAATGTTATTTACCATCCTAGGACAGGTCATCTTCTTTCTAGTATCATTCAGATACCACAGTCACTATTACACAATCTAGATTGTAAAAGCTGGAGAATTCATAACTAGAGTTGGTCAAAAAACTTTAAAAGGAACAGTTTTCTGCTGGAAAATTCAGTTTTGTCAAAATCAAACATGTTACATGAATGTTTATTTTGACAAAAAAATTTATAGGAAAGTCAAAATGATTCCTGTTTTGTTTTGATAATGTTGAAATATCTATTAGATTCATTTTGTTTAAACTTTTATATTAAAATAATTAATACTGAAATATAAAAGTCAAAATGAGATATTTTGATATTATTGAAATGAAAAGCTTTGATGGTTTCAAAATGAAACTTTCCACAATTTTTGTTCTTGAGAATCATAAAAAATTCTGCTTTTTTGTTTCAAGTTGGAACAATTTTTTTGGTTGAACAAAAAAACAGCCGTAGTCAGAACCCTGCTCACCAATGCTATTCTTACTGCTCAATAGTACATCAGGTATATATGAGAACTGAAGATGTTCTGTTTCCTCTTGAGTCCTGCTTGCCAGTCTTCAGTCATTCATATTGTTACTACCTGAGATGCTGCTCCTGTCACAGGTGCCATGGTTTTTGCCCATCCTAAATCTCATAATTAGAAACTCCATTACTACTTCTCTGGACCTTTTAGAGTGCACCAGCAGGACTTATCCAATTAGAGTGTGCTACATATCAGGCCCTGGAAAGCTCTTTGCTGTGCTGGATAGACAAGCCCTAAGCTTCTACCTCAAGTTAGTTAAGAATATCGTGTGTGTGTGTGTGTGTGTGTGTTTGTGTGTGTACGTGCATTTTTTTGTAGTGAAGATATGGCCTGAATTTCAAAATTTTGGCCACTGTAGCAAATGAGCCTAGGCTTCCAGAAACTTGAGTTCAAGGCCCTGCTCTACCTCAAACTTCCTGTCTGACTTTGGGTAAGTCACTTAGGCCTGGATCCATAAAGGGACTTAGGTGTGCAACACTGAGGGGTGGGAGATCCCTGTTCAAATGCCTTCTTTTCATCAGGCAGAAGGGAGAATTGAACTGGGGTCTGTCAGAGCATGAATGAGTACCCAAACTGCTGGCCTAAAGTTTATAAGGAAGGCCTCCTCGGAGCACCCCAAATGGACTGCAGGTAAGATAGGCATTGATTGCCCTGCCTATCTTCATCTGGTTTGAGGATTGCACTGAGACTTAGGTGTGAGATTGGTCTTGGGCATCACTGCCTCAGGCAGGTGCCTGATGCCTGAGGCAGAAATTAGGCACCTTAGAAGACTTTTACAGCAAAAATTTAGGCACTGAGTGAGTCTAGAAGGCAGAAGAGTGGGATTTTTGTGGATCTCAATGGCACCTAAATCTCTTTGTGGATCTGGGCCTCAGTTCCTCACCTGTAAAAACAGGAGTAATGTGAGTCTTCCATGCATTTATTCTGTGAGGCATTCGGATACTATGGTAATGGAGACAATGTGAGTAGCTGATGTATTTTCTTTTCCTCTTTTAAAAGAAGGTTGATGTTTGAGTGGGAAATACACATTATCATTCTGCACCTTCATATATAGAGTTGAAATACAGTAGTTACATCAGAAAATAGAAAGATGCCACATTATTGTCAATACTTAGCACCTTTTGGAGCTCCCTCCACAACCAAGACAATTTAAACCAGGATTTCTTGTCCACACTGGCAGCGGTGAATGGGGCTTTTAGGAGGGGATTTAACAGATGGGGTTATTTCTTTAAAGAAATAAAAAGCCTCCATGGAAGAGGCCTCTTTTTCCTCCCCCAGCCTCTCTGTCTGTTTATCAGAGGGGTAGCCGTGTTAGTCTGGATCTGTAGAAGCGACAAAGGGTCCTGTGGCACCTTATAGACTAACAGAGGTATTGAAGCATAAGCTTTCGTGGGTGAATACCCACTTCTTCAGATGCAACAACTCTGTCTGTTGTGGTAGTGGAGAGAAGGGAGAAAGTAAAACTTCAGGGCAGCACTATACAGCACAGTCCGGTGAGAGAAGGGCTGGCAGCATCTTCAGCACAGCAGCACCAGATAATGCAGTCCAGGAAAGAAGAAGCATACAGTTCTTAATACTCTTTATCCTTATTCTGCACCCCACAGTAGTGCAGAGACCCGCACATGCTCACGGGATGCCTTTTCAGTCCTCTTTGGGGGCTAAGAACTCTAGTCCCAAAGAATCATGAGTCACTGACATGCATCCATCTCAGCAGGGGTCTTCATCACAATGACGGATAAAGTGATCTCTGTGAACTGGCCCAAAAACATATAGGTAGTTCAGACCCAGGGTCCATTTTTCCCAAACTCCTGGCAGGTAGATTATTGCAATAAGGATGGTGCTATTTAAAAAGCTCATATTTTTGCAGCTAGGAGGGCATTTTTACATGCTTTCATATGTGGTTTTTTATATATCACTATTAGTTTTGAGAAACCAAAACCAGGCTGATGATGTTTTGCAAAACGAAAACAATGAGGTCTTACAAAACCAAAACCATCCTGGTTTCTGCTCATCCCTGTTAAATTGTTAGGTACAATGTAAGAACAATTAGTATTTGGATTACGTAAAGGAGAAACTGATAGTTTGCTAAGTATGTCCCTCACTCCCTTCTGGATTCCAAGGGAGGAAAATAGTGGACCCTATGCAAACAACTATTAATGTTGTGTTAATAGTTTTTTGCACAGGTCCACTGTTGTGTGTGCCATTGTCATCCATCGCATAGGTGAAACATGATATATAGTACACAGACACAGCCACGAGTTGTGCAAAACTGAATAGAAGTGTTTGAGGCAGGAAAATTTTGGGGTATGCAACAAATAGGTAAGAAAATGCTAAAATTGACTAGTGGAGAACCACAGTGAATACAGTGCATAAAGATAGGTGTGTGTGTGTGTGTGTGTGGCCAACTGCCTATGTCACAATACAGCAGTGGCCAGAGTCCTCCATAACACTGCCATGAAACTTTACAGAAGAATTGGTCTAGCACTAAACACTAAGTGCCAAGGTAAAGTCGTGATGCCTGGAAAGTGTAAGGCAAACACAGACCAATCATTAAGAACAGAGCCATATTTGTTGGTTGTATAGCACACACCAACATCCACTTAGAAAAGTCCATGGATAAACAAGCAGTGACCTGTAAGCAACCTCAAAGTAAGATGCTTAAAGCCAGACAGAGAAGCAATATGATCACCAAATTATGCTTGGGGCAGGACCTGAACCCAGGAACTCCTGGGTTACAAGGCCACATATACAGTCATATGCTGTGCCCTCTTCCATGTATGGATTCTCTGTAACTTGAAATCTTTAAATCACGATTTAAGGACTTCAGTAACTCAGCCAGAGTTTATGAGTCTATTACAGGAGCTGGGGGACAGGGGGACGAGGTTCTATGGCCTGCAGTGTGCAAGAGGTCAGATCAGATGATCATGATGGTCCCTTCTGACCTTTGTCTATGAATCTATCGTAGGATTCTGTGAAGTATCCTATCAGGGTCATTTCAATGACAAAGATAAGATTAGGTAAAGACTTTTCACTAAGCTTTACACGTGAGACATGGGCAGGCTCTAACCACAACCACACAGATACAAAAATTGTGCTGGC
Organism: Macrochelys suwanniensis; assembly: GCA_033296515.1. NCBI lineage: Eukaryota > Metazoa > Chordata > Testudines > Chelydridae > Macrochelys > Macrochelys suwanniensis. The sequence continues at coordinate 54,254,456 of CM065780.1, forward strand.
AAGAGACCCGTAATGCAGACGTGGAAAGATGTTGAAACAGCAGCACGACTTCTAATTCTATCACACATGCTAAAGAGCCACTCCTATTAGGCATACAAGCAAGTCAGTGAAGGGTTGTGAAATATCTGCAAGTCATTTAGCGTACAAAATACGTACAAAGGGCACTAAGTAAGTCAACTATGCACACACTCATAGTCCGTATATGTGACCTGAGCTGTTCCCTGTGGATTGCCATAAGAAGTCAGCAGGTAGGACTATGAGACTTAAACATTAGTATCCACAAGTGGAAATGTGCATAAAATTAATCCCACAGGCCATCACGCAAGTGCCTTCTCACAGTGATAACACACAATCAAAACCTCACACCCATATCATCAGCACTTCTCTCTAAAGGACCCATAGGCATATCATACGCCAAATCCATCCTCTGGTAAGGATCAGTACAGCATTGTTATTCATTATATAAACACTCAGACTACTTGTAGAGTATGCCTTGCCCATTAAATGTCATCAACACTACAACAGGTTAGTTGGGTTCTTCTTTTGACCCACCTTATTACGTACCAGATAGGGGAACCCTGCAGAGAGATGCTAATTGACCTCTATTGATTTACTGTGGCAAGTGCAGCATGTTAATACCCTGGACATAATAGAGGTGTGAGTGGCCTCTAAGTAATCCTAAGGGAGGAACAACAGAGTTTAGTAGGAAGGATTGGACTGATGTTCATATTATTTATTTGAACCTCCACAGTATGTTGGGACAGCTTTGTGGCAGGACGCTCACAAACTCATCTGAACAGGAGTTTAATAACATGCACCCAGTATGGAGTGATAGAGACCTTTATCCTGAAAGTGGGGTAAATCACAGCACAGGTTTCGCTACAGGCTCAGCCAAGTTCACATAGTTTGTATAGTTTTACTGTAATTCCTTTCTTCACAGTCATGCTTAACAAGCATGAACTGCATGTCCTCTTTTTTACACAGCTCCTCCACTTCAGCTTATTAAAAAATATTGCTCCAGTTCATGTGATGATCCCATACTACAAAAATATGGATTCTTTCCATCTCGCTGATGTCCTCCTGGATGTTATGACTCCTATCATCATCATCATTATCTATGGGCTGGTCCTTCCTTTTTTTACGAGGCATGTCAGAAGAGGTGCTCTCCTCAAACTGTCTGCTGTTTCTCTTGGTGGATACCAACGTCAATGCAGTATCCACTCTTCCTTCTGGGTAAAGTTCCTTCTTGTGAATAAAACTGAGCAGTGTCTGGATTTCAGGCCCAAATACAATATGATCCCTGAGGGCTTCTTGGAGATAATTACCAAAATGACAGGGTGGGGACAGCTTTATAATAATAATAATAATACCCAACTCTTACAGAACAGTGAAACTTCTGCTAGTACATTTTTGTACCAGGTGAAATCTGGGCAGTAGTTTCTCCAGGAATTGAAATTAGGGGGGGTGTTCGAATTTACAGGGGGGGTGTCAGGGCCGATGAGGGGTGAGACTGAGGGTGAAGGTGGGCTGTATGGCACCATAGTAAAAACTATTATTAGATTTAACTCATGTTTTAAAACCATCACAAAAATTAAAGTTGGCTACTCAAGCCTACTATGAAGCAGTACATCTACATCAGTCTTGGTTTCTTGTTGCAATTTTGCACTCTTTGGTGTCTTCTTGTGTGTCCATTACTTCCAGTCCTTCATGATATGCCCATGATCAGGCAGAAGGTGACTTCTTTCAGAACACAAAATTCTATTCAATGAGGAAAAAATATGTTCAAATGTAGCTGTTTTGACTGGGATTAGCAAGAGATGAATTCTTACTTTCATCCCAGGAAACATAGAACAAAGATTGGGTCGAACCATTAGTAATGATAAAGAAGTTGAAGTTAAATCTTCGTTCGTTCATCGTGTGATATTCCACGCTGTGTTCAAAATTCTCTATTCTGCTGTGAGCACATGGCAGCCCCATTGCTGGTAGTGCCTCACTCCACTCAAATGTAGGTGTTTTATAAGACAGGCATCTGTAAAAGCTACGTGGAGGTTGAATAGAATCCCGAAATCTCTATTGTAGATTTGTAAGAATCAAGTCTTTGTACTTTTTCAGCTGGCTTAACAAACACTTCTTGTCCTCTTCACTTATGGAGTCAATATAAGTACCTTCATTAGTCAGCTTCTGGACTGAAGTCTTTGCTTCTTCCAGTACATTTTCAATGGATATCTCTGATTGATCCAAGGATAGCTTCTATTTCTGAACAAAGATCTACTACTGTTGTAGCAGATGCCTGGATTACATTGTTTAATGACCCAAGTGGTTTCAACAGTAGATTTACAAGAGAGAGAATGGCGATAGTCTTCTCTGAACTTAGTAACAAAAGTAGTCCACCAGCCTCACTACTTAGATCTGTCCTATCTTGGTGGATACTTTCTAAAGCCAGTAATAATGGTTGCAGTAATTTTAAGACAACTGCCAAGAATCACTCATGAGAAAGCCAGCAGGTTTTCCCAGGTTGGACTCATTTTAACTTCAATCCCAGTGTATCTTCTATTTGCTTCCAAAATGTTCAGTCCTTTGGACTCTTGCTGAAAAAAGAGTATAAAAAGCCATTAAATGTATGGCTTTTTAATGTCTTTTGAAGATTCTGCAGCTTGTACTAGTGCTAGCTGGAGTAGATGGCCTCTACAGTGTGTATAGGAAAGATTAGGGTTACACTTTTCTCTGAGCAAAGCTTGTACTCCCCTATGTCTTCCAGAGAAGTTTGTACCTCCATCAAATGCACAAGTAGCCATCTGTTTGGTGTTCTATTTACAAGCATTTAACTCTTCTAAGATGTCACAGATGCAGCTAATGTGTCTTCTATAACCTGAACATCTAGAATGCATCTACTGGCCTACCATGGACATCAAGATAACATACGTAATGACTTAATACTTGATGCCTATTTGCACTGGTGCATTTGTCGGCCATGTATGCACATGGATTTTTAATATAGTGAGAGAATTCTTCACTTTTTCAACTGCTGAGTCTTTCACTGTTGCACCACATGTTTCAAGAGAGTCAGCTGAGTTTTTTGCAGAAAGATAGTGAGCATTTGCCAGTCTTGTTCGGAACCAATGTCCAACTTCAGGATTAACAAGTGACAATGCACTTAACATAGGCCTCTAGTTTGTAGTGTGTGGTATCTCTTGCTTAAATAGAAAGTGTGATGCAATAGCAGTGTTGGTTCACATAAACTGAGTTGTATCTCCAGCATTCTTAACAGCCTCATTAAGTTCTTCTAAAATTGGCTTTGACAGTGACTGGCTTATAAGACTTTCTGCATATTGATACAGTCCAGAAGCATGGTGTTTTGCAGCCTTTTCATATAGGTTGTCAGAATTGGCTTAGCTGATCAGTCTGGCAAACCAAGCTCCTCCACTTTTACTATATAAATCCATGACATGCCCACATCTTAAATACTGCGTGTTGTTCTGGTAACATCATCTCAAAAAAGATATATTGGAATTGAAAAAGGTACAGAGAAGGGCAACAAAAATGATTAGGGGTATGGAGCAGATTCCATATGAGGAGAGAAGACTGGGCCTTTTCAGCTTGGAAAAGAGATGACTAAGAGTGGATATGATAGAGTCTTATAAAATCTTGATTGGTGAGGAGAAAATGAATAAGGAAGTGTTATTTATCCCTTCACTTAACACAAGAACCAGGGATCACCCAATGAAATTAATAGGCAGTAAGTTTAAAACAAAAATTGCTATTGCATCAAGTTTTAAAGGAAGTATTTCTTCACACAACGCACAGTCACCCATGGAACTTTTTGCCAGGGATGTTGTGAAGGCCAAAATTATAACAGGGTTCAAAAAAGAACTAGGTAAGTTCATGGAAGATTAGCCAGGATGGGCAGGGATACAACATCATGATCTGAATGTTCCTAGCCTCTGTTCGCCAGAAACTGGGAGTGGACGACAGGGGATGGATCAATCTATGATTCCCTGTTCTGTTCATTCCCTCTGAAGCACCTGGAACAGTCACTGTCGGAAGACAGGATACTGGGATAGATGGACCATTGATCTGACCCAATATAGCCATTCTTACATAAAAAATAATTATAATAATAAAGAAGTTTAGTACAGAAACTCCCCAAGATAATGACCTCTTGAGATAGCGATGATGTGAGATAATGATCTTGGCAAATAATGCATTTTTAAAATCTTGGCCTACTAGGAAACATATATTTATATAAGTTTCCCAGTCACAAATATAGCTTCTGGAGAAAGCTCACTAAAGCATAGTCCAATTAGGGTGACCAGAAAGCAAGTGTGAAAAATCGGGATGGGGAGTAATAGGAGCCTATATAAGAAAAAGACCCAAAAATTGGGACTGTCCCTATAAAATCGGGACATCTGGTCACCCTAAATCCAATGCTCTGGCCGCTGTTGTTTGTCATGCCACCGTTCACTCTATTGCTCTGCCCCAATAGCCCTACACTGTCATCTTCTGGTGCCACCTGCCACTGTGACCTCTGTGAGTCGGTCTCTCGCGGTTCCACCCGACTCTCAGAGATTTCAGCTCTTCGGGGTGGGAGGAACCTCGGTGCTAGTGCAGACTGGGGCATCTCTTCCACAGAAACACTGTCCCACAGCAGGTCTAAGCACTAAGACCTGATTATCAGAGATTTCAGCTCTAGTGGTCACTTAACAAACCAAAAGACTCTCTATGACGCCTAATCAGCTCTGTCTTTAAACAGTGGAGAGGCGCAGGTCAAATAGTACTTGTGACTCAGGCAGACCATCAAGCAAAATACCTGTCCCCACCCTCTCTCTTGATGCCCTCAATCAGCACAGGCTAAGGACAGTTCTACTGCCCTTTACTCATACAATAAAAACAACATTTCATTACCCCCCCGCATTCAAGTGATTTGTAACCCAACCCCAGCCAAAATCCATCACTGGGGCAACACAGCTCTGTTTGCTGGATACCTAGGTAGATTAGGTGTGAATGTAAATACAATCTGGTCCTGAAGCCTTTCCCTCCAGCCTCAGCTCATCACTAGCTGTCAGGGAGAGCTCATTTAGACTTTGCTTACAAATCATCATTTGAAATTATTAGGTTGGTCAACATCACCGAAATGAATGCACTAACAGTCACAAAAATCAAAAGCTGTATAAGGAAGCTAGTCTATGTTTTATCATACACTTTATATGCTTTTAAAGTGTGTATTAATGTTTCAATTTCAATTCAAATTCCCACACAATCACTAAAGTGGCAACACTACATGTAACTAGTTCACAAAACTGGGGGGGGGGGGGTGTTGGGAAAATTCAGGGGGGGGTGTAGGGAAATCACTGAATCCGGGCCCCATTGAAATCAATAGCAAAGCTCTCATTGACTTCACTAGGGCCAAGATTTCTCCCATAGTGCTTTCTAATCACATCAGTTAAGTCCTTGCAGATCATGTCACTCAGTGCTGGAGAGAAACTTAGTCTGTGAGGACTACAAATATCAAATCAAGAATTAGGAAAGTAGGATTATGAAAAAAAAATATGTCTTCAGTTGTAGCCTTTTGTATTGTATATTGTTGTAGCCTTTATACCTAAAGTTCAAAAATCTCACCTTGTAATCACAGTGGAACCCAGCCATTTTTACCTGTCTTTCATTTATCCAAAGACCTTTTCCTTTCTGCTACTACTGCTAATAATAATAATACTTATTTTCTTTGTATTAGAGTAGTGCCTAGAGGTTCCAATCCAGATCAGAGCCTCACTGTGCTAGACTGTGTATATATTTATAGTCAGAGACAATCCTTGACGCAAGGAGCTTAGAATTTCTAAATAAAAAAAGACATACAAAGGGTGGGAGAGGAAACAGAAAGGTAAGGTGACCTATCCAAGTTCACACAGCAGATCAGTGGCAGAAGCAGGAGTAGAATCTAGGAGCATGTTGCCTCTCTGTTGCTGCTGTAGTGATCATGCTGTCATTATAAAAGTGATCCTATCCTCATCACAAGTTATTTTTGTATGTCTCTCCATCCAACCAAGCCAGTCATGCCTATTTAATTACCTACAATGACTTTAATTGGATGAGGCTGTTATTATTCATTTATTTGTTTTTGGTAGCCCTCAGATTTTTCCAGATGTCTAGGAAAGGAGGTTCCTACCCTGAATTGCTCAAAGTGTAAGGAAAAGTTCAGAACAAGGAAAAAAATATAACAATGAAAATGAATTGCACTAGTCCAGTCATCTTCTTCCTGTTTTTACAGTAGAGAAGACTGTGGATAATAAACTGTTCTACTGAACTATTTACTTCATATGAGGCAGAATTGGTCTCAAATTTTTTTTTTTTTTTTTTTTTTTTTTTGCTTTTGGAACCTGTGAGAAATGTGTCCTAGATGTAACAGGCCAAATCAGAAAAAATGCTTCTCCTGGAGAAGTTTGATGTGTTATTGAGCAGTGAAACAGTTCAGTGTTTTAAGTGGTCATAACTGGGCTGCAAAGATAGCACATGTTTAAGATGAAAGGTGACCCCTCTCTTTACTGCTTCAGTTTGTCTGAATGAAGCCTTGGCAACACAGCGGAGTGGGTTGGGCTGGTCTCTGAAGGATACTTGTGTCACCACCAGAACTTCATTTGTGTTTAGTGAGAGTTCACATTCTGAACAAATACAGAAAATTCAGCCAGAGGAACCTAAATGTATAGATCCCTAATAAAGATGCATAACATCTACATAGCACTTTTCATATTCAAACTGCTTTATGGCCATTAAGTATCTAATCCTCACTTAGACCCCTGTGCAATAGATAAGTAAATATTCTTGATGCCACTTCACAGATGAGGAAACCCAAGTGGAGAAATGAAGTGATTTACCCAAGGCCATACAGCAAATCACTGGCAGCGCCAGGAATAGAGCCAAGATTATAGTCACAGATCTTTTCCGTGATACGCTGCTTCCCACACTCGAGTCCTCTTTAGATTTTCTGTCAGTTAGCTTCAGTCATTACTGGCCAATGCCAACCCTTCATTTCCCTTTACAAACACCTGATGTACTGAAAGCATCTGCTACACACAGGTCTTTTACTCCTGCATTATCATTTTATTATTGTTAAGGATGATTATCACTACCAAAGGTTTTTTTTTCTCCTGCTGATAATAGCTCACCTTAATTGATCAGTCTGTTAGAGTTGGTGTGGCAACCCCCATCTTTTCATGTTCTCTGAATATATATATATATATATATATATATAAAATCTTCCTACTGTATGTTCCACTCTATGCATCTGATGAAGTGGGTTCTAGCCCACGAAAGCTTATGACCAAATAAATTTGTTAGTCTCTAAGGTGCCACAAGTACTCCTCGTTCTTTTTACAGAATGCAGTAGGTATACATGGAGCTTTGCAGACACTATAGAAGATAAGGACCCTCATCTAATGATCTTAAAAATCTCATTAGTACATATTCAATACATTGGGTTGGCCTAAACCACAAATCTGAGTCTAGGTTGAGACTTCTAAAGTTTGGGGGATTTGAATGTAGAGATTTTAGAGATAAAGGTCAGCTGTGAAGTTCAGATCTTCATTGCTGTTGCCAGTTATTCTGGCCTGGAGTGCTAGAAGGTGATTCTCTGAAGCCAGGACAGCTTCATGAATCCACCCTGACAGTGCTGCAAATGCATATGGCAACACTCTTTTTGGATACAGATCCCAGGCTAAACCTGACCCATAAACAGTGCTGTGCATGCTATACTACTAACCAAAACCTCTGTTATAGCTCCACGGCCTCTGTCTGTTTCTGAAATCGTCTGCTCTGTCAAAAGCAACATGCTGCTATGGTGATAAATGATGAGCTCCCCTATCTGAAATGTTAATAGCCCCCTGGATTCCTGCAAATTTATACTCATCTGCACAGTGCCAATTACAGCAAGAGAAAAGCAGAGGTATATAAAAGCTTACATATTCAGTCGCTCTTTGGCCTCAAGCACGTCTAATTATGATGACTGAGAACAATGATTAATATATTAAATTGTCTGTCTGTATATCTTCACACATAGATAATGGATAATATTCTATAAATGAACAGGATTGTAATGAAAATATTAATTGGAATAAAAAAGCCTGCATGCCTTTTTTAAAACCTTATTTTATGGTTTAGATGAGTGTGTCATAACTGTGACAAACATACCGAAAATAAGTTCATAAGAACTCGCTCTAGCTGCCAGGTTATGCCATGGAATTACACGTGCTTCTTGCTAGGTTGTCTGTTTTTTGTAGTTAAGTTACTTTATGTTGTTCTAGTGTTTGCTGTTGAGAAAGGAATGTTTTTATTGAAGGCCTTTATGATCATCACCGTCCACCTGACTGAGCAGGATTGGGCTTGGTTTCCACAGGACCTGTCCACGCCACTGGTTACTTGGCAGGAGAGGTTGTTTTTGAGTGACATGAGGCACAGGAATCTACCCCTCAAAGGGCTGATTATATTGCTTCCAGAGCATCTGTGGTATCTAGTTGGGTGTGCATGTCCATCCCCAGCTGATGTATGTATATGTGGAGCAGTGAGTACAACAAATGAACACTGGATGCTGATCTGAAAATCAGGCCCTAATTGACTTGTTTAACGAAACAAAAGGAGCCTCTGACACAGATTTCATTAGAACTCGGGAATTTCTGGCTCCCAACCCTGTGCTCAGGCTGGTAGACAATCTCTTGCCCATACTCAAGTTAGATAAAAAAGTCATTATGGAGATATAAATGTTAAAACAAACAACAATCATATTTCACAGGAAGTGAGGTGAGGCCATCAAAGTAATTTTCACTTGAATTGTAAACAATATTTTTGAACCCTGGTCTCCAATTATTTTAACACTTTGAGATTTATTCTTGAGTAGCAAAATAACAGTGACATAGGGAGTGGTCAGGGTGCTCCTCACGAGGCACTGTGTGACTGTGCGTATATAACACATCAAATCGCCAATTTCTAGTAAAAAAGACTGGTGGTTACTAATAGCATTTGGGGCACTGGGGAGATACAGGGGTCAAACAGTGGTGAAAAATTCTCATCCAAGCTACAGTGGTGGCAGAGCTATTCCAAGAGGCTACTTCAGCACACAGGCCCTTGCATAGCTCCCATCCCCCACAGACATAGGCAGGGCCGGTTCTGGCTTTTTTGCCGCCTCAGGCCCTGGGCGCTGGTGGGGCACGTGGTTTTTAAAAACAACAACAAAAAAACCAAACTTTGAGCGCCACCCCCCTCCAGGTGTCGCCCTAAGTACGTGCTTGGTAGGCTGGTGCCTGGAGCCAGCCTTGGACATAGGTGCTGGAACTAGGGGTGCTGCCACCTGGCTTGAAGTGGTTTCCATCATATACAGGGTTTACAGTTTGGTTCAATGGCTCTCAGCACCCCCACTATACAAATTGTTCCAGCACCCCTGCCCCCAGAAGAGGTGGATGAGAGGATCCATGTAGCAGTGGACCCTCTGGTCTTCCCCTTTCTGTTTCCTTCACTTGTGTAAGCTCCTCCCGCTCCACCCCTGCTCAGAGAAGAGTGCCATGCTATGCCATGCAGGAAGCTGAACACCCACTGTACGGTCCGCCCTGCATCCAGAACCCTCACTGGTCCATGGAACCACACTGATGGTGCGGCGATTGATGGTAGTGCTGCTTGGAAGACCCCTGTGACTGCCGAGGAGGAGCTGGATTTGACACTTAGAATATGAGTTTTTCCAGTAGAACATTTTACTAGAGAGCCTTTATGAAATCTCACATCACACAAGCACCTTTTGCTATTATGGTAGAATCTCTCTTAAAATGCAATTTAACAAGCACTATAAAGTTGCCCACAGGCCATAAGGCTTGAGAAAATATTTGACCTACTTCTCTGTTTTAGTACACGTTAAATCCACTTTGTATTCAAATCCACTTTTACTTTCTAAATAATACTTGCCCTCTCTTTGGGCTGGCATGAGGCTTAATGACTGCAAAGAGCTTTGAAATCCTCAGATGGACAATTCCATACAAATTCAAAGTCCTACTTATTATTTTTAATTATTCTTATTATTGCTATACAAAAATAAGGAACTGTAGTCTCATAAATCTTGTGCTCCTCCATAAATTCCCCAGCATGGCTCCCTTCAGACTAACTCCCGCATACCAAGTGCAGTCACTAATCCAACTGTAATCATTATCACTGTGTGCTTTGCCTTCACAAATTAAACTTCTTTATTAGGATTCCCAGCAGTGTAGGTGTTCTTCTGCCATCCCACCCTTTTGCTGCTGCTCTTGCTCCAGATATAAAATAGGTTCAGAATGCTCAATCATAGGCTGAACCATACTGAACTTACCTCATAAACACTGATCCAATGCTATCTGTAAGGCTGAGTGGAGAGTCATCACCGGGCTTTCGGAAGCTGTTCTGATTCTCATAATGAAAAACAGAGTTATCCAAGGAATGCCTTTTTCTCACCATTTTAAGGGAGTTAACTGCAGAATTCAACAAATTCAGCACAAATTGCCGATCTCCAAAGTGATCCTTTAAAAGCTCAGCCTTTCACTGCGGTAGGAAGTGCATTCTTGGTGTGAATCCAGCTCAAGCTAGTTTTTTTAAAGATCTGGTAATAAGTAACATATTAGCATGACATCACAAGGTGGTTTTCCGTTTGTCCACAGTGCATACTGTGTGATGTGATATGACTTTAGAACTTATTACTACTAATCCTATTACCTAGCTTGTATATACTACTTTTCATATGTAGCTCTAATACTAATAGTAATAATATTCTGCCATTTAATAAAGAAAATGAGGGTATATAAAACAACTGCACTTTTTCAAATAGTATTTCTTTGACAAGGTTAGCATCAGAAACAAACAGAAATATGTTCTGTTATATGGACTATTTTAATGGATTATCAGCCTGACTCTAATTACCCAGAAGGAACAACAAAGTATACTTTATATACTATATAAGATACTATACTTAAATCATTTGGCATGTCAAAGCTATTTTATTGCACACCCGCATTAACGTATGTATATAGGTGTGTATAATTATCGATATATGTAAATGTTTTAAAGTGAAAACATTGCAGCTCATTTAAATACGGATAAGCCTTTAACATTCAAATCACCAGATAACAATGAAGTATGCGCAAAAAGAACGAGGAGTACTTGTGGCACCTTAGATGCCTGGAGTGGAAAATACAGTAGGAAGATATATATACATAGTACATGAAAAGATGGGAGTTGGCTTACCAATTCTAACGAGACAATTCAATTAAAGTGGGCTATTAACAACGAGGAGGAAAAATCACTTTTGTAGTGGTAATCAGGGTGGCTCATTTCAAACAGTTGACAAGAAGGTGTGAGTAACAGTAGGGGGAAAATTAGCATGGGGAAATTAGTTTTTAGTTCTCGTAGTGACCCATCCACTCCCAGTCTTTATTCAGGCCTAATTTGATGGTATCCAGTTTGCAAATTAATTCCAGTTCTGCAGTTTCTCGTTGGAGTCTGTTTTTGAAGTATTTTTTGGTGAAGAATGTATGAGCCGTTTGCCTAACCTTTCTTTCCAGAGGGAGCTGACAACCATTAACTGCAAGTTGCACAGTTTCCTGTTTGCTGAAGATGGTGGTAATGATTGTATATAAGAAAACTAGGTACACGGTGAAAAAAGTTTGTTTTAAATATAACTTCTTCAGTCATCCTGGATGAAGGCCTCAGTCCATGCAGACAGACCCTTATGCCTGTACAGAGTCCCTTTACCTTCAACCTGTATAGAAGGGTCTAGCCATGAGGATTCCATTGCCTGATGGATTCTAAATCTACGAATCTGATTTCTTATTCTAAAGTTCCATAGACAGATTCTTTAACAATGCAAATGGTAATGAATTTGAACTATTCAATCAATATAAATGTTGTTTAAATTATGATGATTTTCTGTACAATTTACGCTTGTTTCTTTGTATAACTAACACCCCTCCCCAGCCTCTTAGTTTTAGAAAACAAAAATCTCTTTTGTGATCAATGTGAAGCAAATGGTAATTACATCTACTATAAATGAAAGAAACAACAGAGGGGAAAACAAGCAATGACAACACCATGATTATCACCACAAGGGAGGAAGCAAAGATCAATACAAAACAGCACATCCCTTTGGAGGTGAAAACTCAAAATCAATTACAAATATTAAAGAAAAGATAAGGAAGTTAGGTTCACTGTGATACAAGAACAAAATATGAGAAACAGAAATACATATCAAACACAAAATTGACAGGTAAAAAGATTGTAAAAAGATTGTAGATAGAATTTTATGAAATGAAGTTTTAAAAAATGAGTGAAATCTGTACTTTTGATCTCCTTAAATATTGTCTGTGCAATAACAGACAAATGATCTCCCCCCAAAAAGGAAGTTATTTTAACTTTTCTGCTCCCCTGAGTTAAACTTTGTGGAATTCCAATGAGTTAGTTCTTTCCAGAACTATATTTTACATCTTTGGATTCCAGCCATCCAGATCTTTTAGTTGCCCGGGGTTCTGCTGGATGGAATTAGCTTACAATCACCGGCTGACTAGCCATACAGTGTCTCTGCACTTTATTCCTCTTCTCGGAAAACAAACCGATAAAAAGGTACCCTTCAACAAACAGAGAAAAACCATGACAGTGCCATTAGTTCCTTAAAGCAGACTAAAGATTTCATAAAAGAAGAGGGTGGAAATGACCAAAAGAACAAAGCGATGGCCAATTCACCCCTTGTCATGGTTTAGCCACTTCTGTTTCTCACTACTCCTAGTTCATTCAGAGGCTGGGTGGCTGCTGCTGCATCAGTTTGACAACCCAAGCACAGATGTTTAGTCTTAACAAGCCCCAGAATTAAAAAAAATTGTGCATCAGGCAGAGTAAGCTCCTGACTGTTCTTCAGAACTGCTTTCTTGGCCAACCATCTTACTAGAACTGAGTCTGAGCCAACTGTCTTTCAGCCAGAGCCCTGCTTCACTCAGATATTTCATGCTTGCTATAGATCCATAGTGTCTGAAACAGTGAAATGAAATCAACTCCAGTGTGGAATGGCAATATCATGTTTTAGGTAACAGAGGTAGGTGAGTGGAACTGCATGAAACATGGAATCCCAGTGATGTACACAAAGCACAATGACACTAGCATAGACATGTGAACCAAGTGTGATGCGTTGGATAAACACCATGAGGTACTAGATGATGATTTGTACCATGGCTGTCAGTAAAACACCAGCCACAACTACATCCAACAACAGTAACAGGAGCAGGCCAGCTGCAATATAATTAGGCTTGGAAGGATTAAGTTTTCATCAATAAATGTTGGTAAATGATGATTTCACCGTGGACACACACACTGATGAAAAAATATTTCCACCAATAATAATCAAAATTCACAGATAGGCAAAGTAAGAGTTGGATTTGAGGATATTTACTTCATATATTTTGACATGTGCTGTTGACAATTTGTGTTTCTATGGTTATAATGCTTTAACTTTTTGAATCACGTCTGACCCCCTCACCTAATTTCCTGCAACTGTGAAAATTTAAATAGAAACAAATAGAAAAAATGCTTAAAAATAAAACATATTATTCATCAAAATTATATAAAAAAAATCAAATTCTGCCAAGCCTCAATATGACAATACAGCAAAGAGATAGCAAGGAGACCTGAATTTAAGGCTTGATTCAAAGCCGGCTGAAGTGAATAGAAAAATTCTCATTAACTTCATTTTTTGATCAGGGCCTTAATCAGAGCAGCACAACCATGACTCAGTCATGGTTGTAGACAGTCTTGTGCAGCAACAATGAGCCCAGCCTGTAGAGAAGAAGCACAGGAAAAAAACAATTAATAGAAAAACTGAGGCACCTACACCAATCAATAAACACAGCTGGAACAAATCATGGGTTTGATTGCTTTGATTCTCTCAGGAAGTGGATAGAGGAGCATTTATAGAGACAAAGAAAGAGACGGAGCTAAGAAGGCCTAGGAAATTTTAGAATGCTTAAAACCTTTCCTTTCTTCTCTTCCACAAGAAATAGTATTTTTTTTCATTTTTCTTCCTTGGGTGCCTACAAGGGCCAGTTAGAATCATGGCCTCATTGTGCTAAGCACTGTATAAACATATTGTACTACACGGTCCTTGGCTAGAAGATTTTATAATCTAATTTTAAAACAGACATTACTAAGTGAGTTTAACAAACAACAGGAGGGAGGAAAGGGGAGACAATGAAAAGATCACTTTGCCACATAATAGCACATACCTTGATAAATCAGACTAAATTAAATGGGTGGGGATAACTTTATTTTAATAATTATTTTGTAGTTTCCCGTTGCTCATCTTTTTAAAATTTCTGTTTTTACTAGAAGAATCCCCTTCCTCCAAATCTCTGCTCTTGCCTGTTTCTAATTTTTTTAAAATATATCTTAAACATTCCTTTCTCTATTCTATCATTAAGAAAATAAACAAACAATGCATACAAAATATCACAAGGAGTTCCCCGGCTATCACCTTTTCTTCTTGATCATGGCTCTCCCAAAATGCAGTCACTGCTATTTCCCCCTCAGAAATAGTATCATATGTGTCTACATACATGTACCAGACTTAAATTCAATATACATGGGTTTCTTCCTGCTTCAGGGAGAAAGAACTTATAAACCCTATACATTATTGTTTGTTTAGTAGACTGCACCTTCAAAGCAATTGTCTTTTGATATGTACTGTTTGGAAAGGGTGTGCTTACCTATTTTTTGTCTCCTTTGTTTGATTAATTTCCTCACTGCCAGGGCTCTCTCTTGGGGGATACAGGAACTGTTGTATATTCCCCTTCCTACATACAGCACTAATTGCTATATCTACCAAGTGCATCGATTGAATCCAACTATCTCCCATCTTTCTGTCACTTACCACTTATCACAATTTACCACAGTCTCTTCCACTTTCGTATTTAGTAATTGTGCATAGTTCTTGGCCTTTGATATGAAGGCTTTGCATAGCCTCCTTGCTGGTCTCATTTGATTTAACTGTGTTAGTACCAGACGTCTGGCCAGGGCACTTTTGAAGAACTGTGGCTATGTCTACAGAGCAAATCAAAACCTGTAGCTGGATTGTGCCAGCTGATTCAGGCTCGCAGGGTTTGGGTCTGTGGGACTGTTTTGTTGTGTAGACTTCTGGGCTTGGGCTGGAGCCTGGGCTCTAGGACCCTACAGGGTGGGCCAATCACAGTTTTTTCTTTGCTGTGTAGACATACTCTGTGTGCTCAGTGTCTCATCATTCCCATATACAACATTATTTCTTACACCTACTAAATACATTTATTGGTCTCTGATTTTCTGTTACCACCTATCACTATTGACAATAGCCATTAGCACATATTTTTATAATAGTAATTTTATGTGTAAGTACATGCATAGTCCTAATTGGGAAGGGCATGACAAAACATAGAAAATCAGACAATTGCATTTTTCCTTGAGGTCCCTTTGGAGTTGGTTTAGCTATTCAAAGATGAGTCTGAAAAGTGGAAAAACATTTGAGGGAATGAATGGGTTATGGGATTTGTAGAGATGTAGAACATTTCATTTCTAGGTCACTGGTTTAATTCGAACCAAGTTATTGGTGACAAGAAGTTGTCTCTGCTACCTGCTTGTTTGGTGGCCAGGGTGAAATGTATTAGTGTTCTCAACCCAGTCATTGTCCACAGATGACAAAACCACCACCCTGATTGTCACTAATTGCCACCTTTGTATGCATTCCCAGGAGAGAAGCTTAAACGGATTGAATGACATAAAGACTGGTTCCCTGTCACCTTTATTAGAACTCCTTCATCCAGAACATGATTAAGGCACATCGGTGGGGCAATGTATGGAAGCATGCACTAGTGCTGCTGTGTTTTTGGGGAGAAGGATAAACATGGGACTTTAAACTCCACTCTGTTAATTGGCAACTAATGCTAGCCCTAGGGTGACCAGACAGCAAGTGTGAAAAATCGGGACAGGCGGTGTGGAGTAATAGGAGCCTATATAAGAAAAAGACCCAAAAATTGGGACTGTCCCTATAAAATCGGGACATCTGGTCACCCTAGCTGGCCCTAAACTCACTTGAAAGATTGATCCATTGTTTTTCATGCCACTCATCCTCTTCCTCTGCAAGTTTATTTATTTATTTATTTGTATTACAGTAGTACAGAGCGGTCCATCAGGGCCACATTCTCCTAGGTGCTGCAGAGACTTAAGAAAGACAGCTTCTACCGCCACAGAAATTACTGTCTAAGTTTAAAACAAGATGAAACACTGAATGAACAAATAAATGAGGGGCAGGGTGTGGCAAGAGAACATTATTTTTTCATAGACCTTCTCTGTGCACGATTTGTAAATTAGAAGGATTCTTGAGATATAGACTGTTTCAATAAACGCAGATTACTGTACAATACTTTGTAATTTAAAAGAGAATTGTCACATCTATTGTTTAAATTAGAAATCCATGATACCCAAGTTATAAATAATCATAGAAAAGGCCCCTTTAAGGTAACAATATTTAGCATTTCTACAGCACTTCTTGAGGAAATCAAAGTACATTACAAATATTAGTTAATGAAGTACATGCCACCCATGGGAGGTAGGTGAAAAATATGTTGTTTTATCTCCATTTTACAGCTGGGTAAATTGAAGGACAGAGATTTAAGGGTGGATTTTTGTCAGAGTCCTCAGCAGAGGTCTAATGACAGTCCATTGAGTTGCTGAGTGCTTTTGAAAATCTTACCCTCTTCCTGACTTGCCCAAAGTCACAAAGCAAAGTCAATGATACAAGTGGGAATAGAACTCAAAATTCCCACTCCTCTGCTCTAAACCACAATACAGCATGCCTTCCCTTGAGTGACTACTTTGTGTCATGAATTACTATATAAAAAAAGAGCAAAAAAGAAAGCGGAGCTCTTTTTGGCTCTGCTTGCAGTTGACAGCATTACTAGCAGGAGCTGAAGCATAGTTCTGGTCTATTCATTTCTGTACAAATCCCTAAGGTGGTGGTGACAGGGGTTAGATTTTTAACGAAGTGGTTTACACAGCTCCACTTTAATCTCCGAATGGCATTTCCCCCCCTAATCTCTTGCAATGAGATTGAAGAAAAATATAAAATAGATGAAATTAATGCTACAGAATTGGGAACTTGCAAGATAACGTTTGTAAAATAAAATAAAATACATTAATAATTAATATATAGTCCAAACATTTTTACATAAGAAAGCATGTTTAATCTTTGCATAAAAATCTGTTTTTGTGTTACAAACATCATTTCATACTTTCGGGTGATTACACAGCTAATGGTTTAGAATCAGACAATATTTTCTTCAGTATAGGGTATTACTTGCTATGGAATTACCATTTTCTGTAGCAAAAATAGACTGGCTGGTAAACTGGTATCTAACTCACCAGCAAATGGAATGGCAATATCCATATTTTAAATTTAAACTTCAGCAAGGGGTGGGCAGAGGAATGGGAATTTTGAGTTCTATTCCCATTTGTATAATTGACTTTGCTTTGTGACTGTGGGCAAATTCATGATGATATGCCAGAAGACCTCAACTGCTTTATTTATACCTTATTGTCCAGGATAAAACAGTGAACTAAGAGTAATCAGTAAACAAAGCTTACAGTGTATTTGTGTCAAATAGTGCAATAATGACAGGTAGTGTATATGTAAAATGGGACACAATATTGCCATGCTTGCAAACATTGTTTTGAACTACAGGCTGTTCTTTAGAATAATAAAATGAACATTAAAATTTAATCTGTTTTCAGGGTAATCAAAACCAGCAGAAAATATTGCGACCTGTATTAAGAAGTGAGAGAAAAATCTTTTCCCAACACTTAATGAATGAGTCGACTAGATTTCTGTTAAAAAACAATTAGTTTTGCATTCACTGTTTCCCCCTCCCTAGTTAACAAACACCCTGTTAGTGACTTTCTATATAGTTAAAACTAATTGAAAACTCTGAAATAGGTATAAATGAAGAAATTAAGTTATAATTAGCAAAATTATTGATTTTTGTTAATGTGTTATAATTATAGCCAGAACCAGTTCTACAGCTTATGTAATTTTTAAGTAGTATCATTCTAACATTAGAGGTGACTCAACCAATTGTTACCATTCCTCTTTTTATGTAATTTATTATTTGTGTTACTGTAGCGCCTAGGAGCCCTAGTCATGGATCATGGATCATTGTACTAGGAACTGTACAAACAGGAAAAAAAATATGGTCCCTGCCCCAAGGAGCTTACATTTTAAGTATAAGACAAGAGACGACAGATGAATACAGACAGGCCGATGTCAATGAGACAGTATTTGTCAGCATGATGGGCCTCTGCCTCTGCACACCAGCACCCTAGTCATTGTCAAGTTTTCTTTAGGCATCAAGGAGAGTTTTGAGGAGGAATTTGAAGATGGATAATGAGATAATTTTGTGGATGTTTACGGGAAGTGCCTTCCAAGCATGTGGGGCAGCATGGGAGAAACTAAGCATGAAGGTGCTTGTTTGTAAATGTAACATGTGGGCAACCGAGGCTGGAATCATGGGCCACCTGGATGCAAGCAATGACAGCTCAATAACAAATAAGAACTGACAGATAGGATGGGGATTGACTGTGAAGGGCTTTGAAAATGAACACCAGCAACTTATGTCTGATGCAATAGAGAAGGGGGAGCCACTGGAGGGATGCAAAAGAAGAAGTGATGCAAGGGCTGTTTTAGTCATGTTGAACTTGAACTGATGGCTAGTCATCCACAAGGAGATGTCAGAAAGAGAGGCTGAGATCAGGGTGACCAGACAGCAAATGTGAAAAATCGGGATGGGGGTGGGAGGTAATAGGAGCCTATATAAGAAAAAGACCCCAAAATCGGGACTGTCCCTATAAAATCGGGACATCTGGTCATCCTAGCTGAGATTTTAGTTACATGCTGTAACTTGTTGTTTTAAATGAGGCAGTAGTGTTGAGGTTGACTATATGCATACTTCAAGAGTTCTCATTACTAGGTTACTTGAGTATCTGTACACAAACAGAAAGAACACTGGATTAGCTCCATGCCACTGGGTCTGACACATCAGGTTTAGCTCTCCTCCCAGCTGCATCCTTGATTCAGAGCACAGACGCTGCTGTACTTTTCTAGGGATAGAGTCTACAATTGCCATCTTGAGTTCCTCTTTTCCAATTCTATCCTAGATGTTCACCAATCTGGCTTCTGCCCTCTGTACTTCCGGGGAACCACTCTTGCCAAAGTCTCTAATCACCTTTTCCTATTCAGATCTTGGGACCTGTACTCTGTCCTTATCTGCCTCGATCTCTCAGCTGTCTTTTACATCATTGCTTATCTTGATAACTTTTCCCATCTTAGCTTTCGTGATTCTATTCTTTTCCAGCTTGCCTCCTACCTGTCGGGACCCTCCTTCTGCATTTCATTCAGTGTGTCCTCTCCTCACCTCTTCCTCTTTCAGTGTGGATTCTACAGGACTCCATCCTTGGTCCCCTCCTTTTTACATTCTGTACCTTATTGCTGGGCAAAGTTATCACTTTACCTGGCTTCAACCATCATCTCTACACCAGTGACTACACAAATCAATCCTTTCATTCTGTCTCCCTCTGTCCAGTCTCACACATTTGACCAACCTCTCCACGTAGGGATGCCAGTGCATCCTTGTTGAGTTTCATCACTATAACTGTAAGGAGAATTTGGACCATTGCTTTATTGCCTTAAAATTTCAAAGTCTGCAGAACATTCTTGAAAGAAAATTGTCCACCTTTTGTGCAGTAGATCTGTGATGAATCTAGCCACATATATAAACTGGAAACATTTAGAAAAAGGGTCAGAATAAAGGATAAGAATATGATTGCAAGATATTCTGTGTGAACAATTCAGTACTTTTTTTTCCCCTAAGACTGCACAGCCAGGAAGTTAGTGAGAGACTGAATTCTGTAGTTAAGTAAAACTGAATTCTACCATCTGTTAAATCCTAAATATGTGGCAGACTAGCACCACCTAGTGGATTATAACTCTAACTTTGTTGGACTGGTTGATTTTTGTCCGCCTTGCACCATCAGGAGAATTACTACTATCATTTTCAAAGGGCTGGAAAGGGATTTAGCTGAGTGAAGCCCATGATAATAAGAGTCACATGACTAAAATCTGCAGAGGCCTGGAACTTGATATTTTGGTTTGGGAAGGTTTTGATTCACATGGGCTTCTCAGGTGCCAGGGGCCCATCCTGGGTATGCCTTGCTTTTCCACCGGTAAGGAGCAGCAGCCCTAGAACCTGGGTTTGTGGATTTCTGCTTCCATGCTGCCACCTAACAGCAGAAACACTCAACAGGTCATGAGTCTCAGGATGTGGCCCACAGAGGGCCTAATTGACAGAACATTCCCAATTGGTCCGGACGTACTATTTAAGCCTGGAGAAGATACAGGAAGTTTGTCTGTTCAACTAGGCGGAACTTCAGCTAGCTGTTCTACAGACCCTGCTTCCTCATGCTGCTCCCAACCCCTGATTCCTGACCTTAGCTTTTACTTCCTGGCTCTGACCTGGTTTTGGACTTTGTCTCTGGCTTCTGACTTCTGATCTTGGCCTTACCTCCTGACACTGACTCCTGATTTGGTCTTGACTCTGACCCCTAGTTCCTGACCCTGGATTGACCCATGACTCCGCTTCCTGATGTCTGACTCTAGCTCTATCCTGTAGGCTAGCTGTTAACAAGCCAGCCTTGACACCACCCCAATATGATCAGTAGTTTAAAGCCACAATCTTCCCGTGGTGTGTAATTAGCTTGATTTGCACAAAAATACAGTACCGGGTTATGAGCATGTCTCTATCCCAGCCTGCTCTAAAACAAGCTCTGCACAATGAGTGGAGTCAAAAACTCACCCCTTTCTGAAGTCTGGCTTATTAACAATAAGATAATGTAAAATTTAGCTAAATACTTCTTCTGAAACTTGGGCTCCTCCCAGAGTTTCTACCTCAGGACTGCTCAGCCCACATCCTACGTCCTCTTTCTCATTAGTGAACCATCTCACCACTCAAGTTAAAAGAATTCCCTTTCCCAGCAGGATCAATACCTGCTGACCAGTTGTTTCTGCAAACACTGCAGTTTGTTACACTGATGAAGAGATCTTATTTTACATCTATTCCTTCTCCTGCATAGTAATACATAAGAAAAGTCACTGTTAAGTAACAGACCAGTTCCAATGTTAAGATGTATGAATTTCTACTTCTGTATAATTTTGGCTATACGTTACAGGGTTTATATAGATGTCAGATATCTACATTAATCTTTCTATCAAGCAGACAAATAAATGGAGAAAATGAGTGTAGATTGTCAATACGTGTGAAAGCTGAACAGTCGGTGTGCAAAATGAGCAATCAGCTCATCTGTAAGTGAGGAAATCATTCCTTAGTCCAATGGTAATGAAATTAGTGAAGTAAATGATTGATTCTGTATATGACTTGGGAAGAATCAATAAATAATAGAGATAAGCCCAAATTACAAAATTCAGATCCAGACTGGAGGTAAAATTGGTATCGGTGAGGTTAGAATCTGGCCCAGTATGTTTGTAATTTATTGGTGAAAAATGCTTGACGGCTTCTGGGGTCTATAACAAAGCGTATCTAAAAAACCAAAAGGGCAACATGCCTCATAGAAAGTACAAAGCAGGATCAAGGAAACACATAAGCCTTTAATATAAATACACACAAACAATCTAAAAAAAAACATTAAAAAGGAAATAACACCTGAGCTTTCACCCATGGGACTTTACTTATAATTTATTTATAGCCTACAGTAGAGTAGAGAATTCTAGAATTATGAGTCCTTGATTGAGTACTACATCAGCACTACTCATCCTGCTAATTTAAGTGGCCTCATGGGGGAAAAGTGAAAAGTAGAACAGGGCTAATATCACAAAACACCTTTTGTAGGTATCCACTTAGAATTAAATAATAACACCTAGCTCTTCTCTAATGTTTTAAATCAGTAGATTTCAAAAGTCCTTTACAAAGGAGGTAAATATCTCTTTTCCCATTTTACAGATAGGGAAACAGAGGTACCAAGAGGCAAAGGGACTTCTCCAAGGTCACCAAGCCGACCAGTGGCAGATAGAAACCAAGGCTTCTGATCCTCAAACCAACATACTTTTAAGTAGGATATACTGCCTCTCTGAGTTTACTTCAGCTTGATCCACTTTGGTTTTCTGTGAATGTTGAAGCGACTGAGTTTTAATGGCAAAAGTGTTCATGGAAAGCAAATTTTAAGCTTGCATGCTCAAGTATTCACATTAGAAGTGGTGTAGTTTATATGAAATGAGGCATTCATGACACAGCAGGGGAAAAGATTTAATAAAATCCTTCCTCAGAGCCCAGGCACAGAGGCAATTAAATGAAATAGATAAGGATCTGACCCTACCCTTTGTAGCTCCGATCACGCATGCAATTATTTTGTGTCAATAACTGGTGATAAAAGGAAATTGCAAACTAGTAAATATAGGCAGTTAATATAGTTTGTATGGGGGGTAGTACACTGCTTAACATAGCAGGAGGACAGTATTTCCAAAAACCTCACCAGAGCTTTGGCAAAGAGACAATTAAACAAGCCATATAAGGATCTAAGAGCACCCTTTGCAACTAGGACTACATGTATCATTATCATGTGTGAATGCAATGAGAAATTAAATGTAACCTCTACACTGAGAACCCTACAATAGCCTCATTTTTCTAGGAACAATGCCAGGTTTGTGTGGAGAAAGGAAAAGGATTTAACATTTTCTAAAATTCTGCAATTGTAGTTCTTTTCTGGTCCCTTTCCCTGTAAAATTAAAGCTCTAGTGGTTTCTTCAAGTCCTCTTCCTGATAATAATCCAATCGAGGGAACTGCAACAAAACTATGAGACTTACATGGCCAATCTATGCAGCTGAAATTTAATATACTGAATATTGAATGTTTGCAACAAAATGTTGGTGATTAATCCATAAAGTAAAGAAACGCTCAGAAAATTCATCAATTAAATCTGAAAGAAAATAATCGGCAGGCATTCTGGTAACAGAACATTTGCCTAATTATTCACTTGGCTCTGATGAATAGTGATGGCAATATAAAAGTTCATAAGTTATAAGCATTTTTTTTGCTTATAACCCAAATATCCTTTTACTGTGCTATATTTATTCTGAACAACAACTTCGAGACAATGCTGAATAAACTCAAACACAGTAATTGCCATGTTGGAGCAGAATATTTGTCCACCGAGTCTGAGGATTAAGGTGTCCCCTGCCTTTAGTGTGGCTAATTGTGCAATGTTCATAGCTGGAGGCTTGTCAAGGTAAATCATGAGGGAAGTTATAAAAGTGTCATGGTGAATCTGTCACTATATCTCAGACTGACTGTGTAGCAAGCAAAATGCTTATGTAAAACTCCACTTGAGCTTACATAGGAAATAACACTTATTTTGTTTACTTGGGGAGTAGGAAACTCAAAGATGGCTCATCAGGTGCTTTTTGTTGCTGCAGGATGGTTATTGAGTTTTTGCTCTCCATTAGCTTCATGTGCCTCCCAGGGTTTAACCTTTCAGGCTCTGCAGGAGGTTTTTTGAGCATTTTCCTCCCCGTATGCTATCGACTCAAGTGCAAAAGCCTCAAAATGTCAAGAGTTCTGGATATTAAATAACACACCTAATAACGATGCTATGAGTTACCCCTATGATAATTGTGACAAATATCCAGCCTTAATTTTGAAACAAAAGACTTGAGTAGGTCCTGAGAATTCCATTGCATTTCCTTGCAATAGAAAAAAAAATTGTGTTCAGTCAGAGAAGGAATTCTAGATCTAATATTTGAATTTAGAAAGAAAAATTACTGTTATGTGTATGCAAGGAAGTTGATGCTTGGATCACAAGCCCTTGGTGACAATAGCTGCACAGCCAGTAAGTCTGCCTACACTTTGGAATACATTTGTTACAATAATGAGCAACAATAGAGGATGCCTATTGTACAACATAAATGTCAGAATACAGTATAATCCGAATGCAGGTCAGTGATAGTTCAGAAAATGGTGCCAAACTGCAGTCACAGGGGCCCCACTAATGCTAGTGCGAGGTTTACTTCTCACACTCCACTGCAGTGTGGTGTTATGTATGAACTGCTATATGTAACTGAGAGCTCTGTGGGGATAAAAACTAGAGCGCCTGAAGAATTAGGACATGACCTTGGTGGTGTACACTGCCTCTTCCTGTTTAACATGAAATCTCCATCCACTGTTTCCCTAACTCTCTCCACAGACACCAATTCTGGACCAGTTACTTATTCTCTCACTAAATTAGCTCCGTGTAGCTTTCAAAATATAGGGGTGTGAGTCAGGTGGTGAAAGGAGTTCATACATTGAATTTGGACCCTCCAAACTGTGAAGTAGCTTAGATTGTTGTGGAAGGATGTGGGCATGGCCGAAGAGGCACAAATTGTCCTCAGTAAGCTGCAGGCTGCAGTTAACTCCAGGCTATGGTTGCTATTGTGTTACGGTTATGTAATGTTTAAATAAAAATAACTTTGCTAAATACATTCATCATGCCTGAAAAAGAACATGACCATACAGACTGTAATAAGGGTTTGACACCCAGGAGAGCTATCACATGGCAAGTTTCCGCATACACTGAAAGCAGTGGCTATAGTTAAACCGATATAAGCCCAAATCAAAGGACTTTGTAGCGGGCCCAGATTTGTTTGACCAGTCCTGATGCAGATGCATTGCCTTGATAGCCACTCAAGATTTTTGAAGTTTATGGGGAGAAATGGATCTGTGGGTTAGTACACTAATCTTAATTTTGAAGATTTACGTTCAGATCTGACCTATTTTTGTGATGGATAAAAGTGCAATAACTTTGGTGGTTTCATTATTGTCCCAATTTAAGCACTCAGAACAGATTATTCTCTATGGTGGGACATCTTTATGCCACTCTGCTGGTGCTAAGCTGCCCTAAAGTTGACTTAGACACAAAAGATTCACCCCAGTGTACGTTGCTTGAGTCAACTGAAGCCATGCACATGAACAGCATTGATATTTTTCTAGAGAGGGATACCCTCGAGCTCTTTGCAAGAGGCAGTCTGTGTCTGAAGAGTAAAACATTTTCTTCTGATTAAGTAATTTAGAAACAATTAAGAAAAACATAACAATTTTTGTGGGGTAAGGAGGGAAATATTGTGACTGCCTTTTTCTGGACCATGTCCAGAGGTTTTCAGAGAGCATGTTATCAATATAGTCTTTTCTTGAGCAGCTTACCCGACATACAAGGATCTGACCTCATTGCAGACTACAATAGAATCTAGCTATGATGGGAATAGACAGGAGCTGGGTTCTGCTTCTGGTGTAAAAACCTGAGAGAGAAGCTTTGGGAGAAGAACTGTCTTTGAGGATTCCTTATTGTGATCTCCCCACATCATCCTGTTGGGGCAGGATGAAGGAGTTGTGGATTTTCTTTCCTTGCTAAAATGATTGTGGGGCTCTCCCCAAATGAGGAGGACCTCTGGGGATCTATAGAAGGCCATGACTATCTATGCCTTCTAGATCAGCTTATTGGGACTCTTGGCTCCCTGGTGGCAGCATCTACTGGCAGCCCAACTGGGGCCTGCATGGAAAAGATAATATAACCTGATTTCCAAGGAGATCAAGAGGAGATGATATGCCATGGCGCCAGCTTTCCCACTTCTCTTCACCAAGTCTCCGCCCTGTCCCTGGACTGCAGAGAAAGGCTCTGCAGGGTTCAGACAGGTAGAGGGGGTGGTATGTGGAGGTGGGTAAGCAGTTCTGCACAGAAGGGGAGGATTCAAGTGCAAAAGTTCCTCTTCAGAGGCAGATTTAGGGGATATGATCTGGTCCGATGGTCTCAGTATGATTACAGTGATCAGGAGTAACTCTTGTGGAGTTGATGGAATGACATCAGTCTAAAACTGATGTAAGAATAGAATTAGGCTCTCTGTGTGAAATCCTAGCCCACTGAAGTCAATGCCAAAATACCCATTGACCTTAATGGGGTTAGGGTTTCATTCGCCATGTTTTCTCTTTCCTGTCTTTCTGCTTCTCTCCTTCCACTGCTACAGTTCTCTCCTCTCTTCCCCTTTTCCTCCCCTTTGCTGCAAAGAAGTCCACACTGGGATATGGCGAGTGTCTCCCTGTGAGAAGTCCTTTTGGTTTCTTTTCTTTTTTTTTTGGTAATTTGTCTGCAAGTGGCCTTTTGCCTTCATTAAAGTGAACCTCAGTCGTGTGGGTTTTTTCTCTATCACCAAACACTTGGCTCACCTGAGTATTCACAAATCCAATTAAGGAGAATAGAAGAAGAGTATTTGGAAATTGTTACCCAGACGTATAAATTATTTGCATAAACCGCAAGTACTATACTGGCCAAGAAAATCAAAAGCGTGTGTCTGTAAATGGATAACAGCAACTTGTAACATTAATGTGGAACACCTTGCAGCACTGAACACACCTGAAGGCTATATGTATATGTGCTGATTAAATATGTGATTAAATATGTGAGGTCACTAACTGTACATCTCTTGTTTTGGAAAGAAATTCACATAAATTACTATCAGCCATTTTTTTCCAGAACGAAATACTTAATTGATAAAACAGACTGTCCATGACACGCTTCTGGTTTATTTTGTAATTTAGTCTGACATTAAGCAATGTATATTTGCTGTATAAATAATATATTATATTTGTCACATGCTTAAAAGCCTATCTGAAATTCCTGGCTTGTACACTGGTTAAGCGTTAATAGAAAATTAATTTTCTGGCTGGATTATACTTAACAAATGTATATTTAAGACTTTTCCCCCTGAAAGCACAGAATGACACTTGCTCTCCCAGTTCTTTGTTACAGGATGAAACTGAGGATGAAACTGTTCAGGTGTCAAAGCAAGTGAACTTTTACACTTTTAATTAAAAAGTCACTAAGAAATAAATTTTCAGTCTGATCTAGCCAGAGCTACACCAGTAAACTTCTAAAGGAGCCTATTAATTTATAAGGATCCATAATGCTTTCACAGTTTAACAAGCAGGTATTTAACATGTTCTTCTTTCATTCTGTTCCTGAGGAAAGTAGTTCTTCAGATATTTCTGTGCTGAAAATGACTTTTCACCTGTTGTCTCTGCCAGAGGCAATGTGTTAACAGACTGAACAAAGAAATGCATGTTAGGAAAGACTTCAGGGTGCAATGATCTCATTATGGGCTTAATATCAAGAATGTAGCCTCTATGTGCAGAAAAGCAGAAGCATGTCAGAAAACTGTATGCCATAGTCAACTCCATTTTCAAGAGAGAACTATTGATTTGACAATGCTTGCCACACTAGTCACCGAATGGACTTCATTCCTCTAAGCATTTCCCCCGCTTGCTGTCAGTCAAACTGCAGCAGAATGCACAACAGCAAGAATGCTGTGAGGAAACTGGCCTTTCATCTCATGCCGAACTGTGGGAAATAAATCCAATGTGCATTGGTGCTGATGTGTAATCTCCATGGCCTATTGTAAAGTCAGAGAAATCTGCTAGTTGAACATGTTTGCATTTGGTCCTTCTGCTCTAGAGAACCTCAATTGGTGTTTTAAATTCACTGTTCTTGCTTTCATTTCAGATTTCAGGCCATCCAATATCTGGAAGGTTAGACAGGCTGATGATGAAGCTGGCAATGAGCACAGTCAACTGAATAACCAGGAGGTTCAGGGCTTCATATAATTTTGCAGGATCAAGGCAGGATCAGGGCCCTAGTTCTGCAAGTTGATGAGTGCATCCTGAAGGGTACTGAATGT
This sequence comes from Macrochelys suwanniensis, assembly GCA_033296515.1. Classification (NCBI taxonomy): domain Eukaryota; kingdom Metazoa; phylum Chordata; order Testudines; family Chelydridae; genus Macrochelys; species Macrochelys suwanniensis. The sequence goes on from CM065780.1 coordinate 54,282,280, forward strand.
TCTCACCTCCCCCTGCCTTCAGTAGAGTAGGGAGTGCTGAGCAACTTTCAGGATCAGCCCCTAAGTGATTGTGCTTATCAACTGAAACCTACTTATTTTGATTATCTATTAAATATTGATGGTTGGCTACATTCCATACTTAGAACATTCAGATATGAAAGGGTACCGACTTCAGAAATAAACGTTTCTATATGTCAGGAATCCTGGTAATGACTTGAATTAAAAGAGAAGTGAAAAATACATATTTCATAACTACAAGTATATGTCGTAGTTCCTAATTATGTAGCACAATCCAGTATACACTTGTACAAATATTTATATTTTATATAGGCTAGATTGAGCCTTTAGGCTCAGACCTGAACAAGGGATGCCTTGTTGTTTCTCCTTTCGAGGAGCAGCCCTGGGAAGGAATTGTGACTCAGAGTGGTAGGGAGGAGGGAAGTTACTGCAACTCTTAAAAGGGTGCACCTTACTTGCCCCCAGGCTTGGTCAGCTATTCTGGCAGTGAGTGGCAGGTTGGAATGAGGGTTGGGGAGTTCATTCCTACTCACTGCCTGTTGCTTGCAGGGAGAAGTATACAGACAGCAGGTGCAAAATCTGGATAAACTGAACAAGGGTTAAGGGGTCTTCCTCCCCTGCTTGGTGGAGTAAGACTAGGGCATAATCTGGCTGTTATGTATGGTAGCACATTTACGTTATGCAACAGTGAAATGTAATGCCTGTTGAACCTATAAGGGTCATAGGAATTGCCATACCGTATCAGACCAGAGGTCAGTCTAGTTCACTGTGCTGTCTCTGACTGGGACAGTGCCAGAGCCTGATAAATAATTACGGAATAACTTACTCATAGAGAAAAGTAACTTGTCTTGAGTTTGGCTTATGCCCTGAAGCAAAGGGTTTATCTTCCTTCCAATTGTTTATCCTATCCTTTTGAATTCTACTGAGTTGTTGGCCTCAATGTCTCGTGACTGTGAGTCCCACAGGCTAATTATGTGTTGTGTGTTTTAAAAAAACAACAAGTGTTTTCTTTCATTGGTTTAAATTTGTTGCCTTTCAAGTTCCTTGAATGTCCCTATTGTGTTTTGTGAGAACAGGAGCACCTGATTTGCCTTTTTTGCTATTTATAATGTTGTATGCCTTTTATCACGTCTCTCACTGCCCCCGCAGCTCCCATTGGTTGCGGTTCCAGGCCAATGGGAGCTGCACCTGCAGAGCTGGCATTTGTGGCAGGAGCAGCATGTGGAGCCCTCCTGGCCAGAGCTGTGTGGACACGCGGAGTCCAGCAGGGAGCCTGCGAGTCCCACCAATCCCCAGCTCCAGCAGGGGTCGCAGGCTGCACTCCGCAGCCCCGCCCCCCCCCCCCAGCACCAGTGGGGGACCCACCTGCATGCCATGGCCTGTCCACTCCCCCCCAGCAACAGCGGGGGTCCCAGACCACCCTCCCCCAGCAACCGCAGTGTCTCTGGACCACCCCCCTGAGCATCCGCGGGCCACGGCCCAAGTTTTAGTTAGGGGTATATAATAGAAGTCATGGACAGGACACGGGCTGTGAATTTTTGTTTACTGCCTGTGACCTGTCCATGACTTTTACTAAAAATACCCGTGACTAAAACGTAGCCTTAATCATGAGGTATGAGGACACGGTATTCCAGCTGAGAGCGTACCATTGATTTACATAATCTTCAGTGTTGATTTCTAACCCATTCTTTTTGCATCCCAACATTTTTTTCTTTTGGATCAGTGGTAGTCTTTAAACAGATATTTTACTGGGTTGCCCACAAATAACACCTGGACTTTTTTAAACTCTACATATATATCAGTTGCTTCTTTATCTGCTATGTTGCTGATATGCTCAAGGAATTCTTTTTGATTAGAGAGGCACAATTTCCCCCTTTTTAAGTTGTGAAAGGTGTGTATTACTATTTATCAGTATTATGATTGTGCCCAATGCACCAGTCAAGATCAGGGCTTCATTGTGCTGAACACTGTACAGATATATAATAAATGATACCCCATGCCCCGCCGTATCATGATAATCTAGGTGTTTTATAATTCTGTTTTTGATGATCATTTTAACCAGTTTTTCTGTTATTCAAGTAAAACTCCCTGATCTGTAAATCCCAGGACCATCCCTTGTATCTTTCTTTGAACTTAGTTACATTTACGACTTCTTAGTCTTCTGGTATATTTGCATTTTTGCAGTTATAAAGTCATGATTTTTCTTTTTTTCCCCTCCCATGACAAACACCGAAGATTTAGTGGAATATGATTTGATTTATTCAGATACCATTTGATTTTTATAGCACCTTTCGTATTTCAAGTAGGTCAAATAAATTTACAAAAAAGTGAGTTAGAGACTGGCAGGGGAGTTCATACATAGGCAAATATAGCAGTCATGATGTCTTGGCAATAGCTCATACACAGGCCCGGTCTGGAATTCAATGGCACTCTGCATGGGGTCCCCCTGTCAGGTGGAATTGCATGATCTGAGCCTAAGTTTTTTTTTTTTTTTTTTAAGAGTCTTAATATTGTAAGAATAATTTTGTGTCCACAGTTACACATGGAAGCCTTTAATTACAGCCACAGTTAAACCCACGCAGGCACCTATCTGCCTGACAGTACCCACACATCAGGGAGCTAGACATCTCAATGAGTTCAGTTGCAGGCTCATAATTGTAACCCCAACACTGGAGTATGAGTGGAAGCCTGTAGTGGAGTGGCTGCTGCACTCCCGCCGAACAGGGGTTAAAAGCAGCCCTGGAGAGGGCTGCGGCTGGGAAAAGGTGTGAAAGCAGCTGAGGAAGTAGCTGACCACAGGTGTGGCTGGCTTAATCAGGCCATAGCTGGCCTGGATAAAAGGAGCTGCAGGGCCAGAAGTCTCTCTCTAGCTGTGGGGTTCAGGAGGGACATGGGGGGCCCTAGAGACACTGGCCAACAGCGGGTGCTCTGGAGCTGGAGTTGAGCTAATTCCCAAGACGACCAGCAGGAGGCACCGTGCCGGTGAGTGTTGCTCCGCTATAAAGCCCAAATAAAATTAGGTGCTAAAACCTGTTTTATTGATATGGGCATTAAAGCCTACTCTCAGTAAAGGACAAAGGACTCTTTTAAATTCCCACCTTGACCGTTATTGGAGATGAACAGAAAGTATCTTGATTTAATATCTTAACTATGGAATGATGCCTGCGTAGTCCTAAAAGTGGCACTGTAGGCACTGTTTCTTAGTGAGACTAAGCCCTTGTTCGGTGCTTGAATCTATGACTTGTGACACTGATAGTAACAGAACCATAGTGTCACAACTACTACATGTAGATCCAAGTATGACTTGCAGCTCTGTTATTTAATAGATGTAAATTCATCCCTCTCAGCTTCTCTTCTGCTGCTCTTTTTAGTCTCTGACAGTCACTATCAAAGCATCACTGGTACAGCATGTCCTTGGTTCAGTGCAAGGCCCTCAAGACAGAGCCTAAGTATCACAGCAAAACCAACAGCAGGAAAAGTAAGAACATTTAAGAAATAAAAAATGGATTTGGACTCCATATTTTAAAAAAACTAGTTTAAGGCTTAAAATTATGTTGGAGTCAGACGTGCTGTGACTTGTAAAGGAGCAGTTCAAGCAGCCTTATATGAAATTCAATCCTTTTTAAAGCACAATTGACAGAAAACTCTGAGCCTGTCATTAATCTTTCGTATCCAGAAAATGGCCAGATTCTCTTCACAGCGCACTTGGCAGTCTCTTCATTGACTGGCACAGGACTGAGTTAGCAAGCACTGGAAAATAAAAGGCCATATCATGCTGGGAAACCCCCACCCCACCCCCGCACCAGTAATCCCATTAGCACAGTTTCTGTCAAGGGGCTGCCATCTTCAGGAGACATTTGTGTCACTTCCAAGGTGGCAGTAGGCAGCTTCTCCCAATGATTTCAATATTGAACCAGCAAGTGATGACCCATGCCATCATTAAAATTACAAAATGACAGAGCCTGGGAAATTGGATGGATGTCATGGGGCAGCTGTGTGCCTTTTCAGGTATCAGACAGGTTAGGACAGAGTGGAAAAGCTTGTATTAAAATTGCTCTTTCCAATTTATCCTGGACAGTTCATGCACTTAGATTACACATGCTCCTTTTCCTCCTCCTCCCTGGCTCTATAGACTATGGAGGTCTAGAGCTGGGCGAATAATGGATTTTTTTATTTTTGGGGGGGTCTCTAGAAATTCCAAAAAATTGAGAGAATTTTTCAGGTCGTACTGAAAACAAAACTTTTCTGGAAACTTTTGGTGACTCAAAAATGTTTTGTTTCAACCCGATTTGAATTTTTCCAGTTTGATTTTTTTTGGGCACTTTGACAAAAGCAAAGGAGGACTGGAATCAGAAAAAGGCATAGGAGGGGAAGGAGGAAGTGGCCATCCTTATAATCTTTACCCTAGTGGTTAGGGAACTTATCCAGGATATGGGAGACCTAATTTGTGGGTAGGGGAGGGCAGAAAGGCTAATTAAGCCATTAGCCAGCACTCACAAATAGACACAGGAACAAAGTGGAAGTAGGAAAGCAGGCAATAAGGGAAGTGAGAGATTGCTCTCCCCTGCTTGTTATGGGAGCTAAGTATATTATGAAGGTGGTGGGAATACATTGGTAAATAAACTACACAAGGTGCTGGACCAGCACAAGGGTCTCTGCTTAGTTTGTAGACCAAGACAGAAGCAGGATCAAGATGGTCCTTTTACAGAAGGGTAGAGCCATAGCACTTAGTGCTCTGATCAGTCCTTGGCCGGTGGAACAGCTCACTAGGAGCCATGTTTTCTAGTGTAATTTTAGAGCAGCCCTGAGGCATTGGCTCCAGCATTGCAGGGATGTAAAAAGGTGTAATGCCAGCTCTCCTTCGGGTGCATTGAGTTCATCTCAGGAGCATGTGAGTATTCAACCCAGAATCTGCAGAACTGAGGCTTTACTTCTAGAAAAGTTGCTAGCCCTCTTATGTTCAGAGAAGGATCAAGGGAAACAGAAGGAGAGTCAAGACATGGAGGAATTGGAAATGACTCGGGAGCTGAGTGAGGGTAAAGAGGACAGAAGCCAAGAGAAGGGCCGGAGTTACCAGTCTGTTCCAAGGCCCCACTGTGTTTGGATGCTATAATTATCACATATTGCTAAAGACATTTGCTATTCTGCCTGACATAGACCTACTTCGGAATGTTTTTTACACCACTCTTGCGTACCTGAAAAACTGATGCAATACGGTGATTGAGGACTATTTGAATAGACTAGCTTTGATATTTCTTCAAGAGTTGGACCAAAACACGAATATTGCTCACTTACATTAGGAGACTCAGGAAAGTTAAGGCAAATCAACTAGAGGCATGATATCAATGTGCATAAGTTAAAGTGAATTAACCCTCACTTATGTGGGATACTTTCATTCACGTGTAAAATGGCCTTAGTTCCCTTTAACTTAGCCTCGGTCTACACTACGAGTTTAGGTCGAATTTAGAAGCGTTAGGTCGATTTAACCGTGCTCCTGTCCACACAACAAAGCCTGTTTTGTCAACTTAAAGGGCTCTTAAAACAGATTTCCGTACTCCTCCCCAGCGAGGGGTTTAGCACTAAAATTGACCTTGCTGGGTCAAATGTGGGGTAGTGTGGATGCAATTCGATGGTATTGGCCTCCGGGAGCTATGCCAGGGTGCTCCATTGTGACAGGACAGCACTCTGGACAGCACTCTCAACTCAGATGCACTGGCCAGGTAGACAGGAAGAGCCCTGGAACTTTTGAATTTTATTTCCTGTTTGGCCAGCGTGGTGAGCTCATTAGCACAGGTGACCATGCAGTCCCAGAATCACAAAAGAGCTCCAGCATGGACGATTTGGTGCCACTACAGGACCTTGGTTGTAACAATGATCTATATGGTTGCAGTTATTGTCAATAACGTCACAGGTGACCATGCAGTCCCAGAATCGCAAAAGAGCTCCAGCATGGACCGAATGGGAGGTACTGGATCTGATCGCTGTATGGGGAGAGGAATCTGTGCTGTCAGAACTCCATTCCAAAAGACGTAATGCCAATATATATGCCAAAATCACCAAGGGCATGATCGACACAGGCTCCAACAGGGACGTACAGCAGTGCCGCATGAAAATTAAGGAGTTCAGGCAAGCCCAGAATCGTAGTCCCCCTGCCACAGAATCGTAGAGCATAGAATGTTTCTACGCTCCCCCCATCATCTCTATCCCTGAGGTTATCGCAGATTAGAAGGCAAAAAAAGCGCACTCGTGATGACATGTTTTCTGAGCTCATGCAGTCCTCCCGCACTGATAGGGCACAGCTTAATGCATGGAGGCATTCAGTGGCAGAGGCCAGGAAAGAATTAAGTGAGCACGAAGAGAGGAAGCAGGACACAATGCTGAGGCTAATGGGGGAGGAAACAGACATGATGAAGCGTCTGTTGGAGCTGCAGGAAAGCCACAAGAGCACAGACCCCCGCTGCATCCACTGTGGAACTGACTGCCTTCCTCCCCATGTTCTATAGCCTCCTCACCCAGATGTCCAAGAACGCAGGGTGGGGGAGGCTCCAGGCACCCAGCCACTCCCTTGGAGGAAGATTAAGTTATAGTGAACTAAGGACACATTACTCCTGAGTGAGAACACCCACTCTGGGGTTTAATACCCTTTAACTTATGTGCATTGACTTCCTGCCTTAAGTTGATTCATCCTAACTTTCCTGAGTGTCCCAATGTAGACATTCCCAAAGAAGCATATGGAGAATATAACTGTCCAATTTCCAGGACAGCCTGCATCTCAGACTGTAGCTTGTGTTAAGGATTAGATATCATGCAATTCACGGTCTTCCATAAAGATGCAGCTAATTTACACAACCATTTATTTACATAACATCACTTATTTACGTCCCCTTTACAAAATCTTAGCAACATTGATGCTGTCTGCCTCTGTAAAACTTGCATATTATACTTATCTATGTCATTAGTGTGTTTAATGTAAAGTTTAATATTCAAAAAGTATTTTGAAAGGCACGATATGAGGGCAATTGTTTGTTATCAAAATAAAAAAACTTTAACTCAGTTTTTAAATGCTCTGCAAGGTTCCCCCCACACTCTCAACTCAGATGCATATTTACTGTTTGAGTTAGTTGTGGTCCCTTTTAAAATTGCAACCTTGTGGTCCTTAAGTATATCATCCTTGCCTAAAATCTAGTAAGAAACCCATTAATAATTAAGAACTAGTGCAAAGGGAAGGCTAGTATCCAGTGTGCATTAGTTTTCAGTGTGTCAACAGTAACCAAATATAGATATTTGCACTTCCTAAGGATGTTCCTGTTACTTGAACCAAAACCTCTTCTCTCTTAGTAATCTCTACTGATGAACTTGCACCAAAACACCAGAGGCAGACTTGGATCTGAACCTGAGTTTGGATCTGATTACAGGTCTGTCGCGTCTTACGCGGGGGTTACATTCTGCGGTGAGCGCATAAAGCGAAAACCGCGTATAACTGTGAAAATCCCTTAAATCGCCCATAAAGTAGTTTTGTGTATACAACCCTGTACAGTACTATATATACTATACAGAAATGTACATTACAGTATATAATAAAGAGTATACATACAAAATATAATTTTACAGTACTTTATTTTGAATAACATAACAGAGACAGATGGAAGAATGAAAGAATAAAAAATCAAAACAGTACAGTACTGTACTGTAAACTTGAACAGTTACCAGTCACCCTGGATATTCTTGCTATTCTTGTACTGTACTGTACACACTCCAATGATTAGTCTTCCTCTTCCTCTGACAACACTATTAGGAGGTCATCATGGCTTGATGTCGATCTAGGACATGTTGGGCCAGGCTCGGGTGACAGAGAGCAAGTTACAGATGAAGTGGTTGGCTCTGGTTCAGCTCAAGAAGTTGCTGCTGGTTGTTTTTTCTTGAAAAACATGGTGATTGGCAACTGTCGCTGTTCTCTCTTGAGCTCCTCAAACATTTCTTGGTACGGTCTCAAATCACCCGTAATACTACGTGTGATTTTGAGGCTTCGTTCCATAGAGGGATCATAGTCAGAAATTAAATCATTCAAGTGTTTCGCTGCTTGGAACACTTCAGAAAATTTATGAAGAGTCCAAGTTGCTGGCTCTTCCTGTTCGTTGTCATCATCTTCGTCTTTTGTAGATGATTTTATCAGTTCCTCTAACTCTTCGTTAGTCAATGTTTCTCTATGGCCCTCAATTAATTCCTCAATTTCTTCCTCGAGGATGTCGACGAAGCCATCACCACCCACTTGCCTGGCCACCTGAACAATGCATTGCACTTCTTTGTCAATGGCCGGGAAACCCTTAAAATCATTCACACAGTCTTTCCATAGGTTTCGCCAACATGCATTGACTGTTTCAGGCTTGATTGCATCCATTGCCTGTTTAATATAAGTGATGCAATCAGCAATGTTGAAGGACTTCCAACACTCCATCACGTTAACATTGGGATCAGCATCCATAGCGGTAAGGATCTGTGAGAATGTAAGCCTCGTGTACGTGGCCTTGAAACAGCTAATGACACCTTGGTCGAGAGGTTGGAGGATGGAGGTGGTATTGAGGGGGAGAAAGGCGACTTCAACGTCGTCATGCACAAACCGGAGTGCATCAGGGTAGCCAGGAGCATTGTCTACGAGCAGCAACACTTTAAAGTCAAGTCCTTTCTCTTCAAGGTACTGCTTGACCTCCAGAATGAAACACTTGTGGAACCAATCCAGAAATGTTGCTGCCGTCACCCAAGCCTTTTTATTTGATTGCCAGAACACAGGCAGGAGATTTTTGTTCTTGCCTTTTAGGGCACGGGGATTTGCAGACCTGTAGAGCAAGCCTGGCTTTATTAAATGCCCAGCCGCATTGCCACAAAGCAACACAGTCACATGGTCTTTAGCTGCTTTGAAGCCAGGGGCTTGTCATTCTGATTTCAAAATGTAAGTGCGGGTGGGCATTTTTTTCCAGAAGAGCCCAGTCTCGTCAGCATTAAAAACTTGTTCTGGAAGATAGCCCCTTTCCTCTATGATTTCCTTTAATTGTTCAGGGTAGGCTTTTGCTGCCTCCTCATTGGCAGATGCAACTTCACCAGTAGTCTGCACGTTTTTGAGGTTGAAGCGGTTCCTAAAACTGTTAAGCCAACCTTGGCTGGCTTTGAATTCCTTCTTGTCAGAAGGCTGTCCCTCTTCGGTGGGAGGTTTGAACATCGCATAGATGCTAAGAGCCTTTTCTTGCAACATGGTGCCATTGATAGACACACGTTTACGGTTCATGTCTTCCAGCCATAAGTTTAATGCCTTTTCAGTCTTCACTAAAGCCTTGTCACGCACTTGACTCATCACCTTAGCAGTTCTTGGAGCACTTGATGCCACGGCTTGACGAATTTCTGTCTCTCTAATCTTGATGGCACGGATGCTAAATTCATTGCTGCCGTATTTACGTGCCACACTGGCAACTGACATACCGCCTTTCAATAAGTCCAACACATCCAGTTTTTCCTCCAGCGTTGGAACAGATCGCTGTTTCTTTGGTTGAGCACCAGATGAAGTAGCTGGCTTGCGTTTAGGGGCCATGTTGCACTCAGCGCGGCGAGATGCACACAGAATGAGAGGCACAGGGGGACTGAGTACAGTACTGTATGTATTGGGAACAGCAGATTCGCTTCTCACGCTCACTCCGGGGCATACGCTGCTGGAATCGGCCGTACTACAGGCGGGCGATTAAACTTTTTTTTTTCCAAACCACGAACTGTGTAAAGCTGAAATCGCGCAAGTTAAATGCGCGTAAGACGCGACAGACCTGTATTCTGCTTTAACATTTCTCTATCATGAGCTAAATACCCTGAACTTTGAAAAAGTTTGGATCCAAACATGGATATTGAGCAACCAAGTTAAGGAGATCCAGATCTAGGGTTTGAGATCTGTTCTTTATTGAGAAATAAAACTCTGGTCCAAAGCTCAGATCCATTGCTAGTAATAGCAATGCACATCAGCTCACATTTACTTTTCTCTTACGGATGAGTTCTCCAACTTATCTATTCTCTGTCACATCAGCTATCAACTGATCAGATTTATACTTGTTATGATTTAATTTGCAGCAGAAAATGGGTAGTAAATGACACTTTTTCATCCTCCCCCCTTTTTTTGTGTGGTCACAAGTCCGAATGAGTTAGACGAAAGAAAAGTTTGTCTAGCTATTGTGCTTAGGAACAAACAGTAGTGCTGAAATGTCTCCTGGTCACAGTGTAATTATGCCATCTACTGTTCTGTTTCTAGTATCACATTTGAATTGTCTTGAGAAGTCTGCTCAGTGAGCACACTTAATATACTGACAGGTAATTTATAGACAAGCTGCATTTCTATGGAAGTAATGTCCAGATTTTTGCATGAGGAAAGTATAGAATGCTTTTTTTTTAAAGTACACATTTTAGTGAATCATTAAACATTTTCCTCATGCTGCCGTAATCCCTTGACAACCTTTTCCGTGACAAAGTCCTTAAATATAAATATACCAATTGGATTATTACTTTTTTCCCTTTTATGATTCAATCCCTGCAGACCAAGGTAAAATCCAGATTTGCAGAGAACTGCACATTAATCTGACTGGATTCTGCCAGCATGTGACATTGTAATGCAATACAGACTGCTCAGGTTTAAAGATCGCTGGGAGGAGAGTCAGAAGAAAGCGGTGATAGAAAGGAAACTTTCTTCCTCTGCTGCTTCAGGAGACCAGAACATGTGGTTCTGAATTGCCTGAAATACAGGACATCCTGACAGAACTCAACTCATTTAAATGGCTACTATTCGTAGGACACTGACTTCCTAGTTGATGGTTTTAATTTAATTTAAGTTAATACAAGAAGATGAATATATTTTGGCACCTCTCTGAAAATGTTTGGCACTTAACAGATTAAACTATTCCTCCTTTTAACATAGTGAAGAGCTGTATTTTCCAAAATGGCGCCTTCCCTCCTCTCCACCCGCAAAGGAGGGATGGCCTTGTGGCTAGGGCACCAAATTGGGATATAGGAGACTTGCATTCCATTCCTGACTCTACTTCCATAGTGACTTTGTGCTAATCACTTAATCTCTATGTGTTTCAGTTCCCCAAAAAATGGGATAGTACTACTTCCCTACCTCACATGGAGATTGTAAGGATACAGTCATGTTTGTGAGGCACTCAAATATTGTGGTGTTGGGGATCATGTAAACAACTCGAGAGACCAAATGAACACAAACCATCTTAGAAGCTCTAAAGTTCCACCGATTTTTCCTTTTAACCTGTTAACCCTCTATCCTCTCAGCCAAGCCTGGCTGTGGACCCCAGGATATTGCTTCTGAGTCGGAAGTATTACTTCAGAATTATATATATCCCCACTTGTGTGATCTCAGAGACTCCTTATATAATTTCTCAGCACCTCCTGTCCCACTGAAAAGAGCTCAGGAAACAAAGGGCTAAGCTAAGCAGGTTGTATGCTCCACTGCTTGGAAAGTTAGATGTTCTGGGTTCTATTCCCTGCTCTACATCTGACTTGCTATATCATCTTGGAGAAGTCTCTTAACCCTTCTCCTTGCCCTCCTTTGTAAAGCACCTTGGGATCTATGGGTGAACCGTGCTAAATATTATTATTGTTATAACTAGAGTCAAACTTGCGGCCCACTGGACAGGCCATATGACAGTATTTCATATGGATTTTTTTTCTGAAAGCTGTATTAACAGTGAACACATAACAGGGAGAATGTTATGATAGGGAAAATGGTAAATTTTGGAAATACAGAGAAAGGGGGACTTACAGTAGTATACTTGCAAATAATATTTTGGGGACTGTCTGAAATCTAATGAATAAAAATACTGGGATTAGCGGGAAGGGGAGGGGCAAGGATTTTCATTTTGTGTTTGCAGACTCTGAGGTATCCTATTTTTGCCTTTGCTAGGATAGTGTAATAATGAAATACTTCTTACTTTCCAAGTTTCCTCTGAACATTTGTGGCTTGACCTGAAACATAAGTAATTCTTATCCCATTCTTAGGGCTATTGGGAAAATTAGCTGTGACACTGCACCCCATAGTTGTTATGGTAATATTATGATATGATTATGGCATAAATATGCATTTTGTACAAGATAAGTCATGTAAGGTGTCATTGAAAAAGTTATGGTTTGCTGAATATGATTATCCTATTAGTGTGCATGTATCATTTTTGTATCTGAAGTTATAAATACTGACTATGTATCTGTACTTCTAATGTAGTTACACCTGGGTAATGTCCACTACACAAGATGCTCTCAGTCTAGATAGCTGGTTGGGAAGGGCCTATTCAGGGCAATGAGCCATTAGGGAAAACAATAGGCCTTATGAGAAGCTTATCTCCCACCTGGTGAGCCTTCCTGAGAACACTTGAGACAGCCTGTAAGTAATGGCTGCTATGACTCTACAAGGACATGTGACCAAGCCACATGATTCTGGACTCCATCTTGGGATGTCAGTGTTTTTCCACAAACTGGTCTGGGAACTGAGCTTTGAAACAAAGGGTTCCCGCCATATCCTAAAGCTATATAAGGCAGGGAGTAACATCATTTGTGGTTCTTCATTTCCCACATAGTAAGACATCTGGAAACACCTGAGGAACAAAGACTGAACTGGAGGAAATGCTGGACGCAGGCTAAAGGGATTTCTAGCCTGTGTATGAAAGACCTGGAGATTTTAAACTGTAAAGCAAGGGCAGCTTGTCCCGTAAGAAGCTGCAGCCTGCCTGTCTCATCAGCCAGGGTGAGAATTTGCTAGTTTATATCCTATCTTTCTAGTATCTAAGCCCAGGTCTACACTGGGGAGCGGGGATTGACCTAAAATACGCAACTTTAGCTATGGGAATAGCGTAGCTGAAGTCGACGTGTCTTAGGTCAACTTACCTCAGTGTCCTCATGGAGGCGAGTTGACTGCTGCCGCTCCCCCGTCGACTCCGCTTCCGCCTCTCACGGCGGTGGAGTTCTGGAGTCGACGGGGAGAGCATTTGGGGATCGATTTATTGTGTCTAGACTAGACATGATAAATCAACCCCTGAGAGATTGATTGCTAACCGCTGATCCAGTGGGTAGTGTAGACCTGCCCTTAGACTTAGTTTGCATTTTGTTTATTTACTAGGTAATCTGCTTTGATCTGTTTGCTAGCACTATAATCACTTAAAATCTATCTTTTGTAGTTAATAAATTTATTTTGTTTTAATCCAAACCAGTGAGCTTTGACTGGAGCGCTTGGGGAAAATCTCTGCTTTGTTACCACAAGTGTACATTGCTCTCTTCACATTGAGGGAAAGGCGGACTGGGTATTAAACCCATATACTGGCCAGATTTGACCAGAGCAGGACAGTACTGCTTTGGGGCCCTAGGCTGGGAAGCTGGTGGTTAGAAAGCCTGCATATAACTGCAGCTGTGTGTCCCTACCTGTGTGACTGTGCAGGCTGGAGGGGTTTGCAGCTTGTTACAGCAGCACAGTGTGAGAGGGATCCCAGGCTGGTGGGTCACAGGGCTCTGTGGTACCCCAGTTCCAGATTGCATCCCAGGGGGAACCTGTCACATTAACATTTTAAAAAGAATCTGCAAACCCCAGTGCATTTTCATAGGAAAAATACACATAGAAGCATACAGCAAACCAGTTCCTGTATTGCAAACATATATATCAAAGCATGCAGTATGCCAGTCTCATCATGACAAAAACACATTTATGCCAGCAAGCAAAATCCCATTTAAAAAATTCATACATGAGCACAGAATAAGTCAATTTCTATTGCAAATATACATCAAAGAAAATGGCAAATCCCACTAGAGCTGGCCTGGGTTTAACGAATCCTTATCACATTGACACAGGGAGATTTCTTGGTGTTTGGGGAAGCAGCCCCCAACTTCCCCAAGGAACAACAGGGGAATACAGCATATAGACGGGGTTGGGGGAGTGCAGGGTAACAGTGAGAGAAAAAAAAATCTGTTTATGGCCTAACGACTTCCTGGACTCATTACAGCTCTGTGTATATTGTTTATTGAATTGAGGCAGGGTAACACCCACCCATTATGTACCTGCCCTCATGAAAGCTAGAGGCAGGATTTTGATATCTCTAGTTGATTATTCCAGACCCAGCTGCTGTTAAACAGACTCCACAGACAAAGTAAATGCTGCCCTGACCTATGAATCCAGGCCTCTCATGCACCCTAGATAACACTGCCTATTAAGAAAGAACAAGGGACCCACTGGCTTTCATTTCATGGAAGTTTCTGGTTTAATAACTTTTTTGTATTTCTTATATTGGGAAATATCTTTCAGGGTTTTTTTTAGACTAGGGGATTCCAGTCCAGATAAATTCACTAAGAGAAAGAGGTGTCAATGTCTCCAGAAAGAAGCATACCCTAGTTGACAGAAGGGAGGAAAGAACCGAGGGGTGGATTTTATGGGGCTTTTCCAGTGTGTTTCAGAACAGCGTTAATGTATACGGCTTGATCTTTTGTGATTCTCACTACCTATGTGCAGCCCTTGCCTGAGCTTTCAGAACGCCACACTATGAATAGAAACTCCAATATGCTGCATGGTATATTAATGTGAAATTAGAACTCATTGATTGTATTATAAGAGCTTTAGTGACTATGGCTTTGGTATGGAAATAAAGAGAAAATACCAGCATGACATAATTTTATGAAAGAGGCAAGATCACTGAGCAAGTACAATTGCTTTGTGTTGACATTTCTCTCTCTCTCTCGCTCTCTCTTTCTAGCCATACACTGCCTCTTCCTACCTCCTGAAATTCTGCATTTTATTGTATTTCCATTGACTGACTGCCAGGATATCTACTAATGAGGGCAGAGGGGCTCTGGAGCAGGCTTAGTTGAACATATCCAATAAGCTGTTAGTAGCTTCAGCAGATGCTTTTTTCATTTAGACTCAATAGATTTGCCTCTAAGGGTACGTCTACACTACAGAATTAGGTCGAAATTATAGAAGTCGATATTTTAAAACCCGAATTTATGGAATCGATTGTGTGTGTCCCCACTAAAGAGCATTAAGACCATGAGGTCGACGGACTGTGTCCACAGTAGCGGGGCTAGCGCCGACTTTCGGAACGTTGCATTGCGGGTAGCTATCCCGCAGTTCCCGCCGCCCATTGGAATTCTGGGTTGCGATCCCAAAGCCTGATGGGGCAGAAAACATTGTCGCTGGTGATTCTGGGTACATGTCGTCAAGCCATCAAACGTCCCTCCCTCCCTCCGTGAAAGCAATCTTTTTCGCGCCTTTTTTCTGGGGTTTACGGGGATTCCGGGTTTGCTACGGCAAGCATGGAGCCTGCTCAGCTCACAATTACCGTAATCTCCAGCGTACGCCTGGACATTAGGTCTAGTGGGGATTCAGTCACACTGTAATACGGGCAGAGGGATAGCTCAGCGTTCTGAGCGTTGGCCTGCTAAACCCGGGGTTGCAAGTTCAATCCTTGAGGGGGCCGTTCTGCCTGAGGCTGGTAGTTGCGGGACTACACAGCATAAGCTCCTTGCCTTCTAACAGCAGATGGTGCAATAGGCCATAAATGGTCGTAGTCGTGGGACTACACAGCTGCAGATCGTACAATATGCTTGAAATTCATGTGCTCCTGGCTGGCGGCCTATGGTGTGGCTGGCCGGGGGCGCTTGGACAAAAATGGGAGTGACCAGAGTGACTCTGGTTGTTCTCTTTTTTACGTTTTGTTTAAGGGAGATTCGGTACTGCCTGGAACACGGGCAGAGGGATAGCTCAGCGGTCTGAGTGTCGGCCTGCTAAACCCAGGGTTGCGAGTTCAATCCTTGAGGGGGCCAGGAGATGATGGATATCAAGCATATTGTACCATCTGCTGCTAGAAGGAAAGGAGCCTAACCCTTGCTCCCCTCTCCCTCCGTGAAAGCAACTGAGTGGGGAGCCAAAAATCCTTTCGTGCCTTTTTTCATGCGGGCACCATATTGCTGACACCATTGTTATCCACCCGCCGCTTCTGCTCCCACTCTGCTGTCCTGCAAACAGCATACCAGGGAAAGCATGGAGCACGATCAGATCACCGCAGCTGTTATCGCCATTATGAACACCACGCGCATTGTCCAGGACTATATGGAGAACGAGAACCAGGAGCTGCTACATCTACAGCAGGCGAGGAGGCGACAGCAGTGCCCTGAGGACAGTGATGAGGACATGGACACAGACCTCTCTCAAAAAAGGCCCCCCCGCAAGGTGGACATCATGGTGTTAATGGGGCTTGTTGATACAGTGGAACGCCGATTCTGGGCCCGGGAAACAAGCAAAGACTGGTGAGACCACATAGTGCTGCAGGTCTGGGATGAATCCCAGTGGCTGCGAAACTTTCACATGCGTAAGGGCACTTTCATGGAACTTTGTGAGTTGCTTTCCCCTGCCCTGAAGCGCCAGAACACCAAGATGAGAGCAGCCCTCACAGTAGAGAAGCGACTGGCGATAGCCCTGTGGAAGCTTGCAACGCCAGACAGCTACCGGTCAGTCGCGAATCAATTCGGAGTGGGAAAATCTACAGTGGGGGCTGTTGTGATGGAAGTAGCCAGGGCGATCATCAAGCTGCTGGTACCAAGGGTTGTGAGTCTGGGAAATGTGCAGCTCATACTGGATGGCTTTGCAGCAATGGGGTTCCCGAACTGTCGTGGGGCAATAGACGGAACCCGTATCCCTATCTTGGCACCGGACCACCAAGCCAGCGAGTACATAAACCGAAAGGGTTACTTTTCAATAGTGCTGCAAGCACTGGTGGATCATAAGGGACGTTTCACCAACATCAACGTGGGATGGCCGGGAAAGGTACATGACACTCACATCTTCAGGAACTCTGGTCTGTTTCGGCTGCTGCAGCAAGGGACTTTCTTCCCAGACCAGAAAATAACCATTGGGGATGTTGAGATGCCTATAGTTATCCTTGGGGACCCAGCCTACCCCTTAATGCCATGGCTCATGAAGCCATAGACAGGTAGCCTGGACAGTAGTCAGGACCTTTTCAACTATAGGCTGAGCAAGTGCAGAATGGTGGTGGAATGTGCATTTGGGCGTTTAAAAGCTCGCTGGCGCAGTTTATTGACTAGGTTAGATCTCAGCAAAACCAATATTCCCATTATTATTACTGCTTGCTGTGCGCTCCACAATATCTGTGAGAGTAAGGGGGAGACGTTTATGGCAGGGTGGGAGGTTGAGGCAAATCCCCTGGCTGCTGGTTATGCGCAGCCAGACACCAGGGCGATTACAAGAGTACAGCAGGGTGCGTTGCGCATCAGGGAAGCTTTGAAAACCAGTTTCATGAATGGCCAGGATGCTGTGTGAAAGTTCTGTTTTTTCCCCTTAGTGAAAAGCCCCGCCCCTTGATTCACTCTACTTCCCTTTAACCAAACCGCCCTGCCCTCCCCCCCTCGGTCACCGCTTGCAGAGGAAATAAAGTCATTGTTGCTTAAAAATCATGCATTCTTTATTAATTCATAAAACAAATAGCTGGAACTATGGGGGTAACTGCCACGGTCTCCCGGGATGGGTGGTGGAGGAAGGGAAGCACCAGGATGGGTGGTGAAGGAAGGGAAGCACCAGGATGGGTGGTGAAGGAAGGGAAGCACCAGGATGGGTGGTGGAGGAGGGGATGAGGGAAGGACAAGGACACACAGCACTTTAAAACTTATTGAATGCCAGCCCTTTGTTGCTTGGACTGTTCTCTTGGCTTGAGTGGTTGGGTGCACGGAGGCCGCCAAAACGCGTTCTTGGGTGTCTCGGGGATGAGGTTATGGGACTTGGGAAGGAGGGCTGTTGGTTACACAGGGGCTGTAGCGGCAGTCTGGGCTCAGGTGGCCTTTCCTGAACCCTACGCCTTTCCTCAGCCATAAGCCGGAGGATTTCCATTTGATCCTCCAGTAGCCTCAGAATTGCATCCTGCCTTCTCTCTGCACGCTGACGCCACCTACTCTCTTCATCCCACCGCTGTCTCTCTTCATCCCGCCAGTCATTGTCTTCAGCACGCCACCTGTCCACGCGATCAAATTCTGCCTTTCTGGACTCCGACAGTGTCTGCCTCAATGCATTCTGCTGGGCAGCTTCAGTGTGGGAGGATTGCATGAGCTCTGAGAACATATCGTCTCGATTCCTTTTTTTTTTACTTCTAATCTTCGCTAGCCTCTGGGACGGTGATGAAAGGGGTGGCGTTGAAACATTTGCAGCTGCGGGAGGAAACAAACGGGAGAGTAGTTTAAAAGACACATATTAGAGAACAATGCTCCAAACATTACATATCACATGTGCATTTGGTCCAAGGTTGCACTTTGCCTGTTATATTGAGGGTCTGCCGGTTTGTTGTGAGAGATCACACAAGCAGGTCCGGCGGGCAACAGAATTTGGCTTGCAGGCAGCCATGGTAAGCCACAGTCTATAGGCTTCTTTAACCTTCATAACATGTGAGATTGTTTTCAAACAGCAACCCCCTCATTTCCCATAACAAACAGCCTTTGGGCTGGCAATTTAAAACTGGTTGGCAATTGAAAAGGGAGGGGCGGCGGTTTTTGGGTTAACGTGCAGTGCGAACCTAATCAACACCCCCCCCCACACACACACACAGACACACATCCAAGATGTTCGCTGTTCCCCCTCCCCCCACCGCGTGGGTCACAGCGGGGAAGATTTCCGTTCAGCCACAGGCAAACAGCCCAGCAAGGACGGACCCCGCTGAATACCCCCTTAATAAAATTCCCCTATTTCAACCAGGTGACCATGAATGATATCACTCTTCTGAGGATAACACAGACAGATAAAGAACGGATGTTGCTTGAATGCCAGCAAACACCGGGACCATACGCCGCCATGCTTTGCAAAGCAATGATTCCAGACTACATGCTACTGGCCTGGCGTGGTAGAGTGTGTTACCACGGAGCACAGGATAAGGCTGCCCTCCCCAGAAACCTTTTGCACAGGCTTTGGGAGTACATCCAGGAGATCTTTCTGGAGATGTCCCCGGAGGATTTCCGCTCCATTCCCGAACATGTTAACAGACTTTTCCAGTAGCTGTAGCTGTACTGGCCATGAATTAATCATTAAACATGCTTGCTTATAAAACATGTATTAATTTAACAGAGGTACACTCACCAGAGGTCCCTTCTCCGGCATCGAGCACGCCTTGGGTGGGTTCGTAGGGTACTGGCTCCAGGGTGACAAAAAGTTCCTGGCTGTCGGGGAAAAAGGCTTCTCCGCTTCCTTGCTGTGTCTGTGCGCTATTTTCAGCATCATTATCATCATCTTCCTCTCCCCGAAAATGCTCCTCTGTGGTTTCTGATGATCCACATACGGAGTCATACCACATGGGTTGGTTAGTGCTGGCTGCACCTCCTAGAATGGCATGCAGCTCATCCTAGAAGCGGCATGTCTGGGGCTCTGACCCAGAGCAGCTGTTTCCATCTCTGGTTCTTTGGTAGGCTTGCCTGAGCTCCTTAATTTTCACGCGGCACTGTTGTGCATCCCTGTTGTCGCCTCTGTCCTGCATGCCCTTGGAGACTTTGGCATATGTATTGGCGTTTCTTCTTTTGGACCGTAGCTCTGCTAGCACGGTTTGGTCTCCCCATACAGCGATCAGATCGCGTACCTCACGCTCGATCCATGCTGGAGCTCGTCTTCAGTTCTGGGACTCCATCATGGTCACCTCTGCTGATAAGATCTGCGCTCACCTGCAGCTCACCACACTGGCCAAACAGGAAATGAAATTCAAAAGTTCGCGGGGCTTTTCCTGTCTACCTGGGCAGAGCATTCGAGCTCAGACTGCTGTCCAGAGCGGTCAAATGTTGCACTGTGGGATAGATCCAGGAGGCCAATACCGTCGAATTGCGTCCTCACTAAGCCTAGATCGATTCGGCAATATCGCTTTAAGCGCTAATCCCCCCATTGGGGGTGGAGTGGCGAGATCGATTTTAAGAGCCCTAGAAGTCGATGTTAAGGGCTTTGTCGTGTGGACGGGTGCACGGATCAATCGATATAATGCTAATAAATTCGACCGAAACTCGTAGTGTAGACCAGGGCTAAGAGGTATAGCCATCATGAAAGAGAGGCCTGGAAACGCATTGCATAGCAGAGCATGGACAAACTCTTCATAGTTTGTGTTAGAGACCGGTTATTCAAATCTGAGTCATGAAAGATTCATCTGAACAAAATGAGCTTCAAACCAATGTTTTGCCATGACTTGCTCAGAGCAGAGGAAGAACTCCTCCTCCTCTCCCCGGCTCTGTTCCCGTCCTCTGTACCTGGTGATGGCTCAAGTGAGGACTCTGAGCAAGGGGATCTGCAATGATAATACTAGCAGTAGAACTTAGTGGTTTCTATGGCTTTTTTTGTGCCCTGATTTTCCCACCAATAGGAAGATCAGCACCAGCACTTGACAGGGGAAGAAGATGATGTATCTCAGCTGGGAATCACCAGTTTGCCTCTCTTCTAAAGAAAGGTCCATTTTCCTTGGCAGTTCCTCCTGCCCTCCTGGGTGAGAGAAACATGGAGACACCCCCTCCCCTCAACCTCCTCTCCAGTACAGTGGATAGGGCAGAAGGACACACCTGAGTCTCCACCCTTGGGGGAATCATGGAGAAATAACCACAATAAGGTTAGGCACACAGTTTCTCTTCCAAATTCTGTTATAAATGCAGCAGATGGTTAAAAATTGTCTAGAGAAGAAACTCCCTGCCCTCACCACAATTTTTAGTTCTTTTTACATCGGTAAAGATTCTCCATCTTGTTGAAATTCTTCACCTTGGTAGAAATTGGAGTGGGGAACATCAGGGATGTGTTCCTACTGAACTACACAGATTGTGTGTGCATGTGCACACAAACACACTTTTGTTTGTCTGGCTATGGCTCCACTTGGGACACGAATTCCTTACAGATCCATTTTTTTCTTGTCCCCTTTCTCTGCCCTTTCTTGTATCCCCTCATTATAAGATGACACAATGTTGACACATACCACCAAGATTTCTGATGACAGCCAGTAAAACAGATAAGCTCCTCCTTTTATTTTGGCCATTGATTACTGTGCTGTGATTTGCTGGAGGCTGTGGCGATTTTTGTGCGTGCATGCTTAGAGCTTTGCAGCCAGAGTTTGTTGCAGGCCTTTGTGGAAGTTTAATTTGGAATTTGAGGGTTTGTAGAAGTTTGAGACTTTCATTTTGTGAGCACTGGAAGTCAGTGCTTTTGCTGCTAGAGGCTGTTGGTTTTAGGGAACTGCTCCACAGAAGGCAGAGACAAGACCGCATCATGAGTAGGGGTAGGTAGTGGTGAGGTGCCTTACAAACCTGGGTGCTCCTGGGGAGCATCACAGTTGTCTAGTGGATTAGTCATAGGGCTAGGAGCCAGGAAATCTTTAGTTCTTGGGGGGAGGGGGATAAGTCACTTAGTCATAAGTCATCAGTTTTCTCATCTGTAAAATGGGGATAATATTTCCCTACTTTCCAGGAGTGTTGTGGGGACTAAAGTGCAGCACAAACATTGAAAATGGGAACTTAAAGTGTAAAAGTGCTATTACTATTAAAAGTTCACGAACTGGCAACAGACTCAAACTACAGAGCACTGCATAGCAAGCACTTGTACATGAGAGACCTTACTGTTACCCTAAAAATTACCATAGGTTTGGTCTGTACTATGACCATGTATCAAAAGAGAAAGAGAAAAATACATTTCTGGAACTCTTTGACTTTCTCCTCAGGTGTTGGCAGGCTGTGGTGTGTTCTGAATGTAACAATATAGTGCCTGTAGCTCCATTTCATATGCTTTCCGATATAAATGAAATTTCAGGATGCTCTGGCCTCTAAAGAGCTATTTAGAATTTCCAGGGATTGTCTGTTCTGACAACAGACCCCTGTTTGTAAAGTTTTGGTGGATGATTATTCTTATTTATTCATGTTGCAGCAGCACTCAGGGTTCTTGCCGCAGTACAAATACATACCAAAAAGACAGTTCCTTCCCCAAAGAGTTTATGATATAGGTAACTTGAATATAGACAGATGAATACAGGTGGATGCAGACAGATGAGGAAGCACAAAGAAGTGATATTGGTCAGAATCATAGATCATGGTCTCATCACACCACCTGCCTAAACATCTGTCAAAGTTTATGTAGGCATCACAGCAAGAGTTTTTAAAGGAGGGATTTAGAAAAAAAATCTTTATTTGTGGTAAACAAAGATGTTCAAATTCCATCATTTGCACCCATATTGCCTCCCACTCTCACCCTTCCTTCCCAAGGCTCATCATGAGAGTTTGAACCCAGCAGCTAATGAGCTTCAGCACAGACCTCTACCACTTCAGCTAAAGGAGTACTTTACCTTTTATGAGAGCCAGCACTAGAGGCTGACTTGACATAAACTTTGCCAGTGGCTCATGTAATCTACATGCTTTTATACGAGCATTTTAATTTCAGTCCAAAGGAAGAGCAATGAAGAGGAGGAATGGATTTGTTTGAAGCATCTGTTCTTGGCACATCTGAACAGCGTAGAGCAGGGGTCTCAGCTAGAAATGTCTAGAAGAGTATGGAAGTTACTAAGCACTCCTGATTGTTTTTCGTGAAGCCTGATCATAGAATCATAGAATCTCAGGGTTGGAAGGGACCTCAGGAGGTCATCTAGTCCAACCCCCTGCTCAAAGCAGGACCAACCCCTATTAGATCATCCCAGCCAGGGCTTTGTCAAGCCTGACCTTAAAAACATCTAAGGAAGGAGATTCCACCACCTCCCTAGGTAACCCATTCCAGTGCTTCACCACCCTACTAGTGAAAAAGTTTTTCCTAATATCCAACCTAAACCTCCCCCTCTGCAACTTGAGACCATTACTCCTTGTTCTGTCATCTTCTACCACTGAGAACAGTCTAGATCCATCCTCTTTGGAACCCCCTTTCAGGTAGTTGAAAGCAGCTATCAAATCCCCCCTCATTCTTCTCTTCTGCAGGCTAAACAATCCCAGTTCCCTCAGCCTCTCCTCATAAGTCATGTGCTCGAGCCCCCTAATCATTTTTGTTGCCCTCCGTTGGACCCTTTCCAATTTATCCACATCCTTCTTGTAGCGTGGGGCCCAAAACTGGACACAGTACTCCAAATGAGGCCTCACCAGTGCCGAATAGAGGGGAATAATCACGTCCCTCGATCTGCTGGAAATGCCCCTACTTATACAGCCCAAAATGCCGTTAGCCTTCTTGGCAACAAGGGCACACTGTTGACTCATATTCAGCTTTTCGTCCACTGTAACCCCTAGGTCCTTTTCTGCAGAACTGCTGCCCAGCCATTCGGTCCCTAGTCTGTAGCAGTGCATGGGATTCTTGCGTCCTAAGTGCAGGACTCTGCACTTGTCCTTGTTGAACCTCATCAGATTTCTTTTGGCCCAATCCTCTAATTTGTCTAGGTCCCTCTGTATCCTGTCCCTACCCTCCAGCGTATCAGCCACTCCTCCCAGTTTAGTGTCATCTGCAAACTTGCTAAGGGTGGAGTCCACACCATCCTCCAGATCGTTGATGAAGATATTGAACAAATGAGGTTCAACAAGGTTGAACAAGGTTCAACAAGGTTGATGAGGTTCAACAAGGACAAGTGCAGAGTTCTGCACTTAAGACGGAAGAATCCCATGTACTGCTACAGACTAGGGCCCAACTGGCTAAGCAGCAGTTCTGCAGAAAAGGACCTAGGGGTTACAGTGGATGAGAAGTTGGATATGAGTCAACAGCGTGCTCTTCTGCAGAAGAGAAGAATGAGAGGGGATTTGATAGCTGCTTTCAACTATCTGAAAGGGGATTCCAAAGAGGATGGATCTAGACTGTTCTCAGTGGTTACAGATGATAGAACAAGGAGTAATGGTCTCAAGTTGCAGTGGGGCAGGTTTAGGTTGGATATTAGGAAAAACTTTTTCACTAGGAGGGTGGTGAAGCACTGGAATGGGTTACCTAGGGAAGTGGTGGACTCTCCTTCCTTAGAGGTTTTTAAGGTCAGGCTTGACAAAGCCCTGGCTGGGATGACTTAGTTGGGGATTGGTCCTGCTTAGAGCAGGGGGTTGGACTAGATGATCTCCTGGGGTCCCTTTTAACCCTGATATTCTATGATTCTATATAGAAAGCCACCATAACCGCAGGCAGTTCTTCATGTCTTACACATCCCTAGTCTGAAAGCTGAGCCAGTCAGAGCTTGGGGTGGGGAGGGTAAGCGGGAAATGTGTTATATAGGAGCTATTAAGGGTAATAGTGAATTAGCTGATCATGGTGCAAGGCCAGAAGGTGTGTCTGCTGTCATGATTGGCTTTCCACACCTGTATCATTTTGGCTAAGGGGAAGATTTCCCATCTTACCATAGCAAGTCAGTTATTACCACAGGACAGAATGCTGCTAGCTGGAAGAATCGACTGATTAGGCTTTCTGTTTGCTGAGAAGATGGAAGACATCACAGTTTCATTCCAGTTCTGAAGAATCCAGGTGAATCCAGATGCTTTAGACTGAGAAATCATCTCTGAAGAAGTTCAGGGAGTATAATGGGTGTATGTGTGTGTATATATGTGTGTACACACACACACACACACAATGTCCTAAAGTAAAGAAATGCAAATGTTATGGTGAAACCCTACTTTGAGATCGAGATATAACAAACCAGACTTGCATGTCATTAGTGTGCATTGTATAAGCAACAGAAAGTTTGTGAAGATCTGCATTTGAACAGATTGTTATGTAGTAAGTCTACATAACTTTTCAAACAAAAGTGGGTAGAATATTTCAAGTAATGTTTAAAACATTTCATTGTTTGATTTTAAATGTTACTGTTTGTATATTAAGCAATAGCTTTGGGTTTGGCTCTGTGTAATGCTTCCTGAAAAGAATGAACTCTGACTTGTCCTTTAGCAGAGAATATACAGGAGATGTAGGAAAAGTGCAGAGAGAAGCGTATTCTATTGTATGTGGCCTTTATCAATTTAACAAAAGCCTTTGACATGGTGTAGGCGTTTCAGGCCCTCTCTGGGGCGGCTGGGGACCAGACCGCCCCGCTATACCGTCAAGTTTTGGGGAATCAGCGCAGTCTGGTGCTGCAGAGTCAGCCGTTCAGGCCCTCCTGGAGAGGGCCGGGCAAACAGACCGTTACTTGTGAGCCCAGGCCCTTGGACAGGGCGGGCACAAACAGTTAGGGCTCAGACCCTCAAGCAGGGGCTGAGCGAGCAGTAGGTCACTAGGCCCTGGCCCTTGGTCAGGGCGGGGCAATAAACAGTTCAAGGCTCAGGCCCTCAAGCAGGGGCTGAGCAGTCAATAAGGTGGTGGCAAGCCCAGGTCCTGGCTTTGGAGAACCTGGGAGAGGTGGAGACTGCCACCCACATGTGGGGTGGCAGGGGGGACGCAGGCCCACCCACTCCACTGCGTCCCAGCCCGGGGCCCTAGCAGCGGCAGAAAAACCCACTGCTGAGTCAGTGGGGATCCTGGCCGCAACACACTGACCTGGGCTCTGGCAGTGCTGCAGCCAGACTAGAGTCGGCTGCCCCCGGGCTACTTCCAGCTTCCCCCTCTCCGGGTACCTGGATCAGGGGGGCGTCGTCGACGAGGTCGCAGACCATCGGCACCTCAGAGTCGCTGGCGGGCGGCAGGCCTGGCGGCTCCTCGGGGCAGCAGGCTGGCGGCGGGCCTGGCGGCTCCTCGGGGTAGCAGGCTGGCGGCGGGCCTGGCGGCTCCTCGGGGTAGCAGGCTGGCGGCGGGCCTGGCGGCTCCTCGGGGTAGCAGGCGGGCGGCGGGCCTGGCGGCTCCTCGGGGTAGCAGGCGGGCGGCGGGCCTGGCGGCAGGCCGGGCGGCTCCTTGGGGTAGTGGGCAAGCGGCAGGCTTGGCTGGCCCGGCCAGTCCTCCGGTCGGCTGCTGGTCGCTGGGGTCTCCCAGCGGGGAGCTGCACCACTGGCGTCCGGCCTCTCTGGTGGCTGCCGCCCAACTGCGGTCTGAGGGCTGGCTTTTATACTTCCTGTGCCGCCCCTTGACCCTTGAGGGGCGGGGCCAGGATTCTCCGGCTCCGCCCACTTGGGCGTCCGGGGAGGCTCCTCTCTCTCTGGGGCGGCTGGGGACCAGACCACCTCGCTACACATGGTTAGTTGGCCAGGGATTTATGTTGTTCTGAGGAAGTTTGGTTGTCCACCTATATTGTTAAACCTTGTGAAATCCTTACATGATGGCATGAAGGCAACTGTAATGTATGAAACCCAACAATCTGACTCGTTTAACATCAACAAGGGAATGAAGCAGGGTTGTGTACTGGCTTCTACTCTGTTTAACATTTACTTCTGATTCCTGCTTCGACATGCGTTCTGTGATGTTTGAGACAGTGCCCATCTCAGCACTAGACATGATGGAGGTTGGCTTAATGTTGCAAAGTTCAGAACCAAGACGAAGGTGAAGGAGATCAACATGAGGGACCTGTTGTTTGCAGGTGATGCAGCCCTTGTGACTCACAGTGTTGATGCATTACAACGTCTTATTACCAAGTTCTCTGACTCACGGAAAATCTTTGGGCTAGCAATAAGCCTGAAGGCTGTTATCATGCACCAAGGCTCTTCAGAACCAGTTCCAGATATCACCTTAGATGGTATTGGATGTTGTTGACTAGTTTTGCTACCTTGGCTCTAATGTTACCAGCAATGTAGGTCTTGATGCTGTACTCACTAGTAGAATTGGCAAAGCAGCCAGGAACTTTGATCTTTTGCAAGACAGAGCCTGGAACAATAACAAATTGTCAACTAAAGTGAAAATCTGTATTTGAGACGTGTTTTAATCCACTCTTCTATATGGCTCAGAAACATGGACAGCTTATGCCAAACATACCAAAAGAGTAAACAGTGTTCATTTCAGATGCTTGCATAAAATTCTTCAGATAAGATGGCAAGAGGGTAACAAATGTGGAAGTGTTAAATCATACTGGTATGTCATTCATGGGAACGTTGATTAGTAAGAAACTAGTGGCTTGGACATGTCAAGCAAATGCTGGATTACAGGATCCCAAAGAGTGTGCTGTACTCTTGTGTTGATTCTTAAAACAATGCCCCAATTTTTTTTCTACAGGAGCAAAAATAGAGAAAGCAGATGGGGCCTGCAGTGTGAATGGGGATTTCTTTGCACCATTTCCCTGATGACTTGATGTAGTTTCCCTACAATTTGCAAAATTATGTGAATACGATATAGTACATTTTGCAATTTTGCTTTAAAATCTCATAATGTTGTTGTCCCTTGTGGTAAGAGTGGACAGATCATAAGAAAGCATATGCAAACTAGATGTTGTTCTAAAATTATTTGAGCACTGCAGAGTATTAGCAGTCAATCTGTACTCCATCTAAAACAGCCTGATGACCTGTAATGACTAGGATTTGAATCCTATAATCTGAATTTACTTAACAAGATAATTAAATATTTAAAGTCAGTTCATTTAGGGGCTAGAACGGATTATCTCCCCACACTCACAGATTTCTGTCCCTTTTATTAGTATGCACGGCTGTACATCCTCAATTTTTGTTATAGCTTTTCTTTCAAATCTCATATCTCTGCCTTTGCCATAGCAATTAGGACTCTGAAGAGCTGTCGTTGTCCTAGGAACTGAGGGAAAAGAGAAATTATGAAACACTGAATAAGAGAAAATGGGTCTAGTCCTGACTGCAGTGGAGAAAAGCACTCAGAAAAGTTAATTAAGCTCAGGAAATAGACAGCAAGATAATTAAGTTTAGGCCTAATTTTAAATGGCAGGCATTCTGTGCTGTTTTTACAAGAGACTAAAGGGACATCATGCAGAGAAACTCCAGGCCTTCAGTCAGATTCTCAAAAGATCATTATGGCTGATGTTAAACAGATAGGCAAGCTAATGCGATGGGGGCAAATGTTTCTTTTTTACATGTTGTTTAATATTGTGCCATAAATGTAAACAAGAAATGAATAGGGAATTTATTATTACTGATAACTAGATATTTAAATGGTTTTTCAGCAAGGAAACAAACATTTAAAAAAGTTGGATGTGGTTGTTACTTCATCTGTCAGATTAAAACTTTGTGTACAGTACTGCAGTTTATTGTATTCTGGAAAATTACTGAGGCCTGGTCTACACTGGGGATGGCAGGGAGGTCGATCTAAGTTATGCAACTTCAGCTACGTGAATAACGTAGCTGAAGTTGACGTACTTAGACCTACTCACCACGGTGTCTTCACTCCAGTGAGTCAATTGCTGCTGCTCCCCCATCAACTCTGCCTGCGCCTCTCGCGGCGGTGGAGTACAGGAGTCAATGGGAGAGCACCTGGGGTCGATTTATCGCGTCTAGACTAGATGCGATAAATCGACCCCTGCTGGTTTGATTACTGCCCGCTGATCCAGCGGGTAGTATAGACATACCCTGAGATACCTCTTTCATTTTGATTAAATCCGGCACACAGTGTCTGCTTTCCTGTCGTTGGGGTTCTCAAACAAATATGCCACTTCACACACAGGAAAGGTGTGTTCCTAGCACTGCACATCAGTAACAAAAGAATCTCTTTAGGGGTTGGAGTGGACTTTGCAATGGCTCTTTACCCAGTGTAGTGTTTTATAACCAGACACATAAAAATACTTGAAGGAGATGAAAAATGAAGTAAGAATACAGAATAGGGTATACGCAATACCTGTAGCATGCAGGGTACTTATTTGATGGTTTTTGAAATGCTTCTAAGTCTGTGCATAACAAATTACTCTGTCCTTTATTAGTGGCTAATATTTTAGATACCAGTTCTGCATTCTGGCAGGGTTGGGCCCAAAGGTTGTAATTGTCTAACCCCTCTATAGATTTTGTGGTCACTTATAGGAAATAACTGCATAATACATTTTCTTTAAAACTGAACAGTCTGTCACTGGTCTTTTTCATCCACTATTGTTTGTATTGTACATGTTTTCTCAACTTGTAATCTCTCTCAATTTTAATGTTCTTCCTGAGATAAAAGGTCATCTCTCCTATGGAAAGAACTGTGCAGTGGGAGTGACTTGATTTTTTTTTAAACCATTAGATTCACTCTTATTAAAATGTAGCTTAATAAAGACATAGCTGACTGTTGAGCTTTATTCCATTAGGAAGTGAAAGGGTTGGAGAGCACTGTCTACCCAGAGGTCATTTCCCCTTGAATCTGGATTTATTCATTCTGATTTATGCGGAAGATAAAGGTCTTTTTCAAGATTTTTAATTAAATTAATAAGGACCAATAGGCAATTTGTATATGATAAAAATGATGAGAAATCATGAGACTTAAAAAAAAATCTGGCAGTTAAAAATAAACTGAATTTCAGGGAACTAAAGCCACCTTTTATTGGAGCCCTATCTCCTCCCTTTCACTCGCATTACATGCAGTGGCAGGGAATTAGATTAGATAACCCAATACATCAGTGAACAAGTGTGCCCCAATTGTCTCTTACTCTCCCAATGTTACAAGTAATCCAGCATTCCCAACTCTTGCAACTATAACACAAGTCTTGTGAAATTTGAAGTTTTTCTTAAATCCTGGCTCCTGAATTTGTGAGAATTTCAACTTTCATTTTACAAAAAGTGAGTATCTAGACCTCCAGATTGTGGGAGGAAAAAAAGCTTGAAGACATAACCCAAGTGCACCCTGAAGGCTCAGAAACCAGAACACAAATGAGCCCCTTGGTGTTTTTATTTTTATTTTTTTTTAAACTCAGGACCCAATGTCATGAGGTTTTTTTTAAGCCTGACTTATGATTTTTGAATGCGTGGGGTTAGCTATATTAAACTACACAAGTGATTCCTTGAGTGGAGAGTGACTTTTAGATGGATGGATTAAAAAAGAAGGATTTTCACAATAGGTTTAATTTTCCACAACCATGGATGTTAGGAACATTCATTTATAGAAATAGCATATATAGTATTATGTTCTACGTGTCTGAATTCTGCTTATTGACTGGGGTATATCTGTATTTCCACGAGTGGGATTTAACTGTGGCTATGGGCAGTAGGCATTGTGGTGTTCTGTATATTCTTCCCTAACAAACTTAATCAGTGTACGCGTCAAAATAAGTTTAACTCTCAGCACTATGAGTTCGTCCTGCCAACTCAACATCAGTTTGTGGTCTTTCCCCTAATGATTATTACACAAAAAGTAAAGAAAGTACTTTTATTTTAGATGAAGAAAGAAACAGTCTAAAATCTCCATAAGAGAGAGGTATGTGTCATATGCTGTAAAATCTTAGCTTGGCTCACAGCCTTGCTAGAAGGCAAGCAGGCTGACTTACATTTAAAGATGCAATATCAGGAAAACTATAATTGCTAGTTCATACAGCACAATTCTGTAGGATGGAGAATGTCTGCATGTTGTGTTGTCCTACTTGAAATCACGGAGTTGTTACAGGGAGTGAAGTGGTCTGGTTGGATTTTTGTGGCATTAGGAGATGTGAAGGGAGCATCATTCTGTGTTGACAGTGGAACACCCAATCAACATAGGATTTCCTGATGTCTGGGGAAGGGGATATATTTGCTACAAAACTCTGGTTAGATTTCCTGAGATTGGCAGTGTGGGCTGGGGCATGCCTCAGTGATACATGCTCTTTGTAATGGAAGAGCAGACCTAATCATCACTGTTATGCGACATGGTTTATGTGACGATTACAGGGTGAGCCGCATCTACCCTTTTTATCAAGTGCACCCCTCCGTTGAGAGGTTTGATTTCCTGCATCTCTCTCCAGGTGGAATAACACAGTCTGACTGTGGGTGCAGGCTTCCTTCTTCCCAGCCATATTATCTCAAAAAGTCCCACTAAGTTTGGCACCTGTAAGCCTTTTCCTCCAAGAGCCTGTGACAGCAGCTGATTAAAATGATTTAGAGCAAACCATGATTTATTTCTTCACCCACAGCAAGAAGAGCAAATGCTTAAAATAATAAAGACCTAAACACACACTTCCCCTTACCAAACCCTTAATCTTTATTTGAGAGCTTTTGTAAGTTCCAGTTATCTCCATCTCTGGCTCGAAGAAGCAGACTGTCTTGTTCACAACATGTGCGCATGCGCTCGCGCTCTCTCTCTCTCTCTCTCTCTCTCAGGGAGTCTGGGTGTCATACCCCCACTCCCCATCCTCACAGCCAGCATCTTTAAGGTTTAGGATCCTCTTTAATCCTAGGCTTTGGTTATGGAATCAAGAATCTTGCATTCTAGTCTTGGTCTTCCTCTTCATTTGTTTAATTTCTTAGTAATTTTTAACAACATAAAGAGTAAAGGTGGACTGTGCTGTGAATGCATGAGTGACTAATTTAACTAGATATTGCCAGACAAAAAATGACCTTTAAATGGAATTAAGGTTGAGAATATGAATATATCAGTATCTTAAAGTTTAAACATTACAATTACATTGTAATTAACCAAAAGCCAAGTGGCGTACTCCTAGGAAACGCAAAGTTAAGATAAAACATTCTAAAGTAAAATGTAGTAATGGCACCCAAACAACCTTAGCTCTGCCCTGTAATGATGCTCTGCGATAATTGTACAATTATAACAGAGGCATTTTAGGATTTGTGATCCCAGATTATATTAAACTGATTTTTAAATATGCATACGAATATAGCATATTATTTAAATAAGAATATAGCAGTAGGGATATACTACCGACAGTCTGACCAGGATTGTGATAGTGACTGCTCAGGGAGATTAGAGAGGCTATAAAAATAAAAAACTCAATAATAATAATAATTAATTGATAATATTGGGGGATTTCAACTAGTCCCTTATTGACTGGGTACATGTCACCTCAGGACGGGATGCAGAGATAAAGTTTCTTGACACCTTAAATGACTGCTTATTGGAGCAGCTTGTCTTGGAACCCACCAGAGGAGAGGCAATTCTTGATTTAGTCCTAAGTGGAGTATGGGATCTGGTTCAAGAGGTGAATATAGCTGGACCGCTTGGTAATAGTGACCATAATATCATTTAACATCCCTGTAGTGGGGAAAACACTACAGCAGCCCAACACCGTAGCATTTAATTTCAGAAAGGGAGACTACACAAAAATGAGGAAGTTAGTTAAAGAGAAATTAAAAGGTACAGTACCAAAAGTGAAATCCCTGCAAGCTTCATGAAAACTTTTTAAAGACACCATAATAGAATGTCATCTTAAATGTATTCCCCAAATTAAAAAACATAGTAAAAGAATCAAAAAAGTGCTACTGTGGCTAACTTACTGCTTCTTTTACTTTGTTGGAGACAAAAAGGTATCCTTTAAAAAGTGGAAGTTAAATCCTAGTGAGGAAAATAGAAAGGAGCATAAAATCTGGCAAGTGAAGTGTAGAAATATAATTAGGAACGCCAAAAAAGAATGTGAAGAACAGCTATCCAAAGACTCAAAAAGTAATAGCAATTTTTTTTAAAGTACATCAGAAGCAGGAATCTTGCTAAACAACCAGTGGGGTCACTGGACAATCGAGATGCTAAAGGAGCACTCAAGGATGATAAGGCCATTACAGAGAAACTAAATGAATTCTTTGCATCGGTCTTCACAGCTGAGGGTGTGAGGGACATTCCTAAACCTGAGCCATTCTTTTTAGGTGACAAATCTGAGGAACTGTCCCAGATTGAGAAGTCATTAACGGAGGTTTTGAAACAAATTGATAAATGAAACAGTAATATATCACCAGGACCAGATGGTATTCATCAAGAGTTCTGAAGGAACTCAAATGTGAAATTGTAGAACTACTAACTGTGCTTTGTAACCTATCATTTAAATCAACTTCTGTATCAAGTGACTGGAGGATAGCTAATGTGATGTCTGTGACTTTGCACCCCATAATGCTTTATAGAAATATGCTTATAAGTGTAAATATAACAAAACTGGAATATATTTTATGCTGGATATGCCATGTAACATCTTTGCAAAGGTTATGTTCTACTGCATGTATTCATTCTATTTGTATGCATGTATCATTTTTATATCTGAAGTTATGAGTGTTGGCTCTATGCTTGTATTTAAACTGTTTGCTATAGAAAGCACCTAAGGCAGATTTGGTCAACATAGTGTGAAGGGGTTATTCAAGTAAATGGAAGTACTTGGCTAACAATGGACCTTGATAGATGCCAATCCACATCTGAGCTTTCCTGGGAACATTTGGGCTAACATGTGGGCAATGGCTTGGCCTGTAGAGAACTGAGTCATGCATGGGCATGTGACTTGCCCATGTGACTCCAAAACTCCATGTTGTAGCTGTGATTCTACACAGGGGGAGAGATGGTTTTCCACCCACTAGAGAGACACTATATAAGCCCCTGGAAATCCCTCTATTTTGTCTTCAGCTGGCTCCGAAGATAGATAGCCTCCTCACCCCAAAGAGATGCCTGAAAGAAAGTGGAACAAAGGACAGTAACTACAGGGGTGTGAGTGATTGCTGGACCCACACTAGGAGGAAGACCAGTCTGTAAAAGAAGCTTATTGGAACATCTCGGAGGGTGAGATTTTCCTGCATTTAGTTTCTTACTGTATTAGGCTTAGACTTGGATGTTTTATTTTATTTTGCTTGGTAATTCACTTTGTTCTGTCTGTTATTATTTGAAACCATTTAAATCCTACTTTTTATATTTAATAAAATCATTTTAAACTTATTAATTAACCCAGAGAAAGTATTAATTCCTGGGGGAGTAAACAGCTGTGCATATCTCTCTATCAGTGTTATAGAGGGTGAACAAGTTATGA
This sequence comes from Macrochelys suwanniensis, assembly GCA_033296515.1. Taxonomy (NCBI): domain Eukaryota; kingdom Metazoa; phylum Chordata; order Testudines; family Chelydridae; genus Macrochelys; species Macrochelys suwanniensis. The sequence continues at coordinate 54,316,014 of CM065780.1, forward strand.
GTTTATCCTGTATAAGCTTTATAGAGAGTAAAATGGATTTATTTGGGGTTTGGATCCCATTTGGAATCTGGGTGCTGGAGACAGGAGCACTTCTTAAGCTGTTTTCAGTTAAGCCTGCAGCTTGTGGGGGACGTGGTTCAGACCTGGGTCTGTGGTTGTAGCAGCCTAGTGTGTTGGCACAACCAGGCAGGGCACTGAAGTCCCAAGCTTCCAGGGAAAACGGGCTTAGAGGTAGTCCCAGAACGTCAGGTGTCAGTTCCCAAGGGGGTTTCTGTGACCCAACCTGTCACAATGCCAATTTTTAAAAAGGGCTCCAGAGACAACCCTGGCAATTACAGGCCAGTAAACCCGACTTCAATACCAGGCAAACTGGTTGAAACTATAGTAAAGAACAGAATTGTCAGACACATAGAATAACATAATTTGTTGGGGAAGAGGCAACATGGTTTCTGTGAAGGGAAATCATGCCTCACCAAACTACTAGAATTCTTTGAGGGAGTCAACAAGCATGTAGACAAGGGGGATCCAGTGGATATAGTGTACTTAGATTTTCAGAAAGCCTTTGACAAAGTCTCTCGCCAAAGGCTCTTAAACCAAGTAAGCTGTCATGGGATAAGAGGGAAGGTCCTCTTATAGATCGGTAATTGGTTAAAAGAGAGGAAACAAAGGGTAGGACTAAATGGTCAGTTTTCAGAATGGAGAGAGGTAAATAGTGGTGTCCCCGAGGGGTCTGTACTGGGACCAGTGCTGTTCAACATATTCATAAATGATCTGGAAAAAGGGGTAAACAGTGAGGTGGCAAAATTTGCAGATGATATAAAACTACTCAAGATAGTTAAGGCCAAAGCTGCCTGTGAAGAGTTACAAAGGGATCTCACAAAACTGGGTGACTGGGCAACAAAATGGCAGATGAAATTCAATGTTGATAAATGCAAAGTAATGCACACTGGAAAACATAATCCCAACTATACATATAAAATGATGGGGTCTAAATTAGCTGTTATCACAAAAGAGAGATCTTGGAGTCAGAGTGGATGTTTTCAGAGAACTATACACAATGTGCAGTGGTAGTCAAAAAAGCAAACAGAATGTTGGGAATCATTAAGAAAGGGATAGCTCATAAGTCAGAAAATAACATATTACATCTATATAAATCCATGGTACGCCCACATCTTGGATACTGAGTGCAGATGTGGTTGCCCCATCTCAAAAAAGATATATTGGAATTGGAAAAGGTTCAGAAAAGGGCAACAAAAATGATTAGAGGTATGGAACAGCTTCTGTATGAAGACAGATTAAAAAGATTGGGACTTTTCATCTTAGAAAAGAGACGACAAAGCGGGATATGATCGAGTTCTATAAAATCATGATGGGTGTGGAGAAATAATGAAGTGTTTACTCCTCATAACACAAGAACTAGGGGGTCACCAAATGAAACTACTAGGCAGCAGGTTTAAAACAAACAAAAGGAAGTATTTCTTCACACAACGCATAGTCAACCTGTGGAATTCTTTGCCAGAGGATGTTGTGAAGGCCAAGACTTATAACAGGGTTAAAAAAAGAACTAGATAAGTTCATGGAGGATAGGTCCATCAATGGCTGTTAGTCAAGATGGGGAGGAATGGCATCCCTAGCCTCTGTTTCCTAGAAGCTGAGAATGGGTGACTATGGATGGATCACTTGATGATTACCTGTTCTGTTCATTCCCTCTGGGGCAACTGGGTATACTTTACAAACTTAACAACTGGATATACTAAGGATATGTAGGAATACGCCATTGAAATTCAACAGCCGCTGGGGTGAAACACTATGCAACAGGTTAAGGAAAAGTGAAAAACACCTTATCTGCTGAATTGCAGAGAGAATATAGAAGATAATTCACCAAGTTAAGTAAGAGTTGGAGAGTTAGATATTCCAGTGGCTATACACAGGTATAGGAACACAACACACATGTTAAAAGGTGGAAGCAACATCATAGCAAAATGGACACAACAAGCTGCCAAGAATAATTCTTTCTCTGCCACTGGTGTCAGGTCAAGTCACTTTGTGCCCCAGTGGCTTGTGACAGTAATGTACAGTCTTCATTTTGTGAAAGAGATTCTCTTGCTCATTTAGTTTTAATAAAAGCTTCAATAAACTGTGCTGGAATGTACACAGATGGAACAGTCTGATACATATGTAGGAATTTAAAGCTTATCATTTGAATGATAATAGTTATAAAATTACTCAGACCTTGGTTTTCTGTGTGTGTGTGTTTTACTGGAGTGGAAGCAACTGTTGTAGATAAGGTTGCATCATCATTTCCATTCTGAGGCTATGTTTTCAGATGCTCATAACTACCCAGTGTTTTCAGGCTGAAATTTGCCTCTGTCTGAAATGGACTTTGAAGAAAAAGGAGGGGAAAAATGTTCAAGCAAAATCAGTTCTTCTATTAGGGAGCATACAAAGAGTGAGAAATATTTTCTTCATTATGACAAAGAATTCTTGCAGTTTCCTTTGACCTCTAATGCTAGAAGAGCAATGCGTAGAGAGTTGAAGTTTGACAGCAAAGTAGTCTTCATTTAGAAATGCTTTTGATTTCCAGTGAAAATTGGTTTGGTTTTGCTTTGACTGCGTTACAAACTTTTGAAAATGATACTTCTTCATAAACGCCTTAATGGCTAGATTTCCAAAAGGGCTCAGCACCCAACAGTTCTCAGTGAAAACACTGGAAACTACTGGCTGGTGAGCTTTTTTGCAAAGCTGACCTCAAGCTCAAAGTCAATGGTGGGAGAGTGTTTTACTTCAAATTCACACAGTACTTAGGCACCTAATCTTGCAAACATTTAAATTTATGTGTAACTTTATTCCTGTGAGTAATCCAAATCCATGGGCCTACTCAAGTGAGTAAAGTTACACACAAGTTTAAGTGTTTGCAGGATCAGAGCCATAGTTCTATGTTCACTACAAGAAATGCATGGACTCGGTAACTCTGAACCTTACAAGATGAAACTGCCATAAGAGTCCTTGCATATTTTGTAATGTGCCCTGCTCTGGACAACTTAGGGGCTTCAAAGTCAGGAACTCCACAGCTCAGAAAGGTACAGAGCTATGAGCCTGAAATTCACTTTTGATACCATCTGAACAAAACGCCGACTGCACAAATGTTTGTGAACAAATGAATACAAAAGGGGTGCACACACTGCACTCTGAAATTTGGTTTCTAGTTTTCAGAATTATTAATTAGTTTCCCACCAGTCTCAATATTCAACATCCAATTTTGGCTGACCTCTGAATAGCAAAACACTAACCTAATTCTGGGTCTGAACAGTTCTCTAATTTAAATAAACAAATTAGATAAAATATCTCCATTACAATGGTCTGTAGTAGTGGTTTCAAATGCTACGTCTTATGAACAGTGGTTTGGGGATAGAGCTGAGCGATATTTGTTGGTCCAATAGTACATTGGCCAAAAACATGCAACTGTGGGGTAACCAAAACTATTTGTGAATGTGGGTCAAATTTAAGGAATAGCTTCAGTTGCATAAAAATGAGGATTTTGCCAAAACTTAAATGGCTCATTTTAACATTTAGTTTTGAAATGATGTTCAAAATGTTTTGTTCAACCCGACTGACATTTTCTGTTTTTTGTTTTGTTTTCAAAGATACAAACCAAATTTTTTGGGAGGGGTGGAGGTGGGAGTGGATTTTGCTAAATCAATTATTAGGTCAGCTCCATCTGGGACATTACTGTAGAGGGCTGCAGTGGTATTGGGCCTGCCTATCCTCTCACACTGGTGTACTTTCATTGACTTCAGCAAAGTTATTCCTGATTTACACCAATATATGAGAGAGAAGAATAAGGCCCGTAGTTATCATTAGTAGTCATTTTTTTCTAGGAGGTGGTATTAGAGGTACAGAAGTGACTTATTTTATCTCCTGCATTAAGAGTATGATATAAATACCTTTAATTTGCAAGAATGTATCCTTACCCATGTTTATTCAACAGAATGGGGCACATTAGCCATTTACAATGGCCAAAACCAGCTCCAAAAAAGGCCAACCTACACACTGGTCCTGATGGTTTTCAGGTTAAGAGATGCTTTTCATACAAACTCTGCCTACTGTTCTTCTGCAGAACCACACCCTTTCTTCTGCACTGAGGCCATGATGATTAAGATAACATTTAGCTTTGCATGTTAGGTCAATTTGTTTTCCCTACCCTATCTTCAGTTAGCCTTATTTGTTTATTCTGTATGCATGGGCAATATGTTTTTACAAAGACTTTGGCAAAATCAAAGATAAGGCTGTGCCTCTGAATATTCATGAAAATCCAGTCCTAAGAGTATTCACTACTCTGTTCAAAGGAACAGACCATTTTATAGCATGCTCCTCATCTGTTTGCTAAAATATCATGCCGCTTAGTCCAGCCCTCACTTTTTCCAGAGAACATTACCAAGGATCATGGTTCTTCCGGAAATTGCATTTCAGTGCTTTGTGTGTTGGACAATAAACTGGAAGGTGAAGGGGGAGATCAGCAGACATGTGAGTACCTAGAAGTATTGCATGTGTGACGATGTGCACGTTTTCAGACAAAAGAAGAGTACATTATAATAAGAACAAGAAAGCTAATCTTTGTGTGTTGAAGTGATGTTGATTTAGCACAGATACATGAGCAGATATGAAATGTTATTAGATTTTATGTAAATCAAACCCTTGGCGCAGCATGTTAACGACAACTGAACATAACTCGCTCCCCTCCAAGTAACACTTATTTCCAAGTGCAGCATGCTCTTGTTAAACTAGCTCAGGTTTTGCATTCCATGAAAGAGAAACTATCAACAAGAGCACTGAATCATGCTGCCTACTAGACGCCACTTCTTTCTACCATTACATTTAGTTAAAAGGCAGTCACTGTGATTTATACAGCGTTGTTTGAATGGATAAAGCATTTCTGCTGGGGGAAAATCCTACATGAAAGAAGACAAACACAGGACTCATAATCATGAGGACAGTGTTCCAGTAGGTGACTTATGTGGGTACTTTTAATTTGGCTGGAAATGTTAGTTGTAATTACCATTGAGAAACTTTGAAAAACCTTTTCACTACAAATACTGGAGCGACAACCAATACTGCAGCTCAGGCAGTATTTATTTCATGGCACATGAGAGCATCACCTGGGACAATCTGTTTCAGAATGAAACATGGCTGTTTTGGAAATCCATTGGCCATGCAAAAGCTACTGTATTACTTTTGAGAGACCTAATAACTTCTGACAGTCCTTTTGACCAATAAGTAAATAATTTTCTCAGTATTGTTAAAAATATTTCTTTGGTTGGAACACTTACTTTTTTCCCTTCTGTTTAAATGAAACATTTCATTTCGAGCATGAATACAACCGCTGGATATGTGAAAAATTGAAAAATCATACCTGAAGAGAATTGCCACAGAAAATGTAACACATGAGATCTGATTCACCTTATTGTTCTATGCAAACAAAGAGTAACTTTGGAGTCAATGGGGATATACCAGTGTAAAACCAGTGTGAATGAGAGTCCAGCCTAGTATTTTAAACATACTGGTGCAGTAGGAAGAGAGAGTCTGGAGCATGGGGCCTGGTTCAAGGCCTCAACCAAAGTCAGTGAAAGTTATGCTATGAGCAAAAGTCAGGCCCTGTTAAAAGCAGATGCTTGCCTGCACAATCACTATCCAGTATGTAACCTCGGCACCAGTACTGCTAGCATTGTTAAAATACACTGACTATGTAAACACATTCCAGCAAGCTAGCATAAGTACACCCCAAACTAGTACAGGTGATAAGATGGTTTGACTGAATCCTAGAATAGGATTGGAAAGGACCTCGAGAGGTCATCTAGTCTAGTTTTCTGCACTCAAGTGAAGTTATGAATAGTGATGTTTTGTCTGAGGCATCAGGAGGAAGGTACAAGGGGCAGTAACAAACATGTCATGAAACACGTAAGGAGATACATAAGTTGTTTATCTCAATTGTTTGTCTCAGTCTATAAATGTTGGAATATCTCACCTGAACCCTTTGTCTGACTGAGCTGGTCCACTGTCATGGACATACATGTATTATTAGTGTTCCTTTTGAATATATGGGGTGCTAGTACTGTGCTTTGTTGCCAATAAACTTGGCCAAGCACCTTCGCCACTAAACCAAGTTTGGGGTGTTTCTGGACTGTTCGATCGAGGTCTGCTGTGCCATGTACCTGGCCAGAGCTGGAACGACACAGAGAGAGAACACATGCAGCCAACCACTGACAACACGGTTAGATGCATTCTAGGGGAAAATGGGAAGCCGTTAAAGAATATATTCTGTGATAACATTCATGGCCCCAATAAACTGTATCGGGGCACTGTAGAAATTAAAATCTCATTTAAGAGGAGATAAGAGCTGCCTGGAACTAGGCATTATGAAAACATGATGCTTCCGTTATTTACTTGATTCTTAATATATCCCCAAAGGAGCAGTAAAACTTTTCCAAATCATGCAGATAAAAATCATGAGTAAAAAAGACTTAGTGGCATTTTAAATTAAAATAATTAGGCCAGAGTGGAAGCTTTCAAAGAGTTAGCAGCCATACCAGTATGAGAGAAATCTCTTCATTAACTTGTGTCAGGTTTTTCAATCTAATATTTAGTGAAAAAGTCATTTCTAAATTCACATTAGGAATACTGAGGAAATGAACTAACCTGCTTAAAAGAATGTGTTTCTATGACAAGATTTTTCAAAATCAAGCCAGCAAAATAAAGTTTACTGGGGCAAACTCTGCTCTGTTACATGTCTATAGCTCCCACTGAAGTCAATGGAAGATGCATTGTATAACAAAGTAGAACTAGCTCTTTAATGGTAATTGATAGTCAAAATACATAATGAGCTTTTTTCACTTCTCACAGCAGTGCAACACCATTGACTTTATAAAAGTTACTTCTGATTTCTATCAGAGAGCAGAATGAGGACCAGTGTCTTTATAGGCTGCTTTTCTGACTCAGAAGATACTAATCTTCCGCTCATAGTTGAGGAATGCACAATTCAACTCAGGAGATGAACAAAGGTGGCTTTAAGCCATCTTTGTGCTCTCTTGCTTCTGAACTAGCTGGTCTCTGGTCTAGTCTCCCACTGTAAGTTAGAACAATGAGGAGTACTTGTGGCACCTTAGAGACACCATCATAGGACCTAACCACATCAGCCACGCCAACAGAGGCTAGTTCACCTGCACATCTACTAATGTGATATATGCCATCATGTGCCAGCAATGCCCCTCTGCCATGTACATTGGCCAAACTGGACAGTTTCTACGCAAAATAATAAATGGACACAAATCAGACATCAAGAATTATAACATTCAAAAACCAGCTGGAGAACACTTCAATCTCCTTGGACACTATAACAGACTTAAAAGTGGCAATTCTTCCAAAACAAAAACCCTTCAAAAACAGACTCCAATGAGAAACTGCAAAACTGGAATTAATTTGCAAACTGGACACCATCAAATTAGGCCTGAATAAAGACGGAGTGGATGGGTCACTGCAAAAACTAATTTCCCCATACTATGACTCACACCTTCTTGTCAACTGTTTGAAATGGGCCACCCTGATTACATTAGCCTCATTACCACTACAAAAGTGATTTTTCCTCCCTTGGTATTCTACTGTTGAGAATAGCCCACTTCCACTTTAATTGAATTGTCTCGTTAGCACTGACCCCCCACTCCCATCTTTTCATGTACTGTGTATATATACCTGCTACTGTATTTTCCACTCCATGCATCTGATAAAGTGAGTTTTAGCCCACAAAAGCTCATGCCCAAATAAATTTGTTAGTCTCTAAGGTGCCACAAGTACTCCTCGTTGTTTTTGCTGATACAGACTAACATGGCTACCACTCTGAAATGGTAATTTAGAGCAGTCTTAAGCCTTCTCTAACTTGTGCCATTTTCCAAGAGCTGAAAGAAGTTGATACAGCTGCCTGTGATCAGCAGGCTCCAAGAAAGCCCCTGACACACTTGCTTTGCTCTGGACACACACTCTTCACCATCAGTTGGAAGAGGTGGTGATGTAGAAGCTGTTATGCCGGCTTTCTGCCACCATCCTCCTATGCCTCCCATAGTTGACCACAGAGGCTTCAGGGGTGCGTTGTTCCATGCTGGTGCAGGGATAATCAGGGCCTTCATTTTTCTAACTGCTCTAGCATGATCTGGTGGACTGAGTTGAGGACCGCAAACAGAGGCGCCAAGTTCCTAGGGGGTGCTCGACCCTTCCCACTCTGCCCCAGGTCCCACCCTCAAACCACCCCTTCCCCCAAGACCCTAGCCCTGCCCTACCTCTTCTTGCCCCTGCTCATCCCTCCCTAGCGAACAGCTGATTGTGGCAAGTGGGAGGTGCTGAGAGGGAGGGGGAGGATTTGATTGGTGGGGCTGCCGGTGGGTGCTAAGTACCCGCTATTTTTTTTCCATGGGTGCTCCAGCCCCGGAGCACCCACAGAGTCAGCACCTGTGACCATAAGCTAGGAATGCATGTGTTCTAATCTTAGCTCTGCCACAGATTTGTTGTGTGACAGCAAATAAATTAGGTTGCTTCTGCAGGCTGAGCTTATTGGAAGCACCAGGGACTCCTTGCATTCTTCCATTCTCTCTTTCTCAAGCTCCCTGTGTGCCACTCACCTATTCCTCTATTTCCAGGGACTCCCTGCAACTTCTCCACCTCCCTCCTCATGCCTTGGGCCCTAAATTCTCTGCTTCCACTATACCAGGATCCCCTGTTCTCCCTCCTGCCACCTAGAGCTCTGTTTACCTTCCATTCCCATCTTCCTCTGTGCTAGGGGATGTGTGTGCCCCCCAGTTTGCTTCCCCTGCCAGGGGTTCTCCATTTTCCTTACCACCCCATACCAGGATCCTATATTCTCCACTGCATGCCAGGGTCTGTGTGCATGCATGCCCACCTTCCCAATCCTCATTATGGTTTGTCTGAGAGACTAGTCATTCAGGGTTTCAACATGTTCAACTCTATTGGGAAGATGAGCAGAGATGAGATGGGGTATTATGAGTGAAGGAATTAATGGGTGCTATCAGCCAGTTGTTTGACCAATAGACAACTGTAGAGGTACTTGAAGATGTGGCTTATTGTTAAAATTGTGCCTTATTTCCAGTCTGAATTTGTCAAGCTTACAGACTATGATCAAGTCACTCCTTAACCTTTTCTTAACCTAAATTGATTGAGCTCTTTGAGTCTATCATTGTAAGGCATGTTCTCTAGTCCTTTAATCATTCTTGTGGCTCTTCTCAGAACCCTTCCCAATTTATCAACAAAATTAACCACAAATTCTTCTTGATTTGTGGACACCAGAACTGTACACAGTATTCCAGCGACGGTTGCACTACTGCCAAATACAGTGGCAATATAAGTTTTCTCTACTGCTACTCCAGATTTTTCTGTTTATGCATTCAAGTATTGCATTAGCCCTTTTGGCGACAGCCTCACACTGGGAGCTCATGTTCAGCTGATTATCCACCATGACCCCCAAATGCAGAGTTACTGCATCCCACCATAGACACCTCCCCCATCCTGTAAGTATGGCCTGCATTCTTTGTTCCTAAATGTATGCATTTACATTTAGCCATATTAAAACACATTGTTTTACTTTTACCCACAGTAATCCTGTGATGGGCTTAATCCCCATCACCTCTAAGGCAAGGGATACACCCTAAGTAGTTTTGCTCTGCACCTGTGAGGTGTTTAACTGTTTGCTTTCAAGACAGAGGAAGAGGAGTTAAGCTGCATAAGGAGCAGAGTTTGCCTGTGGAAAGGGGATACCTAGGAAAGAGGAGTTAGGGAGAGTTCTTTCTCTCTGGGAAGGGCCTGGAGGAAGGTCTAGTAGTTTGGAACTGGCTGTGGCCAGGAAGCAGAACCCAATTCCTGTAGTTAACTTCTGTGGTGGGGCCCTAAAGTGGAGAAGAGACCTGATCTAGGGATCTGTGAGGGTCAGAGAATGAAGTAAAAGCCCATGAGGGGTGGAAATCCAGCATAAGTGATACTTAGACTCCCAGCAGGAAAAACCTGGGCAGGTAGTACCCTGACAAGGAGGAAGAATTGAATTTAAGCCCCAGAAGGGGTAAAGGGACTTTTGTTTGAAACTAAATCCTGGAAGAGGATCACACTGTGGTGTGACTTGGCTGGAGGGCTGAACCACAGCAGACTCAGTAAGGCAGTCTGGAGAAGGGACCTAATGGGAATGACCATTGTAGCTGAGGGAGCAGCCACCAGAGGGAGAGTGGGAAGCAAAGTCCCCTGCAATGCTACATACAACACAAGGAGGTTCCCTAGAGGTAAGGATGTGTGCTTGCAGATCTAAAATGCTCTATATCAATGACCCAGCTCTTCATTAGTTATTAATTAAAACTAATCTTTTTAAAAAGATGGGAAATAAAAATTTGATATGAGTGCTTCAGTCTAACAGCAAAGATATAATAAAATTCAATGGTTGGAAAATGAAACAAGAAATTTTGTTGATGAAAAATAAGGCACACATTTTTAACAGTGAGGGTAATTAACCATGGAAGAATTGTGGTGGATTCTCCATCACTGAATTTTCCAGAAGATACTCTAGTTCAACCATGAATTAATGCTTACACATGAGGCCAGACTAGATGATTACAATGGTTCCTTTCAGCCTTATCTATGAATGTTTCTTTCCTGAAGAACTCAGGGCTCCCACTTTTGCTATATCCTCTCACTCCTGATATTGATGGAGATTTTTCTCAAATCAGTGCAGTAGATGAAATCACAAGGTATTCTGTGGGGATCAGCCTGTGGGATATAAGAGATTGGGTCTGAACTCCAAAGGTATTCTAGGTTTTGAGTGGATAAGAAATCCTTGGCCCATCAAAGTGCAATGTTGTATAACAAATATTTTGAATATGTCTCTTGCACGAAGCTGTTCAGGCCTTGACACTCTTCAGCTAGGAACACTTTAAAATCTAATCTATATTTTAGTCAACTTGAAATGTGTGGTCCTAACTATTGAATGGTATTTTTATCTAATTGGATACTTTTATTGCCTCCGTTCCTAGTATCTGAGGTCTTGATATATATTAATTTATCTTTGTGACATACTGGGGCACAATCCAGACTAGTGGGGGGCTGTCACCCCTGCCCTGCAACCATGGGGGCCTTAAAATGCCTTGCTGAAGTACCTCCCATCTAGATTGTTCACAAACAGCCTGCCAGCATGCAAGCCACACCCTGAGTGTCTGTGTGTAACTGCAGCCTGCCACCTGTACCCTAACTCTCACGAGCCTTGGTTATACTCCATGTGATCCCAACAAACTTCCCCCAGAAATGCATGTCCTATATTGTCCAGCCCTCTTCTAGATAGTACAAATATAAAGTTATATATAAAAAACCAACCTCCAAAGAAATGGGAATATTTTTATCATAAAAAGGTATGACTGCACATGAAGAAACAAGGCCACTATAAGAGAAGAATAGAAGATGTGTTGTGATTGGTATAATCTATATGAGGGCTGAAGGACCAATCAATCAAGGTGATTTCTTTAAGAAAATAATATGCCAGTTAATTACCTTAAATGGTTACCCACATACTTCATCTTAAACCCACTGTATTAGATAAAACAGCAAAACAAGTTCACTAACTACAAAACGAAAATAAGAAAGAAAAACTTGTAGCACCTTAGAGACTAACAAATTTATTTCAGCATAAGCTTTCGTGGGTTAATACCCACTTCATCGGATGCAACGTATTAACCCACGAAAGCTTATGCTGAAATAAATTTGTTAGTCTCTAAGGTGCTACAAGTTTTTCTTTCTTATTTTCGTTTTGCTGACACAGACTAACACGGCTACTACACTGAAAACTAACTACAAAGAGATTTTAAGGGAGTACAAGTAATGAGGCATAAAAGTCAGAAATGGTTACAAGAAAAATAAAGATAAAACACTTACTAGTACCTACTTAAGAAACTATCTTCATTGCAAAACATCTTTCTCATCACATGGTCCAACAAACAGATTACCAAACTTTCAAGTCAGAACCCCTCCTCCAGAGTCCAGTAGCTGTTTCCTTTTGTCTTTGCAGGTGCAGAGAATGAGGTGGGTAGGGAGAGAAACGTGCGCATGAACACTTTCATGAACACACACTCTTTAGCAAAGGAAATTGCCAAGTCAGTTCAAACAGGTTGGTTTTGTCCCACCTTTTTTATAATTTCAGCTCTCCTCTTGAAAAACATTTCCAGCTGAGACCTGGGAGGCAGAGTCTATGTGGAAGGATATTCCCAGCTGTTTTTTCCCCACCTGTTCAAACTTTCTTTGTTTTCCTTCCCTACTTGATGATTTTGTTTACTGCTCAAATGCAAATTAAGGCAACCACACATTCCTTTGCTTAGGACAGTCCTGGTTGCTGACTTCTGCTTGGACAGGGCTGTGAGATTTGGAAGCTGTGTTAATAACATAATAAAAGGGAATTTTATAACATCACCTACAGTGTTGCCACACATTTCATCAGGACAATATTGACCAAGAAAATTGAGTTTTCAAATGATACCTTACAAGGCATACCAGTACAAAGATTACTGCAATCGCATGTAAGGCATGAACATAGGGTATATTCCATAACAACCCTCAAAAAACAAACACTGAGGCAGGGGGGTGGTATTATCCCCATTTTACAGATGGGGGAATTGAGCAACAGACATTAAGCATGTAATTTGCCTAGAGTCACAGAAGAAGCTTGTGTAATCAGGGCTGGCTTTAAGCCGATTCCACCGATTCCTGGGAGGGTGCGGAGCCCCGCCATTGTTCTTCATGTGGGGCCCCGCACCCGCTAAAGCCGGCCCTGTGTGATAACTAGGAACTGTACCCAGAGTTTCAGTTCAGTGCTTTAACTTCTGATCACTTTATTACGATAGCCTATTTGTGATTTTTTTTAAAAAATTTGCTTGTGCTAATCACTTGTCTTCATATATTTGGGCATGAATTCATCTTTTGTCTTTTCGGTTGTGACCATGTTTTTCTGGATCATTTATGTTGTGTGCCTTAAGCTGGGGGCCTAGCTACAATTCCAGAGTTGATTCTGTCTCAGGATTCTTTTCAGGCCAGTAGAAGCATAGGTGCATCCTGGAATCCAAGTTCTAGGCACTCCTAGATTCAGCAGCAGTCAACCTATGACATACCAAAGCAGCTCTTGGTATTGAGAGGAAAATACAACCGGTATAACTGTTAGCTCTTGAGGTATGTGCATGTGCAAGGGTTAAAAATAGTCAGAATGATAAGGTGGGTGAAAGTGTGTCTTTTTTTTCTCTCCAACCCATCATCTTCTTGTTCCCGTTTATTTCCAGTCAGAATATTTTTCACCCTTCTTTCCAAGTTTTATTGCCTGGAGCTTACCAATACATCAGAAAAAAAAAATGCAGTAGAGTGTAGTGTTAGACTGACTTTTCTTGCTCTTCAGCCTGTATTAGTAGGCTACATGATGTACCAACCCTAAATGGATACTCTGATAATCAAGGTGGAAAAACATTCTAAGGTTATTCCTTCTTCATATCTGTTAAGATGTAGGAGCCAAAAACTTCCCCTTGCTGCTTGACACAAAGTACCCACAGAGACTATCTACATTAGTACAGGCCCTTGAAATGTCTCTTTTCCACATTAATTCACATTATTATGTTGCATATGCCTCAGGCTGCTCCACTTCACCTTTGTTTTATTAAAGGTGCTTCTGAGGTCAAGTACCACTAACTGTTCTGTTAAATATTGATTTAGCAGTTTGAATTAATGTAATTTTCAGTCTTTCTTCCCTACTTAATGTACAGCAGCACTTCAGTGACCCAGTCAATAAGATCAATAGCAACCTCACCATGCTCAGGCAAGAGCAGTAGTTGACTTGCTTTTGTCCTTCTGTCCACTCACTCCACTGTGGAACCAGGCGGTTTTCAGTAAATGCATGATCTGCGCTCCCTCTAATAGTACTGGGGGAGTGTTCCGGAACATCATCTATGCACACACAATGCTTCAGAAGTAGATCAGAGTGACATGAGTGTCTCAAACTCTTTAGGGGTTGATTCTTAGCAACTCTTTTTTTTCTTCCTTTTGTTTTTTTTTTAAAGAGAGACTAAACAATCAAGGCATCTCTGATGGTTTGTTTCAAAGTATTCTATAAACCTTTGTGCAACAGAAAAAAGCTTTGCACACAAGCAAAAGTGAAGACTTTGCAATACTGATGAGCCCTGGCAATTTACTGTGCTTCCTTATGAGCTAGACCTTGAAAGGTGCTGGCTTCGCCAGAAAATACCAATTTGTGAAAACCAAAACTTCATGGAAACATCTATTGTGATGAAATTTTCATCAGGTGGGTTCCTCAGGTCAAGGATGGAAACAAAACAGAGCCCACTCTAGCATATCCAACACCCCGCTGATTAGAGCAGCCCTGAGGGATGTGGCAGACCCAGGTTCAAATTCCTTTTCAGCCTGATTCAGAGCAGAATGTTGAACATGGATCACCCACTTCCCAGGTGAGTGCCTTTACCACTCTGCAGTCTCTTCCCCCTGCCTCCCATGAATCACTTCAAAAGGACTAGTTTTGGTTCCAATGCAGAATGAGAACAAAATGTCGCAACCTCTAACTTTTGTGAAGTGAAATTCTTGTTTTTCTGGCTAGCCCTAGTGCTGAGCACCTTGGCTCTGATCTAGCAAAGAATGTTCTTATCTTTAAATGTACAAATAGTACCACTGAAGTCAGTTAAGCACACGCTTAAGCACTTTGCTGGTTCATAGACAGATTCTTTAGCACCTTCCAGGATCAAGTTTTATGAGAGCCAATACCTGCTGAAACAACTAACGGTTGTTGGATGGAAGGCACTCAAAGTATGATCTCAAAACACTTTAAAAATGTTCATTCTCACAACATCCCTGGGAGGGTTAATAACTAGTTAACTATCATACCTCATTTACAGATGTACAAACTGAGGCAAAGAGAGGTTGTGACTTGCCAGGGTTCACATAGCACATAAACAAGAAACCTGGCTTTGAAAACATTAATCCTGGGTCATTTCCTGAGTTGTTCCCTGGTAGATTCATTTCATATGTATATATTTATTTAAATGAAGGATGCTTTTTCCAGAACTATTTCCATTTTATTCTTAGCTAGCTACATATACAATATACAGATCAGAGTGGAAGTGGAGGGAAGTTTTTGGACAACTTGTTTTGAACAGTTTTAGAGAATAACAGTGTGTGTAATTTAATAATAACCTGACTATAGCAAGATTCCTGCATTTTTTTAAACTAAAAGGTGTCCATATTTGCTGCACAAGGAAAATTAAATCTCCACTTTATCCCATTTTGAAAGAAGGAAGTACAGACCTGAGTTCTCTGTAGGGAGTTGTTGTTCCCTTCCCTCCCCCATCTTTTCCATCATGTATTCTGGAAACGCTATAGAATGCCCTGCCTGCTATGGGATCAGAAGCTTCCAATGCTCAATAACAGAGAGATAAGATTACAGAAAACAGCGGGGATAATGCAGCCTCTACATCCACATGCTTTACATGCACGGCAAGCAAAGGAACATATTTCCCCTCTCCAATCCCCTTTTGTAGAGTTTAGGAATGTAATTAGAAAACAATAGTTTAAACTTGGAAAGAAGAATTAAATTAAGTGGAACAAATATCGCAGGCTGAATCAAGCCTTTTGTCCTAGCTCCAGATTACACAAGGAAGCACTGGGATCAATAATAGAAGCCACATGCTTTTCCTGCAGTGTCTGTCTGCCAGTGAGGATGGATTTTTATATAGCTGTCTTAGGTGGTTATTTTTACCTGGGCCTCCTCACAATTATCTTTTGCAACATTGTGCATGTAAGATTAAATGAAATGTCTGAGACAAAAGGAGATAGCGCATATTAAAATATAGTTGAAGTACATGTATACACCTGAGGGAGTTTAAAAACCATAACATTCAAATCTAATGTATATTTTCAACAATTTCCCTGTGTCTTATATGAAGATCTGCATCTGAAACCACTTTTTTCCCGTTAAAAGCGTTTGTCTTTGTAGCAGAGAGAACTTCCTTTGTGCTTTCTGGCCATTGTTTCATTTTGTAACCTTTTCAAGCCCTTTTAATTCTATGGAATAAAATAGATTAAAACACCTCATGAGAGCTTCGTTTCAAACCATGTGTGTGTGGGTTTTTTTTTAAGTTCTTAATGAAAACAAAAATCTTTCTTTTTTTTCTCTCCTGCATTTCCCTCTTTCTCCTACTGTACGAAAGGCTGACTGGAAAATGGTGATTAAAAATTCTCATCATGCCCATCTGCCTGTGTGCCCTGTACTTTGTCATTCTGTAGTTGGGTATCAAAGCAGTATCATCAATGTTCTTTGAAAACTAAGCAGGTTGGACATGCAATTTAGATGAAAAACAATTATGCTGTGTTAGCTTGCTTTTGGCTACAGTATTAGGGCTCATCTCCAAGATGGGAAACAAAAGCAGCACTTCATCTTCATGAATTTCAAATGAGAGGGGGAGAGAAAGAGTTGTCTAGAGGGAGCTTCTCCACATAACCTTTCTCTAACTAGTTCCGTTCTCAATAAAATACGCCCTAGCCTATGCTGCTGGCTGCAAGTGGAATAACGTTTTTTCCTCCCTCTCTGGAATACAGATAATGCTAATGATTCTATCACAAGAATTTCTTTGAGGTCACCTTTTGATAGTTACTAAAAATAAAAAAACCACTGTGACAAACTTCACAACTTGAAAGAACATAGTACATGGAATTTAAAAGAAATTAGTGTCTTATGCCCCTTCCCCACCCCTTCATCTCCTCCACAGGCTTGGGGGGGGGGCAGGGGATAAACTGCCCCCCAGCACTCACCGGAGTGGGCTAGGGCCAGGTCGCTCCACTTCCTGCCACCTGGTGAGTGCAGGGTGGGCCAGACCCTTGCCGCAGTCCCCTGGGACGTTGCTCAGGAGAAGGGGTGGAATGGGGGCTGGGCTGGGGCAGAGCAGGGGTGGGAAGGGGCAGGATAGAGCAGGGGCAGGGGCTTTGGGGAAGAGGCTTAGCTGGCTGGGGGATCGGGCTGGCCGGGGCCCCTTTTGACTATGGGGCCGTTGTCATGGAGCCACTGGCACCATGGTAAACCCGGTACTGTATAGACCTTGATTCAGAAAAAAAACAACCGTCTATTCAGGAAGGACGTGGAAGCACGTTTAACTTGGAGGACAGCTACTGGTCACTGTTTAAGGGTCTTTGCATCATGAATGGACCATCTCTTGGAGAAGGCAGTGACTCCATGCATGTGGATGACTGGCTTGGAGGGAGAGGGTGGCAGTTCTGGACAGGGAAATAGATACCTATCTTTCTTCACAGCAGCATTGGGCTGACTCTGATAGGAGAATATCAGAGTAGGGACTTGCTTTTCATATATGAAAGAGTAGTTCTCTTCCCCCTCCCCCTCCAAACTAAGATGAAATTGCCTTCTCTAGTTCAGCTAATTAGAAGTGAAAAATCTAGATATGCTAAGCAAGCTATTTCTGTTTTAATTCCATTTGTTCAGGTTTTTGTTAAGTTTACTATTGTATGAATGATTTAATGCAGACTTTCCCAAGGACCGGAGAACCTCTGATTCTCTAAGGAGCTGTGTTGATGGGTAAATTACTTCTGAACCTACATGCCCTACCCAGTCTCAGTCAAGAGGATAGACTGAAAGACCAAATAGGAGATAATTGGTGGTGATGTTGGCCATAATCAGTCTCTGGATGCAGAGATTTACAGATAATCCATGTGGGTATTTTGCTCAAAGCCAACGTTTTTACTGTGGCAGCTGTGATGTTCAGTGATTACTCAGTGCTTAAGGTACTTGTGAATGGCTGTGCATAACAACAAACGCTTCATGGTGCTCTGCCCAAACTTTGTATCTGGGAGCTCAGCCCTGTGAGTAGGGCTGGCCTCCCTACCTAATTGTATGAGCCTGTGGTGGCAGCCCTGCCTGGCAGTTATGGGGTACAGGTCTTGTTACTTGGCTCTCAGCAGGGTAGGGAGTCTCTGATCCATCCAGCAGACCTCCTGCTGGGGAATGCCTTCCTGGTGTAGTTTCCCTGATGCAGCAAGTGCAGGTCTGTCTCTCTCCACCTGCTGTGCTGAAGATACCCTTTTAAGTCCCTCCTCCAACTGGAGCATATCCAGCAGGCCTGTGGGAGCAGGGCTTTCTGGGACCAGAGTTGTTCCAGCACCATTACTTCTCCAGTTTTTGGATTATCCACCCCGTCACAAGCCTTTAAAGGCACAGCTCCTAATTCCACAGCAATGGATGTATTATTGACCCACCATATACATTGTGGGCTAAATTTTAGGAAAAGGTCACTGGTTCATGGTGTGGTTATCAGTTTTTCTGCTGACACAGGTCCCAATTTAAATAACAGAAACACATTCATTGAGGTACATTAATCACAAAAGAGGTGCGCTCTCCTGCATAGCTCATGGGTTCACAGAAGGAACCATAGAGAAGCACACAAGAAATAGAGGAGTCAACTAGAAGAGACAGACTCAAAGTGCACATACAAATAGACTTTCATTACAGACGATGTGTAACAATGGGTGTGGTGTTTATGCACAGAGTGAATATTGCAACCATAACTGCACACTCAAACTGCGTATATGTATGCAAAAATGGTCATTTAGGGACCTAATTAGCAAGTGATATGCAAATACCCAATTTATCTGGGTAACTGCAGGCACACACTTTGAGTGCCCCTTTCTGAAAATGTGGCCCTTTTTTGGGACAATAAAACTTTCAACTAATTCTGGAGATGTCTAAGTACATTTACGGTAAGATACAACAAGAGTGACTGAAGTCAGAGTGGAGCCAAGTATCTATCTAGCTGTCTCTAAATATCACTACCAGCAAACTCCTGTGTTAAGTTTTACAGAGAACACAAAAGATATGACCACAGTTAAAGTGAAATTGTTCAATCATTTCAATAAATATTAGTGGAAACTATTTTTGCAACAGCTGCCCCATCCTTCTTCGAGATTATTAGGTTGCTGTGTAAGTAAAACATTTTTCAGCTAAAGAGCAAATTCCAAATGAAAGCATAATTTTGAAAACTGAATTATGCAAACGATTTTAATACAAACATAGGCATTTAATTGAGCTATATTTGATTTAGATTTAGCTACCCCCTTTCAAGAGAGAACAGGGTCTGGGATTTATTAGCTCAGGTACATTGCCAATGACACATTGTCTCAGGAAGGTACAAAAGAGAGCTTTTCTTTGCTAAGTGATTAAAATATGGTCCTAGGATTACAGCATGTCACTTCCAAATATTCTTGAATTTCTAAGTAAGAGCCATGGAATTTTAATGCTGAGCAATCAAGAAAATTATATAGGTCAGACCCTAGGCTTTAATTGAACAATCTTTTATACGCCGTTCAAAGAAACAGATGCAGTGCTGTGTGTGTAAAAATAAAAACGTTGACAAATGGATTTACTATGTGAAGCAGCATCAGAAAATAAAATCTGAAGTCACTCAATACATATGCCTAGAACACAGCGTATTTATCTTCTTTATAACCTCTCTTGAGCACTTCAGCGTAACAGAATTGTTTTTTGTAGTGACCCTCTTTTTTGTGTGTGTGTGTGTGAAATATAGGTACACACACAACTAAAGTGCAGTTGATGGAAGGAGGTTCTAAAGGCCCTTTACACTTGTCTAATTTCCAGTAGACTAGTGTAATGAGACTACTGCTCACAGCAGGTTTGGGGTCACCCCCCTTTAAGGTGCCACCTGATGTACTGCCATGCCACTGAGCCCGCCTGTTCCACCAGCCTGGACCCCCTTTGCCCTGTCTTGCTGAACCAGGCTCTTAAGCCTCCTCTAACACACACACACACACCCCCACTCTGGGAAGACTCAGTTTAAGGGACTTGCACCCAGCACTCAGGTGCCAACCTCCCTTGGAGTGCAGACCCAAAGGTATATTGTCTTGCGCTGTACAGAATGATCTGCACAGCACGAGCTCATAAGAATTCACCTTCTCTCTCAATGTGAAGAGAGATATGCACAGCTTCTTGCGTGCGCCCCCCAGTTAGAAATTGCACAAACTGGATTTAATAAAAAACAAGTTTATTAACTATAAAAGGCAGATTTAAATTGAATATAAGGGATAGCAAAGAGAACAAAGCAGATTACTAAGCAAATAAAACAACACATGCATATTAAGCTTAAGATCTTAAAGAGATTGGTTTCAAGAAGTAATTTCTCACCCTAAATGTTCTTTTAAGCAAGTTGAAGAGTTTCTGTAGCTTAGAGTTCCAGCTATTTCTTCTTACAGACTGGACCCCTGTCTCAGTCTGGACTCTTCCCTGCCTTTCCCCTCAGGTTAGTTCCTTTGTCTCTTCAGGTATTTTCAACAGTCTTTCTTCTTGGGTGGGCAATGGAGGAGAATCCTGTTAGCCTGTCTCTCCAGCCTTAAATATGATTTACATAAGGCTGGAATCTTTTGTTTCCCAAACTTGACTTCCCCCTTCTGTTAGTGGAAAATTACTAGAAGTTCAAGATAGTGTTTAGTACCAGGTGACGCGACCACCTGACGTAGTAGTGTCACAGCTACATCCCAGGACACCTCTCAGGAAGGAGAGAGATTAGTATCTTCACAGTCTTGTTGTTTCTTCCTAATGGCCCATCAAGGCTGATGGCCTGTTGTCTGGTGGGTGTCTCCGGAATACACACCCAGTTGTAATTGTTACATGGTCCATATTCCTAACTTTACATACAGAAATGATACATGCATACAAATTGGATAATCACATTCAGTAACTTATAACCTTTCCAATGATACCTCACAAGACCCATTTTGCATAAAATATCTGTTATGCTTAGGATATGGATCTGACACACCCTTTTAAATCAAGCCTAAAAAGGGAAAAAAATCCAGGCCTGCAATCTCATCCAGAGAGAAACAAACCAATCACTGGTCAGCATCCTTCAGCATCCAAGGGAAAATGTAACAGTATACTTCTTACTGTATGTATAGTCTCTCTGGGAACTGGTATAGTTCTCCTGGACAGGCAAGCCTGATAATTCTCCAGTTTCTCCTTATCTCCTGGTCTAGGTTTGATTCAGGAGGCTACTGGAATAGACAAGGGAGCATGAGTTCTTCCTTCACAGGACCACATCTCGCATCTCACCTGTGTGGAAACCCCTTTTGCTTTTTTGGCTTCCTCATTAGGTGGCACAGATGATGTCTCTACCTCTCAACAGCATAATAGGGCACTTCCTTTCTCTCAAGACTACAACATGAGCAGTTCTTGAGGGTGAGGGATTTAATCTTTTCCTGGTTCATCCAGTAATGGGTTGTGTGTGTGTCCCATCATAAATCAATATTAAGAGGAAAAATAAGTGGAGACACTCATATGGAAAACTCACTACAAGGAAACACAACAAGTTGAAGCTTGAAGCCTTAGGGTCTGTTAAAGGATTCAATATACATTATGAAATTAGGGGTAAGTTTTAACTAAAACACTGACAAACCCTGGGGGATTCTGGATCCCTTTCTGAAGTTCAAGATGTAGATTTACTCTTATGAGAGTTCTGATTCTGATACAGTTCTTCTACTTAAAATTAGATGAAGGTTGGTGCTGAAGTTTGAGGTTCTGAGAAAACTGGATTGAATCTAAAATCAAATGGAAACTGAAATGTTTATAATTCCATCATTAAACTACACCTTAATGCTTTTTTTAAGTTTTGACAAAAATATTTTTGAAAAGTAAAGTAGACGGTTACCGGTAATCCTTCCATATTCAGATACAGGAGCATGTGTTTGCATTCTGCATGTATTCTACCGCCAGTCTACTAATGCTGTAAGCAGGGTCTAAATGAGCTCTCCCCTGAGAGCTAATGATGAACTGGGGGAAAAGACTTTGGAAATAGACCATGTTTGCATAGACTCGCCTACTCTGCCTAGGTGCACAGAATGATGGAACTACTTTTGTGCTGGTGTTTGGGCTACACATCACTTTAGTATTGAGTGCAAGGGTAATGAAATGTTATCCTTATTGTATAAGTAAAGGGCAGCAAAACTATACTTGGCCTGCCCTGACTGAGGGGGGTCACCCTCAATGGAACTTCACTCGCTAAGCAGAGGGTAGGGATGCCAAATTCCAGGGAGGGAAAGAGGAGGGGATAGGTGGTCCTATACTTATTCTAGGAGTTAATGCTTTAAGAAAAACACTAAATACCATGAGATTCACAACACTGGACCCCCATGGTGATGGGGTCACATACAGGAGAGAGAGAGTGTGCCAAATCCCCAGCCCATCAGTATAAACAGGGTGCTGGAACAATTTTTATAGTGGGGGTGTTGATAGCCATTGATGGAAACCACTTCAAGCCAGGGGGTGCAGCAGCACTCCTAGTTCCAGCACCTATCAATACAAACCATCCAGAAAGCTGCCTTAAAGGGGTAGCTGAGGAGTCCTCCTGACACCGGGGAATCCTTGAGTGGTGCAAAGCTTGCAAGGCTTTTGCCACAGTCTCTGCACCCTCTGCTCAGGGGTGAGTTGGGGTTTGGAAGGGGCTGGAAAATGGGCATATGGTGCATCACCAGAGCCAGCATGAGTGGAGCTTCTATGTACAGCCAGTGTAACTTAAAGCAACTGCTAGCATCCATATTGGCCCTTGGACAGTACCAGGATAGGGGGAAAAGAAAGGTGGTTTACATCTGCCTTCCTCCCACCATCTTCCTTTGCCCTGCTCCCCAGGTTCTGCACGAAGCGCAGCTCAGCCAACCCAAGTATGTGGCATATGGATTCAAAATCCCTGAACTGTGTGTGTGAGACAGAATCCAAATATGGATTTTGCAAGTGATCCCACTTTATAATGGGTAGAACTAAAACCAAGGATACATATATTGCTGTACTTTATGGTGTCTGGATCTGAATTTTGTCTTGTTAATTTCTAATACCAATCCAGTGAACCTGCTCAAAAGACTTTTTTTTTTTTAGCATGACTCCCTAACCACAGGAGCTGATCTGCAAACTTATCTCTGTGAGAACACATTTAAAACCCTTTCCACGTTGTTTGTGCACTGACTGCCCATTCTAAAAACCTATTTGATTAGAGTGCATCAAACAATTCATCAGGGGTTCTGATCTTTTAGAATTTATGTTGATTAACATTTTTGCAATCCATCCTTAAATGGGAAATTGGATGGTAACAGCTGCATTTGCAGAGGGAGGTCTGTCTGTTCTTTAGAGATCACTTTCACAAAAGCTTTCTTACTGAACTCTGGCAGGCTTTGAGAATTAAAATGCTTAAAATCCCCAACCTGTTTAAGACCCTAGATCAGAAGAGAATTACACATGCAGATTTAAACATGCCTAGTCTTTGATGTGTGTGTTTTGAAATCCAATCTGAATTCAAGGTGAACTGAATTATTTTTTTCCATTAGGACTAAAGGTCTGGGGCACAAGGTTCTGAGTTTGTCATGCAGCAGCTGATATAACTGTCACCTAAAGAGAGCAGGGAGCTGGACTCCTTAGATTACTAATGCATAGAGCTGGCCAAAATTTTCCAACGGAACACTTTTTTCTGTCAGAAAATGCTGACTTCTGAGAATCAACACATTTCACATGAAATTTTTGACAGACACAAGTCAAGCAAGCTGGCAGGCAGTCCGGTGGCTTGCCAGCCTGGGTTCCCTGACTTCCTGGGCAGCTGCCACCGAGGCCACCAAACATCCCAGGCCTCCAGTTCCTTGAGCACCATGGGGTGGCAGCTGCTTTGAAGGGCTAGTTCCTCAACTTCCTGGACAGTTGCCTCCCCACACTGCCTGATTCCACAGGAAGTGGGTAGTCCTGGGATGCAGCTGCCTGCAAACCCAGCAGCCTGGAGCAAGACAAAATTTTCTGGTTTTGGTTCTCCCAAATAGATTTTAAAAAAAAATCCCAGAGGAAAATTCTAAAAGAAATTTTTCATTGGCTGGAAAACAGAATTTCCCCCTCTATCTGTTTTCAAGCAACCCTTGAAAGGGGAACATAGAAGTAGGGTCCTGATAGATAAATAAAGTAAGGCATACCAAGATCCAACAGCTGAAAACAGAAGCTAGACAAATTCAGGGTAGAAATAAGATGCATGATTTTTAAGTGAAGGTATTAGAATAATTTTCCGAGGGATTGGTGGATTCTCCATCAGTTCACATTCTTAAATCAAACTGGGATATTTTTCTTTAAAAAATTAATAAATAAAAAATGCTGTAGCTCAACCAGACGTTACAGGGTGGAAGCAGGAAACACTGGTTGAAATTCTCTGATCTGTGCTATGCAGGAGATCGGACTAGACCATTTAATGGTCTTTTGGACTTAAAAATCTATTAGTTTATAACATAGAAGATAACTTTTGTCTTAAAATATATACTTGTAATTCGTCTTTGGGGCCTCAGCTGTCTTTTTGCTGTGTGTCTGTACAGTACCTGGCGCAATGAGGCTGCAATCATTGAGTGGGATGCTACCATAATAACAATAATGCATCTACTCTTAGGCACCACCACAATAATATATATCTATTCTTAAGGAACTGACATCTCCAATAATTTATTTTTAAAAGCATTTCCACTCAGCTTTAGAGATGTGGTAGATATGGAAACTAAAGCCTTGCATGCAAACTTTCAGGATCGAGTGTACCTGTAAAACAAAACCAAAAACACCTCATAGGTTTAAAGTCTGACATTTCTTACCACACAGGATTAGAAACTTCCACTTTATCCCATGGACAAGGGTGGGTGTTTGTTCTACCTCCAGCTGTTGTACAGCTTGAGGTAATAGATTTGACACTAGTGACTGAGATGCACTGTGGTCCAATGGTTAGCACACTGCATGGTTGCTCAGAAGTCCTGGGTTCTGTTCCTAGCTCTCCCACTGATTCTGTGGTGTGACCTTAAGTAAGCCACTCTACTCCTAGCAGATGCACTTATGAGTACTGAACTTCAAAATAATGTATGGCGGGGTGGGGGACAATCCTAACTATACATACAAAATGGTGAGGTCTAAATTAGCTGTTGCTACTCAGATCTTGGAGTCACTGTGGATAGTTCTCTGAAACATCTGCTCAATGTACAGCAGCACTCAAAAAAGCTAACAATGTTAGGACCCATTAGGAAAGGGATAGATAATAAGACAGAAAATATCATAATGCCACTATATAAATCCATGGTATACTCACACCTTGAATACTGCATGTTGTTCTGGTTGCTCCATCTCACAAAACACATACAATATTAGAACTGGAAAAGGTACAGAGAAGGGCAACAAAAATGGTTAGGAGGATGGAACAGCTTCAATATGAAGAGAGATTAAAAAGACTGGGACTGATCATCTGATAAACATGACTAAGGAGGGGATATGATAGTGGTCTATAAAATCATGAATGGCATGGAGACAGTGAATAGGGAAGTGTTATTTACCCCTTCACATAACATAAGAACTAGGGGTTACCCAATAAAATTAATAGGCAGCAGGTTTAAAATAAACACAAGCAAATAATTCTTCACAAAACATACAGTCAACCTGTGGAACTCATTGCCAGGGTATATTGTGAAGGCTGAAAGTATAACTGGGTTAAAAAAGAACTAGATAAGTTCATGGAGAATTGATCCATCAACGGCTATTAGCCAAGATGGTCAGAGATGCAACCCCATGCTCTGGTTGTCCCTAAACCTCCAACTTCCAGAAGCTGGGACTGGACAAGAGAGGATGAATCACTCAGTAGTAGCCTTGTTCTGTTCTGAAGCATCTGGCACTGAACACGGTCAGAAGAGAGGATACTAGGCTAGATGGATCATTGGTCTGAGCCAGGATGACCATTCTTATTCTCCTACCCCCTTTCTCTGTCTTGTCCATTTAGATTGCAAAGTCTTTCAGGCAGGGACTTATATAACCTTATATTTATATAAGGAAATATATTTGTACAAGGCCTAGGATAATGGGGACTTAGTCTTGGTTGTGGCATTCAGGTGCTACTATACTATTACTGCCAGTAGTATCTATAAAAGCCTATGTTAGGGATGTGATGGGTTGGATCCCCCTGCCAGGGTGCCACCTGATATGCTGGGGTCTCACTGAGCCAGCCTGGCCCACCAGCCTGGGTCCCACCCACTGTGTGCTCACCCAGCTGTAATTGTTACATAGTCAATATTCCTAACTTCAGATACAGAAGTGATACGTGCATACACATTGGATAATCACATTCAGTAAATTATAACCTCTCCAATGATACCTCACATGACCCATCTTGCATAAGACATCTCAGTTATGCCATATTCATATCATAACAATATTTCTATGAAGAATATGGGGGCATAATGTAACAAGGGTATTTTTAGAAGCTTTTTTTAATCCTGAACAACTGGTGTTATGGTAACAAGTATGCTTGACTTTGGAGCTCCAGGAAAATAATCCTCTCTCGCCCCCAAATTCTAAAACTTTCCTATAACAGTATTATGGGATGGTGTGCTATAAATGTTTTGATAGTGCCTATTTTGGTTATACATAATTCATTAGTGGCTTTGCAACTTGTGAGTGATGTATTCATCCCTAACTCATGCTGAGAACAGTCTTGTATCACATCACCCTAACACCTATATATCTATTTGTCTATTTCTCCGTTTCTCCAGCTTCTTATTCCACACCCGTCTTTGTGGTATCTGAGTGCCTTACTTGTTAAAGTGAACACAAGAAGATCTCTATTTCTTCCTTTTTCTCTTTATATACTGAACACACACATACGCTTACTCTCTGTAAGTGTAGGTGAAAAAATGATTTGAAAAGAAACAAGAAGTATCCCCATGCATAGAAATGGCTCCTGTAGTAAAGGTGAACCTTAAGTGAATAATGAATGCTACTTCCTCGTGAGAGATGGCTTTACCCTCATGTGTAAACTCCTCAGACAAGGATGATCAGGATCTTAATTCACTAAGCTGTTGTATAGCACCAAAGCACTAGCTCAGTCATACTATTTTCAAGGAAACACTGAGGTAGCCTATGAGAGGTCACAGTGTGTAGGGTCCACAAAAGTCAATTACTCCATGAGCCCAAAGGCTTTCTACACTTGACTTGACTATTTCTCTAATTCAATGCTCACAGAGCCATATGTGAATGTGTAATGCAGAATTTAGTCTTCGGCCAGTTAGTAGTTTGCAGAGTGCCCTTTATGTTACACTGCTGTCAAGTCTGAGCTAGATTGATTTCTCCTGCTCCAAGAGACCAACAATGAAACCAAGTGCCAGTCAATTTTCTTAATTAGGTTCCCTTTTAAACGCTTGCCTGCACTCTTTGGCAGAATGAGCTGAAGCTGGAACCTGCTGAGGTAGCGTTGCTACTTTTACTGCTTATCTGTGCATTTCTTCCTTAGTGGTCTTCTCCACCTCTTAAGTAAAAATGCTTAAATAAATTGAGCATCAACAGTCTGTAAATTCCTGAGGGGAATTAAAGAAAAGTGAGTTTGCTGCAGGTTCAGCTAAATCTGTTTTACTGTCTTCCCAGCATTACTATAGCTCACTCTGAGGCTAGAGTGCATAGCACCTCTTATTATGTTTAGTGCACGTGTGAACTGTGGAGGGGAGAATTTGCTGTTTAAAACTAAGACAATGTTGATGTAATACACAGGCCTCCTCCCCATTTTTTTCTCCTAGAAAGGCCTTTGCTATTGCATGTAAAGACCCACGTGGGTCCCTATGGGTAACATCCTCACGTTATATCAAAAGGATGTCAGAAAAAGGAGTGTATGTGATCAAGCAACTAGACTGGCATTTAATGTTGTTGTCCTCGTTAGATCTACACTTTGCTATTTGGCTTTATCAGTTTCCCTCCCATTCCAAATTTATTTTTGGTGTATTTTAGTGACCTTGAACATGAAATGAAATGGTGATGTCACTTCTCCAGAGATCTGTACTTAAGATGTGTTGCCTTCTTAAAAGAGAATCTTCGCTCAGAGAACTCCCTGAGGTTTCACCTTCATCAGCCTTTCAAAAAGAAAAGCTTCCTCTCCCTCCCCGTTCATACTGCACAGACTGTTCCCCTGGTATTTTCCCCTGCTCCCCCCCATAGTTTTGAACTTGCAAAGCTAGTGCTGTGAATGCAAAGCTGGAATTGCTCTCTGGATCAATACAATACTGTCATAACTTTCTCTCTCTGAATGTTATGACATCACAAACAGTAAGAACAAAAACACTGCACATTTGCTCCTAAATTAAGTCCACAGTGCAAATAGGTAACTGCATGCAAAATATTTATCTGTCTGAGCAAACTGGGTAACTGCACATGCAGCTGGATTCTTGAATATACAAGTACCTTGGGTTAGTTTCTTCTTTAATTGTTTCTACTCAGCAGAGATCATTAGCTTCTCCATATCAACTTTGTATACCAAGATTTGTGGCAGTAGCCCGCTGCCTCCAGGACAGAGAGCAACATTCAGGCAGCTGCAGAACGGACCATTCCTCAAGGATCAATCAAGGCAGGAAATCTTCCCATTCTAGGAAGTGAAAGAACATGGGGTAGTAGAATTTCTGCTTCCTCAGTGCTCAGTATGCCCTCAGGGAAAGGGAGTGAGTGGGTTGCAGAGATGCCAGAGAGGAGGAAGCAGCCAGATGCGTCACTCTCAGAACCTGGGAATACCCGAAAGCCTGGCTAAAGCCATAACCAAGCCGCAGCTAACCTTTTTCTTCAGTGTTGTGGAATACAGCAAATGGTTTTTTTTTTGTTTGTGTTTTTTTAAATATAAGAGGAGAGGCTTTGGGGGGAACTGCTTCCTATAAGCCATATTTCCCTGTTTCCCTCTGCCTGGAATATCCTCTCCTGTGTGCCATGCAACCTCATTCTCCATTTCTTCTATCACTGAACTCCACTTCAGCACTCTGACTGTGTTCCTTAAACTATAAATATCACATTAACTTATAAAAATAATGACTTTTGAAAAGAGGAGGCAGCAAGATGCCTGTGCAACAAGAGCAGTACCTCATGCTCTTCTACTTTGTAACTCTCACCGGGCAGGTCTTCACTACCCGCCGGATCGGCGGGTAGCAATCGATCTATCGGGGATCGATTTTTCGCGTCTCGTTAAGACGCGATTAATCGATCCCCGATCGCGCTCCCCGTCGGCTCCGGCAATCCACCTCATCGAAAGGCGGAAGCGGAGTCGACGGGGGAGCGGCAGCGATCGACTCGCCGCCGTCCTCATGGCCAGGTAAGTCGATTACGATACGCCGACTTCAGCTACGCTATTCACGTAGCTGAAGTTGCGTATCGTAGATCGACCCCCTCCCCTAGTGTAGCCCTGGGCACCCTTCCTTTACCCACCTTCTCAAGCATTGAGCCTGAGAGGTTCTTCTGAGCAGATATCCTCACAGAATTGGGCCCCTGGCTCCTGTTAGCAGGGGCTAGTTATGCCTTATGTACTTTCAAATGTATAAAAATGAATAAATATTTGCAAGTTCAATTACTTCACTGTGTTTTTAGTGTTTGTGCAAATTTTAAAGGGGGCAACTTAAGCTCCTCTTTTGAAGATGAGTCTTAACAGGTCATACAAGGGAGCAATAACTTTGATGTAACTAAATAAACCAAGTTAGCAAAAAGAAGCTGTAATACTAGTAAGGCTACAGATATTATGTAGCCCTCTATAAGCTCACAGGTTCCTCTAGCCCAGTGGTTCTCAAACTGTGGGTCAGACCCCATTTTAATGGGGTCACCAGGGCCAGCATTAGACTTGCTGGGACCCGTGGCTGAAGCCCAAATTCCACCCCCACCCTGTGGCGTCAGGGCTCAGGCCCACACAACCCCTACCCACGGCGGCAGGGCTCAGGCTCTGTCCTCCCCCTCTGTAGCGTTATGTAGTAATTTTGTTTTCAGAAGGGGATTGCAGTGCAATGAAGTTTGAGAACCGCTGCTCTAGTCTATGAACATGAAGAAATTGTAATTTCCAACGCTATAAAAGTTGCAGAATTCTACTGGTCCATTTCTTCGGCCGTGCTTCTTGGTATTCACAAACTCCTAGAACTTTGTGTGTTAACTTGAACTTTAACTCTTTGTGTGTTAACCATATCAGTATTTATGAAAGTAAAACTGGTAGTTACACTACCAATAATAAACATTTACAGAAGAATAGTAAATACTGACACACATGACTGTCCTGTTGCACAGATTTATAGTCTCCTGACCTTTCCCCAAGAGTTTAACAGTGCTACAGTGCGGTCTTATATTGTTAAGACTACAAGAACAAACTACAATATGATAAAGTGGTAGTGTCATTAATACTACACTGCAATTTTAAAATACAATGCAGCACAAATTAATGTATTCATTTATTTGCCTTCTAGTTTGTATATTTTCTTGATAATTCATAACATTTAGTAGTTTGCAGAGTAGCCATTGGCAGGAATTACTGATGTTCTGTTGTAGTGACTTAACTAGAAAAATGAAGATAAAGTGATGTAGGAAAGATTTCTATTTCTGGAATAAAAATTGACTAATAACATCCTGTGAGATTTTTCTTCTGTTAACAGAATATTTGTGGCTTATAATTTAGGATCCCTCTATTTCCTTGACCTCTGGCAATTATCCCAGCTCAATGGTGGCGATTTTTAAAGTGGATTTTATTGTCTTTCGGAAAGCCCTAAAATCCTTCCTTTTTTCTCTCTGCCCCATTGTTCAAACCCTATAGTATCTCATTATCTTCTTTACTGTAACTTCCTTCTTTCTAGCCTCCTAGGTTGGAATGATTTCTGTACTATATATATATATACACATGCCAAAGTTCTCAAAATACTGTTGCGCAGTGCAAGATACAGGCCTGCATCTAAAAAGACATGTTTTCTGTAAGGGCCACTGTCTAGCAGTCCTTAGTTGTCCATTAAGTAGGTGAGTGAAGGAGAGTTGATCAGTTTTGTTTTTTAAAACAATTTTTAGTTGTAATGAATATATTTGATCATTAGATGGAAGTGTGGCATAGGCCTTACTGCTCAACTCTAAAAGTGGTGTATGGAGCTGTACGGAAGGAGGTGGAACTATCTGGTAGTGAGAGAATGAGTAGCCATATTAGCAAAATTTTTCCTCTTGTTTTTAAAGTACCTACAATGTAAGTCATAGTAGAGAACTTGCTCCTTTGCCATTGCAAAAAGAGATTGAAAGAGAGTTCATGTGAAATCCAGCTCAAGTATAAAGATTAAAGGTAACTTTCTTTAAGAAATACATGTTCACAGTTCTTTGTCCTTTTTTGGGGGGAATTCCTCTTTATAATAATTAACACCCACAGACATTTCCAAGGTTACACTAACTCTATGCAAGAATTCTCCCTACTGCAGTTCCCAGAAGCTGTGAGAGAACAGTTGTTATTTGAATGATTAGCAAGGTTTTCAAATTGCTAAGAAAGACATTTTTAATTTTAAGATGCCAGATGAATGTATGTATTGTGACATGACATAACTTTAAAAGCTTTATTCCCTCTGCTCAAAAGCTTTCTAACACAATTCTGCTTGTAAAGTGTTTTCCAAAAGTGAATATATTTCAAACCAGCAACAGAGAATAGAGATATTATGTTCTAACAGACTTACTTATTTTTTGTGTTATGCCTAATAAACATGTATGACTCAAACTGAATTATTAACTATTCCATTTAATTCATAAAATGAAATGTGTAGTCAAAATACTTTTGAACTTTAAACATTTAAGTTTATCTTCCACTTAAAGGATTTTACATTGAAATAGACAAGCACACATTATAGCCTAACCAAATGCAAAGTTGCATTAAAAAAGCTAATGCAAAATTCTAAGTTACTGGAGTTCAGAAGTATAGAACAAGGAATTACTTTTGTAGTGCGGACTACATCTTAATAGAGAGATTTTAAAATGAACCACTTGCCTTTCCAGCCATGGCTGCACAGACCCTTCCTTTCCCATCTGGAATTGCTGAAGTAGTCATCCTACCATTTGCTACCACTTAATATCCTTCTGACAACTACAGCAACTGCATATAACATATGACCCCCCAGGTCATACAAGGTGACATATGCAAGAGGGATGAGTGACCCAAAGGAACAGGAGGCATTTATGAGAAACTGGGAGATTGAATCCATTAATATGCTGCACTGTGTCCTGACCCCCTCACCCAGTTCACTGATACTGGGTATACATGCTCAGGATGTCAGCTGACACCAGTAATCATCCTGGACAAAATCTGATTTTTCTCCCAGGCAGTGCTGGAGGTGTATCAACATGCACTGCAATCTCTTTGCAGCAGTAAGAAGAGGCTTTCCCATGATTGTCTCTAGGGGTTTGTGGTCTGATTACATTAATAACAGGTAGCCGTAGATGTACTGATGGAATCACTGCACTCCAAATAACATAGCAAGAAGCTCATTTTCTATTTGGGAGTATCTCTGCTTAGTCTCCAACAGGGCTCTGCTGGCATAAGCGACTGGCTGTTCCTTCAAAAGAGCTACATCCAATCCTTTCTCCAATCATGCCACTGGAATGTCAGTGGCTCTCCTGGCTGGTTGTATTTCAGAAGAGAGGCATCTGTTATTTGTTTCAGCATGTGAAATGCTGGCTGTTGGGGACCTGCCCAGTTCCACTCAACATCCTGCTTTGTAAGCCAGCATATGGGTTCCACTACTAAAGCCAAGTGTGGCCAGAACTTGGACAGAAAATTTTAACATTCCTTTGAGATGCAGTACCCCTTTCGAATCCACTGAAGCTGGCATGTCTCTGACTGCCTTGATCTTGTTAGGATCTGTTTTCAGTCCCTCAGCTGTGAACAGGTATCCAATACATGTCACCTCATGCTGTTTGAGTCACATTATTTCTGGGTTGAGTTTTATATTCTTGCCTTTTCATCACTGTAGAAAAGCTTGTAGTTTTCTCTCATGGCTTCATTCAGTGTCTGTATCATTGCTCCCTTCACCCACAATGAGGATGTTATCTGCAACTATCTTCACCCCAAGCAGTCCTTCCAGTTCTTGGGTGAGTCTTCTCTGAAACACCTCTGATGCTGGGCTTATGCCCATCAGCATGCGCAGCCCCATATAGTGACCAAATGGTGTTGTAAAAGGCATCTGCATGCTGGCCTCTTTACCCAAGATTATGTGCCCAATACCATTCCTCACATCACACACCATAAAGATTCTGGCTTTGGAAAGTTCTGTCAAGATGTCATAAATTGTGGGCAGTGGCTAGTGGCATCCTTTCAATGCCCTATTCAGTGGCTTTGGATCTATGCAGATGTGTAATGACCACCATGCTGCTTACCCAGGCTGTCCTGGTCTCTATAGGTGCTATGATACCCTTGCTCTGTTGACTTTCAAGCTCCTTACATACTGGATTACATAGTACCACTGGTATTTTCCCCCATGGTAAGCACATGGTTTCTGTTGTGGGGTCTACATCCAGTTGCAGCTTTCCTTTGAAAACATCTCCATATGGTTGTTTCCAATATCCAGGAAACCTCCTCCCACTTTTGCTTCTTGAACTGCAGCTGTAAAATTCTGATGCTGCACCTTGATCAGATTCATGGCTTGCGTGGCTATGTAGATCAAGTAAGCTCTGTGGTACTTACCATCCACCACCACAAACATCAGTTGGTGCTGTTATTTTGGGGTTGGTTACCATGAGGTCACATCTTCCTACAGGCTGTATTCTGCTCTCATTGTATGTTGTTAGATTGATCTTTGTAATAGGGGTGTGCTGAGTCCTCTTAACCAGAGGAATCACTCTGCAGGAGCATTGTACGGGGTATTTTGCTATTCACATTTTGGCATATCTGGAGGTTGATATTATCCCTTGCTGTTTTCCTGTCCCAAAAGCTTGACTCTGATATGCTTTTGGATTCAAGGAGCGAGTCAAGATATTATGACTGTTGTCTGATATGGCATCTCCCAGTTTGAGTTACTTGGGACATTCCTATAATCACACCCACACCCACACACACCCTGACCCCCAAACACCCCTACAATGGTTCAACTTGCACATTCCTTGCAATGCTGTCCTCGTGCAGGACACTTCTTCTTTACTTTCTCATGCTCTCTCCCACAGTGCATCTCAATACAGGTATGGAACCCTGGACACCTGCTCTCCTATGCTGTTGTCTCACTGCACGTACTTTGGGGACTGTTGTACCTCCTAAGATTTTCATCCTTTCTCTTGAGGCTTCTGCTGTGTTCCCCATGTCTAAGCATGTATTGAATGTGAGATCACCTTCCCAGGTTCGCTGCTCCGGAACCGATACTCCCATGTGCCGCAGACTACCTCTCTGCCTTGTTCCATAGTAGGGTAAAGTAACAGGCTTCACTTTCCTGCTATTGTCGTCGTCATCCTGCATGGCATGGGCTGTGCACAGCTGGAACTTCTCCTTCCAGCGGGTCCATCACTGGGCTAGATTTTTTTGTCTGCAAAATCCAGGGCTTTGGACTGACATGGAAGGCTCCTACAGCCAGCTGCTGCACTGCAGAGAATGCACTGCTCTGACGCTGCCATCGCGTTTCGGTTACAAAGAGTGAGGCTGAATGCAGGTTAAGGTGAACAAGTGAAACTTTACTAAACCTTCTGGACTACTCTGTCCTTAGGGTGGAAGTGACTCAGTAACAACTCCCTGAATCCCCTGTTCTTCTGGTGTCCTGTGAATAACAGTCCTCTAGGGAACATGGACCTTCTGACTCTAGTTCCACTGATCATGACACAGCCATTTCACTTGTTTCTCTCAGTTGGACACCAGGAAGCTAGGGTTGCCAACTTTCTAATCGCACAGAACTGAACACCTCTGCCCAACCCTTTCCCCAAGGCCTCGCCCCCACTCACTCCATTCCCCGTCCGTCCATCGCTCGCTATCCCCCACCCTCACTCACTTTCACTGGGTGGGGGAAGGGGGTTGGGATGTGGGAGGGGGTGAGGGCTTTGGTTGGGGGTGCGGGCTCTGGGGTGGGGCAGGGATGAGAGGTTTGGGGTGCAGGAGCGGAATTCAAAGGTTCTATCTATTTATTTATTTATTTTACTGCTAGCCTTACAAATGTGATTCCTGATCTGAGAGTCAAGCCTGGTATTTTCATTCTTGCACATCACCGTCTACCTGTAAAGCCAGGTATTACCATGAGCCCAACTGCACAGGCTCAAAGGAAGCCATACACCCTTGTAAAAATAACACAATTTTTTCTTCTAGATAAAAATGTCAACTTGGTTTCTTGAATAAGAGTGAGGGCCGAGCTCCTCTGGGGAAGCAGGGTATCTACCCCTTCTGAGGTATAAAGTTGCTTAGGTCAGGAGCTGTTATGAGAAGTTTCTACTTCTACAAGAGACAGAAATCCTGCCTCTTAGTGAATTCAGTAGATCCAGGATTTCAGCCCTGGAGTAGGTGAGGGGAGAATGCTGCTGCTGCTGCATCCGCCACCACCCGGCAAAGAACTAATTCTCAGCAGCTGCCCTGGGGCCACTCAGTAAGGGCCTTTCTCTGCTGCTCTCATCATGTCTCCCTGTCAGCCACCCCACTCCCTCATTTGTTGTTTAGCCCAATGGCTTTCTCTTGGCTCTGGTTCCTTTCCCATGCACTATTGGTCTCCCTTTGTTTTCCAAAAGCAGGTCCTTACTGGGCATAGCCTCGATGCATAGCAGCTGAGTTACTGTATACTGCTTCTCTGTTATATTCTTATTCAGAAGTCTGATTGAGTGCCAATACCCACCCTCACCCAGGCTGGGGAGGCAGGGACTAGGACACTTGAAAATATTATCTCAAAATAGACCGTTAAGGATGAGATTTTAACTCTAAAATCTTCCCTGAGTAAGGGCAAGGGTATAGCTACACTTCCTCAGTGCAGACCAGAGCTTGAACCGTGACTCAGTTACCATTTTCCTGTTGCTACCTCTTGCTCTAGGGAATAAGTTCCTTCACTCCTTTTTGTGGAGCAGCTTATTCTTTGGCCAGCTGCTCCAGATGAAGAGTAGGTGAGATGGAGTCATGGCTCCTCCCACTCTTTACCTGTCTTTGTCCCCTCCCTACTCTCTTGCTCAAGAAGGGAAGTACTGGACAAGAAGACCCTGCTTCCCCATCCTGCTTTGCCTTACTTCCCTGCATGCCTGAGTAAGGGCTGTAACGATTTAGCCTTAAATAAACAATTAAATAGTTGTGTGTTTGCTACTGATGAGCTACTCATGCTGTGCAGAGTAGCAGAACCATATAACCATCCTGAAGTGAAGTTTAGAGCTGCCATGGAAAGTGAACAGTCATGGTGCTAAACCAAGTGGTTATAACGAAGCATTTATTTTCAGTCAAATATTTGACCCTTCAGATTGTATCATTTATCTAAACCATTTTACGGTAAGATGTCAAATTATCACTGCAGTGACATCATCCTGTTTTCTATTCCCCCCCTGCTAGTGTTGTACAGACCAGGAAGGGCATTGTGTGAAGATTGTATCTATTAAACAGACTGAGGTTGACAGAGTAAATTATGGCATTAGTCTCTGATATGCTGAAGTATTATTCCACCTTCAGGGCTTTACAACAAGCTTTTTCCCACTTTAGGAAAGAGATGTCAAACCGCAGGTAGAAGTTACAAGATCTATGCCATATGGCTGAATAAAAATGTGTTTTAAAACAAAAACTAAAACATCAGGATAGTCACAAATGCACACAGAAAATTGTTTTACTGTGTGTTTGCATCCCTTAGTATTTTTTTAAAGGTGGTTTTCTAGAAGATAAGTAGAGATCAGGACAATTACAACAAAGAGAAACAATTCTTTCCCTCGAAGAATCTCCCTTCTCCAAGTAGATTTTGAAAATTCAAAGGAAAACAGTATAAGAAAATACCCTGCCAAGGTAATCTGATCCTTTTATCTATTTCTATAACAAAATACTCATTTTGAACTTCAGGTTAAGAAAAACATTTACCGTTACCAAGAATTGATATGTCTTTGACTACAATCAACAAGAGATCCAACAAAACTTATTCAAAAGAATAATTTCAGACATCTGTGTCTGGGAGAGAGAACACCTTGGACATAAACTGATTATAACCCCCCACCCACCATGATGTTAAAAATAACATTAAGAATTTCACAAGGAAGTATTTTTAACTCTGCAGAATTACATATGCTAATTTATTTTATTTTGCTGGCATATAAGGTTAATGGAAGAGGTATGATTGACGTTCATTATGTGATATTAATGACATTCATTTTCAGTTGGAATGCCCCCTGCACTGCAGAAAGATCCAGTACCATCTTCTATTATATATGGAGATATTTGAAGAGGAATCTAGGCTCAATTTTTAAAAGGAACTGGTTTAGGTTGGTGGCCCAGCTGGAAGTCCAAAATACTGCAATGAGTCAGTCATATGTTTGTAGATCAGTGGCATTTATAGCTCTTCTCAGCTGGGATGACAAATAGTTGGCCTGTCTGGGTACATGTAATGGTTTCTGACTTGCTGTAGGAATGTAAATAAGGTACAATAAATATGATAATGACAGCCCACACAGAATGCATGAAAATCCTACAGGCCTCCATGAAATGACCTACTGTACTACAGTAATTCCAAATCTGAGTAATTTAATATGTGCTACTCCCCTAATCTGATAGGTACCATTTGGTTGAGACCTGCAGCCAAATTCTGGTTCACGCTACAGCCTCTGTAGGCAACTCAGAGTGTGCAATACTCACTGTGTAAACAAGCCCACACAGCAGCCTTTAGGGCTGCTGTGAATTTATGCTGGGATCACACTGATCCCTATGTATCCAAGAATCTGGGAGGTTCAATAGCTGCTTAAAACTGAGAAGTGCAGCACCAAATCTGGCCCTTGGTAGGAACTGTGGATAAAAGAGAGAGTCTTTTGTATTGCTGCTGCCTCCTCAGCAAATGGCACTTGGAGGTTAATGCTTGTAGTTCTTGTCAAGTGTTTGAAGTGTCCACCAATTCTGAAAACCTCCGCATACGTATCGGAATTCAGAACAACTTAGTGACCTGAGAGGCAACTGTGCTGGGGTTTACAAACCCCATACTAAGGCTGAGGCAGGGGAAAGGCTGGACCAGTAGTGGGCCTGGAAAGCCCCACCCTTAGGCACTGACAAGCATGCTCCTGGGGAGAAGTCCAATATAAAGGGAACTTCAGCAGCCCCAAGCAAACAGAGCGGTGCCTTGCTTTGTCTTGTCTTGGATGAGCACTGCTCTGCTGCTGCAGCAGAAGCTTCTATTGAGGGAATCTGGCTGAGTTCCCCTCACCCCGACCACTCCCCCAGAGGCAGGGAGAGCAATCGGCAAGAAGCACGAAAGGGTTGCACACACCACACCTCAAACTGAGATGCAAGATGTGGCTGGAAGTGGCCTAAGAGAAGGTGAGCAAGGAGCTGGACAAACCTAGGCTATCTCATGCCACTGAACTTTCAGGGCTGGACGAACCGAGGCTGTCTGTGTGCCCCTGGGCTGCGATACAAGGTCCCCATACCCACCCTGGAGCTGTTACTCTTAGCCCCAAGGAGAACAGACCTATGGGTTACTGGTAAAGAGGCCAGTAGAACTGGGACCTGATCCAGACGGCCAGAACACCCTGAACTGTTAAGAAGACTGGAGTCAGAGGAC
This sequence comes from Macrochelys suwanniensis, assembly GCA_033296515.1. Lineage (NCBI taxonomy): Eukaryota > Metazoa > Chordata > Testudines > Chelydridae > Macrochelys > Macrochelys suwanniensis. Next base: position 54,354,621 of record CM065780.1, read on the forward strand.
CAGACCACTAGGCCTACTAACTGACCAAACCACCCAGCTACAGCAACATATAGTAGTATTCTCAGAAGCTTTATTTCAAAATAGTGTCACAGATTTTCAAAAGTGACTAGTGATTTGGATGCTGTAACTTTTGGGTGCCCAACATGAGACATCTTAAAGGGCCCTGAGTTTCAGTGGGCAAGTGATTTTCAGAGGACCACTTTGAAAATCTTGGCTAGTAGATTTATATCAGAACAGAGAGTCTGTGGTAAGCTAGAAATGTCATATAGCAAGTCAGTTTGATGGCCAGGTGGCCGTGTAGTCAAGCAGTCTGCCCATCCTGAGGTATGTGTTTTCCAGACATGAAGAACTACTGTAAGCAATCCATGCTGCATATGCTGACCATCAGACTCTGAACTTCTCTCTTTCTCTCAAACACTGTAACAATTCCTTAACCAGCGATGCCCTTGCTTTCTGCTTAGTACATTTGTTTTCTGTTATCTTCTTGTTCTACAGTTTTTCTCTGCCTTTAGGAGTCATGTTATTGCAACAACTCCTCCTTATAGCTGGCCTTCCATGAGCAGTCTTAATAGTATCTAATTATAGCTTATGGTCTGCCTCCAGTTCTCTCTAACTTTTGGGAAAGGGCTACTATTCTTTCTCACCAGCCACACACCCCTCAGTTTCCAGCTTTGATATTTTTAGATGAGAGGTGAAATTATTGGACCAGATGGTAATGGGCCCCTGTGTAGGTGCAAAGGCCAATCACAATGGCACTCTCTGAGCTCAGGGAGTTTCAGGAACTACTCTTTTCATATGCATGTACAGACACCAAAGGAACAGGGTGCCAGTGGGGTCATGTTTTTGCCCCATCTTCTGTGCTGGCTGGTAGATTGGGCCAAGCACAATGGGCAGAGCAGGCTGCACCTGCTCTTTGCACCAGGGAGTTCAGGGGACAGAAATGTATTGCTCAATGGAGAATGTCACAACAATCTAAGTGTTAAAGTGTGGTTCTACTCTAACAAAGCAATTCCGTTAAAATGGTACCTTCATACTCAACACACCTAAGCCCTGGGTTAAATCCTCCGCTGGTGCAACCCAGAATAGTTCCAGTGAAGTCAATAGTGTAGACTTCCATAGTTCCATTATAGGATTTGCCCCCTGTTCAAATTCATAGCTTCTTATTTAGCTAGAAAAATTTGGTTATTACATCTGAAGAATCAACACAGGGAATGGGATTTGGTTCTGGCCAACTCACCAAGAGAATGGCTGATTAAGATTCAGTTGCAATGCCACATTTTGCCCTCATTTACCTGTAATACTCCACTGCAAATTCTGCAGGATCTTTATTACTGGTGATCAGATGATGCACAAGCCCCTATTGACTAGTGCTTATATCTGATCCACCAGTAATAGGTAATTGGACAGGCTGCATGTAGGCCCCCTTCTGAACCAGTACTAGAGCAGCTAACCCAGTAAGATGCCTGAAAAGTAAAAATAAAATAAAAAATGTTTGGCTTAGAATAGTATTCTGAAATCCTGATCCATTATGTGGTATTTCTTTTCATTCCTGTCTATTTTGGGCTATTTCTAATGGTAAGTTAGGCCTCAACTTGTCTCTGCTACCAGAGAAACAAGAAACCAAAATAAAACAGTGTTACATAAACCACAGATCTGAATATCTTCAGAAGAGAACACCCAGTGTTTCTAAACAGAAAAAAAATATTATTCTGGAAAACTTTTTTGGGGAGTGTGAATTAGCATTGTGTGAAAGAAAGGACTCTTTTTTTCTCTTCTCTCTGGTTATCTACCAGACGGTGTCTCAGAGAAGGAGGGGGAACAAAGTGGAAAAAGCAAAACATGAAACAGCTCCTCAAAGTTTTGAAAACACAGATTTCCCTTTTTGTACTGAATCTTCTGGGCTCGGTGGGCTACCTCTGAGCTGGATTTTACTTCAAGTATTTTAGCTCAGCACAGCAATTATTGCAAAGGCCATTCTGTATTCTCTTTGAGGACTGAGAGGACAGAGAGTTCTTTTTCTATCCTACCCTACATCTTTTACAACTTTCTGCTGAGACTGAACTAGCTTTCAAAATGTTATGAGGAAAGAAGAATTTTTTAAAAGTTTTGAAGTGTCCAGAGCTACACTGGTCCTGTAGTTGGTCTCACACACCACGTGTAAATGAGGGAGAAAGCGGAATATGGAAAAACATGCTGCAATCAAAAGTTGCAGACATCAACCTAGACATGAAAGGCCTCTTCATAAGTAAATTATGTGAGCAGAGAAGAAAAGATGACTTTATGTAGCGTTCAATCATTATAACAAGCATCTCTATAGAATTCGAGTTAGACAGTAAGGATCAGGTAAATACATTGCTACAGGGTGTTTATGTTAAACCAGTCTTACATGATCCACTAGAAAAAAATCCAAAGAGTATTGAGGGCTTATGGGGGTTTTAAAATAGAGTTATTAGGAAGAAGACGCTTACAGTGCCTGACACGCTCTAGAAATAGTGTCTTTTACTTTTAAGTCAGCTGTTTTGGTCACCTCGCTAATAGAAAAACACTAGAAAGATAGACAAACTTCAAAAGCTTAGCGAGGAAGGATGGTCTTGTGATTAGGGCATTAGGCAAAGACTCAAGAGATCTAGGTTAAGCTCTACTATAGACTTCCTCTGTGATCTTACATAAGTAATTCAGCTGTGCTTTTTATCAATGTATTTTTATGGCCCCAACAACCACAGCATCTGAATACCTGTTTATAAAATGGGGCTAATAATATTTCTTACCTCACAGGAGTGTTGTAAGGATAATTTCATTCATATTTGTGCAGTGAGCAGACACTATAGTGATTGAGGCCATGCCAGTACCTAGAGAGGTTTAGTTGGATAGTTATTCCAAGATTCAGCTGCTTTCTGTGAACTTTTTCTTCTTTTCATTCTTTTTCCATTCATTATTTCTAATACCTTCAGCCTGTCCCCTTCATTCACTTCCTCTTGATCAAGGACCAGGGAGTGAGGCAGAAAAAGCAAGATCTCTGAAAAGTAGGCTAAAGATTAGAGTGGGGATGGAGAATCTGCCAGACTGGGGAAAATTTATTCAAACCTGAATAAAAGATCACATCCAATTTACGGAACAGGCAATGGTTCAAGAAGCCTTGGTTTTTTGTTCGTTTTCATTTTGTTCCTCAACTGCTTAGCTTTTCCTTGGAATAAACACCAATAAAAAGCTGAAGCTACTCGAATGAATAGGCATTTCTGACAAAGACAATCTTAGATCAAAAACTACACAGATATGTTCGTATACCAAAATGGAAATGCCATACTGAGGTGATATGAATGTACCACCCATAATACATTCTATTGGAGAAATCCCATTCAACTGTCAGGAGAAGCTCAAACAAAGTTGTGATAAACAAACCTCAGAAAGTTAGCTGATTCAGTTTTGACAAGCATCTGAAAGTTCAGATGTTGCTCTAAACTTTAACAACAAAAGTATAGTCCAAAAATGGACTAAATTAATAATAAAAAACCCATAGAGATCTATTTCTGTGTGCTTCCTCCCTTTGGACAAAAAGATGTATTCTAGAACCTTTTCCATGCTGCCCCCTCCCCAATCCTGAACTCTTCTCCAGTCTAACTGGGACCCCACCTCCCATTTAGCATGGGCTGCACAGCATGGTTGAGTCTCCAATACTAGCATTGAGAACCAATGCTCTAGAATATTTACTTTTGTACAGTGTTTGCTAATTATTTCTATTTTCAAAACTGCTACAATTTCTTAGTAAAAAATGGAAGATCCTTTGGCTTCCATGTCCCTGTTCTGTTTGCTTCTTGATCTTCCAGTGCTTCTGATTACTCAGGGCCTGGCAGTAAAGTCTCTTCTCACATCATTATTATTGTAGCCCTGAACTCTTACTTGTTCCAAGTCTGGTTACAGCACCACTGAACTAGGCACCCTCCTCTGCACCCACATGCACACACTCCTCACCCCAGAATTATCAATAGTATGACACCAAAAATAGCTCCTCCCAATCGAAAGTGAAAATGGTCTGCTTAATGTTAACCAGGGCTTGGGTAGATTTTGTCTGCGCTTAATATTTCATCTGCTCTATTCCATAGATACAAACTCATTAACCAGTAAACATTTTCATCTTTAGGTTTATATAACATTTTACTATAAAAAAGAAACTAGCTATAAACAAAATATGGGAAGCTCGGAAACAGGCCTTCTTTCAAGATGGATTTTGAATATCCCAATTTTGGCAGAGTATGAACTACAGGAGAACAGCTTATCTTGCAGTATGTTGCTATCTCTGCTTCTGGTACTAGATGAGATCAGGAAATGAAGAGGAACATGAAAATGTATTATTAGCAAACAGCATCAGCACTGTGGTAGTATCTCCATAGTGAAGGCCTCCACAGTGCTAGAAGCTACACACGCATATAGTGAAACTGACAAATGTTAATCAAATACTTTTGATCCTAAAAAAAGAGTTCTTGTTTGATTCAAGTTTTATGTGAAAGGTCAGGTCAGTCTATATTTGACTGCAGCTGAATTAGTTTATTCATCTTTAATTAAAAGGTTCGCTGGTGCATGTGAAAGAATATGTTCATGGTACTTGTGCAGAAAGTCAGAACATAAACAAAATGAAAATATTCAATTCACATGCAGCTCGGTACTGAATTTTGTTAGATTTAATTCATTTCTGTTGTATGCAGATTAAAAAAAATATTTAGGGCCCAGTCCTGCAAACCTTTACTCAGATGAGTAGCAAGGACTATGTGTGAGAGTAAGGTTCTAACTGCTCCTAATTTAGGTGAAGGTTCTGAAAATTGATTATTGTAGATGAATCCTTGGGCTTGCAAGGAGACCCATCAATGCCAGTGCTGCCATTCAGGCACAGTAGTCTGCCTGCACAGATGCAATAGCAGAATGTATACCTTAGGTAAATTTTTTGACTAAATTTTGCTTTGAATTTCTTTAATTGCATTTTATAAGTTTGGCTCTTAAAATCTGTGAATATTAACATTAATGTAACTCAACATACAGTATGAGTTTGAAGAGTCAGTGGAATATTATATTTATTTAGGATAGAAAAGAATCAGACTAGCAGTAAAGTTAACCTCTCAGCCCACATTCCCTTCTTCAAGTCCGGTTCTCAGTTATGAATAAAAGAAGGTTATTTAAAGTTCTTCCTATGAAGTTTTAATAACCTACTCTTTCTCTTATCGAAAAAATTAGACTAATGAATAAAATTACACCAGGAAACAACTATTCCTAACAATTATTTTTAACAGACTTTCCTATTCAGCAGAAATTATCTGCAACTCTTCAGCAGTGTGTAGCTACTGTACATAAAGCAGCAGATCTTTGTTCTCTACCAAGTCCTGACATTCATCAAAAAACTTAAATGGCCCATGGAAACATCTTTAGCTCTGCAGATGTCTTTGAGGAGTTTCTACTGAACTGTGTTTTTTACATCCAGAAATGCTTACTGAGGGAGACATAAGAACCAGATTCTGACATTCATAGAGTCGTAGGACTGGAAGGGACCTTGAGAGGTCATCTAGTCCAGTCCCCTGCACTCATGGCAGGACTAAATATTATCTAGACCATCTCTGAAAAGTTTTTGTCTAATCTGCTCTTAAAAATCTCCAATGATGGAGATTCCACAACCTCCCTAGGCAATTTATTCCAGTGCTGAACCACCCTGACAGTTAGGAAGCTTTTCCTAATGTCCAACCTAAACCTCCTTGCTGCAATTTAAGCCCATTGCTTCTTGTCCTATCGTCAGAAATTAAGAAAAACAATTTTTCTCCCTCCTCCTTGAAACAAACTTTTATGTACTTGAAAACTGTTATCATGTCCCCTCTCAGTCTTCTCTTTTCCAGACTAAACAAACCCATTTTTTCAATCTTCCCTCATAGATCATGTTTTCTAGATCTTTAATCATTTTTGTCACTCTTCTCTGGATTCTCTCCAATTTGTCCACATCCTTCCTGAAATGTGGCACCCAGAACTGGACACAATACTTCGGTTGAAGCCTAATCAGTGCAGAATAGAGCGGAAGTATTACTTCTCATGTCTTGCTTACAACTCTACTGCTAATACATCCCAGAATGATGTTCACTTTTTTTGCAACATATTCCCTGCTGGTGAAAGTGTTCAACTTTTTTTTCCATTTTATGACACGTTTTCCTACTATTCCTTACCAGTTCAGTAGAGAATAATATGCCCTTAATCAATATTCTTCATATTGAGCCTCATTTGAAGAAAATATATCCATACCAGATTAGTAGCAAGCATGGGGCTCACCAGTCTTGGAGAGGCCTCATGCCCAGAGAATGCTTATTGAAGTCCAGTGACAAGGTTAGAGTTCGACATACACTATGGTCATTGTCTGGAGGAGGGTGTTAATGGTTCTGCATTAGGGGGCTGTGGAAGGCTGGCTGATGGTGGTGCAGCAGCTTTTGAGAAAGCACTCAGTGGCTGGGAAGGCTGTTGCATCAGGATTAGGCTTTATGGGTACTCAGCCTCAGAACCCTGTGTGCTTCCATGGCTGGCAGCTGTGGAAATTCAATTTCTGTTGAATAGGGCCATTAATGAGCAATAAAAGTACTATGTGCCTCAGTTAATATTAACAGCAGAGCTCCAACTGGGTGTCTAGAGATGCAAAAGTCAATGTAAATTAAAGCACATCTAATTCAGAGCAACATTTATTGCAATTGGTTAGAAATCCTGCATGATTTCCATTCTGAGTAGTGAGAAGTTTAAATTCTGGCAGGCAGTGAATTTCTGGGATGCTGTCCATTTTCTGTCAAGAATGCAAACCATTTCCCTGATTTTAATACAAGAGACAGATGAATTGAAATTGCTTACCAGGAGATGGTCCCTTGAACATATACATGCTCAGTGCAAGAAATCATTTGAATACAGTTAATATTAAAACAGTTCAGAATGCTCACCAAGTCAGATGACCTTACTTTGTTGAATAAAGAGCAGTCACAGACCTGTGACACTGCTATTCTCACATAATAATCTGCCTGATTAGTAGCATAAAGCTATGCAAGCCAACAGATAAAATATAAGATATCATAAAACTACAGGCTATAGCTACAGAGTCATTAATCTCACAAAGCTCAGTTCAGCTGTGCAAAACACATGAAGCAGTAATCACTGACTGAAAGGCTCAGGGGGCCTGATTTAGGTCTCACACCAATTTTGCACTGGTGTGGCACCATTGGCTTCAGTGGACTTACTCTTGATTTATACTGGTGTAAGTGAGATTGGAATCAGGCCCTATGATTCTGTTTAAACAATGGGATACAACAGAGCATGCAGTTCAGGCAGATTATTGTTTGTGTTGGGAGTGGAAGGTATATAAGTCCAAAAGCTGAAAATCTTCAGTCACTGAGCTGTAGTGTATTGCCCATCCTGCCTTATTGCCAATATCAGTGAACAGTTTTCAACCAATCATCGAATGGTTAAAAAATTCCCCAAAATTAATTTCTGAGACAACATGTAATAGTTTTGATAACAATGAATCATGCAATTTGCACTTTTGAATGGTGTGACTGGGATCCTAAGGGAGCCGCACTGAGATTATTCAATTAGGGTGAACTGCAAAGAATGGGGCAGACAATCCCCAAAGCTGGTGGATATGCCAATACTTAGATTTACCAAGCCAGCACAAAACAGCTTCTGTAGTATCTTACTGGTTACCCAGAAGCCAACAACACAGTTCCCTTAAAGCAACCGAGCCTCAGGCCTCCACCCTGACACCCAAGTCAAATATGATGAGGATTACTGAAAATCTTATTCATCATATAAGAAAGTTCTACCAATCCCAAAGGATCGAACACATTATCTCCCAGGTTAATGAATATTGCAGATCTTACCCAAATACACACTTATAGCCAATTCTTATTAACTAAACTAAAATTTATTTAAAAAGAAAAGAGACAGAGTATTGGTTAAAAGATCATTATATGCACAGACATGAGTACAGTTCTGAGATCAGATTCACAGTAGAGATGGTGAGCTTCGTAGTTGCAAACAGTTCTTTCAGAATCATCCATAGGTTATAGTCCAATGTCCATATTCAGGGTGATCCAGATGGGGCTCTGGAGATCTCAGCCTTTTGGCTTAAGCTTCCCCTGCATGAAGATCTGAGATAAAAAGGATCAGGACCGAAGGAGTTCTTATACAGTTCCAAGCCTTCTCTTGACAGGTCGGAGTCCTTAGGCGAACAATAGGCAATCATGGAGACTTTGAAGTGGACCTATTTCCCAAGCATCACCGGTAATTAGCTATGTGGATTAACATAAGGCAATTGCCTGTGTTCCACCATTCATAGGGGATTTGCTGTACATTTCAAAGAGAGACGAATACAGTGATATCACTATGTTTACAGGTTTCAGTGTAGTAGCCGTGTTAGTCTGTGTCAGCAAAACGAAAATAAGAAAGAAAAACTTGTAGCACCTTAGAGACTAACAAATTTATTTCAGCATAAGCTTTCGTGGGTTAGTACCCACTTCATCGGATGCATCCGATGAAGTGGGTACTAACCCACGAAAGCTTATGCTGAAATAAATTTGTTAGTTTCTAAGGTGCTACAAGTTTTTCTTTATTATTTTCGTTTTACTATGTTTACAGTTAATTTAAATGTGAATATTTCCTTTTGATCTCTGAATTAACAGAATCCAGCACAGACAGGGACTGCTCGATTACACTGTTAACTTCTAACAGTATATATGTAAACACACAAAAACACCAACATTATCTACCAATATGTCACTAAGGGTTGAGTTTGGGTCATTTTTCCTGCAGGATGCTTAACCCTTTCTGGCCATGTGTCACAAACGGAAAGGGCTCAAGCTGCATTCTTAGATCCAAAATCCCTCAAAGTTGATGGGACATGAGTGAGTAGGGATTTCAGAATCTGAACCCTTATCTGAATCCGGTTCTTGCAACCGGCCATAAAATGGTCATAAACCAATTCTACATCAAAACGTCACCTAAAGTTGATGACCCAGTTCCTGCTCTCAGTTATGTTGGTGTAACATCCAGGTCAATAAGAGGATTTACTCCAATGTAAAAAGCAGCAATATCTGGCATATTGTTCAAAATTTGGACTTAATTCTGAATTTGTGTCTTGGGCACAAAAGAGGAATTGACAAATGAGCTATTTAGCTGCATTTTACATAAATCTACAGTTTTGTAAATATAAAATAATAAAATTTCCCATACTCTTGCTAGAGAAACATCTATCCAAAACATCCATTGCATTATCTGAGAGCCTTCATATTCATAAATTTATCCTCGCAACACCCCACTGACATAGGGCAGCACTATCCTCTCCATTTTACAGATGGGGACTGGGAAACTAAAGCAAGGAGAGATTAAAGGCCAGACTTCCAAAAGGTATTTATGTACCTAGCGATGCAGATTGGAGGCTTGTGGGATCTTCCAAGTGTCTAAGCAGATTAGGCACATAACTCCCATTGATTTAAATACGTAACCTGCTTAGACACATTTGTAAATCCCACTAGGCACCTATCAGCACCCACATATTTTGAAAATTTGGCCCTAAATAGCATGCCCAGGTCACATAAGACAGCTCTGACACAGCTGGGATTTGAACGCTGCTCTCATGTAGTGTGTTGTGCTGTCTTATCCATAAGACCACACTTCCTCTTCTTTTGTTAGGCACAGTTTGAATCAAGTTATAATGAAGGTTCAGGGTTATAATTCTCTTATACTAGCTGGCTTCCCACTTCCCAGTTCTCAAGACATTTTGTAAAGCTGCAGTAACAACTTCAGCACCTATATAGAACCGTATCATTCAAGAAATCTCATCTTACTTTACAAAGGACATACAGATGTTTAGTAATACAGTGTGCAGGCCAAGCTAACAATGAAAAACCAGAGAAATCATGTGAGCATTCAGATTTGATTAAAGAGCGAGATTGGTAGCATCCCTGTGCTCTCTCTGATCAGGGAATTCCATTGAGAAAAGGTGCAGTAATACTGTAATGTAATATAATTTAATGCTGAATGATAATTCATTAGCAGGCAAAAATTTGGAAGAATGTTTTCAACACATTGCTTATGAATAGGTTATAAATTAAATCCATGTAATTAACACTTAACAAGGGTTGAAGGATTGCTACAACTTCCCTTGCTGATGGAAGAATTTCAGATGGTTAGCATTGAAATATTGGAGAGATGGAGAAATATGAAAGTTTTTTTATGGGAATCTAACCAAAATGGACAAGAAAAGTTGTTTTGATCAGCGGCATCAACATATCAATATGTCTAGTGGTTGGAGCAGTTCTTGGCAAGTTGGAATATAATATTTTCCCATGTTTTAAAGGCATATATTTATCCTCACAACATCCCAGTGATGAAGGGCAGCACGACCATTCCCATTTTACAGATGGGGATTGGGAAACTAAAGATTATGCATGAATAATTTAGGCCAGGTCTTCATCGGCTAGGATGGGGTGGAGTTTCCTGGCCAGAGATGGTAGAAAGCATTACTTGCAGATGCTGCTATGTGAAAGCTCAGTGTCAGCAAGGAATCAAAGATACTTCTAGATTATGGATTGAATTGACCTAGTGTGGGCGTGTAACTCCAACCAATGGAGGGTGCATCATGGCTGCAAGCTTTTCAAAGCTCTTTCCTCTGCCCAGCACTATCACCTCAGGCTTGCTTGGGTTCAGCTTCAGACAGCTGTTCTTCATCCAAGAGCTGATCTCATCCAAGCACTGGACCATCTTGGTGGTGGTGGTGTGGTCATATGTGGTGAAAGATAGGTAGAGCTATGTTTCATCTGCATATCGCTGGCACTTGAGTCCATGTCATCTGATCAGTTCACCTCGTAGGTGCATGCAGATGTTGAAAAGTATTGTACAACACCATCAGATAGCTGAACAAAGCAAAAAATCTGTGGGGCTTAATCCTTGCTAGTATAAGAATCCTGTTAGAAAAATTGCATTATGTGTCCTTGACAATTTTTTATAGGAAGTGGTCTATTGAGGGGCAAAAAAGGCAGGAAGGGACAGAAGTTCTGGTTTTTTTTTTATATTAGAAACATCAGGTCTTGACTTTGTTTTATGCTGGAGGATTATAACAGCGTGACAAGATTCTTCTATTAACTCCCCTGTTATTATTTCTTTAGACTCATATACCTTCAAGGGCACTTAGCAGGTACTGGAACCCTGTTAGGAGATGGTAATTCATTGGGGTTGACTTATTGTGGCAGATGTGGTTCACTAACTCCATCCATTATATAGGGGTGGTAGGAATGATCCTCTGGGCAAAGGAATCTAGTCTGAGACTGAGAAGTCCTAATAGTAGAAGCCAAAAAAACAACCAAACATTTGGGCTGAAGTTGATGCCAGTCAACTTACAGTTCATTAGTAAATGCATTCCAAACCTCAGGAAGGGATAAAGTTGGACTCTATACAGTATGTAGAACCTTAATTTTGAAGCAAGGCAAAGTACTTCTCAATTCAACAAAAAAAAAAACACATATTTTTTGCTTAGGTTTGATACCAAATGTGTGTTTTAAAATGATTTGTCAAAACTGCCAGCAAATCAAAAAACCAGTTATTCGCATAGCTCTACTTATAATCTAAAGAAATGAGCTGCAGCTTCTCAGCCCTCATTTGGGTTTAGTCAGACTGCTTAAAACTCTGGTGACATAAAGTAAAAAACTGTTCCACTGGTGCTACCACTAGTGAGAAGTTTGCACCCACTGGGAATTATGGCTCCAAAACCCCTATTTCAAACAAGGCCCAGATAACCTTGGGTAAATCTCTTAGACTTCGTCTTCGCTGAAGGTTTAATCTGGGTTCAACCATGAGCTTTCTCCTTAACATGCTCTGCATGTTCATATGTCACTATGCCACTAATTGTGTCACATGATGAGGCAGCTACAACACCTTGAGGTATATAGTAGACCCCAAGTTAGCTTATCCCCGTATTGCTAACCTGAGATAACTGCAGTGAAAATGTGCAGCAATGGCTGGCCACAACAATCAATAGATGATGGTCCTCCAGTTCCTTTCCACAAACTCCCTGGGCACCCAGTCCTGTGTACTATTTTGTCATCTCCCTATGCTCTGAACCTTGACCAGGAGTGGTCTACTTTCATATCCCTCTGCTCAGTGTCCTCTGTCTCACTCTGCTTGCAGTTTCTCGAGCTTTGGTCATCTCCAGGGTTTAATACAGAAAAACAAAGCCCAAATAGAAAGTGTATGTATCAGCATGCAGCCACTTGGATAGAGAATGACATCAAAAACTGTTGGGCCAAAGTGAACAAAGCCCACAATGCTGGCTCATCAAAGAGGGACCTCCAACAGTAAGATGATAGATCTTGGCAGCCACTGGATCAAAGGATTGAGCGAACTGGATAGCAAAGCATGAAAATAAAGGGGCTTAAGGTGAGCTGCTGGAAGCCCAGGGATAACTGTTCCAGGTCTGGTGCTGCCTCAGTGAGCTCCCCTTTATGATTAACTGGACCATTGTAGGGTACCACGGAAGATTGTGTTACGGTATAGCAAGGGTGTTTTCGCTTTCTCATGCTAGTCAGGGTGTTTTTGCTTTCTCACACTCTTTTAGCGGCCAGCCACTGTAGGTCATGGCCGGCCAGCTGCAATTTGTTTTGAGCTAATTAAAATAGCTTTTGCTTTGCATGGCCTTGAGCCAGGAGGCGCCGGGAGGCGGCCCCTGCTTGCTTATGTATAAAATGTTTGTATATAATTGTATGAGTCCGCCCCGCTTTTGGACACCTTACCAGGCCCGAACTTCGGTGAGCTGGGTTCCCCGTCTCCGTGACAGCAACGTCAGGAGTCCCCGTTGCGGATGTGTCACTTTGCCTTCAATAAAGCCAATAACACACTGCGTGTGTGGGCCTCGTTCTTGCAGAGCACCCTGGGTAGGCCCGCAGCCTCCCACGAACGTAACATTTGGCGCAGCGAGCAGGATGCTCTGGAAGACAATGCCGTTTTAGCCAAAAATAGGGGAAGTAGGGAAGCCACCGCTGTCCCTACAGCGCATACCTGGGTGGCCCCAGACAGAGCTCTGGGGGCCGGTAGCGCGGGTTCTGGCCAGGTGGGCTGCCCCGGCCAATTGGCCGGAATTCCAGCAGGTGGCTGGAGTTACCCCCGCACAGCTGACTAAGGGTTTACAGCGGGTGCGGGCGAACCGGCATTCTGGAACAGAACGGCGAGTGATGGGGGGGCTAGGGTGGCTCCTCCTAACTGCCCTCCGGGCCCAAAATAAAAAGGTGCTCCACTTACAGCGGGCACTAAAAAAAAAAACGCAAAAAATTATAAAAACGTTTCGTCAGGAGGCCAGGGAGGGCGTCCTGCAATGGCTGGTCCGGGCCTAAAACAACGCTGGCAATACGGTCATGCTCCTCCGGTATGAGCTACAACAGTTGGGTGTCCTGTCACAAGATTCCCAGGTACGTGCGCAGCTGGCTAACCCCCCGCAACCCTGGGGGGATACTAAGTTGCCCTCCCTGTACCGCTGGTTAGCGGCAGCGGTAAGCGCGGCTTACCCATCGGTAAAAAAACTATAGGCACTAGCAGGCCCCTAAAAGACTATTGCCAAGGGAGGGCAAATACTTCAGCAGTTAAAAATAGCCTGGGCCCTAGAAATAAGCGGCACAAAAAGGCCAAATAATATACTGGTCACAAAATCCATTAAAGCCACCCTATTGCACTTGGCCCCAGGCAAGCTAAACCCCTCGCTCCTCGCAGTAGTTATGGCCGTGGATGGGCGTGTCGGGGACCCGGCTGCCAGTCTTATGCAATTGGAGACCGCTCTGGCCAGGGTACGGCCCAGGGCCATCCGAGCCACAAAAGGGCAGCAAGGCAAAAAACAAGCCAGCAAAAAACAAACAAACAAAAAGCTGCGGGTGCCCCAAAAAACCCTGAGGTTAAATCTTTTGCAGGCCGGTGTCCCTCAAAAAAAAATCAACGGGAAACCGACAGCAAACCTGTATAAGCGGTAAATGCAACTACCCGCCTCAAAACAAAGTACCAAAAGCAAAAAAAAAAAAAAAGAAGCGTAAAACAAAACAAGCCCACAGCGCCCGCTGCTCCACCCACTAAGTGGCAACTGCCGCGCCCCTACTAAGGGCGTGGCGGGTCCTCCGTTCCGTGCATGGCAGCAGCCACAGGCGGGAGGGAAACGGGAAACCAACGCACCTACGTGCCCCTGGTAATCCGTTGGCCAAAAAAAAAGTTCAACATGTCTTAGCGCGACTCAATACAGGTGCTAAAGTCACAATTTTACACTCTGCGCAGGCTCAGGGCCAAGCTACTCTAATAAACCGCCTCAAAAAAGTCAAGACCCCGGCTTATAAGGTCATGGTCACCCTGGCCCGGCTGGCGTGCACCAACATGGGCACTAAGCCGGTGCCGTAAAAGCAAAAAAAAGCCCTGTGTAAATTTATTCCCTTACCTCCTGCAGGTTTGGCGCCCCACGTCCCCAATAAAAAAAAATAGTGCGTGCTAGCCAACGTCTGGTGGACGGTGCCGCAGCAAAAACCGCAAGCCGCCGTGGTTCTAGCCACTAAAAAAAAATGGGCGTATGTGCTACCGGAAGGAGAGGACTATCCTCGTATAGCCTCCCTCTCCCGCTTATTGCTGCACTCCTTATAAAAAAAGGTACTGCCCAAAAAGCTGCCGCCCGCCCCGTTAATGCATAAGTAATACTCGCCCAAACTGCTATAAATGCAATATCTTTTTGTCTTCCTCGTGTGTATGCTATGGGTGCCCTTATAAAAACCTGTTTTATTGGCGTGTGTGCAGCCCCGGCCTCGTTGCAGAAATATTCCCTGTTTAAAATAATTGCAAAAGCCATTATATATAAAAATTTGTATGCTTTGGGCCCCGCCCAATATGTTTTAAATATAGCCATGTATTCTTTTTAATTTGCTATTGTTTTTAATGTTACTAATGCCGGGCCCTTTATAGCAGCCATTTTAAAGCACCTCCACCACCTAGCAAAGAGCCTTTATTAATAACAAAAAAATTCCTGGCTCTGGTCCCGGCTAACCTCCTTACGGGGATGGGCGGCGCACTTGGTGCAGGGCCTCTGCCTTGGCCTCCTTTGCTTCTTGGGTCTTTTTGTGTGTGGCCTGCGTGGCCGTTGCTGTTGTTTTTGCTGCCCCGCGCCGGCCCCGCCCCCTGGGGGGGGGTCTATATAGTCGCTAACGTCGCTCAAAAAAGCAAAAAAAGGAATGTAGGGTACCACGGAAGATTGTGTTACGGTATAGCAAGGGTGTTTTCGCTTTCTCATGCTAGTCAGGGTGTTTTTGCTTTCTCACACTCTTTTAGCGGCCAGCCACTGTAGGTCATGGCCGGCCAGCTGCAATTTGTTTTGAGCTAACTAAAATAGCTTTTGCTTTGCATGGCCTTGAGCCAGGAGGCGCCGGGAGGCGGCCCCTGCTTGCTTATGTATAAAATGTTTGTATATAATTGTATGAGTCCACCCCGCTTTTGGACTCCTTACCAGGCCCGAACTTCGGTGAGCTGGGTTCCCCGTCTCCATGACAGCAACGCCAGGAGTCCCCGTTGCGGATGTGTTACTTTGCCTTCAATAAAGCCAATAACACACTGCGTGTGTGGGCCTCGTTCTTGCAGAGCACCCTGGGTAGGCCCGCAGCTTCCCACGAATGTAACAACCATATTCTGAACAGCGCCCTGAGCATGGACCCTCTTTCAACATGGGTTCATCTGTGGAGCTGGGATGGGTGTGGCTTTGGAACTTGGATTTCTGTGAGGCTTTCTCCATGGACACTCAGCCTAGAGATGGAGAGGACCCTGGCCCTGGAGTGGACCTCATTCCTTCCTTGTTCTGGATCAGGACAATCACAGCAGGATGAAGAGCCCTCACAAATAAGAACCAGGTGAGGACACAGGGTTTCAGCCAGGTGAGATGGGCACAGCCATCTTTGTTATTATTATGAAGGATAAAAAAATGTTTAGGCTGGTTTACCCTATAATCCCAGCTGCTGCTTAATTTGTGGGAGGGTGCTGTGCCATTACACTTATCCCTCTGCTTCTCTCACCCTCCCTCTCTGTCTCCCAACCAATGCTTAATTTGTGCTAGGGCTTGCCTGGGCTGAGCAACGGACGCTCTAGGCTTGGCAGTTCATAGCCCCGACACCGCTGGGCTTGCTGCATCAGTTATGAATATAAAAAAATTACTTGAGCGCTGGCACCTCTTTCATTACAAATTAAGCGCTAGTCCCAACCATGCTGCTCAAAATGGTGGACAGAGACCTACTCCCCTGCAAACTAGCAGCTTACAGTGGCTGACTGCAGTAGCAATTTGTTAATGGAAAAGCTTTAATGCAAAAGTTAAAAGCTTTTTGGCTGCAGACTGTGTAAAATGTGATTTGCTGTAACACAATCCTTAAAAGAACTACCAGGAAAATACCCTGGCATGTTAAGGTACCCTCCCACTAGTGCAGAAGTCAATTTATTGCTGATAATATCTTGGAGCATAATAAGATAGAATTTTTCACTCAGTAAAAAGCCCAGTGAAGAAGCACCTTTTATGCTCATAGAGCAATAGGGAAGCATAGTTTAGCTCTTCTGCACTCCTGTCCCTGCCCCTGACATGCCATGGTTTTTCCCAGCCTGTCCCCTGCACCAGGAAGGGAGAAGGGTATGATAGGCAAAGCCAGGAGCCATCTCTGTTGGCTGTACATCTGTGAGGAGATCCCCACCAACACAGGAATTCTCCACTGTCAAAAATCCAGCTTTTTTAATCTGCATTACCTCATCAGTGTTGTAGCCATGTTGGTCCCAACACATGAGAGACAAGACAGGTGAGGTAATATCTTTAATTGGACCAAATTCTGCTGGTAGGAAGGCACAAGCTTTAGAGCTACATAGAGCTCTTCTTCAGGTCTGAGGAAGGAAGCAGACCATGGCCGGCTGGTATCATAGACTGGGGGAGGCTGAGCCAGGTGTAGCCCAGTCCATACTCCACCCCCAGTCCCCTTCCTGCTCTGCAGGCGGCTTTTCCCCTGTGCGATGGCCCCAGCTGGGGCTGCGCTGCCCGCCCTCCCGGGACTGCGGGGCTGGGGGCTGCACTGCCTGCCCTCCTGGTGCTCTGGAGCTGGGGGGCCCTAGACTGGGGTGGGGGCCTGAGGCTCCGGTGGGGGGCGCTGGCGGGGCCTTGGACGGAAGGGGTGGGAGGCTAGCCTCCCGGAGTCAGGCGTTCACCTGCCACCCAGGAAGCAGACCTTCAGAAGAGCTCTGTGTAGCTTGAAAGATTGTACCTTTCCACTAGTAGAAGTTGGTCTAATACAAGATATTACCTCATCTGTCTTGTCTCTCTAATTGGGATAATATTATTTTATTTATTTACCTAAATTTTGTAAAGTTCTATGTAAGTGCAAACTATTAAGAACAGTCAGTAACAAAGAAGAGAAGAGAACACAGGAGTTACTGACACTGAGGCTTAAATCACTAGACTCTGTTGCCTTTTGACTCATGTGAATTTTCAGTTTTCACATTTCATTGAAAAAAAATTCCATTCAGCCAAAATTTTACAAAACCCCCAACATTTTGAGGGTGTACGCTGTTACAAAATGAATGGCCAATAATTTCAAATAATATTTTGAGGGGATTTTCCTCAGTTTTGCAAAGCTCTAATTGAGCCAATCAAACAGTTGTGACCTAAGGCACATTTGGACTCAAGGCACTTTTAAACACAGCATCTCGAGAGGTGTGAGGCTAGTGTATTTCTCACAGCATGACACCACAACTGTTTATTTAAGAAGTTCTTTTAATGGTGCATAGGATTACAAGTCATTACTTAATATAAATATTTTTTTACTACTGCTATTTCTAGTGCAAAGTGGTTTTCTTCCTGTGGGATTTAGAGGAGATCAATATTATTAATTAGGCTTCCATTTGTACATGCTATCAACATTCTATGCTGTTGGGAAATTGGTCTTAATTTTAAAAAGGAACTGGAAATATACCATACAACTTTATTTTGTATAGCATATCTTGTACAAAATGTATCCAAAACTTCTTTACATTTTTAATTGGTACTGCTATAAAGTTAAATACAAGCAGCTCGGTTCTGCCACCTCTAATCTTACTCTGGTTTCAGTGGGACTACTCATGGAGTAAGGCGTTACTTCTCACCCACAACCCTGCCCTCTCCAGATAATCAAAATACTGTTGCTAAAATTATCATTCACACCCACCATTCTCAGCACCTTGCAGCTGTAGGCCCGTTCTCCATTGCTTACTTAAACACACAGGCCATCTCATCAAAGTCAAATGCAACCCAAGCCACAGTTGACTGACATGTCAGTTCCTGTAGCCAATGGTACACATGGGAGCAATATGGCTAGCACCGTGTTTGACCACCTTTGACTCCCTTAACCCACTAGGTCAGGTACCCATTTGTAGCTGGGTGGACTGGAGGCAGACTGTCTGTATAAGAGTTGATCAGTTCCTTCCCTGCCACCCAGAATACACAGGTTCACAGACAGACAGACTCTTGAGTTGAAGAAGTATATCATTTATTTGCTGCTTCAGTGAGTGATAGGTTCACCAAAACAGGGCACAGCATAGGATTAAATGCAAGTGTGCCCCCACATTCAGGTGCTCTCTTGAAATACACTGTTACAAAGCTATTAGTTATATATTGTATAAACACTTTTTCTGCCTAGCACTAAGATTAGTTTGCTAACTCAGTTGTTTATCTGATCAGGTGCATCTTTTCACATGTCCCAACACTTAAAATATACATTCTACACATTACCTCCTACAATGATATCAAGTGAGACATGAACCCATAATGTCTGGGATTGTAGCTGAGCACCTGACCCCACTCAACGATCAGCTCAGACCAGTGTATATTTGGAAAATATCATTGACATCAGCGGGCATTGTGGGTGCTCAGTACCTTGCAAAGAGATCCTAAGCTATTTTAAAAGCAAGAAAATGTGTTGTCTGTTCTAGAAATTATTCCGTTTAAAAAAAAATACTGTTACAAACTGATTCTAATGGAAAGAAGTGTTTGCTTCCTCGTTGAATGGTATTTAGAAGCATGGACAGATTTTTGGCCATATAGTTCTCTGAGTAATAGAAGGCCATGCAGGGTGAATCCAATAACAAATAAGATGACATTGTAATTCCATTATTTATAATATATGATAGTACAACCCCAATTACTGTTAGGGTCATTAATGACATTTTGTTGTCTTTGGGTAATGGAGACTTATGCAGACCAATTTGAAGCTTTCAGTTCAATTGATCATGTTTTATGATTAAAAAATGACAAGCTTATGGTTTTCATGGTTTGGCTTTATTATGCCTGAGTGGTAACTTGTCAAACCAGAGTCAAGGAATGGTTTGTAAAGAACAACAATAGGAAGTACCTTTCATCTCCAGCACCACCACTCTAAATTCAGATTTTGGTCACTTATTTTCATTGTAATTTTATACCATTGTTTCTGATTTAATTTAAAACCCAGTCACCAATTTACATTTTTATGCACACGAGATGATGTTATTAATAAGGTCAAATGTTGACATGACATTAAGAACCAAATGATCAATAATAGAAAACTGTGCTAAAAATGCACACATTAGTTATCACTCCTGATTGCATGTGCAAATGAGGTAGATGTGTGTACAAGTAGCTAGCTAATAAAGATGGTTGAGGCATTTTTGACTAAATGTATTTTCATCAAAATATGCTGTTGTGTCTAAGCTGAAATGTTTCACAGAGATATATCTATTTCAACAAAGTTTTTGACAGAATTGGTTTCCAAAATCCAGGATTCTCTGGTCAGTTTTAATGAGAGGGAACGCCAAAAGGTCAAGTTATCACTCAGAAAATGGACATTTTGACAGAATTCCATTTTGTGAAAATGTTTGAAAGCTTTTGTTTTCATTCCATGGCTGAATGAAAACAAATTTGGAAACCTCAGAAGCTATCACAAAACAGAACTGTCATCCTCTGGCCAGCTTTACTAACTAGTGTTCTTTGGTCTACATGGTATATAATTATCATTGTAATCATTCAAATGATTTACAAGCCTTTGTGACCAAAATATACTCAAGCTGCTTTCAGAATTTGTAACCTATCATGATTGAGAAGAAGCCAAGAAACAGAAACTAACCCTGTCACCCCTGAGCTACTTCCTAACTCGTAAGTCACTCGCAGATGGGAGTCCCCTCAAACCCTTTACATCATCACTTATCTGTCCAACCCAGTGACTTTGCCCTCATTCACAAAAACACATAGGAAACTGCTTTAACTTTAGACATGTTTAAAGTTGAGCACTTTTGTGCTTTCCCCAAAAATGTGACTCTCATCATTTGATTCTTCGATCTCTGGGAGGCCAATGAATTGAACAAAATCCTTATTTGGCTTTACAGGATCCCTATTTTGATGTGTTGTAGAGGATGTAGAGAATGGTTACCATTAAAATGTAGCATGTACCATGGGCTACCTTACCACAAAATGGTTGCTGAGATCCTTCTGTTGTTTCCTATTCCAAGTAGAAGAGGGAAAAATGTGGTATCTGCTTTACAACTGTTAGCAAATGGCCACTTTTTTAAAGGAAAAGTTGATTTTTTCCCCCCAATCCAGAACCTGGTGTCTAGCATGAGATCAGGTGCTGGACAGATGTGTCCTGGGAGAATAGTGTTCTACAGGATGTGGAATGGCTGGAAGTCACTCCACAGAGGATACTTCAGCCCTTACACACTGCCTTCCCTAGCATGACCTCCTCACACACCCTGCACAGAATTTGCACAGAATTTCTCTGTTGATTTTTCTTTGCCAAGGTGTGAGGATAGAAGACCCACAGCTGAGCTTTCCAGGCAGACTAATGAACACATGTTAGCTACCTGCCGGATTGGCTGAGGGGAACCAGTAGGTGTGCTCTCAAGCCTACTGGCAGCAGGTCGCCAGCTGCTCAGTGCTTATACCCGCAGCTGCGATCACACCTGTGCCTGCCTTGTTCCCAGCCTTGCTTGGTTCCAGACTCTCTGGCTCTGACTGTTGCCACTTCTCTGACCACTGGGTCTGATCACCCATGCCCTGTTGGCTGACATAAGAACACAAGAATGGCCATACTGGGCCAGGCCAGTGGTCCATCTAGCCCAGTATCCTGTCTTCTGACAGTGGCCAATACAGGTGCTTCAGAGGGAATGAACAGAACAAGTAATTATCCAATGATCCATCCCCTGTTGCCCATTCCCAGATGCTGGCAAACAAAGGCTAGGTACACCACCCTGCCCATCCTGGCTAATAGCCATTGATGGACTTATCCTCCATGAACTTATCTTGTTCTTTTTTGAACCCTGTTATGGTCTTGCCCTTCACAACATCCTCTGGCAAAGAGTTCCGCAGGTTGACTGTGCATTGTGTTAAGAAATACTTCCTTTTGTTTGTTTTAAACCTGTTGCCTATTCATTTTATTTGATGACCCCTAGTTCTTGTGTTATGAGAAGGAGTAAATAGCACTTCCTTATTTACTTTCTCCACAACAGTCATGATTTTATAGACCTCTACCATATCCTCCCCTTACTCATCTCTTTTCCAAGCTGAAAAGTCCCAGTCTTATTAATTTCTCCTCGTGACAAGGTGCTTCCTCAGTTGCAGAGAAGTGGGCTGGATTTGCCTTTAGTGGAGGGTTATTCTTTCATGTGGAGACATACAAATGGGTGCACTGTCTCGGCAATCATTGAGCAAAATAGTTTCTGCGTTGGTCTCTCTTATGATTGCATTGTCACATTCCCCTCTGAGGGCTGCTTTCGCTGTGTGCACACTTCCCAGGCATTTCAACAAGACTCAGCTGTACTCATTGCAGCCTGTTCTTTTATCTTCATTACAGAAGACATTTTATGTATCTCTCCCAGCAAAAAATGGCTGTTCAGCAGCCTTTGATTTAAAAAGCAAAATTTATTGGCTTGTTTTCTCCTTACTCTTTGGCATTGTCCATGTGCAGCTGCCTTTTGCAGATGTTTTCTGAGCAGAGTTGGTGACTTTTAAAACCTTACTAATGTTGGTAATGTTCCAAGTCCCTGCTATACTGGGAGAGCTGCAGCACACAAAATACATCTGTCCTCAATGAGTGCTGGCTCACCTCCCTACCTTTTAAAATATAATCTCCTACTTAGCACAACGATAAGAGAAAACAGATCTGTAGATTAAATAAACAATCACAGATCTGTTACTACTATTGGTATACATTTCAGACAACAAGGTATGAAACACACAGGGCTTTTTATCAACAGTTTATTCCCTTTTGCTGCTACTTCATTTTTATCTTAACATCGCTTTCCATTTTTAATCTGCATTTGTTTTGCAACTGAATTCTAATCACTGTTGGTCCTCTTATCCGCTCTTGATATTCTCCCCTTTCTCCTCTTTCCCTTTCCTTGGCCTGCTTCCTCTCCTTTCTCTCCCCAACTTTCTCCTAGAAACACCCCCCAACACTGAATAGATGTGCTGAATTGCTTCAGCACATCAGAATATGTCTTCATGAAGCACTTTTCCCTTGCTGCCAGTGAGCGGTCTCAAATCTGCATAGAAGTAGTCTCTCTACACCACTCGTTTTAAAGAGTGTGATCTTTTGAAGAGCAGGATGCTATAGAAGAAGTGCTTCTGAAAAATGTACTTTATTCAGTAATATTTATTCATTTGTTAGTATCTGAGTGGGATACAGATAACGGATGCTTGAAGCTTGGACATCTGTGGAGGGAACCAGTGTTGATTTCTGCTCTCTGTTGAAGTAAAAAGTAGCAGGCAGGGTTCGGCCCTTTAGTTAAAGAGTTCAGTGCCTGGAGCTAGAGCATCTTAAAGGCACTTCTGAAATCCAGAACAATTTAAGACCCCAGTTAGCCAGAGCAGCTGCTTTGTCAGAGCAACAAGAATGTTGTTGGTAATGATGGGCCATGCTCACTGTTAGTTCACGAACATTAGAGCAGAATGCTGATTACAACTGTGATCATTATAAAAGACAGTGCCTAAAACCATTCATTTCCTGCCCTCTTGGGGACTGACATCTTGAGCATAAATTATACAGGAAACCTAAGGAAGCAGTTGATATTTAAAAGAGCATGTCAAGTGCTATCTTGCCACAAATGCCGTAGGAAAGACTCAAGAGGGCCAGTTATTAAGGTGGCCAGAGTCTATCTGGGTCAAGAGAACAGAGCTTTCAATCCCAAGATGTAAGGAAGCCAAGATTTCTTTCAAATGGCCAATTTTATTGAACTCACCATACAGAAATATGGGGTATTTTACTTATTTTTGGATATTTTTGTTTATTTCTCTGTTGTAGGCATCATAAGAACTGCTGAGTGTATCTTTTCAAGATACTATTATAAATGATGCTTCAGCTTCAATTAGGTTTTTTCCTGATTAAATATTTCTCATAAGTAAACATATGTTTTTCATAGAGAGGAATATCATAGAATATCAGGGTTGGAAGGGACCTTAGGAGGTCATCTAGTCCAACCCCCTGCTCAAAGCAGGACCAATCCCCAATTTTTGCCCCATATCCCCAAATGGCCCCCTCAAGGATTGAACTCACAACCCTGGGTTTAGCAGGCCAATGCTCAAACCACTGAGCTATCCCTCCCCTAATATATAAGATACTACTTTGAAGCAAGTGACACATCTTAGTGAAAAGGAAGACAAAGGTTTGTTTTACATTACATAGTCTCAGGGAACTGGTTCTAATAGAACTGTGGCAGGGTTACTGGATCTTAGCAGTATAAATTATATTACAGGGGTTGTGAGGTTGCAAGTATGTGGATAGCTCTGCCAGGAAAGCTATGGCAACTTTCCTTGAGCTATTGCTGCTTGATTTGGATTTTATCATTTGTACAAGGGATATTTCAAATAGCTTTCCTTTCTGTTAGAAACATGGATTTTTAAAAGGGTGCTTACAACTAGTCTAGGATTTGATATGACAGATATTTATATTTAATGCAGAGCAAAACACAAAATACACTTAACCTTTATTCAGTTTGCATTGTAAATGTATTCCACTTTCTTTCAACTGAAGTGAATTATATTAATAACTTGTTATTGTTAAAATGTCAAGAGTATTTTCTTTCTCTTTGAATTATCATTTCTCTGCTCAGGGTATTGGGTTTTGCTTATCGCACCTGACATGGAAAGGGAGAAATGTAATCTTAAGTGAAATGTTCAGACTTTTCCTGAATAAGTAAGTTATTTCTTTTAGATTAGCTCAAGTAATAGTTACAAAGCTGACATATGGAATGTGGAAGGAGACAGGAACCAGACAATGCACAGAAACTAAAACTCCTTATTTAAAGAAAGAGAGTCACTGGGACTAACAGACTGGTGTGCACAATGTATCCGGTAATACAGTACAGCATTAGACACATTTAAGTTCCAGTAAGCAGATTTCAAGTGTATCTGTTTTTTATTTTGCTGTAATAATATTCACTATGTACAACCAGAGTGCAATGTTTATTTAGTGATACAACCTGAGATGCACAGGAAGAAAAACTATCTTTGTAAGTGATTTAAAATTCCCCCCATCTTTACAGTGAGCTTAACATGTTCTACAGAAGACTTTGGTTAATCAGACAGATCTTAAATAGTCCCCCCATAGACCCTCTTCAAAAACAGATCATTCTGCCTCTTTAGCGATAGCTACATTGTGAGAAACAAGTTAATTCACTATCATTCTGGAAACTGAAGGTTGAGGATGATGAAAGAGATTGTTTGGAAAGAGAAGTTCTTAATCTTTATGGTTTGGAAAAAGAAGTTCTTAATCTTTAACTTTTACTTCTCCCAAACCCTCAAAACCAAATAAAAGCAAACAAAACGTAAGCATTATTTGTAGTATGCTATTCACAGTCAGGAATACAGCAGACATTCCTTCTAATGGTTTTGCTCTAGCAAACAAAATCAAATTCAAAGTGATGGCTTCATCAGAAAGTGTATTTGGATCTAAGATGGATGAAATGTTTTATTTTAATTAAAGCCATTCCCTTCAGCTCCATAAATAAATGTACTGCTTTAAACTCCATCAGCAGGGAAAATCTGGCTACAAGGTTGGCAGCAGCAACAAAGCTTTCCTTCCTGTTCTGAAGTTGGCGCAAATCAAAGTGAGTATATATGTGTTTGTGTGTGTGTGTGGCCTGTCCTCATTTTCAAATTAACTCCACTGCCTTCCACTTGTAGCTATCAATGGATTCAGCAGTGAAGCGGAAAAATAGCAATTCTTTGTGTCGCAGGATGCTCTTTAATGCTTTGCATTTCTCTTTAAAAATAAAAATGAATGTTGAGACTCAGTATTATTAGACAACAGTAATTATTTTCACCAGACTGTTTCTGTGTGTGTGTGGGCTGAGCAAAAATGTCCATGTCCTTTCTTTTGGGCTCAGCACTGCTCTCCTCACTCAGACAAAACTCTCACTGACAATCAACAGCAATTTTCTGGAGTAAGAAGCACAGGATTAGACCCTGCAATGGCAGCGATGATTTTCACAAGGAATATTTCCTTACCAAAAATTTTCCTCTATATACAGTATCTCATATCCATGCTACTCTTCTTAGCTTTCATTCTAAGCAATCATTAGTATTATGCACTGTACTAGAGGTATCTTTCCTGCATTTCTAAGACCTTGTAAAAACAAGAGCTTAGACCAGAATCAAAAGTGTAAATCCAAACACACGAAGCTCTAGAAAAGTTTGGGTTTGCAATTGAACTTCACAGCTTCTCCTTTTGCTATAATAGGTTCGACTAAAACCTGGATCTGAACACCCCAGAATTTTGGGACAATTCTGATCTGGATCTGACCTCTGGGTCACCAGCTTTACTCTCTCTCGCTCTCTCTCTCGCTCTCTAAAATGAGAATGTTAAAGTTGAAACTGTCTTAATCTATGAAAATGTTACTCTGTCCTTCTGGCATTCATAAAGGGTTTCTTTAACTAAAGGTATTGGACAAATGCATACTACAAATCATATTTTTTTAAAATTCTTGTCTGCTTTCAAAGCACTGTATTCTAGGCACCTTTCCTAAAGGAAATGACCCAGTGTTTGCTGGAAAGTTTCATTTTTACCATAGCTAGAAGCAGCATTAAACAATATCTTGCTGGTTCTTAAATTATATAGCAGAAACCAATTATTATTCATTGAAGTGAGGCTGAAAGATGAAGCATGTGGAAACAGCAACTAGTTCCATCATGTTGTCCTGTAATTGTAAAGCTGCCTACACTATCTTTCCTTAGTTATGAGCCAGTTTCATGTGACAAATTATTCTTGTTCCTCCTTTCCCCCAAGAGTCTTTCACATAAATGGGTCAAGAGTTTATTAAGGATATGTTTATTTGTGTTACTACTGTGTTTAAGCCCTATTTATAAACCTAGACTTTGTAGTTAAGGATTGGTAATGAGTTGTTTTTTCTAATAACCAGTGCTTCCACTAACATAAACAGAGTGTAGCATATACTTTTTTCACGTAATAAAATATATAATATTTATTGGGCTTTTAAAAAGAAGCTGACATGAAAAAGTGCTGTGTTCCTTGGGACTGCTTTGCAGATAAACATGATTTTGTCTATCAGTAATTTATAAGACATTTTTGGTCCTTTTGATAAACATATTATCAACTGTGATAGTCAGAACTACTGACCGAAAGTTCCTCTCCAACCTACATGAAAAAGGTCTCTACTGGCAATTAGTGGGGCAAAATAGTTATCACACATGTGGAGGTTTTTATGTGCCTATTTTTGAGTTTGCAAAACAGCTGTGAAATTAGAGCCAATTGGTAAAATGTCAGTGTTTAGAATGAGCTTTTGCAGGTGACTTTTCACCGTCAGAATGTTTTTGAAAAGTCAAAGAGCCATATGACTGCATAGGTGTGGGGTGGTGGGGAGGAACCCTAAAAACCTGGTGGGCTGGGAGCAGAAGTTTATTCCCCAGCCCCTCTGTCACTAAATTCTTTGCACTCCAGACGACATTTGGCAAACATTATGTAGTTAAGACTCACATGAGCCTTATGAAGTAAATAAGTATCATTAGCCCAGTTTTACAAATGGGGAAACAGGCACAGCTGAGTCACAAAGCAAATTAAAATCAGAAACAGGATCGGAATCCAGGTCACCGAACCTTTTCCTGCGTCTAATCCACTAGACCAGGAATGGGCAATTTTAAGGCAGCAGAGGGCCATAAAAAATTACTAAAACCCTTTGGTGGGCCAGTGTTGTGACACTGCGGGGTAGGAGGAGTGTTGTAATGTGGGGGAGAGGGTGTGGTTGGGTCCTGCTCCAGTGGTGTGTGTGATTTGGGTATGTGAGTCAGATCCAGCCCGTGGTGGGGATGTGATGCTGGGGAGTGGGGAGGGTTGGAGTGAGCCCATCCTGCATTTTCCTGTCCTGCAAATCTGGGTTTGGCTCGCCAATCTGGCTTATAGCTCTCACCACAGTGTGTCATGAAGCACGTGCCTGTGTGCAGGCAGGACCCTCCCCCATATAATGCCCTGCCTGCTTCCTGACCCAGGTGCTGCTGGATCACCTGCCCCAAGCTGAGCTCTGGTGGGCCAAATAAAATGATCTGGAGGTCTGTGGCCCCAGGTTGCCAGTTGCCCATATCTGCACTAGACCATTGTGCAAAAAGGAACAAACTAGCTTTTTGAGTCTCAGTTCTCTGATCTATTAAACGGGATTGGACTTCTCGCACTAGCCCTGCAAGAGCTGACTTAAGCCAGGAGGGCCCAATGAGCTAATTAGGTTGCAAGCAGGGGAGATTTAGGCTGGAGGCAGATAATTAAGGAAAGGCTCACCTGTGTAGAAACAGGTGGGGCCTATATAAAGTTTGCAGTTTTCGGAATGGAGAGAGGTAAATAGTGGTCTATACTGGGACCAGTACTATTCAACGTATTCATAAATGAGCTGGAAAAAGTGGTGAACAGCGAGGTGGCAAAATTTGCAGATGATGCAAAACTACTAAAGACAGTTAAGTCCAAAGCTCACTGTGAAGAGTTACAAAAGGATCTCACAAAACTGGGTGACCGGAACAACAAAATGGCAGATGAAATTCAGTGTTGATAAATGCAAAGTAATGCACACTGGAAAACATAATCCCAACTATACATATAAAATAATAGGACTGGAAGGGTCGTTGAGAGGTCTCCTAGTCTAGTCCCTTGCACTCATGGCAGGACTAAGTATTATCTAGATCATTCCTGACAGGTGTTTGTCTAACCTGCTCTTAAAAATCTCCAATGATGGAGATTCCACAACCTTCCTAGGCAATTTATTCCAGTGCTTAACTACCCTGACAGTTAGGAAGGACATTTCTAATGTCCAGCTTAAACCTCCCTTGCTCCCTATGCAACCCGCCGCCCTCAAATGCTGAGCCTCAAATTGCCCATGGGTAAAATGGGAACCATATTCATCTGCTTTATTACTGCATGGGGATTGATTTTTCACTTACACTAAGGCCACTTTACACTGCCAGAGCATAGGAGTAGAGCTCAGAAATTCCTGGCTTCTAGTCCTCTGCTTACTGCCTAGCATTGTGTGGCTTTCAGAAGCCACCACTGCTTCCTGCTCCAGATTGTTCACTCTTCTTAAATGTAAATTTTGAGGCAAGGTGAGTTCTGGCATATTTGTGTGTTCCTAGGGGGTGATTCAAAATGATAGAAAACAGCAAATAACTTATCATGATTTTTTTGTTACCAATTTCATCTAGCCACTGCCTTGGTTTAAGGGATGCCCCAACAGTTAATCTTCAATATAAAATACAGAGGGGCACTTCAGTGACTGAACAGTGCTGTAAAGCAAGGGGAACCCCACACTATGCAATTCTCCTTTGGGGGCATCAAACCCACCTTCACAATGCCTGGTATACTTGGCTGGTCACAGGCACAAATTAGAGGATCCTCAAATGCAACTTTGCCTCTCACGGGGCTACAACAGCCCCAGAGAATAGCTGGAGTTCAGTGTGCTATAGCTATGCCCCTTCTCCCGCATGACTGGCATGCCTATACACAAAATACTACAGTGTGTTATTTTAGACCCTTTCTGGCTGCTCTCACCTGATGTAGAAAGGTCTGACACTACCCCATCCCTTTGCACACTCCAGTATAGCCTATTTTATCCTCTGTTACTTTTCAATTAATTTTTTTTTAAGTTACATTTTCTCTTGCTATGCATCCTGACATTTTTACATGTCATCTGTTCATAATAAGTTTTGATATAGTGAATTATCTTTTTTATACAAGTTGTTTTCCTTTGTATTTTCCAGAGTCTGTTGTTCTCTGTTTTCCACTAAATTATTATTTTCTCCATATTATTTTACAAGTTGTAATTGCTTTGTTATCTGTAAAAGAAAGGTAGGTTCAGTTTACTCCTTTCATCACTGACAGAGCCTTGGTGAATGAATTGCAACTCTCCTCATTACCATAGCTTTGTTCTGCTCAGTTTTATTGATAATTGCCCTTGTCATCTTCTTGTAATATTAGCTGCAAAATCTTGTGGTTTAAAACACACACACACACACACACACACACACACACACACACACACACACACACATTAGCCAGAATATTTTGCAAAATGAGTTGATAAAAAAGTTTGCATTTCGTATCATTAAATAACTGAGTCAGAATTCAGTGAGTAAACATGGCAACACAAAGCACAGGTAGACAACACTGCTTTGATACAACAGAGATAGCTGGAGCATGACTAAGAAAATTTGTTTTATTTGGCCCAGGGAAATTTTGGTTGGGTCAAAACAAATGCAATTTTCCCAGTGCATTTATTTTCTTTAAACATAGGTTCCCTGCCCTCAAAACTGATGCTTCTTCAACCCCACCATCCTATTTCTTTCTATCATTCTTCCCCACAAATGAACTGTTCTCCCCTCCTTCATACCTTTCTGCTACAGTAAATCCTTTTCCCTCCCCCATTCCTGAAAGGATACTACTTCTCCCTACCTCCAATACAATGATGCAGCATGCTAATGTGTAAACCTGCTGATTCTAAAAAGTGTCATTATACCACTCCCAGACCTATTGGCCTACTTTAAGCAATATCTTCTGAATGGTGTTACTGCCAAAACAGCTGCCAAGTGTCATCTAGTTTCATTCAAAGTTAGAGATCAATTAAGAGTAGATTATTGGTGAAATCAATTTCTTTAAAGCATGAAATAAAATATAAAACATTAATATTTAAGGCAAGTAAAAATATAACTCAAAACTTAAAAAAAAGCTTCAGTCTGAGTATGAGTAGTGTTTCTTTAAATCTGTAGCAGGAATTCAGGAAAGAGCAACTGGAGGATGTTTTAGATGGAGGCTTGAGAGCAAAACAGACAAACAGAAAAACTTTAGAGCTAATACTGTTTTCCTGATTCTAATAAAATTCCTTGTTCAGTGTTTGCAGAAAGCAACTCTTCCTGTGATTTTTTTAAACCATTGTCATGTGATGTAGTCAGAAGTTGACTCACTTTGACCAGAATAAATAAGAAAGTGCCAAAGTTAAACCTACCACAAGACTTCCAGTTTGATTAAACTCATGAAATGGCCTGCATGTAAGGAGCCTTTCATCAGATTCTAAAACTGCAATATAGCTTAAAACAAAGAGAGATCTGCCATTAACTTATGCATGGGGAAAGCTGCTGAAAATATTTATAAATCATTTGCCTTAACTTTATCTCCTTCCTCAGTAAACCTTGTTCTTTAAAAGTCTGATGAGTATTTTCTTCCAAAAAGCAATGCAGTGCATGAATGAGCATGCTTTTATGTACAAGGATGTACAGTTATGTAGAAAGTATGGAGGCCTTTCTTGGGGCTTGTCTAGATGAATACCCACTACATGCCAAATTGAGGTGTAACTCTACATTACACCAGGCTGCTGCACACTAACTGTCCATGTGGACCCTGATGCTGCACAATAAATGTTCTCTAGTGTGCTTTGATCTACTCTGCTTTGAAACATGAGTGGGTCAAACAGCATTAGGGAAATTTTAATGAGCTGCAGCAGGTCCACGTGGATATTTAGTTGTGTATCAGGCTCATGTGCTGTAGATTGACACCCTCACTTGCCACGCATGGGGTGTTCATCTAGCCACATCCTAATGGCCAGATGTGATCAATTGGTATCAGTAAGGAAGAACACATAAGAGAGTGTCTAGTAGCTGGGATTTAAAACAAGGAACCTTCAGAAAAATGAAGGGTAATGTATTTGTACAGTACCTAGCACAATGGTCTCTGATCCAAGATTAAGGCCCCTACTAACTAACATACTAACGCAATATTAATAACAATAATGTTTGAGCTAACTGTGAAACCAGTAGTGAAACTGGCATGGCAAGATGAGCTAATGAAAAAGGAATTTACCGTGCAAGAAGCATAGTGTGTGTAGAAAAGAAAATATTCAACTGGTACATCCATGTCTAAATTGACTTGAAGAGGTTTAGTGATGCAGAAAGAAGAGAACAACTTATTCTTTCAACATAATGCATGTTATGAAGGCAATTGAGGCTCCAGGACTAACATTAAGTAGAGAAAACTGTATACTACAACAAAACCAACTGGTGCTGATACACAACTGCAAATTGTATCAAAGACATTAAGACATGATTTGTCCAGTTACTTATCAGAGGTTCCACATCTAGCCTGTGAACTATATGAAGGGAACTCTTCAAAGATGATGATTTGATTGCCTAGAACTGTTTTTTAGTGCAACAGTTCTTGCAAGATGACAAATTGGAACTATATAAGGGCTACCGGACATCACACAATGTTAGGAATGAGCTTGCATGTTATTGTGGTGGTCCAGAATAGGTCAGGACCTAAAACACAAGATGTAGTCATTTAAGTCCTACAGATGGCCAGC
Organism: Macrochelys suwanniensis; assembly: GCA_033296515.1. Taxonomy (NCBI): domain Eukaryota; kingdom Metazoa; phylum Chordata; order Testudines; family Chelydridae; genus Macrochelys; species Macrochelys suwanniensis. The sequence continues at coordinate 54,386,493 of CM065780.1, forward strand.
AGAATACAATGTAAAGAATCAAGCATTACTTGATAAGCTTTGGAAAAGAATAACACTAGATCTGTTTGAAGGGATATACATTCACTAACCTTCTAGATATGTAGACATTCTACGTCTCACTAGACCCACTAGTCACAGGTCATACAAAAGTTAAAAGGCATCTTGTCTTATTTTGGCATTCCAGAAGAATGCTAGCTCTGAACTCAAGCTTTGGGGATAAAGCATGTTACTTTACAGCCCCTGTAACTCACACTGTGACGGATTTGTGCGGAAACTGTCATGGATTGCTAAGAAAATACAGCAACAAAAATGCCCTATACTAGCTCCGTTGAGCAACTGACTCACATGTCAATCATTGGAGTAACTCCAGTTCAGTTGCTTATGAGCCTTACAAGTAAATCTTTCTTTTAAGCAACCCTGATAAAGGATGAGAGTGTGAAGGAGCCCAAAGCAGAGACCTCATGCTTTCTTTCATGGCTATCAGTATGCCAACCCAAGCTTAAACCAGGACATCCAGTGCTGGTAAAACTGGATGAAGGAAAGTATTGAACATCAGCTGTTTTCACTGCATATAGCTGCACCACAAGATCCTACATGTTTGAAATTGATATAGTTATTCAGTAAAATAGCAAGAGGTGGCCTTTTCATCTGGTTTCAAATTCAGTTGAATTTCTATGTTATCCCTTGTAACAAATGTATTCATTCTACAGTCTTGATGAAGAGAGATGATTGAACAGGATCCTACCATGTTGGCACTTAATAATTCAAAAGAATCAACTGGGCAAAACTCTCCTCAGTGCCAAAAGATGATCAGATGAGACAAACGGTGAAGCTAGAGTCTTCTCTGGATCTTTCTGTGATTGTTAATCATAGTCTGACCTGTGTTGTGTACCTTTAAATGTGCTGAATATCATGTGACAAAGGGTTCCCTCAGGGGAGAGGATGCTGTGCTGTTTTACCTCCCATCTGCCTTTAGCAGACTTGTTGCTCCCGCCCTTGGTTGAGCTTTATATTTCTAAATTTAGTCTGTACAATCTGATTGGTGGGAGTGTGCTTTATGTACACTGAAGCTAGAGCCTTATGTCCCACACCATATCCTTTGTGAGGAATAGGCATGGAAAGGGGAGTCTGATAGAGGGAAGATGGGACAGGAAGACCTGTCCCTTGAGGGAAACTCAGGTTTACAGTGTTGTACACCAATGGCACCACCAATCACACTAATGCACAGGAACTCCTCACTTACCGTTGTAGTTATGTTCCTGAAAAATGCAACTTTAAGCAAAACGATGTTAAGCGAATCCAATTTCCTCATAAGAATTAATGTAAATGAGGGGGTTAGATTCCAGGGAAATTTTTTTCAATTTAATACTGATACACAGTGATGATGATTGTGAAGCTTGGGTGAGGTGGAGGAGTCAGAGGGTGGGGTGGGATATTTCCCAGGGAATGCCTTACTGTTAAATGATGAACTACAGTAGCAATTGGCTGAGCCCTCAAGGGTTAACTCTCACACTCTACAAGGCAGCAGGAAAGGAGGGAGGGCAGAGAGAGAGAGAGAGTCAGATGCGCATGTCCCCTTTAAGTGCACTGCCTTGTTACTTAGATCAGCAAGCTGAGCCGCAGCTGCTGCCAGGGCAAGCTCCTTCCTGAGCCCTGTTGTGTGTCCCTGCTCTATGGAAGATGTGGTAAGCGGGGAGCAGGACATTAGCCCCCTTTTTGTCATCCCCCACAGCAAGCTCGAGTCTCGGGGAGCAGCTCCAAGGGAGAGGGCAGGAGCAGCACATGGCAGTGAGGGGAGAGACAGCTGAACTGCTGGCAATTGGTAGGCTGCTGGGCAGCTGCTGCACAGGGAACTTAGGGGAGTGGGGAACTGATAGGGGCATAGGTGCCGACTCCGTGGGTGCTCTGGGGCTGGAGCACCCACAGGGAAAAATTTAGCTCCCGGCTGGCCCCCAAGGCGCCGGCACTCCGCTTCCCCCCCCCCTCCTTCCCAGGCTTGCTGCGCGCCAAACAGCTGTTTGGTGTGCGGCAAGCCTGGGGTGGGGGGGGAAGTGGAGCAGCGGCAGCTCGGGAAGCGGAGCGGAGATGAGCTGGGGCAGGGAGCAGTATCTCTGCACCCCCCTGCCCAGTTTGCCTCCTCCCCCGAGGTGCCACTGCTCTGCTTTCCCCACTTCCCTCCCTCCCAGACTTGCCACGTGCCAAACAGCTGTTTGGCACGCAGCAAGCCTGGGAGGGAGGGAGGAAAAGCGGAGCAGCGGTGTCTCGGGAGGCGGAGCGGAGGTGAGCTGGTTGGGGGTGGGCCTGTGGGGAGCTGCCGGTGGGTGCTCTGCTTCTCCCCCCTCCCTCCCAGGCTTGCAAGCCTGGGGTGGGGGGAGGGGAAATGCAGCGCGCCCAGGGGTGGGGGTGGGTATTTGGGAAAGGGGTGGAATGGGGGCGGGAAATAAAGTTGGCACCTATGAATAGGGGGGCTGCCGGTCCATCCTGGTTCCAACCACCCACCAGCTAGCTCCAATGGGCTGCTCTTCCTGCAAGCAGTGGACAAAGCAGGCGGCTGCCAAACGATGTTAGAAGGGAGCACTGCACAACTTTAAACAAGCATGTTCCCTAATTGATCAGCAGCGTAACAATGAAACAACATTAAGCGGGACGACTTTAAGTGAGGAGTTCCTGTATCTTCTAATTCTCTTCAGCCCACCTCCTAATGTCCTTCCTCACAGCCCATTCTCTTCTATGAAGGAATAAGTTGCACAGAATAGATAAAACTCCATTATTTTAGTTTGTGACATTTTCTGATCTTTTTTTTTGTTGTGAGGTGGTAGGATGTCTTTTGCCCTCCACCTACGAAGTAACCTGAGGCTTCTATCCCATAACTCATGGATTTACTTAGAACTGTGGGACTTGCAGAGGATTCAGTGAGGTAAGGAGCATTCAAGTAGATGCCCCTCATCTCCACTTGGCTTCACCTTTTAGAACCAAGGAAGCGGAGCCAGCAACATATAAGCAGATCACCACCAACTGTTATGTGGAAAGCAGTCTGAGAACTGCTGAGCTACAAGGATCATGCTCCCGTTAGTATTGTAGTTCAGAGATTATTCCTGTCCTGTCCATGTGCACTTGATTGCCAGAAACTATGCAGTAACTGTGTAGAGAAAGCTAATTTCATTTTGTGGAGCCTTTTGAAATTTGGGGTTGTTCTGATGTGGAACAGAAACCAAGCCTTTCACGGAGAATTTTTAAATGTTTGGAGTCCCCAGCTTAAGGGCACTCCACCTGGCTGATTTCCCCAAAGCCATGGATTGTGGAGGTCCTGGGTTTCCCAATTCAATGGCAGTCTGTGTAGCTAGCTGCCCCACAGCCACGGACCCTACGAGCTCTGGGGTCCCTGACTTGAGAGCAGTCCACCTGGCTGGCTGCCTCAGAGTCATGGACTGTGGAAACCCTGGGATCACCAGCTCTGGGGCAGTCCACCTGGCAGGCTGTCCTGGAGCTGTGGACCCTAGAAGTCTGTGCTGCTGAGGAGCCCCAGCCTGGGAACTTGGGAAGCAGCCCTCCAGGGCTTCCTGGCCTCCCATCATCCCCCCCCCCCCCCCCCCCCAGCAAGCTGTGGAGGAATCAAGGAGCCTTTATGCCAGGGCCGGCTCTAACTTTTTTGCCACCCCAAGCAAAAAAAAACAACAAAAAAACCCCAAGCGCTGCCCCACCGAAACAAAAAAAACAACACCCCTCCAGCGCCTCTCCCGGCCGCAGGAGTACTGGTGGGAGGGCGGCATGCCCGCCCGCGGCTCTGCTCTCCTATCCAGAGCTGGGGGGCAGCATAACCGCCCATGGCCCCGCTCTCCTGGCTGGAGCACCGCGAGGAGGGCGGCATGCCCGTGCCGCCCCGCCCCAACAGCGCCGCAATACACCACTACCCCCAGCACCCAGCCGCCCTGCCGAAGTATGTTTTTTAAAAAAAACAAACAAAAAACCTGAGCGCTGCCCCAAGATAGGTGCCGCCCCAAGCACATGCTTAGTAGGCTGGAGCCGGCCCTGCTTTGTGCTTAGGAGTCAGGGCTTGCAGGGTTTCCAGGCTCTTTATCAGTCCACCAGGTGGGCTGCTAAATCAGGGAGCCTAGAGGCTTGGGCTGCCATAGAACCCGGAGGGAGATCTGGCAGAAAATGAGACAATTTTCTATCAGACCTTTGTTAAAATCACACCATCTCCCTGGAATGTTTTGATTTTGATGAATTGGCATTCTTTGATGGGAAAGTGTTTCATTGGAAAATTTCCATCTAGGTCTAAAACTGAGTGCTACCATGACATGTAGCCTTAGGGAGGAGGAAGCTATTAACACCATGAGAGTGTTAATATTCTGTATCATTGGTAGTGGATAGCCTCTCTCAGCAACAAGTCAATAGAACTCTCTTTTTAGAGAGAAATCAAGTAGCAGTTAATGTCATTTACCCTTTCACTGTATTAATTAGTTTTTCAATCTACTTCAGCTCCTTTGTACTTGCATAAAAAGATGTGTGTTTTGGGATTGTTGACCCCCTGCCTATTTTGCTTTTTCTATGTTTGGATATTTAATCCTGACTCTTCGTTATCTTTTTTTCTTAGTAGTAAGTGATTTTTATCTAGAAATTAGCTCATAAAATCTGTAAGGAATTCCATATGCTGTGTATTTGCATGTGATTCCCCATTACTAGACGGTGACTGAATGGAGAGCCTGTTGGATGCTTGCAAGGAAACAGATTTTTGCTCTCAGTTATAATTTAGCCTTTTGTCTCCTACATTTTTTTCTTCTTGCATTTGTAGTACAAACAGAAATGGGATAGTTCTGTCATTTTCTTAAGTGAAGGGAGATTTAATATTGCAAATGAACAATGGTACAGAAATGAAAACAAACACATAGGCAATAGTAAAAAACAAAACAACCCACAAATAACTTTTATAATTAGTATGATAGTGCTGGTCTCTTGGAACAAAATATACAATATCTAGTAATATTGTCCCTAGTTCTTGCTATGTTATTTTCACGATCATTATAAAATATTAGCTAACTCTAATACCTTTTCCACACTCCTTTTTATAACCCTACCTTTATTAGTGATGAACACAGGTGGAGTTATTAGTCTAACACAGGTGGAGCTTTTGCTGTAGTGCCCCTCTCTTAACAATCCCAATATAAGAACAGAGCAGGCAGTTTCCCTGCTCCTAGCGTGTCATAGTCCTAAGTATGCTGTTATTACAACAAGCTCTGGGTAGTTCTCCTGAGGATAGGCTTCCTGTAGGTGAGTATAATTCTGGAAAAATTCTTAAGACCTGTTTATAATGTAGCCACTATTAGTGACAAAACAGTTTAATCATGCTACAGCACTAAAAATCTCCATGGTCTACTTTCAATTGCAATTAAAGGTGAAGTAGCAACTCACCTACAAACACATGCAATTTCAAACAATTTATTTGAACTCTGTGAAGCCAAACAAGCCTTGAAAAGCTAAGCACAACCTCAGAATTAATTACTATCTGCGTATGCAATATCAAAGGCCTTCTGTTAGAAATGGTTTCCCCATATGGTTATAATGTATGGGGCAGATCTCAGCTGGAGAAAATTTTCATAGATCCATTTACTTCAATTGACCATTCAGCAATTCTGAAGATCTGTTCCATATTCTTTGGAATCTATTTTTTAAAAATATGGCTACTAGATATCTCTCATTTTTTCTAGTTTTTTTTTGGTGTGGTTTTGTTGATGGTTAACTTAAAAAAAAACAGATTAGATTTTTTGGGGTTAAAATTATTGCTTTTTGTGGATTAGTAGCTGGTTTTTGTGAGTTAATTATTTCACTATTCAATTTATCTATCTTTTTCTTCATTTTTTGGATTGGGCTTTTTCTCATTTGCAGGTTGTTTTCAAACTATAAAGTTTCTATAAGTTCTTTTTGTTTCCTTGGATCCTCACAGTAGCATTAGAAGCTGTGTGTAGTTCAGTATACCTATGACTCTTTTACAGAAGTCTCTTAGACATGCCCAACCTGCTGATACAACACAGAAAGTGGGCTTATTTTGACTTAATTGGCTTGTGAGCTGCTTGTTGGCTAGCTTTTGGCTTGTAGCTTGTGGTTGTTTGTTTTGTTTGTTTGTTTTTTTTATCAGCTCCCTGCAATCAGGGAAAAGGGAGGGAAGAGTCAGAGGTGCACAGTGGGCCCATCACAGTCCCAGATTACACACCAGGGGGATCTAGTCACATAGTGTTGTGGTTCTTAAGGATTGGCTTGTTTTGGCCTTGTTTTGAAATAGGATTAGCTTCATTTTTGGCTTATTGTGAAACTCGGGGTGCTTATTTACCATGTGAAAGTTGGCAACTGTGAAGTCTCTGTGTAGACCATCAAGTGGGTTTTAAGTTTGTAGTTTTTCATTTTCAAATTAGTCAGACAGAGATCATTAAGTTTTAGGTTTATTTTTAAAATGTTTGAAGATCCCTTCTTTGTTTGGTTGTCTTAGTATTTTGAAGAGGAACATAGTTCTGACTCCAGCTTTGCTGGAATGTACTTTCATATTTGGTTTTATCATTTAGATGGTCATGTTTCCTTATTTCTCAAGATTTCAGTTTTGTAGTGATATTTCAGCTTTTAAACTGAAATTGTTACCCTTGTATTTGTCTTCAAGCTTTTGTTGAGTATTATGATTTTTCTGTTAGAATCCTCATGAAACGTCTAAACAATTCTCATGAGTCCTTTTTTGTAGATTCCTAAAGTACTAGTCTCAATCAAGAGCTTTTTATTTTTCAAGGATTATATTTGAGAAAATTCAAACACAAGTAGTAAAACAAGCATGTACAGCTACAAGCTCAAAAGCTCCTGGCCTACAGTAGGCCTGCCTACTGCTTAATGTCTTTCAAGAGTATTTGGTCTATGGCAGCATTCATTTGCTGTATACGGGAACTCCAAAACCTGTAAGGAATGCTAGTTCAGTTCAGCTATGTATTTCTTAGCTTTAATCAATACATTTCAATATATTCATTCTTAGAAAGGACCATAAAATCTGTCTCAAAGATGAGTGAAAAAGATCTGTTGTCTGACTGCACTGAACATTATCTTATGTTGAAGCGAAGTTTGTATTGGAAAAACTGGGTGTCGTGTTAAAGGATGCTTAGGAGTGGCAGTTGCCAGTTTGTGCTGGTGCATTGCACTTGTTTATCTATGAGGATAACTGGGCAATCTCTCTAAAGAGTTTGTGGGACTCACTGTGGTACATTAGAAGTTACCCAATAGAAACAGCTTCAATACATTAAAAAATTGTGATATCAGAAAGCAACTGTGAAGGATCTTTTCTAAATCAAAACACCACACTAGAACTGAGTCTAAACTTCTGCCCAATGCAAATACCATTCCTTACTTATAGGTTACAGTGTAGTAGCCGTGTTAGTCTGTGTCAGCAAAAATAAAATAAGAAAGAAATACTTGTGGCACCTTAGACTAACAAATTTATTTGTTAAATAAAATTGTTAGTCTCTAAGGTGCCACAAGTATTTCTTTCTTTCTTATTTTCTTATTCCTTACTTAGTGGATGATGATTAGCTTTTACTATGACTTAATAGACTCACCTTCTATGAATGGGACAGTGATGCTAATACGATTCTTCTGGCTGTGGAGTTAAAACAGAACAACTAAAAGCTATATTAATTCTATTAATCATTTAAGATATCTAGAGACCTCTTATCTGGTATATTTGTATCTCTAATTTGAAAAGATTTGCTCAACTCTAAGATATTTATTAGCATAATTCAATAAAACAACTTTTTGGGTAATGACTTCTGATATACGGTACATAGCCTTCAATTCTGCCAACTTGTGTTTAGATTTCACTAACTGAGTTGGGTCAGGCTGGGTTAGTACTTGGCTAGAAGACTCCTTGCAATGAACCCCTAGGTGCTGCCAGAAGTGGTGCTGGTGAACCAGCAGATAAGCTGTTATACTACTGAAAGGTAGTCTCTTGCTTGAGCAGTATATCTGAACTCCTGACCACTAATTAGTGTTTACATAGTATTAAAATATGCATGGTATTTAACAGAAAAGTGAGATGCTCTCTTTGTCTTAGAGTTAAGCTGTAATTTGATCAATAGTAATTGCACTGGGAAGGGGAAGGGAGGATGATGGTGACAGGTAAAGATCATATATTTGCTTTTGGTGGTAATCAGGGAGGGTCCAAGGTGTATATGTGAATGTTTTACTACTTGAAAGGGCAAGCTTGAATTTGTACACTTATGATCATTAAGATATCATGGCACTTTATATATGAGTAGGAAGTTAAGATTGATGTTAGTCACATTCTGCTACCTAAATTTCCCCTCTGACTTTTACTATTGTGGTGCATTGTTCTACAGCTGTATTTCACCTCAGAGGGGTCTCCACTTCTTTGGTGGATGCAGTAATTCTATACATCTCTTAATACTGTGGTTGCAGATCTTAATAAATTAATGTTGGTAAAATGCTGTGAATATCCTTAGCAGAATGATAAGCTTAAATGATCATTTAAGCAAAAAGATGTAAATTCTTATCCTGTACAGTCCATTCTTTTTCATCTCCAAACACAAAATTCAACATTGTCATTGGAGGGAGGTGGTGGTCCTGACTAGTGCTTACTACACTAGCTTCTTCTGTCTAGAAACCTAGGTTCAAGTGTGAATTAACCTAGGTAATCAATTTTGCCGCCTTATGGGGTGGTTTTGTGAGTGAAAGGCTGCACTTCAAATTTAAGGGACACTGTGTGATGCTACAATTCCTGTGGAGTCTCAGAATCTCTCACGAAATACAGAGGCAGAACATAGTGATACAGCTAGGTTAGGAGTCAGATTAGCAGGTGGTGACGTTCACTTTATTTCTTATTGTTAAACCAATCCCCATTAAAATAGTACAAATGGTGACTAGGAACAGATAATCAAACTGATTTTACATATGACCTAGCTGGGATTTGGAGAACTCAGATTTCAAGAGATGCTAGTGAAATAACATTGCATATGCTCACTCTCTCCCTCCCCTACTTCACATTCCATTAAAGGCCAAGTATGCGAAGAGACTGTCTTCACCACTTTAGCAAAATATATAACAATGCTTATGTTTCCTAATAAGCCAATTCTTAGGAGTTACTGATATGCAAATTGACACTTTAAACAAATACAAGTTGAAGCCAGGGACCTTGAGAGCCTGGCCTGCCAAGGAGCTTCCAGGCTTGGGGTTTCCAGTCAGCCTGCCAGGCTGGCTGACGAGGAGCCAGGTGGGGAAGCTGGCCTGAAACCAGGTAGCAGAGTTCCATCAGAAACCTGCCTGATTTCAACTGGAATTTCAATGTGTCGGTCAGAAAACTCCTGATCTGCTTGACTACTTTTCGAAGTTGCCTGCTTTCTGCACTAGCACTCTTCTTGCATCTTTTCCCATGCCACCCTTTGTACATTCCCATTCAGAATCAGTTGGATCCCATTCCTTCCTTGAAACTCACCTGTGCTATAATGCATAGCTAAAACTGTCATCTGATAATGGGTATGCTGATGGTAAATTGTGACTACTGCTACAGCTAATCTGTGGTGAAACATCTTATTTTTGCTACCCTGTCCTCCCTCCCCAGGACCTGCTTGTTCCTCACCCACCTAGATGGTAAGCTTAGTAGGGTTGTAACTGTCATTTCCTATCCATTTATACAGTGCCTACCATGATGGAGCTCTGACTTGATTGAGACCGCTAGATGCTACTGCAATAGAAAATATTAATATGTATCCACAATATAATCATATGGTAGCTTTAGTTATACACAAGCCTATAAAGGTTATGTCTTGGTTGGTTGGTGTTATTCCAAATGAGTTTTGGATACTAGGGTGGAGAACGACAAGTGTTTTATAGGTTTTGTGGAAGAAGTATGTTTTGAAGAAGGTGGAATTGGGTCAATAAAGTGGGGCATTTCAGGCATGAGGGCCTGCCTGGTAGAAGGAATGGGTCTGAAAACAAGACAACAGGGATGGTAAGTAAAGTTGGTCAAAATGTTAATTTTTCATTTTTAAAAAAATCCTGCAAAATTTTAGTTCTCCAATGAAAAGTCTTCAGTTTTTGAAAACCACTTGCAGGATTTTTATTGTTTTTGTTTCTGGTAAGCAGTGTTGGTTTTCAAAGTCTGGTTTCCAGTTTATAATTTAGGGGCAAATTCTGACCAAAATGAAAACTTTTGGCAATTTTTTTTTTGTTTTGGTCAAAAAGCCATTTTTAACTGAAAAAAGTTTCAACAAAAATTTCAACCAGCTCCAATGATGAGGCACATGGTAGGGATTATGTGAAGGGGCAAAGGTGAACAAAGAGAAATACAGATAAAAATTGAACTGGACCTTAAAAGAGTGAGGAAATGGGGATTACAAGACGCAATCCGGGAATGTGTTTAATAAGGAGGAGTTGGACATGGTCAGAGGTAGGTAACATGGGTGACTTTTATGTCGATTTTGAATTGGTTTTGCTGGAGACTAGGAGGCAAGAGGGAGAGAAAGAAATTACATTAATTGAGATGATCTAAACCATGTGCAGTGGTTTTAGCAATGGGAATAGAGATAATGAATAGACTCTGGAGATGTTTTATCAGAAGAACTTGCAGGTTACAGCTACTGAGAACCATGCCAGAAATTCAAAATGTTTCACTATTTATTGAGATAATGTTGACCCTGTCTCCATTTCATTCTGCATGTGAAAGACTCTAGCTCAATTAATACACTAAAAAAATCGTGTCTTGCTATGAGTGCCATGTATGATGTCAGGAAAATTAGGATAGTTGTACTCCATGCTGGCTTATTCCACCCACAGTGGTAGATCATTCAGTGTTTGGCCAGAAATTCCCAGGAGGATACATACTAGCAAAATCATCACACAAGTTTGAAAATATCGAGTAAAGTGCTATTTCTCTTTGGTTTTTTTCTTAAGTTTAAAAGTCTGTCATGTTCACTTTAGTTGTCCCGGTCCATTTCTGAGTTACATATCTGACCTATAGAAATCTGAAGGATTTTCTAATCCCCATAAGATGGAAACATTGAGTATTTCTTCAATCACTGACAACAGTGCTATTTCTGAACAAGTAGGCAAAGAGGAAGATGCATCACTGCTGAGTAGCTGGGAAGAAAACTCTCATGAGTATGGGATTGTTCCCCCCTCCTAAAAGATAGTGGTAGTACAATCTGCTGTGTGAAACTGGCAAAATAACCATGCAATGACTGGAAAGAAATGTCTGTGCAGAATTTACTTGTAAGCACCCAATTTGAAAGGCAGAGCGTTGAGGAAAAGGACCATTGGTAAAAGGATGAGTAGGCAGACAACTGCCTACGTGAGGTGTAATTCTTTAATCTTCCCTGCCTCACCCTTTTCCCCCTCTATTCCAAGAATCAAGCTGATGTTTTACTTACAGACTGACATAAGGAAATTTGTTAGCAGTATAAGGATGAATGAAAAACCCTTACTATTAGTGAAGTTTTTGGAAAATGGACTTTCACCAGATATTGGCTACTGTCCACCTAAGTTTATTTTGCACTTTCTGTTCTGCTGAATGGCAGATTTTTGACAGGTGGAAACTGTCTTTCTTCTTGGCAAATGCCCTACTTTGATTTTTCAGGCTAGAGGCTATGTTCTCCTCTCACTCCTTTTTTACTCAGAAAATAGAAATAAAAATTTGGATTCCAGTTCTTCAGTCTGAGTCAACCCTCTGTTTAGTTTCAGAGATAAAGACTGGGAAACTGAGTGGTAAATAAAAAGTTAATGTTTGGTTTGGGAACAGTAGGCATAATTATGCCCTACCACACACAAATGCAACCTCTTACTCCAGCTGCATATGAGGTGTAGGAATTCAGCTGGGTTTCACAAAGTGTAAGAGGGGAATTAGTTCGAGTCTTCAACTTGGAACACGTTAGCTTTGTTCTATGCATCTGTTAAAACTGCTCATATTTCCTCCCTGCTCTGTTTTTACTGTAACTTCATGGGCCAGATTTTAGTGGGGTAATATCAAAAGTACAATATAGAAGAGTACATCATTCTGTCATGTTTGTTGCTGTTGTCTCTGGTAGCGAACTGCAATATATTTAGATGACCTTTGTACTTCAAGAAGTAAGGGGGGAACCCATACTTACAGACAGCTGATGTATTGGTTTTCAAGATTTTCTCCATTGTTAGAAGCAGAATACCTTTCAAATTTCATATCTGTTTTTTATTCAGAAATAATGATCTACACAAATGTCTTAGTCTGCAGAAGTGGTTGTCAGTGTTGGAGGAAGTGTTGTAGAGTGAGTACATTTCAGAAAGCTAAAATCACTAATGAAGCCTTCTTCGAATTATCCCACTTGAAGGTTTGCCAAAACAGAAGCTGCTATATGCTCATATGAGTGGGGGAAAAGGAAGATAATTGTTCATGCGGCACATAGTATATTGGATTTAAAAGTGTCTTGGGGCAGATTTAGAGATTAATAAAAGAAAGTTGTAACGTGTCCCACCTGTACAAATCCCCTGTTCCTTGCCATGTTCTGTATCCTATTTACCAATAGAAAAAGGGAGTGCAAATTTGTGGCATATTTTCATTGAAGGCCATAGCTATTTTCCTATCAAAATGTAGGTATTTTGAAATAGTTATTGTAATTTTCATTTTATAAGTTCTATATTCAGATGTTTGAAATGTAGTTTCCTCATCTCTAAGCATTTCATTTCTGCATTTATTTTCTTGTTCGTATTTCTACTTAAGAAAATTAATGCAAAAATCTACCTTGTGTATTAGATTTAACTAACTGTAGAACAACTGAGTTTTTCTCCCTTGCCTCTTGAAAGTAAGCTCAACACTCACGAGAGGTGCTAAATTGGAATGCCCTGGAGCCAGACGTCCTTGCTTCCTGCATATTGCAAGGTGAGCAACACTGCAGGCTTCCCAGTCTGTTTATGGGGTAGAGGTTCAACAAACCATCTGGTAAGAAGGTGAATAGGAGGCAAGGCCTTTACTCCCCAGCCAGTACAAGGGAGTGATGCATTATCCAAAAGATTCTACCTGGGAGGATGATTATGCACTCCACTCACTACCCCAGTATATAGACCATTGTGTAGATTATACAATCTGTCCTTCTATTGGTTGTGGTGATGGTTTTCAGGATATGGATAGCTGTCCTCTAGGGATGGACTGAGACCATCAGTTTATTTCACATAGGCCATTAAACAGCTGTCAGATGGGAACCATTTTCAGTCAGCAAATCTCCTTTTATATACGAAGTCAAACCTTTTAAAAATGCAACTCTGAGCACTTGAAATTTAATTTCCGATATGCTCAGTCTGTCCATAAATACCAATCGCATATAATCTTGTTTTAGTTACAGATGTTTCCACAAGTGAAAAGTGTTTATAGCAAGAGAAATGCCTTTAACCAGCCTAACTGAATTTAGGCAGTATTATGTAGTATTGTGAACTGCAGGAGGACAGAGAAAACCCATCAATTTATGTTGGCAAATGTTTCAGGAAATTTACCATTTGCCCTTTTACTAATTTAAAAAATATTTATTTGACTCAATCCATCAGAAAGGCTTTGAAAGCAGAGACGGGTAAAACAAAGGTGGCTGTAATTTTTCAGAACCAGCAGCAGGGTGTTTCAGATACAAGTTCTATTTTATCTGAACCTCTAAAAGATAAGGTTGTGGAGGAAGACTGAATATATGGGTCTGGCCTTTCTCTCATCTCTATTTTCAAGAACGCTTTTTCCAGCAGAAAAGACCAGGGCGAAAAATTACTTACAGGAGAAGTGGGAATTTTAAAATATCAATTGTGCCACAAAATGGATTATTTTCTATCCACAGTTTTCTGTAAATCATTCAGCTACTCAATGTTTTTCTTTCTGGTTGTACAAAAGAGAGAAAAAAATGCAGTTGGATGAAATGTGGACAAGTTGAAAAGCAGCGAAATTATTGCACACTACAAAAATACTACATATTTTGGAGGGGCAAATCCAATATTACATTTGCTGAACAGCATAAAAATTAGTATATGTAAATGCTTCATACCAAGGACCTTATTTTTGTGCCTTTCTCTCAAGTGCCTAGTATTGGTTTTCTCCAATAATCTCTAGCAAGCAGAATACAGTATAATTTAGGAAGCCTTCAGGAGCAAAATATTTGTTTTCTTATCACCCTCAACTGTTGACAGCACCAGAGCAAATTCTGCCTGACTGGTGCAAGTCAGGTACTCCCCTCTTACTGACCTCGGGTCCCTTCAGCCATCCCTTGTGGGCAATACTTTCATTACTGATCCTCCTCTCAATTGACGTGAAGACTCCTGAGCTGGAACTCCCTCCCCAGGCCTTAGTCCATGGATAGGATGGAGCAGAGGATCTCGTTGGAAGTGCTGGTCTCTTTTTGACCTTTGCAGGGGCCAAGCAAAAGCCTGTTTAAGCAGTTCTGACTCCTTCTCTCCCCATCTGTCTCAACAGGCTCTGTTCTCACTCCTTTTTTACTCAGAAATGACTTGTGGCATGCAGGCAGATGGAAACTACCATATTTCCCACCTGATCTTAACAGGATTGCTAGTTGGACCAGTGTCCCTAAATGTACCATATGGCTAGGAAGACTATTCACTAGAAGACTGTTCCTGATATTAAAAAAAAAGAGTGGTTAAGCTAGCAGGTTGCTTGTCCTCTACAGGATGCCAAGCTGTAGAGTTTGGAAGCTAGCTGCCCAAACGCCCCTAATAAGGTGGGAAGGAATGTCCATCCCTGAAAAGCCTGGAATGGGGGAACAAAGTCTATTTATTCCCCCTCTGGCTTCCCCTGCAAAGAAAACAAAGGATCGAAAGGGGTGAGAACCTAAACTAGTTGATAATATCTGGGGGAAGGGAAGAGAGATTTTTGAATTTGAATGATATTTGTATTCAGGGCTTCAAATGGCATATGACTGAGGATACCAAATATAAACATAATTGGAATTCTAACAATAGGCTGTTCACTCATCTCCAGTATGCTGTTTGATACAATTGGCAGTCTGATCAAGAGTGGCTAAGGACCAGAATGGTGGGAGTTGCTGGAAGTCAGAACTGATGTTCGTTGGCTGCATTTCATATAGAAGCTAGCATCATGCTTACCCAGACCAAGTGGATTTATTCTAGTCGCTCACTTTCATGAATTCCACATATTAAGGAAACTTTTAAAAACTGCTTGCTGAACTGTTTTATACTTAATGAACAAAAATCACATTAAATGTATTCTCAAACACTGGAGTTAAGTGAGTGGCTATAAATGTTGTTGTTTGTTTTGCTTCTTTTTAGTGTTTGTAAATCATGAACACATAGCTGATTTCTCAACTGTTTGTAAACATTTGGCAAGGGAAGCCATTTTGCAGTGCACAACTCTACATTTTTATTGATTTGACAACCTAGAAACTCTGCTGAATGTTTTTGGGACATCTCCTGGCACCTCATCTATTAGTTATTTACATATACACAAAAATAGAGTACTTCTGTAACAATGTAATGGTCATAATTCAAAATATTTGTATGTGTTCTTCAGCAAACAAAGCACTGATCTATAACTTCTCTAGTAGCAGCTCATTGTGAGGTATACAGTGTTCAAATTGAGCTTTTGATCTGTCTTGATTTGACATACATAGATTATGGTATGTTTCTGTTTACTGACTGGATGAGCATAACTTCGACAATCAGGTTTTTGATAGGAGTACCCGGGTTTATAAATGGGGGATTGAATCTCTGGATTTATAGAAATGTGCATCTTGTACTTGATCTAAAAGGTCGATTTCATTAGCTTAGATTCATAATAGTGCAGGAGAAAACTTGGGATTTCCGTTCTGTGGGAAATTTCTAAATTTCCTGCAAACCAAAATTCCCTAAACAATTTTGTTTGGGGTTGATCAAGACATTTAATTTTGACTTTGACTTTTAGAAATCTAATATTAAAAATTGAAACGTTTTGAAATGAAAAATTGACATGTTCCATTCTGAAATGCTCAATTCTGATTTTCTTTTCTAGATGAAATGTCACAAATTGACACCCTCCCATAAAACATTTAGATTTTGACACAACATTCACCAACAAAAATGTTCCATTGGAAAATTTCTAACCAACTCTAATCCTAAAACTGTGTGTGTGTGAGAGAGGTGTCCAGCCATCGAGAGGGACAAAGAATAAATGGATTAGAGCTTCTCTGCCTTTCGTTTATGGCAAGCTGGGGTATGAATTTACCCCATGATAGCCTGCAGCAAATGAACTGTCCCTGTACACTCTACAGACACTCATTAACCGTTAGTTAGTGTCATTTGATCTAGTCTGGTTTGAAATGGGACTAGAACAAAGTGCACTAATGAACTGTGAATATGCATCAGCATGAATATGAATAGGCAGTTCATGGCAGGCTAGTGCAGGGTAGATTCACACCCTAGCTTGCCGTCTACAATAAGCATTTGTTTACAAACCCTTAGTATGGGTTAGATATGTTCGGTAGGGTGATCTGACTGAGTTAAGGTCCTTTGAGTTTAATTTTGAGAATCGTTAAATAAAACTTAATTTGGAAATTCCATACTTGGTAGTGTCTTCTGGGATTGGGGTTGGAGAAGACTACAAAGTTAATTTCTTTAAGGGCATTTCTCTCACCCAGTAATTACTGTGGTGGCTAATGTCCCCACTACCCTCTTCTGACAGTGATGCCTGTCCTCACCAGGAGCACTTCTACTGACTGACATGGGGCAGCAGGGAGTGCCTGAGAGCCAGGTGGATCATCTCCCTGCTGGGAACCCAGCTGTTCTCTCCCTTTGCCCTCCCCCACCCCCAGCTCTCACCTCCCTGACCCTGGCTGCACAAAAAACTTTCCTGTTGAAAAATGTGGTTTTTGTCAGTTGATTTTCCCCCATCCATGCAAAACTTTGGGTTTTGATGAATGCATGCTGTCCAGTTTAAAAAGGGGAAGAAAAAATAGTGGAGGAGAGGTGGGCAAAATAAAAAATTTAGGGTTTGCAAATCACAAAAAAATTAGGTTGAAATGAAACAATTCGCCCAGTTTGGAATGATGTTTCAAAATGAAACAAGCAAAAAATGGAAATGACCAAAGTATGTCAAGGATGGTCTTGGTATACTTAATCCTGCATCAGCGTGACAGAGTAGACTAGATGACCTCTTGAGGCCCTTTCCAGCTCTGTTTCTATTATTCTATGAAAACTTTCTATTTGAAACAAAAATTCCTATAGAAAACCTTAAAATATTCAGTAGAAAAATGTCAAAGGTTTTCCATTGGGGAAACTTGGGTTTTCCAGCCAGCTCTAGGAATGATTAGGAACTGCTGTAACATTTGACAATATGGATGCTACTCAAGCTCTAACATGTTATAAGGCTAAATATATGGCTTTCAGGTACTTCTTTGAGAAGAACAAATGGATAAATGTGATTCTTCATTCATTTAGTTGTACTACATTATCAACGTGCCATCTTTCTACATAATGTCCAGTTTTTCTTCATTTTTTCTTTTCGGTAGCCTCTTTTTGACTGTCTGTTTTTCCCAGTGGAAGAAAAAGGTAAATTAACGTATTGCATCTTGGAAAGAGAAGAAAGATATTCTCATGCAGCTTTGACATGTAGCAACTGCCTTTGAGTCAGGTTTATGGGGGGAAAAGAAGGTTGTGTTTCTTTGAATCTGAACAGAGGTAAACTGCTCTCATGTAGGCTAAGGGTGCTCGCAGACATCTGTATTACGAAAGCAAATCTTTTTGGTGTGTCAGTGGCTGGCATGAATATTGCACATTCTGGTGGCAACTGCGTCATAAGCTGGAATGTGAAAATATAACGTTTCTTTTGATGGATCAAAAATATTTTGGGTCTTCAGATTATGGCAAGCTATTGTAAGACTGAAAATAGCACTTGGTCTCTCTGGGATACAACAGTACAGAGGCAAGTTCCCTGGGTGGTGGATGGGGATAGTCCATCTTGGGGAAACCCTAAAGGGTTGCAACTAATATTATGGAATGTGGTGCCATGAAACAACTCTCTCTAGAAGGGGAAAGTCTGATTTCAAATTGGAGCAGACTGGGCTTGCTTTGCCTCTTTAGGCAAATCCGTCTAGGAGAAGGAGAAAACTGATTTCAAATCTGAGCAATCTAAGCTTGTTAGTTTTGGAAGGCAAGTGGACTAGAGTGGAATTGGCTGCAATTGAAAAGGCTATAGTGGTGGGGACTCTGTAGAAGACAAATGGATGATAGTTTGCATCATTGTCTTTGGCATCCTCAGCCAAGGTCAGTCTGACCTAGAGGCTAATCACTACTAGATGGTGGGACATTGTATTCGTGGACATGACCAGGCTGGGATGAAGGAGGAACAAGTCATAGACTGGAATGAATGGTGATGCTGTTCGACTCCCTGTCTGTGTCAAGGTGCTTTTGGAATGAGGAGAAGAAGAAAATAACATGCCTGTTGTCCAGTCAACGCTTTCTTGCTATTTTCATACATTCTCAAATTTGTATTTGAGACTGTTGTGTGGTTTTGCTGTCTTTTATGTTAGCACAGCAGAAAGAGGCACATTTTCCATGAGTCCAGTGAGGTTGAAGTAGTTGGGTTAACCATGTGATTCGTATGGGCTTTGGAAATCTGAGGGCAGCTTTTTTTATATATACATTTATTGGTTCAGATGGAGCAATGGCATGCTAAGATTGACTCTCTGATGCAGGAATAAATAACTGGTCCCCGTATAGAAATTCATCCAAATGAAACAAACACTAATGGAAAATCCTGCTTAGGTGAAGCAGATGTGATGCCATAGGAGGTTGGAGCTTTATTTATTTTTTTTTAAAAAAACACCCCATAATCTCTTGTCACCTTTCATTCCTTCCACTTAGCTCAGGCTATGGTTCCAGAAACAATTTGACCATTCCTACCAGTCACGTAGAGTTTTTTTTCAAGAACCACAGTCTGTCACCTTTTATTCCTTCCATTTAGCTCAGTCTGCTGAATCTTTACTTTCCTTCCTTGCCAAACCCGAGTCCTTTTTCAGTGTTCACATCAGTTCGGATTTGGATTTCCCCTCTCCCCATCTTCCTAATTCAAAATCCCTTCTTCCTGTCTGTCTTAGGTATTTATCTAGCCTTCATCACTGTAATATGCGAGTACCCCATACTTGTTAATATATTTATCCTCGCAACAACCCTGTGAGGTAGGGAAGTATTGTTTTCTCCATTTTCTCAGATGCAGAACTGAGGCACAGAGATAAGCAATGTGTCCAAGATCACACAAGATATCTTGGAATAGCAGGAATTGAACCAACATGTCCAGACTCTCAGGCCATAGCCTTAAACACAGCCTTTGTTGGACTTCTTTCTTCATTTGTGTCCTTTATAATCCCTTTATTCTTGGCTTTCCACCACAAAACAGTCCAAAAGGTGTTAAAGGACAGAAATGGGGGGAAAGATATGGTTCTGGTTTTGTAAAAGGTGCTTTAATTTTTGGCTCTGCAAAAGCAGAGCTGAATGCAGTGGTGTCTTGGGCCTGGTCTACACTAGGGGGCGGGATCGATCTAAGATACTTAGACTTCAGCTACGCTATTCACGTAGCTGAAGTTGCGTATCTTAGATCGAATTACAAAGTACTTACCTCGGGTCCACGTGGTGCAGGCAGGCTCCCCCGTCGACTCCGCTTACTCCTTGCGCCGAGCTGGAGTTCTGGAGTCGACGGGGAGCACTTCTGGGATCGATTTATCGTGTCTAAATGAGACGCGATAAATCGATCCCAGAACATCGATCGCTACCTGCCGAATCGGGCGGGTAGTGTGGATGTGCCCTTGGATGTAGCTCTCATTCTATCTGAACCTTCAGAGTTGGCAGGAATTAGAATAATGGTTCTGGTTTTATTGACCCTATTCTGGAGATTTTCAGAGAGGCACATCTAGCATAATCTGCTGCAAGGGATCTGGGGCCTACTGATAGGGGAGTAATGTGCCGTGGGCATCTCTTTTGTGATCATGGTAACTAGCAGAATGTAGGAAGCAGGAGTCAAGTGGGCGTTAAGAGATAAGGAAGGGTCTGGTTGGCAGGATTTAGGACAGGAATGGAAGGGTGGGAGAATTAGTGAAATGTTAAGATAGCTGCATAAAAATAGGACAGGCATCCAAACAGTGAGGCTGATCTAAAACAACTATTTCAGGTTTATCCATCACTACTGCCTGCACTATAATTGGGATATGTCATATATAATGTGGCATGAAAATTATTTGCACTATTCCGTTGACCATTCTTGTTTCTGGAAACAAGATGTCTCTGAGCATGTGTTAACCCATTAGTCATGCTTCTGTAAAGAGCAGCCTGACTTCACCAATAAGGTTGGCCAGATATGGGCACATGATGCTATTTCAGCCAAGTAGACTGAAAAAGTGTCTTGCAACATATACCCACCCAGCACCACACATGGCACATTGTGGATGGCCTCCCCAAAATGAGGTCATTACTTTGTGACAAGACCAAGATATAGTGCCTTCCCACCTTTAATGTAGGGAACCTGATTGAGTTGGTAGTGTAAAGGTTAAAGGAGGGACTTTGTTTTCTGTGTCAACAAATACAAGGCAACTGTTAAATGAGAGAATGTGAACTATGTTGGCAGGAAATGGCCAGTTGTACAGCTGACAAGCATTCTTGGCAAGGCATATATATAATGGTTTGGTATTGTAAGCTGTTTGTAGTTAGTGTGACCACAGCTGGCAGACAATCACTGCATAGGACTGCTGACAGGCAGTAATCTAATCTGGCCTCCCATTTGTTCTTTGTTTTTATCTACTAAACACATCTTCCTCTTCCTCTTCGGTGACCTGAGTGCTATTTGAAATGTGAACTTTGCATTTCATCTTGTTGACACCAGGGTGGCAGAGGTGTTATAATCAAAATCATGTAGAGCTGGGTGAACACTGCCAACAATTTTTCACAAAGATGTGTTCAGAGTTTTTAATCAGTTGACTGTGTGCTTATTTCCCTTTTGTATGCTTTCACCATGAATATTTTTGCAAAGAAATGTACAGATTGGTGTTTTGGAGAACTTTCCTAACTATTCTGTATTCATTTGACGTCATGGTAAGCAAATTTCAAATTTTTAATCTGGACTGTTCTCTCTGAACCTGATTTAAATTACTTTTCCAGTCAGAATAGAAAGATCATGTGACTTGTGTCCAATTAAAACTCGAATTTTGAATAATCGCACAAAGATGTGCTCTTACATTTCAATTTCAAAGTATTTATTGAGAAACTCCTTGTTAGATATTGGATTGTGTTTTCACAAGTAAATAAGCCTATCAACATGCTCCTATTGCTTTTAGTTTATTTGTGAATTGCAATATAATATAAAGAAAAATCCTGTTTTCTTTAACTTCTCTAATTATTTAGTAGGGTAGTAGCGCCCCATATCTGCCAGGTGTTAAGACAGCACGTAAGGAAAACAGTCCTTGTACTGGAGAATGTGAAATCTAAAAAGGGGGAAGAGCAGGTTGCAACTAGAATGCATTGCAAAATATTGACTGTTTTCAGATTGCTTCAGTGGGAGACAAACTTTTCGTAAAAGCTGTCACAATTTTTTGTTTGTTTGCTGCCAGTTCTAGGTGCAACATATATCTACGGTGATCAGGGTGGTGACTGATTCAGTAGTGCTTGGTCTGTTCTGTTTTGATTTTACCCCTCCTCTTGTTAGACCACTTAACTCCATTTCCCTCTGCCCACCCCCATCATATATAGTCTTGCAGCTGAGGGGAAGGATCGAGTGCAGGAGAAACCCTCCTGCTGCTGCTTTGCTCCTGCATCTCTTTTATAAACAGTTTTTCTTTTTTCTCCTATGCATAGATTGAGGGGGAAGCTTCTGTGTGCCCAATTTACATGGTGTGTATGTATGCTGTGCATCTCAGAATAGTTCATTCCTCTTTTATCCATAAGCAGATAGCAAGGAAAGAGAAGTGTCCAATCCCCAATAGTTTCATTTTTATGGACTGCCTAAAAATAAATAAATGAAAACTTCCTTTGTCTAAACCAAAACATAAATTTCCCAGCATGAATTCCTCCCTTTTATAATTATCCACTTTTCTTAGCTGAAAGGGAAAAGCAAATGTTACCCAAACCCAAAGTAACATGCCACATCACATGGCTACGTCAGAAATTTCTGTGGGAAAATAGCAGAAATGGACGTACTAAGATGAAGTATGGATATGTGAATGTGTTTTGTTCCTTTGTCTGTTTCTTTTCTTTAAATCAATAAAACTGTCAACAACAGCAACAAAAAAGTGTGTGAGATTAGAGAAATATTCTCTTTAAGCTGTTAAAGATGCAAATGGCCCATTGTAAGATTCTGTCAGTTTCGCTGGCTAAAAAGAGATTCCAAGTCAACACAGCTGTTCTGGCTTAATATTTGTAATTGTAAACCTTTTTGTGGAATGCCAGTATTTTGTCTCTAACTTGATGTGTTCGTTCATGCATGACAACCAGCATGTGAATGATACTTTAAAAACAGAAAAAAGGGTGTGGGGAGGGGCAGGAGGGAGATCTACCAAAATGGAATTTTCTTTTCTTTGCCAATTAGTGGTTTGCTTTTTGTCTACTTAAATTATATTCATCTCATTTGAGGTTTTAAAAAATGATCTACCACAGTTATGACATTCAGATGATATAAAACCCCAGTGGGAAAGGCACTTTTTGTATCCTAGTATTCCACCAAATAGACTTGGAAATATAACTGAACCGCACTATTCTTCCCATACTTCATTCCTGGAGGAAAAACTGAGAATTAAAATGAGTGAGAGTGGAATAGTTCATGAAAATGAGCTATAAATATCAAAACAAAACAGCTTTTTCATGTCATACAGACTAAAGCAAATTGGATCTAAGAAGAGTCTAGTGGTTTTCCAAGTGGTTAACGCTGATTGACATAATGATCGTACTTGGGACTCTGATTGCAGTAAACCATTATCGTATTGAAACCCTATGTCTTGATGACAGAATATACATTGCCTTCTATCCATTGCAGTTATGCTTACCAAAAGGCAAAGATGGCTTTCGCATTTAATATACGACTACGAAAGGTACCAGAGCCATAAATATAGAGGGCCAAATTGATCTGTACTGTAACTTCATTGAAGATATTGACACACAAAGCCAACACCCAAAATGAGAGAATTTAGCCATCAAGAGTTTTTGTGCTAACAAGGTAATCCAGTCTTGATTTCCATACACTACAGATAAAAGCTATTGACTTCATTTAAATCTTAAAACATATCGAGAGTTGGGGGGGAAATCAGAATTTTATTTTAAAGCACAATCAAAATACAGATACCCTTGACCCATCATGAGTATTCCTCAAACCTGAGAGAGCATTTATGGGCCTAGGCTTTGCAATATAATATGGGAATGATCAGTCATCTTAAACAAAAAAATCTTGAAGTTCAAAATCATAAAGCATGGTTTGAAGGTTATGTATAATTATTGCATGACTTTGCTTAATTTTAAGGATTTTTTCATTCTATTCTTAGCTCATTACATTGCACAACCATATTGTAGGCTGTGACAATGTTATAAAAATTAGATTTGTAATCATCATTGTCCACCATGAAATTGTTTACTGAAAACAATGACCCACAGACTGCATTTCAAAATGAACGGAAAGTTCTGTTTAAATCTTAAATTTGTAAACATTTAGCCTATTTAAAATAAAGCCAGCAAGAAGTTGTGAAAATTTAATTTTTTGAGTTGACTAAATTGGCTTTCATCCTAGATGAATTTTGTCCAAGATTATATAAATATACAAGATGGAGTGGGAAGCTGTACTTAAGTTTAGGGCTGGCTGAAATTATTTAGGTTGGAAAAAAATAATAAAGGTATTTCAATGATAATGAAATTTTGTGGAAGTTCTATTCATCCTATTGGTATAGATGGAAAAATAGCTTTATGGTTAAGGCCTTGGAGCTGGGACTTGAGAAAACTGGGTTCAGTCTCTGGCTTTGTCAGACTGCCTGTGTGACTTCAGCAGGGGGATCTTGGTCATTCACTTCTACATCTGTAAAATAGTTTGTATACCCTTTGGGGAATGTCTGTACAGTGCTTAGCATAACAGGCCCTTTACCTTAATGCAAATAATAACATGAAGCCTGATTCTGAGATCAGCCTTAGCTGCTCCTCCCTTTCTTTGTACCTGCAAATTGCAAGCATAATTTCAGGTACAATTAACCGCACTGAGATGTCTGAGTGCATCTGTTCACCCACAGCCAGGAAACTCTATTGTCCTAGTGATAGTGTCAACAAATAATTTTAGATACAAAACTGCACTTGAAACTCTTTGTTCCCAGTATTTCTGGGCATAAAAAGTGAGGCAGGCTTTTAAATATCTTTGCTCATTCTGTGCTATACAGATTAAGAAAAGCTTCTTTTCCCTTTCCCCTACCACAATAGTCCTTTTTTTTGGGGGGGGGGGGAGAGACAGCCTTATTCTCAACTATAAATGAGTAGTTTCTGTTTATATCCAAAAGGAAAAGGAGTTTACTCATATAGGTGGTGGTCGTGGGTGGGGAAACTTAACTCTTTCCCAAGTAAAATATCTACCAATTATATGAAAATGGACAAAAATAAGTGTGTGTGTTTATGAATAATGCTAAATGCTGATATTAATATAGGTAATTCAATATCCGGGCTACTATTGTACTTCATTTCTTCCATCTGCAGGCTGGAACACTTAAACCAGAAATAGTGAGATCAATGAAGTGCTTTTATTTTATTTATTTATTTATTTTTTTAAACCGGCAATCTTTTCAGTGCTTTGATTGAACTGGTGGATTTCAGTGTCTATCCTCAGCCTAGCATAGACAAATCATATTAAAGGCCTGGGTAAACCTATAATCTTCAACCCAAAGGGAAGCATAAAATAGCTAGGTGGTCTATGAGCAGTTGGCTTTGAAGATATTCAAAAGGAGGCAGGAGTTGGCTATCCTCCGTTGGGAGCATGTTCCCTTTGCATTACCCAGCATAGCAATACATTGATTTATTACATTACATTAGTGGCTCTTGAGCAGCTGACATAGCATCATATAGCACACTTACAACGTAAACTTTATTTTTTTCCTTTCTGGGTGGAAAATGGAGATGACTGAGACTTTGCTCTAATTATTGTTAAGCTGAATAAACCTGGGACTATTGCACATTTATATGTTATATACTTTCATTGATATTTTTGTGTTAGAGGTTGACTCTGCTCAGTGTATCGCATAAGGTGAGTATGTAGTGTACATTCCATCTGTTTCCATCATTGACTTAGATTTGTTTCTTTGAGTTGCAGTTTTGCATGAGAAACTGCAAAATAAAAATTTCTTTCCTTAGCTTACAATGTCTGAAGCCAGTTTTGATTAGTTCTGGATTCCTTTGAACCTCCATCATTTTGAAACAGTTCAGACCTCTAATTCAATCATTTGTCAGATTCAAGGAGATATCAAACAAATAAATTAAAATATATAGAAAACACATGTCAAAAACAAATGCACATGTGAAAAAGAAACCCAGTTAATGATGCTCATCATCTCTTCCATAAGTCCAAGAAAAACATCTAAGCATTGAATGTTTGCAGTGCTCCATAGAAGATTTAAACGTGTAACAACAAATTCCGAAGCAGTTAAAATATTTAATAAAGCCACACTTTGGACAACCTATGCTCTATTCATCATAATCTCTATCAGCTTCAGTT
Organism: Macrochelys suwanniensis; assembly: GCA_033296515.1. Lineage (NCBI taxonomy): Eukaryota > Metazoa > Chordata > Testudines > Chelydridae > Macrochelys > Macrochelys suwanniensis. Next base: position 54,412,195 of record CM065780.1, read on the forward strand.
CCCTGGGTTGAATTCTGAAAAGGGTCTCTTCTTGACCACCATTTGTGCGCACACTCTTTTTTGTGCAGATCAGTCACTTTTTTGCACACTTTATGCACTAAATTGTATGTGAACAAAATTAATTCATGCTTTATCAACACATACATCTGGGGTTTTGTGTGTGGAAATTCTGTGTAAGAATTGTGTATTGGAGAAAGCTGCTCTTGGAAAGTTGTACATGCACAAATATTTGTAGGCCATGCTTTTAAAGCCCCATATGGGAGTGAGGTATGCAGAATATATTAATGATTAGCCCTCTCCAAATTAAGGGCCTGGACCCATATCCTTTCTTCACAAAATAACTCTACTGAAGTCAATGGGAGTTTCTAGTGCACAAATGTTTTAGCTTCTTTCTTAGAATAAGGACTGAATAAAACCTTCAACTACTCAAATGCATGCATTCTGAAGGTCTCTTACCATTGCTTTTTTGATATGTAGGGGGGAAAGTATTTTAAATTAAAGGAAATTACTATCTGAATGTACTTTTCCAGTGTTGTAGCTGTGCCCGAGTATGTTTATATGTAAACATCACGGAGAAGGAAGCATGCTCTTGTAGTCTGGGAACTTGGATTCTATTACTTGGTCTGGTATAGACTTAACCAGTTTACCCTTCTGTAAAAAGGGAAAATAATATTAACCTACCTCAGTGTGTCATGAGATTTAATTCATTAGTGTCTGCATGGCACTTTGAGATCTTCAATGGAAGTTGCTATAAATGTGGACAGGATCAGTAATTACCACTGTAATGTAGTTTACATACTGAATAATATTATTCCATACAAAATAAGATACACTAAAAGAATTACAAATGCAAAGTCAAACTCAAATGTTAGGAAGTGAGAGAACTAAGGTTGTATGAAATCTTTAACTCCAGCTCCTTTGTGCATTATGGTAGTCATCTTAACTGTTATATGATCACATGCTGTTTCTTAGCATGGAAAACTTCAGCCCTAGCAGTTAAGGTTTGGCAAAATAATAAGCAACTGAAATGGGCGGGGGGGTTGTCGTGGAGATCAGAGAGCAGAAGAGTAATTGTAGTAAATGTGAACTCTAATGTAGAAATGTAATGGCATCATTGTGCATGTAAGCTGCATACAAAATGCTGCCATTTAAAATTGCGTATGGTACTAAAATTTTGTTAACCACTAGATTTTTATTTATTTATTTATTTTTTTTATTTTATTTTAAGAGAACATGGAAAGATGGCTTGTCTCTAGTAGTTGAATGTGTATATTTGGTCACAGGAAAGAATAGTAATCCTACCAGTAGCTTTCTGAGCAGAGAGGCAGTATACAATATGTATGCTGCTATAACAATCCATTTTTGTGGAAAATAATATTTTTAAGGAAATTTTGGTTATGATCATGAAATAGCACAATCTTGGTAAACAAGTGACAAAAGGGGGAATATCCATTTGGCATTGAAGCTGCATATTTTAAAAAGAATTCTTGCATTTAAAGCCTCTAAAATATATGTGCAGATAAAATTGAAAATATGGACACAATGCACTTAGAAAAGAGATGTTGCATGATAAAAGTTTTTTGTATTACTTTTGATTCATATATTTTATTTTTTAACTGGACTTGTTGAGTTCCCTAACTTTGAACATTTACAGGGAAAGCAATTAATTTTAAATGGCAGTCTGTCTCTCACATTAAATTAGTAGATTTAGTCAAGGCTTCTTTACTTCTGGTTTTTGAGCAACAGACTCCACTTTGTCATTTTCTTAATTTTTAAAAAACCATTACAATTCTTCCTTTTTAAAGTGAATTAAACAAGGACATTTTACCTCCTTTACTGATGTCAATTCATCTCACGTTTATCTGCACAGACAAGATTTGGCTATAAAAATATAATACTTGCCTTTGTGCATGGTGTCATGTTTTAGGACGGGCTAAAAATAACAGTGGAAAGCAGGATATTGCCACAGTGAAAACATCTTGCATTTCAAACATTTGGAATCTATTAACCTTACAGTCTCCTTTCCTTGAGAAGGTGTCATGTCAGTTTCCCTAACCTCAGAATTGTGTTACAAGAGTTGAACTCATGGCTGGTTAGCAGGGCACTGTAAATACTACTTCATACTGGTGGAATTTGTCAGTGTAATTGTTGTAACTTCATATGTCTGCTGGGTTTTTTTTTGTTTTTTGTTTTTTGTTTTAATATACCTAGTGCTGATTGATTGTGCTTATGCTATAAAAGTAATTTTACCCTAGTTAGGCACAGGGGTAGTTTTATTTTTTTTTAAATACATAGATGCCATTGGAAACTGTTCAACATCAATATGTGAGCATAAGACTGTTAAGAATCTTTAAAAAATCCACAGAACTCTCATAGGGTAGGTACAAATAAATCATGTGCATTATCGACCTATTCAAAGTCATAATAAAACAGTACTGGTATTGAAAGGCATGTGCTGTAGTGGTCAGAGTTGTAGTGAGAGACTTAAGAGAACTTGGTTTTAATCTTTTTTTCAATTTAAGCAATTTGACTGGTCACATCATGTAACCACCATTCAGTGTTTGTCTACCTGGTTGTAGACTAGCTATGATATCTAACCTATAGGAGTGTTATGAGGTTGATTTAAGGACTAGTTGGTTTGGGCTTTGAGACCCTTGTATGAAAGGATGTAAGGACAAAGAATACTATACTACTTTTTCTAAATAAATCTACAAAGGAGTATATCCAGGAATTGGACAGCTGAGATACCATCTCTACTTTAATCTAAATTTGTCAAAGCAGTCACGTAATGCGCATCAATGTGTAGTTGTAGTGTACCAAGAATGAGGGACATTATTTTATCCCCCTTGCCCAGATCTTGTAAGAAGTAGACTCTGAATCCTCAGGATTTATAATAAAGATCTACATGGCACTTCCAGGAGGAGACACTCCAACACCCATTTATCCAAAGGCTGCTCAAGCTATATCCTTGATGTACAGTATATCATAAAAAGATTCCACAATGTAGTAAAAACTTGAGAAATATAGAAATGAACCATAATGGCCTGGAACTGTAGAGTCAAAGGGGATTTGTCTAGCATCTTAGTGGTAGTTTAAGTGCCACAGTGATAAGAGCAGTAGAAATATCTAACTGATGAATAAAGGATGTCAGAAATACTCTGTAGGGTAACATTCTGGGAAGCTATAATAAAGCATCATAAGCTAGCAAGCACAATTTTTTTCATTTTTTCTGGTCACTTGTGTGCAGTATGGACTGTAGCTTGTGTACGACGTGATAAGATAAAGTACAGTTGTGCAGAATGGGAGTACTAGTAGTATGTAGTCCTATTGGTAAAACTTACCCTAGTGTGGAGGGCCTGCATAATACCCTCTGCTGCCAATTAAACCCTCAATAATGTTTTAGGGATGGATACAATCTATCTATCCCAATATGCCTGGGTTCTTTGGCTGATCTCAATAACACCTCCCTCCCTCCACCATATTCCATGATCTTTCAACATTTCCTGAAGCCAATGTACAAACTTGGCCTCCGTTGGCTCCAGCCCAACTCACTTCTGGTTTCCTAACTTCTAGATGTCCAGTAGCTTTGGATCCTTTCACCACCAGAATGGATTTATTACTGTTGATTGGGTTCACTCCCTAGAAATGGTTTTGTTATAAGTTTGTCACCACTCTTATCCTATCAGTAGAAGTGGCATTTGCTTGAGATCAGTATGTCACCATTTATTAAGACAGTGGAGCAAGTGGGGGAAACTAGTGTATGTCAATGATGGAAAGAACAGTTATACTGCTTTGCTTTGGAATCCTAGGAACATTATTGGCATGAGTAGGATGGCTTGTAGATGAAAGCATTTGGACTTGAATATGTAGATGCAGAAGGACTGCTTTTTCCCTGTAAAACTAGTCACAAAACAACATTCAGAGACATTTTCCCACCTTCTATTCAGCCATCCTAGTGGTCATAAGATCGCCTCGTTGGCATTTTTAAGGTGAACCTAGAGATTAGACGCGTGAATATCACTAGGGAGGTGAATTGAGCATTCACTGCTATCTTTCAAATGATAATGTAATTCTTCATAAAACTTCTAAAATAATAAAGGCCTTCATTTTCCGTGGCTGTTTCCATTTGTTGCTGGGAAAGCCTGTTCTCTAAATCTCCATAAAGCTCCATAACACTCTCATTACAGTATTCTGGCTGTGCTTCATAGAGCGCACACATGCTGTAAAATAGAAGGACTTGCCATGCCAACCACTGGAGTTTACCTTGTAGTTTCTCATTTCATGCTGATATTTCACAGTCAGGCCTAACTTATTTACACTGTATTTAATGACATGCAATACTTCATTTCTGAATAGATGCAAACAGGCAGCAAATTGGAAATACAAGCTAAAGAGATACAGGTGGATGTTATCGCATAAACAGTATTTGAGTTTCTGAAATTACAATTATGACACCCCTGGATGATCTCTGATCCTGCCATATTATGATGTGACAGATGTATATTGCTGTGATTTCTCTAGTGATGCTCGCTGTTGCTTCCTTGTCAGCTTTAATAACAAAGCAACTGGACAGACTAAATTGAAATGATTTATCCTCTATGAAAGTCATAGTCAAAGCATGCTGTCATAGTAACAGGTTAGGCTTTCTGTAAAAATGAGGTTATAGTGCATAATAGGCTTGTGCTGCTTGGAACCACGTCGTGTCTAGTAGTGTCAGTGATACCAATGTGTTCCTACAAAAGGAATTGCATGGGGCCGCTCTTTCTGCCCCTCTTTACTCTCCCCATTCCCTTTTGTGAATGTGAATCAAGGACGTTATTCAATAACATCTCATCCCTTTCTTACTAATAGGATCCTTAGTTCTGAGAGTTTAAAAAGATGTTCATACTAAAGACAGCTTATCCTTCTGTGCTCCTCAAATGGCTCATCTCGGGGACAAGTGAGTAAATTCTGACTATTTTGGATTTACTAACTGGGCTGTGCCGTGGGACCTTAAAAGAATGGGCTGAACTTAAGAAGTTCTTAAAAATAACTGAAATGAGTGTTTTTCTGCTCTTGAATTTGAACAAATATTTATAACTTTTTTTTCTACATTCACAGAAAATTAATGTAATTTGGTGATTAAGTTTAGTGCCTTTGTTATGTAGCTGTGGCACTAATAATAGCTACCCCCTTTTCTGTGCTTAGTAACACTGGAATAGCAGAAATGCTTGACCTGCTCCTGTTCTGAGTCAAGTTTAATTTCACAGAAGGTGAGCTGACTTCAGTGGGAATAAGATTTCACCCTAGAGGAGGTGTCCATTTCATAGTTTCACAATTATTCCTTTTGTTCTCAACAGATACAGTATAAAACAAATCTTAGCTTCCATTTTCTGTAAACCAATAGTTACAAAAGAATATTTAAGGTAAAAAGTTATAGGAGGACAATGAGAAATGATGTAAATATGTTAATCGCTATTAGCCTTTTTAGCCTTGGCCAGCTTAACTAGTTGCCTACATGCAGTAGGCACAATATATATAACCATAGTGAGAATTAATCTACTTGCTCAGTATAGTACTTGAGAAAATACTGCTTCTTTATATTACTCCAAAAGTAAAACATAGACAGGCAACACTAATGGTACAAGGGAGTTACTGATTACTTAAAAGTGGTGCTATAAAGTAACACTTTCACCATGGTGTTCATGTCTAAGTCTGTCCCGGTCCTCATCTGCTCCACAATCCCCCATGTTTCTAAAGAACCTATACTGTACTCAGTATAGGACTGAGCTGCACCTAGCCACCACAAGGGTTTTTTGTTTTTTGTTGTTTTTCTTAGTACTGTAGGAAGCTTTTATGAAGCAGGGGCCTTACCTGGTATTGAACACAGGCAACTCATTTTGTAACCTGTGTGATTTGGGAGCAATTGTCTCTCAAGAATTAGGTCTGAAGTGCAGAAATGAACTATATTTGTTGGTGGCAGATATATCAGATATGAGAGGCAGCTTATGATGCATCATTTTGGCTCATCTCTGTTTGAGCTATTTTTACAGTTTACTTACATTGACAGAAGGAGGCTTTGATTAGTTTTTCTGAGCAGCAGTTTGTTGCCTCTATGCTGTGCTTTTGGTGCTCCTGTACCACAAAACATACTTTCCTTCACAATATCCCGCGTTTTTCCAGTTCTAATAACTCTACCTAAAATTTCACAAAACAATTGGAAATGCAGTACCATGCTTAATGTATAACGGTACAGGAGTAAGTTTGTCATTCAATATCAGAGCTGACATGAAGACACGAGCAATATTATTTGATAAAAGCCTTATTTGCAAAAGGAATGGGAGGCAACTGTAGGTTTGTAACTGTCAGTAGCATTTCTTCATTGCATTACATCAGTTTGCTGGACCAGAGAATATATTGGACTTGAATTTCTATTCTGTAGTACCATCAGTTTCTAAACTAAACTGCATATGTATGCTTTGTGTGCAAAAAAAAGTCCTAATTTTTTTTTTTTAGGTACAGTAAACAGAATTACACTAAATTTTGGTCTTCAAATGTACACACATAGATTAGCTTTAATATAGTCATATAATTAAATAGAATTATTAAGCTATTGAGGCTTACTGTAAGTAATATATTAAACATTGTACTGGTGCTGTTAAGCAGTTAATCTGTAAATACATTTCCAATCACATGGGATTTTTATGACTACAATAACTTGCTTTACCAAATCTAAATTAAATGTGTACTTAGGAAGCAAAGTGTAAAAGGCTAGCTACTATATTTAGTGCACAGCAAAAAGAGGCAACTTCTTTTGGGAAATAATTTAGTCTAATGGTTTATTTTAAAGGTCATAGTACAGCCACTGTGGTGTGTTTCTAATAAATGTGCTGAACCAGGTGGCTTTCAATAAAAGGTGCACTCTTTCCTTCTACTTGAAGAATGAGTAGCTCATTATGCATCATAGAAGGTAACACAATCAAGCTGTACCAATAAGAAATCCATTAATTTGTAAAGTATCTATGATAAATTTTCTGTTTCTTTGGGAATTAAATCTACTCTACAACTTACATTCTCAGTAATTGGACTTCTTATTCATCACCCTCTGTTGAAAATATATACCATAATGACTAATTTAATTTTTTCTCTTAGGTTTAGTGAACTAAAAAGTTTATATCGCAAAAGGACCAGCTGGTTAATATTCATGCAGTGTAGGCCAATACAAATCATTAGGTAATTTTGGTACAGAACATCTTGCATAAGTTTCTTACCAAATCATGTCTTGAAGACTTGCAGTTCATATTTTAGCTAAATTATGTAAAACCTCATACTGTGCTTACTCAGAGTAACTTTGAGAAACAATTATTTGTGCTATTTGTAGCTAATCAAGGTCAAATTTTCAGTCACTCTGACTTTTCATCTGCAAGAATTTGCACAAATATCTGGGCACTCAAAAATACACTTAATTCTTGTGTACTTAACACAACTCAGCTATCCAAGCTGTCCAAACACAAGTGCCTTTTTGCATGTGCAAATCCCTTCTGCATTCATTTTTGAAGGGACAACACTTGCTTAAAAATTGTGTTGGTGTAAAAGTGAAGGTCACAGCTGAAAATATGGGTACTTTGCAGCTATAAATAATATTGCTTAGTAAAAGTCAATTGGGCTATGCTAATTTACGCTCTGATTTCTGGCCTACAGTCTTTGAAGTGCATAAATTTAGTCTACATTGACTCTTCATGTGCAAGGATTAAAAAGCAACCACTTGAAATCAGTTACATTTAAGTTGATATGTTAAGGCCAGGTTTTGCCATCCTTACTTACACTGAGTAGTACACGTGCAAGAAGTAAAGTATTACTCAACATGAGTAAGACTGGCAGAATCTGTCCCTTAATATGTAAACCATTTGATATAAATCAAATGTAGCGGCTATGACATGAAGTGGTCACTATTGTTGGCTTCTGGAACTGATTTTTACTTTTTTACTTAAAAATCCATATTCTGTTGGATATGGTAAAATTTCTACTCACATTGGTAGCAATCGCATGAGTATTCTCACTGAAGTTCAAGACAGGGTCCTTTTATATCTGAGTAACTAGAGCTATTGTAGCAGTAATATGTATTCATATAGCACTTCTTGTCTGTAGCTTTGTAAAAATGGATAAATGTTGTGACCCCACTTTATAATGGGTAACCTGAGGCATAGCCTACTTTTCCGAGGTCCCACAGCAAATCAATGGTAAAACCTGTAAGAAAACCAATGTCTCTTAAATCTTAGCCCTATGCTTAGTCCAGGGGTTAATTATTGCCAAGTTATTTATGAAAATATAGCATTTTATTTTTATAAATAAAACAGATGCTTCTAATATTTGAATATTTCAGTCTCTCTAATACTGGGTCATAATTTTCACATTGGCATTGCATATCAATTAATCTCTTCTGCACATTGCTTCTTTCTAATATGAAAAGGACTATCTGTCAGGAAGGCACTGATGTGTGCAGGAAAAAAAATGGAGGATTTTTGAAAGAGTGTAAATGAATATGCACAAAGATTACCTAATGGGTCCGTAACAAATTCCTGTCACTTTCTTTTGGCCATGTATCTCAAACAGTTTCTTGGCTCTGTAACTGAATTTTTATAATTATCTTATGGACAAGCACTGATTCTTTAGTAAATGAATGGTACTATTCACATTGATTTCAAGAGAATCTTAGCCAGCTACTACTGTGAGTACAACTAATAATACTGATAAATACTCAATCCATGTCAGACTCAAAGATGAATATATAGCTCATTTCACCACTGACCGTGGACCCTTAAGCACAGTAACAATCCATATATAGTAAAGCTGGCTGCAAAACAAGAATTCCATTTAGTGAGAAACTTTGAAGTTTCAGTATTTGGTTTTGTTTTGCATTGAATAAAAAAAAAACTTGGTAGAGGGGGCGAGACCCCAGAATAGCAAACAACCCTGTGGCTAGGGCACTCACCTAGCATGTGCTTGACTGAGAATAGGGATTCAAACTCAGATCTCTCACATTCCAGATAAATGGTCTAAACACCAGGCTACAGAATCACTTTCCTCCTCCCCATGTCTTCTGCCTTCCTTCTTTTTGGAGCAGTTTCACTTTGTGGCACAATGAATATTTATACAGAGAAAGAGGCTGACTCTTTAGCCCAGTGGCTAGGGTTCTTTCCTGAGGTATGGGAGATCCAGAATCAGGCAAAGCAGGGAGCTGAATCTGTTGCCCATCTCAGGGGAGTGCCCTAACCACTTAGGTGTCATGTACTACTTGTATACAGTAGGTTGAAGGGCTCCTACTAACAGGTCAGCCTTGTGCATCAGATACAGACTCACTACAGAGCTTACTTCTCATACCCGATTCGGCATATGATTTTTTGGTAATCCACCCCGATGCGAGGCGGAAGCGGAGTCGACGGGGGAGCGGCAGCCTTCGACATTGCAGCGTCCTCACGGTGAGGTACGTCAACTTCAGCTACGTTATTCACGTAACTGACATTGCGTATCTTACATCGACACTCCCCGCGCCCCGTAGTGTAGACCAGCCCTCAGAGATACACAACAGATATGTTCGCAATAGGATCCTTTAATGCTCTGCCTGCTTCCCCATAGCATAAATGAAAGATACTGAATATCTCCAGTTTCCTGGTGGAGCTTTGTACAATGCTCAATCTTTCAAAATAATGCTTATTGTCTGTCCACTGTGAAGGTTTATCAAAGCTGAAGATCATTGGGCCATTGAAGAGTGACATCTTGATGAGATCCTGCAACCTTTGTGGCTTTTTTCCTTCTGTTTTTCACAGAAATTCTGTTATAGATCTGAGAGAGCTTCCCAAAGAAATTTTTTTTGTCAAAAGTGATAGTTTTCACAAAAGTTTAGGGTTCAACAAATCTGTATTTTTCCCACTGAAAAAAGTAACCTAAAAAAAAAATCCTGCCCAACTCCAATATTTTGTTCTTGCCTGTGAACACTGATGGAACAAACTTTATTAGTTTGTCTGTTTTATTTCACTTAAAATGATCACTGTTAGTCATCTTTCTGAGCCCCTTCCTGCCCGTACCATATATTTTCCTTATTTCTTTCTCACCCTGGTCTCGCTGAAATAAAACCCCTTGAGAGAGGAGAAAAATTAAATCACAAAATTAAAATTGGATGGTATCAATATTCTGAATACAAGACTAGACTCTATTCTAAGATGTACACTTTTCTTTGTAGTTAGTAATGTGCAAGTTTGAATTGCTTGTAGAGATTACTATTCTATGTGGTGCATATTTGACACAAATGGTAAAATGTGGTAATAAATTCTCAGAATTTTTTGTTATTTTACAAAGAATCCACAATCACTTTCCACGAGGTATAAAACAGACATAGATGAGACAACACTTGAAAACATAATAGCCAGATGATCTCAGGATGCAAGAATCCTTCAGATGTTTTCGGAGACCTATTGAAATATGCTTCAGTTTGACAAAAGCAGGAAATGTTAATTTTTAAGCTCTTCTATAAACACAGGGATGATCTGTAAAGGGAATGCTGTTGTCACAGCAAATGCACACTTGAATGATTCAAACCCAATTAATGGTTATATGATGCACTTTGAATATATTTGATGCAGTAACAACTGGTAAACAGCTTTTCAAATTCAGCTGTTGAAAAGATTCCACCCTTTTCTTTTAACATAAGAGCACTGAAATTTTTTACCCAAAGCAAGTGAGGAGGCTTTGAGAGTTGAAGTATAGCAAGTATGCCATATTTTCACTCTCGCACATCACAACTCCTTGTTAAGCATATGCTTTGGGCTTATACCATTTTCTTTTTAGTAGCAGAAAAAATGTTGGTGGGTGCAGATGTTTGCAGTAACTATATTTATTAAAGCTTACATTTTTAATTTTAATACAAACTAGAAGTGTGAGTATATATGTGTATCTATATATATTTTAAAAAAGGATGATGATTCTCTGCCATTCCTTTTTGTTTTACTACCTAATCTGGAGTTGGGTGTTGTGGCACGCACCTGTAATCCCAGTTTGGGAGGCTGAGGGTGGCAGATCGCTTAAACTCAGGGGTTCTGGGCTGCAGTGTGCTATGCCAATCGGGTGTCTGGTGCCACTGACAGCTTGGCCAGTGGTGGCTGAAGGAATGGCTAGAACAACATGAACGATGTATTGTTATCAGTGATCTCTCTGTGAGTGCTGATAGACTGATTGATCAAGGTGACAAGCTGATCTAATCTGGTGGTGATAATACAAGACATTAGATATATCTAGACAATATAAGAGAATATAATATCATTCGCAGTCCTAATACCAGTGTACTTTGGAGTGTGAAAAATAAAATAAATCTGTCAGTTGATTTTAGTTAGCCTTCCCTGGCCTCCAGGGTGAAGAAAGTTGTGTAAGTTTGAAGTGTTGTTTCTGGAGTGAGGCAATTGTGACTTCATCCCAATCAATGTTTCTGATGCTGCATGTAATTACTAGAAATACCATTCCTCCACAGAGAATTACAAAACACATGCCAGTGCCCAGAGGGTGAACAGATAAGATATCTATAGAAAACATCAGAACCCACCAGACCTCACCAGCTCCCTTCAGTGTGTTGCAGTTTCAGGGTTAACTGCACCCTTGACTCCTGGTCTTCCTCGGGGGCGTCCACTTAAGTTTCAGGCTTCCTAGCCTTTACTTCTCTCAGACAGAGACCAACATGTCTCTCCCTTCAGACCAGGGTTTAGGCTTGCAGTGCCTCTGCACTTCACTGAGATTTCCCTAGCAGGTCTGACCAATGTCCAGCACCTGTGGTTAACCTTTCTCCAGGGCTGCAATGGCGTATACTAGTTACCAATGAGCCTTCACAAAGCAAAGTACTTTTGCCCTAAGAATGAACGTATTACAGAGAAAACATAGTCATGCTAAATGCGTACCAGAAGTCACACATCAGTTTTATGCGACCCTAGTAAGACAAAGTCCTTCCAATCTTTTTGCAAGGGTTGGGGGACCGTTGGACAAAAGGTCGCGTCATTTTCCTGATTTTAAAAAAAGGGCCTGTGTCAGTTTACACTTAATTTTTTTAATACCAAAAGTGCTTTTTGTCTGGTCTCTGGAAAACCTAGTTTGAACAAGTAAATGTAAGCCACCCTAGGAGGCTTACACCTCTCTGGGGTTGTGTACTGTTTCAGTGACTAGCCTCAATCACCGCGCCCCCCCCCCCCCCCCACTGCTTTTAGTCCCTGGAGGAGCTTGGGTGATCCTCCTGCACCCTAGAGTGGCAAACAGTCCACAGCCTACAATGAAACAAACCATAAATTTAATACAATATGGCCCCCCAGACATGCATACAGTTACAATATCTGTGTCTCAATGTATGGAAGCACCTCGCATATTTCAAGTTGATTTGATATATTGTCACTTACTCTGCAGAACTGCTACAACAGTGAAATATTTGCTTGATAAATGCACTCTTTTCAATCACATACACTTTATTCCTTTGGTTGGCAGTCTCCTAAGATCTTTTGGGCAGACTGTGTAATAGCAGCATGTCTCCTTTGCTGATATGGGGACAAGTACAATCAGGACTGCAACCATTTCTTGGCAGTGAGTTTCAGCTTCCATAGCAATCCATAGTCTGTAGTCTGGACAGCAAATATCCTGAGTTTACTCTGAATCTGGATTATTTTGCTGCTTTATGGTATTCGTTAACTGACTGCTGGCCACCTTTAAAAGGAGCAGCTCTTAAAAACTCAAACCATCAAAGGCCTCTTCACTGGTCCACATTTTTCTTCTACAAGGTATAGATTGTCTACAGATGGCACTGGTTTCTCCCTAGGTACTGATTAGGGCTAATAGGTAATAGTTAGGGCAGCAATGCCATCTTTGAATCTTCCAGTTGGCAATGAAACATTGGCTCCCTTGTGCTCAATAAAGCTCACAATCTTCAGTGCCCATGAGGAAGAGGGAGGACTATGATGAACCATGTGCTCCAGCAACAAATCTGCATGATGTGAGGAGGTTGGCTGCTTCTATACAGCTAATCTTAGAAGAACCTGTGCAATGGGAACCCCTATTTGGGAAGTAACAATCGAGCTTTCTTCAGAGAAGAGTCCTTCATAGAACATACATCAGAAGAGAGGGCAGGCTCTCATTTGGATTCTGAAAATTTAATGAACTTTGTCGTCAAACTGCATAACTAGGGGTGGTTGAGACTTGGAATTTCTCTTCTGCAGGAAATTGAGACATTTTGAAATGTCCTTTTATTCTGAATTGGAATGAAAAATCAAATATTCAAAACTTTCTGCAAAATTATGCAACAAAATTTTTCAATAATATCTAGCCAACATTAGCAAAGCAATATTAGAACTTCTAATATAAATGATGAAATGATAAAGTCTAGATGAAATGCTTTGATCTAATTGAAACAATCAATGCATTTCCACAACACATTTTGATTTTTGTAAGAAAATGCTGATTTGATGGAAAACTGTTCCATAATAACATTTTCAACCAGTTCTATATAGAACCAATATCTCTTGGGGCTTGTCTGCTAATATAACCAACATATCAATAGATGTGGGTATTACTGCTAATTTAAGAACCTTTGCATTCATTTGTGAACTTTGTAGAGCTGTGCAAACTTTGCTGTATGAAATCTGAAATCATGAGATGCTTGACTGGCTTTAGGATTTATTACAAGCTGAATCTGGCTCAGATGGATTCCCTCAAACCTATTATTTATTTTATTTATTTATCATGGACCGTGACCACATTGCGCTAGATGCTGTACAAACAGAGAACAAAGAGGGTCTCTGCCCCAAAGAGCTATGCTGCTTGCTTGTAAATTCTACCAATAAAGGAAAATGTCTGGATGGTTTTAGTCCCACTCTGGGCTTCCTGGTTCATGTATGAGAGCACCAGATTTCAGCCTTACAAAAGCATAGGGGAAAGTGCCTGAAAGACCGAGGTAAACAGGCAGTGACTAAGAGCATCCTGTGTACTTGGAGGTAAAAGGATTTGATCCCAGGTGGGGAGGGAATGGTTAGGGCCCTACAAGATGTAGGATTAGCTTTGCTTTGCTTTGTTCACCTCTGAAACTCAAAGCAAAACTCAGCGACTGAACCAAGCAAAGACCCAATGTGAACCAAAACAAATGAGATGAATATGTTTCTGGGAGCCTTCACCCTGAAATCCTTGTGTGAGAGTCCTTTTAAACTGAAATGAAGCACCGACTGTTTAAACATATGCTGCTCTGCCAGACAATCGATGCATTGTGTGATGATTGATCTCCACAAATTAATTTGTGAACAGAAACAAATAATGGAATAAGTATTCACATAGCTCAGGACACTGCCAACAAACTCCCTCTTGGCTGGTGTCTGAATCCCTTCCTAATGACTGAGCACAAATCAGATTTTCTTTGAGTGGTGGAGTTAGGTGGCTGCAGTCTCATACTGTTGAATTAAATATGACTTTGTAGGTATATTTTTGTCGTCGTGCTGCTGAAACTTGCTAGCTACACACTTTTGGAGTAGCACATAAACTTAGGAAATGATCATTTTAGACTTGGGGTTTTTCCCCAATTCTTTGAAGTTGTTTAAAGAAACTGCTATATAGATGCTAATTTAATACAGTAAAATGGAAAAAATAAGCTTGAATCTGTGTACTAAAATATGAAAATTTGCTTTTCATAGATCTTTTAAATTTAGTAATCCCCTTTTTAAATCCGTTCTCCAAAGAATTTAGTGTTTGCTACACCTTAAACTACAGTAAGCATTTTTTCTAGATACTTTTTTCTTTCAGACTTTTTTCATTTTTGTTTAACTTTTAATCACTTTGTCAGTAAATATCTTGTTGGTTCATTCGTTCTCCCCACTGCATACCCCTGTCCTCAGTAAAACAGCTGCCAATTATAAATGTTCGTTGTTAAATTTCCTTGGTTTTTTCCTTCCCTCTTCTCTCTCTTCCCAGGCTTCTCTACTATCAGTTGGAACTGGCATAACTGGTTGGAAAACTGTTTCTAGAGAGTAGTTACCAGTGGTTCATGGTCAAGCTGGAAGGGTATATTGAGTGGGGTCTCACAGGGATCAGTTCTGGGACCGGGTCTGTAAATATCTTCATTAATGATTTAGATAATGGCATAGAGAGTACATTTACGAAGTTTGCAGACAATACCAAGCTGGGAGGGGTTGCAAGTGCTTTGGAGGATAGGATTAAAGTTAAAAATGATCTGGACAAACTGGAGAAATGGTCTGAAGTAAATAGGATGAAATTCAATAAGGACAAATGCAAAGTACTCCACTTAGGAAGGAACAACCAGGGGCACACCCAAAAAATGGGAAATGACTGCCTAGGAAGGAGTACTACAGAAAAGAATCTGGGGGTCATAGTGGATCAAAAGCTAAATGAGTCAACAGTGTAACACTGTTGTGCAAAAAAAAAAAAAAAGAAGCAAACATAATTATGGGATGTATTTAGTAGGAGTGTTGTAAGCAAGACCAGAAGTAATGCCTCTGCTCTAGCTAGGGTTGCCAGGTGTCTGGTTTTCAACCGAAACACCCAGTCAAAAAGGGACCCTGGCGGCTCTGTTAAAACTGGTTGGCGGTGCAGCGGGGCTAAGCCAGGCTCCCGGCCTATCCTGCTCTGTGTGGCTCCCAGAAGCGGCCAGAATGTCTGGCTCCTAGGCACGGGGGTGGCCAGGGGGACTGAGCGCCAGCTCCGTTTGGCCGAGAACTATGGCCGAAGGGAACTGTGGGGGTGGTGCCTGTGGGCAGCAAACAGAGCCCCCTGGGCCCTCTGCCTAGGAGCAGCAGGGACATGCTGGCCACTTCTGGGAGCCTTCCTTAGCCCCACTGTGCCACTGACTGGGAGCTGCCTGAGGTAAGTGCCGCCTGGCCGGAGCTCATATCCTGAACCCCCTCCTGCACCCCAAACCCCATCCCAGGTTGGAACTTCCTCCCAGAACCTGCACCCCTGCCCCAGCTCTGAGCCCCCTCCTGCACCTTAAACCTCTCGGCCCCAGCCCCACCCCAGAGCCCGCACCCCAGCCCCTTCCCCAGCCCAGTGAAAGTGAGTGAGGGAGAGCGAGTGACCGGGGGTGTGGGGGGAGAATGGAGTGAGCAGGGGGCGGGGCCTCAGAGAAGGGGCAGAACCCCAGGGAAGTGGCAGGGCAAGGGTGTGTGGTCTTGTGCGATTAGACAGTTGGCAACCCTAGTTCTACCCCATGCTGATTAGGTCTCAGCTGGAGTATCGTGTCCAGTTCTGGGCACCATATTTCAGGAAAGATGTGGACAAACTGAAGAAAGTCCAGAGAAGAGCAACATGATTAAAGGTCTAGAAAACATGACTGAGGAGGGAAGATTGAAAAAAATGGATTTGTTTTGGAGAAGAGAAGACTGAGGGGGGATAAAAGGTTGTTACAAGGCAGAGGGAGAAAATATTCTTTTTTACCTCTGAAGATAGGACAAAAAAATGATGCACTTAAAAATTGCAGCAAGGACCGTTTGGGTTGGACATTATGAAAAACTTCCTGTCAGGGTGCTTGACCACTGGAAGAAATTGCCTAGGGAGGTTGTAGAATCTCAATCATTGGACATTTTTAAGAGCACATTAGACAAACACCTGTCAAGGATAGTCTAGATAATACTTAGTCCTGCCTTGAGTCAGGGGTCTGGATTAGAAGACCTCTTGAGGTCCCTTTCAATCCTATGATTCTGTGGCCCATATTATTGAAGTATCCAAGCATCTCAATATTCAATGTAATTTATCCCTCCTCACGTTTGTGAGGTAGAGTAGTACTATTATCCCCATCTTACACAGGGATAACTAGAGGCCCAGAGAGGCTTAAGTGACTTGCCTAAGGTGTGTCAAGTATGTGGCAAAGCTGGAAATGAACCCCCGACTAGCACCCAGAACCAGCCTTCATTTGCTACTGGCTGTCTCCTTTAAAGATAACAGAAGGAAAGGTCTATACCTATAATTTCTATGTTTCTGGGATTTTCTGTGAACACCTCTACACTGTTGAACCTATATCAATGCCCACACATTCCTAAACTGGGAGTATTTTGGGGTGGAGGTAATATGTAGAGTATTGAATATTTGCTGAATACTCAGTGAGCTAGCTAGCTGGGGAGTTACCTTTTTGAGTACCTAGGTAGAGCAGCCATTTTAATCTTGGTCAGTCTCTTGTTTTAACTATGACTTCCTGAACTAAATATTTCTAAGAAATTACTATGGCTATATTTTATAACTTGGAAGTCAGGGTCATTGTCTTGTTAGATGAGATCTGGCAAAGAGAAGAAAATAGAGTTCAGCGATCTGATCTTTTCAGCTGAGATAATATAAATACCTTGTACATCTGTGAAAATCTGAAGTGCTAAAACTGGTTATTCCTCACAACCCTAAAGAGAGATTTCTACTCTAGGCCCTAGTTCATCTGACCAGAGAGCCACTCTCCTCTCCCTTCTGTCCAAAATGGAGTTAATAAGCCACACCTGCTACAATGAGTCTGAGTATCCAATCAATCACTCTTGCATAGCTCCATCGCTTACTAACAGGATAGGTCTAGTAGCGTAGCCAGGGAGGGAGCAGGGGGAGTGGCCGCTCCCCCACTGAGCAGAAGTGTTGCCTTTTTTGCTCCCGGCTCCTACGCTGCAGCCAGAGCGGAGCATTTTTTTTTTCTTTTTTTTTTTTTTTTTGCTCCCCGTACCTTTTTTTTTGCTCCTGGTGCCTTTTTTTTAGCTCCGCTCCCCCTGTGCTCTAAACCTGGCTACGCCACTGGATGGGTCAACAGTATACTGCTACAGGCCATTAAATGTCATGCTTCAGGGTATATGCTGATTGATTTTGTAGAGTCAGGAATAAACCATTTTAAACCGTTTTGGGGTTTGATATACAGACACCCAGGCCTGCTTAATACCTTGGCAAAGAAACCATAAAATCTTTAAACTTTTATTAAAGATACACGAGTTAAAAAGGCTACAGCATTTGAAAGCTAAAATATTAAGGTTTTCATTTTAACAATATCCATTGTTCCCTTTTCCTTTAGTTTAGAGAGATTTTTATAAAGGAAAAACTCATTGTTTGACAAGTCATTTTTTTTTTTTTAATTTGGTATTAATGATGGAGGTAATGGGGGGGAAAAGAAAGTTGGGCTGCAGCTGTTGAGTCTCACTTCCTAGAAGACAAAATAAGACAAATGAAGAAAAGAACAGCAAAGATAATGCAGCTTCAGTCTCTGGTGTTGACTTCACTTGCAATTTTACTGCTGGAAAAACACACACAGAGCACATAGTATAATCAGCCCTCTGAGATCTGGCAAACTTGTACCTGCATCAGGTTGTTTAGCGTATTGCTTTTCGTTGCCTTTTCAGTCACAGACTCTCAGCAGTTTTGCAAAAGACAGTCTCGATGGCTAAGGCAGATTCTAAAGAGACATAGTGTTTGGGATTTAGACAGAGTTTATTAAGGTGATTTTGTCGTGCCCAAGACTTCTCTCAAGGCTCTGAGAAAAGATGGTGGAATAGCAGCTGTGAAGGTGAAGCTCACTCCTTTCCTTCCTTTCAGTCAGCAATTGTTGTGTTAGCTTCCCCAAAGTCTTTACTTTTAAGGACTCCAAAAAAGAGTGGTAAGTGTAATAGTATGCCCTTGTGTTAGGGCTCACTGGTGAACAAGATAACTTCCAGCACACCAATTTTGGTCCTGCACCAAATCCTTTGATTTCTAGTCCCACACTTCTCTTGTTTACCAGATGTGATTGTAACACAGTCCTTGAATTTTTTGTTTAGACTGATTCAGTCTGTATCCCTATTGCACCTTTTCCCATCAACAATTATTGATAAAGGTTGTTATGACACTTTTAAATAAACTTTTTGTCACTTTCCCACAGTTAGGCTCCTAATTAGGGTAAATTTACAGGCCCAGTTATTACATCAGATGATAGGTCCTCTCACATACTGTATTTTGTGTTGGGTGTAATGGCCAGTGTTTTAGAAAGACACACATCCTTGTATAATGCAGGTCTCTCATATAATACTGGTTCAGTGGTTGGATAGTGACAGTATCATGTTAACGCCTTTGACTCTTTGGGCCTATATAGTCCATCTAAATTAATAAAACAGATCTGTTTGTCCTCCTGGATCAGACCAATGTCTGTTCACATGTAAATAAGGTGGAGTTGCTCCAAAGAAAAGGAGAAAGTGACACACAGTGGCAACTTGCTTTACAGGAAGTTCTTCATGTCTGCCTGCTGAGCTCTTTTCTTTCATAAAAATATTTTCTGACATAGCTGTAGTAGATCTGGTTTGCCCAACTTTACAAGGTGCTCCTTATTTTTGAGATACTCTGTTCTCATCAGCAGGGGAGGTGGGTGATGGCATGCTGTATTGTTTGGTCTTGTAAACTATTTTCCCTGCTAAGAAAATGTAGTTTGTTTGTTTTTAAAAACAAACTACGATAAAATGCTGTGTCATCCAAAGACTTTGCCAGCTCCCACAAAGAAATACAGCCCAATTTCTGAAAGAGAACAAATTAATCAAGAAGCAGCTGTTTAGGTGGAGACAATTTTTTTTTTAAATCTGGTTAAATTCATATAAAATATGCTGCATACCTGGTGCTAGAAAGTGAATTTTTAGGCAGATGAATCAATAATGACAATCTGTCTTTAGAGACTAACAAATTTTATGTCAGCATAAGCTTTCGTGGACTACAGTCCGCTTCGTCGGATGCATAGAATGGAACATACAGTGGGACGATATTTATACATTCAGAGAAACATGAAAAGGTGGAAGTAACCATACCAACTGTAAAAGGCTAAGTATGTTCCATTCTATGCATCCAACGAAGCGGACTGTAGTCCATGAAAGCTTATGCTGACATAAATTTGTTAGTCTAAGGTGCCACAAGTTTTCCTTTCTTATTTTCTTTTTGCTGACACAGACTAACATGGCTACTACACTGAAATCTGTCTCTGTACTCCTCCCGCCAAGAGTTGCATATGAGCTAGCTGTAAAGCTGGGGCTTGCAGTGCTTAACAATTCTCTCATCTTGACCATTTCACTATGACTAATTGCATCATGTACATGGCCCATATTACTAATATACACTTCAGCAGATGAATGCATGAGCTTCAAGTTCATTAGATAACCATAAGCAGAGAGGCACTCAGACTGGGTGAACTAGTCTGACCAAATAAGTGCTGGCCTGAGTGTGTTCATCCTCCACACTGATCTTTTAACATTCTGAACTGTTTGTTAAATTGACACGGAAGCTTCCATCACTATGCAACACACTACAGTCCAGGTTGCTGGGGGAGTGGCCAAGAAGCCCACTTTCCTTCTGATTGGAGTAGGTGGATAATTGAAACTGATTCCCTTTCCACTGGTACTACTGCCATTCATTCTCGCATACAATATGGTACTTCCCTGGCATTTATATCCCACTACTTTTCAGAAAACGTACTGCTTGTAAGATTAAAAACTGATGTAGGAGCAAGATAGTGTTTGCATGAATAACAGGGCAAAGCAGAGCTGGTCATTGGAAGAGTTTTGTGAAGAAGGTAGGGAATCTGAGTTGGATTGGGGACTGAAACTGTTCTAATAAACAGCTGAACTCTTGGATACCTGAAGCAGCTCTAAGTCTTTTGAGGCTTTCCCATGACTAATATGGACTTCTGGTGAAGTAATCATCAGATGTATGGATCAAAAACACAGGCTAGCATATGTCTGAAGCATCTAGTCATCTTTAGAGACAAATTCCTACTTTTAAAAATAGCTTATGTATTAATACATCCATTACATGCACAAAAATAGTCAGAAGTATACTAAATTAGTGTGGTGGCTCTTCATTCAAAAGTATTCCTGGTTGAATGCAGAATCAACATAAACACATGAACAACTGTAAACAAACCACTCTACTACTTTTAAAATCTTTTTTTCTAAAAGGCATTCTGTCATTCACCCATAAAGAATGGGACTCTCCCAGAACTAATATCAAATATATAATAAAAAAATCACACACGTGTGAATTATTTTTTTTTCCCTGAGAAGCTCTTTCTAAAGCTTGATGTAAGAAATCAATAACTGCTGTGGACTGCTTATTGAATTTTGATGTCAAAATAATCTTTGTTCTCTTTGTGAACGTTAAAATTGCAGTCTTACCGAGTGACTGATTTGAGTCAATCATGAGTCATAACCATTTTGCTTACAGGAACGTAATATTTTCTGATAGTTCTTTTTGCATCTGTTGTTCTGGAAGGGTCTGGTGCCTCTGAATTGGTGTGTCCTGATCTGCGGAGAAGTTTATCAGAAGCAAACTCTCCACAGAAGTCTCTATAGACCAGGACACACCAACTCAGAGGTATCATACCCTTCTAGAACAGCAGATGCAAAACCTGCAGACCTATCTCCACGGTTTCAATGTTCAACACACCTTTCAAGATCTGTGGGTTTTACACATGCCTATCGCAACATACGGTGTACCTTATTCAGTGTACTAACTACCATAATAACTGTCTCGTTTCACCCACATAATCACTAAGCTCTCGAAAGAACCCTCACAGAAAAATAACCCACACAAACGCCATCACCTGTGGGTGCACACTTTTCACAAAGCAATCACTCTATATCTGACCTCTCAGTCCTCATCCTCTAAGCAAACCTGCACAACGCATTGAAAAGATGAGCTTGGGAGCTTAAACTCATAACTTTGCTAGACACTAAAAATCATGGACTGAATAGAGACACTGAATTTATGGTTACAACAATCTATAACCTTTTAACCCTTTTCCGCCTTGTCTGGAGAGGGGTTAATGAGCCACTTCACCTTGAATGGTCCCTTTAAATATGTGTTTAACTACTTATGCTAAGCAATCTGTTCACCTTGTATTTAGCTGTGACAGAGTGTTTTCCAGACCTGAAGAAGAGATCTGCAAGCTTCAAAGCTTGTGTGTGTCACCAACAGAAACTGGTCCAATAAAAGATGATACCTGACCCACCTTGTCTATCTGAGGATATGATTAGCAGTATGATTATTAACAGGAGTTTTCTTGTGTATTATCCAATCTTTATTTTTTTACCTTGGATTCTAATAATGGCAATATAATACTACTGTAGCAATAAAGCGTATCTGCCTTTTCTGCTGTGTACAAAACCACCATTTGCTCTTTTACCAGTTCTATCTTAAAGCAATTCACTTTTGTCTTTAGCCAGCATGGAAAGTTCCCTGGCAGATTTTCAAATGTGGCCGAGATTGCAAGATATTGTTAAATGGTTTCAGTGAGCTTTACTTCATGCTTATCTGCAATTTCTGTCTTAATGGACTTACGTGCTGAATGTTGTAATGACTGGAAGGTTTTGAAATAATGGGCTTCTTACCATGTGAGACCCTGGGTGTCAGGGGGACGCTGCACGATTGTGTAAAATTTGGATCATCATTACTTTTTAATGACATTTTTTGTACCGTTCCAAAAGCAAAATAAAAATATTTTCAGTTAAAGTACAGATATCTGTCAGACACTAGACACCATTTTGTTCTAAGCATGTCGTGGTTGGTTGGTAAGGTAGGAGAACATGCATGTGTTAGTGACTACGATAAACAGAGCAGACACAGATGCAAGAGTATATTGGCTGATTCTTATTGGAAAAATGACACATTTGCAGTGGTATTACATAATGCTTTGGGTATCTTTGTAAATGAAGGTGTATGAACTTGAAATATACAGGCTGACCTGTTATCCTTGGTTTAAAGAGGTTGACTTTTTGAACAGTTTTATATCCAGCTATAATGTGTTTATTTTTAAATATTTTTTTAAAGAAATGTGTTGCACACACGTGTCTGTTACTTTCTTACCTACTGTAATGGATCAATTTTACAGAAGAAGAAAACATTTACATATGATCAAATGTTTGACAGCTTTTTTTTATTCACCCAGATCTAATTGTGTAGCTTTGGGCCTCTTCTGCAAGCAGAAAAATCCTGTCCTAGGAGAGAAGCCCTTCAATTCTTAGCCACTGCATTTTGAATCCTCCAGCTGCCTTGCCGAGCTTAATGGTCCATTGGCACCCAGGCAGTGAAAATATTTGGCAAATGAGACATTTTTTTTCTTTGACTTTATTCTCTGCTTTTATGAAGTTCTTCCTTCTAAACCTATGCTTTCAAAGCCTATTTTTTAAATTTACTCAGCAAGAAGTATAAAAGCCATTTTTGAGTCTTGTTCTAGTCTAACAGGTTAGTATATATTATTGGGAGATGTGTTTTAAAGTTATTGCTAGTTAGCCAAATGGATGTGTAAAGGGGTCCTCTGAAAGTGTTCCAAGTACTCCTGTCGGTTGAATATGCAGTCCAGGATGCATTACTAACAAGGCCCAGAGTATCATCACACTCAAACTAAACAGCAAAGCCCAACAGTGAGTCTGATAGACTCCCATGGAGTAAGAGGTATAGGACAGAATAGTAGTGAAAACAGTAAATTTCTTGGGAGTGACCAGATGTTATTTCTTTAGACTGATTTGTTACCTCTGCTTATCTGAATGTGTAAGCAGTTACATTTTTTGAAGGAATGCTTCTTGCCAGCAGTACTGCACTTCTTTTAGAAACTGATCATATAACTAGTAAAGAGTTTTCAACCTAAGAGTAAATTTTGTGTATCTGCAAATAGCCAGAAAAAGGTCCACGAACAGAGATTCTACTTAAGCCTTCAAAATAGGAGGTCAGTGTTGCATAAACTTTCATGTCTGTCTGTATAAGAGTAAACTTCACCACAAGTGAGAATCATTATTTGTACCTGCTGCTCAAAGCATGAGGCCTATCAGCACAGGCAAAACAAAGTATTGCAACAGTAGGGCATTGGTTTAGAGGAATCCAGTGGGTCAAGATTGGATTGGGAGTCTAACATTAAACTGGACTGGAGGACAACAGCATGGGCTTTGTGGGAAGGAAGCATAAACGTGTACACTTTACGTTACCAATTAACTACAAAATCATCTCACTGGAGAGGCCTAAGACTGGAATAGCAGGGCTATTTCAGGTCAGAATGTAGATGTATCCTCTTACAGTACACCCTTTTCTATAATTTTGCAGTAAGGCTTGTTTTAAAGGTAAAAAGAAAAATCTTGCCAGCTGGCATGATTTGTTTTGAAACGTAATAGTGGAGACTGTTAAATACAGTAATTTGGCGGAGGGTGGGGGAGGGGAATCTTAATAGAGCAAGATGCATAGCTGTATATGTCTGCCCACTTTCCAGTGTTTCCTACCTAGGATTTGTGTAGTCAGACTTGTTTTCAGGAAAGAAAAAATATAAATATTGTCAGCAAGCTTGACTTGTTCTAAAACTCCCAAACGCAGTCAGTGCTTTCTTCAGCAAAATAACTGAAAAACAAAATTAGTGGCAGCAGCCTGCACAGTTCAGTACATCTGCTGGAGCCTCTGCAGCACTTTCTCTGTGAGACTTCCTATCTAAAGGAGAGAAACTGCCAATGGGCTCGCTTGTATATGAAATAACCTTACAAGTGACTCAGTTCCTGCTTTTAGTTCTCTAACATCATGCTGAGAAGCAGAAATATACTTGGTCTAACTGGCATGCCTGGCAGCCATTTGCACAGCAAATTCCTTCCCAAGATAGCAGATTAGTAGCTGAGGAAATCTGTTCACATGCATGCTTGCTCATGCTCTCTCTTCTCCCCCCCGCCCCGCCATTCTCACATGCGCATGCACGTGTGTACACACACACACACACACACACACACACACACACACACACACACACACACACACACACACACACACACACACACACACACACACACCTGATAGTTTTGTTTTTAAAAAATATTTATTATCCTGGGTGAAATCCTGGCACCACTGAAGTCAATGGGAAGTTTGACACTGACTTCAATTAGTCTGCGATTTTACCCAATATTTTTCACAGCGAACCTGGCTTGTGCTGTCAATTGCACCTTCTGTTGTATTAATTTCTTTGAATGATCAGATTTTGTAGTGTCTTTCTGCTTTCCATGAGCTTGTTTTTCATGTACTGATATTGTCCCTCATGAGCATGCTCAGACTGCAACTAATTAGCTGCCTTCATAATTTTGAGCGGCTCTGTTTGTCTTTTGTCCCCCATAAATGCCTGTCTCCTCTAACACATGATCTGCTTGTATTTTTGTATTTAGTCCTAATACACTTAATCACTCATCTGAAAGCAATGTTTTGTGTAATTCAGATTTCAGCTCAACTAACTGGTACACAGGAAATTGTGGTGAAGAGGTACTGGAACCTGGGAAAGGGAGCATCTTTTTGTTCAATGTTTGTACAGCATCTAGCGCAGGGGGTACGGGTCCATCAATGGGGCTTCTTGGTGTGATAATACAAATAAATAATAATCCCTCTAAGACAGGGTGGTGGTGGCTGGGGAAAGGAAGTAGCTGGGAGACATAATCTGATTGATGGTAGAAATAATATATAAAGGTATGGAGTCCTATTATGTTCAAATGCTTGGTTAGGGGGCAAAGCTAATCAATCTCCTTTCTCTAGGGTGGAACTGCTGACACCTGTTCCTAGTTGGCCAACAGGCTGACATAGCATCCCCATGAGCTGGATAAGGTGAATTGGCTTAACTAGCCATTACATCCAACACTTACTTGTTATAGAAATAGTACAGCAAACCGCACTGTTTTATACAGATTTTGACCCAGGTCGATCAAGCCTAACAAATGGAAATGGTCATGGATTTCTTGCAACTGCTAAACATATTACACATATTGTGAGCTAGGATGTTAGGACTTTATTTGGTACAGGCCAAACTGAGCTAGTAGAAAAGGAGTTGAGGAGGTTACATGTTTCCTTTGCTGACATACAGGAAACACATTGGCTGGATGTAGGCAAGTTGACAGTTGAAAATTGCACTTTGGACATTCCTGTGGACAAGTGAAATGCAGAGACGGGATTGCTATAGCAGTGGACAAGAGAAGTTATTTCAATGAGTAGGTGGAATCTGGTGTCTGAGTGGACTGTAATAGCAAAGTTTACTACTGCCTACAATAAACTCTGCATAAGTGTGATCTATTCTTCCACACCAATAAAAGCAGTGAAAGAGGCAGAGGAGGATAGTTGGCTAGCATTGTACATGAGAGTCCCAATCATGATACAATCCTGATAATGCGAGATATTAATGCAAAGGTTGGGAGTGGACATATTAAACTAATGAATAGTGTTGGACCACATGGTATCGGAATGGCAAATGATAAAGGGGAATGGTTAAGAACTTTCTGTGAGCTGCACAGTCTGATTAATAGTGATACTTTGGTTTTTGACCATCTGGTGAATTCCATTGTGCAGGTCTGTGAGGAAACCAAATTGACCACATTATTATTATTCTGGATATGTAAATGAGAACACAATATGGTCCATCTTATTTCATTTTTAGTTTTGATCGTCTACAAGATTTTATTTTATATTTTGACCTCTCTAATATAAACCTGAGGTTCATTACATTTCTACTAAATTTGGAATTTCAATCATTTGTGCAGTAAGAATACAAAAACTGCTGCTATGAAAAGTGCTGCAGTTGTGGGGTACTATGAAACAATCTTTGAGTTAAGTTGTAATAAAATATTGTTCCGGTGAATCATCCAAATTGTTGCAGTACCACAAGGTTTAAAGTAGTTAGCCTGCAGGATAGTGGTGGTGGTTCGTTTGGTGTGGTGTGTGTGTGTGTGTGTGTGTGTGTGTGTGTGTGTGTGTGTGTGGTTTTTTTTTGTTTGTTTTTTTTTTTTTTTTTTTTTAAATTTACTTGTGTCTGTACTGTAGCCCCTGGAATCATGGTTAAAGTTGTCCCCTCTACCAAAAGCTGAAATGGCGCCCCTGTCAACAAAACAAGAAAACAAAAGATGTAAGTGATTGATAAGCTGTATGAAAACACAAGCAGGTAAATGATGTAAGTGGTTTTTAAAAAGCCTACCGGTGAAGTGATGACAACTACTGAGGAGGTGAGGTGCTGGGTGTATGAAAGGTGGATTTTGACAGTGCTGAAACCTCCAAATGCAAACATTCTAGTCATACAAGATGAACAGGACCGCTTGCGAGGCATAATGGATATCAGCACTGAACCACCATCAGAAGAGGAAATCGAAAGAGCAATGAAGCTGTTTAAAGTGGGAAAGCTGCAGGAACAGACAATATAACAGCTGAGCTGCTAAAAGCTGGTGAGACAAGTGCTATCAAAGCATTAAGAAAAATTAAACAAGAAAGTTGGGAGCAAGAGAAGGTACCAGACGACTGACTGAAGGCAGTACTTGTGCCAATCCGGAAGAAAGGAGATCCTGCCAGCTGAATAACTAGAGGGATAAGCTTATTATCTATATAAAGAACAATTATGATGAAAGTAATTGTCAACCAATTAAGACCGCTTTTAGAAGAACTAAGATGAGGAACAGTGCAGCTTCAGACCAGGCTCAAGTTGCATCAACCTGATATTTCTGCACTGACATCTGATGGGGGGGCGGAGGGGAGGATGGAGAGGACTAAAGACGGTGTTGTTTTCATTGACTTTGATTTGGTTTGGAGAGAAGCTTAATGAAAATTAGTAAGATTATATAGTGTTCCAGAGAGGATGGCTGCAACAAGAAAAGTTTTGTGTATGAAGACTCCTGTAATGCCAAAAGAATTGGTAGAACATTAAGCAACTGGTTCAAGTCAAAATTTGGTACAAGACAAGAGGGCATGGAATCACCAATGACTTTCATTATGTTCCTAAACTAGACATTAAAAAGTTAGACAAGCTGGATGATCTAGAATTTAAAATCCCTCGTTTATACAGACATGGTACAAATAGCAGAGGTTTGAATTAAAGATGCTCTTTTTGCTACCTTGGAAAATTGGTCTAGTTCACTTGAATTCTCAGTAAATGCCTAGAAGACAAAGCTTGCATCTTGGAAAAGTGACAACAGAAGAAGTGTTGAAATGCAGCAGTGGTGAAGAATTAGCAGAAGTAGAATCTTGTGTACCTATGAAATTTGATCTGTGCTGACCGTTCCATCAAGGATGTGATTAAAAGGAGCTGCGGTTTAGCTACAAGTGCTGCATAGAAATTGATAAAATTGTGGACTGATAAAAATAATATGTTTGATACCAAAATGGAAAAAATACCAAATCCAGTGTACTAACAGTAGTATTCTGGTCTGGAAGCAGCGGCATTAAATGAAAAAGGCATCACAAAAGATGGAGGTAGTGGACTTGAGTTCTTCATTTATCTTTAAATTATTCCACTTCACACCTTCCATTTTCTGAAGTTAAGAGAGCAGGATCTGAAATCAAGGTACAGGATTTGCTGCTATTGAAATGATTCCCATGGTGAGGACACTGCAGAACAGAAACAGATAAGAGTGCCAAAGAAAATAATGCAAACATAACGAAGGTCAGTCTGACCTAGAGGTCGACCACTGGTTGAGTGATGGGGACATTGTATACAGAGATGACCAGGTTGGGTTGAATGGAGGAACAAGCCATGGCTGGGAACAGCAACACTGTACTGCTCCCTGTGTTTGTAAAGATTAAAATGGTTGAACTACCTTAAATTTAGATTACAGTGTAGTAGCCGTGTTAGTCTGTGTCAGCAAAAAGAAAATAAGAAAGAAAGAAATACTTGTGGCACCTTAGAGACTAACAAATTTATTTCAGCATAAGCTTTCGTGGGTTAGAACCCACTTCATCGGATGCATCCGATGAAGTGGGTTCTAACCCACGAAAGCTTATGCTGAAATAAATTTGTTAGTCTCTAAGGTGCCACACGTATTTTTCTTCTTTTCTTTTTGCTTAAATTTAGAATGGAGTCTATTCAGAATTTTTTTTCCCACTTTGAGAAAACAGGCAGTGGATTTCCACAACTTGGAATATGATATACAATTCAGATGCATATATTAATCACTGCCAAAGAGTATTAAATCATGTGATATGGCATGGTCCCAATAAGCGAGGAACATTAATGTAGGAAGGGCTGTCAAAGCAGCAACCCCCATTATACATCACAGTGACTTAGTGGATAGATAGAGATAGAGATATTGAATAAATGGAAAATCTGCTTGTGCAGTACCCAGTTCTGAAAAATGCTAAGCATCATTAGAAGGTTGCTGAAAGCTATTAATTCCACTGAATCCTCTGTAAGTGCTTATCTTCTTGCAGAATCAAGCCCTTATGTCTTGGCACTTTGTCCTGCATATTTGAATTAGAATATGTTGGCATCTGGAATAACTAAGAGGCTGTCTAATGTGAAATTTCAACTTGCAAAGTGTCTTGATTTGCTATTTTTGACTGACAGGTATTTGCTAACATGGATTACATTATTTCTGAAAAAAGCTTGGCGGCAGCTGCTGTTGCTTTCTTTCTTGACTAATTTTGCCACAAAATGAACCACGGTAACAATCATAACCTATGTTCTTGCCATTGAGTTGTGTTTTGAGTCCCTCACGCATTCATTGTGACAGAGGCTTGTTGGGGGTTCACTAC
The DNA here is from genome assembly GCA_033296515.1 of Macrochelys suwanniensis. Lineage (NCBI taxonomy): Eukaryota > Metazoa > Chordata > Testudines > Chelydridae > Macrochelys > Macrochelys suwanniensis. The sequence goes on from CM065780.1 coordinate 54,441,679, forward strand.
TCTGTCAGCAACTCGTCAGGCCTGACATACTCAGTATATCTAACACTGTTGTCATGGTCTCTACCGAGAAGTTGGCATTGGGAAAACTAATAATTCACTGATCATTAATATTCTGGCATGATGTATGTACAGGGTGCGTACAAAGTTATAAATATATGCTAGGATTATGTTCTTGTGTTTGGCAAGCAGATCATAGGCACAATTCATGGTCATTAGGCAGAGACAATGAAGGTACACTTCCATAAAAGGTAAACAAAGCCATCAACTTAGTGAGTGGGGATCTGAACCTCAAATGATAGCAATAGAATCAACTGATTCTATATGTAATACTGCTGTATTATAAAAGTGTGTTGAGAATGGCTTTCATAAAATACTTATCACACACTGGTGATTGATATCATTGTGAAATGTATGCGTTAACTCTGTATGAGCAATTATGGATATTCACTGATATTATCCTTTAAAGTCTCTGATTAAAAGGTGTTTAACGTCCAGGCAAGATAATAAACAGGTTTTCACCCGACAAAGAAAAGAGGCCAACATCCCAAATCAGGTGTGGCCAAATTCAACATGCCCTTCATTTGTATCAGAGGTTGCAGGAAGAGATAATTTACATTAAGTCACCAGCAGAGGAGAAGACAACATGAAGTCTACACCCGACAGCCTGGCATCCACACCCAGCTGGGAAAAGGAACTTTTATCTGGGCTTACTTCTAAAAAACCACACACTTCAAAGGGTTACTTGGCTATAAAAAGAAAGGGGAGAGATGCCCATCACTGGGGGAGGTTCAAGGGGCTGGAGCTCTTGAAACCACAGAACACTGGGCCCTTCAACCAAAGGGGGTTTGAAGTCTCTGGGAACTGAGTATAGGGAGAAACCTTCTTAGGCAAAGATTGTAACTTGCCGAAACTGTGTCTTAGAAGCATATTTTTACTGTGTGTGGTTGGAACTCTTTCTATCTTTATTCCTTATACTTAAACCTATGACTTTTTGTTTAATAAATTTGTTTCACTTTTTATTATAAACCAATTCAGTGCAATGATTGACGGGAAGGATGTATTAACCCCAGTTAGGCTAACAGGCCAGTGTGTTGTCTCCTTTAAAAGAGCAACAAACTTAACTTCTGTGGGTGTTCCAGGAGAGGGCTGGACACTGCAGGGCAGATGGTTTTGGGAAAGTTCAGGACTGGGAAGAGGTTGGGGTCATCCTACAAAAAGTGAATGGTGTGTGACCTATATGTATGTTGAGTGGCTATTAGTGCCAGGGCTGTGAGCCACAGCAACATAGTACTTAAGGCATCAGAGTTGCAGGGCAGATGGTGACACAACCCCTTACGGGTCTGGGATGACTGTGAAGTGTCACACTCCTGCATTGTTTTGTAGAAGCTATTTAATAGCTTTTAAATATACCTGTTGATTTGTAAAGGAATTTTAAGATGTGTAAGGGACCCAGTTTTGGTAGGTGAAGGGTAACACTGAAAAATGATATCATTTAGCTCCAGATTCATCCTATTTTGAATGAACAGCTATATCCAATCAAAAAAAATCTTTTCTCCTTACTAAGTCAAATGAATAACCTAGACTGGGCTTTCATATCAAAATATTCGTGAAGGGGCACATTTTTCACAGAAATGCCAAACTGGCCTCTAAATTTTCTCCCTAATTTGGCATGCTTTTTGTCATTAGATACCTCTGATGTATGGTTTTGATTCTCCCCACCCCTTTTATGGAGAATTGCATTTAGAATACTTGCTGGGATCAGATATCCAGGGTGAAATTAATGCTGCTGCGACAGGCCAGCGGAAGATACTCCCTATCACTTAAGCTCCCTTTTGGGGCTGTACAAGATGATTTATGGGCAGAACAGCTATATGGGGTGTGTTTGTGTATTGAACTGGGTAGTATATCTCCAAATATACTAGTATAAGGGACTTAATGGGAAGGGGGAGTCCAGGGACTGTTGCCTTCATGGATCCAGCCACCTAAAACTTTCATCAGAGAGGGGGAAAAATAGCCCTTAGTTTACATTGGCATGTCATCATTACAATGGACAAAACTGGCAAGAAGAAAAGTGAATATCCAAGTTTGAAAATAAAATCCTGTGTAATGATTTTATTAAATCTGTTAGTTCCTTCATTTAAATTGGAAAAATACCTAGGTCTGTAGTAATTGCACGTGAGATGCTTAACTGACAAATCAACAGTTCCCTTTCCTATGCACACTGGTTATCCAGATCCTAAACTTGTGTAAAGAGGGCTTGTCTACATGAACATTTAATTCACCGTAAGCTGGAGTGTGAATCTGACCCAACACTTAACTGTTTCATGTTTTCATTATCAGTTTCTTAATGTGCTTTGATCTAGTCCTGTTTCAAAGAGGACTAGATCAAAGTGCATTAATTGGCAATGCATGTCAGCAGTGTCCACACGGACGGTGTTTGTCAGGCTAATATAGTGTAGATTCACATTTCAGCTTGCCATGAACTAAAAGTTAGTGTAGACAAGTCCTCAGTATAGCCCTGTCAACGGAATTACGTTGATTTACAACAGCTGAAGATCTACCCAATTTATTATATTTTAGATTAGAAAGCACTGTTTCAATACCCTTTTCACTCAAGGGTGCATAGAGCCCACCACCAAGAAATATGATAGCTGTAAAGTGACTAGGAACTCTTCTATTTTTTTTAAAGCTTTCCAAGATGCATGACTTTCTCTTATGCTCAACAGTCAGAAATAGATCTAGTATTCAGGTTCAATAGTTTTTTTCCTACATAAAAGGACCCTATAGTGCCTCCACTGAAGTCAATTGGAGTTTGGCCATTCAAGTCAATGGGAGAAGAAAAGACCATAAATTGTTGCTGTAGCTTATTAAATGAGGGTTTCCTATGTTTTAAGCAGTAAATGCTGTCATATAGCTTTTTTCCTTGTAACTGATCACTTCTATTGTCTTTTGTTTTTTAAAAAAGTGTGTAGCTTTTGTCACAACGTTCAGTGGTACTAAAAATAATCTGCAACATTTTAAAATTTGTGTAACCCAGATACATGGCTAAATGGCTCTGTTTTACATAAGCTATTGTTTTGTCACCATGCTGACTTACTGACAACTGGGAACCTAGTGTAAATAACATCAGCATTACAGCACACGAAACACCTCAATCCTTTTCATTGTGTTCTTTAAGTCCTGACATTTTTGATAACTCCTTTTCAGAGTGGTTGTTTCAAACTCTTCTCCTTATGACTGCATTATTGAGGGGCACACTTTGTGTTACCTTATCTCATTATCACCTGTTTATCATTCATTTTCTGTGTAATTACCATCCCAAATAATGCAAACCAACATTAAATGTTACACTTCTAAAAGGTGTCAAGATACAGGCAGCATCTTATTTCTCCCCGTTCCCTTAGATTCTACTCACTGACATTTTGATTTCCTGTCACTTGGGTCTATTGGAGAACAGCAGGAATAATAAGGCTCCCTACTGTGTGGCCATAAGGCCTTCTAGAATTTGAATAAAAAGACGGAGTCTTTTTTTCTAACCAGCCTTGTTTACTATCTTGCCTTGTAGTTAGAAGGTTTTTGCCATCAATATGCACTTGGAGAATCCTGTTTTAATCTGGAATAAAATCACTAGGTGTAACACCTCAGGCTTGTATTGTTTTCTATTCATTTTAAAAGCACATTTAAAATTGGTTTTGACTGTTTGGCCTGAACATTAAATGTAGAAACGCCACCACAGCTTGAAAGTGCATAACTGTCCTGTAGTTAAGAAAAATAGTGACACATTGAATTCTACTCAGTGGACACTGGATCAGGCCCTAAGGGAACAACCTCATTTGCAGAATTTTTAAGTGAGCTGGGGTTTGTGAATCTCCAGATCAAGGCTTGGTTTGTGATTTTGAGTTTTGATGCCAATACCTCTTGCAGCACTAGTTGTGACCTTGTTTTTATGTCTTGGTTTTTATGACTGCACCCTCCAGAAGCCTAGTGCAGCTTTCTACCACGATGAGGTGTTGGCTGAATATTGACCCAGAAGGAAGATTACCTACTGAATAACCAACACTTCATAATGGGCTTTCTTAGTGGCCTCCCATTGTGAGATACAGTATAAACAATGTGTTCATACAAGTTAACGTAGTCTAACAAAAGTCAAAATTTTGGCATTGATGTTAAGGTTCTGTTTAGATGTGTGGGAGAACTACATGCCTGGTATTGTTGCAACCTGTCTTAGCCAGCAAAACAGTATACAGAGGTGAAGAAGGCTGTTCTCTTTTTGTAAACTAGCCAGAAGAGCTGCAATTAACTTAAACATTGAAATGCTTTTCAGAACACACACAACTCTGTAGACTTACAAGTCTACAGTTTCCTGTTGCCTTTCCTGATGACCTACCATCTATGGTATTTCATATGATCAATTTTTGAACAAATGCTCAATTTGCTAGCTGGGGTGCACGTTTGATGGGGCCAGGAGCAGTGAAGACATCCTTTGGGGGTGGGGGGGGGAAGAAAGCTCATCAAGGAGCAGCTAGGGCAGAGTTTATATGTGCTGCCTCCACTTTTCCACTCTCCCAATTGCTTTTATTGCATTACAAGGGGGAGGGATGGATATTGCGTGCTGCTTTCTGAGCACTGGAGCCTCTCTGCCTCCACTGCTACTATTGGGTGGTAGAGATGGTAAGGTTGGCTGGGTGAGTGGCTCCTGCCTAGAAGGGTTGGAAGGTTGCTACTGTTTTCTGTCTTGGTGAGAATCTGTATTGGGTTCCCTGTTTCAGTAATACCCTTCTCAACTTTAATCTAGTTTCTGGATCTCTTTAGATGCTGGGGGGGCTAGGCAGATTGCCAGTTTGGGGATCTGGAAGGGATTGTTACTCTATGGCACAATAGGCAGATTGTTGTATGGGTGTTCACTTTCCACCCGGTGCCCTGGAGGTCTGGTCTTGAGGATTGAAATTACAACTGTCACAGATTTGGCAGGTCCAGTGCAGTTGATGAGTTAGAAAGGATCTGACTGAGGTACATGTAGCTCATTACCCTGCCTGGGCACTGGTCCTAGGCAAAGCAATGCAGGATAAGGGGGTAAGCCACTGTCGCTCATGGCCTGTGGCTGCCATGATCTCCTCTCTTACTTATTTTGTGGAGGGGAGTGGGTTGGGAGTGTTGCTTCCAATCAGACTCTTTGGCAGGCCTGACTGTGTACAGAAGGGGCGTGACTTTTACACCCACTGTTAAGTTTATAGTACTCAAGGAATTGGGAGGGGGAGGGGGACGACGGACAGCTCAGTGGTTTGAGCATTGGCCTGCTAAACCCAGGGTTGTGAGTTCAATCCTTGAGGGGGCCATTTAGGGATCTAGGGCAAAAATTGGGGATTGGTCCTGCTTTGAGCAGGGAGTTGGACTAGAACCTGATATTCTATGATTCTATGAATTGGTGCCCATTGAGGTCTATGCTGGAACAACCCTTCTGGGTAGCTTGGAATAGTGACCCTAGTTGGATAATAGTTTAAAATTAATTATGAAGGACACAACTTTATCATACTATAATGTGTGTGTTATTGTTTCTATGTCCATGTCAAAAATGTAGTATATTTTCTAGGTAAAAGTCAAGTAGAGGTGTATTCCAGATCCACTGCTATGACCAAGATATTGATAGTAACTAAGCATTGATTTCAGAGCTATTAAAATAGTGTGCATGTGATGAGGTGGACTAAGCCCAGAGGCCCCTGCTGGAGGCCTCACAGTCCTGCCACACCTGTCCCAGGAAAGAAGCAATGGAGCCAAGTCCTCTGAGTGACCTAGAGAGGTTGTGCAGGAAGCAGCCAATCAGGGGGAGGCTGAAAAGAGCCAATCCCAGAGGCAGCCAATTAGGGCTATATCAAAAAGAGCTGATCTGCAGACCACAGGCACTTCCTTGCTGGAGCCGGAGGATCGCAGATGGTGTGCCTGACTGCCCAAAGGGTACTGCAGAACCATGGACAGCTAAGTGCTGGTAGGGACCCGGGAAGCAAGAAAGTGCTCCTGGCTGACTGCTGGGCATGAACACTGAAGAGCTCGGAGCTAAGGGTGAAGCATCGATGAAGGCTGGGGCTGTGGAGAAATGGCCCATAGAATTGAAAGCAGTTTAGATAAAGGGACATGGTCTGTGGCTGGTACTCTTAGGGTCCCTGGGCTGGAATCTGGAGTAGTGGGCAGGTCCCCTGCATAGGCCACTGGGGAAGTGACCTGCAATTGGACAGCAATAAAACCCCAGAAGGGGATCTGAACTCTTTAGTGGCCCAGCTAGAGAGCTGGGGATACAGCCTGATACCAGGCCTGGGACTGTTTAAAGACTGCAGAGGCACTTGACCATAAGAGGGTGCTTGTGAGAAGTGGGTGCTATGCCGTTACAGTGCAAATAGCAGGTCTTGCTTCTTGCTTGAGCAGAAAACCATCTCCACATTCTACAGCATATGCACTGTTGTGAAATAGCCAAACGAAGCTGTATTCTTGTGATCTGAAACCACAGTTTTCAGCAGCTGGGAAGACCTGAGGTAATGAAATAACTCTTGGAACTGAACAAAAGGTTATAACTTCACTTCATATATAAGCACACATGAATGAGTAAACAGTTAATCTAGATCAATAGCACTCCAATAAAACTGAAAGCAATACTGCAAAACAGTAGCAGTCTATAGGAGTCAAGTACAATTTTAAACAACCTCATGTTTATTTAATGGACATGTTAGAAACATGCCTGAAACATTCCCATAAGTAAGAATGCTCTGTTCTCAGGATGAGATTACTTTCATGCTCCTGGTTGTATATTAGCATCATCTGTCACTGTGCTTCAGTATATTAGAATACATTTCACAAGCTCCATATCATTTTTACATTTCAGGCCTACAAGATTACTTGTTATATTTCCTCTTACATAAAGTTCCTATTCATGCTTGTGCAGCCATATGAAATACTCTCCTTGCTTAATCTCTGTCATGATCTTCGCCAAACAGTGTGGCTGCATTTTTTTTAAGTTGTCACTTGTGAGAATTAAATTGCTCAATGAACTGACAAAAATAGCTCAGCTCCTTTCCATTTATATTGGTGACAATATGAGAGGGGTGTTGGGGGTGGGAGGATTGCATTAGCTTGAATTTCTAATGAGCCACTGCAAAAACTCTGATAAAAATGTTAGTCTAGGATCTCCCCTTCCCCACAATCTTCAATATCTGTTGATTCCCGCCCCACCCCCCCTCATTCCAGGTCTCATAAGCAGCTGATAAATGAAAGACTATATGTCTGGCTGCTGTTTTACATGTCAAAGTAACTTAAATAAAAAAAAATAATCTAAGATGGAGGGTGAGACTCAGTTGATTAACGTTATTCAGGTTATTATAAAGTACTGCAAAGAGCTTGTAACCACTCTTATGAAAACCTTCAAACATACAGGCTATTATTTCTGTTTCCCTGATGAAATTGAAAGAACATTTAGCTAAATTTGTTGTTTCAGTATGCCTTCTGTATAAAGTGTGGTATAAAATACAGAATATACCTGCTAGTTGATAGTCCTATGGAAAGCAAATATGTACCTAAATATTATTACTTTCATTTCATGTGAATCGTTAATTGAAGGTTCAGAACTTTACAAATAATAGAAACATTAAGCTTCATATGTTACTAGGGCACAGAAGATGTGTGTAATTCCTATGTACAACTTCTATTCCCCATATTGAAATGCAGACATATCTGGGATGAAATATGGAAAGCATTTAACAGTAAATGGTAATATAATACAAAACAGTTTAGGTTAAAAAAAATGGGGGAAGAATTATTATGGGTCCAACTGAAATTCCAGGGGCTATAGTTTAATATATTACAAGTATCCAAGATGAAAATTGACCAGGACATTGAGGTTAACCCATCCACCCCTGCCAAAACTGCCATGGGATCTTCTGTGACCCAGTTAGTCAGGACATTGGTTTTTACACCAATCCAGGAAAATCTCACTTGCAACTGCACAATGTCCCCTAACTGCTTGCAGAGATACTGGTTTAATGCTGAGGTATTGGTTTAACAAAGATAGGAGGAAGAGCATCACCCACTGAATTATGATCCCCATTTCCTGAAGCACCTACTGATTTTCCAGTGTGGGCGGGGGGGGGGGGGGGGGGAGGGAGGTTGTCTCCTGTCCCAGTCCAACAGTACTTAAGTTGTGAGATCTGACAAGATCACAGTACAAGCTGGCATGGCTGCAGGCACTCCTTTGGATCACCTTAATGGCTTATACCATAATTTGGAAATAAATGTTTGTTTTGATTTTTGTTAATAGAGGGAGTCCATAAAAAAGAACCAGAGTAGACGGTCTTGCTGTCATAGTATCTTATCAGATTTATTGCAAAGCTAATAAAATGCTGCAGCAGTCTCATTGCTAAGCATATCAATGCACAATCACATTAGATTTAACTATTTTTCATTGAAAGAAAAAATGTGAGAAATGTTTCACTTTTGCACAGGCTAACATTGATTCAGCTTGAGGAAACACCGAACACTTTCAGATATACAGCAAACTTTAGGTACTGCTCAGATACTTCTCTGGCTCCTTATTCACCCCTGGGCCAAACTCAAATTCCTAGTCCTAATCTACTATTATGTATTTGTATTGCTCTATTGATGAGACCTCACCACAAATTGGGCCTCCATTGTGCTGTGTGCTGTACATACATTGTTGAAGACAGTCCCTGCCCCAATGAGTTTGAAGTGTAAATAGATGAAGAAAAAGGGGTGGGAGAAAGGAAGTTATTAAACTTATTTTAAAGATGGGGAATAGAGGCTCAAAGTACATGACCCATCAACACAGCTGTGCTCCACAGAGATGGTGCATCTGATGAAGCTGGGGTTTAGATTATTGAGTGGGGCATTCTTCAGTTTTTCTCAGTGAGGGTCTTAGACCCTGGCAATGAAACTCACTAACACAGACTGACTAATCAGATAAAGATGCAAGGCCAACTCTTTTTGCCCCCAGTAACTGCACATTCCCATGCCCAATGTCCCATGGGGATCAGCAGATGATTTAATAACCATGCCAAATATATTGATATCTGCAGTGTTGTAGCTGTGTTGGTCCCAGGATGTTACAGAAACAAGATGAGTGAAGTAATATCTTTACTGGACCAACTTCTATAGGTTGATGATATTGTCATGTAGTGTCCTTTGTGGTGGTTTATGTTGGTGCTGTACAAGTGATAGGCATTGTAGAAATCTGATTAATTACATTAGATACCCACGTTTCTTCTAGCCCTTACAAATCCATGGAAAGACTTCTGTGACAAAAAAGTCTGAGATTTGTCAGACTCAGTGAGCATGAATAACTATTTTCTGACATGAACATATCAGTTCCCGTTAGGTGATCCATACAGACTGAGAGAAAGATGTAACTGGAACTGCTGTACCCTTTTCAGTGATCAAGACTCTGTAACAGTAATGTGAATGGCCAGCGCCCTTCAACCTACCTTGAGACATCTAGATAGATTTATGTGTAGTGCTGGGGAGGAGCCGGTGGTCGTGGTACATGTAGGTACCAATGACATAGGGAAGGATAGGGGAGAGGTCCTGGAGGCTGAGGATGCGAGGGAGATTCCCAAACCTGAGCCATTCTCTTTAGGTGACAGATCTGAAGAACTGTCCCAGACTGAGGTATCATTAGAGGAGGGTTTGGAACAAATTGATAAATTAAACAGCAATAAGTCTCTAGGACCAGATGGTGTTCACGCAAGAGTTCTGAAGGAACTCAAATGTGAAATTGCAGAACTAACTGTAGTCTGTAACCTAAAATTTAAATTTAGCTTCTGTACCAGATGACTGGACGATGGGTAATGTGACACCAGTTTTTAAAAAGGGCTCCAGAGGTGAGCCCAACAATTACAGGCCTGTAAGCCTGACTTCAGTACCGGGCAACCTGGTTGAAACTATAATAAAGAACAATATTGTCAGACATAGATGAACATAATTTGTTGAGGAAGAGTCAACATGGTTTCAGTAAAGGTAAATCATGCCTCACCAATCTACTAGAATTCTTTGAGGGGGCCAATAAGCATGTGGACGAAGAGGCTTCAGTAGATATAGTGTACTTAAATTTTCAGAAAGCCTTTGACAAGGTCTCTCACCAAAGGCTCTTACGCAAAGTAAGCTGCCACGGGATAAGAGGGAAGGTGCTCTCATGGACTGGTAATTCGTTAAAAGATAGGAAACAAAGGGTAGGTATAAATGGTCAGTTTTCAGAATGGAGAGAGGTAAATAATGGTGTCATCCCACCCCCCGCCCCCAGGGATCTGTTCTGGGACCAGTCCTATTCAACATATTCATAAATGATCTGGAAAAAGGGGTAAACAGTGAGGTGGTAAAATTTGCAGATACAAAATTACTAAAGATGGTTAAGACCCAGGCAGACTGCCAAGTGCTACAAAAGGATCTCAAAACTGGGTGACTGGGCAACAAAATGGCAGATTAAATTTAATGTTGATAAATGCAAAGTAATGTACATTGAAAAGCATAATCCCAACTATACATATAAAATTATGGGGTCTAAATTAGCTGTTACCACTCAAGAAAGAGATCTTGGAATCATTATGGATAGTTCTCTGAAAGCATCCACTCAATATGCAGCAGCAGTCAAAAAAGAGAACAGAATTCTGGGAATAATTAAGAAAGGGATAGATAATAGGACAGAAAATATCATGTTGCCTCTATTTAAATCCAATATACGCCCACATCTCGAATACTGTGTGCGGATGTGGTTGCCCCATCTCAAAAAAGATATATTAGACTTGGAAAAGGTTCAAAAAAGGGCAACAAAAATGATTAAGAGTATGGAACAGCTTCTGTATGAGGAAAGATTAATAAGACTGGGACTTTTCATCTTGAAAAGAGATGGCTAAGGGGAGATATGATTGAGGTCTATAAAATCATGACTAGTGTAGAGAAAGTAGATAAGGAAGTGTTTACTACTTTTCATAACAGGACTAGGGGGTCACCAAATGAAATTAATAGGCAGCAGGTTTAAAACAAACAAAAGGAAATATTTCTTCACACAACACACAGTCAACCTGTGGAACTCCTTGCCAGAGGATGTTGTGGAGGCTAAGACCATAACAGGGTTCAGAAAAGAACTAGATAAATTCATGGAGGATAGGTCCATCAATGGCTATTGGCCAGGATGGTGTCCCTAGTCTGTTTGCCAAAAACTGGGAATGAGCGACGGGATGGATCACTTGATGATTACATGTTCTATTCATTTCCTCTGGGGCACCTGGCACTGGCCACTGTTGGAAGACGGAATACTGGACAAGATAGACTTTTGGTCTGACCCAGTAGGGCCGTTCTTATGTACGCACCCACTTTTGAAGGGAAGTGCATTACTCTGTAATTGCAGAAAGACCTAAACTTTGAAAACCTACTACAGAAAACACTGGTTCAGTTTAAAAAAGTGAACTGTGAGTTAAAATGAGGATTACTCAAAGTAACTGTAAAATATTACAATTTATTTGTAAATAAAGCAACCTACCGTGTATGTTGAGTCTTTGTCCAGAAAGTGATTTATAATAAAATAAATTCTTAATGTTTCTTGAAAGTGCATGACTGTTTGTTTTTCCTCTTCAATTTGTGAGCTGTAAAAATAAGGTTAATTATGCTAATTTTAGGGTTATTATGATACACAAGTTTAACAAGCTCTCTTGTTGTGACAAGCAAAGGACTCCCTTCAACAGATCTCTCCAATATATATATATACCTTGCATTATTAATCTTGTATTGGTTTTGGATTATCAGAAACCTAGTTTAGGTGTGATCTACAAGGAAAAATCTGATTACAAGTTTATTGAGGTCATAAGAACATAATAAGAACATGAGAGGCCATCAGATCAAAGGTCCATCCAGCCCAGTATCCTGTCCACCGACAGTGGCCAATGCCAGGTGCGTGGACTTAAGTATAGTGGAGTGAGTGGACCTAACAGGTAATGATCAAGTGATCTCTCTCCTGCCATCCATCGCCCCCCTCTGACAAACAGAGGCTAAGGACACCATTCCTTACCCATCCTGGTTAATAGCCATTAATGGACTTCATCTCCATGAATTTATCCAGTTCTCTTTTAAACCCTGTTATAGTCCTAGCCTGCACAGCCTCCTCAGGCAAGGAGTTCCACAGGTTGACTGTGCTGTGTGAAGAAGAACTTCCTTTTATTAGTTTTAAACCTGCTGCCCACTAATTTCATTGGGTGGCCCCTAGTTCTTCTATTATGAGAACAAGTAAATAACTTTTCCTTATTCACTTCCTCCACACCACTCATAATTTTACATACGTCTATCATATCCCCCCTTAGTCTCCTCTTTTCCAAGCTGAAAAGTCCTAGCCTCTTTAATCTCTCCTCGTATGTTGCCCTTCTCTGAACCTTTTCTAATGCCAGTATATCCTTTTTGAGATGAGGCCACAATTGTATGCAGTATTCAAGATGTGGGCGCACTATGGATTTGTATAAGGGCAATAAGATATTATCCATCTTATTCTCTATCCCTTTTTTAATGATTCCTAACATCTTGTTTTCTTTTTTGACTGCCGCTGCACACTGCTTCAGAGAACTATCCACGATGATGCCAAGATCTTTTTCCTGATTAGTTGTAGCTAAATTAGCATACTTTACATTTATCCACATTAAATTTCATTTGCCATTTTGTTGCCCAATCATTTAGTTTTGTGAGATCTTTTTGAAGTTCTTCGCAGTCTGCTTTGGCCTTAACTATCTTGAGCAGCTTAGTATCCTTTGCAAACTTTGCCACCTCACTGTTTACCCCTTCTTCCAAATCATTTATGAATAAGTTGAATAGGATTGGTCCTTGGACTGACCCTTGGGGAACACCACTAGTTACCCCTCTCCATTGTGAAAATTTACCAGGTCAATTCCAGTCTATCTTGCTCTAATGCTCTGATCTGGGAAATCCTGTTCTGGATTCATTTAGGTATGAAAAGTCATGTTTAGCTCCATGTTGTGGTAAATCTAGTCTGTCCACATCTGATCTAGAAAAAATATTTCTTTGGGTGTGTTGGTTTTTGTGGGAGGATAGTTAGGAATGCAGAATTCAGATCCATTAGAGAAGAATGTGTTGGTCAAACTCAAGTCAATTCTGGTTCACCAGTGCTCTAGCCAGAAACGCTCATTTCTTGTCCATTTGAAATTTTAAAAATACAAGCCCAAATTTTCAAAAGTGGCTAGTAATTTTTGGCTGTTTCAGCTTTTGGGTGCCAAACCTGAGACATCTCAAAAGTTCCTGGGTTTCATAAGTGTGGATTCTCAACACTTTCTGAAAATCAGGCCCCTACAAGATACCTGAAGTTGGGCACTTTTTTGAAAACTGCAGGTCCCATGGTAAAATTCTCAAAAGTTCCTAATTGACTTACGATCCCAATTCCAACTGAAAATCAACAGACTTGCGAGCTTTAGAAAATTTTACCCCAATTGCTTTCAGCCGAAGTTAAATTAGTACTTGTGTGCATAAGTTAAGAAAAGACACAGGCTGACAGACTAAAAGTGTATTATCTAAAAAAGCATCAGCAAAGCTGAAATGGAAGAGCTAGGAAGCAGATGTAAGTATCAAGAGAAACAAGAGGGAGGATAGGCAAGAGCATGTTTGACATTAATCTCAGGCTTGCTCAGAAGTGCCTTTTGTTGGTAGGGAAGCACAAAAACACTTTTCTTTAAAAGGAAATTTGGCAGGATGGGGATGAAATTTAGGCCATACTACTTAAAAATGATGGCAATGACTAGTTAGAATAGTTTACATATGCATTCCACTATCCATACAGATTGTATGTTCAGTTAGCAGCCATCTTTACGTGTAAAAAATCACTATACTCATTGCAATGACAGCCTTATCTCTAAACTACAAGATACACCAATGAACTCTTTCGCCATGCACAGGAGTAAAATATACATATCATGGGCTATGTAAATTCTATAATTATTGGTGAGGCATATATTGAAAAACTGCATTAGTCTGTCATGATTCAGAACTAGGTTTTTATGTGAAATGAGTGATTGATTAATTTTCACCTGTCAATATTTCTGTTAACTAACTGGATGAACTTGAATATATTTATGTAAATTATCTTGACAGACCATTTCCATGTTTCAAGGTGCATGTAATCATTTTAGCTGTAACATTCTTGATATGTATGAGTGTTACTGTATTCACTGCAGAAACCTTAACTGCAAGTTAATAAGGTTTTTTTGTTTTTATTTAAAAAACTCTGAGCATGGACACTTAAAATTGGCTTGGCACAAGAAAATTTGCACTGAGCATATCAAATTTTCTAAGCAGAAGGCTTTTAGGAGTTCATGTATAAATCTTAAAATACTGAGGGTGAAATTTACCCCTATGTAGAAGGACCAGCACAAGACCTATGCACCACTTAAGTCTGTGGAGCATAAAGTTTTATATGCAGGAGTTCCTAGAAAAGACTAGAGTTGCTGTGCAGGTGGGCAGTCCTGTTGCTGTGACCAAGGATTCAGAGGATTGTGTAGAGGTAAACTGGCTTAGAGGTAAATCAGTAAACTCTTCAAGGTTTATGTGCATAAAGCTTTAATCCTGAAGTGCTTAAATGACTGAGCTCTGTGCCAATTTGCTTGTAGAAGAACTTCATTTTTAAGGACCTTACTACGAGCTGCTGACCTCCTCAGGCATTTCAGTGCCTTCCTGGTATTTCAGTCAGCGGCAACAGGCAGCTATAGCCAAGATGTGCAGATCCTGAAAAGGCCCTTTTTTGCAGGTGAAGATGATTAAAATCTTTAGTTTTAATCAGTTATCTTTACAGCTAGTGCACGAGTGCCTGGTTTTGGTTTTTTTTTTTTTTTTTTAGTTGTCTGCTTCACAAAAAACACCACGACACTTGGCATTAATTGGAAAACTTGGCAAACAGGCCAAGGACTGAATGAGCATGGAAAGTGAACTATCCTTCCACATCAGGTCACTGTTGAACTATATTAGCTGGGATGGGTGAGAGGGTATGAATTACTGCTGCCTATGCTGTCTGTGGATACGTGAATTTCTAGCTGTATTAGCTGGATGTTTTCCACAACTGCAAGCATCAAATTAACTGTGCACAACAGTCACTTATGAAGCGTGAATTTACTAATGAATAGTGCTTGGATAAAAGACAAGAAAAATGGAGACATGTCTGTGGAACACATGCTTTTTGAAGTTGACTCTTTCTTACCAGAATATACTTCTTTCCATGTTTGTGGGATATGATACTTTAATCCCTAGCTCCTGGTTTCAGGAGTTTCAGTGGCTTATTTCTATAACCTTAATTCGGAATGTCCTGACTCCTTCTGTGCCAGTGAAATCTCATCCTTACTGTTGTAATGAGATGAAACTTGGCACTAATGCCTAACACAAAAACCTATGTCAGGATTCATAAAGTGTTGCTTCAAAATTTCAACATACTTTAAAGTTACAAGTGTCTCTTCACCTGCATGTATTTTACAAGAAGAGTCCCCTCCCTGCTTTTTCCTGAGAATATTTTATACTACATAGAGGTTCCAATGGATTAACTGCAAGATAATGTGAGATAACAGAATACCTTTCAGCCATCCCCACTGTGGGATTTGTTATGCTCAATACAACTTAAATCTAATTTCATTTGCTCTGACATCCAGTCTGCCTCAGCTTTCAGACACACACAGTTCTAGGGTTTTTTTTACTCCACTAGTTAGGAAAACTGACATGATCTGCTTGTAATAGACATATATAACAAGAATCCCTCTTTCATGAAACTATGTAGATTTGGAATACACCATCAAAGAAATGTGACCTGTGTGCACTTAAATCTACCTCGCCAATGTCTGTAGAGAATAGAATTAACATGACCCGAGCGCTTTTGTGCTTATCCATTTCTGAACAGCATTTTTGGAAACTCAATAATGACATTCAGATGTATACAAGCAGAACATGATCTAGCACAGTCATTTTGCTGTATCAGTGATGTACCCGGACACCAAGCTCTTTATATTTGCTTTTCTTTCTTTTACTTTTCAAAAGTCTGGTTTCTTTGGAAACATTTCTTCTGGTTATGAATGGGGTTTGATTTGAGCTTTACTGTATCTCTAGGCTGAGAACCAAGGTACTCAAGTTAAGACATATTCCCATACTAGCTGTTTTCTTCTTCTTCCAGACTTTGATCTTTCTTTTTAGTTTGTGGCATTAATACCCATTCATTGCTGCAAGCAGGCACCACCTGTGCTGAATGAATTCATATCAACATCTGTCTTAGGGTTTTATAGTGCCACCCGTCACTGTAGTATTGGAGTACCTTCCTTTTAAAGACATGAAGAAAATACAGTACCTGAAAAGTGTCTTCCTCTGAGAGAAAACTCTAAGCATTTTAGCTAGTTTTAAATGAACTCAGAAGTACAGCCAACCGCTGTCTTCAAAATCTTGAAACAATATAAACACTTTATTAAAAATTTTTCACAAATAAAAATGATAAATATAGGGTCTGGTCTAAACCTAGCATGCCTGCCTGCATAAAACTAATCAATAGTATCCTCTAATGAGTTAAGCTAGGTGTTGTTTTGTTTAATTCATTATGAACCAGAAGTCTTATTAACCTAGGCAGCCGTCCCTGATGATGTGCTCCATTAAGCTGTCCTGTGAAAAGTATGGCAAATTCAGATGATTACCAGATCTGGTCAGTTTTACAATGCCTTTCATATTCTGGATATCTCAGAATATTTTTCAAAGCAATTGTTAGTGCAATGACTGTATAAGTAAGTGTAGCCAATGTTAAGAATTCAGTGTATGACCATGTAGCCTTAGTTAATCAAATATACTTGAAAATATTGGTCAGGAAACTAGGACTATCCCCTCGTCTTTTAGAAAAATGACATAGGATATTTCTTTCAGATGAGCAGCCACAGAGACCGTCAAATGGGACCTGTGTTGTGTAAAACATCTCTGAAGGCTAAAGAACTATTCCTATATGAGAGTGTTTTGTTAAATTTCCCCAAATGAGATGTCCATTTTCATCAATTTCAGGGACTCTACATATTCGGGCCAATTCCTGCTCCTATTGATTTCAGTGGGAGTTTGGCTGTTGACTTGGATGGGAGCCTTCTGGCCCTAGGTAATGAAGTAATGCCAAGGATTGCATATACCCTTTACATACAAATTACAGTTAAAACTAGGGTGACCAGATGTCCCAATTTTATAGAGACAGTCTCAATTTTTGGGTCTTTTTCTTATATAGGCTCCTATTAAACCCCCCTGCCCCCCCCCCACCTCCTGTCCTGATTTTTCACACTTGCTGTCTGGTCACCCTAGTTAAAATGGTGACTCCCAAGTCCCAGGAATGTAAGTGCTAATGAATAGAAAAGGAGCTACAACTGAGAAATAAACAAGCTGAGCTCCGTCTTCTCAGCACTGTGTGCAACACTTGTGAAAAGGATCTAATATTGTCCTTGTTCCTTGTCACCAAACCCTCATAACATCTCTTAAATCATCCTTTCTCTCAACTGTGCTGTAGTTATAAATAGGTTCACAATTAATTCTGAATTCTCTCTAAATCATGCCACATACCATTAGCTGAATAAAAAAATCCAGTTATAGACAGGAAGTGTGGGTGTAACTTACCTGTGTGTACCTACTTTCAGCTTGTACAATAATACCAAAGATTTCCTCTCCATCATCACTCCCTCTAAAAAGATGTGGAAAGTAAGGTGGGAGTTCAATACCTGTTAGCATTACAAGAACAATAATTGAGGATATTTACCACTTCAGTGATGTATATTTCTTATGGGAGAGGGACGGGGGAAACCTACTTGTGCCATTAGAGAGTAAGTAAATTTAGTGTGGTTTACCACTAAACAGCTGACTGAGTTACAGTTGCCAATGCCAAATATCTTTTATGTATTCATCAGCAGTGCAGTAGATCTTACAGGAATCTTTCATTTTAATTTGACAAACATTTAGAAGGACCTTAGAAGTCCAGGTACTGTTCTGTAGGAGAGCACTGTGGAAAGGTAGGATTTCTTTCCTTTCATTCAGAATAAACATTTTTAAAAAATATACACCCATATGCATGTATACACATCTGCTTTGAGATTTTATTTTTTTCCCTCTTCAGCACTCTGGAAATATGACTGGCATAGCAGCTGCTTTAATGTTTCTTTAATGAGAAGGAAGAGCTGACGGACTATAGCTTATCTGGAAAATAACTTTCATTCCATTTGAGTGTGTTGCTTTTTATGCCCAAATTGTGTTTTAATTAACTGTGACCTAGAGATTTAGTTGGTAAAATTTATTCAGATAAGCTGCAAAAAAAATGAACTGCAGAATTGACTAACATCTTTTTTTCCCTATCTTTCCTATCTCCCACACTTTTCCCTTAACTATATCCTTCTGTTAACAATAAAGAAAACAATCTCTCTTACTTTTTCTTTCTTGGTTTAAAAAAAAAAAAAAAGCTTTTCCACAGTGATAAAAATATTGTTGATTTTGCTGGCAAAGTAATTCACCAGTGGCTCATTTCCATCAGCTTTTATTTCACAGCAATTGTAAAATAAACCACTCGTAGCACATGCTGTTAATCTCTAGTCCCTGGGGTGTAACTGCTGTTACACAGTATGGGTCATGTGCTAGCTAAAGTGTGCATTAAAAAGGTAGAAATTAATAGTACTAGCACTGATTCTAAGCTAAATGGTATTCAATGGGTAATGTAATTCCTTTAGTGGCACCATACCAATATATTGTCTTTCAGGCTCCTTTTAATTTCTGATTTTTTATACTAACAAAAGTTAAACTAAAAAAAGAAGAATTTGCTTGTCACTTTAAGGTTTGTAGACAAGACATTTAGGACAGAGCTGCACATGCTTGTTTGTCCTTTTTTCTTTTTCTTTTTCTTTTCTTTTATACAAATGCTTGCTTCAGTTTTCAGCACTTGTGATGTGCTGCAATAATGCTGTACCATACAGGAGAGGGTTAGCACTTTGCATGATGATTAGCAAGGACTAAATCATGCTTTTACTTTGCTTGTGCTACTAATCCCAATAATTCAGTGGAACATCTTGTGTGAGTAGGATTTGGTCCTAAATCTACATGTCTCCAAATTTGTAAATGTACAAGAAGCTTGGTAGTTATCTAAACTAAAACTTCCTTTGAGGAGATAAGAAATAAAACACAAGGCTGAAATAAAGAAAAGAAAAGAAAATGCTAAACTCAAACGCCCAATTAAAACTGACTAGTGGCTATGCTACCTCAGTTCCTGTCCATCTGGCGAGCCTTACTTTGAAGTTCCATTGCCATGCAACTTCTGTAGCCAAAGACTCAGTGACTGTTATTTGTAGGCTGGAATGTGGTGTTGGAACTTTTTGTTAAACGGATGTTTATGTAAATTGATTACACATTTTTAGGGTGATGTTTGTTTTCCCATCTTCCAACTCAGCCCCTTCTCTTTTTAAGAGTTGGTTTGGACCAAGGTTATAGAACTCACTGGTGTTTGGAAGTTAGTGTTCCCCCCGCCAAAATTCTATTATCCTGAGACGGTAGGTTGAACTATGGTCCCTCACGCTAGTAGAGGTGATCTCTTCATGTCAGGGCTTTGCTATGGTGCAGCAGTGTGGGGAAGGCTGCTGTATGTGTTCTGTAGGAAAAAGACTTCAATTTTAGCTCTCTCATTGTGGAACTCTTTCCTGGGGCTAAATACTGAGCTGTATAAGCAGCTGCTGAGCTCTTGCTAGTATGATTTGACTTCAATGGGAGTTCCAGGTGCTCAGTTCCTCTTGAGATTTTTGCCTCTCTGAATAAATTCACTTTATTAAGATGGGGATGGGTAAAAAGCAAATATACCAAAAGGTTATTTACACCAGACTTACTATTACTATTTAAATTTTGCAGATGCTTTACCTAAAGCATTCCTTCATAAGAGGTCTCAGCCTCTCAAGCCATTCACACTAAGAGAATGTGTCAACTAGCACCAATCCACAGGCAAAAGAACAACCACAGAAAACTGTTCAAAGGACCATTTCTGCTACCCCCTGTGAAGTGATGCGCTCTGTGTGTGTGTGTGTGTGTGTGTGTGTGTGTGTGTGTGTGTATTTACTTTAAACCAGCAGTGGTCTAAAGATCATGTGTCAGTAGTGGGAAAGATTAAAATGTTTTGGGTACAGCTTGCATCAGGTGAGATGATTTTTTATTTATTTATTTATTTTAAACACCCCTCAGTACTGTTTCTTAATAGGGGATTTGTCTCTGCAAGCAGAAGTATGTTCCCAAGACATGGACAATGGGAATTCAGGCATGCTGAAGCAAAATATCACAATATATTAGTTGTACTCCAGATGATTATAGTACATTGTATTTTGCATATGATTATATTAGTTGGCAGATACTCCTACATTTACCCCCTTATAGAGTTCCAAGAAAAATGCACTTTTTTTTAACCTGTTGATATTTCTCATGACTACATATGTTGTCATAGTATTGAATGTGTAATCCCCATTTCTTTTTCTTTATTTCATGGTGTTTAGCCAAAAACACTAATTGCTGCTGTTTGTACTAGCTCTCAGAGAAGGTGGCAGTATAGAACCTTGAGTGACTACAAAGAAGTAGTTGCTATATCAGCACACTGGAGGGATGCAGGAAGTTGTTAACCATGTTCAGTAGTTGTGTAAAAGCTGATGTGGAAGGCCTCATTAATTGCAGACATTTCTGCATATACATACATAGAAGCTGGAAGCTCCTGATCAGTCAGTAGTGAGTTGTGTCAGACGTATAAAACAGGCAGCTATTTTGAGCACCAGTCAGATCCAGGCCAGCCCTGTAGGGAGAAGATAGAGCTGCCAGGGGTAACCCTGACTGATCTTTGGGTGAATCTCAGTACAGTTTCCTGTAATTTTGCACAAGTCAGAGAGATTGAGCCTGGGAGAGGAGGGCATCACAAAAGAGGAATTGCAGGCTGGAGGCCAAATGTCGTCTTGAGGTTACTATATCATTGAACCAGAGACTGTGTGAGAGCCTAACAGCTACAGTAATTGTCAAGTGTTCTTATTTGAATTGTGCATATGCTCAGTTGTGTGGGTGCTGAAATAACTGGCAGTACAACTAACTATTTTATTTGTCAATATACTATCCAGGATGAGTCAACATGAAAGCAGAAGATCTGATTGTCAGAAGTCACAATCTCTGTACAGTAACTCGTCACTTAGTCGTCCTGGTTAATGTTGTTTCGTTCTTAAGTTGCTGATCAATTAGGGAACATGCTCGTTTTAAGTTGTGAAATGCTCCCTTCTAACGTCGTTTGCAGGCTATCCATTGCGGCAGTTCAGCTGTCCCTTCCCCCACTGCCATGTGCTGCTCCCTGAGACTCCTGACTGCTTGCTGTGGGAGGGGAAGAAGAGGGGGGTTAATGTCACCCTGCTCCTGCATCTCGCTTACCCCATCTTCCATAGAGCAGGGGGGACAGACGAGGGAGGGAGATGCTGCCTTAGGCTGAAGCTGCAGCTGCTGGTCTTGCTGATCTAATTAACAAGGCAGTGTACTTCTGACTCCACTCTTGATACCTAATTGGAAATGCACATCTCTATCTCTCAAACAAACACACCTGTGTGTGTCTCTCTCTCTGTCTGCCCTTCCTCCTTTCCTGCTGGCTTGTAGAGTGGGAGAGTTAATCCTAGAGGGGATCAGCCAACTGCTTAGTTCATTTAACAGTAAGGCATTCCCTGGGAAATATCCCACCCTCTGAATCCTCCACCTCAACCAAGCTTCACTATCATCGCTGTATATCAGTATTCAATTGTTTGTTTAAAACTTTGTGTGTGTAGTCTTTTGTCTGGTGAAAAAAATGTCCCTGGAATCTAAGCCCCTCATTTACATTAATTCTTATGGGGAAATTGGATTAGTTTAACATCGTTTTGCTTAAAGTCTCACATTTTTCAGGAACATAACTAAAACGTTAAGTGAGGAGTTACTGTATTTATTTTCCAAGAGAGGGGTGGGTGTGTGTGTGTGTGTGTGTGTGTGTGTGTCTTCTTGCAAAATAAATACAGAGATTGGGACTTCTGACAATCAAATCTTCTGATTTCATGTCGGCTCATCCTGGGTAGTATACTGACAAGTAAAATATTTAGTTGTACTATATACCAATTATTAATATAGGGTGTAGGCCTTGTGTTTTATTTATTTATATTTTTTTTAACAAAGGAAAATAAATCTTTATTGATGTTAGTCTAGCGAGCGTGCATTGTGATTTCTATGCTGTAATGGCTTATCTTTGTAGTAAGAACGAGGAGTACTTGTGGCACCTTAGAGACTAACAAATTTATTTGGGCATAAGCTTTCGTGGGCTAGAACCCACTTCATCCGATGCATCAGATGAAGTGGGTTCTAGCCCATGAAAGCTTATGCCCAAATACATTTGTTAGTCTCTAAGGTGCCACAAGTACTCCTCGTTCTTTTTGTGGAAACAGACTAACACGGCTACCACTCTGAAACCTATCTTTATAGTGTTACTCATAAAACGGAATTTGAAATAATTGTGTGCATAACTATCTTATGGTAAAGACTGATACTGGATTCCTAAGAAAAAGAGTGAATCACATTATAACTGCCACTTCTAGTATTTGGAAAGATTCCTATAAAAATCCAGCTTTAGTCTCATGCAAGGATAGGAATTCCTGGTCTGTGCAAATATTTTAAGTAAGAGAGAGGAACTCTGTAGCACAGAACTAGTCAGTAAATTGACTTACACATGTAACTATGTAGAGGGGAAGTATCCCTTGGCTTCTTATTTAAATGCCAGACATTGATTTCCTTTTAAAATGGTACTGAACCAAAAGCTTTATTTTGCATATGTTCAATTTAAATAATTTTGTAGTCAATCAGCAGCTACCTTTTCAAGGTCTCAGCATGGAAGAAGGCATCTTTCTGTATGCTGACATATTTCCATACTGCATGAGAAGGGTCATACCGGGTCAGATGAATGGTCCATCTAGCCCAATATCTTGTTCTCAGACAGTGACTGGTGCCAATGTTTCAGAAGGAATGAACAGAATGGGGCAATTTATCAAGTGATCATCCCCTGTCGTTCAGTCCCAGCTTCTGTCAACTCTTTAGGGTTTTGTAGTTAGACCTTCATCCATCTTCTAACCAAACTTAATCCACACTTTTTTGAATTCTGAAAAAATAGTTTTTTATTTTTTTTTATTTAATACACTCATGTTTCAGTTTTCTAGTTCCCTGAAAGGCCCAGAAGTGCTGAAATACTAACCAGTCCATGATGTTTCTTAGTCAACGTGGGTGAGGTAAAATGTTTTATTGGACCAATTTCTGTTGGTGAAAGAGACAAACTTTTAAGGTACACAGAGCTCTTTCTCAGGTCTGGGCATTTGTAGCATAAGTAAGAAAAACAAAAAAAGAAATCACACTGAGAAGACTGCCCTTGTGTGATGTTGAGCCTACTATTAGAGAGAGGAGGTTGGGAGAAATACTTTAGCTCTTGGGTTCTCCTGACATATTTTCTGAATCTTTTGAAATTAGTCTATCACTAGCACAGTATGGGCCTGATCCTATTTAAGCCAATGATAATATTGCTATTGTTTTAAATGAAAAATGTATTGGATTATAAATAGTCAGTTTGTAAGGACTCATAGTTTGATGAAACCCAAATATCCAGTATCTACCCGATCTTAAGATTTTATGTATGTGTATATAGATATTTAAATTCATAGTAGTGTGACAGTGGGGCCTTCATCTTCAGCTGAGGTCCCTGCTGTTTTTATTCAAGTACAACTTCCATTTATGTCAATTATGTTTTTCTTGCATAAGCACAGTGTAAAGGACCACCGGACTTGGTCCATTGTTAATTATTATTTTGTGTTGAGAGAAATCTTGTTTGAGAGAAGAGAACATAAATAATTCATATAGACAAGTTAATCAAGCCGGCTGGTGTTAATGTTTTTTAATGGTGCAAGTAGTCCATCCCAAAAGGTGTTCAGTTGATTACACAATCCAGAGTCTAGAAAGATTGATCTCTTAGTGCTAAATCCGAACTTGTCTAAGGGCCTTTACTGTTGGTTTTTATAGTCGTGAATAAAGAATAATGACTAACTATAAATAATGCAAATTATACAAACTTCAGAGGCATCATCATTCCAAGTTGTCATGTCTGCTGAACACAACTGACACAAATATTTTTAAAGTGGTTGTTAGGGAATGTGACTTTTATTATTAATCCTTTTCTTTCTCTGCCAACTCCCTTAACAAAAAGCTGCTGTTTCCAAGTATCTTTGAAATTGGTGGTATCACATGTAACACAAGTGGTGCCTAAGAACATCAGATGGTAAATCCAAGCATATTAATTACATCATTAAAGTAACATTTGGTATACCACTGAGATACATTACAATAACAATAACCTTCATGTATAATAAGATGCACAGCCAGCATGTAATGCTGTAGTAGTACACAACTGAGAGATTCCATACCATCATTTCACGGGGTAATTGAATAGTGAGAACCAACAAAGAATGACATTGCCATAAAAATGGACTGACCTATTTTGTGCATGTGTGTGTAAAATAAAATAAAAATCATATATATAAAAATATAGTATGTGCACATATGTACTGTCTCACTTTGAAAGCCAGCTAAACTGTTCCAGAGAAGGCAGGATTGCTTGGTTACATCTGTTGAAAACAATCTGTGCTGTGTATGGGAGCTCATGTCAGTATAGTAATTACCACAACTGAGATAAAGCCTGTGCTAAATGTCATCTGCAGCTGACAAACACATGAAGCCAAGCACTATTAAATGATTGTTATTCTGAGAGTGCTTAGCTCTACTTGTGGGGTAGAGACATTTGTCCTGACTGTAAAACAAACAAAACAAGAATAAAGAGGCAACTCATAGGGAAGAGAAAAAACAGCCAGCTAATGGAACTAATCAACTAGAGAGAAATTTCAGAAAGACCTAATGGCAGTTCCTACCAGTTATGTTAAGCATTCCTTCTGCTACCACAAATTGCTTACCGGTCTTCAGAATGCAATTTCCCACAACTTTAGATAATGCTCAAAAGAGAGCTGTTCAAACTGGTGACGACAGAAAATATTAAACATAACATCTCAGTAGCTTGCGTGAATATGAAGTGTGCATAGATCATGCAACTTTTTAACATCACTGCCTCTGGAGGGGAAGGAAGAGGTGACAGTTTTTCCATCGCTCTCTTATGTCACCAGTTCTCTGTATTTCAGCAATTTGATTTTTTAAAAATCATCCTCCGACACACAATCCTGAAGAAATGTAAATAGGAAAATAATCACCAGGCAGAGGAATTGTTTGACTACCGGGCAATTTACCTCTCTGAGAAAGCTTTAGGCAAATCTTGTTGAGTCTACAAAAGGCCATATCATAGAATCATAGAATCTCAGGGTTGGAAGGGACCTCAGGAGGTCATCTAGTCCAACCCCCTGCTCAAAGCAGGACCAAACCCAATTAGATCATCCCAGCCAGGGCTTTGTCAAGCCTGACCTTAAAAACATCTAAGGAAGGAGATTCCACCACCTCCCTAGGTAACCCATTCCAGTGCTTCACCACCCTACTAGTGAAAAAGTTTTTCCTAATATCCAACCTAAACCTCCCCCTCTGCAACTTGAGACCATTACTCCTTGTTCTGTCATCTTCTACCACTGAGAACAGTCTAGATCCATCCTCTTTGGAACCCCCTTTCAGGTAGTTGAAAGCAGCTATCAAATCCCCCCTCATTCTTCTCTTCTGCAGGCTAAACAATCCCAGTTCCCTCAGCCTCTCCTCATAAGTCATGTGCTCGAGCCCCCTAATCATTTTTGTTGCCCTCCGTTGGACTCTTTCCAATTTATCCACATCCTTCTTGTAGCGTGGGGCCCAAAACTGGACACAGTACTCCAAATGAGGCCTCACCAGTGCCGAATAGAGGGGAATAATCATGTCCCTCGATCTGCTGGAAATGCCCCTACTTATACAGCCCAAAATGCCGTTAGCCTTCTTGGCAACAAGGGCACACTGTTGACTCATATTCAGCTTTTCATCCACCGTAACCCCTAGGTCCTTTTCTGCAGAACTGCTGCCCAGCCATTCGGTCCCTAGTCTGTAGCAGTGCATGGGATTCTTCCGTCCTAAGTGCAGGACTCTGCACTTGTCCTTGTTGAACCTCATCAGATTTCTTTTGGCCCAATCCTCTAATTTGTCTAGGTCCCTCTGTATCCTGTCCCTACCCTCCAGCATATCAACCACTCCTCCCAGTTTAGTGTCATCTGCAAACTTGCTAAGGGTGCAGTCCACACCATCCTCCAGATCGTTGATGAAGATATTGAACAAAACCGGCCCCAGCACCGACCCTTGGGGCACTCCACTTGATACCGGCTGCCAACTAGACATGGAGCCATTGATCACTACCCGTTGGGCACGACCATCCAGCCAGTTTTCTATCCACCTTACCGTCCATTCATCCAGCCCATACTTCCTTAACTTGCTGGCAAGAACACTGTGGGAGACTGTATCAAAAGCTTTGCTAAAGTCAAGAAATAGCACATCCACTGCTTTCCCCTCATCCACAGAGCCAGTTATCTCATCATAGAAGGCAATTAGGTTAGTCAGGCATGACTTGCCCTTGGTGAATCCATGCTGACTGTTCCTGATCACTTTCCCCTCCTTTAAGTGGTTCAGAATTGATTCCTTGAGGACCTGTTCCATGATTTTTCCAGGGACTGAGGTGAGACTGACTGGCCTGTAGTTCCCCGGATCTTCCTTCTTCCCTTTTTTAAAGATGGGCACTACATTAGCTTTTTTCCAGTCATCCGGGACCTCCCCCGATTGCCATGATTTGTCAAAGATAATGGCCAATGGCTCTGCAATCACATCGGCCAACTCCTTTAGCACCCTCGGATGCAGTGCATCCGGCCCCATGGACTTGTGCTCGTCCAGCTTTTCTAAATAGTCCCGAACTACTTCTTTCTCCACAGAGGGCTGGTCACCTCCTCCCCATACCGTGCTGCGGAGTGCAGCCGCCTGGGAGCTGACCTTGTCTGTGAAGACAGAGGCAAAAAAAGCATTGAGTACACTAGCTTTCTCCACATCCTCTGTCACTAGGTTCCCTCCCTCATTCAGCAAGGGGCCCACACTTTCCTTGACTTTCTTCTTGTTGCTCACATACCTGAAGAAACCCTTCTTGTTACTCCTAACATCTCCGGCTAGCTGCAACTCCAAGTGTGATTTGGCCTTCCTAATTTCACTCCTGCATGCCTGAACAATATTTATATACTCCTCCCTGGTCATTTGTCCAATCTTCCACTTCTTGTAAGCTGCTTTTTTGTGTTTAAGACGAGCAAGGATTTCACTGTTAAGCCAAGCTGGTCGCCTGCCATATTTACTTTTTCTTTCTACACCTCGGGATGGTTTGTTCCTGCAACCTCAATAAGGAGTCTTTAAAATACAGCCAGCTTTCCTCGACTCCTTTCCCCCTCATGTTATTCTCCCAGGGGACCTTGCCCATCAGTTCCCTGAGGGAGTCAGTCTGCTTTTCTGAAGTCCAGGGTCTCTGTTCTACTGCTCTCCTTTCTTCCTTGTGTCAGGAAAGCATCTTTAAATGCTTATTGGTAACTTGCTGCCGAAAGGACATTTAGTTGTTATAAAGGTGTGAAGGATGCCTTTCTGGCTCTAGCAAAAGGTTGGAACTTAGGAAATCAGTAACATTCTGGGTCCACTACAAAATTCTTGATGGTGAGCATTCCCATTAGCTGGAATGTAGGAAAGGAACCCACAGGAGTTAAGTGGTCAGCTACCATTGTATATCACTGACAATTGAGCACCTACGTTCCTGGGGGTCCTTTGAAAACTTTCTGCCTCAGTTCTTCCTCTGTAAAAGGCGAATAATAATGCTCCCTTTCTTTTCTCCCATCTTTGGCTTGTGTAGGAAAACATCTATTTAGATTGTAAACTGTCTTGTTTGTGTAACACCTGGCACAATATAGACCTCAGGTGCTACATGTAATACAAATAATACATGATCATACCATATTCCTGTGCCAAGCAGAGGGAAAACTGGATGTTGAATGGTGTCATTAGTATGAGTACTTCATTAAGTACAGATGGAGAAGGAATAAGTACAAATAGGGCTGTGCCAGAGTGTGAGCGCTATGTAAAGTAGGAACAAGTATTAACATGTTACGTCCTTTCTACCTTTCTGAAATTTCTGTGCTTGGTAAATGGAGCAGACATTAGGTTTCATGTTGGTAATTTTTTTCTTACATGTTTTTGCTATGATACTGGGGTAATTGAATTAAAGTTTCTGTTCTGTGAATCCACTAAAACTTCATTTGGAGTGTCAAATAAGGGCATATGTGGAGATATCAAGGGAAGTGCCGACACGGCACACAGAATACACAGAGGGCTATGGGATGTACATTTTACAGCAGGCTGCAATAACAAACTTGACAGGAATATAAGATTACACACAGGATAACACATAAGAACATGCTGCTTTTGTCAAGTTTATCAGCCGTTAACAATAGCAAAGTAGTAGGTCAGGTAGGGTTTCTCTTTGCATTGTGGGAAATCTCTTGCTGCTTTGAGTAAACTACACTATTCCTGTTGCTTAACTCGGAGAGCGAGCGAGCAAGAGACCTCCTGGCTTAAAGTGGGAGAGAAGAGGAAGGACTTGTAGGTAATGATGTGTCAAAATCAAGAGGCAATGCCTTTTTCAGTATGTAACTAAGTGGAAAAACAATTTCCCTTCTCTCTGTTATACCAAGAATTCTTCACAACAGGAGGCTTTAACTACATGTTCAGTGCTGTAATGTTGAGCATAAGAAACAGAATCTAAGCAGCAGCACTGTTTGTAATGAAAGGTTTATATACAAAACTGTGTAAAATAGAGATTAAACTACAAGTTTGGAAATATTAAAATACTAACTATTTTTACTTATACAAATAAATACAATTATATTATTTGTATAAGTAATATATTTATTTCTGTAAAATGCAACCATCCAGAGAATTCTTCTTTTAAAATTTCCCAAATGTGTGCTGTTCTGATATGAGAGATTAAATATTCGTTTCAGGGAATAAACTTTGCAAAAAAAAAATTGACATTGTGGGTTAAACAATTCATTGTTTAACCCACAGCAAATGCTTTTTTGCCTATGGAAGAACACAAAGCTACCTTCAGAAATGTCTGTCAGAAGCTTTTAGGAAAAAAATGGTGTATGCTAAAACAACATGTCAGTCTGAGATCACATCCTTGAATCACCTTTCTTAAGTTTTCTTTTACACTAAAGGTTGCTGACATTTATAGGATTTAGGACAGAAGAGTGAGGGAAGCAAGGAAGGAAGGAAATCTGATGTGCATACCAGGTGCTGAACAGAGATACGGAGTACATAATTTCTGGCCAGAAGGCTTGCCATGTTTTAGCCAAGTTAACAGATTGATATTGCACCAGTGGTCAGTATAGTGAACCTCTTGATGTGATAATATATTTTTCTGGCATTATAGTGGCCTATAGGATGATAAACTACTGCTAGTATATTATACCCTAACATGCTTTTTACAATATGGTTGCTTTGTTAGCCCTAGCATTTTTTTTTGTTCGCTTTGTTTCCTTTTCAGGTGTGCCATTTTCCATATCTGTGTTACACATAAATTTAAACTGGTCCAGTTTCATGGCTGATTATAATCTTAGACTGATTTACATATTGAGACAAACGTATGTGGATCCTTTGCCTTTAGCATGGTATGAGGGGGATAGGAGTACTACTGATCTGAAAACAAATATCTCAATTTGGTCAGATAGTTGTCAGGAGTAACATAAGGAGACATCGTTTAGGAAGACTTCTGGTGTGCTTGGGTTAGTGGAGGGTGATTATGAACTGGAGATGACATACTTGGCCATCAAGGCTGATAACTTTGCTGTTATTGCTTTTGTACTCTTGCCAGCTGATCCAGAGAGCAGCTAAGATTCTGTCTGGAGGAGAGCCCAGATAGAACCTACCCATCTGGCATATACATATGGTAACAGCAGGGGCAAAACAATAGGCCTTAGTGGACAATTTCAGTATTAGAGTATTAAATGTTCAAGATACAGCGCCAATTCAGGTAAATGTTTAGAGGAAAAACTGATAGTGCTTCTGATCCCAACAAGATGCTGAGCAACAATGCATGATGAATCAGTTATGAAAACACATGGACTAAACCCATTAAAAAAGTGAACAGCCTCATTTAAACTATAAATAGGATGGGCGGCTTCTATGTAAAAAGAAAGGAAAAGATTAGAAATAAGGGGCCCGAAAAGCCATGTTAATTTACAAAAAATATTTTTAGGTTTTTTACAGTATGCAGATACGGTTTGATGTTTAACTACTTCTGGGTTTTCTACAGTATTATTTTTTCCTATAGTGCATATAAAATATTTAAGACAGGGTAACCATATGCCACAGTTAAACTACTGTGGCATATGGTAAAATTTCCATTTCTTTGAGTCTTCAAATCCAGTTTGGAAGCCTCTCCGAGAAGGACACTCTAATTCAACCACAGACAGTTGGGCTTCATGCAGGAATTGCTGGATAAAGTTCTATGGCTTGTGATGCAAGAGGTCAGACTAGATCATAATAGTCCCATCTGACCTAACGCTAGGAAATTGGTGCTGAGTACTTTCAAAGTGGCTCTAAAACAAATGTCATGGGGAGCAAATTTTGCATCCTTTGTCACCTCGGCAACATTCCTGAAGATTGGCATGTGATCGTAATTGTGGGAAACCCCAAACCATGGGTGGCATCAATGTTCAGATATGCCTGAGAAAACATACAATGTTCAAGAAGAAAGTGATTTTTTTTTTTTAATACAGCTATGGCCTATACTATGAAGGGCTTTAAAATCTACATGGTCAAACTGCCACCATTGTAAAAAATGGCTAGGTAGTTGTAATATCATAATTCTTCAAACCTGTGTGCCCAAAGTGCTGTAGAAGCACTGCTGGGATGGTGTTACAAAAGGGAGTGATTGTGGTTAGCTGGATCACAGTACACTGTTTGGCTATACCAAAAGAAGGACAGGAGACATTTGACATGGGTCTAATCAGGCCACAACTTTATTATTTGATATCTGGGACTACCTGGCAGATAAAAGTGTACAGTGCAAGTTACCTCATGTTTATTCCATATTTACCGGGAGTGCTTTTACCAGCTCCCCCTCTTTTTCCATCCAGGTCCCTCCAGCAAATCCATTGCCGGGATCTTACCATCCACCCC
The DNA here is from genome assembly GCA_033296515.1 of Macrochelys suwanniensis. Classification (NCBI taxonomy): domain Eukaryota; kingdom Metazoa; phylum Chordata; order Testudines; family Chelydridae; genus Macrochelys; species Macrochelys suwanniensis. The sequence continues at coordinate 54,472,963 of CM065780.1, forward strand.
TCCCCTCGTAGGAGTGTTAAGGTGGGCTATAATAATGAGAGTTGGTGCCCTGCTGTACCAATCGTAGGAGTCCTCAACCACTCCCACGTTCGCTCCTTTACCAAACACCTCTTTTTAAGTCCTTTTCCAAGCCATTTATCGAGTCACTGTATACCTTTCCTATGGAGTACCTGCACTGGACATCTGCCCTAAACTTAAATAATGAGTTGCGACATATAGCCTACCACCCTTCATGCCATGCATGAACAGAGCCCACCTGAACCCGCTGTGGGGAAGGTGAAAAAACCCCAACTCCACCTCGGCCAATATAATGGCAGGGGGAAAAAATTCTTACCCAGCCCCCCCACCCCCTCAACAAAGGGGCCCCTAGTGTAATGCTCATAGGAGGTCTAGACCAAACTTGGTATTTTACCACCTAAAGGGGAGGGAGGGTGGGTCCGCCTCAGCCTGCTCTGTGTAAAAATGGGGGGTTCAGGTGCAGAGCTGCCCCTTTTAAACCCCTCATTCCCAGGGGATGAGTCAGCAACCATGCTGACCCTTTTGCAGCAGTTTTCATCTGCCCCTTCTCCCCCAAGCCATAAAGCATGGTTCCCTTCTTTTGGCCAGCCAGCCAAATACTCCCTCCCCCACTTAAAGGTTCAGGGTGTTCATTGCAGTAGTAATCAGTACTAGTATCACTGTGATTGTACAGAAGACTTTAACCTGTGTTTACATAGGGCCCTCTCTTGCAAACTTCTTGCTCTTCCTGGCTAGAACTGCTGGACAGGGACGATTGCTAAAAGTCTCTGACACATTTTTGGATTAGAACAGCACTAGTGCTATTAATGTTGAGGGCTCAGTTTCCACTTAAGGTAAACTTCTAATTATTTTTTCTCCTTTTATCACGTACAATTAGTACAGTTGGGTGGGCTGGAGTCAAGGGTGAAGGAAATGGAAGCTGGGGAGGAGCATGAGAGCTATTCATTCTTCCGGGAGCAATAGTAGGTGAACTTCGGCTAGAGCAGGTGGAACACCAATGCTGCCTAGGCCACGAACACTTGCCATCAGTCCCAGGGCTATCAGTTTTACAGTGCTAAACCATTCATGAACTCAGATTATGATGACTGAGCCTCATGGTTAACAGGGCCGGCTCTAGCTTTTCTGCTGCCCCAAGTGGCGATGCAAAAAAAAAAGCTGCGTCCGAAGAGGAAACAATGTAGAACCTGCTGAAGCCTTGCCTCCGAAGAAGAAACAATGTAGGACCTCGAGTGGGGAAAAAACAAAAAAAAACCCCAAAACCGGAGTGCTACACAAATGCCGCCCCTTCACATTTGCCGCCCCAGGCACCTGCTTCCTTGGCTGGTGCCTAGAGCCGGCCCTGGTGGTTAAGAGGCTGAAATGTTATTAGGTTCAAACAGCCCAATCCATTTTGTTGTCTTCGTTTTTAACAGAGAACTTACCTGAGCATATTGAAAACTGCAGAAACAAGCAAATATTGTTTAACCAAATTTGAATGTAGTGAACTTCGTACAAAAATTGGTGTAAGTATTAGTCCTCAGTTTTTTTGGACTCTATCAGTAGGGTACAGTAAGGTGCGTCAGGGATGCCATAATAAGATCCATTATCTATCAAAACGCTTGGAAAAGGTGACTTGCCATTAACACTCTTAATAAAGTGTACTAACTGTTTGGACAGTAAATTAGAACTTACTAAATCTTTGTTTAAACGGTAAGTTCATTAATGTGCTTTTAAAGAGCAAATACATGACTTAGAATCTGAGGTAAACCATTGCCATCTGCCAAGTTTCACAGAGAAGTGTCTACTATTTTTATAACATATTAAAAAGGGGAACAACATCAAGTTAATTCTCATACAAAAATAGGTCAGGAACAGATTGTGACATGTAGTAGACACTAAATTACTTTTCAAAGAATAGCAATAGTGGAAACCTAAGTAATCTTTGCTATTATCTAGCCAGTCAGTTGTTTACTTGAGGAGTACCTCTTTGTAAGGGTAAGGCATTAATTCAGGGTAGGAAAATACTCAGTAGTATGATCTATTTTCTCCATTCCTTTTCTTTTTCTATTTTTTTAAAAAAACCTACTTCTCTGCCAACATTGCCTGGAGGAGAGAGCCTCTAGAATGCTGTCCACACTCAGAACTCCGATAATGGCTTTAAGATCAGCTCACCTCTAAGCATGGTGCTATTTGTCTGAGTCCTATTCCTGTTGGTAGAAGAGGAAGTTTGACTATGTAAGGAATGGGAATTAATAATTAACAGTAATTAATGCGGACACTACTTGACAACTACTATTGGATAGATAGAGGTAATCAAGAAGCAAAGAAGAACATGTGACTTTTTTTTTCTGTTACAGGTCTTTAATAAAGACTGTAAAACTTTAATAAAGTTTTCATTATGCTTATAATTGTTCTGATGAAAAAATATGCAAACTTAAAGATTAGACATTATTTCTGTGCTGTTAGTGTTTATAAATGAGTAATATGAACATATGCAGCTTTTTCCTCTGATCTCAAACGTCTCTACAAAGTTGTGTAAACATTTATTATGGCTATCTTACAAATTAGGAGACAAACACCAAGTGTAAGTAGTGCCCAAGGCCACGAAAGAGTAGCAGAACTGGGAATAGAACTCTTGTCCTGACTCGGTTCTTTACACTAACTACTATACACATTGATTCTCATATTTTATTTAGTTCATATAAATGTGCTGAGAGAATCATTTTAGCAATATAACAAATAATGCAGCATACAAGAGAACTAGCATAAGTCATAATTCCACTGGTGCGGTTTATCCTAGGCTGTTGCATCATAAAAACACTATTTCTTCTCTGTCTACATTAAATTTTAATGGCCTGCTGCTGGTTTCAGGAATAGAGCCAAAATAGCTCAGTCTTCTACACATATAGTTCTATATAGTCTTTTTAAAAAAATATATCTGCTTAATTTCAGCTTTAATGTACTTTGCAAATGGAAAATTATTTTGAAGGGGGCTGGACATATGACCTCTGGAGGTCCCTTCCAGCCCTACATTTCTATGATTCTATATTAAGTAGAAATCTGAGCTGTTGCAAATGGTCTTTCAAAATTAAATCCATATGCACTTGTGCTTTCTAGAATACAAGGAATACAGGGATATTTAAACAGACTGAAGTTTTGACTGACTCTTCCAAACCTTTACTACTTATATTTAGTCTAAAATCATATAATAAAAATAGGAAAAATGATCATTTATTTTTGAACAACTACGTTATGGAGTCAGAGACCAGACAAATATCAAAGAATGACCTATTGAGCTCATCTTGAAATAAATTCTCTGAATTATAGTGTGTATGGATGCTTATATCCATGCATCATATTTTCATAAACTTGAGTAAACTGTGAAATATTTCAAACTTCAGAATGTAACTAAATATCTGGCGATTAGTACCAACAACACAGAAGTCTTTCCCTGAGGTTTATCATCAAACCTTGTGAATTGTTCCTGATTCAAGTCACTGAATTGCAGCAGGAGCTGTAAGAGAGCTATGTAATTTCTAGAATTGCTTTTTTGGTTCACACAATATGAGAAAAAAGTGGAAAGAGAGGATTTGATGATCAAACCACAGACAGAGTTAAAAAGGACTGTTGTCCCATCAAGCAATTGTTGATATTTGACAGAAACTTTCTTTTGCGAGTCTGATTATGTAGGTAGTGGTTCAAATTCAGGGTTCATGGCCATTTGCTATTAATAAATAAGGCAGATAAGAGCTTTATATTCTACTTCTGCTGCCTGACAACACTGAAACACTGTCTTCATTCCTATCTGTAAAGTACAAACTACCTTGTTGGCACTAAACATTGGAAAAAATTCAGTCAAAGAAACTATGTTAAAAGAATGTTCCTTTTGGAGATGAAGTCAGAAGACTATAGAAGCCAAAGGAGTTTCCACATGTGTACTTAACTCCGCCCCATTGTCCTTATGCAATATGATACATAGCCAGGTTCCTGGACCTGCTCTGGTGGCAAAAAGTAGCCAGAAATGATAGATGTAATCCCCTGATTTTTTTCCCCCAGGTATGCCAACCCCTTCTAACTTCCAGAACAGAGAGCATGCTCGAAGGACAGAAGGAATAGTCCAAGTGCTACTGTGCTCCAGCAATCTCCAGCAACCAAAACACTATCTTGGGGCCATAGGCAACCAGAGGTAATTTAAAGCAGACTGGTGGCTGCTCTGTTACACCAGTAACTATGCTGGTGCTGAGCTAGTCCAAGGAAAGGGGACTTGCAAAGGTGGCTTCAAATTTTCATTAAGCTCTTGCTGCTAACAAAATGTCTGAAGAACCTACACAACGTTCATTATGCAGCTTTTAATATAGTGAACTACACTGAAAGGCCATCCACTAATTTTCAACTTTCTGCATTGCTCTATGATGACTGGGGTTCACTTAACCAGCAGTTTCCTCTCACACTGAAGTGAAGTGGTCCTCACAAGTTTAAATGCTAACTTGACTTCTTGAATGAACAGAAGTGCAGGTTTTTCCTCAGTGATCAGCAATCTCCCCTTCAATTATTAATTTTAGTGGCATGGTCATTCTTCCTTGCTGATATCTCTGGGCACCTAAACTACTGAACTCTTCTCACCAAAAGCAGAATATAGATATTTTGACCACATGTAACAGAATATGTGGAAACTGTTTCCGCAAAGCAAAGAGAACTTGTCATTTTCAGATTTCATCAAGTGAAAGGAAGAGACCATCTGAATTAGGAACCAGTAAGTCGCACATGAAGAATTTCAGGCCTAGCTGGCTCACTATTTTCCTAATTACCCACAGCGGAGAAAGAAGTGGCTACCAAACCCTTCATCCAAAATGCAACTAACTGGCATTACCTGGCCCACTGTAAAATACTCTGACAGTGCTCTTTTGACAGCTGATTTTTTTTCTAGAGAAAACGTAACAAATTTTAGCTGCGTCTGACAAAGGAGAGCACAGCATTTCATTGCAGAAGCCTCAAAAGTTCTCGTCTCATTTTCGTTCTTGTTTTTGTGACTCAAGTTAGGTTTTTTTTCACCACGACTGTAGACAAAGAATAATTGTATGTTGATCAAAAATTGTTTAAGACCATTTCCTCACTTCAACCCTAGTGTAACAAAGATAATACAAAAATACTCAGGTTCATCCATGACACTGAGCAGGGCCGGCGCGCCCACTAGGCAACCCTAGGCAGTCGTCTAGGGTGCCGGGGGGCAGCTGGCGACGGCTGCCTCCTGCCCTCCCGGCTCCGGGGCTGAGCTGGGAGCCGGGGGGCGGCTGGCAGTGGCTGCCGCCCGCCCTCCCAGCTCCGTGGCTGAGCTGGGAGCTGGTGGGGCAGCTGGCTGCAGCTGCTGCCCGCCTGCCGGCTCCGCGGCTGCCGCCTGCCTGCCAGCTCCACGGCTGAGCCAGGAGCCAGGTCGGGGGGGGCGGCTGGCCATGGCTTCTGCCCGCCCTCCCGGCTCCGCGGCTTAGCCGGGAGCTGGGGGGGCCGCCGCGGGCGGGGGGAGGCTGCAGTGGGTTCTGAGCTGCCGGTGGAGGGGGGAGCTGCCATGGTGGGGGAATGGCTGCGTGGGGGGGGGGGTGTTAGCAGGGGGTCGCAGGGCCGGTGCAAGGAAGTTTCACCTAGGGCGCAAAACTTCCTTGCACCGGACCGGACACTGAGCCTGAGTATACTGTAATTTTGATACCTTCTTTACAGTTAAAATGTCTAAAATAGTTATTTTTGGTATGGTTATTGTTTCTGGGCCACGTCCTCAGCTGTTACAAATCAGCATAGCTTTATTACAGTCAGTTTTACTGCTTCTGAAAATCTGGGCCTCCAAATTTAGTCTGCTCTGGAGTAGAAGTTTTGTGGGAGGGTATTACAAAATATTTTAGTCTGGAAGGGAGTCACACGTTGGGGAACTCTGTAGACAGATCTCCCTACTTACAGGTGTCTGTCCAGTATCTTTTCTGAATTGAAGACATCACTTTATCTCTGTCTAGCAACAAACCCCCCCCCCCCTCCCAACTGTGATATTTACGTTATGGCATAGCTTTTGAAAAAAGTGGTGGAAGGAAATTCCCTCTCAAGTTACTTAAAACTAAATTGGGTAAATCACTGGAGTATCTACTATAGGGATCAGCCCTACAATATATATTGCTTATAAGGCCTTTTCCATCTCTCAACTTCTGTGTTTTATTACTCTGTCTTGAGAATTGATGAAAAAAAGAATATTCTGTCCAAAAATGATTTCTTTCCCTTGGGAAAGAGATTTCCTCAACATTCTTCAAAGTTCAATAAATGTCACTCAAAGATAAAAATTAATCTCCTTGTAAAACAAAATGGTTCAATAAAAACAGCCATTAATATAAATAAACCCATGAAACTTGCAAAGTTATTTAAGTCTCACTTATGGTGCCTTTCTTCAAGAGGATCAATTTAAAGTCCTGTGACAAATTTCTACCCTGCTTGCATAAATGTACTTGGGTGGGGACCCTCTTCTGCCTCTGAGAACCTGGCAGGATAACAGGATACCAGACTCACCTAGCAGAGGGACCCCAACTCTCACACCAGCTCTGTTCCACAGCTCTGAGGAGGCATGGATTGCAGGTGTGAGGGAATATCCACTGTTTATATGCTGCATTAGGAAGGGGTGAATGCTGCTTCATTTTAGAACACCCACAACGTGAGCCATTCAGGGTGTTCTATCCTGGTATCCAGAATCATCCTACACCATGCATGAAGAATGACTACAGCTTTGTTCCCTTTTCTTGTGGTGACACCTGAACCCTTTGCAAGGCCAGAATTTGTTCTTAGTTTCTGTTTCCAAGATACCTTTCTTTGGAAACTCTGCTTTCACGTTTCCTGCCCATTCCAGGACATGTCTGTGATGTAGCTGGAATATTTTGGGGGAACATCTGAATGGCTCAAATAAACAGAGATGTATTTCTTATCTTATCATTTTTGTAAGTAAGTCCATTGTATTGAACTACAAGTTTACAGGTTAGCTAATTACTCAGATAGATGATGCAGTGATAAGTTCTCCAAATGTTGTGCTGTATTAATGATTGAGCTTGTTTTGAGTACTAATATCTTCCACAGCTAAGCTATAATGTTAAAAGTACAAATAAAACCTCAAATCATTAAAAAAAAATAATTACAGTACGTTGGAGTGAAAGGTTCAGTTTTGTAACATTCAAACTGAGGCAGAACTGGCAAAGCAGTTCTCTGAAGTATAAAATCTCACTGAACAAATGCAAACTGGCTTTGTTGGACGTGCCAGCCACATTGCTCTTAGCACGCCAAACTCTAACTAGGCCATAGAGGAGAAACCCGAGCCATGGTTTTACAGAAGTGAGTGAAGCATCTCCTGAAGAGTTCAAAAGCAAGAGGCAGAAAAGAAGTAACACTTTTTTGGAGTCCATTTTTAAAAAATCCCTATTTACTGTGAGACCAGCCTACACATTCTAACATATTGCAAGCATTCCTGACTGCATTTTCCCCGACTCCTGGACTAGCAGTGGGTGAAAGTTTTTGGCTGGAACTTTTTTTGTGATGAAAACTGCAGATATGGTGACAGTGAAACATTCTGCAAATTCATGTGTGTTGTGCCAAATTGTTTTTGGTTTAAAAAAAATAGTTTAAAAGTTAATATTTTGATTTTTTTTTCCAATCCAAAACAACTTTTTGTTTGAAAACTTTTTAATTTTCTTAACTTTTTATTTAGATTTTGAGTATTATTTAATGTTCTGTTTGACTTCAGACTATTCCCTCCTCCCTCCCCGATCTTTCTGAATTGCCAGCAAATAGAAAAGTCTGTTGTTCACTCAGCTCAAACGTTGAGCCTTAGCCATTGTCTGCTGAAACAGTCTACTTGTGGTTCAGCGCAAAGAGGAAGAAGTTAGTATTGTTCCACCTGTTTAAGGGCAAAGGGTTTGGGACTGGAAAAACTACAGGGAGTACATAAGGCTAGAGAGCGTTTGAACTGTGAAATTGCTGCATAAGGTGAAAATAAGTCACACAAAAGCAGGGACTTCTATGGAGAAAAAATACATGGTGACATAGGCTATCCAGAAAACATCTTGCATCCAAAAGTGTTTTGATAGTGTCTAAACAAGTAGGAAAACAGTGCTCCAGTGTATGACGGTACTTGGTGAATTTTCCATACAGCATACAAAATTGAATGCCTCAGAGGCGTTTTTCAGATTTACCCATTACGTTGATGTGCATAAAATGAATGGAGTCCACGCAGACTGAGTCCTTGAGTCAGATCTTTTGTGTGTAGACACCATTCACCATATTTAATCAAAAATGAAAGCAAATATGGTCTTGAAAATACCGGAAAAGAGTGCAATGCTTGCTGTGATGGTCAGATAAATCCACAATTTCAGGCAGATACTCAATCCTGACACTGTGACTTAAGGCAGTAGTAAGTGTCTTTAGATTCAGCACCATTCTCTTTCTTACTGGAGCTCATCCATCTGACTGATTGTTGCACTTCTTCTGGATTGTATGAGGTGCAATCAATTCACTGAACACTGCAAAGCTGCTGGATTTCCTTACCATCTGATGGAGTATCTGTCAGTCTGGAGAAAAAAATCTGGAATAACTGCTGGTTTATTAATCACACTTCCAATCTCTTCATCTGGTATTACTGCAGTCACCAGCTCGAATTTGCTGTTGGAGACATGGCTGAGATGTCAGTGCAATGACTCTCACATAGGTACTCTGACAAGTTTTGTGCCCTCTGCAACTTCTCTTCCAAATATAAGAGAGAACATTGTGCCTGTGCCAAGAGTGGAGATACAGCTCAGCACCACTGGCAAGATCCCGGACATCTGCTGGATGGCCTCAAGAGAAGTCCATTGAGGCCATTTGGAATGCATAACCTGCTCTTCAGAAGCACTAAAGTAAAGCCTCTGATGACCAGATCAAAGATGCAAAACAATGGATGGCTCACCAATGTGCTGAAGAGGCAGAGCAGGCCAACCCCCACATGTCATTTTATGGTGCTAATTATAGCATGGACAATATATTGAAATTCATCCATCTTAGAGGGTTTTTCCAGACCCTGACAAACAATATGGTACTCTGAGAAGGACATCAACACCTTGACATCTGTGTCTGATGTGTGTGCAGAATTTTGACCTAAAACCTGGCTTAATGTGACTATATGTGCTTTGGGCCCAAGAGAAAAATCTCTGCAAAAGATCTAACATGAATGACATGTAGAAGTGAAAAAGAGTCCTGTTAGACTATAAGGTGCCACAGGGCTCTTTGTTGCTTCTACAGATCCAGACTAACATGGCTACCCCTCTGATACATGAATGACATGGAAACAGTACAATTGTCCCGAGCCTAGAAAGATTGTGGAGGGACTGATGTGCCGAAGGACTTGAGAAGACTGACAACTGCAGTTGCAACAATTCTCATTTCCACAGCTGGATTGAGAGAAGATTCAACACCACAATACATCTCATTCCCTCCAGCCTCTTGGTTATAAGCCTGTCTGCACTGGTTTGTGAATCTCATTGAGACACCTGTCAGCAAAGGTGATCCAAGAAAACACCAGAGTATGGCTTTAGAGTGAATGGCAATCAGTTGATGTCACTGCATTGAAAAAGAGAGAGGCAATCACAATCTACTTTGAGTGGCTTATTTTGGCATCTATCTCAAATGGACATAGTTTGGCGTATGGGTGGAGCTTGGAAGAGTACTATTTATTTTCACTCCTCTCCATGCCCCAATTTGAACACACAGCATTTGTAGTGATTTATATCAGCATTAAACAACTTACTATAAGATTTCAGCCTTTCAGTGGCATAAGAAAGCAGCGTGTGTGACCAGCATGTTAGTATGGCAAGCATCAAGCCATTAGCTGATTGTCAAGATCTCTTCTTTGTTTAGTAAACTCTACTTCACTGTGATGTACCATATAAGCATTGATGAATAATCCTTTAAAATGTATGTTTTAATTCTTGCAACATTAATACCTACTCCCAAAAATAAATGAAATCTAAAGGTTCTGAAAGACTATTTTATTCAATGTGTTTTAGGAGGGTAAAAACATGGAAGCTGAATCAGAGATCGCATCTGAAGTGGCAGGATTACATCCCTCTCAGTCTGAGTAACAGAATATAGCTGGGAATTGTTTCTCCCTTTCAATGAGTAGGATGGGGTCTTTGACAAATTGATGCCAATTTGCTTGCTTAACACAAATAACACTTTAGTAGAGTGTAACATTAATCTCTCCTTTTAGCCTTTCAGTTTCCTTTGGTAGGCAGATGCCAGTATTTTGCTATTATTTTAAACAAACATAATTAAGCAATGAGTGACAACTTCATGGACCAAATTCTGTTTCCTTTCACTGTGGTGAGTTCAGGGGTTTTACTCCAGATTCACACCCAAACAAGGTCAGAATCTAGCCTGATTGTGTTAAAGTTGATTAAAAGCTGTCCAGTGATCAGAGCACTGAAACTGTGTTTTCCGGTCATTCTTTAACAAGAGCTTGACATTTGAGTATCTAGGAATCTATATAGATAAATGAATATTCCTTGCAAATCATGGGACCTTCTTGACAGGAAAGATATGAAGACTTATAACTGGACTGTAATAATGAAGGCTTTTCATGGATCCACTGTATTACAAATAATTCTTCTGTCTCACATTTTATTATGCTGCTGTTGTCTGTTCTACATACCTAACTATTTACTTAAAGAAAGTGCAGTTATCGGTTATCGCTGAACAAGGGAGCTGATCGCGTCATTCCTCATTTTGATCATTCTGTCTGGAGCACGTATGCTGTTATGCTGCTCAACTGACCTGCATTATAATAACCACCACTTTGTACTTAGGCACATCAATTCAAGTATTACTTTTACAGCTGGGCAAAATTTTTCAGCTGAAACTCCTTTTTTAGCCCAAAATGCAAATTCAGCAACACTGAAGCATTTTGTGAATTTGTCTGTTCCATTGAATTGTCTCAAAAACAAAGATGAGAAAAATCCATTAAAATGTTTCAGTTTGAAATTACTGTTTCAAAAAAATCCTTTACTTTATAATATCTATATTATTAAAAAAATAAAAAACAAATAAAATATTACTTCAATTCTGATCACTTTAAAACATGACCAGACCTGAGATCCATCTAGTCCAGTGTCCTATTTCCGACATAGCAGCAGCCAATGCTTCAGAAGAAAGTATGAGAACCCCCGTAGCAAATAAGGGAATAACTTCCGGCTCAAAGAGATTTTTCCTGACTGACAAGAAATTAGTAATTGGTTTATTCTTTGGAGAGAGTATTTTGGGATTAGAAAATGGTGGGAATGGGGAATATTGGGTGGCAGGAGGGAGAAGACTGATTCAATGAGGTTGTGGGAGGACTCGGCTAGGAGATGGAAGAGAGAGGACGGTGTGGGAGGCAGGGGGATTGGGCTGTATGTGTAATGGGAGGCAGACAGGACTGGGACAGGGACTGTCTTGGGAGAGGGGAACAGGGGCAAAAGGGTCTGTGACCACTAGAGCACACTTTGCTCCAGGATCTGTAATAGAGCCCAAGATACTTGAGTCTCAACTTTCTTGTGCTATCAGCAAATGTCTGTGAAATCCCCTGCCAAAGTGTCCCCTTTCTTCTAGTGTTGGTTCACATAGCAGATGGCAACCTATTACTGACATCAGTTACCTTTGCCACTCGAGCTAACAAAGTATGTGCAGTGCATCTAAAGGTTCCAGCCCTGTTCATGTGGATGTCAGTATGATGCCACATGATGGAATTTCTGTATCTTTTTGGTTTTCTTTTTTAAAAAAACCTAGGAAATCTCTCTTCTTCCCCCTTGTCTCCCATCCCTGATTTAAAAGAACATTATTATGGTTACCAAGTTGAGCACTCAGTGATTAGGGAATGTTGGGATTAAGATTAATTGTGTAATTTTAATTCGGCCCCCTTGTGCATATATATTATGATACAGTTTTCAGTTACATGACTGCATACTATTTTTCCACAGGAACCCTTCCTGATTCAGTGCACAGGAGGGACTGTGCTCTGGGGATGAATAAGGGTTGTATAATAAAGGAGCCTGTTAACTGTAGGACTCTGCCTCATTTGTCGTGAATGAGGTAGGGGATTGCAGGATTTCAAGGCAGTTGAATGCTGCTGTCGGGAACCGGATTCTATCCCTACCTCTGCCAGAGAGTTTGCATGTGATGCTAGTCAAGTCACTGAACCAAAATTTTCACAGGTGGCTATGGCTTTGGCTACACTTGCAGCTATAGAGCGGTTTTGAGTTAAACCAGCCTTCGGAGAATGCACTAAGGAAAGTCCTGCAGTCTGTCCACACTGACAGCTGCAAGCGCCCTGGTGTGGCCACATTTGCAGCACTTGCAGCGGCATTGGGAGTGGTGAATTATGGGCAGCTATCCCAGCATTCAAGTGGCTGAAACATGCTTTTCAAATGAGGGGGGGTGGGGTAGAGTGTGAGTGTGTGTGTGGGGGGGGGGGAGGGAGAGAGAGAGAGTGTAGTTTTTTTGGAGTGCTGACAGTGTGTCACAGTAACGCTATCTTGTAAATTCAGCCCCCCGATCCCCGTCTCTCTCACTCACAGCAAACATTTATTGACGCAGATAAGCAGCCTGGAGAAGATAAACAGCTGCTGTTTGAAACGGAGCTTTGAAACTGCACTTCCTCATTCCTCAGCTGATTTCACAACAAAGAGAAGAGAGGCTTAATCTTAATGGGATTATGGGACAGCTTCCGGAGGTCAATCAGTGTGTAATAGCGTTACTCCCCGTTTACACTGGAGCTGGAGCATCTCCGCCAATGCACAGCAGCTGTTCACCTCCCCGAGAGGATTGAGTACCAGGAGTGCTTAACCAGGGAATTAGAGCGCTCTACATGCCTTGCCAGTGTGGATGGGAAGTAAGGTAGAGCACTCTAGGAGGCTTTATTGCGGTATAAAGTGCAAGTGTAGCCAAGCCCCATGGATGTCCAACTGGAGACCCTTGTGCTCTGATCTGCAAAGGTGCTGAACGCTTGCAGCTGAAGTCAATGGTAGCTGTGCTTTGAACATATGAAATTAGGTATCCAAAACTTGTGGGTACTTTTGACCTGATCTCTTTACTTTCATTCTGTAAAATACAGATAATTCCATTCATTCCTCTCATGGGGGTATTATGAAAATTATTTAATTAATGTCTGAGAAGACGGCTGATGATATAATGATGAGCACCACAGAAAAGCCCTTAGGGAAATTAATAATTCTATACTCAGAGCAAAGTTTGACTAGTGTGCAGTAAATATGACTATTTTTAATGAGGATAAAACAAAATATTGGACAATTTTTGTATTCAGCGAACACTGTCCATCCTGTGCACTGAATATTTCCCAGACCCCCTGCCTCAGTCTGTGATCATGTAATTATAGACTGTATCATAAAGCATACACACCTGGGGGCTGAATTAAGGTTGCATAGGTAATCTTAACTCTAGCATTTTTGAACTTTTGAGTGATTGATTGACTTTACATTAAAATTGACTATGATGCAGTTAATTCTAGCTAATGTAACTAATATCTAATCCGTTTTGGGATTCTGCTCAGCACCATGATATATTATTGCAATAAGTTCCATAGGCTGTGTTAAGGGGGAAAAAACCTCCTTTTATCCATTTTGTGCGTTGCCTTTCAATGTCTTTCCCTGTGCCCTGGTTCTTGCACTATAAAAAATGGAAGATAGAAGTGCTTGATGTGCCTACTCTACACCATTAATTATTTTATATCCCTCTATTATGTCTTATCTTGACTTTAAATAGTCTTAACCTTTTCAATCTCTTCATATCAGTACTGGCCGGTGCCCAAAATAGCAGGTCACAAGCCACCCTTTCTCCCCCCCAACCACCATACTCTCCTAGGGAGGTTTAATTTTATGTTCACAGTGGAAAAACTGAGACACAGGTCAGGAGTCTCAGATAAGTGTTTTGTTTGCTGATACGGGACGATGGAAGGGAAGTGGCAAGAAAAAGGGTGTTCTTTTCCTTCTCTCACTCTCATCTTTCTTTCAGAGGGAAACATGGGGACACTGTACTGTAAATGGCAAAGTGGTAGAAAACAGTATTTATCTTTCACCTCTTTGCTGTTTTCCCCTAGCCCCAACCTTGGTGTTAACACACGACTTCTTCCTGCTGTGTTCTTCACCCACAGCACAGCACCCCACCAGTCCACCCATTTCCTCATTCCCCAATGGACTCCTTTCCTATTTGCACTCAGTCCTGCCCACATGACCCATCATCCTTCTATTTCAGAACCTGCTAATGTTCCCTGGTCCTTCCTGCTCAGAAATCGTCTCTTCTCCTCACACCTATCCCCTCAGACTGAAAACTGCCTTTCTTTCTGCTTAATCTCTCCATAAGTCAGAGCCACTCCTTCAGCTCTGAATCCTCATCTAACACCCCTAGCCTCCATGCACTCCTCCATGCTCAAACTCACCCGCCAGGCTGAGAACCCATCGTCTCTCAATTCCACTTCCTTTACTGAGCTTGAAGTAGCAGAAGCAGAGGCAGCAGAGAGAGAGACTGATACAGGAAGCACTATAACTCTGAACTGGCTCCACAGAACCCTGTATTCTGTTCTGTGCTGCCTCCTGCTGCCTGAAGCCTACATGCTCCAGTTCCTAGCCCCACAAGGAGATGCCAGTGGCAGCCAAATGTGTTGTAGACTCGAAGGGTTGAAACTTGGTGGCAGCAGATGTTAGTACTTTAACACATCCAAGGCTGTGTATGCAGAGTGGATGACAGCGGTGCCATTATTAATGGGGTGAGGCCCTACCAGTCCCTAATGATCTACCCATCTATATTTTTCATAGATTAAATAAAGGTTAAGATTTTAAACTTTACTTGTAATGTGTTCTCACAGCATGATGATACTACACACTGATGTTAAAATGAAGTACACTGTATGTAAGGAATTTTCTTGTCACAAAAAAATCGCTATGTACGTTTACAGGTTCTCTTTTGTTAGGAGTCCATAAAAGACCTAGTTATGCATTGCTTGCAAACCCCAAATTCCCACTAAGGTTCATGGGAGTTTTGGGTACACAAGAAATATGGGATTGGTAATTTGTCTTTAAACATCAGTGTTCAAGAAAGGAATTTTCTTATTCTCATAATATTTAAGGATTGGAAAGCCTAAACAAAACATTAATAGTGCACAACTAAAATCCAAGGAATACATATTTCAATGTAAAAAATAAAGCAAAGATGGTTTAAACACATGTTTTTTTCTAGGAAGACTTTTAGTCTCATCTAAAAAGATAGGCGGTACTACCTTGACACCATTCTGGCCTGTTGTACAATGACAGACTGTTTCTTATCAATATAACCCAAAAGAAAAAAACGGTCTGCCTAAATATTTTGTGTGTGTGTGTGTGTGCACGCGCGAGCACGCACAGCTCTATTTCTCTGATTTGTTTCTTTTGGATCATGTAGAATGTTCCTTAAGTACTCAATAAAATAACATAATTGTGATTTCATCTGTTCTGTTATGAAGTATAAGACAATATTATGTTTATGGTTTAAATACAGCCTCAAGGACCTCATACAGTGCCAAACAAGTAAGTTGTTTTCAATTAAGGACATCAACTCAATGCTCAGTAAACACACACAAGATTATTTATGTATGAGTTGGGGCTTGATGCTCTTAGAAAATGGGTCTTAGGAGCATCCAGCTTGACTTGACTTTGGACTTAACTATCTTAAAAATTCAAGAATGATAAAAATATTGTGCCTATTATAAGGCTATGCCAGAGAAGATTTTGATAGTTAATTCTGTATTGCTTGTAATGTATGGATGCTCTTAATGATTCTATTAGAGTTTAAATAACAGAATTCAGCACAAATGTATTTCTACTGAGCAGCAGAAACATAATTTCTCTGGAACTGCAGCTGCTGTAGTTGAAGATTAGGCTCTTACTATCCCTTAGGGAGATTACTGTCTCTGCCAGCTGACTTAGTTTTTATACAGCCAGTGATTTATTAGATTGCTTTGCTCTTAAGTGTGATAATAGGCCTTATGCTTAGCAAGGTTTAGAGACTTCCAGTGCATTAATATTTTATGGCAATGACAGTCAAGACACATTTTGTTTACCTAACAAGACAAGACAAGCTAGAGCTGATGTGTATTGGAGATTAACACATTTAACTTGTAGGAACCATGCCAATTATATCTTTGGTGCTTTATAATGGCTTGCATAATTGTAATTTAACCATTTACAGATTTGGTGCATAAACATTATATGCAAATTAGTGTAGTTTGTACCAGGGTATTGATAGATGCATCCCTTCCACTACTGACTACAGCTCCGGCTACTCACTTGCATAGTGTTATATATCTTCTTTTCCTAAATGTATTCGATTGGATGCTGCTATTAATGGAGGCTGAATTACAGGTATAGGGATTCCACATTTAGTTTAGGAGATTCAGCCTATAATGAAACTGACTGAATGTTGGTCTTATGAAAGTAACTTGCTTGCTGTACTTGTCCCATGTGCTATCGAAAATAGTACTCGGGGTTCAGTGACTCAATCTCAATGACAGTAATAGCTTCTACTGCCCAAATAAATACTTCAAATGAATTAGTTCTCGACTGGTTGCCTTTATTTCTCCTCAACAAAGCAAATTCATCAGCAAAGTCTACTTATTGTTTGTAATAGAAAGGACAGACTAAAGATCAAAGGGTGAGGCATCTGGCATTGATTCACTATGCCTGCAAATTCTTCCAGTCCTTCTAGCTGTTATACATAGGGGAGAATACATTAACTAACACACACACACACACACACACCCCCTTATTCTGCTGTCACTTAGTGGTTTAAATCACATGTAATTCCATTGAATTGAATTACCCCATGGTACAACTGGTTTGAGAGAAAAATAGGCCATATTTTTTTTTAAAAACACCTCTTTTAAAGGGAAAACACCATGACCTAAAAGCAAATAATATACTATAGGCACGTACTATAGTATACCATAATCTTCTCTCTATATGTGTTAATTCCTTTTTAAGTGATGTTCTGTACAATCCTCTGAGGGCTACAATAAACTCTAAAACCTTTGGGTTAGTGTAATCTTTCTGCTGCTGGCACAGTGCCTATATCTGATTTAGTCTGCTGATATTTTTGTACACCACTCTGGAGAAACAGTTGGCCTTTTATTGATGGGATTTTATGGGAGCAAGTGCACATTTTAAATCAAATGAATATACTTCAAAATAATGAGTACATACTACTGTTAAACATCATTTTTAATTTAGTTTTTTCATCGTAAAGCTGCAGATACTAAATCAATTAGAGCTCTTGGAAAAATACCAATATATTTTGGCACTGTTTTTAATGGTGTTTTTGTTGAAATTTCCCATTAATTTCATGAAAAACAAACCCAACATTTGCATTGTAGGAAAACTGAATTTTTTTCCTCAAAATCCAAAAATTTTTCCCCAAAATGTTTTGGTTTCCTTTTTTTAATCAAAAGCTTAAACTTTGCCCAACTCTAATACTAATACTAGTAAAGAGACATTATCTGAGTTAAAGCGGTGATGGTCATGGCAGGTGCAGGAAACTGGGAGTTGGACTAACTGGATTCTGTTTGACCCTGGACTTGTCACTTTGTGACTTGGAACAAGTGACTTAATCTATCTGCGTTTCAGTTTTTAAGCAGGATGTTGGGAGACTTAATTTTAAAGTACTTTGAGATCATTTGATAAGTGACATTATAGAAGCCTAAAGTATTATTACTTTTTATATGTGTGTGTACGTACATATTATCAGTAATAATGACCACTTAAGTTAGCCTGCTGTCCCACCAGCAGCTGAAATTGGTGCCGTGTACTACCCCACTTTGGCATTCTTCTTGGGATTCAGAGGCAGTGGGAGTAGGAGCAGTTACAGGGATGGGCATGATGATGATGAGCTTTGTCAGTCATTCAGTGAAACCTGATAAGCTAATCCACAGAACTCTGATAGTAGGAACTATTTCAGTTGTGCCTAGCATGGAGCTAGAAGGAGCGATGTTAAAGTAGAAGCTAAAAAACCGAGGGCGCAAAGCAAGAAAGCCAGGAGAGAGGTTGAGGAGAGGCAAAAGTCAAGATCATGGCTCTAGTGTCTTCAGTCACTGCAGAACATAGTTGCTTAAAGTGTGGCCATTGGAATCCTAAAACACTAACTCTCTGTGGACCAAAGACAAGAAAAGACAAATATAACCAATTACATGTGTTCAGTGAATTCAAAAATAAGGATTATTTCTTATCAGTTGCACGATCTTAAACAAATGTCATGGTGGTGTGAGTTTTTATTTTTCATAATCAAAATGTATGTATGTGTCAGTTAGACATGGCTCTTAGGCTTTTGGCAAGGTACCAGTGTGACCCTTGGTGATTGAAAAATGTGAGCAGTCTTCTTGCAAGGAATATGAAGCTAGTTTAGCATGTACAGCTTGGGAGTGGGGTGGGGGGAGGGCTGGTCATTGGTTATGATATGTCCTGATGAGGTGAAAAGATGTGTGTGGACTAAATGGTAAGGAAGATAACTTTTAGATCAGACAGACTAACCCCCTTTCTGTTTTTAGTTGTGTGTATCTCTCTCATTATACCATCCTATTTAGTGAAATTCTTAGGACCTATCCTTGTGGGGTATCATAATGAAGCTGTTTATAACTGGATTATTTAATCTAGGAACTATATCTTGGTGAATACTCCAAAAAGTATTTGAAATATGCAGATTTATTTCAGTGGTATTTGTGACCACATTTATGGTGGGGTTTTTTTTTGGTTTTTTTTTTTTTTACACACACACACACATCAGCAAATTTTGGTTTGCAAAATGTTTGTGGAAAGGGAGTATTGCGAATACTCATGAGACTATGGCAGCATAATTCATGAGTTATTCATGCTAGAAGGGCTTTGTACAGCTGTCTTGAAAGCTATCTCTGTAGTCATGCAGCATGGGAATGAAAAGAATACCTTCTTATTTAGGCAACTAATCACAGTATGGAGAGCAAATGCTTGAATCAATAATCTTGGCAAATAGTTTGAGAGCAATAAGCTGAAAAATTCTCTCCAAACATATATTGAAATAATTTTGAGTAACAAATACATTTTGGAAATTGACATCTGTTTATAGATAACTTGTGGACAGAAAGTTACTTGTTGAATAAAATATCTAGTGTGAATAGTTTGCCAAATTCTACTGTCAGGGAAATAAATACCTATACTATACATTGTTTAAAATTACACAATGAAACCCATTCGCAAGATTTAATGTTACAATGAAGAATCTTCTCTTTCAAAACTGTTTTCAATTACTATTCTTTTAATCAAAAAGATGTTTACATTCATGTTGCTTTCTTTTTTGAATACCTGCAACAATAAAGTGAAAGCAATCCAAGAATTAATTGATTCTTTACATCTCATTTTGCTATTTGGATTTATACTGCTGGATACTTAGCTAACAGTAAGCAGATACTTGTCAAAACATTGGGAATAATTAGTCCAAATGTTCACGACCTTTACCAGACAGCACACTGCATGATCCAAGGAATTACATGCAGGGTGGGAGGGAGGGAAATTACATCATTTTACAGAAAATAAACTTCCCCTAGAGATCTGAAAAGTAAGGCCATTTATTACAGAAAGAAACGAACTTTTTAAAATGTATAACTTAATAAGAAATGTACTTCTAAAACCTACTACATGACAAGAAAAACACAAAGACACGTCAGGAAAACCATTTTAAAAGTTGTAGCACCTATTTATTTTTCAGGAAAATTTCCAAAGTATACAGGAAATAGAAACCTTACTCAGAGTATTTTAGTTTGAGTTCTCTGTGCCTTGAAAATAACAGTAGAAATCTCAAGGGACTCCTATAAAGATGTATTACATCATAAAGTAAACTACGGATAGTAACCCATATTATTAAACTGTCAACATACATTAGACTACAATTTGTCCACCATCCAACTCAACTTAAAGCCTCACTGTTAGCAGGAAGTTTAAACCATAAGGCTATTCTGTAATCATCTAAGGCCTAAGGTACTTTGGATATATGTTGTAATAATCGCTGCACTGCAAAATGTGTGAATTTCATTGGTTTAGGACTGTGAATGCTCAACCATTACGAGCAAGGATTCTGAAGGATTACCACTTAAAAGGTTTTATTAGTGATGCTGTAGATTTTTATTTCACAGCATATTAACAAAGGTTTGTGATAACAGTAGTAATGAAAAATAAATCTTAAAATGCAGTGCTTAAACCTTGTTTAATTTCCACACACCAAACCTGGGAAAGTGGCATTGCTTATAAATTCTCGATTAGAGAAAGCAAGGATATTGCTTTGACTACTGAAATGCAAGAGATAAGTGTTACCCAGCTGTAAGTGTTACGCAGCAGTAGTTATAACAATCCCAGCCACAATAACATTCAGTGACAAGCAACAACTTATACTTGTATGTATTTGTCTAAAACATTTTTCATTTCTAGAAATCCAGTCTGGGCTCAATGCCTCATTATGCTAGGCACTGTACAAATAAGTAACAAAGATGAGTCCCTGCCCCAGAAAGCTTACAATTTAGATGTGAGACAAGGTGGAATAGGTGGCCAAGATGGAAAAGTGGGGCAGGAGAGTTTGGAGAGTGAAGTCACAATAAAACAGGATTTAATATAAAAGTTGAAGTCTCAGCTCATCTCTGGCATCATTGGCAAAACAAAAATGGGGGTCAACAGTTTGATACATGAGTAGATCTGATAGATAGGAAAGGGGGTGATAGATGTCCAACATGAAGAGAGTGGTGAGGCTATGCTGATATATTACATAGTAATATTCCTTTATCCATATGACCTGTATTAGGATTCTATTCCCGTGAAAGATACCATACAACATAATTATACTCTTCACAAACAAAAAATGGGGAAGGAAATCCAATAGGTTTGTCTCAGTTATTTTCCAATCTAAACACAGGATTCTTGAGCAAATAGTAATACTATACAAAATACGTCAGCATCGCTATTTCAAATAGTGGTCAAAGACCGGGATTATGATGGGAAATGGTGGAAGACTAAGCAAACTTCATCCACAATCCCAAAATATGGATGTTTTAATCATCAACATTATGTTTCAGGCATAATACCCTATTGAAATGATTAGGGCATTAGTAAAATCTTGTACTTCCAAAACGAGTTTGGGACTAAATTGACCTGTCCCTTTTGACTTTTAAAATTGGGGGTGGGGGGAAGGGGGAGAAAATGGAGACTATAGTAATTGTCTTCTCAGCACCAAACTTGTATGCAAAAAGGACTAGAATATTGAATGTGATCATTCATTTTCTCTGACCAAAATTTCTTTTCTTGGACATTTCTGTCCAACAACTGTCTCGGCAGGAAGCTTTACCAGTCACATGTGAAAATAATTGAGGAACAAAAGCCTAATGTAAAATTGATTTACAATTTTCTTGAGCAGGATTTGAGTCAAAAATCTTGTTGCTACTGAGAAATTACAGCATGCAGCACTCTACTGCCAAGGAAAGCATCTGCAAGACCCATACTATATTTCTAAAATGTAACATTTCCTGAATATATAAACATTTTGACCAGGTTGCACTTTTGCAAATTCCTTCCTAGGATGCTTCAGCCTTTCTGCCCAGGAAGCAGTAACTGCTCTGACTTTAAGCTTTGATTAACCCCTGGATTTGAATGCATCTGAGATGTAAGCTTTTAGTCACTGAAAGATACACTTATGAAGCTTTTCCCCCCATACGGCTGGGTGCTTTAAAAACAAACAAAAAAGGTCTTAGGGTTAATTCTCTGGCTCTTCTGGTGTATATCTTTTTAAAGCACCTCATTCACAGTATTCCCTACATTTTTAGTTATGTTTAGGGATGGGCCAAAAATATGGGAGACCTAGCCCATATGGCTTATCAATGATAATACTTTGTGCTTATAGCATCTGAAAATCTCAGTGTTTAGCAAGTATTAGCTAATCCTCATATGATCTATGAGGTAGGTGGTGGTATTCCCATTTTACATTGGGCCTCAGCTGCCTCACATGGTTATGGCTTGCCAAGGTCATGAGTTAATGGCCATATCAGGAAAGGCAGAGCTCCTCTTATTTGCCTGCTGAAGCTACTAGACAACAGTGCCTCCTTTGTCTCGGTTAAGACAATATTTTTTAGAGATGAAACAATCTGTTTTCAGCACCACCAGCTGTCATAAAATATGTAATATTGTTCTTCCACTGATAGTGCCCATAGTTCTGAAAGCCATCCTGAATGACTGTCCCTCTCTTTGGGTGTCATGAGTGTCAACCTCAGCACAGACTGTCAAAAAGCAGGGCAGAGGCCCCAAACTGGCTGTATGTTCTATAATTAGTGTGTGAACTAAAGCACTATACACTAAAGGTCACAAAATATTCAGGTTCCTTCCAGACCCAAGAGACCAGTCACTTACCCGAGGTCAATTTGTACTTCATATCTCACCCAAAGACAATGCTGCTAGCCAATCCTGTAGTAAATGATCTCAAGATTTATTAACTAAGAAAAGATGTTATTACAAAGATAAAGTGGTGCTTTAAACTCAAGCTAGTTGGACCATTGTAGGAGTGGGTTATATCATAGAATCACAGAAGATTAGGGTTGGAAGAGACCACAGGAGGTCATCTAGTTCAACCACCTGCTCAAAGCAAGACCAACCCCAACTAAATCATCCTAGCCAGGGCTTTGTCAAGCTGGGCCTTAAAAACCTCTGTGGCTGGAGATTCCACTACCTCCCTAGATAACCCATTCCAGTGCTTCACCACCCTCCTAGTGAAATAGTTTTTCCTACTATCCAACCTAGACCTCCCCCACTGCAACTTGAGACTATTGCTCCTTGTTCTGTCATCTGCCACTACTGAGAACAGCCGAGCTCCATCCACTTTGGAACCCCCCTTCAGGTAGTTGGAGACTGCTATGAAATCCACACTCCCCTCTTAGCTGCAGACTAAATGAGCCCAGTTCCTTCAGCCTCTCCTCATAAGTCAAGTGCCCAAGCCTCCTAATAATTTTCGTTCCCCTCCGCTGGACTCTCCAATTTTTCCACATCCTTTCTGTAGGGGGGGCCCAATACTGGATGCAATACTCCAGATGTGGCCTCACCAGTGCTGAATAGAGGGGAATAATCACTTCCCTCGATCTGCTGGCAATGCTCCTACTAATGCAGCCCAATATGCAGTTAGCCTTCTTGGAAATAAGGGCACACTGCTGACTCATATCCAGCTTCTCATCCACTGTAATCCCCAGGTCCTTTTCTGCAGAACTGCTGCTTAGCCAGTTGGTCCCCAGCCTGTAGCAGTACATGGGATTCTTCCATCCTAAGTACAGGACTCTGCACTTGTCCTTGCTGAATCTCATCAGATTTCTTTTGGCCCAATCCTCCAATTTGTCTAGGTCACTCTGGACCCTATCCCTACTCTCCAGCATATCTACCTTCCCCCTTCCCCCCTGCTTAGTGTCCTCTGTGAACTTGCTGAGGATGCAATCCATCCCATCATCCAGATCATTAATGAAGATGTTGAACAAAACCGGCCCCAGGACAGACCCCTGGGGCACTCCGCTTGGTACCGGCTGCCAACTAGACATTGATTGCTACCTGTTGAGCCCGATGACCTAGACAGCTTTCTATCCATCTGTGACGGGTCCGGCACCGCAGTGCCCCTTTGTGGCTGGGTGGCTGAGGTGTCGGGGCCTCGCCACTCTTCAGTCCCCATGCCCATCCCTTTATGGGCATCCTGTTGTGGCCTAATGGTCGGTTTCCCCTTGCTCACCCCTTGGTCGGGGTAGCAGGCTCTAGTGGCCAGAGTCTGTGTGTCACACCCCGAGTATCAGGGCAGCGTGGCCTAACGGCCCGAGTCCATGTATCTTGCCCTGTGTACCAGGGCAATGTGGCCCAATGGCCAGAGTGCATGTAACTCTCCCCAAGAATCAGGGCAGTGTGGCCTAGCGGCCAGAGTCCATACAACTTGCCCCAAGGCTCAGGGCTGTGTGGCCCAATGGCCAGAGTCCATAGTCTTCCCTCTCCCCGCTGGAGAAGTGCAGCCTAATGGCCGGAGTAGTAGGGGGACCCAGGCCCACCCTCTCCACCAGGTCCCGACCCAGGGCTCACCTGTTAGCAGGGTTCCCCCTTATGCTTAGCTCGACGGGGATCCACCCACAACACGCCGAGCATCAGTGCGGCTTTAACGCTGCCGGCCTCTAAAGTTCCCCTGGGTCACTTCCTACCCTCTACGCCTGGTTCTCTGGTTCGTCCCCTCTGGTCGCAGCCTCCATCCGGGGTGCAGAGGGCGTCTCGGCTTGGTTGGCCCCTGGATCCTGGGGTGTTGGCTGTCCTGCCTCGGGAGCTGGCAGTGTGCTTTCTTCCCCTCCAGTGGTCAGCCCAGACTGAGCCGCTCTGCAGGCTTTTATACCTAGGCTCCAGTTGGAGCATGCCCAGCAGGGCTTCTGGGGCGGGGCTTCCTCTGCTAGGAAGAAAGGGTTAGCCCCTGCGGGGCCAGTGCGGGGCCGCTCTGCCCCGTCACACCATCTTATAGTCCATTAATCCAATCCATACTACTTTAACTTGCTGGCAAGAATACTGTGGGAGACCGTTGTGATGGTGTACCCCATAAAGCTTTATGGGGAGATGCTTATAAATGTATATATGTAACTAGAATATGTTTTATGCTACATGTGCCATGTAACATATCTGTGTGAAAGTTATGATCTACTGAATCTATTCCTCCTGTTTGTATGCATGTATCATTGGTGTAGTAGAAGTTATGAATATTGGTTGTATTTCATGAGAAAGGAATGTGCAGGTTAAGTGCCCAATCAAGAAGCACTTAACAGACAATGGAACTTGCAGACACCAATCCACATCTGAGCTTTGCCAGGAATGTGGCTTGGCTGAGAAGGAACTGAGTTGTTCATGGACAGGTGACTTGTCCATGTGACCCCAACTCCATTTTGTAACTGGATGCTACACAGGGAGAGGGAGGGGTGTCCACCCAGAGGAGAAAGTCTATTTAAACCCCATGGAAAACCTCTCCATTTGGTCTTCAGCTGGCTAAAGAGAGGCTCTCCACCCCCCAAGGACATACCTGAGAGAAAGTGAACAAAGGACAAAGACACTAGGGGGTGTGAGCGACTGCTGGACCCAGGCTAGTTCTACAGCCTGTAAAAAGGAAAAGATCTAAATCTGGTGAGGCTTTTATCTGTGTTAACTTTGTGTCGACATAGACGTGCGTGTTTTATTTTATTTTACTTAGTAATTCGCTTTGTTCTGTCTGTCACTACTTGGAATCACTTAAATCCTACTTTCTGTACTTATTAAAATCACTTTTTACTTATTAAGTTGCCTGGAGTGCGAGTTGTTACCTGGGGAAGGCAAACAGCTGTGCATATCTTTCTATCTTTGAAATAGAAGGCGAACTATTTATGAGTTTGCCCTGTATAAGCTTTATACAGGGTAAAACGGATTTATTAAGGGTATGAACCTCTTTGGGAGTTGGGCACCTGGGTGTCAAAGGCAAGAGCGCTTCCAGGAGCCTTACAGTTGTTAGTGGACTTGGTTCGGACCTGGGTCTGTGTTTGCAGCAGATCAGTGAAATCTGGCTCAAAACAGACAGGATTTGGGAGTCCCAAGCTGGAAAAGGCCTGGAAGCAGGGGCAGAAGTAGCCTTGGCACACCAGGTGGCAGCACCAAGCAGGTCTCTGTGATCAGCTTTGCTAAAGTTAAGATATATCATGTCCACTGCTTCCCCCATATCCACAGAGCCAGTTATCTCATCATGGAAGGCAATCAGGTTGGTCAGGCATGACTTGCCCTTGGTGAATCCATGTTGACTGTTCCTGATCACCTTCCTCTCCTCCAAGTGTTTCAAAAGCTTTAGTGCTGCTGAGATTTGAGCCAATAAATGCAGTAAAGAGGCAGCTTCTGAGAAGCCTGATGGCTCTTGTGCTGAAGTAGCTGCCTTTTCTGCTGCCTGCTGTGAAAACTTAGTGGGCTCCTCATACACATGCTGTCTGGGAAAGGATTCTGACTCTGGGCTTGCTAGCCTCTTAGCAGCGTCCTTTTCTACACACTGGCTAGAAGGAGAATTTGGAAAAAGACTTTACCACACATGGGCAAAGGAAACCTTGCCTTATTCTGAAGACCTTAGTCAGTGTGTCTTTCTTCTGGATGTGAGCCTTGAGAGATACATGTCTCATCTGTTTCACGCAGGGTTGTTGAAGCACTGCACAGAAGGTGTATTTTAATTCATGACTGTGCTCTCGCTTTAAATGCATATGACCAGAAATGAGCTTGCTGAGCACTTCCTAGAAAGACTTAATTTCTTTCAGAACTGAAATGACTGAATTTGAAGAAATTCAATGACAAAAGACTTTTAAATCAGTTTCTTGCTGCCAGGTTTTCAAAAAGGGTCTCAAATGTCCTTGAGTGAGACTACAGTCTGAAACGGCCATTTTTATTGACCTTGGAGACAAACAACTGCCAGACTTTCCTATGGCCTCATCTCCCTTTGTGGAGGATTCATGCTTATATCTCAGACAAGGAGAAGCTAAATCCCTACTGTGAAATTGTTAGACTAACTGTGTTTGAGAAACAAAGAATAACATAGTAGTTAACTAAACTGTTTTTTGAACATTAAAAAAAAAGTTTCGGATTTGAAGTTAGTTTTTATTGCAGCCAGCCCTTTGCATCTCTCCCTGCTAGACACATTAGAAACTATATTCAGAGGCAGAATCCTGCATGCTAATGGAAACAATGTGATTCTTGTGCTATGTAGGTTGAAAAGTATGCCACTTTCATCATGCTCTTAATCTTCATATACTAACTCACCTGTAAAGCTTTACATCCACGCTACAGAATATGAAAGACTGCTTCCCCATGCCTCAGTTTCACTTCCAGGCATTGTGTGGAGCATTTTTTATCAGAGTTACAGCTGGAAGTGTTGATGTAGCTAGCTCTATACCAACAATGCTGAAAATAACAGCATTTATATATTGAAATTAATTCCAGCTCCTGGGCAGCAAATATGTATTCCTGCAGGAATATACTTTGATTGCAGGAACCTAAGACGCACTTCCTTCACTTTACCACATTACTCCTACCTGAACAATGCCTGTTTGCAGCAGTAGTTTTCTGCTGAATAACTATTCAAATGGAATGGAAGTGAATAATATTGCTTTGCATTTCTATAGCACACTATCTCTAAACATTGTCTACATGTTAATGAATTAAGCCTCACCACACTTCTGTTAGGTCTTTATAATATCCTTATTGTGAAAATGAGTACATCCAGGTACAGAGAGATTGCAAGTTGCCCAATGTTGGACACACATCTGTGTACAAACCCAGATCTGATTCCCATTTCTGTGCTTTCATCATTAGATAGTTCCTTTTCCAGTACTTTGCGACAGGGACCATGTCTTTCTGTTTATATAGCACTTAGGGTAATGGGACTTCAGTCCTGGTTGGGGCCCCTGTGTACTACTTCAATATAAATTCTAAATATTAATGGAAGGTTGCACAGCAGCAGCTTTACAGATGAGCTTTTGCAGAATGTGTATGAGCCTTTTAAAAGGCTCCTATGTTAAGAAAACTTCTTTTTTTAGTGAATGAAATTCCCAAAATGATTTTCAATGTTTAATCTGTTGTCAGGGAGTCAGTTCAGGAAAAACATTATGCCCATCATGAACACACAGTCCCAGGGAATTTGTACTATAGTATACCAACTAATTAAACTGAAAGCCATCTGGGGCACAACTTTGTATAATTCAGTTCTCTGGGAGACTAGCAGTATGACAAAAAATGTGTGGGAGGTGTTTCCCACACCATTATGCTTAGTTCACATAGTGTACACGCACATTAAAAAAACTCCACCACACTCCTGCAGTTGTGGATGTGATATTTTATGTTCCTAAATTAATATTTCCAAGACCTGGATTAGCAATAGAATTTCCCTTCCCCATTCCCACAGCATGAAGTCAGATGAGAATGAATAGTTGTGTTGACATTTTTATCTAGGACTCTTGTCCTCTCCCAAAATTACATACACAATCTCTTGGCTTCCCAGTCATGTCCATTTGTTTTGGTTGCACTGTGGCTGCTCACAAGTTGGCTGCGATTTAAATGAGCAGGAGCCTCAGTAATAAGCATATTATTTTCAAGAAGGCCACTTCTATTATAATTTCGTGCTGGTTTCACATGCCTCCTTACATCTAGCTGCAGCTGTTACATAATTGCCCTCCAACATACCAATAGCAAAGAATAACCAGACAAAAATAATGATTGTGGGTGTTTGAGGCTCCCTTTAAAATGAGTTGTTTTGCAGCTGAATGATGCACCTTAGGGGTGATCTTTTGATTTTTGATCCAGCTCCTCAGATACTTTGGACAAAGATGAAGATCTGAGGTCTTGTTTGTTGGAGAATATTGCCCTGTCCTAATCCTCAACCCCCTGAACAGCTTTAGAAGGCCAGATGTTTTTCCTTTGTTTGCAAAAATGCCAGGCAGCGAGGATGAAGCTATGCTTATGATGCCCACATTAGTGATGTCCATTGGTGTCTCCACATAGCTTCACCATCTCATTTTTGGAAGACTCCTTTCTCCCTCTACTCTACCTTTCACTCACTGTGTGTATTAATGACCAGTAAAGGCAACTATTTATTTACTTAACACAAAGAATCCATCATGAATACGTGTTGATTTTGTTCATTAACAGTCTGAGCAGAAAAAGGGCAAGGCTGATCAAATAAACAGTTCATAGAGAATGTTTTTTCTCAGTTCTACTAGGCTTTGTCTATACTGAGCATTTTCTGAAAATTTTCCACTGTTGGTTTAGCATTGGAGTTAGCAATGGGGGCAGGACAAGCATAGCATATAGAAATGTGTTTTACCAAGTCTGAGTAGGCTTACCTTGCATGATAGCACAAACATCTGTTCCTGTCCTATATTAGCACTCCCGCTATGGCTAGCGCCAATGGGAAAATTTCTGAAAATGCTTATTGTGGATGAGTGAAACTTGTGGAGTTCAGAGGGTTGTAAATCTAGCCATGTTGGATTGCAAAAATATCAAAATTAGTTTGAACCAGTGGAGCTTGACACTTTCAATTTTGAAGTTACTTGAAAATAAAAAGTTATTTTCAATAGTGATAGACTCAAGGAGCTCAATCTGTTTAGACTTAAAGAGAAGTCTAAGGGGTGACTTGATCAGTCTCTAAGTACCTACATGGGAAACAAATATTTAATGGGCCCTTTGGTCTAACAGAGAAAATTATGTCAGAATCCAATGTCTGGAAGTTGAAGCTAGACAAATTCAGACTGGAAATAAGGTATAAATTTTTAACAGTGAGGGTAATTAGCCATTGGAACAATTTACTAAGGGTTATGGTAGATTCTCCATCACTGACAATTTTTCAATCAAGATAGAATGTTTTTCTAAAATATATGCTCTAGGAATTATCTTCAGAAAGTTCTATGCCTGTGATGCAGTAGCGTAGCCGGGGGGGAGCGGCCGCTCCCCCTTGAGCAGAAGCGGCGGAAGCGGCGCCTTTTTTTAGCAGCACTAAAAAAAGGCACCGCTTCTTTTTAAGCGCCGCTTCTTGCATTCACCCGGCGGTGCTCCGGGTCTTTGGCGGCAATTTGGCGGGGGGTACCACCAAAGACCCGGAGTGAGCCGCCGAAGACCCGGAGTGCCACCGGGTGAGTACAGGGGGAGGCGCCTTTTTATAGCGCCACTCCCCCTGCGCTCCAGACCTGGCTGCGCTACTGCTGTGATGTACAGGAGGTCTGAATAGATTAGCACAATGGTCCCTTCTGACCTTAGGGTCTATGAATTTCCAAGACAGCCTACTAATCAAAACCAATAGCATCCTCTTCTGCACGATTTAGAAGTTTCAGATAATGGTATTATGAACTGTATTGATCTTTAATTGAAAAGCCTACATCTAATACAAGTGCTACGGCCTGATTTTTGTCCCCCCTACACAGATTGAATACTTCCACAGCTCTGATACTGCAGTTGCTAGCCTGAGAGCAGTTTGCTTCACTCACATTGACTCTCATTGACCACAATGCAGCTCAGTAAAGATGCAAACAGTCTGCCTACATATAGCCATTTGCAAGACTGGAGACTTACTCTGCAAATGTCCCATTGCAATGAGTGGGACTGCTTGCAGAGTAAGGTGATAGTCACTGAGGAGTGGTGAGGATCAGACTCTACTTCGATATTTTTGTTAAACAGCCTATAGGATTGCTACATATTTTCCCTTAAAATTAAAGGACTTGTACCTAAGTCATCTAGACTGCTTTGAAAATCTGTCTATTTTTATAATTTCTCTGTTCACTTATTTTCCTTGATATTTTTTCATTCTGCTCACTTTGCTTCATTTCATCCTACTTTTCCATTTGCGTCTTTCTTTCTACTCCTCACTTTTCAGTCTGAGTAAACCCAAAAATTTCAAGTTACTGAGTTCAAAAGCACTCAAATTTCTCACCCCAGTATACATATATAGAGACTAGATAATATATCTAGTATATAGTAAGCATGAGCCTCCTCCCACTGAAGTCAATAACGAAACTCCCCACAGATATCAATAATGCAAGACCAACCTCTAAATTACAATGGTTTAATATGTGACATGTGGGCATGCACGTTTATGTATGTAATGGATTGTATTTATGTGCTCCTAAGAACATTTAAAGAGTTTTAGGTACCCTTGAATCTCTGAACAGGTGCCTAATAGATAAAAATATTTTCTTAGTAAATGACTTAACTTGACTATACAAAGATTAATCTTACCAACTATCAATAATAACTGTCATTGGAGTGGGGGATCCACAATAGGGTTTGATATTAATCTCATTTTAGAAGCATCCTCTTCCATATTTTTATTCGGTTTTCATATTGCTAGAACTTAGTTGCAATGCACATGTCATGTATATAATCTTTAGTAAAAGTGAAGATGTCAAGTGGTTAGGACTTGAACTTAACCTATTTTAAGGCGGTTATAATCTGGAAGAGAATGTCCAAGGGATTAATATGTATTTTGTTAAAGATGTACCTTTTTTTTTTTTTTTTTAGGGGAAAAAATTCAAAAATCAATAACCCATGTAATTACAGGACCTATTAAAAGAACAAATGTTTATGATCTTATTTTCATTCTGCAGCTTCTTCAACAATAGTTAAGTAACAAGTACTATTCCCAGAGCTGTTCATATTCCAGCTGACATAATCAAGGATGTTGGCACATAAACAAGAACAAAGTGTTTTAGCTTCTGCAGTGTTAAAAACAGACAATAAAATCAATGCCAAATGGAAAGAGACAAGAGATTAGAGAGAAACATTTTATTTCCAAAATGAATCATTTTATGACAAACAATAGTGAAACTATTAAAAACTAGTTGATGGTGTCCTTTAAAAACAGAATTTGAACCAATTTACAGAAATGTGGGCATAGATAAAAATAATAAAACTGTTTGTTCCAAGGACATTGAATAATGGACTGCACTTTAAGTAATTAACAAAGTAGCCAAATGCTAACGCGTAGATTTACAATTTACTCAATTATTTTTATCCAGCTTTACAAAATGGTCTTTGTACCATTTTGATCTCTCCATACTTGGGTATTTAATTTGGTATTAAATAATTCATCATTAGAAAATAGTGTAGTTTTAAAACTGAATATCAAGACCATATACTTAGATTCACATATGGCAGGACGGATGATTAAAATGAAGAACGATTTCTCTGACTCTGGGCTTAGAGAGATCTGACACTGTAGGCTGAGTAATTACAGTATTCTAAGATGTGTGTAGGTTGTTAGGATCTTATGTCCAGAAATGTGCTATTGCTCTTTTGAAAATCGTTTCTATATATCTGAATATCACTAATTTCCTTGGAAATGAGATTATCATTAAGCCAGATACAGCAGTTTCCAAAATCTTTAGAATTTCTTTATTTTATCTATTCTATTACTGCAAGTGACTACAATTCTAGTGCAGGCATTATCTTGTGAAGACAAAAATACAGTATATTTAATATCAGGTATTCATTTTTGCTGCAGGCTCACTTAAGGCACTTTTAAGTCTTTGGAAATGCTGGTACTTAAATAAATAGTGCTACTGACAGGAAGTAAATCTGACAGTCCGAGATTCCTGTGATGTAACCTTAGAGGGGCAGGCAGACATGACCAAAGAAGACATAAGTTATAACGTATTCGCTTCTCCAAGACCCATCCCTGCGTTTGGCTCTAAAATTTCAGAAGTTTCCAGATTATGTACAACCTTACCACCAGAGGAAACCATTCACAGTATCCAAACCATCTGCTTTATTGGAAAAATATGAATGTCCATATCCGCAACAATCAGCTGATGTAGACAAACAAGTAAATTCTATTCTATAAATGACACTGTATAACATCATGGGAAATAAACTTTTAAAAATTGATTACAACTGTTATGGTAATAAGAAAATATAACAATCTCTTTGAGAAAATATGGACTCACAAAGGTGTGAGCTTGAGCTCATAACATGTTTATCATTTTCATGTTTTTTTGCTGGAACATGGTGTACCCATGGTTGCTGTGTTTGTGACCCCATTTGAAGTCTATTTGATCCATACACAGCAGGCGAGTGTCCAACAAAGACTGAATTTGGCTTTAAAAAATGTTTTAATACAGTACATTGTACTTCATCTAATGACCTAAATAGCGAGAAATATACTCACAACACCGCACTGAGGGAATTTGCACATGCAACTCGCAGTAGCATTAATATTTTGCAAAGGGGTTTTGGGATGTTGTGATGGGTGGGGAGACCCCCTCCAGTGTGCAGTGAGTTCACCTCGTCCTTCAAGCTGCCCTCTGTCTCTAAGCCATGAGAGCTAAGGGCTGAAGTCCATAGAGTTGCCCTGATCTGCAGGGTTTTAAGGCCCAATGGCCAGAGTCTATGTAGTCGCCCTGATCCACAAGACAGTAGGGTCACATGACCTATGTAGGGGAGTAGTGGCCAGAGTCCATAGAGATACTTCAAGTTCACAGGGAGCATTCTGCCTCTCCAGCAGTCCACCCAGACTGAGCTGAGCTACTCCCTCTTATATTGGTGCTACACCTGGAGCATGCCCAGTAGGGACGTGGCTTCCTCTGCCCACGGTGAGGACTTAACCCTTCCCTGTCCAGTGTGGGGTGAGTTCACCCCGGAACAGATGTGAAGTTGAACCTTTAATAAGTTGAAGAGCTGACCCTAATGGATATTGGAAAGTCAATAAAAGCAAAAGGAAGATGGGGGGCGGGGGTAAATATAATTTGCTTGGGAGAAAGAATAGAAGTGTTAGCATGTTGCTAGGCAATAGATTTATAGATGGCAATCCCTTTGCTTTATTAAGTGACTGACTAGAGTGATATTTTTATTATTTTTGGGCAAATCAGAAGTCAATTCTGTGTGCTGTCTCTGATCTGCAAAAAGACACTGTTTATAACTACAAAACATCATTTTAGTGAAGGAAGAGGAGCTGTCACCTGAAAAAACAGTTGCCTGACAATTTTAATCTCTCTATTTCTGACAACTTTTTGACCTTTCTCAACTTTTGTCATCTTAATAGGATTTGGTTTTGTCTGGATCCTTTTCTCAGGTCTTCACCATCTGCTGCAAATCCATTTCATCCATGCCATGCATGCTTCACTGGCACTTCCTGATGGAAATAGTCTAAAGGAAATGAGCCAGAATTTCTCTTAGATAAACTGCAATGGCAGGAGGTTTAAAAAGTGTAGATTGGTGGTAGACATTTAAAAACTGGTATTCTTGCCAACTTTTCTTCTGATCAGAAACTTGTTAGTACTGCTGAATATTAGTTTCTAGGGTACAGAAAACTCCTTCAGTCAAAGCACTGAGACTAGAGACTGGGATACATCGCTATGACCTTTGATTGTGTCTGCACTGCATGAGTAAACACAAAACTAGACTAAACTCCCCAATTTCTTCTTTGGATTTTCAGGAGGAACGATTTGCACGTTCCAAAATCCTGATTCAGAGGGGATGTCCTCAAAACCTTACACTGAATTAATGCAGTTTTGTTGTCAGGCATCTTGCATTACAGTGGGGAAAATGCAGATATAAAAATTCCACAATTTGGATGGTTTCGAGTGATCTCATCATGAGCAATATAGGCTCATAGTGCAAAGTGATGTTTGCTGATCACATTAGGTTTGAATCTAACCTAGTGCCTAGAGCTTGTTATGAAACCCGAAACCACATGAAAATCACCTGGTTTTGTGTTTGATTACACATTTTGAAACTCAGGCCAGGTTCAGTGAAAGATGTAAGTTTCACAAACTTTTTTGAGAGACCTTGGGGTGATCTATGGTTTAGGATTCAAAACCTAGTGAAACACAGTAGTTCTGTCATGTTTGTGTTGTGTTTTTGCCCTTGACAATCAAACCCAAACTCAGGATATAAATTCTCACATAAATAGAAGGTTCACACAAACCTATGTGAACCAAAACTGCCGGTTTTGAACAGCCCATTGATTTGCATCAAACTTCATGGTGGACATGCTTCTGAGTGTAGCATTGTCCATTTACTGTGCACATGAATGATTCCTCCCTGTGCCATACTTGTTTCCACAAGCATAATCCTGGGCACAGGGTCCCTGGTAATGGACAACCTAGCTGGAGAGGAGTCAGAGCAGCACAAGAAGTGGACCCCAGTCAATGACAGCCCATAGTAGAGTAGTGAAACACTGGTCAAGGCTGGGGATAAGGCAAAGGTGGCTGGGAGATGTGTTGATTCAGACATTCTCTTGGCAGTCTTCGTAGATGGGGCTTTTATGGGTCCCTAAGTGCAATATACAATTGCCCTCTTTGTGGTAGGTTGGCACTTTGAAATACCTATCCTCTCGGGATGGATTGCATCTAGTCTGCAGTAACTCCTGATGGCTTACACAAGTGCAGTTTGCAGTTCTGGTGCCAAAGGAAGGGAATGGAGCCTTGAATGTCTAATCTAAATAAAGGTGTGTTGAAGTAGCAGCTATAATCAGCTATTAGACATGTACTTTCCTACTTGCAGACCGTGGCTAGCACAGCTCTAACTGAAAGGACTTGCCTCTACCAACAGAACTTTCTTTTAATCTGCTGCTTTGTTCTCAGGGGACTTTCTTTAGCAGGCAGCCTCAGTAGAATAAGATCAAGTAGCTCTGGTAGTTTTCATAGAGAGCCGAGAAGTCATTTTAATAAACCAGTGCAATGTACAGGATAGGTCCTGCTACCTGTTGAGAGGGCATAGCAAACAATTAAAGGCTAGCATCCTCTATTAATAAATTGCTTTTGGGAACCACTTCCGTTCACATGTGAATTATATATGTATTAGTTGGGACAAACTTTCTTTTTTTAAAAAAAAACCAACCTAAGACAAGACTTAGTACGAGCAAAGGCATAGAACTTCCCCAAAATAACTCCTAGAACAGATCTTTTAGAATAACATCCAGTCTTGATCTGAAAATTGTCAGTGATGGAGAATCCACTTTGACCCTTGGTAAATTATTTTGATGATTAATTACTCTGTGTCAAAAATGTATACCTTATTTCCAGTCTGAGTTTGTCTAGCTTCAACTTCCAGCTACTGGATGAATTAGATCTAATTACATTAGATAAGATATTTTAAAGAGAGGATATAAACCCTCATGCTTCTGGACATAAGACAGGGATGAGGAAGAAACTTTCAGTTGTGCAAGAAAATCCATGTTTCTGACATTGTGTCCAGTGTGTGTGCGTATGTGTAAGTAAAAGCAGGGTTCTAGTGTGGCTTTAGGTTTAAAACAACAATCTCAAACAAAATACTTCATTAGCTAATAGTTAAAGTTGAGAAATGCTTTGCCAAATATTTACAATACTACACTTTTTTAAACTCAAACATTAAAAGTTATGCAAATCCCAGCTGAGGTGAAATATGCAGTTTTGTCACCAGATTTCACACACTACTCATTAACACACATCTATAGACAGCATTTTTGCATAACAATAAAGAGACCTTAACTTTGTCCCATTGTTACTCCAGCTCTAGTTGTTTTGTTTTTGTATTAGTGGCTCATTCCTGAAAGTCCTTATTCATAAACTATACAATTAAAGGTTTAAAAGACAAGGTTGCTATAATGTATGATCTGTTATTTTTGGGTGAATGACTTTTTTGTGATGGCTTTAAAGACTGTGGTTGTGTTTGACACCATAGAACTTGTGCTCAGGAAATGGCTGTAAACTGAGGTGTGTGTTTGTATATGTTTCATCATATATGTGGATGTGGGAGGGTGATCGTGGAGGTATTGTTGCAGTTTCATACCACAAGCGTGTGTTTTTTTTAAAGGAAAGAAAAGTAATTTGGGGCTTTGGGGGTTTGTTTTTACATAGGAAAAACTTAAACAAAAATGTTTGAATCCAAACATTGAAAGTTTAAATTGCTGCTATATCACATAACTGCCTTTTTATAGAGCTGGAGTGAAAAATATTTTTAATTTAAAAAGTGAAGTTATACTTCTGGGCATGCTCGGTGTACAGCAATTTTAAATGATTGAAGTAGTTTGATTTAATAGACTGAATCTCCTTGAAAACGAGGAACACTTCACATTACACTGCGCAAGCTCAGAAGTCAGAACCTGATCACTTCCAAAGTGAAGAGTGGTAAAAAAAAAAAAAAGCAAAGTACTCTAATAATTTTAAATTACTCTGTACTATACATTTTCAGGTCTCTGATCACCTCCAAATTCAAGTGCTTATAAAACTGCTCCAATAATTTTAAATTGCTATGTGCAAAGTAATTTAAAATTGTTAAAGTGCTTCAGTTTTTTTAATAAGTACTTTAATTTAGAAGTGAGTTGAGCAATACTCCAGTATAACTTCAAGAGATTATTAAACTCATGTAAAAATTTACCATCTGGAAAGAAAATTAAACTTTTTTTAAAGGAAGGTGTTAGAGTAACTGGAGGGGCGGGGGTAGGACTAGTAGAGGGGTAGAAAAGAAATAGGGGGAAAATATATTCTCAAATCCCAGATTATTTTTTTCATTAAAAGCAAGGATTCTTCGTAAAACTTATCCATGCCTGTAACCCATTGATTTCAATCAGAATACTGCTCCAAGTAAGATCTTACTCATGTGCGGTTGTGTGGCAGGATTGTTCACTGTTTGTAATAAACACTGGAAATTAAAACAGCTTTGTCATAAATCAATAAGGGCTTGATCCTATGAGTTGCTGAATTCCCTCAACTTCAGTTCACTTTGGTGGGTGTCAAGGGCATTAAAATCATGCTGAATAAGTTATTACATCCTTCATGATTGTTGATACTGGAGATACAGAGTAGGAAAACATCATTTTGTTTTGGTCTCTAACTCCAATAATATTTCTATTAACTGAGAGACAAACTCAGATGAAACCATGCAGAGCATATCTTGTAACGAAAGTCCAGGATGCAGAACAAGGACCAGGCATGTACAATGAAGAGGGGCAATATAGGTTCAGAAAATTGTTTTTTAAAAACTGCAAATATTTTATAAAAAACATTGTCAGATGGATGACCTAATTCTGCTCTCATACCCTATTTTAATTGGAGTAACTCCATTGACTTTGAGGAATTACTCCTCATTAAAACCATTGTTAATGAGAGCAGATGATGCCCTATTTGTTCCTGCTTTCCAAGTCCCATAAAAAGTCTTCATTGAGAATCTAGCCTATGTGTGTTCTTTATCTGAAGTCCATAGAGCTATGCAAATTTGTATCACCTGAGGATCTGGCCCATATAATTGGGGTTAGTTGTGAATAGAGGTGGGTCTGAACCCAAATCCTTAGATATGAACACCCCTGACTTTTTTTAAAAGGTTTTGGAATCTACATCCTAAACTCTGCCACTGGTCATTGTCTTTATTATGGAATTAACCAAAATCCTAGGTGTAAATACCCTTGAAATGTTGGGGCTTAGGCAAAGTTTAATATCTGGATGTGATTTGTTGAAATGCAGGCCCATCTTTAGTTCTGAGAGACCCTCAGAAGTGGGTTGATTGCTCTCATTCCATGGGGAAATATAAAGCATTGGGAAAGATTTTATTTTGCTTACTGGTGTGAATTAAGCATCCCTGCAGCAACTTGCCCCACTGATTAGTCATGCACATGGCCTTTAAGGTGCTGAACAAAAAGATCAATACCCTGATTTCCTTTTCATGTGCCTGGACCATGACAATTAGGCCTTTTACTTTATTTTGTGTATAAAGGAGGAGGCAAGGTAGTGCTGCTAGAAAGAAAAGACTATCTCTCTGTGGTAAATATATTGACATTTACAGACCCAGGCGGAGAACAACATGAAGAGAGTAATAAGAAATTTGACTGCTTTCTGTTCCTTCCTTAGCTTTCCAGCTTAGTGTTGCTGCATCCCACAGTGAATTACTAGCTACAAAGAGAAGGAACTGTTTAGGGACTGACAATTGAGAGCATTTACAATTAGCTGAATTGATTAACCTTTACAAATGCTGCTACTTTACGAGGTTTTCCGACACTAGTTGAACAATATACCTTATTGATTAAACATACTCCTTTACGATAGCTCTGATTTGTCCATGACTTCACCAGTCATAAAGCCTGCCTGCATAATAGCTGCTGCATGTTCTTATGAGAACTTGACACTGGAGACTGATTGGCATTATGTAAATAGCTCTCCCGGTCTGGAGCTGAGGGAGTCACACTGCAAAAACAAGGGAAGTAAATCTGTATTCCAGCTGCTTGTGTAAAGCCTGGTTTGTGCATAAACAAAGGGAGTTATCCTCTTTATATATCCAACCACTGTGCAGGAGATACATTTTCTAGCCTAAATGAGGAAGATTGACAGCTAAATATAAACAAATAACTAGGGGACATTATTTGTAACAACATTTATGGCTTAGGTTACTGATGGCATATTGTTTTGTGTACACAACACAAAAGAATCTGACAGCAGAATTCTGTTGTGTTGACTAGTATTTTTGAGACTATTAAATTACTTTTGAAAGCTGATTGTTGTTGTGGTGTTGGCCACAGGGCCCTGAGGGGAAGAGTTCCTAGTGATCAGTGTCCATCAAACAAGCTATGCACTTGGAAATAATGTATCTAATTATCAGAGGGATGCCTTCCTAACCTCATGCCCCATAAGCTGCATGAACACACAAAGAATACCACCTGTGGGGTTTTTTCTTCTTTATTATTTCAAGGGACAAATTTTTGTGATCATGAGGGGTAATGGTCTGACAGCACAGGCTGCTACAGTGAAAATTCATCAACAGTCTCGCCAGTGTCCTTAACACTCACTGTACCTGGAAAGACTATCTCCTATGATGGGGGATAGCAGGAACTTAAATTTCTCTCCTGGCTCAAGCCGAGGCTTCTTCTGTACAAAGACTTCAATCCATTCTGAATCATGCTGAATTATATGTGTTGGTTTTATTATTTGGTTTGTGGCTCACCAGGGACTGAATAGAGAACACCAAACTCATTTCATTAAGGACTGTAGGTGGATTCACAAATGTACCCCAAGCAGTAAAAAAAGCCACTGGCCTTTATCGCTATAAAAGAATCAGTAAGAATTAAGGATTTGGCAATTCTCCTTTTCAAGGATTGTGAAATAATATATGGATTGTCAGTTAATATGCATGACTAGCACAAAGCATTGAAGAGTTGTTGAATACAACTGTTAAAATGAAATGTTTTTTAAAAATGAAACAAACTGTAATTTGAAAATGTCATACATAACATAGATAATGTGAAAAATTCAACCAAGACTTTTATTTGCTCATGAATGACATTTTATATATACATGTGAGTGTATGTGTACATGTATGGTGTGTGTATATAATCAAGAATTATATTCTGCATGTAACAGAATTGATGTTATGCAGTGTATCACAGGAACAATGATGGCACTCGGCCATTTCTTTTCTGAGTAACTGCTGCATTTTTAAAAGAAAAAAACACAGGGAGCTGCTGTAGCAAAGTCTGTAACATTCACAGCATGACAAACAAATTAGAAAACAGCAGATGCAGCACAAATTAAGATGTATTTAGCACAGCAGCCCATCAGATGCGTGAAAGTCTTTGTATACCAGGTTTGCAAGGTTGATGTATTGCACTTTAGACAGCTGATAATGAACCCTTCTAGCAATTAGAGGTGGAAATACTGAAGACTCAAAATTGTGCTGTTCCCAGTGGGTTCAAGAACAAAAAACAAAAAAAACCCCAATCATACACACAACTGCAAACCCCAACCTCCCTTCCACAGTGTGAAATGTACTGCTTTTTTTTTTTTTAGTGGTGGGTAAAAGGAACAAATGTTTCAGATTATGCCCATGTACCTCTGAATTTCTCCTATTTATTTTTACATCTAACTATAATGTAATTATCTGATTTTTGTCATTTAATCAGTGCATATTTCTGTTACGTTATGTGAGGTTTTTATGACCAATACATATGGTATTTATGGTGTCTTGCTTATGTGATGCATTATTTAGTAATCTGATGTGAGGACAGTAATTTCAGCAATCTAGTCTTCAAATAGCAATAAATATTTTAATGGTTTAATTAATTTACATCATTATGATTTGCATCATACTTTGCTTTTTCTTAATACTACAGTAGTCTCTTCTTCTTTCCCCTACTCTGCACCCAAACACAAACCATAAAGGGAGTTTTGTCTAGGAAAGGACTTTCAGCATTTTGGTCTTTCATGTGGCTTTTATCCATGCACCTCTGGCTTCATCCTGGAAGGTGCTGAATCCTCTCAGTTTCAACTGAATTTAATGCGAATTGAATGTGCTCAGCAGCTTGTATGATTGAACCCAGTTCCAGACACTCCCAACAGGGGGAGCCAAAGCAAAAGTTCAGCTTAGCTGCTTGCGGTATACCCGAGAATGGAGGTAATGATGGTTTCCCAATTCCCAGGACAAAAGGGAGGAAGAGAGGACACTTGCTAGTTTCCTCCCTGTCCAGGAGGCATAAGAAAGGCTGGAGGAGGGGAGCCCACCCTTCCCTCTTGGAATATTCTGGAGAGGGCATCTGCAACAGAGGAAGGTGAGAAAGAGGACCTGGGAAGAGGCAGATGTGAGGTGCAGAGGGCATCTTAAGGGAGATGGGAGAGAAACATACATGGGGAAAAGAAAGGAGACAAACCTAGCAGCTCCATCTCCATCACCTGCAACCCGGAAGTACTAGCCTCACACAGCCCATCAGCTTCCAGCAAACCCCACCATGTAAGATTCCTACATCTGAGCTGTATTAAGGTGTAATAGGCGTTATAGACCCATGTCTAGGGCTCCAGCCCCTGGAGTCACATGACATCAGAATTTCATATTTCATTTAAAAACCAGTTTTAAAACTAGAAGCAAGTGATGTCTGCTTGAGTCTGTCTACAGAGTAAAATAATAGAAAAATCCATTCATCTTAACTCTGAAACCTGTTTCCACTCCAAGGATGGGTGGGGTCTTTGGAGTTCCAGGGGTGTATGCTGAGGAACCCATATTGCCTAAACCAGTGGTCTCCAAAGTTTTTGGATTGCGCACCCTCAGGGTACGGCCGAAAAAGGAAGACGGGCAGACCTGCTGCAGGCGTGCCGCCGAATAAAGAAGACGGGAAGACCTGCCACAGGCATGCAGAGCTGCCGCCAAAGAAAAAAAAGGGCGGAGTGCCATCTGGTGGTGCTCCTCCTGCCGCGCGCCTCTTGGGATCCTCTGGCGCACCCCTTGGGGTGCACGCACCCCACTTTGGAGACCACTGGCCTAAACTCAGATTTGCCCTAGATACTCAGGATTACTGGTCCCCACCCAAAAAGTCTTCAGATTTTTTTTTTTATCTGAAACTCACAAAATAGACAATTTGTCCTGTGACCCAATTTGGGATATGGTGGTCACAGGATGGTTTTTCAGTGATTTTGTGGACTGCAGATGAAAAAACGGTTGAGAACCACTGGAGTAAGCCTGTGAAGCCACAGAAGTTAGAATCATATACAATTACAATCTGTTGTGAAGTTGAACTGCCAGAACGGGAGGTCCACATACTTTAATTTAGTCTGACCTTTTCCCATCATTTGAGTTCTGGGGGCTCATTCTTTCACCCACCTGATTTGGGTCCTGTCACTTCAATAATTTCCTTTCCTTGTGCATAAAAGATTGGACAGGAAAAATGCAGATCTTTCTATCAAACTCTTCTGTCAATGACACATTCCTTACTAAATCCTGTTTTGGTAGAATGAAGCATCATATCTAACTGTGACATACTGCTAGGTTCATTTCACTGAACAATTCAGTTAAAGCTCTTTGAAATTGGAAAGGATAATGATACACCATTTTACTTTGTGGCATTTTTGTTAATCTTACTTATGATAGGAATGAAGCAAATCACCTACCAGAGGATTTATCATAGTGACCTTTTGGTGCAAGCAAAGGGTTTGTCTTGAACAGACTGCATAGCTTTGAAACTTGTTTAGCTTTCAAGCCACAGCTTTTGACCTTCATTTCAGTGCTGTATAATATTGGTAGTCATTAACAGTTATCACTTGATATGATAGTTTTTAAATTAGACCAGATTGCCAGCCAAAGCACTCTGATTGCATTTAATCAGGAATTGAAGATCATTCTCTCTGGGCAAATGAGTTACCTTTACAGTTCTCTAAAGAGAAGGAATAAATTGGGTGAGATTCTCTGTCACCTCTAGTCTTTTGTTTATCTGATTTCCCAATGATGATAATGTCCAATAAATAAAATATCAAACATAGCTTCACAATTTTGATTTTACAAAACCATGGTATGAAATCATTTTCTGATAAAGCCTAAATAATACTGTCTTTAGTCATTTTTTGGTTCACGCATAGTTCATTTTCAATAGTTTTATGTTTCTGCTGATGGTGTTCTGAATGACCTCTTATATTTGTGTTTTTTATTGCATGAATGCAAACATGCTGTAGCAGTTGAATATGCAGTAGCCTAGTAAATCATAGAAAATCTCCTCATTGTTGTAATGCCTGTTTATTTAAAAGATGGAGCTAGGGAACTTACTAGCAATAGGGAAGTCTTCCTATACAAAGGTCAAAGAGACTAGAGAAGCTAGATATCTATATCTATAAAATATAATTTTCCCATTATTCTGCTTAATCACACCTTTTGTGCCTTTGCAGGTATTCTGAGGGAGAGAAACACAGTATTTTTTTTCTGTTTTGAACATATAGGGCAAAATCATGTCCTTCCACATAACAACTATGAGAGCTGGAGTTAAGTGGACAACAGCTGTGAAGTTTCCACCAAGTCATCTTGCCAGTGAGCCAGGTGTACCTCCCCTTGAGGCACAGAGTAGGAGCCCTCCTACCCTGTGGAATCCCCAAGCTTCTTAAGGGAAGCCAAAGGATCTTGGGAGTGACGTCCACCATGGTAGGGACACCTTTTCCCACATGGCAGCACAGCTGCTCTCCCTCAGCTTTGCGCCTTGAAATTGTAGCGCCCCAAATATATGGAGGAGGTGGGAAACATTTTGTTGACCTTTTCCCTGCTCTACAAGCTGGCGTGTTTTATACCAGTTGCGAAAGGTTGGTTTTCATTCGCAGTGACTGCTGTAGAAACTACTCAAGGTTTTATTGTAAATTTGTCAAGCTTTAATTTTAGCAACCAGCTAAACACTTACACTGTGTGTGTGTGGGGGGGAATCAACAACATCCTCGCTGAAAATTGTCAGAACTACTCTGTAACAATTCTATTATGAAACTTCATCCCTCCCTAGTTCGCTTACTAGAAATGATAAACTCTTCAAAGGCCCAAAGCTTCCTGGCAAGAAAACTTAACAAACCATCCTCTCATCACAATGAAAATGCAGACACTTAACATATTTCTCTCCCCCACCCTCCCATCTCATAATTGCAAACAGCTAATCATAATTAGGAACCATGCTGTCGGGAAACCCACTCACCCGTGGCACTAAAAAATAGCTTCATTGAACTTTGCAATTTTCCTTTTTTGTATTCTATAAACCTTTCTGAAGCGCTTGCTCAGCTCCCACTTAGTATATTCAGGGTTTGCTTGCAAGTACCACATGGACTCTTACAGAAGTAACCCTTCCACTGACCCCTCTGAACTTCCCCACTCACACTTTTTTTGCTGCTTTCTCAATGCAAATTAAAAACTACTT
Source organism: Macrochelys suwanniensis (assembly GCA_033296515.1). NCBI lineage: Eukaryota > Metazoa > Chordata > Testudines > Chelydridae > Macrochelys > Macrochelys suwanniensis. The sequence continues at coordinate 54,517,174 of CM065780.1, forward strand.
GCATTTTTTTCTGCCAGGTTTTGGCACGAGATGAGGCATTTCACCTCTTATCATTATATGAACCTATCCGAAAATTATTTCAGTAAAGCCTATTTAAACTTATTTCAGTATTTAAGAAATAACAATGCCAGTACCTAAGGAGGATTAATGATCAGTGGGGAGGAGATGATGGCCTGTAGTGTGGCCAAGGCCTATTCACCCCAGCTGCTTATAAACCCCAGGAAAAGGCCCATGCCAAAGTCATTATTGATATTATAATATAATCAAACATTTATTAAACATTTCCCTGGCGTATTTTCCCCCCCTTTACATGTCATGCTTTTCACACTGTTGACATCTGTGTCACTCATTTTCAATGCACCTGTTTCAAGGGATTAATGCTCTCGCTGTTGGTCTATTGGACTGAGAGAGTCTCCAAGCTATAAATTGGCATACAAAGTGTCCGCAAGGTAGGACAAAAACAACAACGAATCTGGTGGCACCTTAAAGACTAACAGATTTATTTGGGCATAAGCTTTCGTGGGTGAAAAACCCACTTCTTCAGATGCAATTTCAGAGCTAATTTCTATTTCTGGAAAGAGATGAATACTTACCTTTTGATATTTTGGCAGATCTCTGTATGAGACCAGTGCAAGGAGATTTATGCCAAACTCGGCCCTTTGATTTTGGCAAATCTGGGTATGTGTGGGGTGTGAGTGTCAGTCTTGCATTATTTTCAAGTAGCCTTGTAAGTTTTGCCTATTTTGCTTAGCAGTGGAAAAAGCTATAACATATTGAGAGCAATAATTTATATTTTTCTTACCATCCACATTTTATGTGACATTCTCCTATTTTTGATTGGCATGCCATTAGTTTTACACTATTTAAAAGAAATTGCTATAGTATTTCCATCACATCCAATAATTGAAAAGCATGTCATCCACTGGTTTCTTTTAATGGCATGCATCACTATTCAGCACTATTGTAATGACATGTCTGCCATTTAAGATGTCTAAACCGATATCTGTGTTTCCCAATATCTTCTTGTATTGTAGTTTACAGGGTACGGAAGGTGCTCAATGATGAGTCTTAATGTTATCTGACAGAGCATTTTTTTATCATATTTTTTTTTCTTTTCATTAAATTGAATTAGAATTGTGAAAGAGAACAAGAGATCTTGGAAATTATCAAGTCTTGTACTATTTGTTTTTTCATTATTAAAGTATATTTTTCTACCCCAACTTGAAGGAGATTTGTAGAGATTTTTGGTTCTGCTATCTTACCACGGGAGTTCCAGGCATTAATGACATCCAAGACTGGGCCCCAAAATGACAGATGTATTGTTCTGATTGTTCAATTAGATGAGGGGCCATTATGTGATAGGGAGGAACCAAAAAATGTGCCAGTTCTGCTTGAAAAGTCGTATTTCTACATTACAGTGTCCAGCCTGCTGGCATGTGTTGTGGTTGTATCTTTCTGCTTTCGCACTGCCAGTTTAGGAGTTGCTATTCCTGGTTCTTAGCAGTTGAAAGGAAATTGAATTTTCAATTTCAGTCAAAAGAAGGAAATGATATCAGAGGAAACTTGTACTCAGGTGAAATATGCAAAATAAAACAAAATGCTAGCTCAGTAGTAAATCCATATGCCCTGATGGTTGTCAGCTGATCAGGGGTTGTCAAGGCTGAATCCCCACTCTGTCACTCCAAGTGCAGGAAGTGGGGGCCCGCAAGGATTTTAAAAAATAATACTTGCCACTCCAGGCTTGTACTAAACTCCCAAGGTTACAGCTTCTCTCGGACCTTGGCTTGGTAAACACTGCCTCTACCCAAATGCAAAACAATCCCTTTGAACCCAGGAAGGAGCACTTGGGAATTCCTCCCTGTGGGATACCCTCAAGCCCTTTCACCCCTCCTCCGGGGAAGAGCTGGAAAGAAAACTGTAGCTATCAGATAATCAAAAAACATGCACAAACCTCTTAGGACTCCAAAAATCCAATCCTGTTCTTAAAATTTACTTTTTTTTATTTTTATTTTTTTTAAACAAAAAGAAAGAAAATACATCTGGAACTTAGGCATTTGCTAGATTTTAAAAGAGCAATTCTAAAAATTAAGCACACAAACTAGCTTTCTTGGGGGTTCATCTTAAAGGTTACAAGCAAACAAAAGCGTCAGGGATTAGCACAGAGATCCACAAGCCAAAATAAGAAATAAACCTGATAGTGTCTAACTAAACATTCCCTATCCAAATTATTCCTTCTGGGTATGGAAAATACTTTTTCATACCTGGTTCAAACCTTACACAGCATTTCTGCTTATAGCATTGCTGCTCCGTGTTCCTGCAGCCCAGAGAACAACAGACAAAGGTAACGTTTCTTTCCTCATTTAAAAAAGTTCTAGCCTTCCTATTGGCTCCTTTGGTCAGGTGCCCACTTCCCCCCCCCCCCTTTACCTGGGGGGCACTTTTTAACCCTTTACAGGTAAAGCAAGTAGAGAACAGCTATCAAGAGGGATTTTACAGCTAGCTGGCTGGCTGGTGTCCTTCAAAAGGAGCTATTCCCCCACTTTATTTATCATAGGGTTGTCCAGTTTGAAAAACTGAAGCAATTTTTAATATCTCCAGAATATTGTGTGTTGACCACTAAATGGTATCTCAGCAGTGCTATAATAATATAATAACAAAGTACAATGAGTGCATTTGAGCATGTAAAAGGCAGAAACTCTGTGAATGGGCGAACTAAACTTCTGTCTACCCAAAACTGCAGAGTCAGTTCATGGTCAGGATTTATTGTCTCCTGGGTGAAGGTGGTTTTGAGTGTTAAGGTGAATATTCCCCTTTCCCTTCCTTTTCCCCCTTATGGCTGGAGGGGTGTAAATGGGCCACTTCACCTTGAATGGTCCCTTGAAATGTAACTACTTATGCTAAATAATCTGTTCACCTTGTATTTAGCTGTGATGGTCTGAGTACATTTCCCAGACATGAAGAAGAGCTCTGTGTAAGCTCAAAAGCTTGTCTCTCTCACAGACAGGAGTTGGTCCAATAAAAGATATTACCTCACCCACCTTGCCCTTCAAATATCTTGGGACTGACATGGCTACACCACCATACAATTAATTGTTGATTATGATGTCTCTTTTGTTTAACACGGTGTAACCTACAGGTTGTCTGAATTGAAGACAGCAGTGGCTACCACTGTCATGACATTACAACATTGATAAATGAGCTGGCATGCGACATGCCTTTGAGTTCAGTGAGCTGCATGTGACAGGTCATGAAATCCTCCAATCCCTCCCTGTGTTTTGTATAAGTAATTTACATTTAATTATGTTCTCACAGTAGGTGTTCAGGAATAAAGCAGAATATAGAATTAGCCCTTCTTACCCCGGCTGTGATTTAGGGGAGGATGGAGAGGAAGGGGGAAAAACAGCACCCTGAACTTCTGTATCACTATGGAAAATTCATTGATTTCTGGACACCAAGTCCTCCAGGGAGTGTCCTACATCCATATTCCTCAGTAATGGATTTTGCATTTGCATCTCTGATTTAGCTGAAACATGTCAAAATTAATGTAGCCAGACAGTTCCCTATTGGTTACACATATGAGGAGACTCAAGAGTGTAATTTATTCCTTATGTAGTTAATTGTAATTTATGCACATTAATTGGCTTACATTCTGCTTATTTACCTAAGCATTTTGTTTAAAAATGGTTATTTTTGGCCAGTCCCCTCATGCTCCCTTGCAAACCCAAAGAATGTGAACTTATTAGTACTTTTTGGAAGGTGGAAGAATACCAGCAGGCCCAAAGTTAAGGGTCAGTGTTGACATCAGTCCCACAAATTCTTTTTCAGAATTGGTCCCTGTATTCTTTTTCAGGATTGATTCCTGTATTATAAAGGGGGGAAATGTATTCCCTGGATTTTGCTATTTTTATACTCAAAATGGCTTCAAAGCTCTCAAGAGCCAGGAAATTCTGAAATCTAATTTAAAATTAACAGTATGGGAAAGATTTGTGAAGATAGTGATCAGAGTGGAGTTACTCTGGATTTACACTGATGTAACTGAGATGAGAAACTTGCCCTAGGTCCTTAACATGTTCCATAATGTGTTTCTTTTTCCAACCTTAACTTTGCCTGAGTATATTAGAAGCAGGCACCACAGCACTTCCAGCTTAAGTTAGTCAGGTGCCGCCAGTGACCTACTCTAATAAAATATTTAAGGAGGAATTGTTCACTTGAGAACTGCATATGTGGGACATCCTCCCTGTGTGGATTGCCACTGTTGTAGATTGCGCAGATTCCATGGAGATGCTCTGGCGGAGGGAGTATGTAGGGAACCAGAGCTGTTATGGGGGCCCTATGTTGCCTATGGATTGCTCTGGCCTCCTGCTACTCCCTTGGGATCCATTGGTTTTGGGGACAGGTCCTGGACTTTGTTCTTCTGGGCAGGAGAGAAGGGATGTTACCAGCCTTGCCTGTTACTTTGGGGTATGCTCATTTATTAGGGTTACTCTTCTTGGAGTTGGGGTAGGGGGGTCTGTACTTCTATCAATGTACTGCTTGTGTCACTTGTGTTCAAATATGGAGCTCTGCTTCTCCCTGCTGCAAGTTACCTTCCAATGGAGCTATCCTGCAGGACCTAGGTTCCCCAGGGCTGAGTTCTTCCAGCCCCAGAATCAGACTGTCTCTGTCTCTCTCTCACTCACACTAACAGAGCGTGTCTGAGAGTACTGGGTTAAGCCACACTCCAAAGTTGACCCTTCATATGTCCCTGGACTCAGTAGGCTGGGTCGAGCAGCACTTCCAAGCTGTTCCCCTCATATGCCATCGGTACCACACCACAATAGAGCATGCCTGAGCAAACTGGGTCGAGCAGCACTTTCAATCTGCCACCCTCATATGTCCCTGGTTCAGTACGTCTCTATCCCCACTTTCACGTTACAGTTGTTCTGGTAGTAACCCACTTGATCAGCAAACCCCACAGGATTTTTGGGTGCTGCAGGGATCTTTTAGCTTAGGTATGAAAAGCGTTGCTGCAGCGCGAATGAGGAAACCAGGGGAAAAAAAACCCACAAGGAGGGGGAGAGAGACAGAGAGAAGCAACTAGCTTAATCATGAAAGTTATTTATTGCCAGGTAACCATAGGGGAACCAAACAAACCAAACACTTATAATATTAAATCTAACTTAAATTTGATTATTAAAGTCAGGTTTACAAAACTATAACTGATCACACAAGTCAGGGTCAGAAGGCTGTGCCTAGAGAGAGAGAGAGAGCTGGGTTCTCACCACTCCATGAAGCTTGAATCAATCAGGAGTCCCAGGTGGTGGTGGTAGCTGTGGGTCTGAAGTGCGGGAGTCAGGCAGAGCCCCCAGCATGATCAGTGAGGAGACGATGAAGTCCCAATGGAACTGATGCAGATTTTGGATCCAGGCATCAGAACACTTAGTTGAGCATGGGTAGGAGTTTTTGTAGAGAAACAACAATGGTTGTTTCTGTGGATGAGGGGAATGGTTCTGTGGATGAGGGGAAAGCAGTGGATGTGCTGTTTCTTGACTTTAGCAAAGCGTTTGATACAGTCTCCCACAGTGTTCTTGCCAGCAAGTTAAGGAAGTATGGGCTGGATGAATGGACGGTAAGGTGGATAGAAAACTGGCTGGATGGTCGTGCTCAACGGGTAGTGATCAATGGCTCCATGTCTAGTTGGCAGCCGGTATCAAGTGGAGTGCCCTAAGGGTCGGTGCTGGGGCCGGTTTTGTTCAATATCTTCATCAACGATCTGGAGGATGGTGTGGACTGCACCCTTAGCAAGTTTGCAGATGACACTAAACTGGGAGGAGTGGTTGATATGCTGGAGGGTAGGGACAGGATACAGAGGGACCTAGACAAATTAGAGGATTGGGCCAAAAGAAATCTGATGAGGTTCAACAAGGACAAGTGCAGAGTCCTGCACTTAGGACGGAAGAATCCCATGCACTGCTACAGACTAGGGACTGAATGGCTGGGCAGCAGTTCTGCAGAAAAGGACCTAGGGGTTACGGTGGACGAAAAGCTGAATATGAGTCAACAGTGTGCCCTTGTTGCCAAGAAGGCTAACGGCATTTTGGGCTGTATAAGTAGGGGCATTTCCAGCAGATCGAGGGACGTGATTATTCCCCTCTATTCGGCACTGGTGAGGCCTCATTTGGAGTACTGTGTCCAGTTTTGGGCCCCACGCTACAAGAAGGATGTGGATAAATTGGAAAGAGTCCAACGGAGGGCAACAAAAATGATTAGGGGGCTGGAGCACATGACTTATGAGGAGAGGCTGAGGGAACTGGGATTGTTTAGCCTGCAGAAGAGAAGAGTGAGGGGGGATTTGATAGCTGCTTTCAACTACCGGAAAGGGGGTTCCAAAGAGGATGGATCTAGACTGTTCTCAGTGGTAGAAGATGACAGAACAAGGAGTAATGGTCTCAAGTTGCAGAGGGGGAGGTTTAGGTTGGACATTAGGAAAAACTTTTTCACTAGTAGGGTGGTGAAGCACTGGAATGGGTTACCTAGGGAGGTGGTGGAATCTCCTTCCTTAGAGGTTTTTAAGGTCAGGCTTGACAAAGCCCTGGCTGGGATGATCTAGTTGGGGTTGGTCCTGCTTTGAGCAGGGGGTTGGACTAGATGACCTCCTGAGGTCCCTTCCAACCCTGAGATTCTATGATTCTATGGTTTGAAGTTAAATTTGCTGGATTTTTTGCAGAAAAACAAAGAAACAAAGAACTCTAGTGTATTTATTATAGAATTCTGTATTTGAACAGGAAGCTTGTCTCCAAACACCGAAGGCTACTGGTACTTCCTACTCCTCCTTTCCTTTTAATTTTCCGTTAGATTATATTTTACTCAGCTAGCATATAAAGAAAGCATTTGAGAGTTATTGATAAACTGGAGGTAATTACAAAGCAGGTGACCATGATGATAAAGGGCCTGAGGAACTGACATTTGAGGAGAGAGGGGGGCGGGGAATTAAATATGTATAGCTTGGGGGGAAAGGAGATTAAGAAATGACCTAATGTTCACTCCCTTTGGATACTTAAGGAGGGAGAGAAATTTTTAAACACAATGGCAGAACGTGAAATTTTGCAATATAAAATTTACTCAACTTCTGAAAAACTGGAAGAACAACTAGAACCCGTAGTAAGCTTCTAAGGTCAGTTGCGATGCTCCATAGATGGCGATGACATTTTAAAAACAAAACACAACAAAAAAGGCAGCATTAGAGAGACAGACCATTTGTGAAAATTCAGTAGAGATAATCCAGGACTCGACAAACTACCACCCACTGTATTTCACCTCTGCTATCTACGATTAAGTACACAGGCGCTGACTTTTTCCTTTCCCGGGGGGGTACTTGATCCCCTCTCTGTTTCAGGCCTCACTCCCACTCCACTCCTTCCCCCAAGACCCTGCTCTGCCTCTTCCTGGCCCATTCCGTGCCATCACCTGAGCGCTCTGCTCTCTCTCCTCCTCCTTGTACCCTCCAGTGCCTCCTGCATGCTGCTAAATAGCTGATCCACAGTGGGCGGGAGGCTCTAGAGGGGCGGGGGAGGTGCTGATCGGCAGGGCCACAGGTGCGAGTCATTGGGGGCGGGGAAGGGAAAGCAGCTGATAGGGGCGCTGCCACACCCACCATTTTTTCCCCCCCTGGATGCTCCAGAGCCTGAGCACCCATGGAGTTGGTGCCTATGATTAGCATGGTGGTGGGAAAGCTGAGGGCAAGGCTTCAGCATCAGGAAAAGGTTCTGGCTGTGGGAGGTAGCACGGAAAGCTTCTGGCAGCTCCTCATGAATGGGTGCCTTTCCTTGCTGCCTCCTCCCTGCCAGAGCCTTTCACTGACACATGTAGCGACATGCTGTGGTGTGGACCAAGCTAGCCTTTCACAGTGGCATGTAGCTATATCTATATCTATATATCTATATCTATATCTATATTCTGTATGTGTCTACTGCTGCCGCCGCCACTGGTATGTAGTATAGACATGCCGAGAGCGAGAGTGCGAAAGCTGCCTATTTCAGTGAACACAGTATAATTTTGTCTCCTATTTTATACATATAATTAGATATATTTGTTAGTATCCTGTGTTGTGAAGTATATCCAAACTGGCAATTCTTAGATTAGATGGATACTTGTCTTTTCAAGATCTGCTTATTTGACTGTCTGTCTGTAAGGATGAATCTTGCTTGCTAAAATTGATGATGGTGAATCAAAGATACCTAGACAACCAAAAAATTAGAGCGAGGATTGATCACTACCCATATTTTGGTCTATTTGACCATGAAATTGGAAGTGGTCAGCTGGGTCCTATGTGCCTCATCAGCATGCAAGTTTTATTTTTTTTAAGCCAGGAGGTGATCTTACATTTGTCATGCTTACAAGAAGAAACTTTGTCCTTTGTGATATCTCATCCAGCAGACAAACAACATTCTACATGAGCTTGCTGGAAAAATTGAATTTTCACTAATTCAATCCAAATTTTCAACTACTGTATTAGTCTTGCTTAGCAAGGGAAAAAACATGAATCAAGGATGGTCCTCTGTCTGCAATAAATCAAATTACAGTACGTTACCATTCTAAATGAATCATTCACTGCAAGCTATTCTAATCCTACATAAGTTCAAGGTCTTGAATATGAAAAATGTAATCTCACCTAAAGAACAATGGAATGTTCCATAAAATAAATGAATGTTTACATTGGAGAAAGGCCTGAGTCAAAACTTTGTGTCAGATTTGATATCTCTAGTATGTAGCACTAATAGTCAAGATGCCGTGCTGTGATCAAGATCTCACATTTATTTTTTCCAGAGTTTGGATGTTTGAGGTTAACCCATTTTAGAGAGAGGTTGGAGCTGTGAACTAAGGTATTAAAGCCAGATCTGAATTTGGTGGTCTTAACAGAGGTTCATGTCTAGCCATGTCAATAACTAATTTAAAGAAGTGCATTGTGGATTCAAAACTTCTATTTCTTTTCAGAGCAGCAGATCTCAAAATTATTTCTAAATCCAAGTTCAATATAATGATTGTTAGAGAGATGGGGTGGAGAATTCACACTTGAGGGCTGTTGTAGTTCTTAAAGCCAGAGCTGCAGAGGGTAGAAAGGAGTGCTTCACTTCCCATGCTCACCTGAGGCATTTTGGCGTGGGGGTCGGGGGTAGGTAGCGTATCTCAGGGACCACTGAGAAATGCATCTTTCGCAGTATTTCTTACACCACCTTTTCAAAGATGCAGTATGTATTATCCGCAGCACCTTCCTCCAATGGCCAGCTAGTGTGCAGTGGGAGGGCCCTGATCATTCTTCCATCCTTCCTGACCCTACCCATTGTTCTGCTGGTGTTCTGCTCCCTTTGTACTTGGCGATTGAGTGCTGTGAACACTGACATTCTGGCTACTGCCTGCACAATGTGAGGAAGAGTTTCCAGCTGTCCTCTTCCCCCTTCATGCTCATCTGCACTGGAGTAGCCAGAATCTAACCATATAAAGGATTTGAGTAATCAAACGTACTTCATGCCTCATGTTACTTAATTAGAGAGGAGAAACGTTAACCTGAATGTAGATATTCATTGAAGTCATGTAGACATTGTGAGTTTTTCCCCCTCGCTGGTCTAGTCACACTATATATTTTTTTCCATAAAGCTAAAATATTATAAATCACTTTTTAATATTTTTTCTCTGAACAAGAAAAAAATAATCATTTGTATCATAGACATGTAAATTTTACTTAAATATACAAACCTACTTTGAGACTTGATGCTGTGGCCATAAATCATGTGCAATAACATTGTAAATGAGATAACTGTAACATTATATTCTCTGGGCAAGGTTAATAGATTCAGTGCAAGTCTAGCAAGAAATTGTAGCTGACATTTTCCCATTTCTTTCAGAAAAGCCTTTATAAATCCTCAAGTTGTAAATTGGACTGGATTAGGTCCCAGTGGAGAAAATCCTAGATTTAGTGTTTTTAATTTCCTAAGTTACTGAGTAGGAACCAACTTTATAACTATAGTCAAATATGACTAGGGTACTCTGTCAGGTTGCTTTTGTTATTCCTAGCCAACACCTATACTAGTAAAAGAAACCTACCAATTCTGCCAGCAAATGTTAAATTACAATATGCCCAAATTTTATACGTAAAGGCTTTCTGATATTTACAAGAGGAAAACCATAACTAGAGCTAAAGTATCCGGTCAACCATTGCAGATGACCTTGTAGGGTAATATAGTAACATCCACATATAAACAGCTACCAGATGTCTAGTTTCATGTGTCAAACACAACAAAAAATATATTTCAATGGTGCAAGTTTATTCACAGGAAGTCTATTATTCCTGAACTGCAGGTGTATACAGTAAATTCTATTCACATTATGCCATTGAAAAGAAGTGGTCATTATTTTAGTCACTCTATGACCCGCTTGGGTCCTGACTCAGGGGTTGGGGGAGGGGAGGAGAATAGGTGGCAGAGGTCTGTGATTAGCACTTTAGACATTAATACTGCTTATGAGAGTGAAATACAGTATGTTGTGTTCTCAGATTTTTAGAACCGGGGCTCCATCTCAGGCAGAAACAAAGTTCATATGTTTAACTGTATCTACATCATGCATAATTGGATGGGTTGTTGCTATTAATTTCACTTTCAGCTTCAAATTAACTTTCAGTTCTGGGGCACCTTTTTAGACATTTTCATGAGACCTAATTTTCCTGAATACTGTTGCTGATTTCAGAGCACAATGCTTCATCACAGGGAAATATTTAAAACTATCTGCATTTTTAACACAAAGGTAATCTGTCCTTTGCAGATATTTCACATACAAAGATTAATAATTTACATATGTTGCTATGGCAACTATATATCAAAGTATAAGAAGTCTAGACTGTGCTATTCACGCCCTTTTGAAACCAAAATCAAATGTAAATATCAAATTTTTGACTAGAGCTGCCTAGAATAATTTACAAAAAACTAAAACAATAGTGGAAAAATCGCCCCTTGATGGTCTTCCTTTAGAATAAATTTAAGCTAATAGCAGGCCTATAGGCTTTTTGTATGTGTTCAGATGATGAGCTCTCAAAATTGTGGCATGGAATCAGTTATATACCCACTTAAGCTTGTTCTGATTCAACAACAACAGGCATTAGTGGCTGTCATTGCACCTATATTTCCTAGGAGTGGACAGGTAGGAGCCTAACACCCTGGAACATTAAATAGGCATCTTCATTGTGTTATTTATTATACCAAAAAATAGGGGCAGCAAAAAGCATGGCAACAGCATTACATGCACAGCCACCATAGATGGTGTAGATGAGGTAGATTGGCTGGTCCCAGGCTAATGTGCTATCTTGTGATTCCTGCTTAGATTTTGCTAGGTGAGGAAAATTGAACCCTGGATTTTCTGCACCTACATAAATATAAAGGCAAGTTTCTGAAAATCTGATCCTAATTGCCATATACCATTTGAAAGTGAGGATTAAAAGATTTCAGATGTAAAGCATTGGTTCTAGCCAATTGGTTTTAGCAGACCAAAGTAGAATGAGAAGCTCACCTGTGGATCTCTCAGTTCTAGATGTTATGGAGTGATTAGTTCTTTCATCATCCAGTGATGATAGGAAACAACATAAGGGAGAAAATGGGGACAGAGGAAAGGAGTTTGTGTCCCCAAACAGTCCCCTGATGTAATCAGACCAATAAGTATGTGTCTCTTGTAGGGGAAGGTGGTGTTTAGGAGTATGTCTCTGGTGTCTCTTTCCCTCATTTCTGTAAATTCCATCTCTTACAGTTGACCACAATGGAGACACTCTACTGCTATGAAAATAAAGGAGGTTTAGGGCTTCGTCGCTGGAAATATTTGAAATACATTCTGCATTTTAAAGGATTTGGCAGAACAACACAGGAGAAAGTAGGTTTTATGAAAAAAATCTATACATTGTATGTTGTTTATGTGAATTTCTTTCCCCCAGAAGTGTAAAATGGATCTCCTTCTCCCCTTTCTCTGGAGGAGAGGAGGGGGAAGCATAGAAGAGGGATGAATCATCCTTTATGGGAGGTGAGGTGAATAGATGACTCTATTTCATTCGCTTCCTCTCTGCCTGTCAGGATAGTTGCTGCTCCACTCACTGACAGTATAATTTTGAGAGCAACAGGAACTCCTCAGCCAGGGCCCAGCTCCTCCTGTTGCTCCTATTTTACTGTCTTTGTCTCGCCAGCCAGAAAGGAGTGGGAGCAGGGGAGCAGATCTCCCCTGTGTGCGGGAATGGATGGGAAGATTCCTGTGCTCCCCCTTACATTAAACCCTGAATTTGCCTCTAAAAGTCTTTGAGAAGAGTGGGGTTGAATTTGTGAGGAGAAGGAAGACAAGTGCAATCAAAAGAATAAGCTCTGATACCTCATGATTCAGTGTTGACAGAATACATTGGTAGTGACTTCTGAGATGAGTCTTTCCCATCTGAAAGCTGCTGGGGTTGTGTGAAATGAATTGGTGGTCTCAATCAAGTTCCTACTGTGCTCTTGTTTATACCTCAGAAAACCATTGCTTTGGCACCACTTTGCTGTTGATCTTAGCTGAGGACTCCAAAACTTGTTCTCTACAAGTGGTCCCACCAGGTCAGAATTGAGGCATATGGGCATGGCAATGTGGAGAAGCTTGCATTGCCACAGCAAATACTTGTAACTGTTCTGCAGATAAGCTGATAACTTCAGTCTTTCGCAAGGTCAAACTGACATCTTGCAGAAATGCTATGTTAATTTGGGGAAAAGCAATCCTAAAACCTTGCAGTCTTTTGTTTAAGAAAAAAACCTTTGCAGTGAGGTAGCTCTAAATTATTTAAGATTTTTATCTCATATTTTTCATCTTCTCCAGGTTTGAAGGGCTCTGAATATTGCATATTAAAAATAGCTTTTTCAACGGAAGCTTTGTTCTAAGAATCAGATGCTCTTTGTAAGCAAAATCCATACCGGATATCTAAAGTCTTAAATATTTAAAACCATTCAATATGCTTGCATATTGAAACATAATCAACTGCTTACAATATATTCTATATTATTCTTTCTTCTCAGTAGTGAGCACAAGACTGCAGAAGCATACCCCTACTCTTATTTTAGGCTCTGATCATCTTAAAAGAATCTGATAAAACATTTTTAAAAGTATTTATTGTGAAGAGAAATCTGTTAATGCATTGCTAAGTTTTCCCCCACAAGGTAATATGAATGACATTAATATGATGATTCTAAAACAAGCTGTATTAATTATTTCTGGGGACATTTATATGTGTAGGTATTGAGTGATTTCATTGTCCAACATCTTAAATGTATTGAATATATTCATACTTTAGAAAATTATTTATTAATATTTTCTCTGAAATTTCTGTTCCTGTGTGGGCTGGATTTTAACATTCTCACCTTAAAAAGACAAATGCAAGAACTGTATGCAGAGTTGTTGTAGCCGTGTTGGTCCCAGGATATTAAAAGACAATGTGGGAGAGGTAATATCTTTTACTGGACCAATTTCTTTTGGTGAGAGAGACAAGCTTTTGAGCTTACACAGAGCGCTTCTTCAGGTCTGGAAAAGGTGCTCAGAGCATCACAGCTAAATACAAGGTGGAACAGATTGTTTAGCGTACGTAGTTAACACATTTTAAGGGACTATTCAAGGTGAAGTACAAGTGTGAACATTCTTGTAAATATACCAAAATAATTACCAAGACAAGAAATTTGTCTGCTGCTGGACACAAAGTTTAATGGGCTCTTTCTGCTCTGATTGATCTTACTCATGGAACTTTCTAATGCCAGGCTCACACAATGTCACGAGATTCCATGCTGCCAAGTAAGTTTTGTGATTTTTTTTTTTTACAGGTTTTCCTGGGGAATACAGTTAATCATTGCCCTTTTTGTTTATGATGGTAAATTTGTGTTTTATAAATCCTTTCATGTTGATGCTACAGTACAGGTCTTTTAGGATTATGACACTAATAACAGGTCACCAGTCTCTAGCTTCCTTTCAGAGTTGTCACTGTCATTTCCACCTCTGTATATATCAGTAAAGTACATATAAAATGTATAAAATTTTAATAGAAGCTTTAAAGCCAACTTAAAAATCTTTTGGACATGTGTCAGGGTTCCCTCCCCACTCTAAACTCTAGGGTAAAGACGTGGGGACCCACATTCAGAGCCCCTAAGCTTATTTTTACCAGCTTAGGTTAAACCCCCCAAGGTACAAAATTCCCTGCACCCCAAGAAACGCTTCTCGCTGCCACCATCAAATGTCTAACAGGAATCCAGGAAAGGAATCACTTGAACTTCCCTCCCCCCCAAAATACCCCCTCAAGCCGTACACCCCCTTTCCTGGGGAAGCTTGAGAACAATCTCCCAACCAATTGGTTACACAATGATCTAAAAACCCACCCCCTGGGTTTTAACACCATAGAAAACAGTCAGCTTCTTAAAAGAAGGATTTTATTAAAAATAAAGAAGGTAAAATCATCTCTGTAAAATCAGGATGGTAACTATTTCACAGGGCACTATATTTCCAAACTCAGAGAGATTTCCCCCTCTGGACAAAACCTTAACGTTACAGAAAACCATGAATAACCCCCCCCCCCTTGCCCTTTCTAACACAGGGGATACACCAAGCAAAAATAAACAGAAATCTATACGCTGTGCTATCTAAACTTACTTCAGAAAAGGGAGGTTTGATTTTCTGTAGGTTCCTTCTGTCTTCCAAGATCACCCTCTCTCAGACAAAGACACACACTAAAACCTTTCCCCCTCCCAAAGTTTAAAAGTATCTTGTCCCCTTATTGGTCAGATGCCAGCCAGGTCAGGTGTCAGTCTGGCTACCTGCATTTCTTAACCCTTTACTGGAAAGAGGATTTTATAGCACTGCATCAGACCCTCTCCCCCTTCCCTTCGTATTTATGACAACATGTCAGTAGAGGACAGTTTCATAGGTAGATTTACTACTAACATGAAGTGTCCAAATGCTCTGTCCTTCATTGATCAGGAGATTTAGCTACATGTGTCTTCCACAAAGGCACTGATATCAAAAGGATTTCTCAGTTTTTACTGAGTCCTTAGTGAGTTCATCGGATGCAGATGGTCTCTGTGAAATAAGACGAAAATTCCTCACAGAGAGGGGTGCTGAGTTCTGGGATTGTGGAGAGGCAGTCTGTGTTTATGAAGCAATTTGCAGTCTGAAAAAAAATCTATGGGGGTGACTTTTCTACCACTGTGTCAGAGAAGAAGTAGAATTTTTTTTGCTTCCTTCACAGCAGTGTTACAATTCTGTAGAAATTCTTGGTAGATGAGTCTGACTGTAGCAGGCCATGTGTTCCACCACCCACACTTTCTTACTCTATTTTTTGACCGTTTGTCCAAGAACTGTGGCATTTTGTTGGAGAGCTGCGATGGAAGGGACTACTTTCTTACTAGGATGCCTATTACAGTAGCCAGGGAATAGACTGTTTCTCTAATTCTTTTAGTACTTAATCTCTTGGCCAGGTAGAGTTTTTGATAAGTAAGTTTTGAAATATAGCAAGAGGGTTGGGGAGTGGACTATGGTGGAGGCTGCTTGCCTTTGCTGTCTGTCTGTTTTAGGTACTTATGTGGCCTCCATTACTTTATGCTCACAGTAAACAGCTGAGGTAAGAAAGTAGTATTATTTCCCTTTGACAGATGAGGAACTGAGGGACAGAGAGAATAAATGACTTGTCTAAGGTTCCACAGGAAGTCTGGCCAAGTAGGGAATGGCACACAGCTGTTGTAAGACCACTTCCTCTCTGACTTTGGGAGAGTTCTCATTTACACCGGGAAAAAGTGCTCTGAGGATAGTTCTTGCATTTCCTATGTCTACATCCAACCTGAAGACTTGGACCTATGACTCATACCACACGACACCACATGTTGCAACTAAACCAAAATGAAACCACAAAAATACAGTTCTAAAAATAAACACTTGTCTAGAAACAGCAAAAAGTGTCTTTGCGTTTCAGTGAAAGCTTTGCATGGGCCAAGAGTGGTTTTATTTCAAATATTAGACCTGAAAATAGTGTTAACCTCGTTTAGCCCAGGCAGTTAGATTATGTTCATGGCCCTGCAGGTTGTTTCTGTTAGGAGAAATTGGTGATGATGAGTCTCATGTATTTCTTCGGTGTAATCCTGTTTATTTACAACAAATCTTCATGAGGCTTATTTCCTTGAACACATTTGGAATCAAACAGGAGGCAGTTTTTTTTGCTCATAATTCCAAGCCTCTTTCCAGTCAGCACTCTGCCCAAAAAGCTCTCTTAGCTTTCCCTCAGGGCTATGTTACCAGTGCTCTGCTTCTCTTGTCCAATGGTTCTCGTTGGAGTTCTGGTTGCTTCTGACTCAGATACACAGAACTCCACCAAGTAATGTGTAGTCCACTATATTTGCATTCAGACTCCCAGGGAAAAACTCTTAGACCTCATAGCTCAATTTCTACTCCAGACTTGCCATGCTTGTCTATGATTTGGGTATTGGCTTCTGTTGTTTCAACTATTACTAAACAAAGGGGCATTTAACTGCTCTCTCATTCAGCCTGAATGGAAGGTAGCGATCATGCCCACCAGTACTGCTCATTGATTAAAGACACTCCATGAAAGCCATCCAACCTCCAGCATAACGCACATACTTCCTCTTACCCTTCCTGTTTCAGCTCCATGCATCATCTCCATGGAATCCAAAATGGTGACTCCCTGTATCACCCATCCCAAACAGAAAGAAAAAGAAATAATTTACAAATTACAGTTGATACAAGCTGAACTATTTACATGTTTTTCTGTCAGATTTTCATGTCCCATCCAAATCTCCTTGAAGTTTTTCTCTCCATGCCCCATTTCCTTTCAGCTACCTGGGAGAGACTCTTTCAATAGGCCCCTAAGCAGTGCCTATTGTTTTTGTGGAGTTTCCTATATGGCATACTCTGACTATTTTTGTTCTAATGGGGGATTCATCTCTGTCGCAACTTTTCCAGGATCAGTTTCTACAATGACATTCCCAGTTTCTGGGGGAAGCTCCTGAAAATCCTGTCCCCTTGTTACCTCCTCAGATGGACCTTATGGATAATTGGGTTTAGTCCTGGGCCCCAACCATATTCTGTATACCACTTAATTTATTCAAGTCAGTACTGTATGAAATCATTCTACTGGAATAATATTAAGACACAAGGAAGAGGAAAATATGAAATCAGGGTATGGGATTGGATGCAATTGAAAAGATTCCAGAGGTGGAGTCACTACAGAAGACAAACGGATGATAGGATGCCAAAGAAAACAATGGAAATGCAACCAAGGTCAGTGAGACCTAGAGGTCGGCCAACCACCAACTAGATGGCAGGACATTGTGCACAGGGACATGACTAGGCTTGGCTTAATGGAAGATTGTAAAGATCCTTTGGGATGAGGAGAAGTGTTATGATCTAAGTTCCCTTCCAAGAGTTATCCATTTCAGGGATCCTACCTTCCTTCTGGTTTGAGGATCAGTAATGCCTTCCTGATCCACACTGGTCTGTAAACCATCACCTTTCTTTGCTGTTGATCACTGGTGAGGTGGCTGTTTAATGGGCGAAGTATCAAACTTGTGCTGGACCAGTGCAGTATAACCTATATCTTTGTTGGATCCGGACTTTCTTGACCAAAAAGTCTCTTGTTATGCTGCTCCTTGTTGATGTAACTATGACAGGTTCGATCCCAGAGACCCCTTGGGACTGTCACCTGATGTGCTGAGACTACCTCTGAGACTGTTTTCTCTTCTAGTTTTAGCCTCCAGAACCCTGCCTTGTTGAGCCAGACACACCAGTCTGCCCCAACACTGACCCAGGGTCTGAACCACGCTCCCCAAAGCTGCAGACTTAACTGAAAACAGCTTAAGAAGTGTTCCTGTCTCCAGCACCCAGACACCCAACTCCCAATCAGATCCAAACCCCAAATAAATCTGTTTTACTCTGTATAAAGCTTATACAGGATAAACTCATAAATTGTCCGCCCTCTATAACACTGATAGAGAGAGATGCACAGCTGTTTGCTTCCCCAGGTATTAATTACTTACTCTGGGTAAATTAATAAGCAAAAGTGATTTTATTAACTATAAAAGTAGGATTTAAGTGGTTTCAAGTAATAACAGACAGAACAAATTAAGTTACTAAGCAAAATAAAACAAAAAACACAAGTCTACGCCTAATACAGTAAGAAACTGATTACAGATGAAATCTCACCCCCAGAGATGTTCCAATAAGCTTCTTTCACAAACTAGGCTCCTTCCTAGTCTGGGTCCAGCAATCACTCACACCCCAGTAATTACTGTCCTTTGTTCCAGTTCCTTTCATGTATCTTTTTGGGGTAGAGAGGCCCTCTCTTGAGCTGGCTGAAGACAAAATGGAGGAGTTTCCGGAACCTTTTATATTCTTTCTCTTGTGGGCAGAAATCCCTTTGTTCTCCTGTGCAAAATCACAGCAACAAGATGGAGTTTGCAGCCACCTGGGCAAGTCACATGTCCATGAATGATTCAGCTTTTTGGAGTCCGACGCCATTGTTTACATGTTAGTTTGAATGTTTCCAGGAAAGCTCAGATGTGGATTGGCATCTCCCAAAGTCCATTGTCAGTTAAGAGTTTCTTGATTGGGCACTTAATGAGAATAGTCCTTTCTCAAGAAGCTGACCAAATGCTTCACTGAGGCTACTTAGAATCAAACACATTGAAATACAAGTACATAGCCAATATTTATAACTTCAATTACAAAAATGATACACACATACAGATTGCATAATCATAACCAGCAAACTACAACCTTCCATAGAAGTGACAGAGTCCTGTGGCACCTTATAGACTAACAGACGTATTGGAGCATAAGCTTTCGTGGGTGAATACCCACTTCATTGGATGCATGAACGTCGAATGTTGTGCATGCATCTGACGAAGTGGGTATTCACCCATGAAAGCTTATGTTCCAATACATCTGTTAGTCTATAAGGTGCCACAGGACTCTTTGTCGCTTCTATAGATCCAGACTAACATGGCTACCCCTCTGATACTTGAAACCTTTCCATAGAGACCCCACTTGACCTCCTCTGTACAAGACCTGCTGCAACCATAGGACCCTGGTTGCAACAATGATCTATACTGTCACAGTTCATGTCAGTAACATCCCAGTAACCACAACAGAAACCCTGGGAGCTCTCATTTGCCCCTTTCTCCTTTATAACAAATTTTCTATACAATTGTTTACTAGTTCCACTGGTTCACATTTTGCAACTGTGATTCTCTTTTGTTAGTATTTGCTGTATGTCAGAAACATTCAGCAAATGAACAGGAATCAGTTCTAGTTTCAGACTCACAAGAACTAGCAACTGAGATTCCCCTGAGATCCTGGGTCTCAAAGCAGGTCTCAGGTCCCACTCCCCATCTTTCTTTTGATGGAAAGCTTCAATAGGACATAGCAGAATTATGGTTCTGTCCCTGGAGGTAATACGGCTTGTTCACTACAAATTGATTGCCTGCAATTTTTTTTTCATTTCCTAGAAACTTTGCCCCTTTAGTTGATGCCTCTCTGTTCTTTGAACTGGGTCAGGGGCTTTCACTAGACAACACAGATTGATCTGTCCTGGCCCTCTGATGGCTTATGTAACGGTAGTTAACTCTGTCTGAGTCTCACTTGGTCAAGTTTGCATATGGTGAAAATGTAGGTGCATCTCTCCATCTTGCGGTTTGAACTCGGTTGTTTTATTTAATTTTCCTCTGGGCTCATCACTCCACAAACACCACTCTCGTAGAGTCACACACCTAGAGAAGTGTTACATTAAAATGGGATCTAGCATGTTTTAAAATGACTTCCATAGAAGTGGGTATATTTTTAAAGTGGCAGATCTAAACCATATTGTATTTCTTGTGCCTTAGTGATTCAGTTTGCTTGGGTTTGTTGGGAGAGGGAGTGCCTCTTGCACCTAAATCCTGCTCTTTCCACACATAAGCTCTCATCAGCCCCTAACTACAGCCACTGCTATAGTATACGTCAAATCCTGTGATGTATCTTATCCTTTATGTTGCATTAGGTTTGAATCCTGAGGAACAAATTCTTCTCTCGCACTGCTGTAAATCTGGGGTAACTCCATTGACTGTAATATAGTTACTTTGTAGCTATGTCAGTGTATCTGAGAACATATTTTGAGTCCCTATGTATGAATGGATCAGATAGATCTCTCTGTTTATACAGTACTTTCCACAAGATAGGGTATTTTACTGGTGCAAAATGCCGGGCAGTGAAGTTCAGTGTTTTCTTCGCACTAATCACTGATGTGTGATTAGACACGGTGTGATGGAGACTGTCTTGCAGGCAGGCATTAGCATTAGAACAGTCCTTTTGTGAACATGCAGTCAGGTCAATAAGTACATGATTATAAATTAGCTTGGTGGACTAGTGTGGCCGTTAGCTGGGTCGAGTGTTCCTATTTCACATAATTGTTTGCTGCACCTGAATTAATTTGAGTGTTTAAATTCTGCATATTAATTCTTTCCTGCAGGAGGTAAAGCTTTAGGCTAATCCCTTTAATACTTTTCAGTATAAACACCTTAATCAAGCAACAGCTTTATAATTAGTTCTACTTCCAGACTGGATATAATTTTCTACTTTTATTGTTCATAACTTATTCCAACTTTTAATCACAATTATTAGACTTCAGAATGTCAGCATCAATGGACTCTCATAGAAACCTCGATAGTTAAAAAAAGAGAGGTTTGTAAAATCCAGGTTTTATAGAGCATAGTTTCTACCCCACAATTTTTTTACAGCATCACTAAGAATATCTCTTTCTTGTGGATTTTAGTCACAAGATTAAGATGAGTTATTGAAAGTAGTAGCTGAACATGTCTATTAGAAAGAGAGTGTAATTGATATAGAATTATACATATCAGTTCTGTTGGGTGTGAAAAATACAGACATGATTTGATTTTATAACAGAAAGAGCACTCCAACAAATATCCCTTATACAGTAAACCTCATGGTATGTAAATAATGGTTTAGCTCCTAAAGATGTGCTGATCCATTCTCCTTTTTATCTATTTTCCCACTGAGCATTTGGAAGTACAAATTATCTCTGGCAATAAGAGCATTTAGATGGCCAGGTTACATGGTTAGGGAGGCAGCATTTTAAATTAAGAGTCTTAAATTGACATTCAAATTAAATATATTCAGACAGTTATTTGTGTTAATTACATGCAGACCAATTGATTATTAAAAACATACTCGTTGAGATTTAGCAGAGCTGTAAGAGTGAGAAACCTTTTCCAGTGTTAAATATTAATGAATATGCTTTTAATAATCAATTGAACACCATTTCACATACAATAACTGTCTTAATAAATCTAAGTGAAATGAATATTTGAGATGCTGAATTTAGAGTTGTTGCCATTTGGAATTAGACCTATGCAAATGAGTATAAAACCAGGTTAAAATTCTCTGTGGATTCCAGCTGAAAAGCTAATAACTGTACTCCAAGTAAAATATTTTATACCTTAGGTTGGCTTCTTGACTTAAGGAAAACCGCTTTTCTACTAAATCACAATGGCAAAAACCACACTGCTTAGTGAATATGGCCAATTTCTGTTGAATAGTATGTTAGTGACTCTGAGAGTGCTTAAAAAGGATTATTTAGGGTTTTTTAAAATACGCATTGAAGAGATATTAGAACAATCATATTGCTGATGGCAAATAATTGAATAAATATTAAAAATATATAAACATTCATTTGTAAAACGTCCCAACATGTATTTGTACTTAAGCTCCAATCCTGCAACTGATTCCACTTGGGCAGCCCCTCTTTGAAGTCAGTGACACTGTATGGGCACAGAAGTCTGCCAGTAGAGAGGCCCATTGACTTCAGTTGGGGGTTCACCCACATGGAGTTAGTCATAAGATGGGGCCCTTTGTTAGAATTTAGTGCTGCTTCAGACTCCTTCTGGAAATACATACATTTTTTGTTGATGACAAATGCATTTTTTTGTGTTTTAAAAATATTAGTCCTAGGTGGTAGTATAGTAATTTAACTCTTAGTTGGTTAATTTCATGACTGATGTGACTTTCTGAGTACTGAGTAGCTTCTATACCTGCTTGTGCCCAGCCTTGGCTCACTCCAGGAATCCTGGCTCTGACCCTCGGCTGTGATTCCTGACTTCTGATTCTGCTTTTGACCTTTGGCTCTGGCATCTGGCTTCTGACTCTAAGTCTGGCCCTGGGCCCCCATTCCTGGCTACCAACTCCTGCTCCAACCACTAGGCATGACTCCTGCTCCAATCACTAGGAATGATTGTCCATGTCCCAGTCATTCACACACACAAGAGGACTGCACACCCATGTCTGGTGGAGCTAGGCTCCATGATGACTTTGGGGAAGAAAATGAAGATGTGTATGTCTGGAGGTAAAAATAGAGGCTGAGTTAAACTAGGGGAGGGTGCCACAGTGACAGTGCATGGGGTGGGGGTGGGGGTGGTGGGGGAGCACAGCCACTGTTCCACCCTTATTGCCCTTCCCCCTGCTTGGTTGTTGGGTGTGGATTCCATCCTCCAGACCAATGTAGTTTCCTTGTACAAAATCTATTTATTCGGGCTTTGGAGAGGGGAGGTGAATTTTACCCATAATGAACAGGAGTTTGTTTATAGTATGATAAACATTCTCAAATGGAATGAGAACTTCACCTGCCATGAAACTATAGCTTATATGAAAGAAAACAAAACTGAATATTGCATATGGAAAACACTCAGGGTTGGAGAGTAGTTTTCCTGTTGTGCAAACCTGAATTCTCATCAGTTCTTTCAAACCCCCATTGTAGGGGTTTTTAATAAGATTGGACTGGCAGCTGATCCTGACTAATGCATTCATGATTAAATTTAAACTATATTGCACATGAAAGGTATCAGAATTAAAATAACAGAAAGTGACATTGGGAATACTTGATTAGAAGAACATTTATTTTCAGTTTACAAACTTTATTCTTTTCATAGTATCTTTCTTTTTTTATTTTTGCTTGTGGATCTAATATTTTAGTATTTAGCTATTTTTTCCTTCTATTTTGTGCTTTGCTTGCCATGGATTAGTGAATGAAAAATGAGGTTAAAAGGGGAACATTTCCTAAAATTCTACTTTTACTTTGTTTGATTTTTTCGTTGGTATGGTATTATCTACTCAAAAAGACTTCCACCAGCAGCCTTTTGGGAAGTGTTCATTGTTAAAGGAAGTCTTTTATTTCATTCTGCCAAAGAAATGAACCAATTTGATATGATCCTTTTATCTCAGAGAAAGGGCACAACTTCTTTATTTTCAAGGTTGTGCATTTTTTCCACTGTAAAACATACTATGCTATTGAAACCATAATTATATGTTCTTGTCAATCAATCTTAACCTACTACAGTACAGTTATGGCATTTTATCTAAAAAGAGAAGGATTAAAGGCTTTGAATGAAATGAAAGGTACACAGTAAAGAAAGTATAATGCATGTTATTAGATTTCTGGAGAGGGAGAGGAAGAGGCAGAGATTACCAATATTTGATTTTTCACAGGCATTAAGTAATTATTTAAAGATAACTAAAAATGTTAAGGGGAGTGACACTTTCATTTCCTTTTTGTCGTCTTTGTAACTTAACATACATGGAATCATTCAAGTATTTACATAATGTATATAAATTACATCAAATTTGGAAATAATACTTAAAATAAGATTAACATTAATGAAAAGGCAAAAAAACAACAAAAAAAACACTGAACCCTGTGTTAATATGAGAGACTGTGGTTTCACAATGAGGAAAGCTTTTAAAATTCTGCATTAAGGTCTTTTGTGTTATCAATTTCTCTTTTTATTTCAGAATTTGAAAATCAAAACCAAAAATGCTTTACTAATTAGCATGTTCCCCATGAGAAAATAAAGTACCAGGATGTTTTCCATGTATCAATAAAACTACAATCCTGTGTTCCCTTTTTCTTTTCTGCTTCTGTCTCCCATATGCTATTAATTTTTAGTGGGTCAAGTCCTGACATCCCTATTCCGTTTTTACTGAACCCTTACTTAGTCAAAGCTTGTATCATTCAAATTCACCTTGACAGTCGTTTAATTCAGGACTGCTATATGGCACATATTGGACATGATACTTTTGTATTTGCCCCTCCCCCATTCACTCCTGCAGTCCTGCCGGATTGCCATGCATCTGGCTGGGCTGTGGGGAGGCAGCAGAGATTCTCTTGCAGTTTCTCCCCTGGGCTTCTGTGTTGCTGGCACAAAGAGCAGGGAGATTTTCTCTTCTACTGTGTTCTCAGTGCTACCGCTACTGGCACTCAGTCAATGTGGAGCCAACAGGGGAAGGAAAAGTCAATGGTGGGTTGCCTCAAGGCCTTGCTGATGGGGAGGTTAAGATGGGGATTAAAAGCAGAGTAATGGGATTCACGGGTAGAATAGTTACCAGGATACTCCCAGCACTCCTGAGTCCCGCTCCCCGCAACAATCAAAGGTACTTATATGAGCCCAATCACCATAGTATCTGAGCACCTCAGTTTGTAATGTATTTTTACTCCTCACACTCCTGTGAGGTAGGGGAGTGCCATTATATAGATGGGGAACTGAGGCATAATGAGGCAAAGTGACTTCCCTACAGTCAGACAAAAAGCCTGTGGCAGAGCAGGGACGTGAACCTAGGTTTCTCAAGTCATAGGATAACGACTCAGGCTAGAGAAAGAATGGTCCACTGTTATTTCAGGCTCTCCATTCATTCCCCAGGCTGCTTCAGTTCCCCAGGATGCTTCAGATTCCATCCAATGTCCTGGACCACACAGGCTTCTCCAGGCTGACTATCATCCTTACTCATTGCTCCTCAATCCAAACCACTACACATGCACGTTCTGAGAGCACAAAAGGTGAAGATAGATGGCACGTTGTGAGCAGACCAAAGGGAGAATAGGACTAATTTGTTTAACAAGTTCTTCCTATTCTCACTGCAAGACTATATTCTCTGGCAATTTCCTTCTCTGCATGGGGCCTATGGTTTTTGAGCAAGTTTTGTTGTTGGAAGAGTTCAAGTTGTAAGCTATGAGTCAGGAAAACTTAAGTGCCTCCTTTATATAAATTTACTAAACCCTCAACTATGTGTGCCATTGTGATCTTGTGTACAATGTTAGCGTGGAAGCACAAGCTGTACAGTGAATACATTTTCTTTTCACTGATATTCATATCTAATATGTCAATAATGGAAATATTCCTTCCTTTATCCTTGTCACTTCCCTCACCTTTCTGACTTGAACCTCCATGTAATTGTGACCCAATGCCAACTAGCAGGGGGCCCATCATATTGTAACTCACATCAGGCCTGACAAACTCATTACCCCAACACACTGTCCGATATTTATCTAAAAGGTGTCATGTAAGGTATCATATGTAAGCTGGTGACAGACTAGTCCTAAAAATCATTGCATGATGTATGTACAGGTCATGTACAAAAAGTTATAGGTGGGCTGGGCATATGTTTATAAAAAGTGTTTGGGAGGCAGTGCATAAATCCAGCCTGCTCTAGACAAAGGAATGTGTTTTTACCTGTCTGACTTGCTTGACTATAGGCAGAGAACAATGTTGAGTACATTTGCATATAAGAAAAACAAAGGCATCAAGCTAACAAGCAGACGACAATTTAGTGATCACACCAGGGGATAGAATCTGCACCTCAGGAAGTCTTCCTGCTCTTGAGGCAGAGACAGTGAACTTTGTGTAATATAAAGGGACAACAAAGATCCTTTCATTATTCATCACTTAGAGGACTTGGAGAACAGCACCCTCTGAGCCTGTGAAAGTTGAATCCACTAGCTAGGAGGGCTAGAGATGCTGGTAACTTGATGTAAGAGAGAAGACTGCTTAGGCAAAGATTATAACTTGCTAAAATTAAGCTTTAGATACTAGGAAGCATGTTTTTGTTTTGTTTGTAACCATGCCTGTCTCTCTTGCTCTTGTTTAATATCACTTAAATTTCTGTTATTAGCAAACTTATTACTAATTTGACTAACCAATCTCAGTGCTGTTATATTGAAGTAAAGTGTGAATCTTCAGCGATCTGACAGGCAGGTGTGTACTCTGCCTCTTTGGAGTTAACAAATTTAATCAATTCACTGAGGGTGTCCAGTGAGAGGTGCTGGACATTAAAGAGAAGTCTTTTGGGATTTTGTGAATTGGAGTTCACTGTAGGGTTGCCAGGGGTCCGGTTTTTAACCGGAACGCCAGGTCGAAAAGGGACCCCAGCGGTTCCAGTCAACGCCGCCGACCAGGCCATTAAAAGTCCGGTTGGTGGCACAGCAGGGCTAAGGCAGGCTCCCTGCAGCTCCCGGAAGCAGCGACATGTCCCCACTCCAGCTCCTACATGTAGGGGCAGCCAGCGCGCTCCACACGCTGCCCTCGCTCCAAGCGCCAGCTCCGTAGCTCCCATTGGCCAGGAACTGCGGCCAGTGGGAGTGCAGAGGCGGCGCCTGCGGACTGGACAGGGCGCAGAGCTGCCTGGATGCGCTTCTGTGTAGGAGCCAGAGGGGAGACGTGCCACTGCTTCTGGCAGCGGCCTGAGGTAAGCACTACCCGTAGCCTGCATCCCTGCCCCCTGCCCCAGCCCTGATCCCCCTCCTGCCCTCCAAACCCCTCAGTCCCAGCCCGGAGCACTCCTACACCCCCAAACCCTTCATTCCCATCCCATCCCCACTCAAAGCCCGCACCCTGAGCCAGAGCCCTCACACCCCAGCCCTGATCCCTCTCCTGCACCCCAAAGCCCTCATTCCCCATTCCTACCCCAGAACTCACGTATCCAGCCAGAG
Source organism: Macrochelys suwanniensis (assembly GCA_033296515.1). Lineage (NCBI taxonomy): Eukaryota > Metazoa > Chordata > Testudines > Chelydridae > Macrochelys > Macrochelys suwanniensis. The sequence goes on from CM065780.1 coordinate 54,544,001, forward strand.
CCCACACACCTCCCCCGCCCCAACCCCCTGCCCCAGCCCTGATTCCCAGAGCACCCTCTACACCCCAACCCTTCATCCCCAGCCCCAACCCAGAGCCCTCACCCCCCATTGCCCCAACCCCCTGCACCAGCCCAGAGCCCCCTCCTGCACTCTGAATGCCTTTAGCCTCAGCCTGGAACCCTCCTGCACCCCAAATCCCTCATCCCTGGCCCTACCCCAGAGCTCACAACCCCTGCCCCACCCCTGAGTCCTCTCCTGCACCCTAAACCCCTCATCCCCATCCCCAACCTAGAGCCTGCACCCCCAGATGGAGCCCTCTCCCCCATGCCTCAACACCCTGTACCAGCCCAGAGCCCCCTCCTGCACTCTGAACCCCTTAGCCCCAGCCCATAACCCTCCTGCACCCCAAACCCCTCATCCCTGGGCCCACCCCAGAGCTTACACCCCACAGCTGGAGTCCTCGCCCCCTCCCGCATCCCAACCCCTTGAGCCAGCCCACTGAAAATGAGCGAGTGAGTGAGGGTGGGGAGAGCAAGCAACTGAGGGAGGAAGGATGGAGTGAGGAGGGATGGGGCCTTAGAGGAGGGGTGGGGCAAGGGGCAGGGCAAGGGTGTTTGATTTTGTGTGAGTAGAAAGTTGGCAACCCTAGTTCACTGATTGTTACCTGCAAGTCTGGGAGTGCTTGAAGGAGTTTGCTGGTGAGGTGGACAAACTGAACTGAGACACAGTCTAATTAATATCCAGTAAAACTCTCACTTGCTGAGACAGTGAGGTACCATAGTGGTTTACAGTTCTGGGTATCTTGAGCAGAACATGACAGTAATGGAAAGGGATTTCTTTCTATGAAGGATTAGAGGATGATGAGGAATTATAGATAAATATGTTTCATATGAAATAGGCACCTTTTGTTTTTTCTTTGTTAAAAGCAGAGAATAGGTATGCATAAGAATGGAAACTTGAACATTTAACTGCAAATCACACAATGTATGATCTAATAGGTAAAAATTGGAAAATGATGATGATTGGAGATCTGTTCTTGAGCTCAAACCATGGGTGAATTGCTGAGTCCTGTTACATTAACACATTGAACATATCATTTGATTCCTTTATTCTCACTATTTCTTAAAATAAACTCTAATACTGTAATTTTATATCTTAAGCAGTGAGATAAAATAAGCCCTCTCATTAACACTTTCCAAGGCTGATTTCATAAAATGGTACATAAAAATTTCTTCAGTATACTTGAATTCCCTTGCTCCTAAAATAGCTTTATAACACGCGCGCATGCATACGCACGCACGCACACACACACACACACATGTTCATATCCATAAACACACTATTTTCTGAGTTGACATAATCAGATAATGTTGTCGTAGTTGAGGCTAAAACAGAAGTGAAATTAATGAAAATGCCTCCTTAGTAAGCTAACTCTATCTATTTAATCTCTCTTAATGTTGATAAACATTGCATTTCTACTAAGGGCCCAATCCTTTAGCTTCTGTTTACTTTCGCGGAAGAAGGATTGCTCTGTAAATTTGCAAAACTAAACTGCAAACTAAGTAAATCACCAAGTTCTGTATTGAACTCCCCCACTAACAAGGTAGATAGTGGCATGGAATCAGCACCAATGTGAAACACTCTTCTCTCTTCCTGGATCTGTAAAGATATTCCAGAATGTGTATTTTTGTGCCATCACTGATATTATGGTCTGCATGGTTTGTCTGAAAGCTGGTCGGAACGCTTTGATCAAATGCAATTTCATCAAAGCTGGAATGTTTTGGCTTCAATTAAATCTTCATTGAAATATTTTTTGGGGGTTGAGAGCTGCACACTCGCATTCTATTGCCAGGTAGTTAGAGCACTGGCCTGGTATATGGGGGAGACAGGTTCAAGTCCTTGCTCCTCCTGATTCAAAGCAGAATTTTTCATCTCCGCTAACTCTGATTCACACAAAGCAGGGACTCAAACCTGGGTCTCCCACACATCTCAGCCTCCCCTCCCATACTTGCAGACATTTCAACCCCTCTTCCTGACTCAAAAGCTTCAGGTTTTCAAGTAGAAAATAGATGTTTTGACACACTTCTATTTTTGCAAAAATCTCCAAAAGGTTTTATTTCCAATGAAGAATGAACATAAATTTTGAAACCTCAAAAGTTGCCACAAAATGGAATAGTCATCTGGCCAGCTTCTCTTTCAATGTGGTAATGAATTGCTATTCTGGGATACCTTCATAGAACTAGGAAATACAAAACAAGACTTCAGAGTGGGAAGAATAACTAAATATGGCTAGTTAAATCTTATTTCTTTGCTGAATGTCCCCATAGCTTGATTAGAATTAACATTTGCCACATAATACTGTGCTTATCTTCTTTCATTTTAGTACTACTGTTTGCCTTTCAAGACAAGCTCTAAAATTCAAGAAAACAATCCCATGGGGCCAAATTCTGCTCTGTTGTTCTCACACAACTCCATTAAATTCAGGGATGATACTTATATCTAACTGAGAGCAGAATTTGGCTCTTTATCGTGAAACCAGCCTCTTAGAATGTCATCCTAAATATGTATACATTCAGTATTATTCATTTACCCTTCAAGTTTGTTTAAAGCAGTTTGCTAATGTTTTGTTGGGTTTAGCTGAACATGCAGTGAACAGTACAGTTTTTCAATCTCTGTTACATTACAGAAAGCCTTGGTTGATCCTTGCATGCAGTGTGGCTTGTCTCTTTTGAGCTCCCAGGCAACAATAACCTCTCATCATGATTACAGAGCCTCCTGCAGAAAGATGGGCCTAATCCCAGCGCTCCATGAACGCAGTAATCTATTCCAATCAGGACTTGATGGATTTGACAGGCCATCTGTAGCCAAGTGAGACAGACTCAAGGCAGATCAAAAACATAGATGCTTGTGAAATCTTTGGGAAATGCTTTCTACTGTTATACAGATTATTGTGCAAACAAAAATGCACAGCCTAAGGGTACGTCTAAACTACAGAATTAGGTCGAATTTATAGAAGTCGATATTTTAAAACCCAAATTTATGGAATCAATTGTGTGTGTCCCCACTAAAGAGCGTTAAGACCATGAGGTCGATTGACTGTGTCCACAGTAGCGGGGCTAGCATCGACTTTCGGAGCATTGCATTGCGGGTAGCTATCCCACAGTTCCCGCAGTCTCCGCCGCCCATTGGGATTCTGGGTTGCGATCCCAAAGCCTGATGGGGCAGAAAACATTGTCGCTGGTGGTTCTGGGTACATGTCATCCCTCCCTCCCTCCCTCCGTGAAAGCAATATTTTTCGCGCCTTTTTTCCGGGGTTTCCGTGTTTGCTACGGAAGCCTGCTCAGCTCACAATTACCGTACATCTCCAGCGTACGCCTGGACATTAGGTCTAGTGGGGATTCAGTCACACTATAATACGGGCAGAGGGATAGCTCAGCGTTCTGAGCGTTGGCCCGGTAAACCCGGGGTTGCGAGTTCAATCCTTGAGGGGGCCATTCCGCCTGAGGCTGGTAGTCGCGGGACTACACAGCAGAAGCTCCTTGCCTTCTAGCTGCAGATGGTGCAATATGCCATAAATGGTCATGGTCGCGGGACCATACAGCAGAAGCTCCTTGCCTTCTTGCAGCAGATTGTACAATATGATTGGTATTCGTGTGCTCCTGGCCGGCGGCCTATGGTGTGGCTGGCCGGGGGCGCTTGGACATAAATGGGAGTGACCAGAGTGACTCTGGTCATTCTCTTTTTTACGTTTTGTTTAAGGGAGATTCAGTACTGTCTGGAACACGGGCGGAGGGATAGCTCAGCGGTCTGAGCGTTGGCCCGCTAAACCCGGGGTTGCGAGTTCAATCCTTGAGGGGGCCAGGAGATGATGATGGATATCAAGCATATTGTACCATCTGCTGCTAGAAGGGAAGGCGCCTCCTTGCTCACCGCATATTGTACCATCTGCAGCTAGAAGGAAATGAGCCTAACCCTTGCTCCCCCCTCCCTCCGTGAAAGCAACTGAGGGGGGAGCAAAAAATCCTTTCGCGCCTTTTTTCATATGGGCGCCATATTGCTGACTCCATTGTTATCCACCCGCTGCTTCTGCTGCCACTCTGCTGTCCTGCAAACAGCATACCAGGGAAAGCATGGAGCACGATCAGATCACCGCGGCTGTTCTCGCCATTATGAACACCACGCGCATTGTCCAGGAGTATATGGAGAACGAGAACCAGGAGCTGCTACAGCTACAGCAGGCGAGGAGGCGACAGCAGCGCCCTGAGGACAGTGATGAGGACATGGACACAGACCTCTCTCAAAAAAGGCCCCCCCGCAAGGTGGACATCATGGTGTTAATGGGGCTTGTTGATACAGTGGAACGCCGATTCTGGGCCCGGGAAACAAGCAGACTGGTGGGACCACATAGTGCTGCAGGTCTGGGATGAATCCCAGTGGCTGCGAAACTTTCGCATGCGTAAGGCACTTTCATGGAACTTTGTGAGTTGCTTTCCCCTGCCCTGAAGCGCAAGAACACCAAGATGAGAGTAGCCCTCACAGTACAGAAGCGACTGGCGATAGCCCTGTGGAAGCTTGCAACGCCAGACAGCTACCGGTCAGTCGCGAATCAATTCGGAGTGGGAAAATCTACAGTGGGGGCTGTTGTGATGAAAGTAGCCAGGGCGATCACCAAGCTGCTGGTACCAAGGGTTGTGAGTCTGGGAAATGTGCAGCTCATACTGGATGGCTTTGCAGCAATGGGGTTCCCGAACTGTGGTGGGGCGATAGACGGAACCCATATCCCTATCTTGGCACCGGACCACCAAGCCAGCGAGTACATAAACTGAAAGGGTTACTTTTCAATAGTGCTGCAAGCACTGGTGGATCACAAGGGACGTTTCACCAACATCAACGTGGGATGGCCGGGAAAGGTACATGACGCTCACATCTTCAGGAACTCTGGTCTGTTTCGGCTGCAGCAGCAAGGGACTTTCTTCCCAGACCAGAAAATAACCGTTGGGGATGTTGAGATGCCAATAGTTATCCTTGGGGACCCAGCCTACCCCTTAATGCCATGGCTCATGAAGCCATACACAGGTAGCCTGGACAGTAGTCAGGACCTTTTCAACTATAGGCTGAGCAAGTGCAGAATTTGGTCGTTTAAAAGCTCGCTGGCGAAGTTTATTGACTAGGTTAGATCTCAGCGAAAACAATATTCCCATTATTATTACTGCTTGCTGTGCGCTCCACAATATCTGTGAGAGTAAGGGGGAGACGTTTATGGCAGGGTGGGAGGTTGAGGCAAATCGCCTGGCCACTGGTTATGCGCAGCCAGACACCAGGGCTATTACAAGAGTACAGCAGGGTGCGTTGCGCATCAGGGAAGCTTTGAAAACCAGTTTCATGAATGGCCAGGATGCTGTGTGAAAGTTCTGTTTTTCCCCTGTAATGAAAAGCCCCGCCCCTTCATTCACTCTACTTCCCTTTACCCAAACCGCCCTGCCCTCCCCCCCTCGATCACCGCTCGCAGAGGAAATAAAGTCATTGTTGCTTAAAAATCATGCATTCTTTATTAATTCGTAAAACAAAGAGGGGGAACTATGGGGGTAACTGCCACAGTCTCCCGGGATAGCTGGTGGAGGAAGGGAAGCACCAGGATGGGTGGTGGAGGAGGGGATGAGGGAAGGACAAGGACACACAGCACTTTAAAACTTATTGAATGCCAGCCCTTTCTTGCTTGGACTGTTCTCTTGACTTGAGTGGTTGGGTGCACGGAGGCCACCCAAACGCGTTCTTGGGCATCTCGGGGATGAGGTTATGGGACTCGGGAAGGAGGGCTGTTGGTTACACAGGGGCTGTAGCGGCGGTCTGGGCTCAGGCGGCCTTTCCTGAACCGTACGCCTTTCCTCAGCCATACGCCGGAGGATTTCCGTTTGATCCTCCAGTAGCCTCAGAATTGCATCCTGCCTTCTCTCTGCACGCTGACGCCACCTACTCTCTTCATCACGCCACCTGTCCGCGTGATCAAAATCTGCCTTCCTGGACTCCGACAGTGTCTGCCTCCACGCATTCTGCTGGGCAGCTTCAGTGTGGGAGGATTGCATGAGTTCTGAGAACATTTCATCTCGATTCCTTTTTTTTTTACTTCTAATCTTCGCTAGCCTCTGGGATGGTGATGAAGGGGGTGGCGTTGAAACATTTGCAGCTGCGGGAGGAAACAAACGGGAGAGGAGTAGTTTAAAAGACACATATTAGAGAACAATGCTCCAAACATTACATATCACATGTGCATTTGGTCCAAGGTTGCACTTTGCCTGTTATATTGAGGGTCTGCCGGTTTGGTGTGAGAGATCACACAAGCAGGTCCGGCGGGCAACAGAATTCGGCTTGCACACAGCCATGGTAAGCCACAGTCTATAGGCTTCTTTAACCTTCATAACATGGGAATGTTTTCAAACAGCAACCCCCTCATTTCCCATAACAAACAGCCTTTGGGCTGGCAATTTAAAACTGGTTGGCAATTGAAAAGGGAGGGGCGGCAGTTTTTGGGTTAACGTGCAGCGCGAACCTAATCGACACCCCCACACAGACACACATCCAAGATGTTCACTGTTCCCCCTCCCCCCACCGCGTGGGTCACAGCGGAGAAGATTTCTGTTCAGCCACAGGCAAACAGCCCAGCAGGGACGGAGCCCCTCTGAATACCCCCTTTCCCCTATTTCAAGCAGGTGACCATGAATTATATCACTCTTCTGAGGATAACACAGACAGATAAAGAACGGATTTTGCTTGAATGCCAGCAAACACCGGGACCATACGCCGCCATGCTTTGCAAAGCAATGATTCCAGACTACGTGCTACTGGCCTGGCGTGGTAGAGTGTGTTACCACGGAGCACAGGATAAGGCTGCCCTCCCCAGAAACCTTTTGCACAGGCTTTGGGAGTACATCCAGGAGATCTTTCTGGAGATGTCCCCGGAGGATTTCTGCTCCATCCCCGAACATGTTAACAGACTTTTCCAGTAGCTGTAGCTGTACTGGCCGCGAATTGATCATTAAACATGCTTGCTTATAAAACATGTATTAATTAACAGAGGTACACTCACCAGAGGCACCAGAGGTCCCTTCTCCTGCATCGAGCACGCCTTGGGTGGGTTCGTAGGGTACTGGCTCCAGGGTGACAAAGAGTTCCTGGCTGTCGGGGAAAAGGGCTTCTCCACTTCCTTGCTGTGTCTGGGCGCTATTTTCAGCATCATTATCATCATCATGCTCCTCTGTGGTTTCTGATGATCCACATACGGAGTCATACCACATGGGTGGGTCAGTGCTGGCTGCACCTCCTAGAATGGCATGCAGCTCATCATAGAAGCGGCATGTCTGGGGCTCTGACCCAGAGCGTTTGTTTGCATCTCTGGTTTTTTGGTAGGCTTGCCTGAGCTCCTTAATTTTCACGCGGCACTGTTGCGCGTCCCTGTTGTAGCCTCTGTCCTGCATGCCCTTGGAGACTTTGGCATATGTATTGGTGTTTCTTCTTTTGGACCGTAGCTCTGCTAGCACGGTTTCATCTCCCCATACAGCGATCAGATCGCGTACTTCACCATCGGTCCATGCTGGAGCTCGTCTTCGGTTCTGGGACTCCATCATGGTCACCTCTGCTGATGAGATCTGCGCTCACCTGCAGCTCACCACGCTGGCCAAACAGGAAATGAAATTCAAAAGTTCGCGGGGCTTTTCCTGTCTACCTGGGCGGAGCATTGGAGCTCAGACTGCTGTCCAGAGCGGTCAAATGTTGCACTGTGGGATAGATCCAGGAGGCCAATACCGTCGAATTGCGTCCTCACTAAGCCTACATCGATTCGGCAATATCGATTTAAGCGCTAATCCCCTCGTTGGGGGTGGAGTGGCGAGATCGATTTTAAGAGCCCTAGAAGTCGATGTTAAGGGCTTCGTCCTGTGGACGGGTGCACGGATCAATCGAAATAACGCTAATAAATTTGACCTAAACTTGTAGTGTAGACCAGGGCTAAGAGAGGATTAGATTTAAAAAGACCAAAAATTATTGTTCAAGGAAAAAGAAACGAAAGCAAAAGTAAAAGAAAATGCATTAAAACTTTCAAACAGTATTGTGAATAGATATTTATACTACTAAGATGAATTTTATACTATTCTGTTCTATAAAGGTTCTGATACAGCACTTATCACTAGTATCTGAGAGCTTCATGACAACTAAACTGGATGTCTGAAGTCTAAAGTATCTTTGTTATAACTCTCTGAACTATGGCCCTAATCCTACAAAAGATTTTATTTGAGAGTTCTGTTGACTTCATTGGGGCTATGTCTTTGCAGGATCAGGGTCAAAAGTGTTGTCCATTTGTGTAAAATTGAACAGGTATGTTACACAAGGACAATTAAAAATGACAGTACTCTCTTGGTTCATCTACTGATGTATCAGAAAGTATTTTTAAAGCATTAGCCCTAATTATTATTCTGTTTTTGCTACCTGTAAAATAAAACAGAAACAAAAACTAAATGTTTCTAGCTCCCAAGTATTTGAAAGGGTGTTTTACATTTTCATCTGGGTGACAAAGCAAAGCGGTGAATTTAAGGTTTTCTGTTTGTTTGAAACAGAAATGATCTTCTATGATAGTTGAACATTACTTATCATATTACCAAATCTATTTTTAATATAGCCCCTGGCAACTTACTTTGGTTATGTCTGATTTAATTGCTTTTGGAAAGGTTTAGAATGACTCTAAATATTTAAAGTAAAACAAGTTATTAAATGCATTGCTGCTTTTAATGCATGGTAAAAGTGCTGTTAGTGAAAATAATGGCGAGATATAAATGTAAAGTGGTTGCTTTTTCTATACACCCTTTGGATATTCTTTATCTTTCAACAGCTCAGCTGACTTCTGTGACTTAACCAGCAAGATTTAAATAAAAAATTCTTAATCCATCCAGCATACTTTGCTTTAGGGATAAACTGTACACAGTAGCTGTTAATCTAAAAATTTTATCTAGCATTTCAGAGAATAGGTTCACAAATGATTCTGAAATAAATTAAACACTAGGCACAGAAAGTAAATCTTTCCTATTCTCCTTCATATAATATAAATCTAAGAAAAATCTCAATTTTCAAGAGAAACACTGCAGTGTGTGTGTGTGTGTGTGTGTGTGTGTGTGTGTGTGTGTGTGTGTGAGAGAGAGAGAGAGAGAGGTAAGCAAGGAAGTGAACCTTTTGTTCCCACTAAACTCACAAGCACATAATTAATGTAATCTGGAGATCGTTTAGTAAACAGATATATTTTAAACAAACAATGGTAGCAATTTTGAAATGCAGCTTTTATTAGTACTTTATTTCTGAGCATTTCTTTAGAAATATCTTGCAACGTAACCACATCAAACTATACTCCCATGTTTCCTTCTTAACCTGCAGCTTTTTTAGTATGTGCTTTGGTTCATTTCAGGTTTTGCAATCTAATCGCTACTGTGTACAGCTGAATTCCCCATTGAGCACTAATAGCATGTCAGAAGAGAGTGTGAAAAAGTCAAAGGAAATGGCTGTCTTTAATAAATATAAAAGACATCTTCTCCTTCTCTAATTTTAAATTCAAGGATATCTTCACATGAATAGATTCAAAGCCAGAGAAACACACAATAACAGGTCTGGTTATACGGTTTGTTAAACACAAAATAGAGCTGTACAGCACAAACTCTGCTTCTGTCATGACTGGAAAAGTAATAACATGTTTAGAAGAGAACACATTTTAATGAAGATGCATCTGATACAAGGAGGAAAAAGAGGAAAGAAATTCTTCTATCTGACCTGTCAAAACAGACTACATGAACATATGCATGCTCATTTTATGCAGACAGTGGGGGGGGGAGCCAAAATCTGATTAATTTTACAAGTCTCCTGCAACTTCTCTGTTTGACCTTGACCATTATGTTCACTGCCTTACATTCCATTAATTCTCACAAAGACCCCCCTCCAGTAAGAAAATGGTAATTCAAATGTGCATTTCCTTGTTTAGGTTGAGTCTGGACATAGATCCAAGCTGAGCATAATTTAACTTTGTGGAGAATAGGAGAGGCAGAAAGAGTGAATGCTCAGATATATGTAATACCATAATCATCCTCTATTATTGCTGCAGTCTGAGGGAGCCATAAAATGTGCAATAGGAGTACACTTAACTCCTCCTGACTGAGTGTTTTTGTCTTTTGGAAACTCACTGAGGCTTCATAAGGGGAGGTGTGGGGGGCAGTGGGAAGGGGGTAGGTACTGCTAACAACTGAGCCTTGATAACTTTAAATGTTTATATGCCTTGAGTGAAGACGCTGCCAACCCTATTTTGCTCACTCTCATTCACACACATCCTTCCATATCCCCAGGCAGAATAACTGATCTGAACTTAAATATATTTGGAGAGTTGGACAAATACTCTAAAATGACTGCAAAACTAGCTTAAGAGCGGACATAAAAGGGTAGTTATCAAAGGAGTTATTAGTCTTCCAGCCTATTCTGAAGGGGCAGTACAAGGAGGGGGAAAAACAGACTTGTTCAGTGTAACTGAGAACAAGGAAAAACATGCAGTTATTCTTTTGTCAGCTGTGGGAAATGTTTTTCTTGGGTGTTAATGCACATTCTTCAGTCAGTGGATATAATAAAAACAAACTGTTTAAAAATAAATTAAGTACAGGGGATGTTTTTGTTTTACTTCATTGGGTAGGGGTTTTAAACAGATTTTTAAATAATTTTCACACATTTTCAGAATTGTAGGGATTTAATAAAAAAAAAAAGCTTTGAGAAATGTATCCCTTTTTGACACATTACATGCACCCTGTCTAGTGTGGTGAGTACTGAATGGCCTTTTAGCATCTTATTCAGCATTCCCTTGGTGTGTTGCACATGAAATTGAACAAAAAGGCACTTCCTTCCTTTTCTCTTCTGGCACTGAATTGATTTGAGGACTTGGTGTGTAATTTTGAGGTCTCTGGAGGGGAAAAAGAAGCAAAGGTGATTGAAGACCACCATGTGTGGTTAATACAAAAGGATGGAAAGATGACAGGAAGAAGAGGAGGAGGAGAATATGGGCTAAGAAAAGGGAGAGGGGAAATCCAGGAAGAATATTGAGAGGTAGGGGGGTTACTCTCTTGGTGTTGTAGGTGGTGGGAAGCAGTGCAGGATTTTAGCTTCTCACCAGGTTGAAGGGCAGTGCTCAGAGCTGGTATGGGTCACCACCAGAGCACAGCAAACAAAAACCCAAGGTGCCCCTGAGGTCAGAGTCCTGAGGAGTTGTGGAGATGGGGAAGAGAGACAGAGCAAGAAGGAAAGGCAAACTGCTTTTGAATGGCAAAAACTGCCGCTACCCCTGCCTGTCAAGAAGAAAAGCTCAGCTGAAAATTACTCTTTCCTTTTCTTTCCTTTTTGTTGCTCCTCAGAGACTTGGAGCTTCATAGGTGGCTGCTAGGTTCTAATGAGCATCTTTTCCTGTGAACCTTGACATTGCCTTAAAAACTCAATTTCAGTTTTTTAAATGACAGTTACACTCACATATTAGGCTGAAAAACCTTTGCCAATTAATAAGGGCTCTGGGAATATTTTCTGAAAAATACAGAAAGGATGTTTGGTTCTAGCTTATCATATTTTAGATAGCATACCTGTATTGTCTTGTTTTCTAATATTTGAAATTAGAATTGCAATTATTCCAGAAAAAAATAGTGTTTTCCCCACAAAATTATTATAGCAACGTGAGAAACAACGAAACCGGGTTGATATGTTATGACAGTTAATGACTTGTCAAAAGCATTACACCTGGGCAGTTAACACATGAGTTACTTTACCTATTAAAACTGGTTTCTTGGAAATTGTTGCTCATTCGATGAGAAAATGTCTTCTGTGTAACTTTTTTTGAGTGTCTATAAAATGGACAATATCCACATAAAGGGACACAAACTAGAGGTATGTGTCCACACTGCTAAATGATCACAATGAGCACACAAGCAAAGCCTTAATTTTGGGGAGAAAGTACTTCTGGAGGTAGTAATAAGACTCCACTTTCCAAAATGAGCAGTGAGATTGCATTAAAGGAACAGTTTCACTAGTTCAGGTCAGTGGAATCTTTTTTTAATATATTTAATGAAGACTATTTATACTTTTTTAATTATGATCTGATTGCTACTTTTAAACTGTCAGAAGGTGAGGGGAAGGTTCATGAAGAGTCCACGAGTGTCTGTGCAATCTCATTCATGGAGAACTGCATAAACAAATTCTAGTTAGAAAGATAGATGCTGGTTATTACTTTTAATCTGACGGGACACATATTAAAGCAAATTCTGCTAAAAAAAAAATAGTACGCCCCCATTTAGGAGTATAAAAGAACCAAGTACAGGTTTCAATAAGTAGTTTGTTTTGAAAATCTCTTTTCATTTGGCACTGGGTTACAAACCTCTCTTGGCTCAGACTCTAGGGGTCATGATCCCAAGAGGAGTTACAAACAGGTGTTGAAGTTGTGACTGTCCTGCCCTTCTTACGTGGCTAAACTGGAGGGGTCTGAGGTAGATCTTGGCTCAGTGGAAGGGGGATCCATCCTATGGAACCCTGATATAGAAAAGGGGTCCCAGTATGGAAAAAGCTGAGAGCCACTGTCTTAAACTATGGATTAAATCACAGTTTGTGGCGGAATAAGACAAGGAACTAACAGGTTTTAAAATCAAACATACCCTTGTATAAAAATCATTTACTGTAATTAAATGGGGGAATATGGAATGCAGTTTTCAAGTTTTCAAATAAATAAGATATGAATGATTTACACTTAAAATTGTGTTACAAGATATGTGATTATGAAATCATAAATAAAAGGAGACTGAGCTCTGTTCCCACTGTAGTTGAAACTGTAAAAACAACCATGTTGAAACGTTGCTAATAGAATACTATTGCGGTTTCTCCGATCAGCATGAACAGAGATCCATAAGCCTAGTTCTGCTTTTGGAGATGCATGGACAGCTACCTTTGACTCCAGGAGATATCCACACACATCTGAAGGTACAATCTGACCTTCTGTTAAAACTCTGTTGTAAACCCATGCTTCAGAGTATCTAATAAATATAGTTTGACCAGCACAGGTTTTATTGTTAGTTTACACACGCACATGCACACGCGTGCACACACAAAATCTACACATGACAAGGAAACAATGATTGATAGAACGTGGCCAGCAACATGTTTAAACCATGGTTTCTAGAATGGTATTTACATTTTCTGCTAGCATTTTCAATGGTAGTGTGAAAAGGACCTTAATTAGCTTTGCACACATTTCATTTTTGTTTTACAAGAACTTCTGAAAGAAGCTCATGAAGCAGTTGCATTTTTCTATTATGTTTTTTCCTTGGAATAAAAAGCTAATTTTCTATGCAAACTTTAATGGAAGATTTATAAATGTAATAATGTCAGAATGACTTCTGAGATCTAGTTAACCCATGAAATGTTCTTGGCAAGCTGCAATATTCATTAACTATAGTCATTACACCTCTAGTAAATAATCTTTTTTATACATTTAAAAAAAATATTTTAGGCATGCTGATAGTCAGGGCAGGACTCATGCTCTATTTGTCGGACATCAGAATGAGATGTGCAATTAAAATCACCACTAAGTGGCAAGAACATCTTTATGAAGATGGTTTTGTAAGTAATTCAGGCCAAAGATCTGCACTTAAACAGCTTCCCATTTGCTTCACATGGCATCCTTTACATACATTATTTGGCTATGAAAGCGAATCACTGTGAGAGTCATATTCTGTGTTTTTGCGAACTCACATACAGAAGTGTTTCTTTGGCAGATGCCTGCACTGCTTAAGGTTGTTCAGTTTATTTTGTATGCTGTCCTTACATTTCTTGGAGGGGGATCTGCCAGTGGGCAGGTTTAGTTTATCTCCGTATATTGCAATGTGAGCCAAATGCGGTCTTAAAAAAATCCAAATAAAAACACATCAACAACTTATGATCTGGTTTGAGTTCTGTTGTAAAATTGATGCTGACTATGAGTCTGTTGCTCTTAACTCAATCTCTAATGAACTGTAGGCATGACTTGAATAATAAGAGGCACTACGGAACATGCTGTCATGTGTTCACAACCAAATTGCATCACATTCCTCTAATACAGCAACAGTTTCACAAAGGCAAGCACAAACACAGTAGTGTACATCTGAGACTTCTATACATATTACCGTTAACTGGTTGTAATTAATTTAGAATAATTTTGACCTTACTAGACGACTCAGCATAATATGACTCTGGCAGTTGTGCATGCATGAACTCGTGTATGATCTACTACCACTTAATTTTCCTTTTGTCAGACTGCAAAATCAAGAGAAACCACATTATTTCTGAACACCTTACAGCAGAAGGTACTGTTGAATAACTGTGTCTAGATAAAATCATAATTAACTACCTTAACCAACATGTCAAACATGTTACATAATTGTATTCATGGGATTATACTGATAAGTAAATAAAAATGTGATAGTTTTCTTTGAAGCATGTTAGTTCGCATGCTTTCTCTTTCCCTCTTACATGTATGGTCTGTGTGCTATATATTATGGAGACAGCAGCAGCAGCTCCATAGCTTAAGTGCAAATCTCAACACAACTTTAAGTAGAAATGAAAGCCCTGTTTAATACTTCAGTAATTTAATTCAGTTTTCAGATTTGGTATAGCGATGTTTCAAATAATAGTTGGTGTGTGTTTGTGTGCATATAGATGTACTAGTGTTGGTGTGCATGCTTTTTTGAATTAAAAAAAAAAGCTATATTTTGCTTTTCTTGCTTATTGTATCAGTTGTGGGCCTTGTTTATTTAGGCAGAGCTAATTATCAGTGGTGTTCTATGCCCTGAATTTAACTTGAATGAATTGATTGTTCATTTTTTAAATGATTTAATTTGAGACATTTTAAAATGCAACTATTTGTATAAGATATGAAAATGATAGGAGAAAAAATATAATCCAAATCTTTCACTACCCTGTGCAAAAAACTGAATAAGTATGTGTATTAAAGATGATGGAGATAGATTAGATTAGTTTAGTTTAGTTTTTTTGCTTGACAGCATTTTCCCACAACATATGTTCAGTGCTATCAGGGTTATTACAGAGAACACTGACTAATCAGGTAGACGGATTCACAAACATTGACTGGAACACATGGTGGCCTCTCAGAGTTAAAAAGGACCATCATGGTAATTTGTAAACATAGTCAGATAATGTGAGTATTTATCATTTTGATTGTTTCAGCCACAGTCTTTTGTCTGTTGTTTCGGTGATTTGGTAAGGAAGAAACTTGTCACTTGGTCTTGTTTGATGCTGCATAAGAGAAATGAAGAAAAATACTGACCTCCTTTTTTAAATAGGCCTAATATTGATTGAATCTATAAGAGCTTTACCTTTTAAAAACAATTTGTGAGCATAGTTTTGAAGACAGGGAAACATTAATTATGATTAACATCTGGTATAGCCTCTTTCTGCTACTTTAAACTGTTAATACCAAACCTTTTATTTATCAAATACTACATCTGTGTAAAAAGGTTAAGTAAATCTGATTATAGGGAGAAGTAGTTCAAGTTCAACATGACTGATGTAGCCAATGGTAAGTGGTTTGCTGACCTAATTGTACAGCTGCTCACAGAATAAATTTGTAAACAAATTTGTCTGTATCTACAGCAATCACATGCAGTAGCCAATACGAAGTCTTTTATTGCAAGAGATTTCTGTGATATTTGCACAAGCTGTTAGAGATCAACCGTAACACCTTTTACTAGATGAGTCAAAGACTTGTAGTTGCTGGGGCAGAAATAAATAATTTAAGTCATACACCTTGGCTGTATTTACTAGAGCTGCAGTGAGCTCTTTGCCAGAGATTCAAACTGAAGATACTGAAGATAAGGCACTTCTTGAAGCACTACATTCTATGATTTTATAAACCCCTTTAGGTTTTCAATTGGCAACCTTCATTGCTCCATTAAAGTGGTGATAAAGATTAATTTCCCCTTAAAAGTTTCCAACAAAAATAGTTTAATTGGGAATTAAAATTGCGCAAAGTGATGTCTTGAAATCTTAAAGTTACAGTTCAGAGCAAGTTCAGATCACAATTTTCCATCCCACTCTTAATTTTCCATAAACTTAAGTTAAGATCTTTCTCAACTGATCAGCAAATTTCTTGCTTGCCAAACAGGTTTTCATAACTTCAATAGAGAGTTCTCTTTCTAGGTTCATATACTCATAACAATATCGATGTCAGAGCTAGAAAGGACCTTTTAAATCATCTAACCTATCTTCTTACCAGTGCAGATTTGTTCCCTCCTGGACATTTTCAAGCGTTCTGCTACATTTCAGTTTTAAATCTCCCAAGTTTTAGGATCTCTATCCATTTCTTTTGCAGGAAAACAAGGATTCCAGACCTACTTTCAGTGAAGTCAGTGGCAGTTTTGCTATTGACCTCAAGGGAAGCATGATTGGGTTCCTGTTCTACAGCCAAGTAGATTTCTCTGACATGAATTTTTCTTTATATTAACATTTTCCTTCCTTAATATCAGGCCATTAGTTTGTTATACCGCCTTTTTATTTAGGTATATATATAATGAACTTAAACATGTACTTAACTTTAAGCACCAGAGTAGTTCTACTGAAATCACCTGTTACTTCAATTCAATGTGTAAATCATGTATTTGCACATAAAAATAGCTATTGAAATGTGTAACTAGCAATTTATATATGTAGAGCATACACATATAAGCACATAATAGTGTGCAGACCTTGGGCCTAAATGGCATATTAGACCCTTAATTCACCAAGCTTTCTTCCTGAAGAAAAAGTAAATGAAAACAAAATATGTAACCCGCTTTTGAATTCTCACTAATTTAATTCTTTGTAAGAAAATCTGACCCCAACCACCATTATTAGGGCAGAAACAATGTACATAGATTTAATTTATGTTGAGTAGAGCTGACGGGAATTTTCCATCTGAATGATTTTCTGATGTACAAGGCCCTTTTCATAAAATCAAAGTTTTCCACAAGAATATCCAGGTATCTGCCTGTAAGCTCTCCACTCCTCCACCCCTACTCTTCTGTAGTCAGCGGCCTGCTGCGGGAGGCAGAGGTGAAGAGTTTGGGCGCTCAACTTCTCCCCAGCCTGGCTGCAGATCTTTGAGGGGAAAGGCAAAATTGACAAGGTAGTCAGCCAGCAAGCCAAAACATTCTATTCAGGAGAACCAAAATTATTTTTTGTCCCAAATTGGGATTTTTTCCCCTAGAAACCTCAAACTTTTTTATGGGACTGAAATTCTGTTTTCTGGACAGCTCTACCTGAGATCAATGCTTGGGTTGTGATATAGAACTCGCTGATCGGCATTTGACATAATGATATTTCACACACTGATCTCGCCCTCAACACTTCCTAAAACAAAAGCCTGACAAATTCAAATAAATTCTTCCATCCATAAGTATAAATCCATATAGGTTATATCCATAAGTATAATCCATGTAGGTTATAGGTGGATCTGCCTGTTCCCATTTGTAGGAAAATGGTTCAAATGTAATCTACAACACTTAGTGAAATCTTGTTGTCTTTATCCACGGCTTCAGGTCAAACTGGGGGATAACACATGGTGTGCTTTGGAATGCTTTGCTTTTTATACCCTGTGTTCAACAAGGCATTGGGGTATATCTGAGATTGGTCCCTGGCAATTGGAGATTCTTGCAAAACAGCATTGGTTAGAAATTTTTCTTACATTCTCCTAAAACTAGGAAAAAGCCAAAAATTTCCAATTTCCCTTTTGGATGTGAAGTTTTTATGCATAGCTTTAACTGAAAGTGGATTTTCCCTTTTTATGTTCACTATAAACAAATACGACGGGAATTAAAAATAACAATAAAAAATGAACCGGAATCTGACCAAAAGATGCTGTTTTGTACCCAGTATATTGGAGAGCAAACAGTTCAACTGTAATAACCTGTTAGACTAGTCAACGTACATTGAGAGGGGAATGGGGAATAAAAGTTCTGAATCTAAGCTTGGTCTTTCATTCCCCTGGCCTGCAGGAGTTTAGTATATACCAGAGATACAAGTTTTATCTAGCAAATGCCCTCAGAGTGTGTTCAGATACTGTATGGGCTGTATCCATAATGTATGAGCCTACTACCCTGTAGCCCCAATCCTGCAATCATTCTACACGCTTCAATGAAAGTTCTGTGCATAGAGTGATTGCAGGGTTTGTTAATGTTTTAAAAAGTCCTGTATTCTGTAAGCTTCAGATGGATCCTTAATGTTGTTTTAAAGCAGGTTCCTGCAGGATGAGAGTACATCCTTAATAGCTGCTATGCTCATGCTAATTTTTAGCAAACACAGACCTTATTTGTTTACTACTTATTTGGTGTATATGCAGCAGACCTACTACCAAGCAAATTGTTTAGTGACTGAATGTGTATTTTAGTGGTCTTATGTTAATATTTTATGCTAGTGCTGTTGGACCAAACATACTTTTGCATGTAGCTTCAAAGGTTAATGCTGACCTGGTTTGATTCAAGGGGACTGCATACCGGTCAACATTTGAAAGCTAAAACAGCGCTAATAAGGAGGAAAAATTCCTCCTCTCTCATACATCAGACTAGAAATGTTTATGGCAGAGCAAATTATAGAAAATATAAATATTTTGCTCAACCACAGGGGATGACCCTCCTGAATAGTCATGTCCATGGCACTATTTTTCATCTATGGAGAAATTTCATAGAACTATGAAATATAATAAAATAATTCTGAACTAATTCTGATTTCTAGCACTGTAAAATAAATCTCTGTGTGCCAAGAGTCAGTTTTTTTTTAAATGGGCCTTCCCATCCTTTCTGGTTTAAACCAAATACAAGTGGTAAATAAATACTGTATATAATCATAATAATTAGGTTCCCCCTACTCCTGAAAAATGTACAAATCCATTATTCACCTCTCCTTATTTCCATGCCTCTGTTTTTCATTTTCACACCAGTTATTGTCAATTATACACCAAGAGGCCGAATGAAATTGACTGTGAGAATCAAGAAGGTTTTTAGCTATCTTTTTTTGTTTGTCTGGATGGGTTTTTCTGTGTGCGAGAAACTGGAATTGCGGAAAGGTGTAACTAGTATGTGGCCCTCATGTTCATCTACATAAACACACCTGGGGTCATCAGGATTTTCTAGGTATAAGTGAGGGTCAAACTCATGTTTTTATTCACCATCTGACCATTTTATCACCTGAGCTACAGGAGAATTTTCTTCAAGGAATAACTTTACTAGGACTTCAGTCATACTTGAACGGATATGATATACCATCCATAGAATAACAGTCAGTATATATTACAAAATGATAAGCAATATTTTTAGTCAAATCTTGTAAGTAAATATTTTGTGATTACACATACAATATCTAGGAAGTAGATACTGGTATCTATTGTATCTAATCTAGGTTTTTATACCTTGCCCATCGCCATAATATTTGAATGCCTGTTAGGGGCCTCATCTGAATCCCACTGAAATTATTTGGCTTTGGACCCAACCCAAGCTGAGCATTCATACACTTGAACTAGATACCACTTAACTATAAATAGGAAAGACCATAAAAAGCACTTTGTTTATGTTAAAAGGGCATTGTCAAATGGTTAAAGACCAGAATTTTCATTCTCCTTAAAGTTGTTATAAGCCAAAATATCCAGTATCTTTTTCTGAGAAATATTTAAAGAGGGTTAAGATTTCTGTAGGACCTATAAAAAGGCAGTGTAAAATTGTCCCCAGCCCCCCACCATGCTGCTTCATTTAACTGTCAGGTATTATTTCTGGAGTTGGTCTGACATCTGGTCTACTCCTTCAGCTGTAATAAAAGAAACCCCTCTCATGGCTTCATTGGGAGCTCTGCCTGCATAATGACTGTGGGATAGGCCTGTCATTAGTGATATCCATGCACCAAAGGGATAGTAAGTCAGAGGGGCTATTCTGATTTCAAACACCATTAGAAACACTCTGGGAAAATATCTGGCCAAATCCTGCTTGGTTTCAATGGAACTACTCAGAACAAGTATTGTCAATAATGAGACATGTACATTTAGGAAACAGTGAGCCCTTTAATTTGCTGTTAAATTATTTATTTTCCTGTTGGGTAATACAGTAAATTTGCATCACTTTGCACATATGGAGATTTGGTCGATGTTATTTTGAAATTCTGTCTTTCCCCTCCCCCTACCCCCTTCCTTCCTACCTGGTCATATACTGTGTGATGAGGATTTAACTGCCACAAGGAAGTGAATCCTGAGTTTTGTGCCGGTTATTGAGAATTGTGGAGTAACATGACAGATTTTCATCAACCTCTTTACAATGGGTTACAATGAGGGTTGACAATTCCCTTCATTTAAATTCCTTCCCCTCACCTCGTACCACATCAAAGCATAATCCTTACAGCCAAGAGAATTGAGCTGACCATGTACTTTGAAACTGCTGTCATCTGTCCAGTAAGCAGTTTGTACAATTGGTGCACAGTGTACCATTCCCTCCTGAAGAGCTTGCAAGGTCACCTCTGCAACTCTACAACTGTCTAAATGGTCTTGAAGAGCCCAAGGATAGCTTGTTCCTGCTGGGGCTCCATGGCTAGTTGAATAGGGAGGTTATTGTACCAGATGGTTAATTCCCTCTCAGCTACAAATGTAGCTTCTCTCACTTTATTCTCTGTTTTGTCTATATGCAGTAGCAATATTTTAAATTCAATATTTATCCTTATTTGCTTTTTAAATAACAACATATACATAATTTGTTAGTAGCCCTAGTATGTCAACTTGATTTCATTATGTGCAATATTTATTAGAGAAACTTTATAACATGCCTATATTTTCGTTCAAGGTATTGTATATGTGGTTTAAAGGGTTCAACCCTGAAAGCTAATCTTGTTAAGTTTTAAAATAAGGTTAATCTGTTAAAGGTGTCTACTTTCTTCTATTATTTTTGAATTACAAATTAAAAGGTTGTCAAAATAGAAAAATAGTCAGTGTCTGGTTTGTATTTTAAAGCTAACTGTGCACACACATTGTTATTGAGTAGTGACAAAACAAAATGGATTACACAGAAGTTTCAGTGAAATATTCTGCCAAATTAAATGGGCTGTTATATTCTAAGCTGATGTTAATTTAAACCTCATTTATATTAATGTAAAGCAAATCGCCAAAGCAGAAGTGAAAATGGAAGCAACATCTATTAGCAAATTCAACCTAATACTCTGGCAGTGTTATAGACATATCATTAATTATACTGCACTAGTCACAGCACTAAATCACTTAGTGTAAATCTTCTTCTGAATGTTGACCTTAATTTTGGCTACTAGCAAAAGAATGCTTCATTTAAAAGACCTATCAAAATATTGATTTGAAACTCCAAGCATAATTGGCATTTTCCTCAATTATATTGTCTAGCGAAAAGGAATGATTTGCATCATGCTTTGTCATTTCTGGACAATTATTCTTACAAGAACAAAAAGGATTAAACTTCAGATCAGTTATCTGTTGGCTAAGACAAGACCCATATTGAATGATTACTGGTTTTATTAACAATTTTTGTTCCTCTGTATCAGTGTAAAGCAAATTCTGATGCCATACACATTGGATCACAATTGATAAGGGATTTATGATGCTAATCATAAATCCATTTTTGTGCTCGCCCTCCTCAGCAGATACTATGCAATGTAAAGCATCATTTGTAATATATCTCATGTATGTGAAGTGAAGGTATAGTGCAGTGTTTTATTGTTCAGTCTGGAATGAGCTGATTTTCTGGCTCATATTGATGGTTTTTGCTTCATCTATCACTCTGTGTGGTGGATGCTACTTTGGATAAACTGTTAGTCCTGAACTTGTATGTGTTACCGATATTTGTACCAAATGTAAAATTAATTGTTTTAATATACATAATGATACAGTATACTGAATGCAAAAATTTAGAATATAAATAAGGACACATTAAAATATGTAAAGATCTGCATTAATATGAGGACCCAGGATGGTCTACTGGACAGAGCACTTGGCTGGGAGCCATGAGTTCTGTTCCTAGCCCTGCCACTGACTAGCTGAATGAACTAGAATCACTTGATCATTCTTTGCCTCGATTATTCACTCATACCTTTTCTCTGTCTTGTCTGTAAGCTCTTCAGGGCAAAGATGGCTTCTCACTGTGTGTTTGTACAGCACCTAGCACAGTGGAGCCACAATTTTGACTATGGCCTCTAAGTGTTACTGTAATAAAATTATAGTTTTTTGCATGTCTTCTTTTTAAAATTATGTTAATGTATTATTGAGGATACACTGTTTAAATCACAAAATGAAAAATTCAAGTTCCAACAGCAATATTAAGCTCGCTGTGTGTCTTATGCCTGTATATTTTATAGTATATACATTATACAACATAGGGCCAATAGTGTAACTGCTATATTACTCAAGTGAGTAAGGTGAGGAGGATGTGGCTTGTAATAAGACATACATTAAGCTTCACATTTAATGTGATGTAGATGCATTAAATCATAGACTGATAGTGTTTACGGCCAGAAGGGCCCATTACATCATCTAGGCTCACCTCCTGTATAGCATAGACCACTACATTTTATCAAGTTACCCCTGGATTGAGTCCAATAACTTATTAGACTAAAGTATAACTTATATTTGGCTAAAGCATATTTTCCAAATACAATGCTTCAGCTGGAAGCTTGGTGTATGAATGTCCCTCATTTTTTTTTTAAACTGGAAGCACTAACGTTGCATCACCAGAGAGAGAGCTCAGCCTCTTGGAGTTTTGTTTTTGATTAAGAGAAAATTTCCCGTGCTTAATCATGTGAGTGTAACCATGGTTTCATTTGATTCTCATCAGTGGTGCAGTGGTTTTTTAAAAAAGGGGGTAAGCTAACCTAAATTAAACTCCATATTCCCCAAATGTGAAGTAGGTAGAGTTCATTTACCTGTGTTTACCCTCATCTACACTACTGGTTCTCCCCTTGTTCCAATCTCTAGATGGTGTCTGTGTGTATCAGGATAGTGGGGGCTTCTAGGAAGCTCTCTCTCTCTGTTAGAGATACCATGAGAACCAAGCATGGATGAGCTCACTCCCTCACATCTATCTTAGGGAGAAGCCAACTGAGGGAAACCAGAGAGTGAAGGCACACAGTGCCAGCTGCAGCATCACCAGGTATCACTTAACCAGTATGGTCACTGTTGTTGCCATCCCACAGTATATGTATGAATTAATTGCAGACAGAAGTATATTGATCCTGCCCAGGCTGCTGAATCTGTAACTGCAACTTGAGCCAGAATGGACTGTTCCAATGAGGCTGGATCATGACACACAGGTGAATGTAAGACTGACACAGGGCTGGGATTTTAGTGGCAGGTTGCAACTTTCTTAACTTTGCACTCCTCATTATTTGCTTACCCCTTTTCACATCCCAGGCATTTAATGGGGTCCAGTGCAGGGTTAGAGGGTTCACATTATATATAGTCAATGTTTTGGCATAGAACCTCTTTAGTGTAGTCTCTAGGACTTAGCTCGCTTCTGAATCCTCTTGCATATGCCTCCCTCCCCATGGATAGAGGGTTCCAAGATGTACCTCAGTCTGTGAAGGTTTTTCCTTCTTCTTAAATGATCTACCAGTGAAATCCCAGGTTGCATTTACCTCTGGGAGCTGGCCCATTTAACCTTTATCCTCAATGGACATGAGCCACAAATAGCGAGGGAATAACATTGAATTCCCAGCCTTGCTGCCTTGTAATCTAAACTGCGTCTCTGTGATGCTGCAAAGAAGATTTAAAAACAGGGCTGGTATGCCTGCCAATTTGCAGTGACAGGAAAAAATTGCTTCCTGGTCCCCCACCCAGGCAAATAACAGCATCCTAGAAAGTGGAAAAACAGCTCAATCTACCTCAACTACAGGGTGTGACAGACAACAATAGTAGCAAGATGAACCCCCAGATCCCTGGGGTGGCTTTAAATTGATGTGGGGGGAGGTGAGAGTCAATTGGATTCCCTAATTCCACTCCCCAACAATGTAAATCAGATAGTCCTCCATTTCCCCCAGACACACTCCCACATGAACTTTGATGGATGAGGAAGGGCTCAGCTGCAGTGTATCTGGGAATGAACTCTCCCTCCCTCCCTTTCCTCTCTCAGGAGCTGGCCAACCCCTTGTTGGGCTGACTAATTGCTCCACCATCACCTCCCCTGCTGAGATGTGCAGAGGTACTGTCCAAACAGGAAACTCTATATTTATAAATAAGAGTTAGGGGCCACTCTTGTTTGGGATCTAACTCAGCAGTCTAACCCAGATGCAATGAAAATTGGCCTACTCTGAAACCTTTAGTGAGCATTTAGCGGCTCTTACTATGTCTGGTGGCAGGGGATGAAGGTACAAAATTATTGTACTAGTTGGTATTTGAAGTAATTTTATTATTTCTACTTTTACTTGCTGTTCGTGCTTGCTTAATCGAAATCCCTTCTCCTCCACACACTTACGTAGATGTGCAACTTTGTGGAATGCCAATACATTGTTTGTGAAACCCAAATCGATTGCCTACAAAGTGTGACTTGTTCTACAACTGTCTTTATATTAAGTAGATTTTATTCATTTCCTGGAGCTTTCCACGTACTAGCCTGTAATTTTAAATTCTAATCAAGGATCAGTTATACCAATGTCACAACGTTCTCATATTCTAGAATACCTTAGGTGCAAGAGTCACCAAAAGTTGGAGGCACTGCTGGAATTTCACTACTGTAGTACTATGTAAGTTGTTCTGTGGCCAAGCAAAATTTATTTTAAAAGGAAGTGATACAGACCCGAAGTAAGCACCTTTCTGATTGATTTATTAGGTGTTTTCTTTTAAAAAATGAAGCTACTCGGATAAATTGGGGGTAACAGGGAAGGAATTGTTCATAACTGTGTTGTTCTATTTATGGCTCTTCTGAAATTTTGGACAGCCAGGCAGCTGAAAACTAATGCTGGAGTTAAGATTTTAGGCTACTGCCGGTCAATAGACTGGATGTACAGGTGAAGTGAAGATAAAGGAATATGTTGCATATGATAGTTGAATATGAAGAGTTAAGAGGGTGAGTAGTGTAAGCAGGACGGAGCAAAGTAAGTATAAAAAGAATAAACAGAATAAGATATAATGCTCAACACAACATGTGTCAGATGTGTAATTAGCTGCAAAAGTACATGGTTAAGTTTAGCTTATAGTTGTGTTTTCTTCTGAAAAGTCCAGGTATCCAAAGGAAATGAGTTGTAGTAATAGCTTCAGTATGTAAGATATGGACTGACTGAATAATACAAAAAAGTGATTTGTGATTATTATCAATGATTGAAGTGGTGACTTCTGTTTGCCTTTCTCTGTTGGATTTCATTACCTGTTTTTTGCATGTATTCAGATGTGTTGGGTGGTCATGGAAAGGATTGCAATACTGAAAGTTTCCTCACATTTTGCAATTTTTCTAGTGGAAGAGCACCAATCTCAATATATTTGTTGTATACTATTTGTATCTGTGAGGGAGCAGAAACAAAACTGTGACTTCAGTTAGTGGTTCCCAAATTTTTTACTATGGAGACCCACCCAGTAGCGTAGCCGGGGGGGAGCAGGGGGAGCAGCCGCTCCCCCTGTGAGGAGAAGCGGCGCTAAGGTGCCACCCAAGCCCAGCTGCGGGAGCCGGGCTCGGGGGGCACTTTAAAGGGCCAGCGGCTCCCCGCAGCGGCAGGAGCCGCCAGCCTTTTAAAGCACCCCACCCAGCCCTGCTGCCGGAGCCAGGCTCCAGTGGGAATTTAAAAGGCCCGGGGGCTCCGCAGCAGCTGGAGCTCTGGGCCCTTTATAGCGCCGCCGGGTGAGTACAGGGGGAGCCGGGAGGCGCCTTTTTATAGCACCGCCGCTCTCCCTGTGCTCTAAACCTGGCTACGCCACTGGACCCACCATTTTCTTTATTGTGGATCCATCATTACATTACACCATTGTGTGTGTGTGTGTGTGTGTGTGTGTGTGGAGCGGGGATGTGGGTGTAAAATATATACACACTACTATCTTTAATGTTTAATTCAAACATGAAAGAAAAAAGAAAAACACACAATCCCTTCCTTTCGCTCTCCCAGCCATGCCCTATCTTATGGACAGAGAATTCTAATAGGGTTCCTGCTCCCTGTAATTTGAGGTCATCACTCCTTTAAGTGAAAGTGAAAGGCTACAACAAAACAGCTCTTCAGGCTGTCTCCTTCCTGGGAGAGAATTAGTCTCTCCAAGATCCTTTTATGTCGAGGTGGGGTGTGTCCTTATTGATATTCTATATTTTTGCATTCAGATACCAAATAACACAGGTCCTCATTCTAGCAAGCAGGCCACACCATCCCAGTCTTCCCCTCATCAAGGTGAGGAGTGTTATCGTGCTTCCCCCCCGCCCCCCACTCCCCAGCCTGGCCCAGCCCCAAAGACTCCTGCTTGGCTTCCCGAAACCCCTTCCTCTCATTCTCCCAGACCTGCCCTCTCCACAGCTGGGCCATGCTGACTGCTTGCTGCTCTATCCACTTTCCCTGTGCTGCTGCCTGGCACCCATTCCCCACACCACTGCACTACTGCCCAGGGAAAGTGGAATCTTGATGACAGAAGCAGCAGTGCAGAGCCAGCAAGCGGACAGTCAGCAGCCTGTCCCAGCCTCACAGGAATGTGCCATAGAGGCGCTTCCTTCAGGAAGTCATTGCTTGTTGCCCAGGGGAAATAAGAGCACTGGCGGCGGGGGGGAGAGAGGTCACACACCCCATCTAGACCCTTCTCACAATCACAATAGTCAAAATGGGATATTAGTAAGCAAAGCATTACTCAGCAAATAGTTATGAATAGAGATGGTCAAAAAAAAAATCTACAGAACAGTTTTCCACTGGAAAAAGAGTTTTTTGTCAAAAAATGAAATACTTCATGGAATGTGTGAATTTCTATTAATTTTTTTATAAGAAAAACAAAATGTTTCATGTCAATGTTGAAATGCTTCATTTTGACACATATTAGAGTTTTGAAATTTATATTTTCATATAGTTACAATTCTGATTTAATATTGTATTTTATCTTTTCTATTATGAGGAATTGAAATGATACATTTGGAACTAAACAATTAGACACCTTTGTTTAAATTATGCTGAATTGAAATTTTCCATTTTTTAAATCTCAAATTCCAGTTCCTGACAAGCTTTCTTTATTAATAACAAATTGACACAAGATTTCACTGCAGCCAAGATGTTATAAAGGTTCAAAAGTCATATTTATATGGATGATGAGAGCAGTCAAGTTACATTATATAGGAAATGTAATATACATTACATATACATTTGTGAGAGAGAGAGAGAGAGAGAGAGAATGGAGTATAAACTTCAATGCTTCAAGGCATAGGCTAATTATTTACTGACGGGATTTAGGAAGAAACTTCTACTATGAGCATTTACTTCATAATAGTGCAGTATGGGGTTTCTGGCTCCTTTCTTTTAAGCAACTAGGTTTAGGCTATGGTCAGAGACAAGATGCTACATTAGATGGACTACTGGTCTGATCCAGTAGGGCAATTTTTATGTTCTTCTGAATACATTAATAGAAACCAAGATCAGGTTGCAAATGATCTGTGAATAGAAAAAAAGAGGTTAAAGTTGCAATACCATTTATAATGACTAATTCAATCTCTAGCGGGCACGTAAATTGTAATATAATGTAAAAAGAAATAATAAACCAAAGCAAGTTTTACATAAAGGAACATAAACGTCCTTTGAATTCAAGGATAAGAGATGGACATTATCTGTAAGTGTTTCATGTGATAAGAAAACGAGTTTGTGAAACCCTCCATTTTGGCTTGAATAAATTGCTGCTGAGTCCTGACATTGATTTCTACATTCTTGGTCACAGAGAGCAGACATGATTTAGTGTTGTTATTTAGCCAGAAGGCTTTTTCTATGCCTCCGCTGCCTCCTGCACTACACTCATTTATCCGCTTCCTGAACTCTCTTGTATTTCTGTGCTTAATTCTCTGATGGTAGCAAATGGTTTAAAATTGTTAAGCACGAATGTGGCATTGAGGCCATTGTGTTTAGTTATTTACATTTTGCTGCTGGCACCGGCAGTATGTAGCCTTCTTTGAACTCCACAACAACCTCAAATTATTGTATCACGTTTGTCTATGTACAAATATTTTTTGTTTCATATTACACACTTGTTAATTTATAATAACTTTGTAGACTTTAACCTCCTTATTAAATTCCATTATTTTTGATGTGGTAATGACCGTTCTATGTAAATCTGGATGGAGAATTTTCTGCCTTAGTCGAGCTTCTAACAGTAAAATTTTAGTTATGTAAAATGTGACTTCTTGACCCCTTGAAATTGTTAATTTGATTTAGATTATTTTAAACATATGTTTAATAAACAAATGAGAACAAAGTGAAATCTGATAACTATGAATTGTAATATATATCTAAAATATTCATAATTATTATAGGAAAAAGTCATTTGCAGAATTAATTGAATGAAAATTAAGAACTCAAAATGACTAGAGGGTAGAAATTAGCAGGGAAAAACTTCTACGTTAGTGGTATCAGGGTTGACTTACTCTTTTGTGAGGATCAACATGGAACAAGAAGTCTATAAGGGTTAATCCCGGGACTGTTTTGTTCCAGAAATTCTCACTTTCATTATTATATTTTCACAGCCACAGTCTGAGTTCATTTGCATCTGTTTAAATATCTCTGTGACTCCTTGTACCTTTTCATGGCATCTGTACCTTGTAAAAATTAGGTTTGCTTTTGGCATAACATATGCTCCGTATTTATCAAAATAAGTTCCTCAGCATTGCAAAAGACTCCTAACGATGTTGCTAGGTTTTTTCCATAGTAGTTGCAAACCTAACCAAAAAAAATTATACACTGTCTCTACAAATTGTCTGAATATTTCGTCCTAATTCTATGATGATGTCAGATTCCCAGTCCACCGCAGATCCAGGAGTAGCTGTGTTAAGGAAGTCAGTAATATCTGTATTTTGAATATGGGAACTGATTCTGTTTCACTCATCAGGTAAAGTTGTGTCTTGCTTTAATCACATTAGAATAATACAGTTTTCTGGCTATACTGAAAGAAGGACATGAAACATTTTATATAGTTTTAATCAGATAGCAACTTTATTATTAGATGTCTGGGACTACCTAGCAGGTAAGGGTATAATGCAGTTAACCCCATGTTCATTCAATAACCACCTGGGGGGCTTCCACCAGCCTCCATCTTTTTCCATCTAGGTCCCCCAGCCAACCCATTGCTGGGATCTTACTATCCACCACCACTTGTAGGAGGGTTAAGGCGGGCTATAAGAAATGGGGGTTGGCTCCCTGACATACTATTCATAGGATTCCCCCCCCCCCCCATTCTGTTCCTTTAACCATCACCTCCTTTTAAAGTCCTTTACCAAGCCATTTATCCCTATGGAGTACCTGCACTGGAAATCCACCTCACGCTTACATAATGAGTCGCAACACATAGCCTAACTCCCTTCACTCCTCACCATAACAAAGCCCTCCCTGAACCTGCCCTGGGAAAGGCAAAACCCAGCTCCACCTCGGCCAATCTGGTGGTAAGGGAAAAATTCCTTCCCTGCCCCCCTGAAAAAGGGATGGCTTGTGCAATGCCCACAGCAGGTCTTGACTGAATCTGGTATTTGGGAGGTTAAAGGAGCGGAAGGGTGGGTGCTGCTTCAGTCTGCTTCATGTAAAAGGGGATTTCACCACATGGGATTACCCTTTTAAACCCTTCTGCCCATCCGGTTTTCAGGGGATGAGTCAATGTCACCACGCAGGTCCCTCAGTATGGTTTATTACTATGTATACTTTCCTATATAGATTGATGACACTCTAATGACAGGAAATGGAAATAATTGATGTCTGTTCCTAAAAATGTGATTTGCTCGTAGTGGTCAGACTGACCGATTAGGAGATGCGTTTGGAATCATCACTATATGGATCAATTTAGATTGAATTCCTCTCTAGTGGTATCAGTCAACTGCAATTGTAGATCTGTTGCCTACAGCTGAGACACAAGGCAAGATACTATTTCCGAGAAATGACCTTTCTTATTTCCTTCTATACATTTCCATTAGTCATCTGAATCCAGTTAATGTGTGTGTAAGTGTTAAGTGGCTTTGTGTAAACTAATATTACTTTGTCAGTATTTTCTAAGCAGCATGAAAGTTTGACAGCCG
This sequence comes from Macrochelys suwanniensis, assembly GCA_033296515.1. Taxonomy (NCBI): domain Eukaryota; kingdom Metazoa; phylum Chordata; order Testudines; family Chelydridae; genus Macrochelys; species Macrochelys suwanniensis. Next base: position 54,574,276 of record CM065780.1, read on the forward strand.
TTGCTTTTCAAATCAAAGAGTAGTATTTATTATTCAGCATACAAACTGGTAGGGGCAAGAACATGTAGCTTTCAAGTTCCATGCTGATTTCAGATGTGATTCAGTTGTTTTTTAGTTGCTAACATCAAATGCCAGCTTTTAAGTGAGACACACTGAAGGTTCAATACTTGTCTCCTAGTAGCAATCTGAAATTGGATGAGGAAAGTAATAGCATCCTATGTTTTCCTTTGGCCCCTTTAGAACATATTTTCTAAAAAGATGTTTCACATATCCTTGACTTCAAATGAAATATTCAATTTTCCCAAAGTCTACCACTATGTTTAAGAATATAAAGAATAATTAAGGTCTTCTGTTTCATTATCTAAGGTCGCCAGATAGGTGCTTGATGTGCAAGTTTTTCTGCACTGGCTTGCCACTGATCTTGGTTGATGCTGACTTAAAATGACTGCACTGTAAAGGATATGATGAGTGGTAGTTCAGTTATCACACTAGCTTTGTCTAGGCTTTTCCTTTGGTTAAAAATTGACAATTGTACTGAGTTATGACAGAGATTATGTGAACTTGACCGGTGCATGGTACTGAAGGTGGATTCAGCAGAAACTATTACATTCATTTTATGAAGGAAACTAGGTTGGCTAGGATTAGGAACCAAAGTTCAAATGTCTAGCTCATGTAGAAACTGAAAAATACAACATACTAACAGATAAATTCTGCCTTTGCTGGTCTTACTGACTTCAGTGAGAGCTGCATTAGCCTGCATATGGGTTCAGGGCCTACATATGTAAATAATATGATTAGCAATTAATTTGACTGACTCCATTGAGAAGTACAAATGGTTTAGAATTTTGAAGGCAGGTGATTTAAGATTTGTGGAATAATTTCATTAAATAAGTCAGAGAAAAGTCAGTAATATTATTTAATCAAAACATATTAAAAGTATTTTGATGACGTATGTGTTTCAATTGTTAAAACAGAATTTGTTAAATGTCTACACATTAAGGTCTAATTTTCCAAAAATGCACAGCTCCCAGCAGCACCAATTGCTCTGCATTGAGCACTCTTTAGTAGTGGGTGCTTCTAGGTGCTGACACTCTTGGAAAATTTGGCCACTTAGGTGCCTAAAATTGAGCTGCTGGTTGCTATCTTCTTTTGAAAATGGAGAGCCAATTTTATGTAAACATAAATATATGTACATTTTTACATATACAGACTTACTGTACATTTTTCTGTAACATTTATATTTGCAAGTGGGTAGAAATCTGACAACTCACATCTATCCTCAATAGTTATAACTGAACTTAAACATCATACAGTTTGTTGGACATTTTAATTTTTAAAACAAATGTTCTGATTTTCATATTTTTAAAGTAACTTCAAAGGCTTCTGTCTTCCTTTTTAAATGATATGACTTAAGGGAGTTTGCTTTAGGTGGTTTTTTTGGTTGTGACGGGGTTTACAACTAAATATTGATATTATTTCTGTAAGTTTTAAGGATGTGTGAAAGGCTCATTAATTATTCAAAACATTCATGTTTCTAATTGAGAATTTTCTATAATGAGTTACAAATTCACATGAATCATATGCTATCAACTTTAGGGAAATCAAAACCAGCAGTTTTCAACTGAGTGACTCAGGTAGATTAATTAATTTAACCAAATAAATTTAATTCCACTGAAGTAAATTTAAAAACTAACACACAACATACATGCTCTTACCCTAAATTTTAAAGGAAAGAAGATTTGTTTTTAGAGACTGACCGAATACCAATTATATTTTGACATATCCTACTCTGGGTGGCTCTACTATGTATACAATAAATAGTGATTTAATAGTACCATATATTGTGCAACACACAATCTCAATACTAATATAAACAGTGAGTTTTGGTATCTAACCCCAGCTGATACAGTCAAAGTCCCCTTCTTTCTGCCCTCCAGCAAGCACAGGGGGAAGCTGTGCAGGAGAAGCCTTTCAGTCTTAAACCAAATTTTAATGAACCACAGCCAGTATCCCTAGAATTTCAGTTACTTGTCTCTGATGTACAGGCATTCAATGACCCACAACAGTAAGTAATTTCTTACTACTTTATACTTCAGAGACTGCCTCTGTGTGTCCCTGGTTTAGGGAACTAGATCCTGGGTGTATGCGGTAGCATTCAATGTTGACATTTTCTCTAGTGAGGGATATGTTTGTTGTTTCTCTCCCCCCCCCTTACAACTGCATCCTTGACTTCAAATGAACCCAATTCCTGAAGCTAGCTGGGAGGTTACATCTTCTAATGACGCCATTATAAACTTTTTCAGAACCTGAGGTGTAATGTTGTTCAGAGTTATCCCAAGTCTTCCTGAGATTAGGTGACTCCTTTTTTAGGATTAGCCATTCTGGCATAAACTTGCTTAGTGTCACTACTAGACCCTGCTTTGCCAGCCAGTGGGAAGAGAGGGCAATTGCCTTAATCCTAATAGTATGGGAGCATTGACATTTGCCTGCAAAGGGCGGGCAGGCCTATTAATCGGTAGCGTAGCCGGGGGGCAGCAGGGGGAGCGGCCGCTCCCCCTTGAGCAGAATCGGCGGAAGCAGCGCCTTTTTTTAGCAGCACTAAAAAAAGGCACCGCTTCTTTTTAAGCGCCGCTTCTTACACTCACCCGGCGGCGCTCCGGGTCTTCGGCGGCATTCGGTGGCAGGTACCACCGAAGACCCGGAGTGAGCCACCGAAGTGCCGCCGAAGACCTGAAGCGCCGCCAGGTGAGTACAGGGGGAGGCGCCTTTTTATAGCGCCGCTCCCCCTGCGCTCCGGACATGGCTGCGCTACTGCTATTAATTCCATCTGGCACTGTCTTGCTGACTCCCCTGGCTGCACAAAATAAAAAACCCCAGGAGAACCTGCTGCAGGACTCTGAACCAAGCTCAAAGCAGAAGAATAATTCTGTGAATTTGACCAATGCATAGTCCTAGAAGCTCCCAATCTGATTTGATGTCATGGCAACGTAACTATGTCTTTTGTACTGAGAGTTGATCTCATTATGTCAATAGACAGGGGCAAAAAAAATAATTCTATTATTTGTCAGTCTTTTTGGCTGCTGATGAGATATTTGGCTCAAAGATAGGGGTGTCTGGTGTCTAAAGGCCCCAGTGTGTATTAGCTCACATTGTACTAGTTGCTGTACAAATATAAACTAAGACAGTCCCTCCCTGAAGAGTTTACAATCTAACACTTCAGTCCTGCAAAAATTTACACGCACACTCATCTGAGTAGTCCCATATGCACAGTGAGCAATTCCATTGACTTCAAGACCAAATTATAAGCTTCAGCACAACTGAATACATATCAATACTGTACTTATGATCCTGAATTACAAGCAGGATAGGTCCAGGCCATCTCAGAAATTCACTTTTTAAAGGACCCATCGTGGCAGCTGTATTCACCTGCTGGCACATTAAGATTAATGGAGCTCAGATATAAACTTGAGGAGGCTGAGGTTAAAGTCTTCTCTACAGTAGGTCCTAGGTTCTGAAATACCAGCAAAAATAAATCAGAGTCCATCCATGCTATCTTAAAGTCCTGTGTTAAGACTCAGCACTGTGCCATCCCATTTCCCAAAGGACCTGAGCAGAAGAAAGTACAGCAGTATACTCCAAGATAGAAGGCTACAATTAGATGAAAAACAAAACTGCCTCTGGGGACAAATGCTCTAGAAATGTTTACAGATATAGGGAAGACAAAAATGCAGAAGGTGTGTAGTGGGTACAAGCAATGAAGACCGAATTTTGCCATTAGACTTACCCAAAAAAAAGCTTTAAAATCAACCATCTTAATTATCTTCTTAACCACATCAATTCTCTATCTTCACACATAAATGTATTTCCAGCTTGGTCTGTGTTTGTGTTAGTGAGTTTTTTAAAAAGGAAGCCTATTTTCTGGGAAATACGGGTTTTTACAGACTTCTCCCTAGTGTGGGAGCACAAATGGAACAGAGGTCACAAGGAACCTTCATCCCCAAAGTGACAGGGAAAGGACAGAACTATGCCCTTTGCTTCTCTCTGCACCAGCCAGCAGAGAGAAGTCTCTGCGCCCTCTACAGGGGTGATGCAGTATCCATGTTCCCTGGAGCTACTCTTGGGATAGTTCAACTCATACCATCCACAATATGGGACTGTGCCCTAAAGGTTAAGTAAAAGTGCATTCATGTAGTATCATATTCCATCATGGAAAGTTTTAGTCCTGGATGCTTAAATTATAGTGTAACTAAGGTTACGTCTGCACTGTAGCAGCACACCTATGGCACTGCAACACTGTAGTGTAGACTCTTCCTACATCAACAGAAAGGGCTTTTCCATAAATATAGATAATCCACATCTGAGAGGCAATAGCTAGGTTGATGGAAGAATTTTTTCCCACAGGACCCCTGCCTCATTCAGTGCACAGGGTGGATGGTGCTTACTTAATGAGCAGCTATTCCTAGCCTCGTTCTCAGACACTGCTGAACTATTTTGGCTGACATTATCACATAAAAACCCAAACAGCCTGTGACAGACACCCAGCATGGAAAATTTCAACCCAAACAATTGAAATTTTGCAAAATTATTAGCAATTAAAAATAGGGTCTTATAATGGGAAGTGTTGGGGAATCTTAATGGGCAGTGCTACGAGCCCCATCTATAAAATATAAAGTATCTATATTTAATAAGGGTCATTTTTGTAGTTATATATATTATTTCCAGTAATTTGCTTTCTAGAAATGTATGTTCTGTCAGTCTGACCAATTCTTCCTAAAAGAGGAGATACTTTTGGATGTGACTTTTATCATGGAATACCATGGAAACTTGTCAATGCCTATTGACATCTAGCCATTTTATTTTTGTGTCTTCAGTCTCTGGAAGGATCCAAGTTCATAGTGTCAGCTTTGTATTATGTACTACCTTTGTACATAATACAAGTCTATCTGTGAATTGATAGTTGAGCCACCTGATGAGAAGAGATGAGATGTTTTTCAAAACATCATCCATGTAATTATATTTGGTACCTCTTTGTTGATGATTGATATATTCTATTGCTCCATTAATATTACTCTTACTGTTTAATTAACAGCTTTAACATAAGTAGAAAACGTAGTACAAATCTGGGCCGGAAACCTGAATATATCCAAAGAAAGAAGGGAAAAAAATCCAAGTTTTGAAATAGACAAAGAATTAGTTAACGTTAAGATTTGATGGACTTAAAAATTGTGCTGTAGAAAAACAAATCCTATGAATTATAGTCAGGGAAACATAATCTTAACCTCAAAACCTCTTGCATTATAACCCAGCTCACTTCCCAGAATAGATTTTGTACATAGAGTAATTTCTTTTTTAGAGAAAGAAACAGTCAAAAATTCAGTTTTTGATTATTTTACTGCATTACCTTAACTGTTGCATTATAAATGTCATGCTATATAGTACAGTAGACTCAGCAGACTAAATTTCAGGCAAAGCCTTTAAATATATAACAACAAAGATACTTACAAGGAAACACAACGTGGACATACAGTAGTGTACAAAAGCACAGGAGAGCTTTACGGTATGCTTCTAACCTAATAGACTACTGTAGACTTCCAAGGATTGAGTCAAGGGCTTCAGGTCAAAAGAATAAAGATTTACCAGAGCACTTTTGGCAGAAGGAATGATATACATGGTTGTACTTGAACTTCCTAAATTATAATTACCAGTCATGGGAATACACTGCATGCATGAAAAATAGATTTTCAATATATGGAGTTAAAGTGAAAAAAATTCCCTTTGCCTCTGTATTTAATCATGACACATTTAAACATATTTATGAGAATGGGTAAAAAAAAACAACCCACAGATATTCTAGTGTCAAAAGTTCTTATCTGCTTAAGCTACCTTTTTTTAATTAAACAAAATGAGTTCCTCTTATTAAAAATAATTATATAGCATCCATTGTGACCCCATCAAAGGCTACACCTATACTACAAGCTAGGGCTGTAGTTCGTACTCATATAGACATACTCATGCTAGCTCTCATGTGAGCTAGCATGCTATAAATAGTTGTGTAGCCACAGTAGCATAGGCACTGGCAGCGGCAGCATGAAATACCTGCCCCAGGTACAAACCTCATGAACCTTGTGATATATACTCAAGGAGGCTAGCCGGTGATACTGCTGCCCATGGTATTGCAGCTATACTATTATTTTTAGCATGCTAGATCAGATGAGAGCTAGCACAAGTATGTCTACATGAGCTGGGAAATGCCCCTAGTTTGTAGTGTAAACAGACTAATAAAAAATAAATCTGTGCCCTGAAGAGGTTGCAGCCTAAGCAGAAACACGGGCACAGCAGCTTAAAAGAAAAGGGAGGGGCTGGATAGGAGAAGCGAATGATGCTATAATAGTAGGAAAAACTGTTGTTTTTCATATGCCTTTAAGGGATTCCTTGGGTCATCATTTTAGTTTGTTTGTGTTTAATATTATTGTTGAGGACTTTTTGAGGGTATCACAGGAAAAATAGTTTTTGGAAGGGATTTGAATTAAAAAAAAGGGAAAAGCTTGATGGACTGGAATTGGTGTCATGGAAAAAGGCACCCTACAAAACCAAGAGAATTGTACGTAAAGGGTCTGACAGAATCCTTAAACCATCTTATTATTCCTGCATTTTCCCAGTCAAAGGCATTTCTAATGTCTCCTAATGCTGGAGGAATATTCCTTACCCTTCTTTGTGCTTCACAAATAGAAAATAAATATAGTACAAAATATGTATCAGAATTTTTTCTTCATAATTTAAATTCCAAATTTTGTATAATTTAAGGAGCTCAGCAAAATTCTGCCCCTTCACCATTTGTTTTCATCCCAAAATGGGATAAAAAAATTGAAATTTCAAAATTGTCTTGGAATGGAAATTTTGGGAAAAATTATTTGAAAATGTCATAATGTTTTCTTTAAACATTTTTGATCAAAATTAAACCGTTCAACATTCACAAAATTGAAATGTTACATTTTCCTTTGTTGAAATGAACCAAAATGCCTTGAGCCAAACATTTACTGTAAAGTGGGCACAGAACTTTTTGAAAGACCATGCTCAGAACAGTTATCAATGGTTTGCTGTCAAACTGGGAGGATGTATCTAGAGGAGCCCCACAGGGGCCAGTTGTGGGTCCAGTACTAGTCAATATTTTCATTAATGACTTGGATAACAGAGTGGAGCGTGTGCTTGTAAAATTTGGGAAAGCCACCAAGCTGGAAGGGACTACAAACACTTTGGAGGACAGTTAGAGAATCAGTCTGAAATCAACAAGATGAAATTCAACAAAAACAAGTACAAAGTACTCCATATAGGAAGGAACAATTAAAGGTACAAATACAAAATGGGGAATAAATGACTAGGCAGTAGTACTGAAGAAAAAGGATCTGGGGGTTATCATGAATCAGAAAGTGGATATGAGCCAATAACGTGATGTGGTTGCGAAAAAGGTGAATATTCTGGGGTGTACTAACAGGATTGTCATATGTAAGACATGGGAGTTAATTATTCCACTCTACTTGGCACTGGTGAGGCCTCAGCTGGGGTACCGTGTCCTGTTCTGTGCACCAAACTTTAAACAAGATGCAGAAAAATTGGAGAGTCCAGAGCAGAGGGAAAAAATGGTAAAAGGTTTAGAAAACACAACCTGTGAGGAAAGGTTAAAAAAAATACAACCTGGGTGTATTCAGCTTGCAAAAAGTAGATTGAGGGGGCACTGGACAACAGTCTTTATAACAGCCTTTATGTGAAGGGCTGTTATAAAGAGGACAGTGATCAATTATTCTCCATGTCCCATGAAAATAGGGCAAGAAGTAATGGGCCTAATCTGCTGCAAAGGAGATTTAGGTTGGATATTAGGAAAAACTTTCTAACCATAAGATATATGATATAAATACTAGAAGGGCTTCCAAGGGAAGTTGTGGAGTCCCTGCCACTGGAGGTTTTTAAGAACAGGTTAAACATCTGACAGGGATGGTCTAGCAGGGCTGTAACGAGGGCGAGGCGAGTGAGGCACTCGCCTCGGGGCGCACTGCTGGCAGGGGCGTAAAAGCCTGCTGGCAGGGGCGCGCCCGTCCTCCCCCGCCGCCGAAGCCGCCCCAGCTTACCTGCGGGAGGTCCGCCGGTGTGTGTGGAGAAGGCCCCCTCTGCCGAATTGCTGCTGACACCGGCGGACCTCCCGCAGGTAAGCGGAAGCGGCTTCGGCGGAGGGTATTATTAGCAGCACTTCCACCCTGCTGCCGAAACCGCTTCCGCTTACCTGCGGGAGGTCTGCCGGTGCCGCGGCTTCGGCGGCTATTCGGCGGAGGGGGCCTTCTCCACACACACCGGCGGACCTCCCGCAGGTAAGCGGAAGCAGCAGCTGCTAAAAATACCCTCAGCCGAACTGCCGCCGAAGCCGCTTCTGCTTGCCTACGGGAGGTCCGCCGCTGCTGCGGCTTCGGCAGCAATTCAGCGGCGGGTAAGAGCCCCAAGGAATTTCTGCACCCCTGCCTCGGGTGCAGAAATTCCTAGTTACGGCTCTGTGGTCTAGGTATATTTAGCCCTGCCTTAGAGTGTGGGGATGGACTTAGATGACCTCTTGAAGTCCCTTCCAACCCTCCATGTCTATGATTTCAACATTAAACAATATATCCCTATGGTGCATTTTCTTATGGGAGTTGTTGTTCTGGCCCCCATTTTCTCCTATGGGCCAGGTACCCTGGCTGAACTACATTTCCCATAATGTACCCAGTCATGTGACTCACATGATGCACCACACAACTTGGACGAAGGAAATTGGTCCTTGTGGGAGGTAGTCTTCCTGTAAGCCTGGCCTATAGAAAAGCATCTGATAGAAAATTCCTGACTTGATCTCATAAATTACATGGGTTTTTTTTTAATGATAGGGTCACATGAATTGGTCACTTTGGACCTAAGAATCTGTTGAAGATGGAAGAGCCACAGGCAATTAAAAAAGAAAAGCCTTTAATAATGGTGGTTGGAGCGGTGCCTTTGTAATATAACCTTACATTTATTAGCTGGAAGCCTCTGAATTTTGCTGTCTGTTTACAGCATGGGGAGGAAATAGACAACAACTTTTACAACTCAATTAAAACATAGTTCCCAAATAATTCATGAACATTTCAATGATACCTTATATGTAATCCATGAAATAACATGTCCTTCGAGATGCTTCATGCTCTGTTCATTTTAATCCCTTGGCACTAGAGAGGTAAGCATTAAACTATGCGGTGAAATCCTATCCCTGTTGAAGTCAATGACAAAATTCCCACTTACTTCAATGGGGACAGTATTTCACCCATCCAGGCCATACCCACTAATATCAGATCCCACCCCAAAACATGCGTTCTATGATTCTGGTCATAGAGGACCTGAAGCTGCCCTGTGGAACATGTACACCACCATTTTTCATGGAAAGCAGAGCACTGAATTTCCACCCATCAATTTCCCTTTGGATTGTGTCTTTTAGGTGTATTTTTTTTAGCTAACGCCTAAATTGACAGCTTTGTTTTAGTGTTATGTCTCCTTCAGGGGAGAGTCACATGCAGAGCCGTAATGAGGGTGAGGCGAGTGAGGCACTTGCCTCGGGTGCGCATACCTGAGAGGCACAGAAGGGTCACTGTGAGGGCGGCAGTCAGGCAGCATCCGGCGGCATGCCTGCGGGAGGTCTGCCGGTCCCATGGCTTTGGCGGCAATTCGGCGGTGGGTACGCCAAAGGTGCGGGACCGGCGGATCACCCGCAGAAATGCCGCCGAACGGTGCCCGACTGCCGTGCTTGGGGTGGCAAAAAACATAGAGCTGCCCCTGTTGCCTCGGGTGCCAAAATCCCTAGTTACGGCTCCGGGAGACTGGGGATACTGAAGTATGTTGGAGATGAAACAATTAACACTGAAAATTCTATTATCTTTTTTCTAGCATGTATTCCCTTCTTTATTTAAAAGATTGAAAATCTCTTATTCTCTTTTCTGCCCTTTCAAAGAACTTGTCTACTGGAAAGAGCTAAGGATAAATAAAGCATTGCCTCTTAACTTGGAAGGTTTTTTCGTTTGAGCTTCTGTGTCACAGATATATTATGAACAGTATTGATTTTTCTGACCTCAGTCAAGCAACATGAAGACTTTGCCTAGATTCATCCTTGCCTTATATTTGTCATAAATCTCAGCTGTGCCAATACTGTATATTTGAATGCTTTGTGCACATTAGCAATATTGTAAAATCATATTGTATTAAGTGACAAGTCACTAAATTTATTACACAATGGGTTCATCTTAGCACTGCATGCGCTATGAATAATAAAACAGTTATTGATTCTAATGACAGATTATTATAACATTATTTTTAGTTTAGGCAGGGCATTTGCCCAGTTGTTGTTGTACAGATATTTGCTAAAACAGCAGAGCCACAGGAAGCTTTCCTTATGCTATAATGATGTTGTTTATCATAATTATGTTGTGTCAACGCACACATATAGGTCAACTTGAGTTCAGAAACATAGTTATATTTTCTGTGTGTGTGTGTGTGTGTATCCGTGTGTTTACATGCTTCACTCCCTTTAAAACAAACAGAAGTTACATGGGTACTATAAATAATCTCTGTTGAATGAGATGAAAATATAGTTTTTGCCTTTATAATTGAGAAAATAGAGTTGCCACAGAAAACATTGAGAGTACTGTTAGATCAGACATTCCCAACTAGAGTATCAGCATTGTTAAAATGAAATGGGAAGGTGCTCTGCTGTAGTATTTTAGTAATTACATGTATTTGCAATTTGTTATTACCTTGATTTATGAGGAATAGTAGTAAATGCATGTTGAAGTCATAAAAGGATTCTTAGGAGAACTGCAGTGAAATAGTCTACAAATTTCGGGACTTGTGTTCCTATTTCCTGCTGGTTTTGAAATTCTGCAGGAGAAAACATGACATGTTTACTATGTATGGGTTTACTAGTAATGAGTTTGAATAGTTGCAACTTCTTTCAAAATATTCCAAGAATAATCCTCCTGCTGGCTAAAAGATAAGAGGGTCCATCTTCAATTCAACAGACATGATATTTGTGCATATAATTAACAAGACTAAATATAAATTGTCTGGCTTCCATGCTGTGGAGCCAAATTTCCAGGGCATGCATGCGCTTTCTTTGTTGAAGTTTGTCCTGAGTATTTTGGACAGTGTGTTTCCTGGCAAAACCTAGATTTCACAGGTAGTGAGAACATTTGGCACTTCAGACTGATCTATATGCTATATATTATTCAAACTCAGATTTAAAAATAAAAAAGCCTACGAACATCGTGTCTAAAAAAAAAAAATTATAGAAAATTAGCTTGAAAATGATTGTCATTTCTGACCTGTGCTGCAGTATAATTTATTTTCAGATTCACAAAAAGAGGTTGTAGAAACAATGTAAGAAGGCTTTAAACTTGCTGCTATGATAATAATAGAAATGGATGCTTTTTAAACCATGACTTCGCATTGCTTTGAACCAGCCAATTAATTTACATTCTACCTTGACTTAAGTGAGCTGATCAAACAGTGAATCACTCCATGAATTCTTAGTTCCTTGGTTCTCTAAAGGTTAATGCACCATCATCCTTCATTGATTCGAATAGTTCAATTGTTAATACGTTAAAAGAAAATATATACTTTAACTAGATTTTAATTTAGTTTTCACTTCTTCAAAATGTGATAAGCACAATTCTGTTCAGCAAACAAAACTGAGTAATAATTATGTATTAATCTTTTTTCTTCAGAAACCTTCTTTCCCCCTCCCCCCACAAAACAAACAAAAAACAACCCACCACAGCAACCCAGAAACTCGAGAAGGCTGTGTTCTTGGATAGAAATTACAGACACTATACACATTGTCTTGCAATTATTTTATTTTACCTTTTGCTCAGCAAGATTTAATATGTACCTTTCTTAGCACTCAGCTCATTATAAAAGATCAGCCTTATTTCAAATGGCAAAAATCCATGCAGTGGAGACTTTGTGTAAATTACAGTCTAAGTCCTTCACCAGTGCTGCTTCTAATTCAGATTGGCCCTTTGTTGCTATAGGAGCTTGTACGTTCCACACTTCTTTTGGTGAAGCCCTGCAATTACCTTAACAGGAGTCAGAATTGGGGAATCTTATGCATATAGCTATCATATAGTCATCTATAGTGATAAATATCAATTTGAATGACATGTTGCAGCTCTCAAATTGATTGGACATGTGCCCAAGGGCATAGGTGCCAGGCAAAGATGATTTTACTAGGACAATTTGCATAACAAGCAAGTGTCATCTCATTAGCAAGCATAGTCATTTTTGCCACATGCTATTTAACACATCATCACACCTGTTCACACTTCATTGTCTTCAGGATTCCTCTAGGTGGCTTTCTGTTGACTTTATATGTTCATTCCTCACTGATGCTGGTCATCCTGTGTCAAATTCAGAGGTGTGCAATTGTTACTTTAGTAACTTTAGAGTTATATGATGAGTGGGTGAAAGGCAGGGTTGTGACTGGAACAACGACCAGCAGCAGTGGCTTGCGTTGCTGTTCTTGCCATAACTGCATCATCTGTTCCCATAGTATAGAAATTATACCAGTTTACAAGCAGATAGACATATTTATGAGCAGGTGCCTTTCCCAATCTACTGCAAAACAGTCCACAGCCTCTTCTGACATTTGGCTTTATTAAAAGAAAATTAATGGAATAACATCAAGTTCAGCTCCAGCCTTCTCCGTTGGCTTGGCTGCTCCTTGAATTTCTGCCTAATGATAGGTCAGCCCACAGCCTAGGTCCTACAACTCAAATGCTACTCACGCTTCTCTTATACTTAGCTTGGGTATTCAGTGATCAGCTGAACCCAATTAATCCTTTCCCAGAAAAATCAACATTGGCTAACTGGGTGCGGTTTTCCAGCAAATATTGACAGTCTGTAAATTATCTGAAACATTTGTCACCTCTGATTTTGGCCCTCTGAGAGTATGAAAAAGGCAAACTATTCTGTGTGCGTGCCTTATGGTGTCCCATCAAGCTGCAGACATGTTGTTTAATATATACATGCTTTCTATTGTATCTTGTAGAGTATGTAGTAGTTCTGCATTTTGTCAGCTGTTTGCTACAGACACTTCTCACCCTGCTCCTAGACCTTTTACAAATCAGAAATAAATAGCAATACAAACTGGATGCATTGCATAAAATACATTACTCTTCCATTGTATGTGTGCGATGCACAGATACACGCCGTATTAATTTTAACAGCATCTATGTACATTGTCATACTGCAGTGGAAAATTGAACTGAATGGTGATTTAGAGTACATTTGATCCAAAGTTGGTAATTTAGGAAGACTTTGCCCACATAACACCTTCCTTCTTGTCCAAAATAACTCTTGAAAAACAGGGAGTCATTTGCTGTTGCTATGGCTGTACATTTGTAATATTGACAGTCTGTAAATTTATTTTACAGACTCCCTGTTTTAAGAGTAGGCTAGATAAATGTCTATCTGGGATGGTCTAGACAGTAATTGGTCCTGCCATGAGGGCAGGGGGCTGGACTCGATGACCTCTCGAGGTCCCTTCCAGCCCTAGAATCTATGAATCTATTGCCATGAATTCTGTTTCAAAACCTGAGACTTTTACGCTATTTCATAGTCATTTACTTTTTTCACCCTCCTTGCTTAACAACACTTCACTATGAATCCTTGCATATTTGGCCCTTTTCTGCCTGGAATAAAGGAGTTTTAATAATTCAATATCATTAAATTATCTTAAACCATTGGTATTGAAACTTATTCAATTTTTATCATAATTTCCTTTGACAAACAACTAAGACCTGACTGTGAAACCCTTACTCATGATATCAGGGAGCACTTACGAGTAGTTCCATTGATTTAATGGGGCTACTCCCATAAGTGCTCACCAACGTGAGTAAGGGTGGCACCACTTGGCTCTAAGATACTGTGCCCAGGACTATTTAAAAGTAAAGGAATGGTATTTGCATTTTTTATCATGACTATTCCCTTTTTTTTGACAAACAATGAAACTTAAATGTTGTCTATTGTAAACAGGATGGTACTAAGCCCTCTGAAATAGCTTGCATCCTCAGCCAAAAAGAGTAAGTAAGAGAGCACACATTCTGTATTCATACAGAAGTTAAAGATACCCTCATTGACTTGTAATTGCCTTTCACTGTTTTTTCCCTCCAAAGGGTCACAGATGCTACATGTGGCAAAAGCTAAACACAAGATAGCAGCTTACTATCTGATTTAGATACTGTACTTATACAGACTACAGAACGTATATTCTTCAGTACATTTCTGAGATGGAAGATTGTTTTATCTCTTTTGCTTGAGGACAACCTACTGTCTAGGGTAGGCAATACATACCATTAATCCTAATTTCTTTCACAGCAACACAAAGGGAATTTAGGGAATTATAATTATCACCCTCAACATGCTGAGTATGTTCAGCCTACAGGTCATATTTCTTGAGCTTATGAGAAACATAGCTGCTCCTAACATGCACTCAGAGTTTGGGAAACAAGTGTGTTTCATTTCCACATGAGGAAGACTATGCAATCTCGGACGTCCCACATAAGGTATGGATGTCTGAATCTGAACCATTCTTCTTCCCCTTCATAATGAGAAACCTAGTAAGTGAATGGGAACTCTGGCATTTAAAACAAAGTATCCTGGGCATCAGTCCAATAGACCTGCTTGTGTCATTCTGAAAGGAAATAGTGTCATCATCATCAGCAGACAAGTAGTATTCTGTTTGTAGAAAGATGATCATCTTTGTATTTCATTGTCCCTTTACCTCTTGCTCATCCTTGCCTTCCTTACATGTGCTGATATGAAATGAATGACCTTGCTTGGAGGAGATTCCTGTGGTCCATGTGCAGCTGTCAAAAATGTGACACTTGTTAGGACTAATACTACATCATTCTCTAATGTGTTAAGCCATCATCTATGCCACTGGGAATTGTGCATCTGCCTTGATTCTTTAAGTTTCTCTTATTCCTTAGATAATTCTCTTCATTGTCTAATACTTTCTATTACCTTCCAGCCAGCCCCTTCCCCACCAAAACTCCCCACAAATTATATAATTCAGAGTTCAAACATCACTGTGCAAATGCTGTTTGGCTTAAAGGGGAAAAATAATGTTCCAATGAAAGAGAAAGAGGTGGTACTGAGTTAAAATATTTGTTAATATTTAGTATACAGTGCTTTAAAAAATATAATACTGAGGCCTATATCAGTGTGAGAGGTTTTGTGCTAGGCACAGTTTCTGCCCCAAAGACCTTACAAATGTAAGGGTTCCATCATGGCTTTGCCTTGAGGCCTGTGTAGGTTTTTGCTTTATAGGTATAGAGATACCAACTTTCTCCAACTGTCCCTCAACCTAGCCATGACGCATTGTCTGGTTCTCTGTCAGCTCTGGCAAGAGAGGGTCTAAAAGGGACTTGAAAAATTGTACATTGTTCCCTCTCACTCACCTTATGTCCATATCTCTAGAAAGCATCTTACTTTCAATCCATCAGTCCCTAGATCTAATTTTGCACCTGTTAACCATCTTCATCCAGCTCAGAAGCATACTCATGGTTCTCTGCTGGAGCACTGGAACAAGGGGGTCAGAGGGCTAAGTCTCATCACTTTTAAAAGTGCCCACCCCACAGTTCTAGTGAGCTTCCAGCACTCCTGGCACAGCCTTACCGCTGCACTGTGAGGAAACAGTAAGAGTATAGTCCGATGAAGCTCAGAATGGTCAGTAAATGGATTGACTATAACTGAGAAAAATAAGTTGTAATTGGAAGAAAGTGTGCTCTTTTTGTAGAGGCTAGGATCAGAAACTGGGGTAAGAAACTGAGGGATATGGATGGAGACATTTCTGTTTAAAGTGCATTATAATTCTGTGCATGTGAGAGAAGATTTTTGAAGAAACAGAATAAATAGCAGGACAGTAGCATTTAAGGTAAAGTTCTACATATAAAGGTAAAAGTGCTGACTTGAATGGGCATTTTCCCTAAGTAAGGACTTCAGGATTTGGCCCACAGAGCAGGAACTTAGATTTCCCCACAATCTCATAGGGGGGAGGTATTTGTCTGACATAATGAAGGCACAGACAGACAGGATGTCCTCATGCTGTGGAGTTTGTGTAGCTGTTCAACATACAAAATCAGCATGTGAGAATATCTTACCCAAACTATGAAATGGAAAAACAACTGAAAAACAACACTTGAAAACTGCAAGAACATGATTTGAATGCCTTTAGAGGCTATTCCTACACATTTTGTGTGTGTGACTCAGGAATATCAATTGTATTATGTTTGCTTTAGAAAACTGAGACACAAGCAGCAGGGGAGAAACTGAAGCAAAGAGAACTATCTGGTGGCAGAGGCCCTTCAAACAAGTGTTTTTGATTGATGAGAGAAATGGGCAACCTACTTCTAACCTCTAAGCCAAAATCAGATTACTCTATAGTTTTCCAACTGTTTGGCCAGGCTGTTTTCTTTCCCACTGAGAGACACTCAGAACTTGTGTGGATTAGTGCAGAAAACAAAGAATCTCTCTCCCCTAACTCCTAAAAGGCTGTTTAAAGGTGTTTCAAAAAAGCTGATTGCAAAACTCATGATTTCAAGTTCAGTCCATTTGTGCTGCTTATATGTGTACAGAGAGGCACAGGTCTGAAACCTGAGTAGTTTTCTTTTTGAATGATCTTGGTGTTTTATTTAGCTTTCGAGAGCCTTTTTCTATGTGTTGACATCTGTACTCTTTCCCAACATGTCTAAATGAGAGGAAGGGTTAGAGATTATACAGAATTGTGGGGGGACACACATTTGAGTTGAAAAACTCTGCAAAGATGAAATCAAGGATAGCCTGTGGGGGCTTCCCTGCAAAAATTGCAAAATTCCTAATTTTGAATAAAAATCTTCTTTTCCTAGGGACACGCTCAGTGTTTATAAACTATTTAACTACAGAGTGACTCTCCACTGTAAAGTTTCCTTTCCCCTACATTTGCCTGTTGTTCACCTTATTGTGTAAATGCCAGATTATAGTATTGCCAAGACCAAATGTTCAAAAACATGTCAGGCTCCAAAATATCATGAATTTGGCTCAACAATCACAACATTTTTTGTAATGGTACATTTTTTGGTTCTTTTTATTTGTCTGCTGGGGTTTGAGCTTTTACATTTCACTTGTTCTCCTTTTCAGCTTCCCCCCCCCCCCCCACAATGAGGACTAGTAACTTACCTTTAAAAAAACATCAAAGCTTAGATTCTCATTAAATCACTTGTCCCAGGGAATTGAGGCTTAAAGAAAAACATCAGATATCATGATTGGCATTGTGTTATTGACACCACTGGGAACTCCTTGGGGCAGAAACTCTTTCCATTGTTTTGTATAGACAGTACCTAATACAACCCTAATCCCTTTTTGAAGCCCTCAAATGCTACTGTAACCAAAATAATACATTACACCAATTGCACATATAAATTGATGGCACCAGGACAAATCCTGAAGTCCTCACTCAGTTTCTACTTGGGCTTTACATTGAAGAGAATGGGAGCTCTGCCTGAATGACAGTGCAGCCACTTCAGGATTTGGCCCAATAGTTGGTTTTGACCAAGCTATTTTTAATTGGTTGCCATTTGTTGTAAAGTTCCATTTTCATTACAAATTCAATGTCTTTGTCCTGCTGATGACTTGTTAGATTAACAGCAAGTCTAGATGGTGTGTTAACTTTGGGTCATATTTTCCCCCTTTCTATTCACTGAACTGTGCCTCTGTAGTGGATATCCTCCATTGCTGCACTCATCCTCTGTCTGGGAGGCAAAACATCCTCTGTCATTGAGGCAGTTGGGAGTATTGCTCTTTAATCAGATATCAAGAACCACTACTAGCATAGATTCTTCTCCATAATGTGCCTGTCTGTCCATTGGTAATTTATATGACAGTCAACAATCGTATCCATTTTTATGTAATGATCTGATCTTTTTGGCAAAGTATCCATGAACTTGGGGTTTTTATATATTTTTTTCATTATTTGATTCAAGTTTTTATGGAAACATATTTCAAACCATGGTTTGTTTCTGAACAATTTGCTGCCACTGTTGCTTCTAGCATTAGCCATTGATAATTCATCATTTACCCTATATTAATTTTCATCTAAATGATGCAGTATTGTTTCTGCAACATAACTGGATGACTGGGAACTAGAGGAAGGCTTGAATTAAATCACTGGGGCTGTCTGTCACTGAATGTGCAGCTTTTATTCAAAGAAGTGTTTGTGACCATTTATTAGCGCTAGTGGTTGGTAAGTCACTGAAGTGGCTTGTGTTGCAGTTCATTGATGCATTTTAAGCACTAAATTAGAAATAATTTACATAAACTCTCCTATTTAAAGCTTTGTGAGGCTGTATGGAATTATCTCTTATCTAAGGTGCCACAAGGACTCGTTGTTTTAGCGTATAGTATGTAGATCAAATTCCTGTTTTATTTCTTTAGGTTTAAATGATACCTGGTGAATAGCCTGATCATTTTTGAAAGCTTATGGTCCACTCTTGCAGACAAATTGCACTTCCTTTAGTTAAGTGGGCCTGTTGCACTCCAGGAGAGATTCAGGCCCAGTGGGCAGCAGGTGGCATTTGCATGTACTATAACTAAACCTAAGGAAGGCAGCTTTATTTTTTCCATGGGCATAAGGTGCATCCTCAGCTGTCCTAGACATGTCCCCTCTCCAGGAAGCCCTGTCCACTTTTGTGTGTTTGCTGACCCTATCTGGACCCCACAAGGGAGAGAAAGGTGCTGCCACCTTTCATAACCTCTCCCTCTGACTGACTTTCTGCCTGACACCCTCAGCTGGAATGAATCTCAGGCCCAGGGTGAGTACAACTCAGAGTTTTCATGTATACCAAAATGTGATTTTGAGACTGGAATGAGTATACCAATGCAGGGATGTAGAAACTACCCCCTTTCAATAATATTGTACGAGTACTGCTGATTTCGGAGATGGAAGAATACTGTTCCTTTGGAAAGAATATGTCAATATATTAAGACAGACTATCAAGAAAAAAGGGGAAATTGTAAAGTTTTTTTTTTTTAATCTAGAATTTTGCTTTCTATTTCTCAGCTATTTCTATTTCTATTTTCCTATGGCCAGAATGGAGAGAAGCAATTCTAATGCTGGCTTCAATTTTGTGCATTAAAACAGCTGACAGTTAAGTTTAGCCATAATTACTAATTTTTTACCAGTATTTAGAGATGTATTATAGAGATCAGTGCTTTGAGCTGCCTCGTTTTAGGTTTATCTACATTGTACCATTACTTTCCTAGAGACCTTTTCATCACCTTTATTTAGATCTTGCAAAAGTCTATAATTACTTGAAACTAAAAATTCCCTATGGATTGATTTGTGAAAACTATAAATATATCATGCATTATGTTACCACATAAAAGATCAGCAAGCCAGTTTGTTACTCTACTAGTATATTTGCCAAGGATAAGACAATGATCCTTTGTAGGATGCTGACTGGTGTAATTCTTGTTGTTAACTCTATCTAGGACCATAGTTTAAAGTTGGTTGTGGAGTAGAATTCAAAATCTCTCTAAAACTTAGGATGTTTAAATATCTTACCAGCTCCAGGTGAATATACTTAGATCAGTAACATCGAGCATCACCAAAATATGAGTCTGTTAAAATTTGTTTCTCTCTATAGAGATGTAGTAGCACAGAGTGGTAGTCTCTTTTTTAAAAAATGCTGCATCTATCCATTTATTACTCCAACTCTGAAATACATTCCAACTCTCCTGAAAAACTTGGTTTAATTGAAATGAATAGGATCTCTCGGGTGAGTGAGGACCGTAAGATATGGAGAGCTGGTGGGTTGGTCTGATTTGCCCATCAGCTAACTAAAATATCTTTAAACATATGAATTGGGAGTGGCCCCTGTATGGATACAGAAAGAATGGACTTGTGGTTAAGGATATTTTTTCAGTTTCCTCCTCTGCCACAGACTTCCTGCTTGACTTTGGAGAAGGGACCAGGTGGGTGAGGTAATATCTTTTATTGGACCAACTTCTGTTGGTAAGATAGACAAGCTTTTGAGCTTATACAGAGCTCTTCTTCAGGTCTTTGGGCAGTCAGCCAGCTCCTTTGTTCCTAAGTTCCTAATCGGTAAAATGAAGATATTTACTTTCCCCCACACTTAACCTATGTTTGTACAGTGCCAAGTTCAGTGTGCCCCTGACCTTGGTTGTGGCCTGTATGCACTGCAGAAGTACAAATAATAATAGGAACAGAAGAACAAGCAAGAAGTAGCCCCCTAAAAGATCAGGGGCCTCTCACAAGAGCAGTCCCTGTGCGGGGGAAGGAGAGGGTAGGAAGAGCAGGATGCTGGAAATCAGCAAGAGGGTCTGAGAGGAGACCTAACAGCAGGTGTAAGGTGCAAATCCTGATGCACAGCAAACAGCTCCAATACAGATTTGTCTCTTTCAGGCACACTGCCCCTTGTACTGGGCTATGACATTACAGCCATGCTCTCTAGTCCTATGCTGTCAACAGATAAAATATTTCATGCAGCTACATAACTGAACTACCAGAGTCACCTTACTTCTAGTGTTAAGATTAATTTTTTATAAGTAGGTTTGAAAATAAATTGCATATTAAACTATATAGCATTGCCTCCTGAAAAAGCACTATAATGGGATTTCCTCTCTCTTTCAAATGTGCAGATATTGATGGATAATTGCAATATTTATTGGTGTAATGGTCTGGTGATGGCTGTATAATTGACAGTCTTTCCTTTGTGGCTTGAATTCTGAGCTCTAGCTCCCTGAGAGCAGATCAAAGGGCCAAAATAGGCATTGGAATGGAGCTGTTGATAGTCTGAGTGCTTTAAAAACCTTGTTCGACTGTGAGTGACAACTGATAAAATATTTTGTAATGCCCCAGTACCCTAGTGCTGTCAGAAGGTTAAAGGGCAGTACTGTGTTAGTCGTATAGCATTCAGCACTGCCCTAGAATTACTGATGTAACAATCAAGCTGTGAGGCTGTTTCAGATGCCTCTTTGTCTTCCCTGCAATTGTGAACCTTTCATGCACTTTTTTTTTCCCAGCGATTTCCCTCCCTGCTCTCTGCTTTACTAATTAAAATTCTAATCACTCTGACAGCCAGAGCTAGGGAAAAAAATCATTCTTCCATGCCGGAGAAGGTAATTTCAAGGTGTTTTAGCCGCCAAAGAAACAAATGGAATTGAGACAAAGAAGCTAGTTGTCATAAGAGCATGAGCTAGTTGTGCTGTCCCATTTCACAATAATCAAATATTAAAGTTTAAGAAAAAAAGAGAGTTCTTCCTCTTGCTTTACATTATTGCCAGAGAGACACTGCAGCTTGATTTAGCTTTTTGTGTATGTACAGATTTTGTGTACATTCGTTAACGTCAATATGATTTACCTTTCTTGCAGTGAATTGTTGTGCAATGAGATGTTAAACATTTAACTTGGTTTGATATGTGATTTGCAGATGATACATATTCCTTGCTTGTGTGAGCTGTGGTTTGGAGCATTCATTTAAATGTACAGGAGCATGCAGACGTATATAAAATAATAAGCAGGTCTTGATGCAGTGATATAGGTTTGCACATATTGGAATATTTAAATCTTATAAAACATAAAATATAACAATATTCAAATCTCACTAGGTAATTGTATTACTGAAGGACGACCTAGTACAGCAAATTTCAAAACTGTATTTCTTTATTAACAATAATAATGAGGCATATCAAACTGTTCTTATGCATGCTTGTGTAATGTAGGTTAATAGTGACTTACCATCATATCACAACAGATAAACATCCTGGTACACATCTATTTTTTATGTTATAATAATATACATACACATAGGTTATCTACAAACAAACATATTTACACATAGCAAAGTGGACACACACAGCACCAGTCCGGCCCTCAGATCTGTACCATGTATTTTTCATAAACGGAATAAATTAGGTGATTAAGGGGTTTATATCCACCTCCATGCTTAAAAACTAGGCATGAATGAACCTGTTTAGATATAATAAAAAATGGACTCCATCTTTCAAACCCACCGAGAATTTGACTGAGATTTTGAAAATATTTGCCTAATTTTCATTGCTGTTTTATTACACGGAATGACCTTGGACTTCTTAGGCTCTGGCCCAAATTAAGAATAATTTGACTGAGAGGTTTCTGGAAAGAGTCCATTCTCAGGGATTTTGCAGTCTGATTTTTCTACTATGTTTGGACATTTGTCTCTCATCTCCGGTAATGAAAGGGGGAGAGAGGGGAGGAAATTCTCTGGGAATTGCAGGTTGTCAATAGCGTGTTGCATTGGTTTGCTTCAGGACTACTTTTAAGTAGCATATAGAGGGGCTATACACCCCCAACTCTACAAACAAGAGTGAGAAAATTCAATTGTACTGCACATCAGTAATGGTTTCTGAAGGTGACAGACAGCAGGCACAGAAAGCACATGCTTCCTCTCCTCCCCGTCGCTTCCTATTCGCCCTCCTCAACCTTTTACTACTGAAGAATAGAAATAGTTATTTCAATTATTCTGACAACTCCTCAACTACTCTACTAGAGCCATCATTCATTTCCTATTGACTGTACATGTTCTGCATGTGATTCCCGCAGCACATTCTTCACTTACCTGAGGCTCAAGAACAACAGGGGATCTCAGTCTTACCTTGAAAATGCCACACTTCTGGACCTTTGCTTGCAGGAACAGATACTAACTGGCTGAGGTAACATACACTTTCTATAATCACTTCACTTTACCAAGGTTCATGAGACTCTTGCACAAATCCATCTCCTTCCGCTTCAACAGCTCACTCAGCCAGATGAAACTCAAACTGCTACTACGTGACTGAACACATTCTTTATACGAAAGTAGTAATAACTGAATATTTAATGTACAATTGTATTTGGGAGGGAATTTGAGAATCCCATGCTAAAAAGAACAATCACTAAGTGACGTTATCCCTCTCGCCCAACTTCTGGAGAATGAAAAATGGACCAAAATGACTGAAAACCATGACCTCAGCCAGGCCTCCTTACATTAATTTACGGTCC
This sequence comes from Macrochelys suwanniensis, assembly GCA_033296515.1. NCBI lineage: Eukaryota > Metazoa > Chordata > Testudines > Chelydridae > Macrochelys > Macrochelys suwanniensis. Next base: position 54,597,392 of record CM065780.1, read on the forward strand.
AGTTTTCTCCTCTTCAACACAATAATGGATGCTTAGGCTAAATTTTCAAACCCAGGAACTTTAAGAGAAAACACAAAATGCTGTGTTCAAAAGGGGTAATCGGGAAAACCAAACGTGGTTTATCATGGACCACGGGTGTGGGAGGTCAGGTCTAGTAGTCAGAACAGTGGTGGTCAGGCCTAATGGTTGGTGCTGGAGTCAGGAACTGAGCAGGGCTGGAGTGGACTAGAGCAAGAGGAGCAATTGCAGCTGAGGCCTGAGTGAGGAGCAGCGTGGGCCTAAAGCTGGGCTTAAGAGCACATCTGTTGGTTCCTCTGGCCAATCAGGTGAAAGCCAACTATGATTCAAGAAAACTCACCAGGCAGGTGAAGCTAGCTGGTCCCAGGCTCAGCTGCAAGCTTTAATTCCTGGTATGGTTGCACAAACAAGCACCTATTTTACATGAAATTATTCATGGCAGTAGAGCTTCATATTTTACTTGTGAAATTACTTGAGTGCACCTGTCTGTGCATATTTTACAGATTCAGTGATGTTACAGTAATAGAGGTGGCATTTTCAAATATAAGCATGTTAAATATCAGTATTTTTTTTAGCTCATTACATTTATATAGACCTCAAAATTTTAGATAAGTTGGTGAGTTTGTGAGTACAAGGTTCTGGTGTGTCCTTAGCTGAACATTTATAAACATTTTAAAAACAGTTTTGTTTACAGAATGAACAAATGTTCAGGAAGGGCCTTATTTTCTCTGAATTAATGCATAATGAGCAAAACCCGGCATTTACATTGTAATGAAAAAACAGGTTTTTAGTAAGCAAGCATAATAAGTACAGAGTATCAATCAATTAAGTTACCTCCAGTGTCACAATCCTTCTATTTAACAATAAATTGTTCCATATATATGCCTTTTGAAATCAAAGTGTAAACCCCATCTAAATAGTTTTTGTCCTGGAATAGTAAAAACTTTAAGTAAATAACTTCCAGAACTATCTGTGGAATGCCACAGATATTAATTTGACACCTATCATCAATACAATATCAAATGTTGATGCCAAATACAGCCAATGTAAATTTAGTGTAGTTGGAGCTACGCTTGTTTATGCCAACTGAGGATCAAGCCCATTATATTGGCCATTAAAGACCTGAAACAGGTTGTGTATTGGCTCTTGACTTTAAGGACAGCTATAGATTGATCATGGCCAAATTCCAGTTCAGCTCAGATCCAGGAAATTCTGGGAGATGTAATTGTCATGCTTTCTAGAGTGGCTCGAGACCATGAGTGCCAACCTCAGGGCAGACACCCCAAACTGGTGGTGTGATCTATAATTAAATTTCACCAACCCAGTAACAAATGTGAATTCCTGTATCACTGTAACCATTTTACCATAGAGTCACAGACAGTCCCTTATACCCTTCAGTCTATCTTGCCACCAAGACAAACTGAGCTTAGTGATAAATGGTCACTTACACCAAAAATCACACCACATTCAAGTTGCTCCCAGTCCCAAGAGACCAGTCATGTACTCTAGAGATCTTACACCAAAAAAAGCCTGTAGCCAATCTTATAATAAACTATCTGAAAGTTTAACAACTAGGGGAAAATGAGTTATTTACAGGTTAAAGCAACCAAACATATACACACAGATGAGTTACCATCTAAATCCTAAGAGTGACAGAGTTGCTGTGATCTGTCAATTCAAGGTGTCTGTCAGGGCAGACCCAGGGGTAACTCCAGAAGATCTCTGCCTCAGTTTAGGGTCTCTGGCCCTGTCAAAGTTCAAACAACGAAGAGAGCTGGAAATTTTTCCTGTCATTGTTTTATTTTCTTTATTCTGCTTCCAAGTCCAGAGGAAGAACTTCCTGGCACATAGCATTTCCCAGGTGCATTAGGGCCATTAACCAGTCCTTTGTATTGCGATGTTTCTTGACCCATCTGATTCTGATGGTCCTTTTGGATGCAGGGGGAGGAGTGGAACGATTGCTGTGCCTGGGTTCACAAATTCAGAGCAGGTTTCAGTGTAGTAGCTGTGTTAGTCTGTGTCAGCAAAAAGAAAACAAGAAAAATACCTGTGGCACCTTAGAGATTAACAAATTTATTTCAGCATAAGCTTTCGTGGGTTAAGAACCCACTTCATCGGATTCATGGAATGGAACATGCAGTGAACAGATATTTATACATTCAAAGATACATGAGAAGGTGGAGGTGTCTATACCAATGTTAAGAGGCTAATTAATTGAAAGGAACTGTTATCAGTAGAAACTTTTGAAGTAATAATCAACAGGGGCTATTCCAGACAGTTGACACAAAAGGTGTTAAGGGGGAAATAAATTCAATTAACATAATGACCGAGCCATCCACGGTCAATATTCAAGCCTAAGGTAATAGTATCTAGTTTGCATATTAATTCCAGTTCCGCAGTTTCTCTTTGGATCCTGTTTTTGAAGTTATTTTGTTGCAAAATTGCAACTTTTATATCTGTCATTGAGTGATTAGGGAGGTTGAAGTGTTCACCTACTGGCTTTTGAATGTGATGATTCCTGATGTCAGATTTGTGTCTGTTCAGAGCAAATATTTTCAAAGTTATAAATGAAAACGTACATATTGCCTTATAGCATGGACTACAGACAGAAGTGAGATTAGTGCATGCAGCAATTTACAAACATTTTGTAGAGTCTAAATACAAAATACCTTCTTATAAGACTAACACCTACTTTGAGCAAAACTAACAAACAGGTGACCTGGTCTGGTCTCTAGCTATGAGTCTGTCAGTTCTTAGTGCCTGCAGCCTGGGCAAGAGCTGGCATCTGGCCTGCCACCCTCACAGTAATTCCCAAAGGAATCCTGGGAACTGTAGACTGCTACAAAGCATGGGCACAGCCTTCTCTCAGAAGAGGAGAACCAAGAACTGGTGTAGTGCTTTTCACCAAGAGAAGTGGGGAAATAACCCAGGAAAGGTTGTGGGAAAGGATTTAAGGAGGCCTGGAGATAAGCAATAGAAAGGAAAGGAATCTTGGGGAGGGTTAAACTAGTCAAGGAAGAGGCCCAGGACAACAAAAGTAATAGCATGGACTTCAAATCTGATTGTTTCACTTGTCCTTGTTTAGAAGCCCCAGGCTGACATTTTCAGTGAGGGGTGGAAGAAGCCCTGCTTAACGTCACTGTGTCAAGTGAGGATGACTTCTTGAGCTGGAGCTGGCAAAGAAGAACTTCAGACTTGAGAGAGTTAATTATTATTATTTATTGAGGAACCCTTCCTCAACGAGAGCTGAAGGATTTTTCTGTACTTGTTTCTAAAGGGAAGGACTTTAGTTTGGCCCACAGCCACACTATACGCTACCAAAAGGGAAACTGAGTCACAAATTATCCTACCATCAAAAGACTGTCTCCAGAAGGAAAACCAAGGAGCACCAGTGGAGAAAGGGAAGTTGCCATGCTGGTAAATTCAGGTCCCCTAATTCCCTTCGATCCATGCTTCAGCTACTGTTGTTTTAGAAATGCATTTTGCCCTTTTCCTCCTCCTCTTTCACTGCCAACTATTCCTGAGTTGCTGGGTCATTCTTCAGTCCTCCATCATTAAGGAGAAGGCTTTAGTGAAAGGATGCATCTTGCCTCATGCACTGAAAAAATGTTGCAGCCATGTCGGTCCCATGATATTAGAGAGACAAGGTGGGTGAGAGCATATCTTTTATTGGACCAACTTCTGTTGGTGAGAGAGAGAAGCTTTTGAGCTTTCACAGAGCTCTTCTTCAGGCTGACCTGAAAAATCAGGCTTGGTCTCATTCTGGTCTCTTGTGCTTAGGAGTAACCACCTTACCTTCCATCAAGAATGCTCTGCTCTTTACATCTGAGTTTCAGCTTGGGCTTTGTCAGCATTTCTGTTGAACACAGCGGATCTAGTAATTGATGGGTGGAGAGGGAGAGTCTAAGAAAACCAGGCCCTAGTCCATTGAGGACTGAAGTACTAGAACTAGGATGGGTGCAAGTACAATTACATACGGGGCCATATTTTGGGCTTTTAAAAGGCTTTGCATTTGCTAAATCCTGCAGTTGGGTGTACGGCTACCTGTTTTGCATATACCTTCCAAGGTGTACAAAAATGCAGATTTTTGCAAGCACAAATAGGTGCATCTGCAGTTTTTTGGGTGCATTTCAGAAGCTCATTAAATATATAGCTCAAATTAAGCCTACTTGTGTGGGGGGGAAAAAACTCCATACAGTACACTTCAAAATACTGTATCATAAAATTACTTGGATATCTATATCCTCCTCAAAAATATGCAGTTATATAATGAATGTTTTAAATCCACTTTTTGCATATTTTTGTAAGCTCCTCTCAGTATCTGAAAGAAATCTGTACATTTATGTTGATTGGAGGTTGGAGGTGATGAAATAGGGTTTTGGCAACTCTTCACATAACAGTTTCAGAGCTCTCATTCTCCTCATTTCCTCTCTCAGCAGCCAGCAAAATGAGCTGATGTGAGGAAAATGTCTGCCAAGGAACTTTAACAGGAGGCAGTTTTTAATTAACAGAGGCCAAAGAAGGTGATAACCCCCAGGGTAGTGAAGAGAAATTAACATGGAAAAGCAGTTCCTCGCTTCTGTGGGTCCCAAAAGGCCAGTCGTATTAGTGGTGTCTGTTCTGATTGAACCTTTGCTGTGTCTTTTTATTGATTCACTTGTCAGAATCTGACAAAAACACTGCTGGCCGTCAGTTGTTTGCTCGCAGTGGCAGCTTATGGCTAGAAATGGCTTCGTTGTAAAACATTCAGCATAGCGAGGTCTGTCACTATGGTTAGCATTTCCCAGAAATGATTAATGTTGTTAGACTTAAAACTAAACTAAACTAGACTAAAAGCCTACTGAAATGAATGCAAATACAATCCACAAATTCTCTCTAGGTAACCATTTCATCCTATTAACTACTTGCCTGGGCTTAGAGTAAAATGTTTTAATTATTAACCTATTTTAAAGTGAGATTTCAGGGAGATAATCACACTGGCTGTTTCAGAGAGATTTTAGCCATTTAATATATCTGGCAATTGTGAAAAGCGTTTTTTAAAATATCCTGCAAATAAATATTTCAAGTTTCTCTTCCTAAGATGAAAATGAATAATAAATAAAGCTTGTAAGTGCTTAAGGAAAAACCTGCCTAGAAAGCTAAAATAAAAAATTAGTAAATAAATAAATGTTTCCACATTTATGAGCTTTCGGAGCCTGATCCAAAACCAGCTGAAATCAGTGGGCTCAGCAGGACCAATCCCTAGAAGAGCTCCTGAATGAACTCATGCTCTTACTTTGAATATTTCTCCTTCACGGTTGATTCCAAACAAGAATGAGCACAGTTTAAATATATTTGAACAGCTTTAAAATATAGTGCCCAATGTTTGCCTTCTCCCTTCCTGCTTCTTAAAGCCATGGAATGCAATTGCCTCTGTTTCAAAAGTACTTTTCACACATTCCCATCCAGCTAGCTATAATCTAGCTATAATCTTTAATTAACTAATTGGTTTATTCAGAAGCAAGTGTGCTCCTCCAACTCCAATTTGAGGAATACCAAGCGTTGGTCCATATTTTGTATTTAGCTCCTGTTTTTGGATAGCCAATCATTCACAACATGATTGATTTAAGTTGTATTTGCTATTTGTAAATATTGGCTAAATAGTTTGGAAAAGTAATTCTCAAACTATCAGTTGTCTGTGATCTGTTTGCTTTGCTATTCATTATTTCTGTTGTCTGGTTGGTCACCTAAGTTGTCCAGTATTGTTTTTGTTTCATGATTTTATGACTGAAACATTTTTAACAGGAGACTGCAGTTCATAACTAATAGTGAATACTGGATAATTAATTTCTAGCATGACTTTTTTGGTAAAAATTCGGGACTCACAAACAATGGCAATATTTATAAATCAGTTGGTTTCCTATTCAACAACCTCTAGTGTTAAAGTAGCTTCTGTGCTTATAAAAGACTTTCCTATTCAGAATTCATACTCTGAAATACTTAAAACCCTTTAAAAATGCACCAGTCCATAGTGAAATAACTACTAAAAAAGCAGGGTTGGGTTTTGTGAACAATACATTTTAGTGTTAGTGAAAAATGCCAGGTGGAAAATCCTTAGCACTGTGTACATCCTCAGTTTATCCCCAGGGCAAGCACAGACTGGGCGGCCATAATGCTTTTTCCATATTAATTTATGAGTGTACACTAGTGCCGTTCTGGAAGGACTATCTCCAAAGGTGAGGTGTTAATTCCACATGTTCAGCCTTGCTCTCTGTCTTCCACCAGTGGTGCTGATTAATTCTCACTGAAATCTTTTTGTAATATGGTCGGTCACTTGTTCATTGCTAGAAAGTGGACTTATTTCATGTTGTCCAACGAACAGCCATCAAATATTTGATTTTGTTTTAAAGGTGGCTTTAAAAGCATTTTTAAGAAACCTTGTTCAATTAAAGATGCTCTTTTAATGAATATAAGCTCATCTGTGACTGATAACTTGCTTACAAAGATTTAGCTAAATATGATGAAAATGGGTAAGATACAACCCACTAAAACAAAGGGTGGTTGTTTTTAATGGAAATGGCAAAGGACATTTAATAATAGAAGCATTAGTAACATTAGGCATAATACAACTAGGGAGACACGATAGAGATTAGCCCAAATTTACATCTGAACCCATAAGCCTTTGTATACATTACATATTATTTGGTGATTCATATCCATAATTATCACACTTTCTGAGCACAGAATGCAGCCCAGACCCGAATGTAGTAGACATATTAAGGGAAACTGCCAGAAGATAACTTTGGGTCACAATCCTTTCCAGTTCCAAAATAAAACCTTATATTAGTTTCCAGCTGAAAAATGTACTGTATCTGGTCATGGAGAAGGTTGGTTTATATTCTTATTTCTGCATGTCACCATTTAAGTCAAGACAATGGATGTTGAGAAAACATTTATCCTACTGAAAACAAATGCTAGAGAAAGGATTGACAGATGATATTTTAATTGGTTTGACCTCTAAAGTGATTAAATAATAATGAAAACTCTTCTGTTTAACAACTGCTTGAGGTACTTTATATTCTTGCCTCAAAGTGTAGCAATTTCTAGCTAGTAACAGGGTGATTGATTTTTCCATATCAAATACAATGTTATGGTCTATTGTTTCCATAGCAAGCATATAGCATCTGTCTTCGAATTCAGACTGCAGTCCTGCACTATCCAGTAATACTTTATCTGACCACATCCTTCCATTACAAGTATGAGTGGATTAATATTGATTTTTTTCCTCTTGTCCAAGACTTCGGGTCCATCTTAACAGCAATAAATTACACAGCTGAAACATGAGGATGTTCTTGCTCCTCCTTGCTCTTCATAGTGTGGATTATTATTTTGACTGAAAAACAATTTCTGATGTTCTTAACCCATTACAAGACTATAAAGAAAAGGCTGTGCTCAAGTTTAAACACTTTTGTTTGGATTATGTTGCCAATAACGATTCAGAGTTTCCAATAAACCCAGAGCCCTGGGTTCCAGTAAAAAGTTCCTGATTCTATCCTGTTAAGAGCAAACCACTACAGTTTGCACGTCAAGAATTAGAAATAATGCAGGTTATGAGAAGCCAGAGAGTGGGATTCCAAGTTGTGAGAACCTACTACTCTTATTATAGAAAAAGGGAGGGAGATATAGGGGAAGGGGTAGAGAGGGTGATAGGTTTGTTATTGCAAGCCAATCTTTATTGTTTCTCCCTTGATTTAGAGATGTAAGTACTTATCGGCTTAAAAGGATATGTCTGTTGATAGCGAGGCTCAAATGAATGCCATACTGGCTTGTGGCGTCCTCTTCTGGACACAGCCCTCCAGCTGTGCCCCTGCTCTATTCTCCCTCCTTCCGGGGGTATCAGCAGTCCTCAGTCAGCACTTGCCTTCGTGGCCACCTGCTCCCCCCATAAAGTCTAGTCCCTTGCCTCGGACACAAGGCACAGTTCATCAGCTATGCTCCTCCATGGTAAGATGTGGTGTAAATGGGGAGGGGAGGACCCAGGCCTGCTCACTATTCTGGGTCCCGAGTCCCGATCCAGGGACCCTCTAGCGACAGCCTCCCACTGCCCTCCTTCAATCCTCTATTCTCCCTGTGTACCCTGGGCCACTTCCCCTTGGCCCTTGCACCTTCTTGGCCCTTTTCGTCAGGGGCTGCTGCCTGGCAGGTAACAGGCCAGAGCTCACTCTCTGCTCCCCTGAGCCTGCTGAGCACTGCTCTAGCCTAGGTGTTCTGTCTGCAGGGAAGCAGTCCTTCTCCCTTGCTTGTCAGGAAGAGACTGCTGTCTCCTCTGCTTTGCAGACTTTATATAGGGCCCAGCCTCACCCTGATTGGCTGCCTCTCTGTTTGGTTGAGTTCTGCACAGGCTCCCTCCAGCCTGCTTTAACTCCTCCTCTGCCAAAGTGGGGCAACTGCCCCACTACATGGGCCCATATCTACATGAAACCACTTGCTACATATAGGAACTCTTATTATATCATGTTCTTTGGAAATGATGAATTAGACTTTTCTGCCATTTAACGTAACCCTCGCTGTGACCTGTGTACACAATAATGCATTGATAGCACTTTGTGGTTCGACTGCAGTCTGGCTACCACAGCAGTTTTAACAAATGTTTAATTCAGAACATTAATGCTTTTATACAGCTGGAGACAAATTTGAAACAAATTGATCACCATTATGGGTGTTTGAATGCCGAATACACATTTTTTACACTAAAAGTGCTAGCATATGTGGGCCAACTATTGCACCTGTTAAAGGGGGCTTAAGAGCCCTGGAAACTAAGATGAGCCTTGCAGAGCTTCTTAAAATTCCCTCCTCATAGTGCAGGATTTGGGGGGCTTTGGTTCTCAATCTTGTGGTTCCATGGGGACAGTAGCCCCCCATTCCCAAAAAGAACTGCTCCTCAGGCTTTGTTTGCCCTTTGTGCTTTGTCTCCTATAAAAAGGAAGCTCCTATTGGACAGCAGACCTATGCCCATACAAAACCTCATTCAGAAGAGAGGTACAGCTGCAGAACCTGAGTTTTGATTACTTTAAACAGCAACAAATTAGATGTAGAGGTCTTCTGACTAAGGAAGAAAAATACTATGGAGAGTGGTTCCTCATACATCTAGCCTCCACGCCAAAAGCCATGAAACACCACCAGAGAAGCTTCCATGGTCCAGGTACCCAGGGAAGTGAATACTGAGATGTTGGGATTCCATATACCCATTAAGCTGAGATCTACTGATTTCTGTTACTTTCCCTTCATACAGGTGAGGTGCACCCAGTTTAAACAACTCAGGAGAATCCAGGGCAGGTAGCATTCATTCAGACTTTTATATTCTATAAATATTTTTCTAACCTAGCAGACCATCTATAAATGTATCTAAGAAACACATAACTGCCTTTCAAAAAGAGCTAGAAAGCATTATTGGTTTTGTTAGTTTACAATAAATGTCAGAGATGTAGAAAAATGCTGTTATTGAATTAAAGAAAAAGAATCCTAACAACTCAAACCAAAAAATATATATATGGTAAACACTGTTTTCCATAGATCTTTTTTCTTTAATGAGTACAAATTACTGTTTTTCAACTGTCATTCACATGTGATCAGCACTATAAAAATACATCACGTAGCAACAGCACGGCTTTGTTCAGACTTGAAGTTGTGCTAATAGAAACTCTGATCCTTCTGTTTACCACAGATCTCTCATCCACTCTAACAACCCTGCACCTGTTTATGCCAACATTTTTCTGCTGGTATGTGCTTTGTGCAATATGTAGCGTATTAACTAAGCAGGGATTTGCCAGGGATTTCTTAAGTGAAAGTCTTGTGGTTAAAATGGCTATTGAAATATCCAAATAAAGATCTCCTTGCCAGTTATGTTCTTTTACAGAGCTGTAACTGTACCTTACAGGCTGTCTTATAATGAAGCTTCTGTTACAGCTAATAAAACCTCAGCAATAAATGCATTTAATAAAATGTGATCAACTTAATTGAAAAGATTAATGCTGAATACAGTATTTTTTTTAAAAATATCACTTATTCTAAAAAAGAGAGGTTTACATATAATATCTTGTTCCGACTTGTATACAAAACTAGAAGCAGCGACAGAATAATATTCTCAGGTTATAAAAAATGACAGAATATTCTCAGGGAAAAAAAGATTTGAGAGATTATGAATATCCTACTCCATCCATTTCTGAATTCATTGGTGGATGCTATTTCTCAGGAGAAAAACAGAAACTTAACTGCAGGAAAGGGAAAACAACTAAGAGACTGGATCATTTACATATGTAAATCTGCAAGTTAAAGGAAATCTGAAAGTGTCTTTTCCAATGTTTGTATTAGTACCAATTAAAATGTTTGGTAAATGAGGTTAGCCTAGGTTAAATGGCTGTAGCTTGTATGTTACTGATGGATATATGAATAACTTATAGTCACAGGGAAACAATTCTCAACAGATGGTTTAATTGGTTAATTTAGCCCCTTTTTCTCTTTACAAATTGTTTGCAAATAGACTCTGTTTCTTATATGTTTGCTACTTGCAGTTGTTCTACTCGGTACTTTATGTAAATAAACTTAAGTGAATAGATTTTTTGCAAACTTTTCATTGCCGGTATTTTGAGTATTTAATTGTTGAGAAATTTGACAGTCATACTCTGCAACTGCCCATTTAAGACACATGGTATGATTTCTATTTGCTGATTGGATGACCTAAGCTTTATAGTGAGGTAGACGTCTCTGGGACTTTAATTTCCTCAAGGATGGTGGGAAGTATGTTCTGTTCTATTCAGGTTCTTGTATCACACTCATCACCATGATATCTGAGTTCCGCTACTGTAAAAGAGTTAGCTGATAAGCCAGCCAAAGGAATTTAAATGGGACATTGTAAAATATTTTCATATTCTTATTTTCTGTCAGGGTAAATAAAAACATTGAATTTGGCTACATATGCAGCTGCAAGATTTTAAAATACCTGTAGCTTTCTGATTGAGGGGAGAAAACATTTAAGAAGAAATCAGGATTGGTTCATAAAACATTTCAAAAAATGCTTTTATTAAAAGTGGGGGCTAAATTTATAATTAATATTTATTAGTAATCAATAGGTTCATCATCTCTAAATCTATCCTAGAGTAGCTGTCATTAGTGATGGTACCTAATGCTTGTGCAGGGAGAAGTGTAATGCAATTGAGGTACCTGAGGGTAAGATACAAAAAGGGTACTTAAGGTATGTCTACATTGCCTCATAGTTTGAACTACGAGAGTGTGAATAGCAGTGGGCCCCAAAGTAGAGTGGCCACTGACGTATCCCCAGAATACAGGACACCCCTAACCCGCCAGTGTCAGCCTGTCTGGGTGGCCCCGCCCCTTCATGTGTTGGCCTGTCTGGATAGAACTGCCACAGCCTGCGTGGGTCCACTTGCTGCCTGCATCAGTCTGCACAGAGGCACTGTCCCCAGCCCCGCACACTTGGCATCCTCCTGCATTCACTGTCTCTGCCTCCTTTCATTTTCACCAAGCAAAGCCACGTCGAGTACAGACAGGGACAATGCTGCACAAATCTAGGACTATCTGGCTTTAAACTGGATGAATGGCCTCCCTATACCAAACTGCTGCGCTGTCGCTTCCCCAGGTGGATACTGCAGGCATGAACTGAAAGATTCCCAGTTTTCATGCTTCCTATACAAATCATGTGAGATAGGTGGGGCAGCACCTAACTTGAGAATCACTTGACACTTAAGCACAATCTATGCACTTGGGTGTCTTGACTGAGGTGGCTGTGTGTATGCCCAGCAACAAATTTTTACTAGGGAACTTCACCGGTAGAAACTTAGATTCCTAGTGAGAATAAATGCCTACAGGGTTAGGAGACAAAACAATGGGTGGGTGAAGGGTTTGAAGGATCTACATTTTGGATTTAAGCCCCTAAAATGGCAGTTAGCCACCTAATCTCTTTGAGGACCTAGCCCTAACTGTCTGTTTTACTTGTTCTGTTTTTCTGTTATTGATCAAAGTTTTTTCCCCATCATTATTACAATATGACTGTTTGATTAAGCAATTGATATCAAACCTTATTTTTAAATAAATTATTCTGTGAATTCTATTTGAAAAGTTATTCAGCAATGATAGCATTAAACATTTATTAACAGATGATTAGAAGAACAGAGGTTGTATGTCTTCAATTCGATTATACTGTGTAATATATTTTTCTCTTAACAGAGTTGAATGTTTTACCCATGCTTTTTATCATGGAATGTAAACTACCAATATCATAACTATAATTTAGGAAATGAAATGTGAAAACCATACTATTATCAAAACCATCTTATCCACATAACCATATCACAGTTTCATAATATGACCACCTACTTTATTCGTATTATAGTTCCATTTAAAATGTTTAAAACAACAATATGTCACACACAGTTGTTGTCATCTTCTCATTAGCTCTTTGAGTCTCGGACCCAGTAAAAAAACCACAGGACTCACAATGGCCAGATTGTATACTGTACACTCCTTTGTTGAGAGCAATGTTCCAACCTCATCACCCCAAGAAGAGCATGGTAGATTGTACCCACTATGATGGTAGGGAGAAGCGGGCCATGTGTGGCCTTCACACAATTCTCAACTGAGGTGTGGAAGACTTACTATCCCTCATTCCTTGCCTCCGTGTACTTGGGCATCAGCTAAGCACAATCTGAAGTTTGCTTAGTTTTAGAGTGTGTTTTGATCTGTAACATAAAGTAAAACCCACAGGGTTCCAAACTTATATGATCCAGAGCATAGCCAAGAACCCCTAACCTAGCTGTTCATTAACTACACACAAAAAATCCAGCCTGGAGGTCATTCTTGTATTAAACATTGCAAAGTTATGGAAAATGCATCATCAGGTGACTATTTTTTTCATGGCAGAGAAGTAAACAGTTGAATTGCACATTGCCATGGATATATAGTATACTGTTTATAATACCATTTTCTTTCTGGCAGTTAAGTAGGACAGCAGAACTGCATTATAAAAGCAGGACTGCTTTCAGTACTGGGTTTCTAATATGTACTATTTTGTGTATTCTTGGAATAAAGTAATCAGATTAGAAGATTTTATGTGTGGGCTAGTTTTCAGAAATAAATAAAATAAATGTGACTGTATCCAACCAACCCAATATCAGTATTACCTTCATTATATATATTATACACAAAAAATACATTAAAAAAACAAACAAACAAAGTAAGGTTTAATAGATTCCAAGGCCAGAAGGAACCATTGTGATCTGATCTCCTGTGCAATACAGGCCATAGAACTTCACTAAAATAATTCCTGGAGCACATTTTTTTTTTTTTTTTTTTTTTTTTTAAAGAAAAGCATCCCATCTTGATTTAGAAATTGCCAATGATAGAGAATCCACCACAACCCTTGGTAAATTGCTCCAATGGTTAATTACCCTCCCTGTTAAAAATCTATATCTTATTTCCGGTCTGAATTTGTCTAGTTTCAACTCCCAACCATTGTGTTAATCTTTGTCTGCCAGATTAAAGAATCCTCTATTATCAAATATTTGTTCCCCACCTAGGTTCTTGGAGACTGTGACCATCCCCGCTTACCCTTTCTTTTGTTAGTCTCAAAAAGATCAATCTATTTAGTTTATCACTGTACACCATGTTTTCTAATCCTTCGTTCATTCTTGTGGCTCTTCAGAACCCTCTCCAATTTATCCATATCTTTCTTGAACTGTGGACAACAGAAGTGGACACCGTATTCCAGCAGTGGTTGCACCAGTACCAAATGAAGAAGTAAAATAATGTCTTTATTCCTATTAGATTCCTTTGCTTATGCATCCAAGAATTGCATTAGCCCTTTTTGCCACAGCATTGCATCAGGAGTTCATGTTGATTTGATTACCTATTGTGGCCCAAATCTTTTTTCAGTCTCTGCTTCCCAGGATAGGGTCCTCCATCAGTAAGTATGGCCTGAATTCTTTGTTCCTAGATGTATATATTTACACTTAGTCACATTACAGCGTAGTGTTTGCTTGAACCCAGCCTACCAAGTGATCCAGATTGCTCTGTATGGTTGATCTGTCCTCTTCATTATTTACCACTCCCCAAATCTTTGTCATCTGCAAACTTAATCAGTGATGATGAGTTTGGGTTTTTTCAGGTCATTGATAAAAATATTAAATAGGATAGGCCAAGAATCTATCCCTGTGGGACCCCACTAAAATCACACCTACTCATTGATTATTCCCCAAAGCCAACTGCTCAAAATTAAGAAATGCTAGAATGACGGTTGCCTAGGCCACCATAATTCAGTTGCTTTGTACATGTGCAATATGATAGTCTTTAATTACATGGTTGCATGCTATTTTTTCCATAGCACCCTCGGCTCATTCTGTGCACAGGATGGATGTTCAAGGGGGAGGAAAGTGGATTGTATAGTGAAGGAAACTGTTGTCTGTAGGATCCCTGCTTTATTTGTTGCAGAAGTTGAAAGGCAAGTAGTGAAAATGAGGCAGGAGTTCGCAGGAAGAAAAAGGATGTTCTCATGGTGCAAGCAGTTGAATTTTGCCCTGGAAAATTGGATTCTATCCCTGCCTCTGCTAAAAAACATTCTACTAAGCAAGTTATTTAAACCAGACTTTTCAACCCCATTCCTAGTCCTCCCTGTCCCAGTGTCCAGTCCCAGATCCCCTCCTTCCACTTATGCTAGCTTCCAGTCTCAATTCAGACTCCCCCCAAAGGCTACTCTCCCAATCTACTCCTTCGTCCTCTCCTCCCTCCACCCCCAGCTCTTCTTTCCTCTGCATTCAAGTTGAGTGAGGCACCTTCCTTTTACATGTTGCCTGGGCACCAGCAGTGGGATCACTGACAGTACAGGAGAGACAGTCTCTCCGTTCCAATGCCAGCCCCATCCCAACCTGCAGCACATGCATTCCAGTCACATGTAGGAGTGGTGAGGCCAAATTTGGGTGGATTTTCCTGGGGACAGTAAAAGGCACATACCTGAAACAGAAGTCATTCCCATCTGCTCAAAAAAATTGGGATGCTAGTGTTTCCCAATGAAAAGTATTTTTTGTTTAAACACATCAAAACTGTGTATTTTCCCCTAATTTCATTCTTAGAAAAGTCTAAACTGTTTTGGCCAAAACTTTCCAAAAGTCAGCCTGATACAGACACCAGGCACAGAACATTTCATTAAAGTTTGGCAAATGTATAAACAACTGAAAGCAGGGTCTTATACTAGGAAGTGTCAGGCAACCATAATAGGTGCAGTTGCCAATAGTAATAATCATTTCTGTTATGTATCCATGCTTATATAATTCATATTTTCGTGTTTTGAGCTTTGTATTTAAAGGGCATTTAGACAATAATGAAGTACTCTTAAACATGGATTATAAATTAATTAGCCCTACAATAGATGTGTGCAAGTTGTCTGGGAAATGAGTACTGCTACATGATATTGTCTATTTAAGTAGCCATATATTTTACAACAAGAAGAAAATCAGCCAAGATTTTCAAAAGTGACTAATGATTTTGGGTGCCCAACATGAAACATTTTGAAGGGACCTGTTTTTGAAGAAAGTGTTTAGAAAATTAAGCTCTTTCAAAGTGTTTCAAGTTGGGTGCCCAAAATCATTAGTCACTACTGAATATCTTGACTCTTTTTTATTATAGGTTAATAACAGAAGTTGAATGTTTTTTGACTCATTGATAGGTGGTTATTATTTCAAAATACCCATCTTATATACAAATAAATATCTGCACATGTAAGAAGGGTGTTGTATACCTTATTTATGGATTGGGTTACACTGACACGCACACACAATCTGGGGGATGCTGCTCTAACAAAATTGTCATATTGCTGTTTTCTCTGACAGGGTCAAAGGGTAGACAAGTTTCTTCTGCTTTGTAAACTGAAGTGATTTTACAGTTTGGAATTTTGGATCAGTCTAATGATGTCTTCCATATTTGTTTATATTATGTGGATTTCCCTCTATTTATAAAGTGACCAATAAAAACCTACTTTGGCTCAAACCAAATGAGTATCCGACTGTAACTGTGGCATTTACTTGATGGCTGTCAAACTTAAGCAAAATTGAACTCTGCTTTATGGGGGAGCTGGGAACCATGCGTAAAACTTTGCCTGTATATTTTTAGTGATAAATATGGAGAAAGTTGTGCTCCACTGAATTTGGTACATTGTAGGCACAGAGACAAATGACCAAGGGCCTGATCCAAAACCATAGGAGTTAATAGATTCCCATTGACCTACTTGGGCTTTGAAATGGGCCCGTACTGGGCATTCAGCAACAATTACATAAGGGAGTGACTTGAACTACAGGAAAAAAGGAAACTCTTCTGACAAGACTTCCTGTGTACTCAAGAAAAAAAGTTCATAGAGCAACTCTGGAATGTATTTAATTCTCAAGTTGCTGTTACAGGAGACAGGCTGTTTATTTCTGTCTTTTGAGGAAACTCAGGGAATAGTGGGTAAAACATCAGCAATAAATAAGAAAAATGGTAGCTGTAAATGCTAACAAAAGACATCTGTCTTTAATACTGACAATAGAAACTGTGGAACATTTGTAAATTCAAAAATATTGCAGACAAGAGGAGCCTTTGTGCTCAGTCATTTTCTTACTTCATTTTACTGCATATGCAACAAGATTTGTATTTTAAGAAAAATATTTATTCTTTTCTCAATGTACATAAAGGGTGAAATCCTGGCTCCTCTGAAGTCAAATTATTGAACTCCCATTGATTTCAATGGTGCCCAGACTTCGCCCAAAATATCCTCTAACAAACATCCAGTGGTTAATGGCAGAGTGAAATAGATTGATGTAGTAGAAAACAAAAACACCAGGGATGCTATAATTACTTCTCATATTGAATTCAATTTAAAACATCCAATTTTATAGTTTACTTGAAGCTTCCACTGAGTCTCCAGTCTGCAGCTCTGGTGTGTCATAGAAACCATGGGAGCTGGACACAATTTAGGTCCCGCTTGCTGTAGATCACAGGCCCCTTTAAACTAATGTATAAGTATCCCATCCATATACCATGCTGAAAAATCTTACTTCATTTCACTATCCACCGGTGGAAGCTCCATTGGCAACCATGAGATCATTCTTGTATACAAGGTCCATTTGTTTTTACTACTTTTTGGTAAAATCACTTGGTTTTCCCTCCATACCATCTAACCCTACTGAGAGTAGGTCTAGATGACTCTTCCATACCTAGGGTACAATCCAGACTAGTGTATAGCTGTGTCACCCCTGCCTTCGAACTTGGGGTGCCTTTTACACTGCTCTGCTGCTGTAGCCTCCAGTCTAGACTGCTCAGAGCCTCCACTATGCAAGTCAGTCCCAGCTACGTCTGTGTGTGCTGCAGCCAGTCAGCCACACCTTGGCTCTTACCAGCCTTGGTTATTTTTCAGGGTGACCCCAACACACCTACATTTCCCCCCAGAAATGTTCTGTAGTGTCCAGCCTTCTATATGAATTTGTATTATCCAGGAAAGTCTGCATTTCTTTAATAGAAATAATATACACACTTTGTTACCCCAAATGGAGTTTCCCGGACACTTCAATTTAAACACACTGGATTAGATCAAACAATAAAATAAGTTTATTAACATAGATTTTGAGTACAAGTAATGAGGTATAAAAGTCAGAAATGGTTATAAGAAAAATAACAATAAATGGTAGTTGGTGCCTAACTTAACAAACTGTTTCATTCAAAGCAAAGTTTTTCTCACCTCATGCTCTCAACAGTCTTACTGGCCAAATTTCTTTGGCTAGAATCCTTTCTTCTGTTTAATGGCTGCTTCCTTTGTTCCTTGTCATGCAGTGAATTGATGGGCAGAGAGAGAGGAGGGGATGGCTTCTTTTTATAGTCCTGTCAGCAGTCTGTATGGAAGGGAACTCCATGTTGTTTCTTTGCCAAGGTGTAGATTTTTTTTTTTGTGCCACTGCCCCTTTTCCAGCCAGAAAATAGCCACTTAGCAGGTAATGGCCCATCAGCCTTGTTTACATCTTACTGAGGCATCATCTTTTCCTTTCTCTCTCAGGAACCAATTTGGGCACTCCCCAGACTTCTCTGGAAAACATACGTTTGGTCATGATCTCAGCTTATGCTTATAACTTTACATATAATGCTGCCATATGCATTTTGCCTTGATATTATTAATCAGCAAATTGAGTTTTTAAATGATACCTCACAAGGCACACTTTGTGTGACGTTGCACTCCATATGCTTATGTAAATATGCTTATGAGTGTGAATATAATGTAACTGGAATATGCTTCCTGCAAAAGGTCTCTTGTAAAGTATCATTACAAATCTTATAATCTATTGAGTGTGTTCATCCTATTTGTATGTATGCATCATTCTTGTATCTAAAGCTAGAAATATTAAGTATTACTCTGAAGTCCTATTGTAACTATGCAAAGTGTAGGCCATTAATGGTGGCTTGGAATCTTGATGGCTCCCATTAATGAGGACAATAGGTTGTAAATGGCTCTGCTTACTTGCAGCCTTACTGTGTTCCTGTGAGTCAGCCCAGGAAGAATGGTGGCTTGGGGTCTCACAGGACATGTGACCGTGTAACCTGGTACTGGAATCCATCTTAAATCTGGTGCTTTTCCTTTTAGAAGGAGGTGTGGGGACCCAGAGAGACAAAATATTCCTGCCTAGTGCCAAAGATATAAAAGGGGGTGTAACAGAACAAAGGGCGCTTCCACTCATGAGAAAACCCCTAGTTACCACCTGAGCTGGGACTAAGAAAGACCAGGGGAAAGGACTGGACCCAGACTAGGAAGGAGTCTAGTCTGTGAAAGAAGCTTATTGGAACATCTCTGAGGGTGAGATTTACCTGTATTCGGTTTCTTAATGTATTAGGCTTAGGCTTGCGTGTTTTGTTTTATTTTGCTTGGTAACTTACTTTGTTCTGTCTGCTATCACTTGAAACCACTTACATCCTACTTTTTATACTTAATAAATCACTTTTGTTTATTAACAAACCCAGAGTAAGCGACTAATACTTGGAGGAGCAAACAGCTGTGCATATCTGTGTCAGTGTAATAGAGGGTGGACAATTCATGAGTTTACCCTGTATAAGCTTTATACAGAATAAAACAGATTTATTTGGATTTTGGATCCCACTGGGAACTAGGTGTCTGGGTGCTGGAGACAGGAGTACTTGCTGAGGCGTTTTCAGTTAGGTCTGCAACTTTGGGGCGTGTGGTTCAAACCCTGGGTCTTTGTTGCAGCAGGCTTGCATGTCTGGCTTAACAAGACAGGGTTCTGGAGTCCCAAGCCATCAGAGAAAACGGGCTCAGAGGTAATTTCAGCACATCAGGTGACAGTCCCAAGGGGGTCTCTGTGACCGAACTTGTCACACTTTGTACAAATATTATTACAATAGTGTGTAGGGTCTGGGCATGGATACATTCTGTCACAGTGACCACAAGTTTAAACGTGCGAGTCCACCATTACTTCTGCAAATGAATATATTGGGGTTGGCGATTTTGTGAAAATTGTCTGTGTACATAAAGCCAATAAGGCAAATAATCCTAAAGTCATGAATGTCCATGTGTACACAAAGTAATTACACCAAAATATGGAACCATACTCAACATACAAGATAGAAATAATCTGAGTTTAAATTAGTGTACCTTCCCCAACCCCTGGGTCTGGGCAATGGACTAACTACTCTAGTGAGAAAGATAGTAGCCAAGTGCAGACAGTAGTGAATCACTTCATACACTTGCATGTATTACAGCTAAGGAGGGACAGAAAAGTTTATTAAAGGTGCAATCAGACAGAACCAGTATGAAACTGAGCCCAGGACTACACTAGGGGAGGGGGTCGATCTACGATACGCAACTTCAGCTACGGGAATAGCGTAGCTGAAGTCGGCGTATCGTAGTCGGCTTACCTGGGGATGAGGACGGCGGCGAGTCGATCGCTGCAGCTCCCCCGTCGACTCCGCTTCCGCCTTTCGATGCGGTGGATTGCCGGCACCGACGGGGAGCGTGATCGGGGATCGATTAATCGCGTCTTAACGAGACGCGAAAAATCGATCCCCGATAGATCGATTGCTACCCGCCGATCCGGCGGGTAGTGAAGACCTGCCCTGAGAAACACACAATAACCATTAAGTCACCTGAAGGCATCCCAGCTAATCAAGATTACTGTTCAATACTGAACAGTAGCCATTACCATGAAAAATCAGAGGTTCCAAATGTAAGCATATTTCCCAATTAAGAGTGCTCGGTTGAAATGTAATCTTCTGGAATAGCATATCCTGAACCTTATACCAGTCAGTGTCTCTTTCTGTTGGAACATTTTATAATATCTACATATGCAAAGTTAAAATCGAATCAGGCAAAATGTTTTCAATGTCAGTAGAAAAAGAGCAAAGTTTCCCACACTGACAGCAACATAATTTCTACACATGTGGAAAGGAAGCCGTATGTATCTGGATTTTACTGTTGGCCATTTGTTTCTCTACTCAAATACTCATCTGCACCAAACAAATCATAGAGAGAGGCAGTGTTGACTTTTTACTCCTTAGGATTCAATCATGTTTTTAAACAGATGAAAGAATTATACTAGAATCTTTTCTTCCCCTCTTGTAGTCATTAGGGCAATGTTCCTGGCTCAAGTTTAGTAAAAATTTCAGTTGTTGTCATTAGCAGATGGATTTTACTTGACTGTGGGCTGTGTTTGAGGACCAGTGCTCGAGTGCAGAGGTCACGTGTGAATTTGTTATGCTTCCTGGTTAACTCAACAAAATTAATGAATCTGATGAAATTCTCACGAAGTGTTTATTTTTTAGTGTTTCTCTAATATACAATAAATTGTAATTTATGAGGCGTAATTGAAGAAAATTCTGGAGGAAGTTGTGTATAAGATTAGGGGATTATTAAATCAACTTTATTGTGTTTTCAAAACTTAAAAAATGCTTTATAGCTGTAATAAATTGTTCAAGAATGCTATCAACTCATAAATTTTAATAATTTAATAAGCATTCTGCTATAAGGTTGGGCACATTGCCAAATCCCAGAGCTGTTTGTGCATAGCATATAGTCATAGTAATGCACTGCTTTTAGTTTACCTGGCTAATGCAAGAATGATCTGTTCTCATGCATAACGTGTAGTGATTGGTCATTAATTTTAATGAACTGCAACTAGGAACTCGAAGTCAGGAGGGTATCTCAAGCTTCCCTCCTCCTTCCCCATCTGTTGCAGGCTGTTAAATATATTCAGGGAGTGCTGTTCATTGTCTCTCTCCTAACGTGTTGACTTTTTAGGCTATTTGCACAGTGACCACTGATTTGAGGGACAGCAATTGTTTTTCTCTCCCTACTTGTCCAGAAGTGCACAAATACAGGAAATATAGATTTATTTTTCAAAACTCAGGAAATGAGTTGTGTGCTTCAACAATAAAATAAGGTAGGGAGAAGGAGAATAGTAATTGCTGCAATTGTTTCAAATGTATTCTTTAATATGCTTCTGACTAATGTGTTTTAGTGTGACGGGGAGTTAATTATGATCAAGTGTAGTATAATTTTAATTTCTTACACATGCTCTGTTGGTAGACTGCATCATACCATTATGGCAGAGTAGACTTGATGAGTTAGTAGGTCTTTCCTGTTGGACTACTATTATCCTATATGAAATAATATTGTGCAGTTCTATCTGTATCTATATATAACAGCATTTATGAGTTATTTTCACTAGCTATTTCTGTAAAATGTGGTATGGTGCTTAGATAAAATAAATCAGCTGTCTGAAAATCTACATAAACATTCTTTAATTTGATTTAAAACATATTTTCCTTTGATTCTCTTGTGCCAAGCAGCAAATAAAAACATGTGAGTTAATCTACCGGTCTACTCTTAAGTGGAGTTACTGTGGATTCATAGTGGTATAACTGGGCCATTGTTTTCAGGCTACATGCACTCTGCTTCTTGTATAAACATAATTGCAAAACCATTGTGAAAAGATAAGTATGATGGTTTTTAACAAAGAAGGAACCTGCTTTCCCTCTGATTGTCCTGAAGGTTTCCTTGTTTACCAATGGGATTGAAAACAATGTATCAGCTGATTGTTTCCACCTCAAAAGTAATTTCATTTTGAGACAGTGTGTGTGTGTGTGTGTGTGTGTATATATAGATGTATATAGAGCTTCGACTACATTTTGACTTAATGAAGAGCTTAATAAAAATCAGCATTCATAGCTCCTGTGTAGTCAGATAAATTAGTTAATGCACAAACTGAGCTCTTATGTATTATGCAAAAGATTAGTTTTAACATTTGCATAATGTGCTACAAATGACCTACTGTTTCAAGCAGTAGAAGCTCAGCTAAATGTGGGCCGAAAGCTGAAATGACGTCAATAAAATAATTACTCCTGGCTTGGCATATCTCATTCATTCATTGTCAGCAGTTCAAGACTCCCTGTCTGCTCTGCAGCACTGAGAGAACAGCTGAAAGGCATTGAAGGTGGGTCAAAGGAGAACCACCCCCCTCCCCCCCCTGAAAACAGCACTAATAAGAGAAGCGAATGCTCAATATGTTTGGATAGTGGGGATACCTAACTCTCTAAAGACCTGATCCAAAGTTCATTGAACTTAAAGGGAGTCTTTCCTGTTATTTCATAATGAACATCAGGTTGGCCCCAAAGGTATAAAAGCATGTATTTCTAGTCTAGATGCATCATGAGATATCAGATCTTACAAATGCTATTGGTCTAGAACTGAAAATCTTTAGTGTACTTTTAGGGGAAATTTCCTTCTTGCTCACATATTTGTAAATAGTTGGTAGGTTTGTTTTATTGAACCAACAGCAGTTATCTGAAACTTGCAAACCTGTAACTACAAATATGAGCTCTTTAAAATTTGAGGGTTGGATGAAAACTGGATTTGAATCCCTAGATTTTTTAACCATGCCTATGGTCTTAATTTCTGGTAGGATACATACTGAAAAGAACTCTATTATTTGTTCCAAGTTGTGTGTAGCCAGGACCTCGTGGAAGTCATATTCACACAATATTTTGGCTCAACATGTCAAATAGTATACAAGAAAACTGATCTTGTGAGGTTTCCACTATTTTAGATGTCTTAACCAGATCAGTATTGACTCAAAGTTGTTGTTTGCCATCTGACTGCTGTTTGGTGGCACAGATCCTAGTGAGCTTCCCTCCTGATCACCCACTGGGACTGCTGTGAGGGGAATCCAAGTCTCTGCTCCTCTTGACCCCCTGGCTGTTTCAACCTTCTGGAGCCTCTGCAGGATTCAGCAGTGGTTCCTCCCCTTGGTTTCTCTGGCATATTTCCTGGGTACTGACTCTGTCTTCTATCTCTTCTCAGAAATTGAGCTCCTCAGCCCATATGCCCTAGCCCCCCAGGACCAGCGCTGATCCCCAAGATACTCCAGTGACTTAAACACACCCCTCTCCCAGAACTTCACCCAGCGGTATGAAGGTTCTGGCTACAGTTTAACTGTCTCAGGAGCATACACTAGTTGTGTAATGCTCATGTGCACACACACACACACATACTTTTTGTCTTAACATATTTATATTTTACTTAATCATTCAAAGCACAGGAGATTACATCTTATATCATATGTTATATGTACTCTCCTGTGCTTTGAATGAAACATTAAACCTCTTAAACCACAACATCCCTCACTAGCTCAATCTTGTTGAGAGTCCTTGAGGGACCATCTGGGCCCTGGAGGGCATGCATGGAGTCCTCTGCCTCTTTAGGCATTACATGCTGGGTTACTTCTACCTCATAGACTAGAGAAAATGGCCACTGCAGAACAGCTCCTAAACATTTTAAAACCTTCAGTCTCCTGTGTCAGGAGATATCCTTGCCAGATTCTCTACATGAGCACAAATTCATGCCAAGGTGACTTCATTGCCAAGGTGACTTCTACCTGGTTAAACCTGTTTTTCCAGACAGGGACCAGTCTTTTGTCTAGAATGAATAGATTTCCTATGATTGGGTCCTTAGAATGAACTACCTTGAGAATGTATGGCATCCCCAAGAAAACATCTACAGAAAGTTGATGAATGTGGTGAGAGCAGATAAGAAGCGGACAGAATGCTATCGCCAGATTTGTTTAACTTGGTACTGGAAGCAGTAATGACTATAGCACTGAGAGATAAAATGAGAGATGCCATGTTATGTGGGAGAACAGTGAATAACCTTAGATTTGCAGGCAACATTGACCTCATAATATTGGCCAAGGAAAGCAGAAAATTTAGACTGAAGATCAGCACAGAAAGGACAAAAATGGCAATTGGAAGACTTAAGGGAGACGTAAAGAACTAGAACAAGTGGAAAATATGTACATCTTGGAATCCTTTCAAAAGCTGTCCCACAATGCTCCACATTGACAGTCAAACCAGTACAAACGCTCCTGGTGAGGACACGCACCACTGACACAAGGAGCGTAGTGTGGATTTTATAGTGTAGACTTGCCCCCAGAGTACATGGAACTAGAAATAGAGGCAGTCCAATGATAGAAACGTTGAAGAATAAAAAGGTTTAAAAGAAGAATTAAGCCATGACGCTGGTAGAAGACAGAAAGTGGTGGAAAGACTTCATTTGGCTCCATCATCACTGTTGAGCTGACAGATGGGAATCAAAGAAAGGAGGACTCCCCTCTATTGTTACTCTTTCAGCACAGCCTTTGGCGTCTCAACCCAGCATGGGGGCAAACAGACCACAGAGATGGCAAAAGACTACACATTCAAAATGGAGTTTGCAGCCTGACACAGACACACAGGGTTCATAATCTAACACCGAAGTCATAAATTGTACAGACATATTCCCAAATCATCACAGTTGGCTTATGTTGAATGAGTTTGGTGGTTTTTACTGTGCTTTCTAGGGGCAAGTGTCTGATTACAAAGCAGCCTGTACAGAGAGCACTACAGACATCCTTCCTAGCATTCTCTCCACAGAGGGGCAAAGGATTAAATCAACTAGGCATAGTAACTCCAGATTCGAGTTGAGGCACATAGATGTGGAGGATAAAGGAAATTTGCAGTGCCACTTCTGTATGTTTTCTGCAGAAAATTACAATACTTCATTTCCAGGTCTATCAGTCAGGCAGCTTTCGATGCTAGAATAATAATAGGAGTGCACTTTTTAACTTCTGCAACTTGGTTTTTTGTAGAGGTCTTAATATCTATCTATTAATATCATAGCAGAAACATATCTAGGTATTTTGTATTAGAGGATGTGTACTTACATTTGCACATGTAAATGCCGTCTTAATTGGATATCTTTTTATCGTTCTTAAGGTGAAAAATTCCTAAAATTAGGGAGAGAAAATCTGTTTTTCCAAATATTGCTGCTGCTACCTCTTTTTTTATTTCTTCTTATTACAGGTAGGCTTTTACCAAAGGACTGGATATAAAAACTATAGGAGCAGGGAGGATTCAAAATCCAAATCAAAATTTTGTGGCTTGGACTTATAATGGTGGAAAAATGCTAAAAGGTTTAGCTACTTCCTTCCTCCTTTCCTTTAGTATACCACTGGAGGTTGTGGAAGTTCAATTACAATGTTGCCCACTCCTGAAATTTCACCATGAATTTCCTAATTGATGTTTTACTTGAAGCCCCAGTTTCTGGAGACAAGTGATCATATGAAAATCTCAGATTTTTTCTTCTTTTAACAGAGTGACTATGTTTTTTTAGCCCTCATGGTTGCAAAGACAAAGTTGAAAACATGACCAGAGTACACTTTAAAAGCTCAAAAGCGAGAAGGCAAAGGAGGGAAAAACCCCCACAAACCCTCAGATGAACTCAAAATATCATGATTTTTAAGCCAGTCTCATTTTGATGGGCCTCAGCCTGCCCATAGAGAAGTGGTGGAACTGTGACCCACATCACTACTCTTGTAAGCACGGTGAGGCAGGGGCACCAAGTGAGCATTTTTCTAGGCTCCAGATTGCTTTAATTTGGCTCTGTTTGATACATGTATGGTACTGAATGACCTAGAGTGTATTTCCCACTCAAATTTCTCTGATGTTATGGTTCTTTACAGCATTGGTCAATATCTGATTTCTGTCTAAATAAAAGTCTATTGTCAGACGTCACAAATGAGGGGCAAGAATCCCCTCATTACAAACTACACAAGCTTTTCCATTTCCAGATGAAGTAAAATTTACTAACTGGGCTGCTGACCTGGGGGAGTTTTGCCTTCCCTCTACCCCTCCGCAGAACTACATCAGTGTAAGAAATAGTAAATACAAATGGTATAATTTTAATTCCTTTGAAAGAATAAGAGTTGTAACAAGGCAGGGCATGAAATTATGGTTGAATAAGTTTGCTATCAGCCACGGGTGCCTCTGTTTTCAAGTCGGTACTATATTATCAATACAGAATTCATAATATTTCACTAGTATGCAGTGTTTGCAGCTATCCTTGTGACAGCCAGTACTCTGTCTTAATTAGTAATATTATTTCTAGTTCACCTAAAGTAGCTGAAGGGTTCTCCTGGGATCTATTCTTGGGTACAATTTTGTTTAATCTTACTATTAATGATAATAAATTTTACTTGCTTGGATTATCATCTGTACACCAATGATTCCATTATTTAAACAAATAATTATTAGACATTACAATTCCATTTACTGCATGACAATAACAAATCATAGTTATGGCTTATTCAAAGCAAATTAGTTCTAAAACACTAATAAAATTAATTGCAAGATGTTTGATTGGAAACCAGAGCTAGTTAAAATAGGAGCTCTTTATCATGGTCTTTGATAATGCATTACTTACTAGAATAAAGCTACCAGCATTAAATATCTTGGTTCTTGTTAGCAAACAAAGAGTAATTGAAACTTGGTTGCTAAGAGACATTATTTGTCATTGTTGACAATCATGATGTTCTTTGATTGCTGCTGCTATTGTTCATTACACAAACTGAATGTTTTTATATAACACTATGAATACATGCTTTGGATTCCAATTGCTGTGTGTGATACCACTGTAGTTAACTTAAAGAACCTTCAGTCGCAATGGCATACTTTGTGAATCTCATTTGGTTAGTATTTTTGTTGTATTTTTTTGGAATGCCTTGTGAAATGTAAATTGAAGCTGTAATTGCATTCCAAGGTTATAGATTCTGATAGTTTTGCATATTCTGCAAAAGCAAAAAGTTTGTATCAACTGTGTTTGGCTTTGTAGCTTCTTAGCAGCACTAGTCAAATTTTTCTTAAGTGAAGGATGACTTTTGAGTGTGCAACTTCAGTTCTCTTAAAGGGGCCTGAGTTTTAAAAGGTGTGTGCTCAGCACTCTATGAAAACCAGTTATTAGTCACTTTTGAAAATCATAGTCATCATGTGCTGTGTCACTGCATTGACAAATAGAGAGAGCCAAAATTATTTGACTATTGTTGTAAAAACCTATCAAGCACTTTATATAGTTGGTCAAATGTGTAACAATTAAGGGATGGGAGTACTTGTGGCACCTTAGAGACTAACAAATTTATTTAAGCATAAGCTTTCGTGGGCTACAGCCCACTTCATCGGATGCATAGAATATGAACATATATATATATATACGTACAGAGAAAATGTGAAAAGATGGAAGTTGCCATACCAACTCTAAGAGGCTAATTAATGTGCCAGCAATGCCCCTCTGACATGTACATTGGCCAAATCGGACAGTCTCTACGCAAAAGAATAAATGGACACAAATCTGACATCAGGAATCATAACATTCAAAAACCAGTAGGAGAACACTTCAACCTCTCTGGTCACTTGATAACAGATTTAAAGGTGGCAATTTTGCAACAGAAAAACTTCCAAAAACAGACTCCAACGAGAAGCTGCTGAACTGGAATTAATTTGAAAATTAGTAACATCAACTTAGGTTTGAACAGAGACTGGGAATGGCTGGGTCATTACACAAATTGAATCTATTTCCCCATGTTAAGTATCCTCACACCTTCTTGTCAACTGTCTGATATGGACCATCTTGATTATCACTACAAAAGTTTTTTTTTCTCCTGCTGATGATAGCTCATCTTAATTAATTAGCCTCTTAGAGTTGGTATGGCAACTTCCATCTTTTCACATTTTCTCTGTACGTGTGTGTATATTCCACGAAGCCTTATGCTTAAATAAATTTGTTAGTCCTGTTCTTTTTGTGGATACAGACTAACACGGCTGCTACTCTGAAACCAGTCAATTAAGGGATAAAAAAGGTGAAAACCCATCATATAAACTGCTGGACTACTATTTGACCAGCTCTCTTGGCAGATACTAGATAGGGCCAAGATTTTTTCCCTCCTAGTGGAAACTATTTCAAAAATGGGAAGAGGAGAAAATGTCTCCAAAAAGTGCAGTCAAATTTAGTGTAACATTCAAGTTATATTCTCCACCTTGAAAAGGGACATCAAGTAAGACCTAACTACGTAATTTAAAGGCTCTGTGGGGAATCTTCATTCCCAACTCCGGACATTGTAAGAGATCCCATGTGCTGTCTAGTTTCCCTTTTCCCTGGCAGAATGGCTGGTTGAGTGGCAGTCCTGCCATTGGTTTCTCCAAGGAGGCAAGCATTACTTGCCCTTTTGAGAGAAAAGAACCCAGAAAGGAAGGAAATAAATGCTCCAAGAAGCTGCATTGATTTACATTTCAATTTACAATGTAAGTTATGGGTTTTTTTATAGGAGTGTGTTCTATGGCATTGCTGTGGAGAGATACCAACAAATACACAGGGGTTGGTGCATACTATATAATTGTAGTTAGATTATAAGATCTTCAGGGCTGGAACTTTTTTTCTGGGTATTTGTACAACATAATGGGGTGATGATCATGACTGGAGCCCCAGGGCCCCACTGCAACATAAATATGTAATAATAATACATCAGTCTTCAAGATGTAAATAATAATCAAAATAGTTTTAATTCCTCTTTATTGCATGCACCATGGCAGATTCTGACTCTAGGTTAATTATTTCCAATATCTAAGGACTTTAACTTGTTTTATACGTGACTTAGATTTCATTTGGGCTAAGGAATAGAGTGGCAAGTTGTGGAAGTAAGCCCATGTCTTCTAAACATTACAAAGTTCCCACTTACATTCCCACTTTATATTCTTTCCCCCATTTTCAATATCTTTCTTCATGCCAGCTTCTTAAGATGCCAAGCTGGTTCTTTTCATCCAACCATGAAGAGAGAAGGATACTCTTTGATTCAAAAAGAGGTCTCTAGCTAATATGTACAATACTGTGAGAGGAATATTATAAAAGTGTAGCTGATCCTGGAAAAGAAGCACATGCAGTGTCTTTGCAATACACTATTCCTATTGGCTACAACAAAAACATACATAGTTGGCAATATATTATGTTGCTACTGCATTCAGTTTTTCCAACCACAAAATCTTTTATTTTTGCACTTCATTTGCACTAGCATGCCTTTGCCTCCCTCCATATTGACCACATATTGATTTGCTTACTGCATAGGTACTGTGGCTAAAAATGACTAATTCTTGGTTTCCTATCCGTATTGTGTATATATTGTGACAAAGTTCCTCCTCTACCTTGGTGAGTCCTGCGCTTATTGGCGGATTTTGATCGCCTCAGAGATCCTCCCCTCTGGTAGAACCCACAGTCAAATTCCTCCTGTGTCTGATCAGGAGTTGGGAGGTTTGGGGGGAACCCGGGCCCACCCTCTACTCCGGGTTCCAGCCCAGGGCCCTGTGGATTGCAGTTGTCTATAGGGTTTCCTGTAACAGCTGCATGACAGCTACAACTCCCTGGGCTACTTCCCCACAGCCTCCGCCCAACACCTTCTTTATGCTTACTGCAGGACCTTCGTCCTGATGGTCCGCTGATGCTTGTACTCCTCAGTCCTTCAACTTTTCTCACTCTCAACTCCTTGTGTGCCTCTTGCTCCCAGCTCCTCGCATGCAACACCACAAACTGAAGGGAGCTCCTTTTTAAACCCAGGTGCCCTGATTAGTCTGCCTGTCTTAATTGATTCTAGCAGGTTCTTCTTAATTGGCTCCAGGTGTCCTAATTAGCCTGCCTGCCTTAAATTGGTTCCAGAAAGTTCCTGCTTGTTCTAGTGCAGCCCCTGCTCTGGTCACTCAGGGAACAGAAACCTGTTTCTCTAGTGGCCAGTAGATCTGCTTTGGACTCTTCTATTGCACCCAACTGGCCTGGAGAGAAGAGGGAGGTGGAGGGCTACTGCTCCCGCTGCTGGGGCTGCTGCTAGGCCCTGGTCTCTCCTGGCTACTGCTGTAGCTGCTACTGCTCCAGCTACTCCCCTGGCTGGGCCAGACACCCCTCCCACTACTCTACTCTCTGGTTGCTGGCTGGCTTGTAGCTGAACCCCCACAAACACCTTGGTTGCTGCTACTCCTGCTACTGCAGCAGCCCCTGGGGAGGGGCCTGCTGGCCCTCTCCCCAGAGGAGCGGCGTGGGGGACCCCTGCTCCAGCCGCTGCTGTGACCACCACCACCACTATCACCATCCATGAGGGGTCCTGCCTGGCCACCGGACCACTGCCTGGAGTTGCTGGAGCTGCCGCTGCTGCCGTATTTGCTGCCAGGAAGCTGCTGGAACCCAGAGGAGGAAGACCCGGAAGACCTTCGGCTGCTGAGGGAGCGCAGAATCTCTGCAGTCCACCATGGAGGGGGCCTTCAAGAACGGAGTATTTTTTCGAACTGTGCTCTAGTGTTGGGGGTATTGACTGCGTTTGTAGGGGCACAGGGGGTGTGGCGTGGAGCCTGCCCCCAGGTTCATCTGTGCCCCCCCTCAACTCCCACCACCACCGCTGCCCCCTCCACCACCTCTGCTGGCTGCTCACCATCTGCCCTGGTTCCTGCCTCTGGACTCAGCTGCTTGCTTGGCTCGCCAAGCTTGTTTCCACCCTTTGGGCCTGCAGCAGCAACCAGCCCACCATTGACTTTGTACAAGCGCACGTGGGTGCACGTGCCCCCCCCCCCCATTCCCACGCCCCTTGCTTTGCCCTTTGCTACTTGCCCTATCTGCCCCTTGCAGCTGTTTGCCCCCCCCCTTTTTTGTCCCAGCCCCTTGCTAGCTTCGGTTTAATTGCCTGCCCCGACCTTTTCCCTCTATAGCCTTTGTTTTGTTTGCCCCGCCCAAGCCCTGAAGCTAGCCCCTTGGTTTTCTATCCCATTTCCAGCCTGACTGTCCCCCTCCACTGCAGCCCCCACTTGCCCTGATTGGCCCCTCCCCTCATGTGCCCATGCCCCCTCCCATGCGCTTGTGCCCCTCCCCTGTTTGAGTTTGACCCATCTCACTGCACCCCACCCCATGCTGTTATACCCCCCCTCCCCTAGTGCAACAAGAGGAGCCAGATTTTCCATTCTGAGTCGGTGACTGAACCCTACCCCCGCATTAGTCCTTGATAACCCTGAATCCAATCCCCACTTTTAGTGCCCTCCTCCCCTGCCTGCAGCCTAGCGGGGAGGAGTGGTCACCCCAATTCCTCTCCCCCCCGCTCTCTCAGGTGTTTTCCCTTCCCTCCCTGTTCATTATGGCAGGCGACACGGCAGGGGCGGGCCCTCCAGAAGACCCGGCTGCCCCTCCCCCGCCTGCCCCCCCGTCACCCCTCCTAGCATCTACCTCAACCGCTGCTGCCAAACCACCTGCTATTGCCCCTGCTGGGGCACCGGCAGCGGCGGCCGCCGAGGTGACCTCCGCTGCTGCCACGTCCCTTGCACCAGGCCCTCCATGGCAGAGGCTGCCCCTACTGCCGCGGCCCCGCCACCGGCCGCGGCGTCCCTCCCTGCTGTTCCCTCCACCAGCTCTGCGGGTGCTCCTCCTCCGGCCCCCAGGGCGTACGCCCAGGTGGCGGCAACCCCCCCACCTGCCGCTACGTCGTCTCACCCGCCCACCGCCTCTGCTACCACCTATAGCGGCCGGGGCCCCTTCCCCACCTTGACCAGGAGGCATGGCGTCCGTTGCCTCCTGGTACCCGCCTCGCCCCACGTAGAAACCTATGTGCGGGCGTTGGCGAGGGTGGTGGGGCCCACGGCCATCGTAGCGGCCTCCAAAATGTACGGGAAGATCGTCTCCTTCCTCGCATTGGAGGCCGCGGCCCAGGAGGCGGTGGAGAAGGGCCTGGCGGTGGGGGGCGTGTTCGTCCCTCTGGAGCTGCTAGAGGACCTGGGTGTCCGGATAGTCCTAACCTCTGTCCCTCCCTTCCTCCCCAATGCCACCCTGTTACCCGCTCTCTCCACCCTGGGGAGGCCCATCTCCATTGTCAGCCCTCTTCCACTGGGCTGCAAAGACCCCGCCCTCCGTCACGTCCTCTCGTTCTGCCGGCAGGTGCAGCTTCAACTGCCACCGACGGCGCGTGACGGAGAGGCGCTCGAGGGGTCGTTTATGGTTCCCTACCAGGGGGCCCGCTACTGGGTGCATTACTTGACGGGGGAGGCCTGGTGGGGAGGGACTGCCCCTTGGCCCGGCAAGGAGGAGCATCCGAGACCCCCGAGCCCCGGCAGGGCACTGGCCCCATCATCGCTGGTGCCCCTGAATGCCCAGCACCCAGAGTCACCCCTCCTCCTTCACAGTCCACCGCTGCTCCCGCTCGGGCCCTGGCGGTACCTCCCTCAGTGCGCCCAGACGAGCGGGAGAGCCCCGCCTCTGCTGCGTGCAGTCTGGCGGGGCCTGTGGAGGAGAGTGCAGCAGGGATTTCGCCAGGTGTGGGAGAGGGCCCGCCCCAGGGGGACCCTTCCCTCCCTTATGCTGCCCCACCACTACCTCCTCGAGCCCCTAAGACATTGCCCCTACCCCCCACCCCGAGCCCTGCTAGCCAGCCCCCAGATGATGCCATGGAGGGCTGGGCCCTACTACAGGGGAAGCGGGGCAAGCGGAAGGCTTGAGCTCCGCTCCTTTCCACCGATGCGGAGGCCCCCCAGAAGACCTGGAAGGGGGGCACCGATGCCGAGCCTTCCGCTTTGCCCCTGAGTGGCAATTGTCCACCAGTACCGGCTGGGAAAGATGTGACAGCACCGGAGGGCAGTACCGCCTCTCCCTCAGAAACCCCCAATGGAGCCGCTCCTGTCCCTTTCCCGGTTGTCGAATCTGCGGGCCCCGAATCAAGCATCACTTCAGGTGCCGGCGGGGAGAACCCCGAGGTGGCGGATGGTGAGTTACCCTCTATTTATGAGGAGATCGAGGCCCTGGGTCTGACCCCAGTCACCCAGGGGGAGGACGACCCTCTGCCAGCGAGCCTCGATCTCAACGACCTCACCCCGGCTCCCCTCTCTCCCCATGCTCCCTCCCCTTGACCGCTCCTTCTGCTCCCACCTCCGAGGACCTCCTGGGCTCTTCCACAAGCCTGGTCGCGAGTGGCACACCGCTGACGGCCGCTGAGCCTATCGAGGTGATGGCCGGTGCCACGCGGCCGGGACCCAAATCCCAGGAGGCACCCCTCGTTGGTGTGGGGCAACCGACCACCTTCCTGGGCGGGGACCCTGCGAAAATCCGTCCACCTCTCGATGCCGCGGCTGTTACACCAGCCACCGAGCCAGAGCCCGGCATCGCTGGGGGTCCCCTTCCCGCCCCTATCTCCACTCCCCAGATCCCTGAGCCTAATCAAGAGGGGCCACCTCCCAGTGGCCCAGCTCCTACGGCTCAGGATCCTTTTTCTGTTCCTCACCCTGGCCCTACTCATGACCCCCCTCCTGCCCCTACTACTGACCTCTGCCCGGCCCTCATACCTGATCCCTGCCCTGCCCCTGATGTAGTCCCACTCCCTTCCACCTCCCGTGATGCCATTGCCGCCCCGGGGCTGTCTCCTTCCCCTTCCCGGTAGATGACTCCCGGAGAGCGGCCTTTGTATTCCATTGTCCTGACCCACCAGAGGCTGCTCTCCTCCCTCCGCCTCTCCCCAATGAACCACATTTTGTGGTGGACCCCGTGGCTCCGGCCCATCGGGCGCCACGTTGGGGGTCCGCCCCTTGCCTGCCAGTCTCGATAGGCCGCAGGGCTGTGTCAGGGGCCCCTTCAATAGATAACCAGGGGCCAGTGACCCCGGCCCCCCATACGCTGCGAGAGGAGATGCGGGAGTTCCTTGAGGACGTCTGGGGCTCCCGTAACAAAGTGCAACTCGCTCTCCAGCGATGGGGGGATTTCCATCAAATCCTCCGGGCCACGAGGGCCCTTATGGGGGAGGGTAAAAGGACCGGGAAGCAGGCCGCTGCGGCCTACCAGCGGGTCCGCCTCTTCCGTGACTCACTACTCACCTACAGGGTAGGTCACGGATTGATGCGCGGCCCGACGGAGGCCGTGAGCGATCCTGCCGGCAAGGATCGCCCCCAGCCCTCCTCATGGCATCTCTCATCTACGCAACATTAAACACCTGAGGCTGTAGGATGGGTCTCCGCAGGAGCCAGGTGCTCTCCTTTCTTCGGGAGGGGGGGTACTCTGTGATTTTCCTGCAGGAGACCCATACGGTTCCGGCCGCCGAAAACAGTTGGCGGCTGGACAGGGGGGACAGGGTCTACTTCAGCCATCTTACCGTTCGTCAGGCTGGAGTGGCCACCTTGTTCTCCCCCGACCTACGGCCTGAGGTGCTGGGGGTTGCCGAGGTTGTGCCGGGTCGCCTGCTGCACCTCCAGATCCGCATGAAGGGGCTCGTGGTCAACCTCGTCAACGTCTATGCCCCAACATCAGGCCCGGAGCAGCTGAGTTTTTATCAGCAGGCATCCACCTTCCTCGGCACCTTGGATCCTCGTGAGTGCCTGGTCCTGGGCAGGGACTTTAACAACACCCTTGAGGAACGGGACTGCTTGGGGACCGAGCAGTGCCCGGCCGCCGCAGCTGTCCTCCGGGAGATCGTCGATCATCATTCCCTGGTGGACGTCTGGCACGACCACCACCCGGACGACATCTTGACTTTCACCTTTGTCCAGGTGGAGGCCCATCGGTCGCGCCACTCCCGGTTGGACCGCATCTATTTATCACGCTTTCACCTTTCGCGGGCCCACTCCTCCAGTGTCCGGCCGGCCCCGTTCTCTGATCATCATCTAGCTACCATGATGGCCTCTCTCTGTGCGGAGAGGCCGGGGCCGGCCTATTGGCATTTTAATAACAGTTTGCTGGAGGATGTGGGCTTCGTGGCGTCCTTCCGGGAGTTCTGGCTGGCCTGGCGAGGGCAGCGGTGCGCCTTTCCCTCGGCGCGGCGATGGTGGGATCTAGGGAAGATGTGTGCCCGGCTCTTTTGCCGAGACTACACCCGGGGCGCCAGCCGACGGAGGGATGCGACAATAGAGCAGTTGAAACAGGAGGTCTTAGAGCTGGAGAGGCGTCTGGCCGCCAGCCCCGAGGATCCATCCCTCTGTGGGGCATGCCGGGAGAAGTGGGAGGAGCTCTGGGAACTTGAAGACCATCGGGCCCGGGGCGCCTTTGTTCGATCCCGCATCCGTCTCCTTTGGGAGATGGATCGCGGCTCCCGCTTCTTCTATGCCCTGGAGAAAAAGAGGGGGGCTAAGAAACACGTAACCTGCCTTCTCGCAGAGGACGGCATCCCCCTCACGGATCCGGCGGAGATGTGCGGGAGGGCCAGGGCCTTCTACGCGAGCCTTTTCTCCCCGGATCCGACCGATCCAAATGCTTGCAGAGTGCTCTGGGACGAACTCCCTACGGTCAGCGCGGGCAACCGAGACCGGCTAGAGCTGCCTCTCACTCTGGCCAAGTTCTCAGAAGCCCTCCGTCGCATGCCCACTAATAAATCCCCGGGACTGGACGGACTGACCGTGGAGTTCTACCGCGTGTTCTGGGACGTCCTCGGCCCAGACCTTGTCACTGTCTGGGCCGAGTCCTTGCAAGGCAGGGTCCTCCCTCTTTCGTGCAGGCGAGCCGTGCTCACCTTATTGCCGAAGAAGGGGGACCGCCGCGATTTACGGAATTGGCGTCCCGTCTCGCTCCTCAGCACGGACTATGAAGTCGTGGCGAAGGCCATCTCGCTGCGGTTGGGGTCCGTGCTGGCGGACGTGGTCCACCCAGACCAGACCTACACCGTCCCGGGCTGCACCATCTTTGACAACCTGTATCTGCTCCGGGATCTCTTGGAGCTTGGGTGTAGGGATGGTCTGTCGTTCGCCCTCCTGTCCCTGGATCAGGAGAAGGTGTTCGAGAGGGTGGATCACGGGTACCTCCTGAGCACTCTGCGAGCATTTGGCTTTGGACCCCAGTTTGTGGGTTTTGTCCAGGTGCTGTACGCCTCCGCAGAGTGTCTGGTCAGGCTCAACTGGACCCTGACCGAGCCAGTCAGCTTCAGGCGAGGAGTACGGCAGGGGTGCCCCCTCTCGGGCCAGCTGTATGCTCTGGCGATCGAGCCCTACCTCTGTCTCCTCCGCAGGAGGTTGACAGGGTTGGTGCTCTGAGAGCCAGAGCTGCGGCTGGTCCTGTCGGCGTACGCCGACGACGTGCTCCTCATGGTCCAGGACCCGGGCGACTTGGCATGGGTGGAGGCTTGCCAGGCGATCTACTCGGCGGCCTCCTCCGCCCGGGTCAACTGGGTCAAGAGCTCTGGCCTGGTGGTAGGGGACGGGTGGCAGGCGAGCTCCCTTCCACCCGCTCTTCAGGCCATCAGGTGGAGTGCGGGTCCGCTGCTCTATCTCGGCGTTTACCTTTCCGCCACGCATCCATCTCCGCTGGAGAACTGGCACGATTTAGAGGGCAGGGTAACCGAGCGGCTCCGGAGAAGGACAGGACTACTCCGGTGCCTCTCCTTTCAAGGGAGGGCACTGGTGCTCAATCAACTAGTCCTGTCCATGCTCTGGTACCGACTCAACGCCCTGGTCCTGGCCCCGGATTTCCTGGCCAACCTCCGGAAGTTGATCCTGGAGTTCTTTTGGTCAGGACTGCACTGGGTCTCTGCAGGGGTTCTCCACCTACCTCTGGAGGAGGGAGGGCAGGGCCTGAAGTGCCTACGCACTCAGGTCCATGTTTTCCGCCTCCAGGCCCTGCAGAGACTCCTTTATGGTGCAGGTAGTCCGGCGTGGAGCATACTGGCGCACGCCTTCCTGCGCCGCTTCCGAGGGCTCCTATATGACCGGCAGCTCCTTTATCTCCATCCAAGAGGTCTTCCGCGAGACCTCTCCGGGCTGCCGGTCTTCTACCAGGACCTCCTCTGGACCTGGAAACTGTTCTCAGCGACCAGGTCCGTGGTGGCCACCGAGGGGGCAGATCTCCTCGTGGAGCCCCTGCTACACAACCCCCAGCTACGTGTGCAGGTGGCGGAGTCCCCTCGGTGCGCCAGAGGTTGGTCCTGGCAGAAGTCACCAGAGTCGGAGATCTCCTGGACTACGACCGGGGAGACTGGCTGGATCCCCTGATGCTCGCTCAGCGCATGGGGCTCTCCAGACCTCATACTCCCCGGCGCGTACTTCAGGAGGTGAAGGCCGTTTTGCTGCCCGCTGCTCGGGTTTACCTCGACCGGGTCCTGCGAGAGGGCACGCCCCGCCCTCCCTCCACCCCTGGCCCTCCGGACCTTCTTATCGGGCCCCTACCCCGTGGCCCCAACCAGCCCCCTCGTTCTTTCACCGTGAGCCGGCTGCACAAACTGCAGCCGGTCCGCTTCCAGACCGCACCAAGGAAACATCTTTACACGCTCGTGCGCCACACCCTTCATCTCCTCACCCTCACGTCCTGCCCCGATATGAAATGGCGGGACCTCCTGCCACCTCTAGAGGGTGAGAAGCCCCGGTGGGCCAGCCTTTACTCCTCCTTAGTCCCAAGGCCCGCCGGGGATGTCAGTTGGCGGCTCCTTCACGGAGCCGTGAGCACGGGCGTGTACTTGGCGTGGTTCACCCCTATCCCCGACACCTGCCCCTTTTGCGGCGTGAGGGAGACGCTGGCGCACATTTATCTGGAGTGCACCAGGCTTCAGCCCCTGTTCCGGCTCCTCTTAGACATTTTGTTGAGGTTTTGGTTGCACTTTTCCCCTCACCTTTTTATTTATGCACTTCCAATCCGCGGCCCCACGAAGTCACGGGACCTCCTGGTCAGCCTCCTCCTGGCCCTAGCTAAACTGGCCATCTACAAAACCAGGGTGAGGAGGTTGGCCAATGGAGGCTCCTGTGACTGTGGGGCCTATTTTCAATCCTCTGTTCGTTCACGCATCCGGGCAGAGTTCCTCTGGGCAGCGTCCACTGGCTCCCTTGACGCCTTTGAGGAGCAGTGGGCGCAGTCCGGGGTTCTCTGCTCGGTGTCCCCATCTGGTTCACTTCGTTTGACCCTTTGACCGCACTCCCGTTCCTGTTTTTTCATTTTTTGTCCCCCGGAATCACTTGGTATCCAGGTCCTGTGGATCCCTCCCCTTAGGCTGGAGGGGGGGATCCTTTAGCAGTGGGCGGGCGAAGCTTCCCGGATCCCAATAGGATCAGACTTCTGTACCCCACTTGTCTGGGTCTGTCACATAATGTTGTCTCTCTCTTTCCTTGTGCTTTAGTGTGATTTTGTAAGCAGGTTGCAGGAATTTGTAATGCAGCTACTTTTGAATGCTATTGAAAAAGGCCTATTGAGTATCAGTCAGATTCTTAGTGAAACATTTTAAGAGAGGAGTGATAAAATCATGGAGACTTGTCACTAGCCAGTGCAGAAAGCAAATTTAATTCAGCTAGCAGGCTAAAATTTTAATGGGGTCAGGTGCCATTTATGTGATCTGAATCAGTTTGCTACATATTTAAAAGAATCTTCTCTGGTGGAATCAAGTCATACTGGCATTCTCATAAGAAATTTTGTTCTCACAAGGATTCCAGCCCAATTCTTTATGCACCATGCGACAGAGTATCCTCCAAGAATCGAGTTACAAATGCTGAAAAACTGTCATCTGGAGGGAATTACTGAGTGTGTAAAATCAGACTACCAGACTCCATAGGGACTTTATTCTTACAAGAAAAAAGAGAGAATGCATAAAATCCAGTAGCACAGGAACATTGAAAACATTATCTATGTATGGAGAGCAGATTCTGGTCAGGGTTGGTGACTTCATGACAACTGTTTCAATGCTTTTTATTCAAATAAAAAAATGCCAGGAGTTCAGCACTCTGAAAATATCAAGCCGGTATGTGACTACAATAGAGGAGTAACCGTGTCAGTAAGGAAAGATTTAGATTTAATTCTATGCTATATAAATTCTTATACCGCATTATTACCATAGTATCTGAGCTGCTTCCATTAATTGCATTAAGTGATGTGAGTAACATATGACACATGTGGTTTGCTC
The DNA here is from genome assembly GCA_033296515.1 of Macrochelys suwanniensis. NCBI lineage: Eukaryota > Metazoa > Chordata > Testudines > Chelydridae > Macrochelys > Macrochelys suwanniensis. Next base: position 54,636,652 of record CM065780.1, read on the forward strand.
AGTCTCTCATCTACTTCCTAGAAGGAGAATTGTGTGCAGTGTAATCAGTAAGGCGGTACTGGCCGGTACAGTAAAACGTGGCTGCCAGTACCGGCCCATACAGCTAACTTTAAAGTGCTTTAACGTTGTTGCCCCTTGTGCTCTCCTCCTTCCCCCCTCCGGGCTGCCGATGGGGTGGGGCAAAAGGAGCAGCTGCCCTGGGGCCAGTGATTTAAAAGGGCCCGGGGCTTTAAATTGCTGATGGAGCCTCGGGCAGCGCGGGCCAGGCAGCACGGATGGGCTGGCAAGGGGACGCTAATCCTCCACCCAGCCCCTCCCCTATCACTCAAGGCTCCGCCCCTTCCAGGAGGGCCAGAGTTAGCCCCCGTACCGGTAAGAGTTCAATTTTACTTTCACCCCTGAGTGTAATGTTTTCTTTTTGGTATTTTTAAAATGTACATGGTGCACTTTGGAGGAAGCAAGATGGAAGGACTTAGAGAGGAAGGTGTGATGGGTTGTTATCACAGAAACCCCCTTGGAGCTGCCACCTGGTGTGCCAAGACTACTACTGCCCCTGCTTTTCTGCCTTTTCTAGCTTGGGACTCCAGAATCCTGTCTGTTTTGAGCCAGACCCGCTAGCATGCTGCAAACCCAGACCCAGGTCTGAACCATGTCCCCTAACAGCTGTAGGCCTGCCTGGAAGCAGCTTAGGAAGTGTTCTTGCCTTTGACACCCAGGTGCCCAACTCCCAATGGGGTTCAAACCCTGAATAAATCCGTTTTACCCTGTATAAGGCTTATACAGGGTAAACTCATAAATAGTTCGCCCTCTATGTCAGATGCACAGCTGTTTGCCCCCCTACAGGTACTAACACATACCCCAGGTAACTTAATAAGTGAAAAGTTATTTTAGTAAGTACAGAAAGTAGGATTTAAGTGATTCCAAGTAGTAACCGACAGAATAAAGTGAATTACTAAGTAAAATAAAATAAAACACACAAGTCTATGTCTAATCACACTGAATACAGATAAAAACCTCACCAGTTCCAGCAAACTTCCTTTTACAGGCTATGGTCCTCCTAGCCTGGGTCCAGCAATCACTCACACCCTCTATTGTCCTTGTCCTTTGTTCCAGTCTCTTTCAGGTGTGTCGGGGGGTGGAGAGGCTCTCTCCTTAGCCAGCTGAAGACAACATGGAGGGGTCTCTCAGGGGTTTAAATAGACTTTCTCCCCGGGGTGTATACCCTTCCCTCTCCCTGTGTAGCATCCAGTTACAAAATGGAGTTTTGGGGTCACATAGGCAAGTCACATGTCCATGCACAACTCAGTAACCAGCCCAGCCACATTCTTGGCCAAGCTCAAATGCAGATTGGTGTCTGCAATTTCTTTTGTCTGTTTAAGAGTTTCTTGACTAGGCTCTTAACCTGCACATTCCTTTCTCCAGCCATTGATCCAATGCTCTTACAGAGGCTATGTATAAAACCAGCAAATATACAACCAATATTCATAATTTCAACTACAAAAATGATACATGCATACAACCAGGAGGAATAGATTCAGTAGATTATAACTTTTACAGAGATATGTTACATGGCACATGTAGCATAAAACATATTCCAGTAGTATCATATATACATTTATAAGCATCTTCCCATAAAGCCCAATGGGGTACACCGTCACAGAAGGTAGAAGGTTTGTGGTGTTCTTATACCACCAGTATAGCTCCATCAATTGCAGAAGTGTGAGGAGCACATATGTAGACTGGACACAGTCATTTTTACTATTCTTTCACCTAGACCTAGACTGTATCCTGTGTCTTCCTTGCATTCTCACTGTTGCTACCAATGGAAGTGCCAGTGTGGGGACATTTTCTGGAAAAATGCTAATATAATCACAGACTTGGGTCCCAGTCCTGTCAACACTTAGACACATGCTTAACTTAATACAGCCAAGTAGTTCCACTGATGTTAATGGACTACTCGCAAGTATAAAGTTAAATGTGAGAGAGGTGATGACAATAGTCTCATGGTCTCTCTGTTATGAACTATGGCACAAACAATGTCATCAAATTGGCATCCAAACATTGCTTCCAGAAAGTGCCTGATCAAACAGCAATGGAAATAATTACTCTGCAAAAAGTGACTCCCTCCAGAGCCTCTTTAGGAGAACTGTAGGCCTAGCTCTATGAATTTAACAATTGAACGTTGAAGGTATGTTTCAATCTAAAAGCGACTGCCTAGCTCACATTATGTGAGACTGTATGATTGATGTCATCGCCCAGAAAAAAACCCATATCATAGATGACACTCAAGTATCATGCTGCCCTTATTGCTGACTACAATCTCATTGTCTCCCTCCATCACCAGAACCATGGTCTTGAGACATACATCAGGCCTATCACCTGATTATATATACCCCATGTTGGAAACCAGAAACAGGCTATTAATGGAGTACCAAACATCTGGAGACTCAGACTGCAACATCACTACTAAAGTCACTGAATTTAGGATATAGGAATTTATATATACAGAGAACATGAAAAGGTGGAGATAGTTGCCATACCAACTTTAAGTGGCTAATCAATTAAGGTGAGCTATTACTCGGAGAGAAAAACTTTTGTAGTGATAATCAAGATGGCCTATTTCAAACAGTTGACAAGAAGGTGTGAGTAACAGGGGAAAAATTAGCACGGGGAAATAGTTTTAGTTTGTGTAATGACCCATCCACTCCCAGTCTTTATTCAAGCCTAATTTAATGGTATCCAGTTTGCAAAATAATTCCAGTTCAGCAGTTTCTTGTTGGAATCTGGTTTTTAAGTTTTTTTGTTGCAGAATTGCCACTTTTAAGTCTGTTACTGAGTGACCAGAAAGATTGAAGTGTTCTCCTACTGGTTTTTGAATATTATGATTCCTGATGTCAGATTTGTGTCCATTTATGCTTTTGCATAGAGACTGTCCGGTTTGGCTGATGTACATGGCAGAGGAGCATTGCTGGCACATGATATCACATTGGTAGATGTGCAGGTGAATGAGCCCCTGATGGTCGTGGCTGATGTGATTAATTCCTATGATGGTGTCCCTTGAATAGATATGTGGACAGAGTTGACACCGGGCTTTGTTGCAAGGATAGGTTCCTGGGTTCATGTTTTTGTTGTGTGGTGTGTGGTTGCCATCAAAGATAGATTGAGATGCTTGAAGCTCTGGACTTCACTCATTCCAGCCACAACACTTGGCTATGTTGTGCGTATCTTAGGACTGAAAACCCAGCAACATATTGAAACCCTGAAGTTTCAGCTGATGTGATCGCAAGAATGTTCATTATGAACTCAGAAGCATCAGGGGGCCAGTCTAATAAGCACAGAGTGCGCAGAAAGCTTTGACTATCTGCCTTCCCCACCCCATCATTGCCCCTTCACTGCTGAGGAGATAAATAAGGCCCCCTCACTTATGAAAGCTGGGAAGCTGAATGACTTGATGGTGTCTTTCCAGAATTTCTTAAAAACATGAGAGCAAACATTGGATGACAACATTGTTCTCCAAAATCCATTCCTCAGGGCTTGTCTCAAGGATCTAGCACAAGGCTACAATCATTGCTATCATCGAGTCTGGGAAGCCAACTACAGTACTAATCCTTTATTGAACTGGCCCATATCACCCCCTGCACATTGTACAAGCTAATGGAGAGAATATTATTGGCAAGGATTATGTAGCAGCAATGCTACTAAATGAAAAAGTAGGTTTTCAATCAGGCTGCGGCTGCAGCAACAAAGTATTAGCTTTAACAACACACACTGAAGTGAGACCCAGCAAAAACTCCAGATTAGGGCAGGTTTTCAGACTCATCTCTGCTTGCAACACGCTATAGAGGAGGGTCTTCTCATGAAAGCCAGTAAAACTATTCCATGCAGTGCAACGATAAAATTCTTCCAAGAAGTTTTGACTAATGGTAGGTTTTGCAAACGTCTCGGTGACAAGTCAGCAGGCCACACACTCTCAATGATGGGAGATCAGTCCTAAGACCACATGGATCAGTCCTGCCACCAATCCTGTTTAATAACAACACCAGCAACCTTCCTCAAACATCATCATGGAAATTTGCCTATGCTGATGACATTGCTCTTACTACACAGGCACAAGATTTACTTATCATAGAACAAATCCTAACTAAGGACCTAAAAAAACATGGAAGAATATTTCTGATATTGGAGGCTAAAACCAAACCACACTGAGACTATGGTATCAGCATTTCATCTAAACAATCAACAGGCTAAGGCAGAACTACACGTGGACTTCTGTGGCCAGCAGATAAGACATGATCCCACTGTGAAATATCTTGATGTGACCTTAGACTGAAGCCTTACGTTCCACCAGCACCTGGAAAATATCCAGGACAAAATAAAGGTGTACACAAATGTCTTTCAGAAACTGACAAGAGCCTGAGGAGCCAATGAAAAACTCTACTGACCACTGCACTGGCCATTGTCTATACTACCGCAGAATACTACTCACCCTTCTGGACACACAGCTCCCACACATCGCTTGTTGACTCCCAATGTAACCCCATAATGCGGATCTCTACAGGGACACGAAAATCAATACTGCAGCTGTGGCTTCCCATACTGGCACATATCTATCCACCCAAAATTTGTTGCAGCATGAGAATCCATTGGGAGTTCCATCATATTTGAATGAACAAAAATCTTCCAGTATATGAAAACTCTAACAATATACAAAAATTCTGACTCAAATCCAGAAAATATTTTTGGCTTGTAGTACAGGGGCATAAAAGTTCAGGGTTCTCCCCCACAGATCAATGAAGAGTAAAGTGAAAGTATGCTAATGTGCCAAACAAACACTTCATCAAGTACCCAATCAATAAACCCAGTGGTTTTTCACTTCTATAAAAAATATGGTCCACTTTGAACCATATCTACCAATCACATGGCAGAGGTGTCTAACCATGTCCATAAATGAGGGCTGAGACACATACTCTTATTTGTGACTGTGGAAATAGACTTCAAACTATGGAACACTTTGTCAACCAATATCCCAAATGATCATATCTTGGTGGTACCGCTGCCATCCATTCCACATCACCTGAAGCAATCAGTTGGATTGCCAACTTAGACCCAGACATCTAACATTGCTGTATTTAAGCCATACTAAAGAAGAAATTAAACATATATGTTTGTGGGGATCACAGCCTTAGTTTGTCCCTGTGAAGCCTGATTCCAGTATAACCAACCCCAAACATTCAAATATCATATGTCAAGCCTAAAAATATCAAGAGATTGGCTTAAAAATAAAGGGTTATTTTTATTTGACATCTGTTTTGGTGGTGGTGGTGCTATTTTTTGTTTGTTTGTTTGTTTTTTAGCATTCTTGTTACTTGACTCCAGGAACTGTGATTTTAAGGATTTAAAAACAAACCAATAAACCATGACACTTGTGCTAAAAAATCACAAGAGTTGGCAACTCTGCAATGTTTTCTTTATCATCCACTTTGCATGGTCATTTACACCCATTTTGCACAGGTATAAAACATTTACCATTCTGATCCAATAGCATGGCACATCTACTTTGCTCTCACTGTGCAGAAGTGTAAATGTCTATACCAGGTGGAAAGCAAAGGAATATCCAAGCAAAGGCCCTTTGTCTCATTTTTCATAACTCTTAGACTGCTCATTTCCTTAAGGCAAAATGATATTTGATGCACATATAGAGTAAAATATACCTAAATATTACACGGTTTTGTATTGTTCTATCCAAACCCATGCCCTGAGTAACTTCAAGCCTGAACCATAGCATAGAATCTAATCCAAATGTGAACACAACCTCCTGAGTCATTTATAGATGCATATAATACCCCCTCATCTAACCATACGATTAATTTAAGATTAATAGTTTGAATGGTCAAAATGCTTCATTAGATTTATTTTTTGTCATGAAGTTTATACTGCATAGTATATGAGCGGTTGGCTATTTTTGTAAATGTAATATTATATGAATGTTTCCCTTTATAGATGATTTTACTTTACACCAGACTCTGCTGCACCTTGAATAGTAAAACCCATTTAAATCACACAGTAAGGCTCCAGTCCTGCAAACACTTATGCATGTGTTTAGCTTTAAAATTAAAGCATGTGCCTGTTTAGATGATGATCCTGTAGGTACTACTTATTGTGACTAAGGATAGCAGAATCTAGCCTTCTGTTTGCAGATTACATATTACATTATTTTACAGTGTAAATTGGTTACCTAACCAGCACAAATTATTACTGGATAATACTGCTCCCTCAAACAAGGATTTCTATGAAACTATAGAACATATTTGGCCATCTATAGTGTTTTTATAGTTCTCTAGTTTCTACCTTAATATAACTCCTTGTTTGAGGATTCTTTCTTTCTTTATCTTTTCAGCTGTGGTTTATCATTTAAACAGCATGATTTTCCAAAAGAATGTTAATTGAACTTTTTTTATCTCACATGTTCTAATTTATATTCACTTCAGTTCTTTTGTTTGTCAAATTCTTTATTCAACGTTATTTTCTTATGAGCCTTGATTTATTGTTTCTCTTTTAAATAAATCTGCAAAAAAGATAATTGATGCTGGAAAGGCAGGCCAGGAAGCTTGCAGCTTACATTATTTCGATCTAATAAAATGACATTATGTTTGAGTGAACGTGTGACTTAAATCAGGAAGCCAGTCATTCTATTTTTCTGTTTTAAAAAAATGTTAAATTGCCCTATATGGTATTCTATCAATTGATATTGTGAAAGCTTTATTAGCTGAGGGCTTTTTCCTTTAGTGAATAAATGCCTCAAGACTAAGAGGTCAAGGACAAAGACCTCCCGCAGCTGTCAATATTCAGGCAATTGATCTTCTCATTTTATTTAATCTCACCAGCCACTTCTCTTCCTCCTCCCTTCCCCCAGTCTACTTAGAGAAACTAAATGTCCCCACTGCCAGCAGTGCTTAGTGTAAGTGTAATATTACATGAATCAAAGACCCTTTAGGCCATAATATAGACTTGTAATTTATTACTGAAGAACAGAGGCTTTTTTGAAATTTCCTTTAGTTCAAGGAGATCACTGTGAATTAACTAGGCAAGAGGGCAGCAGGTGCTCTCATTAAATTTACAGTCACTGGCACCAGATAGGAAAGTATTTTTTTTAAAAAAAAAGAATATGCAGCTGTACTGACACATGTAATACCAACCATCCACTGACATACAAGATGCAGTGGTGTAGCAACACAGTCTTTGGATGGCTGCAGTTGAGCCATGTGGAACATTCAAACAACATGACTAATACACTATAACTGAGTCATTTCTTGAAATGCTGTGTTTTTGCTTAGAGTCCCATTCGCTAAGCCGTGTGAGAAACATGTCACCTATCTATAGAGATGAGCTCAATCAAAACCCTTAAATACAAGTGACCTTGAATTTCAGTGAAGTTCAGAATAAGAGATGAACTCTGTTTTAGCACATCTGCTTACCAGACTCTGTGAGTGTGAAGTCACAAACTCAACAAATCTCACCTCACCTTATCTGCAGGACCCAACTGATTTTTTTCAATTGAATAAGGTTTTGTCTATAACTCTATCCCTTTATACTGGTTAAATATCTATTTCTTAAAATCTGAATTTGTATTTCCATTAAAGGAAGGGAAATCCCATTAAACGTCCCTGTAAATCTTCCATTTCATTAATCCTTATTTTTCCTTTCTGATCAGTTTATTAGGAAAAAAATAATCCGGAAATGCGTATTTTGCACTCTGAATTTGAGTACCACTTGGAAAAACATTTACAAAGTAGAAGCAACAGAGAGTCCTGTGGCACCTTCTTGCATCTGAAGAAGTGGGTATTCATCCACGAAAACTTATGCTCCAATACGTCTGTTAATCTATAAGGTGCCACAGGACCCTTTGTCGCTTCTACAGATCCAGACTAACACGGCTACCCCTCTGATAATTTACAAAGTAAACTCTCAGGGCTTGATCCAAAGCCCATTGATGTCAAGACTCCCGTTGACTTCAGTGGGCTTTAGATCTGGCCCTTAAAATCTAGTTTGAGCTTCAGGTGTTCATATTTTGTTTCTATTCATTTCGATGGGAGTTGCATATGTGAGTCCAAAGCTAGACTATGATCCAGAGTATTATTCTGTGGCATCTGAGTGAAATAAAGCCACATAAATAAGTGATGGCATACCTATTAAAGAGGTATCATTTTTCTTTACTTTAAATGAAGATTAAGAAAAGGAGAGAGCAATATGTATATAAATTATATATCAATATATTACTATAAAATGCCAATTGAGATTGTGGTACTTGTACATTTGTTTCCTTTTTCTTTTCCCTTTAGAAATGTCAAGATTATGTTGGATTATCTGAATTCATCAAATAAAATCTAGATTTATGAGTTACTGTAGATAAATAATATTTTGTCATTTTACTATTGCTGAAAAAGTTGTAACCAGAAACTAGCATGCTAGAAAATCACTTGCTTTTGTTTGTTTTTTCAAAATAACCAAAATTTAAACAAATAAATTTAGATTCATGTTTCTTCTCTTTAATCTCAGAAACTAGAAGAGCTTCATATTGCACTTGTTTGAATTGCACTTGTATGTTTGTTTGAACATACCTTGGAAGGGAAAAAATTCTTGCCACAATCCCACAACATTTTGTCTGCGTGTAAGATGTCTTTCAGGATTACAAATCACCAAAGACAAATATAGTCATCTATATATGGTATGAGGAAGATGTTTCCTCTCTCCTGTTTCCTATTTACAATTCCACTGGGTTCAAATGGTCAGATGCTACAGAGCCATGAACAAGCTACAATGTTTTTAAAAGAGCCATTCATCTGCTCCTTGAGAAGGTTAGTGTTCAATCCCAAGAGACATTTCTCAGATAATAAGAGTAAAATGAGTGTCATTTGAGCACCTGTAATCAAATTCTTCTATATTCCCTAAACTCGTGTCAGACTCTGAACTCTTCTAATGGTTTCTTAGGAGGGCATTTTATAGACCTCCATATATAGTATTATTAGTTTCCATACTGCCCCTCCCCTGGTTTCCTTTCCCCCATCTACTTTCCATCATTGCTGGATAAAGGCTTACAGGGTGGAAATCCCAGCATCTCAAAGGGATTAAATGTCCTGCCAGCCATGCCTCTGCACCTGTCAATACCCAGTCTTCAGTGTAGGAGGAACAAGGCCAAAACACTCTTTAGCCTGGCAGGATATGCCTGGTTGATGAGTCATTATTGTTGAAGACTTAGTTAGTCACAGATAACAATCCAAAGCAGGCAGAAGTGCTGAGAAAATCATGAAGATTAAATTAAGAAAAACACGAGGAAATATGAATCCATTATGTAGTTTTGAACATCTCTCACAAAGTGCAACTACATACAAGTAAGTTAAAAGCACTAGACAAAATTTATACTGATATTTAATTAGTTGAAAGGCAAAATTCAACAGTGTTAGTTCTCAGGGGCTTGTGCAGACTTTTTCTGTAGGTTTGTTCTGTGTGAATTCCCAATGGAGTTGAGCCCATGCTGCAAACTTAGATCCAAGTTCACATACATATTTAGAAACATGCCTTTCCCTCCCCTCTCCAAATGTTGGGACTGTTTGGATTTGAGGCTTTGTTTTTTTCCCCATCATACAAAAAACAATTCTACCATCCCTGAACGTCCTGGGTGCCTTGATTGGGGATCAGAGACCTTATGTTGGTCTTCTCTTAGGCTGAATTTTACCCTCAAAGAATATTCCTGCCAGTAAATTCATTCACTAGAATATTTCCAGAAAGCCAACAAAACAGAGGCCTGAATTACAGTTGTATCAAATTTTAGATATTTGGGGAAATACTGCAATAACAATGCAGTAAGTAGTTGCTCATTTCTAGTTATAAGTAGCGGCTGAAAGATTAATGGCTATAACCACACAAGAAGTGCTGATCAGAAAATCTGTGGTGCCAGCCCCATGCCACAGTGGTCTGAAGAAGCCCAGAAGGAGATGGAGCTAATATGGAAAAAGGTTGATGATAGTCTTGGACCCTACTCCGATCTGCCAGCTTCTGGATCCAAACCCCCTGCTACTTCCACAAAGAACAAAACACACACTCCCCTCAGGTGAAATACATGAAAGAAACTTTGAGTCAGAACATATTGAGTCTCCTCTCCATTGCATGGTAGCAGTCTTTTAGGGATATAGCCCATTAGCACTTTTGAATTCAGTGTCAATTGAGTTTTGGAATCCACTCTGCCTCTCTGTGTAGGGAATGGATGAATGTCCTGATGCAAGCCATTTTATTAAGCACAGGTAGGCTGGTGTCTTGTGTGCTAAATTCCATTCAGATCAAATGGAACACAAAATGGAACTCTTTCCTTGAAAAATCATAGTATAGAATAGAAACACTGAACATCATGTAAAATTCGTAGTAGAAAAATTCTCAATAGATATCTTTGTGTTGCAATCATTTTATAATCAGTTTATTTGATTTAATTGTTTTAGGGCATATACTGTAACTCAAAAAGAACAATATTTATGACAGGAAACTACATTCTAAATGTGCCAGAATACTTCTTGATATTTTTTTTAATAAGGAATTCATAAAGCAATTTTTAAAATCCACAATGAACTATATAAATCAAATGGAAGCGAGAAAAAATTGCCAGCAATTAGTTCATTTCCATTAGAATGGGCTCATCAGATTGGCTGCAGAAAATATGAAACCAGCATCAAGACAAAAGCAAATGGGGTGCCTGCAGGCAGTGTCCTTGTGCTGGAAAACAGCAAACCTTTGTGTTTTTAAAAGGAAAACATTTTAAATGTCTTCTTACTGCTTTGGGCTGACTTTGGTTGGGTTCACTTTCCTGATGCACTGGATGCTGCAGAGTAACTCAAAATAGAGAGGCAAGGCTTAGTGGTGTAATCATTGAAATACCAAGACTCCTTGGAAGCACATGCTCAATCCTCGAATGCCTTCTAATGTTCTATGACTTATAGTCATTTTATAGTAATTTCTGAAGAAGAAAATATCATTTCACAGTATTGATTTAAATGCAAGTATTTATTTAACTCAAATTAATTCAAATCTTAAAGTGTTAGATGTTTAAAGTGCTGAGGTGGGCTCTCAGTTACATTCATGAAAATCTGGCTTATTCTGCAGGAGTAAATGGAGTTATTCCAAATTTACACTGGTGTAATGTATTAGAATCTGGCATGCCATTTTCACTGTTGTTTCACTGAGTAAACAGCAGTACAAGATTAACTACTGCTACTTTTTATACTAATAAAAGAAAGTTCAGTTGCTGATCAGGAGATTCATCTCTGTAATAGCAGAAAAAAAAGCCCATTGTCCCATGATCTTATTTGGCTACAATGTAAAAATCTACTCTCGACAACATCCTGTAACATACCTACTTAAACAGACCATTTATCTTTGCAAACTGTATTTAAAACGTGAAGTTAATGCATCTTCACAGCAGAAGAAATCATAATCTCAGTATTTATGTGTCTAAGTGAATATCTGGTTTATCATCAATTTAGTTATTTTACTAGCAGACATTGTAACACTCTTGTTTTCAATGATAAGCTTTTCAGATAAAACTTAGCATGTTATAAATGACCCGAGTTTTTATTCATGGTAACTACAAGCTAATTCTTTCCACGTGGGGCCAGAGCCTTTCCATGTGTAATTTTTTAAAAAATAAATCCAGTTTAATTAATTTTTATATAAAAGGGTTCTTCTGTAGTCATGTCAGGCATCTTGTTTTTCTGTGAGCCAAATATGTTTCAGAATGGCATGCTTTCATCTCTAGTTTTTAATGTTTTGCCAAGGAAAACAGGGAATAGATACATCATTAACGAGTTTCGATGTGACTCAGCCAAGAGTATAAATTATCAGGTTCTCATATCAGTCCACATCTAGAATGAATACACTGTAGTGCAACACCTTTAAGCTTTTTTGATTGACAGTTTCTTAACACTTTGCCACCTGACTGACCTCTAATAAGGTTCTACTCCACTAATCAGAAGTCATGGTGTAACTTCTTCATTTTAACCATTGTTATCTTACATACACCACCTCTGTCCCTCTACCTCACTTTTCTCAGTTTATGGAATGTAATTTCTCTTCTCACATTAATCATCCAGAACTTGTGTTCAATTTATTTCCCTATTTGGATTTTCACTACCAGATCCATGACATTGCTGTTTATGAAAGACTTGCAGTATTTTACTTGGATGCATATTTTTCAGGTTCCTGAACACCCTCAGGATTGGGAGACGGGAGGTAATGATGTCATAGTTTAATAAAGTTGCAACCAAAAATCACCCAACTAAAGTCATTTTAAAAGTTCTTTTAAAATTATTGTTTGTTCAGCTGAGAAGAAAACTTTTTGATTTTAATAAATATTTTTTAAAACATCCCTTTCTCCCCCCTGAAGAGAAATTACACCAGAAAATTGCTTCTAAGTATATTAACTACAATAATCTCTTATGCTGTATTTACACATCAGTTTTCATGCAGAAGGGTGCTGAAGCCTTTGAGAAATTTTGTGTGTGTGTGTGTGTGTGTATAAATGGATAACTCACCACCGAAACACAGCTTCTGAAGTGAAATATGGCAGAAATGTTGTGACATCAGAGGAAATGAAGAAAAACTTCTCCATTTAAAACTAGAGGGGGGAGTTTTCAGCCTCACTCCTGCAACCTTAACTCCTGAAAGTAGTTCTTATTCATAAATAGTTAAGTAAGTGGAACTACTTGGTGTCAAGTGAGTGAGAATTGCAGGATATGGCTCTTAGTGAGGCAGAAATATCAAATTAACTTTAGTCAATCCACTAGCAATAAAACCCACATTCTTTGGAGGGGGGAAGCATTGGGATCTCTAAAAACTACAGTTGGTCAATGTAATGTCTCCTCTTAGACAAATGCAGCATCAACTTTCCAAGGATGACAGAATTTTTTAAAAACAACGAATAGCAAACTTTATCAGTTTTGTGATAGTATATTTTCCTAAAATTGGTGAAACTTTAAAGATACAAATATATTTTGATAACCAGGAGTCAATAAGACAGTGGGAGACATACTAGCAATTCCAAGGAAGTTTGGATAGTAGGAGCTTAGATATACTAGACTTTGCTATACTTGTATTTTTGCACGGAATTTTAAAAGGGCTAGTATATCACCTCAAAATGATATGCAGTCTATGAACCAACCCAAATGTGCCTTTGGCTGTATTATACAGTATAATATTCTGCATTTAACTTAGGGTAGATGACTGAGAAGCTGCTGCCTAAAATAAATAATCAATAGTGCCTCCCTGCTGCTTCTATTTCCCAAGTGACATATCTGATGGCATATTCTTTTCTGCAAAATCTTGCATGATAAATGTCTTTGCTGAATTTTCAATGAAGTAAAAATCTCATTGCAATGCTTTCTCCCAAAGGATTATGATGAAAGGAAAATAGCAGTCCCCGCATTCTTATTGGGACTTCTGTTGAAAACTTTGTAACAAAAGAAAAGAAAGAGAAGGCAAATTATTGTAATGTGGGTGTTTTTACTTGCCTAATGCTAGTTCTTGGTGGCAGCAAATTTAAGGGTGGATTAGGGTGGATTGTGTTTTCAAAGAATTCAATCCTCCAGATATTTCAAAGAGATTTGTTGTATTAGAAATAAACAACCAGTACATATTGTGCAGAGGCTATTATGGGCCAGACTGGAACTTTGAAATCCATGGCTGGATGTAGACTGGAGGCATTCTGCTTGCAGAGAAGATATGCAAGCATAGGCCTCCAGGATCTCTGGGAGAGTGCATGTAAAAACAACCACCCCTAATTCCTGTGAAAGGGTGTTAGTGTGTGCTCCCCTCAGTGCTGCCTTCAGTCTGCAAACTGGTTTGCAAGACAGGTAAGGACATGATCCCAACCCATGCCACCCGCCCCCGATTGTCTAGTGACCTAATGACCACAACTGTTTATATCTGGGCACCAAATCACCCTCTTACTCCATACAAATGGTGAATATCTCCCTGGCTCACTGACAAACTATGTCTAATGGAGCACATAGATCACTAGAACACCATTAATACATATCCTGCTCCTAATCCATATGATAAGGGCATAAGGGATTATAACTCTTCGCTAAGGGAAGCACAGCAAACCTCCTACTCCTCTGTAACCAAATCTGCTAAATCACAGGCAGCAGAATCATTCTGCTTAGTGCACCAGGATAATCCAGACATCAGAAGTAATTGTTGAGCAGGATTTCTTATCTGACTTTGGAGAAGAGATCAACTATGCATGGTCAGAACTCAATGAGAGAGAGCACTTTAATCTAGACTGGACAGTAATAATCCACCCTTCCATCCCTGGCAGAGTTTGGCCCCATCAGACAAGATCTGTTTGTAGATGTTGTTCAGTATTCAATCATACTGACAGAGCCAAGACAGTGCAATATTCATACTTTATATTTTCTTCCACATATTCTATCTTTTCTCACCAAGCATTTCCTGAAAGTAAATTTCTCTACATTCCACTTCCTAGCTATTACCTATACATAAGTAATACCCCCTTTTGGGAAGCCATCTTTCATAACATCCCTTTTGTCACATTTATTTAAGACAGAAAAATTAAACGTGATATCATATCCTGCTGACATATTTACCATTCTATAACACTAACACTATGTTATCACATATATATTAACACCAATTCTTTTTTTAAATCTTACTAACTCAGCTTGCTTGATAATGAAGATGTTTTCCCCTGGGCTTGGGAAGGTTGTTCTTTCCCACAACTCTACAGAGTTGTGTATATATGTCTGGCAGGTGATTTGATGTTGGAACTAGCACCTGTCTTGAAACTGGCACATAACTGGCTTGGTTGATGCTTTCTATTAGGCTGAGGAGCTCAGTTCTTGTTCAGCTGCATTTTCATGGGAAGTTTATTTTAGACCTCAACTTGATGGATAAAAAGCAATTGATGACAGTAGTAAAAATCAGTGGTTGTTCAGGTGCAAGTGATCATGATTTAACTACATTTGTTATGTGCAGACAGAATGAGGTCCAAACCAGTAATATATATTCTTGGTGCTTTACGAAGGCCAATTTCACAAACCTGAAAACAATTATGAGCCAAATCAGTTGGGAGAGAAAATTTAAATAGAAAAATGTGAATGATAATTTGGGAACTGCTTAAGAATATTTTGCTAGATGCTCAAAAGGCCACAACCGAGAGAGAAGGCTACATGATTAAAATCAACCTGGTTTTAGAGGGAAAGTCAAGTGTGTGCGCGCGTGCACACACACACAATCCCTTTCACTTTCACTTTCCCTTTTCACTTGGTTTTAATCATGTCACCTTCTTTTTCAGTTGTGGCCTTTTGAGTAAGTATGTGTGTGTGTATGTGTATATGTGTGTATGTATGTATATATGTGTGTGTGTGTGTGTATGTATAGCAATGGATATCAGAGCTAGGAATTATAGAAAATTGCTAAGGAAAGCAAAAGGACACAAGGAAAAATCTATCTGTCAGCAGAGTTAAGGACAGTGAGGAGGAAGTTTTTCTAAGTATATTAGGAACAAAAGGAAACCTAACAATGGTATAGGTCCATTACTAGATGAAAATAGTAGAATTTTCAATAATAATACAGAAAAAGCAGATTTGTTCAATAAATACTTTTGTTCTGTATTTGGGAAAAAGCCAGATGATGTATTTATATCATATGATGATGAAATACTTTCCATTTCAACAATAACAGGCTGTTGAAGAGCAACTACTAAAGTTTAGACATTTTTAATTCAGCAGGTCCAGGTCACTTGCATGCAAGAGTGTCAAAAGAACAGACTGAGGAGCCCTCTGGAGGGTGGCCCTAGCCTCTGTTTGCCAGAAGCTGGGAATTGGCAACAGGGGATGGATCATTTGATGATTCCCTGTTCTGTTCATTCCCCCTGGGGCACCCGGGATTGGCCACTGTCGGAAGACAGGATACTGGTCTAGATGAACCTTTGGTCTGACCCAGTATGGCCATTCTTATGTTCTTATTAATGTTGTCTTGCAAGATGTCTTAGAACACTGGGGAAGTTCCAGAGGACTGGAAGAAAGCTAGTGTTTTGCCAATATTTAAAAAGAATAATTGGGGTGCCCCTGATAACTATAAACCTTTCAACCTAAAATCAGTCCTGGGTAAAAATAATGGGATGGCTGTTTAAGAATTCAATTAATAAAGAATTTAAGGAGGGTAATATAAAATACGTGAATCATTGTCAAGCAGATTTGTTTCTAGTGGAGTCCTGCAGGAATTGGTTCTTGGCCCTATGCTATTTAACAATTTTATCAATGACGTGGGGAAAAAAACACGAAACTATTACTCAAAGTTTTCAGAGGACACAAATTGGGGTGAATGCAAATAATGAACAGGACAGGTCACTCATACAGAGTGATCTGGATCACTTAATAAAGCTGGATACAAGAAAACAATGTGCATTTCAGTATAGCCAAATGTAAGTTCATACATCTAAGAACAAAGAATGCAGGCCGTAATTACACGATAGGGGACTCTATCATGGGAAGCAGTGACTGAAAAAAATTGGGGGTTGTGGTGGATAATCAGCTGAACATGATGCAATGGTGCGGCCAGAAGAGCTAATATGATCCTTGGATGTATAAACAGGGGAATAGTAATAAAGAGGTTATACTGGTGTGACTGCTAGTGGAATACTGTGGCCAGTTGTGGTGTGCATAAATCAATAAGGAAGGTGAACTATCAGAGAAGGTTCAGAGAAGAGCCCCCAAAATGATGAAAAAGTATCAGAAAACATGTCTTGTAGTGATAAACTCAAGGAACTTAGTCTATTTTTCTTAACAAAGAGAAGGTTAAGGGGTAACTTGATCATATGAGTACCTACATGAGGAGCAGAAATTTGATGATAGAGGATTCTTCAGTCTAGCAGGCAAGTGTTCCAATGGCTGGAAGTAGAAGCTAGACAAACTGAGACTAGAAATAAGGTGCGAATTTTTAACAGTGAGTGTAGTTAACCACCGGAACAATTTACCAAGGATTGTAGTGGAGTCTCCATCACTCATAATTTTTTAATCAAGATTGGGTGGTTTTTTAAAAAGATACGCCCTAATTTAAACAGGGATTAATTCAGGGAAGTCCTGTGGCCTGTGTTATGCAGAAGGTCATACTAGATGATCACAATGGTCCTTTCTGATCTATAATCTATGAATTTTTCATTCATATTACTAATCTGTCATGAATTAGTTCATATTTTAAAATTTGAGAGTTGTTTGAGTCAGCCATTTTACACAGTTTCACAGTATACTGATCCATAGTTTCTCCAGATTCTTGATTACACTTGTTGAACAGATGCCTTTTTGTATGTGTCATTTTTTGGGAGCTGAAAATGCTTTTGGAGCATTTCTAAGATTTTACTTGAGTCCTCCAAATCTGCTGCTGTCATTGGGAGGCTACTCATCCCGTATTAAACTGGACAGTCCTCTTTTTGAGGGGTTGGCCAGCCAGTACTGGGGAAAAAACAGATGTTTTGTCTGGTATTGGATGGGAGATGCCACTCTGCCCTCTCTGGATCTTAAACATAGCATCCCTGAGGCGGCATGACCTCAATCACACAGTGCATATAAGGCAGGCCCATGTCATTCCCAGAAGACCTGGAATGTCCGGTATTCCAGAAATGTGTGAGTTGCCACCTTAGCTGCTGATATATCCAGATGCTGTTGGCGTATGTATGCCCATTAGAGTTAATAGTATGGACTCTCTTCAATTATTTTCCTTTTTATCCAGTCCTATTGCCATTATGTAGTTTTCCCATTGTGATCTAAAGAATATCCAATTGCTAAACACATCCCCTTTCATGTCCATATGTTTATGGACAGAAATCTTGTATGCCTCCATGATTCTTGAGAGAGAGAATAATAAGACAATAGGTATAATAAGAGGAAATATCTTTTATTGGACCAACTGCTGTTGGTAGACTGTCAAAGATTTTGAGCTACACAGAGCTCTTTGTTTTGTCTCTGGTGTTTTGTTTTGTTGTATTTTATTGATTGATTGATTGCAATATTCTTAGGTTTTGATTTCACGTAGCCTCAAGAGCCGACTCGCTTCTGACCCCATTTTCAGTGTTCAAGCATTAGCGAGAGAGTGCTAAGGCACTTCAACATTCAGACTTCATTCCTTCCTCCACATACACTGTCCTCTCTCATTAAGTACTTCCTGAAAGTAAAGTCCTCCAGGTGTTTATTTGTACTAAGAGATGTGACTATTGTTATGTTAACTGGCTTCTTTAAAAAAAAAATTTTTATTCGGGGGCTTTGCAAACAGGTGGATTTTGTTTGTTAAAGAAAAAAATTATCTTTGATGCCTTAGTTTCCTCAATTCTGTCTTCTAATATTTGGCCCATTTTTGTCCTTAGAAACAGCAGGAGGAAACCTGGCATTTCAAATTGGCTGACTGTGAATGGCACTTTTTTTTTTTTTCCAGATTAAAGGCTGTGACTTTTTTCCTTTAAACAAGATTTCATGTGTCAGAACAAGATTCAGTGGAACATCTCCCCACACTCCATCCTGCCAGACATTTGGAAGCCTACCTTAAAAGAGGCTTAACTTTTCAGACTTGCTGTTTTGTTTCATTTGGAGGAGTTTGGAAAGATATTGTCAGCAGATTTGTAGGAAACAAAGCAGCATGAACAAGTGAGGGGATAGTTTCAAGTGTTGCCAAGGTCTAGTACAGCATCTTAGATACCTATTCAAAATAATTCAGCAGACATTTGAATGCAACATTCATAATTAACATTAAAAATCCCTTTTTATATTATTTCTGTTGCTCTTTCTCCACTCATTTGTCACAGTCATTCAGCTTGCAAGAAAAAAACTCACAAACTTATGCCAGGAACCACTGAAGAAGGTCTTAAGAATTCAGCACTCATCTTAGAAGCATTAGTAATTATGAATGTATGTACTTAAGGAAAAAAACAAGAATTACATTGCAGAATAGCTGTGTTTATAAATTCCTATACTTCCCAAACTGCTAGTTTTTCAAGAAGTATTTAATTTGAAAAGATTTTTTTAAAAAACAAGCTAGTAACTTTATTACTAATTAACTAAAATATAAATGTTATTTCAAACATCTTTCGTTCCACCACATAGTCAAGGGCTGCCAAGCCTCAGGCAGGTTGCAGAGCTCATGCATTTGAATGACGGTGGTATATAATATGCTGTGGGACCATGGAGGCACATGTGAAACTGTGGGATGAAGAACCTTTTGTAATTAAGCACAGTGGGGAAAAATCCTCAACTATTTTTTTTCAAATTGAAAAGATAGCAAATATGGGTGGGTGGGAGCAGTCATTTAATTGTCTTCAGTTCTTATGCAGACAAACTCACTTGGGTGAATTTCAGCGCACGTGCGTGTGTGTGTGTGTGTGTGTTCCATTTACTATGCCTTATTATTATGGTGTTTGCTGTTTTGTAAACAGGAACTTTGTTTTCCAGTTGTTGCTCTAGGGC
Source organism: Macrochelys suwanniensis (assembly GCA_033296515.1). Classification (NCBI taxonomy): domain Eukaryota; kingdom Metazoa; phylum Chordata; order Testudines; family Chelydridae; genus Macrochelys; species Macrochelys suwanniensis. Next base: position 54,656,166 of record CM065780.1, read on the forward strand.
TAGATTGTGATTAGGCAAGAAAAATCTTTCCTCTGACCCCTTGCATCTCTGTATAGAGGCTAATCACAGTCAAAGGCTTCATGAGCACAGGAGGACTGCTTGAGGCTAGTACTGACAGGAGTGCTAACCTCCCTTTAGATAGAAAGGCAGGACCAGTACAGATGGCTAGCACCGGCAAAGGTGCATGCGCTACATTACTTTAAAGGGTGCAGTAGGGGTCTCTGTGGAAGCAATTCTAGAGGCACTGGTGCTGAGACCTGCACAATGGGTAAAATCCTGACTCCATTAACATTTGTGGGAATTTTGCCATTGACTTCAATGAGGGCAGGATTTCACCCAATGCTGTTGGTAGCTCCTGCTAGGGTGGTGCACCTCTGTATCCATCTATCCCTACAGAAGGCTTGTGGCTTTACAGCTACTGCCACACTCTAGCCCTTAATCATCACAGCCCACCACAAACCTAAATGTGCTACACACTAACACTTGTTAGAATGCCCACTAAATTTCCCCTACATAGTCAGACTCCTGTTGTATGGTGTGATGACATAAATAATCCCTAGAAGACTGTTTTCACATACAGACCTGTAGCAGAAGCCTAAATGTGAGAGGCCCAGTACGTGCAATTTCAGACTTTTTTTTCTGTCTACATTATAGCAGACTAAATATTGAGGGTAATTGGGGGCTACAAGGCTTCAACCAAAAACATTCTTTGCAATAAATTATTTCCGTTTTTTCACTTATAGAGACTTGGAGGGTATTTTTTTAATTCCTATGTGTCTGCTCCTGCATCAGTTTCCCATATGTTAGAGGCATCTCAGGGTTTATTAGTCAGCCCAGGTCAATTGAGATTTGCTGTGTTTGCTTTCATAATAGCTGTGTGTACTATATACTTCTTGAACTGGAAATCACACAATGCTCCTTATTTGCCTTCAATCATTTGCAGATGCAGAATGGTCAGATCATTTCCCTTTAAATTGACCTAAGGGATTAAAGGAATTCAAAGGAATTTTCAACTAACTAGTGCCTCTGCTTTCCCTGACTTCACTTCTTGAGCCTTCAGGGTCATCATCTCTAGTAACTTAATCTGACTCTCCCTCCATCTGATTTGTTCACTTCCTTTCCTTAGCTTGCCTTCAGAGCAGTAACTGAATAACCAGGCTCGACTCTTGTGTTTTTTGTCTTTTCAATTTTTTAAGCAAATATTTGTGTGAATTTAGTGCTAGTGAAAGGTGCTGGACTGATAGCCCCGAGACACTCTGTTAACATAACTGGTATAGTGCAGGGAGCTAAACCATGACCCAAGGAGAGAACATTAAATGGGACCACTAGCAAAATACAGCACTACTCAATGTGAGCAATAGAATCAGACCCTCAGAAATTATTGTCCAAATCCAACAGGAAGATGGGGCACAGTATACTTCCAAGCATAGATGTAAAATGGCAGTTGGGCACCCATTACAATTTGAATAGCGAGGATGGGCAGGGATGGTGTCCCTAGCTTCTGTTTGGCAGAAGCTGGGAATGGGCAACAGGGAATGGATCACTTGATGATTCCCTCTTCTGTTCATTCCCTGTGGGGCACCTGGCATTGGCCACTGTTGGAAGACAGGATACTGGGCTAGATGGACCTTTGGTTTGACTCAGTATGGCTGTTCTTATGATATCAAAAAACAGTGAAGTGTCCAGTTGAATATTAAGTCTGCACTCTGTCTTAGTAATCTGAGACAGATGCTAACGAGGAAGGATGTGGTTTGAAGAATTCATCTCCATAAGTGCATCTCTCTCTCTCTCTCTCGGTCTCTCTCTCTCTATCACTTGGGTCTTTCCAGGAGTTATTTTCATCCAGTTGCTGATCTTGGCCTTGCAGTTGTAGGGCTTGATCTGATCTTGTTCTCAGTGGCTCCATTAGCCATTGTAGGTTTTTTTTCTTTTTTGAGTCTGCCATTATGTTCTCCAGAATCTTAACTTCCATTTTAAAAAGTGAAGAGTGCTGATTGAAAAATGCAGAAAAGAAATTTCTGTTTTTTTATGTCTGCAAAAAAAATTGTCGATACTTAAAATTTTGAGCACTCTAAGCTGTTTGAAAACAGCACAAAATGTTTGTGAATTTTTTAAAAAATCTCTAAAAACCTCCAAAGCTGTTGACATTTTGAAAATTTAAAAATGATCAACTAGCTGTAGTTGTGAAGACTCTTCAAAATGTGAACTAAGTGCAACTAAGTGACAGTGATATCTGCATGTGTTTTCAGAAAACCCTAAAAATAGCTCTCATAGGTGTGAATTGCCCTGTTTGTGTCAATCAGGCATTGTCAGATACCCACTGATGATCATTTAAATGTATCTATTAGTTATGTTGTTGGTCATTCAAAACATGTAAGATAGTGAGGACATCATTCACAATCTATGCTGAATGACACTTCATTTTGGTCCTATGAGTGTATGGCAGCTGGTTACCATAATTTATTTTATTTCCTCAATTTGACCTGTGAAACAAACAAACCAGAAAGAAGGAACAGAGCCTGAGGGACTTTTGATCCCTACCAAGAGGAGCCAAACCCTCAGAGCCCAACAGAACTAAGTGGGGGATCCAAGTCCAAAGATCCCAACAGAAACCAGCTCAGGAGCCAAGCTTGAGCCATACACCCATTAAGCCATTGAACTTCAGCAGAGCCCATAAAACCCGACAAGAAGGTATCAAACCCAAGATGCTTGGCAGATCCCACAGCAGTATCCAAACCCCATTGAAGGAGAGCTAAGCCTAAGAACCAGCAGAGGATTGTGGTAGTTGTGATGTTACTTGTTTGTGACAATCAGTCCTGCCTCGGCTTGTTATTGCTGGAAAGTAGGAAGGGGGAAATGAAATTGCAAAGCCTGCACAGCAATCTTTAAGTTTCAATTTCCTGTTTACTTACAATTTCCCGGTAATGATGTGTCCTGTCCTTCATTTGTTGCTGCTGGGAGGAAATGAGAGGAGAAATTATCTAAGTAATTATCTGAATTTAATGAGAACTGTACTGGAAAAAAAGTGAAAAAAGGCATCTCTTGCCTTTCCACACAGCCACCTTCTCCAGCAATGAAACTGCAAGTTAGGGCTATTACATCATTGCATCAAACTCAAATGCCTGAATTACCCTGAGGGCATGAGACAGCTTCTAGTAGCTTATGGAAGTCTATATTTCTAGTTTAACCCTTTCAAGAATGGTGCATACTCTGAAGGTTTTTCAGCCCAAAATATGCTCATTCTTGATATTGATTTTATTTGGAATTTCTCATGCTCTAAACTTTCAAAAGGCTCAATTATCGGAGCCTGTCAGGGTTCCCTCTTCACTCTGAACTCTGGGGTACAGATGTGGGGACCCGCATGAAAGACCCCCTAAGTTCATTTCTACCAGCTTAGGTTAAAAACTTCACAAATCCTTTCCTTGTTCTTGGACGGTATTGCTGCCACCACCAAGTGATTTAGACAAAGATTCAGGAAAAGGACCACTTGGAGTTCCTATTTTCCCAAAATATCCCCCCAAGTCCCTTCACCTCTTTTCCTGGGGAGGCTTGAGAATAATATACCAAGCAATTGTCTTTAATAAAAGTACAGACCAGACCCTTTATTTTTAGGACACTAAACTCAATCAGGTTCTTAAGAGAAGATCTTTATTATAAAGAAAACAGTAAAAGAAGCACTTCTGTAAAATCAGGATGGAAGGTAATTTTACAGGGTGATAAAAAGATTTAAAACACAGAGGATTCCCCTCTAGGCTCAACTTCAAAGTTATAAAAACAGGAATAAACCTCCCTCTTAGCATATGGAAAATTCACAGGCTAAAACAAAAGATAATCTAACATATTTCCTTTCTTTACTTACAATTTTTGTAATCTTAGATGCTCATTTCAGGTATGTTTTTAGGAGATATTTTTTCCTGCCCTGGTCTCTCTTTGTTTGAGAGGGAATAAACAAGGAAAGCACAAACAAAACCTCCCCCTACAGATTTGAAAGTATCTTCTTTCCTTATTGATCCTTTTAGTCAGGTGCCAACCAGGTTATTTGTTTCTTAACCCCTTACAATAAAGGAGGGATTTTATGCTACCCTTAGCTGTATGTTTATGACGGAGCCCTTACTCTGCCATGCAGGGAGAAAGGCCATTGTTACTCCCTTGCTCAGTCCTATTCAAATTGTGACTTCAGCTCAAGGTGGAAGTGCAAAAGCTTACTCCCTGCCAGGATGCTACCTTCTGTGAGGAGTGGGAGGAGTGTTTGCCTGGTAGCTCATAGAAGGAGGAATCGGCTGCATCATGAAAAGAGTTGAATTAATTTACTCACTCCGTTCTCAGAGCAAGAGGGAGAGGAAGGGCAGAGAAAACTGAAACTAAGCCAGAACCCACTTTTGGTTCTGGGGGATTGCGTAGCTGTGCACCGGCTTTACTTGGAGCAGATTGGAAATTTACAATCTAATCCAAAGTATTTTCTTTCCCCCCTTCATGTAGTTCTTGATAAAATAGATAACTTTAACAGTAATAATAAAAATTCCAACATAGAAGGTTCAGTGCCATTCACAATCGTAAATTCATTGGTGAGACACATTACTTAGTCTATCCTCCTGCAGATAAAAGATTGTTCTCTATACCATATTCTGCTCTTTTCTTTAAAATGACTCAACAGGTGGTGGTAGTTTCCATGAGTTCCTCTGGGGGACTATTCAATAGCCTTAAACCTCGGTGTTAGAATATTTTTTCTGATATTCAACCTACATTTATTTTGGCTTTTTTCCATTCTATTACTCATAATTATACCCTCTTGGACCAAGCAGTTCCCCAAATGTTCATTCCGCAGACGTCTGCGCAAAGGAGAAATCCTCTCATAGTCTAACCCCTCTCCCAGTGAGCCATTGCTTGTTTCTGTCTGTGGATGATCAGGAAGATCTCCAAGAATCACTGATGGGTTTTCATAGATTCGTAGACTCCAAGGCCAGAAGGGATCATCTAGTCTAACACAAGCCATATAACTTCTCCAATTCCTTTTGAACTAGAGCATATCTTTAAAAATCCAATTTTAATTTAAAAATTGCCAGTGAGAGACTCCACTAGGACCCATGGTAAGTTGTTCCAATGGTTAATTACTCACTGCTCTCCTCCCAGCCAGGGATCCAGAGGGATGAGACCCCTGGACCGCTGGCACTGGAAGTAATAGCAACGCCCCTAGGCCATCAAACCACTTAACGAGTCAAACCCTCCTCTAAATAATGCTGCTCCCTTCTTGGTGGTTGCTTCCTGTACTCAATCATATTGGCCATTATTTGTCATTTAGCTAATCTGCACTTATTTATGTTCCACTCCTGCCCCATTTAAGTCTACGGGAATATTGCCATTGATTTCAATAGGGACAGGATCTGGTGCTTGCTTTTTTAATCTTATTCCACCACCCTTTATTTATGAAATTGTTGCTCTTCTCTGTATTCCCTTTAATATTTCAACATCTTCCTGTTGTTGATGAGGTGCCCAGAAATGAATGCAGAAGTCTGTTTGATCTCAAAAGTGCTGTTTAGGGATGGGCTAGTCACCTCTCTAGTATGAGAAATGATGCCTTTTTGTGTCTGGTTCTGATAAATGCACTGGCTTATTTTGTCACCACTGTTCCATTGCAAGTTCATAGCCAGTTTGCAGCTTACTATCACTCTTCACTGTTGGTCTTTTTCAGCATTACTACTTTGTAAGTGTCCCCCTCCTGCTGAATATCTGTGTTTCAGTTTATTTTTCCCCAGACACATTAGCTTGCATTTTTCCAGGTTGAATCTCATTTTGTTACTTCCTGCCCATATTTCTGAACCCTCTGGTCTCTTTGTTTTATTATTAAACAAACCTGTTCATGGGCGCTATGAAAGGAGAGATTGTGCATGTGTAGGCTTATTTTTATTGAATCACAGTGAACACTGCACCTTGAGGGGAGGGCTTTATTACATTTAACTACTTAGCCAGGATTTATTAAAATAAACAGCATAGGAGTCAAGATGGGTAAGACTTTCCAGTTGGGATTATTCTGTAAAATAGTGCTCAGAATATTTGTGGATTCTTGGGTTATCAACTTGTGGTTAATGTGATTTGTGCTTTTGTTTTTTTCTCAGTTAAGGTTCATGTCACTGTCAAAACTCAATTAAAGTTGTAATGCTGGAAGCCTGTTTGTGAACTCTCACTCAGAGATTTACCACATGACCCCATGTTTAACACCCACTGGATCCTTTCTTCCAAAAAGTGAACAGCAAAGTCAAATCCAACCACCTAACTTCCCTCTTCCAAATGTTTTTTGGTGAACCTTGATTACTATTCTCAAGGAGGTCAGACTAGTGATCTGGTGGTCCCTTCTGGCTTTCCTAGGCATTTCCCTTGGCCCCTAACCTATTCCCAGCATGCCATCTCTGCTCCCACCAGCTGTCTTTTAAATGCATGTGCGTGCATGCGCGCACACACACACACACACACGCACAATGGCTCTACAACTACAACCCAGAAATTGTGCGGCAAGCTTACGAATGTTTCCTATTCCTTAGGTCAAGTTGAGGCTGGCAACTGAGGGAGATTTCCCTTTCCCATAGTATCTTGTGTGTGGGGACAGTCAGACCATTACCTATGTCTCTCCAAAGTCTATGGGGTTTGAGGAAGTAGGAACACTGTGAAAATGGAGGTAGTGGCTAGCTGAACTCCAGAGAGAAACTTCAGCTTTAAGCATATTAGAGATTATGCAATGTGGCGGGAGAGGGGGAAAAACTGGATTTCTTTACTGAAAATGTGTCTTCCTATCAGATCAGAATACTCAACATTGTTTAAGAAAATCACAGGGAATCAGCCCCATATTTTTGTCAGTTCTTTGAGTCCAAAACCTACCTCAAGTTTGGATCAGTTAGATCCGAGGGCAAATTACGGCCTGGGGGCTGCATCCAGCACTTCAGACATTTTAATCCAGCCCTCAAGCTCCAACCAGGGAGTGGGGTCCGGGGCTTGCCTCACTCCATGCATGCTGGGGCTCCATGTGGCTCCCGGAAGCAGTGGCACGTCCCCGCTCTGCCTCCTATGCATAGGGGCAGTTAGGGAGCTCGGCACACTGCCCCCGCAGCTCCCATTGGCTGACAACCACCGCCAATGGGAGCTGCAGGAACAGCGCCTGCAGATGGGGCAGCGCGCAGAGCCACCTGGCCAAACCTCCACATAGGAGCTGGAGGGAGGACATGCCGCTGCTTCTGGGAGCTACTTGAGGTAAGCACCACCCAGAGCTTCCACCCATGACCACCTCCTGTGCCCCAACCCCCTGCCCCAGCCCTGATCCCCCTCCTGCTCTCCGAACCTTTCGGTCCCAGCCCCGAGCACCCTCCTGCACCCCCAACCTTTCATCCCAGCCCCACCCCAGAACCCGCACCCCCAGCCAAAGCCCTCACCCCCTCCCACGCCCCAACCCCCAATTTTGTGAGCATTCATGGCCCACTGTATAATTTCCATACCCAGATGTGGCACTCGGGCCAAAAGTTTTCCCACCTGTTTTTATGGATTCAGACTGTTGTAACTGATATCAGAGTCCAGGACCAGGATTTTTTTCATAGCCCAAGGGGAAAGTATTAAGAGTATTTGAGAGTTTTCTGCAATATACAGTGCCTTTTGAGTTTGAAATGTAGTTTTGTATGTATACATAGGGCTAGAGCTGGGTGAATAATGGATTTTCTGGTGTGTTAAATGTGTTAAAATATCATTGTGCTTAAACAGAACATTTAATTTCAATAACATTGAAATGTTTATTTTTTTTATTTAGACATTTATTTATTTATTTTATTTTTAAACTTTATTTTTTTCAATAAAATTAAAGGAAATTTTAAAACAAAATTCATGTCAAACCAAAAAATTGAAACAAAACATTTTTGGGAGTTTGAATATAAGGGTTCTCTTTGATGGGCAAATATTCATTTTTGCTGAAAAAAAGTTTTAGCCAAAAAATTTTGCTCACCTCTACATGGGACAACTTTATAGAAACAATAGCAAATAAATAAATAAATAAAATCTTGACTGCAAAGAACTGCAGATAAAAAAATATATTTTACAACCACAGTGGTGGTGGAGTGAGGTTTAAATGGGCCTATTCCACAGATATGAAAAATTAAAAGTCACAACTGTATTGCATCAAAATCAGAGCGCAAGCAAACTACAACCACAATCTGTGTTAAGGATATCAAGATTCACCATCAGGCTTTGCCTGCCTGCTCAAAGAGCTTACTCTTGATAAAAGAAAGAAAAAGAAAAACAAAAGTTGGGAGGGAGAGATATAAGGTTTGCACTCAACTCACATTCCATGTCACTAAACAGCTGCTCTAGGCTTTGTCTCATATTTTAATTCTATTCTTCTTTATTGAGAAATAAAAGAATGAAATGAGAAATCCATGCTAGTATTAAAGGAGGTATGGGGTATATGTACAGAGAAACTTACAATGCTGACAATCAGCTTGCTGTAATGCCATTTAAATGTAACCACCACCACTAGTGAAAGGAAACAGGAATTATGGTATTCTGTTGTGTGGCTTTCCCCTTCCCCCTACACACTTGTGCTCATTACAGCTCTTTCTTTAAACTGCTGGCTAGACAGCTGGCAGTGCCTCAGAGGAGCATCGACTAAGGGAGCATATAAATTACTGTTGCATTTTACAGCCAAGATAAACTCAAACTGCAGGGTTATAGCCTGTACTGACACAGAAAAAAAGAGAACCTAGCAGTCCTCCAAAAAGCAAGGGAAAGAGAATAAAAGAAAATGTATTGCGATGAATCCAACAGTCATGAAAGGGGGAGGAAGAACACAACCACCCAAACCAAAAAGAACCCCCACCACTTGCATGAAATTTGCCCTTTCCGCAGGTTCCCTTCTGAAGTGTTACATTACACAGCTACAAAGTATTGAGATACTTTATATCTGTGCTTTTTTATTTATTTATTTATTTATTTAGTAGGTTTAGGCTTCCCTGTACTATTCTATCCCTTGGGACTGCCAAAGTTGGCAATAGATATTAATGATTATTTTATCATTTTAAACTTCATTAGGTCTTTATTTGAATAATATATTTAATGTTTTAATTTTAAAACATGCAATACAGATACTTTACTGCTGAATATTATACAATCTACCACATGATTGTCTGGGTAAAAGATGTTTCGTTTGTAGCTATTTCTTCACCTACTCTCCTTTCTCTCATCCATTCTACACCCACTTCTGTTGTAGTGCCTACATGAAATCAGTCAACCATGACGAGTTAGTATTTGGAGACCGGGGACTGTTGATCTTAAAAATAAATAGGTTAGCACTACAGAGTTATGTTCACAGCATATATGAAAAGAAGCTAGATAAAAATATAAATACTCCTGCTGGAAGGTTGCAATGTAACACTGCTTTATTTCTTGGAATAACACACAAAGTGCAAAAAAAACCACACAGAGAGAAACAGGCTGGCTGCTCCCTAAGAAAGTAAAATGCAACTCACCCCACCTTTTAAGCTGGCACGTACCAGGCTGATTATGCTGGTATGCTTTGCTACAGACTAGAGTCCCCTACCTAATCTGCAAGCAGGATCAGGAAATCCCTCCACCCTTGAAATAATAGTCTGCAATTTCAACACAGTTCTCCGTACACCTCCAACAGGTACCTCAGTAACTGCCTATGAATCTTCATGTTCTTATCTCAATTACCACCATCCTCTTCTCCTTCCCCATTTTTCCCCCTTCTTGGGCTTTATGCAAACCTGTTGAGGTTAATGGGCATTCAGTTTGTTCCTCTCTCTCGCTGTGTCTTGTATCAAAGTAGGTTGTAAGGTCATCAGGGTAGAAACTGTCTCTTCCTATGTGTTTGTACAGTGACTAGCACAATGGGACATTGATTGTGACTTCTAGGTCCTAACTCAGTATAAACAAGTAAATAATAAGTGTGGCAATATCTCTAATGGAGAAAAAAATTCTGCAAACATCTTCAGTGTAAATTTGAGTTTCTTGTATGGGTAAGGTCAAACCCTTCAGCCCATTATTTGCAGAAAATGCAAGTGATATATTTAGAATACACTGCACTTTCAGATAGTCCTCAGAGCTCGTAAACTTCTAGGGCTCAAATATTATTTCAAACATGCTCAATTTAATTATACTTAATTGATTAGTTATTGCCTTTTTATAGGAAAAACACTATGGTTTCTTATTTGTGTTGTTGCATTTAATTCAGCATTCAATCAATTAGTATTGAGTGTATTTTGTTTATGGTACAGAACACAAGTTATTTTAATTAAAATACGGTTCTTTATTTTAGCCAGCAATGTCAGATAGACTATATTAAGATATTTTTATAGCCCTTCAGTCCATTACTTCCTCTCCTTATGCCAGAACCAGTTTTCCTTGAGAGGTGTGCGTAGTTGAAGAAACAATAAGAATCTGAGAAAATATGCTGCAACCTGGTTCATTCCCTCAGGAAACACTACTTGAGTGGCAAAAGACCCACAATATAGGAATTGGACTTACTTTCACAAAACCAAGGATTTAAGCACAGTGTGTGGTATGTATTACTGCTATGCTGCAAGGAAACATAAAGAGCAAGGCTTTATCTTTCAGCCTGAAACCTTGGAACCTCTGGGAGTGCACATTCTAAATCAAGACTCAAAACATTTTCACAGCACAACTGCAAATTGAAAATAAGGACTGTACTATGTAGACAAAGATGTAGGAGAAGAGAAAATCTGAAAAGATTAAAGCATACCCAGATCTACCTTGTGCCTTTTCTAAGTGAGAACCATATTTATTTATGGGACTCTGTGGTGACTTTATTTGGGGTGGAAAGAACAGCTTTTTTTATTTTTTAAAAAAGCAACTATCTGCTTATTGCTTTAATGTAACATCGATATATGCTATATGCTTCAGAATCATTAGTGAGCAGAATGTCCTGACAAATGGAAGTGAAGCAAAACATTTTGCACTGTATTTCATCATTGAAACACACTTTTAATAATTGCACTGTATATTGTAATACAAATATTACAGAAATAAGGATGGAGGTGGTTTATGGTTTTGGTCTGAAAAACCAAAAGGAGGCTTGTTCAGATCAAAGTCCCTATATATCCAAACTTGAGAGGTGGTATTAGGCTAAAATCAAAAGCTTTTTCCTATCTTTAAAAATGCAAAGATCCCTGTACCTAGTAGTGAGGTTTAGATCAGGGATCTCAAACTCAGATGACCACGAGGGCCACATGAGGACTAGTACATTGACCCGAGGGCCGCATCACTGACACCCTGCCCCTGCTGTCCCCCGGCCCCCCCCACTCCACCTCTTCCATGAGGCCCCGCCTCTTCCCGCCCCTTCCCCGCCCCCATTCCAACCCCTTCCCCAAAGTCCCCACCCCAACTCTGCCCCCTCTATGCCCCTATTCCAACACCTTCCCCAAATCCCCACCCCGGCCCACCTCTTCTCCTCCCCCTCCCCTGAGCATGCAGCTCCCTGCTCCTCCCCCACCCCTCCTGGAAAGTGATAAGCGCCGCCAAACAGCTGTTTGGTGGCAGGAAGTGCCTGGAGGTAGGCAGAGGAGTGGGGATGCAGCGCGCTGTGGGGGAGGGAGAGCGGCGAGTGAGGGGAGCTTGGCGGCCGCAGAAAATAACTCGGGGCCAGGGGACGCAGGGAACTTGGCGGGCCACAGGAAATAATTAAAAGGGGCTGCATGTTTGAGACCCCTGGTTTAGATCTTCAGTAGGGACAAAGGAAAATGTCTGCACAGCACTTAAGTAAATATGGCAAGGGGCTTGTTCCTGCAAGATGCAGAATGCAGGGTCCTCAGCGAAGCTAAGCGTGCTCAGCACCTTGCAGAATCAGCCCCATGTTTTTTCCCTTCAATAAGAATTGCCAGCTTCCAGTATAAGATTGTTCAATCATAACTAAATTATCAGAAGTGGTTCCAACACCAAACTGAGTTTGAAACAAGATCCAAATATTAATAGTAAAACATGCCCTGCAATCCATTCCATAGCTTTGGACCACAACACTGAGGGCTTTTGTTTGAGTCTGGTTGTAGGCTTTCCCCTTGAACTCTTCTACAGTTGTCAGTCTGCCAAGATGAGCCTGGGGAGCTCCAGGCTAGGGTGGGTGCACTTTTGAAAAAGTCCTGTCTTTGAAACTTAGCTTTTACTTTTGACATCTCCTTTGGATTGAACATTTCTGTATTTCTGTCTTGCAGCCAGAGGTGTTAAGTTTTCACAGAGGAACGTGTATATTTAATTGGTTATTTAGGTTAGAGCTGCAGGACTCTCAAAGAACATGTTCTGCCTTATAGTGTGGTGTGTTGGTTCTGCCTTCCTCAGTCACATCTAGGGAGGGTGCCCTATAATACTTTGGAAATAATATACAGTAGACTCAAGTATAAGGACTGTTTTCAGTAACTGAAGTGGCATTATTGGACCCTAGTTCTATATCTGTTCATACCCATAACAGAAAGGCCCACTTGTGCAACTGAAACTAAAATTGATGTTTGTGGGAATTACACTTGATTGGGACCTGACTCAGTCCGCTGAAGTCAATGGACTCCCAGTGAGTGTGGGGTCAGGCCCATCTTTTGCCTAACTGTACCATTTATACCAATTAAAAATAGTTTAATTTCATCTGTATTATCAACTTCAGGAGTTCTAGTGTAGATGGGACACAATCCCAACTATACATATATAAAATGATGTGGTCTAAATTAACTGTTACCACTCAAGAAAGATCTTGGAGTCGTGAAGGGTTCTCTGAAAACCTCCACTCAATGTGCTGCAGCCATCAAAAAAGCTAACAGAACGTTGGGAATCATTAAGAAAGGGATAGATAAGATAGACAGATATCATATTGCCTCTATATAAATCCATGGTGCGCCCACATCTTGAATATTGCATGCAGATGTGGTCGCCCCATCTCAAAAAAGATATATTGGAACTGGAAAAGGTTCAGAAAAGGGCAACAAAAATGGAATAGCTTCCGTATGAGGAGAGATTAATAAGATTGGAACTTTTAAGTTTAGAAAAAAAATATGAGGGGGGATATGATAGAGGTTTATAAAATCATGACTGGTGTGGAGAAAGTAAATAAGGAAGTGTTATTTACTCCTTCATATAATACAAGAAGTAGGGGTCACCAAATGAAATTAATAGGCAGCACATTTAAAATAAACAAAATGAAATATTTCTTCACACAATGCACAGTCAACCTGTGGAACTCCTTGCCAGAGGATGTTATGAAGGCCAAGACTAACAGAGTTCAAAAAGGAACTAAATAAACTCAGGGAGGATAGGTCCATCAATGGCTGTTAGCCGGGATAGGCAGGGATGGTGTCCTTAGCCTCTGTTTGCCAAAAGCTTGGAATGGGCGACAGGAGATGGATCACTTGATGATCACCTGCTCGGCTCATTCTCTCAGGGGCACCTGGCATTGGCCACTGTCAGAAGACAGGATACTGGGATAGATGGACTTTTGGTCTGACCCAGTATGGCCGTTTTTATGTTCTTATGGGCTTTTTAAGCATCATGTCAAATAAGACCTGAACTCATTGGCATGGTTCTTAAAAGTCCAGCAGTTTGTCTATAGTAGGGCTGCCAAAGGTGTGTGTACATGGGGAAAAAACAAAAACTACACAGCAATGAGACTCAAACCTAGGTCTACAAAATAGGTCTCATGCTATAGCACTAAAAATAGCCATGTAGACATTCTGGCTTGGGCTCTGAAGCCCCGGGGGGTGCGGGGGAGGAGGAGTTTCAGAGCTTGAACTCCAGTCTAAGCTGAAATGTCTACACAGCTATTTTTAGTGCCAGACCACGAGGCACTTGAGGCCAAATCTTTACACCCAAGCTCTGCTGCTCGCTGAGGAAGGTTGGTTTTTGGGAGGGGGTGGGAAAGGGTTCCCATATGCAGACATACCCCAACATAGCTAACAGTAGTGGTGTTATACTAGTGTCAGAAATGGTAGAAATTTTTTGCAATGTTTCCTTGGTAAAAGTTCTAAAGGAGTGTCCCTCAAATTCTATATAACAAAAAATGGTTTTAAAATCTTTGCATACATTCTTCTCTCAATGTGCATGTAGTGTAAATGGCAGCTGCCCTATATGTTTTAAAGGAGGAGGAGTGGAGGAAAAAATGAAGATGTTGGAAATGGAATTGTCTATGCTGACTGAAGTTTTTATCTGTCACATTCACATCTTTATAGAAATAATGCTCTATCTCTGGAGTATTCCCTCAGAGTCCAGTACACCTCTAAAATGTTCTAAAACTGTCATTGATGTGCTGTGTTGCCAGTATGTGACTGGGCATAAAAGCTACCTAAATACTGTAATCTATTCTCAATCCCCAATAACAAAGCTCCTGTGCTTGCTTTCTGTCATGAATCAAGATGTTGACAAGTACAGGTAAAGTCAGATTCATAACACTAAACTGAAGCAAATAAGAGTAACTTTTCCTTTATTCTCTGAGGGCATGTCTACACTGCAAGCACTACAGTGGCCCACTTGCCATGCCATAGCTATGCCACTGTAGTGCCATAGTGTAAATGCTTCTTACACTGATGGCAGAGGTTTTTCTGTCAATATAAGTAATCTACCTCCTCGAGCGGTGGGAACTAGATTGACAAAAGAAATCTTCCCTTGATCTAACTGTGTCTACAGAGGAAGTTAGGTTGGCTTAACTGCAGCACTCAGGGTGTACTTTTTTTACACCCCATGACCAATATAGCTAGGTTGAACTACATTTTAAGTGTAGACCACGGCTAGGGAACTATGTGCTTGTACTTCTATGGATGTGAGCTCTCATCCTTCCAGTCAAATGGAAGTGTAGAATGAAAAATCTAATTTCTGGTTTTTTAAAACCATATCTGATTCCCATTTTCTCTTGTCAGGGTTCTTTTATTTGAATCAATCTTTTGCTTTTCTCAGGAACTTGTTTTGAGCTCTTCATATGAAGCAAAGTCCATAACCATAATAAAAGTTACCAGTTTGGTTGTCGATAAGATATTCAAAGACCATATTCTGAAGTGCTAATATCTAGCCTTACTTACCTGATAGGTTTCCTAGTGATAAAATAACTTATTTTTGGTCAATAAAGAATAAATTTCTGTTAAACGGTTAAGCTTTAGCAGCAACGAATCATACACACTGTACTGTTCACTATTTTATTAGTGGAGGAAATTAGAATATTTATTGAAAATCTCAGGAATTACATGTGTTGTCTCAAAATAGAATTTTGTACGCAAAGTGGTTTTCAAAAATTACTTTATATTATATTAGACTTATGCTGTAATTTTTTAAAGGAAAAATGGAATCAAAACCAGATATTTCCTTGTACTCCAACTGTCGTTACTTGTCTTGAATGCCCTAATCACTGGTCTAGGGGTATTTTAGGGCAATGTCTGGGAAAACCCGGATGTATGGTAACTCGTCACTGACAGGTTTTTAGGCACCTAGGGGACTTTACCCTACAGAAATTTAGACACTGTAGCACTGCGAAGACTCACCGGCACGGCACCTCCTGCTGGTCATCGTGGGAATTAGCTCTTTTTCCAGCACGGAGCACCCTCTGCAGGCCAGTGTCTCACCTGCCACTGGCCCCGTGTCCCTTTTACCTTGGGGTGCTGCCCTCCTGGCAGTACCCCCACACTCTGGGTCTCCCCTCCCCCAGGGAACCCCCAACGCTTCAAGTCCACCTTGCCTCAGTGGCTACTGCCAGTTATCATCTAGCCCCGCTCACTGGGGCAGATTGCGGTCTGTAATGTCCACTTATCATTGGCAAGGGGTAGGACCTGCTGCCTTTGCCTATCCTCAGGCTGCCCCTCTGCAGCTCCAGTACCTGCGTAGGCCTTTACCAAGTCCTCAGCCTGGGGAGTTGCCAGATTGGAGCCCCCCAGTTTCCTTTGCCCTATTCCCCAGCCCTACAGCACTTCAGGTACTTGGATCCCAGGCAACTAAGTCCTTCTCTCTCTCTCTACTGCTAGAGAGAGACTCCCCAGTACTGGCCTACTGCCCTCTTATAAGGGCCAGCTGGGCCCTGATTGAGCTGGCCAGAGCTGTGGCTGCTTCCCCAATCAGGCTTTCTGAGCCTCAGCCCTCTCCAGGGCTGCTTTTAACCCCTTCAGGGATGGAGCGGGGTGATCACCCCTCTACAGACACCTACAGAGTTAAGTAGCTGCTAAGTGGGAGTTTTGGACACCAGTTTGGATTTAAACCCCTAAAGTGGCAGTCAAATACCTAAATTCCTATTGGAATTTAGCCCTGAGTTATCCTCCTTCCACGGTTTCCATAGAACATGGCTTTGCCAAGATGTCTACAAAGCACTCCATGGCAGCTAGTCAAGTTATGTACTTTTAACCTTGCTTATTAGCCAGATCATTATAATCTCACTCTTACCTTGTATCTTCCCCATTTGTCTGTATTCTTCATCCAGGATGTCAGGGGAGGGGGAGAAAAGGGAGGGTCATCATCTACTTAAACTGTAGGCTCCTTGGGGCAAGGACTTTCTTTTCAGTGTGTGTGGGTATGTACCCTGCCTGCTAATTGGGGCTTTTCGGTGCTACCACAATACAAATAATAATAATATGAGAAGACCTCCAAGTCTCTCTCTATATGTATCTTACTAAACTGAGTAACCCTGATAATTAAATGATGGCTATTTCCCCCCATATACGCAGATAAAGTTTAGAGGTAGACCAAAGAGATTGGAAGTTCGGCAAAACTAAAATCATCAGTTTGTGTTTGCAAAGCCAACACAAGTTTGATTCTGGGTTTAAATTTTTCTGCATCACTTAAACTTATTCTGACGGTGTACTCCATAAGGCTTTATGGGGGGATGCTTATAAATGTATATATGCTATAACTGGAATATGTTTTATGCTACATGTGCCATGTAACGTATCTCTGTAAAAGTTATGATCTACTGAATCTATTCCTCCTGGTTGTATGCATGTATCATTGTTGTAGTTGAAGTTATGAATATTGGTTGTATATTTGCTGGTTTTATACATAGCTTTTGTAAGAGCATTGGATCAATGTCTGGAGAAAGGAATGTGCAGGTTAAGAGCCCAGTCAAGAAACACTTGACAGACAAAAGAAGTTGCAGACACCAATCCACATCTGAGCTCGGCCAGGAATGTGGCTGGGCTGGTAACTGAGTTGTGCATGGACATGTGACTTACCCATGTGACCCCAAAACTCCATTTTGTAACTGGATGCTACACAGGAAGAGGGAGGGGTATCCACCCAGGGAGAAAGTCTATTTAAACCCCTGGGAGACCCCTCCATCTTGTCTTCAGCTGGCTAAAGAGAGAGCCTCTCCACCCCCCAACGACACACCTGAAAGAGACTGGAACAAAGGACAAGGACAATAGGGGGTGTGAGTGATTGCTGGACCCAGGCTAGGAGGACCATAGCCTGTAAAAGGAAGTTTGCTGGAACTGGTGAGGTTTTTATCTGTATTCAGTGTGATTAGACATAGACTTGAGTGTTTTGTTTTATTTTACTTAGTAATTCACTTTGTTCTGTCTGTTATTACTTGGAACCACTTAAATCCTACTTTCTGTACTTATTAAAATAACTTTTTATGTATTAAGTAACCTGGAGTATGTGTTAGTACCTGGAGGGGGGCAAACAGCTGTGCATACCTCTCTATCTGTGAAATAGAGGGCGAACTATTTATGAGTTTACCTGTATAAGCTTTATACAGGGTAAAACGGATTTATTCAGGGTTTGAACCCCATTGGGAGTTGGGCACCTGGGTGTCAAAGGCAAGAGCACTTCCTGAGCTGCTTCCAGGCAAGCCTACAGCTGTTAGGGGCTATGGTTCAGACCTGGGTCTGGGTTTGCAGCAGGCTAGAGGGTCTGGTTCAAACCAGACAGGATTCTGGAGTCCCAAGCTGGAAAAGGCAGGAAAGCAGGGGCAGGAGTAGTCTTGGCACTCCAGGTGGCAGCTCCAAGTGGATTTCTATGATACCAACCCGTCACACTTATCTCTTAATTCTTAATAGATATCCTGTTACTCTAATGTATTTTTTCTATCTTGGCCTTGCCCCTGACCTTTACTCAGTGTTCGGTGTATTTGGGTTCCTGGAGTGAATGCAGATGCAGTTGCAAAATTAGCCTTGAGACAGAAGGGGTTCTGAGTAAAGGTTAATAAGGATTAATATCCTAAAACCTAGTTTCATTAATCTAAACAGCCATTTTTTCTCTTTGAAATGCAAGAGATAGATATGGATGTATAATTACACAGCATAAATACAACATTTACTATACCATGTGAGAGGTCTCAGACATTTCTTATTGTAAGTAGAAGGATAAATAGTTAGATCAGGTATTATTGTGTAGCAATTATTAATAAATGATGATAGTATGTATAATGCAGGATTTTTAATGTCAAGATAATGGCATACATGTGTCAATATGTGGTGAGGATATGGCCTTTTAAAACAGAGTCTTTAAGATAGATCTAAGATAAAACAGCAGGGGCTAGAGCCGATGTCTGTCAATCAATTCCTTGCTGATTTTCCTTTGAAAAGGAAATAGGATAGCAAGCACGTAGAATGTGGAACAAATTACTGGAAGCATGGAGATAAATCAATTATTCACTATTTATTATAAAATAGCTCAACTTTTATAAATTTACGGTATAATAAATTCCTTTACTCTAAATATTACAGACGGTTTTAATTTTGCCATTCTCGGTTTCTGCTGTTAACACAACTGTGGGGTGTGGGGATATTTTTGTTTAGAAAATTTAGTAGGAAAAATAATTCAATTCCATTTTAGATGACTTCATGCTCCCCAGATTTCACTCTTCTGCAAAATTCCACCAGGATGGTGGATATTTTTAACAGCAAATCACATGAACGTTTGAAAAAAGCCAGTTTTGTGTGAAGTGTCTTGCTTGTGCAGTTCTGATCAGACACTGTATTTGTCTTTTGTTGGGAGATGTTAGTAAAAGTGGAGAAAGGGTCTTTATCCAGATCAGCTGGCTGCTGAAAAGCGTCTATGTACTTCTAATTTGTTACAGGAATAAAACAAATCATTCTTACTTTGAGAGAAAAATGGAAATATTGTGTCTGATACTCCAAATAAACCTAAATGCATGACATATTTGAGAATAGTGTGGGCTTGTTTCAGAGTCTCGCCTACTGATAGGTCATCTGCCACAGTACTAACTGCTGATAAACTCCACTGCTTGGAGAAAGATAGGGGTGCATTGTGAGTGGGATAGTTTCTGAATATTTGTACAAGAAAAGGGAAATCTTTTCCATTTCTAAGGACTTTGCTTTCCAGAAATTAATCAAAAAAGGGTTTGCTGTTCTTGAGCACTATATCAGAAGTTAGTTTTTGATACGGAAAGTTTTGTAATGATTAGAGCAGGGGGCAGGGAGCCAGAACTCTGGGTAAGGTCCTCACTCCCATTCTGGCCCTTTTACACTGGGCTAGAATAATATACAAGGATCCCAAAAGCCTTGGTTCTTGCTAGGGAATGATTCCTCCAAAACAGGCTCTGCTGAGGACATCCATAAACCTGCTTTTGGAGAGCTTCCTTGCAAGTCCTGGTGTAGGGGGCATGCCAGCAGGGGCATTGCTGGGAGCAGGAGCCAGAGGGGCCTGTTGGTGGAGGGTTAGCAGCATACAGTGCGGTAGAGATCCCAGGCAGCACTGCAGCCCATAGTCTGCTGTAAATTAGGCCATGAGGGCTGTCTAATTGACTGTGTTATGCTGGGGTCCTCTCCAGCCCACAGAGCAGCCCTAGATCATAAGGGTACAAAGGCTGCTTAAAGACACCATACTCTCCTACTGTCCCCTGGTTACAAGTTCTACAGTATATCTGCACTTGAGGTAGAGTTATAATTTCCATCTCAGGTAGATGTAAGGGCGCTAACTTTGACTGTGCTTATGTGCTAAAAATAGAAGTGTGGCCATATTGGAGTGGACAGTTACCTATGTGAGTAAGTACCTAGAGTCTTGGGTGGGATTGTACTTGGGACAGCTATGCTGCCCACACCACCCTGGGCACACTTCGATTTTTAGTGTGCTAGCTGGAGCAAAGCTAGTAGTGCACATATGTCTACCAGCTCGAGTGTAGATGTACACTGAGAGGTGCAGCGCAGAAGCTCACTCTGGGGCTCTAAGTGTAACTCCATCACTGACTTGCTGCATTGACTTTAATGGGCCACTCAGAAGCTTAAAGCACTTAAGTGCTTGCCTGTTAAGGGGCCAGAGGGGGAATGCATAGTCTTAAAGTGAAGGACCAAAAAATCTTTGATGTGAGACACTTAGTGCTGCTGCAGGATTCATTCCTTTGGCACAAATAATTTCTGTTATCTCAGGTCCATGATTCTTTATGTCTGATCCAAATAATTCTTACTCTCAACATGAGGGGACACCAAATTTGTAGGTAACGGCTGGTACTTGGAAGCTGAAATGACAAATAACTAACTGTGACCTTGGGCAAGTCAGTTAATCCTTTCTGTTCCTCAGTTTCCTCATCTCTTGAGGCTTAGCTAATGTTTATAAAGTGGTTTGAGTCATTGAGTTTAAAGCAGTATTTCTAAGTAATGACCCTTGCTGTTATGTAATCCAAGCAACTCAATGAAGAAGGAAGAAAATGAAAGGGCAGAAGTAAGCCAAAAGGAAAAGAGTAGTGAAATTGAACAATCATTTATTGGATTTCATTTAAGCCATATCACTTTTCCATAGGTCTTATTGCATCAGCTTGACTATTCCTCTGAAGGATAGATGGGTTTGAAAAAAGTTGTGGACTTATTTCGTTTCACGTTTTGAGAAGGCTTTTAAATCATAGTCTCTGTTTTCTACAGACGTCTAGAAATTCTAGTCTAGATGGTGTCCGCATTGATTTCTCAGTGTTCATCTGAAATTCGTGGTAGCACACAAGTGAACAATAGGCAATGACATAGAAGTGAGCAGCTTTGCAACTCTTTGGTGCAGATTTTGTTGTTCCTTGGGATGCTGAATAGACAGCAAAACCAATCAGATAAGCATGGGGATGATGCCTGAATATGTGAAAAGAAAACAATACTGGAACATGAAAGCAAAAAATAAACTGTAAAGGGATCTTTACAAAAAGAGACTTAATTAAAATTTTTCCTGGAAGAATTCCTCTGAAAATGTCAAACAATGGCACAGTAAAAAGGGCAGGTGATTGTCAATGCAGAAATTATATTTGCATTTGCAGTGAGCTCTCCCAGTAAGTCATTAAAGTTCTGATGAGTGGTGTTGCCAGGAAGAGCTTTATGTGGAAATAAGACTTTGTTAAAAGTATGTGTTAAGCACTTCCTCTTTTCATGTGATCCATGCTTCAGTGGTGTCATAATATTTAAATGGGTTGCTTACTGTTCAGAGTGTGTGAAACACACAGCTTGGGAATATACTTAGTTGCTAAGACAAGGGCAAAAGGCAAGAGTGAGTTTCCATGCTGAGGACTAAACTGCTGGATGAAAAACAATAATGATGGTGTTTGATACAGACTCTTGGCACTGCTCATATGTCTTCAATAGATCTTTGTCAGTCACAAGATCACACAGCCCCACAGTAATACTAAAGACAGCATGCCTCTTTTTGCGCACTCCTCCCTCTTTGAAGAGTTATGTTTAGGAGCCAAGACTTTTGACAGATTTGACAAATGTTTATTAGTGCTTGTCCAGGACAACTAGTCATTCTGAACATACTTAGAGTACTGCAAAAATAGTTTTGAAAATCACAGAGGTGCATTCAGCTCCCATCAAGTGAGGATAGCCAATTTATTCTGCTACGTGGTTGCACCCACTAAGTGAGAGCTTGGATAAAACGTCTTCTGGCCAATACAAATACATAGCCCACAAGTCTTGTTAAACAGCCTAATTTAAAGAAAAATGTCACCTAATTTTGCTTTTGAATAACTGATGGTCGCTGGGCTCTAGACAAAAGGCCTGATTGTCCCTCTCACTTACATCCGTAAAAGTCAGGAGAAACCCCACTGAAGTCTATGGAGTCTATGGTGATTTAAAAATATTATAGCTGGTAAGATAAACAGGACTAAGAGCTTATGCACACACAATGCCTGATAGCCTCAGTATTGCTATCCTTTTGCATTCCTTCTCTACCTAGTCACAAGGTTTCACAGTTCTGTTTTCTTTTGTCTAAAACATCAAAATAAATTCTAGAGATTTTTGAAGGAATGGGGGGAAAGTTGCCTTCAAAGATGCAACTAAAAGAACTGACTTTGAAAACACTTTGAGCATTTCTGTTGTGCTTAAAACAGCTTGAGCCAGGATAAATCCAGGATTAACTGTTCTGATGAGGGTCACTTCAGAATGAAAATATGTTAGCCAGACCAGGTTACATGAGACCAACGAAACTTGAAAGAGAGACATTTTTTCCTTATAAGAAAAGACAGATGGACTTTAGAAATAGAAAGGAACTGTCTATAAAATCTCAAACAAATTTTGAGTGCAATTCATTTACAAACTTGGAAACCGATGCCAGGGTGAGCTTTCTAACTTTTTGTGTTCACAAAAGGACCTTTTTCACAGCATGCAATTCATACAGAGCTAAGACATTTTACATAATGCAAGTGACACTTCTTGATCCATTTTCCTCTTCTTTCCCTTTCTTGCAAATTGCAGATGTTACATCTGTAGCAGTTTCCATAGAAACCGTCAATTTTGGACGCTTATAAGAGGAGGGTGGGGGAGTAGCTTGGAAATGATTGACCAGGAAATGGATTTAAAATGAATAATTATTCAACATTTTAATGCTACTAAAAAATACCACGAGTCATTAAAGTTGTGGCCTGAGATTTGGCAACTTGATTAGGTGAAGTTTTCCACTGTGAAGATTCTGGTGAAGGAGCTGGGTACTAAATTTTAACACTAAAGGATCCTGGCATTTCTATAGCTGTTTTTCTTTCCCTCAAGAAGTAAATTTCCCACAGCACAATCACGCTTGAATTACCTGTGTAAGCACGGCTGAAGTGAACTGGGCATTGATAATTAATAATAAAGTATTCATCCATCTTTGTTGTCTTGAAAATGTGGAGACTTTGAGATGATCTTTAACAAAGCAGGACTATTTGGACCCAATCAGTGTTTCAGCCATCAACAGCAGTGCTTTAAATGGGGAAGTATACATATTCAGCTAAAGCTAAAGAGAAGAATGGCAACATTGTGAAACTTTATAGAATGCTAAAGAAGGTAGAAGACTGTTTCACAGTGTATTCCAGCGCTGCTTGCATAAGCTCTCCCAATAGCGTGAATACTCACTAAAAATAACTATAGCAAACAATTTCAAAAGAAAAAAAAACAATAGGGGAAGAGGCAGGGACTTGATGGCTTAGCAGCGAAAACTCTGAACCTTTCACCTTCAGAGCCATGCTGAATGTCCTACTTGAAGTTCTCAGGGAAAGTATTTTCTACTTGCAAATGGAAAGACCTTACCACACATAATTGGAAGTGATTTAAGATAAGGAGTTTTATGTGAGCATGACCCTTTTAACCTGCACATTTTGTCATGGGGCTTTTTATTGCTGGAGACATTTACTCCAGGCAACAATTTGTCTTTTTTATTTATTTTTTTGTAACAGTGACATTTTTTCTCACACTGATATTTCATGAGGTTAAATATTTAACTTTTCTATAATTAAATTATTACATATGAGCTCTGCTGTGAAGATAATATAATGAATCATTAAATAAATTTATTATAATATACTTAGACAAAATATTCAAGAGCAGCAAGATGTTTATATGATCGAACTGATGTGGAACAAACGTCACAAGCAAACTAAACACAGGAAGCAAACTGTGTGGTATAATAGTAGCCACTAGAGTCAGTGAAGAGCAATCCCTGTCATGTGACTAAAGTATTTGCCTTTAGGGTCTTGGAGCAATGCAAGTCATGTGAGTGAGGCTAGGAAATAGATTTTTAGGTTCTTGCCAGCACTCCCGTTTATCAGGTCCCAATTACATGCAGGATGAAATGGCAGTTTCTGAAATTGCACCACTGGTGTATTCTATCACAGTTGGGTTTATAGTACCATATACTATACTTAAGGATACTTAGCTTCTGTTTGCACCATATTTGAACTGTGGATAGAGGGTTTCAGTTACTAACTAAGCCAGTGCTTTAATCTTCACTAGAACAAACATTCCCCTAAACACAAGATTTAAAAAGTTATAAATAAAAGCTACAGATTACATCTTGAAAAGGTATTTAGGCCTTAACCTGATATGACCTAGCTAAAATTCTTCAGAACAACTAGGTTGAGGAGAAAAATAAAATAATATGAAAATCTTATTTTGAGCAGAAAGAGAGATCTAAAAGGCTTTAAGAGTTAGGAAAATGGGGGAAAGAGAAATACCAAAAATGCAAATGATAACCACATTAGACTTGCTGGTGAAAAAGAGTTAAGTGCTTCAGTTCATATGCAGCTTGGCAAATACATGAGCACAAATCAGTGCAGGGGAAAAAATATGCTTGGAAATCCCTAGAGACTGACTTCACATTGCTAATTTACAACCACATGCTGCATCTGTCACTTTTACAAATCAATGAGAGTGCCTACCCTTTAACAGCACAGGGTCACTAGTAAAGGTTGCTAGTGTCAGCCATACAGACAAGACCTTTCAGGATGTCAAAAAAGAACCTTGGTGACGCACATTAACACCCACACGCTCCTTTATGTCACTTCCAATTTACTTTATCTTAAATTGTCAGCTAGCAAAACTCACTCCCATATTAATAACTAGAAGTTTGCATCCAAGCCAGGAAAAATAAACCCTGCTGATAGCTCCATGAGGCAGCTGGCTTGCTCTAAGGAAAGCCAAAAGTGAAAGATACAGCTCTCAGTCTTAGTGGAGATTCTGCAACATCAAGAAAAACAGAGATGATGTAACTTGCAGATGGCATATGTATAGCAGATAGAAAAGCCTTTATATTCTGTTACTTTCATTAGATGCTGTTCAGTAAGAAAGTGATCCAGTTCATTTACAGAGTTAGACTACAAAAGAAGACATTCAAGACCAAAGAATTTGGCTCAAAGCTCCCCCGCCCCCCCACTTTCCAATTTGGAATTCCAGCCAGCCTATATGAACGCAGATTGTGAAGTATGGAAGTGCAGGAGACTCTCTCTTCCTATCTGTTACTTAACATGAGAAAAACCTGTTACTTTGGAGCAAAGCTTCCCATTGTCCTTCAAAACTGGAATCATATTGTATCTCCAACTCTCTGCCACTAGCACTACTTTTTAAATACTGCAGATTTTATATAAACCCTTAATAGATGTAGAACAAACCCTTTATAACTAAGGAACTTTATAACTAAGTTGTACTCAGTTTTACATATAAATACATGTTGGCATGGGGAAAAGACTGAAATAGAGACCTTTCCATGAAACACTGAGAAATAACTAAACACGCGTCTATAGTGATAGTGCTGCAACATATTGACTCATTCTCTACAGAATACAAATTTGTGCGTTACCTTGGTTCTAATCTTGTAGTGCTACTGAGTTCATTGGGAGTTTTGCCTGGGAAAGGATGGCAGGATTGGGTTCCACATAGTTATACAAATGTAATAGCAACATATCTCAAGTCTGATGGAGGGAATGTTTAAAAGAAGTGGATTGTAGCCACATCTGGCAGAGATGCCCACAAAGAATGCTGTTATGGAAATGATTTATAACATTACTATGGAAGTTCTCCCTGTGGATATGTTGCTGAGTTTAGTAGGCTGGGGCAGTTTGTCTTCCAGAGCTGATAGCCGAGTAGGAAAAAACTTGCACAGTTTCTTTACCTGACAGCCAAAAAACCCCAAACACTTTAGCTGCTCTCTACAGAATATGGTATGCCTCATCACTACAGAAGTGGTTTGCAAGGGTATGGGATGTTGTAGTAATGAAGAAATGTATGGCTGTGAAGAACAATTACATTACCGCTGTCTATCATGCGGATTCTTTTCCAGACTTTGCTGGAGAGATGGGTTGGACACAAGAGACTATCTCTCTTCATTCCATCTTTCCTTTATAAGATACTGTTATCTTCAATGCTCTAAATTCTAGTCTGAGTTTCAATGATGTAAATCAGCAGAGCTATGCCAGAATTGTATCAGTTTTACAAAGCAGAGGTATTGGCCAATGTATAGTTACAGAATACAGCATATACATTTGGGGGGTGGAGGGGTCTGTTCTAGTCCCTGCACCATTGCCTATGAACGACTTCAGTGGCATACAGGAAGCATAAAGGGGCCACAATGAGCCTAGTGATAATTCTTTCAGCACAGAAGTAGCAGAAGGCCAATGTACATGGGCCTAGGCTGTTCTCAGACCGAGGTAGAGGGAATGCAAGGGGCAGGGAAGCGGAGATGTCCATAACGCTCAGCAGTACAGCACAGTCAATAGGCAGCTATTGTAGGAGGTTACTGTAAGTTAGAGAAGCCTCCTGGGCTGCTCTAAATTAAACTGGAGCCCATATTGGTCCCTATAGCAGCCCAGAATCAGAGTGTTTGTTTAAAAGTTAATCTAAAGCTACCCTTTCCTCCTCCATTCAAGCTACATCTTCTGTGCTGTTCTGAGGAATGCAGCACAGAATCATTCCCTGGATAGTGTAGTATAGTATGTTAATGACTTTCATTTCATAGGTTTCATCTATATATTATTCTAGTGTTAGTTCATTTGTTTTATATGTTGTGTGGTCGGTGCTATGATGTGCTAAGGCATTTCACACATATCTTTAGTCCTGCCTTGAGGAGCTTACAGTCTAAGAAAACAAGTAATCAAATGCAGTTTTAAGAAAGAAAAACACCAACTATCCTCCTGCATCTCTACTCAGCCATTTTCTGATTACGATTATTTTTACTCATTTTGGACAAATTTTCCCACCCTTACTCATGTCCTGCTGACTTCAGTTGGAATACTTTCACAGTAAGGTCCTACTCAACATTGTTAAGGGTGGCAGAATCTGGCCTTATAATACAAACTGCACTGCTCTTTCTCTTTTCTGTGTTAAATAATACTTTTTGCAATAAAAATAAATGAGGACATTTTCTCCCACAAGAAATCTATACATCTCAAGTCACACTTTGCTACACCCAGTATGTTAGGAAACAAATACTAAAGGTAAGAAGTTAAATATTCAGTTATGGCCAAGCAGCACTCAATGCAAATTGAGACTGAATTTGCAATGTTGGTTTAAGCTCTTGCACTACTCTTATCCTGCAGAATTTATTTGCAGGACCATCCCCTGTGCACCATGTTAGAACAGCCTGAAAGTTGCTCTAACTCTGTTTGCTGGCCTAATGGATCCAAGGGTTCAAAACTATAGCAGTGAAATGGTATGGCATAGGAACATCTGGCCACATCTCTTGTACTCCATCGATTCCCCATTTTCCCTGTTACACCAGCAGGAGGGAGGCAGCAATAAGAACCTCAACACCAGTACGGTTTTCTTCTTACAGTGGGATAACCCTCCCAGAGTCGGGCATACGAGGTTTGCACCACACAGAAGAGTCAGGTTCAGAGAAGCAAGCATATGAAGTGCCCCTTCAGGTTACCATCTGCAAAGATGCTGTCTTTAGTAACAGTTCCCTTTGAATTAACTTTGTTAGCACTGAGAGTTTAAGGCAATTCTGGCTTTTGTAATTTGGTCGCTGATATCTTTTAATTCAGCACCTAACAAAAAAGGGACATGATCTGTATCTCTTAGATCTCTTGCCTAGAAAGAATTGTACTTTATTGTTTTAGAACAGCAAGAACTGGGCCTGTCTTTTTACTTAATTCAAAGAGCTCCAAGGGTTCTCCCTGTTCCCCCCCTCCACCTTCTCTCTCTCTGGTTTTTCATGTTCTCTAGAGAATATAAGTGGGTGAATAATAGCAAGTTTTTATCTGGGCATCACCCCCACTCAGCATGATACCACAGAAGAAAATGGAATGAATAATCCACACTGGTCAAGGAGCTAAAGGCTGAACTTGATCCATAATTAAACAATACTTTCACATGGCTAAGCAAAGAGCAAGCAGCTATCACTACTCTCTGATGTTCTTTTAGAAGTCTCATCTCCATTTGAAAGCTTGCCTTAGAAGCTGTTTTCCCCCCCGCTAGCTTCTTTGACAAGTATTTTAAATAATGCCCCAGCTATCAAAATTATTTTTCTTCCTTTACATGTCTTGGACTTTTTCATACAGTATTATAGCATAAATATAGTGAGAATACTCTTAATTAAAACTAGCAAAGATCCTGCATTAATAATAAGGCAAATCCTGGATTCAGGGCTGGATTGTCCTCCCCACACCCCCACTGCGAAGCCCCAAGGGAGGAGGCTGAAGAAAAGGAAATGTGAATAAGGAATTCTCCAATATCATTCATAGAGGCTGAGGTTGGGTTGGCTGGTCCTCCTAGAACAGGCTATAGGGCTCACCCAGAAACCATGAAGATCTCCAAGGGTTTGTGGAACTCCAGGGCTATCATTGCAGAGGCCTCTTACTTCCACCACAGCTGTGCCCTCTGGATCCAAATTCCCAGCCCTAACATCTGGCTGCTCAGCTCCATTCGAGCTATGTTAGCAAGTAGCACCATATGACTTCCCCCAGGATCCACCGTAACATGAGATTCCTGCTACAGAAGTGACTCAGAAGATCATACAACCTCAGGCTTTTCTGTTAAGTTCTGTGGGGCCAGCAGGGGATTTTGTATGCCCTGGCCCTTCCATCTATCTTAGGCCTAGTCTATTCTAAAAAAGGTTCATCAGGCTTCCTAGTGTAGATGCATCTTATACCAGCCTCCCCCCGAAAAAGGGCTTTTGCCAGGATAGCTTATACTGGTTTGGTGAGCACAATAAGCTATGCCAGAAGGAGCATTTTTGGGGCTTTTACCGGTATAAAAAACATTTTAAAAAAAAATCACATCATTCACTGACATTGCTATACCAGCAAAAGTTTCTAGTGTAGAGCTGAATTTAGCTGGCCTCCATTACTGTAATACATGAGTGCCTCACAGTCTTCAGTATATTTGTCCTCACAATGCCATTGTGAAGTAGGAAAGTCCATTTCCTGCCTGCCCCATACTCCCAGAGCATCCTCAGCAAAGTGTGGGCAAGTCTGTGGCATTGACAATGTTGCAGAGTGGCTAGCCAACCTTAGACCTGTGTGTGTGTGTAAATCCATTGATCGGGGACCCAATCCATCCCACTCTTTACCCATTTATCAGCCAGGCAATTCCATCTCAAATCAATGAGCGTTTTTGCTAAAGTAAAATCTAAGTAAAGTCTTTTGGATTTGGGCTATAAATAGTTCACACACTGTGTAGCTCTGGTTCATTACATAGTATACCAGATAGCAGTTAAATCATCATTTCGCTGAACGTTTTGTTTAATTACGTTCCTTTATACTATGTGTAACATTGATTGTGGGGGGAGGGGGGTATTAAAAATATAAAGATGTGTAATTCTGGTAATTATGATTTTGTACCATCTCGTTCTTGAATATTTCATTTGGAGGTATGTGAATCAATGAAAAAATATAGACTGTAGAAAAAGCTGTGGGCATGAACAAACACTTCATTTTTTTAATAATCCCTGCAGATATTCAATGCTACTGATGTATTAGCATACTGTCATTTCTGTCTGTTTCTTTTTTACTTTAAAAAAATCTATTTGCATAATTATGTAGAGTGCAATCTCTTTCAGGTTATTCTTGGGTGCCAAGCACTTAGTACTGCATATTACTAAAGGAGATAAGCTTCACTATATTCATGATTTCCTGTACCTGGAAACCTCCCCCTCAAAAAAGGAACTGGTAGCATTTTCTATGCTGTTTCTAGTGTATTTGTGAAGAATATAGCTTTAGGTTAAAATGATTTTGGATATTATAATAACTCTGGGGCTAAGCTGGAATTGTCTTATTTAACTTCTGAAACATATAAAAATGAATAAGCAGTGCCTCTTTTATTATATCTGTGATGAAGAAAACTTGAATGAAATGTTGACCTTTGGGGACCTTTGGTTTCCATTCTGAAAATAAATGAAGTAGTATAACTATTTCCAAGCTGATCAGAACCTGAGCATGAAAGCAAAGGAATAAGAATCAAATAGATAATTCTCCTGAAACCTTGACTCAAATGAAAATACTCCTAGGAAATCCATGTATTTGCATTGAGATACTGCCCCTTTGAAGATCCAATTAATATTTCCTGACAGTGGTTTGTACATGAATACCTTTTATGTAAAATAAATGTGACACACTATACCTTGGGGGAGCACCCTGTAACCCCCATATTCCTCATTTATATATAATTGTGATATTGCATATAAAGAAGCATAGGTGCCGACTCCGTGGGTGCTCCGGGGCTGGAGCACCCACGGGGAAAAATTAGTGGGTGCTCAGCACCCACCGGCAGCTCCCCACTGGCCCCGCGCCCGTTACCGGAGAACTTACCTTTGCCCCCGACGCTGGCCGACGTTGCGGGGCCCCGCCCCCGACACCGGCTGACGTTGCGGGGCCCCGTCCCCAACGCACCCAGTGGAGCCGACGGAAGTCGGCTCCTATGTAAAGAAGGCCATGTGAGGTATCAGGGGAAAGGTTATGATCTGCTGAAAGTCACTGTTCTATCACTGGTCTACAATTTTTGAGAAGTCGTCTGCTTCAGAGATAAAATGTGCTATTTAGTATGTATTTTGATGTGCTGAATTCAAATATGACAATTAAAACAACTGGCTACTGTTTCTAAGATATTTAAGTTTTTACATTTTATGTCTATGCATATTGTGTAGATAGTAGAGTTTTTAAATCATAAATTGTAAACCTAGGTCTTTTCATGTGTTTATGCTTGCTTTACATGATACTATTTCACCTGTCCTGTTTATGTTACACTTTAAAAATCAGCAAAGGGGTTATATAAATAAAATGTATTATGAAACAAAACGCAAAAAACTATTATGTACATCGTTTAGTCCTATTCAGTGTCTACTCGGCGCTTCTTGGCTTGTCTCTTGTATTCATTAAATGGAGCATCTCTTGTCACTGTCCAGCAATAGTCTGCAAGCATTGATGGGCTCCATTTGCCCTGATAGCGTTTCTCCATTGTTGCAATGTCCTGATGAAATCGCTCGCCGTGCTCGTCGCTCACTGCTCCGCAGTTCGGTGGAAAAAAATCTAGATGAGAGTGCAAAAAATGTATCTTTAGTGACATGTTGCAACCAAGGCTTTTGTATGCCTTGAGGAGGTTTTCCACCAACAACCTGTAGTTGTCTGCCTTGTTCTTTCTGAGAAAATTTATTGCCACTAACTGGAAGGCTTTCCATGCCTTTTTTTCCTTGCCACGCAGTGCATGGTCAAATGCATCATCTCGAAGAAGTTCACGAATCTGAGGACCAACAAAGACACCTTCCTTTATCTTAGCTTCACTTAACCTTGGAAATTTTCCACGGAGGTACTTGAAAGCTGCTTGTGTTTTGTCAATGGCCTTGACAAAGTTCTTCATCAGACCCAGCTTGATGTGTAAGGGTGGTAACAAAATCTTCCTTGATTCAACAAGTGGTGGATGCTGAACACTTTTCCTCCCAGGCTCCAATTACTGTCGGAGTGGCCAATCTTTCTTGATGTAGTGGGAATCTCTTGCACGACTATCCCATTCGCAGAGAAAACAGCAGTACTTTGTGTATCCAGTCTGCAGACCAAGCAAGAGAGCAACAACCTTCAAATCGCCACAAAGCTGCCACTGATGTTGGTCATAGTTTATGCACCTCAAAAGTTGTTTCATGTTGTCATAGGTTTCCTTCATATGGACTGCATGACCAACTGGAATTGATGGCAAAACATTGCCATTATGCAGTAAAACAGCTTTAAGACTCGTCTTCGATGAATCAATGAACAGTCTCCACTCATCTGGATCGTGAACGATGTTGAGGGCTGCCATCACACCATCGATGTTGTTGCAGGCTACAAGATCACCTTCCATGAAGAAGAATGGGACAAGATCCTTTTGACGGTCACGGAACATGGAAACCCAAACATCACCTGCCAGGAGATTCCACTGCTGTAGTCTGGAGCCCAAAAGCTCTGCCTTACTCTTGGGTAGTTCCAAATCCCTGACAAGGTCATTCAGTTCACCTTGTGTTATGAGGTGTGGTTCAGAGGAGGAGGATGGGAGAAAATGTGGGTCCTGTGACATTGATCGTTCAGGACCAGAAGTTTCATCCTCTTCCTCTTCCTCGTCTGACTCAAGTGAGAATGATTCTGGTGCATCAGGAACCGGCAGTCCTTCTCCGTGGGGTACTGGGCGTATAGCTGATGGAATCTTTGGATAATGCACAGTCCACTTTTTCTTCTTTGACACACCTTTCCCAACTGGAGGCACCATGCAGAAGTAACAATTGCTGGTATGATCTGTTGGCTCTCTCCAAAGCATTGGCACAGCAAAAGGCATAGATTTCCTTTTCCTGTTCAACCACTGGCGAAGATTTGTTGCACAAGTGTTGCAGCATATGTGTGGGGCCCACCTCTTGTCCTGATCTCCAATTTTGCAGCCAAAAGAAAGGTGATAGGCTTTCTTAACCATAGTGGCTATACTGCGCTTTTGTGATGCAAAAGTCACTTCACCACAAACATAGCAGAAGTTATCTGCACTGTTCACACAAGTACGAGGCATCTCTGCTCACTTTGGCTAAACAGAAATGTGTCCCTTTGCAAAATCAAACACTGACCAATAAGAGAGCACGACACTGTATGATTTCTAGAGCTGATATAGGGCAATTTGTTCAGCAGAGTGATGTAAGCTTCGTTATGATTGCATCATCCATGACTTCTAGGAATAACATGATGCAATTCATATCATGGATGACGCAATACCAGCTTCAGATTGCATCATTCATGGTTTTGCCTAAAAAGCAAGTACTGTCCAAACCCAGTCATAGATTTATTCATAGATCCAGTCAAAGATGTATTTTTAGTCATTTCTGGTTTAAATTGAGATCCCTTCCCTTTATAACTCACTTATCCTCCGCCATTCCCAAGTCAAGGGTCGTATATACTGACCCAATAGCATGTCTTGAAAACTAGAGCCAATCAACAATTTTAAGCATCATTTTCATTCTCAGTGACCCAGAATTAGTAAAGTTTGACTACATTTATTTCAGAAGCATTTTGGTTGTAGAGCAGTGATATGTGTATCATTAATGCATACGAAGTTATGAGAATTGTGTTGTATGGTTGTCACTAAGAGATGCTGTGGGTTTGGGAATCTCCAAGATACTAGATGCCCAGAAACAATGCCAAGGAAAGTAACCAACACCCAGTCGGGTGTCAAACAACCATTAACAGTCATTGTCCAGCGAGGGAGATACAATTGAATGACTCACCTGCATGAGGCCACACCAGGGGAATTGCTCAACCTTGCCTGGGAACTCAGCAATGCCCACCAGACATGCCTGGACTTGTTCTCCAAGCACATGGGACTGAGGGTATAAAACAAAACATAGGGGGCCCATGCTTGGCCTATCTCCTGCCCCCACCTATGCTGCAAGCAACAAAGACATTCAGAAGACTGAAGACTCCAAAAGAGGAGACTGGCCCAGGTTTAAGGGACAAACCTGTATGTTAAGGACTGCAATATCCAGTGGGGCGAGAAAAACTGCTTAATCTGGCTGTTACCCAGTCTAGTAGTGTTGTGAGTTTAGACTGTGTTTCATTTTCTTTTGGTAACTAACTCTGACTTTTTGCCTATCCCTTATAATCACTTAAAATCTATCTTTCATAGTCAATAAATTTGTTTTACTGTTCATCTTTACCAGTGAGTTTGCCTTAAGTGTGTGGTGAATCTGCTCAGGTTTACAAAGGCTTCTGTATATCCACTTTCCATTGATGAAGTGGTGTACCAATTAATAAATTTGCACTGCTCGTCTTGAACAGTGCAAGAGGGTATATTCCTGAGGTACAGTGTTGGGAGCTGGGGGGATTTGGCTCTGATGCCTTTTTCTGTGTGATTTATGAGTGGCCCTGGGAGCATTCATGCAATTTAGCTGGGTGTGGGGCTCCACATGCTCTTGTGCTGAGTGATCATAGTGCCTGGAGGGGTTTGCTGCTTGTCACTAGCAAAGCATTGTGAGAGACAGCCCAGGCTGGAGAGTTAAGGGAGCACAACGGTCCCACAGTCCCAGGCTGCACGCTGGGGATCCCTTCACAAAATAGTTCTTATATTGTCTTATATCCTTAATAATTGTGTTTGGAGTAAAGTATTAAAGAATCCAAAAGAAAATTATGAATATTAGTAGTAGTATTTATTTGTATTAATGTAGAACCTAGGGCCCCAAAGGGGCCAGTGCTAGGCACTTTATGTGATGTTGCACTCTACATCATTTTATGAAAATATGCTAATGAGTATGCATATAATGTAACTGGAATATGCTTCATGCAAAATGTCTCTTGTAAGGTATCATTACAAATCTTATCTGCTGAGTGTGGTCATCCTATTTGAATAAATGTATCACTCTTGTATCTGAAACTAGAAATATGAAATATAACTCTGAGGTCCTATTGTAATATGCAAACTGTGGGCCATTAATGGTGGTTTGGAATCTTGATTGCTCCCATCAGCCAGGACAATTGACTGTGGATGGCTCTGTTTGCAGGCAGGCCTTCCAGTAAGTCAGGCTGGGAGGAATGAAGGCTTGGAGTCTCACAGGAAATGTGACCATGTCACCTGGTACTGAAATCCATCTTAAACTTGGTGCTTTTTCATTTAGAAGCGGGGAACCCAGAGAGACAAAATTCAGAGTGGTAGCCGTAGCTACCACCTGAGCTGGAACAAGGGCGGTACCAGGGGAAAGGATTGTGCCCAGACTAGGAAGGTGTCCAGTCTGTGAAAGAAACTTATTGAAACATCTGAGGGTGAGATTTTATCTGTATTCAGTTTTATTACTGTATTAGGCTTTATTACTGCGTGTTTTATTTTATTTTACTTGGTAACTCATTTTGTTCTGTCTGTTACTACTTGGAACCACTTAAATCCTACTTTCTGTATTTAATAAAATCACTTTTTACTTATTAATTAACCCAGAGTATGTATTAATACCTGGGGAGGGGGAGCAAACAGCTGTGCATATCTCTCTATCAGTGTTATAGGGGGAGGACAATTTATGAGTTTACCCTGTATTAACTTTATACAGGGTAAAATGGATTTATTTGGGGTTTGGACACCATTGGGAGTTGAGCATCTGAGTGTTAAAGACAGGAACACTTCCTAAGATGCTTTCAATTAAGCCTACAGCTGTTAGGGGACATGGTTCAGACCTGGGTCTGGGTTTGCAGCAGGCTAGCGGGTTTGGCTCAAACCAGGCAGGGCACTGAAGTCCCAAGCTGGCAGGGCAGGAAAGCAGGGGCAGAAGTAGTCTTGGCACATCAGTTGGCAACCCCAAGGGGGTTTCTGTGATCCAACCAGTCACACTGTATCAATGCATAGTAAGAAATACTCTCTGCTCTGAAGAACTTACTATCTAAACAGAACAGGAAAAGGAGGGGAGGGGGTCCAGAAGTGAAATAACTTGCCTAGGGTCTTTCAGCTGGTCAGTGGCAAAGCCAGGAATAGAACCCATGTCTCCTGACTCCCAGAAAGAAAGAGGCAGGTGTTCTACGGGAAAATGGTATACAATCGTGTAATTAGAGACTGCATCATAATGTGTGGCTATGTGGACAATCTTTAGTCTGACATTTCCTAGCCTTTGAGTGTTTCACTTTGCAACCTTAATATCTTTTATAGTAGTTTTTATATGTCATTTCCTAGGGGTTTTTTTTTTTCAAGCAAGATGGAAAAATATACATTCCATTATGTGGACCACATTGATTCCTGCATGGTTCATTAGCAGGGTTGAACCTTTAAATCTACCACACATAGCTCTGTACCTTATGCTAACAGAGAGGTGGGTTTCACAGCTATTTGCCCACAGCAGAGGAATGATGAGACTCAGGAATCCTGTATATCCTGGGCACTAATCTGAGTTCTGATGGGAGTGTGCTCTAGTGATTACAGCCCCTTCTGCCTTAGCCCTTCCATCCTGTCCTTGTTCCAGTTTCCTCCCATCCTCTCCACACACCCCTTCTTTACTCCTGGTCACAGTTTCAGTCTCCACCCTGACCCCTCTGAGTTCCTAATCCCAGTTCCCACCCACCACCACTCCCAGGCTCTTCTCCAAGTCTGCACTCTTGTGAGACACAACCCAGGCTTGGCTCCTCTTTTCTCTACATTCCAGTCAGGCTGTTTCCTCGTCCTCCTCCTCCTCGCTGCCTGGGCACCAGTAGAGGCAGCACTGAGAGCACAGAAGAAATGGTCTCCCAGCTATCAGGTGCAGTGGTTGGTCCCACAGTGGTCCCTAGCTTTGAGGAGAAGCAATTTCAAGGAGAATCTTGCTCAGCTTCTGAAGCCCTGGGATGGGGCATGCTCAAGGACAGACAGAATACTCTGTGAATGTTGCTACCAAACTCTAAGTCATCTCTACTGAGCATGTGAGAACTAAGATTTTCAGAGACTGATAAATTGGCTAAATTGGGGCAGATTTTCACATGGAGAGCAAAACACACATCCCTGACACGAGAGAGATTTCCCTGCCAAATTTCAAGTTCCTGTTCAAAATCATGGATACACTAGAGCTCATATGAAGGGAAGGGGGAGAGGGTCTGATGCAGTGCTATAAAATCCTCTTTCCAGTAAAGGGTTAAGAAATGCAGGTAGCCAGACTGACACCTGACCTGGCTGGCATCTGACCAAGAGGGGAGAAGATACTTTAAAACTTTGGGAGGGGGGAAGGTTTTTAGTGTGTGTCTTTGTCTGAGAGAGGGTGATCTTGGAAGACAGAAGGAACCTACAGAAAATCAAACCTCCCTTTTCTGAAGTAAGTTTAGATAGCATAGCGTATAGATTTCTGTTTATTTTTGCTTGGGGTATCCCCTGTGTTAGAAAGGGCAAAGGGGGTGGTGGTTATTCATGGTTTTCTGGAACTTTAAGGTTTTGTCCAGAGGGGGAAATCTCTCTGAGTTTGGAAATATAGTGTCCTGTAAAATAGTTACCATCCTGATTTTACAGAGATGATTTTACCTTCTTTATTTTTAATAAAACCCTTCTTTTAAGAAGCTGACTGTTTTCTATGGTGTTAAAACCCAGGGGGTGGGTTTTTAGATCACTGTGTAACCAATTGGTTGGGAGATTGTTCTCAAGCTTCCCCAGGAAAGGGGGTGTACGGCTTGAGGAGGTATTTTGGGGGGGAGGGAAGTTCAAGTGATTCCTTTCCTGGATTCCTGTTAGACATTTGATGGTGGCAGCGAGAAGCGTTTCTTGGGGTGCAGGGAATTTTGTACCTTGGGGGGTTTAACCTAAGCTGGTAAAAATAAGTTTAGGGGCTCTGAATGCGGGTCCCCACATCTTTACCCTAGAGTTTAGAGTGGGGAGGGAACCCTGACAATGTTGCTACCAAACTCTAAGTCATCTCTACTGAGCATGTGAGAACTAAGATTTTTAGAGACTGATAAATTGGCTAATTTGGGGCAGATTTTCACATGGAGAGCAACACACACATCCCTGACACGAGAGAGATTTCCCTGCCAAATTTCAAGTTCCTGTTCAAAATCATGGATACACTAGAGCTCCTCGATGAAATGGTTATAAGAATTTTTTAACCTGGGAAAATTCAAGTATTTTTCCCTAGCCTTGGTCTGAGACACCCAGTAAGGAAAATTTCAGCCAAAACAGTTAGTTTGGCAAAGATATAAGCAACTGAAAACAAGGTCTTATAATGAAAAGTGTTAGGCAACCTTAATCATAGGTCTCATGATTTGCACAACCCTATAATAACCCAGATCCTTGATATTCTTGCCCAAATGCAAGCTTCCTTCTCAAGGCTACAAACCTATGCTTCTGCGCTGGCAACATAGCTATCTCCTATGTCATGCTGTCATTGGTCCATCCCTACTGATACTTTCATTGTAGTGCTCTCAGTAACCCTGTTCCCACGGTTTCTATTTGTGAGCTGTGCAGCACAATCAAGAAGGCTGTCTTAGGCCTCACAGTGCTAGGCAGTGTACAAACATAGGAAGCCCACAAGTGAGTTTACAGTCTATGAGCACTACTGCAATATAAATTTATAACAATATCTTGACTTATCATGTAAAATCTAGCACTCGGGTGAAAAATGTGAAAGGCAAGATAGAGAAATAAAAGAGAAGAAGGTAATTTACCACAAGTAGGACAGTTTGGTAAAGGAGCGAAAGCCAGACTGGATACTAGAGGAGACCATTTGTGGAGGGGATAGTGTTAGAAAGGTTTGATAGTCTAATCTTTTGCTTAGGAGAGGAAGACGAGAGATGGCAATGTATATAAGAAGAAGAAGAAAGTTAACGTAGGGAAAAATTTTAAGAGGATTATTGGTAACAGTCATGAGAGTGTAGGGTTTTTTGATTAACATGATACAAAGGGAAAAGTTTGGCAGTCCGGAGAAGGTAAGGTAGTAGGAAATAGATACAAGCTATCAGGTTCTACTATTTACTTAAAGGATAAAGTGATCTTAATTAAATAGTTTTCCTTGATTTGCATTGGGTAATAATGGAGTTTTCGTCCCCTGACACCAAGGTGCAGTTTTCAGTTTTCAGTAGCACTCTGTTAAATCCCACGATTTAGTGCTGGATTTATTAATAAACCTATCGATAGCGTCAGCTTTTTCTTAGACTCTATGCACTAACTTGCTGGCTATTTGCTTCAACCTAGTATTTAGGATACCAAGGGTTGAAGATATATCCATTATGCCATGTTTGGGGAGAAACCTCCTTGAGAATATCTTTTAAAAAGACGGTTTCCAAAGGTGCTATTCTAGGAAGTTATGTCCCTTGCAAACAGAAATGTAGTAGACTAAAGAGTCTTCATTGATGGAAGCATTGAATAGGCGCTTAGGAGGTGGTTTTAGAGGAAAAGGGCTAACAAACAAGTTATATATGAATTGCTAGAAGGCATTTGGAAGAAAGGGGAAACCAGTAGCATATTAACTGGACCCATTCTGTCTCTACTACCCTGAGGTTTGGTTGAGATGATGCAATGATCAAATACCAGTTTCAGACTGGACGCTTGAAATCAGTCTATAAAATAAAGGGTTCATGGCTAATATAGGACAAAAGGCCAGTGGGAGCTCCTGGTTGCTCAGTTATTTTGGAAGTTAACATCTAAATGTGAATTTAGGGGGCCTAACTTTAGGCCCCCATCTTTGAATATCTTGATAGATACTTTTGCTGAAATGTAACTAATCAAAACACCTTACAAGATGGCTGAAATGCATAACAAAAAAACACTGAGATAAATGTAGAGTGGGCTCATTTAAAACATTCAGTCCTATTTCAGAGAGATTATGGCTTTCAGAGAAATACCTTTTACTTAAAATGTGGAATACCACAAGCATTTGTAACTCTCTCAAAGGACCAGAATTAACAGTGTGCCCACTGTAGCTAGGTAGACCCTAAAGTTTGGCCCTTTCCATGCTCCAGACAGAACCATGATTTTAAGACCAATTAAGGGCCTGGTCATCTTCACCTTGTTACAAGTTATGTGGTTTGGTTTGTTTCTACCATGACAGCTTTTTTGCCAAACCAACCATATTTTCTATCTAAACTGCACTTTGTTTTGGTCTAGCTGGGCTTTATTCTCCTCTGACGGGCTTTATATTAGTCCAACTGGGTTCTAACCCACGAAAGCCTATGCTGAAATAAATTTGTTAGTCTCTAAGGTGCCACAAGTATTTCTTTCTTATTTTCTTTTTGCTGACACAGACTAACATGGCTACTACACTGTAATCTAACGTCAGTGGTCACCTGATTTACACTGGTTTTGGAGTGAGGAGACTGGGGCTCGCTGTGTATAAGTTCCACTTAAAATTTAATTCATTTGTGATTTTCTCTAATAAACTCTAAGCATGAGAACTTGGACTGGATGTGGTGAGTGGATAAGCACCGCTGAAGACCCCAGAGAGGGAGAAACTAACCTTTGATTAAGCCCTCTGAAGTTAGAGTTAAGAGAACCAAGGAGCCTTTCATCAAAAGATACTCTAAGAAAGTTGTATGTGGTGAGTGGGACATGGGGAGAGTATAAAGGACTATGGTGCAAGGCTTTTGTGTGGTGAGATTGAAAACATACAGATTTTTCTCCCTAAAAAAATTACCATGTTTATTTTCACTCAGAAACTCACTGTGAAACTACAATTTAGCATATAATTAGGCCAAAACCCAGTAATGTCAATGAGAAAAACTCATCTTGATATCAGCGGGCATGGAATTTGTCCCTTAGTGCTCACTGCACAGTACTTCTACAAACACATTTGAAAAAAATATGATTGGTTAATAATAAAGTTACAATAAATGGAAGTACTTACGAAGCCTACAGAACAACATAGTGATGGTTTTCACAGCCTAATTTGACAGAAGCTATTCTCAAGCTGCTGCTGTAACGAATTGAATGAGGGAAATGCTAAGGCCCTTATCCTGCCAATACTTATGCATGTGCTTAACTTTACACAGTGAGTAGTCCTTTTGAAGTTAATGATACTGCCCATGGTGCATAAAGTTATGCATGTGCTGTCTTTGCAGGACCAAGACCTAGGTGTTTCATCATCAGATAGTAAAATTCCCCCCACCCAAAGCTGACTGCCCAGCATCAATGTACATATATTTTCCGGTGGAAAGGAGAAATTAGTACCCGTTGTATTTTACATTTAATACATTTGTTATATATTGCACAGAAGAATTAGCTCTGATGTTAATAGATAAAGACCAGGCACAACATTTTACTGTAACCTTACTAGAGGTTCAAAAGAATGTAGTCACTGAGCTTAGACCAAAAAGCCACACAAAAATAGTTAGCTTTTGTCAGTTATTTGCTTTAAGATGTAATTTTGTCCTAATAATATCAAGTTTCTGGGGAAATAATACTTTGATACTCATTTAGGTGTCACAGCTTGTACTGATTTTCTTAATGTATTCATATCTTCAATGAACTTCTTCATCTGGTTGTAGCCATTAGCTAGTTTAAGTCATTATATCGTAATCATTAGAAATATTCATTGCAAATTGAACAGTCACTTATGAAATTTGCAATTCATAACTGAGGTCTGAGGTTTTTTATCTTTTCCATGATTTCTGAACTAGGTAAATCTCATGAGGTAACTGTTTTGTTTTTGTTTGTTTTTTGAACTAACCAAATTCAGAATCATAGTTGTTTGTGTTAGAATTGGGAAATCTTCAGATATATGGTTTTATGAGGAAGAGAGGGGTAATTATTAAATTTTTGCTGGAGGATTTAAGGGTTTTTGCTGGTAAATTTCTCCGACTCTTTCAAGCTTAAAATCATCAGCTGAGGTGGTGGAGTTTGCTGCTACTTTTGGTTATCTTTTGAGATTTGTTTTTAAACAAATGTGTGTAGAACTTGAGAAAGGTGCCTTTTTCTGGTACTGATCTTATAAATCAAGTTAAATAAATCAAATGTAATGTATTTAAATATTGTCTTACTGATTGGGAAAGCTGTCATCTGAAAACTAACAACTAGAATTTTATAACAGATTGGAATTGAGTTCAAAGATTATTTTAGCTCTTTTGAGCAAAGTTCCTAAACTTGCAAGGTGATATATCTGGGTGGACCCTGTGCAAACACAACTTCCCACTGGAGTCAGTGGGGTTACATGCTGGCTCAGGAGCTCATCATGTAGAATCAAACTGCCTATATGTTCAAAATTCCATTATAGAGGCAAGCGTTTTAGGGCCAAATCCTGCCCCCATTGAATTCAGTAGAAGCAGTATCAGGCCCTTAGTCTGCTCCTTTAGTTTTCAGAAACTAAATCTCATTCTGTTTTCTCATCTCAGTTTGTTATTTTACATAATAACATATAAAAAGAAAAAAAGAAAAAGCTGTGTTCGTACAATGGTGTGCATGTGTGTGAGTGTATGTGTGAGACAGAACTGGCTACAACAATTTATAAGGAATTTACATTAAAGAATTCATGGCAAAAGTGGGAAATATGAATTGTATCTCTTTACTGAATAACACCTATAATCTTCAATATACTGTACAAATTCAGGCATCTGTTTTGTTAAACTTTTGATTGCTTGAAAATTGTCATCACACCCAAAAAAGCCCTGTGACTAAAGTCTTTGGATATCTTTAGTGCTACAGTTGTCAGCTCTAGTTAGATATAATAAAGACTGACTGTAATGTAGTTCAGAGAACCTTAAATGAGGAAGTCAATGCTGAGTTGAAAAATAGAAAATGTAAGTGTGTCTGCTGGGATGTGCTAGTGGGTATAATTGAACTTCATCAGATAATTCTATATGTCATGCTATATCCCATTTTGCAAAACTGCATGTATAAAACATCTAAAGCTTTTATTCTTATTTCAGTATCTTGAAATTGCATAATGAATCTTTTGAAGTCGGCACCATAGAAAACACAGTAACAGGTTGAGGCCAAGATTTTCAAAAGTGGCTAGAGTCTTCTTGTGTGTCCATTTGTGACCTCTTAAAACAAGGGTGGCCAACCTGAGCCTGAGAAGGAGCCAGAATTTACCAATGTACATTGCCAAAGAGCCACAGTAATAAGTCAGCAACCCCCCATCAGCTCCCCCACCCTGTTTCCAGCGCCTCTGTCATAAATATGAAGGGAAGGGGGAGAGGGTCTGATGCAGTGCTATAAAATCCTCTTTCCAGTAAAGGGTTAAGAAATGCAGGTAGCCAGACTGACACCTGACCTGGCTGGCATCTGACCAATAAGGGGACAAGATACTTTCAAACTTTGGGAGGGGGGAAGGTTTTAGTGTGTGTCTTTGTCTGAGTCAGAGTGATCTTGGAAGACAGAAGGAACCTGCAGAAAATCAAACCTCCCTTTTCTGAAGTAAGTTTAGATAGCATAGCGTATAGATTTCTGTTTAATTTTGCTTGGTGTATCCCCTGTGTTAGAAGGGGCGGGCGGGGGGGTGGTGGTGGTTATTCATGGTTTTCTGGAACTTTAAGGTTTTGTCCAGAGCGGGAAATCTCTCTGAGTTTGGAAATATAGAGTCCTGTAAAATAGTTACCATCCTGATTTTACAGAGATGATTTTACCTTCTTTATTTTTAATAAAACCCTTCTTTTAAGAAGCTGACTGTTTTCTATGGTGTTAAAACCCAGGGGGTGGGTTTTTAGATCACTGTGTAACCAATTGGTTGTGAGATTGTTCTCAAGCTTCCCCAGGAAAGGGGGTGTACGGCTTGAGGGGGTATTTTGTGGGGGAGGGAAGTTCAAGTGATTCCTTTCCTGGATTCCTGTTAGATACTTGATGGTGGCAGCGAGAAGCATTTCTCAGGGTGCAGGGAATTTTGTACCTTGGGGGATTTAACCTAAGCTGGTAAAAATAAGCTTAGGGGCTCTGAATGCGGGTCCCCACGTCTTTACCCTAGAGT
Organism: Macrochelys suwanniensis; assembly: GCA_033296515.1. NCBI lineage: Eukaryota > Metazoa > Chordata > Testudines > Chelydridae > Macrochelys > Macrochelys suwanniensis. The sequence goes on from CM065780.1 coordinate 54,699,615, forward strand.
TTAGAGTGGGGAGGGAACCTTGACAGCCTCCTGCCCACTGGCAGCCCTGCCGATCAGCGCCTCCCCCTCCCTCCCCGCACTTCCTGGTCAGGTATTTTGTGGCGTGCAGGAGGCTCTGACGGGAGGAGGGAGGAGCAAGGGCACGGCAGGCTCAGGGAAGGGATGGAGTGGGGGCAGGGCCTGTGGCAGAGTCAGGGGTTGAGCAGTGAGCACCCCCTGGCACATTGGAAAGTTGGCACCTGTATCTCCAGCCCCAGAGTCGGTGCCTATACAAGGAACCACATATTAGCTTCTGAAGAGCCGCATGTGGCTCGAGAGCCACAGGTTGGCCACCCCTGTCTTAAAAGGACCTAATTTTCAGATGGCAAGTGCTCAGGGCTTTCTGAAAATCAGCCCCCCCACACTTCAAAAATATACTGTATGCCTCCCAAAAAAACAAATGTGAAGAACATCTTCCTTGGCTATTGATCTGCCCATATCACCCTCACCACTGAATTCCTTCCTTTTTCCACAGCATCACATTCCTGCTTAATATCAGCTGCCAAGTTTTAACTAAGGCTGCCCTTTCTTTTCTTTTTGCATTGCCTGTACACCCCAATCTGCTCTCTCAATGATGACAGCCTTGATATCTATTTGCCTGCTTCTACTACAACATTTTCATCAGGGCTGGCTCCAGGCACCAGCTTTTCAAGCTGGTGCTTGGGGCGGCATCGAGAATGGGGCAGCAGTCCGAGTTCTGCGGTGGCAATTCGGCGGCAGGTCAACCACGCTTCCCGGCGCCGAATTGCCACCACGGGACTCGGACTGCCGCCCCATTCTTGCCTGCCGTGGCGGCAATTCGGCAGCAACTGCTTGGGGTGGCAAAATTGTTAGAGCCGCTCCTGATTTTCACATGCCACACCTTACATATAAAATGCCTGATTCTGAGCTGGTCCACAAACCCACTACTTTCCTTCTTTTAAATACTTGCTCAAGACCCAAATCTTGCACGGTGCTTATAAGACTCTTACGAACTTAACTCTTCATTTATCTCTTTCTTAAAAACAAAACAAAACAAGAGCAATATTCTGCTCCTGTGGATTAGCTTCACTGAATAACCAGTTAATCTTATTGATGGTGTTCCTATCCTCCTTACTCTATAATCTCTGTGTATTAGAGAAATAGATTCCCAAAGAATGAATATTCATCAATCCTGTATCTATACCTTTTGAAAGTGTCCAAAGAGATTCATAGGGTTCAAGCCAAGGACATTTTACTTGCCATATATATTGTCTCCAAAGACTCTGGTTCCCCAGTCTCCTCCAGGTTACCATATCAGCACCCTGAATTCTACCTCTCCTAGCCTCTTGTAGCAGCATCACATGTTACATATACATCCGGAGTCACTGCCCTGACAGCATGGAAACTAACATGCCGATATTTCCAGACATGTAGTTATTTCTCAGATTTCATCTACAGTGAAGTAGATTTTTATCTACTTCACTGTAAGAAAAGCTCTACCATAAAAGCATACCAGTGTATGTTGGCTTCCTTCTTACATTGGTGACTCACCAGGGACGCTTTTCCTTTTCAGGCACCAGTGCATAGTTTTTTGACCTACTGTTAGATTACTCTCTATGTAGATACACTGCATGTTGTGTAAATAATCATTCCATCTTTCTTATCTCTATAAACAAATATAGATACAAGTCACACACCATGAACTGTACTATGTGTAGACATTCAATACAGAATTTCCCTGAATAGGTAAAAAAAAGAAAATTAAGCTAAAAAGCAAGAGTTGCAAATCATGCCTGTATGTCCTTAGATTTGTCTGCATATGTAAAGCTTTGACCAGAACAAAATTACATTTACTGACAATGAAATGTCCATTACATATCATTAAGTGAATTTCCTGCTGAGTACATTGTTCAATTTGAATAGTGTCTTCTCTCGACCAGTTTGCAGTCTAGTCACTGTAAAACTGTTTAGATCTCAGAATGTTGTATTCAGTGTTGTTGTAGCCATTTTGGTCCTAGGATATTAGAGAGATAGCCAATTAGTTCATTTTATCATTCATTTATAATTGTGTTATGTGGAGTTACGGTCAATTCATTTGCTATTTCATATATAATCAATGTATGCTAGATAGATTTAAATTGTAGGATTATAGAAGTATAAGATTAACAAGTATTTAGGAATGATGAGTATGTATTAAGTATATAAGTAAAGCATGGCTGGAATGCAAGGCCTACAGGCTGAGGCCTGTAAGATTTTAGCTTAGCCTGAGTAGGCCATAGGTTAAGAACGCTTTACATGAGTGGGTGACCTAGGAATAACCCTATGCCAATAAGGTCACAAGATTACTGTAAAATATGTGCCAATAGGTAATGTTACAGAAAACTAGATTACAATAAACTGCAATATATTGTCCAAGATCACAAGACACCTGCTTGTAACATAGAATGTCCTGTCCTGACCGCAAGGTATATGTTGAGCATAGATGCTAATGAGACTAACAGGAACTAAGAAACAACCTATGAAAAATGGAGCACCCCAATATTCATCAGGTATGGAAGTACAGATAAGGAAAATAGGGTTGAAACTGCAGCTCAATCTATAGATTATGTATTAATTATCTTGATTACTTAAGAATCCCCAGTTATCACTTTGAGGGTTGATAGGTTCTTGTCCCAAATCAGGGCCAGTACTATTCAAACTATTATATAACTGGGAAGCCAGATGTGCACAGTTGCAACACTCACACTATAGGAGCTCTTCTATATTTACAAATAGTTTATTAATACATTTAGCACAGTCACAAACACTGCAACTCAGTAAAGTAGATAGAGATACTACTGCACATCCATATACTCACACCATCCCTTGTAGAACAACCTGAAATGTTAGCCATCATCTCCTTCATCACCATCACCTTCCCCATCATCACCAGTGGCCATCAGTCTGGCACCTCCCAAGGGCTACATCTTCTCCTACTGACCGTAGGAGAAGGAGATGTCCTACACCCCAACCCCCTGTCTTAGCCTAGAGCCCCCTGCCACACTCTGAACCCCTCAGCCCCACCCCCAAGCCTGGAGCTCCCTCCTGCATCCAAAACCCCTCATCCCCAGCCCCTCCCCAGAGCCCGCACCCCCAGCCGGAGTCCTCACACCTCCCTGCACCCTAACCTCCTGCCCTAGCCCAGATCCCCCTCCCACTCCCTGAACACCTCATTTCTGGCCCCAACCCGAATCCCGCACATGAGCCCGGAGCCTATACCCTCTCCCACACCCCAACCCCTTGCCCATAGGCGAAGACTCCATGAGCAGTCCTGGAGCACCCACAGGGAAAAAACCTACCAGCAGCCCCCTCATCAGCTTCCCATCCCCTCCAGCACCTCCCACCCACCGTCGGGCCCTGAGGATCAGTGCCTCCCCTTCCTCCCCATGCCTCCTGCAATCAGCTGTTTTGCGGCATTCAGAAGACTAGGAGGGAGGAGTGAGGATGCGATGTGCTCAGGGGAGAGGGCGAACTGGGCGGGAAGAGGTGGGGTGGGGGTGTAACAGGGCAGGAAGGGGTGGGTGTGGGGCCTTGGGGGAAAGGGGTGGAGTTGGGGGCAGGATCTGGGGCAGAGCTAGAAATCAAGCACCCCCTCAGCACTTTGCAAAGTCGGTGCCTGTGCCCCTGCCTCAGCCAAGAGCCCCCTCCCACACACCAAACCCCTGATCCGCAGCCCAGAGCCCACACCCCCAGCCCAGAGTCTGTACCCCTTCCCATACCCTAACCCCCTGCCCCCTCTCACACTCCATACCCCATCGGCCCCACCCTATGGCACCCCAAACCCCTCATCCCTCACCCCACCTGAGAGCCCGCACAACCAGCCGACAGCCTCACCTTCTCCCACTCCCCAGCCTCAGCCCAGTGAAAATGAGTGAGTGGGTGGGTGGGTGAGAGCAAGCAACAGAGGGAGGGAGATGGAGTGAGCAGGGGTTGGGGAAGGGCGCAGGTCAAGGGTGTTCAGTTTTGTGCAGTTAGAAAGTTAGTAACCCTATTACTTGGTCCTACTCAGGCCAGGTTCCACTCAGCATCAGAGGATTTCTCTGAATGAGGGCAGAATTTGGCCTTATATATTTTCCAATAGCAAATTACAACAAGAAATTATTATTTCATTTCTACATTCTGGGCGAACATTTTAAAACATGGCAACTAATATTTATACACTTGATCTGCACACTGATCTCATCCAAAGGTGATCTCAGCCAGTTAGGGCATTAATGGCTAAAGTTTCTTTTGTTGCAATTTGATATTTGCAGTGTGCCTGAGACAATTTCAGTTTCCCATTGTTTTGATGATTGTATTTTTTTCTAATTCTGTAAGGTGCTACCTGCACACAGTTTTGAGTGTAGTTTCATTTCAGTAATACTCCATCTATATGGGATTAAAATATTCCAATTTAAGCATTTTAAAAAAAATCTGTTTGTTGATATCTGCTAGCTCATTAAGAAGTGATGCTTTTATACACAATTTTATATTCAGCTTTTATTGCATTTGGGGCAGCTTTAATATTTATTTTGATGGGTTCTTTTAAAATGTAACATATCTAATCTATTCTATACCACAGTAAAATGCACCGCCTCTTCAATTTAGATATATTATAAAACTTATAATATGTCAAAGGGGCCTACAGTCCCAGCTACTTTTTCAAACTTCTAATAACTCAAAATTAATAAATGAACAGCATCAAGTTGCAAATTCTTCCTTATCCAATCAACCCATCAGGGCTAATAATTCCCAAATTTACTTAATTCCCCTCTTTCATCTTGCAAGTCTTTGAAAGCAGATAGGCCTTGCAACCTATAGGTCAGCAGAATCAGACTCTGACCACTAGAGGAATTAAGTTCCAAAGTTGAGGGCCCCTCACATAAGGCTTGATCCTGCACTATTAAAGTCAACAAAAGCTTCACATTAACTTTAATGTGCACAGGATCAGGCTGTAAAACCTTGATTTCTCCCAGGTAAACTGAGAATCTGCAATCTCAGGCTGCTGTCATAGTGCCACATAAAATGAGAGGCAGTGTTTCACTTAGGTCCCAAACCCTCAAAATCTACAGCTTGACCTGAAACTGGAAACAAATTGGAAGCCAGAGCAGATAACAGAGCGCAGTTGAAATGTGCTGCCTGAAAGATGCATAGCTAAGCAAGCATGCTACTGCATTCTGTCCAAGCTGAAATTTTGGAATACTCTTCTGGTGTAGACCTATGTAGTATGTAATACAGCTGTCTAATATTGATATGATTCTTAGAATTACTGAATAGGCTAAGTTTTACTGAAAATGTACAGGGTTCAACACTGTAGGCCTTAACCAAGCAAAACTCCCATTTACATCCATGTCTGTGCAAGACCTGCATGATCAAGACTCTGATCTCTCTTTGATGTTACTAACTTTGTATGGATCGCCACAGTCTGTACTTATTTTATTTCTCTTCCACGTTTTCTTAGAGTTTCTCTGGGTCTGTATCCTTTGGGGGATATGTTTCCATGCTGTATTGCTTTCTTAGCAATCTGAAAGCGTTTGTATTGGCATTATCCAGTATAAGATATATCTGAAATATGCAGTTTCATGAATATTCATTTGATTTACCTTTTGGTTTACAAGAGTCTACTTTGCCAGTGATATTTGCCAGGTATTGTATTGGTCTCTTAAGATACAATTTCTCTTTATTCTTTGTCCCTGCTATTTTGTAAGATTAAAACTTCAGCGTGTTCAATTTCTCTGATCCAAATCTTAGCAAAACTGATAATTTATTCAACCAAAACCTCATCATATGTCTGTTTTATAGAGAAAAAAATACATACAATTGTTACATTTCATATGTGGGTTTTTTTTTCAATGAATTAGAAAAAGAACAGTATTTAGCCATATTTAGAAAGTATGTCCTGGTCTGTGGTGATTAAAATTACTGATAAATTTGGGCTTTATAAATTACCATCTATAGCAGAGTGGTTCTTGTTTAATGATTTCTTGGCAATTAAAAATACCACGGACCCTTGCTCATTCTCACGTCACTAATCACCAAACCAGAAAATTCTTACAAAGAACTTGGCAGTCTCTCAATCCACTTCTCAGTAACAATTTAATAATATAGTGGAGTGAGATCTCCTGTTACTAAGACTTCAGTATGTGTACAATGTATACTACATACATATTAGAAACGAACTGAAACAGAAACCTCAGCTGTGAATATCTCCAGGCTTTGGAGAAGATCGTCTTGTGATCCGAACTTGATGGCAGACCTGTAATTTTCAAATGAGTTTAAACAAAATTCTGACCTTTAAGGAAAAATTCCAAGAAAGCCTGAACTTGAGGGGTTTTTTTGCCTGATTTCTAGACCAAGCAAATAAAAAACATCGAGTTGGATTGACATCCGAAGCAAACCTTTGAACCATTTGAACTTTGTCTATCACTAGTATATAGAGCTGTACAAAATTAAGTGACTTTTGTGTACAGGTGCTCTTCCAAATATTTTATTTGGCTTTGCTTCATATAGATTTGTTTATAGCACAACTTCAGAGTTACATTTAGGGGGTTTATCATAGCTGTGTTCTTTTGAATTTTTAAATGAATTCACTTTGAATATGTTTGTGCTCCTTTGTGTTTAAGAATGATAACTAGCTCTTTTATATAATGCTTTTCATCAGTAGATCTCAAAGCACTTTACAATATTTAATGTATTTATCCTTAAAACATCCCGATGGGGTAGGGAAGTGCTATTTTATAGATGGGGTACTGAGGCACTGATAGGATAAGTGACTTCCTCAAGCTCACACAAGAGGTCTGTGGCAGAGCAGGGACTCTAACACAGGTCTTTCGAGTTTTCTGCTAATGCTTGGACCATCTCTTCTAGTGAACCAGTTTACTTATAGCAATGTTTAAGAAACCATGATTGAGTATGTACACTACAAACATGATTCTAAGAATTATACTCATCCAGTCAGGGAAAATAAATCATCTATGCAAACTGTATGTCCAATTACAAATTATCAATACAGCTCAGAGTTTAAATATCAAATACAATTAATAGTTCATGTGCCATCTACAAACTAATAATTATTTTCAGCAATTATGCCATGAATAATGTAGGGGAACATCAATTCAAGGGAACTGTAAGCTATTCCTGCAAATCTGTGAACAGAAAGAGGCAAAGTTTTTCAAACTTTTCACCAAAAATTATTTATCTAGTTTCAATTAATTCAAAGCAACAGCAAGGGTTACCTGTTTTGCTTTAAAACTATTAAGAAGAATTTTGATGCAAAATCTTAAAATCATCCAAGGTTCACCTGAAAGCATACCCAGGTTTGTGAACTTTAGACAACTTTTTAAGAAGTTTTTTTCATATCTGCAACCACATCCATACCCAAATCCAGGTACTGTTCATGTTGTTTCAGATCTCAACACCTTCATTTAGACCTGTCCCAGATTTCAAAAGATCTGCATTTCTATCACACTATGACAACTGCCCCATTTACAAGCACCCGGAAAAAGTCCAGTTTCTCTGCTACTCTGGAAGGCACCTTCATCCCATTTCTAAAATGTAAAATAAAAGTCTGTTTTGTGTACAACAAAAACGTTTCCATAATCTGATGATGCTGATGATGAGAAGTGAATATGTTTATGTATCAGGTTAAATGCCACAATTCAGCCTTGTTATACTGTGCATTTGATTTGAGCAACTCTCATTTGAAATGGGGCATTACATTGTTATGCATCAAGCAATAGCTCACTAATGATAATTACCAACATTATATTCAGCAAAAATGCAACAGCAGATGTATACAGTACCTCACATCTCCTTCCCTTTAGATGACAAAAGAAAAATGTTAGGCTTCAAATAAATGTTCAAACTTTTAAACATAAATAATTTCTTGGGCAGATCTCTGTTATTGTGCTACAGCATTTAGCCTTAATGACATTCATGTCAGGACTACAGATGATAAACAAATTTGTTTTTATTCCATACAGATATTATTCCTATGTGGCTGGTCAGCAGGAGGAATAGAAATCAAATCTACAGAAAGCATGCAATTGCATTTAAAATGTCACACAGTTGCCTTTATTATTCTAGCTGCCTTGCAGAAAGAAAGGTCCCTCTGTTAATGAAACCAATGGCCAGTCCCATTATAATAGCTTGAAGCTAATAAATAAGATCTTTGCACATTTTTTAAAGCATCCGATGAAGTGGGTATTAACCCACGAAAGCTTATGCTGAAATAAATTTGTTAGTCTCTAAGGTGCTACAAGTTTTTCTTCCTTATTTTCGTTTTGCTGACACAGACTAACACGGCTACTACACTGAAACCTTTTGGCTCACAGTTCTCCTTTCCACCAAAAATAGTGTGGACTAACTAGCACTGCTGGCTACCTTGGGAAAAAAGAATTGTATGGAGAATCCCCCTCCCTGATTTCACTCAGCATAGCATATGAATTGAAAATATTCAGAAGGTCTCTCCTGCCACTGATTCTTGCACATGACTCCCATTAATGTTACCATAGCATTAAGGTATGACAGAGCATATTTTAGTGGGCCAGTAATAGGCACCTTGAGGGTGTTATGATGATACCTATTCTGTAAATGAGGTAGTTATAAGGCTGATGAGGGCATATACATTTTGTAAGGTATTTAAAGATGAGTGTAGAATAATCAAAAAAGAGCCAAACATCCAATTAATAATAATAAAAATAAATAGTAATAATGCTTAGCACATCTAGCTCTTCCATTCTCAAAGGTCTATACAAATATTATCATGTGTACCCCCATCAAGTAGGTAAGTGTTATGGGCCCAATTCGGATGGCACAGAGCATGAGGCAAATAAGGAGCAGTGCCATTAAAGTAAGCAGAGAAACAGCTGTGTAAAACTGGTGTGAAAATGACCAGAATTAGACCCATTAACTACATTTTTACCAAAAGGGAAATGGAGATGCAGAGAGGTTCAGTGATTAGTGCAAGGTCACCTGGTGAGTTCATAGACCTGGAGCTGATGAATGCCTTGCTTTCAGCACAGTGCTGAATCCACTAGGACAAACTGCTGCTCTCATCAGAAAATGGCTTTAAACAAATTTTCAAGTGACCTAAAAATTTGCCAGCGTAAGACATCTGTTTGCGCACATATATTAGGTAATTGTGTGTTGAAATGCGTATCTAGATGTGCAGTTTCCCAATTTGTGTTGGCAAATAATTTCTTGCAAACATTAATATAGGTTTTATGTATACAAATAAGGGTGGGCACAAATCTTGGAGATGCAGTTTCAGAGGCCACTTTGAAACTGATGTCCTCGGCAACCAGCACTTTATTGTATCACAGGTGTTTCAAGTATACATCAGAAAAAAAATTGACCAATATGTACTCTTAAACTGAGCAGGAGAGCAGGTGCGGAAGCTGAAATTGGAAAGGAAGCATAAGGTAATCTCCCAGTGATGAGGCAGGTCAGGAGTCATAGCATGGGATGAAAATAAGTGTGCTGATCTGGGAGTAGTAGTTGGAAGCTGAGCCGATTTTTGGCAAATAAAGAGAGGAGGCTGAAACTGGGAAAGAAATATCAGAAATTCAGAGCTGGCCCTACTGAAGTGAAAGGGAGTTTTGCCATTGACTTCAGTACAGCCAGTCTTTCTCCCCAGGAGTCTGTGTGAGGAAGAGGTTAACTTCCTCACATTTAAAGGGGGATTTGAAGGCTCATTTGAAGGCCCTGGTTGGTGCTGCTGCTGGGGAGCACAGACTGCATCAAAGTAACTTAGTCCAAGACAGGTCTACAGCAAATTACATTACTTCCTGGTTAGACCTGTAATAAATTACATAGCTCCCCTTGGACCTTCGTGAGCAGACTGGAGCAGCATCCCCACCAGGGTTCAGTACCTGTGTCCTCAGTTTTCTCCGAACCAGACTCTGTGTTCTCTCCTCACATGGCCATATGAAGTGTGAGGAAAAAGCCATATGCTTGGCTTCAGAAAGAGAGCAGCATGGCAATGGAGGAGGTGGCCATCTCTGAGCCAATGTATTGCTTTTTTGGCATCCTTCTGCATAGTGCATAGGGCCAGCACTAAGTTCTAAAGAAGCTCAGCTGATTGCTTAGAAAAGATACTTGTGAATTCTTCCTTGTCAGTGTGATGATGTAGTTATTTAAATGCAATAGGCCAAATTCTGCACTGACTTCATGTTCATGTCAGCACTGAATTTGGCCTTTTATTGTAAGTTTCTCTGAGCTTGTTAGGGGCCCAGAGCTGCTCCCAGTGTAGTCTCTAGACAGATCTACATTGCAGAAGAAAGGTGTGTGCCTATCTCAGATTAGCTAACCAGCATTAGTTAACTCAGGGTAAAATAGCAGTGAAGACATAGTGACTTGGCTTTTAACCTGGGTTAGCAACTCAACTTCAATCCCAGGCTCCTTTATAGGCTTTAACCTAAGTTAAAAGCTAAGTTGGTGTGTCTTCACTGCTATTTTAACCTGAGTTATGTAAATCAGGTTAGTTGACCCATGTTAAGAAAATTCCTTTTTTGCAGAGGAATTGTGTATGCTCTGTAGACTCTCCCTTGTTGAATCATGCAGAAACTATTGATTATATTTCAAAGGATTTCCCCCCCCCTTTTTTTTTTAATAGATGCCAATGACTTCATCTGTCTGGAGATGTCTAAGCTTCAAACAGATTTGGAAAATAGAGTAGGAAAGGAATTTCTGAGTCATAAATTATGTCACCAAAATAGTAACAATCTTGCTCCCAAAATAACCTTTTTTGAACACAGAGAATGAATTTTGCCTGATTTTGATAATGAAGAAGTCTAGGAGTAAGGCATGTTTATCTTAACAGATTTCTGTTCTAAACCTAAAAAAAATCATTTTAAAAATGAAATTTCTTTTTTATTGTACATGTAAAGTAAGTTATTTATAACTGTTCCTGAAAAAATTGTTTTGCTTTCTAATTTTAATTAGTATATTATTAACCATTGCTAATTTAGGGCTTTCCGTCTTGATTCAACTCACTGTTACGAAGAACTACACCACAAGCTTCACCATCATCTTTACCTACTGTGGCAAATTGCCGGCACTACCATGATGGGTCCCGCACTTTCTCTTCTTGTGGGGGGGTTTCAGGGTGCCATTTCTTGCCCCTGAACTGGGGTAACAGCTATCCTACTAGTATCCCAGGGAAGGCGAGTGGAGAGGGAGGGACCCGGCCCTGCCCTCTACTCCGGGTCCCAGCCCAGGGGCCCTATGATAGCAGGTGAACCACTTGTACCAGTGATTCTTTCCCCTGGGCTACTTCCCTCCCCTGACCTTCAGCTTGTGGGGCTTCCTGCCTTCCCTCTGCACAAGCCAGGTGTCCCTTTACCTAGGATGTTGGTCTTCTTAGCCCACCGCAGCACTTCTCAAAACTCTCCTCTGCTTTCCTCCAAACTGCTCTTTGTTCCACCACCAATCCACTCTGCTTCACTCCTCCAAACTGCTCTCTGCTCCACCACCAAACCACTCTGAGTCACTCCTCCAAACTGCTCTCTGCTCCACCACCAAATCACTCTCCTTTAGCTCCTCCAAACTGCTCCAACTCCTCCTCACTCTGCTCCAACTCCTCCTCTGGCTGATTGAAGCAGGGGGATTTTATCCGGTGACTGGCTTCAGGTGCTCTAATTGGTTTCAGCCAACTCCTCATCCTAGATCACTCTCCTGCTGCCTTCTGGCCATGCTGTATCACACTACATATAATGAGAGGTGTGAAGAGCAGTCAGGAAGCAATGACATTCAATACTACATTCTTAGATTTTAAAGGAAACTCCAAAAGATTGTAACGTTAGCTTGATCAATTTTATGCCCCTTTTAGAAATGGTTAAACTGAGTTTTAGAAAGATTAAGGCCAGGGCAGCATGCAATTTTTGTCTTAATGTTTATGCAGAGTTAGTATGACTATACCCACCAAAAAGTTATTTGTACACTCAAAGGGCCAGTTAAGCTTCTAACTAGCCCTTTGAAAGCACATTTGTGCTTGAAGCTTCTGATTAGAGCTGGCCAAATAGTGCAAAGAATACTATGAATATTCATTCACATTTTTAACGATTTTCCTTTGAGTGTGTGTTGCATCCCCTTTTGTGTTGGCTTTCCTGGATTATTTTGGTGAATGAGGCTAAATGGGATGAATATTTGTGGAAACAGAGACTATTAAGCAAATATTAGAAAATATTTGCAGAAAGTGAATGTATGTAGAAAGTGAATGAAATATGTAGAATTTGGACTGAAAAACCACCTCATAAGAGTTTTAGCTCATCCATTCAGGGATCATAGAGAATTGGACTGGGACTTGGGAGACCTTAGGCAAGTCATTTCACCTCTGTGGCTAAGTCTAGACTACGAGCTATGGTGCGATTCCTATCTCGTGTATTTACTCACACTAGTTGATGAACTGGAAGTGAATTAAACTAAACTGAATTAAGGCCACTTGAATTTTGAATAAAAGCATCCACACGGGTGTTTAATGCATTTTAACGAATCCACTTTAAATGCAGACCTTTAGTTAATTCTGATTAACTTTCTTGTGTGTCCCCATGTAGACAAAGCCTTAGTCTTCTAACTCACGTAGGCCCTTTAGAAAATTTTAACCCTAATAACAGCTAGCCCATACAAATGGAATTTTGAATCCTTACAGTGCACTGCTTCTGAACAATCTATAGACTGAGAGTTATTTGCAAAAATTAGGCAAATAATTTGGAACAAATAAATTCAAAAAAATCATGACCTGCTCACCAAGATTTCTACCAGAAATAGAGGTGAAATTTGTCAAATTGTTCATTATGAATTTATTTACCCAATTTTGCTTTAGAGTAAGTGACTTGCCTGGGGATACCCATGAAGTCAGTGGCAGAGCCAGGAGCATAACTGAGAGGTGTTAACCTAGTAGGCAAACCATTAGATCACACTTCCAAACACACACGTTTATCTCTGGGCCCAGTATAACCCTATGGCTATCCTTACTGGTCATGGCTATATTGCCTTCCTAGAATCTGATAAATTCTGATTTAAAAGCCTGGTCTTCAGTGAGAGGAAAGAATAATGTGGGAGTTGAGATAGGGCTGCAGGATTTAAATAAAAGAGAATGAATAGAGGAATGTTTATTGCTGAGTAGAAAAAGGGTCCCTTTACAAATCTGTTGTTCTCAGGATGGGAACCACAGCTTTCTGCAACACGTGAGAGTAGTGAGTTTGCTGAGCATAGCATGAGGGTGAATATCTGTAAGCTTGTACCATCCTAGCTTGAGTGGCTTTTATGTTACTAAACATCCATTTTCACGACTATTAGTGTTAAAGTAATTATTTCTTCAGCATTATACCAGACTGTCTGGTTGGATGGCGGGGGTGGAGAAGGAGATGAAATATGCAATGTAGGACACAAAGGAAAGAGAGCTGCTGCTGCTTGCAGTTAAAGAGTCTCCTGGGGCTGTTTGTCTGCCAAATGTTTCCTAAATTTCCTACTCTATCTTTTTGTCATCCAAACATAAGAAGAGAGAGGGGGGAAAAAAGTGTGACATTCTGCTGGGGCTGCACTGCCGTGACACCATCTATGCTGGTAGTTCCACTTGTTTATTTGACATGGTTGACTTATGATGTCTTGGTCATGGCTTGTTTGTCCAGTCTGGCTCTTCATCCTGGCAGATTTGCTTTCAGGTGCCATCAACCTTTGTGAATCTACCTTTAGATCTGCTTTCAGTGAAGCGGGTGGGGGGAGCTAACAGGCAAAATTGCAGTGTTATCAAAAAAGCCAGGCGCTTGTATGCTCTGTGAAAGGTAGTACTTCAAATGCAATTTTACTGACAGGTTTAAAATGCAACAGTCATTCATCCTCAGCCCTTGTCAGCCTGGTTGAGCTGTTTTTCAAGCCTTGTAAAAAAAATAAAAATAAGCATTGGTCTCACCTTCAGGCACATTTAACATATAATCTGGTAAACTACTACAGTACATCTGAATGAGTGGGTTTCGTGTACATTTGTTCACTCAGGAAATCTGCTAGCTGCTATTGAGGGAAAATGTAATGGAGGAAATATTCCCATGATCCAGGAATAGTTGGAAAAGTGAAAAGGGATGCTTCTGTTTTCACAGTACTCATTGTGAGACCAGGGATGAGCCTTCGAAGGGAACAGTGACTGTGTGTGTTTGAACACACCTGCCACAATACTAGTGCTGGGTACTGATATCAGAGGGTTTGGTGGGGTGCCCACACCCCCATACAAGTATGCCTCAATGAGATACCAAAGAATCAAGTATGCCCCTCCATGTTCAGTCTGCAGAATTACTAATAGTGCTTTGGCGCCACATATTAATTCAATGATAATCCATGTAAGGCCAAATTGTGCAATAAAGGCACAGGCTGATGATGTGGGAATAGCTCTGAAAGGCACAATGCAGCATACAATGCCCTCTGTGTCCATGCATCTCTGCTCGCTGGGGAGAAGGTTTAAATAGGAGAGAACTGGTGGCAGGGCATTCTCAGTGAGATGTCCTTGGCTTTGAAATTCACTTGGTCTGCCAGTCCCCAGATTTGGGTCAGAGCAGAATTAATGTTGGCACTTAATCCTGAGCTATACATTTTGACCTTTCCAGTTTGTTTAATTATAACGCTCTGTTGACATAAAAGGCAATAGATGCCCAGTCTCATTCTATTTTAGCAAAGATTTTTGGTTGGATATTTTAGCAATTTTTGTATTCAGTTTGGCAGTCATCTTGCTTTTTGAGTAAAAAAAGGGGCCTCTTTAAAATCTGTTATTCTCAGGCTCCACAGCTCTCTGTACCATGTGGGATGTTGTGACCCCTTATATTGGGTTTTCTTCCAGTTGTTTCACTAGACCTTTAAGGACTGCATTTTAACTCTTCCCTTTGTGTTTTCATTTTGGAGATTAGGGCTATTAGTCTGTTACGGTAGTGAAACTAGAAAAATCATTAGGACAGAATAGTTCTAGACTGGAATTAGAAAGGTAGCAACTAAGCATATGAAGTGCACAAAATTCTCCTCTTCAACATATGTATATTTTATATGAATGGAGTACAGTAACTCCTCACTTAAAGTCATCCTGGTTAACGTTGTTTCATTGTTACGTTGCTGATCAATTAGGGAACATGCTCATTTAAAGTTGCGCAATGCTCCCTTCTAATGTCATTTGACAGCCGCCTGCTTTGTCCACTGCTTGCAGGAAGAGCAGCCCGTTGGAGCTAGCTGGTGGGGTCTTGGAACCAGGGTGGACCGGCAGCACCCCTATCAGCTCCCCACTCCCCTAAGATCCCCCAGCAGGCTATCAATTGACGGCAGTTCAGATGTCCCTCCCCCTACTGCCATGTGCTGCTCCTGCCCTCTGCCTTGGAGCTGCTCCCCGGAGCTGTGTGGGGGTGGGGAGGGGAGAGGGGAACTAATGTCAGGGTGTCCCCCTCCTCCCTGCTCCTGCACCCCACTTACCCCATTTCCATAGAGCGTGGGGGGGAACATGACAGGGCTCAGGACGGAGGGACCTTCCTGGCAGCAGCTTCTGTCTCAACTTGCTGATCTACTTAAAAAAGCAGTGTACTTAGAGTGGGGTCAGTGTACTCAAGTGGGCAATGCACATCTCTCTCTCTCTCTCCCTCCCTCCCCCACACAGGGTGTGTGTCTCTGTCTGCCATCCTGTCTCTCTTCCCTCCATTCGCGCTGCCTTGTAGAGTGTGAGGCTACATTAACAACAATGGGTTAACCCTTGAGGGCTCAAGTTCATCATTTAGCAGTAAGGCATTCCCTGGGAAATATCCCACCCTCTGACTTCACCACCTCACCCAAGCTTCACAATCATCATCGCTGGTGAAAAAAATTTCCCTGGAACCTAACCCCCCACCCCCTAAGTGTATCTTCATGTAGAGGCCATTGCAATAAGCAAATTTAGAAGTCACAAAAGTATGGATTACTATGGTGAGATCCAGGTTTGAAAAAATGCCCCAATTGCCCAAGCAGAAGCAGATGAGAAAATATGTTCTTGGCAATCAGTGCTGCCTGGGATTACAGAGGCTGTTGAGCATCCAAATAACACCCTAAAAATGTAAACCTCTTTGGCAGAGAGTGGCAAATTGGGGGAATGCTATACCCTCAAGATGGGGGCACCTCAATAATGGAGGCATGCTATACCCTCAAGATCCTTCCCTGTACCCGACAAGTATTACCAGAATAAGTTTAGCCATGGAGTTTTGCATATACAAACAGATGTGTCTATGCATTTGGCCAAAATGGGTAAACAAAACTAATCATCATAAAGTATCCGTGAACATAGTATATAGCTTCTTCTCTTTGATCATACTGATAAAATCCAAATCTTTTCAGGAAAAACTATTATAAACTCTGCATATTGCATGAAATATTTCTCTCTTCCTCTCTTTCTTCCTACTCTCTCAGCCTGTAGGAAGGATGGCTTGATTAGTTTTATAGGTTAAATGTTTGTTCATGTTTGCGTGTAAGAATGAGCTGCTGTGTTAAGAGCTTATTAAGCTAAAGCTAACTTGGAGAAATTAATTTTGCATTTATTTATGAAATTAGGCTAGTTCATTGGTTATGTTTTTCTCTTGCAGGAGTGAGCTGCATAGTCTAGGTCTAGTCCATATATTCTGTCTCTGGCACTTGTGAGCTTCTGCCATTGGTTGAAAATTTCATTGCTCCAGTGAAACATAGCTGTTTTGGGAAGTTATGGTCACAGAGAAAGAGGCGATATTTAAGGAAGCAAGGACCCATCCCATGGATGGCTTTGAATGTCATGATAAGAATTTTGAACTGGTTTTTGTTTTTAATGGGGAGCCAGTCCATAGGGAGAGGAGCACTCACATGATGCGTTCAGTCACCTGTGTTGCTAAACAGGCGGGATGCTGTGTTTTGGATCACCTGGAGTTTTTCAGAGTGTATAGCTTCATTCATAGATATAATGAGCTGCAGTAATCAGCTCCAAAGATTATGAATGTGTGGATCACTGTCTCCACATATGAGTCTGATAGGATAGAATGCAATTGCCTGGCCAATTGCATGTAGAAGAGAATTACTTTGCCACCACATGTGTATCTGGGCATCCAATAGCATTAAAGAGTCCAGAAAGACTTAACTATCTAAGAGCAGGTGTACTTAATAGCAGGGGATGTTATGGCTGAGGTGACATTACTCTTTCTACCAGGTTCACTGAATTCATATTTAGCCAGCTGCTCTTGATACAGATATTCTTTTGACTAGGTGTGGACAAAGGTTGGAGATGGTGCTGAATACATTAGATAGAAAGGAAATGTAGAACTGGGTATTGTCTTTGAAGATTTGCTTCTATTATTCACTTTCTGGGTACAACATCATCACCAATATTCCTAAAATCTCTCTTCATTCTTACTGTTGCACAGACATAATGCAACCTTCAGATGAGGGAATCAGAAAAGAAAACTGCTTATAAAATATCCTCATCCAGTGGAGGGTTTTTCTCTGGGGAAGTCTCAAACTATCCTTTGTTTTGTGTGTGTGTCTGTGTGTGTGTCCCTGATTAGAGGCATTTATTCAGATTGTACTGCCCAATGCTTCAGCTGCTTGTCTCTGAATTTGTCGGATTTCTAATGTAATATATAAATCTGTTCCTGCTTGACTTCCACAGCTGGTTTTGATTAGGCTCCTATAAAAAGGAAGTTTCAGTTAGCACTGATCCAAACATATTCTGGAGATATATTTTTATGGATCCTTGACTAATAGCACTCTTTGTTCGTAGTGGTGTGTGACTCTAAAACAAAACACAGCCAGAATTGTGAGTCATCGCTGCAAGGACTGTACTTTGTTGCAGAGGTCAGGCTCTGCCAAAACCAGAAGAATTAGCTAGCCAAATTGAATTAGCGGCTGAAACACATTAATTTATGCTACATAAATGTTATTGTGGCCCTGTGGGCAAGTACTTAGGTCATAGGCTTTATGAACTATTTGCAGCAAGACAGCTTACCAGTCATAAATCAGCACTAGAACATACCTTTGGAAAGTATTTACAGCTCTTCACTATTCCTCCCCCACTTCTCTAACCATTGTGATGGCTCACCATTTTGCACATGTTTTGCAATATTTTATACACAAGCAGTGAATTAATGGTTTGTGTAGGCCTATCCCAGGTCTAGTTGAGACACAGCCATCCATTATGCTTGTGGCCCTTTCCACAGGCAGCTGTGTGTTTATCATTCCAGACAGCTCTCGGTGGGTACAGAACTCTGGCTCAGCACCAGCTTTTCAAGTCAATGCAGCTGTGCAGTAAATGGAAACCTTGATGTCTCAAATATACACACAACCAAGCCCTGACAAGGCTGTTTCTCTTCTGGGGAGGAATTAGATCCACTTATGGCTAGATTATTTCTAGAGTAAGAAAAGTAGAAAAGTGTTTTCTGGCTGCAAATTGTGGCAACCGAGGAAAGATGCCAAGAAAGACTTATGCATAAATGATAGTGTTTAAACTTGTTTTTATGTGTTTGGATGAGTTTCTGCCAAAAATCTGACAGGGCCTCATTGTTGGAACTTTTTCATCGTGAGGCCACTGACTGCACACAGTGAACATTTCACAAATAATGAAATAATTGCATGGCTTTGGTGTTTAAGCAGGTGTCAACAAGTGTACACACTCTATTATACCTTGCAACAAGCCAGGTATGAACAGCATTAGTGCAAACTAAGGAAATGTCTTTCTCTAAGGCAGGTACCCTCTTTTAACCAAATTTCCTTGCCTGTGTGTTCTAACTCAACTCTCTTTGGTTAATGTGGATTATGCTTGGCTTTGTACAAAGAGGTTTTTTTTATTTTATTATTTGGTTTGTCCAGCTTATTTGGCATTTCCATTCCCTTGCACCACTAACTCTGCAACACTGTGTCAAGCTGCACATGCATTTTCCCGGATATTGTGCCACAACAAATGCTTTGTCTTGTTTTCAACTCTAGTACAGATAGCATTTTTATCAGGCATCTCTGATACTGCAGTGCCCAAGGACACTGCAACCCCATTTCAGATTCTTGACTGCAACTTGCACTTACCCACGTTTGCAGATATAGCTTCTGTGCTGTGGTTCAGGAAAGGCTGACATTGGTCATCTGATATAAATGACATTTTTATTTATGCTGAATATTTCAATTCGATCAGTTGACGAGTGTTGTCATAGCATAAAAATATTAATAAAAAGTCGTGCTAAAATTGTTCATGGAATGTCAAGTAGATAAAGTCTTAAATGTATAAATATTTTATAGTTTAATAACTTTTCACTGTACAGTTTAGCTTTTCATTAGATTCATGATAGTTACCATGTTTTTATATTTCCAGTAACAGAAAATGTGGAAATCATTACTTGGTTTTTAACTATCCTTCAGTATAAGTGAACATATTTCTGCCACTTAAAAACAGTGTTTGTCTTAGCTTTGCATGAGGAGAAAATTAGAGTCTGATTCTGAAACCCTTATAGTTATCTTTACTGGGGCCTGCTCCTGCAAAACTCCTATTGACTTCAGTGGTGCAGGATCCAGTTCACACTCTGAAGGATTGCAGGACAGACCTATTAAAACTGCCAGATCTTAATTTGTCTGTAAAAATATCTCTAAAGAAGGTAAAAACTGATTTCTCTCTCGCAGGGTTAATTTTCAGCAGTGATAAATCCATGTGTTTCCCATTATACTTGTCTTTGCAAAAAAACAAAACAAAAAACAAACAAACAAAAAACATGACAGAAAGGAAAACCATTACCAGAAAAAAAAATCATCCTGGTGTGTCTTAAATGAGTTTCTTCATTTTTAATATATCTCAGCTCACTTTATAAAATTAGAGGCAAAACTATAATCTGGAATTGGAGGGGAAATGACTGTGTGTTCCCTACATGAACGTTTAATCAATAAGAGGTATTTACTACTTTTCATTAACTGGTTTAAGGAAGTGGGAACATGTATGACAATTATTCAGAGAGTTGTGTAAAAAGATAGCCAGATAAACAAACCTCCATAATCCACTTATATCTCACGGATGCCAATGGGTTGAAAAGCCTATTAACAAGCTATATATACCTGTCTGTTTGGAGAAGCTGTTAAATCATGAATCTCTGCTCAACACCTGAGGCAGTCCATTAATAAAGACCTTTAGTAACCGATTTCTGTTCTATTAAGAGTGATCATAAAACAGAATAATTTAAAACATGTCAATAAATCAAGGCAAAAATGTCAAAACACAAGATGTGTCATCTTCATAAAATTTAGCCAAGTTTACACAGTGGTCACAGTTAGGTGGAATATTGCTGGCTGGGTTCAAAAATTGTTTTTTGATTTTAAAAAAATATTACCTGCAGTAGTTTACTTCTGTGATGTCCTTTTGTTAGTCAGTAAATTGAGCAATTTTTTTTTTAATTAACTAACTCGTTTTCCATCATCTTTTCCAAGAAGATGCCCTGTAAGCTTAGGTTTGTTGTCAGGTCCAGGCATTCATAATAAAGACATTTCCAAACGTGGCATGCACAAGGACTAGACCATAAAAAAAATTTGTGGGTGGGGAAGGGAGGCTTTTATTGACTGTCTTCTGCGCTTTGGTATATGCTAGCCAGCGTGTGTGGTGACAATGAGGTCTGCAAAAATTGCTGACCTTCAGTATAGCACATTGGATAGCTTTACACACTGGATTATTCATTATAGCTATAGTTTCTTTTTTTTTAAATCCACCACATTCATCCAGATAATATATTTTGATCATTAACTGATTGAATCTCTTGCTTTCAGAATATTTTAGGGATGAAAAATTGATTTTGCAATAGTTGACAGCCCCCCTTTTTAAGGTTAGCATATCTATAGCACCAAAGGTGGGCTTTGTTGTTGTTGTGGGTTTTTTTCCTTTTGAGATTAAGGTTTACGTTGTTTGCTCTATGTGGACCATTTCAGACTTTACAGTGGTTTTAACTGAATTCACTATTAGTAATTTTTTGGCAGTTTTGATTTATTGTGTTACATCTGGATTTGATTTACTGTGCTGCTTATACTCTTGCTTTTGTCTCTTACATTTGGCATATTACTTGTGAGTTTTTGTGGTTTGCTATTTTTAAGTGATACTGTGCAAAACATTTGTACTTAAACTTGAAACCAGGTGTTTCAGTGGCCAAATAATTCGCTCCAAGGTTTACATGAACCTCTGGGCTGACAACATGCAAGATTTCTCCAAATGTATTCGATTGATTCATGACAATATCTAGGATTTATTTTAAAACAGCACTGTCTAGAATTTGGGAAGTATATGTATTATTAGTTTTTTTATCACATTCATGTGTATGAATGATATTTTTTAAATGTACCTATCTCAGCCAAAACATTTTAAAAAAAAACCTTCCAACCCCCCACCTCTAACTCTTTTGAGCCAATATACCACTTGTGATGCATCAGTTTCCAATTGTGGGGCGTTAAAACAAACTCCAATAAATGTGACATCAGGTTCTCTGGACCACCCCTGAATTAAGCGGGATGTTGACAAGGTAACAGCATGGATGAAATGCAAAATCTCTGGGCTGTTAAGTGTCCAGGAATTGTGCAGCTGCTTGAGAAATCAATGTATTTGTTTAGCTAAAAATGCTAGTAAATTATTATAGAGATTACTTAATAGAAAAGTCATCTCAACCATGGAAACATTGGAGTGAAATATTCTGAACCTTAATAAATTTGAGTATATTCATTGTGTCAAGCAAACATGCTGACAAGGTCACTGAGGGCAAGAAGGGAACTGTGAATATTTTTAATATGCTTATCGTTATCACACAACTGAGACTGCTTGTATTATTTCTCTGAAAGGGAACTGATGTTAACTTCAGATTCAAAAGAAAATGCTGGCACTTTGATAACTGTGGTCTCTTGTGGTGGTGATTGTTAATGTGGAGCTGAAATCTGTCCTTTTGTTGATGTGCATGCCTTACTTTGAGCTGTGGAGGATGTCTGTGTAGCTCAGGGACAACTTGCCATGATTGGTATGCTGTCCTTGCTTTTCTTAACAGGCACACAGAGTCAGAGTCTGAATCTGATCTTGCTTACACTGGTTAGACTGTGGTGTAACACCATTGATTTCTATGGGGGTGCCTCTGATTTCCCCTGGTGGTAGTGACTTCAGATTCAGGCCCTTAGGATATTGGTAAATTTTCTCCCGGCACCTTTTGTGGCACAGATCAAATATAGATATTGTGTTTTTTCTGTACTTTTGGCATAACATGATTCTTTGCTTTGGCATTCATTAACTTACTGTGTTTCATTCTGTTGGCTTCAAAATAAATAGCCTAGTGGTCTTTCCTTTACGAGCATTTTACTAAATTTTAATAACATTAACTAATGAATTATCAATGAGCAGCTGTAGATCAAAAGTGAAATGATATTTTTCAAGACAGAACTGTGCACAATAGCTAAAAAAATGTAAACCTCTGGTAGCATGTACATTTCTAAAGAGTAATGTGCTTTAGGATTAGCTGTTGGGGGGGCCCTTGAAAATCGGCTGAGACTAGATTATTTGTCACATAGTGGCTGCAAATTAGACCCTGCTGGTTGATGCAATGTAACAGAGAGACAGTGTATCAATTAAATTCTACCTTTTGGGAAGGCCAGGTGCCATCTTACAGAGAAGAGTTTTAGACTCTGCTCAAGAACTCATCTCTTGATACTGATATCTGAAAACTTAGTCGGGGAGGTTATAGAGAGAGTGCAGGTGAAACATCTCTGCCAATGCCTGGAATCTTCAGATGTCCTTCACCCTGGTTATCTGATTTTGAACCCAAGAATAGAAAGGAGATGGTATAATTTTTTATTATATTATGGTGTGCAAACATAAAGGAGGATGGCACAGTAATCTTAAACATACACCAAACAAAACAAAAGCTTTAATGTTTTTAAGGAAGTAAATACTAATGGGAACTGTGTGATCATGGGAGACTTCAACTTCCCAGATATAGATTGGAGAACAAGTGCTAGTAATAATAATAGGGCTCAGATTTTCCTAGATGTGATAGCTGATGAATTCCTTCGTCAGGTAGTTGCTGAACCAACAAGGGGGGATGCCATTTTAGATTTGGTTTTGGTTTTGGTGAGTAGTGAGGACCTCATTGAAGAAATGGTTGTAGGGGACAACCTTGGCTCGAGTGATCATGAGCTAATTCAGTTCAAACTAAATGGAAGGATAAACAAAAATAAATCTGAGACTAGGGTTTTTGATTTCAAAAGGGCTAACTTTAATAAATTAAGGAAATTAGTTAGGGAAGTGGATTGGACTAAAGAATTTATGGACCTAAAGGTGGAGGAGGCCTGGGATTATTTCAAGTTAAAGTTGCAGAAGCTATCAGAAGCCTGTATCCCAAGAAAGGGGAAACAATTCATAGGCAGGGGTTTTAGACCAAGCTGGATGAGCAAGCATCTCAGAGAGGTGATTAAGAAAAAACAGAAAGCATACAAGGAGTGGAAGATGGGAGGGATCAGCAAAGAAACCTACCTTATTGAGGTCAGAGCATGTAGGGATAAAGTGAGACAGGCTAAAAGGCATGTAGAATTGGACCTTGCAAAGGGAATTAAAACCAATAGTAAAAAGTTTTATAGCCATATAAATAGGAAGAAAACAAAGAAAGAAGAAGTGGGACCGCTAAACACTGAGGATGGAGTGGAGGTTAAGGATAATCTAGGCATGGCTCAATATCTAAACAAATACTTTGCCTCAGTCTTTAATGAGGCTAATGAGGAGTTTAGGAATAGTGGCAGCATGACAAATGGGAATAAGGATGTGGGGGTAGATATTACCATATCCGAGGTAGAAGCCAAACTTGAACAGCTTAATGAGAGTAAATCAGGCGGCCCAGATAATCTTCATCCAAGAATATTAAAGGAACTGGCACATGAAATTGCAAGCCCATTAGCAAAAATTTTTAATGAATCTCTAAACTCAGGGGTTGTACCGTTTGACTGGAGAATAGCTAATATAGTTCCTATTTTTAAGGAAGGGAAAAAAAGTGACCCGGGTAATTACAGGCCTGTTAGTTTGACATCTGTAGTATGCAAGGTCTTGGAAAAATTTTTGAAGGAGAAAGTAGTTAAGGACCTTGAGGTCAATGGCAATTGGGACAAATTACAACATGGTTTTACAAAAGGTAGATCGTGCCAAACCAACTTGATCTCCTTCTTTGAGAAAGTAACAGATTTTTTAGATAAAGGAAACGCAGTGGATCTAATCTACCTCGATTTCAGTAAGGCATTTCATACAGTACCACATGAGGAATTATCGGTTAAATTGGAAAAGATGGGGATCAATATGAAAACTGAGAGGTGGATAAGGAACTGGTTAAAGGGGAGACTACAGCGGGTCATACTGAAAGGTGAACTGTCAGGTTGGAGGGAGGTTACTAGTGGAGTTCCTCAAGGTTCAGTTTTGGGACCAATTTTATTTAATCTTTTTATTACTGACCTCGGCACCAAAAGTGGGAGTGTGCTAATAAAGTTTGCAGATGACACAAAGTTGGGAGGTATTGCCAATTCAGAAAAGGATCGGGATATCCTACAGGAAGATCTGGATGACCTTGTAAACTGGAGTAATAGTAATAGGATGAAATTTAATAGTGAGAAGTGTAAGGTTATGCATTTAGGGATTAATAACAAGAATTTTAGTTATAAACTGGGGACGCATCAGTTGGAAGTAACGGAAGAGGAGAAGGACCTCGGAGTCCTGGTTGATCACAGGATGACTATGAGTCGCCAATGTGATGTGGCCGTGAAAAAAGCTAATGCGGTCTTGGGATGCATTAGGCGAGGTATTTCTAGTAGAGATAAGGAGGTGTTAGTACCGTTATACAAGGCATTGGTAAGACCTCATTTGGAATACTGTGTGCAGTTCTGGTCTCCCATGTTTAAGAAGGATGAATTCAAACTGGAACAGGTACAAAGAAGGGCCACTAGGATGATCCGAGGAATGGAAAACCTGTCGTATGAAAGGAGACTCAAGGAGCTTGGTTTGTTTACCTTAACCAAAAGAAGGCTGAGGGGAGATATGATTGCTCTCTTTAAATATATCAGAGGGATAAATACCAGGGAGGGAGAGGAATTATTTCAGCTCAGTACCAATGTGGACACAAGAACAAATGGATATAAACTGGCCATCAGGAAGTTTAGACTTGAAATTAGACGAAGGTTTCTAACCATCAGAGGAGTGAAGTTCTGGAACAGCCTTCCAAGGGAAGCAGTGGGGGCAAAAGACCTAACTGGCTTCAAGATTAAGCTAGATACGTTTATGGAGGGGATGGTTTGATGGGATAACATGATCTTAGTCAAAGGTCAATTAATTGCCATCAGTGGTAAATAGGACCAATGGTCAATGATGGGATGTTAGAAGTTACTACAGAGAACTTTTTCCTGGGTGTCTGGCTGGTGGGTCTTGCCCACATGCTCGGGGTTCAGCTGATCGCCATATTTGGGGTCGGGAAGGAATTTTCCTCCAGGGTAGATTGGCAGAGGCCCTGGAGGTTTTTTGCCTTCCTCTGCAGCATGGGGCACGGGTCACTTACCGGAGGATTCTCTGCATCTTGAAGTCTTTAAACCATGATTTGAGGACTTCAATAGCTGAGACATAGGTGAGAGGATTATTCCAGGAGTGGGTGGGTGAGATTCTGTGGCCTGCATTGTGCAGGAGGTCAGACTAGATGATCATAATGGTCCCTTCTGACCTTAAAGTCTATGAGTCTATGAGTCTAAAACAAAAAAAAAAGACAAACAACACAGGAGAAAGCATTACAACACAGAGTAAAGATATTGGGATGGTGATTGGCTACATCTTGATATAGCACCATTTGAAGAGTAGTGTGTGTATTTTATTTTTAAAAACATCAAATCTCTAAAAACAGATATTCTGTCCTGTTCTACTCCCTTTGTGCTGTTCAAATGGTACAAAGGGAGAACAAACTGCTGAAAAGTCCCTTTCTGTGGATTCTTCCAGTGTAGAGGAGTCCACAGTGGACGTAGACTCATCAGAGTTGGCTCCTAGACATTTCTCCTCCCAGCCCCCTAGCATGCGGTAAGAATGGACGATATAACAGTGGGATAATATGGGGAGAGGGAGTGATCAGAGTGCACTGCACTTCAGCAAGGGTCCTTTGGATATGATAGCTAGCTTGTGCAATTAGCACAGTCCCCTCTGCAGACAATAACCAGGGCCATTAGGTCTTACAGCTGCTTAGATGTTGTTGACCTCAAGCTATTGCTGCCTTGCTTGTGGTCACTAGTAGGGATGGACAGAATTGTTTCTTTTTTTGCTGAGAGAACCTAAAGCATGGTGGAAAATAATTGTTCCTCTACCCCCACTGCACTCTCAAGTATCAGTGCTCTCATCCCTCCTGTGAGGCATCTGGGGAAGATAACAACAGACTATGGACTGTGGTATCTCCAATACGGAGGTGATATTTGGTTTTACATTTCCATTGCACCTGGCCAATGAGGTTGACTGGCTTACTGAGTGTCTTGCCAGAATTATGGCTTGGATGAGAACAAAGTGGCCTCATAACATCAATACAATGTTATGCTGATAGCCTGGGAGAACCAGGCTGGTGCTGATGATATCAGGTCCTTCAAATGAAGAAGTTTGGCCAAGTGTTGTTATTAAGGGTCACAATCTGGCAGTTCTGTTGGATTTTCAGCTGTTTCTAGATGGCCAGTAGCAGAAGTGACTAAGGGGGCTATCTATCATTAAGCTTTTCCAGATCATTACATCCTCTTCTTTTGGATATAGAGTTCATCAAAATGATCCATGTCTTCATACCTGCAAGACTAGCTTATTGTAACATGGTCAGTGTGGGGTATATTTTAAGGCAACTCAGAAACCTCGGCTGGTTCAGAAAGCTCAGCTTGTATTTCCATAATCAAATGGCAAGACATCAATAGGCATTAATAAGTTTCTAACTTCCCATGTCATTTACTTAGTGAAATCACATACAAAGAAAATCTACTTTTTTTTATGTGACTGAATGAAATTGACAGCAAATACAATATATAGCTACAAAAAGAAGCATTTAAAAGAAATCATCCAGCACTCAGATGTTTGTCTTTAAATTATTCCTTTCAAAATCAGCAGTAATTCAAGTATCCAAAATCAGGTCAAAAGCCAATTTTAAAATATGGGGACACATTTTTAACTTTTCACATTTCTGTCCCCTCAAACACTCTTCCTTTTTTAAGATCTGCGTAAATAGTGTGTAGAAGCAAAGGTATGTTTTACGTGAATTGTCACGTAAATGATATACTGTAAATAGGAAACAAATAAGTTACAAGCAAGTACAGTGACACACAATGCAGATCTGAAATTTGGATTTTCTTTTTACCTATATCAGGTTTCACTAATGTAACTCATTTGTCAAAATTAATCTGAGAAAAGGTCTAGAAGCATGGGCTGCATCTATTTGGCACCTAATTTGAAAGGTGATGCAAACATAGCCTGCCATGGGCAAATTGTGTGCCCATTCCATCCAGGCAACCCTACATTTCTGCACGAGGCAGGTTTCTTGGGTAAGAAAAATCTAGTTGGTTTACGCTTTTACTGATGTTTTGTCACTGTTCTTCAGCGTACAGATACCTAATGGACAGGTGCATTTTTTTAAAAACTGAAATTGATAAATTAACAAAAATACACTGAGGGAGAGGCAGCATTTGCTCTCCTTTAAGAGCCTGCCCTCAAATTCCGACTAATTACAGGTCTATTTCAATTGCATCAACGCTACTAAAATTGTTACACTATGTGATTTATAAAGGAGATATTCTATTATTTGTTGACATATCAGTTTATTACCATTAGAGAAAATGGGTTTCTGTTTTCCTCATTCAACCATTACAGCATTAGAATTAAAAGTGACAAATGGCTTCTACAGTGCTATGAATCCAGGGGTCATATGCTGCGGAGCACATGATTTATCCAAGGGTTTTGATCTTGTGAACCATAGTATTTTATTTGCAAAATACTCACTTTGCTTTTCCAATTCACATCTATACTATATGAAATTTTATTTTTCTGATAAGTAGAGTTTGGTTTATTATGGAGTGTAGCAAGCTAGATATTTTCTAGTACATATGTATCACCAGACTATTTAGTGCCTCTGTTGTTTTTTCTACGGTTTCTGATTTACCTCATACAATATATGTGCATCATCATTAATGAACCTTTGCACAAATGGCTCTTCTAGGTAGTTCTGAAAACTCTAACCACTAAATGTATCTTTAATTTGTGCAGATCATTCCTGAAAAGCTCTGCTTTGTTAAAACCTTCTTTGCTAACATTGGGCAATCTTTACTCAAGCAGAACTCTGACCGACGCCAATAGATATATTGGCTTCAGTGAGAAATTTGCCAGCATCAGGACTGCAGGACTAGGCGCTATATTTTCTATCTTTAGTGTGAATTTAAAATCATCTTTATGGTTGTTCATTTTGAAGTGGACAACAGTGATTGCAGAATTAATTGCATCATTACAACCTCACTCTTATCAAGCCAGGAATGATTCATTATTAATCAGTTTGTTTAAAACAAAGAGAAAACAGACATTGTTTCCTGGGAATAAGGTTAAAATTGGAGTTACTAGATTCAGGATTACAGTGCTGAATGATAATCACTGGCAACGCCATGTATTTAAGCCTTCATTTGGACTGGGAATTTGATATTGTAAATATTCTGAAGTTTTAAATAAGAAAGTTGAAATACAATTTGGTTAGAGTTCTGTTGTATGATAATTAAACAGTTTATGCAAGGTCAAACGTGTGTTGGCCAGCAATTTATACCACAGTATACATTACAGTGACTTTATTGTATTTGTCAACAGGTTCCTAAATCAGAATGTAAGTGACATTATTATTTGATCATTATTGTTTGTTTAGATTAGATATCCCACTTGTAACACATTGCTGTGCTATGCAGAACCAAATAAATTGACTGGATTTCTGAAACTGAATACTAAATTTACACTTTTGTCTACTCTTTAATGTAAGTGGAATAGAGAATTATTACATTCTAAGATAGCGTTTGTCATGGCTGTATATGATATATTGGACCTATACTTTATTAATTAATAATACTTTAAGGTGGGATGCCATCCTTTCCTGGAGAATCAGCAAGGCCTTCACAATTTTGGCCAGTTTGTCACAGAGAGTATGGAACAACAACATGCTGACCATCAACACAAAGGTCGTTGTGTACTGCGCATGTGTGCTAAACACTCTTCTCTACACCAGTGAAACTTGGACCCTCTACGCTTCGCAAGAAAAGAGACTGAACGCCTTCCACATGCGCTGCCTCCGTCGCATACTCGGGATCACTTGGAGTGATCGAATAACGAACAACGAGGTGCTGGAACGTGTCAAGATCTCCAGCATGTTCACTCTCCTCCGTCAACGCCACCTCAGATGGCTTGGCCATCTAAGTTGTATGGAAGATGGACGGATCCCCAAAGACCTGTTGTATGCTGAACTTGCCTCTGGAAACAGAGCTACAGGACGGCCCCACCTTCGCTTCAAGGATGTCTGTAAGAGGGACCTGAAGACTGTTCAAATCGACATCAACAGCTGGGAAGAGCTCGCCCAGGACAGATGCAGATGGAGACACGCTCTGA
This sequence comes from Macrochelys suwanniensis, assembly GCA_033296515.1. Classification (NCBI taxonomy): domain Eukaryota; kingdom Metazoa; phylum Chordata; order Testudines; family Chelydridae; genus Macrochelys; species Macrochelys suwanniensis. The sequence continues at coordinate 54,729,247 of CM065780.1, forward strand.
CCACTGGATTGAAAACTGGTGAAGACAAGCTGCGGCAGCTTGCCGAGGAAAAGTGGGTTCAACGAAAAAGGAAGCAGCGGCTCCAACCCACAGTTGACACCGCCTTCAAATGCAGCAAATGCAATCGAGACTGCCACTCTCGTGTGGGGCTCTATAGCCACAATAGACGCTGCACAACTATCAACTAAACGTTCCCCATGGGCGCATATCCATCATCTCTCGAGACTAACAGACAACAATACTTTAAGGTAAAAGGTCATATATTTTAAGGCAGAAGTTAGGGGAAGGGCTAAGCAGTCTTTTAATTTACTCTACGAGCTAACATAGCTGGTGTGACTGATTTATCAGATACTCACTAATTTTGAAAATATAGTGGAGTATTTGGTTATTTATCTGTGCTGCATAGCATCTGTGTTTAAACTGTATTTAAGGGTAAATATTCAGCACAGTGGATTAGTCTCATGTGAATTCCATTAACATGAAGTATGTCCTAAGCACTTAGAGCATGATCCAAATCTCCTTTGGATCAGATCCTAAACCCCAATGCATCATGTTAAAAACCTACTTCTTAATTTATTAGGTGTTTATATTATGTGTGAAACCCTGCATTTGCAGAAACGAAGGCCTCCAACTTGGGTGTAGAATGGGAAATGAGTCACCTGAGCAGCTGGAATCGTTACTCACTAGTTGTCTTGGTTGAGAAATTATGGATACTACTGCTATTCAGATGCCACACTGTGCCTGAGAAGGGGAGCTAGGATTCAGCATAAGTCAGCAAGTCCCAGTCACCAATATCCTCTGTCTATACCCTCTTTTCCCTCTTGCATATGAGAGCACAAGACTGGGGCATACAGGGATAGAAAGGAATAATCGCACTGTGCAGAGACTTCCACTGGTGCAAATCCTGCCCTGTGGTGCCTCCATTCACACCAGCTAGGGTACACACAATCTCTCTGCAACCCCTTTTATGCCAGGCAAGGCATGATGGAGGATCAGGGCTTTTAAACTGCTGGCTGTGTATGATACGTTAACCTCATAGCATCTTACCTTTGTGTCTCCTTTGAAAATGAGACCTTGCATCTCAATGGGTTTTCTTTTGGGGAGTGATAAAATCTTTGTGAATTGATTTAATTTTTTGTAATTGCTGTGTTGTAAACAATTGGCATTAGAATTGTTTGAGAGTGTCTTCTAACAAAAATGTTAATGTTTTACTAAAGGCTCTTTCAAAAATGCTGGAAATTGCACCCCAAGGCTTCTGTGTTTTTGCAGCATGGCTGTAACTATGGTGACAGTTTCTTTCTTAGTAGTATTGGCCTAGTGTTCCCTAAACTCTGAACAGCATATTAAATCAGATCTGATTAAAGTGGGCTCCCATGATAGAGCAGAAGATTGCTTAAATCCTTCTAATTTGTGACCTATGATTGTGCTCAGTTAAATGTGATATTTAGGTCAAGGTCTACTGTAAAGTCACAGAGAACACCACAAATTCATTACTACATTTTAATTCATGTAGTGACACAGCTGAGAACATGCTCCTTAACCTTTGACCCTTAGCTGTAAAGGAAATCCATTTGTTCTTACTAGGTTATGCAAACCTCTGGAGAGTAGATTGCAAGGATTGTTAAGAAAATCAAAGGTCACAATACTCTGACATCTGTATAAACAGCTTATCATTAATATTTTACTCCACAATTAATACAGGTCCAATAAGTAAAATAAGGAAAATATTTATTTAATAATGATCTTGACCTTTAGTATGTATTTAATAATAATTTTTTAAATAATTATCTTTAACAGAGTATATATGTGTGTGTGTATATATGTGTGTGTGTGTGTGTGTGTGTGTGTGTGTGTGTGTGTATAGTTGCATGGTGACATCCATATTACCCTGTTAATTTGTGTGTATAATAAATTCTGTGTGTGTGCAATATATATACAGCGTGCACAAACACCTGACCTACTGTGTACACATTGCATATACACACACATGCACATCATCATAATATGGCTGTCAACATGCAACAAATAGTAGAAGCAAAGAAATAAGTTCCACATAATAATAATATAAAATAATGTTTGGTAATGTCTCTTTTATGGTAGAATTGTTGGCTACCAGCTGAGACAAATTCATGTTACATGCTCACAATTTATTTGGGTCATTTTGTATGTGTGTTTATAACAAAATAAAAAAACGGTTTTTATTGCTGTGTTGTCTGTAGCTATTCAACTGATACAAATGTTATATATATGGTCCTACCTTTTCTTTAGCACTATCAACTGCCTGTCAATCTTCATATTTGCAAAAAAAGAAAAAACACCAGCCACCCCACTGTGCTGAGTGTGACTGCATTGTAATGCCAGAGGACCAAGAGACAGGTGATGGTTTATGATAGAAATAAATCTTTTATGAGAGCAAACTTGGGAGAATTGCATGCTTTTGTAAGGGATATATCTCTGCACAGTTATCACTGACAGTCTTCTCAAATGCATCAATTCGATAAGGCAGGGGTTTTATTGCATCTAATCATGTACTGAGGCGTGAAAAAAATGATAGGGTGCATATTTTCTGTATATAATTTTTTTAAAGGACTGCATTCATTAAAAGATGGTTAAATTGGTCTCCAACATTTTATGGTACAATTTTTAGTGTTACATAGCACGCAACATTGATCACTCAGTGCATTAGCTTATTATTGCATTCTGAAATGAGACAGTTCTTGTAAAAGATGTTATTTCAAATAAGAAAAAAACATATAATCTAATTTTGTCTCTTCAAAATGTAAATATATGAAAGATGCAGCATCTCTATATATACAGCATCTTCAGTAAATACACTGTAAATAGATTATATAATCATTGTACTATATAGGACATTATTATTCTCAGAATATGTATAAACAGAATAATGACTTCCAGAAGATAGGTATAAACAAAAGGCTGCATATATTACTGCCAGGCAAAAATCAGCTCATGGTTTTTACTACGAACCACTCTTAAAATAAATGTTTTGAGTTTATTTCTTGTGACATCACCCCCGTGTAGAATTCCGTTTTCACAATGAAATAATTCACAGTCTAGCACACTGAGATTAGGCAAATAATTGACAATAATATTCACACACACACACACCAATCCACATTTTTGTTTGTGAAAAATCTTCCAAAGGTGAAAGTTATTCCCCAAACCCATATTGTCTAATGAACTAAAAAAGAAGGGGTTGAGTTCTAGTCTTCCCTCCGCTCTGTCTGACTTTTATAATATTTTGCAACTATTGTGCATTGCACTTTGCACTGATTTAGCTGGTAAATACCATTACTAACATTCCATATTTTACAGATGAACAAATATTTAACTCTTCTGACTCCAGTTTCCTCAAGAAACAGCACTAGCAAGTCAGTTTCAGAACTGCAATGTAACAATAGGACAGATACATCGAGTCTCTTGTCTTCTTGAATTTCTGTAGTTGTTCATGAATACTAAGGCTTCTTTCCTAGCAATATACTTAATTATTGAACATTATAGTCTAAATTGTGACCATCAGTTTAGGGCATGTGGCAGAGTCTGGTCCCTGGTATCCCTTTGCACTGTAGAGGGACAAGCTACCCCAGCCGTATACCTGAGCACATTACTTTCCCTGGTATGCCAATTTAGCTGCACTTGTTGGCATGTTGGGAGTGGTGGTTTCCATGGCTCCACCCATTCCTAGTCCACATGCACATGAAGAGAAGTAGACTTAAAGAGGCTATAGTCCCTGTGACGGGTTGGGGTCACAGAGACCTGCTTGGTGCTGCCGCCTGGTGTGCCAAGGCTACTTCTGCCCCTGCTTCCAGGCCTTTTCCAGCTTGGGACTCCCAAATCCTGTCTGTTTTGAGCCAGATTCCACTGATCTGCTGCAAACACAGACCCAGGTCTGAACAACTGTAAGGCTCCTGGAAACGCTCTTGCCTTTGACACCCAGGTGTCCAACTCCCAAGGAGGTTCAAACCCTTAATAAATCCGTTTTACCCTGTATAAAGCTTATACAGGGCAAACTCATAAATAGTTCGCCTTCTATTTCAAAGATAGAAAGATATGCACAGCTGTTCCCCCCCCCCCCCCAACCCCCGGGTACCAACTCGTACACCAGGAAACTTAATGAGTAAAAAGTGATTTTAATAAGTACACAAAGTAGGATTTAGGTGATTCCAAGTAGTGACAGACAGAACAAAGTGAATTACTAAATAAAATAAAATAGAACCCGCAGTTCTAGGTCTAATCGCCCTGTGTACAGATAAAAACCTCACTAGGTCCAGTAAACAGGCTGTCTTCCTTCTAGCCTGGGTCCAGCAATCACTCACCCCCCCAATGTCTTTGTCCTTTGTTCAGTCTCTTTCAGGTGTCCTTGCGGGGTGGAGAGTCTCTCTCTTTAGCCAGCTGAAGACAAAATGGAGGGGTTTCCCAGGGGTTTAAACAGATTTTCTCCTCTGGGTGGACACCCCTCCCTCTCCCTGTGTAGCATCCAGTTACCAAATGGAGTTGGGGGTCACATGGACAAGTCACCTGTCCATGCACAACTCAGTTCCTTCTCAGACCAGCCACATTCCTGGCAAAGCTCAGATGTGGATTGGTGTCTGCGAGGTCTATTGTCTGTTAAGTGCTTCTTGATTGGGCACTTAACCTGCACATTCCTTTCTCAAGAAATACAACCAATATTCATAACTTCAACTACAACAATGATACATGCATATAAACAGGAGGAATAAATTCAGAAGGTCATAACATTCACAGAGATGTTACATGGCACATGTAGCATAAAACATAGTCCAGTTACATCATGTATACATTTATAAGCATCTCCCCATAAAGTTTTATGGGGTACACCGCCACAGTCCCATAGATGCTGCTACCTGTAATATGAGTTATGAGCACAGGCGAGCACATCCTTGCACAGGCATGCAGGAAGGGTCACAATCTAAGCCTCTTGACAGAAGATTTAATTTTGAATGATTCCATCAACCATGCTGCCCAAACAAAAAAATACTCAAATATTATTTTGCCAAACAATTCCCATTGGTAGAGATTAACCTTTCATTTCTATTTAGTTTGCAGCCTGTTCAGTTCAATCACATCTCTTGTCCATTGTGTTCAGTCCTATGGATATTGCCTCTCTCTGTCCATGCATGGAGGTCAGTGAAGACTTATATTTTTGTACAAATATATGTAGCTTTTCACAGAGATGCCCTTATCTATTCTTGTTTTCTCCCTGTCCTCACGTGAGGCGGGTTCTCTAAGTTGATAACAAGTTCAACTTACAAAAACCCAAGCCCGTTTTGTCATGTTTTTATTTTTGAATTTGTTATTCTCTGAGCCCCATCTGGGAACCAGCACAAAGTGTCTCTTCCCAAAACTCCCACTCTAGGAATGTTCTGTGATGTTGAAGTGTAGGATGTGCTAATATGAAGCACAGAGCTAGCCTGCACTGCAGTCGTTTCATCTCCTGCCAAGAGTGTAGACATATGCAATGGATGAACATCAAAGTTTATATATAGATCTAGTTCAGATTAGAGTTCAGGGGTTTGGATGATTATCCAAATGGTTCAGATACTTTTCAAAATGATCAAAACCTTCAAGGATACCCCCACATGGCCCATGACCCTCTCTGCATATTCCTCGCTCCCACAATAGGTGGCTCCCTTGTCCCCAGAATTCCATCTTCCCAGTTTACCTTTCTAGTCCCATTTTAATACAGTCTCTCTACCTGTGGTCCCCTTACCACCAACAGAATCCCCATTCTTCTCTCTCTCTCTCTCTCTCTCTCTCTGTTCCAGAATTTTCTCCTCTTAACATATCCTGACGTCTCCCTACTTGATGTGTTGTTTTATCTGAGAGAGGCGCAATAGGCTGGGGTGACAGTTCTGGTGGTCTTGGTAAGTCCTTTAACATTGTATACACTGTATTTACTTTGTATGATTACGTTCTCTGTTTACTCAAAGCCATGCTGGCTTGTCCAGATGGTATATTCCTCTCACATCAAACATGTTTGCAGGCTATTGGTTTATTTTAGCAAGCCAGTGAAATTGCCTTAAGATGAAGTAGATGAAGGCCAGTTTTTTTTCTAGGTAAATGACTGGGCTGCATTGAGATCAGTGTTTTTTTCAAAACACAAGCACTGTTTGACCAGCAGATAGTCAACAGCTTTGCTGCTGGTGGAGGTGGCAATGGAACAAACTGGGGAAGTAATAAGGAATACAGCATTTGGAAGAATAACATATCATAAAATTGAGGTCTCTGTATAGTTATATTTTACAGGATCAAAAATAAAAGCAGTATGAATGTTCATACTTCATATGACTTGCTTCAGACTGAACTATGCAAGGGAATAGACTAGGGAAACAGGATTAAATGTGTATATACACACACTCATAGATGTAAAATAATATCTATTAGTCTGTCTTTGTATTTCAGTAAATAGAGAAAAGTGCTTTGAGGGATTTCCCCCCTCAGAAATACAAGGTGCATCTTTAAAATGGTAGTGCTCAGATTACTGATAGATTTACATTTTACAACACAGCTGTGGTCTTTTTTTATTTTTTTCTAGTTAACAGATAAAGGGAAGATTAATAACTATAAGTAAATTTAATTCATCTAAAATCAATAGATAGGTATGCAGACTTTTTAAAAAATTTAAGGAAAAAAGACAATGGGAGAGAAGGAAATTTTGAAGAAGGCTTAGCGAAGTGTACTCCATGTTTCACTTCAATTTAGATATTGTGATCCTTACACAAAGAGGTTGTCAACAGCAATTTTCTTCACTTTTTAGTCAACCTATTGCCAGGACACTATAGAAAAACAGGGTAATTGAACCAAGCCTCTTTCTGGTGGGTAATAGACAATACAAAAATCAAATGGCCCCATATAGAATTTTTTAAAAACTAATAAAATATGCAGTATAATTAGGAAAAATATGTTTCCTTGAATATAGCCACATCTCTTTAAGGACTATAGAATATGTGGAAGTTCTTATATATTTTTATGTACACACATAAGACCAGATCCTTAGAAATGGCCATTTGGCACAGGACAGCAGAGTTGACTTGTGCCTCAGTGTCTCTCCCCCCCGCCCCTCTCCCCAGCCTGATCCTTGGGCCAATGACTATGGATTTAATTTTGAGGAGAAACTAATAGCACCACCACCCCACTCCACCTCACCCCAGGCTCCCTACTGATGCAGATTAGGAAGACTCCACAGTCTCTTAGAACTAGTCAATTCTAATCCTATCAGGAAATTGTAGGGTGACCAGACAGAAAATGTGAAAAATCGGGACAGGGGGTGGGGGTAACAGGAGCCTATATAAGAAAAAGCCCCAAATATCAGGACTGTCCCTATAAAATAGGGACATCCGGTCACCCTAGGAAATTGTCTTTTAAATCTATAGAATATTTTAGTGTTTAATCCCTGGGGCAGTAGTGATCTACTTACTAAAAGTCTGTCTGTGGTCTAAGAGACTATTTTATTTGCTTTTTCCATAAAATAAACAGCGTAGAGTGAAATCAATGGGGTTACACAGGCATAAAACTACAATAATGCATTGGTTAATCAGACCTGATGATTTTATATTTGGAGGGCAAAACTAAAGAAAATCAGAATTTGACTTCCTGAATAGTAGAGCTTTTCAGGATAAGTAAATGTATGTATTAATTTGGAACAGTGAGTAAATAATGAAATCTGCACAAAATCTCAGGTAAAATATTACATTAATTTACACACCTTCTTAAAAAAAACCCTGAAGACTCTGCTAATTTCTTGATTGAGTTAAAATGGAATAGAATTTCCTGTCTCACAGGTGAAGTAGAGTCTTGCTAATCTGGAGTTCTCTGCACCACAAACTTTATAATCTTCGCACAAAAAATGTTCTTCTGACCCCATCTCTCAGCAAAGACTTTTTTACATCCAGAAACTTTGTTCAGGTGTCATATTAAAATATCAGCTGCACATATTTGTACATTTTAAAGTATTATCATATATAATTAAAAGTAAATGACACTTGTGAAAAGAATACATTTTCTGATTAATTCCCTTGCTCTTCCATTACATTTTATTGTGTTTGTTCATTTAGGCCATGATCCTGCAAAGTGTTTATGCACTTACATAACTTTAAGCACAAGAGAAGTATTATTAACCTCACTAGGACTATTCATGTGCTTCAAGTTACACATGTGTTCAAATGCTTTGCTGGATTTGGGCCTTAAAATCATTCCTAAAAAGTCTTTTTGTTGTTTTATGTTGAGTAGTCTCATTTGAGCCCTGCATCTTTGAGGTACTGAGCATCCTCAACTCCAGCTGACACAGTAGGATGTGAAGCCACTCCACACCTCCTCCCATTCTTGTTTGTTATTTATGTAGCACCCATAATATTCTAATTGCTTTAGAACGATATAAAAAGGCCACTGCACTGACTCCCACCCAAAGAATTTACAAGCTCAGAGGCTGTCCACATTGTGGCAGCAAGTATAGTTAGAGGAACCTGTAAAAACAAAAGGGAAGCATGATAGGTAAAACAGATGAGCGATGAAGTAAGCCATGTGTCTTGTAGTTCCATAACCTGTACCTGATTTTTAATTAACATATTCACTTTATTAAAAAAAACAAAACTGTGGAGGCTGAGAATCTAAGAGCCTTCTTGAAGAAGCGTATATTGGTGAAGGATTTCAATATGGAAACAGTGAAGACATGTCAAAATGGGGCAGGGAGAGGATTGTAGCTGTGCAGTATGAGGGAAGAACAATGGAACTGAGAGAAGATAGGGCAGCAAGGTGGCTGGGTGGGTGTCAGAGGGACAGCATGCTGGGCCTCAAAAGCAAAGGTGGGAATGATAAATTGGACACGAAGGACAATTAGTCAAGGGATTTGAAGAGTGGCTAGACATGGTGAGTAGATTATCTTAATGCCAGTGTTTTAGACTGGTTGAGAGGGGCAAAAGGGGTACACAGAAGCCCCAGAGGTGGAGGAGAAGTTTGCAGTAGTACAGATGAGAGATAATCAGGGCCTGCCCTGTACAAGAGTTTTGATGATGGGGATTGTGGTATTGAGAACTGTGTCTTTAAGTGATTTAGTTTCTCAGACAGGAAGTCTGGGGAAGGGATGCTGCAGAAGCCCATGTTCTGTTATACATTGGCAGTTGAGAACTGCATCACCAAATAAAGAAGATCTCTTTCAAGCACCTAGGGCCCAGAGTTATTATTGAACACATGGATAGAGAGAATGGGATAGAATTTGGAGATTGTGAACAGGACTGGCAGGATTTAGCGATTGCATCAATGTCAGCAGAAGAGAGAAGAGTCCAAAATTAAGGGGAACAAGGAAGATGGTGGAACTGCCATCTGTGATAGCAGAACAGAAAGAGGAGTTCACTTTTGGACATCCTGGAAGAAATGTAAGAGAAGGAATCAATGAGTCTCAATGGAGAAAGAAATCAAAGTCATTGGAACACTGGTGTTAGTTGTACAAGCCTGATCAAAGCCCACTGAAGTCAATAAGAGTCTTTCTCTTGACTTCAGCAGTCTTTGGACCAGGTCCAGTGTGGCCAAATGAAAGGTCAGGGGGACAGCAGTTTCAGTAAAGACCTGATCCAAAGTACTGATCATCATCATATGTCAAAGAGAAGACAGGACAGAAAACAAGGTAATGACTGATCACCATGGAAGTTGAAGTCTAAGAGGATGAGAACGGAGGGGACTAAGAGAAGAAGGGGAAATGTAAGAGTTATAGGGGAGAAAGAAGGCATTAGACAGTAGTGTGGGAAAATGGGAGGAGAGGAGAGAAGAATCAGTGGTGTGAACTTCAAAGGAAAATTGATGTTAAAATTGTTTTCCAAAATAAAGACACTTTGCATCCCGTAGTGCAGGAAGTAGTTTGGTTTTTTTATAAAGTTGCACCATGAAGATTCACATCTTTAGTGCAATAACTCAAACCAGAGAGAGAGAGAGAGCAATTGTTGACCTGCTCTGCAATGTCATTATTATTTTCTATAACATAGGAAATTTTAAGTTTTCTTATCAGTGTTTTTTATCCCCTTTTCCGTTTTCTGTAAACTTTGATGCTTTAACTTTTTCAGGTTTTTTACCTTCTATACTGACTGCCTTTATCTGATTTCAGATGGTTTCCTTTAAATATTTAAGTTAAAAACCACTTATGGTAGCTATCACCTGCCACAATAGGGTTTATATATCTTCACACAATCAAAATTGCCTATGCAAGGAGTGGATATGGAATAATGGAATAGTACTTCACACTTCATCTAATTTTAAAATGTTGTTTCCTTTGCAGGATTTAAAAAAACCTACTTTGCCATTTATCTCTCATAAGCCCACATGCTAAAGAGCCCAGCTATCTCCATCACAAAGTGAAACAACCATATTAAAATTCATGATAAGGTGCATTAAGCAACAATCGCCAGTATCGTGGATACCTTTCTGTTTGCTGGAAGGTACTTTTGGTACCCACATCAGATATGTCAAATTTCAAAGCGCATTGAAACAAACATGAAATCCTTTTTTGCAAATACATGAAAGTAATAAATGCTTGATTCCTAATCACTGATTGTGTCAAAATTCAGCATTCATCATTTACAGGCATTTCTGGAAAATAAAACAAAAGACAACGAAGCTGCTTGTTGAGAACCAAATCTGCTCTGATTGAAGTCAACATTTTTGCATTTATTTTAATAAAAATATGAATTGGCCCTGAATGAGTGGGGTATAATAGGCTTTGATCTACATATAAAAGCAACACATGCATGTAGTAATGCAGAAATGCCCATCTTCCCCTGCATAGACATCATACCCTTGTTAAATAGCTGCTAGCCACAGCCCAATATATTTCTCCACTTCAACCTTTGTTTCTGTTTCACATGACAAAAAGGAGAGAAAATATTAGTGAACTGAAAGAAAAAGTGCAAAATTGTGAGAATATATGGAATACATTTTAAATGTGGGCTTGTGTGAAAACAATGAGTACCCACCCCTCACACAAACATTTCAGAGGCAACCTTAAAGCTTGTGAGATGTGGATATATGTGCCATGTGATGTGCTTGTGAAAAGTAGGCCAATCTTAATTTAATTGGAACTCAAAGCTGATTTTAAAAAAAAAGTAAAGTGCAGAATTTTGCTGCCATATAGATTCACATTGCCACCAAGCTATTTAAAATGAACACGCAAATAAAATGGGTTACGGTCAGGAAACACATTTATCCTACTAATGAGGATGTTGCAGAGTGACTGCTTACTTCTTGCCTAAGGCTACTCCATTCTTAGTTCTTCCACCCTGATTGTAGAATTATATCAGCCCGCAAGCTTATGGTTGAACTACAGTGTAGGAGCCTTAGAATCCAAACATTTTCAGGTCTGCGTGGGTTTTATCTGATGAACTCTGAAGTCTGACTGAACCGGGACGTAATTTTGAGTAACAATTTACGCTACACTAGCCTGGGTATTTCTATCTAGCTTTTTGTTTATTCACACTCATCTGATCTCCAACCTGGCGCTGGTGGGGATGGAGTTATGCAGGCTTTGGTGATAGAAGAAGGTAGATGAGGCAGAGAAAAGGGACTGATGAGTGGGGGTATAGATGAGGTACTGAATGGCTTAATTGCATATTTTATTTATTTTGTATAAGTTTGCATTGGTGAGGTAGATAGTCTGGCAATCTTAATTCCAGGTCAAAGAAACTTTTTGTATGGAGATGTATCTTGGCTGTAGAATTCTCCCTATGCTTTTTCTCTGGTACACTTAAACATTTCTATGATTCTATGATTTTGATAATAGTGTAATTTTGTTTCTCATTTCTTAGGACATTCACTCAAAAGAAACTTTTTCTCTGAAGTTGAATGATGATTATTGAATTGCTTTTTTGGTTTGTTGATAAACTTCTGAAGAATTAGATGTTGTTTCCTTTTAGACATTTAATTAAGGAGGTCAGGAAATTTCTCCTTCTTGCTATTTTTTCATAGTACTTCACACAACTCTAATGTATGGTTTCACTAAATATTCCTTGTTTTCTCACCCCAAGGCATAATACTAAGGCTTCAAGCAGCTGGAATACACAAGGCTCCATGGCCCAGATCTACAAAAGTACATAAACTCCTGCCAAACCCTGTAGGCTCTAAACTCAGTTGGCATCTATGTTTTCAGGGTAAAAGTTCCCTAGGCAACTATGTCTCTGCTCTGGGCATGTTCACTGCTGTCTCCTTTTAGGCATTCAACCCCATCTAAGCCCCAGAGAGATTCACAAACCAGGGAATGATAGGTGTTTGACCACTTAAGTCACATATGGGTCCTTATCTGGTAGGCATGATCAGTGGCTACCTACCAGATTGGGTACCATTCAAAATCTACCTGCTGGGGAAGGAGATGGTGGTGATGCTGGAACCACTGTATAACTTTTAGCCCAGTGGTTGGAACATTCATCTAGGAGGAGAACCAGGTTTAATTTCCCACTCTCTGGGCCTGTTCCTGCTCCTGCTCAAGCCTCAGCTGGCCCTGGCTATCCTGAAAGGGCTGAACTCTGGCTCTCTCACCTCTTAGGTGGATGCCCTAACAACTGGACTGCAGAGTCCTCCTCCCCATTCACCCCCTGTAACTGTGCCTTAGTGGGTCACAACTGATGATGATGCCAAATTCAGGACAAACTGCTGCAGAAATAGGACAAACACAACCCAAAACTGGTGGTTATTCTTTTATAAGATTTACCAAACCAGCCCCAAAAGTAAACTCCTGTTTTACCACAGTGGCTAAGAAGAAAACATAAAAGGCAGTTTTCTCAGGCATTCCAGTTCTCATATCACTACCAAAAACACTGGATTCAGAGATGAGTGGTTCTTTACAACCAGTATAATCAAATAATAGATTATCCTGATCCCAGTGGACCAGCAACACACCCAGATCAATATATAACTTAGATCTTACCCAAAAATCATGCTGATGCCAATTCTTTAGTATCTAAAATCTAAAGGTTTATTATAAAAAAACAAAAGAAAAAGAAAGGTGAGAGTTAAAATTGGTTAAAAGAATCAATTACATACAGTATGGCAAAGTCCTTAGTTCAAGCTTGTAGCGGTGATGGAATAATCTGCTGGCTTAAGTCAAGTCTCTGGAGTACATCCACAGCTTGGATGGGTCATTCAGTCCTTTGTTCAGAGCTTCAGTTTGTAGTATGGTTCCTCCAGAGGTGAGAAGCAGGACTGAAGACAAAATGGAGAAGATGAAGCTGCCTTTTATAGCCTCTTGCCATGCGGCCTGTGCTTCCTTTGTTTCAAACACAAGTTGCCCAGCACATGGCTTGGAAACCTTAGAGTTCTCTCCATGGGCATGTCCCTGAATGCCCTGCTGAGGCATAAGGAGTATCTGCCTTCCCTCAATGGGTCAGTTGTATAGCTGATGGTCCTTAATGGGCCATCAAGTAGGCTAGGCAGTGCTGATGCCAAAATGTTTGGTGGTCTCACCCAGAAGCATAGCACAAGTTGAAATACATACATACATATCTATAACTCATAATACAAAGGTGATACAAACATATAAACAAGATTATTATATCTGGCAAATTATAACATGTTTGCAGATATCTTCCATGGCATATCTGGCTATGACCAGTGTCCCAGTGGGGGATAGCTATGATCACTCAATTAGGGTGAACTGCAAAGAATGGGGCAAACCATCCCCATAAAGCTGGTTGATATTCCAATACTTATAACTTTTCATACAAAAAAGATACATGCACACAGACAGCATAATCAGAACCAGCAAAACATAACATTTGTATAGACACCTCACTCAACAACCTTTGTACAGTATTTGCTGCAAATATATAACAGTGGTTGCAACGATGATCCATATGGTCATTTTCTAATCAGATAATGTCACACCCCCAGATCCAGCCCAATGACTGTTCCACTGTAGATAAACACTTGAATTGGGCTATTGTCCCGTGGTTAGGCCACCCACCTGGGAGGTGGGAGACCCAGGGTTCAGTCCCCTTGCTCCAATCACTCTTTCATTATTGAGCCACAGTGAAACAGTTTCAACAGGAAAGACTGAGCAAACCACACGGTCATGATATCTCATAGCCCAGTTGTTGAGCACTCCCCTGAGAGGTGGGTGATCCCTGTTCAAATCCTTTCTCCATGTCTGGCAGGCGGAGGGATATTGAATCTGGGTTTCTCACATCCCAGGTAAGTTCTCTAACTGCTGGTCTAAAAGTTATAAGGTGGGCACCTCCTCCTCCAGCCATTTTGTGTGAGACGAGGAATTATTGATAGTGGGGTATTGATAGAGGGGCTTGACAGTGCCACACTTAAATGAGTGAGAGTTTGTGTAAAGAATTTATACTCATTTGAAAGTTATCAGTATTTTGAATTAGACAAGTACACGTGTATTTCCAGCTTTGCATTATTTTACGATATTAAGATGAAATAATGAATCACCATGGTAGCGATGTGGTCAATGAAAGACATAGGGTGAATGAGAGTGCATTTGAAGGGTAACTCAGGCTGTGAAGACTGAAGGTCTTGCTATCTTCATCCAGGCTAATAGGCCCCACTAGTTATCTCCTGGAGCTCTCACTCATGTTTATCTCTAGGAGCTCACCCCTTTGAGCCTTCTACCTGCACTGGAAAGTGGGTGCAAGTCACAATGAAATTACCATTTTATTTATAAATGTACAACTTATAAATCCTGTCCTTACTCCTCATTAACCTAAAACAGGGCCTCCAGGATACTTCAGGAAAGGTGAAAAACGTCACCAGGCACCTTGTCAATCTTTCCTGGAGAGCAGAATTCCTTCTTGATCCCAAAAATTGGTGACTGATCAGATCCACAGCATCTCAGAAATGCAGTTCAAATGATATCTTCACGATAGGGCAGGCAGTAGCTGCTTCTCATACAGGGAGAGGAGGTGTGCAAGAGACAATCAACTCACTCTCTCCCTCCCTTCCCAGTCTAACCACTAGCAACAGGGAGAGGCCCCAGAGCAACAAAGCTTGCTCGTCCCTCCCCACTTCCTCTCAGGATCCCAGAGTGTGTCTTTCCTGTGCTGGGCTGATCTTATATTCCTCTTTTCCCTCCCCATTCCTGCTGTGTGTGTGTGTGTGTGTGGGATGTGATGCGTTCATATAAATGACTTTCATGGACTGTTTGCCTGGTATATATAGAAAAGTACAGTACAAAGTCCTGTGTGGTCTTGTAACTCAAGGCTATTGTAATCCATACACACAAGAGGACAGAGTTAAAGTTGTGCATTCATCCCTAACTTTGGCATTTCATGACATATGAGTGCTTATCCATGTAAACTTAATGTGGCATGAACATATAGTTTCTTTTTGTACTTAATTTCCTAGGGGTTTAGAAAAGAAACGGTGGAGGATGAAGGGGAGAAAAAAAATCAGAAGTAATTTCGAACTCAAGGTCTTCAAAGCTTTGCTGGTTTGCAAATAATAGAATGTACATGCTGTAATTACAATTATCTGGAACTGTGTAGCTGGATATTATGTGAATCCAGCCACTCTCGACCAACATTGTAACAATCTTGGGGTTCATTAAACAACAAACCAAATGAATGAGAAAGGAATAAAACTTTTTTAATAAAACAAACTGGAGAACTTGTCTGGTGAACTGCAGCACACAGCCATGCGGTGTTCCCAACCTCCATCTCCAGGGCACACGTCCAAATTCCTATGTTCATAATACTGTCCCTTATGAGGGAGAATCTCTAAATTATAATCTTCTATGAACCTATCTCTACATCTTCCCTCTTTAAAAAAAAAAAAGCACATATATATAAACACCTAACAACTATCTAATAACACATACATTACATTCTTAACCCATGCAGTACATTTCCATAAACCAAATGTGTCAACTATCTAAAGAGTAGAGGTTACCAAACACATCACTCTCGAGTGAGTCTTTATCACTCACTTTCCTCAAATATCCCTTCTTCAGGCAGATTAGCAAGTCTCAGCAGGCATTGATCATGGCATTTGACAAGCTTGATCTTCTCTTTACTCTCAGAGGGCAGCTTGAGGAGTCTCCATCTCGCTGAGGGAACACTGCAGTGGTGTGCTGTGCTTGGCAATCAGGTCATTGCGTGTGTGCAGGTCTTCCACTTTGCTGGACAGGGTGTTTTGCAGTTCTATCTTGTCTGTCTGCAACATGGATGCTTCATCACTCGACTCATCCAATTCTGACAGCATCTTGATGGCCTTGGCCTGGAGTTTATCATGGGGTGCAAATAGCAGCTCTCTACATGGATGGATAACTGGAGGGACCTGCTTGTTTATCCAGATTATATTAATCTTGCAAGCAACCCAACCATTGAAACAGATCATGATATTCCCAAATGAGTGTCTATGAAAAACTCCTCAACCAGACTGTCTTTAACTGAATGCATTTGGGATCTGTAGCATTTTGCAAAATTATTATTTCCCCCACACTTATGACACAGTTTCCCAAAGACAAAACTCTGTTTGGGGCCATGCTGTGATCCACACCTTTCATATGACTGTGTACCCAGTTTCCCCCCTAGCAGTGGTTTTCATAGCGAGTGGTTCTACTCTTTGATTTGACCTATTCTGCCTATATCCTTTTGTACTTAGTACAATGATAACCCCTTCTAGTGAATTCAGCTCTTTGGCTTGTGCTTTCACATTTTCTGCTGCCCTGCATTGTCTAGACAATGAACTGAATAGAGCTAAGTTCATCACATCTTGAGAATGAAGGTCTGAGTTGCCTCAGCCTGCATTAGGCTTGGTGGCTCCAGAGAGGGAGTAAAGATTTCAAGTATGATTTCATTAAGTCAGCCACTCCAGCAGAGCATGACAGTTCCATTGCTACTGTGGATACTTTCTCTTTCGTTAAAGAAAATGTATATCCTAGAATGGATATTCCTTCACAGTCCCATCACTTTCATTCTGCCACCCACTCTGGGGCTCGGAGGAAGGCAGGAGACATAGAACAGAGTGAGGAATGTTTGTTTGCCCTGTGCAGTGATGCTTGTTTTCCAAGCTGAAGGGGGGACACACTATTTATTTATATAATATTTTATCTTTTCAAAAAACTGAGCAGACATGCATAATTAATCATCTCCCTGTGAGTAGATAGGATCACCATTTCATAGATAGAGAGACGGTAAATGACTTGCCCAAGGTTACACGGAAAATGTGTCTGACCCCGGGAGCCAGATTAATGTCCCCACGATGGCTGCTTCATCTATGCAGAATAGTAAAAAAGCTATTTTGTTGATCCTTCTTGCATACCCAACCCATCCTCTTCCTGGCCCCTGAGATATTCTTGAGGGAAAGAGGGCATGGCCAGAGCACGTTTGCTCTCTAACAATTCTAGCTTCCAGAAATAGCCCCTTGAGGCTGAGGTCTTACCCATTATAGTGCTGTCCACAGTGCACTCACTGGCAATTTTTAAATCTGTCATTCTCAAAGTAATCATCACTATCCCTAGTTTACAGAGTACATAATGAATGAAGCCCAGCAATTTGCCTGAGCATTCTAGTGCATGGATCTTCCACACCACAGACATAAATTGTGTTTTCAGCTCTGCAACATATGTTCCATGTGAACTGGAAAAACCACTTACTTCACCTGTAAAGCAGAGGATAATATGTGACTCCATAGTACCATGTGCCTATTATAACAGGCTACCATGTTCTGTTCACAAATACCATGCTGTGCCAAATGTAGAACAGTTACAAAACAAAGCCAGTAGCTGGTGGAAGAAGGCACTGTACATCACACCCACGTTTGACTGAAGTTAAAAACTTAATACCATATCTTATTGAGCATGTGCTGCAGCAGATGTTTATACATTTATTACTGTCTGATTTTACAACCATGGGATTTTTCCCCAACCTTCCCCAGGCATGTACTATTCATTTGGAAATATGCATGCATAAAATTTAAAGTTTAAAGGTTCCATTATTTTTGAGTTATACCTCTAGGGAAAAGATCATTTTCCTTGTACACAGAAAAATGTAGTTTATTTGCATAAATCAAAAATGGCTAAAAGGATTTTGCTTAAACTTTTTTTAAAAAATGTTCACATTTGGGGAGAGAAATTTCAGACCATAAAGTGAGTGTGAGAAAGCAAGGTTTCACAACGTTAACTTTTATAGTCAGTACTGGTAATTAGTATACTAAGTGGTTTTACCATGTATTTATGTATATATATATTATAAGGTACTTCACATTTTTATATAATATTTCACAAAGATATGTTTATCACTTGCCCAGTAAATGATGTGTGTTGCATATTTACATTCATTAGCTGAGCTGTCCCAAAGTATTTCAGTTGTTGTTGTTTCGAGTCCAGATTCTGAGCATTAGACACTTGGGAAACAAACTGATTTTGCTCAGAGCTCATGTAGCCCATAGCAGGTCTCAGCACGCACGCACCAGTCAGCATTCTTTCCTTTCGCTTACAGCACTTTTCAATGAGTGCTAAAGAATTGCTTTAGGAGCTGGGGAAAGCTGTCAGATCCCCTGTGAGATTAAATGAACACACTTGCCAGAACAGAAAGGAAAAGGAAAATCTGCTTGTTCAGAGCACTCATGCTTTAGCTTGCGGCTGTCAGAATAAGGGGTAGGGTAGGTGTCAGGGGTAAAGATGGGCTTAGATTTAGAGATCTTAAATATTTTATCCTCCATTATTATTTATTTTTTACATTGAGCAAAACCATAGACCATACTTAGCCAGGTAGAATATTGGCCTCTCTCTTTTTGCAGGACAGTTACAGAATGTACATTTCCAGTGAAAAATGTGGAATTAAAAAAAATTGAAGGACATTTTTTTTAGAGAGCAGTCAAAACTTGACAACACAGCTTAAATCCTGGTCCAAACTTCTCCAAAATATGTGGTGGTTCAGAGCTGGCATTTTCTTTGTTCCTTTAAGAAATTAGTTGGCAAATAAAGAATTCACAAATATTCTTTCAAATAAAACCTGCTGATTCACTTTTCTGGTATTCATGAAACCTTTCATTCACTTATTTGTCAACATTTGGGTGAGTGAGTTTTATTGACAACAATATTTGTGGAAAGCAAAAGCATTGAGAATACTAGTGCTAATGTGAGACTATTTTAAAAAGCAGGTGTGAGGCTATTTAAAAAGCTCTTTTAAAATTCACACTGTAGATTCACTGAACAATTATGAAGGCATGGAAATAGCTTTTTAAGGAGGAAATGGGGCTGCACCCATAAAGCTTAGTTGTCCAATCAGAAAACAGAAACAATAACATGTGTATTAGATGGCCGACCAAATGGCATTAGTATTGAATATCAAATGGCAAATACAGCAACCAATTCATGAACAAAATAGGCTAAAAAGTATTCATCTAACTATATTGCCTGAAAGTCAGCCAACATATAATGGCTAAGCAGTGGAGCAGCTGGAGGAAGTTGACATTTATATATGTATATAATTAAAAGGCTAAAATGGGTGTTGTATAAAAAGAAATATGTCTATCAAATGTATATGACATGAACATATTTGATTGTTTCCCTGTTCCTACCCTTCATATGCTAAATCTTGAGGGTTTGGACCTTGTCTACTTATATGTGAGTGTATATCATGTCTAGTACAATGTAGGCCTCTATCTAGATTGGGCCCTGTGAGTGCTATAAATACTAAAAACTACAACTTGTTTGCAGATATTTTGTAAATAGGAAAAAGGTCTAAATTCATTATTTACAACTAATAATGCACCCAGAAATAATAGAGAGAGAAGGTAGTTCAGATTGTGAACTAGATTCAGACTTCTACAGTGTTCCATTGCTGGCCAAAATAAATCCATTTAGTGACTAGTTGGTCCCTTCTAAAAGTATTTTGATATAACTGAGCTATAGGAGCTCTAAATGCCTAAGAATGATTTGATGAGCTGTCGTTGTTATTTGCTGAAGACTGTATACATTAGACAGAGATTAGGCATATCATGAGTAGGTTATTGGCTAGGTCATTCATTATATTTATGGTGTCTGTGCGGGGATGGGGATGATTAGTTGGTATGATGTAAACAGGCAACGGTTATGTGCAACCAGTGACAAATCTGATCTGTTGCACAGTCAGGGAACACAAAACAAATGGATTTTAAATCTTGCCTTATGCCTCTACAGAGTACTGATCAAATGTAGCTTCATGCATGGAGGTGGAATGAGCAAATCACTCTGCGAGGAGGTAGCTAATTGCTGAACTTGATTGCAACTGCTAATCAGAGTCGTAGGGAAAAAAGTGTTGGGAATTAATTAGGCAAGGACCTTCAGAACAGCAGCAGGAAGCCTCCAAGTGACCTTTATTTACAGTCAGTTAAACAGAAGTGTGACTAAAAATGCCACAGAGCAAATCAGATTATTAATATTGATTGCTTAAAGAAAATGAATAATTTAGAAGCAGAGTCAGAATAAATATGCAGTGACAGAGATGAAAGAGCACAGTGTACTGCCTTTCCAACATTCATCTATCATGCAGCAGTGCCCTATGTTCAGAAATTGAGAATTTTCACCATCTCAAAACATAATTAGTTTCATGACCCAGCATGATTGCCTTATTGCTGTTACTAGGGTCTTTTTTCAGGCAGCAAAATGGGGGGAAACACCAGCCTGCTGAAGAGAAGCTTTTCTCAGGATTTTCCACCGAAATCTAATTAACATATCATGGGATTTACCTTCAGGTTTTTGTCAATAAAATATCAGAAACTTTCATTACTATGGGTATACCATCTTTCTAAGAGATACTATCTGGCTTAACCATCATGGATGATTAAAAAGCAAAGTTCCTCACTTTATTATAGACAGCACCCTGGACTGAAAGAACGTTTGAAATCCAATTTATTTTACACTGTTTTTGCTGTTTGTTTACATTTTGCTTTTCCCTCCACTTGCACAATGTATTTAGACTAGTTAGTTCTAGTTCAGTCTGTTTTCTAGCCACATTTTGGTCTCATGTCCTAGCAAAATGCTACAGTGGTTGGTTGCAGACACTACCTGGGCAGAATGTTTAATTTTCTGTTTTAAAGGTATTTTTACACTAATTTTAACTTTAATAATATTACTATAAACAAAGTAGCAATGCATATTTTGGTAAACATAAAATAACAGTACATAATCGTTATCTATTCATATATCATAAAGTTCAAAGACCATTACAGCACTGAAAGTGTAATGTAGCCACTACAAAATAATTGTGTATGGTTAGGCCATGGAGATTAGAGACCCAGAACACTGTGGGCAGGGTGAATGCAAGATTTTATTTTCTGTTTACACAGACACTTACCTCCTTACTATATGCCCCCTACTGGGGACCCAATAGTGGCTCTAAACATTCACAACAACACCACGTCCCCCTTTCTAAAAAGGAAAGGGTGATAAAACCTTGATCCAAATTTTTCGTTAAATAACAACATATAACAGGAATGAAATTCAACACAGAACAAGAATAAACAGCCCTATGAAGGATGGAGTAGATTGCCTGAAGCAATCAGATGTTACTTTGTCTTTCCTCTCAGATGCTCTCCTGTAGAGGGAATCAGACATCACACCTACTTGGTTATGTTTGCAGGAACTTCTAAGATGTGAACATAAGGTTTTTAAGGTTACTCTCCCACAGTGTCAAATTCCAGCCCTACTTTTTCCTTCCTAACTCTTCCCTATCTTTCTCTTTGTCTTCTAATAAGAGTCCAGATTAGTCAGTCAGGACAAATAGATTAGACAAATCTAGGACAAATTTCACCTCGCAACACTTTGCTGTGACCAGTCTGGCAGGCTAAAAATGATGCAGAACAACATGATCTGTAGTGAAAGTTTCCCAAACTGGCCAGAGGAAAATAAGAGCAATTCAGACTTTTTTTTTTTTTTTTAAGACAGGAAGCAAAGCTGAGGTCCAGGAGTCGCTAATTGTGTTGTGTGGCAACTTTTTGCTGTGTTCCTGCCTCCCGTGTTATGGGGCTGGGAGGGGATGGCGTACAGTTATTATGCTGGCTCTTCATTACATGGGGACTTCCCTTATGCTAATGATATTCCACATTGGCTTGATTTGCTAGTTTTGTGGTCCTTTTGCACAAGCACAGTTCAAATAAGGGGCCATAATGCAACAGTGAATCACGCTCTTGGTGCCAAGACTTTCAAGCAAGAGTATTTTTCCCTTTTGGAAGACTTTATACAGAGAGAGAAAAGTTTAATTTTTTTAAAGCTTTAAATATTTGGGGTTTTTTTACTCCTTCTTTACTTTTTATGTGTTAATAAAAAGGTCTTGGACAGGACCCTAGGAGACCTGGGATCAGTTCCCAGTGGGGTTCTGCCAGTGCTTTTCTGGATGACCTTGGGCAAGTCATTTCCCTTTCCATACCTCAGTTTATCCATCTGTAAAATGGGGATAACTATACTAACCTCCTTTGTAAAGCACTTCGGAATCTAAGGATGAAAAAGCACTACATAAGAGCTAGGTACTGTTGTTATTTATCAATGGTGTACAAATGAAACCTAAACTGTGGTGGTAGAATCTCAAATCCAATGTACTACTAACATTGTGGCAGGGTGTTTTTTGTTTTGGTTTTGTTTTTATCCAATGTAATAAAAAAGGTAATTTACAAATGATCAGACATATGAAATACACAAAACTGTATTGAAGAAAAAAAATACCAGTTACTCCCACACCCTTGTATTAGACTAGCAAATTGCTTTACAAAAATGACTTTTCCTTTTGTAGAATTGCCGTAGTACATATGACATACAGTGAGTCAAGTCAGGGTGCATTGCAATGTACAGTATTACTGGATATAAATATTTTAGTTTTAATTTTGTCTGCTGCCACAGAAACAATGACTTATGGATGAAACAATGAGTTTGCGTCTCTTACAATTGCCTTTGGTTCAGCAAACTTTCACTATTTGCATGTAAGTGAGTGTTTGGAATGCCCCAAAATAAGAAAAGTTCCTTACTTTTTTACTTTGGATATGCCTCAGTAAACTTGAAGTATGCTGCCACCAGACTAGTGCAAAAAAATTAACTGGCAGTGCACAAGAAAGTCGTAGTTTCCATATGACTATAAACGTAGAGGCCAGTCTTGTAAACCTTCACCCATATGAGTTAGTTGCATTGATTGTAGTGAGACTATCCAGATTGATAAACATTACTCATATAAGTACGGGTTTGCATGTATGACATTAAATGCTATAACATGTATATTACATACAAAAAGTATGTTAAGAGAACATTAAGGTTTTAAAGTCAATCACTCAAAAAGATCAGAAATGCCAGAATTAAGGTTGCTTGGATAACCTCAAACAAGCCCCCTTCTGCTCATGCATTATTATACAGTCTTTAATTATGTGATCACATACTATTTTTTTCCTAAGAACTCCTGTCTCATTCATTGCAGAGGAGGGATTCAATATTTCTTGTTATATTCATCATTCAATATGTGGCCCTAAACTTTATTTACTGGACACCATCCAAATCCTGTGGTGAACCCACAATTATTAATTTCCTCATGGGTATTTCTGTTGTGTGCTCATTACCTTAGTATCAGTGTGATTCACAATTAGCAGTGAATTTATCTTCCCAAAATCCTTAGAAGGCAAAGTGGAATTATTATCCCCATTTTACAAATATGAGGTGCAAAGAAATTAAAGCCAAAATTGTCAAAAGTATCAGCTAATTTTGGGCAACCAACATGAGTCACCTCAGGCCTGATTTTTCAGAGTAGTTAGCATTTCTAGTGCACATCTGTGGCATAGCTTATGTACAAAGCACAGCTCCCATTAGCATTAGTTGTAGTCATGCAGTCAGCTCAGCACTCCTACAATACCGGTGTCTCCAGTTGGTCACCCAGAAAATGAGGCCCACACGTTTAGTGACCATCTGTGAAAGGTTTGGTTTAAGTGAGTTGACTAGCATCATGCAGGAATTCTGTGGCAGAGACATGGATTGGATCCAATTCTATAAGCGTGAATTCAACTGCCTTAACCACAAAATCATTATTTCTTTTCCTACAAGCCCATGCCACATTCCTTACACACCTTCCAAGGTAGAAGCTTGCTAAGTCATCTATTTGGTGATGTTCCATGCCAAGGTCAACTGGGTCAA
This sequence comes from Macrochelys suwanniensis, assembly GCA_033296515.1. Classification (NCBI taxonomy): domain Eukaryota; kingdom Metazoa; phylum Chordata; order Testudines; family Chelydridae; genus Macrochelys; species Macrochelys suwanniensis. The sequence continues at coordinate 54,753,362 of CM065780.1, forward strand.
GAGCTCTGGCCTGATGGTCAGGGATGGGTGATAGGTGAGCCTCCTCATACCCGCATTCCATGCCATCTGGTGGGGCACAAGTCCACTGCTTTATCTAGGCATCTACCTTTCTGTTGCTGATCCCTCTGGGCTGGAGAATTGGAGCGATCTAGAGGCCAGAGTCTCTGACCAACTGCAGAGGTGGATGGGGCTGCTCTGGTGCCTTTCCCTTCTAGGGAGGGTATTGATCCGCAACCAGCTGGTTCTGTCCATGCTCTGGTACCAGTTCAACACCCTAAGCCAGCCCTCAGGAACCCTGGCCAGTCTCCAGAAAAAGATCCTGGAGTTTTTCTGACTGGGGCTGCAGTTGATCTCTGCAGGTGTCGTGAGCCCCTCTCTCTGGAGGAGGGTGGACAGGACCTGGTCTGCATCCAACAGCCAAATCCATGCCTTCCACCTTCAGGCCATGCAGAGACTCCTTTACAATGCGGGTAATCCAGAATGGAGCATGCTGGTGAATGCCTTCCTCTGCCACCTCCGAGGGCTCTGAAATGTCTGGCAGCTCTTTTAACTCCACCTGAGAGGTCTCCCCCAAGACCTCTCTGAGTGCTGGTCTTTTACCAGTATCTCCTCAGGACCCTGGAAGATACTTTCAGTGACCAGGTCCATAGTGGCCACCCAGGGGGAAGATCTTCTTGCTGAACCCCTGGTGCATAACTAAAGCCCTGTGTAAATCACGATTTTATGGACTGCACAGAAAACATGATTTTTCCAACAGCAGGGAGGCAGAAGCAGGATGCTTATGTCTGCACCAGCCAGTGGGGAGAGGGAGATGAGGCTGCCAACACACAGAAATTAAGAGCCCAGGCCTGCCCCACATCAGCCCCTGGCAGACCTAGGTGAAAAACTAGTGCTAGCTGGAGAGGAGTTGAGAAGTTCCACAGCTTGCAGCATGAACAGGTGTGTGAGGAGGCCCTGCCCTGATGGGAGGATTGAGTTGGGGGATGGATCCTGGTCTCTCCCAATCTCCCTAATGGAGCAGGCTTCCTCACGCCCAGCTCCCTCGGTACAGGCCCTCCCTCCATCCACTTCCCTCCCTCACACACTTGGTCATGCTCCAAGTGGAAGAACCATCTCAGCTATTTTCCAGCCACAACTGTAATGTCTCCCCTGGGCTTACCAGGTGCCTCTGTGTGGCGGGCCAGGCCATGCATTGTCAGCACCATCATCCTCTCCCCACCAGTTGAACAGGAAGCACCAATGGCAGCCTGGGCCAGAGCTGAGCCAGGGCTCAGCTGGACATCTGCTGACATGTGGTGAGACACGCCCCAGCCTTCCAGCCTGCTCCCAGTGCTCCGCGATAGGACTAGCCCGCCACCACCCTGCACTCCTCTTTCCCCACAGTCCTCCAGAATGGGACCAGTCCACTACCTCCCCTTCCCGCCCCCCGTTCCCAAAGCAGCCACAGCCTCAGCAGGAAAGTGGAAGTGGGGATGCCCACTTCCATCTTACCACAGTTGAAAAAACTGGAGCAATTTGGTGGGCAGGGCGCTCAGCAGTTTTGCATGTCCTGTGAAATTCGAACACTTACCCATGACGCTTCCATGAATTACAAAACAAAACAAAACATGTTTTTCTCAGGTCCTTATGCATAACCCACATATTTGTGCGCAAGTGCTAGAGTTCTTTGCATACTAGAGGTTGGTCATGGCTGGTGTTACCAGAATCAGTCGGATTACAGTCGGAGGAATTTAGTGGCGCTTGCCCCAGCACATGACTGGCCACTCTGCCATCATGCTCTAGAAGGTAAGGACAGCCTTGCCCTCTGCTTCTTTTGAATATCTCAACTGCACCCTGTAGGAGGGTGCTTCCTGCCCACTCCTCACCCACAAGAGTTTACCATTTAATCCCTGGCTGCCTCTGATACACCACCAGAGTAGGCTGAATGCCATCCAGCTAGTCTGACTCCGACTGAACCATGCAAACATCTCTGTGTTTGTGCTCCACAACATCCACTTCCTCACCCTCATGTCCCACCCAGACACCATCTGTCATTTGCACATGCCATCTGTGACCCCGCAAAGTCATGAGACCTCCTCTTGACACTGACCAAAATGGCCATCCACCAGACCAAGAGGAGGAAGCTCAATGGTGTGGTTGCTCTGTGACTGTGGGTCCTATTGCTTTTCCCTCATTGTCTCATGTCTCTGGGTAGAATTCCTTCCTCTAAGGAGAAGTCCTGTCTGGAGTTCTCTGCTCAGTGTCCCACTCTGGGTCCCTCATTTAGGGCTCTGTGACCTCTCTCCCATCCCTGTTTTTTTTCCCCCTCATTTTTTGTCATCTGTAATCATTTGCTATCTGGGCTCTGTGGTTCCTCCCCCTCAGTTGTGAGGGGTGGGCCTTTAGTTTTGGGCAGGCCTAAGCCTGCCTACCCCTGTATCTGCAATAGGTACACATTTCCAAATCCTTCAATAAATGAGGCAGATTTAATTCTGGCAATTATCTTTTGAGTATTTGACTTTGCAACCTTCATATTCTTTTAACATAGGATTTTTGTATGTACTTTCCTCAGCTTTTTAAAAAGCAAACTGGAAAAAAAAAAACACCAGAAATTCCAATCCATTGCCCCCTACATGGATTATCAGCATAGTTGTGACCTCTAGGTCCTCTGCACTTGAGTGATGGAGTAGCAGTAGTGGGCTGTTATCTCTATTTGGACAAGCCATGAGAGGGGGATGGGACATATATTTTGCAGGTTTCACAGCTATTTGTTCGAGAACAGAAGAATGTTGAGGGTCAGGAATCTGGGGTTCAATTCCAGGTTCTGAAGGTGAGCGTGGTCTAGTCATTACAGACCTTCTGTCTTTCCCCCTAGCTCCTATCCCCTCTACTCCTGTTTCCCCTGTACCAATGCATTATGATACAGTTTTTAATTACATGGTCCACATACCATTTTTTTCCACAGGACAACCAATGTGTCTTTCAGTGCACACAATGGATACACAAGGATGCAGAATTAAGATTGCATGGCAACCCTAAATCTGGCATTTCCTAACTTTCAAGTGCTTGACTTTGTAACCTATACAATCTTTTCAGTGTGCTTATTTTTAAAATAACATGTGAGTCACTGCCTGATAATTTAGAGAGTAACTAAATTAATTAATGGAACCTGCTGTAAAGTATGTTGCCTTACCACAGTACATTTCTGCAATATATGGACTGATTGGTATCTATCTGCATGACATATTTTTGAATCTCCTAATTTGTTTATCCCTATCAGACCATTGAGAAACCTGTTCAGAGCAGCCAATGAACATTAGATGAATTTCTCCTTTATGTTAAGCATGGAAACATACTTGGTGACTTCTCATCCTTGTCCTCTAAGAGCCATTTCATTATAAAATCCTCTGTACAGTTTGACAAAATTCACAGCCTCTCCTCATGAGGCACATGAACAGCAGACCCATGGACTTGCCAGGACTGAGCTGTATTGGTCGAGCTGTGTGAGAAAGCTCGCATGGCGCTTGCCCACACTGTATGATAGCTGGCTTGCTTTCAGTTGGTGCTATTTATCTCTCACGTTCATTAATGCCAAAATTACATTGGTTGCCACTTCAAAGTTAGCATTTGCCAACAGTTATCACAGAGTGGCATCTGACATACCATAGCTTTATAGGAAACAACTGTGGTAACTGCATGATGCCTTTTGATGAATGCTGACTTTTCATTGCAACCACGCTACCCACACCCTCGAAAGGGTTTTAAAGAACTTAGTGGGAAACAACCCTTTCTTTTCTCACACACCTATACATTCAGTTCACATATATGGTTTCTCTGCTGGCATATGAAAATATATGATTTAAGAGAACCATAAGTGCTGCAGTGCCAATGAGACTTGTGTAGGTCATGTTCTCAAATGAAATATTGTTATTCATGAGACATACTCTATTTCGTCTATGAAAATTCATTCCAGTATATTTTAAATTACTCTATTTAACTTTACTTTTTTTTATAACTGCTATTCAAAGGAAATGACAAGGAGTCACAGAGATTTAATAAAGCACAAGCATAGAACCTTAATCACATTAGATATCGAAGTAATACAGTTTTTATTGAGGTGTGCTAAAATGATTCCGGTGGTTGACAAATGGGTTACCAGTGGTTTATAGATTATATAGGTATTGAATGAGCTGCTATTTGCTCCTACTCACTGCCAAGCCACCTTGCCCTCCTTCCCAAAAGAGGTTGTTTTAATTTTCATTATGCTACAGTTATGCCAAATTATGTTGCATCATTTGACACAATGAACCTACATATAAAAAATGAGGCTCAACTATAAAAATGTACTTTTCTCCAGTGCAATGAAATGAGCCAAATTCTTTTGACAGGAAAAGCCCAGCATTATATGTCAATGTGCTGCCCTCCACTAACTCAAGTGGACAGAAGCAGAAGCTTGCTGAAATAGGTTGGAGGGCATAGAAGTGAGGGGAGCAGTGACTCCACTGCATGCTCCCCCTGCCCCCTGAGAACTGCGGAATGCCCTTTTCTGTGAGGCTATGAGTTTGGAGCTTGGCAATTTGGGATGGGGAGCTGAAGGCAGGGCCAAATCACAGCAGTTATTTGAGCAGGAGTTTTTATTGCTCCTAGAAACATCAGTATCAGTACCTCTGTTAGGCCCCAATTAAAGAAAGCACTTAAACCCAGGCTTAAAGTCAAGCATGGGTTTAAGTGTTTTCCTGAATCAGGGCCTTAAGGAGGAGAAGTTTGTGCTAATAAAGGGGCAGAGTCAATGGCAGCGCAACTCCTAAGGCAGTCTTGCTGCTGATGGTGGAGGCACTGCCATAGAGGGGCCAACTACTCATGATGATACCTCTTTCTTTAATTGTGAATCTTCAGTGATTGGTGGCTACCTCCCCTATGCCTCTTCCATCTCCATCTGAGGGGAGCAGCCCAAGAAAACTCTGTGAGGGATAATGTCAGATAGTGTTCTAGTCCTTCTGTCTCGCTCCCATGGGTTTTACCACACAACAAACAATTTAAATTTTAATTTGCTTGACCTTGTATTGCAGGATAGTTTAACAAACAAACAAAAAAAGGTCATTCCCTCAGCATGTTCTCCAACATGCTCTTTTTGCTTAGGTTTGTAAACACTTGAGGAGAAGTTCTGTTTTTAATTTATTTTGTTGTTTATATATCTTCAATCATCATGTTTCTTAGTGGTGTACTAATTAATTAAATGTTCTAAACAATTAAAATAAAATTAGGCCCAATGATCCAGAGAGAGAGAAGGGAAATACTCTGCAGAAGGAGAGCAAAAGGTAACACCTGCCCCAAAAAAGAAAAAGCTGAGGGAAAATTGATCTGAAATAGAAAAAGACCTTACTCTGAACCTTGGAAACACTCTGACACACACAGAACCGATTCTGGTAACACTTATGTAACATTTACTCTAGTTAGTAATCCCATTTACCTCAATGGAAATACTCACATGATTAATGATTTTTACTTCTGCAATATTTGGATGATCAGGCCATATTTAGGACTAACAGCCTAATCCCATGTGATGCTGAGCATCCTCCTCTCCCAATGAAGTCAGTGGGATTTGCTGGTATCACTCAGTACCTCACAGGATCAGACCCTTATGAGGATAAATAGCTGAGGTGTGCATAAGGGAAACACAGGCAGAGAAGTATATGTGCCTATTTCCATGTAATAGGAACGCGCAGACATGCTTTCATTTCACCCATTTTCTGAAAAGCAGGCCATTTTTGTAATACTTCCTGATATCAGATTGTAATAAAGCAGCATCCTAAGAATGGATAAACGAGATGTTTCAATTCTATCCTTTTGTTTGTACACAGATTAAAACATGATCCCCATTGACTGTAGCCTATAATTGAATCAAGGGTTCTGCTGCTGCCACGGAGCATTGGAGTGACGCTTGAGTGGTTTATGAGCACCAGCAGCAGAACCTGAAGATTAAATTTCATATTTGATTTTCAGGTGGTGATCATGCATTTCTGTTGATAATATATAGACACCAAACTAATAAATATATAGCTAATTGTAAATAGAAAATCTGGAGAAGGAAATGGTTTAGTTATGGCTCAGTAAATTGTACATTATGCTATTTCTATGAGAGAGTCAGGAGCAGACAGGTCACTGAAAATTTGCATGCAGGATTGCATTGGGAATATTTTTCATATATTATTCATTAATAATTTGCTATGATTATTGAAATAGAGATCTCCTGCTCTAACTTGATGTGGTAAATTGCCTTTTATCTTTTTAAATCTCAGCACAATTTTGAATGAGGAAATTTTCTTTTCTCCTACATTTCACATGCAAGTCCCAGTTTTCTTACTGGATTCCAAAGTACCCCTGGTCTCAAAGCACTCATGCACAGCTGCCTCTACATATGTTGCTGCTGAAAACTAAAACTCTCTGAAATAATCATTCCCAGTATTTTTAAGAGGATCTGTTTTAGGCACTGCTTGACATATCTTGTTTCTTTAGGGAGCTTGAATTCCTATGATAAAACAGCAGCGACAACAACAACAAAAAGCACGCTCCCCTCCTGACCCCCTCCTCAAACAATATTAAAAACTAGCAAAGATCTCCTGTTTCACAGAAAAATCATTGTAGAATAAGGGTTTGGATTGACGTTTCTACATTATTGCCTATACTAGATATAGGATCTATACGTTTTAATTTGTGGAAAGCAGAATAGATTGTATAAATAATACATTACAAAATATGACTATAAAGTAAGATGCTATTTTCATCATTCCATATGCATGGCAAAGAGGAGTGAATGAAGTATAAGCTAACAAAAGCAGTTGTGTATGTTTGTATGTTCCAATAAGCTCAATAGAAATTTTACTGGTCATTTCCTTCTCTCTTCCCACATTTCGGCACTATGTGCCACCAAGACTAAACAGACTCAAGGGCAAAATCCTTGACTGATGCAAATCAGCGAGCTCCATTGAAGTCAGCTACACTGATTTCCACTATATATATATGTTGTTTCAATACATGATCCACAATAGTAACAAACAACGGAAAAAGCTCAGACAGGGAGTCAGAACACGGAGGATTGTTCCGGCAGAGGCAGACAAAAATATCCAATGGCAATGTCTGGATGTTTAGTGAAACTGAATCTGTACGTTCTGAGGAAGGTAGACAGGCTATAGAGAACAGTTAACTAGTTCACCAACAAAAAAGAAAATGAATGAGACCTATTCACAATGGGGCCAGGTTTTGCCCTGCCCTGAAGCCTCTTTACACTACTCTGGGGAAAATTGGCCCTGGGGTGGTCAGGTAGGGTTTCTGTCCAGCACAGAGCCAACATGTCAGCCTCCATGCATTCCCTGATGGGGATATAGACAGGGCCAGGAAGGTGAAGTAGGAGGCATAGCTGGAGCACATGGCACTGCAGCTAGATGAGCTGCCAGATAACATATAGGGAGTTGTTACAGTACAGCATTAGTCAGGGAAAGCAGGTTTGTATAATTTTTGGTGGTGCCCAGAATGGGTCCAAGTCCTGCCCCGCCCCCACCCACACCTGCCTTGTAAGCCAATATATATTTTTAAAAATAATGTAAAAATGTGAGGGCTCTGGGGTGAGGCTGGTGATGAGGGGCTTGGGGTGTGGGAGGGGCTCAGGCAGAGTGTTGGGATGCAGGGGTAAGGGCTGTGGGGCTGGGGATGAGGGGTTCACAATGCAGGAGGGGGCTCAGGGATGGGGCAGAGGGTGTGGGGGGATGAGGGGTTGAGGGTGTGGGAGGGGCTCAGGGTTAGGGCAAAGGGTTGGGGTGCAGGTTGAGGACAGAGATGAGCAGTTCAGGGTGCAGGAAGGAGCTCAGGGCTGGGGCAGAGGGTTCAGGTGTGGGGCTGGGGATGAGGAGTTTGGGGTGCAGGCAGGCTGCCCCGGAGCTGGGGCCAGAGAGGAGGACTCCCCTCAGCCCTCTTCCCGCCGGAAGCACACTCACCTTGCACCAGTGTCACTTCACATGCTCCTAGGGCCCCTCTCAGGTCTAGGAAACCCCCTTGCCTTCCCTTGGTGGGTCCCGGGGGTGAGGGGGGAGGCTGCTATTACATGTGCGCCTCCTCCTCTGCTGCTGCCCCTCACTGTAGCCTCACTGCGGGTGGGGAATGAGGCTGCTCCTTGCCCAGCGTGGGGCAGGAGCAGTGACTGCGAGCGGGGGGAACCCCTGTGCTGGTGAAGGGTCCGAGGTGGAAGTAGGGTGACCAGATAAAAAGTGTGAAAAATCTGGACAGGGGGTGGGGAGTAATAGGCATCTTCATAAGAAAAAGCCCTGAATATCAGGACTGTCCCTATAAAATCGGGACATCTGGTCATCCTAGGCGGAAAGGCAGGGTCAGGGTCAGCCTGCCCTGGTGCTAGTGCTTGGGGGGCACTAGGACCCTGTGGTGGCAGTTGATGCCAGGAGCCAGCAGAGCAGAGTGATGCTGCAGGAGGCAGCCGCCTGCTTGAGGGAGGGATGGTCTGGGGGAGGCGCGCGGGGGTGGGGCCCGGGGAGAGACCCGGTTCCGAACATTGGTGGAGCCAGGCCCCCAGGCCCTGAATATTGCTGGAGCCCAGGCACCACAGGCCCATATAACTCACCACCCCTGGCATCAATCAAAGCAGCCCCTGGTGCTGCTTTAGCTTATGCCAGGGACTGTCCTGTTCCTCCAAAATCTCTGGGGTGCAAAGGTGGGGCAGTGCTGAGCTCAGGTTACTCCCAGCCCAGAATCATAGCCATAGTTTTCAAACCTTTTCTAAAAATACAGTTCAGGCAACCTTACTAAAACCACATAACACAACATTTTCAAACCCACACACCCAAAGTTAGCTTCCTAAAGCCATACTTCAGCACGCAGGTAGTAGTGTGATTTCACAATCATTTGTTTTCAAATTAAAGCTGAAGGGTGAAATCTACCCTGTGTGTACCTGGTAGAAGGGCTATATACCTTCTCTATACCACTTAGTTCTGAAAATAGGACTTCAGTGGTAGCTGGGTGATGTATTGGCCTGGTGCTTGTCCACTGCAAAGGAATTAATTTAATCCAAAGAGAAAACACACACACAGAGAGCACAGCCACCCTGGTCACAATATTCTGTTGAGGAGAACAACAAAAAAGGACAAAACATGAGGGGAGGGAACGGGAGGAGACAATTATTCCTGTTTCTTTCTCTTTCAGGGACAGGGGGTCTAATCTCCTCTGACAGCAGTTTACGCTGCTATACCTCCATGGCATCAATGAAGTAACTCCAAATTATTCCAGAATACACGAGTGGAGTATCAGACCTAGTATGTTATATTTGTAGTCACAGCTACCGGAAGAATGAAAGCAGAAAGGAATGTAGAATGTGAAGTGGGTTAGCTCCACTGAACTAATGCCAATTTACACCAGCTGAGAATCTGTCATAGTAATTACTTTCAGCAAAATTCTATTCAGTAAAAAATCCTGTTCTGTGAATACTAATAAGAGCTGGGCAAATACCACAAAAAAATGTTTTCCATGAATATTCATTCAAATTTTAAAAGGAAGGAATGTATCTGCGCTCACGTCCCTTTTGTGTTTGCATTCTCCCAGAAGTTGATCATTTAGGATTTACTTTCTTAATTACTCACAGAAAGAAAATGTTAAGCCCCATACTCCAGTTTTCATTCTAGATACAATATGTTTTATATGCAATGGAAAGCTACAAGGTACAGTAGAGTGACAGGATGCTCAAAGCTCCACACTACATTCCTGACACTGATGTTATTGAATGAAGTAGAAAAGAGTATGAAAACACCTTTCTCAGCAAAGACTGCATATGCATACAGGGCATCTTATCTGAACGTCTTTACATCTGCAGAATTGGTGGAAATCTCATGGGAGCAAGTTTTATCATGAGATTTTTATTACTTCCTTCTTCTAGGAAGCAAGAATGTTGGTTTATTTGAAATCGTGTCCCATACCAGCTATAATGAGGAAGCGTAGCATCATGTGTGGGGGGAGGGAGGGAAGCAAAATCCTGGAGAGCCGTGTGAAGGGGAAGTGTTATAAGAACTATTCTGCACCTCAAGAAAAGATCCATTTTAAGTTTTATTGGGCCAGAGAGAAAATGAGAATGACTCTACATAGCCTGCTAGGTAGCACACTCTTCTGAGATGAGGAGACCCAGGTTTCAGTCCCTGCTTCAATTAATAGTCAGCTGTTTATACAAAGGTTTCAGAGTGGTAGCCGTGTTAGTCTGTATCTGCAAAAGAATGAGGAGTACTTGTGGCACCTTAGAGCCTAACAAATTTATTTGGGCATAAGCTTTTGTGGGCTAAAGCCCACTTCATCAGATGCATAGAGTGGAACATACAGGAGGAAGATAGATATAAATATATGATATACACACAGAGAACATGAAAAGATGGGGGTTGCCATACCAACTCTAAGAGACTAATCAATTAAGGTGAGCTATTATCAGCAGGAGAAAAATACTTTTGTAGTGATAATCAGGATCATTACAAACAATTGACAAGAAGGTGTCAGTAACTAGCATGGGGAAATAGATTTCAGTTTGTGTAATGACCCAACCACTCCCAGTCTTTATTCAAGCCTAATTTAATGGTATCCAGTTTGCAAATTATTCCAGTTCAGCAGTTTCTCATTGGAGTCTGTTTTTGAAGATTTTTTGTTGAAGAATTGCCACTCTTAGGTCTGTTACTATGTGACCTGAAAGATTGAAGTGTTCTCCTACTGGTTTTTGAATGTTATGATTCCTGATGTCAGATTTGTGTCCATTTATTGTTTTGCGTCGAGACTGTCCGGTTTGGCCAATGTACATGGAAGAGGGGCATTGCTGGCATATATCACATTGGTAGATGTGCAGGTGAACAAGCCACTAATGGCGTGGCAGATGTGGTTAGGTCATATGATGGTGTCACTTGAATAGATATGTGGACAGAGTTGGCACTGGGCTTTGTTGCAAGGATAGGTTCCTGGATTAGTGATTTTGTTGTGTGGTGTGTGTTTGCTGGTGAGTATTTGCTACAGGTTGGGGGGCTGTCTGTAAGCGAGGACTGGTCTGTCTCTCAAGATCTGTGAGAGTGAGGGATCGTCCTTCAGGACAGGCTGTAGATCAGCAGATCTACTCCTCGTTCTTTTTATTTATACAAAGTGAAACATTTCCACCCAGAGAAATTGAGAAATCTTTGCCCTAGAATAGCCTTTAGCCCAGTGGTTTGGGAAGTCCTGTGGGATAGACCTAGGTTCAGATCCCTGCCCCACATCAGAGAAAGAAGAGATTCAAATCTGCATCTTCCACATCCCAGGCAGAGGAGTACTCTAACCACTATGCTATTGAGTAAAAGGAGACTACTATTGCTTCTCCTCTAGCTGACTTTTGTGTGGGGGTGAGTGTGCCCTGAGCACATCTACAGGATTGGGCCTCACAGGAGAGCTACATGGGAGAATGCCTAGTTTGTGAATCCCTCTGTGAGTTAGGTACCGATCTGCTCAGTGTTGTCAGGATTTAGGTGGCTGTGCCTGTGGCAGAAACTGAGGCCACTAAGGCCTAAGTGGAAATGTAAGTGCCTAAAAGGCTAGGCAGCGGAGTGGTGGTTTTGTGAATTCCAGTGGTCCCTCAATGATGGGCTTAGGCACCTAAGTGCCTCTTTAGGAATCTAACCCCCACCTTCTGAATCTGGCCCATAGAGTCTGATCAAAAGTAATTGAAGTCACTGGAGACTCCCATTGACTAGAGTGGGCTTTGGATCCCACACCCTTACAGCTTGATCCTGTAGTCCTTCTGTACTTAAAACTACCACTGAAGTCAGTGGGAGTCTGAGGTGTGCAAAGAATGCAGGCTTGGTTCCCTAGTAAAGACTGTAGGATTTGGCTCTGTAATAGTATTCTGACAAACAGATTAGCATTAGATTGAACAGAGATGGCTAAATATTGAAGAAAGTGCAGTCTGTTAAGTAGAGCAAGCACTACTTTGAATCCACACTCTGAGGACTATGTAGTGCGGACGTCTCCTATTTAGAGACATGTCTTTCATGGCTTGCAGCTAGAGTTGGCTCTGTGGTTCATGCCTGCTGCTGGTGAAAGAATCACTTTCAAATTTTCATAACAAGAGGTAAGCCCCTGCAAGTTAAAAAAAAATGAAAAAGCAAGAGAGAGAAGTTATCTCAACAGGCAAGCTCCAATATATTCCAAGGTTACTGTTGTATAATTAATGGCATTACCAAATGGAGCTGAAAGTATAGAGTCTGCAAATAGCTAATAACTAGGATTAGAAATATGCACTCCTGTCTTCATCCATGTTCTTATGGTTTCTTGTGAACCTAACTGAAGTCAGTAGGGTTTTTCCACATGACGTTCTCAAATTCAGTACTGATCATTGACATTTGTTGATTATCCCTTGTGAGGAAAAAAAACCCTCTTACCTCATTTTTCAGGAAGAAAAGTCATATTCTTCTTCTAGATCATGATTGCAGTAGGATAGATGCATTACATAGAAATAGTGGAAGGACATTTCCAGATGGAAGGATAGGTACAATAACATTTGTGCCTTTTTCATACGATGATTTCATATGCTTTTACTGTCGCAGTTATATAGCTGATTCCATTTAACTGTTAAAGGAATAAAACTCACTTCAAAAGTATGTAAAACAGTAGTTTGTGGAGTAATGTTGCGAAATGCTGGCAAATACTTTCAAGTGAATCCTCCTGGTATCAAACTCTTCTGTGAGTCCAAAACCTCTCCAGCAAATAGCCAGTAGACTAGAATAAATCTGTTAAAGGGATGCAGTTTACATGCACAGAGGTTGTGGTTTTAAACACTATCAAAATGATTTTGGATTAATCACTCTCCTTTCTACAATAAAGGTTTTTTATATAGTATGCTTAAAAAAGGGAGTAACCTGAATATCTCAAATCTCCTCCTAACCTTCTACAGTAAATAGCAAAGCATTAGCTCTGTGTGCACCTTAGGATCCAGCCTTTAATTATATCTTTCCCATGTTTACATGAACTTTAGTTTGCTTTTCAAAAGCCTCATGGAACAATTCCTGCAGCTGACCTGTGTGTAGTGGTGAATTTCTCCATAAAGTGAGTATTGATGAGCTGAAAAGTTCAGTGAACAGGAAAATTCTGCTGCTTTTATTGCCAGTGTGACAGGTTACTTTATTACCATGCCTTTCACAGCAATTTAACAGTTACCCTGGTAACGGATTCAGTGAGGTAATGGGATCACAGGCATTAGAGAAGAGGAAAGGCTAGCTATGAGAGAAAACCATCTGCTGGCTTATGTTCTCGGGGCTGTTTGCTCACTAAGAGCTCCTGACAATCATTGTACTTGTATGTAAATGAGGCAGGTTAAACCACAGGCCTGCCCTATTTAGCTGTACTCTGGTGATTTGTCTTTCTAATTCTATTGAAATAATAATCAGGATTTGTTTCTGATTAATTAACTAACCTTTTGGTAAAAAGATTAGATAACGAAATTGCTGCCTATTCAGAGATAATGAGATTTTTATTACTCTGTCAAAAGGGGGGAAAAAGTACATTTATGTGTCACCAGCCACCGTGTCAAGAGAGGAAAGTAAAGATTTAAATCTTTGTCAGACATTTATTTTCCTCCACAGATTAAGTGTGTACTTAATTCCATGGGAACACATCATCTTGTTTAAAGCATTTATGAAGAGCTTTTAAAACAGCAAATAAAGCAATAAACACATTATAGACCGGAACGTTTTTGGTGCTAATTTGTTTCAAAAAATGTCTCTTAATGGAAGAGAAACACTTGGAGATTCAGAAATTTGCCTGTACTGTGTGGGTGTATTTATATAAGTGTGAGAGTGTGAAGAAAGCAGTAAAATCTCAGTGTGAGCACTTTAAAATGACATATGTAAATAGGCTCTTTTATACTCTACCATACAGACATGCCTAATACTTGTAGTAAATTCATCTATCTGCAAGAATTTTATCTCTTCGTATAAAATGCCAGTCTGTGACCGACAGAGGTGGAAATAATTAAATAAAATATAAATTTAAACATATTGTTCAGTACCTTTCATTAAAGGATCTCAGTACTTCACAAGCTGCTCAGCGCTACCCAAGATTGTAAGACAGTGAACAATTGGCTGAGCTGAGTTTGGAAGCCAGGTGCCCTGAGTAAAAGTCCTGTACTCTAACCAGTAGATTTCCAGCCCTTATTCAGTTATTCTAACTGAATTAACAGAACCAGAAAGTGAAACATTTTTTAGCTAGCAGTTGTCACCTGAAAATTATTTGTGAATATCAACTGGGCTGAGTGGGATTTTTTACTTTAGCAATGGTCTAGCCTTCAAAGCTCATTTTGTGTCTGGAGCCACACAAAATAGAGCCTTTGTTATGCCATTTCTTCAAAACACATGCATTGCTAAATAAGTGGCAGATGCATAAATATTTTGGAGCATTTTGTAATCTCTTGCACTATGACACAAAATGTGAAGTATAATGTAAGTTTAAATGATTAGTGAATGGAAGTGGAATGACTACACATTGTTATTGTGCCAAATAACTCGTGGGGTTTTTTTTAAAAAAAATTACAAGTCACAATTAAAGCCGCAGCCCTGTAAACTTTAATTCAGTTACTGTAATTCCTTAATTAATAAATCACTAGAAAGAAATGTGATAGTACATTTCCTGTCATGCATACAAAGCAAGGAAAAATATAAGACATAGAGCATTTTGCTGAAGTGGAGTTAATGAATGCGCTTTCAGATTTGATGCGACACTTACATTGGTGACATTTGGTGTGCTCTATTGCTTTTACTTTTGTACATTAACATGAAAGGCTTTCATATTCTGAAAGTCTGTGTTTCTCCACAGTGGTGTGTATGGCTGAAAGCCAGTCAGAAACTCGACCCACTTAGAGGAAAAAATATCTTTACTACATAGATCTGATGCTGAGCCTGTTCCCACCCTGTCCCCATATCTTGTGGTTTTCTCCTCAGTTTGTGGTTACTTCACATTACAAGCATTCCTTTTTCCATGGTTTATTTCATATTGCAGCCCTGATAGAACAGAAATGAAAAAGCTTTCTTCTGCTAAAAGAAACTCATTCTCCTGCAAAAATTCTTACGTTTCTGATCCTTGATAAAGAAAGCATATTTCTGGGATGCTACCAACTGATAAGCTTTGTCTTTCTCTTGCCCTATCTTTTTTCCCTAGGTGAAATTTAGGGTTAATATTAGTGATTATTAAAATTAGGAAAATGTTTTATTGAATGATCTCAGTAAAGAATAAGTATAGTTTTCCTTTTTCCAGACAATGACATCTGCAGCTCTACATTTTCATGAAATGACTATACTTAACAAAAACATTACTTCATTTTTATGGTATTTCTTTTGTGCCTAGGAGCTACCCTGTAATTGTTCACTTCAATTACAACATTACTATTTTAAACTGAAACCCATTTTATCTGCATGCCAGCTTTTTATTTGTTTTACCAACTATATCTATTTCCATTACTGCAAGGCTGATGGTTTGTCTCAAGAGGAAATCAAATCCATTAATTCAGAAATTTCAAGCACGGCTGGCTCTGCCATAAGCAGCATTTCTTATGCTAATAGCAAATGTGCTGAGACTGAAAAGAACTGACACAGCTCTGTTTTTTATCATAACTTAAGCATTTATGTAAAAAGGCAAATCTAATAGTACTAGGAAACTGTAAGTGTTATATATAATTCACTTTACTGAGTTCAGCACAGGGCCCTGGTTTGTGCAACAATGGTTTAAATCACGTTGCCAGTGTTTTTAACTTAATGGACATTTGGGGTAAGATTTTGATCTTGGTTACCCCGATGTATATCTGGAGTACTTCCATTGTCTACAGTGAAGTTACTTTGGATTTAATTTGGGGGAAATTGAGATCAGAATCTGTCCCTTTCTAATGAGCCAGAATACTGGCTCACAATCACAACAGACCAATCAGATTCATGTATGCGTATATGTAGACAGATGTAGATATATACACAGAGTAGGGTGACCAGATGTCCCAATTTTATAGGGACAGTCCCAATTTTGGGGTCTTTTTCTTATATAGGATCCTATTACCTCCCACCCCCATCCTGATTTTTCACATTTGCTGTCAGGTCACCCTAACACAGAGAGAATTTGGGGGAGAGAGAGAGCGAGCAGAATTTGGGTTCATTTTAAAGGTAATGTAGGTATTTCCGGGAAAAGACAGCTCCCTCCCCCTCACCCCACACTCCTAAATGCAACACAAATGTAAACCCACTTCCCTCCTGTCTCTTTCTCATTTAATGCACTTAGTTCTGTTGTATTACATGGATTGTGTTCAATTAGATAGCTTAACAAGATAAACTGACTTTGACCCAGAAAAAACAAACCTGATTGCTGCTGAGTTGTGCATAAGCTTTTCCAGGCATTGTGACCTGTTTATGTCAACGCAAAGTGTAAGAGGTCCCTATCATGAGGTCTGGATCAGTTTCTGAGATCTTTACAAAAATATAAAAAAAGGCACAAAAAGCACTCTACCATCTTTGCCCTCCATTTTCACTGCAAAACCTTTCAGTGCTGTAAATCAGATCTCATTGGGAGCTCTTATACACTGGCTGCCGATAAGCTGTTGAGAAGTAGACAGGGCTTTTAGGAATTGCTGAACCATGAAGCTGACCTGCTTAGTGTTTTGTTGCAGGCTATTAAATCCAGGATTGGTGTTTTAAGATGATTCTGCTTTCTTCTTCCCTTGGCCTGGTTAAGCAACTCTACCCCCAGCTCATTATTTAGCTGATTAAAATAAAAACCAGAATGAGGAACCTGCTGTTTGAGAATTCTACCGTCACCCATCAAATTAATGAGAGTGACTTATGCTGACGTACTTTATGGGCTTTAGCGATTTGACACTAATTTTGCAGCTAAGAAAAGCTTTACTAACTGTACATACCGCTCTGCTTTTGTTGGCAGGGGAATGTGATTCTTTTTCTCCAAAAACAAACTCTAAATCTTTTGTAAAGATGCATTATTTGGTTGACACATTGTAAATGGATCCCAGTTGTGTAGCACAAGCGCTCTTCATTTTTTGGTCAATAATTATGCACCAAAAGGCTTCCTTGACATGGTAAATGAATATATTTTAAACTGTAATACCTTTTAAAGACTTGCCCAGTGTTGTAAATATGGCCATTTGTTTTTTCACCATGCCTATTACTAGCCAGTTAGAAATGTGCTGATTATTTGCACAAACCCTTCATACTGGAAGAGAAGTTAAATGTGCTGTTTTATTTTTCCTGTGTTTGATGAGTGATAACAAGTCCAGTGTTTTAGAAAACCCATACCAAATAAGTCTCCATAGCTGCTGCTACAGAGTCAAGGAAAAGCCACCGGGTGAGTAAGTTCATTGGGGTTTTGTGTACATATGCATGCATGTGTGTGTGAGATACACAGAGAGAGAACCCCAGTGAAACATACTAAAAAATAAAACCACGGTGAACTCAGGTATGTATCCCAAGTTCACCCACTGGCCCTGCATAAGCTTTAAGGCTGAAGGAGATAAATTAAAGTCTGAGGAGAAAAAGAGAAGCACTTAAAGCCAGAGATGGATCTATACTGCAAAGTTCATCTCTGAAGCCAATTTTTGCAAGGTCTTGGTGTTTGGAGTTTAAAGTGTTTGAATCTAAGTATGTTTTAGGTCCCCTGTATTTAAAGGCTTAGTCCAATTCAACTCTAGTAAAGTTAAAGGAACTCTTTCCACTGACTTTAATGTGTTTTGGGTTGCCCAGTTTATTCTGAGAATCTCAAAATTTGAATTTGTTAAAATATAATCTATATCATCATAATATGATCTAAAATGGATATTTCTCTTTTTAACTTACAATTTGGGAGAAAGCTGTGAGACTCAAACAAATATAAGACCACACACAAGCCATACCAAACAATGCAGTATATCATGTTATAATAAAAATGGAATTCAGTTATATATCATGCACCCAATTATTTGTGTGCAGTTTGTTTTCTGAAAATGTTATTGCTCAACCCTTTTCCCAACCGCCCACCTGCCATGCCTGTTTTTTTCCCCTTTGTTTGTTTGTTTGGGTTTTTTGCTGGGTTTTTTTAGAATACAAATCAAGGCTCAAAATATCAGATCCAGTAGTTGGTTCAGTCAAAGAGGTTTGGTTTGGGTGTCTTTCTAATTTCGGAAACTGTATATAGGACAGACTGTGTTTCCTGCTCCCTAGGTTATGCAAGTTTTGTCTCCCTCTCTTTATTTTATAGGATTACATTTCACTGCAAGCCTAATATGTGCATTCAAGCTTGCAATGATAAGCAAGCTTATAGGGCAGTAAGATCACAGGCTTGGAGGGGGTTGTTTACCAGGGTTCACACAACTCTGATGCTCAATTTGCTGCTGTTCTCTGGACCTATAGAATAGTAAAATAATAATGCTAATAGAACACAATAGTAACGTAACAGTAGGGTGACCAGACAGCAAATGTGAAAAATTGGGATGGAGGTGTGTGGGGGGGGTAATAGGAGCCTATATAAGAAAAACCCCAAAATCAGGACTGTCCCTATAAAATTGGGACATTTGGTCACCCTACTTAACAGCTATATTTTACTGAGACTTTTTCACACTTAATGAGAAGAAAAAACATTGTATTGTTTTTATAATTGTGCAGGGCAAATGCAGAGAAATGTAGACTGTTACTATAGTAATAATTCATTTCTAACACTGTAGCCATAAATTATTATACTGGTATTACATAAACCACCTGATTTAGAACAGCAGCAGTTTTTAATGTCATCATTTCCAATTTAGTTAATATAGTTCCTCTATTAATGATCAGTCTTGTAACTAACATTTTCAGCTTCAGAAATTATCTATTTAATCAGAAATGCAATTTTTATGTATTCAGATACTTTAATTTGGATAAAGGATAATAATTATTGTCACTCCTTTAGGTTTATTATACAAAAGAGTCTATTCCTGAATCTAAGCTTCTTTAACAAAACTTTAAAAATACAATCAAGTTAATCGGCATAACTTAACCCCATAGCAAAAAAACAAAAACAAAACAAAAAAAAACCCAAACAAAACACATTAGTAATCTTACATAACATAATATCTTACTCTCTCTCCAGAATTTGTAGCCTTCATGCAGTTCTCACCTTCCTGAAAGCTTGAGAAAGAGCATAGTTTATGCTGTGTGCTTTGACAGTCAATAGATTCAAGCTATTTTGGACCATGGATAGGGTAAGTAAGTCATGGGCCAGTGATAGAGAATGCCCCACCAGCTGGGTAGGGGACTGCAGTTTGATTGTCCCGGTTGATCACAATGGCAGTAGCATCACATGGGAAGAAAGGTAGATCAAATAGGCAGATCCCAAACTGTTTACTTGTTTTATTTATTCGGATACATACAATATTTATGGATCAGCAGGTCCTTGCACACCTATACTTGAATAAATCAATATTTCTCATATGATTTTTAAATTCATTGGGCCACAACCATTTCTGGAGCAAATACAGAGAGCAAACCATCTCTGATGACAGCCTGTGTAGATACTCACTATGGCCCTGCTACTTCAAAAACTTACAAACATGTAAATACTGTAAGTACTGCTATTGAGGCCAGTGGAACTACTCCGTAAAGCTCGTTGGGAATTTTTCAATTACATCTTTTTTTGTTGGAAAACGTCAATTTGTCAGAACTAAGCCAAAGAGTTGGTTTTTCTATTTATTTTTTTTAAAAGTCTATAATAGCTGAAAAGGAGCTTAATGGTTCATTAGACCTTGTGTGGGCCACCTGCACAGAGGTAAATTTCACCCTATATATTTAAACAAGATATTTTATTCCCCCTTTTGTTGACCTTCAGGACCACCAAAGTAATACCTAACCGTATAACAGCAACGTCTAGTGACTAGTGCACAAAAATATCCCTTGCTAAGTTGGTCAGCAATAGCCAATCAACTGTAAAGCTATTTACATAATACCTTAGGGGTCTTTTCTTACATCAGTGCACATGCAGAATTCTCATTAACATTAATGGAAGTTATGTGCAGGCACAAAAATAAAAAGACTCCCTAATTAGGAATAATGGAAGATCTTGTGGCTCTTGAACATTGGAACCAATGGAGAAAAATAAAACTATGTGAAATGGAAATGGAGTAAGTTAACTTATAGTTTGAAGAGCTGTATAGCATTCTGTGGAACATCTTTATTTATGAACATAATGGTTTTACTCCTATTATTTTACTGCAAAATGGACCCAGTAATTTAAAAGCTCTAGTGATATATGGAAGGTGTAGGAACAAAACTGCTCAGCTGATTCCAGACCTTCTACAACATGACAATTTGCTAAAACACATAAATCGGAGTGATTTTGGTCACAAGTTTAGTTGAGCACAATTATTGTGGGAAGGGTATCTCTCAGTTCATACATTTCATAGTTTGATAACTTTGACTTCTATGGCAATAAAAATGTTAGCAGGGAAGACTTTATATAGGCACTGGGAGGGAGAATCTGTACATACTTTTGCTTCTTTGTATTCCCCCAGAAAGGTCAGAGATTATGTCCCTATATGAACGTACATAGTTCTCATAATTCTTTCTGCATAACATCTCTAAGATGCAGCCTTTTTTTATCCATCCACAGCTACCGTTCTCATCCAAACTCTTATCATCTTCTATCTCAATTGCTGCAGCATCTTTTTCTCTGATCTTGACAAGTGCAATCTTGGTCTGCTCATAGCCATTCAGAATGCTGCTGAAGAGTATTTTCCAAACCTATTGTTTTGATCGTATTACCCCTCTGTTTGTCTACCCCTTCTGTGTTGCATCAGATGTAAGCTGCTTCTCTTCATTTTCAAGGCCATTCACTGTATCTCCATTCTACCTTTTATCTCTCATTTGCTATCGAGGTGTGGACTCCAGGATGCCAGTCTCCATCTCCCACTTGTTAAATTTTGAAACAAGCTGCCCCCTCACACTTGGGAAAAGCTGCTCATAAACATCTGCAAAGCTACCTCATTATCCACATCTACATTATTCCTCCTCAATACTCTCCTTTGATGCGATGCCTACAAAAAATGACAATGGCAAGGCTGCTAGTGTGCTGAGACCACTGCCTATCATGCTGACCAAAATTGTGTCATTATTCCTTCCTCTCCCACAGAACTGAACATGAGCTCCACTCTTCTTCCCCAGGCAAATAGCTACTGAAGTCAATAGGAGTCCTTTGTTTGACTTCAATGGGCTTTCAATTATGTCTATGGTAAGCAGAGGATTCATTGCAGGGGAGTGGAGGACAAGTGGATAAATTCCAGGCTAGGATTTACTTAAGATTGTAAGGTAAAAAAGTGTTATCTTAATAATTCTGCACCAGTTTCAGACAAGAATAGGGTTTCTTTAGTTAGATAAATCTCTTGGAATAATTTGTTTGAGAGTTAACGATTGAGAGAATCTTCCTTGAACAATCAGATAAAAATTATCTTAACTAGTCAAAGGCTTAAGGAATACACTTAGCACACATAATAAACAGCTGGTTCTTATCTGATTGACGAAGATAAAATTACTAGAAGAGTTGCTTTAAAATTTTCAAAAGCACCTAAGTGACTAGTGAACCTAAGTCCATTTTCAATTGACTTTAGCACTTAGGAACCAAAATCCCATTGACTTTCAAAGGGCCAGATTTGGGGCACCTAAAGATGTAGACATGTGCCTAGTGGGAGTATCAAAATCACCTAGATACCTAACTTCCATTGATTTAGGCACTTTGAAAACTCAATCCTTAATTTATATTATAAACATGAACTTAAAAATGAGAATGTTATTGTTGACAACGTGGAGAATTTTCTTTTAACATTCTAACAGGCTTCAAAGCATTCATGTTGGTTCTGAAACATGCAACTAAGGAGGGGCACAGGGTCAGGGAGGCTTCACCCCCTCAGAAGCTGCCAGGCAATCCCCACGTTGATGGGACAGTTTAAAAAGGCACTGGTAGGGCAGAGGGGAAGGAGTTACAGGCTGCACCAGGAAGTGAGGTTGATGCCTGGAGCTGTGGGAAGAGTGACTACAGCATTGAAAAGTCCAATTTGGAAGTGGTGATTCCCTTCCTCCCCCTCTTATTTGGAGTTGGGAACCCAAGAGACGTCCCAAATGAGGGGATATGGTCCCCCTGGCAGAGTAGGCTGATACTGCTAACACCATGACCATGCCTCAACTGGAGGAGCCACAGCCTAGAAGGAAGTGTCCCAGAGGGAGCATAACTTGGGTAGGACCAGTTTTCAGTGTAGTAGCCATGTTAGTCTGTGTCAGCAAAAAGAAAACAAGAAAAATACCTGTGGCACCTTAGAGACTAACACATTTATTTCAGCATAAGCTTTCGTGGGTTAAGAACCCACTTCATCAGATGCATCCGATGAAGTGGGTTCTTAACCCACGAAAGCTTATGCTGAAATAAATGTGTTAGTCTCTAAGGTGCCACAGGTATTTTTCTTGTTTTCTTTTTGGGTAGGACCAGTGAGTGCTCTGGACACCACAACATCCCTTTAACGCCCTGGGTGGGGACCTGTTGGGGCCCTAGATGGGGACCATGGATCAGCTTATGATTTGCTCACAGACTTGCCACTGAAAATATTGTTTTGTGTGTTAGATATTCATAATGAAAAATCTGAATTGTGTTGCTTGAATTCATAGGTCATATGCTACGTTCTTTCACTAAATAATCATAATTTTTAAAATACAGGGGAGGTGCAGTTCTTACAATTGGACATTTGAAAACCACTTTCCATGAATATTGTGCAGTAGCTGCTTAAAACTAGCTGTTTTTGTGCATTCAACTGCGGGAAAGTTATTTTAGTGAATACAGAGGGCCTTAAAGACAACCAAAGGAAATTCATCGTAAAGTTCCAATGAATGTGAATAATTTTAGCGGTATTCACTAAGCCTTTTGGGAATCTTTAGAAATACTGCTTTACATCCAAGTTGTTATTCTATAGAAAAAATGTATTTCTGCAATAGCTAGCTATGTTTGAATATCTGATGTAGCCCTTTCCTGGAAGTGTGGATCAAACCTTTGCCCTGGCATTTGCTACTTGGAATGGCTTTTCCCCTCTCCTCACATGGGTTGGATCCTGTGTTTATTTTTTTTTACGCCCGGTGCCTCCACCCAAAGTGACTCTTCATTGTGCATGAGATACAGAGGGTGCTGTCCCTTGGGGAAATGAATAACACTACCAGTGCTGACAAGGAGTACAAAACCCAATGCACAAGCAACAATAAAGTACTTGAACACAAACCCCAGCAATGACATGACACACAAACGTAATAATATAACAAAAGGGGGACTTTATAGGGAGCAGGAAAATAGGATCTGGGGAAGGATAGGGTTAAGGTGAACTAATGAGTATGAACACATCAACAAATTTCGCACCTCACAACACTCACAACTCTTCCTAACCCCCAGTTCCCTCTCTAGAACCTTCCCCAGGCAGATGGTGTGCTAGGAATAAGTCTAGAACTCAGTGCTGTGAACACTGGCTGACTTTAAAAAAGTCTTTGCCTCTGGGTGGAGCTTCCTGGTTGGTAGCCAGCACAGGGTCAGATCTTTGCTACCTGGATGCTGGACTCTGCAGGGCTGGAACTGTTTGACTTAGATCCCACAGCAGGTCAAAGACTCCATTTGTAGGGATGGGGAGTCAATCAGACACTTCCTGCACTGTTCTGCTTCTCTCTCCGCTCCCAAACGCACAGCTCAAAACTGAAACGAAAATTGGGATGAAGGATCACTTTGATCCAATTTGGTTTTAGAAAATGAAGACAAAAATTAATTTTCCTATAAAGTTAAAAATGACCCACCCTGGCAAAGATATATCCTGGAGTTTGCAATTTGTGGGAAACGTGACAAACTGTTTGCTGGAGATACAAAGGACTTTAACATGAAAAGGGATCATCTTGTTTAATTCAAAGCCTGTAGCTAACTTTAGTTTGGCTTAGTGGGATTTTCTTTAGTGACATTGTAAGTTAGTATTGTTTTATTTGCTGCCTTTTATTATATGATTTTCTCTGTAACTTCTGTTTTTATATAGGGCAGGCTGAACTGGAAATGAAGAATATTAAATTGAAATACTCACTGCTGGAGAGTCTTGGAGAGAAGGTACCTAAATTCTGACCTCAGAGGAAGTGAGTGAGGAATGGAGGTAATGGGGCCCAGTCAGAAATAAGGAGCAATGATTCCCATGTTAAAATGTTTCCAAATAGGGACTGGCACAGGGACAGCTGAATAATCTGACCATTACTTGGCTTTGTGGCAGTTTTTAAAGATAATGCATTTATGTTAGCTATCTTTTATCAGTAAGGTATGTGTTGCTTATCAGAACACTTGGCTTTTATATCAGGTGTATGATCAAAAGGCTTATAGTTACAAATGGATTTGTCTGTAGTCTATCACTGACGGTACACCTGCATCCATAGTATAAAATGCTACGGTCTGTTTTCCCTGCTGCTATATGTACATTCATTATAAAATATAAATATATTATTCCCAAACCACCAAGACATTCCATGTATCTCAGGGAAATCACTCCTTGAGAAATAAAACATCAACTAAGGTTTGCAATGATTGCTCAGAAAGTACAGCTGAGCAAAACTTTCACACCAAAACCCCAAATCAGGCAAATCTTGGGAATTCGATCAATTATCTAGAATCACAAACCTGATATCTTTATCAAAACAGCAACAAAAAAAGGGGAGTGGAGAGGAGTTAGACTATCCAAAGGGGGAAGAGGAGAACCTGAGGTGTCCAAGTAGAAGAAATAAGTCAGTCAACATCTTCCTTTTGTCTGCGTAGAACACGTCACAATAGTTGCAATGCTAGCTAGTATATTAGTAATATAATATAATATATAATATAAATGGAGATATGCCTATCTCCTAGAACTGGAAGGACCTTGAAAGGTCATCGAGTCCAGTCCCCTGCCTTCACTAGCAGGACCAAGTACTGTCCCCTGACAGATTTTTAAAACTGTTCATACTGTGTTAAAGCATATTTATCAAATGTGTCCCTTGGGCCACAGTGGTGGCTAAGGGTTGGGATGGGAGAACCCCAAAAGGTTCAGAGTTCAGGTTCAATGTGCATAAGCATCCAAACACTTGGGAGCTTATTTAAATCATATGAACTTTCTGAGACCCCAGCCTTCTTCCCCATCTATTCCCCATTCTGCAGCAGCAGGACTGAGAATTTCACTGCTGCATCCCATTGTTTTGGGCCCTTTAAACTTTAAAAGCACTCTGAAGCTAATGTGCTACTGAGATTTTATCATCCCTGATCTCACTAATTGCTGTGAGCAAACATTGTTTGCTGCATGCTGTTCATGGCACTTTTAATGTTCTGTGAGGTTAATGTTTCTTAGCCTTTGAAAGTTCCTTGTTCTTGTTTACCTGCCTGAAGTTTGACAATGTCTGAGGGGAAAGTGGTGACAGTGACTTTCACAGTTTGTGCTAGGCTCCTCTGAACTGATGCCTAATGGAACGTCTTCTCCTTCTTCCTCTTTGATAGGTCAGATGCTGATTATCTACTACAGAGGATTTCATAAATGCTTTCTAAGGATAATTGAGAGGTGTGTCGCACTTAGATTCTTCATCACAAAGGGTAATAAAACAGTGAGTCTGACTTTTAAATGAACTGAGGTAAAGGAATCTTAAGGCCAGATTCACTCCAGTGCCAAGCAAGTTATGCTTCTCTGATTCTCATTTGTACCCAGCCCAGCCCATTGATGTAAGATGAAGCCTTTTAGGGTCTGCCCTAATTTATACCAGCTTTTTGAGGTCCTTATACAACCTTACACCGGTTGTGAATTTGCATAGCACTGGCGCACTCCTGCCCTAGCACACGTCAATACACCTTCTCCAGCCTTTACCCTAGGATGTAAGAGGGTGGGTAATTGGCATAGGGGCTGTCTACACTCATTTAAGCCACCAGAGAGCTTCCCTGCAATAGGGGAATTCTCCCTAAGAGCCCCATTTCATTGGTTTTGCTCTGACTGAGTGGTGCAAAGTGGTTGGAACAGGAGGAGACGATCTGTGCCTTAGAAACTAGGGATGAAACAGATTTATAAAGTCATATAATTCATCTCCTAGGCAGTGCAGGGCTATTCCTTAGATTTTGGCTGGCTGTACACGTGAGTGCCAAAGATCAGGAAAGGATGCAAGTAACATTTTCCTCTTTGAACCCTCTTGCAGGGGAGAGTTATGATCTCCAGGGAATAGAACCACAAATCAATTCAATTTATTAATTTGTAAATATCAAATACATAACTTCTTGCTGAAGAAAACATAGCTAACGTTCAGAATCTGACTCTCAACACCTATGGGAGCCCATAGCACTCATATGCCTAATTTGGAAATTATTATGAGCCCTCATAAAAATTGGATATTTCCACATGACAGTTATCGAGTATTCGTGCACAATCTCAGTAATTTTGCACATAGATTAGATGTATATTTTCTCACACAGTTTTGTATATAACCCTGGACTCCTGAATCTTTAAAAAAGATCAGTGCATCATTTCTATGTTTTTCTCTTATTCTCTGAATTTATGGGCCAAACATTCAGCTGGAGTGAACTGGTATATAATCAACTGAGCAACCCCTCAGGATCTCTCATACTGGTAAAATTGGAACCATTATAATTTAAACCTGTCAGAGTTCACAGCATATCAACACAGACAACCTTATTTCTGGCATTTCTTAATTTCTGAGTGCTTGATGTTGCAACCATAATGTTCTTTTAATGCAGTGTTTTGTATGTAATTTCCTAGAGGGGTTTTTTTTTTTTTTGGTGTGGGTTTTTTTTTGGTGTGGGTTTTTTTTTTTTTTGAAAAGCAAACTGAAAAAAATAGTAACTCCATTATATGGAACCATAATGAAATCTCACATGGGTCATCAGATCATCAACAAGATTGGAACCCTGAAGTAACTGGTAGCAGTCGGCTTTTATCTTCTCTGTGGACCAATCATTAATGGTGGATGTGAGACACAGGTTGCTTCTGGCTTACATAATTATTTCCTAAACAACAGAATGAATGCTGGGAATCAAGAATTTGGGGCTCTATTTCTGACTTGAAGGAAGTATGGTGTAGTGGTTGCAGAGGGGGGCACAGCCATGCACATAGATTTAGCACATTTTCTGAAAGATAATGTGGCTAAGTGGATAAGGCTTGTCATATCTGAGGCCTGGGTTTTCAACCCAGCTTTGCCAGAAACAACATGGTGCAACATCTCATTTAACTTCTTTATATAATGTGTGAATGTTATTTGGTCACCTCCTATGGTACAAAAAACGGTTTGGCCTGAGGCAGAGAGCAAGCATTGAAAGTTTCAGTCTGATCAGTTAAAGTTGGTCAAAGTTATAAGCAACTGAAAACTGAGTTTATAATGCAAAGTGTTAAGAAACCTTAACTATAGACATCACTACCAGCTCTTTTGGGGGCTCGTTAAATGCCCTATCCTCATTTTCAATGTTGTGGCAGAAAATAGTTGTTATATATACTTCATTTCCATATGTGTACTGCACCGCTTGAGAAAATTAAATGGAAGTTGATTCTGCATGGATTTCCTGATATTTATGTTTCTAAAACACTGCATTTTGTGGGTCTGGTGGGAGGAGATCTGTCTAAAGTCCAGACGGGCTAAAAATATGGTTAGGCTTGTGTTTAAATATGATGTGAATTATGATTCTTTTCCTAGTGCAGTAATTTCTTGTTACAAGTGTTTATTAAAACTAATGTAGTGAATAAAGGCTGTACTGTATGTGCTTAAAACATTTCCACTGCTGCTAGGTCTTTACTTGTGATCTATAATGTGAGTACTTTCCTGCACGCAGACTTAAATTTTTATATCTAACTCTAAAATGTGATACTACTTTAAATTACAGGGTGCAAATATAATTCAAGTACTCTTTTCATATTAACTATTGAACATATAATTGGGGGCCTGCTATTGTGCCCATGGTACATATGCCCAACATTAATGGTAATGGGAGCTAGCTATAGACATGCCTTGGTAAAGCAGTGTGTTTTGGCAATATATTTACAATATTAACAGAAGGTAGTTAAAAAGAAATGATATACTAAATAAAGAGTAATCTAGTTTTCAAATTTTAAAATCTGCCAGATGTGATAATCAAATAATCATAGGAATATGTTATTGTTATTAAGATGTGAGATCCTCAACTGAGGCCTTGTCCTGCAAAATCTTGTGCTTTCTCCATGAGTAGTCCCACTTAGGTCCATGCAAGCATTATATTTGGAAGTAAGTGTTTGCAAGATCAGGCCTTGGATTTGGAAGTTCAATTTGGGTAAGCTCCCAGAATTCTGGATGGTGATCTCCGAACAATTTGCACTTTGTGAATCTGCAGAACAGTGCTAGAAATCTCATGAGTCAGATTTTTATCACAAAATGTCTATGTCCTGCTGTTGGTTGTGCCATAATGCAGAAGAGTCGTGCAAAGCTGACAAAATAATATCTTAAGTAAACTCCTTTTTCTATATTAAGTACAATTCTCACATAACAAATGGATGCGTATTTAAGACACGATTTGTATTCTTATAGTATTCTTTAGTACTCGCAGTCACTTGCCTATATTGCTGCTGCTGTTTTATTGTCTTTTTCTGGGCACTGCAATTATAATTATTATAATTTCTTCTTCATCTATGCATCCCAGTTATGTGGTAGATCCTGGCATATGTAGAGTACAGATGCCCACCTCCTGGATTAATCTTTCTAGCATTAACATAAAGGCATTAGCTCATCTTCCTTGATACTACCGGCAAATGCCTGTAAATTTGTCTCTTGGCATTATGTAGAACCCTGTTACTACTGTCAGTTTGTTGATTTCATCTAATGTTTTCATTAGTTAGGTCCTGTCATATATCAATGCACTGTTATATGCTAGAGAAGTTCTTCACAAAGGATGAAATTCAAACACTTCATTCAAAGCATGAGCAAAAAGGCTTTGTGCTGGGAAATATGTGGAGATAGAGGGATGACAGTAGAGCTTTGTAACATGTCCATCAGCGGCCCTCAGCCTATGGGCTGTAATAGTGGCTGTGGCCCCTTTTTCCCTGCCTCCTCCTTATCTTTGTAGACATATTTGAAATCAGAAGAGTGTGTGCCTCCTAGGCACATGGAGGTGCAAAGACCACCTACATGGCTTCTTCCCCTGTGCATAGTCACCATGGGATTCCATGGCTCAGGAGCCTTGTGCAGATTCTATTCAAATTGGTGGATCTCACCCAGAGACATAGGCCTTGGCCATCCTAGTAAAGAAAACTGGATCTCTTCCCAGGCCAGTTTCACTTGCCTCCAACCTATTAGTGAACCAGACTTAAAATGTGTAGCCTCTCTAATATGTAATGAAGTTGCACCAGGCATGTACAAAAAGCATATGGGTTCCATAACTGAGCTCAAGAGTGTTATATTCCAGATTCACTTCCCTCCCTAATGACTGCCACCAGTCTTAATCTAATATTAATCCAGTTTGGTCTTTGGTTGTATGGTTTATGCTCTACTTCCAATGTTGAAAGGACAAATACAGGATGACTTAATTATGGAGAAACAATATTACTAGATACAAATAGATTTACGTTATTTCTACATATGGTCATCTGGCAACAGAGGAAAACTTGGTGATACAGGGTTTTATTTTTTTGAATCTGAAATAAATGCATTTCAATAACCTTAAATATGATAAACATACCAAAAGAAGGACATTCAGAAGTTCAGGTGCTCTTCCAAATTTATTCACAATTTTTTTGTCAGGAAATTACACTAGAAAGTCTTTTGTCTGGAAATTACACTCATGAGATATTCTGTACCTCAGGTAGACCGAAAATGCTGCTAGAATAACCCTACTTGCATTTCAATACATCTGTTTCTGGTCCACAAAAGAAGGGCAAAGGCATATAAAAGTTTTGGGTTTTTTTAAGTTTCACATTAATTAAAACAAATGCTCATGGCCACCAAAATTACAACCTTCCAAAAAATTAAGTTTATAATGGCAGAACTTAACACAACTTTAACTCTAGTGTCATGATCAAGAATTGCTTTATTATTATTTTGCTTTCAAGTGTTTGCAGTCAAATTTCTTCAGTAGAGTCTTTGCAAGAAAAGTGATATTTTTTGTTACATATCATTATAATATACAAGATGCATTATTTAAGGTCACTCTGAGTGCCGTAAGTACAATTATGTATTACAAAATGCCTGCTCAGTCATTCTCTTAATTGTCTTGATAATGGGTGAAAGGATTTTTTTGTCATTGAGGCCAGAAACTTGATGTCAGCTAAAGTTGGTATTTTATTGATATACCATTTTTTAAATCCCATGTTGTCTGATGACAAAAGGTGAAAAAAACAATTCTTGACCCCCACATCCATGCAGCACTGGAGATGTGTTTTAATTTCAGTTAGTAACAGTGTTACCCAGAAACAAGGGAAACATTCCTGAACTAATGACATTTTCAAACATGCCAGTCTGTTGGAAAATAATGAATGATGTTAATTGAATGATCAAAAATTTCAAGAGAGAGATGGAAAATACTGTTTTCTTTCAAATACGGACAACTCTAAAGGATTTGATTTGTAACACTGTGTGTGTTGTAGTACTAAACCTATTTTCCTATATATTAAACTGATTTGTAACACTTGTAAGAGCCTGGCCTACACACAGAAAATGATCATAGCTAGCATATATAAAGCAAATCCAAAATGAACTTTCTGGACCTATTAATTTGCTGACTAGGTTTGGATGCTGTCCTAATTACATCTTAATGTTTTGTAAAAGTCATCAAAATCTGCTATTACATCTGTAGAGCGCATGACTGGATAGATTTAATTTTAAGATACAAAGAGACTACACAAATACAGATTAATTTAGTGTGCACCTCTTTTATCAGTAAGCAATCTACCTTTCTGTAAGATTACTCAAAGCTGCCAACCAACATTTGTTTTTAAGTTTTACAACATTTTTTGGCTTTCTTTGCTGCTTTTCCCCGTGCCAAGATTTTTTTTTTTTAAGGCATCTATCCTTGATGCTTCCATCTGTTTTTATTGAAACTTGAGGACTTTTCATTATTATTCAGTCTCTAAAATCATGCAAATATCTTATTTTTTCTTTCTTGTAAAGTGCCTGTCTTGTCATAGGTATGCATGAGCCAAAGATTAATTGGGCCAACTGGTGTGTACTAATGAAACTAAACTAATAGTTTTTGAATATCATATTCATATAGGGGATTGAATTAATCAAGTGATCTGCTTGTTAAACTGTAACAAAACTTACTTAATCACAAATGGGGGATAAAGGATTTTTTTTTAACTTACACTAATTGGGATTTTTTATCTCATCGGCCTCTGAATTTTAGTATTTTAATATCTTCTTTTTGGACCAGCATGAAAAGTGTTAATGCCTTTTTGGGAGGGAGTATGGGAAGGGCTGACTATAAGTCAGAAAAAGGAGAGAATCAGATCCTTGGCTGGTGTAAACTGGCATAACGCTATTGGCTTCAATGGAGCTACACCTGCCAATTTACACCACTGGAGGATCTGGCTGAGAAGGGAGGGAGAAACAAATTGTTGAGGTTACTTTAACATTCAAACCTAAATTCTGTCTTTCTATTAGTCTCCCTCTCTCACTTTCCCTTTCGTTCCCAAAAGACCAATATAATGCTGCAAAAGCAGCTAAGAATTAAACTTTATTATTCTGGCCAGCTATGGAACTCTGTATATCTTTTCACACAGATTACTCCTACCAGGAGTTATACAATGGAGAAAGAGGGATAGGACCATGGACAAAACAAGAAGCTAAAAGTTAAAATAAAGAATATAAACCTTGTCCTGGAAGATCTTTGGAGACCAGTCTAAGTTACAGCAGCCTCCCTGGGCTTTTCTATAGGCTGCAGCACTGCTCAGAATCTCCTCAGCACTACATGCTAAGGTGCTTGGACACACCTGACCCACCCTCAGCCTTGCTCCCAGTATCTCTCTACACTAGGGCTTATGAAGGGGCTCTCGGAAGTCAGCCTCACTCTGGAGCCTTAGCTGGTGTAAATTGGCCCATTGACTTTTAACCATTTAATGCTTTTACTTCAATTGAGCTATGACAATTTACATCAGTTGTGTATCTGTCCCACAAGGTTTATATAAGTATGTATTGAGAGTGAGCATTCTGCACCAGATGCATGCATGCAGTTCCCATTGAATTCAACAGAAGTGGCATACATGCAACTAAGGACAGAATATGCCCCTTAGACTCCAATGCACAAAAATAATTTGTAATCTTAAACCTATATTCTAAATTTCAACAGTGTTACTGTAATTACCACTCAAGATTAGTAAAAAACTTGAGACAACCCCTTGTAAATGGTATTATAAATTCTAGTTTTGGTTTTTGTAAATGTATGTCATGGTTAAAGACAGAACTTTGAACTCATACTATGATCTCTTCCTAGAAACAGCAGAAGAGAGCTCCAGTTCATTTTTTCAGTTTTGACAGCTGAATTGAGGTGAATTGAGTTTGATCATCTCTGGTTTTTAGGACATGCTGTTCTTTTGCAATGAAGTTCAAAGACCATTTACGTATATTATGACATTCTGAAATTCTTTAGCATTTAACTAAAAAACCAAAAGCAATAATGCTTTTCAAGAATGGAATAGATATATAATAGACTATGATAAGTGAATTATTTGTATTATTAAGGATAATTGTTATGTGTTTTTCTATGAGAAAACATACTGGAAAAGTGGAATTTGATGGTGAAAGAACATTTGCTTAACAGTAATGCAGGCATACATTTGTGGGAGACAGTTACTTGTACATGACTAAATAAACAAAAGTGCTTAAAGTTGATACAAATGTTGCACAGACCATAAAAATTCAACTATTTTTGTTGTGGATGGTCTGAAAGAAACTTTACACCTATTTCAATTTTGTAATATTTCATTTCTTCCTTTATGACAAGTTAAACTGAGTATAAATGCACCTGCCAGGTGCTTCTCCACATTTTTCAGTCAACATACAATATTTCAACCCTAACGTCAATGGACCATTTCTTTAGTATTCTGAATTGTAATTTAATATCCATCCTCAGTCAACCATGCACCTTGAAGAAAAGGCTCCCAATTAGGTTGAATTGTACCAAAGTATGTGTAATTTTTGTGTCAGTTGTACCAATTTTCATTGACTTTGACTTAGTCCTTTTGTCTTTGGACAAAACATTTTGAAATGGGAAAAGTTGAGGGAAAGAGGCTTCAAAGAAGGGGTATGATATAAAGATCAGATAAAAACAAGCAACACAACGGAACAGTATAATGCACACCCAATGCAGACTACACACAATCAGTATAAGGTCTGTGCTTCTCATTGGAAGACAGGCTGGTGAAAGGAACAGTCCATTTCAATTTAAATTAGTCTTAATCAGTTTGGCATTTTACCGAAACCTGTATATTTGGATTAAGGCAATCTCATTTCTCAAACACATTTTAGTGTGACCTTGTTTGTTCAGCAGTAAACCCACATTCTCCACTTTCCCATATAATTTGAATGTGAAGTTTTTTTATATATAGATATAGATACAGATATATAGATAGATAGATATAAACGTATATAAAAGGCTTTCCAGTAGATCCTTTCATTGGTGAATATTGTGGATTTACAGGTAGTGACCTGAGTGATGCCAAATGCAACTGTTCAAGGGCAAAAAAGATAATTTAATTACTTGCCTTCCGTGTAGACAATGGTCCTTATCCTGGGATTTAAACCTTCTTTTTAAGCCTATTAGACCATTAGACTACTTTACAATATTTGAGTCTACATAAAGATGGTAACAAGACATTAATTTCTTCAACAGACACCCTCCCCGCCATGTTTATCCTGAAAGTTGAAAAAAGGACATCTGTATAATTAAGTAATTCCAGGCAAATACCTGCCACTACAATTAAGTGAATCTATGCTAGCTGTTATCACTTAGAAAATTGTGCCATGAAATTAATATTCTTGTACATGGAATGATGTAAATTGATCTTTCAACTGTTCAATAATAAATGATTTTTCTAGCCAGCTGATGGTAATTTTATGATCCAAACCACAGTTTACCATCATTTTTAGGCATACTCGTAACCTTAGTTTTTTCTAAGAAAGCAAACAAGGGCACATCTGTAGTTATAGAGTCTTATGCTGAAATCCACAGAAACAACAGCAGCACATGGTGCATCATAATAGCACAAACTAACAAGGTCAAAGTAACATCATTTTAATTGAAATAACAAGAAATAATAGCAGAAGTCACCTTTGAAACACCTTTCACCGTATAGTTTTCTTTCTTTGAGATTTTCAAAACAATTACCTAATTTAGACTATTTCAGAGCTTCCCCTTTCCGGCTAATTTAGATGTAAATACTGCTTTATATTCTGGACACACAGAGCATTGTGCTTTGATAGAAGTGGCTGAACTTTAATTTACTCATTATTCAACACACATTAAACCCATATAAATAATATTTCATGAAAGATACTTGAACGACATAACTACATATGAAGAAATGCCTAATAATGCTTAGTGCTTTACTAAAAGTGTGTGGTTTTTTTAAAGTAGCAGCAGCTTTAAGTGAACTTTTTTCCCCTTCAACTTCCCCTTCCATTACAGACTGTTAAGCCCCAGAAACTGGATCATCTAAGCAGCAGACTCAGTAACAGTAAATGAAGTGCTGTAAGCTTACATCAGACTAATTAGTCTGAGGGATAAAATAGGGGGAGAAACTTTTCAGGTTGCTTTGTAAAAGGCAGTTTGCTTAATTAAACCAACCGCTAATTGTTAAATATTTTTCAGGCATTAACAGAACTACACTGAGTGTAATTAAATTTTGATTTTAGTGGTATTTGCAGGGATTAAAGTCACAATCTGCTGAGGCACTGGGGTTAGTTAATATTCACTTCACTGCCACAGCTGTCCTCCATTACATTACAAAGGACAGGAAAAGAGACAGCAGAATAGGGTGAAGTAATGAGAAAGCTATTCATTCATTTGAACCAGCTCCACACTGTACAGCCTTGTACAAATGGATCTGATCTGCATGACACACAAGTAGGCATTAAATCCGATTTAATTTGATACAATAAAGGAAAGCCTAAACTCTAATGCATTTTTTATTTTTATACTTATGCACTATGCAATGTATCAAAAATATAGTCATATGATTATCATATGATTCCATTCAAGTGGTATTTCTAGACTTATTAGCTCTACAGGAGTCCACAGGGATTGTAAACCAATTTCTGCTAAGCCGTTATTCATCCCATGTGTGTATGAATGAACCCTTCACGTATGTAGATTGTGACTTTGAATCCCCAGTGGAATATTTATTGGCAGGATCAATGTTTTTTGTTTTGTTTGTTTGTTTATTTGAGCTGCAAAAAGATTGGGCTTATAGGGTTAGATGGACTAGAAGCTGGTATGGGCTGAGATATACCATAGCTACCACAACAGAGGCAAATCCATGCTGATGATTCTTAAAGCTGACTGTGTCTCTTCCAGTGGTTACTAGGCATAGCCTTTAGTAACTACTAAAAATGGATGGCACTTTTGTTCAACAAAATTCATCTTGCCAAAAATGACTAATTCAGCAGTTAAAATATAAAATATTATACCCCGAGCCTTCAAATAGCTTGTAGTATGCCATCATGGTATGCCAGATCCTTTACAGTGGAGTCTCATCAGAAGCTGCAAACAGCTTGTGTGGACCTGAACCTACATTTCTTTAAAAAGACAAAAAAGGGAGTCAGTGTTTACTACTATGAGCAAGGAAAAGCCTAGGAATTCCTAACTCCTTTCCTAATGAGGGATGTAATGAATACCCAGATTCTCCATTGAGCATATGTGGGTGGTCTTGTAAGCCCTGGGGAGATGTTAATTACCCCTTTTTGTGGTAGACCCCAGCCCTAGTTTCTTGCTAGGTCTGTCCTGGTTTAATTTAGAAGGCGTGGCCTCAGGCATCAGGGCTGTATCTGCTGAGAGAAAGTCCCTCAATTCCTTCCTGCTAAACAGTATGCTCAGACAATGATTTCTCAATTGCCAAGCTTAAATTAGCAGTGGTACACCAGGAGCCCTTCCTATAGATCTGAATCAGGAGGCCTGTGAGCCTCTTCCTGCAGATTATTCATTTACCATTGGGTCCATCTGCAGCAGTTCTTGACCTCACCTTACTTGCTGATGCCGCTCCATCAATGCGTTCAGGTGACTCTTCAGAAGCAATTTGCCTAGTTCTCCAAGTTCCTTCTCCCTCCCTCCTGGATTGCACTCCTACTCAGTGAGAGAGACTGCTCAACGTTGAGCCAAATCCCTTGTTTGCATCACCTGTTGGTTAAATGCAGCAACAATAGTGACTTCACCACCTCCACACTGCTGCAGCAGTCCACTCTACTCCCTGACTAACATTGCTTGCCTCCCCTCCTCTTCTCACAGCTGCTGATGGTCCTCCCAGTCCTTAGTGTTGCAGAGTGGGAGATAATGTAGCCTCATATTTGTTCCTGTACCATGTCCTAGCCACTCCTCCCTCCCCAATATCTGGCCACGCTCCAGACACCTTGTTCTGTGATCTGGAAATGGAACATGAGCAAAGTATTTCCACCAAAGGGACCTTTATATTTGTGGGGCACCCATCTTCCTAGCCCCTTCTCTCAGTAGCGTAGCCAGGGAGGGAGCAGGGGGAGCTGTGAGCGGAAGCGGCGCCTTTTTTTAGCAGCACTAAAAAAAGGCGCCGCTTCTTTTTAAGCGTCGCTTCTTGCATTCACCCGGCAGCGCTCCGGGTCTTCGGTGGCATTTCGGCGGCGGGTACCACCGAAGACCCGGAGTGAGTGAG
This sequence comes from Macrochelys suwanniensis, assembly GCA_033296515.1. Lineage (NCBI taxonomy): Eukaryota > Metazoa > Chordata > Testudines > Chelydridae > Macrochelys > Macrochelys suwanniensis. Next base: position 54,790,251 of record CM065780.1, read on the forward strand.
GACCCGCCGCCGAAGTGCCACCGAAGACAGGAGCGCCGCCAGGTGAGTATAGGGGGAGGCACCTTTTTATAGCGCCGCTCCCCCTGTGCTCTGGACCTGGCTGCGCTACTGCCGTCTCTCCCCTCTCCTCTTCACCAGTGCTCATAATGCTCAATTTAATTTATTTACTTTGTTTTTCAAATAATGTGCTGTCTGTCACTCTCTCCCTGCTTTTTACCATCCTCTTCCCAAAGACACTAGGTAAAGGCCAGCTGGGCAAACACTTGCAATGTGAATGAAACACGTCACCCTCTGCATGGGGATGGTGCCTAGCACACTGGTGCACCAGTCTTGCTTGGGACTTCTGGGAGGCCTATTTTACAAATATTTAATAATAATGAGAACATTGTCACATAAAAAAGTGAATGTAAATATATGCTCCTTCCTAAACATTCATGAGAATAAAAGTCACTTGCAAGATCATTCACTGAAAAGATGTGGCAAACAATCAAAGCAAAGTGTGACTTAGAATTCATGGAATGTTGATAAATGATTCTTTCTATGATTTCTTGCCCTACTATACTCTTACTTAAATAGATGGTTATAAGATGGGTTGAAAGAAAATGTATTTAAGTCAGAATTTTAAATTTATTATATCAAAATCTGTTGCCTTAAACCCTGATTTCACCAGTATTTATGTCCACATTTTTCTGTATTCATGTGAGTAATCCCATTGACATCAGTGGAATCACTCATGTGAGTAAAGTTATACACATGCAAAAATGTTTGTAAGATTAAGGCCTACCCAAGAATTGACATCAAAAGCCACAAATTCAGTATTATGAGTATGACCAAACAGTGAACCAAATAGAAGGAGAAAATAAATAGTGAAGATAAAAGACCTTGTTTAAACAAGTATATCTGATAATTAACAGAAAGGAACATGGGGGAATTATTTAAAAAAGGAGGTAAATGGATTCATGTTTAAATACATTTCAGTTTCCCCAAATCCAAAGGTCCCTATTTAAAGATAATCTTTTCCCCAGCTATCCAACAAGTCGTATTTAAAGAAAAAGGAATATTAGAGAATATAATTCATACCAGAACTATATACCATAAGTAAATGAACAATAAAAATGATAAATTGGGCAATAGAAAAGATTACAGAAATAATGCTTTCACATATTGGGCATTCATTAAATTGACTTTCCAGGGTAATTACTTTAACATTTCTACCTCTGATTCAGCACAGACTTTTGGATCATTAAACTAGATAGTAAATGTTACACATTTTCAGGATCCGCTCTTACAGACTTCTTTCCCAGAAATTCGAAAGCCATGTCAAAGCTATTTGCAGGTGGGAACTACTCAGAGCTGAGTTTCTTTGCAAGTCCAAATTTATTGGACTGGAAATTCAATTCACCAAGGACATTTTTCTGTTTCAAACTGTTCCTTTTAGGTAGACTAATATTATTAACTCCAGTGCAAGGACACAGAAAGGGCAATCTCCATGACTCTAGAATAAGACCAATTTAATATAGTAGAAGTGGTAACAGATTAAACTAAAAAGTATGATTCTCTATCTATCTTTTATTTATTTATTTATATTCTGGTAGCAGCTAGAGGCCTCCAATGAGATTTGGGCCCCATTGAGCGAGGCACCGTATAACCAGAAAGTGAGAAGCAATCCTCACCTCCAAAGAATTTACACAGGTTTCTCATCATCAGCCTCTGGTAAGAATGTTTATTCAGTAGGGGCATCAGAGAGAAAGACTCCACAAAGCCACACTCAGCCAAGTGACACCATTTAAAACTGAAATAAGAATATTGCTTTGTAGGTTATTTTCAGGATCAGGGTGGGTTTTTTTCAGTTTTATTAAACAATATGAAATTTAAAACTAATTGTGAAAAACCTACTTTTTAGCTTAATCTGTTACCACTTTCACATTTATTATTAAAAATTAACTAATTCTGGATAAGTGCATGGACCCAACTCTTTAAGTCTTTCTACAGTACAGTGGGCTTTCCAGTCTGCCCAAAAAGCAGCAAGGTGGAGTAATATACTACTCAGTGTTGGTAAGGGTGGCAGAATTAGGCCCTGAATAAACATTAATTAGCATATGACCATATCTATTGCAAATTTTAAGCTCCCGTTAAAAAGCTCTTAGTGATATGTAATTTGAAACAGTGGTGGTCCTAGAATAATTTGCAAGGAAGTATTCTAATTTAATAGTCACATAAATATATTTCAGCATGTCAAGAAGGTATATGGAAAGAGTTGATTGGTAGCTATGACAAAATATGTATTCAGGTCATTTGTATTTGCATAAGTTTGGTTTCAGGCAGCTACTTCTGCACTATGAGTGCTGTGTTTTGCATGTATATTTTTGTCATGTTTGCTGATAAAGAATAGGGCTGGAACAGAATCTTTATATGATGCTTTCTCCATAATAAATCCGGTCATTTCATATGCCTTTAACCAAAGGAAATTGCAGCTATTGACACAGAGTTAAGTACAGCTTTCATGGTGAAGTGGTTGATTTCATTTTCAATGTTTCACCTTCCCCCCCTGCCCATTTTGTTAGTGGCCCACTGGAAGAAATAAATAAAACTGCCATTAATTAACTCCAATAGCTAGTGAAATGAAAATGGTTGTTTTTGTTTGGAATTAAAGGCCATGTTGACAAAATATGGGACACCTAGAATTACCCCCAAATAAGCACCTGTCCCAAAAAATCATTGCAGACATACTGTCTATGAATATGTTGCATTTAATATTACAGCTTTGTGAAATAAACCAAGAGCAACTTTCCTTTCAGTCTGTCACGCTGTCTGGAGTGGCTCAGTCTGCCTCAGGGCAGACTGTCAGAAACACCAAACTGGTGGTGTGTTCTATAATTAAATTTCACCAAGCCAGTAACAAATGTGAACTCCTGGATCACTATAACAGTCATGGAGTCACAGAGAGTCCCCTTAGGCCCTCCAGTCTATCATGCCACCCAGACAAACTGGACTTAGTGATAAATGGCCACTTACACCAAAAATTACACCTCATTCAGGTTGCTTCCAGTCCCAAGAGACCAGTCACTTACCCCAGATCAGTTGGTACCCTAGAACTTATACTAAAGACAATGCCTGTAGCCAATCCCATAATAAACTATCTAATGGTTTATTAACTAGAAAAAAGGAATACGAGTTATTTACAGGTTAAAGCAAGCAAACATATACACACAAATGAGTTACCATCTAAATCCTAAGAGTGACAGAGTTGTAGTGATCTGTCAATTCATAGTGTCTTTCAGGGCAGACCAAGGAGGCAGGATCTCTGGCGTCAGTTCAGAGTCTCTGGCTTTGTCCAAATTCAAACAGTCAAAAGATGGAAAATTTTCCTGTGGCTTTGTTTTATATCCTTCCCGGAGGTCGAACAGTCAGATCAATGACAAAGAAACCATTCCAAAGATCTTTGGCCAGCTACTTATCGCACCATAGGGTTACTGCTGACAGAATCCAGTCTGGCAGTTGAGACCACAATGAATGTCTCAATGTAAATCATGCTCTGGGGTGACTGAAGATGGCCATGTAGAATGGGAGACCTGTATTGGAACGTAGCTTTTCCGCAGTGTGGGTGTAGATGCTCTGTGACGAATGTGTGGAGGGGCTATATTGCTCAGAACTGGTAGCCATGGAAAAGGAGTGGGGCAGAGGGTGCCTATGGTGATGTGCAAGGTTGAGTTCAATTTTACATCAACCAATTTAGTATGAGGCAAATGACACCATACAGGAGCACAGTATTTTGCTGAGGAAACCTTTGTATTGCGATGTTCCTTGATGGTCCATCTGATTTTGACAGTCCTTCTGGATGGGTGGAGAGGGGAACATGACACCCATGCCAGAGTTCACAAGTTCAGAGCAAACATTTTCAAAGTTATAAACAAAAGTTATGTATTTTCTTATAGCATGGAATACAGACATTGCAAGTGAGATTAGCGTATAAACACTAAATACTAATACTACTACTTATAATACTAATGCCTATTTTGAGCAACACTAACATGCAGAAACAACCAGGAGTCCGATGGCATAGATTCATAGATTCTAGGGCTGGAAGGGACCTCAAGAGGTCATTGAGTCCAGCCCCCTGCCCTCATGGCAGGACCAAATACTGTCTAGACCATCCCTGATAGACATTCATCTAACCTACACTTAAATATCTCCAGAGATGGAGATTCCACAACCTCCCTGGGCAGTTTATTCCAGTGTTTAACCACCCTGAGAGTTAGGAACTTTTTCCTAATGTCCAACCTAAACCTCCCTTGCTGCAGTTTAAGCCCATTGCTTCTTGTTCTGTCCTTAGAGGCTAAGATGAACAAGCTTTCTCCCTCCTCCTTATGACACCCTTTTAGATACCTGAAGACCGCTATCATGTCCCCTCTCAGTCTTCTCTTTTCCAAACTAAACAAACCCAATTCCTTCAGCCTTCCTTCATAGGTCATGTTCTCTAGACCCTTAATCATTCTTGTTGCTCTTCTCTGGACCCTCTCCATTCTTGTGCTCTTCTCCACATCTTTCTTGAAATGCGGTGCCCAGAACTGGACACAATACTCCAGTTGAGGCCTAACCAGTGCAGAGTAGAGCGGAAGAATGACTTCTCGTGTCTTACTCACAACACACCTGTTAATGCAGCCCAGAATCAAATTTGCTTTTTTTGCAACAGCATCACACTGTGGACTCATATTTAGCTTGTGGTCCACTATAACCCCTAGATCCCTTTCTGCCGTACTCCTTCCTAGACAGTCTCCTCCCATTCTGTATGTGTGAAACTGATTGTTCCTACCTAAGTGGAGCACTTTGCATTTGTCCTTATTAAACTTCATCCTGTTTACCTCTGACCATTTCTCCAAATTGTCCAGATCATTTTGAATTATGACCCTATCCTCCAAAGCAGTTGCAATCCCTCCCAGTTTGGTATCATCTGCAAACTTAATAAGCATACTTTCTATGCCAATATCCAAGTTGTTGATGAAGATATTGAACAGAGCCGGTCCCAAAACAGACCCTTGCGGAACCCCACTCATTATACCTTTCCAGCAGGATTGGGAACCATTAATAACTACTTTCTGAGTACGGTTATCCAGCCAGTTGTGCACCCACCTTATAGTGGCCCCATCTAAGTTGTATTTCCCTAGTTTATTGATAAGAATATCATGCGAGACCGTATCAAATGCCTTACTAAAGTCTAGGTATACCACATCCACTGCTTCTCCCTTATCCACAAGACTCATTATCCTATCAAAGAAAGCTATCAGATTGGTTTGACAAGATTTGTTCTTTACAAATCCATGCTGGTTATTCCCTATCACCTTACCACCTTCCAAGTGTTTGCAGATGATTTCCTTAATTACTTGCTCCATTATTTTCCCTGGCACAGAAGTTAAACTAACTGGTCTGTAGTTTCCTGGGTTGTTTTTATTTCCCTTTTTATAGATGGGCACTATATTTGCCCTTTTCCATTTGCATCTTAAAGACTAACAGATTTATTTGGGCATAAGCTTTCATGGGCAAAAAACTCACTTCTTCAGATGAAACTAACATACAGGTGAACTGGTCTGGTCTCCAGCTATAAGTTTGTCAGTTTTTTAGCTAATGCCTGCAGCCTGGGCAACAGCTGGCATCTGACCTGCCAGCATCGCAGTCAAATGAAGAAAAAATGCCAGCGTTGTACCAAAAGATGGATGTGCACATGTAAATTGGGTGCATGCAGCCAGCCTAGGACAGAGTCCCTCAAACTTTTGAAAGCTCAGCCCTGCGTCAGGAAAATAAAACCAGTCAGTCACCCCTGCAACTCATTCCTCTGATGTAAAAGCCTACCCAGAATGAGAGACTACTTAGGGCATGTCTACATTGGCACAGGGCCGTAACGAGGGCGAGGCCATTGAGGCACTCGCCTCGGGGCACACTGCTGGCAGGGGCGCAAAAACCTGCTGGCAGGGGTGCCCCATCCTCCCCCGCCACCGAAGCCACCCCAGCTTACCTGCGGGAGGTCCGCCGGTCCCCTCCGCCACCCCCTCCGCCGAAGGCCCCCTCCGCTGAATTGCTGCCGAAGCCGCAGCACCGGCGGACCTCCCGCAGGTAAGCGGAAGCGGCTTTGGCGGCAGGGCGGAAGTGCTGCTAATAATACCCTTCGCCAAAACCGCTTCCGCTTGCCTGCGGGAGGTCTGCGGCTTCAGCGGAGGGTATTATTAGCAGCACTTCCGCCCTGCCGCCGAAGCCGCTTCTGCTCACCTGCGGGAGGTCTGCCAGTGCAGCAGCTTTGGCGGCAATTTGGCGGAGGGGGCCTTCTGCACACAGACCGGTGGACCTCCCGCAGGTAAGCGGAAGCAGCTTCAGCGGCTGCTAAAAATACCCTCCGCCGAACTGCCGCCAAAGCCGCTTTCACTTGCCTGCGGGAGGTCCACTGGTCCCGCGGCTTCAGCGGCAATTCAGCTAAGGGGAGGACTAGGAATTTCTGCGCCCCTGCCTCAGGCGCAGAAATTCCTAGTTATGGCTCTTTGGCAGAGTTACAGTGCTGGCAGTTACAGCACTGCTCAGAGAGCACTGAAGGGAAACCGCTGTTGTGTGTTCACACTGTCAGCTGCCTGCGCAATAGCATGTTCACACTTGCAGCACTTGCAGGAGTATTCAGAGCGGAGCACTCTGGGCAGCTATCCCACAAAGCACCTCTTTCTCTTCTATTGCTTAGAGTTGTGGGAAGGCAGAGGGGGTCGCGGGCATCATGGGTCCTGTCCCAATGCCCCGTGATGCATCCCAGCAACCCCTGTTCTTCTGTCCGCATTTGGTGCCATCTTTCAACGGTTTGTGTACTGCCACCCTGCCTCTTTCAGGCTGCGGGAATGGATCCCAAACTGCTGATCAGTATGCTGCTCATTCTGACCAACATGTCACGAGTGGCAGGGGAGTTATTCCTTAAACTACAAAGGCAAGAAGAGTGTGACGTTGATCTCGCCATGCATAGTAACTACGACATGAAATTGCTTGTGGTATTCACGGAGGTGCTGACCACTGTGGTGTGATGGGTTGGGTCACAGAAACCCCCTTGGGACTGCCACCTGATGTGCCTAGACTACCTCTGAGCCTGTTTTCCCTGACAGCTTGAGACTTCAGTACCTAGCCTTGTTTGAGCCAGACACGCTTGTCTGCTGCAAACACAGATCTAAGTCTGAACCACGTCCCGCACAAGCTGCAGGCTTAACTGAAAACAGTTTAAGAAGTACTCCTGTCTCCAGCACTCAGATACCCAGCTCCCGTTCAGGTTTCTGTGGCCCAACCTGTCACAATGGCACAGCGAGCAGGGTCTGTGCACAGCTGATTGCTCTGAAGTGCTGGTAGTGATTTTAGGTGAGTTTCAAGTGAGGTAGCTGGAGAACAGACAAAGTGGTTACTGGTTTGTTATTTTCTGTTTTCTCACTTTGGGTAAGGGAAATAAGGACAGAAAAGTAAGCAAAATAAGTAAGAGTGAAGATCAGAAGAAGCTAGAACTGCACAAGTTGCAAATTGCCCAGAAAGGCTGAACACTGGGTGCTGGGCAAGTCTCTGTTAACTAAAAATCCCCTGAGCTGAGTGGATCTCAGCTTCAGTGAACTGCAGAAGGGTGTGGCCCAACCTCTGGGTCTGTGCTGAAGCTGACTGGAGTGTCTAACTCAGCAGGACAGGAGTGGAGGGGCGCCTGTTCTGGCAGGAGGGGGTTCTCCTCACTGATCTGGTATCCCAGATCACTGAGTGGCGGTCTCAAGGGAAGACAAATGGAAATTGATGCACAATTTTCCCAGGAAAAGGCTGCCCATGAGCAAACCCTGGACTTAAGAGACAAAGAAATTGAGACCCAGAAGCATGAACTGGCTGTAATGGAGTGGAAGAGGTGCACAGAAACATGTATCCTGGAGGTGGAAGTTGGGGTCATAGTGACTGCTGTGGTGGGAACAGACCCCGAGGACTCTGTAGCTGGAAGCAAGCCCAACCTGAGTGAAGGGAGAGGGGGTGGATTTTGCAGGCCAGTAAAGGGTCTGTCATAGCTGGTAGCTGTAAGCCCACAGTTGGATCTGGGTCACCTTCCCTTTTGGGGGACACAGGAGTGTCTGCCCCAGAGGGGAGCCCAAAGAGGAATTTGAGGTATACTGCCTCCACCATGGACAGTGTCCAAGTCTCTGGCACTAAGTTCAGGAGGAGGGTGTGACAGTGCACTCCATATGATGTTATGAACATATGCTAATGAGTGTGAATATAATGTAACTGGAATATGCTTCATGCAAAAGTTCTCTTGTAAGGTATAATTATAAATCTTATAATCTGCTGAGTGTGTTCATCATTGTTGTATCTGAAACTAGAAATATGAAATATAACTCTGAGGTCCTATTGTAATTATGCAAAGTGTGGGCCATTAATGGTGGCTTGGAATCTTGATGGCTCCCATTAACCAGGAAAATTGGTTGTAAATGTCTCTGTTTACTTGTAAGTCTTCCTGTATACCTGTATGCTGGGCAAGTGGGTAATGGAGTCTTACAGTGACATGTGATCATGTCACCTGAACTAGAATCCATCTTTAACCTGGTGCTTTTCCATTTAGAAGGAGGGATGGGAATCCAGAGAGGGAGAAAGGATTCCTGCCTTGTGCAAAAGATATATAAGGGGGTGGATCAGAAGAAAGGAGGCTGCAGTCATGAGAAATCACCTAGCTATGACCTGAGCTGGAACAAGGACTGTACCAGGGGAAAGGATTGGGCCCAGACTAGGAAGGCATCCAGTCTGTGAAAGAAGCTTATTGAAACATCTCTGAGGGTGAGATTTTGTCTGTATTCAGTTTTCTAATGTATTAGGCTTAGACTTGCGTGTTTTGTTTTATTTTGCTTGGTAATTACTTTGTTCTGTCTGTTATTACTTGGAACCACTTACATCCTACTTTTTATATTTAATAAAATCACTTTTACTTATGAATTAACCCAGAGCAAGTAGTAATACTTGGGGGGGGGGGCAAACAGCTGTGCATATGTCTCTATCAGTGTTATAGAGGGCAAACAATTTATGAGTTTACCCTGCTTTATACAGGGTAAAACGAATTTATTTGGGGTTTGAACCCCATTGGGAGCTGGGTATCTGAGTGCTGGAGACAGGAGCACCTTTCAACTTTCAGTTAAGCCTGCAGCTTCTAAGGGGACGTGGTTCAGACTTGGATCTCTGTTTGCAGCAGGCAAGCGTGTCTGGTTCAAACAAGGCAGGGTACTGAAGTCCCACGCTGACAGTGAAAATGGGCTCAGAGGTAGTCTAGGCACATCAGGTGGCAGTCCCAAAGGGGTTTCTGTGATCCAACCTGTCACATGGGGAACGCCACTTTTGGCTCAGGAAACAAGCACTGAGTGGTGGGATCACATCGTCATGCAAGTCTGGGATGACGAACAGTGGCTGCAGAACTTTCTCATGGGGAAAGCCACATTCATGGAACTGTGTGATGAGCTCACCCTAGCCCTGTGGCGCAAGGACACGAGAATGAGAGCTGCCCTGCTGTTGGAGAAGCGCCTGGCAATTGCACTGTGGAAGCTGGCTACTCCAGACTGCTACCAATCAGTCGTTAACCAGTTTTGAGTGGGAAAGTCAACCATTGGACTCATGTTGATGGAAGTGTGCAGGGCCATTAATTGCATCCTGCTCTGAAACACCATGTCCCTGGGCAACATGTGTAACATTGTGAATGTCTTTGCACAAATGGGCTTTCCTATCTGCGGAGCAGTGATAGATGGCGCACACATTCCAATTCTGGCACCAGACCACCTAACCACCGAGTACATTAATCACAAGGGGTATTTCTGAATGGTTCTCCAGGCACTTGTGGATCACCGTGAGCATTTCACAGACATTAACGCAAGGCTGGTCCGGAAAGGTGTATGACGCATGCATCTTTTGGAACACTGGCCTGTTCAGGAAGCTGCAATCAGGGACTTTCTTCCCGGACCAGAAGATCACCGTAGGGGAAATTGAAATGCCCATTGTGATCCTGGGAGATCCCACCTACCGCTTAATGCCGTGGTTTATTAAGCCATACATGGGGCAACTTGAGTGGTTAAACAACAGACTGAGCAAGTGCTGAATGACTGTTGAGTGTTCTTTTGGCTATTTAAAAGCCCGCTGGCACTGCCTCTATGGGAAGCTGGACATGGCCGATGACAATATTCCTATGCTTATAGCCGCGTGCTGTACGCTCCATAATATTTCTGAAAGGAAGGGTGAAAGCTTCACTCAGGTCTGGACCACAGAGGCTCAGTGCCTGGAGGCTGAGTTTGAACAGCCGGAGACCAGGGCTATTAGAGGGCCATAGCATGGGGCCATAAGGATCAGGGATGCCTTGAGGCAGCAATTTGAAGCTGAAAGCCACTAATATTTGCTGCTATGCTCGGAATTGCAGTGCTTGTAATGCTAGGAAGTGACTGGTGCACATGTTGCAATATGTGAGTTTAACATAAATTGTATGTTGCTTTGTGGGGCTTGTTTTGCTTTCAGTTAATAGAATAAAGATTGCTTTCAAACCAACATAATTATTTTATTAAAAGACAACAACCAGAGGAGAGAGTCAAATGAAAAAATACATCAGCAGGGAGGGGGAAGGAGGAAGGGATGGTCTCAGGAGGAGGAGAGGTCCTGGAATGGCTTAAGATTTGTGTATGTCCAGGGATCATATCCAATCTTCTCCTTTGGCGTACAATGCAGCGGGTGCTGTACTTCAGCAGGACCAAACTGTGGAGGGATGGGTGTTGAGTGCAGTGGGAGTCCGCAGTGCTGGACTGTCAGGAGGGAGGAGTGGAATGCCACGGGTATAGACTGGAGCCACGAGGTTAATAAGAGTTTGTTGGTGGTGTCTGGGGGGGAGGGCGCATGGGAAAGAGTTTTGCGACAGCAGCTGTAGGGGAGGGGGGTGCAGAGCTGCTCAGTCTGTTGTTTAACCACTCAAGTTGCCCCATGTATGGCTTAATAAACCACGGCATTAAGCGGTAGGTGGGATCTCCCAGTATCACAATGGGCATTTCGATTTCCCCTACGGTGATCTTCTGGTCCGGAAAGAAAGTCCCTGATTGCAGCTTCCTGAACAGGCCAGTGTTCCAAAAGATGCGTGTGTCATACACCTTTCCGGACCAGCCTTGCGTTAATGTCTGTGAAACGCTCACAGTGATCCACAAGTTTAAAGAGCTAATATCACCTGGAGCATGTCTGCTTGGCGCTCCATAACCTTCAAGAGCCACTCCGTGGCTTCTTTCTGGCATGCCACGTTCTCCTTTTGGTCCCTCTTCTTGCTGTCCCACCACTCCTTCAGTTCCTGTTTCTCAGCAGTGGAGTGCATCATAACATCACGCAGAAAGTCCTCCTTAGTTCTTTTTGGCCGCTTTCTAATTCTGTGCAGCTGTTCAGCCTCTGGAAACAAAGAGGGAGGCTGGGATCCCAAGGTCATCTCTGTGAAGTTTAAACGCAACATTTTACAGAAGCAGTATTGTTTGCAACACAGAGAACACTGATTCAGTGATTTAAAATACAGCCAGTACTCTCACACCCGTCACTAACTGGCTAATCCTAGGCAAGCACATGTGACCCACAAGACCCCCAAAATGGTGAGTAACCTCAGGAGCAGGATAAATCACTCTTTGTGGAACCGGCAGCTCATGGTCGCACCACCAGAGTGGCGGTTTGCCTCCTGCGCCTTGTGGTAGGCGTTCCGCAGCTCCTTCACTTTAACCCTGCACTGCAATGTGTCTCGGTCATGGCCCCTTTCTGTCATGCATCGTGAAATCTGTCTGTAGGTATCATAATTCCTACAGCTGGAACGCAGCTTGGACTGCACAGATCCCTCTCACCAAATGCTGATGAGGTCCAGCAGCTCAGCATTGCTCCAAGGGGGGGATTGCCTGGTGCGTGGAGCAGGCCTGGCCACCTGGAAAGATGCGCTGAGACCACTGCATGTGTCATTGAGCAAACAGGAAGGGGACTTTCAAATTTCCAAAGGAATTTACGGGGTGGAGATGACGATTGGTCACCTGAAGACAGGGCAGTAGAGTTCAAACCTATGACCACAGAGGCATTGTGGGACACCTCCCGGAGGCCAATTGCGGTGCTATAATCGACCACAGTGTCTACACTGGCACCGCAGTGCTGTAGCCCTGGCACAGAAAGCTCTACGCCTCTTGTTCAGGTGGGTTTTTTTAAAGCACTACAACTGAGTAGTTTCTGCACACTGAGGCTTTGGCTACACTGGCGCTTTACAGCGCTGCAACTAACTCGCTCAGGGGTGTGAAAAAACACCCCCCTGAGCGCAGCAAGTTACAGCGCTGTAAAGCGCCAGTGTAAACAGTGCCCCAGCGCTGGGAGCCATTCCCCTTGGAGAGGTGGAGTACCTGCAGCGCTGGGAGACCTCTCTCCCAGCGCTGGCGCGTGATCACACTTGCACTTCAAAACGCTGCCGCGGCAGCTCTTTGAAATTTCAAGTGTAGCCAAGCCCTGAGTGGCTTGAGAGTGTACACCTCGGGAGTTACAGCAGAGAAAGCTGCTTTACTGCACAGAAACTTGCCAGTGTAGACAGGGCCTGAGAGTAGATTGTGTAGTTCTTCATAATATGGTATGTGCTCTGCTGTTTTACATGCTTTGGTGATGAGTGAAATAATTAACAATGCTGGCGTTTAAAATATTATCATTGGCTGCTAAGTGTGCACTCATTGAAATGAATGGGGCAGTTCACAACTCAGAGCTGTTGTTTCAGGCTTTCCACAGACATTGCTATTTCATTAGAGCCACATTCTCAATATTTTTCTTTGCAATCGTAACAACTAGAGAAACTCTTTTAAAATGAAATCTGAACCTCTATATAACAATTGAGAGACCTGTCTATGTTCCCCTCATTTCCATGGCTTGTTCTGTACCCCCTGAAATGCAAGGGCACCCATACTATGGGAAACATGGTGCTAACATATAGACAGGGTTTAGGTTAACAAAGTTATAAACATAAAACACACAAGAGGATACGGGGAAACACCCTTTTACTGCTAGAAAGGCTGATCATAAGCTCAACAGCAGGAATTTACATAGATCCTCATTCAATTAAACTTTAGAACCCTTTGTTTAGTTGCGTTGCTCCAGCAACAACATAATAATGAAAAAAAAAGAAAACTGCCAAATGCAATCACGATCTGTGAAAAACAAAAAAAAAGGGATGAAGGAATGGGTAGATTTAGGGAAGAAGGACCAGACCCTCAGCTAGTGTAAAGCTTCATGGCTTTGAAGCCAGTTGCAGCTAGTCTGGTTTATACCAGCTGAGAATCTGGCTCCAAATCCTGTTTTTTTAAAAGAATAAGAAACATTATGAAGTGATTTGCTAGGCAGAATGTACTTACCCCTCTAAAACACTGTGTAATGTAACAAAAAAATGAGACACCATTACTGGTGAGTGTGCATGGTGCAAAGTGCTCTGTCTTTCCAAAGTGTAGTATGAGTAATGCAAGGTTACCGCAGTAAGTACACATCTCTTATTGGTATCAGAGAAAATAGGTGTGTAAAACCCATGTAATTTGATAGCACATACATCACTGCTGCCCCGGGAGTATTGAATCATAAAGCTATATATTTAGCACAGTAAAAGAATATTCCTCATCTTCTCACTGAGAAAATTCGTCAGAAATGAGTGGGGGAAGGGAGAAAAATCTTATAAATCGAGCACTAAAACAACAGGCAAACTATAGCATTGCTGCCAAGACACACTGTCTATCCTTTTTAATATAGTGACATTTTATTTTAAGTGTCCCTCTCCCCTCAGTGTTTTTAGTACCAGTGTTCAATTACAGTAGCACTCTTATGGAAATACAGGCGAGATTCACATGAATACCAAATACATTCATTATGATCAGTGCTGAATTCCAAATGAGAATAGCTTCCCCTCTCCTCCCCCCCGCCTTGTTAACCTTCAAGACAAGTCAACACATTTCAGATATTCTAGTCTTATTTTAATTTGGAAAACAGACTTAAATATACCACAGGCAAGTCAGCTCTACTCAAAGCTGTGAGGGGTGGGGGAGGGACTGTCACAGCAAGGAGATGCTGTGAGAGAAAGAGGTGAAAATGAAAGCCAGCATCAGCTCCCTGGGGTCTGCTGTAATCAGCAGACAAATGGTCTGTACTCATAGCATGTATTCATTCTGCAGCAAGGGTCTGCCAACAAGAGCCTGCCTATGCCTGTTTGGAAATACAGTACTAGCCTTTCTCCATTCAGATGCTTTGAAATAAAAAAGAACTGCTGACAAACACTGCTTTGGGCATTTGACACTGTTTTTTGATCTAGTTACTCAGACAGTGTAAAACGAACAAATTAGGAATTTACTACAAAAGACTCTCAGTTCTTGCCTGCTAAAGTGTCAAGATTTATAAAAATAAGACTGTTTTTTTTTTTCGCTTCCTGAATTGTTTAAAAACAAAAAAACCTTTGCTTTTTGCATGGCTAAAATGAGGGTTTTCATCGGTTATCAGATTACTGGTTCACAGACACTAACTAATGTGAAACAAAACTGGATGTTGGGGGTGTATGTGTATGAGAGAGAGAGAGAGAGACTGATGTACAAAATACACACACAGCTATACCTACATGGCTACAACTCTCTCTCTCTCTCTCTGTCTACATATAGAAAGAGACATACATATGTGTATGAGTGGTTTTTTAAAAAAAAATCTCAGCATCTCGTGAAGATATTTCTGTTCTCCTAGGAGGTTGGCATTGTTAATTAAGTCAACTTTCTCACTTACTAATATCTTTCCATCATTGAAATATAAATAAATGAATACAGTTCATCTATTAATCAGAACACTAGAACTGTTCTAATTTCAACTATTGTATAGTTTCTTTTTTTTAAAGTAATTTATACATGACATATTGTACCACTCAAGCCAACATGCACATCACAGGCTTTGAAGCATATCATGTGAAGTGATGTGTGCATATGGACAATGTTGAAAAGCAGCTCCTTTGACACCACACCTCATTTCAGAGGGGGAAAGTGAGTAAAAACGAGGTAGGCTGTTAACACAGAGCCAACGAGCAGACATCGCACAATAGCCCCCAAGATGCGTAATGAAATTAGATTTTTTTAATTTAGTGATCCAGATGGATTAATTGGTAGACTATTGAACCATTTCGGAGATCTCTAATATCCTGATATATAACTGCAGGATAGCAACTACTTATCCATTGCATTCGACTGTCCTGTCAGTGCTCCTGAGTTTAATTAACAGCCTGCCCTAGAAACTTTATTTCCCCCTCTTTTTGCAATACAATCAAATTTCAATTGCCATTTGTATTATAATACCTTATCCTAAAGCCATGGTTCAGGATGAATGATACAGCCACAGGTATAAATGATGAAAATATTTACAATGAGCAATGTTCCCCCAATAATTCAATCTCTGCTGGAAGAGCCCAGGAAAACTTGCAAGTTCATCATCATTTCATGATCAGGCTTGGGGTAAAGAGAGAGACAAAAATATTCTGCTCTTTACCTGTTAGGCTCCCATTGAAGAGACAGCCTTAAAATCTGCCAGTAGGGGTGCTACAAAATCACTGGGGATTTAAAAAATGTTCCCAGTGAGTGGATCAATGGAGCTGCTAAAACTGTATGATTTAATGAATGAGATCCTTGCTGTGCCCCACCCCCTCACTCTCTCTGATGATCAAGCTTGTGCTCACACATGTGCACAACAGAAAGGATCTTGTTCTGGATATGGTTCTTTTATGTGGTGCATATGTATGAACGGAGGCTTGCTCATCAGGGACAGAGAGAAGGAAGGGCAGAGCAAGGATTGCACATCAAAGGAGTACTTTCTTTTTTATTTTTAAGTGCATGTAGTGCTTGTGATAGGTGCTAGATTGACAGTCCTCGAGACTGAATTCCTCCATCTACAGGAAGGGTACCAAAAAAAAGGAAGTAGAAGTGCAAGTTTCCTTTGCCAATCTGCTTAGTCCTGACCTGGAGGGACTACTTCTGAGAGAAGATGCAATTTCCTAGCTGTGATAGTAATTAAACATGGGAACAGCTTGCCAGGGGAGGTGGTGGACTCATCCTTGCTTGGAGTCTCCTAATGAGAACATACATATATACATATATCTTTCTAAAGGATATGCTTTAATCCAAGTTCTGGGAGAAATTCTACAGTTTGCGTGCATTGGGGATTAGGGTGGATGGTCATCGTGATACCTTCTGGCATTTGTGAGCCTGAGTGCTGCTGTTCATTCCCTTCTTTAATGACCCACAGAAAGAACAGGAAGCTCTGCATTGCCCTCAACATGTTCATAACATGAGCAGCTCTGTTTTAGGACAATTACTATAATCGGATCTCATGTTTCAGGGCTTCAGTCAGTCGCCAGCAGCCTCCAGGAAGGATTTTTTCCCTTGAGCCACAATTAGCCAGATGTATTCTGTTTTGTTTGTTTCGGGGGGAAGGGGTTCCCTTCCTCTGAGGCCTCTGGGATTGGCCACAACTGGAGATGGGTTAGACCAGTGCTCTGAAGCGTTAGAGAGTTCTCTTTCCTAGATGCTTGGCTGGTGTGTCTTACCAGAACAATGATGCTGGTTCCCTAAATTATTAGTACTTGAGGCACTAAAGCTAATTATTGTTGTGATTACCTGACAGATCCTTGGGTGATCAAATCATAGCCATTGTAACTGGGTTTAACAGGCCAGCTCAACCATATCTTCTAGTCCCTGTAACACTACATCCATACAATACTGCATCAAGATTGATAGCTAGTTCACTAGCTGCACTAGAACAGTGGGACGCCTAGAGAAGAGGGGTGCGTATAATTTTTCCATCACCTTTCCACCCCCATTGCCAGTCCTACTGAATCAATCCCTGAGCTCAGGGTTGCTCTAACTTGCACTGGTGGATAAAAGTTCACAAGGAGCTACTGACAGGTTTGCCTCGTGCTTTGATTCTATACTCTCATGTCTCTGGCCCGCCCACCACCTTTGAGTCACTGGGAACTTATGGAGGGTCAAGCATCCAGCTCAGAGTATTAGTCATATTCACTCTAACCAATATTGTGTTAAGTGTCTAAACACTCGAGTATATGAATGTTGCAGCTCATCCAGTGAAATATCAGAAAGCTCCTGAGTTCTCTACTACTGAATTATTTTAACAGACTACATTTTGTGGCTTTCAGTTTAAAGACATCCAGAGGTGCCCTGAAATCTGGGCCACAAAGACCACCGTGTGCTTCTGGAACCCCAGAATCTGTGAAATTTCAGGAGCATGCAATGTACTCTGAAGCAGAAATAGCAGAAATACCAGAAAAACTCTAGAGTGCTATTAATTTGAAAGAAAGACATAGCAGTGGGACACAGCACAGAGGAAATGTGTTGTCCAATGATCACCGAATCACCCAAGCATTTGCAATCAATGGGCTAACCATACATTCCGCCAAAAGAGTTCTGCTTGTCAGAGGTGGTAGTGTGCTGCCTTGAAGGTAAAGGTAATCTTCTGGTTGTGCCAATGTTCCTGCATTTTGATGCATGAATAAAGTTCAGTTGTTGATGATGATAAACAAACCCATCTGTCTCCAGCTCCTAAATGCCTTCTTTCACCTAAGTCTAGCAGCGGAGACTTGCTGTCATCTTGAAACTGCAGCTGAAAAAGTCCATTATCATAATACCACCAGTCTCTTCAGTGGTGGATTAATGATTTTGCCGCCCCTAGGCCCTGAAATAATTGCCAGCCCCATATGAACTTGTTTTTAAATTTTTTACAAATTCGCGCCGTTATTGGTGGTTTCAATACGTGCTATGATTGGTAGAATCACGGCGTCCATAGACGCCGACTCTGTGGGTGCTCTGGGGCTGGAGCACCCATGGAGAAAAATTGGTGGGTGCACCCACCGGCAGCTCCCCGCCCTGCCTCAACTCACCTCTGCTCCGACTCCGCCTCCTCCCCTGAGCACACCACCGGGTCCTGCTGCTCCCCGTTACCTGCCAGCGCTTGTGCGCAAAACAGCTTCGTGCGGCTGGGAGGGAGGGGGGAAGAGGGGAGAACGCCGCACGCTCAGGGGAGGGGAGGAGGCGGGGCTGGGGTGGTGATTTGGGGAAGGGGACCAATAGGGGCAGGGAGGGGGTGGAGTTGGGACGGGGACTTTGAAGAAAGGGTTGGAATGGGGGTGGGGAAGGGGTGGAGCTGGGGCCGGGCCAGGGGCAGGAGGGTGCGAGCACCCACCAGCGCTGGGGGAAGTTGGCGCCTGTTACGTTCGTGGGAGGCTGCGGGCCTACCCAGGGTGCTCTGCAAGAACGAGGCCCACACACTCTGTGAATTATTGGCTTTATTGAAGGCAAAGTGACACATCCGCAACGGGGACTCCTGGCGTTGCTGTCACGGAGACGGGGAACCCAGCGCACCATAACCTGGGCCTGGTACGGAGTGCTAAAAACGGGGCGGACTCATACAGCTATATACAGACATCTCATACAGAAGCAAGCAGGGGCCGCCTCCTGGCTCAAGGCCATGCAAAGCAATTCTAACTAATTCATAAACTGCAGCTGGCAGGCCTTGAGCTACGATAACCGCTGAAACAATGCGAGAAAGCGAACACCCTTGCTATGCCGTAACACAATCTTCCGTGGTACCCTACAGCGCCTCTGGCTGCTATTATAAATTTGCCGCCCCTGCAAATTTGCCGCCCTAGGCCTAGGCCTTGTTGGCCTAGGCAATAATACGCCGCTGAGTCTCTTCTACACAAGAGTAAATGGTAAATCACAATGAAGCACTACCAGTGTGGGAACAATTCCACTGAGAACTGATTTGTGAAGTGAAAACTATGGACTATTTTGACTGCAGCTACTGTCCTGTATTCAAGCTGTCCTCCTTGCATCATGTAATCTGAACACATATTCAGGGCAGCTGAGAACTAATGAATAAGTCTATGAATATTGAGCGTGCTTAAGGATTGACATTTTAAAGGTAAACATTGAAACTTTTAATCCAGAATATGCAGCAGTTACTACAGAAGCCAATGTAACTTCTGACAGATAGTGATGAGTGATGTGTAATGTCAGTTCAAGATGAGAGGCTACAACATCGTGAAAAGCAATCCACTGAACATGAATTCCATGGTGCCATGGCAGCACCTAACAGCCCAGATTCTCCTATCTGGAAGATGACTGACTTAAAGGCCAGACATGGCATCAAATAAATTGTCAAACTGGGAGTAACACTTAAACAAAAGATTTGTTACTAGGGTTTACCCCAGAAGTTATGGGGACTGTTCTAAACTCCAGTAGCTGGCAATGATCTCTGAGAGACTGACAGCCATCTGGGAATAGCTGGAGTGCAGTATCCTCTGGCCAGCCATACCCCTCCCCATTCTCTATGCCAGGGCAGCTGGAGGAGGAGGGGAATGGCATGGCATAGGAGTTGGCTTTGCTGGTTCTGTGCCCTCTAGGGAATACGGCATATGGGAGCAATATCCAGCTAAGGAAATGTGGCCAGTCTCTGCTCCTTTTGTGATGCTCAGGCAGCACAAGAGAAGCAAAGTCCAATGTTGGTAAAAGAGACACTTTAATTGTGTTCTTCATTATTACAAGTTTGATAATTTTCCTCTACAAGTTAGCAAGCTGGCATCTGCCTAGGGCAACTTTGAATCAGAAATGTTACATCAACTACTGAATTGGTCTGGAGTCATTATAGAGATGGTTAAACTGCAAAAGGGTTGGTTTAGAATAAGCCTCCAAAAATTCCCAAATGTTTAAGCTTTCTATGGCCAAGAAATCATGCTGGGAGAACTGGGAGAACATCTCACCTCTGTGGTATTTCCACTCCAGCCAAACTCAGGAAGTTCAGAGGTGCATAAAAATGAAAACAAAATCAAAAGAAAATGAACTGGACTATTGTGGATTGTTTAAAGAGATTGTTTTGGTTCAGGTTTAGTTTTAAATAAACGTTCAAATAGTTTTTTTATTTTATTTGTAATATTTTCTCCATCCATGATAAATATATAGACATATTCCTTTCATTTAGAAGTACTTTTGATTTTATTTCATTAAGTAGTAAAACACCAACACTTCACCATATCAAAAGCAAGGGCAAATATGTAACAAAGGATGCTACTTATAAATCAAAGCTAACCTAGTGTGCAGCATTTGCAAAGACAGTTCATATTTGAATCTGGTCATATTTTGTGTGTGTTTGTCTCTCTATTTATGGATATTTTAAAACTTTTATCTTTCATTAACCCACATTTGGTTTTCCTGTCATCAGGACATCTTTCCCTTAAGTATGAATCAAAATTCCAGCCATTATCAACATGGACATTGATTAATAATTTCAAGAGGACTACTTCAATAGATAACTTATCCAGCTCATTGTGGTGTTTCTATAATCTTTGACATCAAGTGTTTAACAAGAGGTTCTGAAGAAAAACCAGCCACCATTAATTGTCTTTGGTTTTAGAAAATATTGCACTTAAATGATAAGTAGTATATTAAATCATAAGCCACAACATATTTTTGTGGAAAACTTCTTTCCTGTTAATATTAGCCATTTTATCAGGTTTTTTCAGTTGTCTGTATCTGCTTCACAAATATTTTTGCTTACATACGTAAGAACAATGAATCTCACTGATGCACAAGCAATAAACGACAATACTTCTATTTTTTTTGAAGTCTTCAAACTATGATTCTTTCTCTTTTTGTGACAAGTTTACTATGAATGAATGATTTAATCTTCCAAGAGGGTTTATATTAAGAGATGGGTTTTGTTGTGTATTTCAGTTTTCCTTTATAGAAAAATCACACACACAATGATAATTATAAGGCAATGCTTGTATCACCTACAAGAATTAAAAGGCCTTCAATTTTTTCTAGGGAGCATATGGCTGGTATTTTGATTTATTAAGGAATAAATGAGACTTCAGCAGCAGAAAGAGAAAAGTTGCTTTGTGGAAGGAGCAAATTTTCAGGTTTGTCCCTCTTGTTTCTTTTCTTTTCTTCCCCCTCCCCCCCCCTTTTTTTTTAATACCCACACAGCTGAGTCAAGGTTAAAGAGCAGCGGGCAGCATCAAGGCTTTTCAGTCTAATTTTGTGGCTCTCCCCTCCTTCTACTCTCAACATTGATCAGTGCATCAAATGTTTGGTTGTGGAGCAACCATAATGGGTTTTGAACTGTGTGCAGTCATGGGGATTTCTCCAGAGGGCAGAATTCATTCTGCACATGTGACCCCCCCACAGCCCTTTAGCTGTACACTAAGATTGATGCACTGGAAGGATCATTTAAAAATACATTTGATATAATAATATATTATTGCAGTACTTTCTGTTCTCCAATTAAAGCACACATTGTGTAAATCTTACAAAGAAAAAAATATGTAGTGAGTTTCTGGTAAATATCTAGTTTACCGTGAAGTGAAAGTATTTAACATGTACTGTTTTTTATAGTTTCCAGTTCTGGAAATAGCTACAGTAGCAAGGACTGTGTACTTTCCCTATCATATCCAAACAATTATTGAAATTCAAAGCTAAGCAATTGGAGCTTAAAAAATTGGAGCTAAACAATCATTTCAATGCAGAGCTCAGTCTTGCTGATGGGAAGTTATTTTGAACCCAATGGGACTACTCACGTGTGTAAAGTTACTTGTGTGTATACATGATTGCAGGATCAGCAGCTTAGTCTCCTAGGGCTTGATCTGCACTATTAAAGTCAATGGGAGTTTTGCCACCAATTTCAATGGGAAAAGGATTGGGGCTCTGGTTGGTTGGACCTGCCTGTAGCTACTCCCTTGTCATGGCTAGTTAATCTCCTGAACAACACAAGTTAGTTTTGAAATATGAAGAATTCCAATGGGTACCAATGCATCCTTTGCACAGAATAGTTCACATGTAGAAATGAATTAAAAGTTCAAGGAGGTTGGAACTGGAGGGAGAAACTAGAAGGTCAAAGTTGTCATATTAATTTGATAGACTAGTAGCCAGGTCAATGGGAGATGAAATCAGTGGGAGTTAAGCACCTAAATACCTTTGACCTGGACCCAGGTGTAAATCAGCATTGCTCCAATGGAGGTATGTTCATTTATACCAGCTGAGGAACTGGCCCTAAGATTCTGTTTCTGTATTTGGTGGTGACCCTATGCTGGTCAACTAAACCATGTTTAAATGGAATGCACTTGAAGTGGTTAGAAAGAATTTTTAACGTTACGCCTAACATGGTTAAAGGCCTGGTCTAGGTGGAGCTGTAGATAACAGATAATCAAGACTAGAGATTCCATGGGTGCTCTAATGTCACATCATGGAGCATGTTATAAAAATAAGTAGAAGGTCCAATTAAGAATGATCATCACTAAAAATAGGTTCCCTCATCAATAATGGTGATTTTTTTCATCATCAGGCAGAGTGAAACCTGAAGAATTTTGAAACACATTATCATTTGACCACTATTCTGTTTATAGATAACATTGGCAATGTGAATATTGTCTTATTGGGGTTACTTGTGAAGAGAGCAAGAAGTGGGAAAGATTATCTGGAGGAAAAGTTCCATAAAAATCAGAGATTCTTCACCAAAGTGTGGGCAGCTTAGAAGATATGGAAAAGCCAAAGCCTCTTTGCTATCTTGTTCACCCCTTTTTAATTTATTATAAATTTGGTGTCTTTCTTAATCAGAAAGTATTTAATCCCACAAAGTCATGAAAAGAGCAAGCCAGTTGATGTATTATTTTTCTATATGAAAATTTCAATATCGGTGTCTTAAAGATGAGCAGAAATGCTTTTATTCTTTTAATGTTTGCTTTTAATGAAGGTAGTAGATGGGACAGATGACAGCCATACAAAACAATTTCCTCCCTTTTTCCACATCAAAATTATAGCAGCATAGGTAGCAGCAATGCAAGTTACCCAACACGACCCTATCTAATGTTCCTCAACCCTAACCTGAAGACGCCACCTACACGGGTCAGAATATAGGTTGCTTATTGAAATTTGAAACAGCAGTAGGTCAAAGCATGCTAGGGACTTTTAGTGCACATCAGCATGGTCCACACGGCCAGTTAGGGTGCGGTGCGCTAGAGATTTATTCCTCTGTCTGCCATGCAGTAAGTGCTTGTGTAGATATCCCCTCAGTCTTTTCTGCTGAGACTGCCATGCAGGGGTAGCACATGTGAATGTGGTAACCGTTACCTGCCCAATAGGAACTTTGACTCAGACCACCAACTCATTTAACAAAAAGCACTGAAACACCACCAGATGGTAATGACTCTCAGCTCACTGCTGACTTACACTTGATTCAAACCAGTGACCCAGAGCCAAAAGCGCCATAAACCCTTAGAAATTCACTGAGCCATTTAGGCTTCCGGGGGGAAAAAGCATTAAAAAGGGATAACAAACCCAAATAATTTACAGAATCTAGACCAAATATTATTCTGAGATACCCATGCAAAGCTCACATTCTACTTTCAGCTCCATTGACTTCAATAGGGGGTTCATAGGTGAAGATGAGAGAATTGACCCTTTTCAAATGTAGACATTACAAACAAATGTGTTTTAAAGCAAATCATTTTTAAAAATGAGTCTTTCTTTCATTTACTCTCCAGGCCTGAGCAAAGAATTCCAATGATTTAAAATATCTTGAGCACCCAAAATCTAGAAGTCAGCTCTCAGTATAGGAGGCAGCTTTTTAATAATTTATTTTAAAATAAAAGCACATTTTTGGTCTACATATATTTCATTACAGATCTGGAATATTAGACAACTAATATGTTACCTGTTGACTTCAAATAGAAATACCATGTGTATGAGTGAGTGGAGGGGGAGGGGGTACACTGGTGGAAATGTAATTAGCAGTTTTATTAATATTGCAAATAATAACTATTATTACTTGATAATTTGTCTGTGTCTTTGTCAATAATATTAACTCAATTTTCATTTTCATTTCAATGTTATTCTGTACGATGATTCTCAGACTCTCTTAGACATGTATTAACATCTCTCTTTTTATGTTTTCTGTTTAGTGTTGCTTTTTCTAGTCTGTCTTCAAAATTTCTGCATTGATAGCAGTGTCTTTTGTTCCTTCATGTCTACAGTACAAAGCCCCAACAGGACTTTTTAGAATTTCACTTAGTGCTAAAAGTGTAGAGATTTTAGACTCTTAAATTTTATGTTATTTTTAATTCCAGCATTAATTTTTTTTCATTTTCAACATTACATTGATTGATAAAGAATTGACATTAGCAAATTAGTGCTTTCTCAGATTTATCTGTCCCTCTCTACTGAAAAGTAAACAGTCTCCTATTTTTTTGGACTTCAAAACTTTGTGCTAGATTACCACGATAATTGCTAAATTAATCATACTTGCCAAGGCTCTATAAAAATATAGTTGTACTTTAGTTTTAGCAGAAAAATGAGTAAATTAGTCCAGAAGACATATACATGTAGAGTGGCTCCCATTGGATTTTTAAGGAACTGAATCCAAGAGGTTTAAAATTCCATTTTAACAGTAACAGTCTCTAAAAATTGCAATTCTTGTTTTACAGTCAGAGGTAACAAAGGAAATCAAGCAATTCACTTGATATTTATTTTAGTAAAAGTAAACTACTGACCTCCCTACCTGTTCTATAGACTACTATTAACCTTGTCTGCAGGAGGGTGGTGATTTGAAGAGTTATGATTGTTAATGGCCTTTGAATGCAGCCAGCCCAGGCCACTTACTCCCCAGTGTACAGCATGGCTCAGCCTTTTCCAGATGGGAAAATGATAAGGAGACCAGGAAGATAGCAGGTCATTCCTGGGCAGCCGCCAGAAAATTGCTGCAAAATGAATCATGCAGGTCTGAGGTGCTTTACCCAGCATTTTTCTGTTTTAATTTATCAAGCCAAAGCTTGTTGACATGGAAGTGAATGACGTTGTGCAGTGTACTCTAAAAAGTGAGCTCAGAGGTTTAGTGGAACAGAGCTCTGGCCATAAATAATAAAAAAGATCTGTGGAATATTTTCCCTAGCAGCACCTGCCCTATTGTTTTATATTCATTTGCAGTTAGCCGAAATCTCACTTTCAGCATCAATTGTAAAATAAAAAAGCTAGTTCTTTGAAATTTTACATAGATACAGAAATCTGTTGTTAACTATTATCAAAGATGGTAATTCTCAAACTGGTACTTTACTCTGGAGCTATATGTATTTGTTTATCAAAATATAATTAACTGATTGAATAGACTCAAAGCATTATTGATAACGTTGTGGAAGTGCAGTATGATCAGAACTGCATTACAGTCAGAAAGTTTTAATGTCATAGTCAAGATCTCTCTTCCCAAGGAAAAAAGTGAGACAGAGGGCCAAAGGTAGGAAAACTGCATGAGTTTCCCCTTGCAGCCTTTGCTTCATATATTCTTTTACCGAGATTAAGCCCTAGCCTCTAGAACCAGCGGATCCCTTCAAATCCGCTAGGATGCTCTGCACAGAGACCCTGTGCCCCTTTCAGCAGAGCTGGCTGTCTGACCCACAAAAATTCAGATTAGTTTAAGAATCTGATTTCTGGGTTTTGAGCCTTTTAGAGTTGATGATTTCAAACTTTTCTCCAGAAACACAAGGGCTAGAAACTAACATTTTATTTTAAGAAAAACTGAGATTCACATGACTCCCGGAGCTTGTGCTTTAAGAAAAATACCAAATATTGTGAGACACAATAAAATCATGAGAGTTAGCAATATTCTGGAGATCTAGGAGACCAAGATTGTAATTAACTCCTGAATAGATTCCTCATGGTGTTGGGAGGAAAGATGTATGTCACTTCCATCCTTTCCTCAGCCCTCCCTTTTCTAGGCACAGATCATGGCCCACCCCAAAGAGAGCCCTCTGCCGCATCCAGGGACTATCCCATACTCCCACAAGCTCCACATAGGCTCTCTTTCTCTCCAAGCTTTCTGTTTGGGCTCCATTTATTATTAATTATAATGTTATTTATTACAATGGCTATTTTCAACCAGAAAAACTATCAAATCATTAACTTGCCCTCAGAAGTGAAATGAAATGTGTGTAGTTAGTTGAAGCTTATAAACTGCATTTTATACCACAGCTGAGATCATTGGCATTTCAATGGTGTATCTAAAAGCAGGTTGATTTTGGAAAACTTCTGCCCCTGAAAAGTTGCATTAAATTTTATATCATGTCCTAATATATGATAAAATCCCTTTTGCTAATAATGCTGTCACATTTGTGTGAAATGAAGATTGTTGTCTCACCCACACAGAGGATAGGATGACACTTTAATTGGAAAATGACATTGTTGGGAACATTTATGAATATTTTATTATCTCCCCACCCCCAACACTTTATATTCCCCCCTCCATTTATTATTGTATTTATTATTTCTTAAGAACTGACATTATGCTCAGTGCTGTACAAAGCATAAAGGAGGATACAGTCCTTGCCCTTGGGACCTTACAATGCAAGATATGTATAAAACTGAAAGTAGGTGACATTACCATCTTGCTCAGCTCACAGTACATGCACATTGGCTGGGTTCCAAACTCTCTCCACTTCTGAGCTTAGGCTCTCTCTTAAGTCTGGTTGTTTCTAGGGTTTTTTTTACCTGCCAGACCTTTCCACCCCTGCTCTAGTTCCTACTGCCTCAGATAAATACACAATCCTTTTATGCCACTGGCATGGAGTTAACACAACCCATTTTGTCCTCACATTGTCACAGACCTGAGTGAGTTCCCCTTCCTGCCTCGCACTAGAAGTCTGTAAGGGGAATCTAAGCCTCTGTGCTCTGGATCTCCTGGGGTGTGTTAAGTTTCTGGAGCCTGAATGGAGTCCAACCACTGGCCCAATCTCAGGGTCCCTAGGCACACTCTCAAGTGCAGACCTTCTGTCTGGCACCCCACGCCTCTGAGTGTAATAACCTGCTGTCCAACCACCTAATTCCCCTCCCCCTCCAGCACAGTGCTGAACCTTCAGACACCCCAATACTTAAACAATCCCCTCTCCCAGAACTCTACCCCAAAGGTGTGAAGCTTCTGGTTTACAGTTTAAACTCTTTCATGGGCACACAGTAGTTGTGAAGCTGTCAACACACACACACACTTGCACAGTCTAAGAACTTTATACCCTTCCTGTGGGAAGTAGTTCACTTTTCTTTTCTTTTCTCATACTGTTTATACTGGGGGGAGGGATAGCTAAGTGGTTTGAGCATTGGCCTGCTAAACCCAGGGTTGTGAGTTCAATCCTTGAGGGGGCCATTTAGGGATCTGAGGCAAAAATTGGGGATTGGTCCTCCTTTGAGCAGGGGGTTGGACTAGATGACCTCCTAAGGTCCCTTCCAACCTTGATATTCTATTTAGGAGGTTTTAACAAGTTCACAAATGCTTGTCGTGTAAATATCAGAAACAAAACAATCGTTACAATAGTTAGCTTTTTTTTTTTTAAAGAGAGATTATACAGGAATATAGTCCTTAGAGCTTTCTAGTTAACAAGGTGAGCACCATTACAACACCAATGTCGTTTCTATTGATTTTATTGCATGGAATGAAATCTCTATGGGCACATAATTAACAGACCAGGTATGTCTATCCTTAACAAATTCTGTTTCATATGGATTTATATAAGCTGAGAGCATAGACTGCACGTGGCTAGCTAATATTTTTGCTAAAATCTTTATCATGATTTAACAGAGAGATGGGCCTATAGAAACTGCATGAGGTAAGTTCTCTTCCATCTTCAGGGAGAATAACCACAGTAGCTTTTTTCATAGGTTGTGGAAGTTCCTCCCCTAACAGAATGGCATTGATGATACCTTTAAAAGGACCCACTAATGCTTCCTTAATTATCTTGTAAAATTAATGGAAGCCATTAGATCCTGCAGTTTTATACTTTTCATACTTGCTATTGTCTCTAGAATTTCTTAATGTAAAGTTTCTTTACCAAGTTTTTATATCTTTGACAAGCCTGCTACTTCCAAATATTTTTGAATAATTTCAATGCTTGGAGTATCTTAGGCATAGAGCTTTTTATAATTAGGAGCTAAAGTAGCACATATTTCATTAGAGTGTGCAACTATCTTTTGCTGATTGTTCTTAATTGGTGGAATAATATGTTGCTCTTGAATCCCTTTAAGCTTTCCAGCTAATAGTCTATCACTTTTATTTCTTTTTAAATAAAATATCTGCTTTGTATACCTAAGGGCTTTTTCAGTGTCATCTGTCAACATATTTGACTTCCCTCTAATATTAGTTAATTGTTGATGTGTTTTTTCTGAAGCTGTGTTTTTATGAATGTCTTGTAACCTTTTTAGCTCCTGTTCTAATTCTATTTTTTCTTGAGCTCTTTCTTTTTTCAGTTGAGTGACTCTGCTAATCAACTGACCCTTAAATACTGCTTTACCTGCCTCCCAAAGAAGGCCTCTTTTTATATTGTTTGGGTCATTTAATTGCAAGTATTGAACAATGTCCTCTTTAATTGCTGCAACCCAGTCTTTGTCTTGGAGAAGCAAGCAGCTATTTGCCAATAAAGTGATCTTTGGGACCCAACCCAGTTATCAAATATTACTTCCACTGATGCATGATCTGACCATGTAATGTTGCCAATTTCTGCAGATCTTGTCTGCTTCATTAAGGAGTTATTAGAGATTAACATTAAATCAATCCTAGTATATAACAGATGAGGATGTGAATAAGATTTGTAATCTCTTTCCCCTGGGTGCAATTCTCTCCAGCAATCTGAAAGATTGAATCTTTGACACAGAGAAGTCAATGCTCTACCTGCTTCCCTATTACCCATGTCTTTTTTCTATCAGATCTGTCCCAGTAAGAACTTAGTGTGCAATTGAAGGCCCTCCAAGTATAATTTTCCCTTCCCTAAAGTGTGGCATTGTTTTAATGAAGTCCTTTAAAAAGGGTTGGGTTTTTGCTTTTTGTTTGGAGCATACACTGAACCCCCTCTTATTAATAACCCAGCAATTGTGCCCTTCAACAATATAAATTGTCCCTCTTATCCTTGCATTGATCTTTAATCTGAAAAGATACATGTTTAGCCAATGTGATGCCCACTCCCCTTTTCTTTATCTGAAGCAAAATATGTCTGTTGAAACAAGTTACCTTTCATGAAAATAATTTGCCCCTCCTGAAAATGAGTATTTTGCAGTAGAATAATCTGATAGTATTTAGCCCTTTCACATTCAAAGATGTTATTGTAAAAGGAAAAGAGATTGAGAACTTCTTGAAAACCTGAAATTGTTGTGATTCTTTACTGTGTAATGTTGTTGCGTTGATTGTGTTGCCACCGTCTCTCTTGTTTCTAATTATTTTGCATTCACTATTGTGTGCCTGAAAATGGCTTGGTTTCGGTTTGTGAACTTCCATATCTATTTCTTGTATTAATTCCCTTTGCCTCTCCATCCCCCTCCCTCTTCTGCATTTCCTTTATTCTAAATCAGAGTTGGCAACCTTCAGCACGCGGCCCATCAGGGTAATCTGCTGGCGGGCCACAAGGCATTTTGTTTACATTGACAGTCCGCAGGCACGGCTCCCCACAGCTCCCAGTGGCCGCAGTTCACTGTTCCCCACCAATGGGAGCTGTGGGAAGCAGTGGGCCATAGGGACGTGCTGGCCGCCGCTTCCCGCAGCTCCCATTGGCTGGGAACGACGAACCACGGCCACTGGGAGCTGTGGGGCACCATGCCTGCAGACGGTCAATGAAAACAAAATGTGTCGTGGCCCGCCAGCGGATTACTCTGACAGGCCGCATGTCAAAGGCTGCCCACCACTGCTCTAAATTCACAAATGAAATACCAGCATAACTGTAAAACAGTCCCCAAACTACTCTGCTTCGCTGAACCTTAATCCCTGTACTCCCCCACAAGCACTTGGACTGCTTCTCCTGCAATCCAAAGGAGGTACATTCTCCACCTATGGGATCTTGACCCTCGCCCTAAAGGACAGATTGCCATCTGATCATTTGAGTTATGGGGAGAGTTTACACAGAACCCCTAAAGGTTCTTCTCTTTCTCTCTCTATTTTCTCCAATCTCCTCCAATCTTGAAATCCCCCCCCATACTCCCTTCTTAGTGTTCTTTATTTCCTCTACACTTTAAAATACAGAACACAGCTATTACTGATCACCCAATTAAAGTAAACGTCATTGTTTTTTTAACAACATTAACATAGTTACTGTTCAGCTTTTCATTCCAAGTGACCCCCAAGAAGTCCTTTCTGATTAGTTTTTGGATTACTACTCAGGCATCTGAATTCTCTTGTTCGGCTTCACTTCTGCCGTTGCCAATATGGTCTCTAAAGTCTTTTGTCTTTTCTTTTCCTGTTTTTCCTGGGTTTCACCATTTGTCAAGAGTTTTTCTGCAGTTTATCAGTAGTGTGGCAAATTGCCGGCACTACTATGATGGGTCCCGCACTTTCTCTTCTTGTGGGGGGTTTCAGGGTGCCATTTCTTGCCCCTGAACTGGGGTAACAGCTATCCTACTAGTATCCCAGGGAAGGCGAGTGGAGAGGGAGGGACCCAGGCCCGCCCTCTACTCCAGGTCCCAGCCCAGGGGCCCTATGATAGCAGGTGAACCACTTGTACCAGTGATTCTTTCCCCTGGGCTACTTCCCTCTCCTGACCTTCAGCTTGTGGGGCTTCCTGCCTTCCCTCTGCACAAGCCAGGTGTCCCTTTACCTAGGATCTTGGTCTTCTTAACCCACTACAGCACTTCTCAAAACTCTCCTCCACTTTCCTTCGAACTGCTCTTTGTTCCACCACCAATCCACTCTACTTCACTCCTCCAAACTGCTCTCTGCTCCACCACCAAACCACTCTGTTCCAGCTCCTCCTCTGGCTGATTGAAGCAGGGGGATTTTATCAGGTGACTGGCTTCAGGTGCTCTAATTGGTTTCAGGTGCTTTTAATTAATCTACAGGGAATAAGGCTTCTCCTCATCCTAGATCACTCTCCTGCTGCCTTCTGGCCATGCTGTATCACAGTAGTCATTACCTCTGGAAAGTCTTCTTGTATGTCTGAGACTTGGATTTTTATCCCAAGTGACTGGAGTGTATTTTCCCCCTGTTTGCAGTCTCATTGTGTAATACTGATTTTGGAAGCTGAATGAGATCTTAAATGGGAATCCCCATCTGTAGTGGATATCTGCCTTCCTGAAAGCTGCTGTAATTCCCCCAGCTCTCTCCTCTTTTTTTAAAGTTGGGCCAGAGAGGTCATGGAAAATGTGCAGCTTGTGACCTGTGAGCATGAGATCTGAATGCTCTCTGGCTTTTTTTCAATACTTAAATTTTTCTGCTGATAATCATGAAATTTCATAATTAGGTGTCTTGGTTTATTTTTATTATGAAGCCCAGGTCAGTGGAGCAGTGCTATATGTGCTCTTTCAACTTTTACCTCTTCCAGAGAGATCAGATGTAACAACTCCACAATTAAAGTTTTTACATGCCAATTGGGTTTCTCCTTCAGTGTTTTCAGGCAGTCCCTTAATTCTGATGTTTTTCCTCCTTGATCTCTTTTCTATATCATCCAATTTAAGCTGCATCTCTCTCTCTCTCTCTTTGTTCCATCAGTGCCACACGGCCCTGCAGTGCTGTTTCTCTCTCACTTGCTTCTCTTGGGTCATTCTCTAGCACCATGACTCTCTCTTCCAAGTCAGCAACTTCCTTCTTTACTTCAAGAAGCTTGGTCATCAGATCATCTCTCATGGCCTGGAACTGAAAGATCATCTCCAGCCATTAGATTTTCGCCACCTCTGGCATTTCTTCCTGATTTGGCTGCCATGTGCTCACTTGGAGTCTGAGATGTTTCTCCATGCTGTGAGCCAGAAACATTATTCTCAGTGAGATCTCTCTTTAAATTTTCAAAAAGAAAATAAGAAAAGGAATACTTGTGGCACTGTGACGGGTTGGTATCACAGAAACCCCCTTGGAACTGCCACCTGGTGTGCCAAGACTACTTCTGCCCCTGCTTTCCTGCCTTTTCCAGGCTGGGACTCCAGAATCCTGTCTGTTTTGAGCCAGACCCACTAGTCTGCTGCAAACCCAGACCCAGGTCTGAACCATGGCCCCTAACAGCTGTAGGCCTGCCTGGAAGCAGCTTAGGAAGTGCTCTTGCCTTTGACACCCAGGTGCCCAACTCCCAATGGGGTTCAAACCCTGAATAAATCTGTTTTACCCTGTATAAAGCTTATACAGGGTAAACTCATAAATAGTTCGCCCTCTATTTCATAGATAGAGAGGTATGCACAGCTGTTTGCCCCCCTCCAGGTACTCCACGTAACTTTATAAGTAAAAAGTGATTTTAATAAGTACAGAAAGTAGTATTTAAGTGGTTCCACATAGTAACAGACAGAACAAAGTGAATTACTAAGTAAAATAAAATAAAACACACAAGTCTATGTCTAATCACCCTAAATACAGATAAAAACCTCACCAGTTCCAGCAAACTTCCTTTTACAGACTATGGTCCTCCTAGCCTGGGTCCAGCAATCGCTCACACCCCCTATTGTCCTTGTCTTTGTTCCAGTCTCTTTCAGGTGTGTCGTTGGGGGGTGGAGAGGCTCTCTCTTTAGCCAGCTGAAGACAAGATGGAGGGGTCTCCCAGGGGTTTAAATAGACTTTCTCCCCTGGGTGGATACCCTTCCCCTCTCACTGTGTAGCATCCAGTTACCCTGGAGTTTTGGGATCACATGGGCAAGTCACATGTCCATACACAACTCTAAGGTGCCACAAGTATTCCTTTTCTTATTTTCTTTTTGTTGACACAGACTAACACGGCTACTACTCTGAAACCTTTACAATTTTCAGATTTTCTTGGATAAGCCATCCTCAAACTCTGTGCTCTGTTTTATGGGATATTTAGTAGGTTTTGGGGGTTGATGGAGGCAGATTATTTTGCTATCCCCTCAGAGCTCTGACTTCAAAACAGCCATGTTATTCTGGGCCCCTGCGGGCCTCTCTAACTTTATGCCCTTTTATACCTAATCATGTAAAGCACAAGAGAGTGCAGATCATATAAAAAAATTGACCATCCTCAGTGGCGGCCACCACTTCCTGCAGCTCCCATTGTCCAGCAGCGGCTAACTGCAGCCACTGGGAGCTGCGGGAGGATGGGGGACCGTGCCTGTGGACCAGTTCCTGCAGCTCCCATTGGCCGGGAACGGCGAACCGTGGCCACTGGGAGCAGGCGGGGGGTGGGGGGGCTGTGCTTATTCTGATCTCATTTATACTGGTGTAAATCAGAAGTAATACCACTCAAGTCATTGACTAAATCTTCAGCTGGTACAAATCAGCATATCTCCATGGAGATATGCTAATATACACCAGTTGAGAATCTGGCCTGTTATGTTTTCAAACTACTAAAAATGTGGTAAGGCTATCTCAAAAACAAATACAAACAGAGCACCTTTCCCAAGGGCTTACAAAGTTAACACAACATCTAAGAGCTATTAAAATACAACATGGAATGGGGGAGAGGGAAATATGGTTGATTTTTTTCATTATTATTATTTTCCTCATCCACACTTTTTGTAGCTTTATGGCAGACATTATGCTGCAGGAGGATAGAAAGCCAGATCCTCATCAGGTGTAAATTGATGCCATTGGAATTAAACCAGTTTGCACTGGATGAAGTTCTGGTCCAATGAGTTTTTCAAAGGGTATGAAGTGGCATCTCTATCTCTTCCCTATGTCCCACATTAAGGGGGGGAAAGGCCCATGATCAATTAATTTCCTATCAATTTCCAGTATCTGCTAATATAGCCACAGACTAAGGAACAACCTTATTACAATATATCTACCTACCAGCAACTGCACTGTTAAAAAAAAATCTAATAATACTGACGCAGTACATTTTTTATTTTTCAATGTATAAAAATGCATCTATTATAACAGTCTGTGCTGGCACTCACAACCAACAGAAGTGGACTGCATGATCCTAGTGAGTCTTTCCCATCTTGTGAGTCTATATAGCAATTTTAATCAATACTCTTCTCCCTAAGTTCTGCCTCTCCCCAAAATCAAACAAACATAATACAAATGGGCATTACACCATGCCCTTAAGGTCAACAGACTTGGGCATCATCAGACCAAGAGGAAAGCAAATGCCGGAGTCAAGAGACCTTCTCTGAAAATGTCCTGTTCTCAGTGCCTGGACATGCACATCTTGGGAGCATAAGTTCTAATACAATACAGCTTTGACATTTCCAAATTGAAGTTTTTTCAAACTCTCCATTCTGCAAAATATTTCAATGTTTTGACTTTTCAGGACTAAAGCACATTTTGAAGTACTAGAATTTTCCACATGGAAGAAATGTCTAATTTTCAATCAGCTGTAGCAGAAACCCAAGCCCTACAACAAGAAATCAGCAATAGAGAATCAGAGACAAGATGGGGGTGGGAGGAGGGGAAAGGGGATAGCATATGGGGCACATTGGACAGACAATCTCAGTGAAGCGGGAGCTAGATGAATGTGCATGAAGCCAGTCTAATTATCTGAGAGTGAAAGGTCATCAAAATCAATTTGCAGCATTATGTACAAAGGTCATTATCAGACTCAGATTTTCTATGCCCATTTAATACACAATAAAAATAAAGTGGTTGTTTCAATAACTATGATTAGTAAAGAAAAAGGCATATCATTGAGCCATCTGTTTAAACATTTGTGCTACCTTAGATTTTATTCAAAACATTGCAAATAATGAGAGGTGGTGTTTTAGTAAGGCTGTGAGGTTTTTAATCCTGAAATGTTCTCCATTGGTTTTCAGGATTTATAACACCAACAGAATTGAAAGCACCTCTCTAAAATGATAGCCCTTTGAAATCAATAGTGTAATATTTCTAATTTGTTTCTTTTTTATTAGTGACCACTTCATTATTATTTTTATCATCATTTTATGGAATGAGAGAGGCTAGAATTCATTCTTCTTTGCTCTTATATGAGGTTAAGTTGCTTACTCATTGGCACAGATGGCCTGAGCTGACCTGATGTGTTATAACACCCCCATGTTGAAGCTGCCCCAGTGCAAGCAAATGTACATATGTGTAGCCAACAGACACAAAGCAACCCAGAAACACATAAACCCAAAAGGGTATCCAACCTAGCAGTGTTGATAGTGAACGTATATTTAATCTTTGTGCGGGGATTGCCCCCTACCGCAGAAATATGGGGCAGGGGGTAGTCTAGTGGGGAAAAACATCACAGCATTTCTCTTGTGAAGTTTTCTCTGATGTAAGAATTCAGAGGCAGGCTGCCTGGTAACCCCATACAGGCAGCTACCTTTGAACACATTATAAGGAGGGGGTCTCCTATATGGAGGTGCGTCACACAAAAAGTAACATGCCTGGGGCTGCACTAGTTTTTGCATGAATTCTGTATTGAATTTGCCATGCACCTGCCCAACATATGGACCCTGGGGAAAGCCTTCTACAAGGTCCCATATTACTTCAATTAAATTATTATCTCTAGGAATTTAACAAACAATGTTAAATTTCTGGCGTTTTGTCACAAAGATCTCGATCCTATTAGTGGATTCAGGTAGGTAACCTTGGCACTGTGTGGAGCCTAAGTGAAATCATGGGACTCCACACAGGTGCAAGGGGTGACCCACATTCACCAGCTTGCAGAACAAGTCCAGTGGTTGCTTCCTATTCAACATTAAAATTGGGGGGCAGATTGTGAATCCCTTACTCAAACAGGTGAACAGTTCTTCACACTAGAATCTCATT
The DNA here is from genome assembly GCA_033296515.1 of Macrochelys suwanniensis. Taxonomy (NCBI): domain Eukaryota; kingdom Metazoa; phylum Chordata; order Testudines; family Chelydridae; genus Macrochelys; species Macrochelys suwanniensis. The sequence continues at coordinate 54,825,969 of CM065780.1, forward strand.
GTGATCTCATCAATGTAGCCCTCAATTATCTTTACAAGCTGCCATCTCTCTGTAGGCCCAAAGCTGCGAGGGGCTCAATGGCTCCTTTGAGGTGCTCCCTATTGACACTGAGGAGGCGCTAACTGCCAGGCAGAACAGGTCCCCTCAAGCAAGATCAAAGAAAGTAAAGCATAACTAATTTATTATTGAGTTTACCAGAAGATTAATTATTCCTTAATTACTTCCCACCCTCCACCCCCCGGCCGCAAAAACAAAATCACGTTCAGAGAACATGTAGGTTGCGTAGTGAAGCATTTAAAAGGCAGACAATAACAAAGTTAAGGTTGATCAGTCAAACTTAATTTGGCCCCCTTCTGCACATACTTTACTATCTTTAATTCCAAGATCACATGCTATTTCTCACAAAATACAATATGATATAAAATTTAGACCTTGTATGTGTCCTAACCTGCCTCACCATTTCCCTTTCCTTTTATCTCCTGTTTAAAACATATTCTTCCAGTCTACAGGGAATAAATTCTGTGTCTACTGAGACTGATTCTTACTAGCTGTAGCTACTGTTATACCTCCTTAGACATCTTATCAGGCTGACAATAGTCCAGTGTTTTTCTTTTCTCTGATATAATCTTTGTTTCTACTTGGATCACATCAGGTTTAACGCCAGCTCTGACCAAAGCAAAGAATTCTGCAAATATTATCTTCAGGTTTTACATTTGTCTTCCTGTTTGAAGAGAAGCTAGGAATGCCACAGTCCTTCCTTACAGCAGAAGGACTTGCACAAAGGCTAATTTAACTAGCTTGCTAAGCTTTCGGCTAAGGTCATTGTGCCACTTCCTGTATCCTGTTTTCTAGTCCCATTCAAGCTTCCTATCAATTGTTGACAAGAAGTTTGTTGATGAACATACCCTGGGAGGACCATAAACCAATTAGCGGAGCAAATAAAAAGGTTATGAAAGCCATGTCATAAACTGTGATTTTCCACTGTGTCACAAGCATCTTAATTTTCAGTTAGCTTCATTGCAAAATAAAAAAGTTAATAATATTCATTTTCTTTGTATTTCCCTTCTCCTATTCCATTAGGTTTCAGTGGACTAGTTCAATAAAAGGATAAAGGAACACTATTCACTAGAAAACAGTTATTTAGGTACAATAATTTGTACTTTATGTCATATTATAATGGTGAGTGTAAATTTTCCTTTGAATCATATTTTATTAACGTTTTTTTTTCCACAGAGTTACATCAAAAGAGTCTATAAATAAGTGATGTGCTCTGCCTGCCAGCTCTTACATGCATACCAATTACCTCTATTGGTTTCAGGACACGTAGTCAGTACTTTAAACAACCCAGATAATATTGCAAACTGAAATATTCAACATCTCCATCTTGGTATGCTGTCAGCAAGCAGAGAACAATTATAATTGGTAATCAGTTTCACTGCTGGTAAGTTGAGTGGCATGATGCATTTTATATCCATGCTTATGTCAAACTCAATTAACATTCTAACACAGTGTATTTCAAAGACACAGACCTAATCTGAAGGAACAACGCATTTTTTTATGTTAGAAATTCTTATATTCCATGAAGGGAACTTGAAGCATAAATACATTTATTAATACAATAACAGTCTGTTTTAGTTTCCAGAAGAAAATGGAGAACATATATCTTTAGTTTCAAATATCCATTGTAAGTGGGGCTTTCAGAAAACATAAAATGATTGGGTTTTTTTTTCCTAAATACAATGTGCATTATGAACACATTGGAATTGAAAAAGGTTCATTCAAATCTTTAAAAAAACTAAATTAAACTATTGAAGCAGGTGATTTTTACTTATTTCTTTAACAGTAATTCACAAGTATCACAGTGCCTTGACAAATTCAACACAAAATGAATAGTAAAATAAAATCACAAATAAGAAAAAGAACAAAGTATATTTGGATCAAATCCTAAAGCCGATAAAAGGAGATGAAAGCTACAGTGGGCAGTGCTGAAATATGGTTCATTCTCCCAAACAAATCCCACTCTCACATCACGCAAACCCTTTTGCAGACTCTCGGGTACGCCCGGATATCTTAACATCAGTTTATGGCTTGGAATAATGGATTAACCCTGTAGCACAGAGTATACAAGTTGTAATGGATACAAGGTCTCTAGAAGTCTGGCTGACACAGACCACAATTCTTGTCCAGTAGTGTTCCACATACAGTTGGTTTCCTATAGCATTACATAGATGGCCAGTACTTGCCATATTGCATGCTCTGTTGGAGGTGACAGCATTTCCATAACACGTCTTCTCTGCGTGTGCACTGTTTTATGCACTTACTGCATTATTTTCTTCTCTTAATTGTCACGTATGCTCCTCCATATGGCACGGCAGCATTTGGCCTAGAGCTATGTGATAAAGGAACACCCAAGTGAGCTGTTTTGTTTCCATTTTTGCAGTAGAATTTTTTAGCAGATTATAAACTATCTGATCATGTTACTTCTCTGGTAAAAGAAAGACCTTCAGCAGCATGATTCAGAGAGGACATGAGATGAGACTGACCTCTGTCCTGATTCTCCATTGAAAACACCCGAAAGTTGAGATGCTTAGCCATGCATTATCTGAACTATTTGAACCTCTCAGATCTGCAAAATGGACCTAGAAGTCTCAAAGGAACAGCCATTTATGATATTTCTGGCCCAATGGAATTAAGGGGCATTTTTTTCTCCTTTTCCCACCTCTACCTGCCAGGCCAAAACAGCTTAATTTATTATGGGGCTGTTGGGACAAAAATCCTTCGCGAAGTTGTGGAGAAGCTGCTGAGTTCCTTACAGTTGCTACTCCTTATTCAGCACTACCTCCTTATTCCTACACCACAGAATGGTGGCAACTGCTTTTCTCCACTTCCCTCTCATTCTGCCCTCCCTCAAAGTTCGATTCTCTCTCCCATCTTGTTCTACATTCACACAGTCTTGTGGCAAGATAATTTTTTAACAAAGTATAGGGTATAATTTGGATGTTGATGACATGCAGTTGGCCATCTTGTCTCATTGATCATGAGAGTCTGTTTTCTGCTCTGGAGGTATGCTTGGATAATATTGTCAGCTGGATGCATTAGAAATACTTTTTTTTTTAAACTCTTGGAATACAGAAACCATAGGTTGAGATTCTTATGAAGATACTTCATCTTTTTTTGTGTCCCTTCTAGTTTAGAGGACTTGGAGGTTGCAAGTAAAGCTGGGCAAACAATTCAAACTAACAGTTTATTCCTTGGACTGAGCCTTTCTCCTCATTTGCAAATTGTTCCTCAGAGCTGGGAAGCAAATTTCAGCCTATGGATTGCTCAGTTTGTTCACTGCAATTATTCCTCTGAGAGTTTGATATTCACAATTTGTTTTCATGGCTGGGAAAACAGGTAAATAAATCACATGTTATTGCTGCTCTTCCCTGATTGTATGGCCTCATTTCTATCAACAATTTCTTTCTGAACAGAATTTTTTGATAATTAAATGAATCTTGGTTATAGTTCCAGAATTCACTTTCCATGGATGTCGGGACAAAATTAGAAAGGCCAAGGCACAAAATGAGATTAAACTAGCAAGAGACATAAAGGATAACAAAAAATGTTATACAAATACATTAGAAGCAAGAAGAAGACCAAGAACGGGGCAAGCCTGTTACTCGATGGGGGAAATGGGGGACAATAACAGAAAATGTGGAAATGGCAGAAAAGCTAATTGACTTTGTTTGTTTTCACCGAAAAGCTTAGTAACAAATGGACATCTAACTTAATGAATGCCAATGAAACCGAGGTAGGATCAGAGGCTAAACAACTCGTTAAAAATTACTTAGACAAGTTTGTATTCAAGTCACCGGGGCCTGATGAAATACATCCTAGCACGCTCAAGGAGCCGACTGAGGAGATATTTGTGCCATTAGCAATTTTCTTCAAAAAGTCATGTAAGACAGGTGAGATACCAAAGGACTGGAAAGGGCAAATATAGTGCCAATCTATAAAAAGGGGAATAAGGAAAATCTGGGGAATTATAGACCAGTCAACTTAACTCAATATCCAGAAAGATCATGGAGCAAATAATTAAGCAATCAATTTGCAGACACCTAAAAGATAATATGGTGATAAGTAACAGCATGGATTTGTCAAGAACAAATCATGTCAAACCAATCTAATAGCTTTTTTTGACAGGGTAACAAGCCTCATGGATGGGGAAAAGTGATAGATGTGGCATATCTTGACTATACTGTCTTGCATGACTTTCTCATAAACAAACTAGGAAAATACACCCTAGATGGAGCCACTATAGGGTGGGTGCATAACTGGTTGGAAAACCATTCCCAGAGAGTAGTTATCAGTGGTCACAGTCAAGCTGGAAGGGCATATTAAGTGGGGTCCTGCAGGGATCAGTTCTGGGTTTGGTTCTGGGCAATATCCTCATCAATGATTTAGATAATGGCATAGAGAATACACTTACAAAGGCTGCAGTGATACCAAGTTGGCAGGGGTTGCAAGTGCTTTGGAGGTTAGGATTAAAATTCAAAATGATTTGGACAAACTGGAGAATGGTCTGAAGTAAATTGGATGACATTCAATAAGGACAAATGCAAAGTACTCCATTTTGGAAGGAACAATCAGTTGCATACATACAAAATGGGTAATTACTGCCTAGGAAGGAGTACTGCAGAAAGGGAGCTGGGGATCATAGTAGATCACAAGCTAAATATGAGTCAACAGCGTTACAAAAAAGCAAACATCATTCTGGCATCATTATGTCCTGTCACACACATCATTCTGGGATGTATTAAAAGGACTGTTATAAGCAAGACACACTAATCCACGCTGATTAGGCCTTAACTGGAATATTGTGTCCAATTCTGGGCACCACATTTCAGGAAAGATTTGGGAAATTGTAGAAAGTCCAGAGAAGAGCAACAAAAAAGATTAAAGGTCTAAAAAAACATGACCTATGAGGGAAAATTGAAAAAACTGGGGTTTGTTTAGTCTGGAGAAGAGAAGACTGAGGGGGGACATGATAACAGTTTTCAAGTACATAAACTGTTGTTACAAGGAGGAAGGAGAAAAATTGTTCTCTTTAACCTCTGAGGATAGGACAAGAACCAATGGGCTTAAATTTCAGCAAGGGCAGTTTAGATTGGACATTAGGAAAAAACTTCCTAATTGTTAGGGCAAATAAGCACTGGAATAAATTGCCTAGGGAGGCTTTGGAACCTCCATCATTGGAGATTTTTAAGAGCAGGTTAGACAAACACCTGTCAGGGATAGTCTAGATAATACTTAGTCCTGCCTTGACTAGAAGCCCTCTTGAGGTCCCTTTCAGTCCTTCGATTCTATGAATATTCACATTTACAAATCCTTAAGGGTAAGATTTAATACTCTTTGAATAGGTACTTTATATCACGAGCAGTCCCTCTGAAATCTATGGAATGTAAGGTACTACTAAACCAAGTAGTGGTAGCATTACTAGGCCTATATCTCCAAATAATTTCTCACTTAACACAGCTGTAGGTAAGTTTAATAATCTCGGTGTCACTCTACTTCTGTGAAAAGCCATGTGTTCAACAAGGTAAGACACCTTTGTTAAGTAGCGCCATTTATGCAGGCTGCACACTTATTTATCCCATGACTAACGTGCAACAGCGGTGCAGGGCGTGGTGCAACCATGAAGTTGATTACTGTAATGCAATGCAAAGGGATCTTGCATTTACTGTGTATGACCTATGTTGATCCTGTGTTATTACAAACAACCTCTTTCTTTGACTTTTTCCCCTTCTACCATGAAATTGGAATAGTTATATCAAGATTAAATATATTTAATTTTGTGCAATTATCAATGAATGAAGCACCTTGATGAAGGTAATGATAAAATAATTTTATTTCTAAAATATCCTAAGATAATTATGAAACTGTAGCATCTCTGACATCATATACCTTAGTCTTGAACTGAAACTTTCTTACCGTTGTGTAAAGAATCTGCAGCCTTATCCATTTTCCTCATCTTTAATTTCCTTTTTGCTTTTATCACTGCCTGAATTCACAGAAAATAATAGTTCTTATTAAAACAATGGAAAAGAAAGCATTCAAATAGCATCTATGTGTCTTTGATGTTCCCATGATTTATTATTTTCAGATCCATTTCAATTCTCTGAAGTTTGAGACACTGATTTATTCTTTCAGTATCATGATATCTGGCTTTTCAATGGGCACAACATAGTCCTGATCTTCTTTGTAAATAGCGTGTCTGCATGAAAGAAAAGTGTGTTCACTTTCCATAGCTATTCATATAATAAAGATTTTACTGGTACAACTATTTGTAGAAACCAAATTTCAAATCTGAATTTGGAAATATTTATGGGAAAAGAACATTCAATTTACATAGCTGAAAACTTTCTCCAAAGATGGTTGCAAGTTCATTCACTCGGAAAACAGAAACAATACCATATGACTTCTCTGAAGAATCCCAATTAAAGAAATGCAACTCAAATGTTTAAATATCGATGTCAAATACTCACAACGAGCTATCCATGGTTAAATCAGGAATAGATTTTTAATTTGGGGAATAAATACTGTTGCCCCTTTTTAACCCGAATGGCTAGTCAAAGCTTAGGCCATGGGGGTGTTTCATTTAGTAGAAGTAGAAACTAATAGTCTGGTATTTTCTTTGATGGATTCTTGTTTATTTACAACTAATGTATAAAGTCCTGTTCCTCCAAATGCAGGAGGAAACAAAAACAGGTTCTTAACTTACAGCCCCAGAGCATCTCAAGCCAACACCAGACCCAAAAGTGCACTCTTTAGATTTTATTCCAGAGTCATGCTGTCAAAGACAGGGACATGTGTGGTAATGCCTAGTGGTTAGAGCAGGAGTGAGTAGGCCATGAATAGATGCCCACAGTCAGAGTCTGAGTCAGAGCCAGAGTCAGAAATTGGAGCTGAGGGTCAGAGCTGGGTTAGATGGAGCAAGGCAAGTCAGGAGCAGAGTTGCAGTTCAGCCACTCCATGGGCCCTGCTGCAGCCCATTATAGAACCACGCTCCTTACACAGACTATCTATCATATAGAATCTGAGTGTCTGGCAGTCTTTAATGGATTTATTCTCACAACCTTCCCGTGAGGTAGGGAAGTTCCTTTTTACAGATGGGGAACTGAGTCAGAGGGAAACTAAGCAACTTGCTCAAGGTCACACAGGAAGTATATTACAAAGCAGGAAATTGAACCCAGGTCTCCCAATTAGCACCCTAGCCTCTGGACCATCACTCCTCTGTTCTTCTCCTGGGATCTATATGGCGGTGGATTCCATGTCTTTTTCCCATGCTTATTTCCCAAAACTTCAAAACACAATGGCCTGTTTAGAGTGAGGCTATAAAAAGAACCTCCCATGTGGATGGTACTAACTCTGGTTTAATCATCCCCTATCAGTATAGATCCATCGTGCACATCCGAAAATAGGCAGCCAAAAAAGGAGACAACCAAAATTACTGACCACTTTGGAAAATGCTGGCTTTGATTTTTGCTCCAAATAATTATCTTCAGGCCAACTCTTTAGTTTCATTAGGAAGTCAAACATTTGTTTTTAAGTGTAGATTGCCAAGCAGAATAGTCAGCTCAAAGACAGACTTGTCTTGTTGCATTGGAAATGTACATGTGAAGATTATGATCTCTATTATGAGTGTTAGAGTCAATCTAGCATAAGAAATGGGTTCTTCAGTGTGGGGCTTTTTTTAAAATTAACTCTGTAAGAATATTAATCAGCCAGCAACATAGTCTTGAATGAACAAGCACACTGAAAGCATTTTAGCAAAGCCCACCTAATTAGCTTTGAGCAGTGGCATTGACTAGAAACACTTCTTAAGTACGGCTGCCAAAATGTGCACGGGGAGTACAGTAGTCATTATAGCCCGGCAGTGGCATCTCTGGGACTACAAAACTTTGCTGAACACTGGGAAGTCAGTTATATCAGCCTGCTAAGCAGTTAATGTCCTGTCACACACATCTGTGTTTACTACTATCAGATACTCCCAGATGTTCATATTGCTTATGTTTGATGGTCATTCTGGGACCCTCATGATGATGAGAAGCAAGTTATTAGAGAAGTACAATCCTTCACTGAAGATAGATCAAGGACTGTCTTTAAGATTGGGATATTGGAGTGATATAAGTGAAGGATTGTACACTAACAAGTGTAAAAAAGAAAATTAATTTGGTAACCTTAATTTATGCTCTTTATATAGCCTCTCTTTCTCCTTATTTTCATAAATACAGTGATATTTTTAAAATGTGAATTTTAATGCTCATGAAAGCGAGGAACTGATCACACTGCCTGGAGCTAGGCAGAGTGCATCAGGAACTATTTAAGTTTCCATACACAACTCTTCTAGTTAATTAACTTCAATATCCCAGCTATCACAGTCCTGGCTCTCTCCTGAAATGACTCTGCCAACAGTGCTAAATTATACAATGGTTTTGTCATTTTAGCAAATCTGATGAAACCACCAAACACATTTTCAAGAGTTTTGAAATGCTTCCTTCCAAGTGTTGTGATATGTAAACACTCATATATTCTTTGTCCACTACCAGCTAAAGCTACTATATCCCCACAGTGCAAACATGCATGTAAGGAGTTCCATTGAACACAATAGGAATACTTGTGTGTAAAGTTATCCACTTGTATATGTGTCTGCAGGATCAGGATATAAAAATGTACCTACTGTTCACATAATATCTTGTCAGTTATTCAGACTTCTGAATTGGTTGTTCATTATTCAAATAAGCCTCCAGAGGAATATACACACCAAGTGTTGTCTAAAATAAAATTTAAAATACTGTGTTCATATAGGTAATATATTTTTTTACAAACTGTAAAGCATTGGGTTTCTAGGTATTGTATTTCATTATTTATAAAATGGATCCAAACATACCAACATTCAAAGGCCAGAAGGGACCACTGTGATCATCTTGTTTGATCCCCTCCTGTATTATTCCTAGAGCATATCTTTGTCAGTGATGTAAAATCCACCATGACCCTTGGTAAATAAAAGACTTTCAGAAAGTGCCCATGAGATTTTTTGTATTCGTTTTAGTACTTGAAATGAGTAGCTCTGCAATACCCATAGTCTATTACTAGTGGCTTCTAAGAGTGCTATCAAATGTCTGCAGATACGGCATTATTTTATCCTGTCACTTTATTCTTAGAACGGTCTTCTGGGAATCACATCTTTAGCCAATCAGTATTTCTGACATTAAAACTTTCTTGAAGCATTACTTTCCAGGACTTAATTAGTAGGAATAACATGGTGGTGTCTCTGTGGGTGTGGCTTACCAAAAACTAGCAAACATCCTATCTCACACAGAGTGGTGGGTACCCCGGGATTACAGGTATCTGAATCCTAGTCAGATACTTTGATTGCAACTGTAATCTTTTCTTTAAGGGCCACATTCTGATCTCATTTACACTGTTGTAAATCAAGAGAAATTCCACTGAAGCCATTGGAGTTAGTATAGATTTAAACTGGCTTATATATGACCAACATTTGGTCCAATGAATTTATGCCACTATGAGAGCAAAATCATGCCTGTAGGAATCCACATTAATATTCTAAGCCACCACCCCCGACTCTCTGCCTGACATTCATAGTTATAGTTGTGGTCGGACATGGTGAAAAAAAGCAAACATTTAATGAAGATTTTTGGTAGTAGTAGTTTATTGAAAACCACATTTTTTAGATAAATGATTAAAAACACAACATTTAGAGAGAAAAAACACCAGCTCTAGTTGTGATTCATAAAAAGGCACATTAAACAGCTTTAAAATCACCAGGGTTAGGGGAGAGCTAGCTAATTGTGAACTAAAGAAATTGTATGTTCAATTTGTTCCTTATTTAAAAAGACTCAAATGAGAAATTTAGGGGGCAGGGGGAAACACCAAACAACAAACTCACAGCACAACTTAAAGGTTTTCTTAACACAAGTAAACATTAAAGCTTATCTCCCAGAACTCACTGAAAGAGAAAAGTTCTCACCTGCTCCTCTGTGTCCTTCCCCCCCCCCCCCCCCGGTCCAGGTGCCTGGGCTCTTATCCTACCTAGCTGCTAAACTCTGACCTCACCTGGAAGAGATAACGCTGCTTCTTAACTTGGAAAAATACCCATTTACTGACATGGGTTATAAACTGAGCAACTAACTTGCCAAGTCTACTAGTTTTCCCCAAAGGAAAAGCACATTTGCAATTCCCCTCATAAGAGAAGCACAACTCAGATGTAGTAAACACAGAGGGAATTGTTTATTCAGATGGTAGCCACACAGACACTTACTTTCCCTCTTTGTCTAAGCCATAGGCTGAAGAACACAGCTTGTACTGCACAGTGATACCACACAGGGTCTGCCTAAATCTTGGGCTAGGTTAAACAGTCACCAAATGGCTTGCTGACTGCACTGCAACCTCCTCTACAAAACCTTTGACCCTGCTTTGGGCATGTTACAACTATGAGCTTCTGCAGGAATTTAAACCACTGAGATGTTAGCATGTTGTTTGGGTCAGAGCAGCTGATACTCATCAAAGAATAGGTGAAGTAGGCCAAATAAGTGTGGCTTATCAGAGTAATTCATCACCCCAGATGAACAGGCAAAAGCAATTTAAAAAATCACAATGCTGAATTACACCAATTACAAACACACATCTGAAAGCAATATGGCTACCTGTCTCCTAAACTACATTTCCCATAACACCAATGGCTTATGGTCAAGGGTTGAAGCCTCTTCCTAGCTTTAAAAGGCCTTCTTCAAAGCCTTTCTCCCTAGTGTTTTGTGTGGTTGATACTCAGAGCAGGCAATGTTACTAATACAGCTACTAGCCATGTTGTAGTATAAGAAATTTCCGTACAAGCAGCTTCAACATCAGCATAGCAAGGTACCTTTCTGACAACTGATGCATTGTTTCTGATCAATACTAGATCTAGCATGTAATCAGGAATGCTCTATGGTGAAAATCAAAACCTTCAATTCTAATGATCAAGTTATCTAAAATATAGAGAGAATAACAAAAACACTAAATGTTAAAGTCTCTATTCTGCTTTCTTCTCAGTTTAGTATCTAATAGCTCAGTCCTGCAACTGTTTGTTGTGGAAGTTAACACACTGAGCTTAATTCTTCTTTCACACCAGAATAAATCAGGAGCAACTCCACTGAAGTCATAGAAATTAGACCCCTGTAAAAGAATGATTTCCCAATATTGTCTCTAATGGTATTATTCAGGTGAATAAGAACTACTGCTAAAAGAAAAAACCGAAAGGTTTGGGCCCTACATTTTAAGAACCCACTTTTGCACATAAATGTCATAGTCTGCTCTGGTTCAGATGAATATTTTAATGCTCACCTCATGACATACCTGCAAGGTGATGCTTTGACCCTTTTTGCACTGAATGGGGGAAAAGGTGAACAGGGCAGTGGAATTCATGAATGTATTGCTAAATGGCTTCCTGATTTGAATATCTTTCTACTAAAGCCACAAAAATCTGGAGTTGAATATAAATGAGCTTATTCAACTTGCTATCTGTTGATATGTGACAGGATCTATACTGCTTGAATCAATTTCTTTCTTTATTATGAAAGGGGATTAGCAAGTTTTGCTTTCCCTATTTGGCTGTAGCCTTATTTTGCTTTACAAATGTTTCTTTGGGTATTGTCAGAGCTGTTATTTTTTTCCTTTGCTTTATATATTATACATGCATTGTGGACACACTACAAAGAAGTTGTTTATATTACCCTGTGTGATCGTGATAGATTGTTTATTTTGACAAGTTATAAATATATACATAGTTTTTTAGAATGGGTTGTTGGTCAAAATGGTGACAAATGGCTGCTGATTTGACAACTGTTGAAATAATGTGTTTATCACCTCTTCATTTCAGTACAATAGAACTATGGAATGAGAATAATGGAATTGTTTGGAATGCAGTTAAGAACTATACCTGTAATATGATATTTTTGTGTCCATGTTTAGCTACGTCATATGGAGATATTGGTTTTAATTTTCAGAAGCACCTACAGCCTCCACTGTGCAAACACTTGTGTTTAAGTCTACTACTGCAAGTACTTCTATTAACTTCAATGATACTAGTCATGATAAGGAAGATGATAATACACTCTATCATCAGTAGATTTCTAGCCCATTTACAAAGTATCATTATCACAATTTTACAGACAGGGAATCAAAGGCATATAGAGAAATGATTTGCCAAGGTCACCCAGCAAGCTAATGGCAGAGCTGGGAATAGAATCTGGGTCCCCAGAGTTCCAGTTTAGTGTGCCATCCACTAGGACACACTACCTCTACTTATTAATTGCATACATTTGTTTGCAGGATCAGTGCCTTAATGACTTAGTAGCCTCAGTCTTTCAACCATTTAAGTCCTGTTCAAAATTGTGCCCATGGCTACTAATTAAGACCTCTACCCTGAATTTGGATCCATGCAGGCAGATCCAATATAGCCCCATTGATCCCAGGGGGTTGCTTACATGGATCTGACTGCAGCTTTGGTGCATGATATACTACTTCAGAGAGAGATGGCTTTATGGAAAATAAGAAATAACCTTACCTTTAAAAGATTTCATTTAAAATGTTTCTGACAGGCCCAGTTCTTGTCAAGTATGTTTCACAAATCTTGAGGCAATTTACAATAGAGACTGCGTAAGTCTATTTGGTAATTTTGGATTAAAACTTTGTTTGAAAACAATGTTGCTCTTACAAAATATGCCTTTTCCACTGCTCAAGTGATGCTATAGTTCTGTTCATTGAATTTACTAACATTTGCAGACTCTCATTTCAGAGAATAGCTGCATAATATCATGCACCTACCATAAAAACAAGCAAATTGACACCCTGCCAGGAGTAGCCAGAGGAGATCTTAGAAGGGAGTTCATAATGATACTGTTGCCATATTGCATGCCTGTAAATAATTCATTAAGTCAACCACCCTTTTGTTTTAAGCAAACATGAGCAGATGCCTTTTTAAATTGGATGCAGACAACAGTTTTCCACACGTGATTGTAATATGACACTTAAAGAGTAACATTTTTGTCTTATTGATTTTTGTAGTGTTATTGACTCTGATAATTCATAGTGATTACTGCTGTTAACCAATGAGAGAGTAGATGGGTTTCTTCTCACACTCCTCCCCCGCTTTTTATTGTTTTCATTGTTTTGTGTGGGTGCTAAATTTCATAGTGAAGCGTAGCAATGCAGAAGCTAACAAAATTAATTCATAAGCAATTAAGTAAACTAAGGAGGCTTTCATGGTCCTGAAATCTTAGCATTATTTATATAATATGAAACTTGCTATTCAAAATGTTTTAGCCCTGTTTCTGAAATCTTTTTGCTTTCCTGTTTGGAAAATAAGTGAATAGGAATAGCCTATTAATTAATAGACATGAAACCATAACGGTTACAGGGGATGGAGAGGAAGGTTAAGGTAGTATTTGCAAAACTGATGACTCCTTAGTATGCAGTTCATGAAGTCATGTCACACCTTTCAAAATACCATGATTATAAAGTGAGGAGGTATATAAAATATGTCCTTATCTCTACCCTTGCTCTATGTCCTTTCCACTCCCCGCAAAGACCTAAATAATAAAACATTGCCTCTTCATCCTATCTGCTACTTCTAGTTTGGATTTTACAAACCCCTTTTTTACATCAACATATTCCCGCTTATACATTCACACAGCATCAATTTTCTTTATAAATTCTGATTCTAAGCATGTAGTGAAACATTTATACACACAAAAATAGATACCATGTGTATCAAAAAATAGACTAGAACCTACTGAAATGTGGTTTTCTTTAATACATAAACATGTATATTTAGATGCTAACTCTTTTTTTAAAAATCCCTAAATCCTTATTGTGAAATATTCTACAAATTCCATTCCATTTTGAGTAGTAAATAGTACACATTTTAACTTTTACTGACATTATTTTACTGTGAAAGCTTCCTGTCCTTCAGAGTCTGCTTTAAGGATAAACCTCAAACAGATGTTGAGTATTATTAACCAGTAAATAAAATGGAATGTGTAAGCATGTTTTATTGGTCCAGCTAATGTTTCAGAAAGGTTACAGTCTTTTTACACGTTTTGTAAGACTTTATGAGCTGTAAACTACAAATCCTTTTGCGTATGGGTTACACAACTTCTATGCTGTAGCTAAAGCACTTGAAAATGTTTTTTTAAAAATCATTGTATTTGATATATTGGAACTAATTCATCACTGCCTTATTCTGGTTTTATATCAGACCAACTGAAGTAAAGCGGAGGTGAATCAGGCCCATCGTTTCTATTTGTCTTTTTTTATATTTCCCTATTGTAGTCTGGCTTTTAAGAACTGAATGGGAATATGCCATTTCATTCTTCAAAGAAACTCTCATATTGCGGACAAAGAACCAGAAATGTAACATGCATAAAATATATAACACATAATTAACAGAGTCCTAGGTTCTAATGCCAAAAGGGATCATGGACATCTAATCTGACCTCCTACGTAACACATGCCATAGAACCTCACCCAATGACATCTGCATCAAGCCCATTATGAACAAAGCAGCCTAAATGCCAATAAAAAAATATGCAGAACTTTATTAGTCTAATTTGACTGGCATATTGGCATAGGCAGCATAGGATAGTCATGAAATACTGTGTTAGGCCCTGATCTTGTGAACACTTATGCATGTGCTTAATTTTAGAAACATGAATGATCACACTGACAATGGGTCTACTCACATGTGGAAAGTTAAGCAAGCCTAAGTGTTTGCAGTTTCAAGGGTTTAGTTAAAATTGAAAAGCAGATTGAGTAATTATTCAGCTAAATTGTACAAATGGTGTAAATCGGTCTCAATCCATAAAATTCTACAGACAAGAATGATCTACTTTTTGGTGTATTAATAAAAATTTCCCAATAATCTTCTCGACTACAATAGGTAAATCAGGCTATCATGTTTATGAGGGCTGGACTTGATGCTGACCAACCTGAACTGATAGCATTTGTTTTAATTTAAAAAGATCATTCCAATTTTTTAAAAGTGCCTTTTATTTTTAACCTTGGATATAATAAATGATTTAATTTTTTTCCCAACAGAGCTTGAAATTGTGTCACTTATATGAGATGTATGATATGCTGATTTTCTGAGTGCATGAAGAACATGTATTGAAATATATTTCAGAAAGATTTACAGTATTAACCTCAGGCTATTTTAAGTCACAGTCGATCTTTATGAAAACAGCACAGAGATTACAAAGATTCTTTTTTTCCTTGTGATTGCAAACCAATATTTTAAATGCAAGCTGTTTGAAGAAAATAGTTCTGTATGTTCATACTTTGAAAATACTCCCAAGGTTGTGACTTTCTTCTTTTTTTTCCCCCTTCTGTGCTTGAACGTTACATGAATTAGAAAGACTGTTACCTTGAATCAGCCAGAACTGAACAAATGGCTTTAAGTTAAACTGATTCATTTGAGAATCATTCAGTTTCAAGTAGATTTCACTTTGTGTAAACTAGTAGGTAATCCTAAAAGGTCATCTAAGTATATCTATAGTTAAAAACAAATGATGAGGTTATATTTTTTCAGCTACCTTTACCATGCTTAGACCAGGGCCGGCTCCAGGCATCAGCTTTCGAAGCTGGTGCTTGGGGCGGCATCGAGAATGGGGTGGCAGGTCTGCTCTTCCTGCCGCCGAATTGCCACCGCAGGACTCGGACTGCTGGCCCATTCTCGCCTGCCGCGGCGGCAATTCAGCGGCATGTCCGCCGCTCTTCCCTTGCTGCTGCGGGACTCGTACTGCCTGCGTCGGGGCCCCGCAACGTCTGTCTGCGTCGGGGGCGGGGCCCCGCAATGTCTGTCTGCATCGGGGGCGGGGCCCCGCAATGTCTGTCTGCATCGGGGGCGGGGCCGCGGTGACTGCTTGGGGCGGCGAAATGGTTAGAGCCACTCCTGGCTTAGGCCTCAGTCCTACAAATACTTTTGCTCACATGTAAGCACTGAAGTCAAATAGTATATTTTCACATGCTTAAAGTTAAGCACAGTATAAGTTTTTTGTAGGATCAGGGCCTAAAACTACAAGCTTCAAGCATGCTAACTGTAGCATAAATACCAGATTAGAGGCGGGGGGACCTGACTTCTCTGAAGCCACTAGTGAAACTCCCATTTACTTCAATGGGGCTAATATTTCACCCTAGACATGCAAAATAGTCTTCAAAATGTAGAACAAATTCTGATAAGTTTTTTCTTTCATATATTGTTATGGATTAAACAGATCGTGTCCCTGAAAAAAACTTCCTACAATACAAGGATTAAAGGGGTGATGAAGAGAAGTTTGTCTCCTCACTGTACCAGTCTTTAGGTGCCCCCAAGGCCATTCCCCAGCTTCTTTGGGAGATGCCATCTCCTAATCTGCTTCCAGTTCTGGTTTATCAGAGAATTGGACTTCCTACTAAATGGTTACCTACACTGTGCTGTGCGCCTGTCACAGTGCAACAAAATGAATTTTTACAACCTATTCGCCGGGTCCTTGGCCTGCTGAGAAGACGGTGACAAAACACCACGCTGCCCAGGATACTCTGACAGTGAGGGGGAAATGCCTTCCTATCACCAAAAGGGTGACTAGCATGATAGCACAGCAAGGCCCCAAAATATGGTGTCACTAATTGCCAGAGGATGGGGTCAGCAGAGTGCTTTTTTTATAAGCCTTCCCCTTTGGTGCGCAGAAGCCAATAGGATTATGCTGCACCCTTCTGTCCAATCAGTCAGCCACAGAGATCCCCTTCTTCCTTCCTCAAGCCCACAATTATCCATGTGGAGGGAAAAAGATGGTGGTGCACTCCTTAAAGGGGCCAAGGGTTTCCTTTCTCCTGCTGCCCCAGAGGCTGCAGGGAAGGAACATTCTTTTGCCAGTGGTGATGCTTTCCTTATTTCACATACTAAATTTACTTCTTTCCTGAGGCTATGACTACACTACAGCTTAAGTCATCATAAGTTATGTCACTCAGAGGTGTGAATTAGCCACCCCCAGGAGTGACACAACTTATGCTGACTTAAGCACTGGTGTGGACAGCACTACGTTGGCAGGAAAAGCTCTCCCACCAACATAGCTGCCACCGCTCTCAGGATTTGGAGTAATTAAGTCGACAGGTGAGCTCTCTCCCATCGGCTTAGGGCGCCTACACAGAGAGCTTACAGTGGCACAGCTACATTGATGCTGGTGCTGCTCCACTGTAAGCAGTCTAGTGTAGCCATAACCTGAGATAGGTAACCTTTACTCCAAAGCCTTGCTGGTACCAAAACTTATCAGGACATCTGGTAGGCAGGCTGTCCAGTGCTGACCAGCAGAAATGGTGCTGATTTCTCTGAAACATGGTTTGTCTCAGCATGAATCCCTCAAACACTTCATTATTACAAAGCTGTTGTTTAGTTTCCCGGAGGCTGTTACCACCTGCAATTTTCATAGCAATAGAAGTTAAGGGGCGATTTGCCTTTATGTGTGCCATGGTATAATAGATGATAAAGTCATATTTTTGCAGTTTGTGACGAGACTGACAGCTCTCTTGAGGCTTAGTTCAATGTGAGCCAAATTCAACAAATATTGTATTTACCAAATGTTTTTTGACCTAGATATTTTAAAACACTTATTAAATACTCTTTCCATATTGTTGGATGCAAATGTGAAGTCTTCTTACAAAATTTTGAATGACCTAAAAGCAACTTTTGTTTTTACTGCCGTTAGCACTCAGCAAAACATTGGACCCCTCTGTCTGTTGGAATTTTGATAATGTCTCATGCACATTTAGTTGCCTTGTACTCTCATTGGCTGAGAACACTGTATAGTTAACCCACAAAGACTTCCAAATGACTGATTTCGGCAACATTGAGGAGCTCATCCACCTCCAACTCAAGACAATGGGCAAAGCATTGAGAAGCACACACCAAAGGGAACTTTCTTTTAATAACATGCATAGTCTCTTCTCTTTCTAGTCATTACTGATGTCCCATCTGTCCATTTATTCTGCTGCTTAAATCATTCTTCATTAGCTTTCTGCATAGTTCTCATAGATAGCAGATATTGAGTGTTGCCTTTGCTGTAGGGTTTTATTAGTTCCACAAGGACAAGAAAATGTTTTTGACATTTGTGCTGTTTCTGCACAACAATAAAGTATTATGGCTGATTTTACAGGAGATGAACACTCTCACTAAGTATGCCAAGAACAGAGTTGGCATTAACAGCTCTTTTGTGTAACTTATTTTCCACTTCATTGGCAATATGGTATGCTTTCTGATGATCAAATATCTGTAATGAGAACAGTGGATCTTCTCAACCTGTGCTTTAGTTAATCTCTCATCTCACGAAATGTACTGTGTGGAAAAGGGTTTTTTGTTTTTTGTGGGGGGGTTTTGGCAACTACTTTGTAGTATGTAAGTTGTCCTAAAGCAGATTTGCTTTCTACAAACAGCTTGGAGCTGTATCTACCACAGAATCTGCCAAAATGTGTCTACTCCTTTCTTCTGTCATCATCTTCACAGAACTGTGGGTCTAAGTCACAATGCTGGATATTTTTTCTCAGAGCTCTAGATGTAGATGTGGGGGTTATTCTGCAGTTCTTGCATTTATCCATGATGAAGAAATATGAAACTCAACTGACTTTGACTTGATGATCCTGATTCTCCATCACTCACAATTTTTAAATCAAGATTGGATGTTTTTCTAAAAGATTTGCTCTAGGAATTATTTTTGGGAAGTTCTATGCCTTGTGTTATATGGATACATGATGATCACAGTCGTCCCTTCTGGCCTTGGAATCTATTAAATGGGTAAAAGCAATTTACCCTTGACATAATGCGGGAGAGAAAGATAGAACTGTTTCTCCTTATAAAAGGCCTCCCAGTTCACCGCTGTGTGTCCTAAAATGTTTACAATAGTCTATATTTTTCCTGATGATAAATCCTCTGAATCAGTGGTGTTTGTTGCCTTATAGTCTGTTAGCTTGTCTCCTTTTATGGTCCTTTGGGCATAGATTCTCACCTTCTTAAATATCTCTAAAGCTACAAGTAAAAACAATACTAAAATATATAACAGATGCACAAGTGTATCTTGGGAATGAATGTCTTTATGGACAAAACTGTCATCACACTTCCATAAGCACACTTTTGCTGTCTCATTCATCATGCCCATGTGGCTTGTTGGCAAGACACCTGATCTCAATGAGGTAAACTCCTATTGTAAGTTCAAACTAGCCTGGTGTATTTTTTTCCTTGCATGTTAGTTTTTCCTTCGTCTTTGAGACTTCAATTATGTACTTCTTTAAAATGATCTCAGAAGCATTTTAGGACCTACATTACTCACTATAGATGTACCAATGTAAATTGGAATTTAGTAACAAAGAATTATACTGTACCTACATCAGTAAGACTTTCATGTGTGCCTTGATGGCGATGTTTTTTTAAATACACAGCATTCATCAATAAGTTTGATGTTCCAGCATGAACACTGATAGGAAAGAGTAGTCCAAAATCTACGCATAATTAATTAGCCTGCAATTATGTACCCACCTACTGCAAATAAATGTACAAATCAGATAACTGTGTGAGTAAAGGGCAAATTAAACAAGAATAATAGCAAGCCAATCTGGATTGGGGTGCATTAACAAACCAGTGTGGATAAACTTGCATAGCACCTACCCACCATGATTAGCTATAGTGCACATGGCTGCTGTCTGCACTAAGACCCTTCTTGTTAAAATTTTGTACTGTTGCTACCACTTGTTCAGACCAACCAATGTGAGAGAACTGTAGAGAAGGAAAGTTTGCAGGATGCTGTCAACATTATAAATACGGTATCACCCACCCCTGCTCAGAGCAGGTTTACACACCTTGGTGCTTCAAATGCCTTAGGCCTCTGGCAGCTTGTCTATACTCACGGTTTCCCTACTGCTACCACCATTGGAGCTGAATCAGTGGGAAATTTTAGCAAAGGCTTCCTAGTTTAGAGAGGCTGTAAGGATAACCCTGAGCAATATTGCTGAAGCTTTTGCTCTGCCCATTCAATGTAAAATGCTATTAAGAAAATTTATTTTTCTTAGATTTTGTTGTTGTTACCTTTAGAAAGTTTATTTTTAACCTATATGGTTGATGTCAAAGTGATGGGATAAGACCTGAAAGTGTTCACAAATTTTCACACTGTAGCAAATTGTATTAATGGTCATATCAACAAGAGAATAAAACCTTGAGCAGAAGCAGAATTAAATATTTTAGACAAAGTTCTTTTTAACTTGAAGAGTAACCTTGTTTTGAAAGCAAATTACTCATCTTTTAAAGGTACCATTTGTGACAGATGGCATTTTCCTGCAATATTCTTGGAAGATGATTGATTTACATTTAAGTAGATTTGGGATCCATTGTGTGAAATGAATGATTTATGTGTTATTGTGGAGTGGTATTGTATAACCTCTCGAGAAGAGATGTGACAGATGTGAGACATGGAGGGTCAAAGGTCTATGTTGAACTGTGTGCCAGACAAGAATGCACTCTTGGAACAAAAAGTTTTAAGTGGTTTTACTGGGGAATATCTAAGGGCGGGTAAATGCAATTTCCCCACCTCTGGTTATGCAAAAACCCAGCCATTTGAGTAAGCCATTATCTGTTGATCGGCTATTACATGAAGCCAAGCTCAAAGGCCCAAGCTATATAAAAGAAAAGACTGAACTATTCCTGGTGGTTCTGGTTCTGAATCTGAAACAGTTAAGAACTTGTAGCCCTGGACAAAACTCATTTGTAGCTTTTGAAGGATTGACACCTACCAGAGTCTGAGATTGAAGGGGTGACCTCTGGTAAGCATTTTACCATGTATAGCTTCCTAACATTTTTTTTTGTAATGATTTCACCTTATTTGTTTAAAGAGCTGTATGGTAACTTGTAACTGCTGGCAATTAGACTGTTTATGGCCTTCAAAGATAAAGGAAAGCACAGACAATGTTACCTGTTTAGGCAGTCTGGCCTGCTGGGCACACTGCAGTGTAGACAGGGAACTATGCAGCCTGGAAAAAACCCTGGGCAGAAGAGAGGAAAATGCAGGTATCTATGCAAGAGAGGTGATGGCTGAGGAATCAGGAACCTAGAGTGTAAATTTCAGTCCTGGAAGAGAATAAAAGAGGTGGGGTGGGGGAATAATCATTCACAGGAAGAGCGGGGAGAGAAGGGGGTTGTTTAAGTGGCAAAATGCATGCACACATGCACAAAAATTCCAGCCATTTTGTGCATATGTAGCATTCTAGCTGAAAAAATTACCTTTAAATAAAGTATGTCAGTCTTGAACATTAACAACTTCAGTGAATTTTTGTTGAAAGTTCAAGATAATGAATAGATTTTTCATGAAATTGTTTTAAACATTATGTCCCTTTCTTACCAGCGCTATCGCCTCATTTACTAGTTAGGCAACTGGAACATATTTTTAAAGCATTTGAATCTTGCATCTTTTAGAACAATAGCATATGAATCTTACCTGAACAAAACTACTGGCATGTAGCATTGGCAGAAACTGAGCGAAAACATTCAACTCTTGTCAGTGTGTACTGCAGTCAAAACTGCCTTCATAACAGTTCAATCTGTCTCTTACACATCCTTTTTATATCAAGTTATCTCTTTGCTTTGCAAATGCTGGTGTTTGAAGATGCAACCTATCAATCACAGCAGAAATCCAAGACTTTTAAATGGAAAATTAATTTTAGTACAGAGCAGGACATCATCTTCAACACTGTAGCACCTTAAAAAGGGGAGATCACGCTATAATAGAAGCCATCAAACCTACATGAATCACTTAATCCTGTTTATATATAACTTGCATATTAAAAAGCAATATCCGATGTCAATGGCTCAGATATAAAAATATCTTAATAGTCAGTAACTGACTAATGAATACTACAGTAATAACAGTTTAATTTGAAGAATTCTGACAGCTGGTTGCCTTGATGAGAGCTGTTACCAAGGAGCCCTAGTCCCATGCTGAGAACATCCACAGCATGCTGATTTATAGCAGCAGTGCAGAACTGTTTAATGTCAGCACCTCTCAGCTAAAGTAATAATAAACGGGAATGTTATGGTTTATTTTTCTGTATGAATTGTTCAGGCTCTGTATGGTAAGCACCAACTCAATAGGGGATAATAGCTGCCATTCCCCAGGGAGTTGTAACTGAGGTTTAGGCATTTTTATTGGCAAGGTTAGTGTATCAAAATGAATCCAGAAGAAGTTGTTCCCCTCCCCCCGCCCTTCTCTCTCTCTCTTGATCTCTTCTCCCCATTCTGGTTAGCAAATATAATTCTAATGGTTATGAAAGCTGGCTTTAGGTTCCCACTACAAACATCTCCTTGTAGTAGTTTAACTGTGTGTTGTGAAATATTTTGCATACATTCCTGTATGATTTTTGCCTCTGACATGTAAGCCCCCACGACTGTGACTTCAGAAAATTCAATAAATTCATTGACTTAAAAGCAGACTATTGCTGCATATATGCCAGAAACTTCATATTAAGAGGAGCTTAAGGTGAAAAATTATTTTTGTATGGCTTAATTTTGACTGTTGTGCCTTTGTTCTTGTCCAACATTACAAACATGTAACATTCCTGAAAAGCAAACCTCTAGAATCCATTTTAGTTCAAATCTGCCATCTTGAGCATTTAGGTTTGCAGAGATTGGTTATGAGATGCTGCATGACACAAATAGATATGAACATTTTCCTCACAGAAGCATTAAGGTTTTGGTATTTCAATGGCATTTTACCTTTTAAATGTACACTGCATTTGATTACATAGGCAGGCACATACTTACATTAGCTAGAGTCTCTCATGTTTTGCCATAATTTTTGGCTAAAGATGAAAACTGCAGATTAGTAAAAGGCTAATGCACAGATTAAATTCATCTTTTGTTGTTTGTCAAAATTGATGTCTCTTAGCTACTTTATTGGGATTATGCCTGGACCCATTAGGGCTCAGCCCCAAAAGCTAGGGTTAGAGAGCCAGAGGCTTTGAGGTTGGGGGGAATAATTTCTTTCGTAAACCCCTTTTATTTTACTGCTGTTCTTCATTTTCTGCTGAGCCACTAATTTCACTGATGTGACAACTTCCACAGTGGGTATTTATGGATATTTAGGCATATGCCTTTTATCATTCAAATGCACATCCATGGGAGCAGAAATAGCAAACACCAGTGAAATGCACATCCTAATACTAAACCACGGTGGTTATAGCCCTAGCAAAACATTTCTTTGTTGACTACAGGAAGGATGCCATCTGCTGTGGAGGATAACTGTGGAGTAAGCACCAAGACCAAGCCCAGCATAATATATGTGATTGTAGAACTGGAAGGGAAAGGATGTATTAGAAGGAAAGAAATGACTGTTAACTGGTACTGAGAGATGCCCATGTGGTTAGAATAATTAGTTCTTTAAAATATTTGACGTATGGTACAGCATGTCTTCCAACAAGATTTAGCCTCTCTTTGAAACTGTGCACCGCCTCTTTGTTAGAGGTGTAAATTGCATACAGATGTTGTAACCGCAGTTTGATGTCAAATCAGAAAAATACTTAAGCCCTTCCCTATTCAGGAAAGCACTTAAGTGCATGCTTAATGTTAAACAGTTGAGATTTCAACTCTTCTTTCTGTCTGTCTAGGACCTTCTATGACTCGAATCACTATCATGTCTCAGTGCAGCCCTTTGGGAACCCTTCTTTAATTTAGTGAAAAACCCTGCTCCCTATAGGAGTCTTGCCATTGACTTCAATGGGATTAGAATCAGACATAGGAAGAAAAATCTGTCCCTTTCTCCACAGCACCAAAGGCTCTACCGCTACAGGTTCCAGGGACTGGGGGTAAGATTTGAACAGCATGTGTGAATAGATCTACTTTTCCTCCTCTTATTACACATGAGCCAACACCCTAAACCCTGGAGGAACAGTTCTGGCCCCCGCACATAGCCAGGTTTTAGACATTATTAAATAACTCTTGTGTACTGTAATTGACTAGCTTGTACTATCATAAGATATATTTAGTTCATTTTTAGTAGTTATGATTTATTCCTTTGTGTTTAACCTGTACATTTATTATCTAACCTATACATTCAAAGGTTTATTTTTCTTCTGTTTTCTCTAAAATTTACATTTTATTGCTTTTACATTGTGTTTAAAGCATTAAATGAAAATGTATATATTAAAATAGAAATAGTTAGATATTTTTAAATGGTCACTCTTATATTAAGGTTCCATTTATAAATGAAAGGGTTAATATTTAACATGTTTTAATAAATGAATACTCAACTGATTCTGACAGAGTCCAGCAAATTAGCAAGTTGCTCATAACCATGGCTTATAACCACCTAAAACACCTACTGATGTGCTTAAAACCATCTGTAATGCCATGTCTGCTACATGCTTATAACTAGTGATTGTTTGATAACCCTTTAAAAACCAGTTATAAATAGAATCCTAATATAAAGTGTGACCTGTTAAGGTCACAGCTTGATTTCAAGGCAGTTATGAAGAGCTCTTTCAGTGATAGGATCACTACATCAGAGATAATTCAGCCAATTACTGTATCATACAATTGACTTTAGTTCATTTTATATTGCAGTCCTATTGGTTCAAGTGATGTAAAACTTGTCTTGAGCACTTCTAATATTTTTAAGGTGTCATATTTCACAACCATAAAATATAGTTTTCTGAAGGCAACATAGCGATGAATATAATATGACCTTTAATCTTTAGCTGGCATCAAGCAAAAAAAAAAAAAAAATCTCATAGCTATGATTAATCTGCCAGCTACACTTAAAATGTGAGGAACAATCCAAGTCAATTTTGAAAGCATTTTTCTCCAATAGTTGCAAAACATGAAACAGATTGTCATTTCAGAAGTAACGCAAATCAATAATCTTTCCAGCCAATAAAAGCTGTTTGAAACTGTCTTGAAATCAAATTAAAGTGATGAAAACAAAATTCTAAGAGGCAACGTCTACTTATCAGTTATACCCAACAATCATTCTGGTTTGCATCAGTGTAATAGGGGAAGGTAAGTGGGAGGAGGGGCCTAAATATTTTGTTCTTTGTTTTTTCCCCATAATTCTCTAATAAATAGAACTTTCCAAAAATAACACTTTCTACAGGAGGTCAGAGAGATTTTCCATATGGTTATAAAACTGGAAAGAAAAATATTTGAACATGCTCCAGATGTATTAAATGTAACAATCTGAACACATTTTGGGCAAAATACTACTTGTTTTTCGAAAGTAGAACTTCTAGTTCAATGAGACTATCCATGTGAATAAGGCAGATTGGAATTTAACAATGGTCATCAGGGCAACAACAATGTAAACTAAAGGCTGGGAGAGGAAATTAGGGCCTCTTCCCATTCCTCTCCCTGTTTTTTTGAAGGTCTGAGGAGTGCAAGTTGCCCTGTTAGAACCATAACCCCTAAAGGAATGAGTTGCTCGATTGATGATGATTGACATACACACACAGCTAACTCTTTAGTTGCAACAACCTACCAATCCTTGAATAAGATGAGATCCATATGTTTAGAATCCACAGTACAAATATGCAAGTCTCTTTTTTTATCCCAATAACCTGCACAAGGTCAATTGAATTACGAGAAGCCCAAGTCATTGGGAGCTTTCCTGAGTCTGGATCACAGGGTGTTTTCAGCCATATGTAGCAAGGCTATTTTTCAGATCTCTTCACACACAGAAAAAATTGCCACTTTTAAAATTAAGATATTTAGAGCGAGTTTCTGATTTTTAAGACAAGGCCCGGGCAAGAAGTATACAGAGGAGCCATCTGGCATCTCCCAGTGGAAGTGCCCAGACCCAGCAAGAATTGTGCTTTAGTCAGCCATATTTGCAGTTTCACTGCTATATTTGTGGGGGAAGGGCGCTTGCAGAAGCCAGTTCCCCGGCTCACTGGCTCTCTCCCCCTGCCTGGAGTGGTATCTGGGCTGCCAGTACTGGGGGGAGAGGTGAGAGGGGAATGGGCTGGCTTAAGAGGGGAGCCCCAGCTGCTGTCCACTGTGGTGAGCATGGGAGCTGCGGCCACTCCAGCACCAGTGATTTCAACTCTTCTTTCTGTCTGTCTAGGACCTTCCTGTTGGGGTGGCGGCTGCTGCTGCTGCCGAGGAGATGCCACAAGACGGGCTCCTGTTTCCTCCAGATTTCCCTATCCCCTCCTGCTGTCCCATCCTATCCCCCTTCCTTTCTCCACTGTCCCCTCCCTTCCCCCATCCCATCCCCCTACTCCACTGCCTCTTCCCGCTCCCTCCTCCAGGCACTCACCATTGTACAGGAAACAGCATGGTGGCCATGCAGGGTGCCTGTAGAAGGCAAAGATGACTGGCCCTTGGACCCGGCAGGAGGTGGCATCCAACTGCAGAGGCAGCAACCCTGGAGCAGCCACCCTTGGCAGGAGAAGTGTCTCTGTCCCACCCCCTAAACGCCCTGCCCAGGCCCAGCTGCTGGGGAGAGGGGCCAAGCAAGCTGGAAACATGCTGGGGGGGCAGTGTGGGAAGAACAGAGCCTCTTTCCACCCCCGCCCCCCATCATGCTGAGCAGAGCAGCTTGGTGCTTGCAGAAATTGGGCTGGGGGAGTGGACAGTGGCGCATGACTCCACATGCCCCACCTCTGTTTGGGGGGGCGGGTAATGCCTCCACCTGTCCGTCCGCCCCCATACTACACCCATGGAGTCAACCCAAATTCTTCCTGGGAGCTCTTAAAGGAATCCATGTGGAAATGGCAGCTGCACCACTCTTTCATTGCTGGGCAGCTCAGAGGAGCAGTGGGAGCCAACAATCTACTCTTATCTCTCCCCTGCTGGGTAACTAGTGTCTGTGCGAGTCCCGGCAGAGAGCTGAGGCCTTGCTTCTCGACAGGACTGTGCTCAGCCTCTGCACACAGTACCAGGTTGGAGGGGAAGCACCTTGTGTCCTCTCTGCTGTTTGCATGTTTGAGCAGAGGTCAGCCACAATTGAGTCCTCAATCTTTGTTGCGATAAAATTTTAAGATGCTTCATTCTAACAAGTACAAAGTGACATCTAAATCATGCACGCTTTTAATACTTGTTCAAGATTGTATTGACAATCTTCGTCTGCCTCCTTATTTAAGATGCCTACGTTTACTCTTTTCTGGTACTTTATGATTCATCTGTAACAGAGTGGACATTAAGGGCTTTAGTCTGGGACACACATTTTTCACACTGGAGTTTACCTCCTGATTTGTGCATGACCTGAGTTGTTTCACTTACACCCACTTTTATGGCTGGTTTAACAAATAGACCTACTCACAAATCTGTACAAATGATTTTATTTTATATATTATACTGCTCTTGCTATAGTTTGTTTCTGTACCCAGTGCTACAGGCTCGGCTACACTTTCTTGGCTGAATTACCCTGTAGGAAGGACAAGAAAAGACCTGCTCTTATTTTCCCATGGTTCAGTGGTTAAAGGAAAGGATTTTAGCTTGTATTCCTGGCTCTACTACTGACTTGTGGGATGCTGTAAGGACAGGAGAGGTGGAAATAGGAATGGCTGAAGTGAGTGGAGAGGGAAAACATCAAAGTGGGTGTAGCATTGAGATAGATGGGAGCTTGGATGAAGGAATAGGAAGGATGAAGGGGAAGAATAGGTATGGGTCACAGAATGTTTGGGGTAGAGAAAAATAGAGATTGGGTAAAGGAAGTGTGCCCAGGAAGACCAGATGTAGAAATGGGAAGGAGAGATGAGATCTTTACCTTTTTTTTTTTTTTCTTTTGAGTGGGAGGAGAGAGAAATCAGTATCTTGGCTATTAGTTCAGTTAAAACTGGTGTACACCTATGTACACACTCTTATTTCAGTCTGAGTGTCTTACTTTGGCTTATGTTAAACCTGTTGTTAATCAGTGTAAGATAAGCTGAATCGAGTCTAGTTTAAAATGAAATCAGACTGTCCACACTACCTTTTCCACTGGTTTAACTAAATAGGTTCTAAATAACACCTTACATTAAACTGAGGCAATTCCCTAAAAAGAAGGAACAGGAGGAGGATAAAGTAAGGGAGTCAAAATAAATATGCAGGAAAAAGTGAAAAGACCTAAACTAACAATGCTGATATGGAAAAAGACAGAAAGAGCTAAAGAGGAAATGACCTAAGATGAAGAGGGAGCAATGTAAAGTGTGCCTTTCTGTGGTATTGTCTTTGTGTGAGAGAGAGAGAGATTATTCAGTTAGGGTTTAGATCAGTGGTTTTCAACCTGTAGTCCATAGATCCTTGGGGGTCTGCAGACTGTCTAAGATTTCCAAAGGGGTCCGCACCTCCATCTGAAATTTTTTAGGGGTCCACAAATGGAAAAAAAAGTTGAAAACCCACTGGTTTAGATCATTACTGTCCCTGTGATTCTCTAGAATATTTCCATGGAAATGTATTCAGAGTGTGTTTTCTTTACAATGATAGTATATGAACCGAAACACAAACTGACAGTAATGAGAAAATGGTGTTGCTAAATCTATTTTTATGTAAATTACCACATTTAAAATATCCTGGAAGCTGTAAGGGCACTTAATGAACCTTACCGATATTCTTGTTAGAAGTGCCTGACTTAGACCCTGATCTTCTCTTTCAGCCTTGATAATGATCATCCTTTCATAGTTTAATGTGTTTGTTTCCCTTCATGATACTGTAATTATAACAGCTTATCTTCCCTCCCACCCCAAGCATCTAGCAAACCCAGTTTGAATTAAAAATGAACAAATCTTAATGTGTTAAATGTAAATCTACCTCCAAGGCTTTGTGTGTTGTGCACTTAGCGGAGGAAATGATGATGTAACAGGCATAATTTATACCTGTGCTTCTGACTGCCTTGATAGGGACAATTCTGTCAGCATCTGCACAATGAATAATTATATCAGTGCTACTAGTCATATCAAATACCTTTTTGTAGCAGCTCTCTTTCAAAGCAGCTTTGGTGATAAGACTTAAAATTGCATTGAGTATCAATTTAAAAAATAAAACTTCATTGGGGAAAGTGAGGTTAAAGTGATCATGTGGCAGTTAAGCAGAAATAATCATTATTAACTCTAAGACCCCAATCCTGTGAACACTTACACACATGCTTAACTTTAAACATGTAAACAGTTCCCCCGAGATCAAGGGACTACTCATATGCTTACATTTAACTATGTCCATAAGTTTGCAGGATAAAGGCCTAACTGACAATAGTTTATACACAAAAGTAATATTTTTATCATCAAACTTTATGGGCTGGAGTGGTCGCAATGAAAAATGAGTAGCTGTTTTTCATTTTGTATATAAATATTGTTGCATTTATATTGTATAAGGAAAGAGTATGTAGATAAAAGGAAATGTTATGTTTTTGAAGAATTGTTCTTCTGGAAATATACAAATTAAGGGCCAGATGGTGGTGTGAGGCCACAGAATTTCTTGGGGATTAAGGACATGAGGAGAAGCTGCAATGCTTCCCTAGAGAAATTCTGGCTCACTCTGTCCCTTCTGCTACCATGGGTGGTACCATGTTAGGGAACCAGTTTTGGGGGAAGGGATATAAAGGCTCTACAGCACTCCCTTTCTCATACTCCTACAGAAGTTCCTGCCTAGGTACACTATGGTATTAAGTTTCA
Organism: Macrochelys suwanniensis; assembly: GCA_033296515.1. Lineage (NCBI taxonomy): Eukaryota > Metazoa > Chordata > Testudines > Chelydridae > Macrochelys > Macrochelys suwanniensis. Next base: position 54,855,660 of record CM065780.1, read on the forward strand.
GACTGGTAGTCGTGTTAGTCTGTATCAGCAAAAACAATGAGGAGTCCTTGTGGCATCTCAAAGACTAACAAATTTATTTGGGATAAGCTTTCATGGGCTAAAATCCACTTCATCAGATGCATGGAGTGGAAAATACAGTAGCAGGTGTATATATACACAGTACATAAAAAAATGGGAGTTGCCTTACCAAGTGTGTGTGTGTGGCGGGGGGGGGGGGTCAGTGGTAACGAGACAATTCAATTAAAGTGGAAGTAGGCTATTCTCAACAGTAGAATACCAAGGGAGGAAAAATCACTTTTGTAGTGGTAATGAGGGTGGCCCATTTCAAACAGTTGACAAGAAGGTGTGAGTAACAGTAGGGGGAAATTAGTTTTTGTAATGACCCATCCACTCCCAGTCTTTATTCAGGCCTAATTTGATGGTGTTCAGTTTGCAAATTAATTCCAGTTCTGCAGTTTCTCGTTGGAGTCTGTTTTTAGCGCATGAAAGCTTATGCCCAAATAAATGTTAGACTCTAAGGTGCCACAAGGACTGCTGGTTGTTTTTATGGTGTTAAGGCTCAACTGGCTGGAAGGGAGCAAGGATGTGCCTGCAAACCAGTTGGCATTCATATATGTATGGTAATGCGGACAGGGTCAATCTTATGGCTATCCTCTCCCCACCTTTTCTCTGTAAAACTACCCTTGAACCTCCCTCAGGGGATGTCTGCCAGTGGGGACTGCATAGGACCATGGGATGAGGCCTAGAATTCTGTTCAGACACACTGGTCCTGAACTCTGCATGTGTCTTAAGAGATGCCTGTATCTCAGGTCATCTGTGGGTTTGAAGGACCAACCCTCTTGCCAGTTCCATGAGAGAGAAAATACACATGGGTGCGCATACAGACAATTCAGCAGAAACTCCAAACTCCAAATAGCATTTCAGTGTTTCCAAAGCGATATGTTCCATCAATGGCTTTCTCTGTGAAATGTTGCTGCCCTTTTGTGTTCAAAGCAAAATCAATAAACCACCTTTGCTCATAAGCATACTTTTTGCCATGAACATGGAAGCGCACCTTTGAATTCACCAGTCTTTTTTGATTTCTGTTCATTCAGCAGAGTATATTATCACTCAGGTTAATTGAGGACAGGGACTGTAATCGATACAAGAATTGGTTTAATAAGATTATGTTTATTAAATTGATTAAAGAACTGTTTGTCCCTATAATCAACTATGAGAATGTTGTTTCTAGAATTAGAAACGGATTAAGAGACACTCAGCCAAATTAAATGTTTTCTATAACAAGTTTTATTTGCAGTGTGTGCTGTGACGTTCCCTCGCCCGCCGCGCACACTGTAGAGCAACATGCATTGGCTCTCATTTACTTAGAAGGATACAATGTCATTGTCCCGCTCTAATCTTTCAGCTGGGCAAATGACTGGTCTCTAGTAGTGTGACAGCATGATGATCTGCTAAGTGACTGAATTGCATCAGGAAACCTGGCACAGCTTCCCAGTCCTCCACAGAAGGGGGATGGTAAGCAAGCACAACACAGACGTGGCCATTATGCCTCTTAAGAATCTGTTATGACTGGCTCTGTCTGCAGAACATAAGGGGTTAAATTCAGCTCTGGGTTTCTTCTTTTGCTTTAAATAGTCCAATTCTTTTCTGAACCTGCAACCCATTTTGAATAGTGGAGTTTTTAATTGCTACTTAGTCTCTGCGCTGCTCTGACCTATATGCAAACACTGAGGGTGAACTGAAGCTTTGGTATGAAAGCATGGGATATTGACAACCACAGGGTGGGAAACTCATAGACTCATAGACTTTCAGGTCAGAAGGGACCATTATGATCATCTAGTCTGACCTCCTGCACAATGCAGGCCACAGAATCTCACCCACCCACTTGTCTACTCTTATCTAAAAGCTTATTAAAGTGCCATAGTGATCAGGCGAAGGCAAACAAAAACAGAGAGAATGAAAATTTGTAGATCTTTGACAGAAGATTTTAATAGCTTTTGCTCATCTTGTGCTGAGAACTCATTTCTCTGGGTTTTCCCCGGTTTTCTGCTTTTTTAATTTCATAATCAGCTACAATAAAGTGAGTCACTTAAAACTGAAATGTCAACTGTAACTTTTTTCAGTGAAACACTTATTTCTGTTCAGTCCAATGAAAACCCAGTAATTGTTGTGGGGATAGAAAGTTGACAGAACAAATAATTTAGTGGGATATTCTTATTAGGGATGTATTATGAGCATTAATGAGTCAAATCATAAAGGCAGAGAAATGGAGTAAAGAAATTCTTAGAGAGGCAAGAAAATGTTCAAGGTGAAATTAATCTTAAAAATGCAATCTACTGTCTTGAAAGGGGAAATGCAAAACACGGGTCTATATCTATTGGGAGATATGAACCTGGAAAGACGGAACACCGATCTAGAGTTGATGGTGAACAGCAAATTAGACATGAGCTTGCTGTATGATTCAGGGCTGCATCAGCAGAAACATCATGTTAGGGAATTTTCAGTATTTCCAATCTAAAGAGCCATGATGTGACTACACCTGGAATATTGCATTCAGGTCTGGGCTGCTACATTACCAGAAATACATTGAAAAACTAGATGGCATTCAGAGAAGAGCAACAAGAATGAGCAGGGGGATGAAGAGACTGTCTTACAATGAAAGAATGACAGAGATAACTGTGCATGGCTAGGTTAGATGTAGAGCTGGCCAGGAAGTGTGGAGATTAGGGTGAAGATGTCCTGTATGTCCCTGTAACTGAAACAAAGAAAAGATAACCAGAATTTAAGTAAAAAGATAGATGAGAGAATTTGAAATGGTAATCAAGGATTCTCAAGCAAGCAAAGAAGTAGGAGAAATTTGTTCTTAAAAATACTTTCCCACATTTTGAATACTCACTTGAGTAAATAGGGAGACTGTTTTAAAGTTAATCGTATACTAAAGTCTGGAAAGAATGACCACTAGATTTTTTTTATTTTTTTTAGTAGTACTATCCAGGTACAGTAAGCACTGAATGGCAGCTGAACAATGACAATGGCAAAGATTCTTTCAAATCCTCAGATGTATAGCTCCCATTGACTGTAATGGGTACTGGGTAGCAGCATCCAAAGGCAGAACTTGGCCTTTAGTCACAAATCAATTAAAATGTCATGTCTCAGTAAACCCTTAATAAGTTTGACATTATTATATTGTTTATACATTCTTGATACATTTAATTAGAAACAATATAATGAGCCTAAGCTTCCCGATATAGGCTATTAGTGGCAAAAGGTATTCATTAATGGGTGTCTTCTGAACTTTTTGGGTTAGACCTCAAAGCCACTATATGGCTTAAGGGTTTTCACGCTCCCAGTATTCTGAAGTGTAAAATGCCAGGGGCTGAGTAATGCCGGATGCATTTTAACATACTCTGTGTATGATCAGCCTCACAAAGTACTTCTGATAGTAGAAACCATTAGACATTTCCTAAGTGTTAGTACACAGTTACCTCTGTCTCCTTCTCTAACTACAGGGAAACTGTGGTAGCTCAGATAGTAGTAACTGTGGGTAAATGCTAATGGCTCTTTAAATGACAATTTATTCTAATGAACAAGACTTTCAAAAGCCCAGAGTCAGTGTAAATGCTTCCAAGATGCTGCAGCATGAACAACAGTGAGAGTCAAGGGAGGTCAAGACTAATGATTTGCTGGCTGCTGCAATTTTGTCCACTCGTAGGTTCTCTGTTTCCTAGCTTGTGATGTTCCCTCTCCTACACTCAGTGCTAAGCTACTTTTAGTACCACTTCTCTCTGCTATAAGACTTTTCTCATATCTAGCCTTCTCCTGTATCCTGATATTAACCTCCAAATTACTCTTTCTATCCTCTTTAAAATGTGCTATGAGCTGCTCTCTTCTCCAAACCCTGATCCATTAACCTCAGAACTATACCTGGACTACCTCTAGACCAACACTACCACTGCCTGTAAATGCATTACTGTTCTATCATTGTCATTCTTTTACTACCATTATTGTAAAAGTCTTTTTCTTTCCTCTTTTATTTCAATGCTATAATGTAGTTTACCCATTGCAATGTGAGCAATGAGTGAACTAACACTTAAATGTTTTCCTTCCAGCCAGTCTTAAGGGATTAGCTTTTCTAAGAGCACTCAGATCTCTAAAGTTTTTGTTCTACTGGGAAAATCTTGAGCCCATGACTTCCAAATGGGTTTTTTAATTCCTATAAAGTGGTGGTCTCATCTTTGATTCTTGGCTTGTTACCTTTTGTTAGAAAAAATTCGAGTAGTGAATTTTCTGTTGTTCAAGATGCTTAGATTGTGTCTTAAAAAAAAAAAAAAAAAAGCCAACCTGAAACATTTTCATTTGTTCTTGTGAAACACACATGAAACATATGTTCATTAGTTACAGGAACTAATTTAAATGATAATGTTTTCAAATGGCCGACATCAAATAAACTTAGGGAGGTAAACATCACTGCTACATGGTAAACAAGCTATGAAGTGCAGCTAAGTGTGAAGATGATTATCAAGGGATAGGGTTTGTGAGTACAGGGCAAGTAAACCAATCTACTTTCAGATAATAATGTAATTTTCTCATGCAATATGCCAGATTACTTCTCCCTCAGCTCTGCTCTTGCCGCTCTCTACTTCAGTAATATCATCCACTTTGTTCATTCAATTCCTGAGCCAGTGCTGACAAATCTTGAAGCCCATCAAACTGTGTGGGTCTGTGTGCATGCTGCTGGTATATTAATGTATTTGGTTGCTGTGAGATGTTCACAAATGCCAGAATAGCCATTGATTTTCTTCAGCAAGCAGAAGCCGCTAAAGGGCTTGTAAACCAGAGCACTTGAAATGTAATTAATCCTTCCTCTCCTGGTGGAAAAGATTATAAATATTGCCACAGTACTTAAAACAACGTTTATTGTATTTTGTTTCATTTTTTGTTTAATTTTCATGTACTTAATAATTAGACAATTAGCGAACAGTTTAACTTACTTGTGGTACTATACATGACATTTTGTAATGTCACATTTTGTAGCAAAAAGTAAACATGTTGTTAGGGTACTACCAAATGCATTTATCAGTTTTCCTGAAATTAAAATGCATTTCTGCAGGCTGTAAAACTAGGATATTAACTTGATCCATTTTTTTAAAAAGTATTTTTGCTTAATGTTCGCCTTCCATAGTAATTTTCTCTTTATTTAGTGCCTTTCATCTGATGATCTCAAACAGCTGTACAACACCAGATAATCATTATTACAGATAATAGTTGTTGCATCCATTTTACAGATTGATACTATAAGGCTCAGAGAGGTTAATGAAGGAATTTACAGAAACTTCCATAGATGCAAGTGGTCTATTGTGTGCTCCAAAAGGGCCTCTGTATATTTTAGGAGCAGTTTTTTAGTCTTTAGTTTTCAGTTTATCCTGAGAAGTCTGAAGCCGAGCACTTCAAGGCAATGTGTCCAGGACCAGGTTAAGGTCTGGGTGCTCAACTGGGATTTTGCAAATGCAAGCTGAAGCCTCCTCACTCTTGTCCAGTGATGCTGCTGGCCAAGTCCTGGCAGGGGTGTGACTAGGCCATTTGATCTTCACAACCACCCCTCTTGGAAGCCCACTTCAAACTGATTCCTCCTAATATTTTGGGAGTGTTTAGGTGAAAGCAAGATTTTGAAATTCATAGAGAAAGGAAGCAGTTTTCAAGGGAGTTTTGAGCTGGGGTTAGGCTCAGAATGGAGGGGTAGGTGCATTAGTTTAGTCAGATTTCTGGGAGGGAACTGCACCAGCTATTGGCTACAGCACAATAGTCAGCCATTCTAAGATAGTACATGTTGAGTCACGCAACGGGTAGGAGAAGGTGTGCAAGACTTGCCTGGCTCAGAAATGGAGGAGATGCCAATCACACACGCCAGCTTTTACCTTGCCCGGGGGTGCTCAATCCCCGCTCCACCGCAGGCCCCTCCCCCACTCCACCCCTTCCCCCACACCTCCACTCCCATCCTGCCTCTTCCCGCCCCGCTCCGCCCCCACCCTGCCTCTTCCTGGCTAGTTCCGCCCCTTCCCCAAGTGTGCCCCATCTCCGCTCCTCCACCTCTTCCCCAGTGCCTCTTGTATGCTGCGGAACAGCTGATTGTGGCAGGCAGGAGGTGCTGCGAGGGAGGGGGAGGAGTTGATCAGTGGGGCTGCCGGCAGGCGGGAGGTAGTGGGGGGAGAGAGGGGAGTTGGCTGCCAGTCGGTGCTAAGCACCCGCTAATTTTTTTAATGGATGTTCCAGCCCCGGAGCACCCATGGAGTTGGCGTGTATGATGCCAATAATCTCAACTCAGCATCTGTGAGCCAAGAAGGATCTTCCTCACTGCAGCTCTGAACCCCTGAATAGCTTCAAACACCTCTTTATTTTTGATTACCTTCCCTGATCCTAAATATGGAATTTCCCTCCAGAATTTCAGAGAGCTGTGGCTGAAGTTGAGTAATATTCAGATCTGGGCTGTTGACAGCCTTGAAGGCTGAAGAGCCCTATAGTGCTAAAGCCACCTTTCTAGTTGTGGTACGGTGTGAGGTATCCGATCTTTAAAAGGCAACATTACTATAGATGGGGAAAGCTATTTCAGTTAATTTTTATTCAGTGTATTCTAAAATGCAATAGTTAAAATTCTCATCTCTGTATGAGGCCAGTACAGATGGACTCATGGCATTAAGGCAGAAAGATTTGAAAAATGGCACCAACAATATTTCGAAAAATGATCTGAAACATTTCTGAAATACTTCTGAACCTTATGTGGACTATACAGAAAACAATGGCATGGATGGGTCTCTGGGTTTTGTTGGCACTATTTGGAAAGAGTTATACTAGGCACTCATGGTTTCATCACTTGTTTGAAATGCAGCCATTCTAAACACATTCCCATAAAATTTTATATCACACTATCATGTATTCTCTCTGATCAATGTGAATTTAATATAGGTTTAACCTCCTCCACACGTACATACATCCCTTTGTTTTAGAAAGAAAGCCAGATGATGGATTACAAGAGAAATTTAACACTTGGGTTCATGTGTTGTTTTTTTTCCTCCACCCCCATTCATAGTCTACATGCGGTGATTGGTACTATATAAACACCAATTCTAGTTGGCTTTTGTTTAAACTGCCTTGTGTGAGCCAGAACCTACGGTGCTTAAATATCAGTGTTCTGAGAACATAGGCATGGTCTTTAATAACAGGCAGCTGGGGATATAAATATTAATGTATACTTTTTTTGATTCTTAAGGTAATTTCCAGGACACCCATTACATGAGATCAGATCTGACCAGCACAGTTTGAATCAGACTCAAAATCCTGCCCACAGCACTTCATAATCCTAAGCAGTTAGTGTCATTAATGCAAACAAACAGCCATATTTGATAGGAACCATTTGCAGTGAGAAGAGCAAATATCAGCAAGGAAAGGGTCGTTTCTTTTATACTCTCAGTTCATTTCTGTAAATAACTTACTATTGCCTCAGCCCTCCTGAAAGGTCTGTCCAACAGCTTTTTGCAAACATTGAATTTTACCTGCTCTACAATGCTATGATTGTTCCATCTTATAAAAAGTCACCAAGATGTAAACTGCAGCTTATGGTATTTATTTAGCTTGTACTTGTCTAGCAGAGTAGCACTTATCCTTTTGGGATCACCAGTTATTTTTGTAAATCTCAGGGGATTATTTTTTATGTTGAGCCTGCAGGGCTCTTTGTTTGAATTCACTCTCTTCAGACTTTACTTGCCTTGCACTACAGTTTGCACTGTTTAAAACTTTCTGTCCACGCAACATATTGAATGTAGATTAGAATACATTTCGAAGTGGAAAATGAAAAGAAAGATCTTTATACAAGGAGGTAATTTTGCACAGCCTAAAAACTACTAGTGGACTGTGTAGCTAATGTTTTATATGCTAACTCTACCACAGAATGATGGGTAGGCAATGTTTGCTCTGTATTGGCTCAGTGGTAAATGGTTTCACTTCATTAGGTGAGATTCTTTTATTCCAAGCTCTGCAAGCCAAAGAAAAAGTCAGTCCTCAATCACTATGGAGATTTTTTTTCCCTCCTTGTTCTTTATTCACTCTGTGAAAAATAAGTCTGTTTGAGAGCACACAGCAGCGTAATTGACTCTATGGAGCAGCTGTCATAGGGGGTTTGCTATAAGAAATCATATTAGCCTTCCTTTTAAACTTGCTGAAGGTAATAAGTCATTCCTGACATTGACAATTCATACAGTAAAATGTCTCTGTTCAGAAAGCAACACTGAGCATGACAAATAATTAATATTGAACATGTAAATAAGACAAATGAGGTCCATTTTTAAAGGTGACCTCCAAAGAAATAAGAAATGGGCTTGTGGCCTTTTTTTCTCCCCTTTTACTTCTTTGTGACGTATAACAAAGGCCTACAAATTTGGGAGCAGAGGGTTTTTTAATAGGATTTTTTTTTTTTTTGGCCTGCTTGATTTTTACAGTAGAAATGAATATGTCGTCTTCCCCGGCAAATATCATAATGACTGGGAATTATAGTAGAGCACAAGAAAACTTATGGAAATGGATACCTAGCAAGAGATAAGAGTGACAGCTGAGTAACTGAGAGGGGAGAGATAGTTAGTCAAACTCTTTGCATTTTTGTGTTTGTGTTCTACAGTTAAGGTACAATTTAGTAGAGCTGATCAGGAATTCTTGGATTAAATGTTTTTTTCATAGGAAAATGTCACTTGAAAATTGTGCGTGTTTGTTTTTGGGATGTATCAATTTTTACAAAATATTCTCAGGTCCAGGATGTAATATGGGGCAGGAGGGACTCCCCAAAACAGCATACACCAAAATAGTCAATAGCCTAGTGTACAGGGCACACATGTTGGAGGCCCATGTTGAAGTCTCTGCTCCAATTCAGGCACAGCAGGGATTTGAACTTGGGCCCCCTACATCTCAAGTGAATGCTGTAACCACCAGGCTATTGGCTACGCTGGGCAGGTGGTTTTGCTGCAAAAAATTTCAAAAGATCTTGGTTTGTACCTCACTGGCATAAAAAAAAATGTTGACACCTCCAAAATTTTTGTGAAATGGAATTCTTAATTTCTAGTCCGTCCTAGGTTAAGAATTCCTTTCAGGAAATACTTCAGGAAACCCTGAGAAGACATGATTGTTGCTATTAACCTACAATGACAAAGGGTGGGAAGCATTTGGTGTGGAATGTTTTTAGATAAATAAACGAATATGTTTTAAAAAGCAAAGCCACAAAGGCACAAGCCCTTTTAAAAAAATCTTTTGCTGGTTGCCTTGAAGTCTTGAGACCAGAGTCCTTGGATTTCATTCAGCCTCATCTACCTTACCTCAGAACTGTTGACATCTTGTCTACACTTGCAGCGGCATGTAGGATATGTGTACCTGCATGCCACAATGAAAGACAGGTTGCATCCACACTCTCTGGTGTATAGCTGCGAGCAGCAGTGAAAAGCTCCAGTGGAGAAAGGCAAAGAGGAAAGGCTGTTCAAGGGAGGGAGCAGGACACTGCTAAAAATAGCAGTGTAGATGTGGCGTGTAGAGAGCTGTGTAGGGTATATACCCTAAGATTCAGGTGTGCAGGGGTACCTACTCACCTAAGCCATGCTTTGCCATCTACACTACTATTTATTCCTGTGCTAGCTGGATGTGCAGTGTCTGGACTCTACATGCCACTGTAATTATAGACCTATGGGGAGTGGTTACAGCATGTTTGTACTTGATACAGCCACAGTATGGTGAAATATTGTGAGGTAGATGGGACCTAATATTATCCCTGTAACCATAGTCAGGTTAAACTCCAGTATCAATCACAAATGACTGCCACAGACCTGAACTCAACTTGTCCTTGTCTTCACTGACTTGTCAGTTGAGGTCAACATAATCTTAGTTAACTCAGTTTCTTCAGTGTTGTGCTGTAACATGGCAAAACGTTGCAGTAAAGACATGCTCTGAGAAGTTAAAGCTATACTATTCCATTGGTGCTGTGCTATCCAGTCCCCAACCTGGAGGAGGGTTGGAAGAGGGGGTGAGAGTGGTTATGTACATAACATTTGGCTAAATTGTCTCTGATTACATCACAGTTGTATTTTCCCCTAAATAGTCTCAATGTCCTTTAAATTTTGTCTAATTTTGCTTTTATTTTACAACAATATTTTCCCCAGTCTGATTTTTTTCCTTTTCTTTTTAAAGTTACCGCTCATTCAGACCTCTGTGATAGTGCCCCCTCTGACAAAATACTACTATAACTTGCCTCACAGTTGGTTTCAACTCTATACCCTTCTTATGACAACACCTCCTTAAAATACTCATGACACCAGCATGTCATGGTTAGGGCTATAATGAGCATGGAGTGTATCGTTGAAAGTCTAATTCTGTCCAATCTCACCTCCCAGTTTATACTATTTTAAAAGTGTTATTTCAGCTGAATGATCATTTTGTAACCTTCAGATTACTGCTGGGTGACTTCTTCAGAAAGGGAATTACCAATGCATTAAATTTGAATTAGCTCTCAGAAATCATGCAGATGTGTGCACAGAACATTATAGCAATACTGTCTCCAAGGCACAGCGGAATTGCTTTTATGCAGTTTTAAAGAATCACTTGAGCAACCCTTAAATTGCACACATGATGAAGCTGAGCCAGCATCTTTACTTAAACACACATGTGCGCACACGCACACACCAGAGCAAATACAGCACTGACAGTTTCTTTCAGGGAAACCTGATCACAAATTGACGACTGCTGAGTGGGCCATTTAGGCTCAGACCTGCTGTACTGGAGAGCACTGGCGCACACACGGCAGAAGTGTCACTTAGACTAATGATTATGAATTATGCAGAGGGTCACATCCTCTTAGTTACAAGTCATCTCCACGGTTTCCCTCTAGACTGCCTAGCCTAGTTCAAGTTTTTTTTCCTTTTTGTGCCACTAGTAAATAACACACAGAATAGATGCTCAAACCTGCATTTATTGACATTTTATTTTCCCCCCATATCTCCAAGCTGGCAAAACGACCGAACAGTTTAAAAAAACCTGCCATTGGTTGATTAGATTAGGAAAAGATTTCCACATTCCACTAAGTCATTTAGGAGAAATAGTACAATGGGAATCTGTGGAAACCATGGAACTTGGGGCTTCTTACAGATTTTGCCATATCTCTTAGACGCTCAGCTTTCATGTAAAAAGATGAACTCTTACCTCCTTCTGACTGGAAAGGTAACAGTTTGCCTCTTTGGAGCCACTAAAACAATAGTATTCCTCTTAGTGGGGTATTAACCAGAAAAGGTAACTAAAATTGAAATATTAGCACTGTGATCAGATCTATTCCTGTGTGTCGTACTGAATATGTATCGCAAACATTTTTATCCAGCACGGGCAGGTGTATCTTCTATGTCCTGATTTGCAATGACAACGCACCATATTCTGACAGCAACAACTAGGCAATAATCTGACAGTCACAGATTGAGGTACACTGGAGGGTCAGGTGTAAACAGGAAGCCCTTTACCTGCCACTAGGAAAGAATCTGCTTTCTGGTAGTGCACACCACAAAGGAGAGGGACAATAAGTGCTACCTGCAGAACTGACTGGCCCCAAATGAAATGTTTCTGGATGGGACAATATCCTCACTTCCTTGGGTGCTGAGATTGTTGTAGCAGAAGGCATTCTTGCTACAAGGGTAGCAAGGCCTACTCACCTGAATAATTTGAAAAGCAATAATGCCTCCTCCCATCCCCTGGGGATGCTCGGCCTTATAGCTGAAGGCATAATTTGCACTTTAGCTTTAAGAAAAGTTTCCCAAATCCTACATAATTTTCTGTGCATGTCTACTGGCTTTTTGTTGTTCAGCAGGTGGTTAAATGTTCCTTACTCTGGTTTCAAGAAAAGAAAACAAACCCCTTTCCTCCTGCAAGTTTGCAGCCCTTAAAAGATATGCACAGGTTTGGGAAGAAAACTTTTGTAGATTTTGCTAAAATTCATCTTGTATGTATGTTGCCCATTTATATATAAGATCGGAAAGTCCAATTTATTTTTTGTATGAGAAAAACAGTATCATCCATTTTTCTCTGACATTTGCTTTGTAAAGACACGAATTCACTGTTTGTACTCCAGCAACCTTGCTGACTAGAGGTTGGGATGTCTTTATAAAAATTTGAAGAGATTGTCTAGTTGTTCCATGTGGCAATAACTTTCGACTGACACAAGACTGCTTGTTCATAGCTTGCTACGTATATTGCTACTTGTCATCATGGAGCCAGATTTAAAATGAATACCCAGGTCCAAAATGATTTATATCACATTTTAGATTTATTAAGGCAAAGGTTCTCCCCAATAACAGTGAAAAAATAAGGGAAGGAGGGGGAAGAGAGAGGCTGGCTGTGTTTGCTTATTTGATTTATAAAACAAAGATTCACCTAGAGACCCTAAGTACAAAGTTAAAAATACAAAGAAGCGCAGCAGTTCACACACTGAGTCTGTCAATTAAAGAGCTCCCTAATATCCCAAAGAGAAGAACCTCAAATCCCCTCTGGCAGCACCTGTTTCAGTAGATACATTTTGCAGTGTACCCTGAAGGTCAATAAATTTTGGCTGCATTGGGTCACTGCAGGGAGTATGTTCAAGTGCTGAGAACCTCTAGCCCTTATACTGACATTTTGGGACCGTTAGCCAATCTCAACTGTAAGGACAGAACAAGAGGAGAGAGACTGCCTTTAAGAACCTGTCTACTCTAGGGAAGCTTTCTAAAAACACATTACCGTTGTGAACACTAGTTCAGCCGGGTGTGAAACTGCTCTGAGCAACTTACATGAGACAGTGTTAACAATGTTGGTGACAACCAGCAGCCCACCTATAACGTAGGCCTCCCAATTATCATACTGTAGATGGGGATTATGGCAGACAGGATCAAAATCATTTAAACTTTCTGAATTATGATTTTATTTGAGAATAAGCTTTCATGGGCTACAGCCCACTTCATCGGATGCATAGAATGGAACATATAGTAAGAAGATATTTCTACATATAGAGAAACATGAAAAGGTGGAAGTACCCACCTTTTATCAGTTCCTCTTAATTCAGCAGCATACAGTTGGTATGGGTACTTCCACCTTTTCATGTTTCTCTGTATGTATAAATATCTTCTTACTATATGTTCTATTCTATGCAGCCGATGAAGTGGGCTGTAGCTCTCGAAAGCTTATGCTCAAATAAATTTGTTAGTCTCTAAGGTGCCACAAGTACTCTTGTTCTTTTTGCTGACACAGCCTAACACGGCTGCTACTCTGAAAACTGCATTATGATTGTTATTTATTTGTTTCTGGCAGGGATTTCCAAACAAAAGAGAACACAGTCCCTGTACACAATTGGGAAGAGCTAAATGATACAATATATAAGTAGAGGCAAGTCTGGTAATTTGCTGTTTAAGTGTTCCCCTAACTGGCATCATAACCATTTATTCTGGACTGAACTTCAGATCTGATTAAAAGAAGTGCTATCAGCATATTGATGGCCCTGCTGCCAGCGTGTGTGGGAAATGATACACAAGTTCATATTTTGGTTATGAAGTGACAACCATCATATATAAATGCAGATAGAGCATATGATGGGATGGTGAGGTGCCGTGCACTATATTTTTAATAAGAGTTAGTGTGAGCAAGTTGTAGCCAGTTTGAGGAGAAACATTCTTGATCTCAAAACAAAAGATTCATATTTGTTTTGTAATGTTTTATGTGCACTGACTTTCTCTGATGTTCTGTTTATTTTTATGCAATGAATCATAATTATCCAGCAAGAGAATCCAGGGAGATGATAATTTAATAACAAAGTTAAATCAGAACTGTGTCAGCACTCTGAATGTAAATTTGAGAACAAACACTTTTTGAACAATAAGACCCATTATGAAAAATACAAAATTATTTGCAAACCAGACTATCCCTAACCCTTCATTTCCATTTGACATATGTGTATGATCAAAATGTAGTCCTAGTAAAATGCTATATTTTCCTTTACTGACATGATGCAAAACTTGGAATCTTAAAGGAAAGGAGATCATCTTCCTGCAAACAAAGGAACTTATGTGGTCTAATATGTCTCTTCCTTCTCCAACTCCTATGGTTCTGTGATGATTGAAAAGTAGTTTAGGCCTCAAAATGTAGGGTTTGTTTTTTAAGTGTTTATTTGGGATTTTCACATTGTCTACTGGAAACTCAAACAAAATGGTACTGTTCAGGAATCTTAAATTATGACTCATCATTCCTCTTCCCAAAAGAAGCTAGCCTTCCATGGGAGCTCAAAGGGAAAGAGGGAGCAAGGAGTCTTCTCTTCCCTTGCACCAATGTGCAGGGACTGGGAACAATCACGAGCTTTGCACACTGATCACAAGGGTTGGGCAAGCCTAGCACTGGGAATGGAGCTAGACTTCCCAAAAGAGAACGAGGCACTGGCCAGCAGAGCTCAGCTACCTCAGGTAGAGTACATGCTATCTTGTGTTATAGGGTGGTAGAATTCATGCTGTGGGGGATGGTTCCCCATGCCACCTGGAGGAATTCCGATTTAGTCTGCTGCGTTCAGTTTTGCTGTGTGACCCCTTCACGCATCCCTCCCAATCCCATTTCTGCTATGACTTAAATCCACAAGGTAGCCATAAAGCTATCAAAGAAGGGTCTGGGAAATACTGCACACTTGGTGCATCTTGGAGGACAATTCTTAACAGGTGGACGAGGCAGCTGGAGCCCAATCCCAGACAGTCAGCAGGTGCGTAAAGCAGCAGGAGGGCAACACCAGATGCTCAGCAGGAGGAGAGGGCAGCAGGAGGGCAACGTCACTTTGTACTCTATTTGACATTCATTACACTTGTTGGAATCCTGCATGCCTTCCAAAAAGTCATAAAAGTGTTAAATTGCAAATGGTGTTGGTTTAAATTCTGGAAACGCTAGGAATTTTTTTAAACAAGTGAAGATGTGGAGTGAAATGCAACATTAAGCAAAAAAGCATCCTTCTCCAGCCCAACGCCATAAAATAAAGTTTAGATCTAGTTTTATACAAAGGTGTGAGCTGCATTTTTAATTTTCCCTGATTCATCCAGGCCTTCTAGGAAACCTTTAGATACATTAATGAAATATTGGCTTTTTTAATTGTTGCTTTGCATTGAGCAGAAGTGTGCACTGGAGTCTCAGTGATGCCTAGGTATTCATAGATAGTTTAGAACCCAGTAGTATTTCCAGTTATTCCTTTCTATTTCCATTATTTTGCTTTCGTCAACTGTCTTTTATTATCCACCATATGGTGCATTCACTTAGCTTTGTTAGGCCCCTTTGCAGTTCTCTTCTTTTCTCTAGTCGACTAACTTAAATAATTTTGTGTCCTCTGCAGATTTTCCCACCTCACTGTTCATCCTTTTTCCCAAAAACATCAATAAATACAGTAAACACTAATCATACTACAGAAACCTAGAGATCCCCTTCGTAAGCCTTCTGTCATGTTGAAAACTGACCATTTATTCCTACTCTGTTTTCTATTAATCAGTTTCTAATTCATGACAGTCCCTTAACTCTCACCTCAATGTCCTCTGGCAAGGTATTTTGTCGAAGGCTGTTTCGAAGTCCAAATAAACTATATCTATAGTTATTATATCTATTTTATTTCAACTATTTTGTTGCCATGCTCAAAGAATTCTATTAGATGAAATAAGCATGATTTTCCTTAACTGGTCTTTAGCTGGTTTGCCCAGCTCATCTTGTTCAGCTCGCTGTTCTAAACTCCATTTTTAATTGTTGTTCCATCCATTTTCCTGGCACAGAAGTAAGGTTCACTGGACTCAAGTATCAGAGGGGTAGCCGTGTTAGTCTGGATCTGTAGAAGCGACAAAGGGTCCTGTGGCACCTTATAGACTAACAGAGGTATTGAAGCATAAGCTTTCGTGGGTGAATACCCACTTCTTCGGATGCAAGCAGTGGAGTCTTGCATCCGAAGAAGTGGGTATTCACCCACGAAAGCTTATGCTTCAATACCTCTGTTAGTCTATAAGGTGCCACAGGACCCTTTGTCGCGTTCACTGGACTGTAATTCTCAGGAATGGATTACCTCTAGCTATGTTAAGTACAGCATTTGCTAACTTCTAGAGGATGCAGCCTGGAAATCTAGTGGAGCTGTCAGTTCCATGTAGGGTGACCAGATGTCCCGATTTTATAGGGACAGTCCCGGTATTTGGGGTTTTGTCTTATATAGGCACCTATTACCCCCCCACCCATCCCGATTTTTCATATTTGCTATCTGGTCACCCTAGTTCCATGGGAATACCTGGCTCCTTACCCATGGATCCTGGAGTCCTCGGTGCCTCTGCTTTGAACCCTCCTTCTGCTGTCAGCACAACTCCCTGTGTGTATCTGTGTTGGAAATGGCTGTTCTATTCATGCCTCTGGTTTACCATTTGTTCTCTGTTTCCCAAATGGAGGTATAAGGCAGAGGAGAAGTCATAGTGCTGGGAATATTAATTACTCAACAGTTTTCTGCTAGGTCTGAAGGGGAGGATGCATTGGAGCAATGGTAGATTTAAGCTCATGCAGCCTGTGAAGCTCATTGGTTCTGCTTTTCCAGAGACAGCTTATCACTTATACATGTGACTTACCACCCAGAACACTGTAGTTGCTTCCCTATCCAAGGTTCTATTTTACTCTGGTTCCATTGAACCATAACAGAGAATGAATTCCTTAACTCTCCTTTCCTGCTCATTGTTTAAAAACTGCACAATGGCATCACCTCATGTCTTCCTGGTCCATATAGGGGTTGTCACATTGTCTGGAGTCTTTCATGACTGTGAGTGCCAACCTCAGGGGCAGACACCTCACATGGGTTTTATGTTCTATCATTAGATTTCACCAACCCAGTAACAAATGTGAACTCCTGAAGCACTATAACAGTCATGGAGTCAGACAATCCCCTTTGGCATTCCAGTCTATTTTGCAATCCAGGCAAGCTGAACTTAGTGATAGTTGGTTGCTATATACCAAAGATCACAAAAAATTCAGGTTGTTTCCAGTCCCAAGAGAGTCCCAGGTCAATTTGCACTTCGAAGCTCATCCCAAAGACAATGCTTGTAGCAAATCCTATAGTAAACTAACTAAGGATTTATTAACTAAGGGCTGGTCTACACTGGGGCGGGGGATCGATCTAGGATACGCAACTTCAGCTACGAGAATAGCGTAGCTGAAGTCGACGTTTCCTAGATTGAACTAAGTTTACTTACTTCGGGTCCACGCGGCGCAGGCTCGCTCCCCTGTCGACTGCGCTTCCTCCTCTCGCCGAGCAGGAGTTCCGGAGTCAACGGGGAGCGCTTCTGGGATCGATTTATCACGTCTAGATGAGACGCAATAAATCGATCGATCTCTACCTGCCGAATCGGGCAGGTAGTGTAGACCTACCCTAAGAAAAAGCTAGTTACTGTAAAGTTATTTACAGGTTAAAGCAGGCAGACACAGACACAGACATTAGCCTATGGTTGTAAAAGATCACAGAGTTGTAGTTGTCTGTCAGCACTGAATGTCTTTTAGGGCTAACTCAGGTTGACCTTGGGGTCTCTGCTTGTTTCCTAGCTCCAACCCAGTGAGAATCCAAACAGCAAAGAGACGAAAAATGTTCATATCAGCTTGAATTCTGGAAGAAGGAAATAAAGATAGCTGATGAAATGAGCCCTTTTGCACATAGCCTGTGCAGGGGTAATTAGCAAAGTCTTTGTATTGTGATGTTCCACAATCACCATTTTGTTTTGATAGTCCTTCCTTATGTCCAAGAGGTAATACTTTTCATGGGGATTAATCACTAGGTAAAGTTTTTTTTTTGTTTGGTAAGTTACATAGTTCTGAACAAACATTTTGCAGCTGTATTTCAAGCATTACCTTCTAGCATGGGATACAGACATTATAATTGTAATGCAGTAAATTACAAACATTTCATAAAATTGAATCACATCCTTATAAGTTCAATTCCCATCTTAACCATACTAACACGCCGGTGAGCTGGACTAGAGGCCTAAAGCCTTGGCAAGAGCTGGTGCGTGGTTTGCCAGCATCACAGGTGTTTCAGGAAAATAAGTGGTAACTGGAAGCAATAGCAGGCAGGTAATGAAAAGGGGGCTATACAAATATGCAGAATTGGGAACCTCATTCTGGGTGAGAAAGTAGCTGGATGGGGGTGGCTTATATTACTTTATATAGTGCCCCCAAAACAGATCCAGCCCAACATGGAGAAAGGATGCTCCCACCATGCTCCACTGCTACCTCCACAATGCCCCATACCAAACTGCAAAGCCCTGACTGGGTGGAGGACTGTAATAGAGGATTCTGTATTGGCTTCCAGGGATAATGGAGAATAAAGCATGTCTTCATCCCCCCCTTTCTGGGTCTCTATCTCAGTTCTCTTACTATCAGCTATTACCAAGAAGTAAAAAAAAATAAAAAATTCACTGACTTGTTTCTGCAAATTAAAGAATAAAACATGATGCATCCCATTTGGATACATGGCTAATTTTCCTCTTACCTAGATATGGCTCCCAGTGTGCCTTTACCTAGATCGACAATGTTTGCCCTCAAAATTGTCTGTTTCCGTCTGGCTTTGGTAAAGGGCCATGCTGGGTTTCTCTCCCCTTTTCCCCAATCAGTACTTTATGTTCTGAACAGAAGAATCATGATTCCATCTTTCTTTAAACAATCTGGAGGATGGAGGTTTCAGTCTTTCTAAGAGTTCATTTGTGTATATCATATGGTTTTACTCAGTTCTCTAAACCAGCAGATCCCTTTTATTAAGACCACTTAAAATTAGCCTTTTAGGAGCCAGTGCTGATTAATAGTACATACAGTAAGAGATTTGAGTGTTTGCCTGTGGCCTGCCTGATACAAAATGGCCATAATAATTAATTTTACTTAGCACGTCTAAAACATCTTTCATCTAAGGATTTAAAACGTTTTACAAACTAAGCCTCAGAACACCCCATGTGTGGTAGGTAATGGATGGAGAGAGATTATGTCAATTCAGCCATTTTTGGGATGGATTACAGCAGCTGTTTGGCAGGGCTTTGCAACACTACAGCACATTTTAGGGCAGATAGTGAAAAGGGCCATATTCAATTGAACTGCTGGGCCAATTGAAGTAGGTGCTCTGAATAATGTAGTTACTCAAGCTGGTGATTGGCAAGGATATGAGGGTTTAACAATAACTTAGAGATGCATTAAGGCTGGCTTTACCAAAATGTTAGTCTTCCCAAAGAATTTCGGGGGAAACCCCTGAATCAATACTTTATCCCAACCTCACCAGATAGATTATTCTGTTTGCTAGAGTGGGTCAAGGTGTGACATTTGGGAGTTGCTCATGCACTGAGGTGTGGGAAGTACACAAAAGTCTGTTTGCTGCAGCCTTATCTGCTGTACTGATTCACTATTCGGCTTGTGTCCGGTATTGAAAACTATGTCAAAATTATAAGCTGTCAGCCTAATTTGTAAAGGGAGTTCCTGGTCCTGCTTGTAGGCACAGGGCCTCTGCAAGGAAACCAGAGAGCCAACCTAAAATAAGGCGGGTTGAGTTGTACCTCGCTCTTTTAGGGAGCAGCCTGCTTCACGTGTGTCTGTTTTTTGGGCTCTGGTGAGTTCTGAATTCTGAGAAATAGTGATGTTGCAACCTTCCAGCAAGAGTATTTGTTTTTAATCAAACTTCTCTGTGTATGCTTCAAACATAATGTCATTGACCATAGAACCCATATCCAAATGGTTTGATAATGCTGCTTTATTTCCACCGGAGTCTGTTACTACTTTAGAAAGGGCCAATGGATTGCTCATGACTAGTAGCCAGGACCTCACTTTTATGTGTAATTCAGGGCAACAGCTGTATTTTATACAGTGCCGAGCACACTGTAGGCACATAACAAATAATAAATACAGGCCAGCTTGTGCCCATACCTTTGCACATCAAGGGTTCCTTTCTATATGTGGCTCTGACCCCAGACACTCAGGAAGTGTTCAGCTGTCTACAACATTGCGCACTTGCACTTAGAAATGGGCTCTTTATGGATCCGTGGACCAGACGTGTAAATGTGAGAAGGTGTAACAAGGTCTCGCATTGTCTGCCTGGCATCCTGTGGGGATTCCATGGTAAAATCAATATAACCTGATGCTCTGTATTGAGGGATCCCTTCTCCCCTCTTAAGCTTTAATATGGACAAAGGCCTTTGATAAATGGCTCTGGAGGTCAAACAGGAGGAGTGCGCCTTCAGTTTTGAAAGTTGCAGGTAAACTCTGGTCTTATTCTGACTCTTATCACACATTTATGTGAAACCCACATCTAAGACATAACCACCCAGCAAAATGGTGACTAGCTAGTGCAGCTATTTTCTATTGAAACATTAAAACATATGTGATAAATTACATCTGCAAAAGATTTGTTTCATATGTCAAGCACATGTTACTTCTAAATCAAATGCTAAAACATGCCTAGTTTAGTCAAAAGTGAGCGGAATGTTGTAATTTATAATCTTGAAGCACACTGCAGCGAAAAATGAAAGCAGACTATTAAAATTTAATGCCTGTTCGGCACTCTGTGTAGTGCATCTCTGGCATGTTTGATGCAGTGTGGTGTTTCTCACACCATTGTGTGCACACAGAAAGTCAGTTTGCTCACCAACATTTGTGGAAACAACCTGGAAAAAATTATTTTAGCTGTTTAAAGCTGCCATCGGGTGGGAAATAATTATGAGCACAGATACTCATGGAAGAGGTTTTCTCCTCCCTTCCCCCCATCAACTTGCTTTTAACAATTGTCTGTTGTTCTTCAAGCTGGCTCCCTGCAGTACAGTTGCTAGCAAATATTCATTGGGGTGTCATCTCCGTTTAAAGTCTCATCCTACACACCTATTCATCTGTGTTAAGTGAACAGCAGCATCAGCTCAAATTAAGCTGGCATGAAAACAGCCACTGTTAATAATTTCTGCTGTGATTCAACTTAGCTTTGGATAACAGGTGAAGATGTTTCATAACTGAGGCAATTACAGCTCTGTAAGCTCTTTCCGGCTGCCTATTTAATCAGAGGAATGGAATACTACAGCTCTTGGTGCATGTGGAATGGGCCGGGCCCAACCGCCATCAGACCACATTTGTTATCTGCTAGATTGAACAGGCTGCCTGGCAGGGACAGATGCTTAGTGCAGTGATTAGAATGTAAAGCGTTTGGAAAGGCTGAGGGGATTGAAGTGAATGTACTTTATCTAAACTTACTACAGACCTTTCCAGTCAGATAAAAATCTTATAAACCAACATTCTCTTGATTGGAATAGAAACTTTATATACACACACAGATGCATGCACACACACGCAGACACTGTCTCTGTGTGTACACACACAAATTGTTTACGTGGAGCTAAAAAAAGAGATCAAATCAAGGATGAAATCATTTCATATATGAGAAAAATCCTATTTACAGATGGTCAATAAAATGTTTCTTTTGAGATTATAATCAGGTGATTTAGTGAGCTGCTTAACAGATGTTAATTAAAATGTAGGAGAGAAAAGAAATAGCAAGATGGGTGGAAATTAATAGCTAGCGAAGTACAGATGAAGTTTATGCTCTCATAAGATGGTTTGATGGATCTTTGGTAATTTTTTTTTTAAATTAAAGAACAATGTATTTCCATCTAATGAGAACTCTGTTGCACTATTTAAGTGGTCTTTCATGTCAACACCACATCATTCAAGCTATATTAAAAACAGTCATATACTTTATTGTGTGGATTTTCAGATGGTTCATTTTGAGCCAAATATTTTTTCCTTCAGAGCTGAAAAGAAAACCAAGTAACCTAATTGAATTTTTATACATTATGATTTCCAGAAATGTAATTCTTAATGGCTTCTGATGTGCCTAAAGGCATGAATCTTAAACCACTTTTTTTTAGAAATGGGCTTGGGAGAAACTGAAAAACGTGTTGGATATAGCTTTTTTCCCCTCATGTTGCAAATATTGAATTTCTATTGTATGTATTAACCTACTTGGAGTATAGTGCTGTAATGTTTTCATGAAAATGTTTGTAATAATGAACATATATTTCAGAAGCAATTGATTACAGTTCCACGGTATCTGTAAAATGTGTAGAGTGCACGGTTTTTCAGAAACAATAGGCATATCTGCTTACTTTTCAAAGCAGACTGTTAGTAGGTTTGAAATATTTGTGGTTCCTTACACAGAAGGTAAAATTTAGAGTGACCTATTTCCAAATTCCATTTTTTTTCAGAGTAGTATATATAGAAAGATTCTTCTTTCAGTTGAGTAGATATTTTTGAAATTATCTAAAACCATCTGACAGATAAAAATTGTTGTGGGCTTCAATCCATATTCAAATCCTAATCTGACTAGCAAGTAATTGTTTAATTTAGTTTTGACAGTCCTCTGTCTATTGTTGCCTTGGAATATTCTCTGCAACTACACTCTGCGTACTGTATCTTCCCCTGACAATTACTCCTGTTCCTTATCCTTGAAGCTTTTAAAGCTCTGTGTAACATTAGCCTATCTAGCCTAGTGAAAATGTCTTTACAGATTAGTGTAATGTTAATACTACTGGCTCCCTGCTTTTGACCTGAAGTGGAATATATTGCACTGCTGGAACAGATGGAATCAGAGTTTCACTGGGAAACAGAGATTGGTTGGCTGCCTGCCAAAAGCTCAGTGCCGGAGGCTGTACGAGCTCCAGCTAAGGAAAGTAGCCTTGAATCTATTCTGTGCTCTTAGAGAGGAAAAAAAAGTGTCATAAGTTTGCATTGAATTGAAATATGATTGTTAAGGTTGTTCATCTATAGATGTTTACTCAGCATTTTAAAAGTAATTGAATCTTCTGGTGCACAATGAAGGCATCTTCACTGTGTTTTGCTAAAAGAACTGATAAAGTAAGAAAGGAAAAATCCTCAACTCCAATTAACCTTCTGCATAAGCACTGATATACTGATCAGAATAATACAAATAATATTCATATAGCTTACTCAACTTAAAAAAAACCTCACTGCCTTTTGCAGCAAAGTGAAAAGAGATTCCAATGAAAACTATCTCCTTAAACATCTTGGGTTACATACTAAAGCTATATAACCTCTACAGTATGGAAAATATAAAGGGACAAATCATTACAACATATACATTCTCTATTATATGTCATTTAAATACATGAACTGTATTATCACAAGCACACCAGCTTTCATTTTATGTACATTATTAGACCAAAAGGATCTCTAATTTGGTACATATTTAATATTAATCTGTCACATCACATTTCTACATTTGTTGCAGTTATATTTTCCCTCTCAAGTACTGCATTTCTACAGTAGTAAAACATATGCTGTTTTCTGCTTAAGTAGATGGATAATGTAAGCTGTGATGTGGAGAGTATTTTTTTTTTCCTTTCATTTTTGAGGGTGTAGTTGCAGAAACATATATGTGCTTTTATCTGTGATAAGATCTACCATCTGGTAGCTAAATGTGCACAGCTTATTGCTTGGAGTGCTTATACATATTGTGAAAACACACAGCTTTTGTGTATGTTAAAAATATGTGTAGGCAGTATCCTAATAAACCCACATATTAGCTACTTGAATGTGTCAAATGGATGTAAAAGATAACTAATTCTTGACAAGAGGGATTAGGACTGGCACATTGCCAAAAGTGTATATATGCCAATAGTACAATTGTGACCTTTTAATATCACATTGTTTTCAACCTCTTCCAGCAGATAAATTGTTTAGGGGGAAAATGGAACCTCTTTGACAAGGAAAAGGCCTTTGTTACATTCAAGGAGTTGAAGCTTTCATCCTTAGTATACCAATTCACAAAGATGTGTAGTGCATGTGTGTGAGCAGAGAGAGACAGAACGTATACATTTGAGTTACTTTGACCTTTAATCCAGGAGACCAAGAAGAGAGATGCACTAGGAAGGTTGGTTTGTTGCTGTCTAGAGACTGATAAGCTGTAATAAAGGTGCACTCAGTTGCAATTCATCTAAAGCTTCCATTGCTATAGTCCTCTTTTTTCGATTTTTGTTACCTCAAGTACTTATCTAAATCCCTTTCAATGCCAGCTTGAATGCACTTTGTATTCTCTCCAACTGTGACTGGTGCTGTCTGTGTGCGTCAGTGTGCTTCAGCATACACTCTTCCCCTTGTTTGACAAGAACCAGTGCCAACACCTAATTAAGGATAAGCCACAGAGCTCTCTGCTCTATCTTTGTCAATTGCTACCTTCCTATCTTTCTGCCTAGTTAAATTTTCTATGACATGAGCAATGTTTCAGGTTCAACCTACTTTAGGCCCATCGGTTCCCTACCCAAGAACTAAAAACAGCATAACTTACAGCAGTTAATTTTAGAAGGATGTTTACTGTAGCTAAATCTATGCATCTGTCTATGAATCTCTGAGAGAGAGAGAGAGGGAGATAGGTGCAGATATTAATAAACACCCAAACATATATTTAAATATTGTTCACTTTTTGAATTACCGTCTTTGTCTGATTTTTCTCAGACTGTTTTCTAGGATGTGGTGGGAGGGACTGGTGGTGTTTTTCATTAGAAAGTACTGTATTTCAAAATACAACAGGAGTCTAATTTATCAGGACAAAGTACCATTGACTCAGTCTCCTGTTGTTCTGTACTAAACATTCTATTTCAATTATACAGATGTATTTAGGCCACAAAGCAATAGCAAAAGGGTTTGTCATCCTAAAAAAACAGAGAAAATCAGATTAACATTGTTGATACTGCTTCTCAGTGCAAAGAGGATGTCTTAGGTCTAGTGACCTAATGTCACTTAGGAAGCTGCGAGGAAAATGTGTTTGTGTGTTTGTTTGAATATAACATATATATATATATATATATATATATATATATATATATATATATATATATATATATATATATATATATATATATATATATATATATGTGTGTGTATATATAAAATGGCACAACAAATAACTTAGTGTCATACACATACACATTAGGGTGCTTAAAACTTGTCTTACAAGAATAAACTCACACCAATAAAGTCTTTATTACACCTGATACCTGTGTGTTATACCAGGAGCATTAATGAAAGCGACGGTTAAGAAGGATGCCTGAACATTTCCATTCTAAGACCATGTTTTCTGCCACTCATAGCTTCATGAAGCTTTCATCTACTGTTTAAATTAGTCTCTTCCCATACATAATGTTTTGTGGGGACAAGTCTGGGGAGAAATTGGGTTATCTGTTTTCCAGGAAGAGGGTAATCAGGGGAAAATACTTTCCTCATGATTTTTTTAAACTTATTTTTTAGCAATTCCGGAGCCAAAAGAGCTGAGGGCTAACAAGTCAAAATCTGGCAGACAAATAGATTTCAATGAGCAGACATGCTCTTGTTTATGCCAAAGAAAATTAGGGTTTGATTTGGCTAAGTTATGAGCCTTAGCATATCATTCTTTGTGCAAACTCTATATATTTAACAATAGTAAAATTAACTTCAATTATGTTAAACTCTGAAGGTAATCTGAGTAAATTTCAGGGACTCTGAGCATACATAGAAGTATACAATGTAATCAATGTTGAAGAAAGGTATAGGAGATATGTAGTATGAGAAATAATTGTGTGGGCATACTTCAAATTACATTTGTTCATCCATAAATTGGTTTAAAAGGAAATCATGCTCATTGATCTCTCTGTTGCCCTGACTCTAGTTGCAATCATGCGCTTTCTTCTTACTAGAAGATATTAGCTGTCTTGCATATATGCATTTCTGCTAACGTATTTCAGGGTTACTACAGCAACCAGTTGTTCATGGAAAGAAGCAGCCATGTTTGTCCATCTTCTTATACTACTGCTGAAACCTTGTAAATGGCCTACCTCAAAAGATAAATATTTTATTCACAAAGGATAATATTTTTTAAAGCACCTAAAAGCCAAATTTTCAAAGGCGCTTAGGTGCTTAGTGGGATTTTCAAAAGTGCCTAGGCAGGTTAGATGCCTAACTTTCATTTGATTTCAAGTCTTTTTGCTCTGAATCAGTCAGAACAGGGAGTTGAGTTTGGGTCCCCAGGTGAATGTCCAAATCACTGAGTTATTGTCTGTCTTTCTTTCTCTTCTATCCCTTCCTCCTCCCCACAGACATTTTATCCTTGACCTGAGAAACCTTCCTGACAAAAGTATTTTGTTGAAATCAATGTTTTCTCAAAGTATCAGTTCCTGACCAGCTCTACTATGAGCCTAAGTCCCATTTTCCAAGAAGATGTAGACACTTAGTCTCACTGGAAGTCAGTGGGACTCAGGCTTCTAAGGGCATGTCTACACTTATTGGGGATTGACGCTGCAGTGATTGATGCCCAAGGGATCAGTGTAGTGGGTCTAGTGAAGACCCACTAAATTGACCACAGATTGCTTTCCTGTCAACTCCGGTATTCCACCGGAATGAGAAGAGTAAGGGAAGTCAATGGGAGAGCATCTCCTGTCGATGCAGCGTGGTGTAGACACCGCGGTAAGTTTTGACCTAAGCTATAATGACTCCAGCTGCATTATTCACATAGCTGGAGTTGCGTAACTTAGGTCGACTTAGCCCGGTAGTGTAGACAAGGCCTTAGGCTTCTAAGTGCCTAAGTTATTTCTGAAAACAGGACTAGGGTTCTTAAGTCATTTGAGGACTCTTGAACATTTTATCTAGTAACCTTATAGAATTATTAGCTTTTCCTAAGTGTGCCCACTTGTGTGACCATATAGTTAGTGAGTTAACTTTTCCCGCCTGCATGTTTAAGGTTGCACAAGTGACCCTAATTTTGGTATTTCCTGACTTTTAAGGTTTGACAGTTGAGCATGGAATTTTCTTTTCATATAGTTTATGTGCATCTTTTTATGTATGTGCCTGTGGTCAAATTGGTATGATGTGAGAAGCTAGGACCCTGATCATTGCATCCTCTGCTAGGGAAGGGAACAAAATGTGTAAGTTGCACCACTGTGCAGGAAATGATGGGAATGTACACCAAATTAGCAATACTGTCATGCTGCCCTTCACAATGCAGTGAGTGCACAAGAGCACATCAGCAGAGCTTAGGTCACACACAGCTCCAAAGAAGTGGCCAGAACAAAAGAACAGAGGTGATGGCCCCAGGAAATAGCACTGAACTGTAAACTTCACACACAGAATGCACGTTCAGAAAATGACATTCCCACCCTGCTCCTAATGCAGCACATGCACACACTGGATAGGATCCAGGCTTACTCCTTTCCTGTGGTTTTCTTTGTTGTTAACTTAAATAACAGCAAGATTGCCTGCCAAAGCTTGTTCCTGAGCTTGGCTATTTCTTGGGTTGCCCACTTTGTCCCTGTCGCTAGTCTCCTGTGCCTCAAGGAGGCATTCAAAAAGCATTCTATAGCCTGAGCTGGAGCCAATATGATTCACCTGCTCTGGCTGCTAACAACATAAATATATCTACATCTTTATGCAGGGCCCTCGAATTTGATCCCAGAGTGAGCCAGTAGAATAACTTGGCATCAAAAAAAAGCAAGGCTTTAGATCCTGATGCCCTGTTATGACGTGCTAGGATAGTGTGAAGCATGGTGTTCTGGATGTACACCACAGTATCCATGCTTACAGCATGATTCTGTGAGGCCTGGTGGTGGTAGTGCATTGTCTTGACAGGCTCTTAGGAGTCCAGATGCTTGGTGCAGTCAAGGTCTCTATCATGGTAACTTTGTTTGTTTGTTTCCGCGAATTGTCCTGAAATCCAACTCTTGACTTAAATTGCGCACATTTCACTCTCACTTTATTGCAGGTCATTGCACACATCAAGGTTCTCCTCCTATTTCTGCCTGTGCACATTGGTAGTAGCCCAATTAAAAGTAGATAAGCTGCATATCTTGTTTTGGCTATAGGTGAGTGCCCTATGTATGCTGCTCCATTATGCTACAGGCGAAGAATGCCCCTCAGAGATATAAAGACAGAGTTCTTTTTAAAATATTGTGTTGTAGTTTATTTATTTTAAAGCTACTACTAACTGAAGCATAGTCATTGATTTATTTTATTTTATTTATCTTTTGAGAAAACCCCATAGGAGCACAGCCCAGCATAACCCCATAGGAGTTAGAAATACAGTAGGAAAAACTGTCTCTGTAAATAATAATATGTAAACTAGGAAAGTGCATTGTTTATAACAGCAAATGTTTATTGAATTTGATTTCATCGTGTATTTTTGGAGCAGGCTTTTGGGGAGGGCTTCCTTTCTGAAATTGAGAGGGGGAAAGTTTTATTTGATTTGCGTTTGTTTTGTTGCTTGGGGTTGTATGTATAAGGATCTGGAAAACATGCTGCTGTTCTTAATTTTTAACTAATGGCAAGAGTGCCTAGAGCCTAGGATAAGCCTTTCTTTGTTACTTCAAAATAAATAACTTCTGATCAGTTATAATATATTAGTTTAACATATTATGGCTAATTTGGGATACAAAGGAGCTCAGCTAAGTCCAACAGTTTTATCATCTTAAACTAAAGTATGATCCAATTTTTTTCTTGGCATTTGTATGCTTCAACATGCTTTTGCATAAGCACACCACTACTTAAAGTAGATCCCAGGTTAGCTCCTCAAACTCTTTATAATCATGGTTAAGTGGACTCTGTATTTAAGCCCCCGCAACTCTTTTTTCTAAAGGAATACAGTGTTAAAATTCATTCTGTGTGCATCTTAGAATATAGATTGCTAACTTTGCTTTGGTTAGAAAAACAAAGGCATCTCATTACAGCAACCTGCTCAGGGAACTGTAGGTTAGTTTCCCCTATTGCAGAATCTGATGTCAGTGTGGTAATTACTAGGCACAGTCAATAATACCTCTCCTCAGTATAATTGCAAATCCAGTACAACCATGACCAGAACTAAATTGCTTCAGAACAATCAATAGGAATCTCCTGATTGCATTCCCTGGTGAATGCATCAAATATAAAGAGGAAAACTGTCCATCCAAGCAAAAGGTCAATTTTTACAAATAAAAAAATACAGCACAAGTACTAGCACATTAGGTTTGTTTTAGAAGCCTCTTGGTTTACTATGACTGGAAGTGGGAGGCCTGAATAGAGGAGTATATTTAATCAAATAATGAAAGAATACTTCTGAAGGATAAAAATTTACTCAAGAAACCAAATCAAGCCATTTTGGGGGCCTGTTTTTGCAGCCCTTTCTCATCATGAGTAGCTTTTACTCATATATGAATGTCTGATTTGCTGTTCTGGTTTTGGTACCATTTGTTGTTCTCCTACTCAAGCTTTTGCTTCAAACATTAGAAGCAGAGATAACTAATGACTCTAAAGTATGTATATGGTTAGTTAATAAAGAATATTCGCAAGATGGTGTACAATGGTTGAGATGTTCCTAAATGTATGCCCCAAAATCCATCATTGGACATCTAAATAAGAGGCTCAGTTTTGAAAAGAGCAGAGCACCCAGCAACTCCCATAATACCTCGGTGAGCTCCTGGCTGCTCAGCAGTTTTGAAAACCCAGCCACTTATTTAAGAGCTGTTTTTCAAACACAAAATTGGAATTAGGCACCAGTGTCCATAGGCTTTTCAGTGGGAATTGTGTTCCTAACTGACCTTTGAGCCTTTCAAAAGCTCCTCTAGTATCTGACAGCATAACTTCAGGGAACCCATTTTTGAACAGCTTGCCCATTGTTTCCTTTTAATTTTGGATCAGCTGAATAGCAACTACTAAGTATACAGAAGTATGCTAATACTGTTTCCTTATGACAGCTTTCCTGTATGGGTTTTCTAAACTGAGTTTTTAGATACAAAATCTTCTTTAGCATAAAATTGTTAGTTTTCTCAGTACTGCAAATTATTCTGCCCACACAATGCAAAGTAAATACACCCACACAATGCTATGGTGTGTGAAACATCAAGTCGACTTCTGCTTAGGCTGTGCTGACAGAAAATGTTTTCCTTCCAATGTAACTCTATCTTTGGTTTGACATATCTTTTGTTACAGACTTCTGAGCCAAATATTTTCAACAGGTGTCAGATTAAAAAAAATTATTTGCAGATGCATTTGTAATTTTAGAATAGTAGAAAACAGCATTGCCCAGGAGAACGCATTTTGTATGAATTGCTTGGTATAAAATTCTCTTCCTCACCATTCTGTTTTTTTAAAAAAAACTACATGTATTTGCATTATGGTGTGGATTAAAAAACTGCAGTCAAAAGGCTGTTAAATAGCTGATAATTTCCTTATATTGGAACTGAACGTAGATGTACAGTTAGCTACGTTAGCACTCTGATGCTATGAACATTTTCAATTACCATGCTTAACCTTGCTAAGAAGCTAAACTGAATGTTATCACTACAGTGCTGCATAAAATAACACAAAGCAGCACACTATTCACTCTTGCTTTCTCGCTCCCTTTTTTTTCTCTGTTCCTCCCCTCCCCCAGTAATGGAAATGTGTGGACTGTTGCCCACACCAGTTTTAAATTGCTCAAGCAATTGTTTCCTGTAGATTAATTTGTAATTCTGAGTCTTGAGAAGAATGAAATGTGAGCATGTCCCTCCCTCGGGCCATTTACAGAGCTGGAGCTTTAATGTAATCTAAAACAGAGGTTGAGGACCTGCACAGGAGAGAGTGAAAAAAAGGAAGAGGAGAAGAATGTGGGGAACAGAGACAGTGATAAGGCTGCCTGGTTATTTCTACAGTGAAGGATTTTCTTTGCCAGACAAATACTAGTTGCATGTGTTTCCCCACATTTATAGTTGCATGCTGTTTCCATTCAGGTAAAACAATCTCACATGAACCTAAGTGCATTGGGTACGTACCTGAGACTGTATTTCAGGGTGGCCTATAGTCAGTTGGATTCTTTGTACATAGTTTGCTCCGATGGCAATGAATAGCTACATTTAACGGACGGACAGTATTCAAAAATCAAAACCCTTCTCCATCAGAACCACTTGAATTCCACCATTTTGTGCATACGTGACAGTTGGGAAAAGGTTTTTAAAGATATTTCAGTTCCTAAAGATGCAGGTAGGTGCTTAGCAGGATTCCCAGGTATCTACTGGGGTTTTCAATGGCCCCAGAATGCCTAACTGAGAGAAGCTAGGCATCTAGGAGCAAATATGCATTTTTAGGAGCCGAAATACATTTAATAATATGAGTCTTGGTAGCTTCCTTACACCCAAATCTTCCTTATTCCCCTCCATCTGTTTTATTTTCCAATATGGTTGAATCATCGCAGCTTGATCTTTTATTACTTCTTCATTTCATTCCTCCTTATCAATGAACACATTTTTAAGTTCACATCAGGTTAGTCCAACCACAACAAAGAACACAGGAAGGAAAGAAATGAAGCAATAGAGATACTTAAAATAGTCTAGATGTGGTATTAGAAACAGCAATGTGGTTACTTTGGATTTTTGCGGAGAGTCACCCAGGAATTTCCAAACGATATATTAGGTAATCTATGTAGGATTACCTAATTCTGAGATATTTTAGGATAATAGTCTCTGGATAGGTTTAATTACATAGGGGTATAACACCCTTTCCTCTTCCTCTGGGTTAACCTCCCATGGAGTGGAACCATAGACTCTTGTGCTAATATCTCTCAGCACACAGGATAAATCACTTGCTGGGAGAATGGGGAAGATGGGAAATCAAATGACCTCACTCCTTCATTTTATCCTGATGGAGCTGTTATGCTTAAAGTCTCCATAACAGTGGGTGAGACTCTAAAAATTGTTGATTTGGGGTTTTTTATGTAAACGCAGCTTAAGGTGGAGAGAAATCATTTAGGAAGCAAACATTTCTAATGTTATCCCTGGGATTTCAGCCAATGTTTCTTTATTTCTATATTGGCAAGAGCTGGTGTTCATTTTGGTCTGCTTGGAAAATTTTGTTTTTAAAATAAACTTCAAGGAGTATTGTTACATAAATGTTTAATATTTCTCTTAATTTTACACTGAGTGTGTGCTGTGCATTTTCACAGCAGCATTAGATTTCCAACCATTCTGTTGCAATGCAGTGAGGGCTAGTAAGGATCTCCCTTCCCTACACAAAACAGTCACTCCTGCCAAATTCTATTTGCTCAGGCAATGATGTCAAAGCCCATATTACTCTGTTGTCAGACAGGGAGAGTATAGGATTGAGCAGAAGGGTCTGTGAATAGGAGAGGTTGGCCAAGTACTACTCTGGAAAGCCTCTCCAAGAAATATCTAGCGCTGACTCCAGGAAGAAAGTCTTGCCACAGCATCCCATGTGTATTGCAACTACCTGCAACCCACCCTTCAGTCTCTGCACACGTAGGCTCACATTAATCACAAAGGAAATTCACAGGAGCCAATTTGAACATTAGAGCCCTGGGGTTGCTCTTGGAACAACCTCCTTGTGGTTCAACATAATGCTGATAGAAGGAGAGGGATAAGGGTCTTACTTAATGCAGGAAAATGGGGTAAACCTAAGAACCATGTGAGTCCCCTTTGGCACACGTTGGGGTTTAGTTAAAATGAATAAGGAAATGTTCATTCCCAGATACGTAGGTCTTGGGCAAAAACTGAATTGTCATGATGTATCTTCCTGGGATCTTATTACAAATACTGCAGCATTACCAAATATAACCAGTACTGATCATGTAAACAGGATACCAGACTAGACTGATCACTGTTCTGTCCTAGTATGACAACTCTTCCGTTTTTATGGGTAGGTGTTGTTATACTTTGCATGTTTCAATGTTTCATTCAAAGTTCTCAAAACACTTTGCAAATGTTAAACAAGGAAGGGTCTCCTCACCTCTGCGAGTAGGAATTTATGTATTTATTTTATAAATAGATAAACTGAGCCCTAGAGCTGTGAAATGCCTTGTCTAAGGTCTCTCAACTCGTGACAGTGAAGAATGTGACCCAGAGCTCCCACCTTCTCTCCTAGATATTGGATTGTAGTTTTAGATAAGGAGAAATTTATTTTTTTTAAAAGCACTGAAGTCCCAATGAAAGCCTATTTAGGTCACATGGGGCCTTTAAAAAAATCCCACTCCTAACAGTTCTTTTGAAAGTGATTTTTCCCAGTTTAGAGACCCAGTTACTAAAGCTGCATTTTATTTACTGATGTAATGGAATTGAATTACGTAAAACAGTTCTAAATTCTACTTAGAAAGTGTGGTGGGAAATATGGTTAGGAGGAACGTACGGGCTGAGCTAAGATGGCATTGCTGTATTCTGCAACTACCACCCACCAATGCATTATGGACAAGCCACATTAGGAAAAAAAGGTGCATTTTTTACCCTGTGTTAACTAACACATAACAGCAAACATGTGGTAACACCCTCGTGTGGACAAGGCAGTCATAGTTTTAACATGCATTAGCAGATTACTGGCTCTCCCTTTGTGTTAGCTAACACATGGTAAAAATACAGGGTTTTTTGCACAATCTTTTTGGTCTGTTTGTACTGTGCTTAGTAGAGTGGGGTCCTGGTCAATGACTGAGGCTGCTAGATGCTACTGCAACAGAAATTAATAATAGCAAAGACACGGTCTAAATGTTATGAAAAGTTCAGCGGTATCCCTGATTTTCAATGAGAGGCACAATCTTTTTTTACTCCTAAAGTTTTCCAAGGCAGCATTTCAGAATTGTCAGATTGTTTTTAAAAGGACAGCTCTGATATAGTACTCCAATTCTTCACACCGAATGGCATCCATATGGTGAGCTCAATGAATTTTGACCCTTCACTTATGATGTTCCCACTTTGCCAGCCAAAAGAATGCTATAGTAGGAAGCCAATAGACATCCCTAGCAGCCAAACAGTTGAGCTTAAAGGGCACTCAGTCAGCTATAAAGATGTTATATGGAGCCAAAATTTGCAATATTAAACAGCTTTTCTTTGTGTCTTTGTGAGAAAATGTGCATTAGAATTATATTAAAGAGATTATAAAAATGAGAGCTCTGGAAATTACACTATAATTGCCTGATGTCTTGAAATGTAAAATGACCCAATTCTTCCATGTGGCCTTTGGATTGCCTGCCAGGTGTTGCTCAACATTTCAGCACAGTGCGTGATTCTTTGCCACTTAACTCACTTTTTAAAAAAAAATAAAAATTCCTGCCTGGGAACGTCTGTCATCTGACTTCAAGAATGCTTCATAGGCTTCTGATTGTTGAAAGCATTCAACTCCCTTTGCTCAGCGTGTTCACTCCATTTTACCTGCCCAATAGACTTGTTTTATTGTTGTCAAACATTGCTGCTGCACACTTTCAATATAGTTCTTAGCCTGATTTTTTCAGCTGCACTGGATCTTTGAAAGCTGGCAGGATGAATTGCTTGCTTTCCAGTCCTTAATGTTTATCTCCCTTTAGATCTTGCCATCTGCTGTGATTTGGCAGCTCAGGTAAATGAATTTTTTCAGCTTCCTTCGGTTGTCCTGTCTCCTATGGATATTACTTTACCTGCCTTCTCCCTCTCTCCAGATAGCATCAGCTTGGATTTGATGGCATTTATTGACGTTGATGCATCTAATTAGGGTTTCCATGCTGGTTGTCATTCTTTAAGTGTAGTGAAGGATGCTAGTGGAGAACAGTGCAGAGCCGTTTGCAAAGTCAAGATTGGTTAATGTTTGCCTTTTTTTTTTTTTACTCTTTCCACTTCATTCCTCTTAACTACTTACCTTTTGTTGTATTTCTCATTGTTTACTCTCTGGGCACAGCAAACAATTACAAACCAATTACAAACAATTCTTTCAGGATCCCAGTTCTAATTTGTGTGCATTTTATGTCCGCGCAATCATATGTAGTACCTGGGTCACAGAAATCATAGATGGCAATGCCCTATTAGGACCTCGTGTCCCAGTATTAAGGACCATGTATTGTAGTGGTTACATTTAAAGATAGACAATCTCAAGCTTTCTTATTTTATTTTATTTTTTTATAGTCAGATTCAGGATGATCCTAACTTCTATATACTTTGTGCTTTTAGATTGAGTCCCTCACCCCCAAGACTCCACAAAGTCCAATATGCCCCTCTACCAACACACAAGGGATCAAAAAAGCAAAGATCAGGCATGGAATAGGGAAGAAAGGAGCATTTCTTGATTATTTTTTTTTAAAATGTTGGGGACCTAATTTTGAAACACTGCCTCCATTTCTGAGACTACTCTATGGAGTATGGAAGAAGGGGGAATTTGTGGGTATAAATGCTTCCTTTTAAATATAAAAGAAATAGATTTGCACAAAACGGCTGCCAGGTTGTGCCTTCGTAATATCCTCTGTGCTTTTTTATTGTATTACTTTTGGTTTATATCTCTGTATTTTTTATTATTCTGACACCTGGCATTGAAATCAAATAGAATCAGCTTTTGGTGTATGCCAAGTCATGTTCAATGAGTTATTGAAGGGTGGTTGAAGAGCTCCTCCGGGCAAGAATTAATTTGAATTAAAAACCCATCTGCTGTACTTTTTTGTAGTTTAACTGTTCTTGGATTCTCTTCTAGGTCAGACCTATGTTATAATTTGTCAGGTGTTGCAGTCTGTCCACAATGCCTGTTGACCAAAAGTAATCTCCATATGACAGCTGTTCTGTAGCTTATATGAAGTGAGCTGGTG
This sequence comes from Macrochelys suwanniensis, assembly GCA_033296515.1. Classification (NCBI taxonomy): domain Eukaryota; kingdom Metazoa; phylum Chordata; order Testudines; family Chelydridae; genus Macrochelys; species Macrochelys suwanniensis. The sequence continues at coordinate 54,891,277 of CM065780.1, forward strand.
GTCTCTGTCCAATTTTAATAGGTGTCAACATCAGCGAAACCATCAACTCATTTGGTACTCTTGTTGGCAGTTTCAGAGGAGAATCCAAGAACTGAATTGGCATTAATGCTAAACTACCCTCTTGCCCATAGAATCAAAAGTCTTAGCAGTAATCCCTATGACTTTCATTTACTGCAGTCTACTTCGTTAGATCTGGGGTAAGCTACATTGGCAAGGGATTGCAGCGGGGGATCATTGCATTGCTGCTGTCTGTGCTTCATCTGTTCTGTGGCTAAACAGAGGACTTTTAAAAAGTTGCCAGCCAAGCATCTGCAACCATAGGCAGTAAATTGGTTTAAAAAATGAAGTTGTTTGGTACTTTTACAATGATTCCTTGCTTCTTTCCATATTTCAGGTATTTGCTCTTCAATAATTTTTGGCAGCGCCTTTTTAACTTTATACAGTACAGTTCACAGCGCCTTTCAACAGTCTAGCAAAAGCTGAGCATGCATACTGAATAAAGCTAAAGAAGCTCCATAAAATGTTGTAGAGGAGCATTTTGGCTAAGGACGTTACCAATTTTTGGGGTGATGGATAGCTGTTTAAAACACTTCATTCTCTGGCAGCTCTGTTTCCTCAGCTACTCCTTCATATTTGTTCTCACTTAAAAAATTTTCAAGCAGTTACAGTACATCAGAGAAGTTAAAGATGTGAAAGGTTTAATAGGTCATCTCTGGCATCTCAGTCTTTGAACTGCTTTACTTCTTTAGAATCCTTTTGTGTGGACTCTGATTTCAGGCTGTTTAAAAATTACAATGATCAGATTATTGAAGGTTTTATTATTTGGTAAACATTTCCTGACTTCAGGCTTGTTCATGTCTGTTTGATTCACAAAAGCTTTTATTTCCTCTAGACAAGACAAATGGTTTTGCTTGTTGAGTTATCTAGCAAACTGCTTTACCACACTTCAGCCAGTGTACGATTCCGCTGTCAGGGCATTATATGGAACAAAGGATAGGTTTCATGACTCTGGGGCTTACTTACACTTAAAATGCTGCAGCAGCATCAGAGAAGATGCTACCTACGCCAATAGGAAGAGTTCTTCCCCAGGAGGAGTTAGCTAGGTTGATGGGATAATTCTCCAGTTGATCTAGCACTGTCTGTACCGGGGGTTAGGTAGGTTTAACTGCATTGCTTGGGAGTGTGGATTTTTCACACCCCTGAATGATGCAGTTATACCAACTTAATTTCCTTGTGTAGACCAGGCCTCAAGTATTAATCTAAAATGCACTTTACCACCAGGTCCTGGATTACATTTCAGATTAGAGTTCTAATCTACCCAGATACACAGCACATATTACTGCACTTCTAGGTTGGTTTGTTTTTTTGCTGTAAGTTCTATAATAGAACCATTTAAATCACTGCTTTCATTTTGCACTGTTTTAATTCACTAACCCAGTTTAAAGTTGCATATTTTGTTGAACCAGTGCAAATCTGCATGTAGATAAGACTTTTTAATCAAAAAGTAATGTTGTCATGCAGATCATACAACCATAAGTGACCGCTTCTTGGAGAAGCTAGTCCTGGAACCCACAAGGGGAGATAGTTGTTGGTTTAGTCCTAAGTGGAGCACAATATCTGGTCCAAGAGGTGAATATAGCTAAACTATTCAGGAAAAGCAACCAAAATATAATTAAATTAAACTTTCTTGTGGTGGTGGGGAAATACCAAGGAAGTCCACCACAGTAGCATTTAACTTCACAAAGGACAACTACACAAAAATGAGGAAGCCAGTTAAACAGAAATTAAAAGGTTCAGTTACCTTGCAAATGAAATGCTTGCAAGCTGCATGGAAACATTTTAAAAACACCATAATAGAGGCCCAAATTAAATGTATAGCCCAAATTAAAAAACATAGTAAGAGGACCAAAAAAGTGCTGCCATGGCTAAATAAAGTAAAAAACAGTTAAAGGCAAAAATTTATCCTTTAAAAAGTGGAAGTTAAATCCTAACAAGGAAGATGGAAAGAAGCATAAACTCTGGCAAATGAAGGGTAAAAATATATTTAGGAAGGCTAAAAAAAGAATTTGAAGAATAGCTAGCCGAAGTTTCAAAAAGTAATAGCAAAACATTTTAAGTTTATCAGAATCAGGAAGCCTCAAGATGCTAAAGGAGAACTCAAGGACGATAAGGCCATTGCGAAGAAACTAAATGAATTCTTTGCATCAGTCTTCATAGCTGAGGGTTTGAGGGAGATTCTCAAACCTGAACCATTCTTTTTAGGTGACAAATCTGAGGAACTGTCCCAGATTGAGGTGTCATTAGAGGAGGTTTTGAAACAAATTTATAAACTAAACACCAAGACTAGATGGTATTCACCCAAAAGTTCTGAAGAAACTCAAATGTGAAATTGCAAAATTACTAACTGTGGTATGTAACCTATCATTTAAATCAGCTTCTGTACCAGATGACTGGAGGATAGCTAATGTGACACCAATTTTTGTAAAAGACTCCAGAGGCTTTCATTACAATTACAGGCTAATACATGGGTGGTGGGTGTAATAGGCCTCGGGAGGCTCAGCCTCCCCTGGTGCTGCCACGGCCACCGGACCCTTGGTTGCAGGGTTTGGAGGGGAAATTTTTTACTTTATTATAGCCAATGCGGGTCCCGGGGCAGCTGAGGAGGTGGTATTTGCTATTCAGCTTCCCAGGTTCATCAGTAATCTCCATGGACTCCAGAGAGATTACTAATTAACCCAGAAAGCTGAGTAGCAAATACCACCTCCTCAGCCACCCCAGAACCTGCCTGGGGCATATTAAAAGCTTCTTTGGGAGGAGTGTGAGATGCCTTTCTCAGGAGCAGCTTGGGGTTTTGGGAAGGGAGGCATGACTGCGGCTGGCCCAGGGCTCCTCCGGACGGGGGGAAGCTCGGGTCACCTCTGGGCAGGTGAGTGGGGTGCTTGGGCCTCTGGCCAGCTGGGGCTCCTCTGGCTGAGGGGAGGCACTCGTGGCTCCTTTGGGTGGGAGGGGGCTCACGGCTATGGCCGCGGGGGGAGGACAGGGGATCTTGGGACTCTGGATGCAGGGGGGATTGGGTGGAGGGGGCGGAGCCGGAGGCTAGCCTCCCCGAAGGGCTGATGAGTCTACCTTCAGTATCAAGCAAATTGTTTGAAACTATAGTAAAGAACAGAATGATCAGACCCACAGATTGACACCATTTGTTGGGGAAAAGTCAACCCGGCTTTGTAAAGGGAAATCATGCCTCGCCAATCTATTGGAATTATTTGATGTGGTTAACAAATCATAGAATATCAGGGTTGGAAGGGACCTCAGGAAGTCATCTAGTCCAAACCCCTGCTCAAAGCAGGACCAATCCCCAGTTTTTTGCCCCAGATCCCTAAATGGGCCCCCTCAAGGATTGAACTCACAACCCTGGGTTTAGCAGATTATTTTGTAGGATGAAACACAACCAGTTTAGGTTCTTGGGCAGATTTCTACTATTGGATCAACTGCCACAGAAGCCAATGGAAGCTTTGCACCCAAAACTAAGGATAGAATTTTTTTGTCCTTGTTATATAATCTTCTGGTCTCTCTCTTGGCCAGTTGATATTTTTCAATTGTGCACAGTTTTGTCCTGGTCCATATTTTTGTTAACCTTGTAAACTGGTCAAATCTGGAACAACCATGATTTTCCCATTTTGACCTTTACTTTGAAGAATGTTATAATTGTGCCAACTAACTCAGCTGTCAATATTTCCATCTCACACCTTTTTATAGGGGTTTATAAATGAGCTATAAAATTATATGCACTGAGCATATGAGGTGTGAGCCAGCAAGAAATTTAATAAATTATGTACATAAATACAAATGTGTCCATTTTAAAGTTATATATATACACAAAGTTAAAACTAGTGATTTCAGGTGCATTTTATAGTCCTGTAACTGAAAGGAAATTTGATTGGATTTTTTTGTTTTTCAAAATTGAAGTGATTAGCCTATTAGTTTCTAATGCGGACTGAACTAATCTCTTTAGGCATTATGGGGAATAACCACATTATTTGATTTAGGAAATTAGCTACTGTGCACTTAGAGTAACTTGTCTCAGTGAAAATCACACACAAATTTTAAGCAAGCAGACTCATTCCAGGACTCAGTTCTCCTCTCAGATACACTGAAGCACAGTGTGTCACCATTTTGCAAGTATATCAGAGTATGTTTGAAAGTCTCTTTTTCAGCATGCTAATCAATGTTACTGACACCAGACTGTCTGAAAGATTAGTGGTAAAAAAAAATTAACTTTTTGAAAATTCCCAGTTGTGTATCTTTTAAAAAATACTTCAAGCTCATATTAAACCATTAGACAGTGAGAGATCTGCTATACTGTACTGTAATTTCCAAAACTGAATAACTAGAGTGGTGGTAGGTAAAACTGAACAAAATTCATGGGGGGGTTACAAATAATCTCTCCACTAGCTTCCATATTACAGGGGGGTTGTGACCTGCAAGCCACTTCAGAGTTTTGCTTGGAGTTCTAGGTCCCTCTGAACTACAAAACTGAGTGAACATGAGCAAACCCTGGTGAAACTCTTGCAAAATAAGGAACCCTTGTTAGCATGGTACAGACTGGCAAAATCTTAGGAAAAAATGCCTTGGGATGTGGCAGCACTGTGATCAGAGGAATATTTCTTGACGTGATGGAAATGCTCTCACAGTTGTAGTACTGAGTTTCATTAATAAGGACGTACACTTAAAATTTGAAGAAATTGAGTGCTTCTTTATAAGGCTACACAGAGCTCTTCAGATCTGGGAAGCAGAGTGTCTGAGCTAAATACAAATTGGGATAGTATGTTAAACTGAAAGGGTTAACACATGTTTCGGGTAGGTGGGGCTCGTCAGCCTTGGAAGGCAGCCCACCTAGGAGAAGGAAAACTCTGATTTAAAACCTCCGCTGCCTTGTGACAATACCCACTCATGGGAAAGGCTAAGGGAATCAACCCTGAAACCAAATCCGGTGTCGGAGTCCCGATGGTGGTCTGACATTGTCCTCAACGTCATTCCAGCAACTCCTGCGACGCCACTGGTGCCAAGTTGTATCGACATTGTCTTTCCCTTGGATCCATCAGTTGCGTGGAGAGCGGGGTTCTGCTGCATGGGCAACAGCTGTTCCTCCATATCACCCTGCCCTGGCTTGCGCCCTGGAGAGGACACTCCAGTCATTCCCCATGGGCGCATATCCATCCTCTCTCGAGACTAACGGACGCCAACAACAACAACAACACATGTGGTGTATTACAAATTGTTGTAATGAGCCATAAAGCAGTGTCCCTGTTAAATCCATGGTTTCTAGTATGTGTTACTCCTTCTCCTTAACAATTTGCTCAACTTGTATTTAGCTGAGACACTCTGCTTCCTTCCCAAAAAAGCTCCATGTAGCCCGAAAGCTTGTGCCTTCCACCAGTAGACATTGCTCCAGTAAAATATATTACCTAACCTACCTTGTCTCTCAGAAACTCCTCAGTTAAAAATGCTGGATAACACACAAGTTTTGGAATGTGCTTGCAGGATTACAATCAAAGACAGAGGCAAATGCCAGACCTTTCCAGAATAGCTATTGCTTGACTGTTATACTTAAGGGATAAAGATTGAATCCTTTCAAAGGCCAGGGAGCTGAAGACAATCACAAATAGAGAAAAATAAATCCTTTTCTTCCCAGAAGTTGGGCCTAATACTCAAGGTATAAGACATACACCTTGGGCCTAGTGAAAATTTTTTTACTAAAATAACGGTAGCATAATCTTTCAAAGCGTAAGGGTTTTGTTTGAAATATAGGAGTATGTATTCCTTGGTTCGGAATTGGCAAACAATCCACTGTCTAACCTGGAGGTAGATCCTTCTTCAGTGAACACATACGAATACATAGCAACAGATTCTGAAGACAAAATATAAAATACCAGAACTGTTTATTTGGGAAAATTCTAATAATCATATTTTCTTTGCTTTGCATGGAAACAAATGCTGAATTTCCATCTCATGTTCCAAGAACTTTTTGTATACAGAAGCTGTGTGAACACTGTGGAATTATGTATTTGTATTACCTTCATCAATGTAGGATCCCTCTGAACTGATCGCATTTCCTACCCACCTCCCCATTTATTTGCTGATTTATTATGCAGTTTTCTTCTCCTTTTATTGGAAAATTTACTATCACTTATACTTTGATATTGTACCAGTGCCCCTATTTCTTCATAAAATAAGTGTGAGCATAGAGCAAACACTCCTAAAGCATTAAAATGCTAGTGTTAAAATGAATCTGTCTCTTGAGGAGGGAGTGGTATCATAGTTTACTAAACACAAAAGAAAAAGTCACAGGGAAGGGGCTTGGAGGAGAGAAGGAAATTAATAAGGTCCTCCTGTCCACACTGGTGCTCTTACCGTTTCTGCCACCAGGGAGATATAACAGTGGTGGTTGTATAATCGTGGGAGACTCCCTGAAAAATGCTAGCATTCATAGAGCTCAAAGCATATTTTTCTCAAAGCATCCCTATTAGGAATCTAGCTGCTACTGCTGATCTCAAGAAGAATCAAATCCAGATCAAGTAGGGCAGAAGCCTGTACCTCATCTGTGGCCTTAATTTCTACAGCAATGTACATTACGATTTCCCCTAAGAAGCCATTTGAATTTTATGGAGAAAAAAGAAAAACCTGCTTTTTCACAAGCAATCTCGTCTTCACTGATTTCACCAGAATAATTTTGCCTACCTCTTAAAATGTATACATTTTTCATTCAACACAGATTCCCCAAACAGAATGCGCAGCTACAGTGCTGGGCTAAGTATCAGAAAATGGAAACAATCAGTTCTGAGAATTCTGTTGTATCTTGCAAGATTTAAACGCAATTGAAAATGTTGCCTGTTTTTATATACTAGTAGCAAGAGAGCAAAGAAACAAAGATAAAGTGATGCACAAAATACACAAAAAGTCTTTAGGGACATTGAATCAATTGAGAACAATATGGAAGCAATCAAAAGTCAGTCAACAGACCAAATAAAACTTTATAAAAAGAAAGTTTAAAGAGGGCTGGATAATAGTAGAAGCCTTCTGTTTACATAAGAGACTAAGATTACAAAACAACATATGAAATAATTAACATTGGTTAAATCTCAAAAGGTTTAGAGCTTTGTTTTCAGTATGAATAAGCATCCAAAAATTTGATTGCTTATCCAGATCTTATCCATGCTTTCATGAATCTGCCAAACTGGGCTAGAAGACACATGGAAGAGGCATGTTCATTAAAGTTCCAGTACTTCCTTCTTCCAAGTGGGTCAAAACAGCCTCTCTCTATATTCTGGCACATTTGCTGCTGCTCTCTGGAAATGTAGATACACATAAAAATGAATTTAAAAAGCCCTGCAGATTTCCCTAACAATATTAATTATCAAATAATGTTCAAGTTCTGAGTGAAAGTTTGTGTAAGTTTTCATTTCATTCAAAATGGTTTTGTTCATCCTTAGAAATAAAGTTAGGGAAAGATGGCTGTGATGACCTAAATACCACGCTGTGAAAGATACAACTCTGTAAGGGTGTGGGCATAGACTGAAAGGGAATAACATCCATATTTGTAGCGAGGCAGGCTGGCTCCCCACCACCCTGCAGAGTGAAGAACCGGCCCAGTGGCCAGAGTGGGCGAAGCCAGGAGGCTCTGGGCCCGCCCCGCAGAGAGACAGGCCGCGACCTGGAAGTAGACCAGCGTGACCCGGAAGGATAAAGGCGGGCCCTTGGAGCTCACTTGAGGAGCAGCCACCAGGGAGACCAGACGCCACCGGCCTAGCTCGCGACTGGGAAAACCCTGCAGCCCCAGGTACCCGCCAAGACTGGCCGGACCTGCCGAGCGGCCACTATCCGGAGGAGTTGCCGGACCTGCCGAGCGATGGCGAGTCTGAGGAGGAACCCATGAGGCTGGGAACCGCCGAAGACACCCCCTGGACTCAGGTACCACTCGAGGGGGAGATAGGAAGTGGCCCAGGGGCAGCCGACCCCAGTCTGGCTGCACCGTGGCCAGAACCCATGTCAGTGTGTTGCGGCGGATCCTTTGCCGCTGTTAGGGCTCCGGGCCGGGACGCAGTGGAGTGGGTGGGCCTGCGTCCCCCCTGCCACCCAACGTGTGGGTGGCAGTCTCCCCCTCTCCCAGGCTCTCCAGAGCCAGGACCTGGGCTTGCCACCACCTATATTGATTGCTCAGCCCCTGCTTGAGGGCCTGAGCCCTGAACTACCTATTGCCCCGCCCTGACCAAGGGCCAGGGCTTGCTGACTTGTTGGTTGCTCAGCCCCTGCTTGAGGGCCTGATCCCTGAATTACTTTCTGCCCTGACCCAGGGCCTGGGCCTATTGAACTCTGTGCTCAGCCCCTGCCTGAGGAGCTGAGCCTCAGACTATTTACTTGCTTTCTGCCCACCCTGACTCAGGGCCAGGGCTTAGCCTCTACCGCTTGCAGGACCCGACCGGAGGTGTTCGGGCCCAAGACCAAGGATTCCCCAACCTAATCGAACGAGTACAGCGAGGCGGGCTGGCGCCCCACCACCCCGCCGCAGACTGAGACCCCTACAATATTATATTAAGATTCTTCTTTGGATACCTTTGGAGGTAGGAAAATGGGTTAAACCGAGATAATGACAAGGTCCAAACCATCCATTAATATTGTCAATCAGTCATGATGATGGGAATACAGCTAACAGATGTGAACCAAACTGCAGCACACAGAGAAAAAAAAGAATAACAAGGTAAACTAAAAGCTATGCCTCTGACTGAATTACAGGTGACGTGTTGGAAACTGATGTATTATGTAGTCAAGATTTCAGGGTAGCAGCTGTCGCATCATTGATATGCTAGCAGTGCATTTCTCCTGACTCATTCTGGCTCCTTTTTAGCTTGTTTTTTGAATGTGCTATCACTATAACAAGGTTAATGTAAGCATATCAAAAGAATTTGAACTTTTTATATATAAAATTCTACAAAGGATAGGCAGATTTTATGCCTCTTATTTAGATGCTCTACAAATTAAATGTTACATTTGCAACACAATCTTACATTTCTAGCAGAACTTATGAGTTTAACAATACAGTTCCATTGACTAAGAAATAGTTTGTCATTATATGCCTACCTTTTGACTTCCTCTGAGGACCTAATGTGCCATCTACAAAAAGGTGATGTTCTGCTGAAACAAGCATAGCACAACTTCCATTGGCTCAACCACAAGGTTCCTAGAGTTTCTCAACTGTGGGGAATGCAAGACTACCTCGTAAAGCTAATAATCTTCTGGATAGGGAAGTCTATGAATTGGGCAAGTGTTCTGAAATGATTGGTCACCAACTGTCAGACAAAACAGCTTAAATTTTGGGGAGGGGAAGTGAATGGCAATAATTATCTATGTATCATTCTTTCTTTAACTAGAGACTGAGTTAAAGTGATGCAAGCACAATGTAGTCCCTGAGCAAGGATGTGTTTCAAAGCTGCAAAATATTTCCATAGTCAGAGATCAATTATACAAATAACTACTCAACAAAGAATACATACTAGCTTATGGTTTTGCTAAACAAACTTTGTCAATCAGGGTTTTAAAGGAATAGGCAGAAACTCCAGGAAATGGGTTCAGTATGATCCAGATATTAATGTGTTTATGAAGCAGTAGCAGAAGTGTGTGCATGCAGAAATTTCAAGTTACTCTCAATATCAGTAACTACTTTCATTGCACTTCTAAAATTACTGTAATTCTAAATTGTGCATGCCCAGTTTTGCATGCCTATGTTCCCAACATGGGGATTAAAACCTGCTCGTCAACCAACTAAATTTAGGAGTGAAATTCATACTGTAATTATGTTGATAATGTACATTCATACTTTAATCCAAGGCCACATCCTTAGGCCCTACTCATTTATATTTGCTCATGATGGAGATTGCATATCTCTCAACTTCTGAAAATATTATTCAATTTATGGAATAATTACATACATGGAATTTATTCCTTACCTGTATTATGACTTGGTCATGATCTACCTGTATTTTCACGGAGAAGAGATTTCTGGTAGTAGTCAACCCTTTAATCTAGAAAAAGACATAACAATAGTCTATGATTGGAAGATTAAGCTAGACAAATTTAGACTGGAAATAAGTCACACCTTTTAACAGTAAGGGTAATTAACCATTTGAAATTACTTACCTAGTGGTGTGGTGGATTTTCAATCACTGAAAGTATTTAATTCAAGACCACATATTTCTCCAATAAAAAAAATGCTATAGTTCAAACAGAAGTTATGGGTTTGATGCAGAAATTACTGGGCAAAATTCTATGTCCTGTATTAAATAAGAGGTCAGACTAGATTATCATAATGATCTCTTCTGGCTCCAAATGTTTATCTTACTCTGCTGCTGCCTTCCTAAAACATGAGGATTAATGTTTAGACTCCATACTTATGTGGTGCTGCAGACACTTTTGCTGACAAATAAAAAATAGAATGAACCAACAGAGATGTTAGTGAGATGGGCTGGAAATTACAATGAGATTCAACTTGGGAAAAACCTCTGCCAATACATCTGGGGCAAAAAAAAAGGTGTGAAACTGAAGGAAGAGTGAGAAGAATCAGAACCGCCCCCCCCATAGTACACTGACCCTTTTTGTAAAGTTAATTCAGATCTACTGATGGAAAAACGCTATATAAGAGCCAAGTCTTATTAGTGTGTAAGTAAAATAGATGCTTCAAATTGGCAATACAGTATATAATAAATACAATATATGAGATGGCACTGGTTGAACAGCGCAGTAAAAGTTGAAAGCATCCCCTATTGCAGAATAACCTCTGTGAGGAGGCTTTGGAGGAGGAAATCTCGGTGAGGACCCACTCACCGAGCTTCAACCCATCATTCCATGGGGAAGAGTGGTTCCTGCCCCTCATTTTGTTGTTGTTGTGTTTTGTGTCACCAGCATGCTCTCAAACCTGTTGACTCACCAAGGATTTAGGGGAAGCATATATCTCTCCTTTGGCTCTGGTTTTGTGTGGCTCCCTGATAGCATAGCTTCATTAGACACTCAACCAGAGTGCTCCATGGAAAAGTTGAGCCCCAAGGGCATATTATTTTTCTGATTAAGATCCAGGGGGCAAGGATAAGGATCCCAGCCAGACCATCCCTTGGCCACTCACTTTTCCCTCTGGCCCATTGGGTTTCCTTCTCTTCCTCTGGGAAGTTCAGAAGAAGAGGAAGCGAGTGGTGCTAAAGAGATGGCTGAACCTTCCTCTCCTCTCATACATGCAGATCTGAGAGAGAGTGATCCAGGCCAAATTTAAAAAAAAAACAAATTACCATTCTCTTTCTTGCTGAATATTGAATATAGGAAAAGGCACTGTATTACACTCACTGCTTCATAATTTCCCTAGCATAGAAATATTCAGTCAATTATTGATGCTGACAATGCACTATGCGGAGATTATTGCATAGACAAATCAAAAACAGTTTGCCTAGTACTTTCAGTACATTCACTTGTCTAATTGCTGTTAGAGATACATAGTAATGTACAACAGGACCTTGGAACTTTTCAATTAAGAAAGAATTGAAGAAACAAATTCCAAAATCACAAGCGTATATTGTCTATCCATGGATAACCTAGGTCAGATTGTGGGCTGAAACAATGAATCACCCATCACTTAATGGTACTGATGGGTATTCTAACAGTGCAATGTCCATAAATTGTGTTCACTCATTATTTGTTTTCTTGTCACTTATAATCTGCATTGGTAGATCCTGAGGTAATGCCTCCGTCAATGGATTCCTACAGTGGACTCCACACAGGTGGATTTCTGCATCCATGCAAAGCCCCATTGAATCTGTATGGGTGGCAGACTCCATTGTAGAATCAGGTCCTTAGGATTTTATTTATTTTCTTGGTTTTTAAAACAAGGAAGAAATTGAAGATTTAAACTGTTTAATTCTCAATGACCAACGTAGGCTTTGTTGACAGAATCTTAGTGCTTCAAGAATGTCCAGTAGAAAATAGTCCCAGTTCAGTGGAGGAATATGAAGTTTCTTTGATATCACTTCCTTCTCCATGTCTTTTCTTCTCTTTTTACGCTTTTATCTTTTCATCTCTCATTTATTCCCCTTATCAGTGGCCACCAAAATATCAGTTCCTATTCATTATAACTTGTAAAAAAAAAAAAAAAAATGTAAAGAGAGTCCCAAGCAACATAGTTTGGATATGAATACAAACTCTTCCAAAACTTTTAGTGTAGATGTTTAGTTATAGGGTTTTGGCTGGGGGAAATCTCTGTTGTTCAAGGTACTCTTCTCATTTATATATATCTTATGCTTGCTATTTCCTGTGCTGGACTCTTTGGTCCAGTGGATAGGGCACCGTATTACAAATCAGGATATCTAAATTCCATTCCTGGTTCTGCTATTTAGTTGCTGTAAGAGCAAATCACTTACCTCTCTACACCTCTGTTTTTTCATCTGTAAAATAAGGATAATGATGCCTTATCCAACTTCAAAAAGCACTTTGTACTCTGGTGATGAAAAGACCTATTGAACTGCTAACTATTATTTCTGTATTTTTACTATGAGAACATGTAATTATACAATTGTATCACTTAAAAAAAATTCATAATCCTGAGGATTCTCTTTGCACTTTCTATGGTTTCAGATGTCTGAAAAAACTTAGACCTTAGTCCTGCCCAGTGATATTAGCTCTGATAGAAATCCCCTAGAAGTTAGAACTTCATAGAGTGGCAGGAAATAAGGCTTCAGTATGCACTCAGATTTGTATGGGTGAATCCCTGAATCCATGCAAAGCCCATGGAAAGTGGGGCTCTATACAGGCACAGGTGTCCACCTAAATGGATTCTCACAACAAGATCAGGCCCCAAATTTAGTTTCCAAAGGATGAGGCTTGGAATATTTAGGCAGTCATTCACCACTAATACATTAAGGAAATGGGCACCATTTTAAATATCATGTGATGGAGACACCATTGTTATACCAATAAAATAAAAACCAGCAGGATCTTTTTAAAGGGGATAAGACAAAATGTCACATTTATTGTGAATACAAAAAGAATCATAGTAAGCAGTCAGTTATAGATATAACATTTCATTCAGTTTCACATTCATTCACACACACACACACAGGTTCTGCATAGATGTCATAGTTACCAGCCTAGAAGTTGCTCATGCCAAGTTACTGGCCAGGTAACCTGGGCATGAGGGTGGAGCCGAGTCCTTGTCAGATTCATCTGATGCTCCTGGAGGGTGGTTGCAGAACCAGACTCAAAGTCCTCAGTATGTAGAAGCCATTCTTATAGGAATTATTTCCTATGTTAGTCTATGGGAACTGTTTCATTTTGCTGTTGCTAATTCAATCAGCAGATGGCACATTTCTGATGTTTGTGCTGTCAGATGTTATCTTGTTTTTCCCATCCTTTGAGATGGTCGGGTGGATCCCAGTTTATCCTCCGGGGGATGTTGTCTGGTCGTTCTCACTTGATGCCGCCTTCAGCCGATGGTCACTGAATTCCTAGGCTGGCACCTCCCTGCTCATTCATTCATGTACACCAAGCATTCATCAGCAGACATACTGTCTCCACCACTTTCGGGGTGTGTACTAATTTATTTGAGACTCCCTGCCCTTTGAGGGTGGGGGTCTTTCTATGCTGTTTCTAGGTACAAAGCATGCATAAAGAACAAAGTCAAATAATTTGTTTGCAAGTTTCTCATAGCAATACAGTATCTTTCTGAGAACAGATACAATCAATGGTTTACACAGACAGTAGCTTATAAGTTTTAACAGGCGACCCAAGAGATCTTTTTACTTGGTAATGCTATGAGGTTTAAATTGTGGGGGACAAATTATGGGGAGTTACTTTCACTTGGGGAATCACTGCCAGTACCTTCTTTAATATCCCTACACCATGTGCTTCATACAAACATAGAAGACACACACTCAGCCATGGGTCCTTGGCTCTCCAAGACTAACCTGCCAAACATAGTTTAATGAATACATAATTTAAATGCACTCAAGATGTAATGATAGCCTTGCCATTGAGAAAGCAAAAGAGAAGTGTGCACAAAAATATTCCAATAATCTGAAACACATTTTAATTCAAATATGTGCAATGGTATGGAGCCAAATTTACACGAACACCATTCATAGTGTAGAAAAAAAGATATCAGTGCTTTACCACATACAAATAAAATGGGAGAAGCAAAGGCTTTGGAAGCCTGAAAATACAGGCTGCCAGTCTACTTTTAAAAGCATTAGTGACTCAGAATACCCATTGTCTAAGATGTAATAAGCAAATGCCGTAGCTCCAAAAGATTTCAGATGGAACATTCGAACAGCTAATTCCTGCCCCAAGAATCATGAAAATGAACAGTGGAAAACATTAAATTAAATCTGAAATATAAGAAAACCCCAGCCCATGAAGGGATTTAAAATGTTGTGAACAAATTTAAAGAACATGTAAAATGCTACAGTAATAGCAAGAGACACCATAACAGAAATAACATATTGGGCTACACTATCCTTAGCAAGGAGCATTGCAGCAGCATCTGCAACTGAAGTTTGTAAATAAACTGCCAATAGGTCTAACAAAGAAAAAAATTATAATAACCAAACATGGATATTATAAAAGCATAGCTCAAGAGTTCCAAATCAGATCCAGAAATGTACTATACTACTGAATCTGAAACAGCCCTCAAACTGAAAAATCTGATATAGCAACCTATGAATGGTATGTATTAAGCATTGTTACTGTAAGCAGTATTTAGTTTTGGATATGCATTGAAGATTGTGGGTTTATCTGAACCTCTTGGATCTGCAAAACTGGACTGGTTATTTTGGAGTATTTTAGCATTACATTTCTGATCTGGAGGAAAACCAGAAAGTGCAAAATGCACAAAATGAAAAACCAATGGGAAAAAGATGGGTCGAAAAACTTTCTTGAGCCTTAAGGGCTTGATTCTTACATTGGTTGAAGTCTTGAATTGCTTCTTAATTATCTCAACTTGTTTATAATTCACCACTTACAATGCAACAAATATTGATAACACTGTTTCCCAACGGTTAATTCAGTGTGGAATTAGATCAAACAGATGAATTATGTGATGATTCTAAATACTTCAAGTAGATGTTTTTATAATGATCACAAACACTGCTTGAACAGTCTCAAAATTATATTGCCTTGTGTTACAAAAAGCTTATTCTTTCCATAATGGCATCTTGATAGAATGTGGGTGGATTGAATAGCTCCCAGGACATTAGCAAAGCAGTGACATAAAAGCTTTCTTTTATTTTCTATGGCTGTTTGTGATACCTTGAGGGAAAATATACACTGTATGTATACATACTGGAACATGGTGTGTTACAAGGAATAAATATATCAAGGAGTTCTGGTGACATCATAAATCATGAAAGGAAAGCTTGAGTGGATTGTCATGTTTCCAAAAAGGTGCAATGTATTTTTTATTGTAATTCTCATTTGTTGTTATAACAGATCAATATCATGCTCATTCAGCATTTTCCCCTTGGGCACAGACAGAAGTTCTGTGGGGGCACCCATATCTTTATGCCTATAGTACAGTCTGACTTGCTTGTCTTGGACTGAGGCAATCAATGATTTCACTAAGCTCTGTTAAACGCATTCTTCTTTATGCCCCGTTGATGGGCTCAGAATAGCTCTGTCCATACCATACAGCTTCTCTTTGTGTAATGTACTTCAAGGAGACACTCTGACTGTATGTAGTGTTAAATATGGTCCAGTCAAAGAAAATGTATAGCATTTATTATCAGTATTTACAAGGTTGGAAATATATAGTATAGGAAACATTAAATCAAAAGAAACTGCCACCCAATCTGTCTGACATTTAGTCTAATACAAAGCTTTCTTGTAGGGAAAGATAAAATGTCCAGACCTGAAATTCCAATCTTAATAAAAACAGAAACACCAATTTTAATCATATTGATCCTGGCCTGACCTTTTTCAGGAGCTCTGCTATGTTTATACTGGAGCTTCTGTGAGTCACTGGCAATGAATGGCTGAGAGTAATATACCCCCGAGTGTCACTGCCTGTTTCCAAGACATCTACTCTGAGGCTAGGCAATGTTGTGTGAATGCTACCTCAGTCATCATAAGTTAAGTTAATTGGACACTGCAAAATTCTACAAGGTCCCATAACTGTTCTCCTCACTAGACAGGTCCTGCTTGCAATGAAATCAACAGGAATTTAGCCATTACAAATAATGGAAGCAGGATCAAGCCTAGAGTTCTTGTACCAGCAGACCTCCACATTACTGTCCTGGAGAGCAAAGTCCAAACTTCTGGGAGTATTATTAAAAGCTTTGTTCCTCTACCCAATCCCCGTTTTTGTACAGTTGGATATAGTCAATGCTCCACAACAGAATCTGTGCAAGATTGACATCTTCAGAGCCCTGACTCCTTGATCAAAAGTGTTGTGGTGGAATTCTTGAAACTCCTTCGCTGCATTAGTAGTTGAGGGATGTTTAAACAAGGAAACAGATCAACAGGGCCAGACATGTACCCAGAAGCAAGACAAGCCGAAGAAAGAAACCAACAGAACTCCACTGGCCATTACTTACAGCCCTCAACTAAAACCTCTCCAGCGGATCATCGGTGATCTATAACCCATCCTGGACAACGACTCCTCACTTTCACAGGCCTTGGGAGGCAGGCCAGTCCTCGCCCACAGACAGCCCGTCAACCTGAAGCATATTCTCACCAGCAACTACACACCACACCATAATAACTCTAACTCAGGAACCAATCCATGCAACAAACCTCGATGCCAACTTTGCCCACATATCTACACCAGGAACACCATCACAGGACCTAACCAGATCAGCCACACCATCACCAGTTCATTCACCTGCACATCCACCAATGTAATATATGCCATAATGTGCCAGCAATGCCCCTCTGCTATGTACATCAGCCAAACTGGACAGTCCTTACGCAAAATGATAAATGGACACAAATCAGATATAAGGAATGGCAATATACAAAAGCCTGTAGGAGAACACTTCAACCTCCCTGGACACACAATAGCAGACTTAAAGGTAGCCATCCTGCAGCAAAAAAACTTCAGGACCAGACTCCAAAGAGAAACTGCTGAGCTTCAGTTCATTTGCAAATTTGACACCATCAACTCAGGACTAAACAAAGACTATGAATGGCTAGCCAACTACAAAAGCAGTTTCTCCTCTCTTGGTGTTCACGCCTCAACTGCTAGAAGAGGGCCTCACACTCCCTGATTGAGCTAACCTCGTTATCTCTAGCCTGACTCTTCCCTGCACATTTATATCTGCCCCTGGACATTTCCACTGCTTGCATCCGAAGAAGTGGGTATTCACCCACGAAAGCTTATGCTCCAATACCTCTGTTAGTCTATAAGGTGCCACAGGACTCTTTGTCGCTAACTGATTTTGGTTTACTGGCAGCTCCAAAAAATTGTAAGGGGAAAGAAGGCTGATTCGGGTGAACTGAATCCAAAAATTCTGAAAAATTTAGGTGAATCAAAGAAGTTAACACATTTTGTTTTGGTTTTCTTCAATAGGAGTTCAAATACCTTCTTTACATCAGACAGAGGGGGGAATTGAATAGTAAGTCATTGGAGTAGGGACACTAATTTGAGTCTTATACCTCCCAGATGAGTGCCCTAGCCACTGAGCTATAGAGTCATTGTCACTCTTCATCCACATGACTGTTGAAGTATTTTATACATAGTGGAACAGATTCAACAGGAGAGAGGCCCATAACCTAGGATCAGAGCATGTGTCTACAGTGTGAGAGAATCAAGTTCAAATCCTTTCTTCACATCAAACAGACACCACAGGGTGTAAAAGTGGACAGTTGTACCTCCTCCAGATATTTTGTGAATGGTGACTAAGTACTCAGTGTGTGTGTGTGTGGGGCGGGGTGTGGAACTTTATGGCCAAAACTATTTGGTGAATTTGCGTCAAATGTGTGAGTAGTTTTGGGTCGATAGAAACTGCAATATTCAGGGAATAAACTATTCATCCAAAATATTTAATCTAGTTCTTGTCAAAACCGATGCGTGCTTTTGTAGAAAATTGGGAAATAATCGTACAAAGAGAGAAATAACATGGAGTTTTGTTAAGGTGACCAGCCACCAAGTGTGAAAAATCAGGACGGGGTGGGAGGTGTGGGGGTAATAGGCACCTATATAAGACAGTCCCAAATATTGGGACTGTCCCTATAAAATCAGAACATCTGGTCACCCTGAGTTTTGTCCGTGTGGGCCAGGGTTGAATTTTTCAAGTTTGTGGGCTAGATTCTGCCACAACACAGCTCCTTTGCACTGATCCTGCGCAAAGTTTGCTGTATGTTTCTGCAGCATTTTAGCATTGTAGATTTCCATCTGAATTGTTGTTTCATACAACAAACAATTAACTTTTGGGATATTATTCCTACCCTGCATTTTTATTTATTTCTAATTAGAACTGTTCTATGTATTCTATGATCCCAGTGCACCATTAAGAAACCTTCAGAACTTTTGGCTTCTAATTACAAAAGGTGATTGTGGCTTCCCGTTAGCTTCCTTCTTATCAATAAGGTGCACCATGCCATCAGCGATGTGGTCTTTTACTGAATACAAAAAAAGCAAAATAGAGGATACGTCCATTCCACTGAGAGGTTTATTAAGCAACATCTAAAATTCAGAGGCATTATCTTTGGTTTAGCCAGTACTATTTTAAGTATAATCATGTGATTTACCCCAAATGAATGCTTGAACAGTGATAGTATGACTCATTAATTGATAGTGTGCTATTTGAGTTTTACCATGAAACTTAATGGGATGGCTTTGACAACTTTTCAGCAGCGGTATATTTCCTATCTCAGCATTTTCATAAATCCCCAACCATCATTTTTCACTTTAAATCCTGCTTCAGTTCAATATTGTCCAGCCATCTGTGCAGAATTTTTTTTAATGTCCTTTTATGAAATACATATTCTTTGTAGATAGCCATAGGTATACACTGCTGATGGAAGTGGAATAGTGAGGAAATTCTGCTTTTTGTACAAATTGCAATAAAAATTCTTTACAAAGGAATTTGTTTTCAATGTACATAATGATTTTTCTTTGGATTAGAGACTTGTTTTTCTAGTCAGTTGGGGTTGTATGTGTTCAAAGGTTAGACATACTTTTTAGATATCTAACATATCTTGCCATATCTGGCTCAAACTGGCTTGGGGAAATGCCATACCTAAGATGGATAAAATTATAAGCAGCATGAGTCTTGAACCAAACTTGAACTGAAACTTGAGATTTGAGGGGGATGCAGGGAATGGTGATTGTCTGATTCCTTCTATTCATGTGTTTTAACACTTCTCTGTGATTTTTAGTTACAAGAGAGATTTTGTGTATCCAGGGTCTCCTGAGAGCCTGTTCATGTACAATCTCTAAATATCTTTCTAGACTAGATCCAAAAGTTTGGTCTGAACTTTGGGACCTTACAGATAAAACGGAACCCACTGAAGTTCTCCTACCACACTACAGAACATGGTGATATTGGAAATCCCAGTTGTAGACAAGATAGCTTGATTACAAAATGTAACTTTCCATCAGTGGTTACCATAATCTTCCATATAGTTTCTAACAATACTGCCATGAAGATGAGGCATTTCCACCATTGTTATATTAAACAACAGCTGCTGAATTGCTGCAACTTGACTCCTGGAAGCACTACATTTTAAGTGCTGAAAGGGGTGTGGGAAATATTAAGAAGGGAACATTCCCTGTACCTGCAGGTAAGTTGGATACTGGGAAAGTACTATGCAGTAGACAGGTTAAGCCTCAGCCCAGCATCTATGACATGTGGCAATCCCAAAGGATATTTGTGCTGTTGCACACACGAAGCAATACGTATGGTGCAAGAAGCATGGTGTCTAGGTCTGTAGAAATAGTCTCATCCAATTCTGGCTTCGTGGTCTGATGTATTGAGAAACAGTTGTTAAGACTGTGTAGTAAAATCCATATCACACAGGGCAATATATACTGTCAGTCTAGAACTTGATACTCCATTGGCCCAACTACACATTCTTCCGCACCTGACCCCAAAACTCTATTCTTTGAGACCCTTTGCAGGCCCCTAAACAGGTTCCCCAAATCCTATCCTTTTGCTTCACAGTGGAAGGCACATTAAAATACTTGAACTTCTATTGAGTCTTGTGCTGTAGTCTCTTATTAGTTTGATTGAATATGCAGGTGTTTTATTTCCCTGATTCCAGGGTAAACAGACAAATGTTTCAAAGCCCTAGGTTTCAATGGCTGTGGAGAGAATCTAGACTTTAAGATTACACGTTCAGAAAGAGTGCCAAGGTACAGATACAAGATGTGGTGTGGAACTGCATGCCAACATTTGTGTGCACACCTACTGCAATTGCACACAAAACGGTCCTATAAATAGGTAAATATAACAATTTTATGCACTTCTTATTCTGAAAAGCTGGTCCCAAACAAGAAAAATAAATTGATAATTCTACAAAGGTGACAGGTGAGTGATTTTGTGATTGCATGCCAAACTATTATTTTTGGGGGTGAAGGGAGTGAGAGAGGGCCTGAGGATGACAATTCAGTTCAGCACCTTTTGAGATTTCAAAATATGTTCTCCTTGCATATTGGAGTGAAAACAGAATTGTTGGAATATCCATTTTCCAAGTGAAAAGTTTGGGCTTCAATCCATGAAAAGGTATATGGGTGTGTATATCTGTCTATCCATCCCTGAGGGTTAAGGAATTAGCTTGTAATGTGGAACACCCAGATTCCAACCCCTGGTGTGCCTGATTCCAAGGATAACTTTTCATGTCAGCTCACTCTGAATCAGGCAGAGCCAGAACTTTGAACTTGGGTCTCCCATATGTCAAACCACCACCCTAACCACCAGGCTACAGAGTGAGAGTCCTCACTCCACAAAAACCCAAACATCTCCATAAAACTTTTCAGCTTCAACAAAACAATATTTTGGTGAAATGAAATTTTGACAAAAATATTCTGACCAACTCTTTTGGGGTGGGGAGAGAAGGAAACAGGTCCAGATATTCCAAATTAAGTGCATATAATTACCTGCACTTACCTGATATCTTTCAGCATGAAAATGAATTCAAGCATTATATTTAAGTAAAGAAGAGAATTGTGCAATCTTCAACATTAAGCAGAAGGCTGTTATACAGTATTGTGTTATGTTAGCATCAACTTGCTTTTCATTAGAATTATTTGCCTAACCAAAAAGATTTATGCCCCTCTGCATTATTATTTCCTCTTCTAAATTGGACAGTGTTCACGTTTCATATGAGCACTGTCAAATTATGTGGGTGCATACGTACAGAGCATATGAATGGGGTTTCAGGTGAAAATGGTTTCCATGATGTAACTTGACAATTTATTGTGAACATAATCTCCTTTTACCCTTTGGAAGGCTTAAACATTTGATAGAACACCTGGAAATCACAGAGATGAAATATTAGAAATCAAATTGAGGCAGATTCTGCTATCTCTCTGGCTGTTGAGTGGTACCTTATTCTGGGACTACTCTCACTGATTTCAATAGGATTAGTCTGAAAACAAGGTAGTACTCAGTGGGAGCAGGGGAATCAGAATTTGGCCCTTTATTTTTAGGCCTCAAACACTAACTCATGCTTAGCTTTGCTTATTTAATCCTGTTGAATTAAATGGAGCTATTCACGGGAGTTAGGTTAAGCACGTGTGAGTGTTTGCAAGATAGGAGCCCCCTTCTCAGCAGTAACAGATTGCCCACTCTTTTTTGGGGGTGCGGGTTTGATTATTTCTAAATAAGAAACATACAGTGATCAGGAGAGGGGAATTGGTATAACCAATAGCTTCTTTTAAAGATATGCATTAAATCAAATTAAAAATAGAGCCATGTAAAGTTAGTTTTTTGTGGCGCTTTTTTTTTCTCTTGCATGCAGTAAAGTGTTTCACCTTGCATATAATACATGGGTGGAATGCATGCAAGTGTGGTTTTTGTTTTAAAAAGTGTACAAATCTGAAAATGAGAAAAAGAATGTCAGCAATAATAGACTTCTGTAATTCAGTTGGGATTATCTGTTATCTTTTTTCTCCCCTGTGATATTATTTTAACTTTAATTCTGCAATCTACTTTATGTTCAGATCAATACCATCTGGTCTTGAGGAAGTCAGACTTTTAGAGTGTCTGAATTCCTTTTCTTCACAAGCATGTGAAAACTAAAATAAAAATTACTGTTTGTATCTGTAGGACAGGTATTGGCCAAACCGGAATTACAGAGGAAAAGTCTCCACTCTTGCCTTTTAGTGGAGCCTTTATTCTTACATTTACTGCACAAACACTTTCAAGGAAATTGGTAAATATTTTATGAAAAACCATTCTAATCCTTCCAACGCCACCTGAGGGATTGATGTTTGCATTTTATATTCCAAGTTTCTTCGTTTTAAAACTGTGGAGTTGGCAGTGAGATTTGGCACCACCAGCAGGATTTGGATGGGTTGGTTAGATTGGATATATTTAGGACAGTTGACTTCCTGTGATGTAATGGGTAAGTGTGTAATGTCACATTTTTGCTGTCTCATTAACTATAAACAACATCTTTAGTAAATGATTAAATTATGGGTGCAAGTCTTCATTTTCACTCTAAAACACAATGCTAGCTTTTCCCCATGATCATTCACTTGGGATTGGAATTTACAATTTATGATTGTACCTTTTCAGTGTTAATATTTTAAAGACAAATGCTAATTGCCAAGAGGGTTGTAACTCTTTCTCCCCTAGGGTGACCAGATGTCCTGTTTTTATAGAGACAGTCCCATTTTGGGGGACTTTTTCTTATATAGGTGCCTATTACCCCCCCACACACCCCGTCCCGTTTTTTCACAGTTGCTATCTGGTCACCCTTTTCTCCCCACTTATATCTGGCATTGGAGAAGCATTGAAACTGCTCTGTCGGCTTGTACTGCAGTATAGAAGCTGTGGTAATCCTTCCACATGTGCAGCAAGCCCAGTGGAACTTGATAGTGACTAGATGCTCCTTGTCCCATCATCATTCATTCCCATCCTCAAAATCCCTTGTACATTTACAGGTAGGTGCCCCTCAACCCATTGCACTGATCCACCAAATCCTGCTCCCACACCTTAACCAGCAAAAACACATCTATTGTTACTGGGATCTCCAGGCCTGCTCTTTTAGATTTTGCAAGTCAGAATTAAGGATATCCCACAAATTCTGTTTGCAACTCATTCCATTTTTTCCAGATCTATACACTGAAATAGTACTACAGAAATTAAATTGCCTGGACAAATGTTGTGAACAGATATCTCTTTTATTTTTCAAGAATCAGCAATCAAACAACATAATCTATTTCCTTCTTCATTCAGACATACAACTGTGTGTTTTTTGTGTGATGGAAGTATATGAAAAGTATACCTACTTATGATCCCAGCTGGGAGCTTGTGTTCTCCAATTCTAGAACATCAAATGGTAATGAAATAGTAATAGCTTCTGAAATCACCAAAACAATAATACAGTTTCTGTTTTATGTGGTAAAAGCAAGGCCTGCTTTCCCTCACTTTAAGCCCATGCAAATTGTATGGCAATAGGAAAACACGTGTTAATTCTTCTGTACATGACTTTTTACAGACAATACATATAGTTACGTTTAGCAGCCCAGTCTTTCATCATGTGCTCTCTAGCTTTTTGGGGGAACCTTAAGGCAAAATGCCATTTGAAGTCAATGGGTATTTTTCCTGCACAAGGACTTTTGTATTAACCCTTTATTATTAATTATTATTATTATTTTATTATTTTATCAATGGTTGGTTTTTTTCATGTTCACATTTAGCTATAGACCTTTTAAATATTATTTAACATCTTCATGCATTCTTCTATAAATTCTACATTTTTACTTGGACTGTACAGATTCAACAAACTCTAGGCCAAGCCAAACTGCATGTTTCAAAGGCTTAATGCTAGCTTGCAGTTTGCTGTCTTATGGAACAATTTTTGAACCTGTTGGCCCACCATGTATCTTATTAGTGTAATTCCCAGAAATGCCACCAAGGTAAAAATTTTGGGCCTGATATCACAATCCTGGGAAAGTTTGTTATTGTTCCTGGTTATATTACAATTTGGAGACTATCTGGGAGTGAATTAAAAACACAGTAATGCAGACCTACATTTGCCCATATGGGCATAATGTATGTCCTGGAAAACCGATGTGTTGCATCTGTACTAATCTCACTGTAAGGCCTCTTTGGTTCTCTTGTTTTTTGTGAAAAAGTAGGAGCATTAAGGTGTTGGAGAATGTATGGCATTACTAGAGTAGCTCATCAGGAAATTTTTGACTAAACAGGTTTGTTTGTTTTTGGGGTGGAGGAGGAATGCTGTTTTGACAAAAATTTTGTAAGGAAAAGGGTTCTCCGATCCAAGATTGAATTTATGGTCAAAATGAGAGAGAGAGGCATTAGAACAGTCAATAGCCCAGTGATTCAGATGCCTGAGCTGTGAGAGACTCAGGTTTAAGTCCTTGTTCTAATTCAAACATTCTCTAATAAAATATATTTAACTACTTCTCCAGTAGAAGATATTGAGAAACTAATCCTAGAAAAGCTGCTAGATTGGTGATTAGGGCACTCACCTGGACGATCCACCTGCTAGTAGGGTTATCAACCCTCTATGATTGTCCTGGAGTCTCCAGGAATTAAAGCCCAATCTTTAATTAAAGATTGTCATATGATGAAACCTCTGGGAATATTTCCAACTGAAACTGGCAAACCTACCTGCAAGTCCCTATTTAGAATCAGACAGGACCCTCACCCAAGATGTGAAAGATCCAAGTTCAAATTCCTGCTCTAACAACAAGGCTCTTGTGGTGTGAATGGGCCTTACACTATTTTTTCATCAAAAAGTTTCAATTTCGTTCCAATGTAAAATGGGGAAAAAATTGAAACTTTGAAAATATTTGCAGGATGGGGAAACTATTGTCTACCCAGCTGACGTGATTAGTATTTTATTTTGAGCTGCTTCTTGGTAGCAGGAGAGATCTGACAATTGCATGTTTGTTTTCTTAAATTAAAAAAATTGGCAGAGTCAACAAAACTGTGCATGGACAGTTGTTACTTGTTCTAAATCAAAGTAAAATAAAAATAAACATTTATTTGAGGTATACAGTTAACTGCTTTAACAAATACATTTAAAATATTTGTGTAGTTAAAATACATAACAGATATTACACATATAACAATACCTATATCATTAACATGCAGTATACAGTATTGTGTAAAGTATTTGTTCTGTTAATCAATTTATTCTCGTAATCATGAGTACCAAGGATATTTCGAGGACTGTTCCTATTCATAGCCACCCACATTTTTAGTACCAGTCAATCTGTAATTTTAATAAAATTCCAAATATAGTTTTGTTGTAATTTCATCCTATTCCAGCATCTGTGTTGGTTTGACTTAAATCACACTCACGTTTCTGAGACCAAACCACAAGCTAACCAGAGCCAGTTTATTAAAGAATGCATGTTCTCTTAGAAGTTTCTAGGCAACTTATGGAACACAAATTAAAAACAAGATGGGATTTCAGACCAAAGATGACACACGGGTGAATAGGCTTAGCTTGATCTTGTGTTGGTGCAAAACATTAAAGCTCTAACATAGGTTCCCCCCCCCCAATAAAAACTAAAGATAAAATTTTGAAAAGACAGTTAGACACTTAAGAGCCTAATTCTTGTTGAAAGTCCCTTTGGAAAATGGGACTTAGGCTCTTACATTTCTCAGATGCTTTTGAAAACTCTAGCCTGAGCTAACAGACATGGTGGTTGTCAAAGTATGGTATGTAAAATATGGTTAGATACCTTAATCTGCTATTTGAAAATCCTCTTTATTGCTAAATTCAAATTTATAAAACTGCAGAAGGAACTCTGTCTATTTATTTATTCGTCACTGCCATAACACTCAACTCCATTCCATTCTCATGCATCATGTGTGAGCCTTACTCATAGAGTCATAGATTTTTAAGGCCAGAAGGGACCATTATGATCATCTAACCTGAAGTCCTGCATAACAAAGGTAATAGAACCTCACCCTATAATCTCTGCATCAAGCCCATAACTTCTGTATGAGCTAGAACATAGATTTTAGAAAGACATCCAGCCTTGAATTACAGACTTCAAGTATGGAGAATCCATCATGTTCTTGGGTAAATTGTTCCAGTTGTTGTTTACCACCATTTACATTCAGAAATCTCTACCACAGGTAGGTACTTGAAGACAGAGTTCTGCCCCTGCCCTGCCTCTTCTCGCCCAATTCTGCCCCTACCCCAAGTGCACACTGTCCCTACTCCTCCCCCATCCCCCGCCCAACACCTCCTGCATGCCACAGAACAGCAGATTGCAGTGGGTGGGAAGCACTGGGAGGGAATGGGGAGGAGTTGATTGGTGGGGCTGCTGGCGGATGGGAGGCGCTGGGGAGTGAGGGGGAGCTGTCTCCTGGTGGGTACTAAGCACCCACTAATTCTTTTCCGTGGGTGCTCCAGCCCCTGGAGTACCCACGGAATTGGCACCTATGGGCTTGTCTATATGGAGAGTTAGTGCACGGCACACTGGGGGTGCAATATGTCAAAACATACTATGGAACTTTTAGTGCACAGTAGCAGTGTCCACGTAGCCGGTTAGTGTAATAGATTTACAGCCCAGTTTGCTGTGCGCTAACTCCCCATATAGACATACTCTTGGATAAAGTAAATAGATTGAGCTTCTTAAGTCCCTTACTATAAAGCATGTTTTTCAGACCTCAAATTCTTCATGTAACTCTTTTCTGAACCCTTTCCAAACTTTCAACATAATTTTTTGAAGGGTAGACAGAAGGAGACACAGTATATTCCAGTAACAATTTCACCAATATCAGATATAGAGGTAATACCATCTACTTCTTGATATCCCCCTATTCATGTATTCAAAGCTCATGCCCTCTTAGCTATAGTATTGCACTGAAAGTTCATGTTCAGCTGGTTATCTACCACTAAACATCTGTCTCATGCTTTCAGAAGAAAATGACACGGGTTGTGTATTCTTGTAGGAATTTGAGAGACTCCTGTAGAAATTTAGCAAACACTGACCTTCTAGATGTTTATTACTATTGTTTTATTTGTTACAGCAGCACCTAGAGTTTCCAAATCAGACTGGGACTCCAGTGAGCTAGGCACTGTACAAACACAAAGCTAAGAAAGTCCCGGCCCTGAAGAGCTTACAATCTATAAGTTATGTCAAAGGGTGATAAGTATTATTATCCCCATTTTGCAAATAGGGAAGTAAGGCACAAAGATTAAGCAAGTTGCCAGACAAATCTTGTGAGACAACATATTCAATCAAATTGGAGAAGCTTTAAAAATAGCTCTTAAACTATGTTATCAGAATTGAATTAGTACTTTATGTAACATTAATTCAGTAGTCCTTTTGGAATATCATTGAAAATATGTTTGCCTTGATCAAGCTTCGTTAGGTGCTCTGCAATGAACTCAGTTATCATTAAACTTCAATGATGAGATAATTAATTACCTTTCAGGGACAGAAAAATGCCATATAAAATAGAAGTGAAAGCTTCCACACATTACCCTACTAATATGCTCCAACCCAATTCTTAAAGGTCCACCTCTCGGAATTAGTAGATCACTCACTCTCCATGTACAGTTTCTTTGCTGAGACTGTCAATGGTCTGTGGTGATACCAGCTGTATAGTTTGGGTTCGAGGGTAGCCTCGTGATGTGCTCCTGATTGGCTGAGTCCACTCCGCTTGATCATGTGAGTCCATTCAATGGCCTCAGAGCAAGAGAGGCCTGCTACTTCACTGCTACAGTTGGAAAAATCAAAAGAAAAAATACTTTTTCTACCCTGGACCTCTTGAACAGCAGGGCTGTAAACCCAGGAGAACTAGTTTTAACACACAATCTTCACAAAGGAGTATATGCACAACCCTAATGCATATCACTGAGTGAAATGGCAACTTGTCTGTAGTTCTGCTTCATTCCAGGCGGTCATTGAGGCCATTTCTTTTTTTTAATTAGAGGATATCCACATTCCACACGCAAATCTGCACACTACATGGTACACATTAATTTGCAAATCAATTTATCAAGGTTGAACATGGAGGGAAACAGCTAGCTAGGCTCCAAACTAGCTATATAGTTGTCTTTGTTGCATGCACACCTGCAGAAATTGTGCACATGTATCAACTTGTAGACCTTTGCCTCTGTTTTTAAAAGACTGAATCAAAATAATCTTTTATCGCTTCCTACCTTTATAGTGATATGCATCTCAAATTAATCAGTGGCATAATTTTATCTTAAAAATAAATGTATTACTTTAATCAATCTGCATTGATTGAGGGAAGAGCCTCATTAGCTAGCTGTACAATAACTTAGATATATCCTTCAGGTTTCTCTATGCCTGAAGAACATATCTAGTTGTGCAAGACCTTAGTTAATGGGGGTATTCATCAATCAACTCAAATAATAGAACTAAATTTACTTCCACCATATTTATAAGAACATTGCCATCAAAACCTATATTGGCTGTTTTGGAAAAAAATATATTACCAATATTCCTATAAACTTTATCTATTAGTTGAGCACTTTCCACCCCCATTCACTAAAGCTATTTTTAACCTGTCTCACAATCTTTCTTTTCCATATTCTGTCCTTTGACTATGCACTTATAAAACCATTTCCAAAGGGTGAAATTCCCCTTGGTTTGCCTGGAAATAAATCCCAATGATATTTATTACATGACAAAGGAGCACTAGAGATTCCCTTTTTCCCTAGACAACTTGAGAACAAAGGTACTGCAAAGGCTGCACACTTATAGGCACAAAAACAATACAACAAAGAGTTAGAAATATAGATTTGTAGCTTGTTTGGCTATCAGTTTTTCCACCAATTATTGTACATTACAATTTTCACTCTTCCTTGTACACCAAAATACCAGCCAGAAGCTTGGGATGCATGCATCAAGATGCTAGTAAATTACGCTGAGAGCAATCAGATAATGTTGTTAATATGACTCACTTCAGTGCAATTTCTTTGCTCCTCCCTTGTATGATTAATTACAACTAAATTGATGTTGCCAGCAATGATTAATTTACAAATTCAGCTGCAGAGTAAATGAGCTAAGCAAAACTGAGTTGGCATTGTTGTTTTAAAAGTTCTCACAAAAGATCACACTCAACAGCTCAGCCTATTACTAGTTATTGCATATACATAAATAGTGGGTAGATGGCATAATTTTTAAATTAATATTTTATTTATATGCTACTTATTTGTCCAAATTTATCCCTGCTTCCATTTAAATCAATAGGTTTACAATGAGGATGAGTTTGTCCCATTCTGTCAAACCAGTCATTTAGTCAAATTACTCTTTAACTTGGATATTTGAAAAATAAATAAAACTTCCAAGCCTTTGATTAGAGAACTGAAAGAGGGCCACATACTTGATGATATACCTAAAGTAGCTCATTGAAATAGACACTTAGGAGAATAAATGAATTGCACTTCATTGCATATTGTCTAATTGAAGAAATCTATCACCCAGTAACTACACATGCCTTCTTTTATGGTACAGTGGAAATTGTTATCTATCTTAGGGACTTGTACTGCTTCCCATCACCATAGTATCTGTGCACAATAGTGAAATGCAATTCACAAAGTCTCTAGCACATCTCTTTTTCTAGGGTGAAAACTCTGTTTGGAATGGGGAGGAGTTGGGTTTTATTTTTTTAATATTCATGTATTTTGGGAGGCCAGGGTTGGGTCAGAGTTTATTAGCTAAAAGGGAGTGTTGGTGTTGTGCCGTTCTTTTGGTGGAAAGTTCACCAAAGAAATTTCTGCGGGTTGCTTTGCATTTTTAGGAGCCTCAGTAAAGGGTTAACCTCCTAATTTTCAGCTCCTGTTTTTGAAAATATAGTCCTAGATGTACTTACAGCTGTTTTTCAGAAGAGGTGGCTTAGTCAGACCTTGCATAACTGGTGTCTCAAGATGAATGGTCTCTCAGGTAATATGTCAACTCCTGAAATATAGCTCTTATTTGAGGCCCAGTGTTATCTTCATCAACTGAGTGGACCTGTTGTTACTGCATTTAAATATTGTACATTGTGACTATGACAATTTTAGAATCAAGTGGAGGAATTCTAACACAAGAACCCTATAAAAATATACCATATAATGAACAGTGGTAATACATAGATTCAGGAGTCTGAGAAAAAGGGGAATAACCAAGGCTCATACTCAGTTCAAGTGAGAGACATGTGTTCTGGTCAATTCCCATTCCTTTTAAACTCCTTTTCCAAATCCTAGGATTAATTTTTAATGCAACTGAATCTCAGTAGAAAAGCAGCACCTTAGTGTGCAATTACATTTACATGGAAATAACTGGATGAATAGCCATCTGTACATGCAAAGAGCTATGTGCCTAATAATAGTAACAGCACAAGGAAATTTTAACCTCTCAAAATTTTGATCCCAGATTCAAAATTAAAAAAGCTGGCAATGACATTAGAATTTAGTTATAAAGTATTTTTTTTCTCTCTACTGAGCAGTAGCAGATTTGTTTTCCCTCTGAAGGAGAAATCAGTGAGACAGAGTCTGGGTGTTAAGTTAACGTAACTTGTTTTATTTTCATTATATATGCTAGTCCTTGAACAGAGGTGGTCACCAGGAAAAAGGCAAACTCTTCTTTAAGCAATCTCAGCCAAAACACTAATGCCTAGTTCCTAGGAAATGAGTCTGTTCCAAATTAGAGAGATTAAGGGTGAGGGCAAATATTTTGTTTGCAACAAGTTCCTCCAAAAGAACCTGCATCATAAAACTAAGAGGATAGTGTTTCTTCAGACTGCACACTGCTTGCGTGCTAACAGAAACAACTTGCTAACTGTACACTCTGGTGACTTCCATCATAACAGAAAAACTAGAAGATAATATAAGATTTATTCTGCAGCCTTACTCACATTGAATAGAAATTATGCAAGTATTTCTCCTGGCTTTGGTGACACTATTTTTGTCGGAATGTGCTGTGCAATTGCAGAATTGGCCCCCAACTGTTCTTGAAAATATATTCCATTTAAAACAAATTAAATTGTCCTTTATGAATTTTTAAGTTTTTTCTATATTTTGGTGTATAGAATTATGGAGCTGTACCAAATATCCACTCATTCATCTGTTACAGGATTAGTTGTCTTCTTGTTTGACTCTTTAAATCACCAACACAAACTCTAGTTTATTAAGAGGCTTGTCAGAATTCAAACATCACATGCTCCAATTCTATTTTAAGGCCCAATAGAATGTAAACATTAATTACCACTAAACTTACCAATACTCACCAACTGTCTTCTTTTATGCCAGGCAGTTAACTCCATGTACGTCTAAATGACAGTAGCCATGACTTTATGTTAAACCTGTTAAATTAATCCAGGCATTCCTCTAATTAAATCTTTAAAAAATCTAATTTGAAAGTTGTCCCATAGTGTTGGTCTTACCTAGAAGATGCTAGAAGTATATTTACTTTAAATCTGATCTTTACTCCACTACTTAATTATTTTTAATGACTCATGTAACCTACAGTAACCTCAGTGGATCCCTGTGGGTAATTTTTTGTTGCCATGCAATGCAATTGCTATTGTAATTCTAGTGTCCTAAAATTCTCCGCACATGGGCCAAATTCTGTTCTAATTTTCATCCTGCAGAATCCTTTGAAGCCAATAGGGTTGCACAGAATTTTGGCCTTATTACGGGTTTTTTGGACATTGTTAACAAGTATGACCTACATTAACCTTCCAAGTTCTCATCTACATTTTTGGGATGAATGACTATTTTGTTACCTTCTGGAGACAAAGCTGAGCTCAGAATAGATTTAATCCAAATTGAATTTAATTTCTTCATGACAGAACACATAAACTACAGAGAGAAAATCGAAGGGACGCTGAGACCCATAGAGAGGCCAAAAGTAGTTGGATCCATGTTGGCCACACTGAGATACATGAATCTAGTAGGCTCCTCATCCTTGAGTAGGGCATATATTATGGGAGTAAATTAATATAACAAGTAACCTCTGTATGAACTCTTGTTTACTAATACTAGTCATTGCTTTTTCGGATTTAGGGATGCTGTTACTAAAATTAGTCAAACTTTTGTGTGCTAAACCAGATTAAATTACAGAAACACCCTGGAACAGGCTGAGTGAATAGCCAGTGATAAAATAATTGTAATCAGGAACATCTGGGTGATGTTAGTACCAGAGATCAAGAAAATGCACATTCCAGCATTATAACATTAATGTGTAAGCAATTTGTGTGCTTCTATGATGTCTCTGCTGTTAGTATATTTTAAGTAAAATGGTGAAACGGTGGATCAAGACCTTTGTATGAGGTACCTATGCACCAGCTGGGACACTCCTGAATGGGGCCGGCTTTAGGAAGTGCGGGGCCCCATGCCAACAGTGTCGATGGGGCCCCTCCGGCGAAATGCCGCCGAACACAACGGCGGCGGTTGAGCTGCCGCCGAAGCGACGGACGTTGCGGGGCCCAGACACGGACGTTGCAGGGCCCTCTTAGGAGTGGGGCCCAATTCGGGGGAATTGGCCTAAAGCCACCCCTGCTCCTGAACTAGCTTAGAAGTATTGCATGTGGCATCTGGGTGCAGCCACCTAAGCTAATACACAGCTTCAAGAGCAGAGTAGTGATCATTGCTCACTGTGTTCCCCCCCTTGTGTGTGAACCCACTGACCACACCCCTGCAACTCTCCCAGAATTGCCACACCTCCCTCTGACCCCCTACAGTGCCTCACAGAGAACAGCCATGAAGCATTTATCAGCAGACAGCTGTGAAGTTCTGCTGTGCAAGCTCTCTGTAGCCTGCCACCCTAGGCAACAGGGCTTTGGCATTTCTTTGGGATTTTGAGCTTTCTGTACCTGAAGTGGCAGAGGCAGAATTTCATGCTAAATGTAGAAGTCAGTCTGGAATGTCATCTAACTACAGTGCATAAGTTCAATAAGAGTGACTTAGAGTTAAAGATCTCGGCTGAACAGCAATGAGAGAAAGAGAGACTTCACATGTGAATAGTTTTCCACTAACAGAAGGTATGTGCTGGTACTATGAAGAAAAGTGCAAGTGGCTATTGCCTTTGAAATAACTGGCTGGTCTCAGTTCAGTTTCTAGTCTGTAAGTGTCCATTTCACACAAAAACACCATCACAAATAGCATTAAATGGAATCCTTGTTGGCCCACCCTGCAAAAAGGGAAAAGATTCAATAAACATGAGAATTAATATACTTCCTCATACATGAGGTGAGAGTTGAGGAACAAAGGTGTGGTTCAGGGAATCTTGTCCTTGTAATAAGGTTCTGAGATCTAGGTAATCACATGATCCCAGTCATGTGACAGGGTATCCTAGGGACTGCTATTACTATGCTGCTATTACTGGACCTGTTCTGCAAACGGGGTTTCAATTCCCAGTCCAGTCATTCTAGCACTCTTCAAAAGCCCTAAATCCTATTTAAATTTGAAAAGAAGCATAGTATTTCTCCTGAGATGCATGTAAAATGCAAATAGCGAAGAATGAACAGAAAGGATTCTGCAATTAGCACAGTAGTGTCCTCTTCTTGGAACCTGAGAAAGTTGTGAACAACCCTGGTTGGAGTTGCACTAAGGATGAATTTTCCCTCAATATGCCAAAGTTGCTGGTAATTAAAGAAATTCAGAAATTGAGCTGACTGGGTGAGGGCTTGGTGCATATGCAGGCAGCCCTCAAATATGGTGGTTTCTCCCAGATGCAAGAGGCTCTCTGGCTCAAAGTAATTCTGAGATGAAATGCAAGGGTGTCTCTTTTCATCTTAATGCTGGAAGACATGGAAAATGCATTTAGCAGCAAAATCAGTAGCAATAGGGGATCTTTCTTTGTGCTCTCTAGACCCTCACCCAATAATAAAATATGATAAGGGTCTTTTACTGGTTGGTTGTTCTGGGGCTGTGCCTGCTTCTGCTAACCCTTCAGTGTGGAAACCATGAGGTCAGGTTGTCATGTCTTGTGGCTCTCGAACTTTTGAAGATTGTCGTATGTAGCTCGGAGGGTCAGTAAGTTTGGCCACCCCTGCTATAGGGCCAGTCTAATGTTTTCTCTTGCCCAATGACTACTTGCAGTCACTATACATAACTATGACTTGCCACTATGAATTTTGATTCTCTGAAAAAACAAAACTTTTAATTTTTATTTTTCAGAACAGCCAGTGAACCCAAAAATTCATTATTCTCCCCCTTCTAGTTGGATCCTCGCAAAAACACAGCAGCTCTCACCAGCTTTGGCCACTAAGCTCATATTTTGATCTGCTACTTTCATAATTTTTTTCTCAGCCAGTATACTCTGTGCCCATGAGTTAATCAGAGCTTTACCAGTCATTATTACTACAGATGGTTCAAAAATCATGTCACCTCGCAAACCTGTATGATGATGATGTATAAACTTCTGGGGACATTCTATCGTAAAGTTGAATAGTAATCTCTTTATTAAAGTCAAACGTTGAAATTATTCATGCAGTTCACATTTAATAGGTTAAGAATTACCCCCATTTTATTAAAAAAAACAGTTATTACTGGACACTCTATAGCAAAATAAGTTCAACATTTATATACTCCATTCAGTTCTAGTTTGTATTTTTAATTACTTCCCTATTGCTAATAGCCAAAAACAAGTGTGAGGTTTTAGTAGTTGTAATTGTGGGTTGTTGTTTTGCTCCCTGATGTTTACAATCCCTTATTCTTTGATGGTAACGAATGATTAAATACAATCACAACAAAACTCCATGATTTTATGCCTCATTTAGTGAACAAGTTTACTTTGTAGCGAGTGTTCAAAAGTTACATGACTCAAAACTGCATACTAGAGAACCAACATTAGTCTTACAATCAGGTCTGGTCAAGGATAAACAAATTGTAGCATATGTGGCATGAAAACAGGATGCTCTTCTGTATTGACTTGTTCAAAGCAAGATGAGTAAATCAGGATTTTTTTAATTAGCTGTGCAGCAAAATTGATTTTCATATTAATTTTCAGGCCTTACAACAACCTTAAGACTATCTCTTTAATTTTTTTAAAGTAACATTAAATAGGCACTTTTTTCTTGTCTATAGCTTTAGTATAGTGCTATGAATATATACAGCACTGTACAAAATTTGAGTGTTACCAAACAAATACCAGGTTTCTTCTTCCAAAGATCTAACAATGCAAAGGTTTGAAGCCACTCTTAGAGCTGAGAGCTGTTGGAAACATAAGGAAAAATAACAATAAATACATGGATGTTATTTAATATAACAAATTAAGTAGTGTAACAAGATGCATGGTATGCTTTGCAATGAAACAACATGTGCCTTGAGGCTTTGGGAAACAGAAGATTGTATAATACCATGTGCTTGTATCATCCCAGCATGATATACTTTAGAGATGTACAGTATGATTTTTTTGTATTACCTATTCTTTTACATAACACGATAAATAATGGGGAAAATGGCCGCCATCCTCATATATGGAATAAATCATGAGTTGTCTGAAAACTAACACAACTTGCAGCATTAGTCAATATTTTCTTTTAAGGGTGGAAAGCTGAGGTCTTAGTATTAACTCGTGTTGTCAGAATAAACAGGCCACTTAAATACGGTGACATCCGTTAAGTTTGTGTATATATATATATATTTTTAATTGCTCTTTCAGAAAGACAGGCAGAATTTTCTATAGTTCTCAAGCAAAACTATTCTTTCAATGTATGGAATTCCATCAGACCTGTTTCTATTGAGTTGGCTCCATCTGACCTTTAAGTCCTTATTGAAGCTAATGAACCTTATATTTTATTGATGAATTAAGTTATCCGAATACAGAGATTTTATAGGTATTAGTCATATTGAGTCAAATTCTCCTCTCAGATTCATGGGCCCAACTCCATTAAGGCCCTCAGAGATTTTGAAAGTTATACTATAGATTAAATTATTCAGCAAATATTACTCACCTATCTCTGCCAGTTAGAGTGGAATGTAAATATTATCATTAAATATTATCAGCCCCATTTTACACAGAAACTGAAGAAGAAGAAGTTAAAGGCCTGGTCCCAAGCCAGGTGATAAAAATGGGAGTTCTTTGACTAACATCAGTAGGCATTGGATAAATCCCTAAATTACCTCCCCAGAACCAAGATTTTAGGATTTAGGATTCCCTGATTCTCAGGCCTGATTTCACTCCAGCAGACACTTCCTATTTTCATGCTTCTTCCTCCACTTCCCCAATGAAATTTTTCAGTTTTCAACTCTGCGGTACTCCAGTGAATGATAGTATTTCTTCATCATACAAGTTTGAGGACCTTTAGTCTGTCTCCAGTAAGAAAATTATCTAAACGTTTCCCATTAGTGAAGCCACTAACAGGTCTTCCTCCAAGCAGATCTAACTAATATTTAACTCCTTTTTTAGGAAGAGCAAGAGGGTAAATGAGTGGCAAAATGTCTGTTAATACCAAATAAGGCCTGTTCCTGCACCAATTGAAAGCCAAAGGGAGCTTTGCTATTGACTTCACTGATAGCTATAAAGAATAAGCTGGAAACCTTAGAATATCCTAGCATTGCCTAATTATCTTAGGGAATAAATGTGCCCGCTGGGACCATTTTGCATGTGAAGAAGTTTTTCACTGCAGAAACTCATCTATGTGATTTTCCCCTTCCCCTGCCTCCCACCTCCACTGTTTCTCCTTTATATTACATACAGGAAAAAACAGCCGATGGGTAAGTATTGTGTTTCAAAACCTCTCGATACTGCTACCGGTATAATGTGGGGGAAAGAATGAAAACCATGTGCTTAAACTTGTCCATCACATGTGAAAATAATGAACAAGAAAATGACTTTTCTTTTCTAGTATTTTTCTTATTTATTTTGAATTATGCTTATAACAAAGATTGATTTTAGTCATGTTTCACCATAGGGTAGTTGTTGATACAGGGAGACTGAAATCCAACTCTCAATCTCTCTCTTTCTGAAAAATGTGCTTCTTATTATCAAAGCAAATATCTTAAATAATCTTTTGAGATACTATTGAAACAGCACCATTGCATCTATATCTCTACTGACTGAAGGTGTGTCAAGGTTCCCGCCTCTGAATAAACCCACAGCCTAGAGAAGGAAGGAGCCACAGAAGTAATCACTAATGTGAGGAACCAGAGTCATTCCTCTCAGGACTTTATTAATGTATTTATTTGTCTCAATTGAGAGTACCTTGGGAAATCATAGACGTGAAAGACAGCAAAGCCCAGTTAAATCCCTGGCCAGTGTAGCATTGGTCCCTATAGTTAATTTTTGAAGGCTCTCTCCAGAGAGGTTTTAAACGACCAAGAGATGAGGGGGCAGGAAAACCTAACAAACTATGAAAATGCAAAATCTAAAAATTGAATTGTTGTAAATATTCTACTCTGTAAAATTCTACAAAAAATTAGCCCCCCAAAATGAGGCTAACAAAGATGTGTACACAGCGCTAAATGATCTGTTTTAATGTAATCTTTGTAGCCGACAGAGCTGCGGAATGCGCCAGAGTCAGTGATGTCATATCTCAACAGCCCTTGGCATCTTCTAACAGCCATAGCAAGTGTGATCCAGCTAAGCCTGACAAATCGTGCTGACATTTGGCTTCACATACTGTGTATTGTGGGAGCTGTGTGCACATTATCTCATTTCTAGTAAAATGATCTTTTGGCTTATTTGGCATGCTATTGTGTATATACAGGGTGAAAATAATGTAACATTAGTAAACAAACAACTGTCGACCATCTCCTAAATCTGTGGTTAATATTATATCTCATACAGGGTAAATACTGTGTTTTTGCTAACAAATAATGAAAACCTATTAGTAACAACAGTAATAGTTGTAAAAACACAAGTGAATGGATTTTAATTATGACTCTGGAGGAGCAGAGAGAGTAAAGGAGGGAGAGCGCACCATATGTGTAATATATTCACTGTTACAGCTTGCACTGATTAAAACTCTGTTTGTCATATTATACATCATTGTACTGTAGTTGTAGTAAATGTTCCTTGTAATGCATTTTCAAGTACAAAAATTGCTTCAGAAAAGAGCATTTAGGAAACTAATTCTATTGAAACCAATGGAGTGTTGACACATTGCCTGATGCGGATTTGTTTAAGGAAGCTTATTTTAGGTTATAAAAGTACAGTCCTCAAGGCAAAAATCAGTGACTGCTTGGTATAGTGACTGAGAGAACATTGCAACAGTATGTTCAGCAAGAAACCCCTCATTAATCCTTTCCTGTAATTCTACCCTATTCACCTTCTCCCTTGCCTGACTCAATAGAATTTAAAACCTGCTGTCAGCACAGTAACTAACCCAGAACCCATTCATTACTCACTGAAGGCATTTGTAATGTTTGCTGATTTGTCCATGAATGGGAACACGGTCTAAATCTGGATGGAGGAGACCTTTTTTTCTTTGTCAGTTTAATTGCCCCTGTGTGATGTGTTCCAAGTGTTAGAAATCATCAGGGGTTTTGACACCCTCATCTTTTCGAGTAGCCATGGCACTTCACTACATCTAACCCCAGAGAAAAAGAAAACGTTTGCAGCTGAAAAGAAATATGCATCACTTATTAAAAGCTTCTCATTCACATCAAACTAGGCTACTGGCACCCACAGTCAACTTCCAGTGCCTGAAGCTTCTGTTGAAATTAACCATAAAAAAGCAGACGTCCCCTGAATCCTAAAAAGGCTCCCAGTGTGACAGAATTCAGCAGTTTAATGGCAAGAGGATGATAATTAATGAATTGAGTGACTCAGTTGTTGCCAGAAAGATGCATGGTACGTTTTATAGGACATGTGTTGAATGGAAAACATGCAAATGACAGTTTGTAGGGAATTTACATAGTTCTTAGGTAACTGCTTTCTTGCAGAAAGGTCTCTGTAGACTCAATGAGCAACAATGCAGCTGCAAGCAGGGTGCTCAACTGGACTGTGAGGAAAACATATACATTTCATTCATTTGCTTGATGTACTAGTGTTGGTTGTTACTGACATATGAGCAAGTCAGCAGGAAACATGCGAACATCTGTGATGAGGCCTGACTGGCTCCTCCTTTCAGAAATATTCTGCCAGGTTTTTTTATAGATAGATAGATATCGATATATTTCCTGTATCACAGATAACATTCTTTAACCAAGGAATGCTTTACTTGCTTGTTGCTTTGATGCAAAGGATGGAGAGGTAGGTCATAGGGTGTCTCTGGTTTCTTTTTCCAGTCAAATATCTACATTATTGAGATGGGGGGGGGGGTCTTTGACTGAATTTCAGGGGTTTCCCCCACAGATCTTTTCTAATCTGTGAATTCCCAAGTGAAAAATTTTGTCCTATTACTGTCTGTCTGCATATTATATACAAGATTCTCAGGGTTACCTCCATTATTTTCTAAAATGGCTGTATATAAAAAGCACATTTATTCAGTTTTAATACAAGTTACAGAACTGTATGCAAAAACAAAGCAGATTATTTCTGTGTAGGTATACAGCGCTCATAGCCATGAGATCTGAGATTAGGGAACGTTTGCCATCTCATTATCACATTTACAGAATGAATATGTGTAATATGACATTATTTGTTCTTGTCCCTTCCTCTGCCTGTGTGTGTGTGTGTGTGTGTATACGAGTGTGTAATCTCTCTCTCACACACACAAACACACACACAGCGCCTCCAGTCTGAAATGTATATATCATAGCTAATATATCTAATCTCGGTTATTCATACAAACTGCACAGGGCCAAATTTATCATTGATATAACCGGAAGAAATCCATTGACGTCAATTGGTAAAATTCATCACTGGTGTAACTCCATTCACTTCACTGGAGTTGCTGCAGGACTGAATATCACCAGCTGGGTGTAATTCCCATTCTAGTCTGGCAGAATACTATTGGCCAGATTCTCCTCTGGTGTAAATCGGTGTCGCTCCATTTATGTCAATGGATCTACACTGATTATCCCAACTGAAGATCTAGTACTATGTACTACGAAAATAAGAAAGAAAAACTTGTAGACCTACTGTATGTTTCATTCCATGCATCCGATGAAGTGGGTTCTAACCCACGAAAGCTTATGCTGAAATAAATGTGTTAGTCTCTAAGGTGCTACAAGTTTTTCTTTCTTATTTTCGTTTTGCTGACACAGACTAACACGGCTACTACATTGAAACCTATTACTATGTACTAGTTTCTTTTTTGGTGCAGAGCAGTTTATCACTGTTGAACCTGGGATTCTGACTACACTTTCACAAATCTTTCCCTCCCAGGTAGCTGATAGAAAGGTTCCTGGTAAGCTTGACCAGTTAAAGCCTTTCTACCTTCAGTGGAAAAAAGACATTGCTTCAGTTAATTGGTGCAGTTACATCTCATTCTAAGAGTTTTTGCACTGCAGTTTAGGGTTTCACGCTGATCCAGTTGACATAGCTTGGATCAATTTGACCCGCTACTGCCATAGTTTTCCTTTGATCCCAGACCAGTTTGTAATTTGACCCATTCAGATGACTTTTCTATAATAGCCTAGCAAGACAAAACCAAATCAGCTCCATTTATCTTAATGGGTTTTTTTTCAGACATGAGGCCTTGCAGATCTTTTGTGGAGAAGAAAAAGGAATCTGTGTATCTGATGGGCTTTGAAATACCATCTGGTGTTTAATGTTATTGTGCTCTGTTCTCATAGTGGT
This sequence comes from Macrochelys suwanniensis, assembly GCA_033296515.1. Taxonomy (NCBI): domain Eukaryota; kingdom Metazoa; phylum Chordata; order Testudines; family Chelydridae; genus Macrochelys; species Macrochelys suwanniensis. The sequence continues at coordinate 54,932,102 of CM065780.1, forward strand.
GTGCTGAATCATATCTTAAAAGTTCAACAACCATTCAGTCACAGCCACCATTCAATACGACTGTGTCATTATCAAAGATTCGGATTTACAAAATGCTGCCTGCAAACAAAGCAGATTTTACAGACACTTCTCCCTGCGGCAGACTCTGCTGACGGAGAAGTCTTCAAGTGTGAAGTCTGCTTGTCTTACATCTTTAGCTACCATTTGGATGCACAGCAATCCTGTTTAACCTCAAAAATTACTGCTTGAGACATGTAATCATAGGTAACACAGCCAACTTTTAAGGTTTGTTTTTTTTATTAGGGGGTGGTCAACCTCACAGAGTTTGAGATTTTGAGAGCTTTCTTTTTTCTTCAGGTGGGGGGAGGGTTACAAAACTGAGTTTGCAAACACTTCCCCCCCAGTAATAGAAATCCTTGTTCTTTCAAAAAAAATTATAATAAAGACAATCATATTTTACTAGCAAAAAGGAAACTTGTGCTGCGTCCTGGGGGCACTACACCCTCCCCCACAAAAAAACAAAAAAACAAAATATGGATTACCCATTAGCAGGTTACCATTATAAGATATGCAGAGTGTATTGATCTTTAAACTCTACTTGGTGAAGTCCCAACTCCACTGAAGTCAGTGGCAGAATTCTCACTTTAATAGGGTCAGGATCTCACCCTCTGTGTATTTGTTTTTCACTCGTTCACCCTGTGCTCCATTTTTTCCATTGTGATTTTTGTTCTGTCCCTTTCATCCCCCAATATTTTCTGAGCACTACATGAACCCAATAACTTTAGTCAAACTTTCCAACACATGATCTTTGAGTTAAACAATTAGGCAAAAAATCTCTAATCCCTAATTTTTACATGGAGATGCATCCCTATAATTTATCTGTTACTATAAATGCACTGTGTATCTATATATTGTATGCAGAAAGATTGTTATATGCATATTTTTCTTCTACATAAAAATAAGTTCATGGATACTTTAATTGCTGATCTTGTAGTTAGTGCTTTCAGAATGACAATGTTGCATTCTATTTACATTTAATAATTATCAGAGTTCTTTGTATGAATCACAACAGTGGAGCATTTCTACATATTATTCATGAACTAACAATTTCCCCCAAAATGCTTTTTGGCTTTTATACATCAGCGAGCAGCTCTATTTGAGTAAATGATCCATTCTTGACTCATTGTGTATACAGAGAGACGATCCGCCTTTGATTGTTGTTTTAATAAACTGGAAGTCTGCCAAAATTCTCCAGGAAGAGAGCATTAATGATAGTACTGTGAATCTAGCCCTTGTTTGGTCTTAGACTGAATTTAGCCCTCCGCCCCACACACACACACTACTTTTTCTGCTGCTGATATAGTCTCTTTTCCTAGCATTTGCTTGGCCTATCTTAAATAGCATGAACTACTAAACCCTGTGATTTGGAAAAGAGAAACATTCATGGGCACTGAACATGGTACATTTTAAATTCTTCTTATGAGACTGAGAGGGTAGTGATTAATGAGTTTATCTATCAGAAAGCTTCAGATTAAGTTATTTATCAAAATGCTTCTATCATGCTGTTGGTGTGGGACAGGATTTATGGTAAAGAAAAACCTGCCATCCATCCATAGGATCTAAATCTATCAGCTCCACACATTCATGTAAATAACACTAAATGATATATCTGTAGCTATTGGATGGTAAAATCATTTTGGGAGGTTATGAACTACCAAAAGGAACATTCTTAAAATCCAAGCTAGAAATGATTTCTTTCCAACCTATTGAGCTAGTGAGTGTCATCTTCCCAGTATCAATCTCTCCTTATAAAAAATACTAAGCTGCTGATGATCAAGAGATTACGTTAGTAATGCTCAGTGACTTTCCTGTAATTCTCCAGAACTCATCTGTAATACATTTGATAAGGGTCATATAGATTTTTATACAGAGAACTTGTAATTGCTCTGCTTTGTTCTTCAGCTCTTTAGCTTTGACAGAGAGACCCGCCTGCACCTTGCATAAAGAATGCTCACTTCCATCTGTCAGGCAGGGAATTCTGTATGTAAAAGCTATAAATGCAAGAACAGAAAAAGAACATATGGTGCATCCCACCCTCCCCCTTACATTATCCTGCGATTGCTCTCTGTTATGCATTTACAATTTTTTAATCAACTCATATAAAATCCTAGAACACTAACTAGAGAGTCCATATGTGCCAGGTTATGCCATGGAGTACAGGTATCATGGAAATCACACAAATGTAAAGAACTCCTTAATGTTACAGTTCCCCTACCACCACCTGCTGGTGAGAGCTGCAGGCCAATCCCTTTATTTCCCAACCAATTTACTCTTCTTGCCTGTGTGAAATACAGGAGAGTCAGAAAGGTTAAGAAAAACCTAATAACAGAATCCAATTTAATAGGAGTACACAGGTGGAAGCCAATAGACATTTTTGAATGCTGTTTTGCATGAATGGAGTTTTTTGTTTGGTTTGATTTATATAAGAGATCTCAATAACAAAGGCCCATAACCTCAATTCACCAGTGAGATCAACACCACATCAATAGCTCACTGAATTCATGCCTTCTGGCCCCTTTGCAATGTTCTGCAACATTCCTGCCAAGTCACCAACCAACACCCATGAAAAGTTCATTAATGAATTGGCGGCGTGATTGGTTTTGTCAGCACCAAATGGACATACAAGCAAAAGCTCCCCCAGGAAGAACAAAAATGTGTTTGTGTTCTGAGACAATTTGATGAAATAGTCTGAGGAAACAAAAAATGATGTCCCAGGGCCCAGTCCCAGCAAACCTTTGGTGCACAGCACACTTACTGAAGTCAATGAAAGTTCTCTGAGGAAGATTTACAGGATTAGGCCCCAACTGACCACAAATTTATCAGACACACAAGGTGGGTGAGGTCTAATAAAAGATATTATCTTTCATATCCTGGGACCAACACAGCTAAAACAACACTACAAACACACAAATATCCGATTTTTTGGAAACACTTTTCTTCTGTTTGGTAGGTAGCAGAATTGTCCCTCTAGACCAGAGCTTTCCAAACTTTTCATGTTGGTGACACACTTTTTAGACATGCATCATTTCGTGACACACCGGAAGTGACGCGGAATCAATTCTGCCCGGATCACACATACTGCGCATGCGCAGTACCCAGGGCCAGCCGGCTGCCCCAAGCAAAAAAAACAAAAAAAAACCCCCAAGTGCCACCCCCCCCGCAACGCTGGCCAAAACACCCCCCCACCCAACAACGCCGCCCCGCCAAAACGCCGGGGGGGAGCGCAGCACGCCTGCCGCCCCGCTGCCCCGGCCAGGGAGTGGAGCACGCATGCCGCCCCGCTGCCCCGGCCGGGGAGCGGAGCACGGCCGGGAGCGGAGCACGCCTGCCGCCCCGCGACACACCTACACACTGCCGCCGACACACTAACGTGTCGCGACACACAGTTTGGAAAGCTCTGCTCTAGACTTTGAAAATTTGCTGACTGGCCACTCTCCATACACATCCCTGCCTTGACATGCCTTTCCCTACACCAGGACTTGCAAGAGGGTTTTTTGCTTTTAATGGTGATAAGCTGTCTTAGTCAGTTACCGCATCAGGGGAATTCTTCTGAAGCCATCAGAGCCCCTTCACACCACTCCACTCCTTTATCCCAGTGTACAGGCCGGAACAGGATAAGAATCTCATCCAGGGAACTTTGGCGTCCCCTCCTTCCCCAATTCTAGACACAAACTTGAGGTGGATCTCTTTTTTTTCTTTTCTTTTTTTGTTAGGGGGTTCCAAAATATTTGAATGACTTTTATAGTTTCTGGATGAGACTGAAAGTGCTAGAAATCCCATGAGAAACATGTTCTTGCAAGGCTTCCAGACCAATTTTGTAGACTCAAGGAGTTCTGGTGAACTTTAATATTAAGCACCCACAATGTGCTAGATTCTGTACAAACATATAGAAAGAAGTAGTCCCTGCTCCAAAGACCTTACAATCTTTAAAAAAAAAAAATGGAGGAAGCATGGGGGAAAGGGATACAGCATCCAAAGTGATCTGGGTCATGCTTAGTATGTCCTATTGATTCAACTGTTTTTGTTTTTATTTTTAATTACAAAGTTCAAATAACCATCAGGTAAGCAGACAGACTTTGTAATGCTAGTCCAAACTGAAACTACATTCCAGATATTTGAGGTTCACCCTGCATCTAACCCTCCACAATGCATGACTCCACAATTCAAACGTATAATCTCCCTGTTGAATAACAATGGCAATATTTAGAAATATATTTTTATCCACCATATTTTAAGGTATAGAACAAGCTGCCTGTATTTGAACGTTAATTAGAAGGTTTTGCTATCAACCGGTGACTTTTATAAGTGGCACCTGCCAAACCTTTTCTTGGTTCAGTGGATGTATGATTGTGACAAGTGCAATACAGAAGATTTTGTTTACCTTGCTTTTTTAATAGGGTACCAACTCATTTTCTCCTCTTGTCCAAATTAAATTAGTTCGTGGATTTAATATGCATTTTGATGACATGCTGCTGCTCAAGCTAAAAAGCATGTGTGTCTAGAAAAGAGTGAATGGTGAAATGGGTATTTTTGTTTGTTGTTTTTGTTATCTCCTTCTGGTCTCTGGAATATCTACTTCAGGACTTTTTGGTAGAAGGGTAACATTATAAAAATAGTTTACAAATATCTGCAAGGAAATCAGATGATCACTAGTCACCAAACACAGAGATGCAATAAATGTTTTTGCACTGCTATAAACAATGAAAGAAGGAATCCCAGTGTTCTTTCATGCAATTTTCAATTCTGACCGTTCAGTGATATTAAAAAAAGGTGGAGTTAAGTAAACATGTATTTTGCCTTCAACCCACTTGTGAATTACTAGTGGAGCCTGACATCTAAAGTAACTTAATGGGAGTAATTAAATCTAACTAGTCTTGGCTTCTTTCTCAAATTGCATAATAAAAAAAGAGTGAAATAATATCCTTAGACATAGTTTGTTTTCCAAAGTGGGAAACATAAAAATGCAGAGAGATGAATTATGATGTTATGACAGCAATATTTGTATTAAAGTAGATTTATGTGCTGTTGCTGTTAAATTCTCTCCCATGCCCTGCTGATAGGAGTTCCATTCCTTTCCAGCATTCCTCCTCCTCTTACTCAGTCATTATCAAATACCTCCATCTTGTTTAAATAACATGGTACTTAACCTCTGTTTGATGTTGGGAATGTAGGGCTGCTGAAATTACAACCAGGAGGATATGAGACTCTGTGTGTATGTGTATTCAAAACTTTAACTTCAAAAATTACTCACTCAACTGAGTTGCAGTCAGTTAAACTTATGGCATGCATTTTTTCTTGAAAGCTCTAGCAGAATTAATAATAATTGTCCCAGTATATTGGAAGTGATGCATATAATGTTGTTAATGCTGTTTTGTTAGGGCAATATGATATCTAAAATAATGGACCTTATTCAAGACAACGGTGTGTGTGTAGTTCATAGATCAACTTAAAAAAAATGAAACTTAGGCACTTGCTTGAGCTATAAATGGGTACAAGAGTTACAGTGCATGGAGTATCAAATATAGATGCCTTTGTGTGACCAAAGTGAAACTTTTGTTCACGTTCTTTGACTATTTGAAAGGTGACATAATGGTGGACTTTTGTTTAATTTCTCGTGGAACCTCATTATTTCATGGTTTTTGTGATTTTTTTCAATAATTGGACATTTATTGTGAACTGTTTGTGGTGGAAGTGAGAAAAATGCACAAACATCATAGCGAACTTAAGAGCTGCAACATGAAACCTTAAGCTGCATGGGAGGCTGATAGTGGCATAAAGGATCAGATCAGCTCTTAGGGACAGTCAAGGGGACATGTGGTTCATCAAGGTCTAAAGTGAAAAACAATATTTAAAAAACCAAAGAGAGCCCCGTTGTGTGTCAAAAGTTACATAGCTGATATGACGGTGGTTTTGTATTTCAAAATTAAACCGGTGTTTTAAACCTAGGTCCTCTTTTTGCTGAACCCTTACATTTTGATGGGTTCCGATTTTACCCCTTCCCTATTTCAAAGGCAAGAGGGGGGAAAATGGGATGGAGTTCATTTTGGAAAAACATGGTCTGTTGAGGCTTTGTTTTGCAAAAACCAAAATCGGAAGTGGTTCAGAAGTGGTTCCTGTTTTATCTCAGTCTCAAAGTTCAGAAGAAGGAGCAGGGGGGAATAAATGTTTCCAGCTTTGACCCATGCCTACTATATAGGATTAATGGCTGGTTAGTCCTGTTTTCAAAACTACTGAATTAGTCTATCTTCTCTTTTTGTCTAGATACTTAAAAGAATTCTTATCATCCTAGTCACTATTCAGAATTCATGCATGGACGTTTCAATTAAAATGAAAAAAACTAGGCTAACTAGCGTATTAAATAATGTCTGTGGTTTGACTTTTGGCCTCTTCACAATAATTACCCCGGGTCTCCTCCTAAACATTGCCCTTTTAGAATGATAGTCCTGACCACAGTTAAAAAGGATGGAATGGATGTGCTCCCCTATAACTTTAATCAAATAGTCTTAAATCCATTTGATCTCTTTCCTCAACTTTCATCCAGTAGCTATAACAAACACACACAGCTTCTGCAATCACATTGGTTCCCCGTTCAGAGGAGAACCTCTAATCACCATGATGTCAAAATCAAACAAACTTGTAATGGCTCCTCCCTAAATTCCTCCACATTTTTGATTGTCTTGTCCCCAGCTGTTATGTCAGCCATAAATGTGGGAGAAGGTACAATTTTAAATGCATGGCAGCTCTGTTCATTCAAAAGAAGTACCTCTACTAAAGTTAACTATTTAAATAAATGGCTACTGGCCAGCTAAAAGCTGTTTTGACTTCTTATAGCCAGGGACAATCTGATTTACTGCTGACCAGTGCAGGAGTTTAAATTGCACTTTAATACAATTTGTATTTTCTGCCACCTTTTTGAACAAGATTCTAATTTGCCTTTGTGTTTGGGGTACAGGTTAGGGGGAAAGCACAGGAAGCCAGTCACAATCCAGAGGCACGTAGCTGTCTGCTACTGTCTCCATGCTCCCACGAGAGAGACTTTACTGCAAAGCAGGCAGGGAGGAGAAGGAGCAATGGCTAAAGGATGGTTTATCTTGTTTCACTCCTTTTCCTGGGAATTCAGGGAGGGATTGTGCCTCTACATTTCCCCTCCCCCAGGTCTGTACCTAGTTGGTATAATTTCACCCTATAAAAGATGTATAAACATTTCCAGCCTGCATGTAAAATCCTTTGATGTCACACAGGAATCTCACAAACAAGGGGAAAGCAGAAGTCCTTACTCCTTCGACTTGGGTTTCCCTTCCCCACATACTACCTTTAAAGGAGCAAAATAAAGTATCTTTTTTTTCTATTGTTTAGCTGTTCATTTCCAATTGCCTGTTTTCCTGTCTGCTAATATCCTCAAAGCTCCTGAAATCATTAATTTTCTGCTGCCTGCCTGCAGCTGTGGCTAATGCACCCAGAAGGCTTTGCTCTTGACAGTTACAACAGGATGTAGCAGCGCTATTGCAAACAGATAAGGAAAATAAACAGGCTCAGGAACTCTGGGCCCACAAACAGGAGACCCTGACTTTTAAAGGTGATTGGGGGATGGGAGACAATTGTGTTCTAATATGGATTCAGATGAGAGGGCAATGCTAAGGATGGATGGGAGTGTAGTAGCATTTGGAACTGGGAAAGAGAGGATTAAATTAATATAGGTTTTGCTCACGCTCATAAATGAGTAAGGCTGAGTAATTTTCTCCTTTTGATTTTCACTTTCTTTCAGGGTGTTGATCCCTGATGTTGTCTGTGTGATGAACTCTGAAACTGCATATTGCATCAGTCTTTCCCTAAAACATTCCTGGGAAAGATTAACTCTGGCTTGCCTTGTCATCACTTTACTTAGGAAGGGGAATAACATGCAAACGAAATAAGAATATAAATCAGAACAGTTTAAACATGTAACATTTTAAAAAACATTAAAAAAAAAAAGACGTCTTGGATTTTTTTAACTTACTCCCTAGTGTCACAGCACTTTTAGTTAGTTACAGATGATTTAACATCACCACCATACCCTAGAAGAATGTGGTCAGCCATTTAGAATTAGAATGAGGATTTAAGGTTAACACATCTTGGAAATCTCCTGAATACAAGAGGAAGGATGATCTAGAAGTTAGGGCACTAGCCTGGGGCTTGGGAGACTGCATCCAATTACCTGTTTCACCATAGACTTCCTGTATGACCTTGGGTAAGTCTGTCTATGCCTCTGTTCCCCTTCTGTAAAATACAGTTAATAACACTTCCCTACCTCATAGGGATGTTCTGAGGATAAATACATTCAAGATTTGAAGTGCTCAGACAAGGTACTTATGACAGATAAAGTAGACAACTGATAAAAATGTGACTGTCTCTATCCCTGCTTCCACCACATACTTCAATAATAGAATATGTTTAGCCATGTAGTTTCCACTTTTTTGCACCTTCTACTTATTTAGTTGTACACCAGTTTGTCGTGGCGTAACTCAAAAGATTCCACACATTTGAACACATTTGAATCCCCAGACTTGTGACATTGACACTTGTCCTTTATAGGAGTGAAAATTTGCATATTTTCTGCATGAGGAACAATAAAATATTTCAAGTGAATAAAATAAGAATATTTTGTACTGATAGATACTAAGGCCTGTTCTGTGTGTGCAATTACAGTATATGAGCACAACAGCCACAACTATTTTGTTAACAATATGCCTTATTTGCAAAATTGTAAGTCATTTAATAGAAATACTCGGATGTAGCATTAGAGCTACCTGTCATGTGCAGGTATTTTGCTTGCGATTACCATGCACATGCTTCATATGTGTATTTCTGGCAAGCCGCAATCAGACAGTCAAACATGGTTTAATAAAGATCTTATCACTTTATACCTCATTATTTTAAACTGACCTATTTTGAAATCCTGAATATAGAAGATGCTTAATATAAGATGTTTTAAATATTTTATGTGCTGCTTAAATAATTAATTTTGGGAAAGTTACTTCTCCACAAAGAGAGGCTGCATCTACTTACATTCCACAGTTCTTGAGGAAAAATGGAGTAGCCTTTGAATTGCTGAAGTAATTGGCTGTGGTGCCTTATACTAAGTCGCATAGAAGAAAACAGAAAAAGAATAGTTAAGACTGATTCAGCAGAAAACTATATTTTGTTCACATTGGTCCCCCCACAGGGTACAGTGCATTGGCCCTGCCAGAACAGACTGCTGCTGGAGATGTGGGTCTCCTGGAGCCAAATTGGCTCTCATGTTTTGGGGCTGTCCCAGAATCCCAGGTTGTCCCAGGATCCTATTGGCTAGAAGTAGGCAGGAGGATTAATATGATAATGGAAACCTCCTTAAAAATTACTTCCCAGACTGTGTTTTGGGATATAGTCCACCATCTTGGAAACTCTCCAATTCATGAAAAGCATGGTTCTCTAGCGCTGTGCTTGTAGCCAAATGCCTCATATTGTTTAGCTAGAAGAGCAGACTGTCTCCAGGGTCAGAAGCTTGACTTAGCAATTTGGCTGTCCTGGCAGCTTAACAACAGGTAACATTCAGAAGAAAGATCTCAGGTAAATTTGAAAAGAATTGGTGTGACTTTTTAAACATCTTTGATTAATTACAACAGATGGAAACCAAGATGTCTCTCTTCTTTCCACTCCCTGCCCCCCTCCCTTCCTTTTCATTCCATTTTTGTCTTTTTCCCCCTCCTTTTATTTGAGGGAGGAGGAGAAGAAATCAATAAAATAGAAACAAAACAGGGTAATTTGTATTCAGACTTGAGGAAAAAATACTAAATTCCCCAGTGTTCGAACATTGCATTTTTCCAGCTTCCTGCTTGATCCACTAAAAACACAGAAATCAGGGAAAGAGGGGAATTTGGCTTCAAAGTGGAACACAAATGGACCAAGTTTTGTACCAGACACTAGACTTTAGTTAGTACCACTCTGCAAACTGTTTCATTGACTTCATAACCCCCTTCCATTAAGCTGAGTAATATTCACTGCATTTAATGTACAGGTGAGCCTGAACCAAATGCTGGATCCAAACATCCTCGCTTTTGGGAGTATTCATATTTCAGATGCAAATTTTGTGGTTTGAGTTCATTTCTTATTTGATCACCAGTCATCACTCAGAGATTATACTGTTTCTGTGCACTATCTGGAATTTCAGCTCCTGAGGCAAAAGTATTGGGCCAGATCCCCATCTGGTGTAAATTGACATTGCTCCATTGATGGCAATTTGTGTGAAATCTGAACAGCCGTTAAGTTCAATTGCCTGTATCTCTCATTAGTCACAAAAATGTGTGAATTAGTCTTGTTCACACAATTGCTTGCAAAACGTGTGTTCTTTGTATGAATCCCTGAAGCCACATGTGAACAAGGGTATACATGCACAAATAAGAGTAATCACCAGTCGTTGTTCATCATTAATGCTTCTTTATTTTCCTGTTTTAACAATTTGTCATCCTCTCAGAGAAATAATCAATACTATGTGACTTTTAGATGACCACTTACACCCTATGAATTACAAATAGTTATTTTTTTAAAAAAGGGCTAAGAATTTGTTCCTCAGCAAATTCTTACAAATAATTAACATTTACATGAATTGGGATGAGTTCATAAAAACAGAAAAAAAGGGTCACAATCATCAGATAATTTATTATAAATTATTAATTCAGCCAGCTCTACTATGCAGGCAATGTGTGATTATTGTAAAATTATTTTTATTGCCATTTCTCCAGTTTTCAAATACCTATAGCATCTGTTTCAACTGAAGAAAAATAAAAATCCAAGGAAAGTGTTGCCGAGAAGCACATTTTCTACTATAGCAAAATCTAGTCAGCGTTGGACTTTTTTTTTAAATCTTACTCTTGTTATCGATGTCCTAAAATGACTTTGTTCTCTCAAGTGCTAGCGGTAAACTAATATATGTGCCTCCATTTGCCTTTTGGACTATTTTTTTTAATGGTGATATGACACATATGTTATTGACAATAACATTCAGCAAGATGAAGCAAATTTACACATCATTTCAGGGGAACTGAAAAGTAAAGTGAGTGAACATTCTTAATTTGTGGAATGAACAAAAAACCTATAATATGGGGCTCCACTGCATTGCCTTAGTACTCATCATGAGTTATGACGTTAACTCTAACTTGTGGAAAGTGTTTCTTATATCACATTCTCTATCAGTATGTACAGTACTTCTCATTCTTCTAATATAATATGAGTACTAGATTTGTTATTGATCCTAAGGACAAAGTGGTATAATGGTAGAAGCACTGGGCCAGTTGACTTAACATCACACATTCACTGAATAAATTTATGATCCACTCACATTTGCCATTTATTTAAATGTAGAGAGGAAGATGACCAACTTCAAAGGATTGATCAATTAGGTTTCTCACCTTAAACTAGTAAAACTCCATAGTGAGTTACAATGACATCAATGTCTGTGTTGAAGGCTGTGGACCTTGACCCTGACCTGATGCAAGGATAACAGGTATATCTCTAACCATGATTTACTTGTTCCCCAGCTAAATGAATTCTAAAACCTTGTGTCAATATTAGCCCCCTAAGTATAGAGTTAATCCAACTTCCATGTATGTGCAACCCCATTGGCCTTTGCAGTCTTATACTACTGGCAAACAAAACCTCTGATTCTCTCTTCTCACGGGGTAGTAAAAATCCTAAATATGTATTTAAGCTGTATGTAAAGTACAAATTCAAATGTCCTATCATCTCTCAGAACAATTATGGAGAATCCCTGGAGGGCTGCCAAATGTCTGGTAACAAGAGAAGGGGGGAACAGATGGGTGAAGGAAGGTAACCTCCATATTTAGCTAATTTAAATATTTATGAAGTGGTCACATAAGAAAAGAGGTGTGTGGGGGGGAAACAAGGTCTTGGTAGTTTCTAAGAATTCTTCTGATGACTAAGAAAGATAGCCATTGTTATATGATATACCACTATCTCATGCCCTCGTTAAAAAAAAAAAAAAAAAAGGTCTTATGATGCAGGATACTATTTCTGTAAAGATCTGTTGTATGCAATTCACGTCTGTCTGGAAACACTCTATAAATCCTATCATTAAAACCAGCTGGGAGTTATTAGGAGTGCCATTGTGAAGGAGAATTCACCTTCAATAAGGATGAAGGATCAATTGTCAGGATTGCCCACAGAGACTGCCTGCCTAAAATTTGCCTAGTGAAGCCTGCCCTGCACCCAGGTGTTTTGGTACTTACTCTAATGTACTCTTATTTTTTCTACTCAGTGCTATTGAAAGCTTTGGAAGTAGGGACCACAGAAGAGGAATTAATGGGGACCACATTGACAAATAATTCCAGATTCCCCATACCTCTCCATATGGTGAGGTAGGTCTTCTGCCAAAATAATTTAGAACAGGAGAAAGCATTCTCGGGGTGTGATTATAGCCCTCTGAGAGTCAAGTTTCAGGAATATGAACATATGTGAGGTTGGTATTAGGTGCTTAAATACAAAATGGACCTTTGTGTTTTCTTAATTAGTGATGGGCAAAGCAAATAGTTTTGGAGGAGTTTGGCTCAGTTCAGTCTGGATTTGTTAAAGAACTTTAAATAAATGAACAGAGCCTCCTCGGCCTATACATTTCAGCTGACAATCTACTGTGAAAAACTTTCCCGTGAGTTTGGATACTTTCCGTTCTAGTTTGAGATACAATACGAACAGACTTTCTCGTGATATAGTGGTTACCATTAAAAAGAGTGGACTTTTCCCCAGAGATACCACACAGTATTTACAGATTATAGAAAACAGCTGCAGAATCATACTGTGATGGGGCAGGACTCACCACCTCGGCACCTCCTGCTGGCCATGCTGGAAATTAGCTCTTGGTTGCCGGTGCGCCTTCCTTTAGTGGTGTCTCACCGCCGTCACTTCTGCTCCACCTCTAAGACCCGCATCGCTCCCTGGACCACAGCATCCTCTTCTGGGTACGGCCCACCAGCTTTGCCCCTTCCAGGGGAACTGGTTGTCTGTAGTCCATCCATTTGCCGCTGTGGCCTACTGCGGCCTTCGTCTAGCCCCTCACTTCAAGGGATAAACTGCAGTCCGAATACCATCTGAGACTACTCTGGACCCCAACCCAGGGGCCCTAAAGATGGCAGCCACGTGCTGCCACTCCTCCAAATCCCACTGCCTATTTCCCTGGGACACTTCCTCGTAGCCCTAGCACCTTCCCAGCCCTTTGTATCAGGGTCCTCAGTCTGGCAGTCCTCAGGATGGAGCTCCCTATTGTTCCCCTGACCTTGCCCATAGGCACCGACTCCGTGGGTGCTCCTGGGCTAGAGCATCACAGGGGGAAAATTGGTGAGTGCACTGCATCCACTGGCAGCCACGCTCCCCACCCCACCCCAGCTCACCTCCGCCTCCACCTACTCCCCTGAGCATGCCGCATCCCTGCTTCTCCTCCCAACGCTTGCTACCACAAAACAGCTGTTTCACAGCATAACAAGCTGTGGGAGGGAGGGTTGGAATGGGGGCAGGGCAGGGTCAGAAGAGGGTGAGGCAGGGGTGGAGTCGGGGCAGGGTCAAGCACCTACCGGTGCCAGGAGAAGTTGGTGCCTATGACCTTGCCCAGCACTGCTCTATCTAAGGTACTCCTCTAAGGCAGCCAGTCCTTCTCCCTTGCACTCCAGGGAGAGACCGTCCCTGTTCTGTTGAGCTGCCCTTCTTATATGGCCCTGACTGGCTGTTCCAACAAGACTTCTCCTGATTGGCTCTCTACAAGCCCTCCTCCCATTGGTTGGGTTTTACGCAGCCCCCCTGAGGGCTGCTTTAACCCTCCATCTACCTGTGTGGGGCAGCCACCCCACCACACAGAGATACTGAATAACTGAGTACATGGTGACTTTTTAATGGCAGCCTCTATTTTATTATGTCTACTTTCATTCCTGGTCAGAACCATAAAATACAGACATAAAAAGTGGGCAATAATAGGAAATATCCTGATTTTTCTCAAAAGCCTCCATGTTTGGTTCAAGTGTCTAGCAAAGTTTTGGCTCATTCTTATTTTATCTATTTTCTCATATTAACACAGAAAACAGCAAAAGCTTCAGCCTAAGTTCACCAGGCAATGCACAAATTTCTTTGGAGATAGTCTTTAGCAGCAGGAAGTCTATAGGTGTGTGTCTATGACTGTTTGACAGTGCTATGCAGTCTTCTACAGAGACCCACTAGCAAAATTAAATGGCCCCCATGAAGGATGTGGACAATGCCTGTATTATTTCATGAATATTCAATGCACCACCTGTCTGTTTGTTTAGTTGTGTTTCTGCTTGGTTGCTATGTGCATACAAAGAGATTAATTCCAACAGGAGCACACAGCATGGAGAGAGGAAGGCAGACAAACACTTCTGATAGCAAAAAGACTTACCAGTATTTAAAAGACAATACAGAGAAAACGGTTGTGAAATCTATCCTTTACACCTCCCTTCCCCCTACTCCCCCACCCCCCGGGGTGAATAAATTTTTTTGTCCAGGTTCAGGGCTGGCAAAAGGGACACTGACAAGGATAAAAGGGCAACCCTTGAAGAGCAGAGGAGTGGAGAAGAGAGTCAGGCAGGTGGGCAGAGATTGCAGGTACAGACTCTCTGCCCCCTCACTCCCCACACCTACCACTTAGACACAGAAGTGAGGGAGTCTGGATATGCTGGACCTGCCTAAATTGTAGGCAAGACAGTTTGGCACGTAGACTGGGAAATGTCTGTGTCACTATGGCTGGCAGGGGAATCCACCTTGCTGTATAGACATTTCCTGGGCTTAGATAGGGTGCTTGGACCAATCAGGGGCCCTGAGGGAAGTCGTCAGTCCAGCCTTCTGATGTGTTACTTCCTGTGACATATATCTCCACAGGGTATGTATGATAATGCATATGGCCCTATCCTGGCTGCCAGGCAGTGGCGTAGAGGTGTTGGCTGTCCAGCACCCAACAGATCCAACTTTTAGTTCCCATAGAATCTCACAGATATCTTCCATTTCCAACACAGCCTTCAATATGCCACAGCAAAGGGCCCAACTGGTTTAGGGAGGTGCTATGACATGTATGTGCTCCAGTAGGAGTTCACTTGTTTGCAGTGTAGGCTCACTCCTCTTCTTGAAAAATATTTGTGGTTCCTCCATAAGATAAAACCTGTTTGCTTAAAGCTGAATGGTTTTGATGCATGGAACATCATAAT
Organism: Macrochelys suwanniensis; assembly: GCA_033296515.1. Taxonomy (NCBI): domain Eukaryota; kingdom Metazoa; phylum Chordata; order Testudines; family Chelydridae; genus Macrochelys; species Macrochelys suwanniensis. The sequence goes on from CM065780.1 coordinate 54,947,392, forward strand.
TATGCAATGAGAAAGGACTTTTTGCTTTACACTGAACAAGCCTTTGGAAACAGAAGGACTTCTAGCAATGTAAATGCCTGGTGTTCATTTAATCCTTTGATTTATTTGGAGAATGATGTAGTCAACAGTGAGCCTTTTAACCAGCTCTAAATTTGCCTTGGGAATTTCCTCTGTCCCTCATAAAACTAGTTTTGTTGCCTACTTTAGCACAAATACAGGTATTATCAGTTACATCCAGTGATGCTGCTGCCCTTAAAAGGGAAAAAAAATATGGAATGCCTGCTTAGCATTTTCTAGGTTTTACCCATTTCTCTTTCCAGCAGTTCTACCCTTCTTCCTAGTCCACAATACTTGCTTTCAAATCAGCCATTTTGTTAATTTGACAAACCAAGAGTTTCTACTAAATGTCATCCTAAAGTAGCATTATCTGAAGCACACATGCTCGTCTATTCTGAGAGAGAGTTGTCACCGTGGATTATCCAAGATCACGTTTTTCCAAACTGGCATATATCACAAAAAGGCCAAACAGCCTAGCATGATTGCTGTTCTGGGCCCCTGTCAGTTATCAGCAGAGAGTTAAAACTCAAAAGAAAGCATTGGGGGGGATTGCAGCATTTTGAGGCCATTCGCAGACAGTGTAAATTAGACTTACGCTGGGGAACTGGCCCTAAATACAGTGGTTTCAGGCTCAGGAGAGTGTAAAGGTGGGCTTAAAACCCTCTCTTCCCAACCTACTCTGGACCCAAGCCATCCATTTTCCTGTAGACTTGCACAGTTTTGTTAGTCTTCCTTCACGTGGTTGTTCTGGTGTACATAGTGTAGATTAAACTCTGCTTTCATCGAGCCCATGCAACCATATTGACTCTGATGGAGTTGTACGAGTTCAAATTAAAAAAATAAATAAAGAATTGACACAACAGCTTACTTCTTTAAGGTAGTGAGGTGCACAGTTCTTAAAGCATTTTAACAATGGTGTTTTAAAATTATACTTGTTTGACCATTTTAAAAAAGTATCAGTTATTTGTTAGCTAATATCAAATAGAACTTGATTTTGTTCCCAGGCTGGTTGTTGACTCAGTTCTTAACAGCAGATGTATCAGAGAAACAGTAGAATGTGAACTTGTTTAGTCAAAGCACGCAGCATTTCTTTTGACTGTGATGGAGTCATTGTGTGTGTGTGTGTGTTTAAACAAAAGCATTTCTAGCTACCAGATAAGCAAGTGTCTCATTGAGAAAGATGGAAGATGGATGGTAGTGTCTCTCCCAGAATACAGTGGAAAATAGGAGCTATCATCTAGAAAATGACAAAGCTGTCTCTAGTCCCTGTGGATTAGTACTCCATCTTTTACTGAACTGTTAGCTAAAGGTTGTGGCCTGCAAGCCAGATGCAAAAAGTCTCACCTGTATGAGAGTGACACTATTAATTGCCAGTTAAAATTGACTATAATTATTAAGTATTGTAATTATTTGTATTTCAGTAGAACCTGGAGATCCCATCCAACCTTTGGGCCCCACTGTGCTAGTCACTGAACATAGAATCATAGAATATCAGGGTTGGAAGGGACCTTAGGAGGTCATCTAGTCCAACCCCCTGCTCAAAGCAGGACCAATCCCCAATTTTTGCCCCATATCCCCAAATGGCCCCCTCAAGGATTGAACTCACAACCCTGGGTTTAGCAGGCCAATGCTCAAACCACTGAGCTATCCCTCCCCCCCCAACAAACACACAGTGCAAGACAGTCCCTGTTTCAAAGAGCTGACCGTTGAAACGAAGGATGGGAGAGGGACACAGAGAGATGTGGCTAGAGGCAGGTCAGTGGTAGATCTACAGATAGAAGCCAAATTTCCCAACTCCCAGTTCAGTGACCTATCCACTTAACAACAGTGTCTCTCCACTTAGGGTAAGCTGGTCAGTGATGATATGAGTCAGGCTCAAAGTAACTGGAAGTGTCCTTCCCTAGTGATTCTGCAGCCTTTCCTTGGGACATGTTTTGCCACAACATGGGTATTGTTGCTACTCCTTGCTGGATCAGAACAACTTTTGGCTCCCTAATAGCATTCGGGCAAGAACTATCTGCTGATTACATGGAATACCATCTGCACCCATTGAATGGCACTTGGTGTCAGCCTATCCAGATTCTTAAAATGGCATCAGTGTAGTATATTGTAGTCAAAAATATATACCATCTATCCGATTGTGATTGACCTATGTTCAACCCTTTCGGCAGGTCTGATTTTTCCACTCCAGTCATACACAGGGCCGGCCCTCAACATTTTGGCACCTGAGCCAGGGAGCTCAAATGACACCCCCATTCCCCTTCGCTTGGCCCAAAATTTTGAAAGGTCTCAATTCTGCCCTTTTCCTCTTCTTCTCCGCTCGTGGTACTGCTCTGCTACCTACCCCAATAAAGGAGAACTAACAACTTTAAATGCCTTGTTCAAAAATTTTAAGTAACACCTTACTTTCAAATGCCTGAACAGCAAATGTAACTTTTCTTGTCTGCATAGTAAACACTATGCATTTTTATCTATTTGAAAGTGGTGCTTTTCATGCCTTCTTGGTTGCAAAGATTTGAACTGCTTCCTGAAGGTCCACAGTCTGGGCAAGCCCATGCTTTATTGAGATGGTTGCAAGGCCGACCAGCCTCTCCTGTGTCATTGATGCAAAGAAAAATACATAGATGCTTTGAATTACATTAAAAAATTCAGCAGCCTCACTAGAAGCTAATGCTGCATCACATTGAACCACCAAGTTCAATAAATGAGAACTGCATGGGACAAAAAAAGCTCGAGGGTTTAACTCTCGGATCCATGTCTGCACTCCTCTGTCCTTTCCTCTCATGTTGGCACCATTATCGTACCCTTGACCTCTCATGTCAGCTATAGCAATTACCATATCTTCCTGCTTTTTAAGAAGCACATTTGTTATATCAGCTCCTGTATTATCATCAATGTCAATAAATTCTAGAAAATGCTCTCTGACAGTCACCATTGCAGGGACATTTTCACTAGGTTCTGTTTTTGTTACAAAACGCACCATTAAAGTCATTTGTTCCTTATGGCTGATGTCAGGTGTGCAGTCCAAAATAACAGAGTAACATCTTGCTGACTTCAGATCTGCGACAATCTTCTATTTGACTTTTGTTGCCAGTAACTGTATGATGTCATTTTGAATTGTTTTTCCAAGGTAGTGGTGTGTGTACATTTCTTGGGTGGTGATTCTTCTTAGATGCTCCTGAAATACAGCATCAAACTCAGACATCAGCTCCACAATTTTAAGGAAGTTTCCATTGTTTGGCACCATACAGCTGATCTGAAGTGGCACCGCCCCACCCCTGCGCTTTCCCCCACCCCAAGCATGCCGCTGGAGCCGGGGGGAGGAGCCTGCGAGCGGCGAAAAAGCCACGCCTTCCTGGGGAAGCAAGCCAGCCCAGCCCAGGAGCACTGGTGAGCTGCCGGGTGGGGCTGGCGGGGAGCTGCAGGGCCCGGTGGGTGCTCAGGTGCTCTGCTGCTCTCGCCCCTCCCCACCCCGCTTGCAAGCCAGAGGGTGGGGAAATGCAGCACACCTGGGGCCGGGGGAGGAGCCGGGGCCGGGGGCGCGAGCACCCACCAGCAGCTCCCCGCTTGCCCAACTCACCTTCTGGGTTCCCTGCGTGGCTGGAGGCGCCTCCCGCCGCGCAGGGAACCCGGAAGGTGCATGAGTTGGGCGGGTGGGCCCTGCCGGTGGGTGCTCAGCACCCACCAATTTTTCCCGGGGGGGAGGGGCAGGGATTTGGGGAAGGGGCAGGGCCGGGGGGTGGAGTTGGGGCGGAGGCGGGAGCACCCAGCGGCACTGACAAAAGTCAGCGCCTATGTCTTAAGGGCCTAACTGGCTCCTACTACTTCAGTTGACTGCCTGTTCTCCTCAAGTGGGTTCAGGGAAGCAGCAAGAAACAAGAAGCTCCCTGTGAAGCTGGTGTTAATCAGTCCAGGCTCCTGGGGGTGCTAGAGAGGTACATAAGAGGCTCCTCCTCCTCTCTCTCCCTGCAGCTACTGCTGCTTTCTGTTATTCCCTCTCACCTTTTCTCCTGCCTGCCTGTTATGTCTCTTGTGCCCTCCTTCCTCCAGCACAGCACTCCACCATCTCTGTGCATCTAGAGCAGAGCGAATACATATGCACCAGCAGCAGACACAATTTTCTACACTCTGTGTCCTAGTGGTACCCACCCACAGTCTGGCACCTGAGGCAGGCGCCTCAGTTCTCCTCATGGTAAGGCCAGCCCTGGTCACACAGGGAAGATAAACCCAGAATTGCGTGATGATATTGGCAGTTTAGACAGTAGAAATGAAGTCTCCAGGGGATACCAATTGACACTTTAGCACTTTTGCTGCCAAAGAACTGGCTTGCGCGCACACACACACAATTATGGGGGGCGAATATTAAAAGTCCTTGGAAGTTGAAAGCACGGTGAGAAACCACCAATTATTTGTAACTGGAAAGTGAGCATCTTTTATTGTCTATTTGCTATTATGTAGCAGGCATGACCTTAGATATCCCTATTCCCCCTTTTAAAAAAACAAAACACAACTTCCTTTAGTTTCCATTAGTTGTAGTAACCCAACTATAACAAATCCAGTCCATGCTTTAAGAGTTAAACTGTTTAACATTGGTAGGAGTGATAATGATTCACAGTAATTTAAAAGGAATTCCTTTAAGAACATAAATATTGTGAACATATTATAATGTTATGGGCCTGATTTTCCTTTCACTTTCCATGAGGTTTACACCAGTTTAACTCCATCTGCTTCAGTTGAGTTCATTCTAATTTACACCAGCATGAGAGGAGAAGGCATCCAAATGTTTTTGACAGAGAGACAGAAAGAGAGAGAGGCTCATTCTCATTTTATATTGCATTTTAATTTTATTTCAAGTTCTAGGTTATGTTCCTTTATTTTTTTTTTAAAAAACCATGTGTGAGAAAAAGGGGAACCATATTCATGTCACACTAAAAGCTCTGTTTGATTTTTTTTGTTCCCCCTTCTTCTTGCTGTCCTTTCTTCTTTTTCATTCTTTTATTTTCAGTGACATTTCCTATGATGAGCACTCTGAAAGAATAGCTATTGCCCCTCTTGTCAGTTTTGTTTTGTCAGCTCTGAATGCTGGGTCTTGCTTTGCCATTTTCAAGGTCTCTTTCAATCCCTGGAACACAGCTGGCGCTTCAATCAGGAGCTCATACCGTGAAGAAGCTGGCAGTTGATCCCCAACCAACTATGTGGAAGATATATATAATATATTTCACAGTACACAGTGGAATACCCTTTTCATTTCATCATTGAGAGAGACAGCATCACTCATGAGTTCTATACAAAAATATTAATAATGTCCCATTCTCCTAAGGGATGTGAACATTTTTGGTTTTGAACTTCAGTGACCTTACCTTGTCAGGCTGATATGTCTTTAACAAATTCAGCAATTGAAACTTTTTTGTGTCTTGGTTTTAAGATCTCATGTGGTCTCACATCTGAGGGCATTTTTTAATCACTTCTCTGAAGAGGTTGCGGGAATAGGAGTGTTGAAAGAGAGTTTATGGAGACCCAAATGGTATAGAATAGCATAATTGAATTGTGTAATAGAAAGACAGTCACAAATTAAAGAGGAATTATTTTAAATGCACTTATCTTTGCTTCTAATAATTATTATTGATTTCAATTAACCATTCAATAATTTTGAAAATCTCTCCCACACCCATTTATGCTGATTTACTTTTTGTATTTCCATGAACGTGGATAATAAAGCAAATCCAGGCAAAATTCCCATAAGGTATGCAATATGAATACAGATATAATGAAAGTCATGAGAAAGTAGTATGTGCCAAAGGAATTTTTGCACCGTTATTATCTATGCAGGGATAATCCCACCCTCACCCAGGGATGATGGCGTGGGTACGGTCAAGCAGAAGGCCAGGGTAGGGCAGCTCAGGATGCTGAGGGCAATGCCTTCTGTTGTGCTCCTTATTACCCAGAAAGAGATTCCTGTGGCAGCATGCGCACAGGCAATCCAATGACCTAACCAAAATCATCCCCAAGCCAGCTAGTCACAAGCACTGGACTGTAGGGCAGTACCTGGCATATTAATCTGATCCTCCATAGGGCTTGATCCTGCAAGATGTCTGAATGTCTTCAATCTACCAGACTCCTTGTTGTTTTTGTGAATACAGACTAACATGGCTACCCCTCTGATACCTAGTAAGTATCGTACATATAGCTCAACCTTTAAGAAATTATGTGCGATATTTTATCCATCAGTGGAAACTGATGAGACCAGACAGTTGAGGTAATATCTTTTATTGGACCAACTTCTGTTAGTGAGAGAAAGAGGAGTGAAGCCTTCGAACCACACAGAGCTCTTCATCAGGTTACATCACCCACCTTCTCTTTCTAATATCCTGGGACTAACACCGCTACAACTACACCACATAGAATAGTGAAAACAGAATCAGCATCATGTGAACATTTCATTTTACCCATCTGGGTGAGCAAAGGCTAAACAAAACCATTTAGTAACAAGTTTAGTGGAATGTGTATTTTCATTTTAAATACAAGTCAAAGAGGAGCACATTCCTATTAGTGCCTGAAATAAATCTAACATGCTATATACACCGAACATTGGTTCTTTAAGTGATGCAATGTATACATGTGAGGCTTTTTTTCCCTGTTTAATTTTTTACACTCTTATTCACATCTCCATGTCATCTCTCTGCTGCTTGAAGTGACAACCATGGCTAGTTTAGCCAGTTAAGATGTCACTGTGAGTTTTCTTTACTACAAAGGAGACAAGCCACTGTCAGCCATTGATCTAACAGCATGCACACTTGCCTGATAGCTGAAAGCTGTTCATAACTGTCCATAGGTTTTTCTTCTTCATCATCTTCATCTCCTTCTTGTGAAACCATCTGAGCTGTTGAACGGCTCCCTTTCTCACTATATTTAAATACAGACTTGCTGTTATCAGACTGCCCTTTTCCTTAGGCAAACATACAGGCTGAATTGTCTAAAAACAGTATCAATTCTATATGGGATGCAATATACTGTTAATGTATAAATTAGATAAGATATATTGCAAATGTTACGAAACTAGCCAATATTCATATTTAATTAATCTAAGTCATTATATTAAACATAATGAAAATCGGCCAGTCTGGTCATGTATTAAATATTTCTTATGAACTGACACACACAGTTTCCCAATTGCTTGGCCTAACAGGAGTTTTCCATCTCTAATTTCTCTACATTCTATTTTAAACATATTAATACTGTGTAATTTATTAAATATTTAACAAACACATAGAAGATGTAAGAACTGTTCTGTAAACTGCTTAGGAAAATGACAGTGTTTCTGATATGTTTGTAGAGAACCAACATATTGATTGAGCAATTACTGAGTTAATATAATTATATTGAATTAAAATAAGGATCCAGTCCCTAAACTTGCATAACTGCCTTTGACTTCTGTGGGGGTTTTGCCCAAATAGAAACTATAGGTTCGGGCCAATAACTGGTTTGCTGCATGTGTTCCAAGTATAGCTGAGAAATAGAAATAGCTAGTAGAGGCAATAATCTTACCCCTACAGTGCAGTAAACTATATTGCCAGACATTTAAAATTTTATTTTTTAACTATCAGCCCCTCCCCCAAATTACATAAAAAATAACAGCTTTCCTAAGGATTTAATTAGGTCACCTCCAAGGGTTATCTTTGGCACTCCAAAATTAGCTTTCTTGCCGACACTTGGGAGGGCAATTAGGACCCCATCTTATTAGCACTGAAGGTTAAAAATCCAGTATTGTCTTGTTTCAGGACATAATCTTTCATGCTTCACAGCTCTATTTTTCACAATGAGTTGCAGTGAAAATACTGTGGGGGGGAAGGGAAAAGGGCAGACCTGAAACAACTAAATAAATATCCAGTTTAAAGAAGTTCCTTAAGGCTTTCCATTCACTGACCCTGATAAATATGGCTCCGGAGCAGAAACAAAGCTGGAAGGGGTTGGTGAACTATAATTAGATCCAATAACTTCCCTTAACTGAATTCCTAACATGACGTTTAAAGAACAGGGTGTTTATATGAAGTTGAAGTACACCCTGCTTTTGTTTGGGGGTGTTAAATACAAACTACATTTATAAGTCTTGTGGTTCATCTATTTTCTCATGATGAAATTCTATTGCATTTTATTTTTAGCCAGGAAATATCATTCTTTCACAGATGTACAACTGCTAAATGTTAAAGCCCAGAGAATGATTTTATTCTCACATGAAAAGGTCCTTCCATTCCTTCCCCCTCCTGTCCCCATTGAAAAAATAAACAGTGTATTTTGATTTTTCTGTAAATATCCAGGATATTTCTAGATTCCAATTATTATTATTTTTAAACGATGTTGTCTTTGAAAGATAATTTTTATAAAACTAAGTTTTTGTGCAGTAAAGAAAATCTATTGTATCTTGCTTCCTGGCTATACACAGTCCTTTCATAAGAAGCCTCCATCCCAATACATTGTGCAGTAACAAGAAAAATGACCCTCCAGGGTCATGGGATAACACTTACCCCTTGATGCTTGATTTTTTTTTTTTTTTTTTTTTTTTTTTTAGTGGCACCTGCTGTGAGGCTCTCAGTATAAATACAGAGTGCTTGCAACAAATCACAGATGTTTTACACACTGGAAAAATCGACAGGAAGCAATCACTAAAAGAAAAGCAGAACCATGGGTGGGGGCAGGGGAGGAGAGAAAGAGAAAGCTCATTGCATTTTCTATTTTTTTATTTTATTTTATTTTATTGTTTGTGCAGTGCTGGCAATGTGTTTGGTGTCCTACAGTTGGCAGAACTTTGGTCGGAAGCTCATATAGCTCATGTACTGTGCCTGTTTAAGCTACTTTTCTTAGACCCTCAATTTCAAGAGTATTAAATGTACTCAAGTTTCTTTCTTTCTTTTTTTAACCAAGAAATACTATGAATTCAGTGAAAGCAGTTCATATTTGCTGTCTTTCTTTTTGCTCCCTTTCTAAACTTCTCCCAAACATTATTCTCTGAACTTAGTTCTCCATGCAGTCCTGCCTGATTTATCCTTTTTTAAAAGGAGAATAGCAGAGCCATACCTATCTGCTTCAAAACATTGACCAAAACCTTGTGTGAGGAAAGGAAAGTGATATGAGCTGCTAATGCTGTCCATGGGTTCTCCCTGCACTGTCTCTAGGCGGGTTGTAAGGAATCTCTCCCCAAACATCTTCATATTGTAGTTCCCACATGCTCGGCAGAGGTGGATGTGAATTTCAGCCACTGTGACCATAAGGACAAAGATCGAAGAAGAATAAAGAACATTTGAATGGGAGGAAAAGACCAGAAATTTTGAAAAACATGGCTCTTGACTATGTCCCCAAAATCGGAAATGTGGATGAGGCCACCAAAAATTGGAAAGACATTCTGTTCTACAAAGAGTTTCCTCACTGATGATAGAGCCTTGTTATCTATATTTAATTTACTATGAGGGGCACAGAGTATAATATATATAATTTACATTTGGGGTTTCCTGATGTATAAAAGAGATTGAACTGTCAAATGTAGAACACCAAATGTTGTTATAAATGGTATCAGTAAAACGTACTTGAAGGTCTTTTACTCCATATTCTAAATATTTAGTTTTCATTATTTCAGGGGGCAAGGGGTTATTTCTCAGATATTTATGTACTTTTAGACAGGAAGCCTTTCATAGGGTCTTTCAAAAACAATATTTTTGGTTTCTTTCTGTGGGGTGAATAAAGTGTTCAGATCTGGATTTCTTAACAGCAAAATACTTCAGATCTAATAAGTACAGAAAAGTTGAACAAACATTACCCAAATTACTTTGTATAATTTTTTCAAACATTAACTAACATACCTTTTGGGTTACTGGGACCATTATTCCTAATTTGATTTTTGTTTTGATAGAGAAAATCTTCTCAAAATATCAATATGTCTTAAACATGGGGTGGATTTGGAGCTGCCTGTAATAACTTATGAATACTGTATTTTGATCAGGTTATCTTACTGTATGCATCTTTTGTGCTAATTCACTAGCAACATTGACAGCAGGGGCATATCAGGATTCACCACCCCTTCAGCAGTCACCTGACAGACAATGCTGGAGCCATGTGCTGTGATGCTCTGGCTAGACTCCCTGTGTGGCTGGCTAAACAGGTTTTTCCAGGAATGTCACAGCCCTGGGAGGGGGGGAACAGCAAAGCCTCAGAAGGGTTTTAATACACAGACACGCTCTCAAGTAGGTCAGATGGTTAAAATGGAGACCTAAATTAAATATAGGAGGTAGAGAGTCCCTGCCCCCAGACTCCAGAATTTGGGGGGTCTGGAAGACATGCCTACCTAAGTCTTTAGGTAAGATAGATAGGCATATAGACTGTTGTTTTAAAAATACTTTTTCTCTTATGTTTTGTTCCCATGGTTAAGCTTAAACAATCCTAAGACTTGGAGCATTGCAGTATTCTTCCCCAGAAAACAGAAACGTCAAAGCCTATGACCAAAGGGGGTGCCCTCAGAAGAGACCAAAAGAGGGGGACAGAGATGCAGCTAGCGCTGATCTGTGACAATCAACGTTTGCCATAGAGCAAGAGCCACCTCTATAAAGTTTATCATACATATATAGTCTCTCTTCTGATTACACTAGTATTTTATGAAGTTCTGGACAATTAACTACGTGCTGCTATATGCCTGGCCAATGGGCTTCTTTAGACTTCTTATAATTGCAGGCTAGGCAACAAAGAAGCTCAATAAAAATGCTTAAAGTTGGGATATGCAGGAGGCTGGCCTCCATCTTTAAAATGTCAAAGCTAAATTGTTGTTCCCTGTGCAAAGCCCAGTTAAGTGTGGTTTTGTAGGGGCCCCTCATGGTGATTAGATTAGAGAAAATAATCTTCCCTCCCTTCTCCCCATCTGGAGTCAGGACATGGAACAGTTGTGCTACTACTCTTAGGCCTTTACTGCAGTTTTCTGGCTGTAGCAAAAGCTACAGTTCACAATGTGGCTCCATGCAGCTGTTTGGGCAAGTGGATCTGTATAGTTCAGTGACCTGGGGCTGTGATCCAGCCACTCATCCTGCCGGCAAGCTTTCCCTCCACCCTGCTGTGGAGAGCCCCCAATGTACACAGAATCTCCCTGTTCTTCGCACTTCTTTCCCCTCATGGAGCAAAATGGGCTTTTTTGTTGCTTTTCTTACCCACACAAAGGGGAACCAGATTTTCTCCTATAAGAACAGTCTGTCAAGTTAGTTCTTTTCCTTTCCCAAATAAAAGCATTTGTCAGTTTCTGCAATAAAACATTAAGAGATCATAAGGGGCAACAGGGAAAAGAGAGGTTTTTTTAAAGACTGGCCAAAGTAATAATTTAGGCCATCCCTTTTATTCACATATCGTAGTGCCTTGCTTCACAAATAGTGCTATCCAAATCAGTGGGATGCTCATAAGACGAATAATATACTATTCAACATGAGTAAAGAAGGCAGAATCTAATCTTTTAAACAGTATCACATTAATGCATGCAAAATATAGATGACCTAGAGAGAGTTACCATCTAATGGTAAGCCTGATAAATACTCAGAAGTTAGGAATTCCAAAAGTTTATGCTAAATGCTCATCTTTATCTCTTGACTTAACTTTGACTGGCTCGTGTACGTCTTTAAAATATAGTCTCACTATGTTTATATATTCTTATTTTTCAACTGATACAATAACTGAATTCTTACACAACCTTATACACAGTACACACTGTATTTAGCATAATTTACTACTGTTTAATGTGTGCTGTATTTATGCTGAGAACATAATTTTGATTTAAATTAGTACGTGATTAATTCAGTATTTGAATGTGTCAGAAATTCTGAAAAGCTCTTTGAAAAGAATTAACAATTATATAAAAGTGCATTTGGAAAACAAAGGTTTTATAAAATGCATTAAACAGGATGATTGTAAAACTTAAAGGAAACACCTCTAATGACTTTTTTTTATCTGAAACCCATTTCCAGTGTTAAAAGTTAAGTTGATATGGATAAATTCCTAAATTAAAGATAAGGTAATAAGAGAGAATATTCTCTCATTATCTGACTTTAGTATCATACTGAGGTATGCAGTTTAGTCCAATGTTGCATTGCTTGCAACATATATAAAAGTTTTCGGTATACAAGAAAGGAGAATGGATCCAGCATGTGTACTGTATGTAAGATGTATATTTGGAATGAACAATAACAGTGGATATGATTTAAAATTGGCTATTTACTACCTGATGTAGTCACATGTGCTCTTGTATCTGAAGTATATCAAATTCTAAACTCATGTTGGGACATTGCTATGTAGATGGGAGGGCTACTACCTCTTGGGGAGTTGGACTACCTGAGATGATGGGAGAAGCCCTCCTGTGGGCATAGGTAGTGTCTTCACTGATGTGCCACAGCAGCTCAGCTGCACCAGTGCAGCTGCGCCACTGCAGCATTTTTAAGTGCAGGCAAGCACTGAGATGCAGACTTTCCTGTCTAGAGCAGAATGGCAAAGAGTGGGGGTTCAAACTTTACTTTAAATAATTTGCATCGTGGAGTTCACTTGGTTCATCTGGTCGAGAGGTTTTAAGGACAAAGTAAAATGGGAAAGGGAACACTTTTTCTTATGCTATGTTGATCTATGACTTTCTGGGTGCACTCTCTATCAGCAAAGAAAATACTGGAGTAGTACACAGTGAGGACACTCAGCAATACAAATTACTGGCCATACCCATAAGAAATAGTATTTTAAACAAGTATGTGCGCTCAATCCGGTCAAAAGTCTTTTTGGCATCAAGGCTAAGATCACAGACTGATGTTATCCATAGATTATGGATCTCCTCCAATCCATTGATTGCACCCAATTGGTCCATCTGGATTATCTATTCAGAAACCTAACTAATCAGGAGCCCGGTATCTTTGGGCCCAGTTCTACAACCCTGAATCACATGGGTAAATATTTACCCATGTGATTAATCCCATTGACTTCAGAGAGCATTTTCCTGTAAGTAAGTATAAAGGGTCACAATCAGGCATTTACATTTTGAAATCAGAATGAAGGCGAATGACTGGTCTTAAACTTCTGCAATCATTCTCTGGCTTCACTTCCTTAAAATATAAAGCAATGTGGACATCTGACACTTTCTGTATAACACAACTGAAAATCTCAGCTGGAAATGGAGTGAGTTTAGATCTGTCTATCCAGATCTTGTTTGTAGGGTTGTAGCATGTTGGGACCAGAATTTCTTCTGTCTTATTAACCTCAGTAGAAGTAATTTCATATAAAAGTTTGAATATACTTTTGAATATAGTTTTTTAAAAAGTTTCTACACATTCTTTCTGATTTCATTAGCAAAGAACGCAAAAAAATCTGTGTTTTATTCATGTTTAGATGCTAAAGAATTGACAAAGGACAGTTTTCTCAGATTTCCACAAAATGAGGGCCCAGATCTGCAGCCAAATTTCTAACGCGTGTTGACGGAGAAAGCATAACAGTATCATCCCTAATGGCCAGATGATAGTTTTAGGTTTTCTGTTATGTATAATGATATCTGAGAAGTAAAATAATGTTCTACTTTCTGCTTTTGTAAAATTGTTCCATTAACAGACCATCTAATTTACAGGATTAGGCGAGACGAAGGAAAATTCAGTAAGGAATTAGGCACAATCAGGAATACAGCTGCTTAAGTCTTCATTTGTGTTATCCTCCTTCAAAAGAAAAATCACAATCTTTCCTCAGTTCAAGGGCCTGCTCTACAACTGCCTCATGGTCCCTTGTCACTTTTTCTTTGTTCTATAGTGCCCTTTTTTTAAAAAAATTCTCAGTTCTTATATTTATGTTGATCCGCGTGGATGTAATGTCATCTGATTCATGAAGTATCTCCACTTGAACTTTGATTTCTTTACTTTCTTTAGAAATAAAAACCCAGATCCTTGGGGCTTCCTCATCATCAGAAACTGCTGGTATTGTTTCCATGCTGCTAATGGAGGCTTGAGAGTCATCAGGACTGTTAAATTTTATGACATCTTTTATGAGGTAAAAGGCTTTCTAATCCTTGCTTAGATGGTTTTGAGTCTTGCTTCTCATCTGAGATAGTCAGACAATAGTACATTTTTCTTAAGTTGACCAAAAAGGGTCTTTGAACAAGCGAATCTACATAAGGGCAGCAATAGAGCAAAGGATCAGGTACCTCTATTTAGCTCTCGTGCAATGTGATTTTCTAGTGCATTTTAATTTGTCAGATTTGGTATCCTATAAAGCAACTTTTTAAACTAGTTCTTGACTTAAATCACATTAATAACATCCCCCTAAAAATATTCTCTCGAGCATTGCCATTAACAAAAAAAATAATAATAATATTTGGCAGTTTCTCTATAGAGAGAAAAGAGCATTTGAAATAATGCTGGGTATTTTGCCAAGTCTGTCAAATGAGTAACACTTCCACTTTCTCAGCTCTGTCTCATTAAAATTGTATTCTAATTCTATCTCAACTTGGTCTCTTTGCTTCATAAGTCATTGCCTGCTCATTACTTGTAGTGTGAGAGATGAAATTTATTCAAACTTGATAGCAGGGATAAAGAATTGAAAGGCAGGCAGCTGGGAGAAATGAAATTAGCTTATTTTAATGCTTTTTCGAGAAGACCTTTTCATAGCCATGGGTTACCATAAGTGTCAGGTTGAATTTGTGGCACTATGTTTGTTTAGTTTGTTGGTTTTTTAAAAAAAAATACACAGCATTTGAAACACTAAAATATGCTTTCATTTGTCATATCAGTGAAATAATGTTCAATATCTATGTTGATAATAGGGTCACATATTTGCTACAATATTCTGTAATTATGCAATCATTATAATTGTCCAACAAAGACTAAATTTTTGCTATTGTTTTGTGTTAGATTCTACTGCAGAATCCCTAAGTGAATGCTATACACTCTCAATGGTTTGGGGCAAATTATATAAAATGTAATATAACTTACAAGCAATTTAATGTGGAATACAGAGGGGAGCTGAGCTTTCTAGCCCAAATATTCTATCTCAAGCTTTGAATGTCAAAAGAATGCATTAAGGGATTTCTAATTTTGAATATAGAAGAGTATTAGGAGAAAATTGACTAAAAGCACAGTGCTTTTCCATTATAAAATTGAGTTGTTAAGGAATTATATGGTCTAATTACTGAACTTGGTATTTTTGACTACTTGGATTATGAACAGATATTGTCATTAACTAGCTAATTAAATTGACTGCAATAACAAGCAGTAATTTAGAAATATGTTCTAAATTAGTTTTTATATGAAAGCAAAGTCTTTGTTGATCTGTGTATATGATTAGTGTCAAGTGTCATGAATTAGCTCAGGGATCTCTGTGGAGGAAGGGCATCACATAGAGAAATATCTGTATGTGTATTTGAGAGACAGAGACAGCCAGAGAAGCTGTTAAAATGTTTTTATTAAATTAAAAAATGAAATAAAATATGGATGAAAATGCACACGTTGTTAGTATATTAATGAAATATATGCATATATGGAAAGTGAAACACATTCATTTGTCAAAAAAGAGTCAGACAAAACTATATTTGAGGCTACATATTAATTCTTTATTCACTCAAAACTCCTCACACTGAAATCAATGGAAGTTTTTTGTGGGCAGGGAATGAAGGATTGTGCCATTAATCTTTAAATCATACAACTTGCAGATGCTAAAATTACAAACATTTGAAGCCCCTGATAATTAAATATGATATACAACCAAGTCTGTCAAAGCCCCTTTATGATTCGAAAGTATGGAAATCTTTTTTGAACATCATAAACTGAGTTTATAGTAAGCAGTGAACCATATTCCCAAACAGACTTGGGTTTGATGTGGATATTGTAAAGGAAAACACATGTTAGCTGGACTGGAAAGTTGAGTATCCTCTAGGGAGCTTTCATTGTTGTAGATTTTGTTTCGTTGGTTCCTTTCCCACTATAATATTCTCATCACACTCCTATATTTCTTTCATTCTGTTGGTCTGCTTGTTGGCTTGGGAAAGGGGGAGTCGTTTAAACAGGGACATAATAATAACACAGCAGTAAACTGAGATGTTATAGTGCTGGATTTAACCTTGATATTATTTTTTAAATACCGGTAAGTCATTTTCAAATAGCTCATCCTGACAGTGTCCCTGTACACAGAATTAACCTGACCTGTTTTCCTAAACTGTTTGAAACCAGTTCAGGCATGGGTGTAACCCTAATAGCATCCCAAGGCCAGAGGGCGAGGTGCTCCCTGGTATCTAATAGGGTATTTCAGCTGGTTTGGCCAGTGTACCCACAACTCATTGTTCTCACAATCTTTATCAAAAAGGTGTCATATCATTGGGAAACCAATGGCACACTGGTGATTAGTATCATTGTGAAAAGTCTACATTAATACTGTATATGTGGTTATGGATGTTCTGTGATAATATGTTTTAAAGTTTGTATTTGAACAAAGTAGAAAACAGGTCTGCCCAAGTCTTGAATGCAAATTAAGCAGGGTTAACTAGTGAGAGTGGGATTAATTTACATATGCAGTAAACAGAACCATCAAAGCTCACCAGATCATGGGGGAGTCAGTATGTCCTGAGCACATAGATTTATTGCACTATAAAGAGAGGTGCAGAGAACCCATCAGTTAGTCATCACTTGAGGGACTAAACAGCGTGTGAGATCAGAGAAAGATGGGTCCATCAGCCATGGGGGTAAAGTCTCTGGAAACTGATTATAGGGGACAAAGTTGCTTAGGCAAAGACTAAATTAAGTTTTAGTCTTGGAAACATATTCCTAGTTGGTTTGTAACTTTCTAATATTTATTCCTTCTACTTGGTATCACTTAATCTATGACATACAATAAACTTGTTTTACTCTTTACTATAAACCAATCAAGTGCTTTGATTAAAACAGAGTGTTTAACTCCAGTAGTGTGGTAAGCTGCTGATGTACTGTTTCTTTAAATGGAATAGCACATTTAAGAATTCCCTAAGTGTACCAGGAGGGGGCTGGACTCTTCAGACTGTTTTGGGAAATTCGGGACTGGGAGTGTGTTTGGGGTTACCCCTGCATAAGGGCGGATTAGGTTGGACAATACGGAAAACTTCCTAACTGCGAGGGTAGTTAAGCACTGGAATAAATTGCCTAGGGAGGTTGTGGAATACGCATCATTGGAGATTTTTAAGAGCAAGTTAGACAAACACCTGTCAGGGATGGTCTAGATAATATTAGCGCTGCCGTGAGTGCAGGGGACTGAACTAGATGACCTCTCGAGGTCCCTTCCAGTCTTATGATTCTATGAAGGTAACTGGATGATAGAGATTAGAGTGGGGCTCTTGTGTTGTAGGCAGGTTGCTGGGCTCAGAGTGCTAAACTAGGGCTGCATAGCCCACACAAACTCAGAGGACTGCATGCTTGTCTGCTGGCTGTTGGTGTCCAGAGTGTGAGCCACAGCAGCAGAGCATTAGAGGGCAGGCGGTGACATGCCCCATTAATGGTCTGGATTGCACCCCAGAATGTGACAATGGGCTGAATCCTAAAGTAGTCAGGGCCTTCGGCAGTCTAAAGGCTTGTCTACACTGTGCCGCAGTGCAGATTGCAGGGGTGTGAATTCCATAGGTATCCAGTTCATGTTAAAGTAGTCCTATTTCAAACAGGTCTACGTTAATGCAAATTAGGTACCTTTTAGTTCACACCAGCAGTGTCCATACAGGCAGTTAGCATGCAAAACCTTTGTGCACGCTGCAGTTAACACCCTCAATTTCCGAACTACGGCATAGAATAGACATAGCCTAAAGCAGCTCATTCTCTGTTCCTGTCAGCTGGAGGCTGGGAAAGCTGCACCTGTGATATCAGTATTCAAAATATTGACAAAAGTCCTCTACAAAAAAGGGGGATGTCAGGACTTTATTTTTCTAACACATTCAAAAAAAGCAGAAATTAAGGTGATTTGCAGTTCACCTTTAAACTTTCTGGGCTTTAATACTATCGTCTGTTACAGACACAATGCAACAGCAAACATAGTGATGTTAAATACAGATAATGGCCCACAAAAAGTGGCACATTTGGTGTAAATTTTCACTTTCAAAGTTGACCTTAAAATGTGCAGGTTATAGAGATCAATTTATATTATGCAGATTTGTATAGTCCAAAACCATACACTAGGCTATAAGTAACCAGAGCACTCCAGAAAATTGCAAAAGGAAAACATACCAAACTGGGCTGAATAGGATTAGTTATGTGGGATACATAGTCAGTGACAAAGCAGTTCAACTAAAACCAAAAAAGTTGCAGGCAATTGTAAATGGAAAGACCTCAAAACAATTAGGCCTTACAAAGTTTCATGGGCACATTTTCATCTAAGTGAATTGATTCTTAATTTATCATAGTTATATACGCCACTCAGAATGCTGCTTGTGAACCATACTGTGTGGCACTAAAACGATAGGTGAGAGAAAAACTTCTGAGCATTAAAAAAAGTTGTCACAAAGTAACTATATTCAAATAGTTTTGCAATTAACAAAGAACCCCAAATCTGGATCAGTGCAAGTTCACATGGGTTGGGGGCTGTTCTTTTGCAAGATGATCAGATGCTTCTGAAGCAATGACTAGAACACAATAGAACTATGCTCAGGTTTGGGGGGGAAATGTTGGCAATTGCTTAGGATTGAGAGTGACTTCATAAATGTGTTTACAGGCAGAAATCAGTTGAGGTAGAAACAGATCGTATATCTCTGGAAGATGTATTACAGAATATGATCATGAAATTGCACAACTACTCATTAAGTGTGAAATACAGGTCTGATAAGAAGCTTCCTACAGCTGACATGCTTTCAAGAGTGCCTAGAAATAGTGAAAGCCAAGAGCTTCAGGAAAAGAAGTTTAAAGTAAATATGACTCACATGTTACCAGTTTCTTAAATGAAATTAGACAAGCTCAAATGAGAAACACCCTTCGAAAGCTTGGAAGGGTAATTTTAGATGGATGACCATCAGACTGCCCTGGAACCTTCAAGCATAAAAATGTATTTGAGATTTTAGACATGAAAATGCTGTCTGTGATGGGATTCCATCTAAAGAACATTGGGCTAGATTTTTAAAGATCTTTAGGCATCTATTAGGTGCCTAGTGGGATTTTGAAAAGCACCCAGGTGCCTAACTCCCATTGGGATGTCACATGAATCCACAGGGACTTTTTTTTTTATCTTGTTCTTTGCTATTAGTGGTTAGGCACATAGGCACTTTTGAAAATCCCATTAGGTGCATATCTGCATCTTTAGATCTTTTAAAGAGCTTTTAAAATCTGGCCATGTGTCATAATGCCATACAGCATATGATCAGAAATGTATACATGGTGTACAGTTGCCATCTAAGTATTGGGAAGTCTAAGAACAGATATTGAGATGGTCTCTTCTCTCTGTGAATGTATGCTGTTCACTGAAGATAAGCTACTGCAATAAATATAGGGACAGAATGCTAAAGAACCACTGAAACTATGACAGGTTTCAGTGTAGTAGCCATGTTAGTCTGTGTCAGCAAAAAGAAAACAAGAAAAATACCTGTGGCACCTTAGAGACTAACAAATTTATTTCAGCATAAGCTTTCGTGGGTTAAGAAGCCACTTCATCGGGTGCATGGAATGGAACATACAGTAATCAGATATTTATACGTTCAGAGAAACATGAAAAGGTGGGAGTGTCTATAGCAATGTTAAGAGGCTAATTAATTGAAAGGAACGGTTATCAGTAGAAACTTTTGAAGTGATAATCAACATGGCCCATTACATTACAGACAGCTGACACAAAGGTGTTAAGAGTTTTTTAAGGAGGGGAAATAAATTCAATTAACGTAATGACCGACCCACCCACAGTCAATATTCAAGCCTAAGGTAATGGTATCTAGTTTGCATATTAATTCCAATTCAGCAGTTTCTCGTTGGAGCCTGTTTCTGAAGTTTATTTGTTGCAAAATAGCCACTTTAAAGTCTTTCATTGAGTGATTAGAGAGGTTGAAGTGTTCACCTACTGGCTTTTGAATGTTATGATTCTTGATGTCAGATTTGTGTCCGTTTATTCTTTTGCGTAGAGACTGTCCAGTTTGGCCAATGTACATGGCAGAGGGGCATTGCTGGCAGATGATGGCATATATCACATTGGTAGATGTGCAGGTGAACGAGCCCCTGATGGTGTGGCTGATGTTATTAGATCCTATGATGGTGTCACTTGAATAGATATGTGGACAGAGTTGGCATCGGGCTTTGTTTCAAGGATAGGTTCCTGGGATAGTGTTTTTTTTGTATGGTGTGTGGTTGCTGGTGAGTATTTGCTTCAGGTTGGGGGGCTGTCTGTAAGCGAGGACTGGTCTGTCTCCCAAGATCTGTGAGAGTGAGGGATCATCTTTCAGGATAGGTTATAGATCCTTGATGATGCGCTGGAGAGGTTTTAGTTGGGGGCTGAAGGTGACGGCTAGTGGCGTTCTGTTATTTTCTTTGTTGGGCCTATCCTGTAGTAGGTGACTTCTGGGTACTCTTCTGGCTCTGTCAATCTGTTTTTTCACTTCAGCAGGTGGGTATTGTAGTTTTAAGAATGCTTGATAGAGATCTTGCAGGTGTTTGTCTCTGTCAGAGGGATTGGAGCAAATGCGGTTGTATCTTAGAGCTTGGCTGTAGACAATGGATCGTGTGGTGTGTCCTGGATGGAAGCTGGAGGCATGTAGGTAAGTATAGCGGTCAGTAGGTTTCCGGTATAGGGTGGTGTTTATGTGACCATCACTGGACCAATCCACACAAGCGGTCCATTTCCTAGACACTACTGTGCAAATAAGCGATGGTCACATAAACACCACCCTATACCGGAAACCTACTGAACGCTATACTTACCTACAAATCTGACATCAAGAATCATCACATTCAAAAGCCAGTAGGTGAACACTTCAACCTCTCTAATCACTCAATGAAAGACTTTAAAGTGGCTATTTTGCAACAAATAAACTTCAGAAACAGGCTCCAATGAGAAACTGCTGAATTGGAATTAATATGCAAACTAGATACCATTACCTTAGGCTTGAATATTGACTGTGGGTGGGTCGGTCATTACGTTAATTGAATTTATTTCCCCTCCTTAAAAAACCCTTAACACCTTTGTGTCAGCTGTCTGTAATGTAATGGGCCATGTTGATTATCACTTCAAAAGTTTCTACTGATAACCGTTCCTTTCAATTAATTAGCCTCTTAACATTGCTATAGACACTCCCACCTTTTCATGTTTCTCTGAACGTATAAATATCTGATTACTGTATGTTCCATTCCATGCACCCGATGAAGTGGCTTCTTAACCCACGAAAGCTTATGCTGAAATAAATTTGTTAGTCTCTAAGGTGCCACAGGTATTTTTCTTGTTTTCTTTTCACTGAAACTATGAGATTCCTGATTGCCCATAACCTAAGACTGGCCCAGATATATTTTTAATTAAACAGGAAATATTTTTAACTGAGCTTTTACATAACACATTGAGTAACAATGTCAAAACCCACTCCAAATCTCATTTACTTACTGTGTAATTACATGTAATAATACATAATTCAAGGTGAATTATGAATTAATAATACATAATTAATTAGTGACTCAATTCAGTCATTCTCCTTGACATATCAATTCAAGCACACCATGCCAAGTCCTTACTATGCACACACACAAAAATGGACTAGCAGAAAACTCACCACAAATAGCAAAGAACAGGGGGGAGATAGTCCTGGTGGATTCAAGGGATCCATATTTACCACTGTTAAATTTTACAGGTCTTTATTAAATTCACCAGTTCAGAGATTTTCAGGACAAAGGACAAAAACCTTTGTGTTTATGGGTGAAATCCTGGCCCCACTAAAATCAATGGGAGCTTTGCCACTGACTTCAGTGTGGTCAGGATTTCATCCAACATCTAAAGGTTTCTTAAGCCACAAGCAATCAGTTTTGTATTAATAACCAAAGAACTATATGCCAGGAAACTAGAACAGTAGAAATGCCATAACAAGAATGATAAGTTACCCCTTTGTTAGATTTCAAACAGAAACTGGTTGGCCGTTATTATAACCACCTTTTGCGGGTTAGTCCTACAAGAGGAAAGTAAAACAAAAGGCTCTCTTTCTTGAGAACATCTAAAATGTTACTGATAGTGCTCATGTGCTGCTGACAGAGGTAACACATTCTCACTCAATCACTGACAATGAAAAACAAGAGGAATGCAAACAGGTTTCAGGTGGCTGCCTTATCTTAGTGGCCGCATAGGTCACTGCAGAAGGAATTGTTCTGAGAACAAGTGGCTGTGTGATCAGAAAGCTATTGTGCTTTAGAGGCAGTAATTTTGGAGGCAAAATAATCCTCTCATCTGGCAAGGAAAGAAGTCAAGTTTCCTGATCTCCTTTATCCTGTCCTATTTGATTGGTTTTGTCCGTGTGTGTGTTTGATTGGCTGTATTACTTTGCATATGTTTGTTTGGATTTGATTTCCTAAAAAGTAAGATATTTCAGTAAATACTGACCCCTGACATGTGACTTGGGTATAGCATTTTGTAACCTTGGCTCATGCCTATGACTGAGACAGGTAATGAAGACCAGGGACGCTTAACATCCTGCTATGTGTCCCACCCTTGTAACACACAGGACAGTGTCTTTCTCCCAAATGTCTTAGGTTCCCACACTTTTGCCAGACCTTGAATTTTTTTTCTGTGGCTTGAGAACTTGGTGATCTACTGCCTTCCCCTTCAGTCTTCCATGTACCTTCCTGCAACAACAGGACTGATATTTTCCTGTTCTTGCTGCTAAGTACTTGACCCTGATTACATTTATCTAGGCTCAGTGGCTTTATATAGTGTTGACTTCTTGCATATTTTGGAAAGGTTCTCGTAAGGGCAAATCCTGCCTCCTTATACCTGTCAAGTGTCACTCATCTAAAATTACAGTCACATGTTTGCCCCTGCTGTCCATTTGTCATTCATCTCCGCTGTTGTCACTCTTGTGAAGGGCCACAAGGATTGAGCTGCCACTCGGGCTACTGAGCAGGCAGCTAAAGCTGTCTTTCTTTCTCTTCTCCTCTCATTCCTTCTTCGTGATCCCTTGCCCCTTGTTCTGTAGTTCAGTGTAGCAGCACAGCAGAACACATGGCAGGCCAGTGGAATGGTAACACTGGTCTACAATTTTTGAGAAGTCGTCTGCTTCAGAGATAAAATGTGCTATTTAGTATGTATTTTGATGTGCTGAATTCAAATATGACAATTAAAACAACTGATTGGCTACTGTTTCTAAGATATTTAAGTTTTTACATTTTATGTCTATGTATATTGTGTAGATAGTAGAGTTTTAATTATAAATTGTAAACCTAGGTCTTTTCATGTGTTTATGGTTGCTTTACATGATACTATTTTACCTGTACTGTTTATGTTACGCTTTAAAAATCAGCAAAGGGGTTATATAAATAAAATTTATTATGAAACAAAAGGCAAAAAACTATTATGTACATAGTTTAGTCCTATTCAGCGTCTACTCGGCGCTTCTTGGCTTGTCTCTTGTATTCATTACATGGAGCATCTCTTGTCACTGTCCAGCAATAGTCTGCAATCATTGATGGGCTCCATTTGCCCTGATAGCGTTTCTCCATTGTTGCAATGTCCTGGTGAAATCGCTCGCCATGCTCGTCGCTCACTGCTCCGCAGTTCGGTGAAAAAAAATCTAGATGACAGTGCAAAAAATGTATCTTTAGTGACATGTTGCAACCAAGGCTTTTGTATGCCTTGAGGAGGTTTTCCACCAACAACCTGTAGTTGTCTGCCTTGTTGTTTCCGAGAAAATGTATTGCCACTAACTGGAAGGCTTTCCATGCCTTTTTTTCCTTGCCACGCAGTGCATGGTCAAATGCATGATCTCGAAGTTCACGAATCTCAGGACCAACAAAGACACCTTCCTTTATCTTAGCTTCACTTAACCTTGGAAATTCTCCGCGGAGGTACTTGAAAGCTGCTTGTGTTTTGTCAATGGCCTTGACAAAGTTCTTCATCAGACCCAGCTTGATGTGTAAGGGTGGTAAGAAAATCTTCCTTGAGTCAACAAGTGGTGGATGCTGAACACTTTTCCTCCCAGGCTCCAATGACTGTCGGAGTGGCCAATCTTTCTTGATGTAGTGGGAATCTCTTGCACGACTATCCCATTCGCAGACAAAACAGCAGTACTTTGTGTATCCAGTCTGCAGACCAAGCAAGAGAGCAACAACCTTCAAATCGCCACAAAGCTGCCACTGATGTTGGTCATAGTTTATGCACCTCAAAAGTTGTTTCATGTTGTCATAGGTTTCCTTCATATGGACTGCATGACCAACTGGAATTGATGGCAAAACATTGCCATTATGCAGTAAAAGAGCTTTAAGACTCATCTTCGATGAATCAATGAACAATCTCCGTTCATCTGGATCGTGAACGATGTTGAGGGCTGCCATCACACCATCGACGTTGTTGCAGGCTACAAGATCACCTTCCATGAAGAAGAATGGGACAAGATCCTTTTGACGGTCACGGAACATGGAAACCCTCACATCACCTGCCAGGAGATTCCACTGCTGTAGTCTGGAGCCCAAAAGCTCTGCCTTACTCTTGGGTAGTTCCAAATCCCTGACAAGGTCATTCAGTTCACCTTGTGTTATGAGGTGTGGTTCAGAGGAGGAGGATGGGAGAAAATGTGGGTCCTGTGACATTGATGGTTCAGGACCAGAAGTTTCATCCTCTTCCTCGTCTGACTCAAATGAGAATGATTCTGGTGCATCAGGAACCGGCAGTCCTTCTCCGTGGGGTACTGGGCGTATAGCTGATGGAATGTTTGGATAATGCACAGTCCACTTTTTCTTCTTTGACACACCTTTCCCAACTGGAGGCACCATGCAGAAGTAACAATTGCTGGTATGATCTGTTGGCTCTCTCCAAATCATTGGCACTGCAAAAGGCATAGATTTCCTTTTCCTGTTCAACCACTGGTGAAGATTTGTTGCACAAGTGTTGCAGCATATGTGTGGGGCCCACCTCTTGTCCTGGTCTCCAATTTTGCAGCCAAAAGAAAGGTGATAGGCTTTCTTAACCATAGTGGTTATACTGCGCTTTTGTGATGCAAAAGTCACTTCACCACAAACATAGCAGAAGTTATCTGCACTGTTCACACAAGTACGAGGCATCTCTGCTCACTTTGGCTAAACAGAAATGTGTCCCTTTGCAAAATCAAACACTGACCAATAAGAGAGCACGACACTGTATGATTTCTAAAGCTGATATAGGGCAATTTGTTCAGCAGAGTGATGTAAGCTTCGTTATGATTGCATCATCCATGACTTCTAGGAATAACATGATGCAATTCATATCATGGATGACGCAATACCAGCTTCAGATTGCATCATTCATTGTTTTGCCTAAAAAGCAAGTACTGTCCAAACCCAGTCATAGACTTATTCATAGATCCAGTCAAAGATGTATTTTTAGTAATTTCTGATTTAAATTGAGATCCCTTCCCTTTATAACTCACTTATCCTCCACCATTCCCAAGTCAAGGGTCGTATATACTGACCCAATAGCATGTCTTGAAAACTAGAGCCAGTCAACAATTTTAAGCATCATTTTCATTCTCAGTGACCCAGAATTAGTAAAGTTTGACTACATTTATTTCAGAAGCATTTTGGCTGTAGAGCAGTGGTAATCAGTAGCACTATGTCCTATTCCTGGAACAGCCATTGACTTGCTGGTGTGATTTTGGACAAGACACACCAGCCCTGTGCCTGAGTTTTCCCAGGGTGTTTGAGATGTACAGATGGAAAACATTATATGGCTACAAAGTATTCTTGCTGTATTTCCTTAGGATTCCATGTTTCTAATTAAAGGGCAAATAATGGACACCAATTATAATTTTATTTTTGAAAACTACATAAAATACCTTGGGAATGTAATTCATAACCCTGTGAAAAACAACATTGTTAGGTTTAAATGCAGCTTTTGTCTTTCCTCTCTTTAAGTGAGGCTCAGCCCACTGAAACACAGTTATTATGGAAATGGCTGTAACTTTCAATAAGCGAATGTCAATCTTCTGGAGCTATAACATGAAGGGAAAGAATTATAACATGCTGGGAATTTTGGTAGGAATGGAGTTATAAAAGAAGTCGCCACATTTGTTTAAATTGTGGTTAAAACTTTGGTTTGGGAAAAGACAAAAAGAGCATGGAATTGGGTAGTTATTTCATCACTGTGCATGTAATGGATAGAGCCCATCGGTTTCATAGGCCTGTGTTAGATTCCCACAGACCTGAACAAATAGCTCTCAGCCCTTTTCTAAGCCTTTGTTTTCCCACTTTGGAATTCTGACTATGGGCACATTACCAAGCCAACTGGATTGACTACAAAGCTCCAGTGTAACTCTTTTTATCACAAAGATCAAGACAACAATTGTGTGCCTACAAGAAAAGAACAACTAAAACCATCGAGCAAACATTAAAAGAACAATTCTAGAGATAGTTGCCTTTTAACTGCAAAAATGGGCAACATTCAGTCCCTAGATTTGAATTCTGAGTAAAAGGAATTCATTACTAACTGCCTTTCCTTGTAATTATCCAAGCTGCTGGCAGCATATATTTTCAGCAGCATTAATTTTGTCAAACGTAATATTTTGTAGTCATGCTGAACCCCACACAATGGCAGTATTGTAAATCTACTTTATAGAGTTAGTTTTGTTTATTATAGAGTTCGTTTATGAAAAGGGAAGAAATCTAAATTTTGTCTTGGCTTCTCCCCAAACCACAGAAAATGGAGTATTGTTTTACAAGAGCTTGTTCTGAAATATCACTTCCTGAATGTAAAAGCAGTATGGAATTTGTGCAGATGCATTCCACAAGCATGCACAATGTCCAGCTGAAAAAATATAGTAAGAGCAAACAAACTCTTTTTCTCTCCAGTACAGCCCAGTTTCACACTTTAAAAAGAAAGAAACTACTATTTTTAAAATAAACACTTCATTTAGTGATGCCATAGAAGCAATTTGAACTTCATTCTACCAGACACCAATAACACAAAGTAAATATTCTATTTGAGGATCTTTGACCACTGTTGTTTTAGTTCTGGCACTACATATCCAAACCTTATAAATAGTTTCTCTGAATCATGCTCACCACACTCCAACAGTGTTTTTAAACAGATAAGTGTTGAAAAAACCTTTTCTTTAATCAGCTGGCTTTCCTTTGTTCTCTTTGGGACGAGATGTGACAGTGTAAGTCCTTCACAGATGTCTGGTTTTTAAAAGGAAAATTCAGAGAAAATTCTAAGCATTTGGAAATCTCCAATCTCAGATTATGCAACCTATATTTATAAATGATGAAATCCGCATGCACCAATACAGTCTGAGCAACTGGGCTACCTGTGGGAACCTCACAGTGATTGAAGGAACAAAATCCATCCATTTCAAAACAGCTGGTGAAAGTTTAGGATAGAGTTCCCACCCCTTGTAGCTTCTATGCCAGCCAATGTGCTCAAATAGTGGCCACAGTCTCTCTATACACTACCATACAGGAATTTTTGGCTAAGTAACAATCTTCAAGTGATAGTCTCTAAAGACCCAGGCCACTAACTTATTTCCAGTCACATGAGAGGTCTTAAGAAGCCACTGCAGAAACCCATCTCCTTCGTCCCACCCTCCTCCAGCCCTGATGATCAACCGAGGAGATGCGTTTGGAGAGATGGAGCTACTGAGATTTCCTCCATTCTAAATTCTACATATGTGAAATTTTCCAGATATAAAAGCTTTTGGAATTCAAAGTGAGGGAAAGAAGATTGAGGCACCAACAAACTGTCAGTCATTTATAATACAATACTCACACGCAGAGCCCAAAACAAGGAGAGAATCAGCCTGGGGAATCTGCCAAAAATGTCAAGGGAATTTATCAGGGCATGGAGCCCTAAACAACTTCCCTACTCCATGTATGCAGTGTTGTTGTAGCCAGGTCAATATTAGAGACACAAGGTGAGTGAGGTAATATCTTTTATTGGACCAACTTCAGTTGGTGAGAGAGATTGTCTCTGAACTTGGTCCAATAAACGATATTATTTCATCTACCTTGTCACCCTACTCCATGGTCTGGTTAAGGCAGAATGTCAAGGGGAGATGCTGAGGAAACAGCAGGTGCCAGATCTTTCAGCTTCGTGGGAGCAAACAATGGCCCAGGTTTGTACAGTCTCCTGTCACTATGGGGCAACTCTCAGTCAACATGGCCAGGAGCTCTGGCTTCTAATCAGAGACATAGACATATCCTGTTGCTGTAAATGCGGCAGCTGATGTCCTAAAGCCTTTCATGTAGATGGCCAGTGTGTTCCTGGGAATAGAATCTGTGTGCTGAATGAATATGGAGTGGCGGAAACTCAAACGCCAGTGGGAGAAAACAGACTGTTTCAGACAGGAGGGCACATAATGAATTCAACAAAGCCTATGCTGAGGCTGTATTGCAGGCCAAGGGAAAATTCCTATAATCCTCCATTGAGACTGCCAAATCTCACCCCCAGGAGCTATTCAGGGTGGTAAATTTCTTCAACAGCTCTGAATGACTACAACCTGCATCTGAGCTGAGCACTGAACTATCATCCTAATTTGATGAAAAGATCATTCACCTGCAGGAAGCCTTCTCAAGCATCGTGGATTCACTGTGCCCATACCCACTTACATACCCAAAGTTCAGTACATTCACTCATCAAGAAGTTCCAGACACAGCAAAGGAGTACCAACCTAAGATTTGTGAAACTGACCCATGCCCTTTCTAGCTTGCAAAAAAGAGATCTGAACTGGTGCCACTTCTGACTAAAATAGCCAACACATCATTCAGAAAAAGAATTTTCCCTTCCTCTTTCAGACACATAGTAGTCCAACCAACAGTGAAGAAATTCTCCCTGGATACTTCAGTCCTAGCCGAATATCACCCAGTGTCAAACCTCCCATTCCTGGGCAAGCTCGTAGAGAAGCTAGCAGAAAGACCAACTACAACCTCATCTACCTGAAACTGACATTCTAGACTTGGCACAATCTGGATTCAGGCCAGGACATGGAAATAATTCTGTTTTAGTGGCACTGATGGATGATCTCCTACTGTCAATGGATAGAAGATAGGCATCTATTATTATCATCCTGGACCCCTCTGCAACATTCAATGCTGTTGGCCATGAGATACTGCTGCCTCACCTGAGAGAGGTGTCCGAGGTCAAGAGTAATGTACTAAAACGTGTTGAGTCCTTCCTGGAGGGATGCACCTAAAGCGTGGTGATGGAAAACTGTACCTCTACCTGTTGGCCCCTCACTAGTGAGGTTCCACAAGGATCAATTCTACCTCCAGTCCTCTTCAATATCTACCTGGAACCACAAGGTGAAATGGTCAGACAACATGCACTCAGGCACCAGCAATATGAAGAATGACACAGAGCTCTACCCATCCTTCACCATGTATGACCACATCACTACAACCAAGATGGCCCAGTGCTTGGATGAGATTTGCTTTTGGATGAAGAAAAGCCGGCTGAAACTGAACCTGAGCAAAAGACAGGTGATGCTGGTGGACAAAGGAAGTATTTTCAGGAGTTTGCAGCCGTGGTCCAATCTCTTTTGAATGAAATTTCACATCCACAATTGGTCAGTTCAGTCTGTAATCTAGGAGTACTCTTGAATTCCACGCTAACACTGAGCTCTCACATCACAATGGCCATGAGTAATGCTTTCTACCATCTCCACTTGGCAAGGAGACTCCATCCCATCCTGGCAGACGAAGACCTGGATTAAGTAATTCATGCCTTCACCGCCTCTTCGCTCAACTATAGAAATGTGATATACCTGGGACTATACTTAGAAAATTCCAACTAGCAGAAAATTCTCCTCATCAGCATAGGCCACCATAATCCTATCACACCTGTCCTTCACTCTCTATTCTGGATGATTCTGGGTTTCCCATAGACTTTCAAATCAAGTTCATGGTCTTGGTTCTTACCCTCAAAGTGCTCCTTGGCCTGGGCCCTTGATACCTAAAAGACTGCCTAAAGCTCTGGGACAAAGACTATGATCGATGCTCCTCTGGCAGCATGGAACTCTCAAAAATAAAAGTAAAGCTCATGTGTGCAGAAGACAAAACCTTATCCAGAGGCAGCCCAAGACTGTGGAATGGACTTCCCCAGGAACTAACCTCCCCATTTTCCACTCAAAGTGCAAGGCGCATTACTTTGACCTTGCCTTCTCTAATATAAACACATAGTGACAGATACACTTACGTAATAAATTAAAAACCTGTGCTCACTGCACGTTTGTCCTTCTGAGGACAGCACTTTGAAACCCTACATTGAAAAGTACTACTGAAGCATACATTTATTGTTTTTGAAGGTCTGGTGTTTTAAGAACTGCAAAGTCCTGTTATATCAATAAACAATTTTATAAGAATAAGTATTTACTTCATTTTTTCAGACACCACCATCATTGTCCAGAACCTTTCTGTGGACCTTCCCTTGATTTCAGTTCTGGTTCTTCATATTTTCACAAGGCATTTTACACAAGCATACACATGTTGACTTTTATTTTTCATTTCTTTGTGAGAGTAACTTATTTCCTTAAATATGGGAATTTTTGTCCCTGATCTGGGATTTCGACCTCGTTTGTTAGGTAGTTCTCTCTCCATATTTAAGTAATATTTATCATCCTGGAAAAACATTTCAAGGCACTTCTCTTTTTGTAAATGATTCACTTTGCTAAATTACCACAACTTGTGAAATTGTTCCTCTAAAGAAGGTTCAGTTCTTTTTATGTGCACTTGAAAATAAGGCAAGCCATAGGAGAATAATAGAAAGTGCACTAAATATCCAGCCAATGCTGTTCTGCAAAATCAATCAAAATGAAGAGAATATGATATGAAAGTGATGAAACCAAAGTGTATGAGCATCATTAGATTTTAGTGAGTATGTAAAGTTTCTTGTTTTCAATTATTTGCTATTAATATACAGATACTAATTTGGAAAGAAACACACAAACTCACTCTCAAAATCCCTAATAAATCTCTGGCAGGAAATTAAACATTATTTTAAAAATGTATAAAACATATATGAGATTCTACCAGAGCTTGACTATGCAGCTCTAACATGGGAGATTGCCATTAAAATGTAATCATAAAATCATGCATTATTTATATAGCTATAAAAGTAGCATTGGGTCTCCCAAGTTTTTTATTATTGTATTATTTACTTCAAATTGCAAGTCTTCAACCTACTAAACATAAATGGATAGGTTATTTTAGAATATTATCTTAAGAAAACAAATTTTTTGATTATCTTTACAAACCTTCAAAGCCCAAAAGGCAGAAATAATCCCCTTAACATTAATTGAGGTTTTACTAAATGAACTGTTCTCATTACTTTAGTGCCCCCAAACAGAAATCTCATTAAAACACCACCCCTTTGTTTTCAGTGTCTACTTTGAAAGTGAGGGCTTGTTTTTTTTTCCTGACAAAGAATCGGATAAAGCTTCAAACATCTTTTGGAATATTATTGTACTCATTACAGCTTGTTGTTAAAGCTACAAGTACTGATCTCTCACAAATGAGATTAATTTCATCTTCATTTTTGCGTTATTTGTAGCAAAGTGCTACTGCTGCTGGACATTATTAAATATAAACCACATGAGTGTAGACTTTATGCCATGTAAGAGGCAAATAGTTTTAAATATGACACCCATTTATTTAAAAAGTAGAACTGGTTATTGGTGTGCAACCAACTGACTTCTTAATTTTGGAAGGTAAGCTTAGAAAAGAAAAAGGAAAGATAGAAACTCAGACCATGGTCTTATAGACTACATTGTGTTTCCTTAAAGCCACTCTGTGTATAATGCAGGGAATGCTGGAATAATAAGTGACTTCGCCCTGTACAGTTCTGAGAGTGAATCTGAAATCCGACAGCACTGTGTAGCAATATCCAAGCAAAATGTTCAGTGCGGATCTCTTGAAATCCACATAGACTTTTTTTATCCAGCTCTTTATTGACTTTTCTGGTAACCTGGTTGTACACAGTAAAGGCTTGCCATGCTGTGTTTGAGCTGGGGTATCAAAGACAATTGTGGAAATGAGTCCTTCATAACTTGTGGGCCACTATCTGTTGTTAATGCCACTGGAATCCCTCAGTGATGAAACTGTGATTTACAATGTGGTGTTACATTGTTACTCAATGTGTTGTGCAACATCACAATTTAAAAGAAAAAATTAGTAGTCCACTAATAAGTAATCTTCCCATTAAATTCAAATAGAACTGTGCTAATCTTGGATTAATGGCAATCAATACTCATCTAATTTCAGTGATTCTCTTCCATTATGTTTCTATAATTATTGCAGATTTCACATTTAACTTCTAGTGAGTAGCTTTTATGCCTTTTCAGAAGAGGGCCAGAACATCAGCCACAAGTGAAGTAGGAAGAGAAGGGAGGGAGCAAATTGTTTTTTTAATCTATTTCCTTTGCTCCTGCTTGGGGATCCCGCTGATGCTAGAAACCATGGAGGCTCCCTTTTGAAGCATGACACACAAGTTGAGAAATGGTGGGCACCCATCACTGTGCTGTGTGAGCAGCCTCACAATCACTAATAAACAACATTCCTGGGAAGTGAGTATTATCATCAACCCCCAAGAAACTAAAGCATACTGATTTGCCCAAAATCTCACAGAAAGTCTGTAGCGGACCCTTATGTCCTGATTCCCAGTCCAGTGCCTTCATCACAAATATTTTCTTCCTTTCTATAAACTGATGACAAGTACATTTAAGCATGGCTCTATCTATGTCTACTCCTAGTATACACAAGACCAAAATGCATTTCATGACAGTTACATCTTTGGCCTAGAAGCTTGTATATTATTATTTACGTGCTGGTCCAGAGGGGGAAAAAAATCACATTAGCTGCCTTATCAACCTTTTTCCAGGGAAAATAATTCCTACGTTTAAATTAAAAAAGAATATGGGATTTTCATTCCAACAAATGATTGCGCTAACTCTAGCCTTGAATTCAAAGTATAAACAATATCTACAAAATTATCCATTCCCCCTACCTCACTCATACTTTGTTTCTGTTTTCCATATGTTATATCTAAGAGACTCCTACAAAAATAAGTATGCAGGAAAGCTTGAGGGAAAGTGGTATTTGACATGTTTTCCTTATTAAAATCTCGTGGTGTCCTTCAAATATATAAAACCTAAGATGGGAAAACTCTGAATATGACTGCGCACACACTGGTGTTCCAGTTACATTATAAACCACTCTGCCATCATTCTTGTGATTACAATGATACTTTCAGTAGGTAGACTTAAAGTTAACAGGGATCTATGTTTTGAATATCATATGTCTGATAAATAGATCTGGTTCGTGAGTTTTGAGTGTAGAGGGACAGAAAACTCTGTAGTGGGGTTTCGTTCACCTTTCAAAAAACAAATCAACAGTATTTGAAATACTTTTTTTTTTCTGCAGAGGTAAATAATTTATCAGGAGAACAAAGAAACAGTATAACACTGAGGATCAGGCTTTCAAAAGTGTACAAATACATTTGCACATTCCTCACTTATGCAGGAAAATATTCAACAGGCACCTGCAGATCTGGTATTTGTATGGATGTATGGCCAGCTACCTAGCTAGGTGATGAGATGCACCACAAACCTGATTTACACATGTTTCTAGGATATTAAACTGTGTAAATTAGGTGTCTACTTAGTTGTATGTACAATTCAGCATGACTCAATTTAAGAATCGTTCCTTGAACAGACAAGGAGTCAAAAATGCCCATTAGTCATGATGGTGCTCAATTTATTTGCACATCACTTAAGGAACAGTAAAGCAGATTTTGAATGGTAGATGTATTGTCTAAATTAGCCTTGTCTACACTAGTTTTTTTTTTCTCTTTAATTTTCCACCATTGCTACAGTCAGATAGTGGTAGCTCTAGTGTAGACAAGATGATGGCATTTTTACCACTATGTATTCTCTGCCGTACAGAAGAGGGCTCTTAATAGGTAGAGTGAATTTAGAACAAAAATGTTATCTAAACTTTGCAAATTTCTATCACATGGAATTAGTATATAAATTCTCTAAAAAGTACTATTTTCTGAAGGCCAAATTCTGTGCTAAATTATTTCAATATATCATAAAATACATTTCCTATTTCCTTCCCTATACATTTTACATAATACTACAACATTGGTGGTCTTTATTGCATTTTGGGGAAGGGGGCTATTTGCTTGAATGCAATTCTAAAAATAATAGCATTATTCTCATCTTTCATTTAGCTTAATAATACACCACATACACTTGTCAATCAAATTAGAATTACTGTCAGGCAATAATAATGCATTTTAGTTTAGCCAATATCAGTCAGGCCTGATTTATTTGCTTAATACAAATCTAATTGACTTTCAGGCTGCACTTCTCTTTTCAGCTGTTAACCGACCAAGTACATCTTTAATTTCCAAGACCGATGGTTTGGTAGCAGTTGAGAGGAAGAATGATTTGCATAAGGCCCCAGAAGGGTGCCAAAACTCTTCACGCTTTAAACAACAGCCTTTATTATTCTGTAAGTGGATGTGTTGAATTTTCATGCTTTTGTTTCCAGTTCAGTCCTGACAGAAAAGAATAAAGTAGATTTTGCCAGCACCCCTGCTGTGCCCCAGGGGAGAAATTCAATGTGCCTCATTTGTCTTAATTGGAGAACCGCCCTTAGCACCAGCTTTTTCTATGAATATATTAACATAACAGACAGAAAAGTCCAAATCCACTTTTTTACAGAAGTATTTTTTTTATTTTCTTTTTAAGAGAAATAAAAACTGTAATGGAAAAAAATACATTCATCATCTCTTAGACTTTTTACTTTTATTGTTGTTGTAAAACACTCTATACAGGAAAAATGTATCTAACCTACTTTATCTCTCCAATGTTTTTAGTGCTGTATAGTGAAAAATGTGATAAATACCATCCATGACAGAGAGCTGAAAGCTGCTCTTTATTCTTCATAATGTGCTAATCCTATATATTTGTTCTCTGCCTGGTTATGTTGCTTTTTCAGATGGAGGAGATACTTTTTGCACATAGAGACTGATGTGCAGTAAGTATGAATGAATGTAGAAACAAAAAAATCTTACAATAGTGAATTTATTAGCACTAAAACAAAATGCAGTTATCTTTGCCAAAGCAAGATTTCAAGCCCCATGCCTATTCATTTGAGAAATATTAAATTCATCCTCACATTTTTCACAAAAGAACTCTAAATCTAGACAAACAATCTGTGCAGTTTTAAAGCATTTCTAAATCAGGGCTCTCCCAGTGTCAGATTGAACTAATGCGATTTAAAGGGTAGGTTTTTTTTAAAGTATTTAATTTACATGTTCCTGTGACTGATATTAATCCTTACATCTGTTAAACCAGTCAGCCATTGCTAGCACAATGAAAGAGATGAAAAACATGTGGAAAATAGGTAATTTCTTAATAAATTGTGATTGATACATTTTCTTGAAAACATGGCTTCATTTCAAAAATGGATGAATCCATATTTAGTTTTGATATTTTCTCCCCAGGGATCTAATCTACTCTATCAGTCACACAGCCATTTAACTAGATGCCTTCCATGGCTGTTAGAATAAAGGATGTGATGGTGGTGATGTTTTTTAAAGCATCTTGCAAAACATTTTGACAATAAAAAATATTCCTTGGGTCAAGATTTTTCAATTAACTGGAGGAGTTAATGGCTTTAGGCTCCTCTTCCAGCTGGAGCTGAGGTGGGATAGTTAGTTTAGCCTCTTAATTCTGGTATATAATTCTTTGTTACCAGCTCTCTATGACAATTTATCAATTTAACTAGTAATGTTAAAAGATTCTCTCTCACTTCTTCCTCCTCCTCATTATTCCATCACCCCTCTCTTACATACACATACCCTTAACACATACTCAGTTATTCTGGGATGAGCTGGAGAGTAGGGGGAGACTGTTCTCTTTCTTGTGCAAATGAATCTGCAAAATAATTATTTAGCAAGATGTGTTTTTGAATGCTATGTAGGCATCCCACTCTACTTGTGGTTTCATTTACGTTATAAAAATGACAATGGCTGACAATAGTTAGCTGCTTTGCTAAACAAACAATCCAGCAAATCTGAAAGACAGGCACTCTTCTTTGTCTCTCCATCCTGGCACCTTCTGGCTGAATATCCATGGGGACAATATTCAGATTGCTTAGCACAGCATCCTGTCTTGTTTAAACAGAACACAAAAGAATATCCCCTTTGTCTAGGTGCCAGATTCCATAAGGTATTAATTTCTAATATGGTTTGTTTCCTGATAAGGAAAGAGTCTTTAAACTGTTAATTTAGCGCAAACAAATTAACAATAATGTGTGGCACTTCTTGAAGTAATGTGGTGGTGAGGAAAAACACCTGTATCCATGTTATGCGCTGTAATTTCCCACTTGTGATAAATGGTTTGCATATAAACCAAAATGGGAATTTACAGTATGAATGGGTAACCCTGTGTATATCTGGGGTTTATATCATTATTATTTGTATTACAGTAATGCCTAGGAGTCCCAATCATGGACCAGAACTCCTTTGTGCTAGGCACTGTATAAACATAGAACAAAACAATGATCCCTGCCCCAAAGAGCATTTGAAATGCTATAATGGAACAATTGCACCTGCATCGCTGTAGTACTTCAGTGTAGATACTACCTATGTCAACAGGAGGAGTTCTTCCATCTCAGGGTTGGTAGCTAGGTCAATGGAAGAAGTCTTTCATCAACCTCGCACTGTCTACACTGGCGGTGAGGTCAGCTTAACTACCTCACTGAGGGGTGCAGGGTTTTCACACCCCTGAGCAATGTAGCTGGATAGATCTAACCTTTTAGTGAATATCAGGCCTAAATAATTCATAACAATTCTAATCTTTTATTTCCAGATTAACCAAATCAATATGTAAAATAAACAATTCTCCCCTCGTACAAATTGTAATTCTGAATGGTGTGTAGCCTCGGGGATCTTGTTGGTTGGATGTGGTCCTTCAGAGGGTTTGATCTAACCTCTGAGAGGTCCTGGATGGTAGTGCTGGGCTATTGCTTGTCATTGTATTAGTCACAGAGGTCCACCTTTGAATTCTCCTGGAGCATATTCCATTCCCATTCTGTTCTATCTACAGCCATGTGTCACCTTCATTAGGTTTTTGAAGGATAAGGGTGCACATGAAAGATGCGGGGGCAGGGGGGTGTACACTACTGCCCATTCATCCAATCCCCACTTCCCAAATCCATTCAGGCCTTCTCATGTAGGGGGATGGGATTTACTAGTGTAAGTGGGGAAAACAACCCTTTCTTCACTCTGCAGCCAAAGCTAATCTCAAGAGCAGAGATGCCCAATGTGGTTGTATGGAACCTTCAGGTATTACTCAGGAGCAATGTGCTCAGACAAGTCTTCATAAAACCTAGCCTATAGGTGCTAGGAATTCCTTAAGAGATTATGCTCCCAAATTATCTTATAGAGTTGCTGTGGTGGAAAGAAGAGAGGGGAGTAGCTTATCCTCTCGTAGTACCTTATTGGAAGGAGTTATGAATAACCTGCATCCTAGAAGATCACTTGGAAAGAGTCCATAACTGGCATCACTACAAGGGCCTGCAAGGGGGAAAGCAGCTACCTGTCACCATACAAAGAGACAGGAATAGGGAATGGTCTTCAGCTTCTCAAAGTCAACAAGGGTAAGATGGAGGGGCTGAAGACTTTTCTGGGGGAAGGAGGTAGGTCTTGGGACAGAAGGTGGTGCATTAGCCAGCTGGCTGGCAAAAGGAAGCATATGCAGAGTTCATGAATTTTCCCCTCTATGTTAACATCTTGCCCTCAGGCTTGTGGACTGTATTGTATCACAAATTCTGTCTGTAAGTGAGTGGATTCAGGATTGGAAATAAATGTTCCAACCATTTATTCATGCAACCATCTGAACTGCATGGGCAATGGCAATAATTACATGTACAAATACAGATATTAAATTAAGTTCCATTTTTATGTAAGTACGCCTCTATTTAAAAAAATTGGTCCACTGGTAAGCCTTAGTACACATACACACTTAATCATCTGTTTCCAGTTATATCACTCCATTTCTGAACTGTTGTGGATTTGTTAAGACTTGTTCACATGCTTGACATGCAGTACCTCAACACATTCTCCATTCATTATGGAAAATTAATAAATGTACCATCTGTGATGTTGACAAGTCTATCCCAGATTTCTACTCTCAAGTCCAACTCCCTTGTGTAAAAGGGGCCAGGGATATACTATGCGTTCCAATGAGCGCCCAACCAAAAGGAGGCATTCACTTTTCAAACACATAAACGGCACCTATTCATACTTAACATAAATAATGTTCTTTTCCAAAAGTATGGTTTTCTAGACATATCTGGCTGAGGGTAAGATGGTGTCATTCTCGCTTTTCATGAATAAGGTAGTGTGTGAACTCCACAAGCCTTATGTAAAGCATCTGTGTCCATAGAAAGTTCTCTAACTCTCCATGTCACACAGGGGTTACCACATTAAGTGCTTATTTCTAATCAAACTGTTAAATAGGCAACTAAAACTCATACAACTTGCTGCACGTTCTGAGTTGCCACTTCCATAGTACTGTAGTAAATAAAATATATGCCTTTATAAAAACAAAAAATAACTATTTCCAGATTTCTGTGCTGAAACGAAGCCCATCTTACTGTTTTTTGACCTTGCTTCCGTTTGAAAGTATGCATTTCCTCAGAGGTAAAACCAAGAGCTGTAATGTACAGCATCTGAGGCCAGTGCAGTGAACTGCGTAAATAAAATTTACTCGTAGAAAAGAACATATTCCAAATATTTTTGCAAGTTTAAAGGCTATAACATTTGCACTGGCATGTGCATGACTCAATTAACTCTTGTGGGTGGGTTTTTAATGTTCAATGGTTTAGTGTGATCGGTCATACTTATTTTATTATCTTTATTCAAGTGATAGAGATATTACAATGCCCACCTGATGTTTGATTCTTAATATGCCATGCAGATAGCATTATCTCAAGCACTGACTGTGATAAATGTAGAATTGAACTACATACAACAAACTATAGTGATCATATATGGCTAATTTATTGGTGACATTACTGTAGTATGTATAAATGTTTGTGCCATACCTGCCTCACAGCAGTCTACAATAACTGTTCTTGGCTGATAAATTTTATAAAATGTTGTCATCTTCAACAGAAAGGGGCCCAGACTTTCAGTGTTCCATGTCGACTAGTCTAGTATTAAGCTTTACTGCACACATTTGATCCAGCATGTCATTGGCCTGCCAGAAAGCCTTCAAAAGACATTTCACTGGCTCAAAATCAAATATGTACCCTGGCTGTTTGCTGGACTAAATGACTGTACCATTTTAGACAGTGCTGCAAGATTAATGATTACACTGGTTGACCAATTTTCACCCTTGGGGCAGTATTACAAAGATGTGACTTTTCCATGCACCTCATGTTATGAATATCAAATGCATCATTCCTTCTGCCATGAGTGTTAATAACGGTCCAAGATGCTCGCATTTCCTCCCCCATCAAGGAAAATTAACATGGTGTGTGTGTAATTTATCTTGTGTTTCTTTGGATAGGCATATACTTACTGGTATCATATTATATGGGTTATTCTCCTAATCACATAGAACACTTTAAAAATGTACGTCTCTGATAGAATGAGGCCTCTGGCATGTATTTTTGAGCCAAAGCAAATGAACTGTTCCTTCTCCTCGTCATTCTTTATATGTAAAAGCTATCAGAGATCAACCTGTATTCAAATAGGTTTATATTCTTCTCTCCGAGCCAAAGACCCTGTCTACTGGACTTTGTTTTGTTATCTCATATGATTAAAAACACAGTAAAATTCAGGAAATATGCTTTATAAAGATGTTCTGCCCCATTTATATGTGGTTAAACTGCAGAGAGAATACTGCTATTGATAAGCTTGTCTTTTTTCTATAAATCTGTTTTCCTAGATTTATAATATACTGTATGATGAGCAGTACTGCAATTTTTCCATTTGCCCCGGTAATTACTTTACATTCAACTTCCAGCTTTGTGTCTTTCTTTTCACGCAGTACTGAGCTGCTCTTTCTCTCCTGCTGCTCATGTCAGAGGCAGTTGAACTTGGAGGTCAGCATGAAGGGAAAAGAGCAATATAACTGCATGCCACAGAGGCCAGACATTCAGTAAAATCATGGAGCATCTTGTCAGGGAAACACCATTGAAGTTCATGAGAGATTCACCACTTTCCCTAAGGAAATAAGAATATTGTATTGTCAAAAAATAGCAGTCATCCCTTGACAGTAACATGCCAGAAGAGGAAAAAAATTGTGACAGTATTTATTTTACAATAAAATGTATTTTCCTTTTCTCATCCTTGCTCTTACTTTCTTTCCAGTTTTCTCCCTCCATCTCTCAATATTTTTATTTATTATAGCTGAAAGAATATGTATTGAATAATTTATTGAACAGGTTTGTGTCTCTTTCTGTTTACTAATTGTTCATAAACAGGTCACAACATTCTCAGATGTATGTGTTATTCCAAACTATTCACAAAAATGTTTTCCTATAGGAATAGCTCATGAATAGTTCATTGAAAATATTTGAACTTTGAAATTCACTTTGTGTTTAGTGTCATGGTGTCATTTCTGCCTCAGTTGGTTTGTTTATTTAACAAACCAGTACTGAGAAGTCTGAATATAGAAAATCACAATCAAACATATACTAGAAACTTGCTTTTGTCAGACATTTGAGCTTAAAATGTTCATAAGTGTTGGTGAGACGCAAAACCAAAAAGATCACACAGTGAAATCGAATTTGATTTAAAACTCAGCTAAATAGTCATCCTGTGCTCAGCTCTAATATACATTCTTTCATCTCTATATTTTTTAATCTTACCCCTTACTTGGTTCATCTTTTTCCTCCACCTTTGTTAGCACTGATCTAAAAATAAAATCTGAGGTAAATTTCAAAGTCCTAATTCCACAATTTTCTATAAAGAACAATTTTTGATCTCTTTATAGTTTTTCCTGAAAATAAATTACAACTGGATATTCTTGGGTTTGAAATTTTTATTTGTTTATATTTGTTTATTCTTTTTTCTCCTTTCTCCCCTTTTTGTTTTTCATTTTTCTACTGAGAAAGGGGAAATGTGAAAATAAAAGCAAGTGGGAAAGGAAAAACAATAAAAAGTGGGGAAAAAAATTAATTTTCCAGTTTTGCCAAAAATGACAAATGTCTCCCCCAAAAATTAATTTATGACCATATTCTATTTTGAAAAGGGCCATTTTCAATTAAAAAAACTATTCAAAAAAAATTTAACCAGTTCTGTCACCCCTAGCTTTCTCAACTTTCACCTCTCTTGTGTTCTTCCTCTTTAGCGCTATCAGTTTATTTTGGCCTTGTCTACACTGGGCCTCTAACTATACCCTACCAAAGTCTAAACCAGTCTGAAAAGGATGAAGGACATCTAATGATGCCACAGTTATATGGCTACCAGGTCTCAATAATCTTTTCTTTAAAATGACTGTTAGAAGCAGGGTGACTGATAGTCGACAAAATTGGCAACAACCAGAAAAGGTCTAATGACCACTAGTTTGAGTGCCTTCATAGAGGAAGGTATTGCCAATCTCTGCCAACACAGGACCCAATAATCCAACCCACACTATATTTTTCCACCCAGGAAGGGCATGTTGCAGGCATAGCTGTCTAGGACAAGCAGACCACAATGACCAAAACTCAACCAGACAAGACATTGTGTGGGCCCTCCAGATACAGGTGCAGGTCCCGAACTAGTGTAAACTGCCATAGTTCTGTTGAAATCAGTGGAGCTATGACAGTTTACACCAGCTCTGTCTCTGCCCCACTTTGCTTAAGTCTGATTCAGGTAACATGTATTTAGCGCCAATATAGATAGGGCTTTCATTCTGTTTTCCTTAACGGATCTCTTATTTTCCTGATTCTTTCCTACATTTCTTATGAATAATGGAAACACCAGCTTTCCTAAAAACTGAAACTGAGGGGCGCCTCTATTTTTATAAAGATATAAACATTTCTGTATAAAGGAGAGGAACATTTCTGGTCTGGCCCATCAGACCATGGTTCTGTTTCTTGTCAATATTGAGGAGGGAGTCACTTTGTCATCCTGACCCCACAACTCAGATCAAATAAATTAAGCTTTAGCTTGTTGATTCCAGTAACAAATTAATCAATGGCAATCTCATCTGTACAACAGCTTACTCTGTCAAGCACAGCCTTCTCTTGATTCAATGGCAGGACAAAATTGTCTATTTGAAAAGGAGGTAGCTGAAATGCTTTATCCATCTAACAAGCCACTCTGTCTCACCAGGATGTGGAGGTGCTATCTGTATTAGCATGATGAGTGTTTCGTTGCATGAGCTTGAGTTGTTCTTTGCACTAAAAAGTCCTTGTATTACCCTCTGTCTACCATGTTCAGTTACTCCAGAAAGCTGCTGGCAACATTATTTTATTCCTCAACTGTCGGTTGGTATGCTGCTGCTAAGTTGGGTAGTTCTGTTCTCAGTGATTT
Organism: Macrochelys suwanniensis; assembly: GCA_033296515.1. Taxonomy (NCBI): domain Eukaryota; kingdom Metazoa; phylum Chordata; order Testudines; family Chelydridae; genus Macrochelys; species Macrochelys suwanniensis. The sequence goes on from CM065780.1 coordinate 54,990,103, forward strand.
GGGACAAAAGAAAGGTCTATGATTAGGTTTTCTATGAAATGTAGATGTGACAAGGCTTTTCAAATCCATGTGGTCCCCACATAATTTAACATAATTTAAGTCTCTCATTTCCTACCATATAATTATAATACATTAAGCTGTTTCACAGATACTAAATATGAAAGTGCACCAGCACTAAAGTATTTCTTACCCTAATGTTATCAAGTCTATAATATTTTAACAGGAAAGAAGACCTAAATGCAAATTTTCATTCTCGTTGTATAACATTTATGCAATAAAGAATGAGTTGAGTACATGATTTTTCATTTCTGGATAGCTAGGAATAGTAAAGCATGAGCTGCAGAAGAAAGCATTAATCTCTCAAGCTGCTAAGAAATGAAATGTCACATAGAGCAACTTGTTCCTCACTGGTGCTTTCCCAGCATAGCTTTTTTCAGGAGATTCTTCATCAGAAGGAAAAAAGATAACACTTTGATTCTATTAGATTACAACACGTATAGTCTTTCATGCATTCTGAGTTAGATTCCGTATTTGGAATATGATGCCTTTGTATATCACTTCTTTCTCTCTCCTTTATATACTAATTTAAGATTATTCTGGAAGTTTTTTAGGACATTTTTACATTCACTTTGTCATAAAAAACATTTAAAAAAATTCTAACCAGTAAATATTTTTCCTACAATTTTATTTCTAATTTTGCTTTGAAAAATTCCGTTACCTTACTGTCATCTTGGTTGCTATGGCTTTTTTTTCTCTGTGTGTGTGTGTGTGCAAGTGCATGCACACACATGCAAGTGTGCATATCAAAAAAATGTAATTAGTTAGCTACATTTACTCCTGCTATTGGTTGAGATGTTCATATGGGGTGAAATCCACCCCTATGCAGAGGTTTTGTACAAGCACTTGGCACAAATTAGCAGCACTTTTGTCCTATTTTGAGTACCTAAGTGGGACTGGAGTGATCGTAAGACCTTGTGTGGGTCTTTCACGGAGGGATGAATTTCACTCATGGAGAATAATTAGTGTTCTTTCATATGTGCATTTTTAAAAGGAGCCATGATCTCTCAGTGATGTTAAGATCTACAGGGACCTGATCCTCTAGTCTTTACTCAAGTCAAGCTCCCATTCACTTTGGAAATTTTGCCTGAGTCAAGATTATGGGATCTGGTCCCTGATGGAGTTAATGACAATGAAGCAGGAAAGCTAGCAGATGAGAATGTACCTGTCTTTTATCAATCCAATCTAAAAAGGTATTTCAACAATATTTAGTTACAAAACATAATGTACTAACATACTGTCGATGTTCCACGTGTGGAACTCCCATTTACTTCAATATGAGTTCTGTGCTCAGAAATACTGCAAAATCAAGCTCAATGGCTATATTTTTAGGGCCTGATCTAAAAACCCAGGTGGGCTTTAGGTGAAGCCCTTAGTAAGCGGCGGTTTGGAACGCAGATAAAATTTCAGTCTTATATTGCTTACTAGTAATTCCATTTTTGATGCAATTCCTGAGAACCAGGAGAAAAGCACAGACACTTCCTCAAACTGAAATCATTTAAGACCCTGACTGATCTGATGGAGACTGATCTCTCTTACAACAATGTAAATCCAGAGCAAATCCATTAATGTTAATGTAATTACTTGGCATTTATATAAGCATTATGGAGAAAAGAATGCATTTGATATTCCATATATTGTCCTCGTCCTTCTTTTTTAACAAAATACTTGTCTATATGAGAGGAAACTGACCTGCATAACTATTCCAGAAAAACTATTCTACTAAAGCAATTCCAGTATAACTTGGGTCTGCTCATTAAGTGGAGTAATTATTCTGGAATAAAGTTAGTTTTATTTTGGAATAGAGTATCCACACAGGGAGTTATTCCAGAATAGTTATAGTGGAATAGTTGGCCATCTTCTTGTTCAGTGTTTGTACAGCATGTAGCAGAACCTAGATCTTGACTACGGTTCCTAGGTGCTACTATACTACTACTAATAGTAATTAATGATTTTATGGAATAGCTATTCAGGCCAATTTCCCCACATAGACAAGCCCTAAGAATAGAATCTGAACACCTTGAAAGCTATAGGGTACCAACTGAAATTATTTTGCTTTCTTTGCTTACGTCAAACCCATTATGCTAATTTATGGTATCTTTTTGTGTTTCATTTTCTTAGTAGTTTCTTAATGTTTAAAATATCTGCAACAAAATTAGAAAATTACATAATTCAAATTTTTCAAATGTCATTGTGAATTAATAAAAATGCTCTGATTTTACAAAAGAACTGTAAAATTTTATTTTGATCATGTGATGATGAACATTCCTGGGCAGGACCTTTTCAGGATCAGGTCTTCAAACACTAGCCTTGCAAACTAAAGTCTTCAATGAATGAATTAAATTAATAGGCAGCAGGTCTAAAACAAACAAAAGGAAGTACTTCTTCACACAATGCACAATCAATCTATGGAACTACTTGCCAATGGAAGCTGTGAACTCCAAAAGTATAACTAGGTTCAAAAAAGAATTAGATAAGCCATTGATGGACTTATCCTCTATTAGCTATTAGCCAAGATTGTCAGGGATACAACCCTCTGCTGTGGGTGTCCCTAAACCTCTGACTGCCAGAAGCTGGGACTGGATGACAGGAGATGGATCACTTGATAATTACCATATTCTGTTCATCCCTTCTGATGCATCTGACACCAGCCACTATTGGAAGACAGGATACTTGGCTAGATGGACCATTGGTTTGACCCAGCATGACCCTTCTTATTTTCTTACAAAATAAAATTAGTCCCTCCCAAGAAAGGGATATTAAAAAGGTACCAGACTTAACAAATATAAAAGGAACTAGTATAATCAATAGACAAGGAGATAGGAGACTACTCAAAGTAGCAGTGAACAGAGAAATTAGACTGTCCAGTTGAGAATAAGCAACTTGTCTTGTGTAAATGTATGGTTGGTCAGACAGAACATACAGATGTGTATGTCTGGTTTTTAGGCATTTCATTATTATTTAGCCTAGGGAACAGCTAGATTTTTTTGAAAGATAACAGAAACTTTCAGAGCAAGTTGCTCATTCTACAATGAATGAAGTTATCCACATTGCCTTCTTGGTTACTTTCATCTCACAAAGAGAAAATTAGATAGCTAGATATTTGACCTATGTTGGCAGCAAAATACTTTTATATTTTAGGGGAGCTGTTTCCAAAAGTGCAAGCCATTTAGAAGTTAGCATCTGGAGAAAAAACAGCAGGTTTGTAATGCTCCTATCATCTCTTCCCACAGTCGGTCCCACTGGCATGTTTTCTAGATACATTTTAGACAAGTATGAAGCACTTAAAAGTGGTTATTCTAAGGATGGTCCTTTTTCCACAATAGTGCCACCACTAGTACCAAAGTTGTGTTCTGAAGATATGCAGGAAGTAAAAAAAAAAAATTTTTTTTGCCAGAGAACAGTTTTAAGGATCTTGCCTGACAGCTGTAAACTTCATCATGGAAATAGGTATTCACTGTTATTGAAATAGATTGAATTTTAGTATTGTTACTGTCAGTGTGATTTTTACAGTTTCAGCGATCTTTGTGCAATATAAGCCCTCCAGAGATCTGTGTCTGTTTGGGAATGAAGTCCAGTATCAATTCTGATTAGACATGGCTGAAGTAATATTTATTTGCAATATATTGTTCTCTTTCAAATATTCCATTAATTATGGAATGTATGGTCAGCTTAGAACCCAGGTTTTCTCCCACTGTGACTGCAGGAAAATGTCATCTTTCAGCTTCACTTCATTTCTGTTGTCACTACAAAGTGATGCAGATATTAATTAACTCCACAAAGCTCAATTCGGTATCACTACCACTAATTTGATTTTTCTGCTTTTACAAGCTGTATATTGATCCTCCATGCAATCCTAAAATATTCTCAACAGCACAGTTATCATTCATAAAATAATTGTTCATTTAAGGGGTCTGCAAAACATGCTCTATAATAATAATGCCATAGCACTTTTCATTGCTAGATCTCAAAGCACCAATCTTTTAAAGTATTTAAATCTTCACAAAACCCTTGCAGTGGTGGGGGGGAGGACTTCACTCCTCCCACAAACTGTGGAGGAGTGCTCCACAGCAGCTCTGCCCCTGTCTGTTGTCCAGTGATGTTTTGGGGAAAGCGGGGATAGGGAGGGGATATTTTTTTGATTCATAAGCAAAACCATCCCTAGACGATGCTTCTGTGGTCTCCGAGAGAAGTTCAGATTAAAGAACCATATTATAAGCACTATAATACCTTGCAAAAAGCTACTTGGAGGCATGGTCTATTATCACATAGTGTGATAAGGAAGGATGGTTCTCAGAAAAAAATTTCTGTCCACACTGCTCAGGGAACTGTGGTAGGAATAACATATAAAGCAAAAGAGAACAGTAGGAATTCAAATAATAATATACACCTCTACCTTGATATAACACTGTCCTCGGGAGCCAAAAAATCTTACCGCGTTATAGGTGAAACTGCGTTATATCGAACTTGCTTTGGCCTCGAGCATTTCCATAGCCCCGCCCCTCAGAGCACTGCTTTACCGCATTATATACGAATTCGTGTTATATCAGATCGTGTTATATCGGGGTAGAGGTATACTTACTATGGCTATAGCTCCAAAGACCTCAAAGCATTTTGTAAACATTAATTAATAAACCCTCATGCCAGACAGTCAATCACTGGAAGTCAAATATATGAAAAGTACACAGTACATCATATTTATATACATACTACATACTTGTGGGAACTCAATGAATTTTTTTGACTGAAAAGGGTTTTTATGAAATGGCCTTTTTTTATTTCACTTAAAAATTGCAAATATCTTTTGACTTTAAAAAACCCCTACATTTTCAGTTTTTAAAAAATTAGTAAGTATTTCAATAAAAATGTAGATTTTTAATACAAAAATCAAATACATTTGGGGGAAAATACCAAAACTGGATCCTTAATTCTTAAAAATTAAAGCTTTGACATTTCAATTTTTTGTGAAACTTGTTTACCATTTTTAAACCAGCTCTAACAGTATCACAGATAGAGGCCATGTAATTTTCAAACTAAATTAGTTTTGTGGTTATCCCCTGAACTGCACCTAAAATGAACAGCGTTGCTGGCATGGGTAGCAGGTATAATGGGCCAGGGGAGACTAAGCCCTAACCCAAACTGTAGTGCCACCCACACTCCGCCCTGAGGCCCAGCCCTAACTCCCCTGCTCCCCTAAAGTGGGCGAAGAATTACGATTGTGCAGCCTGACTTTCGAGTGCTTAACACTGATATTCTCTTTAACACAGATATTTGTATGGAATAAAAAGAAAATTCCTTATGCAGCAAAAGAATGAGTTTGGTATGGTATTCTCAATTGTGCCATGCCTTCACTGGGTTAAAAACACTGTTTAGTTAATGAACTGCCTGAAAAGTCCAAAAAGCAAAGATCTCCAGATCAAAACAAAACAGAAAAATGGAAGACGTGAAGATTTCAATACCTTTTCCTCACCCCTCTACCCAAGTAAAGAATATTTTGCCCAATCCCCTTATCTTCATTCTCCCTTTATCCAGAAACAAAGGAATTGAAAATATTTTTAAAAGAAGATTTAAATGCAAGAGAGCTTTTATTTATGCTAAAGTTCCTCAGGCCTGCTTGAGATGGTCGTCCAAACTACTCCAAACCTATCAGCAATAGGTGGACAGTACATGAATAAAAATATCTTTCTTCCATTGGGGGATTCAAAATTCAGAGCTACTTTTAAAACCCAGCTAAAAACTTATTTAACTATGCTTTTAACTAGATTATTAACTGCTACCAGTTTCACCCTTATAAAGCATTCTGGGGTGCCATCATTAAGGGCTCTATATAAAATAACAGTATTGATTCCTTAATTGTGGGTGGACAGATATTTTTCAAGATTTGCTGAATTAAGTCCATTTCTTGTATGACAAGGAGACATTGATAGCTTTCTTGTAGCGTAGTACCCTTTCCCCCAAATTAGAAGACTTCAGGTGAGACAGTCTCATATAATGTGTGCATTATCCTCTTCATCACTGATCACTGTACTTGAAGGAGATTTAAAGTCTCCCCATGGCAGACTACTGTGTTTGTCAAAAGTAAAGAGCTGTTCACAGCCAAGACACACTATAGTAAAAAATAAAAACAGGTACGAGTTCTGTTATAACTGATCTCCCATTGTACCCACTTACAACTAATATCTTCCTGGGGCTAATATAACAGCAAAGAAGTAGAATAGATTGATAACAGAGACTAGATTTCCAATAAATGTCTGGCACTACTTGGAAAACTGGAAGAGCAGCTGCTACAAAGCTTTGATCTTAACACCCTCAAATATGTGCTTGTCATTTACTAAATATGGGTTAGATACTCAGTTGGAGTCAATGAAACTATGCTGATTTATACCCTCTGAGGATCAATGCAGCTATACCAATTTATGCCAGCTGGGGTCTGGCCTCATTTCTCAAAAGGGGACTTGATATATTTATCAAGCAGATATGTGTTCTCAGTTGTGTAAGGGTTAGTTTGTTTTTTACAGTGGAAGCTCAAAGTTACATACACCTCGGGAATGGAGGTTGTTCGTAACTCTGAAATGTTCATAACTCTGAACAAAACGTCATGGTGGTTCTTTCAAAAGTTTACAATTGAACATTGACTTCATGCCGCTTTGAAACTTTACTATGCAGAAGAAAAATGCCGCTTTTAACCATCTTTCAAGGTAATCATCATCATCACAAAAATAAACAAACAAATATTCCCATTTAAAGTGAAGGGGCAGTGGCCTAAAGGATCAGTATATATAAACTTGGCGACCTAGTAATTTCATCACTAAGTCAATCGCTCTCTTCACACAAAGGGGGGAAAATGCTGCAACAAACTGCTTTCTATTCTGTAGCAATGCCTGAAAGAACTTGCACTGCAGTAATCCTAATTCAGGGGCAATCTATTAAGAACTCAGCATTACAGATCCTGAGAATCAACTGATAAGCGCATTCTTTTTTTTTTCTTTTTCTTTTTCGGTTTAGTTAATCCTCTTAAAGATTGTACTAAGTAATGAAAGGATGGGATGAAAGAGGCCTTTTTTATTACTACCACATACATTGCTTGTGTAAATGTTTCATTAACACACTGCTTGACCAGTATTTAATTCTCCCTTCCCCCTTTGCCATGGTGCTGCTGCAGCCTGCATGACTAAACATGTGATTTACACATGTTTAAGAGAAACATTCACACACTTGAATGCTGCACTATTCTTTGGAGAGGGAGAGAGAAAACCCATTGTAGAGGACATTTTGATATACCATTCTCTTTTTATATGTGCTTAAAAATATCACTTCCAACCACACACCAGTTTTGGTTTTATTTTCCTAAGTTTCCTCTAATACACGTTTGTCTCTCACAAGCACCCTTGGGCAAGCTGACATTTATTAAGCATGATGGCTTTGAAGAGATATTTATATGTTCTTATTTTCTTAGAGGAAAAGGGATTCAGAGGAGACTTGCCCTTTCATACACCAGAGTACAAGCAATACGCTACCCTTTAAATCCAAGGGTACTGGTCAACAGGAGAGAGAGAGAGAGATTTTAAATTGCTGGGTGATGGCTTTTAGCATGTGTTGTATTTTGTATTTGAACCAAAGGGTGTGGTTTTCTTTATTGAATGAGGCATTTCATATTATTTCCCTCCAGTCATATGGTTACAATCCTAATGTTCTGTGTTCTGTGGCTAATCTTGTAAAGCCTGACAGTTTTCATTATCTTCTTCAAACGGAAATATGACATTTTCCATATAATCATTATTTTTGTAGAAATAAATAAGATCTTTGTCATCCGTCTGTAATATATACTCGATAGAATTGAATAGCAGAAGCTGAGCACTATTCAGTATACAGTACTTTCATATTATCAGTAATAGACATACGGGCACGGCCACCTCTCAGTTACACCAGTGCAAAAGCAGGGTAACTCAACTGAAGTCAATGGAATTACCTTGTAAAGACTTCATTGGAGTTACTCTAGGTTTGCACCAATATAACAGAGAGTAGATTTGGCCCAGGTTATGTGTAATTTGCATAAACCAAAATATAATTCATTTTTAAAGAGGATATTATTTTAATTTAGTAATGAAAATGAAGATGGGGAAAAAAGAGATTTATTATCATAACCAGTTTGCTGCTTTTTGTGTGTGTGCAACATGTCAAATTGTTTACCCAATTTGTATTTTATCATAATACTCTAGATCTGAAATTAGAATTATAAATGGAAAATTGATTGAAAATATACGCTGTATGCTTCAATCAGGTAATTTTTTCAGACCCATTTTGTTATGTTAAGATTAATATTCAAGGTTTGGTTTTGTTTTTTGCTACAAGCTTTCAGTCACTACAGTTAATATAAGTGCCACATTTAGTCTGGTATATACAAGTTTGTTTGCTGCCATGACCATGATCTGGTTTCAAAGTAAATAGATTCATTTGGATCAACGGTCCCCCCAGGGGTAAATGCTTAAATGTATTCAACCTTAGAAAGAGCTGAAAACATCAATACCTTCATAAAGCCACTTTGATTTGTATTGACTAAGGTTGTGCTGCTAATTCACATACATCATTGTTTGCTTCACAGAGCTTTTAACATGGTATTTGATTTATAGAAATAGTGATTCAATTTCTACAAAGAAGTGGTAGGCTAAGACCTCCCCCATATTCTTATTTCAGCTCTGAAATGCCAAAATGAAAGAGGAAATCTGTTGTCACCATGCAAATAAATTGTTCAATAAATGCTCAGATGTACTACATGTTTTACTTCCATAGTAACAGGTAATAGCAATGTAGATCTGCCAGATAAGGTACAATCAATTATCTAAGCATGTCGCTAATGTGCTCACAGCAAAATCATTGATTTATATCACATCAGAAAGTGTTAGTGAAATACATTTTTCTCTCTCACTCACACTCACACACCATTTCAATAACAAACTTGTAAGAAAAACATAGCAAAAAGATCTGAAATATTTTACATTAATTTATTTCATTAAAAAGCCACAATGAGCGTTTCTGTACAGGAAACACTCAAGCACATTGCTAAACCCACATAAATAGCATACCAAGTCCCATATGAATAATTGCAGCACTTACATTTGGTATGAGTTTAGAATTTTTGTTTGATGTTACATCCAATGCAGGCTTGAAAGCATCTTTTGTAGCTCATTAACTCTAAGCAGCTAAAAACGAATGGCTTGAAACAAGAACTTAGTTGAATGTACATACAAGAAAATTTGAATTACTTTAGAAGTGTTAGTAGCTTTTTAAAAAAAACTATATTCCTTCGAAGGTGTCCTGGCCTATAGCCAGATCTTACAAACAGATATGCACACATACAACTTTTGCTCACACAAGTAGTCTGACAGAATGAAACTACACACATGATCAGCGTTACATAGTGTATAAATGTTTGCATAATCTGGCCATTGACTGTTTCCTCAGACTTTGTCTACAATAGGAATTTACCTGATTTACAGCCATAGGTGGCTACGTCGGTGCAACTCCTAGAGTACATAGGAAAAGCAGCTATTTGCACCAATGGAGTTTATTGCAAAATCACTATTTGCATCTATGGAATTACTAGTCTTTGCCTGTCTACAGTAGGCTTTTACACTGATGCAGTTACATTTCTTTCTGTGCACCAGTGGCTATCATCACAACTCAAAGTACACAAGGTCTCAGATTAAAGTTTTGCAGAAAGGAAAAATCTATATAGCTTTTACTGAGGAAATCTGAGTTAGATTTTGAACTAAAATTGTGAAAACTACGTTTTTCAATAGTATCAATATGAAAGAGAGAAATTTGAGGTACAAGAAAGAGCAGCTACTTCATCAGGATTGCATTTTTGGGACTAAACTATTGATAAACAGAATATTTTTGTGCCTACAAGACAATTCACGTTTCCAGGAAAGATAAACTTAGAAAGCTTAGAGACTCTATAGGACTCATCAGCATCTCACAGTTAATTAAAGGAATGAGTGGAAAGCATCAAGGCTTGATCCCCTCTGCGTGAATAATTCACTGCCTGTATCCATTATTAAAACCAGTTACTTCACCACAATAATTTCCAGCCTGAGATGGATTGGTCTCAGAAATGAGAGATAAATTGCAACAAGGCCTACAGCTATATTAATACATTGAAATGAACATTTATTTGCTCATCTAATTAGAACTGTAGTTTTTCCAAATAGTGTAGTAATGCATTACCTTGACAGCCAATACCTGCTGTAAGATATAATTAACAGAAGAGTTTTTTCTAAGATTCAGTATTTTTAAAAAATGTTCATTTGTTAATTTTGTTCACTTTAAACTATCAGTTTTTAGTGATTGTGCTCCACAGATGGTCTTGCTAGGGCTGATGAGATCTGGGCATTTGAGGTACCAGTATTTAGTCATAAACCAACAAATAAAATATACATAACACAATCCACTTTAGTCAATTCTCCTTGTTAAAGGTGTCATTGTGAAAGTTTCCCTTGAATAGTATAAGAAATTAATCATAGTTTCAAAGCTTTGGTTAATACCCCATACCCTAAAACAATGAAATTCAGAATTCTGGGGACGTTAATCCATTCTTGCAAATTATTAGACAGAATATTTGCCCAAATCAGGGATGGACGATATATATAAATTGTCATACCAGCATTGGACTCTTTTCAGGCTGTGGGAATAGTAGAACTGTTATAACAACTGTGTGTGTATTTGTGTGTGTTCGTGTAAAAATTTCAGATTTGCCTTTCTATCTCCTCCTGCACAAATGAGAGAAGAGCCAACAGCTCCAAAATACTGCCTGGTCTTTGCACTGAGCTTGCTGATTTGTGCTTAACATTCCTCATCTTTGTTATCCCAGGCACAGGTCTGCTGATGGAAACAATAATAGGAGAAAACAGTCATGGGTGTAGTTTGGGTAGTGGGGGGCAATGCCTCCCCCCCCCGCAACTGCAAGCTTTGGGCAGGCACGGAATTTTCCCCTCCATGCATGGCCCTGTTGGCCTGACTGGAGCTGTCTCCCTCCCCCAAATATAGAAGTCAAACTATGTCTATGCAGACAGTGTGCACAGGCTATCACCATTTAAACCACCACACCATCTAAACCTGCATGGAATAGCAAGCCTATAAGAACCTTGAACTCAATGTGGGAAAAGATAAAAAGTGAATTGATCAGAGGAGAGGCTGACCGTGTCAAATTAGCAGCAGAGAAGTGTTGCTTTGGATAGATCGGAAGACACAGAGGCCTGTCTACCCTGCAATATTGAACTGTTGCTGAGCACAGGTGTCAACAGGTGAAGCTGCACCAGTGCTAACTCCAGTTTAGATGAAAGCATAAAACAGCACAAAAACACGTTCAGCGTAGTTTCAGCAATGGCCTACAGGATTCAGCACCACTTCAGCTGCATGCATTGTTGACACCAGTTGTCAGCAGTGGTTCAAGTTTGTGGCATAGAAAAGCCAGAGAGGAGATGGTGGAGGATGGCTACTCTAGTCCAGGTAAGAGACAACCATGGGAAAGACCTTCCCAGACAACATGGTTTTATTCTCTTCTCTAAGATTACTTCCTTAAATAATGTCCCTGGTAGATCAAACTCATATGAAATAATTTCTACCTATAGATTTTCCAGTGCATCATTTCCCATAAGAAATATTTTAAAATGAAATAAATATAGAGATACACACATCTTTTGCTGCATAGATTGTGAAATAATGGTAAAATGGTTTCAGAAGAATAGTAAATCCATAGGATATAAATCAGAAGAAGGGGCTAAGTTTGAACTTGCAGTTGTTTTTATTTTCTGGATCCAAGCACATAAAAGAGATTTGAATGTGCAGCCTGCTTCCTCCAGGCATGCATTCATTCAGCATGTGAACATTTGGCTTGTGTGCTTAAAGAAGTATGTCAAAACTGCTTTGTTAAGAAGGAAACAAAATAAAACAAAAAGCACCCCAGTCTAAGTGACAAGACTTGGTTTAGTGAGCTAATCGTATTCGTTCTTCTTCTAACCCAAGGAGCTCCAGTGTAGAATTTAAATGAAATAAATGGTGTTTCAAACACACAGTTAGTGATTTTATATGGTCACTGTCATTTTTCTTCTTCTGGGAATTCAATTTGTTCCTGTTATGCCAAGGTCACAGATTGGAGAATCTTAGTGAACATTATGTCTCTGCCTTTGATGTAAAGGGTCAGTGCATTAGTACAAAGGAGAATTAATCCAATGTGCTGGCTCACCAAATGATATTTAATTTATTTTAAATGAATGACTGTGGGTTCCTGTTCTTCGTTTCCATCTGGACAAGCAGAAGCAACCCTTCTACCAAACAAAAACTTCATAAATGAATATTCAAGGGAAAGTATTACTTCATTGTCAGCTCTAATTGCTAGTTTTACCTTATTAGTAGAAGCTTTTCTGTAGCTGAGTCTGACATACATTTGTTTGCACACTGTTATTAGTCAAGACTCAGTGAAGTCTTGTAATTAACACCTCCACATTATCTCATGCAGTGAAAGCAAAGACAAAAACAGATGACTCACTTTGTTTCAGCTTTGCTCTTGTTTTCTGATACAGAAGTACTTAAGAAGAAGTGTAAACTCATCAGAGTTACATATGGAGGCAACAGAAACCATAAAAGGGATCTCAGGAAGTAGTGCCTGGAAGTTCATTAAGAACTGAACACTAAGGCCTGATTTCTACACAGTTTTTGAACCTGTATAAACATTTCAGTTAGGGATGTGATCTTTTACCTAAAAAGTTGCACTTCTATAAGCCCTAGTATGCATGCAGTTATAATGGTATAAATCTTCTATCAATACATCTTATTCCCCATTGCCATAGGAATAAACTATATCAATACAAGCACATTTATACCAGTATAACTGTGTCCACAATAGAGGGATTGTACTGCTTTAGCTATACTGGTACAGTTAAATGGTACATCTTCTGTGTGTAGACATGGTCTAATATAAATATCCTGATTAAAATGTCTAGCATACACAAATAAGTCCTTCAGGCTCATAATATACATTTTACTCATTGGTCAGACTTCTAGCTTAACAAGGACAGGTCCTGAGCTTGAATCCATTACTGAAAAGGAGAAATGAAATATTCTCAATAAATATTATTTCATTAATGAGCTATAGAATGGTTTCACAACACCTGTAGGACTACTAATCAGCGGATACATAGGTGTTCCCATGCTGGAGCAAACTAGCAGTGGCCAGTCACAATGTCTGAGGAGAGGAAGATTCCCCTCATAATGTACCCAGCCCACTGTAGAAGGGGGAAAGTTTATTTTGTGATCCCACAGGTGATATATTTATGCCCTAAACTGAGATTTGACTATTCTTTTCATAGTCTCACATTGCAAGCTGAAAGTTACCTCTCTGTTAGGTGGAATTTATCTTCAAAGTTATTTGGCTCCTAAAATTCCAGCACCTAATCTGCCTAATCCAGTAGGTTTAAAGACTGTTACATGTTGCATTTTGTAAGATGCCACTCCAGTATTGAGGGGTGGAAGGAACAAACTAGATAGCTATAGGAATAAAGAGAAATTATGTTAGTGCAACAACACTGTGGCCTTTCGATTAACTTGTATTCCCAAAGCAATATGGAATTCAGTCATTAAATTATTATTGTACAGAGCTTGCCTGAGTTAAATATTCAGATAACAAAGCTTGTTTACAGGATGGAAGCTGGCCAAGAACTTTCAAAGAATTAATAGATATACCAAATTTCCCAAACTATAGAATTAGCCTTTGGAAAGGCAAATGATTTAGAATGACAGAAATCCATGTTGATGCTATGCTTCATTGTAAATAGATGTTGCCATCATAATAGTGCTTTTTAGTTGATACACGTTGCATCATTACTGTTGTTATTGATCCAACAACCCCATGTGTTGTTGGTTTATTATTTTGCTCCTGAAGAAGAGCTATTTTAAATGATTATGTCACAAATGTTATTGTGTTACTGTGATTTGGGAGAATTATTAAATATGGATAGCTTCATTATGCAGATCCCAGAGGTGCTATATATGATATGACTCTATTAGTTAAATCTCTGTTGGAGCTATCAGGCGCTTATGCACAACTGAGGCTATCTGTATTTCATCTCAATCCCAAAAATACTGCTACTAAATGTTTTCAAGCACTTTGCCTTTGTGCATATTTTGGCAGCACTGTACTGCGTTCTGCAACAGAAAAATCATGCACATAAAATATAATTTATCCACCGCAGGTTCTTAAGTTTTGGTTGCAGTAGACCATTGCACAATGGACTTCTGTGCTAAAATAGAAACGTAATGTTTTGTAACCTTTCAATGGGATTGCTAATAATAGCATTGCTTCACTATTTTGGCACGGGCCCAAAGTCTGTGGCCATCCAAAGTGAAGTACACACTACAGTAACCTAATCATAACATTTCTCTAGGGTATAGGCAACATTTTTGCACACATTCATATTCTAGAATTGTTCATGAAGGAAATATTTCAGTACTCATTTCAAAATAAGTGTGGGTTGTTTCTAGCCTGAATGGGACAATATAAAAATCCCAGTTAAGAAGTTATTGACACATGACATTTCGTTCTTTATCTCAGGCCTTGTTTATAGTGGGGATTAGCCCTGACTTCAGCAGTGCTTGAATAACAACCAGTGTAGCTGCATCAGTGCAAACCCAAAAGACAAAAAGTCATGATTTGCTCAGTTGAGTTTACCCCAGTTTCAAGCAAATTTCTACCCGTTCAAATTGTAATACAGTATTCTTGATGTACACTAGATGTTTGCACTGACAGCTATACTGGTTGCTGGCCACAGATTACTGAAATTGGGACTAGCCCCTCATAGAGACAAAATCTATACTTGTGCCACATGTGGTATGTAGGGAATTAGTACCCCTCAGATTACCAGGAAAGAGGGGCAAACCTTTGTTGTCTAGTGATTAAAACACTGATCTGGAAGTCAGAAATCCAGGATTGAAAACCTGGCTGCAGTGAAGTCAAAGGCAAAATTCCCATTGACTTAAATCAGGCCAGGATTTCAACCTTAGTTTCTAATCATGGATCTTGACATGGACTTGTTGTGTGACTTTGAGCAAGTCATTTTACCTCTGATTTTACTTCATCCTCTGTAAAATGGGGTTAATATGTATCCTTTTTCCTAAAGCACTTTGAGATTTTTAAAGGAAAAGTGTTATATAAGAGCCACGTATTATCTTATTTTACTGAAAAGATAGGGCTACTACTGTTTAATATGGGAGTCTTTTCCAACATATTCAATTATTATTAATATACAAGTCATTTTATACCATATTTTAAAAAGATGCTTATTTGATGCTAACGGCATCTAAATAGTAATTTCAGAGATACTGGTTGTTACAAGCAGTTAACATCCATTTTGTTGGTTGACCTCCCAAGGAAGGTTAATGGTCTAAAATCTGCTCATTAAGTATGGTAACAAATGTTTTTCAGGGAGGTTATTGCTGCCATAAACTTTAATCAATGGCTCATAGGCAGCAGCCTCTGGTTCAGTGTTCTGACTAATGAAGAATTAACTATTTCCAAACAGTTAATAAAGACTTTTCACCAATCTGCATGCAGAACCATGATTTCCTTAGCTTGTAATTAACATTGTCCCCTGGGTGCTAAATCCCACATCTCCAGATCAAGATTCCATACTGGCAGAGATGACAAGCAGTGAATATAATACCATTTCACTAGAGAGTGTTTAAATTGGCTATTTTAACCGAACCAAACAAGTTCTAAAGAATAAGAAGGGATGTTGAGTCTTTAATGAATCTTTGCTTGCTGAATCATAGCAATGACCCTATTTTGTCATGACTGAAAGTTTTACACTTGAATCTTACAAGCTAGAGCCTGGAACCAGTTAATGAGCTACAAAGGGTTGTGGAGCTTTGTTTTGTTTTTAAGACTGAGCTGCTGTTGGTATAAGAAAAACACTAGAGAGCACTAATAAATATATGCCTCATAACAGTAAAAGGAAAAAGGTACATCTAACCTTTCTAAATAGCCTGAGGGCAGTGTTTTGCTTTCCAATGAAAAGGTCATCCAGAATGAATTAAAATTACTTTCCTACTGAGGTCTAAGCATGTGGCGTCACTTTGAAAGCTAGAAGAAAGTTGCTCTTACAGTTACTAATGTATCTTCAGGACATGGTTGTAAAGAAAGCACTGCAAAGCAACGAGTCACTATAACTGGGAAGAAATTGCGACAGTTTCAATTTGCACAGAGAAACAAAAATCCAAAATAATATCGTGATACCTACATTTAAGTTTCTGAAATACAGTAGTCAATGAATGCAAAATGAAAACTTAGATCACAAGATGGTTATCCATTCTGTACCCTTCATATGAGACTTCATATCATGCAGGTCTTGTCATTCTTCAAAGTTTTTCAAGTTTTTATTGTCTTCCTTCACTAAATCCATTGGGTGAAATCCTGATACCACTGAAGTCAATGGCAAAACTACTACTGACTTCAATGGGGCTAGAATTTCATAGCTGCAGGGGAGGGGGAATGTCCTGGAATGATCACCTGTGAATGTGAGGGAGGAGGTTTTTACAGGTCAAATAAAAAGGGATATGATCAACCAGAAAAAAAGGAATATTTGGGCAGAAAGAAACAAACTTTATTGCATTTTTTTAATGGGGAGACTTGGTCGTTTTGTGTACGCTACTATGTTGCAATAATAGATGACTTAAGGTGATTTTGTTCTATGTATCTAACTAAAAAGAAAAAAGTACCACTTATAGCTATTAGCAATATGTTTGTTTCCTCTTTCATATAAAACGATTTTAGAAATGTGAACTATAAAAGTCATAGGAAATATATTTTATTCAGAACAAGCTCAATGTGTGTAACTATTTAGGAAAATTCCTTATCCTCGTAATACCGTGTACCAATACCACACATTAAGGTGTGAGGTGCTAGATATCTGTGCTTCAGTCGTTCTGAGGCATGAAATGAAGACTGAGGGTCTACAAAAACATGAAAAATATAAAAATAGGCTAGGCCCAAAATCCTGGATCCAAAAACCTGTGAAATTTGGGGTGATTCAGAATGCTAACCAAAACCTGAATTTCCCAATAAAGCATTAACCCCAAATCTCAGATCCAAACTTCCTTAAACATTGAGATATTGGAGATCTGGACCTGGGTCTGAATTCTGTGGCTTGGGTCCATCATCAGGAATCATAATAGCTGCACTTTTGGAATGTATTATTTCACATAGATTTTTTTGTGTTTTGTTATCTTCTTTGTAAAAATAATTATATTCTCCAGCTCTGTCATGTTGGGTGGTGTATCTGCACACATGGAACTTCTGTGAGCCAGATAGGCTCCTTCTTCTAAGGTTCCTAATTATGGAAAAAAAGGAGTGAGGCCTATTCTGCAATCCAGACCAGTGAGGGGCGGTCTCACCATCTGCCCTGCAACCTTGGTGCCTCACAATGCTTTGCTGCTGTAACTCCCAACCTGGCCCCCTCACAAACAGCCAAACAACATGCAGTCACACCCTGAATGTCTGTGGATAGCTACAGCCTGCCAGCACACTCCAGTCGCGCTCTAGTTTCCACCAGCTCTGGTTATCACTTGCAGGGTCCAGCATACTCACAGTCCCAGATTTCCTGCCATACACATTTGTCCTGCACTTTCCAGCCCTCTTCTGGACAGCCCAGATATTGGAAGTCCATTGCCCTTGTAAGGGGCCAGTGTACAACAGTTTGCTACTTTAAATGGAGTTACTCACAGTTCATTTTAAAGATAACCCTGGATTAGTTTTAATTAAAGAATAAAACAAGTTTATTTAACTACAAAGAGAGAGATTCTAAGTGAGTACAAGTATAAGGCTTTAAAGTCAGAAATGGTGATAAGAGAAATGAAGGTAAAAGGCTTTATAGTAACTAAACTTAACAAACTAGACTTGGTTCAAGGTAAAATTCTTTCCACAGATTCTCAGCAATACTGCTGACCAAATTCTCAAGTCAGGATCTGCTCTCAAGTCCAAAGGGCTGATTTCTTTTTGTCTTCTTAGATGAAAGAGAGATGGATACGGAGAGATATTAGGGTGTTTTTTGCCCCTCAGCTTTATAGTCCAGTCACCCTTTGAAATGAATTTTCCTGAGGGTTACCCCTCGATAATGTTCATTCCCACTGTGAGGATGGAGACAAGGAGTCTTGTGGTGAAAGAGGTTCCATGCTGCTGTTTGATAAAAGGCAGATAGGTCTGTTCCTACCCCATTGCTGTCTGAAGGACCTTGTTTACTACTTATATGTAAACTGAGGTAAACACACATTCCTTTGTTTAGGATAATTGTGCTTAACCACTCCTTCCTCATTGGAGGTATGTGGGTTTGAACATGTGCTACCAACATCATTCCGGGGGAATTCATAACTTTACATATAACATTGCTACATACATATCAGCATGATGTTATTGATCACTGAATTACTAGTTTTCTAATGATACCTCACAAGGCATATTTTGTACAGAGTATTACAATAGTGACTAGGGTGTGAATACAGGGGTACATTCAGTCACACTGTCATAAATATGAAGGGAAGGGGGAGAGGGTCTGATGCAGTGCTATAAAATCCTCTTTCCAGTAAAGGGTTAAGAAATGCAGGTAGCCAGACTGACACCTGACCTGGCTGGCATCTGACCAATAAGGGGACAAGATACTTTCAAACTTTGGGAGGGGGGAAGGTTTTAGTGTGTGTTTTTGTCTGAGAGAGAGTGATCTTGAAAGACAGAAGGAACCTGCAAAAAATCAAACCTCCCTTTTCTGAAGTAAGTTTAGATAGCATAGCACATAGATTTCTGTTTAATTTTGCTTGGTGTATTCCCTGTGTTAGAAGGGGCAAAAGAGGGGGGGGGGTTATTCATGGTTTTCTGTAATTTTAAGGTTTTGTCCAGAGGGGGAATTCTCTCTGAGTTTGGAAATATAGTGCCCTGTAAAATAGTTACCATCCTGATTTTACAGAGATGATTTTACCTTCTTTATTTTTAATAAAATCCTTCTTTTAAGAAGCTGACTGTTTTCTATGGTGTTAAAACCCAGGGGGTGGGTTTTTAGATCACTGTGTAACCAATTGGTTGGGAGATTGTTCTCAAGCTTCCCCAGGAAAGGGGGTGTACGGCTTGAGGGGGTATTTTGGGGGGGAGAGAAGTTCAAGTGATTCCTTTCCTGGATTCCTGTTAGATACTTGATGGTGGCAGTGAAAGAAGCATTTCTCAGGGTGCAGGGAATTTTGTACCTTGGGGGATTTAACCTAAGCTGGTAAAAATAAGCTTAGGGGCTCTGAATGCGGGTCCCCACGTCTTCACCCTAGAGTTTAGAGTGGGGAGGGAACCCTGACACACACTTATCCAATAGGAAAGCTAATTGAGAAGCCTTCAGAATAGCCATCCTAGACAAATTACAATGAAAAGAATATTGCTTTTCCCTTTTGTGCTATGTTATATTTACAGCCTTCCAAACAGCACTTGGCCCAGTCACCTCCTTCTCATAAAAAAATCTCCACAAGGTTCCCCCTCAGAGATGTCTCCCAAGCCACTCCACTGGGGTCTGGGGTGGGGACAATATATTTTTGTTTCTTTCCCTGCTGAGGAACTCATAGCCAAACCCAATGAATTGCCTGGGATCTGTAGAGACATGCGCCCTTCTCAGGAGCTTTGGGTCTCCAGTGTTCCCCCCCCCATTCTCCCAGTCATCATAGCTCCCTGGACCCCCACCATAGACAGGGCATTAGAAATATAATGCAGCCGGTGGCTAAGTTCAATTTCTTCCCTGTGTTCTGTAGAGCTAGTGTGGGGGAATGGTAAGTTATCCACTCTCGCGTCACTTATTCCTTCCCTCAGGTGGAATCGTGGATTCACAGAGAGCTCTCCATAGGGTTCAGGTGCAGGGTGTTATCAGATTTGTCTGTTACTTTGGGGTATGCTCATTTATTGGGTTAATCTTTGGGGGGGCGGTTCTGTACGTCTATCAATGTACTACTTGTGTTCTCATACGGAGCTCTAATTCGCCCTTCTGCAAGTTCCCTCCCAATGGAGCTATCCTGCAGGACCTAGGTTCCCCAGGGCTGGGTTCCTCCAGTCCCAGAATCAGATGAACACACCCCCACACACATTAACAGAGCGCGTCTGAGTGGACCGGGTCAATCAGTATTCCCAAGCTGACCCCTTAAATGTCCCTGGACTCAGCAGGCTGGGGCAAGCGGCACTTCCAAGCTGTGACCTTTATATGCCACGGGCAACGCACTGGAATAGAGTACATCTGAGCAGGCTGGGTCGAGCAGCACTTCCACGCTGCCCCACTTTCACGTTACAATTGTTCTGGTAGTAACCCACTTGATGAGCAAACCCCACAGGATTTTTGGGCGCTACAGGGATCTTTAACTTAGGTAAGAGGAGTGTTGCTGCAGAGCAAATTGGGAAGCCAAAAACACAAGAGAGAGAGAGAGAGGGAGAGGGAGGGAAGAAACCAGCTTAACCATCGAAGTTATTTATTGCCAGGTAATAATCATACAAGGAGAGCCAAACAAATAAAACAGTTACAATATTAAATCTAGCTTAAATTTGATTACAAAAGTCAGGTTCAGAAAACTACACCAGATCACACAAGTCAGGGTTAGAAAGCTATACCTAGAATAGGGGTGGCGGGGGGGAACAGAGAGAGAGAGTTGGGTTCTCACCACTCCATGAAGCTTGAACCAGTCAGGGTTCCCAGGTGGTGGTGGTAGCTGAGGGTCCAGAGTGCTGGAGACAGGCAGAGCCCCCAGCATGATCAATCAGGAGGAGATGAAGTCCCAGTGGAACTGATGCAGATTTTGGATCCAGGCGTCAGAACACTTACTTGAGCGTGGGTAGGGTTTTTTTTTGTAGGGAAACAATAATGGTTCAAGGGAGAACACTAGATTTGTTTATGGGTAAACTGATGGCTCAAGGGAGTCAGGGCCAGCTCCAGGCACCAGACGAGGAAGCGCGTGCCTGGGGCGACAAATTCTAAGAGGTGGCATTCCAGCCATTGTTCTGCTGCCCGTTTTTTTTTGTTTTTTTTTGCTTTGGCAGTCCAGGCGGCGTGTTGTTTTCTTGTTTGGGGCGGCAAAAAAGCAAGAGCTGGCACTGAAGAGAGTATACCAGTTGTTTTGTTCAGGCTAGACATGGGAGCTGATCATTCCTGGCTTTGGGCGGTGTTCCTTGGAGGGAGCTCAGAATGCAATTACGGAGCATCACTATTTTGTATGCCAATAAAGGATTTATTACTAGAATTGGTCTGATAACTACTGAGCTGGGTGTGTGCCGGCGTGGGTTCATTAACATCTGGAGCAGAGATCCCCCATCATGCAGTGCTTCCCTGCTTTTCTGGTCCCAGAGTTCCATGCAGTTTTTGCCTTGGAATCTCTCTTCTCCATTCTGTATGCTAATGGAGATGCCTCCTTGTCCCATCTTCAATGCAAATGAGGCTAGGAGAGTTTCCTTAATTCTGTTATCCTTATTCCAAGGGTTTAGGTGCGTCTCCCACTGCCTTTTCATTGCTTTTTGTAAATCTTTCTCCTGATCGGTTTTGGTTCAAACAGAGGGTGTGTGTGTGTGGGGGGGGGTCCTTCGTGAGTCAGACAGGCTAGATACTGCACCCTGGTTCCCCAAGAACATAGAGCTGACAGGTAATAAGGGAGGATACGGCCATGGAGATGGCTGAGCCACCTTTCTGCATGGCGAGGGAGATCCCTGCATGGAGACACCACCTCTGCTATAAGCTCAGAGGCATGATCAGGTCCAATGTTTAGATAAACTTTGACTTCTTGCTTCAGTAAGTTCTTAAGTACAGAAAATGATTCTGAGATGCATTTCTGGTGTTGGACTTTTGGTCAGATTGTTACCTGTGAAAAGAGAGAAGAATGCAAAGTAAGGCTCAAAACAGAGAAATAGGCAACTGTTAAATGTCTTTATCCAAAGTATTTTAGTTTAAAAAAAAATACACAGTTCATAAAGTGTGTGTGTGTGTGTGTTAGTGTGTGTTAGTGTGTTAGTTATTTGGAAGCATCCCTCTGTTGCAGTTAGGTTCCACGGGAGGGTTCCAGCTTGTAAAGGTTAGCCATGCAGAAATCAAGGCTTTGTGAATTTTTGCAAAGGTCACACTCATCAGCAGTTCCGGAAAGACAACTGGGAAGGGCTATAGTTACTACCCAATGATTGAACCATGGCTCTGGGTTTCATTTCCTTTAAGAATACTGCCACAATCACTGGTTGTGTCACCAAGAGATAAAGAGGCTGCTCAGTCACTTGAAATTCAATTTGTACATTACTCAAATCTACCCCACCTCTTTCCTTCACGGTGCCTAGCAGCAGCTTGCTGGCACTCTGCATTTCAAATGCCTGAGCTGCAGGAAGCAGTTTAATAAATGGGATAGGCTTTGATTAATGTAACAAGCTGAAAATAGACAATGATGTAATGCGTATCTCAGCAAGAACTACAGACTCAGATCAAATCTGTGCTCTAAAGAGAGACTGCTGCAGCAGAGAGTTCACCCAAAGAAGTATACGCTATACTTCTCTAACACCTTGAAGTTCAAAAACTACAATATATAACATTTAGACCTGTAATCCTGTTATGTCTATAAGCGTCCATGACAGGTGACTGCACAGTCATGAAGTTCAAGACCAGATTAAGTATATGACATTGACTGTATTCAAGCAAGGACATTCTGGGCTACAACACCACACAGCTCTGATCTTATTTGGAAGAAGAAATACTGCAAATATTTTTGGCTAATAGAAATGTAGACGATGAGTCATCGTGGCATATGTAAAACAAAAGCCATAAATATTTCATTTTCAACCAGTAGTCTGTAAACATACTGTAGCTCATACAGTCAGAAATTGTCACAAGTTTATCGCTTCTGTGGTGGTACTACCTGCACATTGTGGGTATGCCACTTTAACACTGGCTTTGGTGACTATCACTCTTGGGTGGCTATGGGGCTCTGCATGATAGGAAGTTTAATCTGCTTTGGACCCTATCCTGTCAGGCCCGCTACATACAGAACTCACATTGATTTAGGATTTTTGTTAGGAATCCATCAAGGTAATTCTTTAAGGTCACTTACAAAGCAAATAAACAAAAAATGTCATTCTGCCTTTCATCACTGCTTTAGAATGGTCCAAGAGGGTATGATTACTTTGTGATATGTAAAGAGGGTATAATTAATATATGCATACTTTTTTTCTGTTTGCTTGCTACATTAGAAATGTCTAAAATATCGGGTACTGACTTCCTTCCTTTCCTTGTGGTCTCATAATGTGACATCACAGGAAGTTGAACTTGAGTGGCAGCACTGCCCACTGTCCAAAGAATAGGGAGGGGATGTCAAGACTGGATTTTTGTGCAAGATTGCCTTATTAGAATAGAAAAGGAGAGTTTTGATTATTCTGAGTTTCCTATCTCTGTTTCCTGTTGTGGTAAATGAAGAACTCAAAGGATAACTTATAATTCTTCCTGTCCATTGTAAAAATAATGAGATTTAAATTCCACAATATGCAGAAAATGTTACTCATAGGACACTGTCAGTGTTTTTTCATTATCTTAAAAATTATTTCTCTTAGTGCTGTTTATGTAACCCTTGAAACTTGCATTTGTTTCATTACCAAAGGCCAGATCCTGCAAATTTCTACATTAATGAATAGTTCCATTGCTACTTGAGCGAGTAAGAGTTTTCCAGGCTGACTCTGAGTTTTTTTTCTCCTGCAGTTGTAAGTAAATTGGTTTATCACTGTAAGGATTAGAGTTGATCCAACAATGGAAAAATGTGATTTGAGAATATGTTCACATTCAAAACTATGAGATAAGTTCATTTGACTGTTATTTATAGGATCATATTAATTATTGTCTGCAATTATTTTGTTGAACAACCAGTTTATTAATGAAAATGCTCATGTGTCCCAGAAACATCATGAATTTAAGCGCACAATTTTTCATCTGAAAATTTGTACTGAAAGAGTGTTATTCATTAGTTGTCATTCATTATATTAGTTAATTTCCAGTTTAAACAGTTTCACGCATCCTATCAGGAAACAGAATCAATAAAGTGTTAACTTGGTGACCAGGCACATGCCACGAATAACAAATAGTTTAGGTGAATAGTTTGCAAACAAGCCGCGGGCTAAAATTTAGTTGCATAAAAGCTATTTTGTAGAAATCAGGATCAGTTTTCAAATGATTCTCAAACAGTAAAAAGAGCTACAGTCAAATAATTTATTCACAATGAATAATTAAACCTACTCTAGTAGGGATGCTGATGAGTTCTGAGATACTGGCAGGTTTTTGTTTAGTTCATTTTAAAAGAAAACAGAGTATTGGGGAAGCAGCTTTTTATGGGGAGTTAGGGCTCACTCTGCCAGTGACTGGCTTATGAAGGCCCCACCTGGAGGTAAGTGACTGCCCCAGATGGCTGCTTAGTAGCACCTGGACCTAATAAAGGTTATCCATGCTCATTTACAGGAAACTCCAAAGGGAGAAAAGAGGCTCCTGTGGAAAGGAGCTCATAGAGAAGCCTGAGCCAGTTGGCTGAGCCAGAGACCCTAGAAGCTGAGCTCTCCCAGGAGCCTCCTAGACAAGGTCTGTAGCCAGCAGGCATCAAAGAGGGCCTGGTCTCCGCCAGTGGGCCTCCAGACACTGGCTGCAAGCCCAGTCTGGCTAGATTCACTCATTGTCTCTGGAGAAGAGTCACAGCAGACAAACCTCCCCAAACTCCAGAGAAGGACATTACTCTGGTAGGGGCAAGAGGCTTAACACCAGGGGCAGAGATTGTTAATAAATGAGACCCTCAACAAGGAGGTACTCTTTAGCACTTAAGAAGCAACAAAGAGTCCTGTGGCACCTTATAGACTAATAGAGGTATTAGAGCATAAGCTTTCGTGGGTGAATACCCACTCGTCGGATGCATGCAGTGGAAATGTCCGGAGGCAGGTATAAATATGCAGGGAAGATTCAGGCTAGAGATAACGAGGTTAGTTTAATCAGGGAGGATGAGGCCCTCTTCTAGCAGTTGAGGTGTGAACACCAAGGGAAGAGAAACTGCTTTTGTAGTTGGCTAGCCATTCACAGTCTTTGTTTAATCCTGAGCTGATGGTGTCAAATTTGCAAATGAACTGAAGCTCAGCAGTTTCTCTTTGAAGTCTGGTCCTGAAGTTTTTTTGCTGTAGGATGGCTACCTTTAAATCTGCTATTGTGTGTCCAGGGAGATTGAAGTGTTCTCCTACAGGTTTTTGTATATTGCCATTCCTATTAGGAGCCATTCCTATTAGGAGGGTGACAACGTGTCTCCATGCTCTTCCCGCGCCTGCAAGTGCCACCCCTGCAGCTCCCATTGGGGCCACAGAGATGTGCCAGCAGCCAGCTGCTTCCAGGAGCAGCGTGGGGCCGCGGCATGCAGGCAGCCTGTCTGAGCCCAGCTATGACAGGGCCCCCCTTGCCAGGGGCTCTGGGCTGCAGCCCCTAAAGCCCCTGCATCAATCTGGTCCTGCTGAAATGCTTCTGTTTTGTTTGATATTTCTCTGTAAGTGTGTCAAGACTACAAAATCATGGTAATAATAAATATAACGTGTATTTATCAAGCTGTCAAATGACACATTTTACTGCAATTTTTTCTGTCCCTGTCTCTACTACCTTTCCTATATTTTTCTCACTGCTCCAGTAAATGTTACCTATTTATTTAATTCTTGCAATGTTGTTGTGGCCATGTCAGTCCCAGGATATTAGAGAGACAAAGTGCGTGAGGTAATACCTTTTATTGGACCAACTTCAAAATTTTGAATCCTCAAACTCTAATAAAACCAAGACGAGAGTTTCTCTCCTACTCTCCCCCCACCACTCCACTGGAGCTGCTGCCTGCTTCAAATATGTTTTAAAAGCAGGCTCCGTTATCTTAATCATGATAATATTCTGAGAAACAGCCTAATATTGTACCAGCATAATGCTGATCTGCAAGTGTTATGTCCTATTGCAAATGCCACCTGATTCAATTACATTTATAAGATGGTTTTAACATGGAAAATCTGAACTCAGAGTGGATATATTTAATGATGTCATACTATACTTAACCAGGTCAGGCTCTGTTTATTGTCAAGTACTAGTCAGTGTTTACTACACAATGTATCAGTCCCCTTCCATCTTTCAATATAAATTCATTCCACTCAGTTTCAGTGCAGGCGAAAGGATATAAATTTTCATTACAGAAAACACTGTATTATGACAGCACTAAATGAATCCTCTGAAATCACTTTTAAAATACTTTATTTCCTGCAGTTGGGTGGCTGTATGTATAAAAATACTTTCACTGACAAGAATGAAATATAGCTTCTATCTATCTATCTATCTATCTATCTATCTATCGTCGGCTCTTCAGGTAGTACTTGGCCCCATTTACTTCTTTAATAAAAAAGGAAAACAAATTGACTAACCAGCATAGAATAACATAAAATCCATCAAAGTGGAAGATAATATTTTCCTGGAGTGATTCATATTCACACTTCCTTCTGTGAGACTTTCATATATTTGGTGACATTGTGAAATGTCATTGAAGAAAAGGCAATCCGGTTTATCCTTGAGCAAACATACAAGTAGTAGTAGAACAGTGCATATGCAAAGCCTTTTTCTTCTTCCAAAAGGGACCCTTTATTTATTTATTTAATAGCTTACGCTAGTAAGGTACTGCATTATAAGAACTTGGTTAGCAAACATGTTGTGCAATCGAATGACTTGAATAACAAAATTCCCCGCAGAGTGTTTCAGAGCTAACTGCATTTGCACTCTGCAAGGAGATCAATTCTTCACCCTCATTGATTTTCTTCAGTTGCAGAACGAGGATTATGCACAATGTGAAACTGTATTCCCAGACTTATCCAATCTGATTTCTGAGGCAGCACTAAAAAGGCATGGTGCTGTACTGTAAACATAAGGTTGCAAAAGTACAAGGTATCAAATTTGTACTTCTGCTAATGCTACGTGTTAAACAGAAGCCCAATAATGTATGATGTGAGCCGTCTTACAAAAATATTATATTGGTGATAAACAGATGGGGGTGTGGTATGCAGAAAGAGCTTCTGAATATTATAAATGTGCAGAGATGTCAAAGTTAGAAATGGAAATGCATTGCATAGATTCATTTAAATCCCAAGACATGTTAAAGTATAGTATAGTTTCCCTTTCTAGGAGCCTTGAGATTTAGAGTAAAAACATAAAAAGAAATAATTTCTTCTAAAACTTCAGAGTCAGAATGTAGTACATCTTCAGAATTTGAAATAACCTTGTAATTTACAATGTATTTTAAAAATTACCAGTTTTAAAAATGTAGTAATTACAGTAAAATATTTCAATGCAAAATGACAGCTGACAGTAGCTTCACTGTGATCTTCAATTTCCCCATGTGCCAACTTTGCACATAAGCCATGGAATACCATCAAATGCTGTTAATTTATGATGTTCAACCAAAGACAGGAGTGAATAAAATTAGGCTGGCTCAGAGTCGTCTTAACTAAGCCTTACTGTGTAGTCCTGGTTGGACATAGCTAAAAACAGCAGAGAGAGAGCAAAAAAACCCACTAGAGTCTTGACCAAAAGAAATTCCTTGTTTCAACCTCTGCTTTCTGGATCAGATGGAGAAGAGGAAGCTATTCCTGGAACTTTCAAACTGCTTATGAAAACAGGGCTCTTCCTACAAAGGCAAGTTAAGTGATTACACATCAGCCTTTCAAAGGTAACTTATCCAGAAAATGATCTTTTTGCATGGGGCATACTCCATTATTTAAGATCACTGTCACATCTCTCTGTATTTACCCAAGGCTATCGCATATTCATACATACATACATACACAGAGTAGGACTCACTTTATGTAAAGCATGTCAGTAGGAAGAAGGAGGTTTTAGATTGTTTAAACCAAAGAGCCTTGGGTTGATACATATAGAGGATTAACAGCTTGTACTACTTAAATTTTAATGTATAAATGAGCTAAGTAGTGCCATCCTGGAAAATAAAGATGTTAGATAAAAAGGGGTTGATTCTGTAGAGAGCAGGGGTGCAGTATTGCATGTTTGAGCACAAAGTAAAGTGGTGAGCAGAACAGGAGAACCAAAGCTTGAATTAATGCGGCCACCAAATTACTCACGCTCAGAAGCAGGAGTAAGACTAAAGAGAGGAACATGTAGCTAAGTGCCTTGTTTGTAGGTTGCAGATCATGTTTAAAACTTCTCTCCTTGGACATGCCCATTTTAATCCTTGCCCCCACCCTTTTTTATGTAGTGTTTTTATTAATAGAGAGCAATCAAACAAGGTGTTTGAGATTTCCTTCTACTTAGTGTGGAGGACTACAATGGCCTAGATACAATGGTGTGTATGGTGCAGTCATGCCAGGGCCCATGAGGTTATGGGGGCCCAGCCAGGTGGAGTGGCACTCTGGCACTTCACGGGGCACACATGGTCACAATGCCACTCACTCAAATTTGGCCATCCCTCCATCAGACACAGGAGTGTCTGGCCCAAATTTGAGCGGTGGCATGACTGGGCGCACAGAGGGAGCAGTGCTGCTCAGGTTTGTCCCAGCCATCCCTCCATTATGACAGAGGCGCAACCAGGCCAAACTGGTGTGGCGCTGTGATTCCAGGCAGCAGGTTGCAATGCCCCTCATCACTCAAATTTGGCCTGTGTTGTGTGAGTGTGGGGTACGTGATGGGAGCAAGTAGAGTTGCTGGGTAGCTGGGATTGTGAGGAACCACCCTAGCCCAAGTTGAGAGTGGACCACTTAGCTGGGAGGGGTGCCAGTCAGTGGCCAGAAAGGTTCCTGGGGCAGTGGGTGAGAGGCTGGCGGATGAGTTGTTGATGGGCTATGGGGTGAGTGCAGAGTGTTGGTGTTGAGAGGTTGGGGTTGAGCATGTACTAAAATCATTGTCTTCAAGTATATGCTTAAAGTTAAATATGTGTTTAAGTGCTTAAGGGATGGACACAAGTATGTGCTTAAGTGCTTTTCCTTAAATGGACCCTGTAGGTCTGATCCAAAGCCCACTGAAATCATTGGGAGTCTTTTCACTGACTTCAATGAGCTTTTGATCAAGCCCTACATTTCCACCCCCCCTGTAAAACATGTCTAAAGCCTATTTCTAAAAAAACTTAAATTCAGTATTAAAGTTGGATTTTAAAGCAGTGTACTGAAAATAATCTCGTTTCTGGAAAAGTTATGTTTGTAGAACTTAGTATGCTTGATCTAAGTGAGAGTAGTCTAAATAAATATTGCAATGTAATTTGATAATGAGTAAGTAGGAGGATGCAGAGAGAGAACTAACACCATTGTTTAACCTCAAAACTATGCTAATAAGTAGGGTGATAGACATGAAACTTGGAATAATGGAGCTGTTATTCTAGCCCAGTGGGGCTGTCTCAGGAGACTCATAAATGGATTTGCCATACCATGACTAAACATAGTTCCAGTAGTGTATTTTGCATAGCCTAAAGTATCTTGTTGCAGTGTATCCTCGCATTTATCAAACTAAATCACATTTAGAAGAAAATATATTCTTCCATTTGAGATAGGAGACAGCTATGTATATTATTTGCATACTATTTGTTTGCCTGCATGTAAAACTGACGAATACTCTAGAAATAACCTGTTTGTGAAAGGGATTATATCAGCACAAGAGTTTCATTAATCTTTGGTGTGCCTGTTAAAAATGAAAATTATCCTGCTAAGAGGAAAAACCATGAAGAATGCAAAATATGAACATAAATACACACACACACACACGTTTGTTTGACCTACAGTCAATTATTATGCCGAGTGTGACTCTAAGAATATTTGAACGCCGCGTGGGTTGAAGCCATCTATAGTTAGTCAACACTGAATACGCAGTGCATTTCATTTCTGTTTACAACAACCATACCCTAGCAATAGAAGATCAAATACTTTTGGTACTGGGCTGAATTTTTAAAAAGTACTTGATGTTCCCTGTGAATCTGCTCTCAGTTACAGCTCATTAAAGGGACTGGTCTACTGGTGATTCTGTAAATACAGACATAAGCTGAAAGGGCTGTTTTTAAAGCAGAAAGTACAAGATTGATGTTAAGTGATTTCCACTTCAGTCTATCTTATTTGCAGTTTTCAGTTCTGATAGCATGTGGTTATGAAATAAATAAATGCAGAAATGTGCACTGTGTCCAATTATCGGTTGGCCTTTTTCAGCACAGAACCATACAATTACAATTAAAACCCTGAAATGAGCCAGTATCGACTTCCATCTGTTCATAGTGGTGTGGTTTTTAGATAAAATATGTTGAAATGAAGACAGATAAGCAAGAGGTTGCCATAGTGGTTTTACTTCCGATTACTGGCAGTTAACTTTTCCATCCACACTCTTTTTTTACATCTGGTTAAAAAAGAGGAGTAGCGGGGGATGTCCCAAAGAAACCACACTTGTTAAAATAAAAAATATTTTTAAAAATCTACTGACAATGTGAGTGCTCCACCCATACCGGGTGTTCTATATGTTAAGCCATGAGGATGAGCTATAAAACTAAAGTTCTGATCACTCATGGTCATTAAAATCCCATAGTATATTTCACATGAGTAGGCCTCGTAACCTCAGTGTCCTGGACATATTCCAAGTCAGATACAATGAAAACTATTACTAACAACTACAATTAGAGCCCAATCCTATTTTAGCTGTTATAAGAGGTGGCCACTCAACGCAGGTTTCACTCTTCCTTGTTTCTTAGAATTTTTAATAAAATGTTTTCATTTATGTAATGTGCAACCCTCAATCCTTTATACTTCGTATGGGCCATTGTGAATTGGAAGCACTGATCCAATGTTTGAAAGCTATTTTTAGCCATTTGTAGCTCCAGAGGCTCAGAATTCATGACTCAGACCTCTACCATCATGAGATTTTTTTTTTTAAGTAGCCATCTGATTTTTGAGTCTGTCGACCTATCTGATTGCTGTGCGATATTTTAAAATTGTTTGAGCAACTATTGTTATATTGCCTTACACCAGTTACCAAACCACTTCTTATCAACAAACAGGCTGGCTTTCACCTGGATTGTACTGGACAGCTTCCGAATCTGACACAACATATCAAAGATGAACGTGAAAGGGGATTGATTATGGGAATGGTGTCAGTTGATCTCTCAGCTGCCTACAATACAGTCAATCATTGTGGGCTCCTTGCCAGAATACTAATGGTAAAGAAGAACCACCGCCTCACAAAGCTAATATAGACCATGCTGGAGAATGGAAGATTCTTCATGAACTTTTGTGGCAGTGATGACAGAAAAATGGCCTCCATCAAACTAATGTCTTAGCATCTACATTACTCAACATCTATACAAATGATCAGCTGAACTAGCTTAGCACAAGGTCCTTTATTGACACAGATGATCTGTGCATCATCACAGAGCACAAGGAGTCTGGCATATTAGACAGTAGTGTGGTGACTGCACTTAACAGCTTAGACAAGTATTCTGTAGCCAACCAACTGTGTGCAAATCCAGTTCAGATGCAAGTCAGTGCATTTCATCTGAAAAATTGAGAGGCCAAATGTGAACTCAAAGCAGCTGGCTTGAGACAAAACTTATTCATTCCATAATTTCTGCATACCTCGGTGGTACTCTCAACCACACACTCTCACTTCAAGAAAACTAAAGCCAGGGTTAGCATACAAAACAACAATCTCAGCAAGCTGGTTACATCAAAGTGGGATGTAAGACCCATCCACTCGCTGGCCCT
Organism: Macrochelys suwanniensis; assembly: GCA_033296515.1. NCBI lineage: Eukaryota > Metazoa > Chordata > Testudines > Chelydridae > Macrochelys > Macrochelys suwanniensis. The sequence goes on from CM065780.1 coordinate 55,021,958, forward strand.
TTGCTACTCATTTGCTGAATATACCTGTGCAGTGTGGGCACAATCCTCTCACACAAAGAAGTTAGACCCTGTATTTAACACCGCCAGCCACTACAGTACAGGATGCCTTAAATCTACCCATGTCAACATCCTCACAGTTATTGCTCCTCCTGATATACATTGAGAATTTGCTAGTAGAGTCAAGCTCACAAGGCAATGTACAGATCCAAAACATAAGCTATATGATATAGCACCAATGCTGAGTCAATTGAAGTCATGACAAAGTTTTCTTGCCACTGTTAAACCTCTTACATCGTCACACCAGTATTGTCTTAATCAACTCTGCACTGAAGTTGGCAGGTCTAGAGTCATGATGATCAGCTAGCTACATCACTGGCCCCAATTCCTGTGACTTCAGCACAAAGCCTCAAAATATGAAGTGTCTCCTGCAATGCCAACTGCTTGAGCACAAATGCTCCTCCAGTGACCTGGCAGAATGTAATAATTACATGTGCATAGATGTGGCGGGAAACAGAATGAGGACATGAAAAGAAGGAGGAGGAGGGAGCTCCGCAAATTTGTGTGCAATCATTTCAGGTTCAAAGTTCAGCTTTAAATACAAACACACACACAAATACAGTCCAATCCAGTGGCTGCTTGGATTGGGGACCCCACTTACCTTCTCTTATCCCCAGAGGTGTGGGTAGCTACAATTATATTCCTCTCCATCCCCGTCCCTTAATATATTATTTTTCGCTCCTCTTGCCATCTAGTTTCTACTTCATTCACATTCAACCTTCATGCTGGCCCACACTTTCTAGTTCACCCACATACATGTTCTCTATGTTCAACTGCCCGCCATATTTTCTCCACCCTTTCCCCTCAAGTAAGTTTCTTACTCCTCATATTCTTCTTTTTTGTCACCCCCCTTGCACTACTTAGTCTCCTCTTGCATCTCTTATTCCCCTTCCCACTTCACTGCCCCCTCAATATTCTCCCCACATTTCCTTGAAAGCTCCTCCGCCTTCTTCCTGCATGCCTCATTCATTTGTTACCCTCAGTCTCCTGCGGCTTTCACCCCAGAATTACCCTAGCCTACATCCGCTCAGACTTACTCTTGCTCTCCACATTCCCCTTCATTCCCCAGTTCCCATTACTCCCCATAGTTTCCCGTCTAGTCTCCTAACCATATGACAAGGGGAAGCTATCTTCCCTAGGAGCTGTCTGGATTCAATCCCATGGAACATAAAGGGGGGGATTGTGGCTTTTTTTTTTCATGTGTGTGGCTATAGGGAAATGACAGCCCTCTTGACTGAGACAGCTTGATGGCTTCAGACCCACTGGTTGTAACAGGAAAGATTTTGACTAAGGGCAACATTTGCATGTTTGATAGCAGAAATCAGGAGATCACAGGAAATTTTAAAAACATTGCAAGACTTGCAGTTAAATTGTGAGAGCTGACACTTCTGTCTTTGATTCTTAATCATTTGGGCGTAAATCAAAAACCTTTGTATTCTGTCCATCTTATCAAGATGCTTATAAATATTGCATTATGTATGGAAAACAGGTCAGCAGGTGTATAAATTACACATGTCATTTATAATGCGAAAGATTCTTAGGGTCTGAGAATTTAATGGTCAGTACAATCATGATTAGTAGGTGGCTATAAGTACAGATTTGAGAGTAATTATATTCTCTTTATCTAAATTCCCCTTGTAGTTTCATTAAATACATTGTTCTTCATTTAGTATCCTAGGGCCCCAGGCCTAATATTACACTGATTTAGGCATATGCATAAATCCTTCAAGGCTCAGGCCCTAAACTGTTATGTATTATTGTGTTGTATATTCATATTCAAAACATAAAACGCCAAAAATGTGAGCACAATTATGAATGTAATTTGTACTCAATTATTGTGGTTGCACATGCAGATCAATTATTCATATGTGGAAATATCAGGTAAGGTATCTAATAACCAAAAGGAAAACTGCTTATCTATCTCCAGCTCATCTGAATACCAGGTTAATGAAGCTAGGCCAACTTCTCAAATACCTTTAGATAAGAGCTAATTTTCTTTATTTCTGTCCACTCTGTTCTCTTCCCTTTTATACCGTTATCTATTTATTGTAACTGAACCAATTTTCAGACCACTTAATTAAATTCCCTGTACAGTAATAAAACAAATATATTTAATTTCCTCACAAAAACAGGGAAGTATATATTAAATAGCACTTACCTAGACTACAGTATTTGAAAAAATAGCTCATAATCATTACAAGCTTTCTTCTTTTAATGCATGAAAGTCCTGATTATAAAATGGTACCAATAATTCATGCTTCTAAATTATAACTCAATACCTATATTTTATTATCACTAATCACAGTGATACAAATATTATTTGGCTTGAAAAGGCAGAGAAACAGCTTCTTACTAGTTTTAGTTATCTCCAGTCTTGGGGATTATCTGAGGAAATGATTAGACACAGGGAAACTGCAAGGTTCTCTGGTCACGGTGCCATTTAATTCAAACATCATCATTAGCATCCAGGAAACAATGCTGTCCTTTAGACTCTAGAGGTTAAAAATGCTCAATCTATTAAACTGAAACATGTATAAAGTCCAAGATGAAATTGTTACTTTTATTTATTTCGCTCAATGCACTGTACAAATCAGTAGCTTTCAATTAAAAAAAAACACCACTGTAAATAAACATGCCAAATAGCATTAAGAACCTCTAAATTCTTCCACCCTATTAATCTCACCAAACCAACCTCTCTTAAAACCTGAAAAATTCAAAGACTACAGGACTGAGGGCCCATTCCTGCAAACGTTCCATACGTAGTGCTAGCTCAGTTAAACAACTCAGGGTAGAATGTATTATGCCCATTAATGAGTGTTATCATAATATGCCCCATATACTATGCATCAAATTATGCCAAAAAATGTGACAAAGCCTTGTGTTTTATGCAGCAGAGCTACATGAATTCTGAAGTAAGTGGAAATTATATGACAATATAATACAATAGATAGAATACAAAATTCTACAATAAACTTCAGTTGAATTTAAATATTTCTAAAAATGCACATTGTGAAAATATGTGACCAGTACAGTTCTTTAGTTTCATGGTAGGGCTTATCAGGACTAAACAGGAGAGGAGACTTCTTGGACGCTCTGGTTGGCTGGGGAGCAGACAGCATGCAGCAGAATCAGAAACTGAAGGGGGCTGAAACAAAGACTTGTGGGGGCCAGGAGGCTTATAGGAGGATGCAGCAGAGCTCTCCTCCTGTGGTGTTTAGGAGGTCTTTGTAGAAACCTTGCTTCCAACAAGACAGCTCTTCAGCCTTTCCTGCCTCCTACCTGTGGCTCTGATCTTTACTGCTGTCCTAATAATGGAAGAACAACATTTTCTTGCCTGCAGCTTTAAGGAGAGCAGAGAAGGAAGGCAAAACGACAGAGATGCTGAGGAGCTGGAAGATGGCATGAAAGTGGCCACTTCGGTGGACTTACAAAGTGCAAAAAGAGATTTATATGACATCTTGCCAAAAAGATCAATTATGTGGCCATTAGTATGGCTGCAAAATCACATTATCTGAGAGTGCTCTCTTTAAACAGATCTTATTAATAATAACTGAAGAATATGACACATTTTGTTCCCCCATATTGAATGGGGAAGTGGAGAAGGGAGTGTGGGGGAAGAGAGGGCTAGTCTTACATACATTGGCATAGCAATGTTAAGGGAGAGAAATACTCACAGTTTCAAGTTTGTTCCTGCATTGAAGAGGAAGCCCATTATCTTGTGCTGTGGAGCCATTCAGATTAAACTTGTATTTAGCTTGTAACACCAATTTTGTTGTTTTAAGTTCTTTCTGTAAAGATGCTTTAGATGAACCAGTGTGGTGGCTCTGGAGAGATTCCTTGAAATTTAAGGCTGCTCCTGGATGGAGAAAAAACAGAATGTTCCCATTGAATATATCTCACCTCTCAGCTTCCCATCAAAAAGCATGCTGTGCCATAGCGAATATTTTGATCTCTCAGGACTTTCTTCACTTCCAGAAAATAACAGTGACCTCTTTGAATCTCTAAACTGCAGTTTGGGTAAAAATGAAATGAACATGGAGTTGCATTTCATGTCTCATCTCTGGCTAATCTCAACATTTTACCCCTACCTCTGTACTTGAGACATCTGAAGAAAAGTGTCTAGGCAAAGCTGGTGACTCTGCCAGCATTGTGTGTGACTTTCAGTCGTCAGGGTCTCAATGTGCAGGTTCTTGCAGAATATCATTTTGAGTAGAACTTCAGAATAGTTTTCTGTATCTGCTCCTTCCATTCCCTCCAGCAGGGCTCCAAGCCTGACATTTTTTCACTAGGAACTGTTCGCAGGATCATCTACCATGTCCTGGGATGAGAAAGCATCTTTTAATAGTTTTAGGCTGATAGATTCTAATATCTGTGTACAGTGCCAAGTATTTCTGAATCTTGTCAATTAGATTTACCATACTTTTAGCAGCTTGCTTCTGCAGTGCTAGAATGTTGTGGGTATTGTTTGTAGTTTCTTTAATGTATTTATTTCCTTCCCTAATTGCTTTTATGACTTTTCTGATTGCTGTAATTTGTGGGGATTCTTCAAGGTTCAGCCAGAGACAAGTTGAGGCTTTAGATTCTGTGTCCAATACAGGAGTTTCTGGTATTTGGGGGTAACCTGCTGAATAAGAATTCGGTAAAAGACTGTTTAATCTATCCTCTACCCCTGTTTCCTTGCATGATACCATATCGTTTAATGTGAATGGATTTTAAATGCAGTCATTCCTAGCCTTTTTTATGTTTTGTATGTGCCCAAAACATCCACTCATTCAACCTTCACCAAACACTGCTCTCTCTGATCCCTCCGTCACTGAATTTCTCTTTTCTGGCAATCACCACATCTCCTTTGGCATTACCTGCTTGCCTCCTGCACCCTGCCCTGCCACCCAATCTTCTGTGACTTCCAACTCATCAATGTCTGTTATTCATCTCTCTCCTGCAGCCCTCTCCTCCTGGCCCGCTCTTCCACTGACACAGTAGTTGGCTCCCTCCACTCCGTGCTCTCTGGCACCCTTCATTCCTTTGCTCCGCTCACTCTCCACAAGCTCTATCATAATATCCAATTAAGTTTACCTGCTAGGAGGCTTAAGATATCTACATATATTTCTAGTGTCACACTTCAAGCCTAAGAACTGGCACTGTTTGGAGATCTGTACTGAAAACTGAGGATAAGGGGTAAACAGAAATACCCTGGGAATTTTGAAAAACTTATTTACCAGAATTTTGCACTCTGAGCAATTCAGAGTATATTTTGGCTGAAAATATAAGAGGCTGCCCATTACTGTATTACCCTTATGCAGAAGGAGGAAAGTATGAACATCATGAATGGTTTACATTACTTTGCATAACTTGCCACACAACCTTTGTTTAACATTCAAGTAAGATTACCCAGATAAAGAAAGAAGGCAAGAGAGAGAAAAACTTATGCAATCTATGGTTAAAGCAATCTAAAGGTCAAAATTGTAATATTAAATAAATCTTACATGATTTTATACACCCTAATTTATTGTCTATGTGCAACTGACATTTTAGCTCTTGGTTTAATACCAAGCACTTCAAAGTATTCTTGTAGAAGAATGGTTGATAACCCTCTTACGCAGTATAATTGGAATTCTGCGTGTTAGAACATTTGGTTTCTGAAAGATTTTTGAAAATGTTAATAGCTGTCTTTTAAAATGGTGTAAGTGTGAAATGCTATGAAAAGCAAAGGTTTAAATGTCACTCTGTCTATAATTTTCATACTGTAAAAACTAAATACGTTTTTTTTTAATAAAAAAACCTAAAGGCCTGCTGCAAGTTTAAAGATATAAGCTAGCTCATTATTATTATTTTTTTAAAAAACAGGCTTTAGGCTTGTTCTGCTAAAATTTACATTTGAACATTTAACTGGATGACTGTGGTAGTGGTGAAGATTCCTCCTATTTCCTGACACCTGTGACTGGAGTGTGAATAATTCACCAAAAAAATATGCACCTGATGAGTCTTCCAGAGCCTCATCACCTTTCTCATCAGAGGTATTTTTCCTTCATGACTCCACAGGCACTCAGGCTGAAGAGTTATGCAGGCTTTCTCTGGGTCAACCATGTTTTACTGCCATATATTAAGAAGGAGCCTGTAGAACTATGTCAATATGCAAGTTCAAGATTTTGTTTGGTTAGTTTCTTTTAATATTTATCTGGACTGGAGAAGAACAGATAGTTTCAGTTCCAGTGCAGAGATCTTTTGCAATCCTTTTACTTCCGGGATTATTCCATGCATTCTGAATTATCTGGATTTTAAAAAGCAGCAGTTTTTATAGTCTATCCACTCAGAAATAATCCTCCAAAAGAAGAAACAGAACAAAAATGATCATATTACAAGAAGGTGGTATCAGCAAAAACCTGTTATTTTTGTATTCTCCTTTATCTATTATTATTAAATATAATTTAGGGATAAAAGTTAGCTTTAGAGAATTGCCGTCTCAACACTTTCTTTACCCATTAACAAGGATATTGGTTTACCATGAGACCTGCCTAAATCAAAGGGATGAGAATGTTTACCAGAGCAAAAATATGGTATGAAAAGCAGGTAAGGGAAACAACAACCATGACAAGAATGCCTTGTCCTCACATGTTGGTTTTAGGAAGCTAAAACAACTTTTCCCTGATCTACTGTAACAATAAAGATTTATTTCAAGCAAAACAAGATAAGATAATATTTCTACATGCAAAAGGAAAATATTCTTTTAAGTCATATTGTAAACTTTGTAACTACTCAGCCCCCACCAAATTGTTTTCTTTAACAAATTTGTTTACCAGGTTCATAGTAAAGAGCTTCTGTCTAGAGAAGGATTTCCCAAATGTTGTCATTCACAGAGCATCCCTCTTCCAAGCCCAGAAAAAAAAATAGTGTAGAAGGAAGAATTTTTCCTACATGAAGCATCTACCACACATGGCCCAGGAGACTGTGCACCTATGCAAGGGATTCTAAACCCTATACTTCAGCTCACTACTGCAGCAGAGATGCTGCTGCTGCTTGGGTGGTAAGAGATCACTAGGAACTTCCCTTCCAGAGAAGGGAGGAAGGACCCTCCTCTAATGTACCCCTGTGATGGGTGCTCAGCCTCTTAGGGTGGGAAAGAGGTGTGTAGGCCAGGGTTGGAGGTCGGACTGAATCAGAGGAGCATCAGAGGAGAATGCAAAGGGTGGATTTACTGCATGCTCCTATGTGTAGAGTTCCAGTACTAAATGCGATCTTGCTTTTATGTTTATTTTGGCAACGTAGGTGTCTGATTCACTATTCTCTGCTAGGCAGTATGTAAAACAGATGTGTTTATTTAGATATTAGTGAGAGAAATTAAAACAACAATCTTAGAAACAGGGCAAGAATTAGTTCAAACGAAAAAGAGAAGATTATTTTTGCTTGATAATGTCAAGGGCAAGTGAGGGAACCACTGCAATGTCAAATGTCCTGTCTTCTCTTGGCTGTGGGAAGTGGGGGAACAAACAACAAAAACCAGACCCAGGGTAGTTGTATCACTAGAAAAGCCAGATTCAGTATCTGATGTTTTGTCAAAATGAAAACTAAAGCATGGCTACTTGAGTCTATATCTTACTGACGTCAATGAGACTTTTGTCAACGCCCAATGAGTAGGCAGAAAGACCAGAGAGTTTTGTTTTCTCCCAAAACATCACGGTAGCATTAGAAATTTATTCCTTTATTAGGTGGCTGTTAATAAGAGTCTTGTACTTTAAAATATTTTTTATTTGCTGCACAAAATGTTTAGCATTGGTACATTTGTATTCATACATTCGTTCCAGTAAGTTACAACATACTGAAAATGCCATATTGTGTATCTTTAAAGATTCTCATATATCTTATCTAACTGTCCATTACCTCCTTTAAAAAGAATAACAATATATTATATCAAGAACATAAAAGACACCAGCTGGTACCAAATTTCATATTTTCAATAACAATGGAAAACCTTAATCACCTTTAGAGTCCAGTGAGGCCAATGTGAATGTATTGTAAATGTTAGCTAAGTATTTAATGTTAACAAAGAACGGTTTATAACCTGATGAATTTTTTTGTGGTGACATTTCTCAATCTTTGTTTGTTTTTTCTTTAATTTCTATCTTTTCACTCAAAGAAGATCCTAGAGTGACCTTGAAATCTGCACTGGCATTTTCCTGGCAGAAAAAGAAGCTCTTGTTTCTCATTTGCAAAAATGAATAACAATTTGATCATTCTTAAACTTCTAAAAGGTTAATTATGCTCTCTCTATGAGCACTGAATAAAAACCTGCTTTATCTCTGCCCAAATGAAATCCACAGGGCTCCTGTTCCTTGTAATCTGCCTGGAGACCAAATCCTGCAAGCTGTCAATTAACTCCTATCAGCTCATAGATCTGTGTGAGCTGCAGTTGATTTTCTCATCCGAAAACTATGACAGCTCTCATTTGCCAGAGCTGTCGGGTGACTTAAAATTTTTTGCAGCACGAAAGTGTTATCTGGCTGTGGGCTTGGTGGACAGAAAAGGAGAGAGAGAGAGAGAGAGAGAGAGAGAGAGTGGCAGAAGAGGTCGTGGATTAGAGACAGTTCGTTCTTAGCGCTAAGATTTCCATCTGGTTGCAGAGCCCCATTTGAACTCAAGCTCCATGTTTCAAACAATAATAGAAACTGAAACATTATGTGCTACAAAGAAGATTCCATAAGTTGGGTGCCTTTTTAATCGCACTGCATAATAACAACCAGTCACCTATGAGACAAGACTGTCAAGCCATCGAATTAGTAGAACAGAAACAGCAGCATTAAATATTACCCCAGCTGCTATTAGTTCCTGGCCATAAAATGGCTCTTTACTTCTGAAGTCAGAAATGGTAAACTTAAAAGGGAAGACTGAGATGCTTCAAGAACAACATTTCATTTTACCCTTAAAAAGTATTATTTTCAAAATAAAGGAATAAGTAAAGGTGAAAAAAACTTCACTGACTGGTGAGCGAACGTCACATTTTCTCCTCGTTTGTTTTGTTTGTACAATGTAGCCCCTGATCTCATTTACTGAAGAACAGATACAGCTCTCAATGGGAGTTGTGGATTGTAATGCATGCCTTAGAAATCAGAGCATTAGTAATTCATTTTAGCCATGTACTTTATGGTCTTGCAGTTAGGACATGTGACAGGAGATCTGGGGTTGGTTCCTGGCTCTTTCACAGACTTCCTGGTTGACTTTAGGAAGGTCCTGTATGCAGTGTTGTTGTAGCCATGTCAGTCCCAGGAAATCAGAGAGACAAGGTGGATGAGGTAATATCTTTTATTGGACCAACTGCTGTTGGTGAGAGAGACAAGCTTTTGAGCTACTCAGAGCTCTTCTTCAGGTCTGGGAAAGGTATTCTGAGTATCACAACTAAGGGCACGTCTACACTGGCAGAGTTACAGCGCTGGCAGTTACAGCGCCACTCAGAGAGTGCTGAAGGGAAACTGCTGTTGTGTGTTCACACTGTCAGCTGCCTGCGCAATAGCGTGTTCACACTTGTGGCACTTGCAGCGGTATTCGGAGTGGTGCACTCTGGGCAGCTATCCCACAAAGCACCTCTTTCTCTTTTGCCACTAAGAGTTATGGGAAGGCAGAGGGGGCCATGGGGCATCCTGGGTCCTGTCCCTGACCAACACGTCACGAGTGGCAATGGAGTTATTCCTCAAACTACAAAGGCAAGAGACGTGTGACATTGATCTCGCCACGCGTAGTAGCTAAGACACGAGATTGCTTGCGGCTTTCACGGAGGTGCTGACCATAGTGGAATGCCACTTTTGGGCTCGGAAAACAAGCACTGAGTGGTGGGATCACATCATCATGCACGTCTGGGACGACAAGCAGTGGCTGCAGAACTTTCGCATGAGGAAAGCCACATTCATGGAACTGTGTGATGAGCTTGACCCAGCCCTGCGGCACAAGAACACGAGAATGAGAGCTGCCCTGTCGTCAGAGAAGCGCGTGGCAATTGCACTGTGGAAGCTGGCTACTCCAGACTGCTACCAATCAGTCACTAACCAGTTCGGAGTGGGAAAGTCGACCATTGGAGTCGTGTTGATGCAAATGTGCAGGGCCATTAATCACATCCTACTATGAAAGACCATGACTCTGGGCAATGTGCATAACATTGTGGATGACTTTGCACAAATGGGCTTCCCTAACTGCAGAGGGGCGATAGTTGGCATGCACATTCCAATTCTGGCACCAGACCACCTAGCCACCAAGTACATTAATTGCAAGGGGTATTTCTCAATGAATCTCCAGGTGCCTCTGGATCACCGGGGGCGTTTCACAGACATTAACGCAAGCTGGTCTGGAAAGGTGCATGACGCACGCATCTTTTGGAACACAGGCCTGTTCAAGAAGCTGCAAGCAGGGACTTTCTTCCCGGACCAGAAGATCACCATAGGCGAAGTCAAAATGCCCACTGTGATCCTGGGAGATCCTGCCTACCTCTTAATGCCGTGGCTTATGAAGCCATACACGAGGCAACTTGAGAGCAGCAAGGAGTGGTTAAACAACAGGCTGAGCAAGTGACTGTTGAGTGTGCTTTTGGCTGTTTAAAAGCCCTCTAGTGATGCCTATATGGGAAGCTGGACATGGCCGATGACAATATTAGTGTGCTTATAGCCACGTGCTGTACGCTCCATAATATTTGTGGAGGGAAGGGTGAAAGCTTCACTCAGGGCTGGAACACAGAGGCTCAGAGCCTGGAGGCTGAGTTTGAACAGCCAGAGGCCAGGGCTATTAGAGGGGCACAGAGAGGGGCCATAAGGATCAATTTGAAGCTGAAAGCCACTAATATTTGTTGCTATGCTTAGGATTGCAGGGCTCTTTTTGCTTTCACTTAACAGAATAAAGATTGCTTTCAAACCAACACGAATCTTTTATTAAAAGACAACAACCAGAGGAGAGAGTCAAACGAAAACATTCATTAGCAGGGAGGGGCATAGGAGGTGGGGGAAGGGAAGGTCTCAAGAGGAGGAGGGGTACCAGGACAGCTACAGATTTGTGTATGTCCAGGGATCATACCCAACCTTCTCCTTTGGAGTACAGAACAGTGGGTGCTGTTCTTCAGCAGGGCCAAACTGCAGATGGATGGGTGTTGAGTGCAGTGGGTAGTGGGAGGCTGCAGTGCTAGACTGTGAGGAGGGAGGAGTGGAATGCTGCAGGTAGAGACTGGAGCCAGGAGGTTGATAACAGTATGTTGGCGGTCTGTGGGGGGCACATGAGAAAGAGTTTTGCGACAGTGGCTGCAGGGGAGGGCGGCCGCAGAGCTGCTTGGTTTGAAGAGCTAGTATCACCTGAAGCATGTCCACTTGGCGCTCCATAACCTTCAAGAGCCGTTCTGTGGCTTCTTTCTGGTGTGCCGCGTTCTCTTTTCATTCCCTCGTCTCGCTGTCCCACCATTCCTTCAATTCCTTTTTCTCAGCAGTGGAGTGCATCATAACATCACACAGAAAGTCCTCCTTAATTCTTCTTGGCCGCTTTCTAATTCTGCACGCCATTCTGTCGCCGATAACAAAGAGAGAGGCTGGACTCCCAAGGTCATCTCTGAAATCTAAATGCAACATTTTACAGAAGCCATATTGTTTGCAACACAGACAACACTGATTCAGTGCTTTAAAACACAGCCGGTACTCACACACCTGTCACTAACTGGCTGACCCCAGGCAAGCACACATGAGCCACAAGACCCCCAAAATGGTGAGTAGCCACAGGGGTAGGGGAAATCACGCTTCCTGGACCGTGTTGTACACTGGGCACATGGCTCTTGGGGAGAGACAGCACTGTGGGGGGGGCTGATAATCATTCCTGTCCCCACACTTTCCACAGGATGTGATCATTATGGAAGATATCCCGCTGCTGAGGGTGAGCAAGGAATCAAGGGAGGGGCTCCTCTAAGCCTTTTGCCCTGGCCCCTACGCAGCTCGCCTATGTGCAGCAATGGTCCCATCTTCCCCCCCAAGATTTCCTTCTCCTGGCTCGGTCCACTCTCGACTGGCACGTGAGCCAATGAAGTATCTACTGGGGCCTTCGAGGTGGAGGTTGGGTCACCACCGAGTATCACGTCCAGCTCTTTGTAGAACTGGCAGCTTGTGGGCTCAGCAGCGGAGCAGCGGTTTGACTCTCATGCCTTGTGGTAGGCGTTCCATGGCTCCTTCTCTTTTACCCTACATTGCAACGTGTCCCGGTCATGGCCCTTTTCTATCATGCATCGTGAAATCTGTCCGTAGGCATCATAATTCCTATGGCTGGAGCACAGCTGGGACTGGACAGCCTCCTCTCCCCAAATGCTGATGAGGTCCAGCAGCTCGGCATTGCTCCAAGCCAGGGATCGCCTGATGTGTGGAGCAGGCCTGGCCACCTGGAAGGATGCGCTGAGACCACTGCACACATCACCAAGCAAACAGGAAGGGGACTTTCAAATTTCCAAAGGAATTTACGGGGTGGGGATGATGGGGTTGGTCATCTGAGGGCAGGACAGTAGAGTTCAAACCAATGACCAGAGAGGTGAGAACAGGCATTGTGGAACACCTCCTGGAAGCCAATTGCAGTGCTGTAATCGTCACGGTGTCTACACTGGCACCGCAGCACTGTAGCACCGGTGCAGAAAGCTGTACGCCTCTCGTGGGGGTGGTTTTTTTTAGAGTGCTACAACGGCACAGTTTCTGCACACTAAGTGGCTTGGCAGTGTGTACACCTCAGGAGTTACAGCGCTCAAAACTGCTTTCCTGTGCGGGAACTTGCCAGTGTAGACAGGACCTAAATAGAAGGTGGAACAGATTGTTTAAGATAAGTAGTTATCACATGTTCTAGGGGACCATTCAAAGTGAAGTAGCCCATTAACACCTGTGTAGTCATAGGCTAAAAGGGGGTTACTCCGTTACAGATTGTTGTAATAAGCCATACATTCAGTGTCTCTGTTAAGACCATGATTTTTAGTGTCTTGTAAAGCTATGAATTTAGGCTCCTAGGCTCATCTTTTGAGAGTGCTGTGCAGGTTTCCTTTGAGAATGAGGGTTAGATATAGAGCAATCGCTTTGTCAAAAATGTTCACCCACAGGTGATATGGTGTTTTTGTCTCTTGGGAAAGTCTTTCAGTGTGTGCGGGTATTAGTGCTTCATCTGTAAAATAACAGTACTTGCTTTTTGGAGCTGGTCAAAAAAATCAGGATTAAATGTTTGTGAAAAGGCAACTGAAATTGTGAATTTCAAAATGTTTTCACCAGATCTTTAGCTGGTCAAAAAACAGGACAAAATTTCCATGAAATTGTTCACCCATTGTCATACCCAGGGTACAATCCAGACTAATGAGTAGCTGGGTCACCCCTGCCCTCTAACCAGGGGTGCCTTTTACACTGCTTTGCTGCTGTAGCCTCCAGTCTGGACTAATCACAAACAGCCTCCAGCTTCCAAGTCACTCCCACCTGTGTGTGTGTACTGCAGCCAACCAGCCACACCTTGGCTCTTACCAGCCTTAGTTGTATTGCAAGGTGACAACAGCACACCCCCAGACTTGGATTTCCCCCACAGAAATGTCTGTACTTCCCAGCCCTCTCCTGGACAATACAAACAAGTCTGTTATTGCTTTAATAGAAGTAATAGGTACGTAACCAACCACCCCAAATGGAGTTTCCCACACTTCAATTCAAATCAGACATGGTTACCGAAAACATAAAGAGGCACCAGTTGCATTTTATATCTTAACAAACTGTTAAATTCAATGCAAGGTTTTCTCATCACATACTTTCAGTAGTTACTGACCAAACTTCTTAGGTCAGGACCCTTTCTCCAGTTCAATGGCAGCTTCTTTTGTTCAATGGCAGCTTCTTTCTCCAGTTCAATGGCAGCTTGTTTTGTGCAGTTAATCGATGGGTAGAGAGAGGAGGGGTGCTTTGGGGTGTCTGCCTCTTCTTTTTGTAGTCTGGTCCCCCCTTTGAGAAGCATTTCCAGCTGGGAGCAAGGCGGTCTGTGTGGAAGGGAACTCCATGTTATTTCTTTGCTGAGATATAGATTCTTTGCCCCTGCCCCTTTTCCTGCCAAGAATGGCCATTTAGTAAGTAATGGTCCATCAGCCTTGTTTACACCTGGCTGAGGCCTCAGCTTGCCCTGTGTCGCTGAGGACCCAATTTGGGCACTCCCCAGACTTCTCTGGAAAACATACTTTTGATCATAATCTCGGTTTATGTTTATAACTTCAGATATACTGCTGCTACTTGCATTTTGACATGATATTATTGATCATCAAATTGAGTTTTTAAATGACATCTCACAAGGCATACTTTGTAGAAAGATTATTACAGTAGTGTTTAGGCTGTGCACACAGGTACATTCTCTCATATCGATAAAGGCACATAATTTGAAATATCAACAAACATTAATCCTAATTACAAATTTCAAAAAATTCTGACCAGCCCTGCTTAGTTCCTCTCTCATGTCAATTTAGACTGTAAGCCCTTTGGAGCAAGGACTGTCTCTTACGATGTATTTGTATAACACTTCGTATAATGGGGCTTTGATCTCAGCTGAGGATGTTAAGGTCTACCATAATTCAAAGAATAATATAACCAGGAAGATTTACTTGTGAAAAATAAGATAGGAAGGTAAATTAAATGGTTGATTTAAAGAGCTAAAAGTAAAATGAATTCCAGATTTGTGTGATGCATGCTCCCATTACCCTCTTCTTTTTCTCATCATTTCCTGATTTTTCCAAAATGCATCGTTCCCAAAATACCATAAAAGATGTCCCAAAATGCATCATTCTTGATTTCAACATCAGTTGAAGGGCTCAACATCTTGCAGGACTGGATTTTCTGTTACTGGTACTATGAGTTGCATTAGACTTTTGGTGTGAAATCCTGGCTCCTTTGAAGTCAATAGTAAAACTCCCATTGATGTCCAAGGGGTCAGGATTTCACCCTGGTATCGGTGATGTCAATGAATGGGTGGATTCTGGGTTAATTTTGCCGAAGCAGTGCCAATTGGTTTTATACAGAGGGAAAATAATTTTAAATAAAGGCAGCTTAAAAATTAGTGAAGATCTGAATCCTCCATCCTACCAGCAGCCTGATTATTTGACACTTAAAGTTAGTATAACTGCTCTGATTTTTCAACAGTAATATAATTAGTGGTACACAATGATTGATTTTTTGACAAGCCTCTGAAATATGTTACTATACAGCATATTAAAAAGGTCTCTGTGAGTCTTTGTCTCCCAGTTCATTAAGTAGCAGATCAAACACCTATGAGTATATTGCCAAATATCTGTTATTTATATAGCAATATTCTTCCACCACTGTAAGAAGACCTAATGAAGACTGCAACTTCACAATGATTTGATTAAATTTCAAATACACCTAGAAGAAGCTTTAATGAAAAGTATATAGTTTTAAAACATCCTAATTGTGCTGTCAAGACCACCTGATACAGTGTGAGAAATAGAAAATCTACTAGGCAATTATTTAGATATTATTAATATGTATGAAAAGGATTCAAAGATTGTTTAAGTTAATTTCTTTCTCATGATGGACTACACTAGAAACTGAAGTCTTGTGCTTATCCATAAAGCAGTATACCTAAAAAGTTTTGAAAAATTCCAAATGGACTAGAATAAGGCTTGTGTAACTGTGCCTCAGTGAGCCACAACTGAGAGTGCCAAATTCTAGTCAAACTGCTAAGAAATAGGGCAGATACACCCCAAGACTGGTGGCTAATCCCCCATAGGACATACCAAACCAGCAACAAAAGTAAACTTCTGTTTCACCACACTGTCTAACAAGAAGTCATAAAACAGTTTCCTTAGGCATTCCAGTCCTTGTACTACCACTGAAAACACTAGACTTAGAGATGAGTGGTTCTCTGAAACCAATCTCTTCAAATAAAAGGTGGTTTTGATCCCAAAGGAGCAGCCATACACACCCAGGTCAATATATAACTTAAACTTACCCAAAAATCACGCTGATGCCAATCTTTTAGTATCTAAAATCTAAAGGTTAATTCATAAAAAGAATGAAAGGTGAGAGTTAAAATTGGTTAAAGGGATCAAATACATACAGTAATTGCAAAGTTCTTAGTTCAGGCTTGTAGCAATGATGGAATAAACTGCTGGCTTGTTAAGTCCAAATCATTGGAAGGACTTCAGTCCCTTGGTTAGAATGCTCCCATTTGTATAAGTCCATAGTTCAGACGTTTGAGCAGGAAAGAGGCAAAATGGAGGTCTTTCCAAGGCCTTTTATATCTTCTGCCATGTGGCGGGAATCCCATTGTTCTTACTGTGGAAAATTACAGTAACAAGATGGTGTTTGGAGTCACATGGGCAAGTCACATGTCCATGCATAATTTTGCTTAGTTAAAGCAGGAAATCATTACCTATACTTCATACAGTACATTTGCAGGACAGTCCATTAAGTGTAGATGGGCATCTCCCATAGTCCATTGTCAGTTAAGTGTTTCTTGATGAGGCACTTAATTTGAATAGTCCCTCCAAGATGTGCAGGCTAAATACCTTATGGGCATTACCCCAGGAGCAAACATTTGAAATCAGGTGTAGACCCAATATTCCTAACTTCAAATACACAAGTGATACATGCATACAAATAGCATAATCATATTAAGCTACATTTTGTACAAGATTTGTTGCAATTATATAACAGTGGTTGCAACAATTATCTATATGGTAATATTTTAATCAGATAACAT
Organism: Macrochelys suwanniensis; assembly: GCA_033296515.1. NCBI lineage: Eukaryota > Metazoa > Chordata > Testudines > Chelydridae > Macrochelys > Macrochelys suwanniensis. The sequence continues at coordinate 55,038,734 of CM065780.1, forward strand.
CACAGCTTGGGGCAGAAGTCACTTTTGCTGGAGTCAGGGATAGGGGTCCTGGGTGGAGTTCTTGGAAGTTTTTGCATTTTTAGGCACTAAGCTATTAAGGGGCTGTATTTATCCAAATAATATTAGTATATGCATCCAATAAAAATGTCTATTTGTTATTTCTGTCTTAACTCTCCCACACATCTCTCTCTCCCATTCTTTCACTCCTTTTGTTCTAACATCTTCACTCTGGCCTCTGTCTTTTCCTCCTTAGTCTCTGGCCTTCCCATACCTTGTCCTTTTCTTCATCGTGGTTTCTTTCAGCCATTCTTTCCTCCCTCCTGGTTCTGTCCATCTCAAGATGTTTCTTTCCCTGTTGGTCATTCCTCCCTGGTTTCTTCCCTTGTTCCTCTTTTCTTTCCCCATTTCCTAGTACTTCTGTTACTAATTTCCTCTCCTCTCTTTTCTGGGATGGTTTCTTTCTCTTCTCCACTTTTCCCTGGTACCCCATTACTTGCTCCTTGTTGCCAGTTGATAACACACTGTTTCTCCTTCCTCCGCTATTAACTCTCTGCATGGTTCATTTCTGCCCTGACCTCTGTCAGTGTTCCATGATTATTAAAGAACTACACAGTGGGCTCTTGCACTGTCGGACACTGCTCCTTTTGGGCTTCTAATTTTAATCAGATAACAGCGCAACTTGGCGCAGAAGTCACTATTGCCTTTTGCTGGAGTCAGGGATAGGGGTCCTGGCTGCATTTTTAGGCACTAGACTATTAAGGGGCCTGTATTTATCTAAATGATATTAGTATATGCATCCAATAAAAATGTCTATTTGTTATTTCAGTGGATCACTGATCTGAGATGATGCATTCCTGGTCTGCTGGTGCCCAGTGGGCACCATATCATGGGATAATTTTTCATTGCAAAACAGTCTCAGACATTTGTTAAACTGTAGAATAGCCAGGACTGGATTAAGGCATGAGCACTATAGTCCTATACTGACAGCCACAGCTTCTGCAATCACATAAAGAGATCAGAAGCTCAGTTCTTTTTTTTTATTGTTTTATTTTTTAGACAAACACTATCTTTCTAGTCGTCATGTATGCAAAGAAAACTTAAAAAGGTGCCCCAAGAATTACTGATGCATGTTGACTCTGCAGACAGTCTGAAACAATAGCTCCAAGAAGTGTGGGCCACCCCTTTCATCCTAACTCTGAAACATGCTGCCACTCTAAGGGAGGGGAGTCATTGTAACAAGGTTGGGGCCTTTGACTGGATTGGACCCAGGCAGGCTACCCTATGGGATATGCCTAGGGCTGCACACTATCTTAATTTGGCCCTGAGAATAGATAGTGCCCAGGTTGCTGTAAGCATAGAGAAGATTCATTCTCTCTCTCTTTTTTTCTTTTTTATAAGACTGCCAAAAAGTATTCCAGTTGAGATGGTACTCTTTGTCATGAGGATATCTTTTCTGCAAGTAGTGAGATATGAACCAGCAAACCAAAGCACCCATTTTAAATGTTTAATTTTGAATGGGTGTTTGCATATATTTGGAAATAGAATGCATGTGCCCATTTGTCCATGAACTTCAAGTGGTGTGTCATTTTGTTCAATAAGCTGTGGGGACATGTGAAAGTGGTACAAGGAGGCATGAGTCCGAAGCTGATTGATGTTGTCCCTAACTTGCCATTCTAACAAATATTTGACATTAGAAAGACAAGGCGGGTGAGGTAATATATTTTATTGGACAAATGTCTGTGGGTGAGAGAGACAAGTTTTTTTGAGCTACACGAAGCTCTTCTTCAGGTCCCTTCAGAAGAAATTACTCCAATAAAAGATATTACCTCACCTACCTTGCTTCTCTAATAGCCTGGGACCAACAAGTCTACAACAACGCTGCAAACCAATATTTGACAAGTCAGTCAACAGGATACTAAGCAGATATAGTTGACATGAACAATAATGTGTTTTTTGCTGGCCAGTATACAAAGCACTTATCAGAATAATGAGTGAGGTTCAATGTCAATCACTGACTTTCTTCCACTTAATGAGTGTTTGTCTTTCCTTCAGTGTCACCAAACTTCTTAAGCATCCAAGCTGTAATAACTAGTTTCATCATTGCAGCACTAGGGGGAAATGGAAATAAATACAAGAACATGAAAGAAATATCAAATAGCACACTGTGCTAAAAGTGTTCCCTGGCATCATTTACCAGCAGCACATGATTCATCAGTGATTTGACGATGGCATCCTCATTAGTGATGTGATTTTGGACCTTGTCAGGAAAACAAAACTGAAGAAAATGTAGCCAGAGCAGTCGTGTCAGCACAAGAAGAGGGCATTCATCGGTTTGGGAGCACATGAGGCGAATAAATTGGCAGAGGTGCACAGATAGTTCGTGGGCCACTCATTTGGACACCACATCCTCAGATGAAGTAGATCAGTGTTTCTCTAAATGTGAAGCCATTCTCCCTAAAGAGGGTCCAATCTCTGCCAGGGGAAGCTTCAGCAAATCCAAGGGAAACAGCCTGGGCAGGATGTTAATATGAATTTTGTGTGGAGAATCTAAGGTAAACTATGGTTCATATCCTGCAATGAACCATACATCTGATACAAAGGGAGAAATCCTCCCTCCCATCATAAAGATCAAATAAACTAGCTTTGCACGGGAGTTTTCCAGGACCACAGGCTTTGAGGAGGGAGGCATTTTCCAAACCCCTGGCGCACTAGCATAGCTACTCTGTGACTGCAGCTGCACTCCATGGACTGCAGCAGCCTCTGAGACCACTGAGTCCCAATTCCCTGATGAGGGAATTTGGCTGGCAGATGTGCTTTGTCTAGTCATGGATAATACTATCTTCCCTCTGCTTATCCTCAAGTCCTCCTTCCTCTCCCCCCCCCCCCCCTGCTGCACAGTATTATTGTGCATGGAGCCACTGTGCAGCACAGTCTGGCCTCCTGGCAGGGACATTAGTGTGCTCCATGCAGGTGAAACCACAGCATTTCCACTACATTTCAGATCCTATGTATTCATGGAGAGGGGGTGGGGAAGCGGAATGTGGATTTAAGGCCACATATTGAAAGTCCAGCATAACAGCAAATATGCACATTGCAGCCACAAAACACTGCCTTTGTACACACCAGACAAGGACCTGTGCTAGCAATTTCCACATGTCCACATGTCATTTCCACTTTGTGTTTGCCAGTGCATGTAGTGAGTGTGCCAGTATGCATATGATTTTGCAAGAACACCTATTATGCTGGGCTTTGAAAATGTGGCTCTACATTTTTTTTTCTGTGTGTACAATTTTTTTGAATGGGAGGCTAAAAATGAATGAGCACCATGAGATGCAGGGCTGCTGATCAGTATGCTTTTCTACTGAGCACTACAGAAAATTTCTGCATATGGTAATAGGAGAAAAATAAGTTCACTCAGCTCTTCTGTCAATAATACACTATTTTTTTAAACTTCTTTTTAGTCTTACTCCAAGTTTACTCTAATTTTCTACTGTGATGGTTTACCTGGTATTCTGTGATACTAATATATAGCTAAATTTATGGTGTATATTAAACAAATAATCAAGGTCCTATTCAACTACCCTTAAATTCAGTGGAAAGAGTCTCACTGACTTCAATGAGAGTTAGATCAGTCCTTTATCACATTATTTTATTTTTAAAGCAACATCATGTACTGCTCTTCATTGACATTATTTCCCAGACATCAGCAATTGTTCACTGACCCAGATATGAACTTGTATTTTTTTCTGTCTCTGTTTATAAAGTCTCTTTCTCTGTCATGCTTATCTACCCTAGTCACAAAGACCTGTTTAACTTGCTCAGAAATGGGGATGGACCACATTAGAAAGCTTACTGTTTATAGCTGGGTCTGTCAGATCCAGTAAAAAAAAAAAAAAGAAAGGGAAATAATATTTACATAGATCAGGGTCCTCTTTTACTTTGCCATTATTCAGCTGCAGGAAAAAGAGATTATTACTCAAGGGGGGGAAAGCAGTTCTCTTTAAAAGTACTAGAAGCTGAAATAAATTGCCCTTCTCATCAGCCTAATACTTCCATCTGACAAGACAAGATGATAAGTTTCATTGCACTCAAGGGTTCCTTTCTCAATTCTTGCCCATATTTTTTGAGTAATGTTCGCTCTTCTGCAATTCTTTCAACTCCTTTCCCACTGCAGAGGAATCACAAGCTCTTTGTCAGGCTGACAGAGCTTGTGAAAGCCAGAGAGGAGGTAGAGTTAACCAAAAAAGATGTATTTCTATTCAGCAAATATCAATGCTACTTCAGAAATAATAATAATAAAAAAACCTTTTAGAACACACCAAGTTTTGTTATATTTGGCTTTCATATGAACCTGCTCTGATTCATATAAACCATGCCCATACGTCACAGTATATCTGCATGTTGTTGCTAATTTTCATTTGTAGTTGAGCTGTGTGTTTGTTATATACCCCCAATCTTAAATAGATGTTATACACACTGTGATATAAAATGGGCCAAAGGGTTGTCTCATTGACTTCAAATGGAGTTACTCTGCATGTACACTGGCATAAATGAGTGCAGAATTTGTCTTCGCTATCAGGCATGTCTTTGTGTTTCTTAATTACAGTTTTAAAATAGAGCTAATACACTTTTGATTTTTTTTGCCAACTTTCAATGTTTCAGAACTAGGAGAAAATGTCCTAAAACACTCAGGAAATATATACAAGTTTTTGTGCCCGCTATAACTACCCTTAGATTAACTATAAATTCTTTTTTTTTAATCCAAAACTGGTACAAAAATGTCATATATTTGGAGATTTCTTTTGCTTTCCAAAAAGGTATAAAATCCCTGTCAAGAAAAAATAAAATCTGCTTTTGAATTTGTGGTGCTATTCCTTTGAATGCGAAGAATACCTATCTGAAGGTGCTTTCACTAGCAATTATGCGTGCGTGTGCTGCCCAGTGACAAAGCATTGCAAAGATTTAACCCTGCAAAGAGGAAGGTGATTCTGGTGCAGTCACACTAATCTAGTGGTTGATGTTTGTTGCTGACTTGAAAGTGTCAAAACAGCGTTATGTAAAAATAAAACTGTGCAGTGCCTGTAGTCCTAATGCAGGCCTGGATGTAGACTGGCTTGTAGATACAACTGACCCATGTTTACTACACATTCTGTTTGCTGGAGAGTGGTGCATAAAAAATTAAAATAATAAGCTTAAAAACTTTAAGAAAAAATGTAAAGGACAAATATCCAGGAAATTACACTAATTGTTGCCCAGAAGTACAGTAGTGTGAATCCTTTTCACCTGAAACTTCAGAGGTTTTACTCTTGTCTCTACTAAATACTTAGGGCTTGTATACACTTACCAGAGGACTGATGCTGCGGCGATCGATGCGTTGGCGGTCGATTTAGTGGGTCTAGTGAAGACCCGCTAAATCAACCACCGATCATTCTCCTGTCGACTCCTGTCCTCCACCGGATCGAGAAGAGTAAGGGGAGTCAACGGGAGACACTCTCCCATCGACATCGCACAGTGTGGATCCTGTGGTAAGTAGATCTAAGCTACGTCGATCTGAGTTTTGCTATTCTCGTAACTCAAATTGCGTAGCTTAGATCAACTTTTCCCTTTAGTGTAGACAAAGCCGTAGTGCCTGATCAATTGCTTATGCTGCTGATTCACTGATAACAATGAATTAATGGTGGATTGATTTGGCCTTCTTCTATGGCAAATAGATTATACACATTTGCCCATTTAAAAAAAAAACTAGCATCAAATTCAAATTATTATTGAGGCAGAAAAGAAAAGAAAAGAAACTGCATGGCACTACAATGCTTTATTATCTTATGAGTTATAAACATGATACAAGATTTTTAAAATAATTATTATTTTATGTTATTTGTTTAAAAGTCCAGTTTAGTTCCTGCTGGTTAAAATGGTTAGTAGCATTTTTCCTATGCTAAAACTCAGCTATTTACTTGGTTATAATGTAAAACATCTTCATTGTCCCTCAAAGGCATACCACCACATTTTTTAGCAGTTGCTGCAAGAAATGCAGAGGCTGAAATGATATAGAATGAATCAGTGTTGAGTTTGAGCTTGAGCCATAGGAATTTTGATATCTACGGACAGATTTCTCGAGGCTTGTGAGAAAAGGGCTATGATCGGGTCACACTGCAGTGCAGAGCGAAGATAAAGGAGCTGAGGCAGCCGTATCATAAGGCAAGGGAGAAAAACCATTGCCCCAGTGCTGCACCTAAAACCTGCTGGTTCTATAAGGAGCTAGATGCTATCCTCGGTGGTGATCCCACCTCCACCGCCAAGAGCCTTGAGGATACTTAGGCAGGCTGGAGGTGGCAGAAGAAGGACCTAACCCAGAAGACAAAGTCATTGATGAAGAGATGGAGTTAGATGATGATGTGGAGCTCCCAGCGGGGTCACCCAGTGGGGCAGGCAGCCAGGAACTGTTCACCACTCTGGAGGTGTCTAGGCAGTCTCAGTAGTTGCTCTCCGGTGAGCAAGAAGCAGTAGTGGAGATGCCTGGTAAGTGGCTGTGGTTTATATAGTGCGGAGGTGGATTCAGGGTATATAAATGTGGAAGGCTGGCTGTGTTTCTGTGTGCTGGACATTCCCCTGTGCAGTTAATCAGTATGGTGGAACAAGGTGTTGATGCACGCCAAGTTCTCACAGGAATCCTCCAGAGAGATCTCTAGGAAAGTTTCCTGGAGGTACTCAGCAATCCCCTGCTGAAGGTTCACTGGCAGAGCTGCTTTGTTCCTTCCCCCATTGTAGGAAACTTTCCCATGCCATTTGGCAATCACTTGTGCAGAGACCAAGGTGGCACACAGGCGAGCAGCATAGGGACCAGGGCAGAAGCCACAAGCGTGTACTAGATGTACTTTTGTTTCCCTGCTTACCCTCAGCGGTGAGATCTGCTACAATGATCTCTGCCTGTGGAAAAGTGTGGGAGAATGTTATAATTTTTTCCCTTGTTGGCTGCACTGCCAACACTCACCATTCTTTGGGTGTTCACAGAGGTGTGTGCTTGCCAAGGGTCAGTGAGAAAGTGATTGTTATGTTACAAAAGATGTATTTTACTGAAATGTTTCAATTCTGTGTGTGAACTTAACAATAATGCTTCTGTGCATTGTTCCTTCTGCTTTGCACCCAAACACCCAAGACAGAAAAAAGAAGACATGTTCCGGGAGGTACTGCATTGAGAACAGACTCGCAGCCTTATTCATGAGCCACGGCTGTAAGGGATATGCCAGGCTCCCAGAATCACTATGGGCATTTCAGTATCCTCCACTGTAATCTTCTGATCTGGAAAGAAAGTCCCTGCTTGTAGCTTTCCATACAGGCTGTTGTTCCTGAAGATGCATGCGTCATGCACCTTCCCGGGCCACCTGGCACTGATGTCAGTGAAATGCCCACAGTGATCCACAAGCGCCTGCAACACCACGGAGAAGTACCCCTTCCTACTGGTGTACTCCGTCGCAAGGTAGTCTGGTGCCAAAATTGGAATATGTGTGCCATCTATTTCCCCTCCACAGTTAGGGAAACCCATTTCTGGACAGCTATCCACTATTTCATGTACATTTCCCAGAGTCACGGTCCTTCGTAGCAGGACGCGATTAATTGCCCTGAATACTTGCATTAAACAATCAACTTCCCAACTCCACATTGATTCGTGACCAACTGGTAGCAGTCTGGAGTCACCAGCTTCCACACAGCAATTGCCACTCGCTTCTCTACCGATAGGGCAGCTCTCATTCTGGTGTCCTTGCGCTACAGTGCTGGGGCGAGCTCCGCACACAGTTCCAGGAAGATGGTTTTCCTTATCCAAAAGTTCTGTAGCCACTGCTTGTCATCCCACGCCTGCATGACAATATGATCCCACCATTCAGTGCTTGTTTCCCGAGCCCAAAAGCAACAATCCACCCTCTGCAGCTGTTCTGTGAATGCCAAAAGCAACCTAAAGTTGCTCCTATCCATATCACACAGCATGTCAGACAATTGGGAGTCTTATTCAGTTATATGAGAGAGTTTTTTTCCCCCTGCTGATATAGTTCCTCTTAATTAATTAGCCTCTTAAAGTTGGTATAGGTACTTCCACCTTTTCATGTTTCTCTGAATGTATAACTATCTGCTTACTGTATGTTCCATTCCATGCGTCTGATGAAGTAGGTTCTAACCCACGAAAGCTTATGCTGAAATAAATTTGTTAGTCTCTAAGGTGCCACAAGTAATCCTGTTCTTCAGTTAGTAACTTCGTGATTAACTGCACTGCCGTCTATGATGTCTTCATGACAGTTATGAGAGCATAGGAGAGCAGTGCTGGATCCATCCCTTCTCACAAAGATGCTGGGATGCACAGCAAACAAGGGCCATTGAAAAATGCTGCGAAAGAAAGCCGGAAGCCCATGAAATGCTGGGACAGAAAGCAATGCATTGTGGGACATTGAGCCCGGTCCCAAGATGTGCCGCGATCTGCTCCACCTTCCCATAAGACCTAGCGGCAGAAGGTGTCAAGCTAGACTGTGGGATAGGTACCCACAGTGCACTGCTCACACTGTCGATGCTTGTGCCCCAAGTGTGGATGTGCTCTGCTGACAGAGTGAGTGTGAACATGCAATACTGAATTTTATTATAGTACTTTTTTGAGTGTTGACATAACTTTTGTTGACAAAACTCTGTAGTGTAGACAAGGCCTTGGGGAGGCATAGACTGCCTTTGACTACTGTTTATGAGGGGAGGTTTCAAGAGAGAACATAATAAGAACGGCCATACTGGATCAGACCAGAGGTCCATCTAGCCCAGTATCTGTCTTCCAACAGCCAATGTCAGGTGCCCCAGAGGGAATGAACAGAACAGGCAATCATTAAGTGATCCATTTCCTCACCCATTCCCAGCTTCTGGCAAACAGAGGCTAGGGACACCATCCCTGCCCATCCTGGATAATTGCCATTGATGTACCTATCCTCCATGCTGAAAGGTGCAAATTAACGTATCTATCAGTAATCTCAGACCACAATGTTCTGGGTACTCAAGCTAGTCTGATGGCATACAGATTTGTTTCATAAACAAAAATTAGTGTTTTCTCTCTAAACAATCAATTGTGAGCAATTTGTCTTCGCAAGCAGCTTCTGGCAGTTGATCAATTCTTTTCAGAGAATCTTTCCTTAAACCAAATGACTATTAAGATCTTTCCACTCAACAATGGCACGCTTTAATTCTTAATGAAAAATCTGCTTGAAATACTGTATTTGTTGGACGAGATAGTATAAAGTGTGTCATAAACAAAATTGTTAACACTAAATTATAATTTAGCTACCCTTTTTCATCCCTTGCATTTAAATAATCTTGTGTTTTAAATTCTTTCTCCTCTAGTAGTAAAGGTCTGAAGCTGTAGGACTTACATAGGTCTGAAGAGCTTTATTTGAGTAAGGCCTGAGGATGAGCCCTAAAACACATTTATTTCAAAGTTCTAAATAACTTTTTTTTTAACCATGTGAGAAAAACACGGCAAAAACCATGCTGGGGAAAAACTGTAAAATAACAAAAACCACGAGGAGTCTGGGGGCATCTTAAAGACTAACATTTATTTGGACATAAGTTTTCGTGGGTAAAAAGCCCACTTCTTCAGATGCATGGAGTGAAAATTACAGATGCAGTCATAAATATATTGACAAAGGAAGAGAAGGGAGTTACCTTACAAGTGGAGAACCAGTGATGGCAAGGCCAATTCGATCAGGGTGCATGTAGTCCACTCCCAATAATTGATGAGGAGGTGTCAATACCAAGAGAGGAAAAATTGATTTTGTAGTGAGCCAGCCAGTCCCTATTCAAGCCCAAATTAATAGTGTTAAATTTGCAAATGAACTGTAGCTCTGCAGTTTCTCTTTAAAGTCTGTTTTTTGAAGGTTTTTTGTTGAAGTATGGCTACTTTTAATCTGTTATTAAATGTTCAGGGAGATTGTAGTGTTCTCCAACTGGCTTTTGTATGTTACCATTCCTGATGTCTGATTTGCATCCATTTATTCTTTTGCGTAAAGACTGTCCGGTTTGGCCAATGTACATAGCAGAGGAGCATTGCTGGCACATGATGGCATATATCACATTAGTAGATTTGCAGGTGAATGAGCCCCTGATGTGTGGCTCATGTGGTTGGGTTCTCTGATGGTATCGCTAGAGTAGATATGGGGACAGAGTAGGCAATAGGATTTGTTACAGGGATTGGTTCCTGGGTCAGTGTTTCTGGTGTGTGGTGTTTAGTTGCTGGTGAGTATTTGCTTCAGGTTTGGGGGATGTCTGTAAGTGAGGACTGACCTGCCTCCCAAGGTCTGTGAGAGTGAGGGATTGATTTCCAGGATAGGTTGTAGATCGTTGATGTTGTGCTGGAGAGGTTTTAGCTGGGGGCTGTACGTGGTGGCCAGTGGTGTTCTGTTATTTTCCTTGTTGGGCCTCTCCTGTAGTAGGTGACTTCTGGGTACCCATCTCGCTCTGTCAGTCTGTTTCCTCACTTCCCCAGGTGGGTATTGTAGTTTTAAGAATGATTGATAAAGATCTTGTAGATGTTTGTCTTTGTCTCAGGGATTGGAGCAAATTCAGTTGTATCTTAGGGCTTGGCTGTAGACAATGGAGAATGTGATGTGTCCTGGATGGAACCTGGAGGCATGTAGGTAAGTATAGCAGTCAGTAGGTTTCCGGTATAGGGTGGTGTTTATGTGACCATCACTTGCTTGCACTGTAGTGTCCAGGAAGTGGATCTCTTGTGTGGACTGGTCCAGGCTGAGGTTGATGGTGGGGTGGAAATTGTTGAAATCCAGGTGGAATTCTTCAAGGGCCTCCTTCCCCATGGTCCATATGATGAAAATGTCATCAATGTAGCGCAAGTAGAGGAAGGGGGCGAGGGGACGAGAACTGAGGAAGCGTTGTTCTAAGTCAGCCATAAAAATGTTGGCATACTGTAGGGCCATGCGGGTACCCATAGCAGTGTCGCTGACTTGAAGGTATGAGTTGTCCCCAAATCTGAAATGGTTGTGGGTGAGGACAAAGTCCAGCCATGGCCTCATCAGGGATACTGTTCCTGACAGCTTGTAGTCCATCCTCGTGTGGAATATTGGTGTAAAGAGCTTCTACATCCATGGTGGCCAGGATGGTGTTTTCAGGAAGATCATCAATGCATTGTAGTTTCATCAGGAAGTCAGAGGTGTCTCAAAGATAGCTAGGAGTGCTGGTAGCGTAGGGTCTGAGGAGAGAGTCCAAATAGCCAGATAATTCTGCTGTGAGAGAGCCAATGCCTGAGATGATGGGGTGTCCAGGGTTTCCAGGTTTATGGGTCTTGGGTAGCAGATAAAATACCCCTGGTCGGGGCTCTAGGGGTGTGTCTGTGTAGATTTGTTCCTGTGCTATAGCAGGTAGTTTCTTGAGCAGACAGCTATCCCTCTGATGTAAAATAACACTTGCCCCAATTGCAGAGAAAGAAAGGCAGGACATCTGAGATAAATATAAGATCACTGACTTTTGGGAACAAGCATTAAAGTATATGGTTATGTAACATGCTCCTCCTTTTTCCTCCTTCACCATTAATAGTTCCATGTTTTGCTTTTACTAATATTGAATTGTATTAATTATTATTATAAACATAATATTAAATGTTTAACTAAATTGATCGATTAAATTAATTGAGTTTAGTTGCAGTACTATCATCTTCCTTTGCAGAAAAGAAAGACAGTGTTTTGTTTAAGACAGTGGTTCTCAGCCTTTCCAGACTACTGTATCCCATTCAGGATCTGATTCTTTGCATACCCCCATGTTTCACCTCACTTAAAAACTACTTGCTTACAAAATTAGACATCAAAATACAGTGTCACAGCACACTATTACTGAAAAATTGCTTACATTCTCATTTTTACCATATAATTATAAAATAAATTGATTGGAATATAAGTATTTTACTTACATTTCAGTGTACAGTGTACAAGCAGTATAAACAAGTCATTGTCTGTATGAAATTTGAGTTTGTACTGACTTGGCTAGTGCTTTTTATGTACCTGCTGTAAAACTAGGTAAATATCTAGATGAGTTGATGTGCCCTCTGGAAGACCTCTGCGCACCCTTAGGGGTACATGTACCCCTGGTTGAGAATCACTGATTTAAGCCACTGGGTTGGGACATAGGAAAGCTGGGGTTCAGTTCCCGTTCTGGCACAGGCTTCTAGAGTGATCTGAAGGAAGTCCTCCCTTCCTTACATACGTGCAATCTTTTGCTAACTTCATTAGTGTTTCTGAGGAGTCACTGATAATTTGGTGACAAGAGCCACGGAAATGCCTATAAATACAATAAATAAATATATTAAGGAAGATGGGTTCTAACCATAGCTGATATACTTCTGTACATCACTAATTCGTCTATCACATATTCTTACACCAATAAGCATTTTATTTAAAACAGGCAAGCATAGGTCATGAAACAATATTAGCAGTCTTTATTGTATAAGCACAGCTGTGATGCAGAGGCTTAGGAGAACTTCTAGACTTACAAAGCGTAACTCCTCTTTCACTAGGCAATGCTTGTAAGGGGCCTCGGCATTCTCATATGTGGTGATGACGACCTGGTTTGTGGTATGTAATCTGTTTCATGGCAACTGGATCAGGTAAAATCAGTTAGTGGTGCTTTCCTGAGAATGTGTACAAAATGGCTGTTACCCCGCTTCAGAAAATAACAGCGTACAATGCTCTAGGAAAACAAGGATATAAACATTAGAACTCCTAGTGGAAGACACTGGAAGGGATCATTTGATGACGAAACAGACCAAAAAAAAAAAAAAAAGTATAATCATTTATAAACCAAACAGAAAAGAAAGGAATTGATACTAAGACAGAAAATATCATATTGCCTTTATATAAATATATGGTACACCCACATCTTGAATACTGCATGCAGATGTGGTCACCCCATCTCAAAAAAGATATATTGGAATTGGAAAAAGTTCAGAAAAGGGTAACAAAAGTGATTTGGGGTATGGAACGGCTTCCATATAAGGAGAGATTAATAAGATTGGGACTTTTGAGCTTGGAAAAGAGATGACTAAGGGGGGATATGATAGAGATCTATATGATAGAGCTCTATAAAATCTTGTCTGGTGTGGAGAAAGTAAATAAGGGAGTGTTATTTTTTACTCCTCATAATACAAGAAATAGGGGCCACCAAATGAAATTAATAGGCAGCAGGTTTAAAACAAACAAAAGGAAGTACTTCTTCATGCAACACACTGTCAACCTGTGGAACTCTTTGCCATAGGATGTTGTGAAGGCCAAGACTATAACAGGGTTCAAATAAGAACTAGATAAATTCACGGAGGATAGGTCAATCAATGGCTATTAGCCAAGATGGGCAGAGATGGTGTCCCCAGCTTCCAGAAGCTGGGAATGGGCGACGGGATGGATCACTAGATGATTACCTGTTCTGTTCATTCCCTCTGAAGCACCTGGCATTGGCCCCGTCGGAAGACAGGATACTGGGCTAGATGGACCTTTGGACCCAGTATGGCTGTTCTTATGTAAAATCAATTTGCTAATCAACACATCCCACATTCTCAGACAACCCTTCCCCAGCTGCTGAGGCTTCTGAATGTCACTCTCTTCTCAAACTTTGCAAGAATCCAAATAAAGGATTAAAAGAAGGAGAATCCTATTTAGAAAATAACACACCATCCAACACAGAGATCCTATAGTGGAGGTTGGCCCGTTTGAGTCCTGTACAAGCTCCAGTGGCCAGGCTGCCCTTTACTGAGATTTCTCTGAACCCAAAAAACTCTGTCAAGAAAGAATTTTCCCCCAAGGTGAGATTGGCAGAAACCAGGTGGCACAGGTTGCCTTTTTCTGCAGTGTGAGTGTTTGGCACGGGTCACTTGCTGGTTTGACCTAGTGTAAATAAATGGTGGATTCTTGGTAACTTTAAATCAAGATTTGAGAACTTCGGTAATGCAGTCAGAGATTATGGGTCTATTACAGGAGTGGATGGGTGAGGTTCTGTTGTCTGAGATGTGCAGGAAGTCAGACTAGCTGATCATGATGGTCCCTTATGGCCTTAAAGTTGAGTCTATGAGTCTAAATGGATAACGATTGCAGAGGCATCCCCTACTGTACTCACAAAAGCAGCCAAAGCACAGATGTGTGCAGCTGGGCATCACAGAAACAGGAGTATGCTATCATTAAGGCTATGTTTTAGTCACAGGTATTTTTAGTAAAAGTCATGGACAGGTCATGGGCAGTGTGACAACAAAAATTCATGGCCTGTGACCTGTCCATGACTTGTACTATTTACCCGTAACTAAAACTTGGGCAGGGCCTGCGGGTGTTCAAGGGGCAGGGTGGTCTGGGAGGGCCGTGGCTCCTGGGGAATGGCCCGCGACCCCGCTGGTGCTGGGGGTAGGGGCGGTGGCGCGCAGCCCAAGATCCACACTAGAGCTGGGGGGGAGGGGACGGGCGGTGTGTGGCCCGGGATCCCCGCTGGTGCTCGGAAAAGCAGGGGGCCGGATGGCGGCACATGGCCCAGTACCCCCGCTGGCATTGGGAGGGGGGCATGCGGCCTGAGACCCCCGCTGTTACTGAGGGGGTACTGGGCCATGTGCAGGGCTGGTAGACTCCCTACCCAGCTCTGCGTGTCCCTGCAGCTCCTAGGGGAAGGGAAGGCTGGGGGGCTCCGCGCGCTGCCCCCACCGAGCTCCGGTTCCGTAACTCCCGTTGGTCAGGAGCCGCAGCCAATGGGAGCTGCGTGGGCGGGGCCTGCAAGCAGGGACAGAGCGCAGAGCCCACTGGCCCCTCCACCTAGATCAGGAATTGCAGGGTCATGCCGGCCACTTCTGGGGCTCTCCCCAGGTAAGCGCCGCCCCAACCCTAACCCCCTGCCCCAGCCTTGAGCCCCCTCCTACACCCAAACTACTGCTGCTGCTGCTGGCCCAGGGCTGCCCGAGTGTTTGGGCAGCCCCTCAGCCAGCTGCACCGGCTATTGCAAAAGTCACAGAGGTTACGGAAAGTCACAGAATCCGTGACGTCCGTGACAGACACGCAGCCTTTATTATCATGCCATGCATAGGACGCAGGCTACTTCAGTTCCTCCACAGGAGTTATAGCCATGGTCATTGTCCAGGCTGCAAATCCACTCCCACCAGCCCCTACAAAGTTTTCATGTCCTGGAACAGGGCATCAGCATCCAGGCACACAAGACAGTTTATGCCATGGAACCCTTCATAGAGTTTACTGTCTACGCTGTTCCCTGCTGGAACTGGCTGGAGTACCAGCAATATTAAAATGAGGGACTGCAGAGATTTCCTGCTTAGCTTTCCCCCTCCCCAAAAAGTGTTTTCTCCACTAATTGTTTCACTTGCCCTTTCCCTCTCTTTTTAGCATATTTCCCTGGGGAAGGAGAGAAGCCAAAGACTGCAAGAGCAAATGTTTCCATTCCAGGGAACACTTTGTACCAGTGCAGAGACCTTCTCTCCTTTGTCAAGCACTGACTCTGAAATGCCAATCACAGGAGTAAATATCACCATGAGAGCTATGAGGATGGTAAATATCACCATGCCCCTTGAACACCCGCAGGTCCTGCCCAAGTAAGTTTGTACTTAGGTGGTACAAACATCACCACCTAAACTGGCCTGCAAAATGTACATATGCACATGTGGAACTATGCATCTGTAAGTGCAAATATACATTATCACACACAAATCAAGTAATTATACAAGGAAACAGGCACTTTGCATATGCAAGCACTTTTACAAGTGCACAATTTCCAGTTTTCCACATGCACGTGTATACTTGCTCATCTGCACATATTTTGCAGCTGTAACTTACTTTTAGCACCTATTATTCTAAATGACACACTAAGACACCTAATTGCTTGTGAACGTTTCTGGATGTACATCATAGAGATGTAATCCTCTGTTAAACCTATGCTCAGAATAACATGGCATGTGAAAATACAAATTTTCCCATATAGTTGCAACTCAACCTGGCCAGGTAGTACCACCAGAGGACAGAATATTCTGTGTACCTATGTCACAGTTGGCCTCTCTTCTGGGACTGTCATCACAAAGCCAGTCTGATGTTATTTTTGTGATGTGTCCATGAGGTCCACAGAAACATGAGTGAGACCACCAAATCATTTTACATATGTTTGTGAGCAGCTATCAGATGACAACAACTTGTAGACACTATCACCCTCGGTAGATTTGAACTGGTGACCTCCCTTCCGGGGAAGTACTCTATCTCCCATTGCCTATCCCTTAGCTATCCATTCCCCTTTTCTCCATGCTTTTTAACAGCATTAAAATATGATTTATGGCTTTGTTTGTTAAATGATTACTCATCTTTAAAGAAAAAAATGTTATACATGAAGGCTAAAGAGCCTGAGCTAATTAATGCTGCAACAATTTTCAGACTTTTCTTGTATTAGAAATGAACTTCAGTTCACAGGATTTTGGAAAGCTAATGGGGTGGAGGTAAGGCCAAGCACAACACTAATGTAATCTTCCTCTGTTCCTGTTGTCTCATTTGTTAACCGTTATTATTATGACTTGGGTCAAAATACTTGAAAGGAATTACACATTCCTCTGCCAAATATTTAGCAGTAACAGACAAAAAAGACGAAATCAGGATGGGAAATCCTAGCTCTGGCAGTTCTTTCTCCCCCTCATTTCTCTCTTCTGCACTGGCCTTTGTGAGAATGAATGCACAATGTATATATATTACAACACATGTCTTTTTATTCTCAACTCCTCTGTGGGCTTAGATTCCTGACTTTCGGGGAATGTAAATTAAATACAATCAGTGTTATTACATCTACCTTTCCTTTCGCAGGCTTGCGCCTTGATGTGTGGGTGTACATGTATCATGTGTGCTAACCTTTTTTTTTCCTCTCTCTTCTGTCCGTAATCCTTTCCCAGTAATTCCACAAGATATCCATAATGGAATTGTCAATCAAAAGTGAGCCAGAGGAAAAAGCTGTCTGAGTACAAAATGGCCTAGGCAGCCTCTCAACAGTGTAATCCTCAGACAGACCCAATGGCAACTGCAAAGCTGCTGTAACAACTGGCGCCAGAGCTTGCCAAGGAGTCAGTTGCCACCACTAGTAAAATGGAATCCATACACTGATATCTGGATCCTGAAAAAATAAAGGAAGAGGAACAGGCTGTGAAAGGCGAGTAGCAATAGAATATGGGGAATCTTGTTTAACTTCAGATTAAATCTTTCTGCTAAATTTCATGGTTTTTTCACGTGAAATTGTTTCTTTATGTTAAATAAATTCAGAACCATTTTCATGCATTCCCTGAAATCCAGTGATGTAGCCTAATGTGGTTGGAGAGCATTTAATCACATTGCAGCAAAACAGACATCGTAAAATGAATGTAATTGAGGAAATATGCAGTATTTGGGAAATTGTTTTCCTGCTTCCCATACCTGTACTTTCCTTAAACTAAAGGTTATGTGGTCAAAAAAATAGCAAGAATAAAGTGGTACTGGTAAAGGCACTCCAGCCCCAAGCACAGCCTTGCATGCATCAGCCCTTCAGAACAATTACTATATTTTTTTACAAGACTGAAGATCTTTGCATAACAGCTAGAAATGGCTTTTTCTGAGAGTATGGACTCGCAGAGCATATACGCCATGTGAAGGACTTGCTTTTATATAACTACTGTATGGTTTTATGCATGACAGAAAATGTGCACCTTGGCTCAGATTTATGAAATAATCATTTGAGATGCCCATTTATTCAAAATATGAGTTTAAATATGTTTTGTAAGCAGGACCCCTTTCTATATAACATGCACTTATAATTACAACATTTATTTACAAACACAGTATATTGGCAATTCACAGGCAATTAGTAGTAACAGACAATCATCATGTGGTTTACATCATCTCTCTTAATGTTTTGAATCTCATAACTTCTTGTTTCAGAAAGATCAGTCTTTGAGGCTAATCTCTCCCACATGAGCAATGCTAAAAGATTGTCTTCACTGTGGAGCACAAGAGAAATTGCTTAAGTAAAGGTACTGACTTTCTCAGATAAAGGCCATTAAGTAAGGCTGTGTACAAATCTGACACTTTATTTTGTTGCCTTTGACAGTCCCTTGGAAGGATTTAAGCGAACAAGATCTGACTAAGGCTTTCAAAAATTCATCGTGGAATATTTGTTAACATCTCTCTCTGTGATTGCTGTAGAACAAAGATAATACTCTTCAAATGGAGATAAATTACTACCTTTCAAAAGATTATCACCAGTCTTAATCAAGTTTGCTCCTACAGCTGAACAGCCAGTGACCTTGCTATTTACACAACAAAGATGTCTGCTACTTTATGTGTATAGGTAGTAGATTTACTCTAACTACCCTGCCCAGCATGGCTCCATGGATTTGTTACAGTTAAAAGTTTTATACGTAAGTTAGCCTATTCATCTGGTTTGGTAAGAATGGGAAGATTGAACAGACAGTAACTAAATATTAAAATTGGTTTGGTTTTGGTTTACCTATACTAAAAAAAAAAACCCCATCCCTCAATTGGGTATTTCAGCAGCCTTTTTTTTATATCAGAACATGCTGGCTTGGCAGAATTTATGTTTTAGGGAACTGGCACATCAATTGATGATACCACAGTGCTCATTTTTTGCAGAAATGTTGGGGGTGGAAATTAGAATGGCATTAATTATTAAATTATGACATTTACTCGTACATCCTTAATGGCTGTGCCAAAAGAAAACATCTGTGGGTAGTGAGTATGAAAATCTGGATTGTTAGCAGTTTGGAATTAAGCTTCCCAAGTTTAAAAATGCAGTCTTGAAGGCTAAGCACTGAGTTAGCCCACAAACAACGTGACCTTTATTGGAATGAGTGCCTCTCAATGTCTCACAATGGCCCACCAAGGCAAGAGATCAAGCCTGGGGTAAGGAGTGGCTTCTTGTTCTCTGTAGAAGCCGGTGCCCCAGTGGGCAGTGTTTGAGAGTGCTGTTCAGAATCAACCATAACATGAAAGGCAAATCAAAGCCACTTTAAGATAAAGAATGTGGCATTATAGGGCTGGCTGGAAAACAAAAATTCCGTTTCATGAAAAATGTCAAGGTTTCGACATTTGGTTTCATCCCACGTGAATATGAGACCTTTCGAAACTTTTCATGAAAAAAAATGAGAAAAAAACCCACAGGAGCCAACAGTCCACTGGTTAGTCCCCTCACCTGGTGGGAGACCCAGATGAAAGTCCCTCTAATTTGGTGCAAGAACTTGAACCTGGGTCTCCTGTATCCCAGGTGAGTGCCTTGACCTCTGGCCTATTGGCTTTTATGAATGTGGGTGTCTCTCTCTGACTTAGTCCAGAAAATTAATCTGGGCCTGAGAACACTTTTTAATGAATCAGCATTTTCTGACCAAAAAAAGTTTTGTCAAAAAATTCCCAACCAACTCTATGGCTTTACTGCAGGTTCAGACAACGTAATTATAAGAATGTTCTCTAGAGTTTTTATATGTTTTTTGGTTTAATATCAGTTGTTTTTACTGAGTATTTAACTGTTGACCCAATGCCAAAAGCTGATGAGTGCTTCCAGGAGCTCATTGGGATTTCAGAGCACTCTGTACCAAGGCTCTAGCAAGGGCCAGTTAAGAGGTGGGAAAAAACCTTCACTGTACTGTTTTCAAATTGGGAGAACTAGAAACATTTTGCAATTGTAGTGGAATTTGATGAAAGTTTCAGAGCTGGTAAAAATATGGAGCAGCTGAAATGTTTGCAGAAATCCAAGGGAGAGAAAATTTTCTTCAGGGCTCCAAGCGTCTATAGAAAACATTTTAATGTTTTAAAGTGTATTATGCTCCTTGGGGCTCTTCCATTTTTTATTGTTCTCCCCTGCCTCATTGTGGTGTCTCCTAAATCCTGCACTGCTTCTCTGAGGGCTTAGATCCACCCATTAATGCTCACCGTACACTTTCACTACAGGGTTGGATCAAGGAAGATATTAATAAATAACTGTACTGATTTCCACTTGTTCGATCACCTCTCTGCTGCACTGGTTGACTATCCCAGTAAGCAGTTAATCCTGCAAAGTGTTTTTATCTCCTGGAGCGAAACCTGGGCTTTTAATGTGACTTTTGTAAAACTAGTCTCACATGATGTTTTGTTAGAGAGAGGAAACAAGTTGTTTTATCATATGGCCATGATCTGAGCTTCTCTTTCTAACAAAACATGACATGGACCTCACTTTACAAAAGCAACATGAAAATCCCAAGACCAGAGCTGTTTTTGTGAATTTTACACAATTATTTTGTATAACCGCAAAATAGCGTTTAAAATGTTTAAAAATTAAAGGCTAAGCACCTTCTGTCATTTACTCGCCATTTTGAGCCTTGGGTCCAGCTGAGCTCCACGTGGTGCTGGACTCAAGGTGGAAACAAAGGTAGCTGTGAACCAGATTTGTCTGATCCCCCCGCCCAACCCAAATTGATCCCTCAGGCAGGCTGCCGGTGCCAATTTGTTAACAGAGCGGTCATGCTTATGAGGATCACTGGAGCACATAATCCCAAGCATGCCCTTATATGCTCCCTATGCCAAGGGCCTGGGATTGGGTTGGTGGCATACAGCCAGGCACAACAGCTTTACACCAGATGGTGGAATCCTCAGCTGCTCTGTTAGCCCAGTGTTGAGTCTTTGTCACACTGCTTAAGCAATCCACAGCAGTCTTAGCATGAGGCAGAATCTAGCCCAGTGGTGGGCAAATTGCGGCCTGCAAGCCGCACACAGCCCATCAGGGTAATCTGCTCGTGGGCTGCAATACAGTTTGTTTACATCGATCATCCACAGTCACGGCCGCCCGCAGCTCCCAGTGGTTGCGGTTCGCCGTTCCTGGCCAGTGGGAGCTGCTGGAAGCAGTGTGGCCTGCAGAGATGTGCTGGCCATTGCTTCCCGCAGCTCCCATTGGCCAGGAACGGCGACCTGCGGCCACTGAGAACTGCGGGCGGCCGTGCCTGCAGACAGTCAATGTAAACAAACTGTCTCGTGGCCCGCCAGTAGATTACCCTGACAGGCCGCATATGGCCCGCGGCCCGCATGTTGCCCACCACTTTAGCCCATAGTCCCAAATTTTCAGTGGGCTCCCACTAGTACACCGGTATATCATACACCTACACATCCAGTGGTGCGTGTGAACACTCCCATATGCCTTCGCAAGCAGGAATATGCAAAGTGTGTAGCTAGGCACACAAATTCAGGTTTTGCATTTGTAAACAGGTGTGCAAAAAACATTGGCACATGCACAAAGCATCTGCTGAAAGCATGGCTCCTGTTGTTTAATTTTAAAGAAAGCCTAGGCTTAGAGAGAGAAGCTATAATGTTTCACAAAATAAAACAGCTGTTTTTGCAATCAAAAGCGCAATGGGCACTATGTGGGAGCCTGTGAGGGTCAGGCCCAAAATTTGCCAAGAGTTGCTAGTGAAAAGTGAGACTTTTCTTGGGTTTGCAGATACTGCTTTGAAAATTTCATTAAGCTATCTTTGTACCTCACACTCCAAACAATATTATCCTCTGAATAAAATAGCTGTGACAACCAAAAGGGTTCATTTTGTCATACATGTACAACTGCAATCATATTGGGGAGGGGTGTGCATATGCATGTGTGTAAGCTTTCATTATATGGTCTATTGGTGTCTGTAGCATTTGAGACCTCAGATGCTGTTGGTGCAGAAAGAAGAGACAGACTCCACTTCTAATAAAACAGCCATTTCAGTAGAACGTTTGTAATTTATAGGAAAAACATATTGACTCTCTGCTCCCAGTTCCTGCGGTCTCACTCTTGCCAGTTTCTTTCTCTTTTCCTGCCTCCTTTTCTTCCAACTCCTAGCTCTAAACCAATGAATTCTATAAACCAATAACAATAATTATTCTATCATTGTAGGTCAGATCCTCAACTGGCCTAAACAGGGTTAGCTCCGTTGCTCTGGCCCCAGATCTTTAAAAGTCCAACACACAATTGCATGTGCAAACGTGTATTCAGTTAAAGCCACTGTGCAAGTAAGCTAAGTATTTGCAGGTGCAAATGGCGAATTATGCATCTAGCTGGCCAACTTCATGCATAAAGACCCAATTTACACATGCAATCCTGGTAACTGGGCAAATAAATTAGACAAGCAATTGCATGCACATTTTTCATGCTCTAGTTCACATGTGACCTTTTCAAACTCAGGCCTTAAACGTCAATGAACACTGTTTGTTATAAAACTCTGGCTTTGTAACTGTTTTTACTACTACTCTGTGGTTAACCCCAGGACTCCAAAGGAACTGCTGGTTACAGTATGACATGCTAGTTTTGCCTAGCACGCACATTTTTCTTTTTGCATAACTGTAAATTAGATGCAGTGCATCTATTGCAGTAGGACCCTTGTTAGGAAGGAGCCCATAGCTCAATAGCACTACTTTCTCACAAGACAACCATGAGATACAAGTTCTATGTAAGCAATTTTCTATCAAATATTTTTAGACTGGTTCTTGAAACCTAGGCCAGGCTCTGCCTTGTGGAAGGTTTTTTGTTTACTTGGTTTTTCCTTCCTTGTTTACTTCTCTCCATCTGTTCACTGTTTTCTTTGTTGTGTTTTTCTGTCTTCATATTGGTACAAGGTCCAAAAAGGTACAAAAAAGGTCCCTTCTTTCTCCTCTCTATCTTCAATCTTTTTGCACCATGACTTCTGGGCACTACTGTTTTTTGTTTAGCATACAAATGGTTGGGTTAATAATGAGCTGGAAAGATAGATAAATTATGTAGAATGCCTACAGATTCTCCACTGAAATTGGGTAATGATTTAGTATAGATTTCTGTTTCCCTGCCGATTGATTTAGGCTCCCTCTTCTTGGTTTCAAAGGTGCGGAAGACAAGGTATTAGTCTATGACTAAAAACATTGTCAGATTTTCACCATTCATATTTGAAACTTTCACAATGGGCACAAAAGGTATAAAAAAAATACCAACTTGTGGTAATTTAAAAGCCTTTGAGTGTTTGTGAACAAGATGGACATTATCATTCTATAAAGCCTCCTTGTGTTCATTATGATTTGTTGTCCATTGACCGTTGCTCTTGATAATTCCACATGGGCCAAAGAAATAACTTTGCTGATAGTGGCAGCCTACTGTCTCCCAGTGGTATAAGCAATATGAATGCCTATGCATATTCTATCTGCTTATAAGCAAACCGATAACAACAGTCCTAGCTGAGGCCAAAAGAGACTTGTATCTGCTTGCCCACAGTTCTTCATAGACTTAGCAGAGAGCATGTCTACATACAAAACTGATTCTTCCTTCTGAACTTATTAGGGGTGATACTATCATTCATTCTGGAAGATAACGTCTTGCAATAACATTGGAGTAATCAGAGGGGGACTAGACATATAAATAGCACCATAATTGCATTTCCTGTAGTCAAAGGGTAACATTTTCAAAACTGCTTAAGTGACTTATTGAAACTCAATGGGACATAGGTTCCTAAGCATGTAAGAGAATTTTGAAAATGGGACTTATGCTTCTAGGTCACTTAAGCACTTTTGAAAATTTTAGCCAAAGGTCTTTTCCTAGAATTGCACTTCTCTGCTCCACTACCACCCTTATTAGGGGCTTACACAACTAGAGGCTCAGCTTTAATTTCCATTGGTGTCTCCCCCAGGCCCCTGGTGAGGAAGCTACAGTGAGGAGACACTAAAACAGAGCATCTTCTGGCCACATTAACCACACTTTCTCCCTGGCCAGCACCACTACTTTTGGGGCTGCACTAGACTCATGGCACCACTGTAGACACTGTTCCTCCCCAATGGACTTTCTGCTGCCAGGAGCCTTGTGCCCAAAACAGGGATCAATCTACCCCAAATTTTTTATTTACAATGGCTGATAGAGGTTCATCAAGACAGAGAGAGAAATAGGGTCTAATCCTGTAGCCTGCCCCTTACTCATGTGTTGACCTGAACTTCCTCAAGTGATATAAGAGCTGCAATATCGGGTCTGCTATGGGTAGACAAGTAAAGTGAATATAATGCAGAAAAGTGTGTTGAGAATATACTGGCCTGATGCTGCTCTCACTGAAATCAAAAAGAGATTTAGGGAATAGGTTCAGGATCTATGTAAGCAATTCAGTAAATTGTGATCACACCCAAGACCTTACTGATGGGTAAAATAGTGGTGATAATTTCATGTGTTTTGACTAGTTTGCAGTGATAACAATACATCCTAGTAACCCAATAACACGTCTCACTCATCTATAAGAGGAGCAGTAGAGGAGTGAGAGCGTAGGTGAGTCCATCACAGGAGTACTAACAAACCAGGGAAGCAATGACAGAGCCAAAGTTAATTGTAGACTCATGAGGGTCCTGAGGGCTGCTTCACAAGACATTTACTCAGGAAGAAAGGGCTAAGGGAGCAAAGCAAGAAACTTAAAGGGATGATAAAGAGGTCATCAAAGCCTTATAGCGTGAAGAGGCTAAAAATATCCAGAGAGTAACTATAGGGAATGAAAGAACAGTGAAAGGAGAAAGATTTATGGAGGCATTAGTATTATAGTACCTCCACAGTTAAAGTTGGATTGACTTTTTAAGTTAAAGTGAGGTTTACATCCATTTGTTAGGCTAAAGAACAAATGTGGATCAAACCAAAATTATATTACTTATTCTTAGGATAATGATTCAATTTACTGGAAAGTTACAAGTAAATCCCTGAAGGAAACTGAGCAAATACTTTTCCAGTAGGAGACTTTTCAAAATTACCTTGACCCGAAGGAATTGTGTCCCACACATATTAAAAACTGAGTCAAATTATAGCTCAACTATAACTATTTGTTAAATAGTGTCTGTCACAGACTTTTGAACAAGCTACTTTAAAAAAAAAAAAGTAAATACAAAGGTAACATTATTCTAACTAGTGAACAAGAAACCATAATTTAAGTCACTGAGGGAAGGGGGAGAATCATGCCATTGGATAGCTTTTCTAGTAATGCCTATCTTCTCATGCACACACTGAATGAGCAGACTAAAGCTGATGCAGAAACTTACACACCATCAGATAAAATGTTTCAATGACACTTTCGTTCAAACACCCAGTAGAGGAGGTTTGAAGTTTGTGGATGAATTTACTCACTGTTGGAAGCACATCTCATTGACAGCCATGTATACAATACTGAATGAAGAGTAAATTGTGTATGTTTCACTGCATGGCAACCAACCAAAGCAGCAGAATAAACTACATTTCATGAGAGGAAGGCTTAGGAGACATCATTGAGAGTCAATGGAAGGCAGGGATCCTGGGACCCTTTTAGGGGGAGATTTTTCCTAAGGCACAAAGGGAGTTATTTTATTGACTTTGGGTGTCTGACTCCCACTGTGCCTTTGAAGATTTCCACCTTTAGCTCTGCAGGGCACTGGAAATGAGAGGAAGGCAAGATCCTGGCTCCTTTGGCCCGAACATTTGTCAGGATCTACTGTGTGATGAGGAAGTCCAGGGGGACAGTGCTCCAATGCACGCTTTATAAAGTATGTATTGGAACATTGCTTCTAGAATTCTTAAGTTTTATAGTTGCTCATATCATGTATACTTTAGAATGTCTTCACATATGCTACTTATTAGGGTGAATAGGCATGAAGAAAGGGAGCGTAAGGACAAAGGAGAAGATGTGAAGCAGGGAAGAGCTGTGTTGCAGGAATCAGGGAGGGGAGCAGAGAGCAGAGGATCCTACTGAGCACTTCAGGCTTTCAGATCCCTTGCTTCCCAAATCTTGGCTATTTATGTTTTTAGTTTTATATGGAATAAAAAAGAATACCTTTCTTTATGCATCTGTGGCCGCCTCCATCTTAACTGCCTGTCATGCCGCAGCTTTCTCATTTTGCATCAGGGCTCCCCTGTTTCATTGCTGCTACTGATAAATTAGAACCTCTGTGGACTTTCTAAATTCCATATATTTGGGTTATGCATGCTTGGTGACATAAGAATTGGGGCACGGTTCACTGTTGACTTCTTAAGATCAGTAGCAGCTCTTGCAGCCTTTAGAACAGTGTTTAAGAAACTACATGCTATTCTTTGAAAACAAAGCAAAACAGGGAAATTCATTAACAAACTTTAGTTTTCCATTAAAGTAGCTAAGCAACACTAAAACTGTTTTAATTGTAACGTTCCTTGAGATGTCTACGTTTTAATTTAAGTAACATAATCTTAATATTAAAGATTAGCAACCTTAAAGTTCATGAATTTAGCAACCTTAAAATCAACACAGACTTTGTAGATTAATCTAGCTATATGCTAATATGCAGTTATGCAGGATATATAATTAAATTTCCCTCCTTTGATGATGATAATACAATATCTAGTTGTTATATAGCATTTTCATCAGTAGATCTCAAAAGGAGGTATAAACATAATTAACTCCATTTTACAAATGGGGAAACTGAGACACAGAGAGGTGAAGTGACTTGCCCACACAGTTTTTTGAGTCTGGTATTTATTTCGCTGCAGAAATCCTGAGATAATACATTGTGAATGTAGACACCAGAATAATAATTTTGATGCACTTCCTACTAATAACAGTCTGGCACTTTTTGAAGTATGCATGTAGCTGAACAGATCATTTCTATTTCAATTCACATGTTGTTGACGGCAGTTGGGCTGCTGATCCTGTATTCTAGAGATGACAGAGATAGATCAGTGTGAGATTATGCTGTTTATTATAATGCTTGCTGAGTGCTCTTAGAAGTTGCAGTCTTTTCTAAGTGATCAGAGGTAGTGGGTCTCTTTGAATTACAATTGTGAGAGCCAGGATTGATGACAGGCTGTTTTAAAGCAGATCTCCTTGACAATTAAAAAGACTAGGAGGTTGTTGGAAAGATATCATTGGAGATTTAGGGATCATCCACATGCAGATTTTAGGCACTGCTTTCTGGAGTCATTCTGAATGGGGATTTAATTTGATAATTGTTCCATAGCTAGTTGTAATTTGATAAAAACCAGACACAAAGGCCAACTTGTGGGTAAAGTAGTCATCCTCTTCTTTCTTTGTCCACTGCATATTACTGCTCTTCTGGGCATGCTGTAAAGTCCTTATATTGCAGTCGGTTAGAAAAGTTGGAAGTTTATAGGTGAAGGAGCTGGAGACTGAAGGATGATTTAGGTTGGATTTTATGGCATGGTATTGTTAGGCAGTGTGCCTTCAGGGTTTTGTGGGAAAGTCTATTAGCTGGGGAAATGTGTAATTGGCGATTTGAAGAATCAAGCTATTTTACTGAAAAATGTTAAATTTTCTAATGATGAGCTTGACATTTTACGAGGCTCCCAGAACTCTGGATTGGTACCTGAAAAAAAATAAAAGAGACATGTTTGAACAATAAAAATTGAGTTGCAAAATTAATGCAGATTTGGGTCAAAATGTTTAACACTTTTTTAAAGAACTCCACCAGTAATGCTTTTCTTGACAGATTTATTCCTTTATCAAGTATTTATTTGCCATATTTTACTCTCTGGCATTTCCATACATTCTATATTGCATATATTTCCATATATACATAAACAGAGCACATCTTATAGAATATTGGTCTTGATCTGACTCCAAATGAAGGTGATGGGAGTTTTGTCCCTGATTTCAGTGGGAGCAGGTCCATTATTTTTAACTGTTCTCAGTGTGCTATGTGGGAAGTTTGTGATTGTTGAAGATACCAACTTAAATGGGCTTCATTGTAGAGAATCTATAGAGACTGGTGCATAGGAATGACCAATGCATTTTCCTCTCTGCAAAGTTCTATGTTATACGGCTATCCATTGCTCTATCTAATCTACACGCACCAGCAATGTCTAGCAGTGTGGCCTTGTGAACAGAGCACTGGACTAGGGATCAAGAGACCTGGATCCTATTCCTGGCTCTGTTACTGGCCTCCTTGGTGGCAAGTCATTTTACCTCATTCATGACATGAGAATAATGACTTACCTCCTTTGTTAAAGTGCTTTGGGATCTAATGGTGAAAAGCAGTATACAATAACAAGTTAGGGAATTGCCTTTGTAAATAATACCTCACCATATCTTGCGCAATTCTTGCCTTCCAAAAATATTTCTGTGGAAAATGGTCACTGAACTTGTTCCTTATCAGGTACGTCATATCGGTAGCCTCTGCTGAGTCTTTGTACATCGAGACCACGATTTACAAAAGTAACTTGTTGTTTCAGGAATGTAACTTGAGACATATTAAAGGGGCCTGATTTTCAGAAATTGGTGTTGAGTACTTTCTGAAAATCAGGCCCTTTAAAGGCATCTCTGTTTGGCAACCAAAAATTGAGACATCCACAGTCACAAGTCACCTTTGAAAAGCTTGGCCTAAATACATGTGACAGTTATAGTGCCTTATCAGACCTCTTCACTGCATTCATTTATTCATGTTTTGCATAGGTTATCATTAGTTTTGTTAATTTAGAAAGGAAAATTCTGGAAAGAGATTATGGATGTATGTCAGTATCTTCACTAAGTTATGGGTATCTTACCTGACACAACAGGAGTCCATAGATTCTTTTGTCTTATGAATTTAGCCTAACATACAAATTCTGTAACTCTGATGAGAAAGGGCCCAGTTAATATTGATTTGTAAATAATTCACTAGAGGTGGTAATTACATGTATTTCCCTTTATGTATTATTTCTCATCTCTTTGCATGTGCTGACCCACCAAGGCACAGGAGGAACTTTGTCACACTAGGTTCTTACATGCTAAAAGTATCACTGTGGCATCTGAGCACCTGTGCATCTTACACAGTCAATGTATTTTGTAGACAGAAGTCCTGAAAGGATCAGGTATCCTTTTATAATAGAAACAAAAGGAAACACTATTAATTATAATTAATTAATTAATTATCTCTCTCTCTCTCTCTCTCTCTTTCCATATGGCCATTTTACCCAGCTCCTTATTAGTGTAGGATTATTCCTGTGCCATATTTTTAGTGCATATTTTCTTTCATGTGATCTGTGCTTTATGTCAATATGGTCTGCTTGTATTTAAAGAAAGAGCAGGAAGAATCAAAGTTTCCATTATAACACACCAGAAAACTACACTAGGCTTTGTCCTTACTGGTGATATTTACCCCCAAATTCCCATTGGTTCAAACAAAATAAGTCTTTCAACCACTGGGACCCATAAATAAAGTAGTGGTGGCTAGAAATGTTTATTCCACCAATTTGATTAGACTCCTGTCTCAGCAAGATTCACTAAAATAGTTCCAGTCACCACAGCTGAGTCTTCAATATAGTTCCCACAATTTCAAATGCCAAAGTGGCTGAAGCAGTGTTAAAACTGGTGGGAATTTCGCCCATTGTGTACACAACCTCTGTGCCAGATCCTGAAGTCCTTATTCAGTTTTGGCTCATCCTTAATTGGTTTCAGTGAGTTTTGTCTCAGTAAGTACTTTAGGTTTTGGCCCTTTAAAACCATATTTATTTGTGATTCTTAAACTTTGGGTGCTAATTGTACTGTATTTCCTATAGTTTCTAAAAAGAGATTGAGCCAAATTCTGCGGATTTTTTCCTCCTGCCTTTTAGCAGTAATACTGCGTGCAGAGGAGGGGGGAAGCCTTGTTTGCTCATTGTGGTTGATAAAATAATATATCTTTCAATTATTTGGTGATAGAGTGTTTTCAGCAGAGTAGTGCCTAATACCAGGTGTTCCGTGGGATAGAGACATTGTATTCACATTTTGTTTAATTGAAAACCATGGAATAAAGCTATGTTTGCGTTTTACAGCTGAAAACAAAGAGTGAATATTCTTGAAGTGACTGCTTTCAATGTGAAATGTGGAATGAGGGAGGTTTTGTTGACTGTAAAGAATGTCACTACCAAGTTTCCTAATCCTTTGTCAACACTGAGCTAATTCAGCTTTCATAAAACTAGGGAAGGGCAATGAGTAAATAGATCAGTTACATTCTTCTAATATCAAACTATATTACCATTAGAATTTGCAGCTTCTTCTGTATAAAGAGCTGGCTCTGATGTTATTCTTTAAGGGGAGGTTTTTTTTATAAACCATTGGCAGACTGTGCTTTAAAAGATATACAAGGAAACAATGGAAGGTGACTGGAGCAAACATGACACATTTTGCAGTGATCCCAACAATGCAGTAATAGCAATTACAAACTACACCACCAGAATGGTCAGTACAATTAATACCATTAAAGTAATTAGGCCTGGCAGCTGTACGGTCAAATAAAGGTAACTTTGTAACAACAATATGCCAGCAGAAAATTACTGACATTTCCAACTAAATTATATTTTCTAAATTGTTGTCTTAATGCTAAATAAATAAAGTTATGCTAATTAAGGGACTGATTACAGACTGAAATTAATACAATTGCTTGTTTGACAGTCTGCTAGGGTTAACATTCTTTAACATAATTAATAGCTTTTGCTTACTGTATCTGGCTATACATTGTGTATCTCATTTACATGCCTTTGCAATATGCTGACAGTGCTAAATGTCTGAGAAGACAGATGTCATCCACTGGAGGAAAATGGTTCTTCTTGTTATAATGTTCATAATGGACATGGTTGCTGTACTGTTTTATTAATAATGACCAGAAAAGAAATGTGAAAGAGAGAAGCTCTGTGCTGTTTTTTTTTTCTTTCTTTCCCAGTTTTGTGTTCCAAGCCTTTCCTGGAGTCAATGTGAAATGTAATTGCTCTTTTGACCTCTATCTTCTCTCTCCCCAGGTCTGAGGAAGAGCTACACTGGTTGATTATTGCAGGAATGAAAGGCACTCTGACCTTGTCGACCGAACTCCTTGCTGCTTTCAATGTTGCCCATTATGCTGAAGGCAGGCAACTCCTGGAGAGAGACTGGAATCTACGGGAGAGCAGCAATCTGGGCAACCTGCCAGCAAAGGCTTCATCATCAGGAAGTCAGACATGGCCAAACAGCTCAGGCAGCTAAGGAAAAGGGGAGGGGTGTGTGTGTGTGTGGGGGGGGGGAGTATATCAAAACATTGTTAGCACAGCATATAAAGAGCTTTCAGATGCAGATCACAGATTGCTGCTTCATTAATAAGGCTTTGTATCATACACCTGAACTGAAAAGTAACTGTGAAGCATACAAAGAAGAGGAGTACAGTAGCCAATTTCCTGCAGTGGAATGTGGCAGTCATTAAAAAGCTTTCTCCCAATAATGGAGAAATTGTCCATGTATAAGGATCAATTAAAAATAGTTTTCTTAGAGAAAATGAGTTACTGCATTTGTGCTTAATCAGAAAATATACACCATAAAATCTTGCTACATTATTTTTTGGGGTGCGAGGGAACTGCATGGTGAACATACTCTCTCTGTGTATTGAAATTAAACTCTAAACCCTCTTGAGTTTGCCGCCATAGACATGTTTCATTATCTGAAATGATTTATTAGTACTGTGAATATAACTTTTCCTGCTCTGATCCAGCCAAGAGTAAGATGTCTAATTTGACCTGAGAATAGGTTTAGAGGCTTGGAAGAATTTGTTGAAGGACACTGACTGTGCAAAATGTCTCCCTTTTAAGCTCAGCCTTCAAAATAAAAATTTAAATAAGAACATAGAGACTTAATTTAACCTGTACCAACCAACCAGGTTAATAGTATCTGAGAGTCATTACTGTTTGAAGGCTATCTTGTGCCACATACAAAATGAGTTGGTGGTCTCAATTCAGTTCCTGGTAGCAAGTGTCTACATCATGAAAATCACTTCCAAAATTTAGACAAATAAACACCCATGTTACTAGTTTCCTTCAACTGAGCAGGACCAGATGAGCCATGGAAACTAAACTACTCTCTCACTACTAGGGATGAAAGCTTCTTGACACATTGGTAAGAACGAGGCAGACCTTCATATCTCGTGCGACACTCGTGTATCTGGCAGCCCTGTCATGCATTCCCAAGACCAGCTTGATCCTCACGCATCCTGCTGGGCTGCAGCAGTAGTTGCTCCTCTAGGCCACCAAGGGACTTCAGGAGTACTTGCTATGCCCGCAGCCATGTGGCTGATTTGCCTCTCCTCTTGCTGCTCCCGTTGCTTGATCCCAGTAAGGAAGGAGCTGCTGGGAGGAGCTGGCAATGGCAGCAGCTGTGACAGGTTCAGAAGGTGAGGGGTCTCACAATAGGCCTCCCCCCCCCGTCTCCCCAGCTAGATTCAGCAACCCAGGGAAACATCATCACACAGAGATCTCATAAACACGCCCAGACAGAACCCATCTCCTACCTCAGCACCCCCATCAACCTCCTTTTCACCTACCCGCACACCCCCGCCATCACTGCCAAGTTTTATGCAGCTCCATGTCCTATCCCCATCGCTGCTTGGGCAGAGTATATAGGCCAAAAGCTGAAGTCTATGATTGTTTTCAAATTAGCTCATTGCATAGTTTGCATAAATGTTACATTTGGAACTGCACAAGACTTGGCAGCTATACAGGGAAGTTTGTCATAGTGGACTTCTTCTGTAGGCAAATAAAATACTTACATCACAGGTGGCAACCAGCCAGCTGTCATGGGCATTAAATTATCTTTTTCAGAAAAGAAGGAAGAAATTAGACCTTTCACTATTAATAGATTATAAGGTCAGAAGGGATCCCTGTGATCATCTAGTTTGACTTTCTGAATAGCACAGGCCATAAGATTTCCCTAAACTAATTCTTGCTTGAATTAGAGCACATTTTTTAGAAAGATATCCAATTAAAAAATGTTCAGAGATGGAGAATCCAACTCAACCCTTGTAAAATATTCCAATGGTTAATTACCTTCTCTGTTAAAAATGTGCACCTTATTTCTAGTTAGAATTTGTCTAGCTTCAACTTTCAGGTATTGGATCTTATTACATCTTTGTTTGCTATATTGAAGAGCCCTCCTTTATCAGTCTTTGTTCCCCATATAGGTACTTATAGACTGTGACCAAGTCATCCCTTAACCTTCTCTTTGTTAAGCTAAACAGATCCAGCTCCTTGAGCCTTTCACTACAGGGCATGTTTCCCAATCCTCCTTTGTGTCTCTTCTCCAAACTCTATCCAGCGTATCAATATCCTGCTTGCACTGTGGACTTCAGAACTGGAGACAGCATTCCAGCAGTAGTTGCAACAGTGCCAAACACAAGAGGTAATATAACCTACTCTTATTCTATATTGCTGGGTTTATGCATCCAGGGATTGCATTGCCCTTTGGCCACAGTGTTACACTGGGTGCCCATGTTCAGCTGATTATCTACCATGAATACCATGTCTTTTTCAGAGTCAATGCTTCCCAGTATAGAATCCCCTCGCGCGCCATAAGGATGACCTTCCTTCTTTGTTCCTAGATGTATGGCTTTACAATATGGCTAGCCCATTGCTATTTCTTTGTTGCTATGAAAGCATTAGTGCTGTGTCAAAGTGAAAGAGGCCATATTTTAAAGTAATCGGTCTAAAGAGCCTAAATGTTCCAAATACAGGGCCATATACTGTGTTTGATCCCTTCATACAACTACTATTGAATTCATTAAGAGTTGTTCCACAGCTCAAAGGCATAGTTTCACCAGGAATCATTATTTTAAGATAGAAACTAATACTGAGGAGGTTCCTTAATTTGATCTTTTTTTTAAGTTATTTTTTTCTATGTCCCCAATGGGATCATAGTCCAAACACATATTTGGCACAGGCCATTGGCATAATGAGAATGAAAGAAAGGTGAACATGAGTCTGATAAGCAAACAGAAGAGTAAAAACATGTTTTTCTCTTAGACACCTACAGAGCTTTTGTGTGGTGTGGTGTGGTATGGGGTGTGTGTGTTTGGGGTGTTTTTTCCCAGAGTTCAAATCTCTGGCAAACAACTTGCTGCAGTTTAAGTTAGTTTGTTTGGAGAAATCTAAAAGGTTAAGCCAACTAACCCCACGAGGCAAATGGCTCAAAGGTATTTGAGCCCTGTGGAGTCAAAGTATTAAATAAGTTGTAAGTTCATACTGTGCAGGTTCTTAGTTTTCACCGTCTTCAGCTAAAGGATGAAGTAAAGTAAATCAGTCAGATAAAAGAACATATCAGTAACTTGACACAACATCTGTAAAATAGAAAATAATTGTTTTCAGTAAAAAAGCTCATCATTTAGAAACCAGTAAAACAGGTTTTCTCATACAAACTTTTGAAAGAAACTTGAAATATTTACATTCTGAACTACTCTTCCTCCTTTCCTACGCCCCATTCTTTTAAGCCTTGTGTTGGGATGATAGTGTGGCATTGTGTTTGTGTGCTTCCTGCTGTGTATGTAGAGCTTTTTGCCCACTGTATGGTACTTGTGCAGCAAATCAAACTGTTAGTTGCAAATTTTCAAAAGTTCAAGCACCTGATACATACACAGGAGTTATGTGCATACATAGCTGTGTGTACATGCAAACCTAAACATGCATGCACACTGAGTATTGCATATGAATTTGTCTGCATGCAATGCCTGATGCACACAAGGGATTAATCCTTGACTTCCATGTGAATCAGGCCTTGTAGGTGTGCAAGGTGTGTGTGGTTTTTTTTTTAATTTGTACCTGGCTGTACGCTTTTCTGTTCAAGTAGGTCCTAGATTGGTTTAAAAATACCACTCGGTGATTTTTCTAAGGTATGATAAGGTCACCATGAAAGCAATGGTATCTAAAACAAAGTGCCACTTAGATGATTCAGCTTAGTTCTTATACAGCATTGCAGTTGCTGTCTATTAAGCCTTTGTCAAGACTTAGTTTAGGCCAAAATAAGATTAGAATAAAAGCAAAATTGAAAAAAATATGAGGTAGTTTTCTAATCCACACATTTTTGTGTGGTTTCTTTAGACTCTCATCTAATCCCTTTCTATTACTTTGTGTTTTGACTAGAATTATTCACAAAGGCCAAACACAATCTGTACTTTAAACAAGTAAGGTGCTTTTTTACCTTTTGTATAGCTAGTGCAAGAAAGAGCACCACAATATAAAGTCTGAGATAACCAAGTGAAAAAATTTTGGAGCCTTTGTTTTTTGCTAATACACAGCCTGATCCTGCAAGGTGCTGAGTGCCTTTAATTTTCATTGGGCCTAATTCTGAGAGATGCTGAAGACCCTGTAACTCCCATTGAATTTAATCCTACAGCTCACAGCATTGGGCCCAAGGTGTACATGTTATCAGTGTTTGCTCTTTGCTTCATTTTAAAGGTTGATATTTGGCATTTTAAAAATGTAGTGTCAGGTAGGTAATACATTTGAATGTTAAGAGGTTATACTGAGTATCAAATTTCTTTTTAACAGAGGAGGAAACCATAATTTCCTTAATACTTGTAGGAACAGGGTTTTTGTTTGAGGGGGAAGGGAAGATTTTGTTATAGGGACTGGAGGCTCCCTGTCAGCAGACAGGTAGGAGTATAAGAAGCTTCCTTGTGTTCAATATCAGCAACTCCTGTTCCATTTGCATTTGAGGGAGTTTTTTTCCATAGTGTATTCATTTGCAGGTGAGTTAATGTGTCCCTGCATAATCAGATAAGAATGGAATAGAATTACTAATGATAAAAGGAGGTGGAACAAGGGCACACCAGCAATACAGCCTTTCCTTCTCCCAACTAATCTGAATAGAATCTCAAGTTCTTTTTCAAGGTGGTAGTAGGGCTATTTTTTTCAAAATTAGGATAGGAGAATTAAATACCATGGGATGAATATGGCAGATACTGCTGCATTCTACACAGCTCTATTTAAAGTGTTCTCTCTAACAGATGGGCAGATATGTTAACTTACCTTCCATACCCAATCCTAGAACCAATTAATTATATCAGAGTGAAATACTCAAGCATTGAGCAAAAAATACAAAAAAATGCTGATAAAAACATAAGCTGTCAGTCAATTGCATAAATCAATAGTTATACTCGAATTAGAGTAAATGCCATTAGATCTAAGGGTTATTTACTGTGTCTTTTATGAGGCAGAGCTGCACGGGAAGGAGTTTCACTGTTCAAATGGCTGTCACCTGGCATTGTGCTTTCTGGGCTTTGGGAGAGGGTGGTGAGCAGCTTTTCTTGGGACAGCCTCCAGCACTCGTTCAGGAGGCAGCGTGTTGGCCGCACCTAGGAGGTTACAGCACCATTTCTGAAGCAATGTTGCAACTGGGGACAGTGTTTTAGACTATTTAACAAAGCATTAGTGGTTCTTTTTTAAATACAGGGGCAGGGAACACAGTAATAGACAAATAAGCAGCACCAGCTTCTACAATGGTGCCATCATACCGGGCCCACACTTGGAAGGGGCCCATTATAGGTGGCAGACAGGGGCGCCGGAAACTCCCTAGAAGTGGGGGGCCACCAGCGCCTGGACTGTGGCCCTGCCCCCCCCCGCTCCACCCCTCCCTAAAGGCACCCAGTCCCTCTCTTCCTATCCCATTCCACCTCTTCCCCCAAGGCCCTGCCCTCACTCCATCCCTTCCCGCTCCTGCTCTGCCTCTTTCCCGAGGCCCTGCCCACTGTTCGCTCCTCTCTTCCCCCTCATCCTTAACACCGGAAAAAAGTGGGAGGGCACTTTTAAAAGTGATGAGGCCATGGCTCCCTGGCCCATCTGTTCCAACACCCCTGTTGCCAGGTATCCGGTTTTCAACCAAAAAGTCTGGTTACAGGAGTAACTGCAATCAGCCTGCCCACCACGAGGGCGTGAAGAGCAGTTGCTGGTGTCTGGAGGAGCTGCAGCTCATCTGGACAGAGAGAGAACTGGCTCCCAAAGACCCGGCTCCGGCGGAGAGAGGCAGGTGCGGCTCTGCGCTGCCCCAGGGTAAAGTGACCATACATTCTGTTTTGGCTGGGAGTCTCTTTTTTAAGCCCTGTCCCGGTCATCCCGACTTTTTTCGCAAAAGTGGGCATTTGTCCTGTCCAAGAATGAATGGGACAAATGCCCACTTTTGCCAAAAAAAGTGGGGTGTGGAGG
The DNA here is from genome assembly GCA_033296515.1 of Macrochelys suwanniensis. Lineage (NCBI taxonomy): Eukaryota > Metazoa > Chordata > Testudines > Chelydridae > Macrochelys > Macrochelys suwanniensis. The sequence goes on from CM065780.1 coordinate 55,075,646, forward strand.
AATGTGCGGAGGGGGTGAGCAGCCTTGCGCGGGGGGCAGGCAGGGCCGGCTCCAGGCACCAGCTTTCCAAGCTGGTGCTTGGGGTGGCAGTCCGAGTCCTGCGACGGCAATTCGGCGGCAGGTCCGCTCTTCCTGCCGCTGAATTGCCGCTGCGGGACTCGGTCTGCCGCCCCATTCTCGCCCGCGGCCGCAACAATTCAACGGCAGGTCTGCTGATCTTCCCTTGCCACCACGGGACTCGGACTGTCTGCATCGGGGGCAGGGCTGCGGCGACTGCTTGGGGCGGCAAAATTGTTAGAGCCGCTCCTGGGGGCAGGCAGGGTTTGGGCAAGCGGCTCAGGCCAACCCCGCACGGGGAGGGGCAGGGCTTAGGCGAGTGGTTAGGGCCAGCCCTGCAAGGGGCAGGGCTCAAGCTAGCCCATGCAGTGTCCCATTTTCCCTTTGGCTCCTGTCCCCCCACCTGCCCCTCTTTGCTTGCCCCTGGCCCCTGCCTCCTGCCTCGCTCCAGGAACTGACCCCACTCCCACCACGCTGTGCTCTTGCCCCCGGCCCCTGCCTCGCTTGGGGACTGACCCCCTGCAATCCCATGGGGACCCACAAATATGTTTGGCATCAGGGCCACAAAAGGTTAATCCAGCCCTGCAAATAAGCATAACAGACATTATGAACATTTTAATAAAAACACAAAAAATGAGTGTGTCAACCCATTAATTTATTCTGCTTGTTCCCTTAGATCAGGGGTGGGCAAACTATGGCCCGGGGGCCGCATCTGGCCCACCAGATGTTTGAATCCGGCCCTCGAGCTCCCACCGGGGAGCGGGGGCATGTCCCTCCTCTGGCTCCCATCTGTAGGGCAGCCAGGGGGCTCCGCATGCTGCCCCTGCCCCAGCTCCCATTGGCCAGGAACCACAGCCAGTGGGAGCTGCAGGGGCGGCGCCTGGGGACAGAGCAGCGCGCAGAGCCGCCTGGCTGCGCCTCCGTGTAGGAGCTGGAGGGGAGAACATGCTGCTGCTTCTGGAAGCTACTTGAGGTAAGCACTGCCCAGAGCTGCATCCCTGACCCCTCCCCCACTCCAACCTCCTGCCCCAGCCCTGATCCCTCTCCTGCCCTCTGAACCCCTCGGTCCCAGCCCGGAGCACCCTCCTGCACCCTAAACTTCTCATTTCTGACCCCAACCCAGAACCCGGAACCCCCTGCCGGAGCCCTCACCCCCTCCCACATTCCAACCCCTAATTTTGTGAGCATTCATGGCCCGCCATACAATTTCCATACCCAGATGTAGCCCTCGGGCCAAAAAGTTTGCCCACTCCTGTCTTAGATTGTTAAGGAAGGGAAAACACCCAGAGTTAAATGTTGTCATATTCTGTTTGTGCGTCTGTAACTCATCATAAATTAGTCCTTAATCCAAAATTTTCTCATAATCCAGATGAATTATTTTTATATTGGAAAGAAAAATGTTAATGACCAGGATGCAGGAGGTCAAATTTTAACCTGGTGTTTGGAATCTTTCCATTCAACTTTGACGGCTATGTTAAATCAATAGAGATGCACCCATTTATACATGCAGAGAATTTGTTCCGAAGACTGGATACTTCATATGTGTAGTAATTCTGTTTTAAAACATTTTACAATTATTTTTAGTACCCAGTTTGAGCATGCACATGGCAGATAGAGCCATTAAAGTCCATAGTCATGTGTAAATAATTTGAAAGAAAAGAAGGATTTACAGGATAGATCAATGGCTCTGTTAGTCTTTTGCATCTGTAATCAGCATTTACGTCCCTAAATACACATTTACATGATAAATTGTAACAACTCCTTCAGTCTAAATACTCCCCTATGGGGTCTATTCTGGCTTTTTTTTTTTTTTTTAAACTTACATAAACATATTTCTTTCTACATATCATTTGCCCAGCAGGATAGATATGCTGGCTATATGGTATTTTGCCTAAGTAACATAAATTATGCAACCTTTCACTGGTCTCGGAAACTGATCTGTGCCACTAATATATCTGAATGACGATTTCAAACAAGGGCAAGAGTAGTTCCTTTCCTTACCTGATTTAACTTCGTGTTATTCCAGTTTTACACTCGTGAAACTCTATTGATGTTGAAGGAATTACACTGATGGATAAACTGGAGGAAAACAGTGGTGAATCAGGCCCTGTATGTCCACTTTGTGGACAAAATCAACAGCGACGTGCTGGAACAAGGAAAATGGGTCCGTTATCCAGAAAGAAGCACTAGAATCTCAAGGAACATCCTGCCTACCAACAATGAAGCTGCCCCTGCCATGACTGATGAAGACCAGCAAAAAAACACCTGAGCTACATAAGTGCCTGTTTCAAACAACGCAAAAGCCACTGACCACCCTAAAGATGGCAGGAGTCTGAGCAGTTTTGAAGAAGCCCACCCTTGGTGCCAACAAATTCACCAATTATGGCTCTCTCATGTTCAGCCTCCATTTTCTTGGCAAGATGATTGAGATCTATCAAGGTTTTTGTACTGTGTTTTTCATTATAGTATCTGAGCATCTAATAGTGTCTTGTGAATTACTGTGGTGTCTGTCTTCATCCAGTATTCCAAGTTTCAGAAAAGAACATGACACAGAGGTCAATTTCAAACCAAATTGAAACCCAAACTCTTAGCCCTAAGTGAACCAGAACTTGATTATCTCTAAGGCCACCTTTTCGTTAGCAAACTTATTACAAACAAATGACCTACACAGTTATGGTGTAGCTGAAGAGATCCAATATAAGATTCAAGCATTAAGGCAGAACTGTCTGAGCAAGGGGACCCCAGCTGTGCAAAGTGGAGAGAGGAAAACATCCCTCAGAAGGTTTTTGTGCTTTTTATATTATGTTTGGTGCATATATACCAAGTTGAAAGGCTACCTAATACCTAAGATAGACAGCTAATCAAATATGAGAAACAACCCAAGTTGTGTGCTTATTCAGTCTAGGCTTTCTCAAAAAAAAAAAAAAAGAAAAAAGAAAAAAAAAGAGGTTTTGATATTTGTTTTGTTTTGAAATTTTTCATGAAAGAGACTCCAGAATAGCCATATCCCAGCAGTTAGGGCACTCACCAGTATATGGGAGACCCAAGTTCAAGACCCTTGCTGCCTGATTCAGAGCAAGGACTTGAACCTGCATCTTCCATGTCCAGACTATGTCAGTCTCTTTAGTTCAATTAATATTTAATTATTTATACAAAGTGAAGCAGCTTCTACAGGATAGATTGAGATAGAGACTGACTCTATAACTTGGTGGTTAGGGCACACACCAAGGAAGATGGTTTAAGTTTGAGCAGGGACTTGAATTTGGGTCTCTTATATCACCACCAGTGAAGGCCCAAACCACTGGTCATTGGCTATTCTAGAGGCTCCCTCTCTTATTTTACCAGAAAGTTCATCCCGGACATGAAAAACTTTCCTGACAACATTTTCATTACCTTTCTGCAAAACGTTTCTATTTTGATAAATCTGCATTTTCTGAACATTCCCTCCCCCCAATTGTTTCGTCAAAAAATTCCCCACCAATTTGAATTCTGTCTGAAAAAGACAGCTTTGATTAGTGAACAGTGCATTTAGAACAAGGAGTAATAGGTGGTAAAAATGCTTCAACACAGTTTGACTGTAAAGATGCTACATCTGCATTGTTTTCTATTGCTCTTATTGCACATTCTAGACAGGTGAGATAAGGACATGTTCTGAATGTTAATATACTAGAATGAAGATAATTAATCTCAACTCCCTCATCCTGTCTCAGAGAGAGCTACTTGTGGGGGACTGGTGGAATGAAAAGATCCACATGCTTCTGCTGTTTAAATGCCAGTTTGTGCCTACTACATTGGAGCTATTGTTCAAGAACTGCTCATCACTCAATGAGCTGTTGAAACTGTTAGCAAGCATGTTTAGCCAACGTACAATTTTTCCATAACTTCAAAAATATCTGTAAATTGTTTGCTCATCTAAGCTTTTCCAAAACTCCTTAGTGCATAGACTTTCCCCTTAAAGTATCCAGAAAAATGTCTAGGAATGTGCATGAACTTCAAAAAGCTACTTTCCAATTTCATTTCATTGGAACAAGAGACAATCATATATTCCAGTGTGGGATGAGGTGTACAAATCCAACACTGGGCCCAAAGGGGTTAAAGGACAACACTGGGCCTAAGTAGCCTTGCCCCTCCAGACCTGTAGACCATGTTCCATCTGGAAGCTTAAAGGGAGCAACTCAGCTCAGAAGAGAGAAGTTGGGGAGGAAGCTTCCCTGTGAGGAAGAAGACTGTCTGCTGAGCCCAGTTGGGGCTGGAAGTTTAGTTGTCTTGTCTTTTTACTATTTTATATTGGACTTGAGGATGGTGGGGGAGAGTGATGACAGAGAATGACCCAGTTCTGGGGGTACTCCAGAGTGCCGAACTTGTCTCTCTTAGAGTCCTGGGTTGGAGCCTGGTGGAATGGGAGGGTTGGGGCTCGCTTAACAACTGCACTTCTTACAGGAGGGGCATAAGATCTAAACTTAAAGCCTCCAACAAACAAAAATTGTTTAGAATGATTAATAGTAGTAGTGAGAAACAACTTCTAAACAAATCACTTATCACTGTTGATTGATGTGGCAAATGATTAACAAGTTGTGAAAACAAATCAGATCAATCACTTGTATCACTAATTGTGAAATGATGTAGATAGGTGCATGTGTATTTTCTGTAATACAATTGCTGCCAACAAAGCTAACGCAGATCGTCTATTTTTTTTTCTTTTATTGTCTCATATCTTAAAAAGCATGGTGGTTGATGTTGCAAAAATAGGAAGATGCATTTGTGTAGATTATATTTGTTCTTCTTTCCAGGTTTTTGTCAAACGATCACAAATCAGAATCACGTTATTTGACGAAAATGTCTTGTACATTTTCGCTGTATAATTGCTCCCATTGTATTTCTTTTAGTAGCATAGAATATGTCAATTACTGTTTGCAGTCTTGGAGATGTATATATTTGTTAATACCATCTTCCCTGAAAGGCTTGTAAATAGAATAGTGATTTCATTTAGTTTATTAACATTATTTAAATAGCTTCATAACTAGTGTTGATTTGCTCCCACTACCTTGGATATATTTAAACATTATTATAACTTAGCTCAACATTCCCATTTTACCTCTGAAATTAATGCTTTTAGGCTCAATTTATGCCTGTCAACAAATAATGATCATAGATGTGAGCATGGCTGGCTCATAATCCAGAAGTACTAGGTTACAATGCATTGCCATGGAAACTGTGTTTTATTGCATTTTCTCTACTTGATTTAAGACATTTGACAATCATAGCAACTGTTTGCCTGTCTTCCCACATCATAAAAAATTCAAAAACATAAACATCCAATAGTGGAAAATCATACAGTTCTTGGACCTCACTATAAAAATAAAAAAGAAATGACAACCTTATATTTAACAAGGACCTTTTGTGAATAGTTTATCTCACAGAATGTCCAGGAGTGATGGAAAATTCAATCAGTGGTTAGTCATCGATGGACCTGTCTTGCCTGTGGTTCATTTTGTTTATTGCATCATATATTTTTTATGATCACTGGGACTTTAGCCTGAAACAGCATTTTCTTTAACAAGAACCATGTTTCCTCTAACGTTGTTTATTGCATCTGAAACATTACTCTTTGAAACCATGGTACATTTTCAATTGAGCAAAGGTCTGTAACTGAATACTGCATGTCTGTGTTTATTCAGCATCCAGAGTAAAAAATATCCCAGTTCATGTAACATTAATCACTTTGCCAGTGTAGCTGAGGTCATTGCCACATTCCTAGCAGTATTAAGGCGAGTCAAGATTAATCACATACATTAAACCCTGCAAGGAAAGCACGTGAAACGGATCTGAAATTAGACATTTGGTAAAAGACTGAGAGCACTGTAACAAAATATGTTAGCACTGCTACAGCAAGCACTTGGCATGATTTGGGATTTTTCTACTACGCTGGTGTCAGCTCATCTATATTTAAGAGTTTTTCAGTGTTTCCCATTTTTGAGAGTTTGTAACTAAAATCTTTAGACAAACAGTCTTAGTTTTTTAGAGTGATTTTTTTCTTTTGCTTACTACTTGAATAGATGAGTAAAAATAAAATGCAATTTAAAAACACTGGTGCATTTTTTCTGTAACTCAAAAATAGGTTGTTGAGTTTTGAAAATAAAAACAGATACCAAGACCCTATGATATTTTAAAAATTAACACTAATACTATCTAATGGATACTTAAAAATCAGTTATTGCTTATACACTCTTTATTCTTTTTGTATGCACACATATTAACAATGTAGTGCTTCATATTTAAAACAGACATAGTTAAGAATAGTTGTTTCACTGATGCATAAAATATGCATTTTAAACTACATATTTATGTTGTACATGATAGACTAACAATTTCTGTGTCCATTCTCCATTAAAGGTTTGTTGATATTTAGTGTGTTATATTTTCATAAAAGGTAAAACCAACCAACCAAAAAAAAACATTGCTAGCGCTGTTGAGAGCAAAGGCATATTTAGGCCTGACAGAAGCTTGCTGTGGATTTTAAGAGTCTGTTTTGATAACATTTAGCAGTGTAAACAGAAGTAGAACTGTGTATGTGTAAGAAATTGCAGAATAATCATTTGTGAGAACAAGAAAAATAAAGTAATGAAAAAGCTAGAAAAGATCCATTTGAACTAACATTAAACCTGTACTATCAGAGGAGGAGAGTTCTCATGGAAATGAGACTAATACCTATGTACAAGACAAGATAATAAGAGTTATAAATAGGCTGGGTTTGTTTGTTTGTAACAAAGAGAGGTTGAAGCTGTATTGTCCAGTGCGGGAGACAACTGTGTGATGAGATTGTCCTGTATGAGCTTCCCACTTGTAAGTGATCACTACTTGAGGAGTGTTTTGCCTTAATAAATATTTGTTAGACTCATCTGAATCTCAGTCCAACAAAAGTGACACTAAATTTGCATGCATATATTTTTGCCATGAGAATTTATTACATTTAAAGAACATTGAATTTCCTGGGTTCATAATTCTTTTAAAATATAGCATTAATGTTAAACTTAAAAGACAACTAACTGTGTAAATAAAGCTAAGGTAACCAAACTACCTTAATTCTGCCCCTTTGCAATGCTCTGAGAAAATCAGATATTCTTATTCCTTTCTGCATCAGTAACTCCAAAACCTAAAATTGCCTTACTCTACATTGTCTAATGGTTGTGCTACTTTATGGCCTGCTTTACAGTCACATACAGGACATATTTACCATCATACAATATGGTGAAATTCAGTACACATACTTTACAAATTCCTGATCAGGTAGCCAGCCTGCCAATGGGAAACATTCCTCCCTCCTCATTAAGAGCCCTATGCCAGGAGGTGCTACATGAAGCATTTCCCCCTTACTTCTTGAGGTGTGCAGGAGAGGTGCCTCACTAATGCATACCTCCTAAGATCCTTAGGAGAAAAGCCCATTTCCTGCAGACTTTGGGTAAGTGCATCAAGTCTGATGAGTCTCCTAATCCTTGTCAGGCTCACCATTGCCAATCTCTACAAGTTTAGGAGGCGTATTGAGGCTCCTCCAATGCTCAGTGATCCTTGTGTTTGTAGTCTCCTCACCTGTGAGACCTAGTAGCTTGAAAGGCAGGTGGTTATGTGGGGGAGAATGCGGGAGGTGACAGCAACTCAATGCTTCAGGAGAAAGCAGGGATAAGCACTAGTGCTGCCCTGGCTCTTGCAACTAACAATCCTCCTGTGGGTCGTCATAGTGGAGGCCTGTTGTGAAGAGAAGGGAAATTTGTTGTGCAGAGAAGGCAGAAAAGTGGTAGTTCGTCCTCTGAGGTACAACTAAGTGGCTTCTCCACACTAGGACCCGTCCTGGTAGCCTTCATGCCTGTTAGGCATAGAACATAGACTCATGCCCCCATTTCTCCTACCAGAGACCCACTTCTCCCTATGTCCACCACACTAAACAGCCAGTGCATTGGACATGGCTGCAAGGAGCTGAAAGGGCTAGATGGAGCAGCTTGGTGCAGTAGAAGGCAGTGGGGAAACACTAGTGGTTCCATTTCTTTTCCCCCTGATGAATGTCCCATGGCTTATCAGAGGGGAGTCCTGCTGCTGTGAGAAATGTCAGAGGATTTCAGGAGATACTGAGAAAGAGCAAACTGGCTGAGAATAGGGAGCATTCTCTTCTCTTCCCGCTCCCTGCCCCTACACACACACACACTACCCGTGGGGTACTTCAGGTCTGCAGGGAGTAGGGGAGAGACAACTTGGTAAGCCTCAGGAGGTTCATCAACGCCATTTACAAGCTTTAGGGGACTTGTCTTGGTTCTCCACATCTTCCCACAAGCCGCTGGTAGAAAAATCTCGGATTTCCCATTGACAAGGCTCCCTTATGATCAGGATGCATTCTGACGTCTATCTCTATAAGAAAAAGGGCTACAGACTTTTTATTTTTTAAATGCAAGTTTAATTTAAAAGTAAGTTTCAAATTTTGAAGTTGGACTTTAATCATCTGAATCTTCATCTTGGACACAAATTTCAGCTAGAAGTGTCCAATACACACAATTGTATTGTTCTTCTACTTTCCCTTGTTTCGTTATAAAGTGGCAGAGTCCAAAGATCATTCCTGGCTCTACCATTCTTTCTGTGTAGATTTAAGAGCAAGTTGCCTTAGCTTGTCCCGCTGAACAATGGCTAGGTATTATTATCTCCATGTTTCTATCTAAGTTATGTCAAAGGTTCCTGTGTCTGTGGCATCTAGGAGCTGCATCATACTTCACAGGGATATTCTGAAGATTGACTAATTATTTGCGAAGTCTTTTGAGCTCTTCATGGAAAGAGCAAAAGAAATACAAAGTACCAAAGGGATTCCATCTCCTGAGCTGCTAGTTTAGAACCTTTCACAATTACTCCAGTAATTGAATGTTAGAACAAATCTATATGCATAGTACATTGTATTCTCTTCTCTCATGCTTTATTACTAAGAACTTTTATATGAAAATCATGATGCAAAAAGAAACCACACTAACTCTATATTGTGAAACTCTTATTGTCTGCAGGAACCAAAAGCTCTAACCCTAATAGCTAAGTATCCCAGATAAAAACGTACATCATGTTTTTCCAGCACTCTGTTTGAGGAAAGCTTAATGGCTCTGAGCTCTTGCCATGTTTCTACACAGCCTCAAGCGTGCTCAGGGATGCATTCTCGCCCTGGCACTATTCTGTTGAGCTATCAACTGGGTATTAGGACTTGTCCTTCCACATGTCTGAATCAAGGTTGGTCAAGAAGTCTTTGCTGACAAAGACTATGCTGATGACACTGTCTTGCTTGTGGGGAAGTCAGAGAATTTCAACCCCACCCTCCAAGGTCTCCAAGATACTGCCTGCACTATGGAGTGGAACATCTCATGACAGCAGACCAAAGTTCAGAATCTCAGAGTTGGACCACCAGAACCCTCGGTGCAGGTAGGGTAGAGAATCAGGGAGAGAACTGACAAGTTCATCTCCTGTGCTGCAAGCATTATCTGAATGGTGGCATCAAACAAATAGGTCTTGCTGCCTCCGACATGAAGTCCATGTCTCGGTTATGAATGCAAAAAAGTCCTTGCACTGAGACAAAGTTCAGGATCTATCAAACCTGTGTGCTACTTGTATTGCCATATGGGTCAGAAACCTGGACCCTCTTTCACGCAGACTTGGAGCAACTAGAAGCATTCCATATGAGCTGTCAGCGCTAAATCCCAAGCAGGAAGTGGTTTGACTTTATGCAAAATATCAATCTTGCAGGGACCTGTTCTTCTTTCAATTGCTCATTACATTCAAAAATAGCTGTAATACGCTGCTGGAAGCACCCAGAGCTATGAACCACTGTGTTACTTCTCTGCCTCAGCAAGAGTGAGGGTTGCTAGAGATTAAATTGTGTCAGCTTCTTGCCACACCAGTCTCTCTTCCTCACCAGCAAACTTCTCAAAGCTCTCCTGGCCTGAACCTCACCTAGCAGGTAAGAATCAGTGAACTCCAGCCCCTGAACTCCTCAGAGATGTTTCTCTTCAAAGCACAGCCCCTACCAGTGTGCATTCACACATGACATTAAGTTAACTGCTCTTTTAAAGAGTCAGTACATTACAGTTTATTAACTTAACTGGGGTACACATACCCTTCCCTTTAAATACAGATCTGAGTTGGTATATAGTAAAAAGTTTATTAACAAAAAGCCATAAGTTAAGTGACACCAACTAAAAGAAATAAAGGTAGAAATGGTTTCAAGACATGAAAGTGAAAACACTCATCTAAAACACTAACACTTAATTTAGCAAGATAGTCTTTTTTTCTAGATGACTTCTTTTACCCACAGACTCCTTTCCAGCTTTTACTGGCCAGGATCTATTACAGAGATCAAATCACTTGGTTCATTGCCTCCTAAGGTGAAGGAGAACCCAGGGGTTCTTTGCCCCTCTCTTTTACAGTCCAGTGAACCTTTGAAATGTATTCATCTGAAGGGTACCTCCAGCTAAAGCTCATTAGTTCATCCTGAGTACAGTAGCATGAGGTCTGAAGGATAAGGCTCCATGCTGGTTCATCCCCTGCCCTTCCTTTGCTGGTGATTGCAGGAACAGATCGATTGCATTGTAGCAATCTCTGATGTACAAATGAATAATGAGTTGATTGTAATTGCACCTGGATGGAGGCATCGGCCTTTCCTTTTCTCTGAGAAAAACCTGTTTATCAACCACCCAGACTTATTTGGTTTGGACCATTTTAGTCCCATCATTCCAATGCAACTGTACAGTCCTTTGGGTGTTTACTGTATATGTAAGACTAAAGATCAGTGTGTTAGTTTTTATGATGATTCCTTACATGACACCTATTGGATACAGGTTATGACATTAGTGAGCTGAGGTACACTGAACTGATTTGGTCATCTGAAACTCACTGCTAGATATCAGGGAGCTCTTTGTCCTCTGACATTGGGATGCACAAAAACCCAGCAGACTGGGCTCTCAAACTCTCCATTGATGTGTGAAGGGGCACATGCCTTGACCCTACTGGCACTGCCCACAAGGCTGCCCCAATCATTAGTGGATTCACAGGATTGAGTCCGATCTGGGAACTTCACTACTTGCCTGGTCTGATGCCATCAACTGTGGTCACTGTGGCTGGCACAAAGGTCTGCAGTAAACTATGCAAGTTTTGATGATGATATTTTGAGAAAGCTTAAAGATTAGCTTCAAAGGGAGGAAAATTAGCTATGGGCCTCCTCCCCCTTCATTCTTGATGTATTCATTACCCCCAAACTTTATTAACATAGGGTTAAAGTTGACTGGCAATGGCTCATACCCTTTAAGTGCACCTGTATTTAAGTCTCTAAAAACCATCAAATATAATGAGATTTATATCTTGCCCAATTACCTCAACTTGCACCACTAGCACTATCCCTGGCCAAATGTGGCATAGTAATATTACAGTAGCAGTGCCACCACAGTTAAGGTTACACCAAGATTTCCATTTTAATGGGGTTGAAAAAGATCTACAAAAACTCTTTTGGATTATGGTATCACTTTTAAATGTGTATGATATTTTGTCCACTGTTTGATTTTTCTGTAAATGTTTGTAGAGGAAAATATCATTTGAGGTTTGCTATCTATTTTTAAAAAGGGCCATGTGACTGACATTTTTTCCAGTGTAGTGTTTGACCTCTCCTTCACACACCTTTTTTTCAAAAAACTACAGCACTTTGATGGATAAAATTGATAGGTATGAACTCTGGGATTGGTAAATTGGATTGGATGAATTATTGTAGAATGCTGAAATTTGTTTTCTCTGTTTATTTTTTATGATAACATAAGGTATTGTTTTGACTGGTGACAGTATCTTGGAGCTGCATTAGTCAATATCTACCACAGGTAACTCCTAAGAATAGGGCTTTCTTTTACAGTTGTGATTCCTGATGCTCAATAATAGAGCTGGATTGAGAAAGGTATTCCAATTCACAGACAATTTAGCTATTTCAAAATGTGGTTTTGTTCGAGTTCAGCACCCCACACCCATTTGAAATTCCCTGAGAAAGGGGATGGATCTCTGGTTTTAGGGCAATTTGATGGGTGGGGCTGTCCTGGAGCTGAAGACCATGGAAGTCAAGGGGTCCATGACTCTGAGGCAATCCATCTGGTGGGCTATCCCAGAGTCATAGACCCTGAAAGCCCTGGATTCCCCAGCCCCAAGATAATCCACATGGTGGGGTGCTGTGGAGATGTGGATCCTCAAAACACGGGCTGCTGAGGAACCAGTAGTCGAGTGGCAGGGAACAATGCAGGTTTCTGTTGGAATCTAGCCTGGTTTCTGGAGGAACTTTGTCAAAATCAAGCTTTCTGTGTAGTACGTCTTAACTCTGACTAATTAGAAAGTTCAAAGGAAAAACTGTTTCATTGCAATCTTTCTGCCCAGCTCTATTCAGCAACCCCTTTGAACACATTGATTTGATGAAAGTTGAAGCTACCTGCTTTCTTTGATCATGTTCGGTCCCACTATTCAGTAAATAGGTGAAAAGCATGCAGTGCTTACATTATCTTAGCACTGCTGCTTACTGGAGTCTTTCATCTTCTCTCTAGTTCATTAATGCTGTTTTCCTTGATAATACCCTACAGTAAAATCAGAGTATGCACGCAAATGTTAGGGTACTTTGAAATATTAAACTCTGCTCTCAGGGCAAAACTTTCAGAAGAAGCCCCCGCAGAACGCAACTGATGTGCACAACACATTCTCAGAAAGCTTCCCAGGGCATGACTCAAATTTACAGTACCTGGGACGGGAGCTGTTTGGGTTTAGTGGCCACAACATGTATCCTTGACCTACTACTCACTTACTCTGAGATATCACCAAATACTGGCTTGTGATGGCTCCAATCTTGCTGTGCTGTACATATAACAATGACTTTCTCTGGCGTGACAAATGGGCTTGAGTCATAATGTACATCCAACTTTTTTTTTAAGCTTGAAAAACTTTTAATGTATTCTTTCCCCAAAGAACCTAATGGGCACTGGACACTAGCTGAGAGAAATCCTTGGGTGATATCAGTCTGGAAAGGATCAGAGGCATAGTCTGAGTCCCAGGAATGTGCAAAAGGAGTTTAGAATTGTAAAATATTTGTCACTTTTGGGGACAGGGGTGCAGAATGGGGGCTATATGTCAAGAAATCTTTGCTCAAATGACCTCAGACTTGGATCACTAATCTTAACTCAGATCCCTATGAGGCACAACAGTTTCCAAGATAAACTGGCAGAGCATATGGATTTTACAGCACTTAGAAAAGTTGTCTAGTAAACAAGAAGATAGTCTCAGCCTTATCTACAATGGTGCTAATGCCTGACTACAATAAGGAGGGGCAATTTTATTTTATTTTAATTTTATTTCAACAATACATTCATAATTTTAAAAATCTGCTTGATTTTTACATTAGAAATTCAGATTCTGTTTGTTCCACTTTTTGTCTCGATGGGAGAATGGCAAGTGGAGAGATAGCAAAATGATGACATCAAAAGACAGTGAAAGTTGAGCAACTGGGAAGGAATTTCTAATCAAATGGTTTGAAATTTTGCTCTTTTGGTAACACCTATTTAATTTAATTAATTTAATTAACATTCTGGGAGAGGGGCTGCTTGTTTAAAAATTCCACACCTCACCTCTTCAATTCAGAGGTGAAATCTAACAATGTATATCTTCTGAGCTCTGCCCTATCAAGCCAGAGTTGGCAATGCTACTATTTCTGACCAAAACAAACAAACAAAATATCCTGAAAGAAGAAAAGAGTCCAGAAAGAGGGTAAAAGAGGGTGTGCACACACAATTAAAAACGAGAGATAATCTGTAAGTCATTTTAAAATACCAAATGTTCCCCAGTCTCCATGTTGTAGCCCAAGTTGCTACATTTTCATTGGATGGTGGGAGAGGATGCCAAAAATGTTTTTTCTGGATGAATGCAAGTATATTACACCTTAGAACATGTTAGGCCCATTATTTAATTCCGTCATTAACAGACACCACCCAGTTTTCAATTTATGCACCTTTTTCAGTGTATGATGCCAGTGCTAGGTGCCAAGAGTGCAAAATTAGTTTGTTAACGGAACACTTAAGGCCTGATTCTTATTTTATTCCTACTGCTTATTTTCAGGAGTAAATCCTCTGAAGACAATAACAAGTTCAGTATAAGAACTTTAGAGTCTCTTCGTGAGACATCAAGTGCCGTGCCATGTTCCAAGTTGGAAACTTTTAAGCTGCAATTAGATATATATTGAATAAGCCATTAAAACATCATTTCATTTTAATGATTTGTATCTGTGAGAGGATGTAAATTAGTAATGGCCTATTAAATGTTACAGTTAAAGTTATTCTAAAAAAGACCTGTGTATATTAGATGATGAAAAAAATAATTAGCTTTTTTAATATACTTAACCATATCCCTTTCAAACACGAATGAGAAGAACTGAAATAATAAGGAAATTTAACATGTTTTTGTCACTCTTTAAAGAAAAGGTTTGCACATGTTCTACAGCTTGAGAGTTTCCAAGAAAGATGATTGCAAACTATTATTGTATATTTGCAGAACATTGCCCCTTTATATTTGATGCCATGGATAGGAGCATTCCATTCAATACATAGATTTTGGGATGCTTGAATCCCTAAAGTCCTCCTGAAGGCTTTTTTATTACATAGGTTACTTAAAATTAGTTTTTATGGCTGCTGGCTGCTCCTGAAATGCATATCAATGAGCTATCTCTGAAAAAGGAAAAATCTTTAAAAAAACAGAGGACACTAATTTTCCTTATTCTGAGTAGGAGGTATAATGTATTTATAAAGTAATAATTAAAAGAAAAACAATTACTGGAGCCTTATCTGGACCTTGCAGCTGTACTTCCTCCTTTTGCATTAGCAGTGTGTGTTCTAAGGTTATGACAAACCATGAAAATTGCATGTTAAGAGGAGTTTTATTCCGTTTCCTATGATTTGATTGAAACAGACAGCTACATTTTGTGTATATATAATTAGGCAGTAAAATAGGCTTTGAAGGCAGATTTCCATTTAGTATGTGAGTCACACGCACAACAGTCTTTCATTCAACAGCCAAAGACTGATCTTTTTAATGCCTCAACTCACTCAACATGTTTTCTGAATGCTACATCTTGCGCGGGGGGAGGGAGGAGAGAGAGAGAAATCAGCTTTTAAAACATATTTCTTCCTTTTTTTTCCCCTTCCCAAACAAAAAAACAATCTGAAAAGCCAATCTAGCAAGTCTGTGGTGATTTAACCTTACAACAAACTGATTTTTATTGTCTTTTTTTCCAGATTGTTGTCCAGGGCAGCGATGAATGCTGCACCAGTTCTAGGCGTATCTAATCCCTCTCATAAAAGGCCATTGTGGTAGTAAAACTGAGACCAATGGCTTTTTCATTCTCCACCTCTCAGCACTCCAAAGTAATGGCACTAGGGTCTCCTCTTCATGTTTTTCTTTTCAGATACATAGTTTTTCCTTTTAATAAGGTGAAAATGGGGAGAAATAAAAGGAATACAATCACATCTTCCCCAGGCTCTCCATAAGCACCTTTTAGAAAACAAAAAATAGAAATAATCATCTGCAATCTTAGTTGTTGTGATGTTATGTATGATAAACTTGTTTTTCTATAGCAATACACCTTTGCAATTTTATGGCCACTATAAAAGTGTGTGAACGTGTTTAAACGTTATGCAAATAATATTTGCTTCATCATCTTTTTTTCCTCAGGGTCAAATTCTGCCACACTTCCTTGCACTAAAGTCAAGAGGACTACTGACACAGTAAGGAATTATTCAGCACGAGCATGGCTGTCAGAATCTAGAAGAGCAATCATGTATTGGTATGCCATTCATTTATTTTTTGCCTTTTAAAAATGTGTGATGTATTCCTGCAAATCAACAGGTAGAAAGAAATATCAAGATACCTGAACTGTAATCGTTTTAATGTATAGGACACAAAGGAATAGTGGGTATATAATGCAATTCTGGGGAGGAGGGGGGTGTAGTTTTTTCCCCAAAATGTCCCAACCTATGTATATAAAGGTACAAATGATATATGTTAGTATAATGCCATTGTATTAAATAGTTTGAAAAGAATTTGCCATTTTGAACTGGAATACCAATCTGCATTTGATACAACCTTGATTTTGACACCACAGGCATGGTTTCTCACCAACAAAACAAAGTGAGGCATACCAATTATCTGTCTTTTTTTTTTTTTTTTTTTTTTGGTCAGATCCTTTACTAAACAGACATATATTAAGCAAAGAAATTAGATTTATGGCTATACATATTTCACACAGGACATATTTGCATCTTTAGTAATTTCTTAAAATGACATTATTTTAGTACCTCCTTTTAATACCACTATAGTTAAAGGTATCTCTTGGTATCACTGTTAAAAACAAACAACCAAACCAAACCAAACACACAACAATGTTTAGGGGTCATAAAGCTTTGCTCCAGGCTAAAGCTTGGCATACAAAGTTTAAGCTAGGGATGTCACCAGTTATAGGGATCTTTGTTCCTCGCCTGTATCCTTTCAGCTTCTGGGAAAACACAGGTGGCTGTCCCTGAGATCCTGCCCTGTGAAAGAGTTCCACAAGACAGAGGGGTTTCACACAAAAGGTAATTCAGCCTGGGCTTGTGCAGATTTCCCATGGGAATGATTCTCCTGGCTACATCCCTCTCACTTCCTTAATGCAACTGCAGAGGTGGTGCTGTTGAGGCAGCTGACTCTCTCTTCCATGTGGAAGGCAGCAGATCCAACTGCAGAAGTTGCCTTCCATACTTGAGGGAATGGTCTATTCTCTATATTATTATTTAAAACACAATTTTTATGGCACTTTCCCAGTAGTAGCTAGGTATTCATAACTACATTACACTTGAACTCAACATGCTTTATAAACTCTAACCTCAAACCATCCCCATAAGGTAGGTAAATCATTATTACCTTAATTTACAGAAGAGGTCAGCACTTGAGATGGTGAGACCCACATTTTTCAAAATATGTCTGTAAAGATGCGCACACACAAACACGCACACACACCAATGCTCCTGATCATGCGTGCACAATGGCAGAAATGTGCATGCAAGTCTGGAATATGTGTATGCAAATCAGATTGTAAATAGACCAGATGTTCTGTTTATGCAAATTGTGCATACACAATAATGCATATAGTTTTAAAATGAGGGCCTAAATAACTTACCCAAGGTTAACTCAAGACTATCCTTCTTTCCTCATAACAATGATAATTAATTATGATGATTATTTATATGGTGGTAGAGTATAAAGGCTCTAACTAAGGATTGGGGCTCTATTGTGCTAGGGGCCATATATATACATAATGAAAAGACAATCCCTGCCCCCCCAAAGAATTTACAATCTAAAAACATTAACAGAGAGAGAATAAGACAAAGAGCCATCACCACTGCTACCTTGATCACTGGGAAGAATTTGCTGGGGTCTTAGACACCTTCTTCTTCTAGTTTTCATAGAATCAATGAAATAGAGGTCTGTAGAGACCTCAGATAGTCAACTAGTCCATTTCCCTGCACTGAGACAGGACCATGTATACTAGACCATCCCTGACAGGTGTTTGTCTAACCTGTTCTTTAAAACCTCCAATGACTGATATTCCACAACCTCCCTTGGTAACCTATTCCAGTACCTAACTATCCTTATAGTTAGAATATTTTTCCTAATAGCTGACCTAAAACTCCCTTGCTGTAGATCAATGGTTCTCAAACTTTTTTTTTCACGGACCACTTGAAAATTGCTGAGGGTCTCGACGGACCACTTAATGATCTTTCCAAATGTTGTTTGTACCATTAGCTAACTATTGTAAAGCGCTTTGGATAAAAGTGCAATATAAAAAAACCCTTAATAATAATTAACGTTTTTTTGTTCTCCAAATAAAAGCACACAACTCATATTTAAATATCAGTAGTCTTACCTTTCTAATGCGATGGGTGTGCCCCCTCTCCCCCACCACGGCAGCCCCTGAGCTGGGGCAGGGAAGGAGGGGTGCTCTCCCTCTCTCCCCTCCTGCAGCAGCACTTGGGATGGGGCTGGGAAGGAGGGGGCTCTCTCCCCTGCACAGCAGCCACAGAGCTGGGGCTGGGAAGGAGGGAGGCTCTCCCTCTCTCCCCAGGGCCAGCCCACAACATTTTGGCACCTGAGTCGGGGAGCTCAAATGATACCCCCCTTGCTTGGGCCAAAACTTTGAAAGGTCTCAATTCTGTCTTCTTCCTGTTCTACTCCTCTCATGGTACTGCTCTGCTATCTACCCCAATAAAGGAGAACTAACAACTTAAAATGCCTTGTTCAAAAATTTTAGGTAACACTTACCTTTCAAACGCCTGAAAAGCAAATGTAACTTTTTTTGTCTGCATAGTAAACACTGACATTATTATCTGTTTGAATAATCAAAGTGGTGCTTTCTGTGCGTTCTTGGTTACAAAGATTTGAACTGCTTCCTGAAGGCCCACAGTCTGGGCCAGCTCATGCTCTATTGAGATAGTTGCAAAGCCGACCAGCCTCTCCTGTGTCATTGTGGAGCGTAGATGTGTTTTTATTAACTTCAGCTTGGAGAAGCTGCGTTCTCCACTGGCAACTGTTACAGGAAGTGTTAGAAGTATGGACAGAGCAACAAAAGCATTTGGAAAGAGGGTGGCCATCTTATTTGTGCACATATATTCCAAAACAGCCTTTGGAGTTAATCCTGCTGAAATGGATCTTGAAAGGGCTTTCAGTTCATCACCTAAATCATTCGCATCAATATCGCGCATGTCATCAAGTGTCAACACTGTCTCTAGTGCCCTGCATTGCTGGTTAAGGTCTTCTTCAGGTATAGTGAGGAGTTTTGGAATATCATACAACATCCCAAATATACTGCTGTGTTCCTTGAGCTGCATGAAACGTTCTTCAGCTGACTGTATTGCACAATCTAGCACCTGGTTAAAGAATTCAACTTTGACTGGTTGTTTGGGGTCTCTTATGGGATTATCCCATGCCTCATAATCAAAATGTCGTCTTCTTCGGTGACTCTTATATTCTTGAATGGGTGGGAAAATAGCTTTAGTGTGAAGTTCCTCTGCCAACTTCTGTGCACTCTTCAGAACATTTTGAAATCCCTCATCTGACCGGTAACACTGTAGGTATGACTTTGCTTTGTCCAGTTGTTCCATTGCTCCGGATATATCAAGGTCAACACCTTGGAGTCTCTTGCTTACAACATTTATTTCAAACAGTATGTCATGCCACAACACTAAGCCACACAGATATTTGAAGTTATGTATGTTTCTGGTGATTCCATTTCCCTCTGCCACTGTTCTCCCATGAACAGTTCCTGTCATAGCATTATCCTCCATAATGGCAACTATGGCATCATCTATCTTCCCAATTTGGTGTTTGATAGGCTTTATCACCTCCCATTTTCCCACCACTCGACTTTCCCATCATGTGGCACTCAGTGGTTTCAGTGTCAGAGAGGATGTTCCCAGATGTTGCTTCCAAATTTGCCATCGATGAGTTGATGCAGAGAAAAATACATAGATGTTTTGAATTACATTAAAAAATTCAGCAGCCTCACTAGAAGCTGATGCTGCGTCACTGACCACCAAGTTCAATGAATGAGAACTGCATGGGACAAAAAAAAGCTCAAGGTTTAACTCTCGGATCCGTATCTGCACTCCTCTGTTCTTTCCTCTCATGTTGGCACCATTATCGTAGCCCTGACTGCTCATGTCCGCAATCGCAATTCCTGTATCTTCCAGCTTTTTAAGAAGCACATTTGTCATATCAGCTCCTGTAGTATCATCTAGTAAATAAATTCTAGAAAATGCTCTCTGACAGTCACCATTGCGGGGACATTTTCACTAGGTTCTGTTGTTACAAAATGCACCATTAAAGTCATTTGTTCCATATGGCTGATGTCAGGTGTGCAGTTCCGAATAACAGAGTAATAATATCTTGCTGACTTCTGATCTGCCACAATCTTCTGTTTGACTTTTGTTGCCAGTAACAATATGATCTCATTTTGAATTGTTTTTCCAGGGTAGTGGTGTGTGTACATTTCTTGGGTGGTGACTCTTCTTAGATGCTCCTGAAATACAGCACCAAACTCAGCCATCAGCTCCACAATTTTAAGGAAGTTTACATTCTTTGGCACATACAGCTGATCTGAAGTGCCACGCAGTGCTAGGTTTTGGGTAGCAAGCATTCTCACAATGGCAATGAGCCTTTTCAAAACATTTTGCCAGTAAAGAGTCTCTGATGCAATCTTCTCTTGATGCTGATCATCTATGGTGGCCTTTAACTCTAGTCTCATCTCAAGCTCTTTCCACCTATGGAATGTTCTCTGGTGATTTGCTGCCTTCTCATGGCATGCCAGATTTCTAGCCAGATTTTTCCAGTCCTTTGTTCCCGTAGAACCCAATGTGGCTGGAACATTAGACTGGAAGAGTTTGCAACAAAAACAGTATGCAGCATTCTGGATTTTTGAGTACATATGCCATGGCCTCTCCACTTTGTCACCATTGGGGATTTCACGCCAGTAATGCATTGGATGGAAACTTCTATTTTCATTGTCTTTGGGGAACATGAAGTTTTTCACTTGCTGTGGCCCATGCAGTACAAGGAAGTCCCTCAGGCTACTGCTCAAGTGGGTCCACAATCCTGGATCATCTAGACTTAAGGAGCTAAACTGAGCAGCAGCTGTTTCTTGTGCTTCCACCACATTCTTCTCTGATCCACACTTTTCTTCAGGAATGTGCATGGTTATATCCATTTGAGATGGAGATATGGATGCTGCAGTAGCTGCCAGGTCACCTGCACTCTGATTAACTGGAAGATCAGGCATCTCCTCACCACTCACATCCTCACTGGGGCTGGAAGGCTCACCATGAACATTTGTGTCTATGTATCTCAGGAGAGCTCCTTCCTGCTTAAATAGAAAAGCTTCCTTTGCTTTCTTTCTTTTTCTGTATGCTGCCCCAGAGGGGCGTTTTCTTCTTTCACTCATGACTGCTGTTCTGTGCCAGCTATAGTGGCTCTCAACACTCAATTGAAGGAGAGAAATAAGCAGGCTGGTAGCAGGGCCTGAGTGAGGGAAGATATCAGAGTCTTAAGGGCCTAACTGGCTCCTACTACTTCAGTTGACTGCCTGTTCTCCTCAAGTGGGTTCAGTGAAACAGCAGGAAACAGGAAGGTCCCTGAGAAGCTGGTGTTAATCAGTCCAGGCTCCTGGGGGTGCTAGAGAGGTACCTAAGAGGCTCCTCCTCCTCTCTCTCCCTGCAGCTCCTGCTGCTTTCTGTTATTCCCTCTCACCTTTTCTCCTGGCTGCCTGCTATATCTCTTGTGCCCTCCTTCCTCTAACACAGCACTCCACCATCTCTGTGCATCTAGAGCAGAGAGAATACATATGCACCAGCAACAGACACGATTTTCTACACTCTGTGTTCTTAGTGGTGCCCATCCACAGTCTGGCACCTGAGGCGGCTGCCTCAGTTCGCCTCATGGTAAGGCCAGCCCTGTCTCTCCCCCACCATGGCAACCCCCGAGATGGGGCTGGGAAGGAGGGGAGTTTCTCTCCTACCATAGCAGCCACAGAGCTGAGGCTGGGAAAGAGGGGAGTCTCTCCCTGACAATCGCAGCTCTGGAGCTGGGGAAAGTCACCTCTTTCTCTGGCCACTGCATCGCTGCATGTCCCAAATTCCTCCCACCCCCTCTTGTCACCCCACTGCCCCCTCCCACCTACCTCCTATTCCCCCCAATGCCACCACCTCACCTTAGATGTGCATCTTCTTCAGGGCCAAGGCACCTAATTAGTGGAGCCATGCCTGCGCGGCTCCACTAATTAGGTGGGTGGCCCTTCATTCTCTCGTGTGAGGCCACCCAGGCATGTACCTTAGAGGAAACTATCCACGGACCACGTGAATGGAGCTCGCGGACCACTGGTGGTCCACAGACCACAGTTCGAGAACCTCTGCTGTAGATTATGCTGATCACCACTTGTCCTACCTTCACTAGACATGGAGAACAACTGATCACCATCCTCTTTACAACCGCCATTAACATCTTTGGAAACTATTATCAGGACCCCTTCAGTCTTCTTTTCTCAAGGTTAAGCATACCCAGTTTTCTTAACCTTTCCTCATAGGTCAGGTTTTCTAAACCTTTTCGTGAAGGTCTGAGGGTGCAGGTGTAGAACCTGTGGGCCTACGTTTCTCTGACACTCCCTTGTCACCCCAAATGGAGATGGGCAAAGCAGCATCTTGCCAGTCCTGCACGGTCAGGCTTACCAGAGCACCCAAGCCCTGCAGCCATATGATTGGCTTGCAGCCACTACTAACACGGTAGGCCATCTATGCAAATGTGTAGACTGCCTGCCGCTGCATCTGACCTTGGTCTTGCCTGCCTCCCCTGCAATCCACATCTGACCCTATTCCTGCTCTGCTTCTGCCCTTGCTGCTCCTTGCTCCTAATCCTTGCCTCTTCTCCAATTCCTGCCTTTTTGCCTCCATTTGCTACCAGTCCTGGGTCTGACCACTGGCTCTGGTATTTGGTAGCTGACCCTAGCCCCAATCATCAGTTTCGATTCCTGGTTCTGACTTTGGCTCCACCCCTGGCTCTGGTATTTGGCAGCTGACTCTGGATCTGACCGCTACTTCCAGTCCCTGACCTGGATGCGAGTTCTGCACACGATACTTGACTCCTGTTTTGCCTACTAGGCCAGACTGCCTATGTCCTGCTTCTTAACACTTTTTTATTATTTTTGTTGTTCTCCTCTGGACTCTCTCCAATTTCTCCACATCTTTCTTAAAATTTGGTGCCCAGAACTGGACACAATACTCCTGGCTAGGTTTCCCCCCCTCTCCCCCCAGCTTTATCAAAGCATAGCTGCAAAACTCTAAATGGCTTAAGGAGTGTATGGAGTGAACAAGCTATTTTCAGATTCTGCCTTTCTTCCCCTAACCAAGGCCTGGTATATACTTAAAGTTTATACTGGCATAGCTATGTCAGTCAGATGTGTGGGTAAAAAAGCACATTCGTTAGTGACATAGCTATGCTGGCAAAACTGCCAGAGGAGATGTAGCTTTGCTGATAGAAGAGGGCTTCTCAGAGGGTTTCTTGGTGTTCCTACACCGGTAGAAAAACTCCTTCTGTTGCCATATGCTGCATCTACATTTGGGGAGCTATGCCATCAGAGGCTCTGCAGTGGAGACAGCCTAGGAATAACAAATTAATGCTAATACTCTCAAGTGAGGATCTTAAGGTGCTTTTACCTATCTGAGATATAGGTCAGTATTATTGTCTTGTCCCCATTTTAAAAACAGGGATGCATGGGGAGGTGACAGAATGTTCCCAAGACCATACAGCAAATCAGTTGGAGAAATAGGAAAGTAACTCTCCGGAGTTCTGACTCCCAGTGCTGTGCATTAACCACAAAGTCATTCTTCCTCTTTTTGTACCTGCGCCATTTTTTCCCTCCCATTCCCTCTCTTGGTTCCAATCTCTCCTATCTCTTGTTGGTTTTTTCCCCTCTGCATTGTCTGCCACATTATCTTTTCTCCCCCCATCTTTTCAGACAGTTCTCTTCTTGCAATGGTCCAGTCTCCCTTCTCCCATTTCTCTCCCACAGCCCCCCATTTCTGTCCCTGTGTCTCTCTACTTCTTGTCCCATTGTAGCAAGGGAGCCAGCAGACGTACCAGTAAGAAGAGTGGAACAGAGAGGAAGGCATGGTTGCCTGTTCTAGAGGCTACAGTAGCCTCTAGTAGATTTACTAATTTATAACAGGATTGCCCTCAACTGTAGCGCCAACATTTAATGTATTTCCTTGCTTCTAATGTCATTCACCCCTGCTATCAGGAACTCAGGCATTCATCTTGATTCTGAGCTGCTCTTCCCCTCCACCCTCACTTATGAGGCCTGTCAGGCTGCCAGTTGTTACTTTCCAAACACATTCTGATAACTTCCTTGCTGAAATTCCAGTGTCACAACTCTCCAAATTTTGTTCTGTCTAAAATGTAGCAGCTCCATCTTGTCCCGCCTGTTCAGTGGTAGGAACCTATTACCCTCGTACTCAGAAACTTTCACCAATTCACTCTTCATTTCAAATTTTAGTACACACTCTGCCTCCTAGTCTCCATGATCTTATTCCAAATACGTACTATCTGATTGTATCGCTTTCCATTGCCTGTCCTATTCCTTATGTTCACTCAGTGTCAGATTTCTGTCTGCCCTCTTTTCACATTGCACAACACATCCCTCTCGCCCTCATTTTCCAGTATAGACTCCCTATGCCTAATTGACCACCACTCTGCAAATTCCAATTCAAGACTCATCTCCTCTCTCCCTGGCCTATGACTTCTAGCCTTCCCTCTAATAAAACAATCTAATCCTATTCCCTAAGCCTTAGTTTCATTTCCCCATGCTCATTTGTTCTCCCTGAAAATCTAAAGTGTGGCACTCAGCCATTGGCCTTTGTATGCTCCTTCACCTTAGCACTACAATAACTATGAATACTACCTGTATAAAATATTGTATCTTCATACATCACGTGTATTACAGACTGTAATTCACTATGAAGCATTGTGATGTTTTGTATGAAAGATGCTATACAAAAATTGCTTACATAATATAATAGATCTATAAGAAAAGTCTAATGTACATTTTAAATTTTTTCTTTATCATGCACAATCTACTGAGTAAATAGAATGTATTTTTAAAATTAGCTGAATACTTACACAATACACTAAGTAATATAGTTTTAAAATTATTTGAAAAAGGGAGTATCTATATCGCTGGGTCACTCATGTCTGGGTCAAAAGGTCAGTAGCTCAAATTCTACTGCCGGATTTCACAGAATCACAGAAGTTAGAAATGAGAGAGACTTATTAGATCACTCAGTCCATTTCATTGCCAGCATGGGATTGCTCCCTACAGTATATTTTTCTAGTGTTTTGTCCAACCTAGTTTTAAAGTCCCAAGCAATGGGATTTAACAACTTCCTTTGAGACGTTATTCCATAGATTAATACATCTCACTGGCAGGATTTTTTTCCTGATCTTCAGCTGAATTTTTTTCTATTAGTTTCAGCCCCTGACTCTTAACTGTACTCTTGTCTATCACAGATGCATAGCCCCTGATAATTTTTGTTGCCCGTCTCTAAACACCATTGAGGTGATTTGTGGTCATATACAATGCACAGCACAACCTACCTGCATCCTGCACAATTAGAGAGACTGACCTTTAGATTAGACATTAAACTGAGGTACCTTGTGATTATTCAGGTGAAATTTAAAGACTGTTCTAAAGGCATAAGGGATAACCTCGCTAATACTCTCTTTCAGTAAAATACACTCTGTGTAAGTCTGTTTATTAACTATTTGCTAAGTGTATAATGGCTAACTCTAGTTGTCTATACAATCATTCCCCCACAAGTATCTAATTTATTGCTTTCAAAAGTGCTATGGTGTGCTTTGTATATAAAACATTTCATTCTACTTTTACTTAATTTATCTAGTAAATTAATTAATAGGAAAATAGATATTGTCTCCTTTTGGATGCCAGTTTAAAAGAAGAAATGCTGGCTTAGTTACTGCTGCTATGGTACTTTTAGCATTGACACTGTCACCACATATACACCTCTCAGTTCACTTAGTTAAAAAAAAGTCCCGCACACACCTTTTACAAATCAGAAACAAAGAGCAACAGTCAAGGACTCTCTTATTTTGAAACAATAAAATAAGACAATAAAAAGCCAGCTGAAAATTAAGATTTTGTTCAAATATTTACATTTTTTTAAAAAAAACACAATTATTTTAAAATCAGACATTTCAGAGGGACTAGTGTTAACAAAAACACTAACATCTTCCCAGTGGGAATATATTTGCACATAGCTAATATGTTTCTCCATGGTTAACTGCTTGTTTACAAAGAATGCTTTGTGGAGCAGGCAATGCGAAAAATAAGATGACCTGACTCTCTCCTCCACAAAAGGCATAAACCAAGCGGAGGTCGGTGTGCAGACTTGCCTGTATTGCTGCTAACTGAATATACTGGCCTGAGTATCAGCCAATGAGAAGGCTTAAAAGCATATTTCCATAATGATGATTGGCTGCCGGACTCCAGGCTCCCTTCAGCCTTTAAAGGAAAGAAAAAGAGGAGCTTTGCTAAGAAGATAGTCAACACAACTTTCTTGTTTGTTAAATATTCTCTGATTGTACCAATTCATCATCTTAACAAGCTGTTTTTTGGGGAAAAGCGAAACATTTGTTCACAAGAAATAGGTTTCAAACAGCCAAAGAGTTTCACATAATAGCCTATCATTCTTTCTGCTAAAAATAGATTTTTGCTGGTAAATTTGCTTAGCAAATTTGATACAAATGCTTGGCTAGTTAAATAGAGTGAGGTTTTCTTCAAGCTTCATAACAGTCTACAATTGCTTTAATTAAAAAAGGTTATGCTTTTTCAGACAAACATCACTGGTTTACTGGCCTTGTGCGGGTCTTTTAAAATGTGCACGAATACAAAATTGTAATTCAATTGGGAGAGCAGGCAGACGTTAATAATGGTGGAAAAGCCTCTGAATGCTCATTCATATAGAGGGCGTTAGATTCTTTTAGGCTGAAGGACATTTTCCCCTTCAGAAAGGAGTTGCTTTGAGAAATCTTTCTGCAACCACTCATGATGATGGGTGAGTGCTGAAGATACAGCAACCCCTGGCAATGGGCTCGCTGTAATTGTTCCTTTCGAAAAAGCTTAATAATCAGTCAATACACGACACAAAACATGTAGCTATATGTATTGCCCCCCCCCCCGCGTTATATGAACTGCGGGGTAAGGTGACGCTATTTCATCTACATAATGTCCGCTTCAGTTGCACAAACATCTGTTCAATAGACCGTCCTTTTAAAAAAATGTAGAATGGTCGACTAATTCAGATAAAGCAGTGGGCGCATTTTTGCAATCTTTCCCAGTGACCATTCCTTGGCTACCTAACAGACCAGCCATTCAGAAGCAATTTTCTTCTGGCTGAAATTATGTGCTGACGGTAGCAGATCACTTCCCATAATAACCCTTCCCCCACCCAATACTAAATACAATCTGTCTCCTACTCACTGTAATAATAACGTGCAAATGACTGTAATTTTGCAGACAAGAAACAGCCCAAGTGAAACGTGTCTAAACAGAGGTCGATTTTGAAAAATCAGGGCTATTACTTAAATCTGTAAAACACATATTGTAAAAAACCCAGCAACAATGATCTGCGTTAAGTAGTATGGGGGGAGGGGGAGAGTAGCCTCGATGTTGCTGATTTTAAAAGCTCCACAAGCACAAAGTGTAAAATCATTAAAATAAAGTTTCATTTCACACTCTTAGATTTTCACAACCATGCCACAGTATCCACACCAGTTATGATGTGCATAGCAATTTATAGAACATAGATGTAGGAGTAGCCGTGTATTCTTCAGTGTTTACACTGATTTGCATTGCACTGCTGCTTTGGAAATAGGCACTTTGCAAGCACTTATTTTGTTGGCATAGTGTTGTGTATTGTGAGATTGCCTGTGTGGGAGGGCTGCTTACATAACAACCATGCTCAAGAATCCCCCTTCTCACCCCCAAGAAGTACTGTATTCTCAACTAATTCTTTGACACTGTCTTTAAATGCTTTTTCCTACTTACAGTGTACGCAAACTGGTATTTTTTTAAACAATTTAAAATGTTTAATGTCATCAAGGGCCTTGTTGGCAATTATCTTATCTGCGCAAATTAGACCCTTCTCTGGCAGCACCAAAAGGTGATATGTTTTAAAAGAAAGGGAAGGGGAGCGTACAGCGTTCCTTCAATACGGGTTTAAGCGTTGCTATCCAAACAACATATGGCGTGATGTGTACTCTTTACTCTCAACAAAGTTCAGTATAGCTGGGGAAAGGCGAACAGGCGAAACGACCCATTATTGTAGTTTACGGTCATTAAAATATAGTTTTCATTACATTTAAAGATGATCTCATGTATAAGCTACATTAGCAATAATTCAGACGTGTTGTGATTCACTGTGCGGCCAGAGGGGAAAGTAGTATGTACTCTCCACAGTGAAGAATGGAAAATGTTGTTTATTGCAGCATCAACTCT
Organism: Macrochelys suwanniensis; assembly: GCA_033296515.1. Lineage (NCBI taxonomy): Eukaryota > Metazoa > Chordata > Testudines > Chelydridae > Macrochelys > Macrochelys suwanniensis. The sequence continues at coordinate 55,103,868 of CM065780.1, forward strand.
CTAGTTTGTTTTTAAAGAACAGACAGAGGCTGTCTATGTTTTGGTAAGACAACTAAATCAGAAGTGATTTTTATTCAACCAAATGTTTCTTTAACTGTTACTTCTGAAATGAGCAGGTTCTAAAACGTTTACTCATCCGAAAATACTCTACTAAACATCCTTTTGATGTTAAGTGTCGACCATATAAGCACTAATGCACATAATTTGCTCAGTTGGACAAAATCCAAACGCGTATCTTGTCACATTGTCAGCTGTATGCAGTTTTTAAAATGTCGTGCTTTAACTTCTTCCCGGAAACTATGATTTGGACAAAATTTTCCATTAGCTATTCAAAGATAAGAAAAGTCTAATATTGATTTTCAGAGTGAGATACTTTACACACACAAATACACACACAGAGGATTTGAAATGAGACATACATGAAAAATAAAAGCCACAGTTAGCCAGACTCCATGGTAGTTAATAGACTTTAATATTAAATTACCCATACAAACTATTATTTTCATGCTAGACCCCATCAACCTCATGATATGTGACCGCAGAGACACATTATCCGGGTTATCAGCCTTTCGTCCTACAGTTAATTCAATTCTCGACAAGATATTCATGTTTGTTGGGTCCCTTCAATGTAGAAATTGTTCTGTACAGAGTGGGTGGGGGAGGGGCTGCGCCGGGCAAGCTGATCAATTTAAGCAGCATAAGGAACGTACTCAATTTTTAAAATAAATTCAGATGCATTTTAAAGCACATTTGGATCTAAGCCTAAACAAAAGAACTGATTACGATTTTTTTTCTTTTCTTTTTTTGACGCAACACAAAGCCTGCTAGAAAAGATTTGTGTTACGGATTCTTGTGAAAGGGTGTTGTTCACGTGGTAGTTATATGGTCGCTTGCGTTCACAGTTCAGTGCTTGCAGCAGTAAATCAGGAAACTGAAACAAAAGGGTTGCGTGTTTTTTCAACAACAGAGAAACCGCACTGTCTCCTGTAAGTCATATTGTAAAAATGAACATGGAATAAACTCCGAGGAAGGGACAAGCGTTAGGCTGAAGAATAAGGACAAACCGAACACGCTGCAGTACCTTGAGTGTCCCTCTAACGCAGGGGTGGGTGAGGGGGAGGAATGGAATCCAGTTCTGTTCTTTGCTGAGCCTCCCCTTCTTAAGACATTGTTTGCTTTTCTCCTTCACTAAACATGAAAATGATCGCACTCATGTAACAGCCTCTCTCTCTCGGTTTCGTGTCAAACGGTTACAATTTTGAATGAGGGGCCATTTAAAAACCGAGAGTGAGATTTTAATTTGCCTCTTTGAAACAGAAAAATCATCCATCATTGCTTTGAAAACTGCCTTGAAATTAAATTAAAAAGAAAACGAGGAAGTCCTCCTCCCACTGTGTGAGGCTTGGCTGGGCTGCTCGCCTCCCTATTTGGTTGTCTTGACATAAAATGTTATATAGGATAATGCTGTAATTGAAATGGGAAACATGATTTGTATCTTGCTGCAGCAGGAGGCTGCCTGCTGTAGCACTAAATGTAGTTTGAGGATTGCAAAATACAAGGCTTCTATGTATGTATGCGTGTGTGTTTCCCCCTTTCACTCCCTTCGGCAGCCGAGAGGAGCAGCTAGCCAATCAGAGAGCCCGGTTTCATAAAAGCTGGTCTCTGATTGGGCAGATGGGAAAGGGCATTGGGAACAAAGAAAAGTCCCTTTCAGGTACAGAGTCTGTGCTTGCTTCACACTCTCCCTTCTCCAGTTCTGATTTCTGCTGCTCACTATTGCAGTAAAGCCAGCTTGTTGTGTAGTGTGTATGTGTGTATATGTGTGTAGGGGGATTTTTATTTTTTTAATTTTGTTTTAAAAAAGAAGGTTCATGAAATCTGGTGCTCTTTTCTTCCAAACACAATAAATCTGTTGAAGAAATTAGATTTTTTTTCCAAAAATAAAAAGCGGCTGCAACAAAAACACACTCAATGCAGTTAGAAGGAAAAGGTCAACTCGATCCAATACAGATCGTAAGTACGGTTGCGTGGTGTGTCTATAGCACTTAGAGGGGATTTTTTTTTCATGCGAAGGGGAGTATTATGAGTTTTGTGCATTGAAATAAGGAACTAGTTATTTGTGTTTTAAAACAACAAACAAAAAACCACGAGTAGGCTAAGTTATCTAAGGGCTATGAAGGTGAGGGTGAAAGCATTGTAGCCTCTCACACAAATCATACTTGACGGTGCACTCGGCGGGGGGAGGGGGGCGTTTTTACCTTTTTGGGTTTTTTTAACTAACCAAGAGGGGAAAATCAAAGTGACACAACTACAGGCCAGCCAGCATATTTTTTCTCTCTTTCCACCCAAACCCTCCTAAAAATGAGCAAGCAACTTGTTAATAGGACCTTAGGGGTACAAAAATAGCTTAGTGGAGCAAGAGGTTTTTTTTTCCTTCTGTCACATGTTAATACCAATAATGTAATGCTAAATTAGGGGATAGTGACGCCCATATGTTGTGGTGTAGTGAGCGTTTTCCACCCCGATCTCCCCAAGCCAGCCCTCCCCCAAACAGAATCTACCGTGGGTTTAGGATGGAGACTAACTTGGAAGGTATCAAATGTTTAGTTACGTTTTATATACGAAGACATTAAAACCTTGAAATAACCTCCCCATCTCGTGTCTCTAAACTACTACAAATTGCAGATAACGCGAGGAAAGGTTTTATAAGGTGTTTCTCTAAAACATATGCTTTGCCATGGTGTTCAGTACATTTCACTCATTCCTAACTTCAGAGACCCAGTTCGCAGAGAGAAATGTTTCACATTCATAACTTGTAGCTGTGCCAGCAGCAGAAGGGGGAGGGAGAGAAACAGACCTTAAGTTTTTTTTCCTAAAGACCAGATCAGTATTTTCTTGATACGCTTGTCACCCATTTTTGTTCTCACGACAACCAATTGAGCCCTTGATCGTCACGTGATGAGAAAGGCTTGAACTGTAACAAAATCGCTCCTTTTAGATGGTTGGTTGTTGGTAACTCGCCCATCCCCCCTCCTGCCCTAACATTTCCAGCAAACCAACTCTCCTTTCCAATCCATCAACAATTCATTACAGCTTTTAGCTTCCAAACGCCAGCTAATTAAAAATACTAAGCCAAGCTCCGAGACCATCTGACTTAAAGGCAAAAAGGGGAGGAAGGCATGAGGGGTACTAAATAAAAAGACGATGCAACGTTTGCTGAAACAATAAGGAAAAAAATCTGTCCTGCAAAAACCCAAAGTCTATTTTATCTCTTTGGTCTCTAATTACTTGCAACATGACTGATTAGCCTGAGCTCCCAGATTCCTCCTCACCCCCAGTAGTTTGGATGCTATTTTTTTACAACATACAAAAAAAAAAGGGGGGGGGGGAATCCCCAGATCATACCCTTGGGAAGATTTACTTAATTTTAAAAGACACTCTTTCCTTCACTCCCACGAAATGTTCTGATAACTGGTTTATCAGAACACTCATTTCCCCCTCCCTCTTCTCCGCCCCCCCTTTCCCTCCTCATCCTCCCCCCTTAAGTTAGTTCAAGAAATCAGATCTGTCAGGACCGGCGAAAAAAATGCCACTTCCCGACTAACAGGCGGAATCCAGCCCAGATTTTCAGTCCTTTCTTCTTTTTTTTCCTTCCTCCCTTTAACTAATTTATCCCGATGTTAGCACATTGTGTCTTGTAACAACCGGACGCCTGTAGGTTTGTTTCATGGGATCATTACTTACTGATCAGGATGGCTCTGAAGTCTGGAGTTGAAGACGGAATGTGAAGTTGGAAAACATTTTAAAATTGTTGTTATTATTTATTATTACATCTCGATGCTTGTTAAGAAAAAAACAAACAAAAAACCCTGGTCCTTGATGCTCCTGTTCTGAATGTGAAATATTATCTTCCAGCTTGTAAAGTTGAGGAACAACATTTTTAAGAGAGGAGGAAAACCAACACAAATAAAGGACTCCTGATCCGTTTGCCAAAATGGGGGGAGATATCTTTTTGAGCGATTATACTGGCTGAGATGTTATTTGTTTTCTACTTCTTGATCACTTTGCTCTTTAAGTAAAATGAGGCACAGAGTTGTTGCTGAGTCGAGTGGGGACAGCATTTTGATTTGCTGGCTTAATAAAAAAATGATAAAGGATTAAAGGTAAGCAATATGCCTATATATGTATAAATATTGAGACAGTCAACTGTAGAAGGGATAGATCCCTTTAAAAATCGTTTTAACTAAGCTTTGTCAAACACACACTCATTTGCGGTCATTGAGGCCACCTTGGTGCAGATCACTTAAAGTGTATGTCTTAATCAGTTTCCTGTACAGTCAGTAATACTATATTTAACAGACTGAGCAATTGTGTAACCTAGGAGTGCATTAAAACAGATTTTAGAATTATCTTGGGTATATTTTAAAAAGAAAAGACACTTTTTACCCATGGAGTTGGATATTTCTTAAGTAAATGCACCAAAAGTATAGGTCGTTGATTTTTAATGGAAGCTATTTTGTGTTAATGAAAAACAGGCTTCACCCCGCCCAAAAAAGGTTAAGTTAAATTGGGGTAAAAGTCACAAAACTTCAAGGGTCTGGTTTAAAGCCACAAAATCCAAGGAATGCAGTGAGGAGTGAAGCTGTGTCCTTCCTTTCTCGCTTTTGTGTAAGTGGTGGTCCAGGAGCTTATGTTACACATGTGCTCCAACAGCTAGTCAGCAGCCCTAACTCTGTATGTCCCTGACTTTGTGGATTTAAATCATGTAGTTAGGGTGTTTTTTTTAAATACATGACTTTTTAAGAGTGATTATGGATGTTGGGGTACAACTAGATTCAAGCTGTTCACTATAAAATAATCACAAGCAATTGCCTCCTATTTAACAACTTTTAAAACAAAATAAAACATGGAAATATTGAATGAACTTGCTCCCCCTCTCCTTTGCCCCCATATTAATCGTTTTATATTCTGGTAATATCCAGACAAGAAATATTCGACTTTTCCCCTCCTCACAGGAAAAGGTGGACCTGGACTTCAGGGTATAAACCTAGACATACCAGGGGGAGGAAGATAAGAAGAGTTAAATAAATAATAATTTAAAAAGGAAAGCCCAACGGAGATAAACGAATGTCCCCTCATCTCCAAAGGAAAGTTCATCGGATTTTTATTCTAGAGATCTCATCTTCAGGATGTCAGTGAACACTTCCACTGCAGGCAAAGGTGTGGATCCAAACGCGGTTGATACTTATGACAGTGGCGATGATTGGGAAATCGGGGTTGGAAATTTAATAATCGATTTGGACGCCGATTTGGAGAAGGACAGACAGAAATTTGAGATGAATAATTCCACTAATACCACCAGCAGCAGCACCAGCTCCAAGGATTGTGGGGGTCTGGCTTCCAGTGGGGCTAATGCTACCTCAGCCTTAGCTGATGGCCTAAAATTTGCTTCTGTTCAGCCCCCTGCCCCCCAGGGGAATTCCTCTCACAAAGAGACTAGCAAATCAAAAGTGAAAAGGAGTAAAACTTCTAAGGATGCTAATAAATCTCTGCCTTCTGCTGCCTTGTATGGGATTCCTGAGATCAGCAGTGCTGGCAAGAGGCAGGAAGTCCAAGGGCGCCCTGGAGAGGCAACTGGCATGAATTCAGCACTGGGTCAAAGTGTGAGCAGCACCCCAAACGGCAATAATAACAACACCAGCAACAACAACCCTATTGCCTCTTGCGGGAAAAACAAAGAGGAGAAACCAGGTAAAACCCAGGGCAGCAGAGGCTCCAAGCGGGATAAGGATGCGGGGAAATCCAGGAAGGACAAGCAGCATGACCTGCAGCAGGGCCACCCCAACGGTGGGGGTGGCAGCAGCCAAGCTCCCTCTGGGCACCTGTATGGCTTCGGGGCCAAGGGAGGCGGTGGTGGGAGCAACAGCCCCTTCCACTGCGCCTCCTCCACGGTGGGGGAGGTGAGCAAAAGCGCCCCGGATTCAGGGTTAATGGGGAACTCTATTTTGGTAAAGAAGGAAGAGGAGGAGGAGGAGAACCACAGGCGAATCAAGAAATTGAAAACAGAAAAGGTAGGACAAGCTCTTCTTCCCCCAGCTATCTCCCCCCGTGTCTATTACAAACTTCCCGCAGCTGTGTTCCTAGCCCGTTATTGGTGTTATGCGTTTGTGATCTACATATAAACTGTGTGTACAAACCCCACTCCCTTCGTCCTGTCTTTAATTTCTCTTTCCCCCTCTCCCCATCCCCACTATCTCCCAAATGTGACCAAACGTGTGTTTCGTGTTGTCGTGTCTCCTCCTCTGTTTATTTTAAAGGAGAATTCGAAGTGACCCTCTCTGATGGGGCTGTTATTAGTGTAACATTCCGAAGTGATGTTTACAACCCCCGAGGACACGTGTTTGCAGACCGGAGGCTTGTTTGTGTGTGTGGCTCAGACCTAGCTGCCTGGGTTTTATTTACTATCCTTTTTATTTTGCACTCTAGTATAAAAGCGGATGTTCCTTCTGCTAAGGTGGAAAAGAAATTCACATCCTTTCTCCCCACCCTTCTCTTTGGAGTTTAGATTGTGACAGGGAGGAGGGATGCATCCGCAGATACTTTGGCTCTTTCATCCACCCTAGTCTGGGTCCTTGTTGGTATTGGGGGGGTCTTGGGCTTACTACAGCCAAGAGGTCTCGGAAGCTGGCATGGGGAATGGGGAGCACTGAGCCAGAAGACACTAAGTGCCTGTAATAATCGGCCTGGAGGAAGGGAGTTGGGGGAGGGGAGTGCACCTTGTACTGTGATATATGTACAAAATATCTTTCTCTCAAATGTGGGGGAACAGTTTTCTCCTGTCGGGGCAGACTTTCTTATCTGAGCCCTATAGGTTCTTGGCTGTGAACTTCTTGTTTGCTGAGTGGTTGAAATGTGTGAAAGAAATCAAGTGTGTGTGTGTGTGTTTTTCTTCCTTTTTGTTAATGCATAAAGGATGCTCTCTGTAAGAATAAATGGCCTTGTATTGTTAGGGGAGGGTGGGGAGAGAGCTGGTTTTCTTGGCTATTGTTATTGCTTGTTCAGGCAGGTTCTAGTGTCAGCAGCAATTGTTTTATCCAGAGGGCAGAAGGTTTCTTCTCTAGGATCTAGGGGGCTATTGTTGGCCCATAATTAAGAGTCAAATTAATTCTACAGGTTGGGTTAAACAAAGACATTTCCCCCCCGCCCCCCCCAAAAAAACCCCTTAAGGATATTAGCTTGTGGCATGATTGTCTGGAATTGTTCTTAAATTACCTGCCTTTACAACTTCCCAGACTGACTGCTAAGTGATGGGGAAACTTTCTGGCTAGTGTTAAGTGTACAGAGTTGTTTACCAGAGTCCAGATGGATTGAAGTCCTTGGGAAAATTTATGCTATTTACAACATATTTTGAGCCTCTTTTTGTGTCATTGCTGATGTTTAAGATTGTGTAATGTTTCAACAAACTCTTGGGCTATTGATATGATTAAATTTTGGGGGTTCTGACATTAAATACATTAAGAAAACAAAGAGATTAAAAAGTCTTATATGAGGAGCAAATTTGAATTTCACATTAGCAGGTATTTTTTCACTTTTAGCATAATATATCTACAGGTCAATTTGAATGATCTGTTTGACTTTTCTAAATACAGATGAGAGAAACTAGGGTTGCTTTAATTAATTCACAGGTGTAAATTTGCACTCTGATTTTATAAAGGTCTTCTGTTCACTCTGAAAGATGTCCTAAAATCCCATAGTCTTTTTACTAATTTAGTACATACAGTAGACATTACATTTGTTACCAGTAGTCTTGAAATTGCAGTTCTCTAATCTGCTTTAACTATCTAGATAAATTGCCCTAATCCAGTCTTCACAATGGTTGTGGTTAAAGAGTCAGAGCCATTTGATTGGATTCAGTGGCTGCCTGGAATGTGGGAGGTACTGCCCTTTTGCAACCCCCTTAGCCTTTTAATCTTTCAGCCAAATGTTCACATTCAACAATTTTGTTTAGCTGGCAATCTGAACATTTCAGTATCTCAAAGGCTTGCTGTCATGGCAACAGAGATTAGAGAGTAGTGTGGTTTCTCAGTTTTTGTGTTCTTTTCACTCTAGTCACACAGGAAATTGTATGAAGAATGAATTCATATACATGCAACTAATCTTCAGTCAATGTAATGGAAATGGGATAATAGGTAAATTAAGAACAAACATGTTAGGAGTAGTTTTGAGCCAAAGGTACACCTTATTTTCCAGCTCTTGGCTTTATAGAATTCTCGGAGCTTGCAATTCCACTAACATCCACTGCTGTTGGCACACAGTGACTTTAATGTAGGCTTCACACGTTAGAGTCCTGCAGTGCTGGCCATTGTCTATCACGCTGGTATGCTGGTTTACTGTTTTAAACAACATCCCTTAGTGTTTCACTCCAGAGAGCAATTTCTTTAAAGAACGTCTCCTACTTGGCATATGAAAATAGAACTCACTGCAGACCTTGGTTGCAATTTTAGATCCAGCCTGTAATGCTATCAATGAAACTTCAGTTTTAAAAAAGATTTACAAGTCATTCAAGAGAATTATTTTAAGGATTTAAAATTGAACAGTTTTTTCCCCCTGCTTTAGCTATACACGTGTATCTATAGATGTGACATGCCCAAAAAGCACCGTTGTGACCGGAGATGACTATATCATTTTCAAGACTGGCTGTTAAAATCAATTTCCAGTTGTTTTAATGTTTATGAATGAGTTGTCTCGTAAATTTGAATAATGTCTTGTCAGATACAAATTTAGTTAATACCCACAAATTTTAAACCTGAATTTCTTTGTATGGTGTTGGAGGATATTTTATTGTGTTTGTTTACTCTTTGTTAAAAGCTTGGAGCAGATTTCCAAGAGTTGCAGTCACTGTTTAATTTTCACAGTATGCTCAAATGTCTATTTTTAGTCTGTTTATTCTGTTTCCTTACTGCAGAAAGTCATGTAAAACATGATAAATTGGATTTCATGAAGTCTAATTAAATCAATGACTGTGTTCTGCTGGCTCTTTTATGCAGAAACCACAAGTATGTTGTAAAAGTCGCCACTCCCCTAATATGTGGATAAAGTCAAAGTATGCTATAATTCTAAGATGTTTGAGCTATATTCATGAAGCCCATTTTGTGGTTAAGCCACCAGTGACATGTCGGAATAGGTAGATTTGACAGGTAGGCTAACCACTCCTAAGATTTTTGGTGTTAAAACCTGTACCCTTTCTCCACCCTTTAATTTTTTTTAAGCACAATTACTCAGTAAATGTTGGTCAACATGTACTCTTCACCCATGTTACACTTTTGTAATTTTAATTGCTCTTACATTTAGAAATATTCAGATTATCAGTAGTAGTATGTCCTAGATCTTGTTTATTGTGTGTGGGCTCAGAACAGCCCCTACAACATGGGAATACTAAGCATAGGCTATGAAAACCTTCTGTTTGTTTAGGAAGGAGAGAAGAAATTCAGAAAGTCTACAGCATATATATATATATATATATATATAGTCTAGCTGTCGTCCATCTTTAAAATAAATAAATCTGGTAATATTCCAGAATGGAATTTACTTCTCCTGTATTGGTTTATTGGCTTTCATTAAGACGGCGTTTCACATCTGAAAGTTGTCTTCAGTGAATTAACCCACATGTGACTGGTATAATGTATTTTAGTCTTCTTGTATAGCTGTTGTTTTTACACTTAATCAGGGAATTCTATGCACATTTTACAAGTTCTTATAAATCACTGAAGAACATGTTCCGATTAATGAGTTCATAGAGATATACTTTCCATATATTTTGCGCCTTACAAACACTACTTCTTGGGTGTAGTTTATTCACTGTGAAATAAAAGGGCAAAAAGGTCACTTGCTGTAATTAAAGAACAAAGTCCATTGTTGTTTGATAGCAAACTGTTTTGAAAGCTACATAAGGGATTTAGCTGTTAAAATCATTGATAACTATGAGTGTCTAACAATAAGCACAGCTCAAGGTTCTAATGTGCTGTAGTGCTGTCTAGTTGTGTGACAGTGCTTTCTGAGCTGGGTGAAGAGGTGTTGCCCTTTGGCTGAGGAAAGCTTTCTGTGTGAACTTGCTGACCTCTTAGAATATGTATGACCAGCTTTGCTATTGAATTCCTGTGCAAGGCTAAAGTAGCATTAAAACAATTGAAGGTGGTCTAGAATGTTTATATCACAAAGTATTGAAGGTGATGAGGTTATTCTGAACTACAGGCAAATTATATTTCACTTAGGACATCAGTAATTTTACAATTTTAATAACTTCATAAATTCCCATTAAAAAGGAAAGGATTGATTGTCCAGATGTCATGAGGTTAAGCATGTTCTCCACGTTAAATGGTTTCGCTGCAAGATTGTTTTAATTAGAGTTATATAAAGACTTGTTTTTCCAAAGTAGCATTTTATAGTCCAATAAATGAAATGTATGTTAAAAGTGCTAAGCAAAATTCTCCCGTAACCACAGAGGTGTTCAATAACCAGAGTCATGTAACGTGGAAAGTACCATCTGTTCCTAGTTTTCAACATAAAGACAAGAATTGAATAGCTGAGATTTACTCATATTTTGACTCTTGCTTTTTTAAAATTATTTTAAAAAGTTCACCTGGAACTTTATAGAAACTTTCTGAATTGCAATAATACAAGCAAGACTGTGAAAACACATGTTCGTACGTATATTTTAACTAGTTCCACTTTTATTTAAAGACATTTCCAGAAGTTCAGTCACTGAAGAATTTATTATACTGAATCAGCTCCCACAGGCAAACACAATGATGGCCATTTCTTCAAATATCTTATTGTTTAGCTAGAACCTGAATTATTCTGTCAGTTTTCCCCAATGAGGGAAAAATCTTTCGAAGGGTAAATTTAGTAAGCTCCTATCAGTTACCTAATTGCATGCGATAAAACCATTAACTAAACATTTCCATGCAGAGACTTTGCTGTTCAAGTAAGTGTCCTAAAATTGTTGATAGCTGGACTTTTTTTTTTTAAAGATACCTTTTAAAGTTCTGAACTGTTAGGCAATAAGATTCTTGGCTGCAGACTATGAGCCCCGGATAAAACATCATCCGGCTTTTGTTTGAGGTCTTTTATTGAAGCTAATGACTGGTCTTGTGCCGCCCGAGATAAATGACATTATCTCTGAGTGGGCTGACAGGAAACAGACATGTTAATGGTGAAGCTGCGGGGAGGATCTGCTATAGTTCTGACAAAAGAGTAAAGCATGGACCCCTGGTTGTGATCATTAACACATAATGCATTCCTGCTTTTCCTATGAGGGCCATGATAATTGGAAAGCTATTTTATCAACAAGCACTTAAATCATAAATCTGAAACTCCTAGTTTCTTTGCATGCTAAAATAGTGTGTTTTTTGTTAAGAAGTATTTGATCTAGTTTTTAAAAGATGCCAGCTCTAGGCTGTATAATATTGACATCTATATGAGAATCTGTGGCCTGCTTTCCATTAATTGAACATGTCTTTTTGATGTTAAGCATTATGTTCTGCATTTGGACTGTGTTATTCTTGTGATTTGTATGTCTAAAAGTAGATATGAGGCCAAATGCTGCTCGTTTTATTCAGGCAAAAAGTTACATTGACTTCAATGGGAGCAGGATTTAGTCTGTGGTTTGTAAAACATATATATTTATTAGGTTGGTATAAACTGCATTTCTCTATGAAAAAGGAAAAGACTTTAAAGGTGTTTTGGGGTGATGAAACTTAATAGTACCTATTAGAAAGCTGCGAGCTTGATGTCACTCAAGGATGGATAGGTCTGCTCCTTATCTCTAAGAGCAGGCCATTGAGAAGGTAAGTGTGTTCTGTGAAGCAAAGGCAAATCTATTCTATTTGAAAGTTTACAGTGCCTGGCTGGTTCTAATGCATCTCCTGTGCACTTCAAACTTGCTTCAGTTTCTGAGACCAAAAAGAGGGCATGCTGCAGGTTGGCAGGTCACAGAACGTATACTATACTTATTTAAAACCTCAGTCATTTGGAGATCAAGTTGAGAGATAAAGTATGCACTGTGCTCCAGGAGCACTTGGCAAAATCCTATGACAAGTAGAGGTGGGAAATCAGGAGATACACGCCATCATTTTTGTGGTGCCCATGCTTGAGCAAGGATGGAAGTGATCCAAATATAGTGCTCTATCATGTAACCTTTATTTCCCTTGAAGCTATTTAGACTATGAATATAACTAGGGACTGCATGTGTGAGTAAAAGTTGCAGGATTTGACCCAAGAAGGGTTACATCAGAAGATTAGAGTGAATACTATACAGAAATATGGAGATAAGAGGCTGCAGTCAAATATGAAATTAGGCAGAGTGCAGCTAAAAAGATGCGTATTGTGTAAGTAATGCCTAGATACACCGTGCATGTATGTTCTTTGCAACTCAAACCCTAACTATATAATTTTTCATCTTGCATACTGTGTTTGGCGTGGTGTTACTGGTGCATGTGGCATCTAAGCATGCACTATACTGGTGCTTATCAGACCTTACTCAGGATTCCTACCAGACTCTTACCCAAGCCACCAAGGCTCACTTGTGGACAAATGATTGGTTTGAGCAAAATAACATGCAGGAGTTAGATAAAGTGGGGGAGGTGATATCTTTTTATTGGACCAAGTTCTGTTGGTGAGGGAGACAAGCTTTCGAATTTAAACAAAGCTCTTCAGGGCCTGGGACCGACACAACAACTCTGTATACATACAGGAGTTTCCACTATCCCACGGGCAGGCTAGACTTCTTTCACAGCTATTTAGGCAGCTGCATACCAGCCCTCTAGATACAGTTATTGAATAATCTCTATTGCTCTGTTTTACTCCCTTGCATAGCTCAAGCAGTAGGCAATGATGCATATTCCTGACTTGTTCCATGGTACTCGATTGGTCTCCATGAGTATAATCAAGATTTTGTAGTACTTCAGATTATCTCTTGCCCTCTAGCTGGGATAATTCCTGTTGGACAAAGTCTGTAGAGAGATTTATTAGATGGGAGTGTCAGGTTATTTTGTCTTTAATCCATTAAGCACAATACAAGCTTTACCCAATACTTATATAATGTCATAACATACAGTTATGCTAGCCAGAATCCTCAACGCATCTCTACATTTCTATGAATGGTTGGTGAGATAGTCCAGGTTCTTTCTTATTTGTGCCTTTCCCCCTTAAATTAGAAACATCAGGCCAGATCCTTATATAGAATCCACTTGAGGATTTGGCCTATTTATGGTGAAATCTCAGGTCAGCATTGTTATATTTACTTGTTAAGGTTTTTAAATAATAAGCATAATTTAGAAATTGTATGTATGCACAGATAGGAAAAACAGAGAATATTTCTGTATAGTTGAGGATTGAAAACTCGTGTTTGTTTCCTCTTCATTACTTTTTTAGAGGATTATCTGAATACACAGTATAAATAGCTGTTTAGAATGTAGAAATGACTACTTTGGTTTTATATTACAGAAGCCTTAGGTCCTTTTTTCAGGGCTTGTCAAACTTCGAAGCCATTTTCACTACATTGGAAAATGTATTTAGAACAGAATAGTTGATAGATGTGTCCTATTGGTAGTTTCAGAACATGCCAATGTAAATCTTCATCTGAAGCTGGGTTTGGAATTAAAGCATTCAAATTTTAAATCAGATGTATTCTTCAGTCTTACCCATGAAAAATCAGCAGCTGAGTGCAAGCAATGAATTGCTACTTGAACTATAAAGACTAGCCTAGAACTGCGCTGTGCTGTAGCTGAGGTTGCACTAATCACTCTGTTGCAGTTTCTCTTTAATTCAGACTAAATGGTCTTGGCAATTGGAACAAAGCATTTACACTTGAAAGAAAGGTTGTAAAACTATTCAGAGTGGCGTGACTGACAATTGAGTTGTTTGTATTTTTTTAGTTTGTTTTTGTGGGAAGAGAAAGTTGAAAGAAAAATCAAGAGGGGAGACTGGCACTTTTCTCCTGTGGCTGTTGAATTTTGATTTAAAATATCTTTCGGAATAGATCAGTTAACTTATGGATGCATGTGGTGAATTGTGATGTCTGTCTTGCTTGGATTTACACTTCAGACTGCACAGTCTTGGTGTCTCTGTCCCTTATAAGTGCTAAAATCCTGGGTCAACACTGTGATTAAAAATATATTATGCTTTAGTGTGAGAGGAGTTTAATAATAATAGTATTCTTATTTAATCTAAGTAGGCAAATACTACTAAGTCTGAAAAGAAAGATGTCACCTTTTCCAGCACTTTGCATACTCAGTGTTTTCGGAGACTATGCAAACCAAAGCTAGTGTCCATTAAATTTGAAGTTATTTTTCCTAGTAAATTTTTTTTTAAAGCAATACTTTAGGTGAATTTTGAATCCTTTACATGAAATCCTTTCTGACTCATGGCTACAGACAGTTGTGTGGAAAAAATAATTATTGCGAACACTGAAATTGTTCTTGATTTTTGATTTAACTTTTTTCTCATTTTTATGTCATCTCAGTCTGAATATTATTCACAGGGACTGTCCCTGCTTGACAACTGCACTTTCTGCCTCCTGGGAACCTTCACTGTCAACTAGTAACATAAAGAAATATGTGCCCACGGGGACATTTTAAGCATATTCCAATCACACCATGTGAATGCAGCTTTTACAGTGAAAAGAACAGATGAAAATATATTGATTATATTTTGTATTTTGCTTAGCAATTTTAAAAAGCTGATGTTCAGGTTGTGGTATTGTCTTATTATGTTAACCAGGAAGCAGATGGCATTGTGCCACAGAAGTATAATTTTACTTAAAGGAACTTTAAAGGTTTTGATGTGTTTTCTTTTCCTCTTATTTCCCTGATGGCTTCTTTTTATTGAAGGGTAACTTGAGGAGAGCTGGTAGCAATTTTATTGCCTTCCCATGACAGTTTGAAATAATAGCTTGGTCTTTGGTTGCCAGTCAACTTTCTACTAGTTAGCTTGATTCTGGTTTTTATCATGTGGCAATGGAATATAAAACGTATATGTTTGTAGTTGGTTCTAAGAAACTGGCTCTTTTTTATGCTTCAATTAGCAACAGAAGACTAAGCTCCAATTGGTCACACTTTTGTAAACCCTAGAAGTCACCTTCTTTCATCCTTTTGATTAAAGAAAGCTCCCAAGTTTAGGCTCAGTTTCCCAGGAAAGCTTGACGCACATCTGGCCTCTTTAGCTGTTCACACTATACAGTTTAATTTTGCACAGTTAGTCTTTCACATTAGCCATTGACTTAATTCAGAGGTTTTGTTAAAGTTCTTTCCTACCCAAAAGCACAATCCACTCAAAAACCACCTTCAGTGATATTTCAGCTATGCTATAATGACCTATGCTTGTAAATGTTCTGAGTCTGTTAGAGCAGTACTACGATAGGTGTTTGTTAAATAAACTTAGATGTTATAGTTTTTTGCTGTTTCTTCCACCTCAACCATTTGGAAGAGTCAAAAGCAACTTGTAACCTCCTTTCACGCAGTGTAGAGGGCCAGACCAAATTATTTTTGGATTTCCTGTCAACTCCTTGGCTGATTTTTATGGATGGCTCATGTTAAAAGCAACAATAATGTTTGAATTGGAAGGGTTCGGTCTTTGGGTTTTTATTCTTCATGGAGAACTGTTTATTTGTGTGTGGTTCGCCACAGTACATGGATAATACTATCAAATCTGGGCTTTATTATAAGCTTATAACTGTAGAGCATCAGCAGTAGTTGTGTTTCTGGGTTTCATGTCCTTGCCTGTTTTTCTTTTTGGGGGAGGGAAATGAAGATTAGATCTACATCTTAGCAACAAAGAGTGAAAATTAGACACACAAATCAGAAATTGACCCTTTTTCTCAACGGGAGTCACTGGTGATGTTGGAAGTTTTACATAAGATTGGCCAAATATCTAAGAAGTTATTAGTTTATCTTTTCCTGAAGATATATGAAAGATACACCGGGAGTATATTTGAGTATTAACATTTGATCAAGGGAGAATTAGTAAATTATGTGATGTACACATGAAAGTTAAATTGTGCTGAGATCTGGACTTTGAGAAAAATTATTTCATTTCGGTCATAATTTGAGCATATCATATGTTATGCTTCACATCATCAATTACTGCAGAAAAAGAAATTCAGATTCCCTACTCTTTTAGCTGGTATGAAGGTATAATTTGATATAACTAGGATAATATTGCTTGTTGCTGTTAAAAAAAATAAAACAAAATATAAAAACACGCTATTGTTTTTTAAAAAAAAAAAGCAACTAAGCTTTTCAGAATCCAGCTACTTTTGGCCAGTTGTGTACATTTACATTCCTTGTCCAAATCCTTCATCAGCCTTTCCCATGATGCTTCAGCAGATGCCAGACACCGAAGAAGAAGGCAGGCAGCTGTTTCCATTACACCATTGCTATACTATCTACTATAACTGGTGTATTTCTTTTTTTCTTCCCCTCTATCCCCCTCTTTTAAATACATTTTTCCCACTGACATTTGGGAACTCTGATTTATCTGTCCCCAGGTTATCTTGTCATTGCTAGTATTTTTTGAAAAAAAATCTGCTTTTATTTTTTTCCATGAAGAACCTGATTCTGCAACTCTTGATCATGTTGAGTCTGCAATCCTTACTCACATTGAGTAGCAGTTTCCCACGTTAGTTGTCCCTGGGATTACTTGCATTAGTAAATTCTACTCAACGTGCATATAAGTTGCTGAATAGGACCTTAAGTTAATCATTTGATTTATGTCTCTGACAACTGTTGTGTGATTTTTTTTTTACATTCAGTCTGAATATATATTTTGCACTGTTACACTTTCTTTTTCTACCCGCTCCACTGAAAATAATAGTTTCATAGCTGTATGCTGTTATTGCTGAGATATGACTGAGAGAACTGCATGCAGTACAGTGAAGAACATTCATTTTCATCTAGTACCCGTTTATTGCCTTGAGCACTGTAAATCTGTCAGCTCTTCACGATGCTTTCACCTCTTTCTTCATTTGCTCCAGCTTCTAGTTTGACAATGTTCCCCTGAGGCAGAATTCTAATCTGCTTCCAATTAGTTGCAAAATGTGACTGAAATTTCCACATTATGACGGCTGTTTTACTTGCACGCACACATCTAGCAACAAATTAATGCTCTTGAATATTTATTTTTTGAGCCCTTGGATTTACGTTCAGAGGAAAAGTTGCCAACTGTTTTCAAGTGACTTGCAAGGTTTACACTTTCCCTCAAACTC
The DNA here is from genome assembly GCA_033296515.1 of Macrochelys suwanniensis. NCBI lineage: Eukaryota > Metazoa > Chordata > Testudines > Chelydridae > Macrochelys > Macrochelys suwanniensis. The sequence continues at coordinate 55,121,128 of CM065780.1, forward strand.
TAATATTTAACATAGATTTAAAGATGCCCTCTGAATTTTTTAAAAAACCTACCCATAAACCTTCCCAGCTTTCTGAGATTATTGAAAATGTAGTACATATGGAGAAGTTAAAAAAGAAATGGCTCTAGTTTTATCTCCTCATTTATAATTATCTTGCCAATGCAAAATACAAGAATTCTGATCCTGCGGGTGATCACCACAGAAATCTTTTTTTTTTTTCCTGCTGATTTAAGATATTGTGCAGGAGAAAGAAAATGCTTATTTTCTACTCTTCTTCCATCTGTCAGCTAAGTGTAATTATTTGATTGGTGGAGGAAGAGTCTTAGATTCATCTTATTTCCTGGTGTTGGCAAGATTAGAATAGATATGGCTAATTAAAATGTGTGTCCCTTTTAAATGTATATTGTAATGGATAGGATATGATCCTGCAAACTTTTCTGGCAGCAGTACTTATTATACTCACGTGAGTAGTTCAATTAGGACTACTGCCATTATAATAGGAACCACTTGGATGAGTAGGAAATAGTGCCATAAAAACTTTCAGAACTAGACCTTAATTTGTGTGGCATTTGGGATTGGGGGCAGCACAGGAACCTAAAACTCTAGAGGACCTGAATGTGCAGATCTTGTTTAGGCAAAACTCCCATTGACATTCCCACCATATTGCATTTCTACCTCACTGTATTATATCTCTAGTAGCATATCTGGAGAAATGTTGTGTATTTAACTCAAGTATACTGGTAGCTAAATTTATAGGTGCAAATCTTTAGTAGATCTTAGCACTCTACAGCTTGGCAGATTGATGTCAGCAGCTGTAATAGACTTTAAATAGGCCTGCAGAATTTCATTGAAAGTAAATTGCCGAAGTTGATATTGCTAAGTACCTGTCATTTCTAAATGAGATTTGCACCTGTACATTTAGCTATTGGTACACTATCAACAATTCTATTATTTATGGACAGGAAAATGTAAAAAATAATTAAATTTCATTAGCTACCCTACGCTTATGTAGTAGCATGTAACCATCACACTCTCTTTTCTGTCAGTTTATGTAAACATCAATGTAGAGACACACACATACACAATGTCTTTGGGCTCGTGCAAAATCTTTGGAGAACTGATTTTCATTCAACAGGAAATGGTTAAAATAGAGGCAAAGAAAGATGACCTTGATATTACTCAGTTTCTCTTGGATCATAAAGCTCTGATATGAGACTCCTGATATAAAGATTGGAAACCTAACATATATATTTTTTATTTTGCTTACTCCAGTAACCTCCAATGATGCACATCACCTTTTTATGAGGAAACAATATTTGCACACATTGTGAAATGCTCCAGCAACATTTTTTTTTAAAGTGAAACATCAAGTCTCTGAGCTTCACTATTAATTCTAGGATGAATTGCATTTGCTGTGATTTGTCAATTGTTAAGAAGAAAGTGCACAGACAATTAAAATTCAGGTGGAATGCATGCATTTTTAATATACAGTAACTGACTTAAAGAAATCCAAAGTGCATAACCAGGGCCAGCACATTTAAAAGTATTATTAATTTTGCAGGCAGAAGCCAGGGTGCTTCTGAGGAGCATTAAATGCTTTTGTTGATGGCTTATAGTTTTATAAACTCTAAATGAGCTTATTGCCTTTTAACCATCATGAGCACTAAATAACAGAAGAACCTATGAGCCTCCGCATTGGACAGCAGCCAAGCAGCCACAGAAAGGACAAAGAAATGAATGGTTTAATTGTAGAGCAAATCATTTGTTTACAGATTAAGACCTATTTGGTAGCCAAATCCTATGGACAAGGAGGTGAAAGAATGAGACACTGAGGTACAGGAAATGAATGTCTGGCTTTATATTTTGTGACCATGTTCTGCTATTTTTACCCCCTCCTAAACCAGAGAAGGCAAGAAAAAATGAATTGTTTAATGGTGAGGACGGCTGAGCAAAGTGCACATATTTAAAAACAACAAAAGGGAGGGGGAAGGGAAGTGTCGGTGTGCCTTTGCAGTCTGACAGGAACCTGACAACTCGAGCTACTTCCAGCTAAGGGGCACCAGTTGTTGGCAAGAAGAGCTTGCCTCTTTTGTTTGCCTGAATTTAAAAGAGAGAGAGAGAGAGAGGAGAAATGCCTCTGCTAATCTGAACAAACATAATACATTCTCTTGAACCTGTCTCCCTGAAATGCAATTTGCCCTGCTTACAGAACCCTTTTTTAAAAAAAGGAGTTGTGTAAATGGGTCTTTGTTTCACTATCGTAAATCATTAGTGGCCAGTGCTAATGGTCAGAAAGGCTGTGGTTACTGCTTTATTGCTATACATTTTTTTTTTAAAAAAACAGTTCACTGTTGGCTTGTGAATTTCAGGATATCGTTTTCATGACTCATTTGTTTAAAGATCAAAGGAAAGAAAGCATAACAAAAGTGGTATTAACCTCTATATTAAAGGTTGCTTAATGTTTCCATTCCAAACACCTGTTTTTTCAGTTACAAAACTTTCACCTTTTGAGCTGAAATTTTCCTGGTTCCTTAAAGATGATTTTCTCCCTCACCACCACCACCACCATGGAAATGTTCAGCCAAAACAAAAAAACCAAGTTAGCAACTTCTGAGTATGAGGAGAGTGGATTAGAAAAAAAGATCCCTTTCCACTTTTGTTAAGCATCCTTTTTAAAAACAGCCCTAGTGATAAATCAGCTTGGTAGGCTAGCCCCTATTGAAAAATACCATTGAGTGTTTCAATGAAAATTGTTTTGATTTGATTGATTTGATTTGAAAAACACACTTTGGGCATGTGTAGAGTAGGTGGTATGAATTTTTTTTAGCGACATTCAGAATGAAGGGAAGCAGTGTTGCACATGTGAGGATGGCTAACTTAGCTGCATAGTGAAACTTTTACTAAAGGTGTGCAGTTAATACCTCTTTCATTAAGAGTTTTATAAAGCGATGTCTCCACCGTTTAAAAATATTATATATATATATATATATATATATATATAACCTTGGAGTAACTAGCATGTATGAAAAAAACAATGAGGAGACCTTGTGGCACCTTAGAGACTAACAAATTTATACCTCTCTACTGTATTTTCCACTCCATGCATCTGATGAAGTGGGTTTTAGCCCATGAAAGCTCATGCCCAAATAAATGTATTAGTCTCTAAGGTGCCACAAGGACTCCTCATTATTTTTGCTGATACAGACTAACACGGCTACTACTCTGAAACCTGCTAACATGTGTGAGCTATCCTGAGGTAAAAACACAGTGAAGATAAGGTGGTTTTAGTTTTACCATGCACTAAACTAGGCAAGGTCGCCATTATACCCCTTGCTTACCATCACAGTAAAACTCAAGTGCTTTTTTCTTCATTGTGTTTTTACCTCAAGATAGCTGACATTCTGCATCCTGCTGAGACCCAGGGAAGCTTAAAACACCTGAGGACAACAGGGTGGATTCCTTCACAAGTAGTTTGGTGACCTGCTGGCAGGGAGATAGTTAAGCTGAAGTAAAATGATGGGTTTTTTTAAAAAAAGCATAGATGTTTCTGGTTATCAGGGAATAACATACAGATTATCAAGGGGTGCGAAATTCGGTTTAAGATCGAGTGGCGTAAGGAATACATATTCATATATCTTCTTTACCAGTGAAGATGTTGCCTGAGATAGGCATTGAATTAGGAAGGCAGTAAACTAATTTGCCTCCATGTGTATCCCCAGTGCACAATTCCTTGGCTGCAATTTGAAGGATGAAACAATTGACTTTTTAGATAATTCATGCCTCAGTCCAGCAATCAGATCTGCATGAGCATGATCCTTGCCCCCACACAGAGCTTCACTGGGGCTCTGTTCAGGCCTGTCTACAGGATTAGGGCCTTAGTTGATCCAAATACAGCAAATTTTGACTGGTACTCTCAGCTGCTATTCTTAATCTGTAGCATGTTGTGTAAATATATTTTACTGTGTACTTTTAGGGTGAGATTTTCAAAGCCACCTCTAAGGGACTTGAATTGGGCATTCAGATCTCTCATACAGCTTTGAAAATTTCAACCTTAAAAAAACTGTGCTGCAGCCTTAGTTGCTGTCACTGTTCCATAAAAATCAGTTTTATGGATTCTGTTTGTTCACCAGACTTGGTGTGGTATTCAGTACTAGAAGATGTTACACATAAGGCCTTGTTTACATGCAGAGTTGCACTGGTTTAATTTGATTTTAAACCAGTTGACTTTAACTGGTGCAAAAGGTTGTGTGGGAACTCTTATTTATGTTTAAACCTGATTCTGATTTATCTTAAGTTAATTTTAAATACAACCTTTTAAACTCAAATAGTGTCCATGTAGGGCAGGCCTGCACAACATGCGGCCCGGGGGCCGCGGGGGCAGGGTGGGGGGGAGAGGTTAGTAGGCAAGGGTTGCAGCTGTCTGGAGGTGCCTGCCTTCCACGCCTTCCTCATTCACACCTCATTCATTCAACAGGGCAATTGAATACAAAGTGGTGGGGAAGATCTTATTCTACTTCTAGCAAAAAGACATTTTTCTTTTACCTTAATTATACTACCTTAGGGGCCCGCTATAACATATTACCAAGGTTCAATACAAAGTCATAAAAGTTATACAAAAATGCATAATACAGAGATTTATCTACAACTGCACTGATTGACTGTTGTGTGCAGTAATATAGTGACCCTGGGGGGGCAAAGAGGGGGGTGATGATGGGGCCTAGCGGGGAGGTCCTATTTTATTGCTGTGATCTGGTCACCCTATGCGCGTTGTTTCTTTCCTCCTCTACAGGCTTCCACACCCCAGCGCTAGGGAAGGAGGGGTTGTTTCCGCGGGGCAGGTGGCACGGAGGGGTGGGGGAGGAGTGTTTCTGCGGGGCTGAGGGGTTTTGGCCCTCAGCTTTTTTCTTTGGAGTAATATGGCCCTCGCCGCTTTACGAGTTGTGCAGGCCTGATGTAGGGGTTTGCATGAGTTTAATTGTTGATGTCCATTAGTCTCGAGAGACGATGGATATGCGCCCATGGGGAATGTTTAGTTGATGATTGTGCAGCGTCTGTTGTGGCTGTGGAGCTCCACACGAGAGTGGCAGTCTCGATTGCATTTGCTGCATTTGAAGGTGGTGTCAGCTGTGGGTTGGAGCCGCTGCTTCCTTTTTCGTTGAACCCGCTTTTCCTTGGCAAGCTGCCGCAGCTTGTCTTCACCAGTTTTCAATCCAGTGGTCAGAGCGTGTCTCCATCTGCATCTGTCCTGGGCGAGCTCTTCCCAGCTGTTGATGTCGATTTGAACAGTCTTCAGGTCCCTCTTACAGACATCTTTGAAGCGAAGGTGGGGCCGTCCTGTAGCTTTGTTTCCGGAAGCAAGTTCAGCATACAACAGGTCTTTAGGGATCCGTCCATCTTCCATACGACTTAGATGGCCAAGCCATCTGAGGCGGCATTGACGGAGGAGAGTGAACATGCTGGAAATCTTGACACGTTCCAGCACCTCGTTGTTCGTTATTCGATCACTCCAAGTGATCCTGAGTATGCGACAGAGGCAGCGCATGTGGAAGGCATTCAGTCTCTTTTCTTGCGAAGCGTAGAGGGTCCAAGTTTCGCTGGCGTAGAGAAGAGTGTTTAGCACACATGCGCAGTACACAGCGACTTTTGTGTGCCACCAAGGTCTAAGATATAGAAAAAATGTATCACATTCTGTTGCATTTGAGATATAATTGAAATATTTATTGTAATGTATTGCAAGGAGAAAAGATAGTGGCATTTCCTGACTTTTGAGTGCTTAGCTATGCCACCTTAACTTTCACTTAACATCTTCTTAATGGAATACTGTCTATTGTTATAATTTTAAACATTTTCCCTCTCAATTCTGCTACAAATAAACACATAGGAGAAATAGTCAGTGATGTGTGTTATTAAAGAAGTACTTGTAATTAACAAAATTATAGTCTACTACAGGATTAAGGTATGAACAAGAGGCTTCCAATTAAGATGGTGTTTTCAATATTAGCTTCCATATCTATCTATCTATAAAATTAGGAGATGACATACGCCAAAAGACGTAAAGTTATACTCCAAATCACAGGCCATTTCTCAAATTGCATTTAGGGATTGATCTTGCTCCCCTTGGAAGCATTTGCAACACAACCACTAACTCACTGGGAGCAGAATTGAGCCCTAAATGTAATCTGATAAACGATCTGTTGTGTGGCATAATTATATGCATATTTGCGTATGGGTATAAATCCTAGGGGGTTTTTTTTGGCAATGAAAGGGATATTTTCTTCTGGAACATTAAAACTACAGTCTGTTATCTGATATGTACTTGGTACAAGGAGCGTTGACATCATATGTTAAATGATTGAAAGCAGTGTTCTAAGTGACCCTGAAGGAACCTTACCTTACTTTATTTTCTGGTATTGTGATCTTGTTCACATTGTACTTTTAAACGTGTATGATATTACTGGCAAGTTACCATGATAGCCTGAGACTGAATGGTGGTTTTTTCAGTTTGTTTTTACAAGCATGTCCTCAAAGTGGTGATATTTTTTGCATCGTTACATATTTTTAATAGCATTTGTTGTTACTGATGCTTCCAACAATATGCAAATTGGTTTTCATCATGCTACATGGTAAAATGCTATTACTGAAGATATAAGGCATAGTTTCTTCAACTCAGAGGGCAAAGTTCGTCCTTTGCATGCATCCACAAGGCTTCGATTAACTTCTAATGATCCAAATTCATCCCAGGCTTATGCTTAATTTCTAACAAAACAATAAAGTATGTACAGATGTATGTTTGTTTTATTAATAATACCATGTGGCTAAGCGATGATACATAAAAGTTAGTCTATCTTGTATATTTCTGTCTGGGAGAGACAAATCGAAAAATAAGGAATATTGTCTTGGCTATAGGGCCCAGTGAAGTCAAAGGAAGTTTTTGCTCTTGATTTCAGTGAGAGCAAGTTTTAGTGCTTTTAAGTTACTTGACCTAGGGATTTTAGGAGCTTAATTATGCACTCAACTTTGGTTTGCTGTGGGAGCCACAGGGCTGGTAAAATAGCTGAGGAAAACAGAGGAAGTTGCTGACATAGATCCAACTCATTAAGATGAAAATGGATGATGATGATGATGATAATTATGGCAGCTTTAAAGGTTTGTTTTTGGTCTTGAAACTGTGTTTAACAAATTTTGATCTTTCCAAGAAAACCCTAGTGAATATGGTGTTGCCTCCAGAAGTTGAAAGGACTGATTTAAACTACCAAAATAACCCACATGGTAAATATCACACAGGAGATGAAGCTTTGGTGATTTTGAATTGCTGAGTTTAAGATACGACTATAGCAAAATATGTGTGTGCATATGTGTGTGTGTGTGTGTGTGTGAGAGAGAGAGCGCATGAGAGAGCTCTGTGTGTGTGAGTGAAAGAGAGTTGCTCACACACAAGTGTTACTCATTTGAGTAGAGACTACTTATGTGAATAAGGTTGCAGCGCCAGATTTATTCATTCTAATATTTTCCATTTTTGACCTTGAGACAGTCCGCTGAAGCGTTAAACTGAGTGCCAACAGTTTCTTGTACAGAAATCCTTTTTTGCATAAATAGGCTATTTTATTTTAGTCATGGCTAAATGCCTAATGATGTTTTTCTCCTGAGAGGTCAAGTTATGAACAGGAGAGGAGATCTTTGTTGTTTTGAGATTAATTGAATCTCACTCTTCTAAATTACAGTTTTACAAATGTTTAATTTAAATATATCCCTAGCCCACATTAACTTCTGAGGTTGGATCAATCCAACCTCGTGTGGCTAGCCTGAGCCTCCACCAGTGCAGCAGTGACCATGCTAATATCTTTAGTATGCTAGCTCAAGCACCGCAAGTGTGCGTCTGTCTACTCAAGCTGGGAGGCTCACATCCAGGTTCAGTGTAAGTGTACCCTGAGTTAGCAACACGGAGAGGAAGGTTGGTTTGTCCAATAGTTAGGATGCTAGTCGGGATCTCAGAATGTCCATTTTAATTCCCTGCTCTGCCACAAACTTCCTGTGTGATCTGAAGCAAGTCTGAGTGTGACTCTGTTTCCTATTTTTAAAATGTAAACAATAGTACTTCCCTACTTCACAGATGTGTTGTGAGGATAGATCTATTAAAGGTTGTGAGCCACTCACATAGGATGATAATGGAGACCATATAAGTACCAACAGAGTGTAGCAATCCATTAAGTGACTGATTAATCTGGCAACTCTGTGATGGTGACACTTTGCAGCACAGGCTGTGTCCTTCAGAGAGTCAAGGAGAGTACATTCCCTGACATCATCCATCTATAGCAGACTTTCATGAGATGAGGATTTGGGTGGGACACAACTGTCAAACTAGTTGTGGTGGGGCCATGTGGAAGGCAAAGGGAGATAATATGAGGTATTCTCTTTTCTCTTTCCATACAGATTTCTCTGTCCCTTCCACAATGGGCCGTATGGAGAAAGGGGTACTGTCAGGGGGAGGAATGAGCCACTTAAAGCAGCTTGTTTCCTTCCTTCACAAACTAAAATCTGAATGAAATAAGAGTGCATGCTGCTTAGAGCTCCTCCTCTGAGCTCCTTCAGAGAAGCCATAGGCTAGGTCTTCACTATGTGCCTTGTCTCCAGTAGGATTTTACAGCACTGTAGCTAACACACTTTAGATATTCCAAAGTAGGAACACACCCTTTGGGAATGAAGACCATTTAAGATATAGATTACAGACAAAGGCTAATTGCTGGGGGCAGGGCAGGGGACACTGTACAATGGTCCTTCTTGTGACTGTCTGATTCTGTGGCTTTTTCTGGCCCTACCCAACATGCTGTTGCCACTCCTGAAGACTAGGGATGCAGCATCACAGCTGCCCTTTCAAGCCCAGGGACACTTTGAATTAATTTGTTTCCCTCAGTGTGTTTTCACACTGGAGAGGAACATATGGTATAAACTAATTACAGAAGAGTTCGTTTCTCTTCAGTACTTCAACACTTTCATATAGATGCTTGTGCCTCTAGTAACCTGGACTCCAAGCTGCTTTCATCTCACTGGGGTTTACAAGAAGCATTAGCTATGAACATCACCAGTGACTCTTTTTAGAACTATGAGCCGAAAGCAAAACATATTCTTTTCCTGGTTATAGTTAACCTCCGGCTGAACTCTGACGGTTTAAACTGGCACCAGCCCATCTCTCTATTCTAGAACTTCCTCTTCCAAATGTATACAAAAAGGTATCCTGAAAGTTACCACAGTGACGACTGATGTCATTTTTAGGACTGTGGAAACCACAGCTAGTTTAAGTGACCTGGACTGACATGTGATCTTTCCTGTAGTCATTCACCTGGAGAGTAAATGTTGAAAGAACTGCCAGGCTGTTTTATTGTCTTAACCCAGTTCAAGAACTAAAGAAATGTAATAATAAGGCATAGAAATCTGGTGTGCGGTGAGCTATAGTTGCCTCCATTTTACTTGGGCTTGAATGTGTGTACATAATTGAGATTATTTTGCTGTGGTGGGTGTGGCTGTAAATCTCAGCACTGAATATAGCAGTTACTTTTTCAGCTTGCCCACAAAGTCTGTGACTGATTTAGTGAATGTTAAGATTTTTGCCCGTATGTTTGGCTTTGATTGTGGAACTGTTTCAAAGTACAATGAAATAATGTTCCATTTCCAAAATTTTAACCTCTGAAAAAGTCACTGTATATCAGTTAATAAATGGCATCATTTTAGATAGATAAGCATGTTATTAAATAATCAAAATCATGACATTAATTAAAATGTGTATATTGTGTATATTTTAATATAACCATCGGACCTCATACAATTAATACACTACTCTGTGTTTGTGCTATACTTAACTAGAAATTAAAACCTAATAAAGGAGTATATTAGTGAAGCTAACTATAGGGGAGTCCTTTCACTGCCTTTCATTTGTTCCTGCTATCTGTTGTTTGTAATAACATTTAAATATTTCCTCCCCAATCATTTCTGTTAAAATAGACTTGGTATTGACTGGGAACTTTAGTTCAGTTTAGCAGTTCTTTACTGCCCATATTGTTCTTTAAAGCACAAGGATAGCCTAAAATGGCTGCAGATTGTGATGTATGGCTGCTCTTGTGAAACTGCAGCTGTGACTCTAAAAGAGGATGTAACCATGCAGAATCGCTCTTTTAGATGGTCATTAGCACTGCATAAGTACAAGCCTCTTTTTCAGATAGCATTTACTCTTCACGGTTCTTCTGCTGGTATTTGATGGCAATGTCATTTGCCAAGCACTGAATAACAATGAACGTTTTGCTGAAGTACAGTATTCTGAACTAGTGCTTTTAAAGCTGCTTTTAAGTGCTTAATTTTTGTTTGACTGCTCCTTTTCATGCAAATATGAGCGTAATAGAAAAAGCCAATACATTCTGCTCGGTTGTGATGTATGTAACTGAGCTGAGTCCTTTTTCTGGAGGAGAAGGAAACATAGCTTAATTTGCCCCACTTGATGCAGTGACATCCATCTCTAGCTCTGTTTTTATTTTCATTTCAGAACCAAGAGAACAGTGAAAGATTTACCTTTTGTTGACAGGGAAGGGAAGAGGCAAGCCAAGAAATGGTCTCTGTGCAAAGTGGGAGGAATTTACTGAAATACAAATGAAGGGCTAAATTCCAGATGCCTTTGTCAGTCCTTATTCGAGCAAAACTTTCATTGAAGTCAACAGGCTTTTGTCTGAATTAGGACTATAGCACTCAGCCATAAAAAAATATTTTAAAATAACTCTGTTCACTTGGTTAGTTCATTTCTTCCAATAATCCCAAAGCACTTAATAAACATAAAGGAATAGATTTGCAGAAGAGCTCAGGGCTGGATTTTTAAGTGCCTAACACACACAATGGCAACCAGATTTATGGGCAGATTTGCAAAAGACCCTAGCAATAAATAGGCTTTGCTCTTTTGAAAATCTGGCTACTTGATTTGGTACTTAAATAGTAACTGTGCTATTTTGAAATTCTGGTCTAGGTTGTGGTTGTTGAGTTCTTTTGAAAGTCTGTTTTTAAACCACACAGCATCCATTTTACAGACAGAAAAATTTAGGTAGAGAGTTCTTGTGGTTAAAGGAGTACTGTCAGATTACTTTAGGTCCAAAATTAAGACCAACAGATATGATTCAAGGACACGGTAGAAACATTTCCACAGTGCTTGACATCCACAAATCAACCTTAAGTGCACAAGCTGTTATTTCACTCCTGGATAGGAGAAAAACAAATATTTTTCAGAAATACTAATGCAGCAAGACTAATTGTTGTAAAAAGTATAGGTAACTGGACTCTCTCAATTTAGTTACTTAGTATATTCGAAACAAAATGAAAACTTTGCCTAGTAGAGAGTAGCTGGCTGTTTATCATCTCTGCCATTGAATATCCCAGCATGGTGTGTGTATCTGATTCTCGATTAACATTTTTAAGAAGGGCCTTTCTTCCCAATACAGCTATGGCAGTACACATAAGGCCATGTTAAATATACAAACCTTGTCTGCACCTAGGAAATGTTTCAGTACTTTTCCAGTATTAACACTGATTCAGTCCCATTGGTGTTAGCAACACTGACCCCTAACATACTTGCTCCAAGGGGGATTAGATGACGTGGTGCTTAAAACACTGGCAGCAACGAGTAGCCCACCTCTGTTAGGGCTCCTAAAATGGGTAATACTGGTGGAGCTGAACCACTGTTGGCAACGGTGGTGGGGGAAAAAATGGGAAAAAAGAAGTAGGTAGCATTGTATAAAATTACATATCCAGTTCTAGTTACAGTCAAAGATCTCTCACTCACACTCACACACACACTAACTAAATGGACTAGACTATTTTTAGAGTCAAATTGAATAAAATACAAAAAGTAAATACAAATAAATAATAAAAAGGAAATTCAACTTTAAAAATCAGGGTGCATTTGATTTAAATCAAATTGATTTAAATCACTAGTCAGGAAGACTCGATTTAATCATGGATTTCTACATAAAAGTGCATTCTTGTTGGTTGTTATAACCTTAATACATATTCTTCACAATTCAGAGAGAAATGTAGGTTTCAGTTTTTGAAGGTACACACTATACATTTTTAAAGAGATTTATTTTGAAAACTTTTCAGATTAGTTTACAGCTATATCAGAAAATGAATGATTGTTTGGTTATTTCATTTATCAAAGGTAATTGAAGCAGATAGTTCACCTCCCAATGACTTCATAAATATCTCCAATTCCACAGGTTAATAATTAATATTTGGAGGATTTCTTGCCATGCTGTATTAGGAGAAGAACATACCAGACAGACATTTAAATTGTTTCATTTAACTGAAAAACAACCTTATGTATTCTGGATTTTTTTCTTCAACAGAAAACATAATATTTTAACAAAACAAGCATATCGATTTTTTAAATTTAGTTAAACATTCAAGTTTTTTTAAAATCAGGTTTGTTTTTGTTAAAATTGTTTTTAACTAAAATAGTTAAATGAAATATTTAAAACAAAACAAAAATTAAATCGACTGTATCAGCCAGGTCAACATGAGAAACTTAAAATATTGGCTTCTGCAGCTAATTCAGTCGTCTTCACCTTCATTTTCCTGTTTATTCATAATTTGGAAAAGAAAAACAATTTTCTGCTTTTTCAGGTCCCAAACAATTTCTCAATTTGCAATGAATTAGTCCAAAGGAAGAAAATATTCTTTCTACACCGGCAGAAGAAGCTACTGCTGTTAAAAGTGAGATTATCACTTCAACAGTCTCTGAATCCAAGTGCTTAAGTGACTTCCACCACTTCATTGGTGTGACTTTCTTGAAAACATCATCAGCAAACATATTTATTGAATGGTTCACCCTTAGCTCTCAAGTTTATTATAGTTGGCATTATGGAGGGATGATTGCTGGATGTCCATGTCATAGCCAACTCCTCTTCTTCAGCAGTTAAGGTTTGACCCTGGTACCGAGTATTGAGAATATTTGCAAGAAAATGAGCTGGAGATAGTGCCTATGCCATTCATTTTTTTTAATGCCTGTAATTTAACTCTGTCATTGCATATTTCTCTTTTTAAGATCTCAGTCAGTTCCTTCCAAATTTCAACAGCATCAGCAATAAAACAGTTATTTCCCTGCAATTTTGTTCAAGGCTACAGAAATAGATTTCCGGGTATTCAGCTTGTGTTCAACATTTCTCTTAAGCCCAATGTTGAGAGCTTTGGCTATGACAGGGCCATCTATTTTTTTCACGATTTTGTTCACAAATCATCATCAGATTAGGCCAGTTTTTGATACAGTGCTCAAAACAGTCCACTACTGAGTTCCATCCCAAGTCTTGTGGGTGAGTTAGCTTGGTTCCTCCCACTTTTTTCAGAGCAGCTGCTGCAAAGTGGTTGTTTCGAAAGTATTTTGCAATTTCAACATTAGCCTTTATTTCTAGAACACTGAAGTCTTTGGCTAGGAGGTGCATCAACTGAGCACTGCAACCGTATGTTATTAGCTTGGGAGTCTCTTCACTCTCTTCTAAATAATTTCTTTTCATCTTGGATACATTTGCAGCATTGTCTGTGACCAAGCTGTGTACTAGACATTTGAATTTTTTTGTCACAGTTATAGCTTTTACTGCTACTTCTTGTAAGTATTCTGCTGTGTGTGCATTTGCTGTTGTCAGTTGTTTCTGTAAGGAAGACATTCCCTTCTGTTGTCACATAAGCACATACAACAGGATCATTGTGGACATTGGTCCACCCATCAAGGCTCAGATTAACAATTTCACCCTCTTGACCTTTTGCACACTGCTCAATTTCTCTTTCAAACACTTTATGAAGCAATTTGCCTGCAACATCTGCTCTGTTGGGTGGACTGTATCCTGGTCTTAATGACTGAACCATGTGTGACGGGGCAAGGCCAGAGGGCTATAGGAAAGTGGTAAGGAACCAGTGTGTTAGCCCCAGGCTAAACAAATCCGTGATACCTTATGGCAGTTGCTCCAGGTTAATCAAGACACCTGGGGCCAATTAAGAACTTTCCAGAAGGCAGAGAGGTTGATTGAGACACCTGCAGCCAATCAGGGGCTGGCTGAAACTAGTCAAAAGCCTCCCAGTGAGCCAGTGAGGTGCACATGTCAGGAGCAGTGGAAGGAGGTTGTGTGTGAGGAGCTGGGAGCAAGAGGCACTAGGAGCTGAGAGTAAGAGGGCGTACTGCTGGAAGATCCTGTGGTGAGGCTAAAGAAGGTGTTGGGAGGAGTCCATGGGGAAGTAGCCCAGGGAGTTGTAGCTGTCGTGCAGTTGTTCCAGGAGGCACTCTAAACAGCTGCAATCCACAGGGCCCTGGGCTGGAACCCAGAGTAGAGGGTGGGCCCAGGTTCCCCCCAAAACTCCCAACTCCTGATCAGACACAGGAGGAGTTAACCTGGACTGTGGATTCTACTAGAGGGGAAGATCTCTGAGGCAAGCAGAATCCGCCAATAAGTGCAGGACCCACCGAGGTAGAGGAGGAACTTTGTCACACATGTTAATGAAGTGTGGGTTCTCAATCGTATGGAAAGGAGAATTTGTTGCATAAACAAACCGGGCAATTTTTTAATCAATTACCTCTTTTTGTAATCTGCTGGTTCTTATCACAAATGTATCTGTGGTTGTTTCTGGATGATGGAGATTTTTTTTTCTTTTTGATACAGGTGATATACTGTGGCTATGTGACATACATGATGTGACTGAAACACTATCATTGGCAGATAACTCTGAAACATTAGAAAATGATGGTTATCTTGAAGGTGTATAGTATTCAGTATCCTATATGTTGAGGATGGATTCTTCTAAACAAAATAAGTCAATGCAGTTATTTAATTATTATGACCATACTACTCATTTAGTATTACTCATTGCATTCACCGACACTCAGTACTACTTTAAAGGTGAAATTGTAAAAGGAAGATCTGCCTATTTCAGCTATTTATTTTTTTATCACGACTGCATCTAAAATGATAGTACCATAGAGTAACAATTATATTTTTTGCTCAAACATGAGAATTCAAGAATAGTCCAGAAGGAAGACAGGCAGTCCTTAAGAAAGAAAAAAGTTTACCAACCTGAAGATCTTGCATGTTCAGACATGTTCCTTTCATCATCTTCAACGTAGCTTCCTCCTGAGAAGGAACACTTCTCATGATGATGTTTTATTCGAGCAACCAGGCCTTGCATTTTTTTGTTGCACTGTTTGCATTTTGCATACATGCCAGTCTTACTCACAGGTAGAGGAACTTCATAAAATATTCCCAAACTGGGTCTCTTTTACGGCCCATTGTAGGTTTTCCCTTCTAGTGAGAGAACGGTATGGTAGATCTCAAATCAATGAAGGCTACACTCAGACCTCAAGACTTCTGGAATCGCCCCTAACAATCTTCTATTCATTGAACTTTTTGAAACTTTGCACTTTTAGAGAGAAGTCAGGGATTGACTCTGTGTACACAAATTTGCAGAGGGACAATAGGGTTGAGGTCTATAATTTCTCACCTCCATATATTATTTATTTATTTAAAAACATTTTTGCTGTTAATAAGCATGTTATCACTGGAGACACAAATCCACCATCTGAGAACTGCAAAACTAAGCATCTTTGATGGTATCTTCTAGACTGAACACTGTCCCAGTGGGTAGATAGAAAGATTAACCTAAATAATCTATACAGAAGCCCCATAGGATTGGGTCCCTAATCTATGAATTTTTGGAACTCATTTACAAAACCTTTTTTAAACATTACATGAATATATTGTCACATACTATAGAATTAGAATTTATAATCCCTATTCCATGATGAGGTATCTTTGAGCTATAATGTATCTCAATAAAACTATCTTTAGATAGTTTTTTCCCCTCAAAAAGCATTTTATCAAAATAATCTGATTTAAATAAAACACATTTTTTTATTTTAAAAAAATGATTTTTATCCACTCTGTTTAAATAATCTAACATGCTAATAATAATACAAGCAAGGCTGTTTGATTTTAAGCTTGACAGTATCCAGGTCTTATACCTAATTACTCCCTCTCCCCCAAATAGAATAATAAATGTATAATTCTTTTTATTATCTAAAAACAGCACAGCTGTTTTTGAAATAAAATACTCTCTGCCTTACATCTTCAGAAGTGCTGTCAGACCCAATGTACATTTGTATATGCTTTATTGTAGTACAGTATTTGCTTTAATTTAAGAGTTCATGCAATAAGTAGGAAAGTATAAGGCAGCAGAGGTATAATAAACAGCCATTTAATTTTTACAGCACAGTATTTTGTAGAACTATAAAAAAAAGTGTGATTGGCGAAGGCATTAACACTGTCTTAAATCAAATAAGTGTTAAATGCCTGGCGCACTTGGTGCTGAAAACCTACATATCAGCTACTTGTTAATAGAGAATTTGAAAAGGAGTAACTGGGATTGTCTAAGACAAGGATTCTGAAACTATTCACATCATGGTCTCTGTATTTTGGACCATATAATTTCATTAGCTTCTCATAATTTACATTTGATTTTAAATGCACTTCAGTTTTACAGTACAGTGAATTTTTACATAACTTTGATTCTTCATTATACATGAAATGTATTTACCTCTAAAAGACTTATATATACATTCACACACCCTATGAAGAATTGCAGTGGATTGATTTTAGTCTTTTTTCACTTCTAGTTACTTTGATAAAGACTTCATTTTTATTGGTTGGTATGAGAGCCTAAACTTGTTAAAGAATGGAGTTGGTGGAGCATAAAAGGGCTTGATCCAAAGTCCACTGAAGTCAATGAGAGTCTTTCCATCGACTCCAAAGGACTAGGTCCTAAATTCATTTTTCATGTTCTTAGGCCAAGTTTTTCAGTAGTGATTAGTGATTTAAAGGACTTCAACTTTTGGTTGCCCAACTTGAGACACCAGAGGGTGAGTGCTCAACACTTGCTAAATTTCAGAAGGCTGGGCACACAAAAATTGAAGAACCCAAAATCATTAGTCACTATTGAAAATCTTCTCCCTAATTTTAACATTAGGATAAATATTCTGTTTCTGATTTACTAGACATTGAGAACTCAGTCCTGCGAAACTAATTCATATGAATACATCCATTGAGATCAATTTTTAAATATTCAGTATTTTTTTCTTCATTTGGATTAGTTCATTCAAACTTAAACAGTTATCATTAGAGAAAGTAAAGAAGTTGGTTTTCTTGTCCCAAGCAACTAAACAAAAACTAGATGGCAGATGAATGTATCCTGTTCTAGAAACCTTTTTGGACGCAATGGGTGACAGAGTTATGGGTAGTATTTACAGTTTATCAGTTGTTCAATCAGTTTGTTTTAGGGTCATAATTACCCTGTGTTCGGTTGGGGTGGTGTGAAGCTGCATTGCCCAGTTTGAGATCAGGAACTCTCCCTGTTGCTCAGGAGTGGTATGGGCCCCGTGCTACCCCTTAGAAATAAATGGTATGTACTCCCCTCTGCAGCCAGTCAGCTCTCCTGCTCAGGAGAGGAGTTATGAGGCAATACCATCTTCCCACCCCTTTTGCATCCAAAGTAATGGCGGTGGTACTGGCTGAGGAGATTGCAGGGATTGCAACTGTGGTTGACCCCTGTATTGGGTTTACCATATGAGGGAGGGAAGGCTTCTTGTACCCTCCCAAATCCATGCAAGGGCCAGCTATTATCTGGCTCTTAACGTGTAACTTGTTTTGGTTCTAGCAGAGTATCTGCTAAACAGAGGCTGAATTTATGGAGATTTGGAGAAAACCAGCAGCCATTCTATAGTTTGGCTATTGTACTCTTGACCGAATTTTACTTGTTAATTGATAAAATAAGCTCTGATAATTTAGGTGTCATGGATCCTAATATGATGTTTTGATGACAATTACATAGCCACACCAGCTATATAGGAAACTTTATTGGTTGAATCTTAAGTGGTTTTTTTTCATTTATTAACAATTATTTTCAGATTTCTGATGAATTTATCCTTTGAGGCAGATTGTTGTTAAATTACAAGTTTGAAACAAGCATATGTTTAAAAAAAAATTATTTCTGACCACTATGAGAAGGCATTTTTGTCATTAGCAGGTGCATGATGCTTGAACCACTTCTGATTTTTATCAGAGCAGAAGTAACACAAGTAAAACGCCACTCTAGATATAACTGACTTAATTAAAGATATTCTCCCAAAGATATTCTCCTTAAAATAAACAGCTAAATATTAAAATGGGTGGCTTTTATAGAAAACAAAAGAAATAATAAACTTTCTGAAGTAAAGATGTATTAGTTTTTGGAGGGGTCATGATGACTTTTGGAAGGGATTGTAAGAGAACTCCTAGCACTAGAGCCCAATCCCGTGCCCATGGAAATATTCCCAGGTATTGTCTAGACCGGGATAACAGGTATTAAAAAATCAAGACAGTTGGCTAGCACATTTTAACTAACAGACTCTAAAATCTTAGTGTAGGTGAGCATATTGTATTTTAAGGTCTTATCCTCACTGCAAAAAAAATAGCTAACTCAAATAAGATTTATTTAACTCAGATTAATAAAATTGGGTTAAAATTCTAGTGTAAAGCCAGTTTGTAGTTTTACACATGAGTTAGCAGGGTGAATTTAAGTTGACCCGCTAACTCGTGTAAATCTAGCTAGCTTGAGGTAAGCACACACCTTTTTTCATAGTGAAGACAAAGCCTAAAATGGATTAGCTGGTTGAAGTGAACCTTAGGGTTTAGCTAACACATTTTATTTAAAACAACACCTTTTATCCTAATCTAGACAAGATCCAACTGACTTCAGTGGACAGTGGATCAAGCTGTAAGAGTGTGCCTATTACACTGCTCTACAGCCAAAATGCTTCTGAAATAAATGTAATCAAACTTTACTAATTCTGGGTCACTGAGAATGAAAATGATGCTTAAAATTGTTGATTGGCTCTAGTTTTCAAGACATGCTATTGGGTCAGTATATACGACCCTTGACTTGGGAATGGCGGAGGATAAGTGAGTTATAAAGGGAAGGGATCTCAAATTAAACCAGAAATGACTAAAATACATCTTTGACTGGATCTATGAATAAATCTATGACTGGGTTTGGACAGTACTTGCTTTTTAGGCAAAACAATGAATGATGCAATCTGAAGCTGGTATTGCGTCATCCATGATATGAATTGCATCATGTTATTCCTAGAAGTCATGGATGATGCAATCATAACGAAGCTTACATCACTCTGCTGAACAAATTGCCCTATATCAGCTCTAGAAATCATACAGTGTCGTGCTCTCTTATTGGTCAGTGTTTGATTTTTGCAAAGGGACACATTTCTGTTTAGCCAAAGTGAGCAGAGATGCCTCATACTTGTGTGAACAGTGCAGATAACTTCTGCTATGTTTGTGGTGAAGTGACTTTTGCATCACAAATGTGCAGTATAACCACTATGGTTAAGAAAGCCTATCACCTTTCTTTTGGCTGCTAAATTGGAGACCAGGACAAGAGGTAGGCCCCACACATATGCTGCAACACTTGTGCAACAAATCTTCGCCAGTGGTTGAACAGGAAAAGGAAATCTATGCCTTTTGCAGTGCCAATGATTTGGAGAGAGCCAACAGATCATACCAGCAATTGTTACTTCTGCATGGTGCCTCCAGTTGGGAAAGGTGTGTCAAAGAAGAAAAAGTGGACTGTGCATTATCCAAACATTCCATCAGCTATACGCCCAGTACCCCACGGAGAAGGACTGCCGGTTCCTGATGCACCAGAATCATTCTCACTTGAGTCAGACAAGGAAGAGGATGAAACTTCTGGTCCTGAACCATCAATGTCACAGGACCCACATTTTCTCCCATCCTCCTCCTCTGAACCACACCTCATAACACAGGTGAACTGAATGACCTTGTCAGGGATTTGGAACTACCCAAGAGTAAGGCAGAGCTTTTGGGCTCCAGACTACAGCAGTGGAATCTCCTGGCAGGTGATGTTACCGTCAAAAGGATCTTGTCCCATTCTTCTTCATGGAAGGTGATCTTGTAGCCTGCAACAACATCGATGGTGTGATGGCAGCCCTCAACATCGTTCACGATCCAGATGAGTGGAGACTGTTCATTGATTCATCGAAGACGAGTCTTAAAGCTGTTTGACTGCATAATGGCAATGTTTTGCCATCAATTCCAGTTGGTCATGCAGTCCATATGAAGGAAACCTATGACAACATGAAACAACTTTTGAGGTGCATAAACTATGACCAACATCAGTGGCAGCTTTGTGGCGATTTGAAGGTCAAACCTTTGTTCTCTTGCTTGGTCTGCAGACTGGATACACAAAGTACTGCTGTTTGCGAATGGGATAGTCGTGCAAGAGATTCCCACTACATCAAGAAAGATTGGCCACTCCGACAGTCATTGGAGCCTGGGAGGAAAAGTGTTCAGCATCCACCACTTGTTGACTCAAGGAAGATTTTCTTACCACCCTTACACATCAAGCTGGGTCTGATGAAGAACTTTGTCAAGGCCATTGACAAAACACAAGCAGCTTTCAAGTACCTCCGCGGAAAATTTCCAAGGTTAAGTGAAGCTAAGATAAAGGAAGGTGTCTTTGTTGGTCCTGAGATTCGTGAACTTCTTCGAGATCATGCATTTGACCATGCACTGCGTGGCAAGGAAAAAAAGGCATGGAAAGCCTTCCAGTTAGTGGCAATAAATTTTCTCGGAAACAACAAGGCAGACAACTACAGGTTGTTGGTGGAAAACCTCCTCAAGGCATACAAAAGCCTTGGTTGCAACATGTCACTAAAGATACATTTTTTGCACTCTCATCTAGATTTTTTTCCACCGAACTGCGGAGCAGTGAGCGACGAGCACGGTGAGCGATTTCACCAGGACATTGCAACAATGGAGAAACGCTATCAGGGCAAATGGAGCCCATCAATGCTTGCAGATTATTGCTGGACAGTGACAAGAGATGCTCCATTTAATGAATACAAGAGACAAGCCAAGAAGCGCCAAGTAGACACTGAATAGGACTAAACTATGTACGTAATAGTTTTTTGCCTTTTGTTTCATAATACATTTTATTTATAATGCTGATTTTTGCTGATTTTTAAAGTGTTACATAAACAGGACAGGTGAAATAGTATCATGTAAAGCAACCATAAACACATGAAAAGACCTAGGTTTACAATTTGTGATTAAAACTCTACTATCTACACAATATACATAGACATAAAATGTAAAAACTTAAATATCTTAGAAACAGTAGCCAATCAGTTGTTTTAATTGTCATATTTGAATTCAGCACATCAAAATCATACTAAATAGCACATTTTATCTCTGAAGCAGACGATTTCTCAAGAATTGTAGACCAGTGTTACAATACCATTGTTGCTATTATTTTAAGTGCCAGTAATGTGCAGTTGAAATTTGTCTCACAGGGAATGTTTACATTTTTGTGAAAGAATAACTATTGCATTACTTCTCCCTTTGGAAATGTATTCTTGTCTCCATGCACCTCCCTTACATGATAATGAGAACAGATGTCTAGTCGGGCTTCTTCAGCCACCCCTGGATAAGAGAAAATTAAATAAGAAAGAAACAATCATGGGATTTTTCCACAAGTAGCCAAGTGCTGTGTTTTGTTTCGTTTGAAGAAAAAAAAAAAGAATATGGAGATGACCATTTATTAGCACTTGTAGTATTTTAATTCACTTGTCAGGTCTGTTAGATGGATGTCTTGGAGACTGGCTAATTTGTTTATGATTACAAATATCTCTGATTTGGGGGGAAGGGAAAAGCCAGTGAGTGCTTCTGTGTATAGATGTTAATTTGCAAATATTTGAATGATGATTGCTCTTGTATAACCGATGCCTTAAAGATAGGGACTCAGAAGTTGTCGCCATTATACACCAAACAGAGCTTTTGTGGCCATTTACAACTTTGCATATGTTAATGAAAAACATTTTCTGAGAAATTGGCAGCTCCACACTTTGTAGTTTATGCCAGCTTCTTTCATGGACCTGTTCAAGGCAGAGCAAAAAAGAAAAAAAAGCCTTGTTTTAGTGGCTGAATTACTCAGACAAGCTTTCACATTGCCCCTCCTCTTATTAATATTCTTTTTGATGTGAGCTTGTAAAACAGAGGATTGGCTGTTAATCTCCAGGATCTCAAGGGCTTTTGGCAGTGGCCCATAATTGATGTGTTCACATGGCTGTTGTCTGACTACTAATGATTAGACAGCAGTGTTATCTCCTAGCTAAATCAGTGTTGCTTATAAATCACACTTGATAAACTGCAGTTTCATTTCTTCAAAGGGTCTGGAGGTCTACATACTTTGATAGAACTGCCAGAGGCATTTCATGATTTTATGACAGTTAAGATTATGTTTATTTTTCATTTCACTTGGGCAAAGTATTTGAATTTCTACCAAGTGCAAATAAGTGTTTTTGTTGTTGTTCTTGTAATGGATTGATCACAGAGTGATCTAAATAGAAAAAGGGAGAGAAGGAAATAAAATCATGGAATGACGGATGGCGTATTTTACAAGAAATGTACAACATAATTAATTACCCAAAATAGGACTTTTCTTATGTGGGAAAAATGGGTATTGCAGTTCCATCAGTTTTTAATCACACTGTTTGATAAAAAATAATCCATGAAGTAATGCAAGAAAGGAGGAAGGAGTTTTGGAGTGGTTAAATTACGGGATTGAGCTTTAGGAGATCTGGGTTAAATTCTTGGCTCTACCACAGGCTTGCTGTGCTTGTTCTGCATCTGTAAAATGGAGATGATAATGCCCTAACAGGAATGTTGCAAGCATAAACTCCAGAAATATTCGGATGCTTAAATATTATAGGAATGGGGTCGTATAAGAACCTTGACAGTATCAGTGAAAAAGCAAAACATTAGAAATATGGAACATGCTTGAGAAAGAGACTGGATGGCATGGGTTAATGCAGTGGTTCTCAACCTAATTACCATTGTGGGCCACATATGCAGCTCTCTGTGTGTTTATGTGGGCCACGTCCACACAATATATATACTACCCGTATGGCCATGAGGAGGTCACATGATTGGGCCACAGTCATAGGCGCCGACTCCGTGGGTGCTCCGGGACTGGAGCACCCACGGGGAAAAATTGGTGGATGCTCCGCACCCACCGGCAGCTCCCTGCCCGCCCCGGGGCCCGTGCCTGGCTTACCGGAGCACCGGGCGATGTTGCGGGGCCCCGCCCCCGACGCCGGGCGATGTTGCATCGGAGTCGGGGGCGGGGCCCCGGACGTCACCTGGCGTCGGGGGTGGGGCTATTTTGCTGATTGGGCTGCAGGTTGAGAACCACTGAGTTAATGGGTTCCAATGCCAAGGCCACTGCTTTGAATTCAGCACAGTGAGGAAAAGCTTTGGCGATCAAATATCTGTTAATGGCCTATAAACAAATTATCTGGTGATCTTAGTTACTAGTGGACAGATGGTCTTCATATAAACTATAATTATACTTGGCATTAATTGACAGCCTTATTGGTATTTACATCAGAGAGAAAAAGAATGAAAAGGGCACAGAATTTCAGCCCCCCCTCCACACACTTTTAAAGGTCTTGTAGCTCAGAGTTGAGGCACACTCATAGGTAAATGTGGGAAAGCTTTCACTGCCACCTCCTATGCTGTGTGTATCTGTCTTTGTGGGTTAGGCACTTTTCATAGTACAAAATTCAATTTTAAAAGAGGGAGAAAATAAACATCTTGGAGAGAAATGGTTATTAGCAGTTTCTTTTTCACATGGATTATTTTCCCGTTCAAAATCTTCATTGCACTTGGATTATTTTCAAAAGGTTTTTATGCCCCTTAAAAATCTCTTGAAAAGCTAACTTCCTCCCTGCCAATTAAAACAAACACACTGGGCCAAATTCTGCTTTCTGTTGCACCTCAGTGGAGTTGCTGTGGATTTACACCAGTGTAACTGAAAGCAGAATTTTATCATTAGGATAATTTAAGATTTCTTAAATACTGCAAACTGTATTAGGGGAAAAAAGGAGTATTCTGTTAGCTATGTGTTTTCAACTATGGTTATTCAAGTTGATAGTTGAATAGTAATTGCAAAAGAAAACAGAGAAGACATTTTTTGTTGTACTTTATTTTGTCATGTGGTCATTATGAGTGTGTGTCATGATTTACATAATGACAAATAATATCTAGCTTTTATAAGTAATTAGGACACTGCTAATGGGCATGGAAACAAAGTAAGTGATCCATAAATACACCAGACAAGACATTGCATTTTCAGAACATATTGAAAGTCTCATCTGTAAGGATCCAATCAGACAATGCCAAGTTTGTGGCATACATCGGGGGAACACATAGAGTCATGAAATGTCCAAGGATATAGACCCTCGTTTTGGCAGTCTACATTGCAGGAAATTTAAATAACATGATGGACTGACTCAGCACGATGCACCTTTATTGATGACACCTCTGAAGTGAGGAGACTGGGAGCTAAATCACAGTGCTGGACTGAATGTGGAAAAAAGTGGGGCGCAGACCACAAATTGACCTGATGATGCCCAGAAAAAACAGAAAAGTACAGAAGTATTTAGCGGATGCTAAGGAGGCCAGAGCAGATAAAATAGATTCTGTAGCTATCCCATGAGGCTTCAGCCTATCTTACATCCTTACCCCAGTAAAAGATCCTGCAGAGGGATGGTATGATGAGACTGCTTACAATGGCATGTAGGCAGTCTGCTACTGCTAGTAGAAAATATCTCCATCAGCTGCTGATGGGACACTAGATGCGATGGGCTCTGAGTGACTACAGAGAATTCTTTGCCAGGTGTCTGGCTGGTGGGTCTTGCCCATATGCTCAGGGTCTAACTGATTGCCATATTTGGAGTTGGGAAGGAATTTTCCCCTGGATCAGATTGGCAGAGACCCTGGGTGTGGGGGGGATCGTGTTCCTCTGTCATCGGGCATGGGTCACTGCAGATTTAAACTAGTGTAAATTGTGGATTTTCTGTAACTTGAAGTCTTTTTAAATCATGATTTGAGGACTTCAGTAACTCAGCCAGAGGTTAGGGGGTCTATTATAGGAGTGGGTGGATCATGTTCTGTGGCCTGCAATATTCAGGAGGTCCCTAGATGATCATAATGGTCCCTTATGGCCTTAAAGTCTATGAATCTATGAGAGATTACTGAGTCATAGAGTGTCTTCACTGGCTCTGGACTGGCTGAAGAGACCTCTGTCCCAGGATACAGCAGTCATGTCAGTGACTAGCTGGATTTGACTTCCAGTAAGAGAACGTGTGTGCCAACGGCCGATTTGCCTTGAAGATCTCTGGTGATTTTCTCTGTAACCCTGGATATTGAGAGTGAAAACCTGAAGACAAGCTTATCAGGTAAGGTTATTACAATCATGGTGAAAGCCATGAAGTCATTATCTTCACATATGTACCTGAGATTGGAAAACTTTATCTTGGTGGTGTGATAGAGCAAGGATGTATTCACTCCAATAGAGCAAGGATGTATTCACTCCATGTCACAGTACCAGTGATCTGGAGTTTCTACAAGGTAGGCTGGACATGGAGTTAAGTACCAGCTGCTTCAAGGTTCAATCATCAGCAGTAGTAGCTTTCAGTGGCTGGACAGCAGCATTTCCATAGGCAGGGACCCTGATATATTCCAGCTTTCTGAAGGCTTTTCATAAACTCAATCTAATAGTGCATTGCCTGGTCCCTGAATGACACTTGAACTTGGTGATCAGAATCCTGATGGCTCCTCTTTCAGACCTCTGAGGAAAATATCTATGTACATTTCTTTTCCTTGTTGTGGAATGCTTATCTGCAAGGATTACAGAACTCTAGGCACCTTCAGGCAAAGAACCATAACTGATCCTTCACTGGGACAAGCTTGTGCTTAGAACTCTTCATAATTCAGACTCAAGATATCATCAGACTTCCATATGAAGCAGGAGTTAATTTTATATACATTCTGCCCAAACAGTTTAAAAAAAAAAAGAAAGGGAAAAAAAAGGTAGACTCAATGTCTTGCTGTCCCTAGAGTGCTGTGAATCTACAGAGTCCTTGTCTACACTGGCCTCTCTCTCTTCCCCCTCCCCCCCCCCGAGCAATGTAAGTTTCAGTGCTGTAAAGGGGCAGTGTAGACAGTGCTGGGGTGCTGGGAGCCACTCCCCTCGCGGGGGTAGGGTTTTTTTACAGCGCTGGGAGAGCGCTTTCCCAGTGCTGATGCTGCCACTACAAAGCCATGGTAGTGAAGATATCCTTAGATTTAGGGAGTTTCAGAGACTGTTTATTTTACACTAACGTCTAAAGAAGAGTCAGGCAGCCTGAGGTGACCATTTTGAGGTGGATCAGGAAAGCTTATGTTAGAGACTTTTAAGAGATACTCATCCCAATCAATGGGATTTTCTTTGGTTGGGACAGGAGAAGTATCTTTATTAGAAATTGGCAAGGTGGCCATCTGGCCATCATCCCATGCCTCTGCCTAACATTGGTGTTGACAAACAGGCTTCTGCACCTGCAGTCTTTGGCAGCAGAATATTGCAGGCAGCTGTCAAATGCTAATCTGTCCCATTCTAAAAAGGGGTGAGCTGCTTTGTTAAGCCCAAGCATCTGGACTTGTATAGAAGATCAAAGAAAGTAGAGGATTTTTTTACCGTTGCCAGTTAATTTTCTTTTTTTAAGATATTCTCTACAGGTCTTGAAGTGCTATCTGTGTAGTTTAGCATCTATTATTCAAGTTCATTTCTGCATTAGAATTTATTGAAAGGTTTTAGTTCGTGTTGTGAATTATTAACATATTTGGTTTCCGATGTTTTCAGTCCAGTTTCTATGGAACAACTTTTGAAGTGTTCGTCTCAAATCTGAGGATATGACATCAAAATACTTTTGTGTATTGTATGTATTTGACAGTTGGGAAGAACTATAACCCAGCTGTTGGCCTGTTACAGTAAATCTTGAAGATAGGGGAAATTGACCCTTTTTGTACAATATCAGACTTGTACAGCACTGAGGATTTTAAGCAACATATGTTGCTTACAAAAGATTTCTTGATATTTGCCATACATATTTCATGTTGCACTGACATTTTTCTCAATTAATGTTGAGAAGAATATTGGTTTGCTTTACATTGTCTTTAGATAGCACTACAGTTGAGTAGTGACCAAAGCTTCCAAAATGATTGAAAAAGCAGCTGCAGTTTACATTTGGTTATTTGGTACCCGATTCTG
Source organism: Macrochelys suwanniensis (assembly GCA_033296515.1). Taxonomy (NCBI): domain Eukaryota; kingdom Metazoa; phylum Chordata; order Testudines; family Chelydridae; genus Macrochelys; species Macrochelys suwanniensis. Next base: position 55,148,350 of record CM065780.1, read on the forward strand.
TTGAGCTACTGTGTCAGACTGGTTAGTTTGGGTGGATTGTTGAGAGTTACAAGGCTGATAGTTATTTAAATATGATATATGTGAACTGAGATTAAATTGAGATTTTTCAGATGAGCCTGAGATTATTCTTCTGCGGTGATGATAAAGGAATGATTTCATATGGTCAGTTTCATTAAGTGGGAGAATTAGTAGGGAGAACAATGGTTTTTAGATCTGTATCTATAAATTCTTGGTCAGTTTCTCCTCTCACACTTGTTTTCCCATTATTTAATTCCGTTAATTTCAGTGGAATAGCTCCTGCTATTTATACACGCTGTAAATGGGATTAAAATCAGGCCTTCTGGGGCCATTGTTGTTTCAGTGCTCCGTTGATCTCTGCTTGGCCTCGGAATCTTGGAAAGCCATTTGGGAGAAAAGGAGAGCTTGCTTCAAGGACAGATTATTCGAGCTCCCCCAGCCCTACTTGAGAAGCAGTGGTTTCATTAAGTGTGAGCTCATAAATCTATTTTTTAAAAAAAAAATGGTGAATGCTGCTGCCAGTATTAATATTGCAGTCCTCCTTGCAGGCCTTTTTTTTTTTTTTTTTTTTAAATGGAGGGTGTGTTTTGGAAAGGGTCATGCTTTCATTTTCAGGCATGTCATAAAATGACTCATAAAATGTTTGGAACCTTTCCTCCCTGAAAAAATTGTCTCTTTCCCGCAGCCATGCTGCCGCAGTTGTCACTAGAAGTGCTCAAGCTAGATTCGTCTTGATTTAAAAGAGGAGGTTTGGAGGCAGAATGTTCTCCGTAAAGGGCTTTCAGCTTGAAACCTGCTTCTCTACCTTGGTCCAAAATAGTTCAGTTCTGTTGATCTTCAGAGCATTCTCCAAGGGACATCTATTCACTCAGCCTTTTTCAAAGGCGGGGGGGAGGAAGGAAGGAATCATGATCTGTGGACCCTAGTTCAGCAAGACAGTTGACATTACTTCAGTGAGACTATTTAAATACTTAAAGTATGAACCTGCTTATTTGCTTTGCTGGATCAGGGGTGATAGTCAAAGGTTTGTTGGCTATTGTATGGCTGCTAATAATTTATCGTGTTTTTGCAATTTGTGTCAAGAACATCTAGAGTTTCAGCAAGATACCTTTACAAATATTTAATATGTTTAAATAAATAAACTAAATATCCAGGTAAGAGCAAAGACCTATTTAATAATTTAAAGTAATCTATTTATGGTCTCTGAAAAGGTCAAAACATTTTCATTAGAATAAAATTCTAAATCACTTTTCAGTCACCACAACTCCAGGATCCATAGGCTTGTGTATAGTCCAGATTATTTTTTTCATCAGCCTGGGTTTTCCACAGGTGTAGTGAGGCCCTTGGAGACATAATTCCTTCCTACAGGACAGAAGGCCTTATCTTTTTTTTACAGGAACTCAGTGTTGTTCAATGGAGTCCATCTTGTAGTAGAGGCAGTATTTTAAAGCTCCAAGACTATACTTCTAGAGATTAGTGACTGCATCAGAAAGACTGGCTGTCATGCAGAGAGCTTAATTTCAGTATCTAAAATAAAACCAATGAGAAATGGAAGGAAATCTGCATCCATTAAGAGCCTCACATGTTTCCACTTAAGACAGTGGTTCTCAGCTGTGGTCCACCGCTTCTTCAGGGAAAGCCCCTGGCGCGCCGGGCCAGTTTGTTGACCTGCCGCATCCGCAGATCCCGCAGCCCCCATTGGCCTAGAGCGGTGGACCGCGGCCAGTGGGAGCCACGACCGGCCGAACATGTGGACACGGCAGGTCAACAAACCGGCCCGGCGCACCAGGGGCCTTCTCTGAAGAAGTGGTGGACCACAGTTGAGAACCACCAACTTAAGATGACATTTCTTCTCTCTTAAAACTCTCCCACCCAAATATAGTCACCAATGCATTCATAGAGCAGCCACCAAAATGTCTTTTTGTCATCTTTAGATGGAGATGTGCTCACTGGAGCACTTACTATCCCTTCATTGGTAGACATTCTTCATTTGCAGTCAGCTTTCTAGTCCTGAGAACCACCACTGCTTGATACAATCAAACTTTCCGCAATGGAAAGCTGCCACAAACAACACTCCAGTTTTGTAGCCTTCATTATTAGTCTGCTTTCAAAAGCCCTTGAAATAAGGTGAATGTAGAAAATATTGCTTTAATATTTCTGTAGATTTTTTAAGCCCTTTGATTATGTACATTAAGAGCTACGATCTGTGTAAATAACCTTCCCGTGTTTCAACTCCCCCCGCCCCTTGGAATCTCATGTGTGATAAATAGCAAGGCTACTGCTCAGCATGTACCAGCACCTGGGAATAATCATGCAAAAATAACACTGAGAAACGGCAGAGCGTCTGTTCTTGACATTAACTTTCCTCAGGTTGACAGACTGCCACCACCAGATGTTAAACTTATGTGCCTTTTTTTCCACTGGAGATGGCGGCCTTCCTGCATCTCTCTTTTTAACTCTAATAGAGTGCCCTTTTGAGCATTCATAAAAAACACTTGTGACACCACACTGATCACTGAGAACTATCGCGTTATGATTATCAAGCAACCTTTTAAAATAATTTTAAAATATTGGAAACTGGAGCACTATTGAAGCTCTGTACAACTTTTATTATGAGTGAGGAAATGTTCACTTCAGGCACAAATTGGAAAGGACAGTAAAATCTTTCTCTCTACCCATGATTTTTTTTATATTAATTCCACAGAGCAATCTTTCCTTTTACTGTAATATTCACCTTGTAGCTTTTTTTCCCCTCCTGGTTCCTTATGGCTGTGTTGTATTTTTAACAATAAAATCTAAATATTTATTAGTAAGTGGAGAGAAACTAGAACTGAATAAAACTACTTATAACACTAGCTAAAGGGATACACTATCAAATATGCACTTTCCCCCCATTCAGTTGTTTGTAATTCTTTGGAAATGGGAAAACAAAGTCTGCCATATTGTCTTTGTCCATTTGAAATATATCCTTTTTTTCTAGCTCTGCAGAAGCAAACATTTAGTGTTTCTCCTCTCTTTGTGATGAGTACATCCTATGGAAGAATGATGTAATCTATGACACAGGAATTTTCCCAGCTGCGAACCATCAGCCTGGCAATTCATTTAGCAATTTTCAATTTTATAAAGGCACAGGGCTCAAATTCTCCTCTGCAGCTGAGCTGCACTCAGCACAGGAGGGAAATAAGTGGAGGCTTGTGTGTGTGTGTGCCAGTTACGACTTCCTGATTCTGTGCCAGCATGACGCAGAGCATCTTAGGAGCGCCTCTACTTTATGTCAATGGTATATGATCCCTAAGGCATCTTATGCCAGGAGTGGAGATTCACCATAGCAGAGCTACACTCGGATGGCAAGGGTAGCCATGGAAGGAGCCAGTTCCATGGGCTCTACCTCAGCTAGTAGTTCCCCTCCCCCAGGGAATTATCTGCTGGCAAGCTACTGTCAGGATCTGTGTAGCGCAGAATCAGTGTCTTTTGAATGCTGCTCATACATAAGTATTCTTTTATTTCATATTTTGTTCAGGGAAATCTTGCAATGATTGGAGAGTCAGCTCCAGCAGTTGAGCTGCCTGCTTCAGCCCATGCTGCAAAGCTTTTTTGCTTTTTTTATTGCCTACCTCTGCAACTTTGATGGCAGAAAGATAAGTGTAAGGATGCTAGGCTCTGATTCTGTATTGTATCACATCATTTTTATGCCATAATAATTCTATTGAAGTCAGTAGACTCACCCTGATGTAAACATGGTGTAATGAAATGGAGAATCACGCCTTCAGTTTTACAAATTGCTGTAATATTTGCATTCTTTGATTTTTTTTTCTCCATCTGTAGTATTATCTTGTATGAAACCAAATTAACTTTTTAAACCATTACTGCAAGAAACTAAATAGTGTATAATATTTTTTTTAAAGTGTGTGCAAATTGCTTTTGTGCACATAGGTCAAACCATTACATACCCTGCTTGTAGATGCAAATCAATTTTACATATACATAATTAACACATGTTGAGAAATGCAATTACATGCAAAAAATGTATACATGCAGAATTGTGGGTAAAAATGTAGACTCTGCTTTTTGGAAGTTTGGTCCACTATGCTTTTAGCTCAGAAATGTTATTAGTCCTAATGTGATAAGTATGTTGGACAAGAATCTGATCTCAATTACATTACTTATCCCAGTGTAACTGAGATGAGAATCCAGCCAGTTATCTTTACATTTCATCTTGTTCGTGTCCTTGCAATCATAATTTCCTTCCTAATTGTTTATGAACGATTAAGACAAAGGATAAGTGATTTTTAAGGAAATAGTTTCAGTCCTTACATATATTCAGAGTTGTGTGCATAGCTAGAGAGTGTCAATTTTCAATTGTATGAATGATGCTTAAAAGAGAAATTGGCTGTCTTTGTTGTTAGAGTGGAACAGATTACAATTTTTAAAAGTTTTTCATCGTTTCATATTTTCATTAGATTGTCTCATAATGAAAATTCTGGGATATAAAGAATATGGATATTGGCATGTGCTCTCTAATCGCCCTCCCTCTCTGTACATTTGTCAACTTGGCTTTAAAAGAGTAACCATCAATGTGAACTTTGATCTGCTTTAACTGCATTTACATGAAACATAAATCAAAACATATAGGGATGTGACTTCTAAATACCTTCTCTTGGGCGTTATTATCATTGTTATTATCAACAGTAAAGGAACATAGAGTTAAATAAATTTTATTACAGGTTTGAAAGCAGGAAACTTTTAACATTCAGATGGGTGAAGTGTTTCTTGGTTGAGTCTTGGCACAGATGGACCAAATTAAGATTAGTTTATCCTTTTAATGTACAATTGTATAGAGGATTATTTAACTGACATAAACAAAAAGCTGACAGGATGCCTGGTTCAGCTGTTTAACTGGGAGCTCATTTCCTCATTTTTTTATTTCCGTTTTTATGTGAAGAACATTATGTCCATAGTAAAATACTGAGCTTCTGAAATGCTTAAGGGTGAATATATGACTGAGCATGCAGAATGGAAAACTAAAACAAATTCCCATCACATGACTAATGACTTTGCTAGGTTAGACCAAAAATGCTCAGCACCTTGCAGGATCAAGCCCCAATGCGGAAAAATCTCCTGTTGCAAGGGTATAATTAACATACTGCAAAAATGTGGTGGTGGTTTTTAAATCGGCATATAGCATAACCGTCCAATTAATTTTATTCTTCTAAAATGTATGTGTTGATAAGCCTTATAAATTAGCTGGATAGTTGTGATTGTTAAAGAAGTCGTAATCTCTGACATTGTAAGTGCATAGATAGTAGATAGAATTGTGTCCTAGTGTTATCAGCTGGATGAGCCTAATAATGTATGTTAAAAGCTTGAATGACAAGAGATCATGTTTCATGGCATAGGGGTATTTGAGTTGTTCCATGTACATCACTTCTGTATGGTGTACAGAATAACATGGCATTTCTATGTCTTTGTACTGTCTTAATAAATGTTTTTCTTAAGGAAGAAAAATGCTGTTCCCATTTTGCAAAACTAATTTCCATCCACAAATCAGTCTTCTGCCAGAGGCAAGAAAAACAGTGGCTTTAATTCTTTTTTTATTTCATGCTAGTAGTCTAAGGCCGCAGGGAATATTCTTTTAGAACTTTAGTGTTTTGTCTTGTTTAGCAAGACAGATTTTCTATAATTTTTTCATATGCAGCATGTGGGATCCATGTAAAAAAATTGAGAGCGCAAGACTGAAATCACGCTATGATATACTAAATACCTATGTACAATTCTAAGCAAACTGGTTTAAAAAAAAAAAAATCTCTCAGCACCATTATAGTAAGTTTGTCTGTTGTTTTCAGGTTGATGCCCTGTTTACAGTGCCTGCACCTCCACCTCCGATTTCCAGCAGTATCACGCCTCAGATTCTGCCTTCCTACTTTTCCTCATCTTCATCCAATATTGCTGCACCAGTTGAACAGCTTTTGGTACGGACTCGTTCAGTGGGTGTAAATACTTGCGAGGTTGGAGTAGTAACAGAACCCGAATGCCTTGGACCCTGTGAGCCTGGGACCAGTGTGAACTTGGAAGGGATTGTGTGGCATGAAACCGAAGAAGGTAAATTGTATTTGTTTGTTTATTTTCCATTAGGCTTGCATATTAGATAGGTATACTAGGGGATTTACTCTGTAGTACCTGTCTGAGGTGATTCAAGACTATTCAACTCCCATCACCTTCAGTGTCACAGTTTTATAAATAAGTTAGTGAGCCTGTTCATTTCCTTAAAAACATTATTGTTAAAGTGTTGTGTTAACTGACTTTGTATAAGACTGAATGATCATTTAATGATGTAGTTAATTATTTCCTACCATGGTATTCAGTAAAACATAACATTAAGAAATCATTAGCAAAATAGAGTTTTATTATGTGTCTTTCTTGAGGGGTATGTATATTATGAGTGTGCTCCTATGAGTGGTACAGGTGAAAACTGTAAAACGGAGCAATTCTGGCACCCAGGCACCTTGAGCAATACGGCATGTTTATATAATAAAAGCTATTTCAAAGACCTGTATTAAAATTATTCCTATGTTATGTTATGAATTATTTGCATTTTGCTTGTTTGAAGCATGTTTTAAGGAGAAAACATTGTTGTTTTAAAGGGAATGTTCCATTGGTTGCAGAAGTGCTAGCTAAACCAGTCTGATTTCTCCAATATCCTTAGATGGCACTTGGCCATATAGGAGTGCTGTAGAGCTTTGGGGAATATGAGATGCTGATTGGCTGGTGATTTAGACTAAAGTAAATAGAGAGAGAGGATTATGCTGCAATATATGCAGCATTTTGATTTCCATTTTGATTTCTAAAAGCTCATTATTAAAATATGAGCTTCCTGTTGTTAATTTGCAAGTTTTGATGTAATAACTATAATAACAAGGTATTTCCCAAAGTATGGCTAAAAGCTACTAAAAGATCCTATTGTGAGTATTGTCTCCTGTTTGTTTTGAGGTGTATTCAGTTTGTAGTGGTTTAACTTCCTCTGCAATGAAAAGCCAGATTATTTAGAAAAGTACATAATGAAAGAATACAATAGTGCATCAGTTGATAATATATCCTGACATCCTTGAGATATATGCACAACGGCATTTGGTCCTTTGCAATGATATGTAAGGCCTCACCAAAGTGCTCTACAGTGTCCTCTGAAAAATCAATATAGAGAGTCAGACTTACCTGCTTTTATATGCTCTCATCCATCTATCTTTCTCTCTGTGTATGTCTACAACAGATTCATAAAGCAGATTGATCCTTTTAGATTGTTTGTAAAGCACAGTATAAATTCTGTTTTAGAATATTCCAGCAGAGATGGCTGTCCTTAGCAGCTCCAATCTTTCCTTTACTGGTCTGTATTAACCAGTGTTGAAATGTGTGGGTGTTAACTGTGGTGACATGAAAGAGCAGTGGCTCTTAATAGTGTTGTTCTTGCTGAATAAACTAAACTTCTGACCCCCACTGACTTTAAGAAGCCTCCTTGTTAAAGGTCTGGGGCCAGAAATATGGTATTTTATAAAGTTCTAGCACACTTGCAAGGATGACATTCCATCTGCATTCTCTCAGTGCTATACCAGTTTAAAGCACTTGGTGTTTATTAAAAATTAATGCCCAAATATCATTAACCTCGCTCCATCCTGCATAAAACACTCTCTCTTCTGAAACAATTGAGGAAACAATGAAATTGTGAAATAGTTTTGAATGCCTATGAATCTTAATATGGGTTTACGGATATTATGTGGCAGGGTTGCAGGTGTAAATGACTACATGCAGTGCAGGGAAATAGAGAATCAGGCTCTTACATGTAAACTCTTCAGGGCAGAGGCTGTATCTTCATGTGTATGGATAGTGCCTAACAGGTTGTGGATACTGCTAGAATAATGATAATACTAGCAACTCAACAATGGTAGTGTAGCTTGAGCCTAAATTGCGTGAAAGGAGTAAGATAATTTGTATGGTTCCCTCTAGCAAAAGTTCAGACCCTGCTTAATGGAATATATGATTACTATATCTGGATGTTTGGTTATTCTCTTACACTGTTGTACTGGTACACTGTTTTTGGAAAGGGTATTATGAAAAATTGCCTACGGATGATTAACTTTCCTTTATATTTTAGTTTTGACATTTAGAGCACAGGTGCACACATGTATTTAGCTGTTTTCAAATTTGCTCAGATTTCACATTTTTACAGAAGGTCTATATTATAGCCTGCATCAATCCATGTGTGCTGAAATTTGTCATCATCCTTTTATGAATGCGGGGTGCACATGGGCCTTTTATTTAATTTTAATGTTGGGTTTATTATCAAGTATCTATTTTCTCTAGTTATGATTTTGACTTTTAATTAGATCAAAGCCTGAACTTTTGCATTACTGCTTTCAATCTAGAGGAACGCCATTGAAGTCAATGAAGTTATTCTGAATTTTCACCAATGCAACTGAGATCAGAATCTGGTCTGTTGTTTATAATGCACAGTTGAAATTTGGGTTTCCTTTGTCGCCCTGGCCTCTTATGTTTTTCATCTTTCTTTCCCCTTCGCTTCAAAGCCCATTACAAAAAATAAAAACCTACACTGTGGCTTTTTCAAGGCACAGTCGAAAGAGTTGTAACAGACTAAAGTGTGAGAACTTGGACAAAGGTCAGAAATTATGAGAAATTTGAATAATTTTGTATGTGATCTAGTCATTTTGGTAAAACGAGTTTAATGATCAGCATGTGCTTGTAGGATGTCTGCACATACTACATCCTTCTGCATGTGGGAACGATGAACCAAATGTGCTTGCTGAGGAGCTTTCAAACGCTAGCTGTGGGAATGCAAATACAGAGAGGATGTGGCGGTTACAGCTATAATGAGAACAGTTACAGTGGGTAAAGGAGATGAGTTGATATTTTATTTGGAGTTCTTTGCCAAGTCTAATACATACTTTTCTAGACAAGGTGAAGTATACTTGGGAATTCGTGTTTTGAAGATGGCTAATATTTGAAATAACTGGTTCCCTTTTAGGATCATTACACAAAATGTCACATTCTGCACGTTCTACTGCATTTGTTCTTTGTCTAGGTCATAAGAAGGCTGTGGTTTGATTAGTCTTGTTTTTAGGGTAGCCAGTCCAAAGCAAAAAAGCACATCGTATTTCAAGCAATATTGTGGCTGATACAAGAGACCAGTTGTTTTTATCCTATTTTTCGTCTATCCCAGCCAATCAATCCAGTCAGTTTGATCAGAAGATTTCATACATAAGACCATTTTTTTCCTCCAGATGTTTCAATTTTAGAATGTGGGAAGCAGACAATGCAATCTGTCACCTTTTATGATGGGGCCATGTAACTAAATGTGCCTGTGATTTCACCAATACAACTAAATGTGGCTGTGATTTCACCAATATAACTTTTACCAAATGATGGTTATCATATGGGTATTTCTTAAATGGTCTATGAGTGTTCAATTTGCACATGTGTACTGTAAGCATTTACTTTTTCCATCTGCATAATCTCATTGTTTGTCTGGGACTTGGAATGTTTTCAATGTTTTTTTTTTTTTAATTGTTGTGGAGGGAAAGAGGAGGAACTGGTGGGGCTACTTTCTAGTAGTGGTATGAGGAATTATTTATAGGCAAGTTAACCTGAAACTTGGCAGATGATAGAAGCGACAAAGGGTCCTGTGGCACCTTATAGACTAATAGAGGTATTGGAGCATAAGCTTTCGTGGGTGAATACCCACTTCTTTGGATCCGAGGCATCCGAAGAAGTGGGTATTCACCCACGAAAGCTTATGCTCCAATACCTCTGTTAGTCTATAAGGTACCACAGGACCCTTTGTCACTTCTACAGATCCAAACTAACACGGCTACCCCTCTGATACTTGGCAGATGATGTGGATATTTGATACTATAATACTATAAACTAAAATTTTAGGAACATTAAGAATCACTGATAAACAGCAGTGTGATTTTGTTTTGTTTGTATCTAAAATTGGACATTTTCTCTTGGAAACAACTGTTAAGAGTGCGTATTTTTAAATTTAGAAATAAGGTTAACCTTGAATGCTTTAATTAACTTCTGTTAAAATGGTTCTAAAGAGAGCAAAAAGGCAGTGGGCTTCTTGGTTCATACTGCTTGGAGGAAATAAAAATTGCCTAGAAAAAGGGAAAACCACTTACCAACTTTCTAAATTGCTTAGAGGTTGTTTTTATTATTTTGTTTCTCACAGTCAGTTGCCCTGGGTTATGTCCTGCTTTTGGTCCTGCACCTAGTAGTGAAGTCAGCCGTTAGCTGTGAGAAGTACTTATACTGATGATTACTTGTTTGCCTGAAAATGGATCAGGAAACAGCCATCAGTCACCTTGCTGCCTTTGTGTGCAGAACAAGCTGTTGACATGTGGTGTTCAAGTTCTCACATTGCTGGATTGACAGTCTTCCTCTTTGTGGAGTTTGGGTACAATTTGTTTTTGTCATAATATAATAAATAATGGAGAAATGAATTGTATTTTTGAAAAGAGTTCTGTTGTCACCGTTGGCGTGTTCTCTTTATAATTGAGATTTGTTCTCAAATTTAAACCCTAGGAATCTGAGGTTTGTTTTCATTTCATTCTTATTACAGATGAAATGGGGTCTGCGAATAGGGAATTGGGATAAATATTTCTCAATATTTATTCTGCAGCCAGTTCTGCCATAACTTTGCAGAAGAGCACATAAGGAAACAAAACAAAACACCTTCATTAACATACAGGCATTCCCAAATCTATTATGGAAGGCTTTTCCAACTTCCCCATCCAACTCTTTTGAGTGTAGGTATGGTTTTGAAAATATAGTTACTATACAGAACTGAAACTGAGAATTCCCTTCCCACATGGCTTTGGTTTTGCAAAGGTATTTAAAGGGACACAATCAATTTGAAATCTCTTCAGTTGAAATATCTATCTATCTATCTATCTATAAAAAATATAAAAGTTGTTTACCTGCCCCTGAATCCCCTTAGCAATTTTTGTGGTTTAACAACCACATTTTCCTACTTCCAGAAATTGTTTTCACTTCTTTTTTGTGTGCAAGACCCACACGTGAAAGACTCACAAATAGAGAGGAAACCTGACTACGGTGGAACAGTGAAACTCACTATACTGAAAGTACTGTCATATGCCCAAGTAATCAAATGCAAAAAATAAAGAAAAATAAGTTTTTGTTTCTCTGATCTTTGTTAGAAGAATCTTGGGTGTTCCGTGTAAGAACAATAGACCAGAAGGGCAATTAAGTCAACAGTGTCTCTTTAACTTCAGTCATTTTTCAGTGATGTACAATGCCAAGTTACTGAATACCCCAAGCTTTCCTTGCTCTTCCTCATCAATACTGTGATGCTTCTTCCCAATTTTCAGTATAGAATTATTAATTCAGTGGGAGATAGATGTGAAGTGTTTGATGTTTAAAGGCAAAGCCTAGAAGATCTGTTAGCGAGGGATAATTTTGTTGTTTATTATATGTATTATTGTAGCGCCTAAAAGCCACAGTATTGGACCAGGATCCTATTGTGCTAGGTGTTGTACAAACACAGAACAAAAAGACAATCCTTTTGTAAGACTGTAAGAGTTTACAATCTAAATATAAGACGGATACAGACAAATGGGAGCGTACCAGGAGAGAATGAGACAAAACAGACACAAGGTATGGGAATCAATATAACACACAAAGCAGAGTAAACAATGTGTTGGGTTTTAACATCATGTTAGATAAAAGTGCTTCATGGAGGTGATAGATGGTTATAGCTTGCCAGCTTCAAAGAGCATGGGCCAAATCCTGCTCAGTTCACTCATGTGAGTCGTCCTGTTGACTATAGTAAGTAGGATTTGATCCACAAGAGATGTTTTAGACACATAAAGCTCTTCCATATTTAGATTTGAAATTTTATCTGTCATGTCTTTGCAACTTGTAACAGAATCTGACCAGCAAGCTAATGTACCTAGAGAGAGTGATTATTTTGCAGACTGTTTTCTTACTGTGTATTCTTGATGTTTGAAATTACTATACCTGTAAATAAAATATCAGCCTTGGGGTAGGTCTACACTTACCTGCTGCGTCGGAGGCGACCAATCGATCTTCTGGGTTCGATTTATCACGTCTTGTCTAGACGCGATAAATCGAACCAGGAAGTGCTCCCCGTCGATGCCGGTAATCCTGCTCCGCGAACGGAGCAGGCGGAGTCGACAGGGTAGCCTGCACGCCGCCGTGTGGACCAGCGGTAAGTACTTTTAAGTTCGAAATAAGATACTTCGACTTCAGCTACGTTATTCACGTAGCTGAAGTTGCGTATCTTACTTCGAACTTGGGGGGTAGTGTAGACCAGCCCTTAGAAGTGACTTGAGTCTGACACCTAGTGAGTGTCCTATAGAGACATATGCAAAAGTATAGATAACGTACCCTCACAGTGGGGAGACAGAGAGTTGTATAATCACCTATATTAAGGTCTCAATGAAACTATATCATGCAAAAGGAGGCTGGGAAATTTTGTTTGTGGAAAGAAATAGGAGTGTCTGGGGAAAGTCTGTTTAAGCGGCAAAGATGAGCACAGAATAGTTATTGAGTCGAAGATATGGCATGGAAGAGGTTAGGTAATACATTGAAGTGGGAGGACACTATTCTGCTTAATTGACAAATATCGTGTACATTTCTCTAATCAAAATGTATGTGTTTAGGAAGGGATATAGACTCTCATGATCAGGGCATAAATCAGCCTCTAACCAGTAGGGGTTAGGAAGAAACTTTCTCTGTTAAAAGATGATTTGATAACAGGAATTTCCATCAGGGTTTTTTGTACCTTACTCTGAAGCATTTGGTGCTAGCCACCGTTTGGGACAGGATAGTGGGCTAGGTAGACCAGTGGTGTGATCTAATCTGGCCAGTCATTATGTTCCTGTAGATTTGATGGATATTACAAATCTGTCTAAAACTCAAGTTGTCTTATTGCTACGTTTTAAGTAGAAAGGTAATTACTTCAGACCAAACCAACTAACAGTTAAGCACACAACCATGGGTTTCCAAATTAAAATGGTGCTTTTATTAAGACTTTTCCAAATTGTTTTGATCTGAAATGTATGTTATAACAAATTGAACCAAACCATAACTTTAAAGCATAAACCTTTGGTCTTCACTGGAGCCTTTGGGTCATGCTTTTTTGCAGTACAATAGTTTTAAAATATGAAGGGCAGGTCTACACTACAGCCGGGATCGATGCTCTGAGATCGATCTACCGGTGGTCTAGTGAAGACCCAGCAGATCACTCTCCAGCCGACCCCTGTGTTCTACCCCCGACGAGAAGAGTAAGGTAAGTCGATGGGAGAGTTTCTCCCGTCGACCCCCCCGCGGTGTAGACCCACGTAGCTGGCGTTGTGTAGTGTAGGTCGACTTACCGCAGTAGTGTAGACATAGGTGAAGAATGACTCTTACCAATCCATTCCAGCACTTGCAGCAGGACTGGAGGGTTGTAGGTGGATGGGATAAAGGTGCCTTCAAGCCACCCCATGAATTTGGGGACTGCACGGGAGCCTGCTCAGCTCCCTTTGGAATTTGAAGCAAAATAATTTACATTGTTTCCTGGGACCACCTGTGGGCTGTCAGAGAATAGTGGTGGTGCCATACACTCTGGCCACGCTTTTGATATGGCCCGCAATTTAACTCCCACACCAGAGATTTGAAACAGGGCTAAGTGTAGAGCCCATCGGCATCTTAGTGTGTGATGATATAACTTTGCATGCCAAAATTGAGAGCCATCCTGGCCATTTATAAAGCCAAAATTGATTTCTGTTGTGTAACACCTGGTTAATGCAGTCATTAGCATTGCCCCCACTGCTGGTATTTGTTATTGACTAAAAATTAGTGCAGATCATGGATATAAATAAATTGAATTAACAGCATAGTTTTAAGGTGTTTCAGTAACATAGTACAATGTTTTCCAAGCTGAACCCCTTGATGGGTTGTTATAAAAAGGCATGGTTTTCCTTAAATTACCTTGGTTTTTTCTTTCTTTCTTTGTTAAAGATGACCTCCATTTTTTAAAAACTGTGTTTGTGCCCTTTTTTCTTTTGCTTCTTTGTTGTTTATAAAGGAAGCCTGAAATGTGTGGTGGTGTATTTTTCTTTAAAAATTCCCTTTCTAATTTTTTTTTTCTGATTGAGTTTTTTAACCGTAGAAATGGCTGAAATGTCAAGTTGGGTTTTCTCTGAAGTAGCAGGAAGATCCCTTCTGTGTGTACCAGAGCTGTGTATTTTGACCTCTCATAATTTCATTATGGGTGTTAAGTATCTAACAAAGATGTCCTTTTCTAAAATACTCTGTCATTAAAATTAAATTAGTGTTAAAAACAAAAAAGTCAATATAAATTTTAAGCAGCCAGTTAAAACTCCTTTCTCCTCTCGGTTGCCCAGATTTCAGTCTGTTGAGTCTTGTAATATCATCACAAGGCTATTTTTCTAGTTCCTATACCATTGTACATGTTAGACAAGACCTGAATATCTAATGAAAAAAAATTTAAAAAGGAAAAAACCTTTCATGCTTTCTTCTTGTGCCATAAAAAAACCCAATCTCTCCTCACTCCCACACCTCCCCAAAAACCCAACCCCACACAAGTGTAGTAGCTCTCTTGCCCCCCCCCCCCCAACTTGACTAGTCACCTTTTAAGGGAAAAGTATTTAAGAAATGTGTGTAGCAACATTATTGCTAAATGCATTAAATTCAATTTCAAAATATTGCTGCTCATTAGCATTCTCATTCTCTTTCAGCCAATTTATATTAGAGAAAGAAATCCATATGACATTGTTTAATATGCAGGTTGTGTATCCATACTTATTCATATTCATATGATTCATATTGACTGACGCAGATGTAACGCTAAGCAGAGCATAGCCACTGTTTTTACTGACGGTATTTGAAATAGCTGACCAAGAATATCTAAGGTGTCTTATTTAGCAAGGGCAGTAAAGGCCAGCTTCTTTAAAGGGAACCAGCAAATGCCACTCTTCACAGCTCAGTGAAAAGATTAAGTGCAGCTAAATGAGTATAACCCAAGGCACAGAATGTGAAAAGCTAGCAAATTGCAGACAATACTTACATAAAAACCTGCTTCTTGCAAGACTGCTGCGTGCAAGACTCCCTGCTCTGCTCATACATACATAGAAAATTATTCCTTGTTCAAACAAACATATGGGGGTGGGGAGGGTGCATAGAAAGAGGAAGGAGGATGATTGAGATTGGAAACATTCGCTTGGAGCTATTTGAGCATGAAACTGAGCCTGCTCCACCAATGAGGTTATGAACACACGAGTTCCTTTAAGACCAAGAAGCCAGTCGGTATTCTAAAGCAAAATCACACAGCAGCAGTTTTTTATGACTGACACCATTTCATTATAAAGTACTCGCTGCATTTTCTACTCACGTTTATAGCAGGCCATTAAGGCGGAGTGACTGCAAAGCAAAAATATATTTTTAACGTGCATGGGTATTTTTTAAACTAATGAATACCATCAAAGTGAGGAATGAAAACATAGCAGAAATAGTATATGCACCTAGATTGTTTAATCTCTGAAACAATCTTTAAAAATTACTTTTTTTGCAAGTGTTTCAACTATCTCCGCTCCCTTTAGGAATGTCTTCTGAAATGCATGTTATGCTGTCGGTGTCCGCGAAAAAAAAAAGTGAGAACCACTGTCTGTATGATCTACATATTAATTCATACTAGTGTAGACGTACACCTCCAGCAATAAGGGGAACCAAATTTGTTTCTCCTTCCCGCATTGCATTTGGTTCCCCTTATTGCTGGAGGTGTATGTCTACACTAGTATGAATTAATATGTAGATCATATGGACAGTGGTTCTCACTTTTTTTTTTTCGCAGACCAATTGAAAATTGCTGAGAGTCTCGGTGGACCACTTAATGATCTGTCCAAATGTTGTTTGCACCGTTAGCTAACTATTGTAAAGCACTTTGGATAAAAGCACTATATAAAAAAAAGCTTAGTAATAATGTTTTTTGTTCTACAAATAAACGCGCACAACTTGTATTTTAATATCGGTAGTCTTACCTTTCTAATGCAATGGATGTGCCCTCTCTCCCACACCGCAGCCTCTGCCTCCTCACCCTCCCCCGAGGCGCCACCGCTCCGCTTTCCCCCCCCTCCCTCCCAGGCTTGCTGCGCGCCGAATAGCTGGCGTGCGGCAAGCCTGGGAGGGAGGAAAAGCGGAGCAGCGGAACCTCAGGAGGCGGAGGAGGCTGAGGTGAGCTGGGGCCGGGGGCGGGGAGCTGCTGGTGGGTGCTCTGCTGCTTCTCCCACTCACTCTCAGGCTTGCAAGCCTGGGGAGGTGGTAGAGGGGAATGCAGCAGGCCCGGGGGAGGAGGCGGGGCGGGGATTTGGGGAAGGGGTGGAATGGGGCCGGGGGTGGAGTTGGGGCAGGGCTGGGGGCGCGAGCGCCCACCAGCGCCGACTCCATGCCTGCAGCCCTGGAGCTGGGGAAAATCACCTCTTTCTCTGGCCACCACAGGCCTGCACGTCCCAAATTCCCCCCCCCCCCTTCACACCCCACTGCCCGCTCCCACCTATCCCCTATTTCCCCCCACGGCCACCCTTTTCCCCCCAAGGCCACCACCTCACCTTACATGTGCGTCTTCTCCAGGGTCCAGGCACCTAATTAGTGAAGCCCTCCTGCGCGGCTTCACTAATTAGGTGCGTGGCCCTTCATTCTCTCGCGTGTGGCCACCCAGGTTTGCACCTTAGAGGGAACTATCCGCAGACCATCTGAATGGACCTCGCAGACCATTGGTGGTCTAAGGACCACAGTTTGAGAACCTCTGCACTAGAGAATAGGAACGTTTCCTTTTGTTGTTCTCTCCCCCCCCCCCCCCCAACCTCTTTTTTTGCCACACAGCCAAAACCTGCTGTCAGGATAGCGACTGCTTTGCATGTGGTGAGGTGAACAGAGTTTGGCCCCTAATATTTTAGAATTAGCAACAACTAGTTACTGAAATTTTTTTAAGCTTTAGGGCATATTAATAATGAATCTGGTAGTAACTGCTACTTGGCAGGAACTGCTGCTGCTGACAAAAGAAAATCCAAAGACCATGAGGGAAAACTCAGTTCAGAATTTTAAAATAATGATGAATCTTTGGCCTTCAGATTATGTTTTTCTTCTGAAACAGGGAGTGTGAAAAAGACGAATGGGGTGGAGAGAGAGAGAATTATCAACTGAAGAAAATTTCAGGGCAAATGGCTTGCTTTGATTTGGACTGAAAAACTGGGTCTAGTTTTATTAGTCAGTCATAAAGTTTAAGGCCAGAAGGGACCATTATATCATCCAGTCTCACCTCCTGTATATCGCAGGACACCAACACGACCCTGCACCTGCATACTAAACTCAACAACTGAAATGAGACCAAAGTATTACAGCCCACAGGAGACTAGAGCATTAAGTGACACAGGCAAGGAGTGGAAGGGACCCCCTAGGTGCATCAGTGCTTGAGGCCCCGGCAATAGCAGAGGAATGACTGAATGAGATATACCCAGACAATCCTGGCAAGTGACCCACACACTGCAGAGGAAGGCAAAAAACTCCCAGGTCACTGCCAATCTGACCTGGGGGGAAATTCCTTCCCGACCCCACCTAATTAGATCCTGAGCATGTGAGCAGAAACCAACCAGCCAAGCACCAGAGAGAGAGAGAGAGCGAATACTCAGTGCCACCTCAAAGCCCGACCCACCCGACCCATGTCTCATCTCCATCTCATCTCCTGGCCATCCATGATTCTTTGGAAGGAGATAAAAATAACTTTCCCAGATTACATGAGGGGTAGGAGGGTAGAATCCCTTCCTGAGCCCTGCCAGTGGCTGGCTGAAACCCTGAAGCATGAGCTTTAGGAACAAAAGACATACATTGGAAGTGAGCCCCAGGGTTGTTGAGCCCTGCCCTCTACCATCACAAGCAACCCATCATACAATTTCACTCATAAAGTTAATGTTGCAATGGAAACTTCAGTCAAGGTTCATCAAGTCTATTGTCCTAAACTTCTCTAGATTTGTGAAAAAACAACAACATAAAATCTGATTAATCCACAGTTCTTTCCAGTATGACTAAAATTCTCTCTAATCCTTTGTTCTAAAAAAGCATTAACCATCATCAAAACTCAGAGGGTTTATTTGCATTTTCTTTCAACTTTTACTTTAATGCAGACTTTTGAATCTCATATAGATTTTTTTTAAAGTGAGTGTAAATACAGAAATGAGGAAGTTGCCCTCGTGTTTCCATTTTTTAATAAAGGGGGGGAAAGTATTTTTAAAACCTCTTTTCCCGTACAGTTTGTAGCTGTCTTTGTGTGTGTGTGTGTGTGTGTGTGTGTGTGTGTGTGTGTGTGTGTGTGTGTGTGAGAGACTTATTTGCTAAATAGTCGCTTTTCAGGGGAGGTCAGAGAGAGAGAATGACAGAACGCATTGCATTATGTTTTTCTGTATTTAAGTGGTTTGACTAATTCAAAAGAAGCTGTGGGATGTATTTTGTTTGTTTTCATTTCACCAGAAGTAGGTCAAGCTGTACAAAAAAGGGAGACTTTATCAGTAGCATGAAGATCTCCATTCATAAAACTGAGCTGAAGCTAATTGTCAGTAGCTAGTGATTCCATATCTTGTGCTTAACATTGAAACAATGGTTACAAGCAAAGACAATTCCAGAAAAATCTTCAATTAATCTGGTGCTTAAAAAGTCACTTTAAAATTTCTGCCCTTAGATAGGACAGTGTTTTATTAGGGTTTACTGCTTGCTTTCGCTTGCTGAGATTGACTTTACCACCAGACTTGTTCATATGCTTTTGTATAAAGGGAGCTTCCATTCAAGTAGAGCTAGCCTTTTCAGTGCATCTATGCAACATAGAAATATAAAGGAGAATCTCAGATTTAATTAAACGAGTGTGTTTTCCAAACTATTTTACTTGGGAGGTTTGAAAGCTTGTCATTGATTTGTTTCATAAAGTTCACAAGTTAGTTCACAAATTATTTTCCAGGACTGGTCTCTGGAGTCTAGAAGAATCATGGCTCTGGCCCCTTGCATTTTTTTAATGAAAACTACAGATCAGTTCACATCTGCAGGGAGCATTTGTGCCCAAGCTACCACTGGTGGAACTGGAGCCTCTACAACTCACCTCTGCCTGCATATGAGCATAAGAAGGGGCAAGTCAATAGAGTAAGAGGCACCATGGGCAGTGTGCTAAATGATGCTGAGAACAAAAGACTTATCACATAGGTCAGTATTTCCAAACTTGGGTCCTTGATGTTAGGCATCTAAATACTGAGATGTTGAGAAGCAGAAGCTTCCATTGAGTTCAGTGAGTGGTATATGTGCTCATCACCTTTAAAATGCAGGCCACTTTTATCTAGATGCTAAAATATAGACCTGCATACTTAACTGTGTACATCCAAGCTTGAAAGTATTTGCTTAAACCTCTCTTTGCCCGTTTAATGTATAAAGGGGATACACCCAGCCTCCCAGGAGTATTGTGACGATTAAGAATGTAATGTTTGTAAGCACATCAAAATGCCTGTGTAACCTTCCAATTGCTGAACTTTCCAGTCACAGCCCCCGAAATTTAGCTCATTTGGGTACCTGTCCCTTGCTAAACTTGCTGAAAGTTGACAACTATGCAACTGGGCTTCACTTCTTTTGTAGCAAGAAGCTAGTTAAGATGGGAGATAAACATCATAGTTTTTCAATACGTTTTTTCACCAGTTTCTTTGTAACCACGCTGGCTAGCAAAGATTTGTTAGAAACCATATTAACTGGAACAAAGTTTAAACACTGCTCCTTAATCTGTTCCAGTGTGGAAAGAGCCAAAGAGAGCAAAATAGTTCTCCCCACAAACGCCACCACCACAAGTCTGAAAGCATCTCCGTACTGCTTTTCCCAATCCAGTATGAGCCTTCCACATTGCACAGGGCACTTTCCAACAAACTAGCTCATTTGCAAATTCCCTATGGACACCTGAAGCAAAACCCTCACGTCTCATTTGACAGTAGGGTATGAGAGGCCTATTATTCCATCTGAACCCTGTATGTCTTAGCAGCACGAGCTGCTCCAGTTGATATCTTAAAACTTTTTCTTTCCCCAGCAGAGGAAGGTTCTGAAGGGCCTCCACCCTCTGTTTTGTTAAACTGAGATATGTTTTAAACTGCTGACTAGAGAAGCAGTGAGCTCCAGCATGACGTCTAACCCATGTTTTGAATGACTATGCTATCTTACTGCTAACTCTTCTCTATTAACAACAGAAATGAGTTAGTGAAACATTTCAGTCGTTTATATCCTGATTTCAGCCTGGAGGTTTTCCCACAAGAATAGGTAGTCTCTTCTTGAGATAGAGATTAAAGTAAAAGGTGACAAATGATTACTCTGAGAGGTTTGGATTTTTCATAGAATCATAGAATATCAGGGTTGGAAGGGACTTTAGGAGGTCATCTAGTCCAATCCCCTGCTCAAAGCAGGACCAATCCCCAATTTTTGCCCCAGATCCCTAAATGGCCCCCTCAAGGTTTGAACTCACAACCCTGGGTTTAGCAGGCCAATGCTCAAACCACTGAGCTATCCCTCCCCCCATTGATGGTGTGTTTTTATGAAACAGGACACTAAGTTAACCCATTTCTTCATTCTTATCTTAATTCTGCCAGACCAACTGTCCTTATTAGATTAGTAGAAACGAAGTCGGGGGCTTTTTCAGAGGAGGTGGGAATTCCCAGCCTGGTGTTGCTCCAGGGGTGAAGGTGATGATTGGGTTACAAACGTCTCTTGGTCTAGACAAGAAATGACAGGAAATAAGCTAGAAAAAATGTTTTTGTATCCCTAAAGCGTTATCTGAGAGGAGCACAGTTAGTAATGTCGTTGTGAAAAGCAGCCTCCATTTGGACAGACAGCTTGATGCAGGCAAAACTGTTAATTTGTTTTCGGCTTCAAGAAGATTTAGAGTCTTTGCATCCTTGGCAGTAGCACACAGTGTAATTGTTTCCCTGCTCCTTAATCGTCAGTCTAGTTGCATTGGATTAATGTAGCTAGGAAAGGCTGGAATGTTTACTGAATTTGCTGTACCAGAGTCCTCATTCTGAAGGACACAGAGAAGTTGTGCAGGGACTATTCTGGCTTGATTGTATATTCTGAAAACACACATGGCTTGTGTCTAATAACAAAACCTCACACAGAAAGGGGGGAAAAATTCAGTTGCTGGATATGGAGAGGTGACAGAACTATCCCCTTGTGCTGGCGACATTACTTATACCTTGCATATTTCACATAGGGGCATTCTGCAAATAATACCTTTGCTTTAGTCTACAGTGCAGTTTCTGTCCCCCATTTCCAGAAACTCATTTTATAACCCTATAATTCAAACATTTTTTAGAACCCAACTGTATCCCGGGAGGTTCACAATTTGGCATTGTTTGTAGACAGCAAGTGTTTACATTTTTACAATTTGTGCTATTACATACCATTGGTCATAATCCTAGTTATGCTCACCAAAAATAGTCTTTAGAAAAGTGAGATAGCATATCACTGAGCAGTTAATTTGTTTAGTCAGTCCAATGGCAAAGCTTGGGTCAGCCTTGAAGGGTAAATTTCATTGCTGGGATACATTCTTGGCTATGAATGAATGCAATAATAATTCTTGCTTTGAACCTTAAAATGTACAATAGACACAATAACTCTTGAGTTGAACTTTACAAGCAGAAGGGGCTGATTTATGGG
The DNA here is from genome assembly GCA_033296515.1 of Macrochelys suwanniensis. Lineage (NCBI taxonomy): Eukaryota > Metazoa > Chordata > Testudines > Chelydridae > Macrochelys > Macrochelys suwanniensis. The sequence continues at coordinate 55,170,142 of CM065780.1, forward strand.
CAGCTGTTGAAAATGCTTCTAGGCAAATTATTTTTTAATCTATGAATTAAGAACCTGTAGTAAATTAATTACTGTATATTGGTGCAGTGCTAAGTTGCCTACAGCTATGCAAGACTTTATTTTTAATCTATAAATTAAAAACTTGTAGTAAATTAAATAATGTATATTGGTGCAGTAATTTACTATGAATTGATAATAACTTTCAGTTTGCTAGCAGAGGGATCAAGATTAAAATTGTTTCCTCGTCTGTGGTAGCTTCTTGGCTCAGTGCCTTTTTAATGGTGGAGGAAGGGAACAGCTTTTCTTGCTATTCATTGTTGAGATGGTTTTCTTAACTTTTTCAGTGCTAGAAGGTTTATTGATCATCATAAGGCATCCTGTTTTATTAAAGTTGTATCATGGAATCTGTTTTCTAAGGAGTCCTCCTGAGAATTAGTTGGAGAAAAAGCAATTTGCTTGTATTTTACAATAGTTAACAGGCCAAGCAGATGGGAAAGCAGACCTGAAATAGTTTGGTTGGCTGCCTGCCACCATTCTATGACTTTTGATTTGTATGGATATGTAACAGTTTTATTTTTCTCTTTTTGGAAGTGTATGTCTGTAAGTCTTGGGAAAATTAATCCTTGGTTTCCTGTGAAATGTGCACCTGTAAAACAAATGTTGAAGCAATGTGCCATGCAGACCTTGCATTGTGTCAATTACCAGGCGTGACATCAGCAAACTCCATAAGCTCTCAAAGGCTAGAGTAGTTTTCAAAGGCATCAACTGTTCATGTTCTTTTTTTCAGAAAAGAAATACAAAAATGACAGCATTCAGAGCCACAGTTCATCACAGTTTTATTGTTTGATTCTCCTCAAAAGCATTAGGATCATTGTTTCTGCCATAAACTTGTAAATCTATCTGATCATCTGTATTTTATGAATGTGAAATAAAACAAAACATTAAATGTGTAAAATTGGCACAAAAAGCAAGAGTGACTCACTCATGAAACTTTGGGGTGAGCAAGATGATGTTAATGAATCTTAACTTTATTCACCCCTAATATTTGCTAATGTCCCCTCCTCCCAAAACCTGTTTAAAGGGTATTGACAATGAAATTGCCAGTAAGTACAAGCCAAGAGCCCTATGTTTCGACACTAAAATATGCTAGGAATTTAGCATATGACAGACAGCTTGGGTCATAGTTCCTTTCTGTAGCTTTTCCCCTGGAAATCTAAAGCATGCAGATTCTCACCGTTCAGCATTTGAATCTTTGAGATCAAAAGGCCCTTCCTTCAAAGAGTTTCATATTGTTATTTAAATGGTAATTGGCTCTATCCTCAGTTTGACTATGAACATTTAAAGTTTAGCAGTTTTTGGACTTTAATTATTTCAGTTTTGTGTTTCTAATAGAGAGGATGATTTGGGAACTGACAAAAACTAATTGCAAATTTGGAGCCAGTTACTTGTGGTAGGAGTTGACAGCTTTTTGGTAAGGCACACAAGTTCTTTAAGAAACATGTGTTTTTAAGTAAATGATTCTGCTTTTGTAATCATCTGTCTCTCCTTTACTATAAAGTTTCACATCTGGAGTAGTTTTCTCTCAGACAACTGAATGTTTTCATATATTGTGGACTGTACGGTAAGCACAAACCACGGAACTTGATCAATTAATTTGCCTTAAAACATTTAGTCTAATATAATAATCTCTGGAGAGGCAAAACCTGGACCACAGAACTTTGAATCTGGTTCAGATTGACAATGTTTAGATAATAATCATTTGTCAGTGTTTTCTACTGTAATCCCCAGTACTTGTGGGGGGGAAAGATTATAGTTCCATATTTTCAGAAGACAGATATAGCAGACTGACTCATTATTTCTCCATCCAGTCTTTGTTGAATTGGGCTTCCATCTCACTGTGCTGTCAGAACTATTACCTTCAACTGCCTCCTTTGTGTGATGAAGAAACCAAGAGCTTTTACAGGGAATATTTATTTGCCAGGAAAGGCTAAAATATTTTCGTTAGCAAACAGATTGACTAAATAAAAGTAGGCAAAATTGATCTTGAAAGGCGAGTAGAAAATTGGTCATGTTTCCTGTGTCTAGCAATTCAGTACTCGTTTTATAAAAAAAAAGTGTGATTAATATGAAAACAGATGCCTGCATTTAGGATTACAATGTCTGTCTTCATACTACAATGTTAAACAAAACCCTGAAGATTAGATCAGCCAGACAAATTTATGTTGTAAATTCATGCAGATAAACTGAATGTGTGAAAGGATGGGGGGTGATTATGGACCCTGGAAGAGGTGATTTAGCATCAATGTGTTGGGCGTCTACACTGTTTCTTGATAATCCTTAGTTGCATCTTCCCATTCATGTGTTTACTTTATGGTGGGTTTAGACCACCCAGCAGATCTAACCTGCAGCGTTTTTCTTCATTTCCCCCCCTCAAATCTACAGTGCATGTGTACTCATGTTTTTGCTTTCCATTCACGGAGGTATCCAGCTGGGAAAATATAGTGTGTACAATACTCTCTGCCTTCAACTGACATTTCTCATAAATTGCAACAGAAACACTGCTATCAGCAGCTTAATAGCAGGTAGAATACAGCTCTACATATCAAGTCTCAGCAGGATACAGAAACTATGGTTACCAAATTTCCAAAGAGAAAGCGGGTGTGGGAGGGAAGTTTCTATATAAGAATAACTGAAAAAACATTGAAAACGGATTCATTGAAAGCTGCCTTTTAGAAAAGGGCTTATAAGGGCTGACTCAGTGGCTGCAACACTCTCTCACTTTTTGCTGAATTGTTATTTTTGAAGACCTCACAAGAGGGTTTTGTGGTTAAGCAGTGCAGTAAAGCCAACAGTCTTTCCCCTTCAGTCCTTTAAAGGAAAAGCTCTTTGATAAACTCAGTGAAAAAGGGTAATGGTTAACTGCAGTTCTAATATGGGGTGATTATGGTGAAGATAGAAGTTGTACTCAGGCTCAGCCAGAGATGTACACCTGCAGGAAACATACTTTGGTGGAGAGGTGACTAATAAATCTCCCTGCCTCTAGTAGGGCTTAATTAATTAACTATCATATTACCCCATGATCTATTTAGATCTTTGTCTTCTGTAATCAAACAAGATGAAGGAAAGTACAGTGGTAGAAAAGTATCAAGAATCATCACAATATTTAAAGTGCATGTTAAAATTTGAAGTTGTAAATCTGCTTTTCATAGATTTCTTTTGCAAAGCATTCATTACCATGTGACTGCAATAAAAAAAATAAAGTTAATTTAGAAGGCCCTGTGATAAACTGAAGTTGGTTTATTCCACTTTCCTTTGTCATACGAGGAATTGCCGTGAAGTTAGTACGTAATCCTTAATTTTTTTTAGACCTAAAACCAGTCATATTTAAAACAACATTGGTGGAGGAGAGATTGCATGCATGTAAGAATGACTCTGTTGTGAATTAAATAGAATGGGAAAGATATGGCTAAAAATTCTTAATAGATGAATGTGGACCACAAATTACAACAAAGAATTTCTTATTCTTACAGTAGTCATACTGACAGAAGGTAATAAATGTAGACATGTGTTTACTAGACTTTGGCCCCACACTATTTGCCATGGTGACTTCTTTCTGAGGGCCAGCTTTTTGTCCAGTGTGCTTTTTAAAAAAAAATCTAAAAGGTGTAAAGTTGAATGTGTGCTTTTCCATCACTTCCCTCTTTTTCTGTAAACCCCAGCAGAATCCAAATGGAGCCATCTGTTTTATGTTAGGTACAAGCATGTTGTTCAGCTGAAGACTAGTCTGCAGTTGACCTGACATTCAGTAACCCTCCTAGAGGGTGTGACAAGTGTGGCGTATAATACTTAAAGGCTAGGTGTAAAGACTGCTAAAAGTCAGAGCATGACAGTTATACTAGATACCTACTAGTCAGAATATCTACTCTGTTAACCAGCGGCTGATAGGAAAAATAAGACCCTACTTTCTATGGGCAACACCCTGCTGAACAGCCCAGCTGTCCTTTCCTTGTGCCTGTTGGGAAGGGAGAGGGTGCTGGTATTTCTACTAGAATGCTGCACCTGGCCCCTGCTTGGGCCTCCATCTTTCATGCCAGCATCAAGTAAGTACATGTCTCATAAATGTTGAAGGACACTTCCCCAGTTATCTACGTTTCTCAATAAAGTATAATAACCTTTTCAAGTAATGTTTTAAATGGCAGAAGGCAGAGCTGTAAACATGGCAGCCCATATTAAAATCCAAGAAATGAACTGCTGATTCTGAGCAAAGCACATAAATAATGCTAATCTAGGCTTAGTGAAGATGGCTGTTAGTTTTCATTTGGCAGGATGAGTGGAATTTATTATTGTTCTCCTTTAGCTCGTCAGACTATCTCCAACTGGATATTTTTGGAAAGCACTAGCAGTAAGTATTTATTGGTGTTTGCCTGTTCTTTTAATGGTGGTGGCTGCATTTTGAGTCTTGATTGGACCAGAGAAAACATTTCCCTCCAACGTCTCTTAGATGTAACCTAGTGTGTTTTACTGAGGCCAATAGGTGTTATCTCTCTACACCAGTAAGGCAAGTGGCAGTCAATCATATGATGAGGTTTTTATGTCCTCCAGCTCTTTCCACTCCTCTTGTTCCTTCCCAGTTATTTCCTGTTTCATGTCAAGGCAGTTCATGGTGAGATATTCGCAGTCACCATCTTGTTTTCTCTTTGTGTTACTTTCTCCAAGTTCCAGCACCATGGAGAGAGAAGAATGAAACATGCCCGGTGCAGCAAAACTCTTCCTTTCATCATGGAATCCTTTGGTTCCTTCTGCGTTCATTTATTACATCCACCATCAGGATCAAAGAAGCAGAAAATATAGCTATACTGAGTAGTCATTTCTGGCAGACCTATCCCAAATGCAAATCATGAGGCAAATATCCTTCCAGGTACCTTAAAAAACAGCATTAGTCTGTCTGTCAATCCATAGTATTTCTGAGGCATGAAGAACTTTAGTATCTAAGCACCAAGAATTCGTGACAAGAAGAATTCCTTTGCTCATAAAGTATGACAGCCCTGGGCCACAGATGTCCATAGTCTGGATTAGTCAAGTTTAAATTGTTCACATGACTTTATGGGTTGGTACACCACATAATCTCCCATCCTGAAACTGATCCACAGCTGGCCAGGGAGTGGGCTCCGTGCATATTTGCTTCCTCTGCCACACCAAGAATCTTAGGTGCAAACTCACCGTAAAAGATTCTATTTCTTTCTCTCTTCAGAATCTCTGTCAACGGAAAGGGCAAATTTGCTCAGAGCCAGTACAGCAACCCCAAATCCCTCTAGAAGTGTTTCCTTTTGCAATATGAATAATTTATTAATCTATCCAAAAGCCCTGAAGAAAAGATATCTTCAAGTAATGACAGCCTGACTTTCCCTTGGATTCAACTATGCTTCTAATGCATCAACTAGACAGGAAAGTGCGGGAGGTACAGTTAGAAAAAATGTCGAGTTTAGGGCAGGGCAGTTTTCAATACATGTCATAGCAGCTATTGAGTCTGAAATCCAAAGGAATTTGGAAGGTTCTGTCTAAAATGTCTTTGCCATCAGTAACACAGCCCACTGTTGACTGAATCAGGTCCTCTTGGAATCAGGGCCTCTAACTCAGGAAACTCTGTTATGACTCTCAAAGCCCCTAGATCTGTCCAATGGGATGAGTTTGTTAGAGCTGAGAATGATCGTATTCCTTTTAAAAGACTCCAGGCTTTTCAGGAAATTGCTACAAACAAGCTGGCTCTTTCTGTGCAAAACAAAAGACACGCGGAGGTCTCTGAATTCCCTCCTGCAGGAAAAGTGGCCCTTTCTCACATTCTTCTCCTAAAGACTGAGAGAGGTAGCCATGTTAGTCTGTATCCACAAAAGCTTATGCCCAAATAAATCTGTTAGTCTTTAAGGTTCCACCGGACTCCTTGTTGTTCTCCTAAAGAATAGTATCCTACTGTTTTGTGATTCCCAAAATTATTAGAGTTGGTTAGCAAGGCTCAATATTATGCTTGAAATGGTAAAATCAGTGAAATAGCTAAAATTTGGAATGGAGACATTCTGGACTACCTTGAAGGCTACATGCCTGAGAAATCCACCTACGACCTATTGGTTTGAACGCTTCTTGCCTCTATATACCAGTTGCCCAGGATCACTAGGCCTTCCTGAGCAACTAAGTTACAGAGAAAACAAATTACAGGAACTACACTTAACTACAATGTTATGTTCCTGAAAAATGCGACTTTAAGCCAAGCGATGTTAAGCGAATCCAATTTCCCCATAAGAATTAATGTAAATGAGGGGGATTAGGTTCCAGGGAAATTTTTTTCACCTGCTCTATGGAAAATGGGGTAAGTGGGGTGCAGGAGCAGGGGGGAGGGAGACACCCTGACATTAGCCCCCCTCTTTTTCTCCTCCCCCCACACAGCAAGCAGGAGTCTCAGGGAGCAGCTCCAAGGCAGAGGGCAGGAGCAGCACATGGTAGTGGGGGAAGGGACAGCTGAATTGCCCGCAATTGATAGCCTGCTGGGCAGCTGACGATGTTAGAAGGGAGCATTGCACAACTTTAAATGAGCATGTTCCCTAATAGATCAGCAACGTAACAACGAAACAATGTTAACTGGAACGACTTTAAATGAGGAGTTCCTGTACTGTATTTCTTACTGGCTAATTCTTCTTCTTCTGTGATTCTGTAGTTTCAGAAAAGTCACCTAAGCGGTCTTGTTTGCTGAAACACACAGAGGCTGCTTTCCATAAGGCAAGGTAGACATGATAGGCGTATTGCTTTAGGATTTTTTGGCAGCCATAATAGGAGGACCAAGATGAAGGAGAGGGGTAAAAATCTCTTCTTGTGATTAGCTACCATGTGTAAATATATTGACAAGTAGGGAGAAATGTGTTTGCTCATTTTATTGTTAAGAAAAATAGTTTCCTTATGCGCTTGATCTATCACCCTGCGTTTGATGAAAGGAGAGCTACCCATGAGATATGTGGAAGATTCTATATAGCACAATGATGGCATCATCTCCCTTGCTTCCTTCCTGACAGAAACCATTAGCTGCAGTGGATTAGCTGCTGTCTGAGTGGAAGTTGTTCTGACAAAGATGATCATGTAGGGAGTGAGCTGCAATTTTATATTTGGAGAGAGGTCAGAAAATGAATGCATCATGGGATTTGCAGTGAAGGAACAAATCATGGTTTGTCAAAAGCAGCTTTCCTCATGTGGTCAGGGAAGACTTAAATGACAATAAAACATGCAGTAAAGATTTATACGTAATCTGTCTGAAGTGTTTACCATTCCTTGTACCTACCCAAACATAACAATACATTTTTTTTTCTTATGCTCCTATCCTAGAATTTCAAAAATTGAAAATATATAGGCAGAACTTTCAGGATGTCTAGAAATAGAGATTTTGCTAGCATGATCCTCCTAAACTTACTCAGTTTAAAAAACATTATTTCCATCTTTTTAAGATAATTAGACTGAACTACTATTAATTCAGAAATTCATTCAGAAATATGGCCAAGTATAAGAAGAAGTGTAGGCACTACCTCACCATACTTTAAAAATCTTTGAGAATGGGGAATGGAAATGAGAAGTGAGGGCTGTTGATTTCAGTGTTTTATGTATTCAGCAAAGGTACTTTTTAGTGTAAAATTGAGTTAGTGTGAAGAGAGAATTTCAGGGAGGAAAACTCTGTCAATTTATGTGAGAAGGAAGTGAAACAAAACACTCAGCATGTACTACGAAGTTTTGTATTGCTTTGTAAAAATTATGAGATCGAAATTAACCCGTTTTCTTTGTGTTTTAAGTGCAGGCAAATCAAGAAGCTCATCTGTGTTCAAGAGTAGATTTTTTTTTTCTCTGTTGCACTAAGCAGCAATTAGCATCAGAGATATTTAATATCAGGCATACCTATTATGTTAAAGGTTTCTGGATTTCTGACGTTAATTCCTTCTTCTAGCTTCTGGGTTTAGTAGTAAACTGTGAAGTATAGAAAAATATAATGTTTTTTACATTACAGTTTGTGCAAAGAATGTCACTGTGGAGACTCAGAAGTCACATGTTCAAGACGAGCTATATTTACACATTTCCAATAGCACTTCAGGGTCTCATCCTCACTAAGGTGTACTACCATGTTTGCTGAAGCAGTTTTAAACAATATTCTGTGGTCATTGTGGATGGGGCATAACCATGTTTAAACAGTGTTTTTAAAAATGTGTTCTAAAGCTGGGTGAATTTAAATATATTATCCTTTAGCAGAATTAAACTGACTTAAACCCAGCTGAACATATACGTTTTGTCCCTTAGTGTAGACAGATTTAATTTTAACTGAAAGCTCGATAACGTGTGTGCCTGAAAAACTACAATATGTAAACATGTCACCTAGATTTTTCTCTGTTTTACAGTAATGAATGTGTTGGATGGGATTTGCATCTCTGAACAATAAGTTAAATACTTTTAAATCTCCTTGAAATCAATTTCTGGTGATCACACATGCAGATTGAAAACCATGGCTTCAAGATTTACATTTTGCAAATAAAATTTACGTTCCCTGAAAGGCAAAGAATGCTGTCATTTCATGCTTCCTAACCTTCATTGTCTATTTCCCTTTGGTACACACAAGCATACGTGTGCACACACACTGACATGCACATTATAGAGGAATAGCTTTCTGCTCTGTCGACTTTGTTTTATAAAAGCCCTGTTTTCTTTATTGCCTTTATCTATTACATCTGTAAAATTTATTTAAGCAATGACAAATCTCACTTTTGGGCCCAGAGTCTAAGAGAATAACTACTGTCAGGCTGTTGGAAAGAGATTTGTTGGATATGACTGTTCATTAAATTGCAAGGAGCTGTGGGTGAGGCTAACTGTCTGGAGCTGCTGTGGGTAAGTGGGTTATGGGCTGTACTTAGTGCATATACATCAGCTGAGAAACAAATGTACCTCAACAGTCTCTTGTTGTTTTGTTAAACTAAAGTAGGTGTTTATTTTGGAAAGATCAGAAAAAATGTTCTCATTCCTCTAACTTGTATGTTATTTGCTTTATGGAACACCCATTAAAACACAGCACTCACATTGAATACTTTATCCCTCAGCTGAAAATTGAAAAGAGAAGTTTCCTTCTCGATGTGTTGGGGGTTTTTTTACATTCTTATTTCTCTTTAAAAACACATACACACAAAACAACATAAAAATGAATGTAGTACTTGTGAATAGTGTCTGATTGACAGTGCTGGAAACTGGAATCCACTATATATCTTCAGAACAAATACAGTTCAGGCTACACCAGTTGACCAGTGCAATCCTCTTCACTCTGCCACTAATGTTCCTCAACCCTCGAGTGATGAGAGAGCTGTTCAGTCTGTACTCCACCTAATTGCTGATTTCCAGTATCTTTTAAAATGTATATAAAAGCCAGAAGATGGACTGTAGTCTTAAAGGACAAGAAACGTGATATGTCCTGGGGCATTTACTTATTATTTTGGGATAGAGTAACAGAATAGGTATAAACATAAAAACTGTTTATATTTACAATAATTACATCAGTAATTTGAAAGACATGCCTTATTTTGATTTCTGTTATGCTTCTTTTAAAAAGTCTAGTGCTTCATTGACTGTGGTCAGTTTATTCGATGTTTATAGAATGTTTTCCTAAATTGTTTAATTCTGTGTTTGGTACTGTCTGAAAACACATTAGATGTATTATACAATATGAATTCTTTTCATTCTTCAGGGTGTAAATCTGGCAAGATGAAAGGGGGGAATCCTTAATTTGAAACAAGTATGCGATATCCTCTTGTCTTGTATGAGAAGCTCTGTTGAGCTGAATGATAGCTGAAAGGGCAAGCTGTTGTATCAAGAGGAGTTAGCAGAAAAACTGCTGTTCTCTCAACCAGCACCTTTCCAGAAAGCTCACAGAGTAGTTTACTGGTTCCATTCACATTTTGAAGTCAGTACCCTAACATATGTGGATGAAATGTCAGCTTTGTACTGGTATTCAGGTTTAAGAAAGTAAGTAAATATTCATGTACTGCTATCAAGTTCTATTTTAGAATTTAAAATGACATAATCCTTTCCTAAAGGCTGGAGATTTTACGGCAGAATCATCTAACGCTACAGTTAAGATAAAAATGAGCCATTCTGTTTCTTCTTTTTCTTCAGCATCCAGCAAAATTGATTAATAGAATTACTTCATCTGATTTCTGTCCTTATGATCAAGAGTTCCATTTGTACCAGAATAACCCTTTTTCACTATTATTTTTGGAGTTCCAACTCTAAATTTGATCAGGAGAAAAGAAAGTATATTTCCAATTTTTCATTTACAGATGCATCCTCCCCAGGATTAGAGGAAAATTAGAGTTTTGTAAAGGAAGACTGAAATCCTTACACAAAAGGGGGTCATGTATAGGATTTAACCGTGGTGCATCATGACTACAGCCTGTTGATAATAAGATTTGTACATACAGCTAGAGTGACAGACTGGTACTCAAAAATAATGAGTATTAGTGCATAATGTGCTTATACTACAAATTCAGTTACTTCCATATAAGAGTTGAAAATGTTTAATCTGAAAAAGACATCTAGACCTTCATGAAGAATGTTAGAAGGAAATAATAACACCATCAAATCATTCGTAAACTCTTTTTCCCCAATCATTTTGAGCAAAGGATAGTATAGAACTTAAAATGTACGAGTCTTAACAGAAAAAATATCCTTTTGTCTGTTGTTTACCTAGCATAATGCAACATACATTTGCTTTTTTTGTCATATTCTTAGTCTCTATAGGTTTTTTTGGTGTGTTAAGTGTATTCTGTTAAACATTCAGTATTTTTACAGCAAGTCAATATAGCTGATAGCTTATAGTCTTTATTTGTGTGCATGGTTAGTGTATGGAATGTGCTGTGTAATAAATGGAGACTTATCAGAAGAGATGTCTGACTGTTTGTATTATCTTCCCTTCATGAGAGGATGTATCTAAGAGATTATTTTTACTGACTATTATTAGCAATTAAGAATGTGTTACTTTCCAGGAAAGGCTTTTGGGCCATTGTTCCACAGATCAGAGTCAATAAACTCTGAGCTGCTCATAATAGCCTTCTTTCTCATTGAAGCCTTGGACTTGCCCTAACTTCATCAGAGTAGAGAAAAAAAGATAATAATGTGAACAATAGGAGCCGTGGAGTTTGACTTAGGCCTAATGTTAGGAGGCTGTAAAAACTGTCAAGGAGCGTGATTGATTGGCTCTCACGCTGCAGTCCCCTGTGCAAAGCAATAATGTTCCTGCCTCAACTGAGAGGACTTGATGTGCCACCTGGGGTCATAGCTTATCAGCCTGAGGGGCCAATGTTCCAGACGAGGCCAAAGTTCAGCCAATAATTTATACAGAAATTTGCGCATAGATTCTCAAGTTTTATCTTGACATTGTTTGTCTGACCAAGGTGAGAATTAAGTCATGGCTGAGAGTTCAGCCTCTTCTTGCTCTTGCTGAAGCCAGGCAAGTTTTCATTAATGCTGAAACATGCTTCTGTCATAGTGTCAGTGACGTTTTCCCAGGAGAGAGTGAGAGAAATGTGGGGTCATCTGGGCAAAGCTTCCCAGCTAACATGGTCTGTGGACTTTTTAAGCTGATTATATTAGGGCTACTAACACACAAACTATAAGATTCTGCTGAAATTTTGGGTATGATTGTCCTGTGCTCAGTGTCTAACACAGTTTTGTTTCTAAATCAATGAAAGTCAAAGGTGGATCAGCTTTACAAGTAGAGTAAAACTGTAGTAGCTGTATGGATCACAGCAGGTCAAGGAAAGCTAGCCTGTCTCTAACTAATGAATGGAAAAATTGGGACACTCTGCACAAAGGAGAGTATTAGGAAAACTGTTCATGCAATCAGTCAAAAGAAGAAATACCTACCTCGAAGTATACTGATCACTAAGGGGAAACTGGTTTTCTGGTAGCTTCCCACTGCATTCCATCAATATTGGTGAACAGCTGGGATAAGCCAACTGGTTAATCAGGGAGTCTACCAGTTTCACCCACTTGGGGGGTAATTTAAAGAAAAAAGTTGAACTGGACTATGACACCTACTGAGGTTGGTCAGTGAATAACTAGCTAACTTTTGTTCTGCCCCAGCAAAATGCCTACTTTGCTTCAGTAAATGCTAACAAAGGCCCTTTTTGCCTTTCCTCTGCTCAAGGAGAACACTATTAGTCACACTTCATTAGGCTTGTTTACAGAAAAGAGCTGGTCTCTAAGCATGTTATTGAAATACTTGTACCTGTGTTGGGCTTCTTTTCCCCAACTAAAAAATAAGAATTTTGGAATGTGGACAGCAGGGGGAGGTGGCAAGAAAACCACTATTATTTTCTAGAAAAACTGGTTTGTCAGAGGGAAACTGAAGATTATTTAGCATTTAACCTTCTTTATTTTTTCCTAGAGTCCTTCTTAAGAGCTTGGTTACTGGTAGTCCGTAATATTTATTTTGTGTGGGTGTGGTTCCTTAGTTTGTTTGTTTGGGTGTTTTTGGTAGTCTAGGACATGGAGAAATAGATTTCAGGCAAAGCTTTTGTGTGGTGTTCAACTGCTGGCTGTTGCATCATTAGGCTTGCAATAACTTCTTAAAATTCCAAACCGACCTGGTGGTTCTAAGGAATTTTAAGTCCTCAAATTCACAAGCCTCCCACTCCCCTTTTTCTAGACAGTCCAGGAGATGGAACAGGTCAAGATTAGTAGGTTCTTGGTGAGAGATGTTTGTCTTGTACTAATCTGAATTAATAAATCTGAAGAAGGTGTGGGGGAGTGGGGTTGGGGAGTAAAACAGCAAACTGGAAGATGAGTAACCTTAATAATTTCCAGTTACAATGATTCACAGTGTTAGGAAGCTAACACTGGAATCATTGAAATTGGAAATTATTAAGGTTACTCTAGTGTACATTTTATTGTTGACTGTTCTTAGCTAGAGTTCATCATTTCCTAGTTTTGGTTATTTTACTGTGACATTTAATTATGTGATGTTATTGCCTGAAGAGCTTGAAAGATTTCACCAGCACAGACATGTAGGATGTGGGCCAAAACCTCATGACAAATAAAAATGGGGAACTGGTCTTTTATTAACTGTAATAGGAACTCCTTAGAGACTCATGTAAAAGAAATCCCATGCCAAGTCTATCCCCGTTTTGTCTTGAGAGCCTCTGGCTCAGGTGTTTTCCCCATTACTTACCCTTTCCCCAGACTGAGGACAATGAAGCCTTTAAACGATATGTGAAACTTAATGCAGACGCACACGCTGGTAGAATGCAGTTCAGTGGCTTTCAGTATTTTCAGCTGCTGTTTTAAATTCCAGTGAGTGAAATAATAGAGAAGTGATCATGTCTAGTAACTGCTGTTGGCCTTTGTAAAGAATGGCTTGTTAGGAGGCTGTATGATTTAGTGAAGCCATAGCTGGCTGCAAACAGAGCTATAGGAATGTGTTCTCTCTTGGGCCTGGTATCTAGAGATGAAAAGGCTCCAAAGCTGGCACAAAAGCAAATAAACGTTTTGACTTTAAATAAAGCAGCATGATTTATATCAGGCTCTGCTTTTTGGCCCCACCAAGATACATGGATCAGCAGCAGCTTTTTGAGGTTGAGCTGCACTGTCTGCCTGTTCCCACTGCATTTTGATATCTGAAGTCCACAGATTTGGTTTTTGTGGTGGTTTTGTTTGTTTGTATCCTTACTCCTCTCTTCCCCCAAACTCCGCTTCCTTCACTCCTGTTCCCTGCTGGCTTATGTTTCATTAATTGTTCCACACTTTTGACAAATAATTGTGCCAGCGTTCACACGTGGCAACCCTTTATCACCATAGATAGCAATGGGGGACTAATCACTGAAGACACTTGAAGGTTTATTGTTGTTTGGTGTGTTTTTGCATTTACACTCCCAGTGCATTTTAGAGCCAGGAAACAAAGTTCTGTTGATGTGTGTTAATGCTGGCTAGCTATTTGTTTATTTATTACTATGAGCTCTTTTGGCAATTTTTTTTTTTTTAAATAATGAGCTTCCCTATTTCTTCAGCTGTTTCTCAACAGTTTACTGCTGAAAACAGCACGCTTACGTGATCTGACATCTGAGAGAGAATAGGAAGGAGGCAGATAATCGTTAAAGGACTCCTGAGTGCCTGGCCATGTGAGGAAGAATGGTTTTGATTTTCCTCTTTTTGTCTTACATTATTTTGATTTAATCTTTTTTTCTCTAATCTTGTTTTGCTATTCTGTTTACTTGGTTTTTAAGGTGAAAGAGTTTGAGGGAGGAGTAACTAGCTGAAGAGCTCCTGTAATTAATATAGACTGCAGGAAGTGAGTGTGACAGATGAGTTGAAAGGCCTTGCATTCTGTTGCTTATCTCAAGTGACATGTGGTGCTGGGAGTATGTATAAGCAAAGACAGTGGATTTTTTTTCTTTCCTCTGTAGTATAATGCAGAAGACTGGCCATGTGTTCCACAAAGCAGTAACATAGTGTGGAAAGCCATTGACCAAAATAACTCTCCTTGAGAAACTAGTGGTAAATTTGGGAGATTACAAAAGAGCGTTTCCTTTTCTATATCAGAATTGTTACCATATGACTTTTTAATGTTAGAGAATATGAATCACAAAGCGTGATTATTGCAGTTAAAGAACAAAAAGTGCTGCTGGAGAAAAAATAATTAACTTTTTTTCTGAAACAGATTTGATCTTGTTCAGAATATGCAGATATTAAAAGATTTTTCAACTAACTATATTTCCAGTTGGCACCGAAACCTTAGGTCTGCAGCTTTGTTTTCAAACCTTAGAAGAACCGGGAAATGGGTCAGTTGCTCTGACCAAAGAAAAGATAGAGATTAAAAACAATAAGTCTCAAATTGCACTCTGGAGGTCAGATAACAGTAGTTAGTTTACAGTAATGTTAATTGCACTTTTTCCTGTAAAGGATGCAAACAGTGGTCTAATGTTTGTAAACAGATGCAAGAGGGTAGCAGCAATTGATCAAAAGCTTTCCTAATTCTAGGAAGAGCTAACCATTTTCAGGTCAGTTTGACAGAAGAAAGAACTAGCTATGTTGGTGGCTGTGGCTTCATAGTTTTGGAAACCATTCTTCCAAGTGGCTTATATTTTCGTGTAGTTATTCAGTTTGCAGTAAGTCTACCAGTTATTTTGGGTCAAATCTGCAGTGCGGGTAACTCTCACTCTTCACTAAGTCTTTTGCTGCCTAGGAAAAGAATGCAGGATTTTTCCCTTCATTAATTAGGAACTTCTACATTATCAGTTATCTGCTCACATGTAGATGGTGGAAATAGAATAATAGAGTTCACTTATACTTTAACTAACAAAGGAATATTTTAAACATTATTTAAGGGAAACCTACAGTGAAAATATAATACAGAAAAGTCGATAAGGTATATCAGGGCTTGGCTTTTACACTGTACTAGCTTCTAAAACTATACTAACATTAGCATTTAGGTGGTTGCTTTGTGCACACAGACATTACCATTTCATATCACCCTTAGCAACAAGCCTTCCTAACATGCTGTTGTATTTTATTCTAGAGCTGGGAAAGGATAATGTTACTAGGGAGGCAAGAAAAAGAAAAGCAGCAAGAGCTTCTTTTGGCTGACCAGTCAACTGAATATTGACCAACTGTCTTCATGAGAAAGAAATAGATGGTGGTGAATAAGCTAGAGTCTAGTTTTCCAAGAAGCTCAACGATTTTCCCAAATCAATACAGCTCATCAGGCTTCAGAACAAAGGCTGCAGGGGATGTGACAGTGATGGAAGTGGCTGTGTGTTCTTTTGTGAATTAAAGCATGCGGGCCCATGGGGAAATGGGCTTTCTTCAGTTGTGGTTTTCAATGCTTGTTCTGTACGCTTTGGGAGAAATCTTTAGGTTTTTGTGAGTTTTTTTACATGGGATAAAAAGGTTGTCTTCTTGATGGCCAGAAACAATAGCTACAAGAAATAATCTTTGTTGTGTAAATGTTGCAACTAGCCAAATGAATAACAAATCATTTCAAGTCAAGGTGCTTGTTGTTTTAAATAACTTGTGGTGATGACTTCATAGTTAAGGGAGAAATAAAAAGGCACAGTACTTGAATTAAGCACCTGGCAAATGTAAACTGACATTATTCAAAACCTACTGGAAATCACATGAAAATGAATTGAGTCTGGTACCTTGTTGATGAGGCTATAAATTAATGTGGATAGAGTAATGCCAACCTACGCTAGCCATCGACAGAGCAACACACTTTAAACCAGAAATGTTTAGTCCTTCTTCAGACCTTTAATCTTTAAGATCACTGTGCTTTCATAAAGTAGTACATTAACACTAGAGTGATGTGTTTCAAAGGTTTGATTGTAGCAGCAGCGCACTAAGGCATAAAGTGTTTCATTACGGTTCTCTTTGTTAATGCTGCCCTATCTCCTGTGCTCCATTGCTGTACATTATTTGTTCAGATAAAGCCCAATGTTCAGGGTGACTAATCACAGATCTGTGTTCCAGATGGTTTGATTACAGGATGTGGGTAAAGTGACTCTTCAAACATTCGGCCCAGCAGCAGGGCTCGCGGGGGGGTGGGGGGGACGACCATCTTGCGTTTTCTGGTCACCTGACAATCATTACCATTCAAAAATTGTTGATCTTGGTTTCTGCAACATATGTACCTGCTGTAGATGGTGAGATTCTTAGGTGGTGTTACGTGTATTACGCGATAAAACTAGTGAAAAATATAGTTTCTGGATCACTATAACACAAATTCACTCTTCAGTGTAGATTTATAAGCGTTTCCTGTGGCTTTTAGGTTATTGAAAACATACTTGGAAGGCATAATTGAAATATTGAAATAATACTTGGAAGGCAAAAAATAGTGCATAATTTGCATTGAAAGTATAATATGAAAATGTTTAAGCGTTTTTGTTTTTGTTGTACATGGATGGATAGATGGAGGGTTATATGATGGATGATGCTGTGGTATAAAATTTTTAATACCAGTCTGGGTTGACAGTTATGGAGCTCAGGAGTTATACTGGTCCTCCTAAATGAGTGACAATAAAAAGTTCAAACCATGTATGAGTCTTAGTCTCCTAAATTGTGGCTTTTCCTTCTCCTCTCCTTCCCATAATTTTTGACACTTGAAATACTTTAGTTATTGTGGACACAATGATGTCAAATAGGTATGAACAGAACTTAGTTGACATCCGAAGTGTAGAATAAAGCTAGCTTAATCCTTGGGCAGCAATTTATTTCATGGCTGACAGCCCAAACTGTGGAAAACTATCTTAAGTGTATCTGTGTTATGTATATTCTGCAGACAGGGGCCAAATACCAATTCTAATTTGATTTGTGTAACAATTTACAAATTTACTGTTAGTGAAGCTATTCAGAATTGATTTTGTGTGCTTGTGTGTGTGCATCAAGTGACAACGTGGTGATATGCCATTTCGAAGTCCTGCGATTGGTCTCTTGACGTTCAAGAGCTGCTAAATCAGAAAAGCTTTGGTATAAAAGTCTCTCCAATTTGACTTTGTTTGGGGGACACTGACAAAAAAAAGAAGTGCAGTACTTACTGCCTGGGAGTTTTTCTCTGTGGCTTCAAGTGAGCAAAAACTGTCTGAAAGTCAGGGGGGGAGGAGGAATAGCAAAAACTGTCTGAAAGTGGAGGGGGAGGAATAGCTCAGTGGTTTGAGCATTGGCCTGCTAAACCCAGGGTTGTGAGTTCAGTCCTTGGGACCTTAGGGGGCCATTTAGGGATCTGGGGCAAAAATTGGGGATTGGTCCTGCTTTGAGCAGGGGGTTGGACTAGATGACCTCCTAAGGTCCCTTCCAACCCTGATATTCTATGATTCTCCAGCATGGTACACCAGCATGGCAAGCCAATTAGGCTTGACTACCATTCAGATCAATATTTTAAGCAAGTTGAACTCCACTTAACCCATGTTTAGGCATTTGATTGAAAAAAATGGTCCTCACCTTTGGAAGATCATCTGGAAGATATTCAGAAGATCTTTGTGTAAACCTGCTGACGTCATTTTACTGGCCAAATTCTCTGCTGAAGTAAATGGAAACAGCACTATTGGCATCAATGCTGCACCCATTCACACCAGCAGAGAATTTGGCCCTATAATCCAGCCCTTGAGTTATTTAGGAAGATAGGTTAGATTTGATCTCTTAAGTAAACTAGCATTTCTCTGGTAGTTGCTGTGATCTACATCCCATGTGAGCATGTAATTGCTCTCCTATTATAATTGATTTAGTGGCTATTTATGCAGTGCTTTGAAAGTCTGACATACTTTATAAAGTCATTATTTTCAAAAATTGGTGCCTAAAGTCCTAAATTTATTAACTCTGAACCTAAATAAGTGACCTCATTTTCAAACTTTTGAGCACTGGCTTCAACAAATCTTGGCTTAAGTTTATTATTATGATTTATTAACAGAACTATGAAAGCAAATCATACATTATCGTAACACTTACATGCATTGTCTAGTCCTTTCCGCTGCAAGGCTGTTGGGGTGACTGCAAGGGCTTCTGAAGCTACTCAGAGCATTAGGCTTGAGGTGGCCCCAGTCCTAATCTACAGTCTGGGAGAGAAGAATGACTCTCTCCCTACTGCCACCATTACCTTGACGATCCCCAGTGCCCAGTTGAGATCCTTGTGGTGAACAGTGTAGACAGTATTTATGCTTTCTCTCTTTTTCTAATGTCACAACCGGTCTCCTAAGCAGGGCCGGCTCCAGGCACCAGCAAAACAAGCTGGTGCTTGGGGTGGCACATTTCTAGGGGCGGCATTCTGACACGGGCCATGTCGTCCCTAGAAATGTGCCCCGGCCGGCCACCCCAGCTCACCTCCGCTTTGCGCTGGCACGGCCGCCATGTCTCCCCCTCCCTCCCAGGCATGCTCCGGCCGGGGGGGCCACGGGCATGCCGCGCTCGCTCCCCGCCGGCCGGGGGGGCCGCGGGCATGCCCCGCTCGCTCCTCGCCGGCTAGGGAGAGTGGGGCCGCGGGCATGCCCCGCTCGCTCCCCGCCGGCACTCCAGCCGGGGAGAGCGGGGCAGCCGGCATGCCGCGCTCGCTCCCCGCCGGCCGAGGAGAGCCAGGGCCGCGGGCATGTTGCCCGCACTCCCAGTGGGAGAGGCGGGGGCGTGGTTGTTTCAGCGGGCGTTGGGGTTTTTTTTTTGTTTCGGGGGGCGGAGTTTCTTTTTTTTTTTTTTTTTTGGCTTGGGGCGGCGAAAACGTTAGAGCCGCCCCTGCTCCTAAGTTGTATACAGTGTAGTTAACACTAAGAAAGAATGTAGTGTTATATGTATTGTAATGCTTAGCATATATAGCACTGGTATGATATTTATTTTTACTGATTTTGTTTTTAAATCACTGCTGAAATAATGTAGACTTTTCCTCCACCAAAATTGTGTTACATACCTTATTATCTACATTTATATTCAGTAGCCAATGAATTTCAGGCCTGCTATTTGGTATCCAATGAGTGGAAAGAAGGAAAGAAAAGAAAAGTGGGTTCACCGCATCATGAAAACATACAAAATACTTCTTCCTTAAACTTGCTGATGAAGTGACTGTAGTTTAAATTGTCACTTTTCATGTCATTCTTTCATCCGATAACAAAACTCCAGTACATGCTTACAGTTTCTACCCTTCATATGCACTAAATTGAGTAATACTATTCCAAAATGGTGTTGGGAACACCTTATTGTGTCCTTGGGATATTTATGTATATTCTGTTTTCACAACTGGCTTAGCTTTATTTTTGCCATAATTATCTCTTCCTACTATGTGGCTGTGAAGCTGAAGAGCAATGAAAGGCCCTCAAAATGATGCAACAAATGTGAAATAAGAATAAATGTGTCTCATATAGGATCTTCTGCCACCACTAAGGGCCTGATCGTCTGATCATCAATGGAAAGGATCGCATAGACTTCATTGGTCTTTGCGAGAGCCCCATACTATTCTTTGGCATCTCTTACGCTTACATTAAAGCCTATTTGTAAGACCTTGACTGAGCTATTGATTAACTGGTCAATGGATGTTGGCGCAAAAAAATATTGACCAGCTTAGGTAACCTGATCCTGTCTCATTCTATTGGATTGTTTTTAAGAATCCAAAGGTGTAATACATTTACTTTCTTTCTTAGAGAACTGGTTACGTGTGTCCACTTTTCAATAAAAAAAGAAATGTACAGCAGCAGGAGTGTCAACTTCTGAGATATTGAAAAAGATTGTTCCTTACACTTGGCTGTTTTGATTTCTGGGTGCTTGACACTTCTTGGAGTGCAGGATATTGCTTGTTACAGAAGTATCCTAATTGTGAATGCCCTTGTTAACTTGAAAATAGAATGATATATCCAAATTGTGAAGGGAATGTATGCTCCTATTTTGGGGATATGTTGTTTGCTATTATATACATACCTTATAAACTATGCTCAAATCCTAATACTTAAACCAACATGGAATTAGTAGTCCACCTACACTAGTTTGGAAGAGGTATTTTTATTTAACCTAATCATATTTATTATTATTTTGATACAACTGCATCAGAAATGTGCTAGGCACTTTACAACTAAGTACTTTTAAAGGACTAGTTCCCTGACGAGAGAAACGTATAATCTAAATATTTTGTGATCAAATTTCATTATAAATATCTGAGTTTTTCTCCCTCCTTGAATATAACATTAATTTCCCCTTGGTTATTTTGAGCAGTTTTGTCCTTCCCTGTGGAAGGAATACTAATGTGCAGATAGCATCATACCCTGGTTTCCTCAAAATATTTTCCCATTGTGCCTCCTGTTGAAATAATGCTAAAGAAATGGGCTGAAGAGGGGTAGTGTAATGAATAGAAAAAATAATCTTTCTTGTTTGAGTGATTGCACACTGAAGGTGTGTGCACACCTGCCTTGTGTACATTTGTCAGACATTTTCCCCTAAGCAGTACCTGATGGGGCAGTATGAGTGCCCTCTGGTGCTTCGCACCACTGCACGCAGGTATGAAGGGCCATGCTGCCCCTGACCCACCTCAGTTCCTTCCTACCACCAGTGATGATTGTTGGAGCGCTGATCTTTGTGTCTGTAACTCTTCCCTCTAGTAGTGTATATAGTACCTGTAGAGTTGGTTTTTAGTTTAGTGTAGTGTGTTTGTATATATTTAGAGATAAGAATAAGTTTGGAATAGTATTTTTCTAGAGTGGGGTTCCTGGTTGGATACTGGGCTCTGTACGAGACTAATGCCTCGTTCTCCCGGCTTCAAGGCCTGTCAGCCATGTAATAAGTTTATGCCAGTGAGCGACCCACACCCCAGCTGCCTTGAGTGTCTGTGAGAGGCGCATGTGAGTGACAAATGTCACATTTGTAGAGGGTTCAAACCCCAATAGAAAAAGGACAGGGCTGCCAGACTCAAGTACTTGCTATTGAAGTCTGCACTTCACCTGTCCTCAGAACCTTCCTACTCAGAATGGGTACTGAGCACATCTGAATCAGTTAGGAGTGCTCCCCCTTTTCTGAGTCCAGAGGCAGATCCCTGTTGCCGGTACCTATAAGAAAAGACATATAAGTGTCCCAAAGACTCTGTACCGCGGCCTTCAAATTCTACTCTGAAGGGACCGAGCGGAGCCAAGGACTCAGCAGTACGCTCAAAGAAGAGTCATCCCGACACAGTCCATAAGGCAGGAAGGATTGCTGAATCTGGAGCACCATAATTGTCCATTGAGATCAATCCCTAAAGGACTGACATATCTTTCGGTACTGCAGACTCAGGAGCCCTTTCCAGTGCCGTCTACAACTAAGACTTTTGTGGTAGACAGAGAGTTGCGTAACCCTGCTGTTCAGGGGAACCCGTTACTGGGATTGGAAGCGTATGCTTCTGCAGTCCCAGCTCCAGAGCACTGTTCGATACCAGTGGCTTCAACAGTTATGGCTCCTCTACGTGGGGTTCTATTTAGAGGGAAGCCAGCAATGATCTTATCGGTACCCCCATCTCCAGACTGGGAGCTGGTCTCCCCGGTACTGATGGGGGTCAGCTCCACCGTGATCTGAGAAAGTGGAATCCTTATCAGACTCTGAGGTCAGGTCATATGTGTCTCGACCTGAGCATACCCAGCAGCCCCAGTGGGGTGCCTGCCCATTGTGGTAGCAGCCACAGCCACCTGCTTTTGGTCCCCTCTGGGCTTCCCTCTGCATTCTAGAGCCTCTCCACTCCCTTTCCACCCCTCAATATTGGCTAGACACAGGAATCATCTGCAACAAGGTCACAATCTTCCTTCCCCCAGGTCTGGTGTCAGACAGTGGGAACCGTGTGCTTGGGACTCTCCTGTGGAGGAACTGAAGTAGGGACCTCCTCACAACTCGTAGCATCTTCTTCTTCATGGCCTGATGAGGTGGTAGTGACTGAGTCTGCTTTTCCCCCTCCTGATTTCAGAGCTCATCAAGACTTGTTGAGGAGGTGGCTGCAGCTCTGTATTTCCACCCAGAAGAGGTGCAGCAAAGGTCACGCAGGCCCATGGACATTTTAGCTTCTGCAGGACTTTCTAGGGTAGCTGTCCCTATTACTGAGGCTAAGCTGGAATTTGTCAAGGGTTTATGGCAAACTGCATCTTCCCTGTCTCCCACTGCTAAAAGGATGGAAAAAGGATTGAGCACTTCTATAACGAACCTCACCCAGGCTCCCTGGTAGCTGTTGCTGCTGCTAACAGAAAGAGAGACAGAGGTACCAGGCCTCTACCCTAAAAAGAAAAGAAGCAATGAAAACTAGACCTTGGTTGCCTCAGGATCTATGTCTCGATATAAATATCAAGGGAGCATTGGACCATCTGATTAGCTTGGACGGAGTTCCTTCCGCATATCAAGAGGCAAAGTTTGTTGGTATTCATAGACAACATAGCAGCAATTGTCTTTGTAAACAAACAAGGGGGACCCATTTGATAAAGCAGAAAACTTTATTCCAGAGGAATTTTATAGTTGAGGATCATGAACCCAGAGGCTCTGCTGGGTCTCTACAATTTCAGCCTGTGGGATAGTATCGTGAAGTTCAAAGACAAGCCTCCCAATGAGGCAAAGCAGGAGTTCAGTGCTATGGAGATGGGGAAATTAATTGCCAAAACATCATCGCAAGCGAGCCTGGATGCAGCGGACTAAGGCTCGAGCTATGGCTTTCACCATCATTATGTGATGTTCATCTTGGCTGCAGTCATCAGGTCTTCCTCCAGAGAAGCAACAAACCATCCAAGCCCTCCCATTTGAAGGTCCCTTGCTCTTTTCCAATAAGACAAATGAGAGGCTTCATAGTCTTAAGGGCTCAAGGGAGACCCTTAAGTCTCTGGAGATCTATACACCGGTAACAAAAAGAAAGCTGTTCCTCCCACAGCAGTCCCAATGGTTTCAGTCCTTCATGCCACATTCCCAGAAGTTACAAGAGGCATCATCCTCCTCCCTCCTCTTCTGCAGCTACCAGTTCTTCTAGGCAAACTGGATCGTCTCTAAACAATCGTTTTGACCTGTTGGTTGAGAGCAGTCTACCACTCACCAGAGAACCATCTCTTCCCACGCCAATTTTTGCCAATTGTCCATCCCACTTCCTAAGTGTTCTGACCCATATTGCCATGGGTCCGTGAGTCTTAAGCACGGTGGAACTGGGATTCACCCTTCAATTTATTTCTATCCCTCCTTTCTATTTCCTTCCCAGTCTTTCTTCAGGGATCACTCTCATGAGAACATTCTATATCAGGATGTCCAGTCTCTCCTCCTCATGGAGGCCATACAAGAAGCTCCCATGTCATTCAGTGGAAGGGATTTTATTCCTGTTACTTCCTAATTCTGAAGGCAAAGTGTGTGTGGGGATGGGGGCGCTCTGCGCTCTGAGGCCTATTTTAGATCTAAGACAGCTAAACAAGGAAAACAAAAGGCTGTATGATTACTCTAGTGTCTATTATCCCTTCCTTCGATCCTGGGGACTGCTACGTTGCTCTTAATGTAAAGGGATGCTTCTTTTCACATGGAGATTGACAGAAAGTTTCTCAGATTCATGATCCACAGATCCTACAATCAATCTGCAGTATTGCCTTTCGGCCTGTCAGCAGCCCCTAGCCTATTCACAAAATGCATGGCTGTAGTAGTGGCATTCCTGCAAAAGTTGGGTGTCCATGTGTTCCCCTACTTGGATGACTGGCTACTAAGAGGCTGCGCCAGGTCTCAGGTACTCTCCAACCCTAGCCACTATTCAGTCCACTTTTGACACACTCTGGGGCTCCTAATCAATACAAAGAAATCTATCCTCATGCCTTTCAAAGAATAGAATTTACTAGGGCAGCTCTGGACTCTACAAAGGCCAGGGCTCTGCTGCGAGAATGGAGGTTCCAAACAGTGCAGGTCAATGCTGTAGACCTAAAAGTGCACTTGTCACTTTAGTTTGGAATTGTCTCAAAATTCTAGGACACATGGTGGTGGCATGCACTTGTGTGGTGTAGCATGCCAGGCTACACCTAGAGAACGACATGGTTGGCTGGCCTTGGTGTACTCACTGGCCCATCATCATATGGACATGGTGGTTCAAGTACCTGCACAAGTCTTATCCTCCCAGGACTAGTGGTTAGAAACTGCCAAGTTTTGTGAGAAAGATACCTTTTACCCTCAAGAACAGTCACTCACTTTAGTCACTGATGCATTAGATCTAGGTTGATGGCGCCCTTCAGACTCATAGCCTTAGGTTGCCTCAGGATCTATGTCTCCATATGAATAGCAAGGGAGCTTTGGGCCATTTGTTTAACTTATGTGGAATTCCTTCCGCATATCAAGGGGGAAAATTTGTTGGTGCTCATAGACAACATAGCAGCCATGATCAGTGTAAACAAACAAGGGGGACCCCTTTGATAAAGTTATGCCAAGAGGTGGTCTTCCTCTGGGATTTATGCATCACCAGTCCCATCAACCTGAGCTGTTTACATACTGGGAGTTCAAAACACTCTGGCAGACCACCTGATCAGGTTGTTCACAGGTCACCACAAGTGGTCTCTTCATCCAGATGTGTTCACATCCATTTTCCAGTGGTGAGGAACTTCTCAAGTGGACCTGTTTGCAACAATAGCAAACAAAAAATGTTCTCTTTTTTTGTTCGCAAGGGGATCACAGCCCAGATCCTTTCAGATGCTTTCCTCCTACCCTGGTCAAAAGATCTGCTGTATGCTTTCCTTCCAGTGCCACTCCTTCCCAAAGTCAAGAAATATTCTGTTTACCTTATTCTAATAGTCCCAGCGTGGCCCCATGAGCATTAGTTTTCAGCGCTACTAGCCCTATCCGTCAGAGCTCCAGACAGTGTGGAAGCTTTATGGCTGACAACCTCAGAATGAGTTTTTCTCTAAGGGGATGCAGAAAGTTCTTCTAAATAGTAGGACGCTTTCAATTGGGTCTACTTATCTTGCTAAATAGACGAGATTATCCATGTGTTCCTTTTTAAGAGGCATCCCTTCAGCTCAGGCTCCAGTTTGCTATATCTTGGACTATTTTTTGTTTCTGAAACAAGGGTTAGCACTTAGCCACCAAATGGACTCTGATGGAACTAACTCAACCTTCTACCCTCCCATGTATAACCGATCCATTTTTTCAAACCCCCATGTCCCTCAGATTTCTAAAATGTTTGCTCAGATTATACCCTCCACAGTGGAGTTTAAATTTAGTTCTAGGAAAGTGAACGGGGTTCCCCCTTTGAACTGCTAGTGATTTCTTCTCTGTTGCACCTGTCTATGAAGGTGGCCTTCTTGGTTGCTATAACCTCAGCTAGGAGAGTATGGGAGCCTCCCTATACAATTTTCTTTAGGGAAACCATTTTCCTTCGACCTCACCCAAAATTAAATGGTTTCAAATTTTTACATTAATCAAGCAGTTTATTTACTGACTTTCTTTCCAAAGCTTCATTTGAACAAAGGGAAAGAAAAGTTCCATACTACAGATGTTAGAAGAGCTTTGGTTTTTTTACTTGAATCAGACTAGGCCTTTTAAGTCTTTGTCTCAGCTCTTCGTTGCTGTTTCAGACAGAATAAAGGGCCATGCAGTATCCACCCAGATGATCTCTTCCTGGATTTTCAGCTATATGCATTTAAGCTACTGGTTACCCTGAGGTGCAATATCAGCCAAAGTGGTGGCTCACTCAACCAGGTCACAGGCAATTTCCATAGCCTTTCTGGCTTGTGTGCCCATACTGGACATTTGTTGGGTGGCAACCTGGTTATCAGTCCATACATTTGCCTTTCACTATGACATCTCACATTAATTTAGAGATGATGCCAGATTTGGACAGGTGGTGCTGCAATCCCTGCTCAAGTAGACTTCATGCCCATCACCAATTCAAACTGCTTGAGAGTCATCTACAGTGGAATGGACACGTGCTATCACTCAAAGAACTCAAAACAGTTACCTACCTTTCTGTAACTGGTTCTTAAAGATGTGTTGCACATGTCCATTCCACAATCTGTCCTCCTTCCCCTCTCTATCGGAGTCTTTCTGGTAGGAAGGAACTGAGTCGGTTCAGGGGCAGCAGGGCCTTTTATATCTGCTTGCAATGGTGCAAGGCACCAAAGGGCACTCATGCTGTCCTGACAGGTACTGCTGAGGGATAAATTTCCGACAACTGTGCATGAGGCATGCACGCACCTACAGTGAAATGGACATGTGCAACGCATCTCAAAGAACAACAGTTATGGAAAGGTAGGTAACCATTTTTTACAGCTGTTTCCTATACCTTGGCACACACCTAAGGTGAGATATTGTGCCACACCTCTAAGGCCTGGTCTACACTAGGGGCGGGGGGTCAATGTAAGGTATGCAACTTCAGCTACATAAGGTACGACTTTAGCTGAAGTCGATGGACCTCGATCAACTTACCTCCCATGGGGACGCCACAGGGTCGACTGCTGCCCCTCCCCCGTCGACTCCGCTTCCACCTCTCGCCGGGGTGGACCGGAGTCGACAGCAGAACGATCGGGGATCGATTTATTGTGTCTACAGTAGATGCAAAAAATCGATCCACGAAAGATCGATTGCTACCCGCCGATTTGGAGTTTGCCTTCACTAGCTTTCCATCCATAATTTCCAGACAGGCCAAACCATTTCTCTGATCATACCCAGTGAAAGCATTCACAGAGTGGCATAATTTGTAGTAGTGCTATGACTCATGAGATGTGCACACAGAGATTTTTTTCATCTCTGTCAATTGAGTTTCTTCTGAACAGGAAGAAGCATCTGTCAGGATGTGAAGAACCACACAAGAGTCTGTAACCACTAAAGCACATGGGCTCTCAGCACCTCAGCATACGGGGGAGTTTTGTGGATGAAGTGAGGGAAGGGCCAGTGGATCTGCAGGCACACTCCATGTGGATTGAGATGCAGCAAGGTTAGAAGCTACTGGCCATGTAATGCTTCTGAAACCTGGCAAGAAGATCTCTTCCCCCTCACTCCCCAGCGAATTCCCGGTTATCTAGCTCTGTTACTTGAGTTGTGTGCCAGGATAAAGATTTGGACTAAAGGAACCAATTATAATAATACATCTTAACTAGATTCAACAAGTCATTTTTTTCCAGCTATCAGTATTTTGATCACATCCATTTTCATCTTACGGAGCTCTGCTGCAGTGGGCCTTCTAGTTGTATGTCTCCTTATGAGGCATTCCTAAAATCCCATGTTGCTTCTGTTCACTCAAAGCATGTCTGTTATAATTTTAGTTGTTTAAAAGTGCTTTCTTCACTGCACATTCGTAGAGAACTTCCCTGTGGCTAAAGAGATTCTGTAAAAGAAGGAATAAGAATTCATCCTCTTCCATAACTTTTCTTAAAGAGTAGAGAGCGAAGGCTTCCTTTCTACAGATGTCTCTGAGGTGACCTAGATCAATCATTCTGTTTCATTCTGGGCATGTTGTTACCAAAAAGATATTGGCAAATTAGAAGGAAGTTTAGACCCAATACCAGCAAAAAACTTAAGCACATCGTTAACTTAAGCATTTGAGCAGTGCCATTGAAGTGGGACTATATGCATGCTTAAAGTTAAGGATTGATGCCTTAGAAATGACCAACAGAAATGAGTAGGATGTTAGTAGAACTGATTTATAAGGAAAGAACTTACTCCTATTTGCTTGACACATTATTATTTTAAATATACAGTATTGACTGTCTTATACTGAAAGGTCATTTGAATGTCTTCTAAGAATTATTGAATTACTTATTGATTTCAATTATTCTGTGCTTGTGCCTACTTCTGATGCCTGTCTCTGTGCTTTTTCTTTTTTTAAAAATGTAACATACATATACTCTCCATATACACAATATAAAAACTATATATATAAAACCTACATATATTTAACATTATTATGTACAGGGAAATACAATGGTATACAAGTATATAAAAACCAAAGAGGGAGAAAAATCATTTAGGATGATGCATGTGGTTTTAACAAGAAGTAACAACATTAATTTAACTAAGGTTAAATTTAGACAGAATATTAGGAAAATACAGAGAGAGTTCTAATGCTTTGGCATAATCTCCCAAGAGAAGGCATAGAAGCCCAGTTGCTTCGTACATTTAGAACAAGACTGGATAACATACTGAAAATGTACTTTAGGGAACAATTCTGTAGTAGCAGAGAGAGATGGGCTAGATAGCATAATAGAATTTAAAGATGGGAAAGATCTATGATTTCCACTCTCAGGGTTATGGTCGTTAGAACAAAATGAGATGAAAGCATTAACATTACCACTGAAATAATTTTAATGTATCTCCATGGTTCAGAAATGTAGAGTTGACATTTAGTTTGGAGCTTCTAGTTTGCAGAAACCAAATTTCCAGTGACAAATCATTAATTTTCATCATATCTCTTCACTGGCACTTTTTCCCTTCTTTTAAGTTTTTGCCCATTCCCTTGAGTAGGTCCAGGGATCACAAAACATTAAATGATTTCAGCGCTTGAGTAAAATGCTATACCATTTATTTTCCCAAAGCCAAAACTTACTATTCTCATTTGGCTCTAGTAGCATATGTGGTCTGAATGTACACTTCCCTATATGAGAGCAATCCACACAGGGATTTATATGCAAGCAACGCTGGATATGTTTGCTCTGTTTTTACAGACACACAGTTATAAATAGATATTTTTATAGCGGAATATCAGTCTGCAACTATAAAGCTCCCATGCAGAGGAGCATTATAGATGGATGAGATTTCTCAAAGGGTACAACTACTCTCTCCCCTCCTCCTTCTTGAAGATGAAACTACCTTTATTTATTTGTTTTTATCAATCACAGTATAATATTGTTCTGGTTTTATTGACCACTCAACTAAAGCTTCTATAAATGATAACAGATTGGAATGGTTTACTATTTTGAGGTATCAGTTTCATTTAGGCCATTATTTATAAAATCTTACCCTGCCTTAAAGTGCCACAGCTAATTAATGATTAATTACTTCTTTTTTAAGTAATCCTTTTCTTAATCCTGTTTTCCTGTGAGCAAATTCAGTTCTTACAGATTTTTGAATAGGTTTGAATGCTATCTTAAACAGTTCATGAGTCTCAGTGTATAAACACAACGTAGTTTAGCAGACAGTAACCTTTCGTCACATTGACAAGCCTAGTTAGTGCAAACAAACCAGTGTTTGATTTACAGAGTCAAGAAGCATTAGGCAAGCCTCTCATTGTTGGGATTATTCCTGCCTGATAAAACAGTTTCTGCATATACAGTCTCTCTCACTCAGTCAGTCACCCTCTCACTTACTCGCCTACTCTGTTCTGTGGTGTTGCATCATTTTTTCCCTTTGAAGCTCATTTATCTGAGGCACTTTCTTTTTGTGGTCTGTGCTGCAGTGCTCAGCCCAGCCAATCAGATAGCAATGTTCGCAGCAGGAGTTGGCCAATCCAAAGCCTGCTTTTGCTGGAAACGTGAAACCCTTAGGGGAATGCAATAACAAAAGCCTTTCACTGCAGACAAATGTTAAGTGTCTGTGCAGACTTTTCCTGTTTTTAATTTTATTACTCTAAGAATGGAGGGTTTGTTGTTTCTTTCATGTTTCCTTTCAAGCAATTTTAATTATACATTTGTGCTACATCAGAGACTTTGAAGCACAGTGATTCAGCCTATTGCATCTAAAGCTAAAATGCAGTAACCTTCTGGCAATACAAATATATTCCAGTGCTGTAAATATAGCTGACATGCTGAAGAATTTTAAGCAGCTGGAAAGGTCTCTGACACCACACACGATGCCCTAGAGAGCAAATGATGAGAAAAACACCATTCCCCCTCTTCCCCCCCATAGCTTTGTCAGGTGTTTGTTTTTTATTTTAAGGGGGTCGGAATAAAATACATGTCCCCAGCTATTCCATTTTGTTAATATTAAAGCATAGATGGTAAAATAAGTTTAATTTAACTGATTGTCTAAATAGGAATTTTAGCCTGATCTTTTATATCCTGGGAGCCTGTTTTTAACCTTGGTTGAAGAGTGATTTATTTTTTGTCCTTTAGGCCATGTTACCACAATATATGGTATTCTACTGTCAACTTATAATAATAGCAACTTAAAACCATATGGGGAACAATTTTCAAATCTGCTATTGAGAATTTTCAAGGAAATCCCTTCTTCCCATGTACTTTAGCTAACAGCACTTCAAATACTTTCCTGCTGTTAAAAGGGCCCTAAGGAAATAAGCTGGAGGTTACATGTTTACTTTACATTGGTGCTGCAGAGTGGGATAGTTTTAGTGTAAAATTAGAAATCACACTGGTAACACAAAGCAAGCAGACAGGCTAGAAACATATTTGGCACAGTGCCATTATTATTTCCATTGTAGGAAAGCTAGAGCTAGCTAGAATAAGGAGAGTGTAGAGAAATACAAACCATGAGATTCGCGTGTGTACTTTTAGTTAAATATTTAGTTCTTTAGAATGAATTTCTGTGAATCTGCTAACATTTTGCACCATGCCTCTTCTGCCTCGGTGAAATTAATCTTTTCAGCATGCATTCTAAAGAGAAATAATAACTGATTCAGAATATTACCTTATGTTTATCTACAGTATCTAACGAATTAAAGGGGTAATTATGTTGACTAGTCCACAAACATGAATAAATTGTCTCTCTCTCTGGGAAAAAGTGTTTGAGAGAAAGCTGAATGGGTTTGAATGAAACCCTCCATTTATTTTTTTTAAAAGAAGACCCTACAGTGCATACTTAATACATTGATTTTTCAGATAAAACAAAATGTTAAGCCTGCATTTATTGTGCAAATTTATTTAAATTTTAACAGAAGTATTTTTAAAGCAAAGCTTTAAATGATGATGACATTAACATTGAAACAGCACGTTGGTTTTTTTTAATTATTATTATTTGTCTTCCTAAATGCATCAATTTAGATTGGAAGCCAGGTTAATGAAAGGCTCACAATGAGAGAGAGAATGAAAATACTGTAATATGAAGGGTTTGTAGATATCTCTATCTAACAAAACTTGTGTGTGTGGTGATTTGGATATTTGTAATTTCAAAGAAATTTCACCACTATAGTATTGTTGAAAACAAAGCACATTCTTCTGAGTCACCTACTGATTTAAGCACTGGTAACTGGTGCTCAGTTTATGCTGGCTGCCTGCCAAATGAAAGCAATTATGTGCAGTAATAGCAAAATTAAGAGGTGAATGTTGCCGTTTTACAGCAGGACATGGCAAAAACCATTTCCTTCTGTCAGCTGTATCTTGATCACACACGCGCACACATACACACACACACACTCTTTCCTGTGGGTTTTAACTTGAGGTCACTGAAACCAGAAAAGAGGAAGAGTGTAGACCACAGCTTTTGAAAGCAAATAAGAATGGGGCTCTGTTCATTTTTTAAAAAAAGTTGTTGTAACTGTGATAATATTTTGTTTCTCTTCCTCCTACAGGTGTCCTAGTGGTAAATGTTACATGGCGGAACAAGACTTATGTCGGGACCCTGCTGGATTGTACAAAGCATGATTGGGCCCCTCCCAGGTAGGCAGTCATTCTGGGACTGTTTTTTCTCTACTCTTCCCCCTTTAGGGTGACCAAACAGCAAATGTGAAAAATCGGGACGGGGTGGAGGGTAATAGGAGCCTATTTAAGAAAAAGACCCAAAAATCTGGACTGTCCCTATAAAATCAGGACATCTGGTCACCCTATCCCCCTTCTCCCCCCCCAAATCTTTGGCAAGAAACTGTACAGAGATTAATAAAGAACAACTGTATATAACTGAAACCATTCAGAAGAGGAATGAGTAATTCTCTATTACACACTGCAAAATGCAGATGTTGAGCTGGCCATTTGTATTTTCTATTGTTATGTTACTGAAAAAAATATCTCTGGAATTAAACTCAATTTCAGTTTATTTTAAAATATTTTCTTGGATACTAAGAAATACTTTTTTTGTCTTTGTCAGTAATATTCCTAAAGCAAATGTTCTTTTCCTTCATGACATTCCTATTTGAAAGAGAACACTCTTCTTCTAACAGCATTGCAGATTCTATTACATGAAGCCGTGTCGTTCTGATATTTGAAATATCAGTTCATGGTTGAAACAGCTGATGGTGTCTGGTTGTGATGTTTTAGTCTCTGTTCTGACGTCTGCTCTTCTTAACTTAGGTTTTGTGATTCGCCAACAAGTGACCTGGAAATGCGAGGAGGTCGGGGGAGAGGAAAGCGAGCAAGGTCTGCTGCAGCTGCACCTGGAAATGATGTTAGCTTTACAGAGTCAAGAGGACTGCAGAACAAGAACAGGGGTGGTGCCAATGGGAAGGGGAGGCGGGGCAGCCTTAATTCTAGTGGACGCAGGACACCCCCAAATTGTGCAGTGGAGGATGTCAAAGCCAGCCCCTCGTCCACGAATAAGAGGAAAAATAAGCCTCAGATGGAGCTAGACTTGAACTCCAGTTCAGAGGACAATAAATCTGGAAAGCGCATTCGCACCAATTCTAGAAGCACTCCAACCACCCCACAGGGGAAACTTGAGACTACTTTTTTGGACCAAGGCTGCTCTTCTCCAGTATTGATTGATTGCCCTCACCCCAATTGCAACAAAAAGTACAAGCACATTAATGGACTGCGTTACCACCAGGCTCATGCACATTTAGATCCAGAAAACAAACTGGAGTTTGAGCCTGACAGCGAAGATAAAATTTCAGACTGCGAGGAAGCATTAAGTAATGTGGCACTTGAATGCAGTGAGCCAAGCACAAGTATATCAAGTTTTGATCAGCTAAAAACACCAACATCTCCTTGCCCTCTTAATACCCCTGGGACACCCAAGGGGAAAAGGGAGTTGACCAATAATGGCCCAACTTCAATCATCAGTTCTAAAACTGGCAAGAATTCTGGTAAAAAGAAGGGCCCAAGCAGTGAATTGAACACCCTTCCTGTAATTTCTAATATGGCAGCCACACTGGACAATTGCTCGGTAGCAGACGGCAGTTTGGCCTCTGAAATGCCCAAACTGGAAGCTGAAGGGTTAGTAGACAAGAAAAATATGGGAGAAAAAGACAAGGGCAAAAAAGCCAATACCTGCAAAGTGGATAAAAATCTGTCAAAACTTAAAACAGCCAGGCCCATTGCCCCAGCTCCAGCTCCTACTCCTCCCCAATTAATAGCTATACCCACTGCAGCCTTTACAACCACCACTACAGGGACAATACCAGGTTTGCCCTCACTCACAACTACTGTTGTTCAGGCTACACCAAAGAGCCCTCCGTTAAAACCTATTCAACCAAAGCCCACAATTATGGGAGAGCCAAGCACTGTAAACCCAGCTCTCACATCACTCAAAGACAAAAAGAAAAAGGAGAAGAGAAAGCTGAAGGACAAAGAAAGCAAAGAGACTGGAAGTCCTAAAATGGATTCTAAGCTGGGAAAGCTAGAGGATTCAAAAGGGTCTGGGAAAGATTTATCTGGACATTTTTTAAAGGACCATCTCAACAAGAATGAAGTGTTAGCTAATGGACTGTCAGAGTCTCAAGAGAGCAGGATGGCAAGTATTAAAGCTGAAGCGGATAAGGTTTACACTTTCACAGACAATGCACCCAGCCCTTCTATAGGGAGTGCCTCCAGAATGGAATGCAGCACTTTGGTGAATGGACAATCTTCTTTGGCGCCACTGCATGTGTTGACACAAAATGGTGCAGATAGTACAGCTGCTAAAACCAACAGCCCCGCTTACTCTGATATTTCTGATGCTGCAGATGATGGTGGTTCTGACAGCAGGTCAGAGGGCATGAGGTCAAAGGCCAGCTCTCCTTCAGATATTATTTCTAATAAGGAAAGTGTTGTAAAAGGACATTCTTCAATCACAGCACAATCATCACAAGTAAAAGAGTCCCATTCTCCCTATTACCATGGCTACGATCCTTATTATTCTCCAAGTTACATGCACTCTGGACAGGTCAGCACCCCTGCAGCTGGGAACAG
Organism: Macrochelys suwanniensis; assembly: GCA_033296515.1. Taxonomy (NCBI): domain Eukaryota; kingdom Metazoa; phylum Chordata; order Testudines; family Chelydridae; genus Macrochelys; species Macrochelys suwanniensis. The sequence goes on from CM065780.1 coordinate 55,204,605, forward strand.
CAGTACCTCACAGGGACTGAAGATCAAAAAGGAGGCCGAGGAAGAGGCTGAAAAGAAAGACAAGACAGAACCATCAGATTCCAAGAAAAATGATACCAATTCCACTAATTTACAGCCTCAGCATCAGTCAGTAATAACTCAGAGACATCCTGCACTTGCCCAGTCACTTTATTATGGACAGTATGCCTATGGGCTTTACATGGACCAAAAGTCCTTAATGGCCTCTAACCCTGCCTATAGGCAGCAGTATGAAAAATATTATGAGGACCAGAGACTGGCAGAGCAGAAAATGGCACAAACTGGGAGAGACTGTGAAAGGAAGAGTGAACCTCCACTGAAGGAACTAGGAAAGGATGACAACAAGCAGAAAAATATTCCCTCTGCTACTATCTCAAAGGCTCCTTCAGTTCCAGAGACAAGCAAAAATAACACTAAAATAGGGTCATCAGTCCCCAGCAAAGCTGAAGAGACAAGCAAATCACAGATTCTTTCCAATCACCAGCAGCAGCTTCAGTCTGATAGCTTCAAGGCCAAACAAATGGAAAACCATCAGCTTATAAAGGAGGCTGTGGAAATGAAATCTGTTATGGATTCAATGAAACAGACAGGAGTAGATCCTACCACAAGATTTAAACAGGTGAGGCCACTGGAACTTGAACATGGATAATCATGAATTATTCTTAAGGTTTTACTGAAACGATTTTGTTGTATTTTTTCTATCTTACCTAAGGGGCCAAACTCTGCCACCCTTTCTGACGTTGAGTAGTACCTTATTCCTTGAGTAGAATCATAGAATCTCAGGGTTGGAAGGGACTTTAGGAAGTCATCTAGTCCAACCCCCTGCTCAAAGCAGGACCAATCCCCAATTTTTGCCCCATATCCCCAAATGGCCCCCTCAAGGATTGAACTCACAACCCTGGGTTTAGCAGGCCAATGCTCAAACCACTGAGCTATCCCTCCCCCCGTAGTAGAGCTATTGCTTTCAGTGGGGCTTCTAAGACAGAGGAAACCGAGCATGAGTAGAGGTGACAGAATCCAGGTTTAAGAAATTAATTAGAAATTTTTTTAATATTAATTGAACAGAATTCATGTTTCCATATAGAAACAAGTAGAATTAAAACTCTTAAATGTAAATATCAGTCATTCTGCTTAGTGCAGCAGAGTGAAATTTCAGGAAATAAGCGCTCTTCACTATGAATGAAGTGCAAAATAGATTTGAAAAATGGCTTGGGTTTTTTTGGTTTTGTTTTGGTTTTTAATGACAGCTGGCACTTACTAAAGAAGGACGAGCAGATTCTTTGATGCTTGACTCTTTATCCTAAATCAACATTACCTTTTCAAAATCGTTAAGGGGACATCCTTCCCTCTCTGCCCTCAGTAAGCTCCTGACTTCTGCGGGCCCACACAATGGGTAAAATCCTGGCTCCAGTGAAGTCAATGATGGTTTTACCACTCTGTTTCCTCCTGGCTTCCCACATCTTAGACAGCCTTCCAATCCACACCCCTGCCAAGACATTTTACTGTTTCTTTGCTGTGGTCCAGTGCTCCCACTCTGAATATCCTCATGCTCTGGCATTTGGCACATCCTAAATTTCATCTTAATAAGCCATCTTTCCAGGTAAGGATGAGGGTCATGGAACTAGAAGGAAAGTAGGATGGTTCAAGTCTGGATAGGAGAAGATTTCTATGGACTATGATGAGTATCTGAAACCAAGCTAATCCAGTTTACCTATTACTATTTCTTATGCTGTGAACATTGACCATTAAAGTAAAATAATAGTAATTAGCCCTTGTACATCTCATAAAAAATAATGTTATTTTGTTATTCAGTAAAGATAGTGCTGTTTTATGTAACCCTGTAAAGAAACCACGTACCCACTCTTTAACATGTTTATAAACTGTTTTATAATAGTTTGACGTATTCTACCTACATTTCTCAAACTCTGACCTCAGTCCTGCGAACAATGATTTTATAACTTTGCCCATGTGAACAGTCCCATGGGACTGTAATGCGTAGAGTTACTCAAGTGTACAAATGTTGGCAGGATCAAGGCCAATGTAAGCACCTTTCCAGCAAGATCCATTTTTCGGGTTCACCATTCCAGGTTATCTAAGTCCTTTGAGATAGCATTAGCAATGTTGTAGTTCACAGATGGGAAAATCTCTCTATGGCCATTAATCAAAATATATATATAGTATGATCACATAATGTTAACACCTAATATGTATGTAATTCATGATTAAACTAGTCAAAGGCATGGGAAAGGATATAAAATGAAATAATTCAATCAAATTATGATAGAAGTTTATTGCTATTACATTGTAATGTTGGCTGGAGTTTGAGTTTAAAAGTATAGTGAACCTATAAGAAGCATGTCTGTCCTACAATATACATAATCTGGGTGTGTTGTTAACACGTCTGTTAAAAAAAAGACATCTACAGAAGTATGAGAAATATCAATAACTATCTTGTTTCAAAATGTGCATTTAGAACAAAATGTATTTCTCCCTCATATTAGGATGCAGATTCAAGAACATGGCATCATTATGTCTACCAGCCCAAATACCTTGATCAGCAAAAATCAGAAGAACCTGATCGGGAGAAAAAACTAAAAGAAGACAGCCCTAGAAAAACACCTAATAAGGAAGGTTCCATACCCAACCTCCCTGTCTCATTAACAAGCATTAAAGAGGAGCCAAAAGAGGTGAAGCGTTCTGATTCCCAGGCATTGGAGGAAAGCAAGATCAAAAGTGATGATCGAAAGACTCCTGTAAATTGGAAGGACTCTCGGGGTGCTAGAGTGGCCGTTTCCTCCCCAATGAGTCAGCATCAGTCATATATACAGTACTTGCACGCTTATCCTTACCCACAGATGTATGATCCCAACCATCCTGCATACCGTGCAGTCTCTCCTGTTCTAATGCACAGCTATCCTGGTACGTGTTCTGTAACTGGCATTATACACTAGTAAAAATTTACACACTAACAGTGCAGTAAAATCTACATTTTAATATTGGCTGTTAGCAGCTTCACGGATGACATTTGTTTTGCTTGTTCTTATGCTAGAGAAAGTTCTGCAGATTAAACTGATTTAATACAAGATGTTCCTTTTATGAACTGTCAGAGTTCCCAGCTACAGTTTCCACAACCCCTGACAGGCTGCTGTTACTGTTAGACTGACAGATAGTTTATTGCCTATAAAAATATTCTAAGCACTTACTGTCAGAACCATTATAGTTACTATTCCTTTCACTTAAGAGGACCCATAAATGTCTGAAATGTCTGTAAGCTCAACCCTCTTTATAACCTCCATTCATCAAGGTGAATTAGCTGAAAAAATCGAAGAACAAAGATACGATTTTATAGTCACGTGATCCATTTTTGATGTAATTCCCTGTATAGGAATCTCTCCACCCCACATTGGTATAACCAAATGTAAAAACAGTAACTTGACGTGGCATTTATTGTTTATCTGCAGGGGCCTATCTCTCGCCAGGATTTCATTATCCTGTTTATGGGAAGATGTCAGGGAGAGACGAGGCGGAGAAAGTCAATACCAGCCCTAGCATCAATGCAAAATCAACCACTGAATCTAAAGCACTGGATTTGCTCCAGCAGCATGCCAACCAGTACCGCAGCAAGTCCCCTGCTGTAAGCTTCATCTGTTGTTATTGAACCGCAATACATTTGGGGTTGGGTATGGAAAGGGCAGAGAACATCATCCAAAAATGTGCATAGTCAAGCTATGAATTCAAGATGTTTTTTTATATTGCATTTAAATCAGAAGTAATTTAAAATCAGGGTGCTTCCCTGGCATATATTGGAAGTGACAAGTATAACAGGGTTCTTGCTAATATACTTCCTAATATAAGTAGTAGATTCATATGGACATCCAGATTCATAGATAGTTCTTGGTACATGGTACGCTTTATTACAGTTTACCAAGAACTCCTGTTTGAAAACAGATAATGAGATTAAAAAGTTGAACTATGGGATTTGGTAATATCCCTTCAATATATTTGCTGCAGAGCTGTTATCTTCTGAATAGCAAATTACTAAAATCCTGTTTTGGAGACGTCCATGTCAGAGTAAACAATGTTATTTTGCCTTCACATAAATCAGTAAAAGTTTTAATTGATGAAAGCAAGTTGGTGTCCCTAAAGATAGTTTTGAAATAGCTCTCCTGATCCTGGGAGTTGGTTCAGTCCCCAGTGCAAATGAAAGAAGTGCAAGGATTGATTTACACCAGCTGCCACCAGCTCAAATAGGCTCTTAGAGCAGCCAGGAATCAGCCTGGCATAAGGGAGCCTAGGCCTTCCCCACCCCACAGAATTGGTGGGAGAAGAGGTGGTTTGTGGCTGCTGTGTGATCAGTAGGGTAGCCGGGGGGGAGCAGGGGGAGCCACCGCTCCCCCTGTGAGAAGAAGCGGCGCCTTAAAAACCGCCGCCCGAGCCCCGCTGCCTGAGCCAGGCTCAGGCGGCGCTTTAAAAGGCCCACGGGCGGCTCAAGTGCCGCCCGAGCCCGGATCCGGCAGCGGGGCTTGGGCAGTGCTTTAAACTGCCCACGGCTCCCCCGAGCCCCGCTGCTGGAGCTGGGCTCAGGTGGGGATTTAAAAGGCCCACGGCTCCCCGCGGCTGCAAGAGCCGCGGGCCTTTTAAATCCCCGCCCGAGCCCCGCTGCCGGAGCTGGGCTTGGGGGGAGGGGGGCACTTTAAAAGGCCCGCGGCTCAGGGAGCCGTGGGCCTTTTAAAGCACTGCCGGAGCCGGGTTCCGGCGGTGCTTAAAAAGGCCCGCGGCTCCTGCCACTGCCGGGAGCCGCGGGCCTTTTAAAGCTCCGCTGGAGCCCCGTTGCCGGAGCTCCGGCGGCGCTTTAAAGGGCCCGGGGCTCCGCAGCAGCTGGAGTGAGTATATTTAAAGCGCCGCCAGGTGAGTACAGGGGGAGCGGGGAGGCGCCTTTTTATAGCACCACTCCCCGTGCTCCAGACCTGCCTATGCTACTGTGTGTGATGCCTGAGGATCCCTTTATCCTGAAGGTATGGCTACACCAGCTTTAGGGCAGTTTTGTATTCTGGGGAGCAAAGCAAATCCGCTCCAGTGTACTGAAGAATCACTCTCATAGTTTGTGTTTAAATGTCCATTGCTAGATACCCAGAGTGATATTGGTTGTGATATTCTCAATTTAAAAAATATTTATATACATTTTCTTTTACCTTTTTATTGTCAGCCTGTGGAAAAATCTACAGCTGAGCGTGAGCGGGAAGCAGAGCGGGAGCGAGATCGTCACTCCCCCTTTAGCCAGCGGCACCTTCATACACACCACCACACACACGTTGGAATGGGCTACCCACTTATACCTGGGCAATATGACCCATTTCAAGGTGAGCTGTGGCTTCTGACCGTAGGATCGACGTGTCTTTTAAAGTTGTTTAATTGATGTTGCTTGATGTGAAGCTATTTTAATAGAAACCTGTTTCTGGTTTACGGAAACCAGAAAAAGTAGTTTACATCTAGGGAGAAAGCTTGAAAACACTCAGCAAGGACTAAGCTGGTAACACCAAATTACACTATAGCTATAGCTTCATGCTTGAGTAATACTGTTTTAGAACTCAACCACTGATTGCCAGTAAATTATTAAAATTTTACTTGTCAGCTAGGATATCATTCACATGAATATTTTCAACCATAATAAAAACTGACATTAACTGATTAGAAAGACCCAAAGGAGGTAAAAAAATGAACCTGTTTAACAATTAGCCTTATGTAAACAATGGAGAGAGCATGACAAAGAGAAAAGCTTTTAATTTTGAATAAATTTTATGTACAAGAAAGACCCTGCAGTCAACCTTGAGATTGTCACAGCTACAGCTTCTCAAATAGCACATGATCTATTTTTATTTAGGTGAATACAGCACATATTGTTGCAGTCAAGGAAAAAGAACCACAATAAGAGATGCACGAAAGATTATTCATTCTCCCTCGATTTACACCAGTTTTTCTTCCTTTTCTGACACTGTTCTAGCAGAACTAAAAGATTTTTCCCTGCAGTGAAGTACACGCTAGTTTGTAGCTAAAATGACATTAATTCAATGTGTTTTCTTAGTGCCTTAGAGTAATTTTCCTGTGCAAAAGTCTTGAATATTTCTAAATTTGATTCAGTGATTCCATACGCCTTATGCTCATTCAGTGGGAGAAATTTAAAAATGATAAGTTATTATGGAAGTATTGTATTCCAAGCAGCTAGCATGTCGTTTCTGTAATTCACTGTGACTTTTGATTCTTGTTGTTTCCTGGTACCCATTATTTTGACTGAGCTTCCTATTCAGGAATTCATACAAACCGTTTAGCACCATGCAGTGCAGTGCTTGGAAAGAAATACAAGGTAGAATACCATATTTTCTTGTAAAATGCCTATTAAGGAGAATTCACTACATTATATTAAGGCACATTGGTCAGACCAGGCAAATTGTCTTACCTTTCTTGCCTGGAATATTTGATGCATGCATCCTGCAAAAAATGATTGGCTGCTGTTTATGGTTTTTGCACTGATGACTATACTTGTCTCTCTGAACACCATGAAATCCAGAAGTATATCCACAGTCTTTTGTTTCTTCTTTCCTTCAGGCTTGACCTCTGCTGCCCTTGTCGCCACTCAGCAGGTGGCTGCTCAGGCATCTGCATCTGGTATGTTTCCTGCACAAAGAAGGTAAATATCTTTTAAACCTTGAATTATACTTACATAGACATCTTAATAGGGAGGAAGGAAGCAAATTATAGGTTTCTAAAACTGGAGGTCTGCATCCCTATAGACAGCAGCTTTTATTGAGAGAGGAGGGGTTATAGGGGTTTTTTTTGGTTAATTGTAGCTCTGTTCTTCCTAACAAGACACTTGTCTTTGACCCTCATACTATAATCATAATGTAGATAATTAATAAATGAAATAGACTGCATGTCGTCTGAGATTTTCAGAGAATATCCTTTACCTCTTGGTACTATTAAAGTAAAACAAGCTATTAAGAAGTATATAATTAGGATTCAAAACGTTTTCATAAAAGGCAAGTAAGGGATTAATTTTGGAGTAGATCCATCTAAAGTTGAGTAAACTTCTGCTCTTATGTATAAGTACAAGTATATCTGGCTTCCTGATTTGCAGATACTTTTATTGGAAATAAAATATTTTTAGAAGGTACATTAAAGATTATATTATTTTAAAGCTACCTAGGAATCAAATGGATTTGCCTTTAAACTATTTACTTGCTTTTAAACAGAATTTACTTTTCAACCTCTAAAGGAAATGAAAACCTTATATATATATAATAAAAATTCTGTCTTAAGTGAAAAGCTCAACTCTGCCTTAACAGTGGAGTCTCCACCAACACCTCCAGGATAAATCTTATGCAGTAAAATTACCAACTCTCATGATTTTATCACAAGTCCCATGATATATGGTGTTTTTCTTAAAGTCCCAGCCCCCCAGAGGCAAGTGACCTGAGAATCTCAGCTTTCATTTGAATAAAAAGCAAGTTTTTAGCACTCAATGTTGCAGAGAAAAGCCTGAGCACATAACCCCAAGTGCACCCTAAAGGTTCAGAAACTAGAAGAGCCACTAACTATTCCTCTCCCCCTCTCAATTTATTATTTTTTTTTAAAATCTCATGATTTCGAGCGGGGGACTGGGGTTGAAATACTAATTACGTGTAGTTAGGTTCACAGTTTTTGTGCATTTCAAGAGTTCAGATTTAATTAATGGAAAAGGATATCATACTAAAACCTTTTTTTTTCTTTTTTTTCAGAGAATGAGGAGTTTGGAAATGTACATTGTCATGTGACTGGATCACATGAGGAAGCGCTTTATTACAGACATCAGTTCCATGGTGTTAATTTGAAATGCCTTAATGGCAGGCAAAAACCAGTCATTTCATTTTTGTAAATTGCAGATTTTATCACAGAGTAACAAATGTTGCTGTAATTAGACTTCTGTTTTTTTATATATCTATATATATATATGCGCGTATATATATAAATATATATATATTCTTTACTTTTTTTGTATTGGTAACCAGGCTCTCACACAGGGTCTGCTGCTAAGTTGCAAACCACACAATAAAGGAAAAATGTATTTGTCATGTTTAGAAAAATGTTAACCACAAAAGGCCGTTTTTCTTTTCTTTTTGCTTTTTAATTGTAAATAAATAATATTATGTATCAGTGTGCCTGAACCTTGCATACCCTTCTAATATTGCCCACAAGCCCTCAGAGAGGCTAACTGTGATGATGACACTTTGGTACAATTTAGATGTCTATTTGGTGGCTCCTGTTAAGATGCATCAGTGTAAAATGTTACTGTACTCACTGTTTCATTGTAATTGTGTATTGTGAAAAATATACATTTGGAAGGCATGGGGTTGCCAGTACCACAAAAACTGTGTTGTACATAATGTATAGATTTTAAATGGGGAAATAATGAGTATCTGTGAATAATGAAATGTCTTTTTTTGATAATCTTGAATGGCAAATAACCCAATAGCCTGCATACCAGAAGACATCTGTGATTGTTCTATTACTTGAATAGTCCTGCAGTCTTTTTTTTAATGTTTACAATTATCCAGTTTTAGAAGAGAGACTTTAATGCCATTGCCTGGTTACTTGTTTTATGCTGTAATCTAGTTTATTTTATGTAAAATGTATATTGAATGCTTTCATTTTTATACCTGCCTTAAATAATTTGGCAATCAGAATAAAAAAAAAAAGTTGTTTTTGTACTTTTTGGCATCTGTCTCACTTTGCTTTCCTGTGCCCAGCTTAGAGAGAGATTGTGTCCTAGATACCAATAGGTATGTTTGACAGACTCTGGAGGTACTAGTGTCCCCAGAAGTACTTTTGGCTTGGTTCCCGGGAAGCACTCATCAGTTTGGCAGCTATGCTATCCTTGAATAAGGTAAATCCACACTCTCCATGCCCAGCCTGTTCCATTTTCACCTTGCCCCTTCTTCCTTTTGGGCACATAGGGCCTGAGCCAAAACTACAGTTAAAGGAGGTCTTTCCATTGACTTCAGTAGGCTTTGGATCAGGTCCCTAGTACCCATGAGTGATCTTTCTGATATTTAAGCCACTAATACCTTCAGCCGAGAAATGACTGGCTGTGTGCACTAGAAGCACTAGCCAAACTTTGCCCTGGATTTAACCTGTGCAGGCCCACTGTGTGGAGTTGATTGTGTGTACCTGTGGACAGAAGTAGCCCACCTTTATTTTAAATATTCCTACCCATACTACCCAAGAACATGTTGTACATGTTATTGCATTAACAAGAAGCAATGGGCTTAAAGCAATAGGCTTAAATTGCAGTAAGGGAGGTGTAGGGTGGACATTAGGAAAAAATTCCTAACTATCAGAGTGGTTAAGCATTGGAATAAATTGCCTAGGGAGGTTGTGGAATATCCATCATTGGAGATTTTTAAGAGCAGGTTAGACAAACACCTGTCAGGAATGGTCTAGATAATACTTAGTCCTGCCTTGAGTGCAGGGGACTGGACTAGATGACCTCTCGAGGTCCCTTTCCATTCTATGATTGTCTGATAGTTTTGTTCCACTGCAGTAAGTAGAGTACAAGATGATAAAAGGACACCAATTAATGCATGAAAGAAACAGATGGTTAGCCAGGTTATTTCGGGTGTCAACTTTATCTTTGATTGTGTACCACTGATACATTCATCAGCAAATACAGGGGTGTTTGAACTCTCATTCTCTATTCTGATGACAACTTGCACTGCCAGAGGTCAGAGCTTGTATATGAAGTGGGTACCATTTTTCTTGCTTAGTGGATACTAAATGCACAAGGGTGAATTAAAGATTCCCTACTGACAAGCATACTTGAATTTGTTATATTACTTTGATGAATCTGCCATTAATGTTGCTATAATTGTTTTACTTTTATGGACATAAAATCAGCCCCCTTAGTGGCTAGTAATAAGGTTTATTGATTTTACTATACATTATTCATCTCTGGGCTGCTCTTATCGTCTGGTCCTGAACACGTGGAAAGCTTGTGGTGCTGACACAGTTCAAATTAACTTAATCAAGAATGTGGAAAAAAGGGTATATTCCTTGGGGAGGGAGGGTGTCTTTCAAATACAGAATTCTTGACCACTTGAATAAGTGTCGTATTACTTCTACATTAACATTTCAATTGGTTTTGTATTGAAATGTGCCATTGATTTGCAGCCTTCGCCTTTAACACTTCTACAGCAAAACAGACCTCATACATTCACACTATTGGTGATTCTGATTTAGTGTGGCTTAAGAATGAGTGTCCGTAAGTAACCAGAATGAATTACGCTGATTGATATGGGGTAAGCAGCAGTTTAAAAGATGATTAATGACAGGGTTTCATTACAGTCTTTAGGCAGTAAGAGAGGCTAGCAGCCAAAGCCATTCATTTTTTTCCTCCACTGACGATTAATCTGTTCTTCCTTCTCTGTGGCTTTCCTTTGGCTTTAACACTTTGAGGGACATGCTTTGCAATTGTGAACCGCTAGAAGGAATACAGCATGGCTGACATCTTCCAAAGCCAGGAAGTGGCCATGCTGCCAAGCATCAACAGTCAGGCACAATATACACTTCTACCTCAGCTATGTGAAGGCTGAGACTCCAAAGAATCAATGAAGAAAGGAGATAATGTGGGGGAAACACTCACCAGCCCAGGACCTGTCTGAATGCAAGAGAAGCTGGCTCTCCCTGCTAAGCCATCTCCTCACTGGGGGCTTTATCTCTCAGGCTATGTCTACACAGCAAAGAAAACCCCCTGGCTGGCCTGTGCCAGATGACTTGGGCTGAGGGGCTATTTAATTGCGGTGTAGACTTGTGGGCTCAGGCTGGAGCCCAGGCTCTAGGACCCTGCAAGGTAAGAGGGTCCCAGAGCCTGGGCTGCAGCCTGGGCCCAGAAGTCTACACAGCAATGAAACAGCCCTGCAGCCCGAGCCCTGTGAGCCAGTCTAACATGACTCCTCTGATGCTGCAGAGTAGCATCTCAGGCAGTGTGGTGTACAGAAACAGAGATAGTCCTGCCCTAGTTGCCTCTAGTGAAATGCATCTCACTCTGCTCACTCCAGCAGCAACAAGCACCTGCTCCATTCTCTCTCTTCTCCATCTTCCTCCAGGGTGACTGATGTACCCAGAAGTAGGTGCTGCCTTTGCTCTTCAGTATGATTTGCATCCCAGTACATTCTTGGACCTGGCAATCCCTTCATGAGACCTGGAACCTGTGGAGGAAGTAACGCAATAAACAAAGGCTTCCCAGTTTGTTTCTTTGTGCTCCCAGGTGCTCTATGGGAGAGTCCACAAAGGCACAGAAAGTCCCAGAAGAGGCGCTATTAGTATCACTACAGGTGTACTGACAATTTCAGCATCTAACTCTAGTTCTTCTATTGTCCCTCAGCCTTTCCATCAATCTGTTGAAGGACCACAGACTTCCATCCTTGGTTCCCCTCTTTTCTAAATGAACTCTTCTGCTAATATCCATTCCCAGGGTTTCAACCAGAGATTAAATTATGGGAAGCTCTCCCTCCTCTGCTAGAGAAACTCCCTCCTCTCACTGGCTTGGGGAAACAGTACCTGCTCCCTAGCTGATGAAGTGAGAATTCCCTCTTGTTTCAACCTACTTTAACCTATTTTCAACTGCAACGTCTTTGTGTGAGGTCACCATATGTATCTCCCTACCTTTTACACCTCCAGAACCCTCTCATCTGTCTCCTGTTGGAGGTCCTACTGTCATCTCGAAATCAACACTTAAAAAAATGGATATGAGAGACCAGATTTCCTTCTTTCATCTGGTCCCTTTTTTGCTGGTCCCACCAGTACAAAGGGACTGTAAAGCCAGCAGAACCAATTTATTGGAAATTCTGCCTGGTATCGGAGAATCCTTAGAACTAGTATAGCTGGTTCTATGCCAGTCTCTCCAGGTACTTGATATAGTGGTTTGGTTGGAGATAGGCCTGGAGAATCACTATTCTGGAAATTCCTAGGTGGCCCCTGGGGACCATAGCCAGCCAGTATAGATTATGGCAACCCTGAATCTGTGTTAAAATATGCCAGGGATGGGAATGGCATAGTACTATACCCACGACTGGGGAGCAGCACAGACCTCTTTCATGGCTTCCTACTTCAGGTGCACCCAATGGAAACAGTGTAGCAGAGAATCTAACTGCATTGCCTTCATTATTCCTCTCCTTCCTGCCTTTTCTCTATCACTACTGATGTCTACTGCTTTTCATCTCCCTGACTCAACATTTCAGTATAATCTTCGCCTTTTTTTCCTCTTCTCCCCTACTCTAATCTCCAGACAATAAATCCTCCAGCTTCTTCCTCTTTAATATCTATCAAAACCCACCCTTTTCTCACTATCCTCACTGCTAAAACTGTATGTGTATGCTTGGTTATTTCTCCCTTTGATTACTTCTCCTTTCTGACATCTCCTATTGTTACCTCTGCTCTTCAAACTATCCATAACTTCCTCTTCTGCCACACTGACCACACCTCTCCCCCATTTTTTCATTGATTTCCTGTCTTCTGCATCAAATTCAAGTTTCCTATCATCTTCAAGACTATAGAGTATTTCAACCAGGCACAGATGTACCCCTATTCCCCCTTTCTCTCTCTCTCTGCTCTGTCTTATCACTTTGCTCTACCAATCTCTTGTTTTCATTACAATCTTGGCTCCACAACTTTTATTCCAATGGCCTATATGCCTGAACCAGTTTCCTGTTAACTGGCCACTAAGTCCCCTCTCTTGCCTTTAAAACTCCTTTCTTCCAGGATTCCATCTTCCTTGGTCTCCTCACTCTCCTTTCCCTGCACTGTTGTTCTGTATCATACACTGTGTGTATTTGTCTTTAGGCTCAGATCTTTGGGACAGGGAACATGTCTCTGCACATTTATAGCTCTATCTGAATGATTTTTAAAATATCTCATGCTTTTATCTTTTCACTAGATAACACAATATGCTTATGGGTATATTGAATAGAACAATTACTAATTATTTCTTTATGAGGCCTCGATACTTTAAAAAAAAGGTTAAAAGGGTTGTTGAATCTGCCTTGCCCCCTTCAAAACTTGGGGGAAGAAATCACTTCTGTACTGGAATTTTAAAGGAGTATCATTTAGTCTTTGTTTTCTTAGCCAGGAGAATTGGAGACTTAGTCATGATTTATTGATCTGTGATCCGTCTTTCTTTAGTTTTTACAAAAAGATGGCTGTTCTCAATTTGCCCCAAGTGCATCCCTTGGTAAACTCAACATTCTGTATTAACCAATCTGATGCAATAACTCTTAACTACATTTCCCCCATACCTGATAATTTATCTTTAGATAGGTCATCCTTTGCTAGATTCCTCAAAATTTCACTCAAACACACCTACCTTGGATTTCCATAAGTATTAATAACACATACTATACTTTTCAAGTAAAGATGTGTTGTTGGTAAAGCATAGTATCTTGCTGAGATAAGAATTATGGTTGTGCAGCTGCACAGGATCTGGAGGAATTGTTTGAATGCTGAGGGTTGTTGTATAGTGGAATTGAAAGGAAATGTATTGTAGATTGGAGGAGAATCTGGGTATAGAGGCAGTTCTCGGACTTGCAACAAAATTGGTTTCTGAAAATTGCGTCTTAAGTTGAAATGTCATAACTTGATTTTCCCATAGGAACAATGTTGGATTGAGCGTTGGAAAGTCAAAACAGGATGTCAATTTATAAACGTCATAAGTGCCGTTCGTCGTAACTCGAACATCATAAAATTGAGGCCTGCCTGTATTTAGATAGCATGTTGTCTAGGTGGCAAAGCATATGAACTGAGGTTGGATTGGATGTTAATGTAGCCTTGACTATATTTCTTTGATTTTAGTGTCTCCATTGCTAGGAAATGCACTAGAGCAGCCGTAATTCTAAGTTAACATAGTTTTTGTTTGTTTGTTTGTTGGAGCCTTTCTGTATTTCTGTTACTTGTTAACCAGCAACCTAAGATGACTGCATCAGACAGCAGAGAAGTATGACTCTAGGTAAATACAATAAACTATATGTGTTAGTTTAACATAGAGAGAGCCTATATATTTCATTGTACTTTTTCTTCATCCTTTTTCGTTTCTTTCACTATAGGAAATGAAAAATATTGCAGATACATATTTCCACTAAGCTTTAGGAAAATGGGGTACCTATTATCTGGTCATGCATTAATTGCTCATTCCAACTTTGGACCATTCCCTTGGTTCACTTTGCAACTCTCATTGGCCCCAGTGAGAGTAGCGAATGACCCCTTTTTGTTTACAAGTTGAATCTGATTCATTATGGAAAAACTACAAAGAGAGTGAATTTTTCACTTTCATAGCTGACTCTCTTTAAGGACCATTGATGCACACAGAACGCCATTAACATTTGTCATGATGGGATGCTAGACCCCATTAAAATCCTCATGATGGTTGTTAGTAATTTTTATGCAGAATATGCTAAATTTATTCTTTCAACATCAGTGGCAACTCTGAAACTTCTTAGATGTTCTGATACATTAGCAAACTTTAGGATTTAGCAAAGATAATTATTACTTACAGACTAAAGGTGTTAATCACTGAGAAAACTTGTCATTTCCACCACAATACTATATAAATGTGCATTGGGGACTTTCAGAAGTAGTTTTTATTAAGGTGAATGAACCTCTAGTCACGGAGGTAATACATGCAGTTCTATATCAGTGGATTCATATATATAGTCCTTTCAACACCATTTCCAAGCATTTTGAATGATATAACATTGTACCTTAATTATATGATTTCCATTATTTGAGTTTGCTGATGCTAGAATAGAGCTTATTTATTGCTTTCAGTGTAGTGTTACAATATTTGTTCATGAAACTAAATGGCATAGCAATTCCAGTTAAACATAACTATCAGGAAACAAGGACTCTCTGAAAGCCAATTTAAATCCTGGGGAAAAAAAAGTTTTAAAAATTGTTTTTGTGAAATATACAGTAAGTGATTTCTGTTTTTCTTTTTTGATTTGTGAGCAAGGTTGTATGGATTCTTTTAGCATGGGTCTATTTTCAGGCTACCTTTCTAATAGAAGGATGTATGTATTGTGAATCTCTATAAATTCACTGCAGGTTATGTTCTTCAGCAACACACTTGTTTTCTTGAGTAGCATTAGCTAAGTGTAAAGGGGGAAAAGTGATTTTCTCTTTATGTACTTCAAATAAAATTCTGCTTGGATAATAAACATGAAGTGCTGTATAAAAACATCCTGGAATTCTCTGAAAAATCTGCCTAACTGTTAAGGAGCTGCTGTGTAAATTCAGAGTTTTCTGCTTATTTTCAGCCTCTCATTAGTGTGATACTGTATGTAAGTGTCTAGATCAGAGGTTCTCAAACTGTGATCCGCGAGTTCCATTCAGGTGGTCTGTGGATAGTTCCTCTAAGGTGCACACCTGGGCAGCCGCACACAAGAGAATGAAGGGCCCACCCACCTAATTAGTGAAGCTACACAGGCAGGGCTCCACTAATTAGGTACCTGGACCCTGGAGAAGATGCATAAGTAAAGTGCGGTGGTGGCTTTGGGGAAAATAGGGGGTAGGTGGGAGGGGTCAGTGGGGTGAGAAGAGGGGGTGGGGAAAATTTGGGACGTGCAAGGCTGTGGTGGCCAGAGAAAGGTGATTTTCCCCAGCTCCAGGGCTGCGTCTACTGGGGAAAGACCGCCCCAGCTTGGGGGCTACTGCAGCAGGGGAGAGAGGGCACATTCATTGCATTAGAAAGGTAAGACTACTGATATTAAAATATGAGCTGTGTGCTTTTATTTGTAGAACAAAAAAAGTTAATTAAGGGGTTTTTTTATATAGCGCATTTATCCAAAGTGCTTTACAATAGTTAGCTAATGGTGCAAAAAACATTTGGAAAGATTATTAAGTGGTCCGCTGAGACTGTCAGCAATTTTCAAGTGGTCCTCGAAAAAAAAAGTTTGAGAACCACTGGTCTAGATACTATCGTTTACTTGGTTTGATGGTTAGTATGCCCAGCTATAAAAAGATCATCTTACTAAGGGTAGAAGTAACTTTTGGGGCCAAATTATTTCCTTTTTGTACGGACCACTGAAAATCATAGAAATTTTGTAATTGACTTTCACAGGAGTTGGATCATGCTCTGTGGGCTCAGTTGTGCCTTTTAGGTACTGGATCACACTGAGAGCATCGTGAAACCTCACTGCTCTAGGGGCAGCTCGCTAAGAGAATACAGCATACTGGCCTGCTTCTTGACCAGCTGGTTATGGGGGCTTGGCCCTACCTCCTCCCTGCTCCCTTTTGAGTGCTTTGTTTCTCAGGGTGCAGTAGGATATAGCAGATCCTGGTTTAGGGGGTGGGGGAGCAGGGATTGTGGCTGTACTTATTCATTGCACAGGGTGGAGGAGGGAGGCTTTTTGTTTCCTTGCCTTGCCTGTCTCTGCTGCAGCTTAGCCTAAATGAGTAAATCTTTAAGTAATGCTGAGCCATATCATGCCATTGATTTTTAAACAGAACTCCTCAATGAACAGATTGCTTAGCAATCAATGGCGTGATAGGCCTCTCCCCTCCATTTATTGCAATATATTAATTTAATGCTTATTCTTGCCTCCAGTTTCTGCTCTGCTAATTCAGAATCATCCCACTTCAAAATGAGTTCCGTAGTTCTATGGTTTTCTTTATCATAGACAGGTATTTGTTTGCTGGATCCTCAGCTTGTGTAAATGGCTGTAGCTCCATTTATGTCAGCTAAGGACCTAATCCAATGTTTGGAGTAGTAATTCATTGCTCCAAAGGGTAAGAAAGGTTCAGCAGGAGTTAACACAATCAGTTGGAAGTCACTGAAAATAATAGGTCAAACTCTGCTGTTCATTATAGTAGTAAAACCTCCTTTAAGAAAGGTGGGATTACACTGGTGTAACTAAGGGCTGGCCTAAACTAAAGCTGTAAATCGACCTAAATTACGCTACTTCAGTTACTTAGGTTGACTTGTCGCAGTGTCCACACCACGCTGTGTTGATGGGAGACGCTGTCCTGCCAATTTACCTTATGCTTCTCGGGGAGCTGGAGTACAGAAGTCGACAGGAGATTGCTCTGCCATCGATTTAGCGGGTCTTCACCATACCCGCTAAATTGACACCGGTGCATCGATCACAGCAGTGACAATTTAACTTTAAGTGTAGACATGCCCTTAGATTTCAATTTGGCTCACTGAACTAAGATAATCAGTGCTATTAATATACTTGTAGTGTGCAAATGTGAACAACAAGGAGGATAAAGTTGGGCCATTAGCTGAAAATCTGGCTTTTGACTCCTAAATTCCCCAGAGTTCAGGACATTCTGATCCATAATTTTGGATCAGCCCATTATAGAGATAGGTAACTGTGTCCCCAGTTTAACACAATTAAATATTTTGCATGTAAAATTGGATTACGTGGATGCAGCTGGTACAGACACAAATTTTGCAGGTGCCATTCAGGCAAGCATATATGCAAATTTAGCCCTACATGTTTCTTCTGGGACTCCATAATGTAAAGTGCTTTCCAATTAAAATGGCTCACATATTCCCTGGGGTTTCAGTCGTGCATATTGCAAATGTATTTCGCTGTGGGATTTAGGTGTCTTTGTTACATATACACACAGATAAAGGCAGAGACTATATTTAAGAAAATCTACAACTATACTTTTTAAAAAAACTTTTGGTTGCCAACAAGCAATGATGTATTTGTCTACTGTTTAATAATAAGCTAGTTAAGATACAAAAGAGAACAAAGAATTATTTTCAAAAGCCATTGGTAGTTACAACATAATGGTTTCATTATCTAAAGTTCAGTCACAACAAGGACGAAAAAATCCCTCTTGTGTACACTGAAGTGCTTTTCGTTTTTGAAAAAAAATCAATACCATATTCACACTAATGTTTGCTTGCATAAAATATTGACCAAAGTCACATTGCTTTCAAGTCTTTATGTAAAACCCAATCTCGATTGTCTGAAAGGTTCTAATTGTTTTTTTTTCCACATCCTGAAAGAGTAATGAAAGGACAACTTAAAAAAGCAGAATTACATAGTTATTTTATAACTGGCACTAACAAATTTCACCCATTACCATGTCTATTCTGTAAGCAATGAATGCGTGGCTCTCAATTAATCTAGTGTACCTCCAGGCAAGGTCTAAATCAGCTGTATACAGCTAAAGCAATTTGCACACAGCTACAAGCAAATTGGAAAATAAGTGTTTCACACTACTGCCTATCTTTTCAAGCCAAATACACAATCAGTATTCTGGCAGCAGCCTTTTATCATGTTCTTTGCAGCTATCAATTTTAATTATAACAATTATTGATTAGTTGGGAACGTGAATAATCTAATGTTCAGATGAGGTTGGTGAGGCTGCTGGGATCTTTTTTCCTTTTATGCAGAGGTCCATTCAGTGTTAAGAAATATCAGCCGGAGAACATATCTGTATCACACCGCTGAGTTTACATAGCTGTAATTGAGGCTGTGCCAGTGGATTTTACACTGAACCTCTCTTTTTAGGATTTTAAAATTGTGCTGCAAAAATCTGATACAAACTGAATCATGACATATAAGGGATCAATCCAGAAATTTAGGCCCACATTTTCAAACGTAGGGGCCTAAAGCTATGCACCTACATTCATATTAAAGCACCTAAATAAGTGACCTGCTACATAAGTGAACACTCACAGCTCCCATTGACATGGGCTATTTTATTAATTTATCTAATTTTAGGCACAAGCTATTTGTTCTTCTGAGCCCTCAGTTAAAACAGAGAGGAAAAATATCCAACCCTTGCTTGAAAGTGCCTGGGTATAAGAGAGTTACTTCAATTCAATTTAATAAGAAAGATATAACAAAACCTTCTAACTAGAGCTGGCGCTCAGCCGCCAAGCTTGTATCTAAACTTTTCCAAAGTAGGGTTCCAGCTACCCCATCTCTGCCATCCTCTTTGCCATGTTGTGGAAGATCACTTTTTTACACTTTAATTTTGGTTTGAGTTATTCAAAATATTGAGCTGATGTTACTCTAACACAAGGAAGATGTTCACGGGTACTGTAAACAGTCTGCTTCTGCCAAGGCTGGAGATATTAGCATGACCATGAGAAACCTCTCTGTCATCTCCTCCTTCACAACCATAACCTTGGACTTTCTAATGCTCAATCCCATGATGTGCCCAGCACCTTCTGCAAGGTAAGGAGTTTCAAGCTCCAACTGAAGTCAATGAGAACTAAGGAGGCATTTTGCAGGCTCAGAGAGCACTCAGCAGGATCAGATTCTTGGCTATCAAATTAACCATTTTGATTGATGTTGAATGTAAGGCAATGAATTTCGTAGACGTGACAAACAGCATTTCAGGTACTCTCCAAATACGGGGTATGCAACTTTGGAGCTGGTGCATTGCACGGCAGCTCAGAAGCTATGGAAGGCTGAGACATCAAAGACGTTAGCCCCGTCAGTGAAGAAGAATAATATATTTTCAAAGAGTAGCACAAGGTTTTAATCATACAACTCCCACTGACTTTGATAAGAGTTTGGCAACTAATAATCTGCTTTCAAAGTGTAAAGGAATACATCCTTGAATTAGTCAAAATGCCACTCCTACCTAATCAGGAACAGAAAAAAGTGCTTACAGCTTCTGACCCTTGCAATGAAAATAACAAAAGAAAAGAGATCAGACATGACAAAATCTGAAAATACACACATATGCCACGAATGTGCTTAATATGTGCACATATACTTTTAAGAGCAAAATTAACTTCTAATAACAAAAAATATTAATAGAAACCATATCTTGTTTTATATATACAGTAGAACCTCAGAGTTATGAACACCAGCGCTATGAACTGACCAGTCAACCATTTACCTCATTTGGAACTGGATGTACACAATCAGACAGCATCAGAGACAAAAATAAATAAATAAAAGAAAAGAAAAAAGCAAATACAGTACAGTAGTGTTAAACATAAACTACTAAAAAAAAGGGAAAGTGGCATTTTTCTTCTGCATACTAAAGTTTAAAAGCTGTATTAAGTAAATGTTCATTTGTAAACTTTTGAAAGAACAACCATAACTTTTTGTACAGAGTTAGGAACATTTCAGAGTTATGAACAACCTCCATTCTCTAATAGGACTGGAATAGACCTGGAGAGGTCATCTAGTTCTGTCCCCTGAACTCACAGCAGGACTAAGTATTATCTAGACCATCTCTAAAAGGTGTTTGTCTAACCTGCTCTTAAAAATCTCCAATGATGATGATTTCACAAGCCTCCCTAGGTAATTTTTTCCAGTGCTTAACCACTCTGACAGTTGGGAAGTTTTTCTTAATGTCCAGCTGAATCCCCCTTTGCTGCAATTTAAGCGCATTGCTTCTTGTCCTATCCTCAGAGGTTAACAAGAACAATTTACCTCTTTCCTCCTTGTAACAACCTTTTATATACTTGAAAACTGTTCCCATGTCCCCTCTGTTTTTTCTTTTCCAGACTAAAGAAACCCAATTTTTTCAATCTTCCCTCATAGGTCATGTTTTCTAGATCTATAATTTTTGTTGCTCTTTCCTGAAATGTGGTGCTCAGTACTGGACACAATACTCCATCTGAGGCCCAATCAGCACGGAGTAGAGTGGAAGAATTACTTCTTGTGTCTACTATCAGGAGTGATCAAGTTGCAAATTTTCCAGACCGGTTATCAGTGCAGGGAATGGATTAAGTGGCTCAAGACTGAGTATAGGAAAACCAGGGACCAGAACCACACCTCAAGCGGCTTCCCAACATCATGCCCATTTTATGAGGAGTTTGACCAAGTTCTGGGCACTGTGCTGAGCACGAAGCCAATGGTGGTGCACAATAACCTGGTCAGTCAGGATGCTGACCTGCTGGCCCCATAATCCAGCAGCAGGTGCCAACTGAGGACAATGAAATGAAAGTTGTTTAAAGGGGTCCCAGAGGACACTATGGAGCAGGTGCAGAAGAAGCACATCCTGGGGCCATACTCTGAGGAGCTGTTTGATGCCTCCGTAAGGAACAACCCACTATGGAGACTGGTAAGTTTCTGACTCCATTTTAGTGTTTTTTGAGATAGTAATGGATGTGATTCCTGCTTTGTGAACCAATTCAAAAGTTATTAAAAGCCCCAAATAGCAGCATTTATCCGCTAATGGCAGATTGTATGCCAGCGACTTGGTTTCCTCCCGCACCATGTGGAGTTCAAAATGCCGACCAGGAAATACAAACAGTAAAAATTGCCTTGAAAGTGGATTTTGACTGGAAAGGTGCAGATTTTTGCTAGGGCCATTCTTGTTTCTTAAAAATAATAATCTTATATTGCCATGCCTGTAAATATGCCACTCTGTAGCCACCCAATGGTCTATTGGGATGCCTAGAAACAGAAAACTGTGGGGTGGGGGGAAAGTGGAAATGTGTTTTATTTACAAATCTAGTCCATTTCAATTAAGAGGTAATCCCTGTAGTCCAAAGGCGACAAAATCATTCATCCCAAATACGACTGGGCTTGAAATTTTGTCGTGAAATGTGCTGGAGGGGGCAGGGGAGGAGGAAAGCTGTGGAGTTCTGAGTGTTTGCATGCAGCCATAACAGTCTAAGCCACGAGACAGCTAATGCACCATTCTGTTGATTCGGGGAAGGGCACATTTTCCAGGGTCATGTCGGTAGCTGACCAGTCCATTCCACTCATAGATGTGCTGGTCAGTAACTACACATTTGTATACTTTGGTAGCATACTGTTGGTTTCCCACCGTCAGTTTGGAATAACATCTCCCTTTGCCAGTGGGGCGTCCTTTGTTATGTCCTCCAAAATGTGAAGTCCTGAAATGAGAGAAAAAAGTTTTTGTAGCACAGCCACTGATGACACTCCCCCCAACCCACGTAGTTCTGCAGTTTTTAGAAATAAAAAACTGCTTTGAATGTTTAACTTACCATTGTCTCTGCACTGCTTTCACTTCAGTTAACCAGGCTTTGTCCAGGTAGAGTCTGTGGTCTGAGGCATCCCTCTCACAATATACTGAAGTATCATTTTATGCCCTTGAAATTCCACAAGGATTTTTTCTGTGCTTCTGCAGTGAGCTATTTGAGACAAGAGCAGTCTGTGTCTCATCCTATTCCAGGCCCTTCAGCCTCTACAGCCTGCAGCACCTCCACAGCCCACCCACAAAAAGCCTGGGCCAACGAACCTTCAGGGACTGTTCCAAGAGGAAGCGTTTCCCATGATGAACTTATGGTTGAGTTTCTGGATAAGGCCAACAAGCATGTCCAGTATCAAAGACAGAGGGATTTGAGGCTAGAGGAAAGCCATGTCTGCAGGCAAGAGGAAAGGTTCAGGCTGGCTGCATAGCTTGAGGACAGGGTTTCAGCACGGGAGAGGCACTTGCTTCTCAGTTCCTGGAACAGGAACAGTTGCTAAGGGAAGAGGATGGAGTCAGCAGAAAGAACTGTTTGAGTGGCTTATATCACTAATGGCCACCAGAGTACCAGCTCCTGCTGCATCATCCGCACCATGGCCTGAGTCCCCTGCATGGCACTCTGTGATATTGTCAGCAATAGCTTGGAAAACTCCATGGCTGGATGGCCCATGCAATTAGGGCCCATGAGTGGCTAGGCAGGGCAATTTTGCCCCTTGAAAACCTCCATACTGACCCCCTCCTCTGTGAATGCCTGCACCACCCTGCCCCAGTTTCAAAAGCTCATCAAATGGGGAAAGAAGAGAATGGAGGTTGGGGGGCAGGGGATGTACAACAGTTGGGGGTTTCAGTCCTGCACATAGTTTCACTATTTGCACTTGTTCATGCACCTTTTTATTTATGTATTTATTTATTTTTCTGTAAGGTTCTGTTGTTACTGGTGTTTTGGCAATGACAGGGAGCCTGCCTGGAAATGGGTGAATGTTGTACTTTTGTAACACGTTTATAAATAAAGCTTTTTATTTTCATCAAAAAAAGCTTATTGCTATCACTGCATCACATCATATAATGTGTATTTAAAATAATAAAGGTAAACAGAGGGGTCAGAGACCATTAGGAATTAGTAAGCAAACACTATTCCTCTCTACAGTTAGTTACATCAATCCATACTTCAATCATTTCCTTACATCAATACATACCCTAAATCCCTCTAACCCTCTCCCACCCCATTCATAAGTGGTCATGTCATTCATAAGTACATTGCATTAGCAATCTATTCCCCAACCCTACCAATACACTGAAACCCACCCACCCCCAATCAATGAGCCCCATCACCAACCCCACAAGCACATTCTCCAAAATATTATTCCCCCTCTTCCACTGGGTCATGCAAGTCCATAATGTGCAAGGTATCCCTGTCTTCTGATGCCAGGTGCATCCAGCTCAGGCCATGGTAGGTGCACTTTCTGGCTGAATGTTCCAATTCACAAGCCCCTCACTGTCATAGGTCCATTCAGGGGGAAATGGCTCACCTCTGGCTTCACAAAGATTGCGAATAGCATAGCAAGCCACATTCATGCACACAGCTTTGATGACATTGGCATCCAAATAGGTCTGTAGACATCACCAGCCGGATTTCAATCTGCCAAAAACACATTCAACAATCATTCCACACCTGCTGTAAATGTAACGGTACCATTTATTGCTAGGGCCTCAGATATCAGGGTACAGTTTCATAAAACAAGGTAAAAGGGAGTACACAGGGGCCCCCAGAATGATGGTGGGGACTGTAACTCCATTTATGACACTGTTTTTTGGTGGGAATAATGACCCAGCCTGTCCATGAATGTAGGCGTCCGATCAGTGAAAAAAACAGGCATCATGCAACCCACGTCAGAAACCTCCTCCACCACTTTATCAACAGTCATCTTTCCAACACCAAACTGGTTGGCAATGGACCTGTAGCAGTCTGCGGTAGCGAGCTTCCAAACTGTTATAGCAACCCATTTTTGGACCAGCAATGGTGCCCTCATGTGTGTATCTTTATGGCTGGAGGGTTGGGGCAAGCTGCGCACAAAGCTCCAGAAATGTAACTTCCTTCATGCAAAAGTTCTGGACCCATTCCTGGACTGTATGACAATGTGATCCAACCAGTCTGTGCTTGTGACCCTGCATCGGAAGTGTTGGCTTACACAGGGAGCATCAGAGGCTACACTGATTGTCATGAGCAGCATTAACCAGTTCAAGCCAGCCATGCCTGTGTACACCTATTCCTCCCTCTGCACCTTCATAAACTCTGTCAGGTGCCTTTGGTGGGTCAGAAAATGCCACTGAAATGGCCATCAGTGGTTCATGGAAGCTCTGCCCATTTCCTGATACAGGACTGAAAGCACAAGCAAGAGTTCTTCAAAAGGCACCTCCTCTAGGTTGCTGGCTCCAGTAGCTGAGAGTGAACGGACCAAAATGACTGCTCAGCAGGATGTGTTGGTGGCTGTTCAAACTTCCTGTGTTGTGCAGGGTAGACAGTCAAATTTTCCACTGGGGTGGCCACATTTCAGGAGGGCAGTAGGGAGTCTGGGATATGGCCGGTTTGACTCGAGTCTGTTTGCTGTAGTGTAGCCACCAGAGCCCCAGGTTTGAGCCTGGGTTAGAAAATGCTTAAGATAGGGTTAACAATGAGTGTAAATGCTGAAGTGCTGAGTTCTCTAATCCCGGCTCAACTGACTCAAGTCCTACTAACCCTGCACTTCCATTGCAGTGTAGACAAACACTGAATGGACGTTGGCCAACCCTATGTTGACACTTCTTAAAAAAACAGTCTTCACTTAATTACAGGAGATGTGGAAGCACATTCCTGCCTGTGGCATAAAATTTGGGAGGATGGTCTGCGTCTTTATACAAATAGATTCAGTCGCCTAGCAATATTTTTTTTCCTCATGCAAATTTTTCCTACTCTTAGGAGGAATAGATCACGGGAGAGTCTTGTGCATATGTGCATGTAGCTGGTTTCATCCTGGTTCACATTAGTGCTGCATCTGTAGCATGTGTTCCTGTATGGCGAGAAATCATGTCTGTCTAGAGGCACCCACCAGAATTTGGTCCATTAACTAATAAAAATTCCAGAAGTTACATGTAATATTTTAGCCATGCAGCTGAATGTTTACCTTTGGATTTATACATTTCAGAGATCCTAATAACACTTCTGTATAATGTCTCATCCTGTTTTTATAGATATCAGTACTATTCATACAAGACAACTTGAAGCAAATCTGGACAATGAGAAAAATAAGACAAGCACAGGCTATCCTTAACAGTGTTATTGCTAAACTTGACCTAGCCTGACTAATGTATTCATTTCACAAGGATTTAAGTCTCTCACACTGTTTTTGTTATACGATACTGCGTCTGTAAAGGCTTCTTTTGAAAACGAGGAGAAAATTAGATCTGAGGCAAGTTTGCTTGAATGAAGTCTCATTAAAAAGCTTAAGGTTAGATTTAATTTCATGGTTAGGGATATTTCAGTACTTTTAAAAATACCATTTTCAGATTTGTGTGCAAGTCTGCATAGTTTATTCTAAACTGTCATCATGTTTTGGATATTTTCACACAGCTGAATTTCAAGTTACATTTTCAAGAGGCACATATAGTAATTTACTTTTTCACTCGTGGAGGCTGACGGATTTTTTTTTTTTTTTTTGTATTGGTGGGGATTAAAGAATCTCATTACCAGGTACATTTCTTTTTAGATGTGGGAGAAGAACATTCATATAAATCAATGGGCTAAAGTAAGCCCCAGTACAAACAAACCCGGGTTCCACTGGCTTCAGTTGGAGTTACACTCAGGGCCTTGCACCAGCCCTGCACCCCCACCCCCAGCTAATGCCGCCCCGCCCTGTGGCAGCCAGCTTTCCCCCCCCCCCCAGCCCCGCAGGCCACAGCAGCTCGGCCCGTGGGCCGCGGCAGCCTCTCCCCCACCTGCGGTGCCCCCCCAGCTCCCAGCTCAGCCGCGGAGCCGGGAGGCGGGAGGCAGCCGCCCACTGCTCCCCAAATCCTGGCGCCCTAGGCGACCACCTAGGGTCGCCTAGTGGGTGCGCCGACCCAGGTTACACTTCTGCCAGGGTAGAATTTGATTCAATGGACTGTTTCCACCACCATGAGTATAATGATCCCCCTTAGCCAGCAGGGACTGCTGCAGTAGAATAAGGGATTGCCCCTATTTGAGAGCAGGTACTGTGTAACTTGCAATTGTTATTGGGGATTCCATTGGGGGAGGCCAGCTTTACAATAGGGTCTTGTCTCACTAGTACATAAGGTGGGTTTTTAACACATATTAGTTAACTAACCTGTTAAAATCTATTGTAGACAAAGGAAGTTGTAGCTTTTCAAGGTAAGCCCTAGGCTCCCCACTTATGCTTTACCTCAAGATGTTGAAACTATTATTGCCTTGTCTACAATAAGGATGTTAGCATGGGTTAGTTAATCTTTGTTAAAATACACCTTTTATCCTAAAGTAGACATTGTCTAGGTTTTCAGCACATTGCCCTGACAAGTCTCCCACCCCGCAGTTAGCATCACTCAGGTTGACGCGAATGAAGGGCTCCTTGGGACCAGTGGTTGTATGTTTTTTGCATCCACTCCAATCTCCCTTCAGGCACACCTGCTACCCATGCAGACCCTTAAGTTAATGAAATTAAAATGACTAAGTTAATGTATCACACACAGTGAGATGGTGGAAGAGAGGGGTTGTAGCAGGAAATATGACCAGAAGGAAGTTGTAAGATGTAAGATAAAGACTGTAAATTGTCCTACCTTATTTTGTACTTTCTTGCCTATTGTACTTTCTTACTTATTGGTTTCTTTTCCTATTACAACCCCACCCATCTGTCCTCAAAGATTTACACTCACAGTACCAGAGGCTCTGCCCTCACTTAATCAGTTCAAATCCAGAGTAATGTCAGGGAAGTCAATACAAATACACTGGTGTAAGGGTATGTCTACACTACAGAGACCATAGCAGCATAGCTATGTCACCATAGCTATGCCAGCATAATTCTGTAGTGTAGATGCAGCCTACATTGATGTGGGGAGGGGGGAAATAGTGGGTTCATCATTGAAGGGAAACCACTTCCCCAAGTGATGATAGCTATGCTGAAAGAAGCATCCTTCCATTGCCATAGCTGCATCTACACTGGGGGTTAGGTCAGCATAGCTTTTTTTGTCATGGTTGCAGATTTTTTTCACACCCCTGAACATATATCAGCATAACTTTTACGTGTAGACCAGGCGTATATGAGGGATGAATTTGGCCAAATGAATCAAATTCAGGCCTGGTGCCATTCCCATAAAAATTAACAGGAGTTGCTCCCACTTATGGCAGAACTGACTTTGCCTTTTAATAAGATAGACAAACAGAAAGAATGTCACTGTGAAATCTTATCACTGGGGCTGGTATGCAACAGCTGGCACTCCTAAAAGCCAGAACTACTCCCCATTAAAATTTGATTTGCTATCAGTGAGGCTAGAGCACACACAAATACCATTTTAATAAGCCCTAGAGAAGTATTCTGTTTTAAAATCAAACCCACTCACCACATTGGTTGGCTATCTACCACATTGGTTGCCAAGTTTTAACTTAAGATTTCACTGGAAACAAAAGTGGTTCTGACTACCAGGCCCTTATACAGTCACTGCAAAGCAAGGAAAAGCATGCTTGTGTCACGTACTTCAGACCTGAGTCACAGCACAGTCACCAGGAGTTCGGAAACACTGTACAATGCAGCACTGAACCCTGGTGCATGGATGACCTGCTTTAACTAAATGAAAGAATGCCCCCATTACCATGTGAGGAAAGGAAGTAAAAATGATCTCATTCATGGGCCTTTCTTCCATTTATGTGAAGGGAGTTGGTCCCCACAGACCAGCACATCTTTCTCTTGGCCACACAGGGTAGTCTGTCTCATTTTCCTCAGTCTTAACCTTTGCCTCTTCCTTGGATTGACATGTGAGACAATGCCAAGGCTTTGCATTCTTCCTTTATGTCTTAGTTACAATAGCGAGGTGGGGTGAGGTTAAAAATGTGTGCACACCCAGAGAGTACCTTGAGTGCACACGACCATTCTGGAATTATTATATGTGATTTGTAAAACTGGTTAAAAGAATAGATTGCAGTTTGAAATTCAGGGCCTAGCTGCAGCAGCATAGCTTAAACCTAAATTATCTAGTTTAAATTAATGATAAAAGATAGCTTCTAAATAATAAAAGTCCCCAAAGCAAAACTTTCAACTAATGCTACTAATTGCTTTTGAATCAGTTCTTCTCTATATTACCACTTTAGCACAGGCAGTACATTAATTATTGAACAATATGTAAATCATTGTGAAATGAGTAATGCATTAATTTACCATCTTTTTTAGATAGGAAAGATCTCTTTTCTTTTAAAAAACAAACTATTTTGGAGGGAAAAACAACTCTTAGTCCTCCTTTGTTTTCCATAGTCACAAATATTTGCAAAGTGAATTATGCAAATGAACTGAAAAATGATTTTGTTACTGTATTTTTTATTTAGCAATTAAAATAAATCTCTTTTCATCATGCCCCTCACTAAAGATTTAACCAGTGTGTTGTAGCTGCTTCACTTGAAGGCTTAGCAAGTTGTCTTTTAAAAGGACCTGTTTTGAATTAATTATTTACGACTCTGATAAACTATATTCATAAAACTATATTGATCCTGCCAACATGTCACATGAATCAGTATCAGATGCAAATATCTTCAGCTGACATTCCTCCAAAAAAAAAATTGCAACCCTTTCCCTGACTTTTGTCTTACCAACAGGGCTTAATTTGTAATGAAGGAGGTGTTGGGGCTCAAGCAATTAGGTGCTGGGGCTTAAACAATTTTATTATATTCATAACTGATACAGCAAGCCTAGAGGTGCTGGGGCTCAGCCTTGGCAAGCCCTGGCACAAATTTACACTATGTAGACTGGTATGCAGTGCTTAGAGATATCAGTAAGAGGAGAAACGTACTATACTAGAAATACATTCAAGAAATAACCTTGTTCTTTCACAATTGTTTTCTTCTACACAATCTAGTTCTTCCTTCAACAAATATTCATTATAAAGTTCAGGTGTTTTATGAGACATTTAGTTTGCTTCACAGAAAATGTATCCAGGTATCAAATCTATGGAGTTTAGCAAATGAACATTCTGTTACATTTTGTGTTTTAGTGCACTGGAAATATGTTGATTTAAAGGGTCTCTGGCAAGGGACAGTACCCATCAAGACAAAGATCTTAAGGCATAAGGTCAAAGCACTTCTTCATCCTGGTCTTCACAAATAAAAGCACATAATGCGCACACACACACACACGCATGCATGCGTGCACACATGCACACTGACCAAAACAAATGAACAAATATCCAGATTGCCCCCTTGGGAACCAAATTAGAGCAAGAACCACACATGACAGATGCTAGTCACATTGCTTAGTGCATTGGAAGGCACTAAGATACCATATGATGGTAAACACCAGATAAAAACTCGATTAGACTGGAATCAAATATAAAAGAACATTGGGGAAAGGACAGAGTGGCACCATCAGACCCTCAGTTGCCTTTGAGCTGGTAAGTACATTAAAAATATTTAAAATTCCCATCTTGGGTTTCTCGCCTTCCTTCCGATAGCTCCATGAGGATTCCTGCTGCAGCCTTAGGCATGCAGTAGCCTCTGATCAAACTTGCAGTGAGCTACCTAGGAACTGAAGAACTTACTTGCCAGAGATTTCCACCCCCACTGTACTTATTTGTCTCATAGGTTCCAAACACAAACTGTGCAGGGAGTCCTTCTATGCTCCTTTCAACCCTGCCATGATTGGTCAGTTCAGCACTGAGCCAGTATACACAGCAGTAAGGAGCGTAAGGTGAAGATTTGGTTCTAACAATGTTTTTTGTTTGTTTGTTTTTAGTTATGTAAAAAATAAATGTCTCTCACTGAACTCATCTCTTTTTTTCTATCTTGTAAAAAGTAAGAAGTCGTTTAATTCTAATGAATGGCCATGTAGAATGGTCCCAATCCAATTCCCATTGAAGTCAACATTGCCTTTTTATGCCCTCAGCCAACTTTCTGTTTTTCTGGATATTTCCTAGAAAATTAGTTTCCAAGTTCTCTGCAATCTCATTCCTTTTTATTCATACTGCCTCCTGATCCTATCCTCATGCCTTCTTGGTCTAGTCTGATGCCTCCTGCCTCTGTCCTTGTCCATTTTTGGTTGCAGAATCATGCCATCCTTTTTCGCTTCACTTGAACTCCTCCTCAGCATAACCCCTTTAAATATACCTTTAACAAAGCTTCCTTTATTGTAAATGCTGGGGATGGTCACATCTATTTCCCCTAATAAATGGCTGACATTTAAATCTCCTGGACAGTATTCTATTTGTGACAAAATCCTTTAATCCTATAACCTCAATCTTTACTAATTTCTGGATTCTGAAATTTCTAACCTATTCCCAAAATTGTAATTCCTCCAAACTGTGGCTTATAAACTGTCTCAGTATTTGTAGCTTATAAAATTGTTAACTAAACCCCTCATAGCCCAGTATATGGGGACAAGTATTGAAGCAAATCTAAACCTGGTTTTTGCAATGCACAAGTTTCTCTCTTATTCATTACAAATGATTAAAAGACATTTTGAAATGCTGTATAAATATATCTGCCCCAATCAGAGCTTCTAGCACCAAGGAAGAAAGAATAGCAGAAGACTCAATGAAATCCACCAGAGACTTCTCAGTACAGATCTAATTTATTTTGGAAGACACTATGATAACAGGGTCTATAACAGACCCAAAGATGGGTAGGGAAATTGCAAATACAGTACATTTTTAAAAGATATGCTAAACTATATAGCTTTATGTAATTAATAGAGTCACAGACTTCGCAGCCAGAAAGGACCTGGGTACACATGGGGTAACATTGGAACATATGTGTTGTAATTAATTCTGTTTAAAACAGGAAAGTATAATAACTATATTTATTTAATTTTTTTCTCCCAGCCTATAGAATTTGCTTTGATGACATGTAGCCAAAGCCTGAAAAAAATGCCAATCTCCATAGGTCTGCAGCTCCCAAAGAGTGAGTTTTCTGTAAAATTTCATTACTCTTGCGATTAGAAATAATGATTCCTCAACACTTGTGTTATTGGATCTTCCACGCATACAGACAGACAATAGCTGAGATTACTTGCAGATTGAACAATAGAAAGGAATTGGTATAATTAGTGTTGATGGTTACCCTATTGTATTTTTCCCAGGTTGCTCTTCCCCAGACTGAGGTTCCCCCACTCCCCTGGGAGTGTGTACTGAGCACCCTTACAGATTTCCTGGGACATATTGTAGTTCAGCCTCCATTTTGAGTGCAACCTTAATTATGTTGCCACCTGTGAGGTACAATAAAAATGGACATCTTGGATGATCCTGAGCTCACTACACTGAGAAGAAAGCTGGTGCACTGTAAATTCACACCCTGGTTTGCTGTGCACTGATTCACCATGAAGACAAGGCCTAAGAGTAACGTGTGTGCATGTGTTTAAGAAGTTTATTTGCTTTAACTGTCACATGGTCTCTAAAGAGTTAAAAATCTAAATGGAAGTGTCCTGAGGGTAGAGCTCTGGGGAAACATGCATAAACTACTTGGGAGATTTTAGGGGTTCAGCATTGGTCTTAGGGCTTAGGACACCTGGACTGCAGGGTTCCACACCCCAAGAAGGAGGTCAGACAGGGTGTCTCCACCTTGGGAGTGGGCCTGAGAGGTCAGAACTAAAGAGTGTGTCTGGCTGTTTCTCAGACCCAGTTGTCTTCGGAGCTGAAAGCTGTGGTCACCCCATCTCAAAGAAGACATTATTACAGG
This sequence comes from Macrochelys suwanniensis, assembly GCA_033296515.1. Classification (NCBI taxonomy): domain Eukaryota; kingdom Metazoa; phylum Chordata; order Testudines; family Chelydridae; genus Macrochelys; species Macrochelys suwanniensis. Next base: position 55,236,466 of record CM065780.1, read on the forward strand.
TGGAAAAGATCCAGAGAAGGCCAACACAAATGATTAGGGCGTATGGAACAGCTTCCATATGATGAGAGATTAAAAATACTGGGACTGTTCCTCTTAGACAAGAGACAACAAAGGGGGGGAATATGATAAAGATCTATAAAATCATAAATGGTATGGAGAAGGTGAATTGGGGAGTGTTATTTACCCCTTCCAAATAATACAAGAACTAGGTGTTACTGTGCCTCAGTGGGTCACAGCCGAGGATGCCAAATTCAGGATGAACTGCTGAGAAATACTTACCTCAAACTGGTGGTTATTCTATTATTAGATATACAAAGCCAAAACCAAAAGTAAACTTCTGTCTCACCACACTGGTTAACAAGAAGTCCAAATCTCCCACAATTCTACAATCACGTAAGGCATCCCAGCTCTTGTTTCACCACTCAGCCACTAGACTTAATGATGAGTGGTTATTTAATCAAACAAAGAGTCCTAGAGATCAGCCACATAGCCTTGTGAATATATAACTCAGATCTTACCCATAATCATGCTGTTGCCAGTCCGTTAGTATCTAATATCTAAAGGTTTATTTATAAGAGAAGAGAATGTGAAGAGCGTTAAAATGGTTAAAGAAATCAAATACATATAATCCTTGCAAAGTTTTTGAATCATGTTTGTAGCAGCGATGTTACAGACTGCTGGCTTGTAAAGTCTCTGGTAACATCCAAAAGATTGGAAGGTCCTCAGTCCATTGGTTGGAATGCTCCTTTTAGTGTAAGTCCATAGTCCAGAGATCAGAGCAGGAAAGGTAAAATAAAAGACCCTGGAAGCATCTCTATACCTTTTCCCATGTGGAGGGAATGCTCTCAATCTTAGTTTGTGGAAAATTACAGGCACAAGATGGAGTCCAGGGTCACATGCCCTTGCATGCTTTGATGACTTATAGGAGCAGCCATTACCCATATTCTGGCTAAAGCATCCACAGGAAGGCTCACTGGGCAGGGGCAAGCTTCTTCTATAGCTCATTGTGTTCTTTAATGTGTCATCAACTTGAATGGTCCACCCACAATGTGCTGGCTAGACTGGATGTAAACCACCTTGTGGGTGTTACACCAGGAGCAAACACATTTGAAATACTGGTACGTCATCAATATTCATAATTTTAAATACAAAGATGATACATGCATACAACCAGGATAATCATATTTGATAGATTGTAACTTTTCCAATGATACCTTACATGACCTACTTTGTACAAGATTTGTTGCAATTGTCTAACAGTGGCAATATTAATTACATACATGGTCATGTTTCAATCATACAGCATCACATTAGAGTTCACCTGATGAAATTAATAGGCAGCAGGTTTAAAACAAAGGAAGTATTTTTTCACACAATGCACAACCTGTGGAACTTGCTATCATGGGATGCTGTAAAGGGCAAAAGTAATACTGGGCTCAAAAAGGAACTAGATAAGGTCATGGATAACAGGTCCATCGATGGCTAGAGGCCAAGATGGTCAGGGATGCAACCCCATGCACTGGGTGTCCCTAAACCTCCTTCTGCTATGGATTACTTGAAATTGCCCTGTTCTGTTCATTCCCTCTGAAGCATCTGGCACTGACCACTGTCACCAATAGAGGAATTACTGGTCTGACCCAGTATGGCCATTCTTTTGTTCTTATGCTTGTAAGGAATCTTCTACTAAAACTATAGGAAAAGATACTCCTTATTGAATGCAATATGAAAAACCCACACGCATTACTTTAATTATTCTTTGGGAGTTGAACTGAGTTCATTTGCTCTTCCAGTTAGAAGACATAAAAAAGCTGATATCGTCTCAGACACCAATTTTTTAAAGACTTTTTTCTCTTACAAAGATTATTTACAGTCCATCTAGAATTTTAGGCTTGTCTCCTCTATTCCCAGTGATTTACAATGGAGCAAAATCAGCCAGTTTACATTTAAGATATTTTCATTCCTTTCTCAGTCTCTCACTAGTGTACTTAACACAGAATGATTAAAAGCTGTGTGTTCTGTTAGACCTGTTATGGTGTTTAAACAAGGAAGTCTGTGTTTGTTTAAGAGAATGGGGAAACGGTTATCTTGACAGATTAGACTGAAAAAACAGTACGGCCACAGTCTAGCACAGATGTCCAAATTTGCCACTTGGCTGGTTTTCTGAGGTACTCTAAACAAAACTTGCATGTGTGTTTGTGCCTTGGCTCCGTTTGACACCTGACTGAGGAATGTGATTAAGAGTTACTGCCAGGGCTTACATGTCTCTTGTGGGCAAATGTTTACAGGACTGAAATTCTTAGAATCTGTTTAACTGTGTGATAATTAAACTAATGGAATACAAGATAAGTTTCTTTCAATAGCTTAAAGAAGTCATTTCTTATCATATTTGAGAGACTGTATTGTGCAGAAATCTAAGCAAAGCTCTTCAGAGGTTCCTGAGATTATTTAGCAGTGCTTCTACTTTCATTCAGTGGTGGAACATGTGAAAATGGAGGGAGAAGGACCCACATTCTGGTCCCATTGGCCACTGGCTTTTCAATGAGGCAATTAGGAGCCTAAGTCTCATTGAAAGTCCATGGGACTTGGGCCCAAATCCTCAAAGGTATTTAGGAGTCTACCTCCCATTTATATCAGTGGAAGTTAAGTGCCTAAATACATTTGAGGACCTGGACCTTAGTCACTTTTGAAAACAAGACTAGCTCCTAAGTCAGTTAGGCATTGCAACACTGAGTGCAGCAATGCTTAAATACCTTTAAAAGTCTGCCCTGAAGTTCTTTTGCAAGACACATTGCAGCCTTAGAGATGTAGATCACCTCCTGATAAAAAGAAATGCTTATATAATTGTGAAATGATCACTTTCTACACAATTTACGATGCATATTTTGTTTGATAAGTCCATACAGCACTCTGCTACAATACATTATTAGCTTTCTTTATTATCATCATATTGGATTAGTTGCCTTGACATTACTTCCATGATAAAAAAAATACTTTTTAAGCCAATGGCAACTTCCCTTCTCGAAAGTCTACATAGTATTATATGGAGTTTTGCTCAGCATTTTTTGTTATTAATTAGAAAAATTAATATTTAATGACACTCCAATAAGGTTAACCAACAAGTTCAGGTTGATAATACAAAGTAATGGGCACTGAAAATCATAATTCCAACTACACATACAAAGTGATGGGATCTAAATTAGCTGTTACCACTCAAGAAAGACATCTTGGAGTCATTGTGGATAGGTCTCTGAAAACATCCACTCAATGTGCAGCAGCAGTCAAAAAAGTGAACAGAACGTTGAGCATCATCAAGAAAGGGATAGATAACAAGACAGAAGATATCATATTGCCTCTATATAAATCCATGGTACGCCCACATTTTGAATACTGAGTGCAGATGTGGTCGCCCCATCTCAAAAAAAAAAAAAAATTGAAATTGGAAAAGGTTCAGAAAAGGGCAACAAAAATGATTTAGGGTATGGACAGCTTCCATATAAGGAGAGATTAATAAGATTGGGACTTTTGAGCTTGGAAAAGAGACGACTAAGCGGAGTATATGATAGAAGTCTATAACATCATGACTGGTGTGGAGAAAGCAAATAAGGAAGTGTTATTTACTCCTTCTCATAATACAAGAACTAGGGGTCACCCAATGAAATTAATAGGCAGCAGGTTTAAAACAAACAAAAGGAAGTATTTCTTCATGCAACGCACAGTCAACCTGTGGAACTCGTTACCAGGGGATGTTGTGAAGGCCAAAAGTATAACTGGGTTAAAAAACTATTAGATAAATTAATGGAGGATAGGTCCATCAATGGCTTATAGCCAAGATGGTGAGGGATGTAACTCCCTGCACTGGGATCCCTAACCTCTGACTTGCTAGAAGATGGGAGTGGATGACAGGGGATGGATCATTAAATGATTACCTGTTCTGTTCATTCCCTCTGAAGCACCTGGCATTAGCCACTGTTGGAAGACAGGATACAGGGCCAGGTGGACCATTGGTATGACCCAGTATGGCTGGTCTTATGATAAAGGACAACATTTAAACAAGTGAGTACTCCAAACTATTTTCAGATATATACATCTGTGTACAGTATATTATGCGTATGTAACCATCTGATCGGTATTCATGCATACATTGTGCACATGCAAGTTCTGTGTACTCACAAACCCACATTTGGGCCACAATGTATTAGCATCCAAGTGCAAAAGAGCTGCAATCTATGCACCCAAGAATGGTTTCCACCACTCTGACCTTAATGTGAGGACTGGTATCTGCCACCAAAAGGAAATGATCCGGTAATCAAGATTGTCTGTGCATAGTGTATTCCTGCCCCAGGACTGATACACCCACCCCCCCAACCAGTGTCCCCTCTGCTTAAGGATTGAGGGTGAAGCAGAGGAGGTATGTCAGCCCCACACCATCTGAAGATTTCCCCTGCATTAGGAGAATCTTTAGTTGCTGCCTTAGGATAGTTTTAAGTCCCTTTGAAGTGCTGGAGTGGAACAAAGTGGACTCAAGAGGCATTGAGGATCTGACTTTCTATCCTTTACTCATATTGTGTCTAGATGTTGACTAGCATATGTGAGTAGCCCAGACTGTACTAGAGCTGGTCAGAATATTTTTGATGAGACATACTGGTTTCCATGAAAGTTTTATTGGAAAAGGTTTTGGATCTGGGGTGGAGAGGCAGAGACATGAAAATCACCTTTATTCACCATAAAATCACAATTAAAACATATGAACAGTGTTATAAAATATTATATATTATACATTATAATATACACACAGAAAGAAAGAAACACATCCCAAACAATCATTACACATGGATCACCAAGGCATCACCATCATCAAGTTCACCCCAAATCTTATAATGAACCAGGTTCACGAAAAGAAATCCAGACTGAGTTTAGAAAAGGTGTAGACAATCTGAAGCCAATGAGGAAAAAAAATTGGAAAACTTGAAAGTTGCCACAAGACAGAGCTGTCACCCTTTGGTCAGCTCTTCATGGTACTATAGAGGCTGAGTAAAATTTTCATTAAGTGGAAATCTTCATGTGTTCCTAGGTCACTTTTGAAAATGAGATGTAGACTCCTGAGTCCCATAAGTGCTTTTGAAATATTAAGTTGCTGTGAATAAGGGTTTGAGATTTTGGATCCCTCAGTTCCTGTGTAATAGATAAGGACAGGGAAGGATTAATTGTACCTGCTGGGCATAAGAGGTGTGAGATTTTGGGTCCCTCAGTTCCTATGTTTGCCTGTAACTATTTCTCAGAAGGTTAGGCTACTAGAAGGATCCATTATTTATGATTTACCTGAGAATGGGGCCCTGTCTTGTGAGGGAATCACTGAAACCTTATTGTATAATACTACTCGACCTCTAATACTACAAGTACTGCCAGACAGATATTCTGTGTGTCATGAACCAGTGGGGTATGATAATGGAGATATGTTGGTGCTATTTCCATTATATATTAAGTTCAACAGGTCTTTCATCCATAACTTGGATCAAATACGGTATGTCCATCATGGATGTGAGTCACAGGATAATGTGAGAAGGGGACTATTTTTTATGTACCGATAACCCCAATGCATTGCAAAGTCCCTACATGAGTTACTGCATTTCCTCACTGCTGTGGAGTTGGACTTGCTGAGACTAATTGTATTCAGTAATTTTAATGTCCATGGAGATAATGAATCTTCTGAGTTCCAGAGGCATTCATTTTGTTTTTCCTTTTTTTTCAGTGTGTATATGAGGCTGTTAGAGATGTGGTGAGGAAGCCTGGGTTGTAGGATCTTTAGTACAGCCAGTCAGAAAACAATGGATTTTTAATGAATATTTCACTGTTGACCCACCCAGGTAGCTGGTGTTGGTACCCCACAGAGATATGTAATTGTGCTCTGCTCATTTCATATGGCAGGTGTAGCTCATTAATTCATGGATATCAGCCTTTTGTCATCTAGGTTCTGGGCCTGAACATCCTACGGGGAAAACAAAATAACAACCAAACCTGAGGAAAATGGTTGGGCTGGAATTTATGTTGTTCACTTTTTGTTAGCTTGTGAATAAAGGAACCGAGTGAATTTTGATCTTAAACAGTATGTGTTAACTGTGCTGTGATGTGTAGGAACCCCACTTGCTCAGACTGGTTTGTCCTTTCTTTTAGAGTTCACAGTTTGAAGCACAAGTTTTGTAAACGAAATGAACACGGACAAGTCAGGCTGATTTCCCAGAAAAAAACAGGAAGGTAAGAGCAAAAGCCACCATTCTGTCCTGGACAGAAACACCTAGTGTTTCACTTCTAGACAAGAACACTCTTCCTCAGGGATGAGGTAACTGACAGGTCACTGGCCTCTAACTGTTTGCACAATGACAATCCACTCAGTTTGTACATGACTGTCCAGTTCCCTTTATGACCAGCACGTTTACTGTCGAGAACACAAATATTCACCAAAAGGTAATTACAGAAAAAAACATGGAGTTCTTCATTCATTTCCCTTTCACAAAGGCCAGCATTGTCCTGTGTTGTTTAACATGTGATTGTACAGGACTAAGGATAAAGGCTGGAAAACTGCAGTAGAATGTTTTCCACTCACCACTGGTAAATGAAGGTTAATAATATCTTTGCACCAAAAAACATTTTTGGTTTTCCTATGGATCATAGAAAAAATATATTGTAATTGGCAACCTATATGCAAACTTCCACCCCCAGCAAAACTAGTTATCAGCATTGTGCTGTCAGCAAAAGATGTTTTCCTGATTAGAGCATTCTGCTAAAGACTGACATTTTCTAACAGAGAGAATAATACATTCCCATGGAGACTTGGGATTTAACCTTGAAAGAATCTAACATGATTGAGCAGATAGCTATCTGTACATCTGAACATATCTCTAGGCAAATGCAGAAAAGGAAAAAAAACACCTTTTTAAAATAAAAATTTGACTTACTTTTCTACCAAAATGTCAATAGAGAGACTCACATCTTAGCTCAAATGAATATACAGTATCTTTGCTGATAGTACATTTACCCAGAGACTTGCTTTATGATAACAAATATACTATTAAAATTGCCAGCAAAGCTACAATGAATTAACTTAACACAATTCAAATGGACTTTTGGCATAACATCAATCAATTACACTTTTCATGGTGCTCCTAGGTTAATATAAAAGAATACAGTACAGTACTATTCATTTTATTTAGCCTCCTTCAAACAGACTTTGCATAGAAAGTGACTCCCAGGTAACATTTAAAGAGGGGAAGTGACTCTCTAGCTCCAAAGGGGAGAGGTTCACACAGATCACACAGATGAGGCAGCACAAAAGACAGAGCAGCCCCCATTTGTGAAGGTTCACAAAGAAAGGACAATGAGGTGACCAAGACTGGATATGAAGAATTCTGTGGAGCAGACAGTAAACTAGTTTCAGACCTTGTCTACACTCTGTGTTGTAATATATTTCTTTTATTATAGCACAGTGGAGTCCTGGTCCATCACTAGCGTTCCTAGGCATATGATAATTAATACTAATAACGATTGTAGCATGATTTAGTCTGATCTACACAAGCAAAAATGTTATAACAAGGTGGAGACACAACCATACCTGTATTTGTAGTGCAGACAAAGCAATAGAGGGGAGTAAGGGCATGGACACCCTTATAGAATCACTGAAACACTGCACTATTCTACAGTAATGGTTCCCAAAACTATAGTGAATCAATGGTAAGCCATTGTGTTCAAAACAATAAAGCTAGAATAATTTTATAAGGGCCTTTTTGAAAACCAAAAGAGCCTCTTTGAAATGGATTTTGAAGCTAAATAGGATGCTAACCACGATGAAGCAGTATTTTGCACAGTAATATGTTTGGTTAAGGTTTATATTTGCGAGAATCAGAAATAAAGAGGTTTAACCCAAAAGCCTGTGTCTAGTTATATTTTAATACGTCATTTGACATTAATCATAAGATATACAGTTACTTCATAAAAATTATGGCCTGATTATGGAACCATTATTCATAATGATGGGTACTTATTCCTACCAAGAGTCCCCTTAAAGTCAGAGGGTCTTTTTTTGTCAGTTAGGGCTCACTGATGCAAAGTTTCATAACCAGACCCTAAATAATTGGAGAAGGGGATAAAAAGTAATTTTGTCTTATTTCAAGTTCATGCAAATATTGTGAGTTCAAAGCTCAACCTGAACACAAATGTTATGGGGTTCATGTCTTGCTTAGGAGACACTAGGGAAAGTTGTAGAGAGGGGAAAAGAGAACAAAACATGAAATAGGTGAAAATAGGAGCAGGAATTTTGGGAAAAGAAGCAGATTTGGGGGAGAGAAAATATTTCGGTATAAGTCATACTTCATCTAAAATTCTTTTAAAACGAGTATAATTGTTTGTGTCCTTTAGAATTCACCTTCATCATGTTTCAGTGGTACAGACTGGTTCATATTGCAGAAAAGAAAGTCTAAGACATATGAAAATACTTAAATAATTGTACATTTAGGTATGTTATTGCATTTTTGTTTTGATTGATGATGTGTGAGTGCACACCTCATTGCAAAGTAATGCTTTTAACTTAAATCAAATCAATTTCAAGTGAACATGTTTTACACATTTAAGCTCAATAGTTTGGAAAAGGATTTCCTAGAAAACAGTACTTCCTTTAAACTATGGAGTGTACAAGTCACTGGATATGCCTGCATGTCTCAGCTAGTGAGCATTTACTTGTATTGTCTTGAAACGGTTACAAGTTTAGGGCTCACAGGGCAGCTGTAGTCTTAATGAAGTGGTTAATGATGTGTGAATTATAGATCCTGACAGCCCCTTTAATAAAATCAACAGGGCTGCATCCACAGTCGACCAAGGCAGCTAAGTAATGACAATACTGTCTGTTTAACATAACGGAGTATCTTTGAGTAAAGCACCCTTCTTGCATGGTTGTACTGAAAATTTCTAGTCAACACAAAAGAAGAATGTGAGCAATGAAGAACAGGCTGATACACATGCACTTCATTTCTAAATAGTTTGGGGTTCAAATGCACTAGCCACAGAGTATTCACAAAAAAAGTGTCATATAAAGCAATGTTATGCATTATTATTGTAACTTAGCTTTTCTGTGAGATTCTCTCTTGAAGTAAAGAACTGCATAATGAACTTTAATAGTCAAACCTTCGTTAGGTAAAAATCAGCTTGTCCTACTTACCCCTCACTGTTCGGGTAGGGCGGAGTTGGTCTGGAACTCCAAAGCTGTCAGAGACCAAGAAAAGCAATGCACCAACACCAGTAACTTTGATCAAAGGGCTCGTACCCCCCTCAGGGGCATACGGCAACTTTATTAGTGACAAGCATCAGTATTTATAGTTTTAAGACAGAAGGAGGGGTACTGGGCAGCACGTGTTTTCCTCTGCATCATCTCAGGCTGACCTTGTTCAAACTAGTTTCTATAGTTATTAAATTTAGGCAGAGCAGGAGAGGGAACACCGCAAGAATATTTGTACAAGAAAAAGGGATTTAAGCAAGGTTGGGAGGAATTTATGACACGAGGAGAAATTCACTGCAAGAGCCCCTCTTATCTAACAGCCCCATTACCCCAAAGAGCTGTGTCAGGCTAGAAGAATGGCCTAACACCTTCACTGTCTTTTTTCTTTCTTTTTTAAGGCACATGAAGTTTATCTTCCCAGTAGCTTTCAGTGACCCAGTTGTCTTCCCAGAGCACTAACTGAGATTTGGAATGTGATAACACTACACTTACAGAATGGTAGGCACTTTGTGTGTGGCAAGGGATTTTTCCATGCACTTAGGCAATCAGGAAAGAATGAACATTCAGGAAATAAAAGGTCTTTTTGCATTTATTTTGGTGGTCAGTTTTAGGGCCCCTAACCATTCAAAGAATAGCCCAAATGCTCTTCTTTGACATGTATTTCCTGAAGAAGCTTCTAGATTTATGTTCAAATGAATTGAATCCAAACACCTGTGATTCTGATCTTGAGCAGAAAATCCAAGTCTGCCTTTTTTATTACTATTTGCATATGTAGGTGCATTTATTTCTTTGAAAAGTTCAGGGAATTATTTGTCTAACTCTAGCTTGAGTTAATAGATATTGTAGCAAAGAAAAGGAAAAAGAACAGAGTGCATTCACTAGCCTACACAAACATTTCATTTTGTTCCTAGAGCTCAGACAGTAGCATGGCTATGAAATACCTAGAACCTGGAAAAGCATTGAAATGCAAATGAACATCCCACTTTGCTTCAGAACTCCTATATAAAGCTCTCTCATCTGCATCTTTAAACTGAGTAGGATTTACTTAGCCCATTTGTGTAGTTGTAAGCATATGGATTGGTAAAACAAACCTGGTCTGGGGGACCTGAAGGGGTATGAATAGAATTTTTCATTAAGGTAAGGAGGTTAATAGTGATAAAGCCTTCTGCAATTATTACTTACAAAGCAAACAAAACAGAACTGATTGCTTTGGCAAGCATAATCAAACCATTCAGTAAGTTCCCGGAAGTTCAAAGTCAATTTTCATATGTTACTTTAAGCAGTTTCCGTATTAGAAAAAATGGGTGTTAGAATTCTCTTAACCCAGACATAAAGACTTTGACACACACCTTACCCTTGCACCTTCTGATTCTTTTTTCAGATCCTGCCAACCCCACACTCATTACCACCATAAATCCTACACACACACACGAATCTTCCCTACACAGGTATCCTGGTTGCCAGTGTTTCACATTCCTCACCTCTTCCACCAAATTCAATTTCCACCCCTTTCCTTCTGCACCTCCCAAATACAATTCCATCCCCTCAAATCTCATTGCCCCTATAACCTGTAGATAATTATCCAGTCCATTTTCTCACTCCACATCACTTAATTCTGATCCCTGATATGATTTCAACGATCCTGCCTCATATATGACAGTCCAGGCCAGTTGCCAGGAATTTCAGATCCCCATCCAACAACTCCACTTTGTAGTTAAAATGATAGCACCCAGTCTACAATATTGCTTCTTCCCTTGTTACCAATAGTGCAATGCATCAGCAATGGTGAGAAATTTTAGGAAAGCAAAGCTAATGCAGTCACTATCTCACAGAGATCCTGAATCTATTCCTGTCTGTAATGCAGATGGCAATTAGAGTAAAAAGGAGTGCATCTCATTTAAGGAACCAGATTCTGCAGCCCTCACACATGCTGAGTAATGCCATACTCTGCAAATAAATGCTCCATTAACTTAAGTGGGATTCCTTGGGGAGTAAGGTAATACTGATCCTGAGATGGGTGTCAAAGTAGGACCCTAAGTGAACAGTAATCAGGATAGGAAAACCAATAACAACAAAACAAAAGGAAACCTGTGTCTTTTCATTAAACTGAAACCAGGCCCAGCATTACACTTTTTTTTGTTTTAAGTTCTAGGAAATTATGGTTAACATATTTTTTTTTCAAAATTCTCCATGACTTTATGCTTTCTGACTTTGCTCAGAAAACCAATCTGTGGCACTAAAATGAAGTACAAGAAACTTTGTACTTCTGGTATTTCTTGCCCATCAAAATTAGGAAGAACTAGAATTTGCATAAGAGAGGCCTGATCACACATGATTTCCAGTCTCATTTCTAGACCAAAGAGGTTCAGAAAAGCTTAAGATAAGCATTGGGATTTTTTGAGTGCTTCTCTGAGTCAAACCTTCAAGCCTTTTGAGGTTTGCTCACAGCTAATAGGAATATCTTGGTCCTTTCAGCAACCCATAAATTGACAGTGCTTTGGGGGAAGGGAAGCTACTAAATGATTCAATGCTAAATGAGAAGAGCTAATATTAATATCAGCTGAAACTGTGTTTTAGGGATTCATAAATGATATTGCCTAATTGGCAAGAACACTCTCTCCCCCCCTATCATTTAAAAACCCTCTTTAGATCTTAAAAGTGTAGTTTTCTACTGTTGCAGCTTGCAGAAAAACAATCATTGGATAAGTAGCTCGTGCATTTGCCAATTGCAGACATTGCTTAAAGGTTGGAGAGGGTAGATATATTACCAAAGGTCAATATTTTATGATCAGAATAAAAAGCTCTACATGGAGATGAATACTTGTGATACTTTATGAAAGATGCAGAGATTCTGTTTTAATGGGAGAATAATTATCTTATTTTAAATATATATTATACACCTACGGTTGGTTTTTGTTGTTGTTGTTATAATGTGTTGTCTTTTGGGACAGTGTGGGAGGGAGGCCAAGCACAGTTGATATGGCCCCGGGAGTTTTAAAATAGAGTCCCAATGATATCAGAGCAGTCCACAGATCACTTGTAGAGTTAATAAGGCCGAGATCTATGGCTCATGTAAATTGCCATAGTGCCATTAAAGTCAATGGAAATATGCGGATTGATGCCAACAGAGGATCTTGTCCTTGGAATTCATTCAAAACCTGCTACATTGCACCTCTCAGAGGGAGATATTGACAGCCGTTTGCATAGTAAAATGACCTGATCAGAGCTCTAGACAGTTCTCATTTTCTAATTCATAAATTGTTTTAAAGGCAAGCGCTTGATTGATTGCAGCCACTTTATCGATATTCAGAGCTGTTCGTATTGCAGGGGTTTACAACAAACTGCATATCACTATTAAACCTTTCAAAATAAAGCATTTCTTATTGTCTGATGGGATTTTACATATTAATAATATAATAGTAAAAGATTAGAAAAAACAGATTAATTACTGCTGTACTTTTTAAAGGAACATGACAGAAATACCTATAGAAGTGTCCTGTCTGATCCTGCAATGTAAAATAAATGGCACCTCCCAGAAGTACTCAGAACCTTGAAGGATTGGTCCTTGGTTTGTATTACAAATCTTCTGAAAAAAGCAAACAAAATAAAACAAAATACTCTAAAATGGATTCAGTTTCATTTTTGTTGTTGTTCAGAGTCCATGGAAACTCTGGCTTTCAGTTTGAAACAATCAATACATCAGATATAATATCACAAGTTGCAGAGCATTCCCTGGGAAATGTGCCTCATTGTTGTTTCTACCATGTCATTTAAAACAGAGTTCTTTGTCTTTGGCTTGATGAGTAGGTATAAAAGCAATTCCAAAGCAAACTGTAAGATAAAGCAAACTCATTTCATGTCCTATAATGACAAGGTCGAGTACCACATAGAACCACTTTTAGATTTGCTTTGAGTAAGCTCAGATGAAGAAAAGCTTGCATCACAATAAAAAAGAGACATTGAAGGATTTGGATGAGTCACATTCAGCCTCACCTGAGAATACATGTAGATAAAAGAGTGCAGCTTTGATGGAAGCACTGGTGAATTGGTTATGTTTTCATAATGACTTCTTTACATTATTGAATACAATGGGAACTTTAAGGCCAACTGAAATAACAGTTTCTCATAAAAAATTAACACAGAATTTATGGAAATGTAGCAAAAGTCCCAAAGCAATTAGCTTAGATTTCTCTAGAGTCTGAGAAAAGCCTGGATAATTGCAGGCAGAAACTGCATAAAGTGGCTGTTTTCATTATCACAGGATACAGAAAGTCCATTTTAATCACAATGGGACATAATGATGTTAAAGCTAACATGGAGATATGTTTAAAAAGGTTGAGACGTAGTTTACAAAATGGTTTGATTTAGGTGACTTTTGAGATCCATATTAAAGACCCTTCTTAAAGGGACTATGGAGGTTTTACTTACTATTTTCAAAGACTCTTGCATATTAGGAGAAAAAAATAGATTGCGGTTTCAGGAAGCTAATTACCAACAGGATGCACAAGAATAATTTAATTTGTCTTTGAATTGGAAAGAGCTGAATTGTACTGCAAATTAGCACATGAATATACATTTGAAAGCACCCATTATGTATGTTTATAGGTTCACCTATGACTTGTGTATTCTTGTGCTGGATAGCTCTGAAACAGAGCAATTCTGGCCCTGAAGGATTGCACCAGAAGTCAGCCTTACAACCCTAACAATGCTCCACAGTGCACCTGTAGACATATCTTAAAATCGTCTATTTTTGTTGGTTTTATAAATAGTATATGCAAGGTACTTTTGTTATTGTTCTCTGTGTGTGAAGCACTCTCAGCAATCAATAAGAACTTTTCACATGAACGGGATAGCTATATTCTGGTTGGTTGCCTTCACTCAAATGGTTTATTTTAGGTAACACAAGCAACCTTTCATAAGTGCTCTTCGCTGTGTCACACACACTGATCTGGATAGTAGAAATTGCTACACCAATATTGAACCCCAGTGTAATAATTGCACCCCAGTGCAAATCTCTAGTGTAGACAAGCGTAAGTCACTGTTACAGTGGTTTTCTTCAGTGCCACACCAGTGCAGCTACATCAGAGTAACAGCACCTGTCATTAATTTAGGTCCTGCTTTCCATGGAGTAAACAAAGTCCTGTATATACTGATACATGACAATAGAAACCTTGTTTTATAATCAGCTTTGTATAAATTACATTCTCACCATGATAGCCTCTAATATATTTATTAACAAGAAGGCAAAACAAATAATATATTTTAATTTGGAGACAATTAACGTCTCTAAACATTGCACATATAGGGCTAGTCTACACTTACCGGCTGGATCGGAGGCATTGGATCGATCTTCTGGGATAAATCGAACCAGGAAGTGCTCCCCCGTCGATGCTGGTAATCCAGCTCGCCACGAGGAGTAAGCGCTGTCGACGGGGGAGCCTGCGCGCCGCGTGTGGACCACAGGTAAGTTCGAACTAAGAGACTTCGACTTCAGCTACGTTAGCTGAAGTTGCGTATCTTAGTTCAACGGGGGGGTTAGTGTAGGCCAGCCCATATGTATATAAAAATACACCCCTCCCCATTTATGTATATGTATGTAAGTGTGTTTGTAGTGTCAAACGAACATAGCATTTTAGTTAAGTACATTGTGCTATCACAGTTACCTTAATTCTTAAATAACATATAATAAATTACACTTATATGCAATGCTTACAGTATTTCAACATCTGGTTAATGTTTTGATATCTTTTTTAAATTCAAAATTGTCTCGTAAAAATAAACTAGCCAGAAAACAATGTTTCTCGCTTGGGAAGGAGTTTGCTTGAAACCATTCTAAGTATGCCTCATTGACATTAAACACCCTTGGACCTGAAACTTCTGAATGTTTTAGATAGTAGGTCAAATAAAATTACTGCTCAGGGGGGTAGTTTTAAATCTACTTGTAACATGTTTTGATTTACAGATTATAAATTCAGTTGAGCAGCAGAGGAACATATTTGGGGACTCACATAAACAAATACTGTGGATTAACCTAAAGTGACACATTTATTTAAAAATCTGCCTACTACTTGTCCTCATTGATTAAATGGCCTTAAGAAAGTGAGTCTGATGAAATGGAAGCCATTAGCATTCAGCACACCTACTCCACTCCTTTTGATGGTTGACACATTCCCTAGAGTGGGAGATTGGACGGCTGATAAGCTAACACTGAATTATAAACACTTTGTGGAATGTCACTGGCAAATGAAAGATCTACTGTTTTGCTTGCAAAACAACAGTATGCCTTAACAGAACAAAAATAGGACATGGTGCAGAATTATTTCATCCTCTGTGCTCAGAATAGAAATAAATATATATATCATGCATACATTTTTATGGCACAGATCAGCTCATAGTGCAGCACGGCTTGTTCTGAGGTACAGTATCATTGATCAGGAAAATAAAAGTGTCTGTCTAGGACTTTTTCAACATTGTCAGAAACTCAAACAAGCATGGTGTGATATCTCCATTGTATGTGCTGATGAGTGACTTTCCGAAGCTGGGTTGGGAAACAGGGAAAGGGCAGGGAAAAAGCTTATCTACCCTCGGATTCAAACTGAATAAAGAACGAGGAGTACTTGTGGAACCTTAGAGACTAACAAATTTATTTGGGCATAACCTTTTGTGGGCTAAAATTCACTTTATCAGATGCATAGAGTGGAACATACAGTAGGAAGATAGATAGATTTATACAGAAAACATGAAAAGATGAGGGTTGCCATACCAACTCTAAGAGACCAATCAATTAAGGTGAGCTATTATCAGCAAGGGGGGGGGGGAAAACCTTTTGTAGTGATAATCAGGATGGCCCATTTCAAACAGTTGACAAGAAGGTGTGAGTAACAGTAGGGGGAAACTTAGCATGGGGAAATAGATATCAGTTTGTGTAATGACCCAGCCACTCCCAGTCTTTTTTCAAGCCTAATTTAATGGTATCCAGTCTGCAAATTAATTCCAGTTAAGCAGTTTTTCATTGGAGTCTCTTTTTAAAGGTTTTGTTGTTGAAGAATTTTTAGGTCTGTTACTGACTGACCAGAGAGATTGAACTGGTCTCCTACAGGTTTTTGAATGTTATCATTCCTGATGTCAGATTTGTGTCCATTTATTCTTTTGCGTAGAGACTGTCCAGGTTGGCCAATGTACATGGCAGAGGGTCATTGCTGACACATGATGGCATATATCACTTTGGTAGATGTGCAGGTGAATGAGCCCCTGATGACGTGGCTGATGTGATTAGGTCCCATGATGGTGTCACTTGAATAGATATGTGGACAGAGTTGGCACTGGGCTTTGTTGCAAGGATAGGTTCCTGGGTTAGTGTTTTTGTTGTATGGTAGCTGGTGAGAATTTGCTTCAGGTTGGGGGGCTGTCTGTAAGCGAGGACTGGTCTGTCTCCCAAGATCTGTGAGAGTGAGGGATCATCCTTCAGGATAGGTTGTAGATCTTTGATGATGCACTGGAGAGGTTTTAGTTGGGGGCTGTAGGTGATGGCTCGTGGCGTTCTGCTACTTTCTTTATTGGGCCTGGCCTGTAGTAGATGACTTCTGGGTACTCATGATGACGACAGCACCTCCTTTGTCAGCCTTTTTGATTATGATGTCAGAGTTGTTCCTGAGGCTGTTGAAAGCGTTGTGTTCAGCACAGCTGAGGTTTTGGGGCAAGTGATGCTGCTTTTCCACAATTTCAGCCCGTACACGTCGACGGACGTACTCTATGTAGAAGTCCAGTCTGTTCTTTCGACCTTCAGGAGGAGTCGACGCGGAATCCTTCTTTTTGTAGTATTGGTAGGAAGGTTTCTGTGGGTTAGTGTGTTGTTCAGAGATGTGTTGGAAATATTCCTTGAGTTGGAGACGTTGAAAGTAGGATTCTAGGTTACCACAGAACTGTGTCATGTTCATGGGCCTGGAGGGGCAAAAGGAGAGGCCCTGAGATAGGACAGATTCTTCTGCTGGGCTAAGAGTATAGCTGGAAAGATTAACAATATTGTTGGTTGGGTTAAGGGAACCACTGTTGTGGCTCCTTGTGGCATGTAGGAGTTTAGATAGTTTAGTGTCCTTTTTCCTATGTAGAGAAGCAAAGTGTGTGTTGTAAATGGCTTGTCTAGTTTTTGTAAAGTTCAGCCACGAGGAAGTTTCTGTGGAAGGTTGTTTTTTTATGAGAGTATGCAGTTTTGAGAGCTCAGTCTTAATCATTTCCTGTTTTCTGTATAGGATGTTGATCAGGTGGTTCTGCAGTTTCTTTGAGAGTGTGTGGCACAATCTCTCAGCATAGTCTGTGTGGTGTGTAGATTGTAATGGATTTTTTACCTTTAGTCCTTTTGGTATGATGTCCATCTGTTTGCATTTGGAAAGGAAGATAATGTCTGTCTGTATCTGTATGAGTTTTTTCATGAAGTTGATGGATTTCCACTTCATACGGTTAGATTCAGTGCCTTGCACGGTGACAGGTTTCTTTCATGTTCTGTGTGTGTGTGTGTGTGTATATATATATATATATATATATGTATCTTCCTACTGTATGTTCCATTCTATGCATCTGATGAAGTGGGTTTTAGCCCACAAAAGCTTATGCCCAAATACATTTGTTAGTCTCTAAAGTGCCACAAGTACTCCTGTTCTTTTTGCGGATACAGACTAACATGGCTACCACTCTGAAAACTGAATAAAGAAACTGTGCTTAAACTTTAGTAGCCAGTGTGGACTGGGTGAAAACATTTTAAAACTGCTTTGAAAAAAATGTGTTCTCCTTTGACAACAAGCTGAAGAAATCCCCAGTTTGGGGTGCCTGCTCTTAGCAAACCATCTAAGGAGCCACTGATCACTGGGGTCATGTACAAGTTCACTCACAGAGCCAAATGTTTGGGACTGATGTTTGGCGTAGACTTAAAAGTTAGGCTGACATAGTTACATTGGTCAGGGTGTACACTGGTCACCAGAGCTCCGTAGTCAACCTAACCCATGGTATAGATGCAACTATGTTGATGGAAGAATGCTTCAGGGAGGTGATGTTCCTGCACTGATGGAAAAACCCCTTCTAAGAGTGTAGACTGTCCCTATGCTGTACGGTTATGCCGGCATAGCTATGCTGAAGTAGCTAAGCCAGTGTAGTCTCCATATTGTAGACAATCCTGAGAGTGTATAAGGAGCTGTGGCACCAGCTCATTCCTATTTCCTTTCAGCAGAACTCTTGGATGCTGTATTCCTACCCTACGGTGCCCTGTTTTAGGTTTGGTCTACGCTAGAAAATTGTCAGCATAACTAAATTGCTCAGGGGTGTGAAAACTCCACACCCGGAGCAGTGCTGTTAAGCTGACCTAACCCTCCCCCACACCCCAGTGTAGACAGCGCTAGTTTGATGGAAAAATTCTTTCATCAACCTAGCTACCGCCTCTTGGGGAGGTGGAAAACATGTGCTGGCGGGAGAACCCATCACCATAGGTAGTGTCTACTCTGAAGTGCTACAGTAGGGCAACTATGCCACGGCAGTGTTTTAAGTGTAGACGTACCCTTAGTGTTAGCTTGTTGTGTAGTTGTTGTTAAAAAGTGTGTGTGTGTGTATATATATATATATATATACTGATGTGGGAGTGTTTTAGAGAGAGTTTAATGAATGGGTGGTGGTTATTGAAGTTGTGGAGGAAATCTAAGAGTTTAGGTCATCTGTCTAGAGGATGAAAATATCATCGATGTACTTCAGGTATATTATTGGATTCATAGTACATTTGTCCAGAAATCCTTCCTCAAGGTGGCCCATAAAGAGGTTGGCATATTGGGGAGCTGTCCTAGTACCCATGGTGGTTCCCCTGGTTTGGACAAAGAGTTTGCTGTTAAATGTAAAATTGTTCTGGGTGAGGATGAAATGGATGAGTTTGGCGATGTGTTTGCAGTGGTTATCTGAGACTTGGTCACTGTCATGTAGACATTTGAGGCAGCCAGCAAGGCCATTATTGTGAGGGATGTTGGTGCAGGGAGGGAGGTGACATCCATTTTGGTAAGGATGGTGTTCTGAAGGAGGTTGATAATGTTGTGGAGTTTCTGGAGGAAGTCTGTTGTGTCTGGAGAAAGATGGCCCTTTATGTAGTGAGTGGTTTGAGGATGGTTTCTATGAGCTCTACTATTTCCTCAGTAAGAGTGCCATGGCCAGATATGTTCCTCAGTTTGTGTATTTTGAGAAGCATGTAGAAGGTATCTGGGGTGGGTTCATGGGGGATGAGGTTGTAGAGTTTCTCTTGGAGTTGTTTGGGGAAGAAGATGATATTCTTAAATTCCAGGGTAAATTGTGGCATGGGGTCTTCTTTGAGTTTTATAGTAGGTGGTGTTGGAGAGTTGTCAGTTGGCCTTGTTAACATAGTCATCATGGATGAGGACTGTGATGGTGCCCCCTTTGCTGGATTGATCACTATCTGGTGGTTGGATTTCAGGGAATGTATAGATGTCCTCTCAGTGTTAGCAAAGAGAAAACAAGAAAAATACCTGTGGCACCTTAGAGACTAATAAATTTATTTCAGCATAAGCTTTCGTGGGTTAAGAACCGACTTCATCGGATGCATCCGATGAAGTGGGTTCTTAACCCACGAAAGCTTATGCTGAAATAAATTTATTAGTCTCTAAGGTGCCACAGGTATTTTTCTTGTTTTCTCTTTGCTGACACAGACTAACACGGCTACTACACTGAAACCTCTTGGTGTTAGAGGGATTGGTGGAAGTGATGTTTGTTAAGGATTTCACAGTCAATTTTTTTCCCGAAGCAATCAGTGCAATGATCAAAAGTATGGTGTCGTCCATTGTGGTGAATCCAGTCAGATGATTCTTTTTTCTTGTGATGGTCAGTGGGGACATGGTAAATGTGGGTGATGTATCATTGTTTGTGAAAGAATTCTTTGAGGGGGAGTCAGTGGAAGAATTCTTTTGGTTCTCCACATATTAATATGGTGTCAGGTTCTGTAGTGGGGCAGAAATTCAGTACCTTGGCGAGTACAGATAATTCAGCTCCGGGTAGGGGCAGTCTTGATAAATTGGTGATGTTGTGGTGTTGTGTAGTATTCATGTGGTGGGTCATGCTTCCACGATTTCTCTCAGAGGTGGTGTTCTGCGGGTTGTGGAGTTGTTGTAGTTGGCGCCACTTTTTGTTTTTGTGTTGGATGGCTATCAACAGGTTTTTTTGTTAGTTGTTTTGGGTTTCTTGCAAGATTTCCTGGTTAGTTTATTCATTTTTTTCATTCCATGTGTGAGAACATGTGGTCCCTTCTGGAGTATGTGAGGTGCAATAATTATTCCTCAGTTTTTTTGAAGTCCTTCTGCAGAGCTGTTCAGTGTATTTGCAGTTGTATGTAGTGGTCAGAGGGTTATACATGGTGCATAGGAGCCGACTTCCGTCGGCTCCGGTGGGTGTGTCGGGGGCGGGGCCCCGCAACGTCGGCCGGCGTCGGGGGCGGGGCCCCGCAACGTCGGCCGGCGTCGGGGGCGGGGCCCCACAACGTCGGCCAGCGTCAGGGGTGGGGCCCCGCAACGTCGGCCAGCGTCGGGAGCAAAGGTAAGGTGCTCCGGTCATGGGCGCGGGGCTGGCGGGGAGCTGTCGGTGGGTGCTGAGCACCCACCAATTTTTCCCCGCAGGTGCTCCAGCCCCGAAGCACCCACGGAGTCGGACCCTATGACATGGTAAGAACTCTGGGGATCATGTTTTGTTTCTCGCATTTGCTGGGGAAATAGATGTCACTGTTAAGTTTTGCTTCCTTTTTCTTCATGTTGTGAAATTTCCATTTCAGACAGCAAAATTCAACATCTTCCATTGTTATATGCAGTGTTACAGTAGCCTGTTGGCCCCAGGATATTAGCCTTTTTTCTCCCTTTCACTTGTATGACTGGAGAGGCGTTAACTGGCCATTTCACCTTAAATGGTTCTTTTAGATATGTTAAGTATTTATGGAAAACAATCTGCTCCACCTTATATTTAGCCCTTCCACTTCCCAGACCTGAAGAAGAGCTCTGTGTAAGGGTATGTCTATACTTAAACTGTTACAGCAGCGCAGCCATAGTACCTCAGTTTATACATTACACTGGGGGTTCTACCATCAGTGTAGGTAATTCACGTCCCTGAGAATTCTTCTGTCAACCTAGTGCTGTCTACACCGGGGGTTAGGTTGGCATAACTATGTCTGTCTGGGCATGTATTTTTCACCCCTGAGAGATGTACCTCTGCCCATGTAATTTTCCAGTGTAGACCAGCCCTCAGCTTGAAACCTTGTGTCTCTCACCAACAGAAGATGGTCTAATAAAAGGTATTACCTCACCCACCTTGTTTTTCTAGGGTCAATATAGGTTGTGCAGTATCTACACTTGCACTGCATCCATCACAGTACCTCAGCCATGGCTTAACTCCATTTGAGAAGGTGGTGTTACTGTGTCACCATAGTGGGGTGCTTATATTGGCAGAAGACAAATTTGAATGTAGACACTTGCACAACTAGGTCGATGCAAGGTGACTTATGTTGACCTAACTTTGTAGTGTAGACCAGGCCCAAGTTTTCCTCTATTTGTGAAGCCCTTACAGATAATGGTAATATAGAAAAAGAATAAACCCATTTCAGTGTAGTAGCCGTGTTAGTCTGTGTCAGTAAAAAAAAAAAAAAGAAAGGAATACTTGTGGCACCTTAGAGACTAACAAATTTATTTCAGCATAAGCTTTCGTGGACTACAGTCCGCTTCGTCGGATGCATAGAATGGAACATACAGTGGGATGATATTTATACATTTAGAGAAACATGAAAAGGTGGAAGTAACCATATCAACTGTAAAAGGCTTATTAATTGCTGAACACAATGCCATCAACAGCCTTAGGAAAAACTCTGACATCATAATCAAAAAGGCTGACAAAGGAGGTGCTGTCATCATCATGAATAAGTTGGAATATGAACAAGAGGCTGCCAGACAGCTCTCTAACTCCACATTCTACAGGCCGTTATCCTCTGATCCCACTGAGGAGTACCAAAAGAAACTACGCCATCTGCTCCAGAAACTCCCTGAAAAAGCACAGGAACAGATCTGTACAGACACGTGCCTAGAACCCCGACCAGGATATTCTATTTGCTACCCAAGATCCATAAACCTGGAAATCCTGGACGCCCCATCATCTCAGGCATCAGCACCCTAACAGCAGGATTGTCTGGCTATGTAGACTCTCTCCTCAGGCCCTATGCTACCAGCACTCCCAGCTAACTTTGAGACACCACTGACTTCCTGAGGAAACTACAATCCATCAGTGATCTTCCAGAAAACACCATCCTAGCCACTATGGATGTAGAAGCCCTCTACACCAACATTCCACACAAAGATGGACAACAAGCCATCAGGAACAGTATCCCTGATAATGCAACGGCTAACCTGGTTGCTGAACTTTGTGATTTTGTCCTCACCCACAACTATTTCACATTTGGGGACAATATATACCTTCAAGTCAGCGGTACTGCTATGGGTACCCGCATGGCCCCACAGTATGCCAACATTTTTATGACTGACTTAGAACAATGCTTCCTTAGCTCTCATTCCCTAATGTCCCTACTCTACTTGCTCTACATTGATGACATCTTCATCATCTGGACCCACGGAAAAGAATCCCTTGAGGAATTCCACCACGATTTCAACAGTTTCCATCCCACCATCAACCTCAGCCTAGACCAGTCCACACAAGCGGTCCATTTCCTAGACACTACTGTGCTAATAAGCGATGGTCACATAAACACCACCCTATACCAGAAACCTACTGACCGCTATACTTACCTACATGCCTCCAGCTTCCATCCAGGACACACCACACGATCCATTGTCTACAGCCAAGCTCTAAGATACAACCGCATTTGCTCCAATCCCTCAGACAGAGACAAACACCTACAAGATCTCTATCAAGCATTCTTAAAACTACAATACCCACCTGCTGAAGTGAAAAAACAGATTGACAGAGCCGGAAGAGTACCCAGAAGACACCTACTACAGGATAGGCCCAACAAAGAAAATAACAGAACGCCACTAGCCGTCACCTTCAGCCCCCAACTAAAACCTCTCCAGCGCATCATCAAAGATCTACAACCTATCCTGAAAGATGATCCCTCACTCTCACAGATCTTGGGAGACAGACCAGTCCTCGCTTACAGACAGCCCCCCAACCTGAAGCAAATACTCACCAGCAGCCACACACCATACAACAAAAACAACAAAGCCTGATGCCAACTCTGTCCACATATCTATTCAAGTGACACCATCATAGGACCTAATCACATCAGCCACACCATCAGGGGCTCGTTCACCTGCACATCTACCAATGTGATATATGCCATCATGTGCCAGCAATGCCCCTCTGCCATGTACATTGGCCAAACTGGACAGTCTCTATGCAAAAGAATAAATGGACACAAATCTGACATCAGGAATCATCACATTCAAAAGCCAGTAGGTGAACACTTCAACCTCTCTAATCACTCAGTGACAGACTTAAAGGTAGCAATTTTGCAACAGAAAAACTTCAAAAACAGACTCCAACGAGAAGCTGCCGAACTTGAATTAATATGCAAACTAGATACCATTACCTTAGGTTTGAATATAGACCGGAAATGGCTCCGTCATTACGTTAATTGAATCTATTTCCCCCAGTTAAATACTACTACACTGAAACCTTAAATACCCTTAACACCTTTGTGTCAACTGTCTGTAATGGGCCATGTTGATTATCACTTCAAAAGTTTCTTTCCTACTGATAACAGTGCCTTTCAATTAATTAGCCTTTTATAGTTGATATGGTTACTTCCACCTTTTCATGTTTCTCTGAATGTATAAATATCGTCCCACTGTATGTTTCATTCTATGCATCTGACGAAGCGGACTGTAGTCCACGAAAGTTTATGCTGAAATAAATGTTAGTCTCTAAGGTGCCCCAAGTAGTCCTTTCTTATTTTTTTTAATAAACCCATTGTGATTCTGCTGTCTCTCATCTTACTGTTCTTTCACTTTTGTACACTGTTAATATGATACGTACCATTTACCTAGTGTTAAGTAATATATTTTCAAAATGGGAGCCCAGGTCCACTGAATTATAAGATGTGGGGTTTTTTCAGGTACTTATACCATACCACTAAACACAGAATCCAGGTGCCGAATATCTAGCAGCTTTTAATGTCTACCAGTCTTACAATCCAGTAAGAATATTCATACAATATTATTTATTGCTTTAGAATTTGAATATGAAAATATTAAGGGTAACATAGCAAGAACTTAATACATTCACAGTACTACTACCATTTTTATTATTTGAGTTTTCTCCCATAAATATATCTATAGGTCCTGCACATAGGTAAGTTTTTGTGAAAAGTAGATATATTTGTTTGATAAAATATTCTGCAGTCTTTTACTGAACAGTATACACATACATCATTCTCTTGTGGGAGCTAACAAAATGTATACGCATTCATTATTGCACAGAGGCAATACTATGAGAATGAGAACATCTTACTTTTGGTCCAATTTATTTTGTAGCCTTAGAGTGGTCCAAAATCTCCTACAATTTTCATCAAATCTTTGACAGATTACCTTGGATCATTGATTAGTAACAATATGTCATCCACTTAATACATCTTTTTATATTCCTCCCCACCCATGTGAACTCCTTTGATAACTGGATTCAATTTTATTGCAATAGCCATAATAGAGAGACAAGGAGACAATACATGGTTCTATTATATTCCATGTGCCAACTTTATTGCTCAGAGTTATCTGACCATTACAGATAGTTTTAGCAGACATGCTGCAGTAAAACAAATCAGCTCATTTAGGATCTGATCCAAATAAAAGTATTTCCATTGACTTTGATTACTTTGGATCAAACCCTTAATAAAAGATGGACAAAAATTGAACAGTTTCAAAACCGGAAATAATATTTCCATTCCACCCTGTCAAATGATTTCTCTGCATGCAAAGACATAGAGTGATAGGTTAATCTAGCCAACTAAGAGGTCACACTAAATAAAGCAATGTATCTAATTATTAAATCTTTGTAACTGCTTAACTACCATTTAAGCAAAATCCTGATTTGCCCAATTAATTCAGTCTTGCATGTACACAGCACATAAAACAATGTAGTCCTAGGTCTATTAATGAGTTTCATGAGCTTAGACATGATAAACCATGGGAGTACAGTTTTGAGGGAGTTACCCCTCCAAGAAGCTTGAAATGAAATTACAGCTGGGTGTACATACACAGTTGTGTATATTTTATTATTTATAATGCAGGCTGAAAGTTCTTCAACATATTTTGAAAGAGCTCAAGAAAAAATCAGTCAAGATACAAAAATTTAAATATCTGTAGCCCAGGTAGAGATAGAATTGGTACACAGCAGTCAGAGAACTGAGAAAGAGAGAAGTATCTAGGAACAGAATTAAAACTTTGAAATTGAAACTGCAATGAGGAGTGAATACATTTTAATGGGTCTGAATGCCAAGGTTAGGTGCACACCGTTGGTCACATGTTTTGCAGAAGCCTAAGTTATGAGCATAAATTGATAGATATGTACAAATCAGGTATTTGGAAAGGAACCAAGGCATGTGATCACCTAGCTTTCTACATACAGGGAGGGAGAGGAATTATTTCAGCTCAGTACCAATGTGGACACAAGAACAAATGGATATAAACTGGCCATCAGGAAGTTTAGACTTGAAATTAGATGAAGGTTTCTAACCATCAGAGGAGTGAAGTTCTGGAACAGCCTTCCAAGGGAAGCAGTGGGGGCAAAAGACCTAACTGGCTTCAAGATTAAGCTAGATACGTTTATGGAGGGGATGGTTTGATGGGATAACATGATCTTAGTCAAAGGTCAATTAATTGCCATCAGTGGTGAATAGGACCAATGGTCAATGATGGGATGTTAGAAGTTACTACAGAGAACTTTTTCCTGGGTGTCTGGCTGGTGAGTCTTGCCCACATGCTCGGGGTTCAGCTGATCGCCATATTTGGGGTCGGGAAGGAATTTTCTTCCAGGGTAGATTGGCAGAGGCCCTGGAGGTTTTTTGCCTTCCTCTGCAGCATGGGGCACGGGTCACTTACCGGAGGATTCTCTGCATCTTGAAGTCTTTAAACCATGATTTGAGGACTTCAATAGCTGAGACATAGGTGAGAGGATTATTCCAGGAGTGGGTGGGTGAGATTCTGTGGCCTGCATTGTGCAGGAGGTCAGACTAGATGATCATAATGGTCCCTTCTGACCTTAAAGTCTATGAGTCTATGAGTCTATACAGGCATTTCAGAGAGGGCCATACAAATGTATTCATGCTGCTAAATATACTTTGCTTTGAAAATAGTGGCCTAAACATTAATCTATTTTTGTTACCAGTTTTTACATAGATTAGCACTTACTTACAACCTCTTACATTTAGTAATGCCCCTACCCAACCAGCATCACAAATGACATCATAGTCTTAGTAAGATATCTCCTACTAGTACTATATTCAAAAAGGCCAGTTGTGATTAAAAGTTTTATTTTCAGATTCATTACACAGTTTATTCTCCATGAGGAGCACATATTTTTTGAAATTTCAAATTGTGGGGCTTACAAAAAATGAGTGAAGTTTAATGGACTAGGTGTCTTAGTATGTAGTGAAGAAGGGAGGAAAGCTAATGAGAAAATGAAATGCTACTATAACTATTGCTATTGAAGAACCATTTAAAACGTATTTAAATGATAATAGTTGGAAGGAGGAAGTGATCAGTTAAAAGAGACCCAACTAAAGAATGATATAACGTTTGAAAAAGTGTTTAACTCTTCTTTGCAGTTGTGACTTATTATAGTTCTTCAGCATTGCACTCCTTGGTACAGCACTAGAAGCTAATAGGAACCTCATATGTGTTACTGAGATGCCTTTACTCTCTGACTGAAGTCAACGGGAGCATCTGAGTGCTCAACACTGTTGAGTATTAGACAACTGGATTTAGAAGCTGAACTTTATTGAAACTCTTGGTCAGCATTCACATATGCTCTCTGTCATTTAATGGCTCATGACCAAGGGAAACTCCTACTTTTAATTAGTTTAATTGGTTGAAGGTCCTAATGGACACACATTAAGTGATATGAAATTGAGTGAGTGTAACAGTTCTTCCTTCTTTCATCTTTTCTTATCTACCTTTTTTCCTTAACCCTTTTTTCTATTATCAGTTTTTTTTAGTCCTTCAAGGTCCTGATTCCACTCATGTCAATGGAAGTCTTTCCATTAACTTCAAAGGGATTTGGATCAGGGCCTAAATTACATGTTTTAAGCATTTGGATCAGGTATAAAGTTGATGTTTTTATTTGATGTATGAAATTCCTTTCTAATTAAAATTGAGTCGGATGCATTTGGAAACTATAAAGTTGTAGATGAAGGAAATTACACTATTACACTGTAAAGGGTGTATTACCTAATCAATGAGCATATTTAACTTCCATTAATGTTAGGAGGTGTGTATTAGCTGGATAAAGGCTACTCTACATTAATATTAGTATTGCTCCTAGAGCACAGTTCTCAGTGTGAGAAACAGATTCTGCAGCTTGATCATAAATCATTTAATCCTCCAGGGATTGCCATTTTATGTAACTGTTTTTAATTAGATTTGTTGTTGTTAAAGCACTAAGATCTCATATTTTACTCTCACATGTAATTATAATCTTTAAAACATCTGAAAACAGGGAGTGGATGATACAATAGGTCAGGCAAGGGTCACCTGAAAGTCATTGGTCTGAAATTAATCTAGCTTGGTAGCAACTGAAGAGCATGTGTTGTAACCAGTATTAGATAACACAATGATAAAAAAGCAAGCTTCTGGATTACACTACCCCTCCCATTGTTGCTTGGGAGATTTCCCTAAAAAGTCTTAGTGAAGAGGCAGCCACTTTGATTCAACTCTGAGCCTGACCCCACACATTTTTTAGTGAGGTCAGACAGAAGCTCGAGAACATAGCAAAAGCTAATTTTCAGTAACAGTTTATTTATTCAGATTTTAGTGGCTAACAGGGATCTCCACAAACAGCAAATCTGAAACAATGTAGTATGAAATATCTTAGATAGCTCTTTGTCTAACACTCCTGGGATAAGGGGGTGTTGGCTCCATATTACATCCTGAGATGCTCTAGAACCCAACATTATTCCTTATAACTCACAATACTTGATTTCTTTGGAAGGTGCCATTAAAGGCTGTGCAGTGTATGCTAATGAGAGATCATAAACAAACACTAGACAATGCACATTTTAAAAGAACATTAAATCAATTTACAGAAATTACACCAGTTCATCTTCTCTTAACTTGTGCAGCGCTCAGCCCCGGCACCTCTAGGCTTGGCAGTTCATAATCCCGGCACCTCTGGGCTTGCTGCATCAATTATGAAAGTAAAACAATTTCTTGACCCCCAGCACCTCTTTAATTACAAATTAAGCACTGACCAGGAGACATTGTGTCTGCTGGAGCCCTAGGGCACACAGACTGTATGTGCCTGCCCTTACACCTTTTGTGGGAGGCAGCTTATTCCTTCCCAGATCAGTCAGCACCTATCACATTATGGTGGGCAGAGCCATGGCCTTGCCTCCTGTCCAACCATCCAGGACCCCTTTGGAGTTCCATGCTCCACCATGAAAGCAGGGATGGCTCAGCTCCTGTGATCTCCAGAACACAGGGGCTGCAGTTCTAGCTGGCCTTTATGCAGGCCAGACAAGGAGAGGAAGGGCTCCTACACCTACTCTACATAAGGGCCAAGCAGAATTTGACTCTCAGTAAATAATATGTGCTCTTTGAAAATCAGATGTGCGGGTCATACTTCAATGTAATAGTGAGATTGCTCTAAAGCAGATGAAGAGCAGCATCACTCTTCTGGCACCACTCAATAACACCCTTGAGCAAATACTGAAAAACATGTTCTGTGAGTATTCACTCAAGTTGTTTAAATGATTTAACTTTGGCCATGTTCCACTCCATTTGTTTTTCTTTTCATGCGCATTCATGCAATTGCATTGTATGTCCCCAAATATTAGTAGAAAGAGAATTTCAGAGACACTTGCATGAATTTTGGAAAAAAACAGCATTTACATTGGCACACCCAAGTGCTTATGCAAAAAGTGCTTGCACTCTGATCCAGAGAAGAAAAACCATGCTGTGCAACTACTAACCAATGCAACTACTCACATGTGTAATTTGTGTGTGTGTGTGTGGGGGGGGTGGGGGTGGTCAGGGTTTGCATCTTTTAAATGTCCATTTCACCTGTACTTCGGGCCGGATTGTGCCCATTACATACAGGCCTAGATTGGGGATAATGTGGAGCCTCCCCGCTTCCCCCCACCCCAAAGGAAGCTTGAAGAAGCTTTATGTTTCAGGGATACACTCTAGAATACATGCCCACAACAGCCGGCCTTGTCCCCTTCTTCTCCTCTGATATTTGCCTCATTTACAGGGGAATGCAGCAAAGGAAGTTCTTCCCATTCTCCTCTTTTGTGCACAGGGTCAAATACTAGTTGGCCTTTAGATCCTTTAGGATCCCACATACACTAAAATAAAAGGGATGAGTTCAGAATGGTTTCAATAAATGTTGAACAGAGGAATTTTAATTGAGTTAAAGTTAACCAATGATTATATTGTTATGTGTACACATTATATACAGCAATATGTCTTTTGTTAATGTATGATTATCTTTAATTTATACAAACTGTAGTTTGATTACATATTTTCATTCTTTCTCCCAGTCTGCAACAATAGATGAGTTCAATATGCTACTTTATGCTGCTGCTTGCCATTTAATTAACTATAGGGAATATTTTAGCTATTAAAATGATGAAAAGAATTTTAATAAACATGTCAGAAATGTTTGGAAAGGCTGAATTCTGTCATTAATATCAGTGAATCTGTGAGTAGCTGGTTGCCAATTTTTTCTGATTAAAATGTGAAAAGAGAAGTTCTTTGTTATAAACAATGCAATTATTATCTACCCTGTTCCTTTGCATCTTATCAGGTTAATGAGGCGAGTTTCTCCATGATGGGAACCATAAATAACAAGATTCACTTTGATCTCACATTTTATCCTAAATAATGTGAAGGTTGTTGGTGGTCAAGACTTACGATAAGTTCAATGAGATGCTTTGGAACCCCCACGTCTGCCATTATCCTCCAAAGACAGTCGTGTGGGAAGGTATCGAACGATTTTGAGTAGTCAATGAAGCACATGATCAATGGATGGTTGGATATTTGTGATTTGGTCACCTGTGCCTTGGCTCTTCTAATAAACCTGCTTATTGGGGAGGTAGTTCTGCCTCTATCCTTTGTTCCATACAGTCCTGGATGATGTAGAGCAGAACTTTGCTCATGTGCAGAGTCTATACTAAACTCCATTGTGTCTCCCTTCTTTGGTAATGACAGAAAAATTCTTTTTGTACAGTCCTCCAGCCAATTTCAAGTCATCCATATATCATTACAAATTTTCCACCTAAGATTAGCACTATGTTCATCAATCGCTTTTGACAATTCAGTAGGCATATTCTCTTCCCCTGGTGCTTTTCTAGGTTTCATTTTCATAATTGCATTTACCACTTTTTTTTGCAGGATTGATGGCTTGGGCTCTGTACTTTCTTTTCTGTTGTCCTGTATTATGAGTGGCTTTACTGAGGCATACAGATTGGCACAATAATCTCGCCATCTGCATTTAATATCATCCCCTCAGTGATGACTCTGGCATCTTGATCTTTTATTATGTTTGATTGCAGGGAAAATCTTTTGGTGAGAAGTCTTACCACTATAAAAATACTTTTTATATTATTACTCTCTTTATAATTCTCAAGTTCCATAGTATCTGCTCAGTTCCTTATATTCTCTCCATCTCCAAGCCATTCTCCTTCACTCTGAATTATTTTATTGCCAGCTCAAACACCTTTTCAGTTAACCATGGTGTGATCCAACACTGACTGTTCAGAATGTGTGCTTTGGCGGGATCGAGCATAACAGTTTTCATTTTATTCCAAAATTCATTGTAGGGGGCGGGGGGGGGGGGGGGGACTCTCCTCTTTCATCTGTGCCAATGCCTCAAACACATTTTGGACAGAAGTTGTATAATTTTCATTGATTCAGAACGAGTCCAAGTGCAGTGGACTCTGTATAAAACAGTTAGTGAGGAATACAGATTATTACTGAATGTGATAAAACCAAAATGCATGTACGATGATGCAACCAACAAAAGCAGGGGGGATAGTTTGAGGCAGATCACTGGAAAGTCAACTACTTAGTCCTCAAAATTAGCAATGGATTTTGAAGACTGCTGAAAGTTCTGCTATGATGTCTATGATCTGCTATGATATCCATGCATGAATAATTGGATTTATTTAATTACTTAGTTAACATCAAAGTATGTTTTAAAAAAACAAATCTGAAGCCCACTGAACAATACTTAGGGACATAGGCCTCCCTTGTCCCGTGCATAGAGTTTCCATAGAGATTAATGAGAGCTTTGCACAAATAGAACCGATATCTGACTCTGCAGCTCATATCTTTCAGGACCTCTGCAGTCCCCAAGGAAAGATGAAATCCTGAAGGGACAACCAATACAGATGCAGCTGAACATAGCCCCATCCCTCAGACGCAAAGACCAAGACATTTCCAATACTCCTCCCAACTGCCATATATGGGAGTGAGGATGCTGAGGAGTGATGTTGGGGAAGGCAATGTCCCAGCATGGAGGACAATATTCCATCATGGGGGAGGCTGCCAGGGTAGTGAAGGGCCTAAGTAGCCTGTAACTGCGAGTGCTGAATCACAGCTCCATTACACAGCTATCAGCTGGAGAGGAAGAGCCCATCAGGGCTGAAATTCTTTTCTACAGCAAATATGTGTGGTGTGTGGTTGATGGTGAGTACACTCACCAAATACTCACTCAAATACTCACCAGCAACCACACACCATACAACAAAAACACTAAGCCAGGAATGAAATGGGCCATCCTGATTATCACTACAGAAGTTTTTTTTTTAGTCCTGCTGATAATAGCTCATCTTAATTAATTAGCCTCTTATAGTTGGTATGGCAACTTCCACCTTTTCATGTTCTCAGTATATATATATCTATATCTATCTATCTTCTTACTGTATGTTCCATTCTATGCATCTGATGAAGTGAGCTGTAGCCCACGAAAGCTTAGGCCCAAATAAATTTGTTAGTCTCTAAGGGGCCACAAGTACTCCTCATTTTTTAAAAAAAAAGAAAAAAAGAAATAGCTGATACCAATGGCGGAGTCCAGCCCTTATACAGGCTCTTGCCTGCCACAGGTCTGGGCCATCAACTCCCAAATGGACTTTCATTCTCCCTAAAATAGAGCATTTCCCTCTAATCCTGAAAAGTAAAGAGGTGCTTGGGATGTGCAGTTTAATAAGGAAAGGAATTATATTTAGGCACCAGTCTTTTTTTTTGCCCTGATTTACACACCTGGTTGCCACACATGGCTCAGTAGGATTGTACTGGGTATAACTCAGCACGCAGTTTCAACAATGCTTCAACAGTGGGGCTGGAGCATTAACCAGTCAAGTCTCATTTGAACAGTGGCTCTTGTTTTGGATTATTTAAGGCAGTTTTTAAAGGTCTTTCCCATGGGTGAGGAAGAAGGTGCTGCCTTCTTGAAGGAACCTTTAAAATCCCACTCAACTCTGTCCTGTTTAGAACTCTCCCTTGTTGAAAATGCTCCAGCTTGATAGACAGCCCTGGAGATACTCGGATCCACAAGAAAAAAATCACGTCCCTTTCCCCTAACTAAAAGTTTTCAGCCACTCCAGCCTTGTCAAGTGCAAGTCCATCTTCCTCCCCAGCTACAAGGTCGCGCCCTCCTTTGCATTCTGCAGCCCTGATTGCTGCTTTTTTGCTACAGGTACATCCCCCTCCTCCTTATGTTTTAGTGCCAGTTTCTTCCTGTTGACACCAGAATATTGTGAGTGGGCAGGAAAAGCAAACAACAGAGATTGCAGGGAGTTGCCGGGGGAGAGGGGAGAGGTGCAGGTGCGGTGTGGGACTGCAGCTGCTGGGGCCACCAGCCTGCTCCCCAGGAGGCATTAGCGCGTTCGCTGCTCGCTCATTGAGCCAGACAAAGACAGCCCCCCTCTTTTCCCTTCTCAGCCTGGCTCCCCCCAGCAATCCCCAGCCCAGTTCCTCCTCACTGCCCCCCCTTACTCCCCGAAGTCCTGTGCCTGGCTCTACCTTCGAGCTCGGCTCCTCCCCTCTCTTCCCAGCCTCCAGGTATCCCCCTCCATTCAGTTCCCAGCCCTGCCCGTCCCCCCTGCTTGGCCTTGCTCCCCCTGCTCACTCATATGCAAAGTTTCACTCCTGGCCCTGTGAGGCCCCGCCAGAGCTGGATCACTCAGCTGGCTGGCTGAGGAGTGAGTGGGTGGAGAGGAGGGGCCAGAGGGTTGGGTCGGGAAGAAGCCTGCTGGTCCAGTGACGGGGAGGGGCCGGAGAGGAAAGGAGTCCGTGCTGCAGCCAGTGAGGCTGGTTTTCGGGTGCCCTACGCAGCTGCGTATGCTGCGTTTGCCTAAGGATGGCCCTACCACTCAGATGGAACAGCGCTGATGCCCCATCCTCTTTCCACACATCTGGCCCATTGGTCCTCCAAAGTTTGCTTCTCACACCCCACTACAGTAGCCTTTATGGGATGCTCTGTCAGCTGAAGAGGGGTCAGGATACGTATGGATAGGATTGCTCCCTCCAGCAGTTGTGACAGTCCACATTATGGAGCTGCTGCAGTTAAAGTCTGTGTCCCTTCTGAATTAGCTTGACCATTCTCAGCTCTTGCAAGGCTGGTGTGGTGCCACTAGACACAGGAGTAATGGGTGAACATATTTATTGCTCCCACAGAAAAGAAGATCAAGACTTGGCCCAGGTAAAATATGTTTTTCCAATACCAAAGACTGCCTGACCATGTCAGTATTACAGGCCTATATCATACAGAATTATGAAGGAGCCTAGCTACCAATACACTCATGTATTTTACAAAGAATACAATTGTTTTAAACAAGGCTAAACAACTGGAACTATATGGAGCATATCCTTTAAATACCTTGGGCTCCCCATCACATGCACCTATCAAAAGAGCAAGGAATAATGTGGCAATAACTAAAGAACAGTTGACAGTGGAATCCAGACACGTGGGAATGTGGCAGCCCTGCATATTCACAATTCAAGGCCAGTATGCACTGTACAAACCCTTAAGACGCTACATATTGTTATAGAAAACAGTTTTCTAATCTCATCATCATGTATAGTTGAATTTGTCACTTTGCCAAGCATACAACTAAAGAGGCCATTTTAGCAGGAATGTACGAGAGCATAATTTTAAAAATAAATCTTTAAAGGTGTAGACTGCTTGCTTGGTATTATTTGTTTCCCCTGAATGACCTTAGTTTCATTATGAATTACCTTCCTCACTTTACAAACAGTGACTATTACAGAATGGAGAAGACTTAAGGAATTATGCACTTCCAGCTGGTATGTTAATTGTGTGCTGTTTATTCAACAGCAACATTACAAATACAAAAACCTCATCACGTAGTTCTCTGTGAAAGCCTTTACAAATAACCACACTTATGTAAAACTTAAGGTCTGAATGTTACTTGTTTATGAGTAACTGAATATTATCATATTAAAATCATTACTAACCTAGTGCCTGAATATTTGTTCCAAAGCCTGTCAATATTCTAATGGCAGTAGTCTTGGAAACTACACATCTGCCACAGGATTAATTACTCACATAAAACATTATCATTCCCCCCCTCTCCTATAAGGTAG
This sequence comes from Macrochelys suwanniensis, assembly GCA_033296515.1. Lineage (NCBI taxonomy): Eukaryota > Metazoa > Chordata > Testudines > Chelydridae > Macrochelys > Macrochelys suwanniensis. The sequence continues at coordinate 55,271,575 of CM065780.1, forward strand.
AGCGGCTGCTAGAATGATTAATACCCCTATATGACATACAAAGGAATAAATGTAAATGTTACCCAGTGGATAGAAAGATCTGTTCTTGATTCATATTAGACCAAGTTGAAGGATCCTTAGTGGTGCAACATTAATTCTTAAGGCCTGCACGTAACCTAAAAATAAATTTTTAAAAAAAATTGAAAACAAAGTCTGCAAAACTTGCTATTACACCAGGAAGACCTCTTACCCGGGAGGGAGGGAGAGAGGGGTGCGTGCGTGCGTGCGTGCGACAATTCTGTACCAGATACATTTATGTGACTGCTTACAATAGTCAGTATATTATTTTGGGGGCAGTTCATTGTTGCCTATTAAAATTAACAGAGCAGAGTTCAAAGGTGAAATCTCAGCATGCATTTAAGGCCAGTGGGAAGGCCTAAGCAAGAAGTTAGACAACAGTTACAACAAATATAAAAAGGAGCCAATCTATTGATTGTGTCACTGAATGTCATTCTCAGCTGTCCTTTATTCTTGGGATATCCTGTATAAAGTCCTAGAATTTATTTCCACTGCATAGAGTTTGTCTCTTCCTATTATTTGTTACTGTAAATCACCGAGATCAGAAATGCTATATTACAAAGGAGAAGTCCTTGACATGTTCATGACAAGTCACTTGTTTCAATGCCCATTAAGTCATTGTTGTAGGTTTTGGCTTTTAATTTATTTTCACAGAATAGAATAGAATCCTAGAATATCAGGGTTGGAAGGGACCTCAGGAGGTCATCTAGTCCAACCCTCTGCTTAAAGGGTTTCCTTAATTTGGGGTCAGTATCCCACATATAGGACTTGGCAGACAGAGAGCTTTGCAGTATGTCACAGACATAGATACTTTGTCACAGAATGGCTGGCACCTTTAGGTGAAGTGGGTGAAGCCTCCCTGTGCCAGCACAGGTGCATCTCAGTTTGACCTGCTTAAGAAGGTGAGGCAGCATCTGGGGTTGATAAATGAGAGGAAGATGGCTGTGATTGGGAAGGAGGCAATCAGAAGGACCTGCAGGAGTTCCCTGGGGAAGACCGTGGAAAAGAGAGAGAGAGTGAGAGAGAAAGAGAGAGCCTGTGCTATAAAGCAGGAAGGTGTAGATTCCAGAGCCAGAGGAAGGCCCCACCCCTTTGGCCATTGTCCTGTACAAGAGGCAGGAGCTGGGAAAGAAACCAGAAAGGCTGGGAGACCAGTGGAGGGCTGGGAGGCTGAAGAGGGCTGAAGGTTAGGAGACCAGTGAAGGGGCTAGTTTGATGACCTTTCCTTGGCAGAGGATTGAAAGCCAGGAAGAACCCAGTTAGGACTCCAGCTGGAAGGGTGAGGGGTGGCTATTCTGATAAAAGAACAGATGAAGACTGAAGGAAAGCCCAGGTGTTTACAGAAGATGCTGGAGCTGGGGTATGGCATAATGTTGGAATTTGTTTCAGGATGATGGACTATGTGCACAGTGTTTGGGATAGATGGGCTGTGTCTAGGGCTTTCAAGGCCTTTTTGCACTGTGAGACAATAAACTGGCCCTGGGGCAATATAAACTCAAGAGAACTTATGGTGCTGTCTTTCGGGAACCTGAGAGAAGGGGAAACTGAGGCAGGGTTCCACCGAGCCACACCAGGCTACAAGGGATGCTCGGGAGGCAGCCACCTCATTATAGGCACCTTACCAGGAAAAAGTTAATGAGTCAGCTAAATCTCAGGCTGAATTTGTAATTTATACTTGCTTCAATATAAAATTATACGCTTTATCCCCTTGTTAGGCACAGAAAGGTTTACAAGTTGTGAGTAAGTCAGCAGACAACAATCTGTACTATCATTGTTACAGAGGTAATCACAGTGAAGCCAGGGGCAATTTTAACTGTTTGGCAAAAGTGGCAAGTTTTTTAAGGCAAACATTCACCAAAAGAAATGTTCAATTTGTTTCCCACCATGCTGACATTACATCAAAATAGTGGTGTGATATGAACTTAGCTAAAGTAATGATAATGATGCCAGTAATTATTTATATCGGGGATGGAAAGTGACCTATATCAAGTCAGGAATACCCTAGAAGAATTGCAATGAAGTACAAAAAGGGATCATGTGTTCACCCCCTTAATTTTATTATGGCCCATAATTTTCTTGTATGGGTCTGGAGAAACTTGAGGATTCCTCCAATTTTCCCCGCTCTCTTCTAGCCCAGACCTCTTGATTCCTGCATTTGGTCCATTCTGAGACATAGGATGGGTAGTCCAGAGCCAAAAGTGGGGCAAATAGCAGTAAGCCTCAGGAGCCATGAAAAGTTTTCAGTATTTCCCTGTCCCCAGAGATTAAATATGGTTTACTGCTTTCATGCTGATTCCATGTTTCCTCCTCTCTCTGCATTTTTCACTCTCCCTAAAGCATTTTCTGTGTCCAGCTGCAAGATCATTTTCTACCCCCCTGAAATCATGAGATTAGTACACTCAAATTATTTTCTAAATAGGGTCTTGCATTTCAGTAGCTCCACTGGCTCCCTGGATCACTTATTTGGTTATGGCTAGGCTTCTGAAGTATAGTGAACCAACCTAGCAGCTGGTTAAAAGTTTGTTTGCATGTGTTTCCCAATGGGGTGAATAGTTTATTATAGCTTTACTTTAATTCTGTTCTCAAATCCTGAGATTGGTCTAAAAAGGCAGCAGTGACCTTTTCACACTACTGTACAATTTTCTTTTGTGATTCCAGTTATTGGTTACATTACAGTAATAATGATTAAAAAGATTGCCCCAAAATATAATTCTCCAATCACACACCACTGCTACTGCTGTCAACTTGATGTACTTATTTCCACCTGTTTTGTTGAATTTTTGCAAGAAGCAGGAACTAAAAATTGAGTGCCTTGCTGGAAATTATTTACTGTCAGTGGTCACTATTATCAAGATTGCCTCACTGACATGACTAAGGAAGAAAAATCAATAATACTCAAATATGGTGCTCTTCTTTTAGAAGATCATCAGTTTTACTTAAAATTATTTCTTGTTCCAGATTATTCTGCTGAATAAGAAGTGGGTACTCTATACCACAGTTATTTGTTCAGAAGACCATTAATATTACAATTTCATTTTAGTTTATGGCACTTTCAGAATTCAAAAAAGATCCAGTCAGAAAATGAAAGGAGAGAGGCCGAGGAAGCAGAACGGCTAGTAATTGTTTCAGCAAAAGTTGTAGTTTTATAAAACACTAGTTCTGTAGCTGTATGGTGAAAGGACCTTGAATATCTGGCTCTACTATCAATATTTGGGAGCCCAGATAAGTGCCTTTCACTTAAAACATCGAATTCTGTCTTCCTACTGTTCTTCTACCTATCATTATGGTATCTAAGGGCTTGTCTACACTGGCACTTTACAGCACTGCAACTTTCTCGCTCAGGGGTGTGAAAAAACACCCCCCTGAGTGCTGCAAGTTTCAGCGCTGTAAAGTGCCAGTGTAGACAGTGCACCATAGCTGGTAGCTACATGCCTCATGGAGGTGTGTTTTTTGTAACGCTGGGAGAGCTCTCAACTACACAAGCCACGGCTACACAAGCTACATTAAAGCGCTGCCATGGTAGTGCTTTAACGTTGCTAGTGAAGATGTGCCATAAGTGCCATTCAGCGTTGCATACTGTGATACAATTAATAATTATCAAGTGAGGTTCCTTCTCTATTCTTTTGCAAATGATGGTTTTATTTTGATAAGCATTTTTAAATGATGTGTGTTGTATTAATTTAGATGGAATATATAGGCTCAAAGTCAAAGGTGTTAACAGGGCCCTGAAACTGTCCAACACTAAACAGTTTTAAACCAAGTTCAGGGTCTGATGTACCAAAACCTCAGCTCGCTTAGTACCTTTGCAAATACCTAATTAAAAATCTTGTAACCTTTTATTAAAGATACAGAAAAGAAGGAAAAACAGTTCAATCTTTTGAAACATAAAGTTTTAAGTTTGGCTTTCATTTTAATGACATTCCTTTTGCCTTTCCCTTTAGCGTTTGGCCGAAGAGTTTTTAGAAGGACTCCTCCCCACACACATCCCACCCCAACACACATTAGACAGTCTTTTAGATGATATTAAAGATGTCCTCTTTAGGGAAAACAGAAGTTAGTTGAGATAAGCTGTTGCTTCTGTTACACTCCATTTCCATTTTCTAAAAGACAAAACAAGACAAACACACACAAGAGGGAAGAGAAAAGAACAGCAAAGATAGAAATGCAGCTTTTGTCTGTGATGTTGAGTCTCACTTGCAACCTCACTGCTGGAGAAACACAAGCATGGCACACAGTCTTATCAGTCACTCTGAGAGCTCTTGTACCAACTGTGATATTACACTCCATAGTCTTTGTGAAAATATGCTTATGATACGGATATGACATAACTGAGATATACTTTATGCAAGATGGCTCATGTAAGATATCATTGGAAAGGTTATGATTTACTGAATGTGATTATCCAATTTGTATGCATGTAGCATTTCTGTATCTAAAGTTAGGAATATGGACTATGTAACAATTACAACTGGGTGTGTATTGGGAAGACACCCACCAGACACCCGCCATCAGATTTGATGAGCCATTAGCAAGAAACAACAAGACTGTAAAGGTACTAATCTCTCTCCCGGGAGGTGTCCTGGGATGTAACTGAGACACTAATCATAGAATCTCAGGGTTGGAAGGGACCTTAGGAAGTCATCTAGTCTAACCCCCTGCTCAAAGAAGGACCAATCCCCAATTTTTGCCCCCTATCCCCAAATGGCCCCCTCAAGGATTGAACTCACAACCCTCGGTTTAGCAGGCCAATGCTCAAACCACTGAGCTATCCCTCCCCCCAATAGGTCAGGTGATCTTGTCACCTGATACTAAACATTACCTGGGACTTTTTGTACCTTTCCACTAAAAGGAAAGGGGTGTGTGTGTCAAATTTGGGAAACAAAGGATTCCCGCCTTATGTAAATCTTATTTAAGGGTGGAGAGGAAGGCAAAGAGGGTCTCTCCTCCATGGACTACTCAAGAAGAAGGACTGCTGAAAGAACTTGAAGGGACCACAGTTGCCAACTTTCACGTGGTAAATAAGCACCCTGACTTTCACAATAAATCAAAAATCAAGCTAATCCCATTTCAAAACACGGCCAAAAGAAGCCAATCCCTAAGAACCTCAACATTCTGTGTGACTAGATCCCCCTGGCGTGCAGTCTGGGACTGTGGTGGGCCCTCTGTTCACCCCTGACTCTCTCCCCCACTTTCCCCTGCTTGCCCCCTCTTGCCCCTGCTTGCCGGGAGCTGATAAAAAAAAAAAAAAAAAGAAGAAGCAACAAGCTACAAACCCAACAAGCTACAAGGCAAAGACGAGCCAACAAGCAACTCACAAGCCAATTAAGTCAAAAACAATACCAATTACTGCATTTTTCCCCATGGGTTTGGCATGTCTGGAAGGGACAAAAGAGGCTAACTGGAAGGGAAAGGCAGGGGTAAGTCCAGACTGGGACGGGGTCCAGTCTGTAAGAAGAAATAAGAAGAACTCTAAGCTACAGAAACGCTGCACCCTGCCTAATTCAACATTTAGGGTGAGAAATTACATTTTGTAACCTGTTTCTTTAGTGAATCAAGCTTAGTTTGCAAGTTTTGTTTTATTTGCTCAGTAATCTCTTTTGTTCTGCTTGCTACCCCTTTAACCACTTAAAATCTGCCTTTTATAGTTAATAAAATTTGTTTTGTTTATTATTAAACCCAGTTTCTGTAATTTCTAATGGGGGGAGGGAGGAGGGGAGAAGTTGTGCATATTTTCCTCCACGCAGGTATGAACAGAGTTCTTCACAATGGAGCAAAAAGGATTAAATTATCCAAACTAGTTAAGGTCTGTTGACATTTATGGTTATACAAATTTGAATAGAATCATTATAAAATGCTTTGCATGGCTAGTGATATATGCAACTGCCAAAGATACACTAAACACAACCATTCAATATAGTTTTCACATATATCTCTTTTTAGGCACTGAATTTTTGAGGCTGCATAATTCTTCTGAAATCCTTTTAGTACTCATATATTATTATTCTCTTTCACAATATCTATTATCACAAGCATCCCCCAATGTCTCTTTCCATTACAAAATGTCAGTGGGTGAAATGTGCTGGCAGATGAGGCCAAAACAACAGTGAGGTGAAGATGAGTGATTTCTGCCTCAACCAAACCAAAAATACAAAGATATCCCTAAACTTATTGGCCAGTTGCTGCTTTGATCTCAAATGTTGCTTGCTAAAGCAATTTTTAGGACAAGGACTGTCATGTATTATGTTTGTAGAGCACAATTGGGCCTCAACTTGATTGAGGCAACTAGATCCCACCACAATATCAATGATAAATAAAATCTTAATAATAGGAATAATAACAATTAATACATTATTTGTCCAATGAAATATATTACATTTTCCAAGCCGGGTTATAAGATTATCTTTATTATAGGGTATAGACAGAGCCTTTTTAAAAAAGAAAGAAAGATTTAAACGCAAGTTTCTGTCAATCTTTTCTAATCTCAGCTAGAGCAGCAGGCAGATTTCATTCTCTTGAATGCTATATACACACTATAGGTTTATATTCTAAAGCACATTAGATTCTAGCTGAACGTATCATAGGCTTCCTATCCCATCCATCAGAAAATGGCTTATTGACTTACAAGTTAACACTGCTTACCTTTTTAGATAAAATATTCTGTACAGTTTGAGATTTTGACATGTAAGTGTCAATGAAACCCAAAATAAAGAGGAACAAAATTAAGTGGAAAGGGATAAGATGAAAGTCAATGCAAAGGTACTAAATGTCATTTCGAGGTCATTGCACACATGGAATGATCACTAAAATAATAGAGTGAATATGTTGAAAATACTAGTTGGAAATCAAAGGAGGTTTTATTGCTGTGAAGCATATTAAAATTGTTTAATCTGAAGTATTAGTTTCCTATGTGATTTATCACAAGTGGGTAGATCATAATCTATGAAAACAAATTCATTAGTGGGTATGTTTATCCTTTGCTATGTACAGCATTGCACAATAAGGAGGTGCATTATGAGGGATTTTGTCTTTCCTCTGAGGTCTAAGTAGTAGCAACTGCCAGAGACAGGATACTGGACTGATGGTCTATGTGACGCTTGGTGGAAATTTGACTGTGTACAGCTTACAAATGCTGGACAATTTAATGATATTGCTGTATCACTCAATGTGTAGTGCATCCTGGTCACATATCACCCATCCTGTATGGAAGAAGCTACAGAACAAACAAAAACATTATTAACCTTAATGACTGTGCCCTGACTGGACAATGGGTATGAGATGCAGAAGTCCTCATCCAGAAAGTAAACTGTGTTGAATTGTTTATCTACAGTGAGTGGAAAATTCCCAAACAGGAGAACAAGAGGCAGAGGTGTCAGAGCAGGGGGTTAAAAAGACAAAGACATAGGGTTTTGGAAGGAGGGGACCAGTCAATGTCAAAGGAAGCTGAGTGGAAGGGAGCCAGAGCCCACTCCATGTTCCAGAGGAGAAGCCACAAGGAGAGAGTTCCAGGAGATGGAATTTGGAATCCTAAAAAGACATTGCCCCAAATCCTGAAGAACACTCCAGAGTGGTGAGGAAATGGAGTCAGGGAATAGTTTTTATTGTTTTGCCTAGATATGTATCTTTCTCTTGATGTCTAAAGTAAAAAGTGATTTGGTTTTGGAAACTTTTGCAAAGTGTGTGTTATGTATTTCAACTTTCACATATCTCTGGAGAGGTAAACTGTAAACCAGAGTACCCACAAAGTTGGAGCTCTGGGAAAGCGTGTGCTTAAACTACTGAGGATTCTGTGGGGAACTGACACTAGTTTCAGGGCCTGGGCAGTTGGACCATAGGGTCTTAGCACTCAGAAGGGGTTGCTAGACAGAGGAGCTACACTCCAAGAGTGTACCCAGAAGAAACCCAGAGCCAGAGGCAGTGCCTGGACTGTGTGCAGGGTCAGTTAGCTTAAAGTGCATAGCCTGAGAGTGCCCAGAAGGGGGAACTCAACTGGGTCTGCAACAGTCTGATATGAGGACCTGATTCTCCATTCAGATCCATGCATGCAGATTCTTTTGTCCAGGCAGAATTCCCCTGAAGTCAATGGGATTGCACACACACGCAAAGGTCTGGCCACACTGATCTAATTGGAGGATCGGGACCTAAAATTGCAACACCTATATTACCTTTTTTTCCAGATTACCTTTGCATCTGACAACTGTAGATCTGTTTGTGGTGGGTGTGGCCAGGATAAAATCTAAAGGAAATTAAATTTGATTGTGCTTACTTCTAGAAAGTGAAAGGAATAAAGATCTTTATCTTGGTTTGAATTCTTTTCAGAGCCACAAATTTACTTAACAAAAATAAGAAAGAAAAACTTGTAGCACCTTAGAGACTAACAAATTTATTTCAGCATAAGCTTTCGTGGGTTAGAACCCACTTCCTCGGATGCATCGGATGAAGTGGGTTCTAACCCACAAAAGCTTATGCTGAAATAAATTTGTTAGTCTCTAAGGTGCTACAAGTTTTTCTTTCTTATTTTCGTTTTGCTGACACAGACTAACACGACTACTACACTGAAACCTAAATTTACTTAAGACATTTTCCCTATGAAAATGATACAGGAGTACAATGGTGCCCTGGGCCAATGTAAAATAATGCCCACAATTTCATGTTAACAGCAGGGTAACTACACTGGTAATTACATGACAACTCATGCTAACATTACCATGCAATTACCAGATAATTGTGGAGTTAACTTATTATATTCCTGCAGACAACAGACAACTACTAATACAATTCTCTTCTGTCTTCATGAATTGCATCACAATTAGCTATTAGTTTAAAGAGGAGCTGTGATTTCCTCTCATCACTAACTAAGAATAATAAAAAACTTTTTGCAATGTTTGTATGCCAAATTAATAGGGTGACAAGGTGGGTGAGGTAATATTTTCTTGGACCAACTTCTGTTGGTGCGAGAGACAAGCTTTCTAGCTTACAGAGATCTCTTCTTCAGGAGCTCTGTGTAAGCTCAAAAGCTTTTCTCTCTTACCAACAGAAGAAGGTCCAATAAAAGATATTACTTCACCAACTTTGTCGCTCTAATATCCTGGGACCAACATGGCTACAACACTGCATATAAATTAATAGGGTTGCAGTATTTAAGGCTAATATGTAAAATAAGATATACAGTATAATATGGATATATTTAAAAGTATTGCGAGTTTCTCAATCCCTCCCTTACTTTTCACATTTCAATTTGCATGTAGTTATTTGTCATGATTATAATAGTTGCTTCTTTTGCTCATGCAATTTAACAAAGACAGAATGGCGGCAAATAGTATCATAGATCATAGAGATTGCCTCAAAACTGATTTCATAATCTTTCAAGTTTCTGTGTGACTTGTGGGCCATGTTAGCACAAGGAAAGCCACAAAGTGCTTGGGGCATGGGAGAACAGTTAGTGGTTGAGAAACGAAGTTCTACTCAATGCAGCAAGAAAGATTTCCCTTTGAAATATTTTAGTCTGTGTATGTATTGCAAGAATCTTCAAGGTGAGAGCAGGTGAAGCTGATGAAAGCAAAATTACATTTGAACTACAACAACCACTTTTTAATTTTAGCATCCATGTGAAAAGGAGGAATTCGTTTTAGGCACTTACAACTCAATGAGCTGCTGAACTATAGAATCCTCATAAAGCAGCATTCACAAGAACACTGACACATAATGGAACTCAAGAACTGTTAGCACAGCTAATATCAGTGAGCGCACCCCCCAAAGCTATAGTCTGTTTTACTCTCACACACCTCTATCTGCCATCTGTTCAATACAGAATGTAATATAGCCCTTTTGATGTGTGTTAACACTATCCCTGGATCAGTGAAAAAATGGGGGAGAGGATGAATAAGAACATATTAAAGGGAAACTGTAACACAGTGCGAATTGTAATTTGATAATCTGAGTAGTTATGGTTGTGAAATTTTATTGGCACCATTGGCAGGGTTGTGATGGAAGTACGCACATTTGCCATTGAAAAAAAATGCAGCCATAGTTATTTTTTATTCTGCTAATATATTTTAAGGAAACTTACTTTCCAAAAAAAGTCAAGAGTGTGATATTTAAGTAACTGATGATTAGAAGATTAAAAAAATGCCATAACTGCAAGAGTGAACAAGGAAATCCTTGTAATTCATCTGACTGACATCACATCTGAGGGGCACATATTTTACAGGCCAGCTAGCTAATTTTAAAAAATATAAAAACCTAGTTAAAAGCAGATAACTCAAAATGTCACCCTGATGTAAAAAAGAAAATGTAATTAGTCGAGTAGTATTAAATAAAGCTGTGTTTATGGTGTTCAGGCCACACCCAGGGCCACTAAGAAGAATGTTTAATTGAAGCTGAGAGAGTTTGGACTACCTCTCCCTCTGCCGCAAACAGTTTCTTTAAAATCATTTAAAGAATTCCCACACCAAGCTCACCCAATACATAAAGTCACAGGAAAAGGGTCCAATTAAAGCAATGAAGCAGTGGAGCGCTGTATAAGTGTGATATTTATGTTCCAGGATCACTAGGTTTTTCTAGTTCTTTGACTGATACTGCTCTCACATACCTGAAGCAACTGACTGAAATATAGAAACATTCTGGTAGCTCTTACTTTTCATACTCATCCTGAGCCAAAATGAGATAATGGCAATTTGTTTGCAAACTTTTGTTAGTGACCTTGGAGGAATTTGTTTAACTCATTTGGTTGTGTCAGAACAGAAAACCACACCTCCTACACCTGTCAAAATATTGCTACAAAGGGTGTGGGAAAGTTCAGGTCCCAGACAAACCTTCCTGTTTTTTCTTTGGTGCGCTTTCTTTACCATATATCCTTTGACCTATAACACTGCAGCTGTTTACGATGTCCCTTTTAGGCCACCATACAGCTGTAACCTGCAAATCCCATGTCTGTGAGATCAGTCAGTAGATATATGCTGTTACAGAATGTGAAGTAAGCTGCTGGAGTTCTGGCAGTAAAAACGTTTGGGCTGTTTGTGTGTGTGTGACTGGATTAACTTCACACAGCTAGCACAGACGTCAGCTGTCTATAATTCACTTGAGGCCTTGTGTACAGTAGAACTAAAACTGTGTTACCTGAAGCAATATAAAGTGTGGTTTAAAATCATTCAGGCTGCTTCAGTTCACAGTGGATGGCAGGGCCCGCTCACATCATTTTGGCACCTGAGGCGGGGAGCTCAAATGACGCCCCCACGGTTGGGCCAAAACTTTGAAAGGTCTCAATTCTGCCTTCTTCCTGTTCTACTCTTCTCATGGTACTGCTCTTCTACCTACTCGAATAAAGGAGACCTAACAACTTAAAATGCCTTGTTCAAAAATTTTAAGTAACACTTAACTTTCAAACGCCTGAACAGCAAATGTAACTTTTCTTGTCTGCATAATAAACACTGGCATTTTTATGTGGTTGAATAATCAAAGTGGTGCTTTCCGTGCCTTCTTATTTGCAAGGATTTGAACTGCTTTCTGAAGGTCCACAGTCTGGGCCAACTCATGCTCTACTGGGATGGCTGCAAGGCTGACCAGCCTCTCCTGAGTCATTGTGGAGCGTAGATGTGTTTTTATTAACTTCAGCTTGGAGAAGCTGCGTTCCCCACTGGCAACTGTTACAGGAAGTGTTAGAAGTATGCGCAGAGCAACAAAAACATTTGGAAAGAGGGTGGTCATCATATCTGTGCACATATATTCCAGAACAGCCTTTGGAGTTAATCCTGCTGAAATGTATCTTAAAGAGCCTTCAGTTCATCACCTAAATCACTCGCATCAATATCGTGCATGTCATCATGTGTCAACACTGTCTCAAGTGCCCTGCATTGCTGGTGTGAGGAGTTTTGGAATATCATACAAGATCCCAAATATACTGCTGTGTTCTTTGAGCTGCATGAAACGTTCTTCAACTGACTGTATTGCACAATCTAGCACCTGGTTAAAGAATTCAACTTTGAATTGTTGTTTGGGGTCTCTTATGGGATTATCCTGTGCCTCGTAATCAAAATGTCTTCTCCTTAGGTGACTCTTGTATTCTTGAATGGGTGGGAAAATAGTTTAAGTGTGAAGTTCCTCTGCCAACTTCTGTGCACTCTTCAGAACATTTTGAAATCCCTCATCTGACTGGTAACACTGTAGGTATGACTTTGCTTTGTCCAGTCGTTCCATTGCTCCGGATATATCAAGGTCAACACTTTGGAGTCTCTTGCTTACAACATTTATTTCAAACAGTATGTCATGCCACAACTCTAAGCTACACAGAAATTTGAAGTTATGTATTTTTCTGGTGATTCCATTTCCCTCTGCCATTGTTCTCCCACGAACAGTTCCTGTCATAGCATTATCCTCCATAATGGCAACTATGGCATCATCTATCTTCCCAATTTGGTGTTTGATAGGTTTCATCACCTCCACTCAACTTTCCCATGATGTGGCACTCAGTGGTTTCAGTGTCAGAGAGGATGTTCCCAGATGTTGCTTCAAAATTTGCCATCGATGAGTTGATGCAGAGAAAATACATAGATGCTTTGAATTACATTAAAAAATTCAGCAGCCTCACTAGAAGCTGATGCTGCATCACGGACCACCTAGTTCAATGAATGAGAACTGCAGGGGACAAAAAAAGCTTGAGGGTTTAACTCGAGTCTGCACTCCTCTGTTCTTTCCTCTCATGTTGGCTCCATTATCGTAGCCCTGACCTCTATGTCAGCTATCGCAATTCCCATATCTTCCAGCTTTTTAAGAAGCACCTTTGTCATACCAGCTCCTGTAGTATCATCAATGTCAATAAATTCTAGAAAATGCTCTCTGACAGTCACCATTGTAGGGACATTTTCACTAGGTTCTGTTGTTACAAAACACACCATTAAAGTCATTTGTTCTGTATGGCTGATGTCAGGTGTGCAGTCCAGAATAACAGAGTAATATCTTACTGACTTCAGATCGGCCACAAACTTCTATTTGACTTTTGTTGCCAGTAACTGTATGATCTCATTTTGAATTGTTTTTCCAAGGTAGTGGTGTGTGTACATTTCTTGGGTGGTGACTCTTCTTAGATGCTCCTAAAATACAGCACCAAACTCAGCCATCAGCTCCACAATTTTAAGGAAGTTTACATTGTTTGGCACATATAGCTGATCTGAAGTGCCACGCAGTGCTAGGTTTTGGGTAGCAAGCATTCTCACAGTGGCAATGAGCCTTTTCAGAACATTTTGCCAGTAAAGAGACTCTGATGCAATCTTCTCTTGATGCTGATCATCTATGGTGACCTTTAACCTTAGTCTCATCTCAAGCTCGTTCCACCTATGGAATGCTGTCTGGTGGTTTGCTGCCTTCTCATGGCATGCCAGATTTCTAGCCAGATTTTTCCAATCCTTTGTTCCTGTAGAACCCAATGTGGCTGGAATATTAGACTGGAAGAGTTTGCAACAAAAACAGTATGCAGCATTCTGGGTTTTTGAGTACATAAGCCAAGGCCTTTCCACTTTGTCACCATTGGGGAGTTCACACCAGTAATATGTTGGATGGAAATTTCTATTTTCATTGTCTTTGGGGAACATGAAGTTTTTCACTTGCTGTGGCCCATGCAGTACAAGGAAGTCCCTCAGGCTACTGCTCAAGTGGGTCCACAGTCCTGGATCATCTAGATTTAAGGAACTAAACTGAGCAGCAGCTGTTTCTTGTGCCTCCACCACACTCTTCTCTAATCTACACTTTTCTTCAGGAATGTGCATGGTTACATCCATTTGAGATGGAGATATGGATGCTGCAGTAGCTGCCAGGTCACCTGCACTCTGACTAACTGGAAGATCAGGCATCTCCTCATCACTCACATCCTCACTGGATCCGGAAGGCTCACTGTGAACATTTGTGTCTATGTATCTCAGGAGAGCTCCTTCCTGCTTAGATAGAAAAGCCTCCTTTGCTTTCTTTCTTTTTCTGAATTCTGCCCCGGAGGAGTGTTTTCTTCTTTCACTCATGACTGCTGTTCTGTGCCAGCTATAGTGACTCTCAACACTCAATTGAAGGGAACAAATAAGCAGGCTGGTAGCAGGGCCTGAGTGAGGGAAGATATCAGCATCTTAAGGGCCTAACTGGCTCCTACTACTTCAGTTGACTGCCTGTTCTCTTCAAGTGGATTCAGGGAAGCAGCAGGAAACAGGAAACTCCTTAAGAAGCTGGTATTAATCAGTCCAGGCTCCTGGGAGCGTAGAGAGGTACATAAGAGGCTTCTCCTCCTCCTCTCTCTCTCTCTCACTCTCTCTCCCTCCAGCTCCTGCTGCTTTCTGTTATTCCCTCTCACCTTTTCCCCTTCATACCTGTTGTGTCTCTTGTGCCCTCCTTCCTCCAGCACAGCACTCCACCATCTCTGTGCATCTAGAGCAGAGAGAATACATATACACCAGCAGTAGACACAATTTTCTACACTCTGGGTCCTAGTGGCGTGCGTCCGTCCCCCCTCCACAGTCTGGCACCTGAGGCGGCCACCTCAGTTCGCCTCATGGTAAGGCCAGCCCTGGTGGATGGGGCCAAAACTATTAAACCAACTTTAGAAAGTAGGTAAGGTTCCTATGTAGGCAATGAGCGTAGTCCTGAAACAAAACTGAATTTTAATTAGCACATGCAAGTATTTACTTGTGCCCAAGTGGTCATCCAACTAGGGGACAGAATCAATATTATGTGATTTTAGCTGATCACAGTTGGGCAATACAGATGGAATTTTCAGTGTTGAATACACACAGCAAACTTCACCGTGTACATTTTTTGAATAAATTAGAATAATGAATACATTAAAAGAAATCACGGTCTGCTCACAGATATTCCACAAGCAGAAAGAGGCTAAATTAATCTGATAAATTATTCATTGCAAATTATTCGCTTAGCTCTAATTATGTTTATTATTACTCATCTGATCTAGAAGAACAGCAAAAAGTCAAGGTAATAGAAAAGATGAGGCAGGAAGTGAAAAGAGTTACTATTGCTACCTATGTGAATGAAAAGAAATAACTACCAAAATAGCCAGAGTGTGATTGCACACCACACAAGAGCAGGCCTGCCAGCTCTATGGGTGTAGAATGACCACCCATCCCAGATTGGGCAGGACAGTCTTAAAATGCAAAGTTCAAGTCCCAGTCCCTGGTTGAATGACTCTGGGACAGCATTTGTCCTGGCGTCCCTGTGACGGCCTGAGGCTCAGGGGCGGTGCTGGTGTCTTCCTGGTGGGGGTGGGGACTGAGGTGGGCCTTAGCCCCACTGTGCCATAGGGTGACTAGATGTCCCGATTTTGTAGGGACAGTCCCGATTTGTGGAGCTTTTTCTTACATAGGCACCTATTGCCCCCCCACCCTCGTCCCAATTTTTCACACTTGCTATCTGGTCACCCTACCGTGCCATGAAGCTGAAGCCGGGCAGGAAGAGCTGCCCAGAGAGCCCAGGCCACTGTGGAGAGCCTCAGACACTTTACCTGCCCTGGCTGGCATGCCTCAGGAGGCAGGGACATAGGCTGGGGGCTTCTCTCAGACCCCCCCCCACCCAGAGCAAGTGAAGGGTCCAGGGCTCCCCACAGAAGTACAGGCTCCCTGGACTGCGCTTACCATGGCCCAGGTCCAGCTTCCAGCCTGGCTGGGGGTCGGGCCCCGTGGGGAAGAGGAGGGGTAGGGGGCAGGGCCATGGAGGGCAGTGGGGCTCCTACATGTCTCCTGCTTTTGCCTTTTGAAAAGGTGATCACCTTTTATGGGTGTTCCCTATAGAATATGGTTTTTTCCACATCCTCCTGTGGTGGAAAACTGTTAGGCTATGGGGAACTCCCCATCTGATTGTCTGCTTTTCAGGATCAGCCAGGAGCTGCTTGGATTCTTTCCCACTCCCCTTCCCTCCTGTGTAAAAATGGGTGGGTCTTCACTGCTCCTCCCTCCCTCCATTCCTCTCTACCCCTGTAACCTCAGGGCATGGAGGAGGGCGAGAAGCCTGTTTTCTACCTACCCTCCCAGGCCTGCGAGGAGGAAAGAAGTTTCCACTGGTGCTACCACTCTCTTCAGGTTTGTGAAGGAGCGGGGAGGGAGGCGAGCTTCTGATCCAGCCAGGCCTGGGAGGGTTGAAGAGCTTCTCTAGAAATCCAGCAGGAGCGGAGTCAGAGTGAAATGCTGGGGCTGGAGAGGGCAATAAGAGAGAGAGAGAGAGATGCATGTGCTAGGGAGTGTGAGGGCCCCTTGCACTCTCCTGACAGGGAGGAGAAACAACTCCCTCAATCAGCTCTCGCTATACCCCTCTCCCTCAAACACACACACAGACACTCAAATGAGTTCTGGCTTCTCCCCTCCCACATTGAATCACTTCTTCCTCTTTTTTTCATTTATCTGAATTAGTGCTGCTCTCTGCCCACCCCAGATTTTTCTCTCTCGCCAATACCTTCTTTACATCCCCCTTTCTGGAGCTCTCTCCATCCTCCGTATCTCCCATTGGCACATCTGTATGCAGCTGTACCATTTTTTTTCAAATTATGCAAATTGTGAGATGTAATGGTTTTGCCCACACAATTTTTGCAGTTTACAAGGGCCAGGAGAGAAACAGTCTTCGAGGTCTAGGGAATGGGCAGACATCATAGGGGAGCAACTCATGCCATTTTAAAGGCAAAATCACTCCTCAAGCTGCATTTGAGGTGATGCAATTCCCCACTGCTCCTGGTGAATGGCTGGTCCCTCAAAGCACAGTCTAGGCATATCATCACAAAATACATTGATTAATTTTCTTTGGTTCTCAGGTTTCTGAGTAGCCAAGGAAATCAATTCCCAGCCAATGACTGTCTTCAAGAAACATGATGCCTCCACAAACTGGTGTGCATACTGAATAATGTTGCCTAAATAGTGTTGTATCTCTTCCATTGCATGTCTTGAATAATTCTTCCAAATTTTGTTTTTCTGTTGGGACTATCAACTGATAATCATGAAATTTGCAATACAGCAAAATATATGCTCTGTATAACCATGGTAACACGCTACATGTCAGATAGGCTATTTTATTTCAGAATCTGAGCCAGTAGGGCTACCTTTTTTCATATTACAGTGAGATGGGAACATTTTTTTGCTTTGTTTTTACTTTCTAGAGTGTTTTTCCACATAACCTTGAGAAGGGTGTAAATTTTGCCATGAGCACAGTACTAAATCTCCCCAGAGTGAGTTGGCTCAGGGTTGCTGTTCTCAAGTGTAATTATGTTTATTGAGTCCCAGTTCATTTCCTATTCTCCTGAAAAATGCCATCCCCAAAGCATTATATAGCCATACAGTAATACGAATGAGTGAAATGATTCCAAAGCTTTCAATTCATTGTGTAAAAACAAATGTTTGACGAAGCTAATATTTTGGGTGAAGTTTATGGGTCCAACATGAATACCAGTAGTGTATTACACACATACAAACACATTCATATAGCTATATACAGCTATATCATTAAAATTAATTCATTTTGTTTCATCTTTTGGGAATCATGTTTACATGCAACTATACTATAATAATCTACTGAGAATTTTTCTGTGCCATAGTTAATGTATTTTTCATTTGGAGATCCAAAGTTTTTGTTTTGTTGTGCACTCTATTCATGCTTTCTATTATCCCTCCAGCTTTGTCTTCAGCTAAACATTTTTTTTTCTTTTCCCCTCCAAGTGATTATTTGCAAGAGGATTTGCATTTAAATGGACGCAGAAAGTGCATTAACAACACCTACACTAACAAAGCGAAAGCTGCTCGGTATTTGTTGCTGCCAGACATGAATGAAAAAAAATCAATTAATGTTCTGTGAGAGGAGTTCTCAGGTATCTACATATTAGGCACAGGATCTTCATTAGAATGTATTTAATACAAGCTGTTCATACAGCATTATACGAGCATCAATAGCCTGAGCAGAAAAGAATGGTTACCAATATATAATAGTGTTGTGTGACATCTATTTTCACATTTCACATTTGGGTTAGATTCTGCAAACCACAAGCAAGGATAGTCTTGAGGATTTGTTTCTAAATTTTGCCTGCTTTACACCTCAGTTCATTTTCTAACAGAATTAAGTTGCATGAATTTTGAAAAAAACAACCAAACACTGAACTGACTGTAATGTATGTTTTTTGTTGTACAGCCTCAGACAATGGGAATTTTGCAAATGGCCTGAATATATGCAAGAGAGAGAGAGTGTATAGATATGAACAGAACTGTTGTGACTTGCATATAAAGTACAAATGTAAGATTACCATTTAGCATTATGAGTGAGAAAATTAAATTGGACTTGGCAAAAGGATTCTATTACTGAATAATATTTTCCCTTTATTGTTAATTATTTTATGTTTACAATAGTCAGTTTAAATGTATATTATTTATACAGCTACACATGATTTAACATAAATAATTTACACAGAATATGGAATTAATTTCTAATTAACTTTTAGCTCTGTTGGCTTGTAAAGCTGCTTTAGATTAAAACCCTCTCTCTTTTCACTGAGTCCTTGAAGGGTAGGAACTGGCATAATTGCAAACATTCATTTATGGCATATTTATATTTAGCATATTTTAGTAAGTACCACTGATCACAAAATAGAGAGAGAGAGAGAAAGGAAAAAGGTAGCCTTGGAGCATTGTTTGTCTTTGTATTTTTATGTCTGCACAAGAAAAATAGACCAGAGACATTTACCAGAGTTCTGAATATAATATGGCACTAACACCTCTGTATCCTAAAATACAATTATTGTTTATTGCCTAAAAACAATTTGCCGTATACTGTATGCGCTAAAAAGAAATCCATAAACATCAGAGGTAAATCACTAACATGTCTTTCTTGTTTATATGGATGAAAAAATCTATATTCCCCTACCTGTTAATGTGGAATAGGTCTAAATAAAGCAAATTCATTGCTTCCAATGAGATTTGTAATGCAGCAGTGAAAGAATCTGATTTCACATATTATGGTTAGTGTCCTCCATATCCATGCCATAATAAGTGTAATAAATAAGGCAGATTCTAAAGCCAGATGCATACCTTCAGTAATTGACATGCAGTCTGCACGAGAAACAGTGATTTCCAAATGAAACAACTTAAGTGGAGTCAGGGGATCTACAGATATTCTTTGCAGGTTGTATTATGTTAAATCTTCCCTTGAGACTATCTCTCGTACCTCCCACTCTCCCAGGATGCCTTTTATAAAGGGGAGAGGAAAGATAGAGTTCATATCCGGTACTTCCACCGCAAATGACAGACAAGACCAGAGGCCCTTTCATTGGACTTGTCTGAGGCTTTGGTGCAAAATGATGCTCCCATTTAAGATGACACTACTCCCACTGTTCTTCAATGGATGTTGCATTGACACAACTGAGGGACCCACATTAAGTGGACCTACATTAAATCTGGACCTACATTAAGTGAATTCACCGTGGGGTAATATTGGTGTATACCCCTAATGCGATGTTTTTAACTGGTCTTACACTAGTGCAGTTTAATCCAATTCGGTGGAGTAAGGAGTAAACCCTGCTCTATGCTGGTACATTTACTACATTAACATTGGTGGGCAATCCTCTACTGGTGTAAATTGTCAAAGTACATTGAGGTGAATGGAGTGATGATAATTTACGCTATCTGAAGATCTGCCCCTGGGTGTTTGCACTGGTGTACTTACATCATCATTTCCTTAGCACAGAGAGAGCCAAAGTCTTCTAAATTCGTCCTTCTCCAGATCTGGTATCATGTCAATGAACTCATTTGGATTGAAATGAGATTTGTGCTTTACTCTTAATGTGCACTCACAGAAAGCACTGAAATTGCTCCTATGGAGCTGTTAATGCTTTTTTATGGCTTAAAAACAATTTTCTATACTATATGTGGTAATATAATCATTGGTTTATACTGTGAATATGTCATTACATATACTAGGCCAAATTCTCCCCTTGGCTACACTTCAAGGAAACAAATTCTGTTTACACCAATGTAAAATGGAAATTGGTAGCAGAAAATTCATGGCGTTCCTCTGGACTTATCTTGGGACCTGAGATTTAAACTTAGGTCTTGTCTACACTGGTGGCAGTGTTTAGGGTATCTGTAGCTACATGCTGCAGTGAAAAACAGTCTGCATCAACATTGAGGAGTGTGGTTACATATGGCAGGCTCTGGAAAGTGGGTGAGACAGAAAGGAAAGGCTCTGGCAGCCATGAGCAGCCAGAGTCTTTCCCTGCTGTCTCCCTACTTCCAGATCCTTTCCCTGCTGCTGGAGCCTTTCTTTATGGCAGGTATGCAGGAGGTGCTGGGAGGAAGTGGGGAGGAGTTGATCAGCATGGCCACTGGCAGGAGGGAGGTGCTGGGGGGCTGCTTGGCTGCCGGTGGTTGCTAAGCACCTGCTAATTTTTTTTCGTGGGTGCTCCAGCTCTGGAGCACCCACAGAGTCAGCATTTATGAACAGCAGTATAGACAGGCGAGGAGGGACTGCTGTGTAGAGAGCCATATAGAGTATATATAGTACTCACCTAAGCAGAGCCTCACCGTCTACACTGCTATTTATAGCCAGGCTATGGGGGTGTGCGGTGTATGTCTCTAAATGCCATAGGCATAGTCTTAGGTTGACAAAACTACAGCACTCAGAGGTATGAAAAATGTATCCCCCCAAGTGCTGTAGATATGCTGACCTAACCCATGGTGTAGATGCAACTAGGTCAACAGAAGAATACTTCTGTCAGCCTAGCTACTGTAGCTTGAGGAGATGGTGTTCCCACAGTAATGGAAAAACCCCTTCTATCAATCACAGACTATAGTGTTACAACAATGTTACAGACAACTATGTTACAATGGCATAGCTATAGTGCCATAGCTACGCTGCTGTAGTGCCCATAGTGTAAATATGACTTGAGACCACAATTTGGGCAATATGTCCTGTTAATGGCTTCTATGCTGTTTGTAAAAACATAGCAAATATAGTGCATGTGAGAGAGATGGGTGAGTAGGAAATTGCAAGAGAAAAAATTGATGAAGAGTTGTGGGCTGGAGGGTTATAGAAGAGATATCAAATAAATAGGGAGATGAAAAAATTCAGCAGAAATGAAAAGAGAGGACTTTTGAGGGAAAGAAGAGAGAGACTAACAAAGGGAGAAAATATAAATGTTTTAATAAGCCTCAGAAGATTTTTAGCTGAGAAAGGAATAGATCATAAAGCAGAGGAAGATGTGACATTGGCAGCAGAAAAATTTCCTCCTCCTCCTATTCACCAAACTCATTCCTTGGAAAGTCCATTATCTTTTTTGCTTCTAATACAGAAACCCAGTGAAAGGGCCATGAGGGAAAAGTAGTGTTTGTGCAATCACAGTGGAAGATTAAAAAAAAGTGTACTGTATCGTTATCGATTGTGCCCTCAGAATATAGCATTTAGCTACAGCAGGATTTTTGTATCACAGAATCCTTCAGAGAAACCTAAAGAGAAGGACGCTTTAGAAAAATGTAAATAAATAAACAGCAATAGATTGCCCTGGGCACATGCTTTGACTAATTTTAGTTCGTTGTTGTTTGTGTCAGTTAGGTTCAGTGAATGAGTTCTCTGGTAATGCTTCACTTGCTTGTGTGACATCTCAAGAGCCAACTGCCAGTTTCTTGTGTTGTTGTTTCACTTATAGTTCTATATGGAAGGGGAGGGCCCAGCTTTTCATATCCATTAGATTTCTCATTTCTTATAACTGGTTTCAAAAGATCGTTGGAGGGAGGACAACAGCAGACTCAGTTATGTGCAATACACAGAGCCCTTGCTGTGCAGGCATTAATTTGTGTGTTCTGCCTCAGAAAATACTCAGAGGGATGTTGAAAATGTTGCCTGTTGTACTGATTTGTGGAAATATGTTAGAAACTGGTCAAAGTATGACAAAAATTTCAGGAAGAGAAAATAACACCCTTCCCCCTCCCCCAAATGACCTGTATTTTGCAAACATTTTTATATGCTTAATTCTTATGGGATTAAGCCCAAATTATCCAACAGCAGTAGAGGCTGTGAAATCTCCCTTGCTCAGTAATTATGGAGGCTGTTTCTTCTACTTAGGAGGGTCTTCCCTCTCAGAGACAGTTGCCTAAAGCTGATTTCAGACATATGAATTCTTTAATCAGGCACCTTCTTCCTAGAGCAGGGGTCGGCAACCTTTGAGAAGTGGTGTGCCAAGTATTCATTAATTTAAGGTTTCGCGTGCCAGTAATACATTTTACATTTATAGGGGCCAGCAGAGGGAACCCCAGACTGGCAGCGCGGGGCGCAGATGAAGCCTGCTGCCGGTCTGGGGTTCCGGCCGCCGGCCCCGCTCAGCCTGCTGCCGGCCTGGGGTTCAAGGCAATTAAGCCACGAGAAATCAAGAAATAAAGGCAATCAAAATTAATGGCTGCTTTGAAATGTTGGCCTGTGTGAAGGGTGGGTGTAAGGGAAAAGATGGAGGAGGGGGTGTTTCTATGCGCAGAGGGGAGTGGAGCGGAGGTGAGGCAGGTGGTGGGTGGCTGTCCTCTGACAGCAGAGAAGGGAGCAGAGATCGGTGGTGGGGCAGATGGGGAAGCGAGGGAGGTGTGAGGGGCAGATGGGAAGGGAGCCGGAAGGGAGACAGTGGGGGGGTAGAAGGGAGTGGGGGAGGCGGTGGGGCAGGCAGGAAGAGGACATGGAAGCGAGAGGGAGAGTGGGGGGGGCAGACAGGAAGAGGGAGTTGAAGGGAGAGGGTCTCCGGGGCAAATGAGGTGGGGTGGGGGGGCAGACGGGAATGGAAGATGGATGAGGTGGTGGGGCAAACAGGAAGGGAGTGGAAGGGATACAGTATGGGGGTAGACAGGAAGGGAGTGGGGAGGTGGTGGGTGGGGTAGACAGGAAGAGAGAAGGGAGTGGGGGGGTAGACAGGAAGGGGGAAGGGAGTGGGGAGAGGCAGGGGGGCTGCAAGGATTCAGGGGAGGAGTGAGTGGCGGGCTTTGGGGGATGGGACGCTGCTCCTCTCATGTACAGGAGGACCTGGGGGTACAGCTGAGGAGCGAGGGAAGCAGGTTTCCCTTCGCCCCGAAGGGCTGGACTTAAAGCGAGACTGACAGGACGGGGGTTCCAGCAGGCCCTCCCCCCATTTTGGTGGCAGAGGAGAATTGCCGCTTTCCCCACACACGGCTCTGTGCTGCTGTAACTCTGCAGCACACACACACCCCCGCGCTGCCCCTGCGCACCACACTGATGCTCACCTATAGGGGCGGCGGGTGGGGAACCCAGCGGCAGCCCCCACACTGCGCTCTCCTCGTGGCATGGGGGCATCGCTCCGCGGTGCGGTCCGGTCTCTGGGAACGCATCATCCCCTGTCCAGGTGGCTCTGGGGAGGGCTTGGGCGGTGGGGGCAGCCTGCAAAGAGCCGCCCCTCCCGCACACACGCCCCTTCCTGCGGGGGAGGCAGCAGCCAGTGATGTTCTGCCCTCCCAAGGCCCTAGCCCTCTACATCATCCCAGCCCTGCGCCCCCTCCTGGCCCCAGGGTGATTGGCTCCTGCTGGATACGCAGGGTCAGTGCCTCGCTCCGCAGGACAGAAGAGGGAGCGCCGCTGCCGGCCTGGGGTTCTGGCTGCCGCCGGCCAGCTCAGCCCGCTGCTGGCCTGGGGTTCTGCTCATCCAGGCCGGCAGGGGGCTGAGTGGGGCCGGCGGCTGGGACCCCTGCCGGCAAAGGCCCGGTGTCCGCAACCCCTGACCGTCAGTGGGCTGAGTGGGGCCGGTGGCTGGGACCCGCAGCGTGCCATTCAAAATCGGCTTGCGTGCCACCTTTGGCACGCGTGCCGTAGGTTGCCGACCCCTGCCCTAGAGCAAAGTCTATGTGTGAAATCCTCTGTGTGTGAAAACTCCCCAGTGAAATCAATGAGAGTTTTGACACTGATTTCAATGCGGCCAAGATTTCACTCTGTGAGGTTAACCTGTTATACTGCCAATGACCTTTTAGGGTGCAATCCAGACAAGTGAGGGGCTGTCGCTGCTTCCTTGCAACTTTGGGTGACTTATAATGCCTTCGTGCTGTAGCTCCCACCTGGGTCACTCACAAACAGCCTTCCAGCATGCAAGTCACATCCTGAATGTCTGTGTATAACTGCAGCCTGCCAGCACACTGCAATCACACTCTGGCTTCTGCCAGCCTTGCTTACCAGCCTTGGTTACCACATGCAGAGTGACCTCAATACACTCCTTCTAAAATGTGTATTCTGTACTGCACTGTCCAGCCCTCTCCTGGACAGTTCAGATATCAACTGTACGTTGATAGACAGATAGTCCCTGTAAAGGAACAACAGTACCTTGCCACCTTAAATGGAGTTACCCACACAGTTCACAATACCAGATTAATTTTGATTAAAGAACAAAAAAATATTTAACTACAGAGACAGGTTTTAAGTGAGTACAAGTATTAAAACATTAACGTCAGAGATGGTTACAAGAAATATAAAGATAAAATGCTTCCTAGTACTAAACCTTTACAAACTGGGCTTGTTTTAAGTTAAAATTCTTACCACTTGCTAAATTCTTGCTAAAATTCTTACCACTTGCTTCCAATTGAATTACTGACCAATCTTCAGGTCAGGATCCTTCCCAAAGTTAAAGAGCTGGATTCCTTTGTCGTGTTAGGTGGAAAAGAAAAAGATGGCTAGGGAGAGATAATTTGGGGTGTTTTTCTCTTCACTTTTATAGTTCAGTTACCCTTTGAAATGCCTTTCCCTGAGAGCGACCCCTAGATAAAGTTCTTTCCATCTGAGAGCAAGGAGACTGGGGAGAGGGGGAGAAATCTACTAAATTGTTTGTTAAGCTGCAGATCTGTTTATTCCTGCCCCTTTTCCTTGCTAAAGAATGGATACTTGATAGGTGATGGCCCATCAGCTTTGATGACACCTGGGACTCAACTGAATAGCAGATAAAGGAAAATGGCTTATATGTATTTTAACTTTAAAAAATCATTTGATTAAGTCCATCACATCAGGCACTTAAGGAAATTAAGTAGTAATGGGGTGGGAGACAAAGTACTGCCATGGATCAGAGTAGAAAATGAAGAGTAGGAATAGATCAGAGTAGAAGATAAAGAGTAGGAATAAATGGTAAATTTTCAACATGGAATGAGGATAATAGCGGGTTGTCCCAAGAATTTGTACTAGGACATGTGTTATGTGCTATATTTATTAATCCCTGGCAAAAATGACACAATTTTTTTTGATTACTTCTGATTAGAGAGGATAGTGAGGGATTTCTTAATGCCCTAAGAACAGTAGGCAATAAAACTGAATCTAAGGTATTTGTACTTTGGAAAGAACTATTCGAAATACCCATGTACATTAATGGGACACCACTCAGCAAGAAGTCCAATTTATCATAGTCAGGAATTCAATAAAAATATCTTGTCCATAGGCTGCACTAGCCAAAAAGAAAACAAAATGTTAAGATTGTTTTAGGCACAGTACAGACTATAGCACTAATAATGTTATAATGTAATTTTATAAAGCAAATCACTGGAATGCTCTCACTTTGAATACAGTGTTTTATTGCCAACCCATCACAAATGGGAAAATATCAGATGATATAGTAGAGATGAAAAAGTCCAGAAAAGGGCAATGAAAATTATTACAGATACAGAAAATGGCCATTGGAGGAGGTATTTAAAAGAGTAGGACTATTTAGAGCAGGAAGGAGATGAATAAGAGCTGACACAATAGGGATATGTCACAAATTAAATAGCACAGAGAGGTCAGTTGGCTACTCCACTTTACCAAAAATGGAGAATAAATTGTTACTGATCAATTCTAAACTCAGACAAATTGCTAGGAAGGGTTATTTTGCCTTCTAGGGTAGCTAAACCCACCTGATTTAAATCCACCATCTGTGCAGGCAGAGGAAGGAAGGAAGGGGATAAAAATCACATACTGAATCAGGAGCGTATTATCAGACCAGCATATGCTTTTCTCTTCTCTCAGCTGTCTCCTTTCCAGCACAATGTTTCCAGAGGAGGCAACTCTTTAAAAGATTTGAAGATGTGTTATTCAAAACAACAGCCTTTGTTAAACTTGCAATGCTTTTCCCCAATTCTCTGCTTACCAAAGGATTAAATTTCGAATCAGCACTGCAGCCATCTTCACAGTTTGCAGTCCGTGTTTCTGAATAGCTTGGACCAATGAGAAAGGCTGAAGTGAAGGAAAAGTGGAGTGGGTTCTTAAATTAGAGCTTAATAACTAATAGAACAGACATTACTGTTGTTTAGGGGTCCAATCCTGTAAACCTCACTCACCAGGCGTGCAGAATCAGGTTTTATTTATTTATCATAGTTTCCCCTCACAATAAAGAAAAAAGCTTTTTATTTAACTTACATTTATTTCTTGTCACAGCATCTTTTTGAGATATCTTTTCTACAGTTTTAAATAGAAGGAAACCTCTGAATGGCTGAGGAAAATTCCTCTTATTTACAAATGTCTGAATTCTCTCTATTAAAAATATAGTCAATGTTTTTGACCTGAAAATGGTCTGTTACTTTAACATTTCACTTTGACTGTTCCCATTTTTGTAAATTATCCTATATAATTTAATATTTAGTATTTTATTTTTTTGCAGTTGTTAATAATAATAGCTGATTAATTTCAGATCCTCATTAGCAATACTATTCATTTCAGATCTTCATTAACCTGTCAAATAAGAGCTTTGGATTCACCTTTGTTAGAATCAAGGCAGGTTCTAATGAGCTCTAATTAAGTGAATGAGGTGTCACACTTTATCTGATGATGTTTGTATGTTAGTGGATTGAGAACATTCTGCTCAGATTCAGTCTCAAATATGTAATTTTCTGGATTTAGCTGGGTTTAGCACTATTTACAGAAAGAGCAAGAATAACGCTGTAGTTGGTGAAGATCTAATTTAGTATGAAATAGAATCCTATGCACATCATTCAGCTGAGATGCAATTACCATGGATAAGTCCCTGACAGTGTGTATTTGGAACAGCTCTTTTGTAAACATACACACAGTGTATTTGTGTACATCAGCAATATGGTATCTTCAGCCTACAGAGGACTACAGATTTAGATTAAGTAGTGAGGAGGTCATGGTCATAAACATAGATACACTAAAGAACCAAGGTCTGAGCTCTTGCACTGCATGGTAACAGAGTCAGATTTAAAATGCCTAATGACAGCCATCTGCTTTTGATCAGTTGGGCCACAGAGAAACATTTTAAAGACTTTGTCAGAGAGCTTAACGATTAACATTATAAGAAACTTTCTAGAGTCCACTGAAGTGTCCTATTTAATGCTTCTGTCATCAGATACAGAATAAGCTGCCTATAAAATCTAATTATGAAGTTGCTTTAGAGCCAGATTATAATTAATTTTTGTTTCTGTAGGTAGCCATCACACTGCAAATATAATTATTGAGCTTCCATACAATTTTAGACAAAAGGGGAAAACAAAGGTGGTCTATGGTTATTAGGATCATTCATGTTTCCCAATTCATTAACTAGGATTACTATGGTTAATTCACTGGAGGGGGATACCAGGGAAGGGGAGATAAATTAATGGTGTGTAATTGGCAAATTAATTATAGATATGCATTTTTGGAAAATATGTAATTCATGGGATTATATTATTGCCACCCATGAATCACAGGCCTTTCCAGGACATACTGAGTTCAGATGGAATTTATATTCCAAGTACTGCTCCCTTCCAAGCTTCCTTTTTTCTTTCCATAACTCTGTTTTGCCTTGCTCATCTCTAGCACAGGACCAGTAGAGGAAAAAAAGATGTATTTTTAAAAGAAGTTGAACAAGTGATTTATTATGAAGTCACAGCAGACATTCTGGGAGCCAAATTCTGAGTGTAGATGCATATGGGAGGTCTCTCCTGAAAGTAATAAGAGCTCAGTATGTGCATCCAAACAACGAGTTTTATTTATGGGCATAAAAATAATGTCTCCAAATCTTGGGATTCCATGAGAGCCAAATAGTCAGCCTAACTTCAGTAAGCTTTTACTGCTACTGGAGCTGCAAAATGCAGCTAGACGCACCCTTGAAGCCTCCCACTCATTAATCAACTTATTCCCTCCCTGCAGTGGCCTGATATCAGGTCACAGAAGCAACACAAATAAAGATATACCCATCTGCCCAGCCATGGAAGTAAAAAAGGACTGTGGTCTCTTTTGCCAACCCTCAGACAAACGTAGCATGTGAGCAGAGGTACTAGGTGGAGGGAGAAAAGAAAGACACTTAAAGTTGTGGAGAAAGATGAGAGTGGCAACTCTAGAGGCTTAGGATAGGATCCATGAAGGGACTTAGGTGCCATGACTCTCAGTGTTGAAAAAAAAGCCTAACTTTTAAATGCCTAGAAAAATCCCAGAAACACTGCAGTGATCCACAAAGTTGAGTTAGGCTCTTGGGCTGCCTCTACAATAAATTGGAAGAGATAAGTGTCTAAGAATATGATTCACAAAAACCAGGACACAAGGGAGGGAGCCAGCTAAGCTAGCCAGTGGGAAATGCTGAGGAAAAGGATACGTACTAAGCCCCACCACTCCCTCAGAGGTAGGCACGCAAACAGAACCATATCTAGGAATTTCTGCGCCCGAGACAGGGGCGCAGAAATTCCAAGGGGCTTACCTGCGGGAGGTCTTTCCCTGCCACCGAAGCCGCTTCCGCTTGCCTGCGGGAGGTCCACCGGTCCCCGTGCTTCGGCGGCAATTCGGCGGGGGGTACCTTCTACAACGAGACTGGCAGACCTCCCGCAGGTAAGCCGAGGTGGCTTCGGCGGCGGGGGAGGAGGGGGCGCCCCTGGCTGTAGCCTTTTGCGCCCCTGACAGCCGTGTTCCCCGAGGCGAGTGCCTCACTCACCTCGCCCTTGTTACGGCTCTGCACTCAAATCTGGCCTGCAGGGAGATGATTACCTCTGCTTAGCGATCCACAAATGGGAAGCCACTGCCTGGAGTCAGGAGGCTGAAATGCTTCAGATGTTTCTTGCAGGAATGATTAGGCACCTGCTTCTCTCCACACAAAATGGAAGTAGCAAGAAGAGGTGTGGCCCACCTTATAGCATGAGCCTTAAAAGCATGAGTCTGTGGACCCAGGGTGGGAGGCTCACTCCTAGCGGCAGTGTAGACATACCCATTGTGGCCGCTAATGACAACAGATGCATTAACTTGGCTAGGATCTGTCTGGGAAGCCAAGGTTAATTACTAGTCCTTCATTCACTTCAGTAGAGGAAAACAAATGTGAAATAGTTACTATTCATATTAAATATTGTAAAATTATTCATTTTGGTAGATGATTTTGTAAAAATATGTTGTTGAAAGATATTTTGATGTACTATGCCCCTATCCTATTCTCACTGAAGTCAGTGGAGGGCAGGATTGAAGGCTATTCCAATAACATGAAAATAGTGACAAAATTGTACATGTCTGATAAAGGTGAATAAATTGAAATTACCTCCTAATAATTTACCTCAATGTGAATGAAAAGTCACTGGAAAAAAATACCTAATTTTGAAAAAAAATCAGTGTGTGTAAGGGTGTGTGTGTCTGTTTTTCCTTAGCTTTCCTGGCACAAAACTCTTTTGCCCATTTGTTTGCAACTAGGCCACCTTTAGGGTGACCAGATGCGGGAACCTAAAAATCGGGACTTGTCCGAGGGAGTGGGGGGGGACCCCTCCCACCGGACTTGTTGAGAAAAACAAACAAACCCCTCTCCTGCCGCCGCCAAACTTGTTGAGAAAAAAAACACCAAAAAAAACCCTCTCCCACCACCGGCAAACTTGTTGAACAAAAACCCTTTCCCGCCACTGGCAAACTTATTGAGCAAAAAAACCCCAAACTCCTCTCTCACCATCACCAAAAAAACGGAGGAAGCCCGATTTTGGGACGTGGGACACAAGGAGAAAAACCGGGACTAGCCACCTTAGACTACCAAGATTTTACAAGCTAATCTGTGTTGGGCCTGGCTCTTAATTAGATGGAAGATTTCCAAGGAAAATCCAGGTACTGTAGAACAGGATGCTGATAAACCAGCAGGTGGCATGCTTCTTTGTAAGTATGGCTTAAATTAATGCTCCAATTTAGGCCCTCATCAGGAAAGCATTTACGCACATGCTGAAATTTAAGCATGAGTAGTCCCTGTAAAGTAGAACCTCAGAGTTACGAACACCAGAGTTATGAAGTGCCCGATCAACCACATATCTCCTTTGGAACTAGAAGCACGCAATCAGGCAGCATCAGAGAAAAAACAAACAACAACAACAACAACAAAAAGCAGCAAATACAGTATAGTACTATGCTAAATGTAAACTACTAAAAAAAATAAAATAAAGGGTACGTTTAAAAAAAGATGTGAAAAGGTAAGGAAACTGTTTCTGTGCTTGTTTCATTTAAATTAAGATGGTTAAAAGCAGCATTTTTCTTCTGCATAGTAAAGTTTCAAAGCTGTATTAACTCATTGTTCATTTGTACAATTTTGAAAGAACAACCATAATGTTGTGTTGCATGGTTTTTTTTATTTCATGCTCAGTATAGTCATTATGATGTTTATCACAATGTTCTAAGCACTTTTAGCTGTTTGTTATTACATTTACTGTTATTAGTACATGTTAGACAGGTTACCCCATTTTCCAAAATGGAGTTCAGGTGTCCATCATGGCGTCTGAGGCAAAGGATAATTCAGACTCCATATTGGGGAAGCTTCTTTATGGAATTTTGGCAGGAAAGAAGCCAACAGACATTTGAAATTAGTTCTAACTAGATCCTGTAGAGCTACTTACCTCAGAACTTTGGTGCATGCATCTTTAAAAAAAATTAAATTAGTCTGAGCACCTTTTGCTCGGGAGCTATCCGTATAGACACAGCCAAGGTGCAGTCTTTTTGCGCAGCATCAGATCTTCAGATCAAGACCACTGGATCAGATCAAGATCACCAGCAGCTGTAAAGACATTAAAGATTGTTTACATCTAGTCACGTACTTTAAACATAATGTTGTTCCTGAGTACCAACATCTTACCTTTGGGACCAGTTACCAGTAGGGTGATCAGACAGCAAATGTGAAAAATCGGGACAGGGGGTGGGGGGTAATAGGAGTCAATATAAGAAAAAGACCCCAAAATCGGGACTGTCCCTATAAAATCGGGACATCTGGTCACCCTAGTTACCAGGATCCTGAGGGCTCTCACCTTCAGGTCCCACTACTTCAGCTTCCAGATCCCATGAGCCCGGGGATCACCTGTGAAGACAAATGCATCTTAACCTCATTCCTGCTGGTTAAGAAAACTTAGAGACAGTAAAGTATCTTGGGTTTTCGTTTGTTCTCTTTGGTTTAGTTGTTGCCAAGGTTCGGGTTATTTGGGGCCTGAATTTTATACTCACTTCTGTTAAACCACAACTCACTTGTTATTTGGTTATAGTTCCTGATTTTTCCCTGATCCTGTTGTTACTTCCCTTAAATAAATTTGTTGTTGTTTTGGAAAAATCCTCTTTCTATCTCTTTTGTCCACTACAACACATAAGGGGGGTGGGAGGCACACCAACTTTTATCTAACCCCAGGTGATAGATCCTGAGGTATGAAAAGATCCTGCTGCTGAAACCAGAATTGTAGCTGGCCTATTTACTCTGAGTTTCAGGTTAACAGTTGCAGTCAGAGTTACGAACAATCACCATCCCCAAGGTGTTCATAACTCTGAGGTTCCACTGTACTCCCAAACTTAAACATGTGTTTACTGAATCGGGGCGTGGGCGCTTGAGAGGAACGCTACTGCTGCTGTAGTCCTCTGAGTGGGTGGGTGAGATTCTGTGGCCTGCATTGTGCAGGAGGTCAGACTAGATGATCATAATGGTCCCTTCTGACCTTAAAGTCTATGAGTCTATGAGTGAGGCAGACCTTTTAGTCATTCCAAGTCCCATGGCACCCTTTGCAACTGTAGAGTAGTTAGCACCTGTGTGTCAGGATAGGGATCATATTACTATCTAGAAAGTTACTAAGTTAATTAGATGTTATAATGTTAGTGTGGCATGCTTATGCTAATAAAATATAGTTCTAGTGTTAAGCCTGTGAGCCAGTCCAGTAGAAACTAGATGTTCCCAGAAGCCTAACTAGAGTGGATGCTTATTCATTTAATAAAAGTACTGTGTCTTCATTCTAACCACCTGAGCTCCTGAATTCTTACTGAACAGTTTATTGTATCCTGGCTAGATTCCACTTGGCTAATATACTGCCTCTCTAAATTCCATCAGCAACTGCATCTGGGTCAACAATTTTTAATGTCTTGCTGTGTAATATTGGTGCAAAATTGCTGCAACCTTTCCTCTTATGACACTGCAGAATTCCACCCTGTGGTGGCTCTATTTGGGGAGTAAGCTATCTCGTGATCCCTGTACACAGTCTGTAGAGCACTTTGGGATACTTCAACATGAAAGGTGTTGTATTGGCATTAATGGGATTTACCAATGCAAATCTCTAATGTCTCCCTGGGAGAACAAATCCAAGCAAGCGTTTTGCAGTTTTTTTTCTAAATAAAGATTTTATATTATCCTGGTATTGCTTCTAAATTAAGCTAAAAAGTCTTTTTATTTCTGTCCTTGTTCTGTGGGCTTTTGATATAATGCAGTTTTGCTTGGCAACAGCCATGGCTTAAAATGGTATTCCATGTATATAATTCTGTGTTAGAAAACCCAGGAGCATACTTTTTCAGTGCATCTGTTTTTGTTGTTGCTTAAAATGTGTGCATTTGGAGAGCAATTTGGAGAGAAAGAATGTATCTGAACAGAGTAAGCTTCAACATACTATAAATTATGCTGAGAAAAAATTGCAATGAGGAGTATTTGCAGAAGAAAGCTAGCTTTTTTTTTATCATGGTTGCAAAATGAGAAATGTTCATTGATTGGCTGTGTTTGATACAATACAGCATACAGGACACTGTTTGAACAAAGACAACAGAGAAACATCCAGTATTTTGACTTTATTGGGGTTGTCTTGATTACACAGCACAAGCAATGATAAGCTTGATTAAGTGACTTTATTTCATTGAGGTCTTTTAATAGCCGAATACATAACTTGTAGCTTAACCTACCCAGTTATGTTGCCATGGCAATAAAAAATACACTGGAATGACATTTGACAGTCTTTTAATTTTTATAATTTGCAATCAAGAAGGCACCAGAAGTATGCCATTTTTTAAAAGATGGCTTAGGAAAAGCAGAATTGTAACTAACATCTTCTGAACAGCTATGAATCCTAGAAAACTAAATATAAAAAGGTACCCACACTAAGTCAGTTACATAATTCTATTGAAAAACAGGTGTCTATCACTTTAAAGTTTGGTCAGGAGGATGTATTGTCAGTTGGCAAGGCACCATTTCTGTGCCAAAACCAGACTTCTTAGCTAACAGTTTAATAGGAAGATTTAAGTACACTTACTCCTAGACAGGGAAAGCTGCTGCACTAGATAAACATAAACGATGTTCTCAGAGACTTGCAGAAGCCCTTTGTTCAAATTCTGCCACCATACTGAAGGGAAGATTAGGGTGATTTGTCTATTTCTGACAGAATTTCTTAAACCTTCCTTGGCGAGCTTTTAAATATTCCTAAGGAGCTCATTTTCCCCCTACACGCAAACATTCTTTGTGAAAACACCTCATCTTTCGGAGAAGTCCAAGTACCATGTTGACATCATCTCTCTCCAAATACAGAGCAACGTAATCAACTATGTTTCTTGACATAAGGAGACTGTGTCCTTAGCTGGATGAATGCTCCTCAACTGGATTTTCCAATTTCAGGAGGCAGGACAAAGTGGAGCTAGACAATACAGTACTTGGCATTTGCCAGTCACAAAAGGCTCCATCAGGTGCTTGGCCACATCAACCATCCTTTCCCTCATGATAGAGAAATATTCCTTGATGTTGAGAGGCATGTACAAGCAGTACAGCCAAAAATCTGGTAGGCTGCTAGAAACTAAAAACTAAAAACAAAGCAAACCAAAAAAGTTATAGATTCTCTAGCCTACTCTCACCACTCCCATGGTGTACGTGAAAGAAAGTCAACTCTAGTCATTACTGAGGAGAACTGGAGTGCTGGATCTAAGGAACCCCAAACTTTGTAAGGCTGGTTTGAAATCCAGATCCAGGTCAGAATGTCATGATGAGGGGCTTTGCCATATAATGGGCTGATCTAGAAATTCACCCTAACAATAATGCTTAGTGCTTAAATAGGGCTTTACATTTTTATACTACTGTAGGAACATCAGCCAATTAATCCTCACAATGCTCCCCAGGAGGTAGGTAAGTGGGCATTATTATTTCCTATTCAACAGGTGAAGAAGCAGAGAGTTTAAGAGACTTTCCAAGATCACACAGTGAGTCAGTGGCCAAACACAGATTGAAATTCAGGAGTTCATGGCTCTCAGTCTTATATTCTAGCCAATAGACTATGTTGCCTCCCAGAAGTGAAAAGCTCACCTAAAAGTGAAAGGCTCCATATCCCATGAGGAAATCACTCAAAGAATTGAAGAACAAAGAATACATTTTCACAGAGTACAACAGCCTTTAAGAATGGAGAGTGCAGAAAATCAATGTTGTGCTTTTAAATATGTTTTGAAGTAGGTTTATACTATAAAGCAACACATATCCTATTATAAGGTGCACTATGATACAAAACAATAGATCCATTAATGCCACAACACCATTATATAGCAGTATTTTGGCTGCACCAGCACTTTTCTCAGCTTTGCTGTGCATCCCAAGGTAAAGTTTTACATAATGTAATGTCAGAGGAAAAACAGTCAGCTGCAAAACGCTTTTGCCATTGATATTCAATAAAATTACAATGAGGAAGGCCAGGGGATGCTGGTGGCTGTCACTCTGACATTGTCTTATTGTGGAGTCAAGGGGGAAAAGTTGATGCAATGATCTGTGTCTTAGTACAATGCAGCTATGTAGTTCCTTGCTTCTGAAGTCATAAAGACACAGATAACATTAATGAGGAAGGTATATGTGAGACAATGGACAAAGATGAAAATGAAGTCTTCAGTAGCTGTAATAGCCATTCTGACAAATCAGAAACCATGTGCTACATTCACACCCTTTCTGTGTTCAATTTTCATTAACATTTGGATGAAGGAACTTTGTTTATATAGAAGTTCACAGAAAATAAATGTCTGAACTGTTGCCAATACTCATTTTGTGATTAAATAAAAATGGCTTCTGATGGGAGCAACAGATTGCTGTGGTCTGCATCCAGTAAAAGTACAGGTTGTGATGACAAAGCTATGCTGTTGATGCCCATGTTATGAGTCTCTCCTGGTATTTTCATAATGCCTAAATGTGTTTTTTGACAGACGCATTTCTCCCTTGGCCAATACCCTTCTTGCTCATTGTGCGTATTGATGATGAATAGGGACAGTTACAAATAGAAAAATGTTTAACTAACACAACCAATGATGGACTTATTGAATTGTTCCCCTGGCTAGATCCTTGATATGGAGGCTGTTGTGGGGCTGCTGACATACCCTACCCAAGTAGGGCCATGCACATGCATGATCCCATAATTACTGCACAGCAGTAACTATGGTGAACTGTGGTGGATGACACAAAAGTGGAGGCCAGGACATTCAGACACTGACCATGGTATGTTATATATGAAATGTTCTATATGGACCACCACTTAACAACAACACGGCACTAAGGGGATGGATTTATTCCCCAGTCAGCTTGACCAGATCTTGGATTTGGTGGCTATTGCAGACATACAGCCTTCCAACATAGCGGAAAATAAATACCTAATTACTAAGTTTTCTCTGACAATGACTGATGAATATTGTTACGTTACAGAAAACTGGAGACCAGGATATTCAGTAAATTAACTTGGTAGATATATGAAATATTGCTGAACTCTGGTTCATAACAGTACAGCACCATGGAGACAGATTGTATTCCCAAAATCCCAGGCCAGGCCACCCTGATGTGGACACAGTTAAACAAGACAACTGGACCGTGCCCTTCACAGCTAAGGATTCACAAAACCCCTGGCCAGAGCCTTGTTACAGAGGCAGCTAAATAAGCCAGACAAAATTCTACAGGAACCATGTATGACCATGCCACGCAATTACTTTGTGTCAATGTGTTGAAAGAATATTAACCATAGCCTATAATATTGCAAATAGCATAGTTTTTTAAGCAACAACTTATCAGTCAAACCAAACTCAAGTGGCTCATAAAATAACAGATTTAAACTTCTATAATAATTATCCTATCTCCTCCAAATTACACAAACTGCCACCACCCTCTCCCTGAGATATTCAGAGATCCGATGAGTTGATCATGCCTTTCACCTCTTTACTATAAATGCATTCATTTAGTCAGAAAACACAAAAAATATTATGATGGGAATTTTGCCATTGACTTCAATGGAGCCAGGATTTAACCTCAGATTAGTGTCAAACATAATTTAAGAGCAATCCATAGGCAGAATCTTGTTCATGTTAAGCATCTGTCAAACAACTATGAACGGACATTTAAATTAAATCAGAGTCTATTTGTGAACAGGAATAAGGGTGAAATACACTGAATGAACTGTTTGGTGTAAATAATTTGTTCTGTGCTATCCATAAACAATACCCTTATTAGCCAATAAGAAAAAGAAAATACATCACCCCACAACATAACAAAGAATAAGTAATTTTTTCCCCCTGCTTCATCGGGAGCTGAATGTCTGCATTACTGTTTTTGTTGATTTTCTATTGATCTTTCTTTGAGTTAGGGCTTACATGAAAAACCTTTCCAGAGAGGCATCAGAAAGTGAATAAGTGTTTGAAAGAGAACAGCCAGCATAGAAATGACAAACATGGCATCAATGAATATGTGTGATTTGGACATCAATAAGGACGTCAATGTCATTTGTGAAAGACTGATGTTCAGTGTTTTTTGGCCTGCGATTGGGTGGAATTGTTCGTTTGTTGTGTAATAGAGAAAAGTGTTAGATATCTAATAATTATTAAAGAATCATGGTCTTTATGGTAAAAGCACAAGACTGGGAGTCAGGTGATCTGAGATTTTCTTTAGAATAAAATTGTGTAACATCTCTGTACCTCAATTTCTTGATCTGCAAACTAGGGTATTATGATGCTCAATTCATCAACTCTTCTAAGGTGCTTTGAAATTTTTGAGTAGAAGGTATTATGGATATGGACCAATAAATCCATTTGTGTACAATGGGGAAGAAAAAAATAAAACATGAATATTTTAATAATGACACTAAGTGAACTTTAAAACCACACTCTAGACACACTTATAGAAACAGGATTAGTTGTTATAATGAAGACTCTCCTAACAATGTTATCAAATGTGGCTGCTGCATTGTGTTGTAGTGAGCCATATTAACCAGCCAAATAAATCATTTAGAGATATTAGAATGTTAAAAAACCTATAGCAGCACACCCATTTCTGGCAGAATAGTTCTGGGTTACTGAATAAGTATATATATATTCTGAAAACCAAGCTATATAACTTTCTTCCCAAAGAAGGAATATTTCTATTCTTTGTGGATTTTTTGAACTCCTCTCTTTTGTCACTAAATAATCCAACTGATTAATTTTCTGCTTAAATTTGTATTGTAGTGTGCTGTAAACAACAGAGAAAAAATTGTCAATAGTCAGATAAGAACATTATTAAAGATAGAAAAAGAATGTATCCATAAGCTAATGGAAATAAAACCAATAAGTCCCCAAAGCAGTAAAGGAAACATTAATTCAGTCGGCACCCTTTCAGTTCGCCTCAGGAATCATGAGTAGCAATTTGAAATCCTGTTTTTCTCTTGGGAAGAAATGCTGCCTGGAATATGATATAAACTATACTGATCAAATAAAAAGGGGAGCCCCAGGCTAAAACAGAGAGAAAGAGGTAACAACAAAGAAAAACAGCTAGTTGTATGAAATGACACATTTATACACTAGCAAAGTAAAATTAGAATCCCCCCCTTAACTTTATATCAGCGGAGAAGAAAAATAGCTGTGTTACAGAGACAAGACAACAGAAAACTAAAGTCAAGAGTTATTTCCAATCATACCCAGAGGATGCCTTACAAAATATATATTTAGGGTCTGGTAATAATATAACATTGTTTGGGCTACAAAAATGTATGTAATAATATTGTACATATTAAAGAGATATAAAGAGTCTATGAGTAAAGGCCTGTAAATGACAATGCCAGAATAAAGGTTTGTAAATAAAGAAAAGTAAAATTTTTCTTATGCTATTGTAGAAGAGTAATTACAGTATAAGGGGGGTTTATTTCCTGGAAGCTTGAAATCTCTCATGCAGTCGTAGCCTTTTACTTACACTATCCTAAGAAATAAGGAAGATGTACATAGTAAATACATTTGTTCTAGAAAAGCACAGGAAGTGCTATCATAAGGGGTATGACACCCTGTGAGGGGGAAAATGGTGAATTTACCGTTACCAAGAATCTCACTGAAACTAATGCTTTGTTCTGTTTCTGTGGCCTTTTTTGGATTTCCAACAGAGAAAGAATATTCTCTCAAAAATACCCTAGGTACTTTCACTTGCTGTTACAAATAGTGTCAGCCATTATTTGTATGTGATAATTGAAAAAAAAAATGCCCTGTGGCACTTTGTGAAAGTTACATGACACAGATGTGCTTTCGGTGAAAGGTTTCTAGTAAAATAGATCAGTCCCAAATTTGAGCCCCAGAAATTGCTCTCTGCTAATTAAGGAGCAGAATGTTACGGGTAAGTATTGAAGCTTCATAAAATGGTATGGTTAGAAGCAATCAAACACCTAGAATGATAGGAGAACCCAAGGTCAAGATCTTACATCTATCAAAAATTTACAAAGAATTTTAATTATAGCGGCTTTAAGCAAATGCTCTAAAAGTCTAATAAAGGTCAACTTAAACAACTGTTCCCATCCTCCATGGCTATGAGAAGTTATACCAAGGCAGATGGCAAAAGAAATAATCCACATCTGTCTCATGCCTTTGCTCAGGAAAGCTGTATAAGATTTTACAAGGGAAACTGTATAATAAAGGTGATTTTTTTTGCTCAAACCACAAAGGATGCCCAGTATATGACAAGACAGGTGTAGAGGGTGATGCAGGTGATGCATTGCTCCCTGACACTGTTCACTACCAGATTACAGGTCCCATTACATTCTACTCTAAATTTCATACTTAACAAAAGGCAGAGTTAGTTTTCTTACCTGTAATCTTGATTTCTCCTAGTAGGGATTCATTGTTCTGGACTGCATTTGGGATTTAGGGCTAAATCCTGCCTGATCTAGCTGAATGGAAGCAGATTTTTTTAAAAAAACAAAAAAAGCCCTCCATTTGGCATATTTGCTGAAGAGACTGTCATTCACAGGCAAACACTTAAAGAAAAACATAGCTAGAACAGTTATTACCATTAGGAACAGAAGAAACAAATATAATCATTGTGTAGATGCCATTTTTGCCCCATTACCCTCTTGTCCTGATTTGAATGAAAACAGAGGAGCAAAACCAAACATACTGGATCCTCTTGTATATACACACCATTATAGGTATCCTGTAGAAAAAATAGCATGTAATTAAAGACTTTCTCATTCAGTGCACAGCCGTATGGTGCTCACTGAATGAGCATCTATTCAGGCTTTTAATATTTTATTTTAATATATTTTTTCTTCATTGTTCCAGGGTCTGACCCCATGACTCATTTACTACACACTATTCAAACCCTACTGTGAATACAGAATATTCATTTACTCATGGGCTTTTCTGTAGCACTCATTACTATAGTATCTGAGTACTTCACAAATATTAATGACTTTATCTTCACAACGCATGTGAGATGAGGGGGTATTATTGTCTCCATTTTACAGAACTGACATATAGAAATTAAAACCAAAATTGCTAGGTGTGCCCACTAATTTTGTATTCCCATTTTAGAATACAGACCTGATTTTTCAGATTATTTAGCTTTGGTTTATAGCATTCTGTAAGTTCCAAACACAGCTCCCTTTGACTTCAAATGCTGTTAGTTAGACCGCAAAGGTCTCAAGCCCAGAACCTAGAAAATGAGAAACTTACAATAGCCACTTGTGAAAATTTTGCTTTAAGTAAGTTGCCTAGCATCATATAGGAACGCTGTGGCAGAAACGGGTAGAATCCAATTGTCCAGGGTGTTGTTCAACTGCCTTAGCCATGAAACCTTCCTTTCCCCGCCCTCTTCCTGCAATCTCCTGTATAATTCACTACACACTTTTCATCTTCTGCAACAATAAGGCAGGAGCTCTACAAACAATGTCATTCCCTACATGGTAATAGAAGAGTGAATAAATGCCAAAAAAGTCATTAAAAACAAAGGAAATAAATAAGTGACCGTGGTTCAATCAAATCAACAACTGTATAAATGATCAATGAAGCTAAATTTAGCATAAGTATGGAAAAGGCTAATCAATTAATTTAGACTAAAAAAAAAATCACAATTAAAGAGAAGTGATAATCCTCCTCTCTGCCAAATTTTCTGGAAGTGACTCATGATTTTAGGCACCTTAATTTTTCAGTACCAAGCAACCACCCTCTAAAAATCAACACCTTAAGGTGTCTCAATTTGAGCACCCAAAATTGTAATTTACTTTTGAAAGCTTAGGCCCTAATATAGCCAAATATTTATTTAATTTATACATATCTTCTTGAAGGTATTGACAACTGATTGATGGATCTGTTGCCTTAAATTGAATCCAAAGACGACAGCAACTGAGTTTTGTAGTGTTTAGAAAAAGAATGTATGAATGATGCGGTAACAGCCTTGGAGTCTCTGAAAAGGGCTGATTACTCTCCACCCAATATGTTTATATTTCCAGCAGAATGAGGCCCAAAATCTCTAAGCAAGATACCAGATATCTGATTAATCTGCCTAGAAAATGGGATCCTCTGATCCATCTGGCATAGTAGGACTTGGAGGATAATTAACAGACTTTTCATGAGAAAGCCAAACAACATGAGAAAGGCACCAGACTTCCTCCCAGATTTAGAATGGGATATATAGACGCTAGTGTTCAGACTACTTCCGAAGAATGAAAATGTATTTCAAAGTTGTCATAATTTATACCTGAAAAAACTATCAGCATTCTAACTGAAAGCTCTCAATGGCTGCTCTGTTAATCATCTTCTCTAGAGAACTGAAAATAAGAGCCTACAAATGCAATAAGAGAATCTCTGCTTGCTTAACCTTCCCACTGAAGTGAAAACCGTGAGAAGAAAGCTACAGTAAAATGGGACACCACAATTTGCTATATGAAAGTAGCTATAAGAAGGGCTTAAAACATCACATTAGGAAAGTGTCAAACCCCAGGTTGCCTTAAAGTGGACGATCATGAGCTACAATTACAAAGGAGTGGGAAATACAGTGATACAGCCAAATATTGCAGTAGGAGAGGATAAGGTGTATGGCACATGCTGAGACTTGAACCTAGTGTGCTCCTTCTCAGACCTTACAAAAAACCTTTTAAAGGAAACTCTAGGATAACTTTACTAGGAAAAAGAG
Source organism: Macrochelys suwanniensis (assembly GCA_033296515.1). NCBI lineage: Eukaryota > Metazoa > Chordata > Testudines > Chelydridae > Macrochelys > Macrochelys suwanniensis. Next base: position 55,313,174 of record CM065780.1, read on the forward strand.
GAGAAATAATGTTTTAGTTATGTTCCCATTAAGGCCTGAATTGCTGAAGGACTCTGTAGGAACGTCTATACTGTAGCCAGAGGTATAATTTCCAGCTTGGTAGACATATATTCACTGCACTAGCCTTGATCAAGCAAACATGCTGAAAATAGCTGTAGCTCAGGCTAGCTGTCTGAGTATGTACCTAGGATCTCAGACAGGATTGTACTTAGGCAGCTAGCCCAAGCCCCTGCCCATGATTCCATTGCTACACTACTATTTGTAGTACAGTAGCTCCATCCAAGCTAGCGCATGTATAGCTGCCTAAGCTGAAAATTACGTTTTCAGCTGAAGCACAGATGTACCCTATAAGTCCAAGGAGTAAGTACTCAGTAAGGTTCTAGATGGGAAGCTTTAGATACTGGACATCAGGAAGACCCAATGAGACCTCTTGTATTAGTTTGGCTAGGACGGCACAATCAGTGAAGGACCAATAGTGTGACCAAGGTTTGTCATTGCATATTTTCCTGGTCCTTTCTGCTTTCAGTGGGAAGATGGAATAAAGTGGTATCCATAGATCTGGACCATGGCAAAGTACAAGGAGAACTTAATTCATGATCATAGATATCTGTAATGCTTCCCAGGGGCACCAGGGTTGTGAGGCACTTCACTACCGCCTACCCTTAGCATGAGGAAGTCAGGGATCGTCTCCCGAACTCCATTGGCCATGGACAACACAAGCACTCCCCTTTAGGCCTTGCAGGCCCTGCTGTCATTCTAAAGGTTAGCGATAGACACACTCCAACCTTAGGGTGTCTCTGAGTGCCTCCCTGGAGCATACAATCCCTGGTCCACTGGATGCATGCAGTATTCACCAATCCTCTGCTTCCAAAGAAACACTGCACCCCAGGTTACTGGTTTCACTTCAGATCACTGCTCCACTTAACACACAGTACTTAAATATGTTTATTGTGAAATCAAGTCTAAGTTTATTTATCAGAGCATAGAGATTCAAGTAGTAGCCAGAAGTAGTGTTGGAAACAAATGGTTACATACAAATTAGAATCATAACACGCACTCTAGAGCCTACATTTAATAAACAAGATAGTATCATGTCTAATGAAGTATTACTCACTCAAAATCCTTGCAGCATTTTACAGCCAGGCTGAGTGTGGCCCTTCTTTCATGAGACAGGCTGTTCTCAGTTTGTCTCCTAGGTGAAGGATTCAGTGTGTCTCTTTGTACTCCAAGATAGACCAGACCAATCCTTTGTCTTCATTCATAAAACAGGGCACCCCCGCTAACTCCACCGCGGCTTGTTTCTTCCTGTGGCTTTCCTCATCTCTCAATTTGCACCTGGCTCAGTATGAAACTAGGCATACAACAGTGTAAGGTATACAATACACAAACAGACAGGGAGATCAGTATGTGTTACTTCAGAAGTGTTCCTTTCAGGCAGGAGCTACGTCACCTCCTAGTGATCTGCCTTAACTCCAAGCTATTAAGAATATAATTTTCAGTATAGATACCTAACTCTTTAAATATTATCCATACATACATTTTTCAGTGATTATGATGACCAGCGAGCTACACTAGAGACCTCGCAAGAGTCCTCACTGCTGAGAAGGGTCTGGGAGTTGTGGTGGATCACAACATCAATGTGAGTCAGCAATGCAATGCTGTTGCAAAAAAAAAAGCAAATGCAATTTTAGGTTGCCTTAACAGAGGCATAGCATGCAAGTCACGGGAGGTGATAGTACCACTCTCTTCGGCACTGGTTAGGCCTCAGCCAGAGTCCTGTCTCCAATTTTGGTCACCAATGTATAGAAAGGATATAGAGAAACTGGAAAGGATTCAGAGGTGAGTGACAAAGATGTTCAATGCGATGGAATGCAAACCATACGAACAAAGGCTGAAGGAACTGGGTATGGTTAGGCTGGAAAAGAGGAGATTAAGGGGGGACGTGATAGCGTTCTTCAAATATTTGAAAGGCTGACATAAAAAGATGGAGAAAAGTTTTTCTCTCTTGTCACAGAGGGCAGGATAAGAGCCTGTGGGTTCAAACTACATCATAGTAGATTTAGATTAAATCTCAGGAAAAGCGTCCTAACTGTAAGAACAGTAGGACACAGGAACAGACTGCCTAGGGAGATTGGAAGGTCCGTCACTCATGGTTTTCAAAAGGAGGCTGGATAGCCATCTATCTTGAACAAATTCTGAACAAATTCTACATCTTGGCAGGGGGTTAGACTAGATGAACCTTGCAGCCCCTTCTAATCCTATGATTCTACCATTCTAGGAAGCAAACAAGCCAATGACTTCAGGACTGGGTGATGGCTACTAAACACTGACAGTGAAGGGTAAATACAGATAGTGTTACCAAAATCAAACAAACAAACAAAAAATCCCTTCCTTTTGCTGCACTCAATTCCAAATGAAAAATTTGGTAGTTCAAAGACAGAAGAGAAATGAGGTCGGGAAAGGGAATGGACTCTACTGCCCAGCCTGGGCTGTTAAGGTTAAATGCCAATATGAGGAACCACACTTCAGCCATTTCCTCCACATGCTTAAATGTCTAATTAACCAAATAAAAAGAAACTAATTTCCCCCGGTAAAATAATCTCTTTGCAAAATATCTATTAATTGTTTAACCTTCCAAATCATTGGTCCAACTGAAGAGACAGTATTTTTGCTGCTGTTTGTCACAGAATTTTGAAAACAGGCAACATTTTTAAGTATGCTTCGATGTAATAATTAATCTCCTGTTCAGCTGATAGGTAAAATCTCCTACAATCAGGTTAGAGGATGTTTCCTGATCAAAACTAGTTATTGGTATTTCTTCTCCCAACCCTGCTTGCAGCAAAATTAGCTAATCAAGAAAGGTGAAAAAGTGACTTTTTCATAAAATCAAAGAATGATCTAATGTCACCATTTTGATGGCATTTGTGACATTTTTCATACAGCTTTATCCCTGATGTCTCTTGTCATGACAACTGCAATTGAATTGTGCAGAAAGTTATTGGATATTGACAGGCCAAATATAGTCTTCTAAGCAGTTTTCTCACTGTGAGAAGGGAAACTGAAAGAAAGGTATTGCAGATCTAATAATGGATGAGACTATAGAGAAAGCAAATCTGAACCTCTGAATACTATCAAACTGAAATGCTCAACCTATGAGAAAAACAGAGTTTAGAGAGATTTTCTGTATTTTCATATTCCTTCTGAAAAAAGGGCTTGCAAGACAAATCTGAGACAACACAGGGCCCAGCACTGAGTAGGCCACTTTGATCCATGAATTTATGTTTGTGACTTCATCAGTCCCTTTAAAAAATGTATCCACCAAGGTCATCTTAACATAGCAATTGAAAAATGCTAGATATTATTTCACTGACATACATTTCATCAAACAATGGATGAAAAAATACAACAACTTTCCACCTTACAATATCTGAATTGTCCAATGAACAGGAGATCAATTTCTGTTCTTTTATTTGATGGCTTGGTGTCCTTCTTTTACCAAGAGAAAAAAAAGAGAAAAGTTTGTTTTAGTTTTGTGCATGAAAGGTTTTAAATTGACAGCACTACAGTCTTCTCTACAGAACAGGTAAAGCACTGGTAGTTTTGTTACCATCTGGCTTTTTCACAGCTTTAGGCTCATTTAGACCCATTATAACCACTTAGTAGTGTAGAATTTAAATCACTTTATACATCACCTTTGAAAATGGTTCTGTATATTTATTCAAATATCTAAGCTTGGACCAACCTGCTCTTCCTAAAAATGAATGATACAAATGCCACATGTCCAATTACCATCCACTTGCATATGTAAGATTTTTTTTATCTAATGGTTCAAGGCATTGTTCCTGAAAGAAATACTCAAAAGGACATATTTGTTTCTAGAACACAGACTATTAACAGGTTCTGCATGAGAGATCAGACGAAGGTCAATATTGCATATACTAATTTCTTGCTGTCTCTTGTTTGGGTGCATGTCACTGTTAACTGATTGTTTGACATAACTTGGATTTGTTTATTCTAAGGAAAGAGAATCAGTTTTTGTGAATTTCTGTCTGTCTACTAGTAAAAACTTTAGTATGTCCATATGAAGTTCTGAATTTCTGGGATGGCAAAGGCCTCCCAAATTGAGAGAGGCTGGATTTCCCCCAACTCATCTAGTATAACTTTAGCATGCATTTATCAGTAGTGGGCATGTTTACAGGAATTTTTTACATAACCTGTACTGAAGGACAATGCATTTCCCAAGCCAGTAAATGTACTCTACCAGAGTATTTCTCAGTACAAATTACTTTATACACAATTGCTATACAGTTGAAGTGTAAGTGAAAATTGGTGGAGTGAAAGAATTAAATGAAGGAACAATCATAAATGATTAAATGTAATGGAGTTTGTGATGGGTTCCCCCCAGAGTGGCACCTGGAACTGGGGTATGCCTGAGCCCTCTGACTCGTCAGCCTGGGCTCCCCCTCACACTGTGCTGCTGTGACTTCCACCAGCATTCACACAGGTAGGGACACACCCAGCTGCAGTTACATGCAGGCTCTTTGACCAGCCACTGCATAAACCAACAATAGAGTGGCTACAGCCAAGATAACCCCCAGCTCCCCAGGCACGCACCCCCCTCTGGAGTATAAATCCAAAATTATACTGTCTTGCGCTACACAGGGAACTGTACAGAGTAAACTCATAGACTTCGCCCCCTCCCTCAACGTGGAGAGGAAATGCAACAGCCTTTGCCCCTTGAACTAAGATTTCCAAGCATTTCATTCAAACTCACTGGTTTAGATAAAGCAAAAACAAGTTTATTAACTACAAAAGATAGATTTTAATTGATTATAAAGAATTGCAAACAGATCACAGCTGATTACCTACTAAATAAACAGTTGGTCAAATATCTCCCAGTACTATACACTTAGCAATCTAATGCATATCCAGTACAAAAGGTTAATAACATGGCAGGCGTGCTGGAACAATTTGTATAGTGAGGGTGCTGAGAGCCATTGAACCAAACTGTAGACCCTGTATATGATGGAAACCACTTCAAGCCAGGGGGTGCAACAGGATCCCTAGGTCTAGCACCTATGTAACCTGGCTAAGGAAATGGGATATGGAAACTTTTCTCTCTAGCTCATCAGTTAAAATCCATTTCAAATTATCCTCAAATTTTCCATTTGTTAACTGTTCATTGGTCTATGTGCAATGACTTGGTGGTCTTAGTCCAGTTCTAGAAAACATACCAAACCCACTCTACCAAAATCTGTGATGCTGGTGGTCTTTAGGCATCTGTTTTAGATTCCATCTGACCACTCCCTAGGTACAATGGCAACAAGTGCTCTATAAATAGCTGAGAGAGAATAGTTCAGTTTCAGCAGCACCTTCAGAGGATGGGCATCATTATGTCTGCACCTAATTCACTGAAGTCTCAAGCTCAGCTTCTGACTCCCTTAAAGTCAGACTGTCAAAAGGTTCTTTTAAAAAGTCTAGCGGTGATTAACCCCGATGTAACTTACTGGAATCCAGTTCAGTTTGTTTTAATTAAAGGGAAGTTTAATTGATAAAAAATAAATAGAGAGAACATAATAAAAGTGGAGTGTCACAGCTTCTGTCACGTGTCCCCTCTTGACCACTTACCAGACTTCTGCGACAGGATCCAGCCACTGGGTCCTATGTGCTTTAAGCCTCCAGAGTCTGAACAGAGTCCAGGCACTGTCTGTCTGTCTAGGGGACCCTAGGCACACTCTTGGGGTGCAGATCTTCTAACAGCCCCCCAAAGAGAGTTTAGAGCACACAGGGCACTGCCCAGTCCCCGTAACAAGTGCTGACCCCTGAGATTCTCCACGTAGCTTAAAAACACCCTCTCCCAGAAACCCACCAAAGGTGTGAGTCTTCTGGGTTACATGGTAAGTTATAGAACATAAACACACACAGACTTTGCACAGAACTTGAACACAGCATTGCTTTTTCTTTAATAGCATGAGAAATAAACAGATCTATGCAAAAATAATAAACCTTACACACATTTACCTGCCTCAGTTTCCTCACCACTTGAAAGCATTCTTTGGGAGGGGGGTCAGGGTCATCTGGGGCTGTGCTATGTCCTTCCATTGCAGTGTATTGCTTGTGTGTTGAAATATGGAGCCTTCTCCCCCAGCTCAGCTATGCTGACTTTGGCTGTGTCTGTCTCATTCCCCTCTCCTGCCCAAACTTCCTCTGTGTGTGTGTGTGTGTGTGTGTGTATTGCCCCAGTGTGAGTCCTTTTATAACCTCCTGCTTTAGTCACCTGTCTCTTTGTCTCACTTGGGGAATTTCCACTCTTCAGATCCTCAGCTCCCTGTTGAGGGAAGCTAGAGACAACTGTTTTCCCAATTTGGGTACCCTCCTCAGCATAACTGTTATGTAGTCAGAGTACAGTTGATGTTGCTATTCTCCCTGGTTTGGAAAAGTAGTGATGTGGATTCCCAGTTACAGAGAGGCATTCGGTGATACAGCAATTTTCATAGCAACAACTTTAAACTATACAAGTTATGAATTTTGGTTGATAATATAGATTTCCTAAATCTTCTCAGAGACTAAATTTAAATATTGCTGCAATGGCTAGAAAAAGTTAAGTTAAAAATGTACACTGTGTCTTACTGCTGCAGCATGACTGCAAAGACTTTATGATTACAGCTTGGGAAAGATGCCTAACTTGTCAGAAGACTCTCCTGGTCTCTGTGTTCCAGCAAAGTGCAGCCAAATCATGCTTTATTAGTTCCATTCACAGCTCCTGATCATGTGATACAGTTGTTTGTTAACCTAGGCTGTCTGGCTTGGTTTTTAAATTCAGTTTCCAATTCACAGCTTGGTCTCTGCATCAAACCCTAGGATAACACGGCCATTTTTCTCTCTAAGGAATGTGATACATATTCCACAATACTGTCAGGAAGACTATTTGTAATCTGTAATGATGCTCAATTAATTTTAGGAGACATAATTTGTCTAATTTAACTAAACAAGCCATTGCAAGGCATTTATTACACCTCCACCAGAAAAATCTATTTGTAAAGAAATTCTAGCCCTATACTACAAAACTATAAATCAGATATCCACAGAGAATCATCTCTCACACCCAGCTTCATAAGTAGAACCCTTATTGTCTTCAAGATTGACTGAGACCTATACTCTCATCTCAGTAGGTAGCCCCTGCAGCACAGCTAAGGCACATAAAAATGTTTGTGTGTGAATACACAATGCAAACCCATAGAGTTTCCCAAGATTATACAGCATTGGACTGATGAGGGAAGAGCAGGAAGGAGTGATTTGTAGAAGTCAGTAGATATGGGACTAAACTACAAAGTTTGGATCTGAATCCAGATCCAAAGTCCAGGGTGCTCAGCTGTAGGGTTTTGGCCCATCCCAACAGAGATAGGGAAGGGTTGAGCTAATTTTGAATCTGGATCTGAACATCCTGAATGTTTGGGGACTTCAGAATTTTGTTTTAGGCCCATCTTTAGGCAACAGCCCCTCCAACTCCAATTATACCACAGCAATAGTGTCCAATCTATTTTCTTCCTGGTGTCATCTTGCACTTTCCCAGGGAGAGCAGGTTGAAAGTTGTTGTGAACAAAATAGGAAAGGTGTAATTTTTTCCCCAGAGGAGCAATATATCTACTATTTACAATTGTTAATCTAGTACAAAACAAGCAACCGTATTAACAGGGTTTGTACCATCTTAGTGGAAATACATGGTAATACAATTTAGAGGTACATGATAGAAAGCTGCTAATACAAGACGACTTTGTCACATTATTTCAGGAATTTAACTGCTGGCCATATTGGCGGACATTCAGCAGTTTGTGACCACAACACAATTATGTATTAAGTAAAGCACACATTCCAAAACTACTGTCTCCTTTCAGAATTTTTTTTTGAGTATGGTTTTCTATAATTGTTTTCTATATAAATCTGGTCTCTGGTGCAAGACTCCACTTCTTAAGCATGAACAAGCCCCATGCCTTCAGTGTTACCTTATGAGTAGTGACAATTCACATGTTTCTAAAATATTTGTCTTTTACAGTGACTACAATCCTGCATACAATCATGCAGACAATCAAAACTGGAAGTCAGAGACAGATATTAAGTATTCCCCTCCCTTCCAACTTCCAATCTCCATTTTGATAACATACATGGATTGGGATTGTTGAAATAAAAACTTTTGCATATGACATTTCGATTGAAATAGTCATCTCACACATACAAGTTTCATCAGCATTACTCAAGGCATGGATCAATTTTAGCACTCTTTCTTCACTGTGAAAGTGCAATATTTTTGGGGCTGGCTGTCAAAGCAAGTTCTATTGCTATCCAAAGGGCTAGATGCAAGGTCATGTGACTCTTTACTGCTTCAGTAAAAGTAAACTTATAATGCAAAATGCTATTTTCATTTTATTTTTGTGTATTCATGTAATTCTGTTTGGGTTGCTATGGTGTTCACTTGTTATGTATTCTGCAGCATATCTTTCATTTCTGCAAAACTGCATTTATATTATTTCTTAAAACTGACGTGGCTTTGTTCCTGATGAAGTGTTCTCATATCAAAAGGAGTGAAGATGCAAGAGAGGATTGCAAGTAATTGTTTTTAAAGACAGTTTCTAGAGGACAATGTGATCTTTTCAGAAGCTACCCAGTAGGTTCCTTCCCTTCACAAGCATATTGTATGGAAACTCTGCAAAAATCTAATTGCTCTATTCCTTTTGAAATGATTTAGAAAGCTTTTTTTTGGTTTACATTTGTATTCATATTATGGAAACCAGATGGCACTGCTTATTAAGAAGGCACAGCCCCTGGTTTAGCAAAATTATGTACATGTTTTCTACTATGTTTTCAATGTTTTAATTTAGGGCAATGCATTTGAAATAGGGTTACTGGTTTGTTCTTATGTTTCTCATTAAATGTCTTGTCTCTCTATATGCCAAGGGGAGGGGTGGGTGAGGGCAGACACCCTCCTTTTGCCACCACAGTAGGAAGAATTACAAAGAAACCCTATGAGCTGACTCTCAAATGTTCTACTCCTTACACCGCATTAACCCAAGCAGGGCAGAATTTGGCTTGAGTGAGGCCCAAAGAATTTGGCCTGTAGCATTTTATGTAAGGACCTCACATAGGGCCTGCTCCTGCCTCCATTGAACTCAGTGGCAAAACTCCCCCTGATTTGAATGAGAGAAGTATCAGGACTATAATAACAGACTGTCTCCAATTCTCCATCTGAAGATTTGCTGTTCTAAAACTTTAATAAAAGAGAGCAAACAGTGAATGGGAGCATGGTAGTATGATTTGTTGATTCCTTCTTTTGTCCACTATCATTATCAAACAACTAAAATGTACAACATGCAATTTATGAATATGAAGACAAATTCTCCTGAAAGTAAATATATTTTCTAGCTGCAGGCTGAACTGGGAAAAGCAGGAGGTAGCTAGTTTGCTAGCAATGGAAATTGAAGTCTCCGCTGTTTGCTAACCTCCTCTTGACTCCAAAGATAACGTATTGCTTCCCTTGGAGGGAGGAAAAAAGACCTGAATAAGCTGCTATGCATCTGAGTGGAAAGACTGTGCCTGACAACTAGAGTTGGCATCCACAATTATTTAACAAGAAGTCAGCAACATCATATATATTTTTCACTGTTTCCAGTGCTGCAAAGAATAAACTGTACAAGAGATTTATTTCTTTTATAAGGAAAGTCACTAGAGCATAATACTAATATATTGTTCAAAAAAAGTTTAACAACTAAACTGAGACTCAGTAGGAAATTTAAAGAGAAGCAATTTCTGTTATTGGTTTTAATGAATGCCATTAAGTGATAACCAAAAAGAAAAAAAAATAGATTGCTTAGAAAACATCCTTCCTACTCTAAATTATCTTTAGCCACAATCTTTAGCTGTGAAGTTAATTTCCTCAATAATTATAGTCTGTTTTGAAGAGCTTAGAAACGCCAGCCTGGTAAGTATTTTTTCTCCAAGGAACAGGGAAAATTGGGTCTTCTGTATTATTGCTGGATTCCTGAGGATCTCCTGTTTCTTCTGTTTCAACCTCCTGCCCATACATCTGCATTATCAAGACATAACACCATGCAGACCAAAGCTTTAGTGAAATGTAACTGGACAAGATTATTCTCTGAAGCCATCATTGGGATTCAGTCAACTGGAAGGGTCATTCTGGAGTGACCCTCTACCTTTGCCAGTGTATGAGGTGAACTGAGCTCTTCTCTGCCCTGCCTGTACTCAATCTAAAGTAAACCTAAAAATTCTCTAGCTATTGCTATTTTAATTTGTGTGTTGTTGGGTGTTGAAAATATTATCCATAGCATACATATCAATTCACTAAATGCAGTATGTATCGCTGTTTGCACAGACCATAAGCCCTTATTATTATAGTCTTTGGGAGGGGGGAGAAAAATAAAGTTACTTATTACAGTAACCATAGTAACTATGGCTTGTTGAGAGTATAGCTTCTGTATACTCACACTTGTGCGCTACATTCCCGACGTCAGCCTGTGTTACAAATCTGTGAGAGTCTTCTGATAAGCATTTCCTTGAGGCCAAAGGATTTCCCTCTTGGAAAACCAACCAATCAAAGTCAAGATTATAACACGTCTCTGAAGCCACAACTGCCTCAGTTCTCTCTGCTAAACCCAAGAGTCTTATTATGAGAACAGAACTGAAAGGAAGGTGGGCAGCTTAGTTGTGTAAATATGCAGAGGCAGCATTCTCAAGGAAGTGTAGTTACTATGGTAAGTAATAGGTTGGTACCCTCTACCAAATGGCTTGTGTCTAGTTCCACTTGTAGAAGTCAAGTGAACAGTACAGCCTCCAGGAGGGCAAGCAGGGCTGGTGCAACCACTAAGCAAAGTAGGCGGCCGCCTAGGGCTCCAAGTGGTTGGGGGCACCAAAAAGTGCGCTCAGGGGAGGAGGTGGAGTGGAGATGAGCTGGGAGTGGGGAGGGCCACCCGCAGCAAGTAACGGGGGAGCACTCAGGGGAACTGCTCCCTGCCCCAGCTCACCTCCGCTCCGCCTCCTCCCCTGAGCGCACCGTCCCTGCTCTAATTCTCCTCTCCTCCCAGGTTTGCCGCACCAAACAGCTGATTGGTGCTGCAAATCTGGGAGGTGGGAGAAGTGGAGCGGCGCCGGCGTGCTCAGGGGAGGAGGCAGAGCAGAGGTGAGCTAGGGCGGGGAACTGCCACAGGGGGGGCTCCCCGGGTGTGGGGGGGGAGCTGCCACAGGGCTCCCCGGGCCGTAGTGGGGGTGCACGGTGGAAGTTTCGCCTAGGGCGCAAAATATCCTTGCACCGGCCCTGAGGGCAAGCCAAGGAGGTCTGACTAAGCAAGGATTGAAGAACTGCCCTCTTATACATGCATCAGAGCTAAATGCCAAGAAAAGATTGTACTGGCGTGTAATTCTTGGTAGCACCCCTACAGATTTCTTGATGAAAACACCATCAACGGCATGCCACGGATGCCACCTTAGCTCTGGTAGAGTGAGACATGACTAACAAACATATATATAACATATAACAAAATGTATGGGTATTTATAGTGTAAGTGACATTCATCCTCTTTATGCTGATCCCTAAAGGCTACAAAAAGTCTCTGAAATCCTATATATCTGAGTCATATCCAAATAAAAACTCAAAGTCCTCTCAACATTAAAGATAAAGTCTAATTTCTTCTGAGTGAGACTGAAGTTTTGAGAACAGTAGGAAATTAATGGAACTACTAGCATCCCTATTTGATCAGCTGATAAAGATGACTTTTCTTTTTAGATGTGTTGGTGTCAATAGGTGTCCTCTGCTTGGTCAAGCTGTTCAATGTTAATGGAATGAGTTTGCTTTTTCTCTTTGGACTCATGGATGTTCAAGGGTTGGTGCGTCTTATCCAGGACAGTTGAAGTTTCCAATTCTAGAGACTCTGACATATATTCCAGCAACTCCTGGATTTGTCTGAAATTGTTAGGAAGTGAAATAGCTAAGGAGATGACCACATCATCAGATATTGAGCCAGAAGGAGTCCCATCTTGCTGGTTAGGAGAGGGTTATTGTATATCTCCTTTCCCTTCTACATCAGAAGGAGGGTTCAGAAATACTTAACCTTGCCAGTAAGTCCACACAGCCCATGGATTGAAGTGAAAATAAGGGAAAGGAGTTTGAAAGGGGGAGTCTCAAGTGACCAAAGAAGCTGAAAAAAATCTTCTCTTATATCCCAAGAGAAAATGATAAACTGGTATACAAATTAACTATAAAAGTTAGCCAGGGGCTCATTAAAAACACCCCCTGAAACGGCAATGTGCATTGAGAGAAAGTCTCTTCACGCATAACAAATTGCGGAAAAGAAGGAACTGAGGTGCCATTTTATACTGGTGTGATGAGAGGATACTCATTCAGCCTCAACCGGCATGGTCTTCCAGGAGGTTCCCAATGTTCAGCAGCACTAACAGAGCACATCCTACAATGGGAATAGAGAGTAGCCACCTCAGACAAAAACGGACATCTAGTCCCTGGCAACCTGATAGCTAAAAGTGACATATGAATTACTTACATGGCTTATTTATTATAAAGGTGACAAAGGTTTCTTCCAAGTCTTCCATGTAATGAGTAAAAACACACTCCTACTGACAGAACCAAGTCTGTGTATTTAGAAAAGCTGAACAGAGTTGAAACTCCCTGTAAACCTAATGCACAAAGTGTAGGGAGTCAAGTTCAACACCATTTTCCAATCTGGAATCATATTAAGACATTGTCTTGCTGTTACTTTACAATATGTCCAGTCCCACTTAGATAGTAATCTGAAAGTCTTCCACTCCAATGACTCATTGAAGCTGGAGTCAGTATATTTTCCAAGGGACTGATTTAATAAAAAATCATAATCAGGTAAATATGATTCTCCTTTTCTTCTTTCCACCGAAGTAGAATAATTGCTAGTCTAGATCTCATTTCTCCACCCTTTTCCTGTTGACAGCAGACACCCCATCACAGCCTTAATCCCTCAGTTCACAAGAACATTCCAGAGGAATATACAACCTCTTCCATCGAATCTTTTACCTTGGTGACTGTGGCTGCTTCACACAAAGCTAACTGATTGCCTCAGGGTGGGACAAACCAGAGGGCTCATTGAAGATCTCAGCCAGATGATAGGACTCTGTTATGATCACAGCAGACTTCCTGACACACCCAGCTAAGCGGCCAGATAAACACTGTGCAAGAGGGAAAACAAAGCAGATATGTTACTGAAGAGATCCACCCGTATTTTACATGTTTTTGAGAGTCCAAATTGCCGGTAGAGTTATAGTTCACTGAAGTTCTAATTCTATTAATGCCTCACACACGCAGTTTATTTTTGCTCATTAATGAAACAGTATCATGACTGAACATGTGACAGTCACGGTAATTAGCAAAGCATCTCCTTCCATTCTTCAAAATGTCATCAAAACACTTGTCAGGAAATAAATTCATTTTCAGTCTCTACTACGATTTGCAGGATTTCAGGCATTGATGATAGCTTGTCTGCTTGGTTTAAAAGAGCTCCTGGTATAACAGAACCTGACACTGTTTACTTCAGCCTATTATGCCTGCTGCATTCACTGAATGCTTCAGCGGAACAGGAAAATCGAAAGAAGGCTATTCATTGAAATGCCAGCTGCTTTTTAAAAAAGGAAATCAATTTTAGCTTGAGCTCAGAACGTATGCAGCAGGTCCAGAGTGACCCGCCACTTCTGATGTCAACAACAAAAGAATCTGCTTGCATTTTCCACAACAATCACAAAACAGCTTAAAGAACATTGAAAATCCTAGATTAGTTTCATTTTAGTTTATGTTCAAATTGGTATCCACTAGTACTGACAATATCACAAAACAGAATAGCTTCAATGACACAGGTTGCCTGCGTAAGCATGGAGGGAAAAGAGCCTTTTTTAAAACATAGACTTTCATTATAAATTACTTGGCAGGATCATTTTTATGACTGAAATAATTAGTTATGTTTGGTATTTATAGCTGGTATCATGATGCCTTTCTGTACTGCTAATTAATTATTTTATGGCCAGCATGTTTCAAATGCAATTAGCTAGGTATGGCAATGATCATAATATTTTACATATTCATGACAACACTCTTCTGATGTATTGCAAAACTTGTTGGTATACTGAATGTCAAATTAATTTACTGTCTTTCTTAATATTTAATCTCCATATATAGTTATTTGCATAATATATGAGATCCTATGGGCCTAATTACAATAATTATATATTTACATTGTAGAAGCACCTTCAGGCTCTGATCAGAATCAAGTCCCATTGTGCTAGGACCTGTACAAATACAGATTACAAGGATGGTCCTTGCACTGAAGACTTTATAATCTAAATAGCTAGGAACTAGCAAAATAGACAAAGCTGAAGGAGCTGTTGGTACTTGTAAAGGAGTTCCCTCACCACAGGTGCACCTTCTTGTGGCCAGACATGGCAGCTGTCTCCCCGTAGAGTACTCCATGCTGACAGTTGCTCTGTCAGTGTGTGGAGTCTCTTCCTGCAATTTGGCCTCTGGCCACGTCATGCTTTAGTCTTAGAATCATAGAAGATTAGGGTTGGAAGAGACCTCAGGAGGTCATCTAGTCCAACCCCCTGCTCAAAGCAGGACCAACATCAGTTAAATCATCCCAGCCAGGGCTTTGTCAAGCAGGGCCTTAAAAACCTCTAAGGATGGAGATTCCACCACCTCCCTAGGTAACCCATTCCAGTGCTTCACCACCCTCCTAGTGAAATAGTTTTTCCTAATATCCAACCTCCCGCAATGTATCTTGAGACCATTGCTTCTTGTTTTGTCATCTGCCACCACTGCTTCATTCTCTTTGGATGCCCCCCTTCAGGTAGTTGAAAGCTGCTATCAAATCCCACCTCACTCTTCTCTTCTGTAGACTAAATAAGCCCAGTTCACTCAGCCTCTCCTCGTAAGCCTTATGCCCCAGCCCCCTAGTCATTTTTGTTGCCCTCCACTGGACTCTCTCCAATTTGTCCACATCCTTTCTGGGGTGTGTGTGTGTGGGGGAACTGGACTAAATACTCCACATGTGGTCTCACCAGTGCCGAATAGAGGGGAATAATCACTTCCCTCAATCTGCTGGCAATGCTCCTACTAATGCAGCCCAATATGCCATTAACCTTCTTGGCAACAAGGACACACTGTTAACTCATATCCAGCTTCTTGTCCACTATAATCCCCAGGTCCCTTTCTGCAGAACTGCCGTTTAGCCATTCGGTCCCTAGTCTGTAGCAGTGCATGGGATTTTTCCGTCCTAAGTGCAGAACTCTGCACTTGTCCTTGTTGAACCTCATCAGATTTCTTTTGGCCCAATCCTCCAATTTGTCTAGGTCACTCTGGACACTATCCCTACTCTCCAGCATATCTACCTGTAACTCCATTTTAGTGTCATCCGGGAACTTGCGGCGGGTGCACTCCATCCCATCAGCTGGATCATTCATGAAGATGTTGAACAAAACCGGCCCCAGAATGGACCCCTGGTGCACTCCGCTTGATACCGGCTGCCAACTAGACATTGAGCTGTTGATCACTACCTGTTAAGCCTGACGATCTAGCCAGCCTTCTATCCACCTTATAGTCCATTCAACCAATCCATACTTTTTTAACTTGCTGGCAAGAATACTGTGGGAGACCATATCAAAAGCTTTGCTAAAGTTAAGATGTATCACGTCCATCACTTTCCCCATATCCACAGAGCCAGTTATCGCATCATAGAAAGCAATCAGGTTGGTCAGCCATGACTTGCCCTTGATGAATCCATGTTGACTGTTCCTGATCACCTTTCTCTCCTATAAGTGTTTCAAAATGGATTCCCCTTCCGGGGTATCAGAGAGTCCAACCAAGCTACAGGACAGTGATCTTACAGCAGGTCTTCCATCTGTCCCTGGGATCCATGGTTTTATATCCCTGATTGCAGGAGGTTTCACTTCACCTTCCTCGGTGACTGGGAGGGGAACCCAGGCCCTCCCTCTATTCTAGGGTCTGGCCCAGGAACCCTGTAGCTGGCTGCAAAGGTCTACTCCCATAGACTCCTTGCTGCCTCCCTGGACCACTTCCTATGTCTTCTATATCAGAGGGGTAGCCGTGTTAGTCTGGATCTGTAGAAGTGACAAAGGGTCCTGTGGCACCTTATAGACTAACAGAGGTATTGGAGCATAAGCTTTCGTGGGTGAATACCCACTTCTTCGGATGCAAGCAGTGGAAATGTCCCAGTGGTATTCACCCACGAAAGCTTATGTTCCAATACCTCTGTTAGTCTATAAGGTGCCACAGGACCCTTTGTCGCTATGTCTTCTATACCATTTAAGAGTGAGTTCAGGCTCTCTCTCTCTCCCTACAGCCCCTTTCTGCTACAAAATTCCTGCTTTATGATCACCAGCCCCTCCCCTGCTGGACTTCATCATCAGTTAAGCCTGGCTTTCTTTCACTGGTGCGGCAAGATATGTTATTTGGCCTCTCAGGCTCAGATTAACCCCTTCAGGGCCTGTGTGGGGTACACATGACATCACAGTACCATATTAGGCATCTCAACTGCATAATCCCCCTACACTCATGTTGATATTTATTCCTCCTCAGGCACAGTGACAAGACCTCAGACACTGAATACCTCAGAGTGCTTCTCTTTTTCTTGCCCCTGTGTTTGAGGGCAGCATGGAGAGGCCACAAAGTTGCCTCAATGATGGCTGATCCAGTGCAGGCTAGCTGTGAGGGAGAAGATGCAACCCTTTTGCTTTCCTAGTTTACCCACAAAGGAGTTATCTATTATTTGGCTCACAGTGTTTAGCAATTGTCCCCAAAGCACTGTACAAACTGATTAATAACACTAAATATAAATTAAGGTACAAATTATGTGCTGATTTGCACCTTGTACGCTGGCAGTGATACATTTCATATTTTAAAAGGATGTTGGAATAGGCACTCTGCGCTCTCATGGAGACCTTATTTTTATACTTTCTTATTTTGTTGTTCAGTTAGTTTAAAATAACGGTCATTTTGATTGCTAGAGCTCGCCAAGGTATTTCTATCAAAACATTCTTTCAGTGAAAAATGTTTTTTTGACTGCAATGACATTTTTTTCAGCAATTTTCATTTTTGAAGAAATTTTCCTGTTTTTCACTGAAAAAACAAAACCCAAAAATGTTTAGTTGTCAGATTTTCCCCCTATTACTCCTCCCAGCTCCAATTTTGCAAGAGGAAAAAAGGGAGAGATGGAACTAACTCAAAAGCTAAAACTCAAAAAGTGAAAAAAAGGGTTTTTTGTTAAAAAAACCCAATCTTCGACAGAAAAGTTTCAAACAAAATCATTTTGTTTTGTTTTGTTCAAATTTAAAAAGATAAATATATAGCATTTTTTAACCATCGCTAATGGTTGCTTTTTTGCCATGCAAAAATGACTGGTACAGCCCACATAATATCCTGTTTAGGCTAGCAGTTTGTTCCTTGGGCTCATCAAGATGCTCTATTCTTCCACAAAATAGAGTAGTTGAACCGGAAAGAAAGACAGGAGGCTGCATGTTCTCTGAAGTTTAGGGAAGGCTAAATACAGGGTCCAAGAGAAGGACTGGGTGTCAGGAGAGACTGAGAAAGAAATGGGTGGGGATGACAGAAAAAACAGTTGGGTTGGGAGGAAGGAAGTTGAAAGACAGGAATCAGAATATAGAGAGAAAAGGGTAAAAATAGTGATAGTATGTTTGGAAAATACATTTTGGGGGGATTCCAGATAAACCTCTAAACCTCCTGCAGTTCCTCCATCACTTGTGAATAGTTTTCTGTATGCTATTGGGGAAGTCAGAGGAGAACTAGGAAAAGATATTACTCAAACTTTATATAATGAACCAGAGCCCTTTTTCCAAACTACTAACTGCTTCTAAAATCCTAAGAGACTAGTAACAGCATGCAGAATCCTGAGAATGTTTTCACACTTACATTGTAGACAAGATAAACAACATCTGTGCCCAGCTGTCCTCCAGATCGTCCAATGTATGCATTTCTAAGTCACTATAGCCATCTCACAGTTTCTCTCACAAAGTTTCTTCACAAAGTGGTTGAGGAGGTGGAAGGGGTTGTTTGGAGATCATGCTTAAACAGCTGCTTGAATTCTTTGGTTATAGTTGGTTGCTCAGAGCACATTTGGACATTTTAAGCAATAATGTGGCTCTCTCACTTTCATAAGACAGGGATTCATAATGTTTGAAGATGAGAGGGGTCATGTTTTTTTGTTTGTTTGTTTTTTAAATTCTAGTGAGGAGGGTGTGACATTTCCCTGGTGTTATCTGGACCAGTGATCTGCTAGGTCACTCCAATCGTTGACTCTGGGAGCCAGCCTTACCTTGCTCTGTGGTGAGAATCCCTACTCCAGGTCTGTTCACGCACAGCCTCTAGCACAGGCCGGTTTGTTTACTTGACCGCGGCTCTCACTGTCCGCAGTTCGCCATCCCAGGCCAATGGGGGCCGCGGAAAGAGGCATGGGCTGAGGGATGTGCTGGCCGCCACTTCCCACAGCCCCCATTGGCCTGGGATTGCGAACCGCGGCCAGTGGGCACCGCGATCGGCCAAACCTGCGGATGCAGCAAGTTAACAAACCGGCCCAGCCTGCCAGGGGGCTTACCGTGGCGAGTTGCATGCCAAAGGTTGCCGATGCCTGCTCTAGCATGTAAGCGGCTCACAGCTACGTGAATGACCCCTTTTGGCCCGCCGCTGCTTGGATTATGCAACTGAATGGCACTAGCTAATATCTCTGGTCCCAGACACAACCCTAGGAATCTTCGTCTTGCAGTGTCCAGTTATGCCCACTGGATGCTGCAAGCTGATATGAGTTAGTCAATTTAATAAAGAAATTGATATGTTCCAGGCTTGTTATCCCAAGGGGAATCTCTGACAAGCTTCAGACCAAATGCACTGCTTCAGGTGGAATAAACAAACAAATTTATTAACTACAAAATATAGATTGTAAGTGATTATAAGTCAAAGCATAACAAGTCAGTTTTGGTCAAATGAAATAAAAGCAAATGCATTCTAAGCTGATTTTAACACTTTCAGTGCCCTTACAAACTTCGATGCTTCTCACCACAGGCTGGCTGGTTCTCCTTCAGCCAGGCTCTCCCCTTTGATCACTGCTTCAGTCACTTGGTGGTGGTGTCTGGAGATGTAGGTGGAAGAGAGAGGAAGAGCATGGCAAACATCTCTCCCTGTTATCATGTCCTTTCTTGCCTCTTGGCTTTGCCCCCACTGCTTCAGAGTCAGGTGAGCATTACCTTATCGTAGTTTCAAACTGACCCAGGGAAGGAGGGTAACTCACTCAAGAGTCCAACAGATCCTTTGTTGCTGCCTAGGTCAGTGTCCTTTGTTCCTGTGAGGCTGGGTTGGGTTTGTCCCATTCATGCCCTGATGAGCTGTGAACTGTCCCTCTGCTCCTGGAGAGTTTTGCCTGGGCCTCTGCTCCTGGAGAGTTTTTGCCTGGGCTTGTTTTAAGCCATGAGGACATATTTTCAGCCTCATAACTATAAACATGAAATTACAACCTATAACATTACTATAACAACAATGTTCAGTGCATCATGAGCCTTCCAAAGACACCCAACATGACAAACTTTGCATTAGATACCACACAATCATATTATAAGGATGAATATGGGAGTGCAGGGTGCAGGTACAGAGCGTCAGAGAAGGATTGCCCTGTCTATGTAACCCCTGCCCACAAGGATGGGCAAATAATGGAGCAAAACTCCACAAGGTTCTCCCTCATGTTGTTTTCCCCTAATCATTCAGTTGGGCAGGTGAAGGGAAGAAGGGAACTGTTTCTCCTATATAAGTCGTTATAACAAGTCAGAATTCACTATGAGGAACTATGAGATTTACCCAACCAATATTGCTGCCTATTACCAGTCCCAGTCAAACAGCCATCACTTAAATCCCAGCCAATGGTGCAATATTTCCCAAGCAAATTACTCTTGTGACACATTAGGACGCAGTAGGTCTAGCAGCTCTTCAAGAACAGTGAACCAGCTAGTAGAGAAACACTTCAAAGGGTCCGTCCATTGGGGTGTGCTTCAGAACCTGCTGATCCAGCCACTATAATTGCAGTCTGAAGAAGAGAAGGGAGTAGATGACCAGGAGAGAGAAGCGGGGAGAGAGTGGCAGCTGAATCTGAGGAATACTATATAAAATAAACAATAGGCTAATTTTGTAATCATAACAACATTATGGACTTACAGTACTACACAAACATCTTGAGCCTCAAATTCATGGTTGATAATAATACTATACATTTCTAGTGCACTTCCCCTCTAAGGATCTCCAAATATTTTAAAGACAATAATGAAATAAGTAAGTAAATTAATTACCTGCACTGTGAGATAGAGATATATTATCACTTCCATTCCACATCTGGGAAAACTGAGGCAAAAAGTGTCTTCCTAAGGTCACATAGCAAATCCATGAAAGAGCCTGGTACAGAACCCATCTAGTCCTGTGATTTAACCACTAAACTAAAGCCTCAGTGTAATGCTATAATTTAAATACTGATTTATATTTTCAAACTAAGGCACATACATATAGGTGCATAGAAACATATGTGCCCTAACTTATGACACAAAATACCCAATGTGTGTACAAAAATTAAGCCCAGGCATATAACTCGGCTATGTATGTATGCCTGCACACACAGAGCATTTGTGCATGTACATTTAGGCACATAAATATGTCCTTATACAGCTCAAGGCAGCTAACTTTGAGAATATGATCCCATATGCATTTTGTGTGTGTTTATTTATAGCATGAATGCAACATGTATTTATTTACCTGGTTTCCACGTAGATCTTAAAGCAAAAGGAGGTTGTATTTTATAAAATTATACATTTAAAAAATTGTGGGTATGTACTTACACAAGTTGTAGGCAAAGTTGGGAGTAGCTGAAGACTTTAATCAATTTCACATTTATAACTATTTGAACATCTGTTTGCACACTTAGTTTAAAATGGTGCTTTTAAAAAGCATGTTTCCATGCAACACAAAGCTTGTGGAACAGCTGTCTTCATACATTGGTTACATTACAGGATAAAGGTTGAGATAACATTTTACAAACTTAGAATTGTATTCATATTTATAAAGTATCATATTACTATTGTGCACCATTCCAAATTAAAATGAATGATTAATATTTGCAGTTTTTAGACTTTGTTCAGAGCTGCTGGGTATACATATAGTGTAGCTGAGTATGATTTGGAAAATAATGCAGGCCAGCTGTGATAAGTTCCTGTTTTCTTCAGGCGAAAGCAGATCTAAATTTATTTTTAGTTGCAGGGTATCTAGAGTTATGTGGTATGTGTGTGTGAGCTGTATGATAAAATCATTACTATCTGACTTCTAGAAACTTCATATTAATTGTAAATCTCTCTTAAGAAGATAAACTTATATCAGTCTTATGCACAGATAAGATCTGTTACACAGATGACAGTGCCTCATAGGAAAATATTAAATATAGTTTCCACCATATAATTATATCTATTTAGATATTAACCATCTCATTTTCTATAATGGAAAAACTGATATGATATTACTATTTTGAACTTGGCCATATCCCAGCAATGAGATCTAACAGCTAGCAGGACAAAATAGCAGTAAGAATCCACCAGTACAATTCTTTAAATAGCTATATTTTGTTTTTGTGTCCTTGATAAGTCTGGGAAGGCGTAGCTTAAATAGTTTTCCCAGTCTTCTTTCAATCCTAGTCTCTATCATGTTATATTTTCTTTAATGATAGATTCTTTTGAAGAGACACTTCCTTTCAGTAGAAAGTAAGTCTCCAGGAGAAACTGGGCATACTTACTATATATTATGACTAAAGCAAGACCAAGTAAAGATTTTCTAGCTTTCTTTTTTTTTGGTAGTAGACTTCAATGGACTATAATTTCAGTCATGGCTTTCAAAGTCTTTGCTAATTCAGGTTCTCTTGTTGTTCTCTCTATTTTATTTTCAAAATCCTGCTGGATAAAACATGCTATAAACACACATACATCAGGATACATGATCTGTTTAGTGTCAGATTTATACTTAGATCTAGTTGTTTGTGTGGCAGTTTTTGTGTCTTCAATTCCTTTAGGGACAGATGGGAAAAAATTAAGTTATAAAGCTAAGATTCAAAAATATCTGAGTAATGAAAAAGATATTTTAGAAGTTTTTCAACCTCCTTTACAGTTTCTTATTATGATTAAAGAAAATCTCTTATGAGTGCTGGTTCTTTCTTTCTTTGTATTCTGTTTCTCTCTGAACTACCAGTGCAAACTTGATGCCATTACAAAAAGCATGGCTGAAACTTCCAAGACTTCTGAAATGTTGTTTACAGTAAGGGCATGTCTACATGGGAAATTAAGATGAATTAAAAAAAGGTCTGAATTTATAGTGCATTGGTTTAAGTGCATTTCTGAGGGTCCACACAAGGATTTAATGTACTTTAAATTCACACCTTTCATTAACACAGCTTAACTTCTAGTATAGATGAGCCCTAATAGATTTACCTACTTCTAACAATGGATGTCAGCAACAGTGCAGTTTGCTCTGATGTTGAAAACTGTGTAACTGAAAATATAGGCAGGACCAAACTGTGTTTAGCTGTTTTTTCAGAAACTGTGGCTGAACCACTCTTCAAGATATGTAGGAGGGCTGTGTGGGAAAGTTTGCACTGCTGGGTTAAACCTACTCTGAGAAGAAAGAAAGGACTTCAGTTTCTAGCACCTTCAAAATGGCTCTCTTCAAGGAGAAAAACAGAAAGAACAAAGGGAACAGAACTACAATGGTGCTTTAAATACTATAAAACATTTTAAAGGAAGTTAAAAAAATTGCCAAAAAATAAGGTGTGTGTGTGTGTGGGAAATAATCTTTCTAATAAAGATGAGGGATGAAAGAGGCAATAAGCTATTGGGAAGCGCTGGAAACATGCAAATCTGGACCTAATCGTTTCACAGGCATTAACACTTGTTTTGAAAACCTGCTCAAAGCTCTTCTCCTTCCTATGTATTAAAAAAGAAACATTAAAAGACAGAATAATAATGCCAATGATGTTTCCGTCGTCAGTTAGAACCAACAGTGTCACTCCATTTTTGAGCATTTTGCACAAGCATGTTTGTTTTGTTCCCATTCATTTTCTTGTATTCACTCTAATAAAACTCCTAACCTTAATGTACTCATTTAGTGTTTATGTGGACATCACAAGTCTACAGAAATGTCACTGTAATTCAGCATTAACAATCAAAACATGTATTAACATCTGAACTTAATAGGACTGGAATTACATCTTTTGGTATTTGAAGGTTTTAATTTCAGCCCAGTATATTTTATTTACTGGGGCATTTATTTTTCTTCCAATAATTCAATGAAGTACAATATCTACTGCAGGAAACAGAATATCAACATTTATTAATATTTGTTGTTTTCTTCTTGAAAATTAATTTTAAAAGAATATTTTTGTGTACAATTCACATTTTAAATAAATACTTATAGCAGATGTATTCTTTGCTTTATGATATTCTGGGAGGCCAAATATGCCAACATATACTATATTGTGGCAAATGAGAAAACCTCTGGAGTAATCATCTGCATGGAACTAATGCTATATCTAATCCACTGCTTGAAAGAGACACTAACAGATTTCTGTTTTGCTAAGATATCAGTAATTAGCAAAGTCTCCTTAGGATTGTTCCATTTAGAATAAAAAAAAATAACAACGTAAGGTCTGATTCTGACCCTATTGAAGTTAATGGGATCTTGACTTCAATGGAATAAGGAATGGGTCCTTATTCATGTCCCATATTTTGGTCAGACTTAGATATCATTTCATTGGATCTTTTAAAATGAACTACTAAAAAAATAAATTAGGTGCCTTCCTAGCTACGGTTAAGACCCTGCCCTGGGTTGTGCAGTTAGGGAGGAAAGAGGATGCAGAGTCTCCCCTTACTGTGCCCAGTGCACTGTGTAGCATCAGGATTGGGTAACTATCATGTACTCAAGAAAGCATTAAGTAAGGGGCAGTATGTACTGTGGCCTCTGAAACACTATTTCCCCAAGGGGGAATGGCCTGCTAATTAACGGGTGGGATTAGAAAAGTTATTTACCTTACAGAAACTGGAATTCCTTGAGATGTGCGGTCCTTATGTGTATTCCACTGTATACATGCACTCCATGCACTGGAGATAGGAAAATTCTTGCTAGTAGTGTCTGCTGGTCCACACCTGTGTCCTCTGCCTTCTCATGCTCCATACTGACCACCTATACCGTCTCTACCACAGACTGTTCTAGGAAAAGATTGGCAGCAGAGGACAGGGTAGTGGGGTTCACATAAGGACCACATATCTCAGAGAACTCCAATTACTTTAAGCAAATAACTCTTCTTTCTTCATCAAGTGATGGTCCCTGTCACAGCTCAGGGAAGTTGTACCTGTATTCTTCCTCTGTGGCCCCTCAAGTGCCACCACTCAAGGCTCCAGGATCCTCTCTCCCTCCTGACTGAGGTTTTTCCCAAGCGGCACAGTTCTCTGCCCTACTCTGTGATATACCCAGAAAACCAGAATGCATAAATTGTCCAGCGTCTGTGCTTTGCTTTCTCTTCAAAGTCTATAAACAACATAACTGCTAGCACCACACAGCTCTTTCTAAACAAGCACATTTATTCTTAAGGTGAAAGCATTACAGAGAAAACATATTACAAACAATAAAAGAAACTATACGCATGCTAATAAGCTTATCGGAGATCAGCCCCCAACTCCACCAAGGGCTCTTGTTGTAGTCAGTTCTTCCAAACCTTCTGTAAGGACTGCCTCCTCCCCCCACTCCGGTCCTATCCATTTGTTGGATCAGAAAGAAGGTTCTGAGTCAGTTTAAAGTCAAGCTATTTATTCAACAGTCCTTTCTTTGTCTGTTGGTCTCTGGAGAATCTAGTTTGAGCTAATATATGTGAACCTCCCCAAACTTTTTATTTTTTTTATATTGCCTTCTTTATATTTATATATGCCTTCTTTATATTTATGAATATGTTATTGGATTTTGGATCTAGTCTTGCAGCGCTTGCAGAGGTAAACTTTGTCTATACAAGGACTCTGACAGAGCCTTAAGATTTCAACTTTATTGTGTCTGGGACTTCTTCATTTGGGCAGTGGTGTTTCAGAGAAACTGCATATTTGTGTCAAATATTCCTCTTTCTTTAGTGATCTTCATAACCAGTATTTCAGGTAGGAAAACTTTTGTTATATTTCTTTTGCTCTGTTGCTGAGAAAGATTAGGGCTGTGATTGTAGATAGCCTGTTAATGTTTTCATTAAATATTTTAAATCAAGGATGGGCTAATAACAACAATACTTTGCACTTTCATCTGAGGATATCAAACTACTTTATAAATATTAAAGAGCTCTGTCAGTCTTGCCATTCTTGGCATCAGAGGCTCTTTCTCTTCAGGTCCTGACATATAGAACAATATCCCTATATTCTTTTGCCTCAGCAACTTTACATCCCATTTCAAATCTTATTGCAGTAGACTCTTCCTTACGCCGAAAATTTTCAGATTCAAGACCATACTAAATTAGACCCTGAATGGGGACATCCCTTAACTTTTGACATATCTCCTTTTGTCCACTCAGTTCCCTGCTAACAAATCAATACAGCCTAGCACATCAAACTAGCAGATATAACAGAAAATGACTTTTGGCATGAAATATCTATTTCACATAACTGCAAAAGTCTGTAGAATTTTATACTTAAAGAAAAGTCTGTCTGGTGTGCCGCCTCTTATGTAGTGTGGTAACCTCACCTTCTGTAACACTTATGTGATATTTCCCCATTCTCCAATGCTAACTCATGCAAAACATTAGATAGCAGTTTTCAGTCAAACAGTTTTATTAGATAATCCATTTTAAAAAGAATAGTTTCTGGTACTCTAATAATTTAGATTTCTACCCTTTGATAATATCTGTTGCTTACACAGACTTGCCTTTGTCTCCCAGATACAGAGAGGAGAACCATTATGTTTGATTTCTTCCAGCAGTTGTACTTCTCTGGGATTCTCTATGCTTCCGCAGATTACTATTCTGTGCAGTTCTACGAAGTTACCATTTCTCACAGTAAATTTCTGCTCTCATAAGTCACTGAACTGGGACACAGGAAAGCTGGGTTCAATTCCTAGCTCTGCCATAGATTTCCTGTGTGACCCTGAGCAAGTCAAGCAAGGCCACATTATTAAAGTGCTCAGTGCCCAGCATCTCCCATTGTGACATTTATGGCCAGATTTTACAAAAAGCTGTGCTGTGCTCTTTTGGAAATCTGGATGTCTAATTTGATATCTAAATGGGAGCTGAACTATTTTGAAAACTTGGGCATAGTTTCTCTGTTCTTCAGTTCCTTGTATGTAAAATGGAATAAATAATTCCTTACTTTACAGGGGAGTTGTGAGGATAAATTCATTAATGTTAGTCAGGATCTCATGTACTTATATATAGGAAGAATCTAGAGATAAATAGATATTGATTGCATAACCACGGCTGTAAATGTTTCCATTTCTGGCAGACTCTGAGGTTTGTTCTGTGCTGCAAAGTTTTGTCAGCTAAAAGTATGAAAAAATCACACACACCCCATAGCCAACAGTTCTGCCAACAAAATCCCTGGTATCGACACATTGTGTACTGTGGTCCAGCTGGCAGCCCAAAGGCTGGATCCAGACTGCAGGACTATTCTGTCTAGCCCTGGAATACATTCAACCTCCTCTATAAAATGGCATCACACTCACTGTATGTGGAAGGTCACACCTCATAGAGGATGCCATTTTGTAGAGCATATATTTCTGAATGTGGCCCACAGAAGTGCCCCAAATCTAGCGTCCAGCTCACACTACTGAAAAGTTGGACCACCCCTTTATTGCCAGCATATGCTATGTCTCCATTTTCAGCATAGCTAAACTGGTAAAGGCTCTGTAGTGTAGACAAGCCCTGCGGCTTTGCTCCATTCAAGTTTACATTAACTTCTGACCACAGTGTCTTTCTCCTGTTCAGTGCGTGGTTTCTCCTGAATTCCTGAGACATCACACTTCATTCCTCCCTCACTGGGCTGTATTTCAAAACACGCTGAATGTTTCCCTTCTTTGGCTGCCCCCATGACTGCCATAATTATCTCATTGTAAACTGTAAGATGCTGAATGCTTCCAGCAAGATGCTGAGCAACCTCAATTCTCATTGGAATCAATGTGATCTGATGGTGCTCATTATCTAGCAAGGCCAGATCCCAGGAAAACACTGTGCTGGCAGGGGGAGAGAAGGAATCAGTGTTCTTCTAATGTCTTTTTCAAATGCCAGGAAACTGTCAGACACCAGCATTCCGTTTGCCTCTTATTTGGACTATTGCTCTACAGAGATTTGATTTTATTTTTTGTCCTCTGTCAAATTCTTTTCCTGCTATTTTAATTAATCTTCTCCAAAAGGCAAGCCCCAGAATGGTGGCTAAGTTCCTAGACTTTCTGTTAAAGGGAAGGTGTGCATCTCTATAAGAAAATATTGTTGCAGAAGACAGAAACTATGGAAAACATTGAGACCATACAACAGAAAGCGCAGGTGGAAGGGGGAAGAGAAGTCTTGTTCTGTGAATGACAGAATTAGACTGAACTTGTTGATTTTGTTAAAGTTGCTGCAAAATCCACTAGTATTCTGTGATAATCAGGGTCCAGGCACCTAAGGGGAGAATAGAAGGTTTAAACTCCCAAAAATAAACATTTATAGTATGCAAGCAGTTGGTTTATCATTGTACTATTAAAATGTTGAGTAATGTGTCTTTTATCAAATCTTTAATGTTCTGAAAGCCATAGTCATTATGAGATATGTATACATATAATGCTTATGAATGTACATATGCATATAAAAATGTAAATTGCAACTGTGGTGCAACTTTAACATCACCTCACAACAGGGTGGTGATACAATCAGGCATGGACAATTACCTCCCAAGCCAGTTGTTTACACAAAACCAGCTTCAGGTACCCATCCATTGTCCAGCCCAGGAAAGGACAAAGGTGGACCATTAAAATTAATGGAATGACACTGAGACAACTGGTGATTTCCCCAGTCGAATAGCCATGAGTCACCTGACCATAGTCTGAGAGAGGAAAAAAAGGGGGTAAAGTCTTTTAAAAGAAGGCTTGAAACTGAAGTTGTCTGTTACAGCTGTCCCACTGCTGGATTCTTTTCCCCCCTTCCGTTCTGTTTGTGCTGAGTGGCCGCCCCCCCCCCCCCCCCCCGGCCATGGAACTGACCAAAGTCACAGCCTGGCCCTGCTCATGGAAATGGCTTATGCAGACTAACTGGAGCCATTGCTCTACTCAGGAAGAAGGGGGCTTTTCGCTCCTTTGTCTAGCTTCTTTGTTCGGACCCGGCTCGGTGTAGGGGTGCTCTGCCCAGGTATGCAAGACCTAAAGTGGCCACATAGCTAAGCATATGAGTCATACCTGTGGCTCAGAACATGCCCAGGCATGCCTATGCTTACCTGTAGTTTTCCCTGCCTTCTCTCCTCCCCCATATTAAGGGGAACCAATCAGAGTTACTGGCGGGAGACTGCCTAAGTTTGCCTTTAAAATCAGACATTTTCTGATCAGACCCCCGGAGAAGGTCCTTGCTTTGCCACCTGGTCTGATCAGCTAGGGGTCTTTGGGGGTCCCTCTCCCCGCTCTCTTTTGTTTTTGAGCGTACCCCCGTTTTAAACTCCCCTCCCACGAACAACGAATTTGTGCCTGGAGATCTCCTGATTATTGTAAGCGAATCGAGTCCTCTCTGTGTCCTCTGATGCTGAAACTGCTGTTCCTGCTGCTGCTGCTTTGGGGATTGGTAAGAAAAAACCTCTTGCACACTCCCCTTGTTCTAACTGCTGGCTTTCTTTCCCCAGCAGGCAGACCCAAGCAGGTAGACCCAAGCTAACTCCTTGGTCTGTATCCTGGGCACACACCACTCTGCCCTCTGGAACTACCCCTAGTATAAGGTGCACCCATTAGGTTTTGTCTTTAGTCTAGATAAATTGTAATTTCATTTTGCATAGCTGTGGTTAAGTTAGCTTTAAAGAATTGTTTGTGTCCCTGCCAGCAGGTAGGGGATCTTGGGGGACAATTACTGCACTGGTGGGGTGCAAAATAAACTTTATTAAGAAAATATAAAAACAGGGAAAAATCCAATAGTGAGGGGTATGGGGTTTGTTAAGGTAGATAATTGGGGAGGGGTTTCTTTTAGTAAACAGGATAGGGGGTTTCAATAGTGGGGTACAATACAGTGGGGTACAATACAGTTGGTAACCAATTAACACTGAAGTATAAATGTAACAGGTAGCTAACAATTTCTATGTAAAGGGTGTGTCACAGCAGCATATAACCAACTAACAGTTATGGGTAAAATGTGTTAAATAACCAACAACTCTAGGTAAAAATGTGTCACAGTGGTGTAAATGTAAAATGTGAGGTGTGTTAGAGAGAAAAAGGTAACCAATGGGGTTTTTATGCTAGACAATTGAGGTTTGGCAGCTATGGTGGGGGGGGAGCACGTGGTGGAAGGGATTCAAAGAGAGAGAGAGACAGTGGTAGAGGGATGAGGTTGGGGGGTTTATACAGAACACAGCAAAATCTTATCTATGATCTATCTTAACCAAGATTACACAAGTTAGCAAGTAACAGAACACAATGCAACGACTTACTTACAGAGAAGCTAACTTAACCACAGCTATGCAAAATGAAATTACAATTTATCTAGACTAAAGACTAAAACTAATGGTGCACCTTATACTAGGGGTAGTTCCAGAGGGCAGAGTGGTGTGTGCCCAGGATACAGCTCCAAGTGGGGGGTGGGTTAACTAGTGGTTGCTGCAGCAGTTTTATTTCTAGCAGCAAAAGTGCTGCTGTGAAGCTAAAAGCAGATTACAGATACAGACCAAGGAGTTAGCTTGGGTCTGCCTGCTGGGGAAAGAAAGCCAGCAGCTGAAACAAGGGAAGTGTGCAAGAGGTTTTTCCTTACCAATCCCCAGGACAGTAGCAGCAGCAGTTTCAGCATCAGAGGACGCAGAGAAGACTCGATTCGCTTACAATAATCAGGAGATCTCCAGGCACAAATTCGTTGTTCGTGGGAGGGGAGTTTAAAACGGGGGTATGCTCAAAAACAAAAGAGAGCGGGGAGAGGGACCCCCAAAGACCCCTAGCTGATCAGACCAGGTGGCAGAGCAAGGACCTTCTCCGGGGGTCTGATCAGAAAATGTCTGGTTTTAAAGGCAAACTTAGGCAGTTTCCCACCAGTACTTTTGATTGGCTTCTCTGGATACAGGGGAGGAGAGAAGGCAGGGAAATCTACAGGTAAGCATAGGCATGCCTGGGCATGTTCTGAGCCACAGGTATGACTCATATGCTCAGCTGTGTGGCCACTTTAGGTCTTGCATACCTGGACAGCGCCCCCTACACCGAGTCCGGGCCTGAACAAAGGAACCAAACCAAGAAGCAAGAAGCCCCCTCCCTAGGCAGAGCAATGGCTCCAGTCAGTCTGTACAAGCCATTCCTATGAATAGGGCTATGACTTTAGTTAGCACAATGGCTGGGAGGGGCGGCCACACAGGACCAACAGAAAGGAGAGAGGAAAAGGGAATGCAGCAGCGGGACAGCTATAACAGACAGTTTGTATTGTGCTCTGTAAGTTAGGTGTAACAAGTTGTTGCATTGTGTTCTGTTACTTGCTAACTTGTGTAATCTTGGTTAAGATAGATCATAGATAAGATTTTGCTGTGTTCTGTATAAACCCCCCAACCTCATTCCTCTACCACCCCCTCCCTCTTTTAATCCCTTCCACCACGTGCTCACCCCCCCCCCCCCCATAGCTGCCAAACCTCAATTGCATTACTAAAGTCTAGGATAAAAACCCCGTTGGTTACCGTTTTTTCTCTCTAACACACCTCACATTTTACATTTACACCACTGTGACACATTTTTACCTAGAGTTGTTGGTTATTTAACACATTTTACCCATAACTGTTAGTTGGTTATATGCTGCTGTGACACACCCTTTACATAGAAATTGTTAGCTACCTGTTACATTTATACTTCAGTGTTAATTGGTTACCAACTGTATTGTACCCCACTGTATTGTACCCCACTATTGAAACCCCCTATCCTGTTTACTAAAAGAAACCCCTCCCCAATTGTCTACCTTAACAAACCCCATACCCCTCACTATTGAATTTTTCCCTGTTTTTACATTTTCTTAAAAAAGTTTATTTTGCACCCCACCAGTGCAGTAATTGTCCCCCCAAGATCCCCTACCTGCTGACAGGGACAGAAGTGTTCATCCAGAAACTGAAGGACAGCCTCTGGGCAGCTGTACACCTGGAAATTGTTCAAAGGTAATAGATAACTTGCATTAGAAAAAGGATTTTATCTAATGTAGATGTGCAAAGCCTGGTTGCCTCTTAATTTTCTGTGTAACTTATATATGTTTGCGCTCCATTACTCTTTCATCTTTGAGTCTGTGTTTTTTCTATTAAATAAACCTTTTGTTTATTTTAACCCAAGCGGCTCTCTGGTGTGCAAACTGTGTGGAGTGTGTATCCCAAAGTAAGCTGGTGTTTGGAGGGATGGTTTCACGCCTTTGGGGGTTGATAGATCAGAGGGGAAAAGTCCAAGTGTCTGGTACTTAAGAACTCAGGGAGGGTGGATGTGGGGAAAGGGGACTGTAAGGGTTGTTAGTGTCACCCTGCAAGGAGTAACCAGACCGCTGCAAACCAGTGTGAGACCTTGTGCTCGGAGGCTGGCTACTGGTATCAGGGATCTGAGCCATATCAGCACAGCATTAAGGCACCCCCAGGGGTCAGGGCAAGCGATGACAGGATCCCTTACTGGTATGGCCGCTGATCCCCAAAACATCACACATTCAACCCTGTGCCTCTGTGAAATTCACTCAGTAAATGGTTCTCTATAAAGGTGAACAGCTCTGCACTACTGGATCCTGGCACAGGACCAGGGACCAAAGAAGGCAAAAATTAATGCACAGAAAAACGAACAGGTGTCTAATGTCGTAGGAAGAAAGTCAGCTTGTAGTTTGGCAATGGACATGAATTTCTACCTTGTGAATGTGTGGATATAGAGAGAGGCTAGGTAAGCATTCTAACCGCTTCCTTTTTTAATACAGTCCATGGGTCAGATCTGACATCAGCCACACTAGTGTAAATTCAAAGTTAACAATTGGAATCAACCAATTATTCTGGATTTACACTGGTGTACGCGAGAGTAAATGGTGGCCCCTTGCCACTAAGGGGTTCTCCTCTGCAAAGAAAGGTTGCTGGAAAGTTAATAATCTTGAAGCACTAGGTTTTACTGAAATAAATTAAACATTGTTATCAAAACGTGACTGGACATGGTTATTGTAAGAAAGCAGCTAGAAAGATCGGAGTTACAGCTGGTTTTAAAAAGTCCAGAACTCTTCCATGCCTTCTCCTCCACCCTATAAGAAAACAAACTCAAATAAACAGCCTTGCAATCATACCACAAAGCTACCTCTTTCATCACTTCTGTCCATACATGCAAGGAAACAAATAATTCTGTTTTGTTTTAAAGAACAAGAGATGACAACTTGCTTTGAAAACAGTATCAAATTACCCTATCTGAAAGGCTTTCTGTATGGGGGCATTACCACTATCATGAACCCTGTTCAACCTATCCTTTTATAACCACCCTCTCTCCTTGTGGCAGGTAAAGGCCCCACTTCAGAGAGTGTGCATCACATGTGCTGTCTTAATTTCATTCTGCAGCCATTACAATAATATTTTAAATATGAAATCCTGATGGAGGAGGATGAAATGAGCACAAGTAAAAGAGACCTTGAAGCAACAATAATTAGTCATTCAAAAAAAGACTTATAACATGGAAGATGAAGTATTGAGGACCGATAAGAGTTTAAGAATGTAAAGCAATCAGTCAGACAAACCATAATACTTGATCTGGGCTGAAGCTGCTTAGGATGGTCAGAATCTTGTTTTGTAGTAGGCAAGGGGAGAAGGATTGGGTCCTTTGTCAATTACACAATGACAGCACAATAACATTGTATTGGCAATGAATATATTTAAAGTAGATAGTAAAAAAAAAAGCAAGCAGTTAAGCATTTTCACAGTGAGATGTTTAGGCACTTGCAGCCAGATTCTGAAGTCAGTCGATTGCAGAGAGTGTAAAGTCAGAGAAGAATTTGGCCCAAGCTAGTTTACTGTGAAAACAAATAATCAAGAAATAGTTCAAAGGAAAAAAAAGCCCAATAACTGAGCATTTTAGATACTAGCCGCTACTGGATTTGTCCAGAATTTGTAGAATAAACTATATTTTTGAAGGTGGCGTTTGAAGGATGCTTTCCAGTGTTTTATGACATTATCATATGTACCAGAATGTGCCCAAGGTCAAAGAAGGGAAGGCAGGCGGCTTTGGGGTGGGGATGGGCAAACAGACTACCAGGTCTTGCTTCCCATAAGGCAGGGGGAACTATCCTGGCCTGAGATGCTCCACGCTGACAAGAGGCATGACTGGGTGGCACTGTAGCTTGGGTCTCATCCCTTCCATACCTGCCACAGCTCAGTGCCTGGCAGTGAGTGAAGCACACACCACACCTTTTCAAATGCTAAAATAGTTACTGCTCCTGAGTACGTTGTTAAAGTACATAACGCCTTACAACCTGAAGGCAGGGCTGGCCTTACCATGAGGCGAACTGAGGCGTCCGCCTCAGGTGCCAGACTGTGGGGGGCGCCACTGGGACCCAGGGTGTAGAAAATTGTGTCTGCTGCTGGTGCATATGTATTCTCTCTGCTCTAGATGCACAGAGATGGTGGAGTGCTGTGCTGGAGGATGGAGGGCACAAGAGACACAACAGGCAGGCAGGAGAAAAAGTGAGAGGGAATAACAGAAAGCAGCAGGAGCTGGAGGGAGAGAGAGAGGAGGAGGAGCCTCTTATGTACATCTCTAGCCCTCCCAGGAGCCTGGACTGATTAACACCAGCTTCTCAGGGAGCTTCCTGTTTCCTGCTGCTTCCCTGTACCCAACTGAGGTGAACAGGCAGTCAACTGAAGTTGTAGGAGCCAGTTAGGCCCTTAAGACTCTGATATCTTCCCTCACTCAGGCCCTGCTTCCAGCCTGCTTATTTGTCCCCTTCAATTGGGTGTTGAGAGTCACTATAGCTGGCACAGAACAGCAGTCATGAGTGAAAGAAGAAAACGCCCCTCTGGGGCAGCATTCAGAAAAAGAAAGAAAGCAAAGGAAGCTTTTCTATCTAAGCAGGAAGGAGCTCTCCTGAGATACATAGACACAAATGTTCACTTCCAGCCCAAGTGAGGATGTGAGTGGTGAGGAGATGCCTGATCTTCCAGAGTGCAGGTGACCTGGCAGCTACTGCAGCATCCATATCTCCATCTCAAATGGATGTAACCATGCACATTCCTGAAGAAAAATGTAGATCAGAGATGGGTGTGGTGGAGGTGCAAGAAATAGCTGCTGCTGAGTTTAGTTCCTTAAGTCTAGATGATCCAGGACTGTGGACCCACTTGAGCAGTAGCCTGAGGGACTTCCTTGTACTACATGGGCCACAGCAAGTGAAAAACTTCATGTTCCCCAAAGACAATGAAAATAGAAATTTCCATCCAACACATTACTGGTGTGAAATCCCCAATGGTGACAAAGTGGAGAAGCCATGGCTTATGTACTCAAAAACCCAGAATGCTGCATACTGTTTTTGTTGCAAACTCTTCCAGTCTGATGTTCCAGCCACATTGGGTTCTACAGGAACAAAGGACTGGAAAAACGTGGCTAGAAATCTGGCATGCCATGAGAAGGCAGCAAATCACCAGAGAACATTCCACAGGAGGAAAGAGCTTGAGATGAGACTAAGGTTAAAGGCCACCATAGATGATCAGCATCAAGAGAAGATCGCATCAGAGTCTCTCTTGGCAAAATGTTCTGAAAAGGCTCATTGCCACTGTGAGAATGCTTGCTATGCAAAACCTAGCACTGCATGGCACTTCAGATCAGCTGTATGGTGCCAAACAATGGAAACTTCCTTAAAATTGTGGAGCTGATGGCTGGGTTTGATGCTATATTTCAGGAGCATCTAAGAAGAGTCACCACCCAAGAAATGTACACACACCACTACCTTGGAAAAACAATTCAAAATGAGATCATACAGTTACTGGCAACAAAAGTCAAACAGAAGATTATGGCAGATCTAAAGTCAGCAAGATATTACTCTGTAATTCTGGACTGCACACCTGACAGCAGCCGTACGGAACAAATGACTTTAATGGTGCATTTTGTAACAACAGAACCTAGTGAAAATGTCTCTGCAATGGTGACTGTCAGAGAGCATTTTCTAGAATTTATTGACATTGATGATACTACATGAGCTGGTATGACAAATGTGCTTCTTAAAAAGCTGGAAGATATGGGAATTGCGATAGCTGACATGAGAAGTCAGTGTTACGATAATTGTGCCAACATGAGAGGAAAGAACAGAGGAGTGCAGACATGGATCCGAGAGTTAAACGCTTGAGCTTTTTTTGTCCCATGCAGTTCTCATTCATTGAACTAGGTGGTCCGTGATGCAGCATCAGCTTCTAGTGAGGCTGCTGAATTTTTCAATGTAATTCAAAGCATCTATGTATTTTTCTCTGCATCAACTCATCGATGGCAAATTTTGAAGCAACATCTGGGAGCATCCTCTCTGACACTGAAACCACTGAGTGCCACATGATGGGAAAGTTGAGTGGAGGTGATAAAACCTATCAAACACCAAATTGGGAAGATAGATGATGCCATAGTTGCCATTATGGAGGATAATGCTATGACAGGAACTGTTCGTGGGAGAACAATGGCAGAGGGAAATGGAATCACCAGAAACATACATAACTTCAAATTTCTGCATGGCTCAGAGTTGTGGCATGACATACTGTTTGAAATAAATGTTGTAAGCAAGAGACTCCAAAGTGTTGACCTTGATATATCCGGAGCAATGGCACAACTGGACAAAGCAAAGTCATACCTACAGTGTTACCGGTCAGATGAGGGATTTCAAAATGTTCTGAAGAGTGCACAGAAGTTGGCAGAGGAACTTCACACTGAAGCTATTTTCCCACCCATTCAAGAATACAAGAGTCACTGAAGAAGAAGAAGACATTTTGATTACGAGGCATGGGATAATCCCATAAGAGACCCCAAACAACCAGTCAAAGTTGAATTCTTTAACCAGGTGCTAGATTGCACAATACAGTCAGTTGAAGAACGTTTCATGCAGCTCAAAGAATACAGCAGTATATTTGGGATCTTGAATGATATTCCAAAACTCCTCACTGTACCTGAAGAAGACCTACACTAGCAATGCAGGGCACTAGAGACAGTGTTGACACATGATGACATGCGTGATATTGATGTGAGTGATTTAGGTGATGGACTGAAAGCCCTTTCAAGATACATTTCAGCAGGATCAACTCCAAAGGCTGATCTGGAATATATGTGCACAAATAAGATGACCACCCTCTTTCCAAATGCTTTTATTGCTCTGTGCATACTTCTAACATGTCCTGTAATAGTTGCCAGTGGATAATGCAGCTTCTCCAAGCTGAAGTTAATAAAAACACATCTACGCTTCACAATGACACCGGAGAGGCTGGTCGGCCTTGCAACCACCTCAACAGAGCATGAGCTGGCCCAGAATGTGGACCTTCAGGAAGCAGTTCAAATCTTTGCAACCAAGAAGGCACAGAAAGCAACACTTTGATTATTCAACCAGATTAAAATGCCAGCGTTTACTGTGCAGACAAGAAAAGTTACATTTGCTGTTCAGGCTTTTGAAAGTTAAGCATTACTTAAAATTTTTGAACAAGGCATTTTAAGTTGTTAGTTCTCCTTTATTGAGGTAGGTAGCAGAGCAGTACCATGAGAGGAGTAGAACAGGAAGAAGGCAGAATTGAGACCTTTCAAGGTTTTGGCCCAAGTGAGTGGGTATGGAGGTGTGATTTGAGCTCCCCGCCTCAGGTGCCAAAATGTTGTGTGCCAGCCCTGCCTGAAGGCAAAGTGTCTCATGAAACTGCTGCTCAGACAGAGCACCTTCAACTGCCAAAGCCAAAATCTAGTCTGATAAAATAGAAGATAATACATTATGGCTCTCCTGAGGTTTCAGAGATAGTGTCCTTGCTTAGTTTTGCATTGATAATAATCAACAAGAAATGGTAGGTATGTGACAGGAGCACATTAAGAGAACCATTTGGCTGTTAACAAGTGATAGAAAATGAAAATAATAAAAGCTCACATATAGTTAACATTACTGGACAATTTTTTTCTCTCTAAAAACATTTCAACTGGCTTTTTAATTCTCAGCACCAACATGGTTGATACACACCATAATAGAATATTTGTATTTCTTTAGTGCTTCTAGTTGAGGATTTCAGAGCACTTTACAAATGTTAACGGAGCCTCACAGTACTCCTTGAAATAAAGATGTATTATCTTAGACAGGGAAACTGAGCCACAGAGATGTTATGATTGACTGAAGTCACACAGCAAATCTTTGAGAGAGCCAGAAATAACCTTAACATGCAGACCTCTGTTTTTCCCCAAGACCAAACTGCTCCAGAATCATGGACAAAGTTTACCAAGAAAAGCATTACTAATATTATCCAGCCTTAACCTGATTTCCAGCACACATACATACGCAGAGGCAACTAGAATAATGTGGACAGATTTCATTACAGTTGCATCCTAGCTAAATTAAATCCAGATAAAAGAAAAATAACTGGCTTTAATGTTCTTCCTGCTGTACATTTGTGCTTATCCAAAATAAAATGATTTTACATGTGTTTGTCATCGTGTGTGTGTCTGCGTGTGTGCATGGAATACCACATATCAGCTAGTTTTTCACTTTACTAAACAAGGAGATTCCTCCTTTGCTAAATAGCTCTTCCTCCTGTTTGTTCGTACCAAGAGGTCAGAATCCCTTGCGGCCTTATATATAATCTGTTGCTATGGAAATGATTGTGGTGTTACAAAGGGAGGATTATGACCTCTTAGTATGAAAAAAATGTTAGGTTTCCATTACATTTTCAACTAGCACTGAGACATTTTCATTTTAATGTTGGGAGTTACCCTTCCTAAATGGATGCGGCGCTAGTTGATAGACGTGTAGCTGATAAGTGTTATCCTTAGTCATTAGTGATTGTGCCAATGCTTTGATTTCCAAAAGATAACGAATAACTTAATAAAGAACTGCCAATGGAAGGACTGAAGCCTTTAGCTAAATACTGAATAGCTTTCACTGCTTAAAAAGGATTTATCAGTACATGATGCAAGTTGAAGAATTACCACCAAATCCTGGCAAAAAATAATACAAAACATAGCAGGGGGAAAACAAGAATAAGTGGTACGAGACTTTTAATTAATGTAAATTTTCATGTTGCTTAATTTTCTTTCATTATATGTTTTGGGATTAAAGAGAGAAACAATTCATTACTTGACTGCCTATTGCAAGACATCTCTGGCCTTGACTGATAATAAGAAGGACTGAATGGTATGAAGCCTAAGGAATGAAGCTCAATCACTCCCAGCAATTACTGTGTCTTATTGATAACTTGCAGCTCTATCCTGCAAATGCCATCTCTGGAACAAAGCCTGTCACAGATCAGACTGAATCCATTAAAAAGCTTTGATTAACATGTCCCTGGGGTGTGCTGTGGAAACTTTTTACGCCAAATGACAGCCGATTGCTACTGCTTCTGAATTGTCCTCCTGAAATACTCTTGTGTTTTAATCTAGTGCACAGTTTAAATTAAAAAACGGCAATGACTTTGTGTGACCTAAATACAAGCCGCTTTTATTCATTGTGGGATTTATCAACTGCTTGCAGATTAAGTGCTCAGAGAAGCAACAATTAACCTTACTGTGGGTTAGCTAATATTAATTATATATCTCCAGTGCTTTCTTGTACTAGCTACATGTGTCCACCGAAAGGGTCATATTTAATGTGCTCAGTTTAGTGGACAAGAAGCTTTGTACTTGTCCTCCCTTGAAAACAAATTGTTTGTATTTGACAAGCATAACATCAACGATGTTGGCTTTCTTTAGTAGTAGACATTGATGTGTAAATGGATTCTGGTCCTTTTAAAGCACAAAAGCTCAAGCTTTCTAGGCCTCAAATTTCAAGAGGGCAAGGAGCTGCCCTCTACCCAGCCAATCATCTTCACATCATCCACTGAGAAAAGCAATCTTTATCTAGTGTGGATATTATTTTTCCTTTGTTACCCTGCAGTTCCATGTAAGACAAATGCTGAATAGTATGTGTCAGGGCCAGCAGGGAATACATTATAAACAAAAAATGGATTTCTTTATACTCCAGTAAAATACGTATGTAGAAACACCTACAGGTAAAAGAAGTACTCGCCAGAAGATCGTTCAATGTGATGTGCTAGAATCTACAAAAGAGGTATAAAATAAGGGCCAGATCCTGTTCCCACTGAAATCAATATCAAAGCTCTCACTGGCTTCAGTGGGAGCAGGACTGGGCCCTGAAGAGAATAAATTTGCAGAGCTACAGTCACCAGTTAACATTTATTAGATCTCCTTTTTGCCTGCAAAATGCTTAGATGTCTCATTTTGCTGAATACATCATTTGCTATTCAAATGGGTTAGTTACTGTCCATGTATGTCATATTTATATTTGATCTAAACAGCCAATATTTTACCATACTTGCATGAGGTTACTGTGGATAGCAACTGTTTAGTTAAGGCAGCAGGTGTTATTTCTTTTTATGCCTACTTTTCCACTCCCTTTTCACCTTTTCTCTGAAGAATTACATTGAGACTGGCATTTCTCAGGTGTAGTCTCTGCTCAAAAGTAAGCTTGGTTTTTACCTGAAATTTGGAAGACAAGCAAGCCATTTTGTGGTTAAGATACTAAGAATAATTCCTATTATTAATTATTATTAGTAGTAATAATACCATGGTAGTGCGCCTGAGAACATTGCACAGGGGTAAAGGTTAGGAGGTAGGATTAAAAGGAGTCAATGTGAGGTTTGCATTACCTATACATCACACAACACCTGCACCCAATAGTGTGTAAAGATACAGAGCTGCTTTCTACCTCCAGGAAGCTAGTATTAATAACTAAGGTATTCAATAGTACCCTAATGAGTAACACATTTGGAATGCATTGTGTAAATAGCTCGTTCTGAACTATCGTTTGATTGAAGATAAAACAGAGTTAGTACACACTTATTCTGCTATTGCATACAGTTTGGCAAACCGCTTCTTCTGCAAACATCATAAGAATGCTGAAATAAGCAAAGTATGAAGCACTTTATTTGTTATGGGGTATTTGAAGCCAGCTATGTTGTTATATTATAGATAAGAGTGCTATATAGTCACAGCCATTTTATACAGTTAAATTGTGTGATCTTATTACAATGAAATCTATATATGTATATCATTCTCAAGAACACTTAATCTTAAGTGAAATATCAGCATCCACTAACATGTGTATCGATAGTAGCTGCTAACTTTGGATTCAGATCATAAGTTCATCTTGGGTACATCTGTCACTGGTCCCTGTCAAACAGGATAGTGGCCTAGATGGGCCATTGGTCTGAACTTGTATGGCAATTCTTATGTTCCTGTCTTTGTAGTTTGTATATAAACATAAGGAAATATTAGCTCTTCAGTGGCAGCCAAGGAGGGGGAGTGCAAAGCCCACCCCTGTGCCCGCAGATCTTGAGGATGCTCTTTGTCAGTCTGGTCCCCTCATCCCAAGCTAGAGAAACCTGAAGAGAAAGGCACAGCAGCTGGGGATCAACAGCCATGCTCCCTTTCCCCCAGCCACACCCACTGCACCAGACACAGGCAGGGTTGGAGGTAGTGTAGGAACTGCTAGGGCTACTCTATGCTACACAAGGATCCTCATATGCAGGGGTGATCCTGCAGTGACTAGGCTCACTAGCTTTAGATCATAGGTGCACACTTTCCCTGATACAGCTGAGAATCTGCCCCTATATGTAAGACTGAGGGAAGGACTACACTGCCACTTAAGTTGATCTAACTTACGTTGCTCAGGGGTGTGAAAAGGACACTCTCTTGAGTGATGCAAGTTACAGCAACCTAAGCGCTGTCCACTCTGGTGGTATGTCAGTGGGAAATGCTCTCACCCCAACACAGCTTCTGCCTCTCACAAGGTGGAGCAATTATGTCAATGGGAGAGCATTCTTCGATCAGCATAGAGCGTCTTCACCAGATGCACCACAGTTGCGCAGCTGCATCGGTGCAGCAGTGCTGATGTAGTGCTTCTAGTGTACACCTGCCCTGATATATGAATCAAAGTGACATATAAATAGCTCTACCTGCCAGCGAGAAAATGGTATCTAGAACACAGCATAAAGCAGGTACTTAATTATACATGAATACAGAGATTAACACAAAATAATCCCCTATACTATATATTGTAATCTGAGGAAGATTATCACCCTGTGAAGACAGCAACTGTCCAGGTTGTTATTGGGTAAGTGCTACTTTGGGCTGAGTTGAACCTTCTTAAGTGCTTTCATTTAAACAGCGCTAATTCTTTGACATTAAAAATTGCATATTTTTTCCATAATTATAAGACACCAAATGATGATGAACGCCTAGTCCCTTGCCATAAGATTTAAAATCTAATATCAAAGTCTGCACTATTTAAGGTTACAAAATTCTAAAAGATGAGCATGAAGATGTTGACGTTAAATGTATTTTACATGCACAGACACTTGACACTATAAATCTAATAAAAGGCAGAGAAGTGCGGAAGATGCTCTGCATTTGAAGAAGAGTTTGAATAAATATGCAGGGATCGCAGAAAATAAGTGCTATAGCAATAATCGACTTGTGCT
Organism: Macrochelys suwanniensis; assembly: GCA_033296515.1. NCBI lineage: Eukaryota > Metazoa > Chordata > Testudines > Chelydridae > Macrochelys > Macrochelys suwanniensis. The sequence goes on from CM065780.1 coordinate 55,355,144, forward strand.
ATTTATACAAAATTTTAGAGCTATATATTTTAACACCGCTGACAATGCTATTTGTTGACTTTGCAGATTGACCACCCATGTATGCTTGACAACAGTTGACAAAAGACTTTCTGTGAAGGGTAATTGTAGCTACAAATGCTCTTTCACTGCCTCCATTACCTTCTTTTAGCAGGTGTAGGGCTTTATTGCTTAATACTACTCTCCTTTTTAGAAGTCTGGCTCCAAGCCCTCTTTGTTTAAACCCAGATGCTAGTTTCTATTTAACTATTCAGGTTTAAACAAAACAAAACAAAAACACAACCATCTGGAGTAAAACTGATAGAGAGGGCGGTTCATTTCTGTACCTTTTTTTCCTCTCAAAGGTGAAAGGATTTTTCAAATGCATTAATGACCTGTCTTAGATCTATTAGACTCTTCACATTCAAAAAGGCTCTTTCAGAAGCAGATTCAAACAAGCTAACAGAAGCAAGGAGGAACATGCACAAGAGGCAAAATGGATTGGGAAATATAAATCAGCCCAATTATAATTCAAACAAAAACAAGTGAGAAACTCAGCTCTACTAAGGAACTATTGGCCAAGCATATGGGCTTTGCATTGATGCATAATTAAGCTTTAGACAGCTGCAGGCTTCTACAGTGCAACAGGGCACAAGATATCATAATATACAGTAACATGCATATGTATGCTTAATGCTTAAAATAATTTTTAAAATTCATCTGAAGCATTAGATAAAAAGACATCAGCAAAAATTTAACAGTATTCAAGATGTCAGTGAACAGTGACCCAGGAGTCACAGAAAACAATGAAAATGACCAGCTTTGCCTCCAACCCTGACAGATCTTTGTAGCAATATATACATTGTTGTTTTAAATTCAGACAATGTAGTAGATCAAAGCAAGTAAGAAACATTTAACATTTTAGAGGACATTGTGTTGATAATTAAAATGACCCTTTTAAAAATACATACATGTGTGTTGGGGTATTGTGACATGCAGACAGTAGCTTTCAAGATGATTAAATATTCAAGGAAGATAAAGTCTCTCCAGCGGTATTTTTAACATGTGCTTTGAGCCCAGTACTCCCTTGCTTATAGAAATAGATCTCTTTCTCCATTACAAATCATGTTTAGCATAAAGGCTGTGAAGATTGCACATTGTGATGTCAACCACTCACAGTCCTCTGTTAACAGTTGCTCCAGCTGTGATGATCTCATGAAACACTATTATCTCTGTGTAAAGAATCTGCCTATCTTTTTACTTTTATTTTCCTTGGAGGCTGCTTCTGTTGGGAAAGACTGCTATATTGTGTCTTCTAATTGTGTTAAGCCCCCATCAAATATTGCATACTTTCTATGCTGTATGTAAACCTTTGCTGTATGTGACAGATAGTGTTGATTGCCAAACTGGTTGCATATGAGAAAAACCACTCCATTTTCAGAAGCAAAGATATTCCTCTGCAGGTTTGTGCATTTTGGTTTTAGATAGCATTCATCTATTTGACATGGGGCCAAAGTTGCTTCTTGGAAATTTTTAATATGATTAATCACACGTGGATAGGAACTGTAAAATCACAGTTGCCTGAGGATAAAACTGGCACTGCCAATTCGTACTTAATTTATAATCCTAAAGAGGGAGAAACAAAACAAAAGCAAAACAAGGATTTAAAGATCTGCTTTCCTACAAAAGATGTGCAACAAAAATGGTGAGGAATGCTGTGCATAATCCATTGAAAATAGGATGGCATTAGCTATGTGTGAGTGGAAAATAAAGTACTATTGAACACAGGGTAGGAGAATGTAAGAAAACGTAAAAACACTGAGAAGCAAATTTGGTTCTTCTTGAAAATATTGATTTTAATGGTGTCATTAAACTGTGATGTCACTCATTTTTTCCTGATATACAATTAATTGCCTATTGTATGAGAACATTGCAATTAGGTGGCCTTTGTTTTCCTATTTACCCATCCTTTTTCTTCATTCCCATAGATGATGATCTATAATAAAAGGCAAGTAATTAAAGGCATCAGCAGCAGCACTGAGGGGTGAAGTTCAGGTTAATTGTATATGCACAGGTGATAATTATTTTATCTGTTCTGCTCTACTGGTCAATCACAATTTCTCTTTGGTTTTCTTCATGTGGAATTTTCACATTTTCTGCTCCCATTAAGCAGAGCTGACCTAATTCTGCTCCCATTGATTTCATTGGAAGCGGAGTTAGGCCAATGCTGAGAACTTTTGAAAATCCTACCCTTTATATTCTTGAAGTTTCCAAAGAATTTAAAATTTTACTTCCCCCCTTTTTCATTATGGATCATAAAGACCATGTTTCCTGTGTGTGTAAAAATGATTTTCACAGTGTTTACACACATTACTGGGCTGGAAGGGCTAGAAATGAGAACTGCTGTATCTGTTACTTGCATCAGTGTAAAACATTGTACTGAATCATTAGAATATATTGAGCACATCAAGGGTTATACCTGTATAAATCTAGAGTAACTCCATCTGGAATAAATATTGAAGCCAATGGAATTATTCCAGATTTACATTCTTGTAATTAAGATCACAATCTGGCTCATAGTATCACCTACTGGGTAAATAGCAGGAGAATATCAGCTTGTTTTGTGGACCCAGAAGAAAGTCTTACATTTTTAGTAATCACTGATTTTGTCAGCATCAACATATTAAAATACAGAAAGCTAGTTAATTACAGGAATTACAGAAAAGGTTAGTTGTTTAAGCTTCTGTGTACTGATCTGCTGTTAACCAACACGCAGGACTCAGGATTCACAGCAGACTTTATTTCATATTATAGATGCTGCAAAAATATTTTTTTAAATGACCTTTTTTCTCTTTGGGAATTTGAGTCTCCGATCCACAAGGATTGTTCACATGCATAATTTTAAATCCCAACAGCAGTATTTATACATGTAAAGGTACACACATATTTACACACTTTACTCATGTAAATCATGAAGTGGCTCTAGGTAGAATTCATTTTTTGGTTTAAAGGGAATTAACAAGGCGATAAATAACCTGAATCAATAGTCGTCATCTTAAATACAAGGCTGAAGTTTGAGTATTAGCAACGTACCTTTGAGTAGCAAACAAAGCAAAACCATACACTCCACTATCATATGTTCTCTGAGTTAAGACACACAAGGCACCAAAGATTTCTTGTTCCTTCCTCAAATAGGATCAAATTCTTACCTCATACTGCATCTGAAGGGCCCTACTGAATGTTACTTAAGGGCAGAATTTGGCCACAGTTGTCTTGATGATGATTCCATTAGAGACTGTTAAAAATGTTAATATGATTTCCTACAAAGGCACAGCTTACTTATGAGCCATCCATCCATCACAGGTTATGATTAAACCCTTTATACAGCAAAGAAAGAGGATATGATAAACTGTGTGAGGTTATAAAACAGGAACCCCGACCCTCTCTGCAAACATTCTCTTCTTTTTCCAAACTCAGCTGTTTTACACATACAGTATTTGACTTGTTAAAGCTAGGAGAAGCTCTTTGTTTCTATTATTTCATTCAAAACAGGTTTTTTATTAAAAAAAACAACAACCCACCAACTAATATGTTCAAAATTTAAGAGCATTATCCACAGCTTTCTAACCCTACAAATGCTAGGACTTTACATTTCTCCATAACTGACATCCAAAATAGTTGCAGTCTTGAAGAAAATGATACAAGTAGTTGTATGTGGCATACTCATACCTGTTCTATTGGCTGTGGATACATATAAATATCGGAACACAAATCAGCCTATGTGTGAGAGATAGAGAGAGAGAACGTGTGTCTTTGGGTTTAAATTGTAATGAGCTGGGTAAAAACTTGCTACGTTTGAGTTAAAACCTTGTTCAAACTGATGTGTGAATGGGCCCTTCATTTAAGATAGTTGTAAAAGACAGTCAAGAGGACACACCAAAAATGAAGCCTAATAGAGTCTGCCCCGAAACTAGCACCACGTGGGGGCGGGGTTGTGACTGGGTGGGTGGGAAGAGGACTGGCAGGACAAACAGAACAGAGAAAGAGAGGCAGAGGTAAAACCCAAAAAGCCAAGCAGTAGCCTGTGAACACAGTGTGATCCTGAGAAAAGCTAGAGAGTGTGCTTTTGGGTCTTGTAACTAAAAAGGCTTGGCGGCTGTAAGCAAAGAAACTGCACCTTTTGTTCTTAGTTCTTCCTGGGTTTGGACGTTCCTTGTAAATAAATAAGATTGCATCAAAGAGAACACCAGACTCCATCAGTTTCTACTTTCAACTCAAACATCCCCACAGGAGTTCTGAAATTTGAGTAGTTGCTTGGGCTGAAAAGGGGCCACAGAGTACATATAGTGGAGCTTGACAAATAATTCATAACAAATAATTTACTTGAGAATTTTTTATTCCGTTTCTGTTCATGAATATTCCACAAATAATGAAATTCTTAAGTTTATTTCTAGTGATCTGCTGGATACAACTGCCCTTTTGTGCTCATTTCACAAGCACATGCTTCTACTGTGTACTCCGTGGTCTTTTCTGAAGACTTAACTTTTGTTATTTCTTGTTGCCCTTCATCTAAAATGAAATGAATTTAGAAGGAACGTATATGGTTGCTCTTTGAAAATGGAAAATACAACAATAGTCATGAGGGCCCGCAGAAGATGTTAAATTAAACCTCTCTGGAGCAGCTTTTCTTTATACTTTTGTTGCATGCTTTCCCAATGCATATTGGGTGAGATGGCCTTGTGGCCCAAGTCGCTGTCCCACTGCAATCCCTCCATTTTCTACTCACTCACCCCTTTTATGCTTTCTGTGGTGTGAAAATCCACACCACTGAGTGACACTGTTATACCAACCAATTTCCTGGTGTAGATAGCACTGTGTCGATGGGACATCTTCTTCTGTCAACATAGCTACTGCCTCTTGGGGAGGTGGAGTACCTACTCTAATGGGAGAAGCTCTCCTGTTGGCAAAGTTAGCATCTTTACTAAGTGCTGTAGTGATGCAGCTGTGCGGCTGCAGCACTGTAAGGGTAGACAAGCCCTGGGTGAGATTCTGCGTGGAGTCTCTCAGAGAAGCAACACAGAACTCAATCACAACCCAAGTGGCTTTTAAGTCACTTTTGCACCCTCAAGGGCCTCGACTGCTTCGGGGGGCTAGAGAGGCTGCTGGCATAATTTAGACACCCCTAGGAGCTACTTAAGTTATGGTAGTAGTGGGGGTAAAAGTTGGGAAACTGTCACAACCCAACCCAATTTAGGATTAATCAATTTTTGCCTTTATTTATAGAATTTCATACAGAATTATCATCACGCATAGTGTCTGGACATACATTTATGCCAGACAAATAAACAACAGACAAGATGAAATTGGTTACCACATTCTGGGGCACCTTGTTTGATAGGCGTTGCCTTCTCTGATCTCGTGGTCTGTTCCTTCAGTTCCTTCAGTTTCTGGTCTGGTGTGTCTCCCGTTTGAGGCCACGTTCACTCAGGTCTTTTATACATTCTATATTGCAGATTACTTAATTTTTATCCAATTAGCTTTTAGCACAACCCTTTGGGTTTTAGATAACCCATACATTACGCATGCACAATCTTCAGTTATCAAGCTACTGTATTTTTCCTGCTCGGTTTTCTGGGTCGAGTTGTCCAGGGTCATCCTGTTCCTGAGCTTTCCCAGAAAAGGTTGTTGTTGTTGTTTTTTCAATTTATCATTACAGGTTTGTGTGTTTTCACCTCCAAACTTCCAGCACAACATGTTACATTTGTTCTGTCAGTAATAATGTCATTTTAAGCAGATTACAATAATTGCGTGTAAAAGGAGAATTGGCAAAACCACATTTATGCCAGCAAGGCCTTGGCCTAAGTGTTACGCCAGCTGTACTCATTCACTATCCATAATTATAAATCATTAAAAGTATCATGAAAAGCTCTTAATCTTACCATTAACAATTGTTCATTTTATATTTCAAAGTTATAAGTCAGTATGTGTAGATTATCCTGTGCTACCCTTTTAGTCTATTAGAAGGCAAGAGTGGGAGGGAGTTAAGGAAAACATGATGATTCTTTAATGTCAACATTTCTTATCTTCTTGAAATATGGATTTTTCATTCAAAGTCCGGTTATGTTCGTGAATCATTACAAAGAAACTTCATTAGAAATTTTCCAGTGAATGCATTTTGAGGAGTGCCTTAATGTTATGACCTTGCTATTTAATTGCCTTTAGGTACCCCAACAGTAGCCTACCAGAGCTGCTCTATGGGATGCAGCACTACTCAGAATCTCCAGAGAGCTGTGTGCAGTGTCCTCCCCTGGCACACCCCTGCCAGGACTTGTAAGTGGATCCTTGGGACACAGTCATACGGCTGTCTGCTGCAGTTCCTGAGCTGGAGGATTCCTCTGACAGCTGGATATGGAACTGTTAGATCCCCTTTGAACCATTCCAGTCCTTACGACTGGTGTAAAGGGGCAGAGCGTGGCTGAGTATCTCACTCTCTCTGCAGGGCCTTTCGGCTGTCACTCTTCTCTAAACATAGGGCTTGCGTTCACTGAAAAAAACGTTATCATCATGTTTTATTGTGATTGTAAAGAGCTGAGTTAGCTGACATGATGTTGACCACAACTGACTAGCCAGTGAAGAACAGGGCAAATCACATTCAGCATCATGTCAACCAACTCTGAATGAATTTATGGTGAAGAGAAGTACATTGTGTGATCGTGATGGTGCTTCCATTTATGTGCGGTAGACACTCAGTTGGTCAATGCACGGAAAATTCTCTTTCTTTCTTTCTACACTATACATGGAACAAAACAATTGGTCCCACTATAGGGAGCAGAGATTTACAATGGGAAAGCTATTGCTCCATGATGAGAGAGAGGGAGAAAGTGCATTATAGATTTTTTCCTCAGTAAAGTATTAGACAATCAGCATGGGTCAAAGAATTGTAATGAATCTAACATTCTGTTTTGGAACAAAGTAAGTTATTGTTTTAGGCCATTTTTAAGAATTGAAAAACAAAGAAAACATATGTTTCTGAATGAACCATATGGAATATTGCTTTCGATAAGAACAATGTTCGAAAGGTTAATGAATTTGCAAACTAGGCTCTCTTTTCATTCGATACTGCAATGCAAAAGACTAATGAATTAATTTTAAATGATCACTAATCAAAAAACTTAGGGTAGGAACCAATATTGATCTAATTCAATATCTCAGAAAGCTGAACTATTACAACCACTGAGCTCATTAGGAGAGATTAAAGACTGAACACAATGACATTGTAAAAGATGTGATTTTAATATGTTTGATCATATCAGAGCCACAACTTTTAACAACATCATACCTTTATCATGAAACCTCATCTGTTTCTCCCCAAACCTCTGAAGGTAATCTAATTTTTTTGGGACCAGTTCCCATATCCTGGATTATGACAATTTTCCATGATTTAAATTGATATACCATGCTGAAATACTGTTATTCTCGACTGACACATAATGACACATTGAAGAAGACGTGACACCCTTCTTGTGACAGATTCCAGCTTTAAGAAATTTATTACAGCCTTATCTTCAGCTCAATTTCTAATATCAAGAATAGTAATCTTGGATTTAGGCTAGAACCATACACTCTTTGTTATAAATTAAAATAAAGTTGTAGGTATTTCCTTTTGTAATGGTCATTCCATTAAAATATTCCAAAACCTATAATGAACAAGAGTCATAAATGTGTCCTTTGGGAAAGTGGATATTAAAGAGTTTGGTTTTCTCTAAAGTCATAAACTGTTCCAAAAGATGAAAAATTAATGAAGTAATATTCAAATTTTTGTCTGATCAAGCAACAGAGTCATTAGCTCCTGGATGGTGGATCTAAGTGACAAATACAGCCTTGATGTTATGTTAAGAAGGAGCCAGCCATACTCTCTCTGATACACATGCACAGCTAACGTTAATGGGAGTTGGACATGCATACTTGAGGGTCACATTTAGCTTATAGTGTCATGCCCTTCCCAACCTTTATTTGCCAAGTTCAAGAAAGCTTCCACCAAATCCTTCAGTCATTATTGCAATTAGGCTTGTAGGAGCTGACTGGCACTCAGATAAGGATAGTGTTAAAAGGATCTTTGCCATCAAGTGACCTGAAAATTGGAGATTCGTGAGAATTAAAATCTAGATTTTGCTTTTGTTTTGCCTCAAGTATTCAAGTTCAGTTTTGGTTTTAAAATTGACTATCAAACATTATCAGGAATGGACTAAGTCATAGGCACTATATACCAATGCCTCGGCTCCCAGATCCCGGAGTCACATAATGAAATCAGAATCTCACCTGTCATTTTAAAAAAATGAAATTATGTTTCTAGACTACATACACTTTCATTAAAGATCCAGTGGCAGTGTGACAACAGAAGGGGTGACAGCCCTGGTATCTCACCACATGCTGTGTACAAATATACAGAAAATTACAATGATGGAAGTTATTCGGGTACCTCAGACTCCCATTGCCACAACAGATGTAAAAAGAGGGTTAACCTCAAAGGGCCAAATTCATTTGTGATGTAATGCACTAAAGTCATTCTCTAATATTATGCAGGGATTAATGTAACCCAATGTGATTACAACAGTGAGAATTTGCTACTGGGATTTATCTTTAGTTTGCATATAGACACAGTAAGAGTCGTCTTTGTTTCTGGAAAGCAATTCCGATCTTAAGAAAGAAAACAAGCTTACATGGATGATCAGAAATCATCTTTCCTCGCCACAGAAAATAATAAAGCCTTAGATTTAACTGAATATCAGTGAAAATCATTTGTAAGAGGCCCCAGGCCCAAAAAGAACGAACTACAGTTAAACTCAGTCTGAACAGTAGAGCACAATATTAGAAAAAAATCAATAGTAATGTTTTAAAAGCAGCAGGTCACAATAAAGACAATAAGCAATTGAAACTCTAACTTCAGAAAGCTGAATCTGACTTGCACAGCCAAAAACAAATGAATTGGAATAACAAGCTTTTTAATTGGTTCTTGGTATTTGTTTTCACTTACTGTCAAATATCCAGTCCCTGCTTTTACTGAAACTTGGTTAAACAACAGTGTTCTCCTAAGTAAATATTTAACTCCTGTCAGGAGGTTTAACCAAGGCTAGTGGGATTAACCTAAGAAAATGTCCACCATTGAAATTATTATTACAATTAGACCTGTTCATGTCAGAGTTGCAGGGTTCTATTAGATAGTTTTACTAAAGCTAGTGAGATTAATGCAAAAGAAATGCCCAAATTTAAGGTCATTATTGCAATTAGAATTGTTCATGTCAATGTTTCATGGTTTTATTAGAGAATGATTAATGTTTTTAGTTTGGAGCAGGGAGTTTATTGTCAGTTCTAGGCCACATGTCATCAAATCAGAATTTAGCAGTACTGTAATAATATTCACCTCATTGTTGCAATCAGTTATGCTGTAGCAATTCTTATCACCCTAAAATATGAACAGGAGTAAGCTTTCAATAAAACCAAGCTATGGTTTCCCATATTGCCAAAATATGTGAACTAACAAGCATCATCAACCATGCACGTCAAGTGCAAATGAAGCAATAACATATGGAGTTCAGAATGAACATACATAACTGTATTTGAATTAAGCAATCCATTCACTCGTCTAAAGAGATAAAGGAAAAGGAAAAAGGATTTAAAAAAAACTAGCATTCTCTAAGACACCATGGACCCAATCACAAATTACACATGTTCAAATGGTGAAGGGAGAATGGGTGTAACCAGCTCCAGAAGGATCAGCTCAGTACAAGGAGGTTCCCCAGCAGCCTACAGGCAGTATAGTAGCCCCTATGCCACACGTCCCACACCCACTGCAATGTAGACAATGTGACCAGAGCAAATGGGATGTAATTGTGGTTTCACTTAGGCCCTGTCATCCCCAGCTGCTAGTTAGGCTCTTGGGGATTCTAACATTTCCTTCAGGCCATTCTAACTTATGTCTAAACCGGAAAAATAGAGTAAGAGGACCAAAAGAATGCCACTATTGCTAAACAGCAGAGTAATGGAGGCAAAAAGGCATCCTTTAAAATTTGGAAGTCAAAACCTAGTGAGGATAATAGGAAGGAGCACAAACTCTGGCAAGTTATAATAACTATAATAAGGCATGCCAAGAAAGAATTTGAGAAGCAACTTGGTAAAGATGCAAAAAACTAATAGTAAGAATGTCTAAGTACATCAGAAGCAGGATGCCTGCCAAGAGGCACTGAGGACATTAGACGACCAAGGAAGCACTCCAGGAAGATAAGGACATTGCAAACAAACTAAATCAATTTTTTGCATCAGTCTTCACTGCAGGGAATGAAGGAGAGATATCCACATCAGAGCTATTCTTTTTTTGGGTGACAAATCTGAAGTACTGTCCCACACTAATGTGTCAATACAAGAGATTTTAGAATAAATTGATATATTAAACAGTAATAAATCACCAGAATCAGATGGTATTCACCCAAGAGTTCTGAAGGAACTCAGATATGAAATTGCAGAACTATTAACTAGTATGTAACCTATGACAGATATCAGCCTCTGCACAAGGTAACTGGAAAGTAACTTATGTTATGTTGATTTCTTAAAAGAGTTCCAGAGGCAATCTTGGCAATTACAGGCCTGTAAGCCTAACTTCAGTACCAGGCAAACTGGTTGAACCTATAGTGAATAACAGAATTGTCAGACATATCGATAAACACGATTTGTTGGGGAAGAGCAAACAAGGCTTTTGAAAAGTGAACTTATGCTTCACCAGTCTATTAGGATTCTTTGAAGGTGTCAACAAGCATGAAGATAAGGGTGATCAAGTCACTATAGTTGTGACATTACCCAGGGTACAATCTGGACTGTTGGACAGCTGTGTCCCCTCAATTCTCCAACCTGTGGTGCCTTTTACACTGCTTTGCCATGAGAGCAACCACTCCTGGCCTGCTCACACACAGCCTCTAGCATGTAAATTACTCCCAGCTGAGTTATATGAGTGATTTTAACCAATCACTCCTGAATTATATTGCAGAGTCACACCAACAAATTCCCAGACCCAGACTTGTCCCCCAAAATGTGTATCTTGTACTGTCCAGTATGCTCCTGGACAGCATAAGCTCATGGAAAGTCCATCGTTTCATTAACAGAAAATGATTTCCACAAATCTTATCTTAAATGGAGCTTCTCAAACACTTCAATCCAGACACACACTAGTTTAGATAAAGCAGTAGAACAAGTTTATTAACTACAGAAAGAGAGATTTTAAGTGATTACAAATAATGAGGCATAAAAATCAGAATTGGTTACAAAGAAATAAAAGGTAAAATGCAAAAAAACCAACAACAACCTAACTTAACAAGCTGAGTGAATTCAAAATGAAATCCTGACCCTTTCTCACCACATGCTTACAGCAATCTGACTGGATAGCATCAGATAAGGCCCTCCCCCAATTCAATGATTGTCTTTCAAACATTGTTGATGCTGTAAGTATAGGTGAGGGGAGAGAGGTGATTTGGGGCCTCTGTTCCTCATTTTTTATCTTTTCCTCCTCTTTTAGAATCATCTTCAGCTGGGGTTCAGATGACAGTTAGTGTGTTTACACGGGAACCTCCAGCTGTTCCATTACCAAGATGTAAATTTCTCGCTCACACCCTTCTTCCTGAAAAAGAATGGCTGCTTAATCAGATGATAGATCATTTGATTATGTTGAGTCCTGGCTGAGGTTCTAGCCAGCTTTTTGTCTCTGGGGAACTGGTTTGATGCTGTTTCTCTAGACTTGGAACATGTCTTATAAAGTAGAATTTTATAACTTCAGATATAATGTGACCACTCATATTTTACCAGGACAATAATGTTCAGCAGATTATGAGTTTTCAAATGAAACCTCACAAGGCATACTTTGTAAAAATTTATCATAATCTTGTCAAAAGGGTGAACATAAGGGTACAGACTGTCACAATAGTGTACTTGGTTTTTCAGAAAGCCTTTGACAAGATCCATCATCAAAGGCTCTTAAGCAAAACTAAATAGTCACAGGATAAGCGATAAGGTCCTCTCATGGATCAGAAACTGGTTAAAAGATAGGAAACAAGGGGCAAGAATAAATGGTCAGTTTTCACAATTGAGAGAGGTAAATAGTGAGTTCCCCCAAGATCTGCACTGGGGCCTGTGCTGTTCAACATATTAATTAATGGTCTAGAAAAGAGAGTGAACAGTAATGTGGCATAGTTTGCAGATGATACACAATTATTCAAGATAGTTAAGTACAAAGCTGATTATGAAGAGTAATGGGGATCTCACTAAACTAGGTGACTGGGCAACAAAATGACAGATGAAATTCAACAGTGATAAGTGTAAAAGTAATGCATATTGGAAAACATAAACCCAACTACATGTATGTAACGGTGGATTCTAAATTAGCTGTTACCACTCAAGAAAGATCTTGGAGTCATTCCCGATAATTCTCTCGAAATTTCAGTTCAGTGAGCAGCAGCGGTCAAAAAGGCTAATAGAATGTTAGGAACTAATAGGAAAGGGATAGAAAATAAGACAGAAAATATAATGCCACTATATAAATCCATGGTGCCCCCCCCCCCGACCTTGAATAACATATCCCACTCAGAAAGGGTATAGTAGAACTGGAAAAGGTTCAGAGAAAGGCAAAAAGATGATAAAGGGTATGGAATAGCTTCCATATAAGGAGAAATTAGGGTTTTTCTGCTTAGAAAAGAGACAATTAAGGGGCAAAATGATAGAGGTTTACAAAATCAAGAATGGTGTGGATATAGTGAACAGAAGTGTTATTTTTCCTTTCCCACAATACAAAAACTAGGAGTCATCCAATGAAATTAATATCTCAGGTTTAATACAAACAAGAGGAAGTATTTTTTCAACAAAATGCACAACTAACCTGTGGAACTCTTTGCTATGAGATTTTGTGATGGCCAAAAGCATAACTGGGTTCAAAAAAGAACTAGATAATTTCATGAAGAATAGATTCATCAATGGCGATTAGTCAAGATGGTCAGGGATACAACACTATATAATAGGCAACCCTAAACCTCCAACTGACAGAAGCTAGAAGGAGATGAGGATGGAACTTTCCAAAATTGCCCTGTGCAGTACACTCTCCCTCATGCTCTTGTACCAGACACTGTCAAAGACAGGATAGTGGGCAAGATGGACCATTGGTGTGACCCAGTATGGCAGTTCTTACATACTTATGTCTAGGAATGATCCCTATACATATTTGCACAGAATTAGTGCGAATGTGAATTTTATGCTGCCTTAGTACCCTCTCCCCACCCCATTCCTAAGTGTCCCTAGCCATCATCAAAGAGTTAGGGAAGAATTATACCCCTTTTTCAGATGGGTAAAATGAGGCACAGTGTAATGAAATAACTGTTCAAGGTCAAACTACAAGTAGATGGAGTAGCTGGTAACAGAGCCCTGATTACACTGAGCACTTCATATGTATTTCTGAACTGTTCAGGGCTGAGCCAAAGCTCTGAGTCCAGGTCTTCTGTTCTAATATTTACTCTTGCATTTAGGCAAAAGTAGAAGAAACCAAATAATATTTCCAAAAAATTGCTTATTCAAGGTTTTTACAATAATCCAAACATTGTATCACTAAAGTAAATTTTATAGATTCTATTATATTTTTATTCTGCATGCATCATGGTAAAATAATGGTTTCTCCTTCTACCAGTGGACAGAAACTAAATAATAGCTGCATAATTGTAACAATATAATTGAAAAGAGGTAACAATCTATACAGTTATGAAACAAAAGATATATGGGTGAAATCCTGACCCAAATGAAATAAATGGGAGTTTTCCCATTGATATTAGTAGAATGAGGATTTCACCTTATAGGTAGGTTTTGTTATGTACTTAAGCAAATACGATTCCTACTTTAGACCTTCTGCTTCAATATAGATCCAAAGTGTAAATGTATTATACAACAACCATATTTTGTGTTATGTACTATTCTTTGCCTAAAATATGATAAGCAGTACATTTTGACAGGATCATTCCATACTTTTGGAGCAGCACTGTGAGGCATGAGGCTGATTTGGGTTCAACACCTTGAGACATGCATCCTGAAACACACAGCTTGGACTGTCATACTGATAGTTTAAAATAGGAGTTACACAAAGAGAAAATGGAACAAACAGTCGTGCTCATGTCACAGTCAAGGACTGTTGCCATGGACTGCCAGTCAGACAGCTCCAGTGTGTTCTGAATTCTAAAGCCATTTTGTAATGGTAATTAATTACTTGCTATCACTTCATTTTTGAAAGCCTTTGCAAAGCACTGTTTTGGTCATGCAGCAAAATGGATATGTAATGATGTGCCAGGTTACATCAAGTCACATGAAATCACATGATGGGACATAATTTGGCATGGTTTGATATAACGAAATTCACACAGTGCACAGTGTGTTATACAATAAAGAGATGAAGATGACTTTCTTTTCTTTTCTTTTTTTAAAGACTCCTCTGGTATAGGTTTGATTTTTAAAAACAGCCTTCCATTCATGCTTGCCAATAATTGTAGGTGCAGGTTTGCTGGTGCAATTATAAGTACACTGTTAACTTTAAAATGCTGTGAAAAGTCAAATTCCTTTACCCATGTCACTAACAACACGTTAGATTATTAAAAGTGAAAGAATTTTAAAAATTAAATTTACTTGACACAGAATGGCCGATCCCAAATCATGAGGCAAACACCCTGCAAAAAATGAGAGGCTTAAAATCATGAGATTTTTAGAAAAATAATATTTTTTTCTATCTGCCTTCCAGTTTTTAAACCTTTAGAGGGAAGTGACCTGCTCTACAAGTGTGTGGCGAGTATTTCAGGTTCAAAATTCAATATTAAATGCACATTCCAAAATGTCATCTGGCTCTTGCAGGGGCATTCCATTGACCATCTCCTCACCTGTGGAATACAGGATCTGCTATTCTATCCTTCTCAATCCCTTTCTTCCTCGGTCAGTTGCACCCTCCCTTCAGTCTCCCTCACATTCCCCATAGTCTCCTATCCCCCACATTCCCCTGAACCACTTCACTATCTTTCCCTGCACCCCATACTCCTGTACATGCCTGTCTCTCCTCTGAACTCCACGAATCCCCTGATCTTCAATCTCACAGATACATCACACTTTGCTCCCTGAGTGTCTCAGACCCTCTAGCACTTCCCTTTCCCCTCTGCTCTCCTGAACCACCTGTATCCTAACCCACTCCCCCACATTCTCCTGCATACCTCTTCATTCTCCTCTTGATCCTCATATTCCCTTGTATCTCTTCAAGCACTTTTCTCTGCCTGAGATTCAACTTCTCATAGTGCCCTCTCTAGAAACCATTGAATGTAACCACAGAGCATCAGACAGTGGTGCCAGCTACTGGACTGGCAATACCAGTGTGGCCAGTTATTGAGATTTTATTGTGAGTCTCGTGATATTTTATGTTTTATAGCTCCTGGAAACAGTTGATTGCATGAGAATCAGCTTTCATTTTTTAACAAAATGCACCCTTCTAGATCTCAGAGAACAGAAAATAAAGCTTGAAAATGTGAATCAAGTGTACAATGGAGGCTCCAAACCCAGAAGGCAAATAAAAATGACACCAAATTGCTATTTTTTATCTGATGATTTTTAAACCAATCTCATGGTTTTTTTGGGCTTGACTCATGATTTTTTGAACACTGCGGTTGGGACAATACTGTAATGCTTACTGCAGCTTACAGAGGCAGCTCGATTAGAAACGTTTGGAACCTAATCGTTGGCTATCAAGGGATCTGAGGCTGCAGTATTTCTCCAATATTTTACCTCTGTTGCAGTAGAGACAGATTGCTGGAGCTCTCGGCCTTGCTTGGGACCTATTTGGGCTTCTTCTTTAAGGAATTTTGATTCTTCTAGGTCCCTTCCTTCATTCATGGTATAGTTTGACCAATCTCCCCTTTCTCCCTTCTTGGTGACTGCTCAGCAGAAGTCTTGGAGCAGGTAGGGTCAAAGGGTTCATCAGTAACCTCTTCCACAACTGGTAGGAAAACAGTTCCAGGCACCTGTATGACTTTCCACCTCCTTAAGAGCTTCTAGTCCTGATCAACGTCTCCAGGGACCCAAATACACTAATTTAGCAATTAGTGAACTTCATGGGTACAGTAGTTTATTTAAAATGGAGCCTGTTGCACAGGATAACACTCTCTCTCTCTCTCTCTCTGGGAAACCATGAGGGGGAATGAATCCCTTCCAGATATGGTGACTTTCCCAGAAGAGTTCTGAAATCTCTGCCATCTTGTCTATGCAAGAAAGTTTTACCAGTTATACTGGGATAGTGATACTAGTGTAGTTAAACCAATTTGGAGCACCTCTACACTTGCCATTTAAAGCATAAACCAAAATCCTTTTTTTGTGCAAATACTGCAGAAGTGTCTACATTTGCCAATGACTTTTTGCGGTGAAACTCAGAAGTTTCACCGCAAAGAGAAAACCACCTCCAAGAGAGGCGGAAAAATCTTACTGGTGATACTTTTGCGGTGATGTGCAAATCATGACACGTTCTTCCTGCTTACACAGCTTTTAGCCTCCTCAGGATATCCCACAGTGTGTAGGTGATCACTCTGGCCAGCAGCTGTGGTGCCAGGTAAACAGACATTCCCCCTCACCCACCCTGTAAAGCCCCGGTGAGGCTTTGAAATTCCCTTTCCTGTATTCTTGGCAAGTGCTCACTTATCATCTGGCCAGGTAACAATGGCTGCTCCACAGAGCAAATGATTCCTTGCTTGGAGCAATGCTGAGCTACTGGAGCTGATCAGTGTTTGGGGAGAGGAGGCTGCGCAGGGACCCAGGATGCCCCGTCATCACCCCTCCTTCCTACAAGACCTATCCTCAAAATGGAGAGAGCAGTACTGTGGGATAGCTGTCCCCAATGCTCTCATCGGTGGTGGAAGTGCTGCAAATGTGAACACAATCTGACGCCTGTGGAAGTAAGTGAGAACACAAACCAGCACTTTTCTTTTACAGGTTCCCTATCTCCAGTGAAACTGACAGCGTAAAACTCTGCAAGTGTAGACATAGCCTAAGTTATATCAGTGTAAACGCTGATGTGGACACTCCTATTCAAGCTTGAGTGGCTTTTTTGGTTTAACTTTAACCCTATCCCAAGCAATATAAGCTATATTGGAAAAAGGCCTTCTTACATCAGATTAGAGAAACCGCATAGGTCGTGGGAGTATATCGTTATACGTATATCAGTTTAAATTAATTGCTTAGTTTATATCAGTATAATTGTCTTGTGTATACAAGCCTTGAGATAATGGAGCCAAACTCAACACCTTTCTTAGGGGAATCTATTAACAAAGATGTTCCCTGCAAGGATAACAATGGATTGCCAAAGTAAGTTTCCAAGGGTACGTCTATACTACAGAATTAGGTCGAATTTATAGAAGTCGATATTTTAAAACCCGAATTTATGGAATCGATTGTGTGTGTCCCCACTAAAGAGCATTAAGACCATGAGGTCGATTGACTGTGTCCACAGTAGCGGGGCTAGCATCGACTTTCGGAGCATTGCATTGCGGGTAGCTATCCCACGGTTCCCGCAGTCTCCGCCGCCCATTGGAATTCTGGGTTGCGATCCCAAAGCCTGATGGGGCAGAAAACATTGTCGCTGGTGGTTCTGGGTACATATCATCAAGCCATCAAACGTCCCTCCCTCCCTCCGTGAAAGCAATATTTTTCGCGCCTTTTTTCCGGGGTTTCCGTGTTTGCTACGGAAGCCTGCTCAGCTCACAATTACCGTACATCTCCAGCGTACGCCTGGACATTAGGTCTAGTGGGGATTCAGTCACGCTATAATACGAGCAGAGGGATAGCTCAACGTTCTGAGCGTTGGCCCGCTAAACCCGGGGTTGCGAGTTCAATCCTTGAGGGGCCCATTCCGCCTGAGGCTGGTAGTCGCGGGATTACACAGCAGAAGCTCCTTGCCTTCTACCTGCAGATGGTGCAATATGCCATAAATGGTTGTGGTCGCGGGACCATACAGCAGAAGCTCCTTGCCTTCTAGCTGCAGATCGTACAATATGATTGAAATTCGTGTGCTCCTGGCTGGCGGCCTATGGTGTGGCTGGCCGGGGGCGCTTGGACATAAATGGGAGTGACCAGAGTGACTCTGGTCATTCTCTTTTTTATGTTTTGTTTAAGGGAGATTCAGTACTGCCTGGAACACGGGCGGAGGGATAGCTCAGCGGTCTGAGCGTTGGCCCGCTAAACCTGGGGTTGCGAGTTCAATCCTTGAGGGGGCCAGGAGATGATGATGGATATCAAGCATATTGTACCATCTGCTGCTAGAAGGGAAGGCGCCTAACCCTTGCTCACCGCATATTGTACCATCTGCTGCTAGAAGGAAATGAGCCTAACCCTTGCTCCCCCCCTCCCTCCGTGAAAGCAACTGAGGGGGGAGCAAAAAATCCTTTCGCGCCTTTTTTCATATGGGCGCCATATTGCTGACTCCATTGTTATCCACCCGCTGCTTCTGCTGCCACTCTGCTGTCCTGCAAACAGCATACCAGGGAAAGCATGGAGCACGATCAGATCACCGCGGCTGTTATCGCCGTTATGAACACCACGCGCATTGTCCAGGAGTATATGCAGAACGAGAACCAGGAGCTGCTAGAGCTACAGCAGGCGAGGAGGCGACAGCAGCGCCCTGAGGACAGTGATGAGGACATGGACACAGACCTCTCTCAAAAAAGGCCCCCCCGCAAGGTGGACATCATGGTGTTAATGGGGCTTGTTGATACAGTGGAACGCCGATTCTGGGCCCAGGAAACAAGCACAGACTGGTGGGACCACATAGTGCTGCAGGTCTGGGATGAATCCCAGTGGCTGAGAAACTTTCGCATGCGTAAGGGCACTTTCATGGAACTTTGTGAGTTACTTTCCCCTGCCCTGAAGCGCAAGAACACCAAGATGAGAGCAGCCCTCACAGTAGAGAAGCGACTGGCGATAGCCCTGTGGAAGCTTGCAACGCCAGACAGCTACCGGTCAGTCGCGAATCAATTCGGAGTGGGAAAATCTACAGTGGGGGCTGTTGTGATGGAAGTAGCCAGGGCGATCACCAAGCTGCTGGTACCAAGGGTTGTGAGTCTGGGAAATGTGCAGCTCATACTGGATGGCTTTGCAGCAATGGGGTTCCCGAAATGTGGTGGGGCGATAGACGGAACCCATATCCCTATCTTGGCACCGGACCACCAAGCCAACGAGTACATAAACCGAAAGGGTTACTTTTCAATAGTGCTGCAAGCACTGGTGGATCATAAGGGACGTTTCACCAACATCAACGTGGGATGGCCAGGAAAGGTACATGACGCTCACATCTTCAGGAACTCTGGTCTGTTTCGGCTGCTGCAGCAAGGGACTTTCTTCCCAGACCAGAAAATAACCGTTGGGGATGTTGAGATGCCTATAGTTATCCTTGGGGACCCAGCCTACCCCTTAATGCCATGGCTCATGAAGCCATACACAGGTAGCCTGGACAGTAGTCAGGACCTTTTCAACTATAGGCTGAGCAAGTGCAGAATGGTGGTGGAATGTGCATTTGGGCGTTTAAAAGCTCGCTGGTGAAGTTTATTGACTAGGTTAGATCTCAGCAAAAACAATATTCCCATTATTATTACTGCTTGCTGTGCGCTCCACAATATCTGTGAGAGTAAGGGGGAGACGTTTATGGCGGGGTGGGAGGTTGAGGCAAATCGCCTGGCCACTGGTTATGCGCAGCCAGACACCAGGGCTATTACAAGAGTACAGCAGGGTGCGTTGCGCATCAGGGAAGCTTTGAAAACCAGTTTCATGAATGGCCAGGATGCTGTGTGAAAGTTCTGTTTTTCCCCTGTAATGAAAAGCCCCACCCCTTCATTCACTCTACTTCCCTTTACCCAAACCGCCCTGCCCTCCCCCCCTCGATCACCGCTCGCAGAGGAAATAAAGTCATTGTTGCTTAAAAATCATGCATTCTTTATTAATTCGTAAAACAAAGAGGGGGAACTATGGGGGTAACTGCCACAGTCTCCCGGGATAGCTGGTGGAGGAAGGGAAGCACCAGGATGGGTGGTGGAGGAGGGGATGAGGGAAGGACAAGGACACACAGCACTTTAAAACTTATTGAATGCCAGCCCTTTCTTGCTTGGACTGTTCTCTTGGCTTGAGTGGTTGGGTGCACGGAGGCCGCCCAAACGCGTTCTTGGGCGTCTCAGGGATGAGGTTATGGGACTCGGGAAGGAGGGCTGTTGGTTACACAGGGGCTGTAGCGGCGGTCTGGGCTCAGGCGGCCTTTCCTGAACCCTACGCCTTTCCTCAGCCATAAGCCGGAGGATTTCCGTTTGATCCTCCAGTAGCCTCAGAATTGCATCCTGCCTTCTCTCTGCACGCTGACGCCACCTACTCTCTTCATCCCGCTGCTGTCTCTCTTCATCCCACCAGTCATTGTCTTCAGCACGCCACCTGTCCGCGCGATCAAATTCTGCCTTCCTGGACTCCGACAGTGTCTGCCTCCACGCATTCTGCTGGGCAGCTTCAGTGTGGGAGGATTCCATGAGTTCTGAGAACATATCGTCTCGATTCCTTTTTTTTTTTTTTTACTTCTAATCTTCACTAGCCTCTGGGACGGTGATGAAGGGGGTGGCGTTGAAACATTTGCAGCTGCGGGAGGAAACAAACGGGAGAGGAGTAGTTTAAAAGACACATATTAGAGAACAATGCTCCAAACATTACATATCACATATGCATTTGGTCCAAGGTTGCACTTTGCCTGTTATATTGAGGGTCTGCCGGTTTGGTGTGAGAGATCACACAAGCAGGTCCGGCGGGCAACAGAATTCGGCTTGCAGGCAGCCATGGTAAGCCACAGTCTATAGGCTTCTTTAACCTTCATAACAGGTGGGAATGTTTTCAAACAGCAACCCCCTCATTTCCCATAACAAACAGCCTTTGGGCTGGCAATTTAAAACTGGTTGGCAATTGAAAAGGGAGGGGTGGCGGTTTTCGGGTTAACGTGCAGCGCGAACCTAATCGACACCCCCCCCACACACACAGACACACATCCAAGATTTTCGCTGTTCCCCCTCCCCCCACCGCGTGGGTCACAGCGGGGAAGATTTCCGTTCAGCCACAGGCAAACAGCCCAGCAGGGATGGAGCCCCTCTGAATACCCCCTTAATAAAATTCCCCTATTTCAACCAGGTGACCATGAATGATATCACTCTTCTGAGGATAACACAGACAGATAAAGAACGGATGTTGCTTGAATGCCAGCAAACACCGGGACCATACGCCGCCATGCTTTGCAAAGCAATGATTCCAGACTACGTGCTACTGGCCTGGCGTGGTAGAGTGTGTTACCACGGAGCACAGGATAAGGCTGCCCTCCCCAGAAACCTTTTGCACAGGCTTTGGGAGTACATCCAGGAGATCTTTCTGGAGATGTCCCCGGAGGATTTCTGCTCCATCCCCGAACATGTTAACAGAGTTTTCCAGTAGCTGTAGCTGTACTGGCCGCGAATTAATCATTAAAAACGCTTGCTTATAAAACATGTATTAATTAACAGAGGTACACTCACCAGAGGTCCCTTCTCCTGCATCGAGCACGCCTTGGGTGGGTTCGTAGGGTACTGGCTCCAGGGTGACAAAGAGTTCCTGGCTGTCGGGGAAAAGGGCTTCTCCGCTTCCTTGCTGTGTCTGGGCGCTATTTTCAGCATCATTATCATCATCATGCTCCTCTGTGGTTTCTGATGATCCACATACGGAGTCATACCACATGGGTGGGTCAGTGCTGGCTGCACCTCCTAGAATGGCATGCAGCTCATCATTGAAGCGGCATGTCTGGGGCTCTGACCCAGAGCGGCTGTTTGCATCTCTGGTTCTTTGGTAGGCTTGCCTGAGCTCCTTAATTTTCATGCGGCACTGTTGCGCATCCCTGTTGTAGCCTCTGTCCTGCATGCCCTTGGAGACTTTGGCATATGTATTGGCATTTCTTCTTTTGGACCGTAGCTCTGCTAGCACGGTTTCGTCTCCCCATACACCGATCAGATCGCGTACCTCACGCTTGGTCCATGCTGGAGCTCGTCTTCGGTTCTGGGACTCCATCATGGTCACCTCTGCTGCTGAGATCTTTGCTCACCTGCAGCTCACCACGCTGGCCAAACAGGAAATGAAATTCAAAAGTTCGCGGGGCTTTTCCTGTCTACCTGGGCGGAGCATTGGAGCTCAGACTGCTGTCCAGAGCGGTCAAATGTTGCACTGTGGGATAGATCCAGGAGGCCAATACCGTCGAATTGCGTCCTCACAAAGCCTACATCGATTCGGCAATATCGCTTTAAGTGGTAATCCCCTCGTTGGGGGTGGACTGGCGAGATCGATTTTAAGAGCCCTAGAAGTCGATGTTAAGGGCTTTGTCATGTGGACGGGTGCACGGATCAATCGAAATAACGCTAATAAATTTGACCTAAACTCGTAGTGTAGACCAGGGCCAAGAAACAAAGGAAGAGCTGAGCTCAATGAGCAACACATTGCAGAAATCCACTCTTTACATACATCCAATTCTGTCCTTCTTCAAAGTGATAATTGAAAGCATGTATAAATAAATAATGGATGTGGTTGGGAGAGGGCACAACCATTTTATGAGGAGCAAAATTCTCCAGATTCTTTGCTCTGGTCAGAACACGGGTAGATCCTAGTCTTAGCAACTTATATCAACAGCAAAGTAATAAGGAAGAACAAAATAGTCCAGGATTCTTTTCAATGTGTAGAAGCATTTCTATTGATTGTAGGTTTTATAAAAGCTTGTTCTTGTGTTAAAAATATTGGAAGCAAATTTAAATTAATTATGTACCCTTAATTGTGGATGCAGAAGGTGGTAGTTAGATGCCTGACCCACAAATCCAGACATTAGATGGCTAACTGTGATCATTTGCGACAACAATTAATTGCGGGTGTGAAAAGGGAGTCTGGTTGTAAAACTCAAGCAGTTAATATTCCTGTCCTCATTAGGGCAATTTGTCTTGCCGAAGCATCTCTGCAAAAAGAAAAAAATCAAAGAGAAATTAATACTCACTGACAAACTGACATCTGTCAAATTTAATTTCCAGTAATAAGGATCTCCTCCCTCTGGGAATATTTTTAGCCCTATTATTTCTCTTTTGGGACATTTAATCTTTTTCTTTCACTTCCTGAACATTTCACAGATGAGATTGGTTAATACTAGTTACATCTAAAAATAGAACCACATTTTACCATAGAAGGAACATATAGAACATAGAAGGAAAAAAATACTCCCAAAAAACAGAGAACAAAAGAATGGTTGGAACTTGTCCACTGTGGTCTCATTCTCCTACCTCCCTTTCTTCCTTTAATGCCCTGCCATGTAAAATGGGAAGAAATGCCTGGCTAAGTACGGTTTCTCACTCCTTAACTGCCTCAAGATGATGTGTGATGTAATTTTTCATGCTGCATTAACCCAATGCTATTGTTTCTAGTGGAAAGTCAATCAGAACCTGCTGCATATTAACCTGATGTCATTATAACCAGGAATAGGCCTGAACCAAACCCCTATATCTGAACATCAACCAGACATAAGGTGTGAATCTGAACATAGGTACAAACTAAATTCTTCATGTCCACCCCAATTATAATTTGTGATATAGTTCATGTGCCTCACCACAGGATTTGTCTATTTTTTAAACCATCTTGCACATATTTTATTTTAAATTTTCATGAAGAATTTTGCAGTCACAGCAGTATTCTATAGCACATTGTGACAGATGGATGGATCTTGTGGAAGATTCTTTGATTGCTCTCTTTGTTCTTGCTGTAAGTGTCAAATGTAAACAATAGAAGGCCTTTTTTTAATGTGTTATTTTATCCTTAGCAGATGAAGATGGAAAGTTGAATGAGTGTAAAAAATAATTCTTATGGCAGATTTTTAAAAAAAATAACTTGTTTCCATGTTGCTTGATTTTATTTCATCTTTCATTTATTAATATCCAGGTTCTGCACTGATTTGATCATAAGGTGTTTTCTGCAGAATCTTCAATTTTCAGAGATATTTCCCAGGAAAATAGAGTATACTACAGACTACTAATAGGCAAACCTCAAATAAACTCATCACAAGTTCAGATGCTTTTCTGAAGATCCTCTGAATTTATCTAAACCTCTTGGGCCTAGTTAAAATTTAGTGGCAAAAAGCTACTGTGAGATTAAGAAACCTACAGCAAACTTCAGGTCAAGGGAAATGTACAATAATTCTCATCCTTTTCTGACACACAGCAAGACCTGGGTTTGTTCCAGTTTTTCCCTCATTTAGTCCAGTTTTACCTTCCCTTCACTTGAGTAAGTACAAATAATTGACCTAATATTTGCTGTTCTTTATTTTTAGCACAGGTGCCACCATTGTAGGATTTTTCCAAGTTATTTAAGTGTCGCAACATGGGCCACTGAACAGAATGCAGAACAAGGATCCTGTCATTATCACGATCTATGATATAATGTCTTGCATTTAATGAAATGGCCTCCAATATTGTGGGTGCAGATGCTTAACAAATATTTGCAAGCAATTGCATTCTCATTTAATTATAGGCTCACAATTGCAGTCACAGGATTGGAGGCTGGGTTGAGGCCAGGCTAAACATCAGTACCAATGTGTTCAGTCATGTAACATGGTATTCAGATTTCCAAGTAGCTGACTCATCTTTGGATGTTAAAGATATTGGCTTAGCTGGATTTAGAAAGGTGTCTCATGGGCTTTCATAGATAACACAAAGGTGGGTGCAAAAAGTCCTTATTGCTTACGTGTCAAATCATTTACAACAGTGTAAATTGAAGCTGTAGAGTTTCACTGGATTTACAGTACGGAAAGGGAGAATGGAACTTGGCTCTATAGCTGCAATATTCACAGAAAATTCAAGAATTTTCTCTGTGCTCAGGTGACTCCTAGATTCTCAGAGTGAAAGTGTATTTTCAGGAATTCCATTGTTACGCCCAGTGGGGAATCAGATTGTTGATGTGGACCATGCATCTGATGATAATTTAACTGTAGCATGACTTAACACAGCATTTTTCAAAGTTTGGGTTGCGACCCAGTACTGGGCCACAGCATGTAAGGCACTGGGTTGTTCTGGGCAGCACCGCCGACCGGGACATTGAAAGTCCTGTCGATGGTGCTGCCCAGCTAAGGCAGGCTAGTGCCTACCTGTTCCGACACTGCCCTGCACCTGGGAAGTGGCCAGCAGTGGGTCTGGCTTCTAGGCATGGGGGCCACGGGGCTCCGTGCACTGCCCCTGCCCTGAGCACCAGCTCCACGCTACCATTGGCCAGGAACCCATTGCCTGTGGGCGAGAGCTTGCGCACCTCTGCCTAGGAGCTGGACCTGGCTGCTGGCTGCTTCAAGCACAGTGCGGTCCATGGTGCTAGGATAGGCAGGAAGCCTGCCTCCACATCCTAGCTGTGCTGCTGACTGGGAGCCACCGGAGGTAAGTCTGCGCCCCAACCCCACACCCCAATCCCCTGCCCCAGCCCTGATGCTCTGCCCAAACCCGGAGCCTCTCCTGCACCCCAAACACCTCATCCCCAGCCCCACCCCAGAGCCTGCATGCCCAGCCCAAAGTCCTGACCCCTGCCTGTACCCAACCCCATGCCCCAGCCCTGAGCCCCCTCCCACACCCTGAACCCCTCATTCCTGGCCCCATGCCGCAGCCCTCACCCCCACTCCCCAACACTCTGCCCCAGGCCTGAGTACCTCCCATACCCCAACCTCATCCCCAGCTTTGTTGGGTCGCGGGTGTGACGGGTTGAGTCACAGAAACTCCCCTTGGGACTGCCACCTGATGTGCTGGGACTACCTCTAATCCCATTTTCCCTGGCAGTTTGGGACTTCAGTGCCCTGCCTGGTTGTGCCAGACACGCTAGCAGAGCTGTAACTAGGAATTTCTGTGCCCGAGGCAGGGGCACAGAAATTCCTAGCCCTCCCCTCCGCCGAATTGCCACCGAAGCCGCGGGACTGGCGGACCTCCCGCAGGCAAGCAGAAGCGGCTTCGGCGGCAGTTTGGCGGAGGGTATTTTTAGCAGCCGCCGAAGCCACTTCCGCTTACCTGCTTCGGTGGCAGGGCAAAAGTGTTGCTAATAATACCCTCCACCGAAACCACTTCCACTTGCCTGCGGTAGGTCCGCCGGTGCCGTGGCTTCAGCGGCAATTCGGTGGAGGGGGCCTTCTGGACACAGACCGGCGGACCTCCCGCAGGTAAGCTGGGGCGGCTTCAGCGGTGGGGGAGGACGGGGTGCCTCTGCCAGCAGGTTTTTGCACCCCTGCCAGCAGTGCGCCCCAAGGCGAGTGCCTCAATGGCCTCACCCTCATTACGGCCCTGCACACTAGCCTGCTACAAACACAGACCCAGGCCTGAGCCACACCCCCCAAAAAACTGCAGGCTTAAGAAGTGCTCCTCTCTCCAACACCCACATATCCAGTTCCCAATGGGATCCAAACCCCAAATAAATCCAGATTACTCTGTATAAAGCTTATACAGGGTAAACTCATAAATTGTTCACCCTCTATAACACTGATAGAGAGATATGCACAGCTGTTTGCTCCCCCAGGTATTAATACTTGCTCTGGGTTAATTAATAAGTAAAAAGTGATTTCATTAAATATAAAAAGTAGGATTTAAGTGGTTCCAAGTAATGATAAACAGAAAAAAATAAATTACCAAACAAAATAAAACAAAACATGCAAGTCTAAGCCTAATACAGTAAGAAACTAAATGCAGGTAAATCTCACCCTCAGAGATGTTCCAATGAGCTTCTTTTACAGACTAGACTTCCTCCTAGTCTGAGTCCAGCAATCACTCACACCCCTGTAAGTTTACTGTCCTTTGTTCCAGTTTCTTTCAGGCATCTCCTTGGGATGGAGAGGCCATCTCTTGAGCCAGCTGAAGACCATATGGAGGGGTTTCCCCAGGCCTTATATACTCTCTCTTGTGGGTGGAATCTCCTTGTGTTTTCCTATGCTGCATCACAGCTCCAAGATGGAGTTTTGGAGTCACATGGGCAAGTCCATGCATTACTCAGTTCTTTACAGTCCGATGCTTGAACGTTCCCAGGAAAACTCAGATGTGGACTGGCAACTCTCAAAGTCCATTGTCATCTTAAGTGTTTCTTGGCTGGGCACTTACTGAGAATAGTCTTTTCTCAAGAAGCTGACCAACTGCTTCACTGAGGCTACTTAAAATCAAACAAGTACATAGCCAATATTCATAACTTTGAATACAAAAATGATACATGCATACAAATAGGATGAATATATTCAGTAGATCATGACCTTTGCAGAGATATGTTACATGACATATCTAGCATAAAACATATTCCAGTTATGTCATATTTACACTCATACGCATATTTCTATAAAGCATTATGGGGTGCAACTTCACAGTGGGCATCAACAATTTTCTTCAGCTGGGTCCCAGAAAAAAAGCTTGAAAACCACTAACTTAACACATGCTTACGAATATCACCTATTCACCTGGAACTGCTGCTGTTTTCTTTTGTTTTAGGTCTTGGCTGATATTATTTGGCTTTCATTAGCTGTGACGGGAAACAGTCAAACCGAAATAACTCAGCACCACAGCCAAATAAAAGGATTTACTACTAGCTCTCAGTTTCAGATAGCCACTGAATTGAGAGTACTATTTCCCCCTTGGCTCTGATAAAGAGAGATGCAGTGCATACTAAAGCAGATCTATAAAGTATTCACAAAAACAAAAGCCTTAATGCTTCCTTCCTTGCAGACATTCAGGGCCTGACTTTCAAAAAGGAAGGAGGTCGGGGTCATGGGGAAAAATGCAGGAAGGATTTTCTTACCCTTGAAGGCATCACTAGTGCCGCTTCTCTGCTTTGAGCAGTTTCATCCCCACAAGGAGGACCCCACTGTCAGCAAGTGATATTGCAACCTGCTGTACACACCTAGCCTATAGACCACTGTTTCTCAACAGTTGGGTCACGACTGGCAGGTTGGTGAAGAAGGGCAATCGGGTGTGGTGGTCATGAGACCTTGAAAACTTTATTACAATCTAAATAAAAGAAAATCTCACTCCCACATTCCCTACACACCCTTTCCCTTCAAGGACATGTATTTTCTTTCAATCTCTCAAAACATTCACAAAAATAAATGATACAGGCTTATTGTTATCACTGACTTTTTTTACTCTAACTTTTATAATGAATGCAAAGGGGTCATAAAAACACTGGACTTTGAATAAGGGGTTGCCAGCCAAAATTGGTTGAGAAACACTGACTTGCTCTATAGATACTACATAGTATCCATACTGTGGCCAAACACTAAAGCACTATTGACGGGGCTTACACTACCAGCCCCTATTTCCCAGACATCCATGGAAACTTTAGAAATTGTCCATCCTGTCTGTCTCTTTTCTGGAAGACTCTGTGGATGTCTAGAGTCTAGACAAATAGTAGATTTATGGCATTTCAGAGACCAAGGAAGTGAAGCCTGATTATTTGACATTATATATTCAGCCTGTTTAAAACTTTTGTTATGATAATTTAATACCTTTCAAACTGAAATACTTAAACAGTTGGAAGAAAAGCTCTTTTGTTAAATATTCAACCTAACTACTCATTTAATTAAGGTCAGAGAGAGTTCCTAATCCACAACTCTCGGTTTTATGAGGGAAATCTCTAGCAAATCAAGGAACACAAAACTTGGCATTCCTGATATTTTTAAGGTAGAAAACAAAATCATCATCATCATCATAAACTGGGAAAAAAAGGTACAAACCCTTTTTCTTTTCAGGTTGCCTTTGATTCATTTATTATCTCAGCATACAGTAAGTTTTTGATAGCAATGTGTTCTTTTTAATGTAAATGATTTAGAGATGAAAGTCTCACTATATACAGTGTAATAATACACTCACTCATGCTAGTGGTTTTAAATTCTGCCAGACCTCAGGTGTAAAAATACAGAGAATAGAAGTCCTGCTTCTTAGTTCTTAGTACACCTCTGAAGAGCAGAGTCAGGCCTTTCCATGCATTATACAGTACTTCACACCACTGGGTTTTCTCTTCCTGCTAGCACACTGTAATTAAATAAGAGACACATCAACATGAAATCAGATATGAGATGTGTCCAGTTGAAAAGGTTACTGCAGCAAATGAGCAATTAGTGCACCCTACTGCAATAACTGCTTCAGCTTCAGAAAAGATCCAGACAAAATACAATGGCTGAATAAACTAGCTTTGTAATCTGTTTGTCACAAGTCCAGCAGTCAGTGCTACACACTGAATTGGCAGGGTGTATGGTTCAAGGATTGTAAGGACTTGCCTACATTAGAAAAGGTTTGCCAATTTAGCAATGCCAGCAAATCTTTCTAGTCGAGACACAGTTTACACTGACAGAAGAGTGCTTCTGTCAGTATATCTTATACTGATTCCTTGAATAAAAATAAGCTATGTTGAAAAAAACACTTTTATTCCAGCATAACTACATCCACAGCAGGTCTTTTGTTAGTATAGAAACAATTTTAAAAAAATCACACCCCTAGCCCAGATTACTATACTGGCAAAAGTAGAAATGGCTTAAAGTATGAGTCATATGAATCAAAAGCCACAGAACTGTATACAAATTTGTTAGTGCAAACCAGATTTATATAGTATATAGAGATCACTGAGGTAAGCCACATTTCGATCTCAGTTATATAGTATAAATCTAGAATAACTCGACTGGCTTCCAAAGAATTACTCCAGCTTTACACTGTGTAACTAACAACAAAATCTGATGCACAGCCTAGAATAATACTGGTGCCCCTTTTGACACAACCAGCAAGCCAAAAATTCAGGGTCTAGTAGGTTGAAATTGGTGACAGTCAGGTATTTCTCTGATGCAGTTTTGTTTAAGAATGTACAAAGTCCTGTGTCTCTGAATGCAGAAGGAATCAAATAGCAGGACTAGCTTTCTTTCGCAACACCAAAACCACCCATTTCAGTGTTCACCCCAAGCCAAAAGCCTCTACTCAGGTTTCTTCTAGAGTCAGCCACCATGCGTTCAGGTGCCCCTTCAGGCTCTCCCTCCTCCAGTTTTTTGGTCTGCTCCGTTCCCCCACCTCCCCACACACATGCATGCACGCACGCACGCACGTGCACACACACACTGCCCTCCACTCAAAAGAAACAGTCAGCAAAAGCTCCAGGGTGGGTTCATGCACTCCTTTTGTCTGAGGAGGGGATTGATGCTTACAGTTATGTTAACTGAATTTTGAGTTCATTCCTATCAATCTCACACCAATTCAGTGTGTAGCACTGACTGCTTAAATACGGTGGTCTCATTACAATAGTAAAGTAATTCTGGCTTGATATTTCCAAGGTGAACTCTAAATATTTTGGACATTGGATATTTCAGAATAACTCAGCCTGAGTCTTGATTCTGTATGAGATCAGCTTGGTTAGCAATTTTTTTGGTTATGAAAAATGTAAGTTAAGCACTAGAGCTTTTGTCCAATTCTCGTGACTTTTTTGAGAA
Organism: Macrochelys suwanniensis; assembly: GCA_033296515.1. Classification (NCBI taxonomy): domain Eukaryota; kingdom Metazoa; phylum Chordata; order Testudines; family Chelydridae; genus Macrochelys; species Macrochelys suwanniensis. Next base: position 55,385,721 of record CM065780.1, read on the forward strand.
CCTGGTCACAAAATGTAGATTTATTTTAAAAAACGGAAACATTTCTCTTGCAGTAAGTTTTTAAAAGAGGATTTATTGCTTTTGTGGTTCAAACAAATGTGAAATGATGAATTGTTTAGCTTGGAGAATTAACAACTGAGAAGTAATGCCCCATTTGCTAATTTTCATGAAGTGTTTCTGAGGATACAGGTTCCCAATGAAATGTCACCAATGGAAGTATTGTCACAAACTTTGTTATGATTAACCACATGTTATTCAATGTTCAATGATATTGCCATGGCCAATTAAACTACATTGAAGTCTAAAATCATCACAAATCTTGGTGCTATGTAAGTCCCATCCTAACAAATACTCTGCAATTCTAAAAATTCAAGTGAAAGGGAGTATAGTACCATTTAGAGGCCAGATCTTCAGCTAGTGTAAATCAACATAGCTCTTGTGACAAAGAGTCCAGAGTCTGTCAATTTTTATTTCTTCATAAGGGAAAATTGATTAAAAGGAGAAGAAATTAATTTTTTTAACTGAAAAAAATGAACACATTTTTGGTGGGAAAATGTCATTGATAACATTTAATTTTTCAATTTTTCATTTGAAAACAAGGTTTTGGGGGTTTTTTTCCTCCAAATGTTGCCCTTTCATACCCATATTTTCTTTTTCCCATTTTTGCCACTGAATGAAATAGAATGAATTATGTCTATATTTTTTTCTTTTTCTTTTCCTTTTTTTCCCTTTTATAAAACTTTAGAATTTTTCAAAATGTTCTCAACATTGAAAAAGTTCCATTGGAAAAAATGAAAAATGAAACACTGTTGTTTTGCTGATCTCTAATTTTTCCAAAGTTGGATAAAGTTGTGAAAAGTAACAGGAGCAAAAAGGGGGGAGGAATCTGAAATTTTTAAATTGATTTAAAAAAAAAATTTCACAAAAATGAATTTAAAAAAATGAAAAGTTCCATTTTGAACTAAAGGTGGGCAACATTTTTCAATCAAAACCTTTCTGGTAAAAAGTGCAGATTCTGGCTGACTGAAACAATTAGTGGATTTGACACAAATTTGTGAAATGTGTTAATTGGGAAAAAAGAAAAAAAATCTAAAAAAAGTCAAAATGATTTTTCAATTCAATTTTTGTTTAAAATATTTTAATTTTATTTTTAAAAAAGTAAAAATTCTCAAAATTAAAATGAAATGTTTCATTGAGCCTGAAATGAATTTCCCCCCAATTTTTCAGAACTTCCAGCAAAATGAAAAATCAGTTATTTGCACAGATGTATTTAAAATCCTCTAAAATGATAACTTTGAAATTACAGATTTTGTAAAACTTTTTCCTCATTTTTAGCCAGCTTTAATAAAAAAATGGTTTTAAAAGAGACCTGGATAAACTGAACACAGCCAAACCAAATGATATGTGAAAGATTGTACTTGAATTACAAAGCAGCATTAAAGAGTCTTCTTATCCATTGTAGCCCATCTTCACTGACCACTATGGTGTGTGTATGCAACTGGAGAAAACTGGTTTAGAAAGCAGGGATCAGCATTGGGGCATCGTAATAAGTGGTCCCAGGAGGAAGGGTGAGATTGTTCTCTGGATGCAGCAGCACAGACAGATGTCGCTGTGATGAAGGAGGTCAGGGGTAGGACTTGCTTTATAAACTATGTAAGATTTGCCTTTTCCCCTTGTAACTAAGTTTAGGGAAGCCAGTCAAGTTTTAGCAATGTATTCAGAAGAGGTATGTTATGCAAACTATTTCTTTGATTGAAAATAGCAAGAAAAATCAGCCTAAAAATCAATCTTTTGTTTTCAAGGTCACTACTGTTACATGGGTGTTTCACACAGTCTTCCCCACAAAATAGAGAAGTCCTTTAACCCCCCATGAGGAGGTAGAAAAGGCAAAAGGTGTGTCTGGACCCTAACCTCCCCATTCAGTCTCAGTCAAAAGGGCATTGGGCAGAGGTTAGGGCATGCTGAAAACAAGGGCTATGGTCTCAGTGAGCTGTGTTGTGCACTGAAGACCTAAGCAGGACATGAATAAGAAAGGGTGTGGACGACAGCTTTACTGATCTAAATAAATGTATCAAATCTAATCATGACTAATTGATTATAGACCACAGTGCATTCTGAAATAAGGTATGATTCATACAATGGCATGGGTATAATACCCTAGCACTATAAACTGATTTTCTTAGTACAGGCTGGGCTTATTTTGCTTGAGCATTTTGTTGTCAAGCATCAGTTTGACAGCATCACATTAGGATCACTCTATCAACAGAAACTAAATTTAAAAGCTCATAATTACTGTTTAATGTTTAATATTTACACAGTGCTTTACAAATCTCAAAGTACTTTACAGAAAAAAATACAAATCAACAATGCATAAAAGGGGAGTGGGGAACGTGAACAGAGAATGATACAAAATCAGAAGAAATGTAAAAACGATGGACCAGACATTTAAGGGAGATTAAACTGGCAGCAAACTCACATTTACAGTAAATACAGCAACTCATTAATCCATTCTGTAATGAACTTTGTGATACCTTGAATGTGAAAAATGCTCTAAAACCAAATTTAATTCTTTTCATTAAGCAAACAAGTACAACTGTCTCTTGGAAAGGGAACCAACAACAGAGACATAACCCTTCCTTCCACACCCAAAGGGTGAAGCAACAGAGAAACAGACTGTCAACCTCAGAATGAAAAGACTTAACGATTTGAATCCCAGAAGCCCCTTTTATGCTTCTTCTGGCCACCTCCCCCATGACATCACTCCCCCCTGGAAAGGAGGTTACAAGAATACTCTGATTCTGATATATACATTCTAGGTTTTGTTCAATATCTTCATTAATGACCTGGAGGATGGCGTGGATTGCACCCTCAGCAAGTTTGCAGATGACACTAAACTGGGAGGAGTGGTAGATACGTTGGAGTGTAGGGATAGGATACAGAGGGACCTAGACAAATTAGAGGACTGGGCCAAAAGAAATTGGATGAGGTTGAACAAGGACAAGTGCAGAGTCCTGCACTTAGGATGGAAGAATCCCATGCACTGCTACAGACTAGGGACTGAGTGGCTAGGCAGCAGTTCTGCAGAAAAGGACCTAGGGGTTACAGTGGACGAGAAGCTGGATTTGAGTCAGTGTGCCTTGTTGCCAAGAAGGCTAATGGCATTTGGGGTTGTATAAATAGGAGCATTGCCAGCAGATCGAGGGACGTGATCATTCCCCTCTATTCGGCATTGGTGAGGCCTCATCTGGAGTATTGTGTCCATTTTTAGGCCCCACACTACAAGAAGGATGTGGAAAAATTGGAAAGAGTCCAGCGGAGAGCAACAAAAATGATTAGCGAGCTGGAGCACATGACTTATGAGGAGAGGCTGAGGGAACTGGGCTTATTTAGTCTGCAGAAGAGAAGAATGAGGGGGGATTTGATAGCTGCTTTCAACTACCTGAAAGGGGGTTCCAAAGAGGATGGATATAGACTGTTCTCAGTGGTACCAGATGACAGAACAAGGAGTAATGGTCTCAAGTTGCAGTGAGGGAGGTTTAGGTTGGATATTAGGAAAAACTTTTTCACTAGGAGAGTGGTGAAGCACTGGAATGGGTTACCTAGGGAGGTGGTGGAATCTTCTTCCATAGAGGTTTTTACGGTTAGGCTGACAAAACCCTGGCTGGGATGATTTAGTTGGTGTTGGTCCTGCTTTTTAGTTGGCGTTGGTCCTGCTTTGAGCAGGGGGTTGGACTAGATGACTTCCTGAGGTCCCTTCCAACCCTGATACTCTATGATTCTATATTCTATGATACACCAAAGACTGTCCTGTGAGGTCTTCAATGAAGAATGATAAAGGCATAGAGAGTACACTTATAAAGTTTGCAGACGATACCAAGCTGGGAGAGGTTGCAAGTGTTTTGGAGGATAGGAATAAAATTCAAAATGATCTCAACAAACTGGAGAAATGGTTTGAAGTAAATAGGATGAAATTCAATCAGGGTAAATGTAAAGTAGGAAGGAACAATCAATTGCACACATACAAGGTAGAAGCCAAACTTGAACAGCTTAATGAGAGTAAATCAGGCGGCCCAGATAATCTTCATCCAAGAATATTAAAGGAACTGGCACATGAAATTGCAAGCCCATTAGCAAAATTTTTTAATGAATCTCTAAACTCAGGGGTTGTACCGTTTGACTGGAGAATAGCTAATATAGTTCCTATTTTTAAGAAAGGGAAAAAAAGTGACCCGGGTAACTACAGGCCTGTTAGTTTGACATCTGTAGTATGCAAGGTCTTGGAAAAATTTTTGAAGGAGAAAGTAGTTAAGGACCTTGAGGTCAATGGCAATTGGGACAAATTACAATATGGTTTTACAAAAGGTAGATCGTGCCAAACCAACTTGATCTCCTTCTTTGAGAAAGTAACAGATTTTTTAGATAAAGGAAATGCAGTGGATCTAATCTACCTCGATTTCAGTAAGGCATTTGATACAGTACCACATGAGGAATTATTGGTTAAATTGGAAAAGATGGGGATCAATATGAAAATTGAGAGGTGGATAAGGAACTGGTTAAAGGGGAGACTACAGCGGGTCATACTGAAAGGTGAACTGTCAGGTTGGAGGGAGGTTACTAGTGGAGTTCCTCAAGGTTCAGTTTTGGGACCAATTTTATTTAATCTTTTTATTACTGACCTCGGCACCAAAAGTGGGAGTGTGCTAATAAAGTTTGCAGATGACACAAAGTTGGGAGGTATTGCCAATTCAGAAAAGGATCGGGATATCCTACAGGAAGATCTGGATGACCTTGTAAACTGGAGTAATAGTAATAGGATGAAATTTAATAGTGAGAAGTGTAAGGTTATGCATTTAGGGATTAATAACAAGAATTTTAGTTATAAGCTGGGGATGCATCAGTTGGAAGTAACGGAAGAGGAGAAGGACCTCGGAGTCCTGGTTGATCACAGGATGACTATGATTCGCCAATGTGATGTGGCCGTGAAAAAAGCTAATGCGGTCTTGGGATGCATTAGGCGAGGTATTTCTAGTAGAGATAAGGAGGTGTTAGTACCATTTTACAAGGCATTGGTGAGACCTCATTTGGAATACTGTGTGCAGTTCTGGTCTCCCATGTTTAAGAAGGATGAATTCAAACTGGAACAGGTACAAAGAAGGGCCACTAGGATGATGCGAGGAATGGAAAACCTGTCATATGAAAGGAGACTCAAGGAGCTTGGTTTGTTTACCTTAACCAAAAGAAGGCTGAGGGGAGATATGATTGCTCTCTTTAAATATATCAGAGGGATAAATACCAGGGAGGGAGAGGAATTATTTCAGCTCAGTACCAATGTGGACACAAGAACAAATGGATATAAACTGGCCATCAGGAAGTTTAGAGTTGAAATTAGACGAAGGTTTCTAACCATCAGAGGAGTGAAGTTCTGGAACAGCCTTCCAAGGGAAGCAGTGGGGGCAAAAGACCTAACTGGCTTCAAGATTAAGCTAGATACATTTATGGAGGGGATGGTTTGATGGGATAACATGATCTTAGTCAAAGGTCAATTAATTGCCATCAGTGGTGAATAGGACCAATGGTCAACGATGGGATGTTAGAAGTTACTACAGAGAACTTTTTCCTGGGTGTCTGGCTGGTGAGTCTTGCCCACATGCTCGGGGTTCAGCTGATCGCCATATTTGGGGTCGGGAAGGAATTTTCCTCCAGGGTAGATTGGCAGAGGCCCTGGAGGTTTTTTGCCTTCCTCTGCAGCATGGGGCACGGGTCACTTACCGGAGGATTCTCTGCATCTTGAAGTCTTTAAACCATGATTTGAGGACTTCAATAGCTGAGACATAGGTGAGAGGATTATTCCAGGAGTGGGTGGGTGAGATTCTGCGGCCTGCATTGTGCAGGAGGTCAGACTAGATGATCATAATGGTCCCTTCTGACCTTAAAGTCTATGAGTCTATGAGTCTAAAATGAGAAATGGCTGCCTAGAAAGCAGTACTGCAGAAACGGATCTGGGGGTTATAGTGGATCAAGCTAAATATGAATCAACAGTGTAACACTGTTGCAAAATAAAGAAAATATAATTCTGGGATGTATTAGCAGGAGTGTTATAAGCAAGACATGAGAAGTAATTCTTCCATTCTACTCTGCGCCGATTAGACCTCAACTGGAGTATTGTGTCCAGTTCTGAGCACCACATTTCAGGAAAGATGTGGACAAATTGAAGAAATTCCAGAGAAGAGCAACAAAAATGATTAAAGGTCTAGAAAACATGATCTATGAGGAAAGATAGAAAAAATTGGGTTTGTTTAGTCTGGAGAAGAGAAGACTGAGGAGGGGGTGGGGACATGATAACAGTTTTAAAATACCTAAAAGCTGCACTCCCAGCGCTGGTAGCTACTCCAGTAGCTGGTAGCTACTGTGGGGGTGAGTTTTTTACAGCACTGGGGGAGCTCTCTCCCAGTGACGGTGCCGTGACTACACAGCCACGTTAAAGCGCTACTACAGCAGCACTTTAATATTGATAGTGAAGACATACCCTTAAATTGCAGCAAGGGAGGTTTAGGCTGCAATTAGGAAAAACTTCCTAGGTGTCAGGGTAGTTAAATTGCCTAGGGAGGTTGTGGAATCTCAGTCATTGAGGTTTTTAAGAGCAGGTTAAACAAATACCTGTCAGAGATGGTCTAGATAATAATTAGTCCTGCCTTGAGTGCAGAGGACTGGACTAGAAGACCAAATCAGGTCCCTTCCAGTCCTATGAGTCTATGAATCTTCTCTAAGATCCTTTGTGTCCCATAAGCAAAGGAAGGCAGAAGATTATGGAAGTGAACTGCTGGCGAAATAAGTTGTGTAGGATTCAGGGTTTTGGTTTTGTGCAACATTGGTCCACCTTCTATGGGGAAAGGGCTGTAAGTTTGGATGTCCTCCACCTCAGTAGAAGGGGGACCAATCTCCTGGGGGAAAAGCTGGCTAGAATAGTCAGGAGGAGGTTAAAATAATAACAAAAGAGGAGAGTAAAAAGAGAAAATGTGAGCACTCAGCACAAAATCAAGATGTAGAAAACAAAATTAATCCAGGATCGAAAGGACACGAGGAGAAGAAATTATTGACTGCCTATACACCAGTGCATGGGTAACAAACAAGAGGAACTGGAATTGCTAATTTATGAGCATAAATTCAATCTACTTGGTATTACTGAAAACAGATGATTTGCAAGACTGGAATGTTAAAATCAATGTTTATAACCTATTTAGGAAGGATCGAGTGGGCAAAAGGGGAGGGGGAGTTGCACTCTATGTCAAAAATGGCATTACTTGCTTCCAAGTCACTGATAACTTGGAAGAAAATGATTTTTAACGCTTATGGATCAATGTCTTAACAGATAAAGCACAAGATGGGGTATTAGTTGGTGTTTGCTACAGACCACCAAATCACACTAGGGAATAGGGTGATTGCCTCCTTATGTACCTATCTATAATGTGTAGGGGGAAAAAGCTGCATAATTATTAGAGACTTCAATCTAAATGACATGCTGGAGGTCTCATGCTGTCACTACCAGAACATCCTTAGAATTTCTAAGCGTTATAGATGACAATTTCCTAACTCAAAACGTGTTGCAGCTAACAGGGGGGAATTCTTTATTAGACCTTTTATCTGTTAGGATAAAGGAACTGATCACAGAACTAAAAATTAATGGTAGCTTAGGTACAAGTGATTATGAATTGATCACATTTATAATGTGCAAGTCTAGACCAGTGAGATATATATATATTAAAGCACCAAGTATATATATATACTTGGTGCTTTAATAGGGTCAAAGTCACAAAGATGAAAATTATGAGCCAAATCAACTGGGAGGAAGAAAAATTTAATGAGAAAAATGTGAATGATATTTGGGAATCATTTAAGAATACCTAACTAGATGCCCCAAAAAGGCACAGTCCCACAACTGAGCAAGAAGGCTATATGGTTAAAAAACAACTTTGTTTAGAGGAGAAATGAAGGCAGCTATAAAAAAAAGTCTATACAAGACAAAAAGAAGGAAGAGGAAGTTGATAGTAATTAATATAATTCAGAAGTTAGGAACTGTAGAAAATAGATAAGGGAAGCAAAGGAACACGTACATGACCAGCAGAGTTAAGGACAATAAGAAGGAGTTTTTAAAATATATTAAGAACAAAAAGAATCTTAACAATGGTATCCATCCATTACTAGATGGAAATGGTAGAATTACCAATAATAATGCAGAAAAGGCAGAAGTGGTCAATAAATATTTCTGTTCTGTATTTGGAAAGAAAAACAGATGATATGGTCTCATCATATGGTGACAACATTCTTTCCATTCTACTAGTATCTCTGGAGACTGTTAAACCGAAGCTACTGAAGTGAGACACTTCCAAATCAGCAGGTCTAGATAACTTGCACCCAAGAGTTTTAAGAGAGCTGGCTGAAGAGCTTGCTGGACCATTTAATGTAGCTTTTCAATAGTCTTGGAGCATTAGGGACATTCCAAATGACTGGAATAAAGCTAATGTTCTGCCAGTTTTTAAAAAGGGTAAATGGGATGACCTAGGGGAATTATAGCACTGTCAACCGGCCATCAATCCCAGGCAAGATAATGGAGTGGCTGATCTGAGACTCAATTAATAAAGAGTTAAAGGAGGGTAATGTAATTAATGCAAATCAACATGGGCTTATGGAAAGTAGATCATGTCAAATTAACTTGATATTTTTTAGATTACAAGTTTGATTGATAAAGGTAATAGTGTTGATGTATTATACTTAGAGTTTTGTAAGGAATTATATGAAATTAACATAGTAAACCTTAAATGAATTAAAAACTGGATAACTATTAGGTCTCAAAATGTAACTGTAAATGGGGAATTGTCATAAGACTTGTTTAGACAGAAGGTTAGCCTGTTAAGTTAGGTCTCTAGAAAGCACGTTATGATTTTGTTTTATATTAAACCTTTTGTTTCCATTATCCTTACTATCTCTTGAATTTTGAATCTTTGATAATAAACTTATCCTTGATTTCACTATAGATATATCTCAGTGCTGTGGTGTTAGGCTAGGGGCTGATCCTGAGTTGAACAATACATGCTGGGGTATGCACTGATCCTCTGGAGACAGCAGACCTGGTATTTCTGTGAGTATTCAGTGGATTAGGGGCTGGATGATAAAGGGAAATGCTTCAAACGGGCTCAGGGTGCACCTATTGTTAACCTGCAAGGCAAAGTAAAGGCTGGCATAGCCCAGAGGAGAGTGCTTGGCTGGCTAACAGACTAGTGGTGTTAGTGAGCTGACACCCAGTTAAGCCCAAGCAAGTCTCCCTCTCACTGGAGGTGGGGCGGTAACAAAGTGACTCACAGTCCTGGGCACCATGAGAACTGTCACTGCCTTCTCTCCCCCGCAAACAAAAAAGCAAGCTTTGGCAAACATTGAAGTACAAAAAAACTTTACAATAGACAATAAAGATGAGGAAACAATATAACCATGAAGATTTTAAATGTAACATGCAATTCAGCTACTGTAATAACCAATCCAAATTCAATACATTCAATGGAATAGATAATACTGCTGTAACAGGAGCTTTTTAAATGTACTGGAGAATTTTCTGGAAAGATTTTGAAGCTACCCTCCACGACCATGCACAAAGGGAAACAAATCTAGAGGAATTAGGTTCCTCTGCATGTTAAGTGAGAGAACAGAACTTATTCTCATGGAAGGCCCTCCATGATATACTGTGGGGTCATAGCTCTAAGAGTCAGGAGGAGCTGAGGGAGGAATGATTAGGGTGGAATAAGAAATCACTGAATCCCTACCACATCTTCTGAAATTTCCCTATGTAAGATGATGCCCACCTCATCACTATTATTTTATCCAGGGTCTTCCACACATCAACTTCCCTGAGAAAGTCTTCACTAGCAGTCACCAGTGGGGTCTTCGTGGAAGCATGACTCCTCATATAGATGTTCTGCCATGTGGGATGCACTGCCTCCGAGGCAGTGAGAAAACTTGAGGCCTCACAGATCACAAAACACTTCCAAATCTTGATGTTGAGTCCCCTGTCTGCCTACAGGATACACATAGGGGACCATCTGGAGGAAACTATGAGGTAGACCTTTCAGAATTTCCTGGAAAGTATTGTTTCCTTCTGCAAGTTTCTCTGCACAAGAAGACAATATGATCTGTTGTAATCACAGAAACACTTATCAAAGCAGCTCTGGAAGATGGATGTGCATAGGAAGAAAAACACATGAATTCTTCTGAAAGTGACTGTTAAATGTTTGTCCTTCTCCAGCTAGCTATATGATAATCATACTATGGTGTGTACCTGAAATCTTATCCTCATCTTCTGCTTCACTTAATGTTATGTTTTTATACAACTACTGTTTTTTAAAGATTAAAAGAAAGACGTTCAGAAGAACTAGCACTATGTGACATTTTCTTTTTCCCCGAGCGCTAATATGCATTTTCTTAAAACACAGGTTCAAAATAAAACAACTTGAAGAAAAACATAAATCCCTGTTGTGCAAGGGTACTAGATACAATGTTTTACAGGGCAATGGGAATGACACAGCTAAAACTCAGTGCAATTGTTTGAAAAATTAGAGGTAAGAGTTTAAAATATATGCTTAGTATCCAGCTTACGTACTTTTAAAAGTGTTATAGACAAAAGTAGCTTGGCACATTTGTTCATCAGTTAATGTTCTCTAATGTTTGTTATACTGCTTACATTGTTGGGTAGGGAGACTGTGACAGCAGAAGCAACTAAGCTAATCATAATACCTTTGACAAATTATATGAGTGAAGGAAGGGGTTCTCGCAGACGTTTTCCTTACATGCAGTTTAAAGAAAGATTGCATCAAAGGAAACCCCCAAAGCCTTATAGAAACCAGATTAGTATCTGGTTTATAGATACCTCCAAGTAGCAGCCCAGATTTTTCAAGGGAAAGAGTTAAAAACTTGTTTATCTAATGGTCAGTTTTGTTAACCCATTGTCTATTGGTGGATCTTGGAGACAAGACGTTCTATGGCTTTGGAATCATGAGTGGAAAAAACAGATTTGAGTATTTCCCAGGGCATGATCAGAATAATTAAGATCAAAGTTACTAATGATATTTTTAGGTAGAATAAGAAATGTGAACAAAAATCAGGAAGATGATGCTGTAGATCAGTACAGCTACAGTAGGAGTCATCATAATAATTAACTGTGACTTGCCCATCAGATACATTTCACATCAGTGTAATATAAAGGATCTAAGTCCTAAATAATAACCAAAATTGCCCAAGAGGCAACACTACATATTTTAAAAAATATTTTTTTGCTGTTTGCATATTTGCTCATGACATCATCATTACTTATCTGATGATAATGCACCATTTCCAACATCATGTACAGTATAAATGTAACCATGTTTGTAGTCATCCTTTTTTAAGTTGGGGGTAATTATGTTTAATTTTATTCCTCTTTGCTAAAGCGAGACAGCATAAAGGAAATATGCAGTTCAGCAGCCATCCTTAGAGGAATTAAATGGTTCCAAGTGCTCTTACCACCTACCTATGCTAAACCCATCTGTAATCCAATGGCCATTTTCTAGATTACAAGTAATCCAAATGCCAAAGGAACCTAAATCAATGTCCTCCTTTGTCCCAATAGGTCAATTATTCTTTTTTCATATGGAATAAAAAACCCCACCCATTCTGTGGTGCATGTCAGCACTTTGAAATTTCTAGGATTGGGATCAACAAAGCTATTATCACTGTGCTGGAAAGGCAGAGATCAGGCTTTACCAGAATATGCAATGGAGTTACTTAAAGAACAAAGGTCTGTAGTAAGATCGAGATGCTTTCTTGTACTTCCTCTACTTGTCCTTACATGCTAAATATTATGTGCTTGAACCCACACTCTTTGAAATACTATCTATAGTACATGCTCTGCATGTCAGATGTGCCAAAGACTGAACAGTGAGTCTATAACTGATTTTTATGATGCATATTGAAGTCACAAGGTTAAACAATAATGTGCACAAAAAACAAGCTTATAGGGCTAGCCACTGAGGCGTATGCATTCAGTTATGCCCATTTTTAACCCAGAATTCAGATATGAATGTCAATAATATCAGTAGAATGAAAAAGTTTTAAATTTGAGCCCCGTCCACCCAGAAATTCAGGGGTTGACAGCTGAACAACAGAGTGCACAGGCGCCGACTTCCGGTTGCGCCGGTGGGGGCTGATGCTGGGCCCCACCCCCGACGCCGGGTGACGCTGCGGGGCCCCGCCCCCGACGCCGGGTGACGCTGCGGGGCCCCGCCCCCGATGCCCCGCCCCCAATGCAACGTCGCCCAGCATCGGGGGCGGGGCCCCGCAACGTCTCCCGGTGCTGAGGTGAGTTTGCGGTGGGTCCCGGGGCTGGCGGGGAGCTAGGCGTGGGCCCCGGGGTTGGCGGGGAGCTGCCGGTGGGTGCTCTGCACCCACCAATTTTTCCCCGTGGGTGCTCCAGCCCCGGAGCACCCACGGAGTCGGCGCCTATGACAGAGTGGACTCCTCGAGGGTGACACTCAAGTTCCTCCATAGAAAGATTTATCATTTAGTTATTTTCTACCTTGATAGTGCACACAGTTTTTTACACACAAGATGAGCCTGCAATATGTACATTCCAGTGAATCATAAAAACAATGGGCTGGATTCTGTGCAGTGCCTCTCAGGAAGTACAGCAGATTCAGCGCAGGAAAGAGAACACAAAGGTGGTTGTAAAAGCCTCGTAGAAAAAGCTGGATCAAACCAAGTCTCTGGATAAGATTCTCATTTACACTAAGGGTACATCTACTACCCGCCTGATCAGCGAGTAGTGATCGATCTATCGGGGATCAATTTATCATGTCTAGTGTAGACATGATAAATTGATCCCCAATCGCTCTGCCTTCGACTCCTGTAAGACGAGAGGCGGAAGCGGAGTCGACGGGGGAGCGGCGGCAGTCGATCCTGTGCCGTGAGGACGTGAGGTAAGTCAACCCAAGATACATCGACTTCAGCTACGCTTTTCTCGTAGCTGAAGTTGCATATCTCAGATCCACCCCCCCACATCATTGTAGACCAGGCCCATGTCCTTTTCATGCTCTAGCAGCACATAGTCAGAAATTAAATTTATGCCCATATTAAGACCATTTTGCATTGCCAGAGTGCTGTAAAGGGACTGACCTGTAAATGAGAATCACATCCTCTTGTCTGTACTCCCAGGCTTCTGTCTCTGTATCAGCATCTCTTTTCTGCTACCAGTCCCCCTTTTCTCTCTTCTATGTGTTCTGCCCAGATTGTCTCCCACCTGTAGCATTTTATTGCAGCGGGTAAGTACTGTGCTCAAGAAGTGCCACAGTTCAAGTACTAAAAGTACCAGAAGTGCCATAACACACCATTCTGGCTCCTCAAAAAAGTGCTGGAATGGCATCCTGGAGTATTCTGGCAGGACTTGAGCATGGCTTTACTGTCATCTTCTGCAACCCTCCTTCCTCCCCTCTAGATTCTGCCTTTTTTCCTAGATCCCTTTTTTTCCATTTCCAGGCCTCCTGAAACCATCCCCACTCCACCTTACCAGTGCCCAAGTCCTTTTCATTATAATGCCAAAACTTACCCCAGGTCAGCATTGCAAGAGGAACTAGTAAACTTTGAAAGTCTCAGTTCAAGCTATGAAAGAAATGTAAAGGAAACACGTTTATTTCCATAGAAAATACTGAGAGCAGAAAAGCAGGTGCAACAAATACTAGTTTCCTGGTTTGCATGAACAATTGGGCTTCTTTTGATGGGTTTTACTAAAATATTAAAATTACCCATGACTTATAATAGCATGATTCCACTAAACTGAAGTATCTGGTGCCAGTGACTGTCTGAGACAGGATACTGGACTAGAACGATATTGGATCTGATCCAGTATGGCACTAGCTAACCAGTCAAACAGCAAGGACAGTGATCAGCAAATATAAGTACTGATCACAAAATTATTGACCAATGTCATGAAGCTAAGGAAATACTCCAAAGGAGGCAAGGTTATAACAAGTCATTCAAGCTGTGACCTGCCATTCTGACTTAAACCTCTGTAATGTAATCAGTTGCTATACAGATTCTTTCAGTTCAAGTATTCATATACATCCTATGTCTCTTTCCTCTTCCTGCCACCCAAAGAAAACATCTGCCCAGAAATCTACTGAATTAAACGTCTATTGCCCTCTCACATAATCGATGGTCAGATCCTAGAGTATCTATGCAACCAAAACTCCCATTGAAAAACCAATCAATCAGGTTCAAAGTAACTGAAATGTCACCTTCCCCCTTTCTTTTCTTCTTCTCCCTCATTTTGGTTTAGAATAGTTACATTTTATCACAATGGCCTGGATTCTTGTCTCACATAAACCAGTTTTACACCCGTGAGTCTCCATTGACTTCAACTGAATTATTTCTGATTTAAACCAGTGGACGAAAGAGAAGAATTAGATCTTAGATTCCTTTCTTATTATTATTTCTATTATAGTAGTACCTAGAGGCCCCATTGTGCTACGCTCTGTACAAACACAGAGGGTATGTCTACACTTCACGCTTGGGGTATCATTCTCAGCTCGAGGAGACACAAACACAGGTCTGAGCAGTAAGAAACACTCTGCGCCATGGGAGATTTTACAATCTAAATAGACAATACAGCCAAAGAGATGGAAACAAAGAGTTAAGTGACTTACCCAAGATGACAAAGCAAATCAGTGGCACATCCAAGAACAGAACCCTGGTCTCCCAAGTCCCATTCCAGTAGCTTAGCCACTGGACAACTGCCTCTTTTTTTTCTTCTTTTTTTGGATACAGTGGATTATGTTTAGGATTTTCCCCCGCCCCCTCAGCTCTTTTAAAATGGAATGGCCTGGAAGCCGCCTTCTTTTTTTAATACAAAGGATTTTTCAGTTCACTGGAATACGCTCTAAGAAAAAAAATCTGTAACAGCAATGTAAAAAAAAAAAAAAAGCTTGTTAGCCATTACACACCCACCCAGCCTATAAGGCATTCAAATGAGTTCAATCAAGTCAATTTGCATAAAGTGCACACAATAAGGCCATGTAATTTGCACATTTTATTGTAAAGTAAAAGCACTTCTCATGTCAGCATTCAAAGCTTTTAAAAGCAAAGTTCTGCACACAGTGAGTATTTCATAGGAAAGGCTGCAAGATAGATAGTATTCATAAAATACATTTTACCTAAATTGGTATTGTCTTTAGTAATAAAAACGTCTGGAATAGATGTTGACAAGTGGACATTATATTAAAAACCCTGCATGAATTCAACATATTCATGGCCATGTTACTGTCATTTCTATTTCTTATTATATTTTAGCAAACTAAATAAAGTGTATTTTGTCCGAAATTGAAATTTACAATATTGAATCCTATCCTGCAGATTTTACACCTGTGAAACTCTCATTGATTTCAAAGGGAATTTCACTTGAGAAAGGACTGTGGAATCAGGTCTAGTATTTACATGACTATAAATGCCAAAGTGTAAGCCTCAATTTGAACATTATAAATATTTTCCACAGAAAAATACACTAATTTTATGTTCGTAGGCAGCTGTTGGAACCAGTATTTCTAAAGCTCAAGATCTATTTACCTTTTTAAAAGAATACTTAAAATACATCCCCCTATATTGTGGGTCAGGTCCACAGCGGCTATAACTTTTCATGGCTCCACTGAAGTCAAAAGACTTATGACGATTTACACCAGCTGAGGATCTGCCCCTGTGGCTAATATTTATATGTGCATGCACAGACAACAACTGAATGAAGCACATTTTCCAGTCTGTAAAAAAAGGAAAACTCTCATATAGATCAGTGTGCAGGAATACAAGATTTGAAAATATTTCTGTGGAAGGATCAAAATTTCCTCATATTTGTGCTCATCATTGTGTGTGTGTGTGTGTGTGTGTGTGTGTGTATACATTTAAAAGATTACTAAAGTTGCAAAGGCAAGCTCTCAAATATGAGGAAATGCCAGGATTAAAGTTGCCTGCAGGTGTGGGGATTATTATCTCCGTTATACAGATAGGAAACAGTATTTATTGTGGACATAGGATACATGACAGTAATTAGGACCGCTGATGGGATACTGTTTGGAACTCTTTCCTTCCAAAGAATTTCAGTCAAGGCTATGCCTGAGAACACTAAATACTGTACTATGTCAGGTTTGTTTATAAACTCCTCCAGGCGATTTTTGACAGGTCATTCAGCTGTGCTGACCAACAAAAGTTATGTACATTTTTAAGACATCGCAGCTATTTGACAATATTTTATCAAGGAGGGTTGTCTGATCAGATTGAACTATTAACATCTAGCCTGTTTTGTTTGTTTTGCTTTGACTTGTGTCATTTTTAAGAAAGAGTTTGAAGAGCCCTGCGTGGATATCACAGCAGGTAAATGAGAGCCAGGAAGCACTCTGCATTCCTAACTGCATTTTAATCATTATGCAACTTCAGGCAAGTCACTAGAATTCTCCCTGCCATAATTTCCTCATCTGTAAAATGGAGATAATAGCTATCCACCTTTGTAAAGCACTTGGAGCTTTTCTGAATAAAGACTGTACATAAGTGTGAATAATTATCATTCAGATAGCTATGCTTACCTTGGGATGAAACTTCCAGCAAAGGTATGAAACAATCCCCCCCGCCCCGGCCCTTTCAAATATATACTACATCTACAAACCCAAATATATTGGAAGTCTTCTCCTGCTCCCAGGGAAGTCAATGGCAAAACTCCCATTCACTTATATACATGGGATTAATATGGGAGTAGGATCAGGCCAATCTTTTAAAAAACATGGGCCTGATCCTGGACTTTATTATAGCAATGCCAAGTAGCCATTATGTCATCTTAACCTACCAGTGGAGGATTACCCCAATGTGAAGGACTCCACAACATGGCATTGGGTTACCAATGACTCTGTCCTCTAGACCCTGGCATAGGTGGCCTTTCCAGGGAAAGAGGGGGCCCAGTTTTGGCAAAATTCAAGACGGCTGGGACAGGGCTTAAAAAAGGGACTGTCCCGGCCAAAACGGGATGTATGGTCACCCTAGTGGGATGTCTCTATGCCCCAGTGATCTTCAGCTATTGGAAAGCCCCTTTGGGACCAGGCTCACCCAGGCATAAACCTCATAGGAACCAGCCTAGCTCCTGGGCAGACCCAGAATCAGAAGGGGAATGAAGGTGGTGTTAAAAGCCACTTTTGTGCCCTGCATCTGCCCCACACATTTGAACTGGACCGATCACTGCTCAGATGCTGACCAGTAGCGCAGCCAGGTCCGGAGCGCAGGGGGAGCGGCGCTATAAAAGGCGCCTCCCCCTGTACTCACCCGGTGGCGCTCCGGGTCTTTGGTGGTACCCCGTGCCAAAATGCCGCCGAAGACCCGGAGCGCTGCCGGGTGAGTGCAAGAAGCGGCGCTTAAAAGAAGCGGCGCCTTTTTTTAGTGCTGCTAAAATAAGGCGCCGCTTCCGCTCAAGGGGGAGCGGCCGCTCCCCCTGCTCCCCCCCGGCTACGCCACTGATGCTGACCCAGAGTAGGGCTTATAGCATAGAACTTTGCTGAGAAGCTGCCCTGACAGGAGACATCCTTGGGGAGTAGTACATTTATTATGGAAGCCAAACAGGAAAATAATTAAATTTTATAGAAGCCAGCTTTGCTTTACAAAGCTATAGGGGAAAGTGATTCTATGTCAGTGGCCGCAGCTTATAAATGAAGATATACTGTATTCTACAAAATGAAACTACCAGGGGAAGGACAATGTAGTCAACATGAATGCAGCTGCTTTCTATTTTGAATATAAACCAGTCAAACATAACATAGTGCAGGAGGAAAAGAAAGTAAAATCCTGCTGTCAGTGTCCACTTGCTTTTCTCCCTCTTGCTGTCCAGTGGGTAAGCATAGCCACCTTTGATGGCTCTGATAAGAGTTACCGTGTTCCCTCCATTCCCCACTTCACGTAATGATCTTCAGCCTGGCTGTCAAACACAATTATTTCTCTGAGTAACAATATGAAAGGCAGCTGCAGCGAGTGTGGAGGTCAGGCAAAGCAGGCCACGGATGCTATGGCACCTGCCTCTTGCACGTGAAAACAGAACAAATTACAACATTTGTCGCCAAGGAACTGAGCAGCAGCACCATGTGGATGGCCTCACAAGTCACAGACACCATTTTCATCATGTGCACGGTTATATCTTCTCAAATCTAGAGCAGGGAACAGATGTTTCATCAAAAGACACATTTAAAATAAAGATAATTATTCCGTAAGAAGCTTAATTACATGGGATTATTCAGGTCCACTTAATTGCTTGACAGTCTGAGTACCTCCCATGTATTTGTTACAGAGACACCCATCTCTTATTGGGTTACCAAACTCTGATAGCTTCAGGACAAATGTAGTTGCTTAGTAATTCAGCCAACATCAATTCCTGATATCCGTCTAGAAGGGGTAAATGTAAGTATCGTAGCAAGCAATAAAATACTGTCTTATTCCTATAGGCATTGTATTCTGTTCCACAAAATATTAATAGCCTGAACTACTAAAATGGAAACAAAAACTAAGAGCTTTTATGGTAATATAATTCAGCATTAGGCATATTTGAAACATTTCAGATCAATTAAACAGTAGACTATCCTCTGATTAGGCTGACCAAATGTCATACAAACCTAGGAATCTCCTATTTTCAGCGAGTCTGTCCTGGGTCTCCTAGTTAGGTTTCCAACAGTTGGTAACCTTTTTACCTCCCCGAGCTGTCAAAATACTCATATCTTCCTCACTCACAACCAAAACTCTCTCCAATACCCCTCAAAAGTGTCCTGGCTTTGCATTTTGAAAATCCAATCACCTCACTTCTCATTACATGACTACGATTCAACTACGTTAAACTACTAGAAAATACATTTTATTTTTTCCTCTTTACAGATTTCAACAGTTAAATCCAAGTATAGAAAAAGCAGTATATTGTTTCCTCACATATCTAAATCAACTTATTGCAGGGTACCAGCAAACCTAACTGCAAAATTTGTAGCTATGGGATATAAAAGTGGTTTTATAAACCTGAAAGTTAAAATATTCTATCCTACAGTCATCAAATAAGCACTATACTATGTGTAAGTGACAAGCCACTGCAGATTTTTCTTTGAATAGAGTAGCTAAGAGTGATTTCATTGTGTATTACTGGAAAAAGAATTGCCATGGAATTAACTTCACAAGAAGTTA
Organism: Macrochelys suwanniensis; assembly: GCA_033296515.1. Taxonomy (NCBI): domain Eukaryota; kingdom Metazoa; phylum Chordata; order Testudines; family Chelydridae; genus Macrochelys; species Macrochelys suwanniensis. The sequence continues at coordinate 55,404,975 of CM065780.1, forward strand.
AGTTTGTCATTTTAAAAAAATCCTTAGTTCAGACTAAGCTGCTAAATGTAACTTAAAGCTGGGGAAAGATGATTACTCTACAATGGCTCCATTCACATTCACCAAGTTGGGGTCATTTTAAACTATTGCTACATTTTGGAAAGCTGCCCAGAAAACTTTTGGTGTGAAAAAAATCTACAGAATGCCTTTGTGCTACATTAACTACAGTATTTAAAGGTAAATAATGCAGGTGCAGGCCTTCCCATATGCAAATTACAGTATATTGTGAAAACCGTAAAGCCTTCCCACAACCTTGCTCTAATCTATTTAAAATAGATTATTAATGCTCTAACAATCAGCAACTACAACAACAAAATAAAATTTAAAAAATCCTGTTTTGCTATTATCAGGAGGTAACAAAGAGAGAGCCTGCTTATATAGCAGAAAACAAGGATATAACTCTTGCATTAGTTTTATTTAATACAGAGCAACAATTTAATTTTTGTAAACCTAGAACAGCACTAAGTGCACCTTACCAAGAAAACTATTAAGACTTATATTATGTTCCACATGAATGGTTACAAGGTACACTAAATGCTTCCCCTTTGCAGCTTGCAAGCAATTTAGAGAGGCCTTCAGCTAAGCGCATGTCCAAGTTCTATACAAGTTATCATATGCAGTGACACTATGACTGATGACACTCACTCGCTGCTTCTCTCTGTAAATGGGCTTTCTTATAATGGAAATGTTTAGTTCCAAGCAGCATATATGTTACACATGTTATTAATGGCTGAAACAGATGCTTCCTTCCAGTGAAAGCGGTTTGTTTTTACATAAAGCAAATCCTCTTGTAAATCGGAATCTTTTATTTGGTTGCATTTCAATATGAGGGATAATAATAAAAAAGCCCTTCCTACTCTGCCTTATACTACAGAGGCATTTGCATTTTTAATGTGTTACATATAAACAAATTTATACATAGGCACCCATTTTATTACCCATTTTATATGACTCCATTTGTTTCTATTGTAAACTGCACAGTTTCTTAATCACTGCTAAGCGTAAAATACCCTATCACTAAATAATTCCTACAATAAAATACAGGATGTGGTCTACAAATGATGGCGATTAATTTCATGGCAGAAATGTTGCATTTATGTTGTGGTTTATGTTCAATTAACACTTGGCTGCATTAATGTAGAGCTTCAGCTAAGATTTGCACCAGATATTAAATAAAAATGAAGTACCCTAAAAAGGAATGATTGCCTGTGCTAAACAGAATAAGAACCAATTTATTTGGGGGTTTGCCTCCACAGTATCACCTGAGATACTCATGAGGAATTCCAAATGGGAGCCTCATGTTTCTGAAAGGAAAAGAATTGATTGTTTTACCTTTTCATGCATTTTTTTGTGAAAATAATTGTGTCTCTATGTACATGATAGAACAATAGTTCTAAAGCTGGAGCAGCTGCAGCTCATGACAACCAGATTATTAGCAGAGGGAAGACATCTCTAAAAATAAGTCACTCATTTATTTCATTAAATACAAACAAGCCTAGTTTCAGAGATAAGCAGCACATGAGAGCACATGGGGAGTGGAAACAATGGTTATGATCCTTTTTGATGCAAAACATGTAATAACAATCGTTAGATTTACTAGGTGCTATTTTTCTAGATGTGTAAAGCTAGCTATGAGAAAAAATTACTAGAAAAGATGGTTTAAAGTGATATGAACAGAACAAGCTGATTCAGCATAACAAAGTCCTGTATGAAGATATTGCTTGTATGTTTTGAATTTGAATACCTCAGAGCACTGTTCCCTCTAAGCTGTGTGCGCGCACACACAGATCCTAAACCCCGTGCACACGGCGAAACACTGCGCGCACAAAAATTTGCACAGAAACTCAACAATTTGCACAGAGGAAATTTTTTGCACACACAGCCTGTCAAAAATTAGAGAGAACATTGCCTCAGAGGTTAAAACTAATTCGACTGCAAAATATGAGATTGCATGATAGCTCTCACCTCTGATTTTCTCCCACCCTGTTTCCTTAGCCCTCAAATAAATATCTGGACAACTATTCCATGGCTGTAAAATATTTGAACTGGAAAGTAGGTTAGTATCATTAAACAAATCCAGGACTACAGTGTTATTGAAATCTACTTAAAGTCAGGAGACAAAATTATGAATTAAAATGCTCCTTTTTTTCAGACCAGAGAGCTGTGCAAGTTTATAAATAACCCCACATAGACTGTTTGGCAAACCTCCGGAAAAGCTCTGTGGGCCACCAAATCTCATTATGTGAATTTTCCATTAGAAAAATGTGTGTTTGTAGAGGAACTTAAAGAGTCCAGCTGGTGAAAAAAATCACTTTGTAAAACCACAGTATTGAGTAAAACTGTATAAATTTCCTCTGATATTTACATTTCATTTCATGTGGATTACATTTGCTTAATCATATTGGCCCAGAGCATCCTCTAACACAGGAAGACCCCCGGGAAGGAGGCGGAAAGCTCCACAACACTCCCCTCATGTCGTCCCATGTCATTCCATTGAGGGGAAAAGGGAGAGGCAGGGTTTGCTCCCTCATGGGAACAGTTGCAGGACTCAGATCCAAAGCTGGTGGATCCCACAGGAAGCAAGGGCCATCTGTGCAAAGTCCCATGGTGCTGTTTGCCCTAGCTTTAGCAGCATGAATCCATTGTATTATTTTTGGGGGAATTTCCACAGGAATGGGACTGGGAGGTGTAGGAGAGACAATATAAATTCCTTCACCAGTCCCACACACTTTTCCTTCTACTCCAAACTAGTTGAATGTTCTCTGCAGGGTTTTGGGGTGAGGGGAGAGAAGGGCACACTGGAGGTGTCTGACCCTTCCCATCTTTCATGCAGGAGAGAGATGATGTTACCAAAGGGTCCTTCCATGTCCAGACTGGGATAAGGATAGAGAAATTCTTCCCATTAAAAACTTGTCTTTTTGCAATATGAAGATTTTTTTGGAGGAGGGATTTGTTGATCATTTGCCTCCAGTCTTCATTAGCTATGTGGTTTGTCAATCAATACTGTTGTAGATTATTAAATAAAAACATTCTTTATTAACCCCACCCTTGTATAGTCAAGGAACATGCACTAGCACACAGATCATAGAATCTCAGGTTGGAAGGGACCTCAGGAGGTCATCTAGTTCAACCCCCTGCTCAAAGCAGGGCCAACCCCAACTAAATCATCCCAGCCAGGGCTTTGTCAAGCCTGACCTTAAAAACCTCTAAGGAAGGAGATTCCACCACCTCCCTAGGTAACCCATTCCAGTGCTTCACCACCCTACTAGTGAAAAAGTTTTTCCTAATATCCAACCTAAACCTCCCCCTCTGCAACTTGAGACCATTACTCCTTGTTCTGTCATCTTCTACCACGGAGAACAGTCTAGATCCATCCTCTTTGGAACCCCCTTTCAGGTAGTTGAAAGCAGCTATCAAATCCCCCCTCATTCTTCTCTTCTGCAGGCTAAACAATCCCAGTTCCCTCAGCCTCTCCTCATAAGTCATGTGCTCCAGCTCCCTAATCATTTTTGTTGCCCTCCACTGGACTCTCTCCAAGTTATCCACATCCTTCTTGTAGTGTGGGGCCCAAAACTGGACACAGTACTCCAAATGAGGCCTCACCAGTGCCGAATAGAGGGGAATGCTATTAAAATATATACTCTTATGTTAGTTTCCAACTGAAAAATAAGTGCTGCATTTTCACTCAGTACCAAGCTGGAAATCAGATTTCAGCCTCAGCTTACTATGAGTATTAATACTACTCAGGTCTCTATTCAGTCCTTACCTAATCCATTGGTCAGTGTATATTGGACAACACACTCTGTGTCTGAGAGCACATTACATCCACCACCATTCATGGAATTTGTCTCTTTTATTCATGCTTTCAGCTCTAGCAGTCCCTAATTCAATCTTCCCAAGATGCTGGCCATCACATTTACTTAGGCAAATCTCCTATAGAAGATCAGCTCTAGGGCTTAATGTGCATACAACATCTATCACAATGGGGCCCAGAGCCCTGCTACCACAATCCAAAGTCCCATATGGAAGGATTATTAATAATTAGGTATTTATAAAGCACCATATATACTCCGATGAAAGACCAATTACTGACTATGCTGATTATTTATTATTATTATATTGACATTTTCTTCTGCAGTTTGATGAAGGCTGATTCCATTTCTCTGGGCCCTGTTCTTGGGGCCACATTCTCCACGACATGACACCAATTTTATGCCAGTATAATTTCAAAGGAATTATAGTTGAGTCTCCAAACCTTTTCTTAGTTTGCAGTACTATAGGCTTAATTTGTTACTCACATAGTGTATTACCAGTCTAAATTAGCAGTAACTCAATGGCTTACGCCAACGTAAAACTGTTGTGAGAATTAGGCCCCATGTGTTTGAAAGATGTTTAAATTACTTTTACTGGGCAAAGACTTTGGCCTTTTACCGAAGACATAAATTAGTCTAGTTTATGAAAACAAATACCTTTTACTGCTTCTATATACATCCTGTTATAGAGTATGTATTTTACTGATAATTTACTGTATAGTATATATTTATGTGATTTATAGTGTATATTATACTGCTGTACATCATAGTTTAGTGCTATTATATTGTTTTTAAGAACAAGCACTAAATCAGGATTTGTTTTCTGTTTTCTTCTTACTGATAATATTGCTCAAGGAAAACAGCTTGTGTCACAAGGTAGGCTCGCACTGCAGGATGTCAAGTGACATACAATAAAACTTACTTTGACAGAAAATTGACCAGACATGACAATAGGAGGAAGGAAGGAGGGCATCAGGGAGCATCAAGGATGTATAGATACTTGTGTATTCCACACCACCACCATTTTTTTAAAAATTACTTTTTCATATAAAGGACGCAAAGGGTTTGGTCCTTCCTGGCAGCCAGGAGGCAGAAAACAAACCCACTGAAAATTTCCAATTTGTTTATAGATGGTCCTCCAGTAGTAGACTGAAAAATAATTTTGTCTTCCAGAGACAGCTAACAGCTACCTGAGGGTGTTGTGGTTGAAAAGAAACTAAAAACAATAACAAAAAATGATTTCACTTTTGGTACTTGAATGTCTTATTGTTCAGTACTCAGTGGAAGCTCTTAAAGAGCTCATCTGGCAGAGAAGGAAAACTATTCCCCTCCCCTCCACCCCACACATGGTATACTGAGATTTTAGGAGGAGTGCCTTTATTTTGTTTTCTAAACTCACAGCTTCAGTTAAGAATGTCTCTCTCCTCCACATGACCTCTCATCTCAAGCCAGCCTCACTGCAGTATCGATACCCTCAGTTTTTCCCTGTTAACACATGAAATAGTCTCTTTTCCTTGTCACCACCAGCAGCATTACCTCATACTGTGTAGATAGATGCCCCCTCCCCTCAGAATTCACTTCTGAACCCAGATCTCTTGTGTAACAAGGCAGTGCCTGTGCATGTCAACAGTTATCATGCTGAACCTGAGAATTTCATGTAAATACTTTGGACCGGCTCCATCTCCCCGCAACTTAAGGGGGAACTGGATCAAACTTTTGGGGCTTTATTCTCCTCTCTGTGGGCCCAGTCCTAAGCACAGCACTGAACCAGATGCATAACTTTAAGTATATGAATACTCCCATTAAAGTTAATGGCACTATTCATATGTTTAAAGTCAAGCACATGCTTAAGTTATTGTTGTACTGAGACTTTAAAACACAGAAGTCCAATTAAGGAAACATGGGAGTTATATAGTTTATGAAAGACTTGATATCTTTTTTTTTTTAAAGTGTTAGTGTTGTGTAATAGAATGTACATTTCTGTTCACAGTTTAATATGCTGTACATATTACCTGTGATGAGACGTGAGTCAGAAGTTTGCACAGGAAGCTTTGAGAGTGTGAAGTGCTAGACGACCAAGTAAGAGTGAAAACAGAAAGTAATAATTACTTCAAAATAGTCTAGCATTAATGAACAGAAAAGTTAAGGGTATGAAGTGAAGCTAAGTGAGATTATTTTACACAAGTATCACACATACTATGTCTTTTATTTCAAAAGAAGTATTCCAACTATAGATGACCTGATTTTCAGAGGTGTTGAGCACCCAAAACTCCTGTTAAAAATCAATGGAAGTTGAGAGCTATGGCTGCTCAACAACTCTGAAAAATCAGGTTTCATATTCTCTCACACACAAATAACTTCTCCCAAGTGGCTGTCACTGAAAATTCAGTCACCTCTGGGGTAAGACAAAACTTCAACAACAACTCATAACAGAATACTGCATCCAACTGGAATTAGAGGTAGAATTTGGTGTAAAAAAATGCAATTAATCAAATTGAAATTGATTAATTGTGGTCTCTAATTTATTTCCCACAAACTTGTGCATGCTACTGTTTGCACACAAAGTTGAATGCACCACACACACAACTATTGCTTTTGGGAATATAAATGAGGATTTGCAGGTGGGTATGCAACTACCTGACTTCTTGCACAAATGAGGTAACTGTAGTTGGTAATAGTGGCATGTAAATGTGGCTTTTAATGATCACAAGAGTGCCTCATTTTATATATATTTCAAAAGTCAGAAATTGGAGCTAGACTAGTCCCTGCTGAAAAGATTAACCTGAGAACTGATTGAATTATTCATTGCAAATAAATTAGTAGATCAATTTGGCCCTTTTTTCTCTTCTCAAATTGTTTGTGAATCTACCTGAGTTCTATAGATTTGCATTATTCATAAGTATTACCTGAATAGCTTGGCTGAAAATTGTTCCTCTGATGGGTTATTCAAACACTGTTCACTTTGACTATTTGCTGTTCATTATTTGTGGTCTATGATGACCCATCTAAATCATATGATATTTTTTCTGATCACTGATTGGAGGCCTGAAATTTTTCAGAAACAGGAGAATAATGAATAACAGCGCAACTAGCACACAGTGAATAGTAAATATCCTTGTTCATACATGAATACCCTTCTATAAATGTGAATACAGGTGTTAATATGAAGAAAAGCAATTCCCCACTCATTTATGCTATCAAAAACCTAGTAGTGTGAAATTCTGAGAACACTTTGGTTTTTTGCAGTATTTAGTCAGCTCTGGTTAATATTATAGATTCTTATTCTGCAACAGTGTGGCAATAAGTAAGCCACCTTAATGCAATCACAAATGTTTAATCTCTCTAATCACACAAGTCATTGACTTTAATAAGCAGACACCATAGAAAGATAGGGTTAGAAGGAACCTCGAGTGTCATCTAGTCTAACCCCCTGCCAAGATGCAGGATTTGTTGTGTCTAAACCTCCAAGACAGATGGCTATCCAGCCTCCTTTTGAAAACCTCCAGCGAAGGAGCTTCCACAACCTCCCTAGGCAGTCTGTTCCATTGTCCTACTGTTCCTATAGTTAGGAAGTTTTTGCTGAGATTTAATATAATCACATGAGATAACACTGAATACACTACTGAAATCCAGAGCCCTTGCATCACTGTACCACATTCTGTTCATCTACTCATTTTGTAATTAGATTGTGAAAAGCAAGCCGTTTTCTGGGCCTGATCTGTTCTTTTTAAGTCCATGCTGTTTGGTGCTCAGTTTTCTGTTACCCTGCATCTACTTACAGATTCTCTTTTTCACGGAAGCAACAGCACAGTGATTTAAGCAATAGTTAGCATTGTTGTAAAAACGGAGTTACCAACCACATTTGGTAGATATCTATTGATGCTACCAGTTGGTAAACACAGAACAGAGGTCACTATTTAGTTATGTTTCAGAGGGTAAGAAAACCTCTATTTGTTCTGTGCCACTTTTCTGCTGTGTCATTTCTCTCAGCTCTGCCATGACTTTGTACGCCATTTTACTGCCCAGGTTTCACTTGACTTAATTTTGAGTGTAAGGCCAACTAAACTAATGGTTTTTTAAAAAAAAAAAAATCACAGTTTTAAAATTTTAAACACGAAAATTCCATCCAACTTTTCCTTTGTCTGTCTTATCTTGTTTTGCTGGTGCTTCCAGAAGCTTTGAAGAGGTTTGGAATATTAAACTACAAATATCATTTGTATGTATCATTCCACAAAAGTATCTGTTTTTAAAAACAATCAACATTCAGGCTGCCTTAAAGGATTTTTTAGCCTTAATGCAACTTGTGTACTTTGTATCAAACAACGTTTAATCACGCAAAATGCTCAAGTGGAAAAAGAAAGAGAAAAACACTTGATTAAAAGGCACAAAACTGATACAAGATAGAGCATTAACATTTTAGAACACAGTAGACAATTACAAATAAATAAAAATTATAATGAGAATATCTTTGAGTGAAATTCAGTCCCCCATTTCACCCATGCCTAAGTGCTTGGCTGTGGCATAATAAGTCATGATAAACAGAAAAATGATAGAATCATATTAATAATGTAACAAAAGTGACCCTAAAACTACAAATAGAAAAAAACCCTATTACAATCATGAGGAGGAGGTAGCTGTTCTGTGATAGAAATGATAAAGGGGACTGTGCTGGGCATGATTATTAAATTACATAAACCCATGTGACTGGCTACAGTTGTGTGTTCTTTTATATAGGACCTTTATATAGGAAGATAATCATGGGACAGGAAAGAGTGGGGGAAAAAACCCTTAAATTGGAAATGAATGGCACAGGAACAAAGGCCCACAGACTAAAGAGTGATGACCTGGTGACTTATGGACAAAGCTTAGCCTCAGTATTATCTGGAAGTCCATGCTAAAGCATGGTGTGAAAGAGTTTGATGGCATCAAATCAGTTCCTAGGGAAAATAAATCGACACGACTTTGTAGGTTTGAAGACCAAATTAGCTTTCACCCTACAAAGAGTGGTCTTTCTAGGTCATGGGTTAGGTCAATGGGATGTCATTGTGAAGAGGCTTAACACTGCATCAGCTTGCCTCATATTTGCTCCAGGGATGAAAAGGAAAAGCTTTAATGCCAAGTCTTACCACTGCTTTAACCTTCGAGGTCAAAGATATTCCACTCCCTCTCATCATCCCAGATCCTTAATTCCAGAATTAAATTACACAGTCAACAATGACAAGTAAGAGACGGGGGAAAAAAAGGGTCAACATTTTGAGGTCTGGAGGTCATGCTGAGCACCCACAACTTGATATCTGCCATCTCTTAATATTTGACCCTAAGAGATTCAGAGGCTATTTTCCCATCTGTTTTAAATAAGGGTTCCATTCAACTAAAATAAATGTACTGTAATATCCTCATCTCAAATTTTTTTTAAAAGATTTTGTAAGTAACGATATAATCAAGCTTCCAGTTGGGGTTTTTAAAAGTACAGCACAGCCACTTATCAGTGAATCTGGTAACAGAAATGTGGCATGTTTTTATACTGTAAGTACCATTTCAGCAAATATTTGTCTGTTCCAATATCCTTCTTGCACTATAATGATGAGTCACTTAAGACAGCCTGGGATGAATCACATTATGTCATGTATCATAACAAAGCAGTTACTGGTTGAGCTGATAGGACTCAGTACTAATCCCCATGACAGACAGGAGATTTGAAAAGTTTTCCAAGGAGGGTGGGTGAGGGGTCCGGAACTGCATTTAAAGAATAAAATAACCCCTCCCCGGGTAAAAATATTCTCAGAGAAACATATTCCTTATCCTAACCTTTATGTGCTTAATCAGATCAATGGGACTGTTTATGCTTTTCAGGTTCAGCGAATGGAGAAGTAGAACCATTGATTAGGCAGAGACATTTCAAAGCACAAAAATATAAATGATGCAAAACACATAGGGCAACTCCTGACCTTCCTTCCTCCATCACAACTCCAGAATACAAGGAAACCTTATGCAGTTACAAAAAAATGCAGTGGGATCAATCCATGAAGTAAAAAACAGATGTTTCCCCAAATCCATGTATACAGTCAGTACAGTAATAAAACATACCGATCAAAATCCATCCTAGAATTAGACCCATGCTAAATACAATTGTGTGTTGGTGTGAGCCAGAAACGTGGAGGTCTTTTGTTTCCACAGAAGAACCAGCCACATGTCTATGATTATAGCTGTGTTTTAAAATGTTACTTTTATACCCCAAAAGGCAGGTGTTTTGGTTGTTTTGCCTGACAATCATCTATTGTACTCAGACAGGTTATAAGGCAGCAGTTATATAAAATTCAGAGAAAAGAAATTGGCATCGGTATGCATCTTGCTGTGTTGCTAATGCCAGATGAGTTGTTTTTTTTTAAACTACACACAGCCTAAATCAAATAGTTACTTTGTGTCTGCTATTGGAAATACCAGTCTGTAACAGGCAAATGGCATATGACTCTTTTGAAGGTTCAGATATCCCATACAAATACTAGAGATTAAAAGGGACAGTTTGATACATTTAAGATCTTTCAGATATAGTGCCACTTTTCCCACCAGCATGACCTACTCAGTCATTCATATGTATTTTGTACCTGGGTATTAATGTGCTCCATTGATTATTATTGTTCTACCAAATTTGTGATGCCTATTGTATCAATATCCTCAGTTAATACCAGTTCATTCATCTTAGTATTTAAACTTCTAGCATTTGTAGACAAGCACTTAATTAAATATTGACAAATTTTATGTTTGCCTTCATGTGATGTCATTTAATGGAGTGTCTTCAGTCCCTACTTGTACTTTATCATCTTCTATCCTTTCCTCTTCACTAGGATATTGAGTACCCCCCTTTTAAAAAAAAATTTCCAAAAGGGATGCCTGTCCAAACCATATGCTCTTCTGCACCTGTGGGCATTCCCATAGTTTAAAAACTCCTTTACAAACCTTTTTAATTTTACATGCCAGCAATCTGGTTCCGTTTTGGTTTAGGAGGAGCCCATCTTTCCTGCATAGTCTCTTCCTTTCCCAAAAGGTTCTCCAGTTCCTAACAAATCTAAATCACTCCTCACAATACCATTGACTCATCCACGTATTGAGACCCTGTTGTTCTGCCTGTCTAACTGGCCTTTCATGTGAAACTGGAAGCATTTCAGAGAATTCTACCCTGGAGGTCCTGGGCTTTAGTCTCTTCCGTAGCAGCCTAAATTTGGCCTGCAAGACCTCTCTCACCATTCCCTATTGCATTAGTATCTACATGTACCATGACCACCGGCGCCTCCCCAGCACTGTATACAAGTCTGCCTAGGTGTCTCAAGAGGTCCACAACCTTTGCACTCAGCAGGCAATTCACCATGTAGTTCTCCAAGTCCAGGGCTGGCTCTGGCTTTTTTGCCGCCCCAAGCAAAAAAGCCGCCGGCTGCCTCGCTCCCCTGGCCAGGAGCGCAGCCTGCCCGCGGCCCAGCAGCCCCGGCTGGGGCGCTGGCGGGGAGCGTCTTTTTTTTTTTTCAAAAACCACCCTAAGCACCGCCCCCCTCCAGGTGCCGCCCCAAGCACATGCTTGGTAGGCTGGTGCCTGGAGCCAGCCCTGTCCCAGTCCTCTCAAACCCAACTATCTATATGTCTAATTGAATCCCCCTTACTATTACCTGTCTTTTTCTAATAATTGGGGTTCCCCTCCTCTGGAGGGGTATCCTCACTGCAAGAGGATACTATGACATCTGGAATCAAATATTAAAGATTAAAAATGCATTTGTGTTATACATTTACAATTACTTTAAAAATGTAATTCAAACATGTTTCAAAAGAAAATGTGACATTGAATGGGAATGAATGAAGAAAATGTTGATTCTTCTCTACCCCAACAGTTGGTTTAAAACAGTTTCAATTTAAAGATGCACGGATGTGATTTTGGGGCCAACTTGTCATTATTCTGGAGAATGCTTTTTTGGTTGTTTTTCCCTTAATTACTTTTATTGTATTTTAGTTTCCAAAAGACTCAGAATTCAAAAATTTTGAATATAGTATCTCATTGCAGTGGAATGTATTCTAGTGAATGCTTAGTGCATTAATGAACTTGATAAGAAGTTGTTGGTTTTTTACCACACTGAAAACAAAGCCATATAAAAAAACCCCATGATGATACATTTACCTGACTACCTGTTAAAGTTCAGTAAAGTTTTCTTATGAAATCTTTTCCATTTAGCAAATCAAAATATATATTGTAATATACTGGTGCTTTCTCCATAATGAATTTTTTTCCCCCTCTAGGACTATGCTTTTAAGTGTTCACTGCTGCAGAAAGCTGTATTTTCCCCCCCACCTGAAAAGCTCTTCACTTTCTGGCTCATGAATAAGGAGGGTACTTGTCACAACCAAACCATCTTGGACTTTGCTTTGCAGCCCCAACATATATGGAATGGATGTTGCCATGCATTACACAGAAGAATTTCAACTGGAAGTGCATGGTAAACAATTAAGCTTCATTTACATTTTACAATTAGGTTTCACTTACATTTTACTGTGATTTTAACATGCATCAAAGATTTTATTTCACATCTTTACTAAATCCACAAACCGTGAATTTCAGCATCCCTTATTTTTGACATGTTATTCCACACGTTAAATGTCAGTAGTCTTCATTTGGTTGAACAAAGCCTACAAATTATACGAGAGAGTCCAAATTGAAATGAAATGACTCTGAACTCTAAAAGCTAAGCTAAATAATTTATAACAGCTTCATAAAAGGCTGAGAGATGACATGAAAATATGTTTAACCCATGTCCTGTATTATAAAGGTCCCTCGTGGTAGATTTTTGAACATCTGTCATTTTATTTGATCACAGATGATAACCATCAATTGAAAATCAATATGTAGAGCTGGATTCCAATTTTAAATATTTGGGTAAACTAAGGTGGTAAATAAATAGGGAATTTCATGATTACACAAAAGGTGTAATTTTGACTAAGCAATACAAAAATAATCTCTTAATCTTCCATTGTATTTTCAGGTTCTATTAGTCAGAGGAACAGACTACCTATGAAAGAAATTTCCCTTTTAAACCTTGGAAAACAATGATCTGTGGAATATACATCAACATTTTATTGCTCCCATCTAAGATTTTCTCCTCCTTCAGGTTATTTTCGTTTCACAGTCATCTTATCAAAAAAAAAAATGTTATAGCTACTGCACTGTTTATATTTATTGTTCATCTCTTTGGATAACATTTTGTATGTTTATTTTTTCAACTTTAAAAAGGTCTCCGATTCTTTGCTCTCTCAAAACGGAACTAATCTGAAAGTTCATATGGTGAAAACCACTAGTTACAGTGTCATGTGCAGAGTTGTTATGAATTTGTCCTCCAGGGCACTGACATTTGTGTCATTATTTTGTGATGCAAATATCTCTAGAGCCTACTGTTAAAACCAAGGAATTATGGTGCTTAAAAACAAATAAATGTATACCCCAAATTAGTGCAGATGTGGTCGCCCCATCTCAAAAAAGATATTGGAATTGGAAAAGGTTCAGAAAAGGGCAACAAAAATGATTAGGGGCATAGAAACGCTTCTGTATGAGGAGAGTTTAATAAGACTAGGACTTTTCAGCTTGGAAAAGAGGTGACTAAGGGGGGATATTATAGGGGTCTATAAAATCATGAGTGGTATAGAGAAAGTAAATAAGGAAGTGTTATTTACTCCCTCTCATAATACAAGAGCAAGGGGCCACCAAATGAAATTAATAGGTAGCAGGTTTAAAACAAACAATAAAGTATTTTTTCCACACAATGCACTATCCACCTCTGGAACCCCTTGCCAGAGGGTGTTGTAAAGGCCAATACTAAAACGGGGTTCAAAAGAGAGCTAGATAGATTCATGGAAGATAGCTATTGATGGACCTATTTGCCAGGATGGGCAGGAATGGTGTCCCTAACTTTGTTTGCCAGAAGCTGGGATTGGGTGATAGGGCATGGATCACTTGATGATAACCTATTCATGCCCTTTGGGGCACCTGCCATTGGCCACTGTCAGAGGACAGGATACTGGGCTTGATGAACCTTTGGTCTGACCCAGTATGGCCATTCTTATGTTCTTAAAAAACATAGTAAGAGGAGCAAAAAAGTGCCACCAGGGCTAAAGAAAGTAAAAAGTTGTTAGAGGCAAAAAGATGTCATTTTGAAATTTGGAAGTTAAATCCTACCGAGGAAAATAGGAGCATAAATCCTGGCAAGTCACGTGTAAAAGTATAATTAGGCAGGCCAAACAAGAATTTGAAGAGCAACTAGCCAAAGACTCAAAAACCTCACAAAAATTAAGTACTTTAGAAGCAGGAAGCCTACCAGTGGGGCCATTGGATAATCCAGGTGCTAAAAGAACACTCAAGGACAATAAGGCCATTGCAGTGAAGCTAAATTACTTCTTTGCATCAGTCTTCACTGCAGAGGATGTGAGGGAGATTCCCAAACCTGAGCCATTCTTTTTAAGTGACAAATGTGAGGAACTGTCCCAGATTGAGGTTTCATTAAAGGAGGCTTCGGAACAAATTGAATAATTAAACAGTAATAAATCCCCAAGGCCAGATGATATTCATCCAAGAGTTTTGAAGGTACTCAAATATGAAATTGCACAACTACTAACTGTGGTATGTGAACTAGCATTTAAATCAGCTTCTGTACTAGATGACTGGAGGATAGTTAATGTGATGCTAATTTTTTTTTAAAGGCTCCAGAGGTGATCCTGGCAATTACAGGCTGGTAAGCCTAACTTCAGTACTGGGAAAACTGGTTGAAACTATAGTAAAGAACAGAATTATCAAACACATAGATGAAAACAATTTGTTGGGGGAAAGTCAACACTGCATTTGTAAGGTAAATCATGCCTCACCAATCTATAAGAATGCTTTAAGGGGTGGGGTCAAACAAACATGTGGACAAGGCTGATGCAGTTGATACAGTCAGGGCTGGCGCTACCATTAGGCAACCCTAGGCAGTCGCCTAGGGTGCCAGGATTTGGGGGGCGGTGTTTCAGGTCCCTCAGCAGCTGCCAGCGGGAGAGGCTACCATCAAAATGCCACCGAGATCCCCGGCGGCCAAAGAAGCTGCCGCCGAAGTGCCGGATATCCGACGAAGTGGGTATTCACCCACGAAAGCTTATGCTCCAATACGTCTGTTAGTCTATAAGGTGCCACAGGACTCTGTTGCTTCTACAAGTCCAAAGTAGTCTGCAAAGAGATCTCACAAAACTTAGGTGAACAGGCAACAAAATGGCAGATGAAATTCAAAGTTTGATAAATGCAAACTAATGCACATTGGAAAACATAAGCCCAACTATACGTATAAAATGATAGGTCTAAATTAGCTGTTACCACCCAAGAAAGATCTTGGATTCATCACGGTTAGTGCTCTGGAAACATCCACTCAATATACAGTGTCAGTCAAAAAAAATCTAATAGAATGTTAGTAGGCATTAGGAAAGGTATAGATAATAAAACAGTAAATATCATAATGGCAGAATATAAATCCATGGTATACCCACACCTTGAATACTGTGTGTAGTTCTGGTTGCCCCATTTCAAAAAAAGATATACTAGAGTTGGAAAACGTACAGAGAAGGGCAACAAAAATGCTTAAGGATATGGTACAGCTTCCATACGAGGAGAGATTAAAAGACGGACTCTTCAGCTTGGAAAAGAGATGACTATGGGGAGATATGATAGAGTTCTATAAAATCATGAATGGTGTGGAGAAAGTGAATAAGGGAATGTTATTTACTCCTTCACACAACACAAGAACCAAGAATCACCCAATGAAATTAATAGGCAGCAGGTTTAAAACAAATCAAAGGACATCTGCACACAAAATACAGTCAAGCTGTGGAACTCTTTTCCAGGGGATGTTATGAAGGCCAGAACTGTAATGAGATTCATATAAAAATTAGGTAAATTCATGGAGGATTGGTCCATCAATAGCAATTAGCCAAGATGATCAGGGATGAAACCCCATCGTCTGGGTGTCCCTAGCCTCTGACTACCAGAAAGTGGGAGTGGACTACGAGGGATGGATCACTCTGATTGCCTGTTTCGTTCATTCCCTCTGAAGCACCTGGCATTGGCCAGAGTGAGGGCTGGTCCACACTACCCCCCCCCAAGTTCGAACTAAGATACGCGACTTCAGCTACGTGAATAACATAGCTGAAGTTGAAGTATCTTATTTCAAACTTAAAAGTACTTACCACTGGTCCACACGGTGGCGCGCAGGCTCCCCTGTCGACTCCGCCTGCTCCGTTTGTGGAGCAGGATTACCGGCGTCGACGGGGAGCACTTCCTGGTTCGATTTATCGCATCTAGACAAGACGCGATAAATCGAACCCAGAAGATCGATTGGATGCCTCTGATGCAGCGGGTAAGTGTAGACCTACCCTGAGAAAACAGGATACTGGGCTAGATGGACCATTGGTCTGACCCAGTATGGCCATTCTTTTCTTATCTCTGTGGTCTCTTCCTGGCTGTATAACCTTGGGCAAATCACTGCATTTTCTGTTTCACTTTACCCTTCTTTAAAATGAGGGTAATATTTCCCTACCTAAAAAAAAGGTAGCGTGAAGGTTATATTACCATTTGTAAGTTCCTCTGTGATCCTACTTAAAACAAGCAATAACAGTCCTAATTACATGCCTTTATGTTGTGCCAGATTCTCAAGTATTTCAAGACTGTTTCAATACAGTATGTATGATATTCCTATTTGAAATTAGTAGTTTCTGGTGTAACTCATGCTTGCAGTGTGTCTGTCTGTCCCACTCTAGTAGCTGGAGCACAAAGTTTTGTGACCGACTCTGTTACAGCCCTTGATATAATATTACTGCTGGATTCTTTAGCTCCAGCAATAGGGGCATTGCTTTTAGATCCAGACGTCTTGGGTCCAATCCCACAGATGATGTCAAAATTGGGAAGGGTTGTAATTCTATAAATGTATTGTGAAGGATACAGTATTTGAAAATATGATCACAAGCATTTGACATGATGCTTCCCAAATCAGTTCCAGAAACTTACTTCAATTGCCCTGTCAACAAAAGCTTGAGATTTCTCTGGACACACTGCTGTACCAGTTGTCTCTTGAAAGATTTGCTTATAGGAATGTCTAGGGGCTATAGCAATTTCACCAATCCCAGAAAGGGGCAATTACAAGGTCAATTCTTCCTTCACTAAGGTACTCATAATAAGTCCATTAGGAGGAGACTGGACTGTCTGAACTTCTTTGCTTATGACACTACATTGCTTATCTAATCCTCATCAATTTGCTCATCACAACAGCTGACCAACAATGACAGCTTCACAGTACTTTCCCATGGGCAGCAAGTAGTTACATTATGGGTTTATCATAGTGATTTCTTTGCTATACTGTAGTGGTTGGAATTGTATTTGATTTAATTACCATGGATAAAGTTATATTTGTTAAATAACCTTCCTTCCATCACTCCTTTCTTTTTACTTGACTAAAATAAATGCTTTGAAAACAGGGGGAGGTGGATAAACAATCCCCTGCCCCCCACCACATAGCTACAAGGTTAGTGATAACTAAGTGTTTTCTTGCCAGACATTTGACTGACAGTTGCACTGTAGCAAGAAGTGCTGGCCATAGGTTCTGCTGCCTGTCAGATGGAAATTAGAAAGAAGAGTAAATGGGATATCTATCAGAATTTCCTCCCCTTTTTAGAAGCATACACCAAGTATATCTATTCTCACTTCTTTTTGCCATGGTTATGGAGACACTCGCCCATTTGATCAGAAATAATCCTCATATGAATTGATTTACTGTAGGAAAAAGGGAACACAAATTAGCTTTATAGGCCGATGATGTCATGGCATGTGTTATGAATCCAACTCATGCACTGCTAGGACTTGCAAGAGAAATCTTACTTTATCATAGTGTCAGGATTTAAAATAACTACAAGTCAGAGCTCCTGGACATAGGTGTGGGCTCTGATCTAATGAAAGATATAAAAGATAAATACAAATACAAATGGGCAATTACTTCAATAAGACCTCTGAAAATACACATTTCAAAAAGATGGTAAGAGTTATATAATATTATACACATTAATTATCAATAAAAGACAGATCTGAGAATTTGTTCAAAATCTGAAAGGTCATGGTTAGGCAGAATTGTGGAAATTAAATGAATGTCCTACCCCAAATTAATTTCACTTTCCAAACAATCCTGGTTTTAGTGCCTAGATGTCTCATAGATCAATGACAAACTATGATAAACAATTTCATTTGGGGAAAATAAGCAGCCCAGGGTTAAGCAATCCACTTTACAAAGGCCATGGCAAAAGGGAGCAGGCCAAGTGCTACAGGTGGGGTACTGGGGACATTTGCCCCCTTCTCCCCCAAAAAATCCTCCCAGAAGTTATTGTCAAAAGTTAAAATATGTACAAAGTTACCCACTGTTAAACAGCAGAAATGACAATGCGGGGTTGCGTCATAGCTGTCATGTGCTATGTCATAAATATAAAGGGAAGGGGGAGAAGGTCTGATGCAGTGCTATAAAATCCTCTTACCAGTAAAGGGTTAAGAAATGCAGGTAGCCAGACTGACACCTGACCTGGCTTGCATCTGACCAATGAGGGGACAAGATACTTTCCAATCTTGGGAGGGGGGAAGGTTGTGTGTGTGGCTCTTTGTCTGAGTCAGAGTGATCTTGGGAGACAAGAAGGACCTGCAGGGAAAAAAAAAAAAAATCAATCTCCTCAACCAGTCATCTTCTCACCAAACCTCACTTTTCTAAAGTAAGTTTAGTCAGCATTGTAAATAGGTTTCTGTTTTTTTTGCTTGGTGAGCTTTCCCTGTGTTAGAGGGAGGGGTTATTCCTGTAACTTTAAGGTTTTGTCCAGAGGGGGAATCCCTCCGAGTTTGGAAATTGAGTACCCTGTAAAATAGTTACCATTCTGATTTTACAGAGATGATTTTACCTTTGTTTTAATAAAATCCTTCTGTTAAGAAACTGACTGGTTTTTATGGTTTTTAAAACCCCGGGGGTGGGTTTTTAGATCACTGTGTAACCAATTGGTTAGGAGAGTATTCTCAAGCTTCCCAGGAAAGGGGGTGTACGGGCTTGAGGGGGTATTTTGGGGGGGAAGGGGAACTTCAAGTGGTTCCTTTCCCGGATTCCTGTTTTAAAACACTTGATGGTGGCAGTGAGAGAAGCATTTCTCAGGGTGCAGGGAATTTTGTACCTTAGGGGTTTTAACCTAAGCTGGTAGAAACAAGCTTAGGAGCTCTTCATGCGGGTCCCCACGTCTTTACCCTAGAGTTCAGAGTGGGGAGGGAACCCTGACATGCTATCATGAGATGTCACGTGCATTCAGTGGTCCAGCACCTTGGTAAACTACTCAAATTCAGCTGTTCCAATCAGACAGAGAAGATCTGCAGGACCATGTACTTGCAGCTGGTTCTGCATTTATAATTTAAAGGTATGCATTTGTTTGTTTCACTTTGAAAATATAGAGGCACTGTCATGTAATCTCTCTTCACCAATCACCTTGCTCTGATTTCTTAAGCCATTTTATAAATTACTATTTAAAGTATTAAAAGACAGCCATCTGTTGTGTTTTGGTAGACCAACCCCCACAGTGTTGCTGGGTAGTATCCTGCCAGCGCCATCTTGGTGATGCTAAAATGCA
This sequence comes from Macrochelys suwanniensis, assembly GCA_033296515.1. Classification (NCBI taxonomy): domain Eukaryota; kingdom Metazoa; phylum Chordata; order Testudines; family Chelydridae; genus Macrochelys; species Macrochelys suwanniensis. The sequence continues at coordinate 55,424,513 of CM065780.1, forward strand.
GTCAGGCATCATATTAGTAAGGGTTGGGTAGCATTCTTTCACTGTTAATATGGTTACATTCAACCATGCTACTAACAAAAAAAGTGAAAAATATCTGTCAGAGGTTTTAAAGCAAAAACACCAGTTTACCAGAATTGATACTATGTAACATCAGCAGGCCAGTCTAGCTGAGTGGAATTATGGTCCTGTGGACAGGAAGGAAAAAGATCATTTAGGGCCTAGTGCATCTATGTCCACAATGTCGGTTTGACTAAAATTTCAGATGAGAACCTTACTGAACATGAGAGGAACACATCTGCAACTTCTAAAGTGGGGAGAGGCAGCTCTGACAATTTAAGTGAGCCATCTGTTCCTATTTGTCATGAAGATTATCATAATCTGTCAGATCAGCCTCCTTAGCAAGTATCCAGGAAAGAGTCCCAAGCAACAAGTCAACACAAGACAAGACTAGGGCAAGATCCAGCAGCATGGCCATGTCCTCTTGAATTTTCAGACTCGATGTGTTATCTTGAAAAAGGTCCTAGTCAAGCGACATCTGAAAGTTTTAATTTTCCACAAAGGAATGGCAGACGTTTCACTGATAAATACCATAAAAAGAGTACTACCAAATGTAGAAACTGTCAAAGCTATGTTCCTGTGCAGTGGGCAGAGTTTTCTATTTTCCATGCAATGTTTGCCAGAGCACCTCTCAAGACATCTAAACATCCTGAAGCAGCTTCCGTAAATGGTGTGTCAGATATGAAGAAATTGGAACCTAAGCTAAGGAAGCACGAGACAATAGAGGGTCATATGAACTATTATGAAGAGCTTGTCTACACTAGTGATCTTACAGCAGCACAGCTATACTGATGCAGCTGCACCACTGTAAGATCGCTTGTGTAGCCATTCTATGCTGGAAACAGCTCTCCCATTGATAAGAAAACCACCACCACAAGTGGCGGTAGCTATGTTGGTGGGGGAAGCTCTCCCATTGACATCGTGCTGTCCATACTGGCACTTCTGTCGGTGTAACTTATGTCACTCAGGGGTGTCACTGAACGACATAAGTTATACCAACAAAAGTGGTAGCGTAGACAAGCCCTAAGTCTGGAGAATACTGCACAACCACTATTTGCTAACCTTTAATTTAAATCAAACACACATCTTTAAATCATAGAACTCAGCCAGAGGTTATGCGTCTAGAACAGGAGTGGGTGGGTGAGGTTTATGGTCTAGAGAATGTGCAGGAGGTCAGACTACATGAGTGTGATGGTCTTTTCTGACCTTCAAGTCTAGGAGTCTCTATTCTATAACATCCCCATTTCAGATTTTCCATCTTACTAAGCACACTTTTCAACCATCAAACCAGGAATTTAGAACTAAGGCTGTCCAGCAGTGTAGTCATTGGAATGTTGGGAAAAACTGGTTAGGCAACTCTGAGAAGAAAGAGCTGAAGTTCAGTGAATAACATGGCCACAGAAGGCACTGAAGATGCATTTTGGAAGATAGGATTCCAGAACCAATTCTTAATAGAAAAGGAATTGTATAACAATCCACCTTTTAGCAATGGCCAGGATGCCTAAAAAGAGGTATGGATTGTTCAGTGGTTAAGACACTAGCCTAGGATTTGTGAGACCTGAGTACAAGTCCCCACAGAATTCCCATGTAACCTTGGGCAACAGGGATGATAGGGAAATGCTATCTCACAGGGGTGTTGTGAAAAGAAAAAAAAAAAAAAAAAAAAAAAAAACCTGAGACACTCAAATACTACAGGAATGAGGGCCATGAAAATACTATCAATATTATTTGCACTGTAAGGATATACTGAGTAATGCAGTGATGTGTATGAGAAAATTCCTTCTGAAATCCCTCTACAAGGTATTTTACACCTGTCAGCACAAGGTTTGTAATATTTTGTTTGCACACCTGCAAATGAAACATGAGCTTGACTTTTTAGCATTACAACTACACAATCTTGGTAATTGCATAATGGGTAAATGCATGCACAAACAAGTATTTTTGTGGGCAAACACTAATTTGTGCAAAAGGAAATGTCACACAAGTATTATTTTCAGGAATGACTGAAGACCACAATTTTGCAAGTGTGGACTTGGTAGCCCTGGTAACATCATATTGAAGTGAATTCTGCAGCCTGATTATGTGCTGTATAAAAGGAACATTCTTTTGTATTTTAAGATAATTGTTTATTAAGTAGAACTGCTTGTGCTTTCAATTTTTATTTCAAGCCCTTCCTTGGCAAATGGGCAAAAACATGAGCATATTCTGTGATAGCTCTTTGTGCAAGAAACCAAAAGAAGCAGGCTTTGGATCGGAACTTAATCACTAAAACTTATTTATAAATATGATTTTCCAGCATATCCAGTAGAAATTTTGTAGCTCTGGTTCATAAAACAGGAGAATTTATTGTTAATTGTTGTAAATGTATTAGCCAACAAAACGTACATTTCAGGAAGCAGGCATTATGGGCTATATAATCCCTTTTAGTACAAAATGTTCTCATATATTCTAGCGAGCTCTTAGTCCTTATGTATAAGCTTTATTTCCTGTGGTGGTACCAATTTACTTTCTCGCAGCTTTAGCAGTGTTCACACTGTGCATTTCTATATCTATTGTAAATTTCAACAATTTACAGAAGAAATTTTAGTCCTGTCTTTCCTTTAGTTTTAAACATATAATGATTAAAGAATGAATGTGCAATCAACATATATAGAAAACAACTCCTTGTAGAATGAAATAGATGGTTTAGCTTCTTAAACCCCCATGGAATTTATAACATCTACATTCACTGTACCTCTTGTGTACTGCCTTCTACTAAATAGGTTCTTCAGAGAGACATTTAGTGAGCAAAAATGTAGTGGTTTTACATTTTAATTTCTGGCATGACATGGGTATTGTCCAAGCATTTGTTTCCAATAATAAGACAATGATAATCACAGAGAGTGTGTTAAATTTACTGTTTTATATTCTATTAAACCACAGTAAGCTAGAGTTTTATACAGGGACAGATTAAAACTTAATTATAGTGAAACTGAAATCTATGGAAAAGCAGAAAAGGAGATTTATCTTGTGAAAAAAGCACTTTCCACAAGTTTGGACAGTGTGTTCATGTTTTGTTTACAATACAATATTTCAGTTATATTCAAGGTTATACTGGATAGAAATCTGCTTTTCTATGGCTCATTCAAGCTGCATTTTCACATGTATATACAATGGGTCAGACTTTGAAAGCTATTTAGGCACCTAGATGCCTAGTGGGATTTTCAAAAGCACCTAAACAAGTTAGGCTCTTAACTCCCATTAATTTCAATGGAGACTAGGTGCCTCACCTGTTTTGCCTAGTGGGGTTTTCAAAAAAGAGTAATCTATTTGCATCTCTCGGTGAAAATCAGGCCCATGAAAGTGCCCCATGCCCCACAACTACAGAAACAAGTGTAAACACATTCTGCTGTGCCTGTCTGTCCATTGGGAAGGATGACTACCCACTATGGAGGGCAGGGGATATCTGCTGTTCTATCAACTACAGTTCAGAGGAGTGTGTGTGTGTACACATACATATGTATGTATATAGGAAGGAGGTGAGAAGCTTTATATCCCAGTGCTCCACTGAAGCGTTGACACCAATAATCTCTGGAATCTACAGCATAAGCAGATTTCTCAGTCAATGCTTACGTCCTTGTGCCTTCATCTCCCAATAAGTAAAGTTGAATCCATTTTGCAATTCCACCACCTGATTACCTCCCATCCCCTGGTCTTTTAGCAATCAGGTTCCACTGCCACTCATTACACTCATATAAAATAGCATTGAATTAAATTCAGAATATTTTATCTGATAAAATAAAATGGTATTTGGGTACTGATAATTTATGTAACTATATACAGACATACTATTAATGTCTACTATAGCTGTATGGCACCTTAGCAGTGGTAGTGTGGATGCTCCTTTATGAGTAAATTCAATATTTTCTACCATTTACTGGTTGGAAACTCCTACAGGACGACCACCACCACCTGTGTAGCTGTTGGTGCAAACTGACACTACATGTTCTTTCATGACATTCTAAGCCTTTTCTGAGCCTTGAGTTCTGAACTGCATTAGAACAATTCAAATTAATTTATACGTATTAATGTTTATAACTTGATTAGACTATATCATGTCATCCCAGCTTTATGAGCAAAAAGATTCACAAACATTCCATGAGCAGTCAAGCAACATTTCATATATTTTTGTCTCTCTAACCATAGGTCTTTGGTATAATGATTATGCTACCTCATAGAGATGGACATGAATCAAACCCCTAGATCCACATACCTATTAAATGTTACATGTTAGGCCTATCATTTATCTTAATATATAGATGTTATACTAACTGAGAGGATTCTGTAATACTGAAAACAAAATATCTTACATTAAGCATATTCACCATTTATATGACCAGATATGTTAAACTACTTCTTCAGATTAAAATAGCTAATATTTTTAACATAAATATATGGTCAATGTAACAGAACAAACTCACCAGCCAGGGCACCTCTTCATGGCCAGTTATAGGGTTGCTGCAACTCTGCCTCTGTTTCCCACACCAAACAGCTGTTTGGTCCTGCAACAATCTACTTCTTACAGCTCCAGCCCATCTCACCCCTTCCAGATGAAAGGAGACCTTCAAAAAACAAAGTTCCAAAAGGCATAAAACAAAGGAATCTTCCACCCAGCCAGGCCCTACCTCCAGTCCCTGCTCCCAAACATAATTGCCAGCTGTTACACCCTGGCTCCACACCACTCAGACAGATAGCATAATTCCAATCACTGTCTTCCTGGCTGAAGCCTTCCTTTCTGCAGCCGATCTGGCCAGCCAAAGTCCCCACAGGGTTCCTTGCCTCCTAGCTACTAATCCTGGGCAGGAACTTCCTGTCAGCACTCATCCCATTCATTGCCTCAACTTGCTAAACTTCCCCTTTTTAAGATCAAATCCAGCACAGGTGCCGTGGATGTGGCTTCCTGAGACTGTCTGGTCTTAACCCTTTCCAGCCCAGAATGGAGTCACACATTGTCACAATCTCAATTAGAAAAGGAAGCAAGTAGCTCAGAAGAGAATGCTATAAAATCTGGAAAGTAAAAAGCAAAAAACCAACAAAAACAAATACACCAATGTAAATCTAAAGTACCTCCATTGGTTCCAGCAGGAGATGGCCCAATGTCTTTAAGTATTTTTATAATGAGAGTATTGTCTGGCAGCATAAAATCCTACCAAGAAATATTATATGATTGCATGAGCAAATTTATCATGGTAGATAGGTACAGAGTGAACATATATATATATATATATATATATATATATATAAAGCAGATCAGAGTTGAAACTCCTCTTCCTGACCAGAGTTTAATTAGTAAAAGCTCGATTTTTCCTGCTTATGTTCATGTGCTTGCAGCTGTTAAGATTATAAAGCAAGTTAAGGACTGTGGTTAAAGAACAAGGAAACTAGGATCCACAACCAATTACAAAGCGATCCTCCTATTTAGGACATGCAGATTGCAATGCTATCTCATCAGGGAACCAATTGCATTCAGGAGCCTTTTGGAAGAAAGATGTAGGAACATAGTTGCTCCTATTTGGGGAATGATACAAGGGGGTTATTTTTGAATGATTAATTAAAGGGAATCAATCTTCATTGCATTGCAACTGACATGAAAAGCACCATAGCTGTGCAATAATCTCATGCAATTATTCAACTACCCCTTTGGCAAGGACAACATAATTAGTACTGGTGGTGTCGAGAGATTTTCTTTATACCCAACAAATTGGCAGTTTTAATCAAGTGTTGCTGAAAATTTATCATAACACAGGGAAAACAATAGGTGAAGATACAAGGCCCCAAGCTGTGTGACTCCTATCTACAATGGTACAAATTTACAATACTAACAACAAGATGAATACTACCATTCCCTGAATAAGATGATTATAATTGTATATCAGTTTCAAGCCACAGTAGCGCTTATTTATTTAGAATCATGGAAGCAACCCCTGTCATGGGGTTTACTTAATAAAAGTTAACCACTGAGGACAATTTTAATCTGGAAGTGTTTAATATGAATCAATAGAATTTAGAATGCAAAACTGCACACTCAGCAATGTCCGTTATTACAATTATTTATTATTTCTATGGCAGCAGCACCCAAAAGCCCCAAATCGGAATGGTGTCCATTATGCTGGCTACTGTCCACAGAAATATGAAGATATGGACCATATTGCAAAGAATGCCCCAGTCTAAGTAATTCTTAACTAGTATTAATGTATTAGTGCTTAATGCTTAAAATGACATACAGTATAGACCACATTTTAATCAGTAGAGTGTAACTCTTGATTGTGAATATGCATGGCACTATGAGCAAACCAGTTTGTGGGTACAACTAGAGCAAATGTATGCTCAAATTGGGTAAATGTATGGGCAAACAGGCAACTAAGCACCCAACTAGCTATATGTGTTCATATTTATCCTGAGGGCATGAAGTCATTTTCCAGAGCTCCAGTAAGCTCAGGGCCAGTTCACAGCAGATGGCAAGCAGGAACATTTTTCTTAAGGATGACTTCTTGCCTTCTTGAATCTAGGGTTTCATTAAAAAAAGTCTCCAGCACATATGGTTGCAAAGATTACCTTATTAATGTGAAAGAAGTTTAAACAGATGAAGTGGTGTGTTCCGGAGAAACAATAGCTCTGAGGTCTGAACTGCCTCCTATCATATCAGCCCTAGTTTTATTATGACAATTTAAATACCTGCTTTACAAAGTTTTATTCCATACCCTTCAGGGCTGAAAATGGGAGCTTTATGCCATTTTAAAAGAGGAGAATCCATGCATTTACCTATCTAGAGAAAGAGAGGGACATCAAGTATTTGTTCTAAGTCCTAGTACAGGAAGAATTACAGGTACTCAAATTTAAGACTGTGATGGTTTTACATAAAAATATTGGTGTAGGTTATTTTTGAAGGTTGTTATGGTCTCCCTTTGAGCCCTGTACAATGGGACTTACTGTACATTGATTTACAGAAGGAAGAATACAAAAAACAGGCCCAAAGAACATTTTCTAACTCTTTAAAATAATCCCAAAGTAGTTGCTCTGCAACACATGTGGCTTATCCAAGATAGCTAATGGGATGGTTTGTAGAGCTGGCTGAGCATTTTTTGATATTTTTTTTCACAAAAATGCCAATTAACTGAATCTAAAATGCTATGTTAAACAGGGCTGGTTTTGATGAATTTTCTGACTCTAAAAATGCAGAAAAAAATTTAAATTATTGATACATTTCATTTTGACATTTTTTAGATGACTTTTCATTTGGAAATTTCAGCTAAATAAACTAAAAAGATATTCAGGGGAAACAGGTCACAACTGAAGTGAAACATTTTGAAATTATTGAAACAAAACATTTTGATTGCCCAGCCCTCCTGCAAAAAATAAATAAATCAGTTTTTTGGTTTGTGAACATTTTTAAGATTTCAATATTTTTGGCCCGACTTGGGACAGGTGAAAATTTCAATTTTTTTTTTTTGCAGGATAGGAAAACTATAGTGGTGAGATATAAAGCTTTTGTTGGTGCCCATTTGGTGTCACCTACATAACTCACCCATGGTTTTTCCATTCATGAATAACAGCTCATCTTAAACTCATGCTAATAAATACTTCTATACCACACTGCAACCATTTTGTATATTTCCATTCACTCCCTCTCTTCCTCTAGATAGGTAGATACACACGCACATGCACATACACATGAAGAGTTACATACATCTTTAAAAGTAAAATTCTAAGAAGTGAATTTAGTGTAAAAATCCTTAAAAATCATAACCCAACACATATAAATTGAGTATGTCAGAAGTCTTAGAAAATATGCTGTCTTTTTAATATCCACTGTCTCTAAAATTACATTTGAGCTTAGCATGCAAAACTTTTCCTTAGGCTACATTTCCATTTTCAGTGTTTTAAACTCTGTGAGCGGAAATGCTTTGCATGCTGACAGAAGCATCCATTACTTGTGGCAATACAGTAATTTGCTACATTTTAATGCATTTAGTTGAAGGGACAAAAAATGGTGGGGGAGGGGAAGGGCTAGGAGGGAGATTGAAGAAGGGAGAGAAAATCACTGTACATACACACAAGAGGTTTTATACATAATCTGAATAACTTCCATCCCTGCAGAGGTCTTTTATCTTAATGACTTTGCTAAAGAAGTTGTCTTGTCAAACATAGTCAAAAGCTTTTGCCTCATATGAATAATTTACAAATGGAAGCAATTTGGCAACAGCCTGACTTGAGATAAAGAAGGTCCTTGATATGGCAGAAGCATGCAAGTGTAGAACAAATATATAGTTACCAAATATTGAAGAATTTTGACTGTCATTCTGCAACGTTAAATTTCTCTGAGTGCATCCTCTCCTACTCAGGGCTGCAGAGGCTTTAAAACTAGTGGACAACTTGAGTGGGGTATGTGCTGTTTTCTTACACAGCCCCATCACCATCCAGCACTGGTCCTAACAAAATGAATTGTTTTGTACAGATGGATACAGACTGTACAGATTAGATCCATCTTACTCTATGCTGGCTTTCTGACTGTATTCTCACATGCTGCTTCTGTCAAGTTCTTTCATTCTTGAGCTGTCTCACAGTGCCTGGCTCTTGGAGATGGGCAACAAGGGGAAGGGAAGAGACATGAGAACTGATGAATCCAGAGTGGAGAGGAAAAGAAAGGGGGGATGTGGTAATCTGGTGGTGGGAGGAAAGATGTGGGGAATTCAGGGAGGCAGAAGGAAAGATGAGGGGGATTTTGGCAGGGATGGAAGGAAAGAGACTGGGGAACTGTGAAGGAGGAAGAATTGGGAAGTAAGGAAGAGGAGAAAATGGGAACATGCAAATTAATCCTGCTCCCACTGGAACCAATGGTAAAACTCTTTTTGATTTAAATGAGAACAGGATTCATCTTGGGGAGAATAAAGAGTGGGAAGAAAATGGGAGGAAACAGAAAGGTGAAAAAACAGAATTTAATAAAAAGATGAGGAAAAAATAAGGGTATGTCCACTATATAATGCTACAGCAATACAGCTGAGGTGCTGCAACTACACCACTGTAGTGTACACATTTGCTACAGTGTCAGGAAAGGTTTTTCGATCAGTGGAGTAAAGCCACCCCTCGAGAAGCAGTAGCTTCGTGGATGGAAGAATTTTTCTGTCAACCTCGCAGTGTCTGCTTTGGGCTTAGGGTGGCTTAAATTTGTGTGAATCTGTCTAGTTGTAAACAGGCCTATGAAAAAAGGAACAGAGATAAGAAATGAATGGTGGAAATAGAAAAAAAAGGGGGCAGAAAAAGCAAGGTGGGAAAAAACTTGTTGAGGAGGTGGGAGTAAGAAGGGAGAAAGTGTGCTTGTGCATTGAGGGAAGAGAAGATGTGGATAATACTGGAGCTGCACAAATGGCGAAAATATTAACAAACGTTCACTGAATCAAAATTTTAACTGACCATGTTCATAACATATTTTATTCATTTTCCATTGTCTGTTTTTTATTTTGCATGAATGCTTGGGGAGGAAAAAGTGTAACTAGCTAAAGACACAAAAACTAACAAAGATTTTATTTAAGTACATCAGAATGAAGAAAACTCCAGAGATCTTGGAGTCATTGTGGATAGTTCTCTTAAAACATCTTCTCAATATGCAGTGGCAGCAGAGGGACGGTATGGGCCAGTACGGCGTACCGGTAAGAAGTGGTCATCGGTACTGGCCCATATGCAGCCAACGCTAAAGCGCGGCCACAGCAGCGCTTTAACATTGCTGCCCCTTCCCCCCCATCCCCAGGGCCGCCGATGGTGCGGGGGAGGGGGGGGAGGGAGGGGAGGCAAAGAGGCAACTGGCAAACAAAAGGAAATACTTATTCATAGAACGCACTGTCAACCTATAAACTCATTGCCAGAGGATGTTCCAAAGGCCAAAAGTATAACTGGGTTCAAAAAGAACTAGATACATTTATGGAGGATAGGTCCATCAATGGCTATTAGCCAAGATGGTCAGGGACACAACCTCATGCTCTGGGCATCCCTAAATCTCCAACTGCCAGAATTTGGGACCGGACAACAGGGGATGAATCACTCAAAATTGACTTGTTCTATTCATTCCCTCTGAAGAATCTGGCACCGTCCACTGTTGGAAGATGGAATACTGGGCTAGATGGACCATTGGTCTGACCCAATATGGCCTTCTTATGTTCTTATGGGGTGCTTTTAATTGTGCAAATATGATATTCATGGGCAAATAAGCATATCTGCAACTGAACAAGTATATTCACATATGAATGAATATACTGATCCTGGAAGTACTTACCTGGCCAGCCTGTATTTACACACACATTTACTCACTGAGAATGTAACAAGAGAAAATGGAAAGTAAAGTCTGCTAGACAACCAACAAATCAGGCTTACATCTTCCTCTCCTTCTCAGTCTATAAGGAATCCAGCTATTTTAAAATCTGGGAACCTAGCCAAATATAAAGCTCTTTCCAAAAGAGGACAGGAAAAGATTTCAAATCCCTGAACATTTTCTTTGCCTGCTTATCCTTTATATCACTCTCTTTTAACTGTTCCCCATCCTCTACCTGAGAGATACAAAGCACTAGTGAATTCTTCAGGCACTGCTCCTATTTCAAAAGATTAAGTCATCCACAGACACCATGTCACATGAATAAGGTGACCAATCACACCGACCAAAAATCAAACACTTGAAGGAGTCCATGAAAACCCATGGGCCCAAATATATATAAAAATATTTGTCAACCAGTTATGAAAAAATGGACAAATTCATAAAAATACTGGTATGTTCACAGATAATATTGTCAACAGGAAAAGGGCCCGGGTAAAACTTTCAAAAGGACCCAAGTAATTTCGGAACCTAAGTCCTATTTTCAAAAGTGACTCAGGCACTTAAGAATTTACCTCATGGGTTCTGGCTGGGTTCCTGAATTGAGATGAGGAGAAATAAGGGACATGATCATGTAGGATGTGTGGGCTGGCAATAAAAATGTGTTATGTTTTTGGGGGGGGTTGGGGGTGGGAATAGGTTTGCAATTTAGATGTGTGGTTTGAAATTCTTGGGTTTAGTAAGAGGTTGTTTTTGTTTTTAAAATGCTTAGCTTTACTATGTGATGACTTAGGCCCAATTCTGCAAGTTGCCCTGTGTGGTCAGCTCTCTGTGCCAACCCAGAGTCTGATTGATTCAAGTGATGCAGCCCAGGAGCACAAAGGGTCACCAACATGAGCAGTTTGCAGAATTGGGGCGATAATGACCACATGGACAGTCTCCTTTGCAAGGGTGCTGGAACAATTTTTATAGTGGGGATGCTGAGAGCCATTGAACCAAACTGTAAACCCTGTATATGATGGAAACTACTTCAAGCGAGGGGGTATGCCAGCACCCTCTGCATCCCTAGTTCCAGCACTCATGCTCCTTTGTTCTCTAAACCCCACAGCACTACCACCTGGCTCTTCAAGAAAGGATCACTTAATCTTGCCAGGAAATGTGTTTTAGCCATCACAATGTCATAACCATGACATTGTCACTAGAGCTGATGAGAAATTCTCTGATAAAACTCTGTTTCATCAGAACATGCAGATGCCTTGAAAGAGAAATGTTTAGTGAGAAATGCTCAATTTAAAATTTTTTGCTGAAGTACAGGCAGATCTCCAATGGAGCCATGTCTGCCAGGTACTTTCCATCAGAAACCTGCTTGGTTCCTAGCCAGCTTGCCTGGCGGACTGCTGGGTCCATGGCTCTAGGACAGCCCTTATGTTTTCAGATTATATTAGAAAGTCACTGAAGGTTTTCCGAAATAATCTGAGTTGATCAAAGAGACAATTTGTTGATTGTACATTTTGTTTAAATCCTGGGCCTAGTTTAAAGTAGTTCTTGTATATCTGATGTATTAAGCCTGTGACAAACAGAAGGGGTAAATACTTTCTTTGTGATTATTTTGTTCTATAATAATTACAACATGAAAAATAATGTTAATAAATAAGCTATTTACTCAAGGTAGAAAGGATGATCAACTGAAATAATTCATTTTAAAAGCAAAATCAGCTTGTTCATGACAAACCAAATAGTTATTTGTAACTTTTAAAACTGTGATTTGATCCTCTATGAAGAGTAAATTTTAAAATATAAAGGGGAAATAAGATGTAGATGAGAGCCAAAAGCATGAGAATTTGGCTGTCATGCTCAGATGCCTAATTGTTAATGAAAATAAACTAATAACTAGCTTCTAATAACTTTTTGTAAGAGTAGAAATATCAGAGCTTGAACACTTACCATTCACCAGCTATAGTCAAATGCTAGTGGGAAATGGTTCCTTGGAGTAATTCTCTACCCTATTGTAATTCCCTTACTCTAGTGCAAATATTCTTGCAGACACTGGGAGAGGAGATCTGGGTGCAGTTCCTGGCTCAGCAACAGATTTCCTGTGTCACCTTGGACAAGTCAATTAATCTTTGGAACTGAGTTTCCCATCTGTTAAATGGGGATAATAATTGTTATCCATTTTAGAATCATAGAATCATAGCATCTCAGGGTTGGAAGGGACCTCAGGAGGTCATCTAGTCCAACCCCCTGCTCAAAGCAGGACCAACCCCAACTAAATCATCCCAGCCAGGGCTTTGTCAAGCCTGACCTTAAAAACCTCTAAGGAAGGAGATTCCACCACCTCCCTAGGTAACCCATTCCAGTTCTTCACCACCCTACTAGTGAAAAAGTTTTTCCTAATATCCAACCTAAACCTCCCCCTCTGCAACTTGAGACCATTACTCCTTGTTCTGTCCTCTTCTACCACTGAGAACAGTCTAGATCCATCCTCTTTGGAACCCCCTTTCAGGTAGCTGAAAGCAGCTATCAAATCCCCCCTCATTCTTCTCTTCTGTAAGCTAAACAATCCCAGTTCCCTCAGCCTCTCCTCATAAGTCATGTGCTCCAGCCCCCTAATCATTTTTGTTGCCCTCCGCTGGACTCTTTCCAATTTATCCACATCCTTCTTGTAGTGTGGGGCCCAAAACTGGACACAGTACTCCAAATGAAGCCTCACCAGTGCCGAATAGAGGGGAATGATCACGTCCCTCGATCTGCTGGAAATGCCCCTACTTATACAACCCAAAATGCCATTAGCCTTCTTGGCAAAAAGGGCACACTGTTGACTCATATTCAGCTTTTCGTCCACCGTAACCCCTAGGTCCTTTTCTGCAGAACTGCTGCCCAGCCATTCGGTCCCTAGTCTGTAGCAGTGCATGGGATTTTTCCGTCCCAAGTGCAGGACTCTGCACTTGTCCTTGTTGAACCTCATCATATTTCTTTTGGCCCAATCCTCTAATTTGTCTAGGTCCCTCTGTATCCTATCTCTACCCTCCAGTGTATCAACCACTCCTCTCAGTTTAGTGTCATCTGCAAACTTGCTAAGGGTGGAGTCCACACCATCCTCCAGATCGTTAATGAAGATATTGAACAAAACCGGCCCCAGCACCGACCCTTGGGGCACTCCGCTTGATACCGACTGCCAACTAGACATGGAACCATTGATCACTATCCGTTGAGCCCGACCATCTAGCCAGTTTTCTATCCACCTTACCGTCCATTCATCCAGCCCATACTTCTTTAACTTGCTGGCAAGAATACTGTGGGAGACTGTATCAAAAGCTTTGCTAAAGTCAAGAAATAGCACATCCACTGCTTTCCCCTCATCCACAGAGCCAGTTATCTCATCATAGAAGGCAATTAGGTTAGTCAGGCATGACTTGCCCTTGGTGAATCCATGCTGACTGTTCCTGATCACTTTCCCCTCCTTTAAGTGGTTCAGAATTGATTCCTTAAGGACCTGTTCCATGATTTTTCCAGGGACTGCGATGAGACTGAATGGCCTGTAGTTCCCTGGATCTTCCTTCTTCCCTTTTTTAAAGATGGGCACTACATTAGCTTTTTTCCAGTCATCCGGGACCTCCCCCGATCGCCATGATATTTCAAAGATAATGGCCAATGGCTCTGCAATCTCATCGGCCAACTCCTTTAGCACCCTCGGATGCAGTGCATCCGGCCCCATGGACTTGTGCTCATCCAGCTTTTCTAAATAGTCCCGAACTACTTCTTTCTCCACAGGGCTGGTCACCCCCTCCCCATACCGTGCTGCGGAGTGCAGCTGTCTGGGAGCTGACCTTGTCTGTGAAGACAGAGGCAAAAAAAGCATTGAGTACACTAGCTTTCTCCACATCCTCTATCACTAGGTTCGCTCCCTCATTCAGCAAGGGGCCCACACTTTCCTTGACTTTCTTCTTGTTGCTAACATACCTGAAGAAACCCTTCTTGTTACTCCTAACATCTCCGGCTAGCTGCAACTCCAAGTGTGATTTGGCCTTCCTAATTTCACTCCTGCATGCCTGAGCAATACTTTTATACTCCTCCCTGGTCATTTGTCCAATCTTCCACTTCTTGTAAGCTGCTTTTTTGTGTTTAAGACGAGCAAGGATTTCACTGTTAAGCCAAGCTGGTCGCCTGCCATATTTACATTTCTTTCTACACATCGGGATGGTTTGTTCCTGCAACCTCAATAAGGATTCTTTAAAATACAGCCAGCTTTCCTCGACTCCTTTCCCCGTCATGTTATTCTCCCAGGGGAATAGAGAAGATGAATTTATTTATCCCTTTCAAGACCTTTTATCTGTCTTGTCTATTCTCTTACTATGTGTTTGTACAGTGCATAGTTCTATTCTCAGTTGAAGCCTATGGTTATCAGTCCTGATCTAAGTTTGAGCCTATGGTTGCGAATACAAATATATAATAACAGATCCCTTGTGCCAAACCTTGCTTCCTTCCATAAAAAATAAATAAATAAAATAAAAACAAAAATAAAAAACAAAGAATCTTCAAAAATTATCTTCCTATATAATTCCAAAAAGTGTCTAGTAGAAACATACTTGCTTATTCATCTTTAGAAAAGTAAAGGACATTTAAGCAAAGCTCTTCTTGAGTTAAATAAAAGAGAGAGAGGGTGGCAAAAGAAAGCAGCCAATAATAACAAATAAAATAAATAATAATATTAATAAATAACATTTCCTTTTCTTGCTTAGAGAAAAAGAACTTGAATTTGTCCATCCAATGCAATTTGTTCTAATGCTACACTATTTACAAATATAATATATCAGCTCATTTGTTGGGCTTTGCATTATTGATGTGCTTTTTGTTAAATTAGGCCAGTGAAATTCTTACACAAATGCATTTTGTAACATGAATAAACAGAAACCAAAATGAAAGGTTTCCATGCTGATGACTTGTGAAGGCTACATTAAACACATTTATTCTTGGTTGTAGATTGCACTCATGTTTAAGCCTTGCAATACAATATGGGCTTGGTTCTGCTCTCATGTTCATTGACTTTACACTGGAGTAACTGTTTTGACTTTGATGGAATTGCTCCTGATTCACAGAAGCATAAGCAAGAGGAGACTCAGGCCATGAATGTCTTCCCCATATCTATAATTTGTCACAAAACAACAGCTGAAGAATATGAAGATCTCTAAAGGGCTGAAGCAAATATTTGTAAATTTTAATATCTTGAGAGGAGAGGAGATTTTACTCTTCCTTAAGGCATTTGTTTGCAACATTGACACATAACCTCTGGAGTGAATGATAAAATGACATTTACAAATTCTGACTTCTAAATAGAGACATCTGGGAGAAATCTTCAGAAAATGTCTAAGACTACTCCAACTGATATCAATGCAAAAACTTCAACGGGGTTGGAGCAGGCCACACTTCAACATATTCCTTATCATGCAGGGCTGGTTACCAAATTTTCAGGGATCCCAATGAGGTTTGTTTCCAGGCAAAGGGCTAAACTGCATCTCAACATCAGGTCACAATGTTGCTATGTTTGTGGCTTTCCACCATACATCTTGGTGCCTGATTCAACATGACAAATTGTCACATTGTCATGCTTTGCAGGAACTAAACTAATTTTTTGTTGAAATTTCCCATGCACTAGAAATCGTGAAAAAAAATTGTTTCAGAAACACTGACACATGGCACTGACAGCACCATGGCATCTGCTGACATTTGAACATCTTTGACATATTTATTCACACAGCAATGGTGAACCTGACAAGAATCTTAATTTCAGTCAGCAGCTACCTCGGCTCAAATGGTCCATGGCTCTGGGCCAGCCCTGCCTGCGGGCCATGAGGACTGCCCTGATCCAGGAACCCCAGGGCTTCCAGGCTCCCAAGCCAGCTGGATCCCAGGAATGCGCAACCCAGAGTTCACAGGGCTTGCAAGATCCTTGCTGCAGATCCAGGAGTTGAGCCCTAGCTAGAGCTCGCCTTAGTGCTTCCAGACTCCTGGATTCACATCAAGGAGCCTGGAAGCCCTGGCAGGGCAGGACTACCCTTGAGCCATGGACGTTTGGAAGGCTGGGGAACCTGGTCCCAGAACAGTCCACTTGGCTAACCATGTAAAAATAATAGATATGGTGTTCTTTTTATTTCCTTTCTGCTTTTTTGAGCCTTTAGGGTGCACTGGGGTTGCATTTTGCACTAGGGTGCATTTTGAAGCTTTCTCCACAGTCACGAGGGCTAGAAACTTCCTATTTCTTTAAGAATGAAGGCTGAAATTATCACCTATCCACTTGACTCCAGGAGCTGGGACTTTAAGGAAAACAATAATTATCATGAGACTCACGATAACAGCATGGGAGTTGGCAACATGGGGCTGCAGCCAGCCTTGCACTGCCACCTGCAATATTAGCAACTACAGGGGCTCAAGGGACACAGGAAGGCCCCTTGACTACCATGCAAGGGTGAATTCTCAGGTCACCATCTGGCTTAAATATGGCTAACCATATTATCCCAATTTTTCAGATGGGGGAAAGCAGTGACTTTTCCCAAATTCACACTGCAACTCAGTGGTATAGTCAAAACAAGGTTTTCCATGCTCTAACCACCAGACTACATGGTTTAAGCTCCTTTTCACATCAAGAATGGAAAGAAAAACAGGTATATTTCTGTAGATTTCTAAAACTATTGCTTAGGAAGACATTCAGATCTTTATAAATTATCCAGGCTTAACGTCATTTATCTTTCACTAACAACCAAATATTATACTTCACTCCAGGAAAGCTTAAGATGTAGGGGTAAATTCTCTTCTGGTAAAACTCTATTGACTTCAGTGGTCTTATATCTCAGGAGAATTTGACCCAGAGTTTTTAGGAAAAAATGCAACAAACCAAGTCTTAGCTCTCCAGGACAAATCATATCTCGTCACTTTTTCTATGTTCTTATAAGATAGCAAATCTAAAGTGCTAGTGATGGGGCCCCATACAAAAAATAAAATTGGTTGCTGACCAAATAAAGCCAAGAGCAGAAACAGTAGCAACTTAAAATCCAAACCTGTTATATTTTTAAAACATTGTCTGTTAGGTCTGTTCTGAAAGCAAAGCCCACTCTGTACAATCTTTGTATCCGTCTCTGGCTGGAAACTAGCATTGTTTTTAAGAGTATCAAGGGGTCTGTCACAGGCCACGGATTCTTGAGTCAAGAACAGGTGCAGTCACACCCACTCTACAAACAAAGATATTTTGTTTGAATAAGCACAGCACAGAAGAATGGGGTGTATTAATAGCTAAATAGTGTCTTTATTAACAGTAGAACAGCTGGCAGTTTTATATGTCAGCACTCATTCCAATCCATTTTATCCAATTGCAAAACCATAAGCACACTACACCAGGGAACCAAAGGGACCACACACAAGCAATCAGCCATTCAACAGCGCTATAATTGCTTCACAGTTGGAAGTTTGTTCTACTCAGCCACTGTTATTCTTTTAGGCTGAATTGTTGGTGCACTGCTACTATCTAAAATCAAGGGCTGTTAATGCAGATAAGCTTGCTTAGAGAAACTTCTTTTGTTTTACAATTCCCCATGAGCTATTCCCCCTGCAGGAGCTTTTGCTGTGCCACTAAGGATCACAAATGCTTCAAGTGCTGGGTGCCAGAAGTGAGGCTGAGACAGTTAGCTTCAGGATCTCTGTATCCCTAGCAAAGTGGTTACCCTGATGAGGGAAAAATAAACTCCCAAGTCATAAAGACCCTGTTAGACCCTGCTTGAGAACCTTTCCTTAAGACTTCCTACTGAGCTAAAGAATAGCCTCTGTGAGTCCATCTGAGATGTATAAATGCCTGCAACTATACTAGTAGCCTCTACCCTGCAGGGAATCTGTTCTAGAAGGAATTGGTTTCAGGGTATAATTAGGTTTCACAGAGAGATGACAGAGAAGACCATTTGGGAGATGTGAGAATGTATAAAGAAATCATTGCCCAATCTATATTTTTTTAAAAAACTCAAAACAAGTATAATCAAGTGTAAATCTAGTCTGCAATTTCAAATATTATTTTTGATGAGTCGTTAATGTTTTAGTTGTTTGTGGTATACAGCAGCTCTAAAAATGTTCTTCACACATTGTTTCTGCAATTCCCCCACTCCTCCAGTGTAATATTTATTTGGTAGGTTTTCAAACTATCTTTTGGGGAGAACATTAAAAAGCTCTTGGCTGTAGTTAGCACAGCAGATTACAGACAGATACAAAATTATAAATTCTAATGCAAGGTGTTTTTCCTCCTCTGCTTTCTACCATCTTTTGGGATTATATGACTCAGAGGAATAATGGTTATTGTTCAAGGTTTACCATTTTTCAGGAGTTTTCCCTCTGACTATATCTACAACATCACTTCAGTACATTGTTGTGATTTCTTTGTTATTAATTGACATATGGCTCTAGGTAATAAAATAATGGGCTGTCCCAACTCATTATCTTGTTCTACAGCTTCAGGATGACTTTCAGGTTGTCCTTTTTTGCTCCATCTCTACTAGTGGCACCTTATGAATAAATGAACAGGTCTTATAGGCAAGACAATAGATTTGTATGAACTGAAGATGACTGTTAACACTCAGAGTAGACTCAGGAGAGTCTGGGAAATTCTGATTAGTAAGGAAAAGAACACTTAAAAAAAGTCACCATGCTCATGAGCTGACAGAGGAAGTTTAATTAAAGTCAACAGAGAACTAAAAAGTATGTGGGAAGGGGTTGGGGGAATGGGCAATAATAATAATGCCAAAAATCCAGTTCTAGGAGAGAAGGCCATTAAAGATCATGTTTTAAAAAAAGATGCACTTAAATCTGAGCCTGGGAAACACCGTGTGAAAGTATAAACAGATAATTGCTCATGTAAAATAAATAGCACCTCACTCACTGCAATATAGGATGGGAATTGTCTCTATTCTATACAGTGCCCAGACATTCTGATTGGGGGCCTTTGTAAACAATATTTACTATTACCAGGATTACTGTTATAATAGGTGATGGTACAAAATGGGTACTGAATTTGCATACGCAGCTTCACACCATGTGTACCCCTTACCTATGAGCACCTTCACACTTCTCGTGTGTGTGTGCAGCTTGGGCATCTATTTTTGAAAAAGAAGGCTTAACTGAGAAGAACGAGGAAAAGAAATATTTTCCTACCTATGGTGCAGCGTTTTTCCACCTGTGCATCCATTTTCTCAACCAACCTTAGCTGAAGCAATTGGCAAATGGACTATACTGCAGATGAACGGCAAGAGCAAACAAAACGATGTATTAGGCGCGCACACACACACACGTAAGTTTCTCTCTTTACACAAAAAAACCCACAGTATTTCCTATTCCTTTTTCAAATATTTTATTTGGGACTTGTTATGGTTGAAGAGTTTGAAGACCATGTTGAAGAAAAAGTCCCCTATGACAATGCTCTATAGAATTCTACAATAATGGCCCCAAAACATTATGGGCAAAATCATGGCCCTATTGAACTTAATGGACATTTTGCCATTTAATTCAATGGGGCCAAGATTTCACTTACAGCTACCGTGGTGTTTTGGACCATTACTGATGAGTACTTGTGGATTTTTTTTTAAAAAGGTCCTGTGTAAAATAAAGATATTAGCTAGCCAGATTTATTAAAGGGGATTAATCAGAAGTGTTGCAAAGAAGTAATTCCATTGCATCAATCCCAAATCCCAAATCACTAGTCCCATTCTACCACTTGTCAAGAGCCTCACTGATTAAATCAGGACCATTTCTGCCCTAGATTTTGGTGTCAGTATTCAATTTCCTTCTAACCCCTACAAATGAACGATTGAGAAGATGATTATATGGACTAGAATGCACATTGTTCCAGCAGTAACACCACAAGTGCCAAAACTAAAGAAAAATATATCTGACAGGGAGAGTTGAAATATCTGAAACATTTGGGTACTTACTAGTATCACAAAAATTTCCATGAGATAACTTAAATGATCCAACTGGTACCCTAAAACCTGTGGCCACCACTGAAGTTTAGTAATCAAAGAAGCCACCTGAAAAATTACTATGTGGTACTGTATTTCATCAAGCATTCTCTCATGTGAATTATTTACCACTGCCATAGCATGAAGGAGAAAAGAACCCCAGAATTACCAAAAGGTAAAAAAGATAGACAATGAGCACTGAGAAGAAAGAGCTAGCTGCTTCTTAATTGAGTTGAAAAAAACGAGAGACTCAGCGATGATAATGGACTATATCCTGAGAATATTGTTTTAGTGATCTAAATATGACTTGAATAGCAGTATGGTAACTACACAATACACTTTGAGTATTCTGATACAAGAGGTCATTCATGAGAATGTTTAAGGAATGCATAGATATGTACAATGTGTATAGAGCCACTATTTTTCTCTGCACATAATATGTAGGCAAAATTGTTTGATAAAATGTTTCAAAATCAGGCGGTGGACACTCTCTTCTTATTTCCATTCTTGTCTTCTGCTCTTGGTTTTCTAATAGTTCACAGAGTAAAAGTCAAGTTCAGTGAGTTTATGGTTGTTGAAAAGGAATCACTGCTGTTGGCAACCAGCAACATACTGATGTGGATGCACTGCTTCTGAAGGGTGCCTAATAGTACTGTGAGTTACAGACTTGTCACAGCTCCCATTTAAGTAACAAGATGGCTAATAGATATAATATGTCCTCATGAGGGATAAATAAGCCATACATTTCCAGCTTGCAGGAAAAATAAGATTTCATTTCAAGTTCTACTGTAGATTACAATTAGGGCTGGCCAAAAAAACAAGTATATTTGATTAAAAATTCCAGGTTTCAACATTTGTTTCTGTTCCAACATGGAATGAAACCAAGATCCTTCAAAATTATTCACACACACTCAGTGGTTTGGGCACTCATGGAGGATGTAGGAGTCCCAGGTTAAGTCCTGCGTGAATCAAGGAGAGCAAGGACTTAAACCTGGGTCATCCATATCCCTGATGAGGTCTCTAACCACTGGGCTATTAGCTATTCTGAGATCTCGCTTACATTTTAACCTGAAATCCCACGGTGGGCCTGAGAAAAACCTTCATAACAAAATATAATCAAAACTAAGAAATATTCACAAAAAATTTGGTTTTGATGAATTGGCATTTTCCAACAAAAACATTTTGTTGAAAAGCTCCGAACCAGTTTTAGTTAAAATGGCATGGTTTCTATGTTATATACTAATTAATTTACATTAAATCTATCCTGACCTAATCATTATTCAGAAGAGATTAGTTCAAACTATTACTGTAGCTACGGAGATGTTCATAATAGATAGGAAAAATTCCAGAACATAGATTTGAGATTTTGTGGGATACAGTGATTCCCACAATCAGATATAACTGGTATGCTAACTAGATCAACAGCACGACTTCTTTCCTTGTTTTACTTCTTATTGGGAAGGATGCAAGCTGTTTTCACACCCTCCACCTCCTTGAAAGTCTCAGCGATACATTCCTTTTCTTCATGCAGTGTCCTTTTCTCTACTTCTTCAATCTCAAAAAGCAAATCTGAAACATATTAGTGACTTCATACAGTAAAACTGAATTGTCAATGCCTGTTGTGGTTGCTTGTGCTGCTATAAAAAACATGTATCCAGTTGCCACAACTAGTGGTGTGATTCAGTAGTATGTCTGGTTCTTTCAGGTTGGCTACCACAAAAGACTTGGCTGATAGTACCTTGTGACTTTGGCTAAAGCAGGGGCTGCAGAGGGATAATCTTGGTGTAACCCAGTTTCACGAAGTGAAATGAAGGCAGCTTGTAATGTGCCAGACTTGGACACTACAGAATTTGCAAACAATGGACCAGATTCTGCTTTTATTTACACCGGTGGTCATCCAGGATAACCTCATTTGACATCAATAATATATCAGAATGGTTTGTCTGAGCTTATATTGGTGCATCACATACATAACCATGTAAATTGCTTTAGCGAGACATGTAGCCAAAAAAAAATATCATCCATAATCCATGAGGAAAAATATAAATACAGTAATAATAAACCTTTTTAAAATCTGAGTTGGAGATATTTCGACTTAAAAAAAAACCTGTCACAGATCCAGTGACATCTCTCTTATAGTCAGAGATGTGAAAAAGCTAATGTCAATTTTTGAGCCCACTTATTTACCCCCTTTTCCAACAAAAGGAAGGAGAATTCTCTTGAGTTCAAAGTTACACAAATGCTTCTGATGTGTTTCAACTCATCTAAAAGGATCCAGGCTCCGTGTGGCAGTAGTGGTAAAACAGTATATCAGGGAGACATTTGGCCAGGCCCTTTTTGTGTAAGTTCCAGCCAGCATCACTCACTGAGATTCTGGAGGGAGCAGGGGAGGTTCAGATGTGAATGGGATTCATGTCTTTGATGGAAGGTAAAGGCCAGCAGGGAAGCTCTGCTGTTGGTGAAAACAGATAATTCTCCTTGAAAATCAGGGAGCTACCTGTCCATAAGGAATCATTCTGAGACCTTTGGTCAGGAAATTATCTCTTGGTATGGACAATCTGGTCAAACTACCCATTGCAAGCCTCCCTTTTTTGGAAATTTTTGCTGAAACAGTTCTAGCTCTTACAATAGTTGGAATCATCAGATGTCCTTAACTTCAGTTAGTCTATTAAACAAACTATTTTCAGGCTTAGGTATGGTATAAGTATTGTACTGCATTGTTTGATATTCTCCTGGCAAGAGATGAAGATCAGGTGTCCATACTGATTCTTCTACGTCTATCAGTTGTTTTTAATACTGTTGATGAGATGTCAATAGAGTTAGCCCAGGATGAATTTAGCTCACCACCTTGAACACAATGAGGTCCAGACACAGCTCTCTATTTGGGGTATTATTATTTTCAACTCTGTTGGCTTCCATGAACAGCAGTTTGAATACTGATGGAGTAATTTTTTGGTTTGGGCAACATAATTTTGTTGAACCGTGACTTCATCCTGGTGAACATCACAGGAAGTATCAGGTACATTTGAGGAGTTTGTTGTTTCTGCGTGGGAATCTTTGGTGAATAACTTTTTGAGTAGTGGAGCCAATTTATGACATATACTCTGGCCTTTTTTGCTGAAGGATGCTGTGTTATATCCCCCCAAACTCTAAAAACATACTCATACAAAGAGGAAGCCAACTTCATGTTAAAAAAAGATACTGTTTAGAAAAGAAAGCTCATCTTTATAAGGCACATTGTTTTAAACATGATTTATATGCAGGAAAACTGATAGTTGGAATAAATAAACTATTTTGCCAACATCTTTTAAATGGCAAAAACCTATCCCTACAATAAGTCTTAGTTTGGATTTTTATTAAATACAAAAACACAAATCTGAGAGGAAAAAAAAACAAAAAACCTGGACATGCCTCAACCAACAGCAGCTGAAGAGTAGTCTGATTTGATGTGAATTTTAATAACCTGCCTGAATATTTCCCAGATGTGTGCATCTAATATTAGAAGTGCATTTAATTTAATAGTGCATTTGGCATCTAAATATAGGAGACAGGGAGCTTAAGCTGCATAAATATAAATCACATGTGCTGGAGAAACAACTGTGAATAAAGGCATGCTCTTTTCAAACAAGGACAGAAATAGTAGGATAACCTTGTGGTTTTAGGCTTCTGACCTTTGTCTCATTAGGTGTACCTTTAACTGTGATAAACATCCACTTAAATGAATATCATTACCTTACAATTACAGCAGGGTCATACATAATACACTAAAGTCCCCTGGCACCATATGTGTTAGTCATGCATATTTCATGAGCAGTTTTATTCCACCAGTCAGCTTCAAGCAATACTTAATCCCATGGTTTTGGTGTGTAAGAAATAACAGTCTTGTCCATAAAGAGATCCCATGGCAATTACTGTAGCTCTGCAGTTTATCAAGGGGAGCAATAGAATGACCTGCTTGTAGTATCTGACTGGCACTAGTATCAATTTTCTTCCTAATATGCATAGCTCCAATTATTTTTCAGTTACTAAAGAAAACACACGTTCTCTGATTTTTATGCATGAATGTAAATACCCTGAGTGATACTGAACAATGCAGGGTGATGAGCCCTTAAGAGAATCCATGTAGTTACATAATATATGTGCAAACAATAAAAAGCCATACCTACTATATGCTAAACATTTCTAGGGCAGGCAGCAAAATTGCATCATGGTCCACAGAGCATGATCAGACAATGTAAGTGAAGCAACATCTGTTTATATAGTATGATGGCTTTTTCCTACTGTATGAGTTGGAGGAAATAAAGTGCTGTAGAGGTAATAAGCATAATAGAAGGTTGCAGTAAAAATGGAATACAAAACTCTTTATATGTTCTCAGTAGTACTGGTGGCCTTTTTCCCTTTCCTCTTTTAAGGAGTATCAAGTCCATCAAGGCAACTAAACCTATTTAATATTTCTTCCCATGCTAAAAGATACTATTAAGAGGCATATAAGTCACAACCTCCAAGGCAGCCAGCAAACATGTAGTGGGACAGGTAGATCTTAAGTCACGGAAAAGGTTATTCTCTAAACTGGTAATCTCAAAAAGAGTGCAAAGGGTAGGCACAATGAGACCCAGAAGAAGTGTCCCTTTCATAAGGATATTGCGATGAGATTTTGATGACAAGTTTGATGCCATCTGTTTTTTAGCAGTTTTTTTGTTCAAGCCATTCCACTGAAGAATGCATGTTCTTCTTGATGTGCTAAATTAATATTTATGTTGTTAGACTATCAGAGAGGCCACAGAAAAATATTAATATAAAAAAGGTTATAATTATCTTTAAAAATGTGGCAGCAATTGAAATGTAAATCCTAGTGAGCTGGGAGAGATACTTGTTTGCATTGTGCCTGGGGCACCCGGCCTGACTGCCACAGCTGCAATTGATCATTTCAAATCAAAGGAAGCTGGAGATGTCTCTGGTGGCTCAACTGGAAAAATGTAAGCAGAGAAAGATGCTCTGTTCTGCAGGAGTGTTATCAAAAAATGAGCTGGAATGTGTTTCAAATCTTTCCTCTGTTGAATTTGCGGCCCTTCAAAGCTTTGCCACAATAAATAAAGTTTTCAAAACACATAGAATGTAAGAGACACATTTAAAAATTCCTCTGAACTAAGTGTTTTCTCCTTTCTTGTCATTACTAGAAAACAGAAATATGAGGGATATACAAACATTCAGAGGCCTCCATTTTTTATAGTGGGCCCACTTTTGAAAATAAAAAACATGACAATTATTCTGAGAGAGGGAATAAGAGGGTGAGGGAGAATACAGGGTAAAAGATGAGAATTCTGGGTAGTATTTCTGCATTCTAAGGTCTCTATGCTGTAGCAGACAACCTCTTGCAAGATGTATTCAGCAGTCTACACTTCAAATAATAGTAGATAAAGTGTATCTTCACTAAACCCTGAATATTACTAACTGTGTAGACATTTCCTGAGGTCCATTAAATTCTATTTGACATACATTAAAAAGATTTAATCACAGATGCCAGTCAGCTAACCAACCCATTAATCTAGATGTTTTTCCTATGAAAATTGTATTTAAAAAGGTCTTTTTTCCTCTCAATTTAGTCATCCATTTAAATTTCATGTATTTATCATGTAAATGTGCCTTATTTGCAAAAGAAAAGCGCAGGACTCAGTGAAATAAATAGTTATTTCATTAAAATGGATACAAAAAACCCTGTGATTAGGGTAATTAATTTGCACACTAAAAGCTATCTTCCTAGTTCAGATCATTAATATTGATGGTGTTCGATTTTGTTCTCAGTAATGTTCCTTGAAATACACTCAGAACTGGCAAGCAAGGATAAAGAAGCAGCCGCTCAAACAAGAAATGAGGCTTCAGTAAGCACTTGGCGACTTTCCCTTTGCTACCATTCAGAATTAATAACACACAGTTCTTTTGCTCATGTCCTGAAATGAACTGGATTACTTTGATTGTGTGGGATTATGTGGTTAGTCACAAGTGGTGCTTATTTATATATGCTGCTCTCACTTCTTTTTCTTATTTTAGTTTATTTTTTAACTGCAAAATGCAAAATGCAAAATAACATTACAGGTAACCCGTGCTGCTATACACATCAATGCCAGATAATAAGGTAGCGTCTGCCAGTGTACTCTTTTCTCATTAGGTTTTAATTTGCACACACTGCAAATTATGTCGAAGAGTTTACCAGTTTGAATTCTTTCTACCTCAGATTTTAGTCAAGACACATACTTTGTTTCCCCACTGTACAGCAGATGTATTCCACCAAAGATCTTGCAGGGAAGGTGTCACATCACACTGTGGTACACTATTAGTTGCAGCTGTAGGCAAACTCCCATGAGAATCAAGTCCTGGAACAATTTCAGATAGATTCTACTAGCTGTGTCTACACAGTCAGATATACTTTGTGGCAGGGTAAACAAATTAACAGTTCACTATAGTCTGTATGTATTTTATATATATACACACAAATTGTACCTTACAGAAATTATACTATACAGACACATACACAAGGTGTGTGTATATCCAGATGAAATATGTATTTATCACTCACCTTGACTGCATAGCCTACCCTCTGCCCACTATTCCTCCCTGGGACTTATTTTAACATTTCAACGCCAAAGCAGCTTCATAAAGCTGCCATTTTTTGAAAACCAACCAGCAAGAGCCATTTCTCTCCCCCCCCCAACACTCCTACTTGTGGAATTCCCCCCCTGAATCAACCCTTCCCCAAAGCCCAGAATGGGTAAAATTCAGCCCTGGCTAGGGCAACTTTTCTATATCTAATGATGTCATTGATTTGAAATCCAACACTTACTCCCCCTACAGGGCAAAAAAGAAGAGTTTTATCCCATTGGAAGGGGCATTCTAAATTCACTTCTAGCCTTAACTTCCCAAGAAATCAGACTTTAAAATCTGGATTTTAGATATATATATACACACACACAACAGCTATTTTAGGTCACTTTTTGGATGAGTTTTACATGCATTAATTTTATTTTTTCTCTCCCTCTCAGTCCTGCACATCTGGACTCTCAGTAATATTGCACTGGGCCTTCCAGGTGGAGAGAGTCAAGAAGTAGTCCCAATACATTACTTAGAACTCTCTAAGACATTCCCAAATATTTCCCCTGCAACATATGTGGCATATACAAAAATATGATGGTATGTGAGTTTAAAGGTTTTATGGCCATTCATTGTGCATGGCCTGCATAATATGCTCATGGCTTCACTAATAATGAGTAACAACATGACCATTTCAAATACATGCTGATAAAGCCTTTAGACTATTCTCACACCACATCATTTTGTATTCTCACTTCGTATTATGAACAAGATTTTCAAAAGTTACTCATGATTTTGGGTATCCACCCATCTTTTAGGGACATGATTTTCACAGGTGTGGGGGGTGGTATTCAGCACTTTCTGAAAATCCAAGCCTTTTAAGGTTTCTCAGGTTGGACACCCAAAAATTGAGGCTCCCAAAATAGCTAGACACCTTTGAAAATCTTGGTCTACATCTATATACACACATGAACAGATATATCATGTAAATATATGTGAGTTAAGAATTATTTTATATAAATATATGCTACACATCTATCTGTTAGAAAAGCTTAGGTCTCATATCAGAATTCAAACTGTAGGTAATATTTAATTACTGTTAGGAGTATGATTTGTGATACCAATTTGCATTTTCCCTACTGCTCATCCTATTCATCTAACACATTGTGCACTTGACACCCCAAATTCCCTCATGAAAGACATTTCAAGTTGCACAAACTACAATAATTGTTCTCTTGCCTCTGCTACTGTGGAGCTTATTTTAGCCCAGTAAATCACTTCAGAAAATAGGGATTCCAGATCCAAGAACTTGACTTTTTTAACAAGCTTCTGTGTTGTTTTACTGTCAGAAGTATTTGTGTTAATATTTAACACTGTTTTATAGCGTGCGGATCACGTCCTGTGCAGGAGTCATAATATGGACTCTGTTTTGTTCTTGCTCACTCTGGACAGTATCCGGCAGTGCATTGGTATTTAAACACTTCTGGCATCTTTTATGTGAATTTCTGTCTGTTGGAGGGTTTTCAGGGTGCAAAATCACCAAAGCACAGATCTATTTCCAGCCCAACTTCAATGACCTCTTGCACCTGCAGACCCACATCCAAATGCCCCCTTCACTCAGGACTGCTGTAATGAAGGTGCGGAGCAGAGTTCAGTCTGCACCTGCACAGGGGTCCCGTCTGCAATAGGGGTATTCATTGACCATGAAGCCTACTCTTAAGCTCCTTTGCACTAGCCTAGCTGGCACAAAATGACCCCAGGGCAACACTGAATCATGCACTATCAGTGTAAATCCAGTATAAGTGAGAGGAGAATCAGGCCCAAAAACTCAAAACAACATTGTAACATAATGAGAAAATGATGTTTATTTAGCTACAGAGGAAAATTAGTAGAGAAACTATTTTATTTTTATATTGCTTTTCATGCATATTTTAAACGGACAATTACAATGCTGGATGAATCAGGAGAACATATTTGTCTGTGATTGCCCACACGGCAGGCATGAAACATGGATTCCACTGCACAAGCTCTTTTGTCTCTTCCTGCCATCACTTGCCACTCGTGACACCGTCTCCTGCTAGTCTCCGCCTTCCCTTTCATTCAAGGTCTCTGCAGATCATTTTCTCATCCTTACCCAACTTTTAAATGCATGTTCAGGTGGAAACTCTGTAGGGATTTTGTAAAGAATTTCAGACAATGAAACAGCTAAATGAGTTAAAATGGCTTGTCTATCCTTTTATTCAATTAAAAACCATTAAAAATGCAATAATATTTAAGACGAATAGAAAATGGCTTGGAACCCAGGGAAGTGATTCTAATAAATGCTTTATTCTTTATTAATAATTCATGTGAGGTTAGCTGTAAAACAGCTTCATTTACCCAACACATAATTCAGTTCTGTAATATTTTCCCTCATGATTTTTCATATGTAAACTAGTTTTAGGAATTCAAATACCTAAAATTGGAATTTTTTTCAATGTTGATGGCCAATGTGTTCCAGAAAAAAGGGAAGAAAACCTACAAGTATTTCAAATAAATCCCAAGAATACTGTGTTTCTCTGTCCCTCCTACCCTAACTTTTTTCATAACCTGCTCCAAGTGGTATCCTCTGGATGCATTGTAATAAGGCAGCACTCATCCATATAGCAGCAACAGCAGTCAAGTTATAGCAATGTGCTAATTAAAAAGAGGAACATGCCACAAATCTACTCGTTACTATTCATGGCAAGTGTATAGCAATTCACTTAGCTGTTTGCTTTTAAAATAAAAGCTTTTGTCTGTCTGGTTTAGAAAGACATGCACGGTCTAAAAAGACTTTTACAAAAGCATGACATTGAAAAGACATTGCCCTAAGGTTTGCTAGAGCAACAGCCTGGATCATTTATATTGTTTAATGTTATACTTTATTTTTTCCCCAAGCTATTCACCTTTCACAATATGTTTCCTTTAATTCACTCCGGATCAACAGCTAGGTGAACTGGTGGGGGGTCTTCTAGAGTATTTTTCAATACCAAGATAAATGATAAGAAAAGGTCTTTACTGATTAAAACAGAGAGAATTTTGATGCCTAGCTGCTAAATAAAGTCCATCTTTATTGAGGCTCTAGGACCACAGGCATTCCTGACTATTTGCAATGCTATTAAATAAACAGAAGCGACAAAGGGTCCTGTGGCACCTTATAGACTAACAGAGGTATTGAAGCATAAGCTTTCGTGGGTCAATACCCACTTCTTCGGATGCAAGCAGTGGAAATGTCCAGGGGCAGATATAAATGTGCAGGGAAGATTCAGGCTAGAGATAACGAGGTAAGCTTAATCAGGGAGGGTGAGGCCCTCTTCTAGCAGCTGAGGTGTGAACACCAAGGGAGGAGAAACTGCTTTTGTAGTTGGCTAGCCATTCATAGTCTTTGTTTAGTCCTGAGCTGATGGTGTCAAATTTGCAAATGAACTGAAGCTCTACATTTTCTCTTTGGAGTCTGGTCCTGAAGTTTTTTTGCTGCAGGATGGCTACCTTTAAATCTGCTATTGTGTGTCCAGGGAGGTTGAAGTGTTCTCCTACAGGCTTTTGTATATTGCCATTCCTTATATCTGATTTGTGTCCATTTATCCTTTTGCGTAAGGACTGTCCAGTTTGACCGATGTACATAGCAGAGGGGCATTGCTGGCATATTATGGCATATATTACATTGGTGGATGTGCAGATGAATGAACCGGTGATGGTGTGGCTGATCTGGTTAGGTCCTGTGATGGTGTTCCTGGTGTAGATATGTGGGCAAAGTTGGCATCGAGGTTTGTTGCATGGCTTGGTTCCTGAGTTAGAGTTATTATGGTGCGGTGTGTAGTTGCTGGTGAGAATATGCTTCAGGTTGGCGGGTTGTCTGTTGGCGAGGACTGGCCTGCCTCCCAAGGCCTGTGAAAGTGAGGGGTCGTTGTTCAGGATGGGTTGTAGATCACTGATGATCCGTTGGAGAGGTTTTAGCTGAGGACTGTAAGTGATGGCCAGAGGAGTTCTGTTGGTTTCTTTCTTCAGTTTGTCTTGCAGCAGGAGGCTTCTGGGTACACGTCTGGCCCTGTTGATCTGTTTTCTTATTTCCTCATGTGGGTAGCGTAGTTTTGAGAATGCTTGGTGAAGATCTTGTAGGTGTTGGTCTCTGTCAGAGGGGTTGGAGCAAATACGGTTGTACCTCAGTGCTTGGCTGTAGACAATGGATTGTGTGGTGTGTCCAGGATGGAAGCTGGAGGCATGTAGGTAGGCATAGCGGTCAGTGGGTTTTCGGTAGAGGGTGGTGTTAATGTGACCATCGCTTATTTGCACCGTGGTGTCTAGGAAGTGGACTTCCCGTGTAGACTGGTCCAGGCTGAGGTTGATGGTGGGGTGGAAGCTGTTGAAATCGTGGTGGAATTCTTCCAGAGTTTCTTTCCCATGGGTCCAGATGATGAAGATGTCATCAATGTAGCGTAGATAGAGAAGGGGCATGAGTGGACGAAAACTGAGGAAGCATTGTTCCAGGTCAGCCATAAAAATGTTGGCATATTGTGGGGCCATGCGGGTTCCCATACCGGTGCCACTGGTCTGGAGGTATATATTGTCACCAAATTTGAAATAATTGTGCGTGAGGATAAAATCACAGAGTTCAGCAACCAGTTGTGCTGTGGCATCATCAGGGATACTGTTCCTGACAGCTTGTATTCCATCTGTGTGTGGGATGTTTGTGTAGAGAGCCTCTACATCCATGGTGGCTAGGACGGTGTGTTCTGGAAGATTACCAATGCATTGTAGTTTTCTCAGGAAATCAGTGGTGTCACGGAGATAGCTGGGAGTGCTGGTGGCATAGGGTCTGAGTAGAGAGTCCACATATCCGGACAGTTCTTCAGTGAGAGTGCCAATGCCCGAGATGATGGGGCGTCCAGGATTTCCAGGTTTGTGGATCTTGGGTAGTAGGTAGAATAACCCCGGTCGGGGCTCTAAGGGTATGTTGATTTGTTCCTGTGTTAGTGTAGGGAATGTCCTGAGTAGATGGTGCAGTTTCTTAGTGTATTCCTCAGTGGGATCTGAGGAGAGTGGCCTGTAGAATTTGGTATTGGAGAGTTGTCTGGCAGCCTCCTTTTGGTAGTCAGAACTGTTCATGATGACAACAGCACCTCCCTTATCAGCCTCTTTGATTATAATGTCAGGGTTGTTTCTGAGGCTTTGGATGGCATTGCGTTCTGCACGACTTAGGTTATGAGGCAGGCGGCGTTGTTTTTCCACAATTTCTGCCTATGCACGTCGGCGGAAGCATTCTATGTATAGGTCCAGACTGTCATTTCGACCCTCAGGAGGAGTCCATGTGGAGTTCTTCTTCTTGTGCTGTTGGTGGGAGGGTATCTGTGTATCTGTGCGATGTTCAGTGTTATCTTGAAAGTATTCTTTGAGTTGGAGATGGCGAAAGTAGGCTTCCAGGTCACCGCAGAACTGAATCATGTTGGTGGGGGTGGTGGGGCAAAAAGAGAGTCCCCGAGATAGGACAGACTCTTCTGCCGGGCTGAGTGTGTGGCTGGATAGATTGACGATATTGCTGGGTGAATTGGGGGTACCACTGTTGTGGCCCCATGTGGCAGGTAGGATTTTAGACAGCTTACAGTCCTTTTTCCTTTGCAGAGAGGTGAAGTGTTTAATGTAGATCTCCTGTCTTATTTTAGTAAAGTCCGTTTGTGTGGAAGATTGGTTATTTATGAAAGTTTCCAGGTTGGAGAGCTCTTTTTTGATGTTTTCCTGTTTGATGTATAGGATGCTGATCAGGTGGTTCCTCAGTTTCTTTGATAGTGTATGGCATAATCTCTCACTGTGGTCTGTGCAGTATGTAGATAGCAATGGATTTTTCACCTTCAGTCCATGTGGTATGATGTCCATCCGTTTGCAGTTGGAGAGAAAGATGATATCTGTCTGTACTTGTGCAAGTTTCTTCATGAGGTTGATGGATTTCCACTCCATACGGCTAAATGCAGTGCCTTGCATGGTCTCAAGTATCAGAGGGGTAGACGTGTTAGTCTGGATCTGTAGAAGCGACAAAGGGTCCTGTGGCACCTTATAGACTAACAGAGGTATTGAAGCATAAGCTTTCGTGGGTCAATACCCACTTCTTCGGATGGAAGCAGTGGAAATGTCCAGGGGCAGATATAAATGTGCAGGGAAGATTCAGGCTAGAGATAACGAGGACATTTGCAAATTTGACACCATCAACTCAGGACTAAACAAAGACTATGAATGGCTAGCCAACTACAAAAGCAGTTTCTCCTCCCTTGGTGTTCACACCTCAACTGCTAGAAGAGGGCCTCACTCTCCCTGATTAAGCTTACCTCGCTATCTCTAGCCTGAATCTTCCCTGCACATTTATATCTGCCCCTGGACATTTCCACTGCTTGCATCCGAAGAAGTGGGTATTGACCCACGAAAGCTTATGCTTCAATACCTCTGTTAGTCTATAAGGTGCCACAGGACCCTTTGTCACTTCTACAGATCCAGACTAACACGGCTACCCCTCTGATATTAAATAAACAGTTCATTGAAGGTGTTACAGTATGCAAACACCAGGTGATCTTTGCCCTGAGTGAGGCACAGTGCACATGCTACACATTAAAAAAAAAAATTCACGGGAAAAGGTTTTGCAATGGCACATTTACAAGTAAGGCCAGTTTGCTATGAGAAAAAAGCAGGAAAAGCCATGACTTTGTCATTAGACAAAAATGCAGAAGTCACAATTTTAGTTTTTAAAATAAAAAAAGTCATGAGAATTAAAATATTTGTTCCATCGGTTCATTTTCCTTTAGGAAAATGATGAACAGCTGTTATTGGTATTTTAAAGCACTGAAAAAAAGCAAAACTCCAAAATAGAACCATGGGTGAAATTTTCACAAACATTTGACATTAGCTCAATTCTTCTCCCATTGAAATCAATGCCAATTTTACTATTTACTTCAATGGGAGCACAGTTAGGCCAATTCCAACTGCATTTGAAAATTCATGGGAAAAAAGTCTTGCTCAATGGCAGGCAGACTAGGGTGAAGATGACTAAATGTTGAATATTTTCACTCAGAGAAATTATGGCCATGACAAACATACAGATGTAAATATACAGCAATACACCTATTTTCAGCTTTTAAAGTAAGAAAGCCAATCACAGTGCAGAATGTAAATATTTTAATCAAGGACACACCAGTTACAATTCATGAAAAGCATAATGGCACAGCTAAAGTATGGAAATACAATGGAAAATATTGTCCATGTGTATATGGAAATGGACACGTGCAATGATCTTAAAATACCCATAGAAAACATGATCAAGTACAGCTGTCAATGTTGAGGCGAAGCATCTCTTTTTTTAAGCCCCCCCCCCAAAAATGTTGGATCTGTTGTAATTTGTTTCTCTTACTAGTGGTAGGAGAGGTGATTAAGTGGTGGACTTTGAGAATCTGAAGAGCAAAGAACATTGTTCATTATCTAGCTTGGCTGCTTAAAAGTAGTTAAGGCAGCAGGTGCAAGAGCAGCAGTGTTAGCACAGAAAACATAGGACAGTGAGCCTTGGCATATATTATAATCCAAGTATCTCTCCTCTTTGTTTTATCATCATCATGCAACATACAATACAAAATTAAACAAATATGCTTTAAACAAAAGACAGATCAATGACAGGGAAAAATATAACGGATTGCTTGATACAATGACGGTACTGCAGAGGGGAATAACAATTAAAGGGGTAGAAAGGTAGACTACAAACACATGGCAGCGCCTTAAGCAATTTCCCTCAACAATTTTCATTAAAGAAGGCTTAGATGGGGGGAAGAAGTAGGGCCAGGGGACAAGACATTCTATCATCTTAGCCTTTTAGTACTTTCCACAGAACCTTTAAATAATAAAAGCCATGGCTGATATGTCCTCCTGACATATTAATGGCTCACTTGCAGTAGCAAGAACTGCTGTTGCACAAAATGCCAGGAGGTGCTGAAATCAACAAAGCTATGGCATACAATAAATATGAACAGAACTAACATGCTGGTCCCCTGCCCACCATCTGTGTGTAGCCATGAATAAAATTGTGTGCCCCTAATTCATATTTCAAATCTCTTTTCAGAATCTATATAAAGAGGTCTCTATACCCAACACTTACATGTAGCAATTTCTGGGATGGAACATGATAGCTACTCTACCCAGCAAAAGTGAATGTTTTTTAGAAGAGGAAGGGAACATATCTTCTCCATTTGAAACAGCAGGGATGGTTAATGTAAACAAGATTTGGCCAGGACACCCAAGCTACCACCACCACTCTTTTTAAAAGTGTCATGAGCTCTTTAATGATTAGAAGTGATCAGAAATGAATTTTTAGAGAATAGTATTAGTTATTATTGGTATTACATTACTGCCTAAAGACCCCCAAGTGAGATCAGAGCCCCATTGTGGTGGGCATTGTGCAAACACATAATAAAAAGCCTTTCCTGCTCCCCCAAACTTCCATTTTAAATAGATAAGACAGAGAGAGTGTGAGGGGAAACAGAGAGGAGAATTACTTGCCCAAAGTCACACAGCAGGTCAAAGGCAGAGTGAGAATAGAAGCCAGGTCTCCCGATTCCCAGTGCTCCCTCTTTTAATAAAAGAAGAACGTTCATGAAAAAAACTAGCAACTGTTTTTTTGCATGTGGTGAGCAACTTATGGGGCCCAACGAAAAAAATGCATTTGTTTAGTTATGTATATAAAATAATTAAATCAATTAATGGTTTATGGATCAAAAAATAAGCTAAACTTATTCAAGAAATAAAATGAGTAATGGGCTAGTCATTAACAATATTATATCTCCATTGACCAAAGCAACATATGTTGGTAAAAATTGCATTTTCTGGAAAATAGGGCTTGTGAAATTGGATTTAAAATAATGGAAAGGTGCAAAAGTATTGACTTAGATCTGCTAAGATGTCAAGCCCACTTTTAAATGATGGCAAGGCAATGCCAAGTAAATTATATTTTTCCAACTTGGTATTCTGCCACAAGGGCCTTATCTTGCAACACTGAAGTCAGTGGGGGTAGGATCAAGTCCTGTGTGTGTTTTCACTAGAGTGCAAAGTCAGATTGAAACCGCATAAAGATACATGGCTGAGATTTTTAAAAATTAAATGTTTAAATTTTGGATTTTACATCCATATTTAGGCACCCAAAAAAGTGGCCTAATTTTCACAAGTGTTTAGCCTCCAAGAAAGGAAGCCTTTAATTGCAACTATGTGGTAGTCAGCAATTATGAAAATCTGGCCACTTAATTAAGATGTCAAAATATGGAGTGAGATGAGATTCCTAACTTCAGACACCTATTCTGAGAATCTTGGATGAATATCTTTAGCTGGGGATCATTTAGAAAGATCAGGAAAAATTGAGTAAATGCATTCCTTTCAGTAAATTTTTATTTCTCCACCAATTATTTTATACTCTTATTCTCCTCCAAGCTAATTCGCTAGCTCAGTAAGGATCATTTCCTACCCCGTTCATGCAGGCCACTTCAAATTCCACATAAAAGAGGAATTTATACCTACTGTACAGCATTTCCACAACTCAGAATTTGGAGAGTGAATGATGTAAAGGCTACAAGCCCTATTATCACTCCCCACAGGACACTTTTCACCAGCATTTTTCTTTAAATGGAACACATGGTTCCAGGTAACAGTACATCAGTCATTTCACAACATTAAATTGTAAAAACTGCATAAAACTAAAGAAATCAAATTGATTTGGTATCTTCAGTCTTACTCAGATCACATAATTCAATGACACCCGCAGGAATACAGCTCTAGAGTTAATCTGGACTATAACAGAACAGACACATGTGGTCACTGTGGACACATTTCCCACCTACATCTGAGATTTAGCTACAGAAACAGGAAAGGCTACATGGCAGAGACATGTTTAATAGTAAGAAACAAACACAGACCTACATTGAGGCAAATGGGACAGGCTCCTCTCTCCCCTTTTATTCATTCTCCAATTCTAGTGCCCTGCTGCAGACACAGAAAGGTGTAGTAGTGATGGCTCCCTGGACGTCCAGCTCTTCCAAGAGATGAGCAACTCTCTTCACTTACCCCTTCACTTTGGCGATTATTTTCTGTTGTAAACAGTTTGTGGTTTCCCCCACCCAACACACAAAATGTTGAGACTTAATACCTACATAATTTAAAAGTAACCAGACATAAGTCTGACCTGTACATTGATACCAAAACCAACTAAAGCATAACACCAGACAGGCCCAGCCAATGAGGGGAAAAAAGACTAGACTATTTTCCTTCAGGAAACTGACTTCCCACTTCCTCTTATTTGCAATTTAAATGGAACGTTAACTTTGCAAGTTACCACACATTGCACAAAAGAGAAAATTCCACTTTCTTGTTAAATACAAACTCCATTGTTTCACACTGACTGCTGGGAGACCTAATGTAGATTACTGAATTCTGAGAATTAGTTAGTGAGTAACAATGTCTTCATTGGGAATACTCATGTGCTTAAAATTAGACCGGTGAATAAATACCTTGCTGAATAGGGGCCTATGTGAACAAACAATGTATCTAGGGATAAGGTATCATAAAATGTACCTATTTCATAACATCGAGGGTTTACTAAAATGTTTTCTAGTATACTTTGAGAAAATAAAGAAATCTCCATAAAATGAAATGTAAAGAAAGCAATCCATTACTAAATCTGTGTTGAGGAGTATGCAGAAATCACCAATTGGTGTCTGCCAAAACTGTAGAGGTGGAGGAGTGTGAATTAATGAAGTTCTTGTTTTCTTTCAATAGTGTACATGTATGTATGTGTGTGTGTGTATTGTGTGTGTGTGGGGGGGGGGAGGAGGGGTGGCGAGATTAGAACTGGTCAAAAATGGATAAGTCTATGAAAAAGTTCAAAATTGTTTCTCTTTTTCAGGGTTTCAAACAGAACAATTGTTTTCATTTCAAAATTCTTTTCAGAAAATTTTTGAAAAAAGGTTACGTTTTCTAAATTTTGAGCATTCAGTTTTCCCCCTTTCTTCCTGCCCCAAGAGTTTACCATCTATATCAGGGATGAATGAGCAAGCAAGATTTACTAGCTCTGAGAAAGCAAATGAAGAAGACACTGTCCTCTGATAATACACAGTGGGTATATAGCCTCTGTCTTCCTTCTAGGAACCTCAGTCATGATTAAGGCTATGATTTAATCATGAGTATTTTTAGTAAAAGTCATGGACAGGTCACAGGCAAAAAAATAAAATAAAATCACAGCCCCTGACTTGTCCATGATTTATACAAAAAATATTCATGATTGAATCTTGAGCGGGGGGGGGTGGGCGGGGAGAAGAGTGCCACTCCAGCTGCCATGGGGGGGAGGGAGCCCCGGGGGACCCGCTGCTGCTCTAGCTGCCCCTGGGAGGGGGGAGCCCCAGGTAGCCAGTGGCTGCTCTGTCCACACCAGGACCTCTAAGTCCCTGGGGCCAGCTGCATCGGCTGTTGCTCAGGCGGTCCCCCGGGCCAGCTGCCTGGGGCCACCAGAGCAGCAGCTGGTGAGACTGGCTGCGGGATCGCTTGAGCGGCTGGCTACAGAGCCTCTCCAGCAACGGACGGTGTGGCTGTCCCCAGGGCTGCCTGAGCAGCTGGCCCTGTGCGGAATTAATGACGTCAGTGACCTCCATGACAGACACGGAGCCCTAGTCATGATCTGCTTCAATTCTAGACTGCTCCTCTTGAGAGCTACCCACACATAATACACCACCTGATCCCCTTGCTGGGGAGGTTTGAATGTCAGTTCATAGCTATTTTATTTTTTTAGGTCATAACAAAGGAAATGGATACAGTGTCTGAAGAGCTAACCATTGCAAAACAATAAAGTAACCATAGTTTAAGAACCTGTCAGGCAATATTGTTATTAATACAGAACAGGATTAAGTTGCGCATAATGAGCATGCAACAGAAATAAGTGGATCAGCATTGTGATTATACAATTTTTAGGTAAGTCATCAAGAGATGAGCCTATCTCCTTTCTGGGCAAAAGAAAAGGCAAGAAAACCATATTTTTTATTGGCTGTAAGAGGACACACCAGTCTTACCATCCAATTACAATGGCATTATCAGTGAAGTTGCATGTTGTTTCCATTTCCTCAAGCTATATCAGCATGAGGTTCACTGGTCTTCTTGAAGGCCGAGATCATCAGCCTGTGTCAGACAATGGAGAAAGAATATCAGGATTGCTCACAAACTTGTTTTCCTAGTGATATACTGTATTGCTTTTCCCATATTTTGCACATTCTGAAGATTCCCAAAACATATCTGTGTCCTGAAGTGGTATGTTATGCTGGGCATAATAAAAGAGCATGTAAGAGGATAGGAACTATCATCTATGTGAAAAAATCATGTTATTGTGTCTTTACTAATCTAATTCCTGACAGAAGCTTTTCTATTGATGGGTCTATTATCATTTACAAAGTTAAACTTTATTTCACCAATGAATCATCTGTTGTCTTGTTTGACCTCACTTCCAAAAATGATATGAATTATGGATACATCCATATGCACATCATTATTTCATAATGTTGTCATCATCATAGACAGACTTCATTTTCACAGGAATGTGATGCAAATAATATAAGTCACATGAACAGTATGTTTTTCTGTGTTCATTTCTCTCTGTGGATGTGTGGTCTTTTTGCTTTCCTGTGTCTCGCCCAGTCTCTCATTATTCACTAATTAAATTGCTCACGTTATTGAAATTGGATCTTTATAGAGAAAGAAGTGTTGCTGAATGTATGTATATCTGTGTTTAACTTGATGAGCACCCAAAAGTGCCTTCTTGCTTTTGACCTTCATGATGTAACTAAATTAATATGACTAAGATTAATGAGCCATTTATTTTTGACACAACAGCAGGCACATAAGACTATTTGCTCTACTTTACCATTTTATATGACTAAGAACTGAGTAGCATCCCCAACATGAGCACTGATGGGTGCTTACATCCGTAATCTATTTCCAAGGAATTTATAAGAATTTGAGGTTTTGCTCTTCAATTCTAAAATTTGGAGGAAGAAAATGGCCCACAAAGTGGGTGGATCTACTACCTAAAACTCCATATGGGATGGTGGAGAAGAATGTATCAGATCTGAGCTCCTATTACAACCTATGAAATATAATAGCAAGCTCTGACTGCATGGCTGCCACACTCTATCTCTAGGTTATTAAGGGGATAGTGCTTGAGGTACGATCGATATAGTTCCCCTATACAAAACCCATGTGCTCAAGCTTTGCATAGGAATGTGAATTTCACCCATCAGTGATTAAGAAACTGAATGAAAGAAAGTATTTTCTGCTCATCCTACTTTTCTCTGAAGAAGTTAAAATACATTGTGCCATTATAGAATACCATTGTACCCACCTTTGTAAATTTGTCCCTTAAATTTATTACAGACAGCACACCAAAAATCTGGCTAAGAGAGATATAGAATGGTTGTGTGGTGAAAACACAGGACTAAGATTGAAGTGATATGGATTCTATTCCTGCTGGCTCTGAAACATATGTCATGTATGGCCATGAGCATGTTATTTAATTTATCAGTGGATAATAATAATAGTTTTCTATTTTACATCATGGGGTGTTGTGAAGCTTTATTCTTCAATGTTTGTTAAATATGTTGACATTCTTACATGGAAGGTGCTATGGAAGTATGTATTAATAACAAACAATATTCTTCTATTAAAGTACAATTTAGGTTGGTCATGTTGTTGTTGGCATCCGTTAGTCTCGAGAGACGATGGATATGCACCCATGGGGAATGTTTAGTTGAAGGTTGTGCAGCGTCTGTTGTGGCTGTGGAGCCCCACACGAGAGTGGCAGTCTCGATTGCATTTGCTGCATTTGAAGGCGGTGTCAGCTGTGGGTTGGAGCCGCTGCTTCCTTTTTCGTTGAACCCGCTTTTCCTCGGCAAGCTGCTGCAGCTTGTCTTTGCCAGTTTTCAATCCAGTGGTCAGAGCGTGTCTCCATCTACATCTGTCCTGGGCGAGCTCTTCCCAGCTGTTTATGTCGATTTGAACAGTCTTCAGGTCCCTCTTACAAACATCCTTGAAGTGAAGGTGGGGCCATCCTGTAGCTCTGTTTCCGGAGGCAAGTTCGGCATACAACAGGTCTTTCGGAATCCGTCCATCTTCCATGTGACTTAGATGGCCAAGCCATCTG
Organism: Macrochelys suwanniensis; assembly: GCA_033296515.1. NCBI lineage: Eukaryota > Metazoa > Chordata > Testudines > Chelydridae > Macrochelys > Macrochelys suwanniensis. The sequence goes on from CM065780.1 coordinate 55,465,692, forward strand.
AGGCGGCGTTGACGGAGGAGAGTGAACATGCTGGAGATCTTGGCACATTCCAGCACCTCGTTGTTCATTATTCGATCACTCCAAGTGATCCTGAGTATGCGACGGAGGCAGCGCATGTGGAAGGTGTTCAGTTTCTTTTCTTGCGAAGCGTAGAGGGTCCAAGTTTCGCTGGCGTAGAGAAGAGTGTTTACCACACATGCACGGTACACAGCGACCTTTGTGTTGATGGTCAGCATGTTGTTGTTCCATACTCTCTGTGACAATCTGGCCAAAATTGTGAAGGCCTTGCCGATTCTACGGTTGATCTCAGGGTCCAGTGAGAGGTTGTCCATGATGGTAGATCCAAGGTAGGTGAACTGACTGACCACCTCTAGCACATAGTCATTGATGGCAATGCTTGGATGTTCCGCATCCTGGGCCATAACTTTGGTCTTCTGAAGACTGATTGTCAACCCGAACTCTTCGCAAGCTCTGGAAAAGCGGTCAATCAGACACTGGAGATCGGTTTCTGTGTGGGTGGCCAGGGCAGCGTCGTCTGCAAACAGCATGTCTCTGATTGTTGCCTCCCGTACCTTGTTTTTGGCCTTTAGTCGAGCCAGATTGAAAAGTCTCCCGTCAGACCGGGTGTGGAGATAGACTCCCTCTGTGGAATTTCCAAAGGCACGTTTCAGCAATGCTGCAAAGAAGATGCCGAAGAGTGTGGGAGCGAGAACGCAGCCTTGTTTTACTCCACTGTGGATGTTGAAGGCATCGGAGGACGAGCCATCATACAGTACTGTGCCTTTCATGTTGTCGTGAAAAGACTGGATCACGCTCAGCAGTTTCGGTGGGCAGCCAACCTTTACCAGGATCTTGAACAGCCCATCTCTGTTCACAAGGTCGAAAGCTTTGGTCAGGTCTATGAAGGCAAGGAATAGCGGCTTGTGCTGTTCTCTGCATTTCTCTTGCAGCTGCCTTATGGAGAAAACCATGTTGGTTGTGGATCTCCCTGCTCGGAACCCGCACTGTGACTCTGGGTAAACTCTGTCAGCAAGCTTCTGCAGTCTATTCAGGATCACGCATGCGAAGACTTTACCCACACACTCAGGAGTGATATGCCTCTGTAGTTGTTGCAGTCGCTTCTATCACCCTTGTTCTTGTAGAGGGTCACGATGTTGGCGTCTCTCATATCCTGAGGTACTGCACCTTCGTCCCAGCACTGACAGAGGAGGTCGTGGAGGTGTTCTAGGAGGACGTTGATGCCACACTTGATAACTTCTGGTGGGATGCCATCCTTTCCTGGAGCCTTTCCTGTGGACAAGCTCTCAATGACTTTCTTCAGTTCTTCCATGGTGGGCGTCTCGTCCAGCTCAGTTTCAACGGGAAAACCATCCACAGTATTGAGGGCAGCTTCGGTGACGGTGTTTTGCCTGGAGTACACTTCATAGTAGTAGTGTAGGTTGGTCATGGTTTTATGAAATGACAGCAAATGTTACAATGTGATGATAAATGTCATAACATTTTCATACACTAACATTGTCCATTCTCCCCCACCCCCGCCAACCTCAAGTCTACAAAAATTCCAAACTTCTGAAGGAGCAAAGATTGGAAGTTCTGACTAGACCTACAAGCAACACCTCTGCATGTACTATGCTCTACGAATAGTGTATGGTATAAGAAGCTCATAAATTATTAATAACCAGTCTCTAAATCTCTACATGGCAGGAACTTGTCAGTTGTTAGACAGTTTTTGTATGGGTTGCATATTTCCACATTATTTTACTCAAAATGGGAGAATAGGCAACCAAGTGAACCTGTCAGCAAAATTTCCTAGCAGCTAACAACTTCAGGCAAAACTGCTTATCCTTGAATTACGTTCAGTTTTTCTGTCTCTTACAGTTAACGACTAAAAAAACCCAACAACGCTCAGTTGCTCTGTGCACAAATACCCAGTGATTCTATCAGTTTTAGGCGATGATCAGACAAGCTACAAAATTATGCAACACATTAAGCATGCTAACAAACAGAACTTGTTACTCAGAATATGATGTCTGGTAAAAGAACCAAATATAAGGTGGAGAAAATATTATTTTGTTAGATTTTAAATACATTCTAAAAAAATGTAACTAACACCTATTCGTCTTTACAAAGATACTGCTTTCAAATATTTTATCAGGAAAGCCTAAGAATATATTTAATTCCAGAGAAAAGCCATTCAGTACCCTGAGAAATCCTTTTTGTTCAAAATTAATCAATTTTTGCTTTGTGCACAAAAGTAAAATACTTTGTCAAATTCTCTGCAGAAATCCTTTTAGCTATCTTAAAAAATACATTTGGTGAAGACCTACTTGATTTCTCTCATATGAGCAAAAATTTACTTTGTCAAATTATATTCTTCAAAAAGCCTTTCAGCTGACTTAAAAATCCATTTTGTGCAAAACAATGACCATGCATCAGCTCAGAGTGATTGCACAGTAGTTACTTAGCCTGGCAAATGGCAGCAAAATGTCAGCTGAAATGAAAGACACACAGCCCTGGGCTTATCAGGGAAAGAGCAGATGATTCATGTAACATCATAAATAAATAACGCACACTTTGTGTTAAGGAAGGTTTAACAGTAGAGGTTCTCTTACGATCACCAGTTCATTTCAAAGAACCGGCAATAGGAGCTTTATTTGGTGACAGTGGCATGCAGCAAGATAAGGTATTCTGTCTTTAACACTCATATTTCAAGGTCACCAAGTGTTACATTTCTAAGGGAACAAGAAGAAAACAATCAGATAAAGCATACATTAATGGATCATCAAAATATTGATAGTTTAAAATAGAATGGAATAAAAAAGACTGTGTGACATATGGGAAGACTGAAGTGAATGTGCAACGCTGGTCAGTGATCATGCAGGGAAGAAAGAAAGGCATAATGTTATAAATTAATTCTAGTTTGTCTATTTAGATTAATGTGCTGCCTCTGGATGAGCTGTCAGTGTTGGGGATTGAATCCAGGATTTAGGGATCTAAAAGCATAATCCTCTGTTTCCTGAGCTAAAAGACTAGGTCTGTGAGTTCAATGGGTGTAGCAGACTCATAAACCCCTCTGTGATAGCCACACCACGTAAACATGGGTTATCTTATCAACGAGAATTAAGGACATTTAATGGTACCAAGGGTTGTTGTCCAATACATGTTGAGGAAGTTTGTAGTTTGGTTCCTGTATTCTGCACTTCCATGTAAAAGACTCAAATCTGGTAGCAAGCTGAAGTCCCAATGTCTGCGCTTTCAAGGACTAGGCTTATAGTTGGTTGGCAAGGGGAACTGGCCATTAGATTCTTTATTATTCACTCAAAGACAATGGTCTTTGGAAGAAATATTAAAGAAATACTTGAATAAACAAAGGCGTACCCTTGCTAGCAATGCTGATGAGAAATACTGAAAGAAAGACACTTTCAGAGCCAATGGACGGTGTGGATTCCCCTAAAACAACATGGTTTAGGAAAACACATGCTAAATAACTCTCTACCAGTGTTCAGATTGCTCAGGATAATGCAGCACTCAGTATTTGTTGTTTCTTAACCATGGTGTGGTAGTCTTAATTTTTACACAACAGGCTGCAGAATTTAGCATACAGGCTCAGAACGTCATGAAGTGCTTTATTATAACATGCAAAGTTCCCTTTGTATTTCATCCAGTGTACCCGGTATTTGGTAGTTATAGGGAACATATTTTAAAATAACAGGATATCTAAAAGGTTACAATATGCTAATGATATACATAACAACTATAATTGGTAGCATTAAAAATAATCAACATTTACTAGTAATTAATGCACAGTGGTATCTGAAATATCTGATTTATTTCCTCTTGTAAGTATGGGGAAACTATAAAGTATCTCAGATGCCATTGACTAACAGTTAATAAATATTGACTCTAATAGTGATCACTCTTTGCAAAAGATGAATGTGGGCAAAAGCAAAGAAAAGTGGGGAATGTTAAGGTAGTAAATGGGGTTCATTAAAGGTTAAGAAATCAGTTTCTGTGTCTTTCTAGTACTCCCAAATACAGCTATTTCTCTGTTGATGGACTGCACACTCCAAAAGCTGGAAATCTCTTAAATAAAGAGGAAGAGCTTGATCGTCGTGTTGTTTGTTTTTTCCGGATTTTCACAGTTTAGTAAGAACCTTACTGTAACCTCACCATCCACTAAACAGCTAGTATGGAGATCTGGCTTCTGGCCATCATGAAGGTTTCTAAACAGGCAAACAATCAAACCATCTTGAGGCAGTAATTTCCTTTCATACTTCCAAAAGTCATCCAAAAATATCTAAGATATGTAAGACCAAGATATTGTGGAAGCCTTAGGTTCTTAGACAGTAGAGTCAGCCTTTGTTCCTTGTTCCAAAGGCTTCAGAAGGCTTGAATCCTCTTTTAAATTTAAAACAGCAAAACAGATTTAACCATAAAAAGTATCTCAAATACCATATCAAATCCCCAGATGATTTTCTTCAAGGTTGCCTGTCTTGAGTGAAACTTTTGTTCCATAATTCAGAAAGATCTTTAACTCTACTGTATGCAGTATTGTTGTAGCCATGTTAGACACAGGATATTAGAGAGACAATATCTGGGTGAGTGAGATAATATCTTTTATTGGACCAACTTCCATTGGTGAAAGAGATAAGCTTTCGAGCAGTTTATGGCACATTGGGGGAGCTTAGCTTGAGTCTGCAAAAATAAATTTGGTTTAAGGTAAAAATGAGGCACAGACAGTGCCCTGGGAAGCATACAGGGAAAATTGCACAACGAGATTTCACATAGTATCATGAATTCTCCTCCGCTCACAGGTGGGGAATATATAGCCTCCCAGAGCTCCCCAACTTCAAAAAGCTCCCTTTAATTTATTATGCAGCCTGAAACCTTTGTTGCAATCATTCTGGCATTGTGTTACCTTCTTGTTCTTTCTGTTGGATCATTACAATATACAAATACATATCTGAGGGTGACAACACTAGTTTGGGTGCATAATTACCCACTTGCACCCAAGAACATATATTATGTGCATAACTTGGGTACTACTACTTGAAAATGTTGAGAGGGGTTTTCGGAGGGTTCTTTTGTATATTATGGATCTTATTCTCCTCACAATCCATGCAAAACCCCCACTGATATAAATTTGTGCCCCTATATCTGCACAAGCTTTAAGTTTGGATATGGTGCCCCCCCAATGTTCTGACAGTCTGCCTTTTTTGGCAGTACTCTTTGTGTTCACATCTTTTAAAGGAGATTTATACAGTCCTCACTCAATTATTATTACATTCTTCAAACACATTTCAAGGAAAAGACCTTCAAAGCCAAAAAGGAATCAGTGTCCTAGTTCTGCAATCTACCACAGCTCAGCATCCACTGCTCTAAATATAAATACTCTAGTGCTAAAATCAAACCAGACCCTCATTTAATCTCACTGCTTTATGTTTATGCTTCAGTGCTTTAAGCTTCCTTCTCAAACCCTTTCACAAGATATCCTTATAGTCTACAAGGAAAGGAACACAAAAAAGTGAAATACATAAATAAACAAATAAAAAGCCAATTGTTTGCAGTGTTATCCAAGCTAGTATGTTATTTTCCAACCCTGCTACTTTCAATGGGGGGTTGAGGGGGGGGCGGCTTTGAGGGTTGTTTTTGTGTATCTGATGGTGAAGTAAAAGGACTTCAAGAACCTGGGGGGTGGGGGGCGGAGGAGGGCAATTACAAACCAACGAAGTGAACATTTCATTTTCAACCAAATGAAAAGTAGCCAGAAGCTAAGATTTAATGTGAATGGCCACTTTACAAATAAACAGAATGAATAAAATCTTCTCAAACACCAAAGCAGGGAAATAAACAAACAGAAAAATCTTCTCTTGTAGCCAAGTGCTCCCCAAACTCATTCCAAACACTTAGCTATCGTAGTCAGTATTTCTGAAAGCCTTACACAATTTCCGTCTGCTTTCCACTAGAGAAATAAGTGCAGGGGTTTGTACAAACAAAAGGATTTCAAGAATATTGATCTGAGGGACTATAGTAATAAAAAGGAATACACCAAAGTAAAATGTAATTGTCTTTTACTTGACAACATACTCTTCTAGTTCCCATTTCTGTTATAATGCTGTTACATTATATTTTCTCTAGCTGAAATATTACATACCGAGTGAGAAGGAAAAGATCTTGGGACTTGGACAATTTGCCTACATTTAGTTCTATTAATATCATTAGACAGGAGAATCTGTGACACTGCGGCTAAAAGCTAGAGATGAACTAACCAGCGCTTTATCTTCTGTTGCCAAGGACTACATGATGAACTCTGCAGTGACCTAAATTTATTACAGAATAGTGCTCGTTGCCGCTGTACCAAGCACTCTGTTGCAATTACAGCACATTAGGCAGAGGAGCGAATCTCAAGGGGAAATGTCTAGTCTTTTAATCAAGCAGTAGAAAAGTCAGAGTGGACAAAAATTACCCTGTTGTATATATCCACAGTTAATCTGTACATGCACCTCCAATAGCAGTCCTAATTTTGACCAGAAAATGCTTTTATTATATACAGGAGGTCATGATTGTATAGTTCACTCACTTAATCTTTTCTGTACTTCAGTCCATTTTTTCCTGCATTATGTTCTCAGCCTTCTTGAACCTTGTTGGGAGCATAGGGAAGTTAGAATAATCAGATATAGTATTTCACCTCTAGACTGCCTCCTCTCTCAAATTAGGATAATATTTTTTTTTATTATTTTTTTTTTACATTTTGTTGGAGAATCACATAGATTTGAGGATCTGAAAAGCATACCTGTGGTCTGAATGCTTGAAGAGAGACAAAATTATCCCATTCCTGCGAACAGATTTTAACATTTAATGGAATCTGCAAAGCTTGCTTTACAAGTGTACGGACATCTGATAAGCCATTGATTTGTTTTAATGGCTAAGAGGAAACCGAGTGTTCCAAAAATGCTATTAATGAGTCTTCAAAGAAGAAACACACTAATTGTTGTAGCAATTGCTTAAAGTTTTTATGTTTTATTTAAAAATGCTCATTTGAATTGCAGATGAATCGGGTCAAGTAACTGGGAATATATCCTGCCCACTGCTTGTAGGTTGGGTGAAGGAGAGTCAGATAATGGGAGAATGGGCCTGTTCCTGCTCCCATTTAAGTTAATAGAAAAATTCCCAATGACTTCAGAGGGGGCACAAAAGAGAACACAAAAGAATTCTCAAACCACTTTAATGTCAACATTAGTGCCCAATACTGAAAACTCCCAATGATGGTGAGCAATCCTTAATCACATGGACAGCTTATTGAATCACATGGGTAAGAGTTACTCACCTGAGTAAGGGTTTGCAGAACTGAGTTCCTAGTTACCTCAGAGCCTCTTCTTGATTTTTCTCTTTCTCTCCTTTTGACATGCTTAAATAACAGGTAAAATATTACCAAATGTAAGCCTAAATCACATACTTGTAACACGTACCTTTGGCAGGAATACATTATGATTCAGAACTTTCACCCCACCCCTATTGTCACCAGATCACATGGTGCATGACTGGGATTCTTTGGCAAATCATTGAGTTGCAGCCTGGAGAAACCCATTTCATGGGGACTCTCTGTTTCTCTAGGTGAGATTCTTTGACTCTTTGAAGCTCACTAATTTGTACTAATGACTAGGAGGTCTGTTTGCAAAATAGTGAATTGTGCAAATTACCAATTAAGTGAACAAAATAAAATTAAGGATAATGCATTTTCTTTGTCCATTCATGACAGCAATTGTAGCTTAGTTTCTTGTGATGATATTTCAGAGTAAACATAGGGGCTATGGTAATACAAATAAAAAATAATATATTTTGTGAAATATGACACTCACTAAAACATCTTCTGAGTGGTGGGAAGAAATATGACAAGTGCATTATAGTGAAATGTGGATCAGTGGATCTGTGTTTTATTTTATATATATATACATACACACATACACAAACATCTTTCGCATATTTTTCTTCCCAATAAATGTGCTAAACACAAAATCAGAATGATGCACTAAAGAAGCAGTACAGTACCTGGAGGCAATGTAAAAAAAAAATCCTTTTAAAAGGGCAGGGAAATTGTCCCTATAGAACATTCTTATTTTTGCACCCTGGCCTCACCATAGAGAAGAATTAACATATTTGAGAGTTACTGTAACCACTGAACTCTTGAGTATTTTCACAATCCATCAGGATACACATTACTTACCACAGGTGTTAAACAGTAATGGACACAATATGCAATGACTCCCCTTTCGCCAACTCATACTTCCCTTCTGAATGCAGCAAAGAGAATAGATTGGGGAGGACCTAAAGAAAGCAGCCAGAGGACAGCCTAGAACAATGGTGTCAGAAGGAGAGAGGGGGATTTGTAGAGCTGGAATAGCCTTAAAGACAAAAGGGTTTCTGAAGTGTGAAAAGGACTGAAGAGAGATAAAGCCCAGTAGCTCAAACAGATAGAGCTTGGAAGTGTGGCTGATAAGGGACAGCCAGCAGAGATGCGAAGAGAAAGACAGAGAAATGAGGCTTCAAGGATCATAGTAAAGTGAGAGGCAGAAACAGGGTTTTCTCATAGTAGAAGAAGCCTAGGAAAGACCAGACAGACACAAAGCAGTCCCTGAAAACAGAATTCCATGAAGAGAGATGCCAGTCAAAAAGCATTCCCGCAACTAATCCAACACTGGTAAACCCATCCAATAGAATACATAGCACTTATAAAAAACACTTCTCATTTTGAAAGGGCTTTTCAATTGTTAACTAATTCACACCACATACCTGTAAGGAAAAGGTTAATGCTAAGTTTTACAGAGGGGTACTGAGATAGGGCGACCCTCAGCTGGGGCACCGTCCAGCGTCAGGTTGCAGCATGACATCCGTGCCTCAGTTTCCATTTTCTTCCACACATGAATGGAACATAAACTCTCACTGTCCAATACAAATCCCATCTTTGGGCACAATTTATTGATATTCACCAGTTCAGGAATTCCCCCAAAAACTTGTAATAAAACCATTTTCCAATTGCCACAATAAATGTATAAAGATACAACAGTTTCTCTGTTCCTCTCTTCAGTGACCTCACCTCCAAGTCACCCACCCAAGAGTCAATAGCAGCACTATATTTCCCGTTCCTTTGGCCCCAATCTAGGGCCCACTCTCCAGGCCTACTTGCCCGAGTGCGACCATCCTTCCCGCAGGTCTTTACCCCAAGGGCTCCCCATCCTACAGTGCTCCAGTCCTCCTTTCTTCTCTGCCTGGAAGTCCTACCTCTGCTCATGGAAATACACCTTCCCACAACAACCCTCTTGCGTCTGGCTTGGCTTCCCCTGCCCAAGCTGGATCTTCCCCTTTTCCAAGGGGTCACTGTCTGAGCCTTCTGCTCCTCAGGGGTCCCCAGATGTGACCAGTTCTCATCAACAGCTTTCCTCTATGCTCCTCACTGGGAGCTCACAACTAATTCTCTCCTTCAGCTCTTCCCCCCAGGCAACTCTCATCTGCTCCTTCCTGACTCACCCAGTCTCCTTCCCTCTAGGGTCCAGGGACCCTCTCTTGAGCCTAACTGCAGGTCAACTGACCAGCCACAGGTGCACTGCCTTCTTCCCTCTTAAAAGGCCAAGGTCATAGAGAAAGTGGTATAGGGAAAGTAAATAAGGAAGTGTTATTTACTACTTCTCATAATACAAGAACAAGAGGCCACCAAATTAAATTAATAGATAGTAGGTTTAAAACAAACACAAGAAAGTATTTTTTTACGCAACGTACTGTCAACCTCTGGAACTCCTTGCCAGAGGGTGTTGTGAAGGCCAATACTATAATGGGGTTCAAAAGGGAGCTATATAAATTCATGAAAGATAGGTCCATCAATGGCTATTAGCCAGGATGGGTAGGAATGGTGTCCCTAGTCTCTGTTTGCCAGAAGCTGGATTGGGTGACAGGGCATGGATCACTTGATGATAACCTGTCTGTTCATTCCCTTTGGGGCACCTGCCATTCGCCACTGTCAGAGGACAGGATACTGGGCTTGATGGACCTTTGGTCTGACCCAGTATGGCCATTCTTATGCTCTTATGTTTACCTTTGGACAGGTACAGTGAGGCACAGAGCAGGAAAGCAATTTGTTACACTGAGTCAGTACAAATAGAGCTAGGAATTCAGATTCCCATTCTCCTGAACTATGCAACATTGATTCTACATGAAGTTGCGCTGGTGGTAGAAGTAGTGGGGAAATTAAGGAAAAAAAATAGGGCAGACACCCTCTTCTTCGCTATAAGTTTGGCATTTCCATCTTCTGGCACATGCAGAAACTGGAAGTGAAAACACATATCCAGATGTTTCAGAAGTGTAAACAAGGTTCATTCCATGATTGTAGAAAGGGGTGCACGTTCCATGTGTGTAATCATAGAGAGAGGGATTTTTTTTCTGGTTGGTTTCATCTGTCCCTATTTATACTGGGATATTCCTTGATTTCTAGAGAGAAGGCTTCAGCGTACTCAGAAAAGCTGAGCTTGCTGGTCTGACTACATTCTGCATCTCAAAACGATTATAATGATGACTCCATTCTAACTGCTTGAGGGGAACCTTTTGGCAGCACAGTAATTCCCCTGCTGTTATTATTTCATGTGCTTTTGTGATTGTGTGAAGACAAAGCACTATAAAAAGGTTAGGCATAAGCGACCATCTACATCAGCCTACACAGAAAAAAAAATCAAATATGTTAGTAAAAGGAGAAACATGTAAAGGTTTATTTAGTCTCTCAGCCTAATCCGGTAATTTTCTGGTTTTATTTAGAAACTGTAAAACAGCAGTTTGGGGGTGAGGTAGGGGGCACTGCATTGCTAATACATAGAAATCAATGTGTTTACTTGGAACTTCAAGTATCACTGAATATTCTGAAAGCACTTGCCATGTACAAGGACATTTCTGAGCTACATCACAAGAGGTGTTGTGCTGCCAGTATCAATAGCCTTAACAAAGGCCAGATTCAATATAATGTCTATAAAATAACTAAAACACAAAGTCCTCACCTAGAGTCCTATTCACTCTTCTGGTTTTACAAAATTAAAATTTAACCATCCTGGTCACCTTTAATGGTATTTTTCTTCTCCTCTCACAAGTGCAAATGGGAGTCCTGGTAAATGGGAACACAACCAATTTTATTTTGGACAAATCAGAGAAACTGATTTGCCAGCTGACTGGGAGCTCCCAAAACTCTGGCTCCCATCTACACCTCACCCACAAGCCCAATAAAATGCTTCTCAGTAGCATGGGTGCAGGCTGGGGCTCCCCTCAACTGGTGCCCTGAACTGTGGATTTACTGCAGCTTCCAGACATTACCTCTGTACAATCTACCACTCTCTAATGAGGTTGTCATTGATCCTTGGCTGTTAGCTCTCATCTGGTTTGCTGCCACCACACCAGCTAGTCAGCTCAGATACTATCAGCTCTAATCTGGTTCACCAATGGAGTCCAAGCTACCATCTACCCCCTAGACAGTTGCACAACCCACCCCAACCCTCCCTCCACCCCACTAACCCCCATCCAACCTCTGGACAGTATTATAAACCCACCTGTCCCCAACTTCCCTACCACAGATTTCTACCTTCAGCTTCTCCCAGCCACTGTGCATTCATGCCCCAAAATAACCCAATTGCTTTGGATTCTTTCTGCCCCCCTCACTTTAACCTACTCCCCAAACATTCTTTAGCAACAACCAACCTGCCAGAGCTACCACACTGTGTGCAGCTTACCCCTCAACTACTAATATGAGGACAGATGGACTTTAAAATGAAGTTTATGGACATATACAAATGTATAAATAAGCAAAATATGAAATGGGATAATTTTCATATTTGTAAATAATTTGCATTCAATGGCACCTACAGAACAGCACAAACTTTGGTAGTTAAGATTTAGATTTTCTCGTTAAAGCAAAAACAAACCTCAAAAAGGAATCGTTGCTTTTTCAGTCTGTCTTCATCCTGACTACCCTACCGGGGCTTACTGACATCCAGATTGACATTCAGACTGAGGCCCTAACATGCACTAGACTGACATCCAGATTGAGGTCCTAACATGCACCGACAGTGAAAAACAATGACCCCAAATGAGGAGCACATTTTTGTGACAAGCATCTTAAAATGAGGTTGGATTCATTTCTTTAGCAGAAATACTATTTTCTATATTATCATGATTTTTTTATCTGTGATATAATAGACTAAATAAAACTAAGAACAACTTGGGAGAAACTGAACTATAATTAGGTTTAAAATGGGGGCTGCAGGAATGGTTGAGAGTTATGGTTGTAGCTGTCGATGGAATGAATGAATGCCTTCAATGATGTGATTGTTGCACTCAAATCTCTCTAGCATTTGTGTTCTGCTCTGTCTCATGATTTCTGCAATGTGCCAGCTCCCTTCAAGGTCAATATTGCAAAGGAAAAAGTAGCAACCTACTTCCTCCTTTTTATGTTTCCAACATTCTTTTAAGATGATCACATATTTTGTAGCCAGTTTGCAATGATATAGATTTACTCCAGTGGAGAGGTCACTCAGACCAATCAGTGCTGGAGTCTTTCTGAAGTATGCTCAGGATGTGGACTGTTGGAAAGATTTATTGTACTAGAGTTGTTTTTTTCATTATTTGGTCACCTCTGCATGGTTTTGTTTGTTTGTTTTTTCAGTTCCCTTCCCCACCTCTCCAAAGCCTTGTTATCATAGGAGCTGACTTTCGTCGGCGCCGGTGGGTGCTGTCACCCGGCTTCGGGGGCGGGGCCCTGCAACGTCGCCCAGCGGTGAGGTGAGCTGGGCCCGGGCACGGGGATGGCGGGGAGCTGCCGGTGGGTGCTCAGTGCCCACCAATTTTTCCCCGTGGGTGCTCCAGCCCAGCCCTGGAGCACCCACGGAGTCGGCGCCTATGCTTGTTATCTTTAGGGAGAGGCCAGGAGGCCTTCTCCTCTCCAGTACAGTTGGATGCCTAGTGGCAGCTGGGCAGCCAGCCCCATCCCTTCAGTGCAGCAGGACTCAGAACTTCCTCAATTACTTGGGCCTACTGAGCTAATGATTTCAAAATCTCATAGCACTCTGGGATTTTTCCACAGCTCCACATCTCAAAATTCACTCCGAATCATGCATGCCCCCTCATGCTATACTACCCTAAGCCACTGATTCTGGAGTCTGTGCTATGGTGAAGCCTATTAGTTCTACTAAATTTTAAAACAACAGGAATAGTTGGTCCAGTAGGAGTACTGGCTTCTTACTGTACCAGAGAAGGAGTACTGGCTTCTTACTGTACTTCTACACTACAGCTGCTGGGTGATTTAAGCTATGTAATTTGAGTTACGTTAGTAGTGTGACTCAAGTTGACATAGCTTAGATCTACTTACCCTGGGGTTCACACTATGCTATGTCGACGGGAGACGCTATCCCGCCAACATTGCTTCCGCCTCTCAATGAAGTGGAGTACAGAAATTGATGGGAGAGTGCCACCAAGTAACTATTAAAGACAGAATGTTGAACTGGAAGAGTGAGGGCTGAGGACACCTGGTCCCCTCCATCCCTATCACACACAGACAGCATTGGTCCCTGCAGGTAAGGTTAGAACTGCAGATTCTAAAACCTTCCAGAAGGTTGGATTCAGGTTCATTATAGGTTAACAATTTGGAGCGTTCTTGTTTTAAGTTGCTCATCCCTGTAATTTAGATTCCCAACATGCTTTAACCTTAACCTGAGAAGATCACTTCTGGAGTGAAAGTGTCTTAATGCCCATTCAATTCTATGTCTTTCTGATGAGGCTGACACTAAGGATATTGATTAGTATCAACTGCAATGCTTTTATTTTGGAAAATGAACACCTTTCTATTAGGCCCTGGACCACCCCCACCAACTTTATAATCTTGATCTAAACTTTAAAACTTTCATCTCTAGAAGTGAAGTGCCAGATTTGATGGCTGCTGAATTAATGCATCCTATTAAATATATTTAGTTGTCCAATTTAAAAAAAAATAGCTGGCATGTATTTCCTCATTTCCAAAAGGATTTGTCAGAGAAATAATTTCCCTAGTATCTAGTGCAGTTCTTCAGACACAATCATTACTGATATAATATTGCCTGGCAAAGTGGTTATGCATCAACAGTTCCCTTGGAAATAAGCTGTCATCAGCACATTTCTTTATGAAATAATATTCATTAAAAATTGGATAACTTCTTAGTTAAAATGACAGCTCATCACCTTGCCATTTTTCTATAATAATATACTCCTTACAATATGGTGCTAACAAGACATAAGGTAGCAAACCAGTCATCTCCTCCGGTGTCAAAGTGGGACTAGATACACCTGTATACAAAGAAAATAAGGGTCTGTCTACACTACAGCCGCTGGGTGATTTAAGCTATGTAATTTGAGTTACTTTAGTAGTGTGACTCAAGTTGACATAGCTTAGATCTACTTACTGCGGGGTCCACAATATCCCGCCAACATTTCTTCTGCCTCTCAATGAAGTGGAGTATAGAAATTGATGGGAGAGTGCTCTCCCATCAATTGAGCGTGTCTTCACAATTGCAGCAGGATTTAGCTCTGTAGTGAAGACCAGCCCTAAGTCAATTAATGAACACTGTCTTCAGTTAGAGTTGTACTGCCATGCGGCATCACAATCTGTACTCTTTATTATTCTATATTATATATCAGAGATCCTTCATTTTCAAGTCTTTTTCTTTTCAAATTGGTTTAGACCAGAAAATGGTTAACTTAGAAACAACCAACAAAATTCACATGTTTTAAATTCTCCCTTCTATGGACATTATGATGTTGAGGTAGTTGCTTGTTATGAATACAGTAGGGACAGACAAATATGCTGAAAACTGTATCCAGATGGATGTACCAGATCCTCTCCTGCTATAAACAGGCATAACTCCATTGACTTCAACTAAGCAATGCTGGGTTACACCAACTGAACTTCTGACTACATATATTTGTATACTCAGAGGACCTATTATCCAGCTGGAAGTAGAAATTGATGGAGTCAGGTATTTCTCTGATGCAATCTTGTTTATTTACAAGTCCTGCTTCTACAAATGCAGGAAGAATCAAGAAGAAAAGGAGCAGTTTCTTACTTTATAGCCCAAGCCACATTAGCAAACAGATTTTTCCAGGGTCACACTGTGCTCATCAGCTACTGCTTGCCTTTCTTGCTTTTTGCCTTTGCCTCTCTCTGTGTTCTGATCTCAGCTTCTGTGTGTTCTGCTTTCACACTAATGCATGCACACACACAACATAATACACAAACAATAGTTAGCAAAGGAGCTTGCCTACTCAGTCCAAAACTCCTGCACGGGTTCACACAAACTGTTTGTCCTAAGTAGGGGCTTGTGCTTAATTTATCCTTACAGTTATGTTAATTGAAGGGTGAGTTCACACCCATCAATCTCAGCAATATTTTAACTCAACCCTAACAAGGTTTCACCCCACTTATAACAATACTGTAGGATGATCAGGTTAATGAGGGCAGTAGCAGTATGACCAGAGCAGGCAAAGAATAGCAAAATACGTTTGTTTGTTTTTTTATTGTGGGTATACATGAGATAGTTGTGGCACAGTAAGATATGAAGTTCTGGATGGACATGCTCTGGCAATAGTAATAGTAAATGGGAAGGGATACAAGTTGGGAAACAGGTCTCCTAACCAAGAGTTCAGTTTGCCCTGATCATACTACAGCCTTCAGCATTACCCAAGCTGTGGTTTGAAAACTACCAATTTGAGGTAATATCCCCCTCTTTGCACATCAGAACTATTCACTCATTAATCAACAACCAAATTCCTAATCATATTTCCCTGTGAAGTTTTTCTAATGTACCAGTGTACAGTGCAGGACCATAAAAGTAGCAGTTGGATTATGTGTATGTTTACATTTAATTCATTTTTGTATTTAAAAGTGCTGAGTGACTAATGGCTGTTTACCTGGCAACACACTGTGACAAATACTATCACCATATTTCCTCTTCTTAGTAGACAACACTACTGAAAAGTATCATTCCCTGAAGCTACGCTCTGACACTTGTATTCCTGAAAATGTTACCACTAAGTGACTGTATATTCTGATATATAGGAAGATGTTACAGCTGTGATCTGTTTTCACTGCAAGTATAGACTTATCTGGTATAATAAGGTTTTGAAAAAAGTTCCTATAAGAGGGCATATCCACAATGGGAAAGTAATTAAGAAAGGTGCTCCTCTGGAACGAGTTGCTCTTGCACATTACATGCGGCCAAAATATCACATTGCAGCACAGTAAAATACAGTTTTAAACATACTTTTGTGATGAGTTTTATATTAGGATGATGTGTAACAGCAGTTGCAATTTATTTTAAGAAACCACATTAGATTTACAAGTTGAAAATCTTTTAAGGGTGTGAGCTTTTTTTTTTTTTTTTTTTTAACAGAAAGTAAATTCCTTGAAGCAGTGACTCAACCTTATTTTGTGTTAGTACAGTACTCAGCATATTGTGGGCCCTCCTGGAATTATAATGAACAACAATAATAATGGTATTCTGGACCTCTGGTTTCCTAAAAGCTGTTTTGTACTCATTATTACAGAATGAATACAACAGGAAGAGAGATTACCTGGCTTTCTAAAGAATATTTCTGGCACAAGTGAGGATGTACCAATTTATTCAGGAGTGCCAAAGGACAAAATAAATTATACAGCCAAACTTGTATCCATGCTAGGATGAAGCATGGTTGGTTTCTTACTGTAAGTGATTAGTCCCTTTTCAGAATCACAGTTAAGATGGTTTTCCTATGTAATTGTCAATGTATATGATTGGTTCTAGGATTATAACACACGTATGGGCCTCATCCTGCATTCCTTGCAAGCACCAAACAGCAGTGGGAATTTGGGGTCTGCACAAAAATTCAGGGTCAGGACTTTAAACATATTATAAACCTAAAACCAATTATATAAAAGTGGCAAATTCACAAGAAAAATCATTTTGTGCATTTAATTCTAGGATTCTAACATGTCTAACAATTCTACATTCCTTACAGATCCCAAATTTCCACGGATGTCAGCTGATGTTTGGTGAGTGCAAGAAAGGTGAGATCAAACCTTAACCATGATTTCAATGTCAAATAATATATTTTATTGAATCTTTCTCTGATTTTTACAATGTAAGACTGGTGTGGTCTGTAAATTACATTTGCAGCACCACATTGAAACAACAAGCCTGGTTAATCATAATTAGAAAATAAAAAATAAATCCTTAAAAAAATACAATACACACATATCAAACAAAACACTTCATACATAAAACGTACAGTACTAGGAAATGTGTGTGTGTGCGCGCGGGGGGGGGGATATTATATATATAGAGAGAGAGAGCAGAAGAAAAGAAAAATAGCATTTCAGGGCTCTATTGTGAGCAATCATATGCACTTGAACAGGGGAGTAAGGACATGTAAAGTAATCTCTTATTTCCCTGCATGGGCTACCTGCTGATCTACATACAGGGGAGAAAGCAGCTATCGGTACAAAACCACTACTTCTTCTACACAGATGGGCAGCACCTGGGTGCTATCTCTCTAACCCACTGGCCAGCATAGCTGTGCTGGAGATGAGAAGCAATTAAGCCTGTACCTGGCACAGCTTGCTTCCTCCTGAACAAGGGAGAACCAGGGACTAAATTATACCTCTGAGTCACAATTTCAACTGTGATCTATTCCTGGGGCAGTTCAATACCATGATACCCCTTACTCGGGACTCATGGTGACTCTGCAAATTAACCATGAGATTTTAACAAATGGGAAAAAAGGGATTAAGAGTCAAATATATGTAATCAAATCGGCAAGTACTAAATATTATAATATTAATTGAATACATATTAATACAATGGCCAAACATCCATATTTAAACATTGAAAGAGGCTATACAGGTCTTTGAGACAGCAGGGGTGTAACAGAACAAAAGGGTGTATGTGTGTGTGTAGAATGTTACTATCTAAAAGCTTCTCTTCTGCAGAAAATAGGTTGTACAATGGCTTGTCAAGCAGCAAAGAGCGTGTGTATATACACACACACAAATTCGCACAATTCATTTTAGGTTAATGTAGTCTATTTTTCTGACTAGTAACCTGATTTTGTATATTTCCAAACATTAATAGCCTGCCCTCCTTTCCCAAAAACCCAGCTAAAAATATAAATGCTGCAGCCAGAGAAATAAAAAATAGATACATTATTACACCACAGCATTTTCCCCTCCCCTACGGTCTCAGTGGTATCATTTGAAGCCTGCTTTTTAAAACAGAAGTTGAACAAATGAATCCTTCTGTCCTCACTCTCAGTTGTCAGCAGTGCTTCAGTGTGAGATGAAATAAATTGCCAGGCTCTTTCATCTTCTATAATCAGCTCTGCACAGCTGAGTACACCCACAGTGCTGTGAGCTGCTTCTGCCAGCACTAATTCTATGTGGAATGGGAAGTCTTTGTTAGTGCCTCGTTTCTAATGTTCTACACAGGGGTGGGTTTTATTATTTTTATTTCTCCCTTTTTTTTCTCGCACACTCTTTTCCGCTTGATAAGATATTGCACAATCCATTTTCTGCAGGAGAGAAGCTTTTAGGTGGGAACATTATTTTCAAAATGTGCTTGATGTAGGGTATTTCTTTTCCAACGAGCACCACAATCACTGACGGTATCAGTGCTTTAGCAACATAATACTTATAAATTGAAGTTTGTTTGGAGATGCATTGAACCAATACTACAGCAGGTCAAAATGTTTCATTTTTAAAGGATTGAAAGCTACAAATTCATAGCTATTGTATCAATGCAGGGCATCACAGAGATTTACTTACTGCAATATTGGTTTTGTCTTTCCAGCACATGTTCTATGTTGGAGTCTATTAGAGAACAGTGCAGAGGATAACAGGAAAAGAAAGAGCTGAATTTCAAAAGACGCACAGGCAGTTTAGAACCCCCAGGGGCAAAAGCCTTTTCCAAATTAATCCTTTGGGAAATGAGAGGCAATCAACTAAAATTCTGGCATGTTTCATAAGGGGATCTGAAGACAAGCTTTTTCAATGGACTGAATGGCTCAGTGATTGGTAATGGGCTGTGGAGCTTTTAATCTTTAGGTCACCAGTTCAGCTCTAGTGCAGGTCAGTAGCATGAAACATGTTGTAGGTATCAGCAGACATCACCAGAAATACTACCACAAGTGATATCCTTGCTGGCAGCCTCAGTAGAGAGACTAAGGATTGATTTGCCATAGAAATTGAACTGTGGTACTCTCTCATCTCTATCTGTCATCCCATGGGTTAGAATGGAGGGTGAGGGTGGAACTTGCACTGCTACTTCCTGTTCTGTAGCTGTTCGGTGGACAGAAGATTTCAGTCCACAATGCTGTCACGCCACCACTTCTCATAAGCATTAAATACAATTAAAAATATTCTTCAGTTCACTTCAGCACTCAATTATTAGAAATTCCTAGCTGCAAGGGGAAAGAAAGGCTGGAAGATCAGCTGCCTTCAGACTGACACAGAGCAAAACCATTTTATTGCAACACTAGATGTAACAATGCTGGCTTTGGTGAGACCCAACTGAGAGTACCAATTCAGGACAAATTGCTTAAAGCAGGACAATTACAGCCCAAGGCTGGGGTTCCTTTGCACACCAAGGCAAACCAAACCAGTCAAACAGAGAAGACTTTGGTTTTTCCCCACTGGCTAAACATAAGTCATACAAGCAATTCCCTTAGACACTCCAGTTTCCCAGTATCACCACCAGTGCCACTTGTTATTGGGATGAATGGTTATGAAAACCAATAGCCCAGTAAATGAAAAAAGGTTCTTCCAATCCCAAAGGACCAAGCCCCAGACCCAGGTCAATATACAAGTTAGATCTTACCCACAAATCACGCTGTTGCCAGTCCTTTAGAATCTAAAATCTAAAGGTTTATTTATAAAAAGAAAGAAATATAAATGAGAGCTAGAATTGGTTAAATGAAATCAATTACATACAGTAATGGCAAAGTTCTTGGTTGAGGCTTGTAGAAGTGGTGGAATAAACTGCAGGTTCAAATTAAGTCTCTGGAGTACATCCACAGATGGGATGGGTCTTTGTTCAGAGCTTTAGTTTGTAGCAAGGTTCCTCCAGAGGCAAGAAGCAGGACTGACGACAAAATGGAGAAGTTTTCAGGGCCTTTTATATCCTCTGCCCTGTGGAAGATCACAGCAGCAAGATGGAGCCTGGAGTCACATGGGCAAGTCACATGTCCATGCATGACTCGTTTTTTTATAAGCCGACGCAATTGTTTACATATTAGTTTGAACATTCCCAGGAAACCTCAGATGTGGATTGGTGTCTCCCAAAGTTCATTGTCAGCCAAGTGTTTCTTGTTTGGGCACTTACTGAGAATAGTTCTTTCTTAAGAAGCTGACCAAATGCTTCACTGAAGCTTCTTAGGGCATGTCTCCACTAACCTCCGGAGTGATCGATCCACCGGTGGTCGATTGATCGCGTCTAATGAAGACACGATCAATTGACCGCTGAGTGCTCTCCCGTTGACTCCGGTACTCCTTTGGAGTGAGAAGCATAGGCGGAGTCGACGGGTGAGCAGCAGCAGTCGACCTACTGCAGCGAAGACACCGCGGTAAGTAGCTCTAAGTACGTCGACTTCAGCTCAGGTATTTTCGTAGCTGAAGTTGCGTAACTTAGACCGACTTAGCTCACACACCCCACCCCCCAGTGTAGACCAGGCCTTAGAATCAAAGCATATTAAGATACAAGTACATAGCCAATATTCATAACTTTAACTACAAAAATGATACACACATACAGCTAGCATAATCATAATCAGCAAATCAAAACCTTTCAATCAACACGCCTAATGCAAAATTGATGCAGGAAGGGATGACACAAACATCACTGACTGCATCCCAAGAGCTCCCCATCCTTGGTTTTGTCTTACTACAGCTAGTATTGGGTTAAAAGCCGCATCCGTGTATTACAGAAATGGTTTATCATAATCATGTTCAATAACATGATTGAATCTCTTTACAAACTCAAGGTAAAACTTGGTTAGAACAATAGTGGATTGGATCTGCTCTTGCAGCATGGTTCCTGTATGTCCTATGTGATCTTGCCAAAAGCTAAAGAACATAGCTACTTTATTCACACAAGCTCTGGCAAATGTTTGGAACCCAATTAACACCAAGTTACTGTAGATATTAATGTTGTCCATAGTATAGGAATCTTGGCATTTAGTCATGACAGCAATATGGTAGTGTGCCTCAGTTTCCATTTTTATACAGAACATTAGGTTTGGAATGTCTTTTCCCCTGTGAAAAGTTCCAATACTGTTTACAGGCATTAACTGTGAAACATCAGTATAACAAGGCCTTTTAACATAAAGTGTGTTCTTATGTATCACCTTTAACATGTCCAAGGTTTTTTTTCAAAAGATTAGGCACATTGTACATTTTTACAGTTCTTGGTAATAGCAACACATTACTTACAAAAATTACCATTAGCAATAACAACAAATTCATTTCAAGTATCCATCTACAATCATTTTTGTCATGCCACACCTTTGGCTCAATACCCTTGGGGTTTGGGCATTTTAGGGTTACCCTGTGGCTTCCCTTTGCAGAATCAAGTTCTCTTTTTCCTCCTTGTCCTGAAGGATTAAACCCTGATTTCTCTTGCTTAACAGAATTCACTGGCTGCAAAACCATTTTATTGCAACACTGGAAAACTACCACTTTTCCACACATTAACTGATACTGGCATTTTAAACCTAATATTTGGCTACTGTCTGGTTTCTCATTGGCTGGTATTTGATATTTGAAAGAGTGCATTAATTAAGCAATCTGACTTAGCAGGATGTGCAGTTTTATCATGAAATAATCAAAATCCCAGTCAATTATGAAGCACAAGCAAAACACCTCTCTACCCCTGAGAGTTTGATTACTTCAAGACAACTGAAGCCAAAAGAGATGCTTTATTAAAGCTCTTATAATTAAGAGATGTTATTCTTGAGAAAATAAATGTTGTAGAATCTGAGTAAAGGGAAAGTGACCATTAATAGCACTAGATAGCAGGGCAAGCTTTATATGTTATTCTACTTTTTAATAATATATTAATAGATAATACAATTTTTCCCCGTGACAAGCAGTTTTCAGATCTTGAAGTTATAGCTGAAAGAGCTATTAATCATTATTACGTTACTATGCATTCACTATTGACCTCTAAATTGTTCGGTTGATCTTTATGCAGAAAAAAAAAAGATATATTTTCACAATTGTATATTAACTGCACTGGGCTGGATCCAACCCTTAGGGTCCAGTGGGATGGAACTGGCAATCCTTGTGCTCTCAAAGGCTGCTGTGACTGCTGAGAACAGCTCTCCCTTCCCTAGAAGAAGAGGAAGATAGCTTCTTGGGACTCAGCCCCACCAGCAGAGGCTTCCTGGGTGATGCATTGAATCAATTAATCTCCTGGGTGTCTTTGCTCTGTCCTGCCTTCTCTCTGGTTTCCCCAGTCACTGAAGGCTGTGCTAGCCAGCTCTCAATCCAGCCAGGAAGCTGTTACACCCTCACTCCAGGAAGATTTTCCATTGGTAGAACTATGAGCCTGTGTTCCATAAGTTGAATGTGGCCCACCGTGTATAAATATTATTGGTGGTGCAGTAGCAATACCTGTATTAAGGCTGCCTAACACTTCCTATTATTATATAAGTATATATACTATGGGCCTTATTCTTCACTGCCTTGGCACCTTGGGCAATCATTTGCAGAGAAGAATGACAGCACCTTGTACCCATTTTGCATAGCTATAAATGACTACACAACGTGCAAGGCAGTGGAGAATTGGTCCCCTCTGTATGTATGTTAAAATAGAAATTTTCAAATGCAATATTCAGACACTCCAAACACCGGGTGCTTCTAAACCTAGATCCAAGCTTGAATTTTGCAAATGGGCACCTCCCTCTTTATAATGGATCAAATGAAATTCCCAGATGTGAACTCCCTTGAATTTTGGGGTGTTTGAAATCTGGATGCAAAGGTGGTGACATGAACCCATTCCTAATGAAATAAACAAAAGTGAGGAAATTCAAAGTTAGGGCTGATAGTCCATTCTTACCTGAGGCCAATGAGAGCAGCATGGGTTGAGGGAGGGAAGATTGTACAGTTTTCTCACACATTTTTTCTTCCCATTTCCTATAATTCATTCAGATTTCCTCTAGAGCGGTCTATCATAGGTATGAATAACCAGTAAAATAACACTAAAAATAAACCATAACTTAGCATTCCTCAGAAAATAAATATTTTGAGATAAAGAGTCACCTGGAAACTCCAATGAGATCTCCTTATTTTCCAGGCATCCATGTACCTTACCCGGGTCTGTTGAAGTTGAAGTCAGAGAATATTCAAACACAAAGGAAAGGGCAAATCCTAAACAAAACAGGGCTGAGATTTCCAAAGCCACATAAAGGCTCTAGCTGCCCATTTCCTACTAACGTTAACGGGAACGGAGCATCCAAACCTGTAGCCAGCTTTGAAAATCTGACCAGTAATGTACTGGTTATGACTACTGCTCCTGCTCTCATAGGTTCTATAGATCATTAACCCAAGTGCACTTGGACAGCTCTTTCCCACCATTTCCTCTGTTTCTGCTGCTAGGCCCACCTGCTATTACAGGGAATCAGTGCAACAAAATAACATCTCCTGAGGAACAGTAGGGTCTCATTAATTGTGGAGATGAAGGAAGAATTGATACTACTAAACAATACCAGAATATAACTTCTCCTTTCACCTCCATCATTGCTAAAAGAATAACATATAGTGCAGAGATAATAAGACCCTAAGAACTTGCATTATGTTACTCATGGAAGAATAGGGCCTTAAAATATCACTTCTCCCCCTGTCTAATTTCAACTAAAACAATATCCTGCTCAGTTAGGGAAAAGGGCAAGGGCACCTAATAATGACTTTAAATTGGGTACAGGAGAGTGAAATCGATGTTTCCGTCTCAAAGCAGTGATTGAATTTATTTATTTTAAAGATATTAGTGCTAGTGGGTTACTTTCCCTCTCTCTGCAACATCTGTGGCTGATGATAACTCTTGTTTCCCCCAAAATCTAGATGCTGCAGGCTAGCTACTGAAACAAACATAAAAATCAATCCCATGTACATAAAACAGACAACATGCAGGCATGTGGGTAGTAGCTATATGATTGTTACTGCTGAAATATTTAAGGAATCTGCCACATGTGAGAGGTTTTACTTAGGTGTAGGCTTGACCACAGATCTACTTGAGAAGTCTAGAACAAATGTAAGCAGCAGCATTACTATTTTTCTCACTTTGTGGGCCAGATCCCCAGCTGGTGTAAATTGGAGCTGCACCAATCTATACTAGGGAGGACCTTGCCCACTATCTTCTTTTATGTCCTTTCCTATTTTCAATTATCTTTCTACAACCCTATTTTTTCAGTCATTTTTATAGCTCCTTCTCTGACTCTAATTAAGCTCTCTCAGGACTCCCAAGATGGGTATGTGCCAGGTACATGTACCAATGCCTGGGAAAACCTAATTCCTGTAGACTGTTTTCTACACAAAGCTCTAAGAAGAAATATGTCATCCAAATTTAGCATTTACCAGTGTGCTTTACCAACCAGAGAGGTGAATACAATTTGTACAAATATACGATCCAACTGCAATATACAGTAGCTTCAGTTTGGGTATGAGTATTTTTAATGAGAAAAATGAGCAAAAAGGTGAACACTGTTAGATCTCTGCACAATAAATGTCAGTAAACCTAGTATTTGCTTTTTAATCTTCTCTTGCTGTGTTGGTGTTTCTTGAAAGACATGTTTTATTTTATTAGCCATAGACTGAATGATAGAAGCTTGTTTGTTACCTTCCTTCTGCATAATTAAGTGCTAGATACTATTCTGTACTGTGTACTTTTCAACACTGGTCCTATTGAAGTCAAAGGAAGTTTAGTCATTAACTTCAATGGGAGAAAGACTGGGAGCACTGACAAATACATTTTCTTCACTAATGCTTTAACATTACGTGTGTGTGTGTGTGTGTGAGAGAGAGAGAGAGAGAAAACGAACACCTTGGTATGTTGCACATTACATTCACATTACACCTAGCAATCAAGGAGAAATTAAATAAGTTGCTATTACAGGATCATAACCTCCCTTCCCCAAAGCGCGGATACTTTTCTATACTAAAGTGGTGTGGTGACTTTTTGAATTACTGTACCTTTAAGATCTGAAACACTTTGTGATGCAGAGCCTGAGGAAATGGCTGCATGGCAGCCTGTCACAAAGTTTCTCACACTGCAGTTCTCTGGTTTTTGTGTGTTGCCCTCTCTGGGGTTTTATCACTATGGTGCTTGTTATATTCTTGCCTTTTTTATGCAAGTAAAAATCAGTATTCAAGCTACCATTGAGTACCATAACATATTGATAATAACCATATTGATAATATTCTGAACTGGCAAAGACACTTTCATTGGTTAAGTTTTTTTGTTGTTATTTTTGAATAAAGATAGCCCTAAATAGCAAAATACAAATGTTGGACCTGAACTTTCTGAACATCTGAGGGTTTCCAGATGTGAAGTTTTGGTGCCACTCATTATAGAAATAGGAACCAGGTGTGATATTTGGATCCAGATTTAGATCTAAATCCAAAGTTTCCCCATTTGAGGCTTGATCCAACTTCCACTGAATTCAACGGAAGATTTTCCACTGATTTCGTTGGAGCTGGATCAGGCACTTGGTGGGGGTAGGGGACAGGGATATTTAGAATCAGTATGTCAGACCAACTCTAATTTCAATAACCATGATTTAACCTTTGATTAGAAAAACATTTCACTAAGATGAGCTAGTAAACTAAAATTAACCCTATCTTTCCAGATAGTTTATTGCAATGTTTTCTCTAACAGTACCAATGAATTGCTGTTATGAAATGTATACATTCAGTTATTGTACATACACTCTTGAGATTCAGAAAAGCTCAAATTTGTGTGGTTATAATAAATGATATTTAGCAAATTGGCTGCTCTGTTTTGAGCCTAAATGTTCATTGAAAAACAATAGCCATCATATGGCCTAAGGAAAAAAAATGAGTTCATACAATCAAAGCCAGGCCATGTTCACTTGAATTTAAGAAGATTACAGCTTCATACATCTTTCAACAAAGTGCAGAAGTAATGATAGTTCTTTTCTTTGTTTGTCCTTCAGTGAAAAGTGCAGTCTAAAGAGTCAGTGATTTGTGAATGCACTAGTATTGAAGCGAGCTGTTAGGTCTTATGACTCAATGGTAATTTCCATAACACCATAAAATAGAGTTTTTCAAGAACAATAAAATACTACTATGAAAACAAACTATCCACAAGTGCTGTTCCTCAAAAGCTAACAAGTTCCAACGACTTAATTTTGTCTAGTTTCTTGGTGGAATGTTTATATTACAAACATGTTCTGAGTTATGTTGTTATCCATCTGAAAGGTGGCACAATATCAACATTCCAGCATTTCAGGCCAAATGTGTGTGTGAAAGAATGTAAGAGAGAGAAAGGGCATTAAAAAATAAATGGATTTGAGTTGTTTGTACAGTTGAAAGAACACCCCCTTAGAGGGTGGGGGAACCCACACCTCTGTTTTGGTAAGAAAAACGGACATGAGATTGTGTCTATTTGGGTCCTGCCAGATGGAAAGGTTTACTCATTAGAGGCAGCTGCTTTAGCAAATTACCTCACTATGGTATAATGACAGAGTTATAACAGACCATTGAAGAAAATCCTTTCGTCTCCCAGTGAGATCATGATAACTAAAAACAATTTCAATGAGATTTTTGATTTACTTTGGAAGTGATTCAGTTGGACACATGGCTGATACAGTGATGTATTTCTTTTGTTCACATTTCTTTTTTATATATATAACATTTGGTTTTGCTTTGAACTAATGTGTTTATTATTTTCTCATGGGTGATGTATTTAGTTATTATAAAATATAACTGAAATTCCATTGGGGGAGGAAGCTACCCTATATACAAAACCTCATACTGAAAAACTTATTTTAGGAACACAGAAGTGTAAGCATTCTTTTGCCTTTTATGCACCTATCCTTTGCTTTAGATAATTTATAATACTATTAGGCAGAGCATGTAGAAACACCTATAGTTAAGGTTGCATACGTGTTTCTAGTCTGAGGGAACATTTTCAGTTGCTTGTAACTTTTTTTCAATCTTTTACCATTTGAGCTGAATTTTAAATCTTGGTTTGGGGAGTAGGGGAGAAGAAGCTTCTCAAAGCTTGAACCAACAAAAAAAGGCTCAGTTTTCCCATTTAAACATCATTGTGTCTTTTTCTGAAGCAACTTTACCACGTTGAAAGTTAAAGTACACTAGACCCTCATTTGGCAGGGAGCAAGTCCCTAGGTTACAGATGTGCCTTTTGGAAGTCTAGTGACAATTGGTTGTACATGGCTCAGACAGAAGCTGCTCTTCCTGTGGTTTCCCCAACTGCAGCTGCCCACACAGCAAGTAGAGTTGTTACGTTCATACCAGCAATTATTTAATGTGCTTTTAATATTGGGGTTTTAATGGAATTAAAGTGCACACAACATATATCTACAAAATGAATATTGAAGTGAATATACAAGAGCCCATCACAGTAATAGGCCTAAATCCCTCACATCTGACCACATTTCACAATCCCACACACCAATCAAAGAAGCATAAGATGAGCTTTGCAGCATGCCAACTCTCGGTCACTACAGCGGTGTAGTTAGCAGCTCTCCTGCTCCCATGGAGATGGTGAGAAACCTAAATCTTTGGTTTTGTGGTTAGTTCCCGAGTCAAGTGGGTTCACTCTTCTCTCCTTTGATTGTTACAGCAGAGGATTAATCTTCAGTGGTCCTCTGTTCTCATTGCCTGATACACATTATATGACTCCACTAAGGACACATGTAGACTTTGGGCCTGTCATAGGTGAGGCTGACCCCCAAGTCTCTTAAAGGGCCAGTTCACTCTGTGACAGAGCCACATGAGACCTATAAAAGTTATTTTTTTGGGTGTCTTGTGATCAGGTTGGAAAATCTGTCCCCCGTCTTAGGTTGTTATAGGATGCACTAAGCAGTAAACCAGTGGATATCAGTTCTATTAATTTGATTGCAATTAGACTTGACACAGTATGACTGGCCACAGGAAAGGGGTAGACTTGGGCATTATTTGGAAACTTCTGAAAGAGACATACCAACTGAGTTTAGTTAGCAAGCTCTACGATGACCTAGTTCATTGGGCTCGGAGAACCTTTGTGGCCCAGTAGCCATGGCAGCAATGTGATCTAGACAGAGCTCTTCTGCATATTTATGACCACTGCTGTGCATTGAACAGACATCTTTACTAAGTTTTTCACTAGATCTGTCTCCTCAGAGGTTATGGCTAGTTCAAAACCCATCAGTGTGAACAAGTAGTTTAAAATGCTCCTTCCAGTGTGCATTATCTTGTATTTGTCACTGTTGAATTTCAAGAGCCACTTTGTTGCCCGGTTTTGTTAAGTCTTTATGGAGTTCTTTACAATCCTCCTTACTCATGAATAATCTTAATACTTGTGCCATCTGTAATTTTTCCCACTGCACTATTTTGCTATCTCTTTCAGTGTATTAGTGATTAATAAATGTACTAAACATCATGAGTTCTAATATGATCCCTGGGCATCTTAATAGTCACCTTTTTTCAAGTGGAGAATGAGCTATTTATTCCTAACTTTTGCTTTCTATTTCAGAACCAATATTTAATATTTGTTAAGAATTTACTGTCAGATCCTATATGTACAATATAGAATATGTTTCATAAACCAGAAATATGTGGCATTATATAAAATAGATTTGTAACCAATGGCTATATCTAGATAGCTGACTTTCAACTTTGTATTAAACTTAAAACCCTTTACATAATTTCTATAGGATACATCCTGAAGTCCTGATTTAGGGCCCTAGAAACCACTCTGCATTTGTCCATAAAGGAAGCCTAAGGCTGCATAAGGGGAGAGTTCTTCTTCTGGGGCACATTCCTCCATTCCTAATCTAGGGAAAACCCTTCTGGATTATCCTATCCCACGCTCACTGGGGAAACAAGTTAAATTTAATGTTGTTTGGGGCTCTATTAACTTGCACTTCCTCCTTTCCACCGTTTAGGTCGGTTCTAGGGGAAGCTGCAGTTGTGAAAGACACTAGAAATACAGATTTTGCATGAGTCATGCTTGTCAAGGACCCCAGTATGAAGAGGCATGTGTGTGTATGTCACTGGATCCACAGGTTAAGGATGAAGAATGCTTAATGCTCAGGAGAAGTAGTGGAATGAGGAGAGCAACACATTCCACCCCATTAGAAGAATTCATAGGAAATTCTAGGAGCTGAAACCCACCTCTCATAAAGCTTCCATTGGCACTCAACAGCAAACTTCCCCAGCTCAATAGTCTATGCCACCATTTCCAGAAGAAAAGCAAAATGTATTAGAAAAATTAAACTGGAAAAAGGCAAGGGCTAAAATATTAAATAAAAAATAAACAGGAAAGGTTAGAAAAACGATGACTGGAAAAAAGCAAGAGTTAAAACACCAATCAAGGGCCAACAGTCTAGGATTAAATACAACTCCTGCTTGGTATTGAGTCACATAACAAAAAAGTGTATCATATTAATTAAAATAAAAAGCCCTTTCCCTATTTAAATTGTCTTAAATGAAGAATATACAGTAATTTGGGTATTGTAGCTCTTGTATGTATCTGGATGATGCCTACCATGCTTGTGGGCATTCAATGAATGATAAATAATATTCACACAGAAACCATTATGTTAACTGAAAATTAAGGTTGCAAAGGCAAGCACTCAAAAGGTGGGAAATGCAAGAACTAAGATTGTTCAAACAACCTTAGTTTTCCCCCCTTGTGTGTATACTTTAGGATACAGTCTTTAATTACATGATTATATACTATTTTTTTCCACAGGACCTCTACCTCATTCAGTGCAGCTGGATACGTTCTGAGGATGAATCAGGGCTGTGTAGTGATGGACCCCTACTACATGTATTGTAGAAGTGAGAAAATGTGTAGCGAATGAGGCAGTGGAGTGCAGGAAGAGAAACCTTGGTGTTTGATGGTTAAGGCAGTTAAATGCTGCCCTTGAGAATTAGATTCTATCCCTGCCTCTGCCACAGAGTTCTTACATGATGCTAGGCAAGTCACTTAAGCCAAATTTGTGACAGGCAGTCACTATTTGTGTATTCTTCATTTTCTGACTTGAGATCCTGGAGCCTGATTTGCACAGGTGTGGACCACCCACAACTGTAATTGAAGTCTATGGGATGACTGATTTGAACATATTAAGTGCTATATAATGCCATGAACTCTGAAAAATCAGGTCTTAGGCGTCTCAGATTGAACACCCAAAATTAGCAGATCCTTTTGCAAAGAAAACCTTAATTCTGGCATTCCCTAACTTTTGAGTGTGTGACTTTGAAATGTTCTTTTAACATTTTTAAAAATATAATATCCTAGGTTTTTAAAGGAAAAACAAGACAGAACAGAAATCCCATCAAGTTGTATTATATTGACACACACACACAGAGGTCAGATCTCTGCCATTTGGACCCCAACACAGACCTCTATCACTTGAGCTAATGGAATAACAGATAGCAGTATGTTTACCAGCACTAGAGGGAGAAGGGACCTTTGCCAATAGATGTCACAGATATTTGGTGACAAGAGATAAATGGTGAGATTTGGGAATTTTGGGTTCCACTCAAGCTCTGGAGGGGAGTATGCTCTAATGGCATAGACTCTTCTGCCTATTGCCCCCAAGTGTAATCCTTTCTACCCCATTCCGTCCAACTTATCTTTTTTGTTCCCCAGTCCTGTCCCTTCCCTAACCCTGGCTCATCCTCCGACTCCCATTCTCCTTATTTAGCTAGTCCCAGTCTCCACACCTCAGGCTTCTTACCCCAATACTAATCTCCTTTGCCAGCAAGTCCTAGCCTCTCCCATCTACATTCCCCATCCAGTCTCCTCCCCCGCTCCCTAGTCTCCTTGCCCAGCCAGCCAGTTTCCCCGCTCCCAGCTCCTCATCCAATTGGATTCTCTCCCCAGGTTGGCCTCCACTTGCCCTCCTCAGCTTCATTTCTTGTGCACACTCACTCCCAGTCCCAATTTCCCTCCCCAGGCTCCATGTTCAGTCTCAGTGTCCCTCTCATCCCACCTCCAGCTCCTTGTCCCAGTATCTTTGCCCAGCCACTCCATTTATGATATGTTAGCAGATGCTACATATTACAACCCTACATATATTTTAAATGAATGACATATGTATTAGCATGCCATGTACTGTATAACAAAATATGAGACATACTTTTTCCACATGAAATTTAGCAGTTGCAGGAATCATTTTGTGGTCTTTGCAAGATAACACAATCATTTTCTTGCCATGATGCTCTTCCTTCTTGGCTTCTGGTTAGTGAGACTTAACATGCCCTCTGATTTGACCCTTAGCTCCAGCTTCTGACTACTGACTCCAGCTTGACTCTATTCCTTGGTTCCTGACACCTGCTCTGACCACTAGACCTTATGCCTCCTCCAACCACTAGGCTAGACCGCTCTCATCCTGGTTGGCTGACAAAGGCAAGATCCATCTACGCTGTTCTTTAACTAATTCATTGATGAATAAGCCGCTTGGTACAGACTGCAAATGTGTTAGGTCCATTGTTATAAACATAATGAATTGTCCATAGGGAACTGCTGTGAAAGAAACATGCCTGTTCCAGTAGTGAATAGATTAAACAAGTACCAGTCCATTATTTACAACGTGATGGCAGTTTGTGATGTATTTTAATCATTATCCCAAAATAAAGTATGTTCATAGTTTGGTCTCCATGCTTTTCCACTCCCACAGGCACATCTTTCCCCATGATTGGTTTCCTTTGCACTTTCATTGCAACTAGTTCACCTGGAGCAGCACCCTGCTAATTCTTGTTTCTGACCCAGCTGAGCAGCACAGTGCAATAGCACAGTGATTTTTTCCCTCTGTTATTCCTTTTCCAGAAAAATAGTTAATTGTAGGGAAAAACCCTTCCAGCATCACTGCCATGGACTAAACCACAGAGGTATTTCCTAGAGAGCCCCCTCCCACAGCTTGCTGAACCATTGAACCAGCTAAACTCATCATGTGAGAGGGCCATGCCAAAAATGAGCCCCGGGCTTCTAGAAGCACAGTTCAACGCATTAAGCAACTAACCACGCAGCCTCTATTTTCTATATTGTGACTACAGCAGCAGTGTGACCATCTCATGGGGCTCATTGTAAATGAAATGCTACTTCTTAACTGAACTGCCATGGTACAATATAATAATGAATCCATAACAATAGCTTTGTACAGTACATTACTATGCTAATCATATATTTTATTGGTAGCAGTATACTTCCTAAAGCCAGTATTTCATTTGCCTCCTTTGCCTTGGAGAAACCCTGCTACTGTGATAATGGATAGCTGTAAAACTAATGGTCTCTCTCAAACTCCCCTTTCTGAGAGAGACAGAGAGAGAGAGAGACAGAGAAATCACAGTCGTTTCCAGCCATTTGTGCTAAAATACAAAGGAAACAAGAACCATTCTAAAATGATATGCCGGGCAGCCTCCCATTAATATTTATTTTGGCATTAATATTGATAAGCAAGCAAAGTCTGCTGTGTTGTCTACCCCCAGCGTCCTTAAGTTCTCTGTTATTCAAGCTAGTTGCCATTAGTTCGCATCTTCCTCTACACCAAAGCTTCAGAAAGCCTTGGCAGGGCTCCAGCTCACTTATGCTTAAATGGACACTCAAGCTTCAATGGACACACAGCTAAATAGAGGCCAATAATTCAATACAGTATGACTGTACTGGGGCTGCTAGTAAATCCATCAAGCAGTAAATATCATCTGAAGCCAATGCAAGCTTTTATCTTTCCAATTTTGTGTATGTCTGTGTGAAGCCCAGGCATTCAGCGAATCATGTAATTTATTCTGCCGTGCAGAGCCTGGGCTGTCTCAGACATCATATTGACTTTTTTTCCATCTGTCAGGGGCAGTCACCGCTTTGCTTTTGTTCGCCGGCATCACATTTCATTTATTTATTTATTTATTTCTGCTCTGTAGTGCGATTGGGCAAGGACACATTTTCTCGGATCAACAAATACTAAGAAAAGCATCTGAGCATCATTACAACAGCATGTTAAACATTTGCCCTAACCATTTTGTTAAATCAGCAAATGCACTTCCAGCAACTGCTTGTAATGGTTCAGAAAGGGCTCCCTACTGCAATGTTTTATTAAGCTGCAAATATGCCCTGTTATTTTCTTTTGCTCTTTAGGTCAGTGGAGATGACAACATAATGTAAATAATACTGAACAGCTGGGCTTATTGACTTGTGGTGACTGTTTGGTGAATATACAGATGCCGTAGATGATACAGAAATAAAAATAGATGACATTATCTCTATATAGAGATCAGAGTAGAGTTCTCTCCCATAGTCCATGGGCCTGATTCACCCCCACAGGCACAAACAGAAGTAGTTGACACCCTGCGGGAGCAGCTGTGCTATCCAAGGTATTCTCCCAAGGGACAGCAGGTGGCAGAGCCATTGACCTAATTCCCAGGTATTTCACACCGTGGCTACACAGGAGTCCTCTTGGCAGAGGCTCCACCTGCCCACATTGTGGGATGATCTAGCTGGCACTAGGCCCACCACCAGAATGGGAGGCTTGTGTCACTGTGCCCTTCCTCCTGGCAGATTTACCACCTGTTCCAGATTTACCAGCCTCAGTTGCAACAGTGGAGTGAGTCAGTCCTCCTCTACATACCAATTTTAATTAACCAATATAAGAGACTTGCAATTTACTTTACAAATGCGATTTTGTTAATTTAAAGAAAAAAGGGCTCAGGTTTTTTTTAAAAAGGGCACACACTTTACATGTCCCAAAATTGTACATATGTAATCCACAAGCTTTATATGGCAGCTTTTGACTTTGTTCAGCACAAAGAAAAGAAGAGAAGCAGTAGGGAGAAGATATGGATTTTTGTTTAAATACTCTGCATATCTGCAAAGAGCAGGACAGGGTAACTCAGCTAGAAGTATCCAGAAACATCCAGAAATAATGTGTGGCAGTTACTAGACATACTCAGCAGCTGTTTTTGAAGCTTTATAGGAAGTTTTCATTTTGGGGAATCTACCTGGCAGGTCATAGCCAGTTATTCTCCAAGGGCAGAGCCAATCCCAGCATGTGGAGGGGGAAAAGGTTATAAATACTGGAGTTAAAGTCAGTCCTGAGGACTCAGCACCAGCTGCCGATTCATGCAGGACCATGAGCTGTATGTGCTGTAAGGGTTGGGTTCTAGTACCTGTACTACTTTGGACACAGAGTACAGATTTCTGTTTCACCAACAATAGAGGACTAGTCAGCTATTATCCCAAGGGCTGGAATGGTGCTAGCTGTGGAGATCTGAGATTGTTTGCTAAGAGAGTTCTGTAGTGTTGAAAGGACTGAGATGTTGCCATTCTTCTCAAGCTCTGAAGAGTCCAGGTGACATATTATATATTAAGGTCACACTATGACGACTGAGAAATAATCTCTGAAAGGAGATTAGAGGGGAACATGTTTATATGTGAATGCTGAAGTATAGCTATTATGCTGAAACCTTGGATTTAAATTTAAAACAGCAAGAAATGGGAAAATCTGTATGAGGAACACCAGTTGATTTATTGTCTAGTAGCTTTTGTTTAAAAGTTATTAATAGTATTCCACATACTATTTAATTTACAAAGTTTTCTGTGTGCATTAAATGTTTGTCTACGAAGAAAATATATGGTACTCTCTTTGAAGTTCACTGGGAATTAATAATAATTACTTGTCAGGGTTTTATAGGCCCTGAAGTTTAACTCTGTGCAATGATTTCTCAAAAATCCTGAAGAGACAGAACTCTGACCTGTGCTTCTACAAAGAGTTGAGCTGAGGCACAGAAAGATGGGGAGTGTAATAGACTTACACATAACATTATCTCAGCACCCCTGTAGCCCTGAAATACATACTCAGCATCCACATTCACACTCTAGCCGGGATTTTGTATATGCACACAGCTTTGTGTCCATTCAACTGGTGTGCTTCTGCACAGAACATCTATGCTTTTGGCTCATAAATTTGCTGAGGTTTGTATTACATCTATCTTCTCATCATTCAGTATATTTTTGTATTTGGACTGCAGGTTCACTGTAAACTATAAGAATACGGTTTTCATCTATATTTGCACAGAGCAGAGCACACCCATAGCTGAGCATATAATTAATAATAGTTTATGAGTCTGATACTGATAAAACAATCTCACTTACATTTGAGAAACTGAGTTGGGAAGGATTC
Source organism: Macrochelys suwanniensis (assembly GCA_033296515.1). Classification (NCBI taxonomy): domain Eukaryota; kingdom Metazoa; phylum Chordata; order Testudines; family Chelydridae; genus Macrochelys; species Macrochelys suwanniensis. The sequence continues at coordinate 55,501,131 of CM065780.1, forward strand.
TCTCTTGTTATTCCCATTGCATAGCCAGATAAATTAGAATATAGATCTCACACTACCATTTCAGAAAATCAAAATGATGTTGCATTCTGCGAGCCCAATCCTGCTAGGTGTTGAGCATCATCAACTCACACTGAAATCAATAGCAGTTGAAGGAACTCAGCACCTTGCTGATCAGGTGCTTAATGTGGAATCTTGAAGTGCCAATTGAACATAAATTATACTTTAAAAAAATCATTACATTAGCTTCTAAGGCACTTCATTTTCTTTCTGGTGCCTCATTCTCTTTCTCTCAGACGTCCCCGCCCCCAACACATGGGTTTGGTTCACCTGCTGTATTAACCTCCAGTTAGAAAGTACTGCACAACACACATTACTTTTAGTATTCTGCAAAGCAACATGCTGCTTTTCTAAAGAAACAAATTAAAAGGCAACTCACTGAGCAATTTTCCAACACCTGAGAGCAATTAATGTAAGCAGAGACAGGAAACATAATCAATTATTTAAAATAAAATGAATATGTAACACTGACCTTCTCCAACACTCATCAGTTTTATATTTACACCTTACCAGTCTCAGGGGAAACAAAACCACAAGACAAATTCACATACAGATTATAAAAAGGCAGTAAAATACTTTCAGAAAGAGCATTGTCTGTCTATACAGCTGTTCTTAGCATTTGCAGTCAGTCATTTTGGATGCTTGGCTCAGGGTGTTGATTTTTCAGTTTTGTTACATGCACTCTAGCCCCCTATATTTTGAATTCCTTTCTTTTTTTTTTTTGGTCCTTTCATACTTCCCTTTTCAAGTGAAGCAGGCCCAACTTTTCAGAATGTGAGAACATGGGGGTGTCACTCCCTGATTTTAATGAACACAAACTGGTATCCATAAAGTGTGTTGGTTTAGGCAATAAGATGATGTTTACAAAAGTGCTCTGAAATAACTGGTTTCCAGAATCCAATGCATTTTTTAAAATTTAGAACAGAGAGTCTTATGGTAAATGTTATAACCCAGCTATTCTTGTAACTCATTGCCACTGACATGAGGAGTGGGGGTGAGTTCATGGGAACATGCAGTTTATTACCTAATGCATTTTCTGTACATGACATACTGTATAAGCCAGGGTTGTTGTTTTTTTCACAGCAATGGCCAAAGATTTTCAGAGCAAACCCTATTAGACACAAAGTACAAAAAGTCCTTTGTGACTATTCAAGCTAAACAAGGCTTGAACTGCTGGTGTCTATTTTCTCCCTAACTTCTATTACTGATTTCAAGGAAACTAGAGTGCCTCATGGAGAATGATACAAGGTTCCACTAGGGCATCCACTTCAAAATCCTCCTACAAATATTCAGTCTTTGACTAATTGTCTCTGTTGCAGGTCTTTTGTCATTACCACGAAGACAAGTTAGATGATTGGTTTGCAAGACCAGATTCATGATATTGCCGCTATCTGGGTGCTGTTAAGGAGTTTTTAGACTTTCCATTAGTAACTTTTAAAAAAAGGCTATCTGTAAAATGTGGCCTGGAGCCAAAGCATGGCATGCCGGATAACCGCCTGGAAGCTATTAAAAATGAAGAAGCCATGTGTTAATATCTGAGTTTTAAAGTACAAATAAATAAATTATACTCTATACTTTTAAGGAGGTTTTGATGGTTTCATAGCTCCTGGGGGCTTTGTTAATAAGAAATTTTGTGTGTGAAATGTTTTCTGTGTGGGCTAATTGCCTTTTGGAGGAGGGGAACTCGGAATTAAATTTTATCTAGAAAAAAGGATTATTAAACACACAGATAGAAAATTCAAAACTGATTTTTTTTACATAATCTCTCTCTCTTCGGTATTTACACGGCCCCCATTATATTATCTGAGCACACCACAGTCTTTAATGTATTTATTCTCACAACACTTCTGCGAGCAGAAATTCCTATTATTCTATTTTACAGACGGGGAACTGAGACATAGAGCGGCTAAGGCCACATTTACAAAGGTATTTAGGCACCTAAAAATTCAGATAGGTACCGAGTGGGATTTACAGAAGTGCCAAACAGGTTAGATGCCTACTGCTCATGGAAAGTAAATGGGAGTTAGGCACTAACTCACTTAGGTGCCTAGTAGGATTTTCAGAAGCATCTATCTGCATCTTTAGGTGACTATACCTTTGTAAATCTGGCCTTAAGTGACTTGCCAAAAAAGTCCATGGCAAAGTGGGGAATCAAACCCACATCTCCTGCAACTCCCACACTAGCACCCAAACCATCCTTCTTTAATGGACAATTAGCCTGAGGAACTCATTGCCACAAAATATCATTGAGTCTGAGACTTTAGCAGGATTCAGAAGGGGATTATAGATTTGTATGGATAGTAAAAAATATGCAGTTATAAAATAAATACTACAAAATAAGAGTGTTGTAAGGAATGTAAACCCTAATGCTTCAGGACTTCAGCTAACCTCTACTGATGGTTAGAAAGAAACTTTGCTTGGGGGAAGATTATCCCATAACTGCCTAGCACAGGGTTTCTTAAACATGCCTCAATCTCATCTGATATTGCCCACTATCAGTGCCATGATACTGGATTAGATGGACCAGTGGTCTGATCAAGTATTGCAATTCCTATGCTCCTATGAAGAAGGGGGTTTTATTATTATTTTTCATAGGTATTTTTTCATGTCGCGTTACTACAAATGCATGACATCCAAATTCACTCGAGACTTTAAACAGCTCTATCCTGCCAATGATTCACAAAATAAAAAATTCTCAAACTAGCTCTTGAAGTGAGAGCCTATACATTCAGGAAACATTTAAAGACTACCAAATAACCAATAAACACTTCTATAATCCTTAATTATATTTTTACACAATAAACAAATAGCTTTGTGTGAGTGTTAAATATGATATACTTACTTTTACTACCTAATGAAGTTCTGTCCTTTCTCTCTCCCTTTCTCATTTAGTGCAATTTAGTATAATAAAACTATTTTAAAATGGTATCTGAGTTAAATCCACATAAGCACAAAAATTCATACAAATAAAGATACAAATTCAGGTCAACCCTATGACTTTCACACAGTGTAGGATCCATAGGTGTGCGCAGCACATTTCACTAGGGTGTGCACCCAGGGACCCCCCGCCCCTGCCCCTCCCCCGTTCACTTCCTCCCACTTCCCGCCCCCTGACTGCCCCCCATCAAGAACCTCCAACCCTCCCTTGCTCCTTGTCCCCTGACTGCCCCCTCCTGGGACCCTGCCCCTAACTGCCCCCCAGGATCCCACCCCATATCTAAGCCTCCCTGCTCCTTGTCCTCTGACTGCCCCCTCCTGAGACCCCCCTCACCCTAACTGCCCCTAGGACCCTACCCCTACCTGTCCCCTCACTGCCCCCACCCATATCCACACCCCTGCCCCCTGACAGACCCCCGGGACTCTCACACCTATCCAACCACTCCCTGTCCCCTGACTGCCCCCCCCAGAACCCCTGACCCATCTAACCCTTCCTGCTCCCTGCCCCAACCCCTCTCCATGCCACCTCCCCCAGACAGCCCCCCCAGAACCCCCAACCCATCTAACCCCCCCTGCTCCCTGCCCCTGACTGCCCTGGCCCCTCTCCACACCCTCCTCCCCCAGACAGCGCCCCCCGAACTCCTGACACATCTAACCCCCCTCCCCCACTCCCTGCCCCTGACTGTCCTGGCCCCTCTCCACACCCCCTCCCCCAGACAGCGCCCCTCAAACTTCCAACCCATCTAACACCACCCTGTGCTCCCTGCCCCTGACTGCCCTGACCCCTCTCCACACCCCTGCCCCCAGAGCCCCCGACCCATCCAACCCCCCCCTACTCCCTGCCCCTTGACTGCCCCCTCCAGAAACCCCCTGCTGCCCCTTCACCAACCCCCTGGGGGGCTGGGTATGTGTGGAGGTACAGGAGTGTGGGCTGGAGTCGTGGGGGTGCTCCCAGCCCTCTGCCCTAAGCAGTTCACAGCAGGGGGCTGGAGAGGGGGTATACCCCGATTTCACCCCCTTTCCCAAGGCCCTGCCCCCGCCTCTTCTCCACTGCCTCCTCTCTCTCTCTGGCACACAGCTGATCGGGGGCAGGGAGAGAGAGTGAGGGGAGGAGGGGCGAGTACTCAGCAGGCTGTGGGAAGAGGCAGGAGCTTGGCTGCGGTGGAGCAGCAGGAGGACAGAGCTCTGGACCCAGCACCAGTAAGCTTCTGCCCCCGCAGAGGAGAGAGGGGGCAGAGAAGAGAGGCCGGGTCACCACCACCACCCCCCCCCGGACTCCCCCACCCCTCCCCTCATCTCCCGCAGTCCGGCCGCCACTTTCTTTTTTTTTTTTTGCGCACCCCGTGTGCACGCCTATGGTAGGATCATAGAAATGTAGGGATGAAAGGGATCTCAAGATGTCATCAAGTACAGCCCCCTATGCTGCAGCAGGAACAAGTAAACCTAGATCACCGCTGACAGGTATTTGTCCAATCTGTTTTTTAAAAACTTCCAGTGATGGGGATTCCACAACCTCCCTTGAAAGCCTATTCAGGAGCGTAACTATCCTTATAGTTGGAAAGTTTTTGTTAATATTTAACCTAAATCTCTCTTGCTGCAGATTAAGGTTATTGCTTCTTGACCACCTTCAGTGAACACAGAGAACAAACAATTGATTACCTTTCTCTTTATTACCGCCCTTAACATATTTGAAGACTGTTATCGGGTCTTTTTTCAAGACTAAGCATGCCCAGCTTTTTTAACCTTTCCTCATAGGTCAGGTTTCGATCCCTTCTGTTGCTCTTCTCTAGACTCTCTCTGATTTGTCTGCATCTTTCTTAAAGCATGGCACACAGAACTGGACACTGCACCCCAACTTGAGGCCTCACCAGTGCCAAGTAAAGCAAGACAATTACCTCCCATGTCTTACATATGACACTCCTGTTAATGCACCTGAGAATAATAGCTTTTCTAGCTGCTGTATCACATTGTTGACTCATATAGTGATCTACTATAATACACAGATTCTTTTCAGCAGTACTGCCATCTAACCAGTTGTTCCCCATTTTGTAGTTGTGCATTTGATTTTTCCTTCCTAAGTGAAGTACTTTTCATTTGTCTTTATTGAATTTTATCTTGTTGAATTCAGACCAATTTTCCAATTTGTCAAAGTCATCTTGAATTTTAAACCTGTCCTCCAAAGTGCTTGCTACCCTCCCAGCTTTGTGTTATTCACAAATTTTATAAGCATACTCTCCACTCCATTATCCAAGAAATTAATTAACATTTTGAATAGTACTGGACCCAGGACCAACCTCTGCAGGGCACCACTAGGTAGGCTCTCCTAGTTTGGCAGCAACCATTAATGATGGTCTTTCACCTAGTTGTGCACCTATCTTATAGTAATTTCTAACAGAACACATTTCCCTAGTTTGCATATGAGAATATTATGCAGGGCTGTGTCAAATGCCTTACTAAAATCAAGATATATCACATCTACTGCTTCCCCCCATCTTCTAGACCAATAACCCTTTCAAAGAAGGAAATTAAATTGGTTTGGCATGATTTGTTCTTGACAAATCCATGCTGGCTATTCCTTTTAACACTGTTATCCTCCAGAAGTTTATTGATTGTTTAATAATTTGGCCCACTATCTTTCCAGGTGCTGAACTTAGGTTGACTGGTGTATAATTCCCTGGATCCTCTTTGTTCCCATTTTTAAAGACAGGTACCATGTTTGCCCTTCTATAGTTTTCTATAGTATAGACCTGGGTCGGGCAGGTGGGGCTCGTTAGCCTTGGAAGGCAGCCCACCTAGGAGAAGGAAAACTCTGATTTAAAACCTCCGCTGCCTTGTGGCAATACCCACTCATGGGAAAGGCTAAGGGAGTCAACCCTGAAACCAAATCCGGTGTTGGAGTCCCGATGACAGTCTGACATTGTCCTCAATGTCATTCCGGCAACTCCTGCGACGCCACTGGTGCCAAGTTGTATCGACATTGTCTTTCCCTTGGATCCATCAGTTGCGTGGAGAGGGGGGTTCTGCTGCATGGGCAACAGCTGTTCCTCCATATCACCCTGCCCTGGCTTGCGCCCTGGAGAGGACACTCTAGCTTCGCCTCATAGCGTCGATACAACACGGGAAGCAACAGTTTACCGGTTATAAGCCGCCTCCTCAATTGGCGTAGAGCTGGCACCAGGGGTTGCTTCCGACGGTGGGAGGGATCACCACGTCTCACTGGACAACTATCGCCCGCCTCAAGCTGGGCAGCCCCCAGCCAATAAGGTATTGTCCCGCCACAGTTCACCTGCTTCACTGGGTGCGTGGGGCTTAGTGTACGTGAGTACCTGATAAGTGGACTGCGAACCATGCACCAGGCAACAACAAAAGAAAACCAACATAAGAAACCAGCCCTCAAGTTAGGATGCTGGAATGTACGGACCATGACAACTGGCCTATCACAAGACCTTCAGGCAATCAGCGATGTTCGGAAGACTGCAGTCATCAACGATGAGCTAGCACGACTCCAAATCGATATAGTCGCATTGCAGGAGACACGGCTGCCAGACGCTGGGACTCTCAGGGAAAAGAACTATACGTTCTTCTGGCAAGGGAAGAGTGCCGAAGAAATCAGAGAGTGTGGTGTTGGATTTGCCGTAAGAAATTCTTTACTGGGGATGGTGGAACCTGGTCAACAAGGAACTGAAAGACTGTTACCACTCCAACTCCACACATCCACTGGACCCGTCAACCTGATCAGCGTGTATGCACCAACACTCGGCGCCACCAGGGATACGAAGGACGAGTTCTACGACCAGTTAGACACGATCATCAGGAGTATCCCTAAAGAAGAGCAGTTGATACTACTGGGTGACTTCAATGCCAGAGTGGGCACTGACCACAACTTTTGGCCAACCTGTCTTGGAAAGTTTGGCGTTGGAGAAATGAATGAGAATGGACAACGACTTCTGGAACTGTGCTCGTACCATGACCTCAGCATCACCAACTCATTCTTCCAGACAAAGCCTCCACACAAAGTGTCCTGGAGACACCCTCGCTCCATGCACTGGCACCAACTCGACCTGATCATCACCAGGCGGTCTGCCTTGAAGTGCGTCCTGCTTACTCGCACCTTCCACAGTGCTGACTGCGACAGTGATCATTCGCTGGTGTGCAGCAAGATGAAGCTACAGCCAAAGAAGATTCATCGCTCTAGGCCAGAGGGCAAACCCCGCATTGATGTGAGCAAGACTGCACACCCAGACAAGGCAGAGAAATGTACCCATGAGCTCTCCGAGATGCTGAACAGCATGCCTCCCGGTGGCTGCGCCAAAGAGAGATGGGACCACATCAGAGACGCAGTACACAGCACAGCCATGAAAATTTTTGGAAAGAAATGAAAAATGAACAATGACTGGTTTGAGGCCAACTCCGCCACACTCACTCCAGCCATTGAAGAACGCCGCGCTGTTCACCTGGAGTATAAGCGTTCCCCCAGTCATAGGACTCTACAAGAGTATCGATTTGCCAGGAGCAAAGTACAGAGACTAGCTCGACAGTGTGCAAATGATTACTGGCTCCAGCTCTGCAGGAGCATTCAATTATCTGCTGACACTGGAAACATCAGGGGAATGTATGATGGCATCAAGAAGGCCATGGGACCCACAAAGAAGTGGAGAGTGTCACTAAAGTCTGCAACAGGCAAAAACATCCAGGAGAAGAGCAAGCAGATGGATAGATGGGTGGAGCACTACTCTGAAGTGTACTCCAGGCAAAACACCATCACCGAAGCTGCCCTCAATACCGTGGATGGTTTTCCCATTGAAACTGAGCTGGACGAGAAGCCCACCATGGAAGAACTGAAGAAAGTCATTGAGAGCTTGTCCACAGGAAAGGCTCCAGGAAAGGATGGCATCCCACCAGAAGTTATCAAGTGTGGCATCAATGTCCTCCTAGAACACCTCCACGACCTCCTCTGTCAGTGCTGGGATGAAGGTGCAGTACCTCAGGATATGAGAGACGCCAACATCGTGACCCTCTACAAGAACAAGGGTGATAGAAGCGACTGCAACAACTACAGAGGCATATCACTCCTGAGTGTTGTGGGTAAAGTCTTTGCACGCGTGATCCTGAACAGACTGCAGAAGCTTGCTGACAGAGTTTACCCAGAGTCACAGTGCGGGTTCCGAGCAGGGAGATCCACAACCGATATGGTTTTCTCCTTAAGGCAGCTGCAAGAGAAATGCAGAGAACAGCATAAGCCGCTATTCCTTGCCTTCATAGACCTGACCAAAGCTTTCGACCTTGTGAACAGAGATGGGCTGTTCAAGATCCTGGCAAAGATTGGCTGCCCACCGAAGCTGCTGAGCATGATCCAGTCTTTTCACGACAACATGCAAGGCACAGTACTGTGTGATGGCTCATCCTCCGATGCCTTCGATATCCACAGTGGAGTAAAACAAGGCTGCGTTCTCACTCCCACACTCTTCGGCATCTTCTTCGCAGCGTTGCTGAAACGTGCCTTTGGAAATTCCACAGAGGGAGTCTATCTCCACACCCGGTCTGACGGGAGACTTTTCAATCTGGCTTGACTAAAGGTCAAAAGCAAGGTACGGGAGGCAACAATCAGAGACATGCTGTTTGCAGACGACACTGCCCTGGCCACCCACACAGAAATTGATCTCCAGTGTCTGATTGACCGCTTTTCCAGAGCTTGTGAAGAGTTCGGGTTGACAATCAGTCTTCAGAAGACCAAAGTTATGGCCCAGGATGCGGAACATCCAAGCATTGCCATCAATGACTATGTGCTAGAGGTGGTCAGTCAGTTCACCTACCTCGGATCTACCATCACGGACAACCTCTCACTGGACCCTGAGATCAACCGTAGAATTGGCAAGGCCTTCACAATTTTGGCCAGTTTGTCACAGAGAGTGTGGAACAACAACATGCTGACCATCAACACAAAGGTCGCTGTGTACCGCGCATGTGTGCTAAACTCTCTTCTCTACGCCAGCGAAACTTGGACCCTCTACGCTTCGCAAGAAAAGAGACTGAACGCCTTCCACATGCGCTGCCTCCGTCGCATACTTGGGATCACTTGGAGTGATTGAATGACGAACAACGAGGTGCTGGAACGTGCCAAGATCTCCAGCATGTTCACTCTGCTCCGTCAACGCCGCCTCAGATGGCTTGGCCATCTAAGTCGCATAGAAGATGGACGGATACCCAAAGACCTGTTGTATGCTGAACTTGCCTCCGGAAACAGAGCTACAGGACGGCCCCACCTTCGCTTCAAGGATGTCTGTAAGAGGGACCTGAAGACTGTTCAAATTGACATCAACAGCTGGGAAGAGCTCGCCCAGGACAGATGCAGATGGAGACACGCTCCGACCACTGGATTGAAAACTGGTGAAGACAAGCTGCGGCAGCTTGCCGAGGAAAAGCGGGTTCAACGAAAAAGGAAGCAGCGGCTCCAACCCACAGCTGACACCGCCTTCAAATGCAGCAAATGCAATCGAGACTGCCACTCTCGTGTGGGGCTCCACAGCCACAACAGAAGCTGAACAACCATCAACTAAATATTCCCCATGGGCGCATATCCATCGTCTCTCGAGACTAACGGACGCCAACAACAAGTTTTCTGGGACCTCACCCATCTCCATGAATTCTTGAAAATAATTGCTAGCAGTTCCAAGAGTGCTTTAGTTCCTCAAGTACCTTGAGATGAATTTCATCAGGCCCTGCTGACTTTAATACATCTGGCTTATCTATTCTCTTTAACCTGTTCTTTCCGATTGTGGCTTGCATTCATTCCCCCTCGTTGTTAATATTAATTGAGTTGATTATTTGGTCGCCCTTAATCTTTTTAGGGAAGACTGAAGCAAAACAGGCATTAAACACCTCAGCTTTCTAGATGTCATCACGCCTTCCTTGCTAAGTAGAAGAATTACTCTTCCTTCATCTTTATTTTACTCCTAATGTAATTTAAGAACCTCTTTAAATCTTCTATGTCCCTTGCTACATGAAACTCATTTTGCGCCTTATCCTTTCTGATTTTGTTCCTATATTCTGTGCTATTCTTTTGTACTCCTCTGTAGAAATTTGTTCATATTTTATCTTTTTGTAGGATTCCTTTTTTTATTTTCAGGTCATTAAAGACCTCCTGATGGAGCCATATTGGCCTCTCTTCCTATCTTTCCTTTCCATCTGGATAGTTTGCAGTTGTGCACTTAATATTGTTACTCTGAGAAACTGCCAGCTCTTCTCAACTACTCTTTCCCTTAGATTTTCTTCCCATGGAACTTACCCACCAGTTCTCTGAGTTTGTTGAAGTCTGATATTTTTGAAGTTCATTGTCGCTATTCAGTTGCTGTTATTCCTTCCTTTCCCTAGAATCAAGAAAGCTATCATTTCACGATCACTTTCACTTTCTACCTTCAGATTCACTACCAATTCCTCCATTGTTCAGAATCAAGTCTGAAATGGCTGTCCCCCTGCTTCCTTCCTCTGCTTTGTGAAACAAATAGCTATCACCAAAATATTTTAAGAACTTATTGGAAATTTTGTGGTTTTCCTTATTACTTTGCCAACAGATGTCCGAATAGTTAAAGTCCCCCCATTACTACTAGGTCTTGTGCTTTAGCTATTTCCGTTATTTGTTCTAGAAATGCCTCATCCACCTTCTCCTGATTTGGTGGTCAATAGTAGACATCTCTCATGATGTCACCCCTATTTTCTACACCTTTTATCTTTACCCAGAGACTCTCAAATGATCTGCCTCCTACACAAAGCCATAATGCTTCTTTTTAGGTTGTGGGGTACCTTTTGGGAGGTTGTACTGGGGTTTCAATTAAATGCTTCGGGCTATTTGCTACACTGCTGCTGGGATTTTACTGTGCAAGTCTGTTCATCTTCCTAAGCATTAATTAGACTGGCATCTTGGAAAATGTTGGTACTCTCTGGATGAACTCTATGTATTTTTTATTTGCTTCTTTGACAAAAGTTGTTTTAATATTTGTTAGTTGCAGGATTTTTTTGATAGTTTTATTTGTAGTAAGCTATTTGACACAAAGAAAAAAGATAAAGAATGTTTAATAAAAGTAGTATTCTAAGACGATTTCAACTCAGTGCAGTTTAAATATAAATCTGTCACTTAATCCAGTGGGATAAACAGATTTTGATTAACATACAAGGAAATCTAATTGTGTTTTTCTGACCACATATTTTTTCCATGAATGCATCAGAAAAAATATTGAGAATTACAAGTAAAATGGAATTAAAAATGGATTTCAGTTAGAGTATTTCTATTGGCGATAATTGTAGTTGGCTCAGTCCTTTAAATTCTATACTCTTAAGCTTTTATTGATCTGTGGAATTACACATACATTTATAGTACTGTATACATGAATAATAACAAAGTTTAATGGTATCAATTTAATCCATCTACTGAATAAATATCACCTTCTTTCTTACCATAGTATAGTAATTCTGTCCCTATGAACCCATCAGTGTAGAAAAGTTTTACATCAATGACAAGTGGACCAATCAGTGAATTACAGCATGGTATCAATACCTATATAGAACAATGATGCACATATACATGTGTAATCCTTATTCTATGTATACATACATTAGATCAGGTCTAAATTAAGATGCAACAATATTATGGGTGGTAAAATTCCCACTGATATTAAAGGGTACAGAATAAGGTCCATACACTGTGGGGTAAAGGAAAGGAAAGATAGGAGTTACAGCAATAGGCTCATGCAGTTGCTTTGGTTACTAGGTGCATGTCACCAGCATTTTATTTATTTATTTTATTTATTTATAGTACTTTTATTATACTTTACAGGCCACAGGAAAGAAGTGTGTTTTAAGGAGACACAGGGTCAAATCATACTTGCCAAATATTTTTTCAGGCAAACATTCAGCTTAACAGGGTTACATTTTTTCAATGCCATTTAGTGAAATGTGGTTAAATAGGTGTTACATAGAGCTAGTTGAGAAAAAAAAGAGGATTTTTTTTTATAATTGAAAAACTTCTTTTTTTAAACTTAAAAATGTTGCACACTTTTTGTCATTTCAAAACATAGCGACCAGTTCTATGATTGGCTGAAAAATTGAGGGAAATATTTGGAAAAATGTCATTTAAAATTTTCCTTAAAAAATGGTCTCCTCTCTTAATTGGGATGATACACTGTTCACCAGATCGTTCCAATTAAGAGATTTCTACTCTATTTGGAACCTAAACCTATTATTTTGAAACAAAGTTGGTAGCTTAGAAAATGATTACATGCCAAAGCTGCAGAATCAAACTTTATCATGGGTATTAAATTATTTTCTGCAAAAGCCTTTGATATAGGTTAAATGCCTGACTGGTTAATCAGGTAGTGTGTTTTTTTTATTTTGTTTTTGCTAATAATTTGAAATATGCCCTTTGCCTTGCATCCTTGAAATTAAACAAGGATTGCAATTGTTAGCAAGCTTCATAAGTCTGTTCCCTCTCATTCCATGAGCTGTCATTTAATGAGTTACATTTAACTTGTGAAAAGGTCATTTTGTTACTAAGAAGCAAAGTCAATATTTTAGCTGATTTGTGTCTTGATCCAAATTCTACCTGACCCATTGTGGAAATAGCTATCACAATCCCATGCTTCTATGCATATGAATATATTTACAATATAGACACTTTTAGAAAATGAGAGTAAACCCTAGGATCAGAGCCAGTTCAAACAAATTTTGGACCCCCCAAAAGCCACTTCACCGAGGGCCCCGACAATAAAGGCCAAAAGAACCATTATACAATTTCTTTCATTATACACTTACCTGTACCAAACTACTCGACCATGCCATCAGTATGGTGGGAAGTGGGGAGGGGACAATTGGTAATGTGTCCAGCTAGAGTATGGTACTGTGGACAATATGGACAAGTAAGTCATATTAGATTTACAGAGTCTATAAAATACCGATTGATATAGTTGTACATGCCATAGCATCAATATAGTCATCGTAAGTTGTCAGGTAAATAGTACCTATTTGACCAATGTTCATTATATGCATTCACCAGACATTCATGACCATTACAAACTGTTAAAGAAATGGAAGGTGAATTGTTAAAACTTTCTAATTTGTGGCCAGAATTCTATAGACAGGTCTGAGTTGTGGCTCTCTAATGTGGATTTATTTGTGTGTTTGTAAGGCTGACATCAATCTTTGCACCTTTTTGAAGATATGCTGGCATTTTCCTGCCCCTCATTTTCTTCCACAAAGGGAAAAACCTAGGGGTCCTGGAGCTCTAAAAAGCCTCTTGCCTTCTGCATCTATATTAGGAAGCTCAAAAAAGGAGAATGGTTTCACCAAAGTAGATGGACTTAGCAGCAAAAACCACTACCTCGCACAGCAGTCTGAAACAGGTGGATCTGGAGTCAATTTGGTGAGTTTAAGTTAATGATGGCCAAAAGTGGAATAAAGTTCAATGAAGTGCACTGATCCAACTCAGATGTGAAGTCAATAGGGAGCTGTCTGGCTACATGTGATTTTACACATCTGTCAGCTATATCAGAAACCCAAATGCAAAATGTAGCACTCCGCTACATCATGTGGATTTGTGACACTCCCTGCAGGAGTTCATTCTTTAAACCAATTGATGTAATACAATGAGGAATAAATACAGTATTTTTATCTGTGTCCAATATAGACTTTCTCCAATATTGTTCATGTTGTTTTAAAGGAAAAATGTATTTTCATCAGACAAGCAGGGCCGGCGCTTCCACTAGGTGACCCTAGGCAGTTGCCTAGGGCGCCAGGATTTGGGGGGCGGCATTTTTCTGCCTTCTGCGGCATTTCAGCGGCGGCGACTCCCGGGGCGATTCGGCGGCAATAAAAGCGTCCGCCGAAATGCTGCCGAGAACGCAGCTTCAGAGGAGCTGCTGGCGCCGGCGGAGGTGAGCTGCTGCCGCGGGGGGATGGAGAGCTGCTGTGGGGGATGGGGAGCCACCGCGGGTGGGGAGCTGGCCGCCGCGGCCCACGGGCGGGGGGGCTGAGCTGCCGTGGGGGGGGGGGGGGAGCCGACCGCTGCAGGCGGGGGGGAGGCTACCGCAGCCCGTGGGCAGGGGGGTTAGCTGTGGGTAGGGGGGTGGGGAGCTGCCATGGGGGATGGGGAGCTGCCGCAGATGGGGGGCTGGCCACCGTGGGGGCGGGGGAGCTGGCTGCCACGGGGGGGTGGGCAGCGTTAGCGGGGCGGGGGGAGGCTCAGGGCTGGTGCAAGGAAGTTTCGACTACGGCGCGAAACTTCCTTGCACTAGCCCTGCAGACAAGTAGTTGTTAATTGCAAGAGAAACAGCACATTTCAGAGTGAATAAACTGAGAAATATGGGATACTTTTTTGCCATCACTGTTTAAAAGTTTAGACATAGAGGAAGTAGGGTGACCAGATGTCCTGATTTTATAGGGACAGTCCCGATTTTTGGGTCTTTTTCTTATATAGGCTCCTATTACCCCCCACCCCCTGTCCCGATTTTTCACACTTGCTGTCTGGTCACCCTAATAGGAAAATCAAATTGGGTATGGTTTTCTGTTAATTCTTGTGCAATATCATGAAATGTATACACAATAGAATGAAAGTTATTTTTCTCATATTTGGATCACTTCTAAAGATAAGCCAAGATTCTTGCCAGTTGTAAATTGGCATAGAGCCATTGACCTCAGTTTACACCTGTGGAGAATCTGACTCAGATATTGTCCAGGACATAGGCGTCGACTCCATGGGTGCTCCAGGGCTGGAGCACCCACAGGGAAAAATTGGTGGGTGCTCAGCACCCACTGGCAGCTCCCCGCCAGCCCCGCGCCCATTACCGGAGCACTTGCCTTTGCCCCGGATGCCAGGTGATGTTGCGGGGCTCTGCCCCCGACGCTGGCCGACGTTGCGGGGCCCCGCCCCCGACGCCGGCCGACATTGCGGCGCCCCACCCCCAACGCACCCAGCGGAGCGACGGAAGTCGGCTTCTATGGTCCAGAAGACAGCCTCCCTTCCAAACTGTATACTTAATCAACATCTTCACTTTGGCATACGTACAGCGTTTCATTACATGTTAAAAAAGGCATGAGTGGAGTATTAAGAAGACAGGGTTGAAAATAAATGTATTTGAATATTAGAGGTGCAGTTGCTACAATATGTCCTACCATTTTTAACTTAATTGTTTATTTCCTTTCCTTGGATATTGAACATTAAAATGTATTATTGCTAAATCTCCCCTACAGACAGTCCTCTCATCTCTAACAATACATATTAGTTCTTTCCTCTTGGGTGTGTTTGCTACATCTCCAAATTCAGTGTCATCTACAAATCTGATCAAGTTCCAAATTTACACTGAAGAAACACTCAACATTAAAAAGCAGTTGGGTTGGTTTTGCTTAGTTGTTCAAAATAGCCTCTCAAAACTCTTAACAGAGGTTTGGACTAGGGTATATAAAGCAGGAATACAGACAGACAGATGATCCACCAACAATGATAGGTGCAGCTCCACAGATCACCTGGAAGTTCTGACCAAAAATGTTTCAGGGGGGCTTACAGATTTTTGTGGCATGCAAGTTAGTCCCACACCTGGAATACAGCTTCGTACAATGTGAAAAATTACCCATAAGTAACCAAAGGAAAACACAAATCAAGAAGTTCTGATTACATCACGGTGGCTTAAGAAGGAGGCATGAAATCAGAACCTTTATAAGTGTAGGTATTTTCCCTATCTGTTGCTATGTTTTTATATTTAATGGTTATTACATTACTTTAATTAGAAAGGCATGTTTTCCCTAAAGTCCTATGTAACACATGGAACTTGATGAGCTCCCCTGGGCAGGAAAGCACACAACATGCTGGCCAACTATGGCAGATTATTTTCCTCTTATGGAGACTTATTACTGTTACCTCTTAAAGGTACACTTATTGCCAGGGCATGGGCTACTATACATCCTAGCTCTCCCCCGTCAGTCCATTTAAACAAATATCATACATTGGCTCTTCCCTTGGCCCACCTAGGCTGATCTGCAAGTGACCTTCCGCACTGGCACTGCTTAGATAGAGACTAGTTCCATAGTGCACAGGCACCCTTGTGTGATCATGCAGTCAGCCAATACTGGGTGCAACCCCTAAGTGGTGCAGAGAGCCTTGCCCTGGTGTATTTCATCTGTACCCCTTACTCACCTGAGTAGGGGTTTACAAAATCAGGCCCACTGATAGATACCAATTCAAAAGTCAATGCAACTAATGCTGTGAGTAGGGGCCATCCAACACATTTCCTTCCAAAAATTGTCAGATATTCTACTGGAGCAAGTCTATGTAAGTAACAACTGCCTGAATGCAGCTCTGTAAAATGTTTGTGGTCCATGAGGTGAAAAACTCTTTCTACCTAAATGGAGATTTTAACCAAGTATCTGATGTGAGATTTTCTCACTCTCTCTCTTTCCCCCTTTAAAAAAAAAAAAATCATGTAGAAATATAAAAGAAATGGCAATAGGTTTTCCTCTTTGCTGATAATATATGGTATTTCTGACAAGAAGGAAATTCAAACTGACACATTCCTGGCTCAGTTCAACTACTTTGACTGATATAATCTGGTTATCATTTTCCCCATTTTTCCTTTTAAAATATATTATCATTGTGAAATCTGCACCTCCAAATGAACTATATATTTCCCCTGCAAAGGTCAGAACGTTATATAAAGTTACACATATGCCAAGTACAAATCAATTCTATTTGGCTCACATGCACCCAAAGAGGCCCATAGCATATCCAATCCAAATTGCATCTCATTCTCTTCAATCAAATGAATAAGAATTACATTCTTTGAAGCCCAAGACAAAATATAGAGTTTAAAACATTTCTTGTAAGATTGTCAGAGCTATTTGTAAAGGTGATCAGACAAAAACAAATATCCGGGATGAGCCAGCAATTTTAAACTATCTCTAAAATGCACTCAGAGCCTTTATACAAACAGCTGTTATGTGGTAATTAATATCTGACCATTACTGAACAGGCTATTGGTAAGGTTATCATAATTTTTATCTATATTAAAATTTAAAATCAATATACTTCCCTCTATGCTAGGTGGCTATGCTTTATGAATCTAAGGCCTGGTCTACTAAGAGTTTATGTCGAATTTAGCAGCGTGAAATCGAATTAACCCTGCACCCGTCCACACAACGAAGCAATTTATTTCGACATAAAGGGCTCTTTAAATCGATTTTTGTACTCCTCCCCGACGAGGGGATTAGCACTGAAATCGACATGGCCATGTCGAATTAGGGTTAGCGTGGACGGAATTTGACTCTAATAGCTCTCAGAGGTATCCCACAGTGCACCACTGTCACCTCTCTGGACAGCAGTCCAAGCTCGGATGCTCTGCCCAGCCACACAGGAAAAGACCCAGGAACATTTGAATTCCATTTCCTGTTTGGCCAGTTTGAATTTCATTTCCTGTTTGGGCATTGTGGCGAGCTCAGCAGCACTGGTAACGATGCAGAGCTCTCCAGCAGAGATGACCATGCAATCCCAGAATTGAAAGAGGGCTCCAGCATGGACTGATCGGAAAGTGTTAGATCTGATAGCTGTATGAGGAGATGAATCCGTGCTATCAGAGCTACGATCGAAAAGACGTAATGCAAAAATCTACGAAAAAATCTCCAAGGCCATGATGGACAGAGGATACAGCAGGGATGCAATGCAGTGCCACGTGAAAATTAAGGAGCTGAGACAAGCGTACCAGAAGACCAAAGAGTCCAATGGATGCTCCGGTTCACAGCCCCAGACATGCTGTTTCTACGCTGCGCTGCATGCCATCCTAGGGGGGGCCGCCACCACTACCCCACCCTGTCCGTGGACTCCGACGATGGGTATTCTCATCGGTCGCTTCCTCTGAGGTTTTTGCGGACGGGGAAGATGATGAAGGAGATGATGAGGACAAGGTAGTCGACAGCGCTTTGCACGCCGATTTCCCTGAAAGCCAGGATCTCTTCATCACCCTCACAGAGATCCCCTACCAACCCTCCCAAGGCGGTATCCCGGACCGTGAAGCCAGAGAAGGAACAGTAAGTGAGTGTATCTTTTGAATAGAATAGACATGGTATTAAAGCAATTGGTTTTTAATGATTAATTTGACTTGAGGACTTGGAATGCATTCATGGCCAGTACAGCTACTGGAAAAGTCTGTTAACATGTGTGGGGATGGAGCAGAAATCTTCCTGGGACATCTCCATGAAGCTCTCCTGGAGGTACTGTGAAAGCCTTTGCAGAAGGTTTCTGGGGAGAGCAGCCTTATTGCATCCTCCATGGTAGGAGACTTTACCGCGCCAGGCCAGTAGCAGGTACTCTGGTATCATTGCCTGATCAAGCATGGCGGCATATGGCCTCAGTGTTTGCTGGCATTCACGCAACATCCATTCTTTCTCTGTCTGTGTAATCCTCATCAGAGTGATATCAGTCATGGTGACCTGGCTGGAATACGGGAATTTAATTACGGGGACTGTTTGCCTGTGCCTTTTAAAAAATCCTGCCTGCAGTTTCCAGCCACGCGGTGGGGGCGGGGAGGGTGACTGTTCATGCCGAGCAGTTTGCGGTCAGCTAGCAGGGATCTTCCCCGAGACCAGCCACGTGGTGGGGTGAAGGCTAAAGCGACCATCCCAGAGAATGGGATGGCTGGGGTTACTTTGGTTTCTGCCGCTGCACGTTAACCCGCACAGCACAGCAGTAACTGGCCAACTCTAGGAGCTCTGCTTGGAACGGGAAAGGAGGGTGCTGCTGTTCAGTAAGGTTTCAGCAGCCTAAAGTCTACAGCTTACCATGGCCGCCTGCTAGCTGAATTCCGTTGCCCGGCCCTGCTTGTGTGATCTGTACACCAAAACCCCAGGCACTCAATATAAAGACGCAAAATGCGACCTTGTACTGAAAGCACATGTGCTAGGTACTGTGAATGGTCTTGTTCACCGCGAAAGACTATATTCATTGTTCTGTAAAAGGTATCTTTTTAAAGAATTCACTCCCTTTTTTTCATCCCACAGCTGCAACTGTATCTAGGCTTCCTCCGGCATCTCCCTCCCAAAGGCTGTCACAGATAAGGCGGTGAAAAAAACGCACACGAGACGAGATGTTCTCTGAGCTAATGCAGTGCTCCCGCACTGAGGTAGCTCAGCAGAATGAGTGGAGGGACACAATTTCCCAGTACAAGCGAGCGGCCAGCGAACGGGATGACAGGCGAACGCCCGTGAGGACAGGCGGATGCTCATGAGGACAGGAGGGACGCTCGCGATGAGAGGTGGCAGATGGAAGACCAGAGGGTGACTGAGGCGATGCTTGGGCTACTGTGGGAGCAAACCGACACGTTCCAGTGTCTGGTGGATGTTCTGCAGGAATGGAAGCAGGATGACAGAGCGCCGCTGCAGAACATCTATAACTGCCCTCCCCCACCCCCAAGTCCCATAGCCCCCTCACCCAGAGTCCCAAAAACGCAGTGTGGGAGGCTTCGTGCAAACAACCAGTCCACCCCGGCGGATTGCTCAAGCAGCAGAAGGCTGTCATTCCCCAAGATTTGAAGCGGCCTTTCCCTCCCTCCACCCGCACCCCACCCTGCCCACCGTCCCAGTTCCCTCCCTTTATTGATAAATCTTGAATAAAAAATACTTGTTTGTTGAACAATGTTGCCTTTATTTCCTTTCAAAGCAAGGTGTGCTTGAAGGGGGGAAAGGGGGTTGGTAATTGGAAAGGCTAGGCAATATAGACAGAGTAAACAAACAGGGGGAGGTTCTCATCAAGGAGAAACAAACATAAGAGTCACTGGTTACCCTGGTCAGTCTGGAAGCTAGTTTTCAAAGCTTCCCTGATGCGCAGCGCATCCTGCTGTGCTCTTCTAATCACCCTGGTGTCTGGCTGCGCGTAATCAGCAGCCAGGCGATTTGCCTCAACCTCCCACCCCACCATAAACGTCTCCCCCTTACTCTCACAGAGATTGTGGAGCACACAGCAAGCAGAAATAACAATGGGTATATTGGTTTCGCTGAGATCTCAATGAGTCAATAAGCTGCACCATCGCCCTTTCAAACATCCAAAAGCACACTCCACCACCATTCTGCACTTGCTCAGCCTGTAGTTGAACAGCTCC
Organism: Macrochelys suwanniensis; assembly: GCA_033296515.1. Classification (NCBI taxonomy): domain Eukaryota; kingdom Metazoa; phylum Chordata; order Testudines; family Chelydridae; genus Macrochelys; species Macrochelys suwanniensis. Next base: position 55,521,251 of record CM065780.1, read on the forward strand.
TTATCACTGTCCAGGGCGCCTGCGTACGGCTTCATGAGCCAGGGCATTAGTGGGTAGGCTGGGTCCCCAAGGATCACTATAGGCATTTCAACATCCCCAACAGTTATTTTCTGGTCCGGGAAGTAAATACCTTCCTGCAGCCGTCTAAACAGACCAGAGTTCCTGAAAACACGAGCGTCATGAACCTTTCCCGGCCATCTGACGTTGATGTTGGTGAAACGTCCCTTATGATTCACCAGTGCTTGCAGCACCATTGAAAAGTACCCCTTTCGGTTAATGTACTGGGTGGCGTGGTGGTCCGGTCCCAGGATAGGGATGTGCATTCCGTCTATAGCCCCACCACAGTTAGGGAATCCCATCACAGCGAAGCCATCTACTATCGCCTGCACATTTCCCAGGGTCACTACCTTTGATAGCAGCAGCTCAATGATTGCGTTGGCTACTTGCATCACAGCAACCCCCACGGTAGATTTGCCCACTCCAAACTGATTTGCGACTGATCGGTAGCAGTCAGGCGTTGCAAGCTTCCAGAGGGCTATTGCCACTCGCTTCTGGACTTTGAGGGCTGCTCTCATCATGGTGTCCTGGCGCTTCAGGGCAGGGGACAGCAAGTCACAAAGTTCCAGGAAAGTGCCCTTATGCATGCGAAAGTTTCGCAGCCACTGGGATTCATCCCAGACCTGCAGCACTATGCGGTCCCACCAGTGTGTGCTTGTTTCCCGGGCCCAGAATCAGCGTTCCACTGTATCAACCTTCCCCACTGCCACCAGGATGTCCAATTTGCGGGGTCCCGTGCTTTGAGAAAGGTCTGTGTCCCTGTCATCGTCACTGTCATCACCGCGCTGCCGTAGCCTCCTCGCCTCATTTCTCAACATCTGCCTCTGCATAAAGTGCACAGTAAGGCGTGAGGTGTTGACAATGGCCATAACTGCTGCAATGATCTCAAAGGGCTCCATGCTCGCCGCGCTATGGCGTTCACGCTGTCAATCCAGGGAAAAGGGCACGAAATGATTGTCTGCCACCGCTTTCACGGAGGGAGCGGGGAGTGAGGGTTGTATGACAACAGTTACCCAAAACCACCCACAACAAATTTCTTGCCCCATCAGGCATTGGGAGCTCGACCCAGAATTCAAATGGGCAGCGGGGATAGCTACCCACAGTGCCACCACCTGGAATGTCGACGCTTGCCCCGGTACTGTGGACTCACAACGCCAAATTAATGTGCTTAGTGTGGACACACACATTAGACTTTGTAATATCGGTTTCAAAAAATGGGTTTAGGTAAAATTGAACTACTATCGTAGTGTAGACGTTAATATGTTAATATGAGTTTTTTTTAATTTATGGTCTAAATTTGAACATTTCGCATAAGAAGTCCAGGGGGAAAAGTCATCAAGTGCTAAAATGATGTACCACTATTACACTATTGCAATGTAAGCCTCGAAGCAGCAAAGCACTTAAGCACATACTTAACTTAATTTCAATTAAATTAATAGGGTCCACTCATATGTCTGAAGTTAAGCACATGCTTATGTGCTTTGACGAATACTAGCCTTTATGTTCTCCATTTTTCTCTCTTATGTCCATGTGAAGCACTTTATTAAATGTATATGATAAAAATATTTTCTTGATGATTTAACAGTTTTTCTGATAGGTCAAGAAAGCTTCATCTTTGCTTTTGCAAATGAATATTCTACTGGGAAAAAGAACTATTATTAGAACAGAGTCTTGTGAGGTACAAGCCCCTTTGGTGGTATAAAATTAACAAGAATAATGGACTTCTTTGTCGCTGCTTTGGCAAGAACTTGGCTACACTTACTGAAACAGAATAAACAATCATGAACAGACACTCAGACAGCAAAGTGTATAAATTATTCAAGAATGAAATGTTCAAGTAATATTAACCTAAAGGTATAGTCATCAATTTTGTTCCGATGGATGATATTGGGTAGTTAGTATTCAAGTGTTACTACATAAATAAAATTGATTTATGCTAACTGAGAAGACTATGAGAAAATTTTATCAGGATGCCCAAATTCTGCTCCTCCTTGCTTGATCAATTGCTTCTCTGCTGAACTGTGTAGCATTTCGCTGCAAAAGTCTTCACAGAGAAATTGGGCTACGGCAAAATGAATAATACATTTGCTGCAGTGCTAGACTAATGACCCTTAAGTGCTTTAGAAAAATGAGCTGTGTGGACTGCTTCCCTTTACAAAGAGACTGGCTCATATATCGGGAAGTAACTAGTAGTAAGGATTATGTTTGTGAGCTGGGGCAAACAGAGTGTGTACTGCCTAATTTTATGATTATGGCTAGAGATGGCACATTAAATTCTTTCATCCATTCGTTTTTGCTGTTTATATTTGTTCTTGTCTCCTCACCTCTTTCCCCAATCCCACTTCAGACTGCACTGTTTTTATGTACGTGTTAATCAACTTCATCTTTCCTCTTGCTGTTTTCATGAAGCTTATTGTGTCACCATAAAGACATTGATCAAATAGTGACAGAAGGGACAGAAAGCTATTTACTTTGAAACAGTAGGAGAGATCCAGGGCAAGGAAGCATAGTTAAAATCTGCATTGGCTGGCATTTACAATACCTGAACAATTCATAACTCTCCCTGAGCAGGTCCCTACGGGGAAAGAATAGTGGCTTTGGTTTCCTTACAGAAATGTCATTTTTATCTGCTGCATAAAGCAATAAAGGGAAGACAAATGCACATATTAAACATGCTTAAAAAGAGGCTTATTTAAACATAATTAAAGAGAAACGTAAAACCAGTGAGTGAATGGTGCAGGATTATTTACTGTCATTTCAAATTAACTTGCTTTAAATCCATCCAAAGCATACTTTAAGTTGAAATGAAGCCTTTCTTCTGAATTCCTTTTCAAATGTAGACAGCGTGCAATAGAGACCACTGGTGGTTTTTTTAATTATTATTATTAGATAATATAATTGGCAGACAGCTGCTGAAAATGAAATGTTCCTTTAAGAAAGCAGTCATTTACAAACTAGTGTGGGGTCATGTAACCTGGTTATTCTCTTTACAGCTCCCATTATGTTAAAATGCCAATACCTACCCCACCAACTTTCATCTCAAATCGCATTTGCCAATACTTGCCTTTCAACTCTGGCTTTTTTATTCTTTGAAAGGATTAGAATCTACAACACTGCTGTTTCATTTTCATTATGTTGCTGTTCTATCTTTTAGGGGAAATCAGCTTCACATTGTGTTATTCTTATGCTCCTTACCAAGGGTTAGAAAGAGAAAGAAAAGAAGAAGAATCCTTTTAAATTAAGAGGGCCCAGTTTGATAGCACTTACAAAATATAAAAAAGGAAAGCTTTATTATATGAATAGTTTGCTTGAAAAGGACATGCACACTGGAACATTCAAATCCTAACTGTCTAACCTGAATCATTGATGTGCATTATCTACAGGCTGCTATCGTTAATAAGGAAGCTTTAAAGGACATTTCTTGAAGCCTGAAGAATTCTTCTTGGATAGAATTCAGAGGACGCCCTCTCTATCCCTTGGCTGAGAAAAAAAATCCTCTTGTGTATGTACATCTATAAAAAATTCTTTCCTCATTGCTGGACTTTCACAAATTCTTTTAAGAATTTCATTACCTGACTTCTGGTCTCACTCTCTAAGCATGACTGAGGCAAACCTACTATTAAGCATTGAAATGGAGGAATAATAAAGCCCTCCAACTGACTAATAGCATGGCAACTGCCACAAAGCCTTCTACAAAAGCCATGTAATGTCCTTAAACACCTGTTTCCTCCTTCTACTTCCCTGTTTCATCTGTCTTTAATCATCAAATTATTCTATTATAAGGATGTCTTTCGGTGGAGGTTAAGTGCATTCTATTTACATATGATGGGTTCATAGGGGTCTAATGACTAACAAATATTATTGCTGTTTTATTTCATATCATATCGTTGTCTCTCTTTTTTCCAACCATTTTATTTACTTTTTTCCCCCGTGGCTCGAGAAATGGGAGCTCATTCTGAATAATAAAATATCAATCTGCACTTAACCTTTGTTCTTTTATGCATATGTTTCTAGTTACTGGGAAGACAAATGTTTGCCTTAATTCAGTGAACATGCCTGATATGCACAAACAACAAAATAAATAATAATCAAGAGGACTTTTGAAAACAAAGAAATGGTGTATGCAAATTTTAACTTTTGTTTAGACCCATCTACTTATGTCTTGGACAAAATCATGAACCTTAACCTTTGTTTATAATAAGCTAAAAAACTAGGACTCAGGTCTGCCAGAGGAAGCGAGTTCTACATTTGGGAACCCTCCATCAAGACTGCCTTGACTTCAGTCCTCAAGAATACACATCTAGGGAGCTTGTCAGCAAACTGCCACAGGTGATTTCCCATTGAACTGTACGTGTAAGCAAATGGGAAGCCACAGCTGTGAATGATATACAGGAGTAGTATGCCTTGACCAAATCATATTGCAGAGTAGGCAGAATGCTGAATTGTGCACTAGCTGTTGCTTCAAAGGTAGGCCAGAATAGAACACATTGCAATAGTCCAACCTGCAGCTAGTTCTCTTAAAGGTAAAATGTAGCTCCTAAAATACAATCCTTGGGTCCAGCCAAGCTGTGCTTTGTGCAGGACACTAGTACAGTTCCCTTCCCTGATACCCAGCACTGCCAGGGACTGGAGCAAGTTAGAATAGGCCTTAAGGTTCTCTAGTTCTTGCGAGTAATTCATACAAGTGATAACAGATTGCTAGGGGCCAATACTCTGGCATGCTGCCAGCATGTTCCTTATGCTGGAAAGGAGCCAGGAAAAGGTGTTATAGAGCAACTGCACTGGCTGTACAGCACCCAGGGATTCCTCTATGCTGCTTTACAATCCCTTTGGGGCATTGCTGCAGCAAAAAAAAAAAAAAAAGACAAGAAAAAAAAGACTATATCGGTGCTAAGAAATTGGTTCATAAAGATGATTTTAAACTACCCAAAAATGTTAAATAAGCATTTAAAAGAAGACCCCTATATCATTGGCACTCAATCAATTTTGGGATGGCTCAACTAGAGTGTTATCACTGAAATAGATGCATAAGTGTCTTAATGAAGAATGTGACTGATCTCCACCAGTGAAACCTTTGATTTTAATTAGCTCTACAACAATGTCAAACAAGTTAAGGACTCCCTTAGTCTCTCAAGTCAATAGTCTTACCTGAGATACCAAAGGTTTCACTACATGCACTAAGTAAGTTTGCTCATGATAAATTCATTTAAAAATTCTGCAGTGGTTCCAGTCAAGGAAACACAGACTCAAAACCAGGAATCAGTCTCTCCACTGTGCAACAGAATCTTATTTTATACATACTTTTTGTATTACTGAAATTTTAAAATAGCCACATATATTTTTTGTTTTCAACGTATGATTGAAAATGCACATTGAGTCTCAGTCCTGGAGTTAATTTATTTTCAAACCACAGTGAACTCTTACAGATTAGTTACAAGTCTCTGGGGGAGGTGGGGTGGGAAAGGAATGTTATATAATGGAAACAACAGATACTTCAGTAAATTATTTCATTAAGGGGTACAGAACCTTAAGTGGCTAGCACTTAGATGTGACAAAGCAACTAGAAAATAGACCATAGGGAACAATCCTCCATTCCAGGAATAGACTAGATGACCTAATAGGTCTTTCCCACCTCAGATTCCTATGACCTTATTAACTATGGATAAGGTGAAAGTGGCACAGCCTGCAAAACATTTAATTGCTTCCTCACTACCTAAAGCTTGTGTACATTATGGATTGAATAGATGAACTGGTTGGAATACAAGGAAAGATTACCCAAAATTGAATTGAACACTTTTCAAAGTTGAGCAAAGTTTTCTTAATTTTATCTTTAATTGCTTTTAATTTCTTCATGTCTCATCACTTCCTAGTTCCAGCCAGAAGTGAAAGTGCAGAAATATCATGAGAAAGACCATTCTTGTAGTAGTCCTAGCCTGAACAGACACTCAAAGTTTCATGATTCATGACAAAACCACTTTTCCTGACTAATTTTACAAATTCAAGAGTTTTGAATAGTTTGGGTATGATTCAGATGAACATCTGGTGTGAAATCCTGGCTCCACTGAAGTCAATGTCACCAGGATTTCCCCACAGGATTTTTAAGTATAATGAATGGAATCTTCTGAAGTTTACCGGTGACTAATGAACTTTATGCATGCAGCACAGGGCAGTTTCTCCGGTGTAAATCCAAAGTGGATGGACTGGAGTCAGTGAAATTACATCCGTATAAAAACACTGGAACTGAGATCAGAATTAGGCCAATAATAAGCGTGTGTGTGTGGGTGTGTGGGCACGTGCATCCACCTACCTGCACATGTGTGCATGAACTCATGCGCATACACATGAACGCATTGGAAAGGAATATGGTTTACAAATACAAATCTGCCTCTCATTACAATATAAAGAGTGACATATTGTACTCACAAGGCCTCAGGAATGAAATATCCAGTCCAAAACATTAAAAAATAAAGGGAGGACATGAATTACAGTACAGGAAAGAATCTTTTACAATTTCTATTTTGATATGTTTTATTGCATCACACCAAGTCAGCTAATTTCAATCTCTTCCTTTCCTACAATATCACAATGGTATAATATGACCTGAGACAACTGATGCATCCTTATGTCAAACACAATATATCAAATCAGAAATGTAAAAGAAAGTTGATTATTAAGCCACCTTTTGGAAAACAGGTTATTTTAGAAGAACATATGTTACTTGCAAAAACAAAACAAAACAAAACAAAAACCTGGAGGATTATTATGCTTATTTGTTACAGTGCTTTTGATTACACACTTCCCAAATTTATGGTACAGAGTTTGCTGAGGAGACCCCAAGACTATTTTCTCTGTGATAAATTGTCAAAGGTTTAGAGAAATCTTGCTTGTCTAGTCTAGGGTCATTTTCAAACTGAAATTGTTCTGTTGCTTTCTCCAAAGATTAAGACAATATTATTTGGATGGTTGCAAGATGACCAGCAGCAGTCAGAAAAATAAATTATTTTAAAAGTCTAGGAGAGTAGGGAAAAAGAAAGGAAATTAAGTTTTTATTAAAACAGATAACAGGAATGCTATCAGTACAGCAGCTTCCTGTTGCCTGCTGAGTCCAGTAATGAGGATTCAGGGCTCTGTAAATGCTACACTGTCAGAAAAAGCCTATGGATGCACGGCAAGAGCCTCATAGCAGCTTCATTCTCCTGAAGAACTTAATCTTATGAAACATTTATTTAAGAAACACTAGCCAATTAAAGACTGTGTGTGTGTGTGTGCGCGCGCGCGCACGCATGTGTATTAAAGGAACCTAGATTCCAAAACCTTAATTTTTGTTCTTGCCGGTTTGGCTGGAATTACAAAATGTCTTACAAATTGATGAATTAGAAATACAGAGACTGTCCCAAAAGAAAGGTTTGTGCCTTCAGCCCACGCTCAAAATAATGAGGCCCATAAGTTCTGGGGTTAACTGTATGTACAGAAGATAATAAACAGTAATGCTCACTGCTCCTCTTATTTAACAAGCTTACTTTATACTTTATACAGTGGAAACACTGACCAGGATTGTCACAAGCTAGTTATACAATTGAAAAAAATTGCTTTAGGACTCACATTCTACTACAGACAGGTAATGTTCTGTTCAACTAATCTTTAACCATCACATCACATACTGGACTGGAGTCTCCTTGCACGTGTGTTTTATGCTAACATATCTCAATTTACTATAACGGAGTTACTGTGGGCACTTTGCCTATTGCCTTTTGTGAGCAGAGAAGGAATATTTCCCTCATTGCCATTGACCATGGCACTGTGGGCTTTTCACATTCCTCACAGCAGCCTGAAAACCCAGCGGATAGGTTAGGGTTGTGTTAATATGTATTGTTTGTTTGTTGCTACTTGGCATGGATCCTGGGTGTCTGTGTTGGGTGCAAGTGACCGGTTGCCAGGTAAATAAGGGCATGGGACCAGGAATTCAGAAGATCTTTCCTTTGGGTAATGGGGAGGGTTCCAATGTCTGGTACAGCAAAGAACTCCACTTATAGTAGCCTTAACAGTCATACAGGGAAGAGTGGAGGGGAATCACAGCAATACCGCTAGCACTCTGATAGCTACTGAGAGGTGCAGAGTGGCTTCTCTCCCCAGACCGTGCTTGCTCTAGAAGGAGAGAAGGAACCTACACTGATCTAGGCCTTGCTGGATAGTTATCCCAGTTGCATGTGTTAAATAACATAGTGCCCGCACTTAAACCATATTCCTGTGTTATGTCTGTCTTCCTCCTGGGGATGAGTCAATGTTTACTTTGTTGTTTTACTCACTGTTTCTTGCACTTTGTTATCACCTTTTACGAGAGCCTGCTTATGAACATTGTGTGTGTTACGCTCAGCCACATAGAGAAGACATTACCACCCTGCTTCCAATCATGCACCACAGTGTGACATTTGTCCTCTCTTTGCTCTGCTTCCTTCCCCTTCTGCTTCTCCCTCTCCAGTTAGTTTCTAGTTCTTTGTTCTTCTCCGCACTTTGACTTTTTACACCTATATTACAGTGGAATCTAGCTGCCCCACATCATCAAAGCTGATGGGCAACTGAAATGGTCCTCTTTTCCTCTGGCAGGGTTAGCTGATTCAGCGTGGTGGAGGAGGGACAGCCAGACATTTATATTAGACCATCAGCAAAGTGGAACAGCTTTAACATTGTAGTTAAAATTCAGCGCATTAAAGAGCTATGATGGTGAGGTATCTCAGGATGAGCCAAAGCAGAAAGCATGAAGAATGTGAAATATATTAGTCTCCATTTAAAAGAAGAAAAGACTCTTCACTCTTTCATATATTTGATTAGTAATTTTGTGTGCATTAGTTTCAGAAAGTAAGGTTCTGTATGAGTAGCTTTTGCCAATAAAATATGTCACACTAACTAAGATGAGGATAGTAAAATATCTCATGCTACTGTTTTCACATAAAAGAGCAATAGATTTAATATTATGTAATTATGGAAGTTCTGAGAGAATTACGGTGTAATGAACAATAATATGCCATATGCCATAATACTAAGAGGTACTATGTCTTGTTTATTTCGAGTGCTGTAACTGCACTCACACAGGGCAACATTTGCAAAGCCTCAGGCCACAGGAATGCAGAGAAAAATGCACATGCATCTGTTTGCCCAGAAAACCTTACATATTTCCATGTAAACTAGCATGTGTGTAGGCACCAGTTAGGTACAGGAATTACACAAATGAGTATTTTAGCATGCATAAATGTAAAGCTTTATGGAATCAACAGGCGCATGTATGGCTGTGGGCATTTAAATTTTAGCCATTAATATCAATATAAATTACTCTATGGCCAGAATTCATTACATATCATATAATCCTTATATACCTTTGTGTACAACTCTCTGAAGTACAATGCTGCTGTCAACACTGTTTTCTTAAGGAAAAATTACAAAATGACATCAAATCAAACTCTGATAAGTGAAATGCTAGCATCATGACACCAACATCTAGAGAGACAGTTTGGCATTTCCCACAGATCAACAGCCATTCCTAACATTTCACAATCTCAGTCATTCACAACCACAGGATTAAAATGTTAATATGACCAACTGACATCATCCCCCTTTGTTCGGAAGGGATAGATCTGTGTCCCACATAAGGATTTGGAATATTATTAGTTCTGCACTATAATAAATAGTTGACAACAGTGCTAGTGCCATAAATTGTTAGAATCCCTTCTAACCATATTCAATGGCTGTCCAGGACACATCAAAAATCCCATAGCACTTTTTGGAAAGAGCAAGGTATGGCCTGATTGTCCTCCTGGCCACTTTAAGACAAATCCTATTCTCCAAAGCTAGTGTGATCTACTATTAAATCGATCACTGCCAGTGCATTTGCTTACACTCATTGCTACATAATGTAGACAGGCCAATTTAATGTTCTAAGCCACAGGTTTGGAAAAGCTTGACTCCCTGGAAGAGCATGTTGATATTCCAGGAGAATGAAGCAAACTGAGCACCAGACAATTTAGCCTGTGTGAGTTCCTGCCTGCTCTGCATGGACATGAAAACAGTTTTTGAAAACTAACAAAAAACTAACAGGTGTTTGGTTTTCTGTCCTTTGCCAAAGTTTTCCCTCTCCTTGTTTTTGCGCAACATACTGTGAACCAGTTGGCTATTGCCACCAGCTGCATTCCAATAGTGCTGTATGCCTACAAGCCCCAATTCAGCAAAATTCTTAAGCACACAAGTAATTTTAAGCATGTGAATAGTATCATTGAAGTTAATGAGACTACTCACACACTTCAAGTTATATGCAGTATTGTTGTAGTCTTGTTGGTCCCAGGATATTAGAAAGAGACAAAGTGGGTGAGGTAATATCTTTTTATTGGACCAATGTCTGTGATGAGAGAGTTCTTCTTCTGTTAAAGTTGAAGAGATGCTCTGTGTGAACTCTAAAGCTTGTCTCTCTCACCAAGACATTGGTCCAATAAAAGATATTACCCCGCTCACCTTGTCTCTACTTAAAGTTATACCCATGATGCATCAGGACCACAGTTTATGCAGTGCTTTATGATCTTTCAGGGATGAAGGTACTACAAACAGTTATTATAACACCTTGCTTGCAAACTACTTGGAGATACCATTAATATGAATGGTGCCACAGCAGACAAATTAAGTCCCATTGCATATTATTTTACATGTTCTGGGAGATTACAAAATCTCAATATGTTTGTATTAGATGTTTTTGTTGTTAAAATATCTTCAAAATGTTAAATATTTTAAAACAATGGTGTGTCAATCCCTGATTAATTTATTAACTTATAAAATCACAGGCAATGAAAAGGTAAAAGTAGCTTGAATTTGGACAAAAGGTGGAAGGACTGCACAGATGTGCCATTGTAAACTTGATAGATGATTTTCCATCAGCGACAATGAGGGAGTAAATTGAGTTTCCTTCACTGGAAGATGTAAAGAATTTTGCACAAAGTATAAAAGAGTGGAACTCTCCAAAGATCCTAAAACCAGACTAGTCCTTCTAAAAGTCTTTAATAAAATGAAAGGGTCAAAACTCAAGACCCATCAGCAGAGCTCTTCAGCAGTTTCTCTTTGATTTTTAGGCCACTGACTTTGGACAGTAGCTTCAATCAGAATTCACAGGCAAGTGATTTTATGCCAAGAACAACTTTGCTTGGCAGCAGAAACTGACACATGTTTCAGTTGTTCCGCAGTACCAAATGTGTCTTCTAAGAACTGTGGTCAGGGACTGTAATAAGGATTGACTGGGGGTAAAAATGGCTCCTGACCTCAGATCTGGAAAAGAGGTTTTTTTCAAGCTTATATATATATGGGGGGAGGGATAGCTCAGTGGTTTGAGCGTTGGCCTGCTAAACCCAGGGTTGAGAGTTCAATCCTTGAGGGGGCCATTTAGGGATCTGGGGCAAAAATTGGGGATTGGTCCTGCTTTGAGCAGGGGGTTGGACTAGATGACCTCCTGAGGTCCCTTCCAACTCTGATATTCTATGATTCTATATATATATTGTGATACAACATGGCCAGAAGGCAGCAGGAGAGTGATCTAGGATGAGAAGCCTTATTCTCTGTAGATTAATTAAAAGCACCTGAAACCAATTAGAGCACCTGAAGCCAGTCACCTGATAAAATCCCCCTGCTTCAATCAGCCAGAGGAGGAGCTGGAGCAGAGTGGTTTGGTGGTGGAGCAGAGAGCAGTTCGGAGGAAAGCGGAGGAGAGTTTTGAGAAGTGCTGCAGCGGGCTAAGAAGACCAAGATCCTAGGTAAAGGGACACCTGGCTTGTGCAGAGGGAAGGCAGGAAGCCCCACAAGCTGAAGGTCAGGAGAGGGAAGTAGCCCAGGGGAAAGAATCACTGGTACAAGTGGTTCACCTGCTAACATAGGGCCCCTGGGCTGGGACCCGGAGTAGAGGGCGGGCCCGGGTCCCTCCCTCTCCACTCCCCTTCCCTGGGATACTAGTAGGATAGCTGTTACCCCAGTTCAGGGGCAAGAAAGGGCACCCTGAAACCCCCCCACAAGAAGAGAAAGTGCGGGACCCATCATAGTAGTGCCGGCAATTTGCCACTATATAGATATATATATATATATATATATATATATATAAAATTATTATTCAGATACTTTTCAGTTGGTAAATCTCTCTCAGTTTCTGACAGATTTTATTTGAAATGTCTGGGTGGCGATACCTTCTAGAGCTAACCACAAATTGGTTGCCAAAACTTTTACTCCATTGGAAAAAAATGCTCCCTCTTCTGCCTGATTCAGACCAGGGAGTCGAACCTGGTCTCCCACATCTCATGCAAGTGTCCTAACCACTGGGATCTTAGCTATGCTGGGGTGCGGTATGCTTGCCTGCATGTGCTGTCTTGCTCTCTCTCGTGTTTTTTCATGAGAAATTTTGAAAACTCACATTTTTTGTTCCAGTGCAGAAGGAAAACAAATTTCAAAACCTTGACATTTTTCACTAAGTGGAATTCTTCTTTCCTGGCTATCCCTGGTACCCACTCCCTGCTTTCACACAGGGTTTAGCACTTACTATTAAATGATCTTAGTTGAGATGGAAAGGTATGTGCCAAAGTACATCTGGGAACATTACAACCCCAGTGAATTAACTGAGCATTACATCACATATTGAGTACATAAGGAAAACACACCTCAGGAGATGCTCTGTATGGTTGCTTTGTTACTTTGGAGCTGATGTTAATGCTTCAATCAATCTGCTGTAGCACAGGAGCTTCAGTGGAACCCAAAATAATGATTTCTTAGTCATTATGTTTCATTTTATTTACACTCCCCAGTTATATTTTTATGTTGAATTTACACTTCCCTTGTTATAGTTGAACTCCCAATGTGATGACTATGTATGCAACTATATACTCAGAAAAATATCCACTGCTTCCATATTTATCTTATTCCACAGAATACTGACTTGACAATTATATTTATGTTATTCAGAAAAAAAATAAGGAGATTGATTACATTCACTCCATTTCCTCCCCACAAAATAGTTTTTGGAATGAAAACTTTTGACCATAAGGCAAATTTTGAGGAAAGTATAAGCAACAAAGATAGCCATCTCGGGTGCAACATTGATAGTTCATTGGAAAGGGAAAAGATTAAATAAATCAAAACAAAAATCCTACCAAATCGAAACACTACCCTACACACAGTTCTCCCCCTTAGGAAGAGGATGAGAGCAAGAACAATCCACTTGTGACTGATGTTAGTCACTATAAGTCTGCAATGTTTGAGGGTAATTGGAATTAGTTTTAGAGTCATCTCCAGTTAAAGTGATAGCAAATATTATGATTAAGGTGTCAGAACCGCTTCTATTCTACCTACCAGTTTCAGCGACAAAGGGTCCTGCGGCACCTTATAGACTAACAGAGGTATTGGAGCATAAGCTTTCGTGGGTGAATACCCACTTCATCGGATGGCATCCGATGAAGTGGGTATTCACCCACGAAAGCTTATGCTCCAATACCTCTGTTAGTCTATAAGGTGCCGCAGGACCCTTTGTCACTTCTACTGATCCAGACTAACACGGCTACCCCTCTGATACTTACTACCACTTAGGTTTTTTTGCTTAGTTTAATTGGAGCAACTACTGTTGGGCATCACAGAAAAATAGAAATTTACGCTAAACCTAACAGAATCAGAAGCAGAATTTCAGTCAGAAGCCAGAGAGCTGAGATTTCTCTCTGCAAAGGGTGCTGTGTGGAAGTTGGTTTAGGTCAGCATGGGCATAGGAAGAGCCAAATGACCTGAGGGATTCTAGACTTGTTTACAGGTAGGGTTCACCGCATAATTTAAACATTTTATGAAGAGAATACCCTCTTTTATAAAATCTACATGTGTTCAACCTTGCTTTCTCAAAAGATTCCTTATGGTTTGAATTTAGGACATTGATCCTAGAGTAATTTGTTTCTCTGCAAGGATACTCTTTCAAAATGTATCTCCCCTCATCTTTTTACTTCCTGAAACAAAGGATTTTGTCAACAGAATGCTCAACCTCACCTCTTTGCACAAATTGACAAAAAAGCAACTTTTAAAAACTATTTATCATTTGTCTTCCAAAATGGCCTAAAAATAACATGCCTGTAAGAAGATATTCACTTTGTTTTACAGGATATTTAAGTATTCTCATGTTTGTGGTCACATTTGTAGACATATGAACGAAAAACATAGACAGAACAGAACACCTATATTTGCAACAGGTACTGATTGCTCATACCAGGTATTTGTGTGTGTAATTGAAATGGTGTAACACACAAGTGAGTCGCTACTTTTTTAAATACTTGTCCTATTCATTGTTATAATATCTATTTCATTAACAGTTTTTAGGTTTATTTATTGTTTTGTTTAGAGTTTTCTATGCCACTCATCACTGTAATATCTGAACACACCGTATACTTTAATAAATTAGTCCTCACAACACTGCTGGGAGGTAAATAAATATTGTTATCCCTGTTTTATAGATGGGGAGCTGAGACACAAAAGGGTGAGATCTTTACCCCCAGCATAAAGGGGGCCTAAAAGCCAAGATTCTGGTTGGAGGACGTTTCCTCCCAGTGACAGACACAAGGCTGCTTGTGGAGGATCTCCAGCTCCTTCACAGTCCCTGATGGAAGGACAGTGTCAGGGAGCTGTGGAGATCCCAGGCTGTACTGTGGTCAATAGGGCATATCTCAGAGGCTGCTGAAACTTAGGCAGGCCTCCAGAACTGTGTATCTAATGCTCGGAGTTTCTCCAGCCCTTGAAGCAGACCAGGATCAAAGATAGTGCACAGTGGCTTAAAGAATCTTATCCAAAAAGATTATGCCACTTGCCTAAAGGAACACAAGGTGTTCGTGTCTCTCCTATCTTCTTTACTTTTAAAAATAATAATAAAAAACCCTCTTCTTATATTCCTAGCATCTACTTCGCTACCTTTATTTAAATTAACACGTGGTAAGAAATTGAAGATGAAAACTATAAAGAAGGCTGGTTAAACAATTATGTAACAAAATGGATTAATAATCTACTACAACCTTCCCTCTATCTACTCCCAATGAATGTAAAGGCTCACTCCCAGTACATATTATGGGTTGGCCATGAATGCTAAGTACACATTGGCAAAATCCTCAGTCTTAAATGCACAAATGTTCAGATTGTAGACAGTGGGGCTTGTTGCCACAGATAAGGGACACAAGTGATGGTGGAGGAGAAATGATGTATGAAACTGTGATAGGGTGGAGAACTCTTAGGAGCCACTAAATCTCTTTGCAAGGGTATCTACTCTAATCATACTGCTGCTAGCAGACACTACTCAGGTCACTCAGTTTCCTTGTTTGGGATGAGAGCTCTGGCTGAGCTATACAAAATCACTGGAGTTACTGCTCAACTCTCCCAGACTTCATGGCTGCTCCTCTTCAGCCTTTTACATGCTCTCTTTCTCTCCCTCCTCCTCTCACTCATTCTCTCCTCCCCCGCCCCCCCCCCCCCCCATTTTAACAAAAGGTTACTTGCTTTAGATTCATTCAAAAAAAAATCCCAGTCTCCATAGGTTACTTTCTGAGGAGGAGGGCTTGCGTTGCTATGGCAAACAGAGACAAAACAAGTGCTTTAGTCAGGGGCTTGTGGAGGGAGGCAGTTTTTGTCCTATAATCTCTCCCAAAAGTGGGTTGAGCCCCATTTTCTCTTCAGGGAAAGACTGTCTTGGTGACAGACAGTAAAAGTGAAACTGTTACAATTCAGGAGGCTAGATTGTTATGAATGTGTAATTTTACAAGAGTTCTTCCTATGTTTAGGTATTGATATATGAATTTCCACTGTTACGCTAGAAGAGACTATGTAGCAGGACTTTACAGAACAATGACTAAAAACAGAGCTTATTTCATAGAAAGACTGGATTCTGTTCAGCAATCACTTAAAAATTTAATCTTTCTTGGGAAGTAATGCACCAGCAAACTGTTGGGCTGCAATTGTGAGACTTTGTAAAATTACAAGAGTGAACCAGCATAAAGTGGACAAAATTGAGAATGAATCATTTTCAATCCTGGGCATATTACAAAATTTGACCATGTTTCCCAATCATTAGCTAGCAGAAGCCTAAGATACAATATTTCACCTCTGTTGCATCAGCATATTGCATCCTCCACAAAACTCCCTCCCAGAATTATTCCACCCAGAACCATTCATACTGAATTTGAAGTATGATGAACAAAGTGCAGACTGGTTCCGGGCTGGAACTTAAATCAGCACTGAACATGCTGAATATGGTGTAAGCCTACCAGAAAGGACCAAAAGCTTTAATGTGGTTTAAATGGAATTGTAAAATCTATGGGGAGGGAAGTGCAATTTCAGCGAGTCTCTCAGTAGATTGAGATGGAAAATTCTGTATCTTCCACAGCCAGAGAACATACTAATGTTTGTGTAGGCCCCGTACTGGATGAAGAAGCTGCCTTTGTAATGACCTTCAATCAGGGAAAGAACTCCAACTAAAAAAATGTATTTCCCGTTTATTCAGTTTGTTGGCAAGAGGTGGTGAGGGATGATATATTGTCATATGTAAACCTAACTAAGTGGGTGCTTGGGGGAATTATTACCTATTGATGATTTCAGAGGTGATTTGTTATTTGTAGAGTATACCACTTCTCCCTAGGGTTTGAGACTGTCTCTGACAGAGAAAGAAAAACTAGTAGTTGCTGGGGGTTTTTTCTTATAACAAATTGTGGAAATAGAGTATTTAATGGTACCCCACATTAAAGGTTTAATATTTCAGTAAGTACTGAGACACTAGAAATTTGTCCTTTCTATGCCTACACTGCCCTTTTCCAGAACATATGCATTAAACTCCACAAACAGTTTATATATGAACAGGTATGTCTTCAGTAATAATTTGTGTAATTAATGCAGTATTGGTACCAGATGTATACATTTTTTTCTATCTTTCATGTTTAGAGATGGAAGGCTCCAAAATATTGCTTATGGTTCAAAGGTTTTTTTTTTCTTACATACTTTTTTGTTGTTTGGTGTATGTAAAGATGTTTTCAAGCACCATTTCACCTTAATAGGTCAAACTCTCTCTAGTTTATTGACATATTGCTCTTATCAAAAGACTTTTGTTCTACAGAAAAGCAGTAAGCGTTTGTAGACAGACATCCAGGTTAAGGAGGATTTAAAAAAAAAAGAAGAAGAAGGACTTGGGCCAAAAATATATAATACTTAGGGGAAAAAATGAAGGAAGAGAAGAGACTTGAGGAAAGAATTTATAATATTAGGAAAGAGACCACCTCCAAAGAAGCTACAACTATAAAAGTAGAAAAATTGTGGGAGCCAGCAGAGAAACAATGAGACTAAGCTTACTTGGGTAATCTTTTAAAAAATCAGAAGGAATTATCTTCACTCCTATATTGTTGATGGAGTCCTGCATGCAATTCTTCATGTTCTGAGCATAAACACTGTGAGAATAACAGTAACATTCTGAATGTATATATAGACACACACACACACACACACACACACAGACACCCCTTTCATAGAATCCCCTCTTTACTTAAGTGAGTTTGTGGAAAAACCTGTAATTTTTTCTGGCAACTCTCTGCATTTAAGAAATGATGCAAATCTCAGTGAGCCAAAGCCCAGAGCATACTGAAAACAATGGGATCAGTCATTTGGAGTAGAAACAGTGTTTGCAATTTGAAAACAAGGCCCAGATAAATATAGCCCGAAAGCCTCCAAAAGATTTTGTTTGTTTTTGTCTTGAATTGGATAACTCTTTAAATGAAATTAAACATACGCCAAAGAATTCCAGACCAATAAGCAATGCAGGGTCTATCCTCTGGTAAAAGTGACAGGGGACATAGCAGACTCGTCTGGTGAGCGCTCATGATTGTCTTAGCCCTGGTCTACACTATGAGTTTAAGTTGAATTTATTAGCGTTATTTCGATTGATCCGTGCACCCGTCCACACGACAAAGCCATTTACATCAACTTCTAGGGCTCTTAAAATCGATTTCTCCACTCCACCCCCAACGAGGGAATTAGCACTAAAATCGATATTGCTGAATCGAACTAGGGGTTAGTGTGGACGCAATTCGGCGGTATTGGCCTCCTGGATCTAGCCCACAGTGCACCATTTGACCGCTCTGGACAGCAGTCTGAGCTCGAATGCTCTGCCCAGGTAGACAGGAAAAGCCCCGCGAACTTTTGAATTTCATTTCCTGTTTGGCCAGCGTGGTGAGCTGCAGGTGAGTGCAGATCTCATCAGCAGACCATGATGGAGTCCCAGAACCGAAGACGAGCTCCAGCATGGACCGATCGTGAGGTACACGATCTGATCGGTGTATGGGGAGACGAAACCGTGCTAGCAGAACTATGGTCCAAAAGAAGAAATGCCAATACGTATGCCAAAGTCTCCAAGGGCATGCAGGACAGAGGCTACAACAGGGATGCGCAACAGTGCCACATTAAAATTAAGGAGCTCAGGCAAGCCTACCAAAGAACCAGAGATGCAAACAGCTGCTCTGGGTCAGAGCCCCAGACATGCCGCTTCTATGACGAGCTGCATGCCATTCTAGGGGGTGCAGCCAGCACTGACCCACCCATGTGGTATGACTCCGTATGTGGATCATCAGAAACCACCGAGGAGCATTTTCGGGAAGAGGAAGATGATGATAATGATGCTGAAAATAGGGCACAGACACAGCTAGGAAGCGGAGAAGCCCTTTTCCCCGACAGCCAGGAACTCTGTCACCCTGGAGCCAGTACCCTACGAACCCACCCAAGGTGTGCTTGAAGGCGGAGAAGGGACCTCTGGTGAGTGGACCTCTATTAAATTAATACATGTTTTATAAGCAAGCGTGTTTACTGGTGATTTCCCAGAGTCACAACCCTTGGTACCAGCAGCTCGGTGATCGCCTTGGCTACTTGCATCACAACAGCCCCCACTGTAGATTTGCCCACTCCGAATTGATTCGCGACTGACCGGTAGCTGTCTGGCGTTGCAAGCTTCCACAGGGCTATTGCCATTCGCTTCTCTACTGTGAGGGCTGCTCTCATCTTGGTGTTCTGGCGCTTCAGGGCAGGGGAAAGCAACTCACACAGTTCCATGAAAGTGCCCTTACACATGCGAAAGTTTCGCAGCCATTGCTGATCTTCCCACACCTGCAGCACTATGCGGTCCCACCAGTCTGTGCTTGTTTCCCGGGCCCAGAATCGGCGTTCCATGGCATGAACCTGCCCCATTAACACTATGATGTCCACGTTGCGGGGGGCCTTTTTTGAGAGAGGTCTGTGTCCATGTCCTCATCACTGTCCTCAGGGTGCTGCTGTCGCCTCCTCACCTGCTGTAGCTGTAGCAGCTCCTGGTTCTCGTTCTCCATATACTGATGGACAATGCGCATGGTGTTCATAACGGTGATAACAGCCACGGCGATCTGAGCGGGCTCCATGCTTTCCCTGGTATGGTGTCTGCAGGACAGCAGAGTGGCAGCGAAAGCGGCGGGTGGATAACAATGGAGTCAGCAATATGGCGCCTGCATGAAAAAAGGCGCGAAAGGATTTTTTGCTCCCCCCTCAGTTGCTTTCACGGAGGGAGTGGGGATCAAGGGTTAGGCTCCTTTCCTTCTAGCAGCAGACGGTGCAATATGCATGATATCCATCATCATCTCCTGGCCCCCTCAAAAATTGAACTCACAACCCCGGGGTCAGCAGGCCAACCCTCAGACCGCTGAGCTATCCCTCTACCCATGTTCCAGGCAGTACTGAATCTCCATTAAACAAAACGTAAAAAAGAAAATGACCAGAGTCACTCTGGTCACTCCCATTTATGTCCAAGCGCCCCCGGCCAGCCACACCATAGGCCAGCCAGGAGCACACAGAGGATGATGATGGTTTCAGGCATATTGTGCACCATCTGCTGCTAGAAGGAAAGGAGCTTCTTCTGTGTAGTTCCACGACTACCAGCCTCAGGCAGAATGGCCCCCTCAAGGATTGAACTCACAACCCCGGGTTTAGCAGGCCAACGCTCAGACCGCTGAGCTATCCCTCTGCCTGTATTACAGCAGGACTGAATCCCCACTAGACCTCATGTCCAGGAGTATGCTGGAGACGTATGGTCATTGTGAGCTGAGCAGGCTCTATGCTTGCCGTAGCAAACCCGGAAACCCCAGAAAAAAGGCATGAAAAAGGTTGCTTTCATGGAGGGAGGGAGGGAGGGGAGATGGCTTGACAACATGTACCCAGAACCACCAGCGACAATGTTTTCTGCCCCATCAGGCTTTGGGATCGCAACCCAGAATTCCAATGGGCGGCGGAGACTGCGGGAACTGTGGGATAGCTACCCGCAATGCAACGCTCTGAAAGTCGACGCTAGCCCCGATACTGTGGACACAGTCCGTCGACCTAATGGCCTTAATGGTCTTTAGTGGGGGGACACACAATTGATTCCATAAAATCAGGTTTTAAAATATCGACTTCTATAAATTCGACCTAATTCTGTAGTGTAGACGTACCCTTAGTCTCCTGTAACCATGTACAGGATGTCACTTTTTCCACATAGGAGGGGAAAGTACTACTCATTTTAGGGGGGGGGGAAGGGTTTAAACTAGGTTTCTCATGGCTTTCTCTCTCATGAAATAATCAACTCTGTCTAAGCCCAGAAATAGGCAGTGCTATATAAGGTATTGATGGGGCCTCAATTTTTAGCATATGGTTTTTACCAAACCCTTGAGCATGAGGAGAGCTGGGACGGTAAAAGTTTATTTCTTTGGAGAGTGAGCTGGGGGGGATACTGCCAGTTTTCCCAGAACATCTTTTCTTTGGAGTGGTAGTGGTCCTGTATGGCAGCACTTGTTAAGATAGACTACGAGCAGCTGGTTGGCATCTTAGCTGCTTAATGACCAGCAGACTATGGAAGGGGTGAGGAAGTGGCCAAACACGTATACCTGTTCATATTAAATACAGCAGCAATAAGTAGGGGATGTCTAGGAGAGAGTTTGGATTACAGAGGGGAATTGAAGAAATAGGACAATTGGCTTAGGAAGGAAGGTTAGCAGGGTATATGAATTTCTCTGTCCTGCAAACTTTCTCCCAGGTTTGCAAAAAAATAAAATAAAATAAAAAAAAAAGCTAACATTGAACCTTAGCTCATTTCAGCAGGCTCAACATTCACTACAATCTTTCTCTTTGACCTTTAATATTTAAATTATTATATTTTAACTCCTTTTCTTTCCTTTTTGAGTCCTAATTCATGCAACAGGAAGAGAAGAGAACCAGAACATAACTATCTAATTATCCCAACAACTGAAAAGTATAATAATAACTGCTCTCTATTCTAGCCAGCTAGAAAAAACATATTCCTTTGGCTTGATATGGCGAGTGCCCCCAAAAGTAACACAATTATGTCAAGGCAGAGGACTTTGACCTGTTTAATCAGCACTGTGTTTCCTGTTGCTTCCAGAACATATTTCACCAGCCATACTCTGAAGGCAGAGTTCAAGATCATGGCTTTCTCCCTTCAACTGATATCCAGTGAGACTAAATTATCATCAGTACATTGAAAACTCCAGTTTGCTTCAAAAGAAGATGGTATTGCCTCCCAGCATGCAGTCATGTTACAGTGCTGCTGCCAAAAGTGTTTGTTGAGAGAGTGAGAGAAAGAAGGCAGTATGCGGAACCTTCATGGTAACTAAAGGAAATTTCAAACAGTGGATCATTTATAATGTGCTGCTTGTTTATGAATAGTTTGGAACAGGACTAGGGAAATACTTAAATTATTATGTTCTTGAAATGCTTTTCTGTTACTTTAAATAAGCGCGCACATTGATTTGATCTCTGTTAATACTAGTTAAACTTTGTTTAGGTAAAAGGGCATTGCCAAGGCTGGGAGGCCCAAAATTTAATTCACTTTTTGTAAAAAAGAAAAGAAAAAAAGAAACTTGAGCCTGTCTGCTATGAATATTATTAAAAGGACTACATGATCTTTGCAAACACTTTAATCATAAAATAACTTTCTAAAATTATTAATTCAGCTTCATGACTCTCTTGCAAGATAGATAGCAAGGATTGAATTCAACCCCAGTAGCTTCAAATTCTATCCTCATGCATCACTGAGGATACCACATGTATCCTTATGCATCACCACAGCTATGCTGTTGGGGAAATTCACCCTGGGAAGGGCAGACCGTGTTTACACTTCTGTTCTCCGTTTGGAGTCCTGCCAGGGCTCCATTCCACTGAATCAGTGCATTCCCAAGGCACTCCATTCCATGTACCTGTGCTGGCCAGAACCACCCATTTTGGACTTTGCATTGGCCAGCTGCAGGTGCCCTGCTGAATAAGAGTGCTTTGTACCTCATCTGGGCAGATTTTCCACCGAAACGGGACTCTGTGCCCTCAGCTTTGCAAGTGCACCCAAAGTGCATCAGGCTTCAGAAGTACAGCCCCTATTTACAAATGGGAAAAATGAGGCAGAGGTTGTGAATTACTCCAAGCCCCACACACTGTCAGTACTAGTAGGATTAGAACTCAACAATTATCAGCCTCTTGTCCTTTGATCAGACACCGCTCCCTTTTCTTCGTGATTTAAAAAAACAACACTCAAATGCTTTCATCAGAAACCCCTCCACATAAGAGAAATCTCAGTGACTGAAGCCTAGCACCCTTAATCAGTTAAAAGAAAGCAAATCAGTATGTTTTTGATTAGCAACAGTTAAGGAAGTATTTTGAAAATTACTAAATATACTTTTTCTTTTTCATATAGCACATCAGACCAAAAGAGAGAGAGCTCCTGTAAAACCAGTCTACATTTAATCAAGTCAAGTTTGTCTCATGTAAAGTTTACAGTAAATGTAAACTTGACCAATGATACTGAGAATAGTCAGGGTTAGATGCAAAAGGATTGTTAGAAGAATTGTATTCTAAGAATCTGATTCAAAGAAAAAAAGTCAGAGAATGGAAGGGGAGACAGACACCTCTACAGTGTTTCACACCTTGATTTCATGGCTCATTCATTTCTGTATCAATAGTGTCCACACAAAAGATGCACTATTATTCCACATAATGGAGGGGGCAGCTAAATGATCGGCTTCACTGCACACTGCAGCCGCATTGACATTTGTTAAAATGTCCAAACCTAAAGAGATAAATAATTCACAGCTTTGCTGAAAGATAGCACTGAAGTGTTTTGATGGTTGATAAAGCAGAGTGCAGCTGTACTAGTTTGGCACATTCCGGCACAAGTCATTTATGCCCTCACTCTTCAAATAAACTTCTAAACTAACAATCCTGAATTGGACTGCTCATTTTCAGCTACTACTACACTTAGTCCCATTCCTACATTAAAGGCATGGGAAGATAAAGACAAAGACATTTCTAAATGGGTCTGTAAAGGAAGTTTTAAGAAGACATTGGGAGAGGGGACTGCCTTGTATTTTTTTAAAAACACTCTTAAACATGACAGAGAATTATCACTTAGAGTTCCTGTCTCTGTGGTTTGACAAATATGCAATTTGTCCATTGTAAAAGTAATGATACGTTTCATTTATTTTCATGTGTTCTTTTAATAGAATATTTTGAGGGGAGGGATTTTACTCCTAAAACTGCAAGAACAGCTGAAAAGCAGCTCAGAGATGGCAGCAATCCGTACATTTCAGAAACATCTGTGATGCCTAATTCTGTTCACAATGAATGTAATGACTTTATTTGTTTCTCACAGTATCCACTGCATTCCAAACAGACTCAAGGATACTTACACACATATATGCTCATGCACGCACATGCACACACACACACACACACTTATCTGCCTTTAACTCTGACAGCTTCCTGTCATGGCTGTGATCCGTCCAATCAAAGACTGGACACATTTCAGAAACAAACTATCAGACAAGGGGCTTCTGTTGAGAACAAAAAGCAGTTGGTTCTACCCAGCATAAAAGCTTTCTGTCTTTCAGCACTTGATTGCCTGCAGAGTGAGAGACTACAACTTGGCAACAAAATAACGTCTCCCACATAGCACTAACACTAGGCCTGTATGACAGCACAACTCGCTTGCCGCAATTAAAAACCTTCTTTATTTCTGTTGCCCCTTTTGCGGAGCAATAGCAGATTTTCAGACCTTACAGGTTATTTTCTTGTTTGAAGCACATATTGGTGACACAGAGTCAGGGGTTTTCCAAGGTAATTTGTGTATGTACAAAATGTACACAAGCCGTTTCCTTGAACAGAGGACCTAACAAATGGCATGCAGGCAATTTCCTTTTGCAGATTGCTTGGTGAAGGCACCACTAACCTGATCTTAGAAACAGCCCTCTTGTCTATCAAAGCTACTGTGGCTAGTCTTTCAAGCTGGAAATTACACCTCGATCTCAAAATGTAGACATACCCTCTGTCTCCAGAGTATCACACGTACTCACTCAGCCAAACTGACTTAATACATAGCATTCTTTTCCTATCCCAGTTGCTGTGTTTTACACTTTGGAAACACATAGCCCAAAGTTGCTCATCTGGGGCTACATGGCCTTCCCTGATGAGTCTAGGTGTCAATTCTCCTTTTGTGCAGCTGCAAGGACCTCAAAGTTCCAAGGGACAGACAACGAGAAAGCAAGCTGACCCACACAGATGAGGGTTTGGGTGCAGTTACTTGAATTCTTTCTCTAGTGAGTTTCCACCTGGGTGTTTTTACATTGATGACCCATAATGACAAGCCATTAGCATCACCTGACAAAGTATGTCTTCGGACTAAGGTGTGATTGCTTGCAAATGGTTTTATTTATGTTCGTTGGTGATCTTCCTTTTCCTACCCTACACACACAAACACAGTCCTTCCAGGTAACTGATTGCCCCTTACTTGCATTGGTACAGACTATCACTAACCTTCTTACTGCAGGTGCCTAAATTTCTAGTCATGCTTAGGTTGCTCCTACAGTGATGAGCTTTCTTACTTGAAATCCTATTACTGTGTTCCCCAACAGATCAGGTGGCAAATTCCGACTATAGGAGTCACAAGGCTGAGTGCTTTTCTCACACTATTGTAAGTTGAATCTTCCCTTCCTAAGACACTCTAATGCAGTTACTCTCAACTTTGCTGCCTTACTAAACTGTGTCATGGTCCATGGACTGGTCATTGAGAAACACTTCTCTAATGCACAATAACTAATATCAAAAGACTTATAACTAGGAGCAATTTCTTTCCCATTGGACAGTGCAAAAGGAGCATAAATAGTTATTCTCTATTTTATAACTTAGGTAACAGCTGCTCATTTCTGATATTATAATATAAATTGTATTACGGTTTCATCTGGCAAGAGAACAATGAAAGCTTACATTTTACATTTGCTTTACTATTAATTTATTTTTAAGTTTATTCACCTCCCTTTGCCAGGTACTTGTACTTGACCTGAAACTAACCTTCAGAGAAACGTGAAAGCAAATAGAGCTCTGAAACTCTATCTGAATGTCCTTTTGTCTTGGGAAATGTAAATCAGGGCATCGGGTGAATAACACAGCTTGGCTTTGTGTCATGAAATGTAATTCTGAGCTATGGCAGGGTCAGGATTTATGAAGCTATCAGGACGGAGTGGGCAGGATGCCAGCTTACACCTGCAGAGCTGTTTCTGCTGCTTTTCAGACAAGGGAGCGTACAATAAGAAACACTGGATTGTGAGTGGACATTGTTTAATTGGACAACATGCACCCCGTTGAGATGGGCAAAACGTGCAGGCTTGGGAAGAAATATTATCAGTGAAAAGCACAGCAATTACAAATTTGCGCTTACTGATTCCTTAGAGCTAAGGCAAGATTAAATAGAAAAGATATTTGATTCAAAATATGTAATAAAATAACATGGGGTGCTCAATAAAAAAGTAACTGTCTCTATCAGTACAGCAGCAGAGAGACAGACACACGCATGTAATGCAGTGCAAAAAATAAATTATTCTTGGGTTGTATCATAATAGCCTGTTTTTAACCCAAGGGACTAACTCAAAGTACAGTACCCCTTTGGTGCTACCTAACGTGATCTGTTCAAAAACAAAAACCACAACATGATGTAAGCAACTGTGCTTTGGCTCCCAGACTTCTATGAAAGAATACGGTAAATCTCCCCTTTTATTTACAAGCACCTGGGGGATATACCCTGACTCCTGAGAGTAGCTTTGTGGAGGGAATGCAGTTGCAGGAGGAAGAGGTTCTTTTTACATTCTGTAAGTCTGTAAAATTACAATTAGACTTTTAGACACTTCTGAGTCATAGGTATATCTACACTTGTGTGCATACCTAAGTAGTAGATGTTTCCCATCTCCGTGCCTGAGAATCCACATATGCTGTGCTGCACACAGGCATAACATTATACTTGCATATACCTGCATCCACACTACCACTGTAGGTACGAGATGTTAGCGCTACCCTTTCCTGGGCAATATCCCAGGATTCTGAGACTCACAGAAAGACTTTGCTGTGTTTTGTTCAAACTTTCTACTGCCCCCACACTTTTGCTGATGGCGGTGCCTGATCACATCGTTCCTCACCATTATTCCCCGCAAACCTGGCACAAGTCTGGAGCTGTGCCACATCTTACGGGTGTGTATTTACCCACACCCCTCAGATGTGCGATCTTAATCCTCCCCTACGTGCCTTCAAAACACATGCTTCTGGTGGACAATAAGGGGGTTATGGCACAAGGCACGGTTATGCATACAGTCATTAGTGTACACGTACCCATTGTGTTGGCAAACAGAAGCCTGTAGCAAATGCACAGAATGAAGGAACAAACAGGACAAAGTTGCTTCAGGAATTAGCATTTCCCATGTGTGCTATACATTGTCCTTATGAAAACTTCATGGATTTAAGTATTTGTGAGATGACAAATATATATAACAAATATTAGCAACAAAATACTTAGTCACAAAATATCTATTTTGCTCACAAAATATCAATAAACAGATCACAATTTTCTTGAGTGTATTAGATATTCAAATGTATTCAACATATCTTTTGCAAGTTTGTACTGTCTTTATTTGTGGCCAGTAATCATATTTTGAGCTGAGTTGCTTTGTTGTAAGTGGTCATATGCAAGTCATACAGTTTTGATTCTGTTCTTTCATTTTATGATCATACAAGTACTCCCGGTGCAAATATTTGCAAATGCAATTTGAAAATTCAGTTTCTGCAAATGATTGTTTATGGATCTTTGAAATTCACTTTTCATGAACATTTTTGCCAGTAAAACTTGAATATTTATAGGAAGTAAACAAAAATGGAATTCTGAACATAGTCAAAGTGCATTTGTTTAAAAAGATGAACAAATATTCTCGGGAAACTTTTTGCAATAATCACCTAGCTCTATAATGTGACACATTTATTCAGCAATGTAATTTCTATCTTGCTATATTAGAAAAGGTAGTTATTGGAACCACTCTAGATTAACATTGGTGTAAAAAAGACTGGAATCTGACTCCATATGTATTCTATTACACATGATGAGTAAGAACACTGATTATTATATCCAAGGTTTTAGGATTTTAAAAACATATCTAAGATTAATATTACTTACTGTAACTAGATGTCCATACCTCCACTTCTCTTCCAGTGTTATTTTGAAATGCTAAATAGATTATTTTCTGTTTAGTTAGCAAAGAATCCAAGTGCATCTCCCCCTACTTTCAGACATATTCTGATTTGTATTAGAGATGGGTCAGAGACACAAAGGGCCAGATTCTCAGCTGGTATCAATTAGAATAGCTTCATTCACTTCAAGGCCCAAAGTCTGGGGGATGTGAAGATTCAGGGTTTTGGAACAGTCCCATCATTAAATTATATTTTAAATCTCAATTGACTCTAGCTCCAGAGCTTTTTCTTCTTTTACAGAACCCATAAGTCCATGTGTGAGTTTCCCAGGCACTCTGAGTCTACACCAATAACTTGCTAGTGAGTGAGTGTGTGTTAAATACTTAGCTTCCAAATTGTAATGTTAAAGTTCATTAGCAAAATGTTTAACCGTCTCTTGGCCATTTGAATGCAAATTTTTAATAAAAATCTAAAGAAGAAGACAGTACAGAAATGGTCATTAAAATGTTTCCATTTGAAATGAAATGATCTATTTAATACATTAGTTCCATCTGGCAAGCGGAGGTTTTGGCTGGCATGTACAGAATTCAGCACGTCAATCTTAGCATTACGTTTTTCATTGGAAGCTTGACAACATCAACGCCTCCATCTCTGTAAAGACTAATATGAGTGGCATAAAATGATTGGATGAAACTCATCTCATTATTTACCCTCAAAAATCAGCCCTCTATCACAGCATGGTATTCAGAATAAACACAAAAGATTTAGGAAGAAAATAGAGAAGTACGTATAACTTCACTAGAATTCAGAATAAATTGAGGGGTGTGATTCAGCTGTGGGGTCTGGATTAGTAGCATATGTTTGCATCACTCATAGCACTAACCAGACAATAGGAAAAATGGCAATTAAGTTGAAAAGCCTGCCTACTTACCCTTCAATACAAGAACTTGAGTCTTTTTTCATATTTATATCTAAATTTCAAATGAATACAAGAACATTTTGCATTTAATGCTTGACAGATCCTATTATGGGTTTTTCTTCTTATTTAGTATACTTCTTAACTGTGCATACAGCAGAAAAGGACAAGGAATTAATCAGAATGCCAAAAGAGTTGGGTTACACAGTATGTAGAAGGCACTTCAGCTATGTTATTTGCACAATTTCTGTAGGGAGTTATTAAATAGATGTCTTAAATTTAATGTGTCTGGCCTACTTCCACCTGGACTCAATTCAAGCCCGTTGCCTGCAGCTTGCTGACTGCAGAGTGGGAAATCAGTCATTATATTAGAAACCGATGGCAATTGATTCCAATTCACATTTTTCAGAAGGTATATTTTTTAAACCTGTAGAAACACCGAATTGAAAAGTTCCGCAATCCTGCAAGCTGGGTGTAATATCTGTGTTGCAGACTACATACATTTCCAGTTCTATGAAGTCATCAAGAGGATTTTTCTTTAGCATTTCGTCAGTTGCTATGCTGCCTGTTGAAGTTACGAGCTGCATTAGATCATCAGCTTTCACTTGGTTCTTTTTCTCCATACGAGGAGCATCAAAGCTGTTCAGCTGCAGTGATCTACATTTTAACACTGACCTGATTTCTATGTTTATGTGTGCCTGATGTAGATTTAAAGGCTAGTTGCCACAAGAATAAAAATGTGTTTCTGAAATTAACCTGCTGCACTTTTCAGATTAAAGTATGCATTTTGGCATCATGGTATTGCAAAGAGTTTGACATGTTTCCATTTTCCTTCCAAGATTTTGGGTTGTTACTTAAATTCCTTTTCACTGGCTGATAGAGAAATTGTTCTACTATAGATAATAAAAATAGAGGCACATAACTTTACCTTTTTTTGAGAGTTAACCTGGTGATTTCTAGTATTTATAAACATGAATAAAAATCTGTACTAGGGAGAGCATAATATAGTATAGATAGGCAATCTGCTAAGTCCCTCATATACTTTATCTTGCCAATTCTTTATTCCACAATCCTGAACCCATGTCATTCTAATTTGGGGCCCCTAGTGGCTATGTAATACAAAATATGATGAAATGTGTATTGATTTTATGATGTGGACAAATGTCAATTTGCTGTTTAGAGGAGACAATTTTAATCATGTCACAAAATATCAGAGGTTTGAAACCTTCTTTAAAGGTTTTCATACAATAAACTTGGCCACTTAATACAATAAACTCCAATTACTGAATATTTTCTTCTTCTGAATCAAGACAGTTTAAAAACATTCTATGTTTCAGTGTAGTAATAGAGTAGCCATACGCACACTGGAGCATGATATAATATTATCCAGAATAAATAAGCCAAAGTGAAGTATATATTTGTATTTATATAATTAAAGGAAAAATAGAGCTTTAACCCAAACTTATCATGCATGCTAAAGTCAAATTAACAAATGTAATTGAGAGGAGAGAGAGAGAGAGTATGTGTAAAAATACATTTCTGGTGTAACTTCATTTGAGTCAATGTAGTTTTACTACAGATGAATTTGGCCCATGATGCTTTGCAATAGATTCTGTACATTTTCAGTCTTTGTACAAACACAGTCATATATGATCAATACATGTTAGAAAATATAATATGAATATCCTACTCATATATAGCACTTTAGAAAGGAGGTATAAACATCCTCATTTTACAGATGAAGAAACTGAGGCACATAGCATTGCTGTGACTTGCCCGAAATTCACCCTGCAGACTAGTGGCAGAGTTGGGAATAGAACCCAGAATATGATACATATGTAGTAAAAAAGGATCAATCTGAACCTTTGTAATTGGCTTTAATTTAAAGTTTGTGCAACACTGGCCATGAAAAATTACTGAATCAAGACTGCATATAATGAAAATTCTGACCAGATCAAGTTCTCTTTAAGTCTCGTCAATTCCTGTTTGTTCATGTGAGGCCTATTATCATACAAACATGAGACATTTGCTTTGGAAGATGAGACAGGAAATTCTTAAGATGATCCAAAGATCATAAGAAAATCCACTGAAGACCCATAGACCATTTCCTTTCAGATGCAACACTAACAGCTGTTTGCTTATGGGAGTCTGCACTCAAGTCCTTTGCAATGAGAAGAGAGATAGCAATGACATCATTGGCATAATCATTACTGCCATTTGCAGAACAACCTAAAGCTCAGATTAGTGCTGAAATGCAAAAGTTAAGAAACTCCACTTCTGACAGATAAAGTTAGGTTTTCCAATAGAGAAGATGCACAGAAATTTTAGGATTGTGTTTTAGCGAGAGGAGAGTGGAGAAGTGACGAAGACATCATAACCCATATGCTTCTAATCTTGGAAACGTAAGCAAATGTCATGGATCACATCAGAAAAACTCTCCTTATAGACTATGTATGTTAACCCAGATGGTTCTCAGACTTGAATTGCATGGCAGACCGCAAGGAGAAGGGAAAGGAATACTTCAGTGAACACAAATCACTCAGGGGAACAACATGTAAGCAAGAGCACAAGAAACGCTGTGTTTTAATTTTATTCCAGACATAGGACTGAACTAGATCTCCTGAACTGGATCTCCAATTCAACATCATCCCCAATTTCAAGGGTGGGTGGTGTTTTTTCAATCAGTTAGCTGGGTTCTGGATCAGAATGGATGTATTTTCCCAATACAATCCAGATACAGCCCCAAGTGATTGAAATGTTGTGATAAAAATAGATATTGTAAGCAGTTTATGTTTCAAAGATTATCTTGATAGATTACTGCCAAACTCCAGACCTCATTCAGCCAAAACCCCAAATTCTAAACCATAGTTTAAAGTTAATCTAGACTCCATTCATAAAATCATCTCTCTGGTCCATTGTTATTTTATTCACAACAGGAAGGAGGGCACATTACAGCGAAATTAGGGCCTCAGTGACACCTGTGCAACCCTTCTGTCTTCAAATTCTGCCCTCAGGTGTGTTTGAACAAGTTGAACAGTTTGGATTTAGCAAGAAATTCTGCAACTTTAGTTTCTACCTCGTTTTCTGCCTCAGGACCGAGCTGAATTGACACGAGGCCAAATTCATTCCTGGAGTCACTCAATTTGCTAAATTTGACCTGTGGTATCAAAGCATCTCAGAGATGAATCTGAGACAATTCCGATGAAATGCAAACGTAAACATTCTTTTTTGATCTTGAATATATAAACCCAGTCTCAATCATTGATCTTGGAGCATATGCCAGAAGAAGCCAAGCACCTCATTTTTTAAAACTTTTTATAAAGGCTATCCTTGGAAGCATTAGCAGCAATGCTCATTCTTTTGTTTGAATCAGAGATCATCAACACTAGTTTAGGGATTAAAATAGATTATAACGGTATCCGTTTATACTCCTTCTTCTTCCCACCACTAACTTTTGTTTGTGAAAGCATCTTGAGCATGTTAGTTGTTGCTGCCAAGTTTGGTACAAATTTACCCAAATAATTAGTCATATTTACTGTCTGTTACACGTTTCCCTTTTGTTATTAGCTCTGACATATTTTCTGCATCCTATAATGTACATCTGTCTGGATAAACACCAAAAACAGAAAAATTATTTTCTAGGATCCTAGCAACACATTCTTGCTTACTGTGAATAAAATAATACTGTGATCAAATTAAACATGGAATGTTATAACTTTTAAGACTTCCAATAAATATTCAATAGTTCTCAACAATATTTCACATGCAAAACTAATAGCAAATGGCAATCTTTCAATATAAAACTTTCCAAATGGCATATCAAACGTACATATTTGACAAGACAATGTTAAAGTTTGGGTGCCTGAAGCTATGACAAGCATTAAAAAACAACAAGCCCTGACATTTCATTGATTCTTTTCTCTTATTTAGGTGTAAGATAATACTTTGTGAAGGCATACATCCTAGAAAAACCTATGCACAAACAGAAAATGAAGTGTTTTTTTTCTTCCTTACATACACCATTGAATTAACACAATCACTGGATCCTCTTAATCTTTATTGTATTTATTCTTTCCAAGTTCACCTTTTGGATTCTCACTGATTTCAGTGGGAGATTTGCCAGAGCAGTGCAGGAATTATGATAAAGAATGACCATCTTTGCTGTGTTTTGAAGCTTAAATCACACATACCCCTTAAGGCTGTACATCTTATTCTTCTTTAATTCTGCCACCCGTACTTATGAAAAATAGCAACTGACTGTGAATTTCTCCATGAAAATCAAAGAGATACTTGTGGCTTGAGGTATTACTACTGAAGCTGGAGAAAAGGGAGGCAGAGTCTGTCCATAGGAGATCTATGGACATCAAATTGTTGAAATGCTCTGCTATACATCTTTACTCTCCTTTTTCGATGTATATAAATGTGTAAAACACATTGATTACATTAAATGAGACATATTAGTTGTTTGTGAGCTTCACTTAGATTATAAACTCCTCAGGGCAAAGACCTTTTTTCTCTTTTTTGAACAGCACCTAATACAATGGGGTTCTGGTCCATCATTGGGATTTGCTACGTGTTACCACAAGACAATAATCTTAACTGTAAATAAAAACATCACTTTTTTGGTCAGGTTATTCAGTTGCCTTGTGTGCAGTAAAACACAGTAAGAATCTGTGCTTCAAAGTTCTACAGTTGCTGTGGCAACTACATGCTGTTTACTGTAGACTTACATGGGCACTGAGAAAATACAAAGGTGTACATAATTATGCAATCAGAAATAATAAACTCAGCAATGGTTACTACTGATCTCTGCTATGTAAAATCTATAGAAGCCAGGCAGGTGCCTTGCTTTGTCTTAAGGTGATCTCAGTGGACTTCATTACCTTTTACAGCAAGTACTTCTGTACAACACAACATGGATTTACTCTTATTTATCTCTTTAGGTATTTGTATATCCCCCATTACGGCAGTATCTGGAAGCGTCTCAAAAATTATGAATTTATGCTCACAACATTGCTGGAAGTAGGAAAGTAGTATTATCCCTGTTTTATAGAGGAGATACTGAGGCACAGGTTACATGGGAAGTCAGGTTATAAAGATTGTGGAAGAATCAAAAACCAAACTCAGGTCTCCTAAATCTAAATTCAGTGCCTTAACCTTCCTGGAAAAAATCATCTGGGGGATAGGGGAGCATCAGGGCCGAGGGAGGGAAGAAAACTCCAAAATAGAGCTTGAATGAAAAAAGGGGGTAGCGTATTTTCAGAAGAAGATTGTGACAGAAACAAAATTGCTTTTGTTTAAAATTTTTCATGGAAAATTTCAATTTTGAAAATTTCAATTCAAATACAGAAAATGCCAGATTTTGCCCAAAAAGTCAGACATTTGAGTTTTTGACTAAATAAAGAAGTTTCCGCAGAAAAGCAGACACTTTTCATGAAATTTCATTTTATTAAAAACCCAATTTTCTGTCAAAAATTGTCATTGTTTAAAAATATTTTGACCACCCTTGTCCCCAAAAGTAGATTTTTGCATAATGATATCAACAATTAGATAGTCATTACAAAAGCTGGTTGAAAAACTCAATGTGCAGCAGCGGTCAAAAAAAAAAAAGCTAGCAATGTTAGGAAACTTTAGGAAAAGGATAGATAAGACAGAAAATATTATAATGCCACTATACAAATCCATGGTACTCCTATGCCTAGAATACTGTGCAGTTTTGGTCGCCTTCAAAAAAGATATATTAGAATTGGAAAAAGTACAGAGAAGGACAACAAAAATGATTAGGGGGATGGAACAGCTTCCACGTAAGGAGAGATTAAAAAGCCTGGGACTGGTCAGTTTGGAAAAGTGATGATTGGGGGTGGGGTAGGGAAGGGAGATATGGTAGAGGTATATAAAATCATGAATTGTGTAGAGAGAGTGAATTAGGAATAAGGTGACCAGATGTCCCGATTTTATAGGGACTGTCCTGATATTTGGGGCTTTGTCTTATACAGGTGCCGATTACCTCCCACCTCCTGTCTCAATATTTCACCCTTGCTAGATGGTCACCCTAATTAGGAAGTCTTATTTATCCCTTCACATAACACGAGAACCAGGGTCACCTGATGAAAATAATGGGCAGCAGTTTTAAAACAAACAAAAGGAAGTACTTTACATAACACAGTCAACCTGTGGAACTGTAGCCACGGGATGTTGTGAAAGTCAAAAGTATAACTGGGATTTAAAAAAAAAGAACTAGATAAATTCATGGAGGATAAATCCATCAACGGCTATTAGCCAAGAAGATAGTCAGGGCTACAACCCCATGCTCTGGATGTCTCTAAGGGCTAGTCCACACTACCCACCCGATTCGGCGGGTAGAGATCGATCTTCTGGGATCGATTTATCGTGTCTCATCTGGACTCAATAAATCGATCCCAGAAGCGCTCCCCCGTCAACTGCGGCACTTCTGCTCGCCAAGAGGAGGAAGCGCAGTCGACGGGGGAGCCTGCCTGCACCACGTGGACCCGCAGTAAGTATACTTAGCTTGATCTAGGAAACGTCGACTTCAGCTACGCTATTCTCGTAGCTGAAGTTGCGTTTCCTAGATCGATCCCCCGCCCCAGTGTGGACCAGCCCTAAGTCTCAGACTGCCAGAAGCTGGGACTACATGACATGGGATGGATCACTGAACAATTGCTCTGTTCTATTAATTCCCTCTGAAGCATCTGGCACCAGCCACTGTATGTATGAAGACAGAATAAGATGGACCATTGGTCATTCTTATGTTCTTATTGAATAACTGCTCAGTCAGTGAGCACTATCCATTCTGTGCACTGAACAAGGTAAGGGCTGAAAGGAAAAAAATAGTATGCAATCATGTAATTAAAGACTATAACATAATGCACACACACAAGAGGGCTGAATTAAGGTTGCATAGACAACCTTAATTTTGGCTTCTCCTAAATTCCATATGCTTGACTTTCCAGCTTTA
This sequence comes from Macrochelys suwanniensis, assembly GCA_033296515.1. NCBI lineage: Eukaryota > Metazoa > Chordata > Testudines > Chelydridae > Macrochelys > Macrochelys suwanniensis. The sequence goes on from CM065780.1 coordinate 55,556,770, forward strand.
GAGAGAGTGTGCAAAACATATGCTCTATATAAAATAAATGTGAAGAAATTTCACATTTCAAGTCAAACGTCAAATTTCAAGTCTCTACTCCAAAGCATAGGGGTTGGGGGGCATAGCACCTGACCTTTTTCTAAGCATGGGCAAAACAATATTTTTCTTCAGCCTTGTTCATGGAAATGGCTGAACCATTTAGGCTGACATTCTCCAAGAAGATTTAGCCTGAGGCAGACATGTGGCATGGAAATTTTAGCTCAAATGGTTTATGTTTGGCAAAGTTATATGCAATGAAAATGAAGTCTTATAATAGGAAGTGTCACACATCCTTAACAATAGACAATAGTATCAGCCCTGAACATAATACATGTAAAAATTTAGATTTTATAGCACCAAAGGTTAAATTCAAATGTAAGGTATTGATCATTGTCAGTGTAATCAAGTTTGAGTGATTTTTTTTTTTAGAATGTCTCATTTGATTTATTCCATGAGATTTTCAAAGTAGGCTGTCTTTAGAAGCACTTTCCAGTGTTGTAACCATGTTGGACCCAGGATACAAAAGAGACAAGGTGAGTGAGGTAATAGCTTATATTGGACAGATTTCTGTTGGTGAAAAAGACATTCTGAGTACCCTTCTCAGACCTGAAGAAGAGCTCAAAAGAGTGTTTCTTTTACCAACAGAAGTTGGTCCAATAAAAGATATTACCTTCCTGTTTGGAAGTACTTGTTATGAATGCCCTCTTTGAGGAAATGTATAAGATGAGGGGCTGTTCCTTTTAAGATTTAATTTTACTTTAGGAGTTGCCTAGAGGTGACTCATTGAATGTTCACCTCTGTGCAGATAAAACTATGGATTTGCAGTGAAAAGCCTCCTGAGCTTTTCCTTGTGGAGAGCAGCTCCATTAGCCCCACTCCTTTTTAGTAGGTAATACAAGGAAGCTCTCTCTTTCCAATAGAGGAAGTATGTTAGCACAATTTCATCTATTTTACTGTGTAGTAGCATTGACCCATTCTGACTGCAAATAAGTATAATATAGCTTCCTGTATTATTTCCAGGTGAAATGCTCTAACATGCATTTTCTTCCAGCATTTTGAAAGCATGAGTGTTTCAATTTACAGATAACCATAGACTAAAATTGTGCAATTTTACAATAGAAACAGTGGGCTTGTCTCTCTATTCTAGTTACATTCTGTTGAGTGCACCTCCCATATTCTGGGCCTGGGCATTGGTCCTAAGCTAAGGATTTAAATGGGGCTGCAACAACTGCTTAAGAGTGGGGGTCTTTTCATATCTGAGAATAGCCAGATAGCAACCTGGCCACTAGAGCTGGTCAAAACATTTCTATTGAAACTTTGGAAGGGAAATTGTTTTAGCTAAATGAATTTTTTCTGTGAAAAGCGTCTGCTATTCTCAGAAAATGTTTGGTTTTTTGATGAAAACCCAAATCCCTAGAACACCAAAGACTTTGATTGATATATCCTGCCATGGTGCCTTATGGAAATTGTAGTTCAGTTTACTCATATCCACTTTCTCCTCTGATACACCTCAGCCAGGGACTCCCATAATGCAACTGTCTCTCTTCACCATGAAGGGAGATAGTGGCACATCAAGAAAGGTGTAGTCTAATGAAGGGCCTGGTTTATACAGGAGAATGAGAACAAGAGGCACCTGAACTACAACTCCCATGAGGCACTAGAGCAGAGGTGGGCAAACTACGGCACGCGGGCCACATCTGCGGGCGGTCAGGGAACACGGGGGGGTTGGATGGGGCAGGAGACCCAGGGGGGCTGTCAGGGGGTGAGAAGCAGGGGGGATCATATAGGAGGTGGGGGCCGGGCCACGCCTGGCTGTTTGGAGAGGCACAGCCTCCCCTTACCAGCCCTCCATACTATTTCGGAAACCCGATGTGGCCCTCAGGCCAAAAAGTTTGCCTGCCCCTGCACTATGGCAATATTTCTGAATCTAAATATTTGGGGGTTTGATTTTTCATGTAAAATATAAAAAATATTTTTTATTTTTATTGACATTTTCTGCAGAAAAAATTATCCCATTTTCTGATCAGGTCTGTTGGTTATATCACTTCTTCTTGAATGCCGCCTACAGTGAGGCTACAATGGGGAAGGTGATGCAGAGACATTTCATTGACCCTACTCAGATCAAAGAATCCTCTTATACAAGATGGAATTTCCTAGGGAATGTTTCTACTGAGTTTAGGGCCCTCTTAAACGGCCAGAAGTGTTAATGATGAATTGTAGCATCAAGCTATTGCAATAATGGGAGCCAAGTGTTGTTGAACAGTCCATTAAAAGTTCAGAAGGTCAGTGTTTTGTAACCTCATTTTGTGTATGAATCTTTTTGGGTAATGAGCTCTCACAGACTTGACTGTACCAGAGAGGAAACTAGGAAAGAATATGGGTGGGGTTACAAAATTCTACTTGTAGGATAAAATTCTACTTTCAAATCAACCCATGAGACACTATCATCTACATTCAGTTCTCCCTGTGTGCATGGAACTCACATTAACAGTCCATCTGCTATTTGAGGTGTCTAGAAAGAGCAGAATATCTGAACTGAGAACATCTGGGCAGAATTTTAGCATAAGTAGGTTTGCTTTTACAAAGTAAAGTGAAAGCCTAAATCAGCAAGCTTAACTAACTTTTACTTTGTTATGTTTTCCCCTTTGGCTCAAGACAGCCCAGGCAGAGAGAAAATTGTAACTCAGACTAAAATGATAACACATCTGCCTTCATTGTTTCTTTAACTGTATATTTTCAACTTTATATATTTCTCCCAATTTAAATTTATTGGAGTCTCCAAGCTTCAAGAGATGGATTTTAAGAAGATTTTCCCCGTAACATTTTCAAAAGAGGAAAGAAAAAGGAAATGCATCTAATAAGCATTTTTTGACACAAAAAAAGGGAAGCATTGAGTTTGCAACTTCCAAATGAAAGGTCCAAGTTTCCCTTTGACTGGGAATTCACAAGGGCTTGATAAAATAAATACCTAGTGGTGGATTTTCCAGGCAACAGGGAGATAATCTATTATCATCCTGTGCAAGAAAACCTATTAATAGCATGAACACCTTAAAAGATTGCTGTAATAGTGCAGTTAAGGTGAAGCTGACATTCACCCTCCCTATCATCTTGGAAAAAGGCACAATAAACAAACATTTCTTGGAGAAGCTCTGTGGGATTACACTGGAAGGTGGATAGTATTCATTCCAACAGAGGAGGGAATGTGGATACCCTAAAGCTCTTCCACAGCTGCTACTTTGGACGAGAAGGGCTGTGGCCCCTGAACATCCTGGCATATGTGGAACTGGTGCCTTGCCTAGTTCTGCCCCACCCAAAGAGTATGGACTCTTCGGCACAGAACCCCAAAAGGTATTTAAGTTCCTAACTTCTGTTGAAACAATGGGAGCTAGATGCTTCATACCTTTGAGAATCTGGGCTTTCATGTTTATCTAGTCCACTGCTGCCCACTTCATTGTGCTGGAGAAATTTGGCAAGATCCACAATGTTGGGGACTTCCCATGGTTCCTACACTACCAGGGGAACAACATGTTTGCTATTTATTCCATTTTGATTTCAGGTTTCTTGAGCTGTGTGAATTTAGTATTACGAACTGTGTTTACAGTGTTTATGCCATAATTAAAATGCTCTTTAAATGTAGGGTATATAAAAGGGAGTAAATTCTCTCAAAGTGTTTCACTGAAATGTAATATCCTAAACAGAATCCATTTGTTGTGAAGGGAGTCTTGCAAGCTCTGCAATCAGAATTGAATTTTACAACACAGACAAAGCAAAGCAAAACCTCTGGTCTTTTTTCCAAGATGAGATGGGTAACTATGCCACAAGGGTGCATCCCCTCAGAACTTCAGGCTGTATAAAAGTAGCATAGATGAGTTATGATTAGCTATAATATTGAAGTAGCTAGGAGAAAAGTCTGTGGAAGAGGCAAAATTTAAAATAATTAAGGTTTAATGTTCAGACCCTAAAATGGAGGCAAGGGAGATACCAACTCATGTATAAAAACCCAATTCTCTTTGTTAATAGCCTGCACTCAGATCTTGGAGAAGCTCCCTGTTTAAATTCCTCACCTGCAGCATGTGCGAGTGTGCAAACAGTAGATCAAACACCTTTAAAAAACAATTGTTTAAGAAGTTTTCTGGTTTGTCTCCTGCTGTCACAGTCTCTGAAACTCAGCTGATTGGCACACATCCAGCGTGGCTTGTTGCTGAATACATTAGGGGCTCAGGAGCCTTTTGGTACCAGTTATGTGTTCAGTTCAGTGGGATTTGTGCTACTTCCTCTCCTCCCTCTACCCCACACCTGGAAGGCAGTGTGTATTGGTGAAGAGACCCCTCCTATTTTGTAATAGTCAGTTTCATCCAGCACTTCTACATACCTTTACAAAGTGGTTAAACAGGTAAAATTCACTAACACATAAAAGAACAAGATATAAGTCAACAAACAGAATGCTACGTGCAGAGCATCAAAACATACAGATTAAAGCACAAATAACCTTTTCTAGACTTCAAAAATGTTCTGCTTGTCATTTTAAAGCAAAAAACTATCTAGCATGAGCTTTGATCATCTGTAATAGATTCTTTCTGACTGGTTGTCAACCTGAACATTAAAATGGCTGGCTGAGAAAGCGCAGCAGCGGCTGTGGTAAGGAAAGATTAATCATTTGTTCCAACTAATGAAGACATCATCACTAGAGTAAATCAAACCAATCCAATATCATTACCCACTGATATTTTCTTTAGAAATCAAAATGCTTTTGTCCATGCACACAAAGTCCAGCATACAAATTAAGGTGTATCTGCTTCAACAGCAGTACTTAAATGATTTCTTACCCTCGCAGCTACAACTCTGCAAATTTTATGATGAGATAAACAAAGATATAAAATGATGAGATAAAACAGAGATACATTCATGAATGCTAAGTTATTCAGATATTAAATTAATTACATAGTTAAAGAGTGATTGCTTCTTTTATCTTCTACCAAGTAAAAACCAGAAAAGAGATCAAGAAACACAGCTGGGCATTTATTAATTCTATTCTTTCCTCCACAATTAAACTTTAATCAGTTTCAGAGAAGATGTGAGTTCTGTCCAGTGCAGTTGACATACTTAAAACATTGATAAAAAGATACATAATTTACCTGTAGTGGAATTTTTTTGAGTAAAAGGATTTGTTCTCTGGCAGATAAATAGTTTGTAGCAAAGAAAGCAAAGATTTATATATGAGAATATTATTTGAAATTAGTTATAAAATACTCTCATTCCCGGTTCTCTTTTCAGTCATGTTACTTCTATGAAAAAGCTTTTTAAAAAAGATTATATCTAATCTGAATATGCCATAGGAAAACCATGTCAGAATTGTTTATCATTATATCCATATTGTGATTTTTTATAAATATTCCTTCAGCAAACATACATAGCTAATGTAAGATTTATACAAATCAGAAAACAAGAATTCATAGTAGCAGGTTTAATGCAAAAGTTTATAGAAGGAAAATGTCTAAGATCATTTTTCAGAAAGAGAAAATGTTTAGGTAACATGTTGCAGCACAACTTCCCTTCTTTCCCTCCCCTCTACCAAACAAAGAGCCTTCTGCTTGGACTGGGATATAGAGCGATCCATCTTTTTTCACCTGGTACTGTAATGCAATCCAGAAAGGATCGGTAATCACATTGCTGCAAGATATCAATACCTGTCAGACTACAAAAAGCTGCTGCTGCCTCAAACATCAAATTAGATCAGTTGGCCATCTGGGGTGAACACATGGAAGAACACATAGAGAACAGTGACCAGCAATTAGATTTCCGAGGGCCTCAGCCAAAGAAAGGAAGCAGGGACATAGGGAGCTCATCTTTAATTGTTCCAAATTATGCCACTATCATCTTATAACCTTACTGAGACTTTAAACGATTAAATAAAAGATACCTACCCAAGAAGGCAGATATTCTCCCATGCCAGGCATCCTGGAGTACACAACTGCTGCAAACCTACCACTGGATGTAGATAACAGATCAGATCAGGACATGAGGTTTCCCAGATTCAAGGTGAATGCAGCTTCTGTAACAGAGAAAACAATGAAATAGAAAAAAAATAGAAATTATGCTTACCTGATCCAAGAGACAAAGATTTGTCAAATTTCTTGGGTGAAAGATACAAAGATTCTGAAAACTGTAGACCAAGCTACCATTGACCTAACAAAGGGCCTAGAGTAAAATCTTTGGGAGATGAGGAAAGAGTACTCTGCAGGATGAGATCCACAGTAAAATTATAATGTAAACTTAAAATAAAAAAGGGGGGAGTACAGAACCCTGACCCTACTGCTCAGGAACCCTGACCAAAGCTGTTCAGGCTCCCTGCTTTTGGAGCAGCACACAGATCTTGGGAGCACAGGAATACCTAAGAAGTGGTCCTCGAGCCCCATCACTCTTATGGGTACACAATCGGTGATTTTGCCCGATACAGATGGGAGCGATGTCACAGGGGATGAAAGTTGAGAGGGAGGCAGAGCTTTCTAAGGTTCCCACAGAGGATCAAAGGTTTCCTTGGCAGAATGACTGCCAGATAAGCATGAAGCTGAGCAAGCCTCAGCCTAGCACCAGAGCTGGCTGACAGTTCAAAATTAGAGGTCCATCATTATCCTCCTTCTTTACAAGCAAGCAGATGGGGGCAGCCAACTCCAAGTGTTGTTTCTAAAGGACTCACACTGACTCCACAAATCCCTGGGCCCCTCTCTCTTCCCCTGCAGGTGGCTCCACAGAAGTCACTGCTGGCCCCAGAAAGCAATAGCTCTCCCATAGCCTCGGTACAGGAATGTGGGATCAAGATCCAATGTGGATGAGTAGAAATGAGCAAAAAGAGCAATTCCAAGAGCTTGCTGCCCTTTTGTGGGCCTCCTATTGGTCCCCACTGCAGAAAAGTCAAGCAGTTGCTCTGTGCCTCCTACCACACTGTCCAGAAGATTGGTAAGATAGTCACTGAACATTTTCAGTGAGGGAAGAGTGAGTTTAGAAGGGGAAATTACCCTGTTTTTTCCACACCGATATACAAATTACTACTCAGGGCAAGGCAAAAAACCAGGAAGTGGTTAAAAAAAAAGAAACCTACATACACAAAAACACCACACATTGCTCCTGATTCTCCTCTCTTGCCAGTGTAAATCAAAAGCAACTCCTTTGAGTCCATGCAGCTACAATGGGTATGAAAATGGGGTAACAAAGAGAAGAATCCCACCCACGTTTTTTTTCTATATTCTTACTATTTTAACCAAAACTAACAATGGACGTTATCCCCCCCGATAAAGGGCCACACAAAAGTTTTGATTAAAAAAAAAAACCTCTGGTTCTACTCTCAACAACAAATCCATCTTATTTTGAGACAGATAGTGTCTGTTTAGAAGTGCATGTGAGAGTATTGAAAATAGTGAAGTCCAACAAGATACCAGTTTGTATTCAGACTTTGGTAAATGATAAAAGAGATGTATGTCTAATTACTGCACCCTCACAGAATCACAAACTAGAAACTGTTATTCAGTGGTAAACCATTTGCTTGATATGGTGCAGCATATCACACACGCGCGCGCGCACACACACACACACGCACTTTGGTTAAACTTCATAGCTCCCTTTGGAATTGTCAGATTAACTGGATTTGTTTTATAGAGAGCTTGTGACTGGGTCATAGTCCATAGAGTCCAGCTTTCCCTTTAATGAATAATTTCCTTTTTATAGTGCAATTAGGATGCTGTGTGTTTTTGCTATGCACCTCAAGATTTAGTGTGAGAAATGGGAGATATTAAAAATTCTTTGTCTTTCCCTCCCTAATGCAGAGACCCTGTAGACTCCAGCAATAGGAACTCTGATGCGGTTGTTGCATACACAGTATCCATTTGTTTTTCTATTATAATTTTTGTTCTGATGCTTTATTGTACAGATGCCTTTTGTATCAATTCTCAACTTCTTTCTGAGGCTTCTCAGCATCAAACTAATTGGATATGAATGGACAAACCAATACATGCATTTTTTAAATTAAAGATTCCAATTTTTTTTCTGTGAATGTTAATAGTAAACCACTACAAAATTCATAGAGATATTTACAATGTGCTGGAGCTCCTACCAAAACCAAGTTTACAGTAGATGGTGACAAATAAAAACATAAATGTACTCAATACCTAAATATAATGCAGCAGAAAACAAGATGATTTTTTTCAAACCTTGCCAAGTAAATCTATAACCATTCTGATAGGTGTTTTTATTTCTTTTCCTATATAAAACATGTCTGACTGAGATAAATGATGTATACACACTTTGAGACTACTGGAACAATTACTTTTAAAGCAAAATCATAATACAAGACTCTTCCACTGAAGAAGAAAAAAGCATACACCTGTATCCGCAAGCCAAACAAAAGCTAGAGAAAAGTGGTAAGCCTTGTGTAACCCTTCTGCCAGTCAGAGTTGGCAGCAACAAGGGCCGGGTTCAGTATCTAGGGGTTCCATTCCAATGACACAATGTAAAACCGGCTCGAGCCCCCACCCAGTGACCTGGGACAAATATATATCACCCCCCTGGGCACCTCTAAGAGGCAGTACTTCCCCTCTCACAAGCACAGAGTCTGAGTGTAGCAAAAACCTTTTAATGACAGAGAGAAACAATGCGGCATTTTGTTGGGGAAACACCACATCTAGGATTCGTAAACCAAACTGTGAGCAAAGACCCACCCCAGCAAATTGGCCATGTCCTTTCCCTTTGGTTCTTGAGTCCAGCAACCCCAAAAATCACTCAAAGTCCCAAAAGTCCAACAACCCAAAAGTCCAGACCCAGAGTTCAAAAGTTCATCTGCAGAGTGGCCCCCCCCGCCCCATCTGGGTAGAAATGGGGAGGGGAGAGGTAAGGGGCACCTTACGTGGCTCGAAGCTGATTGCCCCGTCCCTTCGTGGGGCTTCGCTCTGCTCTGCTCCATCCCACGAGTCACTCCGCTCCGCCAGCCGTCCCGCAAGCCGCTCCGGCTGTCCCGCCAACTCCTCCGCTCCACCAGCAGCTCCGCGCCGTCATCCATCCTGCAAGCCACTCCGGCTGTCCCGCCAACTGCTCCGCTCCATCAGCAGCTCCGCACCGTCAGCCGTCCCACCAGCTGCTCAGCCATATATCTTCCGGCTCCCCCACTACTTAACACAGTGCTCAGTGATTTCAGCTCTTTAGTGCTGTCAGCTTGTAGTAACGGGAGCCTTAGTGCTAAATTTGCACCATTAGCCCCAAGTGATTCCAACTCAGCAGCCTGTGATTAAACTCCTAAGAAATTCAAAATTAGCTCTGATATTCTACAGTGGAGAGAGAGAGGAGGTGCAACTGACATTTAGGTTCTCAGAAGCGGCCCATGCCACCAGGTACAACTACCTGTCCCCAGCCTCTCTCAATTCAGTGGGTTTTGGAACCCATGTCCCTCGCCTAGTGAGTGCTGCTTCGTTGCTGGCGAGTCCGTCCATCATAACAAAAGGTCACTGTCCTTGATTCACATAATCAGGGTAACAACACTTTATTCTTCCTGCCCCAATAACAGAGAAACTGGGGATCCCACAGCAGCCAAAGTGACCATTTGGGCAAGCGATCCATCATGCTTTGCAGGGTGGGTGTGTCCATGCAAAAAAGATTAGCCCCTGACATCCCTTTCCACAACTCACCACCAGATGTCAGGGTAGAGCTCATCCTGACTCTGCTTACACTTGCACCAGGCCCTAAAAATCAGCAAGCTTGAACGCTGGCATACTAGATGAAAGAAACAAATCAGAATAAAAGGTCCTTCACTAGAATGTCCAGCCCAACAGTCCCCCTATGTTAAAACCTGTAGACTGTAACCTTCATTCCCCTGGAAAATCTCAACTGTCAAAGCACTTGTGTTACATTGGAACTGTCCCACAGCCATACTGAAATTAATTAATTTCTCTTCTCCTGTTTAGAAATATTCCAACCAAATCAGGAAGCAGGAACAGTGTCATGTGACTCAGATGACCAACCACACATCACGAACAGCAAATAGAGACATTGTCAAACTGACTAGATCTTGAAAAAGCCTAGGGCGAAATACAGTTGTATAAAAGTGCTTGAACAGTTCTGCACAACAGACAAAATTCAGATTAATCTATGTGTAGGCCATTAATTTGCAAATAGAAAGATGGAAGATGTTGTGAATAATTTCCATAGATTCATTGAAATGTAGGGCTGGAAGGGACTCAAGAGATCATCAAATCCAGCCGCCTACAATGAGGCAGGACCAAGTAAACATAAACATGTCCTTTAAAAGCCTCCAATGATGAGGATTCCACAACCTCCCTTGGAAGCCTATTCTATAATTTAGCTCCCTTTATAGCTAGAAAGATTTTCCTAATATCTAACCTAAATCCCCCTTGCTGCAGATTAAGTCCATTATTTTTTGCCTACCTGTGGATCTGGAGAGCAATTGATCACCGTCCTCTTTATAACTGGAACGCTGGGAGACCAGGTGCCAGCTCATGCCAAGGCCCATAGGTCTCTACTGAATACAGACAAATACATGGCTAGAAACCAGTCTGGCTCACCTGTTTGATAGTATTGGTAGAATAGATATTAGATTTATAAAAGTGTGTTTAAGGTGTAGACTTTATGAAATGCTTGTAAATTGCTCCATGCATTAATCTCATTTTAATCTGTATCTCATGTTATAAGGTAATATTAAGGTTTTGCTCTGAAACTGTAAACCGCCACAGTCAGGAGAGAAGCATTACCAAGTGTACTAGTTTACCACAGGAGATGTTATCTCCTGCCCAACAAAAGAAGGCCCATAGACACCAGACAAACCATTGTGGAACAGCAGAGGTCAAAAGACTTCATTGGTTGCCCTCCACACACCCCTGAAGAGGAGACATCCCTGGGAACTCATTCCATCAGCTCAAACTCTGGGGGATGGGAATAAAAATCCCTGACAGGAAGAAACTGGATGTCTGTGCTGCTTGGACTTTGAGAGGGCAAGATTTCTAAGGATAAGCAAGAGATCCCCAGCTGCTTAACCTGGGTTAGCACTAGAGATTCAATATTATCAACATTGCTGATCATTTACACACAGACACAAAGCCATAGATGCTGAAACCAGGAGTGCTGGGGGTGCTGCTGCACCCCCTGACTTGAAGGGGTTTCCAATTTCCAGTTTGATTCAATGGCTCTCAGCACTCCCACTATACAAATTGTTCCAGCACTCCTGCACAGAGCTCTGCTCCCAGCCAAATTCTGCAGGCACAGTTGAGACAGCCAGTTTTGAACACTTGGCTCAGTAAAGAAGTTACAGTCTTGAGAAAGTAACCATGGAAGACAATCTTTCCGTACCCAAATGGGATCACTCTGTAGCCCCTTGTTAACCTTCATTGTTACAGCATGAGGAGAAAAGTTCTAATGATTAAACATCTGAAAACTACAAGAAAAAAAAAGTATACTGTACCAGAACACTCTGAGATTACATAGCCTCATAACTGCCATAATTGTATTTTTCTCACTGGCTGTTCTGGTGTATGCCTGCACTATGCATTCATAGCATTATCAGAAATTTGTGGATTCAGTGCATAGCTTCTCATTTTATTCTGTTATCTTTTAAAATTTTCTTTCCAGAAATGCAGAAAGACAGATCTCAAAAGCCAAGGATGCCTGAGGAACAGATCTAGGATTTTGCAATATGGGAATGAGTTAGAAATGGAAGAAAGGTTTGCAATGCAGATTAGAAAGCACATTTTATTAGTATTCTAATTTGAATGCTAAGAGGAAAACCATACTGCTTTGAACCAAACAACCAATTTTTGCCAAAAAGATTTTTTAATAACCCTCAAAAAATCAGCTACAAATTATAACAACATTTCTGAAGAAAGAATTAAGATAAGTATTATTTCTTTGAAAATAAAGAGTTTTCAGGGAGCTTTTCAAGATAACCAAGCTCAAAAGTCACTCTTTTCCTATTAATATAACTACCTTTTTGTGCATGCACCATCCATCTGCACCAAGCACACCTCAGGCACAGCTGAGAATCTGGCCTCCCCCCGCCCTCCCCATTTCTTTTAGATGAACACTTGAATTCTATAGAAACAGATCTGGGCAGCTAAATGCCCTGACCCCATACCTGCCACTGGAAGCAGTGTAAATACAGGAAGCAAAACCCACAAGAAGTGAATATATTATGTTATACAATACAAAGCCTATTGTACTAAAGCTATACTTTGCCCTCAGTTTTCCAGTACTGCCTCTCTCTCTCTCTCTCTCTCTCTCTCATGTTTTAGATTAAGCCCTTGACAGCAGGGACTTTTCTTCAGTTGATGTCTTTATAACATCAGTCATTCTTCGGAGTGTAACAAACAAATAAATAAATAAATAAATAATCATGGGTGCTTCAGGAAGGTTTCATGGGGGTAGAGTAAGACAGCTGCATAGGAAGGAAGAGTGGGAATGAGGGTGCTGATCATGCAGGGAAGAGGCTGCAGGAGTGGGATACATGAAGGGGTTTGTGATAGGGCTGGACTTACCATTAGTGCTACCTAGTTGTTAGGTCACTGGGCCCCAGCTCTCCCATCCCTTGCCCTCAGCCATTACTGCTCTGTGACAGACCATCTTCTAGTAATGACTCAGCCCTCCAGCCAGGTCAGCAGCTGAGTCCATGCTCTTCCAGGGCAACAGAATCTACCAAAATATATGAATGTCCCCACAAAAGAAAGTGTTTTCAACCCAACTCAAGGCACCTGTGGGCAGTGTACTCTTGCCTCAAGGCTTACAATATCTCTGTCTCCCCTTTTCTCCATAGAGGGAAGGGAAGGAGCTCCATCCTGCTTCATAAGATGTTGGTTAATAGAGGAGCAGAGGCCCTCCCACTCCACCAGGCTCCACCCAGGGCCCTGCAAGTGGCAACAATAGTAAGCATCCAGCTGTGCTCCAAGGCTGTCTCTCAGGGCTACTTCCTACCATTTACTTTCCCAGCGCAGGGTGTGGTCACAAACAATCCAAGTGAAGCATTCCTTAATCCTTAAAAACAAGCTACTCTCTCCTCTGGAGCGGGGACCTGGGGTAGCTGCCACTCATGGACCTCCTACAGCAAGGGCTCCCACTATATCCTTATTTAGGAGTTCTCAGGATAGGTCCACCCCCACTATCCTATCTGCTATTTCCCACCCTTAGTGGGGTGTCTGGCTCTCTTTCAAACTCCTCCACCAGCTAGAGTAGCCTTTGTAGGTGGGGGTGGGGCTACATGGGCCAAGAACTGCTTCTTAACCCCTTCTATCCCAGGGTGGGATTTATATACCCCATCACAGGGATGAATATGCAATATTCAAAGGAAAACACCATATATTTCTTTCAGAAAAGTGTTGAAATAGCCCATGGGTGGAAGGATGAGGTTTTTTACCAGAGGTTTTTTACTCTGTATTGCAAATACAGAGTAACTACAAAAGGTGAGCCAAGTTGGTAAACAGAGTTCAGGCATTCTGGATGTTTTTCCAAACCCAACAAACACCAAACAAAATGCTCCTTTAAAGGATGCGGCCATTCATTAAAGAGGAAGAGATTACCCTGTGCTAAGATATAAAAACATTCCCAAATCCATTTATACACTTGCCAACATAGTCACCAGTTTTATTCTTGTTTGAAGTTCCTTGCCACACTTTGGTGCCAACTCAAAGCCTCTTCCTTATATTCCTTGTATGGTTTAAGAGCCCTAGAGCAGGGTTTTCCAAACCCAATCAGAAAGAAGTACAGAAATAGTACTGCAACCTACTCCAAGGGAGGGCCTTCCAAAATCTGTGTGTGGAAAAGACACCTGACACATGGAAAAAGAGCTTAGTTTTATTCCCTTCCCCTTGACCTCACACAAGGCTCAATGTGGGTCCATGGACTCAACCAAAAAAAGAAGCAGGCAGTGGGTGAGCTGGGCAGAAGAGAGGATGAACATTATTTCCTACCCAGTATTAGCACAGTATAGGGGCTGTATTTCATTTCCACAGCTACCCTCCACGAGAGAGAACTCCTTCTCCTCCCCCATAACCCAACCCCTTTAAAGTGAAGGCCCAGGTAAACTTCCAGGCAGGGAAGCCATGGCAGTATAGTTTCAATGGAGCCACACTGATAGGGAGAGGAGCCTGCCATAAAAACAGAACCAGAGCAGAGCTTCTAACAGGTTCTGTGTGGATCTAGAGTGGGCCCCACAACTGCTGAGAAAATTTCACCCAGGAAACATTACTGAGATATGCTCTTCTTTAGTCTCTTCCCATAGGAAAACCCATCTTTTAAACGGGGTTTGAGAAAGACCTGAACAGAGGGGGGAATATATATTTGGAGAAGCACACTGTAACCATCTGCAAGGGGAAGCTTGATTTTTAATTCTTGTTAGCCCATTTATGCTTTGGACTCAGTGTCTGGTATTGAATAGGCTGTACCGTGGTTTGGTTTTGGCAAGTCTAAAGGAAAACAGAAGTAATATTTCTTTTGCCTCTTATACCCCATTGGAGGTGAGAGCCTCCTCCTGCTACAGGATCCCCCCACTAAAAAAACCCACCCACATAGTTGGAGAAACACTTCTCTATAGCTGTTAGTACGCCTCTTCATCCCCCCAAATTATCCCCGTCCCTCCAGGGGAAGGCAATAATCTATGCCAAAATATCTACCTGGGATTAAGTGTTCTGTTAATTCAGAAACTTCATCACAATGTCCATAATTTCATTTTCCTCTGATTCCTGGAGTAACCCAGTGTGGCTGGCAGGGCAGCTGGCTACAATGTGGACAATCAGAAAAAAAAGATACCACAAGCATAGGCTGACCATATTTCCTTGAGACAAAAATGGGACATTGGGATGGCAAAAACGGGAGGGGGTTATGTAATATTCCGTATTCATGAAAAGGTAAGACAGTAACAAAAGTTTTATTACATGAATATATTGAGCTAACAATTATTCTTCAGGTTTCAGTGTAGTAGCCATGTTAGTCTGTGTCAGCAAAACGAAAATAAGAAAGAAAAACTTGTAGCACCTTAGAGACTAACAAATTTATTTCAGCATAAGTTTTCGTGGGTTAGAACCCACTTCATCGGATGCATCTTATTTATTATTAATTATTTATTATTAATTATAATTAATTATTCTTCAGTGACAAAACTCAAAGAAAAATTTAGGTAGACGTAGAGGGGGACTGTATTTCACCACGATCGTACCATGAATATTTCTCCGATGAAGTAATCTTACGCAGCAAATTTCGGTCTTTCAACACCTTATCATAAAACTTCTCACACTCCATGACACAATTTTGTTTTACAGCTAACATAGCCTTCATTGTCTCAACACTTAATCTAGATTTCTCCTTTGACCACATACTGTTCATAACAGAAAATATTCTCTCGACAGGTGCTGTACTTCCTGGAAGACAAAGAATAAACTCTACAATATTACAAACGTCTTGAAAGTCTAGGCGTTTTTCGCTCATTTCAGAAAAAATCTTTACCCATCTATCAGATACAGAAATGTTTTCTTTATTCCATGTATCCAACTGCCTCACAATTGTAGATTTTATGAAGGTCCACTGATCGAATACACGAGTTTCTTCTGTTTCTCTGTGTGTGATGAGTTCCTCGTTCAGGCTGTCCTGTATTTCTTTCCATTCAGGTGTCTTCCTTAGTAGCACCCACTTGAACTTCTCAGTGTTTCCTACACTGCACTTCCACTTGTTGATATATTCTAAGCTGGTTTCATAGAAATTCTCAACTACCTCAAAAAACTTAGCCTCATTAATTTCTCCTGAATCTACTAATATTTTCAGTTGTTTTTTGACATCAGTAGTTACAAACACTTCACTTTTTCTGGACTCTAAATTGTTTACAAGATTTTCAATGTTTATGGCTACTTCTGTAGCTGAAATATAATCTTTTTCAATTAAACTAATGTATGTTTGGAACGTAGACACTTGATCTCTTGCAAATGACAACCACAATTTCAAACAGGGATTTTCAAACCATTTTCGCAACATAACAGGGCATTTTTCTTGAGAAAGAAAATAAGAAGTAAGCCCATCAAACATGCTTAAAATTCTGTCAATTGGTGGACCCAAGGACAAAAATCTTGTATTTCCATGCTCTAACAATGTAGCATAATTGTTTCCTGCAAAGTCACAAAAGTTTTTCAGTTCTTCAACTCTAACTGTGTATATATGGAAGTATTTGTATACTTTCACTGCAAAACATTCAATATCAATTGGTAAACAGTCGACAGCACACTGGAGACAATTGTGTATAATGTGTGCCCCACAACCAATAATCGGCCTCTTCAGTTCAGTTTCAAGTTTTCCCCACACATTATTTCTGCCAAGTCTTTTGCAACCAACAAAATTGGTGTTCGTGTTATCTGCACACAAAGCAACAATTTTGTTTTGTAAAGCAAATTTGTCAAGTACTTCCTTCAACATAGCACACTGTAGATCGGATGTTTCACCAGGTAAGGAAACAAGGTCTATAATTTTGTCTTGAACACCACAATTTGGCAAAAAGTACCGCACAACGATTGGAAAAATTTGATGTCTTTTTTGTTTGATGCATCTAAACTGACTGTAATGCTTTTTGTTTTATTCAAATCCTCTATTACTTTGCCCAATATGTATGGTGATAAAACGTTGGTAATTATTGCTTCTGATTTGGTACGTGCTGAAAAAAAATTTGTTCATAAATTTTCTTTATCAATGTCGACAAGCAATCATTTGCGCGAAAACTTTGGCCATGACGCACAGTATAAGCAAAAAGAGCTTCACTTGCTGCAATTTTATCGCTTTCACTATCACCATCACGTCTCATAAACGAACTGATGTTTTTAACTGAAGCCAGAGTCTTTTCAGCATCTTTATGTTTCTGGCTACGTAGATGTTGGTTGATGTCACTTCTACCTCCATGAGCAATGAAAAAATGGACATTACAATGTTGGCATACCACTTTTGTTCCATCACTACACAGTTTGTCCGGTTTAATAAATTTGAATTCCTTCTGGAGATCGTCATTAAAACTGCAGTTTCACCGCTTTGTCTTTGGCATTGCAAGGGTAGACTTTAAGCTTTAAAAAATAAGACTTAAAAATATGAAGTTTAAACCACCGACAACGAATAACAAAGCCACCGGTTAGCATACAGGCAAAACAAAAACTAACGTTACAGCAGAGCAGACGCTGCCGCATCTGAGCGAGGCCACTGTCACCGACATGTGCATCCCCACACCCCACTACAGTGCATTTACTTTATTGAGTCAGAAGCACAATGGATTTCTAGTAGGTTCAGTGGTGGGGGATCAGTTTGCCAGCTGCCAACGCTAAGGAAACAATGATATGAGTACAATGTGGGACTCCGATCGTACTAAGCAGCGAGAACGCGTTCGCTCCGTCTCTTACTAGCGGTGTTCTCTCTCTGGGCAAGAAGCCTGGCCCTGACTGGATAAAGTAAATGGAACTTCCTCTTTCGTCACACTAGTGGTTTTACTGTACGCATTGATTAGCATACAGCCTTATGAGACATAATAAACAACCCGCGTTCATTTTTTTACAAAAAAATAAAAACTATATATAGTTATTAAAAACGGGACAAAATTGACATTTATATTAAAACGATGGGACGGTCGGGAAATATGAAAAAAAAGGTACTGTCCCGTTTAAAACGGTACATATGGTCAGCCTACACAAGCAGCTATAAGAAATTCCAAATAGTTTTTGCAGCCCAGAAAAGTACACTGAAAAGCTTGTGTGTAATTCAATCAAATTATGGTCATCATACAAAGATACAATAAATGTCCCTCAAATCTTCTTAGTCTCCAACCTTCAGCACTTATATACTGAGGAGACAGTCGCCTTTGAAATAGCGAAGATAGATAAATGGATAGATAAATAGCCATTTAAAGAAGGAATTGTTAATTTATGTTTTGCTTCACTAGTTTCTATGACAGGTTACTAGCCTAGAGAGCAGGATTAATGCTGTGGAGACTAAAATAGGGTGTGAATGTTGCATATTTCAGTGGAACTCAACCATGATGAGTTCCATGAGTTTGCACAAATCAGCATGATTTGCTTCCCTCAGCTAAAGGAAGTCTGTCTATCTCCTTAGCCCTTTTTTGCTGAGGGCATTTCTTTTTCTCAGTTTATTCAGGAGCCAACCTCAGTGTTTATAGATTTCCTCTGATAAAGTGAACATCCCTTGGGTTTCCTTTCAGCAAGTTTCAGTATTTTAGACTTGCCTATATTCTGTCAGCAAGGACTGCAATAGCAGCCTCTGGAGAATTGGATGGTTATGACAGGATTTGATAGGAAGCATGTAGGCAGGTTCAAATTCAGTGTTTTACATGCCAATTAGAGGATTGCTTCATATCTATATAATAAATATTCGTATGGCTTTTTCATTTATCATTAAAACTGAAACTCTAACTTCATATCTTCCACTGTTAACAGGATGTCTGTCTGTTTTATGCTATGCTGTTTTATGCTACGCTGGATGGTAAATACTCACTTTCCTTTTTCCTCCATTGAACCATGTCTGAGAGACTAGCAAAACTGCTTTGCATCCTTTCAGAAAAATGGTTACAAGAGCGGACACTGCAGTCTCCCACATATAGTGTTAAGGTTCCAGGACAGAGTGCTAACTTTTATTTCCTCTACTGGGGAAATAGTACAAGAGCAGCCAAATGGTGGTAGATTTTGGAAGTATTCTTTTGACCCTGAAAGTTTTCCCTCTCTCAGGTCTCTATATTTGGTGCATGATTGCAAGAGTTGTGTGAATACTTTTCAACTCTCCCTCCATGTACCCAGACAGCTCCAGGTAGGAGAATCTTGCTCCGCCAATCCAAATCACCCGAGTCCCTGTTGAACATTAGCAAGAAATACGACCACATATGGGGAGGGGGACGGGTTGAAGGAAGAGCAGGAGAGAAAATGTACGAGTCCCATAGCCATACTGTTGTCAGCACAGGAGTACAAAGTCTGGGAGGTATGGAAAGACATGTGATCCTGATCCTCCTAGCATTGCATCTACAGGAACAGCAGTGCTGTATGGGCAGCAGTATACAATCTTAAAATAGAGCCCCTCTGAGTAGTGACTGCTGAACAGGAAGGTGCAGTGCAGCCTTGCAGGGAGAACATAGAATTTAGCACTATAGGAATTGTCATACTGGATCAGACTTGAGGTCCATCCTGTCCAGTCTTTGCCAGTGACCTACACCAGGTGCTTCAGAGAAAATGGTAAGAATCCTGCAGCAGACAGAAGTGAAGCAATTCTACCCCCCATAATAGATCTTCTTCTAATCCTTTTTAGATAAAGATTGGCTTAAGTCCTGAAAAATGAAATTTAATATCACTTCCAAAATGTTGTAAGCATAAACTATTATAACTCTGGATATTCTCATTATCCACATAAATTCCCAACCCCTTTTAGAATCTAAGTTCTTGGCCTCAACAACGTTCATCTGTAATGAGCTCTGTATTTGATTTTATCCTGTATTCTCCTACCAGCAGTAGTATAATGAAACTACAGTGACTTTATCATCTTGTTTCCTTTTTAAAAATGTTTGTTAGCATTATCTGGAAAACAGTTGATAATAGTGATAACTTCATGATATAGGGAAAAGGGACCCTTAAATATAATGCCTCCCAAAATATGAGCAATTTAACATCAGGATGATCTTACTACTCATTTCTCAAATCCTTCCCTTCATATTATCCTAGTCTTTTTTCCGCTGGTATTTATTGAGCCATGCTATTGGTATTTGTAAGATTTGTTTATTTTTAAATTATTGTATTGGGCACCTTTGGAAATAAATATTTAATATTACTACTTTATCACATAGACAATATATTCCTTTTGTTTCCAATAAATTGTATTTTCTGTTAACATATGAATTTGATTAGATTTTTTTAAAACTGCAAATAAGAATTAACCAAATTCCCTAGTTTAAAGAAATCTCTCTCTCTACTTATCATCTATCTATCTACCTACCTACCTAGATAGATAGATAGATATGGCAAAGAGCATTCAATGCTCATATGCAAAAGGCATTCTGAACCCTTGTCTGACCTGGATACCGAAAACTCTGTGCCTTGCTTCCAGATTTCACTTTCTCCAGTCTGTCATTTTCTCTAGACTCTTATTATCTGTGATATGAAATGCTGTGCACTGATAGATATTGGCAGGTCCTGATTAAAATTCATTTCACATAGCTTGCTGTTACTTCAAAGGAACAAAGGTCTTTTTTCCCCAGTCTTAAGAACTGAAAATCCAAGTTATCTTTGAAGTTTAAGCATGAAAACTGGGTCTTTGTTTGATAAGCAACATCTGATGTTTCCTCTCTTCTCAGCTCAACAACTGGCCACTATTGAGAATCTACAAAAACTGATTTTTGGTTTTGTCATCTCTGGGTGCTGCTGACAGCTAACAAACTGCTATTTGACAAGCAATACTTACCCTTATCCAATTCGTGAAACTGAGGGAAAAGAAAGGTACCATAGCCTCAGAGAGAGTTTATCCGCATACTAGCTCAGTTTCTTTCATCTCAAGGGAGCCTGCCTCATTTTAATGCAGTTTCCTTCTTTGCCAGTCATTGTATGATACTTAAACACTACTCCTTCCACCCTTGCTCATCAGCTCCATGTGTACTTCCAATCGCTCCCCATTCCCCCTGCCTGCCTAACAACAATTCCAAACCAATTCTGCATTGCGGTAGTCTGGCACTTAAATAAAAGTGGAAAATTGGTGAAACATTTGACAGTTGCAACTTGAGCTGACCTATTTAAAGCAATTCAAGTTATGTTTTTCACACATGATGATCTTTCTTTCATGTTTTTCCAGTGATGTCAAGCCCTCACACAGTTCCTAGTGAGGTCAATGGGAACTACAGGTAGCTCAGTACCACTGGGGGAAAAAATCACATCACTTATTTTAGATTCCAAAGTGTGGCTCTAGCTACCTGGCCATAGGCACTCAAGTTTGAAAATTTTGTCCCGAGTGACTTGCCTTAGATCACTCAATAATCCAGTGACAGAACCTGGATCTTCTGTCTGGCAATCCTTTCTCTAGCCCCCAAAAAGGTCCACCTTCATTTTTCAAGCCCCTAAGCAAAATGAGATATGGGGGGGGGGCAGCTAACGCCCTCCACTTCTTTTTACTAGCCCTCTCCCAAAATCCTTGAACTCAGCTACTGAGTGACAGTGTTCCATGTACTATTAGCAGCCAAGCTGAGAAGAACCCTTTTTAAAAATAAGTGTGCAGTTGTTTCCATGAACCCAAATCTGTATTTTTTGGCAAAAGAAGGTTTCACAGAGCTTCAGTCAGTTCTACTTTCATCAATAAAACTGAAGGGACTTCCAACCTGGTATAGAATAAGGGGGGGCGGGAACCAAAAAGAGAGAGAATTAGAAATAGCAAGAAAGACAAAGAAAAAACTTCTAGGGTGACTTTCTTATTCATGTTAATGTGTTGATGATGTTCAATTTGCAGAGTGGTTTTTAGCACTACAAAAGCGAGAAGATTCATTCCCTGAACCAAGCAACATACAACTGATGTAATGTTCTTCTAGGTCATTATATTTCCCTGGCAGACAGACAACTTTTAAAAATATGGTGATAAAAGCATCCCATCACACAAAAGTACATTTATTTTTTTTAAAGGGATTTTCTCACCTTGTCTGCCAATAATACTGGCTGTTAGCATTTCATGTAGCAGAGTTGAAGGAATTTGGGAGAGGGCTAGTCAAAATTTGCTGGAGGAGTTAGCTGGGAGCTAGACTCAAAATGGAAGACAAGCAGGAACATAATTTTTAAAAGTAGCCTTGAAACAGAAATTTGTCATTGCGAGATATGATCCATTCCCAATTCCCTACCACCAGCTTGACAGTGTGTGCATAGACCACTTCTAGTCTGGCAGCGCTGTGACTGAAGACGATGCTAATGTAAACAACATCGTAAGTTGCAACTGCTTGTCTATCCTATATATAGGTTGTAGCAAATACCACTGCCTGCAGTGAAGATTCTACCTTTGCTTTCACATATATTATGCAAAATGCAGCAGGCAGAAAATGTAATTGCTACATTAGTCACTGAACTGGCATTGAGGGTCAACAGACCTCTCCATCTTAATTTCAAGAATCTTACACCTACTGAGTATATAGCTGAATCAGTGTCTCTTTGTGTTTGTGTAACCCGGCAATGGTTTCAGAAGTCATGGCAAAAGTAGGTATATGCAACAACCCAGAATCACAGTCAGGAATGGAGAAACCATTAATGTCATTGTGACACAATGGGAATAGGGTTCCACTTTGCCCACTCTTGAAAATAATTTGAAAATTCTGGCATCATTTTTACTGAGACACACTGTGTACATATCAAAGAACTGCCACAATGATCCACGGACCACTGGGGACTTCCTGAGTAGTACCCCTTTCTGTTAATATAGTCCTGAGCTTGTTTGAAGGCACAGGGTGGGGAGTGTTCAGAATGGGCACATGAATTCCATCAACAACTGATGCACAAGTTCAGAAAACATAATTATTTAAATTGCTTGTTGATCTCAGGCAATCTGGCCACCTTCATTACATGTCCCTGCAACATACAATGTAATGCCATTCAGCACCCACCATAGACCTCTCATCCCCAGTCTGGTACCCAACTGACCCATCACACTTGGAGCCAGCCAGCTTCCATGGGGCAATCACCTTTCATTCTCTTTTCCATAGTGATGGGAGCTCTCATCCTCATGGTCTGGTACAGCTTCAGAGAGCAGTGCCAAGAACTGTGGGACAGACGCACAGAAGGAAGTCCAACTATGACAGCAAAACTGCATCCAACACATCACAACTAGTGTGGAAATACTGCATCTCTGATGTTTAAAAATGATGTGATCGTACTGGTTCAGTTACTAACACTCCCATTCTCTAACAGCTCCAGAATCTGAAGAGAACCAAGGCCTGAAGCATTCCGGTCTCTACACATGAGAGTGTGGCAGGGAGTGGCATTGAATTGGACCACAGAAACAGTTGTGCATCCCTGCCCCACTGCTACAATTGATTGAGCTATTTGTTATGAGTCACATTTGTTAACCCAAAGCAGGGCTAACTGTGTAACATTTCACAAATCAGTCCAGATTTTTTTTCAAATGTATTTGTTATTCATGTACTTTGGATGAACGATTTTCAGCCTATAGATCATTCGAAAACTGTCCCTTTCAAGTATTCAGTCATTATTTGTGACAGGTTAGCTCATTTGGATGACAAACATTAACTGTCACTTCGCTGTCTTTCCCTGTTCCAACAGCCCTGCCCCCTTTCTTTTGTCCTCATCCCTTTTTCAGGGTCTTCTAGCACCTTGAAGACAGCAGGGCCCTTGCCTTTTTGTAGAAGAGGCGACATCTTTCCCCCACTCTTACTTACTGACTTCTTTAGAGGCAGATTTTCTGGTGAAGAAAACTGACTGGTGGTAAGCAATTGATTATGTGGGTAGCAAAGTTTTAAAAGTCACCAGATCACATTATTGGGATAAGAGTAATTCACTGTAGTTTTGTTTTCTACATTTTATTTGCCAGAGTAACCATATTAACATGGTTCAGTAGTTACGCCACCTCCAATATCTAGCAAATAAAACACCATCTAACTGCATGACTTGCTTATTACCATCTGTCACTTGAAGAGCTCTTACTTGAACTTGGCTGCTGTCAGCTTCTTGAAGAGATACTTTTTTATAATTAGTTTTTTGAAATAGCTTAAAAATAAGATTAAAGCAGGATTTTTTGTTGTATGACTGCCAGGCATTTTATGACCCAACCTATGAGCACAACTTTAAACAAAAGATTGATCACTTAAGTTAGTTAGAATTCAGTGCAACAATTTATGAAATGCTTGAAACTAAACAAATAAAATAAACAAACAGCACATACTTAAACATGCTTTCAGAGTTATGGGGCTCTAAAAAAACAACAACCCCACAATATCCAGCCAGAAGCCATAAAAAAAAATCAGAGCTGTTTGACACTGTGGGGAAATATGAGTTTTGCATTTTATAATTTCAAAACTTGTTGTCAACAGACAACGTATGTTACTTTAGATTCCACTCATCACAGCATAACATAATTCCTCATGGCATGACCAAGTAAGATATATCCCTTTGTGCTGACACTACTTATTGTTTTTTGTCTCCTATAAATGATTTGTGGCTATGTTTTGAATTTTGGTATGGGAGCATTTCCAGAAGCTTATAAAAAGCAGTACATTCAGCAGAACAGACATTCTGGTATCTTAGGAAGCAGGAGAACCTAGAATGAGACAAAAGGTTATCCTTTGCATTTTCTCCTACTCCTTTTTGCCAAAATCCTTCTGCCTTTTCTTTACATGCAAACTCATCAAGTTGTCACTGGATCTGTTAATACTGCTTGCTTCTGACTATATGAGCATGTTAATGAGTATGCTAGCTGCAGCTCTGTGGTGGTATGGCTGGAGCAGTGCCCCTAGTGGACCTTCCAGGAGCCCAGATGCAAGTGGCCGGGGGGGGGGGGGGCGGGGGGGGGGAGGGGAAAGGAGAGATGCAGATGCAAGTGGCCGGGGGAGAGGGGGAGAGAGGGAGGAAAGAGTCTCTACCTCTGGAGTCCACTGAGGCAGGCTTTGGCCCACCAGCTAATTGTCCCTTCAATCTTATTCCTCTTCTGGGCTGGGATTGAGGGGGCACAGCCCCAAAAATGTTATAGGACACCTTTCTGAGTAAAATCTGTAGCCCAATGGGCCAGTATACCTCTATTATATTCACTGCTTTGCATTATATTCTGCTTTATTATATTCAGCAGTAATGCAAGGAATGGACAGGCTTGTATTCTGTAAGAACTGGATTCAGCAGTTAACATGAGGTTTGAAGCCTACAAACTTTGGCACAGAGAAATGTAGATAACTCATAAGTTTTGGGGAACTGTAAGGAGAGAGAGAGAGAGAGAGAGAGAGAGAGAGAGAGTGAGAGAGTGTGTGTGTGTGTGTGTGTGCGCGCGCGCGCGCGCAAAGGGGGGAATTTTGTCCATAATGACATCATCCAGCCACAGAACATGAACTGACACCAGTTTCTGGAAGGTTTTGGATGGAACATCTGACCACAAGAGTGCCATAGCAACAAATTGACGTATATGATAATGGGGTGAAATCATAAATACACTAACCATAGAAGGAGAACACCTTGACATTGGTAAGGAAAGGAAATACAAATAAGGAAGAGGGGAGAAACCCCTATTGAATATGCATTAGACATGATAATGTGAGTGTAACATATTATAAGAGTGGCATCCCAGGGCAGTAGGGGAGAGAGATGTAGACCTTGGGAGGGGCCAGCATGGTGGCCGCTGGTGAAGATGAGGAAGATAATGGCTAACATTTCAGGTTGTTCTGCAAGGAATGGTATGAGTATGGTTGTTCAGATGTACTTTCTGTATTATCTCTATCTACCTTACTGAGTTAGTGTGTGTGTGACCTTGCTAAACGTATTAATAAATTATTTATTTGTAAATATAAAAGAGTTCCTATAGTGTGAGTGTTGCACCTGTGCACATCAGGGTTCCCAACTATATAATAATTTTAATAATACTGGGCCTGATCTTGGGACGAGAACCTGTCAACCTTCAAAGTGATAACTGGGAATTTTTATTCATAATCTATAGATCAGGCTACAGATCACACCTTAAAGTACATCTTTTCTCCCTAATAATATCACTTATCAGTTTTTATACCTTGAATGAAGAAATGGATTAGCATTCATTTCACACTGGGTGGAATAAAGAATACTCAGACTTTTATTCTAAACGTTTCAATATCAAAAAATCATGGAAAAAAGCAGCAGTTTGTTGATTGAAAGCCCATTACTATCTATGTTGGTCTATAATTAAATTAATATTTATGGAACTGTTTTTACAATGTTCACAGAAGATTTCACCAACTAATTGACTGAAACCTACCCCTCCCCCCAAAAAAACCCTACAGTCTTATCCCCAGCACTGACAAATAAGAGCAACAACTTTACCAACAGTGCAAGACACATTATCAGTGTCATGATCTTTGACCTTTAATACTTTCAAGAGTTGTCCCTAGGGAAATCTTCTCCTGGAATGTTAATCTGTTGCTTCTCTGACCTCCTACACATGTACCACATTATTATTACAATCCACATGCTTCTCTTTTCATGCTGTCATTTTGACAATGGAACCAATGGACAATTAATTTCTAGACTAGATAGCTGAAACAAAGGGTGTGTGTCTGTAAGTGAAATCAGATTGAAAGCGATATTTTTAAAATTACAGTAAAATTTCTTTTCTGCAACATGCACAGATTTCTAATTATATGCCATGCTGGGTAACAAGTGGGTGGAGAATATGTAACAATGGATCAGTGATGATTCATGATCACAGTTCCTGCATTTCTTTCAAACATTTTCACAGCTTATCCTTGAAACACAAATTTGCCTCTGAACAGTGTCTAGGCAGATTTATCACCTGAGTTTTCCTAGTCTTCATCATCGCTCTTTCATGTGCCAGATGTTTGTTTCATCTTAAGAATGATCACAAAGCTTATTAGGACTGCCTGTGTCTCAACAATGCTAAAACAGGGAGAAGGAAACACTAACAATTCTCCAGCACCAAGGCTGTTAAAGTGGGAGCTGTTATCACAGGTCAGAGTCTGTGACTACACGTGAGACTCCTTGCAGCTTGCACTGTTTGAATGCAATAGTGCAGTGCATTCATTTTAGCCATCCTGATTCTGTTGCACACCATGCATTCTGTCTGCAGTCATAGGTGCTGGAACTAGGGGTGTTGGTAGTGTTACAGCACACCCTAGCTTGAAGTAGTAACAACACCACAAATGCATGGTTTCCGCCTTCAACGCTGCCTTTGTGAACATTGTTCCAGCACCACTGTACACAGCACTCCCTGAAAGCCTGAGGAGTGTTGCCCTTGTCTCACGATGGATGACACAGTTCTTTGGAGCAGACACATGATACCTTTCATGTACAATGTGCATGTGCCCCTTTCAAAAAAGAGGATGGAGAGAGCACATCCATAACCCTGTCCCCCTTCCTCACCAACTTGCACAATGGGAGGGGCACACAGTAGGTGAAGCTGACTGCATCATTCTTAAGGCACCACTCTAATGCACAACTGCTCCTCACTGGGCCTGTCTCAGCAAAATCCCTCTTGGTGTTTTCACTTTGACCATGAACTTCTGCAACAGCCATTCCTCGGGGCTATGCCTAAGCCAGCTATGTCAAAGGGGACAATTTTGTGAAAGTGTTTTTGAATATTTTTTCTTTTTAGTTTTTAAAAAAAGTTTGACGGACATTTTTGATTGAAAAACAGGGTAAACATTTCATGAAAATGTTGTCAAACTTCCCCCTCCTCCCAATTTCCCCCATCCCAAAAATTTCAAGATTTGAAAAATTGTGTATGCCTAACTACACACAAGCTGGCCCAGGGAGACAAGTTCTCCCTTATAATTTTTAGCCCATTGTTAAGGCACTCACCTGCGATGCAGGGAACCCCAGTTCAATTTCCCCCTCTCCCTGCTGGGAACAAGGGATTTCAATATGGGTTTTCCACCTCTAAAGTGACTGCCCTAACCACAGGGCTATTCTGATGTGTCTCTCTCTCAGTCTCTCCTGTTGAAGCCATTCCACTGTATATTAACTAATTAAATCTGAATTGGACCAGAAAGAGAATGATTTTATAATGCAGTGATGAGGATATTCACCTGAGATGTGGGAAAACCACATTCAATTTTTCCCCCCATCACAGGCATAGAGAAGACTTGACCCAGGGTCTCCCATATGTCAGGTTAGTAGCCCAACCACTGGGCTAAAGGCAGGTCACAGCCTCCCCCTCTCTACCTGTTCAGTGTGGTGTAAAGCATGCTATGTGAAAACCTACCAGATTGGGCCCCACAGGTAAGATAGGCAGGGGAATGATAGGCACACCTAAAATGAGGCATTGTGCACATGCCCAGCAGCTGAAACTTAAGCACCTTAGGAGACTTTTACAAGAAAAATGCAGGTGCCAAGGGATTTTAAGTGCCTGCAGATTTAGGGAGAAGGGTTTTAGAGGATCCCAGTGGCACCTAAATACTGGACGTAGGAACCTAACTCCTACTTTAGACACCTAAGTCCTTTTGTGAATCTGGGTCTTAGTTTTTTATTTAAGATTTGGTGTAGGTGGTAGACTTACTTTTTAGCTATTTTCCATGAGTATTTGCTGCTGAAATACAGTTTTCAGTAAACATGTTTTTATACATAATAAAATGATCATGTGAAGCCATTCAATGTAATGAAACACTCCAGCTCTGAGTTCTAGCCATACAGTTTATGGCAAGCTTTTCAAGTGTTTTTTGTTTATTTTTAAGGTTAAGGAAAAATGGTCTCCAGGACTGGGTGAGAATATCACTTTTTGGCAACATCTATTTACATTTTTGAACTGCCTATTTAAAGTGAATCCTAAATTATAGATACACTGAGAAAAGTTGCTTTGGAATTGTCATTACATGGGGAAAATTATGGAAATTAAGCTCATAACTTAATTTAAGATGGTGGAACATCATTAAAATTAAAAATCCCTTTTAATGTATCTTTGTTCCAGATTAGAAAGAAACTAAAGTGATTTTCTAAGAAAAAAGTAAAATACCTTTTCATGCCTTTTTAAAGATCCCTAAGATGAAGGAAAAGGTTTCCTAAGGGACAGTATGTAGGAGTACAGGGCACTCAGATGACTGAGTTCAAGTTACCTGGCTAGGACAATAAAAGGTAGCTGCTGAAGAGTGACAAGAAAGCCAGGCTCTTTTTGCACTTCTTGAAGAAACCTCAAATTAATTGATCTCAGTAACCCACATGGCTAACAGTAGGCTTTTTGAATGGCAAATTATTTAGGGCCAGATTTGAAAAAGTTCTTAGGTGCTTAAAGAGGCAAACAGGTGCTTCTGGAATTTTCAAAGGCTCAAGCACCTTACGCACTTTTGAAAATTGCTTTAGGCACCTATTTGTATCTTTAAGCACCTCAACAGCTTTTAAAGTGTGTTCCTTAGTTGCTACCTTGGAGGAATGTCACTGGGAGCCAGGGCTGCATACGCACTGTGCAAGAGATTTGGTACCAGACACATTTTTTGAGTGGTGAGGGGCTTGCTGTACTCTTTCATATTTGTATAGAATGTTGAACTGCAGAGGTTTTGTCTTTATTTTCAGTGCTAGGCACAAGAAACATGATAACTGTGGCAGATATTTGAATAAGCATGCCTAATATAATAGGCAGGGGATGCTGCCCTGCAGCATGTCCCCTCAAGCTGGTGCACTGCACTTCCCTTGGGTTCTTTTAACCAATTTCCCAGCGTAGCTTGGTTCAAAACATGTACCCCCTTCAAAGTGTCAGATTTTTAAAGTCTTCCTATGAAGTTTAACTCACTTTGTTAATCACCCCAGTTCATGCCCACTCTGGGACCCATATAAGATTCCTAGTCTGCTTCTTGCCACTGTTCAGGAAGTCTCCCCATTCCTGGAGCTGGTGGTGTACTTTGAATGGTCACTCTCTGTCTCTCCTCAAGCCAGGAGTCCCAATCTCCCATCCTGGAGCAGGGTTCGCTTCACACAGTCACTCTGCAAGACAGGAGTCCAGGCCATCCTCCTGGAGCTGGGCTGTAATTTGGGTCACTGTAAGGCCTCAGACAGGTTCTCTTCCAGCTGGCTCTTCCTCCTCTCCCTCCCATTAGTCCTGTTAGTTCCCTTTTCCCAGCTCATCCCCATTTGGTCAGGTCAGAAGGGAGTCTTGCCCTGCTCTCTCTGCAAGGCTTCTGCTCCACCACTTAAAGAGACAGTAATTGACTTTCTCTAAAACACTACTTATACCCTGTTTCCTCTCTACTGATACCTCCTATTTCCTAGGTCTTTGCATATCAAAATCTCCAAGACTCTTAAAGAGCCATGCCAGGTGACTGGGGCTGTGGGTGGACTCACCTCAAGGCACCACTACCTTTAATGGGGCAGATTTCCCCATCGCAGTAACAAATGGTGCAAACTTATGATTAATCCTCAACAATGCTGAGCCATCATTCAGATAAAGCCCTTTGCTTGAGATATTTTGGGATGTAAGGATACACTCTTTTGTGAATCTGAATCAAATCCCATCCATCATGTATTACCTTTCACTCTATTGATTATATTAGAAATCCAAGCTGGGGCTAGAAATCTATGCTAGATAAAGTGCAAACTGGAAATAAAATAAAAGGGACAAAGAGTAGATGTATATCAAGGTAAGTAATACAACTTATTTAAACTCATTAGAAGTGAGAAGGTTTAAATGTAACTGTTAGGTTTCTAGGCCTCCAAGAGGAGATGGGAGCAATTAAAGAGGCTGATGAATTAGGAGTTAAGTTAAATTAATTGTCCCCCTCTGTCTTTACGGAAGAAGATAATGAGGACATTCCTAACCCAAAAGGATAGGGAAATCAGAGTTTGGCCTTGAAAGAGATTTAAATCTCTAAGTAGGAAGTTACAGACCAACTTGAGAAACTCCAGTGTAGTTAATCCCCAAGACCAGAAAGCATTTATTTGAAAGTTCTGAAGAGGACAGTGTTAAATAGTAGAAACACTGACAAGGATATGTAATGTGCCATATCCTTAAAAATCAACAACTGTTCGTGGAGACTGGAAAGTCCCTAATGTGGAGCCTATTTTTAAAACATGAGCCACAGGAGGTCCTGGAAACTATGGATCCATCAGCCTCGTCTCTGTTCTGAGGAAACTGATTGTGTCTCTAATTAAGGATAGGATAGTACAAGACTAGAATAAGGATAACATGATAAGGTCAAACTAGCACAGTGTCTGAAAGTGAAAATCATGCCTCTCATACCTGGTAGAGTTCTTCAAAAAAGTTAAAAGAATAGCTATAAGTGATTTACTTCAGTTTTCAAAAAAGCATTTTATTAAGGGCACTCTAAAAAGACCATTAAAGAAAATAACTGGCTAAGAAGCAAAGTAATGATGTGGATTTAAAACTGGTTAAGCAAAAAGAAATTTCAATACAATGTTGCCAACTCCAAGCATTCAAAAATCATGATTGTCTTAAAAATTATTAGATTAAAAATACCCTACAAATTGGGGATGCTTTTGATTTGTCTCCTCATACTAGAGACTTTACTCCTCAGATTTTCAGGCTTGCTTTTCTCCACAACCATGATGGCTAGAAACTTTTTTATTTTTAAATAAAGGCTGAGATTCTCACCTGAGAATCACGAGTCCAGGAGCTGAAACATCAAGAAAAACACCAAGCATTGTAAGATTTCCCCATCGCAGTAACAAATGGTGCAAACTTATGATTCATCCTCAACAATGCTGAGCCATCATTCAGATAAAGCCCTTTGCTTGAGATATTTTGGGATGTAAGGATACACTCTTTTGTGAATCTGAATCAAATCCCATCCATCATGTATTACCTTTCACTCTACTGATTATATTAGAAATCCAAGCTGGGGCTAGAAATCTATGCTAGATAAAGTAGGTAGGTTGTGAGCATGTGCAGCTCTCATCACTGCTCTATACTTTCCATGGAGAGAAGAACTAGGGACTGGACATCCACCTGTCCTGCCTGATCACTGTTGCCATCCCTGTGGGAGCAGCACTGGTAGTAGTGCAAAGGTGGGGAATTTAAAGGAAAATGCTAGTATAGGCTAGAGCTGGGAAAAAATTTTTTGACAAAGTTTATTCACTGAAAAATGCAGTTTGAGGTTGACTGAAACTATTTGAGAATTCAGTGTATAGTTTCAACCAAAAGTTTTTTTTAAAGAAAAATACAAAATGTTTTGCTTTAATGAAATGTTTTGACTTCTTCATTTTGAAACAATGTTCCATTTTGAAGGTTAGCTGCAGCATGGGTCATTTGCAGGTTTAAACTAGTGTAGATGGTGGAGTCTTTAAACCATGATTTGAGGACTTCAGTAATTCAGCCAGAGGTTAGGGGTCTATTACAGGAGCAGGTGCACGAGATTCTGTTGCCTGCAATGTGCAGGAGGTCAGACTAGATGATCATGATGGTCCCCTCTGGCCTTACAGTCTATGAGACTTAGTTTAAAAACAAGAGAGGGTCAAAAACAAAATGAAAAACCTAAAAAAAATATTTCACGCCAGAGGTCTCACGCTGTCAGTACCAAAACATCCTTAGAATTTCTAAATATTATGGATGACAATTTCCTAACTCTAAAAGTGTCCATCATGGGGGAATTCTATATTAGACATCATCTTGACAGATAAAGAAGTGATCACAGAACAAAAAATTAGTGATAGCTTAGGTACAAAAGATCATGACTTGGTTATATTTGTAATGTGCAAATGGAATAAAGTCCAAACCAGTCATATATATATGTGCACAAAGCTGGAAACAATTATGAGCCAAATCAGCTGGAAGGAAGAATGTAAACAGAAAAATGTGAATGCTAATTGGGAATAGTTTAAAAACTCTTTACCAGATGTCCAAAAAGTTATAATCACACAATCAAAGAGCAGGCAACACTGATTTAAACTGACCTGATTTAGAGGGGAACTGAAGGCAGCTATAACAAATTAAAAAACAATATATAACAAATGGAAGAAAAGGAAAGTCAATAGTAATGAATATAAATTAAAAACCAGGAATTAGTAAACTCAACATAAGCAAACAATGTGTGTTTTAATGTGACTAAACATAAATGTGTACATCTAGGAACAAAGATGTAGGCCATAACCATACTTACAGGATGGGAAATTGTATCCTGAGAAGCAGCGACTCTGAAAAGGATTTGAGGTCATGGTGGATACTCAGCTGAACATGAGCTCCGAGAGCAATGCTGTGGCCAAAAGGACTAATATGATCTTTGATTGCACAAATGGGAATCTCGAGTAGTAGTAGAAGGTTATTTTACCTCTGTATTTGGCACTGGTGCAACCAATGCACTGTGCCCACTTCTGGTATACACAATTCAAGAAGGATATGGATAAATTGGAGAGTGTTCAGAGAATAACCACAAGAAAACATACCTTAAACTAGTGATAGATTAAGCTCCTTGTGTCCATTTAGTTTAACAAAGAGAAGGTTAAGGGGTCACTTGATGACCGTCTATAAGTACATACTTGAGGAACAAATATTTGATAATTGACTCTTCAATCTAGCAGACAAAAGTATAACAAAATCCTAATCCTATGGCTGGAAGTTAAATCTAGACAAATTCAGACTGGAAATAAGATATAAATTTTTAATATTGAGGGTAATTAACAGTTAGAACAATTTACTAAGAGTCATGGTGGATTCTCTATCACTGGCTTTTTTTTTTTCCTTTTTAAAATATGCTCTAATTCAAAAGGAATTATTGTAGGGAAGTTCTATGACCTGTGTTAGAAAGGGGGTCCCACTAGATCACAATGGTCCCTTCTGGCCTTGGAACATATGAAATGTTTAATCCAAAATTATTTATTTTTGGCAAGAAAAATGCTTTAGAAAGGAAAACTTTTTGGGTGGCTGAACCCAAAAAATCAATTCTTTGCTCTGCTCTAACAGAGCCAAGATCATCCAGTTTCTTGAGTTACAGGACACCTGCAATATTCAGAATTATAGAGTCTGAAATGAAAGTGAGCAGTCTCTCTTTTGCTCTCCTCCACCATCCATTTGCATAATACAAAAGCAAAAAGTCACTTAATGAAGCGAATGACTGATAAATTTAAAACAATTCAAGGAAATGTAACTTTGTATACTGTAATTCAACCTATTTAATTAATTAGCACAAGAGGGCATACTAATTTTTTAAAGGACTGTATAATTTCATGACCATTTGTTAAATGTAGTAAGAGAGTAATCAAACTGCATGATTCAGTGTATGTACTGATCATGGAGTGTCATCAAGAAGGAATTTTATTCTTCCCGTACAGCCCTACACAATTACATAGTGCATTATAAGCAATTCTTTTAATTGAAAACATAAGGGATTGGTCAGGGCCAAATGCAGAATATCAGACTTGAAGGACCATCTATTGCAGGCCCATGTTTTGGGTATTTAGGATGCATTTTGCTTTAAAATTAAATATTTTTTTAAAATAACACCCTAAACATTGTAGAGATGGGAAAAGCTCCACCACACACATACACATAGCCTCAGAAGTGGGGAGCCTTTGTCTGGGCAAGCAGGGGAAAGAAAACCCATGGCTCCTTAAAGCGTTGCATTACTCCTCCTCGTGGGCACTCAGTTCCCCAGAAGCACTACTCTGCTCCAGGAAGAAAAAGTTCCCCCTTCCCCCTTGTGATAACAACAGGACCAGGTTTGGGGGCTTTGATGTGGCTGGCTATCATGGTCACCTTTCTGGGGATAGGAAGGAATTTTTCCCTCATTGCCAGACTGGCCTGGGTGGGCTGGGGTTTTTCACCAGGGACCCAGTGAGTAGTTGTAAAATTCATTTTGTCACAATTTCCACCCCCACCCCTGCCTTTTGTCTCCTCTCCCTCTTTGAATACCTGTGAAGTGGCTTTTTCCCACCCCTCCCTCCTGGAATGCTTGTGGGGTGAATGGGCTGCTTAAACAGCTGGAAGATCAGAAGAGCTCCCAAGTAGACAAGGTGTCTGGGACTCTAATTAGGCAGCGATCACACACTCACGGCATGGACACTGCCCGAGGTGGAGTGTGACCAACCAGATGCGGCCAAATCATCTTTAGTCACAGGCCATGAGGAGCAGGTCCTTAAAAGGGGAAGGGGCCATGTGCTCAGGAGTGCACTCACAAGATTGCGCCTCCCGTGAAGGCCCTTTGCCCGGACCACCTGGCCAGTGGTTCTCCGTGTTGCATTCCATCGTGCCTTGGGAAGACTTACCTTCATCACACCATCCATTGCTGCGCTGTGGGACACTTACCTTGAAGGATCCTGACATCTCCAGTACCGTGCCTGTCCTGGGAGCGTGAGTATGTGAGTGTGAGTGTGACCCCCCCCCCCCCCCCGCTTTATACAGAGTAAAACGGATTTATTTGGGGTTTGGACCCCAGTGGGAGCTGGGTATCTGAGTGCTGGAGATAGGAGCACTTCTTAAGCTGTTTTCAGTTAAGCCTGCAGCTTGTGGGGGACGTGGTTCAGACTTGGATGTGTGTTTACAGCAGGCTAGCATGCCTGGCTCAAACCAGGCAAGAGACTGAAGTCCCAAGCTGGCAGGGAAAACAGGCTCAGAGGTAGTCTAAGCACATCAGGTGGCAGTCCCAAAGGGGTTTCTGTGATCCAACCCGTCATAGGGGAATGGTATAGGGGCTCCTGATGTCTGATACAGTGAGGAGACAACCCCTCTACCCCACCCCCTTAATCCTCATACAAGGGGAAGGCAGTGGAGTCCCAGCAACAGTGCAGGTACCTGGTGTATGAGGTGGGTACCTGACAGCAGCCCCCTATCAAGTGGAATAGATTACAAAGGATGGATGACTTGCCCTGGTCTAGTTATTGCTGGATAGTTCCCAGATGTGTTTCTTAATAAAGTTGTGGCCTCGTTAAACCACATTCCTGGTGTCTTGTCTCTTCCTGCTGCGTCTGGGACAATGACAACCACTCTTATTTCTGTTCAGACTTAAACCATATTTCCACTTAATTACTAGGATGTTTACCAATTACAGTATACACCAGACTTTAAACAAGACAAAGAGGAATGGAAAAATAGCCAGCCTCTTTGAAAAGCTCAACATTTCAAGTTAACTGCAAATTTCCAGACCAACTATTTAATATATGTTCTCTGGTCTGTCTCACATCATTTCAGAACTTTGGTTGCTGTAATAGCACCATGCAGCTTTTACATTCACACTGTGCACACTCTGTTCCTTAGGAGAACTGCCATTTTATTTTTGTCCATGAAAAATGTTATTGTATAATTGGTGAATTATAGGAATAATTAAGAAAAATTCAGGTCTTTCCCGAGCACAGATGGTAAGGTCTCAAAATTGATTAAAATATATTATCTATAAAAAGTGTCATACCATTAAAAATTATGCCTCAGAACCTGTGGAAGGTTTATTCTTTTGTAATTATTTATATTTGCAAAATAATATTTATTAAATATCTATAAGAGATGACGTTTCAAAAAGTGAGTGCCTTTTGTACTTTTTAAAAATTTTCTATTTCATATATACTTACAGGCAGGACTTTCTTTAATATATTTTGCTCATCTAGGATATGAAAAGTTTATTTCCTTTTCCAAGTGAGCACTTTCTTTTAATTGAAAAGCTCAAATGAAACTCTAGGTACTAATGGTTATAGAGACAAATACACTGGAATCAAAGTAAAACTTCTGGTTTGACATTGACAGTTCAAATGAAATACCAAAATTAATTCTGTATACCTGTCAGAAAATATTCAGGGAAAATAAAGAAAAAAAACAAAAACAGAACCATAGTGTAAAAGGAGAAGAGGAAAAAATGGGAAAGAGAAATCTTTGTGTCTGGGTGCAGGGCAATTAAATGATGTATAACATTTGTTTCTTATTATTACTTTTTATTTTTTTCCCAACTATAACAAATATACCAAAATACCAGATTCACCAAAATTTATAAAGTAAATAAAGAGGGTTAGGCTAAAGGAAAGTGAGGGAAAGCAACATGTCTATGTACACACATTAGTTTCATTTCTAAACTATTTCAAGTCTATGTTCTCTCTTAAGCCCTGATCCAAAGCATTTAATGGGATTACTCACATGCTTAAAGTTAAGCATATGCTTAATTTCTATGCTGTGTCAGGGCCTTAGATGTTAGTCTTACTCCAAGTGATGCTAATGTGGAATTTTGCCACTTACGTCAATAGGAACAGTCTTCAGAAGCAGGAATTCTGTTCTTCCCCTAAACACACAGCTTTGGAGGCAGGCAGACTCCCTACCCTATCCCAGAAACAGGATATATATATAATAAATGCTGTATTTTGAATTCATGCTATAGTCAGGTGTTGGAGTACTTGGTGTTAAGAAGAAACTTCTCCCGCTGACATATGTCACAACTGTCCATTATGTGGCTTTTACACCTTCCTCTCAAGCATCTGGCACAGGGCACTGTCAGAGATAGGATATCACACTATATGGACCATTGGGTTCTTCTGGTAGAGCAACACCTACATTCTGAAAAAATGAAGAAAATATCTGGAAGGTGATATTGGGTAAGTAAATACATTATAAGGTTGAGCCAGCTTCTTCAAACCTCCCCCTTCCCTCCCCCCCCCGCCCAATAGGGTTAAGATACATAAAATTAGCCTGGTTTAACCCAAACTAATGTTTTGCACACATTTAACTAAACTGGTTTTAAATCACAACTTTAGTTAAAATGGAGCAACTTTCTCATGTAGACAAAACCTTGTTTGCCTTCCTTCAATCTCCCTAGGGAGACTAGTTTTGAGCGATGATCCTGCTGAGTGACAAGAGCACAGTATTTTAGGGTATATTAGCCCTGATTCAGGCAGGTAGGGAGCAAATGGAAAAATAAACAGGTTCAGCTGCCCTGGGGATATCAGTGAGGCTCCATCAAATGTGCACAGTTCAAGAAAAATATTTACATTTGACTCATTGAAGTTTTGCACAGGGAGGTGCAAAAACAAGTCAATGGGGCAGGGAGGGACAATAATCCTTCCTGAAGTACTGCAAACCAGAATTTATTGGACCCAGCTGGGAAGAAAAAATTGCAACAGAGAAAAAAAAAATCACATTCCTGCCCCTCACCAAATTACAATGACAAGAGCTTGCAGTAAAATGAAATCCTTGTTCCTTATCTCCAAAGAATAAAGAGAGCACTATGTTGAGTGCTAATAATAATAATATGTAGCATTCATATCATGCTTTTCTTTGTACAAGTATTAGCTAATTGAGCTTCCCAAATCCCAGTTATCAACCTCCCCCAATTCACCCCCTTTTTACAAACTGGGAAAACAGACAGTCTTCAACATATATGAGCAAGGCCAGATTTTTGAGAATATAGCTCCCATTTAGGCAGCAGTGGCCAAAATTTCAGTACACTGAGCTCTTTTGAAAATCTGTCCACAAATGTTACAATGAGAGCTGCTGGATGTTGAGGACTTTTGAAAATCTGGTCTTTATTTAGCTGCCTAAATGGGAGCTAAGCTTTTTTGAAAATGTGGCCCCATTGTGTGTGATGAGCACTTGAAAATCTGGCCCTTAGATCTTAATGGACAAATTCTGCCCTGGTTTATACCCTGTTCAATCCTACTTAAGTCAATCAGGTTGCACGGGGTGCCAATTAGAACAGAATTTTGTACTAAGTGACTTGCTTGATGAATCAACAGGACAGCCAGGTTTAAAATGCTTAGGTCCCAGCCTCATGCACAATCAGCTAGGTCATGCTGCCTCTCTAAAGGGCTATTATTTGTCTCCCTAGTAGACTCCTCACAGAGATGTAAGAAAAAACTAGACTATCAAGAAATTATATTTAACAGAAGACTTAAA
Organism: Macrochelys suwanniensis; assembly: GCA_033296515.1. Classification (NCBI taxonomy): domain Eukaryota; kingdom Metazoa; phylum Chordata; order Testudines; family Chelydridae; genus Macrochelys; species Macrochelys suwanniensis. The sequence continues at coordinate 55,595,269 of CM065780.1, forward strand.
TAATTTTTCCTCTCCCTTTGCTATATCCAGGTATCACTTCACTAACTCCATCCAGCTTTCACACCCCTAACCCCTTACCAACATATGAAAAATAATGGATAAAATCTCAGTTACTCCAGCACAGAGCAAGAATAATGAATGTAACTGCATGTTGTGTTGAAATGTCTTTTTAAAGTAAGATACCTTTCATCAGGCAAATGTACTGCATGGCTCTCTTGTGACTACTGCAGGCATGTTCTCTAGCTCTGGGAAATAGGATCTGTGTCATGTCAAAGAGTTTTATATCTTCCTAATGTAAACTTTATATACGTATATATAAAACCCTTCTGCAAGGTAGTCAGAAGCAACAAGGGCCGGGTCAATATCTAGGGATTCCTCTTAACAATACAAAACAGAACTGTACTGAGCACCCACCCAGAAATATGGGGAAATTAAACACTGCCCCTGGACACCTCTAAGAGGCAATACCTCCCCTCTCGCAAGCACTGAGTCTGTGTATAACAAAATAAAACTTTTATTACAAGGGAAAGAGAGCCCAGCATTAATTTGGGAAAACATCATAATCACAATTCAAAAGCATGTAACCATAAGTAAACACCCATCCCCCGGTACATTGGGTGATGTCCTTTGCCTCAGTTTCCCAGCTGGACCTGGCAGTGTGAAAGTCCAACAAATAAAGGGTCCTTTAACATGCCAATCCCCTTTCCCACTGCTGCTCCTCACTAACAGCGGCGGTCCTTGCTCAGCGAAGACCCAGAGTTCAGGAGTGTGTTGTCATGGGCTCACCTCCCTCCCCTGAAAGGGGTATGGGGTTTCGAGCAATGCCTCTGCAACTAACTCATTTCAACTGTTGCTATCTCTGCTGTCTCTGTCACCACTAGCCACTTGCTGCCACTGCGCCCTGCCACTACCACTTGCAGCTCACTCCTACTTCTGCGATTCTGAGGTTCCATGATATAGCCCAGGTCTTAGGGCTGGTCTATACTAAGAGTTTATGTCGAATTTAGCAGCGTTAAATCGAATTAACCCTGCACCCATCCACACAATGAAGCCATTTATTTCAACATAAAGGGCTCTTAAAATCGATTTCTGTGCTCCTCCCCGACGAGGGGATTAGCGCTAATATCAATATGGCCGTGTCGAATTAGAGTTAGTGTGGACGCAATTCGACGGTATTGGTCTCCGGGAGCTATCCCACAGTGCACCATTGTGACCTCTCTGGACAGCAGTCTGAGCTCGGATGCTCTGCCCAGGTAGACAGGAAAAGCCCCGGGAACTTTTGAATTTCATTTCCTGTTTGGCCAGTTTGAATTTCATTTCCTGTTTTGCCAGTTTGAATTTCATTTCCTGTTTGGCCAATTTGAAATTCATTTCCTGTTTGGCCAGCGTGGCGAGCTCATCAGCACAGGTAACGATGCAGAGCTCTTCAGCAGAGGTAACCATGCAATCCCAGAATCGATAAAGGGCTCCAGCATGGACCGAATGGGAGGTATTAGATTTGATAGCTGTATGGGGAGATGAATCTGTGCTAGCCGAACTACGTTTGAAAAGACGTAATGCAAAAATATATGAAAAAATCTCCAAGGCCATGATGGACAGAGGATACAGCAGGGATGCAACACAGTGCCGCGTGAAAATTAAGGAGCTCAGACAAGCGTACCAGAAGACCAAAGAGTCAAACGGATGCTTCGGGTCACAGTCCCAGACATGCCGCTTCTACACTGAGCTGCATGCCATTCTGGGGGGGGCCGCCCCCACTACACCACCCCTGTCCATGGATTCCGACGATGGGGTATTCTCATCAGTCGCTATGCCTGAGGTTTTTGCGGACGGGGAAGATGATGATGGAGATGATGACGAGGTTGTGGAGAGCACACAGCACACCGATTTCCCTGACAGCCAGGATCTTTTCATCACCCTAACAGAAATACCCTCCCAATCCTCCCAATGCAGTATCCCGGACCGTGAAGCCGAGAAGGCACATCTGGTGAGTGTATCTTTTGAATAGAAAAGACCTGGTTTAAAAGCAAGTGGTTTTTAATGATTAATTTGCCCTGAGGACTTGGGATGCATTGGTGGCCAGTACAGCTACTGGAAAAGCCTATTAACATGTCTGGGGATGGAGCGGAAATCCTCCAGGGACATCTCCACGAAGCTCTCCTGGAGGTACTCTAAAAGCCTTTGCAGAAGGTTTCTGGGGAGAGCAGCCTTATTCCGTCCTCCATGGTTGGACACTTTACCACGCCAGGCCAGTAGCAAGTACTCTGGTATCATTGCATGACAAAGCCTGGCAGCATATGGCCCCGGTGTTTGATGGCATTCAAGCAACATCCGTTCTTTCTCTGCCTGTGTTATCCTCATCAGAGTGATATCATTCATGGTTACCTGGTTGAAATACGGGAATTTAATTACAGGGACATTCAGAGGTGGCCGTTTCTACCAAGCTGTTCACCTGTGCCTGAAAAGAAATCCTCCCCGCAGTTTCCAGCCACACAGTGGGTGGTGGGGGGATGGGGAGCCTTCATGCTGAGCTGTTTGCGTTTGGCTAGCAGGGATCTTCCCTGATACCAGCCACGTGGTGGGGGGAAAGGTAAAGCGATCATCCCAGAGAATTGGATGGCTGGGGTTAGTTTGGTTTCTGCTGCGGCACGTTAACCCGCAAAGCGCAGCACTAAATGGCCAACTCAATGGGCTTTGCTTGAAACTGGAAAGGAGGGCACTGCAGTTATGAAGGTTGCAGAAGCCGAAAGTCTATGGCTTACCATGGCCACCTGCAAGCCGAATTCTGTTGCCCGGCCATGTGTGTGTGATCTGTACACCAAAGCCGCAGGCACTCAATATAAAGATGCAAAATGCGACCTTGCACTGAAAGCACATGTGCTATGTACTGTGAATGGTGGTGCTCACCGCGAAAGAGTATACCCATTGTTCTGTAAAATGTATCTTTTTAAAAACTTCTCTCCCTTTTTTCCCTCCTGCAGCTGCAACTGTTTCCAGCCTCCCCCTAGCATCTCCGTCCCAAAGGCTATCTCAGATAAGGCGGAGAAAAAAACGCACGTGCGATGAAATGTTCTCTGAGCTCATGCACTCCTCCCGCACTGAAATAGCTCAGCAGAGTATGTGGAGGAACACAGTAGCTCAATACAGGAAAGCGGGCAGTGAACGTGAGGACAGGAGGGACGACCGTGAGGACAGGAGGGATGCTTGAGATGAGAGGTAGTGGCAGGAAGATCAGAGGGTGACTGAGGCAATGCTGGGGCTACTGAGGGAGCAAACCGACATGCTCCGGTGTCTGGTGGAGGTTCTGCAGGAACAGAAGCAGGATGACAAGACCGCCGCTGCAGCCCATCTGTAACTGCCCTCACCCCTCCCCACGTCCCATAGCCTCCTCACCCAGAGTCCCAAAAACGCGGGGTTTGGGGGGAGGCTCCGTGTACCCAACCACTCCACGCCAGTGGATTGCCCAAGCAGCAGAAGGCTGGCATTCAACAAGTTTTGAAGCGGCCTTTTCCTTCCCTCCTCCCTCTCGCCCGCACCCTACCCAGGCTACCTTCTCAGTTCTCTCCCTATCTTAATAAATATTGAATAAAGAATACGTAGTTGTTAAACAATGGTGCCTTTATTTCCTTTGAAAGCAAGGTGTGCTTGAAGGGGGGAGCATGGTTGGCTTACAAGGAATTAGAAACAAAGGGGGCATGTTCTCATTAAGGAGAAACAAACAGAACAGTCACTCGGTACCCTGGCCAGTCATTAAACTGGTTTTCAAAGTTTCTCTGATGCGCAGCACATCCTGCTGTGCTCTTCTAATCGCCCTGGTGTCTGGCTGCGCGTAATCAGTGGCCAGGCGATTTGCCTCAACCTCACACCCCGCCATAAATGTCTCCCCCTTGCTCTCACAGAGTTTGTGGAGCACACAGCAAGCAGCAATAACAATGGGTATGTTGGTTTCGCTGAGGTCTGAACGAGTCAATAAGCTGTGCCAGCCACCTTTCAAACGTCCAAATGCACACTCTACCACCATTCTGCACTTGCTCAGCCTGTAGTTGAACAGCTCCTTACTACTGTCCAAGGCGCCTGTGTACGGCTTCATGAGCCAGGGCATTAGTGGGTAGGCTGGGTCCCCAAGGATCACTATAGGCATTTCAACATCCCCAACAGTTATTTTCTAGTTTGGGAAGTAAATACCTTCCTGCAGCTGTCTAAACAGACCAGAGTTCCTGAAAACGCAAGTGTCATGAACCTTTCCCGGCCATCCGACGTTGATGTTGGTGAAACGTCCCTTGTGATCCACCAGTGCTTGCAGCACCATTGAAAAGTACCCCTTGTGGTTTATGTACTGGCTGCCCTGGTGGTCCGGTCCCAGGATAGGGATATGCGTTCCATCTATAGCCCCACCACAGTTAGGGAATCCCATTGCAGTGAAGCCATCTACTATGACCTGCACATTTCCCAGGGTCACTACCTTTGATAGCAGCAGCTCAACGATTGCGTTGGCTACTTGCATCACAGCAACCCCCACAGTAGATTTGCCCACTCCAAATTGATTCGCGACTGACTAGTAGCTGTCAGGCGTTGCAAGCTTCTAGAGGGCTATCACCACTCGCTTCTGAACTGTGAGGGCTGCTCTCATCATGGTGTTCTGGCGCTTCAGGGCAGGGGACAACAAGTCACAAAGTTCCAGGAAAGTGCCCTTACGCATGCAAAAGTTTCGCAGCCACTGGGATTCATCCCAGACCTGCAACACTATGCGGTCCCACCAGTCTGTGCTCGTTTCCCGGGCCCAGAATCGGCGTTCCTTGAGAGAGGTCTGTGTCCATGTCCTCATCACTGTCATCACCGCACTGCCATAGCCTCCTTGCCTGCTTTTTCAAGTCTGGTTCTTCATAAAGTGCACGATAATGCACAAGGTGTTTACAATGGCCATAACTGCTGCGATGATCTCACCGGGCTCCATGCTCGCCACACTATGGCGTCTGCTCTGGCAATCCAGGGAAAAGGGTGCAAAATGATTGTCTGCCATTGCTTTCACGGAGGGATGGTTGACTGACGACATTTACCCATAACCACCCGCAACAAATTTCTTGCCCCATGAGGCATTGGGAGCTCAACCCAGAATTCAAATGGGCAGCGGGGACTGCGGGAACTGTGGGATAGCTACCCACAGTGCACCGCTTGGAATGTCGACGCTTACCACGGTACTGTGGACGCACACCGCCGAATTAATGTGCTTAGCGTGGACACACACATTCGACTTTATAATATCTGTTCCCAAAAATCGATTTCTGTAAAATCGGACTAATGTCATAGTGTAGACATAATGATTTCACTGGGTAGTGAGGAACCTCTCTGCTTCTGCCTCTTCATTGTCTTTCACTGCAACACTGTCCCCACACCAGGTCTAAGGTTTAGCCTCTAGCCCTGCTCATCAGTGACTTCAGCTCTAGTAACCACTCAACAGAAATAAGGACTCTCAACTGAGTCTAATCAGTTCTGTCTTTAAACATTGAAGAGGGGAGGGAGGGCAAACTTATGTCTAGGTGCATGTCTACACTTACAACAATATAGCGGCACAGCTGCACCACTGTAACACTTCAGTGTAGACACTGCCTACGCTGCTGGAAGAGTTTCTCCCATCAACATAGGTAATCCACCTTCCCGAGAGGTGGTAGCTAGGTCAACGAAAGAACTCTTCCATCAACCTAGCACTGCCCACACTGTGGGTTAGGTAGGCATAGCTATGTCTCTCAGGGGTGTGGATTCTTCACACCTCTGAAAGATGTAACTACAACAATGTAAATTCCTGGTGTAAACCAAGCCTAGGACTCTTTAGGCAGCACACAAACCATTAGTTGGGAACACCTGTCCCCACCCCTACTCATTTTCACTGTCATTTGGTATCCCTACCCCTTGCTTAGCAAGTGAGGCTCAGTTAAGGGTGACTCCTTAGTCAGGGCATGCTAAGAGCACTTCTGCTGCCCTCTACTCATACAGTAAGAATAACAACATTTCATTACCCCTGCATACAATACTAAAGTGAATTATAACTCAAAATCAGCCAAAAGCCATGTCATAAATATAAAGGGAAGGGGGAGAGGGTCTGATGCAGTGCTATAAGATCCTCTGACCAGTAAAGGGTTAAGAAATGCAGGTAGCGAGACTGACACCTGACCTGGCTGGCATCTGACCAATAAGGGGACAAGATGCTTTTAAATCTTGGGAGGGGGAAAAAGCTTGGTGTGTGGCTTTGTCTGAGAGAGTGATCTTGGAAGACAGAAAGAACCTACAGAAAACCAGTCTGCTCACCAAACCTCACTTTTCTAAAGTAAGTGTAGTCAGCACTGCAAGTAGATTTCTGTTTATTTTGCTTGGTGATACATTCCCTGTGGGAGAGGAAAGGGTTATTCCTGTTTTTCTGTAACTTTAAAGTTTTGTCCAGAGGGGGGAATCTCTCTGAGTTTGGAAATTGAGTGCCCTGTAAATTAGTTACCATCCTGATTTTACAGAGATGATTTTACCTTCTTTATTTTTAATAAAATCCTTCTTTTAAGAAGCTGTTTTCTATGGTGTTAAAACCCCGGGGATGGGGTTTTTTTTAGATCACTGTGTAACCAATTGGTTAAGGGATTATTCTCAAGCTTCCCAGGAAAGGGGGCTCCGAGCTTGAGGGGGTATTTGGAGGGAAAGGAAGTTCAAGTGATTCCTTTCCTGGATTCCTGCTCAGACCCACTTGATGGTGGCAGTGGAAGAAGCATTTCTCAGGGTGCAGGGAATATTGTACCTTGGGGGTTTTAACCTAAGCTGGTAAAACTAAGCTTAGGGGTTCTTCATGCGGGCCCCCGCGTCTTTACCCTAGAGTTTAGAGTGGGGAGGGAACCCTGACACCATCACTTTGGCAAAGCAGCTCTGTCTGCTGAACATCTAAGCAGAGTAGGTGTGTCCACACAAATACAGTCTGCTCCTGAAATCTTTTCCCACAGTTCATCACTCGATGTCAAGGGAGAGCTCATCCAGACTGCTAACATCTATATCTAGACAGATAAAGTGAGTTCTCAGAAGCAGCTGTTTGAGCTATTAAATGATAATTGCATCCAAGTGGATGATATTCTTCAAGAACATTCTTCTGTATCAATAAAAAACTCTTCTTAAACATTTCAAAAGCATATATTCTTTCATTTGTGGGTTTAGGTTTTCTTCAAAGGGAACCATCTTATTACCTTCTTGATTCAGAACCTTCTAAAAGTGACTCACAAAAGGAGTATTTGATAAAGATCTAAGAACATGGCAAAGCCTTTGATTCATAATGAAATAATTTTGAATCCTTCCTCCACACACAAATGTAAGACAATGTATCTTTTTTAAGAAATATTGTCTAATGGCATACAGCACCAGCATATAGGCCTTCTTTCCCATTTGCTGCTGAGATAAAACCATTGTAGTGAATTAATGCATTATTCCATTGTTTTTTCAGGAAGGTGCTCAAAGTCCAATGCTGATTAACACAATAAATATAATTCAACCTCTCTGTGTTGAAAAGAAGGGGAATACAAGTGCAGATTTTCATCTGACAACATGTTAGAGGGTTAAAACTGGGAGTGTTCCTACAGTATGCAGAATTCAATCACGCAATTCTAGTGAACTGGGAAAGAACATTCATACAATATAGATTACATGTCATTTTTGTGTCAAAAAAGAAAGTGATAAGCAATTGAATCAACTGATTCACTGATTGTATACACTGATTGTATACAATATTACTGCATTCTTTTGTTTCAAGAAGCAGGATGACCTCATGCTGTTCTTCCCTTCCTGTGGACTTTCCATCCCCTTGTTGATTTCTATGTAAATGGGACTTCCATTGTTTTTGGTCACATCTTCCTTAATCTCATTGGAGACATGTAGATAGATGCTTTCTCTTCTATCTGGGAGGGAACCTGTTTAAAACCTTTAAAACATAATATAATTAAATACTCATATTTCCTCATATATTATTAATACATACATTTCAAAATGATATTAATCACCAGTGTGTCATTAGCTTTCAGAAAAGACCTCACTCTATACACTTTTATAATATAGGCGAAAAGTGTCTTCAGCGCCTCCCATCCATTTATTAAACTTTTGAATACCTTATTTTTATTGCATTTGTAGCCCATTTCATGGCTTTGATGCATGATTTGCAGGCTTCATTTATCCCTATCATATAAGAGGATACATTTGCACGCTAGGATCTGTAAATCTGTATTTATTCATGCCATATATAAGCAAATAAAAAATCATTTCCTCTAAGCTTATAGAAACTTTTTAATTTTAAGAATAACTGAAATGTACTAACATCAATAAATTGAACTGTGCACCAACGTTGGGTGGACCAGTATTAAATAGTGTTACTGTAGGTGACAGCTTTAGAATGTTTACCCCAGTCCTTTAGTTCCAAAAGTCACTTTTCTCGCCTTTGCCCTCATGAACTGAAGCACAGCATCAGAGATATCCAAAGACTGGCCAATGGTATTTTAATCGACAAAATAGCAAGTGATGTCAGTCTCTCATTGGCCATCACTCAAAGATACTTTTTAATGAGCTTGAGCTTTGAAAAGCTGCACTCACCACTTGCGACTATGACCGGCAGAGTGAGCAGAATCCTCAAAGCTATCCACACATTAGGAAAAATGTTCTTCAGCTCTGTATCATGAATGAATTGGAGAACTTGGAGCGGAGAGTGCTTCCTGTGTTGCAAAATGTCATGGATGTTGTATAATTCAACATAGAGTTCTTTATAATTGACATCTGAACATTTCCCATGTGTCAGCATCCGGTGAAAGTTTGTACAATTGTTCAAGAGTGTTTTCCTGTCTGCCAGCAGTTTACTGAGGTTATACAACCCCCCCCCCCTCCCCCGCACCCCAGATCTTTTTCTAGTGCTTCATTGTCTGAACCCTTCTTCAATGGACACTCGAGCAGTGTCAACGAGCGAGCAAAAACACTCCCTCTTGAATTTTTCTTCCCATCATCTCATCTCTGGCCTCATAACTAAACTGTCGCTTCTTCTAATGAATACAAGTTTTCTTGAAGACAGGCTCTACTCCTAAATTTTCTGCCATTTCTTTGGCAGCAGTGACGGCAGAGTTTAGGATTGCTGACCATAAAGCAGGATCTGATGTATCGATTTGTGGTAATTTTTCTCACTGCTGTTTCTGTCATCATGCAAGGCTGATTCTTCTTTATTGATTCTCTGCTTTTCATATAAACCAGAATTTTCTTTGTCATTACTTTCCTTTACAAAGCCAGGAAACCTGGAAGATGCTCCATCACTTTCCTTGCATTTCCGTTCCTTACCTTTACCTAATCTGCTAATTCCTTAGTAATAGGACTTCCATCATTTATGCATCACTCCTCAATTTCTTCTGCACTGGACTATCGCTACTGCCTCAAGCCCAGTCTATGTTGTTCTGTTTCAGATATTTTCCCATCAAATTTGCCCCTTTCTGCAAACTAAATTGCAATTGAGCTTTTCGCTTCCTATACTGCATTCCTGGAAGCTTCTTCGAGGCATCTTTTATTTTCTACAGGGGAAAACAGGCAGTATTGGGGAGAGCAAAAGTCTATGTTCTGCAGTCTTAGAAAGTCATCAAACATTACATGTTAAGCATGGAAAAAGTAGTAACAATATTCCTTTTATATTGTTGCATAGATAGGGGTTTGATAGACATCTCTAGCGTCTCATTAAATATGTCCTTTATTAGTCACTACTTATACTCTTCAAGTCTTAAAACACAAGTACACTTTCATAATTACACAATAAAACAAGGTTCACAACATTGCAACAGGGCTCTCACTTCATTTCAGTTCGTTCTTATTTCTCACTGACTGGTGACACCCTGACCCTTATATACTCATGAGGGCATGGCTGACAACATTCTAGGAGGTTTGAGGAAAATGTAATTCTCAGAAAGTCTGGACCGTTCCACAAGTTTCTACAAAGGTCCAGAACACTCTAGGAGGTTAGTGAAAAATGAATCCACATATGGAATACCTGAAACATGTTTCTTCGTTTCTTCAAACATTCTATTTTCCCTTTTGCCACCACCAACAAAAGCAGCACCCAGAGTCCAGTGCCCTGAAGCCTGGAACCCCAGGCAGTTGCCTGGATCACCTGCCCCTAAATCCAGCCCTGTGTAAATGTACCTTCATTGTCTCTGCCTGATAAGTAGGCTGCTGGTCAGAGAAGCAAACACATTCCTTTGTCTAGGACAGATCTGTTTACCAACTCCCCTTGACATGCCTGGTTTCAACACACTTTAGTCATAATTCTAGCATATATCCAAAACTCTTACTAATACCACATACATACATCATGCTGCGATATTAATGAGGAGTGAGTTATTAGTTTTGAAAAGATACTTCACACAAGGCATATTTTGTACATATAGTATTACAATAGTGTGTAGGATGGGCATACAGGCATGCTAACGGTCACACCTCCCTGTCTCTCTCTTTCGCCTTTGTCCCTTCATTACAGTCCGTGTACAGCTGAGTCAATATTTTATTTGTTGAGTTTCACATTTTCTGCTTGTGAAATGTTCTCAGGCAAATCATAAAAAACCACAAATTTACTCATTTTAAATGTGCCATATTTTTGCCAATATGAATAGCTTGCAAGCAGTGCAACAGTTACACCTTGACATTTATGCTGTGGTTTTTTACTATAAATCAGGTAGTATTGTTGGGTTTCCCTGACAGGATGACATTGGTAATCTTCATAGCACAAATTTTGTATAGTGCAATTAAATTTTATTACTCAGAATATGCTTTCAGTGAATATTCAAGCACACCAAATTTAAAGTGTTCTTGGCATCAATACACATATAGTACAAATGTTGCAGTATTATATAATGCAGGCATGAAGTTAAGTGAACACAATCTAAACAAAGTTCATTTTGAATTGTCACAAATAACTGCAGATGGTTTTTCCTACTCTTTGTTCAGCTCTACTCCTGAATTGTCTCAATTCTCCTTTTGACCCTGTGTCTTCCACTCCCATTTCCCTTTTAGTTCTGCATTGTGTTGACCTGCCACACTGCTTTATTCTATATGCAGTAACTGCAGTGTGATATTGATTAGAATAATTGATTATAGTAGATGTTGACTAGAATCCCAATGCTGTTCTCTGCTCCTAACCAGCACAGGGTGGAATAGCAAGGTAGTAGATGGGAAAGCCAACTCTCAGATGGAAGAAAATTCAGGAGGGCTACACAGGATGAGAACAGCACATTCAAGCCAAAGCTTCCACTTTTTGAAAATGAGGTCCTTTATTGTATTTTATTCAATAGATACAGCCTGCTGTAAGTATTGGCCCAGTTTAATAAAAGTTCAGTTCAATTATCCCCACTAGCCCTCCACACAAACTCCCAGAGCAGTGATCAGCTGGGTTGGGTTTGCTGAGAGTTTCCCTGGAAGGATACCAGGTTCCTCATCCCTTCCAACAATCTTAGCCCATCTTTGGGTTGGACTTGCACCATAAATTTCTCCTCTTGCTTTGATGAGTCAGGGAGGGAAGGACCTTCTTCACTGCTACTTTTAGGCTGAGTTGCGGAAGGAACAAAGAGCTCCAAAGGCTCTCTTCCTCTTGCATCAGGGTTTTCCTCTCACCTATCCAAACACTGGTGGGTGGGACTTACAGAAATCAGTTGGTTTGTTCCTCAGGATATTGAATGTGTGTCAGTAATAAAACTGATGATGTTATGTGGACTAATCACTGAATTCACTTTTCTATTTAGACCAAGCCAAAATCAAGTTTAGGTTTTCTGTGTTTGGTCACAATTTTGAGGGCCTATGTATCTTTGTAGAGGGGTGAATTTATCTGCCTGTTTAGGCAGGGTTGGTAGGGAAGGGTATATGTCTCCCAGAGCTGTGTGATCTGATGCTTTATGGCTGGTATTTACCAGGGGTCTGGGGTCTAGCTCCATTGTGTCTCTAAAAGTATGTCTATACTGCGATTAAAAATCTGTCACTGGCCTGTGCCAGCTGACCTGGGCTCGTGGAGCTTGAGCTAAGGGGACGTTTAACTGCGGCGTAGACATTTGGGCTCAGGGTGGAGCCTGTGCTCTAGGGCCCTGCGAGGTGGGAGTGTCCCAGAGCTTAGTCTGTAGCATAGGTGCCGACTTTAGTTGGCGCCGGTGGGTGCTCGCGCCCCCAGCCCCGCCCCAACTCCACCCCTTCCCCAAATCCCCGCCCCCCTCTCCCCTGGGCGCGCTGCATCCCCACCGCCCCCGGCTTGCAAACCGGGAGTGGGGGGGAGAAGCAGCTGAGCACCCACCAATTTTTCCCCGTGGGTGCTCCAGCCCCGGAGCACCCAAGGAGTCGGCGCCTATGGTCTGTAGCCCAAGTCAGAATGTCTACACCGCAATTCAAAAGCCTTTTAGCAAAGCCCTGTGAGCCTGAATCAGCTGGAACAGTCCAGCTGACTGTGTCTAAATGCAGTGTAGACATACCCTAAAGGTCTTGATAGGGAATAGTGTGAACTTTGTGGTCCAAGTCCTGTGTCATTTTCTCCTTGGGCTCTAGCAATTAGGCCAAAGGGAGGCTCATGGGTGGGCTGAGTGGCTACAGCCAAGCCTTTTCTGGAAAGACTACATTAATCTCCCTCCTGGGATGATGTTTATTTAATAACATTGTGACTTATTGCACCATAAACTATCCCTAGTTGGTGAGATGTCTTTTTGGGATATCCCGGGCAACGTTTATATTGAACCTCATTCTAAACATTTTCAGTATAGCACCTAACACGCCTGGTTCCTGAAGAGTACTGTATAAGGGGCACAGACTCTCCTGTTCCAAACTCTAAGTTACTTCACCTTTGTTCGACACAAACATTAAAGGCTTGATCATCTGTCTGTGATCTAGCTCCTCAGAAAGGGTGATGGTTGTCCTGCTGTTCTCTGAGCAGCCCAAAATGGAGATGGTGACTCCCTGACAAGCCATCTCATTCCCAGTCTCCCAAGGGCTCTGCAGAGGGAGAAAACTATACCAGGTCTATAACTTGCATAGCATACACTCCCTGATGAACCAACATAGCTACACCCTTACACTGGGTAAGCGAAACCAAGGCTCTGTTCACATTCCACCCACGCCAGCCACCTATGCAAGGGAGGATGAGACATAGCAGCTCTGCAGAGCCTGCTTCCCTCTGCATGCAGGACAAGGTGGTACAGTGCAAAGGAAGTAAAGGGATACCTTACAACCCCACTAATCCCTTTGGTTACACATGGCATGAGCCACAATCTGACCCTAAAGTTGTAGCCAAACATTGCATCTCTTCACCAGGGATTAAAAACTGAGCCTACTTAATATAATTACAAATCAAATGCTAAATGATGTCCCAATTTATGCTCTGTGTGAGAGCAAAATTTAGGCCAGGCATTTCAATGATGCAATAAGGGACAGCTCCCCTTCCTTTCCCTTAAAGTTTTCCTTCCCCACTCATTTCTTTTTGGCTTCTGACTCCTCCCCATTCTGTTCTGCTTAAACACAAGAGGAAAACAATCTCTTGATTCCACAGAGGGCCAATTTTCTAATTAACAAAAGGTGCCATTTCAGTTATGATAATGAAATTACTTTAAGTTACTAGAAGCTCTTATACATGACATGCCACTCAAGAGTCCCCAATTTCCCATTCAGAATTATCCTGGACCCTTTCAGTATGTTATTCATTCTTCCATCATTACAGATTAGAGACTTTAAACAAACCACATAGTACAGAATTGTATAACAGTTGTGTTTTGCATTAAAAGGTTTTAACACATACAGCTTCCCTTTCTGTTCCTCTACGTGTCAATTAAAAGACATTATGTCATAGCATCACTGCCCTACTCTATAGGTGGGATACAGGGTGCAGCGTAGCTGCGTGCAGGAATCAAAGAGGAGCACATGAAGAAAATCTATCACTGACAAAGGAGGTTTGTGATTCAGAGTTGGTCCAAGGACGTTCTGACAGTACCTCAAAACCAATTGTGAAGTATCCTTCAGGTATTTCAAATGTCCATTTTCACAAAGGGGTTCATGAATTGCAAATAAATTTGTATTTTAATATTAAACCTGTGGTTCACCAGAAGTCAGAGTTCTGGCCAACACAACCCTTCTAGACTTACCAGACAAAATCTAGATTCCTGCTGCTTTTCACCTCATTAGACTCTCAGAGGGCTTGCACAGTTAGTTTAAATGTATATCAGGGTGGATATAGGGCTGTTCACTGTAGCTGACTTTTGAAAACCCAACCCTTTCTGTGAAGCAATGCTTTCAACAGTGTCTATTCATCATAAATCTGAAAAGGAAAGAAAATGGAAAGATAAGAGAAACAGGGAAAGGGAAGAGGAAGGGGATAACAGAAAGATAACATGAAGAAGCCAAGACTGCTAGAGAAGGATAAGCAAAGGAGAGACAACAACCTGGAGCGAGCTGACACAGAGCATTGCTTCAAGATGCACAGAGCTGATCAAAAGAATGGAAAAGGGAGTAGCTAAACAAGTAGGACAGGGAGGAAAGAAGGGACAGAAAGAGAAGAGGTGGTAGAGTAATAATTAATATTTAGTGCCTTTTTAGCAATAGATCTCAAAATGGTTTATAAAAAGAGGCAAACATCAAATTCAGAATCCAAGACAGGAGATTTAATAACATAATAGGGGAGAAAAGTACAGTATATAAGGATGGAAGGAAAATGAAAGACAAAGGAAGAGAAGTGGACAATAGGAACAGAATGAGAGAAAAAAGGAAAGAGGGGAGCAAAAAAGGAGCAAGAAGACGAAAAGTGTAAAGAAGAGAAGCAGAAGGGGAAAAGGGAAATATGTGAACTGTACGCCATGGAGGAGGGGGAGAAGAGAAAAGAGTCTTTGTGAATCTTTACATTAACTAACCACTCCCTGCCAGCATCTGGCCAAATTTTAGTTCCCGGCACAATGTTCCTTCAAAAAGGAGATCTTCATAAGGAGAAGGGCAGGAAGGGGAATTGAATCCGCTCCAACAAGATGTGGAGTCCTAGTGAAGCTGCTTTGCAGATTCTACAATAGTCCCAATGGCTGTATTAGCAACTGTGAATGTTGTGCCCCATTTACACAGGGTTTCGACCAGTGGGGCTAAGTATCCACTCATTCCATTGTCACGGACTTGTCCTTCTCTCCCAGATTTGCAAGAGATGACAGAATACTGTTCCAAGTTGCACAGAAGATGTGGAATCCCCCTGCATGTTGCCTTCTTTTCCAGTCCCATGAATGGAAATGCAGCAGGTTCACCATGTTCAAGGCCTGTTGTCCCACAACTTGGGGGAATTAGAGACAGGATTTGGCTCTTAATGAACTTTATATATATATATATGTACAAAAAAGACTGATCCAAAGACTGTATCCACATCTTCACAGCTCTCTCAAAATAGAAGAAACCCCAGTTTAATGGCATGCAAACTTTTTTTTTATTACTACAGCTCTCTGATCTAACTGCAGCTCAGTTACAGTAGAATCAATTACCATGTCTAATTTAGTACACACATTTCAGGACTCAGCTAAACCCTTTCTATTGGTTTACAAAAACCTTACCACTTTGTAGTCTCCCAGTTACCATATATATGCACTGTCTTTTTAAAAACCAAACACATCACAATCAGTTTACACCTTCCACACCTCATGTTTTGATTAACTATCTGTCATATGCTTTCTTTCTTTATTTCCTTCAACTTTATTTTAACCTAATCAATTTTAATCCTTTTTTGGAGTGGGGCAGGAAGGGGTATAACACTGCTTTCCCAAGAGCAGAAGGTAAGGAATGTCAGCAAAAGTGGAAGAATCAGAAATACACATTTACAAGAGTTATTCCTGTGATTTCTCAGTGTTCATTTTTACATAAGCTTTCCTGTGATTCTGGCACTGGATCACCTGGCGGGCTGGGCATCCTCCTCAAATCATGGCCGATAGGCATAGTGCTTTTGAGGATGCTTTATTAAAATGCCTTGAGGTTATAAAACCCAACTTTGAAGTAGAACAGGAGGAAGCTGCTTGAGTAAGCGGAAGATCAAAGCTGGTGCTATCCCTATAGCCAACGCCAGTGAAAACTTATTTTTACGGTGGACTTTTTTTGTGAGGCATGATTCCTCATTGAAGGTAGACTGTGGGTGAGATTCCTGCAGATAACACCCACCCCTTCTACACAGTTAAAGTGAATCTCCTCTGGCTCACTTCATATTCTTATTGTAAGTCTATTCTCCTCACATATCAACTTCCATCATTTATTGCTCTTTTCCCTCCTCTATTCCAAAAGCAGGAGCACCATGTTTTTTGTTCAAGAGGTAAAATGTCCCCTACAAATAGCATCATCGGTTGAGTCTAACATTTCACTTAATAACTGTTATGTGAAAAATGCCATACTAGTTCTTCTCATTATACTTTGAGAGAGAGCCAGAGTGAGATATCCAAATCTGAATAAATAAACACTGTGAACGATAATACGCTGTTATTTCAATCTGTGGACCACATTCTCATTTACACTAAGGCCCCTTTATGTTCCTCTAGTAGTGTACACTATTAGAGGAGTATAACGGGGCCCTGAAGTGTGCATTTTTCATTGAGGTTGCCAGGTTCACTTTTCTAAAGAAAGCACAATCATTTCTACTGACAAAGTAGTTCATGGCTTGTTTTCACCATCCAAGAGAAGCCCTAACTGTTTCACAGGTGGTGGTTTTGATAATAGGGATAATATTACTCACCTGCCCATACCACAGGATATAGTAACACTTATTTAGCATTTAAAAGTGCTTTGAAATCTTCAGATGAAAGGCATTATAGAAGTGCAAAGTATTAGTATCATTCATTAGCTACTGCAAATCAGATATAGTAGTATATCTAATGATAAAGTTACTCATCTGTTTGTCTTTGAAAAGCGCAACCAGTAGAAGCCCTGGTAGGCAGCTCTTGCATGGATATGCAAATGTTATTGCATGTTTGAACACAGATGCATGTCTCCCCCCTTCTCGCCCCATAATTTATTGACATTTTAAATGAGAGTTAAAAATATGGTAGAGATATTAATAGAGAGACAATCACTTAGTCTAATAAACATTGTAAACACTATGTTAACCAGGTAGTAAAAGTAATCATAAATAATAATAATAAAATACTTGACTCTTCTACAGTGTTTTCCATCTGATGATCTCAACATGCTTTTATTAATAGGTTTACTGTCACATATTTCCCAAGCCTTGGAATAAGGTGTACATCATTTATCAATTTTTGCCAAATGTTTGTTAAGGAAAAGGTTTGTTTGTGAAAAGAGGAAACACTGTTCTCCTACAAACAGACCACTATTAACCCATCCATAAACACTGATTTATTTAAAAGTCCATCCTGGACCTAAATGATAGTACACTGTGAAAACAAAGGACAGGATGCAGACCCTCAATACACAGCTCAAACAAGGAACCAAATTTCAAGAATGGCTGTTTCAGCTGTGCACGCTATTGGTCATTTGCATGCAATTTAGGTGATCAGTTTTAAGACCTCATTGCTAGTCTAATGCAGCAATTGCTTGGTTTTTTCCCCTGCCTCCCTGCTTCCTCTTTAAAGAGGGGAGGAGAGTCACATATATTTTGCCATAGACTCTTCATTCATAGACAGCCCATACAGTACATCAAATAAGCAAACAGATCACAGAAACTCCCACTGAACATTTGTCTTAGTAACACCTTTAATGGCTGTTCTAAGGACTGAGCTGCGGAGGGAGAGAGGGGAGGATTAGCTGCAAAGATCAAAAGAAGCAGGTATATCTTTGAAATCTCTTTACAGTCCTGTATTTTGTTTATGACCAAAGCCTCAGAGTTGACTATGAAAGCCAGTTTCCATGGATATTTAAATGGCACTTTTATCAGGCATATCAGAATGACACACTTTGATATTTAGAAGTCTTGCAAGGTCATTTTGCAGCCACCACTGAATTCATTTGTTTCTAGCAATCAACGTTTTTTGTAAAAGGACAAGAAATGTTTGCAGGTTGTCAGTGTGACCAAAGTAGAAATACATTGAAAATGTGAAGCATTGAAGGATTCACCATGTCAATAACCTGTGACATAAAAAACCTAAACCCCTTGTTATCCATCCTTCTCCCTCTTCCGCCACCCACTAACTCACACACACCCTGTTACAGGGCAGGCTATGGTTAGATTTGTTCAGTTAAACTGTTGCATACATCAGAGCATACAGTGCCTTTTTTATGATCATATGAATCTGGGCCTGAGACATAAGCAATAAAAGGCACACTGACCCCTAAACCTATTGTCAGTAGAATACTTCCCAAATTATACAGTTTCACAAGTACTTAGTAGACTCTTCAAAAATTCAGCTTTTTTTTTTGTGCTTACTTATTACTGCAAGAATAAGGCCCCAATCCTGCAAACACTTTTACATATGTGTAAGCAGAGTCAGGATGAGCTCCACCCTGACATCTGGTGGTGAGTCATGGCAAAGCACTCCAGGGGCTGATCCAATTTGCATAGGCACACCCACCCTGCCTGGTACGAACCATAGTGGCCCAAATGGGCATTTTGGGCTGCTGTAGGATCCTCAGTTTGCTGTATTGGGGCAGGAATTTCTGTTACTGGGGCAGGAAGAATAAACTGTTATACTGCTTATGTAAATCATGGCCAGTGGAACTGTACTTGGCCTTTTGTCATGTTAAAGGGGAACTTGCCATGAACTAAACAACACTCGCCAGCCAAGGGACATGGGTTCCAAAGCCCAGTGAATTGAGAGAGGCTGGGGACAGGGGATTGCTTCCTGGCCTTTTGGCTAAGATCAAGCATAATACCTGGTGGTGTAGGACCCTTGTGAGGGTCTGAGACACCAATTGCAGCATCTCTGCCTCTCTCCACTGTGGAATATCAGAGCTAATGTTGAGTTCCTTGAGAGTCTGGTTTCAGACTGCTGAATTGAAATCACTCTGGGCTAATAGTGCAACTGAGCACTAGGGCTCCCCTAAACTACAAGCTGAAATCACTAAAGTGCTAACAGCCTTCTGAGCTGAAATCACTAAGCTGAAATCACTGAGCACTGTGTTAAGTAGTGGGGGAGCCTGAAGATAAGTGGCTGGTGGAGCAGTTGGCAAGACAGCTGATGGTGTGGTGCTGCTGGCAAAGCAGAGCAGTTCGTGAGGACAGTCGGAGTGGTGCTGCTGGCAGAGCGGAGCAGTTCGTGGTTGCAGTTGGAGCAGCTTGCAGGACGGCTGGTGGAGCGGTGTTGTTGGTGGGACAGAGCAGTTCGTGGGGACAGCGGTAGCGGCTTGCGGGACAGCTGGCGGAGCAGAGCGGCCAGTGAGACGGCTGGCGGAGCAGAGTGAAGCCCCACGGAGGGGTGAGGCAATCATCTTCACGCCATGTAAGGTGCCCCTTACCCCCCGCCCCTTCCCATTGCTGCCCAGGCGGGTGGCGTGTAGCACCCTACAGATGAACTTTTGAACTCTGGGACTGGACTTTTGGGTTCGTGGACTTTTGGGGACTTTGGGTGACGTTTGGGTTGCTGGACTCAAGAACCCAAGGGATGGGGCATGGCCCAATTGGCTGGGGTGGGTCTTGCTCACAGTTTGGCTTATAGATCCTAGTTGCGGTGTTTTCCCAATTTAAGGCTGGTATCCTTTACCTGCTGCTATTAAAGATTTCTGTTACACTGAGGCTCTGTGCTTGCGAGAGGGGAAGTATTGCCTCTTTGAGGCGCCCAGGGGTGTGTATAAGGTTTTCCCAGGTTACTGGGTGGGGGCTTGAGCCGGTTTTGCATTGCATTGTTGAGAAGGGAACTCCTATGTACTGAACCTGGCCCTTGCTGCTGTCAACTCATCCTGGCAGAAGGGTTACATTTTTGGGGGCTCGTCCGGGATCTGGGTCAGTACCCCTCGTAAGCACATCTTGGGTGAGCCATTAAATTGGGAAAACCCAAAATTTTGTTGTTGTCTTGATCTGTTAAATTTGGAAAAAATTACAGTTTGTATAATGGCCCTACACTTGCTAGAGGATTGGTGCAAAGGGATGACTATTGACCCTAAGAACTGTCTTCTGGTGACGGGGGTGTCAGAGGCGTTCAATGAGGGATCAATAGAACCTATATTAAGGACATCCACTGAGTACCTGAGTAAGTGCAAAATGCGTGGGCGCATGTTTGTGAGGGAGGAGGGGGCTTTTGCTGTACTGTGTGAGCTGCCATCGGCTGTGGACCCTCTACAGGTTCCAGGCACGATAGCAGTGGAAGATGGTGTGTGGAGGGTAATAGCCACTGGGAGTCAGCCCTCACCAGCCCCTGCCTCCAATGTAGAGTTTTTAAAGAAAATGTCAGCCTTTTTGGGGAAAGAGGGAAAGACTTTGGCTGATATGCCGGGTCTGTTGGGCCTTGACCCAGGAGTCCCACACCTGGAGCCTGCTCCTTCACCTGATGAGTGGGTGAAGGCTTTGGGGAAAGCATTAGAGAAGGTGGTGCTACCCCACCCTGAGTCAAGCCCGTATCGTAAACTGAGGTTATTTTCTGGGGGTCCCACCCCAATACCGGGGGAGGAAGCATTTGAACCCTGGCTTGAACACACCACTGAAATGCTGCAGGAGTGGGCAGTGCCTGATGCTGAAAAGAGATGGCGACTAGTAGAGTGCCTCAGGGGGCCAGCCCTAGATGTGATTCGCACCCTGAAGCTCAGTAACCCTGGGGTCAAGGTGAAGGATTGCCTAGAGGCCCTTGATCACGCCTTTGGGAGAACCGAGGGCTCAGAGGATGTTTACTGCAAGTTCCTCAATGCCAGGCAACAAAAGGGGGAGAAGGTTTCTGGCTATATCCAGAGGTTGGAGAAATTACTACAGAGAGCCATCATGAGGGGAGCGGTAGTGGTTGAGCAAATGGACCGGACTAGATTGGCCCAGATTGTGAGAGGAATTCAATATCAGAACCCAATTCTTCTCCACCTTCGGTTAAGGGAAAGGCAAGACAATCCACCGAGTTACTCTCAGCTGATAAAAGAGGTCCGAGAGGAGGAGGAGAGGCAGGCAGCTAGCGAGGTCTGGGAGGCTCAGCCACACCAGGCGACTGGATCAACATCCATACGAACGCCCAAGGCACTGATGGTGACTCCTCAAGAGGAACTTACTCAACAAGTGCAGGTCCTGACACAGAAAGTGGCTGAACTAGCGAATACCATCGATTCAGCAAAGACTTCAGGGTACAAGGAACCCCCCACTACTTCAGTCCTGAAGACCACATTTGGAACCTCTTCCCCACCCAGGCGACAAGGGAAAGGACAATCCTTCTTCTGCTACCGGTGTGGCCAGGGTGGGCACATTGCTGCAAGGTGTCAGAATACAGAGAATCCCACGCTAGTATATCAAAAGCTGAGGACCACCTGGGGGAAGTCGGGAAACGGCCCCAGGGCCTGGGAAGGGAGCCGCCTAGGCCTGCAGGATTTGGAGGCTCCCCCAGAGAGAACCCTGCCGCCCGAATCCCACCAGGATTGATAGGACCTCGAGCGGAGGTCACTGTAAGGATTGAAGGGACAGAATGTAGAGCAGTGCTTGACACGGGATCCCAAGTGACTATCATATTCCAGTCTTTCTACCAGCAGATGCTTGGGCATCTGCCTATACAGCCCCTGACAGGGCTTGGCCTATGTGGCCTCAGCATGGATGACTACCCCTATCAGGGGTATGTCATAGTACACCTGGAATTCCCAGAAGAGATCGCTGGAGTAAGACAGGAGGTGGACACTGCTGCTTTAATTTGCCCCGACCCTAAAGGAGTCTCTGACGTGTCCGTGCTCATAGGGACCAACTCCAGCCTCTTTAAGGTACTGGCAGATTACTGCAGACAGCGAGCAGGGGAACAATACCTGAACACCTTGGTGATACACACACATTGTGCCGCAGCCTACAGGAAAATTGAGGACACAAGAAAAGTGATGCCTGATTTGCCGGTGGGAGCATTGAAGTATGCGGGCCTGGTCCCCTTAGTGGTGCCTGCAATGACAGAAAAGGAGGTGATTGTCATGAGTACCTGCCTGAAAGGCAGTAAGGGAACATTAGCAGTGGTAGAGCAGCCGACCCAGGGAGGGCTCCCTGAAGGAGTGCTGGTCCTCAGTGGAGTCATAACCCTACCTGCTGAAGCCCAGGAAGAGGTGACTATACTTATTGCTAATGAAACAAGCCAGAGTGTGCTCGTAAAACCAGGGCAGAAGATTGCAGACATCTTTGAGCCTGAAACCATTGTGAGACCCCAGTGTGAAGCTGAAGTTCCGGCGATGGATCCTGCAAAGTTAGACTTCGGTGACTCACCGTTGACTGAGGAGTGGAAGGATCGCCTGAGGAAGAAGCTTTGTGAGAGATCCAAGGTATTCTCACTGCATGAGTGGGATGTGGGATGTGCCAAAGGAGTGGAACACCACATCAGGCTACAAGATCCCCGACCCTTCAGAGAGAGATCTAGGAGGATTGCTCTCTCTGAGATGGAAGACGTACGTCATCACCTGCAAGAACTGATCGCGAACGGTATCATTACAGAGTCCTGTAGCCCCTATGCCTCTCCCATTGTGGTGGTTCGTAAGAAGAGTGGGAAGATCCGGATGTGTATTGACTACCGCACCCTAAACAGGCGCACTATAGTGGATCAGTACACCATGCCTCGAGTACAAGATGCCTTGGACTGTTTGCTGGGTAGCCAGTGGTTCTCTGTGTTGGATCTTCGGAGTGGATACTACCAGATCCCTCTGGGAGAAGAAGATAAGGAGAAGACAGCCTTCATCTGCCCATTAGGGTTCTACCAGTTTGAACGCATGCCCCAAGGGATTTCTGGGGCACCTGCTACATTTCAACGTCTTATGGAGAAAGTTGTGGGAGACATGAATTTACTGCAAGTGCTAGTTTATTTGGATGACCTGATTGTGTTTGGAAGAACCTTGGAGGAGCATGAAGAAAGACTTCTTAAAGTGCTTGATAGGTTGGAGGCATATGGTTTGAAGCTTTCAATTGACAAATGCCAGTTCTGCCGAACCTCTGTGAAGTATGTGGGTCACATTGTGTCCCAAGAGGGTGTGAGTACTGATCCCGATAAAATAGAAGCACTCACTACCTGGCCATGCCCAAGTAACTACAGAGAACTCAAGACCTTCCTTGGATTTAGTGGCTACTATCGTAGATTTGTGAAGAACTATGCTACGATTGTAAAACCTCTGAATGATCTTACCAGGGGATATCAGTCCAACAAGAACAAATCTAAGACCAAGAATAAGAGGGGCCCCCGAAAGCCTCCTGTGCAGAGACACTATGGCCCCTTCGAAGCGTTTGGGCCACGGTGGAGTGAGAGATGTGAAAGGGCTTTTCAGGAAATCATTACTCGCCTAACTCAGGCTCCAGTCCTAGTCTTTGCTGATCCAAGCAAACCCTTTCTCTTACATACTGATGCCAGTTTGGAGGGTCTGGGGGCAGTACTGTACCAGGAAGTGGAAGGCAACCGTAAACCTGTAGCCTTTGCCAGCCGAGGACTGTCTGACAGTGAAACTCGCTATCCCATCCACAAGCTGGAGTTCTTGGCCTTGAAATGGGCCATCACTGAGAAATTTCGAGACTACTTGTATGGTGCTCAGTTCCAGGTGTGGACAGACAACAACCCACTGACATATGTGTTAACAAGTGCTAAGCTGGATGCTACAGGACAAAGATGGGTGGCCGCCTTGGCTGGCTATGAGTTCAGCATCCAATACCGATCGGGGAGAAGCAATGTAGATGCTGATGCATTGTCCAGGCGTCCGCAGGCTCCAGAAGTTGCTGTGATACCCACGGATGGAGTGAGAGCTATTTGCAGTGTGAGTCGTCGAGAGCCACAGGCCCAGGAGAGCCTTCATGGATGTGTTGCAGAAGCTCTGGGCCTGCCCCCTGAATGCGTGCCTTCTGCTTCAGTGAACTATATTGCATTGGACCAATCTCCTTTGCCCATGCTTAATGCGGCTGACTGGCAAGAGGCCCAGCTGCAAGATGTTGACATTTGTGATACCCTACTGGCCAAAAGGGAGGGGCGAAGCCCAGCTGTGGTTATCCCACCTAGCCCCGAGGGTAAACTACTATTAAGAGAATGGACCAAACTAAAACTGATTCAGGGAGTGCTACACCGAATGACCACTGACCCTTCACAAAAGCAACGAGCACAACTAGTGCTGCCAAAAGAGTACAGAGCCCTGGCCATGAGGGCCCTGCATGATGACTTTGGACATTTAGGGATGGAAAGGACCCTAGAACTTATTCGTAGTAGGTTCTATTGGCCCCGGATGGCTGAAGATGTTCGCAGGAAATGTGAGACTTGCGCTCGATGTGTTCAAAGGAAAACTCTGCCCACAAGGGCTGCATATCTCAAGAACATCACCAGCACCAAACCTTTGGAGTTGGTATGCATTGATTTCTTGTCCTTAGAAGCAGACAAGAGGAATGTTGGGAACATTCTAGTAGTGACCGACCATTTCACGCGGTATGCACAGGCATATCCCACACGTGATCAGAGGGCCACCACTGTCGCTCGAGTACTGTGGGAGAAATATTTCTGAGTTTATGGATTCCCAGCCCGGATACACTCGGATCAGGGGCGGGACTTCGAGAGTCACCTTCTGAAGGAGATGCTGAGGATAGCGGGAATTAAGAAGTCTAGGACAACACCTTATCACCCCCAAGGTGATCCTCAGCCAGAGAGGTTCAACCGAACCCTATTAGATATGTTGGGGACTTTGCGACCAGAACAGAAGGCAACCTGGAGCCAACATGTCGCATTTCTGGTGCATGCCTACAACGCCACAAAGAACGATGCTACAGGAGTCACCCCATATCTCTTGATGTTTGGGCGAGAACCAAGATTACCCATAGACTTGTGCTTTGGTGTATCAGAGGATGGTGATAGCTATGAAACTCATCAGCAATATGTATCCCAACTACGAGAAAAGCTGCGGGATGCTTATCACTTGGCTACATCTGCAGCTCGGAAGAACGCAGACCGCAACAAACATCGATATGATGCTAGGGTACGTTTGCAGGAGCTCCAGCCAGGGGACAGAGTCCTGCTGCGGAATTTGGGTATTGCCGGCAAACATAAGATAGCTGACAGATGGAAGGCAATACCCTACCTAGTGATGGAAAAGCTAGGAGATCTGCCGGTCTACAAGATCAAACCTGAAGAGGGTCCAGGGCAAATAAAGACGGTGCATAGAAATCTTTTGCTCCCTGTGGGGGAGTTGGTTGGCACCCCTTATGAGATGGGCCATGACAGGGCAGCCAGGCAGAACAGAAGTGCCAGGCCACAGCCGCCATCCAACACGGACAACAGGTCCTCCGAAGCTAACCTACCCCCATTCAGCACGTCAGAGAGTGAGACTGAGGAGGAAGACATGACCCTGGTGTATCCTGGAATGAAGACAAGATTTCAGTCTCGATCAGCTGAGCCAATAGAGAGCTCCCCCTCTCCAGCCCTCAACCCCATGGCAGAGATATTTAGGCCTGTTCCGGGCACTCCTGTGCCACCGATGGGACCCCCCGTTGATGACACCCACAGGTTATTGGACAGTGGAGAATTCCAGGTGGAGGGGGCCCTAGACACGGTGGACCTTCCACTGTCGGAACCAGAGATGCAGGGGCCTATGCCAGTAGCCGAGGGACCCTCACAGGAAACCTCTCTATCCATCACTCAAGAAGATGTCCCTCCTACCCCTGCAACAGAGATTCTCAATAGAAGGGACAGGGTAATAAGACCAGTAAAACGGTTAACTTATGACGCACCTGGGGTGACTAGTGAGGAGCCAATACATTTAGCACACAGGCTGGTGGAAGCTAAAGTGGGCTTTCTGAGGCCCTTTGGAGGAGACCAATGAGTTGGTATAAGGGGAGTGTGATTTGTCGGGACGACAAATTCTCGGCTGGGGGGAGGATGTAAGCAGAGTCAGGATGAGCTCCACCCTGACATCTGGTGGTGAGTCATGGCAAAGCACTCCAGGGGCTGATCCAATTTGCATAGGCACACCCACCCTGCCTGGTACGAACCATAGTGGCCCAAATGGGCATTTTGGGCTGCTGTAGGATCCTCAGTTTGCTGTATTGGGGCAGGAATTTCTGTTACTGGGGCAGGAAGAATAAACTGTTATACTGCTTATGTAAATCATGGCCAGTGGAACTGTACTTGGCCTTTTGTCATGTTAAAGGGGAACTTGCCATGAACTAAACAACACTCGCCAGCCAAGGGACATGGGTTCCAAAGCCCAGTGAATTGAGAGAGGCTGGGGACAGGGGATTGCTTCCTGGCCTTTTGGCTAAGATCAAGCATAATACCTGGTGGTGTAGGACCCTTGTGAGGGTCTGAGACACCAATTGCAGCATCTCTGCCTCTCTCCACTGTGGAATATCAGAGCTAATGTTGAGTTCCTTGAGAGTCTGGTTTCAGACTGCTGAATTGAAATCACTCTGGGCTAATAGTGCAACTGAGCACTAGGGCTCCCCTAAACTACAAGCTGAAATCACTAAAGTGCTAACAGCCTTCTGAGCTGAAATCACTAAGCTGAAATCACTGAGCACTGTGTTAAGTAGTGGGGGAGCCTGAAGATAAGTGGCTGGTGGAGCAGTTGGCAAGACAGCTGATGGTGTGGTGCTGCTGGCAAAGCAGAGCAGTTCGTGAGGACAGTCGGAGTGGTGCTGCTGGCAGAGCGGAGCAGTTCGTGGTTGCAGTTGGAGCAGCTTGCAGGACGGCTGGTGGAGCGGTGTTGTTGGTGGGACAGAGCAGTTCGTGGGGACAGCGGTAGCGGCTTGCGGGACAGCTGGCGGAGCAGAGCGGCCAGTGAGACGGCTGGCGGAGCAGAGTGAAGCCCCACGGAGGGGTGAGGCAATCATCTTCACGCCACGTAAGGTGCCCCTTACCCCCCGCCCCTTCCCATTGCTGCCCAGGCGGGTGGCGTGTAGCACCCTACAGATGAACTTTTGAACTCTGGGACTGGACTTTTGGGTTCGTGGACTTTTGGGGACTTTGGGTGACGTTTGGGTTGCTGGACTCAAGAACCCAAGGGATGGGGCATGGCCCAATTGGCTGGGGTGGGTCTTGCTCACAGTTTGGCTTATAGATCCTAGTTGCGGTGTTTTCCCAATTTAAGGCTGGTATCCTTTACCTGCTGCTATTAAAGATTTCTGTTACACTGAGGCTCTGTGCTTGCGAGAGGGGAAGTATTGCCTCTTTGAGGCGCCCAGGGGTGTGTATAAGGTTTTCCCAGGTTACTGGGTGGGGGCTTGAGCCGGTTTTGCATTGCATTGTTGAGAAGGGAACTCCTATGTACTGAACCTGGCCCTTGCTGCTGTCAACTCATCCTGGCAGAAGGGTTACATATGCTTAACTTTACTTCAGTGAGTAGTCTCACTGAAATCAATAAAACTATTCGTGCAGTAAAGTTAAGCACATGCACGGGTGTTTTCAGAATCAGGCTGTGAGATTAAAACTGTGCCACAGTTTCTAGACTGCCAAAATACAACATTTTGTTCCTTTAATTCAAGTTTTCTGTCATCACATGCAAAAAAAATTAACAATAGTGAAAGCTGAAATAAAATTCTTGGACAGGAATTAGCAGTGATGAAAATGCTTTCAAAGTAATGCTATGACTCTGAAATAGCTATTATAAACATTTGTGCTTGCTATGGCTTGCAGTAAAATTTTAAAAATAGCACTTAAATATGCATGTTAATAACATCCAGAAGGCATTTCTTTCAAGCCTTTGGGCTGTTGAAGGGTTTAATTTAAGCACAGCATTCATTTATGTCTAGCAGTTAGAAATTTCTTTTAAGCTCAAAGGAACTGAGAGTTGTAACTATGATCTAATTGGTAAGGAATGAAGAATGTTTTTCATGTTTTATAGACAACATGAATCCTGATCATTTTACAACAGTAAATTATAGAGTGCTCCACTCACTGTGTCTCCCTCTGGAAGCATGGGCCTATGTCTCATTAAACTATAAAAATAACTTGCAGTATTCCACAGCTCCTAGAAAGCTACCCTGCCAAGGTGTGTTATTTTTATATCGCTAATGCACATTCGCTAGTCACTACAGAGCAAGTTAGGTTCTTTATGGTCTCAAACTAAATTAATTTATAGCTACATCTACATGTCAGAGGGGACGTATGAGGAACCCAAACTGCTATAGAGAACAATAACTTATTATTGATTTTCAGCTCTTTTTTAAAAGCAGCTGCAATTCACTGGTTTCTTAGTTCCTTCCTCTATAGTACAAGTGATCTATACAGCACTGGTGACGTGACAAAGTAGCTCCTGTGGGTAAGGTAAAGGACATAAAAGTCAGGAAACCATTTCTGCCTTGTAGCTTAAGACAAACTGCATGTCACTGAAACACAAAACAGAAATGACCAGAGGTATTTTTTAAAATGGATTCTACAAAATACATTCTTTACATTAATAATTTGCCTTTGAAAATAAAACTTATTACACATTTTAAAAAAAACTTTGCATAATAGTTGTGTTAAAATATGCAATCAGCAATGCCTAGCTGAATTTAACTTTGAAGGGGTTAATACTCTGATGAGACAAACGATAATTCTTTAATCAAACTGCAGTATCTTGATTTTCTTTTGTATTCAAAACAGACATTAAAAGGCAAGTGAAATGACATTACCACTACAACCTGTTAACCTGTGGAATAAGGACTGTCAGCCAAAAATGATATTGGGGGAGAGGGGGTGAGGAAAGAGAGAAGAGAAAAGAAAAAAGAAAAAGAGCAACCTAAGTAACAAGCGAGACTAAAGTCCAGCACTAGGAGCAGTTTTTCAGGGGGTCCTTCCTGGACAGGTAAGAGGAACAAATCATCTCCTTTGAGGCAGGGAAATTTACCATTAACTGTTCCCTTCTCAGCAAAGCAGCTTAAATAAACACAAAAAGGTTCCCTTTTCAGAAGGGTTCAGTAAAATAGCTCAAGTCCTACCTCAGATTGGGTGGAGGAATAAAAAAAAAAAGGGGGGGGGAGAGACAGAATCTTCACTAGATGCAGCCCTCTCTGCAAAAAGAAGACCAACCCTTCTTTATGGGCACCTCATCTCCTAGTGAAAATTATAGCCTCCTCTGGTTTCTTCTTGGTTAGCACCAGCATCAGCACTGTATTTCCATTATCCTTCCTGTGTCAGCTCTTTTCCCCAAGCTTGGCACTGAAAATAGAAGACTTTTTTAGGCTGGGTTTTTCTTCTCAACTCTTGGAATGGATTTAATCAGCTTCAAAAGTGGAATACAGGCACCCTGTCACAATCTGTTTTCATAAGAATCCCTTCCGCTATTTGACATCATCTTTTCCTTACAGACAAACATTCTCAACCACGGCTTTAGAAAGTACTAGTATTTCAGAAGCGACAAAAGGTCCTGTGGCACCTTATAGACTATGACACCTTTGTCGCTTCTACAAATCCAGACTAACACAGCTACCCCTCTGATACTACTAGTATTTCAGGTTCCATAGTGCTTCTAGTGCCAATTCAAGCCTCTGGTCTCAATCTTTAAGGCTCTTGGTGAGCTGGTACCCAACTATGAGACCACCTTTCCTTCTAAGAAAGAGAGCTGCAACTCTTTGGGACACACACAGCCGACAGTGCCCCAGATGAAATTCCCAAGATAGTACCCAGAGCACCGGTCCGTGAAACAACATATTTGAACAGATAAGAACAAGTATGAGCCTGCTCAAAGCTTTCCCACAATATCTGAAGACAAGGAATGACAACAATAGTATCAGCAAATTGTAAGGAAAAATTGCAGAAACCATTAAATCAAAGTGCAAAGTCAACTATTAAGTTTCCTAGAGACAGCTCTATGCATTAGATTGTTGCAGCCATTACCTGGCTGTGCAGGGGAGTAGGGCTCCCCTAGTTACCCAGCTCATATTGTGACTTTGGCCACAGGAGGTACTTACTTGATGCTCCTCTCCCATCCTTGCCAACAGGAGGCTGAAGAGCCCTGATCCTTTCTCTCTCATTAGTCAGGGGAGTTGGCTGGAGTCACTGTAGTGGGGAATAAGCTACTTCACAAAAATGGGTAAAGGCCTGGACCTACAAAGGGGCTTCCAGGCACCTAGAAAATCACTGGACCAGTGGGCATGTTTAGTCTTCAGCAAAGAAGACTGAATGGGAACCTGCTAACAGTTATCAAATACGTTAAGGGCTGTTATAAAGAGGACAGTGATCAATTGTTCTCCATGTCCAATGAAGACAGGACAAGAAGTAATCTGATGCAAAGGAGATTTAGATTAGATAGTAGGAAAAGCTTTCTAACCATAAAGAGTAGTTAAGCTCTGGAGTTGGCGTTCAAGGGAGGTTGTGGAATCTCATCATTGGAGGTTTTTAAGAACAGTTTAGACAAACATGTCAGGGATGGTCCTGAATGCAGGGGGTTGGACTACATGACCTCTCAAGGTCCCTTCCAGCCACATATTTCTATGATTCTATAATCTTTAGCCCAGTGTTAGGGTACTCAGCTGTCTCCAGGTTCGGTAGCCTAGCAACTCAACTCTAGGGAGCCTTGACGCCTGCTTAGTCTTTGTGGATCACAGTGTTGTTCCTGTGATTTTCTAGGTGCCTTCAAGTTATGATGCTAAGTGTTGCAATGCCTAAGTCCCTTTGTGGATCTGGCCCAAAGTAATTTACCCTTCCCCCACCTGCCTTGCCTCTGAGCAAGTAGGAAGCAGAGGAAGAATTGTGACTGAGGTCACAACTCATTTGCTGGTCTGCTACTGGGCATCACACATATTTTGTACAAGAGCAGAGGCATATTTTGGAAGATAGATTTTTTTTGAGCCTTTCTTCTACATTGTTTTACTTGGATAATGATACCATATGGCCCTTTGTCTCTCCTGTAATAGGGACTCCATCCATTATCACAAAAAGAGAGAGCTTTATTTAAAATCTTAAAGTTGTGAGGCCTCTGATTTTCTTTTGTTTGATAACACAAATGCTGCAAATGCTACTGCTGCAACTTTGGAAGGTACACTATAAAATAACCATTTTAAAAACCATTTTACCATATTTTTACCCATATTTTTTTTAAATGTGAAAACGTGATCTGTTTTTCCTGTGGTGAAGGAGTGAAAAGTATCACTCAGTTAAAAGTACTTGAATAGCAAAACAGAGTTTTGATAAGAACCACAGTGTTAATCTTTGTATCCCAAAGATGTGTAGATTCATGGGAGTGGCATCCAACCACATAATAAAAGTTATAGACAACTATAATTACCCAGAGCACATAAGTACCAAAATGACATAAGAGAAACTACACATAAATTTAGGAAAACTTGATTAATATTGGCTCAGCATTATAAAGCATAACCATCAAGTATGAACCAATGTAATTATGGTTTGCAAAACTGTAATTTACTCAAATTTGAAAAGGCAATGATACAGTATGTCATAAAAATATACAGATGCTGCTACCAAAATAATATCAGTACTTCAGCGCTTATATTTTATATTTAATTTTCTGTAAGTCAGTATATTTGTAATCTATCTGAAAATTCATGGATGAGTCTGAAATAAGTCCTATTTCAGCTGAGCTAAATGTCTGTTGAATTTTAATGAGACAGACTGTCTCTTTTAATATGTGTTTGTGTACAAACTGATTATATTAAAGTATGCTGTAATTGAATTATATGATAGGCTATTATTTCAGAGTTACTTGTTATTTTATTTTTCTGCATAAACATTGTGATTCCTAAATATTTTAAGCAACATGCTTTGAGCTAGAAATAGGTAAATTGTAGTTGTGAAGTCTTCATTTAATTAAAAAGTGAAAGAAGGCTTCATTTAAGGCTTTTTGCCTTTTTATTTGCATTTTCATTTCCCCCTATGTGGAATGGTCTTGAACCCAGGGAAAAACAGAAGGTCAAAGTCATTTAATGTCAGCTTAGTCCAAGATAAACTGCCTGTTTATTGTCATTAGAGATCACTTTTTTAAAGCTTCAGAATTCTTCATGTAGTCCATATTACCAAACCACTCACACCGAATTCTGCCCAGTTTCACACAATCGGCTATCTCTGCTCATGAAAGTTCAGCTCTGAGTCAGAATGGAGACTCAGAGAAGGGAGCTTATTTTGGTGACTGCCTCCATTCAATCTGTCGTTTTATGAACAATGAAGAACTTACATTTTCCCCCAATGCTACCAGTTCATCCATTTTCAATCAGATGAATATTCTTTCAGTGCAAGACACCCAAGTAATAAAAATGCAAAAATCCCTGGCTAGAAAGATATTTTAGTATGTAAATCATACTTCTGAGGACTAAGATGTAGCTTCAACAACCATTATAAGAATCAAAAGCATTGCAGCAACAGGTTGCTAGGTCTCAAAGGAGATGGTGAAAGAGGATACCTAATCCTGAGTGAGTCTTGTTAAATTAGCACATGTACCCAGGACCACAGTAATCATTGGCCCAACTCCACTGGTGTCACTAAAACAATCCATCATTTCTCGTGGATGTACATTACCCACAAAAATTGTAAGACCAATGAAAATACACAACACCTGCATTTACTCTACAGTATGCAAGATAAAATTTCATCAGCCCTCATCCTATATAATATGATCCCAAGCAGGGGGTCAGGAAGAAAAGTCCCCATAATTAGGTTATCAAATGGATTTTAAGCATCCACAGTTTTCAAAAAAAGAATAACAGACTGGATGTATTGATAACTCCTGTGTGACCGTTCTTATGGTTGTGACAGTAATCAGACAACAAGGCAGAAGAGTTCTGGAGTGATAAATGATGTTAAGAGGAAACCAAGCCATTTAGCTGAAGGAAGTCATTTGCTTGCTATATTAATGAATAAATATTTTATAATAAACTCCTCTATTCAGAACATCTATGATTTTCTCTGAATATGTAGACAAGGTAGATAAATGTAATACAATTTTCATTAAACCAACAAATAATTTATAATACATTGAAAGCTTTTGACCTCCCAAAAGTTCATTATTCAAGTGTTGGCAGTAAAATCCAAAATTAAAAATAACATATATTGCCTTGTTTTTTGTCACCTGCACTATTCCAGCAGACAAAGATTTTTGTTACACAGGTTGTTTTCCATCAAAGGCTGCTAGGAATGATCTCATATTCCTTTTAATGTACAGCAGATACAGTAGGTCAAATACAGATCAGAGAGGGAGCATGAGGGTAGCCTCAATAAAAGGTTATTTAAAAAAAAAGAAAACTTGATGCATTCCCAGAAGAAAACAAACTCTCTTGAAGTTGAAAACAATAAAGCATTTTGTTTCATCTCAACTTTTGTAAGAAGGTGGGATTTTGTGCCCAAATGGTGCCACTTTCCAGCAACACTGTCACATATCTGTTTAAGGTAAATCTATCAGAATTCACCATTTCCTCAGTACTGTATTCACCAGCAAAAATGAAAATTTCCTACTGGATAAAATTTGCAAAGATAGGCAATAGCATATGATTTTGAGTTTGAAAACATGTTATGAAACATGTTAGTAGTTTTGTTAACTGACAGATAACCCGAACAGATTAGATTAGATAGACATAACCTGCATTTCTAGATGCACACTACCCTGTAAACTTTTTGGGTCAGGGATGGTCTTTCTGTTCTGTGTTTGTACAGTGCCTAGCAAAATGGCGCCCTGGTCTATCACTGGGGCTCTTAGGTGCTACCACAGTACAAATGAATAATGATAATTTACTGTGTGTAGCTAGCTGCATCAACAGCACACAGACATTTTCATACATAAATACACTGTCTTCTTTCTTTACACCGGTGTAGCTCAATTAGCTTCAATATAGCTTCTCCTAATTTACACCAGCATAAATTATATCTTAATCCAACTCATACCATACAGATGCGGTGTAATTACATCACTACCACTTTCCCTAACCTAACCCCTTCTCAAAAACTCTGGGAAACCAGATGGGCATTGCAGAAAGTCAGCTTAGTCAAGGCTTGTCTGCCCAGAGAGCTATTTCAAAATAGCTATTTCCTATGAACTCCTTGTGCACATGCTCTGATTCTGAAATAAGAGCATCTACACATGGATGTAATCAGGAATAGTTAATTAGCTTTAAATTCAAACCGTATCTTATTCTGGATTAACTTTCATGTGTAGACAAGCCCTCAGGCTCTGTTGATTAAAGTGGGAAACAGGTTCCAAAATCAAGTGCCCATTCAGTGAAATCCTCTGCCTGCAGCCCCTTTACTTTTATACCAGTGGGCTATCAGCTCAAGCACCTTAGGCTGGCCTCAGCTGTCAAGGTGTCCCATGAAGATAGATGTGATCACTTATGGAAGCACAATAGGGAGCATTTTTCTGTTCTGCATCCATCTCACTCCCCTGTCTAAAGGCAGAGCAGGAAGGAAAGAAGAGTTAGACAAGTGCAGAGTAGGACTGGTTGAAAAATCAAATTTCATTACATGAAAAATTTAAGAAAAGATTTATTTCATTAAATATTTTCATTTTATCTATTTTTCAATGAAAAGGGTGTCTTTTTTCTCCATTTCCTCTCCCTTTTAAATGTTTTCCTCCCTTGGCCAGCTTTATTTTGTTCAGTTTTTTGACAGCTCCCCCCGCCCCGAAAAAACACCCTAATTTTCAAATGAAAAAATGTTTCGGTTTGAATGGTTTGTCAAAAATTGAAACATTTCAACAGTCACAAATATTCTACAAAAATTTTCAATTGTTGAAAAATGGTTTTTCATTAACAAAAGCTTTTGACCATCAAGTCCGATCAGGATCACAAGCAGGTTGATCTGCCCTGCTTTGCAAAGAAGTGTCTGGACCAACAAACAAACAGTTCATTGTCCAGGCCTGATCTTTCTAAAAAGTGTGTGTGCGCGCGCGTGTGTGTGTGCGCCAAAAATTCAGTCATGGTATAAACTACTGCAGTACCTTTGAAATTGCTAGGCTTATACTGAACTTAACCCATAAAGTACATAGTGTTTACAAGTTAAGGCAGATATAAATAATATTCAGTCAATGAATCATTTAACAAACCCTATGGCTCTCCAGCAAATAGTTCATAGGTATAGCTTTATACTATAGCTGAGGTATTTAATATGTGAGTACTGAGCCATAATATCTTATCTTTGAACTATTTGCTGGAATGCCATAGGGTTTGTTAGATGCTTTCATGATTTTCAAATAGTTTGAAAGATAATATACTCACATTTTATTTAACCATGCACGAGCAGAACAAAACTGGAATGCAAACTTAAAACTTCTCGCTTAATTTTGGTATGCAGGAGTGGGTAGTGGATACTTCTCCAGTGATACAACAGGTCATACTTACCCATGTTTACATTTCTGTTAGTTATATACTGCATTTGTATAGTAATTGGTCCTGCATCAGCAGTGGTCTACACACTGTGGTAGTAAAAATATGCAAGATTCTGTCATAATTGTGCAGTATATACAGTATATGACAGTCCCTGGGAAAAAATAATTCTAGGAATAGCATATAAAATTGCCATTTGGAAAAATTCAAGGAGAAACTTTTAAATAAGTGAGACTAAGGGAAACGGATATATTTCCCATAACTAGTCTAGTAAATCCCTTTTGCATTAATTAGAACAATCCTCACAGGATGAAATTTGTGTCTGTAAAGAACCAATATAAGGTGTAGTTATGAATAATATGTAGTTTAGATTAATGCTTTTCTATGGGTTTTTCTTCAGTGATTGGTCATGCAGCATGTTTCCTACTCCCTGACTGGATGTCAGCCTTTTCAGAGGACGATGGCAAATAACTAACGGTGAATAGCTAATCATGCACCTTACAAAATTTGGTACAAAATTTGTGAAACTATAGGGATGTGTATACATTGTCCCAAATACCAGAAGCCTTACAAATATTTGTAAATAATGAACAGCATAACCCCCATTAAATAGAAGCAAATCAAACTCAAGATATTTGTTAGCAAATATATTCATTTTTCCATTATTGAATCAGCTGTGCTGACCAGCTGTAATACACCAGAGGCCTCAACAATGTAAGCTTGCCAACACTGCTCTGCCCATGAGACTCATTCCTGTTCTCTGTGGGGAAAAGCATATCTCAATTTCTATGCCCATTCTGTCCGTTGTCGAGATTGCCAACCAGCATGGTTCTGATGATATGGACTGCTACTGACAATGAACTGGATTAAGTTCAAATCATTTCCAGAAGTTCAGTAATGGAAATAGTTTTTTCTAGAACCACTGAGTCACAGATGAAAGGCTTTATTGCCAGTTTTCAATTGCCTGAGCCACAGACATAATCCCCCCAAATTGGACTCTTACTAATATGATGACGGTATTAACTAAATACATATATAGGCTCATACAATCTTCCACAAAGTTTTATCAGATATTTTCAAACAGAAATGTTAAGTAGTTAAAGAAAGCATTTGTTGAAGTGTGTATTTGAGGAAAAACAAAGAAAACAGCTTGAAGGCAAAAAAGAGAATGAAAGTTATGTTCGGTTAAAACTGCTTTTTTCCTCTACAGAGGGACACATTTAATATGCTTTGCAGACTGTAAATTGAGATTTAAATTAAATGAAACATCAGCACATATAGATGAATGTTTTTCAAATGAAAAATGCTCTGACAATTTAATTTCTATGTTATTGACTATATTTTAGATCTAATTTCAAGTACTTTTTAAAATATTTACATGTTGTCATTATTGGCCCCCAAAGCAATTTACTTATAAGCTGTTAACATGAACTGGAAAGCAATTAACATAAAAATCTGAAGCCTGTATTTTCATTTTTAACACTTCAAAGTGTAGGAGTCATCTGAAGACACACACACCTACAACTGCAAACAAAATTAAAGGTGTATAAGAGTGTAGTTATTAAAAAACCTAAAAATAAAAGGTGTAGTACCAGTAGCAAACATATGAGAATTGCCTACATAAAACAATTAAAAAGTCAGGCTTTTAAAAATATATTTGATTGCATCAGATTACATTATGTCCTGTGACATGAATTAACCTGACATATGCATAACAGCGTACACAGACACAACACTGAATTAAAAAATGATTGGCTGTGCTAATTAGTATATTTGGCACTTTGGGAAACAGGGAGGGAGGGAAAAGAACATATTATACAGAGAAATGTATTTGAAGAACTGATCTGGATTTTGCCACACCAGAATGAAAAGAATCTCAGTATCACATATCTCTGTACTCCTCATTGTCCCATTTACAAGATGTTAATGGCTGCTTCATGGTTTCTCCTATCCTATTCAGAGCTCCTCGGAGTTCTCTATTCACTCAGATTCATTCTAGAACACTCAGTTTTACTTTCACTTCTAAACAGAAAACTCATAACTCAGATTGATAATATATTCAAACAGTTCTTAGAGATGTGTATACCTCTGAAAATATCCTCCCCCGCCCCTCCCCGCCCATCCCGTGAAAGTAGTGGGCACCTTCACCTCCCATTGACTTCCATAGCAGTTGAGGGCATTTACCTTGTCACAGGAGCTATGCACCATACCAGATCAGGCCCATTATCTCATTCCTTTTTTTTCTCAGCACATAAATACAGAAACCAAGAGATTATAGGGGTAACATCTTTGTTAGACACAAATATGCCTATGACAAAAATATGTTAGAGAGACAATGTTCTCTAGCAAATGTAAAAAGGTGAACATCCTCATTATAATTAAAAACTATCCTTGCAATGCAGTCCTAGTGTACAACCCTGCTGCCCCTCCAATTCCACCGAGGTCAAAGAGAGCTATGTGCATGGAGAATCTACAGATTCAGGCCTTTCATTTAATAATGGTGACTTTTTAAAAAGTTGCCAGTATCTCAAAATTACTAGAACTTAGGAATTGTCCACACAATTGCCCACACATATGTTTATCAAAGCAGTCAACTTCTTCAAACAACAACTCCACTTCTCTCTGAAGACAGAGAATCATCTACTTAGCATTTATTGACTCCAAATTTGTTTGGTAATAGTTCCAAAATGCCTTTTTTAAATAATATTTTTCAATATAGCTACAAACTACAGTGAAACTGTAACTATCCAAGTCTATGGGACACTTCCATCTTTTAACTCAGTTAAACAATCTCTGAATAGGAAATGTTTCTGCCCTGATATTTGGTAAACATAGCCCAGGATGTCAGTTTGCATTTTGCTCATCTATTGATAACACTACTTACAAAATATGTAAGTAAGACCATTCTGATACTAATGACTTGTAGATTGAAATTGGCTGCTATATTAAGCATCTCACAAGATGGAAGTCATTTCTATTTCACTAAAATCCCTAAGAGAATGCAATAGTCTCAGTTTCTTTAGGGACAGAAATTATTCACTTAATGGTTGCTCTGAAATTGCAAACTTATATGGAATTAGCAAACCATTCATAGCTGAAAAATGCAAATATGACACAAGGGAGACACTCATGATTGTGACTTGTTGACCTTTCCTTTCTGAATGTGTGAGGTGACTTGGAAATAACCTTACAATGTCTATTCATATTAATTCATAATCATAGCTTTGTTAAGATTTGACATTTCATATTTTTATACAGTAGCACAATTAAGTTAAATACTCATCATGGGTACATTGTCAATCAATGCTTTTCTCCAAAGTTCCCAATATACAACCCAATTCTTACTCCTCCTCAGGAAAAAAAATACTGGTTCACAATGTAATGACAAATGAACTTAATTAGGTCACTATTGGCCATATGTTATTATTTGCAAAGCAGCCTGGCAAAATTCTACCCACCTCCTGTATGATTTTTTTTGACAAATATTAAATATTCATTTTTTACCAATATCAGAAACCATGGTAAAGGGAGGATGAGTAGAACCTGTTTATTGGCTGATACATTTTCATGATGGTTTTGCAAGACTAATCTAAATAAAAATTAAGCTTGATTTTCATTTAATGAATAGAACAGGACAAATATCGCATGTGATCCATCCACTATCATCCAGTCCCAGCATCTGGCAGTCAGATGCTTAAGGACACCCAGACCATAGAGTTTAATGCCTGACCATCTTGGCTAATAGCCCATGGACCTATTCTCCATGAATGTATCTAATTCTTTTTTTAACTCATTTATAGTTTCAGCCTTCACCACATCCCCTGGCAATGAGTTCCACAAGTCCACGCACTGTGTGAAGTAAAGGCTGAGAGAATATAGCTGCATTATTTCATCATGCATCTTCGAGTTTTGCAGCGTGGTTGACAGAGATGGATCACATCAATTAAATCACATATGATTTAATATATCATTATAGTAGTGGTCACCAGATGACACCGTTACACATAGTCTTACAAATTCTTTTTCTTAGCATGTGAACACTGTTTGATCTTAGAAGAATTGTATTGTTGTTAGTTCTGTGGTATAGGATTCATAGAATCATAGAAATTCAGGGCTGGAAGGGACCTCAAAAGGTCATCTAGTCCAGCCTCAGCTCTGAGGCAGGACCTAGTAAACCTGACCTGTGTTTGTCTAACCTGTGTTTGTCTAACCTGTTCTTCCCTCCAAGGAAAGGGATTCTACAACCTCCCTTGGAAGCTTTTTTCCAGTGTTTCACTATCCTTATAGTTAATTCCCCCCCACCAATATCTAACCTAACTGTCCCTTGCTGCAGATTAAGCTCATTACTTCTTGTCCTATCTTCAGTGAATATGGACAACAGTTAATCATCATGCTCTTTATAACAGCCCCTAACATATTTAATGATGGTTATCAGATTCCCCCATCAGTCTTCTGTTGTTGTTTTTTTATCCTTCAGTTTTTTAACCTTTTCTCACAGGTCAGGTTTTCTAACCTTTTATCATTTTTGTGGCTCTCCTCT
Source organism: Macrochelys suwanniensis (assembly GCA_033296515.1). Classification (NCBI taxonomy): domain Eukaryota; kingdom Metazoa; phylum Chordata; order Testudines; family Chelydridae; genus Macrochelys; species Macrochelys suwanniensis. The sequence goes on from CM065780.1 coordinate 55,635,129, forward strand.
GGACCCTCTCCAGTTTGTCCATATCTTTCTTAAAGTGTGGCGCCTAGAACTGGACACAGTACTCCAGCTGACGCTTCACCAGTGCCAAGTAGAGCAGAATAATTACCTCCCATGTCTTATATATGACATTCCTGTAAATACACCCCAGAATTATATTAGCCCTTTTGGCAACAGCATCACAATCAATGGGACACAATCATTCCGGGGTATAAAATATATTGGAAGGACAGAACAGGTTGTGGGGGGGGGGGGAGGGGGGGAGTGGCACTATATGTGAAAGAAAATGTAGAATCAAATGAAGTAAAAATCTTAAATGAATCCACATGTTCCATAGAATCTCTATGGATAGTAATTCTATGCTCTAATAAGAATATAGAATCATAGAATCATAGAATCTCAGGGTTGGAAGGGACCTCAGGAGGTCATCTAGTCCAACCCCCTGCTCAAAGCAGGACCAACCCCAACTTAATCATCCCAGCCAGGGCTTTGTCAAGCCTGACCTTAAAAACCTCTAAGGAAGGAGATTCCACCACCTCCCTAGGCAACCCATTCCAGTGCTTCACCACCCTACTAGTGAAAACGTTTTTCCTAATATCCAACCTAAACCTCCCCCCTGCAACTTGAGACCATTACTCCTTGTTCTGTCATCTTCTACCACTGAGAACAGTCTAGATCCATCCTCTTTGGAACCCCCTTTCAGGTAGTTGAAAGCAGCTATCAAATCCCCCCCTCATTCTTCTCTTCTGCAGGCTAAACAATCCCAGTTCCCTCAGCCTCTCCTCATAAGTCATATGCTCCAGTCCCCTAATCATTTTTGTTGCCCTCCGCTGGACTCTTTCCAATTTATCCACATCCTTCTTGTAGTGTGGGGCCCAAAACTGGACACAGTACTCCAAATGAGGCCTCACCAGTGCCGAATAGAGGGGAATAATCACGTCCCTCGATCTGCTGGAAATGCCCCTACTTATACAGCCCAAAATGCCGTTAGCCTTCTTGGCAAAAAGGGCACACTGTTGACTCATATTCAGCTTTTCGTCCACCGTAACCCCTAGGTCCTTTTCTGCAGAACTGCTGCCCAGCCATTCGGTCCCTAGTCTGTAGCAGTGCATGGGATTCTTCCGTCCTAAGTGCAGGACTCTGCACTTGTCCTTGTTGAACCTCATCAGATTTCTTTTGGACCAATCCTCTAATTTGTCTAGGTCCCTCTGTATCCTATCCCTACCCTCCAGCATATCAACCACTCCTCCCAGTTTAGTGTCATCTGCAAACTTGCTAAGGGTGCAGTCCACACCATCCTCCAGATCGTTAATGAAGATATTGAACAAATATAACAGTAGGGATCTATTATCGACCACCTGACCAGGAGAATGATAGTGGCTACGAAATGCTAGGGAGATTAGAGAGGCTATCAAAATAAAGAACTCAATAATAGTGGGGGATTTCAATTTCCCCATATTGACTGGGTACATGTCATCTCAGGACAAAATGCAGAGACAAAATTTCTCGATACTTTAAATGACTGTTTCTTGGAGCAGCTGGTACAGGAACCCACAAGGGGAGAGGCAATTCTCGATCTAGTCCTGAGTGGAGCGCAGGATCTGGTACAAGAGGTAACTATAACAGGACCGCTTGGAAATAGTGACCATAATATAATAACATTTAACATTCCTGTGGTGGGAAGAACACCTCAGCAGCCCAACACTGTGGCATTTAATTTCAGAAAGGGAAACTATGCAAAAATGAGGAGGTTAGTTAAACAGAAATTAAAAGGTACAGTGACTAGAGTGAAATCCCTGCAAGCTGCATGGACACTTTTCAAAGACACCATAATGGAGGCCCAACTTAAATGTATACCGCAAATTAAAAAAACACAGTAAAAGAACTAAAAAAGAGCCACCATGTAAGAGCTTAACAAGAGCTTAATAACCATGTAAAAGAAGCAGTGAGAGATAAAAAGGCATCTTTTAAAAAGTGGAAGTCAAATCCTAGTGAGGTAAATAGAAAGGAGCATAAACACTGCCAAATTAAGTGTAAAAATGTAATAAGAAAAGCCAAAAAGGAGTTTGAAGAACAGCTAGCCAAAAACTCAAAAGGTAATAACAAAATGTTTCTTAAGTACCTCAGAAGCAAGAAGCTTGATGGAGGCCCTTGGACGATCGATACACAAAAGGAGCACTTAAAGATGACAAAGTAATTGCGGAGAAACTAAATGAATTCTTTGCTTCAGTCTTCACGGCTGAGGATGTTAGGGAGATTCCCAAACCTGAGCCGTCCTTTGTAGGTGACAAATCTGAGGAATTGTCACAAATTGAAGTGTCATTAGAGGAGGTTTTAGAATTAATTGATAAACTTAACAGTAACAAGTCACCGGAACCAGATGGCATTCACCCAAGAGTTCTGAAAGAACTCAAATGTGAAATTTTGAAACGATTAACTATGATTTGTAACCTGTCCTTTAAATCAGCTTCTGTACCCAATGACTGGAAGACAGCTAATGTAACGCCAATATTTAAAAAGGGCTCTAGAGGTGATCCCGGAAATTACAGACCGGTAAGTCTAACATCAGTACTGGGCAAATTAGTTGAAACAATAGTAAAGAATAAAATTATCAGACACATAGAAGAACATAAACTGTTAGAGTCAACATGGTTTCTGTAAAGGGAAATCATGTCTTACTAATCTATTAGAGTTCTTTGAAGGGGTCAACAAACATGTGGACAAGGGTGATCCAGTGGACATAGTGTACTTAGATTTCCAGAAAGCCTTTGACAAGGTCCCTCACCAAAGGCTCTTGCATAAATTAAGTTGTCATGGGATAAGAGGGAAGATCCTTTCATGGACTGAGAAATGGTTAAAAGACAGGGAACAAAGAGTAGGAATAAATGGTAAATTTTCAGAATGGAAAGGAGTAACTAGTGGTGTTCCCCAAGCGTCAGTCCTAGGACCAATCCTATTCAACTTATTCATAAATGATCTGGAGAAAGGGGTAAACAGTGAGGTGGCAAAGTTTGCAGATGATACTAAACTGCTTAAGATAGTTAAGACCAAAGCAGACTGTGAAGAACTTCAAAAAGATCTCACAAAACTAAGTGACTGGGCAACAAAATGGCAAATGAAATTTAATCTGGATAAATGTAAAGTAATGCATATTGGGAAAAATAACCCCAACTATACATACAATATGATGGGGGCTAATTTAACTACAACTAATCAGGAAAGAGATCTTGGAGTCATCGTGGATAGTTCTCTGAGGAGGTCCACGCAGTGTGCAGCAGCAGTCAAAAAAAGCGAACAGGATGTTAAGAACCATTTAAAAAGGGATAGAGAATAAGACAGAATATCTTATTGCCCTTATATAAATCCATGGTACGCCCACATCTTGAATACTGCATACAGATGTGGTCTCCTCATCTCAAAAAAGATATACTGGCATTAGAAAAGGTTCAGAGAAGGGCAACTAAAATGATTAGGGGTTTGGAACGGGTCCCATATGAGGAGAGATTAAAGAGACTAGGACTTTTCAGCTTGGAAAAGAGGAGACTAAGGGAAGATATGATAGAGGTATAAAAAATCATGAGTGATGTGGAGAAAGTGAATAAGGAAAAAGTTATTTACTTGTTCCCATAATATAAGAACTAGGGGCCACCAAATGAAATTAATGGGCATCAGGTTTAAAACAAATAAAAGGAAGTTCTTCTTCACAAAGCGTACAGTCAACCTGTGGAACTCCTTGCCTGAGGAGATTGTGAAGGCTAGGACTAAAACAGGGTTTAAAAGAGAACTAAATACATTCATGGAGGTTAAGTCCATTAATGGCTATTAGCCAGGATGGGTAAGGATTGGTGTCCCTAGCCCCTGTTTGTCAGAGGGTGGAGAGAGATGGCAGATCACTTGATCATTACCCGTTAGGTTCACTCCCTCTGGGGCACCTGGCATTGGCCACTGTCGGCAGACAGGATACTGGGCTGAATGGACCTTTGGTTTGAGCCAGTACAGCCATTCTTATGTTCTTAAGGACTTTCAACTAGTTTTGCACCTACTTTAAGAACCAGCAGCATTGGATCCTGGAACCATAGGGATTCTGGGCCACTGACACCTCTGCTTTGTCACAGGAGGCTTAGAGCATGCTCCCACAGAGGAACCCTATGACACTGGGCTCAGAAGGACACACCACCCAGCAGGACCTGAGTGGCAGCCCCTCACAATGCACTGATTGGCCAATACCAGTACTTAAATCAGGAAGCCATTAAGGGGAGTTGTCTGAGCAACAACACAGACTGCCTGCCTGTCTCACCTCATGTAGACCCTAGTCTCTGGCTTCCAACCCTGGTTTATTCTTGCCTTTGCAATTTGACTGCTGTCTGTAATTTGGCACCTGACCCTGATCTCCTGGTAATCTGACCCTGCCTGATTCCTGATGCCTGATTCTTGATCTGGTCACTGGCCTGTCTTAGACTCTGACCTCCTGGGATCTCACTCCCAACTCTTCATCTGACCACTAGGTCTGACTGCCCATGTCCCAGTTGTGACACCCACCTTATAATAATTTCATCTAGACCATATTTGTCTACTTTGCTTATGAGAATGTCATGTGGGATTATGCCAAAGCCTTACTAAAATAAGATACCACATCTACTGCTATGCCCCACCCCCATCCACTAGACCAGTAACCCATCAAAGAGGAAATTAGGTTAGTTTGCTATGACTTGTACTTGATAAATCGATGTTGGCTATTATAGATGGTATAAAGTTACATGGCAGGTGTAAAGTAGTGATAAAATGGGGTTAAGTGGTTGCCAATTACATTAGGTTGGTATGCAAAAAATGGGTGTAGCTGATACAAAGAGGAGGTACATAAAGGTATAAGGCAGGAAGAGCAAGTAACTCTTCAAGTTTCACTGGAACGGACCCTACAAAAAATCGCTATTAAGTCTTTCTGCAAAACCACTGGGGGAGGGGTGTGCGTCTACAATCACTCCTCACTTTTTAAGAAAATTCCTTGTAAAGTTGGACTCACTCAAATGTCCTAAAAACATCAAATTAAAAACAAGCTAAACAGGTGCCTAAAAGTGAAATGCAGTAGTGAGTATTTCAGGTGAAGAATGCTCAGGGAAAGTAAAAAGTTCCTTCCTTCACTGATGAAACATCTCAAATAAAAAAGTTTCTACTTAAACAATAGCTTTGGGGTTTTTATTTACTGGTAAGGCTACGATTTAGTCACAGGTATTTTTAGGAAAAGTCATGGACAAGTCATCGGGAATAAACAAAAATTCATGGCCTGTGACCTGTCCATGACTTTTCCTAAAAATACCTGTGATTAAATCTTGGGGAGCAGGTGCTGGGGTGGCATGGGGGGCTGCTGCTGGGAAGAGGTTTCTGGGGGGGTCACTACTGGGGGGGAATGTCCCGGGGTGGGGCGCCCAGGGCCAGTGGCACCTGGGGACTGCTGCCCGGGGCCATGGACCATAGCTGCTCCGACTGGCCACCTGGGGACCACAGCAGCTCAGGCCAGCTGCCCGGGGGCTTCCAGAGCAGTGGCTGGTGTGGCTGTCCCTGGGACTACCTGAGCACTGGCCATTCTGAGCACCTCAGAAGTCACGGAAAGTCATGGAATCGGTTACTTCTGTGACCTCTGTCACAGACATGGAGCCCTATTTATTGGTACTATAAATAGAGATGAGGCTGAACCAAAACCCAGTTCCAGATTAGGATCTGAGTTTACTGTTCAATCATGGGAAAGTCTGGATTTGGATCTGGATTTTAAACCTGTTATTTGGTTCTCTAGAAAAGATGTGAAATTCAGTTCCTGAAGGATGACTTGTTTTTCCCCAGGGCCCATCTCCAATACTAAAGATTATTTCAAACAGCTTTAACTCAAAACACCTTGCTGTGGTGATGAGTACAAAACATCCCCACCACGTTTACAGTAGCAAACCTAACCCTGCTCCAATGAGGTTCGTTAAGACAAAGAAATACCATGTTCACAAATTCCTCTCTCACTTTTTTTGGGAGACAGCAGAGGAACAGCAGAAAACAAGGAGCCTGCCTACACAAAAGCAATGGCGCCTGAAGGAATGGTGTAGAATGAGGAGACCACAGCCACAGCATCATCCACACCTGGAGAAATGACTAAGAGTAGCCCAGCAGCATAAGAGTCCATTCAGACTGACCCTAACAGCACCTCAATGCAAGAGGCTCACTATAATTTGGCAGGGAGTTTCAACTGGCCTGACCAGTTAAATGTACACCAACTTATTAATGTCATAACTTGTATCTAAAAGGCGTCATGTAAGATATCAATAGAAAGCTAATAATATATTGATCATTATGATTGCATGGTAAAGGTATGGAGGACAAATTCAAAACTACAAGCATATTGGGAATGGTATGTTTTACAGTGCGTCTTCCAGTCAGGAGTGAAGTTACCCCACCCTATACAGAGGAATGTGGTTCTGCCATCTTGAGGGTATTTCCAAGGTACATTGGGACAATGGGAATGTAATTTACACAAAAGGTAAACAGAACCATCAAGGCAACAATGGGAGGAGATTGCAGGAAACAGATCAATTTGCATTTTAGCAAACACCAACAAGGAGAGAAACTAGCAAACTTCCTTCACCAGAAAACTCCAACTCACCTTCCTCACAGCTTGAATTAACTGAACTTCAGTTGTAGGTGGGTCGTGAGGGTAAACCTTCAGAAGAATCCATGTCAAAGGTTCCCTGGACTATAAAAGAGGAGCAAAGAACCACAAGTTATCTTTCACCTAAGAAGAAAAAGGCACTGAGCACTTTGGATTTTGTAGGAGATCCTGACCAGAAGTGTGGTCAGCCATCTTGTTGGAAGTTAGATTGGTAAGGAAACTACATTTAATAAAGGCTGTAACTTGTTTTGTTAAGTCTTAGCCTCTAGAAAGTTTTTTTCATTTATTTGCTTGTCACCATTTCTAACCCTATCCTTTATACTTCAACACATTTCAAATCCCATTTCCTCGTATTAAATTTGTTTTACTTTTAATCTAAACCAAGCCAGTACTTTGTTTGAGTTCAAGTGATAAGCTGTGCACTTTGTCTCCTTAGAGGAGCAAACAAACCGTATTATTCCTTTTGAATGGTCTAGCAGAGGGCAGGACGTTACAGAGCACATGGTTTTGGAAACATTCAGGATGGGAGCGGGGTTTGAGGTAATTTTTGCCTGGTGTAACCAGAGTTGGTGTTACACCCCAGCTACACTCTGGTACACAAGAAGGCTGCTGGAATCAGTTGATGAGTCAGAACAGCTAATCACAAACACTCAGTGCATCTTTGTCTGCTGTCTTTTAGTGTCCAGGCTGTAAGCCACAGCAGCAGATCATTTAAGGTAGCCAGGGCTACAAGGCAGGAGGTGACACAACCCCTCACTGGTCCGGATTGCACCCCAGAATGTGACAGAGTCCCATGTGGCTGTCCCTGCTGATGTAGCCCTTGTGCCACAAATTGCCCAGGTAGTCCTCCTGCCTCTGAGAAGGTACCATTCTCACCCTAGTGCATAGGAGGTCTTTGTGGGAGCTTAAGTGGGTCCTAAAGTGAGCAATGGTCCTAAAGTGTACACTATTGGACCCTGACTTAAAGGTCACATACAGATAGGGTGACCAGACAGCAAGTGTGAAAAATCGGGACAGGGGTTGGGGGGTAATAGAAGCCTATATAAGAAAAAGACCCAAAAATTGGGACTGTCCCTATAAAATCAGGACATCTGGTCACCCTACATACAGAGGTTCACTAGCAGGGCTCACTTCAGAGTGAGCCTACTCAAGGGGTTCTCGAACTGGGGGTCAGGACCCCTCAGGGGGTTGTGAGGTTATTACATGGGGAGGGTCACAAGCTGTCAGCCTCACCTCCAAACCCTGCTTTGCATCCAGCATTTATAATGGTGTTAAATATATTTTAAAGTATTTTTAATTTATAAGGGGTGGGGGTCACACTCAGAGGCTTGCTATATCAAAGTGGTCACCAGTACAAAAGTTTGAGAACCACTGGCCGAATCTATTCATTCACCCATGTTTCACAATGGTATCTGTCATTTCAGCCAAGGCCAGATGCTCAGCTGATGTAAATCCAAATAGCTCCATTGACATCAGTGGAGCTATCCAGACTTACACAAACTAAGGATCTGGCCCCATATCTACCAAACAGCCCATGGCCTAATTTTCTACCCTACTTCCCCATAGCAGCAGAGTGAATTGTGTTTATTTTGTATGTTTTAGTTGGTTTTATTTGATGAGCCCATAAACAAGGTTCCCTTTGAATCAGGGAGTTTCTCCAAAGTACAGACAAAAAGTTTAGTCACAGTGGCCAAAGTGTGCTACACACAGAAGCTAAATTAAAAAAACAAACCAGATATGAAAGTGAAAGATGCAATAATAATGTTCCTTTCTGAGTCCATTTTTTATTTTTCTCCAAGGTGACAGATAAGGGTTGGGAATTTTTATCCCAAGCCTATTTCCACATCAGAGCACTGTTCTGATTAATAGGGTAATATATATACAATTTATTTAAACTCAGTTTTTTGTTTGTTTTTTTGCCTTTCCAGCACTGTTCTGTATTAATCTTAGCATTTATGTCAATGGGGAAGAAAGCTGTCCCTGTGGTCCCCATTTATGGCTGCATTCAATGCAGATATGGTTTGTTTGGGAACCTATGAGTTTGCTAAAGACAATCACTAGAGATAGAACCTTAATTTAACCTCAAGCCCGAAGCATTTCCCATGGGGCATAGATGACTGATAACATAGCAGAGGGCAAGGAAAGTACAAAATTATTGACAAATGGAAGCGGCAAATCTGGAGTGTTACATTTCTTCCTCTAAATCATTGTTTATAAGGATAGTCATGCATGTCTGACTAAGTCTGGAGACCCTAGGAAGCAGCTTAAAAGAGTAGTTTTAAAATATGGTTGGAGTTTCTGAAAGCCATCGCCAAAGCACATGAAATACACTTGTCATTTCATCTTGTAACAAAACGATGCCATGACAGAATCAAAACACAGTTGCTCATAATAGTCTCTGCACAGGGTAGGTCAGAGATTACTAATGTAAAGGAAGCAAGTCCTTAATAGACAGCTTGATAACCCTTCCCATGGGAACATTAGAAAATGTTGTTAATGAGCATTATAATAGCCTGCTTCTTTAAGTAGCTGTGTAAATAGATCTTTATTAATTGAGATTATATATGATGTTTTTCTGTATAATAGCATTCTAGGGGTATTGCAAGAATAATCTGTCTGAAGTAGCTAGAGTTTTAATTTTAACTTTTCTAAACTAAATATCAAGCTACTCTGGTGAGGTTAAAAGATAAATAACATTTTTATTTGTTAATGATAAAGCTAAATCATCTGAAGCCAAACTGAATCTAGGCTGATTTTATTATATTTGTTTTGTCTTTTAAAAAAACATACAGAAAAGGCCCCCTCAGCTTCATTTTCACCTACTGTTTTGAATGAATTTGTCATTGCAGACAGAACATGTACAATATCCCTTATCAATTGATTAGGTGAAGGGATGTTAAGAAAGACTTCTCACTCTAATGACAGATTCTCTTACAATCACTTTCTTCAGGTTGAAACCAGCAAGGTTTCTCTCATGTTGTCTATATAACAGTCTGAATTGCTGGAGAGTTTAAAAGAGGGAGTGAAGATAATGTGCTAAATTCTGAGCCAATTTTTATGCAGTGAGGTTGCATGGAGTATTGAAATGCAGAAATTTGGCCCACATAGTGACAATGCTTTTATTATTAGCAAGAAAATCAATCATTTACAAACCTTTGTAGTTCAAAGGCCATGAATTTAAGAAGTACTTATGTTTCTGATTTTTTTCCAGCTTGATAATAGAAAGTTAAATAAAATAAAATAAAATAAAATAAAATAAATAAATAAAACAAAACCTACACTTGAGATTTTAAAGTGTCTGGGTAGTTGTAAAGAAAACAGGAGATTGTATTTTGATAAGGCCTTTAGTTCAGCAGAAGGCCAGGGCAAAATGTAACCCCCTAAGAAGATATACCATGTTTCATATCAAGCAACAGCTAATGAAATCCTAAGAGGGTTTGTTACATGAGCCAGTGGACTGGAGCAACCTTTAACATGTGGGAAACTGGAGTTAATTAAACTGTTATGGGCATCCTATCCATCATCCCACCAGCAAGCTGTTTTCTAAACCTATTTACATTTTTCAATTGAAAAAAAAAATGTACTCAGGGCTGTTGCTAAAGCATGTTTACTGTCTTGATGGATTTGGTATTTGTGTATAACCTTTATGTTTTAATTATCTTATAGTATTTCTTGAAGCTTCTTCTGCAGCAGTAGGTATTTGATTTCCAAGCAATTAGACATTTCTGACAATTAACAGACAGCAGGAGAATTCCCTTCAATGAATTAATCAGTTTGGGAAGGTATTGGATTATCACTACAGTAAATTTGCTGCAAAGATTGCTTTTCTGAAACTCAGTTTTGTACCTTTGTGGTCACTAAAGCACATTAAAACTCAGATCACCTTACATTAGTGGGCTGAGTTGCTTTGAAGGAGTTTTCTTTTACATACATTTAGCTTTCAAAAGTATTGTAACTTTCTATCATCATTAAGATAAATTTATGTCTAAACTTACACCTGGCTGTCTTAACTGGAGTCAATGGGAAAATTAGATTAAACCTTTCCCCCCCATGTAAACATTTGCAAAGTGAAGAAGAAAGCTGGCTACTTTGGAACGTTAATTTTTTATTTTAAGTCTTCACTACTGGCCGGTGGATATTTTATATATTATATTTCCTGATTATGGATTTGTCAACTGTATTAAAGCATTTGGTACCCTTTTTAGCTCTTTAAAGATAAAATTTTCGCTCAAGCCTTATTTTAACATCAATTTTTGATAAATGAGTTTATTTTTTAATAATTTAGTTGTGGCACTAAAAGTAAAAAATGTTGATTTGAAAGGAAGAAACCCTGATTTATAGCTTTGGAGGAATATCTCAAGAGTCAGAATTTAGAAGAAGTGGAAGCCTGATCATTCAGAGCATTGACAAAATACTAAAAGAAACCTGTAGGAAACAATCCCGTCTTAGCTGACAGATGGCCCAGGTGACTTGGGGCCTGATCCTGTAGCCCTTATGCATCAAGGGCATCACCAGCCCTGCCTCTTTGACGCTGGATAAAAGAGCCAGACAAGTGTAAAGGGGCCAATGTAAAGCATCATATTCAGCTGGACGTGGATTGTCCCAGAGCAGGTAATATGGAGGACAGCTATAGCACTCTCCTCCAAAAACCCCACATAAGCCCCAGCATGGGGAATGTGCTCAGTGGGGCTGGTGGCAGCAGGGTGGTGTTGGAGGATAGGCTGCAGCACACAATACTACAGAGTTTCTGGGCAGTGTTGCATCTGATAAGGCAGCTTAGAGAGCAGGCACATAATTTCAGAAACATCTGGAAGTGGGTGCAAAGTTTGCTTCCTAAAGTCAGGGGGGAGGGGCAGGTGTGGGAGAGGAAGACCTAATGGAGCACATATACCTATGAAAAGTCAGCAGGGGGCAAACCAAGGTCTGGGGAGACAATTGCCTCTTGCCCCATAGCAAATGATGCCCAACTGCCATAAAGATAACCCTGGAGATTTAAGTTATACCAGGAGTATCCAGGTCACATAGCAGCCCAGGATTAGGAAGGCAGAAAGTTGCCTTAAAGCCCACTGATTTTATTGGACTGTCCACTCTGTGCTGCACCTTCAAGCTCTCTTCCAGACTTAAGTGGGAAGACAGGGTTACAGGGTGGTGCCAAAGACAATACTTGTGTCTCTCACTTGAATGTGACTTTGGCTTAATATAACTGTACTTAGTTTTGATTTGTTTTCTAAACATTAAATCACAATTTAAGCAGTGGAAATCCAGGAGTGAATTAAAAATATTATTGTATATTCATACTTTAAAGAATGTGATTGCCAGTATTTTATTCAGAAATTTTATTACAGGGATTTTAATTTATAAACTAAGGCAGAAGAGATAATTACTTCTATCAGGCAGGAGGAAAAGATAGTAATCTCTTTCCCGTCTTCGCTAATGCTTGCAGTATTGATTCTGCACACTGAGTACCCAGCAACAAAGGAAAATAAGCAGCAATTTGATGTGTTCTACGAGTTAAAACAGACCAAGAATCTAAACTTAAAGCGTCAGAAATCATTCATTACAACCCTTTTTAAAATTGCAACTAATTAGCACACATTACTTGCTTAGTTATTTCTTGTTGGAATTCTTGTTAGTTATAAGTATCAGTCCTATGATGTACTGCGACCCATCTGAAAGGTGCAGAGTGACCTTGCTACTCTTGAAGTTGAGAGCATTTAGAATCTCATCACGTAACATGGTGGCCTTCCTTGTTACCTAAGCATTCAGTCATTATCTTTTGATTTGGCTTTAGACATCTCCTTAAGATAGGGATTCTAGACTCAACCTTGCAATCCGCAGATACAAACTCCCATCAGCTTCAACATAATCCCAGTTATTTCAATGGGAGTTTTGCCTGAGCAAGGGACTGCAACAATGGGAATTCTGTAGAAATCGGTCATTTCAATGGAGTCATGAAACAAAATTGTTTTTCTTGGCACAAAAACTCAGAGGAAAACAAGGCAGAAAGTGATGAGTGGTAAAGTGCACTCTCAGGATAAATGCCATTGCAGTTACTCATTAAATTGGATGGTTTGCCCTCTGTTAATGGTCGAGATAGCCATGTATTTTTTTTTATGAATTCTTATCTTATACCACCATACATGAATACTTTTTTCCCTGGCAAATTGCCATGCACTATATATTCTACAGAAAAATTATGCTGCTTGACTCCAGCAATGTACAACAGCTGTACAAGAAAGGAAGGGAAAGTGTTACTCAATAAAAACTTTCTTCGCAGCTAATTGTTTAATGGCAAAGCTGGTACAGCCTGAGGAAGGCCACACTATGTGCAGTGCAAGTTCTACCTCAAATAATGTATAGAAACTCCCCTCTCCCCTGCAGTCAAATGGGAGGAGGGGGACTTTGAAGGGACCACAGGGGCTATAGTGCAGCATCTGGAAGGAAGACTGTGAGAGTACATGCCCAGCAATAAAGGGGCTGCCCCCAACTCAGATCAGCTGCCGTCCAGTTGGCTGGGAACGGGAGACTGGGTTAGCTGATTAGCTTTTTCATTTGTTTTTTTTCTCTCATACACACCCTCCCCTAAGTTGTAGCATGGAAGCTGTGTTTTTGTTATGTTGCAGATCTGATCATCAAATTATTTTGGGATCAGGAAGTCATTTTTCCCATTGGACCACATCAACGAAGGTTTGGTAGGGGTTTTTTGCCTTCCTTTCAGCATCACAGATGGATAGTTGCATTGAAAGCAATAGGATTTGAAAAGGTTATTAGGAAAATACTGTTCATCTTAACACAACTTTCAGACAGTGTCTAGAGCAAATCAGTGCTGAACATGCCAGCTCCCAGAGATAAATTAGACCCTGGATTTTACTGGTGGACCTTCTCCCTATAGGAGAAGGGGAGAGCTGGAGTCTTTGTGGACTGAGGTCCCCACTTTGGAAACTGCTATCCTATCCTCTGTACAGGATATTCAGAAGCAAGCAGAGTCCTAGGGGATAGGCTGCGAAGGGTCTACACTAAGTTATTGTTCACATAGTAGGAGCCCTGTAACCCCACCCCCACACTAGACCCATTTAAAGGTCTGGTCTGTGAGAGCAGGAGGGAGGGTACATGGCCAGCACCCTGGTGCTAAATTACTAACATTTCAGCCTGATGCTGAAATCTATCCCATGTGTGTGTTGTTCTTTTGCCTCCATGTTCTAGTCAATAAGTTACAGTATAGTTTGGGAAATAAAGTGGAAAAAGTTGGGTAGGTCTTAGCTCAACTGCCCTTTCTGATATTTATACCCTTCTTGTTTATGTAAAAGCCTCGATCTGGGAACCCTGTTGGTGCAGGCATCTGGGAGCATGCTTATTGTTCAGGATTACATTTTCTTCCGTATTAATGATTCAAAGATGTTTCCCTTCCAGATTCTGTTATTTTGCTGGAGGTATTCAGAATTGATTTTTGATAAATTCAGACTGGTGCCTCTGCAGCTACTGAATAGGTACAGTATCTTTAAATATTTATATTGTGCTGCTGGTGATAATTATTATTTCAGCTCAGCACAGTTCTAATGCATTTAAATGTCAGTGTTCCTCAGTTTAATTCATCATGCATACATTAAGTTGCTTGTATACATATATTCAGTATGCATCTCCAAGGATGGAAAAAGACCTATTTATATTTTAGCAGTTGTGAGAAAGAACAGATTTCCTTTACATTCTTAACTGTAAACATTAATTAGAGGCTTGACACTCAATGATTTTTTATTTTAAAAAAAAACTTTCATAAAATAATCCATCATAAATTCCTTTATCACTTTGCCAACGAGAACTATTCCACTGTATTGCATTCTCTCTGACTAGAAAGTTAAAGACAATGTGTTAAAATAAAATCCATTTATTTATGCAGTTTGTTTCCATGGGGAACAAAATGGCTCTGCTGTGAAACCTAGTAAGTTATGAATACAAGAATGTCATGCTTTATTATCTATTTGTGTGGTTTTGTTGAAGCGCAATTATGCTATTGCCTATACTCTCAGTCTGTCTTCTGAGCTGGCAGAATAGAATCTGAAAACAAGAGTTTGAACATTTTTCTATATTCTCTAAAACATGATTATAAAATGCAGGACATTACCAACGAAAAAATATTTCTGCAAACGTGACTGGTATGCAATTTAACCCTCTCTTGCCAGTTTATACTAGTTGAGATTGTTTTAAGCAAAATATAGAAGAATGGAATATTTCACTCCAAAGGGGGCTGCCAAATGATTTCCAAGATCAAGTATAGTACACAAAGGAAACAACAGAACCTCATTCCCAAATACATAACAGTATCTCTAGTGCTGCTACTTGTGACATTGACTCTATTTAGTCCCTTTAAAGGGGTGCGAAAGCTGTCATGACAAGCTGGTCCAAGTGTTGCCTAAAACGTGAGGATTTCTATTGTCAGCAAGATGTATAACATAGACTCATAGAAGATTAGGGTTGGAAGAGACCTCAGGAGGTCATCTAGTCCAACCCCCTGCTCAAAGCAGGACCGACCCCAATTAAATCATCCCAGCCAGGGCTTTCTCAAGCTTGGCCTTAAAAATCTCTAAGGACGGAGATTCCACACCCTCCGTAGGTAACCCATTTCAGTGCTTCACCACCCTCCTAGTGAAATAGTTTTTCCTAATATCCAACCTAGACCTCCCCCACTGCAACTTTAGACCGCTGCTCCTTGTTCTGTCATCTGCCACCACTGAGAACAGCCTAGCTCCATCCTCTTTGGAACCCCCCTTCAGGTAGTTCAAGGCTGCTATCAAAGCCCCCCTCACTCTGCTCTTCTGCAGACTGAATAAGCCCAGTTCCCTCATCCTCTCCTTATAAGTCATGTGCCCCAGCCCCCTAATAATTTTCATTGCCCTCCGCTGGACTCTCTCCAATTTGTACACATCCTTTCTGTAGCGGGGGGCCCAAAACTGGATGCAATACTCCAGATGTGGCCTCCCCAGTGCCGCATAAAGGGGAATAATCACTTCCCTTGATCTGCTGGCAATGCTCCTACTAATGCAGCCCAATATGCCATTTGACCTTTTGGCAACAAGGGCACACTGTTGACTCATGTCCAGCTTCTTGTCCACTGTAATCCACAGGTCCTTTTCTGCAGAACTGCCACTTAGCCAGTCAGTCCCCAGCCTGTAGCAGTGCATGGAATTCTTCCGTCCTAAGTGCAGGACTCTGCACTTGTCCTTGTTTAACCTCCTTAGATTTATTTTGGTCCAATCCTCCAATTTGTCAAGGTCACTCTGGACCCTATCCCTACCCTCCAGCATATCTACCTCTTGCCCCAGCTTAGTGTCGTCCGCAAACTTGCTGAGGGCGCAATCCATCCCATCATCGAGATCATTAATGAAGATGTTGAACAAAACCGGCCCCAGGACCGACCCCTGGTGCACTCTGCTTGATACTGGCTGCCAACTAGACATCAAGCTGTTGATCACTACCCGTTGAGTTCAAACTGAGACCCATGAATTGATTTTATTGGTGTTCATCCACCCAGCCTGTTTTTTCAGCCTAATGTTGCATCTCCAGGATGTGTAATTGTAATTGACCAGACGAGAATGTCAGGATTAATTACGGTATTTACACTATTAAAGGAAGCACATTTTTTTTGAGACTGTCCCAGTCTTTATTTATGGCATTTAATTATTCTAACATTTAAGATGTGCAATTATTTCTAAATCATATTTTATAGAACACAAGAATCTGTGTGTATTGCAATAAGCCAAACATAACATGCACAACATTTGCGCAGAACATTTCACATTTTTGCAAGTCATGAGAAATTTAGAAAATTAGCAGGGTTTTTTTTAGCTCTTACAAGGAATGTGCAAGCATTCTATGCCTTCTAAATGGATTTACTCTAACTGCCTAATTCATTATGCTAAAACCATGAAGCAATTTCCTGTTCAAAGCCCAGCTCACAGGCTCTCTGTTGTCAAGTATTTGAATTTCAGATTAGAAATGTGTTCATTTGGATAGCATGAAAGGAAAGCTTTGTTGTCAGCTTTGCTTTATGTTCTGCCAGCAGCCAAATCCATCTTCTTCAACAGTCACCAGCAAAATACCAGACCTCCACTCTGGTCTCAACTATCTTGAAACAAACACAAACGCCTTTGGCCTTTGTGGTCTACGCATGGGTTTGAGGTTTGCATCCCTCCCATCCCTCTTAATATTTGTTTAAAGGATTATTTCTCACAGAGGATATCAGTAAATGTTTAGATTATATAGAGTTTTCTTTCCCTTCCCCCCCCCACCCCAAAAAAAGGAGACAACTAAAGCATTTCACAATGAGAAATAGAAGCCAAAACATTTTAGTTCTATTAGTAGATCAGGAGCTTGTTATGGAATAGTGAAATTGCAGCATTTTTAGCCTCAGCATGTTAACAGCTATCATCTACTGTGCTTTAACTATCCCATTCACTTCCCATTGCTGATGACTTTTTGCTTATTGATCTTAGAAAGATACACACAGCAGCTCACACACATCAGAGGTCACATTTCAGTCAAAGGAAAACAAAGTTACCTGATACACTAGGTATCAAAAGAAAAGAAAATTTAACCAACTTCGGTCAAGGGGCATGGAAGAGTAATGGAATTCAAACAAAATTTCTTTACACCGGAGGGGACCTTTAGAAAGTCCTCGGCTATTCTAAGGTATTTCTCCTAGGTTTAGGAACTATATTATGGAAACACTCAAAGCTAAATGCACATCCTTTATTAATTAAATGCAAATATTTACACAAGGAATGCTGCAACCTAAATTTGAACTTTAATGGTTGTAAAATAGTTGGAAGCAAGGATAATTATTTTCTGTAACAGAGGACACTGAGATATTTGTAATCCTTTTGCTTTAGAATACAATAACCCTGATATAGCCATAATAAGCTCTCCAGTATAAGAAATGGTAATAGGTGGTTTGTCTCTAGACAGTTTCAACATCTGCCTCCAAGTTGTATGAGTGAAGAAAAGAATCAGGTCACAAATACTACACCTGTTGATATAGTTCCCAACACCTTTTCTCACTAACAATGACACTGAACCTAGAATGTTCAAGTCCTTCAGTTCCAGAATTCTCCCTTAGCCTCAAACTGTATGCTGTGAGTGCAAGTAATATTCAACTCTCACTTCTGACTGCCTGCTAAATACTCTCTAGTTCTCTTGCGGAATTTGTTTCTTCACCATCAGATTACACAAAGAAAATTAGAGAGCATTAATATAAAATTATACAAACTTTAAATAGAGAGTTAAAGAACTCAAACCCAAACCATTTTGGGTTAACAATTACATAAAAATATTGTGCTGCAAATAAAAATCAAACTATTACTACTATACTGAAGCACAGCTGCTCTACAGCACCATAGCTAGAACCATACTCCATACTCCAAGATCCCAGACAGTTGTATGGTATCATTACTTCATAGCGATCTGCAGTTGTCATGTCACTGTGGTTGCCATTAGGCTTCTAGATATGGTTCCCTTGGTAAAACACTGATTTGTTGCAGTTCTATTGGGCTAAATTCTGAAGTTCTCATTCATTCTGGGCTCGGCCTTTATTCACACAAAACTGAGTCAGGATTTGGCCCATTGTGATTGCATCGTTTCCAGATACTTGCATTATTTTTTGTTCAGTAGCAGGGTGTTACTAGTTAGATAAAGATGAATATTAAGTCTTACTAACTATAAACATGTTTTATATACTGCCTCCTCACTGCCCCCACCAAAGCTGCTGTCCAATGGAACAACATAAAATCCCACCTTCCTAAAATACAAACACATAAGAGCAAGTGAAAGATTCCAGTTTAAGACTGTTGTCCTCCAGTGGGATCTGTGTAAGTGTAAGCAGAGACCCCCTAAATTCAATGGAAATCTCAGAAGGCAAAAAGGCCTATCTACATGGATCTCTTTTCAGGATACTGGATCAAGGTCTAACAGAGGCAAGAACTGGATTAAAAGAGCAGGTAATTATTTTAACTGATTATTCTAAAAACACTGTGGTTGCGGGTAGGAAGGCAAGTTTCAAGATGCTTTTCAAAAGAGGAATGGCTAAGAAATGGGTAGCAAGTTCCACACTGCAAGGCCCAATCACCTGCCAAATTCACACTCAATGGTAGGCTCTGGAGCTGGGCAGAAAATTTCACCCAAAATCTTTTTTGGTTGCAAAATCCAAATTCAGATCCACCAAAATATTGTGTGAATTGGTGTCAAATTTGCCAAAATGTTTTGGTTAAAAAAAAAAAAATACAATAATTTGACATTTTGATTTCATTCATTTCAAAATCTACCTCAACGTTGTTTTATTTTTAAAAAAGAAAAAAAAATCATTTTGGATTTTTTACCAATATTTTGTTTGACAAGAGTATAATTTTGTTTCAGGTCAACCCAAAGCAATTTATTTTTCAGTTCAGCCAGCAAACAAAAATAATTATTTATTTGCACAGTTCTAGTGGGATCCTCAAAGAGCTGGTAATGGATGTAACTAATACCAGCATGATTACATTTTTACCAAAAAATTGCTGAAATTATACTATTTATGGCAGGTTGCACAGTTACCATAGTTTTACAAATTCTTTTTCTTGGTGTGTGAGCAAGTTTCGAGTCTTGGGAAGACATGCTGTGTTAGTTCTGGTTAGGCAAGATTTTTAGTGCAGTCAACTTCAGGAGAGAGAGCGCTGTTGGAGCTGCAGAAAAGTGTGTCCTCTGCCTTGGGCTCTAATTAGAGTCCATTTGTGAAACAGAACTGTTCACTGGGAACCCGGGATTAGTGTTGGGCTGAGATTCCTGGATCCCTAGTTGACTGTCTCAGCTCAGGAATGATGTATGTGTGTAACTAAAACAAGTTACACTTAGAATATACCCAGACTCTGTATCACTGATTTCTCCTCCACTGGGAAGTGGCCCTACAAAGCCCCAAACATCTGCTACTGTTCAGCAGAGGGGAGACATTGGGGTCAAAAGAAGGGGCAACAAAACACCATTAAGCCACTATATAGCCACTGCACTCCCATTACTCCAGTATTCTGCAACAAAAACTACCATTGCATTACCAGCATGCCACTGGCTGCTTCTAGACCACAAATAATTGTTCTGGCTTCATATTTGATAATGATAGTTAATGTTAGGAATAAAATACTAGGGCTGAAGAGAAGCAATTAATACAAATATTTCTAAAAAGGGGGTTGGTAAGTATTTGGAAGAAAATATTTCCGGGGACGGGGGGGAAGAGGTGACAACTGTTAAATGCAGAGGATGCATTTTAGCTTTCCTCAGCTTTATTGTCTACGTTCCCACTATACCTTGTAGTATCATTTTTGAAGTTTATTTCATTTGCTGCTTCAGCCATTCAGCTACAAAATAAAAAATTGCATTCAAAACACTCTGCAAGATCAGAGTTTTAGCCTGACAGCAAACGTAAAATCTCATGCATTAATCACTTAAAGAACAAGTAGGCTCTACTGTAAAAGAAAGGCAGCCCTTACATTATGCAAACATTTTACAGTGATGTACTTTTTGTCTCCTTTTATTGGCCTGTTCCATATACAAGAAGATGTAATTATTTGTCTAGTTTTCCTTCTGATACCCTCTGCTCTAACCTCCTTCCCTGTGTGTCCCTATCCTAATCTTTATTATGTTTTCCCCTTCAGCAAATCTCATTAACTAATCTGACTTGTGCCTTGTCCAAAGGAGACCCAGTGCTAGCAGAGACCCCAAAACAGACTAATTATATGGTCTCAGGATGACAGACACAAAGCATATGAAAGAACTGTCAGCTCCCATGCAAAGGGATGATTCAATAGCTTTTTCAGATTATTGCAAACTGACTCAAGAAACAGTCAATCTAGTTACAGGATTTGAGGGGATATCTTACCTGCAACAGTAGTAAAATGCTGCAATAGAGCCTCCAGCAGCTGGGACAAAAAATCTGGATGAGAAAAAAACATAAAATAAGCAACACGTACTTATCACATTGGATGTTAAACATATTTTATGAAGAGGCAATAAATGACAGGCTATTTGAATAGTGCTTTATTTGTTGAAGTTTGAGTCATGAAACCCAGTTTATAAACTGTTTATATGTCTGTGATGCTTGTCCAGAAAAAAGTTCTCACTGTGTGACTTCTAAGAGAACAGCACAGGTCACAATGGCTCCACCTTAAACAATATTTTTTTAAAAAATCCCCTTGTGTCGTATGATATTGCACATAAAGGATGATGGGTATATAAATGACAAAGGCCACCGTGAGTTCTCTTCCTTCCCATATAAATGGATGCTGAAAAAGTAGTGTGACTAGAGAATAGGGTGACCAGATGTCCCGATTTTATAGGGGACTTTTTTGGGATTGTGGGGACTTTTTCTTATATAGGCTCCTATTACCCCCACCCCCCTGTCCCGATTTTTCACACTTGTTATCTGGTCACCCTACTAGTGAACCTCATACAGATAAAGTTCCTAACATTATAAAGCTGAATGTCCTTGCCAAGGAATGGAGAGCTAGCTACCCAGGGTGTGGGGTAGGGGTGGGAAGATTTTAAAAATGTGTAATAAAATCTAGGTCTCCCTTTAAACAAACATTTTTTTAAATTGTAGATTTTGCAATCTTTGCTCATGTGGAGTAGCATTTATACACACTGGCACTTCCATTGGGTGAGAACCACAGAAACGGGATCGAAAGCAGCACTGAAGCTTGCTAACTAAAAGGGCAAAATAACTTCTTGTGCCACTTAACCAAAGTGCTTGATTTGCATAAACAGAACAAAACTCAAGATATTTTATTTTGTGCTAGCTAGACATTACACTTCAGAGATTAAACAAATGGGACCCAGAGCTGCCTCCAAACAAGGACGACGCAATCTTCGGTAACTCCATAATGACCTTTCCACTAGCAGTAGGAAAATCAGTTCAGACAAAGAGACTCAACCCTCTTCCAAAGCTCCTTTTAGATCTTGAAAGTGCTTGGAGAAAGGCTTTTCACTCCTCCCCATAAACCACCACCATGGACATCTTCCCTTCAGGCCTCAGTAAAACAGGCATTCCCTGTTGAGTCAGCTGCCTTCATATCTGCAGTCTGATTCTTCCCCTGAGTCAGGGAATGGCTTGGCAATGCATTCTGGGACTACTTCAACTTGGGTAAACCCTATATTGAGATTCCTTTGAAACTGAATAACTGGTTCAAAAACAAAGTGCCAGGCCACTACCTAATGATCTAGAATCACTGAAGTCTGAGGGTTTCTTGGGAAACCATTAGAGGAAATTGGGTATGGGAGGACCTGATAAAGCTCAGAAAAAGAATTGGGAAGTCAATGGGGTTGGTATGGGGATTTACAGAGGCAGGTGGGATTCAGGTCAGGAGGACAGAAGGATGGTGGAGAGTGGCCTGATAGAATTACAAGAAGAAAAGCAGAAAGGAGACTTCAAAAAGTTTAAATAAGCATCTGTGTCAAGGCTTTCATTTACTGAGTCAAATTTCTAAGCCCTTTGATGTTCATACCGCAGTACTCTCAGCCATGTTACAAGAATTCCAAAGGCTTGGCAAATGAGCAGCTCCTTTCCATAAACCCTCACAAGATGAGGGTTTAAATAGGCAGAAATACAATATGTCGTTTCTACAGGTATAGTTGCCAGGCAACCATTCTATTCTGCAACACAGACACTATGTCAGCATTGATCAAGCTATATAACCGTTAACCCATTAGCTGCTCAGTTAAAATACTAATTACAGAATGTTGCGCTAACAGGTTTATGAAGATAGCAGGATTATAAAACAATTATTTTGCAAAGCATGATGTCAGGCCTACGCATGACTAAACCATGCAGATCTCAGAATATGGGAGAACCCTGACTGGATGGTAAGGAAATTAGTTTTCCTCTTGTTCAAATATTCACTGTAGTGGAGGATGTGCCTTTCTCATCATAATTTATTAACAAAAATGATGCAGGGGATAGTAAAGAAATGTGAATTATTCATAATAAATTAACACAAGCCATCAGGGGTTTGTGAGTACGTTTTGTCTTGTTCATAGTATGGGTTACTGCTCAGTTTCACTTCATAGTTAGCTTATCCATGCCCTTCACAAGATGACAATTTTACACAATAAGAGGTCCCCGATGACATGTATTAATTTATAATAGATAGAAAAGGAAGGGAGCATTTTTGTGCATCAGGCCAGTAAAACACACAAACTACTCCCTCAAGGCACATACACACATACATTAAAACATTAGCAATGGCACTAGAGTTAATAAGAGCTATGATATACAACACAACCATACAAACAGTGCTTCCCAACAACCCATAGGCAGCAGTCAATGCTCTTTTACAGTTCTTTAACACATGAAACTGTACATCTCAAAAGAAAATGCATAAGATGAAATTATCAAATGCTTCATACTTGTATTTTTACAGTAAAAATAAACAGTAATATCCTGGCAGGTGTGAATCACAAAGCTTAACTTGTCTATTGTTCTTTCTTAGTTCTTTATAATGACTTCAGTCACAATAGTATCTAAGCCCCAGTGAGGATCATATTATCCTATCCCCAAATCACATATGCTTCCAGCAACTGAATAATGAAATGAGAGTTTCCAAAAGGACAGAAAACAAGAAATGGGATTAGTGATTTTCCATCACAGTTGTTTTAAATTACTTTTGTTCAAATCCAAAACAGTCATAGTTTGGGCCCCCAGAATAATTCCTAATCATGTATTGCTAAAGTTATTAACCAAAACTTGAAATCCTTGCTTATTTTTTTGGCATTAATGGGAGCTGTGCCTGTGTAAGGACTGAGTTAAAACATAGGTTAGAACTTTTTTGGTGCATGGTGAAACTGTAGGCAATGGAGTCAGAAGATCCCATCCCATGCCATGTAACTCTGATCAATGTCTGTCATCATAACCATACAGATAAGAGAAGGCTAAAATTCCTCCTTACCTGTAAGGAGTTAAGAAACTCATAGCCCAGTTGGCACCTGACCACCAGGACCAATGAAGAAAGAAGATACTTTCAAATCCTGAGGGGAGGGGGAGGCTTTTGTTTGCGAGTTAGTTCGTTCTCTCTTGGGACTAAGAGGACTGGGCAGAAAATCAATCTCCTCCAACCCATCCTCCACCAAACCTCCAATATTACAACGTAAGTTAGTCAGGCATTGCGCATAGGTTTTGTTTTTGTTTTGCTTGTGAAATTGCTCTGTACAAAAAGGGAGGTTTATTCCTGTTTTCTGTAGCTTGAATATTTCCTGTGTTCTGTAACTTTATGGTTTTGCTCAGAGGGAAGGACCCTCTGAGTGTTGAAATTGAGTACCCTGTAAAGTTATTTACCATCCTGATTTTACAGAGATGATTTTTACCTTCGTTTTTTAATAAAATCCTTCTTTTAAGAACCTGACTGATTTTTCCATTGTTCTAAGACCCAGGGGTTGGGTGTTTGATCACTTTGTACCAACTGGTTAGGAGATTATTCTCAAGCCTCCCCAAGAAAAGGGGTGTACGGGCTTGAGGGGATATTTTTTGGGGGGAAGGGGAACTTCAAGTGGTCCTTTTCCCTGGTCCTTTACCCTGGTTCACTTGATGGTGGCAGCAATTACCTTTTCTTAGGGTACAGGGGAGATTTTGTACCTTGGGGAGTTTTTAACCTAAGCTGGTAGAAATAAGCTTACGGGGTCTTTAATGCGGGTCCCCACGACTGTACCCTAGAGTTCAGAGTGGGGAGGGAATCCTGACAATGTCCTATGACAGAGACAAGGAAATAAATAGAAGTCTCTTATCAGTACTCCAGTGTCACATTTTTACATCACATGGAGTGTTCTGATCAGGACTCACATGAAAATGGAGACAGACATGCGGACAGTTTTAAAGTAGCAGACCACAAATGGCAGACTACAACTTCATTTTAAAGAGGGGCAACACCCTTCCTCTGACCAGGGAGTGTCCATTCCTTTGCCAGACCAACCAAACACCCCTGCTAAAACAGGAGAGAGCACTTTATGTAGGAGTAGTTATAAATATGGCAGTTCATTCACCATCGTGATTATTAATAGGCGAAGTCACTTGGGCCAGAATCTGCTCTCAGTTACACGCATGTAAACCTGGAGTAACTCCAGTGACAACGGTGGAGAGATTCCAGATTTATATGGTTACCTGAAACAGAATGTGGCCCACCAATTTCCTTTAGTTCTACAACAGATTACAAACTTTTAATTTGTATCTACAAATTAAACTGGTTTTCTAATTCTGATTCCACTTGTGTTTATTCCAATGGAAGCAAATGTTTTTTCTTTTACTTTCTCTCTTGCTCCAAAGAGAAGTAAAAGAAATGGGGTTCATGAGGCCTAAGACAGCGGAACATTTGAAGTACAGTCTGACTTGGGTATTCTTAGTAAATATTTTACTTGCAAAAGGTCAGTACTTTGAGACCTAACAACTCCAGGATAATATTTCATGTGTATCAGATAACTGCAATAATATAATTTGCCAAAGACCATAACATGATTTACTGCATTATTGATATAACACTTACATAAATTAAATAAACTTTTAAATTAAAAACAAGTTAAGACTAAAGTGTGAATTATGATAAATGCTGAACCATTAATAAAAAAATTCAAATATTTGAATTTTTATCCATCCCAGTTGTGTGGCAGCAGGCAAATCACGTAGCTTTTATTGCCACTTGGTGTTATTTTGTTGGCCTGAAGCTGGTAAGTCAACTGAAGAACACTGGTTTTGGACTTTGAAGAAGCTCACTATCCCCAGGCTCTTGCTAGGAGGGAAGCATTGCCCTGGTATGGACGGAGGGTTGATCTTTTGAGTGGTCTTTCCTTTATGTATTTCTTATCCAGTTTTTTCAAACTGGATTCACAAAAAGGAGTGTGTCACAACACCTAACTTTTATACACCTAGAACAGTGGTTCCCAAAGTGAGGTTCCAGACACTAGGTTATGGGGCATCTGTCCCTTGAGAAGTACTGCAATGGGGCTGGAACAGTGTTCCAGCAGTTTTGCCACATGAAGAACATCATTTTGAGAACAATAAGCTATCTTCCATGGAGCATGACCTTGCATGTACTGTGTGCGGGAGGTTACGCTGGCAGAAGCATTCCCCATCTGGCTGGGGTGTCATGGTAGTACCAGTATTTTCCCATTCAGGACTACACCCCAAATTTAGTTAAAGTGAAAATAAGGGTGATGTGATAATTTATGATCGTTGCAAACTGTTTACTTTTGGTTCCTTTGTGAGTCCTATTTTAATTACATTTTTTTAAAAAAAATAATGAACTAACCTAATAGAATAACATGAAACTTATGTATTAAAGAATGATAGGGGTCCAGGAAGTTTAGTCAGATGCCAAAGGGGTTCTTGGTGGAAAAAAAGTTTGGGAACTACTGACCTAGAAAAATCACAGGAACAACGCTGCAAGTGAAAAACCTGAATTACAGTAGGCTCCATACATGAGGAGAGATAGGCTCCTTCAAGTGGGATTCACAAAGGGCAGCACAGTAGATGGGGAGCCCCTAAGCTAGCCAGTGGGAAATGCTGGTGACAGGAATGTGTCCTAAGCCCAGTCCCTCTCAGAGAGTAGCACCTAAGTCCAGGACAGTTGTCTCTGCTAATGATCCACAACTGTGAACCCCTCTCCTGGAGTTAGTTGCTTACCTAAGGCATTCCTTGTAAGAATGAACTAGGCAGGTGCCTAACTCTACACAAAATGGGGGGCGGGAAGTGATGGCAGCACCATCTAACTTACACTGAATGCGTTCTGCTCCTTGATTGGTTAATTTAAACTTTAATGAGAGGACAGTGCCTGGGATGTTGAATCTCTCAAGAAGGGGGTCAGGAACGCCATATAGACAGCTGACTGAACAATCAGCAAAAGCCTCTGTGAGAAGCAGAGGATAGGAGGGAGGGGTGATGAAACAGTAAATGAGATCCTTTGCTTGGAGACAATTATATACATACTGTAGCCACAGAACAATGAGGAAGAAGTCTGAACTTTGCTCAGATATTGATTTGCGGGGGAAGGGTAGGAATTGGCAACAGGACACAACCACCTAATACAACCTCCTGTATAGTGAGCACTGGGTCATGTGTTCCTGTGGCTGTCTGAGCGTCAGTGGCAAGCTTGCACATGTGATTTAATGACTGATAAGTGGCTGCTGAATTATAACCTGGTCTAAAATGGAGATCAATGGATCCAATCTATGCATGAGGTGGATAGAGAACTTCACATCCCATGTGGGATGGGAGAATACACAGCAACTGTCAGAAGAACCACTATTTTCATGACAAAAGTGTACAGAAGAGCAAGAAAAGTCAGGGAGGTATGGAAAGGAAGAAGCAAGAGGTAATAAGACAGAAGGAACTGTGATGGTTTTCCCCTGGGGTGCCACCTGAAACTGGGGTACCACAGAGCCCCCTGACCCACCAGCTTGGGCTCTTTCTCACATTGTACAGCTGTGACAAGCTACGAAGCCCTCCAGCCTGCATTTTCACTAGCATACAAACAGGTAGGGACACATCCAGCTGCAGTTACAAGTAGTCTCTCTGATCAGCCTCTGCATGGGAAAGCTACACCCAGCTCCTCAGGCATGCACCCCATCTGGAGTATAAATGCAAAATTATACCATCTTGTGCTGCACAGGGAACTGTACAGCATAAGCTCATAAAATTCACCCCCTCCCTTAATGTGGAGAGGAATATGCAACAGCCTTTTGCCCCTAAGTTATGATTCCCACACACTGGTTTAAATAAAGCAAAAACAAGTTTATTAACTACAAGAGATAGATTTTAAGTGATTATAAGTAATAGCAAACAGATCAAAGTGGATTACCTAGCAAATAAACAAAAACACAAACTAAACTTAATATACTAAATAGATTGGATATGAATAGCAGATTCTCATCCTAAGAGATGATACAAGCAGGCTGAGGATTCTTAAGGGTCAAGCTGCACTTGCTTTACAGCTTGGATCTCCCAGGTGTTCCATTCACAGGCTAAAAACCCCTTTAGTCCAGGTCCAGCACTTCCCCCAGGTCAGCCTTTGTTCCTCAGGTGTTTCCAGGAGTCTTCTTCTGTGGGGAGTGAAGAACCACAGATGATGTCACTCCCTGCCTTATATAGCTTTTGCATATGACAGGAACCCTTTGTTTCAAAGTTTGGTTCTCAGACTAGTCTGTGGAAAAAGATTGACATCCCAAGATGGAGTCTAGAGACATGTGGTCTCATCACATGTCCTTGCAGAGTCATAGCAGCCATTACTCAGAGGCTGCCTGTAGCATTCTCAGGAAGGCTCCCTAGGGAGATAAGCTTCTCCTAAGGCCTATTGTTTTTTCCTAATGGCTCATTGCCCTCAATAGCCCTTCTCCACCCAGCTAACTAGACTGGAAGCATCTTGTCTAATGGGCATTACCCAGTGTAACTACATTTGAAATACAGATACATAGTCAATATTCATAACTTCAAACAGAAAAATGATACATGCATACTAATAGGATAGTCATATTCAGCAAATCATAACCTTTTCAATGCTATCTGACATGACTTATCTTGCATAAAATACATTATAATTATGTCATAATCATATCATATCACTGTGAAGAATATGGGGTGCAGTGTCACAGGAACATCAGAAGGTCTAGCGAAACAGAGGGCTGGGGATATAATGGAGAATATGGTAGAGGCAATGTCCATGTCTCTCTCTCTTGTTCTTCCACCAATCATACTGACATTTAGGGACAGATCCTGCAAAATGCTTAGAATCTCCTTTGAGGTGTTTGTATCCTCAACTCCCATTCTTGGGAGTCCCTCATCAACTTACAGAATCAGGATCTTTGCCTGGCTAGGTTTTGGACTATATGGTGTTTGCTTTAAGCACTCTTTCTGCAAGCATCCCACTCAAAGTGCCAGCTCCAGGCTTGCCTGCCACATTCCTCCTTTCTGTGTGTAACCCTTCTGCCAGTCAGAGTCGGCAGCAACAAGGGCTGGGTTCCGTATCTAGGGGTTCCATTCCAATAACACAATGCAAAACCGGCTCGAGCCCCCACCCAGTGACCTGGGACAAATATATATCACCCCCCCCCCCCCCGGGCGCCTCTCAGAGGCAGTACTTCCCCTCTCGCAGGCAGTACTTCCCCTCTCACAAGCACAGAGTCTGAGTGTAGAAAAACCTTTTAATGACAGAGAGAAACAATGCGGCATTTTGTTGGGGAAACACCACATCTAGGATTTGTAAACCAAACTGTGAGCAACGGCCCACCCCAGCAAATTGGCCATGTCCTTTCCCTTTGGTTCTTGAGTCCAGCAACCCCAAAAATCACCCAAAGTCCCAAAAGTCCAACAACCCAAAAGTCCAGACCCGGAGTTCAAAAGTTCATCTGCAGAGTGTTACACCCCCCCCAGTCTGGGTAGAAATGGGCAGGGGAGAGGTAAGGGGCACCTTACGTGGCTCGAAGCTGACTGCCCCGTCCCTTCGTGGGGCTTCGCTTGGCTCGGCTCTGCTCCGCCAGCCATCCCATGAGTCACTCCGCTCAGCCGTCCTGCAAGCCGCTCCGGCTGTCCCGCCAACTGCTCCGCTCCGTCAGCCACTCAGCAATATATCTTCCGGCTCCCCCACTACTTAACACAGTGCTCAGTGATTTCAGCTCATAACAATTTCAGCTTTTTAGTGATTTCAGCTTGTAGTTAGGGGAGCCTTGTGCTCATTTGCACACTTAACCCAGAGTGATTTCAACTTAGCAGCCTGTGATTAGACTCCTAAGGAACTCAAAATTAGCTCTGATATTCCACAGTGGAGAGAGAGAAGGAGGTGCAATTGACATTTAGGGCCGTCAAAAGAGGCCCATGCCACCAGATACAAATACCTGTCCCCAGACTCTCTCAATTCACTGGGCTTTGGAACCCATGTCCTTTGGCTGGCGAGTGCTGCTTAGCTAAGGGTGAGTTCCCTTTTATCATGACACAAGGCCAAGTACAGTTCCACTGTCCATGATTTACATAAGCAGTATAACAACAGTTTATTCTTCCTGCCCCAATAACAGAAATTCCTGCCCCAATACAGAAAACTGGGGCTCCTACAGCAGCCCAAAGTGCCCATTTGAGCCACTATCGTTCGTACCAGGCGGGGTGGGTGTGCCTATGCAAATGGGATCAGCCCCTGGTGTGCTTTGCCACGACTCACCACCAGATGTCAGGGTGGCGCTCATCCTGACTCTGCTTACATGTGCCAACCTCATTGCCTCCATGCCCAGACTCTGGCACCCATCAGCCTCCTTGTGGCACAGTGTGGAGATAGTGATCACCACCACCATTGCCCCTGACATTGCACACAGGCTACTACTTCAGATCATGCCCTCTCTCTGACCTTGGAGAATTGTTCTCTGAACAGCTGGGGATATCTTCATATCAAAGAATCCAAGACCCAATTCTAATTGTCTTACATAAAAGCAGATTCTGGTTGCAATCATGAACTAAAAGATAATTAAAATAACACTCTTAGAGATATGATATGGTAGAAAGAGACCTCTGTTCTCGCAGGGACTGTGACTAATCAGAAAAAGTGTCATTGTTTTAACGCCTTCTTTTTGGCTAAGAAGTGTGAAGTTAAACAGCACATGGTATTATGCCATACGCCCTCATCAGACCAGAATTATATTACTACTTTCAGATGACTCACACTTTGTAACACACACCTGCTGTTGCATTTTAATTAGTTCTTTCCCTTTGCACTAATATTATTTCACACTTTTTAGATGGACCCTCAAAAACAAACCTGAAATATCAGTTGACCTTTGACATTTTGATCACATGTTGTTTGTCATTTATCATTTGTGTGTCTCATCTATTTAGTTCTTTGGTGCTGTCCAGTACTTAGCACAATGAGGCCCCAATCCTGATGTGGCACTACTTTAATAAAAATAATCAGGTGGTCTCTGCCAGTAAACCAAAATTGTGATATTATATCCAGCTTCATAGTAAAATAGTTCTTTAGATAAAAACAGTACAGGTAAAAGGCATCAGAATATTTTATGATTATCTATACATCCAGACAAAGCTATAGTTTGTCTCTCACGTGCTAAGTGGAAACAAGGCCTGCAAAGTTGTACTGCTAAGTAGAGCTCTGCAAATCTGCAGATATCTGCTTTATCCATGGATAAAAAAAAAGAACTAGGTAAATTCATGGAGGCTAGGTCCATCAATGGCTATTAGCCAGAATGGGCAGGAATGGTGTCCCTAGCCTCTGTTTGCCAGAAGCTGGGAATGAGCGACAAGGGATGGATCACTTGAAGATTACCTGTTCTGTTCATTCCCTCTGGGGCACCGGGTACTGGCCACTGTCAGAAGACAGGATACTGGGCTAGAGGGACCCTTGGTCTGACCCAGTAAGGCCATTCTTATTATATCTGCAGACCATTTTTGTGGATTGCAGATTGGATACAAATTTTGTATCCACGCAGGGCTCTACTGCTAAGTATAAACCTAAACTAATTCATGTCTAACTTCAAAGTAAACATTGTGGGTTCAAAACTTCAACTCAAATTTAAATCTGATTGGGTTCATATTCTATATAGGAAAGACTGCAAAAATGGTACAGAGAGAGGAAAAGAACAAAGAAAACCAATGACAGAAATAAGTCAATAAATGAAGACAGGAGTGGGCAAAGCAAAAATATAGAGAAACTGCAAGAAAAGCTGGAGAAAAATGGAGAGTAAAAGAAATGGAAAGAGTAAAAAACAAACCACATTAAAAAAACATACTGTACATGATACCCACTTTGTCTCAGCAGCCTTTGTGGGAGAGATGGAGGGTTGTTCATCTAGCTCTCACTCATAACATTGGTTTCACTTTAGCTAACAAAATGTGGATTTTGGTGGGTGTTTTTATTTAAGTTGAATATCCCTTGAAAAATAACTAGAGCTTGAGTCATTCCAGAGTCTAGGCCAGCTTCCTATGGCACAGACCACAGCAGAAAATCTGCTGGTGGAGAAAGTAGTAGTAACACAAGGCACCCACCACCCCTGTTTTTCAGGAGAGTCCAGACCAACCAGTGCTGCGCACCAAAAGCTCTGTTTTAAAGTTACAGGGAAGAGGTTGGAACCAGTTATGAGAAGCCTATGAACCCCCAAAAGAATGAGTTCAGGTGTTTGAAAGAGAGGTAGCCCCTCTGCCCTAGTGGAGGTTAATTTATCCCCGATATTAACTTTATTCCCTTTGTTGAATTGCTAGACTTTCTTGGATTTAAGACCATTGAATGATGCGACATTAATATCATTGCTAAATCTTCACAGCCTTTTCAAAAAACATACCTGAAATTCAACCCAAAGGTCAGCATTGGTTACTTTATTTCTAAACCAGAAATATCTTATAATAAAGAGATAAACAGTGACTGAATCTGCTTGTAGTGGGGCAGCTGCCCCACTCCCGGAGACAGTGGGCTGCAGCAGGCCAGTACGCCTGCGCAGACGGGTAGCCAATGAGAGAAGGACTTATTGGGAGACAATCAGGGCACAGATTGGAGACAGCCAATCAGGGCCGGGCTCAGCCCTATAAAAAGGCTGCTCAGGAGAGAAGCAGGGAGTCTCTTCCGGGCCTTCAGAGGGGAAGGTCTGTCTCCTGCTTAGGAGACCAGCACCTGGAACAGCGCAGTGCTGGGCAGGCTCAGGAGAGCAGAAGGAAACTCCAGCCTGATACCTGCCACGCTGCAGGCCTTGAGAGAAGGGCCTAGCTGGGTGCAAAGGGGGCCAAAGGGGAAGCGGCCCAGGGAAGAGAGATGGACTAGGGGAGAGAAGGAGGGCAGAAAGTCTGCCATCTGAGGGTCCCTGGGTCAGGACCCAGAGTAGAGGGTGGGCCTGGGTCCCCCCTTCCCCCTTGGCACAAGTGCCCAGCCATTGGACATGGCACTAACAGACTGCACCAGACCCTTGACAGAGGGGGTCAGACTTTGGGGTGTGGTGAGCCACTGTGGCTGAGGCACTGAGAAGAACTGCTGATAACCGCCCCGGAAGAGGGTGAGTGTGGACTAGGGGGCACTGCCAGAGGGCAGTATCCTGAAGAGGACGCTGCGAGCTGGGAGCAACGCAGGTCCGGACGCCAGCAAGGGAGCAGCGGACGGGACACCACCAGCAGAGGGTACTCCAGGACTGCCGAGAGCTAATTCCCAGACAGACCGGCAGGAGGTGCCGCGGTGGTGAGTCCCGACCCCGTCACACTGCCCCTCATTGTGGGTTTCTCTTCTATGTTCAAGAGCCCTAGGTTTTACAAAATATTTCTATGCTTTTCCTGCATACACAACCAGGCCCGGAGGGCTAATTCAGAGGTGACTGAACTGGTATAATTTACACCTACTTCCAGCCCCCTCACTTTGCAAGTTTTACACTAATTCTGATTCAGACCTAATAACCGATGTAAATCAGACCCCATCCACATTGCCTCTGATTTTCACCCATCGAGCCAGGTCTACAGGAGTTGAGGCTGGTGTAATTTCTACTCTGAGGGCTTGGAAGAAAAGGGTATTAAATGGAGGAAAAAGATGTAAGAAAGTGTAAGTTAAAGTGCACCATTCTTTTCCTTAACTTACACATTCTTAGCTTAGTAGCTACACTTAGACTCCCTTACACCCACTCACTGATATGTAACTTGTGTGTCACCTCTGAATTCGTCCCCAAGAATGAAACCAGTGCATTTACTAAGGAGCCCTAGACATACTGATCCTTTGTGGTTTTCACTGATCATTGTACTCTGTTTGGCTCTGAATGTACCTTCTTTGAACACTCAACTCTCCTTTGTCCCCATTTTGTGTGGGTTAAGTTTTCATTTTCAGCTCCTTTCTAAACTCTTTATTCCCAGCCCTATAATCTTTCTCCTCAGCGGAAAAAAAAAAGTCTTTTTTGTTCCCTCATGCTCTTGTGACAACCACGGACACTCCATTTTTCTGGCTGACAGCTACCAAATTTGTAACACTTTTAGATATAGTCCTTGCAGTTTTTGTTCTTGTCAATTTCTTCATGTCTGTAGCTAGCTAACGTAGTAAGGACAAAGCTCAGTCAATTTGCACTTGCTCCTCTGCTGTCTTCCAAAAATAAGCTCTTCAACTTCCCACATAAAAATTTCCTATGCATCTTCTGAGATTCCTTTGGTAACTCAAATGTCTCCAAAAGGTAGAAAGCTGGTCAATTATAACACTTTGGCTAGAAGATATATTCTACAGGAGCTGCAGCCTCCCTGTATGTAGGGGAATTGATTAACAGAGTCTCATTATCTCCTTTTTAGTGGAAACCACATACTTTTGAATATAACAAGACCTAGTAAAGACTGGTTTTCACATTGGTGGTAAGGTCTGTTTAATTTTGTTCTGCTAGGGTTGTGGGGTTTTTTGTTTTTTTTGTTTTTGTTTTACTGTATTTAGACAAAGCTAAGGTGCTATATATAGCACTCAGTGCAAGCAGGAGTCTCTAGCAGAATTCAGATTTTACATTTCACTCAAAACTCCTTGGGCCAAATTCAGTATTTTTCAATTAAGTTATACCATGCATGATTGTATTACTCACTGAATACTGCAGACATAGTACCTGCCTGAATTCTGTTTAAAATTGAATTTTTAAGACATTATTAACCAATAAATCTCATCCTCCTTTTCTCTGTCTCTTGGCTTTCCTTCAGGTTCTGTCCCTGGTCCCCTTCTCTCTTTCCCTCTTGGAGACTTTACACTTTCCCATGTTTTCAACCACCATCTCTCTGATTTTCAGATCTCTCTTTTCAGAGGCCAAATATAAAATACTGTTCCCAAGCTAATGACAGAGAGTAACAAATTAGCTAGACAAGTGGCTGCCAGAAACAAAGAAGCAAGGGACAGAACAAGAAAAGCCAGCTGAAAATGTCTTCTGCGGGGTGAACCCTCTTAAACACAAGAGGTATGCTCAACCAATTAGAGGCATGGGAGAAATACCATGCAAGGTCTAGTGGGTGACTTGTCCATGTGACCTAGTCTAACGAATTAGGCTCAAATTCACAACTAGTTGTGAACAACTGCAACATTGAATAATTCAGAGATATCTAGAAAGAGGGGGGAAACGGTGGTTTAAAGCCTCAAAAGTTTTCAAACCACTGCTTCCTTGCAAATGTAGTATGAACCCAAACTAAAGCTGATTGACAGTACTTGGTTCAGGTCAGCACAATTTGTATCTCACTTGTTAAGTGTAATCAGAGTCTAAGGGGAGCCACACTGAGGTTACTCAATTAGAGTAGACTGCAAAGAATGGGACAGACAATCCCCAAAGCTGGTGGATATTCCAATACTTAGATTTACCAAGCCAGCACAAAACAGCTTCTATAATATCTCACTGGTTACCCAGAAGCCAACAACACAGTTCCCTTAAAGTTACCCAGCCTCAGGCCTCCACCCAAATACCCAAGTCAAATATGATGAGGATTACTGAAAATCTTATTCATCATGTAAAAGTTCTATCAGTCCCAAAGGATCACACACATTACCTCCCAGGTTAGTGAATATTTCAGATCTTACCCAAATATGCGCTTACAGCCAATTCTTATTAACTAAACTAAAATTTATTAAAGAAAAGAGAGAAAGTATTGGTTAAAAGATCAGTATACGTACAGACAGGAGTATAGTTTTGAGATCAGTTTCATTGGAGAGATGGTGAGCTTTGTCGTTGCAAAGAGTTCTTTCAGAATTAGTCCATAGGTTATAGTCCAATGTTCAGGGTGATCCAGATGGGACTGGAGATCTCAGTCTTATGACTCAAGCTTCCCCTGCATAAAGCATCAAACAGATCTAAGATAAAAAGGATCAGGAAGGACCCAAGACACCTTTATACAGTTCCAGGCCTTCTTTTGACAGTTCGGAGTCCTTAGGCAAACAATAGGCAATCATGGAGACTTTGAAGCAGACCTATTTCCTAAGCATTGTGGGTAATTAGCTACAGGGATTAACATAAGACAATTGCCTGTGTTCCACCATTCGCAGATGATTTTCTATCCATTTCAAAGAGAGATGAATACAGTGATATCACTATGTTTACAGTTCATTTAAAATGTTAAGATCGCCTTTTGATCTCTGAATTAACAGAATACGACATAGACAGGGACTGTTTGAGTACATTGTTGACCTCTAATAAGATATGTAAACACACAAACATTGTCTACCAATATGTCCCTAAAGGTTGAATCTGGGTCAATTAGTCTGGAAGCTGCTTAACCCTTTTTGGCCATGTCACACCCAGCCTCTTCAGTTCCTACCTATTACAGGCTACTCTTTATGTTAAGAGAGAGAAATCAACTAGCATTCTCTTTCCTCTGATTTTAACTGTGTCATAAGCATAACTTTCCAACTCCGCTTATGCTATCTAAACTCTACTATGCATATTATACCTAGGGCTGATCATCCATTTTCACTCTCCTTGACTTACTGTAGCTTATCCATTCAAATCCTGCATCACTTTGTCTCCCTTGACTCCTTTTGCCTGTCTGAAATCTGACTTTGCTTCTGTACCTTCTTAGATGCTGGAACAGGAGTTCTCTTTAACAAGGATTTTATATATTTACCTCCTGACATTCAGCCAATTATGCTTTGGTGCATACCCAATTTCTGCCATTGCTGGTTACCACTAAGGGAAATGGTTAACTACCCCCAGGACACCCAAATTCCTATCAATAACAAATTCTCTTAGCTTGTCTGCCCTTTGTCAAAATGCGCCAATATTCACTGTCTCACAATCCTTCTGAGATCCTCATGGGACTAAAATCCATTCTCAGTGATGCTAACAATGGTGGTTTAGCAGTTATTAACATAATTAATGGCTCATATTTTTCCATCTGTCCTGATATTTTTGGAGCTCTGCAGAACCTGTTCTTTTGTTAAAGCCTGACATAATGCTTTGGAAGGAAATCTGAACACACCACATTTTTGTCTGCCAAACTGAACCCAGGCTTTAGAGCCCCACCATCAGTAGAACAAACACTGTATTCATCAGAGCGCCGATACTTTGGAAGGCTGATCCTGGAGTGTGGGTAGCTACAGATGGGACAGCTATAGAAAAACAGCTATCTAAGAAGAGTCTGGTTTGGTGAGCTCATCCTGAGCATTTAGAAAGAAGAAGGAGCTGGCTCTGTCCCCATAGCTGACTAGGAGAGACCTACTCTCCAGACCACAGGCAAGGAAGAGTTTTCGGCTCAATCTTGGGTTTGAGTTCATTGACCTTTGTATTTAAACACAAGCTTCTCTAGATTTGTCTACCCCTGTTTATAGTTTGGCCTCAACTGACTATTAAAGCTTTTTCCCATTCCCAAAGAGGCTAGCCGAATAACATCCACCCTTATACACACATTTTATCTTCAAAAATTCAGGGCATTATTTTCCCAGTACAGAACAAAACTCAATTTCAGTTGGATCAGTAGCTCTCTCACTTTTCAATCACTTGTCCCCAACTCAGGATTGTATTCTCCAGGTACTTAATACCCAGTCTAGCTAGTCTGTTTAGAAACTTCTACATCTTCCTCACTCAGTTCTCAATATGTTATTTCCTTCATTTCATTTCTTTATTTTTTGCTGATTTCCTATACTTCTCAGGAATAACTTTGCACAATTTGTGTTTATTTCAGCAGAGTCCAATATGCCCTCAATGTTCTGCATGACAAACCTCCAGTAAAAAGAATTTCCTCAATCAGAACAACATTCACTTTTATCCTTTGCCATACTTATGATGTATTTCCAATTTCACATTAGATTATTTATTAGTTCCTCAAAGCCTTATTCTTTCTTACTCTTTACTTCCTTCCTTCCATTAGGAGTCTATAACTTCTTGGCTACATTATGATCCAGAATTTCACCACTGCATAACTAACATGGTCACACACAAAGATTTCACGTCTTTCCAGAAATTTACAAATAGTAAAACTAATTCTGTAAAGTAATTCTGATTTACTATCTTCACTTCTTTCCACCCACTTATCCACTAGAATCCCACTTTTTCTATCTCCATTTTTGTGTTGTGGTCAGATGATAAATTAGATTACCCTACCGGATATTCATTTTCTCTGCTGGATTCTTGCTGGCCTCCAATCACTCATTGCCCATTCCAATTTTACCTTAAACAATTTTCCTTCTGAACTAGAGTTTCTTCCACAGCCCTCTCCTCCATGCACTACTTGACCATCTCAAATTCTATGGATGCTGAGTTTTAAAAGTTTACTACTCAGTAAGGATTGGTGTCCTGAATTACTAACCTGCCATATAGCATGAATAGCAGCACTACATTGTCAGCTAAAGGATTTGGCTCGATATTCACCTGGCCCGATATTCCACTTGCCCATCCTGCTGCAGATGATAGGAGACCTGAGCACTTCAACATTATAACTTTAACTGGTAAATCCCCATTTTCAGGGACTAGGCCAATAGCCCAGGGCACTCTAATACTCTGAGTCTGAATTATTTCAAAGGGTCAGTAGAAGAAGAAATAGTGGAGAGTGAAGAGGCCTTCCTAAGATGAAGCTACTTGCTTTGGAAAAGTTGGTGGAAATACTGCTGTCTATTCCCAGAAGCCACGGGGAAGGTTTGGGGATAGAATGGTAGGGGAGAAAAATGACTACAGGTGCACTCACAACAAAATGCAAGATGGTGGGCTGAGGGTAGGAGCAACCGCCAAGTTAGGTGTAACATAGTATCCCCTCAAAAATTCACCTAAGACAAGGAGTCTTCTGTTCTTTGGGGCTGTGGGTGTCCAGTGGTGAGGGGGAATGCATGGAATCTGATTAGATTCCTATTTGAAAGTGCCTGTATATCAACCAAATAGTAGAACTCGAATAGGAAAAGCATCCAAATACCAATCAAACATGAGAATGTAATTTTCACCCTGTACAACTGCTTCATTGTTTTTCTTTGCCAGGTGTTTCAGCCGTGTAAATACAAACCCTGATCTAATTTGTAGACAAAACCCAGATTGGAGGATGTCAGGGCTGGGCTATGGGCAGCCTGTGTGTATTGGTCAGTTACCAAACTGCAGTCAAGCAACAAATAGCAGGATTGGGGTTGAGCCATGTCAGGATACCAATATATCAAGGTAGGCATCTATTACAGACAACAAGCAAATAGCAGAGTCCGGGCCAAACCACGGTCAGAAGCCAGAGTCTAGGGTCCACAGCAAGGTACGATCTGAAGCAAAGGCAAGCAGACAGTCTGAAGTGTTGCTCAGACATCTTCCCATGATGGCTTCCTGGTTTATATACCAGCATGAGCCAGTCAATGGGCTGTGAGGGGCCAGCTCAGGGCCTGCGGGGTGGTACTTCCTTCAGAGCTTAGCTTCATAGGGTCCTCTAGCAGAAACCCAGACTAAACTTCCAATGGTGATTTAGAAGCATCAGTAGCCCAGACACCCCCTCCCCCATAAAATTCCCTCCTCCATGGCCCAGGTTCTAGTCCCACCGGTTCTTATAAAGGTGCAGCAATGGACAGAGCTATGTGCTGAAAGAAAATGGGAAAGATTAGAGAAGCTCAGATGGCCTGCAACAAGAGGAAATTTAATAATGATAAATGTAAGGCCTTACAGCTAGGGAGCGGAAGTGAAAAGCAAAGATACAAAAGGCAAAGGATGTAACCATGCAGCCACACCTAGTGCAGTAAAGTGAATTTATTTTCATTTAAACTCCCTAATATTTCCTCTCTCCCAACATATAACCAAGTTCTAAAGTTGCTATAAGGAAAGTGTTGGGCCATTGAGGGAAGAGAAGGTGTTCCAGATCTATTTTCAGAAATGGTCAATTGTTTGAAAAAAGTTTGAGAATTACAATGATCTGATTTTAGATGGACCATTTCTAGTGATCAAATTAAGTTAGCTGACGATCGGATTCACAGGAAGTTATGTGATCCCCACCCAATGGTTAGTACTATTCCATTCAAAGACACTGGCACATATGGAATATATTACATTTAGACTTACTGAGCCACAATTGAAAGTGCAGCTATCTGTACATTTGGAAACCATGAGTGGAAATTTCAGCCACAGTGGTTTCAGAAATTCCTGTGGCTTAAATACAGCCTAAGTGCAGACAATGCCTTCCGCTTCATGTGCCATGTACTGGGAGCAAACAAATTTGATGACACATTCCAAATAGGAGGTTTCAATGACTAGAAAAATAGCATTGGAGGAATAAAAACAACATGAGCACAGAGTCAAAATAGTACCCAGGAGAACATAGAAACAATACAGTGCTTTCTTAGGGTATGTCTACATTGCAGTAAGACACCTATGGCTGGCCTGGATCAGCTGACTTGGGCTCAAGGGGCTCGGGCAGTGGGGCTATAAAATTGCAGTATAGACATTCAGGCTTGGCCTGGAGCCTGGGCTCCGGGATGCTCCCCATTTATGAGGTCTAAGCCTTATGAGGGAGGCTCCCAGAGGCCAGGCTCCAGCCCATGCCTGAACATCTACACTGCAATTTTACAGCCCTAAAGCCTGCGCCCCTCGATCTGAAGTTAGCTGACTCGGGCCAGCCCTGGGTGTGTTATTCCAGTGTGGACATACCCTTAAAGCACAGCAAGCAGACAAACTTTAGTGATTAAACACACAGAGCCAATACAGACTGCAACATGTGTCCAGATCATTGTCTTAAAATATTACCACAACGTCACCTCTAAAAGGCAACCATGATTTTCTTAATAATGAAAGCATAACGCCTACAAAGAATGGAGCCTCAGACACTGTCAAACTTGTGCTGTGATTCTGTATTAGTCAACCATGAAGAGAAGTAATTAATTCCAAAATGATTATTCTGGCTATTATTTAGCAGCACAATCTCAAGAGAAACAAACAAACGGAAAGGACCAAGGGTGAAATTCATAGGTGAAAGTATAAGGGGTTATTTAGTTAAACATTGATAAATGAATTTAACAAAAAGTGAGTTTAATCTATTCTGAGGAGCTGGATGAAAGGAAAGGTAACCTAAGGGCTGGTCCACACTAACCCCACAGTTCGAACTAAGATACGCGACTTCAGCTACGTGAATAACGTAGCTGAAGTCGAAGTATCTTAGTTCGAACTGAAACACACTTACCTCGGGTCCACGCGGCGCAGGCAGGCTTCCCCGTCGACTCCGCGTACTCCTCTCGGCGAGCAGGAGTTCCGGTGTCAACGGGGAGCGGCTCTGGGATCGATTTATCGTGTCTACACAAGACACGATAAATCAATCCCAGAAGATCGATTGCTTACCGCCGAACCTGGAGGTAAGTATAGACGTACCCTAAGAGAACAGTGGAAGAGGAGATTGATCTCTGTGATGGGGTGGACTAGGCCAAGTGGCCCCCTGCTGGAGGCCTCACAGCCCTGCCTCACCCCACTCCTACAAATAGCAGAGATGTTCTCTATGTGGCCTAGAGTGTTTGCCGAGAAGGAACCAATCAGAGGGGCTGCTGGAGTGGCCAATCCGGGGCCAGAAGGGTCCTATAAAAAGGAGAAGCCAAGGCAGAGAAATCAATTGTTGCCTGGAATGCAAAGAGGGAGGACTGGGTTCCTGGATAGCTGGAAAAGCAGGACGACTGTGGACAGGACTGCAGGCTGGACTGAGCCCAGAACCTAGCCAGACCAGGCAAAGGTACCATGATGGGCCCTGCTGGTCTGGTTGAGAAGTGAGCCCAGGGAGGGCTGCCAAAAGAACACCAACTGAGGGTACCAAGAGGGCCCCTGTTGGGCTGTTAAAAAAGGCAGTGACTCTAGGAAGGAAGCCTTGGTGCTACAGCCCCATACCAGGGTGGTAAGCAAGAATTAGAGACTATAGACACCTCAGAATGGGGGACAGTGTGAGAGACTTGGCCAGATGTCTGAGTTGCTGAAGATCCACCGAAGAACCATCAGGGAAAGAGGGGCACACTTGTGAGAGGCAGGTGCCACCCCATTGTAAGAACTGAAAGGAAAGCAGGCTCACACCCAACCAGAAAGGGGGCGCCCACGAGAGGCGGGTGCCGCCCTGTTCAAACTGAGTGATTGCAGGCATGTATCGGCCAGAAAGGGGCGCTTGCAAGAGGTGGGTGCCAACCCCATTGCAATCTCACTTTTACTCTACCAACTTAGATTCCCTTATGCTTCTTTGTACCCACTTCCTGTGCCTTTGTGTAACATCACCTCTGAATCTGATCCACTTCGTGAAGAATCCATAATTCATATTGATTTAACTGAATTATTAGAGACTTGCTAACCTGGACCTCACATCACTTAAAGGCTAAACTCAGCAGGTCCTAATCTAGTATGTGCAATTGAATGACAGAAAGAATGAAGCACTTATAAGAACAATGCACATGGAGGAAATAGTGTAATATTGGCCACTTTGAT
Organism: Macrochelys suwanniensis; assembly: GCA_033296515.1. Lineage (NCBI taxonomy): Eukaryota > Metazoa > Chordata > Testudines > Chelydridae > Macrochelys > Macrochelys suwanniensis. The sequence continues at coordinate 55,677,121 of CM065780.1, forward strand.
GCTTTAATGAAAATGGCCAGGAGGATGGCAAAATCAGAGGTCATCATTGTTTATTAAAGTTACACAGTGGGGTTGGGACTGTATCATGGCTTGCCAGCTAGAATAATTTAAGACAGTACGAGAATTTAATTTGTCCACTATGTAGTTTCTATACAGATTGAATTTATTACTGATAGTCCAAAAACACCCATGCTCACACCTTCTGGTTATGGATGTCAACTGCAGTTGTTCTTAGGGAATTCATGGAAGAGTCGATTTGTTTTAAACTGCAAGAGAAGTTGGCTTAAGTGCAAAATATTTCCAGATCTGAAAAGCATTTGAGCAGCATTCTACATGAAGTTACATCAGCTCTGGAGAGCAGCAACCAGACCCCCATCAAATAGGGGTGGCAACTGTCAATTATTATTGAAGGCTTTTCTTTCTGTAAAAGAGAAACTGAAGAAGTTAACAGGCACTGGAAGTGCTGCAGCTGCCTTGATGAAATCAGCAGATTCTGAATTGTCATTTAGTTTGTCAGCAGATCTCAACTGAGTACATGTACATGACTGAAGTTTACAGATACTTGCACAATAAGAATATAAACAGGGTAAAGGTAATAACAGCAACAGAAGCTTTCCTGAAAGAAATCCAAATGGACTCACTAGCTGACCATTTATTTCAATACATTTTGAATCAAATGTATTCAAAAAGCAGATTTGATCAATGGGGAATCATGCAAAATTAGTGTTTCCAGTCATATTGATTTCTGCTGCTCTATCAGTAAACTACATGAAATAGGAAAGATGCATCATGAATCATAGAATATCAGGGTTGGAAGGGACCTCAAGAGGACATCTTGTCCAACCCCCTGCTCAAAGCAGGACCAATCCCCAACTAAATCATCCCAGCCAGGGCTTTGTCAAGCCTGACCTTAAAAACCTCTAAGGAAGGAGATTCCACCACCTCCCTAGGCAACCCATTCCAGTGCTTCACCACCCTCCTAGTGAAAATGTTTTTCCTAATATCCAACCTAAACCTCCCCCTCTGCAACTTGAGACCATTATTCCTTGTTCTGTCATCTGCTACCACTGAGAACATCTAGATCCTTCCTCTTTGGAACCCCCTTTCAGGTAGTTGAAAGCAGCTATCAAAGCCCCCCTCATTCTTCTCTTCTGCAGACTAAATAAGCCCAGTTCCCTCAGCCTCTCCTCATAAATCATGTACTCTAGCCCCTTAATCATTTTTGTTGCCCTCTGCTGGACTCTTTCCAATTTTTCCACATCCTTCTTGTAGTGTGGGGCCCAAAACTGGACACAGTACTCCAGATGAGGCCTCACCAATGCCGAATAGAGGGGAATGATCACATCCCTCGATCTACTGGCAATGCTCCTACTTATACAGCCCAAAATGTCATTAGCCTTCTTGGCAACAAGGGCACACTGATTCATATCCAGCTTCTCGTCCACTGTAACCCCTAGGTCCTTTTCTGCAGAACTGCTGCCCAGTCACTCGGTCCCTAGTCTGTAGCAGTGCATGGGATTCTTCCATCCTAAATGCAGGACTCTGCACTTGTCCTTGTTCAACCTCATCAGATTTATTTTGGCCCAGACCTCTAATTTGTCTAGGTCCCTCTGTATCCTATCCCTACCCTCCAGCATATCTATCACTTCTCCCGGTTTAGTGTCATCTGCAAACTTGCTGATGGTGCAATCCATGCCATCCTCCAGATTATTAATGAAGATATTGAACAAAACTGGCCCCAGGACCGACCCTTGGGGCACTCCGCTTGATACTGGCTGACAACTAGAAATGGAGCCATTGATCACTTCCCATTGAGCCCAATGATCTAGCCAGCTTTCTATCCACCTTATAGTCCATTCATCCAGCCCATACTTCTTTAACTTGCTGGCAAGAATACTGTGGGAGACCGTATCAAAAGCTTTGCCAAAGTCAAGGAATAACACATGCACTGCTTTCCCCTCATCCACAGAGCCAGTTATCTCGTCATAGAAGGCAATTAGGTTAGTCAGGCATGACTTGCCCTTGGTGAATCCATGCTGACTGTTCCTGATCACTTTCCTCTCCTAAGTGCTTTAAAATTGATTGCTTGAGGACCTGCTCCATGATTCTTCCAGGGACTGAGGTGAGGCTGAGCATGTTTTTACTTTGTTTCCTGCCATTCGATAGGCACATTCACTGAAAGCTTCAGTCTTGACAGCAGCTTGCTACTCCTTAAATACAGCACCTATTTCGAAACTTCATATCTGTTGAATATGAACATCAAGACGTAGGCTTTATGAACTAAACATTTAGGTTTTTATCGATGCTGTGATGGATACTAATTTTCAGTGACACTACTGGATGGCTAAAATAAAAAAATCTCAAACAGCCAATCAATCAATTTACAAGACGATAGAGACATTTCTAATATGTGCAGATTATCATATTACCACCTACTTCTTGCTTCAGTTAAGATTGTTTCACTATTCCCCAAACTCATGAATTATCAACTTCTAACTACATCATTTAGCACAGATCAAGTAGCTTAATGGTACCGGCTATTGAAACACACCTGCAGCACATGTGTGAATTGTGCTAGAACATGGAGGCCAACACCATAACTCCTCATTCACAACTCTTCAAAGTGCACTTCAAGATGCTTGTGGGTTTTGGGTAGTTGACATTTTAACTGATGCAATAGAATAAATGTTTCTAGAATAATTAGGCTCTTTAATTTATCTGTCTAAATATACCATGGGTGCACCTCTTCATGGCTGGGTTTGGCATAACAGCTGGGTCTTCTCTAGCACCCCCTGCTGATGATCACGCCAGTCCTATAGTGGTCCACCTCTTCTCTCCACTTGGCCCTCCAGCCAGGTCACGTTTTTGTTCCACACACCTGTCAGGGTAACAGAAAATCCAACAAATAATTCCAATCCTGGTGTTGGGGCTCCAGCCCCGACTCTAGGCCTAGTGGGCCTAACACTCCTCTCTCCAGGCTCTGAGTTGTCTTTGTCCCCCCTTACATCAGGAGACTTCATGCCACCTTTCCAGTGGCCAGTAGGGAACTCAGGCACAGACTCTCCACTGCGTTCCAGTCCAGGGACCCTAGGGACTAGCAGCCAAGGTCTGCTACCTCCAACACCTTGCCACTGCCTCCCTGGACTCCTTCCTACCATTAGCCTTTCCTCAGACCTTTCCCCGAGGCCCTTCCTGGGCTTTTTTTAATGAGCTTCTTCTAGAGGCCTGGTTCTGATTCTTGTGTCAGGGTCAGCCACATGATCTTGTTCCAATTCTGTGTCTTCCAGGTATCTCCACTTCCTAGTGCACAAAAAAGAGACCGCCCAGTTATTCCCTCTCTCGCTGCAGCTCCTCAAACTCCAGTCCAAATGCCCTTTACCATCACTGCTTCTTGGGCTTCACTGCCTCTACCTTCCTCCTGGTTCAGGATAACCCACCCTTTGCCCCAGGCTTCCTTGCCCTAGTTTCCCCGGCTTCCTTCTGGCTCAGGACCCTCTGGTTCTGGCTTCAAACTTCAGGCTTTTCTCAGCTTTTAGCCCAAGAAAGGAAACACCCCTTCTCACCCAAGTTCCCTCCAAGTCCTGTTTTAATTGCCATGTGCTCCCTCCTTTATGAAGACAGAGCTGCTCCCCAGCTGGCTTTGATCTCCAATTATGGCTAACAATCCTCTGGGTGATTCCACCTAATTGGGCTCAGGGCTCCTGGTAAGCCATGGTTACCCAGTTTGAGGTTTCTACACCTTATCACAATACATATTTATTACATCCAGGGGGAAATTTTAAAAGAACACTAAGGCTGCAAAGTCAAGCACTCAAAAGTGAGGAAATGCCAGTATTAAGATAGTTGTGTGCAATCTTAATCCAGCCCCTTATGAATATGCATTATGAATTACATAACATACAATTTTTTCCACAGAATGCCTGCCTCATTCAGTGCACAGGATGGATGGTGCTCAAGTAAGGGCAGTGCCAGCTTTTTTGCCACCCTAGGTGGCGGCGGGAGAGGCCACCGCCAAAATGCCGCCAAATACCCCAGCAGCTGAAGAAGCAACCGCCAAAGTGCCGCCGGAGTCCTCGGCGGCAGCTTCTTCGGCTGCCGTGGTTCTCGGCAGCACTTCAGCGGCAGCCTCTCCCGCCGGCGGCCGCCAAGGGACCTGAGATGCCGCCCCCCAAATCCTGGCACCCTAGGCAACTGCCTAAGGTCGCCTAATGTTAGCGCCAGCTCTGTGTTCAAGGAATGAATGAGGGGTGAGTTGCTAACAACTCCCACCCCAGTTCCTCACCACTCTGCATTCGAGTCAGGCTACTTCCTTCTTTCCCTCTGCATTTCAGATCATTGAGAACCCAAGAGAGACAGTGTCCCGGCTCTCAGTTCCAGTGCCCAGGATCACAGTGCACCCCTCGCCCCCAACAGCTGATGGGAGCAGTTGAAGGGAAAGTTCCACTCAGCTCTCATAAGAACATAAGCTCTCAAGAACATAAGAATGGCCATACCAGGTCAGACCAATGTTCCATCTAGCCCAGTAGCCTATCTTCCAACAGTGACTGATGCCAAACAGAACAGGGTAATTACTGAGTGATCCATCCCCTGTCATCCAGTCCCCGCTTCTGGCAGTCAGATGCTTAGGGACATCCAGAGCATGGGATTGCATTCCTGCCCATCTTGGCTAATAGCCATTGATGGACCTATCCTCCATGAACTTTTCTAATTCTTTTTTGAACTGAGTTATACTTTTGGCCTTCACAATATTTCCTGGCAACAAGTTCCACAGGTTGACTGTGTGTTGCATACTTCCTTGTGTTGGTTTTAAACCTGCTAGCTATTAATTTAATTGGGTGACCCTGGGTTCTTGCGTTATGTGAAGTGGTGAATAACACTTTCCTATTCATTTTCTCCACATCATTCATGATGTATAGACTTCTATCACATATAGACTCCTGCATCTTTAGGTTGGAGCAGGCTCAGTCACCCTGTGGGAATGGTGTGCGTGCGGTCTAGTTGACATGTAGGATCTATGAACGGAAGGAGAAGGCTCATTGCCTATGGAATCATTGGAGAATGTGCTGCCAAGCTCTAACAAGTTTCTACTGAGACTGTGCAAACTGGGATTTTCAGAGACTTATAACACTGATCACATTTGGGTAGTGTTTTGTTTTGTTCTTTACGAGGGATGGCAGAAAACATCCCCCTCACCAGTGCAACCCCCCTGTCTAATTTCAAGTCTCTACTCCAAAGCATGGGGATACCAGCACTTCTTAATGAAACAGTTTTAAGAATTTCTTTTAACATGGGCAAAACAATATATTTTCCCCTAACCTCATTCTCAAAATGGTTGAAGTGTATTAGCTGAAACTTTAAAAAATCAGCTTGAGGCAGCATCCAGAATGGAAAACCCGAATGGTTTAAGTTTGGCAAAGTTATAAGCAATTGAAAATATGGTCTAATGGAACGTATTGGGCAACATTAACTATAGGCATCACTACCTGTGCCACCAAATAACCCTAAAATCAAGCTAAATGAGAAAAAAACAAACAAAGAATAGTTCTGACTTTCAGCTCTCACTCCAGAGAAGTACATGTTCTGAAAAAATGGACCTTGTGCCATAGGAATATTTTTAAATGATCATGGAAAGGAGTTTGCTATCTAAACAGTATGCATGCTATTAATAATTAGTTAAATATGGCTGACCAGGGATAGTCTGCATCTCACATTGTTTGAATAGATTGTTTCTTCTTGACTTTTGGCCTGAAATGCCACACAAATTATATTTTGTGCCTTTTTAATTTGAAGAAAAAGCAGTGTAGTAGTCAATTCAATTTTGCCTTTGCCAAGAAGTTTATTCTCTCATTAGACCTTCTAACAAGTCAACATCCACAATACAAATATGCTTTTGATTGATTTTACAGACACAAAGAAACATTTATTGTGCATCCCTATATTCAACTGTTTCTGATCAAATGAGGCAAGACATCACAAATCCCCAAATGTAATTAGATCTTTCTTTCTTTCCTTTTTTTTTGTTTGAAAAAGTGCCTGTCCCTCCATCATGCTTTCCAGATGGACATACAAAAATATGTATGCAGTGGTGTTGTAGCCATGTCAGCCCCAGGATGTTGGAGACACACTGAGGTAATATCTTTTATTCGAATAACTTCTGTAGGAGAAAGAATGAGGAGTACTTGTGGCACCTAAGAGACTAACAAATTTATTTGGGCATAAGCGTTCATGGGCTATAGCCCACTTCATCAGATGCATAGACTGGAACATACAGTAGGAAGATAGATAGATAGATAGATACTGAGAACATGAAAAGTTGCCATACCAATTCTAAGAGGCTAATTAATTAAGATGAGCTATTATCAACTGGAGGAAAAAAAACCTTCTCTAGTGATAATCAGGATGGCCCATTTCAGACAGTTGACAAGGAGGTGTGAGTAACAGTAGGGGGATACTTAACATGGGGAAATAGATTCAATTAGTGTAATGACACAGCTACTCCCAGTCTTTATTCAAGCCTAAATTAATGGTATCCAGTTTGCAAATTAATTCCAGTTCAGCAGTTTCTCATTGGAGTCTGTTTTTGAAGTTTTTTTGTTGAAGAATTGCCACTTTTAAGTCTGTTACTGAGTGACCAGAGAGGTTGAAGTGTTCTCCTACTGGTTTTGAATATTATGATTCCTGATGTCAGATTTATGTCCATTTATTCTTTTGCATAGAGACTGTCCAGTTTGGCCAATGTACATGGCAGAGGGGCATTGCTGGTACATGATGGCATATATCACATTGGTAGATGTGCAGGTGAACAAGGAGTACTTGTGGCACCTTAGAGACTAACAAATTATTTTTTAAAATTATGCATGAAGTCCTGTTCAAATGGATTGTTATCCTGGCCATCCCAATTACTGAAAAGGTATCCTATGCTAATTTCCAGTGCATTAATCCCAGAAAAGTTAGATGCTTAGTCATTATTCCTACCTGAGTGCTTCTATTGTCTGGGTATACAAGAACGACAGGAGGCTTGTTATGGGTTTTAATCAGGCCGTAACTTTATTATATAGATGTCTGGGACTACCTGGCCGATAAAGTGTACAGTGCAGGCAAATCCAAGCTTATTCAAATAAATTCTCTGGGGCTTCCACTAGCCCCCCTTTGTTTAATCCATGCTTATTCACATCAATTTTCCGGGGCTTCCACCAGCCCCCCTTTGTTTCCATCCAGGTCCCCCAGCCAACCCATGGCTTGGACCTTACCATCCACCAGCCTCATAAGAGGCTTAAGGAGGGCTATGAGAATGGAGAGGGGGTTGGCTCCCTGCTGAACCAATCATAGGAGTCCCTGAACCCCCTCCCCCATTCTGTTCCTTTATCCAGTACCTCCTTTTAAGTCCTTTACCAGGCCATTTATCTGGTCACTGGCTGCCATCCCTATGGAGTACCTGCACTGAACATCCGCCCAATATTACAAAATAAGTTGCGACATATGGCCTACCATGTTTTCTATTCACCAGAAAAGGTCCATCCTCTCACCCACTGTGAGGAAGGCAAAAAAACCCACACTCCACCGAAGCCAATTCTGGTGGTGTGGGAAAATTCCTCCCAGCCCCCCTTTAAAAGGGGTGACTAGCGTAATGCCCAGAGCAGGTCCTTCCTCGCTGCTTGGACACAGAGACTTGCCCCACCCAGGTTTTGTACCTTTACGCACATTCCTGCGGTGGGGGGACGAGTGAGTCATTGCTGTAAAGCTGACCATCGAGCACCTTTTTACGGCAGTTTCTGACCTTCTTCCTCTCCCCCCCCCCCAAACACAAAGCAGAGCTCCCCTTCTTTGGGTAAGCCCAGACAAATTCTGCCCCCCTTTAGTTGTGGTGCAGTCAACCTAGGTGCATTGAAAAAAACTACAACATTTACATTCTCAGCTTTTCATTGGACATTTTTCTGGATGCTCATTACTGGCATACCAATGCAAAGATGTAACATACGAATCAGAAAAAGAGACTTTAAATATGTGAACTGAGCAGTCAGGACATCACTAGCCAAATGCTGAATGCTAGTAGTTTGATAAGTCTTAATCACCCACAGTTTTCTTGCAGGGGGGAAGAGATATATACACAAATGAGGGCATTTTAATGTAACCAAAGACATGAAAACCACCACATTATGCAAATTCAATAAAAAGTAAAATGATAAATTAGCAAGGTACTATTTAATTATTACTGTGACTAATTCCTGTAGACGGTGCCACAACAAATGAACCTGAACTTGTTCTGGCTGACTGCAGTGTTTTGTTAAAACATTTCCATTTGGTTTGTTTGCTGCTTATGTAGCTCACTGAAGTAGATAGTATCTATTTAATGAGATCCCACTTCATTACAGAGCTGTACTACTTACTAAATTATTCTCTTTAAGAATGCAGGCTGTGTAATCTGGTGTTGTTTTAAAGCAAATACTAATTTATGATTACCTGTCACATTAGGCCATTGAAAATTATACTCACACTGGCTTGCATGAGCAGAATGTTAATGAGCTGATTATGGACTTTAGTGATGTTTCTTGTTTATAGTCCATGAACTAAATTCAGATCCCAAGCATACTGTCTGAACAATGAACGCCACTTTAGAAAGGGCGAGAGATAAAAGCACCTCCACATGTAAAATCACACAGACTATTGTCCCTGCAGCCATCAAATTCAGAAATGACAATTAAACTATTATGGGATTATCAGAAATACTCACTAATATCATATCATCTAGAAAGGAAGCTAAATGACTACAGACCTAGTAATTCACTGTCATGGTTATTTTCTAATTGTAAATATCTTTCTGAATGAAGAGGACCAGTAAGAATACAAATTCCAAGTCATAAGAATATTAATATTTTAGGAGAGTTTTATATGGCTGACCTCCAAGTTAGGCAAAGGCAGTAGAGTGAACAATTTTGAGGGAGATCAAAGAGGCAACTAACTCCAATAAAACAGTAATAAGGATGATCTGCGTATAAACTGGTTAAATAGCACCTGGGGACACAGTTTAGAAAAGCAATTACTCAACACTGTAAATGGTTGTCTCTTGGAATAGCTAGATCTAGAGCACACAAGAGGAGAGGCTATCATGAACTTAGTTCTATGTAATATACAGAAGTTGGTTCAAGAGGTGTCTGCAGATGATCCCCTAAGTAATAGTGACCACAATATAATTAAATTAATCATTCTCAAGGGATGAATCATACTGAAAATAGCACTGTTATACTAAACTTTAGCTGAGGAAGCTAATGAAGACAATTAAATGCCAAACTGAGGAAATTGAAATTTTCAATAAAGATATACCATAATGAAATCCCAGAAGAGATTCAAAACCTTAAACAAAAAATGAAGCAGGAAAGCAAGAAAAAAAATCAGTTTGGGTTAAAAGCAAGGTTCAGAAAGTTATGCAATTCAAACATGTAAATTGCCAAAAATGCAAACCCAGCTCAAGTGAATCCTACAGAAGACATCATAGGTAAAATATAAGATGGAAATTAGGAGGTTTGAGGAGAAATTTAACAGGCAAAAAGCCCAGGACAGAAAAACACAAGAAAATTATTTAATCTTATAGTCAGTAGGAAGTCTGCAAGAGATTAATGGATTTCCTAGACTACAATGGAATAAAGGCAGCAATAAAGAATGATAAATTCTATTCTATGTAGGTTCTTATACTGCACTCATCACAGTAGTATCTAAGACTTTGCAGAGAAGCCAAAAGATATATTGGTGTCAATCTTTACCACAAAGGATGTTGAGAAGATACCTATATCTCAGAGCTAGGCTTTTCAGGAAATAAAGATGAAGCATGTCAGAGACTGAGCAGTCAAAGAGCAGGTAATGGAAGTTCAACTCCACTCCTCCGGTCCACTGATGTCCTATCCAGTCCATGTCACCTCATATGAAGATGCATTACACATTCTGTTCACTTAACTCACATGAGTACTTATGTGAGTACTTCCTCCAATGATACATCTAGAATGAAGAAGACAAGCAGGATTTTGGCCTTCTGAGGGTTATGATAAGTAAATCTTCGTATCTGCCTCTTTTAAGCAAAGTGTTTGAAATTTTTAAAACATTTTGCTAATACAGATTACAAGAACAAGGAATGGGATAAACAGCATATTTAGAGGTCTAAGCGTTTGTGTCCTTCAGTCTTCCTGAGTATAAACAAGTCTCTTATATCTCTGGGGTCAGGTCACATGTCTGTGCCTCAGCTTCACCATTCGAGCTGGTGACCTAATGCCTCCCCCAGTGCATGAGCAATTTAGTGCTTTGTTGTGATTTAGCCATAAACCAAACCTCAGTTAGGAGTTTTATCAACAAAATAAAACAGTCCACAATAAATACGTTTCCAGCCTTCGGCAGTCCTTCTACTCTGTTAACGCAGGGTCAGGGCAACCCCAAGTAGTAATGTCCTTGGCCTTTCCCAGACCACCATTTACCTTAACACAGGGCATAATCCAATAGTCTTTCCCTTCTCCAGGCTCAACAGTTCCTCACTCAGATGTGGAAGGATTGAAGGGAAGGCTTCCTTCCTCCCTCCCTCACTGGAAGCCTCCAGTTCCAGGCTCCTTCATAAAGACTGGCCAAATACTGATCTTCTAGCTCACACCAGTGCTATATTGCCTCAGGCCTTTTCCTCCTTGTATCACTCTTCCTGGAGTCCTTCTAAGTCCTACCTCCTCACATGCTTTTTCTACAAGACCCCTTTCAGGACTCAACACTTCCCTAGTCCCCTTTGTGGAGAATCTTTCCCCAGTTTTCACCTCACCTCGTCATCCAGCCTCCAACTCCATGCAGGTCTCTCCATTAACATCTTCCTCCTCCTTGCAGCTCTCTCACTCCCTCCATCTGACACAACCATAGGCTGCTCTTTATATAGTCCTGATAGTCACACAAGCTTTTGTCATTTGATCTGGGAGTACATTCACCATTATTCCTCTGGATTAAAGGACTGATCAGGCTCCAATACCAACCGGGCTAGAGACACTCACTATTAAAAGGTCCAACTCACTCCCCATTTGAGTTCCCTGCTGAGCAGGAAGAGAACAGCAGTACAGGAACCTGGTATAAAGAGGAGGGAACAAGAAGTGGCCAGCACCACAGAAACGGAACAATTCTGTTTAAGATCTCTGTCCTAATATTCAAAGTACTCTATAGGATTGGCCCGTAGTTTTCAGAGGCTACTTCTCCCTTTATTACCTAATAGAGCACCTTCCTCCATGACCATGATAGCTACATTCTACTGGAACCACAAAAGGCCATTAAAGGAGGTTTAGTAACATGGGAAAAGAGTTTTCACAGGAGCTAGACCTAGATTTTAGAATTCCCATATGAGGCAAGAATGACTACAGCCTTGAATGCAAAATTTATTTCTCCGCCTTTGCCTTTCCTTATTCAGTTCTTCATACACCCTATAAAGTAATCTCTTTAATCTTCCGGCCTTGGAAGGAAGACAGATAAAAATTATTCTGTTATTTCTATCTTTAGACACTATAGTGATGGGAAGCATGTACATGCCTAAAGAGATAGAAAAGACAGCACCAACATGTAAATACCCTTCATGGACATATACAAAATTAAATTATTCATAATAAATACCCAGCTCTTAAATAAGCACAGTATATCCTAAAGGGGATAATGATACTGACCTCCATTTTACAGATAGGGAAACCAAGGCACAAAGCAATTAAGAGTCTTGCCTGAGCTCACTCAGGATGCAAGTAGCAAAGCTGGGAATAGAACCCAGGCTCCTGAGTCCCAGTCCAGTGCTCCGGACACTAGGCTATACTGCCTTCCCCATTAGTCAAACTCTAATAGTCTACTGTATTAGTTATAAAATTATTGAGAATTTGCTAAAGATACCTTAGTATCCCATTCAGAGACAAATAAAGACAAAGATGCAATTGAACTAGAAACTTATTCAACGCCATCCTGTCAGGTACTGCACGTACTGGAGATCTGAATATCAATGTGGTCAACTTTAAAGGTCTTTTAGGTGACATCATGTCAGTTTCATATGATTATCTTGCAGGGCTGCTAAAATGAAAGCAGATGGAAATTATTTTGAATCACTTCACATCTTTTCTAGTGGCTGACTGTGAATACTAAATAAATGAGCTATATGCGTGGTTATATATTGCACGAATATACATTAAATTTAGACAAGTAGAGTAAGAGATACTGATGCTGGAACTTATTTTTTCTTTTTATAGCTTTAGGGAAGAAACCAAAATAGAACGAAAAGAGCTCTCTGATGGGAGATAATGGCTATAGATATTGACAGACTGACACACAGACAAGTGCAAACTAAGGGCAAAATCTTGAACAGCCATACTCTAAGAAAGAGGTATGCTTGGTTTGAAGTTTATGCACCACCGAGGGCAGGACTGACTTTAATAGAAGTTGCACACAACTATTTATCCATGGACAGAATGTAACCCTATTTGGGGGTTTTGTTCTATATATACAAACGTAGGCCCTGATCCTGAAAGTTGTTCCTCCACCCATGTACAGACACAATGTCTTTCAAAAATTCATCCCTACAGCGAAGAGCTGTTTAGTTTGCATTTTATTTGCTTAAAATGTCTATTGGTGCTCATTGCCATGCCCTCTGGTCACTTAGCTTAATAATTTAAAAACTGAAAGAGTACACGTTTTTCAACATAAAAGGTCAAAACTATGGATCCCAAATGACTGTTCCCTCAAATACAATAAGATTATACTCACAACATTGCATAGTCTGAACACATTCCTGCCACCAGCGTTTTGAAACAACCATAAAAGAGAGCAAATTTGTCAAGTATATTTTCTTGAGTCATCATATCCATAACTCCCTTAACACTAATGGGAATTGTCAAACATTGAGAGGGGAATAGAAAATCTCTTTGTGTATCAGGCATCACATTGTTGCTTATTTCTTTACTAATTAAGGCCCTGCTCATGGAAAGCTGCAATTGCTCTCAGATCCCATTGCGGTCACCTTGCCAACTCTCTTGCTCTGACAGACAGGTTGGCTAGCTGTTTTGTACAATGTCCACTTTCCTTATTTTGCAAAATAGTCAGAAATCCTTTTTTTCTTATTTAGGAAAACAGCAAACATACATTACATGCGAGTGCTTCTGATTAATTTCCACACTAAGCAGTTACATAAACTAGGTAGTGAATGAATCTATTATACTAAACAGACAATTTCTTAAAATTAGGTGCAACCTTGATATATATTTATAAACACATATACTACCATCCCCACAGTGACTGGAAGACAGAGAAGAGAGTCTTCTGAACCTTGCAAATTTAGAACACTTTTTTTGTTTGCTTTTTAAAAACCAAACTCCTGCTTACATGCCAGACAGGCTTGATTTATTTTATTTATTTGTTTAGGCCATCTCTTATGGCCTGGGGAAATTTTTATTTAGCCAGCAACAAAGTCAAAGACACTACTTTGGGCAATAAATGGGCAAGCAGCAACCATCTGAGAAAGAAGCTGCTAAACCATTTGGAGGAAATTATCCCAGACAGGTTCAACCATTTGGTAAGAAGAAGACAGACTTAGCTAATAGTGCTAATGCCTTTGCCAACCCACAAAGGCCAAATGTGTTAATGTTCTGGCTAAAACCTTTGCCAGGATGTACAAGAGTGGTGTCTTCACTTTGCAGTGAACTAAGAAAGGATGAATAGATCTATTCTGTATACATTTTGCTCTCATTAAAACGGAACACTTTAAAACTCCAATTTTTCTTTGCAAAGAAATCCGGCAGCATAAAAGTTTCACCTTTGCTGCAATCCTTTCTTTTGAGTCTTTCTTTCATTGGTTAAATTAGTGGAGAAAATGAAAAGAGAGAGTGAAAGAGAAAAGCGTCTGGTATCTCTGCTTTCAGAAGAGGTTCTTAAATAATCACAGAGACAGTAACTGATGCAGTCAGAAGATTCTGTGAATAAAGAAAGTGACAAGCAAAACTAATTTGAGAAGAAAGCTAGTGAACATTCTCCCATGTAAAATCAACAAGCAACTTTTTCATTTCCCAAGGACGTTTGGAGAAATGTCAGGACTCATGACACTGTGCTTTTAGAAATGAGTCTGATGATTATTTTCCATAAGATGTCTAAAATAATTGTCAAAATGCCTGAGTATGTTATTTAATAAAGTCATCCATCTTCAGTCTCTATAACAACTATCACAGAAGCCAAGATTTTGGAGTGCAATAATAAACTGTTATTATAACTAGAAATTAAAACAGAACAGTCCAGAAAAGAAAAACAGAGCAGTGCTTGAAATCTACAAAGAGGTCAAGTATTCTGAAAATCAGACATACCGCCAAACTATAAGTGGCCAGCACTGTCTTAAAGTTAGAGCTGGTTAAAACCAGAATTTCCATTCCACAGGGAATTCATTTAGATTTTTTCGAGACAAAAGTGTCATCTACACACGCTCATGAAATATTTTGATTTTGAAAACTGTTTAATCAACAATTTTTTTTTTTTACCAGCTCTACTTCAAGTACTCAATGTCAGGCATGCCAACCCTGAAGGCAATACTTCTGAGCATGACAGTATCAGCCAGATTTTCAGTGAGCCTCTGTAAATTGTGTCATGCAAAATTTGTGAGATCACGTTTTATTTCTGCTGCTCAGCTTACATTTGCAAATGTAAAAGTTTCATTCGCAAAATGATCAAGAGAGTTAATTACATATGCATTGGGTGACCATATTTTCAAAAGCAAAACTTTGACCCTCTTGTGGTGACACTTTTCAGAGTCACAAAACAGTCACATAAAGGAGAAAAAATACACTTTTTAAAAAAAATGCTGGTGTCACTCCTGCTAAATTCTGACTAAGCACCAACATGTGCACTTCTGGTGCAAAGCTTCACATAAACAACTAATTCTGTGATCATTAGCAAGACTCACTTTATGCTGCCATTCTTGCAAATAAACACTCTCAAACATAAATGAGCTTGGCAGGATTAGACTTTTATCTGCAAATGTCAGTAAATGTCAATTTTACCATACACACACAAACCGCTAAAAAATTTCCATTGATAATGAAAAATGCTGCTTGAGACCCCATTAGAGTTTGATTTACGGATATTTACTTTGTGTATTTTGATGTATGATGTAGACAATTTGTGTTTTAACAGTTATGAAGGGTTCGCTTTTTGAATCTAAATATCTATGGTCATTAAATAATTGTTGTCTGGACCCCCCACACACACATTGTCTGACATCCTCCCCTTCCCATCATTTCCCACAACTGTGAATATTTAAATAGATTCAATTTAAAATGCTTTAAAATAAACATTGATATTATCCACCAAAATTGTTTTTAAAAATCAAATTCTGGCAAGACTATACATAAATCATCATGGAAACCTAATAAATAGTTTATAAATGCCAAATGAATATTTTAAAACTTTTTTTTTTAAGTTTGAAACCATCTCTGCCTGGAAAATGTACTCTAATATAAACAGTCCAAATTATGCTCTCAGTTATTCAAGCCCAGCTCCAATTAATGTAAAAATTCTACTGTGAAGTTTTGTTTTTTATACACAAAGAGCAATTATTTACTATTAATGTGAATAATATTTTATTTTAGATTCAGGGAAAATAAAACAAGAATAAGCAAAAATAAAGTTTCCCTGAGAGAGAACAGTGTCTCTGTCTCATAATAGGCCGCACAAAATAGCAGCTTCCTCCAGCAGAGAGCAGATTTCTAGACATTTGAAGGTTCAGTACACAAAACATAAAATTACAACAGATCCATAACTATATACACCCCAACTCCCACGAGTGCACTGACTATTGACTTTAGTGGCTATTACACCAGTGCAGAATTTGGCCCAGTACATCCTAAAAACGAGATCAGCTAAAAGCTTCACAAACATTACACATCAAACAGCACACTGGTTTTAGGTCTATACGGATAGTAGGGACTTCAACTCCAAACGCAAAATAAAATAGCATTAGTTAGCAAAAAGGCGTTTGCTGCTTTCATTTCAGCCATGCTGAAATAATGATCCTGGCAATATGTTAGCAAAACATGAGAAACATTTTAGGAAGCAAATAATTTAATTACAGTGTTCTCTGAGGCAGTTTATATTGCATGACCCTTGCCCTCTGATATTGCTGTACCTAAACTCAGCATGGGATTCACACTTCCTATTCCTGTCACAGAATCTCTCCATCTTGTACCATTTAATATAGTGTGCTCCAGGTGTTCTGTGGTGAATGAATAGTTATATTACTACCTGTCAGACACAATCACACTCTATTCATCATTTGCGGCTGGCTGCGTGAAGCCCTGCTTCCAGCAGGCTCCCTCTCTATTTCCTTGTTCAAACGTCTGCAGTGCTTTCGGCCCATCTGTCACGCCTGTCATTTAGAGGGAAAACAGTATCAGCGCTTTAAATATATGGAGTTCTCTATTGAAACAGTGCTGTGATAGAACTGTCAGCATTCTCAGTATCACAGACAGTAATTCATGACTGGTCAGAGCTCCATTTAGGTTGCTATTACTGTGTTGACCCTGCAGGGTCATGATGAGGGTTTTTTTTCCTTTACAGTTAGATCTATAAATAGTGCAATTAACCTTGCAAGAATTACAAAACGTTCTCAATCCCTACCCCATTCACTTGCAGTTTGTGACTTTTAAAATAATAATAAAAAATATCTTCAATGAGAGAGGGTATTAGTGTTTGTTGAAATGTATGCGTGGTGTCAGTGGAATATATATACATATTAGAATGGCCTTGGTTTTGCTGCCCATTCTCAGGTAAAACTTCCATTGCCATCAATAGGAGTTTTGTCTCATGTATGAGCTTCTGGACACAGTCCCACTGTCTCAAAAAATCATGTCTGTGTCATTAAAAACCTTGGTTGCTGGTATGACACTAAATAACATATGATGTTTTCTATCCAATTACAGAATTGACGGTGAAATAAAATGAATTATCGAAGTCATTACATAATAGAGGGTATTTCTTAAGTCGTGCAATTCCTGATCCTTTGCCAAGACATCCTACAATCCAAGAAAAATACAAAACAGAACAATTCTCTAGAGAACAGAACCACATACTTATATCTGCTTTTGGAGTGAAGGTCACAGCAGGAACTCTTTTTGGTCTCCTAATGTGAACTTCTGATTGCTAATTAATTGTGATTAGTAAAGACCAATCTCCCTGAGTAATTCACAAGTCAGGCACTGGCAGATTTGTAAACGGCTCAAGGCAGTGAAATGTGCTGGTTTTTAAATTGTATAATTTGCGTCTTTAGAAAATGTGATGACAAAAGTTATGTACAAGAGGCAGCATGATCCAGTGAATTAGGCACTAGATTGAAATTCAGGAGACCCGGTTTCTATTCCACCACTGACTTGCTGTGTGATCTTGGGCAGCTTGCTTCACCTTTCTATTCCTGTTTCCTCTCCCACCCTTTGTTTGGTTTTTTTCTATTTATACTATAACCTTTCTGGAGTAAGGACCGGGTAGTGTATTTACAGAAGGTAGTGTCCCTTTAAATAATTTTTGAGCAGTCTAGTGGAACTCATTGTGTTTTATGTTGTAGAAGCCACCTGAGACTAGCAAGCGCAGCAGTATGAATGTTGCTAGGAATGGCATGTTGGTACATATTTAGTAAACATAGTTATTTGGAATCCAGCTGTGCCCATTTTGTTAAGTCTAGAGCAAAAGACACAGTAGAATGTCTTTTACTGTATATTTGTACAGTGTCTAGTACAGTGCAGTCTTGCTCTTAGTACACTTAATTTCTGTGGGATTGGTCACCTAAGTTACATTGCAGAATGTCTGTCCCTGAATGGACAATTCCCCAAACCCACAAAGAAATTTCAAGAAAACCAAGTGCACAGATTTCAGGGTTAATGCTATGGAAATACTCATTCAGAAGCAGATTCCTGACACTCTCTCTACCCAAAAAGAGGATGCACGTACCAAAATTAATTTGCATTCTTTTTCATCCAAATGAATACATTTTTTGCAATATGATCCCTGTTCTGGGTTGTTAATGTTGTAATTCAATGGGGAAGCTGAAATAGAGTTTTAATATTAGTGATGCAAAGATCACATGGCTGCAAACACCCAACACCAGTAATAGATTTTTCTGCCCACAGAGCAATTTCATTCAGAGAAAGAAAGAGAGAGAGTGTGTGTGTGTGTGTGTGTGTGTGTTTGAGAAGCAGAGAAAGAGGTACAACACAAACAGCCTTTTAGTATTCTTTTCTCTTAGTGCTCTTTTTCTTGTCTTCTGAAGGCAAAATTATCTGCTTATTACAGATACAGAATGAATTTAATTAAGTAATTGCCACCAGTTTATGACTCTGAAAGAAAGGTAAAGCAATATAAATCATCCCCCTTCTTGTTACTAGTTTTCTTGAATGTCTCTTTTCTTGTCCACTCCACCATGAATGCAGATGTCATAGCCTATTACAGATACTGAATAAATATAATTAAGAAGTAATTTCATCTAGTTTCTCTTTTTTTGGAGACAGTCATAAAACAGAGAGCCACAGAACAGCCCCCTTTTTGTTGACCTTAGCATTATTAATGAATTCTTCAGTCTCTGTCTGCCCTCAATCTGAAGGCAAAAACCCTTCACTTATTATAGAGGCAGAATAAATGCAATTCTCATCTCATTAACTGTCATATTACCAGGCTCTATGCCATACCGTTCAAGTTTCACTGAGCATTCAGAATTGCTTAATTATGTACAGTAAAAACAGTCTGCTGAGACTTTCCCTTTCAGATTAATATGGTGGCACAAGGACAGAGGTCATCGTCATGACACACTCTTGCCTGGCACTGCATTAACTCAAAATGACAGAGGCCTTTTGTTGATAATAAAAAAAAAATTAAAGAGCATTTGAAAAATAAGATGTTTACATCCAGTGATAAGAGCCACTTTTGATTCTGCAGACTAACAATTGATTCTTCCCCTCCCTCCCTCCTTCCGCGTTGGTGTTAAACCACACGGTACATTCCTTATAAATTATACCACCCTATGTTAATTATAGTGTGCTGACACTGCTTGTCATTACTAAGTCTACTACATGCTTTGTGTGCTCAGATTTAATAGCTGTTTGTTCTGCAGAATGCGGCAGAGCTGTACAAGTGACTGAGACTGGTCATTGCTCACGTCCCTTTCTTTATGCTTTCACATTTTGTTCTATTTTTAAAACAAACAAGCAGAAAAATCCCAGTTGTGTTGTTTACAGTCTGGAAATGTCATTGTATTCATTCAGTCAAAACAGACTATGCCTTACTGAGAATGCATTGAAAGCCTATGATAGATTATTTTTTAAAACCCTCTATAATTCTTCACCCACCTACTGTATAAAGATTTTAGATATGAAATGCACACACACACACACAAAAATAAAACGCACACACTACACATATAAATGCACACACACACTATATATATAAACTGATATGCAGATATACGCACAATGTGTGTATATCTGCATGCCTGTTTATTATATACATGATCTGTTTATTTCGGCTTCCCATTGAAAAATTCTGAATCAGCATTCCTTCTAAGATGAAAAGCTTTGTCTATTACTCTATTAATTTCCAGAGCAATAATTTGCCAGGGAGGCAGGCTGCTGGTAAGGTTAATCAGTTAGCCAGTATGCTACATTGTGGAGAACTAAATCATAGGGACTATTCCTTTTCAGCCAGTAATTTTGTACTTCATTTCTTTCTTCAAAAACTAGAACCTACACTTGTTTCCACTTAGACAGACACGCAAGAATATATAAAGGGAAAGAAAAAAATCATGGCAATTTCACTGTAAAAATTTTACCTTATTGACAAGCTATTGCATGTTTCTCTGTTTAAAGGGAAAGTTGGTCCTCTTAAATGAAAATATGTATTCCCAAAATATTCTGTATTAAAAAACAAGAGGAAGAAACCTCTAGAATTTGTCACAAGTGTGCAACATCTGTTATTGTATTTTAACATGATTTTATTGTGAATTTTTTATAGAGTGCCCCCACCCACCAAGTACCTTGGCAGGGAAATAGGGACACTTTATGAATACTTATTATTATTACTACTGCTATTAATTTGGGCAGAAAAGTGTTGGTCTAATGGTATTCACTTTTTTGAATGCATCTGCCTTTCAAATTTCTTTATTTCTTTTTTCCTTTTTTTTTTCCTTTTTCAGAACACCCATTCCATGTGGATATGCACTGCCTCAAGTATTCAAAAATATTCTGAAATTATGGTATACCTTGGTGATGTAATATTTTCATGACATTATATGCCAGAATCCACCACATCCAGACATATTGCAAATTTAAAAGGGTAGCCACAAACGGCAACAGGGTGCAGGCTGTTTACAAATTCTAACCACCATGTCTGTCAGTGTCAAAATAAATTGGGTTTAGGTGTACTTTTAGGAATTGTTTACTATCCTCCAGAAATACTAATTAGTTATTATCCAACTATAGAGATTTTGTTTCACTATATTATGTGCCCTTTCAACAGTATCACACTGTATGTTCCCCACTGCATCATTCTCATGGATGAAGACGCAGGATTTTCCACCTCTTGAGGTTGCCATGATAATAAAAATGTAAAGTTAAAAGTATTGAATGAGCCGATTTCACACAAGTCCAATATGGGCAAGTGAATAGAGAGGGGATTAACAGTATAGCATCATGCCTTTCATCTATAAATTCCTAGCTTGAATTCATTGAGTCATTAGAGGTCAGGGGAGTTCTGTCTAAATGGGAAAGTTTATTTCAATTATAAAATTAAATAAAAATTCAGCACAGAAACCTTTGGTTGACATATGAAATACAGAAAGGAAGAAAAAGGGTAAATCCAGTAGGACTGTACCACTAGCTTCTGTTGCAATTGCGTTACAAATTGATAGGCTATACTCTTGGATTCATTCTTCTTATTCGAGATAGACACGAGAGCATGGTAAAAAATAGCATTCCTGCCCCACAAAAACTTTTCATATATAAAAAAATGTTCCCATCTTGAATTGGGATGAAAAGTTGAAATCTCAAAAAATTTTACCAAAAATTTTTTAGTTCTGATCAAAATATTGCATTCTGATCATTTTAAAATGTTTCAATTTCAGTCATGTTTAATTACAACTTTAAAAATATATATATAATTAGCTTAAGTTTTGAAACAAAAAGTTATTTCAAACCAGAAAACCAGAACTTTTCAGTGAGAAAATTTCAAAATAAATTAGTTTCAAAACTTATTTTAAAGATTTTTTAAATATTTTTTTTGACAAAACTGACCCTTTCCTGCAAAAAGATTTAGTTTTAAATAAACAGCATTTTCTGACAAAAGTCATGTTATCAAAAAATTCTTAACCATCTGTAACACAACCAAACACACTGTTCTCTCCTTAAGTATAAACAACACTTAAAGAAACTCAACTCAGTAACAGAACATTTAAAACTTCTGACAGGATTTTCTTTAGCAAATTTAGGGTTTATTCAATTGTAAGCCCTGGTTGCCATAGTGAAATACAGATGATTAACACTTTCCATTATTTGCAAAGCAAACTGAAAACTGGTTTAAAACAGTTCTGACAGCATAACTCCAAGTTAGATCATCATTTTCAAGATGTCTGTAGCCTGTTTCTATTCCACAAAGAGATTTCTGACCTTCCAATTATCAGTGTAGAGAAACCTTTATGTCAAGGCTTCTGAAACACTCCTGGAGGACAATTTCTGAGCCAAATAGTGAAAATTATTGCCATAGTGTCTATATGCAAAAATCCTACCACAATTAGACAATTACATAGGTGTCTATGGTTTAGTGATGCTAGTTAGGGGAAAGAATTTCCCCTCATTTTTCAGGAACGCTGTTCCAGGATTTTTAAATAAAAATCTGAGTAATTACAGCAATGAACAAATGTGAATTGATCTTGCTATACAAAAGTTCCCCCCACTCCCATTGGAAAGCCTTTGGGCTCTGCAATGAAGTGTTGCATCGATGTGGGTATTAGCCCATTTTCCAGGGATGGAAAGTACAACTGTTACGCTGACAGTCAATCAGCATGTCTAATCTTTCATATTTATGAAGGCCAGCTGAACAGATTATAGTGACAGTCGCTCTTCAGTACCCACTCTGTACTAATTTCCCCTTTGTCATTCAGGTTCACCAGCACAGTGATTTGATAATAGATGATTTCTGAAGACCCTGATGTTCTGCGTAAAGGACTCCTAATTACCGCGACTGGAGTAAACTTTATATTTTATCTGTTAAAACCAAACTGTTTGATTGGCCAGGCAAAGGAAGATAGCAAAACAACTGGATTATCATTCCGCAGGGTACACCATCTAATCATTGTTAAAAGTAAATGGCAAAGTTTCAGTAAAAATATTGAAAGAGATAGCTACATTATGAGTAAATGCTTACACAGTCACATTTCAGGAAAGATAGTTTATAATTTTGGGGGGAATGATTCATCTTTCTAACAGTTTAAGATAATTAACGTGTATTTTTCATATGCATATTTGCATGTTAAAAAGAGCACCGTATAGGTTCCAAAAATCAACTTTTAGTTATACTCAGGCTCATTTACTATACCAATCAGTAACCACAGCCGAAGCCTGAGTAATTCTGGTTTGATCCAGTTTGAGAGGTTTGTCTCTCTTTTCCATTAACTTTGTACTTACTTATTCATTAGATCTTTGGAACACTTTTTCCTAGCCATTCTATTGAGCCTGTCAGTAACTGCAGTGTTGACCTCTGTATAGTTTTTACATTACTATAGCCTACTTTGAGTGGGCTTTTAAACACCAAGGCACCAATCTTATAAACACTCATGTGAGTAACTTTATGCATATAACTAGCCCCAGTAAACCTACTCACATGTGTATTTGCAGAGTTGAAATGTTTAAAAAGGCAACTGTGAGCATAATTTATATCAAATACACTTGACTTTGTGGCAAATATAAATACAACATTATTCAACCTGTAAGAGAATGCAACAAGGATGGAACGTTGTGATAAAATTGATTTAAGCAAATTTGTCCTGCTCATTATGTCCATTTCCCATAGGCAGTAATATGAAAATTTCCAGAGGTGGGGAAATTACATTTGACCAAGTATGATGACAAGCCATTCCATGTCATACAAAGCCTTAGACAGTAACAAATCTTAGTTCTGTGGCCAACCCAGCTCTTTAGCAGTAAACAGCTGGCCAGGACACTTACTAAAGGGAAGAGAGACAACACTCACCATGATAGTTGAGTTTTTTCTTCTTATTGGCCTGGGACCCAGAAAGTTGTGAGGAGAGAGAAGTTACTTGTGATCTCTTGCATACTCCATGATGATTCAGCATATCTGTGTGCTGGTTGAAGAGATCCAAGAACATACAACCACTGGTAGAAACATTTTAAATAAGAATTTAATGTTTTATACTTACTCCTTGATGTAGCCACAGATGGCCAACAAACACTTAAGAGAGCTGTTTTGACCAAACCATTTTTCAAGGAAAATAAGGGAGAGATTTCCTCTGACTGGGATCTTTTTCTGTTTAAATCTAAGGAGACATGTTCTTGACCATACTTCTCCTTTCTCTTAATCAACAGTATGACAGCCAGAAAGACTTTAAAATGATCAGTGACCGCTTGATAGCTAAAATGTGCCATTCAGCTTTCCAAGATCTCATCATAATGCCCCCAAAGTATACCCTGAGCGTGTTCCTAGTGTCCTTGATTCTAGCCGATTTATGGAGCCAAATTTTCAAAAAAGGTGCCTAAGATGTGCAGGCAAATTAATGCATGAACAGGTGCAAACAGTTACATTCTCAAAATACACACAATCACTTATTTGTAGTTACTAGCTTTGTACATGCAACTACATTTTTTCTTCATATAACTACTGCCTGACATCATGGATGCATATATTATGAGTACAACTTAAGCATCCATTTTGGAAAATGTGGTCCACGCTATTTATAGTTGCAGGGGTGCGGTAGAAAGAGAATCCAAAAATTATTAAAATTGTGATGGCAACAGAGCATGCTCTGTTAGGAACAGGGCATATTTTGTGTGATTATAACTTTCACACCTCAAGGCTAATATAAGTGAAATTGAACCCAAGTGTGAAAAAAGAATGATATTAGCAGAGAAAAGAAGAACCTGGACACAGCCAGTATTTTAAAAACTTTTGGAACTTTGTGGTTTCTGTAATTCAGATTCTTGAAGAATTTTAAGATATTGTTCCATTTATTTTAGAATGTTTTTTGGTTTCTTTTAAAGTTCTGACTTTTTTGGCTCTCCCTTCTACAATATCTACTTTGAATAGGGTGACCAAACAGCAAATGTGAAAAATTGGGATGGGGGTGGGGGGTAATAGGAGCCTATATAAGAAAAAGACCCAAAAATCGGGACTGTCCCTATAAAAATCGGGACATCTGATCACCTTAAGTTTGAAATATATATTTTGAAACAATACTAGTCTAATTATCAATTTCCAACTTGAACATTTTCCATTTAATATAATTAGAAGTAATTGAAAAATATTCCATCTCTATCCAAGGAATGGCTATAAAGTTGAGGAGAACATTCAGTAGTGAATATAGGCCTTCAGGCTACATGTCATTGTCTAAAGCAAATGAACATTTATAACTTTGATATTGGGAGTGCTGGCAGCATCAAGGTTTTCCTGGAAGCTTCTACTGAAATGGTTATATAATTCCCTATTCACTATGCTGACTACAATTTAGGTATCTCTCTGTTTAGTGGAACTCATCAACTATATCATTTTAGGAAAAGATTGCAATAATTTGGCTTGTTAAAGTTTATAGTGTTTCTGTCAACATTTTTGCTATAGCACAACACAGGATTTTTGACTGAAATTTGTTTTTTATAGTGTGAAACTTCTCACACATAAATTTCCTACCCCCGCACCCCCAATACTTCTAAGCAAGACTTGGTTTCATAAATCTAAGCTCTACAGAAATTATATATATATATATATATATATATATATATATATATATATATATATATATATATATATATATATATATATATATATAAAATCAAATCCTAGGGGGCTTGTATATCCCACCATGTCTTACTTTTCTGGTTTTATAAGCTCCCAGTCACCTGACTGGCAATTGTACATTTATGGCAGTTTTCTATTTGCTAATATGCTCAGAGAAGAATTAGCGTCCAATATACCACAACACTCAGAAGCCACTAGCACAGCCTCCATCTTTAATCAATTTTTTTCACTAACAACATTTCAAACTTGACCATTGTTTAAACAAGTGTTTGTAAGTCTATTGCTTACCGGTAGTCTTAATACTTCCACTGTGTGTGCTGAGTTAATTGAATTTATACAGACTACTTCAGGCCATTTAGACTGAGCATCTCCTGCTTTCAAAAATGTATGTCCCATAAATGGTCCAGCATAGTCTAGGTGGATTCATTGTTATGAATAGTTGGCCTCTCCCCAGGATGCAAAGGAGCATGTTTAGACATTGTTGCATTTGGTGATAATCTTGACATTGTTTTACTATTTCTTATGTTTCTGCATCAATCCCAGACCACCACACAAAACTCCAGGCAAGCACTTTCCCAAATAGCCTTTGTGTATTTTTTGTAGCATACATGACCTGAGTTTTGAAATAATTATTCTGATGCCCCACATTAGGCAAACTTGATTAATAATCAGGTTTATTGCAATGTTGCCTAAAGGTAAACCAAGTGTTGGTCCCCATTATGCTAGGCAACTATAAAAACACAAAGAGCCCCAAAGAGCTTACAATCTAAATAGACAAGGCGAGCTCAGGGTGGGGAAGGGTAGAACACACAAGCAGAGTGATGGCAACCAACAGCATGTTAGTGCCACAATTTTTTGTTGGGGGTGGGGGTGGGGGTTAGTTAAGAGGGTATAAGCTAAATAGAAGGAAAAGGGAGAGATGAGGACAGGGCAGGGGAGAAAAGTGCAAGAGGGGCAGGTGTGGAGTGAAGCTGAGGTTAAACAACTATGAGGAAAATGGTGAGAGAGGTTTGGAGCAAACAGCCAATCAGCACAGCGCAGAGAAATCCAGTCAGCACTGTAGGAAGTTCTCTGAATGTCCAGAGGTCCTTGCTTTGACTGCTCCTCTTCCTCCTGGATGGAGTCTCTGACTGGTTCTTTTCTACGCATGTGCGGGGATGTGCCACCTGAGTCCTAGAGCCCCCAGAGTGTGCATAGTGGGGAGGATCTCCCCTACACAGCTCTGGATCCAAAGGGTGCTGGGGGAAAAGGTACACCCTTTATATACACATCTATTTTCAAGTAAAGAAAGCTGGAAACAGTCGTTTGTGTGCATGACTTCATTCATTCATTGGAACGTCATGCATTTTAATCAGTACTGGATCGTTTTTAGTTTCACATTGTACCATGGCACTTGTCACTGGCAAGGTTTCCATTTGTGCCACACAGAGCATATTGTCAAGTATCAAGGGGTAGCCATGTTAGCCTGTATCCACAAAAACAACAAGCAGTCCAGTAGCACCTTAAAGACTAACAGATTTATTTGGGCATATGCTTTCATGGGTAAAAAAGCACTTCTTCAGATGCATGGAGTGAAAATTACAAAAGCAGGCATTATATACTGACACATGAAGAGAAGGGAGTTACCTCACAAATGGAGAACTAGTGTCGACGGGCCAGTTCAATCAGGGTGGATGTGGAGGTGAGGCGGTGTCACCTAATAATTGATGAGGAGGTGTCAACTCCAGGAGAGGCAAAGCTGCTTGTATAGTGAGCCAGCCATTCCCAGTCCCTATTCAATCCAAATTAATGGTGTTAAATTTGCAAATGAATTTAGTTCTGCAATTTCTCTTTGAAGTCTGTTTCTGGAGTTTTTATGTTGAAGTATGGCTACTTTTAAATCTGTTATAGAATGTCCAGGGAGATTGAAGTGTTCGCCTACTGGCTTTTGTATGTTACCATTCCTGATGTCCAATTTGTGTCCATTTATTCTTTTACGTAGGGACTGTCCAGTTTGGCCAGTGTACATAGACTCAGACTAATAGACTTTAAGGTCAGAAGGGACCATTATGATCATCTAGTCTGACCTCCTGCACAATGCAGGCCACAGAATCTCACCCACCCTCTCCTGGAATAATCCTCTCACCTATGTCTCAGCTGTTGAAGTCCTCAAATCATGGTTTAAAGACTTCAAGATGCAGAGAATCCTCTAGTAAGTGACCCGTGCCCCATGCTGCAGAGGAAGGCGAAAAACCTCCAGGGCCTCTGCCAATCTACCCTGGAGGAAAATTCCTTCCCAACCCCAAATATGGCGATCAGCTGAACCCTGAGCATGTGGGCAAGACTCACCAGCCAGACACCCAGGAAAAAGGTCTCTGTAGTAACTTCTAACATCCCATCACTGACCATTGGTCCTATTTACCACTAATGGCAGACGGGCATTGCTGGCACTTGATGGCATATATAACATTAGTAGACATGCAGGTGAATGAGCCCCTGATCATGTGGCTGATGTGGTTGGGTCCTCTGATGGTGTCGCTAGAGTAGTTATGGGGACAGAGTAGGCAACGAGGTTTGCTACAGGGATTGGTTCCTGGGTTAGTGTTTCTGTGGAGTGGTGTGTAGTTGCGGGTGAGTATTTGCTTCAGATTGGGGGGGCTATCTGTAAACGAGGACTAGCCTGCCTCCCAAGGTCTGTGAGAGTGAGGGATCATTTTCCAAGATAGGTTGTAGATCGTTGATATGTGCTGTATAGATTTTAGCTGGGGGCTGTACATGATGGCCAGTGGTGTTCTGTTATTTTCCTTGTTGGGCCTGTCCTGTAGTAGGTGACTTCTGAGTACCCATTTCGGTCTGTCAATCTGTTTCCTCACTTCCCCAGGTGGGTATTGTAGTTTTAAGAATGATTGATAAAGATCCTGTAAGTGTTTGTCTCTGTCTGAGGGATTGGAGCAAATTCGGTTGTATCTTAGGGCTTGGCTGTAGACAATGGATCATGTGATGTGTCCTGGATGGAAGCTGGAGGCATGTAGGTAAGTATAGCAGTCAGTAGGTTTCTGGTATAGGGTGGTGTTTATGTGACCATCACTTACTTGCACTGTAGTGTCCAGGAAATTGATCTCTTGTGTGGACTGGTCCAGGCTGAGGTTGATGGTGGGGTGGAAATTGTTGAAATCCAGGTGGAATTCTTCAAGGACCTCCTTCCCGTGGGTCTATATGATGAAGATGTCATCAATGTAGCACAAGTAGAGGAGGGGTGCTAGGGGACGAGAGCTGAGGAAGCATTGTTCTAAGTCAGCCATAAAAATGTTGGCATACTGTGGGGCCATGCGGGTACCCATAGCAGCGCCGCTGACTTGAAGGTACTAGTTGTCCCCAAATCTGAAATGGTTGTGGGTGAGGACAAAGTCACAAAGCTCAGCACCAGGTGTGCCGTGGCATCATCAGGGATACTGTTCTTGACAGCTTGTAATCCATCCTCATATGGAATATCGGTGTAAAGAGCTTTTACATCCATAGTGGCCAGGATGGTGTTTTCAGGAAGATCACCAAGGCATTGTAGTTTCCTCAGGAAGTTGGTGGTGTCTCAAAGATAGCTAGGAGTGCTGGTAGCATAGGGTCTGAGGAGAGAGTCCAAATAGCCAGCTAATCCTGCTGTAGGAGGATTAGGCCTTTCCATGTGATATTCCATTAGATGACATTATTGTTCCTATTCCATATGGGGAGGTGTTACGAGATAACTTTGTAGGCAAAGATGCATTGTAGTGTGTAAGAAGGACCCTTTCAGAGACCGCAAACTTCTTGGCCTCATCAAAAGCCTTGACACACTGGGTGGAACCAACATCATTTCTGTCCATTGTGTAACAGTTCATTTAGAGAATGTAACACTCACTATATTAGGCAAGAACACATCTTGTGGCAGGGCTGCCATATGGATAGCTTCAACATTTTCTTGTGATTTACACAAATCATCTTCATCAATGGTATGGCCACAGTAAGCAATTGAATTTTTGAAAAATTGACATTTTTCTTTGTTTGCTCTAAACAAAGCCTTGCAAAGTTTGCTCACAGAGCCGTTCAGAGGTTCTAGGTGTTCTTCATCATTAGCTCCCATGGCCACTTTATCATCCAAGTAACACCAAGTGCCAGGAGTAATATCTGTAATATCCAGTCCAAGGGTGCCTGCCAAATGGCATCTTTGCCTACAAATGGCAGTGTGGATGCTAGTCCATTAGCCTATTATATTGAAATAAGCCCTTGTGTTTGTTAATCATGGGGTATTTATTGTCATTGTCTTCATTCTTCATTTGTAGATTTCCTTGGGCTGGACTGATCTCGGAGAAATGGTTATCACCAGCTAATGAGGCAAATATATCCTCTATTTTAGGTAATGGATACCTATCTGCATGCAACACTGGGTTAATGGCAACCTTGACATCACCATAGACGTGGACATCCCCACTCTTTGTCATTGGGCCAGAGAGAGAGAGAATGATTCTCTAGCCTGGTGGTTAGATCACCCACCTGGGAGGTGGAAGATCCAGGGCCTGGTCCCCCTGCTCTAATCACTATTTAT